>OV702296.1:221945217-231945217 GCA_916181665.1 Avena sativa
TTAAGCCGTTTGAGAACATATATACATGCCTGCCTTGTTTGTCAATTTAGAATTATTACTGTCTGATGATCGTCTAACAAAAAAGCTGTTACCAGACAAATTGAAGTTCTTATTTTCAACAGACTTGGGATTGTCAAATTTTAATCCAGGTAGAGCTAGCTAGACTATTAATTTCTGTCGTCATGAATCCAAGTATATTTGCAAGAGTGGAAAATTGCAGGTTCTACTTTGCATGACTAGCCAGATCGTACGCGGACTGTCAAATTTAAAGCCAAGTACCTAGAATACCAGTTTCAATCCACTTGTTTAATTGTGCTCCAAGTTGTTATGAAATCGGGAGAGGTGATTCTTCTCCTATGATTACATGAGCAGACACAGATGTGCCATCCCTGTGAATCACTGCTGGTACATGACAAAAACGAAGTGCTGGTTAAACAAAGTCTCTATTGTGTTTCGCCTGGTTCGTTGTACTCGCCGACCTTTCTAATGTCTTCCATTGGCGAAACTCATATAATCTATATGTTAAGCATGTCAAGTGGGGTCTCACATAGATCCCACTTCTAGTTCATTTTGAGTTTTGCAGTGCAAAATTTTACACTAGAAAGTTTAAAATGAATTAGAGGTGGGATTTAGTTGGGATCTCACTTGACATCCTAGGTGCTGGTATCCAACTTTATTGTACCTGTTGAATGGTATTGGGTGAAACAGTAGCCTCTCTGACTTATTTGAGTCATTGTTTTATTCAGGTATGTGGTTAGCCTTCTACTAGTTGTGTATATTTAGAGTCCAGCAATCCGGTGAATGGAAGACCCATATTCATATATGCACTAGAAAATTAGAAAACCAACAGACAAAAAGGGAACAAATAGACAATTAGCAAGGGTTTGCACTGATTAACATGCATTGAAAGAGAAGGAATAAGGCCTTTCGCACTGGGTGTCTCTTAGCTCGTTATCCTAAGTAGTAGTGATGTATTTTAAGAAATAACTAGTACAATAGATTGTATCTTAAGAGTTGTATCTACATTTAATGATTTTAGGTACCTGCACGCATGTGATTAGGCTAACCATGTATTTTGCCTATGATACCATGCAAGGCTTGTAGCTAAGCTAAGATACAACCTCACCTTCTCTCATCATTAACTATAGTGTCACATAAGCAATTTGTCTATGATACCGTGCTAAGAAACACCCATTAGAAAAGGCCTAACGGTTTCCTTGCCTTGTGTCAATTGGTCATGCACGGTAGATGGCCACATTCAGTACACGTGTATGTAGTAGAAACTTGACCATACTCCCGTACATGACTGCCCTATACATTTTTCACTGAACGCTTGCGTCGGTCCCAGGAGGGCGGCTCGGGTAGAACCCTAGTTGCGGCCACCCCTTCCCCTCCGCCCTCACTCTTTCTAGCGCCGCCAAAGAATGTCTCCTGTCAAAGGCCATGCGGCTGACGACGGTGGTGGGTTCTCATCTCATGTACATGACTGCCCGATCGATCTGGGCATCGATCGTATGCCCGTGCATGACCTGGAAATGTCATACGTGTATAAAAAAATCGCCACTTGCATGCATCATTGGTTTGGGATCTATGTGTTCTTGTCTACTTCTCTAGTACTTCTTGTGTTTCAAAATAAAAAATGTTTTAGGTTTGTGAAGCAAATATATCTAGACTATTTTTAGTATATAGATTTATTTATATTTAAAATGAATTTATACACTAAAACAAGTCTAGATATTTTTTTTCACAAACCTAAAATATCTTATATTTTAAAACGAATGGAGTACCACCGTATGGTCCGTATCTAAAGCTCAATGCAGAAAGTACGACCCCAGGACATAAACATTGAGATTGGATATATACTTTCTTTTCTTCTAAAACCCCTGTTGAACTTTTTATATTATTTTCTAGCACACCCAACTGGTTGTCTCGTTCACTCACGGCTAGCACCAACCCATTGACTTGGTCCTGCTACCGCCCATGGCAGTATGGCACGTTGTCCCTGGGACACGTTTTCTTCTCCACAATGCATGCCCCACACCGTGGACATCTGCCATTGCCTCCGCCTACGCTCCATGTCATCGTCCTCTCCACTATCCATGCTTGCCTCTACAGTGTTGTGACGCCACCGGCCCCACCTCATTGGAGCACGGATTATGAAGAAATTGCACGATAAAAAATCAAATATGTGTCCAATCTTCTTGACAAAATATGAGGGCTGGGTTTTATTCTTGAAGTAAAGATATATTTTATTAGAAAATCTAGAGATTACATATATCGTTAACACCTCAGACAAACACGTTTGTCAAAGCAACTTTGCACAAAGAACTGCATAAGTAAAATTGCAATTCCACTTCTGGAGAAACTTGTGCCTTGCCGAACCGTCGTCCATCGTCCTCCGCCGTCACCATGATAGCACCGAAAAAAGAGACGAACAACCGCGACACCTAGATCTCAGAGAGCACCATCGCATACGGAGATGCTTTTCGAGCGGATGAACAGAGTCGTCGCAAGCGACGAGCCTAAGACTTTGTGGCACGATGGCCGGGGATCTTCCATGTGAGATCCTGACACCATCGTCTTCATCCGAAGCAGTCGAAGGATAGAAAGGCTGTCGCATGCCGTCTTCCACGCGCATAACTGCAAGATGTCAAACACTACTGATGCACCCGTCACCCGCGAGAGCGACGAACATCGACCACCAGACACGAATCTCATCGGATCCAAATACCGGCAAGAAGACCGGGCCATCTGTCCCCCGACGCCACTGGTTGAAGCGATGTCGAGATGGAGAAAGAACATGAACAAATTATTCCGACGCGATCCAGTCTTCTCCATGAAAGCAATGTCCCAAGGAAGCACTAGGCCAATCGTAACTACAGGCCGGAGCCTGGGGTCCCCACCCCTCCCTCCGTTGGAGCGGCCAACAGAGGAGGCAGGGATCAGCGGCCTGCTGTAGTCGGGGGGCAGAGATCTCTTTTGCGGTGGCAGCTAGGTTAGGAATCCGTGTAGAAGAAACTGGATACTACCGGGGTTATGGTTTCACAAACTTGCAATTGAAGAAAAATTAACAGAAAAGCATAACATTTACGGTAGTAAGTTGTTTCAGAGAATCCAAATAAAGATCTAGCCAGTTAGCTACTCCCTCTGTCTTAAAATATAAGTCTAAGGATTAGTCAAAAGTCAACACTTTCTAAGTTTGAGCAAGATTTTACACAAAAAATATGAACATTAACAATATTGAGTCAACATCATTAGATTCGACATAAAGTATATTTTCTTAATGTTTTCGTTTATATTGTAGATATATTTTTTTTTCTAAATATTTGATCAAAGTTAGTAAAATTTGACTTTTAACTAATTCTTATGCTGCTTATATTTTAGGACGGAGAGGGCATACTATTTTTCATGACTTTACCCCTCCAGATGCCACATGGCAGATGAGGCTGGATTCTATGGTGTTTTCTCCGCACATGTTGCCTCAGACACAGTCATGCACTTTTAGCATGCTACTTCTGACCTTGTGGAATTTGTCTATTAACATACTTTACTTATTATAAGTCTGATCTAAACGCCAATTGGCCTTCCAAAGACATACCCCACTTGATACAAATGAGCTGTGTTGTGTTAACGTCGTCAATTACAACCTACATAGCTTGGAATGTTCTATAATTAATAAATTTGCATTTTTTGAATTACTTACATAAAATAGACTTGCGATGAAATATAAACTTATGTCAGGATTGTATGAAGCGACTTAAACTACATCTTTAAAACTTACATCCCATTTTAAGCTCATGAGTTTTCTAATTAAGCACTCCTATAAATAGGAAGATGCTCCAATCCTGATGGCCATTGTTTTGTGAGGAGGTCATACACTAACTAGAACATGCAACTCTAGTACATAGACAAGTGGTCCTCATCCTCACCCTCATTCAAATTCTGTGCGTGGAAGCCCCCCCCTCTCCCTTACCCCTCTGCTATAGTTCCTGAGAAGCTCGAGAGCCTTCTCCCTTCCGGACCGAACCCGAGCCCTCTTCGGCGGCGGTACCGGCCAGAGATGGCGGAGGGGAGGTGCTGGCATAGTTTGTAGGAGTATATTAGGGTTTTGCCCTGTTTGGGCGGTTTGGAGCAGAGCTTGGCGTTGATGCGGCCTCACCCAAGCGCTAGGGTTCCTCTGTCTTTTGCTGCTGCTTCTCTGCCTGGAGCTCACCGGCGAGGGAGGAGAACACTGTCTTCGTTAATAAGGTAGTGGTCGTGGACCGTCGACTGGTGTGGGGTGGCTCTGAGGCGTTGGTGTTCCTGTCCGGCCATGGTGGCGAGGGGGAGGACCGATGCGGTGGAGCTACTGGTGTGGGCTTGCTTCTCCTGGCCGGTCGTGGAGGCGAGGAGGAGAAGGAGTGGTGCGCATGTCAACACCCGGATTTTTAATCCCAAATGCCTGTTATGCCATACATCGCAATCCTAGGATTACCATTTTTGCGAGACATAACATATTGGTTGTTGGAGATATGCCCTAGAGGCAATAATAAAAGTGGTTATTATTATATCTTTGTGTTTATGATAAATGTTTACATTCATGCTATAACAATATTAAACAGGAAACATTAATACTTGTGTGATTTGTAAACTAAATTAGAGTCCCTAGTAAAGCCTCTTTGTAATACTAGCTTGTTGGTTAATAGATGATCGTGGTTTCCCTATCATGAGCATTGAGATGTTGTTAACAACAATATCATATCATTAGGAGAATGGTATGATGGATATACTACTATAGATAAGCGTAGCATTAAGATCAAGTCATTTCAATAGTTCGTTTGCTATAAGCTTTCTGATACATAGTAACCTAATTCCTTCGACCATGAGATCATGCTAATCACCATCACCGGAAGGATGCTTTGATGACATCAAACACCACACTGTAACTGGGTGGCTATAAAGGTGGCATTGAGTGTTCGGAAAGTATGGGTTGAGGCACATGGATCAAGAGTGGGATTTGTCCATCCATATGACGGGTAGATATAATCTGGGCCCTCTCGGTGGAATGTCATCCAATTAGCTTGCAAGCATGTTATTGGCTCACAAGGGATCGCATATCACAGGAACGAGAAAAGAGTACTTATCGGTAACGAGGTTGAACTAGGTATGCAGAGATACCGACGATCAAAACCTTGGATAAGTAAACTATCGTGCGATAAAGGGAAATTGGTATCGTATGTAAGTGGTTCATTCGATCGCAAAGTAATCGTAGAAATATGTGGGAGCCATATGAATTTCTAGATTCCTCTATTGGTTATTGATCGGAGAAGTGTCTCGGTCATGTCCGCATAATTCACGAACCGTAGGGAGACACACATAAGGATTCAATGTTGTTTAGTAGATATGGAATGTTAGTAGGGATACCGAATGTTGTTCGGAGTCTCGGATGGGATCCGGAATATCACGAGGAGATCCGGAATGGTCTGGAGAATAAGATTCATATAAGGAAAGTACGATTCCGGAGTTCGGGAAAGATTCCGATGTTTTCATCGGAGAGGTTCTAGAAGGTTCACCGAACCGGAAGGGGAATGGACCATGAATGTGTCATAGGTAAGTAGAATGATTGGATCATATCCTAGGTCACTTGGTGTGGACATTTGCAAGGGAGAATTAAAGCTCTAAATTGAAAGTCAAACGGGAAGTTTGAAAAGTCAAACTGGAACAATGGTTTCCTAGTGGGAGAAGAAACAAGTCCTTCTCTCAATCCAACTTGGGTTTGGGTTTGGATTCAAACCCACCCCTCCCAAGGCTGCACCCTCTCATAAATAGAGGGGGAGGGCTGCCCCAAAGCACATAAGAGCCAAGCCCTCCCCACACCCGCGCCGCCGCCGCCGCGCTGCCACCTCTCGCCGCGTGCCGCCGCCGCAGCAGCGCCACCGCCGCAGCAGCGCCACCGCCGCCTCACGCCGCCCTAGCCGCCGCCGACACCTCCTGCTCCTCCTAGTCTTCTAAACCCTAGATCACCGAAAAACCCTAATCCTCCATAACTCGCACCGGCTTAGGCGAAGCCCTGCGGGATCTTCCCTCTACTTCCGACACCACGCCGTCGTGCTACCGGAATCGCAAAGAGAGAACTACAACCTCCACTGTCTGCTGGAACAAGGGAGAGGAAGGTCTTCATCGAGTACCGAACGTGTGACCGACTGCGGAAGCGCTTCCGGATCGCAGCGCCGGAAGGATCATCTAAGCGATCTTGAGATCGACAAGTGTACGACTACATCACCCACGAGAATCTGCTCTCGTTAACCGCTTTGGAATCTTCGAGGGTGAGTGCTTCTATTGACTCGTTGCTAGAATCTAGTAGATATATCTTGGCTTGTTTGTGTGCATGCGGTAGAAATGTTTTGTTCCATGCTACGAACCCCTATAGTGGTATCAGAGCCATGTCTATATGTAGATCTATTGCACGAGTAGAACACAATGGTCATTGTGGGCGGTGGTGCTTTTATTATCAATTGCTTTTTGTGTACTTTGCATCTTGCGGTATGATGGGATGAAGCGATCCGGGCTAACCTTACATGACATCGTTCATGAGACTTGATCCACGCTCAACATGCAACTTGTATTGCATAAGTGGCTTTGCGGGTGTCTGTCTCTCCCATCATAGTATAGATTCAATTTACAACGGGCACTTGATAGTTGAAACATCAACGTTGTGGTTCTTGTTCGTAAGTTAGAACAACACTTATTGAAATCCCCAAACCACGTAAAATATTCACATAAAATTAGAGGCGTCTAACTTTGTTTTGCAGGGGTGTGCTGTGATGTGATATGGCCATGATTGTGATTATATATGATGTATGCAATGTTCCTTATTGTAAGTTGGCAACCGGAAGGAGCCATATGGTTGCCTTTTAAATTCCGTTAAGACCCGCGTGTCTATTCAAAGTAGTTGTAATAGTTGATGCTAGTGGACGACAACCATGAAGCGGCGCCATTGACCTTGACACCATATCGGTGATGATGGAGATCATGTTCGTGCTTGAAGATGGAGATCAGAAGCACAAGAAGAAAGGCCATATCATATCACATATTATGAATTGCATGTGATTTTAATCCTTTTATGCATCTTGTATTGCTTAGTTCACAATGATAACATTATAAAATGATCCCTCAAGCACAAAAATTTCAAGTTTTAAAGTGTTCATCCCTAGTAAGCACCGTTGCTAAAGCTCGTTGTTTCGAAGCACCACGTGATGATCAGGTGTGTTAGATTCTGCGAGTGTATACAACGTGAGCAAGCCAGATTTGCTCATGCGGAAGCTAAGGTTTGATCTTGACGAGCCTAGCATGTACAGACATGGTCTTGGAACACGGATCACCGAAAGGTAAAGAATGAATCATATAGTAGATATGATGAACATGTTGATTGTTCGCCATTGAAGCTACATCAATTCTCGTGATGATCGGTTTTGATGTGGTGGATTTGGTTCGTGTGATCACTAAAACAATTTGAGGGATATTGTTTTGAGTGGGAGTTCACCTAGATTAATTTAACCATTAATTAGAACTCAATTTGTCATAAACTTAGTCTAAACTATTGCAAATATGTTGTAGATCAATGGCAGCCCCTACCATCAATTTTAATGTGTACCTAGAGAAAGAAAAGTTGAAAAACAATGGAAGCAACTTCGCGGATTGGTTCCGCAATTTGAGGATTGTCCTCAATGCTGGTAATTTGACCTATGTGCTGGATGCACCGCTGGGTGACCCGCCTGCAGCTAATGCTACCGATGAGGTAAAGAATGTTTTCCTCGCTCGGAAGAATCAGTACTCCACAGTTCAGTGTGCTATCTTGTATGGTTTGGAATCGGAGCTTCAGAAAACGTTTGAGAACCATGACCCACATGATATTGTCCGTGAACTCAACATGATATTTGAGGCTCACGCGGCAGTTGAGAGTTATGAGGCTTCTGAAAAGTTATTTAACTGCAAGATGGAAGAGGGTAGCTCCGTTAGTGAGCACGTGCTTAAGATGTCTGGGCACGCAAGCAAGCTTCAAAGCTTAGGTATAGTGATTCCTAATGCTTTGGGGATTCACCGTGTCCTCCAATCACTACCAGCAAGTTACAAGAACTTTGTGATGAACTACAATATGCAAAACATGGACAAGTCGTTGCCCGAACTCTTCTCCATGTTAAAGTCTGCAGAAGTGGAGATCAAGAAAGAGCACCAAGTGTTGTTGGTCAATAAGACCACCAAATTCAAGAAGCAAGGCAAGTCTAAGAAAAAGGGAAACTTCAAGAAGGGCGGTAAGACAGTTACCGCATCGACAAAGAAAACCAAGGCTGGGCCTAAGCCTGATATTGAGTGATTTTACTTCAAGGGAGAAGGTCACTGGAAGCGGAATTGCCCAAAGTACTTGGCGGATTTGAAGAACGGTAACATCAAGAAGAAAGGTATATCCGATATACATGTTATTGATGTGTATCTCACTAGTACTCGTAGTAGTGCCTGGGTATTTGATACTGGTCCGGTTGCTCATATTTGTAACTCGAAACAGGTGCTGCAGAATAAACGGAAGCTAGCGAAGAACAAGGTGACGATGCACGTTGGAAACGGATCAAAGGTTGATGTGACCGCGGTCGGCACGCTACCTATTCATCTACCATCGGGATTAGTTTTATACTTAAATAATTGTTATTTGGTGCCTGCATTGAGCATGAACATTATATTCGGATCATGTTTATTGCGAGACGATTACTTGTTTAAGTCCGAGAATAATGGTTGTTCGATTTATATGAGTAATATGTTTTATGCACATGCACCTTTGATAGATGGTCTATTTTTATTGAATCTCGATTGTGGTAATACACACATTAATAACATTGAAGGTAAACGTTTGAAATTGAGCGATAACTCATCCTATATGTGGCACTGTCGTCTTTGTCATATTGGAGTGAAGCGTATGAAGAAACTCCATTCCGATGAACTTCTTGAATCACTTGATTTCGAATCACTTGAAAGATGTGAAGCATGTCTGATGGGTAAAATGACCAAGACTCCATTTTCTGGTATGATGGAGCGAGCTACGGACTTATTGGAAATCATACATACCGATGTGTGTGGCCCAATGAGTGTAGCATCGCGCGGTGGTTATCGTTATGTTCTTACCTTCACGGATGACTTGAGTAGATATGGGTATATCTATTTCATGAAACATAAGTCCGAAACTTTCGAGAAGTTTAAGGAATTTCAAAGTGAGGTAGAGAATCAACGTAATAAGAAGATTAAATTTCTATGATCTGATCGTGGAGGTGAATATCTAAGTTACGAGTTTGGCGAGCATTTGAAGAGATGCGGAATAATTTCACAATTGACACCGCCGGGAACACCACAGCGTAATGGTGTGTCCGAACGTCGTAATCGAACTCTCTTAGATATGGTTCGTTCTATGATGTCACTTACAGATTTATGGCTATCGTTTTGGGGTTATGCATTAGAAACAGCCGCATTCACTTTAAATAGGGCACCATCTAAATCCGTTGAAACGACACCATATAAATTATGGTTTGGGAATAAACCTAAATTGTCTTTTCTTAAAGTTTGGGGTTGCGAAGCTTATGTAAAGAAGTTACAGCCGGACAAGCTTGAACCTAAAACGGAAAAATGCGTCTTCATAGGATACCCGAAGGAAAGTATTGGGTATACCTTCTATCATAGATCCGAGGGAAAAATCTTCGTTGCCAAGAATGGATCCTTTCTAGAGAAGGAGTTTCTCTCGAAAGAAGTGACTGGAAGGAAAGTAGAACTCGACGAGGTTGTTGAACCTTCTCTCGAACTTGCGAGTAGCGCAGCACCGAAAGTGGTTCCTGTGGCGCCTACATCAATAAGAGAGGAAGCTAATGATGTTGATCATGAAACTTCGGTTGAAGTTACTACAGAACCTCGCAGATCAACAAGAACTCGTACCACTCGTGATTAGTATGATCCCGTTATGACTGTCATGTTGGTGGACAACACTGATGACCCTGCGACATATGAGGAAGCTATGATGAGCCCAGATTCCAATAATTGGCAAGAAGCCATGAAATCCGAGATTGGATCCATGTACAAAAACCAAGTATGGACTTTGGTGGACTTACCGGATGGCCGGAAGGCTGTCGAGAACAAATGGATTTTCAAGAAGAAAACAGATGCTGATGGTAATGTTACTGTCTATAAAGCTCGACTTGTCGCAAAAGGGTTTCGACAAATTCAAGGAGTTGACTACGATGAGACTTTCTCACCAGTAGAGAAGCTAAAGTCTGTGAGGATTATGTTAGCAATCGCTGCATATTATGATTATGAGATATGGCAGATGGATGTCAAAACGGCGTTCCTCAATGGAGACATTGATGAAGAGTTGTATATGATGCAACCCAAAGGTTTTGTCGATCTGAAAGATGCTAACAAGGTATGCAAACTTCAATGGTCCATATATGGATTGAAGCAAGCATCCCTAAGTTGGAATCAACGTTTTGATAAGGTAATCAAGAGCTTTGGTTTCATACAAACTTGCGGAGAAGCTTGTATTTACAAGAAAGTGAGTGGGAGCTCTATAGCATTCTTAATACTATATGTAGATGACATATTGTTGATTAGGAATGATGTAGACCTTCTTAATAGTGTCAAGGATTATTTGAATAATAGTTTTTCAATCAAAGATCTTGGCGAAGCAGCTTATATATTAGGCATAAAGATTTATAGAGATAGATCAAGGCGCCTAATATCATTGTCACAGAGTACATATTTGGACAAAGTTCTAAAGAGGTTTGGAATGGAAGATAGCAAGAAAGGGTTCTTGCCCATGTTGCCCAATACGACCTTGATTAAAACTCAAAGTCCTGCAATGGAAGAAGATAGAGAAAGGATGAGTAAGACTCCCTATGCCTCAGCCATAGGATCTCTTATGTATGCCATGCTATGTACTAGACCCGACATTGCATATGCGGTTAGTTTGACTAGCAGCTATCAAAGTGATCCAGGAGTAGATCATTGGACAGCGGTCAAAAACATCCTTAAGTACTTGAGAAGAACTAAGGATATGGTTCTTGCTTATGGAGGTGATGAACAGCTCGTTGTTAATGGTTACACCGATGCTAGCTGGAACACCGATCCGGATGATTCTAAATCTCAATCTGGATATGTATTTACTTTGAATGGTGCAACAATTAGCTGGAGGAGTGCAAAACAAAGCATTGTGGCGAGATCTTCAACTGAATCGGAATACATAGCTTCTTTGGAGGCTTCACAAGAGACGATATGGATGAAGGAGTTCATTACAGAGCTCGGTGTGGTTCCAAGTGTGCTGGACCCAATGTATATCTCCTGTGATAACATGGGCGCCATAGCCAATGCACAAGAACCAAGGTCACACAAGAAGATGAAGCACATCAAGCTACGTTTTCACGCTATTCAAGAGCATATCCAAAATGGTGACATAAAGATTTGCAAAGTACACACAGATCTGAATGTGGCGGATCCGTTGACTAAACCTCCCCCGAGGGCAAAACATGACCAGCACTAAACCGCCATGGGTGTTCGGTATATTACCATGTAATCAGATTAGTTGACTCTAGTGCAAGTGGGAGACTGTTGGAGATATGCCCTAGAGGCAATAATAAAAGTGGTTATTATTATATCTTTGTGTTTATGATAAATGTTTACATTCATGCTATAACAGTATTAAATAGGAAACATTAATACTTGTGTGATTTGTAAACTAAATTAGAGTCCCTAGTAAAGCCTCTTTGTAATACTAGCTTGTTGGTTAATAGATGATCGTGGTTTCCCTATCATGAGCATTGAGATGTTGTTAACAACAATATCATATCATTAGGAGAATGGTATGATGGATATACTACTATAGATAAGCGTAGCATTAAGATCAAGTCATTTCAATAGTTCGTTTGCTATAAGCTTTCTGATACATAGTAACCTAATTCCTTTGACCATGAGATCATGCTAATCACCATCACTGGAAGGATGCTTTGATGACATCAAACACCACACCGTAACTGGGTGGCTATAAAGGTGGCATTGAGTGTTCGGAAAGTATGGGTTGAGGCACATGGATCAAGAGTGGGATTTGTCCATCCATATGACGGATAGATATAATCTAGGCCCTCTCGGTGGAATGTCACCCAATTAGCTTGCAAGCATGTGACTGGCTCACAAGGCATCACATATCACGGGAATGAGAAAAGAGTACTTATCGGTAACGAGGTTGAACTAGGTATGCAGAGATACCGACGATCAAAACCTCGGATAAGTAAACTATCATGCGACAAAGGGAAATTGGTATCGTATGTAAGTGGTTCATTCGATCGGAAAGTAATCGTAGAAATATTTGGGTGCCATATGAATTTCTAGATTCCTCTATTGGTTATTGATCGGAGAAGTGTCTCGGTCATGTCCGCATAATTCACGAACCGTAGGGAGACATACTTAAGGATTCAATGTTGTTTAGTAAATATGGAATGTTATTAGGGATACTGAATGTTGTTCGGAGTCTCAGATGGGATCTGGGATATCACGAGGAGATCCGAAATGGTCCGGAGAATAAGATTCATATAAGGAAAGTCCGATTCCGGAGTTCGGGAAAGATTCCGATGTTTTCATCGGAGAGGTTCTAGAAGGTTCACCGAACCGGAAGGGGAATGGACCATGAATGTGTCATGGGTAAGTGGAATAATTGGATCATATCCTGGGTCACTTGGTGTGGGCATTTGCAAGAGAGAATTAAAGCTCTAAATTGAAAGTCAAACGGGAAGTTTGAAAAGTCAAACTGGAACAATGGTTTCCTAGTGGGAGAAGAAACAAGTCCTTCTCTCAATCCAACTTGGGTTTGGGTTTGGATTCAAATCCACCCCTCCCAAGGCTGCCCCCTCTCATAAATAGAGGGGGAGGGCTGCCCCAAAGCACACAAGAGCCAAGCCCTCCCCACACCCGCGCCGCCGCCTCGCACCGTCGCCGCCTCGTCGCCGCCACCCTAGCCGCTGACACCTCCTCCTCCTCCCGGTCTTCTAAACCCTAGATCACCAGGAAACCCTAATCCACTATAACTCGCACCGGATTAGGCGAAGCCCTGCGGGATCTTCCCTCTACTTCCGACACCATGCCGTCGTGCTGCCGGAATCGCGAAGAGAGAACTACAACCTCCGCTGCCTGCTGGAACATGGGAGAGGAAGGTCTTCATCGAGTACCGAACATGTGACCGACTGCAGAAGCGCTGCCGGATCGCAGCGCCGAAAGGATTGTCTACGCGATCTTGAGATCGGCAAGTGTACAACTACATCACCCACGAGAATCTGCTCTCGTTAAACGCTTTGGAATCTTCGAGGGTGAGTGCTTCTATCGACTCGTTGCTATAATCTAGTAGATAGATCTTGGCTTGTTTGTGTGCATGCGGTAGAATTTTTTTGTTTTCCATGCTACGAACCCCTACATTGGTACCATAGTTCATTATCCATTACAAACCATAATAAAGGTCTTACAAATAAAGGATCTCATGATCCAGTCTTAATACAATCAACGCAGTAGAATAATATAATAATGGTAGCATGGACGCAACTCCATCTTCAGGGTCACAGGCAATGCTGACGATGGGAGATGATCCTAGTTGTCGTAGACTTCCTGCTGTCCATCATCCTGATAGTCCTCCTCATAGTCTGGCCATAGGAATAGCCAGTGACAAAGCCATGAGTACTCTTTAAGTACTCGTGATGAGTGCAACATCACTTCATTGGGAGACCCGAAGCGGAAGGTATGATGCAGTACAACAGGCAAGTTTCCCTCAGTAAGAAACCGAGGTTATCGAACCAGTAGGAGGAAGGAAACGTCTCAAAGGTGTTGCAAGCAACGTGGAAACCTGCACAACACAAACTCAAGACATTGCCCCAACTAACAGTGAGGTTGTCAATCTCAGCGGTTGCTATAACAAAGTATTAACTGTATATTGTGGAAGGTGAAAGTGGTTTGAAGCAAGTAAACAGTAACAGTGGAAGATGTATCAATGGTAAAGATTGGATCAGGGTCCATATTTCACTAGAGGTGCTCTCCTTAGATAAACAAACATGGCATGAAGGGTAAACAAATTATGGCAGGGCAATTGACAGGACTGAGCAAGACATAACAATGCAATACTAGACATAAAGATCCTATGAGATTCGATTGGGCAATACAACAATATACATAGACCGCCATCCAACTGCATCTATGACTATAAGTCCACCTTTGGGTTATCATCTGAACCCCCTCCAGTATTAAGTTGCAAGCAGAGAGCATGCAAGATCTCAAACAACACAATATGAAATTAAGTTGCAAGCAGAGAGCAAGCAGAGAGCATGCAAGATCAAAGTCATTCACTTGAGATCTTCCTACTAACAACAGAGAGCATGCAAGATCACAAACAACACAGACATGATAGAATCAATAAGACAAAACCATTAATCAATCTGACATAGTAATATCAATATCCATCGGATCCCCGCAAACACAATATGCATGATTACAAATAGATTAGATCTTGATCATGAACGGAGCTCACAAGATCTAGACATGAAAGCACAAGGAGGAGATACAACCATATAGCTACTACATGGGCCCGTAGTCCAAGGTGGAACTACTCACGCTTCATACAGAAGGCTGGCATGATGAAGAAGAAGGCCTCCGGGATGATCTCCCCTCCGGAAGGCTGCCAGGAAGAACTTCAGATCCCTCCCGATCTAGGGACAATGGTGGCGGCGGCTACAGACGGTTTTGGCATCGGGGGGACTTTATAGGCGAAGAGGCAAGGCAGGGGGCCCACCAGGGCGGCTGCACCCCCCAGGTGCGCCTAGCCCTAGGCCGTTCGGCCAGGGGGTGTGGCCCCCTGGTGAGCCTCCTCCATCTCGTATTCTGGCTTCGTGTTACCCACGGTAAAATATTGACTTTGGCTTTTGTCTCGTCCAATTCCGAGAATATTGATTTTCTGCCTTTCTGGAACCAAAAACAGAAGAAAATAGGCAACTGGCACTGTGGCATCTTGTTAATAGGTTAGTTCCAGAAAACATATAAAAACACCTCAAAGTGTAGACAAAGCAAAGCAAAGTAGATACTAAACAAGCATGGAACATCAAAAATTATAGATACGTTTCCGACGTATTAAGCATCCCCAAGCTTAACTCATGCTCGTCCTCGAGTAGGTAAGTGATAAAAGAATAATTTTTGAGGTGACATGCACCATCAAAATCAAGATCAAACCATTTACAAGCATTGAAAGCTGGGATCAAAGTACTCTAAACATGTGCATGAAAGATGGAGTTCTAACAATAAGACAAAGTAACTATGCATGCAACATGAAAGGCTACAAACAAAGATCATGAATAACATGCATTAAAAACGTTTGTTTGTTTCACATACAGAAAACATAGAATAGTGGCAATCAGCTTGTCCCTCATAGAGTAGCAAATAGATGCATAGGAAACCTTCAAAGTTCATAAGAGTGACTAGATACAAATAGCACAAGAACAAGCAATATCACAATATGCATCAATCAATAAGTTTTGGGACAATGCAAATAGAATTAAGAATGGCAACTATGCTCTCTTAATGGTGCCTAAAATAAGAAGGTGGAGACTCAATATAATGGTGGAAGAAAGGCCCTTCATAAAAGGAAGCATGGATTTCAAGTTTCAAAAAGAGCTTCCGAAAATTATGGTACTTGTTAGCTTTCAGCCCTCATTTCCCCTATCATAAGCATCTTGAAGTGATTAAGGTTAAAGTGAGCAAACTATGGAGTATATGCTTGACAAAGTATAAGTTGGCAATCTCATGTCCCTTGAATACGAGGGCCACTCCTCATGCTACTCAACTTTGGTCACCTGTAAGTTCTTGTCATAGTAAGTAGATATGTATCATAGAGAATCGCCAACTAGGTACCCCTTGCACATGGTACATGAGCTATCCCATAAACAAAATGACAAGGCAAGTAGACAATGAGCATCTTAGCGATATTTTTATTTACTATTTGCATAGATTTTTATTGAGGATGCTTCACAGAATGCTCATTATGATGATGCTGCAAGTTTCCACCATGATTAGGCATGGCTTAGGATAGCGGCCCAGACGTTTTTCTAACACAAAATACATAACTCCATGGACTTACAAGCTCCCTCTTTATTTCACACCGGCGACACCCATAGACAAAAGAGCATGATATCAACTGTGTACAAAGTACAAGTGCAATGTTGAAAACGTTCCCCATGAATGCATGGTTCTGCTAATTCCAACGTATAAGTGCAATCATATACAACATAGATGACACAATGGTTTAAGTTTATTAGGGGCAAGGAATATAAAGTGTGCCATCAAGTTCGTGAGGGCTTTAATCACTAAGTTTTCACATAACAAAATACTTTTTAATTGGAAGATAGCTGAAAACAAGAATATACTTGAAATGGTGTAACACACCATGCATATGAATTTATAGTGTACACTTTGGAATAACTTGGTTTCTTGGGAGTTGGAAGCATCAGTAGAGCTTACTCATACAAGTGGAGGCTAGCAAAACACTGTGAGCAACCAACTAAGAGAGCAATAATGGCCATAATCATGTAGAGCGACAAAATATTACTAATCAAAGCATAGAGTGGTACTACAAGTCAAGGACTAAATGATCATAGAGGCTATGGTGACTTTTTCATAGTCATAACATGGTGTGAGCATGTGCCAAGTCAACTAAACAAAACATCAAAGGAGAATACCACAATACTATGTTTTTACATGCTAAAACAACGTATAATTCTTCCAAGGCACACTAAGAAATCCCAATTGTTTTAAACAAGTCATGCTACAACAATAATCACTAAGAATAAGGTCAAAACAACACCTAGCATGACATGCAAAAGCCTGAGTCACAGTCAATGAAAGCTCCTCTTGCACTTTCAAGCAAGAACTTTCTACTCCTTTCCAATACCAATCGACTTATTTGAAACAACACAGCAAGAACGGGGGTCCAAACTACTTTATTCAAGCAAACTAAACAAGCTAAGAAAAGCAAACAGAAACTAAGACGCTCCAAGAACAACACAACAGTACATGAAACAATAAAACGAAGTGTCTAGAAAGACCTAAGCTTTTTATTGATGAAGAAGGGGATGCCTTGGGCATCCCCAAGCTTTGACGCTTGTACCTCTTGGATATTTATTGTAGTGACACTAGGGTGGCATCCCCAAGCTTGTGATTTTGTCCATTTTTCATCACATTACATCATTCTCTCTCTACACCTGAAATTTTTTCTTCATACAAAACTTCACACAATCTTCATTAGCAACATTAGTGTATTCAAAAGATAATATACCTTTAGGCTTAGCTTTGGAACAGCAAAACTTTTCACTAAAAACACAAGATACTGTAGCAATTCCTTCAAAAAGCTCAATTTCCCAAAAAAAAGCTCAAAAAGGAATCAATAAGAAGCAAATGCAAATAATGGCCGAAATCTGTCAAAACAGACCAGCAGATAGAAACCGATTTTTTAGAAGATCTTCTGTTGATCAAATCAAAAAGTGTTGAACTATCAAAAGTTATATAACATACTGGGGGATTTATTCGTAAATTTTCAGCTCAATACGACTTACAGAGACTTCTCACGATTTTTTATGGTGGAGGACATAAATCTGTTTCAGGACAGCAACTCCCCAAATCTTACTTCCCTCATATTAGAGGTCATTCTTGGCACAAAAAGCAAACAAAAAGGATAAGGAGAGGTCATTACTGAAGTAATAACTTCCAAGACTCATGGAAACTCTTGGGTTATCTCCCAACAAGTACTTTTCTTTATCGCCTTTAAGTTAGGCACAAGAAGCAAGAATTAAGTATTTTCAAATGAAGAAGCATTAACATCAAATCTTGCTTTCAAAGGGGATCAAAAAGAAACTTCTCTCTCCTCATACGGAAGTGTTCAATACCTTTCTTGAATGGAAATTGATATTTAATGGTGCCTTCTTTCATATCAATGATTGCACCAACAGTTCTAAGAAAAGGTCTTCCCAAAGTAATAGGACAAGAAGCATTGTATTCAACATCCAAAACATAGAAATCAACAGGGACATAAGCATTGTTAACCATAATGAGAACATCATTAATACTCCCCATGAGTTTATTCTTAGCATTATCATTAAGTGGGACATCCATATAACAATCTTCCAAAGGTGGCAAATCAAGCATTTCATAAATCTTCCTAGGCATAATAGAGACACTAGAACCAAGATCACATGAAGCTTTGAGATCAAAGTCATTTAACTTCTCTTCCTTAATCTTAACAAGAGCATCTATAATGTGTTTGGTGAAAGCAACATGCATATCACTAGCATCATGACTTCTAGCAAGTTTTTGCAAGAACATAATCACTACAAAAATATTGCAACCATCAAGATCAAAATCAAACTTAGCATCACTAGTAGTAGACTCAATAGGCTTAGGTATTGTAGGAGGAGGAACAGGGACTTCTTATGGTTTAGTGGTGATGGTGCACATACTATTGTTTCTATCAATTTCAGCTTCACTTTCCCACTTAGCATGAAGTTGGGCTAACAGTATAACATTTTCATCAATAGTAACTTATATGGCATGAGTAGCAGCAAAGGTACTTTCCATGGTTTCAGGTTTAGCAGCCATTTTATTTATCAAAGAGGATTGTGCTTCAGACAAAGAGGAAATATTTTTATCAACATTTAAAAGCTTTTCCTCCACAGTCTTGTTGAAAGTGGTTTGTTTACTAATAAAGTCTTTGAGCATGACTTCAAGTTCAGAGGGGGCACTTCTAGCATTGTTGTAGGAGTTTCCATAGGTATTGCCATTATTAGGAGGATAAGGCCTATAATTGTTGTTATCACCAAAATTATTCCTATAGGCATTGTTGTTGAAAATTTTGTTTCTAATGAAGTTCACATCAACTTGCTCTTCTTGAGCAACCAAAGAGGCTAAGGGAACACTATTAGGATCTAAAGGAGCTTTCCCGTTAACAAGCATAGCCATAATAACATCAATCTTATCACTCAAAGAGGAGGTTTCTTCAACAAAATTTACCTTCTTACCATGTGGAGCTCTCTTAGTGTGCCATTCAGAGTAATTAACCATCATGTTATCAAGGAGTCTTGTTGCAACACCCAAAGTGATGCCCATAAAGGTACCTCCAGCAGCTGAATCTAACAGGTTTCTTGAAGAGAAGTTCAAACCTGCATAATTTTTTTGGATAATCATCCAAGCAGTGAGTCCATGAGTGGGACAATTCTTAACCAAAGATTTCATTCTTTCCCAAGCTTGAGCAACATGTTAATTATCAAGTTTTTTAAATTTCATAATATCACTTCTCATAGATATAATCTTAGCAGGAGGTTAGTATTTTCTAATAAAAGCATCTTTGCACTTAATCCAAGAATCAATACTATTTCTAGGCAAAGATAGCAACCATTCTTTAGATTTTCCTCTCACGGATAAAGGAAACAACTTGAGCTTAATAATATCTCCATCTACATCCTTATACTTTTGCATATCACAAAGTTCAACAATGCTAATGAGATGGGCAGCAACATCATTAGAACTAGAACTAGAAAATTGCTCTCTCATTACAAGATTCAACAATGCAGGCTTAATTTCATAAAAGGTAGCATCAGAAGCAGGTGGAGCAATAGGAGTGCTTAGGAAATCATTGTTGTTTGTGCTAGTGAAGTCACACAACTTGGTGTTCTCACCAGAGTTCATTTTGGCAAAGTGGAGCAAGCCAAAAACAGCAGCAGCAGCTAGAGCAGGAAATAAATTTTTTGTGTTTCTCATAAGAGAAAGCAAACCAAACTAAACTAATTTTTTTTTTTGAATTTTTGATAAAAAAGAGGCAAACAAAACCAAACAAAAGAAACTAAGAAAACTAAAAACAAGGTAAAGAGAAAGGTTGAGGAGGACTTCCCTTGTGAATACGTCCTTAGCCTCCCCGACAACAGCGCCAGAAAAAGCCTTGATGAGTGTAGCAGCTTTGTTGGGAGACCCCAAGCGGAAGGTATGATGCAGTACAGCAGGCAAGTTTCCCTCAGTAAGAAACCGAGGTTATCGAACCAGTAGGAGGAAGGAAACGTCCCAAAGGTGTTGCAAGCAATGAGGAAACCTGCACAACACAAACTCAAGACTTTGCCCCAACTAACAGTGAGGTTTTCAATCTCACCGGTTGCTGTAACAAAGGATTAACTATATGGTGTGGAAGGTGAAAGTGGTTTGCAGCAAGTAAACAGTAATAGTGGAAGATGTATCAATGGTAAAGATTGGACCACGGTCCATAGTTCACTAGAGGTGCTCTCCTTAGATAAACAAACATGGCATGAAGGGTAAACAAATTATAGCAGGGAAATTGACATGACTGAGCAAGGCATAACAATGCAATACTAGACATAAAGATCCTATGAGATTCGATTGGGCAATACAACAATAGACATAGACCGCCATCCAACTGCATCTATGACTAGAAGTCCACCTTTGGGTTATCATCTGAACCCCCTCCAGTATTAAGTTGCAAGCAACAGACAACTGCTTTAAGCAAAGTGTGTAAGGTTAACAATCCACTTATTCCATGAACAAGAGACCGTTGGTTTCTCCCTAGTGGCAATAGCACATCTACTACCGTAGAGATTTCTATCACTTTCCTTGATAAGTAGAGGCATGAACCCACTATCGAGCATAAATACCCCCTCTTGGAGTCACTAGCAACTACTTTGCCAAGATAGCTACTAACAACAGAGAGCATGCAAGATCACAAACAACACAGACATGATAGAATGAATAAGACAAAACCATTAATCAATCTGACATAGTAATCTCAATATCCATCGGATCCCTGCAAACACAACATGCATGATTACAAATAGATTAGATCTTGATCGTGAACCAAGCTCACAAGATCTAGACATGAAAGCACAAGGAGGAGATACAACCATCTAGCTACTACATTGATCCGTAGTCCAAGGTGGAACTACTCACGCTTCATACCGGAGGCTAGCATGATGAAGAAGAAGGCCTCCGGGATGATCTCCCCTTCGGCAGGGTGCCGGGAAGAACTTCAGATCCCCTCGATCTAGGTATGATGGTGACGGCGGCTACAGACGGTTTCGTGAAATTTTGATCGGGTGCTTAGGGTTTTGGCATCGGGGCGACTTTATAGGCGAAGAGGCGAGGCAGGGGGCACCAGGGCGGATGCACCCCCTAGGCGCGCCTAGCCCTAGGTCACGCCGCCAGGGGGTATGGCTCCTTGGTGAGCCTCCTCCGTCTCGTATTCTGGCTTCGTGTTGCCCACGGTAAAATATTATCTTTGGCTTTTGTCCCGTCCAATTCCGAGAATATTGATTTTCTTCCTTTCTGGAACCAAAAACATAAGAAAACAGGCAACTGACACTATGGCATCTTGTTAATAGGTTAGTTCCAGAAAACATATAAAAACACCTCAAAGTGTAGACAAAGCAAAGCAAAGTAGATACAAAACAAGCATGGAACATCAAAAATTATAGATACGTTTCCGACATATCAACTCGCAAACTAATACTAACAAGTAAGTGGTTCAAGTAGGAATCCAGATTTATCTTTAACTGAGTTGAGAAGTAAACAAAACTAGTTTAATGTTCTACAACACCAAAGTGGGAACTTTGTTGTCAGGTCACAACCCTGTTGTGGTCAAGTCAAAGTCATGATTCATTTCACAAGTCATTTTAAAAACATCTAACGACGGAACAGTATGGCCACTCCAGTTGTCCATAACCGCCGACGTGGCTATCCGAATAGTTTGACACTCTGCAAAGGTGGTATACTTTCACCACAAAATTCGATACATCCGTCAGGAACAATCCTGAATCACCATACTCAGTATGCGGATAATCAATCCTAACCTTTCAATTACACACCCTAGTATAGGCACCTCCCCTATGAGTTTGGCCTCCCAACCATGACCATCTGTCATCTTGGGAACTGCACATGTGGTCAATCATCACGAGGTAGCCTCAACTCAAACCTCGTCCGCAAGGGAACCCATGCTAAGATATATAAACTTCCAGTCAAGCCCTACCCAAATTCGGGTATTGTGGTTGTACGGTAAACATTGGAATGGTATCGCATCCGAACTCAACCATCAGTTTTATAAAGGGCTAAGGCTCATGCCTCAACAATTTCATCATCAAAATCATCTGGTGTTCATAACACATGTCAAAACATTTCATTAGAATGACTCATCATTCTAAGGTTTTCATAATCATTTTCACCAAGTATTCCCATCTAAAGTGATCAAGTTTTATGCTTAGCACTAGCCACTAAAGTTGGGGGTAATCACTAATGAGGGTGCTAATCAAGTGTGACTTATCTAAATCTAATCTCATGCCTTAGGACTACATCTAATTCTATCTAACTTAGGCCAAGTTTTATGCTCTTTATGCTACCTATAATATCTTTCCAAATTTCACAAGTCACTAAGTAAACATAACTAAAGAGCTTTGATAAAGAAATAAAATAATAAAGCTTGCGAGTAAAACTAGGATTTGGTATAATCAAGTGGTATAACCAAAGCATGCCTAATGCATTGCATAAGTTATCTAGCTTGCAAATTTGCAAGTGTTAGCTTGCATGGTTAACAAACTTGCAACTGGTAGCTTGCCTTGAGTAGTGAAGTGATTGAAGTTCTCTTCTCCTTCTTCCTCATAGTAGTCTCCTTCCTCTTCGTATCCTTGGTCGGTACTAGCGTCTATAAATAAATACAAGGTACACAATCACCAAACAATACTTAAATACTTCTATTTGGCACACAAAGGTTCACACTAGATGATCTAGAATCATCACAATCATCACAAGGATTAAAGCATTAGTCTTATTTATTTTATTTTTAGAAAAGTAATTTGTACTCATTGAAAAATTACTTAAGATTTAATATTCAATTAAAATATGGGATCAATTTGACACATGTCATCACCACATATTCTAATACTTGGGAATTTGATTTAAAGTGGTGTCACAATTTAATAAGGTTTAACATTATTATTTTAATTAATTAAAGTGACTAGAAATGCCTATGGGGAATTCTTTTATTACTTGTCCAATATTACTGCAAGTAAACCTAGATATTTTTATATATTCAGAAAGGTCTTGTCAAATGTGATTTTTGAGAGTTGGAATCAACTCAAAAGAATTTATGGTTGATTATTGAAAAATGTTTGAATGCAGAAAAGTCTCTGCCTTGTTATTTTTACTATAGGTGATCTATAATTTCAAATGGTTTGAATCCAATGGGCTTGGATTAAGAATTTGCATACCTTTCTAACAAAATTAGTTTCATGCAATTTAGTTTAGTAAATTTCTCTGAATTTATTTTTGAATCAACTCACAGAACTAGGAGTGGGCTAGAGTTTCATAGACAAGAACACTTCTCAAAATAGTGTTTGTTATTTTATTTTATTTGTGCTCGGAAGGTGTTTGATGAAATGGCCGCAAGAGATTTATATTTGAATTTTTGGATGAAAATTAGTGGGTGCACTGGTCACATACTGGGTAGTCTCTGGTTGCTTGGATTTGTCAAGGTGAACTAGTTTGGTTGGGTTTTGAGAAATGGTGATCTTACCATATGAACTAGATTCAATTTTGAATTGTCCTTGGAATAGATTTACAAAATGTTTCTGTGGGTTTGCAAGGAGGGCTTGTGTTCACTTTTTCTTGGTCTAGCAAGGGGTGAAAAGAATTGGATTTTTTCTGTTATAAATCTTGGACTAGAAACACTCAAAGTGGTCTAGTGAACAAGATTGGCAAAAATGACTATTAGCTCATATTTTTTATATTTGAATTTCTATTGATTTGTTTCTACTTGGAAATAATTTAGATGATGTTGTTTTCATCTTTAAACCATTCTTTGCCATTCATAACAATCAAACAAGTCATTGCAAGCATTCATGCATTCATCACATACACACATGCATTCATATGGATTTAATTAACAAAAGTTTTTGTTAACCCTAAGTTTGGGTGATTAGAACTTGATAACCTTGATTAATATTTTTGGGATGTTACAAACCTTTCCTCCTTAAACAAAATCTCGTCCCGAAATTTCAGAAAAATAGAAAACTAGGATTTAAAGAGATATGGAAACTTAGTCCTAATGTAGTCTTCTCGCTCCCAGGTAGCTTCTTCTTCAGTGTGGTTACTCCACTGGATCTTGAGAAACTTGATACTCCGGGTCCTGGTGGTTCTGAAGGCTTCCTCCAAAATACGAATGGATAAATCGGGATATGTCAGGTCATCGTTGATCTCTATGGTTCTGTGATCAATATTCTTGAAAACTTTGGTCTTCTCCGGGACATCTAGGCATTCGCGAAGTAGCGAGATATGAAACACATTATGCACGGCTGACATCTCCTCTGGCAGTTCCAGTTGATACGATACTTCTTCTCAGCGATTCAAAATCTTGAAAGGTCCGATATATCTGGGGGCTAACTTTCCTTTGAGCTGGAAACGTTGCATTCCTGTTAAAGGTGATACTTTTAGATACACAAAATCTCCGATGTTGAAGGCTAGGTCGCGACGTCTCTTGTCGGCATAACTCTTTTTTCTGGATTGGGCGGTCTTGAGGTGCTCACGGATCTTGTGAACTTTCTCTTCAGCTTCTTGTAGGATTTTGGGTCCGAAAATCTGACTCTCTCCTACTTCTGACCAATTCAAAGGGGTACTGCACTTTCTTCCATACATGAATTCAAATGGGGCCATTTGCAAACTGGCTTGATAACTGTTGTTATATGAAAATTCTACGAAAGGCAGATAGTCTTCCCATTTTGATCCATATTCCAACACACAAGCTCTTAACATATCTTCGAGTATTTGATTTACTCGCTCCGTTTGTCCATCAGTCTGAGGGTGATAAGCTATGCTGAAATCTAGTCTGGTTCCTAATCCTTCTTGGACTTTCTTCCAAAACCTCGAGGTAAACTGGGTTCCTCGATCTGACACATTGTTCTTGGGGACTCCATGCAAACTGACTATTCTAGCAATGTACAACTCTACAAGCTTCGAACTCTGATAAGTGGTCTTGACGGGTAAGAAATTTGCTACCTTGGATAGTCTATCTACTATGACCCAAATAGAGTCATTTCCCCTACTAGATGTAGGCAAACCGGAGATAAAATCCATTCCAACTGAATCCCATTTCCATTCCGGAATCTGCAATGGTTGCAACAGTCCTGCGGGTCTCTGATGTCCCGCCTTGACTCTCTGACAGATATCACACTTGGCTATATAGCTTCCGATTTCTCTCTTCATCTTATGCCACCAAAATTACTCCTTCAAATCCTGACACATCTTGGTTCCTCCGGGGTGGATAGAATAAAGAGTATCATGGGCCTCTTTCAAAATAGCTTGCTTCAATTCTGAATGTGCTGGCACACAGATACGTCCTTTGTACCACAAAACTCCTTCTTCATCTTCAGTGAATCCGGTACCTTTCATGTACCGATACGACGTGTGATTCTGTCAATACTAGCATTTCCTTTCTATGCCTCCTTGATCTGACTAATCAAAGTGGGTTGAAGTTCTATGCTAGCCAAAAATCCTTCACTTACTAGTTCCATTCGGAAATCTTCCAACTCCTTGTGAAAACTTGGTTGCTCCTTCAGGATCATGGTGTTCAAGCAACACGACAATCTGCTAAGAGCATCTGCTACCACATTGGCTTTGCCGGGGTGATAGTGAATGTCAAGTTCATAGTCCTTGATTAGCTCTATCCATCTCCTTTTCCTCATATTCAGCTCCTTTTGGGTGAAAATATACTTCAGACTCTTGTGATCCGAACAAATTTCACAACGGTTTCCCATGAGGTAATGCCGCCATGTCTTCAAGGCTAAAACTACGGCTGCTAGTTCAAGGTCATGG
This sequence comes from Avena sativa, assembly GCA_916181665.1. NCBI lineage: Eukaryota > Viridiplantae > Streptophyta > Magnoliopsida > Poales > Poaceae > Avena > Avena sativa. Next base: position 221,971,153 of record OV702296.1, read on the forward strand.
GTAGGGTAATTCTGCTCATGTTGCTTCAGTTTTAGGAATAGATATGATATGACTTTGCCTTCTTGCATGAACACACATCTGAGACCGATCTTGGATGTGTCACAAAACACATGAAAAGGCTTCGTCATATCTGGCATAATCAAGATTGGGGCTTCCTGAAAACTTGCTTCACATTGGTCCGTCCATTCAAACTTCTTATCTTTCTTCAACAATTGTTTCATGGGTCTTGTGATACTCGAGAATCCTTCTACGAACTTGCGGTAATATCCCGCTAATCCGAGAAATGCACGAACTTGGGTTTGAGTGGTTGGGGCTTGCCATTCTTCAACATCCTTAACCTTGGCAGGGTCAACAGCAATTCCTCTGGCCGACACGATATGTCCAAGGAATCCTACTTCCTGTAACCAGAATTCACATTTGCTAAACTTGGCATATAACTGATGCTCTCTAAGGGTTTCCAGGATGGTCCTTAGGTGTAGCTCATGTTCTTCTTCGGATTTGGTATAGATCAGAATGTCATCGATAAAAACAACGACAAACTTATCCAGGAAGTTCATAAAAATCTTATTCATGAGGTTCATGAAATAAGCGGGGAATTGGTTAATCCAAAAGACATGACAATGTACTTATATAGTCCATATCTGGTGGTGAAGGCAGTCTTTGGAATATCCTCTGTGCGAGTCTTGAGTTGATGATAACCAGTTCTAAGATTAATCTTAGAAAACACTTTGGCACCGGTCAAACAGATCTTCTATCTTTGGCAGTGGGTACTTTTTCTTAATGGTGACATCATTCAGCTTCCGATAATCCGTGCATAGACGGTTACCTCCATCTTTCTTATCCACAAACAAGACAGGTGATCTCCATGGCGACGCACTTGGTTGAATAAATCCTATCTCCAGCATAGCATCTAGTTGCTTCTTCAGCTCCACTAATTCAGACGGGTTCATACTATAAGTTCTCTGAGCTATGGGTCCGCTTCTAGGGATTAGTTAAATAATAAAATCGTTATCCCGATCTGGGGGCATACCAGGCAAAACATCTGGGTATACGTCGGGGTATTCACAGACTACTCTGACTTGGTCAATGGTTGGTTGGGCTAGACTCTTGTTGCACTTGAATTGACGGGGCAAGATTTCAGATACATGCTCTACTGATACTCTGGCTGTACTAGTCATGGTTATGGCTTTCTTGGCACAGTCGATTAAGCCTTTATGTTTCGACATCCAATCCATTCCTATTACTACTTCCAAACCTTTTGTTCCAAGAACTATTAGGTTAGCATCAAAAATCTACGCCATGGATTCTGATAGGTACGGCCTTGCAAAGTTGTCTAGCTTTGGTGGTTGAACCAGGTATTTGAACTATCATAACATGCTTCAATTTTGTTGGTTGAATCTTACTAGTGCATGCAAATTATTCTGTAACAAACGAGTGTGATGCTCCATAATCAAACAACACTCTTGCAAGTACTGAATTAACAGAAAACATACCAAGGACGACATCTGGCGCTTCTTGGGATTCTTCAGCATTCATGTGAAACAGACGGCCGTTGCGGTTGAGCGAGTTCCCTGGGGCAAATCTCCTTCCAGGCTGAATACTACGCTGCTGCTGAGCTGGGGCATTCACATTGGTGGCTGCTGCAAGCTTCTTGGGAACTCATTGGAATAGTGACCCTTGACTCCACATTCATAACAAGTAACATGAGACTTGTCTTTTCCTACAACAGGCACAACATTGCTTCCAATCCTTGGGGGCAGTATTGGTGTTGGTGGGGTTGTTGTTGTTGTTGTTGAACTTGGGCGGTGCATGGTTAAAGTTGTTGGGGTTTCCGGGGTTGTTGTTATGGTTTCCTCCGGGCCTTGGGTTTCCTCCTCCACGGTTGGGATAGTTCGGACGAGTCATCGGGGGTCTATTGTTTCTTGGCGCAAATCCTGTAGACGGGTTGGGACGATACTTTGAAGTATGGTGGGTTCCTGGTTGATGCGTCATTCGACGCTTGCAGTTCTCATTGGCTTGATTGATCTTGTTGGAGATATGCCCTAGAGGCAATAATAAATGTAGTTATTATTATATCTTTGTGTTTATGATAAATGTTTACATTCATGCTATAATAGTATTAACAAGGAAACATTAATACTTGTGTGATTTGTAAACTTAATTTGAAGTCCCTAGTAAAGCCTCTATATAATACTAGCTTGTTGGTTAATAGATGATTGTGGTTTCCCTATCATGAACATTGAGATGTTATTAACAACAAGATCATATCGTTAGGAGAATGATATGGTGGACATACTCCTATAGATAAGCGTAGCATAAAGATCAAGTCATTTTAATAGTTCAATTGCTATATGCTTTCTGATACATAGTAATCTAATTCCTTCGACCATGAGATCATTCATATCACCTTTACCGGATGGATGCTTTGATGACATCAAACACCACACCGTAACTGTGTGGCTATAAAGGTGGCATTGAGTGTTCGGAAAGTATTGGTTGAAACACATGGATCAAGAGTGGGATTTGTCCATCCATATGACGGATAGATATACTCTGGGCCCCCTCGGTGAAATGTCATCCAATTAGCTTGCAAACATGTGACTGGCTCACAAGGGATCACATATCACGGGAACGAGAAAAGAGTACTTATCGATAACGAGGTTGAACTAGGTATGCAGAGATACCGATGATCATAACCTCGGATAAGTAAACTATCGTGAGACAAAGGGAAATTGATATCGTATGTAAGTGGTTCATTCGATCGCAAAGTAATCGTAGAAATATGTGGGAGCCATATGAATTTCCAGATTCCTCTATTGGTTATTGTTCGGAGAAGTGTCTCGATCATGTCCGCATAATTCACGAACCGTAGGGAGACACACTTAAGGATTCGATGTTGTTTGAGTAGTTATGGAATGATGAGAAAGAGACCGAATGTTGTTCGGAGTCTCGAATGGGATTCAGGATATCACGAGGAGATCCGGAATGGTCCGGAGAATAAGATTCATATAAGGAAAGTCCTATTTCAGAGATGGAGAATGGTTCCGGTGTTTTCATCGGGAATGTTCTAGAAGGTTCCGGAATGTCCGGCACTCCGGGGGGGAAGGGTACATGAATGTGTTATATCAAGTTGATATGATTGCATCATGTACTCGGTGTCATCGCTGTACAAAATAGAGGGTTTATTCAAATTCTAGTTTGAAAAGTCAAACGGCTAGTTTGAAAGTCAAACGGCAAGTTTTGGAAAGAGGAGGAGGAGTGGGAAACCGAGTTGGGGAGGGTTTCCCTCCTCCAACCGGCGGCGCACCACCCAAGCCGAGTTGGGGAGGGACTCCCCTCCCTCCCCTTGGCCGGCCGGCCCCTCCACCTATATAAGGAGGGGCAGGGCTCCCTCCTAGAGACACACAAGTCCCTTGCCCCGAAAACCCTAACCCTAGCCGCCGCCGCCCTCCAAGCCGCCGCCGCCTAGGGATCTCCTTGCCGCCGACTTGGGCACCACCAAGCCCTAGCCGCCGGCTCTAGCACCTCTTCCTCGGCGTGTCTAAACCCTAGATCGTCGAGGGATTCTCTTATACTCCACCATACTCGCTCCGGCTTAAGGCGAAGCCCTGCGAGATCTCCCCTCTACTTCCGGTACCACGCCGTTGTGCTGCCGGAATCGTGAGGAGAGTGCTACAACCTCCGCTGCCTGCTGGAACAAGGGAGAGGAAGGTCTTCGTCGAGTACCGAACGTGTGACCGACTGCGGGAGCGCTGCCGGAACGCAGCGCCGGAAGGATCGTCTACGCGATCTCGAGATCGGCAAGAGTACGACTACATCACCCACGAGAATCCGCTCTCGTTAAACACTTTGGAATCTTCGAGGGTGAGTTATTCTATCGACTTGTTGCTACAATCTAGTAGATAGATCTTGGCTTGTTTGTTTGTATGCGGTAGAAAATTTTGTTTTCCATGCTGCGAAACCCTACAGTGGTATCAGAGCCGTGTCTATATGTAGATCTATTGCACGAGTAGAACACAATGGTCATTGTGGGCGTTGATGCTTTTATTGTCGATTGCTTCTTGTGTACTTTGCATCTTGCGGTATGTTGGGATGAAGCGGCCCGGGCTAACCTTACATGACATCGTTCATGAGACTTGCTCCACGCTTGACATGCAACTTGTATTGCATAAGTGGCTTTGCGGGTGCCTGTTTCTCCTAGCATAGTTAAGATCCAATTTACAACGGGTGATTAACAATACTAGTATCAATGTTGTGGTTCTTGTTCGTAAGTTAGAATGACACTTATTGAAAGCCCCAAACCACGTAAAATATGCAAAGAAAGTAGAGGCGTCTAACTTTGTTTTGCAGGGGTGTGCAGTGATGTGATATGGCCATGATTGTGATTATATTTGATGTATGCAATGTTCCTTATTGTAAGTTGGCAACCGGCAGGAGCCATATGGTTGTCTTTAATTTATGTTAAGACCCGCGTGTCTATTCAAAGTAGTTGTAATAGTTGGAGCCGGTGGACGACAACCATGGAGAAGCGTCATTGACCTTGATGCAATGCCGGTGATGATGGAGATCATGTTCGTGCTAGAAGATGGAGATCGGAAGCACAAAGAAGAAATGCCATATCATATCACATATTATGAATTGCATGTGATGTTAATCCTTTATGCATCTTGTATTGCTTAGTAGACGACGGTAGCATTATAAGATGATCCCTCATGCACATGAATTTCAAGTCATAAAGTGTTCACCCTTAGTTAGCACCGTTGCTAAAGCTTGTTGTTTCGAAGCACCACGTGATGATCGGGTGTGTTAGATTCCGCAAGTGTATACAACGTGAGGAAGCTAGATTTGCTCATGCGGAAGCTAAGGTTTGATCTTGACGAGCCTAGCATGTACAGACATGGTCTCGGAACACGGATCACCGAAAGGTAAAGCATGAATCATATAGTAGATATGATGAACATGTCGATTGTTCACCATTGAAACTATATCAACTCTCGTGATGATCGGTGTGGATGTGGTGGATTTGGTTCGTGTGATCACTAAAACAATGTGAGGGATATTGTTTTAAGTGGGAGTTCACCTAGATTAATTTTATTATTAATTTGAACTCAATTTGTCATAAACTTAGTCTAAACTATTGCAAATATGTTGTAGATCAATGGCAGCCCCTACCATCAATTTTAATGCATTCCTAGAGAAAGAAAAGTTGAAAAACAATGGAAGGAACTTCGCGGATTGGTTCCGCAATTTGAGGATTGTCCTCACAGCTGGTAATTTGACCTATGTGCTGGATGCACCGCTGGGTGACCCACCTGCAGCTGATGCTGCCGATGAAGTAAAGAATGTTTACCTCACTCGGAATACTCAGTACTCCACAGTTCAGTGTGCTATCTTGTATGGTTTAGAATCGGAGCTTCAGAAAATGTTTGAGAATTCAGACCCATATGATATTGTGGAGGATCTCAAATTGATCTTTGAGACTCATGCGGCAATTGAAAGCTATGAGGCTTCTGAAAAGTTCTTTAACTGCAAGATGGAAGAGGGCAGCTCCGTCAGTGAGCATGTGCTTAAGATGTCTGGGCACGCAAACAAACTTCAAAGCTTGGGTATTGTGATTCCTAATGCTTTGGGGATTTACCGTGTCCACCAATCACTACCACCAAGTTACAAGAACTTTGTGATGAACTACAACATGCAAAACATGAACAAGACGTTGCCAGAACTCTTTGCCATGTTGAAATCTGCAGAAGTGGAGATCAAGAAAGAGCACCAAGTGTTGTTGGTCAATAAGACCACCAAATTCAAGAAAGGCAAGTCTAAGCAGAAGGGACACTTCAAGAAGGGTGGTAAGAAAGTTACCACGCCGACGAAGAAGACCAAGGCTGGACCTAAGCCTGATACTGGGTGCTTTTACTGCAAGGGAGAAGGTCACTGGAAGCGGAATTGCCCAAAGTACTTGGCGGATTTGAAGAACGGCAACATCAAGAAGAAAGGTATATCTGATATACATGTTATTGATGTGTATCTCACTAGTACTCGTAGTAGTGCCTGGGTATTTGATACTGGTTCGGTTGCTCATATTTGTAACTCGAAACAGGTGCTGCAGAATAAACGGAAGCTAGCGAAGAACAAGGTGACGATGCGCGTGGGAAACGGATCAAAGGTTGATGTGATCGCGGTCGGCACGCTACCCCTTCATCTACCATCGAGATTAGTTTTATACTTAAATAATTGTTATTTGGTGCCTGCGTTAAGCATGAACATTATATCGGGATCTTGTTTATTGCGAGACGGTTACTTGTTTAAGTCCGAGAATAATGGTTGTTCGATTTATATGAGTAATATGTTTTATGCACATGCACCTTTGATAGATGGTCTATTCTTGTTGAATCTCGATAGTGGAAATACACATATTAATAACATTGAGGCTAAACGTTTGAAATCGAGCGATAACTCGACCTATATGTGGCACTGTCGTCTTGGTCACATTGGAGTGAAGCGTATGAAGAAACTCCATTCCGATGGACTTCTTGAATCACTTGATTTCGAATCACTTGAAAGATGCGAAGCATGTCTGATGGGTAAAATGACTAAGACTCCATTTTCTGGTATGATGGAGCGAGCTACAGACTTATTGGAAATCATACATAGCGATGTGTGTGGTCCAATGAGTGTAGCATCGCGCGGTGGTTATCGTTATGTTCTTACCTTCACGGATGACTTGAGTAGATATGGGTATATCTATTTCATGAAACATAAGTCCGAAACTTTCGAGAAGTTTAAGGAATTTCAAAGTGAGGTAGAGAATCAACGTAACAAGAAGATTAAATTTCTACGTTCTGATCGTGGAGGTGAATATCTAAGTTACGAGTTTGGCGAGCATTTGAAGGAATGCGGAATATTTTCGCAGTTGACACCGCCGGGAACACCACAGCGTAATGGCATGTCCGAACGTCGTAATCGAACTCTCTTAGATATGGTTCGTTCTATGATGTCACTTACAGATTTACCGCTATCATTTTGGGGTTATGCATTAGAAACAGCCGCATTCACTTTAAATAGGGCACCGTCTAAATCCGTTGAAACGACACCGTATGAATTATGGTTTGGGGAGAAACCTAGATTGTCGTTCCTTACAGTTTGGGGATGCGAAGCCTATGTAAAGAAGTTACAGCCGGACAAGCTTGAACCCAAAGCGGAAAAATGCGTCTTCATAGGATACCCGAAGGAAACTATTGGGTATACCTTCTATCATAGATCCGAAGGCAAAATCTTTGTTGCCAAGAATGGATCCTTTCTAGAGAAGGAATTTCTCTCGAAAGAAGTGACTGGAAGGAAAGTAGAACTTGACGAGGTTGTCGAACCTTCTCTCGAAATTGCGAGTAACGCAGCGCCAGAAGAAGTTCCTGTGGTGCCTGCACCAATAAGAGAGGAAGCTAATGATGATGATCATGAAACTTCGGTTGAAGTTGCTACAGAGACTCGCAGGTCAACAAGAACTCGTACCACTCCAGATTGGTATGATCCCGTTATGAGTGTCATGTTGGTGGACAACACCGATGACCCTGAGACATATGAGGAAGCAATGATGAGCCCAGATTCCAATAAATGGCAAGAAGCCATGAAATCCGAGATTGGATCCATGTACGAAAACCAAGTATGGACTTTGGTGGACTTACCGGATGGCCGGAAGGCTGTTGAGAACAAATGGATTTTCAAGAAGAAAACAAATGCTGATGGTAATGTTACTGTCTATAAAGCTCGACTTGTCGCAAAAGGGTTTCGACAAATTCAAGGAGTTGACTACGATGAGACTTTCTCACCAGTAGCGAAGCTAAAGTCTGTGAGGATTATGTTAGCAATCGCTGCATATTATGATTATGAGATATGGCACATGGATGTCAAAACAGCATTCCTCAATGGAGACATTGATGAAGAGTTGTATATGATGCAACCCAAAGGTTTTGTCGATCTGAAAGATGCTAACAAGGTATGCAAACTTCAAAGGTCCATCTATGGATTGAAGCAAGCATCCCGAAGTTGGAATCAACGTTTTGATAAGGTAATCAAAAGTTTTGGTTTTATACAAACTTATGGAGAAGCTTGTATTTACAAGAAAGTGAGTGGGAGCTCTGTAGCATTCTTAATACTATATGTAGATGACATATTGTTGATTGGGAATGATGTAGAACTTCTTAATAGTGTCAAGGAATATTTTAATAATAGTTTTTCAATGAAGGATCTTGGCGAAGCAGCATACATATTAGGCATAAAGATTTATAGAGATAGATCGAAATGCCAAATATCATTGTCACAAAGTACATATTTGGACAAAGTTCTAAAGAGGTTTGGAATGGAAGATAGCAAGAAAGGGTTCTTGCCCATGTTGCCCAATACGACCTTGAGTAAAACTCAAAGTCCGACATCGGCAGAAGATAGAGAAAGGATGAGTAAGACTCCCTATGCCTCAGCCATAGGATCTCTAATGTATGCCATGCTATGTACTAGACCCGACATTGCATATGCTGTTAGTTTAACTAGCAGATATCAAAGTGATCCAGGAGTGGATCATTGGACAGCGGTCAAAAACATCCTTAAGTACTTGAGAAGAACTAAGGATATGGTTCTTTCTTATGGAGGTGATGAACAACTCGTTGTTAATGGTTACACCGATGCTAGTTGGAACACCGATCCGGATGATTCTAAATCACAATCTGGATACGTATTTATTTTGAATGGTGCAGCAGTTAGCTGGGGGAGTGCAATGCAAAGCGTTGTGGCGAGATCTTCAACTGAATCGGAATACATGGCTGCTTCAGAGGCTTCACAAGAAGCGATATGGATGAAAGAGTTCATTACAGAGCTGGGTGTGGTTCCTAGTGCGCTGGACCCAATGTCTATCTACTGTGATAACATGGGCGCCATAGCCAATGCGCAAGAACCAAGGTCACACAAGAAGCTGAAGCACATCAAGCTACGTTTTCACGCTATTCGAGAACATATCCAATATGGGGATATAAAGATTTGCAAAGTACACACAGATCTGAATGTGGCGGATCCGTTGACTAAACCTCTCCCGAGGGCAAAACATGACCAGCACCAAACTGCCATGGGTGTTCGGTATATTACCATGTAATCTAGATTAGATGACTCTAGTGCAAGTGGGAGACTGTTAGAGATATGCCCTAGAGGCAATAATAAATGTAGTTATTATTATATCTTTGTGTTTATGATAAATGTTTACATTCATGCTATAATAGTATTAACAAGGAAACATTAATACTTGTGTGATTTGTAAACTTAATTTGAAGTCCCTAGTAAAGCCTCTATATAATACTAGCTTGTTGGTTAATAGATGATTGTGGTTTCCCTATCATGAACATTGAGATGTTATTAACAACAAGATCATATCGTTAGGAGAATGATATGGTGGACATACTCCTATAGATAAGCGTAGCATAAAGATCAAGTCATTTTAATAGTTCAATTGCTATATGCTTTCTGATACATAGTAATCTAATTCCTTCGACCATGAGATCATGCATATCACCTTTACCGGATGGATGCTTTGATGACATCAAACACCACACCGTAACTGGGTGGCTATAAAGGTGGCATTGAGTGTTCGGAAAGTATTGGTTGAAACACATGGATCAAGAGTGGGATTTGTCCATCCATATGACGGATAGATATACTCTGGGCCCTCTCGGTGAAATGTCATCCAAATTAGCTTGCAAGCATGTGACTGGCTCACAAGGGATCACATATCACGGGAATGAGAAAAGAGTAGTTATCGGTAACGAGGTTGAACTAGGTATGCAGAGATACCGATGATCATAACCTCGGATAAGTAAACTATCGTGAGACAAAGGGAAATTAATATCGTATGTAAGTGGTTCATTCGATCGCAAAGTAATCGTAGAAATATGTGGGAGCCATATGAATTTCCAGATTCCTCTATTGGTTATTGTTCGGAGAAGTGTCTCGATCATGTCCGCATAATTCACGAACCGTAGGGAGACACACTTAAGGATTCGACGTTGTTTGAGTAGTTATGGAATGATGAGAAAGAGACCGAATGTTGTTCGGAGTCTCGAATGGGATTCGGGATATCACGAGGAGATCCGGAATGGTCCGGAGAATAAGATTCATATAAGGAAAGTCCTGTTTCAGAGATGGAGAATGGTTCCGGTGTTTTCATCAGGAATGTTCTAGAAGGTTCCGGAATGTCTGGCACTCCGGGGGGAAGGGTACATGAATGTGTTATATCAAGTTGATATGATTGCATCATGTACTCGGTGTCATCACTGTACAAAATAGAGGGTTTATTCAAATTCTAGTTTGAAAAGTCAAACGGCTAGTTTGAAAGTCAAACGGCAAGTTTTGGAAAGAGGAGGAGGAGTGGGAAACCGAGTTGGGGAGGGTTTCCCTCCTCCAACCGGCGGCGCACCACCCAAGCCGAGTTGGGGAGGGACTCCCCTCCCTCCCCTTGGCCGGCCGGCCCCTCCACCTATATAAGGAGGGGCAGGGCTCCCTCCTAGAGACACACAAGTCCCTTGCCCCGAAAACCCTAACCCTAGCCGCCGCCGCCCTCCAAGCCGCCGCCGCCTAGGGATCTCCTTGCCGCCGACTTGGGCACCACCAAGCCCTAGCCGCCGGCTCTAGCACCTCTTCCTCGGCGTGTCTAAACCCTAGATCGTCGAGGGATTCTCTTATACTCCACCATACTCGCTCCGGCTTAAGGCGAAGCCCTGCGAGATCTCCCCTCTACTTCCGGTACCACGCCATTGTGCTGCCGGAATCGTGAGGAGAGTGCTACAACCTCCGCTGCCTGCTGGAACAAGGGAGAGGAAGGTCTTCGTCAAGTACCGAACGTGTGACCGACTGCGGGAGCGCAGCCGGAACGCAGCGCCGGAAGGATCGTCTACGCGATCTTGAGATCGGCAAGAGTACGACTACATCACCCACGAGAATCCGCTCTCATTAAACACTTTGGAATCTTCGAGGGTGAGTTATTCTATCGACTCGTTGCTACAATCTAGTAGATAGATCTTTTCTTGTTTGTTTGTATGCGGTAGAAAATTTTGTTTTCCATGCTGCGAAACCCTACAGATCTTGCCTTCCATCTGGATTGCAGAATCCACTAAGGCTTCAATGTCAGCAAACGTAATATTGACTAACACTATGTGCATCTCATCATGTAGACCATTCAGGAATCTCTCCTTCTTCTTGGCTTTAGTGTCAATCTCATCTGGTACATACCTAGCTAATGACAGAAATTTGTCACGGTACTCATCTACTGTCATCCTCCCTTGCTTCAATTCTCTGAATTCATCTCTCATCCTCTTGATTAAACTCGGTGGCACATGGGTTCTACTGAACTTGAGTTTGAATTCATCCAAAGTCATCATCTGTCGTCCATTCATGGCACGAACGCTATTCCACCAAGCTCTTGCATCTCCTGCCAGATAGTGGGTGGCAAACAGTACTTTCTCATTGGCCTCCCCTCCTGCGACTTCTAAGGTGTTATCCATGGTCTGCAACCAGTCATCCACATCTAAGGGCTCTCTAGACTTACTAAAGATGGGTGGATTGGTGCTCTGAAAGTTCTTGAGCTTGGATCCATGGTTTTATTGGTTTCCATGGCCTTGATTGTTATTGGCCATCTGAGCTATGTGTTGAAGGGTGGCTATGTTGGCTTGACGTTCGGCTCTTTCAGCTTCATGGTGGGAAACCAACATTTGCAAGATTTGTAGCATTGGGTCCGGGGATGAACTGCTTCCTCCACGAGGAATCTGAAGATTGAGATAGATCATGAGACAAGGGGGAAATTTCTAAGATTCATGGATTTGTTTTTGAAAAGTTTTTAAACTTTGAGTTTGACTCAGGTTTTACTAACTAGCAACTTGCTTTTCATTCATTCATAGCACACAATACAAACATACACCACAATAAGGAAACAGATGGTTTTAAGAACCATTCTGTGAAACTACGATACAGTGGGACCGGATACAACTCACTAATGCTAGTTCTCAGGTGCTACTACTCCTCAGAATCGGTGGCTTCATCATCATCATCATCATCAATGAAGGAGGAATCGTCATCATCAGTGTGGAAGTCCATGGCTTGGTCCTCCAGGAAGTCATCATCATCACTGAGGTAGAAGTAAGGGTCTCCACGTATATCTTCCCCTGCATTCTCTCTTTCCTCTAGCTGCATGTCCTGCTCATGGATGGTCTCCTCCAAGTCTGTCACTTTGTGACGCAGGTGAGCAATAATGCGATCCTTCTTGTCACGAAGACGACGGAAGGTCTTGCGCTCCTTTGCAAGGATGGCGATGGTCTGGTCCTTCTTGACTGCGATGGCGTAGTTTTGGTTAGCGTAGGAGCGGGCATTATCCAACTCGTTCTGTCTATCATACAACAAAGCTGAGATGATCCACCTGATGCTTCAGCTCGGGGTGGTATGGCACCTCCAATGGCTGTCCCATAGCATCACGCCTTGCGTAGAACTCAAAGCGGGTACCGTTGATCTGATTGATGCTTTGCCCACATAGACGGGCAAGAGCTTCCTGCATAGCCCTGGCAAGTCCGTCCAGCCAGTTGTTCTCTCTTAAGGTGAACTGGATTCCCTCTGAGGTGGGTGCTTCCATCTTTCCTCTGAGGCTTGCAACTATCAGCCATTGCAATTCTCCTCCTTGCTGATCGTTGAGCTGGGCTCCGAAGAACTCAGGGTGCGGGTGCTCAAGAAGTTCCCATAATTGGTCCAAATCACACTCAAAGATGAGCTCTCCTCCATTTCCCAACTGATAGAACTTGCTATACTTCACGTCCATCTATAAGAATGTAGGATGAGTAAATTAGTAGAGTGATCAAGTGTGTCTAATTTTATGTAAGTTTTTGCAAGAAATTTTGAGGGACATGAATTTTCATGAAAGAATCTAAGTGATAAGAATGAGAATAGGTTTTCATAAATACTCACTTCTTTTGTTTTGGAACTATGTTTTTGATTCAAGCGTCCATTCTAACTAGGGTCTCCTATGGTCAGGATGGCTCTGATACCAACTTGTCAACACCCGGATTTTTAATCCCAGATGCCTGTTATGCCATACATCGCAATCCCAGGATTACCATTTTTGCGAGACATAACATATTGGTACCATAGTTCATCATCCATTACAAACCATAATAAAGGTCTTACAAATAAAGGATCTCATGATCCAGTCTTAATACAATCAACACATCGGAATAATATAATAATGGTAGCATGGACGAAGCTCCATCTTTAGGGTCACAGCCAATGCTGACGATGGATGATGATCCTAGTTGTCGTAGACTTCCTGCTGTCCATCATCCTGATAGTCATCCTCATAGTCTGGTCATAGGAATAGCCAGTGACAAAGCCATGAGTACTCTTTAAGTACTCGCAAACTAATACTAACAAGTAAGTGGTTCAAGTAGGAATCCTAGCTCTAGGTTATTTTGCAAAAATCCAAATTTATCTCTAACTGAGTTGAGAAGTAAAGAAAACTAGTTTAATGTTCTACAACACCTCAGTGGGAACTTAGTTGTCAGGTCACAACCCTGTTGTGGTCAAGTCCAAGTCATGATTCATTTCACAAGTCATTTTCAAAACATCTGACGACAAAACAGTATGGCCACTCCAACCGTCCATAACCGCGGACGTGGCTATTCGAATAGTTTGACACTCTGTAGAGGTGGTACACTTTCACCACAACATTCGATACATCCGTCAGGAACAATCCTGAATCACCATACTCAGTATGCAGATAATCAATCCTAACCTTTCAATTACACACCCTAGTATAGGCACCTCCCCTATGAGTTTGGCCTCCCAACCATGACCATCTATCATCTTGGGAACTGCATAGGTGGTCAATCATCACGAGGTAGCCTCAGCTCAAACCTCGGCCGCAAGGGAACCCATACTAAGATATATAAAGTTCTAGTCAAGCCCTACCCAAATTATGGTATTGTGGTTGTACGGTAAACATTAGAATGGTATCGCATCCGAACTCAACCATCAGTTTTATAAAGGGCTAAGGCTCATGCCTCAACAATTTCATCATCAAAATCATCTGGTGTTCATAACACATGTCAAAACATTTCATTAGAATGACTCATCATTCTAAGGTTTTCATAATCATTTTCACCAAGTATTCCCATCTAAAGTGATCAAGTATTAACTGGGAAAGAAATTTTTTGGAAGCTCCATTGTGGAATTCAGACCTAACCATTCAAGGAGAGGCAGTGGGAAAGACAGAACCTATGATTCCATAGGATTTTATTGAAAAGAATCCTAATACTTCATTGGGTAGGATGGAAGAACAAATCAAAAAAAAATGTTTTATGCTTAGCACTAGCCACTAAAGAGGGTGCTAATCAAGTGTGACTTATCTAAATCTAATCTCATGACTTAGGACGACATCTAATTCTATCTAACTTAGGCCAAGTTTTATGCTCTTTATGCTACCTATAATATCTTTCCAAATTTCACAAGTCACTAAGTAAAGATAACTAAAGAGCCTTGATAAAGGAATAAAATAATAAAGCTTGCGAGTAAAACTGGGATTTGGTATAATCAAGTGGTATAATCAAAGCATGCCTAATGCATTGCATAAGTTATCTAGCTTGCAAAGTTACAAGTGTTAGCTTGCATGGTTAACAAACTTGCAAGTGGTAGCTTGCCTTGAGTAGTGCAGTGATTGAAGTTCTCTTCTCCTTATTCCTCGTAGTAGGTTCCTTCCTCTTTGTATCCTTGGTCGGTACTAGCGTCTATAAATAAATATGAGGTACACAATCACCAAACAATACATAACTACTTCTATTTGGCACACAAAGGTTCACACTAGATGATCTAGCATCATCACAATCATCACAGGGATTAAAGCATTAGTCTTATTTATTTTATTTTTAGAAAAGTAATTTCTACTCATTGAAAAACTACTTAAGATTTAATATTCTAGAATTAAAATATGGGATCATGTTGACACATGTCATCACCACATATTCTAATACTTGGGAATGTGATTTAAAGTGGTGTCACAATTTAATAAAGTTTAACATTATTATTTTAATTAATTAAAGTGACTAGAAATGCCTATGGGGCATTCTTTTATTACTTGTCCAATATTACTTCAAGTAAACCTAGATATTTTTATATATTCAGAAAGGTCTTGTCAAATGTGATTTTTGAGAGTTGGAATCAACTCAAAAGCATTTATGGTTGATTTTTGAAAAATGTTTGAATGCATAAAAGTCTCTGTTTGTTATTTTTACTATAGGTGATCTATAATTTCAAATGGTTTGAATCCAACAGGCTTGGATTAAGAATTTGCGTCCCTTTCTTACAAAATTAGTTTCATGCAATTTGGTTCAGTAAATTTCTCTGAATTGATTTTTGAATCAACAAACAAAACTAGGGTTTGAAACTAAATGAAAAAATCTAATTTGAACTAACTGGGTTGCGTGGGAGATCTAACTGGGTCGGCCTACTGCGCATAGCGCGTGTGGGCTGGGTTAAGTGTTGTCCCCACTCGTCAGTGAGACAGGGGTGGTGAAGGGGTATGGGGCGATTACGACCGTAGGATTAGATGCAAGATCAACAGCTTACGGCCGTCATCCTCATCGGAACAGGACACTGATGACCCACAAGTATAGGGGATCGCAACAGTCTTCGCGGGTAGTATTACCCAATTTATTGATTCGACACAAGGGGAGCCAAAGAATACTTGCAAGCCTTAACAACTGAGTTGTCAGTTCATCTGCACCTGGAAATAGTTCTTGCTCACAGAAGTTTATTAGTAGCAACAGTTTGTAGTAGCAACAACAAAGCAACAGCAAAGCAACAACAGCAGCAATAGTAACAGTAACGGTAACAGTAGGATTCGAGTATGGTAGGCATAGGGGTGGATGGACGGGCGTTGCATGGACGAGTCTAAACATGTAACTTAAAAAAACTAGGGCATTGCAGATAAATAATAATAAGCATCCAAGTACTAAACAATCCTAGGCATGTGCTCCAAATATAGTCATACATGCTCGCAATGAGAACTTGCATAATATCTTCTGTCCAGCCAGCCCGTGGCAGCGGGGCCTCTAGGGAACTACTGGCAATTAAGGTGCTCCTTTTAATAGAGCACCGGAGCAAAGCATTAATACTCCGTGAACACATGTGATCCTCACACCACAACCTTCCCCTCCGGTTGTCCCAATTATTGTCACTTTGGAGCCTTTGGATCCGAACAATGATATGTGTACACAACTTGCAAATAAGATCATAAAAAATACTATCATAATGATTCAATAATAAGTTCAGATCTGAGATCATGGCACTCGGGCCCTAGTGACAAGCATTAAGCACAACAAGTTGCAACAAAGTCAAATAACACTAATAGAGATACTAGGCACTATGCCCCTAACAGATCTTATTCGATTACATGATAGAACTCATCCAATCCCTACCATCCCCAAGCCTACAGCGGGGGATTACTCACTCATGGATGAGGGAAACATCGGTGGTTAATGGAGATGCGTTGGTGATGACGATGGCGATGATCCTCTCCAAATTCCCCGTCCCGGCAGGGTGCCAGAACGGAGTTTCTGGATCCGAATCTTGGTTTCTGGTGGTGACGGCGGAGCGGAACTCTTTCTCGAAAACTATCGAACCCCCCCCTCTGTTTTTAGGTCAGAAGGCAACTTATAGGCGCAGAGGGAGGCCGATGAGCTGCCTGGGGTGGCCAAACCTCCCCCAGGCGCGGGGTTAGTGGGCCCGCGCCTAGGGTGGGTCTGGGCCCCCCATGCCTCCTCTCTGTCTCCCCTTCTAGCTCCGTGGATCTTCTGGTGAAATATAATTTTTGGCATATTTTCCGGGATTTTTCCTGATAGTTCATTTTCTGCACAAAAACAAGACACCAAGGTAATTCTGCTGAAAACAGCGTCAGTCCATGTTAGTTGTATCCAAATCACATAAGTTTAGAGGAAAAACAATAGCAAAGTGTTCGAGAAAGTAGATACGTTTTGGACGTATCAGACACGACGGGTACGAACCCTAGCACGGCCAGTGGGGGTCTATGGATGCTCACCGGGGCTCAGGTGAGGGTCGGCGATAGGGGCGAATGAGGTTGTCTACGATGGTGGTTCTCCTGGTACTGGCGGCGTCTCCTGGGGTGGCCACAATCAATCACGCCCTTCTCCTCCAGTAGTGGCGGTCTCCAAACAAATTCCGGCGAGGAAGAGCTCGCCTTGCTCCGGCAAGAAGTGGGGGAGGATCAGTGAGGAGTAGTGAGTGGAATGGTGTGAAGAAATGGTACAGGGGAGGCTTCCTTTTATAGGCGAGCGAAGGGACCGAACGGTGCGGGGGCGAGCTCGTTGGTGATGACGCTACAGGTGGCTAGCGGCGTGGCTCGGATGCTAGGATAGTGGGCGGTCGCCTAGCGATCGTTGCTGGCTTAAAGGCGAGGCGTGGGGCGGTGTGGTTGGGTCGGGAACGTACGTTGCTCTGCGCGGTACCGACGGCGAACTCCGCGGCGTGTGGCGACTACGGGGCACGGTCGAGGAAACATGCATGTCTGGTGGTCTCCTGGGATGATGGTGATCGTGTAGACGGGCGGCGAGAGCTCGAGGTGGTCGGGTTGGGTGGGAACGACGTGTGCACTGCGGTGCGCGTCGGCATGGTCGACAGCGGCGTGGGCACGGCGTTTCCAGCGGTTCCTCTCTCTGTCTTCGAGCTAGGGCTGGTCTAGAGGGGGCAGTGAGGCATGGTTAGCATGCTAGACAAGGTTGGCGAGGCTGGCTACGCTTGCAACTTGCTGTCAACGGTGGAGGTGGCAAGTGTGCTCGACCATGGTGGCCATTGATGGCATGGTCGTGCAAACAGTGGGCTAGAGTTGGATAGACAAGGTGGGTGACATACTGGGAGTGTGGTGAGGGCTGGAGAGGGAACAAGTTTGGCAAGAACACTGCTCAAAATAGTATTTGTTGTTTTGATTTGTGCTCAGAAGGTGTTTAATAAAATGGCCGCAAGAGATTTATATTTGAATTTTTGGATGAAAATTGGTGGGTGCACTGGTCACATACTGGGTAGTCTCTGTTTGCTTGGATTTTTCAAGGTGAACTGGTTTGGTTGGGTTTTGAGAAATGGTGATCTTACAAGATGAACTAGATTCAATTTTGAATTGTCCTTGGCATAGATTTGCAAAATGTTTCTATGGGTTTGCAAGGTGGGCTTGGGTTCACTTTTACTTGGTCTAGCAAGGTATGAAAAGAATTGGACTTTTTCTGTTAGAAATCTTGGACTAGAAACACTAAAAGTGGTCTAGTGAACAAGATTGGCAAAAATGACCATTAGCTCATATTGTTTATATTTGAATTTCTATTTATTTTTTCTGCTTGGAAATGATTTAGATGATGCTGTTTTCATCTTTTAACCATTCCTTGCCATTCATAACAATCAAACAAGTCATTGCAAGCATTCATGCATTCATCACATACACACATGCATTCATATGGATTTAATTAACAAAAGTTTTTGTTAACCCTAACTTTGGGTGATTAGAACTTGATAACCATGATTAATATTTTTGGGATGTTACCCCATGCGGCTCAGATGGAAGATGGGCTCGCTGCGGAGGAAGATGGCGGGTGACCCCTCTGATGTCATTCCATGTGGCCATGGTGGCAGACAGGAAGGGAAGAAGAGGATGGTGGCCGGACGGGTTCCTCTCTAGCAGGACACTGGCATGCACCGGCGATGCACGCAGGAAGCAGATCTTGGAGCTCCCAAGCGGCGGCAGCCTATTGCCGGCGCTATCCTTGGCGTATGGAGCCGCTCCTGGATGTGGAGGATCTTGTGGCAGCGGCGTGAAGGCCAGAGAATCTTGTTCCTCTGGATGTGGAGGATCTTCACCGACCGAGAGATGGGAATCATCGCCGGCGACGCCCCAAGTGGCAAGTTCCCCGGTGGTGGCGCAGGTGCCCAGCCTCGTCGGTCCTGTGGCATCGGCGGAGGCGACCCGGGAGCTGGTTGCTTTTTAATTTTTTGTTCTAGGGTCCTGTTAGCAAAAGTTGAGGCTTACTCTTTTATTCTCTGGTTTGATAGGGGCCTCAATGTAATCTTGTACTACCGTTTTTATAATTAATGCTTCTAGGGCCTTCAGACCTCATCGGTTCAAAATAAAAATCCTCACCCTCATTCTTAGTGCGCACTCCCTTTGACTTCATGAGAATGCGATACACCAATAAGAAATACTTAACTCTAGTACACAGACAAGGCAGGGACAGGCCTACAGTAGATCATGGGTGCACAAATGTATATCTAATTTTTTTTGCAAAAAATCGCATATTAATTTATAGTGAATAAATTTGTGGTATTTCTTAGCCTATATAATTAATGTATTCTCATTCAAATCGAGGTAAAACTTCGATTTATCAACCACGGGGCCTCACAAATAGCCTGTTTTTAGGTTTTCACCTTTATATTCTTGTGTTAGTTAGGAATTTGAACGCCCAAACTTAAATTTCTAGATCCGTTCCTGAGCTGAGGGATTCTCATCCTCGTACTTGTCTTTAGCTCACACCCA
Organism: Avena sativa; assembly: GCA_916181665.1. Classification (NCBI taxonomy): domain Eukaryota; kingdom Viridiplantae; phylum Streptophyta; class Magnoliopsida; order Poales; family Poaceae; genus Avena; species Avena sativa. The sequence continues at coordinate 221,990,753 of OV702296.1, forward strand.
ATATAGTTCATTATCATAGTGTTTAGCACGCAACTCCATGGAGGAAATGCATCCATTAGTATCAAACGGTTCTTACTTTTATACGAAACATTTTGACTTTTATCAAACCATTTTTTCCTAAGATAGGATCTTAATAGTATGATTTCGTTTTAAAATAACAATTATAATCATCAAAATACAATATCGGTTGCCATAGAGCTCTGATGTCTATCAATGCAAGTACACTTGCATCGAATTTGTGTCTTAGTTTAGTTTGATGCATTGTCCTTTAATAGGACTCACCATTCAATCGACTCCATGTAGATAAATGAAAATTAGAGAAAAGAAGGAAATTTTGTGTTCCTTCATGAATTAACCCTTATTACGTAGATAACATAAAAATAAACTAGTGTCACGTAGATGGATCATAGCATATCTATTGGTTCGCTTTCATTGTAGTATTCTTAGATATGTTGCTAAAGAGACACAGGGGGTGCGTCTCTAACAAATATCCTAAATTTCTAGAGTGTATGACGTGTGCACAGATAATGTGTCCTTGAATTGTTGGGGCGGCTCATTTCCTAGTTATTCATGATTAAATATGACATTCACGTAGATAGTAGTTTATATGATTGCTGAACAATGGATGTGTGCCTAGTACTGATATATAAATGCAATCATTTGTAATTGCATGAAAGAGAATCTAGAACGAAATATGGAGTAGTGTCATGTGTCTCTGAGGATACCAGCCTACCTGTTTCACGAATAGATGCTCAAGGCTGCCGATTATCTCTAGTGGAAATCATGTCTTTGGTTCGATCTGAACAAAGCCAGCAGTCCCGGTCTGTCACGAACCGAGACTAGTGCTAGCACTAATCCGGGACCGTGAGGCCTCCAATGGCTAGAAATTGCCGTAGACACTAGTCCCGGGCCGGACCAGATCTCTAGTACCGGTCCGTAATATGGCCCGGGACTAATAACTTGGAGCAGGCTAGCTGCTCTTTTCATGGACTATTAGTCCCGGGTCGTATCACGGCCCGGGACTAGTTGTCCACTAGTATATATACAACTTCCTGTCCACCTGCCCTAAACCATATGGTGCCCATTTTACTCAAAGTAACAAGCCGAGTTCATGTCATTTTTTTCTCAAGATTTGTCAACATTTAGTTTGCAACCCCTAAATCCAAAGTTTTAAAAGGTTAGAACTTTATTCTTTCATCTCTTATTGCTACTTTAGCTCTATAATGCTCCAGAAGTATAGAGATATGGATCAATGCATGCATGCTCTAGAAGTAGAAGAATTTTGATATGTGTAATAAATTTTGATGAGACACATAGTTACTGAAAATTGAAATGTGTAATTTTAGAGTTTCAGAGTTTAGAATGGAATGTCGTTTTCACTGATAAAACAATAATCAAAAACTCCACGTTTATCATGTTAATTGTTTTCTCCAATTCACAAATTGGTGTATGTAAATTTTTCAAAATTTAAAATTAATGCTCTAGAAGCTCTCAGTATAACTTGTAATAATTTTATCGTGTTGTGTAATGGTTTTTGATATACTTTTACTATAATGCAGATGGTCCGGGAATGGATGTACGGTACTGACCGACGCTTTGGCGAGTTCATTAATGGCGTGCATGAATTCATCCATATTGCTGATGCAAACAAGCGCAATGGTTTTGTATTCTGTCCATGTAGTGGATGTAGGAATCAGAAGGATTACTCTGACTCAAAAACCCTTCATAGCCACCTGTTGAAGTTCGGCTTCATGCCCAGTTATAATTGTTGGACCAAGCACAGAGAGAGAGGGGTTATAATGGAAGAAAATGAAGAAGAGGAGGAGGATGACAACTATCATGGTTTCTCTGAGTACGGAGATATTTCCATGGGGGAGGATGAAGAAGAGACACATGATGAACCCGCTGATGATCTTGGTCGGACCATTTCCGATGCATGAAGAGACTGTGAAAATGAAAAGGAGAGGGAGAAGTTCAATCACATGTTAGAGGATCACAAAAAGTTATTGTACCCAAATTGCGAAAATGGTCTGAAAAAACTGGACAGCACACTGGAATTGCTGCGATGGAAGGCTGAGTGTGCTATACCTGACTCCTCATTTGAAAAGTTACTCAAAATGATGAAGAATATGTTTCCAAAAGATAACGTATTGCCCACTAGTACGTACGAAGCAAATAAGGTTGTCTGCCCTCTAGGTTTAGAGGTTCAGAAGATACATGCATGCCCTAATGACTGTATCCTTTACGCGGTGAGGAGTACAAGAATTTGGATGCATGCCCGGTATGCACTGCACTTTGGTATAAGATCAGACGAGATGACCCTGGTGATGTTGAGGGCGAGCCCCCCCCCCCCCCCCCCCCGAAAGAGGGTTCCTGCCAAGGTGATGTGGTATGCTCCTATAATACCACGGTTGAAACACTTATTCAGAAACAAAGAGTAGGCCAAGTTGTTGAGATGGCATAAAGAGGAACGTAAGTCAGACGGGATGTTGAGACACCCCGCTGATGGGTCGCAATGGAGAAAAATCGATAGAAAGTATCCGGACTTTGCAGATGACGCAAGGATTTTAAGTTTTGGTCTAAGTACAGATGGCAGAGCTCCAGTCACAACACCTGGTCCGTGACTCTATGCATCTATAACCTTCCTCCTTGGTTGTGCATGAAGCGGAAGTTCATTATGTTGCCAGTGTTGATCCAAGGTCCGAAGCAACCCGGCAACGACATCGATGTGTACCTAAAGCCATTAGTTGAAGAACTTTTACAGTTGTGGCACGAACCTGGCATACGCGTGTGGGGTGAGCACAAGCAGGAAGAATTTGACCTCCGAGCGTTGCTTTTCATAACAATCAATGATTGGTCTGCTCTTAGTAACCTTTCAGGACAGTCAAACAAGGGATACAATGCATGCAAGCACTGTTTAGATAAGACTGAAAGTATATATTTGGATCATTGTAAGAAGAATGTGTACAATGGGCATCGTCGATTTCTTTTGTCCAAGCATCTGTTAAGAAAGAAAGGAAAGCATTTCAATGGTCTGGCATGTCACCAGACGAAGCCTAAGGAGTGTACTAGTGCTGATATATTTGATATGGTCAAATATTTGGATCAAATAGTAACCTTTGGAAAGTGTCCTAGCGGAAAATCTGTTCCGAAGGATGCTGACGGACACACACCCATGTGGAAGAAGAAATCTATATTTTGGGAGCTACCATATTGGAAATTCTTAGAGGTCCGCTCTGCAATTGATGTGATTCATGTGACGAAGAATCTTTGCGTGAACCTGCTAGGCTTCTTGGGCGTATATGGGAAGACAGAAGATACACCGGAAGCACGAAAGGACCATCAACATATGAAAGACCCATATGGCATGCATCCAGAATGGTTTCAAGGTCATGCTAGCTATGCTCTTACCAAACAAGAGAAGGGAATATTTTTTGAATGCCTAAGCAGTATTAAGGCCCCGTCTGGCTTCTCGTCAAATATAAAGGGAATAATAAATATGGCAGAAAAAAGTTCCAAAACCTAAAGTCTCATGACTGCCATGTGATTATGACGCAAATGCTTCCGATTGCATTGAGGGGGCTTCTACCGGATAATGTTCGAGTACCCATTGTGAAGCTATGTGCATTTCTCAATTCAATATCTCAGAAGATAATCAATCCTAAAGATCTACCATGGTTATAGAATGATGTGGTCCAATGTCTTGTCAGTTTCAAGTTGGTGTTCCCATCATCCTTCTTCAATATTATGACGCACCTACTGGTTCATCTAGTCGAAGAGATTTCCATTCTCGGTCCTGTATTTCTACACAATATGTTTCCCTTTGAGATGTTCATGGGAATCTTAAATAAATATGTTCGTAACCATGCTAGGCCAGAAGGAAGCATCTCCAAGGGCTATGGAATAAAGGAGGTCATTGAGTTTTGTGTTGACTTTGTTCCTGACCTTAGGTCGATTGGTCTTCCTCAATCGCGGTATGAGGGGAGACTGAGTGGAAAGGGTACTCCAGGAAGGAAATTAATAATATGTAGGGACGGACATTCTTACACCGAAGCACATTACACAGTTCTACAGGATTCTATCTTGGCAGCCCCATATATCGAGGAACACAAGAAAATTTTACGCTCCAACAACCCTGGAAAGCAAGACTCTTGGATTAGAGATGAACACTTGAAGAGTTTTGGTGGTTGGTTGCAACATATCATCAAAAACAACACTCTTGGAGATCAGCTATACTTGTTGTCTAGGTCACCATCTTCGACTATATCAACTTTCCAAGGGTACAAGATAAATGGGTATACATTTTACATGATCGCCCAAGATAAAAAGAGCACCAACCAAAACAGTGGTGTCTGCTTTGATGCAACAGACAACAATGGGTCAAAGACCACATATTATGGTTACATAGAGGAGATATGGAAACTTGACTATGGACCTACTTTTATGTTCCCCTTGTTTCGGTGCAAATGGGTCAAGCTGAAAGGAGGAGGGGTTGAGGTAGACAATAAGTACGGAATGACATCGTTGGATCTCAACAATCTTGGGTACTTAGATGAACCATTCGTCCTAGCCAATGATGTGGCTCAGGTTTTCTATGTGAAGGGCATGTCTACCAAATCTAGAAAAGAAAAAAATAAGCAAAAGAATACATCAGACGATGAGCCAAAGCGCCACATAGTTCTTTCAGGAAAAAGAAACATCGTGGGAGTGGAGGACAAGACAGACATGTCAGAAGATTGTGATAAGTTTCATGAAATTCCTCCCTTCGCAGTGAAGGATGACCCAAGCATCATGTTAATGAATGAAGATGCTCCATGGATATGGCAGAATCAGAAAGGGACACACGCAAAGAAATGATGTGTAATAATTGTAACATTTTATGAATGAAGATGCTCTATGTGTCCATTTTTATAGTGTTGTCTGCAAACCATCTTGAGTGTGTTAGTCCCGTTTTGTGGCTGAACCGGGACTAAAGGGGGGCCTTTAGTCCCGATTCGTACTTACCATTAAGATCTGATCTCCAAACGCGCGTGATCACATATTAGGGAGTGCCTCTATGAACAGTTTCTTGGAGATGCCGGAGGACTCGGCTCCGGCGGCATCTCCCTGAAACTGGCCGTAGTGGTGTCCCTGCTCTCGCACACCATCTTGCAGCTTGTAACTTCTCTAACTAGATCAATACGCCTGGGAGCTAACTAGCTAGTTTCACATATTAGGGAGTGCCTCTATGGTCAGCTTTTTGGAGATGCCGGAGGACTGGGCTCCGGCGGCATCTCCCTTAAGCTGGCTGTAGTGGTGTCCCTTCTCTCGAAAACCATTTTGGAGATGCCTCAAACTGGCTGCAGGACTGGACTCACAAGGATGCCTATTTATAGTACAAGAAGCTCGGCATAATGTTGACACTCACGACATAATGTCGACACTCACCCCTATTATTAGTGTTGACTCATGTTTTGTCCCGGTTGGTTTCTCCAACCGGGACTAAAGGTTCATCTTTAGTCCCGGTTGGTGACACCATCCGGGACAAGGTACAAGCCGCACGACATAATGTCGACACTCACCCCTATTATTAGTGCTGCCTGGCCCCGTCTGCCGCAATCCCTTCAGTCGCGGTTGGTTTCTCCAACCGATACTAAAGATGAACCCTCTCTTTGTAGGCATTTCCCTTTATTTATAGGCCTTTTCCTCTATTTATAGGCTACTCGATCCAGCATGCCCGTCCTTTCCTCTATTTATAGGACTTTTCTTCTATTTATAGGGCGACCGTCATGGCCACCCACACATACACACATTCCTCTCTGCCTACTTTAGGATGACCATCCCGCATCGTCGTAGTCGACTCAGCGGCAACGATAGAGTATTGGGCTCCGCCGGGCATGTCCGAGACTGGGCTCCGCCGGGCTGGCACTGGATGGTGCTACCTTCCGGGACGCATAGCTTGGTGAGGAATCCGGGTGTCGTCTTCGACCTGGAGCTTCTTTGGTGGAGGTCGCCTGGTCCAGGAAGGGTGCAGAGGGATCCGGCCACCGAGGAGGTGGTATGGCGTTGTGTCAGGGAGGAGGACGAGCACGCCCGTAGCTATATGGCTGCGTTGGACACCAGGGTCGATGATACCTGGCAGATTCTTTAGGGATCTCACCTGAGCTATGCTCGTGTCATGGTTCCGTCTCTTTGGGTTTTCACCTCCCGCGGCTTAGGCACTAGGAGTCGTCGTCCAGTTTGATTGATCAAGATGTATTGGTTTCAATACTACGACATTTTGATTGCTGTAGGCAGGTAGAAAAAAACAACATTTGATCACCTGAGCGAACTCACAAGAATACAACAACATCTTCATATTTAGTCCCGGGACTAGGTAACACTCAAGACATTTATTAATATTAAAAACCGGGACTAAAGCCGCCCCTTTAGTCATAATTATGCATAGTCCTATAGTACGCAGCTTCAGGGTCTTCTTCGTCATCATCATCGTCATCGTCACCTGCCACTTCGGGGATCCTCAGCCTAGCCATGGCATATACCGGGGGCACCTGCCACTCCGGCCTCGGATTCATGGCGGGCGGGGGAGGGGTCTCCTGGAAGACGATGCCGCTACCGCCGGGCGGGGGAGGGACCTTCTTGTGGCTTTTTGGCGGGTGGACTTGTGGGCACCGCAGGCGAGGATGGTCTCCCCCGACGATATAGCGCATCACTCCGATGATAGTATGGTTCTCCCACCACAGATGGCAGCCGGCTTCGTTATGGTTCACCGGGGGCAGGCCATCACCCTCGTACCTGGCGAGCTCCCTTTCCTGTCGGTTAGCGAAGAAGGCATTCCAGGTGTCGTAGTTGTCGTGATCCCACTAGGGATCGATCCGCTGCTCCGGCGTGAGCTCGTGGTAGAAGTGGTTCGTGATGGCCGCCTGGCGTGCGGAACCTTGAGGGACAGGAGGAAGGAACCCCTCCAGCGCTTAGCATCCAGCCGGCGGGCGACCGGTAGCCCAGCGGACAAGGGTAGCTGGAGGCGCACAGCGCCTCGGTCTCCTCGAGGGTTAGAATGGCCCAGTAGGCACTGTCCATTGTTGTGAGAGAGGAAGGTGTGGATGTGTGGATAGCCATGGCGCGATCGCCCTAGATATAGAGGGAAAGGGCGGGAAAACTTGGCGGGAAGCGGTGGGAAATGACGGGAAATATCTTTAGTCCCGGTTACTGACTACAACCGGGACTAAAAGCTCTAGTAAAAAGGAAAGGGCGGGAAAACTTGGCAGGAAGCGGTGGGAAATGGCGGAAAATATCTTTAGTCCCGATTAGTGACTACAATCAGGACTAAATGGATATTATATTAAGACTCTTTATATTTTTTAATAATAATAGACATATTATTTGTTTTATTTGGATTTTTGCAATAGAAGATATGATTTTCCAAAGTTTTATATTTGATTTGAATTAAAAAAAGAAAATTTACAAATGAAATAATTTATAAACGATGCAAACAGATGTATGGATATTATATTAAGATTCTTTATATTTTTTTTGATAATAATAGACATATTATTTGTTTTATTTGGATTTTTATAATAGAAGATATGATTTTCCAAAGTTATATTTGATTTGAATTAAAAAAAGAAAATTTACAAATGAAATAATTTATAAATGATGCAAACAAATGTATGGATATTATATTAAGATTCTTTATATTTTTCGATAATAATAGACATATTATTTGTTTTATTTGGACTTTTACAATAGGAGATATGATTTTCCAAAGTTTTATATTTGATTTGAATTAAAAAAAGAAAATTTACAAATGAAATAATTTATAAATGATGCAAACAGATGTATGGATATTATATTAAGATTCTTTATATTTTTATGATAATAATAGACATATTATTTGTTTTATTTGGATTTTTACAATAGGAGATAAGATTTTCCAAAGTTTTATATTTGATTTGAATTAAAAAAAGCAAATTTACAAATGAAATAATTTATAAATGATGCAAACAGATGTATGAATATTATATTAAGATTCTTTATATTTTTCTGATAATAATAGACATATTATTTGTTTTATTTGGATTTTTACAATAGAAGATATGACTTTCCAAAGTTTTATATTTGATTTGAATTAAAAATAGAAAATTTACAAAAAATAAACTAGTCGCGGGTCGTGGTTGGATCCGGGACTAGAGGGTTCCTGCGCGCGCGAAAACGAAGCGGCCGAAAAACACACTAGTCCTGGGCCGTGGCTTGACCCGCGACTAAAGGGGGTCTTTAGTCACGGGTTAAGCCACAACACGGGACTAGAGACTCGCTAGTCGCGGGCGGTGGCTTAACCCGCGACTAAAGGGGTGTCCCTATACATTCCGCGCGTCACCGCCCACGCCCGGCACTTGGCATTTCTCGACGAAGATGAAGACGAAGCACAGGCGACGCATCGAAGACGCAGGGGAGGTGCTGCCCGGCCGCCGTATCCACCGCGCCGCCGCCCTTGTCTCCGACCGTGCGTGCTCCGCAGCTCCGCCATGCCGTGACGTTCCGCCGCTCTACCGTGTCATGATGCCGCCCGCCGTCACGCCGCGTGCAACGCCACCGCCTCGCCGTGCGGCCGTCGTACGTGCTACCGCTGGCGTCGTTGAGCTCGAGGGTGGGTTTTTTTATTTTAGTTATTATGATTATTTTTTTACCACAAATAATATTAGGGTTATTATAATTATGATCATTGTTTTACCATAAATAATATAAGGGTTATTAATTAGGGTTATTTTTTTTGTTTTAGTTATTAGGATTATTATTTTACCACAAATAATATTAGGGTTATTTTTTTGTTTTAGTTATTAAGATTATTGTTTTACCACAAATAATATTAGGGTTATTAATTAGGGTTATTTTTTATTTTAGTTATTATGATTATTGTTTTACCACAAATAATATTAGGGTTATTAATTAGGGTTATTTTTTGTTTTAGTTATTAAGATTATTGTTTTACCACAAATAATATTAGGGTTATTAATTAGGGTTATTTTTTGTTTTAGTTATTAGGATTATTGTTTTACCACAAATAATATTAGGGTTATTAATTAGTGTTATTAGGATTATTGTTTTTTTGTTTTAGTTATTAGGGTTATTGTTTTTTTCTAACCTATTTAACTCTGTTTATGTTATAGTTAATTAAGTCATGGATCCATCCGAAGATCCTGGTCGCATTGGTGAAGTTTTTCTTCAGGGCATGATAAGAGGTGAAATTCCTCTTAATATTACTACGGGTGAAGATATTTTGCTCGAGGAAGAGATTTCCTCATATCTGAATCCATCCGGTGATGGACTAGAGGAAAACCTGATGTACCAAGGGGAAGACCGGATGGATGAAGGGCAAACAAATAAAAACAATAATGATGGCCCCTCGACAGGATTCGGCGAGGTACATATATGTATAAAGCCTCGTGTTACCTCTGTTTATTAATTGATCTAGATATATCAATATATATATATTAATCACTCTCTCTTCTTCTTTTAGCCCACCGGATCGAAGCAATCGACAGCTCGAACGAGAAGAGGGCCGAACAAAAAGTTGGATGGTAATCAGAGGTTCACCATAGAAGAAATAGATGATGATGGTCAACCGATTGCTACAGAGAAGCACCAGAGGATGTTTACAAATCAATGCGAGGTGCTTGTTAGGAACAACCTGCCGATCACCATCCAAGAATGGAATAAGTCAAAGAAACCGGTGAGTAATCCAACAACTATGTCACCGATGATGCCAAAGATGACCTTTGGAAGAAGCTCATAGCGCATTTCATACTACCTCTAGAGTATGAAGAATTTGAGGCAGATGGTATTACCCCAAGGCCGGGTGGGCTTGAAAAAGGAGTGAAAGTCAAGGAGTGGGCTCTGAGCAAAATAGCCGAACTGTACCGGAACCACAAGAAAAGTTTATACGCGAAATATGTCGTGAAAAAAGAGAACTCCTGTCGTGGGAATGGTCACGGCAGATGCTGCAATCAGCAGCGAGTAGTAGAACGAAGGGCAAGGGCGGCCAGCCATCTGCCGTGCGAGATGAGGGCGGATACACAGGGTTTTACCCAGGTTCGGCCCCACGGAGGGTAAAGACCTACTCCTGCTAGATTGTATTATGGTGGAGGTACAATGGGGTGAGCTCGACGGCTAGGCGGCGAGTCGCTTGGGTGTATGATGGAACGTACGTCTACACGCCCTGTAGGGAGGTTTATATAGACTCACCCTCCCTAGGGTTTACAAATCTCAACCGAATCTGTTAAGGTTTTGGTACTCGTTTAACCTAATCCGACTGGGCCTATCTACTCTCCTGGGCCTTCAGCTTCCAGTCGCTTGAATCCATGCCAGGTCTTGATCCAATCTCCGTCTTGCAGGCCCACTCGCCAGGTCGTGGGCCAGTCGGAAACGTCCTGCTAGGTATACCCCGGTAGGCATATCCCCATCAGTAGTCCCCGAGGCCATCGTCGATTGGGCGCAGGTGGTTGCTGGCAGTCGGAGCATACGGCTTCAATGCAGACATCCAGTCGAATCGACGGCGGGCTCCTGAATAAAGGAGGAAACTAGTCATTCTAGTCACAGCTTTGGCGAATGGTCGGTGAAATATTCAGTCACTGTTGTAGTGATCGGGTCGGCGAGCCGAGTGGCCGAAGGTGGACCGTCAAAACGCAGTCAAACTAGCCGTTGGGGTAATCCAACGATAACTTTTTGGCGTAATCACTGCATAGTAACGGCTCCCTAATTTGGCGGGTAACAACCGCTATATAAAGGGAATGGTAGGCGATCGGAGAACCATCTCCTCGTCATTTCCTCCGATTGCACACACCTCCGCTTTCCTCAGCATCGCGATCCAGCCGAACCGAAATCCTCCGACCCCCACGAATCCTTCCGCCAATGGCCCCCTCCATCGAACCATGGGGCAGGTCCAAGTGTACGCGAGCGCTACTGGCGTCCTTCGAGGAGGCCGGGATCCTGCGCGCCGGCAGGTGGCACATCCCTGCGGCCGGAGAGGTGACTCCGGACCCGCGTGAGGGAGAGTTCGTCTGCTTCACAAGCCACCTAGAGCGGGGCTAGGATTCCCCACATCTCTTTTCTTCCGGCGCTTCTGCGCCTTCTACGGGATCCAGCCGTCGGACCTGGGCCCGCACAGCATCGAGCAGCTCGCCATTTTCGTGGCGTTCTGCGAGTGCTACCTGGGATGCAGGCCCTACTTCCCCCTGTGGCAAGATCTGTTCCACGGGAGGATCAGTCGCGAAGAAGCGGGCGGCCCAATGCTTGCTGCGGGCGGCCTGACGTTTCAATTGAAGTCGAAGGCTTCCTTTTTTGATCTGATGCTACCTGCCAAGGCGGCGAGTGAATGGAATAAGTCTTGGTTTTACGTCACCGAGGCGACTCCAGACGGCGAGGTGGCGATCCCAAGATACTCCGCCGACCGGCCCGAACCGCGCCGACTCCAAGTCGGCAAGCTTCCAACAGACCAGCGGATGGTTGTGGATGAAATGCTCCAGACCATCCGCGGCCTGAAGAAGAATGGTCTCCAGCCCATCAACTTGTATAACTGCTGGCTCGGGCGGCGACTCGTCCCCTGGCCCGCCGTGACCACTACATGTATGAGTACACGGGCCGGGAGGACTCGACGAAATCCTGCCTGGCCGAGTGGCAACTCGAGGATTACCTCCTGGCGTTGAAGAAGATCACCCAGGCGGCGTACCTCGACGCGAAGGTTGGGGTCGCCCCCTACACCGCGAAGAATCCAGCCCCGATGGTAAGTCACCTTTCTATCATTCGCAGTTAATGCTGTCGCGGTTATACTAATGTTGTCTTATGCCTATTGCAGTTATTTCAAGTGGTGGAAGGGTGGCTTCCGCCCGCGGACGACGAGAATTCGAGCTCGTCCGTCCAGGAGGGGGGCGAATCGCCTCCAGCAAGGGGCGGTGTCGAGAGTGACGGGAGCGGCGACGACGACGAATCCGAGGAAGAGGTCGCCCCGCTGGTCCGGAAAACTCGCGGACAGCGGCAGTGTGAGCTCGAAGCGAGCAAAAGCCTCGAACGTCATGACGATGACGACGACGAGCTCCCCGAGCACACTTCGCGTCGCGAGGCCACTCCGTCGAAGAAGAAGAAGAAGAAGGAGGTGAAGGCCCCTCCAAAGAGGAAGACGAAGCCAGCGAGACAGGCATCTCCGCCTCATTCGCCAAGCAGCTCCGACGCCACCAGCCTGGCCAGGGGTGAAGCGCCACAGACGATGGCGGCGCCAGATATCACCGCCGTCCTGAGCGAGGTGCCTCTGGCTTCGATGCCTCCGCCGTTTGCCCCAATCTCTGGGTCAGGGGCTGCTCCGGTCGCGACAACTTCACCGCCCAGGGAAGCTCCCGCCGAAAACGTTTCGGAAGCTCCTGCCGCGGCCTCGACGGCTAAGAAGCCATCCGTGTCTTGGGCGCACGATGTCCTGGAGATGGGCCTCAGTCGACGACTAGTCCCTGAACTGGAGAAGCCGGCCGACATCCGCACGGGGCTACGGTTCATTCCAGTTGCCAAGTGAGTTTTATTCACCTGCTTTATTTTTCCTTGTAGTCAAACGACTTTGCTCATATTATCGATTTGCAGGACTGGGGTTAAAAAGATAGGCCATCCGTTCGTGGCCAAGGTGCCGCCAGTCGTCGCCGAGGAGGACCCCTCTCGGAAGAGGAAGGCTGACAAGGTCGCTGCCCCCACAAGCAGTGCCAAGAAGGCCAAGAGCGACGAGGTCGTCATGGTGTCTGACGACACGACGGTGGCCCCGAGTGATCCTGCGGAGGTGGAGGCCTCGGCAATCAAGGAGGGTGCTCCCTCGCCAGGGGTGACCGAGCCGGCTTCTTTTGGTGCCGGCGCGTCCATCGCGACCTTCCCGCGCTTCATGGCTAGAGCGGCCATGGTGAGTGGTACCACGCCATCGAGCCGCGCACCTGGGGTCGCCGAGACGGAGGTCGAGCAACGTCGCGGGCATACTCCTGCTCTTCTCACCTCCGTGGACGCACTATAACTTCATGGCATGCTGTGCGCGGCCATCCAGGTATGTCCAGTCCCCGAGGATCGGGCCACTGAATTGCAGTGGTCAGATTCTTTTAGTGTTGTACTTTTATTTCTTGCGCCCAGTCTCCGAGTGCGCATTCGCTGAGTTTCAGCGGGTGGGCGCTCAGTATTTTTGATCGCTAGTCCCCGAGTGTCTAGTCGCTGAATTTCAGCGGGTAGGCACTTAGGTTTTTAATCGCCAGTCCCCGAGTGTCTAGTCGCTGAATTTCAGCGGGTAGGCACTTAGGTTTTGATCGCCAGTCCCCGAGTGTGTAGTCGCTGAATTTCAGCGGGTGGGCACTTTAGGATTTCGTTTTTGCTAACTGTTTCACTTTTGCACAGGGTTTGCAGCGTGAATCAGCCGACCGGCTGGCTGTGAAGTGTCGCGCGGAGAAGGAACTTGTCGCCGTTCAAGAGGCGAACAAGGGACTCCAAGCGATTGCTGTGAAGGCAGAAGAGGTTCGCCAGGACCTTGTCCCGGCGAGTGAGCCGCAGTGATTACGCCAAAAAGTTAGTTGGATTACCCCAACGGCTAGTTTGACTGCGTTTTGACGGTCCACCTTTGGCCACTCGGCTCGCCGACCCGGTCACTACAACAGTGACTGAATATTTCGCCGACCATTCGCCAAAGCTGTGACTAGAATGACTAGTTTCCTCCTTTATTCAGGAGCCCGCCGTCGATTCAACTGGATGTCTGCATTGAAGCCGTATGCTCCGACTGCCAGCAACCACCTGCGCCCAATCGACGACGGCCTCGGGGACTACTGATGGGGATATGCCTACCGGGGTATACCCAGCAGGACGTTTCCGACTGGCCCACGACCTGGCGAGTGGGCCTGCAAGACGGCGACTGGATCAAGACCTGGCGTGGATTCAAGCGACTGGAAGCTGAAGGCCCAGGAGAGTAGATAGGCCCAGTCGGATTAGGTTAAACGAGTACCGAAACCTTAACAGATTCGGTTGAGATTTGTAAACCCTAGGGAGGGTGAGTCTATATAAACCTCCCTACAGGGCGTGTAGACGTACGTTTCATCATACACCCAAGCGACTCGCCGCCTAGCCGTCGAGCTCACCCCATTGTACCTCCACCATAATACAATCTAGCAGGAGTAGGTCTTTACCCTCCGGGGGGGCGAACCTGGGTAAAACCCTGTGTCTCCGCCCTCATCTCGCACCGCAGATGGCTGGCCGCCCTTGCCCTTCGTTCTACTACTCGCTGCCGACTGCAGCATCTGCCGTGACCATTCCCACGACAACTCCAGTCTTCAAAGGAGCAAACAAGAAGTTGAGAGAACAGTGACCCGATTTTGTAACATACAAGAAATCTGATAAAGCAAAAGGCAAAGTCGGCAAAGAATGCATTAAATGCTGCCCAAAAGAAATACCATCATAAAATGGGGACAGGTGGCTACAAGAGTGTCGTCCCTAAGTGGGAAACTACGGAGAAGGTCATGAGGGCTAGAGGCGTCACTCCTGGTACAGATGGATGGCCCGAGAGGTCAAAGCACTAGTGGTACGGGCACGGGGGATCGTTGGACCCAGAAATAGGGAAGATATTATTTCATGAAAAAATTCTAAAACCCTCCGAAGACCTTGTTCAACCAATGAACGATGCTCAATTGGGATTGTTCCGTCCCGAGAGAGAGAATGATGAGCTAACACGCGCCCTAGGGAATCCTGAAAAGGGTGGACGAACACGAGGCAAAGGCATCGGTGTCTCGTGGAAGAAAGGGTTTCCTCAGTATGGTGCCAGTTACAGAAGCCGTCAGAGAAAGAAGGACTGGGAGGCAGACCGGATCTCCAAGGTAGAGCAGGACCTAGTTGATCTGAAGAACCTCGTGCAAGAAATTAGCCAAAGGCCGTCATCAACTCACCGGAGTGCTGATGATCCTGCATTGGATCTTAGCCAGCGGAGAAGCAGCGTGGCTTCCATGAAGGTCCGGGCTGATGATCAAGCACGGCTGGATGATGCACCGGCTCCTTGCTACCCCATGGATGATGTCAGAGAGATGGCACAATGTGAGCTACATCAGCCAATGAACAACCTGTCCTTCAAGGTGGCGGTCGGCACTGCTTTACCTTGTCTACCTGGAGCACTCTACCATTCACTTCCGATTCCACCTGGCTATGCTCATGTCACGGTGGATGACATAGTGGAGGATTTTGCGGACCTAGAGATTGAAATTGCTACGCCTGAAGGCATTACGAAACTAGGAGATGTCAAGAGCAACATCATTCTATGGAAGAAGAAGTACATCAAGTTTCCAGGCTCGGCGCCAAGGCCACCGAATCCGAGGAATCCAAGTCCACCCCAGCCCGATGATCGTCAACCTCCAAGTCCACCCCGTATCGAATATCGTCAACCTCCAAGTCCACCCTAACCCGATTATCCTCAACCTCCAAGTCCATCCCGCCCCGCTGACGATCGCCGCAGCAGGAGTACATCAAATCGATCTCCGCCTCCGCGCAATACTCGATCTCCTCCTCCTCCTCCGTGCAATACTACTACCTCGTCGAAGAAACGGAAGGTCAACGTTCCCCCGCGCCCCACATCAAAGAACGGTCAAACGGCGAAGATAGTCGACATCCTGCCGGCTCTTCCAAAGAGACCTTATGACAAGACCGATGAGGAAACTAATATGGATGTGGCTACCCAAGTTAAGGCGCATTTTACACCTAAAAAGCCTGAGCGAAAGACGGTATATGATGAAAAAACCAAAAAATGGGCTAAGTCCTTTCATGAGCAACCATCTCAAATATCGATGAATCTGGAATTAGACTATGACCGGGAGATTATTAAGCAAGTAAAGAAGAAGAAAATCACAAGTGCAAAAAGCGGGAAGCAAATTGCCCAGCTCGAAGCACAGAAGAATCAACCGGTCCCCCCGCTCAAAGTCATTTCAGACCTCGACAAGGCCTTCAGAGCTGAAATGGATATGGACATGCAAATAATGGACCCCAGAGCCCGTACTAATGCTGCACTAATGGACATCACGGTATCACAGGCCAAAGCACTTGCTACCGAAGCACATGTAATTTCAAAACATTTCTTCCTTTTGATATGATTGATTATAGGTATGCTTGCAAGGGATCGACTAATTATATAGATGCATCAACGTATACTGTGAATATAGTAGCGTAGAATATATGTACTGAAATATATGTTTGAAATTATAGTGAAACACAAAACAAAAAAGGAATGAAATGGGAAAAGAAGGAAATACACAATCTCTGCCGCGGCAGAGAAACACATAATTACTGTCGCGGCAGGAAACCGTATAGTCTCGGGTGGTGTTACGGTCCGAAACTAGAGGGTTTCCGTCCTCCGCGGCGCTGAAACAGCCACGTGGAGGTTATCGTCAGTCGCGGGCCCTAGCGAGCCGGATGGTAGTCCCGGGACTAGAGCCAGTTGCGACCCGAGACTGGAGGCCTGTTTTACACCAGTGTATGTAGTATAGAGCGCTTTGTTGTATTCTATATGACAACTCTTGAATGACATGCTCCAATCCAACAAGAAATCAACCAAACGGATGAATTACCAGCACCCCACGTCCTCCTGACCATGACAGGGATGAAAAGAGAGGAAGAAACCTCGTCCTTGCCTTTTGTCACTTGGTGATGCGTGGTAGATGACCAAATTCAGCACACCCGTAGTATTAAGTATTTTTTGCAGTCCAACCATACTTGCCCATACATACGTACCTGATTGCCCAATCGATCTGGGCATCATGCTCTCTCTTGCATGACCTGGACATGTCATAAACACATACAAGCATAAAGAAATCCATCCACTTGCATGATTGGCCGGGATCCATCATCCATGCCTCCTTGTCAGTTCACAATGCAGAAAGTACGACCTAAACATTTGTGATTGGACATACTTAACTGAGTCCTTTTTTCCTTGTGAAGTATATGTTGATTTTTTGATAACTTTACCTAGCACACCTAACCGGCTGTCTCGCTCCCTCATGGCCTGCATCGACGCAACATTTGTGGGTGTTATGTGGATGGACCACCTCCGTGAGGAAGAGATGGAGGAGGGGAACCGGATCAAGACCCTGAGGAAGAGAGGGAGGAAAACCTTTATAGTAATCTCTATCTTGCTCACCATGTTTGTGGTTCTATTCTATTTGATTGTAACATCCCAAAATCATGATTTATAAAGTTTGCATATCATTCATGCATTCATAAGCATTTGGATCATTTTTCAAATAAGATTTCAAAGCAAAGGTAAATTGTTGCATAATATTTTGTCAACACCCGGATTTTTAATCCCAGATGCCTGTTATGCCATACATCGCATCCCAGGATTACCATATTTGCGAGACATAACAGAATTGGATACCACAGTACATCATCCATTACAAACCATACATAAGGTCTTACACAAATAAGGATCTCATGATCCATTTCTTAATACAACTCAAGCAGCGGAAATACGTAATAATAACGGTAGCGTAGGCGAAGCTCCATCTTCGGAGTCACATGCAATGCTGACGATGGGAGATGATCCTAGTTGTCGTAACCTTCCTGGGGTCCATCCTCCAGGTACTCCTCTTCATAGTCTGGCCATGGGAATAGCCAGGGACAAAGCCATGAGTACTCTTTAAGTACTCGCAAACTAATACTAACAAGTGAAGGGGATTTTTGTATTAGGACACTAAGCTCTAGGGTTGTTTTGCAAAAAGCCAGATTTACATCTACTAGGTTCAGAAGCAAGAAAAGCTAGCTGAAATTTTATAACACCTAAGTGGGAACTTGTATTTCATATTACAACTCTGTTGTGGTCAAGTTAAAGTCTCAATTCATTTCATAAGTCATTTTGAAAACATCTGACGGGGAACAGTATGGCCACTCCAAATGTCCATAACCGCGGACGCGGCTATTCGAATAGTTTGACACTCTGCAGAGATTGTACACTTTCACCACAATATTCGATACATCTGTCAGGAACAAATCCTGAATTCACCATACTCAATATGCGGATAATCAATCCTAACCTTTCAATTACACGCCCTAGTATAAGCACCTCTCCTGTGAGTTTGGCCTCCCAACCATGACCAACTGTCATCTTGGGTACTGCACAGGTGGACAATCTTCACAAGGTAGCCTCAGCTCAGACCTTGGCCGCAAGGGAACTAATACTAAGGTATATAAGTTTCCAGTCAAGCCCTACCCAATTCTCGGATATTGTGATTGTACGGTAAAATTGGAATGATATCGCATCCAGACAACCATCAGTTTTATAAAGGGCTAAGGCTCATGCCTCAACATTTTCATCACCACAAATCATCTGGTGTTCGGAAACACATGTCCATTTCAATAGAATGATCCATCATTCCAAGGTTTTCATAACCATTTTCACCAAGTATTCCCATCTAATGTTGATCAAGTTTTATGCTTAGCACTAGCATCTACAAGTGGGGGTAAGTACTAATGAGGGGTGGTAAACTAGTGGAGTTTAACTAAGTTCAATATCATGCCTTAGGATGACATAAAGATTATCTAGCTTAGGCCAAATTTTATGCTCTTTATGCAACCTTCAATTATCTTTCTAGTATCTACAATTCACTTAAGTAAACTCTAAGTAAAATATTTGATAAAGAAATAAAGTATAAAGCTTGTAAGTAAAACTAGGATTGGTTTATCAAGTGGTTATGATCATATATGCTTAAGGCATATAGTTGGCACGGTAACAAGCAAGTATTTGCTTGCATAGGTATAGTATTTTGCAAGTGTTAGCTTGCACATTCAAATAGTAGTATTAGGCTTGCCTTGTGCAGAGCAGTGGTTGAAGTTCTCCTCGGCTTCTTCTTCGTAGTATCCTCCTTCCTCCTCGTATCCTTGGTCAGTACTAGCGTCTATGAATAAATACGAGGTACACAATCACCAAACAATACTTAACTACTTTCAATCATCACACAAAAGGGTCCTATAGATGATCTAACATCATCACTAACATTACAAGATTAAAGCTTGGTTTAAATTCTTTTATTTTTAGAAAAGTAATTTCTACTCATTGAAAAACTACTTAAGATTTAATATTCTCCAAACCAAACATGGGATCATGTTGACACATGTCATCACCACATATTTTAGTCCATGGGAATGTGATTTAAAGTGGTGTCACAATTTAATAAGGTTTAACCTTTTATTCTACTTAAATAAAGTGGCTAGAAATGCCTATGTGGCATTCTTTTATTACTTGAACAATATTTCTGTAAGTAAACCCAAATGTTTTTATATATTCTGAAAGGTATGATCAAATGTGATTTTTGAGAGTTGGAATCAACTCAAAAGCTATTATGGTTTAAATTTTAAAAATGTTTGAATGCAGAAAAGGTTCTGCCTTGTTATTTTTACCAAGGTTGATCTATAGATTCAAATGATTTAAATCCAACGGGCTTGGATTAAGCATTTCAATATATTTCTAAAAAAATTGGTTTCATTCAATTTGGTTTACTGAATCGAGCTGGGTTGATTTTTGAAACTAGGTACAGAACGATGTTTAAATTAAAATGGAAAAAGTTAAATTCAAACAACTGGGCTGCGCGGGAAACGATACTGGGCTGGCGTGCTAAGCACAACGCTTACGCGGCCTGGTTAAGTTGCTGTCCCCACGCGTCAGTGAGACAGGGGGTGCGAAGCGGTATGGGGCAACGTGGTACGTTGGATTAGAAGTAAGATTAACGGCTGAGGGTCGTCGTCGATGATGAACTAGTCACCGGCGAGCTCGAACCCTAGCGGCACAGTGGGGGTCGTGGGAGGCTCACCGGGGCTCAGGCGAGAGTCGGCGAGGCTGGCGAACGACAAAGTCGACGACGGCGAACCTCCTGGTACCGGCAGCTTCTCCTGGGGCGGCTCCAATTGCTGGCTCCCTTCTTCTCCAGCAGCAGCGGGCTTCGGCCAAATTCCGGCGATGCGCTACTCGCCTTGCTTCGGGACTGAGGCGGGGTGGTTCTGGGTGAGAGGGGAGTGAGATGGTGTGCTCAATTCGGCTGGGGTGGCCTTTATTTTTAGTGGCGAGAGGGGACCGACGGGCGCAATCTGAGATCGTCATGGTCGACGGCATAGAGGGCTATCGATGTGGGCAACGGTAGGGGGCGGTGCTGTGCTCCCTGGCGAAGCTCAACGACGTGGTGGCGAGGCGTGGGGCGCTGCTGATCGGTCGGAACGCGACGGTGCTCTGCGCGTGCCCGACGGAAGTTTTTATGGCGCACAGCATGCGTGGTCCGCACGGCGGCGAACGAGCGTGTCTGCGGGGTTGCTGGGACGGTGGTGATCACGTATGAACGCGGCGAGGGTAGCGCGCAGTCTGTGGGCGTCTGTCGAGCGTGGCACACGGGGCGCTCTCTCGGCATGGTTGCTGGCGAGCTTGGCATGGTCTGTGTGTGTGGTGCAGGGGCTGGCAAGGTTCGAGCGCTGGACAGGGAGTGGTGGTGGGGTGCTAGCTTGCTCCCAGACATGCTGGCTAGGCTTGGTGCTTCTCCTAGCTTGTTGTTGACATGTGGGTGGCAAGGGTGCACTCGGCCTGCTCACCATTGATGACATTTCCAAGCTTACAGTGGTGCTAGACGTTTACAAATGAGCTAGAGGATCTACTAAAGTCTAGTTGCAACCAGAGAGGGAACAAGTTAGGCTCAAACCACTTCTCCAAATAGTGTTTGGATTTTATTTGATTTGCATCTGCAAGGTGTTTGATGAAATGGCCGCAAGAACTCAAGTTTTGAATTTTGAAAATATTTTTGGTGGGTGTGCTAGGTAGGTGCTGGTGAGTCTGCAGATGCTTGGGTTTTGAAAGTTGAGCTTGTTTGAGTGGTTTTTGAAAAAGTGGGATCTTCCGATATGATATAGATTCAATTTTAAACTGTCCTTTAAACTATGCATTCAAATGTTTTTGGATGATCACAAAGTGGGCCTTGATACTTTGTTATGAGTACTATCAAGGGGTGCAAAGATCCAAACAAGTTTCTATTAAGTTCTAAAAGTTAGAGACAGCCAAAGTAGGCATGGGAGTTAAATTGGTCAAAATGACCATTCACTCATTTTGTTTGTTTTTATTTATTTGTCTTTGGGAAAAGTGTGGGGATTGTTTAGATGATGTTTATTTCACCTAAGAATCATTTTACAAGCATAGAAACACAAAAACAAGGCAATTCAGAAGAATTCAAAATGGGATGCATACACACATGAATGCTTTCTCATTTTATTTTAGAAAAGTTTTTGTTAACCCTAAATTTGATGATTAGAGTTTGATGATTCTAGTTTATTATTTTTGGGATGTTACAAACCTTTCCCCCTTAAACAAAATCTCATCCCGAGATTTGAAAAAGGACGAAAAGATTACCTAGGCTTCGAAGAGATCGGGAAACTCCGTCCTGATGTGATCTTCGCGCTCCCAGGTAGCTTCCTCTTCCGTGTGGTTGCTCCACTGAATTTTGAGAAACTTGATGCTTCAGGTTCTGGTGGTTCGGAAGGCTTCTTCCAAAATACGGATGGGTACTTCGGGATAGGTCAAGTCATCGTTGATCTCTATGGTCCGGTGATCAATTTTCTTGAACACTTCCGTCTTCTCCGGAACTTCGAGACACTTGCGAAGTAATGAGATATGGAACACATTGTGCATGGCTGACATCTCTTCGGGTAGTTCCAATTGATACGACACTTCTCCTCGACGGTTCAGAATTTTGAAAGGTCCGATATATCTGGGGGGCTAACTTTCCTTTGAGTTGGAAACGCTGCATTCCCTTCAATGGTGACACTTTCAGATATACAAAATCTCCTATGTTGAAGGCGAGGTCTCGACGTCTCTTGTCGGTGTAACTCTTCTGTCTGGACTGGGCTGTCTTGAGGTGCTCACGAATCTTGTGAACCTTCTCTTCTGCTTCTCGTAGGATATTGGGTCCGAAAATCTGACTCTCTCCCACTTCCGACCAGTTCAAAGGGGTGCGACACTTTGACTCTCTCCTACTTCCGTACATGAATTCAAATGGGGCCATTTGCAAACTAGCTTGATAACGGTTGCTGTACGAAAATTCTGCAAACGGCAGACAGTCTTCCCACTTAGATCCATATTCTCACACACATGCTCTCAGCATATCTTCGAGTATTTGATTTACTCGCTCTGTTTGTCCATCGGTCTGAGGGTGATAAGAGGTGCTGAAATCTAGGCGGGTTCCTAAACCATCTTGAACTTTCTTCCAGGATCTTGAGGTAAACTGAGTTCCTCGATCCGATACGATGTTCTTGGGGACTCCATGCAAATTGACGATTCTAGCGATGTATAACTCCGCTAGCTTCGAACTCTGATATGTGGTCTTGACGGGTAAGAAATGGGCGACTTTGGACAATCTGTCCACTATGACCCAGATAGAGTAATTTCCCCTACTAGAAGTAGGCAATCCGGTGATAAAGTCCATTCCAATGGAATCCCATTTCCATTCCGGAATCTGCAATGGTTGCAACAATCCAGCGGGTCTTTGATGTCCCACCTTGACTCGCTGACATATATCACACTTAGCGATATAGCTTCCGATTTCTCGCTTCATCTTATGCCACCAAAATTGCTGTTTCAAATCTTGATACATCTTAGTTCCTCCGGGGTGGATGGAATAAAGAGTATCATGAGCTTCCTTGAGAATAACTTCTTTCAACTCAGAATCTCCTAGTACACAAAGGCATCCTTTGTACCACAGAACTCCTTCTTCGTCTTCGGTGAATCCGGGTACTTTGCCTATACCGATACGACGCTTGATTCCGTCAATACTAGCATTTCCTTTCTGCGCCTCTTTGATCTGGCTGATCAAAGTGGGTTGAAGTTCTATGCTAGCCAAAAATCCTTCACTCACTAATTCCATTCGAAAATCTTCCATCTCTTTGTGCAAACTTGGTTGCTCCTTCAAAATCATGGAGTTCAAGCGGCACGGCAATCTGCTAAGGGCATCTGCTACCACGTTGGCTTTACCAGGGTGATAGTGAATGTCCAGATCGTAATCCTTGATTAACTCAATCCATCTTCTCTACCTCATATTCAATTCCTTCTGAGTGAATATATACTTCAGGCTCTTGTGATCCGAATAAATATCACAATGATTTCCCATCAGATAATGCCTCCATGTCTTCAGGGCTAGAACTACGGCTGCGAGTTCAAGGTCATGGGTTGGGTAATTTTGCTTATGTTGTTTCAGTTGTCGAGATAGATAAGATATAACTTTGCCTTCTTGCATTAGCACACATCCGAGACCGATCTTGGATGCGTCACAATACACGTCGAAGGGCTTTGTGATATCCGGCATGATTAAGATTGGGGCTGAAATCAATCTCCTCTTGAGTACTTGAAAACTCGCTTCACATTTGTCGGTCCATTCAAACTTCTTGTCCTTCTTCAGCAATTGGGTCATGGGTCTGGCGATACTCGAGAATCCTTCTACGAACTTGTGGTAGTATCCCGCCAATCTGAGAAATGCACGAACTTGGGTTTGAGTGGTTGGGGCTTGCCAATCTTCGACATCTTTCACTTTTGCATGATCAACTGCAATTCCTCTGGATGATACAATGTGACTGAGAAATCCTACCTCCTGTAACCAGAATTCACATTTGCTAAACTTGGCATACCCTGATGCTCTCTAAGGGTTCCAAGAATGGTCCTTAGGTGTAGCTCATGTTCTTCTTGCGATTTGGAATAAATCAGAATTTCATCGATGAAGACAACGACAAACTTATCCAGGAAGTCCATAAAATCTTATTCATGAGATTCATGAAATAAGAGGGGGCATTAGTCAATCCAAAAGACATGACAGTATACTCGTATAATCCATATCTGGTGGTAAACGCAGTCTTTGGAATGTCCTCTGCACGAATTTTGAGTTGATGATAACCAGTCCTATGATCAATCTTAGAAAACACTTTGGCACTGGTCAATTAATCAAACAAATCTTCTATCTTGGGCAATGATTACTTGTTCTTGATAGTGACATCATTCAACTCCCGATATTCCATACACAAACGGTTACCTCCATATTTCTTGTCCACAAACAAAACAGGTGATCTCCATGGTGACGCACTTGGTTGAATCAATCCAATTTCCAGCATGGCATCCAGTTGCTTCTTCAGTTCTGCTAGTTCAGACGGGTTCATACTATATGGTCTCTGGGCTATGGGTCCTGTTCCGGGGATTAGTTTAATGACTCGATATCCCGATCTGGGGGCATAACAGGCAAAAAATCTGGAAATACATCGGGGTATTCACAGACTATCCGGACTTGGTCAATGGTAGGTTGGGCTATACTCTTGTTGCACTTGAATTGACGAGGTAAGGTTTCAGATATATGCTCGACTGATATTCCGGCTGTACTAGTCATGGTGATGGCTTTCTTGGCACAGCCAATCAATCCTTTATGTTTGGACATCCAATCCATTCCTAGTACTACTTCCACACCTTTAGTTCCGAGTACTATCAGATTATCATAAAAATCTATGCCATGGATTCGGATAGGGACGACTTTGCAAATTTGCCTAGCCTTGGTGGTTGAACCAGGAATTTGGACGATCATAACATGCTTCAGTTTTGTTGGTTGAATCTTACTAGTGCAGGCAAATTCTTTGGTGACAAATGAATGCGATGCACCAGAATCAAACAACACTCTTGCAAGTACTGAATTAACAGAAAACATACCCAGCACGACGTCTGGCGCTTCCTGAGCTTCTTCAGCATGCATGAGAAAAAGACGGCCGTTGCGGTTGAGCGAATTCCCTAGGGCAAACCTTCTTCCTGGTTGAACACGACGCTGCTACTGAGCTGGGACATTTGCATTGGGGGCTGTGGCATTCTTCTTGTTGGGGCACTCGTTGGAGTAGTGACCCTTATTTCCACAGTCATAACAAGTCACTTGCGACTTGTCCTTTGCCGCAATAGGCACAGCATTGCTTCGAGTCCTCGGGGCAGTGTTGGTGTTGGCGGTAGCATTGTTGTTGTTGAACTTGGGTGGGGCACGATTGAAATTGCCAGAGTTGCCGGGGTTGTTGTGATTTCCTCCGGGCCTCGGGTTTCCACGGTTGGGATAGGTCGGACGGTTCATCGGGGGTCTGTTGGTTGTCGGGGCAAAACCTGGAGATGGGTTAGGGCGGTACTTTGGGGTCTGATGGGTTCCTGGCTGATGCATCATGCGACACTTGCGGTTCTCATTGGCTTGGTTGATCTTTCCTTCCATCTGGATAACAGAGTCGACAAGGGCTTCAATATCAACAAAGGGGATATTGACTAACACCGTCTGCATCTCATCATGCAGACCATTCAGGAATCTTTCTTTCTTCTTGGCTTAGGTGTCGATATCATCTGGGGCATACCTAGCTAATGACAAGAATTTGTTACGGTATTCCACTATGGTCATCCTTCCTTGCTTCAGTTCTCTAAACTCATCTCTCATCCTCTTGATCAAACCTGATGGCACATGGGTTCTGCTGAACTTGACTTTGAATTCCTCCCAGGTCATCATCTGTCCTCGGCCATGGCACGAACACTATTCCACCATGCTCTGGCATCTCCGGCTAGATAATGGGTGGCGGTCAGAACTTTCTCGTTGGCTTCCACTCCGGCGACTTCTAGGTTATTTTCCATGGTTTGTAGCCAATCGTCAGCGTCTAAGGGCTCTTCCGACTTAGTGAAAACAGGTGGGTTGGTGTTCTGGAAATTCTTGAGCTTAGATCCATGGTTGTCCTGGTTTCCGTGGCCTTGATTGTTGTGGGCTAGCTGAGCTATCTGCTGAAGGGTGGCTAGGTTGGCTTGACGTTCTTCTCTTTCAGCTTCGCAGTCAGAAACCAACATTTGCAGGATCTGCAACATCGGGTCCGGGGATGAACCACTTCCTCCGCGTGGCATCTGAAGATTGAGATAGATCATGAGAAAAGAGGGAAACTTCTAAGGTTTTGGGATTTTGAAAAGTTATTAAAGTTTGACTCAGATTTTTCTAGCAACTTGCTTTTCATTCATTCATTCATTCATAGCACACGATACAAACAGACACCACAACAAGGTAAACATATGGTTTTAGGAACCATTCTGGAAACTACGATACAGTGGGACCGAATACTACTCACTATGTTTGTGCACTAGCGTAGTTGTGAGTTTTAATAAAAGTGATCTAGGGTGCAAAATTTGATGTAAGCTTTGAAATAATTTTGGAGTAGCGTGAATTTTTATGAAAGAGTCCAAGAGGTACGAATGAGAATAAGTTTTTTGTAAATATTTGCTAGCGTGAATTTTTATGAAAGAGTCCAAGAGGAAAGAATGAGAATAAGTTTTTGTAAATATTTGCTTCCTTTGGTTTTGAAACTAAGTTTTTGATTCAAACGTACAGTCTAACTAGGGTCTCCTATGGTTAGGATGGCTCTGATACCAACTTGTCAACACCCGGATTTTTAATCCCAGATGCATGTTATGCCATACATCGCAATCCTAGGATTACCATTTTTGCGAGACATAACAGAATTGGATACCACAGTACATCATCCATTACAAACCATACATAAGGTCTTACACAAATAAGGATCTCATGATCCAGTTCTTAATACAACTCAAGCAGCGGAAATACGTAATAATAACGGTAGCGTAGGCGAAGCTCCATCTTCGGAGTCACAGGCAATGCTAACAATGGGAGATGATCCTAGTTGTCGTAACCTTCCTGGGGTCCATCCTCCAGGTTCTCCTCTTCATAGTCTGGCCACGGGAATAGCTAGGGACAAAGCCATGAGTACTCTTTAAGTACTCGCAAACTAATACTAACAAGTGAAGGGGGTTTTTGTATTAGGACACTAAGCTCTAGGGTTGTTTTGCAAAAAGCCAGATTTACATCTACTGGTTCAGAAGCAAGAAAAGCTAGCTGAAATTTTATAACACCTAAGTGGGAACTTATATTTCATATCACAACTCTGTTATGGTCAAGTCAAAGTCTCAATTCATTTCATAAGTCATTTTGAAAACATCCAATGGGGGAACAGTATGGCCACTCCAACTGTCCATAACCGCGGAGGCGGCTATTCGAATAGTTTGACACTCTGCAGAGATTGTACACTTTCACCACAACATTCGATACATCCGTCAGGAACAAATCCTGAATTCACCATACTCAGTATGCGGATAATCAATCCTAACCTTTCAATTACACGCCCTAGTATAAGCACCTCTCCTGTGAGTTTGGCCTCCCAACCATGACCAACTGTCATCTTGGGTACTGCATAGGTGGACAATCTTCACAAGGTAGCCTCAGCTCAGACCGTGGCCGTGAGGGAACTAATACTAAGGTATATAAGTTTCCAGTCAAGCCCTACCCAATTCTCGGGTATTGTGGTTGTACGGTAAAATTGGAATGGTATCGCATCCAGACAACCATCAGTTTTATAAAGGGCTAAGGCTCATGCCTCAACATTTTCATCACCATAAATCATCTGGTGTTCGGAAAAACATGTCCAAAACATTTCAATAGAATGATCCATCATTCCAAGGTTTTCATAACCATTTTCACCAAGTATTCCCATCTAATGTTGATCAAGTTTTATGCTTAGCACTAGCATCTACAAGTGGGGGTAAGTACTAATGAGGGGTGGTAAACTAGTGGAGTTTAACTAAGTTCAATCTCATGCCTTAGGATGACATAAAGATTATCTAGCTTAGGCCAAATTTTATGCTCTTTATGCAACCTTCAATTATCTTTCTAGTATCTACAATTCACTTAAGTAAACTCTAAGTAAAAGCTTTGATAAAGAAATAAAGTATAAAGCTTGTAAGTAAAACTAGGATTGGTCTATCAAGTGGTTATGATCATATATGCTTAAGGCATATAGTTGGCACGGTAACAAGCAAGTATTTTCTTGCATAGGTATAGTATTTTGCAAGTGTTAGCTTGCACATTCAACTATTAGTATTAGGCTTGCCTTGTGCAGAGCAGTGGTTGAAGTTCTCCTCGGCTTCTTCTTCGTAGTATCCTCCTTCTTCCTCGTATCCTTGGTCGGTACTAGCGTCTATGAATAAATACGAGGTACACAATCACCAAACAATACTTAACTACTTTCAATCATCACACAAAAGGGTCCTATAGATGATCTAGCATCATCACTAACATTACAAGATTAAAGCTTGGTTTAAATTCTTTTATTTTTAGAAAAGTAATTTCTACTCATTGAAAAACTATTTAAGATTTAATATTCTCCAAACCAAACATGGGATCATGTTGACACATGTCATCACCACATATTTTAGTCCATGGGAATGTGATTTAAACTGGTGTCACAATTTAATAAGGTTTAACCTTTTATTCTACTTAAATAAAGTGGCTAGAAATGCCTATGTGGCATTCTTTTATTACTTAAACAATATTTCTGTAAGTAAACCCAAATGTTTTTATATATTCTGAAAGGTATGATCAAATGTGATTTTTGAGAGTTGGAATCAACTCAAAAGCTATTATGGTTTAAATTTGAAAAATGTTTGAATGCAGAAAAGGTTTTGCCTTGTTATTTTTACCAAGGTTGATCTATAGATTCAAATGATTTAAATCCAACGGGCTTGGATGAAGCATTTCAATATCTTTCTAACAAAATTGGTTTCATTCAATTTGGTTTACTGAATCGAGCTGGGTTGATTTTTGAAACTAGGTACAGAACGGTGTTTGAATTAAAATGGAAAAAGTTAAATTCAAACGACTGGGCTGCGCGGGAAACGATACTGGGCCGGCCTGCTAAGCACAGCGCTTACGCGGGCTGGTTAAGTTGTTGTCCCCACGCGTTAGTGAGACAGGGGGTGCGAAGCGGTACGGGGCAATGTGGTGCGTTGGATTAGAAGTAAGATCAACGACTGAGGGTCGTCGTCGACGATGAACTAGTCACCGACGAGCTCGAACCCTAGCGGCGCAGTAGGAGTCGTGGGAGGCTCACCGGGGCTCAGGCGAGGGTCGGCGAGACGGGCGAACGATAAAGTCGACGACGGCGAACCTCCTGGTACCGACAACTTCTCCTGGGGCGGCTTCAATCGCTGGCTCTCTTCTCTCTAGTAGCGGCGGGCTCCGGCCAAATTCCGGCGATGCGCTTCTTGCCTTGCTTCGGGACTGAGGCGGGGGTTCTGGGTGAGAGGGGAGTGAGATGGTGTGCTCAGTTCGGCTGGGGGTGGCCTCTATTTATAGTGGCGAGAGGGGACCGACGGGCGCAAGCTGAGCTCGTCGTGGTCGACGACACAGAGGGCTATCGGCTTGGGCGGCGGTAGGGGGCAGTGTTGTCCTCCCTGGCGAAGCTCAACGATGTGGTGGCGAGGCGTGGGGCGGTGCTGATAGGTCGGAATGCGGCGGTGCTCTGCGCGTGCCCGACGGAAGTTGTTATGGCGCACATCGTGCGTGGTCCGCGCGGCGGCGAACGAGCATGTCTGCGGGGTTGCTGGGACGGTGGTGATCACGTATGCACGCGGCGAGGGCGACGCGCGGTCTGTGGGCGTCTGTCGAGCGTGGCACACGGGGCGCGCTCTCGGCATGGTTGCTGGCGAGCTTGGCATGGTCTGTGCGTGTGGTCCAGGGGCTGGCAAGGTTCGAGCGCTGGATAGGGAGTGGCGGTGGGGTGCTAGCTTGCTCCCAGACATGCTGGCTAGGCTTGGTGCTTCTCCTAGCTTGTTATCGACATGTGGGTGGCAAGGGTGCACTCGGCCTGCTCACCATTGATGACATTGCCAAGCTTACAGTGGTGCTAGACGTTTACAAATGAGCTAGGGGATCTACTAAAGCCTAGTTGCAACCAGAGAGGGAACAAGTTAGGCTCAAATCACTGCCCTAAATAGTGTTTGGATTTTATTTGATTTGCATCTGCAAGGTGTTTGATGAAATGGCCGCAATAACTCAAGTTTTGAATTTTGAAAAGATTTTTGGTGGGTGTGCTAGGTAGGTGCTGGTGAGTCTGCAGATTCTTGGGTTTTGAAAGTTGAGCTTGTTTGAGTGGTTTTTGAAAAAGTGGGATCTTTCCATATGATATAGATTCAATTTTAAACTGTCCTTTAAACTATGCATTCAAATGTTTTTGGATGATCACAAAGTGATCCTTGATACTTTGTTATGAGTATTATCAAGGGGTGCAAAGATCCAAACAAGTTTCTGTTAAGTTCTGAAAGTTAGAGACAGCCAAACTAGGCATGGGAGTTAAATTGGTCAAAATGACCATTCACTCATTTTGTTTGTTTTGATTTATTTGTCTTTGGGAAAAGTGTGGGAATTGTTTAGATGATGTTTATTTCACCTAAGAATCATTTTACAAGCATAGAAACACAAAAACAAGGCAATTCAAAAGAATTCAAAATGGGATGCATACACACATGAATGCTTTCTCATTTTAATTTAGAAAAGTTTTTGTTAACCCTAAATTTGATGATTAGAGTTTGATGATTCTAGTTTAATATTTTTGGGATGTTACATATTTTATGTAAGCAAGGCAATGGCCTTATTGCTACTCTCTAATATGAGAATACTTGTTTTAACCAGAAAAGGGTTGAACATAGGTTTGAATGTTGTTTCCAAAGCTTGGTCAAAAATTTCAAAACAAAAATATGAATTCAAAACCATTCATATGCCTATTATAAATAAATAATTAAAGCATGGTTTATTTTTAAAATTCAATGGGCCAAAGTATTTTTGAGTGAACAACAATGTTTTGTATTCAAATATGTGTATCGTTCACTTTACAAAAATTCAGAACAAGTTTGAATTCAAACCCATATGAAAAGCATTTGAAAATGATTTCAGAAAATAAAAATAAAAATAGAAAAGAATAAAAGAAAACAGAAAGGGCCGACGGCACCTATTCGGCCCAGTAACAGAATCAGCCCACCCGGGTTTTTCCCTCTCCCTCTGTTTCGCACCCACGTGCACACCCCTCCCTCGCTGAGACCCTAGACCCACCTGCCCCATCATCGTCGTCCCCAAACCCCGCCCACGACCTGGCCTCGCCGTTTCTTTCTCCTCCTTCACTTCCGCGGTTAAATTCGAGTTATTGTCGTTGATTCCATGCGCAATCTTCGCCCCCGATCTGGCTACTTAATCACCTCCCCCTCGCGGCCATTTCCCCCAACACAACCAGCCAGAAGCGCCACTAGGCTCTGCGAATTCACGCTTGCACCACCGTAGCACCCAGCAGCTTCGGCGACCGATTCCGGTGAGTTCCTGCCGCCCCTTGCCTCCTGCTTGGTCCTGTCGAGTTTGACTTGTCCTGGTGCATCTTCTAATGCCTCTGGTTTGCCTGCGCATGACCCAGGACGCCGTCCCCGTTCACCACTGCAAGCGACAGAGCCGCCGCTCAACTTCGACGAGCGATTTAGGTAAAACCCGACCACCTTTTGCCTTCTCCCTGACCCTATCAGGATCGCCAGATCGTTGTGCACACACTGAAGCCTTTGGTTTGTGTTAGGGCGGTCCATATCGTCGGCAACGTCATCGTCTGCAAGAACCCGACGTCGCTCGCAACTTCGACGAGCTCCTCCGGCCACAACAGCTCTCCCCCGTCCCAACCGCGACATGTTGAGCTCCCTCGTGCACGTGCGAGTCTGGTAAGCATCATTACCACCCCTAGGCCTCGCTAGAATCGCCGTTCCACCATCGCCAGTAGCACCGTCGCCGCACCGCCGTCGCCAGCGCCGCCCATCCTTGGTCGTGTGCTCAGCAGTGTTGGATCTAGATCTAACCCATAGAATTAGATCACTTAACGAAGGGGTACAGGTGAATCTGGCCCATGCGATTTCATTTAGATCGTGCGGCTCGCGTTGATCGATCCGGGCGAACCGGTACGGGCCATTCAGACACGCCCACGTGTGGGTTTTTAATTTAAATTCTGTTTTTGAATCTATTAGTTATTCAAACTTGTAAATTCAATAACTTTTGATCTGTTTATCCAAAAATTACAAATAATATACCATTGGAATCACAAAAAGAAATCCTACACATCTATGGGCTTAGTTTTATATTTTGTTTCTGTTAAGATGGAATATTATGCAGAGACATTTGTAGGCATATTTTGTGTATAAAAACTATTTGGAAAATGTTCTAAAGGCCAAATTAAGTTTATTTGGTGTATAATTGTTTTGTTTATTGTTCAGTACTGTTTCACTTGTATTGTTTGGTTTAGAAAAAAAAACATCACATGGCATTTGCATGCATTTATATATTTTTGTTTGATTATTTGGAATGTGAATTTTGTGCTATCATTTTATGTGTAGATTTTGGTGCTAGTGGTGATTGTGACTATGAGGATTGTTGTTACTCCCCCAACTACCAAGGCAAGTGGTGCTTCATACTTTTGTCCCAATATTTTGACTATGCATTAGAAATATTTTGTATAGGGCTTGCATGATAATTTTTTCTAAGTATCTATATGCTATGCTTGGGAAATCCTAGTAGCTGTAGAATTGTTAGATTTTTCTCTAAGTTAAGATACTTGCTATTGCCATGCTTAGCCTAGATAGTAGCAACCAAGGGTGGTTTATATACATGCTATGAAAAAATATTTTTAAGTCTTTGACTTATGTTTTTACTTAATAAAACAACTAAGTGAATGAAACACCTGAGTGGAATGGTAATTGCTTGGTTGGATTTTGGTTGAGTGGTTACCAGGGCCCATTTTTCAATGGTCTACCCTGTGTATCTCACTTATGGAATGTCAACCAGGAAGAAAGGGATTTGAGATGTCATACGTTAAGAAGCTTCTAGTGCAACCACATAGCATTATGGGCTCTGCCTGGATCATATAGGTTGCAATAACTTAGCCATTTGGACAGTTGGTGGTAGTGGGTGATAGGTTTGGAACGCGTCCATTTGGTCTAAGGGAAGGCTTCTGAAAGGTCCTATCTTGGTGAAAATCAAGTCTTGTGGGAAAAGTGCACCACCTCTGCAGAAGGAAGAAACTAAGTACTTAGCCGTGTCCCCGGAAATGGACACTTTGAGCATCAAGACATGGAAGCTATCAAGAATCTCCTCATCCCAATTTCTAAGTTAAAAACTTGTGGGTGAACAAGGGTGAAGGTTCACCAATGTCTATTGGTGGTTCTTTGGGAGTTTTTGCCAAACAAAAACTTAGTGTTTTCAACTGATAGGTAAAACCTATTTTAAGGAAAGCAAGCCTAAGCTACACTTAGCCAAATTCATGTAGAAGCTAGATACTATTATTCTACTAAGGTATCACTTGCCAATACTATTCCAATGTATTGACCCACTGTGGCTGTAACTTGTGATGTTGCAGGTTACTCTGATGAGGATTAGGGTTATGAGTCTACACTCAACATGCTTGTCTATGGCACATGAAGATGAAGACTTCTATTTATATTTGTTAAGTTAAACTCTTGTACTAGCCTATGGCTATGGAGTTGTAAAAGACTATGTTATCTTTGGAATGACGATGTAATAATGACCTTTGTTTCTGTATACTTTATCTTAAATTGTGGATGCTAGCAATTGATCTAGGGACTAGCATTGCAATCACAGGGACCTTTACCTTTATAAATGTGAGGTCTTACATTGATAATAGTTTAGGTGACTACTTCGAGTGTAATGCGATGGTGAACTTACTAGCTACTCGATCACGAGACCGGCGATCAATTGTGTTAAGATTTGGCACTTATGGATATTTCGGGTTATAACTAGTGTGATGTATTTCTAATATACTTTATATATTTGTACTGTGTTGCAAACTGTTTATGCATGTATGTATTGTACACGGTATACGCGTATACACGTGGACACGATATTTAAAAAAAATCAGGAGACCGTATATCCATGACGCACAAAGTACTTACCTGTGGTGCACCTTAATCGTGGCTTACTAGGTATGGCTGTGTGGCACACCTGGCAGTGCGCTGCCACAAGCTGGGTCGTGGCACACTCGCTTCAAAGATAGTAGCGCAAAAGGTACTGCGCCACAGATATGTCAAGAAAATCATGGCGCACTTGATGCAAACACAGTGGTACACTAGGTGGTGCGCCACGGATATGTCGAGATATCTGTGGTGCGCCACGAATAAAAAGTTAGCTGTCAGGCGTTTTTAGTGGTGCACCCCATGTGTGCCACAGATGACGAAAATTGGTGCGCCACGAACATACCGTTTCCTAGTAGCGCTAGTCAGCTCACTGGAAGATTGAGAGGAGCTCCGAGAGATCCATTTCAAGAGGCAGCCGTCATTGCCATACGAACAAGATCCGGAGCACCTCACAGAAGCCGGCGGTGTCCACCCCAGTACTTCCGTTGAAGCGGCATGCCTTGGGGATGTCGTATCGGTTGTCGGCCAACCTCGCCATGCTGCCTACCACCTGCGGTGAGTCATTTGCATGGCTTCCCGTGCACGCCTGATGTAGAAGAAGTCGTGGGTGGAAATTACCGGTTCAAAATTGATCAGATTCCTGACTAGTAGGTCCACATTATAAATGAGAGTAGCATGTTATCTTGGACTGTTTCGTTGCTTTCCCGGCATGCCAAATTGGCCTATGGTTGAAAATAGACTAGGATTCAATAGAGTGCCAATTTTAGGGATTTAAAGTTTAGCATATGATTTAGCTATCCTCTATAAGTTTAATGTTTAGTTCGGACATTTTCCTTGTTTTACTTTGGTGCTTGTATCTAGCTTTATTTTACCCGTTGAATGGCTTTAGCTGGAATAGGAGGCTCTCTGACTTATCCCAGTTATTTTACCTGTTGAATTCCTTTTTTTTTTTGAAACTAGCGGGGCAAAAGCTTTGCCCCATTATATTAATTAAGCGAGGAGCGTTTACAGAAAGTAACAGAAAGTAACAGGGTACAAGCCTACTCTCCCAAAATTACATCACCTAAATGCTTAGCGCCCGCTAAGATCCACAACCGGGCCTCTTTCTTAATCTTATCAAGAACAACTAAAGGCGGCGCGTGCTTATTGTTGAAAACCCGGGCATTTCTTTCATTCCAAATTTCCCAAGAAACGAGCAAGGTTAGAGACGCCAATGCCAAGAAACCTGTTGAATTCTTTGTTTGGACGTTGCTTTCCCGGCTTGCCAAATTGGCCTATGGTTACCCTTCTACTAGTTGTCTATATTTAGAATCTAGCAATGTGGTGAATCGAAGACCCATAGCCATCTATGTACTAGAAAATTAGATAACCGACGGATTCAAAAACGGACAAAAGGGGAACAAATGGACAATTAGCAAGGATTTTCACGACATACCGATCACCATGACAAGAATGAAAGAGAAGAAATAATCTTGTCCTTGACCCTTGTGTCAATTGGTGATGCACGGTAGATGGCTAGATTCAGTACACATATTAAGCTCTCGAGTTCTCTTTAAACCAAAATGCCCACATGCATATTCTAAAGAGTTTGAACTACTCTACGCCAAGGGTATTTATTTTGTGAGTAGCTATATCAGACAGCAATATGGTACTCTAGTACAAGTAAAAGGGGT
Source organism: Avena sativa (assembly GCA_916181665.1). NCBI lineage: Eukaryota > Viridiplantae > Streptophyta > Magnoliopsida > Poales > Poaceae > Avena > Avena sativa. Next base: position 222,026,237 of record OV702296.1, read on the forward strand.
TTCTCGTTCTTAGCGCAAACCTTAGCTCTCACTTTGGTAGAGTTTATGCCCAGAGGATCTAGCATGAGACTCCACGGAGGGAACACATCTGTTAATATTAAATGGTTCATACTTATTTATGTGGAACCTTTTTACTTTTATCAAACTATTTTGCCAAAGATAGGACTTAATTGGTAGGTTTTCCATTAGAATTAGCCATTGTAATAATCAAGAGACAACACCGGGTGATACAGAGTTGTGATGTCTATCAATTCAATTACAACTGCAGTTGAATTTATGTTATAGTTTAGTTTGATGCATTGTCCTTTAATAAGACTCATCATTCAGATAGCATAAAATCCTCGTGTCACATATATGGATTATATAGCAACTCTATATGTTCGCTTTCATTGTAGTACTCAGAGACATAAAGGGTGTGCATCCCTAACAAATATCCTAAATTTCTGGAGTGTATGACACAAATATAGTGTCCTTGAATTGTTGGGGTTGCTCATTTCTCGATCAAATATGACATCCATGTGGCTAGTTGTTTATATGTTTTTTGAGAAATGCATGTATCCTTAGTATTGATATATAGATGCAATCATTTGTAATTGCATGAAAGAGAATCTAGAACAAAAATATGAAGTTGTGGTAATTAATGTGTCTTTAAGGATACCAACCTACCTGTTCCATGTATAGATGCTCAAGGCTGCCAGTTTCATAGAATGAGACCTTGTTGTACTTCCTCCATCCATAATAAGTGTCGTTACTTTAGTATAACTTTGCACTAAATTAGCGACACTTATTTTGAAATGGAGCGAGTATTATATATGACCACTCTTGCATGAATTAACCTGATTTCATTCATTCATTGCTTCTCATTAATTAACCACTCTTATTTTGCACTCTTACGGGTTTAAACTCACTCATTAATTAACCTGATTTCATTCATTCATTGCTTCTCAATCAGGTTCACAAACTCTTGCAATCCAACCACAAATCAACGAAATGGATGAATTAACCAGCACTGCACGTCCTCCTGACCACGACAGGGATGAAAAGAGAGGAAGAAACATTGTCCTTGCCATTTGTCACTTTGTAATGTGTGGTAGTAGATGACCAAATTCAGTACACCCATACTATTAAGTAGTTTGCAGTCCAACCAAAACTTGCCCATACATAGGTACCTGATTGCTCCATCGATCTGGGCAGCATGCTCTCGTGCATGACCTGGCGATGTCATATACACATGCAAGTATAAAGAGATCCATCCAATTGCATGATTGGTCGGTATCCATCATCCATGCCTCCTTGTCAGTTCACAATGCAGAAAGTACGACCCAAACATTGTGATTGCACATACTCTGTGCGTCCAGAAAACAAGTACCTTCGATTTGTTTAGATTCGCATGTATCTATATATTAAAACGAGTCTAGATACATATGAATTTAGATAAATCCAAGTTACTTATTTCTGGATAGAGGGAGTACTTAACCGAGTCCCTTTTTTTTCCTTGTGAAGTATATGTTGATCTTTTTGATAACTTTATCTACACACTTAACCGGTTGTCTCGCTCCCTCATGGCCTGCACGGACGCAACGTCTTGGTCCTGCTGTCGTCCTAGGCCATCCCTCAAACACTCGCTCATGCTGCTCATGCTTGCTTATATCGTGCCACGACATCAATATTCCGCCTCGGAACATGGATCATAGAGAAATCGCAGAATAAAAGTATCGAGCAAATATCGCGACGCAATCACCGGGTTTAGGGTTTTACAAAACTATGATCGAAGAAAAGATTATCAAAAAAGCAGAACCCTCGAGCCCAACTATTTTGGATAACCGAAATCTCTCAGTCTATCCAACTTGAAAAACGTTTCCGACAACTTAGGACACAAATCAGACGCGCCGCATGGCGATTCTAAAACAATATGTAGCTCAAATAGTAGCCTAAGTTGCGATCAAAATCCACGACCACATGAGTTAGGTTTCACAAAATTGCTATCGAAAGTAGGATTATCAGAAAAGCACAGCATTCATCAAGGTAAGATGTTTCAAAAAAAAAACCGAGACCTCTTTGTCTAAATGCTTGAAAACAGTTTTAGACATCTTAGGCCAACAAATCGGTGCCGCATGGCGGTTTTCTCCCGATTTTTCACGAAGGGGACCAAATCGGATTGTACTTGGGTAAAACAAGCAGCAGCTCACAAGGAGTGAAGATTTTTGGCTCACGAGCTCCGGTGCTCTTTCTATTTTAAGAAACTTCAAAATCATATATACATATATATATATATGTGTGTGTGTGTGCGCGCGCGCGCGTGCGTGCGCGTGGGCATGCGCGTGCGTGGGTGTGGGTGTGGGTGTGCGTGTGTTCTAAAAAATATTTGATGTAGCCAATGATTTATCCCATAAACATGGAAAAATCAATTTCAAATAGCGTAAGTACGTTTTCAAATCATCAAATTTGTTATTTTTGTGTACACCAAAATGTGAAAAAAATCAGATCACGGTTTTGCATTCTTTTGGGTAACAACATGGATTATGTCCAGAATTTTTCACATATTTTCAAAACCTGTAAAACATGGTTTTTAAATATATTTTTTAATAAAGACAGCACTGGTACGCGGGAGCAAATACACTTTGGGAGCAGCTCAAACAGTATTCTAATATTGGCTGAATACATGTTCCGAAGTAAAGTCAGCAAGGTGTGGCCACCAACCAAACATGAATGTCCTGGCAAATAGTCAATCAGCTATCCACTACTACCAGTCCACTAGCAGTGGTAGCTTAAACAAAACAATCAACGTCGCTGCCGAGAGAACCAATTTGGAACCAATCCGACCAGCCGCACACCGTAGCAGTGGACTAGTGAGTTGATGTTGGTGTTGGTGTTGGTGTTGGTCAAACATGTCCAGTGCCACTGCATCCTGTTAGAATTTGAGGCATATTTGATGTTAGACTTTTGGCTTATAACAAATACAAATTCTAAAATTCTCTTTGGCCCATTATTATGACAGCTCATATGTGTGTTAGTGGTGCCAAAGTTTAGTGCCACATTGCTAGTGTAAGGGGAGTTGAACCACCTTATATAGTAGAGTGCTGCACCACTCACTAAGGGGTGAGAAGAAGAGAAGCCCTCGCGCACTCCTCCTCCGACGCCGCCCGCCTCGCCACGTCTCGCCACGACGCGCGCCGCGGGTTGCGGGAATCGAGCCGATCTTTATTTTGCTGATTGAAAAAATTAACTGTGTAATAAGTATGAGTCATTAAAGCGTCACTAGGAAAAATACCCGTATATTATTACGGTTTGACTTTTATTACTATGGATGTGCCAAGATTCGTGTCAAGTGACACCCTTTAGCTGGAGCACTGGTCAGTGACCGTGATTATAGCTGGACATCTCAATCGTCGAGTTAACCATAGTAACACCAGCGATGATAGAACATAATATACTTCTCCTTATAAGTTGAATTGTAACCTTCTACCTTTGGCAAACAAAATAAAGATATCATCAACTAATAAACCGGTATCTATCTTCTCTTTGAGCTCTGAAGTAATTTGCAGACTATCATATTAATTAACAACTAAACAATAATAAATACATTAGAATTGACATCACCTTAAGCAATGTATGTCTGGTGAAGGAAAAGTTGGATGGCCTATGGGAAAAATCTTAGGCCCGCTTGAGAACTTTGGTTTAACTTTCATCCTCCCGGCAGACATATCTTGTAGTCTCAACAAAACCGACGTATCTTAATACACGTGCTTCCTTTAAAAAAATAGAAGAAGCGCACTCTAGTATATCTTGTCTTCATCGCCGGCTGCATCTGCCTGCTACCGGCTAAAAGCACAAGACGTGCATCTAAATTGTAGCCTCATATCTCCTCTGCCGTCTAGACTCACTGGTGGAAGCTCACGTCGATGGAGCAAGAGGTGATGTTGATATCGCCGTCTTGAACCTAAATAAATGGCGGTGCTTCTTCTTTGAGCACATAGGTCAGCGAAACCCGCCGAAGCTGCTGGAACCGGGTCGCCGGTGTCCTAGAAGGAGAAGATGGGTGCGTGTGGCATGTTGCCGGCACACGCAACTCAGTGATGGCAGCGGACGCGGATTCTTGTCGTCAATTTAGCGTTGTTCGTCTTCTAGACTATGGCTAGCGACCTTGGCGCAAACGACGGGTTCGACGGGCAGCTAGAGCGCAGCATAAAAATTCGGAGACGTCATAGAGCTCCTACTCCATTGCGCTGCCACTGATTTCCTCCTTCTATTGTTTAGATTGGATTCCTCTGATTTCTTCCCTATATATCGTTTGGCGTCTGATCCATCGATCCATCCGTTGTAGGCGAGCATCGGTGGTTGGCCTGCATCCGTTGGGAATCGAGTTGTGCTCGACCGATTGTTTCGACAGAAATCGATCTGATTCGAGAGGAGGCTCGGTGGCCCGATGGTGGATACGTTTTGATCTCTCTTGTTTATATGTAGTCTAGCCAATCGAATCTCGAGCTAAGACTTAGGTGCCACGAAACAAAACCAAAACAGATCATAACCGAACCAAGCACGACTTGGCAGTTAAGGCAGACGTATATCGATCTGGTAATATATGTTTTAGTGGGTATTTTTTCTGACGTCTGTTTTTTTTTTCGACTTAGCGGTGGCGTTGGTTGTAATATGTACCTTGGTGGAAGGGTAAACCTGTCTAGAAAAGTATTGGACCGGAATAAACACTTCGTCCTTTATTATTACTAGCAAAAGGGCCCGTGCGCTGCACCGGGAAAACGATCTAGTTCACATCGAGTAATTTTTGTCTTTTCTCGTGACACTGTTCTCAAGCTAGACGTTTTTCTTATCTTAACCAAATATATTCACACCAATTACGGAACTCGGACGCAAGGTTAAACTATTTAATATAAAAAATATTCATGCTTAGCTCGACATCTATTTGCAAGATTTTTTTACTATGATAATTCTAAAAAGCCTTGTGGGACTGTCTAAAAAAAGAAAAAATAACTTAAGAAGGCTCTACTGATGTAGAAATGATTTAATGGAAACAATTGATTTCAATGATAGTACTACATGCAATCGATAGCTTCACACCTCATCATCCACCTTCTGGAAACAATCGCCGAAAACCTTCTCCCATGGCTCCTTTACATCCACCTCCCCTACTTCCCGCAATCCCTTGCCAGCTCTCAGCACATCTCGTAACACAGTGGCACACCCTGAGGGAGATGACTTCATCCACGTGGTGTCATGAAAAATTTGTCATGCATTGTCTGCAGTTTAGGAGGGCCCTCAAGAAGAGGTCTGGACAAAAATCGGTAGTGCGCTTTGCTTTCCTCTGTTTTTCCTCTATTATGTCCTTCATCGTTGTTTTGACGTCATTTTCCAACCATCGTCTTAATTTGTTTATTTATTTGAGAATAAGCTACAACCTTGACTCAACTTTAAGAAAACTCTCCATCAGATGTTTTTATGTTCAAAAGTAAGGTTTTGGTACTGGCAACTAAGTTCAGGTGCTTCCTTTGGACCAGCTAGATATGACAATAATTCATTAGATGAAGGAAATAAATCACAATAGACCAAGAATACCCTATTTCTAATGTTATTCTTTGACTTCACCATAGGTAGTCTGTTATGATTCTTAGGCATTGATATGTCACCTAGATCCATTATGAACGGGAGAAAAAATGGTGGATTGTTTAAGTTATGTACTACTTATATTCTGAACTAATCTTGGAGTCCTTCATCTCAACGTCACCATTTACATCACACATTTTTTCTTCTGCTTGTATAGAAGTCTATCATCGGCATTGTTTAAAGATGCATTCGCGAGTACGCCATGGTATTGCAAGCACGGAGGGTCGAACCCAGGCGGGCAGGCACGCGTCAATCCGTGCCTACCATCCCCGCTACGCCGCCGTTGTCAGAGTGTACAATTTCAGAAGATAAAATTTCATTGGCATTGGCATGTTGTTCCTTTGTAAACTCTCTACTCTATTTAATACCACAATTACCAGAGTTATCCATGTAGCAGCATTTATCTCTGCTGAAACCTTGGCACTCTAGTACCTAGCTTACAAAATAAACTAAACAGATGGACCAACCGAGAATTAAGGATTGAAGTCTGACGTCTTCAAAATTGAACCAACATCGAGAATTAAGGAGTAAGGATACTGTAGAAGGGGTTAGGGATTTCTATAGTCGTCTCATACCTTGGGAGGATCAATGGAGAAGGACCAGTGGATGAGGAGCATGGGGGCGCATGAAGTAGGTCGCCGTCTTTGCTAATGCTACCCGCAATCCCAGGCTCAACATTCCACTTCCTCTACAGGCGTTTGATGGCCACCCCCCTCACTTCTCCTCCTTGTCCGCCTCCAAGTGACTGGAAGGGATCGCTGCGTCTGCCGTCCTTAGGCCGGAGAAGAGGACGACTTCGGGGATTCCCATACGTGCAAATGCGGAGGCGACCATGGGGAAGATAGTGGCAGACGCAGCCCACACAACACACGAGATGGGCGGGCAGCCGCTTCAGTCTGCATCAGTCCCCATCACTGCCGCTTCCCAGTTAATTGGCCGCCGCCCTCCAATCCCCGACGCGAGCGACCAGGAAAGCTCCGGGGAACGGCCTCCGTATTCGTGGCCGTCCTCAAGTTTCTCCGCTTGTGGTTGCCGGCCGGCCGGACGGAAGGTTAGCGGGCGGCGGTGCCGCCCTCCAATCCCCTACGCACGCGACCAGGAGAGCTTCGGGAATTTGCCTCCGTATTCGTGGGCGGCCTCGCTTTTCTCCTTTCGTGGACACCGGTCGGCCAGAAGGGAGGTGAGCAGGCGGCACCGCCCTCCCAACCCCATCCTCAAGTCGACCTCCCATCCTAAGTCTTGCCAGTTTTCTTAGCGATTGATTGAAGGAGCAAAGGCTCGGACGAACGGGTATTTCTATTTCTACTTACCGGTGGCACTTGTAAGTAATTTTGTGTTCGGTGAAAGGTAAAGCCGTCCAAAAAAGTGTAGGTACTACAAGAAACACTCCTTCCTTTATTATTAGGTATAGATTAGGTATAGATTATGGACGCGTTAATCAACCGGCTATTTCTACATCGTGGGCTGGTATGTCCTACCCGACCCGCACTATATAAGCAGGCAGACGCGAACCCTAGCCGTTACCAGCAAATAGATTGCATCTGCCTACCTGCGCATCGCCGTTCCACCTCTTTGTGCTGCCCTCTGCTACTCCATCCCGCCGGCTGCGTGCACGGCCGTCCGGGAGAGCAGGCCTCCGGAACCCCGTTTCTCTGATCCTGCACCGGGAGAGAGGTGATAAGGTTTTTGGGGAGCGTCTAGGCGCGACTGCTCAAGCTCTTCTACGTCCGGCTTCCTCGACTCCATCGCCATGTCTGACGATGCTTCCAAGCAGACCACTTCTGTTGCGCCGTTGGTCATATCATCGACGCACTCGTACGTGTTATTTGTTCTCCTGTTATTTCCTATGATGATTACTAGTATTGCAGTATGCGTAGATGTGCTAGGTTTTCACTTGCCTGTATGGTGCATGTCTACTATCCGTATGCTAGTTAGTCTTGGAAATTGTTCTGTCATGATTTACACTTGGATTAAATTAATGCGAAAACTGCTAATTATTTCAACAATCTAAAAACCTTATTTTAGGCTGTTTTCGCGTCAAGGCTTTGCCGCTTGTCTGAAATCGAACCCGTTTACGGGTTCACACTTTAAGCGCTGGCAAACCAAGTGTACCATCTGGCTGATGGCTATGGACGCCTTCTGAGTATCGGCTGGTAATCTTGAAGGAACGATCACTCCTAAACAGGAGAAGACGTTCAAGGAGACCACCATATTCTTTGTGGGCTGTGTCATAAGCGTCATTGGGGACAAGTTGGTGGATGCATATTTACATATGCGCATACCAAAGAACTGTGGGATGCACTCGAAGCAAAATTCGGTGCTACTGATGCTGGCAGTGAACTGTATGCCATGGAGCAGTTTCATGACTATAGGATGGTTGAAAACCGTTCTGTCGTTGAACAGGCTCATGAGATTCAGTGCATTGCAAAATAACTTGAGCTCCTGAAGTGTGCGTTGCCCGGAAAATTTGTTGCGGGATGCATCATTGCAAAGCTTCCTCAATCGTGGAGGAGTGTTGCCACTAACCTCAAACACCATAGGCAAGAGATGTCTGTTGAGAATCTTATTGGGTTTCTGGACCTTGAGAAAAAGGCAAAGGCAAAAGACGCACACCCAAAGGGAGCCGAGGCAACCCAGTCAAGCGCCAATGTGGTGCAGAAGAACTTTCACAACAAGTTCAAGGGAAGACCAAGGCCGTTCGTACTACCAACTTCAAAAAGAATAAGAAGGACAAGTCACAAGATCCCTACTTTGTGTGCGGCGAGGTTGGACATTGGGCTCCAAACTGCAAGCAGCGCAAAGGAAGGAAGAATCCAAATGGACAGAACTCTAAGTCTGTCAACGTGACTATGAGCAACAATGATAAGGGTACATCCGGGTATGGTAATTTACCTACTGTTTTGTCAATTTGTCAATCTACAGATTGGTGGATCGACACCGGTACTAATATTCATGTGTGTGCTGATATCTCTTTGTTTTCTTCTTATCAGGTCACAAGAGATCTCTCCGTCTTGATGGGAAACGGATCGCATGCTTCTGTTCATGGTGTTGGCACGGTGGATCTGAAGTTTACTTCAGAAAAGATCGTGCAGCTGAAGAACGTGCAGCATGTGTCCTCAATAAGTAAGAATCTCGTTAGTAGCCCCCTTCTTTGCAAAGAAGGTTTTAAGTTGGTATTTGAGTCCAATAAAGTAGTCATCTCTAAGTATGGACAATTTATTGGTAAAGGTTCTGAGTGTGGCGGTTTGTTCCGTCTTTCCCTATCAGATTTTTATAATAAGGTTGTAAACCATATTTGTGCCCCTGGCAATGATACCGATATTTGGCATTCACGGCTTTGTCACATTAATTTTGGTTGTATGACGTGGCTAGCTAAGATGAATTTAATTCCAAGTTTCACTTTAGCCAAAGGCTCTAAATTTCAAGAGTGTGTTCAAGCTAAGCAACCACGCAAGCCTCACAAGCCTGTGCAGGAAGCAAGAAACTTGGCACCACTGGAGATTATACATTCAGATCTATATGAGATGAATGGTGTGTTGACTAAAGGTGGAAAGAAATACTTCATGACGTTGATTGATGATTCTACTAGATTTTGCTATATATATATTTTGAAAACTAAAGATGAGGCTCTACACCACTTTAAAAACTATAAGGCAGAAATTGAAAATCAACTTGAGAGGAAGATTAAGAGAGTCCGGTCAGATCGTGGTGGAGAGTATTTCTCTAATGAGTTTGATTTGTTTTGTGCGTAACATGGCATTATTTATGAGAGGACGCCTCCCCATTCTCCCCAATCTAACGGGGTTGTCGAAAGGAAAAATCGTACTCTAACAGACTTGGTTAACGCCATGTTAGGTACTTCGGGTTTATCCAAGGCATGGTAGGGGGAGGCGATATTGACATCATGTCATGTCCTGAATAAAGTTCCCACAAAAGACAATGAAACTGCTCCCTATGAATTATGGGAGAAGAGAAAACTAACACTCTCGTACTTACGTATTTGGGGATGTTTGGCAAAGGTGAATTTGCCAATTCCCAAAGAGCGTAAACTTGGACCAAAGACCGTAGACTGTGTCTTTCTTGGCTATGCTCATCATAGCGTGGGATACAAAATTTCTAGTGGTGAAATCTGAGGTACCTGACATGAAGGTCGTTACAATTATGGAGTCTAAGGATGCTACATTCTTTAAGGATATTTTTCCGATGAAAGATATTGTTGGAGATATGCCCTAGAGGCAATAATAAATGTAGTTATTATTATATCATTGTGTTTATGATAAATGTTTACATTCATGCTATAATAGTATTAACAAGGAAACATTAATACTTGTGTGATTTGTAAACTAAAATAGAGTCCCTAGTAAAGCCTCTTTATAATACTAGCTTGTTGGTTAATAAATGATTGTGGTTTCCCTATCATGAACATTGAGATGTTATTAACAACAAGATCATATCGTTAGGAGAATGATATGGTGGACGTACTCCTATAGATAAGCGTAGCATAAAGATCAAGTCATTTTAATAGTTTAATTGCTATATGCTTTCTGATACATAGTAACCTAATTCCTTCGACCATGAGATCATGCATATCACCTTCTCCGGAAGGATGCTTTGATGACATCAAACACCACACCGTAACTGGGTGGCTATAAAGGTGGCATTGAGTGTTCAGAAAGTATTGGTTGAGACACATGGATCAAGAGTGGGATTTGTCCATCCATATGACGGATAGATATACTCTGGGCCCTCTCGGTGAAATGTCATCCAATTAGCTTGCAAGCATGTGACTGGATCACAAGGGATCACATATCAAGGGAACAAGAAAAGAGTACTTATCAGTAACGAGGTTGAACTAGGTATGCAGAGATACCGACGATCATAACCACGGATAAGTAAACTATCGTGAGACAAAGGGAAATTGGTATCATATGTAAGTGGTTCATTCGATCGCAAAGTAATCGTAGAAATATGTGGGAGCCATATGAATTTCCAGATTCCTCTATTGGTTATTGTTCGGAGAAGTGTCTCGATCATGTCCGCATAATTCACGAACCGTAGGGAGACACACTTAAGGATTCGACGTTGTTTGAGTAGTTATGGAATGATGAGTAAGAGACCGAATGTTGTTCGGAGTCTCGGATGGAATCCGGGATATCACGAGGAGATCCAGAATGGTCCGGAGAATAAGATTCATATAAGGAAAGTTCTGTTTCGGGGTTGGAGAATGGTTCCGGTGTTTTCATCGGGAATGTTCTAGAAGGTTCCGGAATGTCCGGCACTCCGAAGGGGAAGGGTACATGAATGTGTCATACCAAGTTGGAATGATTGCATCATGTACTAGGTGTCATCACTGAACAAAATAAAGGGTTTAATCAAATCCTAGTTTGAAAAGTCAAACGCCAATTTGAAAAGTCAAACAGCTATTTTGGGAAGTGGAGGGGAAGGTGGAAACCGAGTTGGGGAGGAGTTCCTCCCCTCCACCGCCGGCCCCCTTGGGAAACCGAGTTGGGGAGGGACTCCTCTCCCCTGGCGCGGCCCCTCCACCTATATGAGGGGCAGGGATGCCCCTCCTAGACCCAACACCTCCACCCGCAAACCCTAGCCCTAAGCCGCCGGCCCTCCTGCAGCGGTCGCCGCCCTAGGGCAAGCCGCCGCCGCCTAGCTAACCCTACCCACCGGCCAAGCCTCCTCCTTGGTGTGTCTAAACCCTAGATCACCGAGGAGCTCTCTCATAGTCCACCATACTCGCTCCGGCTTAAGGCGAAGCCCTGCGAGATCTCCCCTCTACTTCCGGTACCACGCTGTTGTGCTGCCGGAATCGCGAGGAGAGTTCTACAACCTCCGCTGCCTGCTGGAACAAGGGAGAGGAAGGTCTTCGTCGAGTACCAAACGTGTGACCGACTGCGGGAGTGCTGCCGGAAGGATCGTCTACGCGATCTTGAGATCGGGAAGAGTACAACTACATCACCCACGAGAATCCGCTCTCGTTAAACACTTTGGAATCTTCGAGGGTGAGTTATTCCATCGACTCGTTGCTACAATCTAGCAGATAGATCTTGGCTTATTTGTTTGTATGCGGTAGAAATTTTTTGTTTTCCATGCTACGAAACCCTATAGTGGTATCAGAGCCGTGTCTATATGTAGATCTGTTGCACGAGTAGAACACAATGGTCATTGTGGGCGTTGATGCTTTTATTGTCGATTGCTTCTTGTGTACTTTGCATCTTGCGGGATGTTGGGATGAAGCGGCCCGGGCTAACCTTACATGACATCGTTCATGAGACTTGCTCCACGCTTGACATGCAACTTGTATTGCATAAGTGGCTTTGCGGGTGCCTGTCTCTCCCAGCATAGTTAAGATTCAATTTACAATGGGTGATTAACAATGCTAGTATCAATGTCGTGGTTCTTGTTCGTAAGTTAGAACGACACTTATTGAAAGCCCCAAACCACGTAAAACATGCAAAGAAAGTAGAGGCGTCTAACTTTGTTTTGCAGGGGTGTGCAGTGATGTGATATGGCCATGATTATGATTATATTTGATGTATGCAATGTTCCTTATTGTAAGTTGGCAACCGGCAGGAGCCATATGGTTGTCTTTAATTTATGTTAAGACCCGCGTGTCTATTCAAAGTAGTTGTAATAGTTGAAGCCGGTGGACGACAACCATGGAGAAGCGTCATTGACCTTGATGCAATGCTGGTGATGATGGAGATCATGTTAGTGCTTGAAGATGGAGATCGGAAGCACAAAGAAGAAAGGCCATATCGTATCACATATTATGAATTGCATGTGATGTTAATCCTTTATGCATCTTGTATTGCTTAGTTAACAACGGTAGCATTATAAGATGATCCCTCATGCACATGAATTTCAAGTCATAAAGTATTCACCCTTAGTTAGCACCGTTGCTAAAGCTTGTTGTTTCGAAGCACCACGTGATGATCGGGTGTGTTAGATTCTGCAAGTGTATACAACGTGAGCAAGCCAGATTTGCTCATGCGGAAGCGAAGGTTTGATCTTGACGAGCCTAGCATGTACAGACATGGTCTCGGAACACGGATCATCGAAAGGTAAAGCATGAATCATATAGTAGATATGATGAACATGTCGATTGTTCGCCATTGAAACTATATCAACTCTCGTGATGATCGGTGTTGATGTGGTGGATTTGGTTCGTGTGATCACTAAAACAATGTGAGGGATATTGTTTTGAGTGGGAGTTCACCTAGATTAATTTAACTATTAATTAGAACTCAATTTGTCATAAACTTAGTCTAAACTATTGCAAATATGTTGTGGATCAATGGCGGCCCCTACCATCAATTTTAATGCGTTCCTAGAGAAAGAAAAGTTGAAAAACAATGGAATCAACTTCGCGGATTGGTTCCGCAATTTGAGGATTATCCTCACAGCTGGTAATTTGACCTATGTGCTGGATGCACCGCTGGGTGACCCACCTGCAGCTACTGCTACCGATGAAGTAAAGAATGTTTACCTCGCTTGGAAGACTCAGTACTCCACAGTTCAGTGTGCTATCTTGTATGGTTTAGAATCGGAGCTTCAGAAAAGGTTTGAGAATTCAGACCCACATGATATTGTCCGTGATCTCAAATTGATCTTTGAGACTCACGCGGCAATTGAGAGCTATGAGGCTTCTGAAAAGTTCTTTAACTACAAGATGGAAGAGGGCAGCTCCGTCAGTGAGCATGTGCTTAAGATGTCTAGGCACGCAAACAAACTTCAAAGCTTGGGTATAGTGATTCCTAATTCTTTGGGGATTTACCGTGTCCTCCAATCACTACCACCAAGTTACAAGAACTTTGTGATGAACTACAATATGCAAAACATGAACAAGCAGTTGCCAGAACTCTTTGCCATGTTGAAATCTGCAGAAGTGGAGATCAAGAAAGAGCACCAAGTGTTGATGGTCAATAAGACCACCAAATTCAAGAAAGGCAAGTCTAAGCAAAAGGGACACTTCAAGAAGGGTGGTAAGAAAGTTACCGCGCCGACGAAGAAGACCAAGGCTGGACCTAAGCCTGATACTGAGTGCTTTTACTGCAAAGGAGAAGGTCACTGGAAGCGGAATTGCCCAAAGTACTTGGCGGATTTGAAGAACGGAAACATCAAGAAGAAAGGTATATCCGATATACATGTTATTGATGTGTATCTCACTAGTACTCGTAGTAGTGCCTGGGTATTTGATACTGGTTCGGTTGCTCATATTTGTAACTCGAAACAGGTGCTGCAGAATAAACGGAAGCTAGCGAAGAACGAGGTGACGATGCGTGTGGGAAACGGATCAAAGGTTGATGTGATCGCGGTCGGCACGCTACCCCTTCATCTACCATCGGGATTAGTTTTATACTTAAATAATTGTTATTTGGTGCCTGCGTTAAGCATGAACATTATATCAGGATCTTGTTTATTGCGAGACGGTTACTTGTTTAAGTCCGAGAATAATGGTTGTTCGATTTATATGAGTAATATGTTTTATGCACATGCACCTTTGATAGATGGTCTATTCTTATTGAATCTCGATAGTGGAAATACACATATTAATAACATTGAGGCTAAACGTTTGAAATCGAGCGATAACTCGACCTATATGTGGCACTGTCGTCTTGGTCACATTGGAGTGAAGCGTATGAAGAAACTCCATTCCGATGGACTTCTTGAATCACTTGAAAGATGCGAAGCATGTCTGATGGGTAAAATGACTAAGACTCCATTTTCTGGTATGATGGAGCGAGCTACGGACTTATTGGAAATCATACATACCGATGTGTGTGGTCCAATGAGTGTAGCATCGCGCGGTGGTTATCATTATGTTCTTACCTTCACGGATGACTTGAGTAGATATGGGTATATCTATTTCATGAAACATAAGTCCGAAACTTTCGAGAAGTTTAAGGAATTTCAAAGTGAGGTAGAGAATCAACGTAACAAGAAGATTAAATTTCTACGTTCTGGTCGTGGAGGTGAATATCTAAGTTACGAGTTTGGCGAGCATTTGAAGAAATGCGGAATACTTTCACAATTGACACCGCCGGGAACACCACAGCGTAATGGTGTGTCCGAACGTCGTAATCGAACTCTCTTAGATATGGTTCGTTCTATGATGTCACTTACAGATTTACCGCTATCATTTTGGGGTTATGCATTAGAAACAGCCGCATTCACTTTAAATAGGGCACCATCTAAATCCGTTGAAACGACACCGTATGAATTATGGTTTGGGAAGAAACCTAAATTGTCGTTCCTTAAAGTTTGGGGTTGCGAAGCCTATGTAAAGAAGTTACAGCCGGACAAGCTTGAACCCAAAGCGGAAAAATGCGTCTTCATAGGATACCCGAAGGAAACTATTGGGTATACCTTCTATCATAGATCCGAGGGCAAAAATCTTCGTTGCCAAGAATGGATCCTTTCTAGAGAAGGAATTTCTCTCGAAAGAAGTGACTGGAAGGAAAGTAGAACTCGACGAGGTTGTCGAACCTTCTCTCGAACTTGCGAGTAGCGCAGCACCGGAAGAAGTTCCTGTGGTGCCTACACCAATAAGAGAGGAAGCTAATGATGATGATCATGAAACTTCGGTTGTAGTTGCTACAGAGCCTCGCAGGTCAACGAGAACTCGTACCACTCCTGATTGGTATGATCCCATTATGAATGTCATGTTGGTGGACAACACCGATGACCCTGCGACATATGAGGAAGTGATGATGAGCCCAGATTCCAATAAATGGCAAGAAGCCATGAAATCCGAGATTCGATCCATGTACGAAAACCAAGTATGGACTTTGGTGAACTTACCGGATGGCCGGAAGGCTGTCGAGAACAAATGGATTTTCAAGAAGAAAACATATGCTGATGGTAATGTTACTGTCTATAAAGCTCGACTTGTCGCAAAAGGGTTTCGACAAATTCAAGGAGTTGACTACGATGAGACGTTCTCACCTGTAGCGAAGCTAAAGTCTGTGAGGATTATGTTAGCAATCGCTGCATATTATGATTATGAGATATGGCAGATGGATGTCAAAACAGCATTCCTCAATGGAGACATTGATGAAGAGTTGTATATGATGCAACCCAAAGGTTTTGTCGATCCTAAAGATGCTAACAAGGTATGCAAACTTCAACGGTCCATTTATGGATTGAAGCAAGCATCCCGAAGTTGGAATCAACGTTTTGATAAGGTGATCAAAAGTTTTGGTTTTATACAAACTTATGGAGAAGCTTATATTTACAAGAAAGTGAGTGGGAGCTCTGTAGCATTCTTAATACTATATGTAGATGACATATTGTTGATTGGGAATGATGTAGACCTTCTTAATAGTTTCAAGGAATATCTGAATAATAGTTTTTCAATGAAGGATCCTGGCGAAGCAGCTTACATATTAGGCATAAAGATTTATAGAGATAGATCGAGACGCCTAATATCATTGTCACAAAGTACATATTTGGACAAAGTTCTAATGAGGTTTGGAATGGAAGATAGCAAGAAAGGGTTCTTGCCCATGTTGCCCAATACGACCTTGAGTAAAACTCAAAGTCCGACAACGGCAGAAGATAGAGAAAGGATGAGTAAGACTCCCTATGCCTCATCCATAGGATCTCTAATTTATGTCATGCTATGTACTAGACCCGACATGGCATATGCTGTTAGTTTAACTAGCAGATATCAAAGTGATCCAGGAGTGGATCATTGGACAGCGGTCAAAAACATCCTTAAGTACTTGAGAAGAACTAAGGATATGGTTCTTTCTTATGGAGGTGATGAACAGCTCGTTGTTAATGGTTACACCGATGCTAGTTGGAACACCGATCCGGATGATTCTAAATCACAATCTGGATACGTATTTACTTTGAATGGTGCAGCAGTTAGCTGGAGGAGTGCAAAGCAAAGCGTTGTGGCGAGATTTTCAACTGAATCGGAATACATGGTTGCTTCGGAGGCTTCACAAGAAGCGATATGGATGAAAGAGTTCATTACAGAGCTGGGTGTGGTTCCTAGTGCGCTAGACCCAATGTCTATCTACTGTGATAACATGGGCGCCATAGCCAATGCGCAAGAACCAAGGTCACACAAGAAGCTGAAGCACATCAAGCTACGTTTTCACGCTATTCGAGAACATGTCCAAGATGGGGACATAAAGATTTGCAAAGTACACACAGATCTGAATGTGGCGGATCCGTTGACTAAACCTCTCCCGAGGGAAAAACATGACCAGCACCAAACTACCATGGGTGTTCGGTATATTACCATGTAATCTAGATTAGATGACTCTAGTGCAAGTGGGAGACTGTTGGAGATATGCCCTAGAGGCAATAATAAATGTAGTTATTATTATATCTTTGTGTTTATGATAAATGTTTACATTCATGCTATAATAGTATTAACAAGGAAACATTAATACTTGTGTGATTTGTAAACTAAAATAGAGTCCCTAGTAAAGCCTCTTTATAATACTAGCTTGTTGGTTAATGAATGATTGTGGTTTCCCTATCATGAACATTGAGATGTTATTAACAACAGGATCATATCGTTAGGAGAATGATATGGTGGACATACTCCTATAGATAAGCGTAGCATAAAGATCAAGTCATTTTAATAGTTCAATTGCTATATGCTTTCTGATACATAGTAACCTAATTCCTTCGACCATGAGATCATGCATATCACCTTCACCGGAAGGATGCTTTGATGACATCAAACACCACACCATAACTGGGTGGCTATAAAGGTGGCATTGAGTGTTCAGAAAGTATTGGTTGAGACACATGGATTAAGAGTGGGATTTGTCCATCCATATGACGGATAGATATACTCTGGGCCCTCTCGGTGAAATGTCATCCAATTAGCTTGCAAGCATGTGACTGGATCACAAGGGATCACATATCACGGGAACGAGAAAAGAGTACTTATCAGTAACGAGGTTGAACTAGGTATGCAGAGATACCGACGATCATAACCTCGGATAAGTAAACTATCGTGAGACAAAGGGAAATTGGTATCGTATGTAAGTGGTTCATTCGATCGCAAAGTAATCGTAGAAATATGTGGGAGCCATATGAATTTCCAGATTCCTCTATTGGTTATTGTTCGGAGAAGTGTCTCGATCATGTCCGCATAATTCACGAACCGTAGGGAGACACACTTAAGGATTCGACGTTGTTTGAGTAGTTATGGAATGATGAGTAAGAGATCAAATGTTGTTCGGAGTCTCGGATGGAATCCGGGATATCACGAGGAGATCCGGAATGGTCCGGAGAATAAGATTCATATAAGGAAAGTTCTGTTTCGGGGTTGGAGAATGGTTCCGGTGTTTTCATCGGGAATGTTCTAGAAGGTTCCGGAATGTTCGGCACTCCAAAGGGGAAGGGTACATGAATGTGTCATACCAAGTTTGAATGATTGCATCATGTACTAGGTGTCATCGTTGAACAAAATAAAGGGTTTAATCAAATCCTAGTTTGAAAAGTCAAACGCCAATTTGAAAAGTCAAACGGCTATTTTGGGAAGTGGAGGGGAAGGTGGAAACCGAGTTGGGGAGGAGTTCCTCCCCTCCACCTCCGGCCCCCTTGGGAAACCGAGTTGGTGAGGGACTCCCCTCCCCTGGCGCGGCCCCTCCACCTATATAAGGAGGGGCAGGGCTGCCCCTCTTAGACCCAACACCTCCACTCGCAAACCCTAGCCCTAAGCCGCCGGCCCTCCTGCAGCCGCCGCCGCCCTAGGGCAAGCCGCCGCCGCCTAGCTAACCCTAGCCGCCGGCCAAGCCTCCTCCTTGGTGTGTCTAAACCCTAGATCACCGAGGAGCTCTCTCATAGTCCACCATACTCGCTCCGGCTTAAGGCGAAGCCCTGCGAGATCTCCGCTCTACTTCCGGTACCACGCCGTTGTGCTACCGGAATCGCGAGGAGAGTGCTACAACCTCCGCTGCCTGCTGGAACAAGGGAGAGGAAGGTCTTCGTCGAGTACCGAACGTGTGACCGACTGCAGGAGTGCTGCCGGAACGCAGCGCCGGAAGGATCGTCTACGCGATCTTGAGATCGGGAAGAGTATGACTACATCACCCACGAGAATCCGCTCTCGTTAAACACTTTGGAATCTCCGAGGGTGAGTTATTCCATCGACTCGTTGCTACAATCTAGTAGATAGATCTTGGCTTATTTGTTTGTATGCGGTAGAAATTTTTTGTTTTCCATGCTACGAAACCCTACAGATATGCCTAGTACATCTAGACAGGAATCTGTTGAAACTCCTAAACCTGCTATTCCCATGGAATATTATGAACGAGCACATGATGAAATTCCTGACAATGAAGTTCCTGTAAGGAACAAGAGACAGAGGATTGCAAAGTCCTTTGGTGATGATTTCATTGTCTATCTCGTGGATGATACTCCCACCTCTATTTCAGAGGCTTATGCATCCCCTGATGCAGACTACTGGAAAGAGGCTGTTCGTAGCGAGATGGATTCCATCATGGAAAACGAAACTTGGGAGATCACTGATCGTCCTTATGGGTGCAAACCTGTAGGATGTAAGTGGGTGTTCAAAAAGAAGCTTAGGCCTGATGGTACGATTGAAAAGTACAAGGCTCCGCTTGTTGGCAAGGGTTATACCCAAAAAGAAGGTGAAGACTTCTTTGATACTTATTCGCCTGTGGCTAGATTGACCACTATTCGAGTTCTACTCTCATTGGATGCCTCACATGGTCTTATCGTTCATCAAATGGACGTTAAGACAGATTTCCTTAATGGAGAGTTGGATGAGGAAATTTATATGGATCAGCCAGATGGTTTTGTAGTAGATGGTCAAGAAGGCAAGGTGTGCAAGCTATTGAAGTCTTTGTATGGACTAAAACAAGCACCTAAGCAATGGCATGAGAAGTTTGATCAAACTTTAACATCTGATGGCTTTGTTGTAAATGAAGCCGACAAATGTGTATACTATCGCCATGGTGGGGGCGAAGGAGTTATACTTTGTTTGTATGTTGATGACATACTGATTTTTGGGACAAATATGATTGTCATCGAACAGGTCAAGAGTTTCTTGTCTCAAAGTTTTGACATGAAAGACCTTGGAGAAGCTGATGTTATTCTAAACATTAAGCTACTGAGAGATGAGAATGGCGGAATTACACTTCTGCAATCTCACTATGTGGAGAAGGTGTTGAGTCGCTTTGGCTACTCAGATTGTACTCCTTCGCCGACACCATATGATCCTAGTAAGATGCTTTGAAAGAACAAAAGAACAACTAGAGATCAGCTGAGATACTCTCAGATAATTGGCTCGTTAATGTATTTAGCTAGCGCAACAAGGCCTAACATCGCATTTGTTGTGAGCAAACTTAGCCGGTTTGTTTCCAATCCAGGAGATGATCATTGGCATGCTCTTGAGAGAGTAATGCGCTCTCTAAAAGGTACATCGAGTTATGGTATTCACTATACCGGAGACCCTGCGGTACTTGAAGGGTATAGTGACTCAAATTGGATTTCTGATGCTGATGAGTTGAAAGCCACAAGTGGATATGTATTCACTCATGGTGGTGGCGCTGTTTCATGGAAGTCTTGTAAGCAGACCATCTTAACGAGGTCAACAATGGAAGCAGAACTCACAGCACTAGATACAGCTACTGTTGAAGCAGATTGGCTTCGTGAACTCTTGATTGACTAGCCAGTTGTTGATAAACCTGTGCCGGCTATTCTTATGAACTACGACAATCAAACTGTGATCGTCAAAGTGAGTAGTTCAAAAGATAATATGAAGTCATCAAGACATATAAAGAGAAGATTGGCATCTGTTAGGAAAATGAGAAACTCCGAAGTAATAGCATTGGATTATATCCAAACAGCTAAGAATCTAGCAGATCCTTTCACAAAAGGTCTATCAAGAAATGTGATAGATATTGCATCAAAGGAGATGGGTTTGAGACCCACATGAGTTACCATGGTAGAAACCCAACCTATGTGACCGGAGATCCCGTGAATTAGGACCTGGGGAAACAAGCCAGTGGCTAACTGGAGGAGAGTAACTTTTATTAATCCACTCCGCTGAAGATGTATTACTCTCACGATCTGTATAGCAGGTTGACTTAGTCTTAATGTGTTCATAGGCTTGTATAAGCCAAGATGCTATCCTACAGAGCAGTCTTGAAAGAACGCACCTATGTGAGCCCGACTGCTGGTCACAGTTTATGAGATAGGGTAATCTCTAGGAAGCTCATGAAAAAGGCCAGGAGTGTGACTTATATGCTCCACCCGAGGGGTAGCCTTCGGCAGCCTAGTATCAGTATGACATTAGGTGAAACTCATTTACACAAAACTGGCAATTCAAGGCTTAGTCCATTTATAGTTGTTGATGAGTGTAGTCTAATGCTCTAGGTGGAAGTTCAACTTAACAGTCTCCACTGAAAAACGCTGGTATATCAAAACAGTGATTTGGAACAGAATGATGTGCCAATGAGACTTTGTGGGGGGGGGGGGGGTTGTTGGAATTTGAGGCATATTTGATGTTGGGCTTTTGGCCCATAACAAATACAAATTATGAAATTCTCTTTGGCCCATTATTATGGCATCTCATGTGTGTGCTAGTGGCGCCAAAGTTTAGTCCCACATTGCTAGTGGAAGGGGAGTTGGACCACCTTATATAGTAGAGCGTTGCACCACTCACTAAGGTGTGAGAAGAAGACAAGCCCTCGCGCACTCCTCCTCCGACACCGCCCGCCTCGTTACGACGCGCGCGCGCCGCGGGTTGCGGGAATCTCGCCGAGCCGAGCTTTATTTTGCTGATTGGGAAAATTAATTGTGTATTAATTATGAGTCATTAAAGCGTCATTATGGACGCGTTATCAACCGGCCGTTTCTACATCGTGGGCTGGTGCTGACTCGGTCGTGGGCTGTTGCCCACATCCTACCCGACCCGCACTATATAAGCAGGCAAACGCGAACCCTAGCCGTTACCAGCAATTAGATTGCATCTTCCTACCTGCGCATCGCCGTTCCACCTCTCTGTGCTGCCCTCTGCTACTCCATCCCGCCGGCTGCGTGCACGGCCGTCCGGGAGAGCAGGCCTCCAGAACCCCGTCTCTCTGATCCTGCACCGGGAGAGAGGTGATAAGGTTTTTGGGGAGCGTCTAGGCGCGACTGCTAAAGCTCTTCTACGTCCGGCTTCCTCGACTCCATCGCCATGTCTGACGACGCTTCCAAGCAGGCTGCTGCTGCTACCGCCGGTGGCGGATCCACTTCTGTTGCGCTGTTGGTCATACCATCGACGAACTCGTACGTGTTATTTGCTCTCCTGTTATTTCCTATGATGATTACTAGTATTACAGTATGCGTAGATGTGCTAGGTTTTCACTTGCCTGTATGGTGCATGTCTACTATGCGTATGCTAGTTAGTCTTGGAAATTGTTCTGTCATGATTTACACTTGGATTAAATTAATGCGAAAACTGCTAATTATTTCAACACATCCATCCATACTCTCCAAAATCTCACTCTCACTAGACCATCGCACTCGCACATGCTCACTGGAGATGGACATGGATTGATTTAGCCAGAGCAGCCTCTTGGCTTCCACTTCCACCATGGCTAAGCCGATGCCGATATCGACGACGACGTGCCGCCGGTTGCCTCCAGCCATCGTCCTCTGCTGCTACCTGCCCCCTCGCCTTCCCGCTCTGCACCGACCAGACTTAGTAACTCAGTACTCGGTACACCACCGCTGTTCATACCCGGACAACCTCGACTCATCTCTTATTGTCGTTTCTTGCTCACGGGCGCCACTGCCACTCAACGGGACGCTCACCTTCTGCGGCTACGTCGGCGCCACCACCTGCTGCGATGCCGCCGCCGACGCCGCCTGCGCAAGTAGTTCGACGCCGCCACACGGCGTCTTGTGATCTGAGCGGTGGGCAGGCGCCACGCGAGATCGATTAGTTCGATTGGGGTGGTTTTTTAAGCAGATCGATCAATGAGTACGAGCAGGCGTCTGGACCATTTGGGCTACGGAGTACTTCGGGCCCAGGAATAAAACGATGGGAGACGCTCACGATCAGACGCAGTAGGGCGCGTTTGGTAGCCTTTAAGAGTATTTCGGCCCAACCGCTGTCCGTGGTACTGTCCATTGCAAACGAGCGTCAGCCAATTTCTGCAGCTCATTTGGTAAATTGAGTCATAT
Organism: Avena sativa; assembly: GCA_916181665.1. Lineage (NCBI taxonomy): Eukaryota > Viridiplantae > Streptophyta > Magnoliopsida > Poales > Poaceae > Avena > Avena sativa. The sequence continues at coordinate 222,049,037 of OV702296.1, forward strand.
TTTTTTGGACCGAATTACAGTCTGTTTGGTTGCATGTTTTTTCAGCAGATACAAAAAGGGTGTTTGGTGCCCAGGGTTGTTGCTTCTCTTTGCACACACATACTGATACACTCACCATATTCAAATGTGATGATCTTATCACAGCACATGAACACAACACACTAGCATCGATCAGATCAGATCATATATTCATAGAAACTAGAAATTAGAGTAGGTACAATCATAGAAACTAGACTAGAAACTGCACTAGTCAGGTTAGTTCAGAGTTAGTTCCATCCCATGGCACCTGATAGGTTGTTCATGACACACCCCTGACCCAAAGAACCCCCAGAAGATAGTGGTTCGATATTAACATCCACCAGATAAACGATTAGTCTATATATACAATCAACAGCAGACAGGAGGATCACATGATCTTATCGTAGGTGATCAACTCCTCCGTGCTGCTGAAAGCCCTCAAGAGAGTAACCTTGAAGCCCTTCTGCTTGTTGATGTACTTGAAGGCGAGGACATCCCCAACCTAGAGCTTGATCTTGGACGCAAACTCAATCCAGCCCTTCATGAAGTACATCTTCCCCTCGAACATGTGCAGTTGCACACCGTACTCATAGAAGGAGGATGTCAACACACAAATTTTTAATCTCAGATGCCTGTTATGCCATACATCACAATCCCAGGATTACCATTTTTGCGAGACATAACAGATTGGTACCATAGTTTATCATCCATTACAAACCACAATAAAGGTCTTACAAATAAAGGATCTCATGATCCAGTCTTAATACAATCAACATAGTGAAATAATATAATAACAGTAGCGTGGTCGAAGCACCATCTTCACGGTCACATGCAATGCTGACGATGGGAGATGATCCTAGTTGTCGTAGACTTCTTGCGGTCCATCTTCCTGATAGTCCTCCTCATAGTCTGGCCATGAGAATAGCCAGGGACAAAGCCAAAAGTACTCTTTAAGTACTCGCAAACTATCACTAACAAGTAAAGTGGTTCAAGTAGGAATACTAAGCTCTAGGTTGTTTTGCAAAAAGCCAGGTTTATCTCTAGCTGAGTTCAGAAGTAAAGAAAGCTAGTTGAAGGTTTTATAACACCTAAGTGGGAACTTAAGTTTCACTTTCACAACCCTATTGTGGTCAAGTCAAAGTCATGATTCATTTCACAAGTCATTTTGAAAACATCTGACGAAGGAACAGTATGGTCACTCCAACTGTCCATAACCGCAGACGCGACTATTCGAATAGTTTGACACTCTGCAAAGGTGGTACACTTTCACCACAATATTCGATACATCCGTCAGGAACAATCCTGAATTCACCATACTCAGTATGCGAATAATCAATCCTAACCTTTCAGTTACACACCCTAGTATAGGCACCTCTCCTATGAGTTTGGCCTCCCAACCCTGACCATATGTCATCTTGGAAACTGCACAGGTGGACAATCATCACAAGGTAGCCTCAGCTCAAACCTCGGCCACAAGGGAACCCATACTAATGTATATAAACTTTCAGTCAAGCCCTACCCAATTTTGGGTATTGTGGTTTTATGATAAAATTGGAATGGTATCGCATCCGAACACAACCATTCGTTTTATAAAGGGCTAAGGCTCATGCCTCAACATTTTCATCATCAAAGTCATCTTGTGTTCAATAACACATGTCAAAACATTTCATTAGAATGACTCATCATTCTAAGGTTTTCATAACCATTTTCACCAAGTATTCCCATCTAAAGTGATCAAGTTTTATGCTTAGCACTAGCCACTAAAGTTGGGGGTAAACACTAATGAGGCATGATAATCAAGTGTGACTTATCTAAGTATAATCTCATGCCTCAGGATGACATCTAGTTCTACCTAACTTAGGCCAAGTTTTATGTTCTTTATGCTACCTCTAATATCTTTCCAAAACTTCACAAGTCACTAAGTAAACATAAATAAAAAGCTTCGATAAAGAACTAAATATAATCAAGCTTGCAAGTAAAACTGGGATTTAGGATAATCAAGTTTGTCTAATCAAAGCATGCCTAATGCATTGCATAGGTTATCTAGCTTTCACAGTTTCAAGTGTTAGCTTTCTAGGACGGCTTGCTTAGTTAGTAGTTTGCCTTGTGTAGTGTAGTGGTTGAAGTTCCCCTATGCTTCCTCTTCGTAGTAGTTTCCTTCCTCTTCGTATCCTTGGTCGATACTAGCATCTATAAATAAATACGAAGTACACAATCACCAAACAATACTTAACTACTTCTATTTGGCACACAAGGGTTTACACTATATGATCTAGCATCATCACAATCATCACAAGAATTAAGGCAATAGTTTTATTTATTTTATTTTAGAAAAATATTTTCTACTCATTAGAAAACTACTTAAGATTTAATATTCTCCAATTAAAATATGGATCATGTTGACACATGTCATCACTACATATTTCAATACTTGGGAATATGATTTAAAGTGGTGTCACAATTTAATAAGGTTTAACCTTTTTATTTTAATTAATTAAAGTGACTAGAAATGCCTATGGGGCATTCTTTTATTACTTGTCCATTATTTCTACAAGTAAACCTAGATATTTTTATATATTCAGAAAGGCCTTATCAAATGTGATTTTTGAGAGTTGGAATCAACTCAAAAGCATTTATGGTTGAATTTTAAAAAATGTTTGAATGCATAAAAGTCTCTGCCTTGTTATTTTTACTATAGGTGATCTATAAATTCAAATGGTTTGAATCCAACGGGCTTGGATTACGAATTTCCATACCTTTCTAGAAAAAATGGTTTCATGCTATTTGGTTGAGTAAAACTCTTGGAATTGAATTTTCAATCTACTGTCAGAACTAGGTTTGAAACTAAATAGATAAATCTAAATTCAAACTACTCGGTCGCGCGGGAAATCTAACTGGGCCGGCCCACTGCGCACAGCGCAGCGTGTGGGCTCGTTAAGTGGTGTCCCCACGCGTCAGTGAGACGGGGGTTGGCGAAGGGGTACGAGCGATTACGACCATAGGATTAGATTAAGGATCGACGGCTCACGGCCATCGTCCTCGTCTGAACAGAACGCGACAGGCTCGAACCCTAGCGCGGCCAGTGGGGGTCTGGGGTGGCTCACCGGGGCTTAGGCGATGGTCGGCGATGGGGGCAAATGACGAAGTCCATGACGGCGGTTCTCCTAGTACTGGCGGCTCCTCCTGGGGTGGCTCCAATCGACGGCGCCCTTCTCCTCTAGCAGCTGCAAGCTCCGGCGAAATTCCGGCGAGGGAGAGCTCGCCTTGCTCCAGAAAGAGGTGGGAATGACCAGTGAGAGGTGGGGAGTGAACTGGTGTGAAGAAAACGAGCGGGGGAGGCCTCCTTTTATAGGCGAGCGAGAGAGGTCGAGCGGCATGGGCATTGCTCGTCGGGGTCGGGGTTATAGCGAGCTACGAGCATGGCTGAGGCTAGGGGACGGTGTGTCATGTCTAAGTGTTCCGATCCAGAGAATAGAGTAAGAGCGAGTTTGAGAGAAAATGCCACGCAGTGGGTTTATATAGGAAATAGACGAAAAAAGTGGAAACATGAAGCAACCGTACATGCGGTACGACAAGGAACGTTAACGTTGTGGTCTGCGTTGGCTGGCTCACACGGTGATTACACTGATCGGGAAGAAAAATCGATAGAAAGACCATGAGAACAATAAGTCGCTTGGACGTGGTTGTTTGCACTGAGTGACTCGCATAGTATAGTACTATCTTTTAAAGACAGAAGGATTCTCGATCCCTTAGCGCCCCAAATCAGCGATCGCTTGATACCCTGTTACTGTTGATTCCGAATTTTAACCAATCGCGGCTCGACGCGTCGGAGCGGACAGAGTCGTGTGGGGGCGTTTTGTTCTCCTTTTTTTTTTTGCTCTCTCATCCCGTCACCTTGGTCACCGCTTGCCACGTGTAATTTGGAAGGACTATGTGGCTTTTTAGGCCTTTCACAATGGTGGGTCTCTTAGCATATTTTCATAGGAAAAATAAATGCTTAAGCGACAACCTCTCCAATGGATTGTTTCTTAGGTGGTGTCTCTTAGAGGTGTTGCATTTATTAGCAATTGGGATCACAATTGCATGTCAATAGTGTAGCTTGTTTGTGATACATGGCTATCTTTGATACACACAAGGATATATAGTTTTGAACTTAACAATCTCCATACCAAAATAGCGATGCATTACATATAAATACATAGCAAAATATAATTCCGGCCATACCAAAGTACCGATGCATTACATATAAATATATAGGAAAATATAATTCCGTCCGCATGCACCAATTCATGAAAATAAACTATTTTGGGCCAAACTTTGCCCAAATGTTCTCAATCAAGTCATTTTTAAGTGCCTTATATGTCGAGCGATCCCTGATGTCAGAATCTCTTCGCAGTACATCCGCGAATTCTGGCACACCGTGAGAGAATACCGGTGGTAGAATGGTCGACGTGCTTGCGCCCTCATTCAAATCAAGAATATCGGCCGCATTCTCCCCTTCATCAACAACTATCATATTGTGAAGAATTATGCAGGCTAACATAATATCATGGAGACAATTTCGATTATGCAAACGAGCTGGACGTCGTATGATAGAGAAACGACCCTGCAAAACTCCAAAAGCACGTTCAACATCCTTCCTTGCTCCTTCCTGTTGTTGGGCAAACAACTTGTGCTTTGGATTTTGCGGGAGGGATACTGTCTTCACAAACGCAGCCCACTCTGGATATATGCCATCTACAAGATAATATCCATGCTTGTATTGTTTGTCGTTTACATAATAGTCCACCCGAGGAGATTGCCCTTTCAACTGGTTAATAAACAATGATGATTGATTAAGCACGTTGATATCATTATTCGATCCAGGGATACCGAAATAGGCATTCCATATCCGAAGATCCTGGGAGGCAGCTGCTTCTAGAATAAGTGTAGGCACCCCTTTATCGCCTCGAACAAATTGACCTCTCCAAGCAATAGGACATTTTTCCCAATGCCAATGCATACAATCAAGACTACCCAACATACCAGGAAACCCACGCCTCTCATTGACACGAAGTATGTGCTCCACATCTTCAGTGTTGGGACTTCGCAAATACTCTGCACCAAACACCGCAATCACACCTGCCGCAAAGTTCTTCAAGCACTCCATTGAAGTGGTCTGACCAATTTTGATGTACTCGTCGAGCAAGTCCGCAGGAGTACCATATGCCAATTGGCAAATAGCTGCTGTACATTTCTGCAGCGGAGAGAGCCCTTGGCGTTGAGTGGCATCTACTCGTTGGGTGAAATAGGGATCCCACTCACCTAGTGCATGGACAATATGTAGAAACAGAGATTTCCTCATCCGGAATCTTCTATGGAAATCTTTGTCGTTGTAGAGAGGATTTTCGGAGAAGTAATCATTCACTAGCTGCTGATCAGATTCTTCACGAGGCCGATTCTTGTATTCTCTCGGACCACTCTTGCTAAGAGAGCTCCGCTCGAGATCTTCAAGACTTCCTTTTAGACCTACCGTGACCTCGTCAACGAAGGAGTCCAAGATGTCCTTCTTGGCAATGAATTCTTCAAGAGTATATACATCCGCTGGATCAACACTGCTTGTGGTATCACCATCTTCGTTCTGATGTGTGCCATCAGGATCATCCGGCTGATGGGACATGTTGCTTGAAAATACTAATTGGAGAGGAAGAAGTCAGGATGCTTTATGAGATGTAGAGGAAGGAGTCCGGCTGACGGTCCCTGTATATATATATAGTTTACTTGGAGAGGAATCGGTTTAGTCACATAGGACGATACATGCAGTCATGTAACGCACTCACATACAGATTCATTCATATCAAAATCAGTTACATATGTGCATGCTTTCAGTTTCCAGTTGAGCATGCCCATTCAGATTCATCCATTAAGTAACATAGTTCAGGTATACATGACACGATTGATTATCTAATTCAGGCATTCTAGAAACACACCTTGATCCAGCACTTAGAAAATCATACAAAATACCAGGTAGACAACGCCACAATGTCTTTCTCAGCCGGTCCAGCAAAATACCAGATGGACATGCTCCAGGTTTAAATCAGCTTTCATACTCTTTCTCAGCCTGTCCAGCATAGCAAAGTACAATATTTAGAAATAAAAGAGAACAGTAGGTTGTGGACAGCAGTAAAATTATACTTCTATACCTCATTTCTTTGAAGAAATAAGTTCGATTCCATGCTCGTCATAGCCCTTGCACGCGCGGCCTTTGCAACATCGTCCATCACACTTGTGTCGGCTAACAACAACTTTTCGTAAAGATCAAGCATTTTTGTATCTTTCGCGAGCTTTGCCGTTTGAAGCTTCTCACTTGATAATCGCTGCTGGCTTTCTATGACCTTTTGGCGCTCCTTCTTAGACGCGGCCTGAACCTCAATCAACTTGTCCAATTTCTCCCTGATCACCATCACAGCCTCCGGTGCCTTGCGTTTACCATCGCGTTCAGCCTTAGCTTTGTTGCGGCCAGCTGACGGCCGCTGCTCATCATCCACATTGATAACATGTGATGCGAGATTGATCCCGGCAGATGGTTTCTTATTTTGCTCTTCCTTCATTGCTTCCATCAACGCCAACCGTTTTCCATCATCCTTGAGTCTTCTCCACATAAGCAGATGTGTGAAACTTGTGCCTCTGTTTTTCTCATATTTCTCTAGGGCCATTGCTTGAAGTTGGTCATCAGAAAAGCCACTAGTGTACACTTTAGTGACATTAGAGTATTCCCCATGGAAAGCATTGATCTTTGTCTTCACCTTATGAAAATGTTGCTTCAGCTGTATGGCATCTCTCTTCCGATGACTTGGCGTGTTACTATTGTAGTCGGCGGCTACATCATCCCAATACCGCTCGCTCTTCTTGTTATTCCCATCGATTGGATCATATGAGTTCTCCAACCAAGCGCTTGCCTACATTACGAAGTAGATTAATTAGTTGTACCCAAATGAAAATAAGTTTAAAGAAAATTGTATCATATTTTGAGCATTGAGGCAAGATATCTCTTTACCAATCTCGTCTCTTCCTCTGATGTCCAAGGCAAACGTTGTGCGGTCCGGGCTGGCTCTGGATCCTGTTCAAGATTAACAACAAGTTTTTTTTGGAAGAACCTTTAGATGATGGAGCCACTTTGGCCGAAGCCGACCGAGAAGATCATGGAATCCCTTTAGCATGTTGTGGTGGTGGTGGAGGTGTCGAAAATGACCCCAGTTGGGGTGGGAAACCAACAAAATGAAAATTTTCCATGCTAGATTGTCCTTGTTGGGGAGAGTTAAAATTTGATGAATGATTCATTGGTCGGAATGGCGGGGTTTGTGGAGTATGTAAGAAACTTAGCAGAGCATCAGGTGGTTGAGTATACATCATCCTGTAATATGTGACAATGTAGTAAGATAACAAGTCTGCATATGAATCGGGATATGTGCAGATGGCATATGAATCTAGTAAAATCAGGCAATATTAATTAAAATATTACCCCTAACAGGATATGTGCAGATGGCATATGAATCTAGTCAAATCAGGCAATATTAATTAAAATCTTACCCCTGACAGGATATGTGCAGATGGCATATGAATCTAGTAAATACTAACACTAGTGAAGCACAATGCAGATTCAGTTTGATGTTTTTGCAGTGACAATCGCACTTGAGCAGGGATGAAAAATACCAGGTTGCTCTATCACGTAAAGGACTGAATATCAACATGCAACATTAAGCAAATCAAATAGATTAATACCATTGATTTGTTGGTCTGCTGGTGGAGGAGCTACCAGCAGCGGCGGAGCTGAAATGCGCCGGTGCCGGCATCCAAACTGATGGCCTTGGGGCTTTCTCCCTGCTTCCGTCCATGGCTGCACTTGCAGCGGGCTTCTTCCCTGATTCAGATGGAGGGGGCGGCGGCATAGGGAAGGGGGCCGTCAGGCCGGCCGCAGAAGAGAGGCGATGGAGGAGGCCGATAGAGGGTAGCACGACGTAGGGGATGGTGGTGGAGAGTAGGACAGCACCGCCGGCGGAGAGCAGGGCACGCCCGCGGCGGCCTGAGCTCGCTGGTCGCTCGGCTACTCACGGTAGAAGAGGAAAGGGAATAGAAGGAAAGAGCCACACGGGATCGCTAAATTGATTGCGCTGTTTCGGGAGAAGGGCTAAGAGCCGTTTCTTCGCTAACATATAGCTTCCCTCTCTCTTCTTTAACTACTATGCCACATGCCCACATCAGGGCATGGCCTAGGACACAGTGTTAAAATACGGCCATTGTCAAACGCCTTAGGCTTCATCCCGTTCCAAATACATCCTCTTTTCATGGCTACCAAAGCGGTCAAAGCGGTGCAGGCGTATCAACAAGCTCTGCCGCTTGGACTCACAAAACAACCCAAAAGAAGGCCACCTTCTCTTGCTCCCGTCGACACCACCCACATCCTTCCCTGGGACCGTCGCCGTGCTCTCTTCCTCCCTAGCCGCCGTTACTTTCCGTCTTCCCGGTGAGGCCCCCGCCGTCCTTCTAGACCGCGTGCCCCGGGTTCCTGAGGGCGGACATGGCATCCCGCCTCCGGAGACCTCAGCAGGTGGTTGATTTGGCGGTGTCGCCGTCGACATGGAGGCAGGCGGCGACCAAGGAGAGGTAGGTTTGGGTCGTGGGGAGACTTCCGATGGCCACCAGGGAGAGGAGCGGGTGGCGCGCAGACTATCCCTCCAGCAGGGACCAGGGGTAAGGATGCGACAGCGCGCTTGTGGTGTGGGGCACGGTCCTTCGAATCAGCATCTGGAGGGGCACGGTCCTTCGAATCAGCATCTGGAGAGACGAGAGATGGAAAATTGGAAGGGATCCAAAATTGGAAAGAGAGCAGCCGTCCTCGCCTTGTGTTCTCTTTGTTTCTGTAGCTTTTCATGTGAATGTATGTCATGCAGTTTAGCAGGTGGCCTGCCAGAGCGTTTTGCCCCTTCTGTGACGCCTCCTTCGTTGCTGCATTGGCGCCGTCGTCACGGTGTCTACTTCGGTTCGTGCTGGTCATGTTCCGTAGTGCCTGCGCAAGATGAGGTACACTTCTAGGCCCTGAGAGAGGATGTAGCCGGATAGCCTTGGCGGCCGTTTCTGTTGTTCCGTCTATGCTCGCTGTGCCTTCTCATGTCTATGGTAAAACGGCTGGTGCTATGATCGAGCCGGCGGCTGATTCTGCGCCCGTTGTTCTGGACACTGCTATTTCTAGATTTGTTTTGTCTAAGTCGGGTTCTCGTGGGCACTCGGAGTCGGCCGATTTGGTTGGGCAATCAGCCGATTTTGCGGAATTGTCTGATGATACTGGCGATTTTGCTGAATTGTCTGATGATAATGATTATGTTCCTTCTCTTTGTTCCTTCACTATTTCTTTTATGTGCACATGATGTTAAATTAGCGCTTCTAACGCTATTATTTGTTTTTTCTTGATTCAGTTTTTTCGTGCTCGGGGCCAGAAGCAGGTGATTCTTCAGGAGATCCAGTCCTTGGACCTGCAGGCGGATCAGGCCGGCCTGTCGGCTGACGAATGGGCCCATAGGTATTCTCTTGAGACTTCCATTATGGAGATCTATAAGGGTGAGGAGGCATTCTGGCGGCAGCGGAGCCGCCAGAACTGGACCATCCAGGGGGAATCTAACACAGCCTACTTCCATGCCATCGCAAATGGCAGGAGGAGGAAGTGCCCGATCCCTTGCCTCTGGGCTGCAGACGCCCTTCTGGAAGACCAGAGGGCCATCTCAGCCCATATTTATGCCTTCTACTGGGACCTATTCTCGGCCTCCCCGAGATCGGGGCTGGCCCTGGGGCTTGAGTTTTGGCCGGAGGATGCCCGAGTTAGCCTCGAGGAGAATAGGGAGCTGACCCTCCCCTTCCTCCTATCGGAGGTCGCCGAGGCCATCAATTCTAGGAAAGCCAACTCGGCGCCTGGGCCGGATGGCCTTCCGGTCGTATTCTTTCAGACGTTATGGGCTCAGTTGAGCCCGGTGATCATGCGCATGTTTCAGGAGTTCTACATTGGGACTCTTATCATGTCGCGGCTCAATTTTGGGGTGATTACCTTGATCCCAAGGTAGTGGGGGCCACGGATATCCGCCATTTTAGGCCGATAACGGTGATCAATGTCATCCAGCGGGTCTTCTCGAAGGTCCTCGCCCTCTGCCTCGCACCGATCATGGAACGCTTGACCCATCCTCTTCAGTTTGCCTTCCTTAAGGGGCGCCTTATTCATGATGGTATACTGGCTCTTCATGAAATCATTCATGAGGTGAAGGTATCCCATCAGAAAGGGGTGTTCCTTAAGTTAGATTTCTAGAAGGCCTACGATAAGCTGGATTGGGCGTTTCTGAGGCAGGTTCTCGAGCGTAGAGGTTTTGAGGATAGGGTGATCTCGTGGATCATGCAATACGTGATGAGTGGGAGCACGGCAATAAACGTGAATGGGGAGGTGGGTCCTTATTTCAGACCTTCCTGCGGCGTTAGACAAGGGGACCCTATCTTGCCCTTGCTCTTTAACACTGCGGTGGATGCCTTGGCAGGGATCTTGGACAGAGCCAAGGTTGCTAGCCACCTATCAGGGGTGGTGGGGCATCTAATCCCCGGAGGTGGGATCACCCACCTCCAGTATGCAGACGACACTATGATTATGGTTCAGGGTTCGGAGTCGGACATCATCAACCTCAAATTCTTGCTGCTTTGTTTTGAGTCTATGTCTGGACTCAAAATCAACTTTGACAAGAGCGAGGTTATTGTCCTTGGGTTCCCCGAGGACGAGCGGTAGTTGATTGCGGACCGGCTTAACTGCCGTATTTTAGCGGACTTCCCCATCTCCTACTTGGGGATGCCCATGCGTGACTCGCGGGTTCTGATCAGGGACTTGACCCCATGGTCGCAAAGGTTCGGTCCAAAGCCGAGCCGTGGCGCGCTCGCCTTACGTCCAAGGGGTCCAAGACGGTCCTGATCAATTCCTGCCTGTCCAGCCTCACCATGTACCAGATGGGCCTGTACCTGCTGCCCGAAGGAGTCCATGCAGACTTTGCGAAAGAGTTGTCGCAATTCTTTTGGGCGGCAGGCGACGGGCACCAGAAATACCACATGGTGAAATGGGCTGATATTTGTACCCCCAAGCCTCTTGGGGGTTTAGGAATCCTGGACTTCCGCCGCTTCAATGTGGCCCTGCTCCTTAAATGGGTCTGGCGTATCCTCCATGAGGATGGAGGTCTGTGGCTCCAGCTGATTAAGGCTAAATACCTTCGTGGCCGGTCCTTGCTGGCGCGCGAGCGCCGTGAGGGTTCCCAGTTTTGGAGGGCTATTCAGGACATCAAGCACCTCATCCGCTGCGGGTTAACCTTTGCGGTGGGGGATGGCCAAGACGTCCTGTTCTGGGAAGACCCCTGGCTGCTTGAGGTCCCCCTCAAACAGGAATTCCCGGCGCTCTTTTCTATTTGCGCGGCCCCCTCGATGTTAGTGGCTGAGGCTATGCAGGAGGACCAATGGAACATCCCGTTCCGGAGGACCTTCAGTGTAGCCGAGGTGGCGGACTTTAGGAGACTGAGGGGTTCCTTGCCCCTATCCCTCTCCGGGGAGAGGGATTCGGTGTCATGGAACCAGTCCCCCTCGGGGGTCTTTTCTGTTAGCTCGGCTTACCGGACCCTCTTCCAGGGCCCGGAACTCCCCTGGATGGCTCACCTGTGGAAGGCCCCCCTTCCCATGAGTGTGCGCATCTTCCTGTGGAGGTCGCGAAACGTAACGGCCCGGGTAATGGCCTGTGTCCTCTATGTGGGACCCCGGAATCTAGCACCCACATAATGTTCACGTGTTCTGCCGCCCAGTTTCTATGGAACTTTATCCGCGAGGCCCTGGGTCCGACTTGGCAGGCCAGGAGCTTGGTGAGTTCCAGGAAACTGAGGCGACCAGCACCAGGAGTGGGCGCCACCTCTTCTGGTTGGTGATCGCGGCCATCACTTGGACGTTGTGGAAGATTAGGAATAAGATGGTGATTGAGCGGATTTTTCCCTCCCGGGCCTCTGACTCTGTTTTTTCTTTGCTTGTGCATCTTCAGCAGTGGTACCCGCTCTCCAGGCAGCGTGACCGGGTTCGCGTCGACGGCATCATGCAGGCGCTCTGGACGTCGGCGCATCGCTTCGCTGCGCCTGCTAGTGTGGTCGTGCCCCCTTAGGTTGCCTTCCGTTCCTGAGGCGCTTTCCCCCCCCTTTTTTTGTCTTGGGCTTATTGTGCTGTTGCCCCAGCGGACTATTTTCTATTTCCCGTTTTGACGCACTGGGCGTTGGTGAACTTGTATCCTGGACGTGGTTGCTTTATTTATAAAGCTAGGCGTGGAGCCTGTTTCGAGGAGGAGGGTGCTGGTTGTGCAGGACATGTCGCGTGGGTGGGTGGTTGTTCCGTTACTGATATTTCCGCTGGGTTATCTGTGGTGCAGTCCTGAAATATTGCTGATTGGTTCCACTCATGCTGTGGTTGATCTCAATAATCTAGGTTTTACTTAAATGCATCGTGCTATACCAAATGGTTTGTAGGTTTTCTTTTCCTACTGCTACGATTCGTGATTTCTTATTGTCGATGTCCTGATCATGTACTTTTCGTTTTGGGTTTGCAGTAGTCGCTGCTCCTTGCACACCTGCCCATACAGGTGCTGCAAGTTGTCGGATGCATAGGTCAATGTGTCAGCATCTAGCATTTGTTTTCAGGGTTCATCGGTGTCTCGAAGTATAAGTGCGTCTTTGCTTTGGCTGTTTCCTGGTTATATTGTCTCATTTGATTGGCTGTTTATTTTTTTATAATTTATTTTGTGTTATTTTCTTCTACCTAATTGCCCTAACATATGGTACTATGGTAGGCCTCATCATGTCTGCAAGAATTATGGTGCGTCTACCTAGATGATAATCCAGTTCCTAAGTATCATTGGTGCGTCTACCTAGATGATAATCCAGTTCCTAAGTATCATCAGCTTTATATCTATGGCATAACAAATTAGTTGGATCACAACATGGATATATTTGGTGCAGGCGACGAGGCTGCTGACGTGAATGGACAGGCATCGTCTCCAAATCGAGGTCCTCGGCAGCAGAGGGAGCTCCGCCCGGTGATGCTGAATTGGATGGTGCATCGATGCGCCCCGCCGACGGCGGCTTAGGGAAGTTCCTGATCCTTTCATAGTAGAATGCTTGAGTAGTGTGTTTAGTAGTTAAGTTGTAAATCCTCTTGAGCAAGATTCGGTATGGATTTTATGATGCCAGATGTAGATATATATTAGTACCACCAAGTAGCTAATCTTTGCTTTTCTGCATGAATAATATTGTTCAAATGATGCGATTTAACATTACCACTATAAAACTCTTGCAAGCATTGACAATCTCAAAACATGGGAGTCATGATGAAGGAAACACCTATTTTAGTGCTAAAACTCTTGCAAGCCTGGTGTATTTTTAGTTGGTAAAAAACACACCAGCATCAACAATCTCTATATGCTAAGGAGAGGAAAAAAATAAAAAAGAACCAATATTTATTTAAGTATAGCCGACAAGAGTGGTAACTAACATGACAGAGAGTCCGAGAAGTTTTGTGCTAATGCAGTTATATTATTTCTGGAAACAACAAGGTTAGATCACACATGTTTTAGCACTTATCAAGACTCAAACGAGATAAATATTTCGTTTGAACTGAAAAATACCATGGTTTTTATGTTTATCAGGGGTACTTACTACTTGCTAGATGAGTGAGTGAGTGAGTGCATGTTTATGTTCCATTTACCACGTTTAAATTTTGGAGGGCATGGAATTGATGTTTTTTCTTTTCGTGATACATAAATATGTGTACTCCCTCCGTTTCAAATTATAAGATTTTTGATGTTTGTGAAGAGAATGTATCTAGATTTATTTTAGTACATAGGTTCACTCATGTTTAGAGTGAATCTAGACACTAAAACAAGTCTAGATACATTTGTTTCATAAAGCTAAAACATCTTATATATTGAAACGGAGAGAGTACTTGTCAGTGAGTGATACAGAATACATGAGGCAGGGCATATGCTACAAAATTTGTATGCCTACGAGCATTGTTCATTTTGCAAGCTGTTCTTAATCTAAGCATGAACATTTGGAAACTGTCCTCTTTTTAATTCGAATATTTTGATCATGCTTTGTTTATTCAACGCTTCCTTTAGTGATGAATTCTGAAGATGAATTTTTTTTCCAGTTCACACTAGCACTTCAACATCGTTTTCGAGTTCCTTCTAATTAAGTACTGAATGTACTGATCAGCTCCGCATTAAGTTCTGAGATTGAGCGAACCTGCTGATTTAGAAGGTCAGCTTTCCCTCTTTCATTGTATTGTTTTTTCTTAAATTTAGCCAGTGTGGCAAGTTTTGCTGCCTTACTCAGATCGACGAGCAGGGGGATAAAGTAGGTTGTGGTGTGCTGCAGTTTCAAATTCTTTTTCATTCATTTTCCTTCAATGCAGATCTTTTTAGCTCCAGAAACTAGCAGAATGTTGTAGTCACAGGTACAAGATCAGCAATACTTCTATTTTCTTAATCACATGTTGTCTGGATACCTCAATAAGTGACACAAGCAACTTACTTGCACTTTCAGTCATTCATGTATTCAATAACCTGTACTAAACTAAAAGCTTCAGTATTTCTTATGCTACATATTTTTTCAATCTTCTAATGCTACATATTTTTTCAATCCAACCAAATACTGAAGATTTGTTTCAATCCTAGGGAAAACACAATGGAAGGGTGCGTGCCAGTGATCACATAGATCAGTTCAAGGCTAGCTTAGAGAGGGTTCAGTGTGCACTTTGAAGCTTTCAGGATTGAAGATCATCCACATAGGATAGACTGGCAAGGCTCGGGAAGTGCAAAACCTCAACCAGTCGAGGCAATACTTTATGATCTTGCTAAAGAGTTAAGGGAAGACCTTTTGGTGAACCCTCGCATGCTATTTTAAAGAACCACCGAGAACAACCCTCACAACAGGCCATATACACAAATGAGATCATGCAAGGAATCTTACCATATATACAGATGGGTTAATGCCACGGGTGCGGCCGCACCGAGTTACCTAGTAATGATTACAAGAAGCGAGAATAAAAATCAAGATCAGGGCTGTGAGAGGGAGTATCATTCAAAACTACGTCAGCACAAACATACATCGTCATTCATAGTAGAATAACACACATGGTCATTCAATACTATGTCATAATTTTTCTTTCCCATACATATTAGCACATATATTCATTGCCGTTCATAGCAGACCTAGGCATGCAGTTTTACGAACATACGTCATCAACCTTCTGTATTCATGTTAGAACATCTTTTACACGTAGAATACAACATCACGTTCTCTATACACGATCATGTACAACAATATACGTTGTACAACATCAACATCACGTTCTCTATACAAGATCATGTACAACATTGTACACTCTACAACATCACATTCTCGACTATGTAAAACCTTTGCATTGCTTCTAGGAAGAGCAATTCGAAGAAGGTACATCGCGTAGCACTACATCAAAAATAGGCTCACATAAAGACCGCCTCAAGCGAGAGCCCAGACGTGAAGACACGACCTGGAACGCGTCAACTCAAATCCATTTTCAACGCTCTTTCCAACTCCAGTGAGTTTGCTGTAATGCAACATTAGAACGATCACATCGCAAACACACATGGAAAGGACATCAAATCCTGCACAATGAACATAAAACACATTTAGAAATAGCAAACGATAAGAGGAAGGAAGAAACCAAAATAGCATAAAACTACCGCTCACCTGAAGCGATGTCAATCGGTTGGAAACACGTGCTAACGTAGAATGTCCTCCCACAGTTAATGGAAAACCATTGCGATCCACCTAACAAAGGAAAGGAATACTGTCGTGAGATACATTATTCGATAAAAAGTCTATAGGCTCCAAAGAACGAAAATACGAAGAAAGGAAAGAGCGCACGGAACATACCATGACCTCAAAGAATCCACAATGCGAGGGATAGAATTCCTATTCATTGAAGAAGGTTTTTCTGAAAAAACCCTGAAAAGCAACAAAGAAAGAATTATAACATAAAAACAGGGAAGCCGAAAAACTAAACAAAAAAGAAAAGAAGAAGAGGAGATGAAGTACCGCTCACACCGATAAGCGTGCAAGACCTGCAGGTAAACAAAGATAGGGAACCTTCGACGGCATAAAAACTACAAAAACCTTGCTAATCAACTGCTTGCACGGGCAGCCATGCGTACCACCACATGATGGAGCGAGGGGGCAACGAACCTAGCAGAGAAGTGACAGCAAGACATGCATGTGAATGACGCCGCCGTGGATTTATGGATCGGGAGGGTGCAGAGAATCACGCACGCACGAAAGCCAGAGAGAGAGTTTATGCTAAAGCAGTTGTACGACACTAAGGGGTGTCAGCTGTTTCCACGCTCGGATTGTACTTCTGCGCATGATGAACCGTGTACGCCTATGAACGAAAGTACCGCCACGCGTGAAAAAACGCTCAAGTTTGGGATCTACAAACCGATACTATACGTTCGTTTGTGACGATCCACAAATACCTAGGACTCACTATACCTGTGGACGTGATAAACCATGCACGACCGCACACCACACTTCCTCTTCGCAAGGACCCATGTCCGCTGAGGTTTTCACTACCACCTTAGTTTTTGGATGCAAGGACCCGTGTATG
The DNA here is from genome assembly GCA_916181665.1 of Avena sativa. NCBI lineage: Eukaryota > Viridiplantae > Streptophyta > Magnoliopsida > Poales > Poaceae > Avena > Avena sativa. The sequence continues at coordinate 222,065,780 of OV702296.1, forward strand.
GCCAGAACATCCCCTGCCACGGCGGGCGAGGTTTTTCACTTCCACGTTGGCCTTAGACATTCCCCACGTCTTGACGGGTGTGAAGCGCCTGTCTCTTTCCATATGCCTCTCACATGAAGCATCGTCACGCACAACCGCCAATGTGGGGGACAGGAGATGGCGCGTGGCCCATCATCCAGCATCGCTATGCAAGAAAGGGCGTGCGACCTCTCCATGCTAGGGAATCTCGGTCTGCGGGACCGCCTCCCCGTGAGAGTTAGGCTCCGTCGCAATCACCATGTGTCCTCCTCGTCGTCTATCCCATGGCCAGAAAGAATCAGGATGACATGGATAGCAGATTCTGCCGAAACATTCATGCGCTACTATTGACTCTGGTATGCATATAAGACATTTCCAAATTTTTAACTGTCATGTGCTACATGCCTATCCTGTACTTACAACTAATAATACAGTAAGTTATCGATCAAATTAGATACACAGCGATACAAATATGTGATTAATTACAACACAAAATTATTAACCGATATAAATTTATCACCTTGTATGGAAGTGTTTAGATCAACTCAAGCAGATCCTGTAAAACACGCACAACCCACAAACTAGCCGCTTGTTTTCAGTTTTGGACGGAAAAAAGGCCCCGACATATCTCGTAAATACGCCGGACCCTTAATTTTTTTCAGGGGATGGAAATCGTGCCACAACTCCTACATACTCGGGCTACGCGACCGAACCGACTGTGTGTCATGTACTTGTGTTGCTATTCGTGCGGGAGGGATATTTCAACTCTATCCTGCCTATGCGCCACCAGCGTTGTTGATCTACCTACCCACGCGGTTTCGGCGCCGCGGTGTCCCGCATTCGATGCCATGGACCTCACCGACCTTCTTCCCACCCCTGACGAGGTCGTGTAGCCTTAATCGCAGCCTCCCGCATCTCCAAAATTTAGCATAGGTACCCCAGCCACTAGCGTGGTTGCCTCCATGATTGCTGGCTCTAGAGGCAAGAAGAGGAAGTGTACGAGCACCCACGTCATCCTTTATTCCATGCAAGCCCCTTTAAGCAACTAGTGATGCCTCTGTTTTCCAGTTGGAAGAGCCAATCGTTGTCATGGCTCCGGCACCCAAGCCACGTCCTCAAGCGTGGAAGTCGGAGGAATTGGGTCAAAGAAGAAGCATGGCGTGCACTACAATGCCCTTCTTCCCATCACACTGCCTTTGTCTATCATCGACATCCTAAAGGACAACCACAATGTTGCTGGTGACATGTTCATCGAACCCAAAGGTACAAACTCGAACTTTTATTGATCTAGTCGCAAAAATTACATGAAAATCGAAGACACTTTGCTTGTGCGAGAATGGTTGAAACTGTACATTGATGTGGTGTCCGACATGAATCACACTAGGCAGTGTGATTGGTAATGGATCAAAGACAAATTATTCAAGATCATGCCTCAGGTTGATTCACGGTAGCTCGCTCGTATAGATCCCTACAAGGACGGTGGGATGTCATCAAGGCATGTTGTATCCATTTGAGTGGAGCTATGGATCAAGTGCGGCTAGCACCACCAAGTGTCATAGTTATCAATGAATGTGAGTTTCATTGTGCATTTGGAAAGAAGAAAGCAATCTCTTCTAGGTGGTGGTGCACATGCTAGTGGTGGTGGATTGTCAGGTGGTCTTGGTGGGCCTACGATGAGTGATGGTGGCAGTGGAGATGCCTATGGTGACCTCAACGACGGTGATGTTGATTGATGCAATCATCAAAGGCATCATGATATGACGGTGCAACTTTTTGGTCACTTCTAGGATCGTGATAATTTGATGTAAAACTACGAACCATTGCATCGATTGTTCTCCTATTGAATCTATATGTGCCTATTGCATAAAAATTGTACAAACCAAAATATATGATGCCAGTTTGTGCTCGCATGGAACAAATCTTGTATTATGCCACCCGTAAAACATTACAGGCGCGAAATGCAGGATATGTTCCGCGTGGTTGCAAACCGGCACGTAAAACATATTTTCCGTGCATGTAAACGCAATTATGGGCCACACGTTTAGGGAATATGCTAGAGTTGCTCTTATTTTATTAAATAGTACCTAACTACACACATTTGTAGGAAGGCCTCTCAAAATTTCCATTTACGGAATATGCTAGAGTTGCATCTTCAAGGGTTTCTTATACCCAATGCTCAAAATTCCGTTTCAAAGTTCCTATCCTTAGAAAATGTACGCAATTATGGACCTCTGGTTAGTGATTTTACCCGGTCATGAAAAACAAAAAGAAACTAAAAGATCTTTAGGAAAAAATGATATAATCTTAATAAACATCGTTGCTCTACATGTTTGTAGTATCTACTTCATATAAGGGAAGTGAAGTGCAAATTTTGTTTGACTTTACCAGTTGTGTTGGCAACAAAGAAAGTAAATCTAGATGCAATACCTAATATGGAGGGTAATGGCAATAAGAAGGAAAGTATAATTGAACTTATTTATGTATCGTCGATGCACCTTGTATGCATTATCATAGCATCCAAATGATGTTTGTACAATGATGGAAATATATAACAAACATTAGGCATCAACCACATGATATTAAAATATTAATAAATTAGGACAACTCGATGAATCGTTACTTATCATGCACCACTATCTTCTATAACACAATATCTAGCAAATTCACATATAGGAAATTTTGGATCCATATTAACCAACCCGCATAACCCTAAAAATCTAGGTACACAAAACAATAAAATTTTAATATTGATTACATATTATTTTCTTTGGTTTAATGCATAACCATAAGCAACACAGGACGTTCCCCAGATGTTGGTTCATGTATATCTTTAGAAAGGAGCACATGCCGTACATGAAAGGTATCACATGATTTGTAATATGTAACATCCCAAAAATCTTGATCATGATTATAAAATTCTAATCACTAAAATTAGGGTTAACAAAAACTTTGATTAAATAAAAACCAAATAAATGAATGTGTGTATGTGATGATTATGTGAATGCATGAATGGACTTGTGTGATTAACCTAAATAGCAAGGAATAGTTTAAAGATGAAAATAACATAGTCTAAAACATTTCCAAGAAGAAACAAATCAAGAGAAAATCAAAAACAAAACAAATAAAGCAAATGGTCATTTTTACCAATCTTGCTCACTAGGCCACTTTGAGTGTTTCTAGTCCAAGATTTCAAACAGAAACTTTTCCATTTATTTTTACCCCTTGCAAGACCAAGTAAAAGTGAATCAAATCCCACCTTTCAAACTTGCAGAATCATTTGGCAACCCCATTCAAATGACAATTGAAAATTGAATCTATAACATATGTGAAGATCACACATATTCAAAACCCAACCAAACCAGTGCCCCTTGACCAATCCAACTAACCCAATACTCCCTAGTATGTACCCCTAGCAAACCCACCAAGTTTGAATCCAAAATTCAAATTTGAATTTCTTTCGGCCATTTCATCAAACACCTTGCTGGCATCAAACAAACAAACCACAAAAACTATTAGTAGCAGTAATTTTGGCCAACCTTGTCCCCTCTCTAGCTCACTCTACACTCTCAGTAGATGATAAAACTAATCTAACTAGCCTTAGCATCACTGTGAGCATACATAGCCATTAATGGTGACCATGCCGAGAGCACCCTTGCCACCCCCATTTCGCCAGCGAGCTAGGAGGATCTCTAGCCTCGCCAACCTTGTCTGGGACACTCTCCATCGTCCACCGCTACCCATGTCCAACGCTCGAGCCTTGCCATCCCATGGACCACATGACAAGCTCGCGCCCAGTTTCTCTGCGTGTGTGCCGAGAGCGCGCCAGTGCGCCATCAGTGACACGATCCCACAGACCGCGTGCCGCCCTCGCCGCTTGCGTGCGTGATTGCCAGCACCCAGCAACCTGCCAGACAACCCTGTTCGCCGCTGCATGGACCATGGACGATGTGCGCCATTAAACTTGCCGTCGGACCCGCCCAGAGCGCCGTGATGTTCCGACCGTTCCTCACCGCCCCACGCTGCGCCATCAAGCCGTTGAGCTTCGCCGGGAGGCAACACATTGTCCCCTATCGTCGCCCATGCCACTAGCACGCTATGCCAACGACCACGACGAGCTTCACCCGTCGGTCCCCTTCAGGCACTATAAATAGAGGCCATCCCCGTTCGATTTGAGCACACCATCTCACTTCCCACCTCTCACTGATCACACCCGCTCACTCCCGGAGCAAGGCGAGCACCAGGTGGCCGGAATTTCACCGGAGTTCACCGCTGCAGAGGAGGAGAGGCGTCGTCGATTGGAGCCGCCCCAAGAGGAGCTACCGGTACCAGGAGGATCGCCGTCATCGACTTCGTCGTTCGCCCCTATCGCCGACCAACGCCGGAGCCCCGGTGAGCCCCAACTGACCCCCACTGGCCGCGCTTGGGTTCCACCTCGCCGCATCCTGTTCAGGCGTGGACAATGAGCCACAACCGTAGGATTAGAACTAGATCGCACGGCCTAGATCACCCCGTACCCCTTCGCCACTCGCTATCTCACTGACGAGTGGGGTCGTTCACTTAACCAGCCCGCGCGTGCGCTGTGCATAGTGGGCCGGCCCAGTTAAACCTCCCGCGCGACCCAACAATTCAAACTTAGTTTATTCATTTAGTTTTAAAATCAGTTCTGTACCTAGATTCAAAAATCAACCCAGCTCGATTCATTGAACCAAAATGCATGAAACCAATTTTGTTAGAAAGGTACTGGAGTGCTTAATCCAAGCCCGTTGGATTCAAACCAATTGGAGTTGTAGATCACACTTGGTAAAATATAATCACATTTAACCATACCTTTCAGAATATATAAAAATATATTGGGTTACTTGCAGAAATAATGATCAAGTAATAAAAGAATGCCTCATGGGCCATTCTAGTCACTTTATTTAATTAAAATAAAAAGGTTAAACCTTATTAAATTGTGACACCACTTTAAATCACATTCCCAAGCACTGAAATATGTGGTGATGACATGTGTCAACATGATCCCATGTTTTAGTTGGAGAATATTAAATCTTAAGTAGTTTTTCAATGAGTATAAATTACTTTTCTAAAATAAAATAAATAAGACAAGTTCTTTAATCCTTGTGATAATAGTGATGATGCTAGATCATCTAGTGTGACCCTTTGTGTGCTAAATAGAGTAGTTAAGAATTGTGTGGTGATTGTGTACCTCGTATTTATTTATAGACGCTAGTACCAACCAAGGATACGAGGAGGAAGGAGGATACTACGAGGAAGAAGCCAAGGAAAACTCCAACCACTGCTCTACACAAGGCAAGCTATTGACTTTGCAAGCCTATACTTGCAAACTTGCAAGCCTTACTATATAAGTTGACCTAGCAAGCTTACACCTTGATGACACACCATCCTACTTTTACTTGCAAGCTTAGTATTTTATTTCTTTATCAAAGCTTTCTATCAAAAGTTTACTTATTGTCCTGTAGATTTCAGAAAAATATTTAAAGGTACATAAAGAGCATAAAACTTGGTCTAAGTTAGATAATCTTGATGTCATCCTGAGGCATGAGATTGAACTTAGATAACATACACTTGCTTATCACCCCTCATTAGAGTTTATCCCCCAATTGTAGATGCGAGTGCTAAGCATAAAACTTGATCAACTTTAGATGGGAATACTTGGTGAAAATGGTTATGAAAACCTTAGAATGATGAGTCATTCTACTGAAATATTTTGACATGTGTTCTTGAACACCAGATGATTTTGAGGATGAAAATGTTAAGGCATGAGCCTTACCCCTTTATAAAACTGATGGTTGTCTGGATGTGATACCATTCCAATTTTACCGTACAACCACAATACCCGAAAATTGGGTAGGGCTTGACTGGAAATTTATATACCTTAGTATGGGTTCCCTTGCGGCCAAGGTTTGAGCTGAGGCTACCTTGTGAAGATTGTCCACCTGTGTAGTTCCCAAGATGACAGTTGGTCATGTTTGGGAGGCCAAACTCACAGGGGAGGTGCCTATACTAGGGCGTGTAATTGAAAGGTTAGGATTGATTATCCGCATACTGAGTATGGTGAATTCAGAATTGTTCCTGACAGATGTATCGAATGTTGTGGTGAAAGTGTACCACCTCTGCAGAGTGTCAAACTATTTGAATAGCCGCGTCTGTGGTTATGGACAGTTGGAGTGGCCATACTGTTCCATCATCAGATGTTTCCAAAATGACTTATGAAATGATTTATGACTTTGAATTGACCACAACAGAGTTGTGACATGAAATTCAAGTTCCCACTTAGGTGTTATAAAACTTTCAATTAGCTTTCTTGCTTCTGAACTTAGTAGAGGTAAATCTGACTTTTTGCAAAACAACCTAGAGCTTAGTATCCTACTCAAAACCACTTCACTTGTTAGTATTAGTTTGCGAGTACTTAAAGAGTACTCATGGCTTTGTCCCTGGCTATTCCCGTGGCCAGACTATGAAGAGAACTATCAGGAGGACGGACAGCAGGAAGGTTATGACAACTAGGATCATCTCCCATCGTCAGCATTGCATGTGACCATGAAGATGGAGCCTCGCCTACGCTATCATTATTATTACGTTATTCCGCTGCTTGATTGTATTAAGACTGGATCATGTGATCCTTATTTGTTGTAAGACCTTTTGTATGGTTTGTAATGGATGATGTACTGTGATATCCAATATGTTATGTCTCGCAAAAATGGTAATCCTGGGATTGCGATGTATGGCATAACAGGCATCTGGGATTAAAAATCCGGGTGTTGCCAAGTTGGTATCAGAGCCATCCTGACCATAGGAGACCCTAGATTAGAATGGACGTTTGAATCAAAAACTTAGTTTCAAAACCAAGGAAGTGAGTATTTATGAAAACTTATTCTCATTCTTATCACTTAGACTCTTTTATGAAAATTCATGTTCCTAAAAAATTCTTGCAAAATTACATAAAATTTGACACACTTGATCACTCTACTAACTTACTCATCCTATATTCTTATAGATGGACATGAAGTACAACAAGTTTTATCAGTTGGGGAATGGAGGAGACCTCATCTTTGAGCGTGACTTGGACCAGCTTTCAGAGATGCTGGAGTCTCCGCACCCCGAGTTCTTCGGAGCTCAGCTCAATGATCAGGAAGGAGAGGATTTGCAGTGGCTAGTTGTTGCAAGTCTCCGGGGAAAGATTGAAGCCCCCACCTCAGAGGGAATTCAGTTCACCTTGCGAGAGAACAACTGGCTCGATGGACTTGCCAGGGCCATGCAGGAAGCTCTTGCCCATCTGTGTGGGCAGAGTATCAATCAGATCAAGGGTACCCGCTTTGAGTTCTACCCAGGCGTGATGTTATTGGAGCCACTGGAGGCCCCATACCACCACGAGCTGAAGAGTCAATTGGACCACCTCAGCTTCATGATGTATGATCGTCAGAAGGAGTTGGACAATGCCCGCTCCTACACCAACCACAAGTACGCCATCACCGCCAAGAAGGATCATACCATTGCCATGCTAGTGAAGGATCGCCAGTCTCGTCCCCGTCAGCTCGACAAGAAGGAGTGCATCATTGCCCGTCTTCGCCACCGGATCACGGGTTTGGAGGAGACCATCCACAGGAGAGATATGCAGTTGGAGGAGAGGGAGAATGCAGGGGAAGACCTTCGTGGAGACCCCTACTCCTATCTCAATGATGATGATGACTTTCTGGAGGATCGGGCCATGGAATTCTTCACCGATGAGGATGACTTCGCCTTCATCGATGATGATGATGATGAGGATGATGAGGACACTGACTCCAAGGAGTAGTAACACTTGAGCACTAGCATTAGTGAGTTGTATTTATTCCCACTGTATCGTAGTTTCACAGAATGGTTCTTAAAACCATCTGTTTTCCCTTGTTGTGGTGTGAGTTTGTATCGTGTGCTATGAATGAATGAATGAAAAGCAAGTTGCTAGAAAAATCTGAGTCAGACTTTAAAAACTTTTCAAAACCCTGAACCTTAGAAATTTTCCTCTTTTCTTATGATCTATATTAATCTTTAGATGTGTCGCGGAGGAAGCACTTCATCCTCGGACCCGATGTTGCAAATCTTGCAAATGTTGGTTTCTGACCGTGAAGCCGAAAGAGCCGAACGTCAAGCAAACTTAGCCACCCTTCAACAGATAGCTCAGATGGCCAACAACAATCAAGGCCATGGAAATCAGGACAACCATGGATCTAAGCTCAAGAATTTTCAGAACACCAATCCTCCCGTTTTCACTAACTCAGAAGAGCCCCTAGATGTAGATGATTGGTTGCAAACCATGGAGAACAATCTGGAAGTTGCGGGAGTGGAAGCTAACGAGAAAGTGTTGTTTGATACCCACTACCTGGCCGGAGATGCAAGAGAATGGTGGAACAGCGTTCGTGCGATGACATGAGGTCAGATGATCACTTGGGAAGAGTTCAAAGTCAAGTTCAGCAGAACTCATGTGCCACCGGGTTTGATCAAGAGGATGAGAGATGAATTCAGGGAACTGAAGCAAGGCAGGATGACAGTAGTTGAGTATCGTGACAAATTTGTCATTGGCTAGGTATGCACTAGATGAGATAGATACTGAAGCCAAGAAGAAGGAGAGATTCCTGAATGGTTTGCACGATGAGATGCAGACGGTGTTAGTCAATATCCCATTTGCTAATATTGAAGCCTTAGTTGACTCTGCTATTCAGATGGAAGGCAAGATCAACCAAGCCAATGAGAACCGCAAGCGTCGCATGATGAATCAACCAGGAACCCACCATACACCGAAGTATCTCCCCAACCCATCTCCAGGATTTGCCCCGAGAAATAACAGAACCCCGATGAGCCGTCTGACCTACCCCAACCGTGGAAACCCAAGGCCCGGAGGAAACAACAACAACCCCGGCAACACCAGCAATTTCAACCGTGCACCACCTAAGTTCAACAACAACAATGTCACCACCAACACCAACACTTCCCCAAGGACTGGAAGCAATGTTGTGCCTTTTGCAGCAAAGGACAAGTCGCAAGTGACTTGTTATGAATCTGGAACCAAAGGTCACTACTCCAATGAGTGCCCCAAGAAGATTGCCGCAGCCCCCAATGCAAATGCCCCAGCTCAGCAGCAGCGTCGTGTTCAACCTGGAAGAAGGTTTTCCCCAGGGAATTCGCTCAACCGCAACGGCCGTCTCTTTCTCATGCATGCTGAAGAAGCCCAAGAAGCGCCGGATGTCGTGCTGGGTATGTTTTCTGTTAACTCAGTACTTGCAAGAGTGTTGTTTGATTCTGGAGCATCGCACTGGTTTGTTACTGAAGAATTTTCATGCACTAGTAAGATTCAACCCACCAAATTGAAGCATGTTATGATAGTTCAAATACATGGTTCAACCACCAAAGCTAGACAAATTTGCAAAGTCGTACCTATCCGAATCCATGGCATAGATTTTTATGCTAATCTAATAGTACTCGGAACTAAAGGTTTGGAAGTAGTACAAGGAATGGATTGGATGTACAAACATAAAGGATTAAATGACTGTGCCAATAAAGCCATAACAACGACCAGTACAGCCGGAATATCATTCGAGTATATATCTGAAACCTTGCCCCGTCAATTCAAGTGCAACAAGTGTATAGCCCATCCAACCATTTACCAAGTCTGGATAGTTTGTGAATACCCCATGTATTTCCAGATGTTTTGCCCGATACGCCCCCAGATCGGGATATCGAGTTTATCGTTGAACTAATTCCTGGAACCGGACCCATAGCCCAGAGACTATATAGTATGAACCCGTATGAACTAGTGGAACTGAAGAAGCAACTGGATGCCATGCTGGAAATAGGATTGGTCCAACCAAGTGCATCACCATGGATATCACCTGTCTTGTTTGTGGATAAGAAATATGGAGGTAACCGTTTGTGTACGGATTATCGGAAGTTGAATGATGTCACCATAAAGAACAAGTACCCGTTGCCCAAGATAGAAGACCTATTTGACCAGTTGACTGGTGCCAAAGTGTTTTCTAAGATTGATCTTAGAACTGGCTATCATCAACTCAAGATTCGCGCAGAGGATATTCCAAAGACTGCCTTTACCACCAGATATGGATTATATGAGTATACTGTCATGTCTTTTGGATTAACCAATTCCCCCGCTTATTTCATGAACCTCATGAATAAGATTTTTATGGACTTCCTGGATAAGTTTGTCGTTGTTTTCATCGATGACATTCTGATTTATTCAAAATCAGAAGAAGAACATGAGCTACACCTAAGGACCATCCTTGGAACCCTTAGAGAACATCAACTGTATGCCAAGTTTAGCAAATGTGAATTCTGGTTACAGGAGGTAGGATTCCTCGTACATATTGTATCAACCGGAGGAATTGCCGTCGACCCTGCAAAGGTGAAGGATGTTGAAGATTGGCAAGCCCCAACCACTCAAACCCAAGTTCATGCATTTCTCGGATTAGCGGGATACTACCGCAAGTTCATAGAAGGATTCTCGAGTATTGCTAGACCCATGACCCAATTGTTGAAGAAGGACAAGAAGTTTGAATGGACGGACAAATGTGAAGCGAGTTTTCAGGAACTCAAGAGGAGATTGGTTTCAGCCCCAATCTTGATCATGCCAGATATCACAAAGCCCTTTGATGTATATTGTGACGCATCCAAGATCGGTCTCGGATGTGTGTTGATGCAAGAAGGCAAATTTATATCTTATCTATCCGACAACTGAAGTAGCATGAACAGAATTATCCAACCCATGACCTTGAACTAGCAGCCATAGTTCTAGCCCTAAAGACATGGAGGCATTATCTTATGGGAAACCGTTGTAAGATTTATTCGGATCACAAGAACCTTAAGTATATATTCACCCAAAAGGAGCTGAATATGAGGCAGAGAAGATGGATTGAGATAATTAAGGACTATGATCTGGACATCCACTATCACCCTGGTAAAGCCAATTTGGTAGCAGATGCCCTTAGCATATTGCCGTGCCGCTTGAACTCCATGATTCTGAAGGAGCAACCAATATTGCACAAAGAGATGGAAGATTTCAGAATGGAATTAGTAAGTGAAGGATTTTTGGCTAGCATAGAACTTCAACCCACTTTGATCAGTCAGATCAAGGAGGCACAAAAAGGAAATGCTAGTATCGACGAAATCAAACGTCGTATCGGTACAGGAATAGTACCCGGATTCACCAAGGATGAAGAAGGAGTTCTGTGGTACAAAGAACTTCTCTGTGTACCAGCAGACTCAAAATTGAAGCAGGATATTTTGAAGGAGGCCCATGATACTCTTTATTCTATCCACCCAGGAGGAACGGAGATGTATCAGGATTTGAAGGAGCAATTTTGGTGGCATAAGATGAAGAGAGAAATCGTAAGCTACATCGCCAAGTGTGATATTTGTCAAAGAGTCAAGGCGGGACATCAAAGACCCGCAGGACTGTTGCAACCATTGCAGATTCCGGAATGGAAGTGGGATTCCATTGGAATGGAATTTATCACCGGATTGCCTACTTCTAGTAGGGGAAATGATTCTATGTGGGTCATAGTTGACAGATTGTCTAAGGTAGCCCATTTCTTACCACTCAAGACCACCTACTAGAGCTCGAAGCTAGCAGAGTGATACATCGCTAGAATTGTCAGTTTGCACGGAGTCCCCAAGAACATCGTATCAGATCGAGGAACTCAGTTTACCTCGAGATTCTGGAAGAAAGTCCAAGAAGGTTTAGGAACCCGGCTAGATTTCAGCACAGCATATCACCCTCAGACCGATAGACAAACGGAGCGAGTAAATCAAATACTCGAAGATATGTTGAGAGAATGTGTGCTAGAGTGTAGCATCCCAATTGTCTAACAATTGTAATGCTACTTGGTCTAGTAATATAATGGCTACTTCAAATATATAATTGTTGCATCATCATTATATCATGCTCATGTCATCATGCCACCTTGCATTTGAGCATCATATCAAACCCACTTTGTTTTGGTTCTTATCTCATATGCATTGTTAATTGTATTTGCCTCTTGATATTGTATTTGGTTCTTGATATATGGTTAAATGCCCAAGTTGAGTTGGGGGCATATCTTTTATTAACTCCACCACCTTTTCTTTCACCACCTTATAATTCCACCATCCAACTAAATATGAGCTTTGCACTTTATTTGAGTTTACCTCTAGCTCATGTGGGTTGGGATGGATCCAATTCTTTTTCCACATGCTCTCATATATCAATAATGTTGTTTTCACAATATGGATATGTGGAGAGCCACATGGCCACCTTTGCATGCCTTGTGAGTGGACCCCTTTTTCCCTAGCTTCCATATGGATTATTATGGATTTATGCTCATGTGAGAATATTCTGGAAGCTATTCAGAGTGTTCTAGTGGTCTGTGAGTTCCCAGATGTCTTTCCTGAAGAGTTGCCAGGTATGCCTACGGATCGTGAGGTTGAGTTTGTTATTGAGCTTGAACCTGGTACCGCTCCTATCTCCAAGCGGCCTTATAAGATGGGTCCTACTGAGTTGGCTGAACTCAAACGGCAGCTTGATGAACAAGACAAGTTGGGTTTCATTCAGCATAGTACTTCTTCTTGGGGTAGCCCAACAATCTTTGTGAAGAAGCGAGACAAGACTGATAGACTTTGTGTTGACTATCGGGCTCTCAATGCTAAAACCATCAAGAATAAGTATCCCCTTCCACGGATTAACGATCTCTTCGATCAGCTAGCTGGAGCTGTGGTGTTCTCTAAGCTTGACTTGAGAAGTGGTTATCACCAAATCAAGATTCGCAAGGAAGATGTTCCTAAAACAGCTTTCACCACCCGCTATGGCCTGTATGAGTACACGGTCATGTCTTTCGGTCTCACCAACGCACCTGCCACCTTCTCGAGGCTCATGAACTCGGTTTTCATGGAGTATCTTGACAAGTTCGTTGTGGTCTATCTGGACGACATCCTAGTCTATTCTAAGTCGAAAGAAGAGCATGAAGAACACCTTCGGTGTGTCCTAAGCAAGCTTCGTGAGAATCGCTTGTATGCAAAGTTCTCCAAGTGTGAGTTTTGGCTGCCTCAAGTAACCTATCTTGGTCATGTCATCTCTGCCAAGGGCATTGCAGTCAATCCGGAAACTGTGAAGACAATTGTTGAATGGCTTCCTCCTGTTAATGTCAAAGAAGTGCGGAGTTTCCTTGGTTTGGCTAGTTATTGCCGTCGCTTCGTTCAGAACTTCTCGAAGATAGCGAAGCCTCTTACCGATCTCCTCAAGAAAGGCAAGAAATAACTTTGGACTCCTGCATGTCAAGCAAGCTTTGAGATGCTCAAAGAGAAGCTCACTTCCACACCAGTCTTGGTTCCTCCGGATACATCCAAGCCGTTCCAGATCTTCTGTGACGCCTCTTTGCACGGATTGGGTGCGGTCCTTATGCAAGAAAAACAAGTTGTTGCTTATGCCTCTCGTCAGTTGAAGACTCATGAGATCAACTATCCTACACATGACCTCGAGCTCGCAGCAGTTGTCTTTGCTTTGAAAGTATGGAGGCACTACTTGCTTGGCAACCGTTGTGAGATCTTTTCTGATCACAAGAGTCTGAAGTATATCTTTACTCAGCCTGAATTCAACCTTCGGCAAAGGAGATGGATTGAAGCAATCAATGACTTCGATTTGACCATCAACTACACTCCGGGCAAAGCTAATGTCATGGCAGATGCTCTCAGCCGCAAAGCTTATGTCAACAACCTCATGATGGAAGAACAACAGCCTCTCTTGTGCGAGGAATTCCGTCGGCTCAACCTGGAAATTGTGGAACAAGGGTATCTCCAGAACCTTCTAGCAACACCTCTCTTGGAAGAAAAGGTTCGCTCTTCTCAGCTTGGTGATCCGCACACAAGAAAGATCATCTCCAGGATTCAACTTCCGAAGTATGAGTCCTTCCACGTCGATGATCAAGGCACGCTTTTCTTTGAACACCGTATGTTTGTTCCGAACTACCCGGGTTTGAGAGAGCAAGTTCTCAAGGAGGCGCATGATTCTGTTCTTTCTATCCACCCTGGCAGCACAAAGATGTACATGGACTTGAAAACACAATATTGGTGGCCTGGTTTGAAAAGGTATTGTGCCAAGTATGTCTCGGAGTGTGATGTCTGCCGCAGAGTGAAAGCTGTCCATCAAAAACCTTCCGGTCTTCTACAGCCATTGAAACCCCCGGAATGGAAATGGGAGAAAGTAGAGATGGACTTCATCACTGGTTTTCCGAGGTCGCAGAAGGGCAACAATGCAATCTTTGTTGTCATTGACAGGCTTTCTAAAGTGGCTCACTTCTTCCCCGTCAAGGAAACCATTTTTGCAATTCAGTTGGCGGAGCTCTATATCAACAAAATTGTCTCTCTGTATGGGGTTCCGCTTGAGATCAGTTCAGACCGTGGAAGCATCTTCACTTCCAAGTTCTGGGAGAGTTTCCAAAATGCTTTGGGAACAAAGTTGAACTTCAGCACAGCTTACCACCCTCAGTCGCAAGGACAAGTTGAAAGGATCAATCAGATGCTGGAGGATATGCTTCGTGCTTGCGTCATCTCTTTTGGCATGAAGTGGGAAGAATGTCTTCCTTATGCTGAGTTCTCTTACAACAACAGCTTCCAGAAAAGTCTAAAGATGGCACCATTTGAGGCTCTCTATGGTCGCAAATGCAGAACTCCGATTGGTTGGTCGGGTGCAGGTGAAAGGATCTTGTTTGGCCCTGACATTGTGACTCAAGCGGAGGAGAAGGTTCACATCATTCTTGAAAATCTGAGGATTGCTCAAAGTCGCCAGAAGAGCAATTATGACAGGAAGCACACGGACATGGAGTATGTTCCTGGTGATCTCGTTTACCTTCGTGTCACTCCCATGAGAGGCACGCACCGCTTTGGTATCAAAGGAAAGCTGGCTCCTAGATACATCGGTCCCTTCAAAGTTCGTGGAAGAAGAGGAGAAGTTGCTTATGCTCTTGAGCTCCCAGAAAAACTCAAGGTCCATGATGTTTTCCACATCTCTCAGCTCAAGAAGTGCCTCAAGGATCCCGGCAGGACCGTGGACCATGAGCTTATCAATCTCCAAGAAGACCTGTCTTATCAAGAACACCCCACAAAAATCCTTGAAGTCGCAGAAAGAAGGACTCGCAACAAGTCCATCAAGTTCTGCAAGGTGCAGTGGTCGCACCATTCCGTTGATGAAGGCACTTGGGAACGTGAAGATGAGCTCCGTGCCAAGTATCCTACCCTCTTTGTGTCTTCTTCTTCATCCTAGAATCTCGGGGCGAGATTCCTGTTTAGTGGGGGAGAGTTGTAGCATCCCAATTGTCTAACAATTGTAATGCTACTTGGTCTAGTAATATAATGGCTACTTCAAATATATAATTGTTGCATCATCATTATATCATGCTCATGTCATCATGCCACCTTGCATTTGAGCATCATATCAAACCCACTTTGTTTTGGTTCTTATCTCATATGCATTGTTAATTGTATTTGCCACTTGATATTGTATTTGGTTCTTGATATATGGTTAAATGCCCAAGTTGAGTTGGGGACATATCTTTTATTAACTCCACCACCTTTTCTTTCACCACCTTATAATTCCACCATCCAACTAAATATGAGCTTTGCACTTTATTTGAGTTTACCTCTAGCTCATGTTGGTTGGGATGGATCCAATTCTTTTTCCACATGCTCTCATATATCAATAATGTTGTTTTCACAATATGGATATGTGGAGAGCCACATGGCCACCTTTGCATGCCTTGTGAGTGGACCCCTTTTTCCCTAGCTTCCATATGGATTAATAAGGAATGAAACTCATGTTGGGATATTTTTGGGACTATTAATCATCTAGTGGCATATACACACTAGCCAGTCCTAAATATAATCCAATGTGATCATCTCCAAATACTCCACTTGGAATTCTTTCTAAATTCCTTTGCTTGGGCCTTACTCCACATTTTTGGAATGCATAGTAATAATGCCATGTAAATCATCTTGTTTTCACAACATAAGCATGGCATTAAATATCATGCATGGCCCATGCAAGTGCCACCTTTTTCTAGCTTTTGGTTTTTATCTTGTAGTTGGAGGGGATCTTTTTCCCTCATCTCTCTCCCTCCTTTTGGCTTGGTCATAATTTGATCTTGTCAAAAGTTTACCACACCACCTCTTTTCTCTCCCTCTAAACCCTAGGCCACATCTACCTCTCTCTCTTTCTTCACCTATCTCTCCTTTCCCCCATCCATGTTTGGTCATGTGGGTTATATCTAACCCTAAACCCCACCACCCTAATCACCCACTCCATCATCACCATACCCCCCCACACCCCCATCCTAGCTAAACCCTAGTCCCTCTCTAACCCAAACCCTAAGTACCCCCTCTTTCTCTCCTCTCTAGCCGAGCCACCCCTCTAAACCAAACCCTAGCTGTCCCCACCAGCCACCCTCTCTCCCTGGTCCCACCTAGCTACCCCCAACCCTAATACAAACCCTAGCCCGAGGCTACCACCACCCCAACCCGAGCCTACCCTCTCTCCCCTCTCTTCTCTCCCTGCCTTGTGGCCCCTAACCCGAGCCTGTCCCTGCCTCCTTGCCCTCACGTCGACCCCACCTGGAAGCCCCCACCTGCCCCTGCCCTGGCCTCCCGACCGAGCACGTGAGGAGAGGAGGAAAGGTGGCTGAGCCACCTTTTCCTCTACCTGCTCCCCACGGCACCCCCTCTCCCTCTCCGTCCTTATCTTCCATGGCTCTGCTTCGCCCTGCTACCCCCCAGATCCAGCCCCAGCGCCCTGCCTCTCCCTCTCTTCTCCACCGCATCCGGCAACGCCACCGTCGGCCTCCACCGCACCCCGCCGTTCCAGACGCGCAGGCAGTCCGTGGAGTGGCTGGAGAATACCAGGAGGCTCCCCTGCATCGCCTGGAACACGCCCGCGAGGAGGAGGAGCACCGGAGCTGCCAGTACCCGCGCCACCCAAGCCGAAACCCTAATCCTCGGTCCGTCTGCGTCGTCGCCGCTCCCCTACGCCTCGAGCCGATCAGACCACGCCAACCACCTCTCGGTGAGCCCACCTCCCTCCTAGACACGCCCCGCTGCGCTGCCGTTGCCTGTACGCGCCGGACAATCCGACGAGCGCCCTCTGTGCGCCGGCGTCGCGTTCGTTCTCCTCGCCGTAGCATCGCGAAAGCCCTAGCTAGCCACCCATCCCCCTCCTAGCAACGTCCCCAGCCCTACCGCACTGGTACCGCTTCTCTGCGCGCGCGCTTCGCGTCGCGGGTTCGATCCCCCGTGCGCCGCACCCTGGCAAGCATCAATCTGTCGTCGCAGAGAAGAACAACAGTGCGTCGCGCGTTTTGCAGAAAACCCCTCTTTGTTTTTTCGCCTCAACCCGCGGTACTATGTGGCCCACTAGTCAGCCGCCCGACCAGTCTTGCAGAAAACCCCCTAGCCTTTTCAAAACTCAACCCGCGCTCCCACGGATGACCAACGTGTCGCGTCTCCGCTGGCGCGCCCGCATGTGGGTCCGCGAGCACCCTGGCCCCACCTGTCACTCTCAGGGACTAGAACAGGCCGCGGTGTAAAACGTTTTCTGCGCGCGTGTCCTGCTGAGTCAGCCGCTGGCCCCACTCGTCTGTGACTATGGCTAGCTGCTAGCTGAGTAACAAAAGTTTTTTTGTAAATCTGTTTTAATTCAAATCTATTTCAAATTATTTCCAAATTCAAATTTAAATCTGTTTTTAATTATCTTTTGAAATATAAACCCAAATAATACTAATAATATATGTTTTCAAATCAGAAAAATGTGAGGATTTCAAATATGCAATCCAAAATATATTTTGAACATTTAAAATTCCAAGTTTATTTAAATTACAATAATTTCCCCCTTTATCTTAATTAATTCATATCTTTTGTTTTATAACTCCAAATTTAACAAATGATATGTCTAAAATGATTAGCTCGACGAGACCTTTCTGTTTATGCATTCCAGGGTTTGGTTTGAAGCATGGATCATATAAATATGTTGTGGACAGCAACTTAATTGTGAATAAAATGGGGCCAAAACTAAATAAAATGGTTTATTCTTGTGTTCCACACCTCACCCATGCCATGCTACTTTAATGCCATGCAAATTGTGCATCATTCATCATGGCATGATTGTTTGCTTGTCGCATTTATTCATTTGCTTGTGCACTTTATTTATGTTGGCCCTTGTTTGTTTGGTTCTTCTTCGAATAGACGCTGAGCAGGGGATATATCAAGAGAACCAGGAGTACTACCCAGATCCTTCTCTCGCTTCAACTGAGCTGCCAGGCAAGCACTACCACATGCTTGCATACATATAGTACCTATTGCCTCTATCTTATTCTTGCATCATTGAGTCGCGATTGCATTAATCTGAATCCCAAGTATTGCATAGCCTTTACTTTAAACCCCACCGAAGCTTGTTCCTCCATCCCATGAGCCATTACTACAGGAGTTGTTTGAGCCATGCGAGTCGTAGAATAGCATGTGTAGGGTTTGTGAGTGTCTGATGGATAACGAGGTACCTAAACAACTTAACCTGAGTAGTAATGGGATAACTAATGAAAGTGGCATCGGTGAGCCATATTTGCTATTTGGTTTTTCCGGCTCACTTGTGTCCCGTAAGACCCCGAGTACTTGATTCCTATTCCAAGATTATTCGCGCTATCCACATCCGGGAGGCCTATGGACCCCCCTGAGCCAGAGCTTGATTCATTCTTATTTCTTGGGGCCACAAACTAGTTTGAGGTTTTATTTACTATCCTGTACTTGTGCCATGTTTTACTGCTTTATTTAAATTGTGCGAGGTACTGCACACTGTACTGTTTAGGATTGCGGAGTGTTTTCACGGTGTCGACAAGCCCAGTCACATTTTCGGGTTCCCAGTCGTTCACAGCCATTGGCGCAAACCTTGAGTCCGTCTCGGAGTCAGCTAACTTCGTTGCGGGTAGCTTAATGGGGTGGCCCCCTGAAATATTTCTGAATCCTGTGATTGCTTTGTCGGGACTGCCTCGTTGGGTTTTGATTTGGTTTTTCCGAGGCATATCGAGTGTGTGTTGCTATTTCTGCACCCCTGCAGGGTAAAACTTTCTGAAAGCCGTGTCCGCGGTTATGGACGACTTGGAGCACAGTTTCTCGATCATAGACAAGCATCACTAAAGTACCGCTTTTAATTTGACTAGACTAGGTACCTGACTAGTAAATAGTGCAACACTCATGGAATGGATAATAAAACTGCCTACGGATGGGGGGTTGTTCGTCCGCTTCCTCGTCGGTAAGCGAGGAGGAGGATGGATCTGTTAAGATTACCTTTATTACTGTTATAACTGTTGTTATTAATTCACGGACATCCGTCTATCTCTGGTTAGGCGGATGGTTAGCGAGTATCTATAGAATTGTTAGGGTTTACCTTTCGCTGCAAATGCGTCACCCCAGGTTGTGTCCCCTTTAGAGGCATAAAGTCTTGCTGAGTACCCCTAGGGTCTCACACGATAAATTATTGGTTCAGATGAACAGGTACACTCGCAAGATGGATACTGGGTGGAAGAGACGGACGATGTGGGCAACGATCATTCGGTGTAGAGATTCCGGGAACGGGGATCCGTGAGATCTGTGGGCGGGATCTGCTTATTTATGGGGCATCTTATGCCGATTTGCTTCTTATCCGTACTCGGACTTTGTCTTCCGCTTCCGCTTGATACTCTGTTGATTGATGTATGAGGAGATATCCTAAACTATTATATCTATCTAGGATATTTGGATCTTGCCGTATGGCGTTGCTATATTTCCTTTCTTTTAGATGGAATGGCTCTGATGTACTCTTGTATGGTGGCTTGCATACATACTCATTTGTGTATGTAGTTGATCCCTTCGCCTGCCGATTACGCCGCCCGTTCTTGTCTCGATGTTTGGAAATGGTTGGGACGGCCGAAAGGTCTACCTGTGAGTGGCATTTGGGACCCACCGTACTATTACAACCATTACCGTTCATCCAGGCTTGTAACTAGGAGCGTAATTCACCGAGGTAGTTACATAGAGTATGGATCTAAATGGGAAGACTGTCTGCCTTTCACAGAATTTTAATACAACAACATTTATCAAGCTAGTTTGCAAATGGCCCCATTTGATTTCTTGTATGGAAGGAAGTGGCGTACCCCTTTGAATTGGTCGGAAGTAGGAGAGAGTCAGATCTTCGGACCCGACATCCTACGAGAAGCAGAAGAGAAAGTTCACAAGATTCGTGAGCACCTCAAGACCGCCCAGTCAAGACAGAAGAGTTACACCGAGAGGAGACGTCGAGACCTCACTTTCAATATTGGAGATTTTGTGTATCTCAAAGTGTCGCCTTTGAAGGGAATGGAGCGTTTCCAGCTCAAAGGAAAGTTAGCCCCCAGATATATCGGACCCTTCAAGATTCTGAATCATTGAGGAAAGTATTGTATCAATTGGAACTGCCAGAGGAGATGTCAGCAGTGCACAATGTGTTCCATATATCGTTACTTCGCAAATGCCTTGAAGTTCCGGAGAAGACCGAAGTTTTCAAGAACATTGATCACCACACCATAGAGATCAACGATGACCTGACTTATCCCGAAGTACCCATCCGTATTTTCGAGGAAGCTTTCAGAAGCACCAGAACCCGAAGCATCAAGTTTCTCAAGATTTAGTGGAGCAACCACACTGAAGAAGAAGCTACCTGGGAGCGAGAAGATCATATTAGGACGGAGTTTCCCGATCTCTTTAAATCCTAGGTAATCTTTTTTCTTCTTTTTCAAATCTCAGGATGAGATTTTGTTTAAGGAGGGAAGGTTTGTAACATCCCAAAAATCATCATGATTATCAAATTCTAATCACTAAAATTAGGGTTAACAAAAACTTTGATTAAATAAAAACCAAATGAATGCATGTGTGTATGTGATGATTGTATGAATGCATGAATGGACTGTGTGATTAACCTAAATAGCAAGGAATGGTTTAAATATGAAAATAACATCATCTAAAACATTTCCAAGTAGAAACAAATCAAGAGAAATAAAAAAACAAATAAAGAAAATGGTCATTTTTGCCAATCTTGCCCACTAGGCCACTTTGAGTGTTTCTAGTCCAAGATTTCAAACAGAAACTTTTACATTTCTTTTCACCCCTTGCAAGACCAAGTAAAAGTGAATAAAAGCCCACCTTTCAAACTTGCAGAAACATTCCATTCAAATGACAATTAAAAACGAATCTATAACATATGTGAAGATCACACATATTCAAACCCCAACCAAACCAGTGCCCCTTGACCAATCCAACTAACCCAAGACTCCCTAGTATGTACCTAGCAAACCCACCAAGTTTGAATCCAAAATTGAAATTTGAATTTCTTTCGGCCATTTCATCAAACACCTTGCTGGCATCAAACAAAAAAACCACAAACACTATTTGTAGCAGTAATTTTGGCCAACCTTGTCCCCTCTCTAGCTCACTCTACACTCTCAGTAGATGATCAATCTAATCTAACTACCTTTAGCATCACTTTGAGCATGTATAACCATTAATGGTGACCATGCCGAGAGCACCCTTGCCACCCCCATGTCGCCAATGATCTAGGAGGAGCTCTAGCCTCGCCAACCTTGTCTGGGACACTCTCCACCGTCCATCGCCACCCCTGTCCAATGCTTGAGCCTTGCCATCCCCTGGACCACATGACAAGCTCGCGCCCAGTTTCTCTGCGTGCGTGCCGAGAGCGCGCCAGTGCGCCATCAGTTACACGATCCCACAGACCGCATGTCGCCCTTGGCTCTTGCGTGCGTCATCGCCAGCACCCCAGAAACCCACCAGACAACCCCGTTCGCCGCGGCGCGGACCATGTACGTTGTGCACCATTAAACTTGCTGTCGGACCCGCCCAGAGCGTCATGACGTTCCGACCGTTCCTCACCGCCCCACGCCGCACCATCAAGCCGTTGAGCTTCGCCATGAGGCAACGCACCGTCCCCTATCGTCGCCCATGCCACTAGCACGCTGTGCCGACGACCACAACGAGCTCCACCTGCGCCCGTATGTCCCCTTCGGGCACTATAAATTGAGGGCACTCCCATTCGATTTGAGCACACCATCTCACTCTCGACCTCTCACTGATCACACCCACTCACTCCCGGAGCAAGGCGAGCACCAGGTGGCCGGAATTTCACCGGAGTTCACCGCTGCAGAGGAGGAGAGGCACTGTCGATTGGAGCCACCCCAGGAGGAGCTGCCAGTACCAGGATGTCAACACCTGGATTTTTAATCCCAGATGCCTGTTATGCCATGCATCGCAATCCTAGGATTACCATTTTGGCGATACATAACAGATTTGGATATCACAGTACATCATCCATTACAAACCATACATAAGGTCTTACACAAATAAGGATCTCATGATCCAGTTCTTAATACAACTCAAGCAGCGGAATAACGTAATAATAAAGGTAGCATAGGCGAAGCTCCATCTTCGGGGTCATAGGCAATGTTGACGATGGGAGATGATCCTAGTTGTCGTAACCTTCCTGGGGTCCATCATCCTGGTACTCCTCTTCATAGTCTGGCCATGGGAATATCCAGGGACAAAGCCATGAGTACTCTTAAATACTCGCAAAGTATTACTAACAAGTGCAGGGGGGTTTTGTATTAGGACACTAAGCTCTTGGGTTGTTTTGCAAAAAGACATATTTACCTCTACAAAGTTCAGAAGCAAAGAAAGCTAGTTGAAATTTTATAATACCTAAGTGGGAACTCGAATTTCATATCACAACTCTATTGTGGTCAACTCAAAATCTCAATTCATTTCACAAGTCGTTTTGAAAACATCTGACGGGGGAATAGTATGGCCACTCCAACTGTCCATAACTATGGACGCGGCTATTCGAATAGTTTGACACTCTGCAGAGATTGTACACTTTCACCACAACATTCGATACATCCGTCAGGAACAAATCCTGAATTCACCATACTCAGTATGCGGATAATCAATCCTAACCTTTCGATTACACGCCCTAGTATAGGCACCTCTCCTGTGAGTTTGGCCTCCCAACCATGACCAACTGTCATCTTGTGTATTGCACAGGTGGACAATCTTCACAAGGTAGCCTCAGCTCAGACCTTGGCCGTGAGGGAACCCATACTAAGGTATATAAGTTTCCAGTCAAGCCCTACCCAATTTTCGGGTATTGTGGTTGTACGGTAATATTGGAATGGTATCGCATCCAGACAACCATCAGTTTTATATAGGGCTAAGGCTCATGCCTCAACATTTTCATCATCAAAATCATCTGGTGTTCGGAAACACATGTCAAAACATTTTAGTAGAATGACTCATCATTCCAGGGTTTTCATAACCATTTTCACCAAGTATTCCCATCTAAAGTTGATCAAGTTTTATGCTTAGCACTAGCATCTACAAGTGTGGTAAGTACTAATGAGGGGTGGTAAACAAGTGGTGATTAATTAAGTTCAATCTCATGCCTTAGGATGACATCAAGATTATCTAGCTTAGGCCAAGTTTAATGCTCTTTATGCAACCTTCAATTATCTTCCTAGAATCTACAAGTCACTTAAGTAAACTCTAAAAGAAAGCGTTGATAAAGAAATAAAGTATAAAGCTTGCAAGGAAACTAGGGTTGGGTTATCAAGTGGGTATGATCACATATGCTTAAGGAATCTAGTTGGCATGGTAACAAGAAGGTATTAGCTTGCATAGGTCATCTTGATTAGTAAGGCTTGCCTTGAGCAGAATAGTGGTTGAAGTTCTCCTCGGCTTCTTCTTCGTAGTATCCTCCTTCCTCCTCGTATCCTTGGTCGGTACTAGCGTCTATAAATAAATACGAGGTACACAATCACCAAACAATACTTAACTATTTTCAATCATCACACAAAGGTGTACTATAGATGATCTAGCATCATCACTAACATTACAAGATTAAAGCCTTTGTCTTATTTATTTTAATTTGAGAAAAGTAATTTCTACTCATTGAAAAATTACTTAAGATTTAATATTCTCCAACTCAAACATGGGATCATGTTGACACATGTCATCACCACATATTTCAGTACATGAGAATGTGATTTAAAGTGGTGTCACAATTTAATAAGGTTTAACCTTTTTATTTTAAATAATTAAAGTGACTAGAAATGCCTATGTGGCATTCTTTTATTACTTGAACATTATTTCTGTAAGTAAACCCATATGTTTTTATATATTCTGAAAGGTAGGATCAAACGTGATTTTTGAGAGTTGGACTCAACTCAAAAGCTATTATGGTTGAAATTTTAAAAATGTTTGAATGCAGAAAAGGTTCTGATTTGTTATTTTTACCAAGGGTGATCTACAGATCCAAATGATTTTAATCCTATGGGCTTGGATTAAGCATTTCAGTACCTTTCTAACAAAATTGGTTTCATGCAATTTCGTTCATTAAATCGATCTGGAATGATTTTTGAAGCTGGGTACAGAACTGTGTTTGAACTTAAAAAGAAAAATCTAAATTCAAACGGTTGGGCTGCGCGGGAGATGCTAATGGGCCAGCCCAGTGTCACTCCGCAGTGCGGGGCTCAGCTGACAGGGGGTTCCACCCGTCAGTGGCTCATAACACGCGAAGCGGTACGGGGCGATGTGGTGCGTTGGAGTAGAAGGGCGATCAACGACTGAGGGTCGTCGTCGACGATGAACATGTCACCGGCGAGCTCGAGCCCTAGCGGCTCAGTGGGGGTCGTGGGAGGCTCACCGGGGCTCACGTGAGGGTCGGCGATGCGGGCGAACGACGAAGTCGACGACGGCGATTCTCCTGGCACCGGCAGCTCCTCCTGGGGCGGCTCCAAATAACGGTGCCTCTTCTCCTCTGCAGCGGCGAGCTCTGGTGAAATTCCGGCCACCTGGTGCTCGCCTTGCTCCAGGGAAGGGTGTGGGATGTTTCTGAGGGAGAGGGGAACGAACTGGTGTGAAGAAATCGAGCGGGGTAGGCCTCTATTTATAGTGGCGAGAGGGGACGGACGAGCACGAGCTGAGCTCGTCGTGGTCGACGGCACAGGCAGCTATCGGCGTGGGCGACGGTAGGGGCGATTCTAGGTTCCCTGGCGAAGCTCAACGGCGTGGTGGCGAGGGGTGGGGCGGTGTTGATCGGTCAGAACGCTTCGACGCTCTGAGCGGGTCCGACGGAGGTTTTGATGGCGCACAGCGCGCGTGGTCCTCACGGCAGCGAAACGGCGTGTCTGCGGGGTTACTGGGGTGGTGGTGATCACGCGTGCACACGGCGAGGGCGGCGCGCGGTCTGTGGGCGTGTGTCGAGGGTGGCGCTCTGGTGCTCTCTCGGCATGGTTGCAGAGAGGGTTGGCATGGCCTGGGCGTGTGGTCCAGTGGCTTGCATTGCTCGAGGCTAGGACAGGGAGTGGCGGTGGGGTTCTAGCTAGCTCCCAGACATGGTTGGCGAGGCTAGTGTGGCCTCTAGCTCGCCGGTGACAACGGGGGTGGCAAGTTTGCTCTCGGCCTGCTCACCATTGATGGCAATGGCAAGCTCACAGTGATGCTAGAGGTTAAAAACTAAGCTAGATGATCTACTAGAGGTTTGCTGTGAGCTAGAGAGGGGACAAGGTTGGCCAATTCACTGCTCAAAATAGTGTTTGTGATTTGGTTGATTTGAATCTGCAAGCTATTTGATGAAATGGCCACAAGAAATTTATTTTTGAATTTTTAAAAGATTTTTGGTGGGTGTGCTAGGCATGTGTTGAGGATTCTGTGGGTGCTTGGGTTTTGAAAATTGAGCTTGTTTGAGTGGTTTTTGAAATAGTGGGATCTTCCCATATGAGATAGATTCAATTTTAAACTGTCATTTAAACTTAGCATTTGAATGTTTTTGGATGATCACAAAGTGGGCCTTGGTACCTTATTATGATTACTAACAAGGGGTGCAAATATCCATACATGTTTCTGTTGAGTTTTGAAAATTAGAGATAGCCAAAGTAGGCATGGGAGTTAATTTGGCCAAAGTGACCATTCACTTAATTTATTCATTTTGAGTTGTTTGTCTTTGGGAAAAGTTTTGGGAATTGTTTAGATGATGTTTATTTCACCTAAGAATCCTTTTAAAAGCAAAGAAACACAGAACCATGGCAATTCAAAAGAATCCAAATTTTGAATACACACACATATGAATGCTTTCATATTTTTAGTTGGGAAAGTTTTTGTTAACCCTAATTTTGATGATTAGAGTTTGATGATCCAAGTTTAATATTTTTGGGATGTTACACAGGAGGATCGTCGTCATCGACTTTGTCATTCGCCCCATCGCCGACCATCGCCGGAGCCCAGTGAGCCTCCACTGGCCGCGCTAGGGTTCAACCTCGTCGCGTCCTGTTCAGGCGTGGACGATGAACCACAACCGTAGGATTAGAACTAGATCGCATGGCCTAGATCACCCCGTACCCCTTTGCCACTCGTTGTCTCACTAACGAGTGGGGTCGTTCACTTAACTAGCCCGCGTGCACTGTGCGTAGTGGGCCGGCCCAGTTAAACCTCCCGCGCGACCCAACAATTCAAACTTAGGTTTATTCATTTAGTTTCAAAATCAGTTCTGTACCTAGATTCAAAAATCAACCCAGATCGATTCACTGAACCAAAATGCATGAAACCAATTTTGTTAGAAAGGAACCGGAGTGCTTAATCCAAGCCCGTTGGATTCAAACCAATTGGAGTTGTAGATCACCCTTGAATAAATAACAAGGCAGAAGCTTTTCTGCATTCAAACATTTTTCAAAATTCAACCATAAAGACTTTTGAGTTTATTCCAACTCACAAAAATCACATTTAACCATACCTTTCAGAATATATAAAAATATATAGGGTTACTTGCAGAAATAATGATCAAGTAATAAAAGAATGCCTCATGGGCCATTCTAGTCACTTTATTTAATTAAAATAAAAAGGTTAAACCTTATTAAATTGTGACACCACTTTAAATCACATTCCCAAGCACTGAGACATGTGGTGATGACATGTGTCAACATGATCCCATGTTTTAGTTGGAGAATATTAAATCTTTAGTAGTTTTTCAATGAGTAGAAATTACTTTTCTAAAATAAAATAAATAAGACAAGTGCTTTAATCCTTGTGATAATAGTGATGATGCTAGATCATCTAGTGTGACCCTTTGTGTGCTAAATAGAGTAGTAAGAATTGTGTGGTGATTGTGTACCTCGTATTTATTTATAGACGCTAGTACCGACCAAGGATACGAGGAGGAAGGAGGATACTACGAGGAAGAAGCCGAGGAGAACTTCAACCATTTCTCTGCACAAGGCAATCCTAATACTACTAGTTGAATTAGCAAGCTATTGACTTTGCAAGTGATAGCGCTTGACGAGGTGGAAGAGGTTGAAGTAGATTCCTCAATAACGGCACCAGAAAGCTTGATGGCGCCTGGTGTTTGACAGAGAAGCGCTTCGTTGGAAACCCCAAGAGCAAGGTGTGAAGCAGCAAGCAGCAAGTCTTACCTCAGTTGAGACCGAGGTTATCGAACCAGAAGGAGGAAGGAAACGTCACACATGTGTTGGAAGCAACGTGGAGACCTGCACAACACGAACTCAAGACTTTTCCCCAACGAATCAGTGAGGTTGTCAAGCTCACCGGTTTGCTGTAACAAAGGATTAAACGTATGGTGTGGAAGGTAATGGTTTGCAGCAAGTAAACAAGTAACAGTGAAAGATGTATCAATGGTAAAGATTGTACCTGGGTCTATAGTTCACTAGAGGTGCTCTCCTTAGATAAACAACATGGCATGAAGGGTAAACAAATTACAGCGGGGCAATTGACAGGAAATGAGCAAGGCATAACAATGCAATTACTAGCCAGAAAGATCCTATGAAGTTGATTGGCAATACAACAATATACATAGACCGTAATCCAACTGCATCTATGACTAGGAGTCCACCTTCAGGTTATCCTCCGAACCCCTTCCAGTATTAAGTTGAAAGCAACAGACAACTGCTTTAAGCAAAGTGTGTAAGGTAAACAGTCAACATGTTCCATGAACAAGAGACCGTTGTTTTCTCCCTAGTAGCAACAGCACATCTACAACCAAAGATATTTCTGTCACTTCCCTTGGAAACTAGAGGCATGAACCCACTATCGATCATAAATACTCTCTCTTGGAGTCACTAGCAACTACTTGGCCAAGATGACCACTAGCAACGGAGAGCATGCAAGATCACAAACAACACAGACATGATAGAATCATAAAGATAGAACCATTAATCAAACCAACATAATAATCTCAATATGCATCGGATCCCCGCAAACACAACATGCATGATTACAAATAGATTAGATCTCGATCATGAATGGAGCTCACAAGATCTATACATGAAAGCACAAAGGAGGAGATACAACCATCTAGCTACTACAGACCCATAGTCCAAGGTGGAACTACTCACAAATCATACCGGAGAGAAGGCCTCCGGGATGATCTCCCCTCCGGCAGGGTGCCGGTAATAGCTTTAGATCCCCCCGATCTAGGGACGATGGTGGCGGCGGCTACATATGGTTTCGTGGATTTCTGATCGGGTGCTAAGAGTTTCTGTATCGGGGGCTTCTTATAGACAAAGGGGGAGACCGAGGCGGCCGCTAGGGCAGGCAAACCATACCCAGGCATGGGGTAGGGCCCACCTGCGCCTAGGGTTGGTCTGGCCCCCCTAGCCAGCCTCCTAGTCTCTCCTCCGGACTTCTTGTTCCCCACGGAAAGTTATTGACTTTGTCCTTCGTCCCGTCCAATTCCGAGAATATTTCTTTACTAACTTTTCTGAAACCAAAAACAGCAGAAAACAGGCATCTGGCACTGTTGCAACTTGTTAATAGGTTAGTACCAGAAAACATGTAAAAATCACCTCAAAGTGTAGACAAGTAAAGCAAAGTAGATACTAAACAAGCATGGAGCATCAAAAATTATAGATACGTTTCCAACGTATCAGCAAGCTAACACTTGCAACTATGAAATTGAGATAACCTAGGCAATGCATTAAGCATGCTTGGTTAGATACATTTGATGATACCTAATCCTAGTTTTACTTACAAGCTTAGTATTTTATTTCTTTATCAAAGCTTTTATTTGAGTTTACTTAGTGACTTGTAGA
Organism: Avena sativa; assembly: GCA_916181665.1. Lineage (NCBI taxonomy): Eukaryota > Viridiplantae > Streptophyta > Magnoliopsida > Poales > Poaceae > Avena > Avena sativa. The sequence goes on from OV702296.1 coordinate 222,094,990, forward strand.
TTTTAGAATGATATTTGAAGGTAGCATAAAGAGCATAAAAATTGCCCTAAGTTAGATAAATCTTGATGTCATCCTGAGGCATGAGATTGAACTTAGATAAGATACACTTGCTTATCACCCCTCATTAGTGTTTATCCCCCAGTTATAGATGGTAGTGCTAAGCATAAAACTTGATCAACTTTAGATGGGAATACTTGGAGAAAATGGTTATGAAAATCTTAGAATGATGAGTCATTCTACTGAAATGTTTTGACATGTGTTCTTGAACACCAGATGATTTTGATGATGAAAATGTTAAGGCATGAGCCTTGGCCCTTTATAAAACTGATGGTTGTCTGGATGATACCATTCCAATTTTAATGTACAACCACAATACCCAAAATTTGGGTAGGGCTTGACTGAAAATTTATATATCTTAGTATGGGTTCCCTTGCGGCCAAGGTTTGAGCTGAGGCTACCTTGTGAAGATTGTCCACCTATGCAGTTCCCAAGATGACAGTTGGTCATGGTTGGGAGGCCAAACTCACAGGGGAGGTGACTATACTAGGGCGTGTAATTGAAAGGTTAGGATTGATTATCCGCATACTGAGTATGGTGAATTCAGGATTGTTCCTGACGGATGTATCGAATGTTGTGGTGAAAGTGTACAATCTCTGCAGAGTGTCAAACTATTCGAATAGCCGCGTCCGCGGTTATGGACAGTTGGAGTGGCCATACTGTTCCATCGTCAGATGTTTCCAAAATGACTTATGAAATGATTTATGACTTTGAATTGACCACAACAGAGTTGTGACATGAAATTCAAGTTCCCATTTAGGTGTTATAAAACTTTCAATTAGCTTTCTTGCTTCTGAACTTAGTAGAGGTAAATCTGGCTTTTTGCAAAACAACCTAGAGCTTAGTATCCTACTCAAAACCACTTCACTTGTTAGTATTAGTTTGCGAGTATTTAAAGAGTACTCATGGCTTTGTCTCTGGCTATTATCGTGGCCAGACTATGAAGAGGAGTATCAGAAAGATGGACAGCGGGAAGGTTACGACAACTAGGATCATCTCCCATCGTCGGCATTGCCTGTGACCAGGAAGATGGAGCCTCGCCTACGCTATCATTATTATTACGTTATTCCGCTGCTTGATTGTATTAAGACTGGATCATGAGATCCTTATTTGTTGTAAGAACTTATGTACGGTTTGTAATGGATGATGTACTGTGATATCCAATATGTTATGTCTCGCAAAAATGGTAATCCTGGGATTGCGATTTATGGCATAACAGGCATCTGTGATTAAAAATCCGGGTGTTGACATAATACATGACAAAACAACCATGGCTAGAAGTTGCTGACATATAAATGCATTACTTATCATGTAATACTAACTTCTAATGCAAAATGTCTAAAAATTTGACTTTTACTTTTCTTCAATAACTTGCACATAACACTATACGTTTAGTTCCAAATAAGCTTTGGTACACGATTACTTGTGTCTATCTTGAGAAAAGGATGAAAACATTATCTATCTCAACAACTTGCTTAGTTTTAGCGCCTGCAATATCCAACTAAATTTGTAAGCACTAGACAAAGGAACACACAAATCACAGACATAATTCATGTCACCTCGTCTGTAAATAAAGGGGTGGGTCTCATATGTTCATAATCACAAGTAGAAAAAGACACTGAAAACAAGAATACCTTCTTACTTATAGTTCTCCTTGATCTACTAGCAAGAACCATCTTTGCTCAATATGGACATGATGCAAAAGTTGACAACAAAAAATGCCAACATGAGCAGATGGATCTGAAATCTTACAGGGATTACATGATGGGTTGGTGCAAGACGAAGAGGTTATCGATCACCCAACCATGGAAATGGGGAATGATGGGTTGTCATGAGATCCACAACCAGTGCTGCCAACAACTTTGGAAGACGGAATTGTGGTGTCGATGCATGGCCATTAAGAAAACTAGGAAACCTGGCGCCGCGTGTCGCCGCGCCCGTAGCGGCGAATTTTGGAATATATAGTTAATTTAGATGTTGGTACAGATTTGAATATTTGTTAGGTGTGAGATAGTACCGGCAATATCATACAGCTAGTAGCTATATTTACACTGGATTACGTAGTGGTTTATGCTAAGAGCGCTGGTACATAATTTTTAGTGGGCTTATCCAGTGCATATACGTTCTATTGCATTACAGAGAAGCTAGATTCTAATATAAGCTAGTGTTGACAGATAGAGATGAATATACACTTACATATATATTACACCGAGTTCAACATATTATTGATTTGAGTATTTGAGTTCATATTACTACTGCCACTATTCCATCAGTTGTGTCCGTTGTTGTCCTCTTCGTCTGAGAGATCTTATGATGCTGGAAGTTGCTAAGATCCACATTATCAAGGATACAATAAATCTGCATCAACCACATGGTCAATTATTTTGCAAGTAGTATCAAAACTTTCAAGTTCCCATGCATTTCTAGGAATTCTAGAGAAACCATATTATTTATTGTGTTGGCAACATTATTAGTAGAACAAAGTATTGTACGATGTGCCAAATAAAATGCATCAGTATAGTTTTCAGAAAATGGGTCTTAAATTAGCCTCCCCTTCCCTTGTGTCCCCTTCACAAAAAGTATGTGAAGTAAAGCCAAGCCGTACAGCTGCACAACTAATGCTAGAGAAAGAGGTTTGTAAGAGTACTTGTACATGTCCTTTCCTCTCACCTGAATAGCTATGTAAACTCAAATTTTCCATCCGCTTAGCATACTGGACAAAAAGTGATTATGCAGTCATACTGGAAGGTAAGTAAACATATTGTAAGTATCAACAAACTGGCTTTCGGTAATAGAGCGAAAGCATTGATAAAAATAAGATGAATAGCACATCTTAATTATATGTTTTTTATTTGGAAGGGATAATTGCGGTAAATCTATCACAAATTGCTAATTGGCAGCAACCAAATGCCGCTCAAGTCTTGGTACAAAACAAAACAGAAGAAGTAGGAGAGACAGAGAGCTCACCACAGTAACCATCCAATGCAAGCCATGGTCGTGACAGACATGGCAGTCAGTCTGCTTGCCAGGACCACGCAGTAGTCGATGAGCATGTGCGAGAACAGAAACAAATAGTTTTCAGTTGAGCTGCGTATTTGAGAGAGGCAAATTCTGTTTGCAAGCAGTTGGACTATTGCTACCACCTAAAGTTGGATGGCATGTCGGTACGTGTTGGCATGTGCATGAAGAAACAATGAAGTACCCTACGTTCTCCATCTCCTCCTAGCACACAAAGCTGGTTTGCATCTAACTATCTAACATTAGTAGCCTATCTAACACTATCCATGAGTGTGGCAACATACATGTCGATCCTTGTTCCACCACCGGCCATTAACACAACATGGATCATCTCCTAGCTCACCTTACCGATTTGCAAAGAAGAGCGACCAAAATGATATAGGATTAGTCAGTGGTAAGCATCTGCAAATTAGAAGAAATCTACCAAAAAATCATGATGTATGCAACGGCCTAGAGAAACAAATATAGAAGCCATTTCAAATAACTATCAACTCGGCAAATTACTAAGAGTTGAACAATATACGTCCTAATATATTGAGTACAACACGTAAATATAGCACCAAAAATTAAGAATGATCACATTGATACATCTTGCAATATTCCAGCATGTGTGCACTAAAAAAAGTTCTTTAGGGCTTGATTTAAACACGATGAAGACATCTTGCTAATGAGTTGCACTTAGTGTACTTCAAAACACACACACTAACACAGATGTAAACACATAGCATCAGCTACAGTCAACACCAACCTGGAGGTGCTGATACTTATCCAAAATATTGTCAGTAGCTGAAATGCACAAACATACGGACTGACTGACAGGAGGTAGAGAAATATATGAATTACCTTATCCAAAAGCATATGAATGCCCCATGGAAATCAAACCAAAAGCAAGGAAGCTTAGAACAACCTGTAGAAAACATGTGCACCAGAAAATCAGTATACTACAGCGAAGGCATATACTTAACGAATATGCTTTTAAAAACTTGTATATATAGTTGATTAATGTCAGACTCTATTAGTCCACAAAACTATTGCAAATCCTGGCAAACGGTCGGATGTAGAGCATTGTCGTCGGAGACCATTCCAAGGCTGTGGCCGACTGCCGCTTGTGGCACAGGCACCTTCTCCATTGCCCTCGTGGTCGTCGCAGCCATCCTCCACAGCTTGGGAGTCCACCGTGTGGCGGCGGTCGTCGCCCTCAACATCGCTAGCTAATATCAATCGGCGAACCAGTCGGTGGCCTTCTCCTCCCGGCAGCAGATCCACGTGTCGCATGTTGGGGCCCACCTTTGCTGGACTGTGGGCATAATGCAGCCTGTTTTAGCCATAAACACAAACACCTACAAAGCATATAATGTTGGACGCTCATAGTTTAATCCATCAGCAAATGCTACACGCTCAAAGTTTAATCCATTGGAAAAAAATCAAACATCTGAAAGTAGAAAAAAATGATTCTAGTGCTAATCGGCTCACATATATCGTTTTTAAAGTTTTTTCTAGAGACACATACCAGGAAGCCACCGAGAAGCCAGGGCACCTTCTTGCTATTGTCATGCCACTCCTCCTCCTCTGTGATGCTCGCTGCTTCATGCCTGTCGCTGCCGTTTCTCCCTGCTGTCAGCTTGCTGCCGGCAGGCGCTCATCCCTACCGCTAGTTTGCTAGCGTACCCATGGTCAGCATGGTCGAGATCTGGCGCATAGCAGAAATCCTTCCTGCATAATATCCATGAACCTGCTGTCGTAGATCCCTTGGTTCCATCGATTGAGAGTTGAGACTTGAGAGTGAGAGGATATGAGAACAGAGAGGTGAGAGGTGCGTACCTGCCGCCCCGTGCTCGACGTTATGGTGGATTAGCCGCTCCCCCAGCTGCTCCGTTGCACCGTGTGCAAACTCCCGAGCGGACAACGCGACCGCTGATACCACGGGTCTTCACTCGGAGCAGCAGGTGGCTTTCCCTACCGGCTCCGAATCCACACGACGCAGATCGAGCCCCTCCAATCCTCGCGGCTGACATGAGATAGAGATCGACACGATGTGACCATGTAAGGAAAGAGAGAGAACAGGGCGTGAGAGGAGGGAGTGGGAGAGATTGATGCAGAGGGCGAACCTGCCCTATCAAATTACCCATGGAGGCTGCTTACCAGCTCGTCGGCGCCCACGACGCTAGAGCAGGAAAAAGCTCACGCGCGGGAGAGGTGGAGGTAAGCGGCGTCTTGAGGCAATAGTTCCCCTCTTATTGCGGCCGGTCAAAGCGGCAGGATTAAGCGGTGGAAGACGCAACGTACCCACCCAAGCAAATCGATCCAGATCCTGAAGACCCCGCGCAGAGAAGAGACGGCACATGAAAGGAAAATAAGAAGAGAGGACACATACTGAGGGGGAAAAAACAACATGGCAGCACGCATGACCGACGAACGAACTTGCACCGTAGAAGTTTCAAGTTCGTGTCTCTACAGTACCACGGGATGACGTGGCCGTATGAATCGATGGCTAGAACGCTTCACTTTCATATAGATAGTAATAGTAATAGTAATAGTAATGATCCAAGACGATCTCTTTTTGCACTTTCAGCCAGGTAAGATGTCCAAAGTGACGAGAGGGGCAAGATTCTTCCCGCCATGTGCGGAATGGCTCCAATTTACTGCAACATACCTATGATTGGTGGATATTGCTGATGATGTAGCTTATGTCCAAGACTGTTAGATAGTCGCATACCACTGTATGTGACCACAAAATGTAGGCATGATTAATAAATGAATGAAGCTTTCTTCGAATAGTTCCAGCTCTTCCAAGAGCTTCAGTATGCATATGTTCATCGAGATACTTACATTAACATATACCTCTAACATAGGCTTGGATGAATGTGTGTCCTTGGTGATGGTTGATTTATGTAGCATTCGTGTCTCCTTTATTGACATGACATGTTAATGCTCTGGTTGTTGTCGCAACAAGTAAAAGGAGTATAGAATATCCCATATCATTTTAATCATACATGATGATAGATTCATATGAAGAAACCACTTCATGTGCATTTTTGCACCATAAAAAAGAAGTGTCATGTTATTGTAATCCATATGTTGCACAATATCACAAATAGTTAAAAAGTTAACAAAATCTAAAACAAGCACATGGCCTAAACTGACAAAACCAAACTACATCAAGAAGACGACCACATATTGGTGGAATTTTGTAAAGAATACTTGATGCATTACTCATCATAAACTACAACATATTTTAAGATATAGCCTCTAAAAAATCTCCATTGAATCATCGGAGTCAATAATAACGCATGAAAGTTTGGGCCGAGTCTGTTCCTCGTCTCTTTGATTCTTTCTGGCCGTGGGATGGACGGCGAGGAGGACAAACATGAAAACATCACCATGGAGCCCAGCTCTCCTGGGGAGGAGGTCCCCACAGATCGAGATTCCCTGGTGCCGGAGTGTCGTGCGCCCTTTCCTGCCTCGCGTCGCAGGACGATGGGCCGCACACTGTTTCCTGGCCCACGCATCAACGGTTGTGCGCGAACATGCTCTATGTGAGAGGATATGGAGTGGTATAGGTTCTCCGCACCCACCAGGTCTTGGGGCCCATTGATGGACAACGTGGCAACATGAACCCTCGACTGTTGTGGGTTCTCGCGATGTGCAGCCGATTCTGGCAGCGAATATTCTCATCCCCCGCGGGTTGCTGTGGTGTGGGTCTAGTCGAAAAATTACATGGCAGCGAAAACGCCCGCCCTATGTGGGTTCTAGTGTCCGAGAGCTGAGGTTCTTGCGGGAATCCTAGACGGCTATGGGCTGTCATGGCGAGATCGTGCGGTGGGTCCCCTCCGCTGGGGAGGACAACTCTCACACACGGTATTCGTACACCTAATTCCAGTTTTACGCTATGCCTCCATTACACGTATTGTACTGTGATATAAGGGGAGATCACGCATGATGCGCAATTTTCTCCAGCCGCTCGCACCGCCCTTTGTCCTTCCTTTCATCTGGACGCTCAGACTATAGAACACTATGTCCTCTTCGTTCTTTCAGGCATTCTAGCGGCTTTTTTTCCCTCTTTGTGGCTTAGATTCTGCATCCTATCGCCATAGAAATAACATGACCAAAAAAACCCGAGCAGCGGCTTAGCTGTATTCGACGTTTTCGATGTGTTAGTGTGATTTATTTTAGTCCAAGGGGCGATAGAAGCGAAAAGGTGTATTTTTATTCATAGAACATGCATATTAACACGAAAATCATATTGTATGGTTCATGTTTGGGATTACGCTCACAATTTGTGCCATTTCTTTTGAAATTTTCTCTTTTTTTATATGTTTTGCCTTCTCTAGAATTATTGTTCATGCATGCGTTCGATGTCATGCTTACATGGTGCTTGTGGTTTTTACTCTCACGCTACGACCAGAACACTCCGAGCAGGAGCACATGATTGAAACTCGGTGTATCCACATAGTCTAGGAGAAATGTGTAGATCCATATCGATTTCTGACATTTGTAAATACGTTATAACCCTTATATACAAAAGCTATTCTTCATAACGAAAGCTTGAGTGACGAAAATATGTTGACTAAGAGGGTCGAGTAGCAATGAATGTGTATTATCGATTTGTGTGTCTTCCTAACCTTTTTATATATCATCATGGTGTATATAAAATATATTTTTACTCATAACTTATGTACCTATTCCTGCTATCTCTTATTAATAACTTAAGGTGTCGTTTCTTTCATGTCAGTCTCTAGAGTACTCTAGACTTTACTAGCCTTTTTTTGCTCGGGTTTAGTTTTTTCGGCTTCGCTACATTCACATGTCTGAACGACAAGGCGTTTCAGCATAGGCTATGCATTAGCGTTCTCTGCTCTTACGTACAATGTTTGCACACCGTGTGCGGTGACCCAACATACCACTGCATGATGTAGTATACTATAGTCATGGACATAACACCAATGAAACACCGTTCACTAGTATTACATCCCTCAGAATGGCACAACAGAAAAACAGCGGATCCAATACATGGCTAAAGGTTACAAATCACTCTTTACACAAGATCCAGAGAACACTCTAGGTTAAAGAGAGAGAAAGAACTTCTTATGGAGAAGAATCAAAGATGATCAACGCAAGAACTGTAGGGGTTCGTAGCATGGAAAACAAAAAAATTCTACCGCATGCACACAAACAAGCCAAGATCTATCTACTAGATTGTAGCAACAAGTCGATAGAGGAACTCACCCTCGAAGATTCCAAAGCGGTTAACGAGAGCAGATTCTCGTGGGTGATGTAGTCGTACACTTGCCGATCTCAAGATCGCTTAGACGATCCTTCCGGCGCTGCGTTCCGGCAGCGCTCCCGCAGTCGGTCACACGTTCGGTACTCGATGAAGACCTTCCTCTCCCTTGTTCCAGCAGACAGCGGAGGTTGTAGCACTCTCCTCGCGATTCCGGCAGCACGACGGCGTGGTACCGGAAGTAGAGGGGAGATCTCGTAGGGCTTCGCCTTAAGCCGAAGCGAGTATGTTGGATTAGGGTTTCCCAGAAAACTAGGGTTTATAGATCCGGGAGGAGGAGGAGGTGTCGGCGGCGGCTAAGGCGGCGGCGACAGACCGGCGGCGGCGCGGCGAGGCGGCGCGGCGGCGGCGGGGAGCGGCGACGGCGAGCGGCGGCGGCTCGTGGAGAGGGCTTGGAACTTGTGTTGTTTGGGGCAGCCCTCCCCCTCTATTTATGAGAGGGAGGGGCAGCCTTGGGAGGGGTGGGTTTGAATCCAAACCCAAACCCAAGTTGGATTGAGAGAAGGACTTGTTTCTTCTCCCACTAGGAAACCATTGTTCCGGTTTGACTTTTCAAACTTCCCGTTTGACTTTCAATTTAGAGTTTTATTTCTCTCTTGCATATGCCAACACCAAGTGACCTTGGACATGATCCAATCATTCCACTTACCCATGACACATTCATGGACCATTCTCCTTTCGGACCGGTGAACCTTCTAGAACCTTCTAGAACCTCTCTGATGAAATCATCGGAAACTTTCCCGAACTCCGAAATAGGACTTTCCTTATATGAATATTATTCTCCGGACCATTTCGGATCTCCTCGTGATATCCCGGATCCCATCTGAGACTCCGAACAACATTCGGTCTCTTACTAATCATTCCCTAACTACTCAACAACATCGAATGCTTAAGTGTGTCTCCCTACGGTTCGTGAATTATGCGGACATGACCGAGACACTTCTCCGATCAATAACCAATAGAGGAATCTGGAAATTCATATGGCTCCCACATATTTCTATGATTACTTTGCAATCAAATGAACCACTTACATACGACCAATTTCCCTTTGTCTCACGATAGTTTACTTATCCGAGGTTTTGATCGTCGGTATCTCTACATACCTAGTTCAACCTCGTTACCGATAAGTACTCTTTTCTCGTTCCCGTGATATGTGATCCCTTGTGAGCCAGTCACATGCTTGCAAGCTAATTGGATGACATTCCACCGAGAGGGCCCAGAGTATATCTATCCGTCATATGGATGGACAAATCTCACTCTTGATCCATGTGCCTCAACCCATACTTTCCGAACACTCAATGCCACCTTTATAGCCACCCAGTTATGGTGTGGTGTTTGATGTCATCAAAGCATCCTTTCGGTGATGGTGATTAACATGATCTCATGGTCGAAGGAATTAGGTTACTATGTATCAGAAAGCTTATAGCAAATGAACTATATTAAATGACTTGATCTTTATGCTACGCTTAACTATAGGAGTATGTCCATCACATCATTCTCCTAATGATATGACCCTGTTGTTAATAACATATCTATGTTCATGATCAGGAAACCATGATCATATATTAACCAGCAAGCTAGTTTAACAAGAGGCTTTACTGGGGACTCTTTTATGTTTACAAATCACACAAGTATTAATGTTTCTGGTTAATACAATTATAGCATGGTATGTAAACATTTATCATAAGTATGAAGATCTGATAATAACCACTTTATTATTGCCTCTTGGGCATATCTCCAACAAGAACTAGTATAATATTAAGACTAGTATTTTAACTAAAGGGTTGGCATTGCTGCTATTGCAATACTCTACAGAATTAGGTTCTTGTCTAGAGATTATATTTCTATCTAATCATTAATTCCGTCTTCACTTGAGTTGATGTATATGTTGACTTCCTTGACTTCATTGAAGAGCTTTGGCTTTGGATGACGAGTCCTGGAGCATAACTTGATGTGGATGTTGTCTATTCTGGCTTCAGAATCTAGCAAGGGTTAAGAAGATACTTTGAGTACGAGCGTACTTAGAAAATTCACTAGAAAAGGACTGTTTGATGCACTATAACTACAGCCACAGACCATAGGTCGTAGGCCATGCAAGTTTTCGTAAACATTTCTTCAAAGGTTGCTTTTATTCTGAAAAGCTATGTCCGTCAGTCTTCACGGGTTTACCAGAACTTTCATGGAGTTCCTTTCCCGCCGCGTTCGCAGCTCCTTCCCGGAACAGGGAGTAACAAGTTACAGTTCTTACACTCTGCAGAGGTGCGTTACTTTACCCATGAGAGATCAACTCTTTGTTGCACAACCGGGCAGCTTATTCCCGTCCACAATTCCATGATGTGGGGCCCAGAAGATGATCCAAGCCAATCACTATCCCCTTCGCGATCTCGCATGCCTTCTTGGTGTACACCATGCCCACATATTGGATTACGCCAATGGTTTGTACAAACCGTTAGATGCCAGAACTATCGTGGGACATTGAGGGTTCCCACCCATATGCTGCATATCCTCTACGAATTACCAATTAATATGCAAGCTTCGAGGATAACAGCCACGACCTGCACATCCGGCTTCATGCGAGAGGAAGAAGATACAGATGACTTCTCTGTCCCATTCCAAATCTCATGGTCAACGCGTAATATGCGGCGCAAGAATCACTGGCGACATTGGTTGTTAAGTCCTAGGCGATATAGTTCTGAACAGTGGTATTCCAACTGTCAGATTTAATAGATTAGCTAATCACCCTAGATCAGTAACCAATAGCTCACATTATTATCGAAATAGTGTTTTCTGATCTTTTTTAAATGCAAGTGGTGACAACACTGGATTTATAAAATACTTTACAGAAAATAAACAAAGGACATGAGCAAGTGTGAACTTGCCTTTTGTGATTTCAAGATTATGCACTCACGGTCTTCGAGTCAGTATAAGATCCAAAATCTGAAATCAGCATCATTGGTCCGGTAAGGACTAATGTTTAAAGAAGCAATATGCTTTTATGCATAAGTAATGTGATGCACGTTATAAACGCGAATCCCGGGGATAACGTTGTTCTAGGGTTTGGATACTAGAAATGATGTCTTTGAAATGTGTTTGTACTTTTAGATGAGTTTAATATTTGTGCTTCTTATTAGGGCTTGTGAGTGTGTGTTAACAGCACATATTTATGCAACAATAAAATATATATCCATGAAATGCTATTCAAAATTGTTTATACTTTAATAGTTTATCTCCAAACTTTACTTTAGAAGTAGAGTCACTTATAAATAGCTTAAGTGTTATTGCTCCTAGGTATACGAGTGAAGTATGAAGTAATGTGATCTTGATTATTTGTCATATATTGTATGAAGTAGCAAAATGAATAACTTTTAAAGAAAAGATTCTTTTTCTAAGGTTTAAACAATCTTTGTGGTTAGTTAGTGGTGGTCGATGTTATTTGTGTTTTCTTGAATAGTTTTGGCTTGAGATGCTTTATCACTCAACTAGTTCAGACCAAAGTTAACTATAAAACATATAATAATGCGTATAGTGTTATATTTAGATTCTTGTAGACTAAAGTTAACTTTAAAACAAAGATAGTTTGAAAGTATAATGCTTATGATATTTGTATCTTGTGTACCTGGTAATGTTTCCTTAAGGTTACTTAAGAATGGTTATACTTTTACTTGGTGTAGTGGTTTATTGAGTTTACAATAGAGTAATATCATTTACATTTTTATAGATGAGTGGTTATAGTTTATAAACCAAGATATAATATTACTTAACTACTTATAGATTTAATATAGTGTTGTGGTAGTTTTTGTAATCTGGTGGTTAAAGTAGATAGAAAGGATTTGATTTATTTACAAATTGTTCTTTAAGTTTTTTTATTATGAATAGGAATCCTTTTAGAATATAATCTTCACTTAAGGTTGAAGATAATTTAATAAAAAGGTATTAATAATGTTTTAAACCATTATGGCTTCATATTATTAACATTTAAAATTAATACTATTTATTAGATTTAATTGACTTATTTTAGGAATATTAACAAATTTTATTTATCCTTATATGAATTATTAATTAAGTAAATAAGTTTAAATTTGGGTTATTAAAGTATTTGAATTTCAATTATTTCAAAAGTGGAATATTATATTTTTAACATGTAGATATTCTTTTTGTGATCATTTTGGTATATTATATTTGTTTTTGTGATTTATAAATATTAAGATATGACCTTTAATAGATTTAACACTTTAAAAATACTTAATAAATAATAAATATTTAAGTAAGTGAAATAATAATGCATGATTATAGTTTTAAATTATAGTCTTTATTTTTCTAAGCTTTTTGGTATTTTATTCATATTTCTAATATTTACCATTATTGGAATATGAATTATCTAAGTTTGATTTCTTTTAAAATTCTTATTAAACCATAATTGTTTAAATAATCATCAAAATAATATTTGATAATAAGTTTAAGTTGTAGATTTTATTTTTCTACAGATTTTCGTATATTATACACATTTTTATGAATTATAAATCAAAAGTTATTAATTAAACAAGATTTAATCATTTATTTGATTTCTAGAATATTATTATTTGAATTTATAACATTTTATTTATTTCTTAAACAGGAAATAACTTTTTACACCGCATCCACAGCTAGCCTAAGTCACTGACCAGTGGGTCTATGGCCACCTCAGCGCACAGGTTAAAGAATGTATTTGTTACTGACTGGTTTGCTACCCCCAGACAATGATATATGGGCCCAAGGCCATGTCATAAACCACGCGAGACAAAGACTGGTCAAACACATTGACGTGGCCAGGGTGATCTCACTGTGATGTCACCTCGCTGGTGGCATGGCAGACGACGACGAGGAGAGCAGTAGCGTGCGAGTGAGCGGGTGTGCATGGGCTTGTTTGAACCAGAGCAGCAAGGCGAGTAAGATATTGGTGGCGCCGCTGGTTTTTGGTCATCGGAGGGAAAACGGCGACGAGCGTATGCGGCGGTGCTTGCGGGTGATTACGGTGGCATGGATCTAGGAAGCAAACAAAGGCATCGGCGCATGCTAGGAGACTCAGTGACTCACCAGGAACGTGATGGTGTGCTTGATTTGGCGAGGCGCGGTCGGAGACGATGGTGAGGTTGACGAACAACGTCGGGAACCGAGGGTGTGATTGGGTCGATTCACGCCTCCTCCGTAGGTGCAAGTTGGGGCAATCGAACGAGAAGAGCACGGCGGCCTCCACCGTGGTCTTATCTGGCCGAGGCGAGAGCACGGAATCGCCGGCTGCGGCTCACCTCCGAGCTAGGGTTCTCGACATGGTTGGGGAAACGAGGTAGAGAGGGTTCAGAGGGGGGAATGGGGATGAGGACGAGCAGGGACGTCGCGGTGGCCTCCTTATCCTCTTCTGTCAACGGCGGCGTTGATCTTGGCACAAGGACGATGGCGGACGGCCTCGGCCTCGCCACCGAGTTGCTTCTAGCTGGAGGAAGACGACGACGTGTTGTTTTGTAGATAACCCCCTGGCGTTTCTTTCCTCTCAACCCGCAGTCCTTCCCTGGCCCCACTCGTCAGTCACAGGAGAGAATGAGTTGGGCTGGTTATTGGGCCTTTGTGGGCTGCACAGGGCAACAGATAAGCAGGTAGGAGTTGGCCACGGCCAGGTCTTGTTTTTTATTTGTTTTCCATTTTTTCTAATTTCTGTTTTCCTTTTCAGATTTGTATATAATCTTAATTTTGAACTTTTCTTTGTAGAATTTATTTGCTGGATAATTGTAGTAATACTGAAATATATTTAGTATCATTTGTGAACTTTTATTATATAATGTTTTATATTTCTTTTATTTTCTTTACATGAACCCCTTTTAATATTTTGTAGAAGCTTTTCTTATTATTTATCTTTCCACTTTTAACCATGGATTTATTAAAAGATATATTCTTATTTGTTTATAAAACTTAACTCTAGTTGGCTCATAGTTTGAATAGAAATTTTTATATGTAAAATGATCCTATATTATTATTTGATGTATAGAATATAAAAGAAATTAATATGGCAATGTATATATTCTATTATGATAAACAAAGAATTTTAGGGTGCTTGATTTACTTATATTCCCTTGTTACTGTGAGTAAAGATCTAATAACTAATCATATTGGCTTTTGTTTGTGATATTTGACGACATCATCCTTTTAAAATAGAAAGTTATATTTAGGATGTTTCATAAAGGAATTGGTAAGGATATTCCTAAGTACATGTAGTTATGTTGATTGGAATTAACAGGGATGTACTTATGTGATTTGCTATAGGAAAATATTCTTATAAAGTGATATAGATATAAGATGATGGGTCAATAACCTGAAATGGATATTATGTTTGGTTTAAGATTTAGAGTTGAGTGTTTACCAGTAATGTCTATTTTCCATTATTCACAATCCTGGATTTCTAATTTAAGGAATTCCTTTCCTAGATATACTACTTCTTCCTATCCATCATCATGGTTAACATGATGGGCTTTATTTCATAAGAATGTTCTTATTCACCTTTTATTCTTCTAAACTCATGGATGAATCCAGTGAACTTGACATTGAAGCTTTTATAGTTTCCTCATATCCATTCTTGGTTATATCCACTTCTCTACTGTTGATAATCTTTAATCCCACAAGTAGTTCTTCCAAACTCCACTCACAATCTTCCTTAATCATCCATCTACCTTTCTTTAAAGCTTACTATCCTTTAAGATGGATAAAATTACTTCCATAACTCCATGCCATACTAGCTTTAATTTAATCATACTATCCTACATTCCCTTTACCCTAATACTCCTACTTTAACCTCACATTATCTTAATGTGACCTTTAATAACTACTCTAGGATAACTTACCTATGCTAGGGTTTCAATCCTGTTCTACCCACCAATGTCACTTATACTAGATATAAGTATCTAATCTTGGTGAGAAAGTATGATCATTATAATCCTTTAATCATTTTTAGCTTAGATTTCCAATTGGCTAATCAAGGCTTTAGCAATACAACCTTACAATTGTATTGGAATTATTTTCTTAGTATCTTTAATTGGATTAAGGCTGTTATTCATGGATTATGCCCACTTGGTCTAATGGAATTACTACTGGTAACTATCTTCAGGGTTTATCCTTGTAATCTTCTTAACCACCATATAATTAGATGATATAAATAATTCTTCTATTTATTTAGGAGTGATTTAGCTCCATCAATTATCCTATGGATTGGATTCTCTTCAATCATTCCCATCCTATAGATGATTTCTAAAACTAGCATCACTATTTACCTCTTCTTAGTTGTTTCTTTGTAGACACTTAATTGTAAACTGTGTTATGATCAAGAGTTTGATAGATTGAGAATGGGTGAATCAATAGTTGATTTCTCAACATTGATAAACAATAGATATTGAAATATAACTCAACAGAGATGGTAAGGATTGATATGGAAAGAACGATATATGGTGAATGATCTAAACTTAGTTTCTTTCCTACTCAATCTTACTTAAGAAGTAGGGTTAGGTATTACCATGATACTCATGGTATGTGCAGATGAGATTAAGACATAGTTGTTAAATTCTTATTATTTATGTTATATCCTCAACTTGGTACTTATGAGTGATTATAATGAATACTATAATATGATCACCTAAGGATGAAATATAAATCATAATGTATCAGGGTTTAACTTTTATTACATTTGATCTACCCTTAGATCAAATCTCCCTTACCCAAAATAAGGTGTTAGAAAAGGTCATTTTGAAACTTATCGCAGTCAACTTGATAATCTACTCCTTATTCCATCAAGTTAAGAGAAGCTTCAATCACTTTGACAAGTTTTGTTCAGAAGCGCGAAAATTATTCAGATTTTCTATACATGAATGCAATGCACACATTTGGGTTCAGCTTATTTATAGGCTCTAATGCTTGGATGTTACACCGTGTTGTCCTAACGGTAGTGCTGTCTAAACAGCACGCTAGAGTCTGCATGCTTACCGTATTATTATCACTTTGGCGTGGCCATCTTTTTTGACACTCAATGTCACGTGGTTTCAACATGCGCTCTGAGGCGATGCACTCCATAATAAGTATCTCTATACCAGCGTCATTTAATGCGGCCTCTTACCCACCTTGTTCCTCCAATCATATTTAGAGGGTTTTTTGGGTTCCAGTTGCCGTGTCCTTGCTCTCACGAAAGATCAATGGCAAAAGGTTGGGGCCGTGCGTTCAACTGTATGCGTCCTTGGCCAAGATGTCCAAGATGGCGGAGTGTGGCGAGTGTGTCGAGCGACGTCGACCACTCCTTTGGTTTGCGTGTTAGCGAGCGCTTTCAGAGACATCGGGTACATGTGTATCCTCTCTACCGTCCTGCTCGACGTCAGCATGGTCTTTGAGCTCAAGAGGCCAGGGTCGTCAAGTGACGTCAGGAGGTATCCGGACTCAGGGCATGAATAGTATGAACGTAGTTTCCACGCCATCGACAGTTCAAGCTTCGACAAGCCACTTGAGTGGCATCGGTTTCTATGTTCTTGGCTCCAGGAGATGAATCAAGTGTACTGCTTGTGCTTCATTGGCAAGGAGGTGTAGGCTATAATCCCTAGAGACGCCATCGAGTTTATGGTTTTGAAAGCAAGGATGACACAGCTAGATTTCAGCGGGACGTGCCAGTTCATCATCCACCTAGAGGTGGAGTGGCGCCTCGCCATGAACATGGCGGTGATAAGGAACTCCTGCACCGCGAGGGTGCCAGACGAAGCTTCTGAGATGGTAAAGTCATGCCATGTCTGCTTGTAGGACATTCTCTGGATGCCATAGTAGAACTCCCTCGTTGTAGGCACATTTTTCATGAACACTGTATCTTTGAGTGGTTTTGATCTAGCTCTGCAACATGCCCTTTTATAAAGAGCATGTAAAGTGTAACGTCATATGCTTTACTTAGAGTATCACTGGTTTGTAAGATGATTTTCTTAGACTTTTCTTCTTACCTAGCTTACTTATAAAATCACGGATTTCGTAGCATGTTGTTCTTGCAACAACGTGTCTAAAATTTTCTCTTGGCCGCCATTCGGGTACATACTTCCCCATGAATTTTCTAGCGCATGCCTATCAACCAAGCCCAAAATCATCCAAGTGTACTTTAATGTTATGTGTTTTGTCTACCATCTATGCCCCCGGGGGCACAAGGAGAATTCTAGTATTGAACAGTTCACAATTATGGAAATTTGGTTTCATGGAAGCATAAACTCTGAACCTTTGTACAACATTACATATATATCTTCAGAAAAGGGGAAATTTTAGTACAAGAAGCACCGTATATCTTAAAAACTTACAAATTTTTTGTGCTTGTTGTAATATAAAATTTGATAAATAGAACTATATTTGTGAACACAACCGAAAGCAACCCACAATGACATAAATCATGTCACATCATCCATAAGTAAAATAGGGCCCACCTAAAAACCATAAAAACAATGAAGGTGTTCTTCCCCTAGATGTCTTTTCTCTCGTAGAAAGCACCATATTCACATTGTACAAGAACAATGCAAGTAGGAAAATAGACTCTTGCCGGGATTAATTACCCTTATGCAATGGTGCATGGCATTAGTGATACCTATAACCTTGCTTAGTTGCAATGGAAGCCGATGGTATATGGCGGTGTTGCAACATTGGTGCTGCTAGTAGCCATGCAAGTGGCATTGTGGTGCTGATGCAAGGACATATATGAGACAATCCAAGGCAAGATCAATGGCTTTTCTACCATTCATGCAACATTTACCCAATGTACTCAAACATCCACACCATTGGTGGATACTACTAATGATGTCTTCTATGTAGCTACCAGGAGATCATCTTCCTTTTGGTGACTTAAGAACATGGATAGAGTATGAATAATTACTCTTCATACATCATGCATTATTCACTTGCACACCACAATCTCTAGCAATGTTGTGATGTATAAGAACCTCTTGATATAGCTTGAACAACTAGTAGAAACCTACAAGTTAAGTTGCACAAAATAATATAATAAGCAGAGGATGTGCCAAGGATCATTACCATGGTATGCCATCACAAAGGATAAGTATAAATCTACAAAATGTTATATGTCTAAGTACCACATGATTTTTAAGAACTGAAAAAACACATGTCTAAAAGACGACGAAATTGGTACTTATAATCTACTATTATCTTGTAAAGAAAAATATCTAACCATCTATTTTGGATCGTCGGTGAAAACCTGTGCAACCCTAAAATTCGGTAGAACATTGTAAAGTATAATGTTTTTTATACTACACTACTTAAGAAAGGGCATAAACACAATCTATCTCACCAGTTTTCACTATAAAGTGCACTTGCAAAGTAACATTGATATGTATCAACTATATCTGTAAGCACTAGACAAACAAATACACAATGACATAGAAATTGTGTCACCTCATCTATAAATAAAGGTGCCATGATCTCACTTATATTCGCCAAAAGTAAAACAAAGCTCACAACATGAAGGCCTTGTTACTTGTAGATCTCATTGCCATGGTAGCAAGTGATACATCGTAAACGTATCTACAATTTTTGATGTTCCATGCTTGTTTAGTATCAACTTTGCTATGCTTGGTCTACACTTTGAGGAATTTTTATACATTTTCTGAAACTAACCTATTGACAAGATGCCTCAGTGCTAGTTGTCTGTTTTCTACTATTTTTGGTTTCAGAAAAGCCAGAAAAGAAATATACTTGTAATTGGATGAAACAAAAGCCAAAGTCGATATTTTACCCGGCACGACACGGAACCCGAAGGAGAGACGGGGGAGGGCACCAAGGCAGCCACACCATACGGTGGCACGGGCCCCCTGGCTGCGCGGCCACATGGTGTGGGCCCCTGGCCCTCCACCGACCTTGTCCTTTCGCCTACTTATACGTCTCCTCGGAACGTAAACCCTAACAGGGGCAGAAATCCACAAAAAGGTCTACAGCGCCACCACCACCGAAGAGGAGATTCAGGGGACAGAAGTCTCTGTTCCGGCACCCTGCCGAGACGGGGAATTGCCCCCGGATTCATCTATCGATATCCACCACCATATCCATCATCGTTGCTAACTCCCATGATGAGGAGGGAGTAGTTCTCCCTCAAGGCTAAGGGCTCTACCGGTAGCTATGTGTTTATATCCCTCTCTATGCGTGATCTTATTATGGTCATGAGCTTTATAATCAAGAAGATCTACTCTGCTACTCAAGTGCTTTAATTAATCTCCAGCTATCCCCACGTGTGTGAAGGTGACAGTGTGCACACCGTGTGGCACTTAGGCTAAAGATTACATAAATACTTGTCATGAGTTATATTTTGAGTTGGTTGTCTCTATGAAATTGTGGTGTTTGTTGGAACCATCTAGCACTCAAGGTGATAGTGTGGGGTTATCTAGATGGGGAATGCGAACTTTGAGGTGTGCTGTTATAGCCCTACCGTGGATTAGAGTTGTCCAACCGGAGAGTAGTTCAGAGTAGTATCATGAAGAGAAGATATTTATATGAGAGTGTTCACTAGTGAAAGTATGATCCCTAGGCATTGTTTCTAAGCATTGAAACACCGTTTACAACTAGTCCTACTACATGTTTGCTTGCTTACATCTTTATTTCAGATTGCCTTTAGTCTCTTCCTCCTCTTCAGGCTCTTTTCTGGTACCATTGTCTTATAATCATCCATACTACTTGTATTTTACTATCTCTTCGCCGAACTAGTGCACCTATACACCTGACAAGTGTATTGGGTGTGTTGAGGACACAAGAGACTTCTTGTATCTTGATTGCAGGGTTGCTTGAGAGGGATACCTTTGACCACTTCCTCCCTGAGTTCGATAAACCTTGGGTAATCCACTTAAGGGAAACTTGCTGCTGTTCTACAAACCTCTGCACTTGGAGGCCCACCACTATCTACAAGAATATAAGCGTGTGTAGACATCAAGATCATTTATGGTGCTGTTGCTGCGGAGGTAAGGTAAAAGGTACTCACATCCTCTGGCTACTAAGCTATCTTCTAAAACTGTTGCTGGTGTGTGAGTGCTCGAAATTATTTCCTTTAGATTCTGCAATTATATCTTTTTGTTTCTTGTTTTTATTTTCACTAGTTAAGATTAATGGAAAACAACAACAAAAATAGAGGGATTTATAGTATTTATATTGAGTTAGTACATGAAGTGTTTGAAGAGAAAATTAAAAAACCTATGGAACTTTATTTGCATGCTAATAGCAATGTTATTAGTATGAATTCTTTGAACACCATTATTGCTAATGCTATGGAAACGTCTAAGCTTGGGGAAGCTAGTTTTATGAAAATGATCTTTTTAGTTCCCTAGCTTGAGAGGATAAAATTTGCTATGATGATACTATACCTCCAATATATGATGATTACAATGATGAATATGATATTTTCAGTCCACCTACTATAGAGGAGAAAATTTCTATGATGATACTATAACTCCAATATAAGATGATTACAATGATGAATTTGATATTTCCAGCCCCCCTACTATTGAGGATAAAATTAATTATGATTACAATATGCCTCCTATATTTGATGATTATGGTGATGAGAATAATAATGATAGCTATTTTGTTGAATTTGCTCCCACTACAATTAATATGAATGACTATTCTTATGTGGAGAGTAATAATTATTTTATGCATGTGGCTCATGATAAGAATGTTTTATGTGATAGTTATATTGTTAATTTTATTCATGTTGCTACTGAAAGTTATTATGAGAGAAGGAAACATGGTTTTATGTATTTCAATAATATTAAGTTTCACCTCTTTATGTTGAAAATTTTGAAGTTGCACTTGTTTTGCTTTCCTATGCTTGTTGCTTTGTGCTTTCATGACTTGTTTATTTACAAGATTATTTTTCATAGGAAGTGGGTTAGACTTAAATTTGTTTTATATTTGCTTCTTGATGCTCTCTTTTACTTAAATTCATATTTCTTATGTGAGCATCTTCTCAAACTATCAAGCCTAACTTAAAGGTGTTAAAGAAAAGTACTTCTTGGGAGATAACTCAATAGTTTTCTTGAGTATTGGAAGTTATTACTTCTGTAATAAGCTCTCCTTATCCTTTTTGTGTGGTTTTTGTGCCAAGAATAACCTCTAATGAGAGAGAAGTAAGCTTGGGGAATGTGTTGTCCCGAAACAGATTTTAGTGCTTCACTGTAAAAATTCGTGAACAATCCCTGTATGTCGGATTGAGCTGTAATTTTTAGAGCTTATGACCCATGTTGTTATATAACTTTCGTTAGTTCAACACGTTTTTATTTGAGCAACAGACGGTCTTCGAAAAAATTGGTTTTTAACTGCTGGTTTGTTTTGACAGATTTCTGCCATTATTTGCATTTGCCTCTTATCAATTTCTTTTTGAGTTCTCTTTGGTAAATTGAGCTTTTTAAAAGGAATTGCTAAAGTAGCTTGTGTTTTTAATGAAAAATTTTCTGTGTTGAAACTAAACCCAAAGGCTTATTATCTTGAATACACTGATGTTGCTAATGAAGAATTGTGTGAAGTTTTGTATGAAGGTAATTTTCAAGTGTAGGGGAAGAATGATGTGATGAGATGAAGAATGGACAAAAGCTCAAGCTTGGGGATGCCACCCCGTGTCACCCCAAGAAATATTCAAGAGGTGTAAGCGTCAAAGCTTGGGGATGCTCAAGGCATCCCCTTCTTCATCAATAAAAATCCTAGGTCTCTTTCTAGACACTTCATTTTTATTGCTTTATGCACTATATGTTGTTCTTGGAGCGTCTTTTTTTTTAGTTTAGTTTTGTTTTGTTTTCTGCAATAAGTTGGTTGGATCATAGAACACTTCTTTTGGAGAGAGACACACTCCGTTTTCATTGCCTAGCACACTATAGTTTTCATTCTTATTGTCTTGTGAGTGTTCTCTTTTGCTAGCACTGTGTTCATCCATGTTAAGACTAAGAATCAGTCACCTTAGCCTCTATGATCATTTAGTTTTTGACTTGTGGTACCACTTTATGCTTTGATTAATAATGGTTTGTCGCTCTACATGATTATGGACATTATTGCTCTCTTAGTTGGTCGCTCCCAGTATTTTGCTAGCCTCCACTTGTACTGAGTAAGCTCTACTCATGCATCTAACTCCCAAGAAACCAAGTTATTACAAAAAGTTCACTATAAATTCCTATCCATGGTGTGTTACACCATTCCAAGTATATTCTTGTTTTATCTATCTTCCAAATTAAACTTGTTATGTGAAAATTAGTGATTAAATCTCTCACAAACTTGATGGCGCACTTTATTTTTCTTGCTTCTAATAAACTTGAACCATTGTGTCATCTATGTTGTATATGCTTGCACATATAAGTTGGGAATTAGCAGAACCGTGTTGTCACAGGGAACGTTTTCAACACCTGTAAATATCTACCCAGTTGACATCATGCCCTTTTGTTTATGGATGTCGGCGGTGTGAAATAAAAGGGGATCTTGTAAGTCCATGGAGTTATGTATGTGTGTTAGAGAAACGCCTGGGCCACTAGCCTAAGCCATGCCTAATCATGGTGGAAACTTGCAGCATCACCATAGTGATCAATCCATGAAGCATCCTTAGAGAAAACAAATATAGAAAAAAAAAGAGAAAAAGAAAAAAATATGCACCATTCTCATGGTAAATAAAAGGATTGCTGAGATGCTCACTGCCTGTTGCCTTGTCATTTTGATATGGGATAGCTCCTGTGTCATGGGGCAAGGGGTACCCCGTTGGCCGTTCCCTATGATACACATATACTTACAATGACAAGAACTTACCGGTAACTAAAGTTTAGTAGCATGAGGAACGACCCTCGTACTCAAGGGACATGAGATTGCCAACTTGTGATTTGCCAAGCATATACTCCATACTTTGTTCACTTTAACCTTAATCACTTCAAGATGCTTATGATAGGGGCAATGAGAGCTGAAAGCTAACAAGTACCATAATTTTTGGAAACTCTTTATGAAACTTGAAATCCCTGCTTCCCTATGAAGGTCCTTTCTTCCACTTTTATATTGAGCCTCCACCTTCCATCTTTATGCACCAATTAAGAGAGCATAGTTGTCATTCTTAGTTCTATGTGCAGTCCCAAAACTTATTGATTGATTCATAATGTTGATATTGCTTGTTCTTGAACTATTTGTATCTAGTCACCATTATGAACTTTGAAGGTGTCCTATGCATTTATGTTTTGCTATTCCATGAAGGACAAGCTGAATACCACTCTTGCTATGCTTTCTATATGTGAAACAAACAAACGTCTTTCAATGCATTGTTATTCATGATATTTTGTTTGTGTTACCTTTCATGTTATAACATAGTTGCTATGTATTATTGTTAGAACTTCATATTTCATGCTCATGTTTAGAGTACTTTGATCCCAGCTATCAATGCTTTACAAATATTTTGATCAAGATTGTGATGGTGCATGTCACCTCAAAAATTATTATTTTTATCACTTACCTACTCGAGGACGAGGAGGAGTTAAGCTTGGGGATGCTTGATACGTCGTAAACGTATCTATATTTTTTTTATGTTCCATGCTTGTTTAGTATCAACATTGTTATGCTTTGTCTATACTTTGAGGTATTTTTATACATTTTCTAGAACTAACCTATTGACAAGATGCCGCAGTGCCAGCTGCCTATTTTTTGCTGTTTTTGGTTTTAGAAAAGCCAGAAAAGAAATATTCCCGGAATTGGACGAAACAAAATCCAAAGTAGATATTTTACCCGACACGACACGGAGCCCGAAGGAGAGACGGAGGAGGGCACCAGGGCGGCCACACCATACGGTGGCGCGGGCCCCTGGCCGCGCGGCCAAATGGTGTGGGCCTGATACATTGGAAACGTATCCATAATTTTTAATGCTCCATGCTTGTTTAGTTTGCTTTACTTGTCCACACTTTGAGGTGCTTTTTACATGTTTTTTTGGTACTAACCTACTCACAAGTTGCAACAGTGTCAGATGCCTATTTTCTGCTGTTTTTGGTTTCAGAAAAGTTAGTAAACAAATATTATCGGAATTGTACGGGACAAACGACAAAGTCAATTACTTTCCGTGGGGAACAAGAAGTCCAGAGGGGAGCTGGCGGGGCCAGCCAGGAGGGCCAGACCCAACCCAGGCGTGGGTGGGCCTAGCCCCGTGCCTAGCTAGGGTTTGGCCACCCTGGCCGCCGCCTCGGCCTCCCCCTTTGCCTATAAGAAGCCCCCGATGCAGAAACCCTGAGTACCCGATCAAATATCCACGAAACCGTCTGTAGCCGCCGCCACCATCGTCCCTAGATCGGGGGATCTGAAGTTCTTCCTGGCACCCTGCCGGAGGGGAGATCATCCCGGAGGCCTTCTCTCTGGTATGATGTGTGAGTAGTTCCACCTTGGACTATGGGTCCATGTAGTAGCTAGATGGTTGTATCTCCTCCTTTGTGCTTTCATATATAGATCTTGTGAGCTCCGTTCATGATCAAGATATAATCTATTTGTAATCATGCATGTTGTGTTTGCGGGGAGCTGATGGATATTGAGATTATTATGTTGGTTTTATTAATGGTTTTGTCTTTATGATTCTATCATGTCTGTGTTGTTTGTGATCTTGCATGCTCTCCGTTGTTAGTAGCTATCTTGGCCAAGTAGTTGCTAGTGACTCCAAGAGGGGGTATTTATGCTCGATAGTGGGTTCATGCCTCTAGTTTCCAAGGGAAGTGACAGAAATCTCTTCGGTTGTAGATGTGCTGTTGCCACTAGGGAGAAAACAACGGTCTCTTGTTCATGGAACATGTGGACTGTTTACCTTGCACACTTTTCTTAAAGCAGTTGTCTGTTGCTTGCAACTTAATACTGGAGGGGGTTCAGATGATAACCTAAAGGTGGACTTCTAGTCATAGATGCAGTTGGATGGCGGTCTATGTATATTGTTGTATTGCCCAATCGAATCTCATAGGATCTTTCTGACTAGTAATTGCATTGTTATGCTTTGCTCAGTTCCTGTCAATTGCCATGCTGTAATTTGTTTACCCTTCATGCCATGTTGTTTATCTAAGGAGAGCACCTCTAGTGAACTATGGACCCCGGTCCAATAATTACCATTGATACATCTTCCACTGTTACCTGTTTACTTGCTGCAAACCATTACCTTTCACACCATACGTTTAATCCTTTGTTACAGCAAACCAGTGAGCTTGATAACCTCACCGATTCGTTGGGGCAAAGTCTTGAGTTTGTGTTGTGTAGGTCTCCGCGTTGCTTGCAACACCAGTATGACGTTTCCTTCCTCCTTCTGGTTCGATAACCTCGGTGTCTACTGAGGGAAGACTTGCTGTTGTGCTCATCACACCTTGCTCTTGGGGTTTCCAACAAAGTGCTCCACGTCAGCACCATCAACAAGTTTTCTGGCGCCGTTGCCGGGGAGGCCAAGGACGTCTTCACTAGGGGAGTCCTTCACTTCCTTTCTATTTACTTTGTTTTTAGTTTGCTTTGTTTATTTTGCTTGGTTTTGTTTTCCTCTTTTCAAAAAACCCAAAAAAAATTAGTCTAGTTTGGTTTGCTTGCCTCTTTCAAAAACCCAAAAAATTAGTTCTTGCTCTAGCTGTTGCTGTTGTTTTTGGCTTGCCCACCTTTGCCAAAATGAACTCTGCTGAGAACACCAAGTTGTGTGAATTCACTAGCACCAACAACAATGATTTCCTAAGCACACCTATTGCTCCACCTGCTCCTGATGCTACCTTTTCTGGTGCTGGTTCTGATGATCCTGCTGCCCATCTCAATAGCTTTGTTGAACTTTGTGAGATGCAAAAGTATAAGGATGTAGATGGAGATATTATTAAGCTCAAGCCTTTTCCTTTCTCCTTGAGAAGAAAAGCTAAAGAATGGTTGCTTTCTTTGCCTAAAAATAGTATTGATTCTTGGACTAAGTGCAAAGATGCTTTTATTGGAAAGTACTATCCTCCTGGTAAGATTATATCTATGAGAAGTGACATTATGAAATTTAAACAACTTGATAGTGAACATGTTGCTCCAGCTTGGGAAAGAATGAAGTCTTTGGTTAAAAATTTTCCTACTCATGGACTCACTGCTTGGATGACTATCCAGACTTTTTATGCAGGTTTGAACTTCTCCTCAAGAAATCTGTTGGATTCAGTTGCTGGAGGTACCTTTATGGGCATCACTTTCGGTGTTGCAACAAGGCTCCTTGATAATATGATGGTTAACTACTCTGAATGGCATGTTGCGAGAGCTCCACATGGTAAGAAGGTAAATTCTGTTGAGGAAACTTCCTCTTTGAGTGAAAAGATTGATGTTATTGTGGTTATGCTTGTTAATGGAAAAGCTCCTCTAGATCCTAATAGTGTTCCTTTAGCCTCTTTGGTTGCTCAAGAAGAGCAAGTTGATGTGAACTTTATTAGAAACAACAATTTCAACAACAATGCCTATAGGAATAATTTTGGTAGCAACAACAATTATAGGCCTTATCCTCCTAATAATGGCAATTCATATGGAAGCTCTTACAATAATGCTAGAACTTCCCCCTCTGAACTTGAAGTCATGCTCAAGGACTTTATTAGTAAGCAAACCACTTTCAATAAGACTATAGAGGAAAAGCTTTTAACTGTTGAGAAAAATATATCTTCTTTGTCTGAAGCTTAGTCTTCCTTGATTAATAAAATGTCCGCTAAACCTGAAACTATGGAAAACACCTTTGCTACTGCTCATGCCATACAAGTTACTATTGATGAAAATGTTAGGCTGTTAGCTCAACTTCATGCTAGGTGGGAAAGGGAAGCTGAAATTGATAGAAACAATAGTGTGTGCACCATCACCACTAAACCACAAGTAGTCCCTATCCCTACTCCTACTATGCCGAAGCCTATCGACCTACTACTAGTGATGCTAAGTTTGATTTTGATCTTGATGGTTGCAATATTTTTGAAGTGATTGTGTTTTTGCAAAAGCTTGCTAGAAGTCCTGATGCTAGTGATATGCATGTTGCTTTCACTAAACATATTACAGATGTTCTTGTGAAAACTAAGGAAGAGAAGATAAAACACAAAGCTTCTATTCCTAGGAAAGTAGAAGATAGTTGGGAAACCCATTATTAATATAGAAGTGAATGACTTTGATCTCAAAGCTTCATGTGATCTTGGTTCTAGTGTCTCTATTATGCCTAGGAAGATTTATGAAATGCTTGATTTGCCACCATTGGAAGATTGTTATTTGGATGTCCCACTCAATGATAATACTAAAAAGAAACTCATGGGGAGTTTTAATGATGTTCTCATTATGGTTAACAATGCTTATGTACCTATTGATTTCTATGTTTTGGATGTTGAATACAATGTTTCTTGTCCTATTACTTTGGGAAGACCTTTTCTTAGAATTGTTGGTGCTATTATTGATATGAAAGAAGGCACCATTAAATATAATTTTCCATTCAAGAAGGGTATTGAACACTTCCCTATGAGGAGAGAGAAGTTGTTTTTTGCTCCTCGTTGAAAGCAAGGTTTGATGTTAATGCTTCCTCATTTGAAAATACTTGATTCTTCTTGCTTCTTGTGCCTAACTTAAAGACGTTAAAGAAAAGTAATTCTTGGGAGATAACCCAAGAGTTTCCTTGAGTATTGGAAGTTATTAATTCAGTAATGACCTCTCCTTATCCTTTTTGTGCCAAGAATGACCTCTAATGAGAGGGAAGTAAGATTTGGAAAGTTGCTGTCCAGAAACAGATTTCTGTCCTCCACTAAAAAAATTCGTGAGGAGGCTCTGTAACTCGGTTAGAGCTCAAAAGTTATGAGTAAATCCCCTAGTATGTTAGCTAACTTTCGGTAGTTCAACACTTTTTGATTTAAGCAACAGAAGATGTCTGAAAAAATTGGTTTCTACCTGTTGGCCTGTTTTGACAGATTTCTGCCATTATTTGCATTTGCTTCTTATTGATTCCTTTTGAGTTATCTTTAGGTGAATTGAGCTTTTTGAGGGAGTTACTACAGTATCTTGTGTTTTTAGTGAAAAGCCTTGCTGTTCCAAAGCTTTGCCAGAGGTCTAATATGTTTTGAATAAACTAATGTTGCTAATGAAGATTGTGTGAAGTTTTGTATGAAGGAAAAATTTCAGGTGTAGAGAGAGAATGATGCAATGAGAGGAAGAATGGAAAAAAGCTAAAGCTTGGGGATGCCACCATGGTGTCACCTCAAGAAATATCCAATAGGTACAAGCATCAAAGCTTGGGGATGCCCAAGGCATCCCCTTCTTCATCAATAAAAAGCTATGGTCTGCCTAGACACTTCGTTTTTATTGTTTCATGCACAGTTGTGTTGTTCTTGGAGCATCTTAGTTTCCGTTTACTTTGCTTATGTTGTTTAGTTTGCTTGAGTAAAGTAGTATTGGACCCACATTCTCGCTGTGTTGTTTTGCAAATAAGTTGTTTGGTGTTGGAAAGGAGTAGTAAGTTCTTGCTTGAAGTGCAAGAGGAGCTTGCATTGACTATGAGTTAGACTTTAGCATGACATGCTAGGTGTTGTTTTGACCTTATGCTTAGTGATTATTGCTGTAGCATGTCTCTTTCCAAACAATTGGGATTGCTTAGTGTGCCTTGAAGAAATTATGCGTTGTTTTAGCATGCAAAAGCATAGTATTGTGGTATTCTCCTTTGATGCTTTGCTTGGGTTGACTTGGCACATGCTCACACCATGTTATGACTATGACAAGTCACCATTAGCCTCTATGATTATTTAGTCCTTGACTTGTAGTACCACTCTTTAATTTGATTAGTATGCTTTGTTGCACTGCATGATTATGGCCATTATTGCTCTCTTAGTTGGTTGCTCCCATTATTTTGCTAGCCTCCACTTGTATGAGTAAGTTATACTCATGCCTCCAACTCCCAAGAAACCAAGTTATTCAAAGTTTCCACTATAAACTCCTATGCATGGTGTGTTACACCATTCCAAGTATATTCTTGTTTTCAACTATCTTCCAATTAAAAACTATTTTGTTATGTGAAAACTTAGTGATTAAAACCCTCACAAACTTTATGGCACACTTTATTCTTTGCCCCTAATAAACTTGAACCATTGTGACAACTTTGTTGTATATGCTTGCACTTATAAGTTGGAATTAGCAGATCCGTGCTGTCACGGGGAACGTTTTCAACATTGCACTAGTACTTTGTACTAAGTTGATACCATGTTCTTTTGTCTATGGATGTCACCGGTGTGAAATAAAGAGGGAACTTGTAAGTCCATGGAGTTTGTATCCTGTGTTAGAGAAACGCCTGGGCCGCTAGCCTAAGCCATGCCTAATCATGGTGGAAACTTGCAGCATCACCATAATGAGCTATCTATGAAGCATCCTCAATAAAAATCTATGCATATGGTAAATAAAAAGATTGATGGGATGCTCATTGTCTGCTTGCCTTGTCATTTTGGTTATGGGAAAGCTCATGTACCATGTGCAAGGGGTACCCCGTTGGCGGTTCTCAATGATATGCAAATACTTACAGTGACAAGAACTTACCTAGACCCAAATTTGAGTATGCATGAGGTGTGGCCCTCGTATTCAAGGGACGTCTTGAGATTGCCAACTTATACTTCGTCAAGCATATACTCTAGCTTTGTCACTTTAACCTTAACCACTTCAAGATGCTTATGATAGGGGCAATGAGGGCTGAAAGCTAACAAGTACCATAATTTTTGGAAGCTCCTTTTTAAACTTGTAATCCCTGCTTCCTTTAAAAAAGGCCTTTCTTCCACCATTATTGAGTCTCCACCTTCTACCTTTAGGCACCATTAAGAGAGCATAGTTGTCATTCTGTGTGCAGTGTTCCAAAGCTTATTAGTTGATGCATATTGTGTTATTACTTGATCTTGTCCTATTTGTTTCTAGTCACCCTTGTGAACTTTCCAGGTGTCCTATGCATATATTTTATACTCTATGAGGGACAAGCTGATTGCCACTATGCCATGTTTTCTGCATGTGAAACAAACAAACGTTTTTCAATGCA
This sequence comes from Avena sativa, assembly GCA_916181665.1. Lineage (NCBI taxonomy): Eukaryota > Viridiplantae > Streptophyta > Magnoliopsida > Poales > Poaceae > Avena > Avena sativa. The sequence goes on from OV702296.1 coordinate 222,125,376, forward strand.
TGTTATTCATGATCTTTGTTTGTAGCTTGTCATGTTGCATGCATAGTTGCTATGCCCTATTGTTAGAACTCCATCTTTCATGCACATGTTTAGAGTTCTTTGATCCCAGCTTTCAATGTTTGCAAATGGTTGGATCTTTATTGTGAGGGTGCATGTCACCTCAAAAATTATTCTGTTTATCACTTACCTACTCGAGGACGAGTAGGAGTTAAGCTTGGGGATGTTGATACGTTGGAAACGTATCCATAATTTTGATGCTCCATGCTTGTTTAGTATCTACTTTGCTTTACTTGTCCATACTTTGATGTGCTTTTTACATGTTTTCTGGTACTAACCTACTAACAAGTTGCAATAGTGCCATATTCCTGTTTTCTACTGTTTTTGGTTTCAGAAAAGTTAGTAAAGCAATATTCTCAGAATTGGACGGGACAAACAACAAAGTCAATTACTTTCCGTGGGGAACAAGAAGTCCAGAGGGGATCCGGAGGGGCCAGCCAGGAGGTCCAGACCCACCCAGGCGCGGGTGGGCCCAGCCCCGCGCCTGGCTAAGGTTTGGCCACCCTGGCCACCGCCTCGGCCTCCCCCTTCGCCTATAAGAAGCCCCCGATGCAGAAACCTTGAGTACCCGATCAAATATCCACGAAACCATCTGTAGCCGCCGCCACCATCGTCCCTCGATCGGGGGGATCTGAAGTTCTTCCCGGCACCCTGTCGGAGGGGAGATCATCCTGTAGTCCTTCTCTCCGGTATGACGCATGAGTAGTTCTACCTTGGACTATGGGTCCATAGAGTAGCTAGATGGTTGTATCTCCTCCTTTGTGCTTTCATGTATAGATCTTGTGAGCTACGTTCATGATCAAGATCTAATCTATTTGTAATCATGCATGTTGTGTTTGCGGGGATCCGATGGATATTGAGATTATTATGTTGGTTTGATTAATGGTTTTGTCTTTATGACTCTATCATGTCTGTGTTGTTTTTTATCTTGCATGCTCTTTGTTGTTAGTAGCTATCTTGGCCAAGTAGTTGATAGTGACTCCAAGAGGGGGTATTTATGCTCGATAGTGGGTTCATGCCTCTAGTTTCCAAGGGAAGTGACAGAAATCTCTTCGGTTGTAGATGTGCCGTTGCCACTATGGAGAAAACAACGGTCTCTTGTTCATGGAACATGTGGACTGTTTACCTTACACACTTTGCTTAAAGTAGTTGTCTGTTGCTTGCAACTTAATACTGGAGGGGGTTCGGATGATAACCTGAAGGTGGACTTCTAGTCATAGATGTAGTTGGATGGCGGTCTATGTATATTGTTGTATTGCCCAATCGAATCTCATAGGATATTTCTGACTAGTAATTGCATTGTTATGCCTTGCTCAGTTCATGTCAATTGCCCTGCTGTAATTTGTTTACCCTTCATGCCATGTTGTTTATCTAAGGAGAGCACCTCTAGTGAACTATAGACCCCAGTCCAATCTTTACCATTGATACATCTTCCACTATTACCTGTTCACTTGCTGCAAACCATTACCTATCACACCATACGTTTAATCCTTTGTTACAGCAAACCAGTGAGCTTGACAACCTCACTGATTCGTTGGAGCAAAGTCTTGAGTTTGTGTTGTGCAGGTCTCTGTGTTGCTTGCAACACCTGTGTGACGTTTCCTTCCTCCTTCTGGCTCGATAACCTCGGTCTCTACTGAGGGAAGACTTGCTTCTGTGCACATCACACCCTTCTCTTGGGGTTTCCAACGAAGTGCTCCACGTCAGCACCATCAGGGCCCCTGGCCCTCCACCGACCTTGTCCTTTAGCCTACTTATACATCTCCTCGGAACGTAAACCCTAACGGGGCAAAAATCCACAAAAAGGTCTGCACCGCCGCCACCACCGAAGAGGAGATTCGGGGGACAGAAGTCTCTATTCGGGCACCCTGCCGGGACGGGGAATTTCCCCCGGATTCATGTCCATCGATCTCCACCACCATCTCCATTGCCTTTGCTGACTCCCATGATGAGGAGGGAGTAGTTCTCCCTCGAGGCTAAGGGCTCTACCGGTATCTATGTGTTCATATATCTCTATGCGTGATATTATTGTGGTCATGAGCTTTGTAATCAAGTAGATCTACTCTGCTACTCAAGTGCTTTAATTAATCTCCGGCTGTCCCCACGTGTGTGAAGGTGACAGTGTGCACACCGTGTGGCACTTAGGCTAAAGATTACAGAAATACTTGTCATGAGTTATATTTTGAGTTGGTTGTCTCTATGAAATTGTGGTGTTTGTTGGAACCATCTAGCGCTCAAGTTGACAGTGTGGGGTTATCTAGATAGGAAATGCGAACTTTGAGGTGTGCTGTTATAGCCCTACTGTGGATTAGAGTTGTCTAACTGGAGAGTAGTTCATAGTAGTATCATAAAGAGAAGATATTTATGAGAGTGTTCACTAGTGAAATTATGATCCCTAGGCCTTGTTTCTAAGCATTGAAACACATTTTACAACTAGTCCTGCTACATGTTTGTTTGCTTCCATCTTTATTTCAGATTGCATTTAGTCTCTTCCTCCCCGTCAAGCTCTTTTCTGGCACCGTTGTCTTATAATCATCCATACTACTTGTATTTTAATATCTCTTCGCCGAACTAGTGCACCTATACACCTGACAAGTGCATTGGGTGTGTTGGGGACACAAGAGACTTCTTATATCTTGATTGCAGGGTTGCTTGAGAGGGATACTTTTGACCACTTCCTCCCTGAGTTCGATAAACCTTGGGTAATCCACTTAAGGGAAACTTGCTGCTATTCTACAAACCTCTGCACTTGGAGGCCCAACACTGTCTATAAGAATAGAAGCGTGTATAGACATCAGCAAGTATTACATTCACGCAGTATGTGGAGGTCCATGATGGGGATGAGGAGGTCCATGGTGAGGAGAAATGTCAAGAAGAACATGCGAGTCTAGGATCGTGCAAGGACAACATGATGGATAGGTGTAGGTTGATGGGGCTATTGATCACCAAACCTTGGCGATGGTATGATCCCTGGAAATTGGAGATGACCTCATGCCAAGAGGTCCAAAGCCGATGTTGCGAATAGCTACGGAATACAACGCCATGGTGCCGCTGCAAGGCTCTCACACAAATGATCTAGAACGATTACATGTTGCACTTTCAACCAGATCGGATGTCCAAAGTGATGAAAAACGCCAAGATATTACCCATCTTGTGCAAAATGGCCCGATCCGACTGCAAGTTCCTTATGGATGGCAACTATTACCGATGATGTGGTTTCCATTCGTGACTAATAAACTATAACATGTCATTTAATGTGAGCATTGTCTCGGAATAATGTAGGAACGAACTTTCCTTTGAATATTTATTTATCTTAGAAACATCTCTGTATATCCATCGAGGAACAAATAATAACATATACAAATATTCTCATTTGTTGATGTGTGCTTTTTGTGGTAGTTTCTGTGTATGTGTGTTACTTATCATGCACCACTATCTTGTACGACACAATCTCTAGGAAAGACACTGCTTGGATTGGATCCATCTCAAACAACCCACACAACCCTACAAGTATAGTTACACAAAATAATAAAATTTGAAGCATTATACCATATGATATTCCTTGGTACAATACAAAACCATAAGCATAGAGGATGTGCCACATAAACCATCTAAGGGTATGTCTTCACAAAGGAGCATATGTGGTACGAGAAACATCTTCTATCTCAGCAATACATGATTTGTTAATACATATGACCAAAAAATATGGCTAGAAGACAATGACGTCTAAATGTATTACTTATCATGCACCACTACATTGTAAGACATAATTTATAATGATTTGGTATAGACTTTTCTTGAACAACTTGCACAACACTACACGTTTAGTTCTCTCTAGTATATCTTCATAAAGAAGAAGATGTAGTGTACGAAACATAAACTATCTCAGTACCACACGATTTTCAATGCTCGAGAAAAGTAAAAAACATGTATAAGCGACAAATATATAGATGCTTTACTCATCAATAAAATATCTAACCATTTTAGTTTGGATTGTCCGTGAGCAACCTTCACAATACTACATTTTCAGTTTCATAAAAGGCATAAAGCTTAAAGCTTTGGTATAACACTACTAACAATATATCTTGATAAAAGGGAAGAAACACAACATTTTGTGCGCTTGGAAAGTAACTTTGATCTCTTTCCAACTATATTTGTAAGCACTAGCCAAAGCAACACACAATATCATATGAAAATGGTGTCACCTCATCTATAAATAAAGGTGTTATGATCTCATCTATCTGCACCACCAGCAAAACAAAATTGAAAACATGAAGGCCTTGTTACTCCTAGCTCTCATTGCTTTGGTAGCGAGCACTGCATTTGCGCAGTATCTGGAAGTCCGCAATGAGGATGCTGAGGTCCATGGTGAGGTAGAATGCCAGCAGGAACAGGTTAGTCTAGGTGCATGCCAAGATTATGTGAAGGATCGGTGCAGGTCGATGAAGTTTCCCATCACCCAGCCTTGGAAATGGAGAAAGCCTTGGAAATGGACCGAGCCCTGGAAATGGGGGATGAGCTCTTGCGATGATGTTCAGAAGCGATGCTGCGAAGAGTTAGCAAAGGTGTCGATGCAGTGCCGTTGCATGGCTATTAAGCGAACTATCCAAGGCGACATCATGTTGCGCTTTCAGCCAGGTCGGATGTCCAAAGTGATGGAGAAGGCTAAGAGTCTGCCTGTCCTGTGCAACATGCCCCCTTCTGATTGCAAGTCCATGGCTAATGGATATTACTGATGATATGGTTTCCATCAGTGACTAATAAACTGTCACATACCATGGTATGTGACCATTGTCATGGAATAATGTATGGGCAGATTTTCCTCTGAGTAGTGGTTTCTTTGCAAACATCTTGGCATGTCCATCAATGCAATGGTGTTAGCATATGAAATTACAATAGGCGTCGTTATTTGGTGCTCTTTAGTTTGTGTGTGCATGTCCATCCTCTATTTAGCAAAATTATAATATATGAATTGTTCACCGAGTCGTACAAAGCAAAGTGAGGATGACCAAATGGTTCTCTTCAAGAAAGATTCATTGAGTATTTGACAAGCTGTCTCTTTCTCCAGTTTAACAAACAACTAAAAGTAAAGTCTAGGATATCCTGCAACATGCTAAAACGACCGACGGATTTATACACACCAACCACTTCATGTTACATTTATTTTTGAAAAAGACTGAAATCTTGAACAAGCTTTAGGATGAACAACATGATTCTAAATAAGGGAAAAAGTTCAGCATCTTGATGTGTTACTTTTTTTAAGTGAACCTTTGGTACAACATTACATATCTATCTTGTACTACTACCTTGTAAGACAAATCGGTCTGGATCCATCTTCAACAAGGTGGGCAACAATACACATTATGTTTCACTGAAGCGAAAAGTCTTAAACCTTACCATAACATTACATATCTATCTTCTTAAAGGGGCAAATTGAGTACAAGAAACACCATAACTTTCACATCCGTGTGATGACGACGACTATAATGTAGCTAGCAATAGGCCACCTTCCATTGGTGACTTGAAAACGGCCACATATCACCAGATGTGGCCTATAGAAGTGGAATTATATATGAAAGAAGTTCTGTGGAAAGTGCCCTGGGATCCCGAGCTCCAATACTCCCTTTGTTTTAAAAAAATTATATAAAAAAGTTAAAAATAACTAAAAATAAATTCTGGATATAGTCCATGTTGTATCCTACAAACATGCAAAATCGCAACCCGAAATTCTTTATATTTTTAGCATAGTCCATGTTGTTTCCTTTGAATATTTATTTAATGTGTTTTTTTGTGGTAGTTTTTGTGTGTATGTGTGTTACTTAGCATGCACCACTATCTTGTATGACACAATCTCTAGGAAAGTCACAACTAGGAACATTTGGATCCATCTTAAACAACCTGCACAACTCTACAAGTATAGTTACACAAAATAATAAAATTTGCATTATATAATATTATATTCCTTGGTACAATACAAAACCATAAGCAAAAGAGGATATGCCACATAGACCATTGTTAATGGTATGTGTGGTACAAGAAACAAAATCTTCTATCTTAGTGATACATGATTTGTTAATACATGACCAAAAAACATGGCTAGAAGACGATGACGTCTAAATGTATTACTTATCATGTACCACTACATTGTAAGACATAATTTCTAATGATTTGGTCCATAACTTTTTTGAACAACTTGCACAACACTATACAACTACTTCTCACTGGTATATCTTTACAAAGAAGTAGATGTAGTGTACGAAACATCAACTATCTCAGTACCACATGATTTTAAGTGAACCTTTTGTACAACATTACATATATATCTTGTACTACTACCTTGTAAGAAAAATCGGTCTGGATCCATCTTCAACAAGGTGGGCAACAATACACATTATGTTTCACTGAAGCGAAAAGTCTTAAACCTTGCCATAACATTACATATCTATCTTCTTAAAGGGGCAAATTGAGTACAAGAAACACCATAACTTGCACATATGTGTGATGACAACGACTATTATGTAGCTAGCAACAGGCCACCTTCCATTGGTGACTTGAAAACGGCCACATATCACCAGATGTGGCCTATAGAAGTGGAATTATATATGAAGAAGTTCTGCGGAAAGTGCCCTGGGATCCCGAGCTCCAATACTCCCTTTGTTTTAAAAAATATATATAAAAAAGTTTCAAAAAAAACTGAAAATAAATTCTAGGTATAGTCCATGTTGTATCCTACAAACATGAAAAAATCGCAACCCGAAATTCTTTATATTGTTAGCATAGTCCATGTTGTTTGCTTTGAATATTTATTTAATGTGTTTTTTTTGTGGTAGTTTCTGTGTGTATGTGTGTTACTTAGCATGCACCACTATCTTGTATGACACAATCTCTGGGAAAGTCACAACTACGAACATTTGGATCCATCTTAAACAACCTGCACAACTCTACAAGTATAGTTACACAAAATAATAAAATTTGCATTATATAATATTATATTCCTTGGTACAATACAAAACCATAAGCAAAAGAGGATATGCCACATAGACCATTGTTAATGGTATGTGTGGTACAAGAAACAAAATCTTCTATCTTAGTGATACATGATTTGTTAATACATGACCAAAAAAACATGGCTAGAAGACGATGAAGTCTAAATGTATTACTTATCATGTACCACTACATTGTAAGACATAATTTCTAATGATTTGGTCCATAACTTTCTTGAACAACTTGCACAACACTATACATTTAGTTCTCACTGGTATATCTTTACAAAGAAGCAGATGTAGTGTACGAAACATCAACTATCTCAGTACCACATGATTTTGAATGTCCGACAAAAGAAAAACCATCTATAAAGGACAAAGATGTTTAGATGCTTTACTCATCAACGAAATCTCTAACCATTTTAGTTTGGGTCGTTTGTGAGCAACCTTCAAAACACTACACTTTCAGTTCCATAAAAGGCATAAAGCTTTGGTATAACACTACTGACAATATATTTTGAGAAAAAGGGCAGAAACACGACATATCTCACTAGTTTACACATTTTGTGCACTTGGAAAGTAACTTTGATCTATTTTGTGCACATATCTATCTTGTACTACTACCTTGTAAGACAATCTCTAACAAATCGGTTTGGATCCATCTTAAACAAGGTGCACAACAATACAAATTCTGTTGCACTGAAGCGAAAAGTTCTAACCTTGCCACAACATTACATATCTATCTTCATAAAGGGGTAGATTGAGTACAAGAAACAACATCTATCTCAATAACTTGCACATCTTCCTGATGATGACAGACTATTATGATGGTGACTTAAATACTGTCCCATATCACCAGATGTGGCCAAGATGCAGTGGAATTATATATGAAAGAAGTTCTGGTTCTACATATGTTCCCTCTTGCAAACGTCTGTCTAGTTCATATAGAGACTGGTATCAAAGGCAGAAATGTCATGATTCATATTTTTACCTGCACAAGATTTAATTCCCTGATATCCTTACTGATTTATTGTTGTACTGCTAGTACATATAAGATTGTGAACTGATCTTATGTCAATACGAAGATATGAGGTGGTAGGATCCTTCTATCTTATCAAAACCAAGGACATGATAACAAACAGCAAAAGCGCCCGCATCTGCATGCCTACTCCCGTGGTTGGCGCATTCGACGAAGGACCAGCAGGTGCCTTTCCGTTGTTAGTCTCAGGTTTCTCGGTTGGGCACGTGTATCTGCAGAGGCTGGGCCGGACAACCCGGTAGACGCCTTTGCTCGCCAAGACGTAGACGTCCTTGCTGTTGTCCTCGCCGAAGGAATATATGTAGCCGAGCGACGGGAGAGGGCTCCCAGCAGCACTGTCGCAGGGTATGGGAGAGTCCTTGGAGCAGCTGAAGGAGATCAGGTTGGAGGTGTAGTTCCCACTGCTCTCGGGGGTCTCCGTGCCAGTCCACATGGCCGACGCATACAGGTCAGCATACAAGTACCTGAAAACACATTAACAGATAAATTCGCAGTTTCAAGAAATGGTGCTGCACACCATATAGTAGTTCAGTACACATCTTTTGAGTTCAAAACCAGCGCAAGAGGCCTTAGAAAATCAGATTCAATATGCCCCTCGCACGACGCTAATTAATACCTTCCATACAAGCAGGGGTCGGCGGATCCTCGGTAGACAGAACCACCTATGATTGATGCAGATCCGATGTTTTTATTAACATCGGAATGATTGTACCCCATGATAGGAGGTATGGAATTAATGGACTTGAGCGATGTGTTTCCTCCGGGTGTCCATGGTGGGTCGTAAACTAACGGACCCTCATAAACACGCCACCCGTAGTTTCCGCCCTTTGAGATCAAATCAACTTCTTCGTATTGATCCTACATAGGAACAGTCAATTATGATTAATAGATTTAAAGTGCACGTATTGCGCCAGTACTACACGCTAATCTTTCAGACAAATACTAGCCTGTCTTGAGAAAGAACGCAGTACCGTTACAAAAAGGGGATCTCAAGAATGAATAGTTGAGTTCCATCAATATGATGCATATAAGAAACTTCCGACTTTTTAACCATCACGTGCTACATGCCTATCCTATACTTAACAGTGTTCCAATATAAACTGTAAATGACTGTCAAGTTCAGGATATATTAAGTTACAAAGGTGGGATCTCAAGAATGAAAAGTTCTGTCAAAACATCCAAAAATTTAACTGTTATTTTCTATACATGCCTATCCTGTACTTCCAGTTCAGAAACTAGTAAGTTAGTGATCAAGCTAGATCCCACAGAAGTAGACTATAGCCCAATGGTGATATCGAACTAATGAAGCAAATATATCGTTACTACATACAGGTCTTAGCACTTCACACATTGAACTGTTTGTGATGATCTTGAAATATACCTGGCCAACATCTGCACAGTAGAAGTAGGAAGGCCTCTCCAAATCAAAGCTGCATCTCCAAGGGTTTCTAACACCCAAAGCCCAAATTTCTGGTTCTAGGTCACTATCATCAGCGAACGGGTTGTCCTTTGGAATTGAATAGTTACCCCATAAGCTTTGGTTAGTGATTTTAACCGGTCCTGAAAATACCAAAATAAAATCTTAGAAAGCTTCAAGAATAAATTAAATCTTAATAAACCATGCCAAAGTAGTTCTTTCTTCATTTAAAAAAAGTGAAGTACATAGTCTGTCTGTCTGTCAGAACTAGTTGTGCTGGGCAGCAGAGAACATTAATTCAGATGCCGTATACTAAATACCTTGAGTTACAAATGTGTTAAGATGAAATATGAATTGAGAACATATACAAAGTAACACACTAGTTCGCTAAATGGTGCCAGCATGGATCCCGTGTACTAGATTTGACTAGCCCATTCGTTAGACAGGAAAATAATTGTAGTGTTCACTTACAAAGTAAAATTGTACCAAACCGATGTCATTAAAGATATCTCACTGAAGGAGGTAGTTAGGACTCGGGAGTACCAAGTTGTTTTATACTATCACTGAACCAAATTTTCTACTAAAACGACTAATAGTTACTTCTATGCAGAAATGTAGAGTGCTGAACCTTCTCCTACTAAGAGATAAGAGAAGCATATGAAGACGTCCCATGAAAACTAACAGGTTGAAAGTGAAGAAAATTAAATAGTACTTCAACTTGAGTAAATCTCAAAAATGACAAAAGACGGCTTTCTCGAAGAATTACCTGGTGCACTGTCAACGTCAAGCCTCATAATTTTTCCCAATAGCGACCTTTTGTTCTGTGCAAAATTAAACGGGTCTCCTTTCTGTCCACCGTCCCCCATCATGAAGTAGAGGTATCCATCGGCAGGCCCAAAAAGTATCTGGCCTCCATGCTGAGATGTATAAGGCAAACCCATTGTGAAAATCCTTTTAACTTCAGATGGATCGGCAGATGTTACCTGAAGAGAATATGCAAATAAGAGTGTGAGTGCATAAGGTTTAACTTCAATGGGCATCAAGGCATGAACGGAAGCATGTATCCAGACGAGCAAACCTCAGAAACATTCGATGATGAACCTTTAGCAGAAAATTCAGACACAACAGTCTGATATTGGCACGGCTGAGCACCATTATCAGTGCCAAGCTTCGATGGGTCGCAGCCCACATCAGAGTTGCACGAGCACCTACCAGAACAGCTGGGCGACTTCGTCCTGTCACAGTTGTAGGAGGCAAAGAAGCGTCCGTTGGTCGCGAAGTCGGGATGAAACGCCATGCCCATGAGCCCGAATGCTGAGTCGAAATGCACCTGGTCAGTCAGATCAACGAACGGGCCTGTCTCGCCGAATTGCAGCGTGCCTCCAGATCCCTGTTCTGGCACAGTTGCCAGCCATATCTTCCCAGCTTGGGTGCCCAGGAAAACTCTGTTAGAGCCATCAGGGTGAGGAACCATGTTCAGGTAGGAGTAGGACCCGTTGTCGAGTCTCTCTAGGCATACCCCTTTCGGAGAGGCTGAAGTTTCGGCAGTGTCAAACGAAACCGTGTTCCCGCCACCGAAGCACACTGACCGGTCGCTAGGCACACCGCCGAACGACGTGCAGAAGTCGCTCTCGGACTGCCAAGCGTCGGTGAGCTTCGATGGTGAGCTGGGTAGCCTTGCGCCTCCTTGCAGCGGAGGCTGGAAGGGGGAGTTGAGTATCGTCACATCCTTGCAGGTTTCCCAGACTAGCTTGCAGTAATCCTGTGTTGTCTCCTTGGACTGAGCGGAAGTCGCCGAGGAGGTGGAGTTGCACAGGAATGGGACTGTTCGGACGTTTGGGCCGGCGTCGAACAGTTCAGCAGAGTATGGATTGCATCTCTGAAAGAAAAAGTAGAAGTTAAATTTAGTAGATCGGACGCTGACTTCATGAACGTGTTGGTAATTCAGTAACCTGAGAAGATGTTTTTTACACGAACTAAGCTTATATGTTTTTGAAGTAGTCTATGTTCATTCATTTTATTACCAGAACCACATAGTTGCTGGGTTCATGTAAGAATTCGTGTGAATCGGAATCTCATTTTTGTTCTTTTGAAAGGAAAGAAAGGCAGCAGCTTTACACAAATACATGTTGGTCTTACCACCAGATATTTCATCAATTATCACTATCAGCAAGACCGTAGGCCAGATCTTGCAGCATACTAGATATCTAAGCTAGCAGCGCCTACTTGCATTGCAGCTTCAGGAGACAGACAGTACTCCTACTACTTCGGTGAATAGGTTTATCTTTCCACGCAATCCCGGGACATCATCATCAAGACAACGGAATAGGATGAGGCAGCATCCATGAACAAAGTAAAAAATGTCCAGTGCTGCTAAGTTATGCAGGGAGTGCTACTGACATGTCAACCGTCAGTAGCAGCAAGGCCAAAGATCAAATCTTGCAGTAAAAAATGTCCAGTGCTTCTGATCGAGTTATCCAGGGAAGCAAACCGTCGAGCAGATGGTTGGCGGGCGTACCGCGCAAAGGACGGACTTGAGGACGGCGGCGCAGGGCGCGTCGGAGACGCTGGCGGCGTCGAACTGCTTGCGCAGAGCGGCGTCGACGGCGGCATCGCAGCAGCTGGCGCCGGCGTAGCCGCAGAAGGCGAGCGTCCCGTTGAGCGGCAGCGGCGCCCCTGAGCAAGAAACGACATGAAGAGATGAGTCGAGGTGGTCTGGGTCTGAGCAGCGGTGGTGTACAGTGTAGCGAGTACTGACTCTGGTCGGTGCAGAGCGGGAAGGCGCGGGAGGCGGCAGGGAGGAGGAGGAAGACGACGACGAAGAAGTAGCAGCAGCAGAGGACGGCGGCAGGGCGGCTAGTCGGCGTCGGCATCGCCATGGTGAAAGGCAACAGGCCGAATCAATCCATGTTAGTCCAGCTCTCGAGCGAGCTTGTGCGAGTGCGATGGTCTGGTGAGAGTGAGATTTTGGAGAGCATGGATGGATTCCCGTTCCCGTGCAGTGGCACTGGACATGTTTGACCAACACCAACCCACTACTACGCTACGGTGTGCGGCTGGTCGGATTGGTTCTCTTTCTCTCGGCGGCAGCGACGTTGATTCATTGTTTTGTTAAGCTACTGCTGCTGCTGCTGCTGCTGCTGCTGCTAGTGGACTGCTAGTAGTGGATAGCTTCTTGGTCGGCCGATTGACTAATTTGCCACGACATTCATGTCTGTTTGGTGGCCACACCTTGCTGACTTTAATTTGGAACATGTATTCGGCCAATATTGGAGTATTGTTTGTTTTACCCAAAAATCCAATCCGATCCAATCCAATCCACGAAGGAAATATATAGAGAACCGCCATGCGCCGCCCGATTGTTCGGCCCAAGTTGTCCGAAATGGTTTTCAAGTAAGTTAGATTGGAAGATCGCGCTTCATTTGAAATGCTAGCTCGATTTTACTTTCGATTGTAATTTTTCACTACCGCCACGCGCCACCCGATTGTTCGGTCCTAGGTGCCTTCGTGGGCTCCGCTTTTCTGATAATCTTTCTTCGATCATAGTGTTTTAAAACCCTAAACTCAGAAGTTGCGGCGTGATATTTGCTCGAGACTTTTATTCGTGCGATTTCTCTATGATCCAAGCTCCAATGAAGCGGGATATTGATGTCCTAAGGTCTAGGGCGCAACATGAGAAGTGTTCGGAAGATGGCCTAGGGCGACAGCAAGCCAATGAGCCAGCGAGACAACTGGTTGGGTGTGCTAGGAAGAATTATCAGAAAGATCAACATATATGTCACAAGGAAATAAAAGGACTCAGTTAAGTATGTCTCCAATCAAAATGTTTCTAGGATTGTACTTTCTGCATTGTGAAGTAGACAAGGAGGCATGGATGATGGATCCCGACCAATCATGCAATTGGATGGATTTCTTTATGCTTGTACTGTGTTTATATTATGACATGGCCAGGTCATGCACGAGAGCATGCTGCCCAGATCGATCGAGCAATCAGGTGCGTATGTATGGGCAAGTTTGGGTTTGGCTGGACTGCAAAATACTTAATACTATGGGTGTGCTGAATTTGGTCATCTACCACGCATCACCAAGTGACAAAAGGCAAAGGACAATGTTTATTTCTTCCTCTCTTTTCATTCATCCCTGTCGTGCTCAGGAGGACGTGGGGTGCTGGTTAATTCATCCATCTTGTTGGATTGCAGCATGTCTTCAAGAGTTTACTCCTTCCGTTTTAAAATATAAAATGTTTTAATTTTATAAAAACGAATGTATCTAGATCCTTTTTAGTGTTTAGATTCACTTCAAACTACTCCTTCCGTTCCAAAATATAAGGCCCATAATTATTGTCAAAAGTCAACGCTTTTATAAGTTTGACCAAGATTCCACACAAGAATATAAATATTTATAATACTGAATCAATATCATTAGATTCGTTACATAGTATATTTTCTTAATGTTTTCATTGAATATTGTATATATAGATAGTTTTTAAATATATGATTAAAGTTACTTTCTCTGATTCATATTACTTGTCGTTTCGTTGTGTCAAAAAAAAAATATTATTTGTCGTTGGAATGAATGTATCTAGCTCTAAAATATATCTAGATACATCCATTTTAGTGACAAGTGATATGGATTGGAGGAAGTAGTAAGATTTAACATTTGACTAATGGTTAAGTGTCTTATATTTTAAGACGGAGGGAGTATACACTAAAAACGTCTAGATACCATCCCTTGCGAGCTAGGCGATCGCACGTGACAAAAAATATTGGGGGCCATATCCCAGCGACGGCCCATTAGATAAAGCTATTTTTTGGCCAAGCTGGAATACTAGGGCGCGTTTGGTAGCCTGCATCAAGTCCAGACAGGTCCGACAGAGCAGAAAACGACCTGTTTAGTTACCTGGGCTACCCCTACGTTATGTCCAGCGCAGTATTAAAGCAGCCCATAACTAGGCCTAGGACAACAGACGAATCGGCCATTTTCTGGGAGTCAGCCTCGGTTCGGTGCAAACTGGGCTACCGCTGCCCAACCATTGCACACATGGAGAGCGCGGGAGACACAAATAACTCCCTCTCCACTCTTCCTTGCTTCCTGTCACGGCCCCACTCCCCCAGTCAGAGTAGTCACGTCCCGTCCCTTCGGAGAGACCGATGGTCTCCTCCTCTCCTCCTCCGCTGCCTCCTCTGGCCAGCCTTTCCACCGGAAAGGTCGTGCCCCGCGTCAAGCACACACCCAAGCAGGTGGGGCACCCTGTCCAGCACGGCGTCGCACGCGCCATCGTGGAGTACGAGGCGGCAGGATTTAGGAGCGCGACAGCGTTAGCCGACCCCGTTGTTGTCCCCTCTCTACGGCGGTCGTCGCCGCTTTCTAGGGTTCCACACGAGACGCCGGTTAGGCCTGCGGTGGTCGGGGCGATGCGATCCATGCAGATTGCATCAGGGGTTGAGGCGTCCTGATCGGCTTCAGCACTGACCCCTCCACGAGCACATTGAGGGAGGCGTCCATGACGGAAGGGGCGCAGGGGTGGAGCGGCAAAATAGTCGGGCCGTGCCGCCGAGCTGGGACTTGCCATTCCCGTCGGGGTTTGGTTTGATCCCGGTAGGGTTTCCTGGCTTGACGGCGGCATTTTCGCCAGGATTAGCCGCGACAGTAGCGGACGGCGGCCCCTCTGGGCAGGACGCACGAAGCATCTCCCCTACTCCAACACCCGTCGTGCAAGCCAGATCCGCCGCTTCTTCTCCAACACCTCCGGCGATTAGGCCGTACACCGCAGGTAAGGGTTTTATGTTTCCCATCTATTCTTGTGTCCTCTTTACAAATTGATATGGTTGCTTCATAGAATGTGTTGCATTCGACTGCTGGAATACAATCTTTACATAGCACAATGCTTGTTATGTAGCTTCATATGTAAGCATTGTACAAATGCTTGGTGTGTAGTTGCATGTGAAATAGGTTCTACTCAATTTTTTAGTTCTTTTTAAATTTTAGGCTTGACACAAAGTAAATTCTCTAGATATGAAATTACGACAATTTCCCTATATGCAAACATATATACTAAACAAGTAAAGTGAGGAGCGAGGAAACCCTAGTGGAGCACGCAGAGACACAGAGATTTGCTTTACCGTAGTTCCTTCCTTGTTAAGGGAAGTATGTCTGCGTTGGAGGGGTGGGTTGTTCTAAGACCGCCACGCCACAATAGGACTCACCCTAGTTCTCCAATGGATCTCGCCACCAAAGGCCTGATCCACCTCTCCACTATTGGTACCCTTCGAGGCAGGAACCGATGCCTTTACAACTCTAGCGGGGCACACATCCACAACCGAATTGGAGGCTCCCGTGATGACAACAAGCTGCCACACGAACAAGGATTATCAAATAACCAAAACAAGGATCTAGATATTTGCAAGAAATACTAGATCGTGAATCCTCCAAGTGAATGGAAGGGAAGTAAAGCACTTGATTGCTGTTGATGAAGATCGAGGCCTCCTCCTTCGATTCCCCAAAGATCAAAGCCTTTGGGTGGATGAAGACGGAGATCTCTTGATGGAGCTTGAAGAACAGGTCTGGTCTTTTTCGAGTTGAATCAACAGTTCTGGCGGGAGAGGGGTGATAGGGTTAAATACCCCTGCCCAAAACTGGCCATCGGAGACTTTTGGGGGCGGATTATCTGGCCCCCACTAGGGGCGGATTATCTGGCCCGGGGAGAAAATCCGCCCGGGAACCAGAAAATCCGGGGGATTATCTGCACCCCATATTGCATGACGCGCCTTGCCTCCCTTTGCAAAACTCCTGGGGGAGGATTATCCGCCCCCCCTGATGGGTGGATTTTTTAGCTCGGGAAAAAACTCTGTCTCTAGTCGGACAATTCGGAGGATATTCTGCCCCCATACGACATGATGCACCTTGGCGCCTTTTGTCGATTGGGGAGTCGTGGATTATCCGGCCCTTGGTAGGAGCGCATTATCCGCCCGAAACATACCTTTGTGCTTCTTTTGAATTTGCTAAGACCTGCAGCACTTCAACACACATTAAATAATCCTTGGTATTGTTATCTGACACACAAAACACTAGAGATCATAAAATGTTCTTTCAATCTCCCCCTTTTTGGTGTTACATGACAATAATAGGATTTGCAATAAAACCTACTAACATCATCTTTACAATAAATGAAAGATGCTCCCCCTAAATGTGTGCATATCAACTATTTGCATTTGAATACAAATGCACACACGAAGGTACATGACAATTTCAAAAGATAGACAGCTACACCAAAGATGAGTTAGAAAAAAAAAATTCATACCACCGGGAGATGAACTAGCCAATATGATAAGAATAATATTAGACCTTGAAGCATCACACCACTTTGATGCATCGATAGATATAATTGCATATGACCATAGATAATTCCATAGATATTCCAGAATTCCAGAAGATCATAGATAATTCCACACACATAATTCCAACGCGAAATCCACACATAAACCATAGTACCACACGGCATGGTCTCATACAAAAATGAACACAAATAGAAATTCAACGCTAAATGGGCACATGCAAACGAGATAAGAAAGACGAGATAAAAGTAAAGTGCTTACGCCTGACCCATGCAAATCCACGGAGACCTAAATAGAACTAATTCTCCCCCTTTCGCATCAAAATGCCAAAAAGGAAGAAGACCGATGCTAACGCCCCAAGAGATCACTCGGAGTCCTCTTCATAATCATCCTTGTCCCCGTCCTCGTCCTCACCCTCATCATCATACTCATCATCATCATCAGCTGGAGGTGTAGACTCCCTTGCTGGAGCAGGGAACATGTGACGCTCGAGCTCCCCATAGTTGAGACCGGAGGTGTTCCACTGAGCATAAGGGGCTGGAGAGGTAGGAGCTGGAGGGACGTGAGACGCCCCGAAAACATGGTGAAGGATCATCTGCTGGGTGTGGGCCATCTCATGGCACTGCTTGTAAGCCTCATACTGGCCCTTATGGGTATCAACCCCCATGCACAAAATGTTCCTCTGGAACCAGTTCAGTTGCTTGACCTCACGGGCCACAGAAGACGTTGGGGTCCTGCGCCCACTCGCCCGAGCATCTCTCATAAAGGACTTTGGGGGTGAAGAGGGATGAGAGGTATTCTGAGATTTGTTGTAGATATTCTTGACCCTGTGAACACCATCCAAGTTCCCGCCGAAATCCTTGCGGGGAAGCATATGCTTGATGAGCATCATGATATAAGGATCATAAGGAATGGAGAGTCGGTTGAACATGGCATCACACATCTCATGGTAAATGAAGTCCATGACATCCAGACGGTATCCCACTTACACATTTGCATTTATAGCACATTCATGAGAAAAGGCAAGCAACGACACAAGGTGAGCACAAATCTTGTCATTATTACCTCCACTCGGAATAATGCAATCACTGAACAGTCCAACAAGCGTTGCATACAATAGTGAGAGACTGGAGAGAGTACCAACCACACCATTGGTGGTAAGGCATGGGGTGAGAGCAGTGTCCTTGCTAGGCTTGATTTGAGAGATAATGCAATGACCAGCAGCAGAGTCACGACCATGAAACGTGTAGCCAAGAACCTGACCAAAGGTGCGGAAATCTGACTGAATAAGGGTGCTCCCAGTCATCCACTTCATAGTGCAGAGCTCATCACCACATACCACAAGATTAGAGAAGAATTGCTTCACCACGGATGAATCATAAGTGCATTGCAAAGTCATGAGATGGTGCAGCCCCATATTTTCAGTCATAGCCGAAGCCCCAACAAGTCTTAGCTTTGCCTTTGCCTTTGTCATATCCAGAGGGTGCATGGGGCGAATCTTGAGAGAGGCGTAGATGTCATCATGAATGTACCTGAAGTGGGCACACCAAAACAGATTGTCCTCCTGCGGCTCATCACTGTCAGCCTCATCATATAAGTCACGGTAGCGAATGGCAGAAAACTCAATGATATCCATAGTATTGTAATTGACCCAGGCCTGCTTGCCCTTGCCCTTTCTCCGAGAGTCCCTCTTCATAGCTCTAGCATGTTCAGCCATCTTATCAGCTTCCCTTTGCCTCCTACGCAATTCAACTTCGTCCACAAGAACACCTTCTTCGTTAGGCCTTAAATAACGGGCACGGGGACGACACTTGTAGGTCTTGGGAGCACTCGAACCACCTATGAAGTGAATAAGATAGGTAGCAAGGGGATAAGCGCACACACAATCCAGGAGGAATGCTAAAAATAGTAGGAAAGCAATCCATGGTCCAAATACACACGATACGAGAAGCTATGGAAAATCTGAAAAAAAAGGTGTGAACCTCCCAGGCCGGATAATCCGGCCATGCCAGGGGCGTATAATCCGGCCCTGGCGGCATTCGTCAAATCCTCCAGAGATTCAAGGTACCGGCATAGATCAAGCACTAGGGTTGGTAGAATACGGTTCCTAACATGCAATGGAATCAGAGAGTATCCTCTAAACCAAGTTTCCATCAAAAACAACAACTTCCATACAAAGGAGATGAATGGGGGAGTTACCCTCACTCATTGGAGAAAGTGCTCGGAGGAGAGAGTACCCGGAGGCTCCGAGAAGAAGATCCATGGAGGGCCCGAAGAATCCGGCGGTCAAATCGACTCCGGGGAAGGGCGGAATGTCCGAGAACAGTGGTAGAGAAGACATGGGGTGGGAGAGGAAGAGCTGCTCTGTTTGATCCCTTTCTCCCGACCCCTGGTCTTAGTAGACATATCCGCCAGGGGCAGATTACCAGGCCCTCACTAAGGGCGGATAATCCGGCCCTCTCTAAACTTTCTATTTAACATAGGTTCAGGCCAGTGCATCCCAAACAAAAACCCTCGCAAGGTATCAATGGACATGTGTGCAAGAAAAGATGGCTCGGGGATGAGAGAAGGCTTAGGTCTAGACCACCAAACAACGATGGTACTACACACCCAAATTTGCAAGAACAAATCAAATAAAAGTCAAAATTGGGTGTGTTTTCCATAAGAATAAGAGATATTCAATAAAATCCAAAAATATCCACAAGGGACCAACTCTTCTAAAAGAAGAGGGCGATGGCCTAAGCCAACACGTTGGAGCGCATGGCATGACACCGCGAATATGTATCTTGAGTTAAAAACCAATGCTCATCAATAACCCACATATCACATAATGATATTAAGGGAAATGGTTTTTCTTGATTTCGGCATTATGGGGGGAGGGTTAGCCCAATCAATTAGGACCACACTCCCCCTATGTCTATGCCCGCATCTAAACCAAATACATGAAGAAATGTAAGTGAGTATGCAAGAGTAGTCAAGCTAAGCTCCTTGAATCCACGATATTTAGCTCATTCCTCAAGTAACAAAACCTTGCTTCATCAAGTGGCTTCGCGAAGATATCTGCAAGTTGCTTCTTTGTGCTCACAAAAATATAAAGCAATATCACCATGAGCAACATGATCCCAAATAAAATGATTACGAATCTCAATATGCTTTCTCCTTGTATGCTGCACCGGACTGTAAGCAATTTTAATAGCACTTTCATTATCGCATAAAAGAGGCACTTTGTCACAGTTGACACCGTATTCGTTTAAAGTTTGCCTCATCCATAATAATTGTGTATAGGCACTTGTAGCAGCCACATATTCAGCTTTGGCGGTGGAGAGATATACAATTTTTTTCTTTGAAGACCAACAAACTAGAGACCTGCCCAAGAATTGGCATGCACCAGAAGTTGATATTCTATCATTATTTTCACCAGCCCAATCTGAATCCGTATATCCACATAGAGAGAAGCTAGAGCCCTTGGGATACCATAGACCAAAGTTTGGGGAATGAACCAAATATCAGAAGATTCTCTTGACCACCACTAAATGGCTTTGTTTAGGAGCAGCTTGATACCTTGCACACACTCCTATACGAACACAATATCGGGCCTAGATGCGCAGAGGTAAAGGAGAGAGCCGATCATGGATCGATATACCTTTTGGTACACATCTTTACCCTTTGGATTAAGCTCGAGATGACATTTAGTTTGCATTAGTGTAGCAACGCCATTAAGATACATCATCTTGAACCTCTTGAGCATGTCTTGGATGTATTTTTATTGATTAATGAGGGTTCCCTCTCTTAGTTGCTTGATCTCAAATCCAAGAAAGAACCTTAATTCCCCCATCATAGACATCTCAAACCTGTCAGTCATAAGCTTTGGAAATTCATCATTAAAATCTAGTAGAGCCAAAGATAATGTTGTGTACATGTAGTTGGCATACAAAAAGATCCCCCTTAACCTTCTTAGTAAAAAGAGTGGGATCGATTTGCCCAACTTTGAAGCCATGGTCTAACAAAAGCTCTTTAAGGTGCTCATACCATGCACGTGGGGCTTGTTTAAGGCCATAGAGCGCTATCGAGTTTGTAGACATGGTTTGGAAAATTGGGATCCTCAAAACTCGGGGGTTGCTTGACATATACCAACTCATGTAGAATACCATTAAGAAAAGTACTCTTAACGTCCATTTGCTGTAATTTAAAATTATGATGAGCAGCATAAGCAAGGAGGATACAAATGGACTCAGGGCGAGCCACAGGAGCATAGGTTTCTCCAAAGTCAATGCCTTCCACTTGAGAGAAACCTTGTGCTACCAATCTTGCCTTGTTCCTCACAAAAATTCCACTTTCATCTTGCTTTTTCTTGAAAATCCACTTCGTGTTGATAGCATTGCGGCAATATTTGGGCTTCTCTACTAGCTTCCAGACTTTGTTGCACTCAAAATTGTCCAGCTCTTCATGCATTGCAACAACCCAATCTGGATCTTCAAGTGCTTCGAATACTTTCTTGGGTTCCACCATAGAGATATGAGCTTGATGATCACTGAAGCTTGCTAACTCCCTTCTTGTGGACACCCTTCTTCTTAGATCACCTACAATTTTATGAAGAGTATGGCCTCTTAATTCGAGGTTCCTTTCAGCTCGAGATTTGCGACGAGTTTCAATATCCTTATTGTTTCTTGGAGGGATTGCTTCATCATTTGAGTCCTCGTCTTGACCATTAGCTTGCCCTTCATCAACAACTTGTTCACTGCGAAATGGGGATGAAGAACCTTGCCCTTGATCTTGATCAGCAGCCATAACAGGAGGTTGCTGCAGTTTTGGAGCTTCAGGGCCAGATAATCCGCCCCTAGGAGGGGCCGGATAATCCGGCCTGGGAGTTTCAGCTTCTTCCTGCTTTTCCTGGTCTCCCCTGGCACGAGTTGGAGTGGCAGGGCCGGATAATCCAGCCTTAGGCAGATAATCTGGTCCGGGACTTGTAGTTTGCTCAGTTGATTGATGATCTTCAGGAGGTTGTTGTGTTGGTGCAGTAGTTTCTCCAGAAGGTGGAGCTTGTTGATCTTGTGTAGATGAGGGATCTACTTCTGTAGAGTATTGTCCTTCCCGATCCGCCACAAGGGGTTCCTCAATGGGCGAAAAAATACCACGCCCATTCTTCTTATGGAATCTTGGGGTATTTCAACAACTGCAAGATTCTACAATAGTTCCGGAGAGCTTATTGTAGACTCTATAAGTGTGCGATTCAGCACCATAACCAACAAAAATACCTCCTAAATCCTTAGACTCAAATTTAGACAAACGAACTCCTTTAATGACAAACAAACACTTACAACCGAACACCCGGAAATATAATATGTTGGGCTTGTTACTGATAAGTATATCATATGGAGTATTGTCCAAGATTTTGCAGAGGTAAAGCTGGTTTGACGAATGACATGCGGTGTAAATAGCTTCAGCCCAAAAGTTGTATGGTGACTTGAATTCAGCCAACATAGATCTTGCCATATCCATTAAAGTCCGGTTTTTCCTCTCGGCTACACCAAATTGTTGAGGGGTGTACATAGCGGAATAGTGATGTCTTATCCCCTCTTCACTTAGAAATTCATTTAGGGTGTAGTTCTTGAACTCGAATCCGTTGTCACTTCTTATTGCCAATATTGGGACATTGTGTTAATGTTGAACCTCATTGTCTAAGTCAATGACAGTTTGTTGAGTCTCACTTTTCAACTTTAAAAAATAGACCCATGTGTATCTTGAATAGCTAGTCATCAACTATGACCAGGCAATATTTCTTTCCCCCGAGGCTTGCATGAGATGGAGGACCAAAGAGATCCACATGAAGTAGTTCCAAAATCCTCTTTGAAGATACAATAGTCTTCCTCTTGCGGGGAGAGTCGTGCTATTGCCTTCAACACATGCCCTGCAAACACGATCTTTGGCAAAGGAAACATTGTCTTTTAGTCCAAGGATGTGTCCACCCTTGTGAAGACTTTGCAAAGTTTTCATATTGACGTGGGCTAGATGGCGATGCCATAACCAGCCCATGTCAGCCTTTCCGAATAAGCACATCGGACCCGTAGTGGTTTTCTCCGAAAAGTCCACCACATACAGGTCATTTTCGATGTACCCAATGAAAGCAACCTTTAGAGACTTGCTCCACAAGAGTACCACTAAATCATCATCTATAAAAATAGCAAATCCCATCTTACCAAGGGCACGAATAGAAATTAAGTTATAACCGAGGGTCTCAACAAGCATGACGTCCACGAGATAGATATCGTGGGCAACCACAACCTTGACAAGACCCAATACCTTAGATTTTGACTTATCACCATAGGAGACTGTAATTCAATCATGGTTAGGCCTCATCTCCATGATGATCTCTTTGCTTCCGGTCATATGACTATTGCACCCACTGTCCGGCACCCATTTAGATCCACCGAAAGCATAGCCCTACAGGAAAGTTACTTTTTGATTTTAGGTACCCATTTTTCAATGGGTCCTCTCATGTTAGTGACAAGGGTCTTTGGAACCCAAATAGACCAAGCAATATACTCATAAAAAAGACCAACATAGATATCACATAGTAATCAAAAAATAGCTCATAATTAGGATTGTTAAACCCTGCAAAACCAATATAATCAGTTTTGTCCTTTGTGATGTTCTTTTCAATGGTGCTTGTCTTAGATTGTGCATTCTTGGTCTTATTTTTCTTGTTATTCTTCTTCTTGGACTTGGAGACATAACCAAGTCCCTCTTTCCAAGGTTTGACCTTTTCTTGCCAATGATATCATCAAGAGCTTCCTTACCTTTGGAAGTAGATGCTTTGTCAAGCTCATCTTCCACCCTAGCATTTTCTTCATGAGCATATGTTGATTTAAATGTGCTAGGGATATAATATTTGGTCAATCGAATTTGGAGGTGATCATGAGACTCATTGAGAATAGAGAATTCACTTTCCAAAGCCTTGTGAGCAATGTCAAGTTTCTCCAATTCCTCGAAGAGTCTAGCATGAGCAGCCCCAAAGTCAACCTTTTCTTTCTTTAGTTTCTTAGCTTTGGCTATTGCGTTGTCACGTTCCCTTACAAGCTTGGTCACTGGTTCTTCATGTGACTCCTCAATTGACTCATGTCTCTCTTCAAGAGAGACTCGAGCCTCTTCTTCTTCTTCTTCTTCTTCTTCTAAGGCATTTTATAGAGATGCAATCTCCATTGCATCCTCCCTTTCAATTCTTCCCTTTTATTCAAGTAGCACTTTGTTTTGAGCCAGCTGGTCCATGAGAACCTCAAAATGTCTTTTATGCTCACCTTGCAAGTTAGTGATAAAATAGTCCAAAGAAATGATTTCTTCCATAACCTTTATACTAGTAGGATCATCCATGTCAATCATAGCCTTAGGAAAAGAAGTGATAGAAGATGATACCTCGGTACCTATTACCATGAGGCAAGTGACGTTCTTGTTGGTGATGTTTTCATTTGGTGAGTCTAAGAGATATGTCGGTGTAGACCTGGTGGCTATGGCAACCACCTCTCGTGATCTATCATCCTCTTCTTCATCTTCGCTTCCTGATGAATACTCCTCTTGAGCCACTAAGACATTCTTTGGTTGCCTTTTGAATGCAGCAGTCTTCTTCACAAATTGCTTATTTCCTGGAGCCTTCGAATTCTCTTTGAGGATGATCCTTCCTCCATTATCCTCTCTACTTTGATAAGGACACTTAGCTCTGAAGTACATCCGGTCTCCATAGTTGAAGCATGTTCTCAGTTTGGGACCGTTTTCCCTTCTTCCATTTGACCCACTCTTGCATTCAAGTTCAGATTTTGCTTTGGTGCGGTCCTTCCAAAATTTTCTGGTATAGAAGGCCATGTACTCACCATGAGACCTCTTGACATCCTCGGGACAGTCCATAGCTTCAAAATCATCCTCGTCTTGTTCAGCAACACTTGCCTTAAAGGCTACATTGACCCCCTTCTGCATTCCAATGGCTCAAGCACGAGCATCTTCGGCATTCTTGGCAGCCACCTTGAAAGCTTCCATTTCTTGCATTAACTCATTGGGAGTCATTTGATGGTAAGTATGTCTACCTTGGAGGCTCTTCAAGTTTATAGGACCAAATGGCATAAGAGCACTAACATACTTTCTCTTGATCCACGCGTCATTAACATGGGAGGCACCATGATTTCTGAATGTGGTGGCTATTGAATTAAGCCTTCTATACATATCCTCATGATCTTCGCCATCCATCATATAAAACCGTTCAGCTTGGTTACTCAAAGCATCATACCTATTCCTTATCATGCTTTCATTTCCAATGAAGAGCTCGGTGAGGGCATCCCAAGCTTCCTTCGCTATGTTGAGATGTTCTATGTAGGGCATGTCCTTGGGACCCACACCAAGATGGATCATGTGTAGAGTCGTTGCATTGAGTTGGCTATCCACAACCTCTCTTCTTGTTTGGTTATTTGGATCTCCAACATGAAGACCATTCTCTATGATTTTCCACAACTCAATGGACGAGTTGCACACATGAGACTTCATCAAAAATTTCCATTGATTAAAAGTAGATGTAGAAAGATTGGGTGGATCGCCCTTTTGTTTATATGAGGGTGAGGGATAGGTGGATCAGGTGAATACACATGAGAAACCTCATTATATTCCTCCTTACCACCTCCCTTTTTCGAGGAGGAGCTCTTACTAGTGCCATCACCTACCATGTCGTCTTATTTAGATTCGGTGTTATCATTTTCCTTAGAATGCGGAGTGGCGGCCTCAGAGGAATATGGAGGTGATGCTGTGGGTGCGGAGAGACGCATAATCATTTGACACATCTCTTCCATCTTAGTCTCCATTGAACTAATCAAGGTTGTTTCCAACATGTTGAGATCGTTCATGGTGACTATGTCCACAACATCACTTCCATCTCCCTTAGTACTCATACTTCTCTTAGGCGGTTAAGCCCGAATAAAGAGCCGGGGCTCTAATACCAATTCAAAAAAATCGTATGGGCACCTAGAGGGGGAGTGAATAGGTTCTACTCAATTTTTAGTTCTTTTTCAATTTTAGGCTTGACACAAAGTAAATTCTCTAGATATGCAACTACGAGAATTTCCCTATATGCAAACCTATCTACTAAATAAGTAAAGTGAGGAGTGAGGAAACCATAGTGCAGCACGCGGAGTCACAGGTATTTGTTTTACCGTAGTTTCTTCCTTGTTAAGGGAAGTACGTCTGCGTTGGAGGGGTGGGTGGTTCTAAGACCGCCACACCACAATAGGCCTTACCCTATTCCCCGATGGATCTCGCCACCAAAGGCATGATCCACCTCTTTGCTGGAGATATGCCCTAGAGGCAATAATAAATGTAGTTATTATTATATCTTTGTGTTTATGATAAATGTTTACATTCATGCTATAATAGTATTAACAAGGAAACATTAATACTTGTGTGCTTTGTAAACTAAATTAGAGTCCCTAGTAAAGCCTCTTTATAATAATAGCTTGTTGGTTAATAAATGATTGTGGTTTCCCTATCATGAACATTGAGATGTTATTAACAACAAGATCATATCGTTAGGAGAACGATATGATGGACATACTCCTATAGATAAGCGTAGCATAAAGATCAAGTTATTTTAATAGTTCAATTGCTATATGCTTTCTGATACATAGTAACCTAATTCCTTCGACCATGAGATCATGCTTATCACCATCACCGGAAGGATGCTTTGATGACATCAAACACCACACCGTAACTGGGTGGCTATAAAGGTGGCATTTAGTGTTCGGAAAGTATTGGTTGAGACACATGGATCAAGAGTAGGATTTGTCCATCCATATGACGGATAGATATACTCTAGGCCCTCTCAGTGGAATGTCATCCAATTGGCTTGCAAGCATGTGACTGGCTCACAAAGGATCACATATCACGGGAACGAGAAAAGAGTACTTATCAGTAACGAGGTTGAACTAGGTATGCAGAGATACCGACAATCAAAACCTCGGATAAGTAAACTATCGTGAGACAAAGGGAAATTGGTATCGTATGTAAGTGGTTCATTCGATCGCAAAGTAATCGTAGAAATATGTGGGAGCCATATGAATTTCCAGATTCCTCTATTGGTTATTGTTCGGAGAAGTGTCTCGATCATGTCCGCATAATTCACGAACCGTAGGGAGACACACTTAAGGATTCGATGTTGTTGAGTAGTTATGGAATGATGAGTAAGAGACCGAATGTTGTTCGGAGTCTCGGATGGGATCCGGGATATCACGAGGAGATCCGGAATGGTCCGGAGAATAAGATTCATATAAGGAAAGTCCTGTTTCGGGGTTGGAGAATGGTTTCGGTGTTTTCATCGGGAATGTTCTAGAAGGTTCCGGAAGGTCCGGCACTCTGGACGGGAAGGGTACATGAATGTGTAATAACAAGTTGGAATGGTTGCATCATGTACTAGGTGTCATCGCTGAGAAAAATAAAGGGATAGATCAAATCCTAGTTTGAAAAGTCAAACGCCAATTTGAAAAGTCAAACGACAAGTTTGCTTGGTGGAGGGAGAGTAGGAAACCTACTTAGGGAGGAAGTCCCTCTCCCTCCACCGCCGGCCTTGGAAGCCGAGTTGGGGAGGGACCCCCCTCCCCTTGGCCGCGCCCTCCCACCTATATAAGGAGGGGCAGGGCTGCCCCTCCAAGACTACACCTTGCTCTCTCCAAACCCTAGCCCTAAGCCGCCGGCGCCACCACCTCCTGCTGCTGCCGCCTCCGCCTAGGGCAAACCCTAGCCGCCGACTTGGGCTTCCCCAAGCCCTAGCCGTTGCCCTAGCCCTCTCTCCTTGGTGTGTCTAAACCCTAGATCGCCGAGGCCTCTCTCATAGTCCACCATACTCGCTCCGGCTTAAGGCGAAGCCCTACGAGATCTCCCCTCTACTTCTGGTACCACGCCGTCGTGCTGCCGGAATCGCGAGAAGAGTGCTACAACCTCCGCTGCCTGCTGGAACAAGGGAGAGGAAGGTCTTCGTCGAGTACTGAACGTGTGACCGACTGCGGGAGCACTGCCGGAACGCAGCGCCGGAAGGATCGTCTACGCGATCTTGAGATCGGCAAGAGTACGGCTACATCACCCACGAGAATCCGCTCTCGTTAAACACTTTGGAATCTTCGAGGGTGAGTTATTCCATCGACTCGTTGCTACAATCTAGTAGATAGATCTTGGCTTGTTTGTTTGTATGCGGTAGAAATTTTTTGTTTTCCATGCTACGAACCCCTACAGTGGTATCAGAGTCGTGTCTATATGTAGATCTGTTGCACGAGTAGAACACAATGGTCATTGTGGGAGGTGGTGCTTTTATTATCAATTGCTTCTTGTGTACTTTGCATCTTGCGGTATGATGGGATGAAGCGGCCCGGGCTAACCTTACATGACATCGTTCATGAGACTTGCTCCACGCTTGACATGCAACTTGTATTGCATAAGTGGCTTTGCGGGTGCCTGTTTCTCCCAGCATAGTTAAGATTCAATTTACAACGGGTGATTGTCAATACTAGTATCAATGTTGTGGTTCTTGTTCGTAAGTTAGAACGACACTTATTGAAAGCCCCAAACCACGTAAAACATGCAAAGAAAGTAGAAGCTTCTAACTTTGTTTTGCAGGGGTGTGCTGTGATGTGATATGGCCATGATTGTGATTATATTTGATGTATGCAATGTTCCTTATTGTAAGTTCGCAACCGGCAGGAGCCATATGGTTGTCTTTAATTTTGTTAAGACCCGCGTGTCTATTCAAAGTAGTTGTAATAGTTGAAGCCGGTGGACGACAACCATGGAGAAGCGTCATTGACCTTGATGCAGTGCCGGTGATGATGGAGATCATGTTCGTGCTTGAAGATGGAGATCGGAAGCATAAAGAAGAAAGGCCATATCATATCACATATTATGAATTGCATGTGATGTTAATCCTTTATTGCATCTTGTATTGCTTAGTTAACAACAGTAGCATTATAAGATGATCCCTCATGCACATGAATTTCAAGTCATAAAGTGTTCACCGTTAGTTAGCACGGTTGCTAAAGCTTGTTGTTTCGAAGCACCACGTGATGATCGGGTGTGTTAGATTCCGCAAGTGTATACAACATGAGCAAGCCAGATTTGCTCATGCGGAAGCTAAGGTTTGATCTTGACGAGCCTAGCATGTACAGACATGGTCTCGGAACGCGGATCACCGAAAGGTAAAGCATGAATCATATAGTAGATATGATGAACATGTCAATTGTTAGCCATTAAAACTATATCAACTCTCGTGATGATCGGTGTTGATGTGGTGGATTTGGTTCGTGTGAGCACTAAAACAATGGAGGGATATTGTTTTGAGTGGGAGTTCACCTAGATTAATTTAACTATTAATTAGAACTCAATTTGTCATAAACTTAGTCTAAACTATTGCAAATATGTTGTAGATCAATGGCGGCCCCTACCATCAATTTTAATGCGTTCCTAGAGAAAGAAAAGTTGAAAAACAATGGAAGCAACTTCGCGGATTGGTTCCGCAATTTGAGTATTGTCCTCAATACTGGTAATTTGACCTATGTGCTGGATGCACCGCTGGGTGACCCGCCTGCAGCTACTGCTACCGATGAAGTAAAGAACGTTTACCTCACTCGGAAGAATCAGTACTCCACAGTTCAGTGTGCTATCTTGTATGGTTTGGAATCGGAGCTTCATAAAAGGTTTGAGAATTCAGACCCACATGATATTGTCCGTGAACTCAAATTGATTTTTGAGACTCACGCGGCAGTTGAGAGCTATGAGGCTTCTAAAAAGTTCTTTAACTGCAAGATGGAAGAGGGCAGCTCTGTCAGTGAGCATGTGCTTAAGATGTCTGGGCACGCAAACAAACTCCAAAGCTTGGGTATAGTGATTCCTAATGCTTTGGGGATTTACCGTGTCCTCCAATCACTGCCACCAAGTTACAAGAACTTTGTGATGAACTACAATATGCAAAGCATGAACAAGCAGTTGCCAGAACTCTTCTCCATGTTAAAATCTGCAGAAGTGGAGATCAAGAAAGAGCACCAAGTGTTGATGGTCAATAAGACCACCAAATTCAAGAAAGGCAAGTCTAAGCAAAAGGGACACTTCAAGAAGGGTGGTAAGAAAGTTACCGCACTGACGAAGAAGACCAAGGCTGGACCTAAGCCTGATACTGGGTGCTTTTACTGCAAGGGAGAAGGTCACTGGAAGCGGAATTGCCCAAAGTACTTGGCGGATTTGAAGAACGGCAACATCAAGAAGAAAGGTATATCCGATATACATGTTATTGATGTGTATCTCACTAGTACTCGTAGTAGTGCCTGGGTATTTGATACTGGTTCGGTTGCTCACATTTGTAACTCGAAACAGGTGCTGCAGAATAAACGGAAGCTAGCGAAGAACAAGGTGACGATGCGCGTAGGAAATGGATCAAAGGTTGATGTGATCGCGGTCGGCACGCTACCTCTTCATCTACCATCAGGATTAGTTTTATACTTAAATAATTGTTATTTGGTGCCTGCGTTAAGCATGGACATTATATCGGGATCTTGTTTATTGCGAGACGGTTACTTGTTTAAGTCCGAGAATAATGGTTGTTCGATTTATATGAGTAATATGTTTTATGCACATGCACCTTTGATAGATGGTCTATTCTTATTGAATATCGATAGTGGAAATACACATATTAATAACATTGAAGCTAAACGTTTGAAATCAAGCGATAACTCGACCTATATGTGGCACTATCGTCTTGGTCACATTGGAGTGAAGCGTATGAAGAAACTCCATTCCGATGGACTTCTTGAATCACTTGATTTCGAATCACTTGAAATATGCGAAGCATGTCTGATGGGTAAAATGATTAAGACTCCATTTTCTGGTATGATGGAGCGAGCTACGGACTTATTGGAAATCATACATACCGATGTGTGTGGTCCAATGAGTGTAGCATCGCGCGGTGGTTATCGTTATGTTCTTACCTTCACGGATGACTTGAGTAGATATGGGTATATCTATTTCATGAAACATAAGTACGAAACTTTTGAGAAGTTTAAGGAATTTCAAAGTGAGGTGGAGAATCAACATAACAAGAATATTAAATTTCTACGATCTGATCATGGAGGTGAATATCTAAGTTACGAGTTTGGCGAGCATTTGAAGAAATGCGGAATACTTTCACAATTGACACCGTCGGGAACACCACAGCGTAATGGTGTGTCCGAACGTCGTAATCGAACTCTCTTAGATATGGTTCGTTCTATGATGTCACTTACAGATTTACCGCTATCATTTTGGGGTTATGCATTAGAAACAGCCGCATTCACTTTAAATAGGGCACCATCTAAATCCGTTGAAACGACACCGTATGAATTATGGTTTGGGAAGAAACCTAAATTGTCGTTCCTTAAAGTTTGGGGTTGCGAAGCCTATGTAAAGAAGTTACAGCCGGACAAGCTTGAACCCAAAGCGGAAAAATGCGTCTTCATAGGATACCCAAAGGAAAGTATTGGGTATACCTTCTATCATAGATCCGAAGGCAAAATATTTGTTGCCAAGAATGGATCCTTTCTAGAGAAGGAATTTCTCTCGAAAGAAGTGACTGGAAGGAAAGTAGAACTCGACGAGGTTGTTGAACCTTCTCTCGAACTTGCGAGTAGCGCAGCACCGGAAGAAGTTCCTGTGGTGCCTGCACCAATAAGAGAGGAAGCTAATGATGATGATCATGAAACTTTTGTTGTAGTTGCTACAGAGCCTCGCAGGTCAACGAGAACTCGTACCACTCCTGATTGGTATGATCCCGTTATGAGTGTCATGTTGGTGGACAACCTTGATGACCCCGCGACATATGAGGAAGCGATGATGAGCCCAGATTCCAATAAATGGCAAGAAGCCATGAAATCCGAGATTGGATCCATGTACGAAAACCAAGTATGGACTTTGGTGGACTTACCGGATGGCCGGAAGGCTGTCGAGAACAAATGGATTTTCAAGAAGAAAACAGATGCTGATGGTAATGTTACTGTCTATAAAGCTCGACTTGTGGCAAAAGGGTTTCGACAAATTCAAGGAGTTGACTACGATGAGACCTTCTCACCAGTAGCGAAGCTAAAGTCTGTGAGGATTATGTTAGCAATCGCTGCATATTATGATTATGAGATATGGCAGATGGATGTCAAAACAGCGTTCCTCAATGGAGACATTGATGAAGAGTTGTATATGATGCAACCCAAAGGTTTTGTCGATCCTAAAGATGCTAACAAGGTATGCAAACTTCAACGGTCCATATATGGATTGAAGCAAGCATCCCAAAGTTGGAATCAACGTTTTGATAAGGTGATCAAAAGTTTTGGTTGTATACAAACTTATGGAGAAGCATGTATTTACAAGAAAGTGAGTGGGAGCTCTGTAGCATTCTTAATACTATATGTAGATGACATATTGTTGATTGGGAATGATGTAGACCTTCTTAATAGTGTCAAGGAATATTTGAATAATAGTTTTTCAATGAAAGATCTTGGCGAAGCAGCTTACATATTAGGCATAAAGATTTATAGAGATAGATCGAGACGCCTAATATCATTGTCACAAAGTACATATTTGGACAAAGTTCTAAAGAGGTTTGTAAGGGAGGATAGCAAGAAAGGATTCTTGCCCATGTTGCCCAATACGACCTTGAGTAAAACTCAAAGTCCAACAACGGCAGAAGATAGAGAAAGGATGAGTAAGACTCCCTATGCCTCAGCCATAGGATCTCTAATGTATGCCATGCTATGTACTAGACCCGACATTGCATATGCTGTTAGTTTGACTAGCAGATATCAAAGTGATCCAGGAGTGGATCATTGGACAGCGGTCAAAAACATCCTTAAGTACTTGAGAAGAACTAAGGATATGGTTCTTTCTTATGGAGGTAATGAACAGCTCGTTGTTAATGGTTACACCGATGCTAGTTGGAACACCGATCCGGATGATTCTAAATCTCAATCTGGATACGTATTTACTTTGAATGGTGCAGCAGTTAGCTGGAGGAGTGCTAAGCAAAGTGTTGTGGCGAGATCTTCAACTGAATCGGAATACATGGCTGCTTCGGAGGTTTCACAAGAAGCGATATGGATGAAGGAGTTCATTACAGAGCTTGGTGTGGTTCCAAGTGCGCTGGGCCCAATGTCTATCTACTATGATAACATGGGCGCCATAGCCAATGCGCAAGAACCAAGGTCACACAAGAAGTTGAAGCACATCAAGCTACGTTTTCACGCTATTCGAGAACATGTCCAAGATGGTGACATAAAGATTTGCAAAGTACACATAGATATGAATGTGGCGGATCCGTTGACTAAACCTCTCCCGAGGGCAAAACATGACCAACACGAAACTGCCATGGGTGTTCGGTATATTACCATGTAATCTAGATTAGTTGACTCTAGTGCAAGTGGGAGACTGTTGGAGATATGCCCTAGAGGCAATAATAAATGTAGTTATTATTATATCTTTGTGTTTATGATAAATGTTTACATTCATGCTATAATAGTATTAACAAGGAAACATTAATACTTGTGTGATTTGTAAACTAAATTAGACTCCCTAGTAAAGCCTCTTTATAATACTAGCTTGTTGGTTAATAAATGATTGTGGTTTCCCTATCATGAACATTAAGATGTTATTAACAACAAGATCATATCGTTAGGAGAATGATATGATGGACATACTCCTATAGATAAGCGTAGCATAAAGATCAAGTTATTTTAATAGTTCAATTGCTATATGCTTTCTGATACATAGTAACCTAATTCCTTCGACCATGAGATCATGCTTATCACCATCACCGGAAGGATGCTTTGATGACATCAAACACCACACCGTAACTGGGTGGCTATAAAGGTGGCATTGAGTGTTCGGAAAGTATTGGTTGAGACACATGGATCAAGAGTAGGATTTGTCCATCCATATGACGGATAGATATACTCTGGGCCCTCTCAGTGGAATGTCATCCAATTGGCTTGCAAGCATGTGACTGGCTCACAAGGGATCACATATCACGGGAACGAGAAAAGAGTACTTATCTGTAACGAGGTTGAACTAGGTATGCAGAGATACCAACGATCAAAACCTCGGATAAGTAAACTATCGTGAGACAAAGGGAAATTGGTATCGTATGTAAGTGGTTCATTCGATCGCAAAGTAATCGTAGAAATATGTGGGAGCCATATGAATTTCCAGATTCCTCTATTGGTTATTGTTCGGAGAAGTGTCTCGATCATGTCCGCATAATTCACGAACCATAGGGAGACACACTTAAGGATTCGATGTTGTTGAGTAGTTATGGAATGATGAGTAAGAGACCGAATGTTGTTCGGAGTCTCGGATGGGATCCGGGATATCACGAGGAGATCCAGAATGGTCCGGAGAATAAGATTCATGTAAGGAAAGTCCTGTTTCGGGGTTGGAGAATGGTTCCGGTGTTTTCATCGGGAATGTTCTAGAAGGTTCCGGAAGGTCCGGCACTCCGGAGGGGAAGGGTACATGAATGTGTCATAACAAGTTGGAATGGTTGCATCATGTACTAGGTGTCATCGCTGAGCAAAATAAAGGGATAAATCAAATCCTAGTTTGAAAAGTCAAACGCCAATTTGAAAAGTCAAACGGCAAGTTTGCTTGGTGGAGGGAGAGTAGGAAACCTACTTAGGGAGGAAGTCCCTCTCCCTCCACCGCCGTCCTTGGAAGCCGAGTTGGGGAGGGACTCCCCTCCCCTTGGCCGCGCCCTCCCACCTATATAAGGAGGGGTAGGGCTGCCCCTCCAAGACTACACCTTGCCCTCTCCAAACCCTAGCCCTAAGCCGCCGGCGCCACCACCTCCTGCTGCTGCCGCTGCCGCCTAGGGAAAACCCTAGCCGCCGACTTGGGCTTCCCGAAGCCCTAGACGTCGCCCTAACCCTCTCTCCTTGGTGTGTCTAAACCCTAGATCACAGAGGCCTCTCTCATAGTCCACCATACTCGCTCCAGCTTAAGGCGAAGCCCTGCAAGATCTCCCCTCTACTTCCGGTACCATGCCGTCGTGCTGCCGGAATCGCGAGAAGAGTGCTACAACCTCCGCTGCCTGCTGGAACAAGGGAGAGGAAGGTCTTCGTCGAGTACCAAACGTGTGACCGTTTGCGGGAGCACTACCGGAACGCAGCGCCGGAAGGATCGTCTACGCGATATTGAGATCGGCAAGAGTACGGCTACATCACCCACGAGAATCCGCTCCCGTTAAACACTTTGGAATCTTCGAGGGTGAGTTATTCCATCGACTCGTTGCTACAATCTAGTAGATAGATCTTGGCTTGTTTGTTTGTATGCGGTAGAAATTTTTTGTTTTCCATGCTACGAACCCCTACACTCTCCACTATTGGTACCCTTTGAGGCGTGAACCGGTGCCTTTACAGCTCTAGCGGGGCACACATCGACAACCGAATTGTAGGCTCCTGTGATGAAAAGCTGCCACAAGAACAAGGATTATCAAATAAAAACAAGGATCTAGATATTTGGAAGAAATACTAGATCGTGAATCCTCCAAGTGAATGGAGGGGAAGTAAAGTGCTTGATTTCTATTGATGAAGATCGAGGCCTCCTCATTCGATTCCCCAAAGATCGGAGCCTTTTGGTGGATGAAGATGGAGATCTCTTGATGGAGCTTGAAGAAAAAGTCTGGTCTTTTTCGAGTTGAATCAATAGTTCTGGCGGGAGAGGGGTGATGGGGTTAAATACCTCCTGCCCAAAAATGGCCGTTGGAGACTTTTGGGGGTGGATTATCTGGCCCCCACTAGGGGCGGGTTATCTGGCCCGGGGAGAAATCCGCCCGGGAACTGGAAAATCAGGGGGATTTTCTGCCCCCATACTGCATGACGCGCCTTGGCTCCCTTCGCAAAACTCCTAGGGGCGGATTATCCGGGCCCCCTGAGGGGCGGATTATCCGACCTAGGCAAAAAATCCAGCCCTAGTAGGACAATCCGGAGGATATTCTGCCCCCATACCGCATGACGCGCCTTAGCGCCGTTTGTCGATTGGGGAGGAAAGGATTATCCGGCCCTTGGAAGGGGCGGATTATCCGCCCCCAAACACACCTTTGTACTTCTTTTGAATTTTCTAAGACCTGCATCACTTCAACACACATTAAATAATCCTTGGTATTGTTATCTGACACAAAAAACACTAGAGATCATGAAATGTTCTTTCAGCATGTCAATGCCACTATGCATGCTTACATGCTTGCCACTACCAATTTGCATGTGTAGATGTATGTCAAAGGCAACGTGCTTGTGTAGATTCCTTGCTAGTATCATTATGCATGTGTAGATGGATGCCAATGGCAATGTGCTTGTGTAGATGGCTAGCCGCACAAATTTGCATCTCTAGATCATTGTCAATGTGCTTGTGTAGATGGTTCGAAGCACAATTTTGAATGTCTAGATCAATGGCATTGTCATTGTGCTTGTGTAGATGGTTGGCCGCACCATTTTGAATTTCTAGATCAATGGCAATGTCAATGTGCTTGTGTAGATGCTTGTGTAGGGGTTCGTAGCATGGAAAACAAAAAAATTCTACCGCATGAACACACACAAGCC
The DNA here is from genome assembly GCA_916181665.1 of Avena sativa. Taxonomy (NCBI): domain Eukaryota; kingdom Viridiplantae; phylum Streptophyta; class Magnoliopsida; order Poales; family Poaceae; genus Avena; species Avena sativa. Next base: position 222,161,822 of record OV702296.1, read on the forward strand.
AAGATCTATCTACTAGATTGTAGCAACGAGTCGATTAGAGTACTCACCCTCGAAGATTCCAAAGTGGTTAATGAGAGCATACTCTCATGGGTGATGTAGTCGTACACTTGCCGATCTCAAGATCGCGTAGACGATCCTTCCAGTGCTGCATTCCGGCAGCGCTTCCGCAGTCGATCTCACGTTCGGTACTCGATGAAGACCTTCCTCTCCCTTGTTCCAAGAGGCAGCAGAGGTTGTAGTTCTCTCCTCGCAATTCCGGCAGCACGGCAGCGTGGTGTTGGAAGAAGAGGGAAGATCCCGCAGGGCTTTGCCTAAGCCGAAGCGGGTTATGGTGGAGTTTTAGGGTTTCCCCGGTGATCTAGGGTTTATAAGCCAGAGAGGAGGAGGTGGAGCCGGCGGTGGCACAAGGCGGCGACAGGCGGCAGCGGCGCGGGCTTGGGTGGTGGTGGTGTGTGGAGGGGCAGCCACCTCCCCTCTATTTATGAGAGGGAGGGGCAACTAGGGAGAGGGGAGTTTGAATCCTACCCCAACTCCCTCTCCTTCTAGGCTTGTGGTGGAGGGAGAGAAGGATTATCTTCTTCCTCCACCAGGAAACATTGTCCTAGTTTGACTTTTCAAACTTGCCTTCTGACTTTCAATTTTGGAGTTTGATTTTACTCTTTATTTGCACAACCCTTTGACCTAGTACATGATGCAACCATTCCACTTAGTCATGACACATTCATGCATCCTTCCCCTTCCGGTCCGGTGAACCTTCTAGACCCTTCTAGATCATTCAGATGAAACCACCAGAATCATTCCCGAACTCCGGAATTGGACTTTCCTTATATGAATATTATTCTCCGGACCATTCCGGGTGTCCTTGTGATATCCCAGATCCCATCCGAGACTCCGAACAACATTCAGTCTCCCTACTTACATTCTGTATCTACTAAACAACATCGAATCCTTAAGTGTGTCTCCCTACGATTCGTGAATTATGCAGTCATTACCGAGCTCTTCTCCGATCAATAACCAATAGAGGAATCTGGAAATTCATATGGTTCCCACATATTTCTGCGATTATTTTGCGATCGAATGAACCATTTACATACGATACCAATTTCGCTTTGTCTCGCGATATTTTACTTATCCGAGGTCTGATCGTCGGTATCTCTGCATACCTAGTTCAACCACGTTACTGATAAGTACTCTTTTCTCATTCCTGTGATATGTGATCCCTTGTGAGCCTGTCACATGCTTGCAAGCTAATTGGATGACATTCCACCAAGAGGGCCCAGAGTATATCTATCCGTCATATGGATGGACAAATCCCACTCTTGATCCATGTGCCTCAACACATACTTTCCAAACACTCAATTCCACCTTTATAGCCACCCAGTTACTGTGTGGTGTTTGATGTCATCAAAGAATCCATCCGGTGATGGTGATTAGCATGATCTCATGGTCGAAGGAATTAGGTTACTATGTATTAGAAAGCTTATAGCAAATGAACTAATGAAATGGCTTGATCTTTATGCTACGCTTATCTACAGGAGTATGTCCATCATACCATTCTCCTAATGATATGATCTTGTTGTTAACAACATCTGAATGTTCATGATCCAGAAACCATGTTCATCGATTAACCAACAAGCTAGTATTATAAAGAGGCTTCACTAGGGACTCTAATTTAGTTTACGAATCACACACATATTAATGTTTCTGGTTAATACTATTATAGCATGAATGTAAACATTTATCATAAACACAAATATATAATAATAACTACTTTTATTATTGCCTCTAGGGCATATCTCGAATAGTCTCCCACTTTCACTAGAGTCAACTAATCTAGATTACATGGTAATATACTGAACACCCATGGCGGTTTGGTGCTGGTCATGTTTTGCCCTCGGGAGAGGTTTATTCAACGAATCCTCCACATTTAGATATGTGTGTACTTTGCAAATATTTATGTCACCATCTTGGACGTGCTCTCGAATAGCGTGAAAATGCAGCTTGATATGCTTCAGCTTCTTGTGTGACCTTGGTTCTTGCGCATTGGCTATAGCGCCCATGTTATCACAATAGATAGACATTGGGTCCAGCGCATTGGGAACCACACCGAGCTCTGTAATGAACTCCTTCATCCATATTGCCTCTTGTGATGCCTTCGAAGCAGCTATGTATTCTGATTCAGTTGAAGATCTCGCCACAATGCTTTGCTTTGCACTCCTCCAGCTCACTGCTTCACCATTCAAAGTAAATACGTATCCAGATTGAGATTTAGAATCATCCGGATCGGTGTTCGAACTAGCATCGATGTAACCATTAACAACGAGTTGTTCATCACGTCCATAAGAAAGAACCATATCCTTAGTTTTTCTCAAGTACTTAATGATGTTTTTGACCGCTGTCCAATGATCCACTCCTGCATCACTTTGATATCTGCTAGTTAAACTAACAACATATGCAATGTTGGGTCTAGTACATAGCATGGCATACATGATAGATCCTTTGGCTGAGGCATAGGGAGTCTTACTCATACTTTCTCTAGCTTCTGCCGTAGCTGGACTTTGAGTTTTACTCAAGGTTGTATTGGGCAACATGGGCAAGAACCCTTTCTTGCTATCTTCCATTTCAAACCTCTTTAGAACTTTGTCCAAATATGTACTCTGTGACAATGATATTAGGTGTCTCGATCTATCTCTATAAATCTTTATGCCTAATATGTAAGCAGTTTCGCCAAGATCCTTCATTGAAAAACTATTATTCAAATAATCTTTGACACTATTAAGAAGGTCTACATCATTCCCAATCAACAATATGTCATCCACATATAGTACTAGGAATGCTACAGAGCTCCCCCTCACTTTCTTGTAAATACCAGCTTCTCCATAAGTTTGTATAAAACCAAAACTTTTGATTACCTTATCAAAATGTTGATTCCAACTTCGGGATGCTTGCTTCAATCCATAAATGGACCGTTGAAGTTTGGCTACCTTGTTAGCACCTTTAGGATCGACAAAACCTTTGGGTTGTACCATATACAACTCTTCATCAATGTCTCCATTGAGGAATGCCGTTTTGACATCCATCTGCCACATCTCATAATCGTAATATGCAGCTATTGCTAACAATATCCTCACAGACTTTAGCTTCGCTACTAGTGACAAAGTCTCATCGTAGTCAACTCCTTAAATTTGTTGAAACCCTTTTGCGACAAGTCAAGCTTTATAGACAGTAACATTACCATCAGCATTTGTTTTCTTCTTGAAAATCCATTTGTTCTCGACAGCCTTCCAACCATCCGTTAAGTCCACCAAAGTCCATACTTGGTTTTCGTACATGGATCCAATCTCGGATTTCATGGCTTCTTGCCATTTATTGGAATCTGGGCTCATCATTGCTTCCTCATATGTCGCAGGGTCGTCGGTGTTGTCTACCAACATGACATTCATAACGGGATCATACCAATTGGGAGTGGTACGAGTTCTTGTTGACCTACAAGGTTCAGTAGTAACTTCAACCAAAGTTTCATGATCAACATCATTAGCTTCCTCTCTTATTGGTGTAGGCGCCACATGAACTTCTTCCTGTGCTGCGCTACTCTCAAATTCGAGAGAATGTTCGACAACCTCATCGAGTTCTACTTTCCTTCCAGTCACTTCTTTCGAGAGAAACTCCTTCTCTAGAAAGGATCCATTCTTGGCAATAAAGATTTTGCCCTCGGATCTATGATCGAAGGTATACCCAATAGTTTCCTTTGGGTATCCTATGAAGACGCATTTTTACGCTTTGGGTTCAAGCTTGCTGGGCTTTAACTTCTTTACATAAGCTTCGCAACCCCAAACTTTGAGAAATGAAAATTTAGGTTTCTTCCCAAACCATAATTCATACGGTGTTGTTTCAACGGATTTAGATGGTGCCCTATTTAAAGTGAATGCGGTTGTTTCTAATGCATAAACCCAAAACGACAAAGGTAAATCTGTAAGTGACATCATAGAACGAACCAAATCTAATAGAGTTTGATTATGATGTTCGGACACACCATTACATTGTGGTGTTCCCGGTGGTGTCAATTGTGAAAGTATTCTGCATTTCTTCAAATTCTCGCCAAATTCGTAACTCAGATATTCACCTCCACGATCAGATCATAGAAATTTAATAATCTTGTTATGTTGATTCTCTACTTCACTTTGAAATTCCTTAAACTTCTTGAAAGTTTTGAACTTATGTTTCATGAAATAGATATACCCATATCTACTCAAGTCATCCATGAAAGTAAGAACATAATGATAACCACCGCGTGATGCTACACTCATTGGGCCACACACATCGGTATGTATGATTTCCAATAAGTCCATAGCTCGCTCCATCATACCAGAAAATGGAGTCTTAGTCATTTTACCCATCCAACATGCTTGACATCTTTCAAGTGATTCGAAATCAAGTGATTCAAGAAGTCCATCGGAATGGAGTTTCTTCATACGCTTCACTCCAATGTGAACAAGACGACAGTGCCACATATAGGTTGAGTTATCGCTTAATTTCAAATGTTTAGCTTCAATGTTATCAATATGTGTATTACTACAATCGAGATTCAACAAGAATATACCATCTATCAAAGGTGCATGTGCATAAAACATATTACTCATATAAATCGAACAACCATTATTCTCGTACTTAAACAAGTAACCATATCGCAATAAACATGATCCAGATATAATGTTCATGCTCAACGTAGGCACCAAATAACAATTATTTAAGTATAAAACTAATCCCGATGGTAGATGAAGAGGTAGCGTTCAGATATTCACCTCCGCGATCACATCAACCTTTGATCCATTTCCGACGCGCATCGTCACCTCGTTCTTCGCTAGTTTCTGTCTATTCTGCAGCACCTATTTTGAGTTACAAATATGAGCAACCGAACCCGTATCAAATACCCAGGAACTACTACAACTACTAGTGAGATACACATTAATAACATGTATATCGGATTTACCTTTCTTCTTGATGTTGCCATTCTTCAGATCCGCCAAGTACTTAGGGCAATTCCGCTTCCACTGACCTTCTCCCTTGCAGTAAAAGCACTCAGTATTAGGATTAGGCCCAACCTTGGTCTTCATCGCCGGCGCGGTAACTTTCTTACCGCCCTTCTTGAAGTTTCCCTTTTTCATGGACTTGCCTTGCCTTTTGAATTTGGTGGTCTTATTGACCATCAACACTTGGTGCTCTTTCTAGATCTCCACTTCCGCAGACTTTAACATGGAGAAGATTTTAGGTAACAATTTGTCCATGTTTTGCATATTGTAGTTCATCACAAAGTTTTTGTAACTTGGTGGTAGTGATTGGAAGACACGGTGAATCCCCAAAGCATTAGGAATCACTATACCCAAGCTTTGGAGCTTACTTGCGTGCCTAGACATCTTAAGCACATGCTCACTGATGGAGCTGCTTTCTTCCATCTTGTAGTTAAAGAACTTTTCAGAAGCCTCATAACTCTCAACTGCCGTGCGAGCCTCAAATATCATTTTGAGTTCACATACAATATCATGTGGGTCAAAGTTCTCAAACCTTTTCTGAAGCTCCGATTCCAAACCATACAATATGGCACTCTGAACTGTGGAGTACTGATTCTTCCGAGTTAGGAAAACATTCTTCACCTGATTGGTAGCGTCAGCTGAAGATGGGTCATCCAGCGGTGCATCCAGCACATAGGTCAAATTACCAGCATTGAGGACAATCCTCAAGTGGCGGAACCAATCCGCGAAGTTGCTTCCATTGTTTTCTAACTTTTCTTTCTCTATGAACGCATTAAAATTGATGGTAGGGTCCGCCATTGATCTACAACATATTTGCAATAGTTTAGACTAAGTTTATGACAAATTGAGTTCTAATTAATAGTTAAATTAATCTAGGTGAATTCCCACTCAAAATAACATCCCTCACATTGTTTTAGTGATCACACGAACCAAATCCACCAAATCAAAACCGATCATCATGAGAGATGATGCAGCTTCAAAGGCAAACAATCAACATGTTCATCATATCTACTATATGACTCATGCTTTACGTTTCGGTGATCTATGTTCCGAGACCATGTCTGTACATGCTAGGCTCATCAAGATCAAACCTTATCTTCCGCATGAGCAAATCTGGCGTGCTCCCTTTGTATACACTCACAGAATCTAACACACCCGATCATCACGTGGTGCTTCAAAACAGTGAGTCTTGGCAACGCTGCCTACTAAGGATGAACACTTTATAACTTGATATTTTGTGAGAGGGATCATCTTATAATGATAACGTCATGAACTAAGCAATACAAAATGCATAAAAGGATTAACATCACATGCAATTCAAAATATGTGATATGATATGGCCTTTCTTCTTGTGCCTTCGATCTCCATCTTCAAGCACGAACATGATCTCCATCATCACCGGTGTGGCGTCAAGGTCAATGGCACCGCTCCATGGTTATCCTCCACCAGCATCAACTATTACAGCTACTTTGAATAATAGACACACATGTCTTAACGAAATTAAAAGACAACCATAGGGCTCCTGCCGGTTGCCAACTTACAATAAGGAACATTGCATACATCACATATGATCACAATCATGGACACATCACATCACAACACACCCCTGCAAAAAAAAGTTAGACGCCTCTAATTTTGTTTGCATGTTTTACGTGGTTTGGGGCTTTCAATAAGAGTCGTTCTAACTTACGAACAAGAACCACAACGTTGATACTAGTATTGTCAATCACCCGTTGTAAATTGAATCTTCACTATGTTGGGAGAAACAGGCACCCGCAAAGCCACTTATGCAATACAAGTTGCATGTCAAGCGTCGGGCAAGTCTCATGAACGATGTCATGTAAGGTTAGCCCGGGCCGCTTCATCCCACCATCCCGCAAGATTCAAAGTACACAAGAAGCAATCGACAACAAAAGCATCAACGCCCATAATGACCATTGTGTTCTACTCGTGCAACAGATCTACATATAGACACGACTATGATACCACCGTAGGGGTTCATAGCATGGAAAACAAAAAAATTCTACCACGTGAACACACACAAGCCAAGATCTATCTACTATATTGTAGCAACAAGTCGATTAGAGTACTCACCCTCGAAGATTCCAAAGTGGTTAACGAGAGCATATTCTCGTGGGTGATGTAGTCGTACACTTGACGATCTCAAGATCACGTAGACGATCCTTCCGGTGCTGTGTTTCGGCAGTGCTTCCGCAGTCGGTCACATGTTCGGTACTCGATGAAGACCTTCCTCTCCCTTGTTCCAGCAGGCAGCGGAGGTTGTAGTTCTCTCCTCGCGATTCTGGTAGCACGACGGCGTGGTGTCGGAAGTAGAGGGAAGATCCCGCAGGTCTTCGCCTAAGCCAGAGAGGGTTATGGTGGAGTATTAGGGTTTCCCCGATGATCTAGGATTTAGAAGTCGGAGAGGAGGAGGTGGAGCCAGCAGCGGCTAGGGCGGCGGCGACGCGGGCTTGGGTGGTGGTGGTGTGTGGAGGGGCAGCCCCCTCCCCTCTATTTATGAGAGGGAGGGGCAGCTAGGGAGAGGGGAGTTTGAATCCTACCCCAACTCCCTCTCCTTCTAGGCTTGTGGTGGAGGGAGAGAAGGATTCTCTTCTTCCTCCACCAGGAAACATTGTCCCAGTTTGACTTTTCAAACTTCCCTTTGACTTTCAATTTTGGAGTTTGATTTTACTCTTTATTTGCACATCCCTTTGACCTAGGACATGATGCAACCATTTGTAACATCCCTAAAATCATGTTTCAAACTCATGCATATCATCCATGCATCCATGATCATATAAGTTTCATTTCAAACAAATCATTTCAAAACAGAAGCATATATGCTTATTATTTCATGCAAGTTTGCTCTAGCCTTAGTGCTATCTTCCAATGATAAGAGTACTTGTTTTGGTTCAGTAAGGTTTGAAATTCAAACTTAGGCACCATCAAAAGTTTGAACAAAGTTTCAAAAACAAAATGAGTAAAACCAATATTATGCCTATTGTATATATATCATAAAGGCTTGGTTTTATTTTTATTTTCATTTGATCAAAGTGTTTTGAATAAACAGTAGTGTTTGACACACATTTGAGTGCAAGGTTTGCAGTATAAAAACCTAGAGAAGATTTGAATTCAAACTCATTTGATTTGGAGTTGAAATTCATTTCAGAAAAACCAAATAGGTAAAGAAAAAGGTTAAAAGGAAAAAAATAAGCTTTCAGTCGAATCTGGCCCAACTGGCCCAGCTAAGCCCAGCAACCCCACCCCCGCGAACTGTTTTTTTTCACTCACACCCGCACCCTCCGAGTGACTGACAGACATGACCCACTCCCTCTTCGTTTCTCTCGCTGACAGCCGCGGCCCACACGGCGTCATCGTCTCCACCCCCCCGACGTGTTCTTCCCCAAATCACGCCGTGCGTTTCCGGTTTGATTCGCTCGTCAATTCGCGTTAATTGTAGGAGGAAATCACGCCCCATCTCGCCTACTTAAACCCCCTCTTCCCCCTCTCCATTTCCCCCTAGATTCCGAGCACAGAGCGCCCCTAGGCTGCCCAAAATCATCCTCGCACCGCCGCAGACAGAGCTCACTCCGGCGACCAATCGCGGTGAGCCCTGTGCGCCCCTCTTCGTCTGGTTCATACGAGCCGCTTCACAACTTCCTTGCGCACCTTCTGACCCCACTGGTTCGTCCTGTACTGCCCCAGGTCGTCGACTTCGTCAAACGCTGCAAGCTCCCGACGACATCCTCAACTCCGGCGATCAAATTCAGTGAGCCCCTTGTTCCCCTTCGCCTCTGTTTCACACGAACACATTCGCCGTAGCCTTGTGTGTCTCCTGATGCCGTTTGTTTGTGCTAGGATGACCAGGAGCATCGCCAACGTCGTCGTCCACCCGAGCCCGACGCTGACAGCAACTCCGACGAGCCCGTGCAGCCGTGTCCGTGCGCCCCTTGCCAAGCCGTCACCAAGTTGGGCATCAGCGCGTCGCTACGAACCTGGTAAGCGCCGCCGACGACCCCAGAGCCACCTGTAGCACCGCGCCGCCGTAGGCAGAGCTCGCCGCCGCCAGTAGCCACCGCCAGCGCCGCCCAGCTGTGGTCGTTTGATCCAGGACCGTTGGATCAGGATCCAGCGCGTGAAATTAGATCAATTAACGAAACGGTATAGGTAGATCTGGGCCGTGCAGATTAAGTAGATCTAATGGCTCACAGATGCGATCCTGAGCGAACCGGTACGCGCCAATCAGAGCGTGACGCGTGGCCAGGAATTAGATTTAAAATCAGGATTTAAATCTATTAGATGTTTGAATTTGTTTTGGCTGTAACTTTTGATCCCCACGTTAGAATTTGACAAATTTTATATCATTGGAATCAGGAGAACAAGCCCTTTCTAATTATGCAATGTGTTTAATGTTTTGATTCTGTTAAAATGGTTTAAATTATAGAAACATGTGTAGGGCTAATTTGAGTATATGAATTGTTAGAGAAATGTTTTAAGGTTTAAATAAATGTTGTTTGGCAAGTTTTTAACTTGTTTATGAACCAGTACTGTACATTTGCTTTGTTGAGATTTAAAAAAAATCATCACATATCATATTGCATGCATTCATATATTTTTGTTTGTATATGTTTTGTATGTGATTTGTGGCTATGATTCTTTGTGTAGATTTTGGTGCCAATAGTGATTGTGATTGTGAGGAGTGTAGCTACTCTCCAAACTACCAAGGCAAGTGGTGCTTCATGATATTTTTATACCTATGTTTTCTACTAAGCATTAGAAATATTTTTGCTAGTCTTGCATGTTATATTTTGCTTATATGCCATGATGGGAAATCCTAGTAGTTGTAGAATTGCTAGGAAATTTCTAAGTTAAGATGCTTATCTATGCCATGCTTAGCCTAGCTAGTAGCAACAAAGGGTGGTGAAATATACATGCTATGATAAAATATTTCTAAGTCTTTGGACTTGTGTTTTGCCTAATAAAACAACTAAGTTAATGAAACACCTGGGTGGAATGGAAGGAATGGTTTATGTTGAGTGGTTACACAAGGCCCATTTCTATGGTTTACCTTGTGTATCTCACTTGTGGAAAGCCACCCAGGAACAAAGAGATTTTAGAGGCCAAATGTTAAGAAGCTTCTAGTGCAGCCACTTGGCAATATGGGCTCTGCCAGGATCACATAGGTTGCTAGAACTTAGCCATTTGGACAGTTGGTGGTAGTGGGATGATAGGTTGGAACGCGTCCATTTGGTCTAAGGGAAGGCTTCTGAAAGGTCCTGTCTTGGTGAAAATCAAGGCTTGTGGGGAAAGTGCACCACCTCTGCAGATGGAAGAATCTAAGTACTTAGCCATGTCCCTGGAAAAGGACAACTTGAGCATCAAGACATGGAAGCTATCAAGAATCTCCTCATCCCAATTTCTAAGTAAAAACTTGTGGGTGAACAAGGGTGAAGGACCTCAATGTCTATTGGTGGTTCCTTAGGAAAAGTTTTGATAAAGAAAAACTTATTGATTTCAACTAATAGGCAAAACCTATTTTGAGCAAAGCAAGCCAAGCTACACTTAGCCAAATTGCATATAGTATCTAGTCCACCTAAATTATACTAAGGTATCACTTGCCAATACTATTCCAATGTATTGACCCACTGTGGCTGTAACTTGTGATTTTGCAGGTTACTCTGATGAGGATTAGGAGTCATGAGTCTACACTCAACATGTTTGCCTGTGGCACATGAAGATGAAGACTTGTTATCTATTTACTTATTTAAACTCTTGTAATAGGCCTGTGGCCATGGAGTTGTAAAGACTATGTTGTCTCTGGAATGACTGTAATAATGACCTTTGTTTCTGTGTACTTCATCTTAAACTGTGGATGCTAGCATTGATCCAGGGACTAGCATTGCAATCACAGGGATCCTTTTGCTTTATAAAGGAGGGATCTTACAGATGGTATCAGAGCACTGTGTTGCCTGTAGGATTATGACCCTAGGATTGGAAACTACTAAGGAGAAATTTTCAACAACTTCTACACTTGTCTATTCTTCTCGTAAAATTTTCTAATCTTCTTTCTCATCTCTATTTGTAGATGAACTCCATCAACGAAGCCGTAAGGAAAGGACCACTCATGACAATGACCTTGGAGTGTGAGACAGAATTTCCCAAGGCTCTCAAGGACCTCATGGTTGCAATGGAAATACATGGTGCAGCTGTGTACAAAGGTTTTCCTGTGATGGATGAAGGAGTTGAGTACTGGTGGGTGCAACTTCACTTGTATAAAAACAAGGAAGACAACCACAAGGAATCAGGATTCTGCATGTTCACCAATTCAGTTGTGCACACTACATTCTTTGATTCAGCAAAGGATGCAGCTTGGAGGACCATCAAAGAACTTGGTGATAGAGTCAAGTGCAGAATGCTCAACCTCCAAAATGACCTAAAGGAAGAGAAGAAACATACCCAAGAGTTGGAGGCTACCAACCAAACCTTAAGAGGAGACATTATAGACTTAGTGATGGAGTCATGTGATCAAGATAGACTGATTGCTTCTAGAAACATTATGTTATCCAACCGATCCAGTGAGATAGGATTGTAAACGTACTTCGTTAGTTGGACCACCACTTATCACCTTATTTTCCAAATATTGCTTAAAATAAGTTGAACCTTGGTTGTTGTAATGGATCCATGTATGCCATGACTTGTGTGTTTTGATTTCCAAAGATGTGTATGTGATGCTTTGCCTTGTGTTTATCTTAAATTGTGTTGTTCTAACTTTTTCTATCTTATAAATAGATGCCTAATGTTACCATCAGCACTGTTGAGGAGTTCCAGGGAACTCGCTTTGGTCCTCGTATTGTTGAGCTCACTACTTTGCTCAATCTCCCTCTTCCTACCATCATGGTGCTTCCCCTCACCAAGTTTGAGAGGAAAGAACTTTGGGGTTTCAAGGTCAATCAACCCGGACGTCAGACTGAGCCTACCACGGAGGCTATCATCTTCAAGATCATGCACGATGACAAGGAGAGAGGCCTTGAGGTAGTCATGCAGGATCTGATAGGACGTCTGCTAGGGAGACACTCTCGACAGGTTAGAGGTACTCACTTCCACGTCTTCGGTAGACGTGATGAGGATGGAGAGGCCATCGACTTCGAGGGAGACAGCGGAGCCGATTCGTCTATACCTCCAGGACTTAGAGGCTCTCATTAGGCACGTGGACACTGATAGGACCAATGTCATGCTCAACAATGACGAACTCCAGGTGCAGCTTCGTGAGAAGGACAAGCTCTTCGCGGAGCAAGATGAGATAGTCAAGGAGATGGAGGCAAAGTTAGAGAGCCAGGACAGAAAGTTCAAGAGTCAGGAGAAGTGAGTCCAGGATAGGAATAAGAGGATTCGGGACATGACTGAAGAACTGCAGGCCAAGGACTTTGAGCTCGAGCATCAGCAGACGGTGATTGAGAGGCTTCGTTCTCAGAAGAGGGCTCTCAAGGACAAAGTAGAGACCTTGACCGCCAATGTCGAGGAATACAAGACCGCAATGGAGAATGCAGGTCTTACCTTTGTTGAGGAGGAGGTTAATGCCGAGGAGTAGATTTGACTACTCATTTATCATTTATTTATCATACTTTATTTGTGTCACAATGACCATCTAACATGTGGATGGCTTGTTATTTGTGTGTTTACCTTGCGAACTTGTCATTTTGTTGTTGAATTATTATTATTGTGATGCATGTTTGGTGATTGTTTATGTGATGTATTGTGCATGAAAGCATCTATGGGTATCTCATTCTTATCTCTATTGAACAAACCACAGATGCCTCCCCGTCGTGCCAACCCCAACCCCAACAACAACAACATCACTCCTGAGATGCAGCAAATGATGACAGCTCAGACTCAGCTGATGCAAATGATGACGACGTTCATCCAGAACCAAAACAACAACAACAACAATAACAACAACAACAACCCACCGGGTTTTGACATGCTTACCAGGTTCTTGAGATTGAGGCCAGCAAAGTTCTCAGGAACAACTGATCCCATGGTGGACAATGATTGGCTACGCTCTGTGAACAAGGATATGGTAACTGTGGGCTGTACTGATGCAGAAAAAGTCAGATTTGCAGCACATTTGCTAGAAGGACCAGCCGCCACTTGGTGGGATATCTTCCAGATCACCACTCCCATAGAAGATGTGACATGGGCTATCTTTGATGATGGCTTTCGTACTGCTCATATCTCATCTGGAGTGATGAGTCTGAAGAAGAAAGAATTCCATAACTTGAAGCAGCGCCACCGCAGCGTGGCAGAATATATTGAGGAGTTCAACAATCTGGCGCGTTATGCACCGGATGAAGTTGACACTGATGCTAAGAGGAAGGAAAAGTTCCTTGAAGGCCTGAATGATGAACTAAACTTGCAGCTATCAGTGGCCTATGTTCCCACTTATCAGTCTCTTTGTGACAAGGCTGCTATTTTGGAGAACAAAATGAAGCAAGTTGAGAGCAGGAAAAGAAAGCACTCAGACAAGCATAGCTCGGGATCGTCTCACAAACGTTCCCATTATGATGATAGTGGAAGCTCAGGATCCCACAAGCATGGGAAATTCAACAAGCACCACAACCACAACCGTCATGACAACAAGCATCACCGTAGTCATGACAATGACAAGTACAAGAACCATAAGGGTGGATATAAGAGCCACCACAGTGGTAGTGGAATCCAGCCTGTCAAGAGGGACATTAGTCAGGTTGAATGCTTCAAGTGCAAGAAGATGGGGCATTATTCAAATGAATGCCCAGAAAAGAAAGTTGAAGGACCCAACAAGCCCAACCCTTTTCAGAAGGGACAAGTGAACCACATCAATGTGGAGGAAATCTATGAGGAGCCTGATGCTGTTGCTGGTAAGTTCAAACTCAATTTTGTTCCAGCATTTGTTCTCTTTGATACTGGTGCATCTCATTCATTCATATCAAGAGAATTTGTTGAAAGAAATGAACTACCGGTAGAAACTATTGGGTGTCCCATTAAAGTAAGTTCTCCTGGTGGAGAAATGATAGTGAATTCAGGGTGTCATGATCTAGTCATAGAGTTTGGGAAGTATAAGTTTCCCGTTAACTTGATAATCCTAAACTCCCAAGATTGGATGTCATTTTGGGAATGGACTGGATGACTAAGCACAAGGGAGTGATAGATTGTGCCAACCATACCGTCTCACTCACAACTCCAGAAAATAAAAGGATCAGATTCAAGACAAACTTTGAAGCAAGAAGGAGTATGCTAAATTCTCTTAAGGGGGTTAGCATAGACAGTGTGCCAATTGTGAGTGAATATCCGGATGTGTTTCCGGAAGAATTGTCGGGAATGCCACCAGATAGAGATGTGGAGTTTCTTATAGATTTGCTACCAGGATCTGGACCAATAGCAAAGAGACCATATAAGATGTCAGTTGATGAACTGAAAGAACTCAAGAAACAACTTGGAGAACAGTTGCAGAAAGGATTTATTCAACCAAGTTCTTCATCTTGGGGAGCCCCAGTTTTGTTTGTGGAGAAGAAGGATAGAAGTCAAAGGTTATGCATAGATTACCGTTCACTCAATGAGGTAACTATCAAGAACCAATATCCTTTGCCCAAGAATCAATGACTTGTTTGATCAGTTAGAAGGAGCTTGTGTGTTCTCAAAGATTGATCTCCGGTCAGGTTATTTCCAACTCAAGATAAGGGAGCAAGGCATACCTAAGACAGCTTTCACCACAAGGTATGGATTGTATGAGTATACCGTGATGCCATTTGGTTTGACCAATGCTCCAGCATACTTTATGAATATGATGAACAAGGTGTTCATGGAATTCCTTGATAAGTTTGTTGTCGTTTTCATCGATGACATTTTAGTCTACTCCAAGAGCAAAGAAGAGCATGAAGGACATTTGCGTTTGATACTTGAGAAGCTTAGAGAGCATAAACTGTATGCCAAATTCAGCAAGTGCGAATTTTGGCTAAATGAAGTTGGATTTCTTGGAAACGTTGTGTCAGGAGACGGTGTAGCAGTTGATCCTGCTAAAGTTTCAGCTGTAACTGAATGGGAATCTCCCAAGTCAGTGAAAGAAGTTCGTAGTTTCCTTGGCTTAGCAGGTTACCATAGAAGGTTCATTGAGAATTTCTCCAAGGTAGCTAAGCCTATGACAGAGTTGCTAAAGAAGGACACGAAATTTGCTTGGTCTGAGGGATGTGAACTCAGCTTCCAAGAATTGAAGAAGAGACTTGTGACAGCACCAGTCTTGTGTTTGCCAGATTTGGAGAAGGATTTCCAAGTATATTGTGATGCATCTCATCATGGTTTGGGTGCAGTACTTATGCAAGAAGGAAAAGTTGTGGCTTATGCCTCGATACAACTCAAAACTCATGAAGTGAACTACCCTACTCATGATTTGGAGTTAGCCTCTGTTGTCCATGCACTCAAAACATGGAGACACTACCTTTTGGGAAAGCGTTGTGAAGTGTTCACAGATCACAAGAGTTTGAAGTATATCTTCACCCAGAAAGAAATTAACATGAGAAAAAGAAGATGGCTAGAACTCATCAAGGACTATGACTTGAGTTTGCAATACCACCCCGGTAAAGCGAATGTTGTAGCAGATGCTCTAAGTCGTAAGGTTTTTGTGAATGGCCTTACTAAAGGGGAATTGCCAGATGATTTGTGTGCCCAATTTAGAGATCTCAGATTGGAGATTGTGCCTGAAGGACATCTCATGTCTTTGGATGGTCAACCTACTTTGTTGGACAAGGTCAAAGAAGCCCAGAAGATTGATAAGGAAATTGAAGAAATTAAGGAAAAGATTGGCAAAGGAAAAGCCAAAGGATTCCATGAAGATGAACAGGGTACTTTATGGCATGGGAAACGTATCTATGTTCCACAAGATCCGGAGCTTCGGAAACTGATTTTGCCAGAAGCACACAACTCACCGTATTCCATTCATCCGGGTAACACCAAAATGTACATGGATATGAAGGAAAGATTTTGGTGGAATAATCTCAGGAAGGACATCGCCGAACATATTGCTTTGTGTGATGTGTGTAGTAGAGTGAAAGCGGAACATCAGAAACCAGCATGTTTGCTTCAACCACTACCCATTCCTGATTGGAAGTGGGACAAGATTGGTATGGATTTCATTACCGGATTACCAAGGACCCGGTCAGGATATGATTCTATTTGGGTAGTAGTGGATCGCCTAACTAAAGTGGCTCATTTCATACCCGTGAAGACAACCTATACTAGTGCTAAGTTGGCCAAAATCTATATGAGTAGATTTGTATGTCTACATGGAGTTCCCAAGAGTATTGTGTCTAATAGGGGAACTCAATTCACTTCCCATTTTTGGAGACAGCTACATGAGTCATTGGGAACGAGGTTGGAATTCAGCACTGCTTTTCATCCTCAAACTGATGGACAAACAGAAAGGACTAATCAGATTCTTGAAGACATGTTGAGGGCATGTGCCCTAGACTATGGAGCCAGTTGGGATGAAAGTCTGCCTTACGCAGAATTTTCTTATAACAACAGCTATCAAGCCAGCATTGAGATGGCACCATTTGAGTTTCTCTACGGGAGAAAATGTACCACCCCCTTGTTATGGAATGGTGTGGGAGAAAGAAGTTTGTTCGGACCAGAACTTATCAAAGAAGCCGAAGAGAAGGTCAAATTGGTTAAGGACTGTCACATCCCAAGATTTTTCAAATCTTGTTATGTGAAAAATAAATGAATAAAATAAAACTTTGTTGATTTTCAGGGTGAGAAGAAACTTTTTGATTCCAATTGGAAACCTTCAAACCTATTTGATCAAACAAATCCTAAAGGGATTTGAAAAGATAAACAATTAATAAAGAAAATTTTAAATAAGTAGAAATACTATTTTTGGATCTTTTAATAAAAAGATTTGGTTTTCAAATGAAAAGGTAGAAATATAAATAAGGATTATATTATAGAGCCAAATTAAATCTTGGCCAAGCTTTTGAATTAAAATATTCCTATTTGTTTAAAGGAGTAAAGGGTTATTTAAACAAAATAATGAGGATTGATTAATATCCAATTTTTATTAAAAATAAAGGTTTTACCATTTTAAATAAACATCAAAACTTGTTAATTTATTTTAAACAAGTTTTCCAAGTATTTTATATTTTCAAATAAAACCTACTGATTTGGTTTTGATAATATTTAGATTTCAAATGGAGATTTTAATAAATCAAAACCTATTTGAATTAATAATTAAGGTCTATTTTATTTAATTATTAAATAGATCCTAAAAGAATAAAAATATTATTTTATTTTGGGACTTGGAATATTGATATTAGACAGAACTAAACCCAATACAAAGTGTGGTGGAAGTTTGATTGATTTGATTGTTTGAATTGTTGTTTGAAATTCAAAACAAAAAATCATTTAGAAAAAGAAAAAGATATTCAGAACAAAAAGAAAGGAATCAGACTCGACCCAACTAAGCAGGCCCAGCAGCCCAGCTCCAGCCCACCAGCTCACCCTCAGCGAATCGTTTTCTACTCAACCACACACCCGCGCGGTCGCAGACAGCAGGACCCCACCGCACCCCTTCTCTCTCTCGCTGCCAGACGGCCCCACGCCACGTCACCGTCTTCCTCCTCCGCGTTGAACTCGCCGGCCGTTTCCTGCCAATGACGCCGCGATTGAATTTGCTTCAATGCCGCGCTTAATCCTCGCCGTGACCCTGCGGTATTAATCGCCACGCTGTCCTCTTCTTTTCCCCTCAGATCCCACTCGACCAGAGCCACTAGGCTGCCCAAATTGCAACCTCGACTACCACTGTCCCCGACAAACTCCGGCGACGATTCCGGCCGAACCCTGCCGCCCCTTGCCTCCTCGAGCACACAGCTGTGATCTCCACCTCCAGGCGCACCTGCCCGTGTACTCCACTCGCACGCGCGTGCTCAGAATAGTCGGCAACGACAACAACCTGAGCGCCACCGTCTGTTTGCTACTCCGGCGACCCTTCTGGTAAGCACCTGACCGCCCCTCTCCTTCCTGATGACGCTCCTGCACTCGCCACACTCGGCCGCATCTAACCGTGCCCTTGTTTTCCCTCGGGGTGAACCGCAGCGTTGCCCTCGACGACCCCCAGAACCGCCTGACGCCGCCAACGTCTCCGGCGAGCAATCCCCGTCGCGTCTGAGCGCCCCTTGCCAAGCTGACCACGCGTTGAGCATCACCTCGACCTCGCGAGCACGGTGAGCACCCCCGTTTCCTTCTTTGCTTCCTCTGTCGCCAGGTCCGCCGCTAGCAGAGCGCCGCCGCCGCACGCCACCGTCGTCGCGCCGCCAGTTAGTGGCAAGTTGATTGTAGCTGTTCGATCTCGATCTAGCGGATAGGAAAGAAAACTTAAACGAAGGGGTATGGTTGCCTCTGCGCCACACGATCACACTTAGATCCAACGATCCAGAGAGGCCGATCCGTGCGAACCGGTACCGACCAGTAGAAACACGCCGCGTGGCAGTAGTTTGATTTAAAACAAAATTCTGAATCTAATTTATATGCAAACTTGTAACTTGCATAACTTTTGATCCACACGTCCAAAATTTGCAAACTTCATATCAATGGATTCAGAAAAGCAAGACCTAGCCAACCATGCCATTTGTTTAGTAAAAAGCTTCTGTTAAACTGTTTGTTTTTGCAGAAACTTGTGTATGCTTGTTTAGGATATAAAGTTTATTCCAAGATGATTTTGGGGATGAAATCTTTGAAAAATGATTTGTTGTGAACCTACTTACCCTAGGAACCAACTTATGGATTTAAAAATGTATTTTGTGAAGATTAGGATTGAATAATTGAATTAGCTCATTTCTAGTCAAATAAAATATTGATTTTGATATGGAAATGTTTTTTGAGAAAAACCTTTGCAAATGTTTTGATTCAAACCTACAGACCCTAAACACCAAGTTTTGTGAATTAACAACTTATTTGTTGAACAATATAAAATTGTTGCTTTACTAAAAGCATTTTTCACCACATGAAATAATGATTTGATTTAAAAATGGTTTATAGATAAAACCCTTTTGCAAATGATTTTGCCACTTTAGAAAATGACCACTTTGAACCTTACAAAGTCTAGAACCTAGTAGAAACCACCTTTGCAAATAAAACTATCTTTTGCATGCTTGCAGGCATGACTTAATTTCTATTATTTTATGTGTGATGAATTGTTTGAATATTGGTTGGAATGCTAGTTGAATTTGTGTTTGCTTGATTGATTTGTAGTGAAGTTAGAAGAGTGTGATATTAGCAAGATCAAGAAGTGAACCAACATCCTCTACCAAAAAGGCAAGTGACACTATCATCCAAGTCCTACTATTTTCATTACACTTAGTGGATTTTGAAACATGCATGATGAAGTTTACTATATTTTGCTATGCTAAATCCTATTAGGATACCCTTATACATTCCTTAGTGAAAACAACGTAGTTGTAAAATGCTTAGCCCTGCTATATATATATATTGAGAAGGGATACATGTTGAGATTTTGAGAAGGATTGAAAAGACTTGTGTTTTATATAATAAAACAATTACTCAATGAACCACCTGGGTGGAAAAGGATACTCAAGTTTTGGACAAGGTGGCAACAAGAGGAACCATGTTTATATGGCAATCTCTTTTTGTTGTGCACTAGAAGAAAACCACCTAGGGACTTAGAGATTGAACATGTTTCTCGTACAGTGGCTTCCTTGTACAGCCACATGCTAAATGGGCACTGGCTTAGTCAATTACATTGTGGAAGACCCATGCATTGGCCCTTTAGGTTACTAGAATGAGGGAACTAGGAACCCTACATTGGTGCCTGAAGACAAGCTAGCATTGTGTATGGGAGGACCCTATGGAAAGACTTCGTCACATTCTCAATCTGCCAGTACTCCATCTTGGTGAGTACTTATCCAGCGGCCACTGGTGGCAACAAGATGAGATTGTGTCATGTGGGTAAAGTGTACAACTTCTGCAGAAGATCAAAATTCTAAGTACTTAGCCGTGTCCCCGGTTATGGACAATACTGAGCAACTAAGGCCTGAAGCTATGGGAAATCTCGACATTCCAATTTCTAAAAGTAAAACTTGAAAGTGACAACAAGAGACTTGAAGCACTTGGTGGATTCCAAGGAGTTCAGAAATATTTGACAAAAGATCAAAACTATTTTGAAAAGATAGGATAAAATATGCTGCTTTCTGCAAATGAGCCTAAACCCCACTTAGCCAAATATGCATGTATTGATAGGATCCACTTATATTCTACATAGTAGTGAAACTTGCCAATACAATTCAAATGTATTGACCCTTGTGGCTGTAACTTGTTATGTTGCAGGTTTGTTTGATATTAGTGAAGTTGATTGATTAGGATTACAAGTCTACAACCAACATGTTTGACTGTGGCACTTTGAAGATGAAGGACCCCATGCTTATAGATATTCTGCTGCAATGAAATGTAATAGCCAAATGAACTATGTAAGATGTAATAAAATTATGTTATTCCTGGTTATAAAGTTGTATTATGACCTTTGTTTCTTGATATTACATCTTAATTGTGGATGCTAGCTATTGATCCAGGGACTAGCATTGTAAACACAGGGATCTCTACCTTATTAAAGTTTGGGACCTCTACAGATGGTATCAGAGCATTGTGTTGCCTGTAGGATTTGTAACCCTAGGATTAGACAAAACCCCTTAGAAAAATAGGAGTTGTATTTGTTCCAAAACTTATTTACAAACAATCTTGTAAACTCTTCCCTCAAACCATTTTGGTTTTGATTCTACATCTCTTCTATTTCAACTTGATGGAAAAACCTACCCCATGGCCAAAGACTTCACCATGTGCAAAGGACTTCATCAACTCTAATGACTTCAACATCTTCTACTCTAAAGACTTCAACATCTTCAGCATTTTCACCAAGGACTTCAACCTTGGATATCACTAAGGACAAGTGAGACAAGAAATCTTGCTCAAGATTTGAAGACTAAGGAAACACAAAATAGAAGGAGCCATCATCACCTATGAAGTTTGTGACCAAGAGATTTCCCAAGGAAACCATGATCTCAAGCAAGAGGACTCAACCAAGAAGGATGAAAAGATCACAAGTGAACCATATAGATGGACCACCATATTTAGTTTAAGTCAAACCCACCAACTTATGTGGTGTAACAAAAATATTTTTGGTTGCCTAAGAATATGCTTGGAAACTTGTATTTGGAAGGAGTGTTTGTTTGTGATTGCTTACACATTGTTTGTGTGAATTTTGAAGTGTGTGATTAGAATTATTCCCTTAGAGATATTTTGCCTACTCTAACCTCAATTCAACCCAAGCAGATGACTACTCCAAGAGACTCCAACATCAAAGTTGATGACAACAACAACAACCAAGAGGACAACATGAAAGAACTCATAGCAACCCAAAACCAGTTAAACCAAATGACAGATCAATTCATAGCCAACACCAGTGGGGAAGATCCAACCCTGCAAGGATTTTTGGAAAACCAAGCCCAAATGTTGCATAAGGTGACAGATCAAATGATCAACATGGAAGGCAACTCTTCCAAAGTAGTTGGTGACAACAAAGATGACAAAGATGTTATTCTAGAAGGAACCAAAGCTTGCAATATTTGTGGAGACAAGGATCACACTTCCAAGGAACATGGAGATCAATGCCCCAACTGTGAAGAGAAACATCCAGTTGGCCAATGTCCCACCTCTCAAGCTACTTGTTACCTATGTGAAGGAAATAATCATGTCCCTATCCAATGCCCCATCTATTCCATAGTTGAACAAAGGAAACAAGGTGGAGTGCAACAACTGATTGCAAACTATCCAGAAGGAGCTAAGTCTACCAAGAAGGATGAGGACAAAGGAAAATCTCCACTTGTACCTCCATGCAATACAACCCAATTTAAAGGACCAAAGAAGAGGCATATGAATTATCCAAGGAGCAATAGAAGGTCAAAGAAACCAGTAGACATTCCTACCTATGAGATAACATATGAAGAACATGAACTAGAGGCACTCCTGGCTCTGGAGAAACCCAAGAAAAAGAAGGACAAAAGCCATGTGCAATGTAATCATTGTAAGGAAATGGGACACTATTCCAGTGAATGTCCGGAGAAACAGAAGTATAAGGAGATTGGTCAAGTATGGTGCAACAACTGCAAAGAACTAGGCCATTATGCAGCAACTTGTCCACAAGAGATACGTGAAGAACTCAAACTTATCACTTGTTACAACTGTGGTAACCAAGGACATTATGCAAGCAACTGTCCAGAAAAGATGAAGCACAAGATAAACAAGCCTATGACGGATCTCAGCCTTGTCACATGTTTCAAATGTGGAAACAAAGGACACTATGCAGATGTATGCCCAGAGAAGTTTCCCCAAGATCCCAAGCAAGCCAATATGTAATTTTGTTGGAAAATTTTTAAGGGTGGTAGTACCCTAGATGCTATGAACCAACTTGTAACCCTAGCCTTCGCAAATCTCGGGACGAGATTTATTTAAGGGTGGTAGTCTGTCACATCCCAAGATTTTTCAAATCTTGTTATGTGAAAAATAAATGAATAAAATAAAACTTTGTTGATTTTCACGGTGAGAAGAAACTTTTTGATTCCAATTGGAAACCTTCAAACCTATTTGATCAAACAAATCCTAAAGGGATTTGAAAAGATAAACAATTAATAAAGAAAATTTTAAATAAGTAGAAATAATATTTTTGGATCTTTTAATAAAAAGATTTGGTTTTCAAATGAAAAGGTAGAAATAGAAATAAGGATTATATTATAGAGCCAAATTAAATCTTGGTGAAGCTTTTGAATTAAAATATTCCTATTTGATTAAAGGAGTAAAGGGTTATTTAAACAAAATAATGAGGATTTATTAATATCCAATTTTTATTAAAAATAAAGGTTTTACCATTTTAAATAAACATCAAAACTTGTTAATTTATTTTAAACAAGTTTTCCAAGTATTTTATATTTTCAAATAAAACCTACTGTTTGGTTTTGATAATATTTAGATTTCAAATGGAGATTTTAATAAATCAAAACCTATTTGAATTAATAATTAAGGTCTATTTTATTTAATTATTAAATAGATCCTAAAAGAATAAAAATATTATTTTATTTTGGGACTTGGAATATTGATATTAGACTGAACTAAACCCAATACAAAGTGTGGTGGAAGTTTGATTGATTTGATTGTTTGAATTGTTGTTTGAAATTCAAAACAGAAAATCATTTAGAAAAAGAAAAAGATATTCAGAACAAAAAAAAGGAATCAGACACGACCCAACTAAGCAGGCCCAGCAGCCCAGCTCCAGCCCACCAGCTCACCCTCAGCAAATCGTTTTCTACTCAACCACACACCCGCGCGGTCGCAGACAGCAGGACCCCACCGCACCCCTTCTCTCTCTCGCTGCCAGACGGCCCCACGCCACGTCACCGTCTTCCTCCCCCGTGTTGAACTCGCCGGCCGTTTCCTGCCAATGACGCCGCGATTGAATTCGCTTCAATGCCGCGCTTAATCCTCGTCGTGACCCTGCGGTATTAATCGCCACGCTCTCCTCTTCTTTTCCCCTCAGATCCCACTCGACCAGAGCCACTAGGCTGCCCAAATTGCAACCTCGACTACCACTATCCCCGACAAACTCCGGCGACGATTCCGGCCGAACCCTGCTGCCCCTTGCCTCCTCGAGCACACAGCTGTGATCTCCACCTCCAGGCGCACCTGCCCGTGTACTCCACTTGCACGCGCACTCTCAGAATAGTCGGCAACGACAACAACCTGAGCGCCACCGTTTGTTTGCTACTCCGGCGACCCTTCTGGTAAGCACCTGACCGCCCCTCTCCTTCCCAATGACGCTCCTGCACTCGCCACACTCGGCCGCATCTAACCGTTCCCTTGTTTTCCCTCGGGGTGAACTGCAGCGTCGCCCTCGACGACCCCCAGAACCGCCTGACGCCGCCAACGTCTCCGGCGAGCAATCCCCGTCGCGTCTGAGCGCCCCTTGCCAAGCTGACCACGCGTTGAGCATCACCTCGACCTCACGAGCACGGTGAGCACCCCCGTTTCCTTCTTTGCTTCCTCTGTCGCCAGGTCCGCCGCTAGCAGAGCGCCGCCGCCGCACGCCACCGTCGTCGCGCCGCCAGTTAGTGGCAAGTTGATTGTAGCCGTTCGATCTCGATCTAGCGAATAGGAAAGAAAACTTAAACGAAGGGGTATGGTTGCCTCTGCGCCACACGATCACACTTAGATCCAACGATCCAGAGAGGCCGATCCGTGCGAACCGGTACCGACCAGTATAAACACGCCGCGTGGCAGTAGTTTGATTTAAAACAAAATTCTGAATCTGATTTATATGCAAACTTGTAACTTGCATAACTTTTGATCCACACGTCCAAAATTTGCAAACTTTATATCAATGGATTCAGAAAAGCAATCCCTAGCCAACCATTCCATTTGTTTAGTAAAAAGCTTCTGTTAAATTGTTTGTTTTTGCAGAAACTTGTGTATGCTTGTTTAGGATATAAAGTTTATTCCAAAATGATTTTGGGGATGAAATCTTTGCAAAATGATTTGTTGTGAACCTACTGACCCTAGGAACCAACTTATGGATTTAAAAATGTATTTTGTGAAGATTAGGATTGAATAATTGAATTAGCTCATTTCTAGTCAAATAAAATATTGATTTTGATATGGAAATGTTTTTTGAGAAAAACCTTTGGAAAATGTTTTGATTCAAACCTACTGACCCTAAACACCAAGTTTTGTGAATTAACAACTTATTTGTTGAACAATATAAAATTGTTGCTTTACTAAAAGCATTTTTCACCACATGAAATAATGATTTGATTTAAAAATGGTTTATAGATAAAACCCTTTTGCAAATGATTTTGCCACTTTAGAAAATGACCACTTTGAACCTTACAAAGTCTAGAACCTAGTAGAAACCACCTTTGCAAATAAAACTATCTTTTGCATGGTTGCATGCATGACTTAGTTTCTATTATTTTATGTGTGATGAATTGTTTGAATATTGGTTGGAATGCTAGTTGAATTTGTGTTTGCTTGATTGATTTGTAGTGAAGTTAGAAGAGTGTGATATTAGCAAGATCAAGAAGTGAACCAACATCCTCTACCAAAAAGGAAAGTGACACTATCATCCAAGTCCTACTATTTTCATTACACTTAGTGGATTTTGAAACATGCATGATGAAGTTTACTATATTTTGCTATGCTAAATCCTATTAGGATACCCTTATACATTCCTTAGTGAAAACAATGTAGTTGTAAAATGCTTAGCCCTGCTATATATATATTGAGAAGGGATACATGTTGAGATTTTGAGAAGGATTGAAAAGACTTGTGTTTTATATAATAAAACAAGTACTCAATGAACCACCTGGGTGGACAAGGATACTCAAGTTTTAGACAAGGTGGCAACAAGAGGAACCATGTTTATATGGCAATCTCTTTTTGTTGTGCACTAGAAGAAAACCACCCAGAGACTTAGAGATTGAACATGTTTCTCGTACAGTGGCTTCCGTGTACAGCCACATGCTAAATGGGCACTGGCTTAGTCAATTACATTGCGGAAGACCCATGCATTGGCCCTTCAGGTTACTAGAATGAGGAACTAGGAACCCTACATTGGTGCCTAAAGACAAGCTAGCATTGTGTATGGGAGGACCCTATGGAAAGACTTCGTCACATTCTCAATCTGCCAGTACTCCATCTTGGTGAGTACTTATCCAGCGGCCACTGGTGGCAACAAGATGAGATTGTGTCATGTGGGTAAAGTGTACAACTTCTGCAGAAGATCAAAATTCTAAGTACTTAGCCGTGTCCCCGGTTATGGACAATACTGAGCAACTAAGGCCTGAAGCTATGGGAAATCTCGACATTCCAATTTCTAAAAGTAAAACTTGAAAGTGACAACAAGAGACTTGAAGCACTTGGTGGATTCCAAGGAGTTCAGAAAGATTTGACAAAAGATCAAAACTATTTTGAAAAGATAGGATAAAATATGCTGCTTTCTGCAAATGAGCCTAAACCCCACTTAGCCAAATATGCATGTATTGATAGGATCCACTTATATTCTACATAGTAGTGAAACTTGCCAATACAATTCAAATGTATTGACCCTTGTGGCTGTAACTTGTTATGTTGCAGGTTTGTTTGATATTAGTGAAGTTGATTGATTAGGATTACAAGTCTACAACCAACATGTTTGACTGTGGCACTTTGAAGATGAAGGACCCCATGCTTATAGATATTCTGCTGCAATGAAATGTAATAGCCAAATGAACTATGTAAGATGTAATAAAATTATGTTATTCCTGGTTATAAAGTTGTATTATGACCTTTGTTTCTTGATATTACATCTTAATTGTGGATGCTAGCTATTGATCCAGGGACTAGCATTGTAAACACAGGGATCTCTACCTTATTAAAGGTTGGGACCTCTACAAGGATAGATTGAAGATTGCACAGTCCCGACAGAAAAGCTACGTGGATCCTAAGCGTAGAGAAGTCACCTATGAAGTTGGTGATAGAGCTTATCTTGGAGTATCACCACTTCGTGGAGTGAAGAGGTTCGAAGTCAAAGGAAAGTTGGCCCCAAGATATGTTGGACCATTCAAGATTCTGAGTCGTAAAGGAGAAGTTGCTTATGAAATTGAATTGCCAGAGTCTTTGTCAGGTGTCCATAATGTGTTTCATGTGAGTCAGCTTAAGAAATGTCACCCAGAAATGGAAGAAACTTCTTTGAAGGATACTATACCTTTGGAGGAGGTACAATTGGAAAGTGATCTCACTTATGAGGAGAAGCATATCAAGATTCTTGAGACTGCAGAAAGAGTCACACGAACTAAGACTATCAAGTTTTGCAAAGTGAAGTGGAACCATCATTCCGAAGAGGAAGCAACATGGGAAAGAGAAGATGATCTTCGGAAACACCACCCTCACCTATTTGCTAGCCAATCCGAATCTCGAGGGCGAGATTCACCTTAAGGGGGGTAGATTTGTAACATTCCTAAAATCATGTTTCAAACTCATGCATATCATCCATGCATCCATGATCATATAAGTTTCATTTCAAACAAATCATTTCAAAACAGAAGCATATAAGCTTATTATTTCATGTAAGTTTGCTCTAGCCTTAGTGCTATCTTCCAATGAGAAGAGTACTTGTTTTGGTTCAGTAAGGTTTGAAATTAAAACTTAGGCACCATCAAAAGTTTGAACAAAGTTTCAAAAACAAAATGAGTAAAACCAATATTATGCCTATTATATATATATCATAAAGGCTTGGTTTTATTTTTATTTTCATTTGATCAAAGTGTTTTGAATAAATCTATTGGATGTTTGAATTTGTTTTGGCTATAACTTTTGATCCCCACGTTAGAATTTGACAAATTTTATATCATTGGAATCAGGAGAACAAGCCCTTTCTAATTATGCAATGTGTTTAATGTTTTGCTTCTGTTAAAATGGTTTTAATTACAGAAACATGTGTAGGGATAATTTGAGTATATGAATTGTTAGAGAAATGTTTTAAGGTTTAAATAAATGTTGTTTGGAAAGTTTTTAACTTCTTTATGAACCAGTACTGTACACTTGCTTTGTTGAGTTTTAAAAAAATCATCACATATCATATTGCATGCATTCATATATTTTTGTTTGTATATGTTTTGTATGTGATTTGTGACTGATTTTTTGGGTAGAATTTGGTGCCAATAGTGATTGTGATTGTGAGGAGTGTAGCTACTCTCCAAAGTACCAAGGCAAGTGGTGCTTCATCATATTTTTATACCTATGTTTTCTACTAAGCATTAGAAATATTTTTGCTAGTCTTGCATGTTATATTTTGCTTATATGCCATGATGGGAAATCCTAGTAGTTGTAGAATTGATAGGAAATTTCTAAGTTAAGATGCTTATCTATGCCATGCTTAGCCTAGCTAGTAGCAACCAAGGGTGGTGAAATATACATGCTATGATAAAATATTTCTAAGTCTTTGGACTTGTGTTTTGCCTAATAAAACAACTAAGTTAATGAAACACCTGGGTGGAATGGAAGGAATGGTTTATGTTGAGTGGTTACACAAGGCCCATTTCTATGGTTTACCTTGTGTATCTCACTTGTGGAAAGCCACCCAGTAACAAAGAGATTTTAGAGGCCAAATGTTAAGAAGCTTCTAGTGCAGCCACTTGGCAATATGGGCTCTGCCAGGATCACATAGGTTGCTAGAACTTAGCCATTTGGACAGTTGGTGGTAGTGGGATGATAGGTTGGAACGCGTCCATTTGGTCTAAGGGAAGGCTTCTGAAAGGTCCTGTCTTGGTGAAAATCAAGGCTTGTGGGGAAAGTGCACCACCTCTGCAGATGGAAGAATCTAAGTACTTAGCCATGTCCCTGGAAAAGGACAACTTGAGCATCAAGACATGGAAGCTATCAAGAATCTCCTCATCCCAATTTCTAAGTAAAAACTTGTGGGTGAACAAGGGTGAAGGACCTCAATGTCTATTGGTGGTTCCTTGGGAAAAGTTTTGATAAAGAAAAACTTAGTGATTTCAACTAATAGGCAAAACCTATTTTGAGC
The DNA here is from genome assembly GCA_916181665.1 of Avena sativa. Lineage (NCBI taxonomy): Eukaryota > Viridiplantae > Streptophyta > Magnoliopsida > Poales > Poaceae > Avena > Avena sativa. The sequence continues at coordinate 222,190,499 of OV702296.1, forward strand.
AAAGCAAGCCAAGCTACACTTAGCCAAATTGCATATAGTATCTAGTCCACCTAAATTATACTAAGGTATCACTTGCCAATACTATTCCAATGTATTGACCCACTGTGGCTGTAACTTGTGATTTTGCAGGTTACTCTGATGAGGATTAGGAGTCATGAGTCTACACTCAACATGTTTGCCTGTGGCACATGAAGATGAAGACTTGTTATCTATTTACTTATTTAAACTCTTGTAATAGGCCTGTGGCCATGGAGTTGTAAAGACTATGTTGTCTCTGGAATGACTGTAATAATGACCTTTGTTTCTGTGTACTTCATCTTAAACTGTGGATGCTAGCATTGATCCAGGGACTAGCATTGCAATCACAGGGATCCTTTTCCTTTATAAAGGAGGGATCTTACACCATTCCACTTAGTCATGACATATTCATGCACCCTTCCCCTTCCGGTCTTGTGAACCTTCTAGACCCTTCTAGATCATTCCGGTGAAAACACCAGAATCATTCCCGAACTCCGGAATTGGACTTTCCTTATATGAATATTATTCTCCAGACCATTCCGGATCTCCTCTTGATATCCCGGATCCCATCTGAGATCCGAACAACATTCGATCTCCCTACTTACATTCCATATCTAGTAAACAACGTCGAATCCTTAAGTGTGCCTCCCTACGGTTCGTGAATTATGCAGACATGACCGAGACTCTTCTCCGATCAATAACCAATAGTGGAATATAGAAATTCATATGGTTCCCACATATTTCTGCGATTACTTTGCGATCGAATGAACCATTTACATACGATACCAATTTCCCTTTGTCTCGCGATATTTTACTTATCTAAGGTCTAATCGTCGGTATCTCTGCATACCTAGTTCAACCTTGTTACCGATAAGTATTCTTTTCTCTTTCCCGTGATATGTGATCCCTTGTGAGCTAGTCACATGCTTGCAAGCTAATTGGATTACATTCCACCGAGAGGGCCCAGAGTATATGTATCTGTCACATGGATGGACAAATCCCACTCTTGATCCATGTGCCTCAACACATACTTTCCGAACACTCAATTCCACCTTTATAGCCACCCAGTTACGGTGTGGTGTTTGATGTCATCAAAGTATCCATCCGGTGATGGTGATTAGCATGATCTCATGGTCGAAGGAATTTGGTTACTATGTATCAGAAAGCTTATAACAAACGAACTAATTAAATGACTTGATCTTTATGCTACGCTTATCTATAGGAGTATGTACATCACACCATTCTCCTAATGATACGATCTTGTTGTTAACAACATCTCAATGTTCATGATCCAGAAACCATGATCATCTATTAACCAACAAGCTAGTATTATAAAGAGGCTTTACTAGGGACTCTAATTTAATTTACAAATCACACGAGTATTAATGTTTCCGGTTAATACTATTATAGCATGAATGTAAACATTTATCATAAACACAAAGATATAATAATAAATACTTTTATTATTGCCTCTAGGGCATATCTCCAACAGCTTGGCAGCATAATTTTGCATGTCTAGATCAATGTCAATGATAATGTGCTTGTGCAGATGCTTGGCCACTACCATTATGCATGTCTCTAGATGGATGTCAATGGCAATGTGCTTGTGTAGATGCTTGGCTATTAGATTTCCACAACTTCCATTGATCCATTTGATTTGCATAATGCATTTTCTACTATTTTATGATCAATTCTGAGCGGCAAGGTACCCAAGCAGGGCTGGGACACCTTGTGCAGGAACACACTTCCTCCTATGCCTAGGTATGAGGACTTCATCCGAGACCTCCATCCCTCAACAGCTAGACCTTCCCTCAACCGCTTGCTGGCAGAAGTGCAGACGTGGAAGAAGAAGGAACGTCAGGGCTGCAAGCCACACCTTGGTCACCATGACAATAACAACCTCCATCATCGCTTCTACATCCAGATCAAGGCCACAAAACTGATTGCACTTTAGCTCCCGGAAAGTGCGAAAGCGAATGTGCTAAAGCAGCTGGAGATAAGGTAGCAGCTTTGCACTCTTCCCCTGAAGACCTCCTCTATAACATCCCAAAAACATTAATCAAGGTTATCAATTCCAATCACTCAAAATTAGGGTTAACAAAAACTATTGTGAATTAAAATCCATATGAAGGCATGAGTGTATGTGATGAATGCATGAATGCTTTTATGGACTTATTTGATTGTTGTGAATGGCAAGGATTGGTTTAAATATGAAAGCAACATCATCTAAATCATTTCGAAGGAGAATCAAATCAGTAGAAATTCAAAAACAAACAAAATAAGCAAATGGTCATTTTTGCCAATCTTGTTCACTAGACCACCTTGAGTGTTTCTATTCCAAAATTTCAAACAGAAACAAATCCAATTATTTTCACCCCTTGCTAGACCAAGTAAAAGTTAACCCAAGCCCACCTTGCAAACCCACATAAACAATTTCCAAATCTTTACCAAGGACAATTCAAAATTGAATGTAGTTCATATGGTAAGATCACCATTTCTCAAAACCCCACCAAACCAGTTCACCTTGAAAAATCCAATCAACCAGATGCTCCCTAGTATGTGCCCAGTACACTCACCAAGTTTCATCCAAAAATTCAAATATGAAACTCTTTCGGCCATTTCATCAAACATCTGGAGACAAAAACCAAATTCTGCCAAACTTCACTATTTTGAGCAGTAATTTTGCCAAACCTTGTTCCCCATTGATCACCCTTGTCTCCCCCAATGACAACCAGTGCATTGAACCAGCCTAGACCCCTACCAATGCACCATGTCGTGCATGGCCAAGCACACCCTTGCCAGCCGACCATGGCAAGCTAGCCAGAGCCATCGCCGCGCCTAGCCACCATGTCCAGGAGGCACGCCACCATCCATCGCCACCCTCTGTCCAGCCCTTGAGCCTTGACAAGCAGTATACCATCGAGAACACATGCACCCAGTTTGTCTCTGCCATGTCCAGAGCGCGCCAGCTCGCCGCGCTCGACACGCTTGCACATACCACGCCTCGCCTTTGCCGCCCGTGCCTGCGATCACCACTGTCCTAGGAGACCACCAGACATGTCTGTTCGCCGTCGCGCGACCAGAAGCGCCTGTGCATCGTCAAAGATGTCGTCGGTGCCGCTAAGAGCACCAGCGTGTTCCAACCAAACGACACCGCCCCTTGCCGCGCCATCAAGACGTTGAGGACCGCCAGGAGTCCGCGCTAGACCAAAGCCAGTGCGCCATAAAGAAGAAGCGAATAACAACAAAGATGCTCTCATATAACTGAGTAGAGGATACACGGTGACTATCAATGTTGTGCATTAGGATTATCTGTGCCTCATCAATGAAAAAATCTTTTTGTGTGTACACCCGCTAGGCATGATCTGGAGGCCATGAAGAAGAAGATAAATCGTTTGGTAGTAGACTCTATTGAACACCTTTGGATATTTGGTGTCAACCCGTACAATGAAACGGACAACGACCAGTGGTCGCGGAATTAGTTATCTCTTTTGGAATTTGACTATCCTATCATCATAAACGACTTCAGCGAAATTGATTGAAATGCCATGTGAACGCCTTCACTATGTAGAATGACTATGATACTCTTATTTGTTACCCTCATTAGACTATTTACGGTAGGATTATGTGTTTGTAAAGTGACTAATACGTTAGAAACGTATCTATAATTTTTGATGCTCCATGCTTGTTTAGTATATACTTTGCTTTACTTGTACACACTTTGAGGTGCTTTTTACATGTTTTCTGGTACTAACCTACTAACAAGTTGCAACAGTGCCAGATGCCTGTTTTCTGCTGTTTTTGGTTTCAGAAAAGTTAGTAAAGAAATATTCTCGGAATTAGACGGAACAAAGGACAAAGTCAATTACTTTCAGTAGGGAACAAGAAGTCCAGAGGAGAGCCAGAGGGGCCAACCAGGGGGGCCAGACCCACCCCAGGCACGGGTGGGCCCAGCCCCGTGCCTGGCTAGGGTTTGCCAGCCCTGGCCGCCGACTCGGTCTCTCCCTTCGCTTATAAGAAGCCCTCGATGCAGAAACCCTGAGGACCCAATCAGAAATCCACGAAACCGTCTGTAGCCGCCGCCACCATCGTCCCTAGATCGGGGGAATCTGAAGTTCTTCCCGGCATCCTGCTGGAGGGGAGATCATCCCGGAGGCCTTCTCTCTGGTATGATGCGTGAGTAGTTCCACCTTGGACTATGGGTCCATGTAGTAGCTAGATGGTTGTATCTCCACCTTTGTGCTTTCATGTATATATCTTGTGAGCTCCGTTCATGATTAAGATCTAATCTATTTGTAATCATGCATGTTGCGTTTGTGGGGATTCGATGGATATTGAGATTATTATGTTGGTTTGATTAATGGTTTTGTATTTATGATTCTATCATGTCTGTGTTGTTTGTGATCTTGCATGCTCTTTGTTGTTAGTAGCTATCTTGGCCAAGTAGTTGCTAGTGACTCCAAGAGGGGATATTTATGCTCGATAGTGGGTTCATGCCTCTAGTTTTCAAGGGAAGTGACAATAATCTCTTCGGTTGTAGATGTGATGTTGCTACTAGGGATAAAACAACGGTCTCTTGTTCATGGAACATGTGGACTATTTACCTTACACACTTTGCTTAAAGAAGTTGTCTGTTGCTTGCAACTTAATACTGGAGGGGGTTCGGATGATAACCTGAAGGTGGACTTCTAGTCATAGATGCAGTTGGATGGCGGTCTATATATCTTGTTGTATTGCCCAATCAACCTCATAGGATCTTTCTGACTAGTAATTGCATTGTTATGCCTTGCCTGGTTCCGGTCAATTGCCCTGCTGTAATTTGTTTACCCTTCATGCCATGTTGTTTATCTAAGGAGAGCACCTCTAGTGAACTATGGACCCCGGTCCAATCTTTACCATTGATACATCTTTCACTGTTACTTGTTTACTTGCTGCAAACCACCATTAACTTCCACACCATACGTTTAATTCTTTGTTATAGCAAATCGGTGAGCTTGACAACCTCACTGTTCGTTGGGGTAAAGTCTTGCGTTTGTGTTGTGCAGGTCTCCACGTTGTTTGTAACACCTGTGTGACGTTTCATTCCTCCTTCTAGTTCGATAACCTCGGTCACAACTAAGGGAAAACTTGCTGCTGTGCTCTTCACACCCTGCACTTGGGGTTACCAATAAAGTGTCACGTCGAGCACCATCAGTGACCAGCTATCATGACTATCCATGGTACTGTTTATTTGTAAAATGAATCTTCTCCATCACACATGGTCCGTTATACGAAGAATGTGCGGCCAATCTACCACTATTTTTGTCTCGCTTATATAGCATCTTTATTCGGCATATCTTTTCCTTTTATTATTGGTCTATTATAGACGCATAATCAAATGTTTAGCCTAAAACTGTGCATCAGGGGTCGTGAGGAGTCCTTGGTTACATGAATTTGCTTTTATGCTCGATCTTTCCCACGTCAAGCATGTGGAAATCGTGTCGGTGCGTTCATGTAGAGATAATGTATGTTCATTTTCTCAAGGCTAGACGCTTTGCTTACTGGTCGCGCGCCTGGAGGCGCAGAGAGAAGTCTAGGTATTGATAGAACTCCATTATTCATATGTGACATCACGTATTGTAACACTACTGCATTGTTTCTCAAGGAAAGTTAGTATTTATCTAAATTTTTAGTGCGCACCGCTAGCATAATATGTGTGATTTAAAAACATTAATTGATATGGGACTATTTGTATATTGTCCTTAACTAGACTTTTCTCTGCGTCCCTGGGGTGTGGAGGCCAAACAAAATGTTGCACGAAACGCACGAAGCCCCGTTAGATACGGAAAATCGGAGAAAGGAATCATTTTTATGTTCCATGGAAACATCACCCTTGTATAGTCGACGTGGCTTACTAAGATGTGTCGCAGATAAGGGGCGTGCACACCTGATGTTTCGTTGGATCATGGAAGGTTTTGAGTTATAACAACATTGCGTTCCCATCGATTTTATCATGCAAAACACAAAGTAGCAACATTTTACCATGTAAAATGTGACCTACTTTGATATTAGCAAAAAATTATAGTTCTTCGAACTTGCTTTATTTTCGCATAATTTTAATTCCTTTTGTTTCTCTCTTCATCTCTTCTCTGGTTCTTTTTTCACATCTCATTCTTACTTTAGCTCAATTCCGTTAGTCAACAACCCGTTATGCAAAATACATTTACATGTTTGTCATTTGGTGTCATGTTTACTTATTCGAATGCTTTGGCTGGTCCATTTAGGTTCATGGACAGAAATACGAAACATTTCGTTATTGCATCTATTTCTCGAGCGATTCTTTCTCATGCTTTCTATGAACGCTGGACTTTGATAATGTTCGCGCGTTTCGACTATTCAAGTGTAAATACGGATGATTCAATGTATAGCCCATCTATTTCAGTGTAAATAAATACGGTATGTCCAATGTTTCATACTAGACTGTTTCGAAATAAATGACGTGTAATATTTGCACAACATTACTAGCCAAAGTTTCATATCCATCTCACTTTCTCTTTGTCGTCTTACTTCATTTGAATCTTACGCCTCACTTTCTCTTTGTCATCTTACTTCGTTCTAATCTTTTCTGTTCATTTCGGACATTCGAATCTCGTCTACTCGCCATGAATGTTTTTTGATCCTCGACATATTTCCATTCTCAACGTGTCTCACCAATGACCATGTTTGCATGCAGCGCACTCGCATCCAACAATTTTACACTCACAGTTCTGGTTTTCCACATCCCACATGAGGGCTTGGAACCTATCCAGTTGTGTAAGGGTGTGCACATACTTCTCATCCAGATCTTTGATCCTTGCTTCATAGACTTCAACCTTCTCCACCATATCAAGATTCATGAGGGGATGAGCATCAAGGTTGCGCTCAATCACCATGACATACCTGAAGACGGTGTTCTCCAAGACTTGCAACCTCTACTCCATGGTGCCTATGGTCTTGGGGGCCTTCACCTCCTCCATGAGCAGCACCCCCTCCTTGAAGGTCAAGGTCTTCATGGGAGCCACCACAGAGCAGAGGTAGTGATTCACCAAGCTTCGTTGAAAGAACAAGATGAAAAAACAAGTTTCGCTCGATAAGACTCGATGCGAGATTAGATCGGCAGAGGGAGGTACATATTGAAGATTTTTAGGGTAAGACAAAGCGTTGAGGAAAAAATAGAGGTGAAACGGACTTGGGAAGAGGGAAAGACCTCGAGTGGCATGCCCAGCAGGGGAGCGCCACCTGGTCTCTTTCCCTCCCCGAGACTCCGTTTCTTCCAATTGTTTTGTGACACACATTTATTTTAGAAAATAATGACTTTCCTAAAATATGAAGATATTTCGAGATCGTTACGTACCTTTTCTTGACTTTTGGTGATTTTTGGTATTTGGCAGGGGATAAATTTTTGTGATTGTGGCCTCCGGACTTTGGAGATTCATTACTTCAATCCTTCTGGCTAATGTTTGGCCTGCATGAGGTTTTCCATTAAAGTCCCCATGAAGACGAATGGCTCCTAAGCGGTACACCTCCTGCACAACTAATGGACCCTATCACTTTGAAGCTATCTTTCTTGCAAAAAACTTGAAACGAGAGTTGATAAATAATACTTGATGTCCTACTTTAAATTTGTTTCTTTTTATTTTCTTATCATGCCAAAGAAAATTACTTTCACTTTAAATAGCCTAGCACTTTCATATGCTTCATTCCTCCATTCATCTAACAAGCTTAAATCAAGAATTATTTTCTCTCGAGAAGTTTTAAAATCAAAGTTGATTTTTTTAACAACCCATCTAGCTTTATGTTCTAATTCCACTGGAAGATGATATGCTTTTCCATAAACCATTTTATAAGAAGACATACCCATATGATTTTTAAAAGTAGTTCTATAAGCCCATAAAGCATCATTAATTTTAGTTGGCCAATCAGACCTAGCTTTATTAACTATTTTCTCCAATATGAGTTTAATTTCCTTATTGCTTAGTTCAACTTGACCACTAGTCTGAGGACGATATGGAGATGCAATTCTATTATTAACACCATATTTGGCTAGAGTTTTTTAAAGACTCCATGAATAAAATGAGAAACAACATCCTTAATTAAAAATCTAGGTACTCCAAACCTGAGAAAGATGATGTTCTTAAGCATCTTCATTGTCGTGGCCTAGTCTTTTGTTCAACCCATTTTGTGACATAATCCACTTCAACCAAAATATGAGTGTGTTTTTTTCATGGGGTGGATGGTTCCATAAAGTCAAATCACCATACATCTAATGGTTCAAAAGGCAGTGAATAGTTCATATGCATTTCATTTCTCTTACCAATATTTCCAACATGTTTGCATTTGCCACAAGGTTTAACATAATTAGCAATCCTTAAATAAAGTAGGTCAATAACAAACAGATTATAATACCTTTGCAGCGGTGCGGTCTCCTGCATGATGTGTCCTCCATAAGGTTTGTCATGACAATCCCTTAGGATTGCTTGCTGCTCAAACTCAGGCACACAACGTCTAATAATACTGTCTACACTTTTCTTATAAAGAAATGGTTCATCCCAAAAGTAATGCCTAATATCATAAAAGAATTTCATTCTTTGTTGGTAGGTGAAGTGTGGTGGCATAACTTTTCCAATAATGAAATTAGCATAATCAGCAAACCATGGTGAAGCTACTCTTGCAGCAAACACATTAATGTTTGCTAGTCGTTCATTTGCAAAGCTATCATTAATAGAAAAAGTATCTATCGGAATGTTTTCCATTCTAGATAAATGACCAGCGACCGGATTGTCCTCACCTTTCCTATCTACAATATGTAGGTCAAATTGTTGTAGTAAAATAACCCATGTTACTAGTCTAGGCTTAGCATATTTATTGTTCATGAGGTTTTTAATAGCAGAATGATCGGTGTGTACTATTACCTTACAGTCTACGATGTAAGGTCTAAACTTGTCACATGCAAAAATTATAGCTAAGAACTCTTTTTCGGTTGTAGCATAATTTCTTTGGGCACCATCAAGAGTTTTACTAGAATAATATATCACATTAAGTTTCGTATCAACTCTTTGGCCTAAAACATCTCCTACAGCACAGTCACTAGCATCACACATGATTTCAAATGGAAAATTCCAATTAGGAGGTTGAATTATAGGAGCACTTATCAAAGCATTCTTTAAAACATCAAAATACTCTACACAATCATCATTAAAATAGAATGGAACATATTTTTGAAATATATTTGTTAGAGGCTTTGATATTTTTGAAAATTATTTGATAAACCTTCTATAGAAACTAGCATGACCAAGAAAGCTTCTTATACCTCTTATAGGATATGGTAGCTTCTCTATGGCTTCTATCTTTGCGCGGTCCACTTCAATGCCTCTACCTGAAACTCGGTGTCCAAGAACAACTCCTTTTTCCACCATGAAATGTCACTTTTCCCAATTTAGGACTAAGTGTTGGTCCTCGCAACGCTGCAAAACTTTGTCAAGATTGAACAAGCAGTTTGCAAAAGAGGTACCATACACAGAAAAGTCATCCATGAATACTTCCATAATTTTCTCATTATAATCAGCAAATATAGCATTCATGCATCTTTGAAAAGTAGCGGAAGCATTGCACAAACCGAATGGCATTCTCTATAAGCATAAGTACCAAATGGACATGTGAAAGTAGTCTTCTCTTGATCATCCTTGTGCACCAGAATCTGTGAGAAACCTGAATAATCATCTAAATAAAAAAAGTGAGAGTGCTTAGATAATCTTTCAAGCATTTGATCAATGAATGGTAAAGGATAACGATCTTTATGAGTTGCCTTATTAAGTTTCCTATAATCATTGCACACTCTATAACCAATAACGGTAGTTGAGCAACAAGTTAATTTTCATCATTTGGAACCACAGTAATTCCACCATTTTTTAGGCACACAATGGACATGACTTACCCATTTACTATCAGCTATGGGATAGATAATACCCGCCTCAATAAGTTTGGTTACCTCTTTTCTTACCACTTCTTTCATTCTTGGACGAAGGCGGTGTTGATAGTCATCAAAAAGCTTTGCATCTTCTTCCAAGTTTATATTATGCATGCATAAAGCAGGGATTATACCTTTCAAATCACCAAGTGAATAGCCAATGGCTGGCCTATGAGCTCTTAATACTTCTAGTAATTTTGATTCTTCTTCATCTAAAAGGTTAGCACTAATAATAATAACAGGATATATTTTCTTATCATCAAGGAATGCATATTTCATATCCTTAGGCAATGGTTTAAATTTAAATTTAGGACCTTCTTTAGGTGGTGGTAGTTCTCCTAGATTATCATGTGGAACATGTAATTGCAATTGTTGTGGTTTTTGAGATATTATTTGTTCTAGAGCTTCTTTCTATTCATCATCAAATGGATCCTTTTCAGCACATATCGTTCCATCGCGTTCGATGAAGCAACTGCCACTGAAGCAAGAGTCTCCACTATATCTTTAGAGATTTTTTTCCTTTTCAAATGTTTATCAGTGAACTTTGAAAAGTTAAAATCAAGTCTTTCACCGGCAAATTTAATGAATACTTTCTCTTTTAGCAAATTAATTTCAGCATCAACAGTATGTAGGAAAGGTCTACCAAATATAATAGGACAAAATGCATCTTGGGAGCAACCAAGCACAATGAAATCAGCAAGATATTTAATCTTTCCAACTAACACTTCAACATCTCTAACAATACCAAGATGACAAATATTCTCTTTATTAGCAAGTTGGATAGTTATACATGTCTCTTCCATGTTTATGTGATCAATATCAGGCTTGATTTCAAGATATAAATAATATGAAATCACACTTATACTTGATCCAATATCACAAAGTCCATGATAACATGAATCCCCAATAGCGCATGATATGATAGGTTTCCCAACTCTATTGGTGTTACCTTTTATTACCTTGGTAGAATCTTAACATAAATAAACATCATAGGGTATTTCTTCATTCAATTCTTTAATAGTCGAAATTTGATGTTGGACTTGAATTTGTTCATATGGTTCATGACATCTTTGAGCACTCTTATTAAAACAGTAGTGAGTAAATGTTCCTTCACTTTGCTTGGATAAGGAGGAGCTTCAAAGATTTATTATATTTTAGGAGATGATACTTGATGAACCTGTTTCACAACTTTAGAAACATATACTAATGTTTAAGAGGTTCAAAAAATACATTAAATACTTTCTTTGGGATATTAAGATGATTAGCAAAAGATTTAGAAATTTCTACTAGAACATGAGGGTCAACGCCAAACCTATTCTTAAGTTCCTCAAATAATATATAAGTAGAGAAATTCTCCACACATGAATATTCATATTCCAAACCTGGTTTATTATCTTTGTCGAGATCCCAAGCATCAGTATTTTGAGAAATAGTTTCCAATAAATCTGTTGCCTCCTCTTGAGTTTTATCAGTGGAATTTCCTCTAGAAGAATTATCTAGGAAGTCCCTGTGATGTTGTGGATATCTCACATAAAATTTTAATTAAGATAATGCTTTCATGAATACCATGACAAGGATTTTTGTGAAGAAGACCCTTTAATCTCCCCCAAGCTTGAGTAATAATTTCTCCATTATGATGCCAAAAGTTATAAATATGGAAGCGAGCATCATAAGCTTCTTTAGGAGTATAATATTTAAGATAGAAAGCCTTCCTCAAATTATCCCAATCAAGATGGTATTTATCATCCAAAGATTCTATACCATTCACGAGCTTTACCAGATAAATATAAATATAATAGATTCCTTCTAATTTCATTCTCATGAACACCTTCAAGTATAAATAGGGAACATAGTTCTTCAATTTCATATAAATGCCCCATAGCAGTTGGCTTCCATCACCTGCAAAAGTTACCTCTCTCTTTCTACAATACCAATAGGAATTTGATATTCAACTTTTGGTTCAGTAGGATTCTCAACCTTCTCTTTATCTTTATCATAAAGGTACTCAAATAATGTGAGTTCCAATCCTTTATGTTTTGACAAAGCCATAATAAAACAACAGTAAAAAGATAAAAACAGAATTCAAGTTTTCTTACCAAACAGTTTACCAATAGCACAACGCTCCCCGGCAACGGCGCTAGAAACATGTCTTGATGGCTCCCAAGTGTAGTAATTTTCAATAAAAAGGTTATCGAACCCACGAGTAGATGAGGGTATTGTTGGTTAGCAAATTTTACAAAGAAAATAATAGTAAATGCAATAGATTTGGTGTTTTTGGGTTTGTAGTTTGCAAGAATATAAAGTGCTAAAAGTAAATAACAATAAGTAAATGCTCTAAATGAGAGAAAGTCCAATCCTCTATGTAGAAAGAGGACAAGCTCAAGTGTGTGTACTTATATGTGACAAGCGTTCTCTAGGGCGGCATGTATTTACTTAGCATAAATATTTCTACACAATATGGTGAATATGGTGTCAAGTTTCATTCCCTTAGGGCAGAGCTTAAATTAGGTGCAGCCATAATTATGAGCAAAACGCACCAATTATGATGGTCCCTAGAGCCATTCACATGAACATCTAAGAATCATTAAGACATAAATGTCCCACCATATGAATAATTTTATTGGTCCCCGTCATATAATCTCTCCAATGCAACTCAAAGTATTGGAAAACGGTTTCTGTCAGTTTCGTCCCTTCCAACCCCTATCATTACATCAAAGTATTATACTATGAGCCCATATAGGTGAAGTAATATGCAGTAGAAGTTCGCATAGAACCATCACAGAACAATATAAAAGATAAAAACTTGACCACATACTCATTGAATATTATATGGAAATCATAGCCAACTCATCCTATGCCCTCAGAAACATGGGATCTACTCACAAGTGGCAAACATAATATGGATCAGTAGAATATGGAATACAACACAATCTAAAAATATAATCTCTCCACCAAATAAAGACAAGATGTCAATCACAAACTATTAGGGGAACGAGATGCACTACCAGGAAAAGGCACATCCGTGGCGCACCTAAAAAGAACATCTGTAGCGCACTAGCAGTGCGCCACTAGCCACGCGCTACGGCTAAGTTTTATCCATAGCGCACTACCTGGTGCATTACAGGTAAAAAGTTACCCGTGGCGCACCACCTAGTGCGCCACAAGAAGGGGTCCATGTGCGCCACGCCTATGTTTTTTTAAACAAAAAAATGCAAAAAACCCTTGTTTTGAATTGCAAAAGCAATCAGGTCCGTGCTCCGCCGTCGTGTCGCCTCGTCGGAGCATGGCCGTGGCCACGACCTACCACCGCAGGGAGGTGCGGGAGGCCGTGGCCGCACTAGTCCTCGCCGGCGTCGAGGAGGTAGGTGGTTGGAGAAAGGGAGGTAGGAAGAGAGGGAGTAAGAGAAGAAGAGAGGGAGGAAGGAAGGTAGGTGAGGAGAAGGAGGCCACCGTCTCTCGTCGTCACTTCAAGGAGGAGGAGAAGGCCGCCGTCGCCGTCGTCACTGCAAGAAGAGGAGGAGGCCAGAGCAAGGAGGAGGAGAAGGCCGTCGTCACCATGGTCACTGCAAGGTGAGGAGGCCGGAGAGAGGAGAAGGGGAAGGAGGAGATGGAAAAGGAGGAGGAGAAGAGAGAAGGAAAAGGAGGAGGGAGGAGAATGAAAAGGAGAAGGGGGAGGGAAGAATAGAGAGGTAGGTGGGGTGTTGATGCCTGAGAGCACTTAGTTGGGAACCCCAAGAGCAAGGTGTGAAGCAGCACAGCAGTAAGTTTTCCCTCAGTAAGAAACCGAGCTATCGAACCAGTAGGAGGAAGGAAACGTCACACAGGTGTTGCAAGCAACGTGGAAACCTGCACAACACAAACTCAAGACTTTGCCCCAACTAATCAGTGAGGTTGTCAAGCTCACCGGTTTGCTGTAACAAAGAATTAAACATATGGTGTGGAAGGTAATGGTGGTTTGCAGCAAGTAAACAGGTAACAGTGGAGGATGTATCAATGGTAAAGATTGGACCGGGGTCCATAGTTCACTAGAGGTGCTCTCCTTACATAAACAACATGGCATGAAGGGTAAAAAATTAGAACAGGGTAATTGACAGGAACTAAGCAAGGCAATCAATGCAATACTATACAAAAAGATCCTATGAGATTCGATTGGGCAATACAACAAGATACATAGACCGCCATCCAACTGCATCTATGACTAGAAGTCCACCTTTGGGTTATCATCCGAACCCCCTCCAGTATTAAGTCGCAATCAACAGACAACTGCTTTAAGCAAAGTGTGTAAGGTAAGCAATCCACTTGTTCCATGAACAAGAGACTGTTGTTTTATCCCTAGTAGCAACATCACATCTACAACCGAAGAGATTTCTGTCACTTCCCTTGGAAACTAGAGGCATGAACCCGCTATCGAGCATAAATACCCCCTCTTGGAGTGACTAGCAACTACTTGCCCAAGATAGATACTAACAACGGAGAGCATGCAAGATCACAAACAACACAGACATGATAGAATCATAAAGACAAAACCATTAATTAATCTGACATAGTAATCTCAATATCCATCGGATCCCCGCAAACACAACATGCATGATTATAAATATATTAGATCTTGATCATGAACGGAGCTCACAAGATCTATACATGAAAGCACAAGGAGGATATACAATCATCTAGCTACTACATGGACCCATAGTCCAAGGTGGAACTACTCACGCATCATATCGGAGAAGAAGGCCTCCGGGATGATCTCCCCTCCGGCAGGGTGCCGGGAAGAACTTCAGATCCCTCCCCCCGATCTAGGGACGATGGTGGTGGCCGCTACAGACGATTTCATGGAGTTTTCATAGGGTCCTAGGGTTTCTGCGTCGGGGGCTTCTTATAGGCGAGGAGGCGAGGCAGGGGGTGCCTGGGGGGCCCACACCCTGCCCAGGCGTGGGTCAGGCTTGGCCACTCCTGGGGGGGAGGGTGGCCACCCCGTGGCGCCCCTCCGTCTCGTTTTCTTGATTCGTGTCGCCCATGATAAAATATTGACTCTGGCTTTTGTCCCATCCAATTCCGAGAATATTGATTTTCTACCTTTCTGGAACCAAAAACAGAAGAAAACATGCAACTGGCACTGTGGCAACTTGTTAATAGGTTAGTTGCAGAAAAGATATAAAAACACCTCAAACTGTAGACAAAGCAAAGCAAAGTAGATACTAAACAAGCATGGAACATAAAAAATTATAGATTCGTTTCCGACGTATCAGTGGGAGGGGTGGGGATTCGAATCCCGCCCAACTTACTCGTGGCGCACTAGGGGTGGTGCACTATGGGTAAGTCGACTCCATTTTTTTCTGCAGGAAAAAACGATCTTTTGATCATAACTTTTTAGTCTTTTCGAATTTTGAAAATCTAAAAAATTGCTAAACAACCTAAAGGTGTTGCAAGCGGATGTGAAATCTCGTTCTGGTCATTTTGGTATATTAAACGTTTTTTTCGATATCGTATGCAAAAGTTATGCCCATTTTACCGTGATATGACCTTTTTTGCAGAAAAAGTCAAAAACAATTATTTGTTAATTTTCCTACAAACTAGACCATATTACGTATATACATATGAAAGGATTTTATTTTTTGAACTGTTTTTTAATTATTTTTTGCAAGGCTAAAAAGGCGATCCACGAGGGGGGAGTTGGTGCAAGCCACCTAGTCGTAGGGCACTAGGGCAGAGAGTCCTACGGCTAAGTTGACCCAGCTGCTGCAACACACATACCCGTAGCACACTAGGTCAGTGTGCGCTACGACTAAGTTTCACACCCCTAGCACACCCTGACCTAGTGCGCTACGGGTATGCGGTCTGCGGCCACCTGTGTCCTGGCCCACATATAGCCGTGGCGCACCACCTCCATGTGCGCCACGCTTACGGCAGTTAGCCGTAGGGCACATATGGACAGTGCGCGACGCCTATTTTACCAGTGGGACACCACTAGCACGTGTGCCACGGATGTGTGGATTATCTATAGGCGTTTTCCTAGTAGTGATGGATCTTGAAGTGATGGTGATGATGATGGTGCTGGTGGAGATGTTGATGGAGAGGCCTCCCCCTACGCCTAGGAGGAGTGATGATGATGATGGCATCGATTCCCCCCTCACCAGAGGCTCTGGTGCAGCAGGATCTTCCCTCTCCCGGAGTAGGAGAGGACTTTCGCCTCCGCCGCCGCCTCTGTAAATCGTAGGAAAAATATGGCGTAGATTTTTTGGCGATACGGAGGTGTCTATAAAAAGGAGGAGCCGAGGCGATGCTCGTGGGCCAAAAGAGCATGGGTGCCGCGCCCAGTAGGGGGCGCCACCTGTGCTCTTTCGGGCCTCGTGGATTCCCTCACTTTGTTCTTTGGCCCACGGTCCTTCTCCAGGTGAAAAACTCATCAGGTATTTTTGCTTCGATTTATTGACGTTCAGAAGGTCGTGAAACAGCAAAAACATGAAAACGGAGATTTTCTGCCTCCCAGAAATTAAATACCAATGAAAGGGACTTTATAGGAAATTTTCATAAATCAACTAAATATGCAAAAATTAATGATAGATCATGATAAATATGATTCTAAACAGAACATGTGAGTTCTAAAAATAATAATGCAAAATACACGTGTCACATGGAGGACCGCAACAACATTTCTTAATGCATCTTTTAATGTGGTTTTAGGTGCTGGTATGCTGATATGTATGTGTTAGCCATGTGGATCGGCATACAGACCCTGGAGAGAACTAGGAACAACACCTCTAGCATGACCTCCTTCGGTCGCTCCAAGGGTTGCCACGAGGCCCGAAAGAGCACCTGGTACCCATATGGGACTGTAGGGTTTCGTAGCATGGAAAACAAAAAATTTCTACCGCATACAAACAAACAAGCCAAGATCTATCTACTAGATTGTAGCAACGAGTCGATGGAATACCTCACCCTCGAAGATTCCAAAGTGTTTAACGAGAGCGGATTCTCGTGGGTGATGTAGTCGTACTCTTCCCGATCTCAAGATCGCGTAGACGATCCTTCCGGCGCTGCGTTCCGGCAGCACTTCCGCAATCGGTCACACGTTCGGTACTCGACGAAGACCTTCCTCTCCCTTGTTCCAGCAGGCAGCGGAGGTTGTAGCACTCTCCTCGCGATTCCGGCAGCACAACGGCGTGGTACCGGAAGTAGAGGGGAGATCTCGCAGGGCTTCGCCTTAAGCCGGAGCGAGTATGGTGGACTATGAGAGAGCTCCTCGACGATCTAGGGTTTAGACACACCAAGGAGGGGCAAGGCCGGCGGCTAGGGTTTGCCCTAGGCGGCGGCTATGGAGGGCCGCGGCTAGGGTTAGGGTTTAGAGGGGGGCAACTTGTGTGCTAGGAGGGGCAGCCCTACCCCTCCTTTTATAGGTGGGAGGCGCCGGCCAAGGGGAGGGGAGTCCCTCCCCAACTCGGATCCCAAGTGGGCCGGCGGTGGAGGGGAGGAACTCATCCCAAGTAGGTTTCCTACTTCCCCTCCACCTTCCAAAATAGCCGTTTGACTTTTCAAATTGGTGTTTGACTTTTCAAACTAGGATTTGATTAAACCCTTTATTTTGTTCAGCGATAACACCTAGTACATGATGCAATCATTCCAACTTGATATGACACATTCATGTATCCTCCCCCTTCGGAGTGCCGGACATTCCGGAACCTTCTAGAACATTCCCGATGAAAACACCGGAACCATTCTCCAACCCCGAAACAGGACTTTCCTTATATGAATCTTATTCTCCGGACCAGTCCGGATCTCCTCGTGATATCCCGGATCCCATCCGAGACTCCGAACAACATTCGGTCTCTTACTCATCATTCCATAACTACTCAAACAACGTCGAATCCTTAAGTGTGTCTCCCTATGGTTCGTGAATTATGCGGACATGATCGAGACACTTCTCCGAACAATAACCAATAGAGGAATCTGGAAATTCATATGGCTCCCACATATTTCTACGATTACTTTGTGATCGAATGAACCACTTACATACGATACCAATTTCCCTTTGTCTCATGATAGTTTACTTATCTGAGGTTATGATCGTCGGTATCTCTGCATACCTAGTTCAACCTCGTTACTGATAAGTACTCTTTTCTCGTTCCCGTGATATGTGATCCCTTGTGAGACAGTCACATGCTTGCAAGCTAAGTGGATGAAATTTCACCGAGAGGGCCCAGAGTATATCTATCCGTCATATGGATGGACAAATCCCACTCTTGATCCATGTGTCTCAACCAATACTTTCTGAACACTCAATGCCACCTTTATAGCCACCCAGTTACGGTGTGGTGTTTGATGTCATCAAAGCATCCTTCCGGTGAAGGTGATATGCATGATCTCATGGTCGAAGGAATTAGGTTACTATGTATCAGAAAGCATATAGCAATTGAACTATTAAAATGACTTGATCTTTATGCTACGCTTATCTATAGGAGTATGTCCACCATATCATTCTCCTAACGATATGATCTTGTTGTTAATAACATCTCAATGTTCATGATAGGGAAACCACAATCATTTATTAACCAACAAGCTAGTAATATATAGAGGCTTTACTAGGGATTTCAATTTAAGTTTACAAATCACACAAGTATTAATGTTTCCTTGTTAATACTATTATGGCATGAATGTAAACATTTATCATAAACACAAAGATATAATAATAACTACATTTATTATTGCCTCTAGGGCATATCTCCAACGGTCTCCCACTTGCACTAGAGTCATCTAATCTAGATTACATGGTAATATACCGAACACCCATGGCAGTTTGGTGCTGGTCATGTTTTGCCCTCGGGAGAGGTTTAGTCAACGGATCTGCCACATTCAGATCTGTGTGTATTTTGCAAATCTTTATGTCCCCATCTTGGACATGTTCTTGAATAGCGTGAAAACGTAGCTTGATGTGCTTCAGCTTCTTGTGTGACCTTGGTTCTTGCGCATTAGCTATGGCACCCATGTTATCACAGTAGATAGACATTGGGTCTAGCGCACTAGGAACCACACCCAGCTCTGTAATGAACTCTTTCATCCATATCGCTTCTTGTGAAGCCTCCGAAGTAGCCATGTATTCCGATTCAGTTGAAGATCTCGTCACAACGCTTTGCTTTGCACTCCTCCAGCTAACTGCTGCACCATTCAAAGTAAATACGTATCTAGATTGTGATTTAGAATCATCCGGATCGGTGTTCCAATTAGCATCGGTGTAACCATTAACAACGAGTTGTTCATCACCTCCATAAGAAAGAACCATATCCTTAGTTCTTCTCAAGTACTTAAGGATGTTTTTGACCGCTGTCCAATGATCCACTCCTGGATCACTTTGATATCTGCTAGTTAGACTAACAGCATATGCAATGTCGGGTCTAGTACATAGCATGGCATACATTAGAGATCCTATGGCTGAGGCATAGGGAGTCTTACTCATCCTTTCTCTATCTTCTGCCGTTGTCGGACTTTGAGTTTTACTCAAGGTCGTATTGGGCAACATGGGCAAGAACCCTTTCTTGCTATCTTCCATTCCAAACCTCTTTAGAACTTTGTCCAAATATGTACTTTGTGACAATGATATTAGGCGTCTCGATCTATCTCTATAAATCTTTATGCCTAATATGTAAGCTGCTTCGCCAAGATCCTTCATTGAAAAACTATTATTCAAATATTCCTTGACACTATTAAGAAGGTCTACATCATTCCCAATCAACAATATGTCATCGACATATAGTATTAAGAATGCTACAGAGCTCCCACTCACTTTCTTGTAAATACAAGCTTCTCCATAAGTTTGTATAAAAGCAAAACTTTTGATCACCTTATCAAAACGTTGATTCCAACTTCGGGAGGCTTGCTTCAATCCATAGATGGACCGTTGAAGTTTGCATACCTTGTTAGCAGCTTTAGGATCGACAAAACCTTTGGGTTGCATCATATACAACTCTTCATCAATGTCTCCATTGAGGAATGCTGTTTTGACATCCATCTGCCATATCTCATAATCATAATATGCAGTGATTGCTAACATAATCCTCACAGACTTTAGCTTCGCTACTGGTGAGAAAGTCTCATCGTAGTCAACTCCTTGAATTTGTCGAAACCCTTTTGCGACAAGTCGAGCTTTATAGACAGTAACATTACCATCAGCATCTGTTTTCTTCTTGAAAATCCATTTGTTCTCGACAGCCTTCCGGCCATCCGGTAAGTCCACCAAAGTCCATACTTGGTTTTCGTACATGGATCCAATCTCGGATTTCATGGCTTCTTGCCATTTATTGGAATCTGGGCTCATCATCGCTTCCTCATATGTCACAGGGTCATCGGTGTTGTCCACCAACATGACACTCATAACGGGATCATACCAATCTGGAGTGGTACGAGTTCTCGTTGACCTGTGAGGCTCTGTAGAAACTACAACCGAAGTTTCATGATCATCATCATTAGCTTCCTCTCTTATTGGTGCAGGCACCACAGGAACTACTTCCGGTGCTGCGCTACTCGCAATTTCGAGAGAAGGTTCGACAACCTCGTCGAGTTCTACTTTCCTTCCAGTCACTTCTTTCGAGAGAAATTCCTTCTCTAGAAAGGATCCATTCTTGGCAACGAAGATTTTGCCTTCGGATCTATGATAGAAGGTATACCCAATAGTTTCCTTCGGGTATCCTATGAAGACGCATTTTTACGCTTTGGGTTCAAGCTTGTCTGGCTATAACTTCTTTACATAGGCTTCGCAACCCCAAACTTTAAGGAACGACAATTTAGGCTTCTTCCCAAACCATAATTCATACGGTGTCGTTTCAACGGATTTAGATGGTGCCCTATTTAAAGTGAATGCGGCTGTTTCTAATGCATCACCAAAATGATATCGGTAAATCTGTAAGTGACATCATAGAACGAACCATATCTAAGAGAGTTCGATTACGACGTTTGGACACACCATTACACTGTGGTGTTCCCGGCAGTGTCAATTGTGAAAGTATTCTGCATTTCTTCAAATGCTCGCCAAACTCGTAACTTGGATATTCACCTCCACGATCAGAACGTAGAAATTTAATCTTCTTGTTACGTTGATTCTCTACCTCACTTTGGAATTCCTTAAACTTCTCGAAAGTTTCGGACTTATGTTTCATGAAATATATATACCCATATCTACTCAAGTCATCCGTGAAGGTAAGAACATAACGATAACCACCACGCGATGCTACACTTCATTGGACCATACACATCAGTATGTATGATTTCCAATAAGTCCGTAGCTCGCTCCATCATACCAGAAAATGGAGTCTTAGTCATTTTACCCATCAGACATGCTTCGCATCTTTCAAGTGATTCGAAATCAAGTGATTCAAGAAGTCCATCGAAATGGAGTTTCTTCATACGCTTCACTCCAATGTGACCAAGACGACAGTGCAACATATAGGTCGAGTTATCGCTCGATTTCAAACGTTTAGCCTCAATGTTATTAATATGTGTATTTCCACTATCGAGATTCAATAAGAATAGACCATCTATCATAGGTGCATGTGCATAAAACATATTACTCATATAAATCGAACAACCATTATTCTCGGACTTAAACAAGTAACCGTCTCGCAATAAACAAGATCCCGATATAATGTTCATGCTTAACGTAGGCACCAAATAACAATTATTTAAGTATAAAACTAATCCTGATGGTAGATGAAGGGGTAGCGTGCCGACCGCGATCACATCAACCTTTGATCCGTTTCCCACACGCATCGTCACCTCGTTCTTCGCTAGCTTCTGTTTATTCTGCAGCACCTGTTTTGAGTTACAAATATGAGCAACCGAACCAGTATCAAATACCCAGGCACTACTACGAGTACTAGTGAGATACACATCAATAACATGTATGTCGGATATACCTTTCTTCTTGATGTTGCCGTTCTTCAAATCCGCCAAGTACTTTGGGCAATTCCGCTTCCAGTGACCTTCTCCCTTGCAGTAAAAGCACTCAGTATCAGGCTTAGGTCCAGCCTTGGTCTTCTTCGTCAGCGCGGTAGCTTTCTTACCACCCTTCTTGAAGTGTCCCTTTTGCTTAGACTTGCCTTTCTTGAATTTGGTGGTCTTATTGACCATCAACACTTGGTGCTCTTTCTTGATCTCCACTTCTGCAGATTTCAACATGGCAAAGAGTTCTGGCAACTGCTTGTTCATGTTTTGCATATTGTAGTTCATCACAAAGTTCTTGTAACTTGGTGGTAGTGATTGGAGGACACGATAAATCCCCAAAGCGTTAGGAATCACTATACCCAAGCTTTGAAGTTTGTTTGCGTGCCCAGACATCTTAAGCACATGCTCACTGACGGAGTTGCCCTCTTCCATCTTGCAGTTAAAGAACTTTTCAGAAGCCTCATAGCTCTCAATTGCCGTGTGAGTCTCAAAGATCAATTTGAGATCACGGACAATATCATGTGGGTCTGAATTCTCAAACCTTTTCTGAAGCTCCGATTCTAAACCATACAAGATAGCACACTGAACTATGGAGTACTGAGTCTTCCGAGCGAGGTAAACATTCTTTACTTCATCGGTAGCAGTAGCTGCAGGTGGGTCACCCAGCGGTGCATCCAGCACATAGGTCAAATTACCAGCTATGAGGACAATCCTAAAATTGCGGAACCAATCCGTGAAGTTGCTTCCATTGTTTTTCAACTTTTCTTTCTCTAGGAACGCATTAAAATTGATGGTAGGGGCCGCCATTGATCTACAACATATTTGCAATAGTTTAGACTAAGTTTGTGACAAATTGAGTTCTAATTAATAGTTAAATTAATCTAGGTGAACTCCCACTCAAAACAATATCCCTCACATTGTTTTAGTGATCACACGAACCAAATCCACCACATCAACACCGATCATCACGAGAGTTGATATAGTTTCAATGGCGAACAATCGACATGTTCATCATATCTACTATATGATTCATGCTTTACCTTTCGGTGATCCGTGTTACGAGACCATGTCTGTACATGCTAGGCTCGTCAAGATCAAACCTTAGCTTTCGCATGAGCAAATCTGGCTTGCTCACGTTGTATACACTTGCGGAATCTAACACACCCGATCATCACGTGGTGCTTCGAAACAACAAGCTTTAGCAAATGTGCTTACTAAGGGTGAACACTTTAGAACTTGAAATTCATGTGCATGAGGGATCATCTTATAATGCTACCTTCGTTAACTAAGCAATACAAGATGCATAAAGGATTAACATCACATGCAATTCATAATATGTGATATGATATGGCCTTTCTTCTTTGTGCCATCTCCATCTTCAAGCACGAACATGATCTCCATCATCACCGGCATTGCATCAAGGTCAATGACGTTGCTCCATGGTTGTCGTCCACCGGCTTCAACTATTACAACTACTTTGAATAGACACGCGGGTCTTAACAGAATTTAAAGACAACCATATGGCTCCTGCCGGTTGCCAACTTACAATAAGGAACATTGCATACATCAAATATAATCACAATTATGGCCATATCACATCACAGCACACCCCTGCAAAACAAAGTTAGACGCCTCCACTTTCTTTGCATGTTTTACGTGGTTTGGGGCTTTCAATAAGTGTCGTTCTAACTTACGAACATGAACCACAACATTGATACTAGTATTGACAATCACCCATTGTAAATT
This sequence comes from Avena sativa, assembly GCA_916181665.1. Lineage (NCBI taxonomy): Eukaryota > Viridiplantae > Streptophyta > Magnoliopsida > Poales > Poaceae > Avena > Avena sativa. The sequence goes on from OV702296.1 coordinate 222,214,179, forward strand.
GAATCTTAACTATGCTGGGAGAGACAGGCACCCGCAAAGCCACTTATGCAATACAAGTTGCATGTCAAGCGTGGAGCAAGTCTCATGAACGATGTCATGTAAGGTTAGCCCGGGTCGCTTCATCCCAACATCCCGCAAGATGCAAAGTACACAAGAAGCAATCGACAATAAAAACATCAATGCCCACAATGACCATTGTGTTCTACTCGTGCAACAGATCTACATATAGACACGGCTCTGATACCACTGTAGGGTTTCGTAGCATGGAAAACAAAAAATTTCTACCGCATACAAACAAACAAGCCAAGATCTATCTACTAGATTGTAGCAACGAGTCGATGGAATAACTCACCCTCGAAGATTCCAAAGTGTTTAACGAGAGCGGATTCTCGTGGGTGATGTAGTCGTACTCTTCCCGATCTCAAGATCGCGTAGACGATCCTTCCGGCGCTGCGTTTCGGCAGCGCTTCCGCAGTCGGTCACACGTTCGGTACTCGACGAAGACCTTCCTCTCCCTTGTTCCAGCAGGCAGCGGAGGTTGTAGCACTCTCCTCGCGATTCCGGCAGCACAACGGCGTGGTACCGGAAGTAGAGGGGAGATCTCGCAGGGCTTCGCCTTAAGCCGGAGCGAGTATGGTGGACTATGAGAGAGCTCCTCGGCGATCTAGGGTTTAGACACACCAAGGAGGGGCAAGGCCGGCGGCTAGGGTTTGCCCTAGGCGGCGGCGAGTGCCCTAGGCGGCGGCTATGGAGGGCGGCGGCGGCTAGGGTTAGGGTTTAGAGGAGGGCAACTTGTGTGCTAGGAGGGGCAGCCCTGCCCCTCCTTTTATAGGTGGAAGGCGCCGGCCAAGGGGAGGGGAGTCCCTCCCCAACTCAGATCCCAAGTGGGCCGGCGGTGGAGGTGAGGAACTCCTCCCCAAGTAGGTTTCCTACTTCCCCTCCACCTTCCAAAATAGCCGTTTGACTTTTCAAATTGGCGTTTGACTTTTCAAAATAGGATTTGATTAAACCCTTTATTTTGTTCAGCGATAACACCTAGTACATGATGCAATCATTCCAACTTGATATGACACATTCATGTACTCTCCCCCTTCGGAGTGCCGGACATTCCGGAACCTTCTAGAACATTCCCGATGAAAACACCGGAACCATTCTCCAACCCCGAAACAGGACTTTCCTTATATGAATCTTATTCCCCGGACCATTCCGGATCTCCTCGTGATATCCCGGATCCCATCCAAGACTCCGAACAACATTCGGTATCTTACTCATCATTCCATAACTACTCAAACAACGTCGAATCCTTAAGTGTGTCTCCCTACGGTTCGTGAATTATGCGGACATGATCGAGACACTTCTCCGAACAATAACCAATAGAGGAATCTGGAAATTCATATGGCTCCCACATATTTCTACGATTACTTTGTGATCGAATGAACCACTTACATACGATACCAATTTCCCTTTGTCTCACGATAGTTTACTTATCCGAGGTTATGATCGTCGGTATCTCTGCATACTTAGTTCAACCTCGTTACTGATAAGTACTCTTTTCTCGTTCCCATGATATGTGATCCCTTGTGAGCCAGTCACATGCTTGCAAGCTAATTGGATGACATTTCACCGAGAGGGCCTAGAGTATATCTATCCGTCATATGGATGGACAAATCCCACTCTTGATCCATGTGTCTCAACCAATACTTTCTGAACACTCAATGCCACCTTTATAGCCACCCAGTTACGGTGTGGTGTTTGATGTCATCAAAGCATCCTTCCGGTGAAGGTGATATGCATGATCTCATGGTCGAAGGAATTAGGTTACTATGTATCAGAAATCATATAGCAATTGAACTATTAAAATGACTTGATCTTTATGCTACGCTTATCTATAGGAGTATGTCCACCATATCATTCTCCTAACGATATGATCTTGTTGTTAATAACATCTCAATGTTCATGATAGGGAAACCACAATCATTTATTAACCAACAAGCTAGTAATATATAGAGGATTTATTAGGGATTTCAATTTAAGTTTACAAATCACACAAATATTAATGTTTCCTTGTTAATACTATTATAGCATGAATGTAAACATTTATTATAAACACAAAGATATAATAATAACTACATTTATTATTGCCTCTAGGGCATATCTCCAACAGGGACACCATGGTACCCAGACATCATACTATATATATATATAAACCCATATGGGCACCATGGCACCCGGACATCATACCTGTATTTCATTCAAATTCTTACATATACCCGATGTTGTACGTACGCAAATTTTACATATCTAACATATATATACTAAGTTATATATATCCTAGTTACATATATCTAAGGTATCACATACCTAAAGCGTATGTATCCAAGTTATATATATATATATATTCATGTATACAGAGTACATATACATTAGGTATGTGACTTTAGGTATATGTAAATTATGTATGCATATATTAGGTATGTGATACCTAATTATGTGATACCTAGGTATGTGTAGTTTAAAGGAAATTTATGCATATCACACCTGATGTCTGGGCATCAAGGTGTACTAGTTATTTTACCTATATCTTATTATGCATTATCAGTACAATAATAAATAAGTAATGATACCACTCTAATTCCCATGTAGGTAGAAAATGTATCATGACATACGGAGTTTCATGTAGCATATGTGCAAATCCTTGAGATAGATGGTGTTTCTTGTACTCATTTTGTTCCTTTATAAAGATAGATATGCAATGTTGTACAAAGGATCCTAACTTTTGCGCTTTTGTGAAACTGGATTTGTACTATTCCGTGCCTTGTTCAAGATGAGTCTAGAACGATTTGTTAAACATTGTGTTTTACAAGGTAGTAGTATGTGATAAGTATGCATCAAGGTTTCTTTCAAAAAAGCAACACGTCACCTTTCCTTGTACTATTTAGAATCATGTGGTTCAGGCTTGATGTTTGTTCAAGATTTTCGTTCTTTTGTGAAACCAGATTTGTGTTATTGTGCTAGTTGCTATGAGGGACAAATGGATGAAATTATGCTTCTATGTTTGACTTGAGGTTATAGTGCAAATGATACCTCAAATGGTAGGCACCTTTGTATCCACTCTCTGTGATTCAAAATTTGTTGAATTGAGTCTATCGATTCATTTAACATGACATAAGATATTTTGGGTACCTTTTCTTAGTTGTTTGTTAAACTAGTAATGGGATGTCAAATACTAAATAATTTCTCTCGTATGAATAGTCTGATCATCTTCCCTTTATTTTATTTGGACTTGATTTCATATATTATAATTATTTTTAAAAGAGGACGAACATATCATGAATGCACGAGCATCTCCAACAGGCGTTTTAAAAAGTCACGCGTTAAAGTCGTTTTTTGGCGCCAGTTTTGATGTCTTAGCTCGTTCGCCAGGCGATTGCAAATTCAGGCAAGGTAAAATGCCGCACGCGGCAAGCAGCGCTGCACTAACCGCTGTAAAATGCGGCGCCCGCAAAAACTTTTCCCACAAATCTGCACGAAATAAAGATCAAATAAATCAAATAAAAGACTGAAAATATAGTTCATAGTCTAACAAATACAAAGATAAACATAGTTTAATAGTTCGATAATAAAAACTAAGCTAAACTAGAACTCGTTGTCGTTGCCCTCCTCCTCCGGTGAGGTCTTGACTTCGGTCAACAAGAAGAAGTTGAGCCGACACTTGTCATTTTCGTCGATCGCCGACTGACCGGCTTGCTGCGCGAGGATGAAGGTCCTCCTCGTAGCCCTGTCGGCCCTCCTCTGCATCCGAGCAGCCTTCTGCTCTGCCTTCCCGAGTGACGAGGCGTTGCGGAGGCGCTACCATCTTGGCCTGCTCGTGGCTATTGATGTCGTGGAAGTACATATCCTGGCACGGTTGGCCGAGCCTCCACACCGCTGTAACATAGGCACGGAGGGGGGGAGGGGGGGCTCATGCATAGTCTCGAATGTGTCGATCACCACGCGGAAGGAGCCGGCTCTGATCTCGATGTAGAAATTACCCATCGGCCGCGCACGCACTCCGTGGTAGCCGGAGGGGCCACGACAGCGCGGCCGCTGGTGGCGGTGAAAAAAGGTGTCGCGGTCGCGGGCGGTGGATGGACGGTGGGGAGGAAGAGGAAGTTTCACTGGGTGGTTCGTGTGCGCACCCTACCGTGTTTTCTTGCGTGCATGAACTAGCGTGAAATATACCGCATGCTGGAATTTTTTTAGCGCGCTACTTTGCCGCTGCTGTTTCGCGCGCCCGTCAAATCAATGTATTTTTCCATGTAGGCACGTTTTACATCGTTGTTGGAGATGCTCTAAAGCCAATTGTAGTCGCATATGTTTATATCAGTGTCTTGATGCACATACGAAGATGTTTGCAAGAGAAACCATCATAGAGGAAACTTTGTTCATATATTATTGCATGGCTTGGTCACGTCCAGTGGTATCTGAAAATTTATTTGTCACCAACGAAATCCATAGTTCATGGATATCTAAACCTTGTGGAAAGAGCTCATCCCCCATTAGAGCATGTCTAACAGGCTGCGTATTTTTTCGCCCCTTAAAACGCGAGTAGAGGGCCCTGTATTCACTTTTCGCCGACCAAAAACTCGTCCGAGCTAGCAGACCCCGTATCCCACCCCGTAAAACAGAATATTTTGTTTTACGGGGTGGGGATACGGGGTCTGCTAGCTCGGACGAGTTTTCAACCCCTCAAAACAGGGTTTTTTGACAAATTGGATATTAGAACCAACACAACATTCACATAAAATAAATAAATGTTTTACATCACACAATAATCGTCATATTATTACAATAATGTTTTTCGGAAATGTCAACAAATGTTCTAATGAAAGAATAAAACAAATAACAAATGTTTCACACATACAACAATAGGAAATGAATGTTTCACACATACAATAATAGAAAATGAATGTAATAACTCATTGGCCATGCAACTGCCAATGGTGATCAATCAGATCTTGGGTGAGCTGGTGATGAGTCTCGGCATTTTCAATGCCTCGATGAGCTGCAAGAAAAGCTTCAATCCGATCAGGGTTCCTCTCGGGCTGCACTCGAGTGCCAACATTGTCATAGAAACATGGCAAGTTCAAACCTCTTTCATCTTCAATGATCATGTTGTGAAGAATCACACAACATGTCATGATATCAACAAGAGTTTCTTTGTCCCAAAACCTTGCAGGACCCTGGACAATTGCAAACTTTGCTTGCAAGACACCAAAAGCTCTCTCAATATCCTTGCGGCATGCCTCTTGATTTTTGGTGAAGCAAGCTTCCTTTCTTGTCAAAGCCTTGTCCTTTTTCTCTTTTATGGACTTGACAAGGGTTGCATAGTTAGGGTAAATACCATCTGTGAGATAGTACCCCATGGTGTACTCATTATTTAAATTTGTAGTTACAAGTTGGTGCTTCACCCCTAACTAGTCTTGCAAACAAAGGGGATCTATTCAAGATGTTGATGTCGTTGAGTGTCCCCGGCAGTCCAAAAAAAGCATGCCAAATCTAAGTCTTGAGAGGCCACAGCTTCAAGAACAATGGTAGCATCACGGCTTTTGCCACAATACATTCCATGCCATGCTTTTGGACAATTTTTCCATGTCCAATGCATGCAATCCAAACTACCAAGCATCCTCGGCCACCCCCTCTTTTCATTGATCTCCATGAGCCTTTTTGTATCTTCCTCATTTGGAGCTCGAAGATACGTCTCTCCATACAACTTGATCACCATCTTGGCAAACATACGCATGCAATCCGTGGTTGTTTGTACACCAATGCGAAGGTACTCATCTGTATAATCTGCCGGTATACCGTATGCAATCACCCTTATTGCGGTAGATATTTTTTGATATGGGCTAAATCCCATGACTTGGGCAGCATTTCTTCTTTGCTTGAAATAATCGCAATTAGCCTCGCAATCTCTGACTATTCTCTCGAACAAAGTCCTACACATTCGGTACCTTCTACGGAAGAGGCGGGGAGGATAGGTCGGTACCTCGGCAAAATAATCTTGCATCAGTTGTTCGTGGCTGAGTGCGCGGTACCGCGGAATGCACATACGCCCCATCACGGATCCTTTCCGCTGATCCAGCAGCTTGGCGCGGTCCTCCATGTGCTTCATGCCGAACAGGAGCATCAACATCTCCGTCTCGTCGTCGTTGAGCACCTCGTCGAGGTCCGAATCTTCGAAATCCGACGAGGACCAATTGGTTGACGTCGCATACAAATCCGCCATGTGCACATCCTCTGAAGCCATCTACCACGGTGAAGCATACATCGGCCCCAAACACGTCCATTTTACCGGCGAGAACGAAGAAGAACGCGGCGGAATACTCACCGGCGAAAACGGCGGAGAAGACCGCGGCGGGGGTGCGGCGGCGCGCACGGAGGGACGCAGATCTTCGGCGGGGGTGCGGCGGAGGTGCGTCGGGCGTCGACGCAGCTCGGCGCGGCTCGGCGGGCGGCGGAGGGGCGCGGATCTGACGGATTCCGGCGGCGGCGCGCGGGTGGCTGCGGCGGCGTGCGGGGGAAAACAGGTGGGGGGAACTGAAATGTCCACGCGCGGTTTCGGAAATGGGATACTGGTTTGGCCCTCTATCCCCGCTCCCACCCCGCACAAGTAGGGGGAGAAGACCCGCCCGTAATTGAAAACAGCAAAAATCGGAGCGGGAGCCGTTTTTACGGGGTCTGCTAGACGGCCGGGTAGAGCCAAAACCCGTATTCCGGCGGTTATTATACGGGTTTGGCCCTTTTAAAGGGTCTGTTAGACATGCTCTTACAAGCGCTGATCCCATTTCCAGACCTGGGTGAATGGTCAATTAACCGATCCACACCGATCCTCCGCGTAATTTTGCAGAAAGGCGGTGCTCGCAACCAAAGCAAGGACAGCTGCAAGTAACAAGTCCTGCTTGTTGTCAGTTATGTATCGCCGGTGAACATGACAAATGAGATCATGGCACCTTTGTTTATAGATGAGGTGACACGACTTATGTATGCCATTGTGTGTTCCTTTTATGCTTACAAATATAGTTGGACATAGAACAAAGTTACTTAATTTGCAAGCGCACAAAAGTTTGCAAACTAGTGGGATAAGATGGTGTTTTCGGCTCCCTTGTAAGCAGTGTTGCACTCAGGGGCGGAGCCAGCTCCCAGTGACCCGGGTGACTGCCCAGGCTTTTCCGCTGAGTGCGCGCTAGTAATTAGTCTAACCACGGCAGATAGCATAGATGCAACCTTAGGGAAAGAGTGGATGCCCAGTCATGTCTCCTTGAATTGCCCAGACTCCATGATCCGGCTGGCCCGATATTGTCATATAATTTACTAATCCATCTTTATTTTTATTTTGCAGAGTCTATGTGGGTGCATTTGGACATTTTAACCTTTCTCATCGACCTGGAGTTTTAGTAGTCTTTTGGGAGTTCTTGCTAATTGCTATCATATATCTACTTAATATTAGCACATATGAATATTTTAATGTCATGTGAACTTGTGAAACATTGGATGTGCTGTGAACTTGTAATGTACGTGTGGTTCTGCATTAGAACTTTTGTGAAAACTATATTTGCTCCATGTGATGTTTATATTGGTAAAATAAATAGTTGCCTTACTGGGAGTCCAGGTTTTGACAAATTCGCGGGTCTGCCTTTGGTTGTAGATGATAAGTAACGACAATACGCTCGCGCACACACACACTATAACTAAAAACACACATTAAAGAAGACTATTTATTTGCTGACGGGGAAATTTTATTCATATATTATTCCATGACCACATTTATTGTCACATTTAGTGGTATGCGACAATTACTGTTGGAAGCTACATCACCAGTAATAGCCAAAAGTCACGGGGATATTGCACTCAGGGCCCATGTTGCACTGAGTGGGCAAACTCTTAGCTATCTTCAACCTTTTCCCTATCAGACCTTGTTGAGTTCCGAAGAAGCCACCAAGCTCGTGCTGGATTGATCTCCAAATTGCATCACAACGACACTCCGATGGCATCTGGCCCAACAGTTGGCAGCACTCATTCCGGACCTCCTCGCAACCACCCTTCCACCATTTCCATGGCCAGGTGATCGGAAAATCCCTCATCGTTGTGCACCGCTCCGCCACGTACTCTCTACAAGAGTCCAGCTTCATCTGATGTTGTTGGCATCGATCATGAGCACCCTCCACTTCCTCGTAACTACCGTCAGATTCTACATATTGTGCAAAGGTGGCGCTCACGACCAGAGCAAGGAGAGCTAAGAAGAAGAAGATCTTCATGTTGTTGTGTATTTTTTTAGTGGTGGTAAGGATGAATAGATGGGGAGAGTGAGGTTTTCCTTTATTTATAGATGAGGTGACACGATTTTCTATCTACAATTGTGTGTTGCTTTGGGTGATTACAACTTTAGTTGGATATATTCACCAAAGTTACTTTCTAAGTGCATACAGATGGTGCGGGTTGTTGAGATATGTGCTGTTTCGTGTACTAAATCTACCATTTTCTCAATAGACCACAAGTTATGTGTGCCAAAGCTTCAAACTTTATGCTTTTTGAGAAACTAAACTTGTAGTGTTGGGCAAGTTGTTCAAGAAGGATCCAAAAATTGTTAGATGTTGTCTTTTTTACAAGGATAGTAGTGGATGACAAGTAATACATGTGGATGTTTTCTCTTCCAGCCATAGTTTTCGTATTGTACTTTGGATCATGTGCTATTTAGATAGATGACGTCTCGTGTACTGTATATGCCCCTTTGTGAAGATAGACTATATATGTGTGGTGACGTGTGCACCTACTTTTGGCTGCTTTTAGTTTTGTATTGTACCAACATAAAACATATGGTTCAAAGCATCATATTTATTTTTTCCGTGAAACTAAATTTATTGGGTTTGCATAGGTCGTTCACTGTGGATCAGGATTTTCCTAAATTGTAAATAATTTATTAGAATTTTACAAGATATTAGTTCACGGAAAGTAATAATTCATCAAGATTGATCATAGTATTAGATTATATACTTTTTTTAGTTTTGTATTGTATTGGATTTAAAATCACGTGGTTCATGCCCCATGTTGCTCTAGATTTTCATTGTTTACAAACAAAGTTTGTGGCACCCATCTTTTAACAGATATATTTTCATCATACTATCATGTTTGTGATGATAAATCATCTATACTTTGATAAAAAAAGTATTCTATCTTAAAAAGTAAAATCCTTTGTAGGATTTGTTTGGATGTTGGTATTCAAGTATGGTAATTGAACTGAGGTGAGAATACCAAAGCCTAGTTGGCAATGAAATGGTATGCAATTCCAAAGTTGTTGTTTGGATGTGTATCTATTCAGTTATTGGAATCAAAGGGTAGACGCCTGGCGAATCCCAGATCATGTTTGGATGTGCAAAGTGTGGAATTGCAGATTTGACGAGTTTGGACAATATACAATATTTTTCATGCATGGAAACGGGTGGTGTGCATATATATATGGGAACCAAAAAATGAGAAATCTCACACATGATGACATGAAATAAGCCCGAAAACCTAACCCTCTCCCGAGCCGCCCCTAGGAGACTTCGACGGCTCCGGGGGCCTCCTCTCATCCTCCCCTAGAACACCCCCCTCCTCCCCCAACCCTCACCGCGTTGGCCGCCGCTGCAGACTACCGGTGCTCCACCCATCAAAGATGGGGGGGCAGCAGAGGAGTCTGCGGCGGCGTTCACGTGGGGAAGGTGCGGCGCTGGCTATGGACTTGGTGCGGCATGGATGCCTTGGCCAGGGCCTGAGGATCTCCGGCGGCCGATGAGGGGATGGAGGCACACTGCCCCATACGCTATTGGGGGTGAGGTTGTTGCCTAGCCACGCTGATCTCCTGCAGTTGGGGTTGCCCTCTCCTCCTCTGTTGGTGATGCACGGAGATGACGAGCGGCGTGGGGGCCTGCTCGTCTGCTAAAAATAAGACAATCCTAGGATTCCTCTCGCTCCAAGACGAGGATCTACTTGTTGCTTGCCCTCTTTCATTTGGTCGGAGTGGCAAGTTTTGGAAGGCTTCGCTAGCGAACTCCCATGGGCTAATAATTCCTGGAGATTGCCGGATTGGAGAGATTCAGTTGCGTGCAACCATGTTTTTCTGATCTTGCTTTCAGAGGGAGCGAGGCAAAGCTCTGCATCCTATTGTCATCGTGGAACATGTATTTAGTTTCATGATGAAGTCAGTATGTGGTGAATTCCATGGAATCTGAGGTCAGAGGAATACCAATGGTGGTTCGAGTCCTAGTGGCGATGTGGAATTGGCTTGGTGATTCGTGACTTATAAAAGTGGCATTGGAAAGTGGGGGCAGCACAGGAGAAGTTAACGGTCTTATCTTGAAGGGTGAAAACCCAATATTTGACCTTAATTGGTTGTGTCTGGCAATGACCTTGCTGAAGGCATTGTTTTATGAGTGATGACTTTCTCCATGATGAAAACCTATGATCTTTGATCGGGAAACGATGGTGTTTCGGCATTGTTTTCTTCTTGAAGGCGTTGTTATTAGAGATGGTGGACTTCTGGTGTTGTTTTGGTGCTGTTAGTGTTGCTGCTGCAAGAAAGTGATCGCTATAGCAGGACCTTTTTTTATGGGCTATGTGCATCCATAAGGCCGCTAGGACATACATTGTTGCAGAGGCTGGGTGTAATTGGTATCTTCACGATATTAATATGTACTTCTTTATAAAAAAATGATGACATGAAATATTATGAAAATAGTCATAACAACAGCACGGTTATCAAAAAGTGTGAAACAATTGTGTGTCTTATCCATCACACAAAGCAGCAAGGAACCATACATAATAGTCTCGCACGTTTAGAATCACCAGATTACAAATAAGTTGGTCAGAACGACAGTGGATGTCTGGCCTCCTAGCGATATAAAGAACTGAACTATCTTTACATAGTTCATGCATGTGTACTAGTAATACATAAGACAAGAGTTAACATCTAGAATTAATTAGCAAAGACCCGATTAACGACTATCTGGAAGTGCTCGTGTATTACCGTCATCTCCAAAATGACAAATTTCAGAACATGATATGCTACTCAATCAATCAAATACCGGATGTAACACTGAGTTCATCCAATTCAAAGAAAATGCAGAAGTCACAAACATCATACGAGCCCGTGTAAATCATTCTCCAGTGATCGTCATGAATGAAATCAATCCAAAGTAACATTCGACACTGCCGTCGCTTCTAGATGCGAGATTTGGTCTAGCAGCACGTGGACCGTTACCTAATTAGATGGTGCAATATGTCGTCGGGTAGTGGCTTTAGCCAGTCGCTCGAGCAGTCTTCGTAGTAGAGCTCAAACCCAGAGTGCATCCTCGGAATCATCCCCTCGTAGGCCACAGCCTCCATAGCAATGTTCTAGGGTTTTTGGGAGATGGACCAATGCAATAAGAGGGAGCATGAATCGAGAAAGATGGTGGATCAAGGCCGGATGATGGTTGGAGAGGCAAGCAATGGAGTAGGACGACAGGAGATAGACATATCTCGCGCCCTGCACCATGGAAAGTGGATGGATCTCTTTATACTTGCATGTGTATATGACATCGTCGGGTCATGCACGAGAGCATGCTGCCCAGACCGATCGAGCAATCAGGTATCTATGTATGAGCAGGGTGTGAGGAGGGCAGGGTTTCATCTCCGGGGTCACACGAGCGAGAGTGATTGAAGACTAGTAGCAGTGAATCCAATTTTTTCACTTCATCGCTAGTAACCCCCTCTCCCCCGCCACAATTAGGGCCTGTTTGGTTTAAAGAATTTGCATAGGAAATTTGTAGGATTAAATCCTATGGGAAATTTTTCTACGATGGTCATTTGATTTGTAGGATTGATTCCCGTAGGAAATTTTTCTAAGGATTCCTTTGCACTAGATTTCATAGGAAATCAAACATGCACTCTTACCCTTTTTTCAGAATCCTTTGTTTTTCCTATGATGAAGTGGGCATGACATTGCAATCCTACATTTTTCATAGGAATTTAAGTGGGCATGTTTGACTCATTCCTAGAACAAGGTCTCATTCCTGTAGGATTGAAGTGGGCATGACATTGCAATCCTACATTTTTCCTATTCCTACGTTTTTTCTATCCTACGAATCAAACATGCCCTTACCATTTAGCTCTCCCTAGTTAAAGACAGGGAAGGACGGAATCCAAGCTCGCGATAGGGGGCTAGAGGTGCAAAACAAGTGCAGTTCTCGTGGATCTACGTCCACGGTATCTGTAAAACTGCAGGGTTATTTTGTATTTTCCTATTTCTTTGGGTTGTTCCTATAATATGTACTGCCACCGATGATTTTCAATGCAGCTTATCGGGTGATTCACACCCGTAACCGTTAAAAAAAATCATAGAATGAGACCTTGTTGTACTCCCTCCTACCGTCGCCCCTGTAATCTGCATCTTAGGCGGTGGTAGGGTGTCGCGGCGATGGCAGCCAGGTAGTGCGTCGTTGGCCTGGATCTAGGCCGTATGGGCCCTATATGGGTCTGGGCAGACCGGCCTATTCAAGATCACGACGCCTTGTGGAGATGGTGAGGCTCGAGCAGGAGGGTAGTATAGGCGGTGGCCTACTTGTTGCAACATGGAGGCAAGGACCTTACGAGCTTGCTCTAAGCCCAACCGGGCCTGATGTGTCCCTGCTTCCGTGTCCAATCGGCCACTGCCTATGGCAGTGGAAGACGGTTCTCCTCCTGGTGGTCGTGCTCCTGATGCCATTCGGTTCCGACCTAGCTACCTCCTTCGCTTCGCAGGTCATGCGACGTACCATGCTACATGGATGTGAGTTCGCAGATGTCATGGCGTTGGGCCCGAAAGTGGGGCAACATGGCGGTGGCGATAGCACATCTCTTTGGGCCATGAGGATGGTTGGAATAGGTGTCAGGTGCTCCTGGTGATGGCGGCGCCTCGGCGTGGTCAGCGTCCATATCGCATGTTGGAAGCTCGGCTCAGGGAACATTGGTGGTGTGAAATACCGAGTGTGGCGAGGGTTTTTCTAGGTGAAATCCTAGCATTTCGGCGTCGACGACGGTGACACCTACGAGTTTTCGTGACCCTTTTGAGGGCATTGTTGTGTCTACTCTCTCCGCATTAGGCTTATGAGTTTTCACTGACTTATGTATTTATCCATGACAACCTTCTTGTTGCTTTCTCACAGCTCCCAAACTTTCAATCCCTGACGATGATGAGGTTAAATACACAATCATTCTCGTGTAGGAATAATTTTATCCTTATCTTACTTCTGTGACACTTGAAGTGGGTCATTTTTTCTTCAAAGAGGACGAATATGTGTCATGAATACACGTTTACATAGTCTCTTATTGCGGTATACGTTTGCATAGGCGTCTTCACCAATATATGCTAGTCATACATTTTCTGTAGCATGACCGTCACATGGTGACCTTTGTTTCTTCGTTTGGGCAATGTGCTGTGCAAATTTGTAACCATTTTTTTCCTTTCAAGTTTAATATATAATGACGCACAGATCTCCTATGGATAACAAAACTTTATTCATATGATACTACATGACCCATTTATTGGTCACATACGGTGCTATGGGACAATTGTTTCACCAATGGACGCATTCTCACCAATAGTATCCAACTTACGAGGTTGATAACAAAATATACATCAAGTGTGGTTCATTTCACATGTTAGAGGCTATTATGAATTTATTTCAGTTGTTTGATAAACTAAAAAGTAGCAAATACATGTCAAATAGTACATAAAAATTCTCTTGTATGAAATCTTTCATGGGTTTCTCTCACCTTTTATGTCTTGAAAAATTTAACATCTTTATTTTAAAAAGAGGACAAAAATGTGACACAAGACACCACCAAGAATACACATTCATGCAGCAAGTTATTTTGATGTATGTTCACATCGGTGTCTTGATAAACATATGCATAAATATAGGATGTTTGCAACAAAAACCTAAGAGGAGAGGAGGAAACTTTATTTATATATTATTCCATGACCATATTTGTTGGTCACATAAACAAAAGTGCTATGTGAAAATTTATTGGTCACTGGTGGAATACATCACCAGTAATAGCCACCGGTGATGGGGATGTTGCAGGATCTTGGGCTCATCTTGCACTTTGAAGGTAGGCTTTGGGCCATCTGCATCGCTCTAGCTTTTTGACCTTCTTGAGATCCTAAGAAGCCACTGAGCTCACCTTGAATTGTTCTCAAGATAGCCTTGCAGCGGCATTGCGATGTCGTCTGCTCTAGTTGTTGGCAACACCTATTACGAACCTCCTCACAACTTCTCTTTCCCCATTTCCATGGCCATATGATCCAGGGCGTCTCCTTTGGGGTGCACCGCTCCATCAGGTAATCTCCGCAAGAGTCTAGCTTCGTATGTTCCTGCTCACATTGCTCAGAACTGCCCGTGCCAGGGCCTTCTGCATCCCATTGCTCATAGAGACCAGCGCTGGGACCTTCCACGTCCCCGCTAGGAACTTCCGCATATTGCGCAAAGGCAGTGCTTGCTACTAGAGCAAGGAAAGCTAGGAGGAAGAATGTCTTCATGTTATCAATGTGGTTTCGGTGGTGGTGAGATGAATATATGAGATGATCATCATGCCCATTATTTATGGATGAAGTGACATGTTTTCCGTGTGCAGTCATTTGTTTCTTTGCCTAATGCTTACAAAGTTAGTTGGGCATTGATCAAGGTCCCCACCTCAAGCACACGGAAATTATGCAAGGTTTTAAAATACAAGGTGTTTCTTGTACATGCTCATTCCTGTTATACTTCCGTGATACTGAATTTGTATACTTCCGTGATACTGAATTTGTAGTCGTCTGTAGGTTGTTCAAGAAAGATCTAAACCAAATTGTTAGAGCTTGTGATCTACAAGTTAGTGGTACATGATAATTGACGCATCTCAGTGTCGTTATCTTCTATCTTAGTTTTATTTTCTCTTCTACCCAGAATGTGCTAGTGAGACAATGGTGTTTCTTGTATTGTATCTCCTCCCTTTTTGAAGAGTGTACGCCATGAGTAATGCTGTGTTGCACCTTTACTTCCATGCTTTTGGTTTTCTATTCTACCACGGGAATCATTTTCTTCAAAGTTTCAGGTTTTGTTCTCTTGTAAACAAAACTTATACGTTTGTGTAGGCTGTTAAAGATTTTGTATTATACGCTACTAGTATTACGTGATAAGCAATGACTCATCAAGATGTCACTGCTCGTCTATCTATTGTTTTGTTTTGTCTTGTATTACACGACCCAAGTGGTTCATGTCTTGTTTGCCATAGATTTTTTTTTCATGATGCTATATTTTTGTGTGTGTAGACATTTATAGGAAATATTGCGCTAATTAATACATTTATGTTTAAACTAAAATGAAAACAAATCACCAATATACACACCCCATACATACCGAGCGATAACTCTGTAATCTCACATAACTTCCACTAAAGGACGATTGTTGTGTGCATGATGTTGAGCACATGTATTTTAAATCTTGATGAGGGAGATCAGTTTTAGTAAGAGTAAAAATACATGACGGTAGAAGCCATGGGTATTTTTCGAAATGGAGGTGATACCTCGGCCTCTATATCAAAATGATATACATAGCCTTTTTATTTATTATTCAACAAAACCTTACAAAGATAATACAAAGATCATCCCAAAGCCACCCCTCTAGCTACAAAGTCATAACTCCTATAACTTGATGAAGGGGTGGCCATGTGGAGCTAGCACGCTGACCGCACACCAACGCACACCATCATAAAACCAGAGGCACCATAACCGCCCAACGGCGAGCTAGGATCACAAACATGTCCATATGATCCTCAGTGCACACCAACGTGCACGCGCAAGCTGTTGTTTCGCCGTATTTTGGCAACCTATCTTCAGGATACTCCGTGCAAGACGAAGCCGCTCCACCTTGGACCAACAGCTGCACCAAAGATGACGCCCTCATAAGGGGAAACGATGTCACACGCCGCCATAGTCTGATCCGAAAGACCTAGATCAGTGCTTCCCCCGGAGCAGCCCGAGCTAGAAGATGAGATCCGCAACCGCGGTTCCTTCAATAAGGTAACCACACCAAGACGCCGACATTGCCGCCATGACCGAAATCATCACCGTTTTCATCTGCAGCTTCGCATCCCACCTTTCACCAGCTATATCGCCACCAACCAAGAGGGTGATGGCTCCACCATGTCCGATCGATAGGCCCTATAGGGCCACGGCTCTCCCACATCTAGCGTCATCGACACCGGAGAAAGCTCCACTGCCATGCGCTTCCTATGACGAATCTGGGCTCAGGATCCCATGATCCGCCGCCCCTAGGCATGGCCACAAAAAGTCGCCTCCTGGACAAAAAACCTAGTGAAGGGAGCGCCATCGCCGCTGCTCCAGGTACCATCTGTCGAAGATCAACCAACATCCCTTACTGAGACCATTGCCCTTCAAAGTCGTCGTTAGAGGCGTCGAGTGTCGAGGCCCTGGCATTCGGGGTGCCACGTCCCGGCGGTTGACAGGTCCAGCGCTTGAGAAGATGCGCCCTCAAGGGGATGAAGTGCCTCCGGAGGCGGCCCGACTAAGCGATCCTTCACGAGGCCCCGCTTCACGAGGAGACGGCCTCCAAAGAGTTCGTCCAAGAGAAGGACCCCTCTGTAGTGCCCCATTGCGCTGCCGGACTTTGGATTCCTTGGAGCACGCCCAGGGCCTGTTTGGTAATCTCACTAGGCAGCTGGTAGGCGAGACGGATCCTGACAAGATTCATAGCAGCTCTGCGCTACCTACTCGCCCTGGTAAAGGAAGGTCATGTCCACCACCTTTTCTGTAAGGAGAGGACGAACGACCTCAGCATGGTAGGCGCCCTCCTTTGCCGGTTTGGTGCAAGGGAGATAGCGAGCAACTCTGGACAAAGACAAATGATGCTAAATAAGGTCACTTTACAGAAGGACGGAGAAGCACCCGACATCAAAGACTCGGTCCACCGAAAGTAGTCTCGTAGAACGGGGTCTCGAGGAGCGGCATTGTGGTAGCCCTTCCCACCCAAAGATTGGGGGAAGAGGTCCAATGCCACTATATTAGGAGCCCCCCTCCTACCTTATAACAGGTCAAACCCTGAGATCTAAAACCCTAGAATTTCATCCTCCATTGAACCCTCGCGAAGCACGTGAGCAATACAACAAAGCAGGAGTAGGGGCTTTACATCCTCACTAGGGTCCCGTGTTGGGAATATTCCCTAGAGGCAATCATGTATGATGTAATTCCCATTGTATTCATAAAGTTATTAAGTTGCCCCTATATGAACATCTGATGTATATCATTGAATATATGATTCAGTTGTGGAACTATACAATCATGTTATTCATACTAAAAATCCTTGGTCATTGAGGTTGTGTTGGACACACAAGTTAGACTAATGTGAAAGTCGGCTGATGACTTGGTTCTACTTTTCATGGGCATGGTGATGCCATTCCACAGATTGAGCTAAAGAGTTTAGCGAGTTGGATTGACCCATATTGAGATACAACAAACAAGTCATCATTTGTATGTCTCAATCAATGTAATCCTTAGACCTGAGGTTGTTGCACAATCCGAGTTGAGGATCACCGACTTAGGTTCTGTCAAATGTTGATTCGTAATAGGGTAGTTATAAAGGCAGAGTTCGTGTCGACTGAGAATCAAGCTGCGTGATGTGAATGACCAAGATGGGATTTTCCCCTCCACCTGGAGAGATATTCTTTGGGACCACTCGGATGATATGATTCAGAAATCATGGCCATGCATGACTCGGTTAAGTGTTAACTGAGGCGATCGACTAAGAGTTAGTCGGATGAATCACTTATCTTGGATCGAGAAGAGAGTCGGGTTATTTAAGGGATGATGATCATTCGCCTATAACATGGCAAGGTATATCGTGAGGCAAAAGGGACTCCGATGTAAGTCGTATTGGAAAGGCATGTCGTCATGACTCTTTGGTACTTGGGAGTCGGCACGTTCTGCTAGGAGCCGCTATCGATTGATCGATTGAGAATCGGACTCCAATCGTGTCCAAGTTGCCATGAGCCTACGGGATCACACACTTAAGAGCAGGAGTAAGTTCGGATTGGATCTAAACCAGAATCCGGTTGGGTTAGTGATGCGCTCAGATCAATGTAGAGCTTCATTGGCAGACCCCAAGAGGAAGGTATGATGAGCACAGCAGCAAGTATTCCCTCAGAAAGAAACCAAGGTTATCGAACCAGTAGGAGGAAGGAAACGACCCAAAGGGGTTGCTAGCAACTTGGAAAGCTGCACAACACAAACTCAATACTTTGCCCCAACAAATAGTGAGGTTGTCAATCTCACCGGTTTGCTGAAAACAAAGGATTAACTGTATGGTGTGGAAGGTAATGGTGGTTTGCAAAAGGAAACGGGAATAGTGGAATATCTATCAATGGTAGAGATTGGACCGGGGTCCATAGTTCACTAGAGGTGTTCTCCTTAATATAAACAACATGGCATGCTGGGTAAACAAATTACAGCAAGGTAATTGATAGGACAGAGCAAGGCATAACAATGCAATACTAGACATTCATGATCCTATGAGATTTGATTGGGAAATACAACAAGATACATAGACCACCATCCAACTGCATCTATGACTAGTAATCAACCTTTAGGTTATCATCCGACCCCCTCCAGTATTAAGTTGCAAGCAACAGATAACTGCTTTAAGCAAAGTGTGTAAGGTAAACAATCCACTTATTCCATGAACAAGATATTGTTGTTTTCTCCCTAGTAGCAACAACACATCAACAAACTTAGAGATTTTTGTCACTTCCCCAGATTAAATAGAGGCATGAACCCACTATCGAGCATAAATACAACCTCTTGGAGTCACTAGCATCTACTTGGCCAAGATAGCTACTAGAAACGGAGAGCATGCAAGATCTCAAACAACACAGACATGATAGAATCAATAAGATAGAATCATTAACCAATCTGACATAGTAATCTCAATATCCATCGGATCCCCGCAAACACAACATGCATGATTACAAATAGATGAACTTGATCATGAACGGAGCTCACAAGATCTAAACATGGTACCACAAAGGAGGAGATACAACCATCTAGCTAATACATGGACCCAAAGTACAAGGTGGAACTACTCACGCATCATACCGGAGGTTGGCATGGTGATGAAGAAGGCCTCCAGGATGATCTCCTCTCCGGCAGGGTGCTGAGAAGAGCTTCATATCCCCCCGATCCAGGCACAATGGTGGTGGCGGCTATGGACTGATTCGTGGAACATTGATCGGGTACTTAGGGTTTAGTTATCGGGGGCTTCTTATAGGGGAAGAGGCGAGGCAGGGGGCACCCGGGATGGCCGCAACACCCACCCCAGGCGTGGGCTAGGCCTGGCCGTGCGGCCAGGGGGTGTGGCCCCCTGGTGGCTCTCCTCCGTCTCGTATTCTGGCTCCGTGTTCCACACGGTAAAATATTGACTTTGGCTTTTGTCCCGTCCAATTCCGAGAATATTGATTTTCTACCTTTTCTGGAACCAAAAACAGAAGAAAACAAGCAACTGGCATTGTGGCATCTTGTTAATAGGTTAGTCCCAGAAAACATATAAAAATACCTCAAAGTGTAGACAAAGCAAAGCAAAGTAGATACTAAACAAGCATGGAACATCAAAAATTATAGATACGTTTACGACGTATCAAGCATCCCCAAGCTTAACTCCTGCTCGTCCTCGAGTAGGTAAGTTATAAAAAGAATAATTTTTAAGGTGACATGCACCATCAAAATCAAGATGAAACCATTTGCAAGCATTGAAAGCTGGGATCAAAGAACTCTAAACATGAGCATGAAAGAAGAAGTTCTAACAGTAATACAAACCAACTATGCATGCAACATGAAAGGTTACAAACAAAAATCATGAATAACAATGCATTGAAAGATGTTTGTTTGTTTCACATATAAAAAACATAGCATAGTGGCATTCAGCTTGTCCTTCATGGAGTAGCAAATAAATGCATAGGACACCTTCAAAGTTCATTAGAGTGACTAGATACAAATAGTTCAAGAGCAAGTAATATCATCAATATGCATCAATCAATAAGTTTTGGGACAATGCACATAGAACTAAGAATGGCAACTATGCTCTATTAATTGGTGCCTAAGGATAGAAGGTGGAGACTCAATATAATGGTGGAAGAAAGGCCCTTCATAAAGGGAGGCAGGGATTTCAAGTCTCATAAAGAGATTCCAAAAATTATGGTACTTGTTAGCTTTCAGCTCTCATTGCCCCTATCATAAGAATCTTGAAGTGATTAAGGTTAAAGTGAACAAACTATGAAGTATATGCTTGACAAAGTATAAGTTGGCAATCTCATGTCCCTTGAATACGAGGGTCGCTCCTCATGCTACTCAACTTTAGTCACCTGTAAGTTCTTGTCATAGTATGTACATGTGTATCACAGAGAACCACCAACGGGGTACCCCTTGCACATGATACCGGAGCTTTCCCATAATCAAATGACAAGGCAAGCAGACAATGATCATCTCGGCAATCTTCTTATTTAGCATGGGAAAATGGTGCTTTTTCCTCTCTTTCCTCTTTTTAATATGTCTCTTTTTTTATTATAAGAAGAAAGCTTCATAGATTGCTCACTATGGTGATGCTGCAAGTTTCCAACATGATTAGGCATCGCTTAGGCTAGTGGCCCAAGCGTTTCTCTAACACACATACATAACTCCATGGACTTACAAGATCCCCTTTTATTTCACACCGACAACATCCGCAAACAAAAGAGCATGATTCAACTGTGTACAATGTACAAGTGCAATGTTGAAAGCGTTCCCCATGACAGAATGGTTCTGCTAATTCCAACGTATAAGTGCAAGCATATACAACATAGAGGACACAATGGTTCAAGTTTATTTAGGGGCAAGAAAAATAAAGTGTGCCATCAAGTTTGTGAGAGCTTTAATCACTAAGTTTCACATAACAAAAAGACTTTTTTAATTGGAAGATAGATAAAACAAGAATATACTTGGAATGGTGTAACACACCATGCATAGGAATTTATAGTGGACTCTTTGGAATAACTTGGTTTATTGGGAGTTGGATGCATGAGTAGAGCTTACTCAATACAAGTGGAGGCTAGCAAAAGACTGGGGGCGACCAACTAAGAGAGCAATAATGGCCATAATCATGCAAAGCGACAAAAATTATCAATCAAAGCATAAAGTGGTACTACAAGTCAAAAACTAAATGATCAAAGAGGCTATGGTGACTTGTTCATAGTCATAACATGGTGTGAGCATGTGCCAAGTCAACCCAAACAAAGCATCAAAGGAGAATACCACAATACTATGCTTTTGTATGCTAAAAGAACAAATGATTCTTTTAAGGCACATTAAGCAATCCTAATTATTTGGAACAAGTCATGCTACAGCAATAATCACTAAGCATAAGGTCAAAACAACACCTAGCATGATGTGATAGAGTCTAAGTTACAGTCAAAGCAAGCTCCTCTTGTACTACTAAGCAAGAACTTTCTACTCCTCTCCAACACCAATCAACTTATTTGAAACAACACAGCGAAAACGGGGGTCCAAACTACTTTATTCAAGCAAACTAAGAAAACAAAAACCAAAAATGAAAACTAAGACGCTCCAAGAACAACACAATAGTGCATGAAACAATAAAACCGAAGTGTCTAGAAAGACCTGAGATTTTTATTGATGAAGAAGGGGATGCCTTGGGCATCCCCAAGCTTTGACGCTTGTACCTATTTAATATTTCTTGGGGTGACACAGGGTGGCATCCCCAAGCTTGAGCTTTTGTCCATTCTTCATCTCATTACATCATTCTTTCTCTACACCTGCAAATTTTCCTTTATACAAAACTTCACACAATCTTCATTAGCAACATTAGTGTATTAAAAAGATAATAGACCTTTGGGATTTAGTTTCAAAACAGAAAAACTTTCACTAAAGACACAAGATACTGTAGCAATTACCTCAAAAATCTCAATTTACCAAAAAGAACCCCAAAAGGAATCAATAAGAAGCAAATGCAAATAATAGCAGAAATCTGTCAAAACAGATCAGCAAGTAGAAACCGATTTTTTCGAAGACCTTCTGTTGCTCAAATCAAAAAGTGTTGAACTAACTAAAGTTATCTAACAACCTGGGGGATTTATTCAGAAAATTACAGCACAATCCGACATACAAAGATTTTACACGAATTTTTATAGTGGAGCACAAAAATCTGTTTTGGGACAGCAACTTCCCAAATCTTACTTTTCTCTCATTAGAGGTTATTCTTGGCACAAAAAGCAATTAAAAAGGATAAGGAGCGGTTATTACAGAAGTAGTAACTTCCAAGACTCAAGATAACTATTAGGTTATCTCCCAAGAAGTACTTTTCTTTAATGCCTTTAAGTTAGGCACAAGAAGCAAGAATCAAGTATTTTCAAATGAAAGCACATTAACATCAAACCTTGCTTTCAAAGGAGGGGCAAAATGCAACTTCTCTCTCCTCATAATGAAGTGTTCAATACCTTTTTTGAATGTAAATTGATATTTAATGGTGCCTTCTTTCATATCAATGATGGCACCAACCGTTTTAAGAAAAGGTCTTCCCAAAGTAATACGACAAGAAGCATTGTATTCAACATCCAAAACATAGAAATCAACAGGGACATAAGCATTGTTAACCATAATAAGAAGATCATTAACACTCCCCATGAGTTTCTTTTTAGCATTATCATTAAGTGGGACATCAAATAGCAATCTTTACAAAGGTGGCAAATTAAGTATTTCATAAATCTTTCTAGGCATAATAGAGACACTAGAACCAAGGTCACATGAAGCTTTGAGATCAAAGTCATTCACTTGCATATTAATGATGGGTTCCCAACTATCTTCTACTTTCCTAGGAATAGAGGCTTTGTGTTTCAACTTTTCTTCCTTAATTTTAATAAGAGCATCTGTAATGTGCTTGGTGAAAGCCACATTCATATCACTAGCATATGGACTTCTAGCAAGCTTTTGTAGGAACATAAACACTTCAGAAATATTGCAACCACCAAGATCAAAATCAAACTTAGCATCACTGGTAGTAGATTCATTGGGTTTAGGCATTGTGGTAGGAGTAATATGTACTTCTTGTGGTTTAGTGGCATCCATATTGGTGACGATAGTGCACACACTATTGTTTCTAGCAATTTCAGCTTCTCTTTCCCACTTAGCATGTAGTTGATCTAACAGTCTAACATTTTCATCAATAGTAACTTGTATGGCATGAGTAGCAGCAAAGGTACTTTCCAAAGTTTCAGGTTTAGCAGCCATTTTATTAATCAAAGAGGACTGTGCTTCAGACAAAGAGGAAATATTTTTCTCAACATTCATGAGCTTTTCCTCCACAGATTTGTTGAAGTGGTTTGTTTACTAATAAAGTTTTTAAGCATTACTTCAAGTTCGTAGGAAGCACTTCTAGTATTGTTGTTGTAGGAGTTTCCATAAGTATTGCCATTATTAGGAGGATAAGGCCGATAGTTATTGTTTCTACCAAAATTATTCCTATAGGCATAGTTGCTGAAATTGTTATTTCTAATGAAGTTCACATCAACTTGCTCTTCTTGAGCAACCAAAGAGGCTAAGGGAACATTATTTGGATCAATATGAGCTTTTCCATTAACAAGCATAGCCATGATAACATCAGTCTTATCACTCAAAGAGCAGGTTTCTTCAATAGAATTTACCTTCTTACCATGTGGAGATCTCTCAGTGTGCCATTCAGAATAGTTAACCATCATATTATCAAGGAGCTTTGTTGAAGCATCCAAGGTAATGGTCATAAAGGTACCTCTAGCAGGTGAATCCAACAGGTTTCTTGAGGAGAAGTTTAAACCTGCATAAAAAGTCTGGATAATCATCCAAGCAGTCAGTCCATGAGTGGGACAATTCTTTACCAAAGATTTCATTCTTTCCCAATCTTGAGCAACATGTTCATTATCAAGTTGTTTAAATTTTATTATTTCACTTCTCATAGATATAATCTTAGCAGGAGAATAGTATTTTACAATAAAAGCATCTTTGAACTTAATCCAAGAATCAATATTATTTCTAGGCAAGGACAGTACCCATTCTTTAGCTTTTCCTCTCAAGGAGAAAGGAAACAACTTGAGCTTAATAATATCTCCATCTACATCCTTATATTTTTGGATCTCACAAAGTTCAACAAAGTTATTGAGGTGGGCAGCAGCATTATCAGAACTAGCACCAGAGAATTGCTCTTTCATAACAAGATTCAAGCAGGCTTAATTTCATAAAAGGTAGCATCAGGAGCAGGTGGAGCAATAGGTGTACTTAGGAAATCATTGTTGTTTGTGATAGTGAAGTCACACAACTTGGTGTTCTCAGCGGAGTTCATTTTGGAAAAAGTGGAGCAAACCAACATCAGCAGCAACTAGAGCAGGAACTAATTTTTTTGTGTTTTTGATAAGAAAAGGCAAACCAAACTAAACTATTTTTTTTTGGAGTTTTTGATAAAAAGAGGCAAACAAAACCAAGCAAAAGAAACTAAGAAAAACAAAAACAAAGTAAAGAGAAGGGTTGTGAAGGACTCCCCTTGTTAAGCCGTCCTTAGCCTCCCCAGCAACGGCGCCAGAAAACAGCTTGATGCGCTCAGATCAATGTAGAGCTTCGTTGGGAGACCCCAAGAGGAAGGTATGATGAGCACAACAGAAAGTCTTCCCTCAGAAAGAAACCAAGGTTATCGAACTAGTATGAGGAAGGAAACGACCCAAAGGTGTTGCTAGCAACTTAGAAACCTGCACAACACAAACTCAAGACTTTGCCCCAACGAACAGTGAGGTTGTCAATCTCACCGGTTTGCTGAAAACAAAGGATTACCTGTATGGTGTGGAAGGTAATGGTGGTTTGCAGAAAGTAAACAGGAATAGTGGAAGATGTATCAATGGTAGAGACAGGACATGGGTCCATAGTTCACTAGAGGTGTTCTCCTTAAGATAAACAACATGGCATGCTGGGTAAACAAATTACAGCAGGGCAATTGACAGGACAGAGCAAGGCATAAAAATGCAATACTATACATTCATGATCCTATGAGATTTGATTGGGAAATACAACAAGATACATAGACCGCCATCCAAATGCATCTATGACTAGTAATCTACCTTCAGGTTATCATCTGAACCCCCTCCAGTATTATGTTGCAAGCAACGGATAACTGCTTTAAGCAAAGTGTGTAAGGTAAACAATCCACTTGTTCCGTGAACAAGAGATCGTTGTTTTCTCCCTAGTAGCAAAAGCACATCTACAACCTTAGAAATTTTTGTCACTTCCCTAGATTAAATAGAGGCATGAACCCACTATCGAGCATAAATACTCCCTCTTGGAGTCACTAGCATCTACTTGGCTAAGATAGCTACTAGAAATGGAGAGCATGCAAGATCTCAAAAAACACAGACATGATAGAATCAATAAGATAGAATCATTAACCAATCTAACATAGTAATCTTAATATCCACCGGATCCCCACAAACCCAACATGCATGATTACAAATAGATGATCTTGATCATGAATGGAGCTCACAAGATCTAAACATGGTAGCACAAAGGAGGAGAGACAACCATCTAGCTACTACATGGACCTGTAGTACAAGGTGGAACTACTCACGCATCGTACCGGAGGCTGGCATGGTGATGAAGAAGGCCTCCGGGATGATCTCCCCTCTGGCAGGGTGCAGGGAAGTGCTTCAGATCCCCCAATCTAGGTACGATGGTGGCGGCGGCTACAGACTGTTTCATGGAAGATTGATCGGGTACTTAGGATTTAGGTATCAGGGGCTTCTTATAGGCGAACAGGCGAGGCAGGGGGCACCCAGGGTGGCCGCAACCCCCAGGCGTGAGCCAGGCCTGGCCGTGAGGCCAGGGGGTGTGGCCCCCTAGTGGCTCTCCTCCATATCGTATTTTGTATCTGTGTTCCCCACGGTAAAATATTGACTTTGGCTTTTGTCCCGTCCAATTCCGAGAATATTGATTTTTTGCCTTTTTTGGAACCAAAAACAGAAGAAAATAGGCAACTGGCACTATGGCATCTTGTTAATAGGTTAGTCCTAGA
The DNA here is from genome assembly GCA_916181665.1 of Avena sativa. Taxonomy (NCBI): domain Eukaryota; kingdom Viridiplantae; phylum Streptophyta; class Magnoliopsida; order Poales; family Poaceae; genus Avena; species Avena sativa. The sequence goes on from OV702296.1 coordinate 222,240,341, forward strand.
AAACATATAAAAATACCTCAAAGTGTATACAAAGCAAAGCAAAGTAGATACTAAACAAGCATGGAACATCAAAAAATATAGATACTTTTAAGACATACCAGTTAGACCCGAGTCGGATTTGGACTGAGTTAGTGATTCAGACTCATTGTGTCTAGTATTATATGGGATTTAGTGAATGTGCCACAAGTGAGTGGAGCCTACTTTCACTCCCTATATATAGTGGGGCGTAGATACCCGGGAGGGTTGACGGTTAGGAAATTCCATGCCTTGGAAACTCTAGGTCCATAGCAGTCCTACCGCCATACTAGACCTATCAGTCCACTGTCGGCACTCCTCCTCGTATGTGTGGACACTATCAGAGGCATTGCACGACCAGCGCTTGGACGGTCGTTGATTGGATCGAGATCGTGAGGACTGCACTACAATCAAAAGACATGATTCATCAATTCCGCAACTGTGCGTCTAGTGGTAATCCTCTTGGCATTCTACCTCAGCTAGATCTTGGGATAACCGCGTAGGGAAAAGGTTTTGTTTTATCTCTACGTGGACCAATGTCCCAAACCTGGGTAAAAAACCCATGTGTAACCTCTGTATTGTGTGCTTACTCCGCTGTCACCACCGACCCTAGGACTCCTTGGGACCACGTGTTCAGCCTCCTCTCAAACCAAGGGATCATTGGACCCTAGTTTCCTTCATTTGGCGCACCGGGTAGGGGGCTGAGGCACGCTTTTAAGACCTTCATCAACCCCGACGGCATGTCGGCTCGCAATGAGACCCGCGCCAAGCACGCTCTCCATCACGTGGTGAGCAAGGCTCAGACGGAGCCAGCCCCACATCACAGCGCCTCTGAGCAGGCCGCGTGGACAGAGGAAGAAGGGGGCTCCTCCTACCATCCATAAGGAGAGCCCCCATCTTCCTCGCGCGACGCCTTGTCGCTCTCCCGCACCACGTCCTCGTGCGGCCACACTGAGCGCCTCATGCTGAAAGCTGCCAAGCGTCTGGTGCACGAGCTCCTGGACCACCCGTCGGCTGAACCAGGCAAAGGGAGGATGTGTGACCGGCTCGCTGATACATCCAAAACGTATCTACTTTCCCGAACACTTTTGCTATTGTTTCTCCTCTAATTTGTGTGATTTGGATACAACTAACATGAATTGACGATGTTTTCAGCAGAATTGCTTTGGTGTCTCGTTTTTGTGCAGAAAATCAACTTTCAGGAAAAATCCCGGAAAATATCGCAAAACTCCTATTTTACCAGAAGGCCCACGGAGCCAAAAGATGAGATGGAGGAGTGCCACAAGGGGCCCACACCCCCTGGCCGTGCAGGCCAGGCCAGGCCGTTCCTGGTGGTGGTGAGGCCACCTCGGGCACCCCCTCGGTCTCCCCCTTGGCCTAGATAAGCCCTCTAACCTAAAAACAGAGGGGGTTCGACGTTTTTCCAGATAGAGTTCCGCTGCACCGCCACCACCAGAAACCGCGATTTGGAACCAGAAACTCCATTCTGGCACCCTGCCGGGACGGGGAATTGGAGATCATCGCCATCATCATCACCAACGCCTCTCCATCAACCATCCATGTTTCCCCCATCCATGAGTGAGTAATCCCCCGTTTTTGGCTATGGGGATGGTAGGGATTAGATTGTTAGGGCATGGTGCCTAGTATCTTTGTTAGTGCTTTTTGACATTGTTGCAACTTGTTAAGCTTAATGCTTGTCACTAGGGACCGAGTGAAGGGTTTCGCAGCATAGTAAATCAAAATTTTCTACGGAAGCGAACAGAGGGAAAGCCAAGATCTAATCTAGGAGATGCAAACAACGAGAGAGATTGGATTAGATCTTCATACCCTTGAAGATTCGCACAGCGGAACGTTCGTCGGAACGTGGGTGATGTAGTCGTACTCGCTTCTCCTCCTCGCGATCCGATCCGATCTAGCACCACAAGTGGCGGTGCCTCCGTGAGATGCACACGTGCAGCACCTCGACGTCTCCTCCTTCCTCGGACGAGCAAGTGAGGTGGAGAGATAGATTGGATCTACAACACGACGGCGTGGTGTATATGGTGGAGAATTTCTGCAGCAGGGCTTCGCCTACAAACAGTCGGGAGGGAGAGAGGAAGGTAGCAAAGCAGCTAGGGCTTGGAGGAAGGTGTAGGGGGGAGGGGGCGCACCAGCCCTCTATATATAGAGGGGGGGCGGCCAGCCCTTGCCCCTCCTCCAAGCCTTGGGCCGGCGGCCAAGGGATAAGGAGTGGGGGGTGAGGACTCTCCCCTCTTCTAGAAACCCTATCTCTAGTTTAAACGATTTAAACTCTCTAGGATCGGCTGGGCCCTATGGGGCCTTGTGACCCTGGCCCAATGCGGCCAGGACACTCCCTCATAGGCCCATGCCCCCTCCCGGAAGGTGGGGCCACGTTGGTCCCCTTCCGGAAGGTTCTAGAAGCTTCCGGTACAATACCGATTAACCCGGAACAATTCCGAACTCCAAAAACTGCACTGCCTTATATGAATCTTATTCTCCGGACCACTCCGGAACCTCTCGTGATGTCCCGGATCCCATCCGAGACTCTGAACAAAAACTCATAAACCAATTATCCAATCTATCCTAGCGTCGAGACACGTTAAGTGTGTGACCCTGCGGGTTCGAGAATATGCAGACATGATCTTCTATCAATAATCAACAGCGGGGTCTGGGCACCCATATTGACTCCCACACATTCATCGATGATCATATCGTATGAACCACGATGCCAGGATTCAATCAATCCCATATATATATTCCCTTTGTCTCGCGATATTTTACTTGCCCGAGATTCGATCGTCGGTATCGTCATACCTAGTTCAATCTCGTTCACAGCAAGTACTTTACTCGTTCCGTAATCCGATATCACTTTGTGATTAACTCCTTAACCACATGCTTGCAAGCGGTGTTGATATCGATTACCGAGTGGGCCCGAAGTATATCTCTCCGACTTGGGAGGGACAAATCCCATCTCAATACATACAACCCAACAGATACTTTCCGATCACCTGAGAGACACCTTTATGATCACCCTCTCATAGGATGACGTTTGATGACCTCAAAGCTTTCTTCCGATACCAGGGAGTTGTATTATCTCATGGTCTAAGGAATACAATATTTGACATAGGAAAAGCTTCGCAAAGATGAACACAATGACACGATCTAATTGCTTCGCTTAGTTTGGGTCTGTCCACCATATCATTCTCCCAATGATATGATCTCATTATCAATTGACAACTCATGTCTATGGTTAGGAAACCTTAACCATCATTGATCAATGAGCTAGTCCATAGAGGCGTACTAGGGACACGGTGTTGTTCACAAACCACACAAGTATTAATGTTTCCGCTTAATACAATTCTAGCATGGAATATAAACTTTATCATGAACAAGAATTATAATAATAACATCTTTATTATTGCCTCTAGGGCATAATTCCAACAGTCTCCCACTTGCACTAGAGTCAATAATCTAGTTTACATTTGGCAACAATCTCACACCCATGGCACTGAGGTGCTGATCATGTTTTACACGTGGAAGAGGTTTAGTCAATGGATCTGCGACATTCAGATCTGTATGTACTTTGCTAATCTTCAGATCTCCATCTGCTATATAATCTCGGATTATATGGAACTTGCGGTTGATATGCTTGGTCTTTGGATGATATCTTGGTTCCTTAGAGAGTGCTATGGCGCCAGTGTTGTCACACAATATCTCCAGTGGGTCCAATGCACTTGGAACCACGCCAAGCTCAGTGATGAAGTTTCTGATCCAAACTCCTTCACTTGACGCTTCTGCAGCAGCCATGTATTCCGCTTCTACTGTAGATCCCGCGATCACGCTTTGCTTGCAGCTTCTCCAGCTCACAGCTCCTCCATTCAAAATATACACGTATCCTGTCTGAGATTTAGAATCATCCTTGTCGGTGTCGAAACTAGCGTCGACGTAACCTTTTACGACGAGCTGTTCATCACCCCCATAGACTAAGAACATTTCTTTAGTCCTATTTAGGTACCTTAGGATGTTCTTCACGGCTGTCCAGTGTTCCACTCCTGGATCACTTTGATATCTGCTCGTCAAACTAAGAGCATTGGACACATCCGGTCTAGTACACAGCATGGCATACATGATGGAACCTATGGCCGAGGCATAAGGCACTTTTCTCATAGCTTCCCTATCATTTATCGTAGCTGGACACTGAGCCTTGCTCAATATCTTACCTGACAACATAGGCACTGAACCTTTCGTTGCCTTATCCATTCTGAACCTTTTCAGAACTTTGTCTAGGTATGTACTCTGGCTTAAAGCTATCAGGCGTTTTTGTCTATCTCTATAGATTTTGATGCCCAATATATAAGCAGCTTCACCTAGGTCTTTCATTGAAAAACACTTGTTCAAATAACTCTTCACATCGTTAAGCATGTTGATGTCATTTCCAATAATCAATATGTCATCCACATATAGTACCAGAAACGTCACCGAGCTCCCACTCACTTTCTTGTAGATGCAAGCTTCGTAGCAATTTGGAACAAATCCAAAGCTCTTGATCACTTGATCAAAACCAAGGTTCCAACTCCGAGATGCTTGCTTCAGTCCATAAATGGAACGCTGAAGTTTGCATACTTTATCAGCATCCTTAGGATCGACAAAACCTTCGGGTTGCATCATATACAACTCTTCATCAATGTTGCCATTGAGGAACGCAGTCTTGACATCCATCTGCCATATTTCATAATCATGAAATGCAGCAATTGCTAATAAAATCCGAATGGACTTAAACATCGCTATGGGAGAGAAAGTCTCATCGTAGTCAACACCTTGAACTTGTCGAAAACCTTTCGCAACAAGCCGTGCTTTATAGACGGTAACATTACCATCCGCGTCCGTTTTCTTCTTGAAGATCCATTTGCACTCAACGGCCTTTCGGTCGCTAGGAGGGTACACCAAAGTCCATACTTGGTTTTCGCTCATGGATCCCAATTCGGATTTCATGGCTTCTAGCCATTTCTCAGAGTCTGGGCTCATCATCGCTTCCTCATAGTTCGTAGGTTCACTGTCTTCTACTAACAAGACAGTCAAGACAGGGTTGCCGTACCACTCAGGAGGGGCACGCGACCTTGTCGACCTGCGACGTTCAGTAGCAGCATCGTCCGAAGCTTCATGATCCTTGTAATTAGCTTCCTCTATTGTTGGTGCAGGCGGCACTGGAACAATTTCAGGTGCTGCGCTACTCTCCAATTCAAGAGAAGGTTCAATAACCTCGCCAAGCTCTACTTTCCTCCCACTCACTTCTTTCGAGAGAAACTCCTTCTCAAGAAAGGAACCGTTCTTTGCGACAAACACTTTGCCTTCGGTTCTGTGATAGAAGGTATACCCAATAGTTTCCTTAGGGTATCCTATGAAGACGCATTTCTCCGCTTTGGGTTCGAGCTTGTCCGGCATCAACTTCTTGACGTAAGCTTCGCATCCCCAAACTTTAAGAAACGACAACTTAGGTTTAGCACCAAACCACAGTTCATACGGTGTCGTCTCAACGGATTTAGATGGGGCCCTATTTAAAGTGAATGCAGCGGTTTCTAATGCATAACCCCAAAATGATAACGGCAAATCAGTAAGAGACATCATTGATCGGACCATATCTAATAGGGTTCGATTCCGGCGTTCAGACACACCATTGCGCTGTGGTGTTCTGGGTGGCGTGAGTTGCGAAACGATTCCGCTTGCTTTAAGATGCGTGAGAAAATCATAACTCAAATATTCACCTCCACGATCGGATCGTAGAAACTTAATCTTTCTGTCACGATGGTTCTCCACTTCATTCTGAAATTCTTTGAACTTTTCAAACGTTTCAGATTTATGTTTCATTAAATAGATATACCCATATCTACTTAAGTCATCGGTAAAAGTGAGAAAATAGCGATATCCACCGCGCGTCGAAACACTCATCGGTCCGCATACATCGGTATGTATGATTTCCAACAAGTCCGTTGCTCGCTCCATCATACCGGAGAACGGGGTTTTGATCATCTTGCCCATGAGGCATGGTTTGCATGTGTCAAATGATTCAAAATCAAGAGACTCCAAAAGTCCATCAGAATGGAGTTTCTTCATGCGCTTTACACCAATATGACCTAGACGACAATGCCACAAATAAGTAGTATTATCACTATCTACTTTGCATCTCTTAGCCTCAATGTTATGGATGTGTGTTTCATCCCTTTCGAGATTTAGAAGAAATAAACCATTCACAAGAGGTGCATGACCATAAAAGATGTTACTCATATAAATAGAACAACCATTATTCTCCGATTTAAATGAATAACCGTCTTGCAATAAACACGATCCAGAAATAATGTTCATGCTCAACGCAGGCACATAATAACATTTATTAAGGTTTAAAACTAATCTCGAAGGTAAAACTAAGGAGAGCGTGCCGACGGCCATCACATCAACTCTTGATCCGTTGCCAACGCGCATCGTCACCTCATCCCTCGCAAGCCGCCGTCTATTCCGTACCTCCTGTTTCGAGTTACAAATATTAGCAACTGAACCGGTATCAAATACCCAGGCACTACAACGAGGGCTAGTAAGGAAAACATCAATAACATGTATATCAAATATACCTTTGATGGTGCCAGCCTTCTTGTCCGCTAAGTACTTCGGACAGTTGCGCTTCCAGTGACCCTTGTCCTTGCAATAGAAGCACTCAGTGTCCGGCTTGGGACCAGACCTGAGCTTCTTCTCAGCAGGGGCATTGCGCTTGCCGCCGCCCTTCTTGAAGGGCTTCTTTGCACCCTTACCTTTCTTAAAGGAGGGCTTGTTGACCATCAACACATGATTATCCTTCTTGATGTCCACCTCCGCAGCCTTCAGCTTTGCGAAGAGCTCGGTGATCGTATCAGTGGAACCAATCTGATTATGAGTCACTACAAAACTTTTGTAGCTGGGAGGGAGTGATTGCAGAACCCTGTCAATCTTGAGCTCCTCTGGAATCTTGCAGTCCAGTTGCTCAAGGCGTTGAGTGTAGCCCGACATCTTAATGGCGTGCTCACTAACGGAACTCCCTTCCTCCATCTTGCAGTTAAAGAACTTCTCGGAGATCTCATATCTCTCAGAACGGGCCTGAGTCTGAAACATGGTTTTCAACTCTTCGAGAATCTCAAAGGGCCCGGGATAGTTTTCAAAACGATTTTGAAGTTCCGGTTCCATAGCAAACAACATGGTGCTCTTAATCACACCATAATCATCTTTGCGCGACTGATAGACAGCTTTCTCATCAGCCGGCGTAGTTGCAGCAGGGGGGTTACCTAACGCTTTCTCAAGGACATAGTCCTTTTGTCCTCCAGACAGAATGATTCTTAGATTGCGGAACCAGTTGGTGAAGTTAGACCCATTGTTTCTAAGCTTTTCTTTCTCAGCAAAAACATTGAAGTTGAAGTTGGACTTGGCCATGTGATCTACAGTATTTGCAAGTACAATTTAGACTATGTTCATGATAAATAGTTCAACTTAATCAAATTACTAGATGAACTCCCACTAAATTCAACATCCCTCAAGTTGTTTAGTGAACACGATCCAAATTCACCACACCTAATCCGATCATCACGAGAAGAGATGTGGTTTCAATGGTGGACAACGAAGTGTCGATCATATCATTCATATGACTCATGCTTAACCTTTCGGTTCTTGTGTTCCGAGGCCATGTCTGTACATGCTAGGCTCGTCAAGTTAGACCCAAGTATTTCCGCGTGTGCAAAACTGGCTTGCACCCGTTTTATGTGAGCGTAGAGTCTATAGCACTCGATCATCACGTGATGCTTGGACACGACGAACTTTCGCAACGGTGCATACTTGGGGAGAACACAGTTTTTATCTTGATCTTTAAGTGAGGAATCATCTTATAATGCTACCGTCGCGATCTAAGCATAATAAGATACATAAAAGGATAAACATCACATGCATATAACTTTATGTGACATGGTATAGCCAATCTTCGCGCAATGATCTCCATCTTGTGCATTCCGGCATGATCTCCATCACTCCACCATGATTGCCTCCACCACGAATAGCAACTACAACTATTGCTAACTACTTAGCGATAAAGTAAAGCTATTACATGGCGTATAAGAAGTTGACTCGCAGGTCATACACAATTATAAAGACAACCATATGGCTCCTGCCGGTTGTGAACTCATCGACATGCAAGTCGTGAAACATTACAAAACATGATCATCGCATACAATATACACATCACATCTTGGGCCATACCATATCACAGAAAACACTCCCTGCAAAAACAAGTTAGACGCCTCTACTTTGTTGTTGCATGTTTTACGTGGCTTATGGGAGTAGATGCTAAGAACGATTCTTACCTACGGAAAGCCACAACGGTGATATTATGGTTGCCAAACTCCGGTGTTAATCCCATGACAACTATAGTGAGAGAAACTGACATCCACCAGCCGCATGTGTGGAACAAGCCACACGTCAAGTGCGGAGCCGGTCTCGCGAACGACGTCGCGTAAGGTTGGCCTGGACCGCTTCAATATCACTATCCCGCGTCATAAGAAGAACACAAACAAGAGGCTTGCAACAGAAAACATCAACGCCCACAACAACCATGTTGCGTTCTACTCGTGAAACACATCTACGCATAGATCTAGCTCTGATACCACTGAAGGGTTTCGCAGCATAGTAAATCAAAATTTTCTACGGAAGCGAACAGAGGCAAAGCCAAGATCTAATCTAGGAGATGCAAACAACAAGAGAGATTGGATTAGATCTTCATACCCTTGAAGATTCGCACAGCGGAACGTTCGTCGGAACGTGGGTGATGTAGTCGTACTCGCTTCTCCTCCTCGCGATCTGATCCGATCTAGCACCACAAGTGGCGGTGCCTCCGTGAGATGCACACGTGCAGCACCTCGACGTCTCCTCCTTCCTCGGACCAGCAAGTGAGGTGGAGAGATAGATTGGATCTACAACACGACGGCGTGGTGTATATGGTGGAGAATTTCTGCAGCAGGGCTTCGCCTACAAACAGTCAGGAGGGAGAGAGGAAGGTAGCAAGGCAGCTAGGGCTTGGAGGAAGGTGTAGGGGGGAGGGGGCGCACCAGCCCTCTATATATAGAGGGGGGGCGGCCAGCCCTTGCCCCTCCTCCAAGCCTTGGGCCGGCGTCCAAGGGATAAGGAGTGGGGGGTGAGGACTCTCCCCTCTTCTAGAAACCCTATCTCTAGTTTAAACGATTTAAATTCTCTAGGATCGGCTGGGCCCTATGGGGCCTTGTGCCCCTGGCCCAATGCGGACAGGACACTCCCTCATAGGCCCATGCCCCCTCCCGGAAGGTGGGGCCACGTTGGTCCCCTTCCGGAAGGTTCTAGAAGCTTCCGGTACAATACCGATTAACCCGGAACAATTCCGAACTCCAAAAACTGCACTGCCTTATATGAATCTTATTCTCCGGACCACTCCGGAACCTCTCGTGATGTCCCGGATCCCATCCGAGACTCTGAACAAAAACTCATAAACCAATTATCCAATCTATCCTAGCGTCGAGACACGTTAAGTGTGTGACCCTGCGGGTTCGAGAATATGCAGACATGATCTTCTATCAATAATCAACAGCGGGGTCTGGGCACCCATATTGACTCCCACACATTCATCGATGATCATATCGTATGAACCACGATGCCAGGATTCAATCAATCCCATATATATATTCCCTTTGTCTCGCGATATTTTACTTGCCCGAGATTCGATCGTCGGTATCGTCATACCTAGTTCAATCTCGTTCACAGCAAGTACTTTACTCGTTCCGTAATCCGATATCACTTTGTGATTAACTCCTTAACCACATGCTTGCAAGCGGTGTTGATATCGATTACCGAGTGGGCCCGAAGTATATCTCTCCGACTTGGGAGGGACAAATCCCATCTCAATACATACAACCCAACAGATACTTTCCGATCACCTGAGAGACACCTTTATGATCACCCTCTCATAGGATGACGTTTGATGACCTCAAAGCTTTCTTCCGATACCAGGGAGTTGTATTATCTCATGGTCTAAGGAATACAATATTTGACATAGGAAAAGCTTCGCAAAGATGAACACAATGACACGATCTAATTGCTTCGCTTAGTTTGGGTCTGTCCACCATATCATTCTCCCAATGATATGATCTCATTATCAATTGACAACTCATGTCTATGGTTAGGAAACCTTAACCATCATTGATCAATGAGCTAGTCCATAGAGGTGTACTAGGGACACGGTGTTGTTCACAAACCACACAAGTATTAATGTTTCCGCTTAATACAATTCTAGCATGGAATATAAACTTTATCATGAACAAGAATTATAATAATAACATCTTTATTATTGCCTCTAGGGCATAATTCCAACACCGAGTGCCATGATCTCATATCTGAACATGTTATTGATTCATGATGATAGTATTGTTTGTGATGTTATCTGCAAGTTGTTTACATATATTATTTTCTGGAACCAAAGGCCCCGAAGTGACAGAAATTGGGATAACCGGAGGGGATGGCTGTGATATGAGGATCACATGTGTTCACGGAGTGTTAATGCTTTGCTCTAGTACTCTATTAAAAGGAGTACCTTAATTGCTAGTAGATTCCCTTGAGGCCCCGCTGCAATGGGCTGGCAGGACAAAAGATGTTGTGCAAGTTCTCATTGCGAGCATGTATGACTATATATGGAACACATTCCTATGATTATTTAGTACTCAAATGTTTTATCTTATTTATCTGCAATTGCCCTAGATCTTGGTATTACATGAATAGTCTCGTCCATGCAACGCCCGTCAATCCATCCCTATGCCTACCACACTCAAATCCCGTTGTTTACTACTATTGTTACTACTGCCTTTGTTTTACTGCTGCTGTTACTTTGCTATTGCTACTACAAAACTGTTGCTACTGATAAACTACTATGAGCAAGACTATTTCCAGGTGCAGCAGAATTCACAACTCATTTGTTAAGGCTTATAAATATTCTTTGGCTCCTCTTGTGTCGAATCAATAAATTGGGTTATACTACCCTCGAAGACTGTTGCGATCCCCTACTTGTGGGTCATTAAGACTATTTTCTGACGTTGTTGCCGGGGAGCATAGCTTTATTTGTAAGTTCACCTGGATTTATTATTGTTCGCTGCTATCTTTTTCATCATGGGAAAGTCTTGTGATGGAAAGTTTCATATTTTACCACCCACTACAAGAAGAGGTACAGTTCTAAACACCTCTACTGCTCTTGATTCACCGTCTGTTATAAGTAAGCTTGTTACACCACCACCGCATACACATGCTACACACACTACTGCTACTGCTGAATCTGAAATTGCTTCTGATGCTCATGATGTTACTTCTACTGTGCTTGATGAGAGTGGTTCATTAGGTCCTTTCCTAGATGCTACAATTGCTAGAACTATTTTGGGAAACACTGAAACTCCTAGTGAAGACACTATTACACCTGTTAGCTCACCTGAGTCTAGATAGAGTTATGATATCAATGATGGTTATATTGAAATGACTGATGAGTTTATTGAAGAATACCGAAACACACGTGGAGCTAGTGCTATTAAGAATTTTCTTGAGAAAAGTACTATTATACCTAAACTATTTCCTGATGCTAAGTTTTCCACATCTCCCATAAACATTAAAGATAAAGATTATGATTTCTCTCTTGATTTATCCTATATAAACATTGTTGAGAAAGAACCTTTTTGTGGGACTGAGAATGAAAGGGATGTGGCACATATGACTAAGCTTTCTACTATGAGTAGCTTATTATCTGATGATGTTAAGATGCGTAAATACTTTATTGCTAAAATTTTCCCTTTTACACTAAAAGGGGAAGCTAAAGCTTGGTTTAATAGTTTACCTCCTGGATCCATTGATATCCCTGATTGCTTGATTTCTACTTTCTTTCAGAAATATTTCCCTCCTAGTGCTCGACATGCTGTTTTGCAGAAACTTTTTGATTTTAAACAGGGAGAAGAGGAGAAATTGCCTGAGTCATGGACAAGGTTTTGTGCCTTGATTCATGCACATCCTAGATGTCCATTACCTAAAAATGAGCTTCTTGATATATACTATAATGAACTAACTGATGAATCTAGGACATACCTAGATAGTTTTGCTGATTGTGTTTTCAGGAAAAGAACTCCTGCAGAAGCTGAGGAATTAATGGCTAAAATAAGCAAGAATTATAATGATTGGACTACAACTGATCCAATTACACCTGAGTCAACTACACCTGAACCAATTTTGCCTGAACCAACTCCAACACCAACACCCAAGAAGAGGGGAGTGATTGAATTAAATGATGAAGTGATGAAATAAGCTAAGAAATGTCTTAAGGAGAAGGGTATTAAAGCCGAAGATGTGAAGAATTTACCTCCTATAAAAGAATTATGTAAGCCAATCTCCCACTCATCCACTATTGAGGTACACTCTCTCCAACATTTTGATGAAGGTGGTATTCCTTATGGTAAACCTCCTGATCAATACTTAGAGGAACTTGACATTTTAATTGTTAAACAAGGTAATTTTAATAAACAAGTTCAGAATAATTTATTGGAAAACTCTAGAGCTATTAATGAGTTGAAAGATATTGTGGCAAGAACTTCTAATGATGATAAATGCTTGTTAAACATTTCCAAATGGTTCAAACTCAAATTAATCAACTTGCTAAAGTACAAAAGGATATGCTAGTTAATGCTTCTGGAAATAAACATGCTTATGAAATTAGAACTAGGAGTGGTGCTACCACTCAGGATCCTCTATATCCTGAGGGACATCCTAAAAGAATTGAGCAGTATTCTCAACAACCTAAAAATAGAGGTACTTCTTCTAAGAGAAAGAAAAAGAAACATAAAACAGTTGAGGAACCTTCTGAACCTGTTGTAGATCCTAATAGTATATCTGTCTCTGATGCTGAAACTTAAAGTGGTAATGATAACAATAATGCTCCTTATAAGGAAGAAATTGAAGAAGAACCTGATAAGCACACTAAGAACACTAAGTACACTAAGGAAGATTTTTTTGCTAATAAACATGGTAGTGAAAGAGAACCTTGGGTGCAAAAACCAATGCCTTTTCCTAATAAGAAACACAAGTCAAAGGAGGAAGAACACTATAACAAGTTTTTGAGTGGATGAAACCTTTATTTCTGCAAATTCCTTTGACTGATGCTATTAAGTTTCCTCCTTATTCAAAGTATATGAAGGATATTGTCTCTAATAAAAGGAAGATTCCTAATGAGGAAATTTCTACTTTGCTTGCTAATTATTCCTTCAATGGTAAGGTTCCAAAGAAACTTGGTGATCCAGGTATTCCAACTATTCCTTGATCTATTAAAAATAATTATGTTAGAACTGCTTTATGTGATTTAGGAGCTGGAGTTAGTGTTATGCCTTTTTCTCCCTACAAGAGACTTCAACTAGAAAAATTGATACCAACTGATATATCTTTGCAAATGGCTGATAAGTCTACTACTATCCATGTTGGTATATGTGAGGATGTTCCTGTTCAAGTGTCTCATAATTGCTTGGTATTAACTGATTTTGTTGTGCTTGAGATGCCTGAAGATGATTGTAACATCCCAAATTTCATCAAATGCAAAGTCATGTCATTGCATTCATATCATCATGGCATTTTGATCTTGCACAAAAATCTTCAAACAAAAACCCTAAATAAAACCATATTTAAACCCCTCTTTATATATTATATATGGGGCAAGGTTTTATTTTTTTTCAAACCCAAAAAGGTTTTTGAATGTTAGTATGTGTTTGACACACTTTTGGACACTAGGGTCGTAGTACAAACTTGGGTGAAAGTTTGATCTTTCAAAACCATTTTAGAAAATCAAAACAGAAAATGAAAAAGAGAAAAGGAGAAAAAAATAGCCAGTGCTACCTATCTGGCCCAGCAAGCCTTTCATCCCAGAAAGCCCACCCGGGTTACCCCTCCCCCTTTCTCTCTCTCACCCGCGCGCGCACCCCTCTCCCACTGCCACTGGGCCCTTCGCCAGCTCAACATCGTCGTCCCCAAACCCCGCCCACGACCAGGCCCTCTGCCGTTTCTTTCCCCCCTTCACTGCCGCGGTTTGATTTTGATTAAATTGCGTTGATTGCTCACGTGATTCTCTCCCCTGCTACAGCTACTTAAGCACCACCCCTCTGCGACCATTTCCCCTCACCAATCCCACACTAAGTGCCACCAAGCTCTTGCAATTTTCACTCGCACCGCCACAGACCCGAGCAGCTCCGGTGACACATTCTGGTGAGCTCCGTGCTTCCGTCTGCCCCTCATTCTTATGAACTTGTTTGCCTGGCTCTTGCACGTCTAACCATGCCTTTATTTTGTCCCAAATCACCCCAGGTCGTCGGCCCCATCAAGTACTGCAAGCACCAGACGCGCCACTCGACTCCGACGAGCAATCTAGGTAATTCCTGAGCGCCCCTTGCCCTCTGCTTGAATCCCTCGTGTTCGCCGTGACCTTGTGCACCTGCTAATGCCTGACGTTTTCCTTTTGGTGACCTAGGTCTTCACCTTCGTCTCCGCCAGCAAGCACCCGACGCTAGTGATATCTCCGACGAGCTCCTATGCCCGTGTATGTGCGCCCCTGTCAAAACCAAGTGCACGTGAGCCTCACCGCGACCACGCGACTCTGGTAAGCCTCGGCACCACCCCCTGTCCCCCTAGACTCTCCGGCGTGTCACCGGCAGAGTCGACGTCGCCGCTAGTGCCATGCGCGACGCCCATCTATGGTCGAGTAGATCTAGGCCTTTAGATCTATATCCTGCGGTTTAGATTAGATCACTTACTAAACATGTACGATTAGATCTGGAGCGTTAGATCTAACTTAATCTAATGGCGTGGAAGCACGATTCTGAGTGAACCGGTACGCACCAATCAGGACGCGCTGCGTGTTACTGGATTTGATTAAAATCAGAAATTATATCTATTAGATATTCAAACTTATAAATTCAATAACTTTTGATCTGTTTGTCCAAAAATTACAAATAATATATTATTGGATTCAGAAAAATGATCCCTACATATCTATGGACTTGGTTTGGCTATTTGCTTCTGTAAAATTAGGATTTTATGCAGAACCATTTGTAGGCTTATTTTGGCTATATAAAATGTTTAGAAATTTGTTTTAGAGTAAATTTTGGTTTACTTAGATCTTAAAAAGTTTACATTTTGTTTAGTACTATTAGATTGAATTTTTTAGTGTGGAAAAATCATTCCATTGCATTTGCATGTATTCATATGTATTTTTGTTTGAATATTGAATGTGAATTTGGTGTTATGATTTTATGTGTAGATTTTGGTGATTGTGATTGTGAGGATTGTTCCTATTCCCCCAACTACCAAGGCAAGTGATGCTTCATATTTTTGTCCTACTATTTTATCTATGCATTAGTGATATTTTGAGTAGGATTTTGCATGGAGATTTTTCTAAGTATATGCTATGCCATGAGAAATCCTATATATATTGTCTTAGTAGTTTTCCCTAAGATAAGAAACTTTCTATACTAGTATGTTTACCCTAGCTAGTAGAAAACAAGGGTGGAATATTCATACTATGTTGTTATGCAATATCTATGACTTTTATTTTGAATAATAAAACAACATATGAATGAATCACCTGGGTGGAATAGAAAGATTGGTTTGTGTTGAGTGGTTACACAAGGCCCATGTCTATGGTTTACCTTGTGTATCACACTTGTGGATGGCCACCCAGGAACAAAGGGATTTGAGACATTTAGTGTTGAGAAGCTTCTAGTGCAACCACATGGCATATGGGCTCTTCCTTGACCAACTAGGTTGCAAGAACTTAGCCAGATGGGCAGTTGGTTGTAGGGTTGATAGGATGGAACGCATCCATGGTGGTCTAAGGGAATGCTTCTGAAAAGTCTCGTCTCGATGCATGTCGAGTCTTGTGGGTAAAGTGCACCACCTCTCGAGAGGGTAAAACCTAAGTACTTAGCTGTGTCCCGGGCAACGGACATTTTGAGCATCAAAGACATTGAAGTGATCAAGAATCTCCTCATCCCAATTTATCTAAGTTAAAACTTGTGGTTGAACAAGGGTAAAGGTTCACCAATGTATATTGGTGGTTCCTTGGGTGTTTTTGGAAAATAAAAACTTAGTGTTTTCGACTAATAAGGAAAACCTTATTTTGAGCAAAGCCAGCCTGAACTACACTTAGACAAATTGATATAGTTATTAGATGTTTCTATACTACAATGGTATCACTTTCCAATACAATTCCAAATGTATTTACCCTCTGTGGCTGTAACTTATGATGTTGCAGGTTACTCTGATGGAGACTAGGGTTATGAGTCTACACTCAACACGTTTGCATGTGGCACATGAAGATGAAGACTTCTATTTATTTACTTTATGTTATGAACTCTATGTATTATCCTTGGGCTAATGAGTTGTAAAGACTATGTTATCTCTGGAATGACGATATAATAATGACCTTTGTATCTGTGTACTTCATCTTAAACTGTGGATGCTAGCATTTCGATCCAGGGACTAGCATTGCAATCACAGGGGCCTTTACCTTAAATGGTGGGGTCTTACAGATGGTATCAGAGCACTGTGTTGCCTGTAGGATTATGACCCTAAGATGGATTAGACTAAGGAAACCACTAGGAAAAATGCAACTCTTTGTAAATTCCACACTTGTCTCTTTTCTTCTCGTAAACCTCTCCTAATCATCTTTCTCACCTCTATTTGTAGATGGCCGCCATCAACGAAGCCATCAAGAAGGGACCACTTATGACCATGACCTTAGAATGTGAGGCGGATTTTCCCAAGGCACTCAAAAACCTCATGGTTAGCTTGGGAATACATGGTGAAGCCGTGTACAAGGGATTTCCAGTAATGGATGAAGGAGAAGAATATTGGTGGGTACAACTCCACTTGTACAAAAACAAGGAGGAAAACCAGAAAGAGTCGGGATTCTGCATGGTCACCAACTCTAAAATGCACATGTCATTCTTTGACTCTGCAAGGAATGCAGCTTGGAATGCTATCAAGGAGCTTGGTGAAAGACTGAAGTGTAGAATGCTCAACACTCAAATTGACCTTAGAGAAGAGAAGAAGTATACCCAAAACTTAGAGACCGCCATAAAACGTCTAAGGGAAGATATCATAGACTTAGCATATGAGTTAGAATTGTGACATACACCAATAGTTGGACCACCACACTTGTCATTTTCTCGCGTTAATAATTTGATCATACCAACCTATGTGGTATGGAAAATTTTGTCTAAGTTATGTTTGAACCTTAGTGCTTGTGATAGATTATTATATGCCTTGACTTGTGTGTTTCATTGTTGAATGTATGATTTTGGCTTTTGTTTCACTATCTTATGTTTTTCTCTTTACTTGTGTTGTTTCTAATTTTTCTCTATCCTATGCAATAGATGCCTAGCTTTGTTATCAACACCGTCGAGGAGTTCAAGGGAACTCGTTTTGGTTCTCGTATTGTGGAGCTCACTAGTGTGCTCAATCTCCCCCTCCCTAATATTAAGGGACTTCAGCTTACTAAGTTCAATAGGAAGGATCTATGGGATTTAGAGTCTCGCATCCAGGACGCCAGTCGGAGCCACCCACCAAGGAGATTGCCTTCAAGTTCATGCATGATGACAAGGAAAAGGGACTCGATGTTGTCATGCAGGAGATACTTGGACGCCTTTGTGGACATCACTCCACCGAGATCAGGGGCCTCTACTTCCACCCATTTGGGAGATGTGACGAGGAGGGAGAGGCTGTAGTGTATGACGATGCCACTAGAGAGACTATTGAGCCAGTGTGTCTGTATCTTCAGGACCTAGAGAGCCTTGTTATACACCTCGACATTGATTGGACCAACGTCATACTTAGCAATGACGAGCTACAGGTTCAGTTGAGGGAGAAGGACAAGGCCTTTGCGAAGAAGGATGAGATCATCAAGGAGATGGAGGCTAGGTTCAAGAAGAAATACAAGAGGTTCAAGAACCAAGAGAAGAGAGTGCAATATAGGAACAAGAGGATCAATGAGATGAATGCCAAGATAGAGCTCAAGGATCTTGAGCTAGAGACACAGCAGGGAGTGATAGAGAGGCTGCGCTCGCAGAAGAGAGCCATCCAGGCAAAGGTCGATGCTTTGACCACCAGCGTGGAGGAGTACAAGACAGAAATGGAGACAGCAGAACTTGCTCTAGTAGACGAGGATATCGACATGGTGGAGTAATGTTGACTACTTAGCTATCTATCTATATATATCATCCTTTTATTTATCGAGTCGCAATGATCATCCAAAATGTGGATGGCTTTGCTAGTGTGTTTAATTTTCCAAAACTTGTTGTTTACGTTGTTTAAACTCTAAGTTTATCTTGTGCTTTTTTAGTTGTGATTGTTGCTATGTTATGTATTGTGCATGTTAGTATCTATGGGTTATATCTCATTACTTATCCTTATTGAAACCACAGATGCCTCCCCGTCGTGCCAATCCCAACACTAACAACAATGGCAATGAGATGTAGCAGCTGATGACATCCCATACTTAGTTGATGCAAATGATGACCCAGTTCATGGCGAATCAGAATCAAAACAACAACAATCAAAACAACCCACCAGCCTTTGATATGCTTACAAGGTTTCTGAGGTTGAGGCCTGCAAAGTTCTCGGGAACCACTGATCCTATGGTAGCAAATGACTGGTTGCGTTTGATACGTCGGAAATGTATCTATAATTTTTGATGCTCCATGCTTGTTTAGTATCTACTTTGCTTTGCTTTGTCTACACTTGGAGGTGTTTTTATATGTTTTTTGGAACTAACCAATTAACCAATTGCCATAGTGCCAGTTGCCTGTTTTCTTCTGTTTTTTGTTCCAGAAAGGCAGAAAATCAATATTCTCGGAATTGGACGGGACAAAAGCCAAAGTCAATATTTTACCATGGGCAACATGAAGCCAGAAGACGAGACGAAGAAGGCTCACTAGGGGGACACACCCCCTGTCCATGCGGGTGGGCACACCCCGCGCCTGGGGGGTGCAGCCGCCCTGGTGGCTCCCCTGGACCGCCCCTTCGCCTATAAGAAGCCCCCGATGCAGAAACACTAGGCACCCTGTTGGAGGGGATCTGAAGTTCTTCCTGGCACCTTGTTGGAGGGGAGATTATCCCGGAGGCCTTCTTCTTCATCATGCCAGCCTCCGGTATGAAGCGTGAGTAGTTCCACCTTGGACTACGGGTCCATGTAGTAGCTAGATGGTTGTTTCTCCTCCTTGTGCTTTCATGTATAGATCTTGTGAGCTCCGTTCATGATCAAGATATAATCTATTTGTAATCATGCATGTTGTGTTTGCGGGGATCCGATGGATATTGAGATTACTATGTCAGATTGATTAATGGTTTTGTCTATTTGATTCTATCACGTATGTGTTGTTTGTGATCGTGCATGCTCTCTGTTGTTAGTAGCTATATTGGCCAAGTAGTTGCTAGTGACTCCAAGAGGGGATATTTATACTCTATAGTGGGTTCATGCCTCTAGTTTCCAAGGGAAGTGACAGAAATCTCTTCGGTTGTAGATGTGTTGTTGCCACTAGGGAGAAAACAACGCTCTCTTGTTCATGGAACAAGTGGATTGTTTACCTCACACACTTTGCTTAAAGCAGTTGTCTGTTCCTTGCAACTTAATACTGGAGGGGGTTTGGATGATAACCTGAAGGTGGACTTCTAGTCATAGATGCAGTTGGATGGCGGTCTATGTATATTGTTGTATTGCCCAATCGAATCTCATAGGATTTTTTGTCTAGTATTGCATTGTTATGCCTTTCTCAGTTCCTGTCAATTGCCCTGCTGTAATTTGTTTACCCTTCATGCCATGTTGTTTCTAAGGAGAGCACCTCTAGTGAACTATGGACCCTGGTCCAATCTTTACCATTGATACATCTTCCACTATTACTGTTTACTTGCTGCAAACCATCATCACCTTCCACACCATACAGTTAATCCTTTGTTATAGCAACCGGTGAGATTGACAACCTCACTGTTAGTTGGGGCAAAGTCTTGACTTTGTGTTGTGCAGGTCTCCATGTTGCTTGCAGCACCTTTGGGACGTTTCCTTCCTCCTACTGGTTCGATAACCTCGGTTTCTTACTGAGGGAAACTTGCCTGTTGTACTGCATCATACCTTCCGCTTGGGGTCTCCCAACGAAGTGCTGCTGCACTCATCAAGGCTTTTTCTAGCGCCGTTGCCGGGGAGGCTAAGGACGTCTTCACAAGGGGAGTCCTCCTCAAACTTTCTCTTTACTTTGTTTTTAGTTTGGTTAGTTTATTTTGCTTGGTTTTGTTTGCCTCTTTTTATCAAAAACTCAAAAAAAAATAGTCTAATTTGGCTTGCTTTCTCTTATCAAAAACAGAAAAAATAGTTCCTACTCTAGTTGCCACCTTGCTCTAGCTCACCATGTTGTTCCCCAAGTTCTCCCTGAAGGACCTTTCGATAGGTAGTGACACTATAATTGGGAAAGAAAATACTAAAAAAATCTTCAATCATGTTAGCGAACATGAGGATATTGAGGATAGATCTATAGCAGAACTTGCTCCTAATTATGAAATTACTGCATGTTCTTTACTTCATATGTTGGAGTCTAGGTTTGTTAGCCTTAACCCCATGATGCAAATTTTGTTCCTAAAACTAATAGAAGAAAAGAATGCTGAAAAGAGAGAATTTATTCTTGAAACTTTGCTCAAAGATATCCATGATGTTGCTAAGGAAGCCAAAAAGCTCTTTGAGAGTTTAAATATGCTAGGCTCATGTGTACATGTTGTGGGTACTTCTGATAAAACCAAGCCTAGAGAGGAATTTAAGATACTCATACCCTTTAAGCTTGTTGGGATGCATGAGGCCTTTGAAAAGAACTTTCATTGGATCGTTCCTGAAAATCCTTTTGATGAAAGTAGTAAACCAAAGAGAGATGAGAATGGATCCTCCAAAAATCATTTGGATGAGATAACTTTCATAGTTGAAGATTTTGCAAGTATTGATCTTAATTCTTCATTTGAAAATACTTGATTTCTTGCTTCTTGTGCCTAACTTAAAGGCGTTAAAGAAAAGTACTTGTTGGGAGATAACCCAAGAGTTTTCTTGAGTCTTGGAAGTTATTACTTCAGTAATGAACTCTCCTTATCCTTTTTGTTTGCTTTTTGTGCCAGGAATGACCTCTAATGAGAGAGAAGTAAGATTTGGGGAGTTGCTGCCCCAAAACAGATTTCTGTCCTCCACCATAAAAATTTGTGAGGAGTCTCTGTAAGTCGGATTGAGATGAAAATTTAAGAATAAATCCCCTAGTATGTTAGATAACTTTCATTAGTTCAACAATTTTTGATTTGAGCAATAGAATATTTTATAAAAAATCGGTTTCTACCTACTGGTCTGTTTTGACAGATTTCTGCCATTATTTGCATTTGCTTCTTATTGATTCCTTTTTGAGTTCTCTTTGGGGAATTGAGCTTTTTGAAGGAGTTGCTATAGTAGCTTGTGTTTTTAGTAAACAGTTTTGCTGTTCCAAAGCTAAGCCTAAAGGTCTATTATCTTTTGAATACACTAATGTTGCTAATGAAGATTGTGTGAAGTTTTGTATAAAGGAAAAAATTCAGGTGTAGAGAGAGAATGATGTAATGAGATGAAGAATGGACAAAATCTCAAGCTTGGGGATGCCACCTCGGTGTCACCCCAAGAAATATCCAAGAGGTACAAGCGTCAAAGCTTGGGGATGCCCAAGGCATCCCCTTCTTCATCAATAAAAAGCTCGGGTCTGTCTAGACACTTCGTTTTTATTGTTTCATGCATTGTTGTGTTGTTCTTGGAGCGTCTTAGTTTTAGTTTTCTTTGCTTAGTTTGTTTAGTTTGCTTGAATAAAGTAGTTTGGACCCTCGTTCTCGCCGTGTTGTTTCAAATAAGTTGATTGGTGTTGGAAAGGAGTAGAAAGTTCTTGCTTGAAAGTGCAAGAGGAGCTTGCATTGACTGTGACTTAGACTTTAGCATGACATGCTAGGTATTGTTTTGACCTTATGTTTAGTGATTATTTATGTAGCATGTCTTGTTACAAACAATTGGAATTTCTTAGTGTGCCTTGAAAGAATCATGCGTTGTTTTAGCATACAAAAGCATAGTATTGTGGTATTCTCCTTTGATGTTTTGTTTGGGTTGACTTGGCACATGCTCACACCATGTTATGACTATGAACAAGTCACCATAGCCTCTATGATCATTTAGTCCTTGACTTGTAGTACCACTCTATGCTTTGATTAGTAATGTTTTGTCGCTCTGCATGATTATGGCCATTATTGCTCTCTTAGTTGGTTGCTCCCAGTCTTTTTCTAGCCTCCATTTGTATGAGTAAGTTCTACTCATGCTTCCAACTCCCAAGAAACCCAGTTATTCCAAAGTGTACACTATAAACTCCTATGTATGGTGTGTTACACCATTCCAAGTATATTCTTGTTTTCAGCTATCTTCCAATTAAATAGTATTTTGTTATGTGAAAACTTAGTGATTAAAGACCTCACGAACTTGATGGCACACTTTATATTCTTTGCCCCTAATAAACTGGAACCATTGTGTCATCTCTGTTGTATATGCTTGCACTTATACGTTGGAATTAGCAGAACCATGATGTCATGGGGAACGTTGTCAACATTGCACTTGTACTTTGTACACAGTTGATATCATGTTATTTTGTTTATGGATGTCACCGGTGTGAAATAAAGAGGGAGCTTGTAAGTCCATGGAGTTATGTATTTTTTTGTTAGAGAAACGCCTGGGCCGCTAGCCTAAGCGATGCCTAATCATGGTGGAAACTTGCAGCATCACCATAATGAGCAATCTGTGAAGCATCCTTAATAAAAAGCTATGCACATAGTAAATAAAAAGATCACTAAGATGCCCATTGCCTGCTTGCCTTGTCATTATGGTTATGAGATAGCTCCTATACCATGTGCAAGGGGTACCCCGTTGGCCGTTCTCTATGATACGCATGTACTTACTATGACAAGAACTTACAGGTGACTGAAGTTGAGTAGCATGAGGTGTGGCAATCATATTCAAGGGACTTGAGATTGCCAACGTATACTTTGTCAAGCATATACTCCATAGTTTGTTCACTTTAACCTTAATCACTTGAAGATGCTTATGATAGGGGCAATTTGGGCTGAAAGCTAACAAGTACCATAATTTTTGGAAGCTCTTTTCTTTTTGAAACTTGAAATCCCTTCTTCCCTATATGAAGGGCCTTTCTTCCACTATTATATTGATTCTCCACCTTCTACCTTTAGGCACCATTAAGAGAGCATAGTTTCCATTCTTAGTTCTATGTGCAGTGTCCCAAAACTTATTGATTGATGCATATTGTTGATATTGCTTGTTCTTGAACTATTTGTATCTAGTCACTCTTATGAACTTTGAAGGTGTCCTATGCATCTATTTGCTACTAGATAAGGGACAAGCTGAATGCCACTATGCCATGTTTTCTGTATGTGAAACAAACAAACGTTTTTCAATGCATGTTATTCATGATCTTTGTTTGTAGCCTTTCATGTTGCATGCATAGTTACTTTGTCTTATTGTTAGAACTCCATCTTTCATGCACATGTTTAGAGTTCTTTGATCCCAACTTTCAATGCTTGCAAATGGTTTGATTTTGGTTTTGATGGTGCATGTCACCTCAAAAATTATTCTTTTTATCACTTACCTACTCGAGGACGAGCAGGAGTTAAGCTTGGGGATGCTTGATACGTCGAAAACGTATCTATAATTTTTGATGCTCCATGCTTGTTTAGTATCTACTTTTCTTTACTTTGTCTACACTTTGAGGTGTTTTTATATGTTTTCTGGAACTAACCTATTAACAAGTTGCCACAGTTCCAGTTGCATGTTTTCTTCTGTTTTTGGTTCCAAAAAGGCAGAAAATCAATATTCTCGCAATTGGACGGGACAAAAGCCAAAGTCAATATTTTACCATGGGCAACACGAAGCCAGAAGACGAGACGAAGAAGTCTCACCAGGGGGCCACACCCCCTGGCCGCGCGGGTGGGCCCACCCCGCGCCTGGGGGGTGCAGCGCCCTGGTGGCCCCCCTGGCTCGCCCCTTCGCCTATAAGAAGCCCCCGATGCAGAAACCGTAGGCACCCGATCAAAACTCCACAAAACCGTCTGTAGCCTCCGCCACCATCATCCCTAGATTGGGAGGATCTGAAGTTCTTCCCGGCACCCTGCCGGAGGGGAGATCATGCCAGAGGCCTTCTTCTTCATCATGCCAGCCTCCGGTATGAAGCGTGAGTAGTTCCACCTTGGACTACGGGTCCATGTAGTAGCTAGATGGTTGTTTCTCCTCCTTGTGCTTTCATGTATAGACGTTGTGAGCTCCGTTCATGATCAAGATCTAATCTATTTGTAATCATGCATGTTGTATTTGCGGGGATCCGATGGATATTGAGATTATATGTCAGATTGATTAATGATTTTGTCTATTTGATTCTATCATGTCTGTGTTGTTTGTGATCTTGCATGCTCTCTATTGTTAGTAGCTATCTTGGCCAAGTAGTTGCTAGTGACTCCAAGAGGGGGTATTTATGCTCGATAGTGGGTTCATGCCTCTAGTTTCCAAGGTAAGTGCCATAAATCTCTTCGGTTGTAGATGTGTTGTTGCCACTAGGGAGAAAACAACGGTTTGTTGTTCATGGAACAAGTGGATTGTTTACCTTACACACTTTGCTTAAAGCAGTTATCCGTTGCTTGCAACTTAATACTGGAGGGGGTTCGGATGGTAACCTGAAGGTGGATTACTAGTCATAGATGCAGTAGGATGGCGGTCTATGTATCTTGTTGTATTTCCCAATCAAATCTTATAGGATCTTTTTGTCTAGTATTGCATTGTTATGCCTTGCTCAGTTCCTGTCAATTGCCCTGCTGTAATTTGTTTACCCTTCATGCCATGTTGTTTCTAAGGAGAGCACCTCTAGTGAACTATGGACCCCAGATCAATCTTTACCATTGATACATCTTCCACTGTTATTGTTTACTTGCTGTAAACCATAATCACCTTCCACACCATATAGTTAATCCTTTGTTACAACAACTGGTGAGATTGACAACCTCACTGTTAGTTGGGGCAAAGTTTCGAGTTTGTGTTGTGTAGGTCTCCACGTTGCTTGCAGCACCTTTGGGATGTTTCCTTCCTCCTACTGGTTCGATAACCTCGGTTTCTTACTAAGGGAAACTTGCATGTTGTACTACATCATACCTTCCGCTCGGGGTCTCCCAACGAAGTGCTGCTGCACTCATTAGTGTTCTGTGAACAAGGACTTGGTCACTGTGGGATGCACTGATGAGGAAAAGGTCAGATTTGCATCACATCAGCTTGAAGGACCAGCAGCCACATGGTGGGATAATTTCAAATCACCACTCCTATTGAAGATGTGACTTAGGAAATATTTGAGGATGGATTCCGCACTGCTGATATCTCACCAAGAGTGATGAGTTTGAAGAATAAAGAGTTCCACAACCTTAAGCAACATCACCGCAGTGTGGCAGAATATATTGAGGAGTTCAACAATCTGGCACGCTATGCATGGGATGATGTTGACACTGATGCTAAGAGGAAGGAAAATTTCCTTGAAGAACTGAATGATGAGATGTGCATGCAGCTATCTGTTGCATATGTTCTGACTATCAATCACTGTGTGAAAAAGCCACCATCTTGGAAAGCAATATGAAACATGTGGAGAATAGGAAGAGGAAGCATCACTTTGATAATCATAGTTCTGGATCGTCACACAAGCGTTCCCATGGTGATGATAGTGGAGGTTCTAGATCCCACAAACATGGGAAGTATAATAGCCACCACAACAGTAACCGTCACCATGATAACAAGCACCACCATAGTCATGACAATGGTGGATATAAGAACCACAAGAGTGCACACAAGAGCCATCACAGTGGGAATGGCAATGGAAGTCAGCTTGCTAAGAGAGACATCAGTCAGGTTGAATGCTTCAAGTGCAAGAAAACTGGGCACTATGCAAATGAATGCCTAGAAAAGAAGGCTGATGGAGCCAACAAGCCAAACCATTTTTAGAAGGGTCAAGTGAACCACATCAATGTGGAGGAAATCTATGAGGAATCTGATGTTGTGGCTAGTAAGTTCAAGCTTAATTCTTTTCCAGCACTTGTTCTTTTTGATACCGACGCATCGCATTCATTCATATCAAGAGCATTTGTTGATAAAAATGGACTTCCAACTGAAACTATTGGATGTCCTATTAAGGTAAGCTCTCCAGGTGAAGAGATGATAGTAAATTTTGGATGTCATGATCTAGTGATAGAATTTGGAAAGTATAAGTTTCCCGTTAGTCTGATAATCCTAGATTCCCAAGGATTGGATGTAATTTTGGTCATGGATTAGCTAACTTTGAATCTAAAGGGATTAGCTAAATTCTCTTAAGGGGGTTAGCATAGACAGTGTACCAGTGGTGAAGGAGTACCCGGATGTGTTTCCAGAGGAATTACCAGGAATGCCACTAGATAGAGATGTGGAGTTTTTGATCGACTTACTGCCAGGATCTGGACCAATAGCAAAGAGACCCTATAACATGTTAGTTGACGAGTTGAAAGAACTCAAGAAACAACTTGGAGAATAGTTGCAGAAAGGATTTATTCAACCAAGTTCTTTGTCTTGGGGTCCACCAGTTCTGTTTGTTGATAAGAAGGACAGAAGTCAAAGGTTATGCATAGATTATCGTTTACTCAATGAGGTGACTATAAAGAACAAATACCCTTTACCTAGAATCAATGATCTATTTGATCAGCTAGAAGGAGCCCGTGTGTTCTCAAAAATTGATCTCCGATCAGGCTACTTTCAGCTAAAGATTAGAGAGCAAGACATACCTAAGACTTCTTTTACCACTAGGTATGGATTGAATGAGTATACCGTGATGCCATTTGGACTAACAAATGCACCAGCTTATTTCATGAACATGATGAACAAGGTGTTCATGGAGTTTCTTGTCAAGTTTGTTGTCGTATTCATCAAGGACATTTTGATCTATTCCAAGAGCAAAGAAGAGCATGAAGGACATTTGCGCTTGATTCTTGAGAAACTCAGGGAGCATAAGTTGTACGCCAAGTTTAGTAAGTGTGAATTTTGGTTGAATGAAGTTGGATTTCTTGGACGTATTGTGTCAGGAGATGGTATAGTTGTCGATCCCACAAAGGTGTCAGCTGTAACTGAGTGGAAATCTCCCAAGTCAGTTAAAGAATTTCATAGTTTCCTAGGCTTGGAAGGATACTATAGAAGGTTCATTGGGAATTTCTCAAAAGTAGCTAAGCCAATGACGAAGTTACTTAAGAAAGAAAATAAGTTTGATTGGACTGAAGGATGTGAAATCAGTTTCCAAGAATTGAAGAAGAGACTAGTGTCAGCACCAGTCTTATGTCTGCCAGATTTGGAGAAGGACTTTCAAGTCTATTGTGATGCATCTCACCAAGGATTGGGTGGAGTATTGATGCAAGAAGGGAAAGTTGTGGCTTATGCCTCGAGACAACTCAAAACTCATGAAGTAAATTATCCTACTCATGACTTAGAGTTAGCCTCTGTTGTCCATGCACTCAAAACATGGAGACACTACCTTTTGGGAAAGCGATGTGAGACAAAGAGTTTGAAATATATATTTACTTAGAAGGAACTCAATATGAGACAAAGAAGGTGGCTAGAGCTCATCAAGGACTATGACTTGAGTTTGCAATACCATCCCGGTAAAGCAAATGTTGTAGTGGATGCTTTAAGCCATAAATTTTATGTGAATGGTCTCACCAAAGGAGAATTGCCGGATGATTTGTGTGCCCAATTTAAGGAGCTAAGATTGGAGATAGTGCCTGAAGGATATCTCATGTCATTAGAAGTTCAACCAACATTGTTGGACAAGATCATGTTGGAGATATGCCCTAGAGGCAATAATAAATATAGTTATTATTATATCTTTGTGTTTATGATAAATGTTTACATTCGTGCTATAATGGTATTAACAAGGAAACATTAATACTTGTGTGATTTGTAAACTAAAATAGAGTCCCTGGTAAAGCCTCTTTATAATACTAGCTTGTTGGTTAATAAATGATTATGGTTTCCCTATCATGAACATTGAGATGTTATTAACAACAAGATCATATCATTAGGAGAATGATATGGTGGACATACTCCTATAGATAAGCGTAGCATAAAGATCAAGTCATTTTAATAGTTCAATTGCTATATGCTTTCTGATACATAGTAACCTAATTCCTTCGACCATGAGATCATGCATATCACCTTCACCGGAAGGATGCTTTGATGACATCAAACACCACACCATAACTGGGTGGCTATAAAGGTGGCATTGAGTGTTCGGAAAGTATTGGTTGAGACACATGGATCACGAGTGGGATTTGTCCATCCATATGATAGATAGATATACTCTGGGCCCTCTCGGTGGAATGAAATCCAATTAGCTTGCAAGCATGTGACTGGCTCACAAGGGATCACATATCACGGGAACGAGAAAAGAGTACTTATCAGTAACGAGGTTGAACTAGGTATGCAGAGATACCGATGATCATAACCTCGGATAAGTAAACTATCGTAAGACAAAGGGAAATTGGTATCGTATGTAAGTGGTTCATTCGATCGCAAAGTAATCGTAGAAATATGTGGGAGCCATATGAATTTGCAGATTCCTCTATTGGTTATTGTTCGGAGAAGTGTCTCGATCATGTCCGCATAATTCACGAACCGTAGGGAGACACACTTAAGGATTCGACGTTGTTTGAGTAGTTATGGAATGATGAGTAAGAGACCGAATGTTGTTCGGAGTCTCGGATTGGATCCGGGATATCAAGAGGAGATCCGGAATGGTCCGGAGAATAAGATTCATATAAGGAAAGTCCTGTTTCGGGGTTGGAGAATGGTTCCGGTGTTTTCATCGGGAATGTTCTAGAAGGTTCCGGAATGTCCGGCACTCTGGAGGGGAAGGGTACATGAATGTGTCATATCAAGTTGGAATGATTGCATCATGTACTAGGTGTCATCGCTGAACAAAATAAAGGGTTTAATCAAATCCTAGTTTGAAAAAGTCAAACGCCAATTTGAAAAGTCAAACGGCTATTTTGGAAGGTGGAGGGGAAGTAGGAAACCTACTTGGGGAGGAGTTCCCTCCCTCCACCGTCGGCCCACTTGGGATCCGAGTTGGGGAGGGACTCCCCTCCCCTTGGCCGGCGCCTCCCACCTATATAAGGAGGGGCAGGGCTGCCCCTCCTAGCACACAACACCTCCACCTGCAAACCCTAGCCCCGGCACCGCCACCTCCTGCTGCCGCCGCCGCCTAGGGCAAGCCGCCGCCTAGCTAAACCCTAGCCGCCGGCCTTGCTCCTCCTTGGTGTGTCTAAACCCTAGACCGCCGAGGCTCTCTCTCATAGTCCACCATACCCGCTCCGGCTTAAGGCGAAGCCCTGCGAGATCTCCCCTCTGCTTCCGGTACCACGCCGTTGTGCTGCCGGAATCGCGAGGAGAGTGCTACAACCTCCGCTGCCTTCTGGAACAAGGGAGAGGAAGGTCTTCGTCGAGTACCGAACGTGTGACCGACTGCAGAAGCGCTGCCGGAACGCAGCGCCGGAAGGATCGTCTACGCGATCTTGAGATCGGCAAGAGTACGACTACATCACCCACGAGAATCCGCTCTCGTTAAACACTTTGGAATCTTCGAGGGTTAGTTATTCCATCGACTCGCTGTTACAATCTAGTAGATAGATCTTGGCTTGTTTGTTTGTATGCGGTAGAAAATTTTTGTTTTCCATGCTACGAAACCCTACAGATCAAAGAAGCCCAAAAGTTGGACAAGGAAATAGAGGAGATTAAGAGTAAAATTAGTAAAGGGAGGGCTAAAGGATTCCATGAAGATGAACAAGGAACTTTATGGTATGGAAAGCGTATCTGCATTCCGTAAGATCCGGAACTTTGGAAATTGATTCTGCAAGAAGCACACAATTCACCATATTCTATTCATCCGGGTAACACCAAAATGTACATGGATGTGAAGGAAAGATTTTGGTGGAACAATCTCAAGAAAGATATTGCGGAACATATTGCCCTGTGTGATGTGTGTAGTCGAGTGAAAGCGGAACATCAGAAACCGGCAGGGTTATTGTAACCACTACCTGTACCTGATTGGAAGTGGGATAAGATTGGTATGGATTTTATCACTGGACTACCAAGGACCAGATCTGGATATGATTCTATATGGGTTGTTGTGTATCGCCTAACTAAAGTGGCTCATTTCATACCCGTGAAGACTACCTATACAAGTGCTAAATTGGCTAAGATCTATATGAATAGAATTGTATGCCTACATGGAGTACCTAAGAGTATTGTGTCTAATAGAGGGACTCAGTTCACTTCGCATTTTTGGAGACAACTGCATTAATCATTGGGAACAAGGTTAGAATTCAGCATAGCTTTTCACCCTTAGACGGATGGACATACAGTAAGGACCAATCAGATTTTGGAAGAGATGTTGAGAGCTTGTGCACTAGACTATGGAACTAGTTGGGATGAAAGTCTGCCATACACAGAATTCTCTTATAACAATAGCTATCAAGCAATCATAGAGATGGCTCTGTTTGAATTCCTCTATGGAAGGAAGTTTACTACGCCATTACTATGGAATGGGGTAGGAGAAAGAAATTTATTCGCACCAGATTTGATCAAGGAAGCTGAAGAGAAAGTCAAAAGGGTAAAGGACATATTGAAGATAGCCCAATCCCGACAAAAGAGCTATGCAGATCCAACGCATAGGGAAGTCACCTATGAGGTAGGAGATAGAGCTTATCTTAGAGTCTCACCACTCCATGGTGTGAAGAGATTTGGAGTCAAAGGAAAGTTGGCACCTCGATATGTTGGACCATTCAAGATTTTGAGCCGCAAAGGAGAAGTGGCTTATGAGATTGAATTGCCTGAATCACTGTCTACGGTCCACAATGTGTTTCATGTGAGTCAGTTGAAAAAGTGTCATCCGGAGATGGAAGAAACTTCATTGAAGGACATTATACCTTTGGAAGAGGTTCAATTGGAGAGCGAGCTCCCTTATGAGGAGAAACTTATCAAGATTCTTGAGACTGCAGAAAGACTTACTCGTACTAAGACTATCAAATTCTGCAAAGTACAGTGGAATCATCATACCGACGAAGAAGCAACTTGGGAAAGAGAAGATGACCTTCGGAAAGATCACTCTCACCTATTTGCTAGCCAATCCGAATCTCGAGGGCGAGATTCATCTTAAGGGGGTGTCACATCCCAAAATTTTCCAAATTTTGAAATGTGAAAAATAAGCAAACAAAAGAAACAATTGTTGAAATTTAGAGGGAAAATGAACTTTTGCCTCTAATTGGAAACATCAAAAACCATACTTGAACAAAAATTTAATGAAGAAGGCAACAAACAAATTTTCAAACAAATCAAATGCATTCAAGCATATAATGTATCTTGAATTGAACACTTGGAAACGTTAAACCAAAAAAAAACCTAAACCCTAATAAAAGAAATCATCTACAAGATCACCCCAAGACTGTGGCTTTGTCCCATATAAAAATTTAGCAAAAACATTTCTAAATGATCAAAAATGGTAAACAAAAATATTATAAAACCATGGGAATTGGTTTCACTCCATTTGGAGCCATGGATAAAAAAACATATGATTTTTTTTATAAGATAAAAAAAGTATTCCCAAGGCTAATAAAGCTCCTAGCTAAAATCAATACCAAATTTGTGAACAAAGTAATCCTAAAAGTATTTAAAAAGATAAATAATTATTAAATAGAATAATACAAATTGGAATCACTAATTTTGGAGCTATAAATAAAAATATATGAAATTTATAAGACAAAGAAAGAAATAAATAAATAATAATTGTTGCAAAGACAATTTAGACCATGGTTAAAATCCATAAGTAAATGGAATAAAAGTTTATTAAATAATATAAAAGGATAAAAGTTTATTTAAATAAAATTATATGGGCTTATGATCCATATTCAAATTTTATTTAAATAAATGCCAAAGAGCATCACTTAATTTTAAATGAATATAAATTGATAAAAAAATATTTGAATTGGACTATTTAATGCACTAATAATTGGTATAAAAGCCTACTGAAAAGATTGGAGAATATTTGAATTCAATTTAAAGTGGAGTCAAATTGTTTTGAAAAAGAAAAAGAAAAAGAAAAAGAAAAGGAAAAACATTTGAAAAAAAGAGAAACTAACCTACCTACCCAGCCCAGCAAACCCCGGCCCAACAACTCAGCCCACCCGGCCACCTCTCTTTCCCCCTCGATGAATATTTTCTCACCGCACAGAACACCCGCACCCTCGCTGACTCCCTGGCCCTACGTCCACGTCACCTCGTCGTCAACCTCGTGCGCAGGACCCGCTCATCCCCTGTGTCGTTTCTGCTCAAATTTAATCCGCTTAAATTCGTTTAACTGGCGCAGTAATCCCCTCTCCCGACCCTGTTCTATTAATCCCCTCTGGCCCCTCTCCATTTCCCCTCAAACCCAGTTGCCAGAGAGCCACCAGGATGCTCAACCTCGAGCTCGCACCGCCGCAGATCCCGACGACTCCGGCGACCAATTTGATGAACTCCGACCACCCCTTACCCTCTGCCTTGCACTACCACGTTCATCATCTTCGTGCACACCCACTAACCCATTTCTTTTGTTTGCTCGAGCTCCAGGTGCTTGGCTTTGTCTCCATCTGCAAGCAACCGACGACAGGAGCGACTCTGGCGAGCAATTGTAGTCAAGTCTATGCGCCCCTTCGCCAACTGTGTCTAACCACGGCGACCACCTCGACCCCGCGACTCGTTAATGACCCAGTTCCCTTCCCTTTACCCCTAGCGCCACCAGATTGCCATCGCCCGATGCGCCGCTGCCGCAGCTCGCCAGCAGGGCCGCCCAACTCTGGCCAGAGTGTTGTGGTCCACTGGATCAAGATCGTGTGGCTAGGATAGATCTTATAGCGAAGGGGTACCCGCAGATCTGAGCCGCTCAGATCCAATTAGATCTAATGGCTCGCATCATGTGATCCAGCCGAATCGGTACTAGCCAATTAGAACAGGCCACGTGGCCAGACCTTTCTGTTTAAATCCAGATTTTGTTCTATTAAAGGTTTAAATTTGTAAAATCAATAAATTTTGATCTGTTCGTCCAAAAATAATAAATTTTATATAAATGGATTCAGAAAAATGATACCTTTGCAACTATGCCCTTTGTTTGGTCATTTGCTTCTGAAAAATTAGTTTTTTATGCAGAGACATGTTTAGGGCTATTTTGAGTATAAAAATTGTTTAAAAATTATTTTTGAGTGAAACCTTTTGCAATGGTTTTTTTTGAACCCTATGACCTTAAACACTAACATTTGAATTTAAAAATATATTTTGTTAGCACTAGAAAATATTCCTTTGAATAAAAGCATTTCTAGTAAAACAAAAATGATTTAAATGACTTATTTTCACTAACTTGGTTTCAAATGAAATTCCATCTTTATAAAAGACTAGTAGGTGTTTTTAAATGTTTATAACCTTGTTATAAACCACTTTTTCAATAATAACATTTTTGCATGCTTGCATGCATTTCTTTGTTTTCTTGTTTTTGTTTTGTTAATTTTTGTGTTGTAATTTTTGAGTGTGTGCTTTTGCTTGATTGTATTGTAGTGAACCTTGAAGAGTGTCACAATTGCAAGATCAAGGAGAGTACCTAGATTTTCTACTAAAAGGAAAGTGATACTTTTGTCATCAAAAGTCCTATCTTTTCAATATTGCATTAGTGATATTTTTGTAGTATGCATGATAGGACTATTTTGTATAATCCTATGCTACGGTAGATCCCATAGAGTATATCTTGGTAGTAATTTTCCTAAGTTAAGAGACATGTTATGCTAGTATTCTTAGCCTAGATATTAGAATTCAAGGGTGGGAATTAATGTTATGATATTATGGAAAAGTTATGTCGATGTGTTTTTGGACTAAGAAAAACAACTTGTTAATGAAACACCTGGGTGGAATGGAAGGTATGGTTTGTGTCGAATGGTTACTCAGGGCCCATTTCTATGGTTTACCCTGGTGTATCTCACTTGTGGATGGCCACCCAGGAACAAAGAGATTTGAGATGTTTTGTGTTGAGAAGCTTCCAATGCAACCACATGGCATATGGGCTCTGCCTTGACCAACTAGGTTGCAAAAACTCAGCTAGATGGACAGTTGGTGGTAATGATGATAGGATGGAATGTGTCCATGGTGGTCTGACGGATTGTTTCTGAAGAGTCTCGTCTCGATGCATGTCGAGGCTTTTGGAAAGTGCACAACCTCTCGAGAGGGGAAAACCTAAGTACTTAGCCGTGTCCCTGGTAATGGACATTTTGATCATCAAAGACATTGAAATGATCAAGGATCTCCTCATCCCAATTTCTCTAAGTTAAAACTTGTTGGGTGAACAAGGGAAGCACATGGTGTGTATCCAGTGTGCCATTGTTTGATAAAGTGTTTTGAAAAAGATAAAAACTATTTTACAAAGGATAGGAAAAAACTTATTTTATGTAAAGGCCAGCCAAAACTCCACTTAGCCATATATTCATGTAGATGTTAGATTCTCCATATCAATATGAAATCACTTGCCAATAAAATTCAACTGTATTGACCCTTGTGGTTGTAACTTATTATGTTGCAGGTTTGTTTGATGTTAGTGAAGTTTGTTGAGTAGGGATTACAAGAATACAACCAACATGTTTGCCTGTGGCATATGAAGATGAAGGACTCCATGCTTATAGAATTATCTGCTGCTTTGTAATAAGATAGCCATATAAGCTATGTAAGTTGTAATGAACTATTTTATTCCTGGTTATGAGTTGTAATATGACCTTTGTTTCTTGATATTACATCTTAAACTGTGGGTGCTAGCTATTCGATCCAGGGACTAGCATTGTAAACACAGGGACTTGCACCTTATTGGGTTCAGGACTCTACATATGGTATCAGAGCACTGTGTTGCCTGTAGGATTGTAACCCTAGGATTGAACAAAACCCCTTAGAAAATTAGGAATTGTATTTGTTCTAACTTATTTACAAACAATCTTGTAAACTCTTTCCTCAACATTTTGTTTTGATTCTACATCTCTCCCTTTTTCAAATTTATGGACAAAGACTTCAACATGAGCAAGGACTTCAACATCACCAATGACTTCAGCCTAAACACCTCAAAGGACTTCAGCTTCAGTTTCACCAAGTACTTCAATTTGGACATCACTAAGGACTTCAAGTGAGATAAGAACAATACTCAATACCTGGAGACTAAGGAAACTCAAGTCGTGAGGAACCATTATAGACATCACCTTTGAAACTTGTGACCAAGATGCAAGAATTCCTTCCAAGGATACCATAATCTTACTCCTGATGTAACAACTAAGAAGGATGGAATGATCTCAAGTGATACCCTATATAGTGGGACCACCATACTAGTGTTTTGTTTAAATTGACTTGCTGATCATATATTGACCACACCAACTTATGTGGTGTAGAAAAAATATTTTGTTGCCTAAAATATGATTGAACCTTGTTGATTGAGTGGAATGCATGATTGTGATTGCTTGTACAATGCTTTGTGTGATTTGTTGTGTGTGAGTAGAATTCTTTCCCCTAGAAATCTTTTGTCTATTCTAATCGCAACCCAAACCAAGCAGATGACTGCTCCAAGAGACCACAACTCCAACATCAAGGATGGTGACAACAATAACCTAGAGATGCACATGACAGAACAACTGCTAGCAACCCAAGCTAAGTTGAATCAAGTGACAACCCAGTGTTTAGCCAACAACCACAACAACATTGAGTTAGACCCAAGCATGCTAAAGTTGTTGGAATCCCAATCCCAATTATTGCAAAGGATGATCAATCAGATGATCAACATGAGAAGCAGCCCTTCCCAAAGGAATTGTGATAACTATGATTTCAAGGATGATATTATAGAAGGAACTCAAGCCTGCAAAATATGTGGAGACATGGGACACACTTATAACGAGCATATTGACCAGTTCCCAAATTGTGAAGAGAGCCATCCATCTAGACAATGCCCCACATCTCAAGTTACATGTTTCATGTGTGAAGGAAATGATCATGTCCCTGTCCAATGCCACATCTATCCTATAGTTCAACAGATGAAACATCAAGCTAAAGATGGAATACATCAAGTCTTTGGAAACATCCATGAAGGTACAACTTCCACCAAGAGTGATTAAGACAAATACAAATCTCATCATGCACCTCCATACAAGGTAACCAACTTTGGTGAGCAAAAGAGGAAATGTGGACGTTATCCTAGGAACCGTTTTAAGAACCAAGGAAGTTTTCCTACATTTGTAGTGAAATATGAAGAACATGAACTAAGAGACCTCCTAGCTTTGGAGAGACCCAAAAAGAAGAAGGTCCAAGGAAACAAACAAGAGATAGTGATACCAAGGATAAAGAGAGATATTAGCCAGGTGATGTGCCACAAATGCAAAGAGCAAGGACATTATGCATCAAATTGTCCAGAAAAGAAGAAGAACAAGACAAGCAAGCCTGTGAAGGATCTCAACCTTGTCACATGTTTCAAATGTGGTAATAAAGGACACTATGCAAACAAATGTCCAGAGAAGTTACATCAAGATACCAGGTAAGCCAAGATGCAATCTAGTCAAAATCCTTTTAAGGGTGGTAGTACCCTAGTTGTCCAGAAACCAACTTGTAATTTCTAGCCTTCCAGAATCTCGGGACGCAATTCCTTTTAAGGGTGGTAGACTGTCACATCCCAAAATTTTCCAAATTTTGAAATGTGAAAAATAAATAAACAAAAGAAACAATTGTTGAAATTTAGAGGGAAAAGGAACTTTTGCCTCTAATTGGAAACATCAAAAACCATACTTGAACAAAATTTCAATGAAGAAGGAAACAAACAAATTTTCAAACAAATCAAATGCAAGCATAGAATGTATCTTGAATTGAACACTTGGAAAAGTTAAACCAAAAAAAACCTAAACCCTAATAAAAGAAATCATCCACAAGATCACCCCAAGACTATGGCTTTATCCCATATAAAAATTTAGCAACAACATTTCTAAATGATCAAATATGGTAAACAAAAATATTATAAAACCATGGGAATTGGTTTCACTCCAATTGGAGTCATGGATACAAAAACTTATGATTTTTTTATTAGATAAAAGAAA
Organism: Avena sativa; assembly: GCA_916181665.1. Lineage (NCBI taxonomy): Eukaryota > Viridiplantae > Streptophyta > Magnoliopsida > Poales > Poaceae > Avena > Avena sativa. The sequence goes on from OV702296.1 coordinate 222,277,724, forward strand.
GTATTCCCAAGGATAATAAAGCTCCTAGCTAAAATCAATACTAAATTTGTGAACAAAGTAATCCTAAAAGGATTTAAAAAGATAAATAATTATCAAATAGAATAATACAAATTGGAATCACTAATTTTGGAGCTATAAATAAAAAGATATGAAATTGATAAGACTAAGAAAAAAATAAATAAATAAATAATAATTGTTGCAAAGACAATTTAAACCATGGTTAAAATCCATAAGTAAATGGAATAAAAGTTTATTAAATAATATAAAAGGATAAAATTTTATTTAAATAAAATTATATGGGCTTATGAACCATATTCAAATTTTATTTAAATAAATGCCAAAGAGCATCACTTAATTTTAGATGAATATAAATTGATAAAAAAAATATTTGAATTGGACTATTTAATGCACTAATAATTGGTATAAAAACCTACTAAAAATATTGGAAAAGATTTGAATTCAATTTGAAGTGGAGTCAAATTGTTTTGAAAAAAAAAACAGAAAAAGAAAAGGAAAAACATTTGAAAAAAAAGAGAAACTAACCTACCTTGATCTATTAAAGGTTTAAATTTGTAAAATCAATAACTTTTGATATGTTTGTCCACAAATTACAAATTTTATATCAATGGATTCAGAAAAATGATACCTTTGCACCTATGAGCGTGATTTGGTCATTTGCTTCTGAAAAATTAGGTTTTTATGCAAAGACATATTTAGGGCTATTTTGAGTATAAAAATTGTTCTAAAAATTATTTTTGAGTGAAACCTTTTGCAAATGGTTTTGTTTTGAACCCTCTGACCTTAAACACTAACATTTTAATTTAAAAATATATTTTTTTAGCACTAGAAAATATTCCTTTGAATAAAAGCATTTCTAGTAAAACAAAAATGATTTAAATGACTTATTTTCACTAACTTGGTTTCAAATGAAATTCCATCTTTATAAAAGACCAGTAGGTGTTTTGAAATGTTTAGAAACTTGTTAGAAACAAGTTTTTCAATAAAATAACATTTTTGCATGCTTGCATGCATTTCTTTGTTTTCTTGTTTTTGTTTTGTAATTTTTGAGTGTGTGCTTTTGCTTGATTGTATTGTAGTGACCCTTGAAGAGTGTGACAATTGCAAGATCAAGGAGAGTACCTAGATTTTCTACTAAAAGGCAAGTGATACTTTTGTCATCAAAAGTCCTATCTTTTCAATATTGCATTAGTGATATTTTTGTAGTATGCATGATAGGACTATTTTGTATAATGCTATGCTATGGTAGATCCCATAGAGTATATCTTGGTAGGAATTTTCCTAAGTTAAGAGACATGTTATGATAGTATGCTTACCATAGCTATTAGAACTCAAGGGTGGGAATTCATGTTATGATATTATGGAAAAGTTATGCCTATGTGTTTTTGACTAAGAAAAACAACTTGTTAATGAAACACCTAGGTGGAATGGAAGGTATGATTTGTGTTGAGTGGTTACTCAGGGCCCATTTCTATGGTTTACCCTGGTGTATCTCACTTGTGGATGGCCACCTAGGAACAAAGAGATTTGAGATGTTTTGTGTTGATATGCTTCTAGTGCAACCACATGGCATATGGGCTCTGCCTTGACCAACTAGGTTGCAAGAACTCAGCCAGATGGACAGTTGGTGGTAGTGATGATAGGATGGAACGTGTCCATGGTGGTCTGGCGGATTGTTTCTGAAAAGTCTCGTCTCGATGCATGTCGAGGCTTTTGGGGAAAGTGCATAACCTCTCGAGATTGTAAAACCTAAGTACTTAGTCGTGTCCCTGGTAATGGACATTTTGATCATCAAATACATTGAAATGATCAAGGATCTCCTCATCCCAATTTATCTAAGTTAAAAATTGTTGGGTGAACAAGGGAAGCACCTGGTGTGTATCCAGTGTGCCATTGTTTGATAAAGTGTTTTGAAAAAGAGAAAAACTATTTTACAAAGGATAGTAAAAACTTATTTTATGCAAAGGCCAGCCAAAACTCCACTTAGCCATATATTCATGTAGATGTTAGATTCTCCATATCAATATGAAATCACTTGCCAATACAATTCAAATGTATTCACCCTTGTGGCTGTAACTTATTATGTTGCAGGTTTGTTTGATGTTAGTGAAGTTTGTTGAGTAGGGATGACAAGTCTATAACCAACATGTTTGCCTGTGGCATATGAAGATAAAGGACTCCATGCTTATAGAATTATCTGCTGCTTTGTACTAAGATAGCCATATGAGCTACGTAAGTTGTAATGAACTATTTTATTCTTGGTTATGAGTTGTAATATGACCTTTGTTTCTTGATATTACATCTTAAACTGTGGGTGCTAGCTATTCGATCTAGGGACTAGCACTGTAAACACAGGGACTTGCACCTTATTGGGTTCAGGCCTCTACAGGGGGTTAGATTTGTACATCCCAAATTTCGTCAAATGCAAAGTCATGTCATTGCATTCATATCATCATGGCATTTTGATCTTGCACAAAAATCTTCAAACCAAAACCCTAAATAAAACCATATTTAAACCCCTATTTATATATTATATATGGGGCAAGGTTTTATTTTATTTTCAAACCCAAAAAGGTTTTTGAATGTTAGTATGTGTTTGACACGCTTTTGGACACTAGGGTCACATTAAAAACTTGGTTGAAAGTTTGAATTCAAACAGATTTGAATTGAGCTTTCAACACCATTTCAGAAAATCAAAACAGAAAATGAAAAAGAGAAAAGGAGAAAAAAAATAGCCAGCGCTACCTATCTGGCCCAGGAAGCCTTTCAGCCCAGCAAGCCCACCCGGGTTCCCCCTCCCCCTTTCTCTCTCTCACTCGCGCACGCACCCCCTCTCCCACTGCCACTAGGACCTTCGCCACCTCAGCATCGTCGTCCCCAAACCCCGCCCACGACCAGGCCCTCCGCCGTTTATTTCCCCCCTTCACTGCCACGGTATTATTTTGATTAAATTGTGTTGATTGCTCATGTGATTATCGCCCCTGCTCCGGCTACTTAAGCACCACCCCTCTACGACCATTTCCCCTCACCTAGCCCAAACTAAGCGCCGCCAAGCTCTTGCAATTTTCACTCGCATCGCCGCAGACCCTCCCCTCTGCCCCTCGTTCTTACGAACTTGTTCACCTAGATCTTGCGCGTCTAACCATGCCTTTGTTTTGTCCCAAATCGCCCCAGGTTGTCGGCCCCGTCAAGCACTTCAAGCACCAGACGCGCCGCTCGACTCTGATGAGCAATCTAGGTAATTCACGAGCTTCCCTTGCCCTCTACTTCAAGCCATCGTGTTCGTCGTGACCTTGTGCACCTGCTAATTCCTGGCGTTTGCCTTTTGGTGACCTAGGTCGTCGCCTTCGTCTCCGCCAGCAAGCACCTGATGCTAGTGAGATCTCCGACGAGCTACTACGCCCGTGTTCGTGCGCCCCTGTCAAAACCAAGTGCACGTTGAGCCTCACTGCGACCACGCGACTCTGGTAAGCCTCGTCACCACCCCCTATCCTCCTAGACTTGCCAGCATGTCACCAGCATAGCAGTCTCCGCCGCCAGTGCCATGCGCGCTGCCCATCTATGGTCGAGTAGATCTAGGCCTTTAGATCTATATCCTACGGTTTAGATAAGATCACTTACTAAACAGGTACGATTAGATCTGGAGCGTTAGATCTAACTTAATCTAACGGCGCAGAAGCACGATACTGAGAGAACCGGTACGCACCAATCAGGAAGCGTCACGTGTCACTGGATTTGATTTAAAATCAGAAATTAGATCTATTAGATATTCAAACTTGTAAATTCAATAACTTTTGATTTGTTTGTCCAAAAATTACAAATAATATATCATTGGATTCAGAAAAATGAGCCCTACACATATATGGCCTTGGTTTGGCTATTTGATTCGTTAGAATTAGGATTTTATTCATAACCATTTGTAGGCTTATTTTGGCTATATAAAATGTTTAGAAATTTGTTTAGATCTTAAAAAGTTTAATTTGTGTTCAGTACTATTAGATTGAATTTTTTAGTGTGGAAAAATCATTCCATTGCATTTGCATGCATTCATATGTATTTTTTTTTGAATATTGAATGTGAATTTGGTGTTATGATTTTATGTGTAGATTTCGGTGATTGTGATTGTGAGGATTGTTCCTATTTCCCCAACTACCAAGGCAAGTGATGCTTCATATTTTTGTCCTACTATTTTATCTATGCATTAGTGATATTTTGAGTAGGATTTTGCATGGAGATTTTTCTAAGTATATGCTATGCCATGGGAAATCCTATATATATTGTCTTAATAGTTTTCCCTAAGATAAGAAACTTGATATACTAGTATGCTTAGCCTAGCTAGTAGAAAACAAGGGTGGAATATTCATACTATGTTGTTATGTAAAATCTATGACTTTGTTTTTGAATAATAAAACAACATATGAATGAATCACCTGGGTGGAATGGAAAGATTGGTTTGTGTTGAGTGGTTACACAAGGCCCATGTCTATGGTTTACCTTGTGCATCACACTTGTGGATGGCCACCCAGGAACAAAGGGATTTGAGACATTTAGTGTTGAGAAGCTTCTAGTGCAACCACATGGCATATGGGCTCTTCCTTGACCAACTAGGTTGCAAGAACTTAGCCAGATGGACAGTTGGTGGTAGGGTTGATAGGATGGAATGCGTCCATGGTGGTCTAAGGGAATGCTTATGCATGTCGAGTCTTGTGGGTAAAGTGCACCACCTCTCGAGAGGGTAAAACCTAAGTACTTAGTCGTGTCCCGGGCAACGGACATTTTGAGCATCAAAGACATTGAAGTGATCAAGAATCTCCTCTTCCCAATTTCTCTAAGTTAAAACTTGTGGTTGAAAAAGGGTAAAGGTTCACCAATGTATATTGGTGGTTCCTTGGGTGTTTTTGTCAAATAAAAACTTAGTGTTTTCGACTAATAAGAAAAATCTTATTTTGAGCAAAGCCAGCCTGAAATACACTTAGCCAAATTCATATAGTTATTAGATGTTCTATACTACAATGGTATCACTTGCCAATACAATTCCAAATGTATTGACCCTCTGTGGCTGTAACTTATGATGTTGTAGGTTACTCTGATGGAGACTAGGGTTATGAGTCTACACTCAACACGTTTGCCTGTGGCACATGAAGATGAAGACTTCTATTTATTTACTTTATGTTATGAACTCTATGTATTAGACTTGGGCTAATGAGTTGTAAAGACTATGTTATCTCTAGAATGACGATGTAATAATGACCTTTGTATCTGTGTACTTCATCTTAAACAGTAGATGCTAGCATTTCGATCCAGGGAGTAGCATTGCAATCACGGGGGCCTTTACCTTAAATGGTGGGGTCTTACAAATGGTATCAGAGCACTGTGTTGCATGTAGGATTATGTCCCTAAGATGGATTAGACTAAGGAAACCACTAGGAAAAATGCAACTCTTTGCAAATTCCACACTTCACTCTTTTCTTCTCATAAACCTCTCCTAATCATCTTTATCACCTCTATTTGTAGATGGCCACCATCAACGAAGCCTTCAAGAAGGGACCACTTATGACCATGACCTTAGAATGTGAGACGGAGTTTCCCAAGGCACTCAAAAACCTCATGGTTAGCTTGGTAATACATGGTGAAGCCGTGTACAAGGGATTTATAGAGTGTCTTAGAACTTCTGTAGTTTTAGTTTTGGTTTTATTTTGTGTCTTTCAAAAATCTTTTTCTGCGAGAAAATCAATTTTCATAACCTGAAAATTGGCCAAAAATAAAGTTTCCAAAAAAATTCCAGAAAATTCGTATTAAATTTTTTCATGAAAAAAGGCTCGAGTTCCTGTTGTTCTTGCTCCCGATTTTCGATCTCCTTGCTCAACCAATCTTTGCTGCTGATTTTTGGAGGGATTGCTCTCCGATATGCGCCTCCTTCGCTTGTCCAGTTAGATTTTTGATTGATGGATTGTATCTTGAGTATTTTTCTACTATAGATGACAGGTTGTGTGAGCTTGCATGCTTGTTCTATGCTTATAGATATCATTTTGATGAATGTTTAGCTCTCTAGCAAGTTTCTATAGTAGTTATCCATCATTTATTAGCTTGGAAATCACTTGGTTTGATGTTTGTCTAAAATTTTTAGAAAAGGGCCATGGACAACCATACCTTTGGAGAAGTGTTTGAAAGTGATGCACCTAGGAGGACAAGGCCTTCGAGATCAGCCTCTCGAGCTAGGCCATCATACAATCAGGATCTTATTGCGCCGCACTTTGGCAATGAGGGAGATGCACACCCTTCTACCTTCCCTTGTTTTGCCTTTTTGCAAGTTGCGGGGATCCTCGATGATTTCCTAACTCTTGTTGAGAGGGTTGGTCTAACCGATTATATGCAAGATGAGAGCGAGCAATATGCTTTGCTCACCAAAACTTTTGTGGAGAGTTTCACTTTCACTAACACGCCTTTCAGGACAGATGTTTCATTCAAAATCTATGATTGGCCTATCACCATGACATTGAAAAGATTTTGCAGCATTATAGGTATTGGCATGGCTGGGACGGTGAAAAAGATTCATGGTCGACCCGCTGATTTCTTGGAGCTCTACAATGGGGTAACAAATGATGATGACAACACAGCCCAGCACGGGAAGATAAGAAATATTCAACTCCCAGCTCTCAGATATTTTGCTTATTATCTTGCCACTAGCATTCTTGGTAGGGAGAACACTAGCAATATTTCCAACTATCTTTGGCTTTTCTAGCTTCTCCACTTAACAATGAAACCAGGTACAATCTTGGTTCTCTCATTGCTCGCCGCCTAGTTGCTAAAGGACCCATCTATGGGGGTATTATTGTTGCACGTGTAGTTGCTGCCTTAGGCCTTTCTGTTGATCCAAATGATACAGTGATGGCACCACAGAGGCTCGATTTAGCTGCGATCAAAGTGCATCACTTTGTTACTGGTAGCTCTAGCCTTGAGAGTTTAGTTTACAGGATGATATTTACTGACGGGGATGAGAGGGAAATTGCTTTGCCATAGGCTATTTTGTTCAGTATTTGTAGGGGGCCTTGGTCACACTCCAAGGAGGAGATGGATGATCAGCTCCGCGTGCTTGGTTCCACGAGCACTACCAGGGGGACACGCCCTCTTATGACTACTCTGCGCACTACACAGGGGCTTCCTCGAGCATGTACCAGGACAAAGGCGCCTCTTCGTCGCATTACGGAGGCACTCCTTCTTGGCCAGGCTAGGATTGATCTCCACTTAGGCCAAAAGCCTAAGCTTGGGGGGAGGTATACCGACACCACACTCATCTACATATCATGTTCCGTCGGTACTTTCTATATCCATGTTTTGCTTTATTTTTAGTTTTTGTTTCTGCTTTCCAAAACACAAAAAGACCAAAAATATTTTTATTGTTTCTCTTTGTTTGTTTCTTTGTCTTTTAGCTTTGGTTTGCTATAAGAAAAATCCAAAAAGATTTTTCTTTGTTTGCTTTTTCCTTTAGTGCTTGCTTTAAAAATCGAAAAACCAAAAATATTTATTGTTCTTCTTTGGTTTTGTGAAGTTTGTTGCAGGGTTCAGCGGTCCTCAGTGACTCCTTTGGAGTTTGGTTTCATGTTATTATTCAAGCCACACAAGTGAAAGGCAATAATGATGATATATGACAACTCGAGGTGTGGTAAGAGGTTGGTAGTGAACTCTATTTGTTTTCATTTTTGTACATATACTCATCATTATGGGCATGCTTAGTCGGTTCACGTAAGGTGTATGTTATTTATGGATGCTTAGTAGTTCTTGCTCTCTTATGATTAGCTCCAACTTGCTAACATTTTGTAGCATGTCATATGAATGTTTGCTTGTATTGTTCTATTCATAACTTGGTATGGCATTGTGGTATCCTCCTTTGAATGTTTCATTTGAATCGACTTGGAACATGCTCACGCATGCACATGACTGAACCAAAGTCAGTTAAGCCTCGATGATTTATTTTGCCTCAGAGTTCTTGCATCACTTTTATGCCATAATTAATTTTGTTTTGTTGCAAGCATGATTATGACAGTTATTGCTCTCTCGTTTGTCGCTCCCTTTCTATTGCTAGCCTTCACTTGCACTGAGTATGAGCTCTACTCGTGCTTCCAACTCCCCAAAACCAAAATTGTCAAAAAGTATCCACCATATCTACCTATTAGCATCATTGCTATTCCGTGCATATTTATTATGCCTCATTTTCTTCCAAATAAAATGTTTGCTTGTTATGAGAAAGTTAGTTAGTAAAGCTCTCACAAACTTGATGGCACACTTTGTTTTTTGCACTTAATAAACCTGAACCATTGTGACTGTCCATGAAAGTTATATGCTTGCAAATTATAGGCTAGGAGTTAGCAGAACCGTGCTATCATGGGGAACGCTTTCAACACCTGTAAATATTACCCAGTTGATATCATGCTCTTTTGTTTACGGATGTTGGCGGTGTGAAATAAAAGGGGAGATTGTAAGTCCACGAAATTATGTATATGTGTTAGAGAAATGCCTGGGCTGCTAGCCTAAGCCATGCCTAATCATGGTGGAAACTTGCAGCATAACCATAGTGAGCAATCTATGAAGCATCCTCGGAAAAAATTATATAGAAAAAAGAGAAGAGAAAAATTATGCACCATGCGTATGTTAAATAAAAGCATCGTTGAGATGCTCACTGGCTGTTGCCTTGTCATTTTGATATGGGATAGCTCCTATATCATGGGGCAAGGGGTACCCCGTTGGCGGTTCTCTATGATACACATGTATTTACAATGACAAGAACTTACTGGTAACTAAAGTTTAGTAGCATGAGGAACGACCATCATACTCAAGGGACATGATATTTCTAGTTTATGGTCTGTCAAGCATATAACTCAAATTGGACCTCAATTTAAACTTAACCACTTAAATATGCCTATGATAGGGGTAATGAGAGCTCAAAGCTAATGAGTACCATACTTTCATCATTTGGAAGCTTTTCAAACTTTTCAAAACATTTTCACTTCTTTGTTGAGTCACCACTTATTTTTTGAGCACCTTCTTGAGAGCATAGTTGTCATTCTTAGCGTAATGTTCTTGTCTCAAATTTGGTTAATTATGAGATAACTTTAATGCTTGTATCTTTGATATATTTACTTCTAGTCTTCACTTGAACTTCAGAGGTGCCTTGGCAATTATGTTTTGCTCCACAATCAAAGGCAGGCGATATACCACTCTATCATACCTTCTTATGAGAATTGCAATGTTGCTTATGTTTATGTTTCATGCTGGTTATTATTATCGTGTTGGAATCCTTTCATAGCTTTCATGACTATTGAGTAGACTTAGCTGCATACTCCTTATTATAAATTGTCTAAGTATTGATTATATGCTGAAAATATATACATCATATGAAGCAAATGTGTTTGTGAAAGTTTCTTTTATCGCACTCAGTTTTCAACTGAATTGCTTGAGGACAAGCAATAAGCTAAGATTAGGGGAGTTGATACGTCCAAAACGTATCTACTTTCCTGAACACTTTTGCTATTGTTTCTCCTCTAATTTGTGTGATTTGTATACAACTAACACAGATTGACGCTGTGTTCAGCAGAATTGCTTTGGTGTCTCATTTTTGTGCAGAAAATCAACTTTCAGGAAAAATCCCGAAAAATATCGCAAAACTCCTATTTTACCAGAAGGCCCACGGAGCCAGAAGATGAGATGGAGGAGGGCCACGAGGGGCCCACACCCCCTGTCCGCGCAGGCAGGGCCAGGTCGTGCCTAGGGGTGGTGAGGCCACCTCGGGCACCCCCACGGTCTCCCCCTTTCACCTAGATAAGCCCTCTGGCCTAAAAATAGAGGGGGGTTCGACGTTTTTCCAGATAGAGTTCCGCTATGTCGCCACCACCAGAAACCGCGATTCGAAACCAGAAACTCCGTCTAGCACCATGTCGGGACGGGGAATTGGAGGAGATCATCGCCATCATCATCACCGACACCTCTCCATCAACCATCCATGTTTCCCTCCATCCATGAGTGAGTAATCTCCTGCTGTACGCTATAGGGATGGTAGGGATTGGATGAGATCTATCATGTAATCGAATAAGATTGTTAGGGCATGGTGCATAGTATCTTTTTAGTGATTTTTGACATTGTTGCAACTTGTTATGCTTAATGCTTGTCACTAGGGCCCGAGTGCCATGATCTCAGATCTGAACATGTTATTGATTTATGATGATAGTATTGTTTGTGATCTTATCTATAAGTTGTTTACACATATTATTGTCCGGAACCAAAGGCCCCGAAGTGACAGGAATTGGGATAACCAGAGGGGTTGGCTGTGATATGAGGATCACATGTGTTCACGGAGTGTTAATGCTTTGCTCCAGTACTCTTTTGAAAGGAGTACCTTAATTGCTAGTAGATTCCCTTGAGGCCCCGATGCAATGGGCTAGCAGGACAAAAGATGTTGTGCAAGTTCTCATTGCGAGCATGTATTACTATATATGGAACACATGCCTATGATTATTTAGTACTCGGATGCTTTATCTTATTTATCTGCAATTGCCCTAGATCTTGGTATTACATCAATAGTCTCGACCATGCAACGCCCGTCCATCCATCCCTATGCCTACCGCACTCAAATCCTGCTATTTACTACTATTGTTACTACTGCCTTTGTTTTACTGTTGTTGTCACTTTGCTATTGCAACTACAAAACTATTGCTACTGATAAACTACTATGAGAAATACTATTTCCAGGTGCAGCTGAATTGACAACTCAGTTGTTAAGGCTTATAAATATTCTTTGGCTCCCCTTGTTTCGAATCAATAAATTGGGTTATACTACCCTCAAAGTATGTTGTGATCCCCTATACTTGTGGGTCATCACTCGCCGAGCTCCTCGACATTTCCACCCTCTCCCTTAAGGGGCAGGGGTCTCAAGAAGAGGATGAGGCGCCAAGGGTTGGGGGCTTGATCTCGGCTCAATGTCGTTATGGCACCCCCAAGCCCCACAATGTCACTCCACCAAAGGCCAACAACTGCCAAATCGCATTGCCGCCCGCGTGCATGGCGTTGTTGTATGGGCGCGAAGACCACCTTGTCGAGGAAATTGCTGCCACGGGTCAGCAGAACTATGTGGCCCTTGCCAATGGCAAGGTGGTGCAAGCCAACGACAAGGTGGTGCAAGCCAACGGCTTCCTCACCTTCACCAAGGAGCTCCGCCGCGTGGAGACAGGGCAGCGAGTGAAGCGGCCCGTGAGGTGGCTACCAAGGGGGGTGAATGCTGGAACAACAACTCCGGCGATCGCGACAGGTCACCGGGCCAACACCATGCAACAGCACCCTTACCCTCAGGAGAAAGGTCGTATAGAGGATACTAAAGGCTACCAGGAGCCAAAGGGTGCCATATCCTGCATCTTCAGTGGCTCCTAGGCCCCGGCATCCAACCGACACTTCAAGCTTCCCACTCGCGAGGTCGCCGCCACCGGACCAGGGGTTCCGCCCCTGAAGTTCAAGTGTTCCTAGTGCGCCATCACCTTCTACACCAGCGACCACCCCACTTCTACGAGCATGTGAGCACTCAACCCATGATCCGCACCCCCACCATCAACAACATCGCAGTCACGAAGACCCTCATCGATGGAGTTTAGGGTCCATAGCATGGGGAAAAAATCTATTGCATGAACACACAAAACCAAGATCTAATCTATGGAAAAGCCAAGATCTTATCTATGAGATCGGTGCAATGAGATTGTAGAGAACTAACTCTCGTAAATCCAAAGTATTTAACGAGATCGGATTCTCGTGGTTGATGTAGTCGTTCACTTGCCGATCTCAAGATCGTGAAGACGATCCCTCTGGCGCCATGTTCGAGCAGCGCTTTCGCAGTCGGTCACACTTACGGTAGTCAATGAAGACCTTCCTCTCCCTTGTTCCAGCAGGCAACGGAGGTTGTAGATCTCCTCGTGATTCCAGCAGCACGACGGTGTGGTGGTGGAGGTGGATGAGTAGATCTTGCAGGGCTTCTGTAACACCCTCGGATCGGCCATATGCATGTTTTAACGATTCCTTCCAAACCCGCATAGAAACGATTCGAAGGTGCCCATCAGGCACTTTCGTGCGGGTGGAAAACAAAGTAATATCATTACACATTAGTCCACGATGGAACCCAAAGAACAAATATATACAACAACGACTCAAAGAGTCAAAAATACGGATATACAATACAAAGATCCAAATCACATTGAAAACGATACACATCTGAGTACAGATAAGATGCAAATTAGGCTAAGATCCCTGAAGAATAACCAATGGAGTCCATAACCCTGCCCAGGCCAAGCCGGAAGGGTAACCCTACTAACAACGTCGATCAAAAAACCCGCTTAAACAAAAGGGGTGCCGACAAAGGGAAAAGGAAAAAGGGAGCGGTCAGTATTGAGGCCAGTACACGGTGAGTCTTAGAATTTTGAGTTCCTCTCCTACATAGGTGTGGTGGACTAAAGCGCCAACGCAACATGCACTAAACAACCTATAGAGACTCGATGCAATCGTCGTCTATCAGAAATGGATAAGAAATACCTATTCAGATTCACCCTGATACTAACACCAATCATACCCATCCTGGTCTTTCCCCCTTGATACGTCATAAACGTATCTATAATTTTTGATGCTCCATGCTTATTTTGTGCCAACTATCTTATATTTTGTCTACACTTTGAGGCATTTTTATACATTTTCTAGAACTAACCTATTGACAAGATGCCGTAGTGCGAGTTGCCTGTTTTCTGCTATTTTTGATTTCAGAAAAGCTAGTAAATAAATATTCTCGGAATTGGACGGAATAAAAGCCAAAGTTCCTATTTTCTCAGACGCAACACGGAGCCCAAAGGAGAGACTAAGTGGGGCCACGAGGTGGCCACACCTAGGGCTAGCGCGGGTCCACCCTAGGCCACGCCTCCCTATGGTGTGGGCCCCTCGAGGCTCCACTGACCTTGCCCTTTCGCTTATATATACGTCTCCTCGAGACGAAAACCCTAACCATATCATAAATCCACGAAAAAGTCCACAGCGCCGCCACAACCTAAGAGGAGATTCAGGGACAGAAGTCTTTGTTTCGGCACACTTCCATGACGGGGAATTGCCCCCGGAGCCATCTCATCGACTCCATCGCCGTTGCTGACTCCCATGATAAGGAGGGAGTATTTCTTCCTCGAGGCTAAGGGCTCTACCGGTAGCTATGTGTTCATCTCTCTCTATGCGTGATCTTATTGAGATTATGATCTCTGTAATATAGTTGAATAAGTAGATCTACTCTTCTAATTAAGTGCTTTAATTAATCTCTACTTATCCCCACATGTGTGAGGTTGATAGTGTGCACACGGTGTGGCACTTAGGCTAAAGATTACAGAAATATTTATCATGAGTTATAATTTGAGGTGGATGTATCTATGAGTTTGTGGTGTTTGTTGGAACCATCTAGCGCTCGAGGTGACATTGGGGTTATCTAGATGGGGAATGCGAACTTTGAGGTGTGATGTTATAACCCTACATCGTCCAACCGGAGAGTAGTTCAGAGTAGCATAATGAAGAGAAGATATTTATATGAGAGTGTCCACTAGTGAAAGTATGATCCCTAGGCCTTGTTTCTAAGCATTGAAACACCATTTACAATCAGTCTTGCTACATGTTTTCTTGCTGCCATTTTTATTTCAGATTGCAATTACTACGTATAATCATCCATATTACTTGTATTTCATTATCTCTTCACCGAACTAGTGCACCTATACACCTGACAAGTGTATTGGGTGTGTTGGGGACACAAGAGACTTATTGTATCTTGATTGCAGGGTTGCTTGAGAGGGATACCTTTGACCTCTTCCTCCCTGAATTTGATAAACCTTGGGTGATCCACTTAAGGTAAACTTCCTGTTGTTCTACAAACCTATGCACTTGGAGGCCCAACATTGTCTACAAGAATAGAAGCATGCGTAGACATCACCCCTCGAGACCAAACGAGGAAGTCGTACCGAGGAAACTCACACAGTTGCCAATTTTATTCATTCCATTATAGTTGAAGCACTTACTAGTCAGATATAGATAGCATGAGTCGTCCTGATATAATAAGCAATGGGAACTTTTAGTTAACCATTTCGTTATAGTTGCGGTACTTACTAGTCAGATACATATAGCATGAGGCATCCCAATTCCAGCAGTTGTTGGTACTTTTATGTAGCCATTCCGTTGTAGTGAAGATGATTACTAGTCATTCCAAAGTCAAATTTATAGCACTACTTTAGTTATAGTTGTCTATGATCGATATACTATGCTCCAAGTCGTCCATAACCGCGGGCACGGCTTTTAGAAAGATTTACCCTGCAGGGGTACACAAATAGCAACACACGTACTATAAATCTCGGAAAAACCAAATGAAACCCCAATGAGGCATCACGACAAAGCATTCGCAAGATTCATAATTGATTTCATGGGGCCACCCCGTTAAGCTACCCGCTATGAAGTTGGTCGGCTCCGCGATGGACCGAGGGGTTTGTGAAAATGGTTGTAAACGACTGGGAACCCAAAAGTGTGACTGGGCTTGTCGATACCACGTAAATATTCCGCATTGGTTCCGAAAAAAGACAGTAGTAAATGCTCCTCGAGCAACGGTAGTAAATAAAGCAGTATAACATGTCATAAGTACAGGATAGTAATAATGCCCCAAACTACTTATGGCCCCAAAAAATTAATTATGACTCAAGCTAGGACTAAGGGGATTCATGGTCCCACATGCGGATAGTGCGATAATCAAAGAACAGGTACCAATTACTCGGGGTCCTACGGGACACCAGTGAGCGGTTATGTAACATCCCTAAAAATCATGTTTCAAAACTCATTCATATCATCCTTGCATCTTTCATTCATATAGGGTTTTTCTCAAAATCATTTAGATGCATAAACTTAGGCTATGATTTCATGTGGGCAAATTATCTCAATTGGTCATCACCATTTGAGATTTGATTGTCTATGAACTTGTTTGCTTGCCTCCATGGTTGGAAAGATTAGGTATAGCATTTAAACCCAAGTTTCCATTTTAGAAATATTTTCAAACCCTATTTCAAACATTTTCAAACAGAGACAAAGTCTCTGTTTATTTCAAAACCCAAGCTTGACCAAGCCTTGCAAGGTAACCACTTAGTTAAAATGACTGTTTTTGAACCCACAAAACCCTGCAAGAATTCCCAAAGCAGTTTGAATTCAAAAGGATTTGAATTCATATCAAAATCAATTCAGAAAAATGGAATTAGAAAAAGAAAAGGAATTCTCAAAAGAAAAAGGCCGCGCGGCAGAATTCTGGCCCAGCTTCGAATCGAGCCCAGCAAGCCCACCCGGGGTTTTCTTTTTCTTCTCTCACGCGCGAGCACACTCAAACAGACGCTGACAGCCAGGCCCCACTTCCACTCCGCGCACCTCACTGACAAGCGGGCCTCCTCCACGTCAGCATCGTCTCCCCCGCACGACCAGTTCATCCCCAAATCAACGCGGGCGTTTTCTGTGTTTAATCCGCGGCGTTAATTCGATTAAATGGCCGAGTAATTCTCGCTTGTGACCAGGCTATAAGAACCCCCTCTGCCCCTCTCTCTTCTCCCTCAAATCCCGAACCCAGAGCGCCACTAGGCTGCGAGCATTACTCTCTGTAGCCCCGCCGTCTCCGACGACTGCGCCGGCGAATTCCGGTGAGTTCTGATCTCCCCTCTACCCCTCGTTCTTGCAAACTGGTTCAGTGAGCCTCTGCGCTTCTTTTAACACATTTCGTTTGCCCTCGCATGAACCGTAGCTCCGGCAGCATCGTCGACTGGCCGCCACCGTCTTCTGTGCGAACTCCGGCGAGCTCTAGCGGTAAGCCCCGACCGCCCCGCGTCTTCTAGTTCACGCACACGGCTCTGTCTCGACTTTGGGAATCTAATCGTGTCTTCGCCTTGCCTTGGGGTGATTCACAGCAACGTCCACGACGACCACCCGACGCACCGACGCTGTCCTCCACTCCGGCGAGCAATCGCAGCCGTGCCCAAGCGCCCCTTGACCAACCGCGAGTACGACGAGCATCACCGTGACCCCCTGAGCCCGGTGAGCTACTCCTCTTTCTCACTCGCCTCCTGCATCGTCGGCAACATCGTCGACCGACCGTTCCGCCGCCGGTAGCCACCGCTCCGCCGCCAGATTTTGGCCAGGGCAATAGGGACCGTTAGATCTACATCTGATGGCTTGGATAGAATGACTAATCGAAGGGGTACGCGTTGATCTGAGCCGCACCTGCCCCTTTAAATCCAGCGATCTGTATCACTCGATCCAGACGAACCGGTACCAACCAATTAGACAGTGACGCGTGGCTAGGGTTAGGTCTGAAAATAGATTTAAAACCAGAAATTTGATCCAAATTCAAATGCCTATAACTTTTGAATGCCACGTTGGAATTTTGCAAACTTTATACCATTGGATTCAGTAAAACAAGACCTTTCTGCCTATCCTTTTTGTTTGGCAAATAGTAACCATTAGATTGGCTTAAATTGCAGAAACTTGTTTGAGGCCTTTTGAGTATAGATTTAGTATAGTATTTTTGTTTTAGGGCTAAGTAAGTTATCTTGGCTATTTTGTGACTTGTTTAGTTTCTGTAAACTTACACTTGCTTGGTTGAGTTTTTCAAAATCACCACTTGGTAGATTCATGCATGCATGCATTCATATTATTTTGCTTGTATATATTTGTGTGTAATTGTGTGCTACAACTTTGTGTGTAGATTTTGCTAGTGATTGTGATTGTGACGAGTGCTACTCTCCACACTACCAAGGCAAGTGATATCTTCATGAATATTCCATTCCTATATTTTATCCATGCACTAGTATTTTTTTTTCTAAGTATAGGACTTGCATGGATTTTTGCTAGTATAAACTATGCTCTGGGAAAACCTATTAGGTGAAACCTTAGTAAAAATTACCTAAGTCAAGATTCCTATTACTATCATGCTTAGCCTAGCTACTAGAAAACAAGGGTGGTTTATATATTCACACTTTGAAAAATATTCTAAGTCTGAGGACTTGTGTTTTATTTAACAAAACAACTAAGTTAATGAATCACCTGGGTGGAATGGAAGGAATGGTTTATGTTGAGTGGTTCACAAGGCCATGGACTTGGCTTGTGTATCTCACTTGTGGATGGCCACCCAGGAACAAAGAGATTTGAGATGTCAAATGTTGAGAAGCTTCAAGTGCAACCACTTGGCAATATGGGCTCTGCCATGATATTAGGATGCTAGAACTTAGTCTCTTGGACAGTGGGTGGTAGTTGGGATGATAGGTTGGAACGCGTCCATTTGACTAAGGAAAGGCTACTGAAGGATCTTGTCTTGGGAAACCAAGTCTTGTGGGGAAAGTGCACCACCTCTGCAGAGTGTAAAACCTAAGTACTTAGCCATGTCCCTGGTAAAGGACAATTTGAGCATCAAGACATGGAAACTTCAAGAATCTCATCACTCCAATTTCTAAATAAAACTTGTGGGTGAACAAGGGTTATAAGGATCTTCAGTCTTTGATTGGTAGATGCCCTGAGTGGATCTTCAGTCTTTGATTGGTAGATGCCTTGGGTGTTTTTTTTGCCAAGTAAATCTTCAGCCTTTGATTGGTAGATGTCTTGGAAAGTTTTTGCCAAACAAAACTTAGTATTTTCAAAAGTTAAGGAAAAATATATTTTGAGCAATGCAAGCCTAAGCTCCACCAGCCAAATGCATATAGTATTATAGTCCACTTAAAAAAATACTAAGGTATCACTTGCCAATACTATTCCAAAGTATTGACCCTCTGTGGCTGTAACTTGTAATGTTGCAGGTTACTCCGATGATGATTAGGAGTCATGAGTCTACACTCAACATGCTTGCCTGTGGCACATGAAGATGAAGACTTATGTTTATTTACTATTCCATAAACTCTTGTATTAGGCCTTTGGCCATGAGTTGTAAAAGACTATGTTTTATCTCTGGAATGACTGTAATAAACGACCTTTGTATCTGTGTACTTCATCTTAAACTGTGGATGCTAGCATTGATCCAGGGACTAGCATTGCAATCACAGGGATCTTTTCCTTTACAAAGGAGGGATCTTACAGATGGTATCAGAGCACTGTGTTGCCTATAGGATTATGACCCTAGGATTGGAAACCACTAAGGAAAATTTTTAACTTCTTCTACACTTGTCTATTCTTCTCGTAAACTTTTCTAATCTTCTCATTCTCATCTCTATTTGTAGATGAACTCCATCAACGAAGCCGTGAAGAAAGGACCACTCATGACCATGACCTTGGAATGTGAGACTGAGTTCCCCAAGATTCTCAAGGACCTCATGGAGACCATGGGATTACATGGTGCAGCAGTGTACAAGGGCTTTCCAGTGATGGAGGAAGGAGTGGAGTATTGGTGGGTGCAACTTCACTTGTACAAAAACAAGGAAGACAACCACAAAGAAAAGGGCTTCTGCATGTACACCAACACTTTTATGCACACCACATTCTTTGAGTCAGCAAAAGAAGCAGCTTGGAAAACTATCAAAGAACTAAGTGCTAGAGTCAAGTGCAGGATGCTCAACCTCCAAAAAGACTTAGAGAAAGAGAAGGAACATACCCAGGAGTTGGAAGTCACCAACCAATCCTTAAGAGGAGATATTATAGACTTAGTGATAGAAGCATGTGAACAAGATAGAGTGATTGCCACTAGGAACATTGTGTTAGCCACCAGATCCAATGAGATAGGATTATAAACGCACTTCGTTAGTTGGACCACCACCTATCACCTTATTTTCCAAAATGATACCTTAAATAAGTTTGAACCTTGGTTGATGTATTGGATTCTTGTATGCATGACTTGTATGATTTTTGTGTGTTATAAGAATGTGTTTGAATGTTGACTTGATTATCTTAAATTGTGTTGTTCTAACTTTTTCAATCTTATAAATAGATGCCTATTGCCATCAGCACTGTTGAGGAGTTCCAGGCTACCCGTTTTGGTCCTCGTATCGTAGAGCTTACTACTTTACTCGATCTCCCTCTTCCTATCATTACGGTGCACCCACTCACCAAGTTTGAGAGGAAGGACCTTTGGGGCTTCAAGGTGAACCAGCCAGGACACCAGACTGAGCCTACTACGGAGGCCATCGTCTTCAAGCTTATGCACGATGACAGGGAGAGAGGCATGGAGGTTGTCATGCCGGATCTGATAGGACGACTGTTAGGCCGTCACTCCCGACAGGTTAGAGGCACTCACTTCCACGCCTTCGGAAGGCGTGATGATGACGGAGAGTCCGTTGACTTTGAGGACGACTCGAGGGTCACAGCAGAGCCGATACGCCTGTACCTCCAGGACTTAGAGACTCTTATTAGGCACGTGGATACCGATAGGACCAACGTCATGCTTAGTAATAACGAGCTCCAGGTGCAGCTTCGCGAGAAGGACAAGCTCTTCGCGCAGCAGGACGAGATAGTCAAGGAGATGGAGGCGAAGTTCGAGACCCAAGACCGTAAGTTCAAGAGTCAAGAGAAGCGTGTCCAGGATAGGAACAAGAGGATTCGTGATATGACCGAGGAACTGCAGTCCAAGGAATTCGAGTTAGAGCAGCAGCAGACAGTGATTGAGAGGCTTCGCTCCCAGAAGAGGGCTCTCAAGGACAAGATCGACTCTTTGACCACTACCATCGAGGAGAACAAGACCGCAATGGAGAACGCAGGTCTTACCTTTGTCGAGGAGGAGATTGATGCCGACGAGTAGATTTGACTACTCAGTTATCTTTATTTACCGCACTTGTTATTTTGTTAACTTATTATTGGACCATCCGACATGTGGATGGCTTGCCACTTGTGTGTTTTTACCTTGAGACTTTTGTTATCTTGTTGTTAACTTTTATCCTGTGTTGCATGCTATGTGTTTGCTTGTGCAATGTATTGTGCATAAATCATGTAAGGGTATCTCATTCTTATCTCTATATGAATAAACCACAGATGCCTCCCCGTCGCGCAAACCCCAACCCCAACATTACCCCGGAAATGCAACAAATGATGAATGCACAAACACAGCTTATGCAAATGATGACAATGTTCATCCAGAACCAGAACATCAACAACAACCCCAACAACAACAACAACAATAACAACAACAACAACAACCCTCCAGGTTTTGATATGCTCACCAGGTTTCTGCGTCTGAGGCCAGCTAAGTTTTCAGGAACAACTGATCCCATGGTGGAAAATGATTGGCTACGTTCTGTGAACAAGGACTTAGTGACCGTGGGATGCACAGATGCTGAAAAAGTCAGGTTCGCGGCACATCTGTTGGAAGGACCAGCCGCAGCATGGTGGGACAATTTCCAGATCACCACACCTATTGATGAGGTGACTTGGGCTATCTTTGAAGATGGCTTTCGTACTACCCATATCTCACCAGGAATGATGAGCCTGAAAAAGAAGGAATTTCACAACCTGAAGCAGCGCCACCACAGCGTGGCTGAATATATTGAAGAGTTCAACAATCTGGCGCGTTATGCACCGGATGAGGTTGACACTGATGCCAAAAGGAAGGAAAAGTTTCTGGAAGGCTTAAATGATGAGCTGAATCTGCAGCTGTCTGTGGCATACGCTCCAACTTACCAGTCGCTGTGTGACAAGGCTGTTATTGTGGAGAATAAAATGAAGCAAGTCGAGAGTAGAAAGAGGAAACACTCCGACAAGCACAGCTCGGGATCGTCTCATAAACGATCTCACTATGATGATAGTGTCATCTCAGGATCCCACAAGCATGGGAAATTTAACAAGCACCACAACCACAACCGTCATGACAACAAGCATCATCGCAGTCATGACAACGATAAGTACAAGAACCACAAGAGTGGATATAAGAGCCACCATAGTGGAGGTGGAAGTGGAAGTAGAAGCCAGCCTAAGACGGACATCAGTCAGGTTGAGTGCTACAAATGCAAAAAGCTGGGGCATTATGCTAATGAGTGCCCTGAAAAGAAAGTTGAAGGACCTAACAAGCCCAATCCTTTTCAGAAAGGACAGGTTAACCACATCAATGTGGAGGAGGTCTTTGAAGAGCCTGATGCTGTTGCTGGTAAGTTCAGACTCAATTCCATCTCAGCATTTGTACTCTTTGACACTGGTGCATCTCATTCATTCATATCAAAAGCATTTGTCTAAAGAAATGAACTACCGGTAGAAACCATTGGGTGTCCTATAAAAGTAAGTTCTCCTGGTGGAGAAATGATAGTAAACTCAGGATGTCATGACCTAGTCATAGAGTTTGGAAAACATAAGTTTCGAGTGAACCTAATAATCCTGAATTCCCAAGGATTAGATGTAATTTTGGGAATGGATTGGATGGCTAAGTATGAGGGAGTACTAGATTGTGCAAATCATACAGTTTCACTCACAACCCCTGAAGGTAAGAGGATAAAATTTAAGTCCAATTTTAAATCTAAAGGAAGTAAGCTAAATTCTCTTAAGGGGGTTAGCATGGATAGTGTGCCAATTGTGTGTGAATATCCGGATGTGTTTCCGGAAGAGTTGCCAGGAATGCCACCAGATAGAGATGTGGAGTTTATAATAGATTTGGTACCAGGTTCTGGACCAAGAGCAAAGAGGCCTTATAAAATGTCAGTTGACGAACTTAAGGAACTCAAGAAACAACTTGGAGAACAATTGCAGAAAGGATTCATCCAGCCAAGTTCTTCATCTTGGGGAGCTCCAGTTTTGTTCGTGGAAAAGAGAGATAGAACTCAAAGATTATGCATAGATTACCGTTCTCTCAACGAGGTAACCATCAAGAACAAATATCCTTTGCCAAGAATAAATGACTTGTTTGATCAGCTAGAAGGAGCTTGTGTGTTCTCGAAGATTGATCTTCGGTCAGGCTATTTTCAACTCAAGATAAGAGAGCAAGATATACCTAAAACAGCCTTCACCACAAGGTATGGATTGTATGAGTACACTGTGATGCCTTTTGGATTAACCAACGCTCCAGCATACTTCATGAATATGATGAACAAAGTGTTCATGGAATTTCTCGACAAGTTTGTTGTCGTTTTCATCGATGACATCTTAGTCTACTCCAAGATCAAGGAAGAGCATGAAAGACATCTACGCTTGATACTTGAGAAACTAAGGGAACATAAGCTTTATGCCAAGTTCAGCAAGTGTGAGTTTTGGTTAGAGGAAGTTGGATTTCTTGGTCATGTTATGACAAAGGATGGTGTAGCAGTTGATCCTGCTAAAGTTTCAGCTGTGACAGAATGGGAATCTCCTAAGAATGTAAAAGAGGTTCGTAGTTTCCTTGGTTTAGCTGGTTACTACAGAAGGTTCATAGAAAATTTTTCAAAGGTTGCTAAACCAATGACAGAATTGTTAAAGAAAGATAAGAAATTTGCTTGGTCTGAAGGTTGTGAACTCAGCTTTCAGGAATTAAAGAAGAGACTTGTGTCAGCACCAGTTCTGTGCCTACCAGATTTAGAAAAGGATTTCCAAGTATATTGTGATGCTTCGCATCAAGGTTTAGGTGCCGTACTTATCCAAGGCGGAAAATTTGTGGCCTACGCCTCGAGACAACTCAAAACTCATGAAGTAAACTATCCTACTCATGATTTAGAGTTAGCCGCTGTTGTCCATGCACTCAAAACATGGAGACATTACCTTTTGGGAAAACGTTGTGAAGTATTCACCGATCATAAGAGTTTGAAGTATATCTTCACCCAGAAAGAAATCAATATGAGGCAAAGGAGATGGCTAGAACTTATCAAGGATTACGACTTGAGTTTGCAATACCACCCCGGTAAAGCAAATGTAGTAGCAGATGCTCTAAGTCGTAAAGCGTTTGTAAATGGTCTTACCAAAGGTGAATTGCCAGATGACTTGTGTAAGCAATTCAAGGAACTCAGGTTGGAGATTGTGCCTGAAGGACATCTCATGTCTTTGGATGTTCAACCCACTCTGTTGGATAAGATTAAAGAAGCTCAAAAGACAGATAAAGAAATCGAAGAGATTAAGGAAAGGAATAGCCAAGGGAAAGCTAAAAGTTTCCATATGGACGAACAAGGTACTTTATGGCACGGGAAACGTATTTGTGTTCCACAAGATCCGGAAATGCGGAAACTGATTCTACAAGAATCCCATAACTCTCCATATTCTATTCACCCGGGAAACACCAAAATGTACATGGATATGAAAGAAAGATTTTGGTGGAACAATCTCAAAAGGGACATCGCTGAACACATTGCTTTGTGTGATGTGTGTAGTAGAGTGAAAGCGGAACATCAGAAACCAGCAGGTTTGCTTCAACCAATGCCTATTCCTGAATGGAAGTGGGAAAATATTGGTATGGATTTCATTACCGGATTACCAAGGACCAGGTCAGGGTATGATTCCATATGGGTAGTAGTGGATCGCCTAACTAAATTGGCTCATTTTATACCCATAAATACAACTTATACCAGTGCCAAGTTAGCCAAAATCTACATGAGCAGAATTGTATGCCTTCACGGTGTACCTAAGAGTATTGTGTCTGATAGAGGAACACAGTTCACTTCTCACTTTTGGAGACAGCTTCATGAATCTTTGGGAACGAGATTGGAATTCAGCACTACTTTTCATCCTCAAACTGATGGACAAACAGAAAGGACTAATCAAATTCTTGAAGACATGTTGAGGGCATGTGCCTTAGACTATGGAGCAAGTTGGGATGAAAGTCTGCCTTACGCAGAATTCTCTTACAACAACAGTCACCAATCTAGTATTGCGATGGCACCGTTTGAGTTTCTATACGGAAGGAAGTGTACCACCCCATTGCTATGGAATGGTGTGGGAGAAAGAAGTTTGTTCGGACCAGATCTTATCAAAGACGCTGAAGAAAAGGTCAAATTGGTCAGGGACAGGTTGAAGATAGCACAGTCTCGACAGAAAAGCTACGTAGATGTTAAGCGTAGAGAAGTCACTTACGAAGTTGGGGATAGAGCTTATCTTAGAGTATCACCACTTCGTGGAGTGAAAAGATTTGGAGTCAAAGGAAAGTTAGCACCAAGATATGTTGGACCTTTTAACATTCTAAGTCGCAAGGGAGAAGTTGCATATGAAGTTGAATTGCCAGCATCTTTATCAGCAGTCCATAATGTTTTCCATGTGAGTCAGCTTAAGAAATGTCACCTAGAAATGCAAGAGTCATCTTTGAAGGATACCATACCTTTGGAGGAAGTTCAACTAGAAAGTGATCTCACCTATGAAGAAAAGCCTGTCAAGATTCTTGAGACTGCAGAAAGAGTCACAAGGACAAAGACTATCAAGTTTTGCAAGGTACAATGGAACCATCATTCCGAAGAAGAAGCAACATGGGAAAGAGAAGATGATCTTCGGAAAGACCACCCTCACCTATTTGCTAGCCAATCCGAATCTCGAGGGCGAGATTCATCTTAAGGGGGTTAGATTGTAACATCCCTAAAAATCATGTTTCAAAACTCATTCATATCATCCTTGCATCTTTCATTCATATAGGGTTTTTCTCAAAATCATTTAGATGCATAAACTTAGGCTATGATTTCATGTGGGCAAATTATCTCAATTGGTCATCACCATTTGAGATTTGATTGTCTATGAACTTGTTTGCTTGCCTCCATGGTTGGAAAGATTAGGTATAGCATTTAAACCCAAGTTTCCATTTTAGAAATATTTTCAAACCCTATTTCAAACATTTTCAAACAGAGACAAAGTCTCTGTTTATTTCAAAACCCAAGCTTGACCAAGCCTTGCAAGGTAACCACTTAGTTAAAATGACTGTTTTTGAACCCACAAAACCCTGCAAAAATTCCCAAAGCAGTTTGAATTCAAAAGGATTTGAATTCATATCAAAATCAATTCAGAAAAATGGAATTAGAAAAAGAAAAGGAATTCTCAAAAGAAAAAGGCCGCGCGGCAGAATTCTGGCCCAGCTTCGAATCGAGCCCAGCAAGCCCACCCGGGGTTTTCTTTTTCTTCTCTCACGCGCGAGCACACGCAAACAGACGCTGACAGCCAGGCCCCACTTCCACTCCGCGCACCTCGCTGACAAGCGGGCCTCCTCCACGTCAGCATCGTCTCCCCCGCACGACCAGTTCATCCCCAAATCAACGCGGGCGTTTTCTGTGTTTAATCCGCGGCGTTAATTCGATTAAATGGCCGAGTAATTCTCGCTCGTGACCAGGCTATAAGAACCCCCTCTGCCCCCTCTCTCTTCTCCCTCAAATCCCGAACCCAAAGCGCCACCAGGCTACGAGCATTACTCTTTGTAGCCCCGCCGTCTCTGACGACTGCGCCGGCGAATTCCGGTGAGTTCTGAGCTCCCCTCTACCCCTCGTTCTTGCAAACTGGTTCAGTGAGCCTTTGCGCTTCTTTTAACACATTTCGTTTGCCCTCGCATGAACCGTAGCTCCGGCAGCATCGTCGACTGGCCGCCACCGTCTTCTGTACGAACTCCGGCGAGCTCTAGTGGTAAGCCCCGACCGCCCCGCGTCTTCTAGTTCACGCACACGGCTCTGTCTCGACTCTGGGAATCTAACCGTGTCTTCGCCTTGCCTTGGGGTGATTCACAGCGACGTCCACGACGACCACCCGATGCACCGACGCTGTCCTCCACTCCGGCGAGCAATCGCAGCCGTGCCCAAGCGCCCCTTGACCAACCGCGAGTACGACGAGCATCACCGTGACCCCCTGAGCCCGGTGAGCTACTCCTCTTTCTCACTCGCCTCCTGCATCATCGGCAACGTCGTCGACCGACCGTTCCGCCGCCGGTAGCCACCGCTCCGCCGCCAGATTTTGGCCAGGGCAATAGGGACCGTTAGATCTACATCTGATGGCTTGGATAGAATGACTAATCGAAGGGGTACGCGTTGATCTGAGCCGCACCTGCCCCTTTAAATCCAGCGGTCTGTATCACTCGATCCAGACGAACCGGTACCAACCAATTAGACAGTGACGCGTGGCTAGGGTTAGGTCTGAAAATAGATTTAAAACCAGAAATTTGATCCAAATTCAAATGCCTATAACTTTTGAATGCCACGTTGGAATTTTGCAAACTTTATACCATTGGATTCAGTAAAACAAGACCTTTCTGCCTATCCTTTTTGTTTGGCAAATAGTAACCATTAGATTGGCTTAAATTGCAGAAACTTGTTTGAGGCCTTTTTGAGTATAGATTTAGTTTAGTATTTTTGTTTTAGGGCTAAGTAAGTTATCTTGGCTATTTTGTGACTTGTTTAGTTTCTGTAAACTTACACTTGCTTGGTTGAGTTTTTCAAAATCACCACTTGGTAGATTCATGCATGCATGCATTCATATTATTTTGCTTGTATATATTTGTGTGTAATTGTGTGCTACAACTTTGTGTGTAGATTTTGCTAGTGAGTGTGATTGTGACGAGTGCTACTCTCCACACTACCAAGGCAAGTGATATCTTCATGAATATTCCATTCCTATATTTTATCCATGCACTAGTATTTTTTTTCTAAGTATAGGACTTGCATGGATTTTTGCTAGTATAAACTATGCTCTGGGAAAACCTATTAGGTGAAACCTTAGTAAAAATTACCTAAGTCAAGATTCCTATTACTATCATGCTTAGCCTAGCTACTAGAAAACAAGGGTGGTTTATATATTCACACTTTGAAAAATATTCTAAGTCTGAGGACTTGTGTTTTATTTAACAAAACAACTAAGTTAATGAATCACCTGGGTGGAATGGAAGGAATGGTTTATGTTGAGTGGTTCACAAGGCCATGGACTTGGCTTGTGTATCTCACTTGTGGATGGCCACCCAGGAACAAAGAGATTTGAGATGTCAAATGTTGAGAAGCTTCAAGTGCAACCACTTGGCAATATGGGCTCTGCCATGATCTTAGGATGCTAGAACTTAGTCTCTTGGACAGTGGGTGGTAGTTGGGATGATAGGTTGGAACGCGTCCATTTGACTAAGGAAAGGCTACTGAAGGATCTTGTCTTGGGAAACCAAGTCTTGTGGGGAAAGTGCACCACCTCTGCAGAGTGTAAAACCTAAGTACTTAGCCATGTCCCTGGTAAAGGACAATTTGAGCATCAAGACATGGAAACTTCAAGAATCTCATCACTCCAATTTCTAAATAAAACTTGTGGGTGAACAAGGGTTATAAGGATCTTCAGTCTTTGATTGGTAGATGCCCTGAGTGGATCTTCAGTCTTTGATTGGTAGATGCCTTGGGTGTTTTTTTTGCCAAGTAAATCTTCAGTCTTTGATTGGTAGATGTCTTGGAAAGTTTTTGCCAAACAAAACTTAGTATTTTCAAAAGTTAAGGAAAAATCTATTTTGAGCAATGCAAGCCTAAGCTCCACCAGCCAAATGCATATAGTATTATAGTCCACTTAAATAAATACTAAGGTATCACTTGCCAATACTATTCCAAAGTATTGACCCTCTGTGGCTGTAACTTGTAATGTTGCAGGTTACTCCGATGATGATTAGGAGTCATGAGTCTACACTCAACATGCTTGCCTGTGGCACATGAAGATGAAGACTTATGTTTATTTACTATTCCATAAACTCTTGTATTAGGCCTTTGGCCATGAGTTGTAAAAGACTATGTTTTATCTCTGGAATGACTGTAATAAACGACCTTTGTATCTGTGTACTTCATCTTAAACTGTGGATGCTAGCATTGATCCAGGGACTAGCATTGCAATCACAGGGATCTTTTCCTTTACAAAGGAGGGATCTTACAGGTTAAAAACCAAATCACATCTATTGCCCACTGGTGCCTCTGCATTAGTTATAACTATTCCCAGCATTTTAATATCAAGTTGTAATTTGAGTCATGATCATCTCCAACATAAAGCATATGGCAACTTTCCAACAACTGTGGCACTTGACGACATGAATCAGCACCTAAGCAAGCGACTACGACACGCAAGGCTAACTATCTACCAAACAACAGGTAATAGGAGGTGTCCAAGGCAATATAGAGGTTGCAAGGGATATCACGGGTACGAAAACTAAATCATTGCAACACATATAGCAATAGGACAATAGGAGGAAATAAAGACTATAAAAGTAAGATAGGTAGAAAGGGGGAGAATGCTCACCTAAAAACATTATCGAAGGTTCATCCGAAGATCGGGTCGACACTCGCATCAACTCATCGGCCTAATTCGTGAAGAAGCAGTGCACTAAAAGAAACAGTGGATGCACTATTTAATACTACGACAGAAGGTCGGGCATGATGCATGTATGATGCATGATATGCAAAGCTGTGGTGCAATTAGGCAATATTAAGCGGAACCGGGATCCCGACAATCAATTAGTAGGTTCATGTTGTTTAGATACCTCGCATTTTAAATGGTGTATTAACAAGGCAAAATATGTCATCAGTTCCCTACACAAATTTAAATGGAGCCAATATAAGACTAGAAAACCCCGCATATGGTCTTCATAGTTAATTATGAAGTGAAACGGCTAAAAGCCCCCAAACCACATGATTTGTGTGCAAGCATGACAATCTATATACAACAAATATATAGTATTTAATAAATATAAGGGCTTGGATATGGGTCTCACATTTAGGGTCGAAGATCTTGGGGTTCGGTCTTCTAACGTCGGGATCGGTCTTTGGATCGGGGCGTCAGGGCCTTCAGGTCCAGGAAGGATATCTTGGTGTTCCATGCGGTCGATCTTCAAGTCCTATCCCGTGAAGTAGATCTTGAGATTAGGCTACATCACCTTGTGGTTCCATGTCGGAGTACTTGTCATCCGTCTTTTGTCCATATCAAAAATTGAGGCAGAAATACCAATGTCATATCCAACTTGATCAATTGGTCGATCTTGTTGAGGGCTCTGTAGAGGAACCAACATCATCACCACACCATCAGAACATCAACACCACATTGGTACCCCATTATTGCAATGTCGGGGACACGAGCACATTAGGAGCAAAAGAAGGCACTGTCGGGTCACAGGGACAAGTCGAGACAAGCTACAGAGGAGACGGACAACGATGTCGTCTTGCTACTGCAGAAGGGAACGGAGGTAGGGCTTGAGATGGTAGGGAGCATAGTAGCCGGAAACGCGGTACGGTGCCCCGTCCCACGACTCGGGATCGTCGACCCGGATACGGAATCGGGGACGAGGTGCGGAACGATGCGAGTCGGATCCCGGAACGAGTTCCCCGTCTGGTGCGGCCAGAACTCATATTAATATTAGACGATCGGGTTACAATGCGTTCCCGTCCGACGCGTTCTCTTTAGATATAGGCAGGCCCATATAGGTGCAGGCAGATGTAACTCGTACGGCCTATATAGCAGCGAAGCACAACATCGTATCAGTATCGTTCTAGGTTCGTCGTCCCCAAATTCGTTGGATCACGTTCCGCCGTCGACCGGTTCGTTCCAGCGATGTATACCCAGGTCGAACCCCGTTTCTTACTACCATCGATCCCCGTCCCTCGTTTCCGTCCCTCGACCCGACCTTACCGGAAACTTGGCAACTATGGCAGGGAGGTCCGCAGCTCTGTCGAGGACGAGACGCAGGGAACTCGAGGGGGAGAGGCGGCCGACAAAGGCAGATGATGGCGGTCGGAAAGGGGCGGCGCTGTGGCGCCCTAGGAGGCAGAGCACCACAGGGCCAAGCACGGGCGACCACGGTGAGGCCAGCCGAAGTTGCCAGCAGCACGGGACGGAAGGTGGTGGGGTCGGGCTTGCTGAGGAGGCGTCGGGGCCGGTGGCTTGCGCACGATCCGGATAGCGTGCAGAGGGTAGCAATAGGAGGAACGGCGGGCAGTGCCCGCAGTCGCTGGCGGAGGAGGCGGTGTCGTGCGATGCACTGGAGCATCGGGGGAGCTTGCGGAGTATCCGGTGGCGACCCATAGGGAGGAAGGTGAGGCAGAGCGAGAAGAGGGTTGCGGTGGAGGCGCGCTGGAGGTGCCTGGGCGAGCTGGTGGCGGGGATGCGGCAGAGGAGAAGGGAGACGCGAGGGAGGCGCGTGTGGGACGTGGCCACGTGGTTCTCGAGCGGTTGGAAGCAAGGTGGGGCCAACCTCCAGGGACACGGAAAACAGGGTGGGGCTAGCTTACAGGCATGGGTGGGGTGATGTCCGGCGGGGTGGTTCAGGGTGGTGTTTGGTGTGAGTCTGGCTGAGTGGGGGTTCGCTGGATCGCGTGCGAGCGAGTGGAGCGGCCAGGTCGGGTCAGGTGCTGTTGTGTGGGTGTGTGTGACACTGGGTGGCGACGGCTGGTGGGGATGAGGGAGTGGGGATCTGGGATAGGTGGGGATGAGGGTTTGGGGTGTGGTGTGGGGTAGTCTAGGGTTTGGTTAGAATAGTTTGGGCCAGGCCTGCCGGGATGGTTGGTGTCCTAGCCTGGGCTGCCTCTCCCGGTGGGTTTATAAAATAGGTTTTTATGATATTATATTTATTTTATTTTGTTTAAAACAAACTAGTTGCAAATATGTTTTAGACAAACTAAAGATCTGAAAGGACCAGGGTTTAATTTGAAATAAAGACAGGGGTATTTAGAAAACAAAAGTAAGATTTTAGAAAATAGTTTTAGGAAAACCATGCATGATGATGCACAAAGTATAAACAACAACGTTCTAGTAGTGGTTTTACCCGGCGTGCTACAGCTTCGCCTAAGCCGGAGCAGGTATGATGGAGGACAGAGGGCATCAGTGGCTATGATGTAGGCTCCAAGGAGAGGGAGGCACCGGGGGCTCTAGGGTTTAGGGCAGCGGCTTGGAGGGGCGGCGGCCTAGGTCAAGGGGTGGTGGGGGTGGCGCCCCCTCCCCTCCTTATATGGGTGGAGGGGAGGAGGCCGTGTCCTCCCCCAACTCCACCTTGTGGTCGGCGACAAGGGAGGGAGAGAGGGAAACCAAGTCTCCTAAGGTTTCCTTTCCTTCCTCCACTAGGACTTTGACTTTTCAAATTGGGATTTGACTTTTCAAACTAGAGTTTCACTTATTCAAACTAGAGTTCGATTATCTCTTCCATATCCTTGGCCGACTTGACCTAGTGGTCCATGCTCCTACCCCATTAGGGTATGGTGCATTCCAAGTACTCCCTCCTGGGTGGTGGATCTTCTAGAACATCCTAGAAGCTTCCAGTCAAAACACCAAAAACATTTCCAAACCCTGAAAATTGACTTTCCTTATATGAATCTTATTATCCGGACCATTTCGGATCTCCTCATGATTTCCTGGATCCAATCCGAGACTCCAAACAACATTCGGTCGCCAACTCATATTCCATATCTACTAAACAACATTGAATCCCTTAAGTGTGTCTCCCTACGGTTCGTGAACTATGCAGACATGATCGAGACCACTCCGATCAATAACCATTAGAGGAATCTAGAAATCCATTATGGCTCCCACATATTTCTATGATTACATTATGATCAAATGAACCATCTACATACGATGCCGATTCCCTTTTTCGCACGAAACTTTGCTTATTCGAGGTTTGATCGTCGATATCTCTATACCTAGTTCAAACTTGTTACCGATAAGTACTCTTTACTCGTTCCGTGATATGACATCCCTTGTGACCTAGTGATACGTCGAAAACGTATCTACTTTCCCGAACACTTTAGCTATTGTTTCTCCTCTAAACTTGTGTGGTTTGATACAACTAACACAGACTGACGCTGTTTTCAGCAGAATTACCTTGGTGTCTAGTTTTTGTGCAGAAAATCAACTATCAGGAAAAATCCCGGAAAATATGCCAAAAATCCTATTTCACCAGAAGATCCACGGAGCTAGAATACGAGACGGAGTGGAGCCCTGGGGGGGCCACACCCCCTGCCGCGCGGGTGGGCCCAGCCCGCTCCTGGAGGCGGTGTGGCTGCCCCAGGCACCCCCTCGGCCTCCCTCTTCACCTATAAGATGTCTCTTGACCTAAAAACCGAGGAGGGTTCGACGTTTTTCCAGAAAGAGTTCCGTTGCGCCGCCACCACCAGAAACCGCGATTCGAAACTAGAAACTTCGTTCTGCACCCTGCCAGGATGGAGAATTTGGAGAGGATCATCGCCATCATCATCACCAACGCCTCTCCATCAACCATCCATGTTTCCCTCATCCATGAGTGAGTAATCCCCCGCTGTAGGCTATGGGGATGGTAGGGATTGGATGAGTTCTATCATGTAATCGAATAAGATTGTTAGGGCATGGTGCCTAGTATCTCTATTAGTGCTATTTGACTTTGTTGCAACTTGTTGTGCTTAATGCTTGTCACTAGGGCCCGAGTGCCATGATCTCAGATATGAACTTATTATTGAATCATTATGATAGTATTGTTTGTGATCTTATCTGCAAGTTGTGTACACATATCATTGTCTGGATCCAAAGGCCCCGAAGTGATAGAAATTGGGACAACCTGAGGGGATGGCTGTGATGTGAAGATCACATGTGTTCACGGAGTGTTAATGCTTTGCTCGGGTGTTCTATTAAAAGGAGCACCTTAATTGCCAGTAGTTCCCTTGAGGCCCCGCTGCAATGTGCTGGCAGGACAAAAGATGTTGTGCAAATTCTCATTACGAGCACGCATGATTATATATGGAGCACGTGCATATGATTGTTTAGTACTTGGATGATTATTCTTATTTATTTTTAATTGCCCTAGATCTTGAGGTTACATGTTTAGACTCGTCCATGCAACACCCGTCCATCCATCCATATGCGTACCGCGCTCATATCCTATTGTTTGCTACTATTGTTACTATTGCTCTTGTTTTGCTGCTGCTTTGTTGTTGCTATACCAAATTGTTGCTACTGATAAACTTCTATGAGCAAGAACTATTTCCAGGTGCAGCTGAATTGACAACTCATTTGTTAAGGCTTGCAAGTATTCTTTGGCTCCCCTTGTGTCAAATCAATAAATTGGGTAATACTACCCTCGAAGATTGTTACGATTTCCTATACTTGTGGGTCATCAAGACTATTTTCTGGTGCCGTTGTCGTGGAACATAGCTTTATTTGTAAGTTCACTTGGATCTACTATTGTTCACTCCTACTCCTTTCATCATGGGGAAGTCTCGTGATGGAAAGTTTCCTATTTTACCATCCACTACAAGAAGAGGTACAGTCCTAAACACCTCTGTTGTTCTTGATTCACTGTCTGTTATAAGTAAGCTTGTTACACCACCACCACATACTCATGCTACACACACTGCTACTACTGCTGAATCTGAAACTACTTCTGATACTCATGATGTTACTTCTACAGTGCTTGATGCGAGTGATTCATTAGGTCCTTTCCTAGATGCTACTATGGCTAGTCTAGGAAATACTGAAACTCCTAGTGAAGACACTGTTACACCTGTTAGCTCACCTGAGTATATAGAGAGATTTTATATTAATGATGGTTACATTGAGTTTACTGATGAATTTATTGAAGACTGCCGAAATACACATGGTGCTAGTGCTAATAAGAGTCTCCTTGAGAGATGTACCATTATTCCTAAACTGTCCTCTGATCCTAAGTTTGCCACTTCTCCCATAGATATTAAAGATGAAGATTATTCTCTCTTGATTTATCCTATTTAGACATTGTTGAGAAAGAACCTTTTTGTGGGACTGAGAGTGAGAGTGTTGTGGCACATATGAATGAGCTTTCCACTATGAATGCTTTATTCTCTGATGATTTTAAGATGCGCAAGTACTTTGTTACTAAGATCTTCCCTTTTCACTAAAAGGAGAAGCTAAAGCTTGGTTTAATAGATTACCTCCTGGTTCATTGATAGCCCTGATTGCTTGATTGCTTCTTTCTTCCAGAAATATTTTCCTCCTAGTGCTAGACATGCTGCTTTGTAGAGACTTTTTGATTTTAAACAGGGAGAAGAAGAGAAATTGCCTGAGTGATGGACAAGGTTCTGTGCCTTGATTCATGCACATACTGGATGTTCATTACCTAAAAATGAGCTTCTTGATATTTATTATAATGGACTAACTGATGATTCTAGGACATACCTAGATAGTTTTGCTGATTGTGTTTTCAAGAAAAGAACTCCTACAGATGTTGAAGAATTAATGGCTAAAATAAGCAAGAATTATGATGATTGGATTTCAACTGAGCTAAATACACCTAAGCCTATTACTCCTGAACCAGTTGTGCCTAAACCAATTCCAACACAAATACCAAAGAAGAGGGGAGTGATTGCATTAAATGATGAAGTGATGAAAGAAGCTAAGATATGTCTTAAGGAGAAAGGTATTAGAGCTGAAGATGTGAAGAATCTACCTTCTATGCAAGCCAATTCCCCACTCATCTACTATTGAGGTACACTCTCTTCACTTTGATGAAGGTGATATTCCTTATGGTAAGCCTCCTGATCAATGCTTAGAGGAACTTGACACATTTATTGTTAAACAAGGTAATTTTAATAAACAAGTTCAGAATCATTTATTGGAAAACTCTAGAGCTATTAATAAGTTGAAAGATATTGTGGAAAGAACTGCTAATGATATTAAAATGCTTTGTAAACACTTTCAAATGGTTCAAACCCAAACTGATCAACTTGCTAAGGTACAAAAGGATATGCTAGTTAATGCCTCAGGAGATAAACATGCTTATGGAATTAGAACTAGGAGTGGTATAGCTACTCAAGATCCTTTATATCCTGAAGGACACCCTAAAAGAATTAAGCAGGATTCTCAACAAGGTGAAAGTAGTGGTAGTCCTCATAAGAGAAAGAAAAAGAAACATAAAATAGTTGAAGAACCACTTGAACCTGTTGTAGATCCTAATAGTATATCTGTCTCTGATGCTGAAACTGAGAGTGGTAATGATAAAAATGATGCTCCTTATAAGGAGGAAGTTGAGGAAGAACCTGAGAAGCACACTAAGAACACTAGGTACACTAAGGAAGATTTTATTGCTAAAATACATGGTAGTGAGAGAGAACCTTGGGTGCAGAAACCTATGCCTTTTCCAAATAAGAAACACAAGTCAAAGGAGGAAGAATACTATAACAAGTTTTGTGAGTGGATGAAACCTTTATTTCTGCAAATTCCTTTGACTGATGTTATTAAGCTGCCTCCTTATTCAAAGTATATGAAGGATATTGTCTCTAATAAAAGTAAGATTCCTAATGAGGAAATTTCTACTTTGCTTGCTAATTATTCCTTCAATGGTAAGGTTCTAAAGAAACTTGATGATCTAGGTATACCAACTATTCCTTGCTCTATTAATAATAATTATGTTAGAACTGCTTTATGTGATTTGGGAGCTGGAGTTAGTGTTATGCCTTTTTCTCTCTACAAGAGACTCCACCTAAAAAAGTTGAAACCAACTGATATATCTTTGCAAATGGCTGATAAGTCTACCACTATTCATGTTGGTATATGTGAAGATGTTCCTGTTCAAGTAGCTCATAATTGCTTGGTTTTGACTGATTTTGTTGTGCTTGAGATGCCTGAAGATGATAATATGTCCATTATTCTTGGGAGACCTTTTCTTAATACTACAGGTGCTGTCATCAATTGTAATCAAGGAAAAGTAACTTTTAATATTAATGACAAAGAGCATACTGTCTATTTCCCCAAGAAGGTTGCTAATAGCTATTGACTGAATTCCATTGCAAATATTGAGAGCATCAAGGTTGGAGAAATATATTGTCCCATTCCACAAGAAAGTTTTGAAACTATTATGATTGGGACAATTGCTATCAAGTTTGAGGTAACATAATCACTTTGTGGAATGCAAAGTTTTGTTTCATATAAGATTGTTTTGGTAACAAGACTTGATCAACCTTGTTAACAAAGGGATTTTAATGAATAAAACAATGCTTCCACTGTGGTTATACTTGCTCACTTTTATTTTTCTCCTTCCTAGTCTTTGCTCTTCCTCTTGTTAGCTTTAGTTTTGCTAGTTGTTTTCTTGTTAAAGTGTCTTAGAACTTCTGTAGTTTTGGTTTTTGTTTGCTTTTGCTTCTTCTAAAAAAATCTTTTTTGCGAGAAAATCATTTTCATACCCTGAAAATTGGCCAAAAATAAAGTTTCCCAAAAAATCCCAGAAAATTCATAATAATTTTTTCCTCGAAAAAAGGGGTAGAGGGACACCTGGAGTGGCCCAGGGGGACCCACCAGGCCAGCACACCCCCTGGTGGCGCGGCCAGCCCCAGGTGGCGCCTGGCCTGGGTGTGGCCCACCTGTGGCCCTCCAAGATTCCTCCTCCTAGCCACCTTCTTTCTCTCTCCCGAAAAACACCGGAAAACTTTTTCAAGATCGAGTTCCTGCTATTCTTGCTCCTAATTTTCGATATCCTTGCTCAGCCCATCTTTGCTGCTGATTTTTGGAGGGATTGCTCCTTGGTATGTGCCTCCTCCGCTTGTCCAATTAGATTTGTGATTGGTAGATTGTATCTTGAGTATTTTGCTGCTATAGGTGTCAGGTTGTGTGAGATTGCATGCTTGTTCTATGCTTAGAGATTTCATTTTGATGCATGTGTATCCCTCTAGCAAGTTCCTATAGTAGTTTCTCATCATTTATCAACTTGGAAATCACTTGGTTTGATGTTTGTCTAAAAATTTCAGAAAAAAGTGTCATGGACAACCACACCTTTGGTGAAATATTTGAGAGTGATGCACCTAGGAGGGCAAGGCCTTCAAGATCATCCTCACGAGCTAGGCCCTCATACAATGAGGATCTCACTACACCACAATTTGGCAACGAGGGAGATGAGGGGGATGCGCACCCTTCCACCTTTCCTTGTCCAACCTTTTTGTGGGCTGCTGGGATTCTCAATGATTTTCTAACCTTGGTTCGAAGGGTTGGATTAATGAGTTATATGTAGGATGAGAGTGTGTAGTATGCTACGCTCACTAAAACCTTTGTGGAGAGTTTCTCTTTTTCTAATAGCCTGTTCAAACCAGATGTGTCTTTCAAAATCTATAACAGGCCTTACTCCATGACATTGAAGAAATTTTGTGAGATCCTGGGTATTGGTACAGCTGGGACGATGAAGAAGATTCCAGCTCAACCCACTGATTTGTTGGAGCTCTACCGCGGGATAACCAATGATGATGACCGTAGAGCCTAGAGGGGAAAGATAAGAAATATTCAACTCCCAGCTATTAGGTACTTTGCTTATTATCTTGCCACTAGTGTTCTTGGTAGGGAGAACACTAGCAATATTTCCAACTATCATTTGGCCTTCCTAGATGTTACACTCAACAATGAAACCAGGTACAATCTTGGTTCTCTTATTGCTCGTCGCTTAGCTGCTAAGGGACCCATTTATGGGGGTATTATTGTTGCACGTGTTGTTGCTGCTTTAGACCTTGTTGTTGATCCAAATGATACAGTTTTGGCTCCTCAGAGGCTTGATCTTGCTGCCATGAAAGCGCATCAGTTTGTCACTGCTAGCTCTACCCTTGAGAGCCTAGTTTATAGAATGTTGTTTACTGACGGGGAAGAGAGAGAGATCCCTCTTCCACAAACCACTTTGTTCAGTATTTCCCAGGGACCTTTGTCACGCTCCAAGGAGGAGATGGATGAGAAACTGCGCATTCTTGGCTTCCATGGACACTATCAGGGGGACACGCCCTCTTATGACCCCTCTATGCACTACACAGGGGAGTCCTCGAGCTCGTACCAGGACGAAGGGGCCTCCTCATCGTATTACGGAGGTGCACCTTCTTGGTCACCATGGAGTTGAGCCCCACTTAGGCAAAAATCCTAAGCTTGGGGGGAGGTATACCGACATCACACTCATCTATATATCATGTTTCGTCGGTTCTTTGTATATCCATTGTTTCGCTTTCTTTTTGGTTTTTGTTTCCGCTTTCCCAAAACACAAAAATACCAAAAATATTTTTGTTGTTTCTCTTGGTTTGTTTCTTTTTTTTCTAGTTTTGGTTTGCCTTAAAGGAAAATCCAAAAAGATTTTGCTTTGTCTGATTTTCCTTTGTTTGGCTTTGTTTTGTTTGCTTGCTTTAAAAAAATCGAAAACACCAAAAATATTTGTTCTTCTTTGGTTTTGTGAGTTCTTTGCAGGGTTCAGCCGTCCTTAGTGGAGTTTGGGGTTTCATGTTATTATTCAAGCCACACAAGTGAAGGGCAATAATGAAGATTAAGACAACTTGAGGTGTGGTAAGAGGCTGGTAACGAACTCTATTTGTTTTCATTTTTGTACATATACTCATCGTGGTGAGCATGCTTAGGCTGTTCATGTAAGGTGTATGTTATTTATGGATGCTTAGTAGTTCTTGCTTTCTTATGATTAGCCCTAGCTTGCTAATAGTTTGTAGCATGTCATATGAATGTTTGCTTGCATTGTTCTATTCATAACTTGGTATGATATTGTGGTATCCTCCTCTGAATGTTTCATGTGAATCGACTTGGCACATGCTCACGCATGCATATGACTAAACAATAATCAGTAAGCCTCGATGATTTATTTTGCCTCAGAGTTCTGGTATCACTTTATTGCCATAATTAGTCCTGTTTTTTTGCAAGCATGATTATGACAGTTATTGCTCTCTCGTTTGTCGCTCCCTCTCTATTGCTAGACTTCACTTGCACTGAGTACGAGCTCTACTTGTGCATCCAACTCCCCAAAACCAATACTGCCAACAGTGTCCACCATACCTACCTATTAGCATCATTTGCTATTCAGTGCATATTCATTATGCCTTGTTTTCTTCCAAATAAAATGTTTGACTATTTTGAGAAAGTTAGTTAGTAAAGCTCTCACGAACTTGATGGCACACTTTATTCCTTGCACTTAATGAACCTGAACCATTGTGATTGTCCATGAAAGTTATATGCTTGCAAATTATAGGCTAGGAGTTAGCAGAACCGTGCTGTCATGGGGAAGGCTTTCAACACTTATGGATACATATCCAGTTGATATCATGCTCTTTTGTTTGCGGATGTCGTCAGTGTGAAATAAAAGGGGATCTTGTGAGTTCATGGATTATATATATGTGTTAGAGAAACGCCTAGGCCGCTAGCCTAAGCCGTGCCTAATCATGGTGGAAACTTGCAGCATAACCATAATGAGCAATATGTGAAGCATCCTCAATAAAAACCTATGCAAATAGGAAATAAAAAGATCCCTGAGATGCTCATTGTCTGCTTGCCTTGTCATTTTGATTATGGGATAGCTCCTGTACCATGTGCAAGGGGTACCTCGTTGGCAGTTCTCTATGATATGCATGTATTTGCAATGACAAGAAGTTACAAGTAACTAAAGGTTAGTAGAATGAGGATCGGCCCTCGTACTCAAGGGACATGGGATTTCTAGTTTATGGCCTATCAAGCATATAACTCATATTGGACCTCACTTTCACCATTAACCATATAAATATGCCTATGATAGGGGTAATGAGAGCTCAACGCTAATGAGTACCTTACTTTTAGCATTTGAAAGCCTTTCAAACTTTTCAAACCCTTTTCACTTCCTTGTTGAGTCACCACTTATTCTATGAGCACCTTCTTGAGAGAATAGTTGTCATTCTTGTGTTTGTCTCAAAACTTGGTTAATTATGTCATGACTTTGATGTTTGTACCTCTGATATATTTACTTCTAGTCTTCACTTGAACTTCAGAGGTGCCTTGGCATTCATTTTGTGCTCTACAAACAAAGGCAAGAGAGATACCACTCTATCATACCTTATTATGAGCATTGCAATGTTGCTTATGTTTATGTTTCATGCTGCTTATTATTATTGAGTTGGTTTCTCTTCATAGCTTGCAATGACTATTGAGTAGACTTAGTTGCATACTTCTTATTATGAATGGTTTAAGTATCTACTCCTGTATTGAGAATATTTACATCATGTGAAGCAAATGTGTTCGTGAAAGTTCTTTTATCGCACTCAGTTTTCAACCGAATTGCTTGAGGACAAGCAATAAGCTAAGCTTGGGGGAGTTGATACGTCCAAAACATATCTACTTTCCCGAACACTTTTGCTATTGTTTCTCCTCTAAACTTGTGTGATTTGATACAACTAACACAGACTGACATTATTTTCAACAGAATTACCTTGGTGTCTAGTTTTTGTGCAGAAAATCAACTATCAGGAAAAATCCCGGAAAATATGCCAAAAATCCTATTTCACCAGAAGATCCACGGAGCCAGAATACGAGACGGAGTGGAGCCCTGGGGGGCCACACCCCCTGCCACGTGGGTGGGCCCAT
Source organism: Avena sativa (assembly GCA_916181665.1). NCBI lineage: Eukaryota > Viridiplantae > Streptophyta > Magnoliopsida > Poales > Poaceae > Avena > Avena sativa. The sequence continues at coordinate 222,317,927 of OV702296.1, forward strand.
CTCGCGCCTGGAGGGGGTGTGGCTGCCCCAGGCCCCCCCTCGGCCTCCCTCTTCGCCTATAAGATTCCTCTTGACCTAAAAACCGAGGGGGGTTCGTTGTTTTTCCAAAAAGAGTTCCGCTGCGCCACCACCACCAGAAACCGCGATTTGGAACCAGAAACTCCGTTCTGGCACCCTGCCGGGACGAGGAATTTGGAGAGGATCATCGCCATCGTCATCACCAAAGCCTCTCCATCAACCATCCATGTTTCCCTCATCCATGAGTGAGTAATTCCCCACTGTAGACTATGGGGATGGTAGGGATTGGATGAGTTCTATCATGTAATCGAATAATATTGTTAGGGCATGGTGCCTAGTATCTCTATTAGGGCTATTTGACTTTGTTGCAACTTGTTGTGCTTAATGCTTGTCACTAGGGACCGAGTGCCATGATCTCAGATATGAACTTATTATTGAATCATTATGATAGTATTGTTTGTGATCTTATCTGCAAGTTGTGTACACATATCATTGTCCGGATCCAAAGGCCCCGAAGTGACAGAAATTGGGACAACCCGAGGGGATGGCTGTGATGTGAGGATCACATGTGTTCACGTAGTGTTAATGCTTTGCTCTGGTGCTCTATTAAAAGGAGCACCTTAATTGCAAGTAGTTCCCTTGAGGCCCTGCTGCAACGGGCTGGCAGGACAAAATATGTTGTGCAAGTTCTCATTGCGAGCACGCATGCCTATATATGGAACACGTGCCTATGATTGTTTAGTACTTGGATGTTTATTCTTATTTATCTGCAATTGCCCTAGATCTTGAGGTTACATGTTTAGACTCGTCCATGCAACGCCCGTCCATCCATCCCTATGCCTACCACGCTCATATCCTACTGCTTGCTACTACTGTTAATATTGCTCTTGTTTTGCTGCGGTTGTTGCTACTACCAAACTGTTGCTACTGATAAACTTATGTGAGCAAGAACTATTTCCAGGTGCAGCTGAATTGACAACTCAGTTGTTAAGGCTTGCAAGTATTCTTTGTCTCCCCTTGTGTCGAATCAATAAATTGGGTAATACTACCCTCGAAGACTGTTGTGATCCCCTATACTTGCGGGTCATCACCTAGTCACATGCTTGCAAGCCAATTGGATGACATTCCACCGAGAGGGACCAGAGTATATCTATCCGTCACATGGATGGACAAATCGCACTCTTGATCCATGGACTCAACACATACTTCCAGAATACCTAATGCCACCTTTATAACCACCCAGTTAAGAAGTGGTGTTTGATGTCATCAAAGCATCCATCCGGTGATGGTGATTAACATAATCTCATGGTCTAAAGATTAGGTTACTATGTCTTTGAAAGCTTATAGCAAACGAACTCTGAATGACTTGATCTTATGCTATGCTAACTATAGGAGTGTGTCCATCACATCATTATTCTAATGATATGACCTTGATATTAATAACATCCAATGTTCATGATCAGGAAACCATGATCATCTATTAATCAACAATGTAGTTTAACAAGAGGTTTCCTAGGAATTATTTTATGTTTACAAAACACATAAGTATTGATGTTTCCAGTTAATATAATTATAGCATGTTATGAAAACATTTATCATAAATACAAAGATATGATAATAACCATTTTATTATTGCCTCTTGGGCATATCTCCAACATGGAGGCGCAGGCTTGAACATGATCTCCACCGAGACGTTTGCCAAGCTGCAGGTGCGATAGGCTGATGCCGACCATGCCGTTCTCCAGAGTGACCAATGGTACCACCATACCCATCAGGCAGGTGCGCCTCTCCGTCACATTCGGGAGGCGTGACAACTACCGCATAGAGCTCATCGACTTCGACGTGGCACATATCGGTCTCCCGTACAACATCATCCTCGGCTACCCTGTGCTAGCTAAGTTCCTGGCGGCCACTCACCACGCTGACAACATCGTCAAGATGCCTGGGGGTAGCGACAGAGTCAACACGGTTCGTTGCGATGAGGTAGAAGCCTTGCGCTCCCTTGAGCACTCCTACAAGACTACGGCCACTACCTACCCGGAAGATGTGGACGCCCTAGATTATGTTAGAGGCTCCACAAGGAGGAAGCAAATGGTGGCCCAGGAAAATGCCATGGCGAAGAGGGCGGTAGCCGCTCTGTTCCCACCTCGCAAGGAGCAGAGCAAAATCGGTGCCTGCACCCTCAAGTGGAACTCGGGACCACCACCGCCCATCCTAGCGAATGCTGGAAAATCCCCCAAGAACTGCGTCGACCCGAGGGCTCCGGACTTCCTGGTGGATTGCACTCAGCGCGTGCACAACACCGACTGCATCCCCGAAGGCGTCTAAGCTACCAGCTGAGCAGGGGGATCAGGCTAGGGGGATTTTAGAATTTTCCACATTGTATTTTTCAATTTTATTATTTTCCACACCATGTGTCGCTGACATGTGGTGGTCAATGTGGTCAATAATAAATTTCTAAAGTAAAGTATGGCAAATGATAAAATATCCCATAGGCTGCTGGACGGTGGACAAATATCTCCATACGGTGCACCTGACTTCTCGACCTTTTGAAGGTGACCTCCAAAAATCTCACCCCTTATAGCTTTATATCCTGTAAGGATCCGTGTGAGCCACGACGACATTGTAATAAGCTTGGACTTCTGGCAGTTTTTAGATCTTATGCTCTACGCATGTCTTGATATTTGGTTTTTTCTTGGAAAAACATTTCTCCAAAAACCGTGCATTCTCGAGTTCCCTCAAATACGCCACACGAGCGGGGTCTAGGCATGGTGCTCATCACCGGGTCACTCCCTGTCAACATCAGAGCCTAAAGTGTCGAGCTCTGAACTAACGGACTTGTTCCGGCCATAAGTCACCTCACCCACGATTTATAATGCTTGATACCCTAGTGCGACACATGTATGGAACCCCAATGACACACGTCTTTTCCCTACGACCCTCTCTTGATAAGGTCTACGAGGCGGCTCGTGAGGCCCATTCCCTCTAGCGGCAAAAAAGTACAGGACCTAAAGTGTCGAGCTCTGAACTTACGGAATAGTTCCGGCGACAAGTCACCTCACCCACAGTTCCTGGCACCTGGAGTCATCGCATTTCATATTCGCAGGGTTTCACTGGTGCACATTTTTTGTCCTACGGGGTAGCTCGTGAGGCACTGCCCCTCCAGCAGCTCAAGCTCTCAGGACCTAAAGTGACAAGCTCTAAACTTGCTGACCAGATTCGGCACTAAGTCACCTCACCCACGGTTCCTAATATTTAAAAAGATATCATTGTGACGGCTCATAAGTCACTACCCCTCTGTGGCCCAAGCTCTCAGGACCTAAAGTGTCGAGCTCTGGACTTGCTGACCAGTTTCGGCACTAAGTCACCTCACCCATGGTTCCTGATATTTAAAAAACCCTCATGCTAAACCTATAACCCCTCTACAAGGGGCCAACGGTATAAGCATTTGCCCTATAGTGCTCTCCTCGAGAGGCTTATGTGGCGGCTCGTGAGGCACACTCCTCCAGCGGACAAAGCTCTACAGGGCCTAAAGTGTCGAGCTTTGAACTTAAGCTCTGATTTTGGCAGTAAGTCACCTCACCCACGGTTCCTTACGCTCAAAAACTCTTCACGCCGGTTCATTTCAGGGCCACCACGGCGTGCGTGCCCTATTCACGGTCATATCCTCGAGAGGATCCTCGAAGGGCACGCGAGACAAGGCCCTTTGGTGGATCAATCACTAAACCTATAGTTCGAAAAAGACCAGCAGCAAGTTACACCATCCGCGCTAAAGGCAGCTGCCCTATGACACTTCCCTCGGGAGGCTTACAGAGCGGTTCACGAGATAGATCCTCTTCATGGTCCTAAACGTCGGCAGCACCGACAGCCGCAGCAACCGCCCGTAGCTCGCACCCCTTTCCCTCGAGAGGAGGCTTGCGAAGTCGCTCCCTGACCAAGGAATAAGGGCACGCACAAGACTCGTAATGCTAGTGCCACTCAAACAGCTAGGCCCAGAGACCAGTGTAAGGCTCCCTCGTGAGAGCGCACGCCCGAAACAACATGCGAATGAAAAGTACTCACTGGGATCGTTGCGACAACAACCCAAAAACCCTTCACGAGGGCAGGGGCTAGACCCTAGAAATGTGTGGAAGCTCCTTGTAAGCCACTACGCAGGATCCACTGCACGACAGTCAATGCCACCGGCCAGAAGAGCTCCACACAAGCGGCGTCTCCTTGGCGCCTCCTTCGGAAGCCACCTAATCATGCACAGCCCCCCCTCGCCAAGACATCGTCCCAGGGCACTTCACCACCTTGGCAGGTGCACGGGAGGGGCTCATGAGGTTCGCCATCCGAAAAGGTCATTCGGACGGTCGTGGCCAATTCCACTGAGCCGGCACCACGCCATGACCACGCACACAAAACTCTAGCATCACAGCAAAAACATGCGAAAGGAGAAACAGCAAGCGCGAATATCCACTTACATAGATCCATGACAATCTCCCTTACAGTCTGATTGTGAGACAGAAAACTAAGGGATACTACAACTCTCGCACTAGTAGAAGGCACGCGGCCCCGACGGCACCACTATGGCCGCAGCATAAACCCCGCCCAAACCCTTTAAGAGGTGGCGGGGATAGTCGACGCGACATGACATAGGGTTGTACACCATCATCAACAAGCCCTTCTCGACGTCACAGCGAAACCTCAGCACAGAGCCACGCTCAATTTCCTAGTCGCAAACGAAGCTCTTCCAACCAGAGGCGAAGTACATCTCCCCTGATGTGGGAATCTCGAGCTCCATAGTCCACCTGCCGCCGCCTCTTGAATACCTAAGCTGCACGGACTCCTGGAGATGGACCCCTGTAGTGAGGGCGAAGCGCGATGGAAGTCGCTCCCTGGTGGACCGATCGTCGTCCTTCAGGAGAGGACGAAGTCGGTGACCTTCTCGGGTTCGCCTCCACTCTCGATCTTGACCCTATACCAGGGATGGTGCGAGGGAGGCGCTCGATCTAGGCCAATTACCGAGCTGGAGTGATGGCTCTGGCAGCCACAGCCCGGGCACACACGTCCACGCCTCACGGAGATGCTCCACCCCGCCGTCAGAGCAGTATGGACGAAGGTGGAACCCGAAGGCGTGTGGCGACCTTTGCGCTCCCCGAGGCCACTCCCGCGCGGCCGGCCCTGGCCACGCTTTGCCGACGGGGTTTCTTCTGCTTCTGCCATCAAAGCTTTACCCTTCTCGGCGGCTAAGAAGCGTTTGGGCGCCATGGAGGCTAGGCCTTCACACGGGAACCTGAGAAGGAAGAAGGGGAATAGTGGCATGGAGCGAGAACAAATCGCGCCCACACCCCGATATAACAGGGACAGTTCAAAATACGTATTGCTTTGCTCGGCACGCGGCATTAACTGCAGGACCCCACACACCGTCCCATCATGGGAGCAACTCTCAGGATGGATGCGACATGCCTGAGATCTGCGGCCAGGGGTGTGTTGGGGATATGCTATATGGGTATCCTCATAGCATGTCTCCCATCCGGATAACCCGGGTGGCCCACAGTTGGTAGCATGGCCCATGGCCTGCTGGGAGGCCCAGTTAGATGGATCCAGAAGGGAGGCCCATGCCGGATAAAGGAAGGCTACGGAAGAGTCACCGACGTACCCGGAGCCTTGGAGTACAAGACACGCTAGACTAGTTGTAAGCAGTGTAGGACTCTATAACCTGTCCGGCTAGGACTTTTCCCTATAACCCTAGTACCTGGTGACTATATAAGTCGGGCCTATGGGAGCCTTTAGGGAACAATCTCAGACAATCTAGTGTCGACTACGACGCAGCTCGCACAATGAACCAATCCCTGTAACTCGGAGTATTGCCCGTATAGTGATTTATAGCAGGAGTAGGATTCCGCCACCGCCGTGGGATCTAAACCTGGGTAAGCTGTGTTACCTCATACCCGTCAACCGTCCGCCTTCCCCGCGTCTCTAAACACGCACTGTGAGGACCCCTCCATGGCGTACTCGTCAGCAATACCACGACAGTTGGCGCCCACCGTGGGGCAAGAGGCGCTTCAGGCTCTTCAGCGGGCGAGGACCAAGATCTTCGCGGGAATCGGCGAAACCGTAGCCATTGGTCGTGTTCTCTTCTCCGTCAACGTTTCGATCATCCCTCCCGACGAGTTCTGGATCCCGACAAAGACGAACCCTACGCGGTGCTCGATCGCCCCCATCGGAGATATCCATCTCTTCATCGGTGAAACCGACTCGAGCACTAGTTCCCTAGGAGTCAGAGGAGCATCAAGACCCGCACGGACCGCCTACGAGCAGGATACGTTCGTGGAAGGATCGATGTCAGATCTCTCTTTGGAGTTTGCCGACAAAGATCGGAAATATTCAAGGCCCACCCAAACCGCCCCTATGCAGGATATAACGGTGGAAGATCGCTGCAAGTCCACCGTCTTCGTCCACGCGTCTAGACAGCAGAGATCCAAGTTCGTCGGCGTGGTTACCATCTTCGACCTGGCGCGTTGCATTCAGAGAGAGGGAGAAAACCCCTGCGATTACCTTGCCAGGTGGCTCCGTATACGGGCCGATCTGGCGCATTACCCCAATGATAATGACATGTATCACTTTGTGGAAGGACTGGACCAAGGTACGCTTCTCCGGAATTCGCTAAGGCGGCAGCAGGCTTCAGGACGCCTCACCTTCGAAAGCATGGTGAACACCGTCAACAACTACGCGGAGGCTAAGGAGGCAGCTCAGACAACTCTTGCGCTCATCGATGGAGCGCCACCGATTCAGCCACCGCCACCACCGCCACCCGCCGCCATCACCGCAGCTGCACCACCGCCTCTAGTCATCGTCGCTACTGTTGCACCTCCACCCTCCGACTCTGTGATTGACACGCTCTAGGCCGACTTCATCACAGATTCAGAGGAGATAGATTTCAGTCCGGAGGAGCTAGACTCTGCCATGCAGGAGATGGAGGAGGATTACAAGCGCGACGAGCAGGCCAACAAAGTCGTCACGTCCAGAGAGGTTTTCGTCACCATTGGGATGGCGATGGATGAAGATCAACCCAGAAGAGCTCCGCCTACAGTGCTGGACAAGGGGAAGGGACCACCTGTTGCTGCCGACAATGATCGCTCAAAGGACATGCCCCCTCCGCCTAACCCAGTGCAACAGCCGCAGGAACTCGGCACCGGACCGAGCAACAAGAACACCGCAAACCCGCCGCCTCCGGCATCTATGTCGATTGCTGCCCAAGTTACTCCAGCTGATAGAGTGATGTACGACAATCTCCTCGTTGAGCCCATGACCGTGTCTCATATTCGCAATGTAGTCCAGCTTGACGAGAAGCGCCAGCAGCTGCTGGAGGAAGCGCAGGCCATCGTGGAGCAAGGCGCAAAGCTAGATCGAGATCTGGCCAACGCGTAGAAGTCAATAGAGAAGGCTAGAGCAATGGAGGTCGGGTACAAGACTCTGCTGCTGCAGCAGAAGGCCAAGAAAGCTCCAGCTCGCATCATCAACGATCCTGGTGTGTGGCGAAACCCAGGATGGGCTCCCCCGAAGCCGGCATAGGCCAAGCCATACATTGACAATCAAGGCAGGCAGCTGATGCCCACTCCTCTCCTCAACCTCGTCGTTGCAAAGACCCTTCTGGAGAAGGATAGATCACCCGAAGCAGTGGACCAGGTCTATGACCTAGTGGCCAAGGCGGTGAAACAGCAGGAAAAGGCCACCTCTCACAGGCTTGAGTCTGACCTAGTGTTTTGTCAGTCTAGCTAGCACAAGCCGTCGAGGGACAGATCTCCTCTTGATGTCGAATCTCAGATGGGTTCGTCCGAACGAAGACGGAGGGATGCGCGCAACAGGAAAGACGTTATCCCCATATCCTCCAACCGCGGAGGTAAGGCCCAACCTCGTCGCCCATCGCCACTGCCCCGTTCACCCCGACATCGCGAAGACACCAAGGCTCACCATCGTACGGATATGCCTCCGCCAAGGCAGAGCGGCATCATCATCAGCGATAACGCAGAGTAGACCCGTCATGATGGGGAGCGCAACCAAGGACACAAGAGCAGGTCGCGTCATGACCCTCCGTGTCCGACAAGCAACCGCGACAAGTGTGAGGCGTTGCAGGAGGGTAACAGCAAGAAAGCTAACCCACCGCCACCTCCGCCTCCGTCGCCACCTAGCAACCACCATGGTGGATGAGGCCCGTGTCGTTCACGCAACCAATCCCCTGATGGCAAGAAGAAGAAAAGAAGCCCGGAGCCATACGATGCACGTTCGCGTCTGGACAAGATCCACGAGGCCCGGGAAGGACCATACTTGGGACCACATTGCTTTGGACCTGTGATACGGTCCGCAGCTTACCCCAAGGGTTTCCGGATTAACAAGACCATCAAGCCCTATGACGGCACCGCCAAGCCGGCTACATGGTTGCAGGACTACGGCAACACGGTAAAGATCACCGGGGGTAACCCCAACGTCGCCATCAAGTACCTCCCATTGATGTTGGCGGGCATGGACCGTCAATGGATTGATGACTTGCCGGAAAGATCCATCTACAATTGGTTGGACATGCAAGAAGCATTCACCAAGAACTTCGAGGGTATGTACAAACGTCCATGCACTATTGGCGATCTACAGCGGTGCGTGCAAGAGAAAGATGAGACATCTCGCGCCTACCTCTCTCGCTGGTTGGATATGAAGAATTCTTGTGCAGGAGTGCATGCCCAGACCGCCATGGACGCCTTCATCGATGGGTTGGAAAGGGGCACGTTGCTCCGACATAAGCTGAAGCGTCTGGGGCCAGTGAGTTCGCGGCTACCGATGATGATGCTCGCGGATCTTTGCCGGCAATGGCCGTTCCAACTCAAGCTCGAAGGAACAGCAGCACAAAGCAGAAGACCCCGCCTGAAGAAAACCAAAAACTCCGACATGGTCGCTATGACTTTTTTAGAGGACGAGGTGATGGCGGACAGCGTGGCCGAGGACGAGGAGCTGGTCGTGGGCAACAGCGAGGCAGTGAAACTACCTCGGCAGCGCTCCGTGTTCCCCAAACCTACGAGGAGTACCGTGATATGTCGTGCCTCTTACACCTCGATGCCAATGGCAAAGCCACCCACACCAATCGCCATTGCAATTTCGTCAACAACCTCAAGGAGGACCCAGAGTTCGGCTACAAGCGAAGTCGGAAGAACAGACCGCGAGGAAAGGGCAAGGGGAAGAAGGAGGAGGAGTCCAAGGATTCAAGTGACATGGACGAGGACGTTGACCCCAAGCATGCCGCCAAGAGCGACGGCAGGGGCAAGAACCCCTTCGAGAAGAAGGCGGCAGTTTTCTACACTTTCCTTGGCACCCCCACCATCCGACAACAGAAGACTCCATGAGGATACTGATGGCCACTCTACCCCCCAGTTCCCTAGTTCATGTGCTGGTCGGAGATTCCAATTACTTGGGACAGGAAGGATCACCCAGACCTCATCCCTACGGAGAACCAGTACGCCATGGTCATCAACCCCCTAATTGACGGAAATGAGTTCACCAAACGTATGGTGGATAGTGGAAGTAGCATCAACATCATGTACCCTGATACACTGCAGAAGATGAACTTGATGGAGGCAAACCTAAGGCGGACCAACACCATCTTCCACGGCGTAGTTCCTGGTCGGGAGGCTCGGTCCCTTCGGTGCATCACACTTTAGGTAGCTTTTGGTGATGTTAATAATTACCTCCAAGAATGCATGACCTTTGAGGTGGTCGCCTTCAAGAGCGTGTACCACGTCATATTCGTCCGCGACATATTCCACACCTTCATGGCCAAGCCATGCTTCGTCTATAACAAACTCAAGATACCCGGACCAAACGGTGTCATCACCATATCCGGAAGCTTTACCAAAGCAAAGGGACTGCGAGGTTGGAGAAGCATCCTACTCAGAAGCTGTCCTCTATAGCGAAGAATTCGAGGAGATCCAGAGCAAGGTCGATGCCTTGGAGATGCCCGCGTCGAAGAAACAAATTTCTGACTCCGCCCCAGCATTCAAGGCCACCATCGAGACCAATACGGTGGAACTTGTGGTAGGCGATGCCTCCAAGACCACCGCCATTGGGACGAACCTGGACCCTAAATAGGAAAGCGCGCTCGTCGAGTTCCTCCATGAGAATAGGGACATCTTTGCCTGGCAACCTGCCAACATGAAAGGTGTACCTAGGGAACTTGCCGAGCACATCTTGAACATTGATCCAAAATGTAAACCAGTGAAACAACCTCTACGACGCTTTGGAGATGAGAAGAGACGCGCCATAGGCAAAGAGATAGCTAGATTACTTAAGGCTAGTTTTATCCGAGAAGTCCTTCACACCCAATGGGTGGCCAATCCTGTACTTGTCCCCAAAAAGGGAACCAAAGAATTAAGAATGTGCATTGATTACACCGTCTTGTACAACGCATGTCCCAAAGATCCGTTTGCTTTGCCTCGCATTGACCAAGTCATTGACTCGACGGCTGTCTCGGAGCTTTTGTGTTTTCTCGATGCATACTCAGGATACCACCAGATCAAGATGAGGAAGTCGAACCAATTGGCCACTGTCGTGGTATTGCCGACGAGTACGCCATGAAGGGGTCCTCACAGTGCGTGTTTAGAGATGTGGGGGAAGGCGGACGGTTGACAGGTACGAGGTAACAACGCTTACCCAGGCTCAGATCCCACGACGGTGGCGGAATCCTACTCCTGCTATAAATCACTATAAGGGCAATATGCCGAGTTACAGAGATAGGTTTGTTGTGCGAGGTGTGTGCTAATCGCTACTTGATCGTCTGAGATTGTGCCCTAAAGGCTCCCATAGCCCCGACTTATATAGCCGCTAGGTCCTAGGGTTACAGGGAAAAGTCCTAGCCGGACAAGTTATAGAGTCCTATACCGTCTATTACTAGTCTTGTGTATCTTGCACTCCAAGGCTCCGGGTACGTCGGTGACTCCAACCGTAGCCTTCCTTTATCCGGCATGGGCCTCCCTTCTGGATCCATATAACTGGGCCGCCCAGCAGGCCATGCGCCATGCTACCAACTGTGGGCCACCCGGGTTATCCGGATAGCAAACATGCTATGAGGATACCCATATAGCATATCCCCAACAGTAGCCCCCGGAGAACTCCGAGATCTTGCACCGTCTTGCCTCTTTGTGTGGAATTCTCCATCTAGATGGATGGCAAATCATCAAGCAATATCTTGTAGTCCTCCCAAAGAACCCTGCAAGGTTTTCTCCGTCTTCAACATGTAAGTCAGAGAAATGCTGAATCTTCCATCGTACTCTTCCGTAGCCGGAATGGATCCGTCCATGCCGGAATCTTCTGATGTGACGGCTCATCTGCCTATGTTAGCTAGGGCGATGTAGACGTAGGTTAGCGACGCCTCGTAACTCACACATGCAGAGAACGCAATCATGTCCGATTTTCCTGCGCGAGCGATACGAACCATTGGCGGCGACGGTTGAAGAGGTGGCAAAATTTTCGCGCACGTTCACAAACACGTTGTCTACGCGGCAACCGTCCGATCAAGCTACACGAATCTCGATGCTGGATATGATAAATAGCAACCGCAGTGGAATTTTTACCTTTTACCTTATTCTCTCCTCGCATCGTCTTCTTCCTACAGCACGTGCCTCCTCGAGCTCTCCGCGCAAAACTCGCGAAAAGCCCTAGCCCCAATCTGCACCAGTGACCTCCAACCTCTCTCCATGGCTAGCAGCAGCACTTCCCCTTCCATGGCAGCGCCGAGCGAAGCCGCGGCAAAGCCGGCGAGCTCTATCGTCGTGCCCCCAGAGGGCTTGGTCATCCCCGCCTCGGCGGTGATTGAGTCCACCGGCGGCGACCATAATCCAGCGGTGCTGGAGCCGTTGGAGGAGGAACTTGATTCGCACAAGGGCGACTGTCGCGGCTCAGACATCACCAACCGTGATATCCAGGAGCTGATCGCCGAGGTCTACTTCCCTGCGACAGAGGGGCTCGCCTGGCGGGCGGCACCGGCCGGCGAGGTGACACCTTCTCCCCAAGCCAGAGAAAAAGTGTACCTCAAAGCCCAACTGGTACGCGGCGTCTCCCTGCCCATCTCCAACTTCTTCCTATCCGTCTTAAACCACTACAGAGTCCAGCCCCAGAACCTTTCTCCCAACAGTATCTTAGCGCTTAGCAACTACGCGGCGCTCTGCGAGGGTTACTTAGGGATAAAGCCTAGGCTAGATCTCTTCGTGTACTTCTTCACCGTTAAACGCGAAGCCAGAGCCAGTAAGGAAGAACTTAGGAATTGCGGCACCATAAGCTTCAAGATCCGTCCTGGCCGGCGGTTCCCCGACATCGTCGGTCACGAGTCCTGTAAAAACTGGCAGCGTACTTACTTCTACGGCCCAGATATCCCTCTGGCTGGCCGACAAGTAACTTACCCGGACTTCGTTGATGGATCCGCCGCTGAAGCTTCGTCATGGAGATCCCAGGACTCCCTTCCCTCCGACCTTGATGCTTCCCGCGCCATAAGGCGGATAGAATGGTTCGTAGAGACGGGTTTGACCGGCTTGGACCTAGCCATGTGCTGGTTCATCAGGCGAATCCAACATCTGCAGCACCGCGCGAAGCTCATGCATGAGTATACCAGCGATAGAAGGGATAGCCTCCACATCTCCATGGACAACTTCTCGAGTGACTCCGTCAAGCTCCGCCTTAAGGACATCGTCAAGGTGAAGGACAAGAAGCGTGGCTTCACCATCACCTACGACATGTTCGTAGACGGCAAGTGCCCAAAGGTAGTTATTTATTTTCCGTGTATGACATATACTCCAGTTCTTCCATCTTGCAAATGTCATCTCATCTAACACGGTGACTTTTTCACTTAACAGCTTAGCAATCTAGAGGAGGACAGCATGTCTGCCCAAATCTACGATCCAAAGATGAAGGAAGTCACGGTCGTGTCCGACGACGATGCTCCATTGGAGCGAAAGCGGAAGAGATCCACCTCTGACGCTGCCGATAGAGGCAAGAAGAAGAAGATGGAGGGTGGAGCCTCCAAGAAGACTACCGCCGCCCTGGAGGCGGAGAAGAGAAAAGTTACCAGGATCCCCTTTGCCAAAGCACCCCACTTGTGTAAGCTTATTTCTCTCTGACATTGCCTATTCATCTGTCTTGCTCCTGTACTTATGCATTTTGCACGTTTCAGGAAGAAAGCCACGACCAGCCTGAAGAAGACCTCCAAATTGGGGGCTTCTAGAACCATTAAGGACATGCTGCATCGCGACGCATCTCCCGCCATCGCCCCTGTCACTCCCTCCGTCAAGCCCTCGTCTGCCCCGACAAGCTCACAAGCTAAGGAGGCATCTAGCCCTTCTGCCATGGAAGTGGACTCAGGTGCCTCTACCGAGGTGGCTGTCGTCGGCGAGCAGGCGACGCAGGAGAGTGCCACCCACCAAATGGCTGAAGCTCCGGCTAAGGATGCCATCGGTGGCGGTAAGGCGGTGCTGGAAGCAGGTACTTCTGCCGTAGGCGGCGTCCCCGCACCCAAGAAAGCCATAGCCTATCCAAAGATAGTCTATCCGGTACTTACACCGGGTAGCACTGCTATGGTCCCTGGTGCGGCACCGACATCTCCCACGTGCGGTCTAGAGGAGCTCCTCCGACAAGCAGAGATCTTGCAAGGAAACAGCGAATCCTTTGGCAAGCTGCTGGCCGAGAGCGCTAAAAACCTCAAGATCATTGCACTTGTAAGTTTTATTTGCCTTTTGCTTTTCATATGAGTATCCCACTGTAGCCCCCGAGGATGTAGACGGAAAACCATAGGTTTTTGCGTCTATATGCTCTAAGCGTGACTAAGTTAGAAAACCTCTCACTGTAGCCCCCAAGCATATAGGTGGAATGAAATATTCCGACTAGATACTTTTAAGAGTAGCATACGCAGTGTTTATAAATTTCGATATTGTAGCCCCCAAGCCTCTAGTTGTAACAGAATTAGTTCCGACTAGATGCTTAAAGAAAAGCTAAGCATATTGCCGAGTTAAAAACTTTATACTGTAGCCCCCAAGCTTCTAAGCGAGAACTGAATTAGTTCTGACTAGATGCTTAAAGAAAAGCAAAGCATATTGCTAAGTTAAAAACTCTCCCTGTAACCCCCGAGCGTCTAGGTGGAAAATTTCCGGCTAGATGCTCCAAGCAGACCAAACAACGTTTAATTTTTTCCTTTTTTCCACAGAACGAGAATGCTCGGAGGGGCATGGCCAACGACAAGTACCAGAAGATGCGCGCAGACTTGGAAGCTGAAAAGGTAAAACTGCCTTCTTGAAGGAACAGATCACCAAGAGCAAGAGTCTGTTTTCTTTTTCGCATTCCGACTTGGTTTTGTGCCCTTATTCTCCGAGTATTCACTGTGTACTTTGCTTTCTCCGACTTGCAGAAACCATCGCCAAGGCCAAGAATATTTTCGAGCAATCCAAGCACATTCAAGAGCTAGATAGCGAGAACAAAATTCTTAAACAAGAGAGGAAGGACATGCTGAAAATGCATGAGGAGTCAATGAAGGTCCTGCAGGACTCCGCCACCAAGGAAATCAATCGCTTGAAGGAGGAGATCTCTATCTTAAGAGATCAGAAGAAAGTTCCCGATGAGCAGAATCAACGCCATAGTGAGGCGTATAAACTCCTCCAACAAGAGAAAGAATCCTTGGCGGACACCCTCTAGCAAGCTGATGCCAGCATCTTCAGTAAGTTTTCTCTGTCTTGGATTTCTGTAGTCTGGGTACTCTGAATTGTTGAACTTGTGTGTTCCTTGTCGGAATTTGCAGCTCCTATGGGTTTAACCCGATCGCCTCCTCCAGTCAAAGAATGCATGGTTCTTGCTGGCAACTTCATCAACACCGCCATCACGCAAGCTAAGGAGATAGCCAAGCCCCTCTAGATCAACATCAAGGCATTAAACTCCATGGCGAAGTACTCGGAGATCTTGCGCCAAGCCCCCGAGAGTATCACAAGCTGGAAAGCTTCATGTGCACGGGCTGGTGCAAGGATGGCGTTGTCAATGGTGAAGGCACACTATGAAGACG
This sequence comes from Avena sativa, assembly GCA_916181665.1. Classification (NCBI taxonomy): domain Eukaryota; kingdom Viridiplantae; phylum Streptophyta; class Magnoliopsida; order Poales; family Poaceae; genus Avena; species Avena sativa. The sequence continues at coordinate 222,333,006 of OV702296.1, forward strand.
TCGACATCGACACGGTGACCTCTGGCATTCCCGACGTAGACGACTATGGCAAAGAGATTAACCACGAATCCATCTTGTCGTCGCTCGCGGGTTATGACACCAGAGTTGCCGAGTTGGTCGACATCAACGTCTTCGTGCCGATGAACACCATCGATGGCGGCAACCAAATCTCCTCCGAGTCTCTTCACACTGCCGACTTCGAGGGTGGTTCTCCTGCTGGTGATGAGGCTGCTTCCAAGTCACCTGCGCCAAAGGAATGAAGAACAACTTTGTAATATTTGTTTCACCTTTGGTGCGTATGCAGAAAAAACTTATTGATGTAACTTAAGGCGGAAAACAATGTTGCATGTCCTGCTACTTAAGAATCAGTTTCCAGCATGTATATATTTTTTAAGCAAGTGCTGGCTTATCCATTACTTTGGTTCTTATGCTTGACTTTTCGTGAGTCGGAAGACTCGTTGTCGGAACCATGCGCTTAGGTGATGATGCCCAATGGAACCGTCAATAACCTAAGCACAAAATCACCGACAATAAGTGCCAAAAGTCACTACTCCAGAATCCACATAAAACGACAAAGAACGTGTAGACCAGAAAACTTAAGATAACGCCCGTAGGCGGAATTTTCACAAGTGCAATCACAAAACTTGTGCATAAAGGTTTTACATGATCCAAAAATGAACACTAAAGGAGTTAAAAGACTCAGAAATATGAGTGAACCAAAGAGCTTTATTTCATTGATCATATAAGAGGTACATAATTAGATAAAAAATGCTAAGTGTAAAAAGGACGTAGCTATGCTATGTTCCATGGCCGATCAAGCTATGTTATGTTCCATGGCCTCCATTGCTCTTGCTTTCTCTATGAACTTCTGCGCGTTGACCAGATCTCGATCTAGCTTAGCGCCTTGCTCCGCTATGGCCTGCGCTTCCTCCAGCAGCTGCTGGCGTTTCTCGTCAAGCTGAGTCACGTTCCGGATATGAGCTACGGTCAGTGGCTCAACGAGGAGATTGCCGTACATCACTCTATCAGCCAGAGTAACTTGGGCAGCGGTAGACATAGACGCTGGAGGCGGCAAGTTTGCGGTGTTGTTGTTGCTCGGGCCGGTGCCGAGTTCCTGCGGCTGTTGCACTGGGTTAGGCGGAGGAGGCATGACCTTTGCGCGATCATCGCCAGCAGCAATAAGTGGCCCCTTCCCCTTTTCCAGCGCTGTAGGCGGAGCTTGTCCGGGTTGATCTTCATCCATCGCCGCCCCAATGGTGACGAACACCTCTCGAGACGTGACGGTGTTGTTTGCTTGCTCGTCGCGCGTGTACTCCTCCTCCATCTCCTGCATGGCGGAGTCTAGCTCCTCTGGACTGAAATCTATCTCCTCTGAATCTGCACTGAAGTCAGCATAAAGCACGTCAATAACAGAGTCAGAGGGTTCCAGGGCTTCCTCGATGACGGGCGGTGGAGGTGCAACAGCAGCGACGATGACTAGAGGTGGCGGCGCGTCTGCGACGATGGTGGCCGGAGGCGATGGTGGCGGTGGCTGAATCGGAGGGGCTCCGTCAATGAGCGCAAGTGCTGTCTGAGCTGCCTCTTCGGCCTCCGCATAGTTTGACGGTGTTCACCATGCCTTTGAAGGTAAGGCGGCCTGACGCCTGCTGCCGTCTTAAAGAATGTAGGAGAAGCGTGCCATGGTCCAATCCTTCCACAAAGTTATACATAGCATCATCATTGGGGTAGTGGGCCAGATCGGCTCGTATGCGGAGCCACCTGGCCAGGTAATCACGGGGGTTTTCGCCCTCTCTCTGAATGCAACGCGCTAGATCGAAGATGGTAACCACGCCGACGAGCTTGGATCTCTGTTGTCCAAACGCATGGGCAAAGCCGGCGGACTTGCAGCAATCTTCCACCTTTATATCCTGCACAGGGGCGGTTTGGGTGGGCCTTCAATTTTTCCGATCTTTGCCGGCAAACTCCGAAGAGAGATCCGACATCGATCCTTTCGCGAACGTATCATGCCCATAGGCGGTCCGTGCGGGACTTGATTCTCCTCCGACTCCCACGGAACTAGTGCCCGAGTCGGTTTCGCCAATGAAGAGGTGGATGTCTCCGATAGGAACGATCGAGTACCGCGTAGGGTTCGTCTTCGCCGGGATCCAGAACTCGTCGGGAGGGATGATCGGAACGTTGCCGGAGAAGAGAACACGACCGATGGCTACGGTTTTGCCGATTCCCGGGTATGAGGTAACACAGCTTACCCAGGTTCAGATCCCACGACGGTGGAGAAATCCTACTCCTGCTATAAATCACTATAAGGGCAATACGCCGAGTTACAGATATAGGTTTGCTGTGCGAGGTGTGTGCTAATCGCTACTTGATCGTCTGAGATTGTGCCCTAAAGGCTCCCATAGGCCGACTTATATAGTCGCCAGGTCCTAGGGTTATAGGGAAAAGTCCTAGCCGGACAGGTTACAGAGTCCTACACCGTCTATTACTAGTCTTGTGTATCTTGCACTCCAAGGCTTCGGGTACGTCGGTGACTCCAACCGTAGCCTTCCTTTATCCGGCATGGGCCTCCCTTCTGGATCCATATAACTGGGCCGCCCAGCAGTACATGGGCCATGCTACCAACTGTGGGCCACCCGGGTTATCTGGATAGGAGACATGCTATGAGGATACCCATATAGCATATCCCCAACAGCCACTTCGTTCAATACACCCTACGGCACGTTTTGCTATGTCACGATGCCCTTTGGGCTGAAAAACACAGGTGCTACGTACCAGCGGACAATGCAACGTTGCCTACACGATCGAATTGGTCGGAACGTTCACGCCTATGTGGACGATATAGCTGTGATGTCTAAAAAATCCAATGACTTAATCTTTGACTTAAAATAAACCTTTGATAATCTCCGGAAATACAACATGATGCTTAACCCTAAGAAGTGCGTCTTCGGGGTCCCAGCCGGCAAATTGTTGGGCTTTATCGTTTCCCAGCGTGGAATCGAGATCAACCCGGAGAAAATCAAGGCTATCTTAAACATAAACCGTCTGACATGCCTAAAGGACATATAACGACTAACAGGTTATGTTGCAGCAGTTAGTCGGTTCGTCGGCCGACTTGGAGGGAAGGCTCTGCCGCTGTACAAGTTGCTGAAGAAGGCGGACAAATTCACATGGACGGACGAAGCAGATGCAGCATTGAAGCAGCTCAAGGAGATTCTTTCCTCAACGCCTATCCTTGCAGCACCCGAGCCTGGAGAGCCCATGTTAATTTACATGGCGGCCACCAACCGGGTAATCAGCATCGTCATCGTGGTAGAGCGGAAGGAACCAGGCTATGAGCACGGAGTTCAACGACCAGTTTACTACGTCAGAGAGGTCTTGACGGAGTCCAAGCAGCGTTACTGCACTATCAAAAGATAGCTTATGGAGTATTCCTTGCTTTTCGGAAGTTGAGGCATTATTTCTAGGAGCACCCTATCACAGTGGTGAGCAAGACTCCACTGTCCGACATTATCAACAACAGTGACGCTATAGGAAGGGTCGCGAAGTGGGACATTGAACTTGCCTCCTTCGAGATCACCTATAAGATACGCGACGTTATCAAGTCACAAGCCTTGGTGGATTTTATCGCAGATTGGATGGAGATGCCAGATGCTACCCCAACACTGGAGCCAGAATACCGGGTGATGCACTTTGACGGATCAAAGCTACTCAACGGCTCGGGGATGGTGTACTACTACAGTCACCAACTGGGGACAAGCTACACTACGTTCTGCAGATCCACTTCGAGGCTACTAACAACATGGCGGAGTATGAAGCACTCATTCACAGATTACGCGTAGCCAAGGACATCGGCATCAAACACATAGTTTGTTGTGGAGATTCCGACTTGGTTGCCCAGCAGGTGGCTGGCACCTGGAACGCGCGGAACCCAATGATGGCGGCATATCGAGACGAAGTGGACGAGATAGCCAAGAGCTTCTTGGGCTACGAGGTCAAGTATGTACCTAGGGAGCAAAACGAGGCGGCTGATCTGCTATCTAAGCTTGGATCAGGGTGCAAACGACTTCCGCCTGGAGTTTTCCTGGAGCATCTACGAACACCATCCGTGAAGGGAGCGAACATCGACAACCCGGACAGAGTTGACTCTTTCGTTCACATGGTGATAAAGGTCCCTCCGGCTTGGACAAAACCGTTCATGGAGTATCTCGACACAGAACTTTGTCCGACGACGAGGTCGAAAGACGGCAAATAGTACATCGAGCAAAGGGCTATACCATAATCAATGGACAGCTCTACAAAAGAAGCACCACTGGTGTATACCTTAAGTGTGTTTCCCAACAAGAAGGTATTGAAATCCTACACGAAATCCATCTTGGAGATTGCGGGCGTCACGTCGCTCCTCGATCATTGGTCGCTAAAGCCTTCCGGCAAGGATTCTACTGGCTGGCCGCCAAGGCGGACACCGACAAGCTGGTTGAGACATGCATGGGATGCTAGTACTATGCCCGACAACCACATGTTCCTGCTGAAGAATTGCGAACAATACCAATAACTTGGCCGTTTGCAGTCTGGGGGCTGGACATGGTTGGTTTGTTGCAGACGTCACCATGTGGGTTTACGCATATGCTAGTAGTAGTTGACAAATTCACCAAATGGATAGAAGCTAAACCCATTAGAAAGCTTGATGGGGCAACTGCCCTTAGGTTTGTCCGGGATCTAGTGGTGAGATTTGGTCTCCCACATGGCATTATCACCGATAACGGCAACAACTTGTCACTCGGAGAAGTGGAGGCTTATTGTTGGGACAAAGGCATCTGACTTGACCTTGCGTCTATGGCACATCCACGGTCCAATGGTCAGGTTGAGCGGGCCAATGGATTAATTCTGCAGGGAATCAAGCCGCGTCTTGAGGCACCACTACATAGAGCAGCTAGAGCCTGGGCGGAAGAATTGCCATCTGTGCTGTGGAGTTTATGAACTACACCCAACAAATCCACCGGTTACACCCCTTACTTCATGGTATATGGAGCAAAAGCCATCCTGCCTTCCGACATCCTTCACGATGCACCAAGAGTTGCCGCCTACGACGAAGATGACGCTGAGGAATCCAGACGCCTAGATGTGGACCTTCTCAAGGAGGAGCGCGTATTGTCATGCTAAAGATCCGACATCTACCAGCAGAAGCTACGCAGCTACCATAGTCGCTGCATTCGTCATCGCTCGCTTAAAGAGGGGGATCTGGTGCTCCGACTTAAGCAGAAGAAGTCACACAAATTATCCCCGCCATGGGAAGGACCGTTCATCATAAGCAAGGCACTGCTCAATGGGTCTTAGTACCTCGTTGACAATCGTGAACTGAAGGATAGACCTAACGAGGATCATAAGCGTAAGCGACGTGACCCGGATGATGACTACCCGGAGCTTGATCGGCCATGGAACATAGCACAGCTACGTCATTTCTACACTTAGCATTTTTTATCTATTGTGTACCCCTTATATGATCAATGAAATAAATCTCTCTGGTTCACTCATATTTTCTGAGTCTTTTACCTCCTTTAGTGTTCATTTTTGGATCGTATAAAACTTTTATGCACAAGCTTTGCGATTTCACTTGTGAAAATTCCGCCTACGGGCGTTAGCTTAAGTTTTCTGGTCTACACATTATTTGTTGTTTTTATGTGGATTCTAGAGTAGTGACTTTCGGCACTTATTGTCGACGATTTTGTGCTTAGGTTATTAACGGTGCCATTGGGCATCATCACCTGAGCGCATGGTTCCGACAACGAGTCTTCCGACTCACGAAAAGTCAAGCATAAAAACCAGGGTAATGGATAAGCCAGCACTTGCTTAAAAAATATATACATGCTGGAACTAGTTCTTGAGTAGCAGGAAATAACAACCATTGTTTTCCGCCTTAAGTTAACAAGTAGTTTTTTCCGCATACAAATTACAGAGGAAACAAATATTACATATTGTTTTTCATTCATATGGCGCAGGCGACTTGGACGAAGCGTCATCAGCAGCAGGAGAGTCACCCTCCTCGAAGTCGGTAGTGTTGAGGGACTCGGAGGAGCTTTGGTTGCCATCGACAATGGTTTTCATGGGCACAAAGATGTTAGGGTCGACCAACTCGGCGACTCTGGTGTCAAAACCCACGAGCGACGCCAAGATATCCTCGTGATCTATCTTTTGGCCTTCGTCATCTATGTCGGGGATACCGGAGGTCACCGTGTCGATGTCGGCGTCTTCGTAGTGCGCCTTGACCATTGACAGTGCCATCCTCGCGCCAGCCCGTGCACATGAAGCTATCCAGCTTGCAATACGCTCGGGGGCTCGGCACAAGATCTCCGAGAAATTCACCATGGAATCCACCACTTTGATGTTGATCTGGAGGTGCTTGGCTATCTCCTTAGCCTACGTGATGGCGGTATTAATAAAGTTGCCGGCAAGGACCATGCATTCCTTTGGCGGAGGAGGTGACTGGGTCAACCCAATAGGAGCTGCAAATTTCCGACAAAGGAGCGCATGAGTTCAATAACACAAAAGTTCAGAGTATCTAGCTTACAGAAGTACAAGGCGGAGAATCACTTACTGAAGATGCTAATCTCAGCCTGCTGGAGAGTTTCCGCCATGGAGTCCCGTTCTTGTCAGAGGATCCTGTACGCTTCAAGATGACGCTGATTTTGCTCATCAGCGGCTTTCTTCTGCTCTTTCAGGATCACGATTTCCTCCTTCAAGCGGTTCATCTCTTCGTTGGCGGACTCCTGCAGGACTTTCATGGAGTCCTCGTGCATCTTTAGCATATCCTTCCTCTCCTGCTTGAGGATCTTGTTTTCGCGATCCAGCTGTTGAATATGCTTGGATTGCTCAACAATATCCTTAGCCTTGGAAATGGCTTCTGCAAGTCGGAGAAAGAACAAGTGCACAGTGAGTACTCGGAGAATGTTGGCGTAAGACCAAGTCGGAATACGAAAAAGAAAGGAAAAACAGACGCTTGCTCTTGGTGATTTGTTCCTTCAAGAAGGCAGTTTTACCCTTTTCAGCTTCCAAGTCCGCGCGCATCTTCTGGTACTTCTCGTTGGCCACGCCTCTCTGAGCATTCTCATTCTGTAGAAAGGAAAAATTTAGCGTTATTTATTCTACTTGGAGCATCTAGCCGGATAAATATCCACCTAGAGGCTTGGGGGCTACAGTGGGAGTTTTTTAACTTAGCAATATGATTAGTTTTTCTTTAAGCATCTAGTCGAAACTAATCCAGTTTTCAACTAGAAGCTTGGGGGCTACAGTATAAAGTCTTTAAACTCAGTCATATGCTTAGTCTTTCTTTAAGCATCTAGTCAGAACTAATTCAGTTACAACTAGAAGCTTGGGGGCTACAGTATTGAAATTTACAAACACTGCGTATGCTACTCTTAAAGCATCTAGTCGGAACAATTCATTCAAACTATATGCTTGGGGGCTACAGTGAGAAGTTTTCTAGCTTAGTCACTCTTAGATCATTTAGATGCAAATACCTATGGTTTTCTGTCTAAATCCTCGGGAGCTACAGTGGGATACTCATATGAAATGCAAAAGGCAAATAAAACTTACAAGTGCAATGATCTTGAGGTTTGTAGCACTCTCATCAAGCAACTTGCCTAAGGATAAACTGTTTCCCTGCAAGATTTATGCTTGCTGGAGAAGCTCCTCAAGACCGCATGTTGGAGATGTCGGTGTCGCACTAGGAACCAAAGCGGAGCTACCCGACGTAAGTATCGGGTAGACTATCTTTGGGAACTCTATGGTTTTCTTGGAGGCGGAGGCGCCGCCTTCGGCAGACGTACCACTCTCCACCACCGCCTTACCGCTGCCGATGGCATCCTTAGCCGGAGCTTCAGCCATTTGGGTTGCGGCACTTTCTTGTGTTGCCTGTTCATCGACAACGGCAAGCTCCACTGAGGCACCTGAGTCCACTTCCATAGCGGAAGGGCCAGACGCATCTTTGGCCTGTGAGCTTGTCGGAGCAGGCATATGCTAGACGCTAGGAGTGACAGGGGCGATGGCGGGAGATGCGTAGGGAGAAACATCACGATGCAACATATCCTTAATGTTTTTAGAATCCCCCAAAGTTTTGGAGGTCTTCTTCAAACTGGTAGTGGCCTTCTTCCTGAAACATGCAAAAAGTATAAGTACAGGAATAAGACAAGCAATGGACAATGTCGGAGAGAAAGAAGCTTACACAAGAGGGGGTGCTTTGGCAAAGGGGATCCCGGTAACCTTTCTTTTCTCCGCCTCCAGGACGGCGGTAGTCTTCTTGGAGGCTCCACCCTCCGTCTTCTTCTTCTTGCCTCCATCGGCAACGTCAGAGGTGGAGCTCTTCTGCTTTCGCGCAACCGGGACATCGTCGTCGGACACGACAGTGACTTCCTTCATCTTTGGGTCATAGATTTGGACAACCATGTTATCTTCCTCTAGATTGCTAAGCTGTTAAGTGAAAACCCAAAGTGTTAGATGAGATGGTAATGGCTAGACGGAAGAACTGGAGTATATGTCATACACGGAAAATAAACAGGTACCTTTGGGCACTTGCCCTCCTCGAACATGTCGTAGGTGATGGTGAAGCCACGCTTCCTATCCTTCACCTTGACGATGTCCTTGAGGCGGAGCTTGACGGAGTCGCTGGAGAAGTTGTCCTCGGAGATGCGGAGGCTATCCTTCCTCTCCTTGGTATACTCATGCATCAACTTCGAGCGGTGTTGCAGAGGCTGGATCCGCCTGACGAACCAGCACATGGCCATGTCCAATCTGGTCAGAACCGTCTCTACGAACCACTTTATCCGCCTTATAGCGCGGGAAGCATCGATGTCGGAGGGAAGGGAGGCCTAGGATCTCCATGTTGAGGCTTCGACGGCGGCTCCATCGACGAAGTCCGGATACGTTGCTTCTCGGCCAGCTAGAGGGATATCTGGGTCGTAGAAGTACGTCCGTTTCCAGTTCTTACAAGACTCATGGCCGACGATGTTGGGGAACCGCCGGCCAGGCCGGATCTTAAAACTAATAGTGCCACAGTTCCTGAGCTCGTCCTTGCCGACTCCGGCTTCCCGCTTGATGGTGAAAAAGTAAATAAAGAGATCTAGCCTAGGCCTAATCACTAAGTAACCCTCGCAAAGCGCCGCGGTAGTTTCTAAGAGCAAGGATGCTATTGGGGGAGAGGTTTTGAGGCTGTACTTGGTAATGGGTGAGGACAGCTAGGAAGAAATTGGAGATGGGCAGGGAGAAGTCGCGTACCAGTTGGGCTTTGAGGTACACCTTCTCTCCGGCTTGGGGAGAGGGAGTGACCTCGCTGGCCGGCGCCGCCTGCCAGGCGAGCCCCTCCGCCGCAGGGAGGTAGCCCTCAATGATCAGCTTCTTGATGTCGCGGTCCGTGATATCCGAACCACGCCAGTCCCCCTTGTGGGAGTCGTATTCCTCCTCTAGCAGCTCCAGCGCTGCTGGATTGTGGTCGCCGCCGATGGATTCGACCACCGCGGATTTGGGGATCACCAAGCCCTCTGGGGCACGAGGACGGTGCTCCCCGGCTTCGTGCGGCATCGCCTGACGCTGCCATGGAGGGGGCGGAGCTGCTGCTGGCCATTGGGGAGGTTAAGGTGGTGATTGAGAAAGGTTGAAAAGCTAGGGTTTTTCGCAAAACACGCGGAGAGCTCGAGGAGGCGCTCGCTGGAGGAAGAAGACGATGCAGAGGAGAATGAGGTGAAAAGTAAAAATTCCACCGCTGTTACATTTTATAACCTCTGGCATCAAGATTCATGCAAAATGATCGAATGGTTGACACGTGGACGACGTGTGAGGAAGCGTGCGCGGAAATTTCGCCACGTTGCCAACCGTCGCCGCCAACGGTTCGTATCGCTCGCGCGGGAAAAATGGACATGATTGCGTTCTCTGCATGTGTGAGTTACGAGGCATTGCTGACCTACGTCTACGTTGCCATAGCTGTCACTGGTAGATGAACCATCACATCGGAAGATTCTGGCATGGACGGATCCAGTCCGACTACGGAAGAGTACGATAGAAGACTCAGCAATTCTCTGACTTACAAATTGAAGACGGAGAAAACCTTGCAGGGTTCTTAGGGAGGACTACAAGATATTGCTTGACGATTTGCCGACATCCATCTAGACGGAGCATTCAACCTGAAGAGGCAAGACGGCGCAAGATCTCGGAGTTCTCCGGGGGCTACTGTTGGGGATATGCTATATGGGTATCCTCATAGCATGTGTCCTATCCGGATAACCCGGTGGCTCATAGTTGGTAGCATGGCCCATGGCCTGCTGGGCGGCCCAGTTAGATGGATCTAGAAGGGAGGCCCATGCCGGATAAAGGAAGGCTATGGAGGAGTCACCGACGTACCCGGAGCCTTGGAGTACAAGACACGCTAGACTAGTTGTAAGCAGTGTAGGACTCTGTAACCTGTCCGGCTAGGACTTTTCCCTATAACCCTAGTACCTGGCGACTATATAAGTCAGGCCTATGGGAGCCTTTAGGGCACAATCTCAGACAATCTAGTGTCGACTACGACGCACCTCGCACAGCGAACCAATCCTACTGTAACTCGGCGTATTGCCCTTATAGTGATTAATAGAAGGAGTAGGATTCTGCCACCGTCGTGGGATCTGAACCTGGGTAAGCTGTGTTACCTCGTACCCGTCAACCGTCCGCCTTCCCCCACGTCTCTAAACACGCATTGTGAGGACCCCCTCCATGGCGTACTCGTCGGCAATACCACGACAGGGTGCCGGGCCGTCTCAAATCCGCGCGCCAGGATAAGGGCGTGGCAGACCCATGTTGACCAAACAGGCACCGGGATCCATCAACCGTCCTAGGCCGCTTTCCCCTTTGAGTCTACCCAAGTACACGTGCAAGCCAAGCGCCTAGGGGATACTATCGGGGCCCTAACAACCGGGGTGACACGTCCCGGTGGTTGACAGGACCAACGCCTGAGTAGATGCGCCCTAAAGGGCTGAAGTGCCTCCGGGGATGGCTCGGCTGAGCGATCCCTCACGAAGCCCTACTTTGCAAGGAGACGGCCTCCAGAGAGTGCGTCCAAGAGAAGGACCCCTCTGCAGCGCCCCACTGTGCTGCCAGACTTTGGATGCCTTGGAGCACGCCCAGGGCCTGTTTGGTAATCTCACCAGGCAGCCGGTAGGCGAGGCAGATCCCGACAAGAGGCGCAGGGGCCCTGCGGTACCTACTCGCCTCGGTAAAGGAAGGTTCGGTCCACCACCTTTTCTGTAAGGGGAGGACGAACACCTCAGCATGGCAGGCGCCCTCCTTTGCCATTTTGGTGCAAGGGAGACAGTGAGCAACTCTCGACAAAGACAAACGACGCTAAAGAAGGTCACTTTACAAAAGGACGAAGAAGCACCCGACGTCCAAGACTCGATCCACCGAATGTAGTCTTGTAGACCGGGATCTTGAGGAGCGCCATTGTGGTAGCCCTTCCCGCCCAAAGATTGGGGTAAGAGGTCCGACGCCGTTATATAAGGAGCCCTCCTCCTACCTTAGAACAGGTCGATCCCTGAGATCTAAAACCTTAGACTTTTATCCTCCATTGTACCCTCGCGGAGCACGCGAGCAATACAACAAAGTAGGAGTAGGGGCTTTACCTCCTCACGAGGGTCCCGAACCTGGGTAAAAACCTCTGTGTAAACTCTCTGTTGTGTGCTTGCTCCGCCGTTGCCGGGACTCCTTGGAACCGTGTGTTCAGCCCCCTCTCGAAACAAGGGATCGTTGGACCCTAGTTTCCTTCACAGGACAAATCTCTGACACCGAGGCGCCGAGTCGCCAGGAAGAACAAGCGCAGTAGGTCTTGCTTCCGCGGCTACCGCTTCAAAACAACGCCGAGCATTTCCCCTCCTACTGCGCTACAGCCACGAGGCGCTAGGGCCCACCATCCCCTTCGCGACGGCGCGTGGGGTTTCCTGGCGGTTGCCTTCGAGAACGACAAAATGAGAGGGAAAGAAGGAGGGTGTGGCGGCTAAGGTTTTCACTCCCGGTCGCCCTAGGGAGAGGTGACGTGAGGGAGACACGAGGTTGTTTATACCGTTCAGCTAGAAAAGTAGTAACGCATTGCAATTAGAAGCCACATGTATGGCCAGAAAAAACAGTATATTTTCGGTCACAATACATTGATAGAAACAATCAAAATTGAACTGAGAAACAACATTATCGGACGGCAGCCTGTAAACTTGCAACCTTATATTCCAAAAAACTTGAATTCGTATTTCAAACTTGATCGTGGAAAGAGCTGTTTGTAGAAAGAAACCCGGTTAGTGAGGTTACCGCGTTAATTAACCTGTAGTACCGGTCAAAGTCCGCATTTTTCCCCAGTTCAGCTCACTCACCGCCGATGAAGCCCATCGTCCTCTCCGTCGCCGTGGACCGGCGGTGGCTCCTCCCTCTCGCCACCGGCTCTGCGCTCTCGCTCCTCCTCCTCGTCCTCCTCACCACCGTCCCTCTCCCCTTCCCCTCCGCCTCGCCCTCCGCTACCCTCTTCGTGGAGCACAAGCTCGCCCCGACCCCGCCGTCCTCCCGCGCCGCCGCCGGCGACCCCCTCCCTCGCATCGCCTACCTCATCTCCGGATCCGCCAAGGACGCTTCCGCGCTCCGCCGCGTCCTCCTCGCGCTCTACCACCCCAGGAACCTCTACATCCTACACCTGGATGCCGAGGCGCCGGACGCCGACCGCCGGGACCTTGCCGCCCGCCTCGCCGCACACCCTGTAATCTCCGCCGCCGGCAACGTGCGCGTCGTCGAGCGGGCCAACCTCGTCACTTACCGCGGGCCCACCATGGTCGCCAGCACCCTGCACGCCGCTGCCGCCCTCCTCTGGGGCCCCGCCGGCGCCGGCGGCTCCGACTGGGACTGGTTCATCAACCTCTCCGCCTCCGACTACCCGCTCGTCACGCAGGATGGTGCAGATTTATTTCCTCAACCGAGCTCTCAACCTCATCGACCATACTAGCAGCATCTGACCCTATTTTGCTGCAGATCTGATACATGTCTTCTCCAAGCTGCCGCGTGATCTCAACTTCATAGACCACACCAGCAACATCGGATGGAAGGAGTAGGTGTCTCTCCCACACAGCTTCTTCTCTGATTGATTGTTCACGCACTGCCAATCGATCGACACTGACTGATGGGCAATGCAATGCACTTGCTGGTTTGCGAATGGATCTCTGTAGGTTTCAGAGGGCGAAGCCGGTCATCATCGACCCGGGGCTCTACATGAAGAAGAAGGCCGACGTGTTCTGGATACCGCAGCGCCGGAGCGTGCCAACAGCCTTCAAACTCTTCACTGGTAATTAATAAGGGCATTGAGTTGATATATGTTGGCCTATTTTTGGTTGGACTAGCGCTATTTTTAGTGAATGCAAGAGTTCATGGTTTGTAACTATTATATGCTAATTGAAGTGTGCCATGTAGGATTTGCCATGCATCTGATTGTTCACTCTGCATACTATAAGCTCCTGTGAAATGCGCGTTATTTTGGCAACTGATAGAATTTATTATAAAAGTTCTGTAGTGAATGTGGGTGTTCTGGGTTTGAAACTAATTCATTGATTTGTGCCATATTTTAACACAAGTATGCTGACCATACAAACTGTGCTGACTTGTTATCAACTGAAATTGATTTATTACTATAATAAGTCTTCAAAGTGTTCCTGATATATTAGGGATACAGATCCCTACATAATTAATGTGGTGCTTTTCTTGCTTAATTGCACGTTTTTGCTGAAAACTAACACCCTGTGTTCAAAGTTACTGTTCCTGTATGATAATATATTTCAGTTAAAACTATTTGAATGTTGTTCTAACATTCAGTTTCACCAGCTGTCCATACAAGTAGTAGTGACTGGATCACCAGCTGACCATACAATTAATGGTGACTGGATCACCAGCTGAGATTGATTATTTACTATAATAAGTGTTCCTGAGGTATCAGGGGTGCAGAATGCAGAATCCTGCATAATAAATGCATTGCTTTTCTAGCTTAATTGCCTGCATATGCTCAAATTTACCTTTTGTTTCTGACAATAATTTCAGCTCCATATTTTGAATGTCACTAACATTCAGTTTTTTAATTGTGCTAGTAAACTTGCCATAAAAGATTTTCTTTAACTTAAAGATTCAAGCACCTACCTGTACATGCCTTTTGAAGCTTGTAGTTCATGTGGTGGTCTACGGTCACACCCATTATAAATGCTCTTACTAGCAACGCCAAAATTCACCTTTCTGCTTCTCTATAGACCAAGAGGATTAATCGACCCCAGTTCATCAAGTACTACTAGTTCTTAACATGATATGGACACTATATTTTTCAACGTCTTAACCAGATAGCTAGAAGATATTAAAATTCAGAGATCCGCTTTTCCAGTGAAGAAGCTGAAGGCATAGGATTCATAACTAGCAAGCAAAGCATTAGCATGATTAGGTCAATCATAATACTCTTTCTTTTACCGTGCAACAGCTCGCAAAGAAATATTCTTTGTAGATGCATATATCTGATAATCCTCATCACATTGCAGGTTCAGCCTGGATGGCGCTGTCCCGGCCACTCGTCGAATACAGCATATGGGGCTGGGACAACCTACCCCGCACCGTACTCATGTACTACTCCAACTTCATCTCCTCACCAGAAGGCTACTTTCACACGGTGGTGTGCAACGCCGCGGAGTTCAAGAACACGACCGTGAACCACGACCTGCACTACATCGCTTGGGACAACCCTCCAAAGCAGCACCCGCACTACCTGACGCTCGACGACCTGGACCGGATGGTGGCCAGCGACGCGCCGTTCGCGCGCAAGTTCCACGCGGATGACCCGGTGCTGGACAAGATCGACGCGGAGATCCTGTCCCGCGTCGGCCCGGACATGCCCACCCCTGGGGGCTGGTGCGCGGGGATGCGGGAGAATGGGAGCGATCCCTGTGTGGTTGTCGGGAATGCCAGTCTGCTTCAGCCGGGTCGTGGGGCTGTAAGGCTGCAGCGGCTCGTCACACATCTCCTGTCCGAGGAGAATTTCCACCCGAGACAGTGCAAGTAACGTGGTTCTGACCCGAAGATCCTGCCAACCGGCGATACACGGTCCTGTCTACGGGCGATGCACGCACGGTCGTTTTGACCTGCGGTTTGCCATTTTGTCGGGTAATGGGCTGTGAAAATGTAACCTTGTACGACCACGTATGTAGGGTAAGTAGGTTTGTTGTATCAGTGACCCACTTGTAAGATGTAAGGCCCACAAAGATGATGATGTATCATATGATGTGGCCACCACGGCATGAAACTGAAGAGGGAAACTTGGCGATCGATGTACACTATTTTGTGTTACTTGACCCCCTGTGCATCTTGTAAAGGTTACTGTTCCAGAGGGGGATTTGGTGACCTTGTTGTTCCTGTTATTTGCTGTTATTCAGTCAAGATATTGTGGGTGTTGCAAAGATTTGAACCCTCTGCTATTCATTCTTGTGGGATGCGTCTGCTACGGTATGAAACCAAAGTGTGAAATTTGGTGATCAATATATAAGTACATGATTTGTGTTACTTCACCTTTGCAGACCAAACCAAGACTGTATCCTGTGCTGTTGATTCTGCTGGGTGTCTCCATGTTTGGTTTGACATTAGCCTAGGTGAATTTCCAGTCACCTGGCAAGTTTTGCTTTGAAAACTTGGCAGTTGGGATATGGTCGTTGCTGTTGATTTTGTCTGCTCTGACCGTCTACTTGCTAACAAGGTTTGTCTGCTTTAACCAGGACTACTAACCAGGCTGGTCGTCCAAGAAATCCACTCGTAATCAACGCCGGAGATCCTAGCCAAACGGACGGCTGAGATTTGGTTTTACAGGTGAGCATTATCATTACCTGCTGTACTTAGCATTGACAGGTTCCTTGTTTCAGCGACGACATAGTATACACCACCAAGCCAAAACCTTTTCCTTCCTCCCTCCCCAAGTCCCAAGGCAAGCTCCATCATATCCTCCTCCTCTTCCTCGTTGTCGTGGTGATTCCGACAGAGCGATCCATGGCGGGGCAGGGAGATGGGGAGGAGAAGAAGCTGATATACGCGATGGTGGCACGGGGCACGACGGTGGTGGCGGAGCAGACGGCGTACGAGGGAAACTTCAGGGACATCGCGGCGCAGTGCCTACAGCGGCTCCCCTTTGCACGCGACGACCGCTTCACCTACGCCTGCGACGGGCACACCTTCACCTTCCTCGTCCACCAGGGATATGGTATCTTACCATCTTCTTCTCAAAGCACGGCTAACCATCTGAATTAGTTAGGAGGTCAACTAACATGCAGAACTAGTATTTTCTACTGATCCTACACAGACCACCTAGTTTTGTTCTTACTTTAGGAGGATACTAATTGAGTAGTATCACCCATGAGGCATACTAATTCTCCCTTAGTAGTATTTTCACAAGACTCAGTTCATGCCAACATTCAGAACCTGAGCATCTTTTCTTCTGCCCTGCTTCCCAAGACTGCTCCCAGCATTAAAAAACTGTCTATACATAGAACTGAAAACTGAAATGTTGCAGCATACTGCATCGTCGCGACCGAGGCGACGGGGCGTGAGGTCCCGCTCGCGTTCTTGGAGCTGATCAAGGAGGATTTCAACAAGAGATACGCTGGAGGGAAAGCTGCCACCGCTGCAACCAACAGCCTCAGCAGAGATTTCGGGTAACATTAATTAGTTATTTAGTTACACCTTCAAATCTTACTACTACCTCTATCGAGGTTTGAATTGAATTGACAGAGGGTAGTTTCGGTCAATAATTGAATAGACAGAGTAATGGAGCACAAGGTAAACTACAGCTGTAATGTAGTGAAAGTATACTAAAGAGACACACAATTCATTCCATAATGACACATTACTAACATAGTATATCTGGTCAGAAAAATCTGAGCCATGTTAATCTGTATAAGAATTACATGTGATGATTGTAATTAAGATTGTTGATGCAAGAACAGGCCCAGGCTTAAGGAGCAGATGCAGTACTGCATGGAGCACCCTGAGGAGCTGAGCAGGCTGACCAAGGTCCAAGCCCAGGTCTCTGAAGTCAAAGGCATCATGAGGGAGAACATTGACAAGGTAATCAACCATAATAATGCTTCCTAAAAAATTTTAGTTTCCAGGATTGCTCACTAATCTTCCTTATATATATATGTCAGGTGATTAATCGTGGGGAGCAGATCGATGGCCTCGTGACCAGGACAGAGCAGCTGAACGAACAGGCCAGGGATTTCAGGCAGGAGGGCACGCGGATTCGGCGCAAGATGTGGTTCCAGAACATGAAGGTGAAGCTCATCGTCCTCGGCATCGTCGTCGCCCTCATCCTCATCATCGTCCTCTCCGTTTGCCAAGGAAAATGCCACTAGTCAGATGCTCATCTGTTTTACTCGTACAAAAAAAAAGTCGTTATCCAGTGTATGGACAACAGAGAGTCGCATTGATACTAGCAGGGTTTTTGTGACCCGAATACACAGGTATCGCACGGAAAAATTGAGTTCAAGCTTTTTCTTAGGAAGGAAAGATCACAAACTGAATCTAACACTGCAGCCACCCTACGGAGCCTCGATGTAATTTAAATTTGAACATGATTTTCATTTTCTTGCGTAGAGGCCAGTGACCATACATTAAGATCAAGCAACCCTTACAACATCATTTCAGTAAACATAACACTACACATACGTCCTTGGGGAAATTACATCTTTCTCCTGCACTCACCGGTGGGGTGCTGTGAGCGAAGCTCGATGGTGCGTCTGGAACTCCAAAACATATCGAAGTCTAGAAAATGTTGCTGGCGTTGCGGCCGGTCAGAGCTAGAAAACACCGGCGATAGTCATCTGAGAAACGGATCACCATCCTAGAAAAGAATACGAACAAGGAGGGATATTGAATATATGAGCAATTTTCCATAAGATTTAATCCATGAAAATAGTACTGTACTAGATAAATTATGACCATGAAAGTAGAGATTAAACTATTTCTGCAAACTAGTATGGAAAGCTGAAAAAACATGTCTAAACTAATTGCTAGTAGCATAATTCAAACATGATGTCCCCGACATACACGGGCGAAGCTCCCCTTAGTGCAAGGTGTGGTGCCCGGCCTGCCTTGATTTTTGGCAAACAGTTACATGTATAGAGGTATTTTTTTATGTACATTTTTTGCTAGGAGTATTTTCTTCTCGGTAAAACGGTCTTTTTGGGCAAGGTATAGAGGCGTATAACCCATCTGGTGTTAGAGCATCTCTAACAGAAACAAAAAACGCGCCGAAACTAAAAAATAACCATCAATTTTTGGTTTTGCATAAAAAAGTAACCCGAGCAGAAACCATATACATCGTGGGGCCCAAATTTTTTTTGCCGCCCCGCAAATTCTGCCATGTATCCATATATCCTTAGGTTTCACGGCCGACCCGAGGGTGCCCCATAGACGTGATGTAGGTTTGGCGACAAGGACGTTTTAGCGCCGCCGTTTCCGCCTTCATGCTTCCGCCACCGCAGATCTACCTCCCCAGCCACCGTCCATCGCCGACGCGTCCCAGATTCGACTCTGATGGACCCTGCCGGAGGTCGGCAGGTCACCGGAGTTGTGAAGCCGCCGATTCGACCCCTCCCCTACTGTCGCTGCTTACGCCTGTGCGTGCACATGACGTAGGTTGTCGAAGCCGGACAGTGCAGACACGAGCGGAAACAGGCTGGCCAACACGTCGTCCTGGTAGGAGCTGTAGGATCCGCCTCCAACACCGCGCCCTCACCCGCATCGACTCAGATCACCGTCATTCAAGCTCAAACAAATCGATGCCGAAAGTCCGAGCATGAAGGGCATCCCCGCGACGAAGAAGGGCCATCGGCCGCCACGTTCCAGCCATGCCTGGACCTACTCCGGATGCAACTACCGTTGCGACTATCGACGAGCCCTCCATCGCCCACAATGTGTTCGTGCAAACATCTGCAAGGTATGCATCTACCACTCCCCTTCCTCCCTTCATTTCCATTGTATTGCAAACTGTGACATTGTACTTCTCAATATAGCCACGATTTGCACGCCATGCCGACCTTGTTCACAAATTTGTTGAACGATAGGATGTGTCGGAGGCGCCACTTGGAGGCTTCTGTGGTTAGGAGGAAGTAGGGCACGGTCATGAGGTGATACAGGCATGGGCGGACGTGACGCCCCTGCAGCCCGGGCGCGTGCCCGGGCTTCGCTCCTCCTCACCTCGAGAAATCGTCCGAAGTAGCGTCAAAATCAGGATCGAGTTTGGGCAAAACTTTGGTTCCTATGTGTGTTGCCTGCTTGGTGGGCCTTGAATTGGGCCTTCGTGGCAGCGAACGGAGCAAGGCAAAGCGATACCGAGCGCACGTCTGACCGAGCGAGAGGAAAAACTCCTCATTCCCTTCGACTCGTTTGGTCATTCCCCATCCCTGACCTATGCCGACCACAACCGCCTCTGCCCCAACCGCCCCCATTCCTCGCCATCCGCCCATCCCCCTTGTGTCCGGGCAGTGGAGGAGCTTCAAAAGATCCGAGCGGCGATGGGCATCCCATGCAGCAGGAGCGGCCAAGCCCAAGTGCATCCAGCGACCGCAAGCGCCGGCGAGGCGGTGTGCCGGTGCCGACGGCGACGACCCGGACTCCGGCAGGCTCGACTTCAATAACCAGAAGACAAATAGGTGAGGATTCGCCATGGTTTTCAACTTAATTTAGGAGCTGCCATGGTTTGAAATCAATTGTATTTTTGTTCCTAAATAGCTAAGCTGCCATGAATTTGTCCAATTTGATTTAAATTGTATTTGTCCAATAAACTAAATAAATTATACAAATTTCAGGAATTGAGAGTTTTTTGGTTGATAGAAGAACCTTGCCACAATCACCGCCGCAACCAAATGTGGCAAATGAGGAGCATGAAGTGGAGGTAGTGTTTAATCCAGATGAAATAGTGTGTGATCCCGCTCTTATGAAACAAATCAAAGAATATCATCCTGATTTACAAGACCAAGTGAAAAGAGCATAGCTTTTGAAAGGTCCAACTCAACCAATTATGAACTTTCCTAAGACAATGGGAAGTAGGCCTAGGCTTTTTTCGAAAGCATGGTATGATAAGTATAATTGGATAGAATATAGTGAGTCTCATGATAAGGCTTATTGTTTCTATTGCTTTCTCTTGAAGCCACTTGGAAGTGCACACCGTTTTGGTAATGAAGTCTTCACCAAAACCGGGTTTAGTGATTGGAAGCACGGTTACAAAGCTTTACCCGAACATATTGGTGGTGTAAATAGTGACCATAATAATGCAAGGTTGCATTGTGATGATTTTCGCAATCAAAGGCAAAGTGTGTCTAGTAACTTGGCTCGTGCAACCAAGGAATCCGAAGAACTATATAAGATCCATTTTACTTCTTCCTTGCATTGTGCAAGATTTCTCATTGGTCAAGTATTGGCATTTCGTGGCCATAATGAATCTCTTAGTTCATTAAACAAGGGCAATTTCCATGAGATAGTTGATTGGTATAAAGAAAAGGATGAAAAGGTGAAGAATGCTTATGAGCATGGTGGAAATTCCAAGATGATCTCTCCAAAATCCAAAAGGATCTTTCTAAGTGTTGTACACAAGAAGTCACCAAGGTAATTATGGGAGAAATTGGTGACAAGAACTTCTCCGTTCTTATTGATGAATCACGTGATATATCTGTGAAAGAGCAAATGGCGGTTATGTTGAGGTATGTGAATCTATCTATTGTTTCATACTAATAAATCTATCTATCTATTGTTCCATACTATAACATCCCAAAAATATTAATCAAGGTTATCAAATTCCAATCACCCAAAATTAGGGTTAACAAAAACTTTTGTTAATTAAAATCAATATGAATGCATGTGTGTGTGTGATGAATGCTTGAATGCTTGCCATGATTTGTTTGATTGTTATGAATGGCAAGGATTGGTTTAAGGATGAAAACAACATCATCTAAATCATTTCCAAGCAGAATCAAATGAAGAGAAATTCAAAAACAAACCATATAAGCAAATGGTCATTTTTGCCAAACTTGTTCACTAGACCATTTTGAGTGTTTCTAGTCCAAGATTTCTAACAGAAACAAATCCAATTATTTTCACCCCTTGCTAGACCAAGCAAAAGTGAACCCAAGCCCACTTTGCAAACCCAAAAAAACATTTTGCAAATCTATGCCAAGGACAATTCAAAATTGAATCTAGTTCATATGGTAAGATCACCATTTCTCAAAACCCCACCAAACCAGTTCACCTTGACAAATCCAAACAACCAGATACTATCCAGTGTGTGACCAATGCACCCAACAATTTGTTGGAATTATGCCCTAGAGGCAATAATAAAGATGTTATTATTATAATTCTTGTTCATGATAAAGTTTATATTCCATGCTAGAATTGTATTAAGCGGAAACTTTAATACTTGTGTGGTTTGTGAACAACACCGTGTCCCTAGTACGCCTCTATGGACTAGCTCATTGATCAATGATGGTTAAGGTTTCCTAACCATAGACATGAGTTGTCAATTGATAATGAGATCATATCATTGGGAGAATGATATGGTGGACAGACCCAAACTAAGCAAAGCTATTAGATCGTTTCATCGTGTTCGTCTTTGCGAAGCTTTTCTCATGTCAAATATTGTATTCCTTAGACCATGAGATAATACAACTCCCTGGTATCGGAAGAAAGCTTTGAGGTCATCAAACGTCATCCTATGAGAGGGTGATCATAAAGGTGTCTCTCAGGTGATCGGAAAGTATCTGTTGGGTTGTATGTATCGAGATGGGATTTGTCCCTCCCAAGTCGGAGAGATATACTTCGGGCCCACTCGGTAATCGATATCAACACCGCTTGCAAGCATGTGGTTAAGGAGTTAATCACAAAGTGATATCGGATTACGGAACGAGTAAAGTACTTGCTGTGAACGAGATTGAACTAGGTATGACGATACCGACGATCGAATCTCGGGCAAGTAAAATATCGCGAGACGAAGGGAATATATATATGGGATTGATTGAATCCTGGCATCGTGGTTCATCCGATATGATCATCGATGAATGTGTGGGAGTCAATATGGGTGCCCAGACCCCGCTGTTGATTATTGATAGAAGATCATGTCTGCATATTCTCGAACCCGCAGGGTCACACACTTAACGTGTCTCGACGCTAGGATAGATTGGATAATTGGTTTATGAATTTTTGTTCGGAGTCTCGGATGGGATCCGGGATATCACGAGAGGTTCCGGAACGGTCCGGAGAATAAGATTCATATAAGGCAGTGCAGTTTTTGGAGTTCGGAATAGTTCTGGGTTAATCGGTATTGTACCGGAAGCTTCTAGAACCTTCCGGAAGGGGACCAACGTGGCCCCACCTTCCGGGAGGGGGCATGGGCCTATGAGGGAGTGTCCTGGCCGCATTGGGCCAGGGGCACAAGGCCCTGTAGGGCCCAGCCGATCCTAGATAAGTTTAAATCGTTTAAACTAGAGATAGGGTTTCTAGATAAGGGATAAGTTTAAATCGTTTAAACTAGAGATAGGCTTGGAGGATGGGCAAGGGCTGGCCGCACCCCCCCTCTATATATAGAGGGCTGGTGCGCCCCCTCCCCCCCAACCTACACCTTCCTCCAAACCCAGTTGCCCTGCTGCCCTTCCTCTCCCCCTCCCGACTGTTTGTAGGCGAAGCCCTGCGGCAGAAATTCTCCACCATATACACCACGCCGTCGTGCTGTAGATCCAATCTATCTCTCCACCATACTTGCTGGTCCGAGGAAGGAGGAGACGTCGAGGTGCCGCACGTGTGCATCTCACGGAGGTACCGCCACTTGTGGTGCTAGATCGGATCGGATCGCGAGGAGGAGAAGCGAGTACGACTACATCACCCACGTTCCGACGAACGTTCCGCTGTGCGAATCTTCAAGGGTATGAAGATCTAATCCAATCTCTCTCGTTGTTTGCATCTCCTAGATTAGATCTTGGCTTTCCCTCTGTTCGCTTCCGTAGAAAATTTTGATTTACTATGCTGCGAACCCCTTCAGTGGTATCAGAGCTAGATCTATGCGTAGATGTGATTCACGAGTAGAACGCAACATGGTTGTTGCGGGCGTTGATGTTTTCTGTTGCAAGCCTCTTGTTTGTGTTCTTCTTATGACGCGGGATAGTGAGATTGAAGCGGTCCAGGCCAACCTTACGCGACGTCGTTCGCGAGACCGGCTCCGCACTTGACGTGTGGCTTGTACCATACATGCGGCTGGTGGATGTCAGTTTCTCTCACTATAGTTGTCATGGGATTAACACCGGAGTTTGGCAACCATAATATCACCGTTGTGGCTTTCCGTAGGTAAGAATCGTTCTTAGCATCTACTCCCATAAGCCACGTAAAACATGCAACAACAAAGTAGAGGCGTCTAACTTGTTTTTGCAGGGAGTGTTTTCTGTGATATGGTATGGCCCAAGATGTGATGTGTATAATGTATGCGATGATCATGTTTTGTAATGTTTCACGACTTGCATGTCGATGAGTACACAACCGGCAGGAGCCATATGGTTGTCTTTATAATTGTGTATGACCTGCGAGTCAACTTCTTATACGCCATATAATAGCTTTACTTTATCGCTAAGTAGTTAGCAATAGTTGTAGTTGCTATTCGTGGTGGAGGCAATCATGGTGGAGTGATGGAGATCATGCCGAAATGCACAAGATGGAGATCATTGCGTGAAGATTGGCTATACCATGTCACATAAAGTTATATGCATGTGATGTTTATCCTTTTATGTATCTTATTATGCTTAGATCGCGACGGTAGCATTATAAGATGATTCCTCACTTAAAGATCAAGATAAAACAGTGTTCTCCCCAAGTATGCACCGTTGCGAAAGTTCGTCGTGTCCAAGCATCACGTGATGATCGGGTGCTATAGACTCTACGCTCACATACAACGGGTGCAAGCCAGTTTTGCACACGCGGAAATACTTGGGTTTTACTTGACGAGCCTAGCATGTACAGACATGGCCTCGGAACACATGAACCGAAAGGTTAAGCATGAGTCATATGAATGATATGATCGACACTTCGTTGTCCACCATTGAAACCACATCTCTTCTCGTGAAGATCGGATTAGGTGTGGTGAATTTGGATCGTGTTCACTAAACAACTTGAGGGATGTTGAATTTAGTGGGAGTTCATCTAGTAATTTGATTAAGTTGAACTATTTATCATGAACATAGTCTAAATTGTACTTGCAAATACTGTAGATCACATGGCCAAGTCCAACTTCAACTTCAACGTTTTTGCTGAGAAAGAAAAGCTTAGAAACAATGGGTCTAACTTCACCAACTGGTTCCGCAATCTAAGAATCATTCTGTCTGGCGGACAAAAGGACTATGTCCTTGGGAAAGCGTTAGGTGACCCCCCTGCTGCAACTGCGCCGGCTGATGAGAAAGCTGTCTATCAGTCGCGCAAAGATGATTATGGTGTGATTAAGAGCACCATGTTGTTTGCTATGGAACCGGAACTTCAAAATCGTTTTGAAAACTATCCCGGGCCCTTTGAGATTCTCGAGGAGCTGAAAACCATGTTTCAGACTCAGGCCCGTTCTGAGAGATATGAGATCTCTGAGAAGTTCTTTAACTGCAAGATGGAGAAAGGGAGTTCCGTTAGTGAGCACGCCATTAAGATGTCGGGCTACACTCAACGCCTTGAGCAACTGGACTGCAAGATTCCAGAGGAGCTCAAGATTGACAGGGTTCTGCAATCACTCCCTCCCAGCTACAAAAGTTTTGTAGTGACTCATAATCAGATTGGTTCCACTGATACGATCACCGAGCTCTTCGCAAAGCTGAAGGCTGCGGAGGTGGACATCAAGAAGGATAATCATGTGTTGATGGTCAACAAGCCCTCCTTCAAGAAAGGTAAAGGTGCAAAGAAGCCCTTCAAGAAAGGCGGCGGCAAGCGCGTTGCCCCTGCTGAGAAGAAGCTCAAGTCTGGTCCCAAGCCGGACACTTAGTGCTTCTATTGCAAGGACAAGGGTCACTGGAAGCGCAACTGTACGAAGTACTTAGCGGACAAGAAGGCTGGCACCATCAAAGGTATATTTGATATACATGTTATTGATGTTTTCCTTACTAGCCCTCGTTGTAGTGCCTGGGTATTTGATACCGGTTCAGTTGCTAATATTTGTAACTCGAAACAGGAGCTGCGGAATAGACGGCGGCTTGCGAGGGATGAGGTGACGATGCGCGTTGGCAACGGATCAAGAGTTGATGTGATGGCCGTCGGCACGCTCTCCTTAGTTTTTACCTTCGGGATTAGTTTTAAACCTTAATAAATGTTATTATGTGCCTGTGTTGAGCATGAACATTATTTCTGGATCGTGTTTATTGCAAGACGGTTATTCATTTAAATCGGAGAATAATGGTTGTTCTATTTATATGAGTAACATCTTTTATGGTCATGCACCCCTTGTAAATGGTTTATTTCTTCTAAATCTTGAAAGGGATGAAACACACATCCATAACATTGAGGCTAAGAGATGCAAAGTAGATAGTGATAATACTACTTATTTGTGGCACTGTCGTCTAGGTCATATTGGTGTAAAGCGCATGAAGAAACTCCATTCTGATGGACTTTTGGAGTCTCTTGATTTTGAATCATTTGACACATGCGAACCATGCCTCATGGGCAAGATGATCAAAACCCCGTTCTCCGGTATGATGGAGCGAGCAACGGACTTGTTGGAAATCATACATACCGATGTATGCGGACCGATGAGTGTTTCGACGCGTGGTGGATATCGCTATTTTCTCACTTTTACCGATGACTTAAGTAGATATGGGTATATCTATTTAATGAAACATAAATCTGAAACGTTTGAAAAGTTCAAAGAATTTCAGAATGAAGTGGAGAACCATCGTAACAGAAAGATTAAGTTTCTACGATCCGATCGTGGGGGCGAATATTTGAGTTATGATTTTCTCACGCATCTCAAAGCAAGTGGAATCGTTTCACAACTCACGCCACCCGGAACACCACAGCGCAATGGTGTGTCTGAACGCCGGAATCGAACCCTATTAGATATGGTCCGATCGATGATGTCTCTTACTGATTTGCCGTTATCGTTTTGGGGTTATGCATTAGAAACCGCTGCATTCACTTTAAATAGGGCTCCATCTAAATCCGTTGAGACGACACCGTATGAACTGTGGTTTGGTGCTAAACCTAAGTTGTCGTTTCTTAAAGTTTGGGGATGCGAAGCTTACGTCAAGAAGTTGATGCCAGACAAGCTCGAACCCAAAGCGGAGAAATGCGTCTTCATAGGATACCCTAAGGAAACTATTGGGTATACCTTCTATCACAGAACCGAAGGCAAAGTGTTTGTCGCAAAGAACGGTTCCTTTCTTGAGAAGGAGTTTCTCTCGAAAGAAGTGAGTGGGAGGAAAGTAGAGCTAAACGAGGTTATTGAACCTTCTCTTGAATTGGAGAGTAGCGCAGCACCTGAAATTGTTCCAGTGCCGCCTGCACCAACAATAGAGGAAGCTAATGACAAGGATCATGAAGCTTCGGACGATGCTGCTACTGAACGTCGCAGGTCGACAAGGTCGCGTGCCCCTCCTGAGTGGTACGGCAACCCTGTCTTGACTGTCTTGTTAGTAGAAGACAGCGAACCTACGAACTATGAGGAAGCGATGATGAGCCCAGACTCTGAGAAATGGCTAGAAGCCATGAAATCCGAATTGGGATCCATGAGCGAAAACCAAGTATGGACTTTGGTGGACCCTCCTAGCGACCGAAAGGCCGTTGAGTGCAAATGGATCTTCAAGAAGAAAACGGACGCGGATGGTAATGTTACCGTCTATAAAGCACGACTTGTTGCGAAAGGTTTTCGACAAGTTCAAGGTGTTGACTACGATGAGACTTTCTCTCCCGTAGCGATGTTTAAGTCCATTCGGATTTTATTAGCAATTGCTGCGTTTCATGATTATGAAATATGGCAAATGGATGTCAAGACTGCTTTCCTCAATGGCAACATTGATGAAGAGTTGTATATGATGCAACCCGAAGGTTTTGTCGATCCTAAGGATGCTGATAAAGTATGCCAACTTCAGCGTTCCATTTATGGACTGAAGCAAGCATCTCGGAGTTGGAACCTTCGTTTTGATCAAGTGATCAAGAGCTTTGGATTTGTTCCAAATTGCTACGAAGCTTGCATCTACAAGAAAGTGAGTGGGAGCTCGGTGACGTTTCTGGTACTATATGTGGATGACATATTGATTATTGGAAATGACATCAACATGCTTAACGATGTGAAGAGTTATTTGAACAAGTGTTTTTCAATGAAAGACCTAGGTGAAGCTGCTTATATATTGGGCATCAAGATCTATAGAGATAGACAAAGACGCCTGATAGCTTTAAGCCAGAGTACATACCTAGACAAAGTTCTGAAAAGGTTCAGAATGGATAAGGCATTGAAAGGTTCAGTGCCTATGTTGTCAGGGAAGATATTGAGCAAGGCTCAGTGTCCAGCTACGGTAAATGATAGGGAAGCTATGAGCAAAGTGCCTTATGCCTCGGCCATAGGTTCCATCATGTATGCCATGCTGTGTACTAGACCGGATGTGTCCAATGCTCTTAGTTTGACGAGCAGATATCAAAGTGATCCAGGAGTGGAACACTGGACAGCCGTGAAGAACATCCTAAGGTACCTAAATAGGACTAAAGAAATGTTCTTAGTCTATGGGGGTGATGAACAGCTCGTCGTAAAAGGTTACGTCGATGCAAGTTTCGACACCGACAAGGATGATGCTAAATCTCAGACAGGATACGTGTATATTTTGAATGGAGGAGCTGTGAGCTGGAGAAGCTGTAAGCAAAGCGTGGTCGTGGGATCTACAGTAGAAGCGGAATACATGGCTGCTGCAGAAGCGTCAAGTGAAGGAGTTTGGATCAGAAACTTCATCACTGAGCTTGGCGTGGTTCCAAGTGCATTGGACCCACTGGAGATATTGTGTGACAACACTGGCGCCATAGCACTCGCTAAGGAACCAAGATATCATCCAAAGACCAAGCATATCAACCGCAAGTTTCATATAATCCGAGATTATATAGCAGATGGAGATCTGAAGATCAGCAAAGTACATACAGATCTGAATGTCGCAGATCCATTGACTAAACCTCTTCCACGTGTAAAACATGATCAGCACCTCAGTGCCATGGGTGTGAGATTGTTGCCAGATGTAAACTAGATTATTGACTCTAGTGCAAGTGGGAGACTGTTGGAATTATGCCCTAGAGGCAATAATAAAGATGTTATTATTATAATTCTTGTTCATGATAAAGTTTATATTCCATGCTAGAATTGTATTAAGCGGAAACTTTAATACTTGTGTGGTTTGTGAACAACACCGTGTCCCTAGTACGCCTCTATGGACTAGCTCATTGATCAATGATGGTTAAGGTTTCCTAACCATAGACATGAGTTGTCAATTGATAATGAGATCATATCATTGGGAGAATGATATGGTGGACAGACCCAAACTAAGCAAAGCTATTAGATCGTTTCATCGTGTTCGTCTTTGCGAAGCTTTTCTCATGTCAAATATTGTATTCCTTAGACCATGAGATAATACAACTCCCTGGTATCGGAAGAAAGCTTTGAGGTCATCAAACGTCATCCTATGAGAGGGTGATCATAAAGGTGTCTCTCAGGTGATCGGAAAGTATCTGTTGGGTTGTATGTATCGAGATGGGATTTGTCCCTCCCAAGTCGGAGAGATATACTTCGGGCCCACTCGGTAATCGATATCAACACCGCTTGCAAGCATGTGGTTAAGGAGTTAATCACAAAGTGATATCGGATTACGGAACGAGTAAAGTACTTGCTGTGAACGAGATTGAACTAGGTATGACGATACCGACGATCGAATCTCGGGCAAGTAAAATATCGCGAGACGAAGGGAATATATATATGGGATTGATTGAATCCTGGCATCGTGGTTCATCCGATATGATCATCGATGAATGTGTGGGAGTCAATATGGGTGCCCAGACCCCGCTGTTGATTATTATAGAAGATCATGTCTGCATATTCTCGAACCCGCAGGGTCACACACTTAACGTGTCTCGACGCTAGGATAGATTGGATAATTGGTTTATGAATTTTTGTTCGGAGTCTCGGATGGGATCCGGGATATCACGAGAGGTTCTGGAACGGTCCGGAGAATAAGATTCATATAAGGCAATGCAGTTTTTGGAGTTCGGAATAGTTCCGGGTTAATCGGTATTGTACCGGAAGCTTCTAGAACCTTCCGGAAGGGGACCAACGTGGCCCCACCTTCCGGGAGGGGGCATGGGCCTATGAGGGAGTGTCCTGGCCGCATTGGGCCAGGGGCACAAGGCCCCATAGGGCCCAGCCGATCCTAGATAAGTTTA
Source organism: Avena sativa (assembly GCA_916181665.1). Taxonomy (NCBI): domain Eukaryota; kingdom Viridiplantae; phylum Streptophyta; class Magnoliopsida; order Poales; family Poaceae; genus Avena; species Avena sativa. Next base: position 222,362,484 of record OV702296.1, read on the forward strand.
AATCGTTTAAACTAGAGATAGGGTTTCTAGATAAGGGATAAGTTTAAATCGTTTAAACTAGAGATAGGCTTGGAGGATGGGCAAGGGCTGGCCGCACCCCCCCTCTATATATAGAGGGATGGTGCGCCCCCTCCCCCCCAACCTACACCTTCCTCCAAACCTAGTTGCCCTGCTGCCCTTCCTCTCCCCCTCCCGACTGTTTGTAGGCGAAGCCCTGCGGCAGAAATTCTCCACCATATACACCACGCCGTCGTGCTGTAGATCCAATCTATCTCTCCACCATACTTGCTGGTCCGAGGAAGGAGGAGACGTCGAGGTGCCGCACGTGTGCATCTCACGGAGGCACCGCCACTTGTGGTGCTAGATCGGATCGGATCGCGAGGAGGAGAAGCGAGTACGACTACATCACCCACGTTCCGACGAACGTTCCGCTGTGCGAATCTTCAAGGGTATGAAGATCTAATCCAATCTCTCTCGTTGTTTGCATCTCCTAGATTAGATCTTGGCTTTCGCTCTGTTCGCTTCCGTAGAAAATTTTGATTTACTATGCTGCGAAACCCTTCACAATTTTCATCCAAAAATTCAAATCTAAAATTCTTGCGGCCATTTTGTCAAACACCTTGCAGACACAAATAAACCCTGGCCCAACTACACTGTTGTGAGCAGTGATCTTCGACCATTTGGTCCCCTCTTAACTCTCTTGTCTCTCCTGAGCCTAGCCAATTCCCCAGACCAAACCCTTCTTAGCCGTGGGCACAGTGGAGCGCCGCCCATTTTTGGTCGTCGTCGGCCGACAGTTGACAGCACGCTAGGAGCATCGCCGCGCCTAGCCACCATGTCTAGGAGGCAGGCCACCGTCCACCGCCACCCCCTGTCCCAGCCTCGACCGCAGCAGAGCCCTGGACCACCCTAGCACCGCCGCGCCCTATACCTCTGTGTCATGTCCAGAGCGCGCCAGCTCGCCGTAGCCGACCGCCTCGCATAGACCGTGCCTCGCCCTCGGCGCGCACGCGCACACACACCATGATCACAGCAACCCCACAGACACCCCCGTTCACCGCCGCGCGACCCGCAGCTACCGCACGCTGTTGCAAACACCTCTGTGTCCGCATAGAGCGTCGCACACTCCCGACCAAACCACACCGCCCCTTGCCGTGCCATCAAGTTGTTGAGCACCACCAGGAGACCGCCCACTGTCCTAGCACCCGAGCCACGCCCTAGCCGCCTGTAGCATCGTCACCGACGAGCTCGCACCCGCACCGTTTGGTCCCCTCGCCGCAGTATAAATAGGGCCTCCCCCGCTTTCTTCACACCATTCCACTCTCCACCTCTCACTGATCCTCCCTACTTCTTCCCAGAGCAAGGCGAGCTCTCCCTCGCCGGAATTTGGCCGGAGTTTGCCGCTGCTGGAGGAGAAGGGCGCCGTCGATTGCGGCCACCCCAGGAGACATTGCCAGTACCAGGAAAACCGACGTCGTCGACAACCTCAATCGCCCCTGTCGCCGACCCTCACCTGAGCCCCGGTGAGCCTCGCCAGAACCCCACCGCCGCGTTAGGGTTAGTTCCTCGTCGGAGTAGCTCGTCGTCGACGACGACTCTCAGCCGTTGGATTAGAATTAGATCGTAAGGCTCAGATTCATAGATACCGTTTTGTTTAGTTAGTTCCGCTGACTAGTGGACCCCATATGTCAGCAGCCCACGCGCGCTATGCGCAGTGGGCCGGCCCAGTAACTCTCCTGCGAAACCTAGTTAGTTTAAATTTAGATTTGTCATTTTAGTTTCATACCTAGTTCTGTCTGTTGATTCAAAAATCAATTCAGAGAGTTTTACTGAACCAAATTGCATGAAACTAATTTTGTTAGACAAATATGGAAATTCTTAATCCAAGCCCGTTGGATTCAAACCATTTGAAATTATAAATCACCTATAGTAAAAATAACAAGGCAGAGACTTTTCTGCATTCAAACATTTTTCAAAAATCAACCATAAATGCTTTTGAGTTGATTCCAACTCTCACAAATCACTGTTGACAAGACCTTTCTGAATATATAAAAATATCTAGGTTTACTTGCAGTGATACTGGACAAGTAATAAAAGAATGCCCATAGACATTTCTAGTCACTTTAATTAATAAAATAATAAGATTAAACATTATTAAATTGTGACACCACTTTAAATCACATTTCCGAGTATTAAAATATGTGGTGATAACATGTGTGAACATGATCCCATATTTTAATTGGAGAATATTAAATCTTAAGTAGTTTTTCAATTAGAAATTACTATTCTAAAATAAAATAAATAAGACCAAGTGTTTAATTCATGTGATGATTGTGATGATGCTAGATCATCTAGTGTGAACCTTGTGTGCCTAATAGAAGTATTTAAGTATTGTTTGGTGATTGTGTACTTTGTATTTATTTATAGACGCTAGTACCAACCAAGGATACGAAGAGGAAGGAGACTACTACGAAGAGGAAGCAGAGGAGAACTTCAACCACTGCTCTACTCAAGGCAAGCTTCACAATACAAGTAACTTAGCAAGCTATCTAATGCAAGCCATACTAGCAAGCTAACACTTGCATGATAACTATGCAAACTAGATGCCTTAGGCATATGTAATTATACCACTTGATTATACCAAATCCTAGTTTTACTTGCAAGCTTGATTATTTTCTTTTCTTTATCAAAGCTCTTTATTTAGGTGTACTTAGTGACTTGTGAATTTTGGAAAGATATCAGAGGTAGCATAAAGAGCATAAAACTTGGCCTAAGTTAGATAGAACCAGATGTCACAGTGAGGCATGAGATTAGACTTAGATAAGTCACACTTGATTATCACCCCTCATTAGTGATTACACCCTGTTGATAGCGCTTGACGAGGTGGAAGAGGTTGAAGTAGATTCCCCAATAACGGCACCGGAAAGCTTGATGGCGCGTGTCGTTAGATGTGGAAGCGCTTCGTTGGAAACCCCAAGAGCAAGGTATGAAGCAGCAAGCAGCAAGTCGTCCCTCAGTTGAGACCGAGGTTATCGAACCAGAAGGAGGAAGGAAACGTCACACAGGTGTTGTAAGCAACGTGGAGACCTGCACACCACAAACTCAAGACTTTGCCCCAACGAATCAGTGAGGTTGTCAAGCTAACCGATTTGCTGTAACAAAGGATTAAACGTATGGTGTGGAAGGTAATGGTTTGCAGCAAGTAAACAAGTAATAGTGGAAGATGTATCAATGGTAAAGATTGGACCGGGGTCCATAATTCACTAGAGGTTCTCTCCTTAGATAAACAACATGGCATGAAGGGTAAACAAATTACAGCGGGGCAATTGACAGGAACTGAGCAAGGCATAACAATGCAATTACTAGTCAGAAAGATCCTATGAAGTTGATTGGGCAATATAACAATATACATAGACCGTAATCCAACTGCATCTATGACTAGAAGTCCACCTTCAGGTTATCATCCGAACCCCTTTCAGTATTAAGTTGCAAGCAACAGACAACTGCTTTAAGCAAAGTGTGTAAGGTAAACAGTCCACATGTTCCATGAACAAGAGACCGTTGTTTTCTCCCTAGTAGCAACGACACATCTACAACCGAAGAGATTTCTTTCACTTCCCTTGGAAACTAGAGGCATGAACCCACTATCGAGCATAAATACTCCCATTTGGAGTCACTAGCAACTACTTGGCCAAGATAACCACTAGCAACGGAGATCATGCAAGATCACAAACAACACGGACATGATAGAATCATAAAGATAGAACCATTAATCAAACCAACATAATAATCTCAATATTCTCGGTTCCCTGCAAACACAACATGCATGATTACAAATAGATTAGATCTTGATCATGAACGGAGCTCACAAGATCTATACATGAAAGCACAAAGGAGGAGATACAACCATCTAGCTACTACATGGACCCATAGTTCAAGGTGGAACTACTCACAAATCATACCGGAGAGAAGGCCTCCAGGATGATATCCCCTCCGGTAGGGTGCCGGGAAGAGCTTCAGATCCACCCCCCCGATCTAGGGACGATGGTGGCGGTGGCTACAGACGGTTTCGTGGATTTCTGATCGGGTACTGAGAGTTTCTGTACCGGGGGCTTCTTATAGGCGAAGGGGGAGACCGAGGCGGCCGCCAGGGCGGGCAAACCCTACCCAGGCGAGGGGTAGGGCCACCCGCGCCTAGGGGGGTTTGGCCTCCCTGACCCGCTTCTCCGTCTCTCCTCTGGACTTCTAGTTCCCCACGGAAAGTTATTGACTTCGTCCTTCGTCCCGTCCAATTCCGAGAATATTTCTTTACTAACTTTTCTGAAACCAAAAATAGCATAAAACAGGCATCTGGCACTGTTGCAACTTGTTAATAGGTTAGTACCAGAAAACATGTAAAAAGCACCTCAATGTGTAGACAACTAAAGCAAAGTAGATACTAAACAAGCATGGAGCATCAAAAATTATAGATACGTTTCTAACGTATCAGCATCCCCAAGCTTAACTCCTGCTCGTCCTCGAGTAGGTAAGTGATAAAAAGAATAATTTTTAAGGTGACATGCACCCTCACAATAAAGATCCAACCATTTCCAAACATTGAAAGATGGGATCAAAGAACTCTAAACATGTGCATGAAAGTTGGAGTTCTAACAATAGGACATAGTAACTATGCATGCAACATGGCAAGCTACAAACAAAGATCATGAATAATATGCATTGAAAAACGTTTGTTTGTTTCACATGCAGGAAACATAGCATAGTGGCAATCAGCTTGTCCCTCATAGAGTAGCAATATAGATGCATAGGACACCTGCAAAGTTCACAAGGGTGACTAGAAATAGATAGCACAAGAACAAGTAATAACACAATATGCATTAATTAATAAGCTTTGGAACATTGCACACATAATGACAACTATGCTCTCTTAATGGTGCCTAAAGCTAGAAGGTGGAGACTCAAATAATAGTGGAAGAAAAGGTCTTTTTGTAAAGGAAGCAAGGATTATAAGTTTCAAAAAGAGCTTCCAAAAATTATGGTACTTATTAGATTTCAGCCTTCATTGCCCCTATCATAAGCATCTTGAAGTGGTTAAGGTTAAACTGGCAAAGCTGGAGTATATGCTTGACGAAGTATAAGTTGGAAATCTCAAGTCCCTTGAATATGAGGGCTACACCTCATGGATACTCAACTTAGGGCCCAGGCAAGTTCTTGTCACTGTAAGTATTTGCATATCATTGAGAACCGCCAACGGGGTACCCCTTGCACATGATACAAGAGCTTTCCCATAATCAAAATGATAAGGCAAGCACACAATGAGCATCCCAGCAATTCTTCTTACGTACCATGGGAATATGGTGCTTTTTTCTCTCTTTCCTCTTTTCTCAATGTGTCTCTCTTTTTTTATAAGAAAAATGCTTCATAGATATCACTATGGTGATGCTGCAAGTTTCCACCATGATTAGGCATGGCTTAGGCTAGCGGCCCAGACGTTTCTCTAACACAGAATACAAACTCCATGAACTTACAAGTTCCCACTTCATTTCACACCGGTAACATCCATAGACAAAATAGCATGATATCAACGGAGTACAAAAAGTACAAGTGCAATGTTGAAAACGTTCCCCGTGACAGCACGGTTCTGCTAATCCCAACTTATAAGTGCAAGCATATACAACAAAGTTGCCTCAATGGTTCAAGTTTATTAGGGTCAAAGAATAAAATGTGCCATCAAGTTCGTGAGGGCTTTAATCACTAAGTTTTCACATAACAAAATAGTTTTTAATTGGAAGATAGTTGAAAACAAGAATATACTTGGAATGGTGTAACACACCATGCATAGGAGTTTATAGTGGACACTTTGGAATAACTTGGTTTCTTGGGAGTTGTAAGGATGAGTAGAACTTACTCATACAAGTGGAGGCTAGCAAAAGACTGGGAGCAACCAACTAAGAGAGCAATAATGGCCAAAATCATGCAGTGCAACAAAGCAAAACTAATCAAAGCAAAGAGTGGTACTACAAGTCAAGGACTAAATGATCATAGAGGCTAATGGTGACTTGTCAAAGTCATAACATGGTGTGAGCATGTGCCAAGTCAACACAAGCAAATCATCAAAGGAGAATACCACAATACTATGCTTTTGCATGCTAAACCAATGCATAATTTCTTCAAGGCACACTAAGCAATCCCAATTGTTTGGAACAAGACATTCTAAAACAATAATCACTAAGCATAATTCTAGAACAACACCTAGCATGGCATGCTAAAGTCTAAGTCACAATCAATGCAAGCTCCTCTTGCACTTCAAGCAAGAACTTACTACTCCTTTCCAAACACCAAGCAAACTTATTTGCAAAACAACACAGCGAGAACGGGGGTCCAAACTACTAAAGAAAACTAAACAAACTAAGCAAAGCAAATGAAAACTAATACGCTCCAAGAACAACACAACTGTGCATGAAACAATAAAAGTGAAGTGTTTAGACATACCTGAGCTTTTTATTGATGAAGAAGGGGATGCCTTGGGCATCCCCAAGCTTTGACGCTTGTACCTCTTGGATATTTATTGGGGTGACACCATGGTGTCATCCTCAAGCTTGAGCTTTTGTCCATTCTTCATCTCATTGCATCATTCTCTCTCTATACCTGAATTTTTTCCTTCATACAAAACTTCAAACAATCTTCATTAGCAACATTAGTTTATTCAAAAGATATTAGACCACTGGAAAAGCTTTGGAACAACAAGGCTTTTCACTAAAAACACAAGCTACTGAAGTAACTCCTTCAAATAAACTCAATTTACCTGAAGAGAGCTCAAAAAGGAATCAATAAGAAGCAAATGCAAATAATGGCAGAAATCTGTCAAAACAGACCAGCAGGTAGAAACGAATTTTTTCGAACATCTTCTGTTGCTCAAACAAAAAAGTATTGAACTAAAGAAAGTTATCCAACATACTGGGGGATTTATTTGTAAATTTTTATCTCAATCCGAGTTACAGAGCCTCCTCACGAATTTTTTTGGTGGAGGACAGAAATCTGTTTCGGGACAGCAACTCCCCAAATCTTACTTCCCTCTCATTAGAGGTCATTCTTGGCACAAAAGAAAACAAAAAGGATAAGAAGAGTTCATTACAGTAGTAAAAATTCCAAGTCTCAAGGAAACTCTTGGGTTATCTCCCAAGAAGTACTTTTCTTTAACGCCTTTAAGTTAGGCACATAAAGTTTGAGAAGATGCTCTCATAAGAATTATGAATTCAAGTCAAAGAGAGCATCAAGAAGCAAATTCAAAACACATTTAAGTTTAACCCACTTCCTATGCATAGGAATCTTGTAATAAAATAAATCAAAGAAGCACATAGTAACAAGAATGGGAAAACATAACAAGTGCAACTTCAAGATTTTCAACATGAAGAGGGGAAACTTAATATTGTTGAGATACATAAGACCATGTTTCCCTCTCTCATAATAACTTTCAGTAGCATCATGAATAAACTCAACAATATAACTATCACATAAAGCAGGCTTTTAATGATCTACAAACACATAATTTCTATCAAGCTCAAAAATAGTGGGATTAAAACCTTCACAGGTTCTATCCAAAGTAGATATTTCAAAAGGATCCACGGGAACATAACAGTCCTTTGGAAAGCATGGGGGACAATCAAATAATATAAGAGGTAAAGAGTTACTCTCATTAGAAGGTAGGCATGGGTAGATCCATCTTCCTCCTTTTGTTCATCACTCTCCTCCTCTTTTTCATCTAATGAGCTTCCAGTTTCAACAATTTCTTCTTCCATAGGCTCCTGCAAGGCATTAGTCTCTTCCATTTGTGGAAAGCATCTATTAAAATATTCAAGAATATAGCCATTTGCTTCCTTGTAATTATCAAAGCAGAATTTTAGTATCTCATAAACCTCATGTTCATAAGGTGCATCATCAGTATTTTCAAGCAAACTAGCAAGTTCAAATGCACCCTTGAAAGCAATAAATTCTTCAATTTGTTCCACATCATAAAAGTCATAATTTTCCTTAACATAAGAAGATATGGTAACATTATCATTATACTCACATTGAAAAGGCAGGTGTTTATACCTCCTACAGCAACAAGACTTATCAAAGCAATAAGTAACATTATAAGTAGAGCACACGTCTCTAGCAATAGTATTCAACTTATCAATTTGTTCCCATAAGTGTTTCCTTTTTGTGACAAACGGTGTTTCTTATAATAATACTTTTGTTCTTTCGTGAACCCACCTTGTCAATAAGAACTAGTTTCAAAGAAACCATCCATTGATAGAAAGCATGATTAAGCAAGGCAACATACCAACAACTAGAGTAGGAACTAATTTTTTTGTGTTTTTTAATAAAGCAAGCAAACCAAACTAGACTATTTTTTTTGGGATTTTTTTGGAAAGAGGCAAACAAAACCAAGCAAAAGAAACAAAGCAAACTAAAAACAAAGTAAAGAGAAAGGAAGTGAAGGACTCCCCTAGTAAAGACGTCCTTAGCCTCCCCGGCAACGGTGCTAGAAAACTTGTTGATAACGCTTGACGAGGTGGAAGAGGTTGAAGTAGATTCACCAATAACGGCACCTGAAAGCTTGATGGCGCCTGGTGTTTGACGTGGAAGCGCTTCGTTGGAAACCCCAAGAGCAAGGTGTGAAGCAGCAAGCAGCAAGTCTTCCCTCAGTTGAGACCGAGGTTATCGAACCAGAAGGAGGAAGGAAATGTCACACAGGTGTTGGAAGAAACGTGGAGACCTGCACAACACAAACTCAAGTCTTTGCCCCAATGAATCAATGAGGTTGTCAAGCTCACTGTTTTGTTGTAACAAAGGATTAAACATATGGTGTGGAAGGTAATGGTTTGCAGCAAGTAAACAAGTAATAGTGGAAGATGTATCAATGGTAAAGGGGTGCTCTCCTTAGAGGTGCTCTCCTTAGATAAACAACATGGCATGAAGGGTAAAGAAATTACAGCGGGGCAATTGACAGGAACTAAGCAAGGAATAACAATGCAATTACTAGCCAGAAAGATCCTATGAAGTTGATTGGGCAATACAACAATATACATAAACCGTAATCCAACTGCATCTATGACTAGAAGTCCACCTTTAGGTTATCATCCGAACCCCCTCCGATATTAAGTTGCAAGCAACAGACAACTGCTTTAAGCAAAGTGTGTAAGGTAAACAGTCCACATGTTACATGAACAAGAGACCGTTGTTTTCTTCCTAGTAGCAACAGCACATCTACAACCAAAGAGATTTCTGTCACTTCCCTTGGAAACTAGAGGCATGAACCCACTATCGAGCATAAATGCTCCCTCTTGGAGTCACTAGCAACTACTTGGCCAAGATAACCACTAGCAACGGAGAGCATGCAAGATCACAAACAACACAGACATGATAGAATCGTAAAGATAAACCCATTAATCAAACAAACATAATAATCTCAATATCCATCGGATCCCCGCAAACACAACATGCATGATTACAAATAGATTAGATCTTGATCATGAACGGAGCTCACAAGATCTATACATGAAAGCACAAAGGAGGAGATACAACCATCTAGCTACTACATGGACCCATAGTCCAAGGTGGAACTACTCACAAATCATACCAGAGAGAAGGCCTCCGGGATGATCTTCCCTCCGGCAGGGTGCCAGGAAGAGCTTCAGATCCCCCCGATCTAGGGACGATGGTGGCGGCGGCTACAGACGGTTTCATGGATTTCTGATTGGGTACTGAGAGTTTCTGTATCAGGGGCTTCTTATAGGCGAAGGGGGAGACCAAGGCAGCCGCTACGGCGGGCAAACCCTACCCAGGCGCGGGGTAGGGCCCACCCGCGCCTAGGGGGGTTTGGCCTCCCTGGCCCGCTTCTCCGTCTCCCCTCTAGACTTCTAGTTCCCCATGGAAAGTTATTGACTTTGTCCTTCGTCCCGTCCAATTTTGAGAATATTTCTTTACTAACTTTTCTAAAACCAAAAACAGCAGAAAATAAGTATCTCGCACTGTTGCAACTTGTTAATAGGTTAGTACCAGAAAACATGTAAAAAGCACCTCAAAGTGTAGACAAGTAAATCAAAGTAGATACTAAACAAGCATGGAGCATCAAAAATTATAGATACGTTTCCAACGTATCACCCCCAACTATAGTGGCTAGTGCTAAGCATAAAACTTCATCACTTTAGATGGGAATACTTGGTGAAAATGGTTATGAAAACCTTAGAATGATGAGTAATTCTAATGAAATGTTTTGACATGTGTTATGAGCACCAGATGGCTTGGCGATGAAAATGTTGAGGCATGAGCCTTAGCCCTTTTATAAAACTGATGGTTGTGTTCGGATGCGATACCATTCCAATTTTACCGTACAACCACAATACCCGAATTTGGGTAGGGCTTGACTAGAAGTTTATATATCTTAGTATGGGTTCCCTTGCGGCCAAGGTTTGAGCTGAGGCTACCTCATGATGATTGTCCACCTGTGCAGTTTCCAAGATGACAGATGGCCATGGTTGGGAGGCCAAACTCATAGGAGAGGTGCCTATACTAGGGTGTGTAATTGAAATGTTAGGATTGATTATCATACTGAGTATGGTGAATCAGGATTGTTCCTGACGTATGTATCGAATGTTGTGGTGAAAGTGTACCACCTCTGCAGAGTGTCATACTATTCGAATAGCCGCGTCCGCGATTATGGACAGTTGGAGAGGCCATACTGTTCCGTCGTCAGATGTTTTCAAAATGACTTATGAAATGAATCATGACTTTGACTTGACCACAACAGGGTTGTGAAAGTGAAAAGCTAAGTTTCCACTTAGGTGTTATAAAACCTTAAACTAGTTTTCTTTGCTTCTGAACTCAGTTAAGATAAACCTGGCTTTTTGCAAAATAACCTAGAGCTTAGGATTCCTACTTGAACCACTTTACTTGTTAGTGATAGTTTGCGAGTACTTAAAGAGTACTCATGGCTTTGTCCCTGGATATTCCGGTGGCCAGACTATAAGGAGGACTACCAGGATGATGGACAACAGGAAGTCTACGACAACTAGGATCATCTCCCATCGTCTGCATTGCCTGTGACTCTGAAGATGGAGCTTTGACCATGCTATCATTATTATATTATTCCGCTAAGTTGATTTTATTAAGACTTGATCATGATATCCTTTATTTGTAAGACCTTTATTATGGTTTGTAATAGATGATGAACTATGGTATCAATCTGTTATGTCTCGCAAAAATGGTAATCCTGGGATTGCGATGTATGGCATAACAGACATCTAGGATTAAAAATCCGGGTGTTGACACATACTTTTATGCAACCTTCTTACAATTGTTTTGTTGTAGGTATGTGAATAATCAAGGCAAGGTTGTGGTGAGATTTATTTCTCTATATCATGTTCGTGAGACTACATCGAAGGCACTAAATGAGGCTCTTATTTGCATTCTAGATCGTTACAAGCTATCTATCCATAGGCTACGAGTGCAAGGATATGATGGAGCTTCCAATATGAGAGATGAATTTAATGTCTTGCAAAAAAAGATCTTAGATGAAAATCCTTATGCCTTCTATGTTCATTGCTTTGCCCATCGTTTGCATTTGGTAGTTGTCTCTGTTGCTAGTTCTTGTTCATCCATTCATGATTTCTTTGAGTACATCTCCAGGATTGTGAACACATCAAGTTCATCTTGCAGAATAAGGGATGTGCTTAGGGAACAACATCATCAACATATTGTGGATATGCTTGAGAGAGGTGAGTTCTCTAGCGGAAGAGGCTTGAATCAAGAAACTTGTCTAACTAGGCCCGGGGATACTAGATGGGGTTCACATTATACAACTTTGCTTCGTGTGCACCAAATGTGGTTTGGAACATTGTTTATTCTCCGTGAAGTCAATGATGAGAGTCGTGGCTTGAGCCAAGCGGCGGGTTTGATAGAGAAAATGGAGAACTACAAATTTGTTTTAAAGCTTATGATAAAGTTGCTTGCCATTGTGGATGAGCTATCACATGTTTTACAAAATAAAGATCTAAATATTGTGCATGCAATGGAATTAGTTAGTGATGTGAAAGATCGATTGGCCTCTATGAGAGAAAGTGGTTGGGATGACTTGTTTGATGAGGTTCAACACTTTTGCGTGGAGAAGGGTATTCCAATTCCGCATATGCATGAAAAAATACCGGTTCGGGGTCATTCAAGGATTGATGGAGTGACTTACACTAACCTTTATTTCTACAAAGTTGAGATCTTCTATGTTGCCGTTGACGAGATATGTGTTGAGATGGATCATCGCTTTTGTGAAGCTTCAGTGGAGGTATTAGAGAGTTTCTCATGCCTTAGTCCAAAAAATTCTTTCTCATTGTTTGATGTGGACAAGCTTACTCGCTTATCTTCAATTTATCATGCGGATTTCTCTAATTGTGACTGTGTAACCATAAGAGGCCAACTTGAGAATTACATTCACCATGTTAGAATCCATGCTTCTTTTTCTACTTGCACAAACCTTGAAAGTTTGGCTACAAAGATGGTTGAAACGGAAAAGCATTTGGTCTTCCTATTGGTGTACAAGCTTATTGAGTTGGCCTTAATATTACCGGTGTCAACCACATCGGTTGAGAGGGTTTTTTCGGCAATGAAGATCATTAAGTACAAATTGCACAACAAGCTTAAGAATGAATGGTTCAATGACTTCATGATATGTTACACCGAGCGGGAGATATTTAGACAACTTGATAGTGGTGTTATTGCTCAACGGTTTCTAGCCATGAAGAAGAGGAGGAAACATTTACCTCGTAGGCCTAGGGCTAATTAGCACATCCTTGGTAATATTTTGGTATATTTCTTTGTCTCATGGATCAAGATGAATATATTTTGAAGTCATGTTTATATGATTTACTAACCCATCTTTCTTCTTTTGTCATGTAGATCTTGTTGTGTATGCTTTTGGACTCTTATCATTGATCATCAGAGTTTTATTAGTTTTTTGGGAGTTCTTGCTAAGTTCTATCATATCTAATATTAGCGCATATATGTATTTGAATGTGTTGTAAACTTGAGGACATCCAACTTTGTTGTGAACATTGGAATATTTTGTGAAAGTCTAATGTAATGTATTTGTGTTTCCGCACTAAAACTATTGTGAAAACCATATTTGCTCCGTATGATGTTTATTTTGTCCAAATTTTTTTTTGAGATGGCCGAGAATTTTTAGTTTCATTTATGGTGCGCCTAGGCTTTGACAAATTTCTGGGTCCGCCTCTCGCCTCTGGATACAGGTCATGATGGTGTCTATCACGAGTACTATAATGACGATAGTGATAAGGTGAAAGAGATTTAGGCTGGTCATAGTAGAGAGTAACTTAGAGTAGTAACAGTACAAAATAACATAGGTGTGGTATCATGCAAAGCCCCATTTATTACAATATAGACTCATTTTGTCTAGAAATGTGTGATGTTATGGTAACATAGCTAGTTACCACAAATCTCTCTCTCATCATTTAATTGCATGCCATGTCATCTAAATGCTTAGTTGGCAATACATGTAGGACTATGTTACTATCCAAGTTACTCCCACTATGACTAGTCTTAGGGTTCAGCTATTCGCGCGAAACAGATCCCGCACTCTGAATCTGTCTCGAAAACCACCTTTTGCGTGGTTAGGTTTCTAGATGCTTGTAGGACCCTCTCCCAAGTCCCAACGCACATATTCTAAAAAAACCAACAGCTAAAAAGCAACCGATGGCCAGTTTGTCGTGAGGAGCCACCGATTTCTGACCGTCCGATCTGCATCGTGCCTCCCACAGTTTTCGGACACTATTCACCTGGGGCCCACCTACGCGGCGTTGTCGGCGTGCCAGACAGCCAGAGCCGTTGCTCACGCTTCCTATCGCTCTCGTCCCCTCTCGTCTCGTTCCCCTCTCCTCTTCCTCTCCCCTGAAATCGGAGAGTTCCTATTGGAGAGTTCCCTCTCGTCTCATGCCAGGCGGCAGCACCATTTCCAGGTGCTGATGGGCAGAGAGGGGGACGCGGCAGCACCATCGGCAGCACCATCTCGTCGGAGAGTTCCTGTCGTGCGAGGAGCGGGAGATCGGTGGCGGTGGGCGAGGTGGAGATTGGTGGAGATTCCGCCGGCGGCGAGTAGATCGGTGGTGCTGACCGGTTGAGAGGGTGACGCGCGGGACGAGGGCGTCCAGTGCATCGTCGGAGAACTTCCCGGCACGAGAAGCGGGAGATCCTCGTCTGTTTGGCGAGGTGGCGGAGGAGATTGCCGACATATATCGGGCTAGCAAACGTGGTGGTGCTCGGGGAGGACGAGGAGCGCGAAAGGGCGTCAAGTTCGGCGACGGAGATTGCTCGGACGACGGATTTCTTCTCGATTCAACCCCGTGGAGCTCTCGTGTTTGGTGAGTTCCTACAAAATCCATCGAATCCTTGCATATCTAGGCTTCTACTGGTGTTTTTTGCTGCGGATCTACATCTTAGGAACTAGGAAATATGAAATCCCTATCTCGATTTGGCATGTGCATCTTAGGAGGGATTTTTGTAGTTGCTGATTTACTGGTCAAATCTGTCCATGTGCATGTCACTGTAACACAGTGAATTAATGTGTTTGTGAGCTTATTAGTTTGCCCATGTGCATGTCACTGTAATACTTGTTGATTTTGCTGGTGAAATCTGTCCATGTGCATGTCATGATGTCACTTAGTTTGTGTGCTTGATGTTACTTAGTCCCTACTTAGTTAGTGAACTGATTATGTAAAGAAATTATCTAAGTTATTTTACTATGGTCATTAAGTTCACTAGCTTCTATAGTTAGTTGTGTTTCATAGGTGTTTCCATTTGGTCTGTCATTAAGTTGGTTTACATAGTTGTTTTTCTTGCGTAAATGTAACTAAATGTTATCCTAAATGCAACTAAGCAAACATGCACAAGCAACTTGGTTATTACTGTTAGATGTTATTCATACATCGCGAGAAGGTAGACAACGTGGAGAGCACAAGAGGATGCCGACGGTAGCTTCTCTACTGTCAGAGATGCTCTTAATTACGTATTTGCCTCCGATGATCAACAGATATATGTAGTCCAGCAGCAATGATTGTTCATTTGGAATTAAGCAGCTGCCCTGCCGCCTTGTCAAAGTGAGAGGGGAGGGAGAGAGAGATTCACATGGTAGCATTGACACTTGAATTTCAACGGACCTAGTCAAGTCTACCAAACCAAACCTCACCTCACCTCATCATCCATCCATCATCATCATCATCATATATATTTTAAATTGTTTAGATGAAATGGAAATATATATACTCAATTAGTTTGTGTGCTTGATGTTACTTAGTCCCTACTTAGTTTGTGACCTGATTATGTAAAGAAATTATCTAAGTTGTTCACAAGTTGTTTTACTGTGGTCATTAAGTTCACTAGCTTTTATAGTTAGTTGTGTTTCATAGGTGTTTTCATTTGGTCTGTTATTAAGTTGGTTTACATATCTTTTTTTCTTGCGTAAATGTAACTAAATGTTATCCTAAATGCAACTAAGCAAACATGCACAAGCAACTTGGTTATTACTGTTAGAAATTCTATTCATGTTCTTATTAAGCAGAGTGAGAAACTAATTGCGCAAGCTCAGTCAACTTAGGTATAGTTAGGAGAAACTTTTTGCTGCAACAAGCACAACTTATGAATGGGATGTTGCTTTAGGACTAACTTCATATAGCTGTCTAAGTTTATGGCTATATAAGTTCATATAGCTATGTAATTGCCCCCACCATCTTAATTCCCTTTTTTAATATCATTATCAGTAAAAAAGGAGGAGGGATGACTAATCATTTCCCGCGGCTGCAACTACCAACTGTACCAGTAGATGGACGTGCATCAACTGGAGCACAACAACGCGGGGGGTATAACATCCTTGTGTTATCATTTATTCCATGTTCTTTTATTAGCTTGTCTCATTTTTTGTTTTTGTAGCACTTAGAACTTGTGTTTTTTCATTTTCCGCAGACAGCAGGCATGGGTACTAACACTGGAAATCCTCGTAGAAGGACTGCCCTGAATGTTGCACCCAATTCAAATATAGTTGCTCCTGGGCCTTCTGTAGTTCCAGCACCTGCAAGTAAGAAGACGCAGTCAGTAGTTCCTCCCAGAGATTCTGTAGTTGTTGGCGGTCCTTCTGTAGCTCCAGCTTGTGCAAGGCGAAAGATCCAGGCGGTTAGTGCATTTAAATGTTTGTTTATTGATTTTATTTTTTGTCGATTCTCTCATTTTAGTTGACAACTTTTGCATGTTCTCTTTTGCAGATTGGCAGGAATAGAGCTTCTCCTGCTAGATTATTCAAACTGAACAAGCTTTTAAGTAAAGAACAGAGGGATCTCATCACAGAATATGGGTGGGGAGGCATGTTAAAGGTTAAAGCATCTGAAATGCCTGCGGATTTAAGAATGTGGTTGCTGTCCTGTTATGACCCAATAAGGAGTGAGCTCGCAATTCCAGGGAGGGGGACAATACCAGTAGATGCTAATAGTTTCCATAAGGTTTTCGGGCTCGCAAATGAAGGCTTGCCTGTAGTATATGAGATGGAAACTGATCCAATTTCATTCATGAATTCAACCTATAACATTGAAGGTGGGTCAGCACCAGAGTGGAAGGCATGGTGCAATATGATCAAGGACATGAATGGGGTAGCTGATCTAAAGTTCCTAAGGGCATATTTTGCTACCGCCATAAGCTGCTTCATTTGCCCCACAACTAAATGCAGTATTAGTCCTAGGTGTTATCCGAGCATTCTTGACCTCAGTGTGACTCGGAGAACAAATTTTTGTCAATTTTCCATTGACCAAATAAACACAGAAGTCAAGAAGATGGGTGTTTCGAAGAAATCGGTGTTCTGTTGCCTACAACACCTTGTGGTACGTTGTTACTTTTCCTTCTTTTTTACTCGTTAAATTTTTAGGACAAACCAAATTTTTGTTTGTTCGCCTATCAACATCACTGTGTTTTCAGTCTTTGCTTCTTTGATTGTTGTGTCTGTGTAGATCCTGTACCTTGATTCTCTAGATGTCGACGAGCCTGTGCCATCAGCAGAAGATTGCCCCATTCGCGCTGAAGCATGGGATGACAAACTTATACAAGCAGTTATACGTAAGGATACAAAGTCAAATGGAGAGTTTGGGAAGCTGAGGGTGATTATTACTACTTTCAATTCTATGCGACAACTATGGCCACATGGCACAATTAATTTACACTTCTGTTTTTACAGTTTAAAGATGGTGTCGGGTTGACAATCAGGGACTGTCTATTTGTTGGGATGACTAGGACTGAAGAATTTGTTTCATCAAAACTTCCAAGAAACTTTCCATATGAGGTATGCCATTTTTTATCCGCTTCGCACTCCCTGTAATTTTTCCTTCCAATTTGAGTTTTGTCCCCTACCTCTTAGACCATTGGATTTTGCTTTATAAAGATCAGTATGTTGTGTATATCTTTTTTGTTGCCTTTCTGCATATCCATTGATGTTGTTTATCTATTATGTATTATATCCTTCTAAGTTGTTTTACCTACATAGTTAAGTTGATCACATGTTGAACCCTAAGTTGTATATAGAAAACTATTAAGTTGTATGGTAATTTACATATAGTTAGTTGCACAACAAAATTGGGTCCATGATTCATCAAGTTGTTTATGTTGTATCCCTAAGTTACATCATAACCCATATGTAGTTGTATGATGATTTTAGTATAGTTGTTTTTTGTCATCCCCTCAGTTGTACAGTGATTACTATTAAGTTGTTTTATTCATCATAGTGAAATTGTTTTTAGCATGTAGGTAAGTCGATCACATGTAAGACTAAGTTGTGACTGTTTTAAAAATCTGCTTTTCTGAATTAAAAACCATAGATGTTTTATTACCACACAAAATGTTAAGTTGATTTTTGTTCAACTAACTTAGTCAACTTCAATGTTTGGGAAAATGTATTCACACAGAACTACTTCTTAGTTGTTTCTGATTTAATATATAGTATCTTTTAGTTGCTTTTTTATCTCACTGTTTTTTACTAAGTTGATGCGTTGTGTTGTGCAGAAGAAAAGGAAGCTTGCTGTAATGATTGGGGAGTTGTGCACAGACATTTCAAACAGGGTGGGGACATTTGTAGAACAAATAGGTGAACTAGAAGAGGAAGACAGCAGGAAGAGATTTACTGATGTCAGAAAAAGAAAGAGACAAAGAAAGGGGCCAGCTGATGAGAACGATGACAGTGATAACGAGTACAACGCAGATGAAGATGGAGATGAAGATGGAGATGATGGCAGTGACAATGAAGATGAGGATAGTGAAGAAGAAGACAGGGATGAAGGAGATGCAAACACAGCTAGAGAACCTCCTAGTGCTCGGGATAGGGATGAAAACCGCGCTGTTGACTTGCAAAAGATGCTAAGGAGATCACCAAGGTTCATAAAAAGAAGCAACACATCAGCTAGTGATTCCATGGAAAGGAGGATGTGTAACAATGACAGTGACCATGGGTTTGAGGGCCCAAGAGAGAGCCATCATGACGCAGACAACCTCACAGCGCAGGGTTTGATGCAGTCTTCTAAGCAAACAGAGGCCCGTAGCCTGAGTTGAGCCCGTTCTCCGAGCTCAGAAAGTTTGGATCAGCTGAATCTAGTACTATCAGCATGTCAAACAACCAGCCTCCAGTAGTGTTCGATATGTCAGCAAAGATCTACCAAAATGCCATTTTCATGCCTGAAATATGGAGGGCCCAACACTCTTCTCCTGCAACAACACCAACAATTGGTATTTTCCACGCGGATCCAGTTGTACAGAATCTGCAAGCAGAGTGCATTGTGCTGGATAACTTAGCAATCGGAGGTGATAAACAAGTAAACAGGAACATGAAACAGAAAGCAGTTGTGCATCGAGGAAGACCAGTTGGCGGGAGCACAGACATGAATTCTGAAACTGTACATCCTGAACCATCAGCAGAATGTTTCATATCGAAAGCAACTGCTACAACTGAAAGTGTGCATTCAGTTGCAAAAGGTGCAGCAACTATGTATAGGGCAGTTTCAACAAACCGGAAAGGATATGCAACTAGTACCCGAGGAACAGCAACTGAATCTATTGGTGCAGAAACTAACAACCAGCATCAGGCTACAAATGAGTGTGGTACTCAAGCTATACCAGCGACAATCCAAGACATGCAGCCCAAGATGGTGTCATCTGTCCCAACAAGGAAAACTTGCCCACCACCACAGCCTAATTCAGCATCACCCGTGGCAACTACAATAAGGACTGATACATGGCAGCAAGCTTGTGACCCGCCATCTTTTGATCTTGGTTTTGATAGTAGTCAAGAGGAAAATGATGAGCGAGTTGTTAATTTAGTTGTTTCGCCCCCAAAAGGAGGGATTACACCAGTGAACCTAAACAAAACAAGGTTCGATGAGTATGATGATGAATGGAACACGGAGATGGAAAAGGAGGCCATTGAAATCTGCAAAATGGTGGAAAGGCAAAAGGGTTTGAAGGAAGAAGCTCCAACAGTTGCGGTGGAGCAACAACTTGATGTACACACACCATCAACAGCTGCCAATAAAGTTGCATCGTGCACAGATGGTTCTGCTAGCAACTTAGCAACATCTGCTGCCAAAAAAAGGATCATCAGACTGCCCGCATGCCTAAAATCACCTTACATAGATTATTCAAAAAAGAACACATATGCTTGTTCAGCTGATGTGAAAGAAGTCTACTCTCTTGTCACAGCTCATGCAAAAAGAAATGGAAGGGGTCAATATAGAGACACAAGTCCAATAATTGTCAACTTCGAGAAGTACTTTGTCTCTTTACAAGAGCTGGCAAACTCTATGATGTCGTGTGGTGAGTTGAAGAACATCGTTGTTGAACTTGGATTGGAAGCAATCAACCATTCAATGGACAGCTCAGAGAAGAAGGTGGTGATGCCTTTGAGGATGGGGGTAAGCAACTCAAGATTTTTTTTATTTTTTCTATGGACATCAATAATTTTTTTTCACATGTGCATTTAATTTATTTTTATTCTATCATAGGGCCTACTTCTACATGGGCAGTTGGAAGACAGGGAGCTTAAGAAACACTTCTTAAAAAAGGATGCACAACTAGACAAGAAAAACCTTGTAAGTTGTTTTTTTTCTGTGGTCACAAAGTTCACTTCCACATATAGTTAGTTGTATACATAGGTGTCTACGATTTTGTGTTTTTTCTTCTTACATTTTCTTCTTATTATCCTGTAGAATTTTTGTAGCTAGTACAATTAAGTTGGCTTTACCTTGATGCTAAGTTGTTTCCTGATTCCGGCCAAGTTGAATTGACTGTGTCATTTCTAGCTTTCCTTTTTATCAGCATATTAGTTGCTAAGTTGTTTTATTTTGCACAACCGCTAACTTTACTCCTGAGTTTACTAGTCATCTTAATTAAGTTTACTTTTGCGCACTTGCTAAGTTGTTTTTCACATCCAACTAAGTATAATTAAGTAGTTTTTTGCCAACAGTCAAGTTGTTTTCTGAACCCAATTAAGGTTGATTCCAGTGTCATGTTCAGGTTTCTTCTTCTTCCTTTTTCTTCTGTTCACCTGTACAAGTTGGATAGCTAAACCAAATAAGTTGGCTTCTGCTGTCATGCTAAGTTGTTCCCGCCACTATGTCTAAGTTGCTTACCCATGCATCTTAATTGCCATTTTTTTGTCTACGTTTCATGTTCTAATCTCCTTTTTGCTTTTTCTGTCCTTTTTATTAAGTTGATATACTGATATTTACAAGCATCCATATACATGAAATATGTTCAAGTTGCTTGCACACTTTTTAACTTCACTATTTATTTGAATTTTCAAATGTCAATTTGTCTCATCAGTTTTACACACAAACAGGTCATGATTACAGTGTTGGAGAATTTAAGTGATGATCCAAAAATCCAAGTGAACCACTACTGGGTGTTTGTTGCCAATATAAAATGTAGAAGATTCGAAGTTCTTGATTCAATGAGGACAGTGGTAGATAAGAAACTTCTCCAAAATGCTGAGAAAATTAGAGCATCTTTCACAACTTTATGGAAGGAACACTACCCAACCTCGCGCATCAAGGTTGACAAGTTTGAGAATCAGATGGGTGACATTTTTGCCCCAAAATAGACAACCAAGTAAGAAACATCTTAGCTGGATCATAAGTTGGTTCCCATATTATGTACTAACTAGCAACTTTTATTAGTTTTTGCAACAAATTTACATGGATGGCATAGTTTTCGAAGTTCTTATATAAGTTGTATATGTACTTTTTGCTAAGTTGTACACCTGAAACCTACTAGGTTGCACTGTCCAACTGTAAGTTACCTACTAGGTGTATTCCTCGAACACAGAATGCAAGGAGCTAGCTTAACGCATCTCAGCAACTTTAACCTGCATTAAATACAACTTAAGTGGATTATGAGTACAACAAGTGACAAAGATACATCCATTTTTTTCAACTATGATTGTAGGTCTCACAAGCAAAGTTGTATGCTAGATATGATAAGTTGGATTTACCAGGAGTATAATGTTTATACTTTTTTACATCTAAGTTGCCTACCACTAGTACTAAGACAACTAGCATCAACTTATCATATAAAGGCTGGTTACATATGAAGGACTTGTTTTGCATCAACTATGCTTTGTTGCTTTTTCACCCTGAACCTTGAGAAATAACATCTTTTTTTTTCTTGCAGCAAAGACTGTGGTGTTTTTGCTCTCATGAATGCAGAAAATTGGACAGGCAGACGGTTGCCATTTTATGCTCCTGAACATGTTGAAAATATAAGAAAGCTTATGACTCATCGATGGGTTACTTCTGCTAAAAACACCATCAAGTGGAAGGAAGTTATGAAGAAGAAATAATGTACAGTTTTCCATCAAACTCTTTCCTTTTTTCCTGAATTTTTTCACACTACTATAACATGAATAGATTGTAGTTTATTGATACAACATTGTTTGCAAAACACAAATAG
This sequence comes from Avena sativa, assembly GCA_916181665.1. Taxonomy (NCBI): domain Eukaryota; kingdom Viridiplantae; phylum Streptophyta; class Magnoliopsida; order Poales; family Poaceae; genus Avena; species Avena sativa. The sequence continues at coordinate 222,384,498 of OV702296.1, forward strand.
CAAAAAAGGATTTCACAACTTCTTGCCCAATGAGCCTGAACCTAATGCCGATGTACAAGTAGCAGAATTGTGTCCAGGATGATTACACAAAGTACACGCAATAACTCTCTTAGGTTGCAACTCAATTCCAGAAGGAAATCGACCTTTCTTCCGACCTTTTGTAGTCGATCTGGGAGGGTCAAGGATGACCATTGCTTCTTCTTCAGGCTCAACCATATGACCTTGGTCAATTGGTGCCATAGTAGACGAGGGAGGAGGCATATTAGAAGGTTCTGCTTCGAACCAACCAGTAGTTCTGGTAGACGTTGGAGGTGTTGGTGCTGCTGGAGTAGGACCTGAATTTGTTGTTTTGTGTTTTTTAGTAACTGTTGTAGCATTTCCAAAGTTAGTTGCTGTAGCCACAGGGGCTGTTGTGGTAGGTCCTGAATTTGCTCTCCGTTTTGCCGTAGGAGCTGAAGTAGACTTAGAATTCTTTGATGCACTGGTTGTGTTCCTCTTCTTCACTTTGTCTAGTTGCGCAAACTCAGTTATCATCTCCCTGATGTGTCTACGAGCAATAGCTTCATGCTGTTCTGACTTGCTACCAATCTTAGCAACATTTACAAATTTGGTAGACAAGTTGGCAAATCGCAGTTGCATCCGTGACTCCTCTGGCATCACATCATCTCTTGCTGGGATAACTGGTTGAACCACGGGTTCCAAAGCTTGTTGTGTCCACCTGCGCAATATGTACCGCTCTGGTATTGAGTCAACACCAACATGTGTGAACACTTTCAGCACATGACAACACAGCAAACCATCCCTCTCATATTTGCAGCAATCACAGTTGTAGTTGTCATTGCCTCCATTAGCATTAACCATGTAGCTTCTTCCACCATAGGGATAGCAGGTCTGATTGTTAGGAACTAACAAGTACATGTTAATTCCTACAAGTTGCACATTGTATCGGCCTATCAACTCAAACTCAAGCCTGAAACGGTGGTAAATGTCCCTGGTGTAAATAGATAAAGCATGCTTCTCAATTGGGAACCGGGACCAAGGTTCCACTTCAAGCACTTCTGTTCTGAAATCAGCGTGGCTTTCCCTTCCCAACATCTTTTCCTGAATTTTCTCATATTGTTTCACAAAATGCTTGATTGAATTGTGAGGGTTGATATAACGTTTCAATACAGAGTTGAATCCTTCACTTCTCTGAGTTGATTGCATGAAAGGGAAAAAGCGGTGCCTGAAGTAGCAAGGAACCCATGTGTATGCCCACTTCTTTAACCATGCAAATGTTTCATGTGCTGCCAACCCCCACTTTAAGACCAACTCTGCCCATTTAGCTTCAAACTCCTCCAGTGTCATACTTTCATCAATGCATTCATTGAACTCAATTGTCAAACCTGGGTTTCGCCCCAGGAATGCACCGAGCTTTTCATTTTCTTTTTTAATAACATGCCAGCGGCAGTTGCGATGCACAGCGTCAGGGAAAACAGAAGAAATTGCTGCCCTCATAGCCCAATCCTGATATGTGATAATGTTAGTTGGTTGCTTCCCATGCATGGCCTTAAGAAATTCCCTGGAAAGCCACTTGAAACTTTCCTCTTTCTCATCCCTTAAGAAACCACAACCAAGCATAAATGACTGTCCATGCCTATTTATACCTATGAAAGGAGCAAAAGGCATGTTGAAGTGATTTGTCATGAAAGTTGTATCAAAAGATACACAATCATGATATGACTCTGTGTATGCTTTTCTTGCATAACTGTCCACCCAGAAAATATTTTCAACTCTGTTTTCTTCATCAAAAGAAAAATTCGAGTAGAAACCAGGGTCCTTATCTTTTATCTCTGCAAAGTAAGCAACTGTCTCACTCATGTCCCATTCCTTATTTTCACTTCGAAAATTTGTGCGCAAATTTGTAATATCCTTGGGAGCATATGGGACAAAAGCTTCTGCGCCATAAAACGAAGACATGACTGTCATCATTCGGCCTGCAACACATATAAAACCATACTTTGTTAGTGTCATACTACAAACAGAAGTACAATTTCTGTGGGTTTTTTATATGCGGACAGCAACAAATTACCTGTTTCTAAATTGCAATCATGTAGGCATTTAAGGAATTCTCTTTCATCTGGTGGTATGCCTTTATGTGATCTCAAGTACTTGGAAAGTGAAGGCTTGACAACCATGGGATGGTTGTGTTCTGAAATGAAATAAGTTACTTCCCATTTGTTGTTAATAAATTTGACAATCATTTTAGCTTGGCACTTGGTTTGTATGATTGATTCTCTTTTGCGCCTAACCCTTAGCTTGCTGCTAGACTTTGACTTCTTAGTGCGGCCAGATTGTCCACCTTCCTCATCGTCATCGTCTATCTGGATAGGACTAACTTCTTCCACAACATTCATTCTCTCCTTCTGTTTTTCTTCTTCTGTTTTTTGTGGTCTGTACCTATTGCAAACAAATGTTTGCTTCCTCGGTTCATTAGTGAAAGCTTGTCGCTGTGATGTATTTGATTTGATAGAAAAACCCAACTTCTTGGCATAAGAATTGTAGTGTGATCTTGCATCACCAATAGTGTCAAACCGCATCCCTAGGAAAGGTTCTTGCGGACTAGACGCAACTTCTTCATTCAACGGAACACCATCATCTGCTAAGTTAGGGTCAGTAGAGGTTGCTGTAGGGGCAGTGTTGCTTGGGATGTCCGGGTTGCCAGCGGGGGCCTGTGGCGGCATAAAATTTAACTGATTTCCTCTAGCACTTTGCGCTCCTGAGTCAGCACCATCTGCAACTTTCTCAGCTATATCATTGTCTGGAGATTCCTCCGCAATCTTTTCACAGACAGCTTGAGTGCAAAACAGTGGCTCAGGTGCATTTGTTTCTGCATCTAGAATGTCCAAATCATCAGGAAACGCGTTAAGATCAAGCCTAGACATCTGCAAAAAATAAAAAACAAAGAATACACTTCTTTGATTAGCAACTATAACTGTGTTTTACGTACAACACATGCACAACTATAACTTTGTCAGCTATAATTTACGAGGGAAAAGTTCCTGACACCATTTTATTTGCTTTCAACATTTTTTCAGGTCCTTCATTATACTCACCACCAGGAAAATGATGCCTTTTGCCAACTATAGCAAACTATGTACAAATTGATGGTTTCTCAGTAGTGAACTATGTTGGTTTTAAGTTTGCACTTCTTCTGTCTTAGTATTAAACTATGTTGAATTTGCCAAGATGTCCAAAAGTTAGGTTTTTGCAGATCTGAATAACTAACTAAGCTACTGGAGGTTTATGGCTATCTGCCCTACATACTACTTGAACTTTTGATTAGTCCAACCAGGTATCCATGGACATAGTTGTTTTTATTCAGATCTAAAATCAGGTTTGTGTTTTCAATCTATGTTGCAACCAGGTATCCATGGCCATCTATGTTGCAACCTAGTTGTAAAAAGATCATATGCCATAGTTTCTTCTCAGATCTGAAGATACAGCTTTACCATGTTGTAAGTTTGTTGCTCCTGTGTGTTCCAAAATCATGGAGAGGATCATAGAAAACAAGGAAAAACCTGCCAGAAAATCAAAGGAGGAGGGGGAGGGGTGGAGGGGAGAGAGGGGGAAACAGGGTTTATGTTTTGTTGTGCACCTTTGATACTGCTGTAACCAGATCTCAACCTTTTTACCATGGGCCTCCAATGGAGATCTGAAGGAGGGAGAAGATGGATCTGTCTTGGGGAGGAAGAAGAGAGAGGGGGAGAAAGAGGGAACTGCTGTCACGTGGTGGTGGTGTGGCTTTGCTTTGCTTTTTGGCTGGGAGCCTGGGAGAGGACGGGGAACAGGTGGTGGTGGTGTGGCTTTGCTTTGCTTTTTGGTTGGGAGCCTGGGAGAGGACGGGGAACCTGGGGACTCGCGTGGTCCAAACCAGCTGGACGCGCGTGGTCCGGAGGAGGGTGGCTGAATTCTTTCTATTTCTGGAAGGCGGGGTGGTGGTTGTGGTTTCTATTTCTGGCGGTGGCTGGTTAGTGCAAACCAGCCCCCGATTGCTCCCTAGACGCTCCCAATAAAAAAAGTCCCGACGCCATCCCTTTGGGCTTTTTTTTACGGAACGTCCCTTTGGGCTGTGTCCTGGTGTCGCAACGGCGGGGCTCGTCCCCTGCCCATAGAAAGATTCAGATCAACACTTACCACTTCCGCAGTCGACGCCGCCGGTCACCGAGCTCGTGACGGCGAGCTCCGGCACGATCGAGCTCGTCATCCCGCGGGCAGGGTGGGCAGACCCCACCGGCTCAGGCCCCCACCACCGAGAAGGTACTTGTGGTCGCTCCCACTATTCTCGTCGGCACCACCTCTACTGCGCCCACGAGATATTCGACGAAATTTCCAGCATGTGACACCAACGAGTTGACGCTTGCTTCCACTCTATCAGCGGCACCGACGTTGCTCACGATCACCGTCGACGTCATCCCCGTGCTTGCTGCACTTCAACAAGCGATCAAAACATCGACGATGAGGCTATCAGGGGTGCTGCATCAGCGGCCACCACCTCCTCGTCGGGAAGCACACACAATGGCTTCTCTGCATCAGTTTGCTTGGCACCTACTGCTCTGACACCTAGGGAGGTCTTGGAAACAGAGTTACTGCAGCCGTTCTCCATCCAAGTGCTCGGTGCATTGGCGCATGCCTCAGCGAAAGCTCTGTCAACGCCGTTCTCTTCTCCGTGGCACCCGGCATGAGCTTAACAGCTGACGCCCATGATGACTTGACGCCATCAACCAAGCTCGTGATGCCTTCCTTGACCACCCCCACCTTCCCGTCTAGCATCACAGTGCGGCCAGCACTAAACACAGTTATATTGTACAATGGCAGCCGAGGAGGTCCTGGCATGTGTGCTGTCTAACGAGTTGCTGCAGCAGGACGAAGTCCAGGAGCAACCATGGCCGCCACCGGAGTTCAAGGTTTTGTGCCCAATTTATATATACAGGTGGCAGCTGAACAATTCAGGATTTGAATGGCCCTGTGCGATTTATGACTGAAATACCTATGAAAATATTTGTCACATGTTCAGTTCTGGACGTTCAGCCAAGTGCTTATGCTCCCAGTTTTCTCAAGAGTTATCTGATGCAGAAGGAAACCTGGAGAGCACCGTGTTTATGTGAAGTGATTCTGGTTGCTATTCCTTGTGCTCCTGTATTTCTGATGGGAAATTGCATGGGTTCTAGTTGTATCATGGTGTGCTCACACATATCTTGGAGTAAGTGGGAATCTCTCCATGCCTGGCATTCCTTTCTACTCGGTGTTCTTATGGATCATCACAGTAGGTTGGGATTTGCGATTCTCAGTGTTCCCGTAACATGGCCACACTTCTCAATGGTTCAGATTACTGAATTAACTTCCAAGGACATAAGCTTTCAGCCTGATTCGGTGTCATGTGTGGACAGATTGTTGCTGTGGAGTCAGACTCGTCGAGCTGATGTATTTGCCATCTCATCCTTCGGATGCAATGGACTGCACTGGAGGTGTGTTTTCTCCTCGGCAACCACTTTTACCTGCTCCTATTCCAAAGCCGGCCATGGCTACTGCATGGACATGAACCGAGCACATCTCATGCCATGGTATTGATGCTATGCCTGAATATGCTTACCTGCCTGATATGTTTGAAAATTTCGGTGTCCGCTACAAGTGACCTTCAATCATTGTTTGGATCTGTCATTGATAGTGCAGTGAAGCATGGCCCGTTCCTTCAATAAACTACAGAATGGAAGGGATGGGAAATGCTTACCTATTCCACTAGTGGTAATGCAAAAGTGCAAGGAACAATGGAGCTTATGGATATACCAACGCACTGGCAGTTTTTGAGCAAAGAAGAATTCGCGACAACTGAAAAATATGCAAGTGACAACCTGACAATTGAGGGCAAGAGAGTTCTGATCACATGGTCATTAACCGGTATATATTGCGGCAACTACGAACTGGAACCTAGCCTCCCGGGTCGCCTCGCTGGCGACTCCGGAGGCCCTGCCGCCACCTCCACTCAGACCTTCAAGCCATTTGTTCCCATATTGCAAGCCTTTCTACACATTATATATCAGAATAGCAAGGCAAGAGTAGAATCAATACGCACATTGGGAGTCCTAGAACGTTGGTAAAATTTGTGTGTTTAATCAATTGTGTTGATCCATACATGTTGTTATAAGTTCAACTTTTATAGATTTATTTTAGGTCTTGAAAACACATACAAGTTTATATTTGTCCTTGCAGGGATACGGTATGATCACTCTAGCGCCCACGCTCTCGGTACAACACTTGTCACCTGCCGGCTACATCGGCTCCTCTCTCGGCCCGTTGTCGCTACAGGTGGCCTTCTTCTATGCCTCGCTCTATATCATCGCCATCACGCAGGGCACAAACAAGCCTTGTGGTCTCTCCTTCGCTGCCGACCAGTTTGACTCTGACCACCCCAAGGAGCACGCAGGCAAGCCTTTCTATACATAATATAAATTAGACGCTTATTTAATCAACTGTGTTGAGGCACACCTACTAAAGAAAATAATATACTTCAAAACAATAACATTAAAAAGGTTGTATTTTGACTCTTACAAAGAGATCAAGATGAACTTGCACAAACCGTGATAGTTATTACTATTACATAATTGTAATAATAATGTATGTCCCACAGTGCAGGCAGTACACTGAGTATGGAATACAAATTTAACGAAGGCGTGCGTAAAAGCAACAAAAGAAGTTGGAAACATAAGTTAGGCAAGCAACAAACTGCTAGTAAACAAACACAGTAGTAGTGCAGGACACCGAAAGATCGGCACGCATGCATTCTCTGAACATGTTAAGAAAACATGGAAGTTTGGGATTGAGCAAGCTGCACCAGTAATGTAGGGAAAAAAGAAGCATCCATGTAGCCATGGCCCTTGGGGATAGAAGATTTGTACGGAGTACAAAACATGGAAGTTTGCTTGTAAAGTAACCTGGCGCTGTAAGAAATGAGAGGAACAAAAGAACAAGTGTTAGCAGTAGTGTTTGTTGTTAACAAATAGCATCTCAGGTTAAAGTTCTCTGGTACCTACCCGTTATATTTCATCAATGCTAGGTGAATAAATCTTGAAAAAACTCCAGGATTTCACCCCTCGCCTCCTCCTCCTTCCCACTTATACTCCCCTGCTCCGAGTCATGCTGCTGACCTCCTCCTCCCGTTGAATTGATCTTTTCCTGACGGCCACAAACTTCAGAGACATATAGAGAGGGATGCACCTGGGCTTCATTCCACATGACGTCAATCGTGGGGCTGATGCACGTGTTCTCTCCTCCATACCAATCCTCATTACATTCAAAATAGATCCGTACGAGGCTCCTGAGGTGGTTGATACCCACAGGGTCTTTATTTGGTGTGCCAGAGTAAAACTGGAACTCGAAGAGAAGACGTTGCAGCTTTGGCATGGCTCCTTCCTGGAAGTTTACCCGTGGCACGCAGCTGTCAATGGTGAGGTATTTGAGCCTTGCGAACCCTTGGCTGCTGATGACTACTGGCTCTCTCGGTACGACTTGGAACCTTAGCGTGAGCTCATCTAGTTTCGGCATCTCTCGCAGAATCTTGAGTCCTCCCTCCTCTAGTTTGCAGATCATGATATCCAACGAGACAAGGTCATTGAAGTGCTCTTTAATACATGGAGGGATGGGCATCTGTTTCGCGCCGACGACTAGGCCCTCTTTTTGTAAGGAGAGCATCTCCCCGGCTAGTTCAGAGACCAGACCAGTCTTTTTGAGAGCTTGGTGGATGCACTCGGGCAAATTCCACCAATGCGCTGCAAACTTCCAAGGGTAGTGCAGCAATTCTGGCATCCAATCTCAAACTCTTGAGCTCCTTTAGTGCCCCGATTTCCTTAGGTATCTTGGCCACCTCTGTATCAGTCATGAGTAGGTGCTCCAACTTCTGCAGTTTCCCAATCTCCTTGGGCAGGACGGTGATTGGTGTATGACTAATGTCAAGAGTCTTTAAATGCTGCAGTGCCCCGATCTCCTTGGGCAGCACCGTGATTTGTGTACGGCTAATGTCAAGAGTCTTTAGTTGCTGCAGCTCCCCAATCTCCTTTGGAAGCTCTATGATTTTTGTACGGCTAATGTCAAGAGTCTTCAACTGCTTCAGGCTCCTGACCTCTCTAGGCAGCTCTGGGATATCTGCGTCTCTCAATCTCAGGGTCTCTAGTTGCTGCAGGGCCTCAATCTCCTTAGGCACTTCTTTGATCCCATAACCTTTCACTTCCAGGGTCTTTAGTTGCTACAGGTTTCCAATAAAACCCGCTAGTTGTGCGAACCCCACCTGAAATGTCTCCAAACAATGTAGCCTCACTATTTCTGGTGGGAACACACTGATTCTATACCCATTAAGGCGCAACAGGTGCCTTAGACAGACAAGACCACAAATATCCTCCAAGATTGCTCGTAAATGTGCCTAGGAGCATGTGCTATAGCTTTGCTCGTAATCTACACATTTAGCATCTCTGATCTCTCCTCCAACTCAACAAAAATATAATATTTTAATCATTATAGCCAGCACAAATAAGTCAACCTCATAGGGTATAGATAACTTCCTTGCTACCACAGACAAATAAGTTAACCTTATAGGGAAGCTTCAGAGCTTCTTTCTTGAGCACGTCAATTGTCGGGCGGATGCACGGGCTATCTCCTCCCCCATACCAATCCTTGTTACATTTAAATTCGATATATGTCAGGTTCCTCAGGTGGTTGATACCCACTGGGTCTTTATTTGTTGGGCCAGCGTAGAACTGGAACTGGAACTTAAGGTGTTTCAGCCTCGGCATGGCTCCTTTTTGGTAGGTGACCCGTGGCACGCGGCTGTCAATAGTGAGGTCAGTGAGCATTGCGAACCCTTCACTGCTGATGACTACTGGGTCTCTAGGTACGACTTCAAACCTTAGCGTGAGCTTCTCTAGTTGGGGCATCTCTCGTAGAATCTTGAGTCCTTGCTCCTCTAGTGCGCAGATCCTGATATCCAGCACTTGAAGGTCGTTGAAGTGCTCTCCAATCCAGGGCGGGATGAACAACTGTTTGGCGCCGACAACTAGACCTCCTGATATTTGGACAGAGACCATCTCCCTTGCTAGTTCAGACAACAGATCACTCTTCTTGAAAGCTTGCTGGATGCACTCGGGCAATTCCACAAATGTAGAAGCATGGCAAACTTCCAAGGGTAATGCAGCCAAGCTGTAGTCCAATTTGAAAATCTTGAGCTCCTTTAGTCTCGCGATTTCCCTTGGTATCTTTTCCACAAGTGTACCACTCATGAGTATGTTCTCTAGATGCCGCAGTTTCCCGATCTCCTTTGGCAGCAATTTGATTAGTGTATTGCTAATGTCAAGAGTTTTCAACTGATGCATGCTCCCGATCTCCCTAGGCAGCACTTTTATCCGTGTATGGCTCATGTCAAGACTCTTTAATTGTTGCAGGTTCCCGATCTCCATTGGCAGCTCCCTAATATATGAATAAGACATGTCCAGGGTCTCCAATTTCTGCAGAGCTCCGATCTCCCTAGGAACTTCTTTCATATTTGTATTCGTGATTCTCAGGGTATGCAATTGTTGTAGATACCCAATCTCCCTAGGTAGTTCTTTTATCGGATAACCTTGCACTTCCAGGGTCTTCAGTTGCTGCAGGGCCCCGATTTCCCTAGGCAATTCTGTGATAGCATAGCCTTTCAAATCAAGGGTTTGGCGTGATAGTCCAACCAGCCCTTGTGCACTGCCCTCAAAAGTCTCCAAACATTGCAACCTCACTATTTCTGGCGGGATCTCACTGATTGTACCTCCATTAAGGCCTAATAGGTGCCTCAAACGGACAAGGTCACATATATCCTTCAAATGATGATCATGTAGACTCTTGATCTGACAAAGATCCAACACTCGAACACCTTCCAACTTCTCAAAGGGGACTCTCTCAATACCTTCCAAAACAATAAGAGATCGAATATGATACCAATCCAACGTGGACAAAGGGTCCACTTCATCTCTAGATCTGCATGGTGAATTGTAAATGCAAAGCCGACGGACTCTACATGTATTTTCATATGAGAGTGTCAATTCGGAACTGCAGGTAGTGAAATTATCTTTACATGATTTCCATCGAAGGAAATTTCGCATCATAGGCTGCATTCTTAGGTGGCAAAACCCACGCATAATAAATCCTCTATTGACAAGTTCTTCAAAGTAACCATGTGCTTCCTCCTCTTTACAAACAAATCCTTCAGATATCCATTGCCTGACCAACACATCCTTTTCAAAATGGTAATCATGAGGGTATATACTGCAGTATAACAAGCAAGTCTTGAGCATGTGATGAGGAAGATCATCATAACCAAGCTGCAAACTCTCTACCAATGGCTCAAATCCTGGAGTATTGTGGATTCCATTTTCCTTTACATGTTTCTCAATCTCATCTTGCACCGCACATGTCTTTGCATGTAGCCCTTGCTGTCCTAGTTTCTCTCGCTCTGCTGCAACCGCCGACAACATACAAAGTACTGCCAAGGGTGTACCACCACACATTTGCACAATAAAATGGTCATCGTCCAAACCTTCTGCGACCAAATCAACCTTCATAGCTACCATCCCAGAGGCAATATTATTTATACCAATTTGGTAGAACCATCCTTTCTCTCTATCCCAATTAGGAAGCATCTTTTGGAGCAAGGCATTAGGCCCATGAGAATCTTTATACCACCTGTCAGCTACAGCTTTTATACGAGTTGTTCCCACAATTCTACTGCCCAAATTATTCGTTGGAATAGACTTCATAATCACTTCCCATTCTCTCCAATTCCATATATCATCAATTATGACTAGGTACCTATCAGGTTGGAAACATGAGATCGTTAGTTTTATTAATTCGGTATACAATCCTAGCCAAGCTTTATGCTGCATGCGGCTATAAATTCTCTCTTATATCCACATTTTGCAAGATGAGATTGAGAAACATGGTAAAAAAACTCAAGGAAAAAAGGTAACGCCATCCCGAATACACTACCAAGGGTATACTCCTCCACCCCAAGGTAATTTTTTCTTTAGGTAATTTTCTATTTTAATTGTTTTGCTTGCTTAGTTTGTTTGTGAGTTTGAGTATGTAGTTAGAACGTTACATTTTTTACATCACAAGTTCTACATTTGTATTTAATTTGTGCCAGTTAGCCATGATTGACGCTGGACTTTAGATCTTTAACTGCACGCATGCATCCACAATATTTTGACGTATTTTCAATAGTTTCATCTAGATTCAACTTATTTTTTGCTAAGATCTACAGTTTTAAAATTTGATCAAGTTGAAACCGATTGACTAAATTAATTTTTGAAATCACCTTTCTTAAACGTAAATCTAGAACTATGACAGTGGCCCACATCATAATAAAATAATAATCTAGTTGAAGATATAAAATTAGCGCACCTTTTGTTCTTGAGTAAATTTGATATGCTTTCGATGAGATTTTCTTCTTCAGTGACTGCTTGGGTGCCTGCAACTGGTACACTAGTATTAGCCGCTACTTGTTGGAGAATTCTTGCAAGAACCTCCTTCATGTTACCACCTGGAGTGAGTGACACAAAAGTTCGGGTCTGGAACTTATTTCCAATTGCCTCATATACTTGGTCGGCTAGGGTTGTTTTGCCCATACCGGCAACTCCATAAATTATTGCCGTTTTGACCTGCTGCTCCACCGGTGATGTCTCGTCTTTTCCGATGAGGTGTTGGATGAGATCATCCCTTGTTCCGTCCATACCCACGAGCTCTGATGCGTCCTTGTGGACAAATGGATAAGCTCGAGACTTGCCATGGCGGCTGGCGTCATCCAGGGCCGGCTTCTTCTTCTCTTTCCACTTGCCGCGGCACCTCCCGGACACATCACTTGCTCGTTTCTTGAAATTCTGGAAAGGGCTTGCTTTGATCTTGGTTTGTACGAACCGCTTGGTGCTTCGGCTACGCTCCATGCTAAGGATGAAGTCGATGATGGCGTCGTCCACATCGTCAGCGAGATCCAATGCCTCCATCTTCAACGCCATCGATGCCTCATCAAGCTCCTCCCTCTCCCAAACGTTCCAAAGGATGGAGTGCATGGGCTTGAGCTTGGATCTGATGAACTTGACGTCCCTCCGAGTACGCCAACGAAGCTTGTACTCACTGCCCAGCAGAGCAGCTAGCTTGGTGATGACGGGACCCAAGGCTCCCGTGGCTGCAGTCACAGGAGCCTCCTCCATGTCTTTTCCTCCTTCTCAGCTCCTTCTCAGCGCTGGTATTGCAGGCAACGTGGTGAGTTGTGTCTAGGTTTAATTTGAGCTACTAGTTATAATTTCTACTGGTTGCTTCGTTTATTGCGTTGGCTGGTATTATTTTAATGCCCTGAATTGAACATTATGTTTTGATCATATTTTAAACTTGTGTGTCCATCTGCACACGTCTCTAGTAGCGGGTATTATATCATGATTCATGTCACAAAACGCCACGCCGTGTCATGGTAGTTGGTTCGCATGATGATGCATGCTACTATATAAGTGAAAGGTTTCATAAAATGAAGCATCGTTCCGAGCAAGTTTAATAGTGTAGCTGGTTGTTGGCTATAAGACATTGTCACGTTATTTATATAGACTTTTAGCTAACATGCACAATAGTTAACTATAGAGATGTACTCCCTCCGTTTTAGTTTACAAGTCCTGCGCGTATACCTAGGTTGTTAATTTGACGACTAAAATAGAAATTGTATAATACAAAAATTATCCATTTGAAAATATAACATCTAAACTTTCTAATGGTATAATTTTTATACTATACAATTTATATTTTAATGTTCAAATTGATGACCTATATGTGCATGACCTGTAAACCGAAACAGAGGGAGTACCATTTTATTAATATGTGGTCCACCTTCCACTCTACAAAATGTCTAGGAGCACACGCTAGATCTGGATCTTAATTTACAACCGGCTTATCTTCTCCCTATCCTTCTCCCACTTCCAGTTCAGAATAAATATAATATTTTAGCTCTTATAGCCAGCTGACATGGTTGTATTGTACTTGCTCATAGATGCACTAAAAAAAGCCTCGGCTTATCGCTACAGAATTTAAGATGTCGTGCCTGCACAAGTCCTTTGGCCAGCGGGTGGGCTTTTATCAGCGGCACCCCTAATACTTTTATGCATGATCTAACCATGGATTTCGCTGTTCTCACACCGGTTTTCACTAGTCCCACTTACAATTGGACTAGTTCGTCTGTAATATAGCATCGAGCACCTCGAAATGAATATCCTCACTCTCACATTTTTTAAATCCTCATTTCCCTATCACACACTAAACACTCGACTGGACAGATTTCGCCACCCACCAATTTCGCCATCGACGATGGACAAAATAAGTCCCTTCCACCGCTAGCTCATCCATTTTAAAATGTAGTTTCGTATTAATACAGATATAATTTTATATACATTGCTACTTTTTCTATGAAGTTAATCAAATTATAAAAAACTTTGTGTTAGAACAAAAGTTAGAAGTGCAGTTATGTAATGAAGGAGAGAGTAGAGAGATTTTTTCTGATATGCGATAGTACATACTTATATTAATTATATTGTGTCAGTGGTAATATTCAATTAGATGGGTCTTTCTGCTAACAGGCAACCACGTTGGTTATGAAAACAAACAGTTTTCTAATAGGGCGGCCTTTCGAAAATATATGCACCTGACTATCATATGTGATTTGGAATCACGACTTGGCCTCAAACAAGTGGCTGAACCGCAAGTGGCAATACAAAAACAGTACATACCTCCGTCATCGGTCGTCGGCTTCTTGTGAATGATCAACAAAGCTGGCATACCATTTTTTGTCGAAGTTTGACAGAGTATTCAGAAGAATATATCAATATCTACAATATGAAATGCATATAAAATGAAAATATATGTAATGGTGATTCTGATAATATTGATTTTATATTTTAGATGTTATTTTTTGTATATACTTGATGAAGGTTCATAAAATTTGACTTTTACCAAAAGCTATAGACATAGTATATTGAGAATTGAGTATCATGTCCTCAAAAATATTTATGGACATGTTAGGTGGCCAGTCATAGCAGTGAATTGTCAGGAGTATTAGGTGCGGAATCGTAAGACTTAATAACTAGTTGTCATGACTTTTGGATCTATCATTAGGGGTGGCATATAAAAAGTTGGGTGGCTGGTTGTACTTAGTCAGGATTGTTACTTCTTATTTGGCAATGATTAGGGTTTTAAACTTGACCCGTAGGGTTAGAAATTATTTAAGTATGGCCAACCGCAGGTTAAGAAAATTGACTTGGGAAATCAAATATATATAATTATAGATGAGCAAAGATTACGCAATTTCCAAAAGGATGTGCTACATATATAGTTGCAGGGTGTATAAAGAATTTACATATAGCCGTCTTGCTCATGTCAGGCCCGAAAAAATATTAAGGATTTGTAGTTAGGTTGTGAGTCATGTCATCTAGTTGCCATAATTTATGGATCTGTCATTGGGTTTTGCCATATTATAAGTTGGACAATTGTTCGTGGATGATATATTACATACGGGGTTGTTACGTGCTTCTAGACTGCCATAAATTAGGACTTAACATACTTGGTCTCTGGCAAAAAAGATTAGCTAGCTTTGGCCCACCTCAAGCTAAGCAATTTGACCCTAGACAATAAACTAAATAAATATAATTTCAAATGAACAGGATTGAGAAAGTGGAGTAATGATGTTCTACACGTACACGCTGAAGCGTACATGAAAGAATATTTGTTATTGGAAAACTGAAGACATGTTAACATGCCATCTTGCCTTTTTTTTTTTTGCCATGATGTTATCCATATCATCTACTGTTAGGGCTACATCAGAATTTTCATTTAGGATAAAAATAATTAAAAAGTTAGAAAGTTCAAGGTGTATAAGTACAAACAATTTAGTTTACAAGGAACATGGATCAGTAGTTATGTGTGGCCAAACCACACATTAAACAATTTAGGGATAAGAAAGTGGCGTGTTACTCATGTTTCAAGGTTTGATCTAGAGAGATTTTGTCTTTCAATGCTAACAAGCAACAGTTTTCTAGAACATGGCGTCTTTGAGAATCGATAGGCCGGCTTCTAGCTGCTGTCCTATATGATTTGGAATCATAATTTGACCTCAAACAACTAGCTGAACAAGTGGCGATATAACAACAGCAGTTTAAGCATTTTTCAATTTAGTAGTACTACTTGTGAGGTCCACCGCTTAACATCAGGACTTACCATCCTCCATCATCCGTAGCCAGCTTCTTGTGAGGGATCAGCAAGCCTGCTTGCCTCTGCGTCCTCTGCCCCATCTCTTTTTCCCGTCGTCTTCTTTCGTTTGGTTATCTGTAGCTAACAAGAGATAATTTGTCAGATATGATAGCACCGTATTTCAATCCATTGTGTCAGTAGTAATATTCAATTAGGTACGTCTTTCAATGCTAACAAGCATATGAAAGCGAGCAACATTTTTCTAACAGGGTGTCCGTTTGAGAAACCAGTGGGCTGTAATACATATATCTAGTTGTTGTCCTAGTATATGATTTGGAATCATGACAACTGGCTGAACTGCAAGTGGCAATACAACAACAGTACTTCAATACAACAACAGTACTTCAAACAAGTCAGCTTCTTCTGAGCGATCAGCAAAGCCTGCATAGCTTGTGCGTCCTCTGCCCCCCATCTGTTCTCCATCATCGTCTTCTTTCGTTTGGTTATCAGTTGCCATGGCAGTTGAAAGTTGAAAGCCTCCATCGGGGGGTCACCACGCCTTTCATTCGCCTGCCCCGACAACCGTCTGTCTCCTTGGTGCCATTCACAGGTGAGGGCTCTGCTTCCCACCTTTTCATCTTCTTTCGTTTCGTTATCCCAACCTTGTAGCTAACAAGAAAGATAGTCCAAGGTGATTTCCGCTTGAAAGTTTTTCATCCAATAAATATATACTATAGCAAGAACCAATGATGTAGCAGCGCAAGTCTTCTGGTGTGGGCTTCTCCACAATCAATACTGATTGGAGGCTTGAATCTAGAGATCTTTACTTACGTTCTGCAGAAATGAGCATTTGGTAATCGACACAAATATTATTTCCTATTACAACTTTTCATGCTAAAACCTATTTTAGGATAACTAGAAAGCTATAAAATATGCAGATTACAAAATTTGTTGAATCGTGAATTTGAATTGTTTTACATATTTTTAAACTAGACACTTGCATATGTTTGTAGATCTCGGCTTGTTAACCTCGTTTTTATTCTAGAATTTTCCAGTAACTTATAGGTGCATTCTTTGTAAAGTGCCTAATTAAGCAACGTTTTGAAAATGCCAAACGAAGTATAATTTACCAGCAATTGTTGATTATAATTCATGCCGAGCAATAATTATATTCCAGAAAGTTTATATCAAGGTTCTAGGTAAAAATAACTTAGGAAACTAACTAGGGAGATTATAATGCATATACTAAAGCAAGCAGATAAAATAAATAAATCATGTAAATCGTAAACATATTGTAGTGCAGCATGGCCCCCCATTTCCAGAGAGTATGTACAGGCAGAAGAAGGGCCACCTCCTTCTCAACATCAGAAGTTGTAATTGTTCCCCAGCTGGCCGTGATCAAGGCAGTAGGTGATAACGCTTGGGCAAAATGATCCTTCTACAAAGACCCGCTGCTGTGATCGTGGAGACCAGCGATGTGACTGGGATTTAAGGATAGACTAAATAAAAAATTCCAAAATAAATGGTCGCTTCAAGTCACCTCCCAAAAATAAAAGGCATGTGAATTTAGGAAAACGAAAAAAGTGCCTCACAATTCAAAACAAAAATTGGGCATACATTATTTCCGAGAGTCGTCCTTTGTTTTCCTCTTTTTCTGACTATTCGATCATTTTGTGTGTCTCCAATTGATCTTTCCAATCAATACTTTTCTTCCTTTTTCCTTCCTTTCTATGGCTGAGTTTGTTTATATTTGTAATCGAAATATACCAGGACTCCTCGCTTTCTGTTTTTCTTCTATCGCTGAGTTTTTGTTTAATTTTTTTAATCGGGTTCAAACTCTGGTATGATAAAATAAAATATCAAAATTTTCATATATTATCTTAAATCAATCATATTGTTTTAACATTACAATAGATAAGTTTGTTTATGTTCTAACTGGACATGTCTGGTTTTCAAATTAATGATTTGCTTACCACGGTTATGGTGATCCTGACAAAAAGCTTCCGTTTTTGTTCTATATTAGCAACAGCTGCACAGGGAACAGAAGAGCATTCTGAAGCATAGTTTGGTGGCCTTGCAACAACGGGAGATAGATTGTAGTGGTGAAGAGAAAAGAGAAAGCAAGATGGAGTTTGTAGTGGGTGGTTCCGAAGCCACCATGAAATCTCTCCTGGGCAAGCTAGGCGGCCTCCTTGCCCAGGAGTACAGTGTGATCCGTGGTGTCCGCGGCGATGTCCAGTACATCAGTGATGAGCTCGCCACCATGCAGGCCTTCCTTGGTGACATCGGCTCAGCCCCAGAAGGCCACGACCTCCGGCTCAAGGACTGGATGAAGCAGATCCGAGACATGGGATACGATATGGAAGATTGCATTGACGACTTTACCCACCGCCTCCCTCAGGACTCCCTCAGTGACGTCAAATGCTCCTTCATAGTGACCAGAATCCATGAGCTCTGGACATTCTGGCCTCGTCGGCAAATAGCTTATAGGATTGGTGAGCTCAAGGTCCGGGCACACCATATTGCTGAACGGCGCAGCAGATATGGAGTGGACAATCCGAAACAAGGCAAAGGCAACGGCAATGGCACCAGCTCCGGCACAGGCAGCATTGCTGAGCATATGACGGACATCCGTCAGCTCATCCACATAAGAGAGCCCGTGGGAGCAGTGGAGGACATGAAGAGGCTCAGGGGGTGGCTAACGAAACACAGTGGCTTGGAAAAGCATCGGTCAGCTCTGTCCTTAGTCGGATTCGGTGGTGTGGGAAAGACCACCATTGCCACAGCATTGTACCGGGAATTCAGGAATGAATTCGACTGCCGGGCATCAGTCACTGTCTCTCAGAATTATGATGAAGATGAAGTCCTCAGGGATATTCTGCGTCAAATCAAGACCGCAGATATTCTGAGCCAAATCAACCCGCAAGACAGGGAACAGGAGCTGCAAGGCAGCAGCACACGTAGGTCGTTGCTGGGAGACCTTAAGCGGTTTGTGCCACGGATCTGCGGCAACAAAGAAACAATAAGCCCTGACCAAACTTTTGATGAACAGAAAAGGCCCCTGGATGAAAGGAGGTACCTCCTACTCCATTGCTTAGATTTTTCTAAATTACTAGTAGTAACTACTACCTGTGCATGCATCGATTGACTCCAACTTTACTAAATTTTGAACACTTTTTCAACACATGGATGAAGCTCTAACTTCTCATCGCATCTGCAGGGATATTCATGGTGAAGTCAAGTCACATGACCGCAAGCAGCAAGGCAGCAGCCCAGAGGAGTCGTTGGAGAAGAAACAGAACATAGCTTCAGATATTAGAAGCGCAGTAAGTCAATTTGTGCCACTGATCTGTGGTCTCAACAAGGAAGTCACTGATAGCAGCTCTGATTTCACCAAGAACAAGATTGAAACAATGGAACACGACCAACTTGTTGAAGTACTGAAAACGCGCCTGAGTGGAAAGAGGTACCGTGCAGATCCATTGCCTTTGCTTTTTGTCATTTTTTGCTTAGCCTAGAATAGTAGATATATTTTGCATTAAGATTTTGATTATCCGATGCGAATACTATATAGGTATCAGATCACAACTTGCATCTTAAACTAAATATAGCTTATAATAATTAAGAAAATTAGAATGAACATTGGAGGCAAAGCCACCATTGTGATATCAAATGTCGTGGACGGAAGATATTATAAATCATAGTCAAGTGCCGTGGACGGGTACTAGCTAGCTATAGCTGTGCCGGAAGAAGTGAGCGCACTAGTATAGCACTCAGCACATGGGTACGCAGCCTCCGCCCCGCCATTTAAAAGGGCCTGGAAATACATCGTCTACTGTGGTGCAGTATTTCAATTGACGGGGGCGTTCAATTTACTTTGATGCTTTAATTTGGAGCCGGTTGAGCTACACTGTTGCCCCATTCATGGCCTCATTTCTTCCTTGAACAGAACATTGATGGCCTCATTAAGTCGATGCATCGATTGGAAGGCAGGCTTTCATCTAGTAGCCAAACCTCTGATGAGTAGTAGTACTAATTAACCAGATGCTAGAGGGCTCCAAAGTCACTTGATTTGAATATTAGTCTTTAGTTCTCTGATTACCCCCTCGGCCAGTTTCCAAACATATTTGAAATATCGATTGGTGGCAATATTAAAAATAACATGCACATTGCTCACACTAAAAGAGCAAAAAGACATGACAGAACAAAGGTGTTGAGCCGTTTCATCACAGTAAAAGAAATGACATTAAGCGCAATAGGATGAATAAACAATCAAAATCTACATCTAGACATCTAAAACTTAGGTTGACATATTTTATCTGTATTTTTTACCTCCCAATTAACCAGAAATAGACATCCTAATTTGAGGCACGTTCTTTTGGTTCTTATTTGTGTCTGGTGACCTTATTTGGCAGGTATCTCCTTCTGATCGATGACATATGGTCCGCAGAAACATGGGACAAAATAAGAATTTGGTTGCCATATGACAATACAAAAGATAGCCGAGTAATAGTGACTACAAGATTTCAAGCTGTTGGTGCAGCTTGCTCCGACAGAGAAGGAACTGATCTTTTGCATACAGTTAATGTTCTTAATCCTGCCGACTCTGGAAGTCTTTTTGATCATAGTGTTTCTGAGACACGAGGTAGCAAAGGAAAGGAAACAGTCAGTAAAGGATTACAATCCGAAGGAGACGGAGCTGATAATATGCATATAGCTGATGAACATGCAAATGACTCTAGAACTCCACAGAATCATGGTGCTCCTAGTGATGAAACCAAAAACAGCAAAGGCAGCAACAATAGTGTTTCTAAACCCCATCTTGAGAGCATTGATACTCAGAGTACATCTGATGAACATACTGACGACTCAAGAGTTCCATTTGGCCATACTGTTTCTGAATTCAAAAACAGCAATGGCCAAGAGAACAAAAAGGGTGCGAGGAAGGTATGGGAATATTGTGGGGGTCTGCCTTTGGCTATAGTCACCATGGCCGGTCTTGTTTCCTGCAACCCAGAACAAAAAGATGGGTATTGGAATAAAATTTTCCAGGATTTTTTTCCAGAGCAGGTGGCTCCTCTTACCTTGGATGGAATCACAAGGATACTGGATTATTGCTACAGTAATCTGCCTCCGGAACTCAGAACCTGCTCATTGTACTTGAGCATATTTCCCAAGGGCATGACAATTAGTAGGAAGCGCCTCACCCGGCGATGGATTTCTGAATGTTTCTTGACTGAGAAGCAAGGGCTAACTGCAGAGGAAGTGGCAGAAATATACTTTAATCAGCTAATTAGAAGGAAGATAATACGTCCTGTTGATCACAGCAGCAATGGAAAGGTCAAATCCTTCAAAGTTCATGACATGATTCTTGAATATATTGTGTCCAAGTCAAGTGAAGAGAACTTTATCACTGTTGTTGGTGGCCACTGGCTGATGCCAACTCCTAGCAACAAAGTCCGCCGACTCTCGATGCAAAGCAGTGGTTCCAAGCATGGGAGTTCAACAAAAGGTATGAATTTGTCTCAAGTGCGGTCACTGACTGCCTTTGGAAGCAAGACCCAACGACTGCCTTTCCATTCATTCAATAATGGAATAATACAGGTGCTGGATCTTGAGGGTTGGAAGGGTTTGGAACAGAAGCATCTGAGCGATATATGCAGAATGGTTGTGCTCAAGTATTTGAGCCTTCGATGGACCGAGGTTAGCGAGATCCCGTCAAAGATTGACAAGCTAGAGCATCTTGAAACTCTTGACATAAGGGAGACAAATGTTGCGGTGCTTCCCAAAAGCTTTGGGCGGCTCAAGCTGCTCCGCAGCATGCTTGGTGGTAGTAAAAACCCACGGAAGACACTCAAGTTGCCTCAAGAGACGAATAGCGAGCCGATGAAAGGACTTCGTATATTGTCAGGGATTGAGATCACTGAGGAGTCAGCAGCAGCTGTGGCAAGCCTTCACCAGTTGACAGGGCTAAGAAAGCTTGCCATTTACAAGCTCAATATACAGGAGGGTAGTAAGACATTCAAGCAGTTACGCTCCTCCATTGAGTACCTCTGCAGCTGTGGTCTGCAGACTCTAGCAATCACTGACGAGGGCTCTGATTTTATCAACTCGCTGGACTCCATGTCAGCTCCTCCAAGATACCTCATTGGCTTGGAGCTGTCTGGCAAGATGGAAAAGCCCCCTAATTGGATCAGCCATCTCAATAATCTCTACAAACTGACCCTTTCTGTGACAGTTCTTCAGACTAAAACTTTCCAGCTCATCCAGGGCCTGTCCAAGCTGTTTTCTCTCACCTTTACACTCAGTGCAGCCAAGGATGATCAGGACATAGTGGACATCCTTGAGGAAAATAAACAACTGACAGATAGGGAAATCATTGTTCCACCTGGTGGATTTGAGAATCTAAAGCTGCTCCGCTTCTTTGCAACTCTGGTACCGAGGCTAAGCTTTGCAGTTAAAAAAGAAGAGAAGGTAATGCCCGCACTGGAGAGGATTGATATGCGGTTTCAAGCCTTTGAAGGGATTTACGGCATCGAGACACTTGAAAGTCTCCAGGAGGTTCATCTCAGCGTTGATAGTCAAGCAGATGAAATAACCAAGTTCCTGGTAGAGGATTTAAAGGACACCAACAAGCGCTTTGACAAAGAGTGCAGTTATAAGTGTCCAAAAATTATCACTGGTTGATGAGACTGAAAGATTCCATCGTCTCTGGGAGCACCTACAGATCATCTGGTATACTATTATTCATTGGAGATTTCCTTTTTAATCAAAATTTGCATTGCATTGTTTGTGGCCTAAATAAAACACCGCATCCTTTTGTGTTGTTACTTCCTGCTGATTTCTTGTAATTTCTACTTATGTGGTATTGTTACAACCATTATTCATTCTTGCACTTTGTACTTGTCTCATACTGACATTTCCACTATTTATCTTTGTATACAAATGCTGTGTTTGGTTCTAATTTCTATGTCCCACTGTAGGTGTTTGTTTGTGATGTTTGTACCCCATATTAACTGAACTGAACTGCAGTACCAGGGTTCATGCAACTTACACGAGCAAACAGATCCAAAAATTACTACTTACAGAACTGTATGCACCAAGCAACCTAGATCAACGCAGAGGATGCATACCTGCAAGCCTGTGTAGCTGTATGCTGCCACCAACAAGCGCACCGCATCGTGAGCGCTGCATCCTGTCGGTGCAGCCATTGCTGGTGGACCATACATACGGCCTTGCTAACCCCACAACCACGCAATCTCTAAGACAACCATCGCGGTGCGAGCAAGTGTAGGTAGTGGTGGGTGTCCGCCATCGGAAGTAGACAGGACAAAGGATCCATGGCCATCGGCGTCGACCACGGTTTGCGGCAGCTGGATTTAGAGCAGTGGGCATGTGGAGCTGCAGCTGCAAAGAGAAGGGGGATCAAAACACGTTGGCTGAGCGGAAAGCAGAGCGAGAGGAGAATATCGATATTCAAACAAAATGCTATCAAATTTTAAAAAATACTTGTTTATTGAATCAGCTTTACTATTCTATTTTATTATGTAAATACCAAAATTTCAGAAATTTGGAAGAGGAGCCGAAACATCATTCCTCCTAAAGTTTCATGACCAATTTCACATAGAACTCAACTTTAGACAAAATCCTTTTTCATATGAATTTTTAAATAGTTTGACCAGACTGATATTGGAACCACCTTTCTTACACCTAGATTTCAAATAATTTGTTTTATCCCCTTTCCATTAAACTACGGAAATAACAGTTCGACATATTTACAGCTAGGTGGAAAAAGTCGAGGAGAAAAGAAGTAGGTTGGGGCTGTAGTAGGAAACCCACCATGAAATTTGCCCCAGACACCAGTATGGTTCGAAAATCTACTACCACTAAACCAACGGCCATCAACAAAAGGCTAAAACAACAGCTAGAGTATCAAACAGACACCAGACAGGACTAAGCCAGCACAAAAGCAAATCAGTCGCAGAGGCATCCTTGCCCTGTGGCAAGCATGGCCGCAGAGGCCATCGAGCTGGTCCTAGATGATGAAGTAGTGGACATCGTCCAGGGCGTCCTCGGCCTCGTTGGCCTTGGCCCTGAGCCGCTGTAGCAGCCCCTGCAGACCGAGGTTGTCGTTGACACCCCTCCATTCGACCTCGTGCAGCAGACCGTTCATGAGCATCAGATCATCTATGATCTTGGTGGAGTTGAGTCCAAGCTCAGTGCTGGCAACATACACCTTCACACTGCCGATGAGCCCGCTGGCCATGCCAATAGCAACTTCCATTTCCTTGTGTTAAACTGTTAACTGATGCGGCCTGAAAGGGAGTGCTCTTGCGTGGTACTAAGAATATACAGGAACCGATCTATCCCCAGGTCAGAAGGATAACTTCCTGGCATTGCCCTGTCATGACCTGGCCACATTCAGGTTTTCGCACGTTTTAAACTCTATTGTATCTTCACTTCCTACTGTTGTTGCTAGGCGTATAAAGAAGAAATGACTGTATTAAGAGAATGATATAACTATAATATTAGGGAAACAAATCTGCACAGATATTTGAAGAAAATGCATATAGTAAACCTCTTTTATTCGATAGGTTGGAGCATGGTGGCCATTCAGAGACTGGATTTTCCTGTCCTCCAGTCCTTGAAGTACAGAAAAAATGTCAATCCAGACTTGTCTTCAGGATACATAACAGATTTAACCACAAACCATAATGAATGTTGTGTTTCGGTGCAATCTAATACAGTTGTATGTCTATATACCATTTCTAGAAACCTAACCAAGTCTCACAAGACCGCAAAAGTACCAGCACACTGGAATAAGATGAAAACTTACGCCTCAACAACAGAAGTAGAGAGAAATTTTAATCTTAATTGTCAGAATCTCAACTTGTATACAAGAAAGCTAGAGAGAACGATGAAGCCTAGCATTACACCCCAATAGTTCAAAACCACGGTTCCTCTCGTCTGACCTTGTTCTTGCTTCTTCTTCCCTGCACGGCTCACGGCACTGCTGCGCCTTGTAAGCGTCCTCTCGTGAAGAACCATCTCTCCCAAACAATCTGGGAATCCCAGTTCACAACACCACCAGAGACGACGATCAGAACCAGCAGCATCTTGGCCACGCTACCAGAGGCTCGAAGCGCACATGGTAGGTCAGACCCCACCTTCAGGCAGTCACACCTATGCCCGCAATCCGATCCTTCGGGAACTACCACCGTGGCAAACTCCGAGTGGACCAGTGCTGGGTGATGATGGTAAGACACAAAATCTGTACCGTACTACAGACCTGACCACACCACACGGTTCTTCGATCTGAGATGCAAGTATGCCTTGTACATCTCGGGAAACGACTACAAGGCAGAGCACAGATGATCCCACAGCTCAACTTCACTCATCTGCTTGTCGCTCTCTCTGACCTGCCAAGATGCACTTCAAAGCATGGCAAAGGTAGAAGACCTCCTCGATGCCCAGCTGGAACCACTGTTTCTCTGCCCTGGAATTTTCCAAAGCTAGGCCAAAAGCACCACGGTTCAGAAGCGTGGCTTTATGTGGATTCAGTCCAAGAATTGTATCCCTGCCGTGTCTAGATAAGGTCGCCACGAGGTTAAGTGTTTCAGAGAAGACTGCAGCGGCAACGATGCTTGACATGGGACTTGCTGCTGCTAGAGATGAGAAATCCTTGCCATCTTTGCACTTCTTCCATCTCGGACCCTGACATGTCCATTTTGCTGAGAACACAACACGAGTGTTTAAGATATGGCGTAGAAATGGAAAACGATTCTTAAAAGAAGTACTACATCGAACTGTTAACTTGTGCTCGGTACTATTTTTTGGTTAGGTAGAACTCGGATTTCACGCCCTCCCTATCCGTGCTCGGTATCCCGGCTCTCAGGGAACGGATTCCGGTGAGTTAGGGTGTGGAGTTAAGATTGTGGTGTGCGGTATAGCAACAACCAACTGCGATGAGCAGGTTAGGTTTCGGTTGGGCAGTGTGGGAGCCAGGATTTCACCGCGGCTCAAACTGAAAGCTACTGAGCTACAACTAGTAACGCATAAATGGGAGATCAAATCTCACACCTAGGCATTGCCAATAGCACATGGATGTACAGCATGGTATTTGGACCTGATGGAAAAGAAATAACGATGGATAGTAAGCACATGGATGTACATACTGCAGGTCTGGCAGAAAAAGAAGAACATTTCGGGATTTGGCCATTTGGGGATAAAATAAACAGGCCGTGCAGTAGTGTGCGGGCGACTCCACCTGGCAGTATGGAGGAGGCGGGAGCCGAGGCGGCGGAGAGGGCCACGACCGTCGTACTGGGCGGGGCGGGGCGGGGCGAGGCGGGGAAGGTAGTGCGGGCGGTGATGGGAGCGCCGGCCTCGCTCTCTGCTCTCGCCATGCGGCGGCGGCCGGCAGGGGAGCAGCGGACGGGAGGTTCTCAAGAGTTTTTTCTTTTCTTTTCGCGGCATTGTGCTGCCGGCACTGGGTTTACTGGGCCGAATCGGAGAAGAAAGTCTTGGGCATCGACGAAATAAACGCGGCCCAACCACACTCAAAACAAAAGAGTATAATAGAAATCGCCCGGGCGCTAAGGGAGCAGTTTCCTATCTGACATTTTACCAACTTTAGTTAAAAAAGACTAGCATAAATGCCTGTGCGCTTGCTACTGGTGAGAAAAACGCTCCCCTAAGAAAAACTTAATTTTCTCTTGTGTGATCCTGCAAAATATGTAATTATTATTCAATCATATGAGTCGGTGCACATAGCAATTGGTAAAAATGTGTTTATACAAATAATACCATATAGTCAGTGGAATAACCACAGAAAATAATAAGAGCCAACTATGGGTTCCTGACCTACTATCTCCTTGATATCTGCCCGTCTCCTTCTAAATGAAATGAGATCACATAATCACAGCTGCTTTCCTCGTCGGCAGTTGGCTTTGCTTAACGTAAGGACAGAATCTCGTGTATTTTAATGTGGCGTAGATAAGATCCCTCAAAAGAATTCCAGCCATAGAGGGGTCTGTTTGTCTGCGATTTACAGATGGCTAAACGTCGTCGTCTGGAATTTTACTAAAATAGTGGCAGGATGTGTGTTACAGCAACAGCAGTAGTATAGATGCACCAGTGACGCACACTCTATTCCTATCGCTATTTTTCTTTTGAACAAGGGGACGGGTCCAGAAGGACCCGGAAGCTTCATTCATAGCGGTGGGAATATTTTACAAGGAGGACCTTGAAGAAAAAGCAAATTACAACGAAGCCCTCACAATTAGTAAAAAGGACCCTAAGACTAAAAGTGATAACACAATCGAGTCCTTCATCACCGTTGTTGCTGCACCTCTGATTCTTGACCGCCGAGATCGCCGCCGGGGACGTGGCCACTTGGGGCGAGGTCGACGTGCAGCGCCAAGTCGAGGTGGGAGTAGATCCTCCGCAGTGGCTCAGAGGCCTGGAGGAAGAAAGACCACCGGCGCAACGAGCACCGGGGCGCGAAGTGGCCCCTTTGGCCAGGAGAAGCAGCGGCACCATCGCCGTTGCTGAGGACCTTCGCGAGCAAAAGCTTCACCGATGACCCCGGGATCACCAGATCTTGCCAACACCCTTCACCGCCCGCCCCCATGGCGGCCAGATCTAGGAAGTCCGGTTCGAAATAGAGCTCCCCGAGCTTTATTTGTGAGGAGCAGGAGGTTGCACCAACGCCCATCAACCCCTTCCACAGGAGCAGAGCAAGCATCAACACCACCACCCACCGCCGAACACCGCTCGACCGCGCCGGCGACAAACTCCTCCACGGCATAACGCCATTCGCCACATGGGACACCCTACCTAGGCAACAACTACTACTAAATCTACTGTAATATACAACTAGGGGCCGGCCTCCCCTCCCATCCCTTCTCCGGCCAGCGAGGCCGCCGAAGAAGAGGGGGAGAGGAGCCGGAGGCGGAGAAGAAACTCTCAACGAGGGGCAGGAGAGAGAAGGGGAAAAAGGGGGGGACTACCTACATTCCTATCGCTAATGAAGATCTTCTACATACCCAACTATAAACCCAAATCTGCAAGTGTAGCTGTGAATCCATGTACGCACATGGGTAGAACAGGCATAGGAAATCGAGAGTGAAAATGTATATATAACAGACATCGGCATTTAAGAGTGAATCTGCAACCATGAAATCTTGGATCTGACCATAAAGTACCAATCGACATCTATAAATATAAAATTGGATCAAGATTCAAGAACATATCCTGTGTAACCAAAATTTGGAACTAACAGCTAATCCTCATCCGTGCACCCACACTTGACACCAATCCCCATCAGCGAAAATCATAGAGAAAGAAATCCATAAAAAATACCCATCCAGTCAGTTGCGTCAATTCCCACCGTCGGCTGCAAGCCATCGCCTCTCTTCGTAGGGCCAATTGAGAATCCTCTTAGCCAGCAAGATCCAAGTCGGTGATCTGACCGATATCGAGGATTAGAACAAAACAACTTCTCCATGTCTCTCAATTTCTCTCATATTGTCTCAGTAAATCAGCTGCAAACATCAATATCAGTAACTAGCAAATCATTGTTGTGGCATTTTAACTGGCTTGGCCATTGAGTCCCGGCTTGTACTTGTACTGAAGTTCAAAGTGAAAAATAGATCAGGCAGAGAGAGTAGAACCATCAAAGCAAGCGAGCGATGGAAAGAGAGAAATCCACCACCGCCATTCACACACGTCCTGCGCTCGCCTCTCAGTCTTGTGGACGGCCCTATGCACGGCCGCCGTTGGTGAGGAGACAGAGGAGGCCCGAGAGAAAGAAAGATATGAGGGGAAACACCTCGACGCACGTGGCCGGCCCTTGTCCATGCCCGCCCCTGTACCGCCCGTGGTCCCCTTCGCTCGTCGGTATCCAGCCATCACCGCCCATGCCCAGGCCCGCGCCTCCCTTCTCTCCATCAGCGCCATGTCCCCACGCGGGTTCTCCGATGTCCAGTGGCCGTGGAGGCGTTCAGGACGCTGCCTGCGTTCTTCTCTCTTTGAAGCGAAGGATAGGACGAGGGGTATGAAGAGGGGCGTGATGGAGCAGGTCCATGGGAGCGTCACCATATCAGAGGCTCGTCGATGCGGACGCATCAACGACGCGGGGGAGGGGGGGCTGACGTTCGACACTTCAACGCCGACTGGGCGGAACAGTCGGGAGTCCATATGGAGCGAGGAAACGCGTCGTCGGGAAGCCTAAACCGGATCGACGTTGATCAGTTTTCTTTGGATACGCGGAGTTTGTTTCCTCCACGGCTTGCTTTGCTGGACCGATCGATCAAACATCGCGTTTTCTTCCGGGAAGCGTTGCGCGAGCGGACGACGTACAAAATTGCATAGAACGAAAACCACCTCTAGACAAATTATATACTAGAGACTAGTGGAATGACCGTGCGATGCTACGGTCCAACAAATTTATATGTATATACATGGAATCAAAGCATTTGTATTTTACTATATATGCAGCAAGGACTTATTAAATTTTGTCCTATCCACACATGTAAATAATGCATGTGATATTTATATAGTCGTGCATTGCTCTAATGCATACTTTTTTAGATGATCTAATGTATACTTGCTATCAATGAAACCATGCTTACCCCTTTTTATTTTGAGAAAAGGAATACTACTTCCATTAGTTGTGAAAAAAGTAGTTACTCGGTTAAATAGTATCATTTCCAAGTACTCGCCTGGTTAGCATACACACCGGATATTATTTTGACAACAAATAAAAGGTTACAAAGATAGTCATCATTCTCCATTAGTAAAAATGATTAAATTAACTTAATTACATCATACCCGTGCGATGCTACGGGATAAGTGTTGTGCTTGTGAAATCTGACAAAAACATCAACAAATTCAGTAAAATGTACCATGTCAAAAATAAATCAATGTATGCTAACATAATTCAGATGAATGTACACTTAAAAAATTTCAGCTTATATAAATTTTTACTACGTAAAATTCAGATGATTTTTCCAAACACACAGATCAATGGATGAGTGAAAGCTTATTCAAGCTATACCCACAGAAATTTTTGGAAAGGCAAGCATTCTGAATAAACATTTTTAGCATAATAAACCAAAGCTTTATATTATGAGCAATCCATATCTTTACTTTCCCAAGCTTCTTTCGTTCCTTAAATTACTGCTATAAGACTCCAGATGTTAATTGCTATGAGATGACCCAATGTACTATCGGTGTTACCAGAAGTGCAAATAGACACCTGCATTTATCTTCACTTCAATCTAAGAAAAATGTTAAACTACAAAACAAAATACTTAACTGCTGATGGTGTGTACCTCTAATTCCAATTAACTGATTGTCTTTTTCAATGTAGAATCTTTGGCTTGAGAGCGTTCCTTGTAGCTTAGTCGGTCATAGATATAATTCATCCAGGTAATGGATGCTTAATGCGAAGTCGACAAACCGACTTATCTTCCCTACCTTGAAAATCCAAGTTATGTCAACAGAGATCGATCAGATATAGTTCTGTCAAGAGAAATGAAACGCCCAGAAGTTATACCCAAATGTAACAAGTGCAGCAACAAGGCCAAGTCAAATCTCTTCTTTCTTCCACAACCCTCATCTCTCCTCATCTTCTCCTTATGCGAGCTCCTCCCTGGCCATTAGCTCTTCCTTCACATATTCCCCTCCCCTGTGCTCCACCGTGGCCTCCACCAGTAGTCCAGCACAGAGCCCTTCCTAGGCCTCCGCCTCCACCATGCCCTAAATCCCATGTCCATGGTACTCCCTCTACGAGAACCCCTTTGGCTCCACCCTGGTGGAAAGCGGCATGCCCCCGCCATCGAAGTAGAGGACGAAGGTGCAGACATTGCGATGCCCCTGCCGCTGGCAGGCTCCCTTAAGCGCTCCACCCCGCCACGGACCAGCTCCTTGTCGGTATCCCTAGCTCTGCCGTCGGTCAGGGGTTGAAGGCCCTCTCCTCTCGTTCCATCTAGGAGTATCTGAAATCCGGTTCCCCTACATGCCCTGTCCTCGCCTCCTCTGCGTCGAGCCCGACCCGCGTGCCTCCTCCCATTGGATCCATAGCTCCGAGCGCCGACCTCCACTGCGGCCCTGCCGTAAGAGCGACGCTCTTCCACGTGCCCCTCGTGCCGCCTCCTGTCGGCCCCGCCACAACGATAACCGGCCTCCGCTGCAGCGCGTGGCCCAACGACCTAGGCCTCCCCTGCCTCCTTGCTGCGGCGCCTGGGTATCTAGTGTTCCTCGCTGCGATATTGTGATGCCTCCAACTCTGGTCACGGCAAACCCCTCCGCCGGTCTCGCTCCGGTCGGCGCCTCCTTGGCTCGATCCGCATACCTTGTTCCCCTTCCAACCCGATGCTCCTAAATTGGGGAAAGCGGGAATTTCTTCCTCCTGATGACCACGTGTGTTGTCGCCCTCCAATCCCATGCTCCGACGAGGTCTTCCTTCTCCATCCCCAACTCCGGCCAATTTCTTCCGACTGGGAGATGGGATGGGTTCGGCGAGGTGATGGTGAGAGGAAGTTGGGGAAGTGCGGAGGCGAGCAGGAGGTTGGGGATCTTCTACGCAAGGCAGGGAGCTCCTCGCCGGTGCAGAGAGAAGAGCGCGAGACCAGAGCTCGTGGGAAAGGAAGGGGCGGGGCGGTGCGCTCGTGAGAAAGCGGGCGGGGGCGGCACAGGTAGAGGCTCGCCTGTGGCAGGCCTTGTGATATGTTCAAATTATCAAGGGCAAAATCATCAATTTAGGGTAGACGAAAAATTTCTGGGTGCGACGAACTTTTCCAAATTTTTCAATAGTACTAGGGAAATTACCCGTGCGTTCCTACGGGTGACCCAGAGCTCTGAGATCGCCACCATCCGAGTTTTGCACTTAACCCCCATCTTTCATCCACGATGGGTTTGTCTTTCATAGTTCCATCTCACGTGTGTGAAGAATGGACTCACAAACTATATATCCATAGTTTAAAAAACCGGACCCGATCGTCGGTTGAATTGGAAAAAGGAAAGTGGACTTCAACGGTCTGTTACGCACAACAAACTCTCCCCATGACCAAATTAGAAAACATGTCGAAACGTGGATTCTTCCTTTAATTATGCACCCTGCAAGGTCTAGTTTTCTTTAATCTCTGGAAGCCTTCTTCTTTCAATGTCATGCAGCCAGTTCACGTAGTTAAATCACGTACACGCGTGCCTTTTTTAGGAAGTAGCTAGAGCTAGAGCTTGCATTGAGCAGCTACACAAACCCTGCTCGCTGCGCTTTTCTCTCCTCACTCTGCCCCCGGGGTTCAGGTTCAAGCTCCCAAAGTCCCAACGCTCTTACAAGGCCTTTTTCATCCCGTTGGAAAGTTGCTCTGCTCGGTCCACCATCGTCATTCCGTTCCGTCAAATCGAGCTTGTATATTTTAGCTTGCTTGGCTTATTGACATCCAATCTGCAAAAGTATATAAATAGGTGAAAATTAGTGTCATGTAGCGATGTGGTACTATTCAATACGCGCATCTGCACGGAATCGAGCCAGCGTATACATGAAACTGAAAATTTCGATGTTGCTTTGTTGGGCTTGGGCCACGGTTGCTTGGATGTGTTTGGTAGGTTTCATATACGGTGAAAAAAAAGAGAAAGACACGCAGTTGGTTGGAGGATCTAACGTGAGTTTTTAATTAAATGTTCAGCGAATACGTGAAACTGAAAATTTCGATGTTGCTTTGTTGGGTTTGGGCCACCGGTTGCTTGGACGTGTTTGGTAGGCTTCATATACGGTGAAGAAAAAAGAGAAAGACACGCAATTGGTTGGAAGATCTAACGTGAGTTTTTAATAAAGCTTTTTTTTGACTTATAGGTGGTATAGGTGGTTAATTGATCTCAAATTTAGGGGTAAAACGATCCAAAAAAGTGTTGGAATGGGAGAAACACTTCGTGCTTTATTATTAGGTATAGATATAGATAGATAAACTAACTTTTTTTAAAATGACGATATCATTAGGAAATTTAGTTTATATAATTGAACTAAAGAGAACAAAGGATACCATGATATTTGACCCATTTACATCTCTATATCCAAGGACAGAGCTGGTGTACAACCAATGAATTGCTAAATTCTTCACTCATTTAGTCTATGTCATTGATAATTTTGTAGAAGATTACACTAATTGATGGATCTGGTCCGGTGGTTTGATGTTCCAGATTCTCTACCGTCTATATTGTACATGTTGAACTTTTTCTCTAAATCTGTTTGGTGATTATATTAAGAGAACGTTGCAACCACTTGGGGTGTGTTTGCATGCTCGTCCTAATATTTTTTGTTTTTGCCTTTTGGCCTGCTGAATGCTGCATATGGAAAGACTTGACTTGGGCCAACTTTAGTTTAGCCTCTTGATTGGTAGCCCGCTTTCTCGTTTTCCCTAGAAAGTGCCGCCTAAAAATTTTCCCAACATAGTTATTCCTGACGGGTTTTTTGTCGCGTTAGCGCGAGCACGGAGACTAGGCGTGTACCTCGGCTTTTATAATCACCAGGTCACACGACCTGCCTCTGGATCATCCGGAGAATTTATAAGAAAAAATCGAGAGTATTTCAGATTGATGGAATAGTTCTTGGAGAGAAAAGGGCAGAAGTGCAGACCCCGAAGGGGATGGCGCATGGGCACACTATGGCCCAGTAGGTGTGGCGCATGGGGGCATCAAGCCCATCATGGTGGCACATGCCCCCCATGAGGGGCATCGTACTTTCCTATTTTGAGGAATGCCAAATAAGGAAGGTTTCGAGATCATATTCTAATTAATTGCGATTTTATTTGATCTTGGCATTATGTAAAGGTAATGTATCTTCTATTATTGGAAATTAGATGATATGAATTAAATGTGAGATCATAGCCTTCCTAGTGGGGAAAGGAGGGTCCGTCCCAGGCCACCATGGTCGACGGCGCCCTAGGTTAAACCCTAGGCGCCAATCCACACACCAATCCATTGGTCGTGGTTGTCTCCCTCCCTCTAGACAACTCCCTCTCTCTCTCTCTCTCATACACACCATGAGGCTTCTCTATTACTTCGATATTGCCGACCCTTGGATGGCGAAGATCTGCCAGAACAAGATATCGGACGCGTGGATACCTTCGAAGGGATCATCACTTTGATCCTACCTCAAGCGCATCACCAACATCATCCTCAACAAATAGATCTTTGTTGCAACGTTAGTGAGTACTAGATCTAATCCATCTTGTGTTCTTGTATATTTTGATCTTGGTTTAATACCGGAACTTTTTTCTGTTCCGTATACGAACCCCAACACTAAATGGATGAATAGGATATTTCGATCCACTATAGACACAGACTAGGAAATGTGGCGCGGCGTTGTCGCGCCCGTGATGGGACAATGGGGTCGAATAATTGACTGAAAGTATTGCTGGAGATTACGCCTTATGTAGTGTACTATTGTTGTCCGAAGTTATCGTATAAGACATTGGTACTATTTTTTCAAAAAAAGAGGCAGTGGATGTGAAGTTAGTGTTAGAAAATACAAAAGGTAAAAAATTGAATTATTACCGACGAGTTACGGCCAAAAATTGACTCATCATCAGAAATTTACTGGAAAGTAGTTATTTTATAAAAATTACGACTTGGAAAGCATGACTACAAATTATTGCCATAGAATAGGAAAGGCATAAAAAATACCGCAGACAAAATATGGTTACAGAATTATTCACCGTTGAGGAGTTGTCTGGCAATTATCTACCTGAGGGACAATGGCCAAAAAGTTGTGTTGCAAAAATTACCGCCGAGCAGTTAAAAAAGGAGTTAAAAGTGTTGTCGACTTAGGGTAATGATCGTCTGAAAATGACGGACAGGAAGATGCGTCAAATAATTAGTGTGACGTAGTTAAAAAGGATTTAAAATACCATTGTAAACATAGTTAATTACTATCATAAAATTATGACCAAAAAGTTATGTTAGAAAGTTACCGTCAAATATTTTAAAAATTGAGAGAAGAAAATACAGTTGTAGATTACCGTTGGAAGAATTACTATGTATTTAAAGAATTACTGAAGGATAATTATTAGCAGAAAAACACGGCGAAAAGTTATGTCAAAACTATCAACTAAGAAATTACGCCAGAAAAATATCTCCAAAGAATTACCGTTGAAAAGTGTAAAAAGAAAATGTAAAGGAACAAAAAAATCACACCGTAGTAAGCCAACATGGCGGTTGCTGATTGGTAGAAATTGGTCTGTCTCTTTTTTCTCAAACGCTTGAGCGGTAGTCTATTCTTGAACGTCTTTGACCAAAACAACCTAAAGAAGAGACGTGTCACTAGATGATAGGTAGAAAATAGGCCATCTACCGGTATGGTTGCGCTCGATCGCTGAGAGGCCATGAAAATATCCCGCCTTAATATATGTATCTAATCTAATGGTTGCGCTCGATCGCTGAGAGGCCGTGAAAATGTCCCGCCTTAATATATGTATCTAATCTATTAATAAGCGAACATGTTACAGATATTACAAAATAAAAAAAGATTGAAGGAAAACAAGCAATTTTGTTTCCATAAGAACTATGCATGAAATCATTTTATTGTCTAATATTCTACAAAATTGGTAGTTAGTGTAGCATCCCGGGAAAACCTTTATTATAAAATCGCATGTTAATTCTACTTTGTGCATTATCATGACATCATGCATATTTGCATCTAAAAATATTTTACTAAACCCTATTTTATTTTCTACAATATTCTTCGCCTATTCAAATTAAAGCTCTAGTCATATCTAGATATTTTGTTTGCCTAAAATCTATTTACAAAAATGTTTTAAAATAAAAATAAAATAAAAATGCTTTACCGGGAGAGGCCGTCAGCCTGCCTGGTC
Source organism: Avena sativa (assembly GCA_916181665.1). Taxonomy (NCBI): domain Eukaryota; kingdom Viridiplantae; phylum Streptophyta; class Magnoliopsida; order Poales; family Poaceae; genus Avena; species Avena sativa. Next base: position 222,419,648 of record OV702296.1, read on the forward strand.
AAAAGCCTAGCAAACTAATAGCCTACCACCGGATTAAATCCTGACCCCAGATCTCTCTCCCTCCAAACCCTAACCCTAATCCTCTAAGCCTCCCTCACCCCTCTACCCCGCCGCCGCCAGCCTAGCCACTCCCGTCGCTGCAGCCACACCCGATGCATCACCCATCCGTCCACACTCACGCACACACACTGCGGTATACCCAACACGACACATGCGCCCTGCCACGATCCCCGACCACCCCATCGATTGAACCACCAACCCCTGCCGTAATCCACTCCACCCTATCCCGTACGCATCCCTTCCCCGACACCAACCACCACCTCGCGGCCCCGACCCCCTCGTCCTCAATCCCACCGCCGCTGCCAGGGACCCCAGCTACCCTACCCGCAACCAGCGACATGCGACGTCACCGCGTCCACAGGCCGCCACCACTGCTGCACCTCGCCAACCCCTTCTCGCAGAGCCTCCTCGCGGCCTCCCTCCTCGCCTCTCGTCGAGCCCGAGCCGCCGCCGCCCTCCGTGCTTGCCTCCTACCACCGGGCCAGCGGCCCCGCTTCGCCAGTCTTCCTCTGTGTCGGCCTACTCCGACGCCTTCGGCAAGCCCTTCCTCCCGGGCCAACCTTCCCCAGCGCGCGCCCTCGTGGACGCCATCTCCTCTTCTGCCTTGAGCACCGCTGGCTGCCAGTTTCCTTCCTCCTGGACCGACGGCGCCCGAGCCCTGCATGCCTTGGCAGGTCTGTGCCGCCCGCGCCCTTGTTCTGCACGACCTCGCCTTCGTCGTTGAGCCTTCTGCCCTGCTTGTGCGCATGACAGTTGGGACGTGGTTGGTTCCTGCAGCGTGGGTACCTCAGGTGCTAGCAGTGTTGTTGGATGGTTGTGGTATGGGATATGTGAAGAGATGGTGGTGATGGATGCACCGAGGTGACGACGTGGAACTATAAAAATATCTTCAACGACTCGAACGAATCATATGAACCACCGGTATCAACACAAGTTTCCGAGCGTCCGATGAAGCAAGAACTCCAAGACCTCAGCCACAAGCCCCCAAGATCGTCGTGAGGGAACCGATTCCCCCGGTCCCGAAGATCCGAAGCCCTGAACCAAGATCGCTTCCCGGACGCCATGACCGTCTACCCGGAGCCAATGTCCGAGACCCCGAAACCCTAACCACTCCAAGCCTCCCCGAAACCCGAACCACTCCGAGCCTCCAAGATCGTCAGAGTTCCCTATGTGTGACCCCTATCTAACCCGCCCATATTTTTGTAATATGATATATATCCTGTTGCATAATTAAATTGTTCATACTTGCATACATATTCTGTGGTTTTGGGTGCATTATGTCGATTTACCTCATAATTAAATATGGAGGCCATATGCGGGCGAATCTAGTCTAATATTGGCTCCATTTATTTGTATAGCGAACCGATGCCATGTTTTCTCCTTGTTAATACAACATTTAAATTGCGGGGAATATAAACAACATGAACCTTCTAATTAAATGTCGAGACCCCAGTTCCGCTTAATATTGCCTAAATGCATCGCATCTTTGCCATGTCATACATCATACATTCATCATGACCGATTTTCTACCGTAGTATTAAATAGTTCATCCGGTGTTTCTTCTAGTGCTTTGCTTCTTCACGGATTATGCCGATGAGTTGATGCGAGTGACGCCCGTTCTTCGGATGAATCTTCGACAATGTTTTACAGGCGAGCATTCTCCCCCTTTCTACCTATTTTATATTTTTAGTCTTTATTTCCTCATGTTGATCTATTGCTATCTGTGTTGTGATACTATAGATTCTGTACCCCTTTATAATTCCTTGCAGCCTCTATATTGCCATGGACACCTCCTATTACCTGTTGTTTGGTAGATAGTCGGCCTTGCAAGTCCTAGTCGCTTGCTCAGGTGCCGCTTCACGTCGTCGATGTTTTATCGTTGTTGGGTGGTTGGCACATGCTTAATGGTGGAGATGATCATGGATTTAATTATCGTTTAATAACTAAAATTGCAAGTAGGTAAATAATGCAGAGGCACCGGTGGGTAATAGACAATATTTGGTTTTTAACCGCTCACTGGTGTCCCATAGGACCCCTAGTTCTTGACACCTGTTCCGAGATCAAGCGCTAACCACAGGTGGGGTGTGTGGGCACCCCCATCGATTTAGTACCTGATTTCAAAGTATTGTACCGGGGGACACAAAGTAGTTTGGGGCTTTATTACTATCATGTACTTATGCCATGCTTTAATGCTTTATTTACGATTGCGCTTGGAGAGATTGTACTGTTTTGGAACAAATGTGGAATGTTTTCACGGTATCGACAAGCCCAGTCACACTTTCGGGTTCCCAGTCATTTACAGCCATTATCACAAACCTCTGGGTCCGTCTCGAAGACCGGCCGACTTCGTTACAGGTAGCTTAGTGGGGTGGCCCCCATGTGCTTTCTTTGGGTCTGGGAAACGTTGTGTCTGAAACCCCGTCGACATACCGTTGGGTGTATGTTTTGTGATCTTGTATCTACCTGATCTGACAACAAGGGTGTAGCTGCGTGTGGAAACTTTGGTGCACCTCTGCAGGGTTAAATCTTTTCGAGAAGCCGTGTCCATGGTTATGGACGACTTGGAGCACAGTTCTCGATCATAGACAACTATAACTAAATTTTACTGTTATAATATGACTTGTATCTGATATGATAAGTAATTTGGATAACCACCACAGAAAGAATGAATAAAACTGCCAACTGTGTGAGTTTCCTCGGCAGGACTTCCTCGTTTGGTCTCGAGGGGGAAATACCAGGATGGGTATGTTTGGTGGTAGTATCAGGTTGGTTTCAAATAGGTCTTTCTCATCTCTCTCTGATAGCCGACAGTTGTACCGAGTTTCTATAGGTTGTTTAGTGCATGCTGTGATGCCGCTTAAGTCCACCATACCTATATAGGTGAGGAACGCCGAATTCTAAGACTCGCCGTGTACTGGCGTCAGTACTGACCGCTCTCTTTTTCCTTTGCCCTTTGCCAGCACCCCATTTGTTTTAGCAGGTTTGAGATCGACGTCGTTAGCAGGGTTACCCTTCCGGCTTGGTCTAGGCAGGGTTATGGACGCCATTGGTTATTCTTCAGGGCTCTTAGCTCAATTTGCATCTTGTCCGTACTCGGACGCTGTATCGTTTCAAGATGATTTGGATCTTTGTACTGTATATCTGTATTCTTGACTCATGGAGTCGTTGTTGTATATATCTGTTCTGTGGGTTCCATCATGGACTATTGTGTAATGATATTACTTCTTTTTCCACCCGCACACAAGTGCCTGGTGGGCACCTTTGAATCGTTTCTATGCGGTTTTGGCGGGAATCGCTAAAACTTGCATAGGGCCGATCTGAGGGTGTTACAGAGTGGTATTAGAGCTCAACAGTTACGATACCCCACTGGTCCAGCCTGTAGGATAACCTAGCTAATGGCCGTTGTAGAGTGTCAAAACTATTTTGCAAAATCGGTTGGATAGATCTGATTAGGTCTGCTTTTACTCCTTACCCCTCTGTTATTCTCGTCTTACCTCAACGTGTTTGAATCCACCCCCTTATCTTTTCTTCGAGTCCAGGAAATCTCGTGGTTGGGTTTCTGTCGTACCTTCAGGGTTTCGCTTTCTCCTCTTGCAACGGTGCTTCTACATCCAGTCTTCATGCTAGCTGATGAGTCTTTCATCTGTTGTATCTTTCAGTGGACCCAAAAATCCACTAAATTTTTTCTTTGTATCTTCTGGTGTTCTCCAACGCGATGACCTCATCTGCGTCAGATCTGATGAAGAGCCTACATCGTCCTTTTGTTTCCGAATCTCAATTGACGAGAGCTTCAGTCTCAATTCCGAGAGTTGGTTGCATAAGTCTCGTATTCAGGTATAGAGTAATGCTTTGAGTGCGGGATGCAGTCGCGACTAGACCACTACTCTTATCATTCGCTTTTGTACATTGAATGGTTGGATCAATGCAATTTTACTCCTTTCGTTGAAGTTAGAGGTGGTCGTATCTTTTCGAGACCTTTGTCCTTTGTTCTCCGGAGTGCTCTCTCGACGAACGTGAGGTATGACCCCTTGTTGGTGGTGTTGCTGATTTAAGATGAAAAAGAATTCTTGTTAGTGGTGTCATGGGGATCTACACGAAGTGAGAAGATTCAGACTGTCGGTCTTCTTCCCTATACCATGAGGCGGATCTCGAGGGCGAGATCCATTGTTAGTGGTGTCGAATTGTAGCACCCCGGGAAAACCAGTATTATAAAATCGCATGTTAATTCTACTTTGTGCATCATCATGACATCATGCATATTTGCATCTAAAAATATTTTACTAAACCCTATTTTGTTTCCTACAATATTCCTCGCCTATTCAAATTAAAGCTCCAGTCGTATCTGGATATTTTGTTTGCCTAAAATATATTTACAAAAATGTTTTAAAATTAAAATAAAAATGTTTTACCGGGGGAGGCCGTCAGCCTGCCAGGCCAAAAGCCCAGCAAACCGACATCCTACCACCCCGGCTAAATCCTGACCCAGATCCCTCTCCCTCCAAACCCTAACCCTAATCCTCTAAGCCTCCCTCACCCCTCTACCCCGCCTCCGCCAGCCTAGCCACTCCCGTCGCTGCAGCCACACCCGATGCATCACCCATCCGTCCACACTCACGCACACACACTGCGGTACACCCAACACGACACATGCGCCCTGCCACGATCCCTGGCCACCCCATCGATCGAACCACTAACCCCTGCCGCAATCCACTCCACCCTATCCCGTATGCATCCCTTCCACGACACCAACCACCACCTCGCGGCCCCGGCCCCCTCGTCCTCAATCCCGCCGCCGCCAGGGACCCCAGCTACCCTACCCGCCACCACTGCTGCACCTCGCCAACCCCTTCTCGCAGAGCCTCCTCGCGGCCTCCCTCCTCGCCTCTCATCGAGCCCGATCCACCGTCGCCCTCCGTGCTTGCCTCCTGCCATCGGGCCAGCGGCCCCGCTTCGCCAGTCTCCCTCTGTGTCGGCCTACTCCGGCGCCTTCGGCGAGCCCGTCCTCCCGGGCCAACCTTCCCCAGCACGCGCCCTCGTCGACGCCATATCCTCTTCGGCCTTGAGCGCCGCTGGCTGTCAGTTTCCTTCCTCCTGGACCGACGATGCCCGATCCCTGCACGCATTGGCAGATCCATGCCGCCCGCGCCCTCGTTCTGCACGGTCTCGCCTTCGTCGTTGAGCCTTCTTCCCTGCATGTGCGCGTGACAGTTGGGACGTGGTTGGTTCCTGCAGCGTGGGTACCTCAGGTGCTAGCAGTGTTGTTGGGTGGTTGTGGTATGGGAAATGTGAAGAGACGGTGGTGATGGATGCACCGAGGTGACGACGTGGAACTATAAAAAGATCTTCAACGACTCGAACGGATCATATGAACCACCGGCATCAACACAAGTTTCCCAGCGTCCGATGAAGCCAGAACTCCAAGACCTCGGCCACAAGACCCCAAGATCGTCATGAGGGAACCAATGCCCCCGGTCCCGAAGTTCCTAAGCCCTGAACCAAGATCGCTTCACGGATGCCATGACCGTCTACTCGGAGCCAATGTCCGAGACCCCGAAACCCGAACCACTCCGAGCCTCCAAGGTCGTCGAGTTCCCTATGTGTGACCCCTATCTAACCCGCCCATATTTTTTTAATATGATATATATCCTGTTGCATAATTAAATTGTTCATACTTGCATACATATTCTGTGGTTTTGGGTGCATTATGTCGATTTACCTCATAATTAAATATGGAGGCCATATGCGGGCGAATCTAGTCTAATATTGGCTCCATTTATTTGTATAGCGAACCGATGCCATGTTTTCTCCTTGTTAATACAACATTTAAATTGCGGAGAATATAAACAACATGAACCTTCTAATTAAATGTCGAGACCCCAGTTCCGCTTAATATTGCCTAAATGCATCGCATCTTTGCCATGTCATACATCATACATTCATCATGACCGATTTTCTACCGTAGTATTAAATAGTTCATCCGGTGTTTCTTCTAGTGCTTTGCTTCTTCACGGATTATGCCGATGAGTTGATACGAGTGACGCCCGTTCTTCGGATGAATCTTCGACAATGTTTTACAGGCGAGCATTCTCCCCCTTTCTACCTATTTTATATTTTTAGTCTTTATTTCCTCATGTTGATCTATTGCTATCTGTGTTGTGATACTATAGATTCTGTACCCCTTTATAATTCCTTGCAGCCTCTATATTGCCATGGACACCTCCTATTACCTGTTGTTTGGTAGATAGTCGGCCTTGCGAGTCCTAGTCGCTTGCTCAGGTGCCGCTTCACGTCGTCGATGTTTTATCGTTGTTGGGTGGTTGGCACATGCTTAATGGTGGAGATGATCATGGATTTAATTATCGTTTAATAATTAAAATTGAAAGTAGGTAAATAATGCAGAGGCACCGGTGGGTAGTAGACAATATTTGGTTTTTAACCGCTCACTGGTGTCCCGTAGGACCCCGAGTTCTTGACACCTGTTTCGAGATCGAGCGTGCTAACCACATGTGGGGTGTGTGGGCACCCCCATCGATTTAGTACCTGATTTCAAAGTACTGTACCAGGGCCACAAAGTAGTTTGGGGCTTTATTACTATCATGTACTTATGTCATGCTTTAATGCTTTATTTATGATTGCGCATGGAGCGTCTGTACTATTTTGGAACAAATGTAGAATGTTTTCGCGGTATCGACAAGCCCAGTCACACTTTCGGGTTCCCAGTCGTTTACATCCATTGTCACAAACCTCTGGGTCCGTCTCGGAGACCGGCCGACTTCGTTATGGGTAGCTTAGTGGGGTGGCCCCCATGTGCTTGCTTTGGGTCTGGTAAACGTCGTGTCTGAAACCCCATTGACATACTGTTGGGTGTATGTTTTGTGATCTTGTACCTACCTGATCTGACAACAAGGGTGTAGGTGCGTGTGGAAACTTTGGTGCACCCCTGCAGGGTTAAATCTTTTCGAGAAGCCGTGTCCACGGTTATGGACGACTTGGAGCATAGTTCTCGATTATAGACAACTATAACTAAAGTTTACTGTTATAATATGACTTGTATCTGATATGACAAGTAAGTTGGATAACCACCATAAAAAGAATGAATAAAACTGCCAACCGTGGGAGTTTCCTCGGCATGACTTCCTCATTTGGTCTCGAGGGGGAAATACCAGGATAGGTATGTTTGGTGGTAGTATCAGGTTGGTTTCAAATAGGTCTTTCTCATCTCTCTCTGATAGCCGACAGTTGTACCGACTCTCTTTTTCCTTTGCCCTTTTCCGGCACCCCTTTTGTTTTAGCAGGTTTGAGATCGACGTCGTTAGCAGGGTTACCCTTCCGGCTTGGTCTGGGCAGGGTTATGGACGCCATTGGTTATTCTTCAGGGCTCTTAGCTCAATTTGCATCTTGTCCATACTCGGACGCTGTATCGTTTCACGATGATTTGGATCTGTGTACTATATATTTGTATTCTTGACTCATGGAGTCGTTGTTGTATATATCTGTTCTGTGGGTTCCATCGTGGACTATTGTGTAATTGAAGGGAATATGCCCGAGAGGCAATAATAAAGTGGTTATTATCGTATTCCTTATTTATGATAAATGTTTATTTTACATGCTATAATTATATTAATACGGAAACATTAATACATGTGTGTTTAATAAACAAAAAAGGAAGTTCCTAGTTATGCCTCTCTTATAAACTAGCTCGTTGATTAATGATCAAAGGTTTCCTGATCATGGACATTGGATGTTGTTAATAACGAGGTCACAACATTGTTGGAATGATGTGATGAACATTCATCCGAAGATAGCATTACGATCAAGGTCATTGTGTTTATATTGCTATAACATCATACGAAGTAATCTTAGTCCTTAGACCATGAGATCATATCAATCACTAACACCGGAAGAGTATCTTGATAATATCAAACGTCACACCGTAACAGGATGATTATAAAGATGGGTTCAGTGCTATGAAGGTGTTATGTTGAGGCTCATGGATCAAGAGTGGAATTTGTCCATCCTGATGACGGAGAGATATACTCTGGGCCCTCTCGGTGATATCACATTGGTTAGCTTGCAAGCAAGTGATTTGATCACTAGAATGTTATATCACGGGAACGAGAAAAGAGTAAATGTCGATAACGAGATCAAACTAGGTATGGGGATACCGATGATCGAATCTCGGATATGTAATATATCGCGAGACAAAGGGATTGAGTTACATGCGTATAAGGTTCACACGATCACAGAATTCATCGTGAATATGTGGGACTCAGTACGGATCTCCAGGCCCCGCTGCTGATTATTGATCGGAGAGGGGTCTCGATCATGTCTGCATTATTCGCGAACCGTAGGGTGACACACTTAAAGGATACCGACACCATTCAGAGCAAATGATATGTCAGAGAAAGAAAAGAAAAGCGTAAGAATTTATTTCACTAGACATCGAAACTGTTTCGGTTGAAATTGCTGAAACTGGTTCTGCATGTGAAATGGAATACTAGCAAGGGTTTTATGTGAATGTTTGTTAATTAAAGTAATTAACAAAATTCTGAATAAATAAATAAAAGAGTTTTATTTAAATGAGAGATTGCATTAAATTTGGTGGAAATTTAATGCATGTCAGTGGATTTTTGAGTGGAGGCTCTTTTATGGGAGTGGAGGTTTTTCATTTTGAGTGGAAGCTCCACCCACATGAATGTGGAAGAGGTGGGGGCAGCCACCATGGCTGGCGCCATGCCCCTTGGGGTGCCCCCTCTCCCTATAAAAGGCCCCCCTCTCCTCCTCTCAAAGTACACCTCCTCGCGAAGGATCTCCCCCCCTTTAGAGTTTCCCCATGGTCTTGGATCAGCGAGATACATGTTCCCGGTGGCTTTTTCTGAAAGAATTTGTTGCTTCCGCTGCTTTGCTGGAGCGAGGGCGCGGAGGTTGTCGGGGTACCCGGACGTGTGTGCGATCACGGATGCACCACTGCTTTGCGGTGCTGGATTTGATGGTGCTGGACCGGCTGGACCAGATGGACTTTATCACGATCTTGAGATCGGTAAGCATTCGTCTACATCATCCACGATTACAACCTCGTTAACGCTATTTGGTCTTAGAAGGTATGTATTCTATGGATGTATATCCACCCGTTGCTTGTATCTAGTAGATAGATCTTGGTACTTAGATGTTCCCATCGTAGGAAAAAATGTCTATGCTGCGAACCCAACAATAATGATATTACTTCTTTTTCCACCCCGCACGCAAGTGCCTGGTGGGCACCTTTGAATCGTTTCTATGCGGGTTTGGCGGGAATCGCTAAAACTTGCATAGGGCTGATCCGAGGGTGTTACAGTTAGGTTGAGCAAAACTTTATTTAATGTAAAAAAACAAGACCCATAGAAGGGCCCTATGGCAATATATTAACAAAGGAGGAGCTCAAGGTACAATACCAAGGAGCCCGGAGCTCGAGCTCGGGTCGGTGGAGGGTGTCCTAGAAACATGCCCAGTTCTAAGATTTCAGGAGTCGGGGGCGAAACTATAATCTGGGGCCCTTAGTATACTTTTGCTAGTTAATATCATGTTAAATATTAGAGTAAATTCCAATTTTTACCCCCTAATTTTACTTTTTTGACAAAAATACCCCATTTAACAAACTTTCATCCTAATTACCCCATTTAGCAAACCTTGTGCCAACTTTTACCCCCTCTAAAATCTGGTGAGTGAGAGCAAACCTTGTGCCAACTTTTATCCCCTCTAAAATCTTGTGAGTGTTTTGACAGGTGAGTCCCGGTCCCTAGGTAAAGATGGTGTGCCATGTAGGCAGTTTTCTGGTGGCAATTTTTTCTTGTGGTTTTCTGTCAGCGTTGATTTTTTGTTGTCCCACCTCGGCGGATGTCGAGCCCGATACAGCCAATCTGGCTAAACTAACAATGGATCTATGCAACGAAAATAGCACAAAATAACCTAACATCCAACATCAGTACACCACATGTTACCGTCGATCAACTGTTGGCGTAATACATAGCAGTAGTGACGGCAACTGCAAAGATAATCTGGACAAAAGGTAAGGAAATCTTATTCTTTTCACCTTATACTAAGTTCCATCTTGATCTTGCGCAACTCCTTATCAGTTGTTTTTATCTATTCATTCACTACAATAATTGCTTTCCTAGTGCTTCCATGTACTAGCCATAACATTCCTCAACACATTGGACGACAAACAGAACAGCAGAGGAGCTACCAGCAACCTACAACAACACAAAATTTCACATTTACATTTTGTGTCCATTTGCAATGTGTGCTAGGTAGCAGGATGAAGAAATGCCCAGCAAATGGCAGGTACAAGGGTCTTACCAATACCATCGATCAGTAGAAGGACGTCCTCGGCAACGCAGCCCCTTCTGCTGCTTCCACCTATTGCTGCTCCTCCTCTGCGACGCATCTTCCTTCGTATCGACCAAGCTTCAGCACATATTCCTATTTCTTCACCGTTGTTGTCGCTAGCAGGTCACCGTCTTAGGGTAGGGTGTCCCTACTGTTGTATCTGATGGCGACTAACTGTCAAAATGCTCAGCAGATTTTAGAGGGGGTAAAACTTGACACAAATTTTGCTAAATGGGGTAATTAGGATGAACGTTTTCTAAATAGGGTAATTAGTGTCAACAAAGAAAAACTAAGGGATAAAAACTGGAATTTACTAAAAAACAATAATTTTCTTTTCGCAGCAATAATTTTTCTCGTTGAAAATTTTTTTAAGGTCCATCCCCCAAAACAATAATTTGTAAGAGATGAATTAAACATGTGTTGATGACCACTCATATATTGTTATCATCGATGTCAACATTAACTTAATTAGAGTCCTCGTGTTTTCGATTAACATTAGCATGTTCCTCGTCAACAAGTATCGCCAGCTCATTTGGAATTTTTGAAGTGCTTACATTACATTGAAAATAAATCTATTTGTTTTCTCTTTTTCTTTTCGCAATGGGAGATGCACACACTTTATAAATGAAATATCTATTGAAACATTTAGTAACAAGAAACAAGCCAAAGATACAAAGCTAGTAGATTAACTCAGATTATTTTTTACCAATTATCATGTCGAATGAACAAATCACAAACTCCGGTTTTATAATATTTCATCAATCAACAATCATAGTAAATTAAGGCATGAAGTAGACTACATATGAAGTCAAAAATTAGAGAAATACTGGTGCATTGTGGCGTTGTCGCGGTTGTGGTGGCCGAATTTCTACATGTGACTGCGTTTCATGGAAGGTCCTCCGATCCACGATCATCATAGCAGCGAGGAGGGAGACTGGGAGAGCGATCTAGTGAGGGCCTGCCGTTTGCAAAAGGGATTTCTCAAGACCTCGGGAGTAATACGATGCCAAATAATATGCAAGAAAGGAATTTCTCAAGACCTCTGCAGTAATACGGATGCCAAATAATATGCAAGAGAAAGTTCCATTCCATAAAAAGGACAAGAAAAGGTCAGTCCATAATGCGTGCAACTTGGGAGCGCACTATGCACGCCCCAATGGATCTCAACTACCTTCCATATGAGTATCTAAATTTTTTTCCTAGGCTTATGTTAGTCGGACATGCCTCTAAACGTAATTACCTAATGGACCTACGACTAGACCTGCATAACATGTATGCCTGAAGGGCCCTTAATTTTTCTAGGCCCGGGGTGGCCACCCTGTGAGCCCTGCCCCAGGGCCGGCCCTGCCTAGAAACTAGGAGAGACACCCAGTTCCCAAACATACACTCAAGAATCTCTTAAACTTCTTCTATCTTTGCCGCGTCTGCAGGACTGATTGTTATGTCTTGCACGGTTGTTTCTTTAGTAAGAGGGTGCACCGGTATTTTTCATGCATTGCAAATTTATAATCCATGGTCTTTTTCACGGTTTTAGGTTCAGTTATATTATATCTGCTAGGCAAGCAAAAAAACTAATTTGTAACTATTCAAGAACGATGTACTTCATGATGTACTTCCTTCATCTGATAAAGGATGTCGAAGATTTATCTAAATTCACATGTATCAAATCTAGGCAAACTAGCGACATTTTTTTTTCAAATGAAGGAAGTATAACGAAGCATGGAGCTATGCTAGAACTGAGCATGAGACATGAGCGCTGACATAATAAAAACTTAAGTAGCCGTTCACAGGGGCAACACCTCATGAGCTCAGAAATATCAAATACACAACAAAAATCCCCCAATCTCCAGCTGAGTAATCCGTAGTCTCTCTGCAACCTGACCTAATGCGAGACAGGCAGCTGGCGACAGGCGACTGGCTGGCGATTAGGGTTTTACTCCTCCGCGTCGGATCTCGTGCCGGCCGGAGTTTCCTCTTCTTCTTGGAGGGGGCTTTCTTCTCCGGGGCGGTTTTCTCGTTCGGTGTTGGCTCTCGTGACCCTAGATCTAGGGTTTGGGAGAGGGCGTTCTAGCCATGGGATCTAGGTCGGAGGTTTCTTCGACGGAGCAAGGAGGAGGATCGGGCAGTAAAAAAGGAGAGGCTATCGACGATCTACTCTAGCGACTTGGGATAGATGATGATGAGATCGATGACCTGATCTTTGAAGATGAAGAAACAGCGCCCAAGGAGGGGATCAAGTGGTTAGCTCTGGCGTGTGTTCATACATCAAATTACTTCAGCCCATTGACGTTTGAGCAGCATATGAGAACGGCATGGAGTCCGGCAAAGGAGGTCATTTTCAAATCCCTAGAGGAGAATCTGTTCACGATTCAGTGTAGTTGTCTAGGGGATTGGCTGAAAATTGAACAAGGTGGACCGTGGTTGTTTAGACAGAACGCTGTGATAATCGAACCTTATGATGGATTAGCATCTCCAGGATCCATTGAGCTAAATCATGTTGCGGTTTGGCTCCAGATACACAAGCTCCCAACAGGATATAGGGACAAAGCCTTGATTAAAAACTTGGTTCAGAAGAAGGTTGGTGAGGTTAGTTCTGTTGAAACTGATATTGCAGGGATCAATAATTTTGTGCGGGTGCGAGTTAAACTGGATGTTCGGAAACCTCTAGCTCGGTTTGTCTCTATTGTCAGAGGAGGAAACAGAGAAATTTATCAAATCAAATTTGAGAAGATTCCGAGATTCTGCGGTGCTTGTGGTTTCCCTGGGCATACTTATCTGGAGTGTGGCATAGGGGAGCACGACGAAAGCAAGTTTAAGTGGGGCGATTTTTTGAAGGCGGATTGGGATTCATGGCACGGTAGATCCAATGGTGGCTTTCGGGGTGGAGCTCGTGGTTACCAGGGCCCAGATGGTGGAGGACGTGGAGGCGCTCGAGGCAGAGGCCGATAATCAAGTTGGCGTCACAATGATCACTCAGCTAGGTATGGCCGAATTATTCCTGATGATTCCCTTGATGATACAGCGTCTAGTCCATCAAAGAAGATGGATGTTGAAAAAGATGATAGTGACTCCACTGAATCAGGCGTGAAGCGCCGATTGGCGCTGGACATTTCACCTGAGGAAGATAATGCTGAGCTTAGAGATGGGACATCTGTTCCTATGATAACGGATGGAAAATCACTTGTGGGTGATGATGCTATTACTAACAGTGGAATGGACAGGAGCAAACGTACAAAGAAGGATGGAGCTTCCTCCCCTTCAATTGGATTGGCGGGCTCTCTTGAGGAGCTTGTCCGGGCACAATAAAACTCTTAGGGCTGAACTGTCAGGGTTTAGGGAATGACCCGACAGTTTGTTCGCTTTTGAATGTTCGAAGGCGATATGATCCCGATGTTATGTTTTTATCTGAAACTCACTTAGATGACTTTCATGCAGAGTGCTTGCGTAGGAGACTTCAGATGGACTTAAAAATTGTTAACCCTAGTGATGGTAGAAGCGGAGGTGTGATAATGTTCTGGAAAAAAGAGGTGGTTATTCATCAGATTTTATCTGCTCCTAAATATATTGACGTTCAGATTGTTGAAAACCCTGGAAAGATTTGGAGATTGACAGGAATTTATGGGAGCCAAGATGGGAGGATAAATATAAAACCTGGGACACGTTGAGAGAACTAAACAACAATTACAATCTGCCTTGGGTTGTTTTCGGTGACTTCAATGAGATCCTATTTTCTCATGAGAAAGAGGGGGGGAATCAGAGACCCCAAAACTTTATGCAGGCGTTTAGGGAGGCTCTTTCGGATTGCGAGCTTGATGATCTGGGTTACACTGGCAATAAGTTTACTTGGAAGCGAGGCTGTATCAGGGAGCGGCTGGATAGAGCGGTAGCAAATGAAGCTTGGAATATTATGCATCCGGGTGCTATTGTCCACAATCTGGACTATGCTAGATCGGACCATAGACCGATCATGATTGATACAGATTATCAACCTCCTACTAATAATCACATACCGAGGCCGAAGAGGTTTGAGGCGAAGTGGCTACTTGAAAAGAACTTTGCTGAGGTGGTTAACCAAGCGTGAGAGGCAGCGACAACGGCAAACCCTATGGGTGGCGTGTTAGACAAGTTGGGACAAATGCACACCTCTCTTCATGCATGGGACTCCTCTATTTTACAGAAACCAAGAAAGAGACTTGTGAAAGCCCAAAGTGATTTGGAAAAGGCTGTTAACGGTCCTATGACTGATGAGAACAACATTATTGCAAAAGAGAAGGCGGCTCTTATTGAACTACTTCTAGAACAAGAAGAGATCCATTGGCAACAAAGATCAAGGGTAAATTGGCTACAGTACGGTGACAGGAATACCAGGTTCTTCCATAGTTTTGCCTCTCCTAGGCGTAAGAAGAACTTTATCAAAAAACTTCGTGGGGATAATGGTGACTGGGTAGAGGGAACTGAGCAACTCAAACCTCTTGTGTTCCAGTACTTTGCCAATCTATTTGCCTCTGAAATCTCCGAGTTAGATCCAGTAATGATGGGGAAGATTAATCCGAAGGTTATAGCTGATATGAATGAAAAGCTCCTCTCTCCCTTCTCGGCAGAGGATGTGAAAAAGGCAATGTTTAGTATCGGTGACTACAAAGCACCAGGCCTAGATGGTCTTCATGCTATTTTCTATAAAAAGTTTTGGAATATCTGCGGTCAAGAGATCACTCAAGAAATCCTGCAAGCTCTCAACACGGGGATTATCCCGGAAGGATGGAACGACACCACTGTTGTTCTAATCCCAAAAACTGAGAGTCCAGAGTTAGTTACACAATTCAGAACTATAAGCTTATGCAATGTTATCTACAAGATTATTTCAAAGATGCTTACTAGTAGATTGAAACTAATACTTCCAGATGTGATATCCCCAATGCAGAGTGCCTTTGTGCCAGGACGGCTGATTACTGACAATGTGCTCCTTGCCTATGAAAGTGTTCAATCTATTAAAAATAAGAGAAAAGGTTCGGTGGGCACTTGTGCGGTGAAATTGGATATGCACAAGGCTTATGACCGTGTGGAATTGACTTTCCTCGAGAACATGATGCGTCGTTTGGGGTTTGCTAAAATATGGATTTCTATTATGATGGCTTGTGTTAGCTCTGTTCGGTATCAAGTAAGATTCAACTCTGAAGAAACATATATGTTTGTTCCTACTCGGGGTCTTTGACAGGGAGACCCCCTTTCACCTTATTTGTTCCTCCTCTGTGGGAAGGGTTTATCCAGCCTTTTGTTGTATGAAGAAGAAGTTGGTGGCATCGATGGGGTAAGGGTGTGTAGGAATGCACCGTCAGTCTCACATCTACTTTTTGCTGATGATTCCCTAATCCTCATGAAAGCTGATATGACTAATGCAACTTCCTTGCAACAAGTTTTGGATACCTACTGCGCAAACTCGGGTCAACTGGTGAGTTTGTCTAAATCAAGTGTGTTCTTTTCCCCCTGTACTAACACTCTATTGAGAGCAGAAATTTGTGAAGCTCTCCATATTGATACAGAAGCTCTCTCTGACAAATACTTGGGTCTCCCGGCCCTGGTGGGGGCGGATAGAAGTGATTGCTTCAAACAGTTTATTGAGCGGATAATACAACGAATAAATGGTTGGAGAGAGAAACAGTTGTCAATTGGTGGCAAGGAAATTCTTCTAAAAATGGTTGCACAAGCAATTCCAGTATATGCTATGTCTGTCTTTCTAATACCTAAGGGCGTGTGCAAGGAAATGATGGATGCAATTGCCAAATTCTGGTGGGGAGATGATGATAATAGTAAGAAAATGCACTGGTATGCTTGGTGGAAGCTTTGCTATCCAAAAAATGAGGGAGGTATGGGATTTAGAGACTTTCACTCTTTTAATCTTGCTCTGTTAGCTAAGCAAGCTTGGAGACTTATTTCTGACCCAGAGTCCTTATGTGCAAAAGTATTGAGAGCTAAATACTATCCCCAGGGGGATATTCTAAGTGCAGGCCCAAAGGCGGGGTCCTCTTTCACTTGGCAAAGTTTGCTAGCAGGACTAATAGTTGTCAAGAGAGGTCATATATGGAGAGTTGGGGATGGGGGATCTATCAATATCTGGTGAGACCCATGGATCCCAAGCAGCCCTTCTCGTATGATCATTACACCAAGGGGAAACTCGTTGATTACTAAAGTGTCAGAACTTCTTGACCCACACACGGGTGGTTGGGATTCCGCTTTGGTTGATAGTTTGTTTCTCCCGGTGGATGTTGGGCGTATTCTCCAAATCCCGGTCAATCACCAAGCGTTTGATGATTTCTTGGCTTGGAACTATACCAATCATGGGCGATATACGGTACGATCTGGGTACCATGTGCAATGGAAACATCAGTTTGGAGCTTCGGCCGGCCAGCTAGCACGGCTAGGAGGGTCGGCTAATAATCCGGTGTGGAAAATCTTATGGCAACTTAAAATTCCGAGCAAGGTGAAAATTTTCATATGGCGTTGTTTACATGGAATCATACCATTAAAGAGTATCTTGGTGAATCGGCATATAGGTCTCTCTGGCGAGTGCCCCATCTGTAATCAAGGGCCAGAGGATATTAGACACCTGCTATTTTTATGTCAGCCAGCTGCCGATCTTTGGAACTCCCTTGGTATTCAACATATTATCCATGAGGCTTCCAACATTGATATGTCAGGATCTGGTATGATTGAGTATATCCTCCGCCGGCAAGATAACTCCCTCCCAGGGTTTACTGAAATCGGGCTCAAAGAAACTATCTCGGTGGCCTATTGCCTGTTGGTACTTATGGTGGCTAAGGAGAAGGAAAACACATGATGAACATGTCCCACCGTTACGTAGGTATAAGCTATCAATTCTTTCTATTACTACTAATGCTGCACGAGCATTTCGTCCTCCTTTGATTGCTAACACAAATAAATGGAAGCGCCCTGAACCGAGGCAAGTCAAATTAAATGTGGATGCTTCCTTTATGCCTGACTCGCGGGATGGAGCTACGGGAGCCATCTTACGCGACTACAAAGGAAGGCTTATAGCTTCTTGTACTACGTATTTGAACCATACTGCGTCGGTGACTATGGCTGAGGCGACTGCGATGAAGGAAGGTTTGGCACTCGCTCTTCGGCTTGGGTGCAACTCTGTCCATGCTGAATCAGACTCTTCGGAAACAATTGAAGCATGCAATGATACAGAAACTTGGTGGAGCGAGTCTGCAGCAATTTATGCTGAGTGCGTTGATCTACGTACTAGTATTGGCAATGTCATCTTCAATCATATTCCGAGGGCTGCAAATAAGGTGGCTCATGATCTTGCTAGAATGGGGTTCTTAGCTAAAACAAATTATAACTGGGACGATGAGCCCCCTGATAGGATCCTTAGTAGTTTGATAAACGATGTAACAGACTGTTGATGGTAGCAGCAAGTTTTTGACGTGCTCTTTTCCTTATCAGGATACCTAAGAGGACTGAAAGGTTTTAATAAGACGTCTTGCTTGCTTTATATATTGATCATTTATCTCAAAAAAATATAAATATTCTAATACAATATACTTTATATATATGTAATATTTTTTATATATAGTTGACTTTTTTATTTGCGAGTTGTCGTCGGATCGAACTGAACTAGGCCAGGCAAAAGGAACTGGGTGGCTCGTCCGTGTGTTCGCTCCACCGGGAGATTTTATCATTTGCCACATTTTAGTTAGGATCTATATAATTTACCACACTTTAGTTTGTCTTTTACTTTTTTCCACGTATTAGACCGACTATTTTATAATTTTCCATATTTCTTTTTATACAGGTATATTAATTTGTTTAACTTCAAAATACATTGTGAGATACGTATTTTAATACCTGGCTGGACCTAGACTGAACCAAATCGATTCCCAATCCATCTCTTCTCTTTCCCTTTTGTACAAAGGATAAGAAAAAGGAGATCCAACACGAGATAGCGAGAGAGCTCAGCCGGAGTGCCGCCACCGGCCATGATGGGAGCACCGCCGTTGGCCATGACGGATGGACCAGGCGCAATGCTTTTCTTCCCGGCCGCAACCACGGATAGTGCGCCCACCAGGAATGGTGGAGGAGTCGCAGAGCTGCCACCCGTCGATGACACCAACCGAACCAAGTGCGGAAGCGGAGCTCGAGCTGCAAGTTTGTCTGTTTTAGGTCCCAGCTCCTGTGTGAGCTTACTGTTGCTCCCGGATGTATTAGCCTGAACCTGAAGCTTTTTTCTTTAGTTTTGATTTTGCTTTGTAAACTGGTGTTTCTAGTGAACAACCTGTAATGCTTTGTCTCAAATAATTATTGAAAAAGAATGTGGTGCAGCTCCCTAAACAACCTTTTGTATAGCCAATAAACGCATATGCTTTCCCTGAACCCGGATATGGTGCAGCTCCAAGACCAAGGTCAGGGATGTGCCTTTAGATACATATATTTCTCTTTCTCATTCTTGTGCGTGTGCAACCAATTGTTTAGTTTTTATTTGAAGGAAATAGATCTCCAGGTGCAAAAATTGGGAAAGTTTTTATTTGAAGGAAATAGATCTCCAGGTGCAAAAATTGGGAAAGTTTGTGTATGGCATGGGTATACTGATTCTGCATGATATTTTTCTTTGACAAGAAGCGCGTTTTTTTTAGGGAACCAGCCGGACTCCATCCTGCTGCAAGGCTTCTTTGACAAGAAGCTGATTACACCAGTCCACCATGTTAACGATTGAATGGTTTGCTTATATTACACAGCCAGTCCTCATTCCGTAAGCTCTTCCTTGATATTCAGTTGTTTTGTTCTTTTGCCAGGAGACTCTCAAGTGCATACATTCTTCACCGCTGGTGCAATGTAGTGCCTACCTAAATGTGTTTATTACTTCCTCCGGCCCATATTAATTGACTCAAATTTTTCTAGATTTGAATAAATCTAAACACTATTTAGTATATAGATTCATTCAAATTTTGACATACCAAAATCAATTAATATGGATCGGAGGGAGTATATAAAGATGGGGGGTCCAAGGTAATTGCCACAAATAGAACTAACAGATCTTATATATGCTTCTTTCCTCAAGAGCATATCTTAGGCGGGGAGAGGGTTTACAAACCAAATATTTTTATTGCGATCTTGATTATTTTGAAATTGCAGAATTTATGCATTCGAATTTTGATCTCTAATGAGACTAGGATCAAATGTTTTTCTTCTTGCGAATTTACTAGTATAACAGAAGAGCAAAGGCAAGAGTAGGATCAATACACCACATTGATGGTCAGAACGTTGATAAAATTTGCGTGTTTGCGTGGCTATGTTACTTTATTAATCCGAGTATAACACGTTCTCTCACAGGTGCGCTAACAAGGTTGCAACCCCGCGATATTTCATTTCTCCGCAACCACGAGTATCCTGAACTTTTTGTTGAATTTCGCCTCAGTTTGGTTTTTTTAATGTGAAACTGCTAGGCGTCACCCGAATGATAGGAGAGCTCCCATCGTCCTGCTTCCCGTGCTGACACGTGTCCATTTGCTGCAAAACATCCCGCGTTTGCTGCATATGTTCCCGCTTTTGCTTCCGAAGCAAAAAAAAACGGTTCGTTTTAGAAATAGAACGTCTCGCCGGAGACCTCACCGGAGACCTCGCCGGAGACCATGCAGCAAAAAAATTGTGCTAATGCAGCAAAACCGTTTTCGCCGGAGACATCGTCGAAAACAACTCGTTGATGACCCTCGCCGGAGACCATGCAGCAAAAAAAGTTTCCGGCGAAGTCGGTTTTGTTGCATTAGCACAATTTTTTGCTGCATGATCTCCGGCGAGGTCTCCGGAGAGACGTTCTATTTTTAAAACGAACCATTTTTTTTGCTTCGGAAGCAAAAACGGGGACATATGTAGCAAAAGCGGACCGTTTTGCAGCAAAAATAAAAATTGGGGCGATTTTGGGGGGAGGAGGACGATGGGAACATATCATTTTTCTTTTTAATGTGTTAATATCGAGTTGTTTACAAAATTTGCAAGTCAGTTAAACTAGTTTAACACGCAAACTTTGTCACTAATTTAATCAGTAGTGTTGAGGCACATACTCTCTCCGTCCACAAATAAGTCTACTTCTAGGTTTTATCGTAAATTTTTAAAAAATACGTTTCGACGACTCTATGAAAAACTGGTAGGAATATTATTTTTTTACGAAATGGAGGTGGTGATACCCTGCACACAATCTTCTTTATTTATTATTCAACGAAATATTACAAAAATCATCTCGAAGCTACCTTCAGACGTTACAAGGCCTGCCGTCCATGCCACCACGACGCCATACAACACCGCCACCTTGCACGCGTCCATCAACACGCATGCGCAGTCGCCACCAAGTCCCCTCAACATCATGCCACCGCGAGTCCCGTCATTCGATGCAAGACCCCTCAGCATCATTGCCATCGAGTCCCGTCATCCGATGCAGCTTGAAACCCTGAGCGTAGGACATGACGGATAGGTATGACATGACTTGACATCAGCCGCTCCACCTTGGAGCAGCAGTTTCTCCAAAGACGATGCCCCCATGAGGGAAAACGGCGTTGCGCACCGCCATCGTCCGATCTAGAAGACCCAGATCTCGGGTTTCTCCCGGAGCATCCCGAGCGAGAAGATGAGAGCTGCAATAGCTTTGCCTTCCATAAGGTAATGACGCCAAGATGCCTCCATCGTCGCCATGACTGAAGCCAACATGGTTTATAACGGCACCCTTGCATCCCACCCACCGCCAGCTAGATCACGACCAACTAAGAGGATGGTGGTGCCACCATCTCCGATCCGTAGGCCACAAAGGGCCACGACTCTCCCACATCCATCACCGTCAACACCGGAAAAACGCTCTGGCCGCCACGCGCTTTCTACAATGAATCTGGGCTTGGGATCTCGTGATTCGTGCTCTAGGCACCACCACAAAGAGCTGCCTCCTGGCCAAACATCCCCGGCAAGGGGGGCGCCGCCACCGCAGTATCTAGAGCCGCCGCTTCGGGTTCTATGCGCCATAGATCAATCATAACCCCTTGTTGAGACTGTTGTCCCCATAAAGCCACTAGAGTGATGTCGTGCCATCGGGATAAGTAGCTTCAATAGGTCTTGCCGCCGCTGCAAAGCGCCACCGGGCACTGCCCCTCCTGCTGCGCTACGGCCACGAGGCGCCATGGTCTTGCCGTCTCCTTCACGGGCGGCTTTGGGGTTTCTCAACGGCCACCTTCGGGGATAACAAAGTGAGAGGGGAGGGAGGAAGGGGTAGGGTTTATCTCTCAGTCGCCTTGGAGGGAGGCGATGCGAAGGAATACTCTCAGTGGCTTGTTTATTAGTTATGAAATTAGTATTATTATGAAACCAGATGCATCTAGCATTATTAATTTTTCTATGAAATTAGGCCAAAACCTAGAAGCATATACTTGATTGAGGACGAAGGGAGTACCCAAGAAAAAGAGTACTTTGACACACACTATGTCACGGTTAATTTGTAGGGGCATTTTTGGTAGAGGCACTTTTCAATAGTGTTGGGGATATGCTATGTGGGTATCCTCATAGCATGTCACTTATCTGGATAACCCGGGTGGCCCATAGTCGGTAGCATGGCCTATGGCCTACTGGGCGGCCCAGTTAGATGGATCCAGAAGGGAGGCCCATGCCGGATAAAGGAAGGCTATGGTGGAGTCACCAACGTACCCGGAGCCTTGGAGTGCAAGATACACAAGACTAGTAATAGACGGTGTAGGACTCTGTAACCTGTCCGGCTAGGACTTTTCCCTGTAACCCTAGGACCTGGCGACTATATAAGCCGGTCCTATGGGAGCCTTTAGGGCACGATAACTTAGACTCTCTAGCCACCTCGCACAGCGAACCAATCCCTGTAACTCAGCGTATTGCCCTTATAGTGATTTATAGCAGGAGTAGGATTCCGCCACCATTGTGGGATCTGAACCTGGGTAAGCTGTGTTACGTCGTACCCGTCAACCGTCCGCCTTCCCCCACGTCTCTAAACACGCACTATGAGGACCCCCTCCATGGCGTACTCGTCGGCGATACCACGACAGTTGGCGCCCACCGTGGGGCAAGAGGCGCTTCAGGCTCTTCAGAGGGCGAGGACCAAGATCTTTGCGGGAATCGGCAAAACCGTAGCCATCGGTCGCGTTCTCTTCTCCGGCAACGTTCCGATCGTCCCTCCTGACGACTTCTGGATCCCGGCGAAGATGAACCCTACGCGGTGTTCGATCGTTCCTATCGGAGACATCCACCTCTTCATCGGCGAAACCGACTCGGGCACTAGTTCCCTGGGAGTCGGAGGAGCATCAAGACCCACATGGACCGCCTATGGGCTGGATACGTTCGCGGAAGGATCGGTGTCGGATCTCTCTTCGGAGTTTGCCGGCAAAGATCGGAAAGCAACAAGGCCTGCACGGACCACCTACGGACAGGATACGTTCGCGGAAGGATCAGTGTCGGATATCTCCTCGGAGCTTGTCGGCAAAGATCGAAAAAATTCAAGGCCCACCCAAACCGCCCCTGTGCAGGATATAAAGGTGGAAGATCACTGCAAATCCGCCGGCTTCGTCCGTGCGTCTAGACAGCAGAGATCCAAGTTCGTCGGCGTGGTTACCATCTTCGATCTAGCGCGCTGCATTTAGAGAGAGGGCGAAAACCCCCGCGATTACCTAGCCAGGTGGCTCCGTATACGAGCCGATCTGGCCCACTACCCCGATGATAACACTTTGTATCACTTCGTGGAAGGACTGGACCGTGGCACGCTTCTCCGACATTCTCTAAGACGGCAGCAGGCAACAGGACGTCTTACCCTCAAAGAGATGGTGAGCACCATCAACAACTACACGGAAGCTGACGCAGCAGCCCAGATGGAGCTTGCGCTCAGAGACGGAGAACCTCCGATTCAGCAGCCGCCGCCACCGCCTCCCGCCGCCATCGTCGCAACAGCACCACCACCTCCAGTCATCGTCGAGGCCGTTGCACCTCCACCGCCCGTCATCGAGGAAGTCCTAGCACCCTCCGACACTATCATTGACGCGCTTTATGCTGATTTCAGTGCAGATTCAGAGGAGATAGACTTCAGTCCAGAAGAGCTAGACTCCGCTATGCAGGTGATGGAGGAGGAGTACTCGTGCAACGAGCAAGCCAACAATGTCGTCACGTCCCTAGGGGTGTTCGTCACCATTGGGACGGCGATGGATGAAGATCAACCCGGACGAGCTCCGCCTACAGCGCTGGAAAAGGGGAAGGGGCCACTTATTGCTGCTGACGATGATCGCGCTAAAGTCATGCCTCCTCCGCCTAACCCAGTGCAGCAGCCGTAGAAACTCGGCACCGGCCCGAGCAACAACAACACCGCAAACTTGCCGCCTCCGGCATCTACGTCTGCAGTAGCCCAGGTTACTCCAGCTGATAGAGTAATGTACGACAATCTCCTCGTCGAGCCACTGACCATTGCTCATATCCGGAACGTGACCCAGCTTGACGAGAAGCGCCAGCAGCTGCTGGAGGAAGCGCAAGCCATCGCGGAGCAAGGCGCTAAACTAGATGGAGATATGGTCAACACGCAGAAGTCCATAGAGAAAGCTAGAGCAATGGAGGCCGAGTACAAGACTTTACTTCAGTAGCAGAAGGCTAAGAAAGCTCCGGCTCGCGTCATCAACGATCCTGGTGTACGGCGCAACCTAGGATGGGCTCCCTCGAAGCCGGCACATGCCAAACCATACATTGACAGTGAAGGCAAGTAGGTGATGCCCACCCCACTCCTTAACCTCGCCGTCGCCAAGACCCTTCTAGAGCAGGATAGA
The DNA here is from genome assembly GCA_916181665.1 of Avena sativa. Classification (NCBI taxonomy): domain Eukaryota; kingdom Viridiplantae; phylum Streptophyta; class Magnoliopsida; order Poales; family Poaceae; genus Avena; species Avena sativa. Next base: position 222,443,896 of record OV702296.1, read on the forward strand.
TCGCCTGAGGCAGTGGAACAGGTCTATGACCTAGTGGCCAAGGAGGTAAAGCAGTAGGAAAAGGCCACCTCTCAGAGGCTTGAGTCTGACCCAGCGCTCTGCCAATCTAGCCAGCACAAGCCGCCAAGGGACATATCTCCTCTTGATATCCGGTCCTAGACAGGTTCATCAGAACGAAGACGGAGGGATGCACGCAACAGGAAAGACGCCATCCCCATATCCTCCGACCACAGAGAAAAGGCCCGACCTCGTCGCCCATCGCCACCGCCCTGATCTCCCCGACATCGCGAAGATTACAAGGCTCGCCATCGTACGAATATGCCCCCACCAAAGCAGTGCGACATCGTCATCCGCGACAACGCGGAGCAGACCCGTCATGATGGAGAGCGCAACCAAGGACACAAGAGCAGGTCACGCCATGACCCTCCGCGTTCGACAAGCAACCGTGACAGGCGTGAGGCGTCACAGGAGGGTAACAACAAGAAGGCTAACCCACCGCCACCTCCGCCTCCATCACCACCAAGCAGTCACCACGGTGGAGGGGGCCCGCGTTGCTCACGCAGCCCATCCCCTGTTGACAAAAAGAAGAAGAACCCGGAGCCATACGATGCATGTTCGCGGATCGATAAGATCCATGAGGCCCGGGAAGGACCATACCTAGGACCACGTTGCTTTGGACCTGCAATACGGTCCGCAACTTACCCCAAAGGTTTCCGGATTGACAAGACCATCAAGCCCTATGATGGCACCGCCAAACCAGCCACATGGTTGCAGGACTACGGCAATGCGGTGGAGATTGCCGGAGGAAACCCCAACATCGCCGTCAAGTACCTCCCATTAATGTTGGCAGGCACGACCCGTCAATGGATCGACGACTTGCCGGAGAAATCTATCTACAACTGGCTGGACATGCAAGAAGCGTCCACCAAGAACTTTGAGGGTACATACAAGCGTCCCTGCACTGTGGGCGATCTACAACAGTGCGTTCAAGAGAAAGATGAGACATCTCGCGCCTACCTCTTTCGCTGGCTGGATATGAAGAATTCCTGCGCAGGAGTGCACGCTCAGACCGCCATGGCCGCCTTCATCGATGGGTTGGAAAGGGGCACGCTGCTCCGACATAAGCTGAAGCGCTTGCAGGACAACCACCAGCTTGACTTGAACCAGATGATTCAGTTGGCTAGCGAGTTCGCAGCTGCCGACGATGATGCCCGTGGGCAACGGCCATTCCAACTCAAGCTCGGAGGAACAGCAGTACAAAGCGGAAAACCGCTCCAGAAGAAAAGAAATCTACTGACATGGTCGCTATGACTTTTGCAGGATGAGGAGAAGGCGGACAACGTGGCCGAGGAAGGGGAGCTGGTCGTGGGCAGCAACGAGGAAGTGAAACCACCTCGGCGCCGATCCGTGTTCCCCAAACCTACAAGGAGTACCGCGATATGCCGTGCCTCGTACACCTCGACGCCAACGGCAAGGCCACCCATACCAATCGACACTGCAAGTTAGTCAACGACCTCAAGGAAGACCTGGATTCTGGCTACAAGCAAAGTCGGAAGAACAAACCGCGAGGCAAGGGCAAGGGGAAGAAGAAGGAGGAGTCCAAGGATTCAAGTGACATGGACGAGGACGTTGACCCCAAGCACGCCGCCAAGAGCGACGATAAGGGCAAGAACCCCTTCGCAAAGAAGGCCCCAGTCTACCACACTTTCCTTGGCACCCCCACCGTCCGACAACAGAAGACCTCTCTGAGGATCCTGATGGCCACTCTCCCCCAGTTCCCCAGTACCTGCGCTGGTCGGAGGTTCCAATAACTTGGGACAGGACGGACCACCCAGACCTTGTGCCCACGGAGAACCAGTACGCCATGGTCAGCAACCCCTTGATTGATGGCATGGAGTTCACCAAGTGTATGGTGGATAGTGGAAGCAACATCAACATCATGTACCTGGATACACTGCAGAAGATGAACTTGACGGAGGCAAACCTAAGGCGGACCAACACCATCTTCCACGGCGTAATTCTTGGTCGGGAGGCTCGGTCCCTTGGGTGCATTACACTTCAGGTTGCCTTTGGCGATGTTAATAATTACCGCCAAGAGCGCATGACCTTCGAGGTGGTCCCCTTCAAGAGCATGTACCACGTCAATTTCGGCCGCGACATATTCCACATGTTCATGGCCAAGCCATGCTTCGTCTACAACAAACTCAAGATATCTGGACCAAACAGAATCATCACCGTATCCGAAAGCTTTACCAAGGCAAGGGAATGCGAGATCAATGAAGCAGTCGTTGCAGAAGCTGTCCTCTACAACAAAGAATTCAAGGAGATCCAAAGCAAGGTCGATGACTCAGAGATGCCCGCGTCGAAGAAGAAGATCTCCGACTCCGCTCCTGTGTTCAAGGCCTCCATCGAGACTAAGCCGGTGGAACTTGTGGTAGGCAATGCCTCCAAGGTCACCGCCATTGGGACGAACCTGGATCCCAAATAGGAAAGCGCGCTCGTCGAGTTCCTCCGTGAGAATAGGGACATCTTTGCCTGGCAACCTGCCGACATGAAAGGTGTACCAAGGGAACTTGCCGAGCACAGCTTAAACATTGATCCCAAATGTAAACCAGTGAAACAACCTCTACGACGCTTTGGAGATGAGAAGAGACGCGTTGGCAAAGAGATAGCTAGGTTACTTAAGGCTGGGTTTATCCGAGAAGTCCTTCACACCCAATGGGTGGCCAATCTTGTACTTGTTCCCAAAAAGGGAACCAATGAATTAAGAATGTGCGTTGATTACACCGGCTTGAACAAAGCATGTCCCAAAGATCCGTTTGCTTTGCCTCGCATTGACCAAGTCATTGACTCGACGGCTGGCTCGGAACTTTTGTGTTTTCTCGATTCATACTCAGGATACCACCAGATCAAGATGAGGAAGTCGGACCAATTGGCCACTTCGTTCACTACTCCATACGACACATTTTGCTATGTCACGATGCCCTTTGGGCTGAAAAACGCAGCTGCTACTTACCAGCGGACAATGCAACATTGCCTCCACAACCAAATTGGTCAGAACATTCACGCTTATGTGGACGATATCGCGGTGATGTCTAAAAAGTCAAACGACTTAATCTCCGACTTAAAAGAAACCTTTGATAATCTCCAGAAATACAACATGATGCTTAACCCTAAGAAGTGCATCTTCGGGGTTCCAGCCGGCAAATTGTTGGGCTTCATCGTTTCCCAACGTGGAATCGAGGTCAACCCGGAGAAAATCAAGGCCATCTTAAATATAAACCGTCTGACATGCCTAAAGGAAATTCAACGACTAACAGGTTGTGTTGCAGCAGTTAGTCGGTTCGTCAGCCGACTTGGAGAGAAGGCTCTGCCGCTGTACAAGTTGCTGAAGAAGGTGGACAAATTCACGTGGACGGACGAAGCAGATGCATCATTGAAGCAGCTCAAGGAAATTCTTTCCTCAACACCCATCCTTGCAGCACCCGAGCCTGGTGAGCCCCTGTTAATTTACATGGCGGCAACCAACCAGGTTATCAGCATCATCGTCGTGGTAGAGCGGAAGGAACTAGGCTATGAGCACGGAGTTCAACGACCAGTTTACTATGTGAGCGAGGTCTTGACGGAGTCCAAGCAGCGTTACCCGCACAACCAAAAGATAGCTTATGGAGTATTCCTTGCTTCTCGAAAGCTGAGGCATTACTTTCAGGAGCACCCAATCACAGTGGTGCGCAAGACTCCACTGTCCGACATTATCAATAACAGCGACACTACAGGAAGGGTCGCTAAGTGGGGCATTGAACTTGCCGCCTTCGAGATCACCTACAAGAGACGCGATGCTATCAAGTCACAAGCCTTGGCGGATTTTGTTGCAGATTGGACGGAGATGCCAGATGCTACTCCGTTGCTAGAACCAGAGTACTCGGTGATGCACTTTGACGGGTCAAAGCTGCTCACCGGCTCGGGAGCTGGTGTATTGCTACAGTCACCAAAAGGAGACAAGCTACACTACGTTCTGCAGATCCACTTTGAGGCTACAAATAACATGGCGGAGTATGAAGCACTCATTCACGGACTACGTGTAGCCAAGTATATTGGCATCAAGCGCATAGTTTGTTGTGGAGATTCCGACTTGGTTGCCCAGCAGGTGGCTGGCACCTGGAATGCGCAGAACCCTATGATGGTGGCATATCGAGACGAAGTGGACGAGAGAGCCAAGAGCTTCTTGGGTACGAAGTCAAGTATGCACCTAGGGAACAAAACGAGGCGGATGATCTGTTGTCTAAGCTTGGATCAGGGCGCAAGAAAATTCCGCCAGGAGTTTTCCTAGAGCACTTGCGCACACCATCCGTGAAGGGAGCCGACATCGACAACCCGGATAGAGCTGACTCCTTCGTCAACATGGTGACTAAAGCCCCTCCGGCTTGGACAAAACCGTTCATGGAATACCTCGAACACAGAACTTTGCCCGACGACGAAGTCGAAAGACGGCAAATAGTACGACGAGCAAAGGGTCATACCATAATCAATGGGCAAATCTACAAAATAAGCACTACTGGTGTATACCTAAAGTGTGTTTCCCAGCTAGAAGGTATGGAAATCCTACGCGAAATCCATCTCGGAGATTGCGGGCATCACGCCGCTCCTCGATCATTGGTCGCAAAAGCCTTCAGACAAGGATTCTACTGGCTGACCGCGAAGGCGGACGCCGACAAGCTGGTTGAGACATGCATGCGATGCCAGTATTATGCCCGAAAACCACATGTTCCTGCTGAAGAACTGCGAACAATACCAATAACTTGGCCGTTTGCAGTCTGGGGGATGGACATGCTGGGACCGTTACAGACGGCACCTTGTGGATTTACGCATCTGCTTGTAGCAGTTGACAAATTCACTAAATGGATAGAAGCTAAACCCATTAGAAAGCTTGATGGGGCAACTGCCCTCAGGTTTGTCCGAGATCTGGTGGTGAGATTTGGTCTCCCACACAGCATTATCACCGACAACGGCAACAATTTATCACTCTGAGAAGTGGAGGCTTACTGCTGGGAGAAAGGCATCCGACTTAAACTTGAATCTGTGGCACACCCACAATCCAATGGTCAGGTTGAGCGAGCCAATGGATTAATTCTGCAGGGAATCAAGCCACGTCTTGAGGCACCGCTGCATAGAGCAGCTGGAGCCTGGGCGGAAGAATTGCCATCTGTGCTGTGGAGTTTGCGAACTACACCCAACAGATCCACCGGCTACACCCCTTACTTCATAGTATATGGAGCAGAAGCAATCCTGCCTTCCGACATACTCCATGATGCACCAAGAGTTGCCGCCTACGACGAAGATGACGCTGAAGAATCCAAACGCCTAGATGTGGTCCTTCTCGAGGAGGAGCGCGTTTTGGCATGCCAAAGATCCGCCATCTACCAGCAGAAGCTACGCAGCTACCATAGTCGTCGCGTTCGGCATCGCTCGTTTAAAGAGGGGGATTTGGTGCTCTGACTTAAGCAGAAGAAGTCGCACAAATTATCCCCGCCATGGGAAAGACCGTTCATCATAAGCAGGCGCTACTCAATGGGTCTTACTACCTTGTTGACAATCGTGAACTAAAGGATAGACCCAACGAGGATCATAAGCGTAAGATACGTGACCTGGATGATGACTACCCGGAGCTTGATCGGCCATGGAACATAACACATCTACGTCCTTTTTACAATTAGCATTTTTTATCTAATCGTGTATCTCTTATATGATCAATGAAATAAATCTCTCTGGTTCACTCATATTTCTGAGTCTTTTACCTCCTTTAGTGTTCATTTTTGGATCATGTAAAAATCTTTATGCACAAGTCTTGCATTTGCACTTGTGAAAATTCCGCCTACGGGCGTTAGCTTAAGTTTTCTGGTCTACACGTTCTTTGTTCTTTTTATGTGGATTCTGGAGTAGTGACTTTTGGCACTTATTGTCGGTGATTTTGTGCTCAGGTTATTGACGGTGCCATTGGGCATCATCACCTAAGCGCATGGTTCCGACAACGAGTCTTCCGACTCACGAAAAGTCAAGCATAAGAACCAAAGTAATGGATAAGCCAACACTTGCTTAAAAAATATATACATGCTGGAAACTAGTTGTTAAGTAGCAGGAAATAACAACCATTGTTTTCCGCCTTAAGTCAGATCAACAAGTTTTTTCCGCGCATACACCAAAGGTGAAACAAATATTACAAAGTTGTTTTTTCATTCCTTTGGCGCAGGAGACTTGGAAGCAGCATCGTCACCAGCCGGAGAATCACCCTCAACGTCGGCACTGTGGTGGGACTCGGAGGAATCTTGGTTGACGCGGTCGATGGTGTTCATGGACACGAAGACGTCGATGTCCACTAACTCGGCAACTCTGGTGTCATAACCTGCGAGTGACGACAAGATGGCTTCATGATCAATCTCTTTGCCGTCATCATCAACGTCGGGGATACCAGAGGTCACCGTGTCGATGTCGGCACCTTTGTAGTGTGCCTTCACCATTGACAGCGCCATCCTTGCGCCAGCCCGTGCACATGAAGCTTTCCAGCTTGTGACACGTTCGGGGGCTCGGCGCAGAATCTCCGAGTACTTCGCCACGGAGTACGATGCCTTGATATTTATATGGAGGGGCTTGGCAATCTCTTTGGCTTGGGTAATGGCGGTATTGATGAAGTTGCCGGCAAGAACCATGCATTCCTTGTCCGAAGGAGGCGATCGGGTTAAATCCATAGGAGCTACAATTTCCGACAAGAAGCGCATGGGTTCAATAAATTCTAAGTATCCAGACTACAGAAATACAAGGCGGAGGAAACTTACTGAAGATGCTGGCCTTAGCCTGCCAGAGGGTGTCTGCCAGGGATTCTTTCTCTTGTTGGAGGAGCTTATACGCCTCGTTATGGCGTTGGTTTTGCTCATCAGCAGCTTGCTTCTGATCTTTTAAGATCACAAGCTCCTCCTTCAAGCGATTGATTTCCGCGGAGGCGGAATCTTGCAGGGCCTTCATGGAATCCTCATGCATTTTCCACATTTCTTTCCTCTCCTCTTTAAGGATCTTGTTCTCGCTGTCCAGCTGCTGGATGTGCTTGGACTGCTCGACAATATCCTTGGCCTTGGCAACATGTTCTGCAAGGTCGGAGAAAACAAAGTACACAGTAAGTACTCGGAGAATGAAGGCACAAGACCAAGACGGAATGTGTTGGAATTATGCCCTAGAGGCAATAATAAAGATGTTATTATTATAATTCTTGTTCATGATAAAGTTTATATTCCATGCTAGAATTGTATTAAGCGGAAACTTTAATACTTGTGTGGTTTGTGAACAACACCGTGTCCCTAGTACGCCTCTATGGACTAGCTCATTGATCAATGATGGTTAAGATTTCCTAACCATAGACATGAGTTGTCAATTGATAATGAGATCATATCATTGGAGAATGATGTGGTGGACAGACCCAAACTAAGCGAAGCAATTAGATCGTGTCATTGTGTTCATCTTTGCGAAGCTTTTCCTATGTCAAATATTGTATTCCTTAGACCATGAGATAATACAACTCCCTGGTATCGGAAGAAAGCTTTGAGGTCATCAAACGTCATCCTATAAGAGGGTGATCATAAAGGTGTCTCTCAGGTGATCGGAAAGTATCTGTTGGGTTGTATGTATCGAGATGGGATTTGTCCCTCCCAAGTCGGAGAGATATACTTCGGGCCCACTCGGTAATCGATATCAACACCGCTTGCAAGCATGTGGTTAAGGAGTTAATCACAAAGTGATATCGGATTATGGAACGAGTAAAGTACTTGCTGTGAACGAGATTGAACTAGGTATGACGATACCGACGATCGAATCTCGGGCAAGTAAAATATCGCGAGACGAAGGGAATATAAATATGGGATTGATTGAATCCTGGCATCGTGGTTCATCCGATATGATCATCTATGAATGTGTGGGAGTCAATATGGGTGCCCAGACCCCGCTGTTGATTATTGATAGAAGATCATGTCTGCATACTCTCGAACCCGCAGGGTCACACACTTAACGTGTCTCGACGCTAGGATAGATTGGATAATTGGTTTATGAGTTTTTGTTCGGAGTCTCGGATGGGATCCGGGATACCACGAGAGGTTCCGGAATGGTCCGGAGAATAAGATTCATATAAGGCAGTGCAGTTTTTGGAGTTCGGAATTGTTCCGGGTTAATCGGTATTGTACCCGAAGCTTCTAGAACCTTCCGGAAGGGGACCAACGTGGCCCCACCTTCCGGGAGGGGGCATGGGCCTATGAGGGAGTGTCCTGGCCGCATTGGGCCAGGGGCACAAGGCCCCATAGGGCCCAGCCGATCCTAGATAAGTTTAAACTCGTTTAAACTAGAGATAGGATTTCTAGATAAGGGAGAGTTTAAATCATTTAAACTAGAGATAGGCTTGGAGGATGGGCAAGGGCTGGCCGCACCCCCCTCTATATATAGAGGGCTGGTGCGCCCCCTCCCATCTACCACACACCTTCCCCTCCAACCCTAGCCGCCCTGCTGCCCTCCTCTTTCCCTCCCGACTGTTTGTAGGCGAAGCCCTGCTGCAGAAATTCTCCACCATATACACCACGCCGTCGTGTTGTAGATCCAATCCATCTCTCCACCATACTTGCTGGTCCGAGGAAGGAGGAGACGTCGAGGTGCTGCACGTGTGCATCTCACGGAGGCACCGCCGCTTGTGGTGCTAGATCGGATCGGATCGCGAGGAGGAGAAGCGAGTACGACTACATCACCCACGTTCCGACGAACGTTCCGCTGTGCGAATCTTCAAGGGTATGAAGATCTAATCCAATCTCTCTCGTTGTTTGCATCTCCTAGATTAGATCTTGGCTTTCCCTCTGTTCGCTTCCATAGAAAATTTTGATTTACTATGCTGCGAAACCCTTCAGTGGTATCAGAGCTAGATCTATGCGTAGATGTGTTTCACGAGTAGAACGCAACATGGTTGTTGCGGGCGTTGATGTTTTCTGTTGCAAGCCTCTTGTTTGTGTTCTTCTTATGGCGCGGGATAGTGAGATTGAAGCGGTCCAGGCCAACCTTACGCGACGTCGTTCGCGAGACCGGCTCCGCACTTGACGTGTGGCTTGTACCATACATGCGGCTGGTGGATGTCAGTTTCTCTCACTATAGTTGTCATGGGATTAACACCGGAGTTTGGCAACCATAATATCACCGTTGTGGCTTTCCGTAGGTAAGAATCGTTCTTAGCATCTACTCCCATAAGCCACGTAAAACATGCAACAACAAAGTAGAGGCGTCTAACTTGTTTTTGCAGGGAGTGTTTTCTGTGATATGGTATGGCCCAAGATGTGATGTGTATATTGTATGCGATGATCATGTTTTGTAATGTTTCACGACTTGCATGTCGATGAGTACACAACCGGCAGGAGCCATATGGTTGTCTTTATAATTGTGTATGACCTGCGAGTCAACTTCTTATACGCCATGTAATAGCTTTACTTTATCGCTAAGTAGTTAGCAATAGTTGTACTTGCTATTCGTGGTGGAGGCAATCATGGTGGAGTGATGGAGATCATGCCGGAACGCACAAGATGGAGATCATTGCGCGAAGATTGGCTATACCATGTCACATAAAGTTATATGCATGTGATGTTTATCCTTTTATGTATCTTATTATGCTTAGATCGCGACGGTAGCATTATAAGATGATTCCTCACTTAAAGATCAAGATAAAACTGTGTTCTCCCCATGTATGCACCGTTGCGAAAGTTCGTCGTGTCCAAGCATCACGTGATGATCGGGTGCTATAGACTCTACGCTCACATACAACGGGTGCAAGCCAGTTTTGCACACGCGGAAATACTTGGATTTGACTTGACGAGCCTAGCATGTACAGACATGGCCTCGGAACACATGAACCGAAAGGTTAAGCATGAGTCATATGAATGATATGATCGACACTTCGTTGTCCACCATTGAAGCCACATCTCTTCTCGTGAAGATCGGATTAGGTGTGGTGAATTTGGATCATGTTCACTAAACAACTTGAGGGATGTTGAATTTAGTGGGAGTTCATCTAGTAATTTGATTAAAAGTTGAACTATTTATCATGAACATAGTCTAAATTGTACTTGCAAATACTGTAGATCACATGGCCAAGTCCAACTTCAACTTCAACGTTTTTGCTGAGAAAGAAAAGCTTAGAAACAATGGGTCTAACTTCACCAACTGGTTCCGCAATCTTAGAATCATTCTGTCTGGCGGACAAAAGGACTATGTCCTTGGGAAAGCGTTAGGTGACCCCCCTGCTGCAACTGCGCCGGCTGATGAGAAAGCTATCTATCAGTCGCGCAAAGATGATTATGGTGTGATTAAGAGCACCATGTTGTTTGCTATGGAACCGGAACTTCAAAATCGTTTTGAAAACTATCCCGGGCCCTTTGAGATTCTCGAGGAGCTGAAAACCATGTTTCAGACTCAGGCCCGTTCTGAGAGATATGAGATCTCTGAGAAGTTCTTTAACTGCAAGATGGAGGAAGGGAGTTCCGTTAGTGAGCACGCCATTAAGATGTCGGGCTACACTCAACGCCTTGAGCAATTGGACTGCAAGATTCCAGAGGAGCTCAAGATTGACAGGGTTCTGCAATCACTCCCTCCTAGCTACAAAAGTTTTGTAGTGACTCATAATCAGATTGGTTCCACTGATACGATCACCGAGCTCTTCGCAAAGCTGAAGGCTGCGGAGGTGGACATCAAGAAGGATAATCATGTGTTGATGGTCAACAAGCCCTCCTTTAAGAAAGGTAAGGGTGCAAAGAAGCCCTTCAAGAAAAGCGGCGGCAAGCGCGTTGCCCCTGCTGAGAAGAAGCTCAAGTCTGGTCCTAAGCCTGACACTGAGTGCTTCTATTGCAAGGACAAGGGTCACTGGAAGCGCAACTGTCCGAAGTACTTAGCGGACAAGAAGGCTGGCACCATCAAAGGTATATTTGATATACATGTTATTGATGTTTTCCTTACTAGCCCTCGTTGTAGTGCCTGGGTATTTGATACCGGTTTAGTTGCTAATATTTGTAACTCGAAACAGGAGCTACGGAATAGACGACGGCTTGCGAGGGATGAGGTGACGATGCGCGTTGGCAACGGATCAAGAGTTGATGTGATGGCCGTCGGCACGCTCTCCTTAGTTTTACCTTCGGGATTAGTTTTAAACCTTAATAAATGTTATTATGTGCCTGCGTTGAGCATGAACATTATTTCTGGATCGTGTTTATTGCAAGACGGTTATTCATTTAAATCGGAGAATAATGGTTGTTCTATTTATATGAGTAACATCTTTTATGGTCATGCACCTATTGTGAATGGTTTATTTCTTCTAAATCTCGAAAGGGATGAAACACACATCCATAACATTGAGGCTAAGAGATGCAAAGTAGATAGTGATAATACTACTTATTTGTGGCACTGTCGTCTAGGTCATATTGGTGTAAAGCGCATGAAGAAACTCCATTCTGATGGACTTTTGGAGTCTCTTGATTTTGAATCATTTGACACATGCGAACCATGCCTCATGGGCAAGATGATCAAAACCCCGTTCTCCGGTATGATGGAGCGAGCAACGGACTTGTTGGAAATCATACATACCGATGTATGCGGACCGATGAGTGTTTCGACGCGCGGTGGATATCGCTACTTTCTCACTTTTACCGATGACTTAAGTAGATATGGGTATATCTATTTAATGAAACATAAATCTGAAACGTTTGAAAAGTTCAAAGAATTTCAGAATGAAGTGGAGAACCATCGTAACAGAAAGATTAAGTTTCTACGATCCGATCGTGGGGGCGAATATTTGAGTTATGATTTTCTCACGCATCTCAAAGCATGTGGAATCGTTTCACAACTCACGCCACCCGGAACACCACAGCGCAATGGTGTGTCTGAACGCCGGAATCGAACCTTATTAGATATGGTCCGATCGATGATGTCTCTTACTGATTTGCCATTATCATTTTGGGGTTATGCATTAGAAACCGCTGCATTCACTTTAAATAGGGCTCCATCTAAATCCGTTGAGACGACACCGTATGAACTGTGGTTTGGTGCTAAACCTAAGTTGTCGTTTCTTAAAGTTTGGGGATGCGAAGCTTACGTCAAGAAGTTGATGCCGGACAAGCTCGAACCCAAAGCGGAGAAATGCGTCTTCATAGGATACCCTAAGGAAACTATTGGGTATACCTTCTATCACAGAACCGAAGGCAAAGTGTTTGTCGCAAAGAACGGTTCCTTTCTTGAGAAGGAGTTTCTCTCGAAAGAAGTGAGTGGGAGGAAAGTAGAGCTTGACGAGGTTATTGAACCTTCTCTTGAATTGGAGAGTAGCGCAGCACCTGAAATTGTTCCAGTGCCGCCTGCACCAACAATAGAGGAAGCTAATGACAAGGATCATGAAGCTTCGGACGATGCTGCTACTGAACGTCGCAGGTCGACAAGGTCGCGTGCCCCTCCTGAGTGGTACGGCAACCCTGTCTTGACTGTCTTGTTAGTAGAAGACAGCGAACCTACGAACTATGAGGAAGCGATGATGAGCCCAGACTCTGAGAAATGGCTAGAAGCCATGAAATCCGAATTGGGATCCATGAGCGAAAACCAAGTATGGACTTTGGTGGACCCTCCTAGCGACCGAAAGGCCGTTGAGTGCAAGTGGATCTTCAAGAAGAAAACGGACGCGGATGGTAATGTTACCGTCTATAAAGCACGGCTTGTCGCAAAAGGTTTTCGACAAGTTCAAGGTGTTGACTACGATGAGACTTTCTCTCCCGTAGCGATGTTTAAGTCCATTCAGATTTTATTAGCAATTGCTGCGTTTCATGATTATGAAATATGGCAAATGGATGTCAAGACTGCTTTCCTCAATGGAAACATTGATGAAGAGTTGTATATGATGCAACCCGAAGGTTTTGTCGATCCTAAGGATGCTGATAAAGTATGCAAACTTCAGCGTTCCATTTATGGACTGAAGCAAGCGTCTCGGAGTTGGAACCTTCGTTTTGATCAAGTGATCAAGAGCTTTGGATTTGTTCCAAATTGCTATGAAGCTTGCATCTACAAGAAAGTGAGTGGGAGCTCGGTGACGTTTCTGGTACTGTATATGGATGACATATTGATTATTGGAAATGACATCGACATGCTTAACGATGTGAAGAGTTATTTGAATAAGTGTTTTTCGATGAAAGACCTAGGTGAAGCTGCTTATATATTGGGCATCAAAATCTATAGAGATAGACAAAGACGCCTGATAGCTTTAAGCCAGAGTACATACCTAGACAAAGTTCTGAAAAGGTTCAGAATGGATAAGGCATTGAAAGGTTCAGTGCCTATGTTGTCAGGTAAGATATTGAGCAAGGCTCAGTGTCCAGCTATGGTAAATGATAGGGAAGCTATGAGCAAAGTGCCTTATGCCTCGGCCATAGGTTCCATCATGTATGCCATGCTGTGTACTAGAACGGATGTGTCCAATGCTCTTAGTTTGACGAGCAGATATCAAAGTGATCCAGGAGTGGAACACTGGACAGCCGTGAAGAACATCCTAAGGTACCTAAATAGGACTAAAGAAATGTTCTTAGTCTATGGGGGTGATGAACAGCTCGTCGTAAAAGGTTACGTCGATGCTAGTTTCGACACCGACAAGGATGATTCTAAATCTCAGACAGGATACGTGTATATTTTGAATGGAGGAGCTGTGAGCTGGAGAAGCTGCAAGCAAAGCGTGATCGCGGGATCTACAGTAGAAGCGGAATACATGGCTGCTGCAGAAGCGTCAAGTGAAGGAGTTTGGATCAGAAACTTCATCACTGAGCTTGGCGTGGTTCCAAGTGTATTGGACCCACTGGAGATATTATGTGACAACACTGGTGCCATAGCACTCGCTAAGGAATCAAGATATCATCCAAAGACCAAGCATATCAACCGCAAGTTTCATATAATCCGAGATTATATAGCAGATGGAGATCTGAAGATCAGCAAAGTACATACAAATCTGAATGTCGCAGATCCATTGACTAAACCTCTTCCACGTGTAAAACATGATCAGCACCTCAGTGCCATGGGTGTGAGATTGTTGCCAAATGTAAACTAGATTATTGACTCTAGTGCAAGTGGGAGACTGTTGGAATTATGCCCTAGAGGCAATAATAAAGATGTTATTATTATAATTCTTGTTCATGATAAAGTTTATATTCCATGCTAGAATTGTATTAAGCGGAAACTTTAATACTTGTGTGGTTTGTGAACAACACCGTGTCCCTAGTACGCCTCTATGGACTAGCTCATTGATCAATGATGGTTAAGGTTTCCTAACCATAGACATGAGTTGTCAATTGATAATGAGATCATATCATTGGAGAATGATGTGGTGGACAGACCCAAACTAAGCGAAGCAATTAGATCGTGTCATTGTGTTCATCTTTGCGAAGCTTTTCCTATGTCAAATATTGTATTCCTTAGACCATGAGATAATACAACTCCCTGGTATCGGAAGAAAGCTTTGAGGTCATCAAACGTCATCCTATAAGAGGGTGATCATAAAGGTGTCTCTCAGGTGATCGGAAAGTATCTGTTGGGTTGTATGTATCGAGATGGGATTTGTCCCTCCCAAGTCGGAGAGATATACTTCGGGCCCACTCGGTAATCGATATCAACACCGCTTGCAAGCATGTGGTTAAGGAGTTAATCACAAAGTGATATCGGATTACGGAACGAGTAAAGTACTTGCTGTGAACGAGATTGAACTAGGTATGACGATACCGACGATCGAATCTCGGGCAAGTAAAATATCGCGAGACAAAGGGAATATAAATATGGGATTGATTGAATCCTGGCATCGTGGTTCATCCGATATGATCATCGATGAATGTGTGGGAGTCAATATGGGTGCCCAGACCCCGCTGTTGATTATTGATAGAAGATCATGTCTGCATACTCTCGAACCCGCAGGGTCACACACTTAACGTGTCTCGACGCTAGGATAGATTGGATAATTGGTTTATGAGTTTTTGTTCGGAGTCTCGGATAGGATCCGGGATATCACGAGAGGTTCCGGAATGGTCCGGAGAATAAGATTCATATAAGGCAGTGCAGTTTTTGGAGTTCGGAATTGTTCCGGGTTAATCGGTATTGTACCGGAAGCTTCTAGAACCTTCCGGAAGGGGACCAACGTGGCCCCACCTTCCGGGAGGGGGCATGGGCCTATGAGGGAGTGTCCTGGCCGCATTGGGCCAGGGGCACAAGGCCCCATAGGGCCCAGCCGATCCTAGATAAGTTTAAACTCGTTTAAACTAGAGATAGGATTTCTAGATAAGGGAGAGTTTAAATCGTTTAAACTAGAGATAGGCTTGGAGGATGGGCAAGGGCTGGCCGCACCCCCCCTCTATATATAGAGGGCTGGTGCGCCCCCTCCCACCTACCACACACCTTCCCCTCCAACCCTAGCCGCCCTCCTGCCCTCCTCTCTTCCTCCCGACTGTTTGTAGGCGAAGCCCTGCTGCACAAATTCTCCACCATATACACCACGCCGTCGTGTTGTAGATCCAATCTATCTCTCCACCATACTTGCTGGTCCGAGGAAGGAGGAGACGTCGAGGTGCTGCACGTGTGCATCTCACGGAGGCACCGCCGCTTGTGGTGCTAGATCGGATCGGATCGCGAGGAGGAGAAGCGAGTACGACTACATCACCCACGTTCCGACGAACGTTCCGCTGTGCGAATCTTCAAGGGTATGAAGATCTAATCCAATCTCTCTCGTTGTTTGCATCTCCTAGATTAGATCTTGGCTTTCCCTCTGTTCGCTTCCGTAGAAAATTTTGATTTACTATGCTGCGAAACCCTTCAGAATGCGCAAAAAGAAAACAGACTCTTGTTTTTGATGATCTGTTCCTTCAAGATGGCAGTTTTACCCTTTTCGGCTTCAAGATCTGCGCGCATCTTCTGGTACTTGTCATTGGCCATGCCCCTCCGAGCATTCTCGTTCTGTGGAAAAAAGAAAAAATTTAAACCGTTGTTTAGTCTACTTGGAGCATCTAGTCGGAAAAATTCCACCTAGACGCTCGGGGGCTACAGCGAGAGTTTTTAACTTAGCATCTGCTTAGCTTTTCTTTAAGCATCTAGTCGGAACTAATTCAGTTACAACTAGAGGCTTGGGGGATACATTATTGAAAATTATAAACACTATGTATGCTACTCTTAAAGCATCTAGTCGGAACATTTCATTCCATCTAAATGCTTGGGGGCTACAGTGGGAGTTTTTTCTAACTTAGTCACTCTTAGAGCATATAGATGCAAAACCTATGTTTTTCCATCTACATCCTCGGGGGCTACAGTGGGATACTCATATGAAATGCAAAAGGCAAAGTAAACTTACAAGTGCGATGATCTTGAGGTTTGTAGCGCTCTCGGCTAGCAGCTTGCCAAAGGAAATGCTATTTCCTTGCAATATTTCTGCTTGTCGAAGGAGTTCCTCAAGACCGCATGTCGGAGATGTCAGTGCTGCTCCAGGAACCACAGATGTGCTACTCGGCGTAAGCACCGGATAGACTATCTTTGGGAACTCAAAGGGTTTCTGGAGAGCAAGGGCGCCACCTTCGGCAGAAGTACCAGCTTCCACCACCGCCTTGCCGCCACCGATGGCATCCTTAGCCGGAGCTTCAGCCATTTTTTGAGCGGTGCTCTCCTGCGTTGCCTGGTCGCCGACAACCGCGAGTTCGGTAGAGGCGCCAGTGTTGGGGATATGCTATATGGGTATCCTCATAGCATGTCTCTTATCCGACTAACCCGGGTGGCCCATAGTCGGTAGCATGGCCTGTGGCCTACTGGACGGCCCAGTTAGGTGGATCCAGAAGGGAGGCCCATGCCGGATAAAGGAAGGCTACAGTGGAGTCACCAGCGTACCCGGAGCCTTGGAGTACAAGATACACAAGACTAGTGATAGACGGTGTAGGACTCTGTAACCTGTCCGGCTAGGACTTTTCCCTGTAACCCTAGGACCTGGCGACTATATAAGTCGGGCCTATGGGAGCCTTTAGGGCACGATAACTTAGACTCTCTAGTCACCTCGCACAGCAAACCTATCTCTATAACTCGGCGTATTGCCCTTATAGTGATTTATAGCAGGAGTAGGATTCCACCACCGTTGTGGGATCTGAACCTGGGTAAGCTGTGTTACCTCGTACCCGTCAACTGTCCGCCTTACCCCACGTCTCTAAACACGCACTGTGAGGACCCCTCCATGGTGTACTCGTCGGCAATACCACGAAAGTTGGCGCCCACCGTGGGGCAAGAGGCGCTTCAGGCTCTTCAGCGGGCGAGGACCAAGATCTTCGCGGGAATCGGCAAAACCGTAGCCATTGGCCGTGTTCTCTTCTCCGGCAACGTTCTGATCGTCCTCCCTGACGAGTTCTGGATCCCGGTGAAGACGAACCCTACGCGGTGTTCGATCGTTCCTATCGGAGACATCCACCTCTTCATCGGCGAAACCGACTCGGGCACTAGTTCCCTGGGAGTCGGAGGAGCATCAAGACCCGCACGGACCACCTACAGGCAGGATACGTTCGCGGAAGGATCGATGTCGAACCTCTCCTCGGAGTTTGCCGGCAAAGATCGGAAAAATTCAAGGCCCACCCAAATCGCCCATGTGAAGGATATAAAGGTGGAAGATCACTGCAAGTCCGCCGGCTTTATCCGTGCGTCTGGACAGCAGAGATCCAAGTTCGTCGGCGTGGTTACCATCTTCGACCTGGCGCGCTGCGTTCAGAGAGAGGGCGAAAACCCCCGCGATTACCTGGCCAGGTGGCTCCATATACGAGCCGATCTGGCCCACTACCCCAATGATGATGCCATCTATCACTTTGTGGAAGGACTGGACCATGGCACGCTTCTCCGACATTCTCTAAGATGGCAACAGGCGTCAGGACGCCTTACCTTCGAAGGCATGGTGAACACCGTCAACAACTACACGGAGACTGAAGCAACAGCTCAGACAGCCTTGCGCTCATTGACGGAGCCCCTCCGATTCAGCCACCACCGCCACCGCCTCCGGCCGCCATCGTCGTAGCAGCACCACCACCTCCAGTCATCGTCGAGGCCATTGCACCTCCACCGCCCGTCATCGAGGAAGTCCTGGCACCCTCCGACTCTGTCATTGACGCGCTTTATGCTGATTTCAGTGCAGATTCAGAGGAGATAGACTTCAGTCCAGAAGAGCTAGACTCCGCTATGCAGGAGATGGAGGAGGAGTACTCGCGCGACGAGCAACATTCAGCATTGAAGCAGCTCAAGGAGATTCTTTCCTCAGCGCCCATCCTTGTAGCACCAGAGCCTGGAGAGCCCCTGTTAGTTTACATGGCGGCAACCAACCGGGTTATCAGCATCGTCGTCGTGGTAGAGCGGAGGGAACCAGGCTACGAGCACGGAGTTCAACGACCAGTTTACTATGTAAGCGAGGTCTTGACGGAGTCCAAGCAGCGTTACCCGCACTACCAAAAGATAGCTTATGGAGTATTCCTCGCTTCTCGGAAGCCGAGGCATTACTTTCAGGAGCACCCAATCACAGTAGTGAGCAAGACTCCACTCTCCGACATTATTAATAACAACGACGCTACTGGAAGGGTCGCGAAGTGGGGCATTGAACTTGCCACCTTCGAGATCACCTACAAGAGACGTGACGCTATCAAGTCACAAGCTTTGGCGGATTTTATTGCAGATTGGACGGAGATGCCAGACGCTACTCCGTTGCCAGAACCAGAGTACTGGGTGATGCACTTTGATGGATCAAAGTTGCTCAACGGCTCGGGGGCTGGTGTACTGCTACAGTCACAAAAAGGAGATAAGTTGCACTACGTTCTACAGATCCACTTCGAGGCTACAAACAACATGGAGGAGTATGAAACACTCATTCATGGACTACGTGTAGCCAAGGATATTGGCATCAAGCGCATAGTTTGCTGTGGAGATTCAGACTTGGTTGCCCAGCAGGTGGCTGGCACCTGGAATGCGCGGAGCCCTATGATGGCGGCATATCGCGACGAAGTGGACGGGATAGCCAAAAGCTTCTTGGGCTACGAAGTCAAGTATGTGCCTAGGGAGCAAAACGAGGCGGTTGATCTACTGTCTAAGCTTGGATCAGGGCGCAAGCAAATCCCGCCAGGAGTTTTCCTAGAGCATCTGCGCACACCATCCGTGAAGGGAGCCGACATCGACAAACCGGATAGAGCTGACTCCTTCGTCAACATGGTGACTAAAGTCCCTCCGGCTTGGACAAAACCGTTCATGGAATACCTCGAACACGGAACTTTGCCCGACGACAAAGTCGAAAGACGGCAAATAGTACGACGAGCAAAGGGTTATACCATAATCAATGGGCAACTCTACAAAATAAGCACTACTGGTGTATACCTAAAGTGTGTTTCCCAGCTAGAAGGTATGGAAATCCTACGCGAAATCCATCTCGGAGATTGCGGGCATCAGGACGCTCCTCGATCGTTGGTCGCAAAAGCCTTCCGACAAGGATTCTACTGGCTGACCGCGAAGGCGGACGCCGACAAGCTGGTTGAGACATGCACGGGATGCCAGTATTATGCCCGACAACCACACGTTCCTGCTGAAGAATTGCGAACAATACCAATAACTTGGCCGTTTGCAGTCTGGGGGCTAGACATGGTGGGACCGTTACAGACGGCACCGTGTGGATTTACGCATCTGCTTGTAGCAGTTGACAAATTCACCAAATGGATAAAAGCTAAACCCATTAGAAAGCTTGATGGGGCAACTGCCCTCAGGTTTGTCCGGGATCTAGTGGTGAGATTTGGTCTCCCACATAGCATCATCACCAACAACGGAAGCAACTTATCACTCGGAGAAGTGGAGGCCTATTGCTGGGACAAAGGCATCTGACTTGACCTTGCATCTGTGGCACACCCACAATCCAATGGTTAGGTTGAGCGAGCCAATGGATTAATTCTGTAGGGGATCAAGCCACGTCTTGAGGCACCGCTACATAGAGCAGCTGGAGCCTGGGCGGAAGAATTGCCATCTGTGCTGTGGAGTTTACGAACCACACCCAACAGATCCACCGGCTACACCCCTTACTTCATGGTATATGGAGCAGAAGCCATCCTACCTTCCGACATCCTCCACGATGCACCAAGAGTTGCCGCCTACGACGAAGATGACGCTGAAGAATCCAGACGCCTTGATGTGGACCTTCTCGAGGAGGAGCGTGTTTTGGCATGCCAAAGATCCGCCATCTACCAGTAGAAGCTACGCAGCTACCATAGTCGCCACGTTCGGCATCGCTCGTTTAAAGAGGGGGATCTAGTACTCCGACTTAAGCAGAAGAAGTCACACAAATTATCCCCGTCATGGAAAGGACCGTTCATCATAAGCAAGACGCTGCTCAATGGGTCTTACTACCTTGTCGACAATCGTGAACTCAAGGATAGACCCAGCGAGGATCATAAGCGTAAGCGACGTGACCCGGATGATGACTACCCGAAGCTTGATCGGCCATGGAACATAGCACAACTACGTCCTTTCTACACTTAGCATTTTTTATCTAATCGTGTACCTCTTATATGATCAATGAAATAAAGCTCTTTGGTTCACTCATATTGCTGAGTCTTTTACCTCCTTTAGTGTTCATTTTTAGATCATATAAAACCTTTATGCACAAGTCTTGCGATTGCACTTGTGAAAATTCTGCCTACGGGCGTTAGCTTAAGTTTTCTGGTCTACACATTCTTTGTCATTTTTATGTGGATTCTGGAGTAGTGACTTTCGGCACTTATTGTCGGCGATTTTGTGCTCAGGTTATTGACGGTGCCATTGGGCATCATCACCTAAGCGCATGGTACCGACAACGAGTCTTCCGACTCACGAAAAGTCAAGCATAAGAACCAGAGTAATGGATAAGCCAGCACTTGCTTAAAAAATATATACATGCTGAAACTTAATTCTTAAGTAGCAGGATACAACAACCATTGTTTTCCGCCTTAAGATTACATCAACAAGTTTTTTCCCGCGCACACTCCAGAGGTGAAACAGAAATTACAAAGTGTTTTTCATTCTTTGGGCGTAGGAGACTTGGAGGCCGCATCATCACCAGCCGGAGAATCACCCTCGACGTCGGCGCTGTGATGAGACTCGGAGGAGTCCTGGTTGAGGTTGTCTATAAAGTTCCTGGGCACGAAGACGTCAACTTCCACCAACTCGGCAACCCTGGTGTCATAACCTGCGAGTGATGACAGGATGGCTTCGTGATCGATCTCCTTGCCGTCATCATCCACGTCGGGGATACCAGATGTCACCGTGTCGATGTCGGCATCTTCATAGTGTGCCTTCACCATAGACAGCGCCATCCTTGCGCCAGCCCGTGCGCATGAAGCTTTCCAGCTTGCGACACGCTCGGGGGCTCGGCGCAGAATCTCCGAGTACTTTGTCACGGAGTCCGAGGCCTTGATATAAATCTGGAGGGGCTTGGCAATCTCCTTGGTTTGGGTGATGGCGGTATTGATAAATTTTCCGGCAAGAACCATGCATTCCTTGTCCGAAGGAGGCGAGCGGGTTAAACCCATGGGCGCTGAAAATTCCGACAAGGATCGCATGAGTTCAATAAACTCTAAGTATCCAGACTACAGAGCTACAAGGCGGAGGACACTTACTAAAGATACTGGCCTTAGCCTGCCAGATGGTGTCCGCCAAGGATTCCTTCTCGTGTTGGAGGAGCTTAAACGCCTCGCTATGGCGAAGGTTTTGCTCATCAGCAACTTGCTTCTGATCCTTTAGGATCGCAAGCTCCTCCTTCAAGCGATTGATCTCCGCGGAGGTGGAATCCTGCAGGGCTTTCATGGAATCCTCATGCATCTTCAGCATTTCTTCCCTCTCCTTCTTAAGGATTTTGTTCTCGCTGTCCAGCTGTTGGATATGCTTGGACTGCTCGACAATACCCTTGGCCTTGGCAACTTGCTCTGCATGTCGGAGAAAACAAAGTACAGAGTGAGTACTCGAAGAAGGAAGGAACAAAAGTAAGACAGAAATGCGCAAAAAGAAAACAGACTCTTGTTTTTGATGATCTGTTCCTTCAAGATGGCAGTTTTACCCTTTCCGGCTTCAAGATCTGCGCGCATCTTCTGGTACTTGTCGTTGGCAATGCCCCGCTGAGCATTCTCATTCTGTGGAAACAAATACAAAGTTAAGTCGTTGTTTAGTCTGCTTGGAGCCCCTAGTCGGAGATTTTCCATCTAGGTGCTCGGGGGCTACAACGAAAGTTTTTTAACTTGGCAATATGCTTAGCTTTTCTTTAAAGCATCTAGTCAGAGCTACTTCAGTTCTCGATTAGAAGCTTGGGGGCTATAGTATAAAGTTTTAGCTCGGAAAATGCTTAGCTTTTCTTTAAGCATCTAGTCGGAACTAATTCAGTTACAACTAGAGGCTTGGGGGGCTACAACACTAAAAATTATGAACACTGTGTATGCTACTCTTAAAGCATCTAGTCGGAATAATTTCTTCCATCTAGATGATTGGGGGCTACAGTGAGAGTTCTTTCTAACTTAGTCACTCTTAGAGCATATAGATGCAAAACCTATGGTTTTCCGTCTACATCCTCGGGGGCTACAGTGGGATACTCATACGAAATGCAAAAGGTAAAGTAAAACTTACAAGTGCAATGGTCTTGAGGTTTGTAGCGCTCTCGGCTAGCAGCTTGCCAAAGGAAATGCCATTTCCCCGCAAGATATCTGCTTGTCGGAGTAGCTCCTCAAGACCGCACGTCGGAGATGACGGCACTCCTCCAGGAACCATAGTTGTGTTACTCGGCATGAGCGCCGGGTAAACTATCTTCGGGAACTCAAAGGGTTTCTGGGGAGCAGGGGCACCGCCTTCGGCAGAGGTACCAGCTCCCACCACCGCCTTGCCGCTACCTATGGCATCCTTAGCCGGAGCTTCAGCCATTTGAAGAGCAGCGCTCTCCTGCGTCGCCTGCTCGCCGACAACAGCGAGTTCGGTAGAGGCGCCAGAATCCACTTCTATGGCGGAAGGGCCTGGTGCCTCCTGGACTTGGGAGCTTGTCGGAGCGGAGGAGGGCTTGACGGCAGGAGTAGCAAGGGCGATGGCAGGAGAGGATCCGTGATGCAGCATATCTTTGATATTTCTAGAAGCCCCAAGAGTCTTGGAGGACTTCTTGAGGCTGGTTGTGGCTTTCTTCCTGAAACGTGCAAAAATGCATAAGTACAGGAATAAGACAGATAAATAAGACAATGTCGGAGAATGAGAGGCTTACACTAGGGGGGGGGCGCTTTGGCAAACATCCTAGTGGCTTTCTTCTTTTCCGCCTCCAGGGCGGTAGTACTCTTTTTGGAGGCTCCACCCTTCGTCCTCTTCTTCTTGCCTCCGTCGGCAGCGTCAGAGGTGGAGCTCTTCCGCTTTCGTGCCAATGGGGCATCGTCGTCGGACACGACCGTGACTTCCTTCATCTTTGGATCATAGATTTAGGCAGCCAGGTTTTCCTCATCTAGATCGCTAAGCTGTTAAGTAAGAAATCACCGTGTTAGATAAGATGGCACTGGCAAGACGGAGAAACTGGAGCAATGTCATACACGGAAGATACATACCTACCTTTGGGCACTTGACGTCTACGTACATGTCGTAGGTGATGGTGAAGCCGCGCTTCTTATCCTTCACCTTGACGATGTCCTTCAGACGGAGCTTGACGGAGTCACTCGAGAAGTTATCCACGGAGATCCTGAGGGTATCCTTTCGGTCACCCGTGTACTCGTGCATGAACTTCGCGAGGTGCTGCAGAGGTTGGATTCGCCTGACGAACCAGCACATGGCTAGGTCCAAGCCGGTCAAACCCGTCTCTACGAACCACTCGATCCGCCTTATTGCGCGAGAAGCGTTGAGGTCAGAGGGAAGGGAGGCATGGGATCTTCATGTGGAAACTTCAGCGGCGGCTCCATCCACGAAGTCCGGGTACGTCACTTCTCGGCCCGCCAAAGGAACGTCGGGGCCGTAGAAGTACGTCCGCTGCCAGTTTTTGCACGACTCGTGGCCGACAATGTTGGGGAACCGCCGGCCAGGTCGGATCTTGAAGCTTATGGTGCCGCAGTTCCTAAGCTCTTCCCTACTATGTCCAGCTTCACGTTTGACGGTGAAGAAATACACGAACAAGTCTAACCTAGGCTTAATCCCTAGATAACCCTCACAAAGTGCCGCGAAGTTGCTAAGCACTAAGATACTATTGGGAGAGAGGTTATGGGGTTGGACTTTGAAGTGGTTCAAGACGGACATAAAGAAGTGGGAGATGGGCAGAGAAACGCCGCGTACCAGCTGGGCCTTGAGGTACACCTTTTCTCCGGCTTGGGGAGAAGGTGTCACCTCGGCGGTCGGCGCCGCTCGCCAGGCGAGCCCCTCCGTCGCGGGGAGGTAGCCTTCGACGACCATCTCTTGGATGTCGCGGTCGGTGATGTCCGAGCCGCGCCAGTCACCCTTGTGCGAGTCTGGCTCCTCTTCCAGAAGCTCCAGTGCCGCCAGATTATGGTCACTGCCGGTGGTTTCAATCATCGCCGATGCGGGGATGACCAGGCCCTCTGGGGGCACGACGATGGAGCTCGCCGGCTTCGCCGTGGCTTCGCTCGACGCCGCCATCGAAGGGGAGGAGCTGCTGCTGGCCATGGAGGGATGGGAGGACGCGACTGGTGCAGAGAGAGAGGTTAGGGTTTCTTCAAGGTTTTCCACGGAGAGCTCGAGGAGGCGTGCGGCTGGAGGAAGAAGATGATGACGCGAGAGAATGGGGTGAAAAAGTGGCAAGTGTCCCACGGTTACTATTTATCTTACTCTGCGTCAAGATTCGTGCAGCTAATCGGACGGTTGCCGCGTAGACGACGTGTTCGTGAACGTGCGCGGTAATCTCGCCACGTCTCCAACCGCCGCCGCCAACGGTTCGTATCGCTCGCGCGGGAAAATCGGATATGATTGTGTTCTCTGCATGTGTGAGTTACGAGGCGTCGCTGACCTACAGCCTACATCGTCATAACTGACATGGTAGATGAGCCGTCCCATCGAAGATTCCGGCATGGACGGATTTAATCCGACTACGGGAGCATACGATGGAAGATTCAACATTTCTCCGACTTACTCATAGAAGACGGAGAAACCTTTGCAGGGTTCTTTGGGAGGACTACACGATATTGCTTGAAGATTTGCCGACATCCATCTAGACGGAGCATTCCACGGGAAGAGGCAAGACGGCGCAAGATCTCGGAGTTCTCCGGGGGCTACTGTTGGGGATATGCTATATGGGTATCCTCATAGCATGTCTCTTATCCGACTAACCCGGGTGGCCCATAGTCGGTAGCATGGCTTGTGGCCTGCTGGGCGGCCCA
This sequence comes from Avena sativa, assembly GCA_916181665.1. Lineage (NCBI taxonomy): Eukaryota > Viridiplantae > Streptophyta > Magnoliopsida > Poales > Poaceae > Avena > Avena sativa. The sequence goes on from OV702296.1 coordinate 222,469,323, forward strand.
GTTAGGTGGATCTAGAAGGGAGGCCCATGCCGGATAAAGGAAGGCTACGGTGGAGTCACCAGCGTACCCGGAGCCTTGGAGTACAAGATACACAAGACTAGTGATAGACGGTGTAGGACTCTGTAACCTGTCCGGCTAGGACTTTCCCTATAATCCTAGGACCTGGCGACTATATAAGTCGGGCCTATGGGAGCCTTTAGGGCACGATAACTTAGACTCTCTAGTCACCTCGCACAGCGAACCTATCTCTGTAACTCGGCGTATTGCCCTTATAGTGATTTATAGCAGGAGTAGGATTCCACCACCGTTGTGGGATCTGAACCTGGGTAAGCTGTGTTACCTCGTACCCGTCAACCGTCCGCCTTACCCCACGTCTCTAAACACGCACTGTGAGGACCCCTCCATGGCGTACTCGTCGGCAATACCACGACAGCCAGAATCCACTTCCATGGCGAAGGGCCTGATGCCTCCTTAGCTTGTGAGCTTGTCGGGGCAGACGAGGGTTTGACGGCAGGAGTAGCAGGGGCGATGGTGGGGGAGGCGTCCCGATGCGGCATATCTTTGATATTTCGAGAAGCCCCCGGTGTCTTGGAGGTCTTCTTGAGGCTGGTCGTGGCTTTCTTCCTGAAACGTGCAAAATGTATAAGTATAGGAATAGAACAGATAAATAGACAACGTCGGAAATGAGAAGCTTACACTAATGGGGGTGCTTTGGCAAAAATCCCGGTGGTTCTTCTCTTTTTCGCCTCCAGGGCGGCAGTAGTCTTTTTGGAGGCTCCACCCTCCGTCTTCTTCTTCTTGCCTCCGTCGGCAGCATCAGAGGTGGAGCTCTTCCGCTTTCGCGCCAACGGGACTTCGTCGTCGGACACGACCGTGACTTCCTTCATCTTTGGATCGTAGATTTGGGCAGCCAGGTTGCCCTCCTCTAGATCGCTAAGCTGTTAAGTAAGAAGTCACCGTGTTAGACAAAATGACATTTGCAAGACGGAAGAACTGGAGTATATGTCATGCATGGAAAATAAAAACCTACCTTTGGGCACTTGCCGTCTACGAACATGTCATAGGTGATGGTGAAGCCGCGCCTCTTATCCTTCACCTTGACAATGTCCTTAAGGCGGAGCTTGACGGAGTCGCTCGAGAAGTTGTCCACGGAGATGCGGAGACTATCGCTTCTGTCGCTGGTATACTCGTGCATATACTTCACGCAGTGCTGTAGGGGTTGGATTCGCCAGATGAACCAGCACATGGCTAGGTCCAAGCCGGTCAAACCCGTCTCTACAAACCATTCGATCCGCCTTATAGCACGAGAAGCGTCGAGGTCGGAAGGAAGGGAGGCTTGGGATCTCCATGTGGAAACTTCAGCGGCGGCTCCGTCCACAAAGTCCGGGTACGTTACTTCTCGGCCCGCCAGAGGAATGTCGGGGCTGTAAAAGTACGTCCGCTGCCAATTCTTGCAGGACTCGTGGCCGACGATGTCGGGGAACCGCCGGCCAGGTCGAATCTTGAAGCTTATGGTGCCGCAGTTTCTAAGCTCCTCCTTACTATGTCCGGCTTCACGTTTGACGGTGAAGAAGTACACAAAAAGGTCTAATCTAGGCCTTATCCCTAGATATCCCTCGCAAAGTGCCGCGAAGTTGCTAAGCACTAAGGTACTATTGGGGGAGAGGTTATGGGGCTGGACCCTATGGTGGTTTAAGATGGAGAGGAAGAAGTGGGAGATAGGCAGGGAAACGCCGCGTACCAGCTGAGCTTTTAGGTACACCTTTTCTCCGGCTTGGGGAGAAGGTGTCACCTCGCCGGCCGGCGCCGCCCGCCAGGCAAGCCCCTCCATCGCGGAGAGGTAGCCTTCGGCGACCATCTCTTGGATATCGCGGTCGGTGATGTCCGAGCCGCGCCAGTCACCCTTGTGTGAATCTGGCTCCTCCTCCAGTGGCTCTAGCGCCGCCAAATTTTGGCCGCCGCCGGTGGACTCGATCGCCGCCGATGCGGGGATGACCAAGCCCTCTGGGGGCACGACGATGGAGCTCGCCGGCTTTGCCGCGGCTTCGCTCGACGCCTCCATTGATGGGAAGATGCTGCTGCTAGCCATGGGGTGAAGGTTTGGTGCGACTGGTGCAGATGGGAGCTAGGGTTTTTTCGAGGTCTCTCGCGGAGAGCTCGAGGAGACGCGTGGCTGGAGGAAGAAGATGATGCGAGGAGAATGAGGTAAAAATTGGAAAATTCTCCACGGTTACAATTTATCATCCTCGGCGTCAAGATTCATGCAGCTTGATCGGACGGTTGCCGCGTAGACAACGTGTTCGCGAATGTGCGCGAAAATTTCGCCACGTCTCCAACCGTCGCCGCCAATGGTTCGTATCGCTCGCGCGGGAAAATCGGATATGATTGCGCTCTCTGCATGTGTGAGTTACGAGGCGTCGCTGACCTAAGCCTATGTCGTCCTATCTGACATGGGTAGATGAGCCATCACATCAAAGATTCTGACATAGACGGATTCAATCCGACTATGGAAGAGTACAATGGAAGACTCAACATTTTTCCGACATTCAACTAGACGGAAGGGTTCTTTGGGAGGACTACAAGATAATGCTTGACGATTTGCCGACATTCAACTAGACGGAGCATTCATCTGAAGAGGCAAGACGGCGCAAGATCTCGGAGTTCTCCGGGGGCTACTGTTGGGGATATGCTATGTGGGTATCCTCATAGAATGTCACTTATCCGGATAACCCGGGTGGACCATAGTCGGTAGCATGGCCTATGGCCTACTGGGCGGCCCAGTTAGATGGATCCAGAAGGGAGTCCCATGCTGGATAAAGGAAGGCTACGGTGAAGTCACCAACTTACCCAGAGCCTTGGAGTGCAAGATACACAAGACTAGTAATAGACGGTGTAGGACTATGTAACCTGTTCGGCTAGGACTTTTCCCTGTAACCCTAGGACCTGGCGACTATATAAGTCGGGTCTATGGGAGTCTTTAGGGCACGATAACTTAGACTCTCTAGTCACCTCGCACAGCGAACCAATCCCTATAACTCGGCGTATTGCCCTTATAGTGATTTATAGCAGGAGTAGGATTCCGCCACCGTTGTGGGATCTGAACCTGGGTAAGCTGTGTTACCTCGTACCCGTCAACCGTCCGCCTTCCCCCACGTCTCTAAACACGCACTGTGAGAACCCCTCCATGGCGTACTCGTCGGCAATACCACGACAAATAGTGCCTAGAAAAATTATATTTAGAGGCACTTCATATTTACTGCCTGCGAAAACTCGATTTTTAGTGGCATTTTATGAAAATGCCTGGAAAAATACTATTTTGAGTGGCCCTATTAAAACTGCCTGCAAAATGCTACTACCTCCGATCCTAAATAATTGTCGCCATTTTGAACTAGAGTTAGTTCAAAACCGTGACACTTATTTAGGATCGGAGGGAGTACTATAATTTAAGGCGTTTTAAAAAGTGCCGGTGATAATATATTTTTAAGGCGTTTTAGAATGTGCTGGCAATAATCGGTGGAATTGTGGAAAGATGCCAAACCAAAATACCTGCACATCACGCGTGCACCCGAGACCCTACTCTTTCTCTCTCCCTACCGTTCACCGTTTCCATCCCTTGTCTGATGTCCTGATCCCCATTCTCCTAGTCGCCATAGTTGCCGCCGGCCAGTTTCGGCTGGCCCCGTCCTTCCCCAGCCATCTCCTCCGCTGCTGAGCATCGCTCCCGCTCAACATCGATATCCTCTCCCGTCCCCACGAAGCCAAATCGTCGATCCCTAGAAAGATTCACCTTTTTGGAAAGGACTGATGGGAGTGAAAGATGAGTTTTTTGCCCGGGGTTTTTTCAAAATTGGGGACGGAAAAGGTATTAGATTTTGGGAAGAAGTGTGGCTAGGAGAGACGTCTCTCGCCCAACAATATCCATCTCTATACAATATTATTCATAGGAAACATGTCCTTGTGGACTCAGTTTTATCTCGTGTACCTTTAGACATCACTTTTAGACGTCGTTTAACAGGAAATAAATGGGATGCATGGCTTCATCTTTGTGAGAGACTTATGGCTATTTCCTTGTCAAACGAGAAAGATAAGTTTATATGGAATCTTACCGAGAAGGTTGTGTACGAAAATCTTTTAAATGGTCACCCACGTTTTCCGTCTAGATATTTGTGGAAAATTAAAATACCGTCATGTGGTTTCTTAATTCAAAGGTTCTTTTAACCAAAGATAATCTTGCTAGGCGTAATTGAAATGGATGTAAAAAATGTTGCTTTTGTGACGAAGATGAATCAATTGAACATTTATTTCTTCTGTGCCCTTTTGCGAGAATTCTTTGGCGCGTGATCTTTTGCACATATAACCTACCACCCCCAACCAATGTTTCTAATATGTTTGGTAATTGGCTTAATAGAGTGGAAAAGATGGATAAAAGCATAATCCGTATTGGTATTTTGGCATTATGCTGGTCCATGGAAATGTCGCAATAATTGTATTTTTAACAAGGCCAAAGTTTCATCTTTTTTGCAGCTTATCTATATGGTGGCGCATTGGATCCAATTATGGGCTCTCGTATTACCGGAGCATATGAGGCAACCCATGGTTTCTGGGTGCACCCGTCTTATGGAGGTTACTACAGTCTTTTTCAGCCAGGCTTCGTGGCGTCATTCTAATCGATTGGCAAATGTATAGCCTGTGTTTGAGTGTGTTCAGATGGTTGGTATGTATAGAGTTGTGTAATGCCACTTTTTTTTATTCCGAACATTTAATAAAGATGGCTGTGTGCATATGCAGAGGCCGAGGTAAAACCCCATAAAAAAAAATCGTCGATCCCGACCTTGCCGCCCGGCCCCGGCTAACCCTAGCATCCACGAGGGGGACGACGGCGATGGCTACGAGGACATGGCCAGTGAACTCAAGGCGCTATCCAGCCTTCGCTGTCGCCGCGTGATCCCTCTCCTGCCTCCCGCCCGTACCGCTCCTAGCAGCCGCCTTCGCCGTCGGATTCGCTACCGGAGTGCGCGCGCGATGCCGTCCTGGACCAAGGTGCCTGGCAAGAGCAGCAGGGCCACACCGGAGGAGAGGGCTCTGCGGGTGCGGGATGTGGCCAGGGAGGTCGACGGCTGCCTCGGGGACCTGGGATGGGATGCCCTGCGGGACATCAGCTTCGCCTCGCCGAGGAAGAAGCCCGCCAAGGAGATCCCCAAGGCCGTCATCCCCTTGTGCCATTTGATTATTGCCATTTATCTCCTGCAAATTCACTTGTGTACTCAATTTGTTCTAGTTATCTATAGTCTCTACTCTCTACTGATAACTCTACTGGAAACTGTATGGTTAATGCTTTGGCAGTGTGAGAAGGCAGGCTGTTCTGATGTACCTGTAGCGGAGGGCAGCACCGAGTCTCTCAAGGTACCACTCGCAGAACATTCTATAGACAATAATTTACACATACCATACAATGTTCTAGCTAGCATATAAGAGTATTTAGCATGCAAATCTAAGGGTGAGCTCGAGATTGACAGTCAAGTCTGAAACATTGATGTGTGATGCTAATCTGCATAACCTGCTCATTTAGCCTGTACACCATTTACCTTCAGTCTCCAGAATACACCATCTTCTGAAACTTGCACATTTTTAATCAGTTTATTCATGTACGTATGTGAGATGGAAACTAGGCCACCAGCGAGGTGGTTGCCATGAAGAATGGCGACGCTGTGTGTTCTAAACAGTTGACATTATTTTACTGCCGTAGGCCACCAGCATGATAATTTTCAGTACATATTTTTGTTTCTCATTTTCTTAGTTTTTCTATTGAGGTGGGTAAACTACTACTATCAGGTGAACCTCAATCAGCCAATGTAATCTCCAGGTATGTATGTAATCAGCATGATAGTTATTTATGTTGCCCAAAGCCAAGTATAAGGCTACATTATACAATTGCAATAAATGAGCATGCTAAGTCACAGAACTAACGATATATTCCTTGCACTTTTTCGTAAAAAATGATTCTGAGATTCTTATGTGTAAGGAAATACAGTATCTCATCACGTTTTCCGCTTTGCTGCTCAAAGTGTTATGCAAGCTCCTGGAGAAACTAACTGTGATGAAACTAGTGAGAAAACAGGAGGCAACAGTTAAATCAGCTGCACTTGTTTTTGTTTCAGTCATTGTAATTGTACAAATCTATTTTAGTTTCAATTGCTATCTCCTTATCCATTGTACCCTATCGCAGACTCGCAGAGCTGCCATGTTTGGTTATTAGCTTGTCATTCGGATCACAATGGATCTCTTCTACACCGGCCTCACCTGTATGTTTGTGGCCTTAGAGCTGAAAGAGCAGCTTAAGTTCGACCATGTTGAAAATGACCAGGTTAGTATGTATCCATTGACATCCACATGTACTTTGTCAACTGAATTAAATTCTTTGCCGAGCCATGTGTATAGTAGCTAGTACCAGTCCTGTGATAATACAGTATGTATTCGGCACCTTTCATTTTCTGCTTAATTTATGTTTAGCACTGCTCTTCTTCTCTGCGTAAGTAAGTCGAAGCAGGATGTCAAAAGAGCGTTATTTTCGTTTCTTTTCAGCTGTTGTACATGTCCATATCACGTTAGGTATAACAGGTCATTGCTTCACAAGTGCTGTCAAATTAAGTTTGTCACGAGGTTACCTAGGCAAACCTTTTTTTTTCTGAAAGGTTATTAATAACTAACCGTTGAAGCAACAAAGTTGTTGTGAAACGTACTGGCAGTCGGCTTTATACAGAAACATCCTGGCATCAACTTTGGTGTCTGTTGACACCTCCATATTTCTAAATTATGCATGATGTTTGTTCAGAGGTGATGCTTTATAGCTTGTCTTTCTGGTCCATACGTGCTAGAATAGTTCCTAATTTAATATGCAATGCTTCTATTGCAGGATTTTGGAGGATGGAAAATTGTTGATTAACATTTATTGAAGATGGATACAAGTTGAAATTGTTGATTAACATTTATTGAAGATGGATACAAGTTGATCACAGTTCCTCTCATAAGTTAATCGAGTTCTTTAGTTTCTGTCATTGCACAATTTATAATTGAATTTTGTAACCAATTGTACGGTGCAAACTGATGTAAGTTGGAACATATTTTGGATGGATCAAATGACATTGTACCATGTTTCCTTTAGAATCATAAGTTGTTCATGAGAATAAATATGAAATGTAAAGAGCATGTACCGTGAGCTTGAATTCACGTATAAGGGCTACAATTATTTTAAGGCCCTATTGTATAGTACGTAAAAAAAAATTTGAGGTACTTTTTGAAAATGCATAAAATTATTTTTTGAGGCGTTTTTGCAAAGTGCCAACAAAAAATATTAGAGGCTTTCTCAATAATGCCTTAAATTAGTGTAAGGCAGTTTTTAAAATGCCTCAAAAGATAGATCTTTTAAGGCACTTCTAAAAATACCTCAAAAGATCTATTTTTTGAGGCAGTTTTATAAAGTGCCTTAAATAATTTTTCCCTACAACATTTGATTCGGCAATTTTTTTGTTGCCTTCTAAGATTTTTAAAGACACTATTGTTATCTTTTAAGGCACTTTTTTAGCCTTAGATAATCAACCGTGATGTAGTGACAGTAAAGTTAAAATGATGAATTCTCTCTCTCTAGAGATCAAACCGTGCTAGTTATTATTACATACATAATAGTTAATCTATTTAATAATGTAGAACGCTACGAAAGTAGTAAATTTGTAATATTAAAAAGATTGGGACCGTTTGTCACCACCAAAATCCGCCTGCCATGAAAAGACGATTTTGCCCCTGACTTTTCGGACATATTGCAGTGTATGCCACCGCCAAGTACCACGCAAGTAAAACTGCTAAGCTCGAGGCCTTCCCGTCCGGAACCAACCCACGCACGTGATTCCCCACCCAGCTCCTTCCTCACAGCGCGCCGCCTCCTTCGCTCGTGAGCCCCGCCGCCAGCGCAGCGCCGCTGCCCACCATCTTCCCCTCTTGTTAGTTCCCGCCCGCGAGCGAGCCCGACGTTGGGATCCCGTCGCGATCTCCGCCGCCTCCCCTCGATTCCCTCCTATCTTCCTGCGCGCGCCGCCTCTCGCCTAGCTGCGCCGCTTCGCTATGGTGCTCGCGGTCGTCAACCGCCGCTGGCCTCTCTAAGCACCGCCCTGTGCTTGTCTGCGTACGCGATCTTGTCCCGGTTCAAGGTCGGCCCCTACGCGTTCTAGGCCATCCCCGGCCGCAAGCTCGCAGTCGCAGGTCTCCCCGAGCCTAGAAGCCACCCGCCTCTTCTCCGTCCGCTGCCGGACGCGCTTGCCGCCAGCCAGGTCGCCTCCTGTCAAGCTCAACCAGCGCCTCTGCGGCACCCTTGCCTCCCTGCAGGTTCCCCTCGAGCTCCCACACGCTCACCCCCCCGCGTCGCCTGCGCGCGTCCCCGACCTGTGACCGACTTGCTGCCCCGCGCTCGATCCCGTCGACCCTGTCCTGCAGAAATCGTGAGCTCTCCAACGAGCGTTGCTTCCTCGCGCGTTTGGTCTCTTGTCTCTGCAACGACCGCATCTATCTCATGTCTCCGTGTTCGAGCTCCTCTATCCAAGTTGTGTTTGTGTGGTGCCCCGATTGGTGTGCGTATATAATCTCCTTTTGATTGCTACCTGCTGCTCCGGTTGCGAGAGATGTGGATATTTTTATTTTTTTTGACATGATGTGGATATTTTCAAACCATAGCTAACTGGAACCTTGCCTACTTTATTAGGAATAATGAAAAAGAGAATTTCTGCATTTAATGGATATTTAGATAATATGGATATGAAATTTAGTAAAAAAAATATAACAATATGTATCCCGTGGCGGCGAGACAATATGTGTGTGCTCGGGAAGGATGTCGGGTACAGGGCAAGCCAATGAGAGATTGGACACGCCGACTGCTAGCGGTGGTCGTCGTCGAGCAAATGAATGGGAGGCAGCGGCGTAGGGAATTGGTGGCGCGACCAAAGCCGGCACCGGCGGTGGGGTGCATGGATGAGCGAGGAGAGGGACGGTTGCGTTATCATTGTGACCACACCTTCAGATTTTTGGAAGGATGCCGGGTGCAGGGCAAGCCAATGAGAGCTTGGACACGCCGACCGCTTGCGGTGGTCGTCGTCGAGCAGATGAATGTGATGCAGCGGCGAAGGGAATTGGTGGCGCAGCCAAAGCCGGCACCGGCGGTGGGGTGCATGGATTTGCGAGGAGAGGGGCGGTTGCGTTATCATTGTGACCACACATTCAGATTTTTGGAAGGATGTCGGGTGCAGGGCAAGCCAATGAGAGCTTGGACACGCCGACTGCTTGCGGTGGTCGTCGTCGAGCAGATGAATGTGAGGCAGCGGCGAAGGGAATTGGTGGCGCAGCCAAAGCCGGCACCGGCGGTGGGGTGCATGGATGAGCGGGGAGAGGGGAGGTTGCGTTATCATTGTTACCACACCTTCAATTTTTTTATTTGTGACCATGTTAGCGCCCTTTTATTTTTAGATTTTTTGGATCCCTGGAAATAGGATTTTGAATTTTTGAAAAAGGGCACCATAGTGCCCGGGTGCTATTATGGGTTTTCGCATATCCATATGATACTTGGTGTGGAGCTCTCACTAACAACTATAGTATATTAAAATTCTTAAGTTTCACATATTATTTCATACTTTTTGTAAACTGTTAGATATGATGGTGCATAATATAGATATATAAGTTTTTTGTTTTGGTTTGGTCGGAACACGATTCCAAAAGATAATATAGAATATACGAGCATAACAAGGATGCATTAATTAATAAATTGTAAATATACTACTAGCAAATTTTATATAAGTAGATATTTCAGTTTTGCTACTCTACTTGGTTCATAAAATTTATCAACCCCAATCTTCTTTATTATTGATGTTGGTGAATGACTATCTCACATTTTGTCTAATTACATAAAAATACCATCGCACTCTTTTTATACTTCACTCCCATGATCTTCCTACTAATTAGGTTGGGTGTGAATTTAGCTACATACACAATAACCTATTAAACAGCGTATACATCAAACATACCACAACCCTCTAACAATCTCGATGACATGCGATGTTTACCTCTCTTTTTTTTTTATCGAAGCGGTCAACTAAAATTGCATACAATAAACCATGCCATGATTAGTTAGAGGCGAAACACTCGGCGAAACGGGTGACCTACATGTATTGGATCCTTGTGAAACCAATGGTTTTGTTTCCAAAATATAATGTTCATATTTTTATGATCCCGTAGCAACGCACGGGCATTCAGCTAGTAACAATAATAATGCATGTTCAACCGTGCACGCAGTGCATTGGTTATTGAATACTACTACTACAAATTTAACGAAGCTGGAAAAGTAACTTAGGAAAACAACAACTTGCTTGTAAACAAATAGTATGGTATAGTACTGCAAGAAGACACCGAAAGCTCAGCATGCATTCTCTGAAAATGCTACTATTCGGGATTGAAGAACCTGCACTCATGTTGCCATCGCCATGGCCTTTGTATATTTCGTCAATATGGGTTGAGGCGTTCTGTGCGTCCACATATATCTAAGTGAATCCGCTTTAGATTCTCCAGGGCTTCTTTCCTGACGACGTCAATCGTGGAGCGGATGCATGGGCTGTCTCCTCCAGGACCATACCAGTCCTCGTTGCATTTAAACACGATCAAATGGATGCTTTCGAGGTGTTTGATACCCACAGGGTCTTCATTTGGCGGGCCAGCATAGAACTGGAACTCGAACGTAAGAAATTGCAGCTTCGGCATGGCTCCTTCCTGGAAGGTGACCCGTGGCACGCGGCTGTCGACGGTGAGGTTCCAGAGCTTTGGGAACCCTCCACTGGTGATGACTGCTGGCTCTCGGGGTACCACATCTAACCTTAGCGTGAGATCCTCCAGTCTAGGCATTTCCCGCAGAATCTTAAGTCCTTGCTCATCTAGTTTGCAGATCCTGATGTCCAGCATAGCAAGGTCATTGAAGTGCTCTCTGATCCACAATGGGATGCTCATATGTTTGGCACCGACGACTAGGCCCCCTTCGCCTCCCCGCCTAGGAGAATTTTTGAAGGAGACCATCTCCCCCACTACATCAGGAAACAGATCACTCTTCTCCAAAGCATGGTGGATGCACTCGGGCAGTTCCACCAATGCGAAAAATTCCAAGGGTAGTGCAGCGATTCCGTAATCCAATTCCAAACTCTTCACCTCCTTCAGCTTCAGTGCCCTAGGTATCTTGGCAACCTTTGTCTCACTCATGAATAGGTGCTCCAAACGCTGCAGTTTCTCCATCTCCTTTGGCAGAGCTTTGATTTCTGTATTGCTAATGTCAAGAGTCCTTAGTTGCTGCAGTTCCGCAATCTCCTTTGGCAGCACTCTGATCATTGTATTGCTAATGTCAAGAATCTTTAGTTGCTGCAGGCTCCACACCTCCCTAGGAAGTTTTGTGATACCTGAAGATTTTAATCTCAGGGTCTCCAGTTGCTGCAGGGCCCCGATCTCCCTAGGCAGTTCTTTCCAAAAACCATCCACTTCCAGAGTCTTCATTTGGCTCAGATTCAATATATCTAGTGAGATCTCACCAATTGAACTGGCCTGAAAACTCTCCAAACATTGCAGCCTCACTATTTCTGCGGGGATCTCACCGATTAAACGCACATTAAGTCCAAACAGGTGCCTCAGACGGACAAGACCACAAATATTCTTTAAATGTTGATCATGTACTAGCATATGAGAAATATCCAACGCTCGAAGTCCTTCCAACTTCTCAAATGGTACTCTCTCGATACCACCACTTAAAAAAACAAGAGATCGAATACGATTCCAATCCAACGCAGACAAAGGGTCCGCTGCTGCTGCATCTCCAGATATGCATGGCGAATTGTCAATACAAAGCCGACGGATTCTAGATGTATTATATGAGGATGTAACTTGAGAACTGTAGGTAATGAATTTAGCTTGTCTAAGGAAAATCCGCATCATGGGGTGTATTGCCAGGCCATCATGGGGGCTACTTAGAATCCATCCCCTGTTGACAAGCTCTTCAAAGTGACTATTTGCTTCCTCTCTACAAACAAATCCCTCAGAAGCCCATCGCGTGAAAATATCTTTTCTTTCAAAAAGGTAACCCTCACGGTACATACAACAGTATGACAAGCAAGTCTTGAGCATAGGATGAGGAAGATCATCAAATCCAAGATCCAAACTCTCTACCAGTGGCTCAAATCCTAGAGTATTCTGAATTCCATTTTCCATAACTTGTTTCTCAATCTCGTCTTGCACATCACATGCCTTTGCACATAGCCCTTCTTGTGCTTGGTTCTCTCGCTCTTGTGCGACTGCTGACAGCATACACTGCAATGCCAAGGGCATATCACCACACATATACTCCCTCCGTTTTAAAATATAAGATGTTTTAGGTTTGTGAAGAAAATGTATCTAAACTTATTTTAGTGTGTAGATTCACTCCAAACATGAGTGAACCTCATATTAAAAGAAGTCTAGATACATTTGCTTCATAAAGCTAAAACATCTTATATTTTAAAACAGAGGGAGTACACAATAGGATATTCATAGTCGAAACCTTCCCCAACCAAATCAGCCTTCAATTCTACCATCACAGTGGAAATATCCTCATTACCAGATTTATAGATCCATTCATGTTCCCATTTATTCCAAAGAGGGAGAATCTCATATAGCAGCGAATTAGACACGTTAGAATCTTCACCTCCCCACCACTTCTCGGCTACTGCATTTATACGAGTGGTTCCCACAATTCTACTGCCCAAATTATTCTCTCGAAGAGACTTCATGATCATTTCCCATTCTCTCCAATTCCATATATCATCAATTATGACTAGGTACCTATCAAGTTGCAAACATGGTATTGTTAGTTTGAATTTAATTAATGTTAGCAAAATTTGACATGCGGTATGTGGCTATAAATTCTCTCTAATTCACATTTTGCAGCCTGTTTTCAATAATTAATTGGTTGCATGAGAATGGGTGAGGATGGTATAGTGGGGATTATCATAAAAAACTTAGTGGGGAATAAATTCTCTCTAATTCACATTTTATACCTTATCATTGTTAGTTTGATTAATTCGGTACGCACTCTTAGCAAAGTTTGACATGTGCCATGTGGCTATATATTCTCTCTTATTCACATTTTGCACCCGATTCTCAGGACCATGAGGCGCTCAACTCTAGAGGATGTGTTGCACGGTGCCGTGTTCGCTCGATCTTGGGCAAGTACATATATATATATATACTAGGAAACGTGCCCGTGCGTTGCAATGGAAGAAAAGATAATCAAAATTTGAGAACCAATGTCGACAGACAAGAAAAATATCTAAATGGTAGGAAAGAAAAAGATGCTCAGCACACAGTGAGAAACATATCCAACATACATCTGTGATCTGCTCCATTTTCTCAGAGTTGCGTCTTCGTGAGCAGCTCATCCAGCTTGCTGAACCGTGCCTTTAGATCGAGAGCATGTTGTCTTGCAGTCTTTTTTGGGCCTCATTACTCCTTTTTTTAAGCTGGGACTGATACAGCTGTCCTTTCTCCTTTGTCATGGCCTCTGATAAATCATCACCGTTCTTGGCATCAAGGTCGGTCAGCAGGGATGCACTTGTATCTAGAAACCCATCAGCCGTCTGCTCTCTGACATACTTCAGTAGCGGCTCTTCAGCCTCGGTCTTCAAATCAACCTTTTTTTCTCATCTTTGGCTTCAGACATTTTCTAATCTCGCACAAAATAATCAGCACCAGGCAAAAGGATCGATTTTTTATATTGGTCATGTTCTCCGACACTCCTTGATCCTGAACTTGTCAGCCAGATACCGCTCTCGTTGTCCTGCTTGGCGTTTTCCTCTTGAACTTTGTCGTGGTTAACACTCGCTGGATAGTTACGAAGCTAGAAAAGCAATTATATTGGGTCAGCTCTATATCAGTGGGTTCATCTATAAAAAAACAATTGTTAGTGCACGATTAATTAAGAATTCATACGTATCAGATGACATCATTGTAAGGAAGTGTTTACTTCTAGTCTAGACTTTACTATCCAAAAGTTTCAGACGAAGTATGCATTATTCACAATCAGAACTGATTCAGCTCTCACGAGCTCGTATGAACTACCTGGTAAAGAGCAATACTTACAACTACAGACTATCAACACCTGATTGATTTAGTTCTCAACGAAGTAGTAGCCATGCCCTTCGGTGGGCGGACGTGAACCTATCGTGCTAGACATGGGCAGCATTGTCCATGTCCATGTCATCTTCTTCAAGACCGCTTAACTTCTAGGAAGAAGCCAGAAATATTGTGCCTCGCAAGGAAATAATGTAACAAATCCATGCGACCACTCCTTCTTGAAAACATGACATATGATCATCTATTCAAACAATGCAGAAACACAAATATGCTCACTTGTCATGGCCCGATCTGGATCTATAGAAAAATAAAATGGGAAGCAAATCATATCAGAAGCAAAGCACATGGAGAATCCATCGAAGAAAGTCATCGGAAGATATGGAGAAAACAGAGTGATAATTACAATATTAACAACATGAAACAGAGAACAATGTGGAACTTCAAGTTAGATGTCTGAACTGTAAACTCAGAAAAAATCTGCAAGAATTAAGGAAGTTTAAACATAAACAATGAAGCTTTGAACATGAATCGAACACACCATACCCTGGATAAGACAACAGGAACATAATTGGATTGGATACTAACGACCAGATGGGCTACTTCTTTGGCAGAGGTGGACTTGCCGCCAAACCTGGTTCCTATGAGTTTCCATCCTTGCTTAATTGTAGGAGGCGACGAAGCTGGAGGCGAAGAACCTCCAACCTTGTTACAGGCTCAGGAGGAGACAAAGTAAATCGATGTTGATCGACCTGGGGAAAGGCTTACAAACAAGACAATAATCCACATAAATAAAATAGTAACAACTTACTAAAATGAACTTTATGATATTGAACATTGAACTGTAGTTCATTCGTCAGTTCTGCATACACTCACTCAGATTTCTGCACTCTCAATCTGACATTTCTATGTGCTCCATGTCTCTCGCAAACGAGCTGCTAGCAAGCCTCAACCGCTCAATCTCTCACAAAATCATTGTCTCTCACAAATGAGCTGCTAGCAAGCCTCAATTGCTCAATCTCTCACAAAATCATAGCAGACAACACTCTTAAACTCTCCCAATCCCAATCAAACTCAACAACTATCAATCCACCACTTAGTAGAACCTGCAAATGCGTAGACAAATGGAATCTAATTAATTTTTACAGCTAAGAACATAATCTAACAAAATGCTTAAACCTAAGGGTTACAACCTGATGCAACATCTAGCATTTGTCAATATCCATAACTGAAAAACGAATTGCCAATCTATGGTGCAATACAACCCGATCTATTTTTCTCCTCTCCCAATCTCTCCATTTCCAATCTCTCTCATTCTCCAATGATGGATAATCATTCTAAACACACCAATGGAGAAATCAACCATCTCAAGTATACATTCACTAACTACGGACATTCATTAGCATGTAGTGGTATCATCCAAGTAGGTACGTGCGAGTTAGCTAGGTAGAAGATGACCAAACCTAAGATCAGATGGTCTAGATCCAGATCGAGATGCATCCGAGCTTGCAGCATAACCATCATGTATCGCAGTTATCTGCCGTCAGCTTCAATGTGTTTAGACATAAGTCAGAGCCGCTGGTGAAGCAGTTGACTTGATACAAAATTAACATGTTTCCCCTCCCAATCCCGATGAACAAACACAAGAGCCTGCTGCATGCATCTGTCTCTATACCATTGACATGATTCCTTCATTTTTCGGCGCATCCTAAAATAATGTGAGCCACATACAATCTTAGAGCAGAATAAACAGACCAATTTTTGCAATTTCACAAGCAAGAATATATATAAATGATAAAGTCTCGAACTCACCATCACTAAAAAATAAAGCTCAGATCTGCTGAATGAAGTAGCAAGGCAGTTGGCGGCTGCTCTTCTCTTCTCACCACGGTAAAAATCGAGAAGCAGGTAATATGAATTACAAGTAAACAAAATTCACATGCTTGTAGCCCACATACAAACCAGAAAAAAAGAGCTTGGCCGACAGATTCAGTCCTCAATAGCTGCTAGCACGCTGGCGCCTAGGGAAAGGGAGGGGCACCTGTGGAGGCCTAGACCAGAGGCAGAAGGGAAGGGGCGCACCTGGAAGGTCGCCTGCCGATGTGACACTCGGCATCTAAACCGTGTCGTGTGGGAAGAAGATGGAGGTGTCGGCCGCTAGCGATGCAGACGAAGGGGATGGCGTCGCCGGGCCTCGGGATGCAGGGGACAGCCGTGGATCGCTTGATGGAAGCTGTCCATGGCGCGTAGGCCGCGCTCACCGCCGGAGGTGATCTGTGGGGGTGGCCGCGCGTGCTTCGACGCGAGATGCTGAAAGATGGAGGGAGGGATGCGGTGGTGGAAGATAAGACGCGATGGCGGTGCACCTCCGTTACGGCTCTCTCGTCGATCTCAGGACGGTGGGGGAAATAGCTAGGTGTGGTGGGCACGAAGGTCATGCCCTCGTCCTCGTCTAAGTGGCAATTGGGATGCGGAATTTGGGGCGGTTTCACGGATTGATTGCGACGCGGAGTCGCTGGCAGGGATTAGAAGGATTGATTGCGATGCGAAATTTGGGGCGGTCAGCGCTTATCATGGGCTTTCCTGGCGTGGGATCAGAAGGAGGCGCGACGAATGACAAAACGGAGCGGCAGAAAACGAAACACCGAAGTTTTTTTTAGATAGTAGAGATAGAGAGAGAGTAGAACTATTCTACAACCCCTTTTAAGATATTGTAGAATAGCTATTCTACAACCCCACACCCAAATAAAGACCTTCCCCAACCCGATCCACCCGGCCCCGTCCTACCTTCTGCATTGGCCCCGTCCCACCTCCCGCGCCACCGAAGACCTCCTCCCCCGTGTCGGCCGCTACCCCACCTCTACGCCGGCCCCGCCGCACCTCCTGCGTGCCTCACCTCCACGCCGGCCCCACCACACCTCCCCCACGCCCCACCTCCGTGCCAGCCCCGCCCCACCTCCTGCGCGCCCACCTTCGCGTCGGCCTCGCCCGACATCCCGCGTGCCGGCTGCTACCCCACCTTCGCGCCGGCCCCGCCCCACCTCCCGCGCACCCACCTCCCGCGCACCCACCTCCCTGCCGGCCTCGCCCCACATCCCGCGTGCCGGCTGCTGCCCCACCTCCGCGTCGGCCCCGTCCTACCTCCCACGCGCCAGCCGCTGCCCCACCTTCGCGCCTGCCCTGCCCCAGACCTCCTCAGATTCACTATGGAAGTTCAGAAAGCCCCCCAACCCCCCACCCTCCTCCTCTCTTCCCACGTGACTCTGGTGCTCCGATAGGAAGTTCACTTGCCATCTACAGAGAAGTTCACATCTTCCACCGCGGAAGTTCAGAAAGCCCCCACCCCCCTCTCTTCCCACGTGAATCTGGTGCTTCGACAGGAAGTTCACTTGCTATCTACAGAGAAGTTCACATCTTCCACCGCGGAAGTTCAGAAAGCCCCCCACCCCTCCCCCTTTCTTCCCACGTGAATCTGGTGCTCCGACAGGAAGTTCACTTTCTATCAACAGAGAAGTTCACATCTTCCACCGCGAAAGTTCAGAAAGCCCCCCTCGCAATCCTCCTATTTCTTCCCACGTGAATTTGGTGCTCCGATAGGAAGTTCACTTGCTATCTACAGAGAAGTTCACATCTTCCATTGCGGAAGTTCAGAAATCTCCTGACCCCCCCCCTCTCTTCCCACGTGAATCCGGTGCTCCGACGGGAAGTTCACTTGCTATCTACAGAGAAGTTCATATCTTCCACCGCGAAAGTTAAGAAAGGGTTGTACAATAGTTATTCTACAAGCGTACCTATATATTATATATACATGGCTAGTATGTATGACCAAAGGTTAGTCAAAGTATCTTATCATCTACGAACATAAAAAAGACAATAGATGGATCAACATCGAGATTATTTCCTGATAACATCTTTGTGTAATTTACCCGCAAAAAACATATTTGAGTAATTCAAAACAAAGTTTTTTAAACAAAAATTGCAGATACATAGACTAGACCAATATGTATCCATGGAAAAAATGTGCAATGTTTTAAACCTTCAAAATACCATTTTTTTCTTTTTGCAAATATCCGGGCTCCACAAAGTGTGATACAAAATTGTGCACTCGGAGCATCATACACTAGTTTCATATGCATAATCCTAGAGTATGACATTATACCTCCATAATGAGTAATGTCATATAGTAGTATCATAGTCTAATTCCATTATTTGTGTATAATATCAATGCAAATATGTGTATAAGATCTATTTGCGAGTAAATATTCTTGTTCTATGTGCTAAGATACAGTATCATAGACAGTTTTCTTATCGCTAACACGGAACTTTCGCCCATGCTTGTGAAGCATTTGTACTGGTCAAAATGATCAGATAAGTTTGAATTTAAACGTTTGAAAACAAGATCAAATTGTTTTCGCATGGTGTAAATATTAGAAACCAAGCGTTGGTTTGGTGCAAAGGTTCTCTGTAGCTTAGGCGAGGTCGCATTACCGACTTGAGAGTATGACAGCCTCAACATCGCCGTCTTGAGAGCACATGAAATTTGTAGTCGTAGTGACACTTTATTTTTTTGCGGGATAGTGATAAGTGAAAGCATTTGCTGTGCAATCAGTCAACTCGTGCAATCGTGCAATCAAGTGACCTAGGACGTTCGATATAGAAGTTGCGGTCTGATTAAAATAGACGTGCTTCCACCTCCACTTTAATTTAACTTTGTGAAAACCCCCCTACTAATCTCAATTGTCCCCAACCGAGCACCCTTCTTCTCCGGCATGATGTTCTTTATCGATCTGATACGGATGCTAGGGCAAAGATGAGCACGTCTTTCTAGGGTGAGATCTTGCTCGTGTGGTCGGCTATGTACTAAATGACGGATCAGTGAACTCTTCCACCGCTGCCCGGAGTACAACCACACGGAGATTGGCTTTCTTGGCGTCAAGTCCGCCCTCCACGATAGCATCGCCCGCTCCAGCGACGGCGGGAAGAAGTTACTTTACATTGAGGCCACGATCTGGATTTCAAACACACGAACTGAATCCACATATACACCTAGTAAGAAGAGCAAGTTGCATGTGTTTTTCGCGGATCCCATCTGGATATCCTCTTTTTCTGTACGATGCAGAGGAAATGCTTTGCTTGTCAGAGCGTGGAGTCCCATAGCTTCAGAGCTGACCAAGCACTAGTACAAAACATATCGTTTTTGCCTGAAAAGATCTCTCAAATATGACGACCGAACTTATGACTACTCTCAAATGACCTGCTCGTCTGAACTTAAGTATCTTCTCTTAGCTATCTTGCAGAAACTAGTTCAAGAGACACTATAGATTTAATACTCCCTCCAATCCATATTAGTTAACGCATATTTGTCTAAATTTAGATGTATTTAGTCAAATTTTAGTGCTAGATATACCCGAATCTAGACAAATGTGAGTCAGTCAGTTGATTATATTTGTCTAGATTCGGATATATCTAGTCAAGTTTTAGGGCAAGATATATCTAAATTTAGACAAATTTGAGTCAAATAATATGGATCGGAGGAAGTACATGGTTTGGCCAAAAAAAATGCGTAGATTAAATCCATTGTGAAGAACATAATCTAGATACTTCATTTAACCACAAGGTCTGAGACAATATTGAGATAAATATTCAAATTACAATTTGATGCAGACTGAATAATCCAAAACTAAGTTTATGTCCGCTCAATTGCCGGATTTTTATCTGGACACTTGCGACTATTATAACCAACGTTCTTACAAATTCCGCACTTCCGTTTGGCCTACTGATTCTGGCCTTCCTTTGTTTTCCCCTTGTCTCCATGTCCCTTTATTCTCTTGCATCGGCCCTTGGTACGAACTGGTGGCAGGACTTCAACTTCTGATGGAATGGTACAACCAAGAAAAGCCTCATGTTCTTCTTGCCTTGTAACAGAGACAGCGGGAACCAACTTAGAGAGATGTTCCTCCATGTTGAGCAAACTAGTTGTAAGGAAGTCAACACCTTCCTCAGAGTTCTTAGCCATTTGAACCAATGATTCAAACTTATTGTGTGCATCTGAAATTTTCCTTCTCTTAGCTGCATCAACCGGGTTAGTGGGCTTCTCTGCAAGTAAGTTACCCTCATTGTCATATACACTATCCCTGCACAAAATGATCATGTCAGCGAATAACTCAAAGAAAAGAGCATCATCTACTATACTGATATTTACCTTTTGCAATATTTCTCCCATCTTTTTAGGACATAGGAGCTCAGTTGCTCATTAGTATTTTCAAGTTTTGCAGCCCTCAAGAATTGTATGATATGGCGGCACGGGATTCCTTTAGACTCAAATAACATGCAAGAACATTTAGCTACCATGGTTGATATATCACATTGGACTTCTCTAACCTTATTGGAGGCATCGCTGATCGACACGATTTTCATCCCCTCTACAATTTCAGTGCCCTGCACGTCGCAATACTCTCTAGCAGCAAGTACCTCCTTTTGGAAATAATCAAACACCTCATGTGTGAATATCTCACTGCCTTGCTTCTCTATTTCCCATGATGTCAGAATCTGGGACATTGTATGTATGCTTGTGTTGTCAGCTATCAACTCTTCTTGCCGTTGACATTGTATAGCTGTGTCAAATCTAAGCCAAAACTCAGACAAATGCGAGCTTGCGACCAATAAAGCGGTTGAAAAATAAATTAGCACTCTCTGATCTTGATGTAGTTCTGAGAATCCCTGCTAGGCATATGTCCCTAAAGTAGGCTGGGATCCACGACTCACGAATCTTGTACCTAGTAGTCAACCACTCGTTGTCCTCCAACTGAAAATCAGAAATGAAAGAGTTCCATTGTAACTCAAACTCTTCAGCTGTTTCCGAACCCCATACACACGAATTCACCCTCTTAAAAAAAGTAGGGTCTTCTCTTAAGTGCGGACTAATTTTTTCTGGCAGTTTCTTCATGATATGCCATATGCACAATCTGTGTATAGTTGTTAAAAGAACAAATCTCATAGCCTCCCTCATGCTAGCATCCTCATCTGTTATCATAAGTCTCGGCTCTTTCCCTCCCATAGCTCTTTTGAAGGTTGCAAACAACCATTTGTAAGACGCAATCCTCTCATTTACAACAAATCCGGCTCCAAAAAATACAGACTGCATATGATGATTGACTCCCGTGAAAGGTGCAAAAATCATATTATAATGGTTAGTCGTGTATGTAGAATCAAAAGAGACCACATCTCCAAAATGGCTGTAATTTTTTCTCGCTGTGGCATCTGCCCAAAACACATGCAACAACCTACCATTTTCATCCACATCATAATCAAAGAAAAATGCCGGGTTGATTTCCTTCATTCTACCTAATTGGTCCACAAGCATTTGAGCATCACAGTCATTGATTTTATTTTTAAATTCGCAGTAATAGTTCTGCAAGTCTTTTTTCGTGCATCCCACATCCTCGAAACTGCCAGCGCCCACATGAAGCAATCTGAATGCTTGTGATGTGCCTATGCTTGCTTTGTGACATGAATCGAGTGTTTGTTTTGCCTTCACATTGACTCGGCGGTTTGATCTAATCAGATGATGCTTACTAGGTGTTACTAGTCCATGATTGTGATTCTCCACTAATGAAGCTATCTTATACTTGTTATCACTAGTCCTCTTGACAAAAATATGAGCTTCACACCCACATCTTGTTTCCTTCCTTTTGCGTTTTCTTGAATTATTCTTTGAGGCGTCGGTGGTCATTGTAGCTCTCTGTGAGGGATTAGAAGTATTCATACATTTTGTTGACTTATATCCTTGTCTATCACATAAGAAACGTTTCCACATAAGTACATCATCCTCTAACTTCTTCTGTTGTCCGACATGGACTCCAAATCCAACATGATGCGCATATGACTTGTAAAATTTCTCCACAGAGTCAATATCATCAAATACCATCCCTACTACAGGATTCAGTTCCTCTTCACACTCAGGAGTAAATGACGAACACTGTAAAAACATAAATATGAGTCAATCTATATGCATATCTGCCAAAAATTAAAATCGGAGCACACAACATAGTGTATATCTAGACACTCACATGTAGAGGTATGCTTGTTGTTTTCATGGGAGTACTGAAACTTCTAGAGACGGTACGGTGTTGATGTCCACGGACGATTGGGCATCAACAGATTCATGTGCAGGCGTGTTGTTGTTACCTTCCATGATCTACAAGGATGGTTTGGACATGGGTAAAATACACATCTAAAAATTGCATATGTTTCTCGCATATACTCTCTACATATAAAACGTGAGTGTGCTAAATCTGAACAATAGGAAACAACCTTGCATATATGTTGATCTTGAATCCTATACTACTGTAATAGACTCAATTTTTTCTAGATACAACTATGTGTAGACGCGTTTTGCGTTAGATACAGTCGTATCTAGAGAAATTTAAGTCAACTAATTTACCTATCTAGACAAATTTGAGTCAACTAATTTAAAACCGAGAAAGTATATGCAACAGATATGTATAGGATTGTACAAGCCTTGAACAATGTATAGGTACAACAACGATCAAGTCCTCGCCGGCTCTGTGGCAAGAAACGACATGCTACCGATTGCGTCTATAAAAACAGTAGTGGTACGCGGGCTAAAAAGGAATCTCCTGTTTGTAATTGTCACCTGATCTCTTTGTCTTTGAAAAACCGCTCAAGAGGGTGGGCGTCGGTTGGAGCCCGCGTCAACCATCGGGCGGCGGCTGGGAACCCTAGAATGATCCACGCAAAGAGCTATCGAGAGAGATCAAGATCTGTACGAGAAGAGCGGGTGCTCTGTATGGGACAGCTAACATGGACAGGGGCGTTTTCACAAACTTGCAGCTAACGTGAAGGTGGAAACACGTCTATTTCAATCGGACCGCAACTTATAGATCGGACGTCTTGGGTCAGTTTGATTGCATGATTGCACGAGTCGGCTGATTGTCATGGGAGTATGACAGCCTCAACATCGCCGTCTTGAGAGCACATGAAATTTGTAGTCGTAGTGACACTTTATTTTTTTGCGGATAGTGACACTCTAATTAGACGGAACTAAAAATGGAAGGATATAAATTTACCCAGGTTTTGCCCCTCTCCATTATGATGGGTAAAAGCCCTACGCCCCTACTAGCTACTACTACCTTGCTCTTGTATTATAGGATGTAAAAAGTACATTACACTATGTGGGGGACTTGTCTAGATTGAGAAGATGATACCGATGAGGCTATGGTCGACAAACTATGGCTTAAAATCCCCAAATCGGTTTGGTTCATGAGATTTCTAGGATGTTATTGACGATGGTTCTAACGTGTCTATGTGACTTGTATTATCCAAGGAAGGGGTGTTCGATATCACTGCTGACCTTGGAAGCAACATGGAACCAAAGGCCATCACCATCTCATGATACAAGACCATGTTATCCACATGACCATGACTGGCCAATGCAACTGATAAACAAAGGCCACCACCCCTGCTCCTTAGTCGTCCCTCTTCCTTATCTCCTGCCGTCATCATCCGATCTGGGTGACTGGTACCACACCACACCGCATATACAATGCATCATGTCACGTAGTTTTCTCTACCAAGATGCTACAACGAGATGCTACAAAAAAACCATCCAGTGACTGATTTGCGCGCACAAACGCTAAACCTGATCCCCTACAACCACACCGGCAATCTAGGAACTATCATTTGCAATGATCGAGCTGTCCACATCGACATTGAGTAGAACCCCGCAAATCGTTTGGCGTGGGGCACATCACCATCGTGGCGGACGCCGACCGTATTGGCGGCAATGAAGTAGGCCGGGGGTGGGCATGTCAGCTTTAGGGTTTCCCCTTGGTGTTTCTTGGGAGGGGAAACACGAAGGGGATACTGCCGTTCTCTTCTCTTTTTCAATGTGTATCATGTTTGTTTATTGCATAGTTTTTCAGACCCTTGCTAGGCTCGGGCTTGATAGTTGAAACTTGGGATTTTGTAAGGCTAGGATGCTCAAATCCCAAAGCACAAAGCACAAAGCCCGGTCAGAAACCCAGCCTCGACCCGAGGTATTGTTGGAATTATGCCCTAGAGGCAATAATAAAGATGTTATTATTATAATTCTTGTTCATGATAAAGTTTATATTCCATGCTAGAATTGTATTAAGCGGAAACTTTGATACTTGTGTGGTTTATGAACAACGCCGTGTCCCTAGTACGCCTCTATGGACTAGCTCATTGATTAATGATGGTTAAGGTTTCCTAACCATAGACATGAGTTGTCAATTAATAATGAGATCATGTCATTGGGAGAATGATATGATGGACCGACCCAAATCAAGCAGAGCAATTAGATCGTGTCATCGTGTTCATCTTTGCGAAGCTTTTTCTTATGTCAAATATTGTATTCCTTAGACCATGAGATAATGCAACTCCATGGTATCGGAAGAAAGCTTTGAGGCCATCAAACGTCATCCTATGGGAGGGTGATCATAAAGGTGTCTCTCAGGTGATCGGAAAGTACTTGTTGGGTTGTATGTATCGAGATGGGATTTGTCCCTCCCAAGTCGGAGAGATATACTTCGGGCCCACTCGGTAATCGATATCAACACCGCTTGCAAGCAAGTGGTTAAGGAGTTAATCGCAAAGTGATATCGGATTACGAAACGAGTAAAGTACTTGCTGTGAACGAGATTGAACTAGGTATGCCGATACCGACGATCGAATCTCGGGCAAGTAAAATATCGCGCGACGAAGGGAATATATATGGGATTAAGTGAATCCTGGCATCGTGGTTCATCCGATATGATCATCGATGAATATGTGGGAGTCAATATGGGTTTCCAGACCCCGTTGTTGATTATTGATAGAAGATCATGTCTACATATTCTCGAACCCGTAGGGTCACACACTTAACGTGCCTCGACGCTAGGATAGAATGGATAATTAGTTTATGAGTTTTTGTTCGGAGTCTCGGATGAGATCCAGTACATCACGAGAGGCTCCGGAATGGTCCGGAGAATAAGATTCATATAAAGGAAAGCAGTTTTTGGATTTCGGAATGTTCGGTATTGTACCAGAAGGTTCTAGAAGCTTCCGGAGTGGGACCAACGTGGCCCCACTTGTCAGGAGGGGGCGTGGGCCTACGAGGGAGTGCCCTGGCCGCATTGGGCCAGGGGCACAAGGCCCCATAGGCCCAGCCGGCCAAGCCCTAGGGGAAAAACCCTAGGGAGAGCTTCTAGAAGGGGGGGAAACTTGCCCCCTACTCCACCCCATGTGGCCGCCGGCCCTAGGGTTTGGAGGAGGGGCAAGGGCAGCCAGCCAGCCCTCTATATAAAGAGGGCGGGGCGCACCTTCCCCACACACCTCCTCAAACCCTAGCCGCCTAGTTGCCGTCCTCCTCTCTCTCTCTCCCGACTGCGCGTAGGCGAAGCCCTGCCGCAGAAACTCTCCACCTTTGCACCATGCCGTCGTGTTGTAGATCCAATCTATCTCTCCACCCCACTTGCTGGACCGAGGAAGGAGGAGACGTCGCGGTGCCGTACGTGTGCATCTCTCGGAGGCGTCGCCACTTGCGGCGTTGGATCGGATCGGATCACGAGGAGAAGAAGGCTAGTACGACTACATCAACCACGTTCCGTTGAATGTTCCGCTGTGCGATTTCTTCAAGGGTATGAAGATCTCATTTATCCCTCTCGTTGATTGCATCTCCTAGATTAGATCTTGGCTTTCCGTTCGCATCCGTAGAATTTTTTTGATTTACTATGCTGCGAATCCCTTCAGTGGTATCAGAGCTAGATCTATGCGTAGATGTGTTTCACGAGTAGAACGCAGCATGCTTGTTGCGGGCGTTGATGTTTTCTGTTTCAAGCCTCTTGTTGTGTACTTCTTATGACATGGGATAGTGAGATTGAAGCGGTCCAGGCCAACTTTACGCGACCTCGTTCGCGAGACCGACTCCGCACTTGACGTGTGGCTTGTTCCACACATGCGGCTGGTGGATGCCAGTTTCTCTCACTATAGTTGTCATGGGATTTACACCGGATGTTGGCAACCATAATATCACCGTTGTGGCTTTCCTTAGGTAAGAATCGTTCTTAGCTTGTTACTCCCATAAGCCACGTAAAACATGCAATAACAAAGTAGAGGCGTCTAACTTGTTTTTGCAGGGAGTGTTTCTGTGATATGGTATGGCCCAAGATATGATGTGTATGTTGTATGCAATGATCATGTTTTGTAATATTTCACGACTTGCATGTCGATAAGTACACAACCGGCAGGAGCCATATGGTTGTCTTTGTAATTGTGTATGACCTGTGTGTCAACTTATTATACGCCATGTAACAGCTTTACTTTATCATTAAGTAGTTAGCAATAGTTGTAGTTGCTATTCGTGGTGAAGGCAATCATGGTGGAGTGATGGAGATCATGCTGGCACGCACAAGATGGAGATCATTGCGCGGAGATTGGCTATACCATGTCACATAAAATTATATGCATGTGATGTTTATCCTTTTATGTATCTTATTATGCTTAGATCGCGACGGTAGCATTATAAGATGATTCCTCACTTAAAGATCAAGATAAAATTGTGTTCTCCCCATGTATGCACCGTTGCGAAAGTTCGTCGTGTTCAAGCATCTCGTGATGATCGGGTGCTATAAACTCTACGTTCACATACAACGGGTGCAAGCCAGTTTTGCACACTCGGAAATACTTGGGTTTGACTTGACGAGCCTAGCATGTACAGACATGGCCTCGGAACACACGAACCGAAAGGTTAAGCATGAGTCATATGAATGATATGATCGACACTTTGTTGTCCACCATTGAAGCCACATCTCTTCTCGTGAAGATCGGATTAGGTGTGGTGAATTTGGATCATGTTCACTAACAACTTGAGGGATGTTGAATTTAGTGGGAGTTCATCTAGTAATTTGATTAAGTTGAACTAGTTATCATGAACATAGTCTAAATTGTACTTGCAAATTTTGTAGATCAAATGGCTAAGTCCAACTTCAACTTCAACGTTTTTGCTGAGAAAGAAAAGCTTAAGAACAATGGGTCTAACTTCACCAACTGGTTCCGCAATCTGAGAATCATTCTCGCTGGCGGACAAAAGGACTATGTCCTTGAGAAAGCGCTAGGTGACGCCCCTGCTATAGATGCGCCGACTGATAAAAAAGCTGTTTATCAGTCGCGCAAAGATGATTATGGTGTGATTAAGAGCACCATGTTGTTTGCTATGGAATCGGACCTTCAAAATCGTTTTGAGGAGTTCGTCGGGCCCTTTGAGATTCTTGAGGAACTGAAAACCATGTTTCAGACTCAGGCCCATTCTAAGAGATATGAGATCTCTGAGAAATTCTTTAACTGCAAGATGGAGGAAGGGAGTTCCGTTAATGAGCACACCATTAAGATGTCGGGCTACACTCAACGTCTTGAGCAACTGGACTGCAAGATTCCAGAAGAGCTCAAGATTGACAGAGTTCTGCAATCACTCCCTCCTAGCTACAAAGGTTTTGTAGTTACTCATAATCAGATTGGTTCCACTGATACGATCACTGAGCTCTTCACTAAGCTGAAGGCTGCGGAGGTGGACATCAAGAAAGATAATCATGTGTTGATGGTCAACAAGCCCCCCAGCTTTAAGAAAGGTAAGGGTGCAAACAAGTCCTTCGAGAAAGGCAGCGGCAAGCGCGTTGCCCCTGCTGAGAAGAAGCTCAAGTCTGGACCTAAGCCGGACACTGAGTGCTTCTATTGCAAGGACAAGGGTCACTAGAAGCACAACTGTCCGAAGTACTTAGCGGACAAGAAGGCTGGCACCATCAAAGGTATATTTGATATACATGTTATTGAATATTTACCTTACCAGCGCTCGTTGTAGTGCCTAGGTATTTGATACTGGTTCAGTTGCTAATATCTGTAACTCGAAACAGGAGCTACGGAATAATCGGCGGCTAGCGAGGGATGAGGTGACGATGCGCGTTGGCAACGGATCAAGAGTTGATGTGATGGCCGTCGGCACGCTCTCCTTAGTTTTACCTTCGGGATTAGTTTTAAACCTTAATAAATGTTATTATGTGCCTGCGTTGAGCATGAACATCATATCTGGATCGTGTTTATTGCAAGACGGTTATTCATTTAAATCGGAGAATAATGGTTGTTCTATTTATATGAGTAACATCTTTTATGGTCATGCACCTGCTATGAATGGTTTATTTCTTCTGAATCTCGAAAGCAATGAAACACACATCCATAACATTGAGGCTAAGAGATGCAAGGTAGATAGTGATAATACAACTTATTTGTGGCACTGCCGTCTATGTCATATTGGTGTAAAACGCATGAAGAAACTCCATTCTGATGGACTTTTGGAGTCTCTTGATTTTGAATCATTTGACACGTGCGAGCCATGCCTCATGGGCAAGATGATCAAAACCCCATTCTCCGGAATAATGGAGCGAGCAACAGACTTGTTGGAAATCATACATACCGATGTATGCGGACCAATGCGTGTTTCGACGCGCGGTGGATATCGCTATTTTATCACTTTTACTGATGACCTAAGTAGATATGGGTATATCTATTTAATGAAACATAAATCTGAAACGTTTGAAAAGTTCAAGGAATTTCAGAATGAAGTGGAAAACCATCGTAACAGGAAAATTAAATTTCTACGATCCGATCGTGGAGGTGAATATTTGAGTTATGATTTTCTCACGCATCTTAAAGCAAGCGGAATCGTTTCGCAACTCACACCACCCGGAACACCACAGCGCAATGGTGTGTCTGAACGCCGGAATCGAACTCTAGTAGATATGGTGCGATCGATGATGTCTCTTACAGATTTGCCGTTATCATTTTGGGGTTATGCATTAGAAATTGCTGCATTCACTTTAAATAGGGCACCATCTAAATCCGTTGAGACGACACCGTATGAACTGTGGTTTGGTGCTAAACCTAAGTTGTCGTTTCTTAAAGTTTGGGGATGCGAAGCTTACGTCAAGAAGTTGATGCCGGACAAGCTCGAACCCAAAGCGGAGAAATGCGTCTTCATAGGATACCCTAAGGAAACGATTGGGTATACCTTCTATCACAGATCCGAAGGCAAAGTGTTTGTCGCAAAGAACGGATCCTTTCTTGAGAAGGAGTTTCTCTCGAAAGAAGTGAGTGGGAGGAAGGTAGAGCTAGACGAGGTTATTGAACCTTCTCTCGAGTTGGAGAGTAGCGCAGCACCTGAAATTATTCCAGTGCCGTCTGCATCAACAGGAGAGGAAGCTAATGATGAGGATCATGAAACTTCGGACGATGCTACTGCTGAACGTCGCAGGTCGACAAGGTCACGTGCTCCTCCTGAGTGGTACGGCAACCCTGTCTTAACTGTCTTGTTAGTAGACAACAGTGAACCTGCGAACTATGAGGAAGCAATGATGAGCCCAGACTCTGAGAAATGGCTAGAGGCCATGAAATCCGAATTGGGATCCATGAGCGAAAACCAAGTATGGACTTTGGTGGACCCTCCTAGCGACCGAAAGGCCGTCGAGTGCAAATGGATTTTCAAGAAGAAAACTGACGCAGATGGTAATGTTACTGTCTATAAAGCACGACTTGTCGCGAAAGGTTTTCGACAAGTTCAAGGTGTTGACTACGATGAGACTTTCTCTCCTGTAGCGATGTTTAAGTCCATTCGGATTTTATTAGCAATTGTTGCGTTTCATGATTATGAAATATGGCAGATGGATGTCAAGACTGCGTTCCTCAATGGCAACATTGATGAAGAGTTGTATATGATGAAACCCGAAGGTTTTGTCGATCCTAAGGATGCTAATAAGGTGTGCAAACTTCAGCATTTCATTTATGGACTGAAGCAAGCATCTCGGAGTTGGAACCTTCGTTTTGATCAAGTGACCAAGAGCTTTGGATTTGTTCCAAATTGCTACGAAGCTTGTATCTACAAGAAAGTGAGTGGGAGCTCAGTGATATTTTTGGTACTATATGTGGATGACATATTGATTATTGGAAATGACATTGACATGCTTAACGATGTGAAGAGTTATTTGAACAAATGTTTTTCAATGAAAGACCTAGGGGAAGCTTCTTATATATTGGGCATCAAAATCTATAGAAATAGACAAAGACGCCTGATAGCTTTAAGCCAAAGTACATACCTAGACAAAGTTCTGAAAATGTTCAGGATGGATAAGGCAAAGAAAGGTTCAGTGCCCATGTTGTCAGGTAAGATATTGAGCAAGGCTCAGTGTCCAGCTACGGTAAACGATAGAGAAGCTATGAGCAAAGTGCCTTATGCCTCGGCCATAGGTTCTATCATGTATGCCATGCTGTGTACAAGACCGGATGTGTCCAATGCTCTTAGTTTGACGAGCAGATACCAAAGTGATCCAGGAGTGGAACATTGGACATCCGTGAAGAACATCCTAAAGTATTTAAATAGGACTAAAGAAATGTTCTTGGTCTATGGAGGTGATGAGCAGCTCGTCGTAAAAGGTTACGTCGACACTAGTTTCGACACCGGCAAGGATGATTCTAAATCTCAGACAGAGTACGTTTATATTTTGAATGGAGGAGCTATGAGCTAGAGAAGCTGCAAGCAAAGCATGATCGCGAGATCTACAGTAGAAGCGGAATACATGGCTGCTGCAGAAGCGTCAAGTGAAGGAGTTTGGATCAGGAACTTCATCACTGAGCTTGGTGTGGTTCCAAGTGCCTTGGACCCACTGGAGATATTGTGTGACAACACTGGCGCCATAGCACTGGCTAAGGAACCAAGATATCATCCAAAGACCAAGCACATCAACCGCAAGTTTCATATAATTTGAGATTATATAACAGATGGAGATCTGAAGATTAGCAAAGTACATACGGATCTGAATGTCGCAGATCCGTTGACTAAACCTCTTTCACGAGCAAAACATGATCAGCACCTTAGTGCCATGGGTGTTAGATTGTTGCCAGATGTAAACTAGATTATTGACTCTAGTGCAAGTGGGAGACTGTTGGAATTATGCCCTAGAGGCAATAATAAAGATGTTATTATTATAATTCTTGTTCATGATAAAGTTTATATTCCATGCTAGAATTGTATTAAGCGGAAACTTTGATACTTGTGTGGTTTATGAACAACACCGTGTCCCTAGTACGCCTCTATGGACTAGCTCATTGATTAATGATGATTAAGGTTTCCTAACCATAGACATGAGTTGTCAATTAATAATGAGATCATGTCATTGGGAGAATGATATGACGGACATACTCAAATCAAGCAGAGCAATTAGATCGTGTCATCGTGTTCATCTTTGCGAAGCTTTTTCTTATGTCAAATATTGTATTCCTTAGACCATGAGATAATGCAACTCCCTGGTATCGAAAGAAAGCTTTGAGGTCATCAAACGTCATCCTATGAGAGGGTGATCACAAAGGTGTCTCTCAGGTGATCAGAAAGTACTTGTTGGGTTGTATGTATCGAGATGGGATTTGTCCCTCCCAAGTCGGAGAGATATACTTCGGGCCCACTCGGTAATCGATATCAACACCGCTTGCAAGCAAGTGGTTAAGGAGTTAATCACAAAGTGATATCGGATTACGGAACGAGTAAAGTACTTGCTGTGAACGAGATTAAACTAGGTATGCCGACACCGACGATCGAATCTCGGGCAAGTAAAATATCGCGCGACGAAGGGAATATATATGGGATTAAGTGAATCTTGGCATCGTGGTTCATCCGATATGATCATCGATGAATATGTGGGAGTCAATATGGGTTTCCAGACCCCGCTGTTGATTATTGATAGAAGATCATTTCTGCATATTCTCGAACCCGTAGGGTCACACACTTAACGTGCCTCGACGCTAGGATAGAATGGATAATTGGTTTATGAGTTTTTGTTCGGAGTCTCGGATGAGATCCAGGACATCACGAGAGGTTCCGGAATGGTCCGGAGAATAAGATTCATATAAAGGAAAGCAGTTTTTGGATTTCGAAATGTTCGGTATTGTACCGAAAGGTTCTAGAAGCTTCCGGAGTGGGACCAACATGGCCCCACTTGTCGGGAGGGGCGTGGGCCTACGAGGGAGTGCCCTGGCCGCATTGGGCCAGGGGCACAAGGCCCCATAGGCCCAGCCGGCCAAGCCCTAGGGGAAACCCTAGGGAGAGCTTCTAGAAGGGGGAAACTTGCCCCCCACTCCACCCCATGTGGCCGCCGGCCCTAGGGTTTGGAGGAGGGGCAAGGGAAGCCGGCCAGCCCTCTATATAAAGAGGGCAGGGGAGCACCCTCCCCCCACACCTCCTCAAACCCTAGCCGCCTAGTTGCCGTCCTCCTCTCTCTCTCTCCCGACTGCGCGTAGGCGAAGCCCTGCCGCAGAAACTCTCCACCTTTGCACCACGTCGTCGTGTTGTAGATCCAATCTATCTCTCCACCCCACTTGCTGGACCGAGGAAGGAGGAGACGTCGCGGTGCCGTACGTGTGCATCTCTCGGAGGCGTCGCCACTTGCAGCGTTGGATCGGATCGGATCGCGAGGAGGAGAAGGCTAGTACGACTACATCAACCACGTTCCGTTGAACGTTCCGCTGTGCGATTTCTTCAAGGGTATGAAGATCTCATCTATCCCTCTCGTTGATCGCATCTCCTAGATTAGATCTTGGCGTTCCGTTCGCATCCGTAATTTTTTTTGATTTACTATGCTGCGAATTCCTTCAGGTATAGCATGCCAACCCTTGGTAATTCTCATTCTGAATAACAAATGACAATAGATCTAGCTGACACATCGGAGATGGAGGATTCTAAAGCACCGCATATCTTTACTAAACTGTGAGAGGTGCTTTAGAATTAGGGTTTACTAGATGTTGGAGAATTAGGGTTTACTAGATGTTTGGAGAAGAACTATGAGGCTCTTGGGTGTAGCTTATTTTGTGTGTGTGTTGGGGGGTGCAATAAATATGTAAAGAGTACAAAACCGCATCTACATATCGGTTTGATATTGGACTACAACACAATTATGCTACATATCTATATTGGAGCTACCCACTAAGGGTAATTCTATCAACATGTAAGACCTCTACATCACCAAACCAATGCAAGGCCTCCACGTCACCTACCATGTCATGCCAATTCTATCACATTGTTACTCTTCTCTTTATTTTGGCAATTACTACCCCACTGGTTGAGTTCCTC
Organism: Avena sativa; assembly: GCA_916181665.1. NCBI lineage: Eukaryota > Viridiplantae > Streptophyta > Magnoliopsida > Poales > Poaceae > Avena > Avena sativa. The sequence continues at coordinate 222,502,678 of OV702296.1, forward strand.
TTCCTCTTCATATTCTACAACCTCGTATCCTTTGCACCACCAATGCTTCACCTTGCCTTTTGTTCATGGGTTACTCCACCAATGCGTTGGTTCCTCCTCGCTCAGTGCCTATTTTGGCTTTCTGATGGCTATGTCACCTTCACCCAGCCGACTCCAAGAGTCCAGGTCAAATGGTAAGGCACATAATCATGAAGGACACCCGCCCTCTCCTTCAAATTGAACACTCCGTTTTTCATGTCAAGTGGGGCTGGGTAGATTAAATGATTGGTAAGCTATTCTCCTCGGCTATATGTTTTTTTGTCACAGCTCCTTGGCTATATGCAATTTTTTCTTTCCTGGTTGTTTGCCCAGTATGCATACTGATTGATTTGTTTAATTCTTGGTTGGCTCATGTTGCTGAACGACGACTGTTACAGCTGTTCACAGGAAACAGGTAATAGGCGGTTGTCTGATGTATATGGTATTTATTTTTCTTCTAAGCAGCTGCATGTGACGCTTTGCTTCTTGAGATTTCCAACCAGGAGGTGTTAGCAATATCGAATTCACATTCCATGGAGAACAAGCCAGTTGAATATTTGTCAGTTGACCATGGTAATTTGCCAGTTGAATATTTGTCAGCTGAGACACTGACTCACTAGTAGGATAAGGTAACTGAGTCTGCTTGCCAAGGCTACAACCCTGACACGGTAAAGAGACATCTCCTGAGACATGCCCTAGAAGTAGAAGACCTTGGTGAACAAAAGAGGACAAACGAGAACCACATAGATGACCGAGCCGATGATGCCATTGTTGAAAAGATACGGAAGCGGAAGCAGCAAGAGCACGAGGGCTAGTGGAAGTGGAGGGAACACAAAGTCAGTCGAGCTCCCAAAGACCCTGAGAATCATGGTGCCGAGGGCCAGCCCCAACCAGAACCTTCGTGCGGCGATCCTGGACAGAGCAAGAATTAGCGTCAAGAATGACCAGTAAGTTGAGCAGCGGAAAAGAGATTCATGGTAAGACGCGGAACATGAGAAACACCAGGAACAGAAAAATGAGGAGTGGAAAGAGTGCCTCGACTAGCAACAGGAAGAGAAGTGCCATCAGCGGTGATAACATGAATAGGAGAATCGACAGGACGAAGAGAAGACAAGGCAGAAGAGTCACAAGACATATGGAAAGAAGCTCCAGAATCCAAAACCCATAGGGATGTACCTGACCGTGTAGATTGTGACGGTGGCCACTCAATGCTAGGAGAACCCTACAATGCCTAACGAGGAAGAGCCAGAAGCAGCTAGCAGACGCTTTAGCTGCACAATATCCTGGTGAGTCAGGGAGACGGTAGCTGCTGTCGGTGGAGGACCACGGGAGCCATACAAAGAGGCACACTCCATATCACGCTGTTTCTTGAAACAATCAGACTCAGGGTGGCCAGACCTCTAACAATAGCCACAGAACTGACGAGAGCGAGGGCGGCCTAAACCATCAGAAGGAGGGCGACCCCCACCACCAGAAAAAGGGCGACCACCACCAACAGAAGGAGGGTGACTACCACCACCAGGAGTTTCAGCGACAGTGATCTGGCTGGCGATCCGGATGATCGGAAGAGTACATATGGTCTAGTGTTTCTTCTCGGATCAAGCGCGGTCACATGGTGCTCACAGAAACAGAAAATTGTGGCGTTATCGGGCTGTGAAGCAGAGTACATCGCGGCGTCGACAGGAGCTTGTCAGGAAGTTTGGCTTAGCAGATTACTTGGTGAGGTGATCGGAGAAGAGCCAAAGAAGATAAAACTCTTTGTCGACAACAAATCATCAATTGCACTTTGCAAGAATCTTGTGCATCATGACAGGAGTAAACACATTGATACTCGATTTCATTACATCGGAGAGTGTATCAAGCAGGGCAAAGTGGAGGTCGATCATATTCGAACTGATGAACAACTGGCGGACATACTTACCAAGTCGCTTGGGCGTGCCAAGTTTCAGGAGCTGAGGCAGTCGCTTGGAGTGATTAGGGTGAGTTGAGTGCATCAGGATTAGGGGGTGTTTTGATGAATAATCCTGCTGCATTACTAGTCTAGTTTTTAGTTTCAGTTAAAATAAATTGACGTGCAGTGTGTGCCTGTACACATTGTGCTTCAGGTTCAGTTAAGGATAGACTAGTTCAGCGCCTCGGTCTGCAGTTTGTGCGATCGTGGCGGAGTAGTTTTTCTGCAGCACGCCAGAGCGTCGTGGGATGGCACAATCTGTAGGCTCGGTTGTGCATGGCCGTTTCTAGTTAGTGATTCAGGTGGATCTGTTGATCAAGATAAATAAGAAGAAAACAGAAAAGTCACATCAGTTGTGCGTGGCGCAAACCCTCAGGTGTTCAGAGTCTGAGTTCTCCCTCTCACGTGTGTGTGTTCTAACCCCTCTCATAGCTTTTGCAACCACAGTTTGTGGGCTAAATAAAACAGACTGCATCCTATTGTACTGTTACTTTGATTGTCGATTCTTTGTAATAATACTCATGTGGTATTGTTACATCCATTATTCATTCTTGTAATTTGTACCTGTATGATACTGACATTTCCACAATTTATTGTACACAAATGTTGTGTTTGGCTGTAATTTCTATATCCTGCAGTAGGTGTTTGTTTGTGATGTTTGTACCCCACATTAACTGAACTGTACTCCCAGTGTTCATGCAAGTTACACGAGCAAACACAAATCCTGGACCCAAGTAATCCAAGAATTACTACTTGAGTAGCAAACCGAAGTATGCAAGGTAGATCAACAGAGATGAGAAAACACTGCAGGATGCGTACCTGCAAGCCCATGTTGGCCAGTAGAACCCCTAGCTGTATGCCGCCAACAGCAAGCACACCGCATCGAGAGCACTCATCCTGTAGGCATCGTGAACGGTAACTCCACTTAATTTTCCACTGCTGCCTATGGAGAAGAGGCAAACTCAACAGAGTTGGATTGTAGGAAGCGAAATGCAAAAACATGTGGAATTATTTTGTGAAGTTGCTATACATGAAAAAGAACAAAACTACAGGGTAGAATTATTCAGCGTGTCACATGGTAGGGAAGAGAAAAATATACCCTAATCCTTGATATCAAGACCCTTAGCAATAGCCCGACCACAGGATAGTATCTAGTCAACATTATAATATGACACCACAAACCAAACCAGCAGGACATGACACTTCTGATCAACAAAAAGATCAATAAGAACGCAAGAAGGAATATTAGCAGTCAGATTGGACAAAGTAATATGTTATACACAACAATAAAACAAAATAAATAATAATAGGATCCATCATCCTCGTAGCAAAATAAGCTAATGGACAGGCTTGTGATGCTAACTACAGTGACAAATGCAGTATAAAACAATGGTTTTTAGAAATTTTACCAAACATATTGCATGCAACAAACTGCAGAAACATACCTCAACACTCCCGGATTCTCATGGAAGTCACTGCCCTGTCTGATCGAGCCCATGCAAAAGAACCTCGGCATGCTGGACCGGAGGTGTCCTCTGTATGTGCTGCATATGCATAGTCATCCACGGATGTCATGTCCTTCGCCGATCGTCATTATTACTGCACCCTTCTTTTTTGCTGTGGGGTTTTCAGATCAATCTGAACAAAAACGAGTAAAATTTCCGAGCAATTTAGCACTGACTGAAGAAAAAAGAGGGAAGATATGACACTATAGATATGGTGTTTGTTGTGTCTTTTCAGATATAGAAGAGATTTCGAAATGAAAAGCAAGAAAATAATGAAATTCAGTCAGTCGGTCCAGAGTACCAAAGACAAATCTCCATCTCCATCGCCACTCGCCAGCGTCCAGTGGTATAGCATAGCAGCTCATATCTGCATAACCATTTGAAAAGAAAAATCAATGATCCGATGACAGTAGATCATGTAGTACCCATGGCCGCTAGGGCAATGTGTTGTTGCATCCTCTGATATTAATATATGCTCCTTTCCAAAAAAAAAAAAATAGTACCCATGGGGGTCAGGGTTCATACATGGCATACACGTCATTATGTCTGTCCCATAAACTTCATGCTGAAACAGGGCACATCAGATGTGAACAAAGCTCTTGTTCCCTATTGTTGCATTATGCATCATTGGACATGACTAAAAGATGGATATTGCAGATGATAATAACACTAAAAGCCAAACTAACAATGCAATAAAGAATTAATGTCGCTGTGAAGAATTAATCAAAATGCATGAGTGACCAGAAATCATTGTGACAGTAGAGAGCATCACCAGTTCAATCAAGGGGAGTGTAGAAGGAAATAGCCAATTCAGGACACAATGGGCAAATAAGCAAACACCTTCCGTGCCACCATAGGAGTATCGACTCAATGCGCCGCAGGTGAGTGACAGGAAACAAGGCGGAGGAGGCGGAACAGGGGAGCGGCAGGAAGGAAGGGCCTCGTCAACCAGCTCGACCTGCCCCCTCTCCATGGGCCATGGCGTATCCATCCGGTCTCCGACCCTGGGACTGGTCTGGTGGAGAGTGAATGTGGCGACGCTGAGCGCACACTGAGCGACAAGGGGAGAGGCCACGTTCAGAAAACAGCAGCAGGCCCAGGAAATCGTAGGAAACAGGGTGGGGACTGTGGAGAGGCATCTCTTCTCTCGGCGGCGGCGGCGGCGGCGGAGCTCCAGACGCGCCGCTTAGGCGGACTGGCCGGCTGGCCGCCGCGAGGTGCTCGGAGGGGCTCGACGAGCAGCGGCGCCCCTACGAGGCCTCGACCGCCTCCAGATCATGCCCACTGTTGCCCGGTGAGCACCTCTTTTCACTGTCACCCAGCAACGTTGGATTCTGATTTCGATGCTGCGTCTTCAGATCAGATGAACGTCAGTTCGGCTGAATTTACAAAGTCTATTGCTGGGTTAAGTTAGCTGCACAGTCCACTTTGATTGGTACTAGCTTCAAACTTAGTCGATGCTATGATTTGGAGCTTTGCTGTATGATGATGGCAAACTGTCAATTGATGTGTCTGCCAAGGGTGGAGTGCGTTGTACAGTAGTAGGTTATAATTGTATGGCTGGAATTTGATCCGCAACTCTATTCACTTGCTTATCTGTTTGCATAACATTCTACCTTATTCAGAAACTTCTTCGTTTTTAGACTCCATCCATCAAACAAAACATCTATTTGCCATTCATTCAGGTTCCACACTAGGGCTTCTTCGAGCGTGCCGTCGGTAACTGTATTGACTGCCAAAGGTGTGGCTGCTGGACGATGGTGCAAGCCTACCTTCAGACAATCTGCCAATTGCAAACTTCTCCATCTCCCTTGTCTCACTACTCTGCTCACGCGCCAGTCTAACCTGGCCCTAAGGTATATGAATTAACTTTGCAGATAGGTTATACTGTATAAAGTATGGAATTTTTGTTAGATCAGTTGCATGTTATATATTTGTTTGTAGTGACAAGAGTTTCATAAAGCGCGAAAAAGAAAGACATCACCAATAACAACTATGCCAAAGTATTTGTTGGAACATTCATCTCAAACACTAAAGATGCAAATCGATTGTATATAGCATGATGAAAATATCTGTACAATTCGACATTTCAAAATCTATTTTTGATTTTTTCTATACGCTGGTGAGTGTAGATTTATGTTCATGCTAGTAGAAATGTAGATTTTTAAAATTGCAAGAAATATTGTTGATGTTTGAAGGTCGATGCCATCGTTTTTTGGGCTGTATCATGCCATCTGATCTTTCCGAGTCCTCACCCATACTGTAATCATATTTATACATCATATAATACAAGTGTGAGGCATGGGTAGGATCAATACACACTGGGGAGGGGGTGGGGTTGAGGGGGGCTCTGAACCATGCTTAAATCTGTGTCTTTGTGTGGTCATCTTAGTCTGTTGATCTGAGCATCCCCTCGACTATAAATAACATGTCCTCTCACGGGTACCGTAACGAGGTCGCAACCTGGCAAGATTTTATTCCTCCACAAATATTGCTTGGTTTTTAAACTCACGCACTAACTTTGGCACTGAATATTGTGGAGGCACATACTGAAGAAAAAATATACTTCTGAATAGTAACAGCAAAAATGATGGATTTTGTCCCTTCCAAGATAGATCTCACCATGAAACCACACAAACCGTGCTAGTTAATGTAGAAAATTTTAGCAAACTAGACATATTTAGTATTACATAATTATAATGTATGATCCTCACTACAGGCAGTGCACAATTGCTTTGATTACTGAATACAAATTTAACGATGGAGGACTGTACAGTGCGTAAAACCAAGAAATGAAGTTGGAAACCTAACTTAGGCAAACGCCAAATTGCTCGTAAACAAGTAGTAGTGCAAGACACCCAAAATCTCAGCACGCGTGCATTCTCTAAACAAAGAAAGTGTGGAAGTATGGGATTGAAGAATCTGCACCGGTAAGACGCATCCATGTAGCCATGGCCTTTGGGGATAGAAGGTTTGAACAAAAGGTGAGGTTTGCGGAAGTTTGCTTGTAAAATAACCTGGTTCTTGAACAAAGGAGAGGAAAATAGAACATGTTTTAGTGTTTGGAATTAACAGAAAGCATGGCAGTTAAAGTGGTACGCTAGATACGTACCAGCATATTTTGACAATTCTCGGCAACTTGATCAATTAAGCTTGAATGTTCTCCACGATCTCACCCTCACGGTTTAAGTGCCACGTCTCACTCTCGCTGTTTAAGGATAAACCGCCAAAGAAACGCCGCCCCGAACGCCGCTTCCGGATATCTTGGTCAAAGCCACAGACTTCAAATGTATGCAGAGACGGAAGCTCAAGGGCTTCTTTCTTCACGACTTCAATGATGGGGAGGATGCATGGGCTGTGTCCGCCTTCATACCAGTCCTTGTTACATGTGAAATTGATCTCAAGGAGGCTCCAAATGTGGTTGATACCCACTGGGTCATTATTTGGTGGGCCAGAGTAGAACTGGAACTGGAACGTAAGTTCTTGCAGCATCGACATGGCTCCTTCCAGGAAGGTGAGCCGTGGCACACGGCTGTCAACGGTGAGGCTAGTAAGCATTGCGAACCCTTCATTACTGATGACAAGTGGCTCTCTGGGTACCACTTCAAACCTCAGCGTGAGATCTCGCAGATGGGGCATCTCCCGCAGAATCTTGAGTCCTTGCTCCTCTAGTTTGCAGATCCTAATATCCAACAGGACGATGTCATTGAAGTGCTCTTTGATCCATGTCGGGATGTGCATCTGTTTGGCACCGACGACTAAGCCTCCTGATACTTGGAAGGAGAGCATCTCCCCAGCTAGTTTGGAGACGAGACCATTCTTGTTCAGAGCTTGGTGGATGCACTCGGGCAATTCCACCAATGCACAAACTTCCAAGGGTAGTGCAACAATGCGGTTACTGAATTTGAAAGTCTTGAGCTCCTTCAGTCCCCCGATTTCCCTTGGTATCTTCTTGACAATTGTAAAAACCATGCGTAGGTGCTTCAAATGTGCCAGTTTCCAAATCTCCTTTGGCACCACCATCATTTGTGTATTGCTAATGTCAAGAGTCTTTAGTTGCTGCAGTTCCACGAACTCCCTTGGCAGCTCTATGATCCATGTAAAGCTTATGTCAAGAGTCTCTAGTTGTTGTAGTTCCCCAATCTCCTTTGGAAGCAATTTGATCTGTGTATGGCTCATGTCGAGAGTCTTTAGTTGCTGCAGGCCCCCGATCTCCTTCGGAAGACTTTCGATTTTTGTATGGCTAATGTCAAGAGTCTTTAATTGCTGCAGGCCCCCGATCTCCTTCGGCAGCTCTTTTATCCATGTATCGCTCATGTCAATAGTCTTTAACTGCTGCATGCTCCACATCTCATTTGGCAGCTCCCTGATGGATGAAGAATGCATGTCTAGGGTCTTTAACTGCTGTAGGTTTCCAATAAAACCAGGTAGACGTGCGAACCCTTCTCCACAGGGCCCAAAACTCTCCACCACGGTTTCACTAGGCACTTGTTTGATCGTTAAGCCTCCCACTTCCATGGTCTTCACTTGCTGGAGACTTCCGATAAAAACGGGTACTGCTTCGGACCCTGATCCACTCACCTGAAAAGTCTCCAGACATTTCAGCCTCACTATTTCGGGCGGGAGCTCACTGATTGCATCCCCTATGTTAAGGCCTAACAGGTGCCTCAGACGGACAAGACCACAAATATCCTTCAAGTGATGATCCATTAGACTCTTGATCCGACAAAGATCCAATACTCGAACACCTTCCAATTTCTCAAATGGGACTCTCTCGATACCTTCAAAAACAACAAGAGATCGAATACGACTCCAATCCAATGCAGACAAAGGGTCTTCTGCTGCTGCATCTCTGGATTTGCATGGCGAATTGTCAATATAAAGCCGACGGATTCTACATGTATTATTATATGAGGGTGTGATTTCGGAACTGCAGATGACGAAATTAGCTTCACGTGATTTCCATCTCAGAAAACTCCGCATCATAGGGTGCATTCTTGGGACGCGTTGACGCTCTGATACACGCAGAATCAATCTCCTGTTGACAAGCTCTTTAAAGTAGCTCTTTGCTTTCTCCTCGTTATAAACGAATCCTTCACAAATCAATCGTCTCACCAAATTATCCTTTTCAAAAAGGTGACCGTCAGGGTATACACTGCAGTACAACAAGCATGTCTTCAGCATATGATGAGGAAGATCATCAAATCCAAGCTGCAAACTCTCTACCAAAGGCTCAAATCCTGGTGTATTCTGAATTCCATTTTCCCAAATATGTTTCTCAATCTCATCTTGCACATCACATGCCTTTGCATGTACCCCTTGTTGTGCTTGTTTCTCTCGCTCATGTGTGACTGCTGACAACATACAACCTACTGCCAAGGGCGTACCACCACACATACGCACAATAGGATGTTTCTCGTCGAAACCATCCATGACCAAATCAGCCTTCATAGCTATCATCAGGCTTACAATATTCTCTTCACCAATTTTATAGACCCATCCTTCCTCGCCATACCATTTAGGATGCATCTCGTGGATCAAGCTTTTTTTCTCTCTTGCAGAAACAGTAGGATCATCAGAATCATTACGCCATTTCTTGGCTACAGCAGTTATACGTGTTGTTCCCACAATTCTACTGCCCAAGTTATTCTCGGGAAGAGACTTCATGATCACTTCCCATTCTCTTTGATTCCAAACGTCATCAATTATGACTAGGTACCTATCAAGTTGCAAATAGGATATTGTTAGTTTGATCAATTGGGCACACTGCCTAATTTTCCATGCTGCATGTGGCTATGAATTCTCTCTTTTTCACATTTTGCAAGAGGGGATTCGAAACAAGGGGAAAAGCCTTATAGGAAAAAAATAACGCCATCCCGAGTATGCCGCCATGGGCGTACTCCTCCACCCCTAAAGTAATTTATTCCTTTAGGTAATTTTCTATTTTAATTATTTATCTTGGAGGCCTCTTTATCTTGCTTAGTTTGTATGTGAATTTGCGTATGGAGTTAGATGTTAGATTTGTTTTGTATGTTGCATTATTTGTACTCCCTCTGTTTCGTTTTTGTCTGTGCATAGTGTCTGACCCGAATACCAAGGAGAGCTTTTCTTTTCTCCTGACAGTTTTCCCCGACATTTGAGTTGGATGAGGGGCTCCGTAATTGTACCATTGCATGCGTGGTTGGCTCTCACGGCCTGACGTTTCGTTTTTCTGGCCCACAAAGCCCACGTCTCTCTGCATGTATGTTGGCTTTATGCGTATAGGTGGAGGGGTAATACCGGAAACTATCGCTACTAACAGGCAAAACATAGAGTATTGCGGAAAAACTAGAAAAAAGTTATGAGAGGGTAAATTGGAACAGAGGGAATATGTTATTACTTGTAGTAGTAGAACTATCAGAGTTGTCAAATGTTTCATATTTTGACTACCCATATCTCCCCGAAGAATAGACTCGATGGTGCGCCATCTCCCAGGACTGATCCCATCACACATTAGGCCGCGATATCTCCCTCCCCCACCGCACATCTTTCCCACATGCACACATTTCCCACACGGCGTCTAGATACATACCTTTCAGAAAAATGCTAAAACGGATGGAGTATCACACAACCTCAATTCAATGTACAATGACGTATGCATGCGCATATTTTATATTGCGTGAAAAGGGCATGGACACATGCGCAAGAGGACTAATATGCATACAATGCTAATTAGATTTCCCCTTCTATGGTGTTTGATGTTCCCTTGTTATTATTTTCATCATTGCTATATTTAGGCAGGTATGGAATAGGAGGGGCTTATGGTCCATCGATGTTTCAATATACTATAGTGCATTGCGGACGACCCTCTTTCCATTTAGAGTGCCTTTAGCGGTATTACTAGAGTATCACAATAATCATGAGCACACTAAAGTAAAACTGCAAACGACACACATTCACATTCGGAACCTTGAGTTCAGACGAAATCAACCCACACTATGATTCAGAGTCCAGTTCATTTGCAAACCGTGTAGTGTGGTTTCTTTACAATAAAATACATGGCACTATCTACAAAATTATGGTCATAAACCAGATTAGGTGAAGTGATTGTTGATTTAGGTCAAACACAAGGTTCCATTATGAAAATTCGCCATAAAACAAGTCATGTGGCTGCCCCTTTTCTATCCATCGGCTTGGATTGGCCGGGAATCTGGTAGCATGTACATGTGTCTTCAACACTAGTAGTTCTCCTATTATGTCTACTAGTCTCATGATGTGCCCATGGGGCTTGGTTGTTATGCAAATTATTGAATGAAACGTGTGCGATGCAGATTGATAAAGAATGGCATCGACAAGGAGAAGGGAACGGGAAAAATAACAGATGATAGCTCATCGTACTTCATTCGGTGTCACGGGCAGGGTGCGCTCGTCCAACGACCAACGACTCCTTGGGAAGAAAGAACAGTTGGGCCGCAAAAACAGCACGGATGGTGGGTCGTTCGTGGACGAGGGCCAACAGGGGGGTAAAAACACATGTTCTCCCGGGCTTGGCATGACACGTCGGAGGGCTTTCGGGAGTACACGGATAGACTGGTTGGTCTTCTTTGCAGTCGGACAATTCTATGTACCAACGGGGAAAGATTATAGATAGTGTTCTTTCAAATAATCATAATCATGTCACCGAATTAATTTGAACAACCTAAACTTTGGGTAAACTTTCTGGCAAAATATAAAAAATGTTGCATCACAAATTCAATACTTACTCTTACATGGATATGGACTTGAGATTTATTTAGTTATCTAGTTAATCATCAAATAGAAAATGTGGAAAAGGCAAAAAAAAAAAAAAACTACTATGGTACTCCCTCATTCCTAAAGTGTGTTGCAAACAAGTTTGGGTTAAGGTCAAACTTTGTAAAGTTTAACCAAGCTGTATACATATTATGAACGATCAAATCAGTATCATTAGAACCATCGTGAAATATACTTTCTTATTCTTTGCATTTAGTATTATATATGTTGATAAATTTTCAAAGTATTAGGCAATTCTTTTTACAAAATCTTTTACTGAAACTTTTGTGCAACATACACTGAGGATGGAGTATCCCATTTAATTTTTGTGGGCTAGTTTTGACTGACCTTCAAGTTCTGATCTTTAATTACTGATAAATATCAGGACTAACTTTTTTTTTGACAAAATAACAATGGAACAGAAGTAGGAGTTCTATAGCCCATAGCAGATTCCTTATGTGATTCAACTTAGTTTTTGCTGAAATCTACATTTTGAATTCTGATCGAAGTTCAAACGGATTGACAACATTAATTTCTGAAATTACCTTTCTTAAACATAAATATGGAACTCTTACCCTCCACATAAAAATGAAATACTAATCTAGCTGTAACTGTAAATTAGCGCACCTTTTGTCCTTGAGGAAATTTGATATAATGTCGATGAGATGTTCCTCCATAGATGCTTGGGTGCCAGCAAGTGATACACTACTACTAGGCGCTACTTGTTCGAGAATTCCTGCAAGAACCTCCCTCATGTTACCACCTGGAATGACTGACACAAAAGCCCGGGACTGGAACTTTCTTCCAATTGCCTCATACACTAGGTTGGCGAGGGTCGTTTTGCCCATACCGGCCATTCCAACAATTGATGCCATTTTGAGCTGTGGCTCCACGGGTCTTCTCTTGTATCTTCCGACGAGGTGTCGGATGAGCTTATCCGTTGGTTCAGCCATTCCCATGAGCTCCGATGCATCCTTGCGGACAAAAGGATAAGCTCGAGGCTTGCCAGGATGGAAGTCGTCGGTGGCTATGTTTCCACATGGCAATAAGCCTGAGAATGGCTTATCCTTCTTCCAATTGCTGCGGCACCGCCTCGACACAATACTTGCTCGTTTCTTGAAATCTTGGAAGGGGCTTGCTTTGATCTTGGTCTGTACCAGCCGCTTGTTATTATGGCTACGCTCCAAGGTGAGGATGAAGTCGACAATGGTGTCGTCTACATCGTCGGCGAGATCCAACACTTCCATCTTCAACGCCATGGATGTCGCATCAAGCTCCTCCCTCTCCCATATGTTCCAGAGGATGGAGTGCACGGGCTTGAGCTTGGATGTGATGAACTTGACGTCCCTCCGGGTACACCACCGAAGCTTGTATTCACTGCCCAGCAGAGCAGATAGCTTGGCGATGACAGGTCCCAAGGCCCCTGTGGCTGCAGTCACAGGAGCCTCCTCCATGTCTTGCTTCTCCGCCCAGCAAACACGAGACCTTCGCAGCTAGCAGCTAGCTTCCCAGCGAGCTCTCCATGTCTTGTCTCAGTGCGGATGTGTTGTATGTTGTGAGTTGTGTGTCTAAGCTTGAGAGCCTGGAAGTGGACTTTCTAACCATCAACTCCCGGTGATTAACATAAGCCAGGAGGCTGGTGATGTTTACTTAATTATTTCTTCTGGTTGCTTGGTTTATTGCATCGAGTCAGATGTCATCTCGAGTTTATTGCCATTAATTGCTGCCTTCTCGAGTTTCCCTAGAAATGAGCGCGAGTTTTTTAAGCAAGGACAATAGTATAGTTAGCAAGTTGGCTATACGAGGCTGCCATGTCATCAAGAGCTAGCTTGTACAATAGTGTTGGCTATAAGGTTGGCTATTAGATTGGTACTATTACCTCCTTCACGGTTTGCAGGACGTTCTACAAAAATCTCACGGACCTAGGCGTAAACGTATTGACTGAAAATTAGGCCTATTAATGAGCGGTTAAGGCGCATGCATTGGTGGGAGACTGTTGCATGCCTAGGAAGTTGGGAGGAAAGCTGCCACATTAACCAATAATTAATTCTTATGCGCCTAGGAACATTATAGTTTTGAAAATACGCAGATTTGATTAGGCGCCCTGCAAACCGTGAAGGAGGGAGTAGTTGCTATCTTCTCTTTTTTCTCTTTCCACTCATTTAATGTTTTTGCCTAGGAGCAAGTGTAGAGCTGGCTCTTTCATAAGAGCCAACAACTTGCATTTTTGTTTATATCTCTGCTTCACATAGACAAAACTGCCTAGTCAGCAGGCTTATAACTCACTACTCCCTCGTTTCAGGGCTTAAGACGTCTTTGTTTTGCGTGTTTTTTCTTTGACCAAGAATTACTCTAACTACGTAAAGAGTTTGGTATAAAACTAGTATCACTGAAAAGTATTTTTCAATACGAATCCAACGATACTAATTATGTATAATATAATTAAGAATTTGTTGCTCAATTCTTTTGGTCAAACTTTGCTTTAGAAAGCGTGTGCGCCTTAAGCCTTGAAACGAAGGTAATATTATACATGCTCTTATTGTAGTTGTTTTCTCGGATGAGTGCTGGGATGGTCAAACTAAAACTTCTGTTGTATCGAGAGAACTGAAGATATTTCACCACGTCATCTAGCTTTTTTTTTTCATTTCATTATCGTATCACCCTCTAATAGGGCTACATCAGAATTTCCATTTTGGATAAAAAATATTGTTGTATAAGAAACTTTAGAAAGTTCAGAGCGTAGTACAAACTCTTTAGTTCAAAGATGGAGCAAAAGTAAATTTAGAGGGCAAACATATAATTTTCTAAAATGGGGAAATGGCAATATTTTCCTTTTTTTTTGGCAAAAACAATAGGGAAGGTCCCTACTGGGTCATTTTTCATTTTTATAAATAAAGAGGTGTATGTACAATGAAAAGTCTAAGATAGTCCAGCCGTTGGTACAAGATGTGAGCCTTAAACTTGTTCTAAAATTGAAAAACTATGTAGAGTAGTCGTTTCAGAATGTAGGGCTAGGAAGTAGTTTTTGGAAGTCAATAATTGAGCCTGTGAAAAAAAATAAACTAGGAAGTCTTCTATTTGATGGAGTAGGTTGTTTTCTATAAATAATATAGGGTGGGCTACTCATAGTAGATATTGTATTCCAATGCATATCAGTCATCTAGCTGTCCTATACATTTGGAATGACGACTTGACCTTAAACAACTTAAAATTGGAGAGCTGACATCTGACAACTTGCTTAACATCAAGTGGCATTATGTACTTCAAGTATTCAACAATTTGATATGATGGCGTGTGACAGTACACATTTTAATTCAAATGTGTCAGTATTATATTCCATTTAACACGTCTTGCTATGGTGACAAGCCACCAAGTTGCTTACAAAACAGGCAGCAATTTCTAATACATGGTGACCTTTCGAGGACTGATGAGGCCAGTTGCTTGGGAATTACTCTATGAGCCTTGAACTTTTCATATGTTTGAATAAAAATGTAGATATGTTTCAAAGGTAATATCTCAGAGTTTCCATCTCACTCGCTATAATCGTCGAGTTTCCGATAATATTTTGTGACGTAGTATTGAAAGAAAATAACTAAGCATGTGAATAAAGAAACTAGAAAGTCTTCTCTTTAATGTCGGTTGCCCTGTCAGTTGTATTTTCTACAAGTGGGCCACTAACGGTAGACATTATATATCTAGTGGCCTGTCAGTCATCTAGCTGTCCTATATGATTTGGAATTGAGGCCTAGGTACATCCCCTTTTCGAAAAAATAAAAAAATGATTTGGAATCACGACTTGACCTCAAACAACTGGCTGAACTGCAAGTGGCAATACATACTAATCAAACAACTGTAGTTCAAGTATTCAGCAATGTAGTACCTGTGAGGGATTAACAAAGCCTGCATAGCTTGTGAGGTCCACCGCTTAACATCCTCCCTCATGCATCCTCCATAGCCAGCTTCTTGTGAAGGATCAACAAAGCCTGCAGAGCTTGTGTGTCCTCTGCCCCATCCTGCAGTTAATCCTTGGCTGAGAAGAACGAGCCCAATGTCGTATTTCTCCCCAGATTGCATTTCATTCAAGTAATTAAGAAATGTGTATAGATTGCACATTCTGAAAGTGTATGCTATCTACTGTACAAGCAGATGAGACTGTATTCTTCCATCCGTCTGTTGAAAGCCTCCACCGGAAGGCCATCACGCCTTCCATTCGCCTACGCGGACAACAAAATTTTGGTAAGTTATAGCAGAATCAAAACATACAACAGATTCGTGTTATTCGTAACAATGAAACAGGAACAAAGAATCCAAACACTAGAAATAGGCAATGCCTCCACCAAAAGACATCTTCGAAGCTTATTGCTAGCTTTCATGTGCAGCTGGTTGCTACCCACATAAATAGACACCAAATACCTAGGGATGGACTCAAGTCTAAGTAGTGATATCATAGGTTCGCTCTTCCACTCACCTGACTTTCACATGGTTCTTTTATCATCAGAGTTTGTAGTTTTAGCAGAATAATATTTTCTCATTGGCAGGTATCTCATTTTGATTGATGACATGTGGTCTGCAGAAACATGGGAGAATATCAGGAATTGGCTGCCACATGATAATACAAAAAACAGTAGAGTAATCGTGACTACAAGATTTCAAGCTGTTGGTGCAGCATGCTCTGAAAGAGATGGAACCGATCTTCTTCATGGAGTTGATGTTCTTAATGATGTCAATTTAGAAAGCCTATTCCATGATAGTGTTTCTAAACAACATAACGGCAAAGCTAGCAAACCAGTGCGTACAACATCAGACGCTCTTGATCATCAGGATACAACTCACATGCATAGTGTTCCTGAGTCAAAAAGCAGCGAAGGTAGCATAAAAGCAGTGGCAGATAAGGAGATGTGGGAATATTGTGGGGGGATACCATTAGCCGCCCTAGTCACCATGGCCGGTCTTGTTGTCTGCAACCCAACCAAAACTAATGACCATTGGGGCAAAGTTTGCAAGTCACTATTTCAAGAGCAGGTGGTTCCTCTTACCCTTGAAGGTGTCACAAGGATACTCGATTATTGTTATAACGATTTACCTGCAGATCTCAAGACATGCGCACTGTACTTGAGCATATTCCCTAAGGGTTTGAAAATTTATAGGAAGCGTCTCACCCGACGATGGATATCTGAATGTTCCTTCACTGAGAAGCATGGGCTAACCACTGAGGAAGTTGCAGAAACATACTTTAATCAGCTTATAAGCAAGAAGATAATACGTCCTGTGGACCACAACAGCAATGGGAAGATCAAATCCTTCCAAGTTCATGACATGATTCTCGAATATATTATGTCCAACTCAAGTGAAGAGAACTTTATTACTGTTGTTGGTGGCCACTGGCTGATGCCGGCTCCTAGCAACAAAGTCCGCCGACTCTCCATGCAAAGCAGTGACTCCAAGCACGAGAATGCAATGAAAGTCATGAACTTGTCTCAAGTGCAGTCACTGACTGTGTTTGGAAGCCAGAAGCGGCGACTACCTTTCCACTCATTCAATAATGGAAAAATACAGGTGCTGGATCTGGAAGGTTGGAAGGGTTTGGAACAGAAGCATCAGAATGACATATGTAAAATGGTTGTGCTCAAGTATCTGAGCCTCCGACGAACAGAGGTTAGTGAGATCCCATCGAAGATCAAGAAGTTGGAGTATCTAGAAACTCTTGGCATAAGGGAGACCAATGTTGTGGTGCTGCCCAAAAGCTTTGGGAAGCTGAAATTGCTCCGTCACATGCTTGGAAGGAGTAAAAACCCACACAAGGCACTCAAGTTGCCTCAAGAGAAAAATAAGGAGCCAAAGAAAGCATTTCGTATATTATCAGGGATTGAGATCACTGAGGACTCGGCAGCTGTAGCAAGCCTTCAACAGTTGACAGGCCTAAAGAAGCTGGCCATTTAAAGACTCCATATACAGGAGGGTGGTAAAACTTCCAAAGAGTTACGCTCCTCCATTGAGTACCTCTGCAGCTGTGCTCTGCAGGCTCTGGCAATCAATGACAAGGGCTATGATTTTATCAACTGACTGGACTCCATGTCAGATCCTCCAAGATACCTCATTAGTTTGGAGCTGTCTGGAAAGATGGAAAAGCCCCTTGGGTTGATCAAAGATCTCCGTAATCTCTACAAACTGACCCTTTTTGTGATAGTTCTTGAGACTAAAACTTTCGAGCTCATCCAGGACCTGCCCAAGTTGTTTTCTCTCACCTTTACACTCAGTGCAGCCAAGCATGATCAGGACATAGCAAACATTTTTGAGGATGTTATATGTTGATCCAAATTCTACAAAGTATAGGCCAACTTCTGACGAGTGGAGCGAAGCCCGTCGCCGGAGGGACGCCTGTGGGGGGTGCGGGGGCGACAGCCCCCCGCGGTATGGTATGGATCGTCGAAGACCTAGGTTTCCACCGATATATAAACCCCTTGTAAGCCGCCGGTTGGGATGAGTTGCATCTGTGAAATCCCTGGCGTTTGTAAACACTCTCATATAGTAAAGTTTCGCTGGCTGGCGCCCGTGGTTTTTTCCTCTCTTTGTTGGAGAGGTTTTTCCCCATTAAATCTGTGTCCCCTTGCTGTGATTTCTTTTTCGTTCTTCATTATCTTCTTGTCGCAATTATAACAGAGAAAAATAAACAAATGCCAGGTAGGGAGATCATTGTTCCACTAGGTGGATTTGAGAATCTAAAGCTGCTTTGCAACTCAGGTAAAAAAGATAAACGACCGGGGAGTTTTTTTTAGAAAAACCGGCAGGAGCTCTGCCTTTTCTATTAGTAGGGGGGAATAAAAGTTCCGATATAGAGTGGCATGTCTAAGTCAAGATGTAAACATGCCAGAAATCAACAAGACAACAAAAAAACAGAAATTTAGTCTGGCTCGGCTGGGATAGCCGGCCCATGCCTAGCAAAAGCAGCCGAACGTTGAAGAATGTCATCTCTGGCAATGGAGGCCGCCTCGACATATGTCATGCGCCGGCCCGTGAAGATTCGTCTGTTCCATTCTTTCTAGGCGTTCCACAGAACATAAAGCATGCGACCGCTGAGGCGGTTTTGCTCCGTCTTGGTCTTTCCTTTAATCAGGTCGTCCCACCATTCCGAGGTGGAGTCGAACGATTGGCCATGGTCGCCCACGTGATCGTTATCCCAGGATTGTGTTGTGTGCCATACCGCAGTTGTGAAGGGGCAGTCCTTGCATAGGTGGACGGCAGATTCTGGGGCTGAGCAACAAAGCTGACAGGTTGGGTCGTTTGGCCATCCTCTGATTGTCAGCATGTCAGTAGTGAGCAGTTTCCCGTGAATTGCCAACCAGGAGAAGAGCTTGCACTTTGGTTCGGTGTGCGCAGACCATATTTTCTCGGCCTTGAATCTGGGGAAACATCCGTTGAATTGAGCGTGGTAGGCCGAGCTGGCAATGTATATTCCGTCAGTAGTCAGGGTCCAGGTGATGTAGTCCGGCTGAAGAGGTTCGAGCTGGGTGGCTTGGACGATGTCCCAAATCTCAAGGTATTGGGAAAGCTGGATAGGGGTGTGGAGGCTAGCGACCGAGCGGATCCAATTTCCCTGAGAGAGCTCTTTTGAAACTGTTCTTTTTTTCCTAGTGGCGATGTTGTAGAGGTCAGGGACCCATTGTTTGAGTATCTCGCAGCCACACCAATTGTTGTGCCAGAAGGATGCAGTATTCCCGTTCCCAATCAAAAAATCCGTGCATGCCCTAAACAGGTCCATGTCAGCCGCACTGCAGGGGAGTTTAGATCTGGTCCAGGTGCGTGCGGGGTCAGTCCATTGCAGCCAAGGCCAGCGCATCCCGATGCGGGTGAGGTCAGGCATCCCGAGGCCTGCCAAGGCCTTAGGCCTACAAACAGTCTTCCAGTTTACAAGCGCTTTTCCTTCCGCGGCATGCTCGCCCTGCTTCGCCAGCCCAAACAAAGTTTCGAACAATCTTTATAATCTACTTGCGGGCCCATTTTGTAAGAGGGATGGCTATGGAGTGGTAGGTCACAGTGGCCAAGAGCACCGACTTTGCCAGGGTAATCCTGCCGGGGCGCGCGATGTTTTTCCCCTACCAGCCATGGATCTTCTCAGCGATCTTATCGAATAGGGGCTGGTAATCGACTTTGTGAAGCCTACGGAAGTGAAGAGGTAGACCTAAGTACTTCACTGGGAAAACGGCAAGCCTTGTAGGGAAGGCCCTAAGAACGTCTTCAATGTCAATCTGTCCGCATTGCACCGGGAAGATTTCAGTTTTTTCCATGTTGGTCACCAGACCACTTGCTTTTCCGAAGGAGTCGAGGGTGGCTTTGATGGCAGTTAGCTCCTCTTTGGTAGGGTTAACAAAAATTTCAGCGTCGTCAGCGTAAAGAGAGATTCGACATCTGGTCGATCTTGAGCGTATAGGCATCAGAATCCCATTGGTAGTGGCCACAGACAGGATGCGCTGCAGGGGGTCGATGGCCAGGATGAAAAGCATTGGGGATAGCGGGTCGCCTTGTCGGAGGCCTCTGGGATGCCAAAAAGCCGTGCCGGGGTCCCCATTGAGCAGGATCCATGAGGATGCTGAAGCTAGGGTTAGACATACCCAGTCTCTCCACATGGGGCCAAAACCGATGGCGGTCAATACTTCGATCAGGTAGGCCCAGCCCACCGAGTCGAAAGCTTTGGAGATGTCTAGCTTCAAAAAAAGGCTCGGAGTCTTAGAGGAGTGAAGCTCTTTGATGAAGTTTTGCACATGCATGAAGTTGTCGTGGATGCTTCTTTTCTTGACGAATGATGTTTGGCAGTGAGAGACAATGTCCGGTAAGATAGGAGCCAGACGGTTGGCGAGGAGCTTGGAGAAAATTTTTGAGAGGCTGTGAATGAGGCTGATGGGTCTGAAGTCACCCACCGACTGCACATCGGGCTTCTTGGGGATGAGGATGATGTTGGCCGAGTTGACGAGGTGAACACAGTTGGCCCGGAGCTTGGACATGTGGGTGATTGCGTTGATGACGTCGGCCTGGATGATGTCCCAACAAGATTTGAAAAAGGCTCCTATATATCCATCGGGGTCCGGCGCCTTAACCGAGGGCATGGAGAAGACCGTCTCCTTAATTTCATGGTGGTCGAAAGGGGCGTCCAAGTCGGAGAGGTCCCGTGGGGTGTACCCGAGCCCTTCCCAATCTAGGCCAACCTGCCTAGGGGGCAGAGAGCCGAGCTGCGTCTTGAAGTGTTGAAGCAAGGCCTCCTCCTTGTCTTTTGTCGTGATCGTCGTACCGGTGGTTGTTGCGAGAAACTGGATGTAGACCCTGCGTCTCCTGCCGTTGGCTCTAGTGTGGAAGAGCATCGTATTGGCGTCTCCTAAACGGATCCAGGTAAGTCCCGATCTTTGGCGAAGCTTGATCTTTTGGATGGCAAGCAACCCCACATAGGAGATTTTAGCCAGCGCCATAACTCTCGCTCGTCGTCCGAATGGGGCCTCGATTCTTCCGCGAGGTCGATCTGCCAAATGATTTCCTTGGCCATGGCAATTTGCTTCCTTAAATCTCTGATACAGTTTTGCTGCCATATCTTAAGCGCCTTGGCGGTGCGGGAGAGCTTAGTGTGGATTCTGCGAATGGGGTCCAGGTTGAGGACAATCTTATTCCAGGCGTCGGATACCGTTTCTTTGAATCCATGCATTCGAGGCCAGAATTCTTCAAACTTGAAGGATGGCTTTCTGCTGGAGGAGACGCACCCTTGCAACAGAAGGGGGGCGTGGTCCGAGCATGCCGAGGTAATCGCTTGAAGGTGCGCGTCCGGAAAGAGCATGTCCCACTCATCTGAGTAGAAAACATGGTCAATCTTGGTGAGGATGGGGTCGTCCTGAACATTGGACCAGGTGAAACGTCTACCGACCATGCGCATGTCTTTTAGCTGAAGGAAGTCCCTGACCTCCCGGAATTTGCGAATGAGGTTGCGGCTAATGTTGAGGTTGTTTCTATAGGAGGCATTGGTGATCAAGTTGAAGTCGCCCGCCAGGAGCCATTCGTTGCGGACAAAAGGCTTGAGCTCGCGAAGTTCCCAAATAAAGGGGTACTTCTCCTGGTTGCCTTGTGGGCCGTAGACGCAAGTGAGGTCCACTTGATTCCCTCTTCGCGCATCGTGATTGTGACCGACAATGTGGACTCTGTGTCGTGGGGATCCGAGAGAGTAAAAAACACTTTCGAGGCCGCGATAATGATACCGCCCCTCGTGCCCGTGGCCGGGAGGAAGGCAAAGTTATTGGCGAAGTTCGGGCCAAGCATGTTGGAGATGGTCGTGTCGTCAACACTAGGAAGCGTCCGCACTAGAGAGTTAGAAAAGAAGCGCCAGCACTGGAGAGGATTGATATGCGGTTTCAAGCCTTTGAAGGGATTTACCGCATCGAGACTCTTGAAAGTCTCCAAGCCTTAGATGATCTGAAGGACGCCCACAAGCGCGCAGACGAAGAGTGCACTTATAAGTGGCCAAAAATTATCACTGGTTGATGAGACTAGAAGATTCCATCATCTCTGTGAGCACCTATAAAACATCTGGTATTCTATTATTCAGTGGAGTTTTTTTTTTCTTATTTTAGAATTTTGCAATGCCTTGTTTGTGGGCTAAATAAACAGACTGCATCCTGTTGCACTGTTACTTCCATTGTTGAATTCTTGTAATTTCTACTCATGTGGAATTGCTACATCCATTATTCATTATTGCAATTTGTACATGAATGGTACTGAGATTTCGACGATTGATTTTTGTATAAAAAGGCTTTGTTTGGCTGCAATTTCCCATCGCTGGCCCCGTGTTGATGAAGTCTGGCCCATCGCTGGCCGCTTTCCCTGTGTCCCACATCTTCTGTACATAGGCCCTGTGTGTCCTACTTGGGCTGAACGTGAAGCCTGCTTCACTCGCTCGCCCTCTCCTAAAAATATACAGTACAATCCACCATTCGTCTTCCCTGGTGCACTCCGTCGCCGCCGTCACATGCCAATGCTCCTGTCCTGAAACGGCACCATCATACTGAGCACACCAATGCTCCTGAAACGGCACCATCATACTCAGCACACCAATGCCCTGCCGCTCATATCATTGACTAAGAAACTGATGCGACGCCGCCTCCAGTTTAAAAAGCTCCCCATGTTGCAAGGGACTATCAGCGCACCCGCTTGCCCGCGTCAAGCTCTTGCAGGGGCCTCTATTCTATTACCCGTACGCCCCAGTTTCTCCTGCTCTCTCTCTTATTTTGTGCCCTCACTCAGGTGTATCAATAATTTGTTAGGTTGATCACCCGCTCGAAAGCTATTTGACGGTTTGCCTGCACCAATTTCAGTGGATTTTTGTTCGATTCTGCCCTCTCTCGAATCAGGCTTTCGTCCCGCTTTATAAATAAAGCAACATCCGTCCGGTCGGTCCACCACACAAGACGGCCGCAGCCAAGGGAAAAAGAAAAAGGTATCACAGCACCGCTGGGGCAACAGCACATAAGCGCCCAAGGATAAAGACAAAATAAGGCCCGGTAGCAAGATAGCACGCTAACGACCACCAGGCGACACGTGCGACAGAGGAGGAGGGGGGCCGAGAAGGCGAGCGCCGCCGTCCTCAGGGCCCGCAGAACGTCGTCGAAGTCGTCCCGATCACGCTGGCGCACCAGGGGAGACCACTGCTGAAGGAAAGCAAGCAAAGCAAAAATAGAGTCAGAAGCATCTTGTTCTGGACATTCCAGAGAGTCCAAGAGATGGCCGCAAACACGAGTCAAAAGAGGCGGCGGCCTCTACCGGCCCTCTTGGCCTGGGACTGGAGGAACTCCCCAAGGTCCTGAGCCTGCCAGGCCGGACCCAGAGCCTCCCGAACAAAGCTCCAAAGGAACCGGGCCGCCGATCACGAAAAGAAAATGTGGGCGCAAGTCTCCGGAGTCCCACATAGGGGGCACCGGCCGGTGCCGGGGCCATTGCGCTTGGCCACCTCCATGCCGGAAGGCAACCGGTCGCGCAGCAACTGCCACACGAAGATGTGAATACTAAGGGGGAGGGGGGCTTTCCAGAGGGGGTCCGTCCACCGCAGCTCCGGGCCCTGGAAGAGGGCCTGGTAAGCCGAGCCCACCGAGAACTCGCCCGAGGGAAGGAGCCACCAAGAGACCGCATCGGGGGCTCCCGAAAGAGATACGAGGAGGGAAGCCATAAGCTGCAGGAACTCCGCTGCCTCACCCTCGCTGAATGCCTCGGCAGTGAGGGCCGGTGGGGCAGCGGAGATAGCAAAGATGGCAGGGAACCAGGCCCCCAATGAGATCTGAGATAGCCACGGGTCCAGCCAGAAGCGACACCCCCGACCATTCCCGACGGCGAAGTCAATGCCCAACCCAATGAAATGCTTGATCTCCTGGATGGCTCGCCAGAATTGGGAGCCCTCCCGGCGATCGCAAGCCAAGAGCGGCTGGCCCCGAAGGTACTTAGCCTTAATGAGTTGCAGCCACAGACCCCCGTCGTCTCTAAGGATATGCCAGACCCATTTCAGCATCAGGGCGACATTGAAGCGGTGAGAGTCAAGGATCCCAATGCCCCCAAGGGATTTGGGGGCGCAAACATCCGCCCATTTCACCATATGGTACTTCTGGTGACCGTCCCTAGCTGCCCAAAAGAACCTAGACAACTCCTTGGCGAAGTCGGCATGGGTACCATCGGGGAGCAAGTACAGCCCCATCTGGTACATAGGTAGGCTCGAGAGACAGGAGTTGATTAGAACCGACTTGCTGCCCTTAGTTGTGAGCCGCGCTCGCCAGGGTTCCGCCTTCGAGCGAACCCTCGTGACCAAGGGTGACAGGTCCCTAATCAGCACCCGCGTCTCCCGAATGGGCATCCCCAGATAAGAGATGGGGAAATCGGCCAGCCTGTAGTTGAGATTGTCAGCAATCCGCTGACGCTCCTCATCCGAGTACCCCAGCACTACCACTTCACTCTTGTCAAAATTGATCTTTAACCCTGACATGTCTTCAAAGCAGAGAAGGAATTTAAGGTTGATGATGTCAAGATCTGATCCCTGCACCATGATCATAGTGTCATCCGCATATTGGAGGTGGGAGACGCCCCCTCCAGGAATAAGATGCCCTACCACACCAGAGATGTGGCCAGAGATCTTGGCTCTATCCAAGATTTCTGCCAGGGCATCAACTGCGGCGTTAAACATGAGAGGGGAGATCGGGTCCCCTTGTCTAACCCCGCTGGATGGGGCAAAAAAGGGGCCAATCTCGCCGTTCATGTTGATCGCTGTCCTCCCGCTCATCACAAATTGCATGATCCAGCAGATCATACGGTCATCAAAGCCCCTCCTCTCCAATACTAACCTCAAGAAAGCCCAATCCAGACGGTCATAGGCTTTCTAGAAGTCCAGCTTAAGAAATACCCCTTTCTGACGACATACCTTGACCTCATGAATAATCTCATGAAGTGAAAGTACGTCATCATGAATGAGGCGTCCCTTAAGGAAAGCGAAGTGGAGGGGGTGCGTGAGTCTCTCCATGACCGGGGCAAGCCGGATGGCACAGACTTTCGCAAAGAGCCGCTGGATGACATTTATGACCGTGATCGGGCAGAATTGGCGAATATCAGTGGCCCCCACTACCTTGGGAATCAGAGTTATAACACCAAAGTTCAACCGGGACATGACTAGCGTCCCGGTGAAGAACTCCTGGAACATCGGTAGGATAACCGACTGGAGCTACTCCCAGAAGGTCTGGAAGAAGCTCACCGGCAGCCCATCAGGTCCAGGAGCCGAGCCAGCCTTCATGGATTTCAGGGCCTCCGCCACCTCCCCCGGGAGAAAGGGACGGGCGAGGTCCGCATTCTCCGTTGGGGTGACCAAGGCCCCTACCGACCAAAAGTCAGTAGCCAAGGAAAGGCCCGAAGAGGGCGACAATGAGAAGAGATCCTTGTAGAACGCATAAATATGGGAGGACAAAGCCTGGGGGGATTCCAATAGGGAATCCCCTCCCAGAGGCAGGGGATCGAGCACTTCCTCCTCCTGCCATTAGCGATGGCATGGAAGTAGGCAGTGTTCAACTCCCCTGGACAGTCCAGTTCTGGCGACTACGTTGTCGCCAGAACGCCTCCTCTCCCTTGTAGATCTCCATAATGGAGGTCTCAAGGGAGTACCTATGGGACCAGGCCTCGGTCGAGAGGCCCAACAGATCAGCTTCCCGATCCAAGGCCTGAATCTCGCTCAAGATGGGGTCCTTTTGGGCCCTGAGCTCAGCCCCCACGTTGGCCCCCCAGCCCCTCATGAATTGGCGTGTCAGTCTAGCACAGTGGTGCCAGACATCCACCGCACAATAAACACGAGGGGGAGGGTGGCCGCCGCCGCAAGCCACTTGGCTCGAACTGCCTCCACGAATCACTGCTTCTGCAGCCAGAAGGACTCAAAGTGGAAACGGTTGAGTCGTGGTGTGCGGCCCCCTCCGGAGGAGAGAAGGAGGGGCGTATGATCAGAGCCAATCCGCGTGACAGCCTTCAGCGAGCGGAGGGGGAAGGCCACCTCCCAGTCGACAGACACAAAGACACGGTCCAGAATGCACCGAGCCGGATCCAGCTGCTTGTTCGTCCACGTATATCTAGCACCCACCCGCGCAATCTCGCGGAGAGCGAGATCGGCAATACAGTCATTGAACAGTCGCATCCTAGGGAGGTCCACATTTGCCGAGCTCTTATCGTCAGAAGAACGGATTAAGTTGAAATCACCGGCGATCACCACCAGGGTCTCCGTCCGTTCCACTTTCGACTTGAGCTCATGCAGTAAGTCAGCGGACCTCCGATGGTCCACATGGCCATAGACAACAATCATCTCCCAACAGAAGTGGGATTGTCTATGGGTGAGAGCCATGCTCACAAAGAATTCCCCACGGTCCATATCCTCAACCTCAAAGGTTTCCTCCTTGACACCAAGGAGGATACCTCCAGAGTGGCCCGAGGCTGGGAGCCACGACCAAGAGAATTTGCAACGGCTCAGACCCTCCAACTCAGCGATGGAAAAATCCTGGCGAATCATCTCCTGAAGGCCGACAATATCCGGCGCTTCCAAGCGGATGTATTCCTTGATCTGACGACGACGGCCATCGTTCCCGAACCCCCGGATGTTCCATATGAACGCCCGGAAGGCCCGCAAGAGGTCCATAGTGGACCTCAAGCCTGGGGGGTCCCCTTAGCGGGGACCGAGCGCGCACGACAGGAAGGGGAGCGGAGCGGAGCAGCCTTGGGGGGTCACCCCCGAGGCCTACCCGGGGGGTCAGGTCTCAGGGGTACCTCCCGCTCAACAGGCGCCGGAGGGGGGTCCTCACCGGGGCCGGGTCTCGCGGACCTAGCCTCAGTAAGGATCTAGGCGCGTTCCCGCTCCCGGGCGTCTCGCTCCCGGGAAGCAGCGATCGCAGCCGCATACCCCTCCCGCGCCTTAATGGCCGCAATCTACTCAAGGCGAGGCCCCTTCTCGCCGCGGAAGACAATCCTGCAGTCCTCCGCAACATCGCCCAAGTGGGTGAGAGACACCTCAGAGAGAACACCGAAAGCAGAACCAGGAATACCGGACGGACCGGGGTCAGCAGAGATAGAAGCAGAGGGAGTGGAGGAGGTACCTGGGAGCTCATCCCGGGCCACGATACGACGAGACGCCCGCTCTGCCACCGTCGGCTCCGGCCCGGACATGCCCGTCCTGGCATCGGCAAGGCGGGTGCTATGGCGGGACGGAGGAGGGGGCAGGGGGCGGGGGGCCTGGGCACAACGGAGCTTGGAGGAAGCAGCCGGGGAGTCGGAGTCGGTGGTAGCACACACCACAGCAGCGGGGTCAGGAGTGTCGGGGGCGAGGGAGTAGCACACCACCCCCGACGAGCGCGGTGAGGGGGGAGCGCAGACCACCAGTCCCATGCTACCCGAAGTCTCCGCGGCAGGCGACTGAGAGAGGGGGCCCGGAGAAGCCGCCAATCCCAGGGAGAGGTTGGAACCGTACTAGGCGATGTCGATCTTGAGAGACGGCGGGGGGTCAGGGCGGTAGCAGCAAGGGAGGTCCACCGGGGCAAACTTGGCCGGAGCGCTCAACGACAGAGGGCGCCGGTCCGGGAAGAAGGGACCAACCTCCGACTCGTCGAACACCAGCGAGCGAGCCGCAACGCCCCCGGAGGTCCCATTCGGGGGGGAGGGGGCAGGGGACGGGGAGGCGTCGGTGGCCAGCGGCGAATCCGGGTCAGTCCCGGTGTCACTCTTGTCCGACCCTCGGGCCCCAGCATCTCTGCCGCCATCGCCCTTGTCGGTGGGAGACACAGGGGGTGGGGCGGAGGGCTAGTCTCCAAGGTGACCTCCTCGTCCAGCTCCACCAAGAGGTCCCTGCCCACTCGGTCGAAGAAGACCCGTGGCAGGGAGACCGGGAAGACGGAGGTGTCGGGGCAGAGCAGACGCAGACGGATCGGACCGAGGCCAGTGAGAGAGCCCACATCCACCTTCGTGAGCTTGCCCACCGTCTGAGCCACGAGAGCCACCACCGCAGGGGTCCTGGCCTCAGATGGCAGACCGTGGAGGCGAACCCACACCTCTGAGAGAGTGGCCACCGTCTCCTAGGCGACAGAGGAGGGCTGGATGGAGACCTTCAGCTGCTGAAGGGGGAGGGTGAAGGACGTGCCACAAGCGCACATGCGAAGGATCGCCACCGAAGGGAAGGAGACCGCAAACTCGGACTCGAAGACGCGACGAACCGGCCACTCGTGACCGGGGAGGACTGCCCGCAACTCCTCCTGGATGAGGCCCTCCGTCACCTCAACCGAGAGCGGCAGGTCCTGAGTCGGGAGGATCTTCACCATGGCCAGGGTCTCCGGGACGGTCATGGGGACACCACCCATATCGATGAAGTAGAATCCACCATCCACTCCATGGCCGTAGTACTCCAGGGTCTCCCTGCGACGGGGAGGGATCGCCGCCGAGATGGAGCTGCCCCCAAGGGCCAGGGGGACCCCAGGGTGGGCGCCCAGTAGGCCAGGGGCAGGGTCCACCGCGGGGGGCGTAGCTGGGGTCTTCCGTTTTTTCTTGCTCTTACGCTTCTTCTTCTTGGGGGCCGCGGTATCGCCAATCTCCCCGGCCTGTCGCTGACCCGCACTAGTCACCACGTCCGGGACAGGGGGCGATGGGCCCTCGCCGCGCGCCAGGAAGGTGCGTCTGCCCGGCCCTGGGAGGGTCGGGGAGCAGGCAGCGCGTCCCTGGACTGCATGGTCAGCAGGGCCTCCTCCCGGAGGTGAGCTTCCCGCTCCGTCTCCTAGGCAGGAGGGGGCGACCGGTGCTAGTATGCAAGGCGGCGACGAGCACGAGGCGGGGAACGGGATCCCTGGCGCGGAGCCTGGGCACGCGACGGCGGCGGGGAACGGCGAGCCAGAGGTGGGGAACGGCGGGCCGGAGGCGGGGAGCGTCGCGCTGGGAGGCGGTAGGAGGAGGACTGCCCACGCGCAGGGAGGCGACACGCGGGGTCCGGGGCTGGCACCTGCCGCGGGGGGGGGGGGGGGCTGACGGCGGGGGGAGCTGCCGCGGTGCAAGGGCGACGGACTCCGGGGGCGGCGGGGTGCCATGAGAGCCTCCAGGAAGGTCCTGGGAGCCGGCGGCGGGGGAAGCAGGGAGGGCGGGGGAACGCGCGAGGCGGGACTGGGGAATTCGGGGGTGGCGACGGGGGTAGGGAACCGTTCCCCGCGGGGCCCACCACTAGGGTTAGTCCCTGGCGCGGAGGGAACGACGCGGGATCGACAGGCCTTGGCCCAGTGGGCTTGGCCACGAGGATGGGAATGGACGGGGCCTGCCAGGGGGGGTCGACTTGGCCAGATCGCCAGTGGGCCGAGGCCCACGAGCCATCCGGGGAAGAAACCCACCCGTAGCCCTATCCACGCCCGCGGAGGCCCGCCTGGGCCCTCTCCCCACCCACCCGCTCCCTGTTGCGGCGCCGCCATGGGCCGCCGCGCCAGGAGCTCCCTCCTCCGGCGAGGCCGCTTGGGGGCAGCCCGCGCCAGAGGGAAGAACTCCGCGAAGGAGGGGCGCAGGAGGGAGGAGGCACACCGCGGCGTCGGCACGCCGCGCTTACCATCGGAGACCTCGCCGGCGGCGCAAACACCGAAGGTCGTCTCGCCCGTCGGGGTGAAGGTGGCCTGCCCCGCGTCCTCCTCGACGTCACCCCAAGCCTGGCAATGGAGGTCGGCCAGCTCAGCAACAACCGACGGGTCCAGCGGCCGGGGAGGAGGGAGGGGGGCCTCACAGGAGGTGGGGGCAACGACCGCCTCACAGCCTCCGCCGGCAGAGGGACGCGGCAGCCCACCCGCACCGCATGGGCGGGGAAGGACAGGGACGAGCCCTGCCGGATGAACTCGCCGCGACGGCGATCCCTGGCGTCGATGACCACGTCGGCCTTGGAGAGGAGCACGAGCCGGCCCTCCGCCGTCCGGAGCACCACCGTCGCCTCCGACCAGCCGGGACGGCAGCCCGCGAAGACGGACGCCTATGACGCGCGCCACGGGAGCAGGAGGAGACCGGGGCATGGAGGCGGGGGCGCCGCCGCGAGGTTCAAAATTCAAACGGCCTCAGGTGGGCGTTGGCATTCTTCTTCGTAGAGTTCGCCTCGCCGGTTGCTCTACTCAGTCCTCCCTCTTCAGTTTCAATTCCATTTCCGTGATACAGATTCAACAACACCTTTTCCGTTCGATTCTGCCTCCTGCTTTCATTTGGTTTTTTTTTTTGGGATTATATTCTTACTACTGCTCGCTCAAGGAAGGCAGATCCTCACATGTACGATCACACGATCCTCTAGGTCCACATTATTCTCATCGATTTGTTGCAGTAGGTTGCCTTCAGATTTATTGGTGTTTGCAGCTTCCGTTCGTCCTTCAGGTTACAATTTACTATTGGTGATCGCTACAACCCCACGGATCTTGATGCTTGCGCGAGGAACTACTCTTACAAGTTACTACAATTTATAGTTTTTCTTGCAGCTCTACTTTTTCAGAGGGGCTCTGCTGACAGTGACCGAGGGTAGCTGGAGAGATGGTACGTACTGCTGTTGCGCACCCGTACGTGATCATGTTGCAGTGAGCGGCACCGTGTCTCTGTGCATCTTGGTCGTCGGTATCGCCAAAACGGACACGTGCAAAGGTCCGGCTTCGTTGTTGTCTAGTGATGAAGCGAGAAGGTGGGACAAGCATCGTCTGGCCTCCGTCAGCCAAAGTTCTGGCCTAATATCTCTCAACATAAGAAATCCTTGATCGTCTCCTCATGTACTACTCTAATTCTGTGGCTGATATCAAGTCTAATCACTTTAGAGTTCAGACTAAAGCTTGCAACATATTAGCATAAAGGGAAGCCACCGGAGATAAACGCATCGATCGACCAACGGTACAAGCAAGATAGGCACATTTTAAGTAACTACTTTGTTTTGTAAATAAATATTTCTTTGTCCATTTTCAATAATCATAATTTATCGTGGATTATATGCCCAAACGTTTGAATTTTGGGTCATACATCTTTTGCATATCACAAATTCATTAGCTATTTCCGTATCAACGCGCAGGGTATCATCTAATTAACTGAATTGTAGTCCTAGGGTTCATGCAACTTACACGAGCAAACACCACGTTAACATACACATCAAGCTCCAGGCAAGCTAGATCAACACAGATGACAAAAACAATGGTGGAATACGGGATGTGTACCTGCAAACCCTCGCGACTTTGCGTGCCGCCACCAGACCGCCAACGAGCGCACCGCGTCGCCGTGCCCCATCCGGCCATCCGGCTTTGCTAACTCCACAGTCGCGCAATCTCGAGGACAGCCGCCGTGGCGCGAGCATGACTTGGTGTTTGGGTGTCCGCCGTTGGAAGTAGACGTGACAACGGATCCATGGTCGCCGGCATCGACCACGGTTTGCGGCGGCCGGATTCGGATGTGGAGAGAAAAAGGGATCATAATAGACGGCGGATGAGAGGAGAGAGATAATTATCCTGAAGATGTTTTTCACACACTATCAAATTCAAATTTCATAATATATTTTTTAAATTAGCTTCAATATTCTACTCCGGTATTAAAATAGTTGTAAAAATTTATCTAAATTTGAATGATATTGGTACCCCTTTCTTACACCTATATTTTAAATACTTCCTACGTTTTAAAATATAAGGCGTCTAAATACTAGTCAAAAATTAAATATTATAAACTTTGACCAAATATTCAGAAAAAATATCTACATCTTCAATATTGAAGACATATTAAGAAAATATATTTTATGGTAAATCTATTGATATTGATCTGGTATTATAAATATATATGTTTTTATTTATAATCTTAATCAAACTTAGAAAACATTGACTTTTGATTAATACTTAGACAACTTATATTTCAGAAAAGACTTTTTAACCCAAGTAAAAGAAACAACACTTCAACATACTTCCTTCCATCCATATTGGTTTACTCAAATTTGTCTAGATTCGGATGTATCTAACACTAAAACATGTCTAGATATATTTGAATCTAGACAAATTCAAATCAACTAATATGGATAAAAGAGAGTATTTACAACTATTCTAGTTTACAACTAGGAGAAAAGAAGCAGGTTCGGGCACTACATGTCGAAGAAGGAAAATGATACGGAATAGCCGGAGGATTTCAGGCAGTCATCCTCTGGAACGTCCGTCCGCGCCACACGCGTCCATATCGTGTTGAGAGGAAACGAACAACAGCTAGTGATGAGACTCACACAATCTGAGAGCATCTCCAGCCGATTGCCCCTCCCCTCCCAGCCCTCAGCAAACCTGGCGGCATATTTTAGGCGATGGTTTTTTGGCCTAGGGTGATGTATTTGTCCAATCGTGCTCTCAAATTCGGTTCCCCGATGATTCACATATCAGCGATATTCGATATGTTTAAAAGTTCATTTTCTGCTATCAAAAACAGGCGCAAGTTCGTCCATTTCGATAGTATGGCGATTAAACTAGCCACAGTTCGACCGTCAAATTATTACGGACTACGCGAAAATCTCAAGCATCAAGTTCCTCCGCCGTGGCAGAAGGATCCTCCTCCGCGGATCTTGCGAATCATCGTCGCGGACACAAATTTACGCCGCCTTTCCCTTCTTCTTCTTTGCCACGGTTGCCGCCGGATCTTCTTCTCCATCTGGCTCGCCTTCCTCCTCGGGATCCTGCGAACCATCACTGACCTCTTGCGAGTTTGTGCTGTCGTTTTCCTCTTCTGTGAAGAACCCGGGGGAAGACGTGGTGGCCATGGAGCCGGTGGCGATGAGCTCGCTCATGTAGAGCTGGCATTCTGCCAAGCATGCTACGGGCATCGACGATGGCACCTGTGAACTGGCTCGACGACCCGACGCCATGGTTTGGGACAAAGGGAAGGGGGCCGCAGCATAGCGCAGGTGAGCCCACGTACGCTAGTGACCTATATAGGATGTTGAAGTCAGCGGTGAAGACGGGAGGGCCACGAGAAGGAGGACCGTGCTAGAAGGTGGTGTTGGGGTTGAAGCCGCCGAGAGGATCGTCGGCGGCATACCCCGCGGATGGAGACAAGAAGCGTGTGAGCGGCATGTTGTGGCCATGGATCTCTTAAAACATCACCGGAGAAGTTGGCGATTAGCCCGACGGAGAGGCCACACTCACCTGACTGCTCCACACGCCGCCGAAAGTAATGGTTGGCTTGTCTCAGCCTCTCGATGGCCATCTTCGCCGCCGCGATGTTCTGCTCCATGAGAAGTTGCGCATCTGCTGTCTGGTTTGCCTTGAATTGCAGGCCTCTCTGTCGGTGATCTCCTGTGACCGCCTTCCAGCGGTTAATGTCGGCGGCCCACTCGGAGTTGGTCATGCCCTGCAGCCCCTGCTTCTCCTTGAAGGGTTCGCAACATAGAAAACAAAAAATTCCTACGATATGAACGCCTAATTACACCAAGATCTAATCTAGCAGGCGCCCCGATGGTGTCGTCATCAGGGACAACTGCGCCCCCACTAGCCGACCTCTCTCTGCGGCCGCCTCAGCCTCGCCAAGTCCAAGCGCGAGGTAAAGAAGGAGTGGACGCCCCCACCAGAATACAAAGCAGCCTCCCTCCAGCTCAAGATCGAGGAGGACCCATAAGAGTTTCGGGGCATGTGCATGGCGGAGCATGTCTCCTTTGACTCAGTGTTGCCAACGACGAACGAGTTCGTGGAGGCGTGGTCTAGGGGGAGTACCGGAGCGAGCAGGCCGAGCGCATGTGCCGGCTCGGCCTCTTCATCAACCTGGACGGCGATGACGACCCGTCGAACTGGAGCGGCGACGTCGGCCAGGGATGTAGCAGCGGCCCGGCGTCGAAGCAGGAGTCGCCCAACGATGATGATGGCGCCGACGACTTTGACTACGCCAAAATAAGGTCATTCTTGCCCTATCCTCGCTCGGTGATGTGTCTGGTGTTGGCGAAGGGCGCGTGAAGTTATGTGTTTGGTGGACCTTTTTGGATCCCCTCAATTTTCGTGTTCCTTGGCATGGTTCCAGGTCTGGCTTCAACATGGACAATGGATGTTGCTCTAGTATCATGGTCATTTGGGGTTTTAGCACGATGACTTTATGTGCCTATTACAACAAGCTTTACTTCGACAATTTTTCTTACTCCGGTATTGTAGGGGTGAGAACGGCAACGCATTGAAGTGCTTGTAGTTGTCGCTAGGTGGTCTAAGAAACTGTGTTGTTGTAACATATACTCCCTCCGTTTCAAAATATAAGATGTTTTAGGTTTATGAAGAAAATGTATCTAGACTATTTTTAGTGTGTAGGTCCACTGAGGTTTGGAGTGATTCTACATACTAAAAGTAGTCTAGATACAATCTCTTTATAAAACTATAACATCTTATATTTTGAAACAGAGGGAGTACATTCTAAAAAACGGCAACGCATTTCTTGATTATTGTTTATATATTGTGGAAATTCTCATTTAATATTCTCTTTACCAAAGTTCAGTTAGTGCCAGTATCCAGTACCTGAACATCTTTCCTGTCCATCCTAGCTTGTCTTAATTCCAAGCATACACAATGATACGAAAATGAAATCCCTTTGGCCTTCGTGGGGATGGTCAAGGAGGATTTCATCAAGAGTACTCCAAACAACAGAGAGAAGAGGATCCAAACAACTCACACTAACAGTGCACCAACAAATCGTAAGTTACATCACACTGACATTACAGCTGGTTTAGGCTAACTGATGAACCGATCATTGAATCGTGTGCGGCCGCCGCCGGCATACTAGTCCTCGCGCTCCATGTCTGTGATCGTGGCGAACGCCATGTTGACGAGATGGAGCGCGCAGCCGACAGCCAGGGAGCCGGTCTCGTCGGGCTCCAAGCGGGCGCAGAGCTCCTCGTACCGGGCCTTGACGTCGCCGAGGGCGGGCCTGCAGCCGCAGGGCGGCACCGCGACGCCGAGGACGGCATAGCACTGGTCAGCCTCACCGTTGCTGTTGCCGGAAGCAGCCAGGACGTCGTAGGCGGCGCACGCTCGCCTGATCTCCGGGAAGCCGGAGAAGGGCTCTACCTCCATGGCCATGCGCACGAGACTCCTAGCCGACTCGAGGTCGCTACGGGCCCAGAGATCCTCCGCCGCCTGCAGCAGCTGCCTCGCGCCGTCGCTGTTCTCCGCGAGCTCCGTGTCCGGCGCCACAGTGGTGTCGCTGCGGCGGCGGCGGGCAGCGGCTACGCACCTGGTGATCTCGCGCAGCCCCTGGATCCCCGGCGGCCCCGCGGTGAGAGCCTCCTCCAGCCGCATCTTCGCGAGGGCCTCCGCGGTAGTAGTGTCCGCGACGCTGCTGCCGCCGTCGCGCGGCCGCCGATCCATAGTCGCGGACCACCAGGTGTCGCGACGGAGGAATCTTGTTTGGCCTGACCCTGACGGCCGTTTGCCTAGGACCGACGACGATCCACGAAGCTCCCGTAACTTGACCGGTGCCGTCGGTCGGACTCCGAGGCCAGGGCCAGCTACAGGCGGGTGATCATCGTAGTAGTCGAACGGCTGCGGCGGCTGCATGTCGTCGCCGTCCAGCTGAATCTTCGTGAAAGCCGCCGCCGTGGTGTCGGTGGTGTTGATGTTATTTCCGTCGCTGCCCAACAAGGTGATGTTCAAGATCTTTTGCAGTCGTTCCAACGCCGCCCGATCCGTCGCCGACCGATCCATCGCCGGAGGGTTGTTGCAGTTGATCGGTGGACGTGGATTGCCTCTGCTGCTTGGTCTGATGATCTGCTCCGAGATCGGAGGGTGGGCGTGGGAATTTAAACTAAGAGCTGGAAGGGCAGTAGGATCATCAACGCCGATTCGGGCGGGGACTCCGATCCGACGCATCATCGATTGGTGTTTCTTTCCGCTATAAACTCAAACCACACGATAGGCTAGCTCGATAGGATTTCGGACTCCAACAAACACTCACCTTTTTTTTGACGGGTGGACTATAACAAACTTTTTTTTTTTGCGATAAGAGAACTTGTATTACTCAAAAATATCAGGGATTACAATCAGCTCGACAGATGGTCATAAGACCATCAGGTCCAGATCCGAGCCAAACAGATGTACGAGCATTTGTTCTAGCGAAGTTTGCCATAAAATGACTACTATTATTTGACTTCGCCTAATGTGAGTAATACAAGACCGGCGAACCTTCATCAAGATTTTGATCTCTTCAATTGTTGTTGAAAAAACCGATCGATCCATCTCTCCATTTGTTAAGGCTTTAACCATCTCCAAACAATCCACTTCAATAAGCAAGGCTGGTTGCACCAATGTAAGGCCAAAGATATACCTTCAAGTAAAGCGCCTAATTCTGCTCCCAACGCATCACAGCATGAGAACAACTGGCGACAAGAAGATATGATAATATCACCATTATGATCTCGGAGTACAATGCCAGCCCTAGCACCACCATCAGTATGAAAAGACCCATCGGTGTTAAGCTTTACCCAACCCTCAGGTGGAGGCGTCCAACCAGGTAAGGCAACAGGCTGTTGTAATGTATGCACCTGCTGCTCATCAGGATCCATAATAAACTTGCCCTTGACTATATTCTCAAAGGAGTGATGCTTGATTTGGAAGAGTGAATCGAGATAGCTCACAAGAAATTGCCTAGAAACTTCCAACGGTGGAGGGATTTTGTCATAAACAACTTCATTACGAATATACCAAATTCGCCATAAGGTCATCAAAACGTTGCTTACCATTGCATGTGGTAAATTGCTTATAAAATTTAGCAACCATTCAGAGCCTGTATTGACGATGGAGTATGGTGGCGGTAGGTTCCAAATTTGTGCCATATAGTCCCACAGTCGTCTGGCCATATCACATCTTAGGAAAGGGTGGAAATTATCCTCCGGCTCCCGACGGCAAACAGGACATAAATCTGAATATTCCATATTCCATATATGCTTATTTTTCCATGTGGGCAGAGAGTCAGTTGTTAGACGCCACGCAAAGTGCTGCACTTTCGGTGGTACCGTCGACTTCCAAACAAGATCCCAAATTTTCCTTGAACCATCAGGAACTAAGCTGGTTGAGACGGTGGTATCACTCCATGTCTCATCCATTGCTAGCATGTACGCACTGCCAACCGTGAAAAGTCCATGTTTGGATGGAGCCCAGGCCAGCTGATCGTCCATTAGCCTCAAAGATGGTTTTATTTTTAAGATCTCCATCACATCAGCTGGAACAAAGTATTGATATAACAGATCAGTTCTCCAAACACCATTTTGATCAAGCAACTCATAAACAAAACGTAAACGACATCTATTCTTCTGTAAAATTGGCCGAAAGGAAAATGGCCTAGGTATCCAAGGATCACGCCATATCCTAGTCTTCTGGCCATTCCCAATA
The DNA here is from genome assembly GCA_916181665.1 of Avena sativa. Lineage (NCBI taxonomy): Eukaryota > Viridiplantae > Streptophyta > Magnoliopsida > Poales > Poaceae > Avena > Avena sativa. Next base: position 222,539,808 of record OV702296.1, read on the forward strand.
CGCCATATCAAGCCTTTTTTCAATAATTCCAGACCATATGAAATAGCCTGCCAGGTGGAAGACGCATTACCCGTGAAAACTGTATCCTCTAGCTTCCCATTGGGGTAGTACTTGGCCTTCAAAACACTTGCGCAGAGACTATTTGGCTTTGTGATTAATCTTCAAGCTTGCCTAGCAAGTAGAGCACGGAAATCCCGAAAACCCAAACCTCCTTGATTCTTTGTTCTCTGCATTTTCTCCCATGAACGCCAATGCGTTTTCCTTTTTCCGTCCTTGGATCCCCAATAGAAATTCCTCACCATGTTTGTTAAATCATCACATACCGAGAATGGAATCTTAAAAACACCCATTAAATAGATTGGCAAGGCTTGAGCCACAACCTTAATGAAGACCTCCCTTCCGGCCTGCGCTAAATTACCATCGCCCCACATCATGAGCCTCTTGGCTAGCTGCGCCTGGAGGTTATGAAGTTTACCTCTCGACATACGGCCGTCCGGAGTAGGGAGGCCCAAGTACTTCTCATCAAAGGATTGAGTTGTGACTTGGAGAGCTAGTCGAATACCCTCCTGTGCCTCTGCCGCACATGAGTCACCAAAAAGCACCGAACATTTAGCTAGGTTAATAAGTTGGCCAGTAGAAGATGCATATATATACAGAGCTTTTTTTACTGCCTCCGCTTGGTCAATATTTTCCTTGAAGAACAGTAGTGTATCATCAGCGAAGAGCAAATGTGAGATGCCAGAAGCTCTCCAACACACCTTAATGGGTGAGATCACATTCTCAGCAATTCCTTTATTTAGGAGAGCGGACAAACCATCAGCAACAAAAAGGAATAAGAATGGAGATAAAGGGTCACCTTGCCGTAGCCCACGCGACGGTGCAAATGAATCCAAGAGGGTTCCATTAAATTTTATAGAATACCTCACTGACGTTACACATGACATTATCCAATCAACAAAATGGTGAGAGAAACCCAACTTTTGCATCACTTGCCTCAAGAAAGACCAATCAACCCGGTCATATGCCTTAGAAAGATCAAGCTTATATGCACAAAAACTCTTTGTAGGATCTTTTTCTTGTTTGATATGATGTATGCACTCGAAGGCTAGAAGTGCATTGTCAGTTATCATCCTTCCAGAAACGAAGGCACTTTGTGAAGGTGAAATAAGATCATCTAGCAGAGGTCTTAACCGATTAACCAAACATTTCGACACAACTTTGTAAACAACGTTACACAAGCTAATTGGACGGTATTCGGAAAGCTTGGTTGGATTGGATACCTTAGGAATCAACATAATGGAAGTGGTGTTAGCTCCTTCTGGCATAAGACCAGTTTTGAAGAATTCTTGAACGGCAACAACAACCTTCTCCTTCAACGTATCCCAATTTCTCTGAAAAAAACCTGGCCGGAAATCCATCTGGACCAGGTGCCTTTAATGGACAAATCTGAAAGAGAGAATTAGCTATTTCCTTCTTAGTGAAATCGCTGCATAGAAGGTCATTTGATTCATCTGATATGCATCGGTGAAATAGGTCCACCACTGGGGACGGATCCAAACTTGCATCTGCGGTAAACAGGAAGGTAAAGTACTCGTTAACCATAGCATGCATAGTAGGAACATCATCATGAATGACACCACTATAATCCTGTAGTTTTCTAATCTTGTTCTTTCGGGCCCTCCAGACCGCTTTACTATGGAAGTACTTTGTATTTCTATCACCTTATTTCAGCCATGTTAGCCGCGACCTCTATAACCACATCATCTCTTCACGGTATATTAGCTCATTCATACGATCAGTCACACGCCGGATTTCCTGCCTATCCGCATTCATGAGCATGAGCTGCTCCAACTGCTCACGGGACTTCTGCAGCTCAAGTTTAACGTTACCAAAGTTTTCTTTGCTCCATTCTTGCAGTTTGAACATAGTTCTGCCAAGGGCGTCCCCAATATCACCCAGGTCCTGAATTGACCCACAGGAGTCCCATGAGTTTTTGATCACCTCAGGGAGAGAACACTCACGTTCCTACATTAATTCATACTGCTTGCACCATTTGACACACTGCTGTATCTCCTCGGCCTCACCAGAAATTAAAAGTGCCACATGATCAGAACAGGGCGTGACAATGTGTTTGACAGAATAATGTGGAAATAAATTACGCCAAGAATTTGTAGCTAGAGCTCGATCTAATCTGACTTTAACATTTGCAGCACCAGATCTCTTGTTATCATATGTGTAAGGTACCCCAGAAAATCCCAAATCTACTAGCTCACATGAGTCCACAACATCCCTGAAAGCAGGCATATGTGTGTCTGCTCGGGGAGTAGCTGGAAAATGTTTGAAACTCCAGAGACATTCATTGAAATCCTCTGTAACAAGCCACAGAAGGTTATGTACAGTACTCAGCTGAAGCATTTTGTCCCACATTGATTGTCTATGTTCATCTCTTGGCTCCCCATATATGCATGTTAACCTCCACTGGGGAGTATCGTCCGAGGAATTGATGATGAGATCAATAAAGAGATCCTGCACATCCTCGACAGTGACATGTAGAGACTCATGCCAATAAACTGCAAAACCACCGCTAAAACCCTCGCTGTCCTTACCAGCGAAACCTCGTAAACCAAATCGACCGCAGAAACTTTTCATCTTATCAGATTTCTGCCGCGTCTCGCACAAAAAAACTACAGATGGGGAATGCGACTGGATTAGTGTCGCAACCTCTCGAACTGTCCGAGGGTTCCTGCCCCCTCGACAGTTCAGGCCTAAAAGATTTATTGGGACGGGCGACGCCCCATCACGGAGCCTGCCAAATTTGCAGCAGCGATATCAGAAGCATTCGCCATCAGTTTATCAGAAACCTCAACACCATCCATAGTTCCAGCCGTAACGTCACCTGTTCTGCTTTGTTTTGGATCCCGCTTCGGTGGTGGACTCGCAGGAACAGTCGAAGGCGGACTTTGAAATTGCTGTACCAAAGCATTAACCATCGGCTGTGGTTGCAGATCATGAGAATTAACATTATCCTCTTGAGTTGTACTAGCAGGTCTAAGACTCATTGGATCCACCAAATCATTGGTAACCTCATCCTTCCCAAAACGTGTAGGATCAAAATTATCGTAAGAGTCATCCAGGCCACCTCTGCCACGGCCACGACCCGATCCTCTACCACGTCCTCTACCCCTTCCAGCACCCCTAATAGCCCAAGATGCCTTCAGATCTTTGAAGATTAAAGTATCCGGGGCGTGAATCCCATCTCCATGTTCAGTATCAAGGTGTCCAATCATCCCACAAAAAGAGCACCAATCCGGCAGACGCTCGTATTTGACAAGAAATAATTGGAGTTTACCTCCTCTGATCATTGATACAACAATTTTCAGCTGCTTCCTCACATCAAACTTAATTCTCACACGGTAATAGTTCCCCACAAAATCAGACGAAGCCGGCTCAACTGTCACAACTTCACCGACTTTAGCAGATAGCACCTCAAGAAAAGGTCTGAAACCCTCTGGTAAATCATGAATTTGTATCCATATCTTGAACATGGGGAGATCAATCAGCGATGGTTTGGTAAAGCCATCATACTCGGCCATCAGGACTGGATGTCCTCTAAACGTCCATGGACCTCCCTCCATCACTTTATCCCAATCTCCAAGACAAGAAAACTGCATAGTATACATGTTGTTATCCAGTGCTCGGAATTTAACCTCCTGCACCAGATCCCACGCCGACCTCATGTTCTTGAAGAACCAAAAATCGCTAAAGTCCCAATCAGTAAAAACCCTAGAGATCGCCAACCATCGCGTAGCTTCCGCCGGAGGCGGGTTTTGATCTTCATAGACCACATCATCCATATGCTCCTCACGCAGCCCAAGCCACTTCATCATCACGTCCAGATCATCATTGGCGGCACCCAAGTTGGATGCGGAAGAGGCCATCTGCGCCCTTCCGGAGGGGAACACAGAGCCGTTCGTGAGAAGAGCCCTAACCCTAGCACCAAGGTAGCAGGACCGGCGAGCGAGCCAGCTGCAATCGGCAGGAAGGGGAGGGGAAGGTGTTGGTAAGAGTCTCGACGCCGATCGCGGTCGGCGGGAGGAAGAGAAACCCTAACGAGGGAATATAACAAACTTCTTATTCTAAATAAACAAGAAATAAATTTTTTCTAAGTACTCCCTCCGTCCACTTGTAGGTTTGTTTTAAGTCACATTTTGTTAGGTTTGACCCACTCGTAATGACAGCTCCCCTTGCACCTGTATAAAGATCAGCTATAAAAGAAGCATCAACGTTTAACTTAGAATGCCAACCGTCTTTCCGCTTCTGGACGGATTTCTTTCTTGATCATACATGGTTCGCAGTAATGGCAAGAATAGCTTGTGCCCAAGGCGCTGAAGAGGCCACATTCTCGCTGCGGGATATCGGCGACCTCCTCTGCCATCAGATGTACCAGCACGCAGTACTGATTAGCTCCTTGACGTCAATGTCGACAAGCCTCGGTGCTGGGCGATCACCTGTACGGATAATGGGATAAGTTCCTCCAGAACCGATGATCCTGATCTGTCAATCAGCGACACCTCGTTTATGTAATCCAATAAACCAAGATTTGACCAGATTTCCTGAACTCTCGAACAGTGAAAGAAAGCATGTACTTCCTCTGTCCCATAATAGATGTCTTAGCTTTTTCAAATTTTGAATGAATCTATATACTAGTGTCTAGATTCATTTAAATTTTGACAAATTTGAGACATCTATTTTGAGACGGAGGGAGTAATATATCTTCACAATATAATTCACACACGGGACATTGGCCGCTGGGAATAATGTGTCTATTTGTGAGGACGCTGTTACAAGGAATAGTACCATGTAGCATCCTCATGAGAAAATCTTGATTTTGGGAGCGATTCTTAGTGACCATAGTTTTCCCTAGACTAGGTTAATATCAGCGGGGCCTTGAGCATTAATACGATTCGTGCCATGTTGAAAATCCCATTCCATGTAATAGGCCAATCTGACTAAAAATGTACCTTGTTTAGTGAAATGCCACAACACAAAATCTTCCATTAACCCAATAGCAAGAGGGATCCTTAAAATCCTACCAACATTAACTGACAGGAATAGGGTCCTGAGCAGATCTTCATTCCACGTTCTTGTGTTAGAATCAATCAGTTCTGAGACCTTGGTAGGGCCAGTGCCATCCCGACGAGTCACAATCTTCCTTGTTGAACTAGATGGGATCCATGGATCATCCCAAATATTGATGTTCTCTCCACTTTCAACACGCCAGATATAGCCTTTCTTAAAAGTTTGAATCCTAGCCCACACACTTTGTCAAGTATATTATGCGTTTAACAAGTCACCCGTTGGGTAATATTTTGCTCTTAACACACGAGCACACAGGGATTCAGGTTCACAAAACAATCTCCATGCTTGCTTGGACAACATTGCAACATTAAAGAAGTGCAAATCCCTAAACCCCATACCGCCTTTCTTTTCTGGGACACATATTTTTCACCACGCAAACCAGTGCATGTGTTTCTTATCATCATCATCATCATCATCTCCCCACCAGTATCGGGATATAGCATCTGTTATCCCTTTGATTACTTTTTTAGAGAGTTTGAATGCCGACATCGCATATGCAGGAATAGCCTGCACAATAGCTTTCAATAAAGCTTCCTTTCCACCATAAGATAGTAACTTTTCTTTAAAACCACTCAATATTCTGATAATCCTATCAACCAAATGCATGAAGAAATCGGTTATGTCCATGCCAACAATAGGTGGCACCCCAAGATATTTGTCTGTAATTGCTTCGGTTAAGATATTTAGCTCTGAAAAATAGCCATATTTGTATCAACAGGTGTACATGGGCTAAAGAAAATGCTGGACTTGTCCACACTAACCAACTGACCCGAAGAAGAACAATAGTCTTGGAGCACTTTGTTGAGAGTAGAAGCATTTGAGATATCAACCCTGAGCAACATTAGCGAGTCGTCCGTGAACAACAGGTGGGATACAGCAGGTGCGTTGCGGCACACCTTAACCCCAATAAGATTCCCCGCATCCTCTTCATGCTTCAGCAAACTCGAAAATCCCTAAGCACAAAGAAGAAATAAGTAAGGGGAAGGGGATCTCCCTGTCAGAGGCCCCTAGTAGGGATAATGGTCTCCAAATCATGGCCATTAATCTTGACTTGGTACTTAACATATTTGACGCAACTCATGATCAGTTGTATCCACTCCTCCTTAAACCCCAAACAGAGCAAGATCTTCTCAAGAAAGGGCCACTCCACACGATTGTATGCCTTGTGCATATCAAGTTTAATTGCACAGACCATATTTCCCTGTCTTTTTATTTTTAATAGCATGGTAAAATTCATATGCCACCAGAAAATTATCAGTTATAAGCCTTTCCGGGACAAATGCACTTTGGGTAGTTCAAAATATTTTTGAGCCTAGCCGCCACAACTTTGGAAATAACTTTGTAGACTATATTGCATAGACTAATAGGTCGATACTGAGTTACCTTATCTGGATTATCCACCTTCAGAATTAATACCACCGCAGTATCATTCCATCCTTCAGGAATAATTTTAGTATTTATAGCTAGAAGAACTTCATCAGTTAGCTCCTCACCGAACAAACTCCGATATTTTTTGAAGAAAATAGCTTGTAATCCGTCTAGGCCAGTGGATTTGAGATCCCCAATATTGAACAAATCTTTCTTCACCTCCTCTCTAGTATACACTGCACCAAGGACTTCATTCATCTCTTGAGTAACACAAGGTTTCACTTTATTGATTACCTCTGGGTCAGGTTGATCCACCTCCGAGGAGAAAAGTCCTGCAAAATAATCCTTGATATGATCAGAGAGATCTTGTTGGTCTTCTATCCAAATATCATAAGTATCTTTCAGTTTTTTGATGAGGTTTTTCTTCTTCCTAGCTGATGCAAAATTGTGAAAAAACAATGTATTTTGGTCCCCGTATTTCATCCAATTGGCCCTGCTACGTTGAACCCATTTAATCTCTTCCTGGTCATGTATGTTCTCCATCTCAACCTGGATCTCGTGTTGCCTTTTTGTTGCATCATCCGATAAGGGGTCGTCCATGACGTCGTTCAGTTCTCTCTGAAGCTCAGCAAGCCGATGCCGGGGTTTCATCAGAGTGTCCTTATCCCAATCATGCAGGGCTTGATGGACCTCTTTTAGTTTTAGAGATAAATTTCCTTGTTCATTTCCTTGGGCCTTGTTCCATGCCAAACCCACAACCGAGTCAAAAGCTTCTTCCAGAAGAAACTTTGCTTCAAAATATTTCCTCGCACTCGACCTAGTCACCTGAGGTGATTCCATGTATGAGCAATCCAACAAGATTGGTCGATGATCTGACTTAGAGAAATCCTCATCAAAGTAGCCATGGGAAACTTTGCACACCATTCCGGGTTTTCCACCGCCCGGTCTAACCTTTCCCTCATTCTGCCTCTTCTCCACGTAAACCTCTCTCCAATAAAACCCAGTTCCTCCAAGTTGTAGTCCTGGAGGGCATCACGGAACCCCTCCATACATCTTTGGGGATGCAGGTTTCCTCCCTCCTTCTCGGCACCTACTAAGATCTCATTACAGTCGCCTAGCATAACACAAAGCAGGTTAACCATGTTGTGTACTTCGTGCATATAATACCACGTTAGGTGTTTCCTGCTACCATTGCGTTCACCATATATACCAGTGATCCTCCAAGCATCACTAGTATTCTTGTCGATACGAATATCCAAATAGTTTGTGTGTACTCTTTTTGAGGTCACATTCAATTCATTCTTCCACGACAAGAGAAGTCCCCCGCTCCGACCATCGCTCTCAGACATGATGAGGTGATCGAAAACCATTTGTCACTTTAAATTCTCTGCCCTAGATTTACTCAGATGTGTCTCGAACAGAAAAAGAACATCCGGTTTGTGTTGCACCTAGATAATTAGGAGCACGCGAACTTTCGTGGATTTACGTAACCCACGGCAGTTGAGACCTAAAGTTTTCATTGCGACCGGACATGCTCAATAAAGCCCGTCGATCCTAGGGTAGTGCCTAAGTTCTCACCATCCACATTTGTCCTCTTCGCGCGGTCTTTGTCCCCAGTCGTTGAAGGATTTTGATGAGGTGGCGCTTCTATATCTGTCTCCATGTACATATCCTTCGAAGACTCATGACCGTCAGTCTGGGGGCCTGTCAAGTTGAATTCAATACGTCGTTTCGTAAGGGTATCAGCCATATCGCCCTCCTTCATGATTGTGTCCACAATTTTCATAGGACTAGAAGCAGTATCCTTCAAAGAATCATCATCAGCTACAGCCCATCCACAATTTTTATTAGCTCTCCTATCACGGAGGTTGTTGATATCCAGACCCCTCTCCCCCAAACCAGTCTTTCCTCCTTCACCAATATCACGAGATCGACCACCACGGTAACCTTCCCTATTTCCACCAAAAACCACCCTCCCATGCCATGTTTCTCTGTTAGCTTTCAGAAACTCTCCCCACTTCAGCATACTAATGTCAAATTCACATGTTCCACATTTTTCATGGACATGCCCAAGTAGACCATAAGCACCACAAATTTTAGGGATTTTCTCATATTGGAGAATAAAAATTTCTCTCTTCCCGTTACTTGACATAGTAACAACGCAAGTCAAAGATTTACGAATATCAAGCTTCACTCTAACTCTGATGAAATCACCTAGGCCGTGTTGTGTAGACTCAACTTCAATAACTTGTCCAATCCTTTTCTCAGCTAGATTTTTAACAACAACCACCTCTCCGTAACCATCCGACAGTTTATGAATTTGTACCCAAATAGTAATAAAATTTAGATCTACAGAATCAGCCAGCGAGAGACCATCATATTCTTCTATAGCAACTACGTTCTGACAGAACAACCATGGGCCTCCTTTGTAACTTTAGTCTAGTCACCAAGGAAATAGCATCAGACCGTGAAAAAATTCCCTAGCAGATGGCGAAAATCCAGATCTCTCGCCGGGATCCATGCGATGCGCATATGCTGTTCAAACATTTTGGGGCTAAAGAAATTCAACATATGCACTTTGGCCAGTGCCATCCACTTTACTCCCTGAGTGGGAGCATCAAGAACATATTCAAAAACGACCTCATCAATCTCATCATCCTTAAACCCAAGTCGCTATAAGAGATCACCCAGAGGTTCATCTCTCTTATGGCTTGAACCTTCGCCCAGCTGACTGCCTGCACTAGACGTCTAAGACATCATCACAGACGGAAGATCACCCAGGATTCTACAGAATTGGTCTAGGGTTTATAGATTTCAAAGGAGACCCGCCACCCAGAGATGGCGAGAGAACATGAACATGTCCACTCCATGGTAGTGATACGTCGGAAACGTATCTATAATTTTTTATGCTCCATGCTTGTCTAGTATATACTTTGCTTTGCTTTGCCTACACTTTGAGGTGTTTTTATATGTTTTCTGGAACTAACCTATTAACAAGTTGCCACAGTGCCAGTTGCCTGTTTTCTTCTGTTTCTGGTTCCAGAAAGGCAGAAAATCAATATTCTCGGAATTGGACGGGACAAACGCCAAAGTCAATATTTTACCGTGGGCAACACGAAGCCAGAAGATGAGACGGAGAAGGCTCACCAGGGGGCCACACCCCCTGGCCGCACGGGTGGGCCCACCCCGCGCCTGGGGGGTGCAGTCACCCTAGTGGCCCCCTGGATCGCCCCTTCGCCTATAAGAAGCCCCCGATGCAGAAACCCTAGGCACCCGATCAAAACTCCACAAAACCTTCTTTAGCCTCCGCCACCATCGTCTCTAGTTTGGGGGGATCTGAAGCTCTTCCCGGCACCCTGTCGAAGGGGAGATCATCCTGGAGGCCTTCTTCTTCATCATGCCAGCCTCCGGTATGAAGCGTGAGTAGTTCCACCTTGGACTACGGGTCCATGTAGTAGCTAGATGGTTGTATCTCCTCCTTGTGCTTTCATGTATAGATCTTGTGAGCTCCGTTCATGATCAAGATCTAATCTATTTGTAATCATGAATGTTGTGTTTGTGGGGATCCGATGGATATTGAGATTACTATGTCAGATTGATTAATGGTTTTGTCTATTTGATTCTGCCATGTCTTTGTTGTTTGTGATCTTGCATGCTCTCTGTTGTGAGTAGCTATCTTGTCCAAGTAGTTGCTAGTGACTCCAAGATGGGGTATTTATGCTTGATAGTTGGTTCATGCCTCTAGTTTCCAAGGGAAGTGATAGAAATCTCTTCGGTTGTAGATGTGTTGTTGCCACTAGGGAGAAAACAACAGTCTCTTGTTGATGGAACAAGTGGATTGTTTACCTTAGACACTTTGCTTAAAGCAGTTGTCTGTTGGTTGCAACTTAATACTGGAGGGGGTTCAGATGATAACCTGAAGGTGGACTTCTAGTCATAGATGCAGTTGGATGGCGGTCTATGTATATTATTGTATTTCCCTATTGAATCTCGTAGGATCTTTTTGTCTAGTATTGCATTGTTATGCCTTGCTCAGTTCCTGTCAATTGCCCTGCTGTAATTTTTTACCCTTGATGCCATGTTGTTTATCTAAGGAGAGCACCTCTAGTGAACTATGGACCCCGGTCAAATCTTTACCATTGATACATCTTCCACTGTTTACTTGCTGCAAACCATCATCACCTTCCACACCATACAGTTAATCCTTTGTTACAGCAACCGGTGAGATTGACAACCTCACTGATCGTTGGGGCAAAGTCTTGAGTTTGTGTTGTGCAGGTTTCCACGTTGCTTGCAACACTTGTGTGACGTTTCCTTCCTCCTACTGGTTCGATAACCTCGGTTTCTTACTGAGGGAAGACCTGTTGCTGTGTTGCATCACACCTTGCTCTTAGGGTTTCCCGACGAAGCGCACCTACATCAACTAGGCGCATCAACAAGTTTTCTGGCGCCGTTACCGGGGAGTGTAAGGACGTCTTCACAAGTGGAGTCCTCCTCAACCGTTCTCTTTACTTTGTTTTTAGTTTGCTTAGTTTCTTTTGCTTGGTTTTGTTTGCCTATTTTTATCAAAAACTCCAAAAAAAATAGTTTAGTTTGGTTTGCTTTCTTTATTCAAAAACTCAAAAAAATTAGTTCTTGCTCTAGCTGCTGCTGCTGTTTTTGGCTTGCTCCACTTTGCCAAAATGAACTCTGCTGAGAACACCAAGTTGTGTGACTTCACTAGCACAAACAACAATGATTTCCTTAGCACTCCTATTGCTCCACATGCTCCTGATGCTACCTTTTTTGAAATTAAGCCTGCTTTGTTGAATCTTGTGATGAGAGCAATTTTCTGGTGCTAGTTCTGATGATGTTGCTGCCCATCTCAATAACTTTGTTGAACTTTGTGAGATGCAAAAGTATAAGGATGTAGATGGAGATATTATTAAGCTCAAGTTGTTTCCTTTCTCCTTGAGAGGAAAAGAATAGTTGCTATCCTTGCCTAGAAATAGTTTTGATTTTTGGACCAAGTACAAAGATGCATTTATTGGAAAGTACTACCCTCCTGCTAAGATTATATCTATGAGAAGTGATATTATGAAATTTAAACAACTTGATAATGAAATTGTTTCTCAAGCTTGGGAAAGAATGAAATCTTTGGTTAAGAATTGTCCCACTCATGGACTCACAGCTTGGATGATTATCTAGACTTTTTATGCAGGTTTGAACTTCTTTTCAAGAAATCTGTTGGATTCAGCTGCTGGAGGTACCTTTATGGGCATCACTTTGGGTGCTGCAACAAAACTCCTTGATAATATGATGGTTAATTAGTCTGAATGGCACACTGAGAGAGCTCCACATGGTAAGAAGGTAAATTCTGTTGAAGAAACCTCCTCTTTGAGTGATCAGATTGATGTTATTATGGCTATGCTTGTTAATGGGAAAGCTCCTTTAGATCCAAATAATGTTCCCTTAGACTCTTTGGTTGCTCAAGAAGAGCAAGTTGATGTGAACTTCATTAGAAACAACAATTTTGGCAACAATACTTATGGTAATAACTACAGGCCTTATCCACCTAATAATAGAAATGCTTACCATGGTAGATCTGGAATGCCTAGTGAAGATAGGATTCTAGAAGTTGAAAGATCCACCAAAAACTTTATGCAGATGCAATTTGAGCAAAACAAGATATTCACTAAAACTATGGAAGAACAATCTGTTATCTTGAAAAACATTAGTCATCAGCTTGAGAATCTGAATAGAGAAATTCCTAGTTTACAGTCAAAATTTTTGAGTGCTGAGAAGAATATTTCCTGTTTGTCTGAAGCACAGTCCTCATTGATTAATAAAATGGCTGCTAAACCTGAAACCATGGAAAGTACCTTTGCTGCTACTCATGCCATACAAGTTACTATTGATGAAAATGTTAGACTGTTAGCTCAACTTCATGCTAAGTGGGAAAGGGAAGATAAAATTGATAGAAACAATAGTGTCTGCATCATCACTAGAATGGTTACCACTAAGCCACAAGAAGTCCCTATTCCTCCTCCTACAATGCCCAAGCCTAATGAATCTACTACTAGTGACTCTAAGTTTGATTTTGATATAGAAGGTTGCAATATTTCTGAAGTGATTTTGTTCTTGCAAAAACTTGCTAGAAGTCCTGATGCTAGTGATATACATGTTGCTTTCACCAAACACATTACGGATGCTCTTGTTAAGATTAAGGAAGAGAAGTTAAAACACAAAGCTGCTATTCCTAGGAAAGTAGAAGATAGTTGGGAACCCATTATTAATGTGCAAGTGAATGACTTTGATCTCAAAGCTTCATGTGATATTGGTTCTAGTGTCTCTATTATGCCTAGGAATATTTATGAAATGCTTGATTTGCCACCTTTGGAAGATTGTTATTTGGATGTCCCACTTGATGATAATGCTAAGAAGAAACTCATGGGGAGTATTAATGATGTTCTCATTATGGTTAACAATGCTTATGTCCCTGTTGATTTCTATGTTTTGGATGTTGAATACAATGCTTCTTGTCCTATTGCTTTGGGAAGACCTTTTCTTAGAACTGTTCATGCCATCATTGATATGAAAGAAGGCACCATTAAATATCAATTTCCATTCAAGAAAGGTATTGAACACTTCCCTATAAGGAGAGAGAAGTTGCTTTTTTCTCCTCATTTAAAAGCAAGGTTTGATGTTAATGCTTCCTCATTTGAAAATACTTGATTTCTTGCTTCTTGTGCCTAACTTAAAGGCGTTAAAGAAAAGTACTTGTTGGGAGATAACCCAAGAGTTCCCTTGAGTCTTGGAAGTTATTACTTCAGTAATGACCTCTCCTTATCCTTTTTGTTTGCTTTTTGTGCCACGAATGACCTCTAATGAGAGGGAAGTAAGATTTAGGGAGTTGCTATCCTGAAACAGATTTCTGTCCTCCACCATAAATTTTCGTGAGGAGTCTCTGTCAGTCGGATTGAGCTAAAAATTTACGAATAAATCCCCCAGTATGTTAGCTAACTTCGTTAGTTCAACACTTTTTGATTTGAGCAACAGAAGATTTTCGAAAAAAATCGGTTTTTACCTGCTGGTCTGTTTTGACAGATTTCTGCCATTATTTGCATTTGCTTCTTATTGATTCTTTTTGAGTTCTCTTTTGGGGAATTGAGCTTCTTGAAGGAGTTGCTATAGTAGCTTGTGTTTTAGTGAAATTTTTTGCTATTCCAAATATAACCCCAAAGGTCTTTTATCTTTTGAATACACTAATGTTGTAATGAAGATTGTGTGAAGTTTTGTATGAAGGAAAAAAAATTCAGGTGTAGAGAGAGAATGATGTAATGAGATGAAGAATGGACAAAATCTCAAGCTTAGGGATGCCACCCTGGTGTCACCCCAAGAAATATCCAAGATGTACAAGCGTTAAAGCTTGGGGATGCCCAAGGAATCCCCTTCTTCATCAATAAAAAGCTCAGGTCTTTCTAGACACTTCGTTTTTATTGTTTCATGCACTGTGATGACCCACAAGTATAGGGGGTGTATCGTAGTACTTTCGATAAATAGGAGTGTCGATCCCAACGAGGAGCAGAAGGTGCTGAACAGTGGTATGGAGTAGGAAATCCCTGTGAATACTTAGCAAACGGATTTTTATTGGTTTTCTGACAAAGCAACAAAGCAAGGAGCAAGGAACAAAAGTAACGAACAAACGGAGCAAGTGGACCAATCCTTTCTTAGCAAAGGACAAGCTGGTGGAAATACTTATAAGGACCAAACATTTTCGAGGACACATGGGAATTCTATCAAGTGCTTTCGCTTCAAATAGCTGAGTACTCTTCTCTGGTGTTGTAATTGTTGTGTGGGTGAATCTGTGCTAACATACTGCCCTTCATAGGACTAATACATAATTGTGATTAAACTCCCTGCAAACATCCGTAACTACAGGAAAGTAATTATGATATAAATCTAACCACAACCTTAAACTTTGAGATCCTACGCTCCCTTGTGCAAAGGTGTCCTAACGGGGGTTCAGGTTTCTGTCACTCCGGCAACCCCACAATTAGTAGCCAAATACACAATGCATCCCCCTAGGCCCATAAATGGTGAAGTGTCATGTAGTCGACGTTCACATGACACCACTAGAAGAATTGCACCACAACTTAAATACTAAACCATTGAATAATAACTCATCACATATTCACTACTAACAACATGACTTCTCCATGTCCTCAAGAACTAAACGAATTACTCACAAGACATCATATGGATCAAGATCAAAGATGATATGGTAATGGATAACAATCTGAACATAAACAATAATCCAATGGTTCCACTCACAAGCATCAACTACAATAGTAATCAACACCGGGAAAGTTTCCCTAATGAACTAAGCAATATCCAACACAATTGTTACAGCAGGACGGAGTGGTGATGATGGTGCTGGTGGAGATGATGGTGTGGATGATGATGATGATCCCAATGAAGCCTAGCTTGATGACGGTGTTGATGGCGACGGTCTCCCCTCTCCGGGAAGGAATTTCCCCGGCAAAAATCCGTCTGCCGGAGAGATCTTTCTCTCTCGGTGTTTTCCGCCCCCCAGAGGAAGCGGAAATCTATTTGTGGTCGCTCCCTGAGGCTTAGGGTTTTGTAGGGAAGATATAGGCGAAGGGGCGGAGTCGGAGGCTGGGTAGGTGGGCCACACCTGCCCTAGGCACGGGGTCAGGTAGGCCCGCGCCTAGGGGGTGTGGGCCCCTGAGGCCCTTCTTCATCCCTCCTTCTGGCTTCCTTCGTCCTCTCATAAAATAATATGTTTCCATATTTTTATGGTATTTTTCTGATCTTTGTGAAATTGCACCGAAACGCCTTCTTTTCCATCAGAATCCAGACTCCGGCAGTCCATCCTCTAGGAATCATCCAACATGCATAAACAGATGAAAAGCCATAAGTAATACCTCATAATAAGACAAATATCAATGGATAGAGGTAAATTATGATATAGAATGGTGATGCAAATTAGGCGTATCAACTCACCCAAGCTTAGACTTCGCTTGTCCCCAAGCGAATACTGAGCTCAGTAAACATGTCCACAGGTTTATGGAGTCAAGTGTTGATAAAAGAATACGAACAAGAAGCATCACACTTAGCATTGCACAACTCATAGAAGAAAGTAACTCACCATTATATAACTTAGCTTGCAACCAACTACAACAGTCACAATAGAGATGCATAAAGATAAATCATAATTGGAATTGGCAAACTTGTTCTTGGTCAGAGAACAACTGGCAAATAGTTTCACAAAAGCTTTTTGTAGAAGTTTCAAAATAGGAGCACTCTTTGCTCAAAAAGGTTTTTCACAAGTGAAGTCTTTCAAAGTAATACTCAATAGATAAGAGTTTTGTGCAAACAAGGAAGATAAAGAACATGATTGAATAAATCACCATATGAATGCTTGAAACACAACAACTCAAATGCTTGCTGGAGATGGAGAGGAAGTAGCTTTACTGACTCAACTTGGAAGTGGGAGAAAGGTCCCTTCTTAGAGGGTAGCAGGGATTACAAGTCATAAAGAGCTTCCAAAAGATTATGGTACTTACTAGCTTTGATCCCTCATTGCCCCTATCATAAGCATCTTGAGATGATTAAGGTTAAAGTGAACAAAGATGGAGTATATGCTTGACGAAATATAAGTTGGCAATCTCATGTCCCTTGAATATGAGGTCCACTCCTCATGCTACTCAACTTTAGTCACAGGTAAGTTCTTGTCATTTTAAGTATTTGCATCTCATTGAGAACCGCCAACGGGGTACCTCTTGCACATGGTACAGGAGCTTTCCCATAACCAAAATGACAAGGCAAGCAGACAATGAGCATCTCAGCGATCTTTTTATTTACTATGTGCATAGCTTTTTATTGAGGATGCTTCATAGATGACTCACTATGGTGATGCTGCAAGTTTCCACCAAGATTAAGCATGGTTTAGGCTAGCGGCCCAGGCGTTTGTCTAACATAGGATACAAACTCCATGGACTTACAAGTTCCCTCTTTATTTCACACCGTTGACATCCATAGACAAAAGAGGACGATATCAATTGTGTATGGAGTACAAGTGCAATGTTGAAAACGTTCCCCGTGACAGCACGGTTCTGATAATTCCAACGTATAGATGCAAGCATATACAACTTCGATGTTCACAATGGTTCAAGTCTATTAGGGGCAAGTAAATAAGGTGTGCCATCAAGTTCGTGAGAGATTTACTAACTAGTTTTCACATAACAAAATACTTTTTAATTTGAAAGGTAGATGAAGCTTGAGAATTTGCTTGGAATAGCAAAAGCTACTAGGTAGATATGGTGGACACAAGTGGCAAAAGTTTTGGTTCAAAGGGTTTTTGAAACATGAGAAGTATGCCTTCTCAAAACAGGTTTTTGGCTAGCAAGGCTAGGTAGCAAGCAAGAGAGTTGAAAGAAACAAGCAAACATACAAGTAATAAAGCCAAACATGCAATCTTCCTTGAAGACACAAAAGAATCTTAAATAAAGAATACTAAGCTTATGAGCCAACAAGAAAGAAAACAAATGATACAAAATACCTGTAAGCTTTTTTTCTTTCTTTTTCTCTTTCATAGTAATGCTACTGACTAGAACTCGGTTTGCCAAAACCAATTTAGATTGACTTGATGATCCCAAAGTGGTGCCAATACTGATCAACAAGATCCATCATATAATAGAGATTGCAAACTAAAAATAGGAAGTGCAAAAATTAAAAGATCAGACTTCTCATTAATATTCAATAAAGGCACTCACACCAAGGGATACATAGATAATCAACTAAAGGAGAGATACTTCCACATGCAAACCAAACTATAAGATAAACTCTCTACCATAGATATGAATCCACTAAAAAGGTAAAAGATAAAAGATAATGGTGGTGATACCGCGGCACTCCCCCAAGCTTGGAACAAGCCAAGGGGATGCCAAACCTGATGACGAATTACTCCTTCGGTGGTGGTGGTGTTCTTTTGATAAGCTCCTCAATAAGTTTCCTCAACTCCTTGAACTCAAAAGTAAGAGTATGGATTAGCTACGAGTTTTGCTCTATCCGGTTCATGATCATGTCAGTCCGAGAATCCCAGTTCTTGTTATTATTTGTCCACTCTTTATCCTTAGCATGATCCTTCTCTGCATTGTTAGAACGAGGCATATACCAAACCGAGGGCAAATTCCCTTTGGCCACATGTTGATATTGATATTCATGTATAAGTGTATGGAAGGGTCTTTTGTTACGTGGAGGAGATGATCGTGGAGAGAGAGTATGACGTCGAGATTTCCCTCCTGTGGACATCCGTGCTGTCCTCTTAAGCTTGGTAGGTTGTGCCACCAAACCAATGCTTGCGATGGTAGCGCGAGTGTCCGGTTGCTTGTCCTCCTCCATGTCACCTTCATACCCTACTGAAATCTCCTCCTCCTTGGGGACTTGAGGTTCTGCTTCCTCGGGTTTCTTGCCTGTCGTTGGCGGAGGCCATGGTTCTCTAAACTTGAGAAGATTTCCTGACAGAAATAGATTGAAACAAAAACACGATGAGAACACGATGCACGAACCTCTGGGTATCCGGGGGGTTATATATAACTAAGTTTCAATGCATAAGGAAGGTTTTGACATGGAAACGAGGCGGAGACGGAGTTCGAGGGGGGAACACCTCCTCCAGGCGCGGCCAGGCTGGGCTCGCGCCTGGGGTGGGTTTTTCCACCCCGGACTCTGTTTCCTCTTCAGTTTCGTCTCGTAGCTTCCCTTATATATTAAAAACATCAAAAATATAAAAAGATTGGGGTTTCATGAACCTTCTATTTTCACCACTTTTACCTATTCAAAGACTAACTCTGTAGATTCCTTTTCTCTTTCTCCTGAGAATTTCCTTCATACGAAACCCTTGCACAAACTCAATGACAACATTAGTGTAAGCAAAAAAATAAACCTTTGGTACACACTTCAACTGAAAACCCATCAAAACAAAAGCTTCTGTAAGAGGCAAATGCAAATGATGGCAGAAATCTGTCAAAATAGACCAACAGGTAAAGATTGATTTTTTCGAAGACCTTCTGTTTCTCAAATAAAAAAGTGTAGAACCGATGAAAGTTGGGTAACAACTTGGAGAACAAACTTAGAAAAATGCAGCTCCATCCGAAGTACTGAGCTTCCTCACGATTTTTTACAATACAACACAAAAATCTGTCCTAGGACAGCCACTTTTCACAACTCCTTTACTTCACAAAAGTAGTTGAACTTGACACAAAAACCAAAACAAAAAGGAGAAGGAGCGGTTATTATAGAGGTAATAACTTCCAAGACTCGACAAAACTCTTGGGTTATCTCCCAACAAGTACTTTCCTTTAATGCCTTTAAGTTAGGCTCGAAACTTCCAAAGATGCTCACAAAGGAGATATAAATTTGAAGTGAAAGAGAGAATCAAGAATAAAATAACCAACACACTTCAGTCTAACCCACTTCCTATGCATGGGGGTATCATGAGAAAACGAATTGTTGAAACAAAAAAGACACTAGCATAGGAAGGCAAAACATATGCAACTTCAAAGCTTTCAACATAAAACAGGGAAACTTAACATTACTGAGATCCATAAAACCATGTTTCCCTCTCTCATAATAACTTTTAGTAGCCTTTGAATAAAGTTGACAATATAACTGTCACTAGAAACAACTTTATCATCAGAATAAGCATACTTACAGTCATCAAAAAGAGGTCCAAGGTCATAAACCGGATCAATAGAAACAAGTTGTTCCATCCTGAAATATTTATTAGGCAAGCTATTTTCACAAGGAGCTTTAGCAAATTTGGAAAATTTAAACTCATAAGAATCTCCATCAAACTTAGTGAAAGGGCATTTATTGTCATAATCACTTTTGGTGTTCGGTAACAACAAGTAGATCATTTTGCAGTTTGTCACTGTCCACAGGTTGATATTATGATAAGTGAAAATCACCCTCACTCTTGGGAAAAGTCCACACTCAGTTGACACATTTCTGAAAACTCCAGCCTGGAGTCTCCGGTGTGGTCCGGATTTTCCGGACTTATCTCCGGTGGAGTCTTCAGGATCAGGGCTAGGACATTCTGACTAGGGGTCCGGAGCCTGCACCGGAGGATACTCCGGAGTCTCCAGACTTTGTTCAGACCGGAGTCTCCGGTGCTGGAAGACCGGAGTCTCCGGTGTTGCTGGGGCACATCTGCTCTGGGTCAGTCAGATGGGCAGTCCAGAGGCTGGTCCGGAGATTGGCCAGAGTCTCCGGTGTAGATCGGAGTCTCCGATCTGACTTTTCTACAACGGTCAGAAAACGGTTCATGGAGGGGACTGCCTATAAAAAGGGACCCTTATCTTCTTCCTCCAGTAGCTCGAGCTGCTCAAGAACTCCAACCCCATTAGAGCCACCAAATCTACAAGATCTCTTCATCCAACCATCCAAAGTCATTAATCTTTGGAGAATCGAAGGAGGAGGACTTGATCTACATCTTCACCAAGAGAGATCTTCATTTCCCCCTCATTCACTTGAGGGCCCCCAAGCTCTAGTGTTTCATTGGAAACCCTAACTTTGATTTGGTTCTTACAAGCTTGTCTTTGATTTGTCTTGACAGCTTGCTTGCATTTGGGAGCCTCCAATTAAGTTGTGGATGTGTGCCCCGAACTTGTTGTAAAGGTGCCGGCTTCCACCTCAAAGGTTGCCGATATAGTGGAAGGTGGATCGAGTCTGTTGGAGTGAGGTTCATCGGAGGACAAGGGAGGCCTCTCGTGGCTTTGGTGGTTTGAAACCACCCTCTCTCCAAACGTAGACGTACTTCCCCTCAAAAGGAAGGAACTACGGGAAATAAATCCTTGTGTCTCCGCGTCCACTCCTTTGGTTACTTCTATCCTTTACCGCACTTTACTTACTTGTTCTGGCTTAGTGTTGTGTTAGCTTGTGCTTGGTTGACATATAGGTAAATTCACCATAGTTGCATATTCTAGAGAATTTACCTTTCTTGCCAAACCCTAACTTGAAAAAGAATAAAATTTGAAGTAGCACCTATTCACCCCCCCCTCTAGGTGCCCATACGATCCTTTCAATTGGTATCAGAGCCTCGTCTCTTTATTTGGGCTTTACCGCCTAAGATAATATGGGTAGCAATGATGGGGATGGTGGTGGTGAGCCGACCACGGTGACCATGGAAGATCTCAAAAACTTGGAAACAAGATTGAGCTCTTCCTTGGTCAACAAAGTCAAGAAGATGCTTGAGCAACTTCTTAAAGACAAAGAAGTCTCATCACCCCCATCTCCTCAAGAGGATCAACCATCCGTTTTACCTAAAGGGAATACGTCGGTATCCCCCGAGGGTATGATGGTGGGGGGTAAACAAGACAACGCTAATTCCTCCACGCAACTTGATGGGGGGGAAGGGTGAGCACCGTGATTCTTGGTACTCTCCCGATCCTCCCATCCCTCACCCTCATGTGTACAATAGGGGTGACCCACCTAAGCTTGAAGAGTCGGCTACTTTTTCTCAATGGAAATCACTAATGAGAACTCATGTGCGCAACTCTTGCATTAAACTATGGAACATCATCGAGCATGGACTATTTATTGAGGATCCAAACAACATGACAAGAAGAGAGGTTGTCAATAGTCAACTCAATGCCACTGCTTTGCATATGATTCAACAAGGATTGGGGACAAAGGATTATCCACACATTGAGCACTTGAGCATTGCCAAGGAAGCTTGGGATGCCCTCACCGTATTGTTTGTTGGAAATGAGAGTATTAGGATGAACCGATATGATGCTATAAGCAATGAAGTCGAAGGCTTCTACATGAAAGAAGGTGAAGATCACGAAGACATGTACCGAAGGCTCAAAACCACCGCCACCGCTTTTAGAAATGTGGGTGCATCACATGTGGATGATGCATGGATAAAAAGGAAATATGTGAGCGCACTCATGCCCTTTGAGCCCACGGACTTGAAGAGCTTACAAGCTAGACACAACTACCATCTCATGACCTCCAATGAAGTTATGCAAGAGATGGCCGCTTTCAAGGTTTCCGCCAAGAATGCCAAAGACGCCCGTGCTCGTGCCCTTGGTATGATCAATGTTGTCAATATTGCTTTGAAGGCCAAAGTTGTGGATCATGGGGATGAAGATGATAGTGATGAAGGCCTCTCCATGGATCATCCCGATGAAGTCAAGATTGCTCATGGTCAATATATGGCCTTCTATGCAAAGAACTTTTGGAAGAACCCCGCCAAGGCCAAGATGGAAATGCAACGGAGAAGCAACCCAAATGGGAAAATAGAGGATACCACTAGGTTGAGAACTTGCTTCAATTGTGGTGACCGCTATCACTTTGTTGCAAGTTGCCCCTATGAGAAGAAAGAAGATCATGGTGGTAAACTTGTGTTGAAGAAGACTCTCAAGGCACCTTACAAGAAACCTTTCATCAAGAAGAATCCCATCAACAAGAAGTCGGGAGAAATTTTCTTGATCACTCATGAAGAATACTCCTCCGACAATGAAGATGAGGAAGATGAGGAAGAGGAAACTTCTAATGGTGTGGCTGTGTTAGCCACCACTTCTACTCTGACATTCTCACTCTTAGATTCTCCAAATGAGAACTCTCCCACCAAGAACGTCACTTGCCTTATGGCAAGAGGAACGGAGGTATCCTCATCATCCCGCTCTACTCCCTTAGATAATGATGAAATTGATGATGGGATGTCTCTTGATGTTAAAAAGGAATTAATTGCCTTTGATGAGTTTATGAATAACCTAGAAGGAGATGCTAAGTTACATTTTGGGAACATCTTAGATCAACTCTCACATACTCAAGAGCTTCTAGATGTAAGATGTAAACTTGGGCATGAACATATGATTGAGCTAGAGGCTTTAAACAATGCTTTAGAAGAAGAACAAGAAACTAGGTTGTCACTTGAATTAAAACTTGAAGGGCTTGATGAGGCCAATGACACTATTGTTAACAAACTCATCAAAGAGCGTGATCATGCTATTTCTAAATACAAAAGGGCTAAAAAGGACAAGATTGAGTTTGGTGTGGTTCATGAAAAACTTGCCGATGACTTTAGTTTGCTTAACAAGGCTCACAAGGCCTTGGAGAGTGAAATCTTGTCACTCACAAAGTCCCATGA
The DNA here is from genome assembly GCA_916181665.1 of Avena sativa. Lineage (NCBI taxonomy): Eukaryota > Viridiplantae > Streptophyta > Magnoliopsida > Poales > Poaceae > Avena > Avena sativa. The sequence continues at coordinate 222,562,474 of OV702296.1, forward strand.
AACGCTTCAAACTCAATTGGAAAATATTCCTTCACCTAGTAACTTTATTCCATCTAGTAGTACAACTATTCTTGAAGAGAATGCTAGGTTGAAGGGGGAGCTTGCTAAGGCCACATTTCCATAAGGCAACAAGTCCATTGATGATCTTTTGAGCAAGCAAAGGCGTAGTGGTGATAAAGGGGGCATTGGTTTTGTTTCCAAAACCAAGAAGAAGAACAATAAGAAGAAGAAGGCCAAGTCTGTACAAGAGACCAACAAGACCATTGTGGATAGTAAGACCACAAGTGGTAAAACTATGTCTCATGATGACTTTGCGGGAAGTGTTAACCCTCACTATGTTCTAATGCATGATTATTATGGTGATGTGTATGCACAATATGTTGGCCCTTATGATGGTTATATTGCTTGGTCTATTTGGGTTCCCAAGGCCCTTGTTGCTAACAAAAGAGGACCCATTGAAAAATGGGTACCTAAAAATTAGCTTGATCTTTTTGTAGACATATGCTTCCGGGGGTTCAAAGTGGGTGCTTGATAGTGATTGCACAAGTCATATGACCGGAAGCTCGTCTATTGTCAAGGACCAAAAGCCAAATAATGATCAAATCACCGTGACATATGCCGACATATCAAAGTCTAAGGTAATGGGTTTCGGCAAGGTAGTGGTTGCTCATGACATTACACTCGTGAACGTCATGCTTGTTGAGACCCTTGGATACAACTTACTTTCAGTCCTTGCTCTTGGAAAGATGGGCTTCTCCGTCTTTATTGATGTTGATATTGTGGTCCTCTTGTGGAGCAAGTCTATCAAGGTCGCTTTTGTTGGGTACGTCGAACATGACTTGTATGTGGTGGACTTTTCGGAGCAAGCCACTACAGGTCCGATGTGCTTTTTCGGAAAGGCCGATGTGGGTTGGCTATGGCATCGCCGACTAGCCCATGTCAATATGAGAACTTTGCAAAGTCTTCATAAGGAGGGCCATATTGTTGGACTAAAAGAAAATGTTTCCTTTTCCAAAGATTGTGTTTGCAGGGCATGTGTTTTAGGGAATATGCATGACGCTCCTCACAAGCCTAAGAACCAAATCAAGTCTACCAATATCTTGGAACTCCTCCATGTGGACCTATTTGGTCCTCCATCTCATGCAAGTCTTGGTGGGAAGAAATATTGTTTGGTGATTGTTGACAACTTTTCAAGATACTCTTGGGTTTATTTATTCAAGTTGAAGAGTGAGACTCAAGAGACCTTTATCGACTTCATCAACTTGGTTCAACGGCAATACAGTGTTCCCGTGTTGATTATAAGAAGCGACAACGGCACCGAGTTCAAGAACTACACCTTGAATGATTTCCTTAGTGATGAGGGGATTAAACATCAATATTCCGCTGCATACACCCCTCAACAAAATGGTGTGGCTAAAAGGAAGAACCGGACTCTTATTGAGATGGCTAGGACCATGTTGGCGGAGTTTAAATCTCCATACAACTTTTGGGCCGAAGCAATCTCCACCGCTTGTCATGCTTCAAACCGGCTCTACCTCCGCAAAGAAATCAACAAGACTCCATATGAAATTCTTACCGGTAACAAGCCCAACATATCTTACTTTCGGGTGTTCGGTTGTAAGTGTTTCTATCTCATAAAAGGTGTTCGTTTGTCTAAATTCGAGTCCAAAGCATTAGAGGGTATTTTTGTTGGCTATGGTCTCGAATCTCACACTTATAGAATCTATGATAAGCTTTCCGGAGCCGTCATAGAATCTTGTAGTGTGACTTTCGAAGAATATGATGGTCCCCAAGGGGGGCGTGTTGATGCTTGTGATGCAGATGATGAAATGCCTCAAGATGCCATAGGAAGAATGGATGTGGGATTTATCCGCCCCGTTGAGGAACCCCTTATGGCGGATCGAGAAGAACTATGCTCCACTCAAGTGGAGCCCTCATCTTCACAACCTCAACAACCTCCATCCACCGAAGAGGACATTGACTCAAGCCAAAGACAAGATGTGGACCCTCAACATGGTGATCAAAGTGACAACTCTAGTCAAGGGGAGCTTGATCCATTTGCCAGGTTGTCAAGTGGTGCCAAGTCAATTTTGAAGGGTTTCGCAGCATAGTAAATCAAAATTTTCTACGGAAGCGAACAGAGGGAAAGCCAAGATCTAATCTAGGAGATGCAAACAACGAGAGAGATTGGATTAGATCTTCATACCCTTGAAGATTCGCACAGCGAAACGTTCGTCGGAACGTGGGTGATGTAGTCGTACTCGCTTCTCCTCCTCGCGATCCGATCCGATCTAGCACCACAAGTGGCGGTGCCTCCGTGAGATGCACACGTGCAGCACCTCGACGTCTCCTCCTTCCTCGGACCAGCAAGTATGGTGGAGAGATAGATTGGATCTACAACGCGACGGCGCGGTGTATATGGTGGAGAATTTCTGCAGCAGGGCTTCGCCTACAAACAGTCGGGAGGGAGAGAGGAAGGCAGCAGGGCTACTAGGGTTTGGAGGGAGGTGTGTGTCGGTAGGGAGGGGGCGCACCAGCCCTCTATATATAGAGAGGGGTGCGGCCAACCCTTGCCCATCCTCCAAGCCTATCTCTAGTTTAAACGATTTAAACTTTCCCTTATCTAGAAATCCTACCTCTAGTTTAAACGATTTTAAACTTATCTAGGATCGGCTGGGCCCTATGGGGCCTTGTGCCCCTGGCCCAATGCGGCCAGGACACTCCCTCATAGGCCCATGCCCCCTCCCGGAAGGTGGGACCACGTTGGCCCCCTTCCGGAAGGTTCTAGAAGCTTCCGGTACAATACCGATTAATCCGGAACAATTCCGAACTCCAAAAACTGCACTGCCTTATATGAATCTTATTCTCCGGACCACTCCGGAACCTCTCGTGATGTCCCGGATCCCATCCGAGACTCCAAACAAAAATTCATAAACCAAGTATCCAATCTATCCTAGCGTCGAGACACGTTAAGTGTGTGACCCTGCGGGTTCGAGAATATGCAGACATGATCTTCTATCAATAATCAACAGCGGGGTCTGGGCACCCATATTGACTCCCACACATTCATCGATGATCATATCGGATGAACCACGATGCCAGGATTCAATCAATCCCATATATATTCCCTTCGTCTCGCGATATTTTACTTGCCCGAGATTCGATCGTCGGTATCGTCATACCTAGTTCAATCTCGTTCACAGCAAGTACTTTACTCGTTCCGTAATCCCATATCACTTTGTGATTAACTCCTTAACCACATGCTTGCAAGCGGTGTTGATATCGATTACCGAGTGGGCCCGAAGTATATCTCTCTGACTTGGGAGGGACAAATTCCATCTCGATACATACAACCCAACAGATACTTTCCGATCACCTGAGAGACACCTTTATGATCACCCTCTCATAGGATGACGTTTGATGACCTCAAAGCTTTCTTCCGATACCAGGGAGTTGTATTATCTCATGGTCTAAGGAATACAATATTTGACATGAGAAAAGCTTCACAAAGACGAACACGATGAAACGATCTAATAGCTTTGCTTAGTTTGGGTCGGTCCACCATATCATTCTCCCAATGATATGATCTCATTATCAATTGACAACTCATGTCTATGGTTTGGAAACCTTAACCATCATTGATCAATGAGCTAGTCCATAGAGGCGTACTAGGGACACGGTGTTGTTCACAAACCACACAAGTATTAAAGTTTCCGCTTAATACAATTCTAGCATGGAATATAAACTTTATCATGAACAAGAATTATAATAATAACATCTTTATTATTGCCTCTAGGGCATAATTCCAACAGTCTCCCACTTGCACTAGAGTCAATAATCTAGTTTACATTTGGGAACAATCTCACACCCATGGCACTGAGGTGCTGATCATGTTTTACACGTGGAAGAGGTTTAGTCAATGGATCTGCGACATTCAGATCTGTATGTACTTTGCTGATATTCAGATCTCCATCTGCTATATAATCTCGGATTATATGAAACTTGCGGTTGATATGCTTGGTCTTTGGATGATATCTTGGTTCCTTAGCGAGTGCTATGGCGCCAGTGTTGTCACATAATATCTCCAGTGGGTCCAATACACTTGGAACCACGCCAAGCTCAATGATGAAGTTTCTGATCCAAACTCCTTCACTTGACGCTTCTGCAGCAGCCATGTATTCCGCTTCTACTGTAGATCCCACGATCATGCTTTGCTTGCAGCTTCTCCAGCTCACAGTTCCTCCATTCAAAATATACACGTATCCTGTCTGAGATTTAGAATCATCCTTGTCGGTGTCGAAACTAGCATCGACGTAACCTTTTACGACGAGCTGTTCATCACCCCCATAGACTAAGAACATTTCTTTAGTCCTATTTAGGTACCTTAGGATGTTCTTCACGGCTGTCCAGTGTTCCACTCCTGGATCACTTTGATATCTGCTCGTCAAACTAAGAGCATTGGACACATCCGGTCTAGTACACAGCATGGCATACATGATGGAACCTATGGCCGAGGCATAAGGCACTTTGCTCATAGCTTCCCTATCATTTACCGTAGCTGGACACTGAGCCTTGCTCAATATCTTACATGACAACATAGGCACTGAACCTTTCAATGCCTTATCCATTCTGAACCTTTTCAGAACTTTGTCTAGGTATGTACTCTGGCTTAAAGCTATCAGGCGTCTTTGTCTATCTCTATAGATTTTGATGCCCAATATATAAGCAGCTTCACCTAGGTCTTTCATTGAAAAACACTTGTTCAAATAACTCTTCACACCGTTAAGCATGTTGATGTCATTTCCGATAATCAATATGTCATCCACATATAGTACCAGAAACGTCACCGAGCTCCCACTCACTTTCTTGTAGATGCAAGCTTCGTAGCAATTTGGAACAAATCCAAAGCTCTTGATCACTTGATCAAAACGAAGGTTCCAACTCCGAGACGCTTGCTTCAGTCCATAAATGGAACGCTGAAGTTTGCATACTTTATCAGCATCCTTAGGATCGACAAAACCTTCGGGTTGCATCATATACAACTCTTCATCAATGTTGCCATTGAGGAAAGCAGTCTTGACATCCATTTGCCATATTTCATAATCATGAAACGCAGCAATTGCTAATAAAATCCGAATGGACTTAAACATCGCTACGGGAGAGAAAGTCTCATCGTAGTCAACACCTTGAACTTGTCGGAAACCTTTCGCAACAAGCCGTGCTTTATAGACGGTAACATTACCATCCGCGTCCGTTTTCTTCTTGAAGATCCATTTGCACTCAACGGCCTTTCGGTCGCTAGGAGGGTCCACCAAAGTCCATACTTGGTTTTCGCTCATGGATCCCAATTCGGATTTCATGGCTTCTAGCCATTTCTCGGAGTCTGGGCTCATCATCGCTTCCTCATAGTTCGTAGGTTCGCTGTCTTCTACTAACAAGACAGTCAAGACAGGGTTGCCGTACCACTCAGGAGGGGCACGCGACCTTGTCGACCTGCGACGTTCAGTAGCAGCATCGTCCGAAGCTTCATGATCCTTGTCATTAGCTTCCTCTATTGTTGGTGCAGGCGGCACTGGAACAATTTCAGGTGCTGCGCTACTCTCCAATTCAAGAGAAGGTTCAATAACCTCGTCTAGCTCTACTTTCCTCCCACTCACTTCTTTCGAGAGAAACTCCTTCTCAAGAAAGGAACCGTTCTTTGCGACAAACACTTTGCCTTCGGTTCTATGATAGAAGGTATACCCAATAGTTTCCTTAGGGTATCCTATGAAGACGCATTTCTCCGCTTTGGGTTCGAGCTTGTCCGGCATCAACTTCTTGACGTAAGCTTCGCATCCCCAAACTTTAAGAAACGACAACTTAGGTTTAGCACCAAACCACAGTTCATACGGTGTCGTCTCAACGGATTTAGATGGAGCCCTATTTAAAGTGAATGCAGCGGTTTCTAATGCATAACCCCAAAATGATAACGGCAAATCAGTAAGAGACATCATCGATCGGACCATATCTAATAGGGTTCGATTCCGGCGTTCAGACACACCATTGCGCTGTGGTGTTCCGGGTGGCGTGAGTTGTGAAACGATTCCACTTGTTTTGAGATGCGTGCGAAAATCATAACTCAAATATTCGCCCCCACGACCGGATCGCAGAAACTTAATCTTTCTGTTACGATGGTTCTCCACTTCATTCTGAAATTCTTTGAACTTTTCAAACATTTCAGATTTATGTTTCATTAAATAGATATACCCATATCTACTTAAGTCATCGGTAAAAGTGAGAAAATAGCGATATCCACTGCGCGTCGAAACACTCATCGGTCTGCATACATCGGTATGTATGATTTCCAACAAGTCCGTTGCTCGCTCCATCATACCGGAGAACGGGGTTTTGATCATCTTGCCCATGAGGCATGGTTCGCATGTGTCAAATGATTCAAAATCAAGAGACTCCAAAAGTCCATCAGAATGGAGTTTCTTCATGCGCTTTACACCAATATGACCTAGACGACAGTGCCACAAATAAGTAGTATTATCACTATCTACTTTGCATCTCTTAGCCTCAATGTTATGGATGTGTGTTTCATCCCTTTCGAGATTTAGAAGAAATAAACCATTCACAAGAGGTGCATGACCATAAAAGATGTTACTCATATAAATAGAACAACCATTATTCTCCGATTTAAATGAATAACCGTCTTGCAATAAACACGATCCAGAAATAATGTTCATGCTCAACGCAGGCACATAATAACATTTATTAAGGTTTAAAACTAATCCTGAAGGTAAAACTAAGGAGAGCGTGCCGACGGCCATCACATCAACTCTTGATCCGTTGCCAACTCGCATCGTCACCTCATCCCTCGCAAGCCGCCGTCTATTCCGTAGCTCCTGTTTCGAGTTACAAATATTAGCAACTGAACCAGTATCAAATACCCAGGCACTACAACGAGGGCTAGTAAGGAAAACATCAATAACATGTATATCAAATATACCTTTGATGGTGCCAGCCTTCTTGTCCGCTAAGTACTTCGGACAGTTGCGCTTCCAGTGACCCTTGTCCTTGCAATAGAAGCACTCAGTGTCCGGCTTAGGACCAGACTTGAGCTTCTTCTCAGCAGGGGCAACGCGCTTGCCGCCGCCTTTCTTGAAGGGCTTCTTTGCACCCTTACCTTTCTTAAAGGAGGGCTTGTTGACCATCAACACATGATTATCCTTTTTGATGTCCACCTCCGCAGCCTTCAGCTTTGCGAAGAGCTCGGTGATCGTATCAGTGGAACCAATCTGATTATGAGTCACTACAAAACTTTTGTAGCTGGGAGGGAGTGATTGCAGAACCCTGTCAATCTTGAGCTCCTCTGGAATCTTGCAGTCCAGTTGCTCAAGGCGTTGAGTGTAGCCCGACATCTTAATGGCGTGCTCACTAACGGAACTCCCTTCCTCCATCTTGCATTTAAAGAACTTCTCAGAGATCTCATATCTCTCAGAACGGGCCTGAGTCTGAAACATGGTTTTCAGCTCCTCGAGAATCTCAAAGGGCCCGGGATAGTTTTCAAAATGATTTTGAAGTTCCGGTTCCATAGCAAACAACATGGTGCTCTTAATCACACCATAATCATCTTTGCGCGACTGATAGACAGCTTTCTCATCAGCCGGTGCAGTTGCAGCAGGGGGGTCACCTAACGCTTTCCCAAGGACATAGTCCTTTTGTCCGCCAGACAGAATGATTCTAAGATTGCGGAACCAGTTGGTGAAGTTAGACCCATTGTTTCTAAGCTTTTCTTTCTCAGCAAAAACGTTGAAGTTGAAGTTGGACTTGGCCATGTGATCTACAGTATTTGCAAGTACAATTTAGACTATGTTCATGATAAATAGTTCAACTTAATCAAATTACTAGATGAACTCCCACTAAATTCAACATCCCTCAAGTTGTTTAGTGAACACGATCCAAATTCACCACACCTAATCCGATCTTCACGAGAAGAGATGTGGTTTCAATGGTGGACAACGAAGTGTCGATCATATCATTCATATGACTCATGCTTAACCTTTCGGTTCTTGTGTTCCGAGGCCATGTCTGTACATGCTAGGCTCGTCAAGTCAAACCCAAGTATTTCCGCGTGTGCAAAACTGGCTTGCACCCGTTGTATGTGAGCGTAGAGTCTATAGCACCCGATCATCACGTGATGCTTGGACACGACGAACTTTCGCAACGGTGCATACATGGGGAGAACACAGTTTTTATCTTGATCTTTAAGTGAGGAATCATCTTATAATGCTACCGTCGCGATCTAAGCATAATAAGATACATAAAAGGATAAACATCACATGCATATAACTTTATGTGACATGGTATAGCCAATCTTCGCGCAATGATCTCCATCTTGTGCGTTCCGGCATGATCTCCATCACTCCACCATGATTGCCTCCACCACGAATAGCAACTACAACTATTGCTAACTACTTAGCGATAAAGTAAAGCTATTACATGGCGTATAAGAAGTTGACTCGCAGGTCATACACAATTATAAAGACAACCATATGGATCTGGCCGGTTGTGTACTCATCGACATGCAAGTCGTGAAACATTACAAAACATGATCATCGCATACAATATACACATCACATCTTGGGCCATACCATATCACAGAAAACACTCCCTGCAAAAACAAGTTAGACGCCTCTACTTTGTTGTTGCATGTTTTACGTGGTTTATGGGAGTAGATGCTAAGAACGATTCTTACCTACGGAAAGCCACAACGGTGATATTATGGTTGCCAAACTCCGGTGTTAATCCCATGACAACTATAGTGAGAGAAACTGACATCCACCAGCCGCATGTATGGTACAAGCCACACGTCAAGTGCGGAGCCGGTCTCGCGAACGACGTCGCGTAAGGTTGGCCTGGACCGCTTCAATCTCACTATCCCGCGCCATAAGAAGAACACAAACAAGAGGCTTGCAACAGAAAACATCAACGCCCGCAACAACCATGTTGCGTTCTACTCGTGAATCACATCTACGCATAGATCTAGCTCTGATACCACTGAAGGGTTTCGCAGCATAGTAAATCAAAATTTTCTACGGAAGCGAACAGAGGGAAAGCCAAGATCTAATCTAGGAGATGCAAACAACGAGAGAGATTGGATTAGATTTTCATACCCTTGAAGATTCGCACAGCGGAACGTTCGTTGGAACATGGGTGATGTAGTCGTACTCGCTTCTCCTCCTCGCGATCCGATCCGATCTAGCACCACAAGTGGCGGTGCCTCCGTGAGATCCACACGTGCAGCACCTCGACGTCTCCTCCTTCCTTGGACCAGCAAGTATGGTGGAGAGATAGATTGGATCTACAACGCGACGGCGCGGTGTATATGGTGGAGAATTTCTGCAGCAGGGCTTCGCCTACAAACAGTCGGGAGGGAGAGAGGAAGGCAGCAGGGCTACTAGGGTTTGGAGGGAGGTGTGTGTCGGTAGGGAGGGGGCGCACCAGCCCTCTATATATAGAGGGGGGTGCGGCCAGCCCTTGCCCATCCTCCAAGCCTATCTCTAGTTTAAACGATTTAAACTTTCCCTTATCTAGAAATCCTACCTCTAGTTTAAACGATTTTAAACTTATCTAGGATCGGCTGGGCCCTATGGGGCCTTGTGCCCCTGGCCCAATGCGGCCAGGACACTCCCTCATAGGCCCATGCCCCCTCCCGGAAGGTGGGACCACGTTGGCCCCCTTCCGGAAGGTTCTAGAAGCTTCCGGTACAATACCGATTAATCCGGAACAATTCCGAACTCCAAAAACTGCACTGCCTTATATGAATCTTATTCTCCGGACCACTCCGGAACCTCTCGTGATGTCCCGGATCCCATCCGAGACTCCGAACAAAAATTCATAAACCAAGTATCCAATCTATCCTAGCGTCGAGACACGTTAAGTGTGTGACCCTGCGGGTTCGAGAATATGCAGACATGATCTTCTATCAATAATCAACAGCGGGGTCTGGGCACCCATATTGACTCCCACACATTCATCGATGATCATATCGGATGAACCACGATGCCAGGATTCAATCAATCCCATATATATATTCCCTTCGTCTCGCGATATTTTACTTGCCCGAGATTCGATCGTCGGTATCGTCATACCTAGTTCAATCTCGTTCACAGCAAGTACTTTACTCGTTCCGTAATCCGATATCACTTTGTGATTAACTCCTTAACCACATGCTTGCAAGCGGTGTTGATATCGATTACCGAGTGGGCCCGAAGTATATCTCTCCGACTTGGGAGGGACAAATTCCATCTCGATACATACAACCCAACAGATACTTTCCGATCACCTGAGAGACACCTTTATGATCACCCTCTCATAGGATGACGTTTGATGACCTCAAAGCTTTCTTCCGATACCAGGGAGTTGTATTATCTCATGGTCTAAGGAATACAATATTTGACATGAGAAAAGCTTCGCAAAGACGAACACGATGAAACAATCTAATAGCTTTGCTTAGTTTGGGTCTGTCCACCATATCATTCTCCCAATGATATGATCTCATTATCAATTGACAACTCATGTCTATGGTTTGGAAACCTTAACCATCATTGATCAATGAGCTAGTCCATAGAGGCATACTAGGGACACGGTGTTGTTCACAAACCACACAAGTATTACAGTTTCCGCTTAATACAATTCTAGCATGGAATATAAACTTTATCATGAACAAGAATTATAATAATAACATCTTTATTATTGCCTCTAGGGCATAATTCCAACAAATTTCTCAAGGAAGATCCATAAAAACTGCTTTGAGACAAGCTCAAATTGATGCTATAAGAGCACTTGATCAAGACCAAGGTCAATCTTTGCCTCCCAATATAGAGGATGATTCCAATGATGATCAAGGTCAAGATGATGGTCAAGACGAGGATCAAAATTATGAAGAGGGCCCTCCAAGAAACAATACGGAGATCCACGCTCGTCGCGAAGCTAGAAAGGAAAGAATGTTGGAATTAAGAGACCACTCCCTCCAAAATGTAGTTGGTGATCTAAGGAAAGGTATCTCCACAAGGGCACAATTGAAGAGGTTCAGTGGACACCAAGCACACATCTCCATGATTGAACCAAATAAAGTGTGGGAAGCTCTTGAAGATTCGGATTGGTTAGAAGCTATGCACAAAGAACTCAACAACTTTGAGAGAAACAAAGTATGGAAGTTAGTTGAGAAGCCAAAGGATTGCCGCAATGTTATTGGACCAAAGTGAATATTCAAGAACAAGCAAGATGAGCATGGAATCATAGTAAGAAACAAGGCTAGATTGGTTGCACAAGGGTTCTCTTAAATTGAAGGCATTAACTATGGAGAGACATATGCACCCGTGGCTCGCCTTGAGTCCATCTGTATCCTTCTTGCTTATGCGGCACATCATAACTTTAAGTTGCAACAAATGGATGTAGAAAGTGCATTTCTTTATGGTCCATTAAATAGATTGGTATATGTTAAGCAACCCCCGGGATTTGAGGACCCCAACTTCCCAAACCATGTCTACAAACTTGATAAGGCGCTCTATGGGCTCAAGCAAGCCCCACGCACGTGGTATGAGCACCTTAGAGAGTTATTGTTTGACCGTGGCTTTGAGGTTGGGAAAATCGATCCCACTCTTTTTACTAAGAAAGTCAATGGGGAGCTTTTTGTATGTCAAATATATGTTGATGATATCATCTTTGGATCATCTAACAAAGCTTTTAATGATGAATTCTCAAAGCTTATGACTAGTAGGTTCCGGATGTCTTTGATGGGGGAGTTGAGAGTATTTCTTGGTTTTGAGATCAAGCAAGTTAGAGGAGGGACATTCTTCAATCAAGCCAAGTATACTAAAGATATGCTCAAGAGATTCAATATGCAAGATTTAAATGGAGCTCCTACTCCCATGGCTACAAACACTCATCTAGAACAAAATTCAAATGGTAAAGATGTGGATCAAAAGGTATACCGGTCTATGATTGGTTCTTTGCTTTACCTTTGTGCATCTAGACCCGATATTGTGTTGAGTGTAGGTGTGTGTGCAAGATATCAAGCGGATCCTAAGGAAAGACATTTAATGGCGGTCAAGAGAATCTTTCGATATTTAGTTCATACCCCATTTTATGGTCTTTGGTATCCTCGAGGCTCAACATTTTCTCTTTGTGGATACACGGATTCGGATTGGGGGGACAAGGATGATAGAAAATCAACATCTGGGGCTTTCCAATTCCTTGGTAGGTCCTTGGTATGTTGGTCTTCCAAGAAGCAAAATTGCATATCTCTCTCCATCGCCGAAGCTGAGTATGTAGCAGCTGCTAGTGCGTGCACCCAATTGCTATGGATGAGGCAAACTTTAAAGGAATACGGTGTCCATTGTGACAAAGTGCCTCTTCTATGTGACAATGAAAGTGCCATCAAGATTGCCTATAACCCGGTGGATCACACAAGGACAAAGCATATTGAGATTCGTCATCACTTCATTAGAGATCATGTTGCTCGAGGTGATATTGATCTATCATATGTGTCAACCAAAGATCAACTTGCCGATATCTTCACGAAGCCACTTGATGAAGCAAGGTTTTGCTACATGAGGAATGAACTAAATGTCGTAGATTCAAGGAGCTTGACTTGATTTTCTGGCATTCTCACCTATGGTTCCACTCATATTTGGTTTAGGTGTAGGCATGGATATAGGGGGAGTGCGGTCCTAATTGATTGGACCATCCCTCCCCCCATTATGCCCAAAGCAATCAAAATCATTCCTCTTAATATCATTTAGTGATACGTGAGCTTAATGATGAGTTTTGGTAATGGACCCAAGATATATCTTCGTGGTGCCAAGCCAAGTATACTCAAATATGGTGGCCTAGGCCACCGCCCTCTCTCATTCAAGAGGTTGGTACTTACTCATGTTTGTCATTTGCTTGATTCTAGTCTCTTGGAGCTTTTTTGAATATTATTTTGTGAATTCCTATGGATCTTGTTGGTTCTTCACAGTTTGATGTCTCAACCCAAGCCCTATCCCTACCTTATAAACTGTCTATCTCTCATATATGTCCCCAAACAACTTTCCTGGAACTTTTGGTCGGTAACACCCCCGGTCACTCCGGACCGACGGCTGTCACTTCTGGCAGCTCAATAGGATCTCTAGACTAGCCCCATAGACCAACACTAGTCTTTTCTGCGCACTTTGTCCTCACTCATGTGCACCCGGTTACCCACTTCCCGGTCGATCACCCATCCTAGAATTGCTCTAGGCCAAGCACGCTTAACCTTAGAGTTCTTTTCGAATGAGCTTCCGGAAAATAAGTTGCAACTTGTTGGTATGAGTTTCCTATCAATCCTATTGAGCCATGCGTCAGGGTCTCACATACACCCACCCTTAGAAGATCGACATCCTCGTCGATCAACCACAAGCCAGGAACGTCCCCTCTTGGCACACGTCTTTGCGTCCAGTGCCGGCACATGCGCCATGTCGTGTCCACTCCGGACCACACGCGCCATGCGCCACATGTCCGCCACTGACCCGCACATGCCCGTTTAACCGCGAGGGTCGGCTCTGATACCAATTTGTAACACCCCCGGTCACTCTGGACCGACGGCTGTCACTTCTGGCAGCTCAATAGAATCTCTAGACTAGCCCCATAGACCAACACTAGTCTTTTCTGCGCACTTTGTCCTCACTCATGCGCACCCGGTTACCCACTTCCCGGTCGGTCACCCATCCTAGAATTGCTCTAGGACAAGCACGCTTAACCTTACAGTTCTTTTCGAATGAGCTTCCGGAAAAGAAGTTGCAACTTGTTGGTATGAGTTTCCTATCAATCCTATTGAGCCATACGTCAGGGTCTCACATAATACCATTTGTAACACCCCCGGTCACTCCGGACCGATGGCTATCACTTCTGGAAGCTCAATAGGATCTCTAAACTAGCCCCACAGACCAACACTAGTCTTTTCTGCACACATTGTCCTCACTCATGCGCACCCGGTTACCCACTTCCCGGTCGGTCACCCATCCTAGAATTTCTCTAGGCCAAGCACACTTAACCTTAGAGTTCTTTTAGAATGAGCTTCCGGAAAAGAAGTTGCAACTTGTTGGTATGAGTTTCCTATCAATCCTATTGAGCCATGCGTCAGGGTCTCACATACACCCACCCTTAGAAGATCGACGTCCTCGTCGATCAACCACAAGCCAGGAACGTCCCATCTTGGCACACGTCTGTGCGTCCAGTGCCGGCACATGTGCCATGCCGTGTCCACTCTGGGTCACACGTGCCATGCGCCATATGTCTGCCACTGACCCGCACACGCCCGTTTAACTGCGAGGGTCGGATCTGATACCAATTTGTAACACCCCCGGTCACTCCGGACCGACGGCTGTCACTTCTGGCAACTCAATAGGATCTCTAGACTAGCCCCACAGACCAACACTAGTCTTTTCTACGCACTTTGTCCTCACTCATGCGCACCCGGTTACCCACTTCCCGGTCGGTCACCCATCCTAGAATTGCTCTAGGCCAAGCACGCTTAACCTTAGAGTTCTTTTCGAATGAGCTTCCGGAAAAGAAGTTGCAACTTGTTGGTATGAGTTTCCTATCAATCCTATTGACCCATACGTCAAGGTCTCACATAATACCATTTGTAACACCCTCGGTCACTCCGGACCGACGGCTGTCACTTTTGGAAGCTCAATAGGATCTCTAGACTAGCCCCACAGATCAACACTAGTCTTTTCTGCGCACTTTGTCCTCACTCATGCGCACCCGGTTACCCACTTCCCGGTCGGTCACCCATCCTAGAATTGCTCTAGGCCAAGCACGCTTAACCTTAGAGTTCTTTTCGAATGAGCTTCCGGAAAAGAAGTTACAACTTGTTGGTATGAGTTTCCTATCAATCCTATTGAGCCATGCGTCAGGGTCTCACATACACCCACCCTTAGAAGATCGACGTCCTCGTCGATCAACCACAAGCCAGGAACGTCCCCTCTTGGCACACGTCTTTGCGTCCAGTGCCGGCACATGTGCCATGTCGTGTCCACTCTGGGCCACACGCGCCATGCGCCACATGTCCGCCACTGACCCGCACATGCCCGTTTAACCGCGAGGGTCGGCTCTAATACCAATTTGTAACACCCCCGGTCACTCTGGACCGACGGCTGTCACTTCTGGCAGCTCAATAGAATCTCTAGACTAGCCCCACAGACCAACACTAGTCTTTTCTGCGCACTTTGTCCTCACTCATGCGCACCCGGTTACCCACTTCCCGGTCGGTCACCCATCCTAGAATTGCTCTAGGCCAAGCACGCTTAACCTTAGAGTTCTTTCCGAATGAGCTTCCGGAAAAGAAGTTGCAACTTGTTGGTATGAGTTTCCTATCAATCCTATTGAGCCATGCGTCAGGGTCTCACATGGTCGAGGAGGACCGGAGTCTCCGGTGTACACACACCGGAGTCTTCGGTGTAGACCGGAGTCTCCGGTCTAGACGGTTTCTGTCACTTAAAGAAGGGGGCACGGGGTGAACTGGTACAACAGTTCCTCATTCTTCACCCCGTCCCCTACCTCCAAACCCGTCGCCTCCTCTTCCAAAACTCCTCCCCGGAGGTCAAGAAGCCCCCGGGATCCGCCGTGACGCCGGCCAACCTTCCCCTCTCCTCCATTGGGTCATTCCCACCGGAGGAATTGATCCCATGGACAGATATGGTACCTCTCCTCTATTTTTTCTCCTAGGGTTCATCTCTAGATGTGTTTTTGAGGATTGTTGCTGATTTTTCCATTGGAATCACTTATTTGCGTGCACTCTAGTACTTTAGCCTTGTTGCATTGCTCGATCTACTAGATTCACCCTCACCAGCATCTTCCCATCTCATACCCGAGCCTCCTGACTGGAGAATCCGGACTTAGGTCCGGAGACTCCGGTCCAGGCCGGAGACTCCGGTCTGAGCCAGAGACTCTGGTATAAGGTGCGGAGACTCCGGTGTTGGGTGAATCAAAATAGTCCAGAAATGCATCAAAGCTCTTGTACTGCATTATTGGGACATATATACTCATCTCCATGCTATCTCCCTCACTGCTATTCACAGGTGATGGTTCTAGTCGTCCTCGTCGTACCAAGGCCAAGTCCCAAAGGGGCAATCCTCGCTATGATGAAGCTCAGGGTCAGTTTATCGTGCCTCCATCCAACCGGAAACAACAGGCACGTGATGCAGCTTACATGAAGAGGGATCAGGAGAGGGCTGAACGGGAGGACCGTGCCAAGAGGGCCAAGTATGACAATCTGCATACCTTAGCCAAAATGTCTAAAGAAGAGTACCGTGTGCTGAGAAAGACAAATTTCTATGCACTGCGTCGTACCAGTGAGGACCCTCATTACTAGAGGAAAGAACAGGCTGTGTTCATGAAGGATGTGTATGGTGTACTCACCAAATCACCTGTCTGCCCTCAGAAGTTCATGAGTGTTGAGCTGATGCGCCAGATCCCTTACTTCAATGATGCCCTATGTATCTGTGAGAAGCTGGGTCTCTACAACTTGATGGAGCTGCGTGAAGACTACAATGTCCATCTTGTCCAGTAGTTCTATGCCACAGTTGTGTTTGGGTCTGATCTTGACCGGACCATGGTGTGGATGTCTGGCACCACTCGCTGCACGGCTACATTTCATGAATTTGCCAATGTCATCTTTGAGACCTTTCATGGAGTATCCACTCCTATGGGGCTGCGCATGCACTCAGCGGCTTTGGGTGAGAACAAGTTGAAGCTGGCACCTCTGTATGATGATGGTGTTGTGGGGGGTTCCAAGGGACTCAAGACCCTCTACAACCTTATGCTGAGGATCTTCCGTCACACTATTGCTCCAAGTGCTGGAAATGATGATGCTATTAGGGGTGGGCTTGTCAACCTCCTGTACCATACTCACCGGACCTTCAATGCTGGACCTGAGGCTGAGGCTACACCTATTGATGTGATGGACTTTATTTTCGAGGAGATGTTCCATGCCATTATTTACAAGAAATCTCCTCCATATGCACCCTTGGTGATGAGGCTCATCAACTCCCAGGAGCATGATTCTCCATTTGGCATACCACCACACCTCACTGTGCACACTCTATTCTCACTGCAGCAGAAGGGGCGTATGGGGCCTGCTCCAAGGCGTCGCTATGGGGATGAGGAGATTGAGACGGAGAGGGCTCCCTCCCCACCTAGAGTTTGGAGGAAGAATGCCTCCAATGCCCCTATGCCTACTATGACTCGAGACTATGTGCATGAGAGGGTCAAGAAGGCCAGCTTTTGGGAGAGGACCCTTTGTTGCATGAATGTCGACATCCGTAGGCAGCATCATACATCCTACCAAAGCAACCGCCGCATTGAGAAGCTCCTCAAAGAGATCAAGGAACAGGGTGCCGAGGAAGGTGAGGATGAATATAATGATGAGCATGGGGCTCAACAGTCCACAGAGTCTGATCATACCCTCTCATTTGGGGCATGGAATGCCCAACAGGATAGTCTGGTAAACTGGAAGACGTTTGCTGATGTCACCTCTGGGTTCGGGTACCAGGGTACTTCCTCTTCTCGCCCTCACGGCAAAGGGCCTGCTGTCCCTAAAGACGATGATGATGACTATAACCAGGATGATGATGACCAGGAGGAGGATGAGGATGCCGAGGATGATGATGACTACTGAGTTGTTGGGGCGCTAGTGTAGGTCTTTTCCCTTTTTCGGTGTTTCGATGCCAAAGGGGGAGAAGACATTCTCATCGGTTTGCATGGGCTTGGGATTTGGGATTTGCGACTATCTGCCTTTATTTGCTTCTTATTTACCATATTCGAACTTGAACTTTATGTGTGTTATCTGCTATTCTTGTGTGTGACTATGACTATGTGCTTGTGTGCACCATCTATTGTAACTCATGTGAGATCTATGTGTGCTATCGTTGATACTATCTACCTTACATGATTTACTTAATTATCTTGCTGCACATAGTCAGGGGGAGCCACATTTATATGTTATTCCATGCAAATCACTTGTTGTCATCGAACACCAAAAAGAGGGAGATTGAAAGGGCATTTATTGTCATAATCACTTTTGGTGTTCGGTAAGAACAAGTAGATCATTTTACAGTTTGTCACTGTCCACTGGTTGATATTATGATAAGTGAAAAGCACCCTCACTCTTGGGAAAAGTCCACACTCAGTTGACACATTTCTGGAAACTCTAGACCGGAGTCTCTGGTCTGCCAAGACCGGAGTCTCCGGTGTGGTCCGGAGTTTCCGGACTTATCTCCGGTGGAGTCTTCAGGATCAGGGCTGGGACATTCTGACTAGGGGTCCGGAGCCTGCACCGGAGGATACTCCGGAGTCTCCGGACTTTGTTCAGACCGGAGTCTCCGGTGCTAGAAGACCGTAGTCTCTAGTGTTGCTGGGGCAGATCTGCTCTGGGTCAGTCAGATGGGCAGTCCGGAGGCTGGTCTGGAGATTGGCCGGAGTCTCCGGTCTGACTTTTCTACAACGGTCAGAAAACGGTTCGTGGAGGGGGCTGCCTATAAAAAGGGACCCTTATCTTCTTCCTCCAGTAGCTCGAGCTGCTCAAGAACTCCAACCCCATTAGAGCCACCAAATCTACAAGATCTCTTCATCCAACCATCCAAAGTCATTTATCTTTGGAGAATCGAAGGAGGAGGCCTTGATCTACATCTTCACCAAGAGAGATCTTCATTTCCCCCTCATTCACTTGAGGGCCCCCAAGCTCTAGTGTTTCATTGGAAACCCTAACTTTGATTTGGTTCTTACAAGCTTGTCTTTGATTTGTCTTGACAGCTTGCTTGCATTTGGGAGCCTCCAATTAAGTTGTGGATGTGTGCCCCGAACTTGTTGTAAAGGTGCCGGCTTCCACCTCGAAGGTTGCCGATATAGTGGAAGGTGGATCGAGTCCGTTGGGGTGAGGTTCATCGGAGAACAAGGGAGGCCTCTCGTGGCGTTGGTGGTTTGAGACCACCCCCTCTCCAAACGTAGACGTACTTCCCCTCAAAAGGAAGGAACTACGGGAAACAAATCCTTGTGTCTCCGCGTCCACTCCTTTGGTTACTTCTATCCTTTACCGCACTTTACTTACTTGTTCTGGCTTAGTGTTGTGTTAGCTTGTGCTTGGTTGACATATAGGTAAATTCACCATAGTTGCATATTCTAGAGAATTTACCTTTCTTGTCAAACTCTAACTTGAAAAAGAATAAAATTTGAAGTAGCACCTATTCACCCCCTCCCCCCCTCTAGGTGCCCATACGATCCTTTCACTTAGTTAAAACTTTTTCCTTCTTACAATCAATAATATCTCCACAAGTGTTCAAGAAAGGTCTACCAAAGATGATAGGACAAGTTTTGTTAGCTGCTGAATTAAGCACTAGAAAATCAGCAAGATACTTAATCTTACCACAAAGAACCTCCACGTCTCTTACAATGCCAATGGGGCAAATGGTTTCCTTATTATCAAGGTGGATAACCACATCAATGTCCTCAAGCTCACAAGGACTAATCTCATGCATAATTTCCCTGTAAAGCTCATAAGGAATAGAACTAGAACTAGCACCAATATCACATAAACCATAGTAGCAATGATCACCAATTTTAACAGAAAGCAGATGAACACTAGCTTTTCTAGCCTTACCAGGATGAGAAATAATATTAGAAGCGTCTTCACAGAAGACAACATGCTCATCCTCTATATTTCTAGTGACAGTGTCTTTCACAATAGCTACCACAGGTTCACCACTCAAATGCTTACTAGGCTCCACAATTTTCATTGTACCTTTTCTATTTGCACTAATTATCATATAATACTCCTTTACCTTAGTTGGGAAAGGCATTTCTCAATATGGGGTTCAGGCACAATATGATTAGTAGAACAAACTTGAGTACTTCTAACTGGAACAAGACTAACAACATCTTTATAAGGAGCATGGTACTTATTCCACTTCTTCTTGGGAATTTCTATGTAAGAGGCAAAGGCCTTAAAACTGTTGGAAATACTTTGGAAATCAAGACCAAACTCATTACTAATATCACGGAAGTCATCTGTTCCCATAAAAGATTTAATGCATTCATAATCATAGTTTATACCTGACTTTCTTCCTTTGTCATTCTACCAAGCTTTAGTGTTCTCTTGAATATGGTCTAAGAGCTCCCATTTAGCTTCTTCCTTCATACGTGTGAATGATCCAGCACAAGAAGCATCTAGTAAATCTTTATCATGAAGAGAAAGCCTAGCATAAAAGTTATTGAGAATAATATTGTTAGGGAGTTCATGAATAGTAACTTCAATCTCCTTATGAATAATATTTGAGCATTAGTAACTTCAATCTCCCCCAAGCTTGAGATGTACTCTCCCCATCAAGAGGCCAAAAGTTATATTTAAGATTTCTATCCTTATGAATTTCACTGGGAGGATAAAATTTAGAGTAAAAGAGAGATGTCATCTCCTTGCATTCCATGGATTGTCCATTCTTCAGCAGCTTATACCATTCTTCATCTCTCCCTTTCAAGGATATGGAGAGTAACTTCTTCTTCGCCTGTTCAGTTGTGATACCTGCACACTTAAACAACCTGCATAATTCATGGATAAAAAGCAAGTGATCACCAGGATGGACAGTTCCATCCCCAAAATAATAATTATCCATAACACGATTAACAATACTTGTAGGTATCTTAAAAGGATCTATCTCAACAGGAGGTGGTTCATCTACTACCCTAGCAGTGGTAGTAGTTTTACCAAACAGAAAACCATGTGGGTTATCCATATTGGAAACAAAGTAACAAGCAGTAACAAGAGCAATACTCACAGTAAAAGTTTCCCTTACCAGTTCCACTCTTCAATAGCGCTTCACTCCCCGGCAATGGCGCCAGAAAATAGTCTTGATGACCCACAAGTATAGGGGGTGTATCGTAGTACTTTCGATAAATAGGAGTGTCGATCCCAACGAGGATCAGAAGGTGCTGAATAGTGGTATGGAGCAGGAAATCCCTGTGAATACTTAGCAAACAGATTTTTAGTGGTTTTCTAACAAAGCAACAAAGCAAGGAGCAAGTAACAAAAGTAACGAAAAAACGAAGCAAGTGGCCCAATCCTTTCTTAGCAAAGTACAAGCCGGTGGAAATACTTATAAGGACCAAATGTTCTTGAGGACATATGGGAATTCTGTCAAGTGCTTTCGCTTCAAATAGCTGAGTACTCTTCTCTGGTGTTGTAAGTGTTGTGTGGGTGAACCTGTGCTAACATACTGCCCTTCCTAGGACTAATACATATTGTGATTAAACCCCCTTGAAACATCCGTAACTATAGGAAAATAATTAAGATATAAATCTAACCACAGCCTCAAACTCTGAGATCCTACGCTCCCTTGTGCAAAGGTGTCCTAACGGGGGTTCAGGTTTCTGTCACTCCGGCAACCCCACAATTAGTAGCCAAATACACAATGCATCCCCCTAGGCCCATAAATGGTGAAGTGTCATGTAGTCGACGTTCACATGACACCACTAGAAGAATAGCACCACAACTTAAATACTTAACCACTGAATAATAACTCATCATAGATTCACTACTAACAACATGACTACTCCCATGTCCTCAAGAACTAAACGAACTACTCACAAGACATCATATGGATCAAGATCAAAGATGATATGGTAATGGATAACAATCTGAACATAAACAATAAGCCAATGGTTCCACTCACAAGCATCAACTACAATATTAATCAACACCGGGAAAGTTTCCCCTAATGAACTAAGCAATATCCAACACAATTGTTACAACAGGACGGAGTGGTGATGATGGTGTGGATGATGATGATGATGATCCCGATGAAGCCTAGCTTGATGACGGTGTTGATGGCGACGGTCTCCCCTCTCCGGGAAGGAATTCCCCGACAGAAATCTATCTGCCGGAGAGATCTTTCTCTCTCGGTGTTTTCTGCCCCCAGAGGCGGCAGAAATCTATCTATGGTTGCTCCCCGAGGCTTAGGGTTTCGTAGGGAAGATATAGGCAAAGGGGCGGAGTCGGAGGCCGGGCAGGTGGGACACACCTGCCCTAGGCGTGGGGTCAGGTGGGCTCGCGCCTAGGGGGTGGGCCCCCTGAGGCCCTTCTTCGTCCCTCCTTCTGGCTTCCTTCGTCCTCTCGTAAAATAATATGTTTCCATATTTTTCTAGTATTTTTCTGATCTTTGTGAAATTGCACCGAAACGCCTTCTTTTCCATTAGAATCCAGACTCCGGCAGTCCATCCTCCAGGAATCATCCAACATGCATAAAGAGATGAAAAGCCATAAGTAATACCTCATAATAAGACAAATATCAATGAATAGAGGTAAATTATGATATAGAATGGTGATGCAAATTGGGCGTATCACACCGTTGTGTTGTTATTGGAGCGTCTTAGTTTTTGTTTGCTTTGCTTAGTTTGTTTAGTTTGCTTGAATAAAGTAGTTTGGACCCCCGTTCTCGCTGTGTTGTTTCAAATAAGTTGATTGGTGTTGGAAAGGAGTAGAAAGTTCTTGCTTGAAAGTGCAAAAGGAGCTTGCATTGACTGTGACTTAGACTTTAGCATGACATGCTAGGTGTTGTTTTGACCTTATGCTTAGTGATTATTGCTGTAGCATGTTTTTTTCAAACAATTGGGATTGCTTAGTGTGCCTTGAAAAAAATCATGCGTTGTTTTAGCATGCAAAAGCATAGTATTGTGGTATTCTCCTTTGATGCTTTGTTTGGGTTGACTTGGCACATGCTCACACCATGTTATGAATATGAACAAGTCACCATAGCCTCTATGATCATTTAGTCCTTGACTTGTACTACCACTCTATGCTTTGATTAGTAATGTTTTGTCGCTCTGCATGATTATCGCCATTATTGCTCTCTTAGTTGGTTGCTCCCAGTCTTTTGCTAGCCTCCACTTGTATGAGTAAGCTCTACTCATGCTTCCAACTCCCAAGAAACCAAGTTATTCCAAAAGTGTCCACTATAAATTCCTATGCATGATGTGTTACACCATCCCAAGTATATTCTTTTTTCAGCTATCTTCCAATTAAAAGTATTTTATTATGTGAAAACTTAGTGATTAAAGCCCTCATGAACTTGATGGCACACTTTATATTCTTTTCCCCTTATAAACTTGAACCATTGTGTCATCTCTGTTGTATATGCTTGCACTTATACGTTGGAATTAGTAGAACCATGTTGTCATGGGGAACGTTTTAAACATTGCACTTGTACTTTGTACACAGTTGATATCATGCTCTTTTGTCTATGGATGTCACCGGTGTGAAATAAAGAGGGATCTTGTAAGTCTATGGAGTTATGTATTTTGTGTTAGAGAAATGCCTAGTCCGCTATCCTAAGCCATGCCTAATCATGATGGAAACTTGCAGCATCACCATAATGAGCTATCTGTGAAGCATCCTCAATAAAAATCTATGCACATAGTAAATAAAAAGATCGCTGAGATGCTCATTGTTTGCTTGCCTTGTAATTTTGGTTTTGGGATAGCTCTTGTACCATGTGCAAGGGGTACCCCGTTGGCGGTTCTCTATGATACACATGTACTTACTATGACAAGAACTTACAGGTGACTGAAGTTGAGTAGCATTAGGTGTGGCCCTCGTATTCAAGGGACATGAGATTGCCAACTTATACTTTCACAAGCATATACTCCATAGTTTGTTCACTTTAACCTTAATCACTTAAAGATGCTTATGATGGGGGCAATGAGGGCTGAAAGCTAACCAGTACCATAATTTTTGGAAGCTCTTTTTGAAACTTGAAATCCCTGCTTCCGTTTATGAAGGGCCTTTCTTCCACTATTATGTTGAGTCTCCACCTTCTACCTTTAGGCACCATTAAGAGAGCATAGTTGCCATTCTTAGTTCTATGTGCAGTGTCCCAAAACTTATTGATTGATGCATATTGTGATATTTCTTGTTCTTGTGCTATCTGTATCTAGTCACTCTTATGAACTTTGAAGGTGTCCTATGCATCTATTTGCTACTCCATGAGGGACAAGATGAAAGATACTATACTATGTTTTCTGTATGTGAAACAAACAAAAGTTTTTCAATGCATGTTATTCATGATCTTTGTTTGTATCCTTTCATGTTGCATGCATAGTTACTTTGTCTTATTGTTAGAACTCCATCTTTCTTGCACATGTTTAGAGTTCTTTGATCCCATATTTCAATGTTTGCAAATGGTTTGATCTTGGTTTTGATGGTGCATGTCACCTCAAAAATTATTCTTTTATCACTTACCTACTCGAGGATGAGCAGGAGTTAAGCTTGGGGGTGTTTGATATGTCGGAAACGTATCTATAATTTTTGATGCTCCATGCTTGTTTAGTATCTACTTTGATTTGCTTTGTCTACACTTTGAGGTGTTTTTATATGTTTTCTGGAACTAACCTACTAACAAGTTGCCACAGTGCCAGTTGCCTGTTTTCTTCTGTATTTGGTTCCAGAAAGGCAGAAAATCAATATTCTCGGAATTGGACGGGACAAACGCAAAGTCAATATTTTAATGTTGGCAACACAAAGCCAGAAGACGAGACGGAAAAGGCTCACCAGGGGGCCACACCCCCTGGTCTCGTGGGTGGGCCCACCCCGCGCTTGGGGGTGGGGGATGCAGCCGCCCTGGTGGCCCCCTGGCTCGCCCCTTGGCCTATAAGAATTCCCCGATGCAGAAACCCTAGACACCCGATCAAAACTCCACGAAACCTTCTGTAGCCGCCGCCACCATCGTCCCTAGATCGGGGGGATCTAAAGCTCTTCCCGGCACCTTGCCGGAGGGGAGATCATCCCGGAGGCCTTCTTCTTCATCATGCCAGCCTCCAGTATGAAGCGCGAGTAGTTCCACCTTGGACTACAGGTCCATGTAGTATCTAGATGGTTGTATCTCCTCCTTGTGCTTTCATGTATAGATCTTGTGAGCTCCGTTCATGATCAAGATATAATCTATTTGTAATCATGCATGCTGTGTTTGCGGGGATCTGATGAATATTGAGATTACTATGTCAAATTGATTAATGGTTTTGTCTATTTGATTATATCATGTTTGTGTTGTTTGTGATCTTGCATGCTCTCCGTTGTTAGTAGCTATCTTGGCCAAGTAGTTGCTAGTGACTCCAAGAGGGGGTATTTATGCTCGATAGTGGGTTCATGCCTCTAGTTTCCAAGGGAAGTGACAAAAATCTCTTCGGTTATAGATGTGCGGTTGCCACTAGGGAGAAAACAACGGTCTCCTATTCATGGAACAAGTGGATTGTTTACCTTACACACTTTGCTTAAAGCAGTTGTCTGTTGCGTGCAACTTAATACTGGAGGGGGTTCGGATGATAACCTGAAGGTGGACTACTAGTCATAGATGCAGTTGGATGGCGGTCTATGTATATTATTGTATTTATTAATCGAATCACATAGGATCTTTTTGTATAATACTGCATTGTTATGCCTTGTTCAGTTCCTGTCAATTGTCCTGCTGTCATTTTTTTACCCTTCATGCCATGTTGTTTGTCTAAGGAGAGCACCTCTAGTGAACTATGGACCCCGGTCCAATCTTTACCATTGATACATCTTCCACTGTTTACTTGCTGCAAACCATCATCACCTTCCACACCATACAGTTAATCCTTTGTTACAGCAACCGGTGAGATTGACAACCTCACTGATCGTTGGGGTAAAGTCTTGAGTTTGTGTTGTGCAAGTTTTCACGTTGCTTGCAACACTTGTGTGACGTTTCCTTCCTCCTACTGGTTCGATAACCTCGGTTTCTTACTGAGGGAAAACTTGATGCTGTGATGCATCACACCTTGCTCTTGGGGTTTCCCGACGAAGCGCACCTACATCAACTAGGCGCATCAACAGGTAGCAGGAGGACTACCGGGAAGCGGAGACCGAATCAGAGAAGGATGTAGAGTCGTCGCCGGGCGAAACCTCTGCAGGGAAGCGGGGAACCCTAGTCGCCTAGGTCAAGAAACCCTAGTCGCTTAGGTCTTAATCCACATGTATTACTTCAGGTTTATTTGTTTATGACTATAGCGAACTTTTTATTTTAAACAAGAAATAATTATTTCTCAGTACTCCCTTCGTCCACTTGTAGGTTTGTTTTAAGTCAAATTTTGTTAGGTTTGACCCACGTTATAGTAAAATGTGTCAACACTTACGACACCAAATTGATATCATTAGGTTACATTTGGAATGTAATTTCCTAATATTGTAATTTTAAATAATAAATATTTCTATATTTTTCCTAAAAGTTGGTAAAATTTATAAATGTTTGACTTAGGACAAACCTAAAAATACATTGATTTGAGAACGGAGTGAATATATTAGTCAGAGATTCGATCACTAGAGCGGATGCGAACGGAGAGTGTGCCTTGCTCTCGTCGGCCACATCGCATGGCACGCTTCTCGGACATGTCCCATGCGAGCTAAGTAGTCATCTACTACGGAACTGTGGAGAAAATGGACACAAATGGTCAGGAAAGTGCGGTAGAAGCATCCATTATCTGATTGTCCAGTCGGATTGTTTGAGCATGTGAAGGCTATGAACAACGACTTTGGTCCATTTTTGACAATCTGTGGGCGGATCTCTTTCTGATTTGAGGAGAAGTCCTGGTGGATTTGGCTTCTTTCTATTCTTCGCCACGAGGAGGGAGAGGTTAACATGACTCATGATGCTACGCAAGAACCTGTGGGCGGTTTGCTAGTAGATAGCCAAGATGAGACAGTAGATGCATTTCAACCAATGGAGTGGCTGCCTACAAGGATCGCCGGTTATAGGGTCACAGGGACCGTGTTCCCTGATACCAAAAGCACGTTCTAGGTGATATTCTGGGCTCTATTCTATACACCTCTCTTTCTTTGCATGCAGGAGTGCATTCCTCTCGGTCTCAGGGCTTGCTCAATCAACCAAAAATAAGGATGAGGAAAGTTGTTTGATTGATCATTGGTTTAGGCCCTGATTCCCACGACCCCGGATCATATCCCTGCTGGATTTGATCCCCATGCCGTGGACGATTTGTCCAGTGTTCCCCAAATTCTAGTCTCCAAGGCAAATCATTGTCCTCGGGAAGAGAATTGTTAGCATCCATTTTGGACTGTCTGCTAGCGAAGCCATGAGAACTTGTTAAACAATAAGGAGTAAGATGGCCACATCTAGTTCTAAGCAGGATTCAGGAGGAGCCTATGACAAGCTTTATTATGAACCCAAAAAATCTGTTTTGTGTAAGGCCAATTTCTGACGGCCGTTGCATGCTTAAAATCTTCCTTGGTGCAAGGTTGAAATATGGCTACATTGATGCAATGCTGAATTACCTAAGGCATAATCTGTCCGCTTTGCTCAAGGCATGAATTTAGCCGCCTTGACACTACTAGAAAATAGGCTATAGGTGCATCACAGTTAGTAACACACCACTATTTACACGTACTACATGTATTTGTTGTAGCATTTGATAAAATGTCACGCTACAGATAGAATTTATCTATAGTGTGGGATTCAAAAAAGAAGAATACAGATAAATCTGGACTCACGAAGACATATTAGTTTGGGTTGTTTGCCGCACGCTACTACCCTCTACGGATATGACACCTTCACAACCACCTAACCACACTCGATCCCCCTCACTCCCCCTTCCCCTCCCGTGTTGTCGTCCCGTTGCCCTGCCCCACGTCGTCCCCGACCCGCCCCGCCTCCTCTCCTATCCGTCGTCGCTCGCCTTCTCTCATCCCTAACCCGCCGCCGCCTGCCTCCTCCTCCCCGACCCGCCGCCGCCCAACTCCTCTCCTCCCGACCCTTCGCCGCCCTCCTCCTCCTCCCCGACCTGCCCCGGCGCCCCGCCCCGGGCCGTCCCTGACCCGCCGTCGGCACGCGGTACGTATTTTCTATTTTTACATGTATTTTTAGTAGTTGATTTTAGGATTAGACGATATAGTTTATTTAGATAATTTTAGGGCTATCAAATCTAGTTAATTTTAGGGGATTTAGGGGTAGAAAATATAGAGTATTTTAGATGATTTTAGGATTACAAAATATAGCTCATTTAGATGATTTTAGGGCTACCAAATTTAGTTGATTTTAGATGATTAATCGTGGAATATATAAAATATTTTAGATGACTTTAGGATTACACAATATAGTTTATTTTAGATGATCTTAGGATTACACAATATAGTTCATTTTAGATGATTTTAGGACTTGATTTCTTTACATACCACGACTATACCAATATTTCCAATTGATACAATTATAGCAATGTATAAAATTATTATGAACTGTATTAGGATATAATAATAAACGTCTTTTATTATTTGCCTCTAGTGCGTATATCAGTAACCTAGTTGCAACTTATAAAATTTAGAGTGAATTCCACTTTTTACCCTCTATTTGTGCATTTGAGACACTAATTACCCCATTTAGTAGAAGTTGTATCCGAATGTCCTATTTAAAAAAATATGATTTTGTCCCGTTTTAGCATTCAACGCGTGTTCTTGGATAAAGCTGACATGTTAGGACGATGTGCCACCACAAAATATGTCAAGATCGAAGGACGTCGTCGTCGATCATATGTACCCTTCTCTGCATCAGATGTTCTATTATTTGTTGCCATCTCGATAATTTCGAGGTTCAATCATCACCTCACACCTTGCCCAATAGATATGCATCAGAAAATGAGGGTTTAAAGTTTCCGAACATGTTAATTTAGATGAATTTTCACTACATAGGATAATTAGTGACACAAATGCACAAGTAGAGGATAAAAAGTGAAATTCACTCTAAAATTTATATTAATTCTTAGTTGCAACCTAGTTGTAACTCATTAAATCATTAAATTCTTGGTTGTAACTCATATGTAACGCTTCATATTGCACGAGGCGCGAGACATACAAAGTTCTCGGACCATTGAGAACTAGCAAACCCGTTTCTTAAGTTGGTTTGTCAATCTAGAAAGAACAACTTCCAATTATTTTGGCATTGCACGTTACAAGGACGTAGGACATGTTCACACAAGACTACAAGACTCTATATACTCCAGAACCACATGAGTACATGACATGATGATCTAAAGAAGGGTAATGATTGATTACGAGCTAGCCAGCCAAAGCTAATTAGCATTCTTATTATTCCCACAGGTACGATCGAACGAGGCTACGAAGTAGTACAAACAATTTCACGAACTGGCACCGACATTAACACACACATACACTTCCTACAACGCCGCTGACGGCCTGTGCACCATGCATGCATGCAACGCAGCGTCGTGCATGCTTGGGTGTATCAGGGATGGATGCAGCCACCGCTGCCGTGACCGATGCCGCCTCCGCCGAGACCGCCGGAACCACCGCCCAGGCCTCCTCCTCCGCCGCCGAGGCCGCCGAGGCCGCCAAGTCCACCGGAGCCTCCACCAAGGCCGCCAAGCCCGCCTGAGCCACCGCCAAGGCCACCGAGCCCGCCGCCGCCTAGCCCACCTAGGCCACCACCACCGAGCCCACCCGTTCCGCCGCCAAGCCCACCAATACCGCCGCCCGCTCCGCCTAACCCACCAATACCGCCGCCACCGAGACCAGCGAGGCCACCAACACCACCGATCCCTCCGACGCCCCCTGCCATGCCTCCGAGAGCGCTGCCGACGCCTCCCACCGCTCCACCAACCCCTCCAATGACGCCGGGGCCAGCGAAGCCGCCCATGCCCCCGCCGTACCCTCCTCCCACAACTCCTGGCAGGAACGTCTTCTGGTCGCCGACCACGGTCGGTGCGGCCGCCACGGCGGCGCCGATGCTCTTCGTAGTACCGGTGGTCGTTGCAGCTGCGGTTGTGGCCTTGGCCGTGGCAGGCACGCCTCTCGCGTCAGCCACCGCCATGAGGAAGAGAGCGACGAGGAAGAAGCAGCACGCCGTTGCGGCAGTGGCACCACTACCGGTGCTCCACCTCGTCATTGCTAGCTAACTATAGCTCGCTCGTGGACTCGATGGTGCTAGTCTTGTGTCAAGCTCTTGCTGCTTCCGATGATCGAGCTCTGTGTAGCGAGTGACAAGTGCTGGACTGCTACCTAGCCAACGCGGCTTTATATAGATCGAGACGGAAGAGGGAGCAGACGCTGGAGAAGGTGGAGTGAGGACGTGGTTAATGGAGGAGGAGGCGTCGCACGTGACGAGCGGGGGCGGCCGGGAACAGTGACGAACAAAACAGGTGAGCGGCGGGCGGGCGGCCGGAGTAAATGGAGGGCGCCAAGGCTTGCTGCCACCGCAGAGCCAATGCCTATCTATGGAGCTAGCACTGTACGCAGTAGATTTCTTGAGCGGGCACGGATTTTCTCAAGCACTGTACGTAGTAGATTCATCACGTAGGTATCGTGATCGTACGTGCATTGGCGACCTGCGGCGGTGAGGGATCGATCTCCTATTCTTTGACAAGTATACGTACTTGCATAGAGCTTCCATTACTGATCTCTGGTCGATCGAGCTCTCAGTGTCCATGCATGCAGATCATCTTCCGGTCATGGCGACGCGTGTGTGTCTGCATGCAGCCGTGCACAGGTGCACCTACCACCGCCGGGGATAAATAGCTAGCTAGGGCTTTCCTTCTGACCGCAGATCTACTATAGCTAGTAGTAGATGAGAGAGATGGCGATTTGTCATCCATGCAACAGGAGGAAATTGCACAAACCATCCCTTATTGCCATCGACGTTGCGTAAAACACCAATTTTTCATATATTTTGCACAAACCACCAACTATTGATGTATTATTGATGTATTATGTTACACACAGGTCCAAATCTTATATTAAGTGGATTAACTGCAATCCTTAGGACCAGGCCCGTGACATAAGGATCTAATGTCCATGTGTCATTATCTTGTGTGTTTTTTGATATTTTTGAGAAAAAAATTCTAGCTATTGAAACGATATTCTTTCTAACTTTTCAGGATTAGTTAGTCTAGGGTTGTTTATATTATTTCAATTACTGAAAGTTTTTCATTTTTTTAAACAACTCACTACATAATGACACTTTTGACACCACATCATCAGTGCCTTGTGGACCCTGGTCATCAGATTTCAATTAACCAACCTAATCTAGGATTTGAACCTATGTGCAACGTGTTACACCAATAGTTGGTGATCCGTGTAAAAAACAGATAAAGTTGGTATTTTGCGCAATAATAACAGCAATATGTGGTGGTTTGTGCAATTTGCTCGTGCAACAGCCGAGAGGGTCGATCTCCTTCTACCAATCTACCTACCTAGCAGAGTCGTCAGCAGCAGGGAAGCACGGGAGAACAGAGCCGTGCAGGGACTGCAACAACATAAACTAGTCTGCCAACTTCAATGCCTTGTCTTCCCCTCGACATACGCATTTTCTTAGCCCTCATCTTCTGGCTTCTGCAGATCGATCTAGAAGAGCAGCAGGTGATTTGTCATCCAGGCATGCAAGATCATTGAGATCTGACCTAGCTAGCTAGAAGCAGGCCGCTGTGGCAGAGATCAGCAAAGCCGGGCAACAAAGTATATGGAGACTACTATACGGACATAAAGCTGACCAGGAATATTAGGACCGTGGTGTCTGTCCTTCATTTAACAGTTTATTATTCGTGTAACAAAACCAAGACACCGCAATAGGGTTAATTCGATGTGTAATAGGCAAGTCAATATCTTAAAAACTACTCTTTGTTGGCAATATATAGGGTTAGTTAGATATTAACTACACTTCGAAAATTGCGGCTGCAATTCTCGCTCGCTTCAGTTAGAATTTGGTGTTTGGGCTGTTCGCCAGTAACCAATACAAATTTCGAAATTCACTTTGGCATATTCATGCATGTCAGCACATGACTGTTCCATCTCTCACAAAGGTGTGTAGAAAAAAAAGCATCTCTCGTGCACTCCTCCTCCGAAGGCGTCCGCCTAGTCAGGACATGTGAGCCGGGGTTGCGAATTGCAGGAATAAGCCGAGCCGAGCACATATTTTACACGATGTTTATGTTTTGTTGTTCAGGGAAATTAATTATATTTTAATTACGAGGCATTAACAGAGGTGTTAAGCAATTACCAATTTCAGGATTTTCTGGATCGTGAGGTTATGCGGTGACCCAGCACACCACTGCATGATGTAGTACACTATAGTCATTGACATAACACCAATGAAACACCGTTCACTAGTATTACATCCCTCAGAGTAGTACAACAGAAACATAGCAGGTCCAAGACATGACTATAGGTTACAACTCAACTCTTTACACAAGATCCAGAGAACACTCTAGGTTAAAGAGAGAGAGAAAGAAACTTCTTACAAAGAAGAATCAGGAATAAATAACTCATAGCTACCATAGGTCGTAGGCCATGCAGGTTTTCATAAATATTTCTTCAAAGGTTGTTTTTATTCTGAAAAACTATGTCCGTCAGCCTTCACGGGTTTACCAGAACTTTCATGAAGTTCCTTTCCCGCCACGTTCGCAGCTCCTTCTCGGAACAGGGAGTAACAAGTTACAGTTCTTACACTCTGCAGAGGTGCGTTACTTTACCCATGAGAGATCTTAGCTTTGTTGCACATCCGAATTGCAGGTTTGTTCACACTTCCTTGGTGTGAGGCCCAGACTAAGATCCAAGCCAATCACTGCCTTCTCCGCGACCCCGCATGTCTCCTTGGTGTACGCCAGTCCACCTATTGGATTACGGCAATGGCAGTACAGACCGTTCAGATGCCGGAACTATCATGGGACGTTGAGGTCTCCCACCCATATGTTGCATATCCTCTACGAATTACCATAAATAATATGCACGCTACGAGTGATAACAGCCATGACCCGCACATCCAGCTCCATGCGAGAGGGAAAAGATACAACTGACTTCTCCGTCCCATTCCAAATCTCATGGTAAACGCGTAATATACAGTGCAAGAATCACTGGCGACATTGGTTGTTAAGTCCTAGATAATATGTTCCTTTACCACCGGAACTCTTATAGTAGGTTATTACCTCATGGTAAATAACCTATAATCACATTATTATGAAAATAGTGTTTTCTGTGTTTTTTCAAATGCAGGTGATGGTAACACTGGATTTGTAAAATACTTTACAGAAAATAATCAAAGGACATGAGCAAGTGTGAACTTGCCTTTTATGATTGCAAGATTATGCACTCACGGTCTTCAAGACAATATAAGATCCAATAGCTGAAATCTGCATCATTGGTCCGGTAAGGACTTATGTTTAAAGAAGCAAGATGCTTTTATGCATATGTAATGTAATGCAAGTTGATAAACGTGAATCCCGAGAATAACGTTGTTCTACGGTTTGGATTCTGGAAAGGGTTTCCTTGGAATGTGTTGCCCTTTTAGATTAAGTTTCACACTTGTGCTTCTTATTAAGGCTTGTGAGTGTATGGTAAACAACATGTAAACATAATGGCATACAACAATAAGATATACTAATGAGATGTCCTACTCAAGGACTGCTTATATGTGAATTATCTTATCTTCAAGTTTTAATTTGCAAGTGATGACATTTATAAGGATTTTAAGTATTAACAATCGTATTATACAAGTAAAGTATAAAGTAATGTGATTGTGATTAGTTGTCATATGTTGATTGAAGTGGCAAAACGAATAACTTTTGAAGAAAATCTTACTCAGCTAAGTAGAAGCATTTAAGCTTTTAAATTAACCTTATGAGGTGTTCTTTCTAGTTATAGTTTTTAAGTAAGAAAGAATTACTCCATTTGAATAATGACAACATTTTTATTTGAGACTTATCTATCTTGGGTTTTTAACTTGTTTGGTTTGGTATTAGGATGCTTTATAACTTAATTACAACATACCAAAGTTAACTATAAAGCATATAATAAAGTCTTTAGCAGTATACTTAAAGCTTTGCAAACTAAAGGTAACTTTAAAGACATAGATGGACTTTAGCTGTAATGCTTATTATTCTGATATCTTGTTCACTTTATAATGTTTCTTTAAAGTTACTTAAGAATGGTATTAATTTTATTTGGTAGTGGTTTCTTTACATTATAATTGTATAAAGGGATATATTTCCTTATAAGGGTGTGGTTATGATTTATAATTAAGTAAAAAATATTATTTACTACTTAAGAACTTACTATAGTGTTTTGATTTGTTTATAAACTTGTGGTTAATATAAAGAATGGGTTTTATCTTATTATAATTATTCTTGGAGTTTTTAGATTGAATAAAGATCCTTTTATAAAATAATCTACATTAATGGTTGAGAATTAATTTAATAAAATTGTATTCAAAGTGGTTAATTCATTTTGAATGCACACTATCCTTATTTAAGATTAATACTATTTACTAGACTCCATTGATTAATTTTTAAAACTATTTACAAGTTTTATTTACCTTAATATGAATTATTAATTAAGGAGATAGGTTTAAATTCAAGTTATGAAAGTGTTTAACTTTTTATTTAACTCAAAAGTGGAATATCACATTTATTATTTTTGTGATTATTTTGGTATATTACATTTATTTTTGTGATTTATAAATAATAAGATATGATTTTAATAAGGTTTATTACTATATAAATACTTAATAAATAATAAATATTTAATTAAGTGAAATAATGCTCTAATTCTTATTTTTCTAAGATTTTTGGTATTTTATTTATATTTTTAACATTTACCATTATTAAAATATTAATTATCAAAGTTTTATTACTTACAAAACTTTTATTAAATAATATTTATTTAAATAATTAACATAATAATATTTAATAATAGTTTTAAGTTGTAGATTTTATTTTTCTAAACATTTTCATATATTATATGTATTTTTCTGATTTATAAAACAAAATATATTAAATTTACAAGATTTAATCATTTTATTTTATTTCTGGAATATTGAAATTTGAATTTATAATGTTTTAATTATTCCTAAACAGACACTAATCATTTTTACACCCAGGTGGGATCTACCCATGGTCACATACATGTGGGGCTCAGGGCCACGTCATAAGCCACATCAGCAAAGACCAGTCAACAGAGTGGACTTAGTCAAGATGACGCAAGCATGACCTCACGATGACATCATACGAACTGTCACCCTAGATCGAAGCTCGATCGATCGATTGGGAGGATGCTTGCACACGAGAAGGGTGTTGCTGGACGCGGACGAGCACGCTGAGTTGGATGGTGGCGGTGCCGCTCCATTTTGGTCGTCGGAGCTACTCCGGCGACCAACAACTGCGGTGGTCGACGACGGTGTTCGGCTAAAACTTTAATGAGGAAGAGAACGAGAAGAAGGAGAGCATGATCATGCTCAGAGCATTACCAGGAATCTCATGGAGTAGCTGGCGAGTCGGGGAATGGTCGGAATCGGCGAGAACCACGGTGGCCGGACTTCGGGAAGGTGACCTCGCAGCGTTGATTCCCGTCGGCTCGCCTCGATTCCTTTGGCTAAGAGGCTCGGATGGGCAAGGTGATGATGATTGCTTGATCAACGGAACACGAGAGGGCTCAGAACGACAGAAATTGCTGGCAACAGGGTGCTAGGGTTTCAGCTCGGAAAAGGAAAATGAGGAAGCGGGATTGAATGAGATAAGTACAGGGAGGGAGAAGACGACGGCGGCATTCTTATCCCCAGCTCCAGGATGGCGGGGCGAGGATCTTGGCGCCGGGAGAGATCGACGGCGAGAGCTCCGCCACGCGGGTGCTTGTCGCCGGTCGTGAGGAAGAAGAAAAGAAAAGGACGAAGGGGTACTGGGCCGGAATGGGTTGCTGCTGGGCTGTTGCAAACCAAGCGGAATGTTTCTGCTGCTACCCGCGAGCGTCAGTTAGAAGGTAAGGTACTGGGCCGTGGGCCAGATTGGGTGTTCCCTCTGTTTTTTCCTGGTTTTATTATTTTTCATTTTTGTTTGGTTTTTAGATTTGTATTATATTTGGTTTGAACTTTTCTTTTTGAAATTTTATTTGCTGAATACTTGCAGCAACAATAAAGTTATTGAGAATCCATTTGGGAACTTTTATTATGTATTGTGATATTTTATTTATTTCCTTTATATATATCCTTTTTCTATTATTATTTGTGAGGGCCTTTAATATGAATTTAATTGGGCATAAATTCATAAACTTATTATAGAATGTATTACTACTAACTAATGAGATTTTATTTCCATTAATATATAATATTAAGGCAACTTTTATATTTATTGGCACTTCATTATTATTTGATACATAAAGTTTTGAATACTTAATAGGGTTAATATTATTCTCATAATTTAGGAAATGGTAATGTATATTTTTTTTTATTATTACTATCAAAAGAGTTAAAGTTTAAATTGAAAATTCTTACCATAAGTTCTTAGAAGGTTTAATATTCTCATATTTATTTTATTGATGTGAATAAAGATTAACGGCTAAACATACTATTTTTATGTTCATGATCTTTATTAATCTCACTCTTTAAAATAAATGGTTATTATTTGAAATGAATTATGAGAGAGAATTGATAACTATAGTTTCTAGGTATATATGATTTAAATAAAAGTTAGGGTTGTAAATTGTAATTGTTTACCATGGTTTTAGGAATTTTAATATTTTGTTCATCCTTTTATTTATCTAAATAAAGCTTATTGGTTAACACAGATTTTTCTTATGTTGGTGTTCAAGAATGACTTCATATTTTATATAAAAAATTTATTTCCTAGAAGGTCTTATGGAAAATAATTGATAAAGGTAACTCCTAAGTACATATAATTTTGATAGGCAGGAATGACAAATATGTGCTTATGTGATTTGCTATAGAAAACTATTCCTATAAAGTTGTATGGAAATAAGATGATAGATCATTTATATGAAATAGATATTATGTTGGGTTAAAGATTTAAAGTTTAGGCTTTAACAAGGATTCCTATATTCCATACTTCATAATTCTGGGCTTCTAACTAAGGAATTCCTTTCCTAGATATACTACTTCTTCCTATCCATCATCATGTGTTATCATGATGAGCTTTGCTTTACAGAATATTCTGATCTACCTTTTATTCTTCTAAATCCATAAGTAAATCCAATGAGCTTAACACTAAAGCTTTAATAATCTTCTCATACTCTTTCTTAATCATTCTTCACTAATATCACTTCAATAGTTGTATGCAGCAAATCCTACTTCACCTCAAGTGCTTAGTATTTCCAAAGAGGAAAATATCACTTCTTTAATCCAATGTTGCTCTAACATCATTATAATCATACTATCTTGTCTCTACTTGGCTCCAATGTCTAACATTACAACCTCACATTATATTAATGTGATTTGTAATGACAAACTAGGATAATAAATATATACTATGGTTCAATCATGTTTTATCCACCAGTGTCACTTATACTTGGTATAAGCATTTGTTGGAGATATGCCCTAGAGGCAATAATAAATATAGTTATTATTATATCTTTGTGTTTATGATAAATGTTTACATTCATGCTATAATAGTATTAACAAGGAAACATTAATACTTGTGTGATTTGTAAACTAAAATAGAGTCCCTAGTAAAGCCTCTATATAATACTAGCTTGTTGGTTAATAAATGATTGTGGTTTCCCTATCATGAAAATTGAGATGTTATTAACAACAAGATCATATCGTTAGGAGAATGATATGGTGGACATACTCCTATAGATAAGCATAGCATAAAGATCAAGTCATTTTAATAGTTCAATTGCTATATGCTTTCTGATACATAGTAACCTAATTCCTTCGACCATGAGATCATGCCTATCACCTTCATTGGAAGGATGCTTTGATGACATCAAACACCACACCGTAACTGGGTGGCTATAAAGGTGGCATTGAGTGTTCGGAAAGTATTGGTTGAGAAACATGGATCAAGAGTGGGATTTGTCCATCCATATGACGGATAGATATACTCTGGGACCTCTCGGTGGAATGTCATCCAATTAGCTTGCAAGCATGTGCCTGGCTCACAAGGGATCACATATCACGGGAACGAGAAAAGAGTACTTATCAGTAACGAGGTTGAACTAGGTATGCAGAGATACCGACGATCATAACCTCGGATAAGTAAACTATCGTGAGACAAAGGGAAATTGGTATCGTATGTAAGTGGTTCATTCGATCGCAAAGTAATCGTAGAAATATGTGGGAGCCATATGAATTTCCAGATTCCTCTATTGGTTATTATTCGGAGAAGTGTCTCGATCATGTCCGCATAATTCACGAACCGTAGGGAGACACACTTAAGGATTCGACGTTGTTTGAGTAGTTATGGAATGATGAGTAAGAGACCGAATGTTGTTCGGAGTCTCTGATGGGATCCGGGATATCACGAGGAGATCCGGAATGGTCCGGAGAATAAGATTCATATAAGGAAAGTCCTATTTCGGAGTTGGAGAATGGTTCCGGTGTTTTCATCGGGAATGTTCTAGAAGGTTCCGGAATGTCTGGCACTCCGAAGGGGAAGGGTACATGAATGTGTCATACCAAGTAGGAATGATTGCATCATGTACTAAGTGTCATCGCTGAACAAAATAACGGATTTAATCAAATCCTAGTTTGAAAAGTCAAACGCCAATTTGAAAAGTCAAACGGCTATTTTGGGAAGTGGAGGGGAAGGTGGAAACCGAGTTGGGGAGGAGTTCCTCCCCTCCACCGCCGGCCCCCTTGGGAAACCGAGTTGGGGAGGGACTCCCCTCCCCTGGCGCGCCCCCTCCACCTATATAAGGAGGGGCAGGGCTGCCCCTCCTAGACACAACTCCACCATCCTGCAAACCCTAGCCCTAGCCGCCGGCCGCTCCTGCAGCCGCCGCCGCCCTAGGGCAAGCCGCCGCCGCCTAGCTAACCCTAGCCATCGGCCAAGCCTCCTCCTTGGTGTGTCTAAACCCTAGATCGCCTAGGAGCTCTCTCATCATCCACCATACTCGCTCCGGCTTAAGGCGAAGCCCTGCGAGATCTCCCCTCTACTTCCGGTACCACGCCGTTGTGCTGCCGGAATTGCGAGGAGAGTGCTACAACCTCCGCTGCCTGCTGTAACAAGGGAGAGGAAGGTCTTCGTCGAGTACCGAACGTGTGACCGACTGCGGGAGCGCTGCCGGAACGCAGTGCCGGAAGGATCGTCTACGCGATCTTGAGATCAGAAAGAGTATGACTACATCACCCACGAGAATCCGCTCTCGTTAAACACTTTGGAATCTTCGAGGGTGAGTTATTCCATCGACTCATTGCTACAATCTAGTAGATAGATCTTGGCTTGTTTGTTTGTATGCGATAGAATTTTTTTGTTTTCCATGCTACGAATCCCTACAGTGGTATCAGAGCCAAGTCTATATGTAGATCTGTTGCACGAGTAGAACACAATGGTCATTGTGGGCGTTGATGCTTTTATTGTCGATTGCTTATTGTGTACTTTGCATCTTGCGGGATGTTGGGATGAAGCGGCCCGGGCTAACCTTACATGACATCGTTCATGAGACTTGCTCCACGCTTGACATGCAACTTGTATTGCATAAGTGGCTTTGCGGGTGTCTGTTTCTCCCAGCATAGTTAAGATTCAATTTACAACGGGTGATTGTCAATACTAGTATCAATGTTGTGGTTCTTGTTCGTAAGTTAGAACGACACTGATTGAAAGCCCCAAACCACGTAAAACATGCAAAGAAAGTAGAGGCTGTTGGAATTATGCCCTAGAGGCAATAATAAATATGTTATTATTATATTTCTTGTTCATGATAATGTTTATATTCCATGCTAGAATTTTATTAAGCGGAAACTTTAATTCTTGTGTGGTTTGTGAACAACACCGTGTCCCTAGTATGCCTCTAAGGGCTAGCTCATTGATTAATGATGGTTAAGGTTTCCTAACCATGGACATGAGTTGTCAATTAATAATGAGATCATATCATTGGGAGAATGATATGATGGACAGACCCAAACTAAGCGAAGCAATTAGATCGTGTCATCGTGTTCGTCTTTGCGAAGCTTTTCTTATGTCAAATATTGTATTCCTTAGACCATGAGATAATACAACTCCCTGGTATCGGAAGAAATCTTTGAGGTCATCAAACGTCATCCTATGAGAGGGTGATCATAAAGGTGTCTCTCAGGTGATCGGAAAGTATCTGTTGGGTTGTATGTATCAAGATGGAATTTGTCCCTCCCAAGTCGGAGAGATATACTTTGGGCCCACTCGGTAATCGATATCAACACCGCTTGCAAGCATGTGGTTAAGGAGTTAATCACAAAGTGATATCGGATTACGGAACGAGTAAAGTACTTGCTGTGAACGAGATTGAACTAGGTATGACGGTACCGACGATCGAATCTCGGGCAAGTAAAATATCGCGAGACGAAGGGAATATATATATGGGATTGATTGAATCCTGGCATCGTGGTTCATCCGATATGATCATCGATAAATGTGTGGGAGTCAATATGGGTTTCCAGGCCCCGCTGTTGATTATTGATAGAAGATCATGTCTGCATATTCTCGAACCCGCAGGGTCACACACTTAACGTGTCTCGACGCTAGGATAGATTGGATAATTGGTTTATGAGTTTTTTGTTCAGAGTCTCGAATGGGATCCGGGATATTACGAGAGGTTCCGGAGTGGTCCGGAGAATAAGATTCATATAAGGCAGTGCAGTTTTTGGAGTTCGGAATTGTTCCGGGTTAATCGGTATAGTACCGGAAGCTTCTAGAACCTTCTGGAAGGGGGCCAACGTGGCCACACCTTCCGGGAGAGGGCATGGGCCTATGAGGGAGTGCCCTGGCCGCATTGGGCCAGGGGCACAAGGCCCCATAGGGCCTAGCCGGTCTAGAGAGGTTTAAACTCGAGATAGACCTTCTAGAAGGGGGGTTTCCTTGCCCCCCACTCCTTATCCTTTGGGGCCGCCGGTTTGGGCTTGGGGGAGGGGCTAGGGCTGCGCCCCCCCTCTATATAAAGAGGGGTGGGGGCGCACCAACCCCCGACACCTTCCCCTCCAACCCTAGCCGCCCTGCTGCCTTCCTCTCTCCCTCCCGACTGTTTGTAGGCGAAGCCCTGCTGCAGAAATTCTCCACCATATACACCACGCCGTCGTGTTGTAGATCTAATCCATCTCTCCACCATACTTGCTGGTCCGAGGAAGGAGGAGACGTCGAGGTGCTGCACGTGTGCATCTCACGGAGGCACCGCCACTTGTGGTGCTAGATCGGATCGGATCGCGAGGAGGAGAAGCGAGTACGACTACATC
The DNA here is from genome assembly GCA_916181665.1 of Avena sativa. Taxonomy (NCBI): domain Eukaryota; kingdom Viridiplantae; phylum Streptophyta; class Magnoliopsida; order Poales; family Poaceae; genus Avena; species Avena sativa. Next base: position 222,603,708 of record OV702296.1, read on the forward strand.
ACCCACGTTCCGACGAACGTTCCGCTGTGCGAATCTTCAAGGGTATGAAGATCTAATCCAATCTCTCTCGTTGTTTTCATCTCCTAGATTAGATCTTGGCTTTCCCTCTGTTCGCATCCGTAGAAAATTTTGATTTACTATGCCGCGAAACCCTTCAGTGGTATCAGAGCTAGATCTATGCGTAGATGTGTTTCACGAGTAGAACACAACATGGTTGTTGCGGGCGTTGATGTTTTCTATTGCAAGCCTCTTGTTTGTGTTCTTCTTATGATGCGGGATAGTGAGATTGAAGCGGTCCAGGCCAACCTTACGCGACGTCGTTCGCGAGACCGGCTCCGCACTTGACGTGTGGCTTGTTCCACACATGCGGCTGGTGGATGTCAGTTTCTCTCACTATAGTTGTCATGGGATTAACACCGGAGTTTGGCAACCATAATATCACCATTGTGGCTTACCGTAGGTAAGAATTGTTCTTAGCATCTACTCCCATAAGCCACGTAAAACATGCAACAACAAAGTAGAGGCGTCTAACTTGTTTTTGCAGGGAGTGTTTTCTGTGATATGGTATGGCCCAAGATGTGATGTGTATAATGTATGCGATGATCATGTTTTGTAATGTTTCACGACTTGCATGTCGATGAGTACACAACTGGCAGGAGCCATATGGTTGTCTTTATAATTGTGTATGACCTGTGTGTCAACTTCTTATACGCCATGTAATAGTTTCACTTTATCGCTAAGTAGTTAGCAATAGTTGTAGTTGCTATTCGTGGTGGAGGCAATCATGGTGGAGTGATGGAGATCATGCCGGCACGCACAAGATGGAGATCATTGCGCAAAGATTGGCTATACCATGTCACATTAAATTTATATGCATGTGATGTTTATCCTTTTATGTATCTTATCATGCTTAGATCGCGACGGTAGCATTATAAGATGATTCCTCACTTAAAGATCAAGATAAAAACTGTGTTCTCCCCAAGTATGCACCGTTGCGAAAGTTCGCCGTGTCCAAGCATCACGTGATGATCGGGTGTTATAGACTCTACGCTCACATACAACGGGTGCAAGCCAGCTTTGCACACGCGGAAATACTTGGGTCTAACTTGACGAGCCTAGCATGTACAGACATGGCCTCGGAACACAAGAACCGAAAGGTTAAGCATGAGTCATATGAATGATATGATCGACACTTCATTGTCCACCATTGAAACCACATCTCTTCTCGTGATGATCGGATTAGGTGTGGTGAATTTGGATCGTGTTCACTAAACAACTTGAGGGATGTTGAATTTAGTGGGAGTTCATCTAGTAATTTGATTAAGTTGAACTATTTATCATGAACATAGTCTAAATTGTACTTGCAAATACTGTAGATCACATGGCCAAGTCCAACTTCAACTTCAACGTTTTTGCTGAGAAGGAAAAGCTTAGAAACAATGGGTCTAACTTCACCAATTGGTTCCGCAATCTAAGAATCATTCTATCTGGCGGACAAAAGGACTATGTCCTTGGGAAAGCGTTAGGTGACCCCCCTGCTGCAACTACGCCGGCTGATGAGAAAGCTGTCTATCAGTCGCGTAAAGATGATTATGGTGTGATTAAGAGCACCATGTTGTTTGCTATGGAACCGGAACTTCAAAATCATTTTGAAGACTATCCCGGGCCCTTTGAGATTCTCGAAGAGTTGAGATATGAGATCTCTGAGAAGTTCTTTAACTGCAAGATGGAGGAAGGGAGTTCCGCTAGTGAGCACGCCATTAAGATGACGGGCTACACTCAATGCCTTGAGCAACTGGAATGCACGATTCCAGAGGAGCTCAAGATTGACAGGGTTCTGCAATCACTCCCTCCCAGCTACAAAAGTTTTGTAGTGACTCACAATCAGATTGGTTCCACTGATACGATCACCGAGCTCTTCGCAAAGCTAAAGGCCGCGGAAGTGGACATCAAAAAGGATAATCATGTGTTGATGGTCAACAAGGCCACCTTTAAGAAAGGTAAGGGAGCAAAGAAGCCCTTCAAGAAGGGCGGCGGCAAGCGCAATGCCCCTGCTGAGAAGAAGCTCAGGTCTGGTCCCAAGCCGGACACTGAGTGCTTCTATTGCAAGGACAAGGGTCACTGGAAGTGCAACTGTCTGAAGTACTTAGCGGACAAGAAGGTTGGCACCATCAAAGGTATATTTGATATACATGTTATTGATGTTTTCCTTACTAGCCCTCGTTGTAGTGCCTGGGTATTTGATACCAGTTCAGTTGCTAATATTTGTAACTCGAAACAGGAGCTATGGAATAGACGGCGGCTTGCGAGGGATGAGGTGACGATGCGCGTTGGCAACGGATCAAGAGTTGATGTGATGGCCGTCGGCACGCTCTCCTTAGTTTTACCTTCGAGATTAGTTTTAAACCTTAATAAATGTTATTATGTGCCTGCGTTGAGCATGAACATTATTTCTGGATCGTGTTTATTGCAAGACGGTTATTCATTTAAATCGGAGAATAATGGTTGTTCTATTTATATGAGTAACATCTTTTATGGTCATGCACCTCTTATGAATGGTTTATTTCTTCTAAATCTCGAAAGGGATGAAACACACATCCATAACATTGAGGCTAAGAGATGCAAAGTAGATAGTGATAATACTACTTATTTGTGGCACTGTCGTCTAGGTCATATTGGTGTAAAGCGCATGAAGAAACTCCATTCTGATGGACTTTTGGAGTCTCTTGATTTTGGATCATTTGACACATGCGAACCATGCCTCATGGGCAAGATGATCAAAACCCCGTTCTCCGGTATGATGGAGCAAGCAACGGACTTGTTGGAAATCATACATACCGATGTATGCGGACCGATGAGTGTTTCGACGCGCGGTGGATATCGCTATTTTCTCACTTTTACCGATGACTTAAGTAGATATGGGTATATCTATTTAATGAAACATAAATCTGAAACATTTGAAAAGTTCAAGGAATTTTAGAATGAAGTGGAGAACCATCGTAACAGAAAGATTAAGTTTCTACGATCCGATCGTGGAGGTGAATATTTGAGTTATGATTTTCTCACGCATCTTAAAGCAAGTGGAATCGTTTCACAACTCACGCCACCCGGAACACCATAGCGCAATGGTGTGTCTGAACGCCTGAATCGAACCCTATTAGATATGGTCCGATCGATGATGTCTCTTACTGATTTGCCGTTATCATTTTGGGGTTATGCATTAGAAACCGCTGCATTCACTTTAAATAGGGCTCCATCTAAATCCGTTGAGACGACACAGTATGAACTGTGGTTTGGTGCTAAACCTAAGTTGTCGTTTCTTAAAGTTTGGGGATGCGAAGCTTACGTCAAGAAGTTGATGCCGGACAAGCTCGAACCCAAAGCGGAGAAATGCGTCTTCATAGGATACCCTAAGGAAACTATTGGGTATACCTTCTATCACAGAACCGAAGGCAAAGTGTTTGTCGCAAAGAACGGTTCCTTTCTTGAGAAGGAGTTTCTCTCGAAAGAAGTGAGTGGGAGGAAAGTAGAGCTTGACGAGGTTATTGAACCTTATCTTGAATTGGAGAGTAGCGCAGCACCTGAAATTGTTCCAGTGCCGCCTGCACCAACAATAGAGGAAGCTAATGACAAGGATCATGAAGCTTCGGACGATGCTGCTACTGAACGTCGCAGGTCGACAAGATCGCGTGCCCCTCCTGAGTGGTACGGCAACCCTGTCTTGACTGTCTTGTTAGTAGAAGACAGTGAACCTACGAACTATGAGGAAGCGATGATGAGCCTAGACTCTGAGAAATGGCTAGAAGCCATGAAATCCGAATTGGGATCCATGAGCGAAAACCAAGTATGGACTTTGGTGGACCCTCCTAGCGACCGAAAGGCCGTTGAGTGCAAATGGATCTTCAAGAAGAAAACGGACGCGGATGGTAATGTTACCGTCTATAAAGCACGGCTTGTCGCAAAAGGTTTTCGACAAGTTCAAGGTGTTGACTACGATGAGACTTTCTCTCCCGTAGCGATGTTTAAGTCCATTCGGATTTTATTAGCAATTGCTGCGTTTCATGATTATGAAATATGGCAGATGGATGTCAAGACTGCGTTCCTCAATGGCAACATTGATGAAGAGTTGTATATGATGCAACCCGAAGGTTTTGTCGATCCTAAGGATGCTGATAAAGTATGCAAACTTCAGCGTTCCATTTATGGACTGAAGCAAGCATCTCGGAGTTGGAACCTTCGTTTTGATCAAGTGATCAAGAGCTTTGGATTTGTTCCAAATTGCTACGAAGCTGGCATCTACAAGAAAGTGAGTGGGAGCTCGGTGACGTTTCTGGTACTATATGTGGATGACATATTGATTATTGGAAATGACATCAACATGCTTAACGATGTGAAGAGTTATTTGAACAAGTGTTTTTCAATGAAAGACCTAGGTGAAGCTGCTTATATGTTGGGCATCAAAATCTATAGAGATAGACAAAGACGCCTGATAGCTTTAAGCCAGAGTACATACCTAGACAAAGTTCTGAAAAGGTTCAGAATGGATAAGGCAAAGAAAGGTTCAGTGCCTATGTTGTCAGGTAAGATATTGAGCAAGGCTCAGTGTCCAGCTACGGTAAATGATAGGGAATCTATGAGCAAAGTGCCTTATGCCTCGGCCATAGGTTCCATCATGTATGCCATGCTGTGTACTAGACCGGATGTGTCCAATGCTCTTAGTTTGACGAGCAGATATCAAAGTGATCTAGGAGTGGAACACTGAACAGCCGTGAAGAACATCCTAAAGTACCTAAATAGGACTAAAGAAATGTTCTTAGTCTATGGGGGTGATGAACAGCTTGTCGTAAAAGGTTACGTCGACGCTAGTTTTGACACCGACAAGGATGATTCTAAATCTCAGACAGGATACGTGTATATTTTGAATGGAGGAGCTGTGAGCTGGAGAAGCTGCAAGCAAAGCGTGATCGCGGGATCTACAGTAGAAGCGGAATACATGGCTGCTGCAGAAGCGTCAAGTGAAGGAGTTTGGATCAGGAACTTCATCACTGAGCTTGGCGTGGTTCCAAGTGCATTGGACCCACTGGAGATATTGTGTGACAACACTGGCGCCATAGCACTCGCTAAGGAACCAAGATATCATCCAAAGACCAAGCATATCAACCGCAAGTTTCATATAATCCGAGATTGTATAGCAGATGGATATCTGAAGATTAGCAAAGTACATACAGATCTGAATGTCGCAGATCCATTGACTAAACCTCTTCCACGTGTAAAACATGATCAGCACCTCAGTGCCATGGGTGTGAGATTGTTGCCAAATGTAAACTAGATTATTGACTCTAGTGCAAGTGGGAGACTGTTGGAATTATGCCCTAGAGGCAATAATAAATATGTTATTATTATAATTCTTGTTCATGATAATGTTTATATTCCATGCTAGAATTGTATTAAGCGGAAACTTTAATACTTGTGTGGTTTGTGAACAACACCGTGTCCCTAGTATGCCTCTAAGGACTAGCTCATTGATTAATGATGGTTAAGGTTTCCTAACCATGGACATGAGTTGTCAATTAATAATGAGATCATATCATTGGGAGAATGATATGATGGACAGACCCAAACTAAGCGAAGCAATTAGATCGTGTCATCGTGTTCGTCTTTGCGAAGCTTTTCTTATGTCAAATATTGTATTCCTTATACCATGAGATAATACAACTCCCTGGTATCGGAAGAAAGCTTTGAGGTCATCAAACGTCATCCTATGAGAGGGTGATCATAAAGGTGTCTCTCAGGTGATCGGAAATTATCTGTTGGGTTGTATGTATCGAGATGGAATTTGTCCCTCCCAAGTCGGAGAGATATACTTTGGGCCCACTCGGTAATCGATATCAACACCGCTTGCAAGCATGTGGTTAAGGAGTTAATCACAAAGTGATATCGGATTACGGAACGAGTAAAGTACTTGCTGTGAACGAGATTGAACTAGGTATGACAGTACCGACGATCGAATCTCGGGCAAGTAAAATATCGCGAGACGAAGGGAATATATATATGGGATTGATTGAATCCTGGCATCGTGGTTCATCCGATATGATCATCGATGAATGTGTGGGAGTCAATATGGGTTTCCAGGCCCCGCTGTTGATTATTGATAGAAGATCATGTCTGCATATTCTCGAACCCGCAGGGTCACACACTTAACGTGTCTCGACGCTAGGATAGATTGGATAATTGGTTTATGAGTTTTTTGTTCGGAGTCTCAGATGGGATCCGGGATATTACGAGAGGTTCCGGAGTGGTCCAGAGAATAAGATTCATATAAGGCAGTGCAGTTTTTGGAGTTCGGAATTGTTCCGGGTTAATCGGTATTGTACCGGAAGCTTCTAGAACCTTCCGGAAGGGGGCCAACATGGCCACACCTTCCGGGAGGGGGCATGGGCCTATGAGGGAGTGCCCTGGCCGCATTGGGCCAGGGGCACAAGGCCCCATAGGGCCCAGCCGGTCTAGAGAGGTTTAAACTCGAGATAGACCTTCTAGAAGGGGGGTTTCCTTGCCCCCCACTCCTTATCCTTTGGGGCCGCCGGTTTGGGCTTGGGGGAGGGGCTAGGGCTGCGCCCCCCCTCTATATAAAGAGGGGTGGGGGCGCACCAACCCCCCACACCTTCCCCTCCAACCCTAGCCGCCCTGCTGCCCTTCCTCTCTCCCTCCCGACTGTTTGTAGGCGAAGCCCTGCTGCAGAAATTCTCCACCATATACACCACGCCGTCGTGTTGTAGATCCAATCCATCTCTCCACCATACTTTCTGGTCCGAGGAAGGAGGAGACGTCGAGGTGCTGCACGTGTGCATCTCACGGAGGCACCGCCACTTGTGGTGCTAGATCGGATCGGATCGCGAGGAGGAGAAGCGAGTACGACTACATCACCCACGTTCCGACGAACATTCCGCTGTGCGAATCTTCAAGGGTATGAAGATCTAATCCAATCTCTCTCGTTGTTTGCATCTCCTAGATTAGATCTTGGCTTTCCCTCTGTTCGCATCCGTAGAAAATTTTGATTTACTATGCCGCGAAACCCTTCAGAGGCGTCTAACTTTGTTTTGCAGGGGTGTGCTGTGATGTGATATGGCCATGATTGTGATTATATTTGATGTATGCAATGTTCCTTATTGTAAGTTGGCAACCGGCAGGAGCCATATAGTTGTCTTTAATTTTGTTAAGACCCGCGTGTCTATTCAAAGTAGTTGTAATAGTTGAAGCCGGTGGACGACAACCATGGAGAAGCGTCATTGACCTTGATGCAATGTTGGTGATGATGGAGATCATGTTCGTGCTTGAAGATGGAGATCGGAAGCACAAATAAGAAAGGCCATATCATATCACATATTATGAATTGCATGTGATGTTAATCCTTTATGCATCTTGTATTTCTTAGTTAACAATGGTAGCATTATAAGATGATCCCTCATGCACATGAATTTCAAGTCATAAAGTGTTCACCCTTAGTTAGCACCGTTGCTAAAGCTTGTTGTTTCGAAGCACCACATGATGATCGGGTGTGTTAGATTCTGCAAGTGTATACAACGTGAGCAAGACATATTTGCTCATGCGGAAACTAAGGTTTGATCTTGACGAGCCTAGCATGTACAGACATGGTCTCGGAACACGGATCTGTAGGGGTTCGTAGCATGGAAAACAAAAATTTTCTATCGCATACAAACAAACAAGCCAAGATCTATCTACTAGATTGTAGCAACGAGTCGATGGAATAACTCACCCTCGAAGATTCCAAAGTGTTTAACGAGAGCAGATTCTCGTGGGTGATGTAGTCGTACTCTTTCCGATCTCAAGATCGCGTAGACGATCCTTCCGGCGCCGCGTTCCCGCAGCGCTCCCGCAGTCGGTCACACGTTCGGTACTCGACGAAGACCTTCCTCTCCCTTGTTCCAGCAGGCAGCGGAGGTTGTAGCACTCTCCTCGCGATTCCGGCAGCACAACGGCGTGGTACCGGAGGTAGAGGGGAGATCCCGCAGGGCTTCGCCTTAAGCCGGTGCGAGTATGGTGGAGCTTATGAGAGAGGCTATTAGTGGTCTAGTAATTAGACACACCAATTAGAGGGCTCTAAACCAATTAGAAGGCTCTAAACCGAAACAGCTCTAAACCGGGGTCTAGGTCTAGTTTCTAGTTTAGAGGATAGGAACTTGTGTGTGTTGGGAGGGGAGCCCTGCCCCTCCCTTTATAGGTGGGAGGGCTGGCTGCGCCATGGGGAGGAGAGTCCCTCCCCAAGTCGGCTTGGTGGGGCGCCGGCCAAGGGAGGAGTCCTCCCCCAATTCGGCCTCCACCAATCCTCCTCTTTTCCCACTTCCCAAAATTGGCAGTTTGACTTTCAAATTAGCCGTTTGACTTTTCCAATTTAGGAATTTAAATAAACCCTTTATTTTGGACAGCGAGAACACTTAGTACATGATGCAATCATTCCATCTTGCAATGACACATTCATGTACCCCTTCCCCCCCGGAGTGCCGGACATTCCGGGACCTTCTAGAATGTTCCCGATGAAAACACCGGAATCATTCCCGAACTCCGAAACGGGACTTTCCTTATATGAATCTTATTCTCCGGACCATTCCGGATCACCTCGTGATATCCCGGATCCCATCCGAGACTCCGAACAACATTCGGTCTCTTTCTCATAATACCATAACTACTCAAACAACGTCGAATCCTTAAGTGTGTCTCCCTACGGTTCGTGAATTATGCGGACATGATCGAGACACTTCTCCGAACAATAACCAATAGAGGAATCTGGAAATTCATATGGCTCCCACATATTTCTACGATTACTTTGCGATCGAATGAACCACTTACATACGATACCAATTTCCCTTTGTCTCACGATATGTTACTTATCCGAGGTCATGATCGTCGGTATCTCTGCATACCTAGTTCAACCTCGTTACTGATAAGTACTCTTTTCTCGTTCCCGTGATATGTGATCCCTTGTGACCAAGTCACATGCTTGCAAGCTAATTGGATGACATTTCACCGAGAGGGCCCAGAGAATATCTATCCGTCATGTGGATGGACAAATCCCACTCTTGATCCATGTGTTTCAACCAATACTTTCCGAACACCCAATGCCACTTTTATAGCCACCCTGTTACGGTGTGGTGTTTGATGACATCAAAGCATCCATCCAGTAAAGGCAATATGCATGATCTCATGGTCGAAGGAATTAGGTTACTATGTATCAGAAAGCATATAGCAATTGAACTATTGAAATGACTTGATCTTTATGCTACGCTTGTCTATAGGAGTATGTCCATCATATCATTCTCCTAACGATATGATCTTGTTGTTGATAACATCTCAATGTTCATGACAAAGAAACCACATCATCAATCAACCAACAAGCTAGTGAAGTATAGAGGCCATACTAGGGACTTCAAATTAAGTTTACAAATCACACAAGTATTAATGGTTTCCTTGTTAATACTATTATAGCATGAATGTAAACATTTATCATAAACACAAAGATATATAATAATAACTACATTTATTATTACCTCTAGGGCATATCTCCAACAGTCTCCCACTTGCACTAGAGTCATCTAATCTAGATTACATGGTAATATACCGAACACCCATGGCAGTTTGGTGTTGGTCATGTTTTGCCCTCGGGAGAGGTTTAGTCAACGGATCCGCCACATTCAGATCTGTGTGTACTTTGCAAATCTTTATATCCCCATCCTGGATATGTTCTCGAATAGCGTGGAAACGCAGCTTGATATGCTTCAGCTTCTTGTGTGACCTTGGTTCTTGCGCATTGGCTATGGCGCCCATGTTATCACAGTAGATAGACATTGGGTCCAGCGCACTTGGAACCACACCCAGCTCTGTAATGAACTCTTTCATCCATATCGCTTCTTGTGAAGCCTCCGAAGCAGCCATGTATTCCGATTCAGTTGAAGATCTCGCCACAACGCTTTGCTTTGCACTCCTCCAGCTAACTGCTGCACCATTCAAAATAAATACGTATCCAGATTGTGATTTAGAATCATCCGGATCGGTGTTCCAACTAGCATCGGTGTAACCATTAACAACGAGCTGTTCATCACCTCCATAAGAAAGAACCATATCCTTAGTTCTTCTCAAGTACTTAAGGATGTTTTTGACCGCTGTCCAATGATCCACTCCTGGATCACTTTGATATCTGCTAGTTAGACTAACAGCATATGCGATGTCGGGTCTAGTACATAGCATGGCATACATTAGAGATCCTATGGCTGAGGCATAGGGAGTCTTACTCATCTTTTCTCTATCTTCTGCCGATGTCGGACTTTGAGTTTTACTCAAGGTCGTATTGGGCAACATGGGCAAGAACCCTTTCTTGCTATCTTCCATTCCAAACCTCTTTAGAATTTTGTCCAAATATGTACTTTGTGACAGTGATATTTGGCGTTTCGATCTATCTCTATAAATCTTTATGCCTAATATGTAAGCTGCTTCGCCAAGATCCTTCATTGAAAAACTATTATTCAAATATTCCTTGACACTATTAAGAAGGTCTACATCATTCCCAATCAACAATATGTCATCCACATACAGTATTAAGAATGCTACAGAGCTCCCACTCACTTTCTTGTAAATACAAGCTTCTCCATAAGTTTGTATAAAACCAAAACTTTTGATTACCTTATCAAAACGTTGATTCCAACTTCGGGATGCTTGCTTCAATCCATAGATGGACCGTTGAAGCTTGCATACCTTGTTAGCATCTTTAGGATCGACAAAACCTTTGGGTTGTATCATATACAACTCTTCATCAATGTTTCCATTGAGGAATGCTGTTTTGACATCCATCTGCCATATCTCATAATCATAATATGCAGCGATTGCTAACATAATCCTCACAGACTTTAGCTTCGCTACCGGTGAGAAAGTCTCATCGTAGTCAACTCCTTGAATTTGTCGAAACCCTTTTGCGACAAGTCGAGCTTTATAGACAGTAACATTACCATCAGCATCTGTTTTCTTCTTGAAAATCCATTTGTTCTCGACAGCCTTCCGGCCATCCGGTAAGTCCACCAAAGTCCATACTTGGTTTTCGTACATGGATCCAATCTCGGATTTCATGGCTTCTTGCCATTTATTGGAATCTGGGCTCATCATCGCTTCCTCATATGTCTCGGGGTCATCGGTGTTGTCCACCACCATGACATTCATAACGGAATCATACCAATCTGGAGTGGTACGAGTTCTCGTTGACCTCCGAGGCTCTGTAGTAACTTCAACCGAAGTTTCATGATCACCATCATTAGCTTCCTCTCTTATTGGTGCAGGCACCACAGGAACTTCTTCCGGTGCTGCGCTACTCGCAATTTCGAGAGAAGGTTCGACAACCTCGTCGAGTTCTACTTTCCTTCCAGTCACTTCTTTCGAGAGAAATTCCTTCTCTAGAAAGGATCCATCCTTAGCAACGAAGATTTTGCCTTCGGATCTATGATAGAAGGTATACCCAACAGTTTCCTTCGGGTATCCTATGAAGACGCATTTTTCCGCTTTGGGTTCAAGCTTGTCCGGCTGTAACTTCTTTACATAGGCTTCGCATCCCCAAACTTTAAGGAACGACAATTTAGGTTTCTTCCCAAACCATAATTCATACGGTGTCGTTTCAACGGATTTAGACGGTGCCCTATTTAAAGTGAATGCGGCTGTTTCTAATGCATAACCCCAAAATGATAGTGGCAAATCTGTAAGTGACATCATAGAACGAACCATATCTAAGAGAGTTCGATTACGACGTTCAGACACACCATTACGCTGTGGTGTTCCCGGCGGTGTCAACTGCGAAAGTATTCCACATTTCTTCAAATGCTCGCCAAACTCGTAACTTAGATATTCACCTCCACGATCAGATCGTAGAAATTTAATCTTCTTGTTACGTTGATTCTCTACCTCACTTTGAAACTCCTTAAACTTCTCGAAAGTTTCGGACTTATGTTTCATAAAATAGATATACCCATATCTACTCAAGTCATCCGTGAAGGTAAGAACATAACGATAACCACTGCGCGATGCTACACTCATTGGACCACACACATCGGTATGTATGATTTCCAATAAGTCTGTAGCTCGCTCCATCATACCAGAAAATGGAGTCTTAGTCATTTTACCCATCAGACATGCTTCGCATCTTTCAAGTGATTCAAAATCAAGTGATTCAAGAAGTCCATCGGAATGGAGTTTCTTCATACGCTTCACTCCAATGTGACCAAGACGACAGTGCCACATATAGGTCAAATTATCGCTTGATTTCAAACGTTTAGCCTCAATGTTATTAATATGTGTATTTCTACTATCGAGATTCAATATGAATAGACCATCTATCAAAGGTGCATGTGCATAAAACATATTACTCATATAAATCGAACAACCATTATTCTCGGATTTAAACAAGTAACCGTCTCGCAATAAACAAGATCCCGATATAATGTTCATGCTCAACGCAGGCACCAAATAACAATTATTTAAGTATAAAACTAATCCCGATGGTAGATGAAGAGGTAGTGTGCCGACCGCGATCACATCAACCTTTGATCCGTTTCCCACGCGCATCGTCACCTCGTTCTTCACTAGCTTCCGTTTATTCTGCAGCTCCTGTTTCGAGTTACAAATATGAGCAACCGAACCAGTATCAAATACCCAGGCACTACTACGAGTACTAGTGAGATACACATCAATAACATGTATATCAGATATACCTTTCTTCTTGATGTTGCCGTTCTTCAAATCCGCCAAGTACCTTGGGCAATTCCGCTTCCAGTGACCTTCTCCCTTGCAGTAAAAGCACTCAGTATCAGGCTTGGGTCCAGCCTTGGTCCTCTTCGTCGGTGTGGTAACTTTCTTACCACCCTTCTTGAAGTGTCCCTTCTGCTTAGACTTGCCTTTCTTGAATTTGGTGGTCTTATTGACCATCAACACTTGGTGCTCTTTCTTGATCTCCACTTCTGCAGATTTTAACATAGCAAATAGTTCTGGCAACTCTTTGTTCATGTTCTGCATGTTGTAGTTCATCACAAAGTTCTTGTAACTTGGTGGTAGTGATTGGAGGATGCGGTAAACTCCCAAAGTATTAGGAATCACTATACCCAAACTTTGAAGTTTATTTGCGTGCCCAGACATTTTAAGCACATGCTCACTGACGGAGCTACCCTCTTCCATCTTGCAGTTAAAGAACTTTTCAGAAGCTTCATAACTTTCAATTGCCGCATGAGTCTCAAAGATTAATTTGAGATCCTCGACAATATCATATGGATCTGACTCTTCAAACCTTTTCTGAAGCTCCGATTCTAAACCATACAAGATAGCACACTGAACTATGGAGTACTGATTCTTCCGAGCGAGGTAAACATTCTTTACTTCATCGGTAGCATCAGCTGCAGGTGGGTCACCTAGCGGTGCATCCAGCACATAGGTCAAATTACCAGCTGTGAGGACAATCCTCAAATTGCGGAACCAATCCGCGAAGTTGCTTCCATTGTTTTTCAACTTTTCTTTCTCTAGGAACGCATTAAAATTGATGGTAGGGGCTGCCATTGATCTACAACATATTTGCAATAGTTTAGACTAAGTTTATGACAAATTGAGTTCAAATTAATTAATGAAATTAAACTAGGTGAACTCCCACTCAAAACAACATCCCTCACATTGTTTTAGTGATCACACGAACCAAATCCACTACATCAACACCGATCATCACGAGAGCTGATATAGTTTTAATGGCGAACAATCATCATGTTCATCATATCTACTATATGATTCATGCTTTGCCTTTCGGCGATCCGTGTTCCTGAGGCCATGTCTGTACATGCTAGGCTCGTCAAGATCAAACCTTAGCTTCCGCATAAGCAAATCTGGCTTGCTTACGTTGTAGTCACCCGCGGAATCAAAGACACCCGATCATCACGTGGTGCTTCGAAGCAGCAAGCTTTGGCAACGGTGCATACTAAGGGTGAACACTTTTAGAACTTGAAATTTATGTGCATGAGGGATCATCTTATAATGCTACCGTCGTCTACTAAGCAATACAAGATGCATAAAGGATTAACATCACATGCAATTCATAATATGTGATATGATATGGCCTTTCTTCTTTGTGCTTCCGATCTCCATCTTCAAGCACGAATATGATCTCCATCATCACCGGCATAGCATCAAGGTCAATGACGCTTCTTCATGGTTGTCGTCCACCAGCTTCAACTATTACAACTATTTTGAATAGACACGCAGGTCTTAACAGAAATTAAAGACAACCATATGGCTCCTGCCGGTTGCCAACTTACAATAAGGAACATTGCATACATCAAATATAATCACAATCATGGCCATATCACATCACTGCACACCCCTGCAAAACAAAGTTAGACGCTTCTACTTTCTTTGCATATTTTACGTGGTTTGGGGCTTTCCATAAGTGTCGTTCTAACTTACGAACAAGAACCACAACATTGATACTAGCATTGTTGATCACCCGTTGTAAATTGGATCTTTACTATGCTAGGAGAAACAGGCACCCGCAAAGCCACTTATGCAAAACGAGTTGCATGTCAAGCGTGGAGCAAGTCTCATGAACGATGTCATGTAAGGTTAGCCCGGGCCGCTTCATCCCAACATACCGCAAGATGCAAAGTACACAAAAAGCAATCTACAATAAAAGCATCAACGCCCACAATGACCATTGTGTTCTACTCGTGCAACAGATCTACATATAGACACGGCTCTGATACCACTGTAGGGGTTCGTAGCATGGAAAACAAAAATTTTCTATCGCATACAAACAAACAAGCCAAGATCTATCTACTAGATTGTAGCAACGAGTCGATGGAATAACTCACCCTCGAAGATTCCAAAGTGTTTAACGAGAGCAGATTCTCGTGGGTGATGTAGTCGTACTCTTTCCGATCTCAAGATCGCGTAGACGATCCTTCCGGCGCCGCGTTCCCGCAGCGCTCCCGCAGTCGGTCACACGTTCGGTACTCGACGAAGACCTTCCTCTCCCTTGTTCCAGCAGGCAGCGGAGGTTGTAGCACTCTCCTCGCGATTCCGGCAGCACAACGGCGTGGTACCGGAGGTAGAGGGGAGATCCCGCAGGGCTTCGCCTTAAGCCGGTGCGAGTATGGTGGAGCTTATGAGAGAGGCTATTAGTGGTCTAGTAATTAGACACACCAATTAGAGGGCTCTAAACCAATTAGAAGGCTCTAAACCGAAACAGCTCTAAACCGGGGTCTAGGTCTAGTTTCTAGTTTAGAGGATAGGAACTTGTGTGTGTTGGGAGGGGAGCCCTGCCCCTCCCTTTATAGGTGGGAGGGCTGGCTGCGCCATGGGGAGGAGAGTCCCTCCCCAAGTCGGCTTGGTGGGGCGCCGGCCAAGGGAGGAGTCCTCCCCCAATTCGGCCTCCACCAATCCTCCTCTTTTCCCACTTCCCAAAATTGGCAGTTTGACTTTCAAATTAGCCGTTTGACTTTTCCAATTTAGGAATTTAAATAAACCCTTTATTTTGGACAGCGAGAACACTTAGTACATGATGCAATCATTCCATCTTGCAATGACACATTCATGTACCCCTTCCCCCCCGGAGTGCCGGACATTCCGGGACCTTCTAGAATGTTCCCGATGAAAACACCGGAATCATTCCCGAACTCCGAAACGGGACTTTCCTTATATGAATCTTATTCTCCGGACCATTCCGGATCACCTCGTGATATCCCGGATCCCATCCGAGACTCCGAACAACATTCGGTCTCTTTCTCATAATACCATAACTACTCAAACAACGTCGAATCCTTAAGTGTGTCTCCCTACGGTTCGTGAATTATGCGGACATGATCGAGACACTTCTCCGAACAATAACCAATAGAGGAATCTGGAAATTCATATGGCTCCCACATATTTCTACGATTACTTTGCGATCGAATGAACCACTTACATACGATACCAATTTCCCTTTGTCTCACGATATGTTACTTATCCGAGGTCATGATCGTCGGTATCTCTGCATACCTAGTTCAACCTCGTTACTGATAAGTACTCTTTTCTCGTTCCCGTGATATGTGATCCCTTGTGACCAAGTCACATGCTTGCAAGCTAATTGGATGACATTTCACCGAGAGGGCCCAGAGAATATCTATCCGTCATGTGGATGGACAAATCCCACTCTTGATCCATGTGTTTCAACCAATACTTTCCGAACACCCAATGCCACTTTTATAGCCACCCTGTTACGGTGTGGTGTTTGATGACATCAAAGCATCCATCCAGTAAAGGCAATATGCATGATCTCATGGTCGAAGGAATTAGGTTACTATGTATCAGAAAGCATATAGCAATTGAACTATTGAAATGACTTGATCTTTATGCTACGCTTGTCTATAGGAGTATGTCCATCATATCATTCTCCTAACGATATGATCTTGTTGTTGATAACATCTCAATGTTCATGACAAAGAAACCACATCATCAATCAACCAACAAGCTAGTGAAGTATAGAGGCCATACTAGGGACTTCAAATTAAGTTTACAAATCACACAAGTATTAATGGTTTCCTTGTTAATACTATTATAGCATGAATGTAAACATTTATCATAAACACAAAGATATATAATAATAACTACATTTATTATTACCTCTAGGGCATATCTCCAACAGGATCACCGAAAGGTAAAGCATGAATCATATAGTAGATATGATGAACATGTCGATTGTTCGCCATTGAAACTATATCAACTCTCGTGATGATCGGTGTTGATGTGGTGGATCTGGTTCGTGTGATCACTAAAACAATGTGAGGGATATTGTTTTGAGTGGGAGTTCACCTAGATTAATTTAACTATTAATTAGAACTCAATTTGTCATAAACTTAGTCTAAACTATTGCAAATATGTTGTAGATCAATGGCGAGCCCTACCATCAATTTTAATGCGTTCCTAGAGAAAGAAAAGTTGAAAAACAAGGCAAGTCTAAGCAAAAGGGACACTTCAAGAAGGGTGGTAAGAAAGTTACCGCGCCGACGAAGAAGACCAAGGCTGGACCTAAGCCTGATACTGAGTGTTTTTACTGCAAGGGAGAAGGTCACTGGAAGCGGAATTGCCCAAAGTACTTGGCGGATTTGAAGAACGGCAACATCAAGAAGAAAGGTATATCCGATATACATGTTATTGATGTGTATCTCACTATTACTCATAGTAGTGCCTGGGTATTTGATACTGGTTCGGTTGCTCATATTTGTAACTCGAAACAGGTGCTGCAGAATAAACGGAAGCTAGCGAAGAACAAGGTGACGATGCGCGTTGGAAACGGATCAAAGGTTGATGTGATCGCGGTCGGCACGCTACCCCTTCATCTACCATCGGGATTAGTTTTATACTTAAATAATTGTTATTTGGTGCCTGCGTTAAGCATGAAAATTATATCGGGATCTTGTTTATTGCGAGACGGTTACTTGTTTAAGTTCGAGAATAATGGTTGTTTGATTTATATGAGTAATATGTTTTATGCACATGCACCTTTGATAGATGGTCTATTTTTATTGAATCTCGATAGTGAAAAATACACATATTAATAACATTGAGGATAAACGTTTGAAATCGAGCGATAACTCGACCTATATGTGGCACTGTCGTCTTGGTCACATTGGAGTGAAGCGTATGAAGAAACTCCATTCCGATGGACTTCTTGAATCACTTGATTTTGAATCACTTGAAAGATGCGAAGCATGTCTGATGGGTAAAATGACTAAGACTCCATTTTCTGGTATGATGGAGCGAGCTACGGACTTATTGGAAATCATACATACCAATGTGTGTGGTCCAATGAGTGTAGCATCGCACGGTGGTTATCGTTATGTTCTTACCTTCACGGATCACTTGAGTAGATATGGGTATATCTATTTCATGAAACATAAGTCCGAAACTTTCGAGAAGTTTAAGGAATTTCAAAGTGAGGTAGAGAATCAACGTAACAAGAAGATTAAATTTCTACGTTCTGATCGTGGAGGTGAATATCTAAGTTACAAGTTTGGCGAGCATTTGAAGAAATGCGGAATACTTTCACAATTGACACCGCCGGGAACACCACAGCGTCATGGTGTGTCCGAACGTCGTAATCGAACTCTCCTAGATATGGTTCGTTCTATGATGTCACTTACAGATTTACCGCTATCATTTTGGGGTTATGCATTAGAAACAGCCGTATTCACTTTAAATAGGGCACCATCTAAATCCGTTGAAACGACACCGTATGAATTATGGTTTGGGAAGAAACCTAAATTGACGTTCCTTAAAGTTTGGGGTTGCGAAGCCTATGTAAAGAAGTTACAGCCGAACAAGCTAGAACCCAGAGCGGAAAAATGCGTCTTCATAGGATACCCGAAGGAAACTATTGGGTAATACCTTCTATCATAGATCCGAGGGCAAAATCTTCGTTGCTAAGAATGGATCCTTTCTAGAGAAGGAATTTCTCTCGAAAGAAGTGACAGGAAGGAAAGTAGAACTCGACGAGGTTGTCGAACCTTCTCTTGAAATTGCGGGTAGCGCAGTACTGGAAGAAGATCCTGTGGTGCCTGCACCAATAAGAGAGGAAGCTAATGATGATGATCATGAAACTTCGATTGTAGTTGCTACAGAGCCTCGCAGGTCAACGAGAACTCGTGCCACTCCTGATTGGTATGATCCCGTTATGAGTGTCATGTTGGTGGACAACACCGATGACCCTGCGACATATGAGGAAGCGATGATAAGCCTAGATTCCAATAAATGGCAAGAAGCCATGAAATCCGAGATTGGATCCATGTACGAAAACCAAGTATGGACTTTGGTGGACTTACCGGATGGCCGGAAGGCTGTCAAGAACAAATGGATTTTCAAGAAGAAAACAGATGCTGATGGTAATGTTACTGTCTATAAAGCTCGACTTGTCGCAAAAGGGTTTCGACAAATTCAAGGAGTTGACTACGATGAGACTTTCTCACCTGTAGCGAAGCTAAAGTCTGTGAGGATTATGTTAGCAATCGCTGCATATTATGATTATGAGATATGGCAGATGGATGTCAAAACAGCATTCCTCAATGGAGACATTGATGAAGATTTGTATATGATGCAACCCAAAGGTTTTGTCGATCCTAAAGATGCTAACAAGGTATGCAAACTTCAACGGCCCATCTATGGATTGAAGCAAGCATCCCGAAGTTGGAATCAACATTTTGATAAGGTGATCAAAAGTTTTGGTTTTATACAAACTTATGGAGAAGCTTGTATTTACAAGAAAGTGAGTGGGACCTCTGTAGCATTCTTAATACTATATGTGGATGACATATTGTTGATAGGGAATGATGTAGACCTTCTTAATAGTGTCAAGGAATATTTGAGTAATAGTTTTTCAATGAAGGATCTTGGCGAAGCAGCTTACATATTAGGCATAAAGATTTATAGAGATAGATCAAGGCGCCTAATATCATTGTAACAAAGTACATATTTGGACAAAGTTCTAAAGAGGTTTGGAATGGAAGATAGCAAGAAAGGGTTCTTGCCCATGTTGCCCAATACGACCTTGAGTAAAACTCAAAGTCCGACAACGGCAGAAGATAGAGAAAGGATGAGTAAAACTCCCTATGCCTCGGCCATAGGATCTCTAATGTATGCCATGCTATGTACTAGACCCGACATTGCATATGCTGTTAGTTTAACTAGCAGATATCAAAGTGATCCAGGAGTGGATCATTGGACAGCAGTCAAAAACATCCTTAAGTACTTAAGAAGAACTAAGGATATGGTTCTTTCTTATGGAGGTGATGAACGGCTCGTTGTTAATGGTTACACCGATGCTAGTTGGAAAACCGATCCGGATGATTCTAAATCACAATCTGGATACGTATTTACTTTGAATGGTGCAGCAGTTAGCTGGAGGAGTGCAAAGCAAAGCGTTGTGGCGAGATCTTCAACTGAATCGGAATATATGGCTGCTTCGGAGGCTTCACAAGAAGTGATATGGATGAAAGAGTTCATTACAGAGCTGGGTGTGGTTCCTAGTGCGCTAGACCCAATGTCTATCTACTGTGATAACATGGGCGCCATAGCCAATGCGCAAAAACCAAGGTCACACAAGAAGCTGAAGCACATCAAGATGCGTTTTCACGCTATTCGAGAACATGTCCAAGATGGGGACATAAAGATTTGCAAAGTACACACAGATCTGAATGTGGCGGATCCGTTTACTAAACCTCTCCCGAGGGCAAAACATGACCAGCACCAAACTGCCATGGGTGTTCGGTATATTACCATGTAATCTAGATTAGATGACTCTAGTGCAAGTGGGAGACTGTTGGAGATATGCCCTAGAGGCAATAATAAATGTAGTTATTATTATATCTTTGTGTTTATGATAAATGTTTATCACCTTCACAGGAAGGATGCTTTGATGACATCAAACACCACACCGTAACTGGGTGGCTATAAAGGTGGCATTGAGTGTTCGGAAAGTATTGGTTGAGACACATGGATCAAGAGTGGGATTTGTCCATCCATATGACGAATAGATATACTCTAGGCCCTCTCGGTGGAATGTCATCCAATTAGCTTGCAAGCATGTGACTGGCTCACAAGGGATCACATATCACGGGAACGAGAAAAGAGTACTTATCAGTAACGAGGTTGAACTAGGTATGCAGAGATACCGACGATCATAACCTCGGATAAGTAAACTATCGTGAGACAAAGGGAAATTGGTATCGTATGTAAGTGGTTCGTTCGATCGCAAAGTAATCATAGAAATATGTGGGAGCCATATGAATTTCCAGATTCCTCTATTGGTTATTGTTCGGAGAAGTGTCTCGATCATGTCCGCATAATTCACGAACCGTAGGGAGACACGCTTAAGGATTCGACGTTGTTTGAGTAGTTATGGAATGATGAGTAAGAGACCGAATGTTGTTCGGAGTCTCTGATGGGATCCGGGATATCACGAGGAGATCCGGAATGGTCCGGAGAATAAGATTCATATAAGGAAAGTCCTATTTCAGAGTTGGAGAATGGTTCCGGTGTTTTCATCGGGAATGTTCTAGAAGGTTCCAGAATGTCCGGCACTCCGAAGGGGAAGGGCACATGAATGTGGCATACCAAGTAGGAATGATTGCATCATGTACTAAGTGTCATCGCTGAACAAAATAAAGGATTTAATCAAATCCTTGTTTGAAAAGTCAAACGCCAATTTGAAAAGTCAAACGGCTATTTTGGGAATTGGAGGGGAAGGTGGAAACCGAGTTGGGGAGGAGTTCCTCCCCTCCACCGCCGGCCCCCTTGGGAAACCGAGTTGGGGAGGGACTCCCCTCCCCTGGCGCGCCCCCTCCACCTATATAAGGAGGGGCAGGGCTGCCCCTCCTAGACACAACTCCACCACCCCGCAAACCCTAGCCCTAGCCGCCGGCCCCTCCTGCAGCCGCCGCCGTCCTAGGGCAAGCCGCCGCCGCCTATCTAACCCTAGCCGCCGGCCAAGCCTCCTCCTTGGTGTGTCTAAACCCTAGATCACCGAGGAGCTCTCTCATCGTCCACCATACTCGCTCCGGCTTAAGGCGAAGCCCTGCGAGATCTCCCCTCTACTTCCGGTACCACGTCGTTGTGCTGCCATAATTGCGAGGAGAGTGCTACAACCTCCGCTGCCTGCTGGAACAAGGGAGAGGAAGGTCTTCGTCGAGTACCGAACGTGTGACCGACTGCGGGAGCGCTGCCGGAACGCAGTGCCGGAAGGATCGTCTACGCGATCTTGAGATCAGAAAGAGTACGACTACATCACCCACGAGAATCCGCTCTCGTTAAACACTTTGGAATCTTCGAGGGTGAGTTATTCCATCGACTCGTTGCTACAATCTAGTAGATAGATCTTGGCTTGTTTGTTTTTATGCGATAGAAATTTTTGTTTTCCATGCTACGAATCCCTACAACATTCAATATTGGTGAATAATGCATGATCATTATAATCCTTTGATCCTTTATGATTCAGGTTTCCATTTGGCTGAACAAGGCTTCCATCCATACAACATTACAGTTGTATTATAATTAGCTTCTGTTTAGCTCTATTGGAGTAAGAGACATAATTCATTGACTATGCCTACTTGATCCAATAGGACTACTCCTGGTAACTATCTTTAGACTTCATTCTTGTAATCTTCTTTGTTACCATATTGAATTAATTTCCTCCAATCACTCTCATCCTATAGATGACATCTAAAACTAGCATCACTATTTACCTCTTCTGACTTCTTTCTTTATAAGCCTTAAGTGAATGCTATAATAAGGACAAGAGTTGATAGGTCAAGAATTGATAGGTTAAGAATTGGTGAATCAATAGTTGATTTCTCACTATTGATGAACAACAAATATAAAGATAGGATTCAACAGAGATGATAAAGATTGATATGGAAAGAAAAATATATGGTGAATGATCTTGACTTGGTTTCCTTCCTACTCAATCTCACTAGAGAGTTAAAGTTAGGTATTTCCATGATACTCATGGTATAAGTAGATGAGATTAAGATTTAGTGGTTCCATTCCTATTACTTAAGTTATGTTTATAACTTGGTATTCATGAGTGTGTAATGAATACTAGGATATGATCACCTAAGGATCAAATATAAATCATTAAGTACTGTATTAGGGTTTAATTTTATTACATTTGATCTACCCTTAGATCAAATCATGTTTACCCAAAATAAGGTTTTAGCAAAGGTCATATTGAAACTTATCGCAGTCAACTTGATGATCTACTTCAATTCCATCAAGTTAAGAGAAGCTTCAATCACTAAAGTGTATGATCGTGTGGACTGGAGGTTCCTGGAAGGGGTTTTAGCAAAGTTGGGCTTTCAGAGACAGTGGATTCGGTGGGTGATGGCCTGCATCACGACCGTTCGTTATTCAGTTCGCTTTAACGGAAACATGTTGGACTCCTTCACTCCCTCCCGCAGTATCCGCCAAGGTGATCCTCTTTCGCCGTACCTTTTCCTGTTTGTTGCTAACGGTCTCTCCTGTCTTATTCGAAAGGAAATTGAGGCGTCTTCACTTCGTGAGCTGGTTAGCATCTCGCATCTATTTTTTGCTGATGATAGTCTCTTGTTCTTCGAAGCCTCGGGGGACCAGGCTAGAGTAATCAAGACCATTCTTGATCGGTATGAGCATGGCACTGGGCAACTGGTTAGTCTTGGCAAATGCTCAATATTGTATGGGAATCGATGTACAGATGCTATGCAAAATGAAATAAAGGACATCCTAAAATATGAGACTTCGTGTTTTGAAGAAAAATATCTGGGGTTGCCGGTCCCTGAAGGCAGAATATCAAAAGGCAAGTTCAAGTCTACCAAAGGAAAATTTTCAAAACATGCAAGCGATTGGTCCGAGAAATATATGTCTGCAGGAGCGAAAGATATTCTCATTAAATCAGTGTTGCAATCAGTCTCGACATATGCCATGGGAGTGTTCAGATTCCCGCTGGGGCTCATTGATGAGTTGGAACAGATAATCCGAACCTTCTGGTGGGGTGATGAAGTTAATAAGAGGAAAATGCATTGGATGTCGTGGGATAAAGTGGCCAGACCAAAAAATTATGGAGGCACTGGCTTTCGGGATCTTCGTGTTTTTAACCAGGCCCTCCTGGCGAAACAAGCTTGGCGCCTGATCCATTACCCCGGAAGCCTTTGTGCTTGTCTCCTAAAAGCCAGGTACTACCCCCCTGGTCATTTGCTTGATACGGCTTTCATCAAGAACCAGTCACCGACTTGGCAGGGGATTGTCCATGGGCTCGAATTACTGAAGAAAGGAATCATTTGGCGGATAGGTACAGGGTCCAAGGTCAAAATATTCCGAGATAATTGGCTTCCCAGACCGGGTGCAATGTAGGTGGATGGAAGGAAAGGCTCGTCTCGTCGTAGATGGGTGTCAGAATTTATTGATCAAGACGGTAGAACGTGGAATGAGGACGCGGTGCGTGAGTGCTGCTTTCCCCATGATGCGGCGGTGATCCTGAATATCAAACTGCCAGCTCGAGCATCGGAGGACTTTGTTGCTTGGTCGGGTGAGGCCAATGGTATATTTAGCGTCAGGTCAGCCTACCGGATTGGTATTCTCCCAAAGCTCCAAGGGATGAATGGAGGTCAGTCTAGCTCCATGGCAGCGGAGGGAGAAAGGAAAATCTGGGATTTGGTTTGGAAATCTAATGTTCCCCCGAAACTGAGAATTTTTGCTTGGCGGGTTGCGTCTGACTCGTTGGGATCGAAGCTAAATCTTAGCCGAAGGCTCCCATCGGTAGATCCCATCTGTACCATCTGTGCTCGGGAGGTTGAGGATACCCACCATGCTCTTATTAACTGTACTATGGCGTGTGCTCTTCGCGAGGAGCTGCGGGAGCACTGGAACTTGCCGGAGGAGTCTGCTTTCAGAGTCAACAATGATGAATGGTTGTTTGACCTTCTCGGTAATGCAACGCTGGAGCAGAGGCCTCGGATCATCTTTTTGCTATGGCGCGCCTGGCACCACCGCAACAATGTCGTGCATGGCGACGGAAAAGCTTTGGTCTCCTCTTCTGTTCCTTACTTGGTAAGCTACCATCGTACTCATACTGGTGAAGAGGCTCTTGGTAGTGTTGTGTCTTGGTCGCCTCCTAATATAGGCACTGTAAAGATGAATGTTGATGCTGGATGGGACTCCACATCGAAGACTGCAGGAGTTGGCATTCTTATACGCGATCATCAAGGATGTCCTATCCTCGCTGAATGGAAATTCATCCCGTTCTGCGGCAGTTCAGAGGAAGCCGAGGTCCTCGCTTGCCTGGAGGGGCTTCGGCATTTGATTGCACTTCGGCGCTGGCCTGCTACCCTAGAGTCTGACTGCCTACGTGTTGTCCGGGCTATCAACAGTGAAACGCAAGAACAGTCTGCCAGCTGGACGGAGATTTTGGAGGCCCGAGAGCTTCTGAAGATTTACCAAGATATTAAGATCACAAAGGTCGATCGTGTGTGTAATGGCGCTGCACATGTTTTAGCTCAGGATGGTAGATCAGGGCTCTCTGGGCTATCTCGTGATTCGGTTCCGGAGTGTGTTCTGGACCTGGTCATGTTAGATTGTAAGAACACTATGTAATCTGGGAGCAGCAAGTTTTTTACGCACTCTTTTCCTTACCAGGGTACCTGAGGGGACTGGAAGGTTTTTAATGAGGCGGCTTGCTGCTCAATATATTGTGTCTTACCTTTCAAAAAAAAATCATGTTTACCCAAAATAAGGTTTTAGCAAAGGTCATATTGGAACTTATCGCAGTCAACTTGATGATCTACTTCAATTCCATCAAGTTAAGAGAAGCTTAAATCACTTTGACAAGTTTTTATTTTAAAAGCACGAAAATTATTCATATTTTCTATGCATGAATGCAATGCACACAACTGTGTTCTGCTTATTTCTAAGCTCTAATGCTGGGATGTTATAGGTTATTGTCGACTCGAACGTGGGATGCGTCCCATGACCCGACATGCACTATATAAACAACAGTCGTGAACCCTAGTTGGTACACAACATATGTGACCGCCTGCTTTTAGAATCTTGTGTCACCGTCACCGTCTTCCCCATCATGTTCTACGACGTGCATTGCCAGCCAAGACAGTTGGCCTCCAAAAACCCATCTCTCGAAGACCTGTATTGGTGAGGAGTGATCTGGTTTTTAGGGAGCGCTCTAGCGTGACTACTAGCACCATGACGGCATCAGATGACGACTTCTTCCCGGACATCGCTAACCTCTTCGAAAACTTGCACATGGACGACAATGCCAACGCCAACGTCAATATGAACATTGCCGCAACCACTGCTCAGGGTGCGTGCACCATACGTGACCTTAATCTTCCTTTTTCAAATTTAGCTAGAGTTTTTGGTTCTAGGGTTTAGATGCAATATGTTCATCTAATTCGTTAGTAGATGTGATAGGATTACCATATTTAGGTGCAATCTGCTTATCTACTTTGTTAGTATGCATGATCCGTTTAATTGCTATTGTATGATCATGCTTTATAAGTTGTTTATTAGGATTAAATCATATGGATATTTTCTTATATTTTCAACAATCCAAAAAACTGATTATAAGCAACACAATTCTAGTGGCATTTTTGCGGCTACTAGACCGCCTCTATTTGATGGATATGGATTACAAGAGATAGCGCATGCGAGTAGTTCGTTTGTATAAAAACCTGAACTGCTATAGCGTCACTGTTGGCAAACCTGAGGGAGAGCTTTCTGCTGAACATGAGGAAGCTTTTTTAAAAGCCAATACCATGTTTAAGGGGGCTCTCTTCAGTGTTCTTGTGGACAACATTGTTGACCCCTATACATCATTTGATACTCGCAAGGATGCGTGGGTTGTGCTCGAGGTCAAGTGTGGGGTCTCGAACACAGTGCTCGAGGTCAAGTGTGGGGTCTCGAATGCAGGCATCGAGATGTATATCATGGAGCAATTCTAACTACATGATGACTGATGAGCATTCGATCGTTGAGCATGATCATGAGATACAGTCACTTGCCAACAACTTAATGCGTTCAAGTGTGTGTTATCAGAAAAGTTCATTATCGGATACATCATTGCCAAGCTTCCACCCTCATAGAGGATTTTTTTGCTACTTCTGTAAAACATAAGAGACAAGAGCTACATGCGGATAGTTAAGGGTTTTCACCTAGCTTGTCGCTTTCAAAAGCAAGTGTCACTTTAAATGTCCTTTATAATCTTATTCTTTTAGAAAAGGGAGTAATTATATTTGTTCCCTGAAAAAATTGGCAGTCAATTGGATTTCGGTGTGATCTATTCCACAAACCTGATGCGGTATAAGAGCAACAAATTGTCGAACATTAAATATTAATACAAGGAGGTACCTTTGCCCGCTTAGTACATTCTGATGGATATCCAGTGGTGTCTTGTTCTTCTTGGAATTAGCTGCCTCTGTACCATTCTTCTTGGAAGATGCTTCAACAATACTTCTAGCCAGAGAATCTACATCAAAGTTGTTAGAGATACACACCCATAGAAGCACATCGAAATGCTTCTGAATTTCAGGGTCATTAGATGCAATAAGCTATCGAGCTAATGTTTAGTCCCTTGCTTTTATACAAATTTGCTCTAAATTACCGGAGATGATTTTAATCAGTCAAGTCACGGTGATGATTGTGGGCATATGGAGCCGGCAATGGAGCTGGTGCTGGCCGAGGGCAGCTTGCTCGTCCTCTTGGTCATGGTGTACAATTCCATCGGGGACAACATCAGCAGCGAGTCGTCTTCGAAATCGTCCAAGAAGTAGTCGCTATGATCGTTATCATATTGAGGGGTAGAAGTGGTGTAGGTATGCTAATCGTAGACGGTCATGAAGCAGTTGATGACAAGATGCTTACATATATAACAAATTTCACTACAATGTTTGTTTCATATATTAATTTATCCCCTTGGTCCACCTTGTGTTGTTATTACATTAATGTCTATTTATACTATTTCTTTGCTCGTATACATTTTGAATTTTAGTGGAAATAATGTAGTTCTCAATAATATAATGTTACCTACTGTTAAAACAAGGATTTCTCTCACTTCTTTGTGCTTCGCATCTAATTATATTGCTTCCTCTATATGCATGATCTTTTCTATCTCACTAATGCAGTTGTTTTACCATGTGATTACTTAATGTGTGCATAAATTGTATTTGGTGATGTTGAAATTGAAAAACAAATATAAAAATATTCATGTGTTGCCGAATTTCTAAGTTAGTAAAACTGGTAGCGTTGTGTCCTTGAAGTTTTATTTGCTATGGTTCCATTTGGGTTGATAACTAATTTCATTCTCTCCTTTAACGCCAATTTAGAGAAGGATTGTTAGAGTATTGTATGCATACATTTGTTAGGGTAGTTTAGGATAGTTAGGACTCTAGCCTAACTTGACTTGTACTCCAAGATGATCCATGTACGTCTATATATATTCGCCCATGAGGCTCAATAATACATCCAACATATTACGCCAATCTCATACTCTTACATGATATTAGCCTAAACAGATCCAAAACCCTAGCCGCCTTCGGCATGCTTCCGCCGCGCCGCCCCCGGGGAGTTCGATCTCCATGATCTCCGCCGGGGGCCGCGCAACCCGTACGCAGGGTTCGTCCGTCGATCCGTGATTGGCTGCCCTACAAGTCTTTTTTCCGATCTCTTGATCGGTTTTATATTTTGGTTTACCGATCTTAGATCGGATTGCGTCGTCCTCCACCGTCGTTGTCATCGCCGCGCCTCTACTTCAACCATCGGCACCGACGATCTACACCGCGCTTGTGCGCCTTCCCTCTCCGCTGCCGCGCCAGCCTCGGCAGGCTATTGCGGCCTCACGGCAGGCTGCCGCGCACCGTGGACGGCTGCTACGCCTTCCTTGAAAGGCTGCCGTGGCTGCCCCCCCTTGGATCGTCTTCGTCATCATCGTCCAGGACTTCACCGACAACGCCACCATCGACTCCGATCTACGCGTCGTCCATGCAATGGCGCATACGGTGCACCGTCGGTCTGATCAACCGATCCCGCGCATATCTACGCCAAGCACGTCCCCGAGCACGCGCCTACCACCGATCGAGCTACGGGCTGCCGCTGCGCCGCCCGAGGTTTGGTCCATGCTACCGGCTTCCAACGCGCCTTTCTTGGCATGTACGTCGCTGGTGGTCTCCCAGCCGCCGCACCGACTTGTGCCCTGCAGCTATGCCGCCCTCTCGGGTCATAGCGTCGCTGCATGCAGTCTACTTCACCGTCCCAGTGCATCGATGTCCTCGGCTTTTACCATGCCTACTCCTATAGGCGTGGATCGCCGCTGTCTGCACGTGGTCTTCGTCACGTCGCCGGGTTCTTCTTCGCCTACTTCGAGTACCGTCGTCGTGCCTCTCTAGGCGTCCAGCATGACCACTTCAGGTCGCCGTTGGTTTCGCCGCCTTCTATGTCTTCTCCACATCGAACTCGTCAGCATTGTCATACGATACTGCCGCACAGGTTCATGATGGAAACTACCCCTGCACGCCTGGTACTGGCAACACCGGTGCGTTCCTTCGTCCCTGACGCGTTCCCGAGTCTGGAAAACTCACGTCGGACGCCTCGTCTTCGTCGACATGATAACGTCTTCTTAGGCATCGACACCTTCCTCTTCGACTGCCTCGACCGCATCAGCGACGCATTCTTCTTGGCATACTAGGTTCTGGCAGAACCAAAGATGTGCCTTCGTCCCCGACTTGCGCCTAGTTCTGGCAAAACTTTGGTGCCGATCGTACCCGACGGCTCGGACTGCATCGACTCCGGCATTGATCGACACTTTCGACTTGCCTCGACGCGTCTCCGTCATCCTCTTTGCGCACTATGCGCTTGCGGCTTCATGTGCGGCTACATCGACACCGGCAACCCCAACCACGACATCGACCACGGCGACCCTTCGCACGGCTACACCGACCTCGGCACCGCTCCATGCTCTCCGCTCCCTCGACATCGGCACAAGGGCTTCCACCTCACTTGAGCATCATCAGCCTCTTCTACAGTCCAAGCATCCGCGCCGCGACATCGTCTACGACACTCCCGCTATAGTTGTGGGGGATATCAGCCTACTAGTCTACTTCGGCACTCCAGTGTAACCGTTTGCGACGTTCCTGTTGTTCACGACGCTACCGCTACGAATACAGAGGAGTGTTAGAGTATTATGCGTATACGGTTGTTATGATAGTTTAGGATAGTTAGGACTCTAGCCTAACTTAACTTGTACTCCAAGATGATCCATGTACGTCTATATATACTCGCCCATAAGGCTCAATAATACATCCAACATATTACGCCAATCTCATACTCTTACAAGGATGATGGCTACTGTCGACACTGTCGACACTTGTAGTAGCCGGGTCACTTTGTCAATTATAATTCCACTACATAATAGAATCATAATTTCTGATAGTATACAATATTAGATTCACTTAACAATAGTTCGAAACAATTTCCCAATCTCCTCTCTTATTCTTGCACTAGAGTATCTTGGAACAACCTTAGCATGGGGCGCATCTGTCTAACTGTACTCTTACATACCGACCTTAAAGAAAATATCCGCTTCTAGGTGTTGTGTTTAAGACTCCATTAGATCTAATCAAGTTTGGTCATGCTACTTTGAACGACAATAAATTATTGTCGTGGTGGTGGCACGGAAGATACCATGGGTAGGCTAAAGTTGAGACCAATATGCACTAGTGGGATCCAGGAAGGAATGATGTAGTGGTTTCTACATACGAAGAATACACTCACGATCTTTACTTTGATCAACAATGGTTACACTTGCTCCTTGAGCTATATCAGAGAGAGGAGAAAGAAGCTCTCATGTACTCTCTAAGTGCAGAATGAATCGATTCCCTCTCTAGGAGGACATGGCTCACCTCATAAAGGGGTAGCCAGGTTACATCTAGGGCTGACGTGGATGGCATATTCTCCAAATATGCTTCTCCCAAAAAGGTAATTCGGTGCGCCCCTTTCCATGTCGCTCTTCTATCGACGGCAATAATCCAAAGCCCACGACATGTGAATGTTGGACTCTTGGACTGTCACCTCTGTGACACCTCTTATGCCCTTCTGTCCCTCTGACCCTTGTCTGTAGCACTTGGCTCTGTGTGGATTCCTGAGGGAGAGACAGAGCGCAGTGTTGACTTCGAGGCTCGCTCTCTCCTTCTCGAGTAAGCCTCCTCATGACTCGGCCTCATACAAGATGACTCGGCTAAGCTCACACCTGCAAATAGATAACATGATGAGAAAATTCCTTATTTGACACCGGCTTAAAATTCGATTCCTTATTTGACACCGAGCAATTTTTTCTTCCCTAGTTGACATCTTGTTAAATTTTCTTTTCCTATATGACACTTTAGTTCATTTTCTCCATTAACGGTGTTAAAGAGAGATGTGAAAAGACCTTTCTACCCCTAGTGCATAATTTGACCAAAATCTATTCAAGACTGTAGCTCACAGTAATGTTACATATTTGGTCAATTTGATTAAATATTTGGGCAGAACCTCCTCTGTATTTTGATGCCACATCTATACAATTCACATAAATATATCCAAAAGTATCATGACATGTAAAACTACATCAGCACTATTTGATATGCATCATAGTCGTGTTCAAAATCAACACTACATCAGTACTACTCGTTCACATGCATCACAGTCATGTTCAAAATCAACACTACATCATCACATGCATCCCAGACATGTTCAAAATCAACACTATATCAGTACTACTCAAATGAACACTACATCAATACTACTCATTCACATGCATCACATAACAATCATAAGCTGAGTCTTCTTTTGCTTCGTGTGTTCATTGCAGGGCTCGTAGGTTTAAATATTTTGCTTCTTGTGCACATAGCCAGGCTGCTGTCAACTGGAACCACAGGAAGCAAGGATTTCTCCGGTTGACTTGAGCTGGTTCTTGATCTGCACATACACAAATATATGACAGCAATGTTTTCTAGCAATTGAAAACACAAAATATAGACATCATGTGAACTAAAAACAGAAACAATACCTCTTAGATCCAACTGATTCAGAGTTTACCCCTTTTCCCTTCTTTTTACCTGTATTCTCCAAGCTACTTGTATTGAGAAGGAATCAATCAGAATATAAACAAGTTAAGTTTAATTAAATGTAAAAATGTAAACTAGTTATAATCACCCTTTTGATGTTCTAGCACTAGAATGGACATCTTTTCCCTTTTTCTTAGTTGTAGTTTCCAACTTTTGGATATGGTGAGAAGGAAGCAACTTAGAATTAAAACCTCCTTTTATGTAATCATGAACATAAGTTTAAAATTATTAGAGATTTCAAATTACTAACCTTGGGGGAAAACACATTCTTGTTGGTGCTTCATCCTCACAAGCAACAATGGATGAATCGGCTACTTTGGCTCTCTTTGCCCTCTTCTTTGGTGGTTCTCTAAACAATCAAGTAAGAAAAGTAGTAAACAAGTTAGTTGGCAAGATAATGCAATAATATATAAGGAAGTAGTGAACATCTATATTACCTCATAGCCATCATCGCAGCAATGTCTTCTGGGTTGCCTTTCTTACAATTGTGCCAATGATGCCCTTTTTCCTTACAAATAGGGCACAAGTGTTTGACATTTTTTATTTTCTTCTCATTGCAGCCCTTGTACCTCTCAATTTTAGGCCTACCAGTTGTAGCCTTCAATAGAGGTGGATGCATAAAGAATCCATGATCAGATTTAGGCCATTGGGTCTTGTCGGGCATAGCAGGGATTAGTTGGGCATAAGCTGATTTGAATTTGTCAATGGAGTAGTACAAATCCATGTAGTGTCGTATATGTGCATTACTAAGAGAGGTGATGAATGCAAGAGCATGATTGCAAGGGAGGCCGGAAACTTGCCATTGTCTACAAGAGCATGTCCTGTCCCGCAAATTGACCACAAACCTGAAGCCACTACCATCTAATACGGTCACTTCTGCCACTTCTTCCGAGCTTTCAACCACCTCCAAGTTTAATTCCCTAGTCATTGCATTGAGCTTCTTAATTATGTGGGGCAGAATCAAACCATCTAGCTTCTTTGCTACTTTTCTCCTTCGGTTCCACAATATCATAATCAATTGCCTAGCCTTATCAAAGAAGTCGTCCAAGTTCAAGGACTTGTGGTGCTTAATCTAATTGTTAAAGCACTCGGCCAAGTTGTTGGTTACATAGTCCACCTTGCATATAGTTGAGAACTGACTCCTAGACCATAACTTATTGTGCCACTTCCTTACATATGAAGTTGCAGCTGGCCTTGATGTATCCATAGCAACCCAATGTTTGTCAAATAAATATGGGTTCCATGAGTAAGCAGCATCCCAAAGGTGGTCATCAAACACCTTCCCATGGAACTTTTTCTTGAAGTTGGTCACTAAGTGATACATACACTCCCCGTGTTCCGCCTCTGGGAACACTTCCTTGACCCCTGTCATTACTGCCTGGCCAGCATCGGTGCATATAGCTAAACCACTTGGTGATCCTATGGCCTGTTTTAGCAATTGCATGAACCAGGTCCAATTATCATTAGTTTTAGAATCAAAGACTCCAAAACTAACCGGATACATCCAATTATGACCATCAATGGCGGTAGCACTAGCCAGCTGCCCCTTGAACCTGCCTGTCAAGAATGTGCTATCTACTGCCAAATACGGTCTGCAACCACTAAGGAACCCCTCTATGCAAGGTTTTAGAGCAACAAAAATTCTTTTAAACCTTATTTTACCATTTATTGTGTGATGATCGATCTGCACTATGCTAGCGGGGCAGCAACTTTCAACTTGTACCTTAAACCTATATAAATTGTCAAAGCTGTTGTCCCAATCACCATAGAGTTGCTGCAAGGCTAGCAGCTTACCCATATACACTCTCTTGTAGTGGATTTTTACCTTGTGATGTTCTTTAAGCTTCTTTTGCAATTCCTTTGCTCCTACAGTTGCATCTTCAATGAGCCAGTCCTTCACCTTCTCACACACCCAATACTTGGTTGCATTCTTCACCTTCTTTTTCCTTCTTGCACTAGAGCAATCATGATTACACGGTTTTTTTTTTCACCTACATAAGAATATAAATGGTTAGCTAGAAAGTCTTACACAATTATTATGCAACTAATATTCACAAACAAGCAAAGTTAGACAATTACCACTACAGTACACATATCATCTGTTGTAGAAGCATGTATCCTCCATGGACAATTATCTTCATCTTTTCTTTTGCAATAGCCCCTGAACCTAAATGGTGTACTCTTCTCTGTGTTATACTCAAATTAATGTTTGATTGCATGCTGAGAAAGTGCCAACTTAAACTCGTCCATATTTGGATATGTGGAACCTTCGGTCATAGGAGGGTCTTCCTTATCGTACTCTATATTTGAGGCATGATTGGCCTCATGCAACTCCTCCTCCTCTTCCAATTCAGCCTCATCCTCACTCTCATCATCGCTCTTATCCTCGCTCTCATCATCAGCAACATAGTCTTTGTCCTTCTCTTTATCAAAAAAAAGAACCATATTTAGAGCGGTAGGTTCTTCCTCGAATTACATATTATCTTCATCAATGCCAACATGTTCATTCTCTGGTATTGGGTTGACAAGATAACTTTCCTCATCTTGATTTGTGTTGCTGTTAGGTTGTAAATCCACATCAGTGTGATATTCGTTAAGATAACTTTCCTCATATGGTTGAGAAGGATCACAATATGCAACAAACATGTCCACCTTCTTTGTCTTGTTGTGTTTCTCAAACATAGACAACAACTCTTGGTCTGAATTTAGTTCTGGGAATGTTTTCAGAACATCATCATAATAATGAACATGTGGAACTTCCAAATAACGAGGTGAGTACTGCAGTGTAATTGATTCAACCAGATCTTCATAATTTGTCAAGTCTGAATCAATAACCTTCTCAAAATAAAAACACTTGATATCCTTTCTAGCTGTTTTTGGGTTGCCAAGCATTCTAATTTTCAGCAAATAACTTGAATTTGCATCAATCCTGTAAATAGAACAGAGACATATGTAAATAGAACAGAGAATAACTTGAATTTGCTACTGGATATCTACATGCAGCATAGGATATCTACATGCATCGGTCTCTTGCTAGTTTGCTACTGGATATCTACATGCAGCAAATAACTTGAATTTGCTACTGGATATCTACATACATCAATCGCAGCAAATAACTCACCCTGCATCCGTGCCATGCCCATGGCCTGGCACGCCGTTCGGCGCCATGACCTGGCCTGCCCAGCCATACGCCGCCGCACCCTCGCCTGGCACGCCGTTCGCCGCTGCGCCCTCTCCTGGCCCCTCGCCTGGCCCGCCGTCCATCGCCGCGCCCTCGCCTGGCCCGCCATCCGTCGCCGCGCCCTCGCCTGGCCCGCCGTCGGCTGCCGCGCCCTCGCCTGGTACGCCGTCCGCCACCGCGCCCTCGCTTGGCCTGCCGTCCGCCGCCACTCCTTTCCATCCTTGCCACTAGGAGCCGCCAGCGGCACTAGGGTTAGGGTGGGGTCGAGAGAGAGAGCCTGGGATCGATAGAGACGAGCACATGACTGTTCGGTCGGTCTGCTCGTGCACCTCTCTCCCTTCTATCCACTTGAGGGCATTTTGGTCCATACAACTAAATTTTAATAAAACAGTGTAACGGGATCTAACGGGATGTCATATAGGGAAATTAAATTTAACAAGATGTCAAATAGGGAAGAAAAAATTGCTCGAATCGAATTTTAAGTCGGTGTCAAATAAGGAAATTTCTCTAACATGATTGACACCATGCCTACATATCTTATATGTCGGCCGAGTCAAGCCTTAGTTGTTTAACTCAGAGTAATCCGGTCCTTAAATAACTCGGTCGGGTCATTCTTTGACCCGGTCAATACCTCGGTGGGCTTTGCTTTACCTTAGCTCTACCCTACCCGCGGTCATCCCCCAACAACCATCGGTTAGCAAAGAATTTAAGATGTGGCATAGTTTCAAGCTCTAGTTTCTGAGGGCTTTCTCCCATTTTGTTATCTAGGCGATTATGAAATATCCCTTCTTCTCAAATTAATTGAGATAGATTCGGCTAGATACATCTAAACGTGTTCTAGTGTGTAGATATATATAAATCTATACAAATTTATCTAAATTAATTTAGGACAGAGGGAGTAAAAAAAAAGTTGGATCTTTAGTGTAGATTTCAGAAGCATCCAAAGAGAAGATATTCGGTAGAGTTGATCCAATTGCATAGACTAGATGAGGCATGCAAACACTATACATATCTGCTGAACAAACCAATACCTTGGATGCCTGATTGTCCTACAAAATCTGAAACGAATTCCTTTTGGCATTCGTAAATTATGGTTTGGGGTTACTTTAATTTGTACTAGGTAGCTTAGTTTGGAGATGAAAATTAATCTGATTTCTGACACGATGAAGAGCCCCTGATCACCTGGACACGCACAGGCTGATTATTGGCGGTGTCTGCTAGAAGGGGTGGCCTGAAGACGCAGGTGTCCGAGACCCTGAGGCGTTGTCCTTGGCGAAATCAGCCCACCCTGTCACCATCATGCCGCCCTTGTCACTGACCTTGACAGCCACTAACCACCGCCGCTCGCCACGGCCGGCAACAACGCTCAGCTGGGCGGTGCGCGACGCGGTCCATCCCATGCGGTTGCACAAGGCCTTGGTGAGGTACAGGTAGTGCAGGTGGGACGGCCTCTCGATGGTGCACCGAAGGAGATGCTCGTCGTCATCGCCGCACTCCGGTGTTGACCGCCGTCCGCAGGGCGAGCGCTTCCTCTTCTTGGCCACGGGCGCGGACGGCGCCATTGGGGACGAGTTGTTGTTGATGTTGTAGTCGGACTGGACGTCGGCGTCGTGATCATCGTCGGGAACGCTCCTGGAACAGGCAGTCCGGGCGACGACGTGCTGGCGGTCGTGGGCGAGGACATCGAGGCTGCACCCGGAGGCGTCGAAGGGCTCGACGTTGAAGAGGAGGCCGCCGAGGTGCTCGAAGACGAGCAGGTGTCCGGCGGAGACGCCGGTGGCGGCCAGGAAGCTGCGCCACCCGGTCCCGGTGAAGCAGGGCCGGCGCGGGTCGAGGTCGACGTGCCACGACCGGCCCGCGGGGTCCCGCAGCGTGGCGATGGCGAATCCCGGCGGGATGTCGAGGCGCGCCGCGAACTTGGGCGGCAGGCTCTGCATCATGCAGGCAGCCCAATCAAGTCGACACGATTATACAGCAGTAGTAATAATCGGTTTGTAGATCGGAACTGTTAGCGCCATAAATCTGTGTAGATTGCAGGGGATGCTGCTGATGGATCTTTGGAGATGATGATCACGGTGGGTACGTACCAAGGTGGAGGCGAAGGGGGTGCCGGGGAGGAGCACCTTGAAGAACTTCTGCCGGCGGACGGTCAGGGTGTCGGCGGCGCCGCCATCGTCATGCGCTGCAGCCATGAGACCTCCTCCTCCTCCTCCTCCTCCTCCTCCTCCTCCTCCTCCTCCTCCTCCTTGAGACATCATCGCTAGCAGCAGATCGATCGATGCATGGACAGAAATAATCCCCTTGATGATGATGTCGCTGCCAATTCGCTTCGGTTCTGGTGCATGATCGACTTGCGTCTCCAATAGTCAACTGACACGATCTGATTTCGAGATGGGTTTATAATCAAGTATACTACGTTAGGGTTTGTTTCTTTATTTCCTTCTTTCTTGCCATATAATAAATAACTGTTGACCCCTTTTCCCCTCCTACTAGAGCGCTGCGAGTCCATTAAAAGTTGACTCGGTTTATATTCCCTAAAAAATAAGCTGACTCTGTTTTTTCCAACTTCATTTCCTTCAAGGACTAGTATGAGTTTACTTTTGTTTAGAGGACTATGAGTTTGCTAGTCGGCTATCGTGTGAGATTTTCTCAAGTCCTAATGTTCCACTAGGGAAGTAGGCGCCACGCCACGTCGCGTCCTGTGTGGTCAACTTATTTTGTGTATATTGTTTTGAAAGTTAAGTTGAAAAAAATATTAGTAAAATATTTTGGTCGAAGGGGCACGGAAGAAAAGCGGAATAAAATATGGCTGGTAAAAAAATGACGTCGAAGGAGAAGGAAGAAAAGAGGAAAACAATATTGTTCGTCTTTTTACTGTTTATTGCATTTTACCTTACGCTCTCGTTGGACAAAACCGAGAACCTACAATACAATCGATCGAACATACGTGGATCACTAATGTGAGCGCAAATCTAACATGTATTAAAATATAGTATCTAGTATGATCGGAAAGGCGTGTCAAACATTACCGTCGAGTAGCTAGGGGGAAAGGACCTAAACAAATACCGCTTAGGTAACCTCCTGTTTGAGAGGTATGCGCAGTTAATTTACAACCCGGAAATTGCATTCAAGGAGCCCAAAAGGATGAGCCAAAAAAGGGATGAAACAACTATGTAGCATGGATCGAGATGAGTGGAAAAAATATAGATTTTTTTAAAACATTATCGACAATCCTTAAAAAACTACCGTTAATAAATAGTGATAGATTTATCTCTATCTTGATCGAAGTTGGGTCCAAAATTGTCGTCGAGGAGTCTAAAAAAGAGAAACCAATCTTTTAAAAACATTGTCGACAAACATTAAAAATACGGTCCAAAATCTATTGTTTGGAAGGTAGGCACAATTAAGAACCGGAAATTTTAGCTTCTAAGAGTCACAATAGTAATTATCGTTGAAAAGTGTAAAAAGATGACAAACGTTAAGAAATAGCGTTTAGAAAATCTATTGTCGACAAATGTTAAGAAATACCGTCTTGAAAATTTATTGTTTTGAAGGTAGACCTAGTTAAATGCGGGTCGGTAATTTTAGCAGATAAGTCACGCTAAAAATTGCAGTAAAAAAGTTTAAAAAGAGAAACAAAAATATGGAAAAAACTGAGAAAGGGTGACACCGTAGCAGATGAACTGTAGCAGCAACATCTGTATCACTGAACAATGTGGAGAAATACACCCCAGCAGTAGCGGTACTGTTCATGTCCAAGTACTGTTCATGTGAACAGTATCTGGAGCAAGGAGAGGCCCCTATCCCCACGCGCTTTTAATTATAGTTATATTTTTCGAAGGAGGCGAAGCTAAATTAGTCGAACACCAACACGTACTATGAGAAAAACCCAGATATAAAAGGAAAATACAATCCAGTCACCGTGGAGTTTTTCATCCTCTTTATCTCGTACATGCCTCTATGTTGTCCCATTTGGAGTTATGCATCAATGCCTTAACAATAGGTACAAGAAAGCAATATACACACACGCAACCAGAAGGACTTACGTATTACTATGCGCCGATGGTCGCGCCTCCACCTAGCCACCGGCGATGGAGACCAAAATCGAACCTGAAAACAAGCCCTAAATCTACTTCCTCGATCTCCAACAAAACAAACTATGGGAGCATCCCCCTTCCCAGCCTCACGCCGTCACCTGAGGCGTTGCTGGCAAAGGTGGATCGCCCCAAGGAAGGCGGCGACGGGAGGCCTCTTCCCTTGTTAGCGGTTCTGGCCGTGGTAGACGGTGTCCATGGGGTGGAGGTCGGTGGTGGGTGTTCATGGAACAACGAGTGGCAGCGGGAACGTGATCTCATTGGTGGCCGCGCAGCGGTCCGGTTCCTGTCCCCTCGTGAGGCCCAGGTAGTGGCCGGCTTGTCCCGCCCAGTGTATCTGCCTCGATGTCTAGGTCGACATGCTCACAGTTGTGGTGGTCCA
Organism: Avena sativa; assembly: GCA_916181665.1. Lineage (NCBI taxonomy): Eukaryota > Viridiplantae > Streptophyta > Magnoliopsida > Poales > Poaceae > Avena > Avena sativa. Next base: position 222,643,056 of record OV702296.1, read on the forward strand.
ATTCCCTTCTCCTTTGCCAGCTAGGCCTATGGGTAGCCCACGGGGATTGGGTTACCAGTCCCGCTGGGAGCCGACTGGTGGTGTGGGGGCTGCTCGCTGAATAATGGTGGTTCGGCCCTACTACCCTTTGTGGTCCATGTCATCGGTCTGCTTGATGTCGGCCTCCCTAATCTAGCTCCCGACGAGTTCCGGTCTTTTGGTCAGATATCTCCGCAGTTTGGCGCATGGCTCCACTGGATATGTAGATCAGAACTGATCTGGTCATGCAAGCCATTATCTTTAGCCAATGAGGGTGCTTCGCTAAGCTTCTCTTTATTGACGATACTAAAGGAAGAATGCCCAAAATGGTAGACCGGGCGCACCTCCCACATCTTTGTAATCGATCTAGTGCAATACAATCTCAAGAAGGAGTAGGTTTTTACCTCCACCGAGAGGGTCTAAACCTGGATAAACATTCTGCAACACCTTGGCCTCTCCGGACCGGCTGTTGTCATCCTAGTAGCTCTCTAGGATCTCTAGACTGGCTCCCACAGACCAATGCTAGTCTTTTCTACACACTTGTCCTCACTCGTGCGTCCCAGAAAGAATTTTCCAGTTATTCACCCATCCTCAGATCGCTCTAGGTCAAGCACGCTTAACCTGTAGGTTCTTTGGACATGAGCTTCAAAAAAGTTATAACTTGTTGATATCCTATTAAGTAATGCACTAGGAGTTCACACTCTGTATGCCCAATCCCGTTCTGGGAATGCCTAAACTTACTCCACTTTTCACCTCTGATAAGCTACCCCCTATAGCATATCTACCAGATATATGCACCAACACTTGGCGCCTACTATGGGGCGTGGGACTCAGGTGTTATATTCTTGGCGAGACCAACCTCGTCAATCGCCCGCTAGATTTCCACCGGCCGGATGATCACTCTAGGACTCTTATGGTCTGTCATCTCCAAAGGCTACACTCCAGCACCGACGCTGATCATGCGTGCCATCATGGTGCCATTCGACCACATCCACGTCTTCACCGGCTACACTGCAGTCGTCGAAGCCATGGAGGCGGGTGAAAGCGTAGGAAGCCCTAGCTCCACTGACCTCCTTCCCTCTAGCGGAGACTCCATGAAGAATGACACTCTCGTCATCACGGATCGCAACTCCCTTGACGATATTTCTTCTGTGAGGACACATATTTAATCTCCCTAGCCTTCGAAGCCGGGTCAACTGTGCCAGTCTCTAACGCTGGTGACTTCGAGCAGGAGCAGGACTCGCTACTCCCCGTCCTCGACTATGACTCAGAAGACGACTCCACGGGACCCTGTGGGAGTTTACATGGCCACTGGCAAAAACAACAATACCAATCCCAAAGCCAAGGTCTTCACCATCATCAACAACAAGATCTATAAGCGCAACGTCTCTGGAGTTTTCCAAGTCAAATTCTTCATCAACACAATCAAAGTATTCATCAACACAATCAAGGGAGATAACCAAACTTACAGTTGGAGACGACTTCTCTGACATAAATGGTAGTAGCTCTTCATCGAAGCCATGGAAAGTTTCCATGCAAATATTCCCAATAACTCGATGTAATCTTCCTTTGCTCACTCAGCGACACACGTCTTGGACCCATCGCTCATTCCCGTGTAGTCGCACATCAGACATGGGCGAGTGCGCGAAGGGGTGATTCACCGGCTGGCCCAACAGTTGTACTCTCTCCTTTTCACACTATAAGATATTTTAGGTTTATGAATAAAATGTATCTAGACTTCTACTAGTGTATAGATTCACTGGAAACCGAAATGAACCTATATACTAAAAAAAGTCTAGATACATTTGTTTTATAAAGCTAAAACATCTTATATTTAGAAACGGAGAAAGTACATGTTAATGGTCATCAATCTAGCTGCTTCAGGTCCAGAGTCACTACCACATCTCGCCGATTGTGGCCTATTGAGAGGTAGGGACGTCGGTGTTCAAATTACGAGGAGCGCTCAACTCGCCGGTGAACATTGGAATCGCCAACTCGCCGTCCCGAGTTGCCTCCTTCATATAGAACCATTACTTGCGCCAATGCGCTTGGCCTTCTTTGGCAACCCCAAGTTTAGAAGTTCCTAGCCACTGCGCAACTGGGGCGTCACTCCGCCGGTGGCTACTATTAGCCTGTCCTTGCGCTCGGATGCGATTCGGCCATGGAAGATATGGCGAGCCAAATAGGGAAAAAAGTGGGGTAGCCCAGATAATTGATTCACAAAAAGCAATGAAACTTGCAATTTGCTGGATGGAATGCGGCTCCAGATCATGGAATTTGATATTGTAGAATGCCAAAGGGCGGCGGACAACGTGATGAACTCACCCGGCCTTGCCTGCAGGGTCTCTTCATCGTATGGGATTCACCAATTGTTGTGTATCCGCTTGGGATGATTCGGTGGTGATGTATGGCAGCATGTCATTCGCCTTCAGCTTTGATTTGCTCCATGCTCCCTTGACCTCCATTGCAACTTCGCCAAGCTCGATTTGGTGGGTGTTTATTTCAACCACGAAGCTTATTATTGGCTTATCCAAAAGCATCCTGACTTACAAGCACCACAAAGCAAATTAAGCATGTTTTGTGATGATTTTTTCTCTTACACAAATCATCTCGTACTCCGAATGCCACTACAACGTTTTCAAAATAACATAACTAAACGTCGGCATCGGATGTACTCCTATTTGTTCTAACTTGGTAAAATGGCTGATTCATATCTGAGATGTTTTTCTCGCATGGATGCAACAACAGCCACATCAACCAACCCAATTCTCAGTTCTCTACGGCGTCTAGGAGATAGATCGAGATATGATCTTTCAGTAGAAAAAGTGTGTGAAACCATGTAGGCAACGGAACGCTCCGACTCTGCTTTCTTGCATTGACACTAGACCAACGAGGAGGCGAAAGCAGCATGCAGGTCAGGGAGAGGTAGTCGTTTATATGGTGGTGGGGGAGGGATGGGCGCGTGCCAAAATAAAAAGGGGTAAGTAGAGATAGATGACGGCTTAGACGGCTGGATAAGATAGTGTTGGAGCCAGGATTTTTATAATGGGTATGCAAATTTACTATAGTTAGTAAAGTTGCACGATTAAGGAGAGCATTATAAGAAAAATATGGGTGCAGAAATTTAATTTTCTTCTTGCAAAAGGAAATTTTTAAATTTTAACTCTTTATTTTTTACGAAATCTACAATATACTTTCACCACACATTAATAAACATCAAAAAGTTGCTACGATGAATCAACTAACAAAATAACCATTATCTATTCTCAGCTGGAGAAAATTAGAAATTGAGAACTTACTTAACCACCCGTTCGAGGCACTTGGGCCGGCCTTTCTGTGAATATATCCTGGATCATGCAACTGGAGGAGCACAGGAGCAGACCAAAGTGGAGTGAAGCCCAGGTAGAGAGCACAGGAGCAGACTCTTTTTTTATTTGAGAATCACAGGAGGAGCAGACTCGTGAAGTCTGTCCTTGGCGATTTTGGCTGTCTTCTACACGTAAAATGTTACCACTACACCTATAGGTATGGATAGCTGATTTTGTTTTGCAAAACATATTAGGTATTCATTGTATACCCTTGAATTAGTCTAGCTCCATCCATGTGAGCACAACAACAGGATTATGGTTTGTCTTGTGAAGATGCGGTCGTGCTAGATATGGTTAATGGAACTTTTTTTTGACGAACACGCAAAAGCTTTGCGTGTTGAATGCATTATATTAGAAGAAAAGGGGAACAACATTGTCTGGCATCAGAATGATGCGGTTTACAGCATCATCACGATGCAACTCACACCAAAAACATGGTTGGGCTAACACACTTAGCGGAGGATGGGACATCGCCCTAGACCTAAAGACGCTAACTTAGCCTGACAGATCCCGACAGCTTCACATTGCTCTAGTTCATCATCGATACGCTTACAGATGGCACGTAGGGTCTCAGCATATCGCTAGAACACCCTACCATTCCGTTCCTTCCAAAGCATCCACACCCTAGCTAATGGAACATAAATCAACACAGGGTTGGCAGGCTCGTTTTCTTTGTGGAGTATTTTTACATCGGGACCATCTCATCAGGGCTATATAGAGAACACAAAGGAAGTAATGGGTTGGAGGGCATTGCATCATCACCGCCATGTCATACATAAAAGTAATGATTATCTATCTTAAGATCACATGATTCTATATACGAGACAAAGAACCATGGCTAGAAGAGGACGTTATTTAGCTGCATTGCTTATCGTGTACTACTATCTTGTAAAACAAAATTTGTTATAGTTTTGTTTGGACTCTTCTCAAATAACTTGCACAACACTATAAGATCAACCCGCAAAAGCATAAAGTTTGAAGCTTTAGTACAATGTTATTATGGTCTATCTCTGGAGAGGAACAATGTAGAACATCATCTATATCAACAACTTCCACCACGTATGCGTGCTTCCAAAGTACCTTTGGCTAGTATATCCAACTAATTTTGTCAGTAGTATTGATTAGCCAAAGGAACACATAATGGCACATACTTAAATCGTGTCACCTATTCTATAAATAAAGGGGATACCCATCTCAGCTATTCATATTCACTTTCACCAAAACAACACTAGCATCATGAAGACCTTACTGCTCTTAGCTCTGCTTGCTCTTGCGGCCAGCACCGCCTTTGCGCAATACACTCAAGATGATGGATGGAACGAGCAAGGCGGAGAAGCGATAGGATGCGAGCAGCAGCAGGCAAACCTGGACTCTTGCAAGGATTACGTGATGGAGCGATGCTTCACCATGAAGGACTTCCCACTGACGTGGCCATGGAAGTGGTGGAAGGGAGGCTGCGAGCACGAGGTCCGGTACCAGTGCTGCGAGCAGCTAAACCAGGTATCACAGCAGTGCCGCTGCAAGGCCATCTGGAGAGCCGTCGAGCACGAGCTTGGTGGGTTCTTGGGCCTACAGAAAGGTGAGATAGGGAAACGCCTGCTGAGGGCCAAGAGTATTCCCTCCAAGTGCAACATGGGCCCTCAGTGCAACTTCCCCCTTACTACTGGCTACTACTGGTGATGTAGCCATTGCTGGTGACCAACAAACTGCGACTTTCTACCACTGGATGTGAAAGAATTTTTTGTGGTCACCTATGAATAAATTCCCCTTGTATACAGAGTTGTCTTGCAAACATCCGAATTTGCGTGTTCTTGGTGGTTGTGTGTGTGAGTCTTTATGCTCTGTTAATAACAATAAGAATATGGACTTGTTTGAGTCTTAATAAATAAAAAAAGGGAAGTGGAAGTGGATGAAAGGATTCTTAGTAGTATAAGGATTCACATAACAATTAAATCCAAGAACCACATGATCTGCTGCGTGAAATCTAGCTAGCCGCTAGCTCTAAATAAAGAACGGATATCGATAACAAAGCAAGGAAAGAAAAAAAAAGATTGGCAGTGGCAATGGTAATTAATTGCAGCTTTGCATTGTCCTTGCACGTACGGTTCCGTGTACTGTCCACCACGTCACCAGTCTTTCCGTGCCAGGGCAAAACATGTGGATGTTGCTGCCGGTGCACGTATGTATAGGCGCGGGAAAAAGTCTATTCTAAACTCTGAACTTATAGAGGTTTGTCGGTTTAAACCTCGATGTCGAAATTCTGGTCGTTTGCACCCTGAACTATTGAATTCGGTCTAAATTAAACCCTGATCCTGTTGGACCAAGTTGACTGAAGCCACGCAGACATTTCTTTTTCAAAAAGACCCCTATAAAACTATCTATTGGAAACACATGGTTTGAATTTTTCCAAAAAGACCCCTATAAAACACTGGTGGAAACGGGGCTATAGGTCCCGGTTGCCCAACCGGGACGGGACAATCGGGACTAAAGCCCCAACCTTTAGTCCCGGTTGCCCCACCAATCGAAACAAAAGGGTGCACACGTGGCAGCTGCAGAGGGCGAGGGGGTGGAGCATTAGTCCCGGTTCGTAACACGAACCGAGACTAATAACCTTCTGCCGCGGAAGAGATTTGGCCCATTTCTCTGCCGCGGCAGAGAATTCATTTTAGCACATTTTGTTGCCGTGGCAGCATTTTTGCCACTTTTTGTGTCGCGGCAGAGAAATTCATTTAGGTTGTTTTATTGTTTATTTAGTGATTTACACTTATCAATGAAGGAACCTTATATTACATCATGAATATCATGACAATATTACATTCAATACACGGATCGAGTTCATGCACTACATACAAAAGTTGCTATTCGATGCTACCGGCCAATTCCTTCAAAGTTGCTATTTTTACAATCCCTATTGTCTATACACAGCCGAATAGTATTTCCTTTTTGGGTCTAGGACTTCTGCATCCAAGAATCCCGCCAATTCCTCCTGAATTGCTCGTACGTGATCCTTTGACAGAAGACCGTCCCGTAGACGTTCGATCTGATTTAAAAAAGGAGTCAGCCTATATGAATGAAATTAAACATAATTTGATTGTAATTAAAAACTATAGAGATTGTTTACGTACGTGGAGTTGCTCTAAATTTCTGCCCTTCTCATCGCACGTCTGTCGGATGAACTCGCAAACATAGTATCCACATAGATTGTTACCTGGTCCCTGCGTCAGGCACTTTACGAGAACAAAGTCCAACCAAAATAATAATCAAGCATGATAATAACTGTATCAAAACTAAAATCAAAAAGATGCGCAGATATAGCTAGTGGTGCTTACATTTAGTGGTTGAAATGTAAGCTCCTCTTTCCAAACATCCCTAGCCTTGTTGGTGAACCGTTTCTAAGCGCTGCTCGGCGTAGAAAACGAATAAAATAAGTTATTAAGTACTTGATATCATAAAATTCATGAACGTTGTGGATATAGTGTCGTAATGATTAGAATTACCGCTGGAGAAGTATCTGCATGTCCTTCCACGTCTCAAGGGTTTTATGTTTCGAGTCCATGACTAGTACATGCCCTCTGTCAAGTTGAATGATTAACAGAATATAGTGGAAGCTGCAAATGCATAACTAATCAATTATATACTTAACATCGAGTAAGCGAAATAGAAAGTGTATACAAGACAATAACACTCACTCGAAGTTGTAAGGAAAAAGTATTTCCCTTCTGGTTTCTTGAAACCTTAACGCGTGTACTATATTATCCTCCGTATCCTGGGGGCTTATTTTGAGATTAGCTTCATGAACCCAATATGGCTCAATGAAGCCAATGTCATAGATTTGTCCTCTGCTGCATTCGAGAATCTTCATTCTGCATATTACAGTATGATTATATACATGCAATAAACAAAGTGAGATAGCTGGAGATTAAATTAATTACAGAATTAGTACTTACAAACAATAGGCACTGATGATCGATTTGTCCAAGGCGTCTTGATTGAATAATTGAAATAGTTCATCAAATTCAATGGATATCATGTCATCCTTTTCTTTCCCATGATGCTTTTTTGTAACCCTCAACACTATCCAGTTAGCCCCGGCCTTTGTGGCATGCATGTACCAGTTATGCAATCTTCGCATTTTTGTTGAAAGATTGATTACCTCCTTAGGTTTGACGAGAGGTTTGTCGTACTGGTATTTGTATGCTACTTCACTCACGGGGAAGAACTCTAACTGGGATAAGTACTGGGCAATACTCATATCTTGAGCAGCGGCAGCTTCTCCGTATTGTGCAACTACCTCTGGATCATACTGCTCTTCGGCCCCATATTTGCTCGACCCCACATTGGTTTGGGAAATCACCTTGAGATGGGCGCAAGTATGTTTTGCTTGTTCTCCGAGCTGGGCAACAGATTTCTCGCTTGCATCAGTACTGCTCTTCGAGGCTTTTTGTGCCGCATGTGACTTGAGAATAGAACGCTCATAGTCTGATGATAGCTTTGGCTCGGGTTGATGAAGAGTCTTTAGCATTTTCAACACTTTGGCTTTTTCTTCTTTGGTGCTGGGGAACTCTGGCTCTTTCGGCCGCCTCAGCTTAGCGAAAAACGTTGTCGTTTCCGCATCAACGATCGCCGCAGTCTCCTCTTTAGTACAGTCATAAGCTCTCTTGGGAGGAACCTTTGGTACTTTTGGAAGAGGCTCTTGTTTACGTTTCGGCGATTGCTTACAACGATGCATAGTAGCGGTACGCTTACGCTTTTTATCCTGAGGCGCCAGCGATGGCTCCCACGGCGATGGCTGCGCCAGAGATTGGTGAGGCGACAGAGCCTGGTGAGGCGACGAAGACGGCTGCCGCGGCGGCGACGACCTCGCTGGAGACGGGTGAGGCGACGGCGAAGATGGCCTTGGCGTGTGATTTCGAAGCACGATACATTCCTTCGGCCATAGAATGGTGACGTTTTTTGCGTCTCCCAGTACAGTCACATCCCCTTCACCTGCAGGGTAGTGAAGATCCAAAACTTCAAAGGTGGGCATGATTTCATCCACACCGACAACAGCGTAGGCCTCTGGTACCGGACGACAGTGGTAAGTTGGTGTGGGTCCAATTGGTAAGGCATAGCCGACCGCCACCTTCATTGATATGTTCACAACTTTGACATGTAGCTCGCAGTGTGTCATCTCTGTGATATCATCCATTGGGTAGCCAACAGGAGCCATCGTCGGTGCATCATCGTCATCGCCATTGTCATCACCCGGGACCTCGGTGGAAGCCACACTGTTTTTTTGATTATTCGATAGGCCGGTAGCATCGAATGCAGTGTGCTGCTGAGATGGGCCGGTAGTACTTTTCTCTTTAAGTGCGTTAATTTCATCTTGTTGTTGCTTTAATCGTTCTTCAATTAAACGCATTCGCTCTTTCTGACTATTTGCTTCAACTTCCACCCTGTCCTTTCTCCTCTGACGGATTCTATCAGGATATTTCTTCCTCTCTTCGGGAAACCCAGTCCTCCATGGTTGGGAGCCTCTTGTGCCTCGTGTTCGTCCATCATGTTCCTTATTTCCAAGGGCGAGTGTGAGCTCATCATTCTCTCTATCGGGAATGAAGTCCCCATCTTTAACAGCCTTTACTGCTTTTCTCATCCTCTCGATTGGCAAGGGGTCTTCTTTATGTCGTATGTTATATATACACCTCCCTTCCGAGTCCAACGTGCCCCCATGCCCGTAAAACCAATTCCTTGCACGTTCTACCCAATCGTCTGTCTCTGGGGTGATCTTTTTAGCACGCAGTTCATTCTCAAGTTTCTCCCACTTAGGAATGCCAGCCCTGTAGCCACCTTGCCCCATAGTATGGTGATACTTCTTGTTAGCAGCATTCAGCTTATTCGTTTCAGAAATTTTCTTAGCTTTTTCTGATTTCTTGTATTCCACAAACTCAGCCCAGAATGGTTTTATCTTCTCAAACTGAATATTCTTGAAATCAGGAGTCTTCTTTTTCACGACATAGTCAAGGTGCAATCTTTTCTTCCAGTTGGTGAAACACTGGGCCATCTTCTTCAAAGCCCACTCCCTGACCTTAGCCTCCATGGCTCTCCCATGTTGTAAGGCGTCCTCAACTGGATCCTCCGCATTTGGATCCAGCTCTATCTTCGGTAGTTTGAAATTAACCATGAGCCTCTTCCACAGTAAATCTTTGGCGTGGTTAGGGACAAATAAACATGTTCCCTCTTCATCCGCATTAGCAGGCCTATTCCAATTTCTAATGGTGATCGGGATTAAGTCCCTAACGATTACTCCGCATTGTGCCACAAATTTGGTTGCGACAACTTCGGGAGCCGTCGGTTTGCCGTCTTCAACGACATCTTCGATCCTGAACCTCTCATGGTCTTGCAACTTTTTGGTTGGGCCTCGTCTGGTCTTTTCAGTAGATTCCTTCGATCCGGAGGGCTAAAAGAAGAAAGATCGTCGTTACTATTTCTATATAGATAGCAGATGATTAATTAATGAATTAATTATATTACATGCACCTCACCGGAGCGGTCGTCTTCTCGATTACACAAGGCATCGCCTTCTCCCTCGCGGAAGGCAACACCTTCAACTTCAAACAAGTCTATTCCGGTAAAAAGAGGATCACCCTCACCGGAGTTGTTCAGAAACATTGATACGTCTAAATTTTCTTCCCCACGGATCACACCTTGGATCAACTCTTCCTTTTCTTCGTCTCTGACGTGTGGGTCCATATTTTCTGCATAGGTGGAAAAACAAATAAGTCAAAGCGGCTAAAGGAGAAAGTTAGGTACGGTGTTGAGACATATAAACCCTAATTCAGAGAAACCCTAATATATACATACACAATAATAAAAATGAAGAGAAACCCTAAACCCTAAACCTAGCTACAAAAAGGAAACCGTGTAGTAGATAGGTAACTCTAGCTAAAATCAACTAATATCAATATTCCTGAGTTCCGAGGGGTGTAAAACCTAGTTCGGAGAAACCTCGGATGCATATGAGAGGGGAACGTGAGTATAAGGCTACAAAAGGGAAACTATCCAGCAGATAGGTAACACTAGATACTAACAAAATACCATATTGGAATCGATTTAAGAGGGTTCGGAATGCCCTGGCGAAGGCACATCGTCGAACCCACATGCACCTAAGGGGCATGCAATTTCATGGGAAGATTTACGCGCGACCGAGCCAGACCGAGCTTTCCTACGTCGAACACAATGGTTTTGACCGCGCGACCCCTTCGCCCATGTCTCGCCCACGCGTGAGCGAACAGGGGAACTCCCATCGGCGATGCCTCCTCCCCGCTCTCCTCACCTTCCCCGAGCAAACAGAGCTTCTGCCTCTCTCTTGCCACAATACACCCGCCCCACGCGTCCCTGCACGCCTCCCATGTCCTGCGGAACCGGCCACCGACATCCCCTTTTCCCGGGCCTTACAAACCCGACTTGAGGGAGTATAAATCTATCATTGAGTAAATGTGATACTCCTATAGCAAACGAGGATAGTCCGATGATAAGGATGCGATTAGGGATGGCAATGGGGCCCCGAAACCCACAAACCCGATGGATACCCGCCTTAAATGGCGAGGGTTTGGTAAAAAGTTAGACCCTCCAAGTTTAATGGGGCGGGTATGGGGGTGGCAAACCCATACCCGCAGACCCGCAGACCCGCTCTAAGCCTTAATCCTATCCCTAATAATCATATGACTAACCACACGTCCACGCGGGCCATGCACGCAGACAACACACATCACATGCACACGCTGGAATATGGAGTCCTGAAGACAGGACACGCACGCACGCGTCCATTTTCACCAAACCCATCCTACTATCCCATTGTTTTCTTCCCGCATGCGGCATCGTCGCTCCCGTCTCATGCGCTGGTGGGTACCCGCCGGGGCCCCGAACCCGGCCGGGTCACGGGTATGGTAAGAAATGAAACCCGACAACTTAAATGGGGCGGGTATGGGGGACCGGACCCGGCCCCAAACCCGGCGGGTGCCATCCCTAGATGCGATGATGCACAACCTTTTTTTTCAAACAGGGGCAAAAGCTTTCCCTGGGCCGAGGCCCATCTCCTCTCTTCCCTGCCTTCACGCGCGCAGCACCTAGCAGCAGCCGCCGCCCACCACCCGAAGCCCACCAGCAGCACCTAGCAGTAGCCGCCGCCGCCCACCAGCAGCAGTAGAGGAAGAGGGAGGACAGAGGCAGGGAGGGGCGTACCTCTTCTGGAGGTTATGACGCGCGGCGGTGGGGGAAGGGCGCGGGCGGCGCGGTCGTCGGGGAAGGAGACGCGGGCGCCGGTCGTCGGGGAAGAAGACGCGCGCGACGGTGGCGGCCGGAGGAGGAGCCGCTACGGGGAGCGCGCGGCGGTGGCGGCCGGAGGCGGAGGCGTTGACGACGACGGAGGGCGCGGGCATCCTGGCGGCGTCGTCGATGAAACAGAGAAGCAGAGAAGAGAGCAGAGAAGAAGAAGAGAAGTTATAAAGGGGAGGGAGTATACGTCCCGGTTGGTGGCTCCAACCGAAACTAAAAGGGCATACGTCCCGGTTGGAGCCACCAACCGGGACGTATACTCCAATTTTCAGCAGCCACCAATCGGGACATATTCCCCTATTTTCAAATTTTTTCAGGTATTTTCTCTCTGTTCCCGCCTTATTTTTTATTTTGGGGTTCAAATTTGTAATGTTTTTTAAATGATAATTACTTTGGAATTTAGAAAAACTTTAAACATAAAAAGTGTTTGAATTTGAATAACTAATTCGAAACCATTTTCTGTTTTGAAAAATAATTAATGTAACCATTTAAACTATGAACCATTTAAAATTAATAATGAAATAACTTATATTTTTTAAATATTAATTTGGAATTTAGAAAAACTTTAAACATAAAAAGTGTATGGATTTGAATAAATAATCCAAAACCATTTTCTATTTTTAAAAAATAATTAATGTAACCATTTAAAATTAAAAATGAATTAACTTATATTTTTTAAATATTAATTTGGAATTTAGAAAAACTTTAAACATAAAAAGTGTATGGATTTGAATAAATAATCCAAAACCATTTTCTATTTTTAAAAAATAATTAATGTAACCATTTAAAATTAAAAATGAATTAACTTATATTTTTTAAATATTAATTTGGAATTTAGAAAAACTTTAAACATAAAAAGTGTTTGGATTTGAATAAATAATTCAAAACCATTTTCTGTTTTAAAAAATAATTAATGTAACCATTTACAATTAAAAATGAATTAACTTTTAAGTAATTCAAAACCATTTTCTGTTTTTAATGGGCAGAAAAAAGAGGACGGAAAATAATGGGCGGAAAGAAAATTTGATTAGGATAGAACTGGAATTAAAGTACATAACACAACTAACACAAAGTTACATAGAAGAACTGAAAATTAAGATACATGGCCAGATTAAGCCACAATCGGGCGAACTTGTTTTGCAATGTTGGAATAATTCAGTCATGCTCCTGCCTACACCTGTAATACTCGCCACTGTAGTCGTCGTACTCGCCGCGGCCGTCGTCGCTATCATCGTCGGGGTCGCCGTAGTTGAACCTTGAAGGTTGAGTACGAGTGGGCTGGACTTGAGGGTAGCGCAGGCGGGGGCTAGAGTCGGCGGCCATGTCGTAGGCCATGACGCTCTGGAGAGTCCGGCCGCGCCACCACAGCCGACGGCCGGCCTCGTTGAAGTTCGGAGGAGGTGGGACCTCCTCCTCGTGCCTGGCGAGTGCCCTCTCACGCCGATCCACGAAGAAGGCTTCCCGAGTCGGGAAATAGTCGGGATGCCATCTGGGATTCCTCCGCTGCTCCGGCGTGAGCTCGAAGTAGTAGTGGTTCGTGATGGCCATCCGACGCGCCACACCTAGAGGGACAGGAGGAACCGGCACGCCTCCGGCGCTCAGCATCCAGCCGACGGGGACACAGTAGCCCGGCGGGCAAGGGTAGTTCGAGGCGCAAAGCGCTTCCGCCTCCCTGGGAGTTAGTGCTACGGTGGAAGCCATGGGAAAGAGTGATCAGGTTGCAGATATGAGTCTAGAGATGTGCAATGACAATGGAGGCCAACCCTACATATATATATATAGTGAAGAACTGGCGGGAAGAACTGGCGGGAAAAAATGACGGGAAGAAAAATGGCGGGAAAAATGGCGGGAAAAATGGCGTGTCGACATTATGTCGTGCGGAGTGTACCTTGTCCCGGATGGTGTCGCCAACCGGGACTAAAGATGAAAAATGGCGCGTCCACACACATGCATAATATGGGCACAACATCACAAACTATGCCGTGATTCAGCACATAACATCGGTTATTTGGACCGAAAGCCATGAAACCTCGAACATGATAGGTCATTTTGTGAAGGTTTTTTCGAAACATGATCAATATACCAAGTCTCGTATTTTTCCTTTCAACTATGTAACATAATATGACACCACGCGAAGGATTTTCATTGTTCGGATTTTTTTTGAATTTATTATGCCCGTTTTGAATTATCTGAATTTCTAACTATGGTCAAACCGGTGTGCATGAAGATAGGGGACGAGCATCGTTAGAACTTGCATTGGATCTCTGAAGAAACCACATATTGCGAGTCTAAAAATGATTTTTTCAAAAAATCACAGGTGATAGATCATGTACCTGTAGTACAAACCGGACCCACTTCCTACCGATTCAGCAGACATTTGTCCTTTTTACCCGGGATGGACGAAAAGGTTTAAGATGTACCGGTTGGGAGATAGTCCATGTAAGGTGGTCTAGTATTTTAGGAAAATGGGACGGTAGCATTCTGAAACGGCATTTTGGTGGTTACTTCACAAAACGACCAGTTTTTTGCGCTCGGAAAATGGAAAAGGGCTTTTCCGTGCGACAAAAAGGAAAACTTCCTCCTGCAACATTGTTCTCCATACCAATGTCCACACACATGCATAATATGGGCACAACATCACAAACTATGCCGTGATTCAGCACATAACATCGGTCATTTGGACCGAAAGCCATGAAACCTCGAACATGATAGGTCATTTTGTGAAGGTTTTTTCGAAACATGATCAATATTCCAAGTCTGGTATTTTTCCTTTCAACTACGTAATATAATATGACACCACGCGAAGGATTTTCATTGTTCGGATTTTTTTTGAATTTATTATGCCCGTTTTGAATTATCTGAATTTCTAACTATGGTCGAACCGGTGTGCATGAAGATAGGGGACGAGCATCGTTAGAACTTCCATTGGATCTCTGAAGAAACCACATATTGCGAGTCTAAAAATGTTTTTTTTCAAAAAATCACGGGCGATAGATCATGTACCTGTAGTACAAACCGGACCCACTTCCTGCCGATTCGGTAGACATTTGTCCTTTTTACCCGGGATAGACGATTTCGACAGGCTGGGCCAGGCAGCACTAATGATAGGGGTGAGTGTCGATATTATGTCGTGCGGCGTGTACCTTGTCCCGGATGGTGTCATTAACCGGGACTAAAGATCAACCTGTAGTCCCGGTTGGAGACACCAACCGGGACAAAACACGAGTCAGCACTAATGATAGGGGTGAGTGTCGACATTATTTCGTAAGTGTCGACACTATGCCGAGCTACTTGTACTATAAATAGGCATCCTTGCGAGTCCAGTCCTCCAGCCAGTTTTCGAGAGCAGGGACACCACTGCGGCCAGTTTCAGAGAGATGCCGACGGAGCCCAGTCCTCCGGCATCTCCGAGAAACTGGTCATAGAGGCACTCCCTAATATGTGAAATTAGTTAGCTCCGAGTGCGGCCAGTTTCAGGGAGATGCCGACGGAGCCCAGTCCTCCGGCATCTCCGAGAAACTGGTCATAGAGGCACTCCCTAATATGTGAAATTAGTTAGCTCCGAGGCGTATTGATCTAGTTAGAGAAGTTACAAGCTGCAAGATGGTTTTCGAGAGCAGGGACACCACTACGACCAGTTTCAGGGAGATGCTGCCGGATCCCAGTCCTCCGGCATCTCCAAGAAACTGGTCATAGAGGCACTCCCGGTCCAGCCACAAAACGGGACTAACACTCAAGACATTTATTAATATTAAAAACTAAGACTACAAAACCGGGACTAAAGGCCACAAACCGCGAAAGATATCCTTCGGTCAAGCCACAAACCGCGAAAGACATGAACTAGAGTTACATAATATGAGCATGAAGTTCTTGGCATATGTCCTTCCTTATGATCGCTTCAGACGTAACCATGGAGCATCTTCTTTACTTAACGGAATGCTTGGGTCAGTTTTCACTATGAAGGGTGGAATTTCATCAAACTTATTATAATCTTCTGACATGTCTGTCTTGTCCTCGATTCCCACGATGTTTATTTTCCCTGAAAGAACTATGTGACGCTTTGGCTCATCATATGATGTATTCGTTTGCATATTTTTTCTTTTTTTTTTGGTCTGGAGGACATGTCCTTCACATAGAAAACCTGAGACACATCATTGGCTAGGACGAATGGTTCATATCTATAACCAAGATTGTTGAGATCCACTGTTGTCATTCCGTATAACTGGTCTATCTTTACCCCTTCCCCATTCAGGTTGACCCATTTGCAGCGAAACAAAGGGACCTTAAAAGAGACTGCATAGTCTAGTTCCCATATCTCCTCTATGTAACCATAATATGTGTCCTTTTGTCCATTCTCGTCTATTGCATCAAAGCGGAAACCACTATTTTGGTTGGTGCTCTTTTTATCTTGGGCGACCGTGTAGAATGTATTCCCATTTATTTCGTACCCTTGGAAATTCAATACAGTAGAAGATGGTGACGCGGCCAACAAGTATAGCTGATCTCCAACAGTGGTGTCATTCAAGAGATGTGTCCGCATCCAACCACCGAAAGACTTCATGTGTTCATCTGTAATCCATGATTCAGGCTTCCCCGGGTTTTTGGAGCGTACAATATTCTTGTGTTCCTCGATATACGGAGCTGCCAAGGTGGAATTATGTAGAACTGTGTAGTGTGCTTTAGTGAAAGAATCCCCGTCCCTACATATCATTGCTTTCTTTCCCAGCGTGCCTTTTCCACTTAGTCTTCCCTCATGCCGTGAGTCAAAAACACCAATCGGCTTAAGGTCAGGAATAAAGTCAACACAAAACTCAATGACCTCCTCTGTTCCATATCCCTTGGAGATGCTTCCTTCTGGTCTAGCACGGTTATGAACATATTTCTTTAAGACTCCCATGAACCTCTCAAAGGGGAACATATTGTGAAGAAATACCAGACCGAGAATGGCAATCTCTTCCACTAGATGAACCAGGAGATGCGTCATAATATTAAAGAAGGATGGTGGGAACACCAATTCAAAAATAACAAGACATTGTACCACATCCTTCTGTAACCTTGGAAGAATATCTGGATTGATTACCTTCTGAGATATTGCATTGAGGAATGAACACAACTTCACAATGGGTACTCGAACATTTTCCGGTAGAAGCCCCCTCAATGCAATCGGAAGCAACTGCGTCATAATCACGTGACAGTCATGAGACTTCAGGTTTTGGAACTTTTTCTCTGCCATATTTATTATCCCCTTTATATTAGATGAGAAGCCCGACGACACCTTGATACTGTAAAGGACTTCAAAAAAGATTTCCTTCTTTGCTTTGGTAAGAGCATAGCTGGCACGACTTAAGTGACGCCCTTTATCCGTCTTGTTATGTGTATGCATGTTCTTTGGGTCTTCCATAATTTGTTGGTCCTCCCGTGCTTCAGGTGTATCTTTTGTCTTCCCATACACGCCTAGGAATCCTAGCAGGTTCACACAGAGATTCTTCATCACGTGCATCACGTCGATTGAAGAGCGGACACGCAGGACTTTCCAATATGGCAGCTCCCAAAATATAGATTTCTTCTTCCACATGGGTGCGTGTCCTGTAGCGACGTCGTTCGGAACTGATTGACCGCCGGGACCCTTTCCAAAGATTACTTCTATGTCCTTGACCATACCAAATACATCATCACCAGCGGGGAGTTCAGGCTTCTTCCAGTGATCTGCCTCACCTTTGAAATGCTTGTCGTTCTTTCTTACGGGATGATTGGTCGGAAGAAATCGTCGATTCGCCAGGTACACAACCTTCTTGCATTTATGCAAATATGTACCTTCGGTCTTATCTAAACAGTGGGTGCATGCCTTATATCCCTTGTGTGTCTGTCCTGAAAGGTTACTAAGAGCAGGACAATCATTGATGGTTATGAATAACAACCCTCGTAGATCAAATGGCTCCTGTTTGTTCTCATCCCACGCACGTACACCTGGTTTGCCCCACAACTGTAAGAGTTCTTCAACTAATGGCCTAAGGTACACATCAATGTCGTTGCCCGGTTGCTTCGGGCCTTGGATGAGCACTGGCATCATAATGAACTTACGCTTCATGCACAACCAAGGAGGCAGGTTGTAGATACATAGAGTCACGGGCCAGGTGCTGTGACTGCAGCTCTGCTCCCCAAAAGGATTCATGCCATCCGTACTTAGACCAAACTATAAGTTCCTTGCGTCACCTGCAAAGTCTGGGAAGTCTCTCTCTCGATTTTTCTCCACTGTGACCCATCAGCAGGGTGTCTCAACTTCTCGTCTTTCTTACGGTCTTCTTTGTGCCATCGCAACAACCTGGCATGCTCTTTGTTTCTGAACATGCGTTTCAACCTTGGTATTATAGGAGCATACCACATAACCTTAGCAGGAACCCTCTTCCGGAGGGGCTCTCCCTCAACATCACCAGGGTCATCTCGTCTGATCTTATACCGCAACGCATTGCATACCGGGCATTTATCTAAATTATCATAGTCCTTACTGCGGTAGAGGATGCAGTCATTAATGCATGCATGTATCTTTTGCACATCTAATCCCAGAGGACAGAGAGTCTTCTTTGCTTCGTAGGTACTCTTGGGAAGTTCGTTATGTTTTGGAAACTTCGGCTTCATTATTTTCAACATCTTTTCAAATGAGGAGTCAGTTAGACCACACTCTGCCTTCCATCGCAACAATTCCAGTGTGGTACCGAGCTTTGTGCTGCCATCTTCATAATTTGGGTACAACAATTTCTTGTGATCTTCTAACATGCCATATAACTTCAACTTCTCATTTTCTGTTTCACAGTCTCGCTTTGCATCAGAAATGACCCTACCAAGTTCATCAGCCAGCTCATCTGATGCCCGTTCTTCACCTCTTTCCTCTCCATTGTCTTCCATTGCAGTATCACTGTATTCAGGAAACATATGATGATAGTTGTTATCATCATCTTCTTCTTCACCATCTTCCATCATAACCCCTCTTTCCCCGTGCTTGGTCCAGCAATTATAGTTGGGCATGAAACTTTTCATAATCAGGTGGCCGCGAATGATTTTCGAGGAAGAGTACTCCTTGTTGTTCCGACATTGAACACATGGATAACGTATAAATCCATTCTCTTTGTTTGCCGTAGCCACATCGATAAATTTATCCACGCCTTTGATATACCCGGCTACGCGCCGGTCACCGTACATCCATTCCCGACCGTTCATCTGCATCATATAAGTAAGTTTATCAAAAAACAGGACATCATAAATAGTGAAATAACCAATTCACACCGACACATGAATTGTATCAATGACCTAGAAAAGATAAGATTGCTAACCTCGATTGAGGGAAATAAAGAGGAGAAAGCTCAAGTGCGTCTCGGACACCTTCTATATTTTTGTTCTATGAGAAATTCAACGGGATTTTTCACTCAAACATTTCATTAAACACCTTCAATGCATGCATAGAAGAGAAAAAACTAGCACACCCCTCACACCTTCCACCATTTGAAAAAACAGAGTGGAGGCAGAGGGGCTGGGGCGTTGTATTTATAGAGGGCAGGAGAATACGTCCCGGTTGGAGCCACCAACCGGGACTAAAGGTGCGTGCCACGCCACGTGGCTGTGGCCAAACCTTTAGTCCCGGTTGGTGGCTCCAACCGGGACGTATTCCCCCTTATCAACCGGGACGCATGCCCCCTGGCCCCATGCCCGCTCCAACCGGGACGCATGCCAGCATTAGTCCCGGTTGGTGGCGCAACCGGAACTAATGCTCTGAGGGGTCGCGAACGGATGGCCTTTTTTCCACTAGTGAAACTATCTATTGGAAACACATGGTTCGTGACTCGCAATAATTTCAAAATGATTGAAATTCTGCTCGTCACCCTCGTAATAATTTCACTACAGACTCATTAGTTTATGATCTGTACGTACCCAATTAAATTATTCAGATAGCAAAATTGGGTTAATTACAATCAGACCGATAGTGACCTATATTGACGGTTCATTGTCCCTCAAAACAAAATTGATGCTCTAGTGCTCATCTAGCAAAGACGACCGGGAGAGTCCTAGATGCATGCTATCCAAATCCTGGACGAGTTTCAAATCAAGAACGCTGCGCGAGACAGTCGTACATGCATATACAAACTCTAAATAGAAAAACTACCGCGTATGTGAGCTCGTTGGGAGTCTAAATCGAATGCCGATGACCAACAGATCAGCGGCGTATGGTGGCGGTCGTTGGAACAGCGACACAACGCACAGGAAGGAGCTGATATCATCAAAACGTGACACACACACACAGGAAGGAGCGAGAAAGTGTCCACCCGCACCAGGAGTTCGCCGGCGGGTTGGATTTGCCAGAGGAGGTCGGAGGCGACGTTTAGGTCGATGACGAGCCACAGTTTTCAATCGATTTCGAACTCCCTCGGACGCTTTTGTCAACAAGGAGAAGCGGGACGACGAGGCGAGCTCCTAGGCATGTTGGCCTCGCTCGGGGACGCCTGGAAGGGCGACGCTAGCGGCGGCGGCCATGGCGAGACATCGAGCATGCTGCATGGCTGATGGTGCTGACATGGAGCACTTCGTTGGAAACCCCAAGAGCAAGGTGTAAAACAGCAAGCAACAAGTTTTCCCTCAGTTGAGACCGAGGTTATCGAACCAGAAGGAGGAAGGAAACGTCATACAGGTGTTGCAAGCAATGCGAAGACCTGCACAACACAAACTCAAGACTTTGCCCCAACGAATCAGTGATGTTGTCAAACTCACCAGTTTGCTGTAACAAAGAATTAAACGTATGGTGTGGAAGGTAATGGTTTGCAGCAAGTAAACAAGTGACAGTGGAAGATGTATCTGTTAGATTATTAGGCATAATTTCCACGATTAATTCCAGAATATAAATCATGACAACAGCAGCTACAATCACGTGAACCTCTAACATATTAGATATATTGATCAACATGAACAGTAGCAGACTATACGCACTAACAGCCATAGTAAAACAACAGATCTGATGACGGTGTACGTACTGATCGGTTGCCGATGTAGTCGCCATTGGTGCAGTAGCCTGTCGAAGAAGTCGGCGTTGAAGACGACGTGCACGAGGTCCGGCTTGACGACCGGGAAGACGTGCCGTGATGACGAACTTGAGCAGTCGCGCGGAGCTCTTCCCAAAAACTTTATTCGCCCTCTCCCGTATAGGATCACAAAGGCGAGTGGTTCCGGAGACCTGCTCTCCCGACCGCCAGTGCACGCCGTCAAGCGGGATGGAGTAGACTACGGTGGCGGCACAAGCAGAGACGATGGGAAAACCCTAGATTGGTTTGGTGTCGTACGTTATGGAAGCCGCACAGGCGTTTATATAGAGCAGCTTAGAAATCCCGTACAGGACACGAAGTGGACCAAGCCCACGTCGCGCATGTTCGGGTCAGTTACAGTAGCCCACGATCCCGGAGCGACCCAAATCCGCTAACTGTTGACACGTCTGTCTAACCGCACACATTTTTCTGAGCAGCAAAATAAAGCTCGGCTCGGCGAGATTCCCGCAACCCGCAACCCGCAACGCGCGTGCGCGCGCCGTGACGGGGCGAGCGAGCGTGCGTGCGAGCGGCATCGTCGGAGGAGGAGCGCGCGTGTATCTCTCTTATTGTCACTCACTTACAAAGTGGTGCAACACTCCACCTTATAAGATGGTGCAACTCTCCTTCAACTTTCAATGTGGGACTAAACTTTATCTCCCACAGCTCTTGTCACACACACATGTGAGCTGCCACCAACTTGGGCCAAATCATATATGAGCTTCCACATACATGGGCTTGGAGATTTAGGGAAAATCTGAAATCACACATGGGTCTAATGATTTAGCCCATTATTTCTAACAATCCCCCACCAGATCTAAAATGCTCATTTGAAGATTTGCCAATCCTCGCTACTTGTTTATATACCAGTGTTTCAGTAGAGACTATTAAGTTGAACTTCCGCCTAGAATCTTGAACTACGTCTATCAACAACTTGAACAATGGACGAACCTTGAATTGCAAGTTTGGTGCCAATAGATTTCACTCAAAATCATAACTAGTACCTGGCTGCCAGTAGCCTACCCCGCGGATTGAAGCATATGCGTCATACTCCTGGTCTCTTCATGAGTTTACTAGAGATCACCCAAGTCTCATATACCGCGACGTTTACAGTCGAGCTCATATAGGTGTGTTCTTTCAAGAATTCCCTGTAGGACGGCATCTTTGCTAGTTAAAGCCAACAGAAACACATTAAGCGTGTTGCCAACCTGCCTTACAGATTATGAGAGTTATGCATCTTCACATAGAGAGGGTTACAAAATACTCTCCTCAGTCCACCCACTAGCTTGTTCTTCTCAGGTCCTAATTCACGGGATCTCTAATCACATAGGTTGGGTTACCACTAGGTGTGACATCCATGGGTCTCAACCCCATCTCCCTCGATGCACTTTCTATCACATTTCATGATAGTACCTTTGTAAAGGGATCTGCCATGTTTTTGTCTGTTTGAATATACGTAACAGTTATTACTCCGGAGTTTCTCAATTTCCTGACAGACTTCAAACGTCTCTTCACGTGTCTTGATGACTTCGTGTTATCCTTAGAATTGTTCACTTTGACAATAACATTTTGGTTGTCACAATTCAAAAGGATTGCCGGCACAGGTTTCTCAACCACAGGCAAGTCCATCAAGAGCTCACGCAGCCATTCTGACTCAACAGTGGCTGTGTCTAAAGCAGTAAGCTCTACTTCCATAGTTGACCTTGTCAATATGGTCTGTCTACGGGATCTCCATGAAACCGCACCACCTCCAAGGGTAAACACTGTAGGGTGTTCGTAGCATGGAAAACAAAAAAATTCTACCGCATACAAACAAACAAGCCAAGATCTATCTACTAGATTGTAGCAACGAGTCGATAGAATAACTCACCCTCGAAGATTCCAAAGTGTTTAACAAGAGCGGATTCTCGTGGGTGATGTAGTCGTACTCTTCCCAATCTCAAGATTGCGTAGACGATCCTTCCGGCGCTGCGTTCCGGCAGCGCTTCCGCAGTCGGTCACACATTCGGTACTCGACGAATACCTTCCTCTCCCTTGTTCCAGCAGGCATCGGAGGTTGTAGCACTCTCCTCGCGATTCCGGCAGCACGACGTCGTGGTATCGGAAGTAGAGGGGAGATCTCGCAGGGCTTCGCCTTAAGCCGGAGCGAGTATGGTGGACTATGAGAGAGCCTCGGTGATCTAGGGTTTAGAGACACCAAGGAGAGGGAGCAAGGCCGGTGGCTAGGGCAAGAGGGGAGCCCCAACTCGGCGACTTGGCAAACCCTAGGAGGCGGCAGCGACAATGGTGGAGGCCGGCGGCTAGGGTTTAGGTTTAGAGGGGCAAGGTGTAGGTCTTGGAGGGGCAGCCCTGCCCCTCCTTATATAGGTGGGAGGCGCCGGCCAAGGGGAGGGGAGTCCCTCCCCAACTCGGCTTCCAAGGCCGGCGGGTGGAGGGAGAGGAACTCCTTCCCAAGTAGGTTTCCTACTCTCCCTCCACCAAGCAAAATAGCCGTTTGACTTTTCAAATTGGCGTTTGACTTTTCAAACTAGGATTTGATTTATCCCTTTATTTCGCTTAGCGATGACACCTAGTACATGATGCAACCATTCCAACTTGTTATGACACATTCATGTACCCTTCCCCTCCGGAGTGCCGGACCATCTGGAACCTTCTAGAACATTCCCAATGAAAACAACGGAACCATTCTCCAACCCCGAAACAGGACTTTCCTTATATGAATCTTATTCTCTAGACCATTCCAGATCTCCTCGTGATATCCCGGATCCCATCCGAGACTCCGAACAACATTCGATCTCTTACTCATCATTCCATAACTACTCAACAACGTCGAATCCTTAAGTGTGTCTCCCTACGGTTCGTGAATTATGCGGACATGATCGAGACACTTCTCCGAACAATAACCAATAGAGGATTATGGAAATTCATATGGCTCCCACATATTTCTACGATTATTTTGCGATTGAATGAACCACTTACATACGATACCAATTTCCCTTTGTCTCACGATAGTTTACTTATCCGAGGTTTTGATCGTCGGTATCTCTGCATACCTAGTTCAACCTCGTTACTGATAAGTACTCTTTTCTCGTTCCCATGATATGTGATCCCTTGTGAGCTAGTCACATGCTTGCAAGCTAATTGGATGACATTCCACCGAGAGGACCCAGAGTATATCTATCCGTCATATGGATGGACAAATCCCACTCTTGATCCATGTGTCTCAACCAATACTTTTCGAACACTCAATGCCACCTTTATAGCCACCCAGTTACGGTTTGGTGTTTGATGTCATCAAAGAATCCTTCCGGTGATGGCGATATGCATGATCTCATGGTCGAAGGATTTAGGTTACTATGTATCAGAAAGCATATAGCAATTGAACTATTAAAATGACTTGATCTTTATGCTACGCTTATCTATAGGAGTATGTCCATCATATCATTCTCCTAACGATATGATCTTGTTGTTAATAAAATCTCAATGTTCATGATAGGGAAACCACAATCATTTATTAACCAACAAGCTAGTATTATAAAGAGGCTTTACTAGGGACTCTAATTTAGTTTACAAATCACACAAGTATTAATGTTTCCTTGTTAATACTATCATAGCATGAATGTAAACATTTATCATAAACACAAAGATATAATAATAACTACATTTATTATTGCCTCTAGGGCATATCTCCAACAGTCTCCCACTTGCACTAGAGTCAACTAATCTAGATTACATGGTAATATACCGAACACCCATGGCAGTTTGGTGTTGGTCATGTTTTGCCCTCGGGAGAGGTTTAGTCAACGGATCCGCCACATTCAGATCTGTGTGTACTTTGCAAATCTTTATGTCACCATCTTGGACATGTTCTCTAAAAGCGTGAAAACGTAGCTTGATATGCTTCTGCTTCTTGTGTGACCTTGGTTCTTGCGCATTGGCTATGGCGCCCATGTTATCACAGTAGATAGACATTGGGTCCAGCGCACTTGGAACCACACCGAGCTCTGTAATGAACTCCTTCATGCATATCGCTTCTTGTGAAGCCTCCGAAGCAGCCATGTATTCCGATTCAGTTGAAGATCTCGCCACAACGCTTTGCTTTGCACTCCTCCAGCTAACTGCTGCACCATTCAAAGTAAATACATATCCAGATTGTGATTTAGAATCATCCGTATCGGTGTTCCAACTAGCATCGGTGTAACCATTAACAATGAGCTGTTCATCACCTCCATAAGAAAGAACCATATCCTTAGTTCTTCTCAAGTACTTAAGGATGTTTTTGACCGCTGTCCAATGATCCACTCCTGGGTCACTTTGATATCTGCTAGTTAAACTAATAGCATATGCAATGTCGGGTCTAGTACATAGCATGGCATACATTAGAGATCCTATGGCTGAGGCATAGGGAGTTTTACTCATCTTTCTCTATCTTCTGCCGTTGTCGGACTTTGAGTTTTACTCAAGGTCGTATTGGGCAACATGGGCAAGAACCCTTTCTTGCTATCTTCCATTCCAAATCTCTTTAGAACTTTGTCCAAATATGTACTTTGTGACAATGATATTAGGCGTCTCGATTTATCTCTAAATCTTTATGCCTAATATGTAAGCTGCTTCGCCAAGATCTTTCATTGAAAAACTATTATTCAAATATTCCTTGACACTATTAAGAAGGTCTACATCATTCCTAATCAACAATATGTCATCTACATATAGTACTAAGAATGCTACAGAGGTCCCACTCACTTTCTTGTAAATACAAGCTTCTCCATAAGTTTGTATAAAACCAAAACTTTTGATCACCTTATCAAAATGTTGATTCCAACTTCGGGATGCTTGCTTCAATCCATAGATGGGCCGTTGAAGTTTGCATACCTTGTTAGCATCTTTAGGATCGACAAAACCTTTGGGTTGCATCATATACAACTCTTCATCAATGTCTCCATTGAGGAACGCTGTTTTGACATCCATCTGCCATATCTCATAATCATAATATGCAGCGATTGCTAACATAATCCTCACAGACTTTAGTTTCGCTACAGGTGAGAAAGTCTCATCGTAGTTAACTCCTTGAATTTGTCGAAACCCTTTTGCAACAAGTCGAGCTTTATAGACAGTAACATTACCATCAGCATCTGCTTTCTTCTTGAAAATCCATTTGTTCTCGACAGCCTTCCGGCCATCCGGTAAGTCCACCAAAGTCCATACTTGGTTTTCGTACATGGATCCAATCTCGGATTTCATGGATTCTTGCCATTTATTGGAATCTGGGCTCATCATCGCGTCCTCATATGTCGCAGGGTCATCGGTGTTATCCACCAACAGGACACTCATAACGGGATCATACCAATCAAGAGTGGTACGAGTTCTCGTTGACCTGCGAGGCTCTGTAGCAACTTCAACCAAAGTTTCATGATCATCATCATTAGCTTCCTCTCTTATTGGTGCAGGCACCACAGGAACTTCTTCCGGTGCTGCGCTACTCACAATTTCGAGAGAAGGTTTGACAACCTCATCAAGTTCTACTCTCCTTCCAGTCACTTCTTTCGAGAGAAATTCCTTCTCTAGAAAGGATCCATTCTTGGCAACGAAGATTTTTCCTTCGGATCTATGATAGAAGGTATACCCAATAGTTTCCTTTGGGTATCCTATGAAGAGGCATTTTTCCGCTTTGGGTGCAAGCTTGTCCGGCTGCAACTTCTTTACATAGGCTTCGCAACCCCAAACTTTAAGGAACGACAATTTGGGTTTCTTCCCAAACCATAATTCATACGGTGTCGTTTCAACGGATATAGATGGTGCCCTATTTAAAGTGAATGCGGCTGTTTCTAATGCATAACCCCAAAATGATAGCGGTAAATCTGTAAGTGACATCATAGAACAAACCATATCTAAGAGAGTTCGATTACGATGTTCAGACACACCATTATGCTGTGGTGTTCCCGGCGGTGTCAATTGTGAAATTATTTCGCATTTCTTCAAATGCTCGCCAAACTCATAACTTAGATATTCACCCCCACGATCAGAACGCAGATATTTAATCTTCTTGTTACGTTGATTCTCAACCTCACTTTGAAATTCCTTAAACTTCTCGAAAGTTTTGGACTTATGTTTCATGAAATAGATATACCCATATCTACTCAAGTCATCCGTGAAGGTAAGAACATAACGATAACCACCGCGCGATGCTACACTCATTGGACCACACACATCGGTATGTATGATTTCCAATAAGTCCGTAGCTCGCTCCATAATACCAGAAAATGGAGTCTTAGTCATTTTACCCATCAGACATGCTTCGCATCTTTCAAGTGATTTGAAATCAAGTGATTCAAGAAGTCCATCGGAATGGAGTTTCTTCATACGCTTCACTCCAATGTGACCAAGACGACAATGCCACACATACGTCGAGTTATCGCTCGATTTCAAACGTTTAGCTTCAATGTTATTAATATGTGTATTTCCACTATCGAGATTCAATAAGAATAGACCATCTATCAAAGGTGCATGTGCATAAAACATATTACTCATATAAATCGAACAACCATTATTCTCGGACTTAAACAAGTTACCGTCTCGCAATAAACAAGATCCCGATATAATGTTCATGCTTAACGCAGGCACCAAATAACAATTATTTAAGTATAAAACTAATCCCGATGGTAGATGAAGAGGTAGCGTGCCGACCGCGATCACATCAACCTTTGATCTGTTTCCCACGCGCATCGTCACCTCGTTCTTCGCTAGCTTCCGTTTATTCCGCAGCACCTGTTTCGAGTTACAAATATGAGCAACCGAACCAGTATCAAATACCCAGGCACTACTACGAGTACTAGTGAGATACACATCAATAACATGTATATCGGATATACCTTTCTTCTTGATGTTGCCGTTCTTCAAATCCGCCAAGTACTTTGGGCAATTCCGCTTCCAGTGACCTTCTCCCTTGCAGTAAAAGCACTCTGTATTAGGCTTGGGTCCAGCCTTGGTCTTCTTCGTCGGTGCGGTAACTTTTTTACCACCCTTCTTGAAGTGTCCCTTTTGCTTAGACTTGCCTTTCTTGAATTTGGTGGTCTTATTGACCATCAACACTTGGTGCTCTTTCTTGATCTCCATTTCTGCAGATTTTAACATGGAGAAGAGTTCTGGCAACTGATTGTTCATGCTTTGCATATTGTAGTTCATCACAAAGTTCTTGTAACTCGGTGGTAGTGATTGGAGGACACGGTAAATCCCCAAAGCATTAGGAATCATTATATCCAAGCTTTGAAGTTTGTTTGCGTGCCCAGACATCTTAAGCACATGCTCACTGACGGAGCTGACCTCTTCCATCTTGCAGTTAAAGAACTTTTCAGAAGCCTCATAGCTCTCAACTGCCGCGTGAGTCTCAAAGATCAATTTGAGTTCACGGACAATATCACGTGGGTCTGAATTCTCAAACCTTTTCTGAAGCTCCGATTCCAAACCATACAAGATAGCACACTAAACTGTGGAGTACTGATTCTTCCGAGCGAGGTAAACATTCTTTACTTCATCGGTAGCAGTAGCTGCAGGCGGGTCACCCAGAGGTGCATCCAGCACATAGGTCAAATTACCAGCATTGAGGACAATCCTCAAATTGCGGAACCAATCCGCGAAGTTGCTTCCATTGTTTTTCAACTTTTCTTTCTCTAGGAACGCATTAAAATTGATGGTAGGGGCCGCCATTGATCTACAACATATTTGCAATAGTTTAGACTAAGTTTATGACAAATTGAGTTCTAATTAATAGTTAAATTAATCTAGGTGAACTCCCACTCAAAACAATATCCCTCACATTGTTTTAGTGATCACACGAACCAGATCCACCACATCAACACCGATCATCACGAGAGTTGATATAATTTCAATGGCGAACAATCGACATGTTCATCATATCTACTATATGATTCATGCTTTACCTTTCGGTGATCCGTGTTCCGAGACCATGTCTGTACATGCTAGGCTCGTCAAGATCAAACCTTAGTTTCCGCATGAACAAGCCAAGATCTATCTACTAGATTGTAGGAACGAGTCAATGGAATAACTCACCCTCGAAGATTCCAAAGTGTTTAACGAGAGCGGATTCTCATGGGTGATGTAGTCGTACTCTTCCCAATCTCAAGGTCGCGTAGACGATCCTTCCGGCGCTGCGTTCCGGCAGCGCTTCCGCAGTCGGTCACACGTTCGGTACTCGACGAAGACCTTCCTCTCCCTTGTTCCAGCAGGTAGCGGAGGTTGTAGCACTCTCCTCGTGATTCCGGCAGCACGACGGCGTGGTACCGGAAGTAGAGGGGAGATCTTGCAGGGCTTCGCCTTAAGCCGGAGCGAGTATGGTGGACTATGAGAGAGCCTCGGTGATCTAGGGTTTAGACACACCAAGGAGAGGGAGCAAGGCCGGCGGCTAGGGCAAGAGGGGAGCCCCAACTCGACGACTTGGCAAACCCTAGGAGGCGGCGGCGACAATGGTGGAGGCCGGCGGCTAGGGTTTAGGTTTAGAGGGGCGAGGTGTAAGTCTTGGAGGGGCAGCCCTGCCCCTCCTTATATAGGTGGGAGGCGCCGACCAAGGGGAGGGGAGTCCCTCCCCAACTCGGCTTCCAAGGCCGGCGGGTGGAGGGAGAGGAACTCCTCCCCAAGTAGGTTTCCTACTCTCCCTCTACCAAGCAAAATAGTCGTTTGACTTTTCAAATTAGCGTTTGACTTTTCAAACTAGGATTTGATTTATCCCTTTATTTCGCTCAGCGATGACACCTAGTACATGATGCAACCATTCCAACTTGTTATGACACATTTATGTACCCTTCCCCTCCGGAGTGCCGGACCTTCCGGAACCTTCTAGAACATTCCCAATGAAAACACCAAAACCATTCTCCAACCCCGAAACAGGACTTTCCTTATATGAATCTTATTCTCCGGACCATTCTGGATCTCCTCGTGATATCCCGAATCCCATCCGAGACTCCGAACAATATTCGGTCTCTTACTCATCATTCCATAACTACTCAACAACGTCGAA
This sequence comes from Avena sativa, assembly GCA_916181665.1. Lineage (NCBI taxonomy): Eukaryota > Viridiplantae > Streptophyta > Magnoliopsida > Poales > Poaceae > Avena > Avena sativa. The sequence continues at coordinate 222,672,851 of OV702296.1, forward strand.
TCCTTAAGTGTGTCTCCCTACGGTTCGTGAATTATGCGGACATGATCGAGACACTTCTCCGAACAATAACCAATAGAGGAATCTGGAAATTCATATGGCTCCCACATATTTCTATGATTACTTTGCGATCGAATGAACCACTTACATACGATACCAATTTCCCTTTGTCTCACGATAGTTTACTTATCCGAGGTTTTGATCGTCGGTATCTCTGCATACCTAGTTCAACCTCGTTACTGATAAGTACTCTTTTCTTGTTCCCGTGATATGTGATCCCTTGTGAGCCAGTCACATGCTTGCAAGCTAATTGGATGACATTCCACCGAGAGGGCCTAGACTATATCTATCCGTCATATGGATGGACAAATCCCACTCTTGATCCATGTGTCTCAACCAATACTTTACGAACACTCAATGCCACCTTTATAGCCACCCAGTTACGGTTTGGTGTTTGATGTCATCAAAGCATCCTTCCGGTGATGGCGATATGCATGATCTCATGGTCGAAGGATTTAGGTTACTATGTATCAGAAAGCATATAGCAATTGAACTATTAAAATGACTTGATCTTTATGCTACGCTTATCTATAGGAGTATGTCCATCATATCATTCTCCTAACGATATGATCTTGTTGTTAATAACATCTCAATGTTCATGATAGGGAAACCACAATCATTTATTAACCAACAAGCTAGTATTATAAAGAGGCTTTACTAGGGACTCTAATTTAGTTTACAAATCACACAAGTATTAATGTTTCCTTGTTAATACTATTATAGCATGAATGTAAACATTTATCATAAACACAAAGATATAATAATAATTACATTTATTATTGCCTCTAGGGCATATCTCCAACAAACACATAGTTCATCAACGTCAGAGATCCAGTTCGAATCACTATATCCTTCAAGCACAGCAGATTGCCCTGAATAGTGAATCCCATAGCTCATTGTACCACATAAATAGCGCATGACCCTTTCAAGTGCATGCCAATGATCAATACCCGGGTTAGACATGAACCTACTCAACTTGCTCACAGCAAAAGAGAAATTAGGTCTTGTAGCGCTTGCTAAGTACATGAGAGAACCAACAACTTGTGGATATTTCAGCTGATTTGTTGGTTCCTTCTTATTCTTTCGTAATGTCAAACTGGGATCATAAGGTGTTGGAGAAGTCTTGACATCAGTAAAGCCAAAACGGCTCAAGACCTTATCAACATAATGAGATTGTGTTAAAGTAATCCCATTCTCATTCTTAATAAGCTTGATGTTCAGAATCACATCAGCCTCTCTCAGATCTTTCATATCAAAACTCTTTGACAGGAAAGACTTGACTTCATTTATCACTTTCATGTTTGTAACAAAGATCAGAATATCATCCATGTACAAACATAACATAACGCTATCGCCCCCACCATGGCGATAGTAAACACACCTAATAGCCTCATTAATGACAAAGCCAACAGAAAGTAGAGTTCTGTCAAACTTCTCATGCCATTGCTTAGGTGATTTTTTCAGGCCATATAAAGATTTTAATAACTTGCACACCTTTGTCTCTTCACCTTTTACCACAAACCCATCCGGCTGATCCATGTAGATCTCCTCTTCCAACTCTCCATTAAGGAAAGCTGTCTTCACGTCCATTTGATGAACGAGAAGACCATAAGAGGCAGCCAGGGACAGTAGTACTCGAATGGTGGTCAGTCTAGCGACAGGTGAATATGTGTCAAAGTAATCTTCACCTTCTTTCTATGTGTAGCCCTTAGCTACAAGCCTTGCCTTGTACTTCTCAATAGTACCATCAGGCCTTAGCTTCTTCTTAAACACCCACTTAGAGCCCACAGGTTTGCAACCATAGGTTCGTTCTGATAATTACCAAGTTCCATTAGAAAGAATCGAGTCCATCTCATTTTGGACAGCTTCTTTCCAATCATCTGCATCGGGAGATGCATATGCCTCTACAATGGATCTGGGAGTATCGGCCACAAGGTACACGATGAAATCATTACCAAAGGATTTCACAATCCTCTGTCTCTTACTCCTCGTGAGAGGTTCATCATCATCATTATCAAGGACTTCCTCATGTGGTTGTTCAGAATTCTCAATACATGCACTAGATTCAGGAAGTATTCATAATAAATTCTACCAATTCTATGCATATATTTCATAGGAAAAATATTCTCAAAGAATGTTGCATCACGAGATTCCATTATAGTATCAACACGCATATCAGGTACCTCAGATTTAACCACTAGAAATCTATAGCCTACACTCCGTGGAGCATATCCTAGAAAGATGCAATCCACTGTCTTAGGTCCGAGCTTGCGTTTCTTGGGAATCGGTATGTTGACCTTTGCTAAACACCCCCAAGTGCGCGAATACGAAAGTGATGGTTTTCTCCCAGCCCACTCCTCATAAGGGGTCTTTTCTTTATTATTGTTAGGAACTCTATGTTGAGGATATGCCCTAGAGGCAATAATAAATATAGTTATTATTATATCTTTGTGTTTATGATAAATGTTTACATTCATTCTATAATAGTATTAACAAGGAAACATTAATACTCGTGTGATTTGTAAACTAAATTAGAGTCCCTAGTAAAGCCTCTTTATAATACTAGCTTGTTGGTTAATAAATGATTGTGGTTTCCCTATCATGAACATTGAGATGTTATTAACAACAAGATCATATTGTTAGGAGAATGATATGATGGACATACTCCTATAGATAAGCGTAGCATAAAGATCAAGTCATTTTAATAGTTCAATTGCTATATGCTTTCTGATACATAGTAACCTAATTCCTTCGACCATGAGATCATGCTTATCACCATCACCGGAAGGATGCTTTGATGACATCAAACACCACACCGTAACTGGGTGGTTATAAAGGTGGCATTGAGTGTTCCGAAAGTATGGGTTGAGACACATGGATCAAGAGTGGGACTTGTCCATCCATATGAAGGATAGATATACTCTGGGCCCTCTCGATGGAATGTCATCCAATTGGCTTGCAAGCATGTGACTGGCTCACAAGGGATCACATATCACGTGAATGAGAAAAGAGTACTTATCGGTAACGAGGTTGAACTAGGTATGCAGAGATACCGACGATCAAAACCTCGGATAAGTAAACTATCGTGAGACAAAGGGAAATTGGTATCGTATGTAAGTGGTTCATTCAATCGCAAAGTAATCGTAGAAATATGTGGGAGCCATATGAATTTCCAGATTCCTCTATTGGTTATTGTTCGGAGAAGTGTCTCGATCATGTCCGCATAATTCACGAACCGTAGAGAGACACACTTAAGGATTCAATGTTGTTGAGTAGTTATGGAATGATGAGTAAGAGAGACCGAATGTTGTTCGGAGTCTCGAATGGGATCCGGGATATCACGAGGAGATCCAGAATGGTCCGGAGAATAAGATTCATATAAGGAAAGTCCTATTTCGGGGTTGGAGAATGGTTCCGGTGTTTTCATCAGGAATGTTCTAGAAGGTTCCGGAAGGTCCGACACTCCGGAGGGGAAGGGTACATGAATGTGTCATAACAAGTTGGAATGGTTGCATCATGTACTAGGTGTCATCGCTGAGCAAAATAAATGGATAAATCAAATCCTAGTTTGAAAAGTCAAACGCCAATTTGAAAAGTCAAACGGCAAGTTTGCTTGGTGGAGGGAGAGTAGGAAACCTACTTGGGGAGGAGTTCCTCTCCCTCCACCCGCCGGCCTTGGAGGCCGAGTTGGGGAGGGACTCCCCTCCCCTTGGCCGGCGCCCTCCACCTATATAAGGAGGGGCAGGGCTGCCCCTCCAAGAACACACCTTGCCTCACCAAAACCCTAGCCCTAAGCCGCCGGCGCCACCACCTCCTGCTGCTGCCTCCGCCGCCTAGGGAAAACCCTAGCCGCCGACTTGGGATTCCCCAAGCCCTAGCTGCCGACCTATCCCTCTCTCCTTGGTGTGTCTAAACCCTAGATCACCGAGGCCTCTCTCATAGTCCACCATACTCGCTCCGGCTTAAGGCGAAGCCCTGCGAGATCTCCCCTCTACTTCCGGTACCACGCCGTCGTGCTGCCGGAATCACGGGGGAGAGGAAGGTCTTCATCGAGTACCAAACGTGTGACCGACTGCGGGAGCGCTGCCGGAACGCAGCGCCGGAAGGATCGTCTACACGATCTTGATATCGACAAGAGTATGACTACATCACCCACGAGAATCCGCTCTCGTTAAACACTTTGGAATCTTCGAGGGTGAGTTATTCCATCGACTCGTTGCTACAATCTAGTATATAGATCTTGGCTTGTTTGTTTGTAAGCAGTAGAATTTTTTTGTTTTCCATGCTACGAACCCCTACAGTGGTATCAGAGCCGTGTCTATATGTAGATCTGTTGCACAAGTAGAACACAATGGTCATTGTGGGCGGTGGTGCTTTTATTATCAATTGCTTCTTGTGTACTTTGCATCTTGCGGTATGATGGGATGAAGCGGCTCGAGCTAACCTTACATGACATCGTTCATGAGACTTGCTCCATGCTCAACATGCAACTTGTATTGCATAAGTGGCTTTGCGGGTGTCTGTCTCTCCCATTATAGTATAGATCCAATTTACAACAGGCACTTGATAGTTCAAACATCAACGTTGTGGTTCTTGTTCGTAAGTTAGATTGACACTTATTGAAAGCCCCAAACCACGTAAAATATGCAAATAAATTAGAGGCGTCTAACTTTGTTTTGCAGGGGTGTGCTGTGATGTGATATGGCCATGATTGTGATTATATTTGATGTATGCAATGTTCCTTATTGTAAGTTGGCAACCGACAGGAGCCATATGGTTGTCTTTAATTTCTGTTAAGACCCGCGTGTCTATTCAAAGTAGTTGTAATAGTTGAAGCCGGTGGACGACAACCATGGAGCAGCGTCATTGACCTTGATGCAATGCCGGTGTTGATGGAGATCATGTTCGTGCTTGAAGATGGAGATCGGAAGCACAAAGAAGAAGGGCCATATCATATCACATATTATGAATTGCATGTGATGTTAATCCTTTATGCATCTTGTATTGCTTAGTTAACGACGGTAGCATTATAAGATGATCGCTCATGCACATAAATTTCAAGTTCTAAAGTGTTCATCCTTAGTAATCACCGTTGCTAAAGCTTGTTGTTTCGAAGCACCACGTGATGATCGGGTGTGTTAGATTCTGCAAGTGTATACAATGTGAGCAAGCCAGATTTGCTCATGCGGAAGCTAAGGTTTGATCTTGACGAGCCTAGCATGTACAGACATGGTCTCGGAACACGGATCACCGAAAGGTAAAGCATGAATCATATAGTAGATATGATGAACATGTCGATTGTTCGCCATTGAAGCTACATCAACTCTCGTGATGATCGGTTTTGATGTGGTGGATTTGGTTCGTGTGATCACTAAAACAATGTGAGGGATATTGTTTTGAGTGGGAGTTCACCTAGATTAATTTAACTATTAATTAGAACTCAATTTGTCATAAACTTAGTCTAAACTATTGCAAATATGTTGTAGATCAATGGCGGCCCCTACCATCAATTTTAATGCGTTCCTAGATAAAGAAAAGTTGAAAAACAATGGAAGCAACTTTGCGGATTGGTTCCGCAATTTGAGGATTGTCCTCAATGCTGGTAATTTGACCTATGTGCTGGATGCACCGCTGGCTGACCCGCCTGCAGCTGATGCTACCGATGAAGTAAAGAACGTTTACCTCGCTCGGAAGAATCAGTACTCCACAGTTCAGTGTGCTATCTTGTATGGTTTGGAATCGGAGCTTTAGAAAAGGTTTGAGAATTCAGACCCACATGATATTGTCCATGAACTCAAATTGATTTTTGAGACTCGCGCGGCAGTTGAGAGCTATGGGGCTTCTGAAAAGTTCTTTAACTGGAAGATGAAAGAGGGCATCTCTATCAGTGAGCATGTGCTTAAGATGTCTGGGCACGCAAACAAACTCCAAAGCTTGGGTATAGTGATTCCTAATGCTTTGGGGATTTACCGTGTCCTCCAATCACTACCACCAAGTTACAAGAACTTTGTGATGAACTACAATATGCAAAGCATGAACAAGCAGTTGCCAGAACTCTTCTCCATGTTAAAATCTGCAGAGGTGGAGATCAAGAAAGAGCACCAAGTGTTGATGGTCAATAAGACCACCAAATTCAAGAAAGGCAAGTCTAAGCAAAAGGGACACTTCAAGAATGGTGGTAAGAAAGTTACCGCACCGACGAAGAAGACCAAGGCTGGACCTAAGCCTGATACTGAGTGCTTTTACTGCAAGGGAGAAGGTCACTGGAAGCGGAATTTCCCAAAGTACTTGGCGGATTTGAAGAACGGCAACATCAAGAAGAAAGGTATATCCGATATACATGTTATTGATGTGTATCTCACTAGTACTCGTAGTAGTGCCTGGGTATTTGATACTGGTTCAGTTGCTCATATTTGTAACTCGAAACAGGTGCTGCAGAATAAATGGAAGCTAGCGAAGAACGAGGTGACGATGCGCGTGGGAAATGGATCAAAGGTTGATGTGATCGCGGTCGGCACGCTACCTCTTCATCTACCATCGGGATTGGTTTTATACTTAAATAATTGTTATTTGGTGCCAGTGTTAAGCATGAACATTATATCGGGATCTTGTTTATTGTGAGATGGTTACTTGTTTAAGTCCGAGAATAATGGTTGTTCGATTTATCTGAGTAATATGTTTTATGCACATGCACCTTTGATAGATGGTCTATTCTTATTGAATCTCGATAGTGGAAATACACATATTAATAATGTAGACGTCCCAACCTTTAACAAGGTAGAGATCCCTGTGTTTACAATGCTAGTCCCTGGATCAATAGCTAGCATCCACAGTTAAGATGTAATATCAAGAAACAAAGGTCATAGTACAGCTTTATAACCAGGAATAAAATAATTCATTACATCTTACATAGCTCATTTGGCTATCACATTACATTGCAGCAGAATATCTATAAGCATGGGGTCCTTCATCTTCAAAGTGCCACAGGCAAACATGTTGGTTGTAGACTTGTAATCCTAATCAATAAACTTCACTAACACCAAACCAACCTGCAACATTACAAGTTACAGCCACAAGGGTCAATACATTTGAATTGTATTGGCAAGTTTCACTACTATGTATAAATAAGTGGATCCTAACATTACATGCATATTTGGCTAAGTAGGGTTTTAGGCTCATTTGCAGAAAGCAATAGTTTTATCCTATCTTTTCAAAATAGTTTTTGATCTTTTGTCAAATCTTTCCGAACTCCTTGGAATCCACCAAGTGCTTCAATTCTCTTGTTGTCACTTTCAAATTTTACTTTTAGAAATTGGAATGTCGAGATTTCCCATAGCTTCAGGCCTTAGTTGCTCAGTATTGTCCATAACCGGGGACACGGCTAAGTACTTATAATTTTGATCTTCTGCAGAAGTTGTACACTTTACCCACATGACACATTCTCATCTTGATGCCACCAGTGGCCGCTGGATAAGTACTCACCAAGATGGAGTACTGGCAGATTGAGAATGTGACGAAGTCTTTCCATAGGGTCCTCCCAATACACAATGTTAGCTTGTCTTCAGGCACCAATGTAGGGTTCCTAGTTCCCTCATTCCAGTTAACCTGAAGAGGCCAATGCATGGGTCTTCCACTATGTAGTTGACTAAGCCAGTGCCCATTTAGCATGTGGCTGTACACGGAAGCCACTGTACGAGAAACATGTTCAATCTCTAAGTCCCTGGGTGGTTTTCTTTTAGTGCACATACAAAAAGAGATTGCCATATAAACATGGTTCCTTTTGTTGCCACCTTGTCCAAAACTTGAGTATCCTTGTCCACCTAGGTGGTTCATTGAGTACTTGTTTTATTATATAAAACATAAGTCTTTTCCCAACTTCATATAATCTCAACATGTATCTCATCTCAATATATAGCAGGGCTAAGCATATTACAACTACATTGTTTTCACTAAGGAATAGATAGGGGTATCCTATTAGGATTTAGCATAGCAAAATATAGTAGACCTCATCATGCATGTTTCAAAATCCACTAAGTGTAATGGAAATAGTAGGACTTGGATGATAGTGACACTTGCCTTTTTGGTAGAAGATGTTGGTTCACTTCTTGATCTTGCTAATATCACACTCTTCTAACTTCACTACAAATCAATCAAGCAAACATAGATTCAACTAGCATTCCAACCATTATTCAAACAATTCATCACACATAAAATAATAGAAACAAGGTCATGCATGCAAGCATGCAAAAGATAGTTTTATTTGCAAAGGTGGTTTCTACTAGGCTCTATACATTGTAAGGTTCAAAGTGGTCATTTTCTAAAGTGGCAAAACCATTTTAAAAAGGGTTTTATCTATAAACCATTTTTACATCAAATTATTATTTCATGTGGTGGAAAATGTTTTTAGCAAAGCAACAATTTTATATTGTTCACCAAATAAGTTGTTAATTCACAAAACTTGGTGTTTAGGGTCAGTAGGTTTGAATCAAAACATTTTCCAAAGGTTTTTCTCAAAAATCATTTCCATATCAAAATCAATGTTCTTATTTGACTAGAAATGAGCTAATTCAATTATTCAATCCTAAACTTCACAAAATACATTTTTAAATCCATAAGTTGGATCCTAAGGTCAGTAGGTTCACAACAAACCATTTTGCAAAGATTTCAACCCCAAAATCATTTTGGAATAAATTTTATATCCTAAACAAGCTTACACAAGTTTCTGCAAAAACAAACATTTTACCAGAAGCTTTTTACCAAACAAAGTGCATGGTTGGCTAGGGCTTGTTTTTTTGAATCCATTGATATAAAGTTTGCAAAATTTGGACGTGTAGAACTAAAGTTATGGATTTGTCAAATTTGAACATCTAATAGATCTATTCTATTCTAAATCAAACGAGCTGAGCCACGTGTCATGTTTTCATTCGCTGGTACCATTTCGGTTGGATCAGGCTCTCGGAGGCGTTGGATCTAAGTTGGATCATGTGGCACAGAGGCAACCATACCCCTTCGTTTAAGTTTTCTTTCCTATCCACTAGATCGAGATCGAACGGCTACAATCGACTTGCCACTAACTGGCGGCGCGACGATGGTGGCACGCGGCGGCGGTGCTCGGCTAGCGGCGGACCTGGTGACAGAGGAAGCAAGGAAGGTCGGGAGGTGGCTCACCGTGCTCGCAGGGGGTTGGCGATGCTCAACGCGTGGTCGTCTTGGCGAGGGGCACTCAGACGCGACTGGAATTCCTCGCCGGAGTGAGTGGTGGCGTCAGGCGGCTCTGGAGGTCGTCGAGGGCGACGCTGCGGTTCGCCCCGAGGCAAACAAGGACACAGTTAGACGTGGGTTGAACTGATGATGATGTGAGCATCAATAAGAGGTGCCGGGGCGGTCGAGACTTACCAGGGGAGGTCGCTGGAAAAAGAAACAGACGCGACGGCGCTCAGTAGATGACGAAGTCGACGTTGCGGAGCGCCCGCGAGCGAATGAGTGGCACGGGGAGATGCGCCAGGAGGTGAGGAGCGAGCTCGTGTGCTTGGGAAGGTGAGGCGAGGCTGGACGGTGCCGGAATTTGGTCGCGGAGACGTCGTTGGAGCAGTGGCAAAGCAAAGGGAATTGGGGGCAGCCTATGGGCAGAGGGGAGGAGTTGCTTGGGGGAAAAGAGAGAGCGGAGAGGGGCGTTTATGCACGCGTGGTCGCCGGGGAAGTTAACGCAGGCAATTAAGCGTATTGACACCGGCAGTAATGCGGCAGCAACGGCAGGGCGTGGTTTGGGGGTTGAAGACGACGGTGAGGTGGCAGTGGGACATGCCTGTCAACGAGGAAGAGAGAGAGGGAGAGGGGTCCACTCGTCTGTGACTGCACGGTTGGGTTTTTCGGTGGAAAATGATTCGCGCGTGGGGGGGTTTAGTTGGGCTGGAGCTGGGCTTGCTGGGCTGGCCAGTTGGGTTGCTGTTTGTTTCATTTTTTTTGTACTGAAAGCTTTTCTTTTTCTATTTGATTTTCCTGTTTTGAATTTCAAACAACAAATCAAACACCCAAAAGAATTCAAAACCTTGCTAAACTTTGTATTGATTTCAGTTCTGTTAATCAACATAATTCAGGGTCAAAAACAAAATAGTATTTTTATTCTTTTTAGGATCTATTTAATAATTAAATAAAATAGTCCTTAGTTATCAATTCAAATAGGTTTTGATTTATTAAAATCTCCATTTGAAATCTAAATATTATCAAAACCAAATCAGTAGGTTTTATTTGAAAATATAAAATACTTGGAAAACTTGTTTAAAATAATTTAACAAGTTTTAATGTTTAATTAAAAAGGTAAAACCTTTATTTCAATAAAATTGGATATTAATAAATCCTCATTATTTTATTTAAATAAACCTTTACTCTTTTATTCAAAACAAAATATTTTATTTCAAAAGCTTGGCCAAGGTTTAATTTGGCTCTATAAAATAATCTTTATTTATATTTCTACCCTTTTCACTTGAAAACCAAATCTTTTTATTAAAGATCCAAAAATAGTAATTCCACTTATTTAAAATTTTCTTTATTAAATGTTTATCTTTTCAAATCCCTTTAGGATTTGTTTGATCAAAAATAGGTTTGAAGGTTTCCAATTGGAATCAAAAGTTTCTTCTCACCCTGAAATCGAGCGATAACTCGACCTATATGTGGCACTATCGTCTTGGTCGCATTGGAGTGAAGCGTATGAAGAAACTCCATTCTGATGGACTTCTTGAATCACTTGATTTCGAATCACTTGAAAGATGCGAAGCATGTCTGATAGGTAAAATGACTAAGACTCCATTTTCTGGTATGATGGAGCGAGCTACGGACTTATTGGAAATCATACATACCGATGTGTGTGGTCCAATGAGTGTAGCATCGCGCGGTGGTTATCGTTATGTTCTTACCTTTTGGGGTTATGCATTAGAAAAAGCCGCATTCACTTTAAATAGGGCACCATCTAAATCCGTTGAAATGACACCGTATGAATTATGGTTTGGGAAGAAACCTAAATTGTTGTTCCTTAAAGTTTGGGGTTGCGAAGCCTATGTAAAGAAGTTACAGCCGGACAAGCTTGAACCCAAAGCGGAAAAATGCGTCTTCATAGGATACCCAAAGGAAACTATTGGGTATACCTTCTATCATAGATCCGAAGGCAAAATCTTTGTTGCCAAGAATGGATCCTTTCTAGAGAAGGAATTTCTCTCGAAAGAAGTGACTGGAAGGAAAGTAGAACTCGACGAGGTTGTCGAACCTTCTCTCGAACTTGCGAGTAGCGCAGCACCGGAAGAAGTTCCTGTGATGCCTGCACCAATAAGAGAGGAAGCTAATGATGATGATAATGAAACTTCAGTTGTAGTTGCTACAGAACCTCGCAGGTCAACGAGAACTCGTACCACTCCTGATTGGTATGATCCCGTAATGAGTGTCATGTTGGTGGACAACACCGATGACCCTGCGACATATGAGGAAGCGATGATGAGCCCAGATTCCAGTAAATGGCAAGAAGCCATGAAATCCGAGATTGGATCCATGTACGAAAACCAAGTATGGACTTTGGTGGACTTACCGGATGGCCGGAAGGCTGTCGAGAACAAATGGATTTTCAAGAAGAAAACATATGCTGATGGTAATGTTACTATCTATAAAGCTCGACTTGTCGCAAAAGGGTTTCGACAAATTCAAGGAGTTGACTACGATGAGACTTTCTCACCAGTAGCGAAGCTAAAGTCTGTGAGGATTTTGTTAGCAATCGCTGCATATTACGATTATGAGATATGACAGATGGATGTCAAAACAGCGTTCCTCAATGGAGACATTGATGAAGAGTTGTATATGATGCAACCCAAAGGTTTTGTCGATCCTAAAGATGCTAACAAGGTATGCAAACTTCAACGGTCCATATATGGATTGAAGCAAGCATCCCGAAGTTGGAATCAACGTTTTGATAAGGTGATCAAAAGTTTTGGTTTTATACAAACTTATGGAGAAGCTTGTATTTACAAGAAAGTGAGTGGGAGCTCTGTAGCATTCCTAATACTATATGTAGATGACATATTATTGATTGGGAATGATGTAGACCTTCTTAATAGTGTCAAGGAATATTTGAATAATAGTTTTTCAATGAAGGATCTTGGCGAAGTAGCTTACATATTAGGCATAAAGATTTATAGAGATAGATCGAGACGCCTAATATGATTGTCACAAAGTACATATTTGGACAAAGTTCTAAAGAGGTTTGGAATGGAAGATAGCAAGAAAGGGTTCTTGCCCATGTTGCCCAATACGACCTTGAGTAAAACTCAAAGTCCAGCGACGGCAAAGGATGATTAAGACTCCCTATGCCTCAGCCATAGGATCTCTAATGTATGCCATGCTGTGTACTAGACCCGGCATTGCATATGCTGTTAGTTTGACTAGCAGATATCAAAGTGATCCAGGAGTGGATCATTGGACAGCGGTCAAAAACATCCTTAAGTACTTGAGAAGAACTAAGGATATGGTTCTTTCTTATGGAGGTGATGAACAGCTCGTTGTTAATGGTTACACCGATGCTAGTTGGAACATCGAACCGGATGATTCTAAATCTCAATATGGGTACGTATTTACTTTGAATGGTGCAGCAGTTAGCTGGAGGAGTGCAAAGCAAAGCGTTGTGGCGAGATCTTCAACTGAATCAGAATACATAGATGCTTCGGAGGCTTCACAAGAAGCGATATGGATGAAGGAGTTCATTTCAGAGCTCGGTGTGGTTCCAAGTGCGCTGGACCCAATGTCTATCTACTGTGATAACATGGGCGCCATAGCCAATGCGCAAGAACCAAGGTCACACAAGAAGATGAAGCACATCAAGCTATGTTTTCATGCTATTCGAGAACATGTCCAAGATGGTGACATAAAGATTTGCAAAGTACACACAGATCTGAATGTGGCGGATCCGTTGACTAAACCTCTCCCGAGGGCAAAACATGACCAACACCAAACTGCCATGGGTGTTCGGTATATTACCATGTAATCTAGATTAGTTGATTCTAGTGCAAGTGGGAGACTGTTGGAGATATGCCCTAGAGGCAATAATAAATATAGTTATTATTATATCTTTGTGTTTATGATAAATGTTTACATTCATGCTATAATAGTATTAACAAGGAAACATTAATACTCGTGTGATTTGTAAACTAAATTAGAGTCCCTAGTAAAGCCTCTTTATAATACTAGCTTGTTGGTTAATAAATGATTGTGGTTTCCCTATCATGAACATTGAGATGCTATTAACAACAAGATCATATCGTTAGGAGAATGATATGATGGACATACTCCTACAGATAAGCGTAGCATAAAGATCAAGTCATTTTAATAGTTCAATTGCTATATGCTTTCTGATACATAGTAACCTAATTCCTTCGACTATGAGATCATGCTTATCACCATCACCGGAAGGATACTTTGATGACATCAAACACCACACCGTAACTGGGTGGTTATAAAGGTGGCATTGAGTGTTCAGAAAGTATGGGTTGAGACACATGGATCAAGAGTGGGATTTGTCCATCCATATGACGGATAGATATACTCTGGGCCCTTTCGGTGGAATGTCATCCAATTGGCTTGCAAGCATGTGACTGGCTCACAAGGGATCACATATCACGGGAACGAGAAAAGAGTACTTATCGGTAACGAGGTTGAACTAGGTATGCAGAGATACCGACGATCAAAACCTCGGATAAGTAAACTATCGTGAGACAAAGGGAAATTGGTATCGTATGTAAGTGGTTCATTCGATCGCAAAGTAATCTTAGAAATATGTGGGAGCCATATGAATTTCCAGATTCCTCTATTGGTTATTGTTCGGAGAAGTGTCTCGATCATGTCCGCATAATTCACGAACCGTAGGAAGACACACTTAAGGATTCGATGTTTTTTAGTAGTTATGGAATGATGAGTAAGAGACCGAATGTTGTTCGAAGTCTCGAATGGGATCCGGGATATCACGAGGAGATCCGAGATGGTCCGGAGAATAAGATTCATATAAGGAAAGTCCTGTTTCGGGGTTGGAGAATGGTTCCGGTGTTTTCATCGGGATGTTCTAGAAGGTTCCGGAAGGTCCGGCACTCCGGAGGGGAAGGGTACATGAATGTGTCATAACAAGTTGGAATGGTTGCATCATGTACTAGGTGTCATCGCTGAGCAAAATAAAGGGATAAATCAAATCCTAGTTTGAAAAGTCAAACGCCAATTTGAAAAGTCAAACGGCAAGTTTGCTTGGTGGAGGGAGAGTAGGAAACCTAGTTGGGGAGGAGTTCCTCTCCCTCCACCCGCCGGCCTTGGAGGCCGAATTGGGGAGGGACTCCCCTCCCCTTGGCCGGCTCCCTCCACCTATATAAGGAGGGGCAGGGCTGCCCCTCCAAGAACACACCTTGCCTCACCAAAACCCTAGCCCTAAGCCGCCGGCGCCACCACCTCTGCTGCTGATGCCGCCGCCTAGGGCAAACCTGTAGGGTTCGCAGCATAGAAAACAAAATTTTTCCTACGATGGGAACTATGTACCAAGATCTATATATTAGATACAAACAACGGGCGGATGTATATCCGTAGAGAACATACCCTTGAAGACCGACAAAGCTTAACGAGTTCAACTCGTGGTTGATGTAGACGATCTCTTGCTGATCTCAAGATCGAGAGGAAGTCCTAGTGCCGCAAAATCAGCAGCGCATCCATGCTCGCACACACGTTCGAGGCACCGAGCAACCTCCGCCTCCTCGCTCCAGCGATATAGCGGAAGCACAACTCTTTCTTGCCGAATAGCCACCGGGAACATGTATCTCGCTAGTCCGAGACCATGGGGATAAATTCTAGAGGGGGAGAGAGATCCTTCACGAGGAGGTGTGTGAGACAAGTGAGAGGAGGGGATCCTTTTATAGGAGGAGGGGGGCACCCAAGGGGTGGCCGCCGGCCATGGGGGCTGCCCCCTCCCCTCCTTTATTCATGTGGGTGGACACTCCACTCACAAAATGGCCCTTCAATTTTCTCCACTCAAAAGTCCACTCAAATTCCCATTAAATTTCCACCAAATTTAATGCAAACTCTCATTAAATAAAACTCTTTTATTTTATTCAGAATTTTGTCAATTACTTTAATGACAAACATTCACAAATAACCCCTTGCTAGAATTCTATTTCACATGCATAACCACTTTATGCAATTTCACCCGAAAACCTGTTTCGGTATCTAGTGAAATAAATTCCTGCGCTTGTTCATTCTTTCGGCATGAAACTTTTGCTCCAATTGGATGTCGGTGTCTCTTAAGTGTGTCACCCTACGGTTCGTGAATAATGCGGACATGATCGAGACCCCTCTCGGATCAATAATCAGAAGCGGGATCTGGAGACCCAAACTGACTCCCACACATTCAACGATGACTTTCTTGTGATCTTCGGAACCTTTTTATGCTAGTATCTTAATCCCTTTGTTTCACGATATATTACATGTCCGAGATTCGATCATCGGTATCTCCATACCTAGTTTGATCTCGTTACCGACATGCACTCTTTTCTCGTTCCCATGATATAACATTCTAGTGATCAAATCACTTGCTTGCAAGCTAATCAATGTGATATCATCGAGAGGGCCCAGAGTATATCTATCCGTCATCGGGATGAACAAATTCCACTCTTGATCCATGAGCCTCAACATAACACTTTATTAGTTCTAAATCCATCTTTATAATCACCCTGTTACGGTGTGACGTTTGATGTTATCAAGAAACTCTTCCGGTGTTAGTGATTGACATGATCTCATGGTCTAAGGATTAGGATCACTTCGTAAGTTGTTATAGCAATATAAACTCAATGACTTTGATCATAATGCTATACTTCAGATGAATGTTCATCACACCATTACACTAATGTTGTGATCCCGTTATTAACAACATCCAATGTCCATGATCAGGAAACCTTGATCATCTTGTTAATCAACGAGCTAGTTTATGAGAGAGGCATAACTAGGAACTTTCTGTTTGTTTATTAAACACACATGTATTAATGTTTCCGTATTAATACAATTATAGCATGCAAAATAAACATCTATCATATACTTGGAATACACATAATAAACACTTCCTTATTGCCTCTCAGGGCATATTCCCTTCAGTCTCCCACTTGCACTAGAGACAATAATCTAGTTACATAGTGATAAATCTAACACCCATTGAGTTCTGGTGTTGATCATGTTTTTCTCTAGGGAGAGTTTTAGTCAACGGATCTGCTACATTGAGATCCGTATGTACTTTACAAATCTTTATATCTCCATCCTTGACATGCTCGCGGATGGAGTGAAACCGGCGCTTAATATGCTTGGAATGCTTGTGAGACCTTGGTTCTTTGGCATTGGCAATGGCACCATTGTTGTCACAATAGATCACCATTGGGTCCAACGCGTTTGCAACCACTCCTAGTTCGGATATGAACTCCTTCATCCAAACTGCTTCCTGAGCCGCTTCTGAAGCAGCAACATATTCGGCCTCCGTTGTTGATCCCGCTACCACAGGTTGTTTGGAGCTCCTCCAACTAACCGCTCCGCCATTCATGAGAAATACGTATCCGGACTGAGACTTAGAGTCATCCGGATCGGTATCAAAGCTAGCGTCAACATAACACTTAGCAACGAGCTCTTCTTCACCTCCGTATACAAGAAACATATCCTTAGTTCTTCGTAAGTACTTAAGGATATTCTTGACCGCTATCCAGTGTTCCGAACCTGGATTCGATTGGTACCTACTAGTCAAACTAAAACCCTATGGCTGAAGCATAGGGGACTTTGTCCATTATCTCTCTTTCTTCCGCCGAAGCCGGACTTTGAGTCTTACTCAATGTCTTGCCTTGCAACATAGGTAAGAACCCCTTCTTAATTCTGTCCATTTTAAACTTCTTTAAAATCTTATCAAGGTATGTACTTTGCGATAGCCCTATTAGGCGCCTAGATCTATCTCTATAGATCTTTATGCCTAATATGTATGACGCTTCACCTAGGTCCTTCATTGAAAATTTGCTGTTTAGATAACTTTTAACACTGTTTAAAAGCTCTATATCATTTCCGATCAATAATATGTCATCCACATATAATATCAGAAATGCCACATTGCTCCCACTCACTTTCTTGTAAATACAAGCTTCTCCATAAGTTTGGACAAATCCAAACTCTTTGATCACCTCATCAAAGCAGAGATTCCAACTTCGTGATGCTTGCTTCAATCCATAGATGGATCGCTGAAGCTTGCACACCTTGTTAGCATCCTTAGGATCGACAAAACCCTTTGGTTGTATCATATACAACTCTTCTTCAATATTACCATTGAGAAACGCAGTTTTGACATCCATCTGCCATATCTCATAATCGAAATATGCAGCAATTGCTAACATAATCCTAACTGACTTTAGCATCGCTACGGGAGAGAATGTCTCATCGTAGTCAACTCCTTGAATTTTTCGAAACCCCTTTGCGACAAGTCGATCCTTATAGACGGTCACATTACCATCAGCATTAGTTTTCCTTTTGAAAATCCATTTGTTCTCCACGGCCTTTCGGTCGTGAGGTAATTCCACCAAGTTCCAAACTTGATTTTCATACATGGACTCCATCTCGGATTTCATGGCTTCTAACCATTTGTTGGAATCCGGGCTCATCATCGCTTCTTCATACGTCGCAGGGTCATCATTTTCATCAACCATGAAATTCGTGACAGGATTTCCGTACAGCTCGGGAGCTGCACGCGTCCTGCTTGACCTGCGACATTCGGTAGTACTCTCTTTCGGAGTTTCATGATCATTATCATTAGTTCCCTCTTCAATAGGTGGAGCCAACTCCGGAACAACTTCTGGCACTGCGCTACTCGCCATATTTTGAAGAGAAGGTTCAATAACCTCTTCGAGTTCTACCTTCCGACTACTCACACCTTTCGCGAGAAACTCTTTCTCTAGAAAGGATCCATTCTTGGCAACAAAAACCTTGCCCTCGGATCTGTGATAGAAGGAATACCCAATAGTTTCCTTAGGGTATCCTATGAAGACGCATTTTTCCGCTTTGGGTTCGAGTTTATCCGGTTGAAGTTTCTTCACATAAACATCGCATCCCCAAACTTTAAGAAAAGACAGCTTAGGTTTGTTTCCAAACCACAATTCATACGGTGTCTTTTCAACGGATTTAGATGGTGCCCGATTTAAAGTGAATGCAGCAGTTTCTAGTGCATAACCCCAAAATGACAACGGCAAGTCCGTCAGAGACATCATAGATCGAACCATATCTAATAAAGTACGATTACGACGTTCCGACACACCATTTCGCTGTGGTGTTCTGGCAGGCGTGAGTTGTGAAACAATTCCACACTCTTTCATGTGAGTGCTAAACTCGTAATTTAGATACTCACCTCCACGGTCGGACCGTAGAAATTTGATCTTTCTATTACGATGATTTTCCACTTCATTCTGAAATTCCTTGAACTTTTCAAAGGTTTCAGACTTGTGTTTCATCAAGTAGATATAACCGTATCTACTCAAATCATCTGTGAAAGTAACAAAATAACGATATCCACCTCGCGCCGACACACTCATTGGACCACATACATCAGAATGTATGATTTCCAATAAATCTGTCGCCCCTTCCATTGAACCGGAAAACGGCGTTCTAGTCATCTTGCCCATAAGGCATGGCTCACATGTATCAAATGATTCAAAATCAAGTGATTCCAAAAGTCCATCCGAATGGAGCTTCTTCATGCATTTAACGCCAATATGACCTAGACGGCAGTGCCACATATATGCAGATATATCATCATTAAGTTTAATCCTTTTAGCATCAACATTATGAATATGTGTAACATTATCATCGAGATCTAATAGAAATAAACCATTCATCATCGGTGCATGACCATAAAAGATTTCATTCATATAAATGGAACAACCATTGTTCTCGGATTTAAATGAATAACCACTTCACATCAAACACGATCCAGATACAATGTTCATGCTCAGTGCAGGCACCAGATAACAATTATTCAAGTTTATAACTAATCCCGACGGCAAGTGGAGAGGCAGCGTTCCGACGGCGATCACATCAACACTTGATCCATTGCCGACACGCATCTTGACCTCACCCCTTGCTAGCGGTCGCTTGTTCCGCAGCCCCTGATTCGAGTTACAAATATTAGTAACTGAACCGGTATCAAATACCCAGGTGCTACTGCGAGCACTAGTCAAGTACACATCAATAACATGTATATCATATATACCTTTGTTTGCCTTGCCGGCCTTCTTGTCTGCCAAATACTTGGGGCAGTTGCGCTTCCAGTGGCCAGTCCCCTTACAATAGTAGCACTCGGTATCAGACTTAGGTCCAACTCGGGGTTTCTTTTCAGGCACGGCAACCGGCTTGCCGCCCTTACTTCCCTTCCGTTTTCCCTTCTTGTCTTTCTTGAAACTAGTGTTCCTATTGATCATCAACACTTGATGTTCCTTTTTGATCTCCACTTCTGCAGTTTTAAGCATTGACAGAAGCTCGGGGAGAGACTTCTTCATGCCTTGCATATTATAGTTCATCACAAAGCTCTTATAGCTAGGTGGCAGAGACTACAGAACACGATGGATGCCTAAATCAATGGGAATCGATATTCCCAAGGACACAAGCTTATCGGCGTAACCCGACATCTTGAGTACATGCTCACTAACAGAGTTGTGCTCTTCCATCATGCAGCTAAAGAACTTTTCTGAAGCGTTGTAGCTCTCTACAGCAGCATGTGTGTCAAAAATCATTTTCAACTCACCCATTGTATCAAATGCATTGCCGTTTTCGAAACGCTTTCGAAGTTCCGGCTCTAGCCCATACAATATGCCGCAATGAACTAAGTTGTGGTCCTCCTGACGAGTCTGATAGACATTCTTCTCCTCGTCAGGGGCATCCTCAAAAGGTGGGCGGCCTAGTGGCGCTTCTAGCACGTATTGCTTTTGTGCAGCAGAGAGGAGAATCCTCAAATTCATGGCCCATTTGGTAAAGTTGCTACCGTTCGTTGCTAGTTTCTCTTTCTCCATGAACACATTGAAATTAAAAGCAGGTGGTGCCATCTACAACAGAATTTGTAAAGTTTAGACTAAGTGTATGATAGATTGAGTTCAACTAATCCATATTACGAATGAACTCCCACTCAAAAACGACATCCCTCGTGCCTTTTTGGTGATTACATGAACCAAATCCACTATACCAAGTCCGATCATCACGTGAGTCGGTATAGCTTCAAAGGCGAGCATCAAATGGGCATCATATCAACTATATGACTCATGCTTAACCTTTCGGTCCGTGTTCCGAGGCCATGTCTGTACATTCTAGGCTCGCCAAGTTAGAACCTTAGTATTCACGTGTGTAACTGTTTTACACCCGAAATATGGTCGTGGATCCAAGAACACCCGATCATCACGTGATGTCTTGGAGCGACGGTGCATACTAAAGGAAGAACACATTCTTATCTTGATATTTAAATGAGGGATCATCTTATTATGCTAACAAAGCGCTAAACAAGCAATATAAGATGCTATCAAACATCACATGTTTATTAGTGAAATGATATGGTTCCCGCATATGATCTCTATCATGTGCACCGTGGTATGATCACTATCATACCTATATGTGTAAATCCAAGGTCTATGGAGTTTACACGCTATGTGTGTTGTAAGAGTATCATCTCATACTTCTACTTACAACACTACCATATCATAACACTATCCCAGCAACAATCTAAACTAGACGCCTCTAATTTATCCATTGCAAGTTTTACGTGGCTTAGGGCTTTCGAGATAGAACCATTCTTACCTACGAACATGAACCACAACGAGGATAACCAAATTGTTGACAACTCGTTTGCAAAATAGATATTGACTATAGTAGGAGAGACAGACACCCGCTAGCCACTTATGGAAATTAGTTGCATGTCAAGCGTGGAACAGGTTTCATGTGCGAGGACATGTAAAGTTTGTCCGGGCCGCTTCATCCCACTATTCCACCAATATCCAAAATTACAACAAAGGAGCAACAACATGATCATCATCGCCCACATACTCATATGTGTACTACCCGTGTAAAGCATCTACGCATAGATCCGGCTCTGATACCACTGTAGGGTTCGCAGCATAGAAAACAAAAAATTTCCTACGATGGGAACTATGTACCAAGATCTATCTATTAGATACAAACAACGGGCGGATGTATATCCGTAGAGAACATATCCTTGAAGACCGACAAATCTTAACGAGTTCAACTCGTGGTTGATGTAGACGATCTCTTGCCGATCTCAAGATCGAGAGAAAGTCCTAGCGCCACAAATCAGCAGCGCATCCGTGCTTGCACACACGTTCGAGGCACCGAGCAACCTCCGCCTCCTCGCTCCAGCGATGCAACGGAAGCACAACTCTTTCTTGCCGAATAGCCACCGGGAACATGTATCTCGCTAGGCCAAGACCATGGGGATAAATTCTAGAGGGGGAGAGAGATCCTTCACGAGGAGGTGTGTGAGACAAGTGAGAGGAGGGTCTCCTTTTATAGGAGGAGGGGGGCACCCAAGGGGGTGGCCGCCATCCATGGGGGCTGCCCCCTCCCCTCCTTCATTCATGTGGGTGGACACTCCACTCACAAAATGTCCCTTCAATTTTCTCCACTCAAAAGTCCACTCAAATTCCCATTAAATTTCCACCAAATTTAATGCAAACTCTCATTAAATAAGACTCTTTTATTTTATTCAGAATTTTGTATCTTTAATGAAAAACATTCACAAATAACCCCTTGCTAGAATTCTATTTCACATGCATAACCACTTTATGCAATTTCACCCAAAAACCTGTTTCGGTATCTAGTGAAATAAATTTCTGCGCTTGTTCATTCTTTCGGCATGAAACTTTTGCTCCAATTGGATGTCGGTGTCTCTTAAGTGTGTCACCCTATGGTTCGTGAATAATGAGGACATGATCGAGACCCCTCTCGGATCAATAATCAGAAGCGGGATCTGGAGACCCATACTGACTCCCACACATTCAACGATGACTTTCTTGTGATCGTCGGAACCTTTTATGCTAGTATCTTAATCCCTTTGTTTCACGATATATTACATGTCCGAGATTCGATCATCGGTATCTCCATACCTAGTTTGATCTCATTACCGACATGCACTCTTTTCTCGTTCCCGTGATATAACATTCTAGTGGTCAAATCACTTGCTTGCAAGCTAATCAATGTGATATCACCGAGAGGGCTCAGAGTATATCTATCCGTCATTGGGATGAACAAATTCCACTCTCGATCCATGAGCCTCAACATAACACTTTATTAGTTTTGAATCCATCTTTATAATCACCCTGTTACGGTGTGACGTTTGATGTTTTCAAGAAACTCTTCCGGTGTTAGTGATTGACATGATCTCATGGTCTAAGGATTCGGATCACTTCGTAAGTTGTTATAGCAATATAAACTCAATGACTTTGATCGTAATGCTATACTTCAGATGAATGTTCATCACACCATTACACTAATGATGTGATCCCGTTATTAACAACATCCAATGTCCATGATCAGGAAACCTTGATCATCTTGTTAATCAACGAGCTAGTTTATGAGAGAGGCATAACTAGGAACTTTCTGTTTGTTTATTAAACACACATGTATTAATGTTTCCGTATTAATACAATTATAGCATGCAAAATAAACATCTATCATATACTTGGAATACACATAATAAACACTTTATTATTGCCTCTCAGGGCATATTCCCTTCAAAACCCTAGCCGCCGACTTGGGCTTCCCCAAGCCCTAGCCGCCGGCCTAGCCCTCTCTCCTTGGTGTGTCTAAACCCTAGATCACCGAGGCCTATCTCATAGTCCACCATACTCGCTCCGGCTTAAGGCGAAGCCCTGCGAGATCTCCCCTCTACTTCCGGTACCACGCCGTCGTGCTGCCGGAATCGCGAGGAGAGTGCTACAACCTCCGCTGCCTGCTGGAACAAGGGAGAGGAAGGTCTTCATCGAGTACCGAACGTGTGACCGACTGCGGGAGCGCTGCCGGAACGCAGCGCCGGAAGGATCGTCTACACGATCTTGAGATCGGCAAGAGTACGACTACATCACCCACGAGAATCCGCTCTCGTTAAACACTTTGGAATCTTCGAGGGTGAGTTATTCCATCGACTCATTGCTACAATCTAGTAGATAGATCTTGGCTTGTTTGTTTGTATGCGGTAGAATTTTTTTGTTTTCCATGCTACAAACCCCTACACTCTATTCAGGACATGACATGAAGTCAACAAAGCCTACCCCCACCATGCCTTTGATAAACCAGCAATGGCTAACATGGAATTTACCAAGTCAGGTAGCATGTGGTTTTTCCTCTCGGCAACCCCGTTAGATTGGGGCGAGTAGGGAGGCGTCCTCTCATGAATAATTCCGTGTTCCTGACAGAATTCGTCAAATATTTTGGGAAATACTCACCACCACGATCCGACCTAAGACGCTTGATCTTTCTCTCTAGTTGATTTTCAACTTCGGCCTTATAGATTTTAAAGTAGTCTAAAGCCTCATCTTTAGTTTGCAACAGGTAAACATAGCAGAATTTAGTAGCATCATCTATCAACGTCATGAAATATCTCTTTTCACCTTTTGTCAACACACCATTCATCTCACATAGATCAGAATGTATGAGTTCTAGAGGTGCCAAGTTTCTCTCCTCGACAGCCTTGTGAGGCTTTAGAAGTTGCTTTGATTGCACACAACTATGGCACTTAGAACCTTTGGCAATAGTGAAATTCGGAATTAAACTCATACTGGACATCTGAGACATCAAACCAAAATTAATGTGACATAAACGAGAATGCCAAACACTGGTATCATCATTAACATCACCACAAATATGATTCACGGATTTATTACAAAAATCTAAAAGTGAAAACCGGAACAAGCCTCCGAACTCATAACCTTTACCAATAAATTGTCCATGTTTCGAAACAATGACTTTATTGGACTCTAGCACAACCTTAAACCCATCTCTACATAGAAGGGATCCACTAACGAGATTCTTGTTCATAGTAGGGATATGCTGCACGTTCCTCAGTTGCACGATCTTTCCGGAAGTAAACTTCAGATCCACCGTGCCAACACCATGAACAGAAGCATGTGATCCATTCCCCATTAGGACGGCTGAATCCCGAGCGACCTGATAAGAAGTGAACATAGAGATGTCAGCGCACACATGAACATTAGCACCTGTATCAATCCACCAACATGGTGATTGAAATACTGAAAGAACAGTAAATAAATTACCGTACCCATCAGTGTTGCTAGCGGTCACAATGTTGACAGTCTTTCCACCTTTCCCTTTGCGATCTGCACGAACTGGGCAGTCCTTGAAAAAGTGGCCGAGCTCTCCACATGAATAACAATATAGCTCGGCCTTGTTCAACTTCATCTTCTTCTTGAAGGTTGTAGTCTTTTCAGGCTTGTTGAATGAGGGCTTATAGTTCCCTTTGTTCTTGCCGAAGGTCTTCTTCTACGCCATGTAGGCGCTAGACTGACCCTCGCCTCCTCTCTCAGCAGTGTCCTTAGCCCGATCCTTGTCCTCAACATCGAGAGATGCTATCAGGTTTTCAACTGATATCTCCTATCTCTTGTGTTTGAGAGTTGTGGCGAAGTTCCTCCATGAAGAAGGCAACTTTACAATAATGCACCAGCCACAAACTTGTCGGGTAAGATACACTTGAGGATTTCAAGCTCCTTGGCAAAGCACTGTATCTCATGAGCTTGCTCAACTACAGAACGGTTGTTAACCATCCGGTAATCATGAAAGCTCTCCATGATGTACAGCTCACTGCCAGCATCTGCTACACCGAACTTAGCGTTCAGTGCCTCCTAGAGCTCTTTTCCATCTTTGATGTGCATATACACATCAAACAACTTGTTGTCAAGAACACTCAGAACGCATCCCACAAAGACAAGATTGG
Source organism: Avena sativa (assembly GCA_916181665.1). NCBI lineage: Eukaryota > Viridiplantae > Streptophyta > Magnoliopsida > Poales > Poaceae > Avena > Avena sativa. The sequence goes on from OV702296.1 coordinate 222,697,932, forward strand.
TTTCCTTGAACTTGTTCTGAACCTCGTCAGATGTAGTTCTTTCAGGTAAACCCTCACTAGTCTCGAATACTTTCAGAGCTTGCAGCCACATAGTGGTCTTATACTGCCACCTCTTGAAATGAACACCGGTAAACTTTTCCGGCTTCATAGCATCGGCCAAGTGTCCCATGTTTAATTCAGGAAATTTTCTATAATAAGGTTTTTGGATTATTGGATTATTAGGTATAATTTCCACGATTAATTTCAGAATATAAATCATGACAACAGTAGCTATAATCACGTGAACCTCTAACATACTAGATGTATTGATCAACATGAACAGTAGCAGACTATACGCACTAACAGCCATAGTAAAACAACAGATCTGATGGCGGTGTACGTACTGATCGGTTGCCGATGTAGTCGCTGTTGGTGCAGTAGCCTGTCGAAAAAGTCGGTATTAAAGACGACGTGCACGAGGTCCGGCTTGACGACCGGGAAGACGCGCCGTGATGACGAACTTGAGCAGTCGTGCGGAGCACTTTCCAAAAATCTTATTCGCCCTCTCCCGTACAGGATCACAAAGACGAGTGGTTCCGGAGACCTGCTCTCCCGACCGCCGGTGCACGCCGGTAAGCGGGATGGAGTAGACTACGGTGGCGGCGCAAGCAGAAAGGATGGCAAAACCCTAGATTGGTTTGGTGTCGTACGTTGTGGAAGCCGCACAGACGTTTATATAGAGCAGCTCGGAAATCCCGTACAGGACACGAAGTGGACCAAACCCACGTCGCGCATGTTCGGGTCGGTTACAGATAGCCCACGATCCGGGAGCAACCCGAATCCGCTAACTGTTGACACGTCTGTCTAACCACACACATTTTTCTGGGCAGCAAAATAAATCTTGGCTCGGCGAGATTCCCGCAACCCGCGGCGCGCGCGTCGTGACGAGGCGAGCGTGCGTGCGAGCGGCGTCGTCGTCGGAGGAGGAGCGCGCGTGTATCTCTCTTATTGTCACTCACTTACAAAGTGGTGCAACACTCCACCTTATAAGGTGGTGCAACTCTCCTTCAACTTTCAATGTGGGACTAAACTTTAGCTCCCACAACTCTTGCCACACACACATGTGAGTTGCCACCAACTTGGGCCAAATCACATATGGGCTTCCACATACATGGGCTTTGAGATTTAGGGAAAATCTGAAATCACACATGGGTCTAATGATTTATCCCATTATTTCTAACAGTATCAATGGTAAAAATTGAACTGGGGTCCATAGTTCACTAGAGGTGCTCTCCTTAGATAAACAATATGGCATGAAGGGTAAACAAATTACAGCAGGACAATTGACAGGAACTGAGCAAGGCATAACAATGCAATTACTAGTCAGAAAGATCCTATAAGGTTGATTGGGCAATACAACAATATACATAGACTGCCATCCAACTGCATCTATGACTAGAAGTCCACCTTCCGGTTATCATCCGAACCCCCTCCAGTATTAAGTTGCAAGCAACATACAACTTCTTTAAGCAAAGTGTGTAAGGTAAACAGTCCACATGTTCCATGGACAAGAGACCGTTGTTTTCTCCCTAGTAGCAACATCACATCTACAACCGAAGAGATTATTGTCACTTTACTTGGAAACTAGAGGCATGAACCCACTATCGAGCATAAATACCCCCTCTTAAAGTCACTAGAAACTACTTGGCCAAGATAGCTACTAACAACGGAGAGCATGCAAGATCACAAACAACACAGACATGATAGAATCATAAAGACAAAACCATTAATCAAACCAATATAATAATCTCAATATCCATCGGATCCCCGCAAACACAACATGCATGATTACAAATAGATTAGATCTTGATCATGAACGAAGCTCACAAGATCTATACATGAAAGCACAAAGGAGGAGATACAACCATCTACTACTACATGGACCCATAGTCCAAGGTGGAACTACTCACGCATCATACCGGAGAGAAGGCCTCCGGGGTGATCTCCCCTCTGGCAGGGTGACGGGAAGAACTTCAGATCCCCCCGATCTGGGGACGATGGTGGCGGCGGCTACAGACGGTTTCGTGGATTTCTGATCGGGTGTCCAGGGTTTCTGTATCGGAGGCTTCTTATAGGCGAATGTGGAGACCGAGGCGGCCGCCAGGGCGACCAAACCATAGCCAGGCGCGGGGTGGGGCCTACCCGCGCCTGGGGTGGGTCTGTCCCCTCTGGCCGGCCCCTCGGGCTCTCCTCTGGACTTCTTGTTCCCCATGGAAAGTAATTTACTTTGTCCTTTGTCCTGTCCAATTCCGAGAATATTTCTTTACTAACTTTTCTGAAACCAAAAACAGAAGAAAACAGGCATCTGACACTGTTGCAACCTGTTAGTAGGTTAGTACCAGAAAACATGTAAAAAGCACCTCAAAGTGTGGATAAGTAAAGCAAAGTAGATACTAAACAAGCATGGAGCATCAAAATTTATAGATATGTTTCCAACGTATCAATGGCCTAGCGGGAGAGAACATGTAATTAGAGGAGGAAAGTTATTGGAGGAAAAGAGAGAAAAATTAGATATCCAGCTGGCCCACTGCTAGTGAGAGTAGTCTCTAATCCCGGTCAGGGTAGTTGATTCCCCGGTGTACCAAACACCTCCAAGGTTCGATTTAGAACGGGATTCGATAGTTCAGGGTGCTAACGACCGGGATTTTGACGCCAAGGTTCAACTCAACGAACATCTACGAGTTTAGGGTTTAGAATAGACATTTTCCTATAGACGCGCGCCGCCTAGAAGAAGCACGAGTAATGCGACCCTTTTTAGCTAGCAGCGAGCACATCCTTGTCACAATATTGTTTACCTAATTCAGTTTACCAAATAGACGGATCAATTATAGCACTTTATAATTTTATTAATTTAGGTCATTAGTAATTACATTACCAAATAGAGTTCGCTAGAAAAAAACATTTCAGTTGATATTTTCATGAAAAAAACTAAGGGATCCAACGTTAATTTTTCATCAGCCGGGATAAAAATTAACAGACACTTGCCATACTTATGTAATACCTGATGATTGAGTAATACAAATTTTGTTCGCAAAAAAAGTTAACTTTTCATACAAGTTTTATTCGCAAAAAGTTTTTCATCCATGGTGATGGCTACCATGCTAGTTAACATAGAAAAACAATTAAGGAAATCAGCTCTCGATTAAAAGGAGTATGCGATTGATTGTGTGATTTCTCTAACGGGGAACCCACCGGCCAACCTAGGTAACACAATCTTCTCATAATAACCTGATACAAAGGGCTTGGTGTAACAAAATGGAAAAATAGGACCGAAATCTCAGCCCACTTGGAAGCATGCAGATGTAAGCATGTTTATATTTTTTCGGCAAAACAAGGTCTGTACAGGTGTTAACTAATAGAAATCCTACCTAGATGCATCTAGCGGATCAATCAATTAATTCATCTAAGAACAGAGCAATGAAGTTGTGTATCATTGGTTTAACTGATGTCCTCCTCGCCCTGGACGTCTGACACTGTGGCTCCTCCACCCCGTCCTACTCCCTGACGTTGGACATCAAAATTGGTATGAGCTCCGGTGGCGGCATGGGGAGATGGGGTTCGAAGGGTGCGGGCGGTACGCAAGATCCCAGGAAAGGTGGAAGCACCGACAGCAAGGGAAGTAGAGGAGATCAGCGAGGTTGCGATAGTTAGCACGGAGGCCGTAGCTACGAGACGGAAGGACCGGAGCGCGACTCTGCAGTCGCACTGTAGTAGTTTAATTGGTTCCTCCATATAACCTCCTCTCGGCCGCCCCTCCCGCCCCCTCAGGCCAAGCCTGTTGATAAGACACTATGCTAAAAAATGATTATAATCCATTTATAATAAACTCTTTTACTTCTTTATAGATCCTTCTACAACTAAATTTTAATTACTTTTTAATAATACAACAGTGCGTAGATAATATTCTCTCTTATTTTCATTTGTATCTAACAACATTAGCAAAACTATGTTTGCGACACCGAAATTCAGATTTCATTTTTCTTACAAATAACAATCATATATATTAAAATGCACCGGTGCTGAAACAAAAAAATATTTTCTTTGAACATTTCGATGTGATATTTTGTTGAACTAAATCTTTGTAAATCTTAGCAAAGTACAAAAATAAGAATAGTCACATTCAGCTATAGAATTATTTGTGTCGCTTAGATGTATTATGGTTTATGTAGACGTATGTGTGTTCCTTGGTTTTAGTATCATGAGATGTTGTTATGGAAGGTACTGCAGTGTATGGATCTTACAAATATCATCATAGAAGTATGTGGAGAATGTTCTAAGCTTAGCCATAACTATGAGAAAACCGTCAAGTGCGTAAGTTCAATAAATCGTTCTCGCTCTCTTGCTAGTATGGCTAGACTCGTTCCTTTGCCTTTTCATAGTCAAATATCATACTCCCTCATACTCATATTAATTGATTATATTTAGACATGTTTTAATACTAAATATATTTGAATCTAGACGAATTGGAGTCAACTAATATATGTCCAAGGAAGTATTATTTAATCCATATCTACAAGGCAAGTGCATAAGTTTGTAACATGTATGCAAAAAATGTCTAGTAGCACTGTTTCATAATTTCTAATGCTTATGGGCCGGGCTGGACGGTGCACCAGGCGGGCCAAAAAGAATAAAAGGTTGAAAAAGTCGGAGCAGGCCTGCCCTGCACGAGCACGAGCACGAGCAGTATTTTGGAGAGCGGTGATGCGGTCCATGGTCAGAACCGTCAGTAGTCTGACCGGTCAAATTCCCCATTCGCACTCCACGTTGCTTCCCGTGTCTCCTTCTCCCACAAGTTCCGCACTTTTCCCCATCCCATCCCAACCCAGTGTAGCATCGTCGCCGATCGCCGTCCTCCGTCCAATCCAGGCAAGGATCGGATCCCGTCGACGCATCGATCGGCAGCTCCTCGGGGCCAGCTCGCCGGCCGGCTGGCACAAGGAGAAGAGGACGCAGGTGATCGGAGGATGGGGCGGCTGTTCTTGGTGAGCCTGGCGCCGACGGGCACCATCTACTGCTGCAAGCACTGCGACACTCCCCTCGCCTACGCCCACCAAATCGTCTCCAAGGTCATCTCCCCCCTTTACTTCCCATCTCCATTTTTATTTTATTTATTTATTATTATGGGTTTATTTTGTCCGAATATTTTAACAGCAGACCTGTTTGTGCTCTTCATGGTTGTCAGATGTTCTGCTGCAAGCACGGCAAGGCATACCTCTTCGACAAGGTGTAAGTAAAACCTCCATCATCTTCTTCATCCTCAATCTTCTTGCTTGGTAATGCAGGCTCTGTTTTCTTCTCTGTTTTACTGTATATATATATGTATCCTTTCCTTGCTTGGTAATGCTGCAGCGTGAACGTGAACACCGGGGAGAAGGACGACCGGATGATGACCACCGGCCTGCACACCGTCTGCGACATCTTCTGCGTCGCCTGCGGGTCCATCCTCGGATGGAAATACGTACTAACAATCGCTTTCTACTACTACTTTTCTTCTCTACGTTTTCATCCAAATGTTCGTCATTAACTGGTTGGGCAACTAATCACTCTGTACATGGTCAATGTAGCTGTCTGCATTCGAGAAGGACCAGAGGTACAAGGAGGGCAAGTTCATCCTCGAGAGGTCAGTACTTCGTGTCTCTGCTCTGTTCTCACTGCTTGCTTAATTTTGCTGCCAGATGAAACCACTAGTATAGCTACTCTAAAACATTAATAATATCCTGACAATAGTTTTAACTGAACATGGTACTGCTGCGCCATCATGGTTTTGTGCTAGCCTCTTAACAAGACCTACAAAGTAATCTAGCTAGATGATGACAATACTAACAGAAAATGCAACGCAAGTCAGAAATAATGCAGAATTTTCCTTCCTTGAGAATCAAGTTAAGTATTAAAGAACATACTAAGATAGGTTTCTATTGTACCTCTGCTCCTGAATGTACACGTTAATCTGGAACCTACTGAAAAAACTCATATCCATCTTCTTGAGTTGACACGCAGGTGCAAGATACGCTCGGGCGGCCCTCCCGACAGAATCCAGCTGTGGGCTGAGCATGACGTCCGGGTAAGCTCTAGCGAGGACGACGACCAGGGCGCCGTCTGACGACCGGCAACGCAATGCAACATCAATTGATTTCCCCGTATGACAGACATGACTGTAAATTATTAGTGTTAGCTAGCGTCGTTCCCTGGTAATTCCAACATTGTCACCTGCATTGTAGCTACTCGCTAGATGAAGAACCCTGCCTGCCTATCTATCTATATAGCCATATGAATCAGCCCAGTGGTCGGTCTTGTACATATATGAATCTGTGTCCATGCAATAAAATCTTTTTCAGTTTCTACCATTTAGATGCTTTGAAACTCGGGCTTCGAATTCACTGCTGGGGATGCCTCTCTCTCTCTCTCTCTCTCTCTCTCTCTCTCTCTCTCTTGTCCTCACCCCCGTTCACCCCACCACCGCCGGCCTCCCTGATGCGCTCGCTCCCTGGCCCCTCGCCTCGCTGTCCGGAGCGGGGGAGGATCCTCGGTACGGGCTTGTACAGGGAGATATTGGCGCTTCGCTCGTTACTCGCGGCTTTCGAGATGCTGTCCCCATTGGAACCACCCTTTGCACATCGGAGGTTGGAGGGCTGCCGATGAGAGATGCGATGATCTTGGATGCTTCGCTAGGAATTGGTATGCCTATGCTTTGAGCTCGTCAAATCGCAGGTATGGCTTCAGATCCCACCGTGAATGCGCCACTTTCTCTCGCTCTCTGAGCGATTTGTTTCCCCTAAAATCGGTTCCTCTAGTGCCGCATATTCCTCCGGATCGTGTTCATGGTCCGATCCAATCTCGCGTGATCCCTGACACTACTTGGATGAGACATGGATGATGGCGGAATTGGGCTTCCTGTTCGGATGCGTCTGGAATTTTGGGTCCGTCTCCTGGGTTGACGGCGTTGCAAACTCTGTTAGTTGTTGTTGGGGAGATACCCGATCATGCCACATGTTCCTCATCCGCGGGTGGTGGGTCGGCAAACCCTAGTGCGGGGGGTACATATCCCCGCATCCGCCGCCCCCTGGTCCGATCTATCCCAACTCCTTTGGCACTTCTGGTCTGCTCCCAGATCTCCATCTCTGAATTCCCCTCACACTATTTCCTTTAATTGATGGAAGGGCAAGGTTACTGGCGATTTATGATCCTTTGTTCAAGTCGCTGCCTCTACGACGATGGGAGATGGGAGAGGGAGATTTGGCGGCAGAGGAAACATGGCTTAGGTGAATGCAGCCCGTGGGCGTGGCTATGGGCGCAATGTTTGACAGAGGGATGAGGTCCAAACCTCCTCTAACAACGCGTGTGGCTCGGGCTCGCAGCAGTCCGGTGATCGTTGGGAGATTGATACCCGTGAATCGGAGCAGCGCCGCCAAGATGATGTCTCTATCGATGGTTCTGGTAAAAATATCTTTGCTAGGCAACCTTCTTCTGATGGTGATGTTCCTTGTGCAAACTGTAACATTCTAGGGCATCTCATGGCTAAGTGTCCTACCATTAGATGTGAAAGGTGTAGGAAGCTAGGTCACATTTGTCAGATTTGTCAGGCTGTGCTTCCCTGGGAATGTGTTCCTGCTATGTGTGGTTTTCAGGCACCTGGCTTAGGTTTTTTCTACATGCCTGACTCGAGCACCTCTAAACAAAACAAAGAGAGATCTAGCAGCATGGTGATCACTGTTATTGAAGGATCAACCACATCTAGGGAGATTGAACAAGAATTCAACCTGGTTTTTGGTGATAGCTGGAGATGTACTACAAGACCAATTGGCCCTAGACACTACATCATGAGGTCCTAATCCGAAGGAAGTGGAACGTGCTTTCTACTATGGTGCCTCAATGCGCTTGAATACTGTTGATGCTTCTGTCAAGTTGTCTATGTGGACTGCTTCAGTTCGAGCAAAAGCTACTCTGCATAAAGCTTGGGGTGAGAATTAGCAACATTCCCCTGGACAAGAGAACTGGGGGAAATTCTTTTTATGTTGGATCTCTTGCTGGCGCCTCTCTTGATTGGACAGTTCCACTCTACACAAACCTGAATTTGTGAGAGTTCTGATTGGATGTAGAGATGTGGAGCTCATTCATGCAAGTGCTGAAGGCTATATGGGAGATAATTTTTATGATTTCTTTTATGAGGTGGACAAAGTGGTTGTGGCTGGGCCTCCTAAACAAACTAGCTCTATTCCTATGGGTAGTCATGGAGCTCCATATCCCAAGAGAGGAAGGATAGATCAAAGCTTGACTGCAACTAAAGAGGCATCTAGCTATGAATAGGTCTATGGGAGTTAGACTGATTCTGTCAAGCAACACAAAAATCAGAATGTGATGAATGTGGTTACTGAACATGAGCAAGAGTCCGAGGAAGATAGTGCCTTGGGAAACAAACTCCTAATTGAAACCATTGCTAGAGAACATGAGGAATCACTTTCTGGTATGGATTCACCTTCTAACAAGTGGCTTATTCCTTGTCCCATCCTTCAGAATTCAATTAATGCTCCTTCACCTTCTGCTACTGCCAATTTTTCCAATACTCTCCCTTTTAATGCTTGGCCATCTTTTCCTAAGATTATTGAAATTTGTAATGATTCCTCATCACCTTTCAGTGGGGATCCTTCTTATTTAGTGCAATCACCTGAATCATCTCCCATGGAAGGTATTACTGCTGAAGGGAATGAAAATATGGAGGAGAGGTTCAACACCAGGCTCCAGGCTCAGTCTAATGTGCATGTGATGGACAAGGTGGCTATGATTTCTAAGAAGAATAATTTGGAAGATAATCATGACATCCCCCCTTGAAAGATCAAGGATGCCGCCTAGAGGGGGGGGTGAATAGGCGGTTTAAAACTTTTACGAGATGGGCTTAACAATGGAAGAATAAAACTATCATTTTCTTTTGTTAAGCACAAATCCTATATATACTAAGGTTCACCTATATGCACCAACAACTTATGCTAAGAAATACAAGAAACAATGTGATAGCAAGATATAGATTACTTTAAGCACGAAGGCTATCACAATGTAAAGTGCATAAGTAAAGAGCTTAGGTATAGAGATAACCGAGGCACGCGGGGACGACGATATTTTACCGAGTTCCTTCCACAATGGAAGTACGTCTCATTGGAGGGGTGGGCGGTACTAAGACCACCAATGCCACAAAAGGCCTCACCCTATTCTCCCGAGCACCCGCCGCAAGGCAAGCACCTGATCCACTATGGGACACTTAATTCAAGGATCCCAATAAATTCCACCAAGGCCACACAACCTTCTAGGGTTCCAAGAACCCAAGAGGGACAAGCTTCAATGAATATCACAGACCAAATCCTCCGAGGAGAACTCAAACCGATGCACCGAACGCAAATGGCAAGAACACCACTAAGATGCTCCAATCCCTCACTCTCAAGTTCCAACAAAGCTACTAAAGCTATTGGGGGAACAAGAGAGGAGGAATCAAAGAGGAACACAAAATCCCCCAAGATCTCGATCCCAAAGAATCACTCACAAAGAGGTGATTTGGTTTGGTCAAAATATAGATCTAGATCTCCTCTACCTTCCACTCAAATATGGGCAAGAATCATTGGAGGGGAAGACTTGAATCAAGCTTCAAAAAGTGAGAGCAAATGGAACAAATCTTAGACAAAATAGAGGAAGAAGAAGCAATCAAATAAAAAGGAAAGAGGAGCTATTTATATGGGCAAAGCAAAATATGGCCGTTGGGGCGATTTTCCTGAACGGTCCGGTAGTACCGGAGTGACCCGGTACTATCGGACCTAGGCCAGCGATGCAAAGCAGCAGGCGCGAGCGAGCAGGAGAAAGAGACAAAAGGGGATCAGGATCTAACCACCCAGCCCACGGGAATAGCGAAGCAGGAGCGAGGCGAGGCGCGCGGCGCGGGATCCAGCTGGCGGCGCGCGTGATAGCTATGAGGTTCGACATATTTTTAATGGTTTCTATTGATGGTTTTCGTTTGAATTTGATGGTTTTCTAGATTTACCTAACGCTAATACTTCAGTAGCGAAGAAAACTTGGTTTTTAATGTGTGTTTCAGGTTCTGAACATCAATAGAGGGTTTTACCAGCAAAAACACAAAATTCAGACGAAAACAAGCAAGTCTCTTTTTGGAAGCAATCAAGGGAGGCATACAATAGCTTTAACGAGCAACTATACGGCGGAAATATTTTCTGGCCATATTGTGTAACACCCCAGTTTTAACTAATGTCTAATTAGGTTTTTTTTGTGCATCATGAGCATCATATTCTTAAATTTATGCATTGAAGAAAATAAAGAACAAACCCTAAAACCCAAATCTATTTATGAGTGCTCTCTGTTTTGAATCCTCTCAAAACATTTCAAATGATCCTTGTGATCCTTCTAAATTGGCTAAGGAAAGGCACAACTATTTTATTAAAGTTTTGTGCAAGTTTGGTATATTTTGGGATCACCAAATTATTGCAAACTACTAAAAGGGTGAAAATAATTCAAAATAAAATGAATTTAGAGTCTCTCTAGTTGTTTTGCTCTATTTTATAAAAGTCCAGGGATTTTTTAACAAAATCTTCTGCAGAGAGGCACCTCGGGTTGTTTTCTGTTTTTCCCAGGGGGGTTTCTGCAAGTTGCTCGTCGTCTTCCCCAGCTGGAAGCTGCTGCGTGCCCGCGCCGCCGCAGTCGATACACGCCGCTCGGTCGCCGCCGTCCATCGTGCTCTAGGCGAAGATAAGGTCGTCCCGAGCCGTTCCCATCTTCTCCTGCTCCTCTCACTCACCCCACGCTCGCTCCTCCTCTCCCCCTCTCTGAGACGAGCTTCCCGAAACCCTAGCTCCAGCGACCGATGAATCGCCGCCGATCTGGACGGCCCCGAGCTCCGCCGAGCATGCTGGAGGAACCTCCTCGTCGAGCTGAGATCCCTCGTTGAAGGAATCGACCCCGCACGCTGGGCATCAACGCCACTGTCACATTCTGCTCTGACTCCGGCCGCCGGTTCTGCCACCAATTCCGGCCACACCCAGCCTCGCCCTGCCTCGAAGATCTTCCCACGAGCATCCTCGTGAGCTGGTGGTTCTCAGGAGCCTCTCCACCTTCTCCCTCCCTCTCTGGTTTGTTCCCCGCGTCGACAACTGCTGCGCGCCGCCGCAGAGCCTCGCCATAGCTGCTGTTCCGGCGACCTTTTTCGAGCGGCGCCGCCACTATCTTAATTGCCTCGCTGTGCCGCTTCGAACACGCCTATCCCCGTCGCCCCGCATGCCTCACAGCACCGTCGTCGGTGACCATCCGATGGTGGCCGCCGTGATGACGTCACCACGACGTCAGGCTGGCGTGGTCGTGGGGTCGTTGACTGCTGACCGCCATGGTGGCAACCAATGTGGCCCTAGGCCCTTCTGTCAGTGACCGCGGGTACGATTAGGTGTAGTAATATAAGTATCTGTTCGCTCCGCTGATGTCAGCCTGGCGCAATAAACCCTTTTTAAATGGTTTAATATTTTCAGAAAATGGTTTAAATCTTATAAATTCATATCAAATTATTTATAAGTCAGAAAAATAAAATAATATATCAAAATGTTCAGAAAAATGAGCCCTATCTATTAGACCTATAATCATGCATTGTTAAGCAACTTCCAAGACAAGTTTAATTAGAGAACATAGTAACCCCTTATAGGTGTTTCTGGAGTTTTCCTGAGTTAGGGTTTTTACCCCTCGGAACCTCGTTTAATTGGTCGAGCATGCCTTAGGGTTACAATTCAATACAACTTAACTTGTCATATCATCATCCTTGCTTGAGCATTGCATCGATGCCATTGTTGATTGTTTCCCTCTCTTTCCGGTGTTTGGTTCTTCCTGGTAGAATACGATATCAAGATCAAGATCGAAGACCGAGATCAACACTGTCGAAGTTTGAAGATCGAATGACAATACTTGACAAACTATAACCAAGTTAAGTACAAGCTTCCGAAGATCTGCTTTCTGGTTATCAACATGCAAAGGCAAGCATAGCCCCACCATGATATAATCCTATGATTTCGAAAGCATTTCAATTCCTGCCATGATGCATACGATTCTACTGTGGTCTTTTACCGATAGATAAAGTATCCTATCTATTGCATTACTCCCTTTGAGCTTATATTACCTGATCCACCGCTCCTAGCATAACTAGGTTTGGCTTGTGTGCATTGCTAGAGCTTATCAGTGTCCTGCTTAGCCATGCATAGCTGAGTCTGGTCCATCCAGATAATGTATCAGATGCAAAGAATCTAGTATGATAGGAGAACATGATGAGATGAGATCAGAGGCGATATGAGATTAAACATGCTAAGGCTTGTATGGGAGGCCATGATGGGATGTAGTTTTTCTAGTCACATGCTCGCCACCACTAGGAACCGAGTTCTTGTCTTTGGAACCGAGATGAGCGTACAACCACACGGGGCCTGGACAACCTCACGAGTAACTACCTTGCCTAGTAGATTCCATGAGTCACATAGTTCGGGCGTTCCATTCGACATATGCATAGAAGACCTTTTGAAAGATTTGCCGGGTGAAGGTGCATTCATAACAAGTAGGGAAGCATGGACCTGGTTGCTTGGGGTCGATGGAGCCCCTGGTAAACCAACCTCGCCTCACATCTTTAAGTACCGGCTTTGGTATTTGACCCGTTACGGTGGAACCATACTTATTGCGTGACTCATGGTCTCGGCGAAAGCAAGGTAAAGGTCGTGTCTAACCACCCTCTGCCGGCCTTCCAAGGAAGAGGGCTTATCTAGTGGCACTAAGAGAAGGTTAGTACGTGTGGGTAAAGTTGTAGACCCCTACATGGTTAAATATTTTTGAAAAGCCGTGTTCATGGTTATGAATGACTTGGCGACCAGACTCAAGATCATAGAGAACTATAACCTAATCGTAAAACTTGGAAGATCAACGTGTGTTTAAGGATGCTTCCTCATGGGTACGAGGGGGTGATCCTAGTTAGGGTTCATATGATGATTTGGTGGATATCAAAAGATGATGATTAATATTTCGGAGATGTCGCTCTCTTATCCTCTTTTAAAATATTCTGAATAGAAGAGCTTCTTCTCCCTCTTGTTTTATAAACAAAGATGGCTTTATGCAAAACAACTCCACCAGCCATAAGTCTTGCGGAGTACACCCTGTACTCACCCTTGCTTTGTTGATACTTTTGGCAGATTAAGTGTTCCTTTGAAGACAAGTTCCGTACTACATCGACATCGACGAGTAACTTGGGGTTCCCGGCCGGCAGGCTGGAATCTATGGGCTGGGACGTCATCATTATGCTTCAGGCCTCTTAGGACATTTGTTAAGTTTGCTATACTTAATAGCATAATTTGCCTTCCGTTGTTTGATGTTTGTGGTCAGTGACCTCTGCTTGTAATAATTTGGTTCTTTGCTCAGTTATGAGCTTGCTATAATAAATTTTGTGTCGTAGGGTCACTGTTGTGTTACCGATTCTTCACTGGATATCCTCGAGCTCAAGGTTAAGCTTATATCAGACAGAGGTCTGGGATTTGTTTAGCCCTGATCCCGGGGATGTCATAGGTCTTGGTATCAAATCAGTACCGACCGTAGGAAAGCCTTGCTATTGGTCGATGTTGAGTCTAGTACTTGTGAAAACTATTTTAAAGATCTAAAGTATTTGCAAAAACTCTAGTATGCTTCTTTTTCTTCTTATCTAGTTTCGCTCTAGCTCTAGGTTATCTTATCTGGTGTTGGCGTTGAAAAGTTTTGATATCTCTTCTAGTCTTTCAAAGCTTAGGTGCCTTCTTGGCATGTCGTTTCTCAGCCAGTTGACCTAGTGTCGAGTTCTCTAGAGTAGCGTGCGTTGTGAATTCCTTGTCCCCTTACTCCTTTTTAACATGAGACATTCCTTTCCATCATGATCTCTCTGTTTTATGGATCCTACAATATAATGATCCGTAGTGTTCTGTTCTAGGCTTCGAGGTTTCCTTTCGCCTCGTGTGCCTCCTTTTTGTTTGTTGGGTACTTCATAAGTCATTTCTTCTCTTGGAAGCTACCTTTTTATTATTACCCTGCAGTGTACGCTATGTCACTCAAGTAGTAGTTACTTCTTTCTCGGGTTTTAACCCTTGGACTTGAACCGAAGATCCCGGATTGTGCTGGATTCTATTGTTGTGAATCTTGTACATGAAGCTGACCTTTAACCCAAGATCCATTCCTTTGACCCCTGTTGATAATGTTCACACATTACCTCAGGATGGCTGGTATACAATTCTAGCCTTCAGGCCTGTGGATATTGTCACCATTGAACATTGAAGATAAAGGACTTCCCTACCACATGCTATGGCAGATGTTCTTTAATGGAACCAAATAGATCACGACAAGAGTACTCCTCGAGAGTCTCGCATCTATATTCGTGACTCTGCCACACCTTACCTCTTCTCTGCATTGGTTTCGGAAGGTTGTTGACTTATGCATCCACATCTCGGGATTCTATCCTGAGCATGTTCACCTTTTCCCTTGTTCTTTTCTGACCTTTATCTACCAGTTGGTAGCCAAGTAGTAAATGTTTAATGGTGTCTTCCGATGCAAGATACTCTTGTGGTCCGTCCTAACAAACCATTTCGAAATGTCAGGAGAAACAAACTCCAGTACCTCGTCATTTCTAGGACCAGGTCAAAGTGTTGTAATCCGCAGATCAAGAGGCATTGATTGTCTTCCATCTATTCTACCTCAAAGTATCACACTCTTTTATACTAAGAGGTCATGCTGATTTTCATGACCCCTTACTGAAGTGATACTCTCACACATCTTTACCACCCTTCCTCTGAACCTTCTTGCTTGTGAGGGATTCGTGTGTGTAATAATGTGGCCACTCGAGATTCTTATCAATTGTTATTGTTTTGAACTCTAAGGAAATTTGTGTCATTCTTAGCGTGATTACTTAACCCCATCACTAAGTGAAGAATGGTCGTGTTACCAAGTTTGTTATTCTGGTGCACTCTCTTCGGTCAAAGAGTTAGGCTTGTGTCGAAACTCTGAGACTGTGTCTTCTTGCCTTACCAAGAAAGTTTCCTCTCGAACTAAGTGACATATCGGTGGCTCGTGATATTATAGATGTCTACTAGAAGTATCGTCATGTTGCCACATGACCGTGTTGTCAAGTTCTTGAGAAAGCAAGTTCTCTGAACTTCTCTTTTCTCCAAGGATCTGTACTGGATACCCTGAACTAGTTGGTTGAGTTTAAACAACAACTTGGAGAGTTGTGACAGAAGTTTTATCCGACTTTGTTCCTTCTTAAAGGGATGTCTAGCTCTGTTTGTGCTGAAGAAAGATAGTATCTCCTTTGAGGATATGTTATCTTTCCCCACCTTTGATTTGATTTGGGTTATCGTCAAATCAAACTCAGTCCAAGGACTACCTTGATGGTATTGCCACTTGTGATGTTTCACTTTAGTACATCTTCATGACCTTTGGTCTGACCAATACTTTTGTCTTGTTCATGCAAATATATGAGTCCATCTTAATGGAGTGTCTCGATAACTTTGTCGTTGAGCCCATCGATGACATCCTTATCTCCTCCATGTTAGATTAGATTCATATGGAACATTGGGCATTAATGTTGGAAACTTTCGAGAACCATCTTCGGGTCATTTCGAAGTATGAGTTTTGGATGTTAGAAGTGACCTTCTTTGGTTCATGTGCAATTGTTGAAAGATATCGCCATGGATTTGAGAAGAGTTACCTTTGTTCCTTAAGGATACATGTGTGTTTTATTGTCAGTACTTATGCATATGCAGTTGTCCTCCGACAAGTTGCTAATGCATGGTTCTAACAATCTAGCTCGGTCTTGTAGAGCTTTACACTGTAGTCCATATCTTGAGAACCTAGTAAATTTACCTTTGCGGTAAATGTTGCAAACTTTCTATTCGGACATGCTGAGTCTGAAGTATCATTTCACTTAACCAAAGCTGAATCTCAAGCAGCAATGATGGTTGGTGTTTCTCAAGGTTTTGACATAGGTTTCTTTGTAATTCTGGCAAGGTTGATGTAATAGTTGACACACTTAGCCGGAAAGACCCTATGTCATATTCCCCTGGTTCGCCGGAGAGAGGAAGGCCTAGGAGAACCGTGGCGATGAGGAGAAGGCGAGGTCGACGGGGAGCTCGCGGCGGCCGGTTCGCGCGGCCTCGGGAGCGGGCGAGGTGGACGGGCGGAGGAGGGAGGGCGGTGGCCTGGCTCGTGGCCGGAGGAGGCGGAGACGGCGACCGAGGGCAGAGGGCCGGCGCCAGGTGGAACAAGCGGAGACCACGGCCGGGCGACACGGTCGAGGTGGACAGCGCGGCGACCCGACGGAGATGCGGCCGGGGAGGGGAGAGGAAGGAGAGGAGGCGGTGGCGGATGGCGGGGCGAGCCCGAGCGGCGGAAGAAGGAGGCCGGCGAGGGGAGCGGCGCGGGGCCGAGGAGAGGATTCCACGGGGAGGCCGAGCAGCGCAGCCGGCCAGACTCGGGGCGGAAGACGGCGGGGAGGCCAGAGAGGTTGGTGGGGTGGGAGAGAGAGGGAGATGGGACGGCGCGGGGGACGCGAGGCCAGGGCGGGCCCGCGGGGGAGAGGGGATCGAGGGAGGTGGGGTCGGTCGGTGGGGAAACGGGCAGGTGGTGGGGCCGCGCGGGGGCGCGCGCCCAGGTGGCGGCGGGGGTGGGAGTGGCCAGGCTGGCCAGGGGGAGGGGCGGCCGGCTGAGGTGGCGGGCAGGGATAGGTTAAGGGGGAAGGGAGTGGCGAGGTGGCGGCAGGCTATTGGATGGGGTGATGTGGAGGCTGGGTGGGTAGATAGGATTGGGTAGAAAAAGGATCTAGGTAGTCTGGTTATGTACTGGGGTGGCCGACTGGGTCGAATCGGCCCGGAACGGCTGCCCCTAAAAATAAAACAGATATTTTAATATTTAAAACTGGGCTTTTGAAATCCATTGGTAGACGAAACAAAATAATCCGGAGACCCGGGTTTGGATTTTGAAATAATGGCGGGGTATTTAGAAAACAAAAATATGTTTTTTTTTTTGAAAGTAGTTTCAGACACCCAATGCATGATGATGACGATACTCAAATGCAATGTGGCATGATGACATGAGCATGCAGTCATGATGGTGCAATGCACAAAAACACCGCGATTTTCTAGTAGTGGTTTTTGCGGGGCGCCACAATTCGACACCACTAACAATGGATCTCGCCCTCGAGATCCGCCTCATGGTACCGGAAGGAAGGTCGGCGATCTGCGTCTTCTTGCTTCGTGTAGATCCTCGCGACACCACTAACAAGAGGTCGTTGTCCGTGATCGCCGAGAGAACACTCCGGGAACAAAAGGTCGAAGGTAGAGGTATCAACAAATAAAGCCACCTCTAGCTTCGATAGAAAGAGGGAACCGATGCATTCTCATCCACTTCAATGTACAAAAGCGAATAGAATGGGTAGTCGGCATGGGGGCCAATCCATCACGCACCCAAACTATTACTCTGCACAATCAGTAGAAAAGCGTGCAACCATTCTCGGAATCAGACTGAAGATCTCGACAATCGAGGTTCAGAAACAAAGGAGGGATGCAGACTCTGCATCGGATCTGGCGTAGATGATGTCGTCGCGTCGGAAAACACCGGAAGGCACGAGAAGGAATAAAGAGAAGTCCACCCGACGAAGGATTCCTCGGATAGCATGAAGACCAGATGTAGCAACACCGTTACCAAAGGAGGAAGCAAAACCCTGAAGGTACAACGGAAATACCACCCACGAGAAACCCTGGACTAGAAGAAGGTAAGAGAGCAGATTTAAAACACGCCGAGGTAAGGGAGAACAGCAGAGGGGTAAGGAGTAAAACAGACCTAAACAGATCTATCCAACCGATTTTTCAAAAATAGTTTTGACACTCTACTTCGGCCGTTAGCTAGGTTATCCTACAGGCTGGACTTGTGGGGTATCGCAACTGCTGAGCTCTGATACCACTCTGTAACACCCTCAGAATCGGCCCTATGCAAGTTTTAGCGAAACCCGCCAAACCCGCATAGAAACGATTCAAAGGTGCCCACCAGGCACTTTCGTGCGGGTGGAAAACGAAGTAATAACATTACACAACAGTCCTCGATGGGACCCACAGAACAGATATATACAACAACGACTCAAAGAGCCAAGAATACGGATATACATTACAAAGATCCAAATCACCTGGAAAACGATATGGCGTCCAGCTACAGACAAGAGGCAAATTGGGCTAAGAGCCCTACAGAATAACCAATGGCGTCCATAACCCTGCCCAGGCCAAGCCGGAAGGGTAACCCTGCTAACGACGGCGATCTCAAACCTGCTAAACAAAAAGGGGTGCCGACAAAGGGCAAAGGAAAAAGAGGAGCGTCAGTACTGAGGCCAGTACACGGCGAGACTAGAATTCGGCGGTCCTCGCCTACATAGGTATGGTGGACTGAAGCGGCAGCGCAGCATGCACTAAACAACCTATAGAGACTCGATACAGCTAGCGGCTATCAGAGAGGGGAAAGAAAGACCTATTCGGAACCAACCTGGTACTAACACCAAACAATCCCATCCTGGTATTCCCCCTCGAGACCAAACGAGGAAGTCAACCGAGGAACTCACACAGTTGGCAGTTTTATTTATTCAGTTATTGTTGCAGCAATTACTAGACAGGTGTAGACGATCGTCCTGATAAAATAAGCAGTGGCCGTTTTAGTTAACCATTCCGTTGTAGTTGCAACACTTACTAGTCAGATACAATTAGCATGAGATATCCCAAAACCCAGCAGTTGTTGGTACTTTTATTTAGCCAATCGTCGTAGTGAAGCTGATTACTAGTCATAACGGATACAAGTCAATTTATGACAGTAAACTTTAGTTATAGTTGTCTATGATCAAGCACTGTGCTCCAAGTCGTCCATAACCGCGGACACGGCTTCTCGAAAAGATTTAACCCTGCAGGGGTGCACCAAAGTATCCACACGCGATTAGCATGAGATATCCACACGCACTTCGACCCTTTTTGCCAGATCAATTAACATACACCCATCGGTATGTCGGCGGGGCCTAAGTCATGACGTTTCCCAGACCCAAAGCAAGCACGGGGGGGCCACCCCACTAAGTACACCCGCAACGAAGTCGGCCGGGCTCCGAGACGGACTCAGGGTTTGTGGAGCCGGCTGTAAACGACTGGGAACCCGAAACTCTCGGGCTTGTCGATACAGCGAAAACGGGTCACGATCCTAAACAGTACAGTGTGCTATCCATCGCACAATTTAAATAAAGCAGTAAAACATGGCATAAGTACAGAATAGTAATAAAACCTCAAACTAGTTGTGGCCCCCAGTACAATACTTGGAATCAGGTACTAAATCGATGGGGTGCCCACACATCCCACATGTGGTTAGCGCGCTCGATCTCGGAACAGGTGTCAAGAACTCGGGGTCCTACGGGACACCAGTGAGCGGTCGGAAACCAAATATTGTCTATCACCCACCGGTGCCTCTGCATTACCTACTTCCATTTTAGTTATTAAACAATAATTAAAGTTATAACCATCTTCAACATAAAGCTTATGGCAGCCTTCCAACAACTGTGGTACTTGACGACACGCAACAACACTTGAGCAAGCGACTACGACGCGCAAGTCCAACTATCTACCAAACAACAGGTAATAGGATGTGTCCAAGGCAATATAAGGCTGCAAGGGATATCACGGGTACGAAAACTAGAGCATCGCAACACAGATAGCAATAGATCAACAGGAGGGAATAAATACTATAAAAGTAAGATAGGTAGAATGGGGGAGATGCTCGCCTGAAAACATTGCCGAAGGTTCAATCCGAAGATCGGGTCGACTCTCGCATCAACTCAATGGCCTAGTCCGCGAAGAAGCAAAACACTAGAAGAAACACCGGATGCAATATTTAATACTACGGCAAAAGATCGGGCATGATGCATGCATGATTTATGACATGGCAAAGATGCGATGCAATTAGGTCATATTAAGCGGAACCGGGGGTCCCGACGATTAATTATTAGGTTCGAGTTATTTAGAACCCCCGCAATTTAAATGTTGTCTTAACAAGGCAAAATATAATACCGGTTCGCTACACAAATCTAAATGGGGCCAATATTAGGCTAGATTAGCCCGCATATCGCCTCCATATTTAATTATGAGGTGAATCGGCATAATGCCCCCAAACCACAGACAAGTATGCATGCATGAACAATTTAATATGCATCAGTTGATAATGTCATATTATAAAAATAATGGGGTCTCGGATAGGGAATCACATTAGGGTTCGGCGAACTCGGGCTCCGAGGGGTTCGGGGTCGGGTCTCAGGGTCCGGATCTGGGGTTCGGTCTCGGCGGGTTCGTTCTCGGATAACAGAGTAGATCTTGGCGTTCCGCAAAGAAGGACTTGGTGCGGCGTCGGGGCGCATCGGATTCGTCCTGGTCGGTGTCGATCTTGATGTCGCGAAGATCTTGTCGAATCCACGGTCGTCGGGCCATGTCATCGGTCTTGTCGTTCGGGATGAAGGTCTTGGCGTCCTCGAGGAAGTACTTGGCGTATCCGTGTCGACGTCCTTGGCATCCGGGTTCTCAGGTATCGCATTCGGGAAGGAGAACTTGGCGTTCAGCGTCCTTCGGTTCCATGTCGACGGTCTCGTCGTTTCAACTTTACTTGCTGACTTGCCGATGGTGGACTTGAAATTGGCACCGGGGTGTCATTTTTCTGCTTCTGGTCCGCCGGAGGATCTTGATTAGAATCGCAGAACACCTCACAAACTCGTCCTAGTACTGCATCAGCAACAACAACACAAAGGCAGACCAAAACGAACATAACCCTCATGTGTAAAACACACGGGAACCATGCCAAACACCATGCGGACACGACACAGAGGAAGGCCAGGACTCAGGGCGCGGCGCCGGGCTTGCTGCCGGGACGAGGACGCAGAGGAGAGGGCGCGGACACCGGCGCTGCAGAGGAGAACCGACGGGGACGGAGGAGGTTGGGCCCGCCGGCAGCAGCGCTGACGACCGCAGACGAGGGAGCAGGACAAGCGGCGGAGAGAGGAAGGCCTAGGAGAACCGTGGCGATGAGGAGAAGGCGAGGTCGACGGGGAGCTCGCGGCGGCCGGTTCGCGCGGCCTCGGGAGCGGGCGAGGTGGACGGGCGGAGGAGGGAGGGCGGTGGCCTGGCTCGTGGCCGGAGGAGGCGGAGACGGCGACCGAGGGCAGAGGGCCGGCGCCAGGTGGAACAAGCGGAGACCACGGCCGGGCGGCACGGTCGAGGTGGACAGCGCGGCGACCCGACGGAGATACGGCCGGGGAGGGGAGAGGAAGGAGAGGAGGCGGTGGCGGATGGCGGGGCGAGCCCGAGCGGCGGAAGAAGGAGGCCGGCGAGGGGAGCGGCGCGGGGCCGAGGAGAGGATTCCACGGGGAGGCCGAGCAGCGCAGCCGGCCGGACTCGGGGCGGAAGACGGCGGGGAGGCCAGAGAGGTTGGTGGGGTGGGAGAGAGAGGGAGATGGGACGGCGCGGGGGACGCGAGGCCAGGGCGGGCCCGCGGGGGAGAGGGGATCGAGGGAGGTGGGGTCGGTCGGTGGGGAAACGGGCAGGTGGTGGGGCCGCGCGGGGGCGCGCGCCCAGGTGGCGGCGGGGGTGGGAGTGGCCAGGCTGGCCAGGGGGAGGGGCGGCCGGCTGAGGTGGCGGGCAGGGATAGGTTAAGGGGGAAGGGAGTGGCGAGGTGGCGGCAGGCTATTGGATGGGGTGATGTGGAGGCTGGGTGGGTAGATAGGATTGGGTAGAAAAAGGATCTAGGTAGTCTGGTTATGTACTGGGGTGGCCGACTGGGTCGAATCGGCCCGGAACGGCTGCCCCTAAAAATAAAACAGATATTTTAATATTTAAAACTGGGCTTTTGAAATCCATTGGTAGACGAAACAAAATAATCCGGAGACCCGGGTTTGGATTTTGAAATAATGGCGGGGTATTTAGAAAACAAAAATATGTTTTTTTTTTTGAAAGTAGTTTCAGACACCCAATGCATGATGATGACGACACTCAAATGCAATGTGGCATGATGACATGAGCATGCAGTCATGATGGTGCAATGCACAAAAACACCGCGATTTTCTAGTAGTGGTTTTTGCGGGGCGCCACAATTCGACACCACTAACAATGGATCTCGCCCTCGAGATCCGCCTCATGGTACCGGAAGGAAGGTCGGCGATCTGCGTCTTCTTGCTTCGTGTAGATCCTCGCGACACCACTAACAAGAGGTCGTTGTCCGTGATCGCCGAGAGAACACTCCGGGAACAAAAGGTCGAAGGTAGAGGTATCAACAAATAAAGCCACCTCTAGCTTCGATAGAAAGAGGGAACCGATGCATTCTCATCCACTTCAATGTACAAAAGCGAATAGAATGGGTAGTCGGCATGGGGGCCAATCCATCACGCACCCAAACTATTACTCTGCACAATCAGTAGAAAAGCGTGCAACCATTCTCGGAATCAGACTGAAGATCTCGACAATCGAGGTTCAGAAACAAAGGAGGGATGCAGACTCTGCATCGGATCTGGCGTAGATGATGTCGTCGCGTCGGAAAACACCGGAAGGCACGAGAAGGAATAAAGAGAAGTCCACCCGACGAAGGATTCCTCGGATAGCATGAAGACCAGATGTAGCAACACCGTTACCAAAGGAGGAAGCAAAACCCTGAAGGTACAACAGAAATACCACCCACGAGAAACCCTGGACTAGAAGAAGGTAAGAGAGCAGATTTAAAACACGCCGAGGTAAGGGAGAACAGCAGAGGGGTAAGGAGTAAAACAGACCTAAACAGATCTATCCAACCGATTTTTCAAAAATAGTTTTGACACTCTACTTCGGCCGTTAGCTAGGTTATCCTACAGGCTGGACTTGTGGGGTATCGCAACTGCTGAGCTCTGATACCACTCTGTAACACCCTCAGAATCGGCCCTATGCAAGTTTTAGCGAAACCCGCCAAACCCGCATAGAAACGATTCAAAGGTGCCCACCAGGCACTTTCGTGCGGGTGGAAAACGAAGTAATAACATTACACAACAGTCCTTGATGGGACCCACAGAACAGATATATACAACAACGACTCAAAGAGCCAAGAATACGGATATACATTACAAAGATCCAAATCACCTGGAAAACGATATGGCGTCCAGCTACAGACAAGAGGCAAATTGGGCTAAGAGCCCTACAGAATAACCAATGGCGTCCATAACCCTGCCCAGGCCAAGCCGGAAGGGTAACCCTGCTAACGACGGCGATCTCAAACCTGCTAAACAAAAAGGGGTGCCGACAAAGGGCAAAGGAAAAAGAGGAGCGTCAGTACTGAGGCCAGTACACGGCGAGACTAGAATTCGGCGGTCCTCGCCTACATAGGTATGGTGGACTGAAGCGGCAGCGCAGCATGCACTAAACAACCTATAGAGACTCGATACAGCTAGCGGCTATCAGAGAGGGGAAAGAAAGACCTATTCGGAACCAACCTGGTACTAACACCAAACAATCCCATCCTGGTATTCCCCCTCGAGACCAAACGAGGAAGTCAACCGAGGAACTCACACAGTTGGCAGTTTTATTTATTCAGTTATTGTTGCAGCAATTACTAGACAGGTGTAGACGATCGTCCTGATAAAATAAGCAGTGGCCGTTTTAGTTAACCATTCCGTTGTAGTTGCAACACTTACTAGTCAGATACAATTAGCATGAGATATCCCAAAACCCAGCAGTTGTTGGTACTTTTATTTAGCCAATCGTCGTAGTGAAGCTGATTACTAGTCATAACGGATACAAGTCAATTTATGACAGTAAACTTTAGTTATAGTTGTCTATGATCAAGCACTGTGCTCCAAGTCGTCCATAACCGCGGACACGGCTTCTCGAAAAGATTTAACCCTGCAGGGGTGCACCAAAGTATCCACACGCGATTAGCATGAGATATCCACACGCACTTCGACCCTTTTTGCCAGATCAATTAACATACACCCATCGGTATGTCGGCGGGGCCTAAGTCATGACGTTTCCTAGACCCAAAGCAAGCACGGGGGGGCCACCCCACTAAGTACACCCGCAACGAAGTCGGCCGGGCTCCGAGACGGACTCAGGGTTTGTGGAGCCGGCTGTAAACGACTGGGAACCCGAAACTCTCGGGCTTGTCGATACAGCGAAAACGGGTCACGATCCTAAACAGTACAGTGTGCTATCCATCGCACAATTTAAATAAAGCAGTAAAACATGGCATAAGTACAGAATAGTAATAAAACCTCAAACTAGTTGTGGCCCCCAGTACAATACTTGGAATCAGGTACTAAATCGATGGGGTGCCCACACATCCCACATGTGGTTAGCGCGCTCGATCTCGGAACAGGTGTCAAGAACTCGGGGTCCTACGGGACACCAGTGAGCGGTCGGAAACCAAATATTGTCTATCACCCACCGGTGCCTCTGCATTACCTACTTCCATTTTAGTTATTAAACAATAATTAAAGTTATAACCATCTTCAACATAAAGCTTATGGCAGCCTTCCAACAACTGTGGTACTTGACGACACGCAACAGCACTTGAGCAAGCGACTACGACGCGCAAGTCCAACTATCTACCAAACAACAGGTAATAGGATGTGTCCAAGGCAATATAAGGCTGCAAGGGATATCACGGGTACGAAAACTAGAGCATCGCAACACAGATAGCAATAGATCAACAGGAGGGAATAAATACTATAAAAGTAAGATAGGTAGAATGGGGGAGATGCTCGCCTGAAAACATTGCCGAAGGTTCAATCCGAAGATCGGGTCGACTCTCGCATCAACTCAATGGCCTAGTCCGCGAAGAAGCAAAACACTAGAAGAAACACCGGATGCAATATTTAATACTACGGCAAAAGATCGGGCATGATGCATGCATGATTTATGACATGGCAAAGATGCGATGCAATTAGGTCATATTAAGCGGAACCGGGGGTCCCGACGATTAATTATTAGGTTCGAGTTATTTAGAACCCCCGCAATTTAAATGTTGTCTTAACAAGGCAAAATATAATACCGGTTCGCTACACAAATCTAAATGGGGCCAATATTAGGCTAGATTAGCCCGCATATCGCCTCCATATTTAATTATGAGGTGAATCGGCATAATGCCCCCAAACCACAGACAAGTATGCATGCATGAACAATTTAATATGCATCAGTTGATAATGTCATATTATAAAAATAATGGGGTCTCGGATAGGGAATCACATTAGGGTTCGGCGAACTCGGGCTCCGAGGGGTTCGGGGTCGGGTCTCAGGGTCCGGATCTGGGGTTCGGTCTCGGCGGGTTCGTTCTCGGATAACAGAGTAGATCTTGGCGTTCCGCAAAGAAGGACTTGGTGCGGCGTCGGGGCGCATCGGATTCGTCCTGGTCGGTGTCGATCTTGATGTCGCGAAGATCTTGTCGAATCCACGGTCGTCGGGCCATGTCATCGGTCTTGTCGTTCGGGATGAAGGTCTTGGCGTCCTCGAGGAAGTACTTGGCGTATCCGTGTCGACGTCCTTGGCATCCGGGTTCTCAGGTATCGCATTCGGGAAGGAGAACTTGGCGTTCAGCGTCCTTCGGTTCCATGTCGACGGTCTCGTCGTTTCAACTTTACTTGCTGACTTGCCGATGGTGGACTTGAAATCGGCACCGGGGTGTCATTTTTCTGCTTCTGGTCCGCCGGAGGATCTTGATTAGAATCGCAGAACACCTCACAAACTCGTCCTAGTACTGCATCAGCAACAACAACACAAAGGCAGACCAAAACGAACATAACCCTCATGTGTAAAACACACGGGAACCATGCCAAACACCATGCGGACACGACATAGAGGAAGGCCAGGACTCAGGGCGCGGCGCCGGGCTTGCTGCCGGGACGAGGACGCAGAGGAGAGGGCGCGGACACCGGCGCTGCAGAGGAGAACCGACGGGGACGGAGGAGGTTGGGCCCGCCGGCAGCAGCGCTGACGACCGCAGACGAGGGAGCAGGACAAGCGGCGGAGAGAGGAAGGCCTAGGAGAACCGTGGCGATGAGGAGAAGGCGAGGTCGACGGGGAGCTCGCGGCGGCCGGTTCGCGCGGCCTCGGGAGCGGGCGAGGTGGACGGGCGGAGGAGGGAGGGCGGTGGCCTGGCTCGTGGCCGGAGGAGGCGGAGACGGCGACCGAGGGCAGAGGGCCGGCGCCAGGTGGAACAAGCGGAGACCACGGCCGGGCGGCACGGTCGAGGTGGACAGCGCGGCGACCCGACGGAGATGCGGCCGGGGAGGGGAGAGGAAGGAGAGGAGGCGGTGGCGGATGGCGGGGCGAGCCCGAGCGGCGGAAGAAGGAGGCCGGCGAGGGGAGCGGCGCGGGGCCGAGGAGAGGATTCCACGGGGAGGCCGAGCAGCGCAGCCGGCCGGACTCGGGGCGGAAGACGGCGGGGAGGCCAGAGAGGTTGGTGGGGTGGGAGAGAGAGGGAGATGGGACGGCGCGGGGGACGCGAGGCCAGGGCGGGCCCGCGGGGGAGAGGGGATCGAGGGAGGTGGGGTCGGTCGGTGGGGAAACGGGCAGGTGGTGGGGCCGCGCGGGGGCGCGCGCCCAGGTGGCGGCGGGGGTGGGAGTGGCCAGGCTGGCCAGGGGGAGGGGCGGCCGGCTGAGGTGGCGGGCAGGGATAGGTTAAGGGGGAAGGGAGTGGCGAGGTGGCGGCAGGCTATTGGATGGGGTGATGTGGAGGCTGGGTGGGTAGATAGGATTGGGTAGAAAAAGGATCTAGGTAGTCTGGTTATGTACTGGGGTGGCCGACTGGGTCGAATCGGCCCGGAACGGCTGCCCCTAAAAATAAAACAGATATTTTAATATTTAAAACTGGGCTTTTGAAATCCATTGGTAGACGAAACAAAATAATCCGGAGACCCGGGTTTGGATTTTGAAATAATGGCGGGGTATTTAGAAAACAAAAATATGTTTTTTTTTGAAAGTAGTTTCAGACACCCAATGCATGATGATGACGATACTCAAATGCAATGTGGCATGATGACATGAGCATGCAGTCATGATGGTGCAATGCACAAAAACACCGCGATTTTCTAGTAGTGGTTTTTGCGGGGCGCCACACCACCCTCTCCCTCCCTCTCTGGTTCGTTCCCCGCGTCGACCACTGCCGTGCGTTGCCGCAGAGCCTTGCCGTAGCTGATGTTCCGGCGATCTTTTTCGAGAGGCACCGCCACTATCTTGCTTGCCTCGCTGCGCCGCTTCGAACACGCCTAGACCCGTCGCCCCGCATGCCTCACAACGCCGTCACCGGTGACCATCCAACGGTGGCCATTGTGATGACGTCACCACGACATCAGGATGGCATGGTCGTAGGGCCGTTGACTGCTGACCGCCATGGTGGTAACCAACGTGGCCCTATGCCCTTCTGTCAGTGACCGTGGGTACGATTAGGTGTAGTAATAAAAGTATCTGTTCGCTCCGCTGATGTCAGCCTGACGCAATAAACTCTTTTTAAATGGTTTAATATTTTCAAAAATGGTTTAAATCTTTTAAATTCATATCTAATTATTTATAAGTCATAAAAATACAAATAATATATCAAAATGTTCAGAAAAATGAGCTCTATCTATTAGAGATATAATCATGCATTGTTAATCAACTTCCAAGGCAAGTTTAATTACAGAACATAGTAACCCCTCACAGGTGTTTCTGGAGTTCCCCGAGTTAGGGTTTTCACCCCTCAGAACCCCGTTTAATTGGTCGAGCATGCCTTAGGGTTACAATTCAATACAACTTAACTTGTCATATCATCATCCTTGCTTGAGCATTGCATCGATGCCATTGTTGATTGTTTCCCTCTCTTTCCGATGTTTGGTTCTCCCCGATAGAATACGATATCGAGATCAAGATCGAAGACCGAGATCAACACCGTCGAAGTTCGAAGATCGACGAACAATACTTGACCAACTAGAACCAAGTTAAGTACAAGCTTCCGAAGATCTGCTTTCTGGTTATCACCAGGCAAAGGCAAGCATAGCCCCACCATGATATAATCCTATGATTTTGAAAGTATTTTAATTCCTGCCATGATGCATACGATTCTACTGTGATCTTTTACCGATAGATAAAGTATCCTATCTATTGCATTACTCCCTTTATTACCTGATCCACTGCTCCTAGCATAACTAGGTTTGGCTTGTGTGCACTGCTAGAGCTTATATGTGTCCTGCTTAGCCATGCATAGCTGAGTCTGGTCCATCCAGATAATGTATCAGATGCAGATAATCTAGTATGACAGTAGAACATGATGAGATGAGATCAGAGGTGATATGAGATTAAACATGCTAAGGCTTGTATGGGAGGCCACAGTGGGATGTGGTTTTTCTAGTCCCATGCTCGCCACCACTAGGAACCGAGTTCTTGCCTTTGGAACCGAGATGAGCGTACAACCAACCTCACGAGTAACTAACTTGCCTAGTAGATTCCATGAGTCACATAGTTCGGGCGTTCCATTCAACATATACATAGAAAACCTTCTGAAAGATTTGCCGGGTGAAGGTGCATTCATAAGAGGTAGGGAAGCATGGACCGGGTTGCTTGGTGTCGATGGAGCCCCTGGTAAACCAACCTCGCCTCACATCTTTAAGTACCGGCTTCGGGATTTGACCCATTATGGCAGAACCATACTTATTGTGTGACTCATGGTCTCGGCAAAAGCATGGTAAAGGTCATGTCTAACCACCCTCTGCCGGCCTTCCAAGGAAGAGGGCTTATCTAGTGGCATTAAGAGAAGGTTAGTACATGTGGGTAAAGTTTTACACCCCTGCAGGGTTAAATCTTTTCGAAAAGTCCTGTTCACGGTTATGAACGACTTGGCGACCGGACTCAAGATCATAGAGAACTATAACCTAATCGTAAAACTTGGAAGATCAACGTGTGTTTAACGATGCTTCCTCATGGGTACGAGGGGATGATCCTAGTTAGGGTTCATATGATGATTTGGTGGATATCAAAAGATGATGATCAATATTTCGGAGATGTCACTCTCTTATCCCCTTTTAAAATATTCTGAATAGACAAGCTTCTTCTCCCTCTTGTTTTATAAACAAAGATGTCTTTATGCAAAACAACTCCACCAGCCATAAGTCTTGCGGAGTACACCCTGTACTCAACCTTGCTTTGTTGATACTTTTGGCAGATTAAGTGTTCCCTTGAAGACGAGTTCCATACTACATCGACATCGACGAGTAACTTGGGGTTCCTGGCCGGCATCCTAGAATCTATGGGCTGGGACGTCATCGTTATGTTTCAGGCCTCTTAGGCCATTTGTTAAGTTTGCTATACTTAATAGCATAATTTGCCTTCCGTTGTTTGATGTTTGTGGTCAGTGAACTCTGCTTGTAATAATTTGGTTCTTTGCTCAGTTATGAGCTTGCTATAATAAATTTTGTGTCGTAGGGTCACTGTTGTGTTACCGATTCTTCACTGGATATCCTCGAGCTCAAGGTTAATCTTATATCAGACGGAGGTCTGGGATTTGTTTAGCCCTGATCCCGGGGGTGTCACATATAGTTCCTGCCATATAGTTTCCATCGCCTTCGTCTTGTTAAAAGGGAAAACTTACGTGAAGAGGCCGGGGACGAAAACAGAACACACGAACCATTGTTCCATCCAGAAGAGAGAAAGAAGAGATCTAGAGAAGGAGGAGAAGACGTTCTTCATCTCGATCCACGATGTTTGACCTCCTAGCCACCAAACCTCCATAGACATTACTTGTACTTGATATATATATATATAGAGAGAAATCTCCACCTTGCAAGATTAGGGTTTGAGATTGTTCTTCCAATCTTGAATTGTGTTGGATTTATTTCTATTCTTATTGTGGATCTCCACAGTAATATCAATAAGAACTCCCTTTATTTAATTATATCGATGATGCTTTTTCTCTCATGTGTGAGTAAGTTCCCTTGGGCATGGGAGATGTAAGGGATTGGTGAGATGTGATGTGCCTGTGGTTGATTTTAATTACTATATTATGTGTGCTTGACTATCTATGGGATGGTTAATGCTTGTTGTCCAATTAAGGGCCCAGACAACATGATGCTTTGTTCTATATAGATAGGATCTTGTTCGCTAGAAGACCGGCGACCACACACAGGGATATCAATGGGAAACTAGTTTGACTCGAGGATCACGAGGAACCACTGTGCTTATTGCATTAGTTCGATCCAAGGAGCTTAATTGCTAAGCAACCTGAAGGATCTTAATCATCTAGTAACTGACCATCGTTTTGGTAACAGACTAGTAGGATTATTGAAGTTGGGATGAAATCTACCAAGAGGAGTTACGACTAATTATGGGTTGCTCGCCTACACATATACTTATAAGATTATAATTGTTATACTTATCACTCATCCAACTGGCACATTCACTATCACCATGAACTGAATCTCCCCATGCCTATTTTGTCATCTGCAGAAAACAACAAACAAATCGTTCTATACTTTTATGATTTTTATTTTTGAAGTTTACATTATAGTTTTATTTAAATACATTCCTTTAATCCAAATTTTATTCTTATTTCAGCACTTGCAGTCAATTCACTCGAAGACCTATGAAAATTTTGAGTGTGTCAGAGACTTCACCCATAAACACTTACCTTTGGGCTCCCTGTGGGTTAGACATCATAACTTTGAAACTAGCTACAAACGATTTATGCACTTGCAGGCATCAAGCTATTTTCTGGCACCGTTGCCGGGGAGCTAAGAGCTAAGTGTTTGTCTCTTGACATTTTAGGTGTTACTATTACAAGATGGTCCCCCTAGGAGACAAAGGGTCTGCACTCTCTGGTAGGACTTATCTACCAGATTATCTTGATCGTGTACCTGTTTAATGGTGCGAGGAAATTATTGAAAAACTTTTGAGATCTAACAAGGTTGAAGTTGAAAACCTAAGTGACTTCATGGAAATCATGTCCATTCATAGGACAACTCCCAAGAAACCTAAGAAAACTCTCAGAGAATACAGTGCTCCAAATTCAGCTTTTCTTAAACAACCAATAGAATTTCCTAATCCTGGAGTTAGATAATATCGATTTGATGGTGAGATTATTAAAATCTTGCAGGAAAAAGCTTTCAGTAGAAGGAAAGATGAAGACCCAGGAAGACATCTTAGAGAGTTCGATGATGTGATAACATCACTTGGACCAAAAGGTTTGCCAAGAGACTTCTCTCGTCTAAAATTATTTCATTGGTCTCTTAAAGGTGAGGCTCTAGACTGATTATATTCTCTCACTCGTCATTACATTAAATGTTGAGAAGACTATATTGTTAAATTCATAAACAGGTTTAATCCTTTTAAAAAGGTAAATGAAATTAGAAAGAATATAGGCAACTTCAGTCAGAACGTGGGAGATAACTACCCACAAGCCTGGGATAGATTCTTTGGAATGATCATGGCTATTCTGAATCAACTATTTGCCATTTATTTTACCATAGTCTTAATACTCAATGCAGATAGTTGCTTGATTTATCAGCAGGAGGATCGGTAAATACTTTAATTGTTAAAGCATGTTTGGAATTGATGTCTACTAGGGCTAAGAATGATTCTTTATATAATCCTAATTTTGGCACTAAGCTAGAAAAAGGAATACTTCGTATAACTCCTAATCTTATGCCTGAAGTACGCAAAATAATGAAAGAAAAAGGTATACCTTCTGAACTTGTTAAGGAAAACAAAGTAGATTTGTTACAAGTTTTTACTAAAGAAGATGAAACTAGAAAAGTTTTTCAAGAATGAAAACATCGACAGGCTAAAACTCATAATAACCTGCATAAGCAATTTAAAATACATAAGAAGATTTTAGCAGAACTAACGAAAAATTACGATGATATTAGCTAAGAAATAAAATTATTTCACAAGTACCTTAGTATGATTGAAACCCAACTTGAACAAATAGCATCTGGTTATCACATCTTTCTTCAAGATGATATAAATATTCCTGTCTCTACTAATGTAGTTACAAGGAGATGTGCAGTTGTTACATGGCCATTAGGACCACCACAATATGAAGCTGAAAAAGAGCGAAGGGAAAAAGCCTTGCTCAAAGCAAGCCAAGAAGATGACACACTGGTGGATCCTCAAGATGAAACTGCTCGAAACATGATACGTCGAAAACGTATCTATAATTTTTGATGTTCCATGCTTGTTTAGTATCTACATTGCTTTGCTTTGTCTACACTTTGAGGTGCTTTTACATGTTTTCTGGTACTAACCTATTAACAAGTTGCCACAGTGCCAGTTGCCTGTTTTCTGCTATTTTTGGTTCCAGAAAAGCTAGTAAGGAAATATTCTTGGAATTGGATGGGACAAACGTCAAAGTCAATAACTTTTTGTGGGGAACAAGAAGTCTAGAGGGGAGATGGAGAGGCTTGCCAGGGCGGCCACACCCTCCTAGGCATGGCCAGGGGTGGGTCCGCGCCTAGGCAGGATGTGGGGCCCCTGGCCACCTCCTCGGCCTCCCCCTTCGTGTTGGGAATATGCCCTAGAGGCAATCATGTATGATGAGATTTACCATTGTATTCATAAAGATATAAAGTTGTCCTTGTATAAACATCTGATGTGTATCATTGAATATGTAATTCGGTTGTGGAACTATGCATTCATGTTGTTTGTACTAAATGTCCTTAGTCATTGAAATTGTGCTGGGCACACAACTTAGACCAATGTGAAAGTTGGCTTGATGACTCGGTTCCACTTGTCATGGGCATGGAGATGCTATTCCAACTTACACAGATTCGGCTAAAGAGTTTAGCGAGTCGGATTGACCCATATTGAGGTACAACGAACAAGTTGTCATTTGTATATCTCAATCAATGTAATCCTTAGACCTGAGGTTATTGCATAGTCCGAGTTGAGGATCACCGACTTAGGTTCTGTCAAACGCTGATCCGTAACTGGGCAGTTATAAAGGCAGAGTTCGGGTCGACTGAGAATCAAGCTGCGTGATGTGAATAACCAAGATGGGATTTTGCCCCTCCACTCGGAGAGATATTCTCTAGGCCCTCTCGTGAGATATGATTCGGAAAGCATGGCCATGCACGACTCGGTTAAGTGTTAACCAAGGCGATCGACTAAGAGTTAGTCGAGTGAATCACTTATCTCGGATCGAGAAGAGAGTCGGACTATTTAAGGGATGACAATTATTCGCCTATAGTCTGACAAGGTATATCGTGAGGCAAAAGGGACTCGGACGCAAGTCGCATTGGAAAGGCAAGTCGTCATGACTCTTTGGTACTTGGGAGTCGGCACGTTCTGCTAGGAGCCGCTACCGACTGATCGATTGAGAGTCGGACTCTAATTGTGTCCAAGTAGCCATGAGCCTGCGGGGTCACACACTTAAGAGCGGGAGCAAGTTCGGATTGGATCTGAACTAGTAATCTAGTTGGGTTAGACCCCAGCCGGATTAGGACTGAGTCAGTGAGTCGGACTCACATGGACTAATATTATATGGGCTTTAGTGAATGGGCCGCGCGAGCAGAGCCCACGTTCACTCCCTATATATAGTGGAGCACCGTAACCAAGAAGGGTTAATCGTTGATTGGTTAGGTCATTCCATGTGTTGGAAACCCTAGCTCCACAGCAGTCCTACCGCCGTAACGAATCTAGCAGTTCGCCGCCGGCGCTCCTCCTTGCACGTGTGGATACCAGCAGAGGTGATGTACGATCAGCACCAAGACGATCGGATCGCAAAGGACTGCACTGCATCAACTGACGCGCTTCATCAATAATCCGCAACTGCGCGTCTAGTGGTAAACCTCGTGGCCTTCTACCTCGGCTAGATCTTGGGATCACCACGTTAGAGAAAAAAGTTTTGTTTTATCACTGCGTGGACCAACACTTGGCCTATAAGAATCCCCCGATGCCTAAACCCTAAGCACCCGATCAAAATTCCACAAAACCTTCTATAGCCCCCGCCACCGTCGTCCGTAGATCGGGGGGGGGGGGGGATCTGACGTTTTTCCCGGCACCCTGTCGGAGGGGAGATCATCCCGGAAGCCTTCTCTCCCGTATGATGCGTGAGTAGTTCCATCTTGGACTATGGGTCCATGTAGTAGCTAGATGGTTGTATCTCCTCCTTTGTGCTTTCATGTATAGATCTTGTGAGCTCCATTCATGATAAAGATCTAATCTATTTGTAATCATGCATGTTGTATTTGCGGGGATCCGTTGGATATTGATATTATTATGTTGGTTTGATTAATGGTTTTGTCTTTATGATTCTATCATGTCTGTGTTGTTTGTGATCTTGCATGCTCTCCGTTGTTAGTAGCTATCTTGGCAAAGTAGTTACTAGTGACTCCAAGAGGGAGTATTTATTCTCGATAGTTGGTTCATGCCTCTAGTTTCCAAGTGAAGTGACAGAAATCTCTTCGGTTATAGATGTGCTGTTGCTACTAGGGAGAAAACAACGGTCTCTTGTTCATGGAACATGTGGACTATTTACCTTACACACTTTGCTTAAAGCAGTTGTCTGTTGCTTGCAACTTAATACTAGAGGGGGTTCAGATGATAACCTGAAGGTGGACTTCTATTTATAGATGAAGTTGGATGGCGGTCTCTGTATCTTGTTGTATTGCCCAATTGAATCTCATAGGATCTTTCTGACTAGTAATTGCATTGTTATGCCTTGCTCAGTTCCTGTCAATTGCCCCACTATAATTTGTTTGCCCTTCATGCCATCTTGTTTATCTAAGGAGAGCACCTCTAGTGAACTATGGACCCCGGTCCAATCTTTACCATTGATACATCTTCCACTGTTACCTGTTTACTTGCTGCAAACCAGAATTACCTTCCACACCATATGTTTAATCCTTTGTTACAGCAAAACGGTGAGCTTGACAACCTCAATGATTCGTTGGGACAAATTCTTGAGTTTGTGTTGTGCAGGTCTCCACCTTGTTTGCAACACCTGTGTTACATTTCCTTCCTCCTTCTGGTTCGATAACCTCAGTCTCAACTGAGGAAAAACTTGCTGCTGTGCTCTTCACACCCCGCGCTTGGGGTTACCAACAAAGTGCCACGTCGAGCACCATCAAGTCTTTCTGGCGCTGTTGCCAGGGAGGCTAAGGACGTCTTCACTAGGGGAGTCCTCCACTTGCTTTCTCTTTACTTTGTTTTTAGTTTGCTTAGTTTCTTTTTCTTGGTTTTGTTTGCCTCTTTGCAAATAACCCCAAAAAATTAGTTTAGTTTGGTTTTCTTCCTTTATTCAAAAACACACAAAAATTAGTTCCTACTCTAGTTGCTGGTTTGTTATTGCCTTGCTTGGTCATGCTTTCTATCAATGGATGGTTTCTTTGAAACTAGTTCTTATTGGCAAGGTGGATTCACGGAAGAACAAACGTATTATTATAAGGAACACCGTTTGTCACAAAAAAGGGAAACACTTATGGGAACAAATTGATAGGTTGAATACTATTGCTAGAGACGTGTGCGCTACTTATAATGTTACTTATTGCTTTGATAAAGCTTGTTGCTGCAGGGGTATAAACACCTACCCTTTCAATGTGAGTACAATGATAATGTTACCATATCTTCTTATGTTAAAGGAAATTATGATTTTGATGATGTGGAAGAAATTGAAGAAATTATTGCCTTCAAGGGTGCATTTGAACTTGTCTTGAAAATACTGATGATGCACCTTATAAACATGAGGTTTTTGAGATACTTAAATTTTTCTTTGATAATTTGAAGGGAGAAAATGGCAATATTCTTGAATATTTTAATAGGTGTTTTCCACAAATAGAAGAGACTAATGCCTTGCAGGAGCCTATGGAAGAAAAAATTGTTGAAACTAGAGGCTCATTAGATGAAAAAGAGGGGGAGAGTGATGAACAAAAGGAGGAAGAATGGATTATCTACCCATGCATACCTTCTAATGAGAGTAACTCTTTATCCCTTACATTATTTGATTGTCCCTCATGCTTACCAAAGGAGGATGAATGTTATGTTCCTGTGGATCCTTTTGAAATATCTACTTTGGGTAAAACCTGTGAAGGTTTTAATCCCACTGTTTTTGAGCTTGATAGAAATTATGAGTTTGTAGATCATGAAAATCATGCTTTATGTGATAACTATATTATTGAGTTTATTCATGAAGCTACTGAAAATTATTATGAGAGAGGAAAATATGGTTGTAGAAGTTTTCATGGTACTGAAACACCTCTCTATATGTTGAAAGTTTTGAAGTTGCACTTGTTTTGCTTTCCTATGCTTGTGGATTTGTGCTTCTTTGATTTATTTTCTTACAAGATTACTATGCATAGGAAGTGGGTTAGAATTAAATGTGTTTTGAATTTTCTTCTTGATGCTCTCTTTTACTTGAACTCATATTTCTTATGAGAGCATCTTCTCAAACTATCATGCCTAACTTAAAGGCGTTAAAGAAAAGTACTTGTTGGGAGATAACCCAAGAGTTTCCTTGAGTCTTGGAAGTTATTACTTCAGTAATGACCTCTCCTTATCCTTTTTGTTTGATTTTTGTGACAAGAATGACCTCTAATTAGAGGAAGTAAGATTTGGGGAGTTGCTGTCCCGAAACAGATTTCTGTCCTCCACCAAAAAAGTTCGTGAGGAGTCTCAGTAACTCGGATTGAGCTCAAAATTTACGAATAAATCCCCCAGTATGTTAGCTAACTTAGTCCAAAACTTTTTTATTTGAGCAACAGAAGATTTTCGAAAAAATCGGTTTCTACCTGCTAGTCTGTTTTGACAGATTTCTGCCATTATTTGCATTTGCTTCTTATTGATTCCTTTTTGAGTTCTCTTTTGGGTAATTGAGCTTTTTGAAGGAGTAACTACAGTAGCTTGTGTTTTTAGTGAAAATCCTTGCTAATCCAAAGCTTTGCCAGAGGTCTACTATCTTTTGAATACACTAATGTTGCTAATGAAGATTATATGAAGTTTTGTATGAAGGAAAATTTTTAGGTGTAGAGAGAGAATGATGCAATGAGATGAAGAATGGACAAAAGATCAAGCTTGGGGATGCCACCATGGTGTCACCCCAAGAAATATCCAAGAGGTATAAGCGTAAAAGCTTGGGGATGCCCAAGGCATCCCCTTCTTCATAAATAAAAAAGCTCAGGTCTGTCTAGACACTTCGTTTTTATTGTTTCATGCACAGTTGTGTTGTTCTTGGAGCATCTTAGTTTTTGTTTGCTTTGCTTAGTTTGTTTAGTTTGCTTGAGTAGATTGGACCCCTGTTCTCGCTGTGTTGTTTTGCAAATAAGTTGCTTGGTGTTGGAAAGGAGTAGTAAGTTCTTGCTTGGAAGTGCAAGAGGAGCTTGCATTGATTGTGACTTAGACTTTATCATGCCATGCTTGGTGTTGTTTTGACCTTATGCTTAGTGATTATTGCTGTAGCATGGCTTGCTCCAAGTCATTGGGATTGCTTAGTGTGCCTTGAAGAAATTATGCATTGTCTTAGCATGCAAAAGCATAGTATTGGGGTATTCTCGTTTGAGGTTTGTTTGGGTTGACTTGGCACATGCTCACACCATGTTATGACTCTCACAAGTCACCATTAGCCTCTATGATCATTTAGTCATTGACTTTTAGTACCACTCTATGCTTTGATTGGTAATGTTTTGTTGCTCTGCATGATTATAGCCATTATTGCTCTCTTAGTTGGTTGCTCCCAGTCTTTTGCTAGCCTCCACTTGTATGAGTAAGCTCTACTCATGCTTCCAACTCCCAAGAAACCAAGTTATTCCAAAGTGTCCACTATAAACTCCTATGCATGGTGTGTTACACCATTCCAAGTATATTCTTGTTTTCAACTATCTTCCAATTAAAAACTATTTTGTTATGTGAAAACTTAGTAATTAAAGCCCTCACGAACTTGATGGCACACTTTATATTCTTTTCCCCTAATAAACTTGAATCATTGTGTCATCTATGTTGTATATGCTTGCACTTATACATTGGAATTAGCAGAACCGTGCTGTCACAGGGAACATTTTCAATATTGCACTTGTACTTTGTACTCGGTTGATATCATGCTCTTTTGTCTATGGATGTCACCGGTGTGAAATAAAAAGGGAACTTGTAAGTCCATGGAGTTTGTATTCTGTGTTAGAGAAACGCCTGGGCCGCTAGCCTAATCCATTCCTAATCATGGTGGAAACTTGCAACATCACCATAGTGAGCTATCTATGAAGCATACTCAATAAAAAGCTATGCATATAGTAAATAAAAAGATTGCCGAGATGCTCATTGTCTGCTTGGCTTGTCATTTTGGTTATGGGAAAGCTCCTGTACCATGTGCAAGGGGTACCCCGTTGGCGGTTCTCTATGATATGCAAATACTTACAATGAGAAGAACTTACTGGTGACTGAAGTTGAGTAGCATGAGGTGTGGCCCTCATATTCAAGGGACTTGAGATTGCCAACTTATACTTCGTCAAGCATATACTCCATCTTTGTTCACTTTAACCTTAATCACTTCAAGATGCTTATGATAGGGGCAATGAGGGCTGAAAGCTAACAAGTACCATAATTTTTGGAAGATCTTTTGGAAACTTGAAATCCCTGCTTCCTTTATAAAAGGCCTTTCTTCCACCATTATTCGAGTGTCCACCTTCTACCTTTAGGCACCATTAAGAGAGCATAGTTGTCATTCTTAGTTCTGTGTGCAGTGTCCCAAAGCTTATTGATTGATGCATATTGTGATATTACTTGTTCTTGTGCTACTTGTTTCTAGTTACCCTTGTGAACTTTGAAGGTGTCCTATGCATCTATTTGCTACTCTATGAGGGACAATCCGATTACCACTATGCTATGTTTTCTGTATGTGAAACAAACAAACATTTTTCAATGCATGTTGTTCATGATATTTGTTTGTAGCCTTTCATGTTGCATGCATAGTTACTTTGTCCTATTGTTAGAACTCCATCTTTCATGCACATGTTTAGAGTTCTTTGATCCTAGCTTTCAATGCTTGCAAATGGTTTGATCTTTATTGTGAGGGTGCATGTCACCTCAAAAATTATTCTTTTATCACTTACCTACTCGAGGACGAGCAGGAGTTAAGCTTGGGGATGCTTGATACGTTGGAAAGTATCTATAATTTTTGATGTTCCATGCTTGTTTAGTATCTACTTTGCTTTGCTTTGTCTACACTTTGAGGTGCTTTTTACATGTTCTCTGGTACTAACCTATTAACAAGTTGCCATAGTGCCAGTTCCCTGTTTTCTGCTATTTTTGGTTCCAGAAAAGCTAGTAAGGAAATATTCTCGGAATTGGACGGGACAAACGTCAAAGTAAATAACTTTCCATGGGGAACAAGAAGTCCAGAGGGAGACGGAGAGGCGTGCCAGGGCGGTCACACCGTCTAGGCGCGGCCAGGGATGGGACCGTGCCTAGGCAGGGTGTGGGGCCCCTGTCCACCTCCTCGGCCTCCCCATTCGCCTCTAAGAAGCCCCTGATGCCTAAACCCTAAGCACCCGATCAATATTCCACGAAACCTTCTGTAGCCGCCACCACCGTCGTCCCTAGATCGGGGGGGGGGGGATCTGAGGTTCTTCCCGGCACCCTGCCAGAGGGGAGATCATCCCGGAGGCCTTCTCTCCGGTATGATGCGTGAGTATTTCCACCTTCGACTATGGGTCCATGTAGTAGATAGATGGTTGTATCTCCTCCTTTGTGCTTTCATGTATATATCTTGTGAGCTCCATTCATGATCAAGATCTAATCTATTTGTAATCATGCATGTTGTGTTTGTGGGGATTCGATGGATATTGAGATTATTATGTTTGTTTGATTAATGGTTTTGTCTTTATGATTCTATCATGTCTGTGTTGTTTGTGATCTTGCATGCTCTCCATTGATAGTAGCTATCTTGGCCAAGTAGTTGCTAGTGACTCCAAGAGGGAGTATTTATGCTCGATAGTGGGTTCATGCCTCTAGTTTCCAAGGGAAGTGACAAAAATCTCTTTGGTTGTAGATGTGCTATTGCTACTAGGGAGAAAACAATGGTCTCTTGTTCATGGAACATGTGGACTGTTTACCTTACACACTTTGCTTAAAGCAGTATTAAGTTGCTTGCAACTTAATACTGGTGGGGGTTCGGATGATAACCTGAAGGTGGACTTCTAGTCATAGATGCAGTTGGATGGCGGTCTATGTATCTTGTTGTATTGCCCAATCGAATCTCATAGGATCTTTCTGACTAGTAATTGCATTGTTATGCCTTGCTCAGTTCCTGTTAATTGCCCCGCAGTAATTTGTTTACCCTTCATGCCATGTTGTTTATCTAAGGAGAGCACCTCTAGTGAACTATGGACCCCGGTCCAATCTTTACCATTGATACATGTTCCGCTGTTACCTGTTTACTTGCTGCAAACCACCATTACCTTCCACACCATACGCTTAATCCTTTGTTACAGCAAAACGGCGAGCTTGACAACCTCACTGGTTCATTGGGACAAAGTCTTGAGTTTGTGTTGTGCAGGTCTCCATGTTGTTTGCAACACCTGTGTGACGTTTCCTTCCTCCTTCTGGTTCGATAACCTCGGTCTCAACTGAGGCAAAACTTGCTGCTGTTCTCTTCACACCCTACGCTTGGGGTTACCAACAAAGTGCCACGTCGAGCACCATCAAAACACAAACCAAACCTTGGAGGATCAAAATGATGCACATGATGACAGTTATGACTCTGATGCAAAAATTGTTGATCACAGAGAAGAAAAAGAAACAAGCAATGAAGATGAAGTTGTTGTAGTAGAAAAGAATAAAAGCGATAAGCAACAATAAAAGAAAGTAGCTAAAGAGCCTGATCCCCCACAAAAGGTAAAAGATAAGAATAAGAGAGGTGATAAAACGTACCCTACCTAGATTGAAAAAAGAAAGCACCGGATCAGGTAATCTATGTTTCTTTCAAAAAGCACTTGGTGACCTTCGTCTAGAAATTCCATTTGTAGAAGAAATAAAAGTTCCTACCTATTCTAAATTTCTCCGAGATATACTTAATAGAAAGAAAGAAATAACTGAAACCGTTGCCTGGTGGCTAGTTATCCTGCTAATGGGAAGTTATTGTGTAAGTCAGAAGATCCTGGAATACCAACTATTTTATGTTCAATCACTACTAGGAAACTAGATATAGATAGACATACCTTCTGTGGCGCATGGTTCTGACCATGCGCAACAAAAGTTATCCAATGGCGCATCCGGAGCAATGCGCCATAGAACCACCAAACTTCTGTGGCGCATCTTAAAGAGCTACGCGCCACAGAAGTATGGTGGGACCCACACCAGCGGTTGGACCATGAATCTTCTGTGGCGCATCACTCCGTATG
The DNA here is from genome assembly GCA_916181665.1 of Avena sativa. Classification (NCBI taxonomy): domain Eukaryota; kingdom Viridiplantae; phylum Streptophyta; class Magnoliopsida; order Poales; family Poaceae; genus Avena; species Avena sativa. The sequence continues at coordinate 222,739,357 of OV702296.1, forward strand.
CGCCACTAGAGTCTGGTGGGACCCACAGTAGGTGGGGTCTAACCCTACTCTGACCAAACTTCTGTGGCACATACAAGATTATGCACCACAGAAGTTTATATATTCTGTGGCGCATGTCACCATATGCGCCACAGAACAATTATGTGGGCCCCACACTCTGGACACCCATGTACAAGCTTCTGTGGCGCATTTGTGCATATACGCCATAGAAGAACAAACTTCTGTGGCGCATTTCTCCAATATGCGCCATAGAATGCTTCGTGTTTCCTAGAACAAACTTCTCTTGTGCTTTTCCAACTAAACAAGTATCAGTGGAATAGGTAGAATATACTAGACAATCTAGTAGATAGACATGTGCAGTGGGATACATCGTTGCAAAATGCACATGCGCATAGCCTTGAACAGCAAAACAACAATGCCATACATCATTGCAAATACACAAACTACAACATTGCAAATCCCTTCACAGAGCTGGTGGGGGCGATGGCGGTGGAAGATGCCAAAACTCCCTGTTCACGCGCACCAGCAGCCTGCAGACGTGGTCCTCCATGGACACGTTAGGGTCGAGCACTGGCTGCCACCCGATTGGCTCCGCCATGCGCGCCCTCTCCTTCGGAGACGCGAGCACGGCATACAACCTCATGGCCTTGTTGTAGAGGGCCTCGTGCCGCAGTCTGGCCTCCTCCTCGATTAGGTTGACCTCTGAATCTCGCGGCGGCTGACTCCGAGCACTGCCCCTCGACCTCGCCCCTCCACTGCGAGTAGGCTGCAGGGAACACGAGCGGGCTGTGCTCTCCAGCGAGTCTTCTGACGAGTTATGGGAAGAAGACATGAGGGGCAGGTATGTTGCTTTGGAGAGGGAGTGTGGTATATATAGAGAGGGGTATCATTAAAGAAGCTCTATCTACCACCTTCATTTGGTTCAGATCTGCCCTCAGTGTTCTGTGGCCCATAGGTAAGCTATGTGCCACAGAAGTTCAATCTTCTACGGCGCATAACCACAACATGCGCCACAGAACACTGAGTGCTGGGGCCCACAGTTTCTGGCCACTGGCCAAGGTTTTGTGGCGCATACATGTGCTATGCGCCACAGAACATTGAGTCATGGGGCCCACATGGCCCACTGCACCCTATGGCGAAGGTTTTGTGGCGCATGCACACAGTATGCGCCACAGAAGATTGAACTTCTATGGCGCATATTGCCTGTATGCGCCACAGAATCCTTCGACCAGATCTGTACAAAGGTGGCAGCTTTGCACCCCTCTACCTACCACCATCCATTTCACCTCCTTCTTCCCCCTCCTACCAGCTCGTCTTCCTCCTCTCTCCCACCCCATTGGGTCTATACTTTTCTACATTTTGTTGTATTTAAACCTACTATAGTTGATAGATTGGTTAGGGAAAGCCTTTCTCCAACTAGTAGATGTAAAACACACCTACTTTTCGCCTCCACATCTCTATTTGTGTACTATTATCTCTCTATAGATCTATTGATCCACACTCTCTCATATCGCGCTCTCGACTCGGTATTCAATCTACCCGGTGAGTAATTGGCCATGAATATGCATGTTTTGTAGGTGTAAAGCTTGTCACGCGGGCGGTGTGTATATGGGATGCATGCATGGCGCGAAGATGATGTTTTTGCATGAAGCTTGTGTGGTGCATGAATGCTTGCATGGGAAGAAGATTCTTGTTTTTGCTTGTTTGTCCCGGTGTGGTGCATGGATGTTTGCCGAAATGTTGATTCATTTCCATTTCGGCAAATTTTTGCACCACCCATATGTCCTACTTTTATTAAAGGTCATGCCGAATTTTTCCGGCGACGACCATGCATGTGTGTGTTTTGTGTGTGCATAAGGTGTTGTTTCTAATTAACCTACTCTCTGTCTTTTGCTCTATATGTGCATACCGCGCAGGCTACCATGGTCGTCAGCATGAGCGAAGGTCGAGTTACTAGGTATAAGAAAGATGCCAAGGCAGACATGATTCGGAACAACAAGACCCAGATAAGATGTCCATGTCGAACATGCAAACTCCAACGCTGGATCGACCCTGATTCTGGACAATTGGAGGATCACCTGATCAGGCGCGGTTTCATGCGCGACGACTTCGATGAGGAGCTGGCAGTGAATGGTGTTGGTCATCATGAAGACTTGGGCGGGCGAGAAGACGAAGAGTCTCCCGACGGGCATGGTCATGATGACGAAGAATATACCGGCGACAGGCATGATCATCATGACGAAGAAGGAGATGTAGACAGGCATGACCATCATGAAGAAGGAGAAGAAGCGAACACCCAGACACTGCTAACTTCGGTGTTAAGGGACCCTCATGTTCAGGAACTACTTCTCAAGGAGACGAGCAACGCCAAAGCTGCGGGCAGAGAGAAAGCCAAGCTGGCGCAAATGGAGTTAGATGGGATGACTCCATTGTATCCTGGGTGTCGGCCCGAGGATACACGCCTGAGTGTAACGCTCAAGGCTCTAGAGATGAAGGCGGAACACAAATGGACCGACGTGAGCTTCAATGCTAACATGGAACACATTGCCAACAAGTATAGTGGAGGCCAAGAAAATCGTGTGCCCTCTCGACCTACCGCACGTTAAATACCATACATGTATCAATGATTGCGCACTTTATCGTAATGAGTACACGGAGAGAACCACATGTCCGGTGTGCGGCCATGGACGGTACAAGAGAGGGAACAAGAAAGTTCCTCAAAAAGTGGTATGGTACTTTCCTATCACTCCCCGTCTACAGAGATATTTCGTAGATCCTAAGGAAGCAAAGATAATGGAATGGCACGCGGAAAGGGAGAAACCTAAAGATGATCCAGAGAAGGGAAATATCCTAACACACCCTTCAGACGCTAGCCAGTGGAATGCATTGGACATCGAGTTCGAAGAGTTCGGGGGCGATACAAGGAACGTCAGGCTAGGTATGAGCACCGATGGACTCAATCCTTTTGGCAACCAGAGTAGCACGCATAGAACCTGGCCCGTGTTTATATGGCCGTACAACATCCCCCCGTGGCTCTACACAAAGAAAAGGTACGTACACTAAATAATATTTCCCTATGATAGCCGCATTGCTCACGACGGTGCAGGACTATCCTGGTTACGCATATGTATCGGCCCAGGTGAACCACGGACACAATGCATGTGTCAAGTGCATGGATAAGACCCCGCATCTCCAGCTACCCAAGGATCCCGGGTCTTCGAAAACCGTGTTCCAAGGGACTCGAAAGTGGCTTCGCATCGATCACCCGTGGAGAAAACGTGGTGACCTGTTCAATGGTAAAGACGAGCTCGAAAGAGCCCCGCGTACGAGGAGCGGCAAAGAAATCGAGGAGCTTCTAAATAATTGGGATGAGTGCCCAGCGCCAGGAAAGAAGCGACCAAGGACAAATCCGCTTCTGGGTGTATGGAAAGCAAGGTCTGTTTTCTGGGACCTGCCATACTGGAAGGTCCTCCACACGCCCCATAGCCTCGATGTAATGCACATCACGAAGAACATTACCGAGAGTCTTCTTGGCACTCTCCTCAACATGCCGGAGAGGACCAAGGATGGGCCGAAAGCAAGAAACGATCTGAAATTGCTTGGCATCAAGAAGGAGCTTCAGTACCCTGATAGTGATGATGATGATGATCAAACGGAAGGGACTCAGGGTCGCTGCAAAAGGGTTAAGAAGAATGAGGTGGTTGTGCTTCGCGCTGACTGCTTCACTCTGTGTCAGGAGGAGATCGAGCAGTTTTTCAGGTGCCTCCTAGGAGTCAAAGTTCCTCACGGTTACTCAGGCAAGATAAGCAGGTATCTCGATGTAGCGAAGAATAGGTTCAACGGTATGAAGTCCCACGACTGTCACGTGATGATGACACAGATACTTCTAGTTGCCATACGAGGGATAATGGACGAGCACGTCCGTGAGACGCTGTTTGGCTTGTGCAACTTTTTCGACGTCATCTCTAGGAAGTCGATCGGCATGAAGCAGCTCGATTGGCTACAGGAAGAGATCGTGGTGATACTATGCGAGCTCGAGATTTACTTTTTGCCCGCATTCTTTGACATCATGGTGCATCTACTTGTCCATGTCATGGATGACATCATATAGCTCGGGCTGACATTCTTGCACAACATGATGCCGTTTGAAAGGCTGAACGGTGTAATCAAAGGTTTCGTTCGCAACAGGTCCCGTCCATATGGAAGCATAGCCAAGGGATTTCTGATCTACGAGTGCATCTCTTTCTGCCAGAACTATCTAACCACCGAGAACGAGGATGTTGGAATACCCACCAAGAAGCACCTCGGCAAGCTCGCTGGGTATGGTCACCGCGAGGGCCACCGCTCACTGCATGTCGGCATTGCTAATCGATGCTCCGACTTTGGCAGGGCACGTCGAGTCGCACTACAACACATTGAATTGGTCAGCCCTTGGGTGGAAGAGCACAAAAGCTTGATCGAGCAGGAGTACATGGACCGGGCCCGCCCGAGGAAGAAAGGAGACGTAACAAGAGAACACAAGTCCACCTTCACGGGTTGGTTCAAGAAAAGGCCGCTAGAAAATCCCCCACAGACGCCTTCTACAGAAGATCAACAACTCATATTCTCCTTGTCACAGGGACCAGCGCATAACGTAAAGACCTATCAGTCATACGACATCAAATGGTACAGATTCTACACCGAGGAAAAGGACATGAATAGCGAATATCAAAACTCAGGAGTTACTACGATGTCCTTCGCCGATGAAGAGACTACTGTCATGGAAGGATTCTACGGAAGGATCGAGGAGATATGGGAGCTCGACTACTGTGGAGAGACGGTACCGATGTTCCGTGTTAGATGGGCCAAGAATGTCAAAAAAGAAGGCTGATATTTCACCACCCGCGTTATACCAGATGCCAAGTTGGCAAAGAAGGCCTCCACGAAAAATGAGCCGTGGATACTCGCTAGCCAAGTTGATCAATGTTTCTTTATTACCGACCCGTCAAAGCCCAGTCGTGTTGTAGCGAGGAGGGGCAAGAGGAGCATCATCGGAATGGAAGGATCTGCCAACGAGCAAGACTTCGACAAGAATGGCGATCCGAAGATCAAAGAGGAGTTCGACAAGTACTTCAACATGCCTACTACTACTACAGTAAGAAGAAAGACTACACTACCTACTAAAGGTTGTCCGTTCACGAGAAGAAATCTCATAGTGTCCGGGCTAAAGTATTCAACCGCGAAGAAAAAGGGCAAGAAGATTGTAAAGAGAGGCTAGCTAGCTCGAAATATCACACGACGATGTGTGACCTTTTTTGTGTATTAGTTAGAGACTAATTAAACATATATCGTGATATTCGTGTACGTATAAATTCACATGTGTTTATGAGAAGCACAATATATAAATATAATTCGGGGAGGTTTTTTGAATAAATATACATATGTGTATGTGCTTGGTTTAAATATATTTGTATCATATCATTTTTACATAAAGAAAAAAATTGGTGCAGCCAGGATTCGAACCTGGCTGCCAGGTGCTCATGTCAAACTACTGTCTCACAACCATTGAGGTTCTGTCTGTTTCGTGTCAAACTACAGCCGCGCGTTGGTTTTGACTAATTGCGAAAGTTCTATGGCGCATACCGCCAGAATGCTCCACAGAAGTTGAAACTTCTGTGGCGCATTCTGGCGGTATGCGCCACAGAACTTTCGCACTTAGTCAAATGGACGGTTCAGAATTTGTTCCCCACCTTGATCCGTTTCACTTTCCCCCAATTCAAACATCGTCCCCGACGAACCCTAGAACCCCCGCCCCAGGGAACCCGACGAACCCTAGCTAGAACCCCCGCCCCAGCGAACCCGCCCAAGCGCCGCCTGCCGCACCGGAGGAGAAGCCGCCGTGTGTGGAGGAGGAGCCGTGCCATCTCGCCACCGCAGGAGGAGGAGCCCGTGCGCCCTAGGAGGAGGAGCAGGCCAGGCCGTGTGTGGAGGAGGAGCAGGGCGTGCATGGAGGACGAGCCCGTCCGTGGAGGAGGAGAAGGCCAGTCCGCCGCAAGGACCACCTCCCCATCCTGTGCCATCTCGCCACCACAGGTATACATCTCGCCACCGCAGGTATACATCTCGCGATCGCCAGGCTTGGTAGTCTCCGAAAAGATCGTGGTTGATCTTGCTCGTGGAATGTTTGTGATTTAAACCTTGTATGCAATACGCTGTAAATACTTGGCTTCGATCCAATGGAACTCGCGCATTCCCTTTTCCTCTAAAAAAATTAGCATGTGAAAAATCCTCATGTTCACTGATAATTTGGCCTAAGGAAAATGTTCCTAGTTTGTTCGAAAGAGAAAGGGAAAGAAGATGTGTGGTAGTAGTTTAATTCTTCTATATAACGTTGATGCATCGACATTGTTGCACCAAATGCAGAAACTTGTCTCATGACATGCTGACAGATTGATAAGTCAAATCCCAGTTTTGAGAAACTTAGCTTCAGATTAACACCACCTTTCTACCATCCAGATTCGTCCTCATCATCTTGTCATTGGACAGTATGGCATCTGTACTGACAAAAAAAGGAGCATTCTAGCTAAGTTTGCTTTTCCAAATGGCCCTATGAACTCTTCCTACTCTATCCTTCTGCGGCAGTTTACTGCTTGTCGTTTGTGTTGATTTAGCTGATAAGTTCCTCCCGTTTCCACATGGCAATAATGTCTGTTACAGTTGCCAATAGCACATGTGCTATCCGTTAATTAGCACACCCTACTCCTGATCTAGCGCTGGTTAATGAACATAGCCAACCACTGCGATTATTAGCAGAACTCAAAGACTTCAAAGTCTCGCGACTAGAATAGCAGCAGTACGGCTTTGTGCTTACACTGATAAAACATGGACAACCACCGTCACCGTGATCATTAGAATTCAAGACCTCAAGTCTCGCGATTAGAATAATTGCAGTATGGCTTTCGGCTTACAGTGCTACTGATCGATGAACATGGCTAATCACTATGATTATTATTAGAATTCAAGACTTCCCAAAGTCTCAGCGATCACAATACCACCAGTACTGCTTTGTGCTCGCAATGCTAGTACTGCATGATGAGGAAACAGATCTTCTTTATTCATTGGCAAATGGTGGAGATTACTGACACGAGCTCACAGTGTCACACAACACTAGTCTGTTTTAAGAACATATGTTTTAATATATGTTTTAAGTACATCTATTTTAATATTTGTTTTAAGTACATCCTCTACAGCTGGTACTATGAATGAAATGGTGTTGTAGCTTTGTGTAATTTACATGATGTGCTGCCAATGCTGTGCTGCTACTATGGTTCTGCTACTACTACTATGGTGTTGTGCTACTGCTACTACTATGGTGCTGCTGCTACTATGGTGCTATTATATATGCATGATGTGCTGCTACTATGGTGCTGCTACTGTGAATGAAATGGGGTTATCAATGGGGCTGGGGTGTTTTTTCTTGCAGAGATTTCAATTGAGTTGCCCGTTTCTCCCGAAGTGTTGATTCACTTCCGTTTCGGTTGAGAAATGGGCACTCGTAGGTCCAAAAATTAGCAAAGGTCATGCAGAATTTTTTGATCGATATTTGTGCTAACCTTTTGCCTCTTTTTTTAGTAATAAAGCGCAAACATGTCGACTAACGACGAGGCCAGTCCTTCTAAACAAATGAGCGTCGAGGATCTAGCCCGAGAGGCCAACAAGTCGTTCTAGGGGGCCGTCCCAAGAGCACGAGGAGGCGGAGGAGATGAGAATGACACCACCACCGATGACCGTCGTCGGAGGTGCTGGGGGCGAGGAAGATCCAGATTACGAGGGGGACGACGACGACGACTATGATGGAACTAGTGAAGTTGGGGAGGACGGTAACACCACCACGGATGGTTGCGAGCGCACAGATGGTGGTAGCGGCAACCAGGCCACCATACAGAAGAAGAAGAAGGATATCAAGGATCGAAAGCCGTAAGTGCTCGCCAACGTCTTTGATGAGTTCACCGAGGTCACAGAAGGTGGCCAACCCATTGCGCCTTCATTGATTGCCTGCGGGTACGGCATGCAACTCGGGTGCATCATCCGGGAAAGCATGTCGATCAACACGAAGTACATCCGACGTAATCATGCTTTGGTCGAGAACCTCCTTAAGAAGCTTCACAAGCGATACACGTTCCCAGAGAAGTTCAGAAACCTGGAGAGTAATAAGAACACGATGAACAAACTAGCACTGACAAAGATGAGCAACGCCTTGAGAAGCTGGAAAACCCGGGTAAAGAACAACATTGACAAAGGTGAAAGCTAGGAGATTATAAGTTGGAAAAATCCGATGCTCGACGAAGAAGAGTTCAAGATATTCAAGGCGGACTTAGATACCGCTGCCTCTAAAGCATGGACTGAGTGGGGAAAGACTATGCGAGAGAAGAACATAGGTAACCACCAGCTTGGAAGCGACGGATACAGAGGGAAACAACCCATTTGGGACAAGGATGACGCCAAGCTTGAACGCCTGGGTAAAGAGAACCCATGGCATAAAATCACAGACCTGCAGATCCGACAATTTGTTCGGGCCCGCTACTACCTGGACCCTGTTACAGGGGAGTTCGTCACCGACGACCCGGATGGGAAGGCCTTTAAGGATGAGCTGGTAAGGAATTTACCGTGGATCTCTCATTAAAATAATTAAGCCAAGAATCTAAATGCATGCATGGGTTCACCTCTCCTTGTATCTCTGAAGGAGAAGGAATTGAACGCTAGCGAGGACTTGTCGTCCCAAGATTCGGCGGCGGAGCCATGGGACACTGTTTTTAACAGGGCGACGAACACTTACAAGAAGAGGGAGAAGAAGGTTCCGCCAAAATCAGCTGGCCATGTGTCGGGCTTCGGTACAAGAATGAAGTTTACCGAGTACTACAAAGAGGACGCAAAGAAGAGGAGGGAGAGGAAGAACCAGTCGGCGGCTAAAGATAAAGCCAAGGTTGAAGAGCTAAAGTTGAAGGTGAAGACATTAGAGGCAAAAGTGGACGAGAAAGCAATGGACAATTTATTGGAGGGGCTAGCTTCGCGCGATCATCCCCCTGGGTTGATGGAGGGGCTAGCTGTTTGGAATGTGGGAGGTCGACAGGGGCCGATAAACGTGCCCAGCTTTAGCGGCAGCAACTCGAGCATCAACGTTAATGCGTCGCCGGACTTGGTGACCCCGCCGGCCACCATCGCCGCGGCGCAGCCGCAAGAGCTTGTTGTCACACAACTGCCCCTGCTGCTCCTGCCCAAAATACCAGTATCGCACAGCCGGCGGTGGCACCAGTACCGCGGGAGAATGCTGATGATAGGCCTGCCGTCGGGATCGGCCGTGTGTCGACATTAGCCGAGCTCAACGCCCTCACCAAGGTAACTAATATCATACTCCGCTTCATCTTCTTTATGCGCCTTTGGTGACTGCCACCTCGATCATGATGCCAACACATATGTGTCGATATTCAGGACGCTGCTTGCATACTACTCCACAAAGTTGCCGGCAGCGAGTTGAGGGATGTTGCCAAGGGCAATATCATAAACCGGGGAACCGCACGATGCACAACAATGCAATGGACGATTCCATGATGAGGGTCCAGATTGCTTGGGTTTTGCCAGGGTGCGACGACATGGACCCCCCATTCAACCTCAGGGAGCCGACGAACACAAGACCCTTGCAGAATGCCACGGCTGGCCCTTGACATGGCCAAAGACTCAGATTTGTCTGACGGGGCACCTAAGCGCCACCTCGATCGTCCGGCCACCACCTCGGAAGCCACCTGTCGTCATCACCACCACCAGTCGCCACCAACAACTGTTGGGAGCGTGTGGGCCACCCCAAGGCGATGCCGTCGCAACGCAACCGCCGTCGCCCCCGCCAGCACCATCACCACATGGCGGCAACAACGATGATGATGAAAAATTTGTCAACATCGACGACTACATCAACACCGGTGCCGGCATAGGATTGTACATGCCTGCTATGGATGAAGAACCCTTCGTCGCTCGCGAGGGTCAAGGTGGGCGTCCCACTACATGCACGCAACGCCTGGTCTTCCATGGTTTATCTCAAGAGACGCCTCCGACCGCCGATCAACAGGAGAAACCTGTTGGATTCGTCTTTAGCCCTGGCACACTCCAAAAGGCAGCCGTTGAGCACTTAGCATCCCCACTGGAGGAGCCTGCTCAGAAGACGAAGAAGCACAGGAAGAGAGGTAAGAAAGCCGAGAGCCAACCTCCTCCGAAGAGGATCCGGGCTAAGTATGACGTCGTACCAGCCCGCGAGGATGGCTTGCCCAGGATACATATAGCCGGTGAAGCGATACTGACTCCGAAGCTGCTTCGCCTTGCTGGTGGACATATGCTAGCTTTGAGTGATAGTATCAAGACACTAGAGGGCATTCTTCTTCAATACAAAGATCTAAATTACCTGGTTTTCACTGTCAAGGTGCCATCGGACGTGGACTTCGTCCATGAAGCCCCCGCGGACGTGTTCTTCATAGCGTACGAGGACGTCTTCAAGCTATTTCTCTCGAAACGGCTGGACTATAACATGGTCCGCCTATTCGTGCTCAATCTGGCGATGAAGACCAAGAGAGAGTAGACCCCCTACATCGCGATAGTGGATCCCTACTACATGCGTGATAGCCAGTTGAGGGAAGGACTGAGACGCGTGCCAAGGCGACGACGTATCTCGAGAAGTTCATGGTGGACCACAAGAGGACGAACACGCTTCTTTTGCCTTTCTTTCCCGAGTAAGTACACACACCCCCTAGCATTGTTAACTTAGGCTTTCTTATAGCTTTATTCCTTTGCCCTTTTCGAACATCCCGTTTCAATCGTGTTGTGCAGAGACAAATACTGCACACTCATCGTCATTTGCACAAAGTACTCGATAGCATCGTATTTCGACTCGGCGAGTCAGAAGAATAAGGACTACACTAGAATAAGGGGTGTTTTGAATGAGGCTCTCAAGGGCTACGCTAAAAGGGGATGCCCCTTCGTCAACAAGGGGGAATGTATCAAGGATGACAAGCACATGTTCAAGCATGTGCTCGAGTTCCCTTGCGTCAAGGAGCTGGCTACTGGCAGCACCAAGGAGGCCTTCTATGCTATGTATCACCTTAAAGGGTTTGTCCGGGATTGCCAGAACCTAACTCTGCCATCTAGTTTCCGAGCATGGGCTGAAAATTTGGCACGAAGGGACGATGATGATCTTAGAGAAGACTTCCATCGCATCCAGGTTAAGTGGTCGGAAATCATCGTGGAAGATGTCAACACAAGGGGAGGGGTCCTAAACACAACAGAAGGTTGACTAAGAGGGAGATTGAAAATATTCTTCGTCAACAGGGTGACAACAGGACGTGGATGACGAAGGATGGCTATCTACCATTCTCGAAGCCGAGCGTTAGCAGTTCTCAACATTGATCAATGTCTGCGCCTAGAATTATCATAGATGTCTGTGTGTAGTGTTGTGTCACAAACTATATACTACCGTGGTCGTATGTTGTAAACTTCACTATTATGGTCGTTGTCGTCAAAGTTCTATGATTATGATCGATGTGCTATCTTCTATGTTTACTGATATTTTGCTTTAGTTTATGTGAATATATATGCATGTGAACCAATTTAGTTCTTTCTGTTGCATGATTTACTAATATGCCTTATCTATAGAGATGACGAAGTGGTACGTGATGTACAAGGATTGGATTCCAGGAGTCTACGATGAGTGGGAGGACTGTCAGAAACAGGTGAACAAGTTTAGCGGCAACAGCTACAAAGGATACGCGACTCGAGAGGAGGCAGTAGCCAAGTGGAGGAACCACCTGTGGAAGGAGAACCGGATGAAGATATTGCTAGTGCTCTTGCTCTTGCTCACCGTCATCACAGTTGTATTCTGTTTGATTCTATTGTAGGCGATGAACACTTCATTTGTAATTTGATGAGATGGTGAACTTTGTAACAAACACTTGTGTAAATGTAACAAACACTTCATTTGAATTGTATTGTAATATGATGACCACTTGTCTATCTCGTTCGGGCTCTAAGTAGTGTGATGGCACTATATTCGTGTTTGTATTATATTTGTTTTCATATACTAAGTCAAATATACTGTTTCTGTATAATAATATATAATACCTGTATAATACTCTATATTTGGACAAGTTTCGATTTTTTTAATACCTGATATTCAAATCAGTGGCGCATCGTTTTAATACCTTCTGTGGCGCATAGAGCTTCAGTGGCGCATTTTCCAGAATGCGCCACTGAACAGAGTCCTGTGGCGCATCAACCAAAATGCGCCACAGAAGTATCATGACTTCTGTGGCGCATTTCGGAATGCGCCACAAAAGTTTTCATCAGTGGCGACATAATAGTGGCGTCCCTGCCATGCGCCACAAAAGACCAATATAGATGCGCCACTGATGAAGGATTTCCTAGTAGTGAATAGGCAAAACTGATATTCATAATGCCCTTGTGTGATTTAGGTGCAGGAGTTAGTGTAATGCCATATTCCCTCTATAAAATGTTAGGATTAGGGGAGTATTCCCCCACTTCTATCACTTTATAAATGGCTGACAAATCCACTAAACAACCTATTGGTATGATTGAGTATGTTCTACTTTGAATATATGAGCATGTTATTCCCACTGATTTTATTATTCTTGAAATGCCAAAGGATGAAAAATTATCTATAATACTTGGAAGACCTTCTCTTAGCACTACAGGAGCATCAGTTGATTGTGCTGAAGGAAAAATAATCTTCAATATTTATGATGCTAAAATCATCCGGTATTTTCCAAAGAAACAAGAAGCAGGAGAAAGGTATATTACACGGGCAAAAAGAGTCCATGTGGTAAGTGCCTTTGATAAAGGGCAACCCAAGGTAAGAATTCAAGAACAGAGAAAGGGTTGAGATACTCAACCATTCTTAATAAATGCTTAATGGGAGTCAACCCATCATAATGATAAAATAAAGTTAAGGTATAAAAAGTTCATCGCATTCCTATAAGTTTTTCACAGACATTCTTGTAGAAGCGCGCCCGTGAAGATGCAGCTATCAAAAAGTAGTAGAAATATCGATGAATAAGCATAGATTTAGTGTAGAAAATAAAGTTTGAGTTTTATATGCAGAAACTAGCTTAATCATATTGTCCAGATTAAAAAGTGAATCTCCGAAAATTTGGGCAAAAAAGCATGTTCCAGGAGTTGTAACGACCAACTGTACGGTGGGAATATATATATTCCGGCCATATAGTTATCAACAAAACTCTCAAAAAGGGGTCTCGGGTACAGAAGGTTTAACGACCAACTATATAGTGGAACCATTTTGGTTTGGCCGTATAGTTGTGCCCGTATAGTTGCGATCTAGTGTGGAGAAACCCTAACCCACGACGTCGCCGCAAGTATACGGCGGAAGCTACCTAACCCGCCCGCATAGGTACCGCCATATAGTTCGGCGCAACCACTTAAACGCACCAGGGGCAGATAGGACTTCTCCTCCTTCCCATTATTTCTCTCACATTCTCTCTCCAAACCTCTCAAAATCCACCTAGAACTCTTGATTCTCCGTAGATTACGTTCGTTTGAGTGGGGGAATCAGTAGATTGGTATGTTTCTTGTGACACCCCGGGATCAGGGTTAAACAAATCCCAGACCTTTGCCTGACATAAGATTAACCTTGAGCTCAAGGATATCCAGTGAAGAATCGATAACACAGCAGTGAGCCTACAACACAAAAATTAATATAGCAAGCTCATAACTGAGCAAAGAACCAAATTATTACAAGCAGAGGTCACTGACCACAAACATCAAACAACGGAAGGAAAATTATGCTATTAAGTATAGAAAACTTAACAAATTTCCTAAGAGGCATGAAGCATAATGATGACGCCCATAGATTCCAGGCTGCCGGTTGGGAACCCCAAGCTGCTCGTCGGTGTCGATTTAGTACGGAACTCGTCTTCAGGGGAACTCTCACTCTACCAAAAGTATCAACAAAGCAAGGGTGAGTAAAGGGTGTACTCCGTAAGACTTATGGCTGGTGGAGTTGATTTGCATAAATCCAGCTTTGTTTATAAAACAAAAGAGAGAAGATGCTCGTCTAATCAGAGTAGTTTAAAAGGGGATAAGAGAGTGACGGCTCCAAAGTACTGATCATCGTCTTTGGATATCCACCAAATCATCATCATCTGAACCCTATCTAGGATCACCCCCTCGTACCCATGAGGAACCATCCTTAAGCACACGTTGATCTGCCAAATTTTACGATTAGGTTAAAGTTCTCTATGATCTTAGAATTCGGTCACCAAGTGTTCATAACCATGAACACGGCTTTTCGAAAAGATTTAACCTTGTAGGGTGTACAACTTTATACCCACACATACTAACCTTATCTTAATGCCACAATGATTAGCCCTCTTCCTTGGAAGGCCGGCAGAGGGTGGTTAGACACGACCTTTACCTTGCTTTCTCCGAGACCATGAGTCATGCCCTAAGGATGGTTATGCCGTAACGGGTCAAATCCCGAAGCCGGTCCCTAGAGATGTGAGGAGAGGTTGGTTTACCAGGGGTTCTATCAACCCCAAGAAACCCGATCTACGCTTCCCTACCTGTTATGAATGCACCTTCACCCGCCAAATCTTTCAAAAGGTTTTCTATGCATATGTCAAATGGAACGCCCGAACTATGTGACTCATGGAATCTACTTGGAAAGTTAGTCACTCGTGAGGTTTTCCAGGCCCCGTGTGGTTCTACGCTCGTCTCGGTTCCAAAGGCAAGAACTCAGTTCCTAGTAGTGGAGAGCATGGGACTAGAAAAACCACATCCCACCATGGCCTCCCATACAAGCCCTAGCTTGTTTAATCTCATATCACCTATGATATTATCTCATCACGTTCTCCTATCATACTATATTATCTGCATCTGATACATCATCTGGATGGATCAGAACTGACAGCTATGCATGGCTAAGCAGGACACAAATATTAGCTCTAGCAGTGTACACAAGACAAACCTAGTTATGCTAGGAGCAGTGGATCGGGTAATATAAGCTCAAAGAGAATAATTCAATAGATAGGATACTCTATCTATCGATAAAAGACCACAGCAGAAACTTATGCATCATGGCGGGAATTGAAATGCTTTCAAAATCATAGGATTATATCATGGTGGGGCTATGCTTGCCTTTGCCAGTTGATAACCAATAAACAGATCTTCAGAAGACTTGGTCTTGACTTGATTATAGTTGGTTAAGTATTGATCGTCGATCTTCGATGGTCTTGATCTCAGTGTTCGATCTCTATCTCAATCTTGATATCATATTCTACCGGGATGAACCAAACACCGGAAAGAAAGGAAACAATCAACACATGGCATTAATGCAATGATCGAACAAGTATGATGATATGACAAGTTAAATTTCATTGAAATAAATCCCGAGGGCATGCTTGACAAGTTAATCGGGATTCCGAGGGGTATAAACCCTAACTCGGGGAAACTCCGGAATCACCTAAGGGGTTACTATGTTATTCTATTCAAACTTGTCATGGAAGTTGTTGAACAATGCATGATTATAGATTAATTAGGTAGATCTCATTTTTCTAAACATTTTGATATATTATTCATATTTTTTTGATTTATAAGTAATAAGTTATTGATTTTATAAGACTTATTCAATTTATAGAATTATTAAAAGGGTTTATTGCATCAATATGACGTCATCTAGGGCTAGGGACATTTCTTACTGGGGCAGCGCCTACCCATAGTGGTTGACAGAGGGGCCCGAGGCCACCTCAGCTGCCACGCGGGCGGGGACGGGACCCACAACAGGATTAACCTCCGCTGACCCGCGCCTGACGTCAGGGTGAGATCACAGTGATGTCATCCTGGACAGAACCTCGCAGGTGGCATACGGGGACAACAGAGGAGGGATCGTGGGACTGTGCAGGTAGGCGGGTTGGTTAGAGCGTGGCACGAGCGACCATATGGTGGTGGTACCGCCCTATTTTGGCTGCCCGAGCTTCGGCAACGACGGCGTATGATGGTGTGCGGTGGCGGCGTTCGTCGGCACGACAGCACATAGCGCGAGTGGAAGGGGGGAGGGTCCTTGCAGACCAGAAGCTCACCACGAATCAAACAAAGGCGACGACGAGGCGCGAGGAGGCCGGTATCGACGAGGATGGCAGTGGAGTTCGTTGGAGAACGATGTCTTGATTGAGGAGATTCGTACCACACCGGCTTTCTCCGAGAGGGGCAATCGGACGAGGGGAGCAAGGGGATAATGACGGCACCCATAGCTGGTCAAGGGGAGGCTAGAGACGGTGGGCGGTGAGACACATGATGGAGCTAGGGTTTGTCCAAGGAAGAAATTGGGGATATGGAGAGGATAAGGCTCGTCTAGCGGCGGCAGGGGGTCTTATAGGCATCAATGACGTCGGTAGCGAGCATCTTGGCGGGGCGGGCATATCGTCGGGGCAGGGATGGAACCGACATCAACACACAGCTTCTCTCCTGGCCCCCATCCTTCTAGCAACGAAGAAGAAATGGAGAAAAGGAATGAAGGGGTACTGGCTGGCTGCGGGCTTCGCTTGGGCCAAGGTGGGCCACGCGAGAGGGGAAGAGGGAAAGGAGGTTGCTGGGCTACGGCCTGGATGCTCTCTGCCTCTCTTTTATTTTGCAAAAGCTTTTTCTTTTCTGTTTTCAATTTCTGTTTTGTATTTTTAGATTCAAATATGTTTTTGACTATTTCAAAAATACTAGAGACTTTTGTGAAATATATAAAAATACTTGCAGGGGCCCTTGTAGTCCATTTGGGCTCCAATTGTTTTGGTATTTTTTAGAATATTCAAAACCATTTGAATTGTTTTCAAATAGAGGGAGAGGGAGTAGGGTTTCATTCTATTTCTTTAATGGACAAATTAAGATATGATGCTCATGAATGCGCAATCAACCCTAAATATTATATTAACTAAAGCTGGGGTGTTACATTTCTCTCCCTATCCTTGCTTTATTTTCAGAATTCCATGGTTGAAATCCTCTCATTGAATTAGTGGATGAACTCAAGCTTGTTTGATTTTATCTTTTGATTTCTCACATTAGGATTGATTTCTTCCATGTAGAATCATTCGTATATCATGTAGAAACTATATGCCTAAGGTTTTATGTTGAAATTTCTCAGTGCATCAAGATGAACAAGCTCGGTAGTATTTTTCGCAAGAGCAAGCGCCAACATGGTGAAGGCTCGGGGCTCCGGGCTGAGCTCGATAGCAAGTACGCCATGGTTTTATCGAGGAAGGTGATGCCCACACGATGGGCCGATGATGGATTTCTCAGCACATCAGGGTTGAGGGCAGACTTCGACCACATGTGTGCAAATGCAGGGCTATGTAACCTCGTCTATGCAAGCCACTACACCTACACTGGGCTCACCCATGAGTTCCTCGCCTCCTTCTATGACGACTACAAGGAGAAAGGTAATGCATGCATGGTGAGTTTCACCATTAACCAGCGGCCATATCAAATCACTTTTCAACAATTTTGTGAAGCTTTTGGATTCCCTAAAGAAGGGGAATCAACTGTTACAAACTTGTATAGCGTCTCAAGTGGAGAAACTTGGGAGGTTATTTCTATTAACGGTGGCAGGGACTTCTACCAGAAGAAGATTTCCACCATTCAGAACCCGACCATCCGCTACTTCGCTTTGTTTCTTGCTAACACTTTGTTGGGAAGAGGATATACCGGCTCTATGGCCAATACCGACATGGCCATGATCACCAAGGCACTCTTCCCTGATGCACTACAGAGTCCCACTCCTGCAACTCTATTCCTCCAGCACCTCCGCCACCAGAGCAACAAAAACAAAGGTGATATTCGCATCGGTGGATTGGTAATCCACCTAGTCCAAGCCCGTGGAATTCCTATACCTATTGTGCAACTTGTTGATGGTTCCATACTTATGGATGTCAAATATATAACTGCTTGTGGCTTCTTTGGTGTATACCGAGCTAACAGGATGCTCCAAGCCTATCAATTTGGTTATCTTGATGTTTCACAGGATGAGCAGGTGCCATTGCCTTGCCCACAAGCCTTCTCGATTCAGGAGAAGAACAATTGGATCCTCACCAAGGATCAAGTGATAGAAATCATGACAGCACTCTATGCTGACTCCTAGGAAGATGAAGAAGGAGAGCAGCATGATGAACAAGAGCAGGAGCAGGAGTACAACCCTGCTTGGGAATGACAGCAACAGCAGCAGGAGGGACCTTGGGACCCATGGCCCAATCAGCAGCAACAACATCAGGGGTTCAACAATGTCCCCTATGAAGATTCTCTGCAGCTCAACCAACATGTTGGGGAGATCGACCAAACTCTTTAGGGATTGAATGAAGATGTTAGTTCCCTAACTAACAGCTTCAGTCACTTCATGACCCATTTCCCTGACTATTACCAGCAGTATCTGTACCCGCCGCCGAACGACGATAACAACTAAGCATGGCAACAACCTAAGCTTGGGGGAGGTTTGAGAAACTCCAAACTTTGCATTCATATTTTTATTTCTTCTTTTGATTTATTTTACTTCTTCAAAAATTGCATGTTTACTTTTAGTTTGCATTCTTAAACCAAAAACACAAAAAATTAGTTATAACCTTTATTGCAAATTTGTTTCTTTATTTCTCTCGGAGATTGCTCAATTTTAGGTGACTTGGCAATAGGGGAATATAGAGGGGATTCGACTCAAGTACGAGAACAAAGCAAGCAAGAGGAGGTATCACATTCCTTTCATCACCTCTTCTGGAACTATTAATTGATCCTACAATAATTTATTCGCTTGCACTTGAGTCACTCCCCACTTAACTTGTTATCCTATAAATTCTATTCCTTTGCAAGTGTCCCCTTTTAGCTTTGAAATAATGAGCAATGGACATGGTTAAAATATCTCCGACATTTTTACAACAAGAAAAAGCATCCAAGAGATGACTTGAGTCCATGTTTATCCAAAGGATTTGATTTTAGAAACTACAACCCCATTGAGCTTAATGTAAATAGACTCGATAGCACTCTTGAATGAAATTGTCTAATAAAATGGATGCTTCAAAATAGTAGAGATTATGCCACTGCCTTTTCTAATAATTATAGTAAGATATTTCTTTATGTGTGTCATTCCAACACTGTCGTGCTCCATGGGGAACTATTAACTCCGCTATCCAACGAACGATCTAAATATGGGAAACCACTTGATTTCGGCTATTGAGTTATGTAAGCGTCTGTAGTGCTATGGCGGGTAAAATTTTATTCTTCTCGTGATTTCACGTTCCAAGTGAAGTTATAGTACTCCTCTGACCCACTATTTCTCAACATTTATTTATTGGCATGGTCACGAGTGCACAACATAGTCCCAATTAACATGTTAAAAATAGTGGCATGATTTCTCTATGAAAGAGCTAAAGTTTTTGAAAAACAAGGAAAGGAAAAAAGGTGCTTTGAGAGTCTTGAAATTTTGACGTGGGAGTAGATGAGTTTTTCTTAAATTGAATGTTGTTGGTGCCAACATATGATTAAAGGAACAAGATAAAAAAAGTTTTCATCTCTCAATAAGAGAGAAACCAAAAGGATTTGTTTCACTTTCCTATCTAAACTTTTAACACTTTCTCAGGCATATGATTTATTTTCTAGCTAGATATACGTGGTTAGGAAGTGAAGTCAGTGCAATCTTGTGAATACTTGTATGATCATGTTTAAGATTCCAAGAATTGTGAAGAAAATAATTTGACACCAATTCGAGCTTGTAAGTTATTTTATTTCAGTCTCGAATTTACGTTATCCTTCCTTATTTTCTTGTCAGTCGAGGGAGAGCAACATCTAAGCTTGGGGGAGTTGATAGCTGTGAGATTCGACACACTTTTTGATGGTTTTTTTTGGATTTGATGGTTTTGTAGCTTTACCTAATGCTAATACTTCGGTAGCAAAGAAAACTTGGTTTTTAATGTGTGTTTAAGGTTCTAAACTTCAACAGAGGGTTTTATCAGCAAAAACACAAAATTCATACGAAAACAAGCAAGTCTCTTTTGGGAAGCAATCGAGGGAGGTATACAATAGCTTTAACGAGCAACTATACGGTAGGAATATTTTTTCGGCCGTATATTTCCCGCCGTATAGTTGCCATCGCATTTGTCTTGTTAAAAGGGATAACTTCCATGAAGATGCCAGGGACGAAAACAGAACACACGAGCCGCTGTTCCATCCAGAAGGGAGAAAGAAGAGATCCAGAGAAGGAGGAGAAGACGTTCTTCATATCGCTCCACGATCTTCGACCTCCTAGCCACCACACCTCCATAGCCATTACTTGAACTTGAGAGAGATCTCCACCTTGCAATATTAGGGTTTGAGATTGTTCTTCCCATCTTGAATTGTGTTGGATTTATTTCTATTCTTATTGTGGATCTCCATGGTAATATCAAGAATAACTCCCTTTATTTAATTATATCAATGATGCTTTCTTCTCTCATGTGTGAGTAAGTTCCCTTGGGCATGGGAGATGTAAGGGATTGGTGAGATGTGATGTCCCTATATAATTTCTATTAAGTTTGTGGTTGATTAGTTAGTATATTATGTGTGCTTGACTATCTGTGGGATGCTTAATGCTTGTTGTCCAATTAAAGGTCTAGACAACATGATGCATTGTTCTACATAGATAGGATCTTGTTCGCTAACAGATCGGTGACCACCGAGTGACAAGGGGATATCATTGGGAAACTAGTTTGACTTGAGGATCATGAGGAACCACTGTGCTTATTGTATTAGTCTGATCCAAGGAGCTTAATTGCTAAGCAACCTTAAAGATCTTAATCGTCTAGCGAATTTTAACATCCCAAATTTCATCAAATGAAAATCATGTTGTTGCATTCATATCATCATGGCATTATTACTTTGCATAAATTTTTTCAAAGCTAAACCCTAAATAAAACCATATTTAAACCCCTTCTTATTATATATATGGGGCAAGGTTTTATTTTATTTTCAAGACCCAAAAATGTTTTTGAGTGAATATATGTGTTTAACACACTTTTGGACATAAGGATCACAACACAAAAGTTTGGTGAAGATTTGAATTCATTTGGATTTGAAATGACCATTCAAATCTATCCTAAAAAATCAAAATAGAAAAAGAAAAGACAAAAGGAGGAAAAAAATAACAGCAGCAAACCATTTGGCCTAGGAAGCCCTGACAGCCCACGGCCCACCCAGGAATCCCCTCTCTCCCCGCAGTTCTCACCCACGCGCGCACCCTCCCTCTCACTGCCCAGTGGCCCCGTAGCCACGCCAGCTTCGTCGTCCCCAAATCCCGCTCGTCACCAGCTCGCCGCCCATTTCTTCCCCCTTCACTGCCGATTGATTTGCAAGTTGAATCCCATTGATTCGCCGAGTGATTTCCGCCCCTTCTTCGGCAACTTAATCCCCACCCCCTTGCGAACATTTCCCTTCACCTAGCCAACACCAAGCGCCGCCAGGCTCCACGAATTTTGCTTTGCACCACCGCATCACCGAGGAGCTCCGGCGAGCTATCACGGCGAGTCTCGAGCGCGCCTTGCCTTCTGGTTCACATGACCTGCTTTGCCATCGCCTTGTGCATCTTCTCATGCCTTTAGTTTGTTCTAAATTGCCATAGGTCGTCGCCCCCGTCAACGCCTGTAGGTGTCCGAAGCTCAGCTCAACTTCGACGAGCCATTCCGGTGAGCTCCGTGTTCCCCTTGATCTCTGGTTCACGCGAGTGAGTTCTCCTTTGTCTTGCGCATCTGCTAATGAATGCTGCTTGTTCCCTTGCGCACTAGGTTGTCGCCTTTGTCTACGACAGTGAGCACCCGACGCCAGGACGAACTCCGACAAGCATCTGAGCCTGTGTTCGTGCACCCCTGTCCAAGCCAAGTACACGTTGACCATACCCATGTTCTCGCGAGCTCGGTAAGCACCAGCACAAACCCCCTAACCCTCTATCCTTGCTGGCGTGTCACTGTCAGTAGCGTCGCCACCGCTAGAGCCATTCGCGCCGCCAGTTTCTGGTCGATAAGATCTGATATGTTGGATCTGTATCTTATTGATGCGATTAGATCTAGCACAAAGGGGTACAAGAAGATCAGATCCGCTAGATTTCATTTAGATATAAAGGTGCAGAAGCGTGATCCAGCACGAACCGGTATGCGTCAATCAGACGCTGCCGCGTGTCCCTGTTTTTGTTTTAAAATATGAATTTTGATCTATTAGTTATTCAAACTTGTAAATTCAATAACTTTTGATCTGTTTATCGAAATGATGGGGATATGCCTACCGGGGTATACCCAGCAGGACATTTCCGACCGGCCCAGGAACTAGCGAGTGGGTCTGCAGGACGGCGACTGGATCAAGGCCTGGCGTAGATTCAAGCGACTGGAAGCTGAAGGCCCAGGAGAGTAGATAGGCCCAGTCGGATTAGGTTAAACAATTGCTGAAACCTTAACTGATTCGGTTGAGATCTGTAAACCCTAAGGGGGGTGAGTCTATATAAACCTCCCTAGAGGGCATGTAGAAGTTACGTTCGATCATCCACCTAAGCGACTCGCTGCCTAGCCACCGAGCTCGCCCCATTGTACTTCCATCATAATACAATCTAGCAGGAGTAGGTCTTTACCCTCCAAGGGGCCAAACCTGGGTAAAACCCTGTGTCTCCGCCCTCATCTCGCACCGCAGATGGCTGGCCACCCTTGCCCCATGTTCTACTACTCGCTGCCGATTGCAGCATCTGCCGTGGTGATTCCCACGACAGTGGCGCCCACCGTGGGGCCTGGCCGGTCTGGCTGGTGTTCTGCGGCGAGATCCAATCTGCCCATCAACGAGTCGATCGCCACCGGCCGCATGATAGCGATCGGCGAGATGCTCCAAATCTTTCCGAGCAGCTACGTCCCGGCGGCGTGACCCGTCACGCACAGCATGATCTTGCCGGCTGGCACGATCAGTCTCTTCGTTGGCCTCACCGATGTCATCGTCTCGGAGGACTCGGCTCGCATCCGCGAGTCGCCGCCATGCGATCGGCTCTCTGAGAGTCAGGTCCGCACGATCCACCGCCTCGCCTCCGAGTACGACTCAGTCCACAGTGATGTGGCTGAAACCACCGCGGACGCGGAAGACGCGTCCCTCAACGACGACGCCGACTCGGCGACCCCGGCGTCACTCACCGGATCCATCATCGCGGCTTCGCCCGCGGGCTCCATCACCCAGGTCTCCAACGTCGGAGACTTCGAGGATCCCTCCATCCTTGGGATCTTCGACTCCGACTCCGGATCGGAGAACTCCGCCGACCTCCGCGACGGTACCAA
Source organism: Avena sativa (assembly GCA_916181665.1). Classification (NCBI taxonomy): domain Eukaryota; kingdom Viridiplantae; phylum Streptophyta; class Magnoliopsida; order Poales; family Poaceae; genus Avena; species Avena sativa. Next base: position 222,762,705 of record OV702296.1, read on the forward strand.
TCGCCACGCTGCGACCTACATGTCGACTGGCACCGACCCGCCGGAGGATCCATTCTCCACCCCGATCCCTCCCAACGCGACGGCGACGGAGGTCGAGGAACTCCGTATGAAGCTGGCGGAAGCAGTCCACAAGGAACAAGCCGAGCGCGAAAAATTTCGCCTCGAGCAGGCGACGGCGCGGGAGCTGTCGCAATATCACCAGCGCCGAATCAGGTCGCGCCTGAACCCCATCGTCCAGGGGCGCGCCCTGAACTTCGACGACGAAAGCGACCCGGCCCGCGCGGCCGAGCGCGCGATCTGCGAGAACGCGCCTCCAGGAGGGAGCGCTCGGCCCCCACCAGGGTCAACGGCCAATGGCGCGCCGCCACCACCCAACCGCACACCCCCCTGGGACCAACCGCGGATCGTGGTCTCCTCACGGGAGCGAGACGCGAATGGCCTACTGCTGTTCTCCACTCCCATGGACAACCTCGTCGCAGGTCACGCGGCAATCGACAACATCACAGCCACTGGCGAAGGCACCTTGCAGATCCAGTACGCCAGGGCCCTGCTCGCAAAGGCGGTCGAGCAGCAAAACGCAGGCTTCGACTCACAGGGTCGGATGTACTCGCGTTCATCGGGAAGTAGAGTGGCCTCGAGCAGCCGCCCCATGGCGGAAAACACCCTCAACTGCCCACCACCCGAACCACTACAGCTCCAACACCGACCTGCGAACGCGGCACTCTCCACCAACGACCCCAGGCCGACGACCAACTTCGTCGCCACCAACGGTCAGCCTGTCGACGCCCGCACCCACATCATCAACAATCAGAGCTGGCGCGCACGCCAGCCCGACGACCTGCGGCACACCCTAACCAACCGCCGCGACGGCGAGCCAAGGGGATCGCTAAGCCGACTCGGGCCCCGATGCTTCGGACCGATGATCCGAGGCGAAAAATACCCAGCAAACTTCAAAGCGCCAAAGGAAATAGAGAAGTACGACCCTTCGTACGACCCCTCCGTGTGGCCGGATACCTACCTCATGGCGATGGGGATCACCGGCCACACCGACCTGCTAGCCGCCTGCTACCTACCCCTGATGATGGAGGGAGCGTGCAGGCAGTGGATCAACACTCTCCCCCCGGATAGCATCGACTCCTGGGAAGAGATGCGTGATGCCTTCGTCAGGCACTTCAAGGGTTCATACACCCGCGCCACCACCATCGAGGACCTGGAACGATGCGTTCAGGGACCCCGTGAGTCGACCCGCAACTGGGTCCAATGGTGGCAAGAACTATGGTACAACGCGGTCGGCATCCACCCGGACACCGCGATCCACTGCTTCAAGACCTCGTGCCGCTATGAGCCCTTGGTCGCTAAGCTCAAACGAGCATACCGCACACTCGACAACATACCGGACCTCCTCGAAATCGCCAAAAGGTACCCGGAGGAAGACCCAAACCAAGAAACCGATGACGAGTCGGGAGGACAACGCCGCACGGTCGGCAGCAACAACGGACGACGATCCGATCTACGCTACAGCAACACTCGCCTCACCGGCAAGTGCCGCAATGATGGGCGAGTCGACTTCGTCGCCAACGCCAGATACGTGCAGCGTGAGCCCAAGAGCTTCCACCGCGACGGGGGGCAACGCCACGACGGCGGCAACTACAAGGCGAAGCCAAGGGTCGATCCCGTGGCCCTTCTTAACCAACCTTGTGTATTCCACAGCAGGGAAGGAAAACCCGCCACGCACACGACCGCCGACTGCCATTCTCTCAAGGAGATCGAGAAGGCGAGGCGAGCACAGGGAGACCGCGACGACAACCCGCCAAATGGCGGAAAATTCGGCAGCATGGCCGGGTCGCTCCACACCTTCACAAGGTTCAACATGAAGCGCGAGAAGAAGGTCATCGCCCGCGCTGTCGCCATCAACGCGGTGGCTCAAGTGGACGTCCCTCAGTTCCTCAACTGGTCTGAGCAACCAATCACGTGGAGCCGCCAGGACCACTCGCCACGCATCGAGTACCCAGGCCGAGTCGCCCTGGTGGTCAAGCCCAAGGTGGGAGACTACTGGCTCCCCAAGACACTGATGGACGGCGGCAGCTCCATCAACATCCTGTACCTAGACACCTTCAGGCGACTGCGGCTCCCGCAGTCGATGGTGGAGACGACCTACACCACGTTCCACGGCATCATCCCCGGTCGGAAGGCGTATCCGATCGGCAAGGTCACGCTGCCGGTCACCTTCGGCACACCGACAAACTTTCGCACCGAGCGGATCATTTTCGAGCTGGTACCCTTCGACAGCACCTACCGCTGCATCTTGGGGCGCCAGGCGTTTGCTAAGTTCATGGCAGCGCCCCACTACACGTACAACGCGATGAAGCTCCCCGGTCCGCGCGGCGTCATCACCATCCACGGCGACCCCGACATGGCCGCCGAGTGCGAGGCCAAAGGAGCCGAACTTGCCGACGCTGTCATCGCGGCAGAGGTCAACCACGCCGACGAGCTTGCCAAGTACGCGAGCGGGGTCAACAACGACGACCCCACCATACTCAAGAATCCCAACTCGGAGGGCGGCAACACCTCAGCCTTCGAGGCAACGACGCATACCCGCACCGTTGAGCTGGTCCCAGGCGACCCCAGCCAGACGGTGACGATCGGGACGGGCATGAGCCTAGCATAGGAAGGCGCGCTCATCGGGTTCCTCCATGAGAACAGGGACATCTTCGCATGGAAGCCATCTGACATGCCTGGTGTCCCTAGGGAAATCGCTGAGCACAAACTCAACACCGACCCCAAAGTGTGACCCGTCAAGCAGTCGCTGCGGCCCTTCAATGAAGAGCGCCGCCGAGCCATCGCCGAGGAGGTGCAACGTCTACTCGCTGCAGGGTTCATCCGGCTAATAAAATACTCCAAGTGGCTGGCAAACCCAGTCCTGGTCGAGAAGAAAAATGGGACCTGGAGGATGTGTATCGACTACACAAATTTAAACAGCGCCTGCCCGAAGGATCAATTTGTCCTCCCGCGGATCGACCAAATAATCGATTCCACCACGGGCTCGGAGTCGCTGTGTTTCCTCGACGCCTACTCTGGGTACAACCAGATCAAAATGGCTGTCGAGGACGAAGAAAAGACGATGTTCATCACGCCATTCGGAGCCTTCTGCTACACCGCCATGACCTTCGACCTCAAGAACGCCGGGGCAACCTACCAGCGGTGCATGCAGGAGTGCCTTGCGAGCCAAATTGGCCACAATATCCACATCTACATCGATGACGTGGTAGTGAAGTCCGCTCGCTAGAGCGACCTACTCGCCGACCTGGCGGAAACATTCGCCAACCTGCAGAAATACAAGATAAAGCTAAACCCAGGCAAATGCACCTATGGGGTACCAGCAGGGCAACTACTGGGATACGTCGTCTCCGAGTGCGGGATCGAGGCGAACCCCACCAAGATCGACACGATCGCTCAACTCGGCAAACCCGAGTGCCTGCGCGACGTCCAGAAGTTGGCCGGGCGAGTCGCGGCTCTCAGTCTCTACATTCCCCGATTGGGCGAAAAGGCGATGCCCCTATACCGCCTGATGCGCAAGAACCCCACCTTCCAGTGGGACAAGGAGGCAGACGACGCGCTCCGCGACCTCAAGAAGGTGCTACTCGCAGCACGGCTACTCGCCGCCCCCGTCGACAAGGAACCCATGCTGGTCTACGTCGCGGCTTCCGAGCGCGTCATCAGCGCCGTCATGGTCGTCGAGCGGCCAGAGGAAGGAAAGGAGCGCCCAGTACAGCGACCGGTGTACTATATCAGCGAGGTCCTCACCGAGTCGCGCCAGTGATACCCGCAATACCAGAAACTGGTATACGCGGTCTTCAGAGCACAGCGGCGACTGCCGCACTACTTCCAGGAGCACCCGATCACGGTCGTCTCCTCAGCACCGTTGCAGGACATAATCCGCAACCGCGAGGCGACCGAGCGAGTCGCCAAGTGGGCCGTCGAAATCGGCGTCCACAACATCAAGTATGAGCCACGCAAAGCGATCAAGTCGCAGGCTCTCGCAGACTTCATCGCCGACTGGGAAGAGGCCCAGCAGCTGGAAAAGCTGCCGTACCTCCACTATTGGAGCCTGCACTTCGACGGCTCCAAGAATGCAGACGACGCAGGAGCAGGGATCGTGCTGACTTCCCCGAAGGGCGACAAGCTCCCCTACGTCCTCTGCCTCGACTTCACGTCCTGCACCAACAACATGGCCGAGTACGAGGCACTACTCCACGGCATGCGAGCCGCCAAGGAGATGAATGTCAACCGCCTACGCTGCTACGGAGACTCCGACCTCGTCGTTGGGCAGGTCGCTGGTACCTGCAACGCCGTCTCCCCCACCATGGCGGCAGACCGCCAAGTAGTGAACAAGCTGGGCGGACACTTCGCAGGCTATTCTGTCGAGTGGATCGACAAGTGGAAAAACGAGGAGGCCGACGCACTCTCTCGTATTGGCTTGTCTCGACTCGCACCACTCGCCGACGTCTTCCTCGACACCATCACCAAGCCCTCCGTCTCTCCCCAAGGGAGATCGACATCGGAGTCCCGCTGCAACCAGAGGCAGCCCTGGTCGCACTCATCGCCGAGCCAGAAGACTGGACTATGCCGTACATTGCCTACCTGGAGGGAGGCACCCTGCCAAAAGACGAAACAGACGCCCGGATGATAGCGCGCCACTGCAAATCCTTCATCATCATCGACGGCGAGATCCACAAGCGCAGCGTGACCGGCGTGTTCCAACGCTGCGTCCAACCCGCTGAAGGACGCAAAATCCTCCACGACATCCACTCCGGCGACTGCGGCTACCACGCCGGCGCCCGCTCTCTGGTCGCAAAGGCTATGCGACATGGTTTCTACTGGACCACCACACACACAGACGCTGTCGACATTGTCCGGCGGTGCGCCGGGTGCCAGAAGTACGCCAACCAGACCCACATGCCGAGCTCGGCGCTCAGGACAATCCCCATCACCTGGCCGTTCGCCATGTGGGGTATGGACATGGTAGGCCCTTTCAAAACGGCCCCCTCCAGCTTCACCTACCTACTGGTCGCGGTCAACAAATTCACAAAATGGGTGGAGGCCAGGCCAGTCCGGAAATGCGATGGGAAGACCGCCACCAAGTTCCTACGCGAGCTCATATATCGCTACGGATTCCCAAACAACATCATCACGGACAACGGCACCAACTTCGCCAAAGGGGCCATGGCCGAGTTTTGCGAAGAACACCACATCCGACTCGACCTTGCTTAAGTCGCCCACCCGGAGTCCAACGGCCAGGCGGAACGGGCCAACCAGAGCATCCTCCATGGCCTGAAGCCACGGCTCCAAGTACCACTCGAGCGCACCGCCGGGTGCTGGGTAGAGGAGCTACCCTCCGTCATCTGGGGCATCCGCACATCCGTCAACAGGTCGACAGGGTTCACCCCCTTCTTCATGGTGTATGGCGTCGAGGCAGTCATGCCCACCGACCTAGAGCACGACTCGCCAAGGGTTGTCCACTACACGGAGGCTGCAAACGAACTCACACGCCAGGATGGAGTCGATCAACTCGACGAGGCACGCGACCTAGCTCGCTCCCGCACTGCCATCTACCAGCAAGGACTCCGCCGCTACCATAGCCGGCGAGTGAGGACTCGCACTTTCCAGGAAGGCGACCTGGTGCTGTGCCTCATCCAGGACAAGAAGGGCATGCACAAGCTCTCCCCCCGTGGGAGGGACCGTTCTCCATCGGGCGAGTACTCGGCAACGACGCCTACTACTTCACTGACGTCCGCGGAGACGGGAAATTTGACGTCAAGCGACCATGGAATGTAAACCTCCTACGGAAGTTCTACTCCTAGAACCCCATACATGTACCCCCCACCCGCTATGAAATAAAACATATTGGTTACCGCAAAATTGCGTCTACTCTTCGTGTCTTGTGCCACTCGCACTTGTAACAACAATGTCAAGCTAACTGCAGAAGTCCACCTCTGGTACAGCGATCGGCACGGCCAAGTAGTGCGTTACGAGGGCACTGGGTTACCCCAGGACTTGTAACATCCACGAAAAACGCCTACCCGGAGCCCCATTGGAGTCGCCTAGCTCGACTGGCTTAACGAGCCAAGACTACTGCCTTCGCTCCTCACAACGACCATGACCCTCCGCATCCTTGACACAGCGACTCGAACGGCCAAGTACCACGCTCGAGGACTGATGACCAGTTAAACATGAGCGACTAGGGAAAAACGCCAAGTATGAGAGCGTGCCCAGGACTCGCCATGCGACTGACCTTACGGGTCAGGCAGGAGTGGTGCGCTCACTCTAACGCGCTCAGTCCTCACCCACCCTAGAGCCGCGACTAGAACCACCAAGTACCACGCCCGGGGACTCGGCCACCCGACCTCGTTCGTGCAAGGGAAAACGGTCAAGTAAAGAGCACTCTCGGGAGTCGCCCAGCGACTGGCTTTCCAAGCTCGGGCGAGTCGACCTCAATATCACAACAACTTTCAAAACATTCTAAACCACAAATACATAACAAACGAGGTAAACCCCATAAAAAGGGCGGACGCGCTCGGGGACTCATCCAATTAACAATCAAAATCGCAAGATAATTCACAAAATAACATGAGATTCAATTACAACAGAACAAAGTCGTTCAAAATACAAGTTGAGCCCAATGGCCAATTGCTACTAATGCCCCAGGGTACAATGTTTCTATTCCACAGGCTTCGACGGGGACTCGCCGCCACCCCTGCGGTTGCGAATGAAGAGCGTGTACGGGTTCGACGGATAGGTCGTCAACTCACCCGCCATTGCCGCACGGAAGGGTTGCTCGACCTTGAAGTCCCGATGCAGCGGCTCAGGATCATTGGGGGCGACAGTCGTCTCCTAATAGGGGAGGAGGTCGCCCATCACCCAGACTCGGTCGGAGTACACCGCAGCCCGGTCCGTCAGCTTCAGCACCTCGGCGATCTCCACCGAGCCCTTCGACGAGGGGTAGCCACTCGTCACGTCGTCCAGATCGAAATCCTCCGGGAAGTGGGAAAGCCCAAGGCTAAGCGCCTTCGCCGCCCCGCGCCGGAACGCTGACCGCGTCATGAACTCGACGACTGACGGTGCCTTCTCCAGATACCGCCATACTTCGACGAGGTCGCTGGGAATCACTTCCGTAGGCGACATCTCCTGAAGATATGCCCGAATGCATGCCGCGGACAACGTGGCCGAGTCGACCAGAGTGGTCACACACTGCCGCGCGTCGTAGGACTGCGCCTCCTCCGAGCTGTCGATAATCCGACCTGTGGACAGAGGGTGGCAGTGAGTACAACAAATATTACATAATGCAGCTACTACAAAAAGAGGCGGCAAATTTACCAATCAAAGGATGGCAGAGGCGCATGATGAAGCTTTGAAGAGAGGAAAGTCGTCTTGTAGCCCAGCAACGAGGGCGTCAGAGACCTTCCGCTCCTCAGCAGCAGCCATAACAGCAGCTCTGGCTCGCCCATCCACCACACTCGCCTCCGCCTTCGCTTCCTTAATCACGCGCTCAAGATCAACGATCCGCTGCTCAGCCGTACTCAAGGCAGACTGAGCCGCCAACAGTTCACACGCCGGAACAAGACCCTGGCGGACCTCCTCCGCCTTGGCAGCAAGGGCTTGGAGTCCCTTGTTCGTTTCTTGGACGGCAACAAGTTCCTTCTCCGCGCGAAACTTTGCGGCAAGCCGATCGTCTGATTCACGCTGCAAGCCCTGCGCACAAATCAGACAGTCAACAATAATGAAATCCTAAGTGCCCACCCGCTGAAATTCAGCGACTAGGCACTCGGGGACTGGAGATCAAAAATCCTTAGTTTCCACCCACTGAAATTCAGCGACTAGGCACTCGGGGACTGGAGATCAAAAATGCTAAGTGCCCACCCGCTTAAATTCAGCGACTAGGCACTCGGGGACTGGAGATCAAAAATCCTTAGTGCCCACCCGCTAAAATTCAGCGACTAGGCACTCGGGGACTGGAGATCAAAAATCCTAAGTGCCCACCCGCTAAAATTCAGCGACTAGGCACTCGGGGACTGGGTGCTACAAATAAAAGCAAACACTATAAGAATATGACCACTGAAATTCAGTGGCCCGATCCTCGGGGACTGGACATACCTGGATGGCTGCGCCCAGCATGTTGTGAAGCTGCAGCGCATCCACAGATGCGAGAAGAGCCGGAGTGTGTCCGCAACGCTGCTCGACCTCCGTTTCGGCGACCCCAGGCGCGCGACTCGATGGCGCTGTACCACTCGTTGTGGACGCTTTGGCCATAAAGCGGGGGAAGGTCGCGGTGGACGCTCCAGCACCAAGAGGAGCCGGCTCGGCCATCCCAGGCGAGGAAATATCTTCCTTGGTCTTCAAGGCCACCTCCGTCGCAGTCGGAGGATCACTCGGAGCAGCCGTCGTGTCGTCAGAGACCGTGACGACATCATCTCCCTTGGCCTTCTTAGCATTGTCCGCGGGGGCAACGACCTCATCGGCTTTCCTCTTCCGTGAGGGGTCCTCCTCGGTGACGACTGGCGGCACCTTGGCCACGGACGGGTGGCCTATCTTCTTAACTCCAGTCCTGCGAATTGATTATATGAGCAAAGTGGTCTGAATACAACGAAAGGCAACCAGATGAACAAAACTTACTTGGCGACTGGTATGAACCGAAGTCCCGTGCGGATGCCGGCCGACTTCTCCAGTTCGGGGCCCAGTTTCCGACTGAGGCCCATCTCCAAAACATCATGCGCCCAAGACACGGAAGGCCTCTTCGACGATGAGGCCGTGACAGGAGCCTCCGAAATGACTTCGGCAGGAGCTCTCTTGGGTGATGAAGCTGCTGCGGCTGTAGCAACCCCCAACCCAGAGACTGGGGCGAACAGGAGGGGGAGCGAGGACAGAGGTACCTCATCCAGGGCGGCAGCGGTATCCGGTGCTGCTGTCGTCTGCGACGCTTCATCCTTGGCCAAGCTGGTGGCGTCGGAACTACTCGCCGAACGAGGCGGAGACGCCTGTTTCGCCGGCTTTGTCTTCCTCTTCGGCGGAGCCTTCACTTCCTTCTTCTTCTTCTTTTTCGTCGGTGTAGCCTGACGGTGCGAGGTGTGCTCGGGAAGCTCGTCGTCGTCATCGCCATGACGTTCGAGGCTTCTACTCGCCTCGAGCGCGCGCTGATGTTGCCCGCGAGTTTTGCGAACCATCGGGGCTTCCACCACTTGGAATAACTACAGCAGGCACGAGACAATATCAATATAACCGCGAAAGCATCAACTGCGACTGCGAATGACAGTGAAAACAGCGACTTACCGTCGGAGCTGGGTGCTTCGCGGTGTAGGGGGCGACCCCAACCTTCGCATCTAGATATGCTGCCTGGGTGATCTTCTTCAACGCCAGGACGTAGTCTTCGAGTTTCCACTCGGCGAGGCAGGATTTCGTCGAGTCTTCCCTGCCCATGTACTCGTACATGTAATGGTCGCGGCAGGCTAGGGGAACGAGTCGCCGCCCGAACCAGCAGTTGTACAAGTTGATGGTCTCGAGGCCCTTCTTATTTAGTCCGCGAATGGTTTGGAGCATCTCGTCCACAACCATCCGTTGGTCTAGTGGGAGCTTGCCGACCTGGAGTCGGCGCGGCTCGGGACGGTCGGCGGAATACCTTGGGATCGCTACCTCGCCGTCTGGAGTCGCCTCGGTGACGTAGAACCAGGATTTCTTCCACTCGCTCGCCGCCTTGGCGGGCAGCATCAGGTCGAAGAAGGAAGCCTTCGACTTCAACTGAAATGTCAGGCCGCCCGCCGCCAGCATTGGGCCGCCTGATTCTTCGCGACTGATCCGCCCGTGGAACAGATCTTGCCACAGGGGGAAGTAGGGCCTGCAGCCCAGGTAGCACTCGCAGAACGCCACAAAAATGGCGAGCTGCTCGATGCTATGCGGGCCCAGGTCCGATGGCTGGATCCCGTAGAAGGTGCAGAAGCGCCGGAAGAAGAGAGACGTAGGAAACCCCAGCCCCCGCTCTAGGTGGCTGGTGAAGCAAATAAATTCTCCCTCGCGCGGGTCCAGAGTCACCTCTCCGGCCGCAGGGATGCACCACCTGCCGGCGCGCAGGATCCCGGCCTCCTCGAAGGATGCCAGTAGCGCCCTGGTGCATTTGGACCTGCCCCATGGTTCGGTGGAGGGGGCCATTGGCTGAAAGGTTCGTGGAGGTCGAGGCTTTCTGGATCGATTGGATCGTGATGCGGGGAGAACGGAGATAGGTGAAGTCGGAGGAAAGACGAATGAGTGTTTTCCCGATCGCCTGTCATTCCCCTTATATAGCGGTTGTTACCCGCCAATTTCGAGAGCCGTTACTACACGGTGATTACGCCGAAGTTACTGTTGGATTACCCCAACAGCTAGTTTTGACCTCATCTGACGGTCCAACTTCATCCATTCGACTCGCCGACCCGATCACTACAATAGTGACTGAACATTCGCCGACCCGTTCGCCGAGCTGCGACCCAACTGGCCGCTATCATTGCGACTAGAATAACTGGTTTTTCCTTTATACAGGAGTCTGCCGCCGATTCGACTGGGCGCCCGCATTGGACCCGTATAATCCGACTGCCAACAAACACCTGCGACCAATCAACGACGGCCTCGGGGACTACTGATAGGGATATGCCTACCGGGGTATATCCAGCAGGACGTTTCCGACCGGCCCAGGAACTGGCGAGTGGGTCTGCAGGACGGCGACTGGATCAAGGCCTGGGGTAGATTCAAGTGACTGGAAGCTAAAGGCCCAGGAGAGTAGATAGGCCCAGTAGGATTAGGTTAAACGATTGCCGAAACCTTAACTAATTCGGTTGAGATCTGTAAACCCTAAGGGGGGTGAGTCTATATAAACCTCCCTAGAGGGCGTGTAGAAGTTACGTTCGATCATCCACCCAAGCGACTCGCTGGCTAGCCGCCGAGCTCGCCCCATTGTACTTCCATCATAATAAAATCTAGCAGGAGTAGGTCTTTACCCTCCGGGGGGCCGAACCTGGGTAAAACCTGTGTCTCCGCCCTCATCTCGCACCGCAGATGGCTGGCCGCCCTTGCCCCATGTTCTACTACTCGCTGCCGATTGCAGCATCTGCCGTGGTCATTCCCACGACACCAAAAATTACAAATTTTATATCAATGGATTCGGAAAAATAAGCTATTTGCATCTACGACCTTGGTTTGTCCATTTTATTCTGTAAAATTAGGATTTTATGCAGAACCATTTGTAGGCTTATTTTGGCTATAAAAATTATTTAGAAAATTGTTTTAGAGTAAATTTTGGTTTATTTAGACTTTAGAAAGTATGCTTTGTGTTCAGTATTGTTTAATTTGATTTGAAATGTATGAAAAATTATTCCTTTGCATTTTGCATGCGTTCATATTTTTTTTTGTATATTGATTATGAATATTGTTGTATGAATTTGTGTGTAGATTTCGTGGATTGTGGAGAGTGTGATTGTGAGGATTGTACCTATTCCCCAAACTACCAAGGCAAGTGATGCTTCATATTTTTGTCCTATTATTTAATCTATGCATTAGTGATATTTTGAGTAGGATTTGCATGGTGAATTTTCTAAGTATATGCTATGCTATGGTAAATCCTATAGATATTGTCTTAGTAGTTTTTCCTAAGTTGATAAAGATGTTATGCTAGTATGCTTATCCTAGATAGTATAATGCAAGGGTGGGATATTCATGTTATGATACTATGCAAAATCTATGACTATGTTTTTGATTAATAAAACAACATGTGAATGAATCACCTGGGAGGAATGGGAAGATTGGTTTGTGTTGAGTGGTTACATAAGGCCTATGTCTATGGTTTACCTTGTGTATCACACATGTGGATGACCACCCAGGAACAAAGAGATTTGAGATGTTTAGTGTTGAGAAGCTTCTGGTGCAATCACATGGCATATGGGCTCTGCCTTGACCAACTAGGTTGCAAGAACTTCGCCAGATAGACAGTTGGTGGTAGGGTTGATAGGATGGAACACGTCCATGGTGGTCTAAGGGAATACTTCTGAAAAGTCTAGTCTCCATGCATGTCGAGTCTTCTGGGGAAAGTGCACCACCTCTCGAGAGGGTAAAACATAAGTACTTAGCCGTGTCCCCGGTAACAGACATTTTGAGCATCAAAGACATTGAAATGATCAAGGATCTCCTCATTCCAATTTATCTAAGTTAAAACTTGTGGTTGAACAAGGGTAAAGGTTCACCAATATCTATTGGTAGTTCCTTGAGTGTTTTTGTCAAACAAAAACTTAGTGTTTTCAAACTAATAAGACAAACCTTATTTTTGAGCAAAGCCAGCCTGAACTACACTTAGTCAAATTCATATAGTTATTAGATGTTACTATACTACTATGGTATCACTTGCCAATACAATTCCAAATGTATTGACCCTCTGTGGCTGTAACTTATTATGTTTCAGGTTACTCTGATGGTGACTAGGGTTATGAGTCTACACTCAACATGTTTTCCTATGGCACATGAAGATGAATAGTTTATTTATTTTGTTAAGTATTGTGAACTCTATGTATTAGCCTTGGGCTAATGAGTTGTAATAATTATGTATCTCTGGATATTACCATGTAATAATGACATTTGTATCCGTGTACTTCATCTTAAACTGTGGATGCTAGCAATTCGATCTAGGGACTAGCATTGCAATCACATGGGCCTTTACCTTAAATGGTGATGTATTATAGATGGTATCAGAGCACTGTGTTGCCTATAGGATTATGACGCTAAGATGTATTAGACTAAGGAAACCACTAGAAAAAAATGCAAACTCCTTTGTAAATTCCACACTTGGCTTTTTTCATCTTGTAAAACTTCTCCTAATCTTCTTTCTCATCTCTATTTGTAGATGGCCGCCATCAACGAAGCCATCATGAAGGGACCACTCATGACCATGAATTTAGAATGTGAGACGGAGTTTCCCAAGGAATTCAAAAACCTTATGGTTACCATGGGAATACATGGTGAAACTGTGTACAAGGGATTCCCAGATCTGGATATGATTCTATATGTGTTGTTGCGGATCGCTTAAAAAAAGTGTGCGGTGACCCAACATACCACTGCATGATGTAGTATACTATAGTCATTGACATAACACCAATGAAACACCGGTCACTAGTATTACATCCCTCAGAATGGAACAACAGAAACACATCAGGTCCAATACATGGCTAAAGGTTACAACTCACTCTTTACACAAGATCCAGAGAATACTCTAGGTTAAAGAGAGAGAAAGAACTTCGTGCGGAGAAGACTCAAAGATAAACAACGCAAGAACGATTATACTATTAAGACTAGTATTTTAACTAAGGGGTTGGCATTGCTGCTATTGCAATACACTACAAAATTAGGTTGTTTGGCTAGAGATTATATTCCTATCCAATCAGTAACTTCGTCCTCACTTGAGTTGATGTATATGTTGACTTCCTTGTCTGCATTGAAGATCTTTAGCTTTGTATGATGATTCCTGGAGCATAACTTGATGTAGATGTTGTCTGTACCGGCTTTAGAATCTAGAAAGGGTTAAGAAGATACTTTGAGTATGAGAGTACTCAGCAAATTCACTAGAAAAGGAGTGTTTGATGCACTATAAATATAGCCACAGACCGTAGGTCGTAGGCAATGCAAGTTTTCATAAACATTTCTTCAAAGGTTGCTTTTTCTGAAAAGCTATGTCCGTCAGCCTTCACGGGTTTACCAGAACTTTCATGGCGTTCCTTTCCCGCCGCGTTCGCAGCTCCTTCCCGGAACAGGGAGTAATAAGTTACAGTTCTTAGACTCTGCAGAGGTGCATTACTTTACCCATGAGAGATCAACTCTTTGTTGCACAACCGGGCAGCTTATTCCCGTCCACAATTCCATGATGTGGGGCCTAGAAGATGATCCAAGCCAATCACTGCCCCCTTTGAGACCTCGCATGCCTCCTTGGTGTACACCATGCCCACATATTGGATTACGACAATGGTTTGTACAAACCATTAGATGCCAGAACTATCGTGGGACGTTGAGGGTTCCCACCCATATGCTGCATATCCTCTACGAATTACCAATTAATATGCACGCTACGAGGGTAACAGCCACGACCTACACATCCAACTTCATGCGAGAGGAAGAAGATACAGCTGACTTCTCCGTCCCATTCCAAATCTCATGGTTAACGCGTAATATACGACGCAAGAATCACTGGCGACATTGGTTGTTAAGTCCTAGATAATATGTTCCTTTACCACCGGAACTTTCATAGTAAGTTATTACCTCATGGTAATAACCTATAATCACATTATTATGAAAATAGTGTTTTCAGACCTTTTTCAAATGCAGGTGATGTCCACATTGGATTTGTAAGATACTTTACAGAAAATAACCAAAGGACATGAGCAAGTGTGAACTTTCCTTTTGTGATTGCAAGATTATGCACTCACGGTCTTCAATATAATAAAGATCCAATATCTGAAATCCGGTAAGGACTAATGTTTAAAGAAGCAAGATGCTTTTATGCATAAGTTATGTGATGCTCTTTGTAAACATGAATCCCGGGGATAACGTTGTTCTAGGGTTTGGATACTAGAAATGATGTCTTTGAAACGTGTTGTACTTTTAGATGAGTTGTACACGCTTATGAGTGTGTGTGAAACAATATGTAGTTACACTATCATAAAATAATGAGACATACATAATTGTAAAATGCTATTTAAGATTGCTTATATAAGAATTGTTGTTTGGAAGTGGCAAAAAGAATAAAATTTGAAGAAAAGGTTCCTTTTCTAAGGTCTAAACAATCTTTATTGTTAACAGGATGTGTTCAATATCCTTTGGTGTGTGATTGATTAGTTTGGACTTGAGATACCTTTTGTCTTAATTGGAGTATACCAAAGTTAACTATAAAAACATACATATTTTATTAGATATCATGTTTCTAAGCCTTGAGACTAAAGTTAACTTTAAAAACATAGATGGTTTGGAAGTGTAATGCTTATGAGATTGGTGCCTTGTGTACCTGATATTTCTTAAGGTTACTTAAGAATGGTTATGTTTTTACTTGGTGTAGTGGTTTCTTGATTTTATAATGGAATATTATCATTTACCTTTTGTCAACGCCTGGATTTTTAATCCCAGGTGCCTGTTATGCCATACATCGCAATCCCAGGATTACAATTTTTGCGAGACATAACAGAATTGGATACCAAAGTACATCATCCATTACAAACCATATATAAGGTCTTACACCAATAAGGATCTCATGATCCAGTTTGTTAATACAACTTCAAGCAGCGGAATACGTAATAGTAACGGCAGCGTAGGCGAAGCTCCATCTTCGGGGTCACAGGCAATGCTGACGATGGGAGATGATCCTAGTTGTCGTAACCTTCCTGGGGTCCATCCTCCAGGTACTCCTCTTCATAGTCTGGCCATGGGAATAGCCAGGGAAAAAGTCAATAGTACTCTTTAAGTACTCGCAAACTAATACTAACAGGTAAGGGTTTTTTGGATAATGGGACACTAGGCTCTAAGGTTGTTTTGCAAAAAGCCAGATTTATCTCTACTAAGTTTCAAAGCTAGCCACAATTTTATAACTCCTAAGTGGGATCTTGTAATTCATATCACAACTCTGTTGTGGTCAAGTCAAAGTCTCAATTCATTTCACAAGTCATTTTGAAAAGTCTGACGGGGGAACAGTATGGCCACTCCAACTGTCCATAACCGCCGACACGGCTATTCGAATAGTTTGACACTCTGCAGAGATTGTACACTTTCACCACAACATTCGATACATCTGTCAGGAACAAATCCTGAATTCACCATACTCAGTATGCGGATAATAAATCCTAACCTTTCAATTACACGCCCTAGTATAAGTACCTCTCCTGTGAGTTTGGCCTCCCAACCATGACCAACTGTCATCTTGGGTACTGCACAGGTGGATATCTTCACAAGGTAGCCTCGGCTCAGACCTTGGCCGTGAGGGAACTAATACTAAGGTATATAAGTTTCCAGTTAAGCCCTACCCAATCTTTGGGTATTGTGGTTGTACGATAAAATTGGAATGGTATCACATCCATACAACCATCAGTTTTATAAAGGGCTAAGGATCATGCCTCAACATTTTCATCACCAAAATCATCAAGTGTTTGGAAACACATGTCCAAAACATTTCAATGGAATGATCCATCATTCCAAGGTTTTCATAACCATTTTTCCACCAAGTATTCCCATCTAAAATTGATCAAGTTTTATGCTTAGCACTAGCATCTACAAGTGGGGGTAGTACTAAGGAGGGGTGGTAAACTAGTGGAATTTCAACTAAGTACAACCTTATATCTTAGGATGATATCAAGGTTTCTAACTTAGGCCAAATTTTATGCTCTTTATGCAACCTTCTCACAAATGTCTAGTATCTACCAAACTCTTAGGTAGACTCTAAGTAAGCTTTGATAAAGAAATAAAGTAAGAAGCTTGCAAATAAAACTAGGATTGGTTTGTCAAGTGGGTAATGATCACATATGCTTAAGGCATATAGTGGCATAGTAACAAGTATTGGCTTGCATAGGTCAACTTGATTAGGAAGGCTTGCTCAATCAACTAGTAGTATTAGGCTTGCACAATATCAGTATAAGCTTGCTAAGTTGCAAGTGTTAGATTGCCTTGTGCAGAGCAGTGGTTGAAGTTCTCCTCGGCTTCTTCTTCGTAGTATCCTCCTTCCTCCTCGTATCCTTGGTCAGTACTGGCGTCTATGAATAAATACGAGGTACACAATCACCAAACAATACTTAACTACTTGCAATCATCACACACAAGGGTCCTATAGATGATCTAGCATCATCTCTAACATTACAAGGTTAAGGCTTGGTTTAATTCCTTTTATTTTTAGAAAAGTAATTTCTACTCGTTGAAAAACTACTTAAGATTTAATATTCTCCAAACTAAACATGGGATCATGTTAACACATATCATCACCACATATTGTAGTCCATGGGAATGTGATTTAAAGTGGTGTCACAATTTAATAAGGTTTTACCCTTTATTCTATTTAATTAAAGTGGCTAGAAATGCCTATGTAGCCTTCCTTTATTGCTTGAACATTATTTCTGCAAGTAAACCTATATATTTTTATATATTCTGAAAGGTATGGTTAAATGTGATTTTTGAGAGTTGGAATCAACTCAAAAGCTATTATGGTTTAAATTTGAAAAAATGTTTGAGTGCAGAAAAGCTTCTACGTTGTTATTTTTACAAAGGATGATCTATAGATCCAAATGACTTGAATCCAACGGGCTTGGATTCAGCATTCACAGACCTTTCCAAAAAAATTGGTTTCATTCAAATTGGTGCACTGAATCGACCTGGGTTGATTTTTGAAGTTGGGTACAGAAGTGTGTTTGAATTAAAAAGAAAAAGATCTAATTCAAAACACTAGGCTGCGCGGGAAAAGTTAACGGGCCGGCCTGGTAAGCGCAGTGCTCCCGCGGGCTGCTTAAGTGGGTGTCCCCACTCGTCAGTGACACGGGGCTAGGCGAAGCGGTATGGGGCAACGTGGGTCGTTCGATCTAGTTCTAATCTAACGGCTGGGGGTCATCGTCGACGCGAGACAACGCCGGCGAGAACGAAACCTAGCATGGCCAGTGAGGGTCGTTGGGGGCTCACCGGGGTGCTGGCGAGGGTCGGCGAGGCGGGCGAACGACGAAGTCGACGACGGCGAATCTCCTGGTACCGGTGGCTTCTCCTGGGGCGGCTCCAATCACTGGCTCCCTTCTTCTCCCGAGGCAGCGGGCTCCGGTGAAATTCCGGCGAGGTGGTGCTCGCCTTGCTCTGAGAACGGTGTGGCACGATCAATGAGGAGAGGGGAGTGAGATGGTGTGAAGAAATCGAGCGGGGGTGGCCTCTATTTATAGTCGAGCGAGGGGACCGTTGGGGCGCACGGTGAGCTCGTTGGGGGCGATGGTACAGGAGGCTATTGTCATGGGCGAAGGTAGGGGACGGTGCTGTGTCTCCTGGCGATGCTCAACGGGCGGTGCGTCTTGGTCTGGAACGGGCGGTGCTCTGCGCGGCAGAGGCGGCGTCTTCAACGGCGAGCGGTGGCTGTGCGTCACGGGGGGGGGGGGGGGGCAAACGGGGATGTCTGGCGGTCTCCTGGGTCGGTGGGGGTTGTGTATGCACGCGGCAAGGGCGGCGTGCGGTCTGTGGGCTTCGGTCGAGGGTGGCGCTCTGGCGCCCGCTCGGCATGGGCTGGACGCGGTTTGTGCGCTTGGTCCAGGGCTTGGCAACGCTCGCGGCTGGGACAGTGAGTGGCTGTGGACGGTGGGCTGCCTCCCAGACATGCTGGCTAGGCTTGCTGCTGCTCCTAGCTTGCTGTCGACTATGGGGTGGCAAGGGGGTGCTCGGCTATTCACCATTGATGACAATGGCAAGCTCCCAGTGGTGCTAGTGCTTGGCTAATCTTCCTAGATGATCTACTGAGTTGTGTGTGAGCTAAATGGGGAACCAGTTAGGCAATAATCACTGCTCACAATAGTGTTTGATGTTTGTTTGATTTGTGTCTGCAACCTGTTTGATGAAATGGCTGCATGAAATCAAGTTTTGAATTTTGAAATGATTTTTGGTGGGTTTGCTAGATTGGTGCTGGTGAGTCTGCAGATGCTTGGGTTTTGAAAGTTGAGCTTGTTTGAGTGGGTTTTGAAAAAGTGGGATCTTCCCATATGAAGAAGATTCAATTTTGAATTGCCATTTAAACTATGCATTTGAAAGTTTCTGGATGATCACAAGGTGGGCCTTGATACTCTGTTATGAGTACAATCAAGGGGTGCAAAGATCCAGAAAAGTTTCTGTTAGGTTTTGAAAGTTTGAGATAGACAAAGTAGGCATGGGAGTTAAATTGGTCAAAGTGACCATTCCCTTAATATATTTGTTTTGATTTACTTGTCTTTAGGAAAAGTGTGGGAAATGTTTTAGATGAGGTTTATTTCACCTAGGAAACATTTTACAAGCAAAGGATCACACAAACAAGGTGGTTTAAAAGAATTTCCAAAATTAATGCATACACATATGCATGCATTCATAATTTTATTTAGCAAAGTTTTTGTTAACCCTAATTTTGAGGATTAGTGTTTGATGATCCAAGCTTAGTATTTTTGGGATGTTACAGTAAGTCTGCCATACGCAGAATTCTCTTACAATAACAGCTATAAAGCAAGCATAGAGATGGCTCCGTTTGAATTCCTTTATGGAAGGAAGTCTACTACACCATTACTATGGAATGGAGTAGGAGAAAGAAATATATTTGGACCAGAACTGATCAAGGAAGCTGAAGAGAAAGTCAGAATGGTAAAGGACAGATTGAAGATAGCCCAATCCCGTCAAAAGAGCTATGCAAATCCAAAGCATAGGGAAGTCACCTATGAGTTAGGTGATAGAGCTTATGTTAGAGTCTCACCACTTCGTGGTGTGAAGAGATTTAGAGTCAAAGGGAAATTGTCACCTAGATATTTAGGGCCATTCAAGATTTTGAGCCACAAAGGAGAAGTGGCTTATGAGTTAGAACTACCAGAATCATTGTAAGCAGTTCACAATGTGTTTCATGTGAGTCAATTGAAAAAGTGTCATCCAGAGATGGAAGAAACTTCATTGAAGGACACTATACCATTGGAAGAGGTACAGTTGGAGAGTGATCTCACTTACGAGGAGAAACCTACCAAGATTCTCGAGACAACAGAAAGAGTTACTTGTACCAAGAATATCAAATTCTGCAAAGTACAATGGAATGATCATACCGAGGAAGAAGCAACTTGGGAAAGAGAAGATGACCTTCGGAAAGATCAACCTCACCTATTTGCTAGCCAATCTGAATCTCGAGGGCGATATTCATCTTAAGGGGGTTAGATTTGTAACATCCCAAATTTCATCAAATGCAAAATCATGTTGTTGCATTCATATCATCATTGCATTATTACTTTGCACAAAATTTTTCAAAGCTAAACCCTAAATAAAACCATATTTAAACCCCTTCATATTATATATATGGGGCAAGGTTTTATTTTATTTTTCAAGACCCAAAAATGTTTTTGAGTGAATATATGTGTTGACACACTTTTGGACATAAGGATCACAGCACAAAAGTTTGGTGAAGATTTTAATTCATTTGGATTTGAAATGAACATTCAAATATATCCTAGAAAATCAAAACAAAAAAAGAAAAGACAAAAGGAGGAAAAAACTAACAGCAGCAAACCATTTGGCCCACAAGCCCTGGCAGCCCATGGCCCACCCGGGAATCCCCCTCTCCCCCTCGCAGTTCTCACCCGCGTGCACCCTCCCTCTCACTGCCCAGTGGCCCCGTAGCCATGCCAACTTCGTTGTCCCCAAATCCCGCCCGCGACCATCTCGCCACCCGTTTCTTCCCCTTTAATTGCCGATTGATTCGCGAGTTAAATCCAATTGATTCCCGAGTGATTTCTGCCCCTGCTCTGGCTACTTAATCCCCACCCCCTTGCGAACATTTCCCCTCACCTAGCTAACACTATGCGCCGCCAGGCTCCACGAGGAACTCCGGCGAGCTATCACGATGAGTCTCGAGCACGCCTTGCCTTCTGGTTCACACTATCTACTATAGGGTTCGCAACATAGAAAACAAATTTTTTCCTACGATGGGAACAACTATGTACCAAGATCTATCTACTAGATACAAGCACCGGGTGGATATACATCCATAGAATACATACCCTCTAACACCAAATAGCATTAACGAGGTTGTAATCGTGGATGATGTAGACGAACGCTTGCCGATCTCAAGATCGTGATGAAGTCCATCTGGTCCAGCCGGTCCAGCACCGCAAAGCAGTGGTGCATCCGTGATCACACACACGTCCGGGTACCCCAACAACCTCCGTGCCCACGCTCCAGCGAAGTAGCGGAAGCAACAAATCCTTCCAGAAAAAGCCACTGGGAACATGTATCTCGTTGATCCGAGACCATGGGGAAATTTTAAAGGGGGGAGAGATCCTTCGCGAGGAGGTGTGCTTTGAGAGGATGAGAGGGGGCCTTTTATAGGGGAGAGGAGGGGGCACCCAAGGGGCATGGGGGCTGCCCCCAGCTCTCCCACATTCATGTGGGTGGAGCTCCCACTCAAAATGAAAAGCCTCCACTCCCATAAAAGAGACTCCACTCAAAAATCCACTCACATTCATGTGGGTGGAGCTCCCACTCAAAATGAAAAGCCTCCACTCCCATAAAAGAGCCTCCACTCAAAAATCCACTCACATGCATTCAATTTCCACCAAATTTAATGCAAGCTCTCATTTAAATAAAACTCTTTTATTTATTTATTCATAATTTTGTTAATTACTTTAATTAACAAAACATTAACATAAAACCCCTTGCTAGTATTCCATTTCACATGCAGAACCAGTTTCAACAATTTTGACCGAAACAATTCCGGTGTATAGTGAAATAAATTCCTACGCTTTGCTTTTCTTTTTTGACATATCATTTGCTCCGAATGGTGTCGGTATCCCTTAAGTGTGTCACCCTAAGGTTTGCGAATAATGCAGACATGATCGAGACCCCTCTCCGATCAATAATCAGCAGCGGGACCTGGAGATCCGTACTGACTCGCACACATTCAACGATGACTTCTCCATACCTAGTTTGATCATCGGTACCTTTTACGCTAGTATCTTAATCCCTTTGTTTCACGATATATTACATGTCCGATATTTGATCATCAGTATCTCCATACCTAGTTTGATCTCGTTACCAACATGCACTCTTTTTCTCGTTCCCGTGATATAACATTCTAGTGATAAAATCACTTGCTTGCAAGCTAATCAATGTGATATCACCGAGAGGGACCAGAGCATATCTATCCATCATCGGGATGAACAAATTCCACTCTCGATCCATGAACCTCAACATAACACTTTAGTAGTTATGAAGCCATCTTTATAATCACCCAGTTATGGTATGACGTTTGATGTCATCAAGAAACTCTTCCGGTGTTAGTGATTGACATGATCTCATGGTCTAAGGATTAGGATCACTTCGTAAGTTGTTATAGCAATATAAACTCAATGACTTTGATTGTAATGCTATACTTCAGATGAATGTTCATCACATCATTACACTAATGTTGTGACCTCGTTATTAACAACATCCAATGTCCATGATCAAGAAACCTTTGATCATCTTGTTAATCAACGAGCTAGTTTATAAGAGAGGCATAACTAGGAACTTCCTTTTTTGTTTATTAAACACACATGTATTAACGTTTTCGTATTAATAAAATTATAGCATGCAAAATAAACATTTATCATAAATAAGGAATACGATAATAACCACTTTATTATTGCCTCTCGGGCATATTCCCTTCACCTACTTTGCCATCGCCTTGCACATCTTCTCATGCCTTTGGTTTGTTCTAAATTGCCCTAGGTCGTCACCCCTGTCAATGCCTGCAGGTGTCCGAAGCTCAGCTCAACTTCGATGAGCCATTCTGGTGAGCCCCGTGTTCCCCTTGATCTATGGTTCACGCGAGTGAGTTCGCCTTTGTCTTGTGCATCTTCTAATGCATGCCGCTTGTTCCCTTGTGCACTAGGTTGTTGCCTTCGTCTCCGCCAGTGAGCACCCGATGCCAGGACGAACTCCGGCGAGCATCTGAGCACGTGTCCGTGTGCCCCTGTCCAAGCCAAGTACACGTTGAGCATCCCCATGTTCCCGCGAGCTCAGTAAGCACTAGCACAAACCCCCTACCCCTCTAGCCTCTCCGGCATGTCACCGGTAGTAGCGTCGTCGCCGCCAGAGCCATTCGTGCCGCCAGTTTCTGGTCGATCATATCTGATCCGTTGGATCTGTATCTGATGGATGCGATTAGATCTAGCACGAAGGCGTACGAGTAGATCAGAGCTGCTAGATTTCATTTAGATCTAACGATGCAGAAGCATGATCTAGCGCGAACCGGTACGCGCCAATCAGACGCTGCCGCGTGTCCCTGTTTTTGTTTTAAAATCTAAATTTTGATCTATTAGTTATTCAAACTTGTAAATTCAATAACTTTTGATCTGTTTATCCAAAAGTTACAAATTTTATATCAATTGATTCATAAAAATAAGATATTTGCATCTATGGCCTTGGTTTGGCCATTTTCTCCTGTAAAATTAGGACTTTATGCAGAAGCATTTGTAGGCTTATTTTGGCTATAAAAATTATTTAGAAAATTGTTTTAGAGTAAATTTTGGTTTATTTAGACTTTAGAAAGTATGTTTTGTGTTTAGTAATGTTTAGTTTGATTTTAAAAGTGTGATAAATCATTCCTTTGCATTTTACATGCATTCATATATATTTTGTTTGGATATTGATTGTGAATATTGTTGTATGAATTGGTGTGTAGATTTTGTGGATTGTGGAGAGTGTGATTGTGAGGATTGTACCTATTCCCTAAAATACCAAGGAAAGTGATGCTTCATATTTTTGTCCTATTAATTTATCTATGCATTAGTGATATTTTGAGTAGGATTTGCATGGTGAATTTTCTAAGTATATGCTATGCTATGGTAAATCCTATAGATATTGTCTTAGTAGTTTTTCCTAAGTTGAGAGACATGTTATGCTAGTATGCTTAGACTAGCTAGTAGAATGCAAGGGTGGGATATTCATGTTATGATATTATGCAAAATCTATGACTATGTTTTTGATTAATAAAACAACATGTGAATGAATCACCTTGGTGGAATGGGAAGATTGGTTTGCGTTGAGTGGTTACACAAGGCCCATGTCTATGGTTTACCTTGTGTATCACACATATGGATGGCCACCCAGGAACAAAGAGATTTGAGATGTTTAGTGTTGAGAAGCTTCTACTGCAACCACATTGCATATGGGCTCTGCCTTGACCAACTAGGTTGCAAGAACTTAGCCAGATGGACAGTTGGTGGTAGGGTTGATAGGATGGAACGCGTCCATGGTGGTCTAAGGGAATACTTCTAAAAAGTCTCGTCTCCATGCATGTCGAGTCTTCTGGGGAAAGTGCACCACCTCTCGAGAGGGTAAAACCTAAGTACTTAGCCGTGTCCCCGGTGACTGACATTTTGAGCATCAAAGACATTGAAATGATCAAGGATCTCCTCATTCCAATTTATCTAAGTTAAAACTTGTGGTTGAACAAGGGTAAAGTTTCACCAATGTCTATTGGTAGTTCCTTGGGTGTTTTTGTCAAACAAAAATTTAGTGTTTTCAAACTAATTAGACAAACCTTATTTTTGAGCAAAGCCAGCCTGAACTACACTTAGTCAAATTCATATAGTTATTAGATGTTACTATACTACTATGGTATCACTTTCCAATACAATTCCAAATGTATTGACCCTCTATGGCTGTAACTTATTATGTTTCATGTTACTCTGATGGTGACTAGGGTTATGAGTCTACACTCAACATGTTTTCCTGTGGCACATGAAGATGAATACTTTATTTATTTTGTTAAGTATTGTGAACTCTATGTATTAGCCTTGGGCTAATGAGTTGTAATAATTATGTATCTCTGGATATTATGATGTAATAATGACATTTGTATCTGTGTACTTCATCTTAAACTGTGGATGCTAGCAATTCGATCTAGGGACTAGCATAGCAATCACAGGGGCCTTTACCTTAAATGGTGATGTCTTACATGACTGACCATGGTTGTGATAATAGACTAGTAGGATTATTGAAGTTGGGATGAAATCTACCAAGAGGAGTTCTGACTAATTATGGGTTGCTCGCCTACACATATACTTATAAGATTATAATTGTTACACTTATCACTCATCCACCTAGAACATTCACTATCACCATGAACTGAATCTCCCCGTGCCTATTTTTTCATCTATTTTAAACAACAAACAAATCATTCTTTACTCTTATGTTTTTTTTTTTGAACTTTAAATTTTAGTTTTATTTAAATACATTCCTTCGATCCAAATTCTATTCTTATTTCAACACTTGTATTCAATTCACTTGAATACCTGTGACAACTTTGAGTGTGATAGAGACTTCACCCATAAACACTTACCTTTGGGCTCCCTGTGGGATCGACATCTTAACTTCAAAACTAGCTACAAACGATCTATGTAGTTGCAGCCATCAGGGCGACGCGAGGCGAGCGAGTCAACGTGGGAATCGGGAGTGGCGAGGCACGTGTGAGAGATCGAGCGGCGCGCAACAAGGGAACGCGAGGCGCATGCGAGAGCAGGCCATGCGGGAGAAGCGAGCGGCGGAAGGGAGCTGTCCGGGGAGGAGCTAGGCCTGGCGCTGGCGGCCCGATACTACTGGCCGCCCAAGCGGTAGTGCCGAATTGGGCCTAGGACGGTAGCACAAGTTAGGCTACCGCGCGTGGCAGGGAGAAGGGCACAACACTGGACTGTCTGGTACTAGGCCCGGTAGTACCGGACGACCCAATAAAAAGATTTTTCTTTTACTTTTTCAAATAAGAAGGGCAAATATACAAACGATGATAACTTTTGTTTGCTAACTCAGGTTGACCCGAATCCAATTGCATTGAAAATATTGGATATCACGAAGTGAGAATGTATCAAGTATTATAATGTGAGATACCTCACTTTGTGAGAATCTGGAAAATCTCCAAGAACAAAATCGCAACAAGATATAAACAGGAGATCCGATTTTGATGAATAAGAGCTTGTTATCAAGATTATCACATGCTCTATATCCTCACATGGATAATACCAAATAACAACCAAATATGATGATGCAAGTATGCAAAGTTTTGAGCTCTCTCCGAACGATATGATCGAGTTACTCATTTGAAAGCCCCTCTTGATAGTACGACTATATATCCTAAACCCGGCCTCCCAACTAACAACATGAGACCAGCAAAAGAGAAAACCTATCAAGATTACCTTTTCCTTGAGCATCCCACTTGAGCACGATGTAGACGATCTCGACCTTCTCAAGATGGAACGCCTTTCTTGATTCCTCATCATCGATCCAAGACCATCGAGGATGGCAAGCACCAAACATGATATATTCTAGAGATGGTGCATTTTGAGCTTGCACAACACATCTTATTCTTCATTTCATCGACCTTGAAGCCAACACATGCTCCAAGCGATGCCAATGAACAATTCCTAGAAATGCAACTTAGTACACACATTAGTCCATAAAGATTGTCATTAATTAGCAAAACCACACACGAGGTCCCACATGCTCTTTCACCCCTGATCCTTTAGCCTCAAATTCTTTTGCTGCTTTATCTGATAATGAATTAATGCGTAGAGCTCTGAAAATGGGGTTGAACATTCCTGATAATGATTTTACTCCTATTGATCTGGTTAGAGAGCTAGATATTGCTAGAAAGGAGCTCTATGATAAATATTCTCCTGTTATTACTAATGATTCTCATCTCCTGTATATTGAAAATAATACTGGCACCAATACTCCCTTGTTTATGAAGTGGGCTAGGGAATCTGATAATAATGATCCACCTTTTACTTTGGTTGAGAGTAGGAAAAGAAAGAATGTTAGGAGGAAATTTAATGTTTATCTTCATATTTCTAGGCCCTTTACTAGGAGCCAGAAAAGGAATACTGAAGATGGTGGTAACTCTGCCTTGCCTCCTAGCAGAGTTACTAGAAAAACCCTAAACCACAACGTTTTAAATGAAAGGATACTTTCTCAATAGTAGGGGGTTGGTAAGAAAGGTTCTATATCCTGCCTGAAAGACATGATGTATGATTATTCCCTAGGTTTTATTGGGATTCAAGAAACTATGAAAAAAGATTACAAAATGAGCTGTTTTAGAAAGTTGGATTCTGGCAACAATTATTTTTGGAAGTGGTCTCCTTCTATAGGCAAGTCCGATGGTATCCTTTGTTACATTAAAATTGATTCCTTATTTCTTAATGCTTGTAAAATTGCTAAATACATGCTCCATTTTGTGTTGTGGGATAAATCTAAAAAATGCAATTGGAGGTTGATTGTTTTCTATGGTGCTGCTCATGAAGATTTTAAATCTGATTTCTTAACTGAGTTGGCTTCCTTTTGCGATGGAAATCTTTTGCCTTATATTGTTGGTGGACATTTTAATATCCTTAGACACATTGGTGAGAAGAATACCACCTTTGTGCATAATCACTCAACTGATCTGTTTAATTCTGTGATTCATACTGATGGCCTTAGAGAAATTTTTATGCATACATGCCGCCCCCACTCTGGAAAAATAGATAGAGTTCTTATGTCTCCTGATTGGAAGGATCTTTTCCCTTTGGTGACTGTTAGAAGTTGGTGAGAGATGTTTCTGATCACAACGCCTTGCTTTTGGATTCTGGCACTAGTCCAAATATCCTTTCCAAATCTAGAGAACTTTCGTTTTGATATCTCCCGGCTCGATAATGAGGATTTTCTCCCTTTAGTGGAGGACATTTGGAACAAACATGTGAATACTTCTAATCCCATTGATGTTCTGAACATAAAATAGAAAAAGGTTCAAGAAATATTACAAAGGCTAGGGATCCAATTTGTTTAGGCATACTAGGAAAATAAAAATTGATTTAAAAAATATGAGTTAAATTATATAGAATCGATTGAAGAGGAGAGGGAGCTTCCTTCATACCTTTATGTGAGGAAGACCACTATCCTGGTGGAATTAATGAACATTTATGCTGAGGAAGAAATGCAATGGTATCAGAAATCTCATAAAAATGGCTCCTGGAAGGAGATGCTAATACTAGATACTTCCATAGGGCTGCTAATGGGAGAAAAATAAGAAATACCATCTTTTCCTTAAATGATAATGGTGTCAATATTGAGGTAACTACAAACCTCTTTAGCCATGCAACAGAGTATTATAAAAATCTTTTTGGTCCATATCCTAGTAACCTTTTCCCTATTAATTTTGATCTGTGGGGGCCTCATGAGAAACTTAATATTCATGACAATGAAAAAATTAGTGAACCCTTTTATGAAGAAGAGGTGAATCATGATCTTGATGCCATGGCTAAGAATAAGGCTCTTGTTCCTGATAACATTCCTATTGGATTTTATCAACATTGTTAGGATGTTGTCAAAATGGACATTATGAATTTGTTTACTTCTTTCCATGCTAGCACCATTGATGTCCAAAGGTTGAATTATGGGGTCATTACCTTGGTTCCGAAAATTACCGATGCTAACAAGATTAGTCAGTATAGGCCCATTTGTCTCTTGAGGTGTATTTACAAGCTTCTAACTAAATGATGACCTTTAGGGCGAAACCTATTCTTCATAAAATCATCAACATCAATCAAAATGCTTTTATGAAAAAAAAGGAATATTCTGGATGGGATTATGCCTCTCCATGATATTATGCATCATACTCATGTAATAGGAGCCGAAGTCAATCCCTTAAAACACTCCTCCCCGAGGGGACGTTATCGGTCGCTTCGTTCCCTTGTTTACTGAACTCTTTTCAGGAGATAGGTCTACCGTTGCAAACTCATCTGCTTGTAAATTCATTGTGTAAAATAAGTCTTGGCTCTGCCTCGTACTACCTTTGCTCCTAACTACCTAACGCCGAGCTAAGTGCCCTCCTTTCCATCTCCGTCTTAGTAGAGCTTCCACCTCCTTTCAGGAGGTTCATGCTTGTTAACTTACACTTACTTTTAGCACTTCTCTACCAGTTCTCTCTCTTAGATAATAATCTCCAGCTCTTAGCACCAGTTTTCACTTCGTGTAGCAGCTTCTTCTTTTGTCTACTCAAACACTTCATCCATGAGAACCAAGTTTTGTTTTGATCCAAAGAAACATGTGGGTATTGTTCTAAAAATTGGATTTTGAGAAAGCTTTTGACAAAGTCAATTTGGATTTTCTTCTATCCTGCCATTAAGCTATGGGGTTTGGTCCTTTTTGGAGAAATATGTTGCAGAAAGTGCTTCATAATGGTATTGTTTCTATTAAAATAAACAATATGGCTGGTCCTTATTTCAGAGTGCTAAAGGAGTGAGACAAGGTGACCCCCTCTCCCCCTTCCTTTTCAATTATGTCGTTCAGTGCTTGACCAAAATGGTTCTAGAAGCTCAACAAAACTGCCAATTTCTGACTTGATTGATAAGGGTGTAGCCATCATGTAGTATGCTGATGACACTATTTATGTGTTTCTCATGATCCTGATAAGGCTCTGAACCTGAAACTTCTCCTATATATGTTTGAATTGATGTATGGCCTTAAAATCAACTATGTTAAAAGTGAGATGTTCCTTATTGGAGGACATAACATTATTGCTGAACTATACTCCTCTATGTTTGGCTGTTAGGTTGGTTTGCTTCCTATAAAGTATTTAGGGGTACCTGTTACCTTTAGAGCCTTGAAGAATTCTGATTTGGATTTTGTTGATACGTCAGGCTAGATGCTTGGAAAGATGGTGCTGCTTCATCTGGGGGAAGATTGACTCTGGTCAATGCTTCTCTCTCTCATTTGCCTTCCTACATGATGTCTCTTTTCCTGTTGAATAAAACTTTTATTGAGAAAATGGACAAGCATAGAAGGAGATTTTTTCGGCATGGAAAGAAGCTTAAAAAGGGGTATTATATGGTAAAGTGGTGTAGAGTATGCAAATCTAAGAAGAAAGTTGGACTGGGAGTATTGGATTGAAGGAAAAATAATATTAGTCTCTTCTATAAGTGGTGGTGGAAGCTTAAGAAAGGTGATGGTATTTGGCAGAAAATGGTAGAGCTAAAGACCTGAGACACCAATCTATTGTTGATGTTAAGGAGAGAGCTTCTGATTCCCCCTATTGGAAGAGCCTCCTAAAATAGTGAATTTTATTTAGCTATGAGGCAGTTGAAAATTAGGAATGGTAACCTTGTCAGAGTTTGGAAAGATAAAATTAAGTATGATATTCCCTTCTCTGAAAAATTTCCTATGTTGTTTAGCCTTTGTCATGATCAGAATTGTACCATTAGACAATTGGTTGATGCTGGCCTTAACATCCCGTTCAGGAGGACTCTCAGAGGAGATGCCCTTGTTCATTGGAAGTAGGTTTGTGAAACTATTATTTCGCTTAATCTGTCTCAGGCTGATGATGAATTTTTTTGGTCCCTTAACCCTAAAGGGGTCTTTACCACTAAATATTTTGATTATCGATTAGAGAGAAACATTGCTGGTTAGAATACTCGTTGGATTTGGGAGGCTAGATTTTTATGTGGCAAATATGCCAGGATGCTATCATGACTAGACAAAACATGGGAAAAATAAATTGGCCTGGTTCCCCTATTTGTTCCTTTTGTTCTCAGGTTGAGACAAACGATCACCTTTTCTTTACCTGGCGTGTGGCCAGGGTCGTCTGTGGCACCCTTGGCAAGACTATGAGGGCAAATTGTGTACCTAATAATTTCTGGCAATCTATGGCTTGATTCTACTCCTATCTTCCTCGCAGGGAGCACTTATTTATGGTGCTGATCTCCTCTATTTTTTGGGTGATTTGGAACATTCATAACAAAGTTACTTTTGATAAGCACAAACATCACTCTCTGAGTGAAATCATGTATTTTTCCATCTCTCTCCTCTTATATTGGGAAAGTCTTCAGATTGAGGCTGAAAAAAGATTCTGATTGATGGGGCGAATGAGCTAATGCATATGGCGGCTTCTGTCTTCTCCCCAGGCGTGCATACCGAGCAACCCGCTGAGCCATTGTTGATGATCACCGGAGACTAATGAAAAAAGCTTGGCCCTCTGCTGCTGTTCTCTAGTCGCTTAGTTGTTTTAAGCTGCTGGTTGTGCTTGGAACTCCTGTGTCGTTGAACTTGTCTGTCTGTTTTGGTGTAGTGCTGGTGGCATCATGTTTTTGCTCTTTTGGTCTCTCGATGTCAAGTGTTCTCAGCAGGTTTCCTGATGCTACACCAACCCACTTCAATGCCCTTCCCCTTCCTTTTTTTGCTCAGCGGGTTATTTCTGTTTAATACAAATGGAAAGGGGTTGAAGCCCAATTGGAAAAAAGATGCTTTGAAACTCTGGTAGTGTCGTCGGATTGTCGACAAGTATGCCATAGGGGGTTCTAGTGGCATTGGAAAGATGGGGTGTGAGACGTCGGATGTTCTAGGAGTGGTGAGCACAAGTTTACCCAGGTTCAGATCCGACTACGATGATCGGATCCTACTCCTGCTAGCAACCCAGTAATATATCGGCGTAAGACGAATGTTACAATGGATTACAAGAGAGGTTCGCCTGTGCGAGTTGTGATTGTGGTTGTTTCCCTAAAGTCTCCCACATGGCCGGTTTATATAGATACCAGGGCCTAGGGTTACAGGAGAGACCTATCCGGCTACATTATAGAGTCGGTAACTAGATATAGCTTGGACTACAAATAATACTACAAGACTAAGTCGATAACTCTTCTAGGCCTTGTCGTAGCCGGATCTGGCTCCTCCTCTTTCTCTGACTGGGCCACCCGTGAAGCAAATCTCTAACCCGTTGGTGAGCCACCCTGGTCAGTGAGTCCTGTGGGTATACCTGGAAAGTATATCCCCAACCGTAGCCCGCGGAAGTCTCCAAGATCCAAAGTCGGATAAATCGTCTAGCTTGATGGTTTCTTCATCTTGAGAATCTTGAAGGGTTCCCGAAAACTTCTTTCAACAATGTACGATTCTGAGTTAGTTGAGTCGGATATGTTTTTTCTGACTTTAGTCTTTTCCTTGCTCAATTTGAAACATAAGCCGGATTTTTCAGTGGCATGCGGACTGACAACTTTCCAGACCAGGTCCTGTCACTGACAGGAGTCCTATCAACACGACCGTTAGTGGGTTTGCTCCTTATGTAACAGAACACCGTTTCAATGCTTACTGGAAAATCGAGGGGGCGAAAGAGTCACGAGGAAGCTACCTCCCTCTCTCCTATACGCGTGGCGCTAATCGCGCGTATTAACTCACGAATCTTGGCATAGAGACAAATAAAAGAGAGGAGAAAACCCTTTCTCTCAGATTTATCTCTCCACCAATTCATTCATTGCCTCTTCGTACTCCTCGAGCGCTCCGCAGCCATTCCCATCTGCTCATCTCAAGAAAAATCTCTCTCCCCCACCAGTCCTTTTCCTCCAAGATCAACGACGTCTGCCTCGACCTCATGAGCGACGGCGGGTTCATCAGCGGCGGATGAGAAGAAGATGCAGGGCCTCTGGGTTCCCAGTGTCATGGACGACGGTGAGCTCCAGGTCATGGAGGACGAAGGATTCATCATCGCCGGCGCGTGGCGGGGTGCCTCAGGGCACGCCGTTCCCGCCCTGCGCGACGGCGAGAGGGTGTTGTTTGGCATGCACGTCGACCGTGGCCTCAGCCTGCCACCGTCGGACTTCCTCGTCAAGTTCCTCAACTAATATGGTTTGGAACATCATAATCTTCCTCCCACCTCTCTGCTCGAGCTTAGTACTCATGCAACTCTATGCGAGGGGTTTCTTGGCATTAGGCCAAGTCTCACCCTTTTTCGGTACTATTATGGTACCAGGAAGAACTCCATTAGCACCGGTGTGCCTTACACCACCGGCACCCTTAGTTTAGTCCTTAGGAGAAATAGAGTCTATCCTAGGATTAATGCTAGTGAATCCGTTAAACACTGGGCCGGAACCTTCTTTTATCACAAGGATATTCCGGCTCCTGGAAAGGCGGAAGGTCTTCCGGCATTCACCGACGGTGCTGCTCCCCACAAGAGGTCATGGGACACGGAGGCGCCGGAGCTGTCGGATATCTTGATCCTCGCCAAAAGGTGGATTGAGTTTCTGATGAAGCATGAAGGCCTCTGTGGATCTGACATGATCCATTGCTGGTTGGAGCGCCAGATTCAGCCTCTCCAGCACCATGGGGATCGCGTCATGTACCAGATCACTAGCGACAAGAAGGATAAGATGCGGGTTAGTTCGAGCCGGATTCCGGTGAAGGACTACAAGACCCTTATGCAATATTTGATCAAGTAAAGAGTGGAACAAAAAGTTCCAGAAGTCTCCATGGAGATGTATACGTCCAACTGTCCTCTGACTCCGGTAAATATTTCGACTCTGCTTTTGCATTTCGTCGTTCTTTTCTGTTCTTTCTCAAACTCTTATTTTCATCGACGCTTTTTTACTTTATTAGCTCGAGAAACTCTCCGAGTCTAAGTTGGCTCCACTAGAGGGCTATCTCTCAGACGATCCAGAGGCGACAGAGGATGATGAGGTGCAAGAAGTTGCCGCCCCCGCCTCCAAGAAGCGCAAGGCAAAAGAAGTTGTTGTTACTGCTGGTAGCCAAGTGCTGCCAGTAGTTAAAAAGTAAGAACCCTTTCTTTTATTTTTAGTACTTTATACCTTTCTTTGTTTGTAGAGCACACCTGATATTTGGATTTTCGTGTTCTAGAGCTAAATCAGTTTTGAAGAGTAAGACCAAGCCGGACAGCAAGCCGGGCAAGCAGATGCGTCAGCAGAAGCTTGTTGTTTCCCCTGCCATGCCACCACCAATTCCATCCAGTACTCCATCAGCACAGGAAGCCTCTTCCTCTCCTGATGCTGGCAACATCTCGAAAGCCTTGGTCACCTTTGGTGGCCAAGCATGTAACAAGGGTGAACCCACTAAGGGTAATGATCCCATGGTAGTATCTACATGAACATTGGATAAACTGGCCGACTCTGCTGTCTCTAGATTGAAGAAGAAAAAGAAGGAAGAGATCCAGGAGCAGGATGACGTCATCTGGTTAGCCTCCTGGACCATAGAGGCAGCGAGCCAGGAGCAGGAGGATGTCATCTGGTTAGCCTCCTGGACCATATTTTGGTCCGAGGTGCTAAGATTGAGTCTGGCAAACTCCCAGCGACGGATGTTCCTTCCCTCTCCCTTGCCGAGAAGGTGTTTCACAGCACCAAGCCCGGATTTGAAAAGTTACACCTGGAACACATTGTAAGTTTCCGATTCTTATTTGCATTTATTATCATATCCTCTAGCCCCCAATCATAAACCTGGATAAACATCATTGGACCCGAGTTGCTGCTTTTAGGTTGCAAAAGAACGAGTAGTGTAGCCCCAAGGCTCGTGCTGTAATTTTACTTAGTTAAATTTGCAGCCCGAGTCTTAGTAGCCGTCTAACGGTATTCCATCTCTAAACTTATAGAAAATTGCATCTTCCAACCAGGAATTGCTCAAGAACATCTGTAATAAGCGCAAGGAGATCAAAGCCTTGCTCCTTGAGAATTCAAAGTTGCAAGTTGAGAAGAATGAAGCATAAGGTAATTTTTTCCGGCTTCATTTTTGTCACTTTGGCTATTGTCATAGTCAAACTTCTTCTGTCCGACTAATTATTTTTTCCCTTTGCAGAACTGTTGTGCGAGTCTAGCAAGATGGTGGATCAATCCGAGAACTTCAAGGTCTTAGAAATGGAGAATTCTTAGCTCCGGGGCAAGCTTCAGAAGCTCACTATTGATTCGGAGAAATCCGTAGCTGCTATCCTGAAGTCAAGCAATCATGAGACCATGAGGCTCGAGAAGCTGCTAGCCCTCCGAGATAAACAACTAGTTGATCTCAAGAAGGACTTCGATAGTCAGAAGGATCTGGCCAAGGTCGCAGAGAGTGAACTTAATAGTCTCCGTGAAGAGCATGCTCAATGGAATCGCTCCGTGCTAGGTAAGATTTCTGACTTTTACTTGTTGTTGATTTTTCGACTTTCTTTTCAGTCAAATTTTGACTTTTTGGTTCTTTCCTAGCCCCTGAATCTTTCTGACTCTCCTACCTCCGAACCTCTCTCGAGCGTATCAAGCTCGTTAGAGATATCTTGTACGACTTCCGCCAGACTCTTGAAGAGGCTGGTGAGTCAGTCAAGCTTTCCGACTTGCACACAATGTCAGTTCAAGAGGTGAGGGACAAGGACAAGGAGATTCCGAAGCTTATCGAGGACTGGAAGATATCCTACGCTCAGACTGCTGCTCAGACTGCACTTACCATGGTGATGAGACACCACATCGAGATGGAAATCTGGCATGTCACCAAAGGTATCGCCGAGGAGGATGATGAGGGCAACCCACAGGACATCAAGGAAATCCAAGATTCCTATGCAGGTTATGCTTGTCGTGTGGCAGAGATGACCAACTATACGACACTGTTCTTTGAATCCGTCGCCGTGCCTCCCTCGCCTCAAGAGCCAAAAAACAGTTTGCAGCTTCCGAGTCTGAGATCTAGGGCAACAATGTTGTTGACTCCAGTGCTCCACCTTCTTCATCACCACCGCCTGACTCTGCAACATAAACTGTTTTTATGCATTATTCTGAACTTCTGGCAATGTAATGATGGAAACAATGTTTTTATTTGTGCTCGTCTTGTAAAAACTAATGCTTTTACCATCGTAGCACTTATGCTTATATTTTTTATGTATGTGCTTGAAAATTTCTGAAACGGTTTTTTTATGCCTATACTTGTTGTTTTATCCGTCTCTCTGCTTCGTCCCTTTCATGGGCCGGCCAGCCTTTAGCACGGAAACTTTGCCGAGCAACGGAGGACAATTGCTAAACCAGTTTAAACTCGGAAACAAAGCCGGCTTCCAGTACCAATAACTCATTACTCAGAAAATGCCCACGTCTAAGCACTCAGATAAAAAACCACAATAATTTGAAATTTTTGCCCTAAAGTAACACATTTTAGATATTCAAAAATCATAACCAGAACGAACATGAGCATAAAGTACTTTCAAGCATTCTGCGATTTTTGAAAAAATGACATGATCTTTTAGAAATAAGATGGCAAAATCTTCTCAAAGATAACATATGAGGAAACCAATACTTTATTTCACTTTGAACATGTACATATATGATTACAAGGAAATATAACTAAGAATAGAAGGGACGTAGCTGTGCAATATTTTATGGACGACCTATTTCATCTGGGTCTGTACTACCACCAGATCTCTTTCTCTTCCGAGTATCTGGTCTTTCCTTGACTGGTCTAATATCGGTTAAATAATACGACCCATTATGCAGAATTCTGCTAATCATAAAAGGTCCTTCTCAAATTGGGGAAAGTTTGTGCTTTATCTTTTGCACAAGTGAGATAACCAAATCGCCTTTTATAAAAGAGCGGTTTTGCACTCTCTGACTATGATACTTGCGCAACTTTTGCTGATAGGTTGTAGTCTCTGCTCAGCAATGACGCATACTTCTTCGATTATATCGAGATCATCTTGTTGAGAAACTTCTGCATCTTCTTCGATATATGCTTTGACTCGTGGAGTCTGATGAATTAGATCACTTGGAAGAACTGCTTCTACACCATAGACCAAGAAGAAAGGAGTATAGCCGGTTGACCTGTTAGGAGTTGTATGCAGGCTCCATATCACAGATGGTAATTCTTCTGTCCAAGCTCCCGTGGCCCGACGAAGCGGTGCCTCGAGGCGAGGTTGGATTCCTTGCAAAATAAGGCCATTAGTTCTTTCGACTTGTCCATTAGCTTGTGGATGTGCGACTGATGCAATATCAAGTCGGATTCCTTGTTCTTCGCAGAATTCGGCAAGTTCTTCCATAGAAAAATTGCTCCCACTATCAGTAATTATACTGTATGGATATCCGAATCGGATGATTACGTCCTCAACGAACTTTCTAGCTGTGGCTCCATCGCAACTTGTTACGGGTTGAGCCTCAATACATTTTGTCAATTTATCCACCATCACTAGTAGGTGGGTAAATCCATATTTTGTCGTGCGAAATGGCCCTACCATATCAAGCCACTAGACTGCAAATGTCCATGTAATAGGGATTGTTCGCAACTGTTCAGTCGGAACGTGTACCTGATGGGCGTACTTTTGGCACCTCTGCACATTTTGACCATTTTGTCGGTGTCCGTCTTAGCTGTAAGACAAAAGAATCCATGTCTAAAAGCTTTTGCCACTAAGGATCTGGCTACAGGATGATGACCACACTCGCCTTCATGGATTTCTCTTAAGATTTCCACTCCTTCTTCCGAAGAAATACATCACTCAAACATGCCAGAAACACTCCGTTTATAGAGCTCACCATTTATTATAGTTTAGGATTTTTCTCGTCGGACAATATGCCGGCTCAAGACTTCGTCTTCGGGTAATTTTTCGTCTATCAGGAAATCCAAATAGGGTTTTGTCCAGCTGGGAATTACAGCCAGAAATGCTATTAAAGGTGAGTCGGATTTTGTCGGATAGTCCTCATCAACTCCAACTATGGAGGGGACCCTTAAATGTTCTAAGAAAGCTCCATCCGGTACTTGTTTCCGTGTAGAGCCTATCCTTGATAGAGCATTTGCTTCCTCATTTTCTGCTCGAGGGATGTGTTGAACCTCAAAACCCTCGAATGATTTAGATAGTTCATCCACAACAGCTTTGTATGCTGCCATGTGCTCGTTTGTGTTGCAGATATCAGATACTTGCTGAGTAACTAAATCCAAGTCTCGTAACACATGAGTCTTGTTATGCCAATGTTTTTGGCCATGCGTATTACATGTAGCAATTCTTCATACTCGGTAATATTGTTGGTTGCTGTGAAGTGTATTTGCAACACATAGAACAACTTATCTCCTTGGGGTGATTTGAGCACCATGCCAGCCCCTGAGCCTCCTCGTGATTTTTATCCGTCAAAGTGAAGTGTCTAAAATTCAGAGCCTGGAGGACTTGTGTTTTCTGTCGTCTCTGTCCAATCAACAACAAAGTCGGCAAGTATTTGGTACTTGATTGCTGTATGTGGTTTGTACTCAATGTCGAAAGATGCAAGCTCTATTCCCCACTTTGCGACACGTCCTATGGCGTCGCGGTTATTGATTATATCCCCCAGGGGAGCAGTGCTCACCACTGTGATCTTGTGCTTTTGAAAATAGTGGCGTAGCTTTCTGGATGCAAAGAACACTCCATAGGCTAGCTTTTGATGATGTGGGTATTGCTGTTTGGATTTTGTCAGGACCTCACTCAGGTAATAAGTTGGCAGTTGCACCTTATGCTCGTGGCCTTCTTCCTCGCGCTCCACTACTATTACCACACTTATGACCTTGTTGGTCGCTGCAATATAGAGTAACATAGGTTCCTGGGGTTCTGGCGCTGCGAGAACTGTTGGGTTTAAAAGTAGGTCTTTGAAACTTATCAGGGCAGTTTCGGCTTCCTGGGTCCAGACAAATTTGTCGGTTTTCTTCAAGAGTTTGTACAAAGGTGCGTCTCTTTCTCCAAGACGACTGACAAACCGACTCACTGCCGCAATATAACAAGTGAGACGCTGCACGTCCTTCAGGCGAGTTGGCCTTGTAATATTTAGTATAGCCTTGATTTTGTCCCGGTTCACCTCTATGCCTTGCTCATAGACGATGAAACCTAATAATTTTCCGGCTGGAATTCCAAAGAAAAACTTCTTCAGATTTAGCATCATATTGAATTTTCATAGACTAGCAAATGTTTCATCCAAGTCAGAAATTAAAGTTTCCTTCTTTTTGGACATAACTGCTATGTCGTCTATGTATACGTGGATGTTGCATTCAATTTGGTCATTGAGACAACGTTTCATAGTACATTGATATGTTGCTCCTGCATTCTTTAGGCCAAAAGGCATAGTTTTGTAGCAGAAAGTTCCAAAAGGAGTGACGAAAGACGTCTTAATTTGATCCGACTTTTTCATCGGTATTTGGTGATATCCACAATATGCGTCGAGAAAACAGAGTAGTTCCGATCCTGCTGTTGAGTCGATAACTTGGTCGATTCGTGGTAAATGAAACAGATCTTTTGGGCATGCCTTGTTCAAAGCGGTATAATCAATACACATCCTTAAATCAATGTTGTCATTTTTAGGGACAAGTACAGGATTTGCCACCCAATCTATATGGA
Organism: Avena sativa; assembly: GCA_916181665.1. NCBI lineage: Eukaryota > Viridiplantae > Streptophyta > Magnoliopsida > Poales > Poaceae > Avena > Avena sativa. The sequence continues at coordinate 222,801,553 of OV702296.1, forward strand.
TGACCTCTGTTATAAAATCCGCTAATTCTGGTTGGGCTAAATTCTTGGCTATTGCTTTGCGCTTTTCATCACCAAACCGTCGTAAGGACTGTTTGACGGGTTTAGCGTCAGGGTACACATTAAGAGAGTTCTCGGCAAGTTCCCTAGGTACTCCAGTCATGTCAGAAGGCTGCCATGCGAAGATATCACTATTATCTTTGAGGAACTCGACAAGCGCGCTTTCCTATGCGTGGCCTAAGCCTAGCCCTATGTTCGTCGTCTTGGAGGGATCATCTTCCTTCAGCAACGTTTTCTTCATATCTCCTGATGCCTTGAACCGCAAACTTGACTTGAGCACCTCATTCTTCATAGCGGGCATCTCGGGCGGATTGATGGTCTTCTTGATCTCCTGGTACTCCTGGGTGTGCAACACAACTTCAAAGAAGGAAGTAGATCCTTCGTCGCACACTCGCGCCTTCATCAGATTTCCCCATATGGTGATTACTCCCTTTGGACCTGGAAGTTTAATCATGTTGTAGATGTAACAGGGACGAGCCATGAACGCCCAGTAAGCCGAACGTCGGAAGATGGCGTGGTAAGCAGTTTCTAACGGTACCACCTCGAAACGGAGTGGCTCGGTCCGGTAATTGTCTCGGGTTCCGAATGTCACATACAGAGTAATCTCACCCAGAGAATCCGCCTATCTCCGTGGTACAATGCCATGGAAAGTTACACTGCTATAACTCAACCGGCTCTCGTGTAGCTTCATGGGATGGAGCGTCTCGATGTAGAGGATGTTAATGCTGCTTCCATCGTCCATGAGTGTTTTAGAAAACTCGTAGCCATCAATAAGAGGATTGACAACCAGAGGGTACTTTCCCCGACGATGTGTTTTCCTTGGGTCATCTGAGCGATCAAAGGTGATGGTTACATCCGACCAATCCAGAAACTGTGGAACAGCCGGAACCGTGGCATTGAGCTCATGGAGAACCGCCTTCTTTTCCTTGACAGTTTAGGATCCAAGAAAGCAGACGTATGCGTCTTTCTTAGTTCGAATAGTCTTCGTTCCATACGACTTGGGCTCTGCAGCGGTTTCCGCTTCTTCCATGTCGGAATCTTCCTTGGGCTCCTTTCCTTTCTCGGAATTTTTCTTTTCTTTTTTTCGCTTGGCTCTGTAGCTAGCGGATTCGTCTTTCTTGATGTCGTCATTGAAATGGCATTTGTGTGGGTAGATCCTCCGTTACTATCCAAGTGGTGGACACAGGGATTATTGGCAATGTCGGCCCAGGTATAGGTTCTTCCGGGTTGCTGATATCCTCTGCCCCAGCCGCCTTCGTGCCCTCCTCGTCCTCCGTATCCGAATGTTGCACTGATAGCTGTGTTGTTTGGAGCCGGCTTTTCTTCCGATGTGTTCTTGTGCTTCTGAGCTTGTTTTAGCTGTTTGGCCGCGTTGGGATTGGCCAGAATATTTAGCAGCCCTTCTGAATCATCATCGGCATCAGCATATTTGCTTGCCGTCTCTAACATTTCTCCCAAATCTGTGACATGGTCATGCTTCAGTCTGTGACGCAAAAGTCCAACTGGAAGTCCTGCAATAAAAGCTTCTATCGCAGTTTGCTTGTTTACTCCCTCGCAGGAGTTCTTCGTGTCAATACAACATTCGAGGTAACCCCGACAGGTTTCTCCGGGTCTTTTTGTGCAACGCTGCAAGTCTCTGGCTGTGTAGGGCCTCCTGTATGTTCCCTCGAAGTCTGAAAAGAACGCACTTTGCATATCATACCAGTTGTGAATTGAATTCTCTGGCAGTTCATTGAGCCATGATCGATCCGTCTTCCTCAACATGAGTGGGAGATATCAGACTACGAGCAGGCTATTACCTCCTTTGGCGATGCAGCAGTCCTGGAAGAAATCCTAGAGCCAGGTATCTGGCCGAGCTGCGCCATCGTAGGGCTGAATGTGTTTGGCAATACCAAAGTCAACCGGAAATTTGGTCTGACATATGCGTGGTCCAAAGCACTTGGGTCCCACATACACGTCTTCTTCCTCGTACCGCCGCTCTTCTATGTTTGATTCAATGCGATGGAGAGCGTCGTTTGGCGAGAGAGATCTGCGCCTTGGAGGTTCATGGCTCCTGCGCGGCAGAGTCAGATTTATACTTCTGCTTTCACCATTGCCGCCTCCGCCCCTGCGGCTTCCATGGCTATGTCGGGATCCTTCATGGTCGCTGCCAGGAGGTGATGGTGGCCCTGGTGGATTATTTCCGGCTAGGTTATGCGGTGGTGGTGGTGGACCCTCATTATGCTGACTCCAATCCCTGTTTCTTCGGGCACCATCCCTACTTGATTCAGTACGATCCAGATCATCTCTTCATCCGGTATTGACAGCCGGACGGCTCGGTGGTGTCATCCTTAGCTGATCTTGCTCCTCTCGCTGGCGGCGTGTTTCCGGGTCTTATCTATATTGGTTGTTTTGCCGATGAGGGACCATTGCCCTGATGGCGTCTTCGGACGCAGCCGGAATGACTCTTTCCCAATCACGTCCTGGTCGGCGAGAGTGGCCGTTTGAGACGGTTCTTGAATTCTCTTCTTCTCTATGGGGACGATAGCGTTGATTCGTATCCCTGCGGAGCCTTACATTAGTGCTTTGGTTAGCGCCAGTGTGGAAAAACTCAGACTTCGAGGCCAGCTTGCCACTAAATGACACGACCGTTTTCTACTGCTTTAATCCTTTGTCCAGCAATGCGACACACTGCTGGACTTTCTGTGGAGACGGATTGTTGGCGAGAATGGCTCGAGCTGCAGCAGCGTTTTCTAATGGCATGCTGTAGACTCGGATATTCTCTCTGTCCTTTCTGTCGAATAGATCTTTTTGGATATCTGGGTTCTTATTAGCAAGAAACGGACCTCCCCTTGTCTTGTTTGGGTGTCGCTTGAAATCTTACTGATACTTGGCAGGATCACTGTCTAACTGTTGTCTAAGCTCGATAATGCGCGCGCCTTCCTCGAGCAGAAATAGATGGTGCTTTTCCAGGTCCTCAGCCATTTTCTCCAGCGCCTCCGGCGTAAGATCCGAAGCCGTTGGCATTGGAATCATGAGAGCATCTCCGTACATTTCACATGCACCCTTGGTGACGACGTGTCCATCCACAGGAGGGTCGATCGGGGTGGTATTAATCAGATATCCATCCTGATTATCCATCTCGATCTCTTCATCAACTTTTTCTTTGTTGGTTTCCACGATGTCCGGCTCTGCTAGTGTCAGATTCTTGTTCTTCTTATTCTTCTTTGACCGCCTAGTAGCCTTGACGTGCGTACCAGTAGCAAAGACGACTTTTGGTCCGGTACCGGGGGATAAACTTCCGTCGGTACACTAGTGGAAAAAGGGCCATCCGTTCGCGCCCCCTCATAGCATTAGTCCCAGTTGCGCCACCAACCGGGACTAATGCTGGCACGCGTCTCGGTTCGAGCGGGCACGGGGCCAGGAGGCATCCGTCCCGGTTGGTAAGGGGGCATACGTCCCGGTTGGAGCCAGCAACCGGGACTAAAGGTTTGGCCACAGCCACGTGGCATGGCACACACCTTTAGTCCCGGTTGCTGGCTCCAACCGGGACGTATTCTCCCGCCCTCTATAAATGCAACGCCCCAGCCCCCTCTGCCTCCACTCTGTTTTTTCTCTTGGTGGAAGGTGTGAGGGGTGTGCTAGTTTTTTCTCTTCTATGCATGCATTGAAGGTGTTTGATGAAATGTTTGAGTGAATAATCCCGTTCAATTTCTCATAGAACAAAAATATAGAAGGTGTCCGAGACGCACTTGAGCTTTCTCCTCTTTATTTCCCTCGATCGAGGTTAGCAATCTTATCTTTTCTCTGTCATTGATACAATTCATGTGTCAATGTGAATTGGTTATTTCACTATTTATGATGTCATGTTTTTTGATAAACTTACTTATATGATGCAGATGAATGGTCGGGAATGGATGTACGGTGACTGGCGCGTAGCCGGGTATATGAAAGGCGTGGATAAATTTATTGATGTGGCTACGACAAACAAAGAGAATGGTTTTATACGTTGTCCATGTGTTCAATGTCGGAACAACAAGGAGTACTCTTCCTCGAAAATCATTCGCGGCCACCTGATTATGAAAGGTTTCATGCCCAACTATAATTGCTGGACCAAGCACGGGGAAAGAGGGGTTATGATGGAAGATGGTGAAGAAGAAGATGATGATTACAACTATCATCATATGTTTCCTGAATACAGTGATACTGCAATGGAAGACAATGGAGAGGAAAGAGGTGAAGAACGGGCATTAGATGAGCCGACTGATGAACTTGGTAGGGTCATTTCTGATGCAAAGCGAGACTGTGAAACAGAAAATGAGAAGTTGAAGTTAGAGGGCATGTTAGAAGATCACAAGAAATTGTTGTACCCAAATTGTGAAGATGGCAGCACAAAGCTCGGTACCACACTGGAATTGTTGCGATGGAAGGCAGAGTGTGGTCTAACTGACTCCTCATTTGAAAAGATGCTAAAAATAATGAAGCCGAAGTTTCCAAAACATAACGAACTTCCCGAGAGTACCTACCAAGCAAAGAAGACTCTCTGTCCTCTGGGATTAGATGTGCAAAAGATACATGCATGCATTAATGACTGCATCCTCTACCGCGGTAAGGAGTATGAGAATTTAGATAAATGCCCGGTATGCAATGCGTTGCGGTATAAGATCAGACGAGATGACCCTGGTGATGTTGAGGGAGAGCCCCTCCGGAAGAGGGTTCCTGCTAAGGTTATGTGGTATGCTCCTATAATACCAAGGTTGAAACGCATGTTCAGAAACAAAGAGCATGCCAGGTTGTTGCGATGGCACAAAGAAGATCGTAAGAAAGACGGGAAGTTGAGACACCCTGCTGATGGGTCACAGTGGAGAAAAATCGAGAGAGACTTCCCAGACTTTGCAGGTGACGCAAGGAACTTATGGTTTGGTCTAAGTACGGATGGCATGAATCCTTTTGGGGAGCAGAGCTGCAGTCACAGCACCTGGCCCGTGACTCTATGTATCTACAACCTGCCTCCTTGGTTGTGCATGAAGCGTAAGTTCATTATGATGCCAGTGCTCATCCAAGGCCCGAAGCAACCAGGCAACGACATTGATGTGTACCTTAGGCCATTAATTGAAGAACTCTTACAGTTGTGGGGCAAACCAGGTGTACATGCATGGGATGAGAACAAATAGGAGCCATTTGATCTACGAGGGTTGTTATTCGTAACCATCAATGATTGGCCTGCTCTTAGTAACCTTTCAGGACAGACAAACAAGGGATATAAGGCATGCACCCACTGTTTAGATAAGACTGAAGGTACATATTTGCATAAATGCAAGAAGGTTGTGTACCTGGCGAATCGACGATTTCTTCCGACCAATCATCCCGTAAGAAAGAAAGGCAAGCATTTCAAAGGTGAGGCAGATCACCGGAAGAAGCCTGAACTCCCTGCTGGTGATGATGTATTTGGTATGGTCAAGGACATAGAAGTAATCTTTGGAAAGGGTCCCGGTGGTCAATCAGTTCCGAACGACGTCGCTACAGGACACGCACCCATGTGTAAGAAGAAATCTATATTTTGGGAGCTGCCATATTGGAAAGTCCTGCATGTCCGCTCTTCAATCGACGTGATGCACGTGACGAAGAATCTTTGCGTGAACCTGCTAGGATTCCTAGGCATGTATGGGAAGACAAAAGATACACCTGAAGCACGGGAGGACCAACAAATTATGAAAGACCCAAAGAACATGCATACACATAACAAGACGGATAAAGGGCGTCACTTAAGTTGTGCCAGCTATGCTCTTACCAAAGCAGAGAAAAAAATCTTTTTTGAAGTCCTTTACAGTATCAAGGTGCCGTCGGGCTTCTCATCTAATATAAAGGGGATAATAAATATGGCAGAGAAAAAGTTCCAAAACCTGAAGTCTCATGACTGTCACGTGATTATGACGCAGTTGCTTCCGATTGCATTGAGGGGGCTTCTACCGGAAAATGTTTGAGTACCCATTATGAAGCTGTGTGCATTCCTCAATGCAATATCTCAGAAGGTAATCAATCCAGATATTCTGCCAAGGTTACAGAAGGATGTGGTACAATGTCTTGTTAGTTTTGAATTGGTGTTCCCACCATCCTTCTTCAATATTATGACGCATCTCCTGGTTCATCTAGTGGAAGAGATTGCCATTCTCGGTCCGGTATTTCTGCACAATATGTTCCCCTTTGAGAGGTTCATGGGAGTCTTAAAGAAATATGTTCATAACCGTGCTAGACCAGAAGGAAGCATCTCCAAGGGATATGGAACAGAGGAGGCCATTGAGTTTTGTGTTGACTTTATTCTTGACCTTAAGCCGATTGGTGTTTCTGACTCACGGCATGAGGGAAGACTAAGTGGAAAAGGCACGCTGGGAAAGAAAGCAATGATATGTTGGGACGGGGATTCTTTCACTAAAGCACACTACACAGTTCTACATAATTCCACCTTGGCAGCTCCGTATATCGAGGAACACAAGAATATTGTACGCTCCAAAAACCCAGGGAAGCCTGAATCATGGATTACAGATGAACACATGAAGTCTTGTGGTGGTTGGATGCGGACAAATCTCTTGAATGACACCACTGTTGGAGATCAGCTATACTTGTTGGCCGCGTCACCATCTTCTACTGTATTGAATTTCCAAGGGTACGAAATAAATGGGAATACATTCTACACGATCTCCCAAGATAAAAAGAGCACCAACCAAAATAGTGGTGTCCGCTTTGATGCAATAGACGAGAATGGACAAAAGGACACATATTATGGTTACATAGAGGAGATATGGGAACTAGACTATGGAGTCTCTTTTAAGGTCCCTTTGTTTCGCTGCAAATGGGTCAACCTGAATGGGGAAGGGGTAAAGATAGACCAGTTGTACGGAATGACAACAGTGGATCTCAACAATCTTGGTTACAGAGATAAACCATTCGTCCTAGCCAATGATGTGTCTCAGGTTTTCTATGTGAAGGACATGTCCTCCAAACCGAAAAAAAGAAAAAACATGCAAACGAATAGATCATATGATGAGCCAAAGCATCACATAGTTCTTTCAAGGAAAAGAAACATCGTGGGAATTGAGGACAAGACAGACATGTCAGAAGATTATAATAAGTTTGATGAAATTCCGCCCTTCACAGTGAAAACTGACCCAAGCATTCCATTAAGTAAAGAAGATGCTCCATGGTAATGTCTAAAGCAATCATAAGGAAGGACATATGCCAAGAAGTTCATGCTCATATTATGTAACTCTAGTTCATGTCTTTCGCAGTTTGTGGCTTGACCGAAGGATATCTTTCGCGGTTTGTGGCCTTTAGTCCCGGTTTTGTAGTCTCAGTTTTAATATTAATAAATGTCTTGAGTGTTAGTCCCGTTTTGTGGCTGGACTGGGACTATGAAGAAGTTGTCCCGATTCGTACTTACCATTAAGATATGATCTCCAAACGCGCGCAGTCACATATTAGGGAGTGCCTCTATGACCAGTTTCTTGGAGATGCCGGAGGACTGGGATCCGGCGGCATCTCCCTAAAACTGGTCGTAGTGGTGTCCCTGCTCTCGAAAACCATCTTGCAGCTTGTAACTTCTCTAACTAGATCAATACGCCTCGGAGCTAACTAGTTTCACATATTAGGGAGTGCCTCTATGACCAGTTTCTAGGAGATGCCGGAGGACTGGGCTACGTCGGCATCTCCCTGAAACTGGCCGCAGTGGTGTCCCTGCTCTCGAAAACCATCTTGGAGATGCCTCAAACTGGCTGGAGGACTGGACTTGCAAGGATGCCTATTTATAGTACAAACAGCTCGGCATAGTGTCGACACTTACGAAATAATGTCGACACTCACCCCTATCATTAGTGCTGACTCGTGTTTTTTCCCGGTTGGTGTCTCCAACCGGGACGGGACAAGGTACACGCCGCATGACATAATTTCGACATAATGTTGTGCCCATATTATGCATGTGTGTGGACATTGGTATGGAGAACAATGTTGCAGGAGGAAGTTTTCCTTTTTGTCGCACGGAAAAGCCCTTTTCCATTTTCCGAGCGCAAAAAACGGGTCGTTTTGTGAAGTAACCACCAAAATGCCGTTTCAGAATGCTACCGTCCCATTTTGCTAAAATACTAGACCACCTTACATGGACTATCTCTCAACCGGGACATCTCAAACCTTTTCGTCCATCCCGGGTAAAAAGGACAAATGTCTGCCGAATCGGTAGGAAGTGGGTCCGGTTTGTACTACAGGTACATGATCTATCGCCCGTGATTTTTTGAAACAATCATTTTTAGACTCGCAATATGTTGTTTCTTCAGAGATCCAATGCAAGTTCTAACGATGCTCGTCCCCTATCTTCATGCACACCGGTTCGACCATAGTTAGAAATTCAGATAATTCAAAACGGGCATAATAAATTCAAAAAAAATCCGAACAATGAAAATCCTTCGCGTGGTGTCATATTATGTTACATAGTTGAAAGGAAAAATACAAGACTTGGTATATTGATCATGTTTCGAAAAAACCTTCACAAAATGACCAATCATGTTCGAGGTTTCATGGCTTTCGGTCCAAATGACCGATGTTATGTGCTGAATCACGGCATAGTTTATGATGTTGTGCCCATATTATGCATGTGTGTGGACATTGGTATGGAGAACAATGTTGCAGGAGGAAGTTTTCCTTTTTGTCGCACGGAAAAGCCCTTTTCCATTTTCCGAGCGCAAAAAACGGGTCGTTTTGTGAAGTAACCACCAAAATGCCGTTTTAGAATGCTACCGTCCCATTTTTCTAAAATAATAGACCACCTTACATGGACTATCTCCCAACCGGGACATCTCAAACCTTTTCGTCCATCCCGGGTAAAAAGGAGAAATGTCTGCCGAATCGGTAGGAAGTGGGTCCGGTTTGTACTATAGGTACATGATCTATCGCCCGTGATTTTTTGAAAAAATCATTTTTAGACTCGCAATATGTGGTTTCTTCAGAGATCCAATGCAAGTTCTAACGATGCTCGTCCCCTATCTTCATGCACACCGGTTCGACCATAGTTAGAAATTCAGATAATTCAAAACGGGCATAATAAATTCAAAAAAATCCGAACAATGAAAATCCTTCGCGTGGTGTCATATTATGTTACATAGTTGAAGGTAAAAATACCAGACTTGGTATATTGATTATGTTTCGAAAAAATCTTCACAAAATGACCTATCATGTTCGAGGTTTCATGGCTTTCGGTCCAAATGACCGATGTTATGTGCTGAATCACGTCATAATTTGTGATGTTGTGCCCATATTATTCATGTGTGTGGATATTGGTATGGAGAACAATGTTGCAGAAGGAATTTTTCCTTTTTGTCGCACGGAAAAGCCCTTTTCCATTTTTCGAGCGCAAAAAACGGGTCGTTTTGTGAAGTAACCACCAAAATGCCATTTCAGAATGCTACCATCCCATTTTCCTAAAATACTAGACCACCTTACATGGACTATCTCCCAACCGGGACATCTCAAACCTTTTCGTCCATCCCGGGTAAAAAGGACAAATGTTTACCGAATCGGTAGGAAGTGGGTCCAGTTTGTACTACAGGTACATGATCTATCGCCCGTGATTTTTTGAAAAAATCATTTTTAGACTCGCAATATATGGTTTCTTCAGAGATCCAATGCAAGTTCTAACAATGCTCGTCCCCTATCTTCATGCACACCGGTTCGACCATAGTTAGAAATTCAGATAATTCAAAACGGGCATAATAAATTCAAAAAAAATCCGAACAATGAAAATCCTTCGCGTGGTGTCATATTATGTTACATAGTTGAAAGTAAAAATACCAGACTTGGTATATTGATCATGTTTCGAAAAAACATTCACAAAATGACCTATCATGTTCGAGGTTTCATGGCTTTCGGTCCAAATGACCGATGTTATGTGCTGAATCACGGCATAGTTTGTGATGTTGTGCCCATATTATGCATGTGTGTGGACATTAGTATGGAGAACAATGTTGCAGGAGGAAGTTTTCCTTTTTGTCGCACAGAAAAGCCCTTTTCCATTTTCCGAGCGCAAAAAACGGGTCGTTTTGTGAAGTAACCACCAAAATGCCGTTTTAGAATGCTACCGTCCCATTTTCCTAAAATACTAGACCACCTTACATGGACTATCTCCCAACCGGGACATCTCAAACCTTTTCGTCCATCCCGGGTAAAAAGGAGAAATGTCTGCCGAATCGGTAGGAAGTGGGTCCGGTTTGTACTATAGGTACATGATCTATCGCCCGTGATTTTTTGAAAAAATCATTTTTAGACTCGCAATATGTGGTTTCTTCAGAGATCCAATGCAAGTTCTAACGATGCTCGTCCCCTATCTTCATGCACACCGGTTCGACCATAGTTAGAAATTCAGATAATTCAAAACGGGCATAATAAATTCAAAAAAAAATCCGAACAATGAAAATCCTTCGCGTGGTGTCATATTATATTACATAGTTGAAAGGAAAAATACCAGACTTGGTATATTGATTATGTTTCGAAAAAATCTTCACAAAATGACCTATCATGTTCGAGGTTTCATGGCTTTCGGTCCAAATGACCGATGTTATGTGCTGAATCACGGCATAATTTGTGATGTTGTGCCCATATTATTCATGTGTGTGGACATTGGTATGGAGAACAATGTTGCAGGAGGAATTTTTTCTTTTTGTCGCACGGAAAAGCCCTTTTCATTTTCCGAGCGCAAAAAAGGGTCGTTTTGTGAAGTAACCACCAAAATGCCGTTTCAGAATGCTACCGTCCCATTTTCCTAAAATACTAGACCACCTTACATGGACTATCTCCCAACCGGGACATCTCAAACCTTTTCGTCCATCCTGGGTAAAAAGGACAAATGTCTGCCGAATCGGTAGGAAGTGGGTCCGGTTTGTACTACAGGTACATGATCTATCGCCCGTGATTTTTTGAAAAAATCATTTTTAGACTCGCAATATGTGGTTTCTTCAGAGATCCAATGCAAGTTCTAACGATGCTCGTCCCCTATCTTCATGCACACCGGTTCGACCATAGTTAGAAATTCAGATAATTCAAAACGGGCATAATAAATTCAAAAAAAATCCGAACAATGAAAATCCTTCGCGTGGTGTCATATTATGTTACATAGTTGAAAATAAAAATACCAGACTTGCTATATTGATCATGTTTTGAAAAAACCTTCACAAAATGACCTATCATGTTCGAGGTTTCATGGCTTTCGGTCCAAATGACCGATGTTATGTGCTGAATCACGGCATAGTTTGTGATGTTGTGCCCATATTATGCATGTGTGTGGACATTGGTATGGAGAACAATGTTGCAGGAGGAAGTTTTCCTTTTTGTCGCACGGAAAAGCCCTTTTCTATTTTCCGAGCGCAAAAAACGGGTCGTTTTGTGAAGTAACCACCAAAATGCCGTTTCAGAATGCTACCGTACCATTTTCCTAAAATACTAGACCACCTTACATGGACTATCTCCCAATCGGGACATCTCAAACCTTTTCGTCCATCCCGGGTAAAAAGGACAAATGTCTGCCGAATCGGTAGGAAGTGGGTCCGGTTTGTACTACAGGTACATGATCTATCGCCCATGATTTTTTGAAAAAATCATTTTTAGACTCACAATATGTGGTTTCTTCAGAGATCCAATGCAAGTTCTAACGATGCTCGTCCCTTATCTTCATGCACACCGGTTCGACCATAGTTAGAAATTCAGATAATTCAAAACGGGCATAATAAATTCAAAAAAAATCCGAACAATGAAAATCCTTCGCGTGGTGTCATATTATGTTACATAGTTGAAAGGAAAAATACCAGACTTGGTATATTGATCATGTTTTGAAAAAACCTTCACAAAATGACCTATCATGTTCGAGGTTTCATGGCTTTTGGTCCAAATGACCGATGTTATGTGCTGAATCACGGCATAGTTTGTGATGTTGTGCCCATATTATGCATGTGTGTGGACATTGGTATGGAGAACAATGTTGCAGGAGGAAGTTTTCCTTTTTGTCGCACGGAAAAGCCCTTTTCCATTTTCCGAGCGCAAAAAACGGGTCGTTTTGTGAAGTAACCACCAAAATGCCGTTTCAGAATGCTACCGTCCCATTTTCCTAAAATACTAGACCACCTTACGTGGACTATCTCCCAACCGGGACATCTCAAACCTTTTCGTCCATCCCGGGTAAAAAGGACAAATGTCTGCCGAATCGGTAGGAAGTGGGTCCAGTTTGTACTACAGGTACATGATCTATCGCCCATGATTTTTTGAAAAAATCATTTTTAGACTCACAATATGTGGTTTCTTCAGAGATCCAATGCAAGTTCTAACGATGCTCGTCCCTTATCTTCATGCACACCGGTTCGACCATAGTTAGAAATTCAGATAATTCAAAACGGGCATAATAAATTCAAAAAAAATCCGAACAATGAAAATCCTTCGCGTGGTGTCATATTATGTTACATAGTTGAAAGGAAAAATACCAGACTTGGTATATTGATCATGTTTTGAAAAAACCTTCACAAAATGACCTATCATGTTCGAGGTTTCATGGCTTTTGGTCTAAATGACCGATGTTATGTGCTGAATCACGGCATAGTTTGTGATGTTGTGTCCTTATTATGCATGTGTGTGGATATTTGTATGGAGAACAATGTTGCAGGAGGAAGATTTCCTTTTTGTCGCACGGAAAAGCCCTTTTCCATTTTCTGACACTCACCCCTATTATTAGTGTTGACTCGTGTTTTGTCCCGGTTGGTGTCTCCAACCGGGACTAAAGGTTCATCTTTAGTCCCGGTTGGTGACACCATCCGGGACAAGGTACACGCCGCACGACATAATATCGACACGCCATTTTTCCCGCCATTTTCCCACCATTTTTCTTCCCGCCATTTTTTCCCGCCAGTTCTTCCCTCCAGTTCTTCCCGCCAGTTCTTCACTATATATTTATGTAGGGTTGGCCTCCATTGTCATTCCACATCTCTAGACTCATATCTGCAACCTCATCACTCTTTCCCATGGCTTCCACCGTAGCACTAACTCCCAGGGAGGCGGAGGCGCTTTGCGCCTCGAACCACCCCTGCCCGCCGGGCTACTGTGTCCCTGTCAGCTGGATGCTGAGCGCCGGAGGCGTGCCGGTTCCTCCTGTCCCTCTAGGTGTGGCGCGTCGGATGGCCATCACCAACCACTACTACTTCGAGCTCACGCCGGAGCAGCGGAGGAATACCAGATGGCATCCCGACTATTTCCTGACTTGGGAAGCCTTCTTCGTGGATCGGCGTGAGAGGGCACTCGCCAGGCATGAGGAGGAGGGCCCACCTCCTCCGTACTTCAATGAGTCTGGCCATCGGCTGTGGTGGCGCGGCCTAACTCTCCAGAGCGTCATGGCCTACGACACGGCCGCCGACTCTAGCCCCCGCCTGCGCTACCCTCAAGTCCAGCCCACTCATACTCAACCTTCAAGGTTCAACTACGGCGACCTCGACGACGATAGCGACGACGGCCGCGGAGAGTACGACGACTACAGTGGCGAGTATTACAGGTGTAGGTAGGAGCATGACTGAATTATTCCAACATTGCAAAACAAGTTCGGCCGATTGTGGCTTAATCTGGACATGTATCTTAATTTTTAGTTCTTCTATGTAAATTTGTGTTAGTTGCGTTATGTACTTTAATTCCAGTTCTATCCTAATCAAATTTTCTTTCCGCCCATTATTTTCCGTCCTTTTTTTCGCCCATTAAAAACAGAAAATGGTTTTGAATTACTTATTCAAATCCAAACACTTTTTATGTTTAAAGTTTTTCTAAATTCCAAATTGATATTAAAAAAATATAAGTTAATTCATTTTTAATTGTAAATGGTTCATATTTTAAATGGTTACATTAATTATTTTTTAAAACAGAAAATGGTTTTGAATTATTTATTCAAATCCAAACACTTTTTATGTTTAAAGTTTTTCTAAATTCCAAATTAATATTCAAAAAATATAAGTTAATTTATTTTTAATTTTAAATGGTTACCTTAATTATTTTTTAAAAATAGAAAATGGTTTTGGATTATTTATTCATATCCATACACTTTTTATGTTTAAAGTTTTTCTAAATTCCAAATTGATATTAAAAAAATATAAGTTAATTCATTTTTAATTGTAAATGGTTCATATTTTAAATGGTTACATTAATTATTTTTTAAAACAGAAAATGGTTTTGAATTATTTATTCAAATCCAAACACTTTTTATGTTTAAAGTTTTGCTAAATTCCAAATTAATTATCATTTAAAAAACATTACAAATTTAAACCCCAAAATAAAAAATAAGGCGGGAACAGAGAGAAAATACCTGAAAATTTTGAAAACAGGGGAATATGTTCCGGTTGGAGCCACCAACTGGGACTAAAGACCCCCTGCGCGCGCGCCCCTTCATCTGCTGAAAATTGGAGTATACGTCCCGGTTGGTGGCTTCAACCAGGACGTATGACCCTTTAGTCCCGGTTGGAGCCACCAACCGGGACGTATACTCCCTCCCCTTTATAACTTCTCTTCTTATTCTTTCCCATCTCACTTCTCTGCTTCTTCTCTGTTTTATCGACGACGCCGCCAGGCTGCCCGCGCCCTCCGTCGTCGTCAGCGCCTCCGCCTCTGCCTCCGGCCGCCACCGCGGCGCGCTCCGGCCGCCACTTCCGCCCGCGTCTCCTTCCCCGACCGCGCCGCCCGCGTCTCCTTCCTCGACCGTGCCGCTCGCGCCCTTCCCCGACCGCGTCGCGTCGTCCCCGGCTAGCAGCGCCACCACCGCCGCGCGTCATCGCCTCCAGAAGGTACGCCCCCTCTCCCGGCCTCTGTCCTTCCCCTCCCTCTGCCGCCGATGGGAACCGACGGGCTTTCTCTTGTGGCGTGGTGCGGCGGGTGCGGGGGAAAATTTTTCAGTGTCGGTGGCGGCGTAGTTTGCTTCTAGGAACAACAACACTCTGCGGCTGGAGACGACGGATGGCGGTGGAGCTTCGGCACGACTCCGGCGAGAAATCATGAGCTTTGCGGCGATCTACAAAGGGGAAAAATGTCAGAAAGAATATGTGCTTCGAGGGGAAGAGGGGGCAGGAGATCGAAACCGAGACGGGCAGGGGAATCGATCGGCAGTTCGTCCCTTAGCGCCACGTCGGCGTGGTCAAACGGTCACGTTTGACTATTTACTTTAATTCGATTTATTTTGACAGATTTTAGATGGAACTTGTAAAATTCATAGAAAATAATCTACTTAAGTAGTATATGTATATTATATTATTTTTTATATATTATCATATTTTGTATTTGTATATGTATATGTATATGTATATTATCATATTTTGTACATACTATTTTTCGGCCCCGCTGTCGGCCTCCACGCGCTGCCCCGCCGTCGGCCTCCATGCGCTACCCCGCTATCGGCCTCCAAGCCTCGCCGACTCCGGCCACCGCCTCCACCGCTGATTCCGGCCACCCCGAACCCCGAACTTATTATTTATAAGTCAGAAAAATATGTATAATATACCAAAATGTTTAGAAAAATGAAACCTACCTATTTAAGCTATAATCATGCATTGTTAAGCAACTTAAATAATATACCAAGTTTGATTAGAATAACATAGTAACCCCTCACAGGTGATTCCGGAGTTTCCCCGAGTTAGGGTTTGCGCCCCTCGGAACCCCGTTTAATTTGTCGAGCGTGCTTTAGGGTTACTTTTCAATACAATTTAACTTGTCATATCATCATACTTGCTTGATCATTGCATCGATGCTTTAGGGTTTCCCTTTATTTTCGGTGTTTGGTTTATTAGGTTTATTATTAGTTAGGTATTATTAGGTTTATTAATTAGTTTGATATTATTAGTCTTCGGCCCTATCTTAAAAACCCTATCTTAGATAAGGAATCATTAATACCCCTTAGGTGCATGTGGGTTCGACGATGTGCCTTCGCCAGGGCATTCCGAACCCTCTTAAATCGATTCCAATATGGTATTTTGTTAACATCTAGTGTTACCTATCTGCTGGATAGTTTCCCTTTTGTAGCCTTATACTCATGTTCCCCTCTCATATGCATCCGAGGTTTCTCCGAACTAGGTTTTACACCCCTCGGAACTCCAGAATATTGATTTTAGTTGATTTTAGCTAGAGTTACCTATCTACTACACGGTTTCCTTTTTGTAGCTAGGTTTAGGGTTTCTCTTCATTTTTATTATTGTGTATGTATATATTAGGGTTTCTCTGAATTAGGGTTTATATCTCTCAACACCGTACCTAACTTTATCCTTTAGCCGCTTTGACTTATTCGTTTTTCCACCTATGCAGAAAATATGGACCCACACGTCAGAGACGAAGAAAAGGAAGAGTTGATCCAAGGTGTGATCCGTGGGGAAGAAAATTTAGACGTATCAACGTTTCTGAACAACTCCGGTGAGGGTGATCCTCTTTTTACCGGAATAGAAGACTTGTTTGAGGTTGAAGGTGTTGCCTTCCGCGAGGGAGAAGGCGATGCCTTGTGTAATCGAGAAGACGACCGCTCCGGCGAGGTGCATGTAATATAATAAATTCATTAATTAATCATCTGCTATCTATATAGAAATAGTAACAACGATCTTTCTTCTTTTAGCCCTCCGGATCGAAGGAATCTACTGAAAAGAGCAGACGAGGCCCAACCAAAAAGTTGCAAGACCATGAGAGGTTCAGGATCGAAGATGTCGCTGAAGACGGCAAACCGACGGCTCCCGAAGTTGTCGCAAACAAATTTGTGGCACAATGCGGAGTAATCGTTAGGGACTTAATCCCGATCACCATTAGAAATTGGAATAGGCCTGCTAATTCGGATGAAAAGGGAACATGTTTATTTGTCCCTAACCATGCCAAAGATTTACTGTGGAAGAGGCTCATGGTTAATTTCAAACTACCGAAGATCGAGCTGGATCCAAATGCGGAGGATCCAGTTGAGGACGCCTTACAACATGGGAGAGCCATGGAGGCTAAGTTCAGGGAGTGGGCTTTGAAGAAGATGGCCCAGTGTTTCACCAACTGGAAGAAAAGATTGCACCTTGACTATGTCGTGAAAAAGAAGACTCCCGATTTCAAGAATATTCAGTTTGAGAAGATAAAACCATTCTGGGCTAAGTTTGTGGAATACAAGAAATCAGAAAAAGCTAAGAAAATGTCTGCAACGAATAAGCTGGATGCTGCTAACAAGAAGTATCACCATACTATGGGGCAAGGTGGCTACAGGGCTGGCATTCCTAAGTGGGAGAAACTTGAGAATGAAATGCGTGCTAAAAAGATCACCCCAGAGACAGACGATTGGGTAGAACGTGCAAGAAATTGGTTTTACGGGCATGGAGGGACGTTGGACTCGGAAGGAAGGTGTATATATAACATATGACATAAAGAAGACCCCTTGCCAATCGAGAGGATGAGAAAAGCAGTAAAGGCTGTTAAAGATGGGGACTTCATTCCCGATAGAGAGAATGATGAGGTCACACACGCCCTTGGAAATAAAACATGATGGATGAACACGAGGCACAAGAGGCTCCCAACCATGGAGGACTGGGTTTCCCGAAGAGAGGAAGAAATATCTTGATAGAAGCTGTCAGAGGAGAAAGGACAGGGCGGAAGTTGAAGCAGATAGTCAGAAAGAGCGAATGCGTTTAATTGAAGAACAATTAAAGCAACAACAAGATGAAATTAACGCACTTAAAGAGAAAAGTACTACCGGATCATCTCAGCAGCACACTGCATTCGATGCTACCAGCCTATCGAATAATCTAAAAAGCAGTGTGGCTTCCACCAAGATCCCGGGTGATGACAATGGCGATGACGACGGTGCACCGACGATGGCTCCTGTTGGCTACCCAGTGGATGATATCACAGAGATGACACACTGCGAGCTACATGTCAAAGTTGTGAACATATCAATGAAGGTGGCGGTCGGCTATGCCTTACCAATTGGACCCACACCAACTTACCACTGTCGTCCGGTTCCAGAGGGCTATGCTGTTGTCGGGGTGGATGAAATCATGCCCACCTTTGAAGTTTTGGATCTTCACTACCTTGCAGGTGAAGGGGATGTGACTGTACTGGGAGACGCAAAAAACGTCACCATTCTATGGCCGAAGGAATGTATCGTTCTTCGAAATCACACGCCAAGGCCATCTTCGCCGCCGCCTCACCCATCTCCAGCGAGGTCGTCGCCGCCGCGGCAGCCGTCTTCGTCGCCTCACTCGGCTCCGTTGCCTCACCAATCTCCCGCGCAGCCATCGCCACAGGAGCCCTCGCCGACGCCTCAGGATAAAAAGCGTAAGCGTATCGCTACTGTGCGTCGTGGTAAGCGATCGCCAAAAAGTAAACAAGAGCCTCTTCCAAAAGTACCAAAGGTTCCTCCCGAGAGAGCTTATGACTGTACTGAAGAGGAGACTGCGGCGATCGTTGATGCGGAAACGACAGTGTTTTTCGCTAAGCTGAGGCGGCCGAAAGAGCCAGAGTTCCCCAGCACCAAAGAAGAAAAAGCCAAAGTGTTGAAAATGCTAAAGACGCTTCATCAACCCGAGCCAAAGCTGTCATCAGACTATGAGCGTTCTATTCTCAAGTCACATGCGGCACAAAAAGCCTCAAAGAGCAGTACTGATGCAAGCGAGAAATCTGTTGCCTAGCTCAGAGAACAAGCAAAACTGTCTTGCGCCCCTCTCAAGGTGATTTCCCAAACCAATGTGGGGTCGAGCAAATATGGGGCCGAAGAGCAGTATGATCTAGAGGTAGTTGCACAATACGGAGAAGCTGCCGCTACTCAAGGTATGAGTATTTCCCAGTACTTATCCAAGTTAGAGTTCTTCCCCGTGAGTGAAGTAGCATACAAATACCAGTACGGCAAACCTCTCGTCAAACCTGAGGAGGTAAACAATCTTCCAACAAAAATGCGAAGATTGCATAACTGGTACATGCATGCCACAAAGGCTGGGGCTAACTGGATAGTGCTGAAGGTTACAAAAAAGAATTATGGGAAAGATATAGATGACATGATATCCATTGAATTTGACGAACTATTTCAATTATTCAATCAAGATGCCTTGGACAAATCGATCATCAGTGCCTATTGTCTGTAAGTACTAATTCTGTAATTAATTTAGTCTCCAGCTATCTCACCTTGTTTATTGCATGTATATAATCATACTGTAATATGCAGAATAAAGATTCTCGAATGTAGCAGAGGACAAATCTATGACATTGGCTTCATTGACCCATATTGGGTTCATGAAGCTAATCTCAAAACAAGCCCCCAGGATACGGAGGATAATATAGTACACGCATTAAGGTTTCAAGAAACTAAAAGGGAAATACTTTTTCCTTACAACTTCGAGTGAGTGTTATTGTCTTGTATACACTTTCTATTTCGCTTACTCGATGTTAAGTATATAATTGATTAGTTATGCATTCGCAGCTTCCACTATATTCTATTAATCATTCAACTTGACAAAGGGCGTGTACTAGCCATGGACTCGAAACATAAACCCCTTGAGACGTGGAAGGACATGCAGATGCTTCTCCAGCGGTAATTCTAATCATTACGACACTATATCGCAACGTTCGTGAATTTTATGACATCAAGTAATTAATAACTTCTTTTATTCGTTTTCTACGCCGGGCAGCGCTTGGAAACGGTTCACCAACAAGGCTAGGGGTGTTTGGAAAGAGAAGCTTACTTTTCAACCACTAAATGTAAGCACCACTAGCTATATCTGCGCATCTCTTTGATTCTAGTTTTGATACAGTTATTATCATGCTTGATTATTATTTTGATTGAACTCTGTTCTCGTAAAGTGCCTGACGCAGGGACCAGGTAACAATCTATATGGATACTATGTTTGCGAGTTCATCCGGCAGATGTGCGATGAGAAGGGCAGAAATTTAGAGCAACTCCACGTACGTAAACAATTTCTATAGTTTTTAATTACAATCAAATTGTGTTTAGTTTCATTCATATAGACTGACTCCTTTTTTAAATCAGATCAAACGTCTACGGGACGGTCTTCTGCCAAAGGATCGCGTACGAGCAATTCAGGAGGAATTGGCGGGATTCTTGGCTGCAGATGTCCTAAACCCAAAAGGAGAATACTATTCGGCTGTGTATAGACAATAGGGATTGTAAAAATAGCAACTTTGAAGGAATTGGCCGGTAGCATCGAATAGCAACTTTTGTATGTAGTGCATGAACTCGATCCGTGTATTGAATGTAATATTGTCATGATGATCTTGTGTAATATAAGGTTCCTTCATTGATAAGTACAAAACACTAAATAAACAATAAAACAACCTAAATGAATTCTCTGCCGCGGCACAAAAAGTGGCAAAAATGCTGCCGCGGCAACAAAATGTGCTAAAATGAATTCTCTGTCGCGGCAGAGAAATGGGCCAAATCTCTGCTACGGCAGAAGGTTATTAGTGCTCCACCCCCTCGCCCTCTGCCGCTGCCACGTGTGCACCCATTTGTCCCGGTTGGTGGGGCAACCGGGACTAAAGGTTAGGGCTTTAGTCCCGATTGCCCCGTCCCGGTTGGGCAACCCGGACTAAAGCCCCTTACCAACCGGGACCAATAGGGATGTTTCCACCAGTGGTACTTTCCGTCATGGTTGGCTTGTGGACCTCGGAAGAATCTCCTGTGTCCATATCATCCTGCGAGGTGTAGCTTTCATCCATGCTATCACATGGACTAGGAGAATTTTCCGGCTCACCTTGCGTTAGCTTGGAGACGTGTTCTTTTTCATACTCATCCATCTCTTTGTCGAAGTACCGAAGTTCCTGCGATGTTATTGACTCCTGAGGGGAGCCAGGTAAGTCGGCGTTTTCTTCAATTGTGTCTAGGACTGAGTCGTTGTCGGCTCTAGCATCGACAGAGTCAGAGCCAGAGCTTATGTGGTACACGAAATAGTGCTTCTTCTTATTTATGTTCTTAAGGTAGTGGTATAACTTGGTTTACGCTTCAACATCGGTAGAGCCGGATCCTTAGCGGATGTATTCCTCATCTGTGTATCCGATCTCGCTGGAGAGATCAGATCCAGATTCTTCTTCCACCTCTTCTTCCACTATAGGAGTGGGCTAGGTGGGTTTGAATTTCTCCGAGATCTTGAACTCTTCCGCCTCCACGGACAAAGTAGATCCGGATTTTTCTTCCGCCATGGTCATCACCTCAAGGGTGGGTTGGGTGGGATCAGCGAAACCGAGATAAATATCGATCTCGCTGATGGACATGATTGTGTAGGTCGTCACGGGTTTCGAAGCCGGAATCCAGGTCTCGCCGAGAAGGATGAGAGGGACATCACTGGCATAGACCACGCGACCCATGGCGATAGTTTCGCTGATTCCTGCACGCGCAGATTCCACCTGGAACGAAGCTCCAAAGGTCACCTACCCCATGGTGGGCGCCAACTATCGTCGGATTGTCGACAAGTACGCCATAGGGGTCCTAGTGGCGTTGGAAATATGGGTCTGAGACGTCGGATGTTCCAGGAGCAGTGGGCACAAGTTTACCTAGGTTCAGATCCAACTGCGGTAATCAGATCATACTCCTGCTAGCAACCAGTAATATATCGGCGTAAACCACATGTTACAATGGATTACAAGAGAGGTTCGCCTGTGCGAGTTGTGATTGTGGTTATTGCCCTAAAGGCTTCCATAGGGCTGGTTTATATAGATACCAGGGTCTAGGGTTATAGGAGAGACCTATCCAGCTACGTTATAGAGTCGGTAACTAGATATAGATTGGACTACAAGTAATACTATAGGCCTAAGTCGGTAACTCTTCTGGGCCTTGTCGTAGCCGGAACTGGCTCCTCCTCTTTCTCTGACTGGGCCGCCCGTGAAGCCAAGCTCTAACCCATTGGTGGACCACCCTGGTTAGTAAGTTCTTTGGGTATATCCGGAAAGTATATCCCCAATAGGTAGTGATTTTTGGGCTGCTTGATTTTGGAAGAGGAGGATGCATCAACAGTTGAGGTACCCTTACTGAGCAGTGAGCACGTCATTTTTGTACCCCCGCCGAAAATAGCAGTAATGGATTGAAACCAGCTATTTTCCACATTGGGAACCTGAATAGGATTTATTTACATGGAGATTTCCCTGATGAAATACGTCAATCAAAAAAATCATTGAAAAATGATACATGTATCATGATATTTCTGTATATGTGTCGAGGCTTGGGTGATCATCGATGCTGAATGGCTATGGCCATGGCTCGGCATTAGAATGAATACCAGAGACATAGGTAGAAGCATACGTATCACGGTCTCGATCTGGAGACAGTGTTCTTACACTGTGATATAGATGGAATATATATGTATGGAGCGATGGAGGGGGTCCAAAGTTAGAGGTGAAGAGCACACTACTTGAAAATCCAAGTAAGACCATATATGATTTGGAGAAAACTCCTTGGCAGTGTTACCAATGTTTGAGTCTTTCATGACTTTTTTGGTTAGAAATATTTGCCAACTCTGCCATAAATCCAATACATAACCCACTCTTGACAACTGTATATCTGTAATTAACTCCCTCCGTTCCAAAATACTTGACCTGGTTTTTTCTAAAGAAAGAAGCTGACATGGATATTCCCTACGGGTACCTTGCATTGGTATACCCGGTCCACCCCAGTAAAGTCCCACACAAAGAATTGCTGCCCAAGGAGACTCTGGATGGCCCAAGCCCGGTAGAAGTTTGACTCCTTGAAGAACACGACCAAGCTATAGATAGAATTTTGAAGGGAAAACCCTAACTTGTAACTGACTCGACCTACCCGAGACCTGGCCTCCCCCTATAAACCCCAGGAGGGCACGGCGAGGAGGATCTCTCCAACTCATACACACACCTCACGCCAGATTGCATTTGCGCACCCCCTATAACCTTCGGTTCCGCCATCAATCAAGAACAGACAAGTAGGGGTAGGGTTTTCCATCCAGGGGCCTGAAACTGGGTAAACCTCGTGTCCCCTTGATGCGTGTCTGTTAACCGTCTCGTGATCTCCAGCATCCCCATCTTTTCCAAACCCAAGTCCATAACAATGGGCATTCATGAGTCGAACCATTGTCAATTGGCGCCGTCTGTGGGAACTGGGGACGCTGATCATGCGATCGTGACAGTTCCATCCGCTGCGATCTTCAATTCCTCGGCAACGGACAATCACCTCTTCTTTGGTGCTCTCGACTTCACCGTCCACTACCCGGCCATTCGCAAGGATTTCGATTCCATAGGAGACAGATTCGATAAGCTATTCAAGAGTTTCTGCTTCTAGGTGGGCAAGATCGGCACCCTATGGCTCCCGGAGCGGGTGCCACCTCCGTCATACAGGCCCGCCTCATGGGTGCCACCAATCGGTACCTTGTGCATACCGTCGCTGACAAGCGATTCGGATGACAGCGTCAGCTGCAAATCCGACCTTTACGACCCTCCTATGGAGGAAGGAACCTATGGTTCCAGGTCTGAAAGCTGTGGGAATAACGATCTCCTCCAGCGCTTCATGTGCGCGGCCATCCATAATAGCAACGTCGACGATGGAGCCGATCCACCAAATCCCTCTCCCAACCCGCAGGCTGGGAATGGAGGAAACAGACCACCCCCGCCCAATCCCAACCACTACAAGGAATTTGGCTATATATGACCCTCCATTTTTGTCACAAAATCGTCATAGTAGTCTGTTTCTGACGATTCTATGACGATTTTGAGATCGTCAAAAGCTGGGCGTCGCAAATGAACTATAACGACGATTTTGATGAAATCGTCATAACTGTCTATGACGATATTGGATCGTCATAACCGTTATGACGATCCAATATCGTCACGGGAAAATTGGCCTCGCCAGGTCAGATCCTACATGGCCGATCCGACGTGGCAAAGAATCAGCCCGGTCCATTTTGAAGGTCTATATGGGCCAAGCCCAATAATTTTAGCCTTTTATTAACTGGGCCTTAGCCTTTTCGATGCTCTTTTTCTTTTAGGCCTAGGCCTTTTATAATCCATTTAATTATTGGGTTTGGTCATTTTCGGTCCTTTTAAGATTTGGGCTTCGTCCTGTACACGGTCCATTTCTTTTTCCTTTTTTAGCCTTTATTTTCTGAAATTGTACACTGTTCAGAATTAGAATATTTATGGTCAAGGCCTGTTTAGAGCCCAAATATGATCTAGTTCACTAGTACATCGGACAAGCAAAACAAATAATCCAAAACGAATTCAAATTACAATCACAACATTTAATCAAATATAAGTCTCATCTGTCGATAATCAACACGTATAAGATGCATTTCAAACACCAAGCATATACAGATAGCAGAGAGGACACGCTCCGACTAAGAAGGTACAAATGGATCACTCAGTGAGATAGCGGCTAGCTGATGAGTTGGGGTATTAGCCTGCTGCTAGGCACAACTGAGAAGAGCTACATAGCTTCTATCACCTTGGCCTTCGGAGCATCAAGCGACTCAATAAGATGAAGAACCTGTCTAGTCCATATCAAGAAGAATTCGAGTAAAACCTTAGCAGCACATAGGTGAAACAAATAGCCCAACATCAATACATGCAGTTGCAAATAACATCAGAGATTTGAATCAGAACAAAGGCTATGCACATATTGTGATGCAGAGACCGAGAGTTTAATCTTCCATTATCTAAGGAAAAAGGAGAGGAATTTCTAGGAAGAAATAAAAGAATACAAACCATGCCACTAGAAAAATAAATCTCATTCCTATAATGCACATACAACAACGAGAACAAGTTCAAAGTGATGATCAACTAAAAATTTCAGGCATACCAATTCAAAGATATGATCAACTAAAACTATCAACAAGGAAATACCAAGTCAGATCTTAGAAGCAATGGCATATAACAACCACATGATTCAGATGATTCAGCAATAGAATGAGACTACCAGATTACAAATGTATGAAACATCACCATGACAGTATGTTAATCACTCAACATGACCTCTAGTAACAACCTATTGGACTATAAGCTATGTGACAACATAATAAGAATGCATTTTTTTGGAGACAACAGGTTTTCATGATCAAAATCAACCAGTATCAGATATCTTTACATCCTGCCCATGCACAAGCAACCAGTATCATAGTTAATTTAGAACTTAACTACTGCCATTTAATTTAGCTAGATCATAGTTAAAATTGGTTACAGATCTGATTTACATATGACTACCAGCAACCAGTATCATTTGATCTGATGCCTAAAAGTCAGTAGCTAGCAATTTAGAATTTAAAATGTTATGGACCTTCTAAGCCGGTCAGCAGGAACATCTAGCTAGAATCACAAAGGGTAAGACCACATAGAATTAACTACAACAAAGAGGGGAAGGGAGGGAGCATACAAACTTCTTGGAGATGATGGAGAGATCCCCTGGCTGCACTCCCTGCTCCAAGAACTCCCGCACTTCATACCCCTTCACGATTTTAACAAAAACCATGAGACGGAAATATGATGAGTGATCCAGAAATTCATGAGGCAAATAATCAACATGGGTGAAACCCTAGATAAAGCACGCGCTGACGGAGAAACGCACACACGTATCACAAATTACAATCACTAACAGGAGACAGGAGTGGATGACACACCTCTAGCCGTGGTACACACGGGGTTGTAGAGCTGACTCCGGAAGATCACCGTGGGAGCCGTCTTGTCCATCTCGATATCTGCAAGATCCGCCTGCCACGACCACATGTTGTAGCACTGTGGCCCTCCAGCATCCGCACGATGCACCTGGCGATACGTCGCCGATTCCGTAGAAGTCGGGCCGGTGCACTCGCCGGCTTCGTTGAAGAAGACCCAACCAGAGGGGATCTAGTATTCCGATCTAGTTCCTGCCGCAGGACTGCAGGTGCTGAAGTTCTTGTAGAAGAGGGGGAGATGCGTTGACTCGTTGGGTGAGAGGGAGCGCCTCTTGATTTAGACGCCGAGATCCAGAGAAGATGAATCCGGGTGAGAAGGAGCATCGCCGCCATCGCTTGGGGCGATGAGATCTGGAGAACAAGAAGGAAGCATGGCAGAGAAGGGGGCAAGCGGAGATGGGCACGGTGTGGCGGCGGGGGACAGATAAGATTTAGGGTTAGAGAAGTGTTCCAGGTGTGCACTCAACTGGTGCCAGGTCATCGATCCACAACAAGTTTCCACAAACTATCATCTCATCCGTTCATTTTGTTCACATCCAATGGTCGATATTGTTCTTCTCTTATATCTCAATCTGCCTAACGATTATGACGATTTCGTCCATAGAAATTACGACGTTTTGAGTGATATCGTCATAGTTTTAATAAGGTTTTAGCCCTCCCAAATGGCTTAAGACGATCTGGTGTGAAATCGTCATAACTCTATGACGATTTTGTCCAAAGTCACTATCAAAACATCATAAGTTGGCACATTTCTTGTAGTGAACGGGACCAGAGCACCCAAAAACACTGAGGGTATAAACCATGTTCTCAACAAGATCAGCCTTAACAACGACGAGTGGGAGAGGGTATGTGAATCCGTGCGAGGAAAATCCTCTGCCAATCGACGCCCCTCGTGACATGCTGATGGGTTATCACTGGCTCCTCATCGAGGAGCACAATCGACAAATCAAGCAGCAAAACAAGCTCAATAAGTGCAGGCGAGCGGCTGACGAGTCAAGCGCGCGGCGAGCTACACTCTCTTCCGCCGGTGGATCTTCCTCGAAAGGCTACGACTGCCGCAAGTATCACTCCTGCATGGAGCGCATGGATCACGCCACACGACGCGAGGCCACCAAGGCACTCGACATGTCCTACATGATGATGGACCCACAGGGCAATATCATGCCCAAAACACCACAAGCCGTGGTCATGGCGGCCACCATTTACCTGGCATCCAACTTGCCACCGGCAGGAGACCCACGGTACGTGATCCACAAATATGCGATTGCAGGTCTCGGACTTGTCGGAGCTGCGCTCCACGACGAAGCAGCCACAGAGCCGAAGAAAAATGCTGCGATAAAATTCACCCGAAGCCGCACACCCTCATCCAACGAGGAAGAACACGACCAACCGTGGCGCCGCCGTAGCCCACGACGTAGGAGCAGCAACTACGGTGCTCATAGCGAGCTCGCGCAGCGCAAGATTGACAAGTCATGCACCAAATGCGCATGCTCCATGGAGTCCGAAGACGAGGACACAGAGCTGTGTGGCTCTAGGTGCTTCAGCAGGTCCGTACAACAATCGCGGTTTCCCAAGGGCTTCAAACTCTCTTTGGACAACCCTAAATTCGACGACACACAAGAGCCAAAGATCTAGCTTGATGACCATCTGTCATTAGTAAAGCTCCACGGTGGCATTAAAAAGTCAATCATGCAATGCCTCCAGCTACAGCTGACGGGCGCAGTCAGATCCTGGCTCAACTCTCCCTTCCGGATCCATCCGTAGCTGCGAGGAACTAGCATACTTCTTCATCCGCAACTTCAAAGGCAACATAAAGAGACCGGCTTAAATCAAGGAGATATGTTCCTGTTGCCAGCGGTCCAACAAGTCTATCCGCTCATACATACTACGCTGTTTCATCATCAAAAACTCCGCTGCGAACATCTCAGAGGAAAGGGCAATCGACGCCTTCAATGATGGCGTGAGGTGCCGCGAATTCAAAGAAGTCTCGGGCGCGTCAAGCCCAAAACCATCGATCACTTGATGGACATCGCCAATCGCTGGGCCGATGGCGAAAATGCCATCAACCGAACACGTTCAGATAACGAGGAAGATTTCGGTCGTAGACGCGACCACCGAGGCAAAAGAAGATTGCGCGTCTATGAAGACCACGAAGAGGTCGACATGGTCACGACTGGCTATGCCGACTGCCATGAGGACGGAAACCGCAACATCAGATATCATGGTGGCAAATACCGCGACAGCGAGAGACCAACACAAACATGGCAATGCCACAACCGCGATGACGAGCCATCCGCCATCGACAAACTATTAGGTCCCTGCACCATCCACTTCTACATCGACAAGCAGAATGGCAAGAGAAAGGCTAGCCACATGCTCAAGGACTGCATGGAGTTCTAGAAACTCCATGAGGGCTACGCCCAGATGCGTCGCCAAGTGGTGAACCCAGCGTTTGGCCCCGCCCTAGGAGTTGTCGCACATGGAGCTCCACCTCCTCCACCCGGAGCACCCGCGTAGCCTGTGGCTGCGTCGACCCAGAATAATAGGGAAGATGCATACCCTCCACCGCTGGGGGGGCCCTAATGATACAAAAGGGGCGCCCAACCAACAGGGTGCAGAAGAAGATCACCCGCCAGGATAACTTGGACGTCACCTCCCCGCCAGCCATACCTGAGTACCTCAGTGGCTTGGAGTCGTGCATCACATTTGATCATTCGGATAACCCGTGCAAGATACCTCGCCCAGGTCATTCTGCCCTGGTGCTTGAGGCCCATATTGGAGGATTCGAGATGAGCCGTGTCTTCATGGATGTTGGCAGCGACATCAACCTGATGTTCACCAGCACACTCGCAGCTATGCGAATCCCGCTATGCAGCCTAGAGGCGTCGGACACGATGTTCCACGACATCGTCCCAGGGAAGGGAATATACCCCTTGGGCAAAATATGGCTTGACGTCATCTTCGGCAACCCCAACAACTTCAGGCATGAGCGTCTTGAGTTCGAGGTGGTGGACTGTCCCTCATAGTACCACGCCATCCTTGGGCGAGTGGAATTCACAAGATTCTTGGCAGTGCCACACTATGCATACCTTCTGCTAAAAATGCCAGGACCAAACAGTGTCATCATCGTCCCGGGAAGCTTCACCAAGTCGGACAGCTGTGACAGGGACTTCAACAGAATCTCCCAGTCGTTCGGCATGCAGGAGGAGCTTGCAAGGATGAAAGAGGTCATAGACAACAGCTAGCCCCTAGTCACCAGGAAAAACGCACCTGACATGTCATTCGACTCCATAGTCAACACCAAAAAGGTGCAGGTCCACCTGACGGACCCCTCCAAGATGGCGTTGATCGCCAACAACCTGAATCCGGCATAGGAACTCGCTCTCGTCGAATTCCTCAATGAGCTCTAGGAAATCTTCGCCTGGTGTCCTACAGACATGCCAGGAGTTCCTAGGGAATTCACCGAGCATGCACTCAATGTGTTTCCAAATGTAAAACCGGTAAAGCAGTCAATGCATCGACTGTCCGAGAAAAGAGCAGAAGCGATCGGCATGTTGGTCCTCGACGCCAACTTTATAAGAGAAATAAATGAAAGCACCTAGGTAGATAACCCCATGTTGGTCCCTAAGAAGGATACGGACATCCTGCGGACGTGCGTGGACTTCACATCGCTTAACAAGCACTATCCCAAGGACCACTTCCCTCTACCACGGATCGGTCAAATCATCGACTCCACTGTAGGATGTGAGAGACTCTCCTTCCTCGACGCCTACTTAGGCTACAATCAAATTTGACTAAAGGTTGAAGATCAGGATAAAACGGTGTTCATCACGCCGTTCGGGGTGTTCTGCTACAACACCATGCCCTTCAGGCGGAAGGACACGGGCGCCACCTACCAGAGGTGCATGCAGGCGTGCCTGAAGAACCAGATCGGTCACAACATCCAGGTCTATGTCGACGACATAGTAATCAAGACGAAGGATGGAAGAACACTTATCGATGATCTCCTCGAGACGTTCATCAACCTCGATCACTACAAGATCAAGCTAAACCTAGACAAGTGCACCTTCAGCGTCCTGTCCGGGCAACTACTCGAGCACTTCATCTCTCAGGAGGCATCAAGGCCAACCCAAAGAAAATCAGGGCTATAATAGCGATGGAGAAGCCCAAAAACGTCAAAGGGGTCCAGCAGCTAGCTGGACGAATCGTGATGCTCAGCAGATTCATCAGCCGTATGGGTGAAAAGTCTCTCCTGTTTTACCAACTGATGCACAAGGCCGATAAATTCGAGTGAACGGCTGAGGCCGATGAGGCATTCGAAGACCTCAAGCGTTTGCTCTCCACATCTCCAGTACTGGTCACGCCAAAGCAGAGGGAGCCCATGCTGCTATACAATGCAGCACACACCAGGTGGTAAGCACTGCCATCGTGGTCGAACGACCCGAAGATGGCAAAACCCACGGGGTACAATGCCCAGTCTACTACCTCAGCAAGGTACTAACGCCAACAAAGCAAAGGTATCCCCACTACCAAAATCTCTCCTACGGCGTATTCATGATGGCACGTCGACTATGCCACTACTTTCAAGAGCATCAGATCGTGGTCGTCAACGACACACCACTGTCGAACATCCTGAACAACCCCGAAGCTATAGGGCGAGTAGACTTATGGGGCATCGAGTTGTCCCCTTGGGACATCATATACAAGCATTGCACCGCCATCAAGTCTCAAGTGCTCCCTGACTTCTTCATCCACTGGATGGAGCTCCAGTTACCAGACACCCCGGACATCTCCCAGTCCTAGATAATGCACTTGGACGGCTCCAAACGCGAGGCTGGAGCAGGAGCCGGGGGGATTTCAACTCGTGGGGTCCGACTTCCGGTGCGAGTGCAACGCAGTTTCCAAGTTCCATGTAATCACTAGGTTTCGCAAACTTGGGCTACCAATCACTCAAAAGGCCCATTTTGAGCCAAATTTGTCCCGCCCTTGCCAAATACAAACTTTCTGTCAACTGCCCCGTCAAGGAGACGTTCGGGACCGCCATGTCACTACTCTGTCCATGACGTGAGCGTCAAGTCGGCAACCATGTAGGCAGAACGAGTAACTAGACCCCATGCAGCGTTGACAAAATTCACAAATTCACTCACTCCTTCGCATGAACCCTAGCGCCACTGGCGGCGAAATCAACCCTCCACCCAGAACGATCCCTTGGGACATTTTCCTTCCGGCGCCAAGTTGTTGTGCCCTCTCACTGATCCCGAGCTCTAATGCTGCATGTTGTGCCCACCGTTCCAAGGATTTAGCCCACCTTCGCCGTCAGACGAGCTGATCAGCATGGAGGATGGCAGATCATCGTACCCTGAAAGAAGTGTTGGATACATGCGGGTGAGCTACTCTTATCTTTGATTTTCGCACTAACAATATATGCAATCTGTCTATTGACCTGAAAGGGATAGATCGAATCTAGAATTGTTTGCTGGCCGAACACTGATAGACAAGTTCTTATTTTCCCCCAAATTTCTGTCAACTAGGGCCCCAGAGGCCCCTTACGTGGTTTTGGTACGCGTCAATGGATACCAACCGCGAATACCAAATGTGAAGGCCAAGTGGAATTCTGTTACTTATGTCACGATTAAAGAAGCACCAGCGCAGATTTGCACTATCCCTGGTATGGTTGCTGTAGACAACACGGAAAGTTTACTATAAAGCGTAATAGTCAGATGTTCGGGTTGCTGAAACGGTTTCCGCACATTCGAATGTTTCTCCTGGAATGTAGAATAGTGGATGTGGAAGTTGCTACCACTACTAGTGGCCCTGCTATTCAAGCTCAGGGTGGTCTGACTCGAAGCCCCGCAGATGTTAAGCAAAATGTGGTTCATCGTTTGTTCCATGCTTCTGCAGCGCAACCTCCTCGAAGGAGTGCCCGTTTTGCCGTGGTGCAAGACCCTGTTGTGGATACAGGTCGTGCTTCTGTTGCCAGAACTGCTGCTGTTGTGCAAACTAAGGTTTCGGGAGGCTTCCACGTTGTTGTGGAATCTGCTGGTGTTGTTACTCAGCCTGCTACTAAACCAATCCCTACTGATGTTGTGCAAACTAAGGCTTCGGGAGCCCGCCCCGCTATTGCCAGAACTACTAGTGTTGTTGCTTAACCTGCTACTGACCCAATCCCTGCTGCTGTTGTGCAAACTAAGGCTTCGAGAGGCCGCACCGCTATTGTAGAATCTGCTGGTGTTGTTGCTCAGACTGCTACTGAACCAATCCCTTCTTCTGTTGTGCAAACTAAGGGTTCTGGAGGACGCCCCGTTATGGAATCTGCTGGTGTTGTTGCTCAGCCTACTATTGAACGAATCCATGCTGCTGTTGTGCAAACTAAGGCTTCGGGAGGCTTCCCCGTTGTTGCCAGAATTGTTGTCTTGGGCGTCGGTACTCCTCGAACCTGTGGTGAAGTTTAGCGTGTTGCTGCTGCCGCCGTCGAGGCTAATCGAAGACCAGTTCTTGAGGAACAAGCCCATGGTTTGGACTCTGGTACTATCATCGAACCTCTCGATGGTCTCGGTCCTGAGTAAATTGGTGATGGCAAGGTACACTTTCGTATCGGTGTCGAGAAGTTCAATGCAAAATTAGATGATGGCACAGAAAAAATCGTCGACGATATTGATGTATCCATTGGCACATACGATCCTGAAGTGGTACAGATATCTGAACGGATAGCAGCGTTACATGAGAAGGTGGAGTGGGGGTCCTCCCAGGAAGCACATTTGGCATTTTTTGATTACAACAACAAAAAGGCTGTAGAATTAAAAGTTGACAGTGCTTTAGCCATACCGATACTTAGGATAAGTCGAACTAGACAGGAAGTGTACCTGTTCGCGTGCCTACTAACAGTTGGACAGGAATTTGAGGTCGGCAATGATGAACACGAACTTGTCGAAAACATGATTGACCTGATGGAGGACCTCGCTCGACATGGTTCAAGTGACAGTAGCTTCGAACAGAGGAGAGACTTACTGGGGAGCAACATAAAGAGGAGAAGGAAGAACATCCCCAGAAAGAGCACCCCGAAGATGGGTATCACCAAGCAGACCACACCAGAAAAGAGGACACCCAAGAGTTGCATGAAAAAAGGCACCACGCCACAGAATACACCGCTGATATTCGGTCATAATGCAACACCGAATAGTAGCAGCAAAAAAGATAAGTGGGACAGATCGGTGGTGAACGAGGTGGTGAACACACCTAGGAGCAGCAGCAAAAAGGCTAAGGTGGCTCGCACGGAGGATACCACACCCAATATTAGCGGCAAAAATGCATGCTTGAAGAGGAACACGTCGTAGAGGTCCGGCAATAATGTCGGCACGAAGGAGAACACACCCAATAGTGGCGGAAAAAATTCTAGCTTGATCGGGAACACGCCGCAGAGGTCCGGTAATAATGCCGACGGAAAGGAGAAAACACCCAATAGTGGTAGCAAAAGGGCTAATTTGAAGGGGAACACACTGCAGAGGTCAGGCAATGATGCCGGCATGCCAGAGCCAACACCCGTGAGGTGAAACATGAAGGATATCATACCGAGGAGTAGCAGCAAAAAGATTAGTTCGATGAGGAATGCAACACAGAGGTCAAGCCCTAATGGGGCTACCATCACGAATGATACCATCAGGAAGGATTCCATCAAGAAGGAGGATGTACACAAGAAGAGCAAGAGGGTTCTATACAGTCGAGATGAAATATAATCTGAATACTGTTTATCTCCCGACGAACATGTGATGCATGACGGTGTAAGACGACCCCCTGTGTTTGTAGCAGAGCGTCTGGTAGAAAACAGAGTTGACGGGGTGGTAGATTGGGCCAACATTCCGGTGCATGTTGGTGCAAATGATGGTGCAGCCCCACCCCTGGGAGTCAATACGATATGTGTAGTGCGAGGCATTGGTGAGGATGGTGAAGATTCTGGATCAGATATAGAAGATGGCAATGTGGAGCATCAAGAATACGGTGACGATGAGATCGACGACAAACTTATGGATGGGGCTGGCATTACAGTTGATGACTTAGGTCCCGACGTAGACGAGGTGATACATGACCACGAGGATCCTATAATTTCGGTTGGCACCGAGTTCAGCAACATGCATGAGTTCGGGATGTCATTCCGACATTTTTGTATCAAGGGGGAGTTCGATGTTAAAAGACTGAAGAACACTGCCCAGAGGTATGAGGCGGTTTGCAGGTTAAAGTGTAAGAATGGACAGATGGTGATACCTTTTCCGTGGAGGATCGCAGCCAGAGCCCTACCCGCGTCAAAGGAAATTAGGGTATCCTGGCAATGAATGGAGCAAACCATTTCAACTTTATCATTTTTCACTCTATAATATAAGTAAAGTTGATGTGCAATATCTATCTAGAAACTCTGCTTATGTTGTAAATTAATTTGTGTTGCAGGTGAACAAATTGGGCCCTCCCCACATGTGTGCGACAGGGAGCATGCTGAAATCCTCGACGGCTAATACGGAGTGGGTGGCTTTACAAGCTATGTCCAAACTAAAGCATAACCCTAGGAAGACCGCAAAGAATATTCATAATAAACTCGTTGCTTAGTACAACATTGTCCTACCGTATTACATGGTTTGGAAAGGTAAAGAGAAAGCTCTGAAAATCTTGCATGGGGATTGGACTAATAGCTTCAGGATGTTGTACAACTTCAAGGCTGAGGTACAAGCTAGGTGTCTAGGGAGTGTTGTGGAGATCGACACTAAATCGGATGGTGGTAAAATTTATTTCAACAGATTTTTCATGGAGCTTGAACCTTGCATCCAAGGATTCAAGGACGGATGTAGGCCATATCTGAGCGTAGACAGTACTGTCTTAACTGGCAAATGGAAAAGCTGCCTGGCATTTGCTACAACATTGGATGGTCACAACTGGATGTTCCATTGGATAAATCCACAGATGCATGCAAAGAGAGAGGAAAACTGTTCATTGGCTAAATCCACAGATGCATGCAAAGGGATGACGAATGCATTGAAGGAGGTGTTCCCGCGAGATGAGGGTAGAGAATGCCATGCCTACCTGATGCTCAACCTGTACAAACACTATGCATGCAGTGTATTTGGTTACATGTTTGCTGCTGCTAGATCTTACAGAGCTAGGTGCTATGAATATTTCATGAGCAAGATTTTTGCGAAAGCCCTAGATCTTCCCAGTACTTGGCCGCACGTCATTCGCAGCTATGGAAGAGGATTCAGTTCAACCCTGACATCAAAGTTCATTACATAAATAACAACCTAGCTGAATGCCTGAATAACTGGGTGAAGGACATAAAAGTCTGTCCTGTTCAAATGTCGATGGACGGCATACGGGGTATGATCATGAAGCTGTTAAATATAAGGAGAGAGATTGGTCGGAGACTTAGAGGCCATATGCTACCTTATGTTGTACAACAACTGCATAATAGAAGCCGAGGGATTGGTCATCTTAGGGTTCTCCAGTCAAACAACAACATCTGTGAGGTGGTTGATATGTCCAAAAACGTCCACATGGATGTTGTGAACATCGAGCGGCGGGAATGCACCTGCTTAGAGTGGCAGCATACCGGGAAACCATGCGACCACGCATTGGTCTTCTTGGTGAAGAAAAGAACTCTACCACATTTGGATCAATATTTTTCTGGCTACTTCTCTCTGGAAAAGTTCAGAGCTGTGTACGCTGGTTCCATCGAGCCCTATACTGACCATCTCAGTGGCCTCAAGTCCAACTTAATTTTGAGCTGTGCCAGCCAGTAACAAAAGGGGTAGAGGTAGACCACAGATGAAGAGGTTAAAGAATTGTTTGGGAGGGCAGGTTCAACTTTTAGTGGTAGCAAGAAGGGAAAAACCCGATGCAAGACCTGCCGTCTCATAGGCCATAGAACAGCGGGGTGTCCTCTTAATGCACCCAAACCTACGTATGAGATGGTACCTATACAAATTTTTTTTTGTCATACTTTGTAGATATTAGGCGCTTAACCATGTCCTGTTTTTTGACAGAAAGCGCAAGGTAAGAAACATGACTGCGGACTCAGTGATTTTGCTGCAGGAAGAAATTCAAAATGAGTGGAGTGATGAGGCTGAACACAATTCTGATGTTGATTGGCCTGACTTCCCTCAACCCGGATGTGACACCCCCTGGATCAGGGCTAAACAAATCCCAGACCTTCGTCTGACATAAGCTTAACCTTGATCTCGAGAATATCCAGTGAAGAATCGGTAACACAACAGTGACCCTACGACACAAAATTTATTACAGCAAGCTCATAACTGAGCAGAGAACCAAATTATTACAAGCAGAGGTCACTGACCACAAACATCAAACAACGGAAGGCAAATTATACTATTAAGTATATCAAACTTAAAAAATGGCCTAAGAGGCCTGAAGCATAACGATGATGTCCCAGCCCATAGATTCCAGGCTGCCGGCCGGGAACCCTAAGCTACTCGTCGATGTCGATGTAGTACAGAACTCGTCTTCAGGTGAACACTTACTCTTCCAAAAGTATCAACAAAGCAAGGGTGAGTACAGGGTGTACTCCACAAGACTTCTGGCTGGTGAAGTTGTTTTGCATAAAGCCATCTTTCGTTTATAAAACAAGAGGGAGAAGAAACTCATCTATTCAGCGTATTTTAAAAGGGGGTAAGAAAGTGACATCTCCGAAATATTGATCATCATCTTTTGATATCCACCAAATCATCATCTTCTGAACTAGGATCACCCCCTTGTACCCATGAGGAAGCATCCTTAAGCACACGTTGATCTACCAAGTTCTAAAATTAGGTTCAAGTTCTCTATGATCTTAGAATCTGGTCACCAAGCGTTCATAACCGTGAACACAGCTTTTCAAAAAGATTTAACCCTGTAGGGGTGTAAAACTTTACCCACACGTACCAACCGACTCTTAATGGCAAGCTATTAGCCCTCTTCCTTGGAAGGCTAGCAGAGGGTGGTTGGCCACGACCTTTACCTTGCTTTCGCCGAGACCATGAGTCACGCAATAAGTATGGTTCTACCGTAACGGGTCAAATCCCGAAGCCGGTACTTAAAGATGTGAGGCGGGGTTGGTTTACCAGGGGCGCCATTAACCCCAAGCAACCCTGTCCACGCTTCCCTACCTGTTGTGAATGCACCTCTTTCACCCGACAAATCTTTCGAAAGGTTTTTATGCGTATGTCGAATGGAACGCCCGAACTATGTGAATCATGGAATCTACTAGGCAAGTTAATCAAGCGAGGGGTTCCGAAGCCCCGTGTCGCTATACGCTCATCTCGGTTCTAAAGGCAAGAATTTAGGTCCTAGTAGTGGCGAGCATGGGACTAGAGAAACCACATCCCACCGTGGCCTCCCATACAAGCCTTAGCATGTTTAATCTTATATCACCTCTGATATCATCTCATCACGTTCTCCTGTCATACTGGATTCTCTGCATCTGATACATCATCTGGATGGACCAGACTCAATAGCTATGCATGGCTAAGCAGACACATATAAGAGCTCTAGCAGTGCACACACGCCAAACCTAGTTATGCTAGGAGCAGTGGATCAGGTAATATAAGCTCAAAGGGAGTAATGAAGTAGATAGGATACTCTATATATTGATAAAATACCACAGTAGAACCGTGTGCAACATGGCAAGAATAGAAATGCTTTCGAAATCATAGGATTATATCATGGTGGGGCTATGCTTGCCTTTGCCAGTTGATAACCGAAAAGCAGATCTTTGACCATCTGGTACTTGACTTGATTCCAACTGGTCAAGTAATTTTCGTCGATCTTTAATCTTCGACGGTGTTGATCTCGGTCTTCGATCTCAATCTTGACATCATATTCTACCGGGAAGAACCAAATACCGGAAAGAGAGGAGAAACAATCAACACATGGCATCGATGCAATGCTCAAACAAAAAATATGATATGATAAGTTAATTTGTATTGAATTGAAACCCTAAAACATTCTCGAC
The DNA here is from genome assembly GCA_916181665.1 of Avena sativa. Taxonomy (NCBI): domain Eukaryota; kingdom Viridiplantae; phylum Streptophyta; class Magnoliopsida; order Poales; family Poaceae; genus Avena; species Avena sativa. Next base: position 222,839,269 of record OV702296.1, read on the forward strand.
AAATTAATCGGGGTTCCGAGAGGTGAAAACCCTAATCCGGAGAAACTCCAGAACATATGAGAGGGGTTAGTTTATTCTTATAATTAAACTTGACATTTAAGTTGTTGAACAATGCATGATTATAGCTTAAAGAGGTAGGTTTCATTTTTCTAAACATTTTGATATATTATTTGTATTTTTCTGACTTATAAATCAAAAGTTATTGAATTTACAATATTCAAACAATTTCTGCAATTACTTAACTTTTTCTTGATTTAAATAAATCTGGAATTACTTTTTACACCGCAGGATGGGATAGCCACTATGGCTGACATGTGGGCCAGAGGCCACATAGGCAAGCCACACAGGCAAAGTGGGACAGAGGGGGCCGTTGGGTGTCTTTCACCAAGGCAGTAGCTAGCCGCTGTAGCTGACTACTGGGCCCGGTGCCACGTTGGCAAGCCACGCGGGCTCGCCGGCCGACGGGCCAGACGGCGGCGCGGGACGGCGTTAGGGGGCGATCTAGGGCGCGTGCGTGCGTGCGTTAGAGAGAGGAGGTTGAGGCGAGCCAAAGAGTAGCGGCACTTCCTCGAAAAGGTCACTAGAGAGGGGAGCACGACGACGGTGAGCGGCGGTGGTGGCAGGTGGTCGACGGGGAGGAGGAACCAGAGTGAGAGGGGGCGAGAGAGAGGGTCCACGAGGACCAGCAGCTCACTAGGTGTGCGGTGGTGGTGTCGGGGATGCGAGGCGAGGTCGGGAGGCGGCGAATCGACGACGGCGGTCGTCGGGCTCGAGGGAGATAGAGTCGTTGACGATGATTGGGAGTGAGCGGGGCCGATTCCTTTGAGGAGAAGCCTCGGGGTGACGAGGTGGAGCTTCCTGCACACTTGGCTGGGCGAGGGGTGGCCAGGAGCGGCGAGGCGCCGGTGGGGTCTGCACTTAGGGTTTTGGCCATGGCGCAAGGGAGCCAGAGAGAAAGGGGAAGGGAGGAAGTGGCGTCTAGGGTTCGTCTTCATCGAGGTTGTGGCACTTGTAGGCGTCCGGGGGTGGCGCAACGCATCGCAATGGCTGGCTGCGATCGACAGCGGCGGAGTAGACACGCAGTTGCTTGCGTCATCGGGAGGAAGAAGAAAGGAGAAAAAACAGCGAAGGGGTACGGGCCGGAGTGGGCTTCTGCTGGGCCTCAAGGTGCTGCGGGTGTGCGGCAGGCAGAGGGGAGATGGTAGCTGGGCTGCTGGGCTGCGGCCCAGGGAGTGCTCTGGCTGCTATTTTTTTAGAATAACCTTTTTCCTTTTCTGATTTAGGTTTCCTCTTTTTATTTACAAATCCTTTTCAGTTTTTTTGAGTATTTTAAAAATACCAAGGCTTTTATAAAACATAGTAGAGTAGTGTGGGGCCCTTTTATTCATCTTGGGCTCCAAATGTTTTGGTAGCTTTTCAAATTCAAAACCATTTGGATACTTTTCAAACAGAGGGAGAATATTAGAGTTTAGGGTTTGTATTTTATTTCTTAATGCATGCAAATTTTGATATGATGCTCATTGATGCACAATCAACCCTAAATATAGATTAACTAAAACTGGGGTGTTACAGCTCTATCCCCCTTACGAGAATCTCTACCCGAGATTCCAAATGTAGGAAAAGAGACAAAGAGAGAAAGAAACAGGGTCAATCTAAAGATAAGAGGGAACACACTAAACAACACACGGAGTATCTCATGGTCAACTCATGGATGGAGTGTTCATAAACAACTCTGAGATGACTACATGAAACACGTCAAGGTAACAGAGGAAACAAGAGGAGGAGGTTTCAAGTCGTTTTCAAGTCGTTAGATAACTGGTCTTCATAAGGATTGAGACCATGGAACTTACAGAAGGTTTTGAAGCTTCCGGAAAGGAAGGTTTCAACGGGAAGAATATAACCATTGACTTCGATAGGGAACCTCTACTAAACGGCTTAAGTAGAGACTTCAGGTTGCAGAGATATGGATCAACAAAACCAAGCTGTTGAACTACTTTTGAAACGGAAGGGTCACTCTTTCATTCAACAAAAGGCCAGGATGGAAAGGTGTTTTGTGGAGAGGACTCATAAGTGAAGGGATACGGGTAGGCTACACTAGCGCAAATCAAAAAAATTCTACCACGTAAACCAGGATTACTGTTGTCATAGATCACGGGATTACCACTAGACGCGCCGTTGCGGAATTGATGAAGCGCGTCGAGGCAGTGCAGACGTTCCATGTCTCCTCCTTGTCCTCGTCCCACGAGAAGCTCCCCTTGCGCGGCTCGTCCAAGCACTACAGATGCAGCGCCTCCGAGGTATCCACATGTACAGGGTGGAAGCGTTAGACGCTGGGCTGCTAGGTCCACGCACGCGACACAGGCGTGAGGAGTGGCGGCTGGGTGGAATGATCTGACGTCTCACACTGGTCATCTCGCCCCACCCTCTCTTATATAGGCGTCCCTAGTGGGCTTCTACATTAGTAGCCCATTAGTAGCCTAAGCCTGGTCTAATTCGGATCCAATACTCATTAGGCTTCCAGCCCCTTAAGTGTGTGACCCTATAGGTTCATATGCGTATAGACATGACACGAATACACTTATTCTGTCAATAGTTGGTAGCGGCCTCTAGCAAGACGTGCCAACTCCTAAACGCATACAAAGATCATATCGGACGAACCATCACAAGGTTTAGTACATGTCTTTCCCTTTGCCTCACGATATTTGCTCTAGCTCCAATCTGACCTCCCTTTCTCGATACCGTGATTCGGAATCCCTTTACTAGGTTAACTCTTAACCATATGTAGCACGGCCATGCATTTCTGGATCCAATCACTCGAGGGGCCCAGAGATATCTCTCTCAAGTAGAGAGGGGAAAATCCCATCTTGATTGACCATGCCTTGTAGCATGCTTCAGGACAAACCCGAAAGCTACCTTTATAACTACCCAGTTACGGAGTAGCGTTTCATAGCCCCAAAGTAGGTCGATCCACATCTCAAGTACATGCGACAATCTCAGGTCTAAGGACAAAACGTACACGATGTGCAGAGAGAGAGCTGCAACTAATTGCCAGTATCAAGTTGGGTCAGTCCAACCCCATGTTCATAACATGTGTCCACATATTGGTTTGACATCTCCATGTCTATGACTTGCGAAACATAGTCATCAACCAATCGATGTGCTAGTCCAATATTCACGTGTGTCCTCACATGAACTCTGACTAGGGACAACTCTTAAATAACCATACAAGTAAAGAGTTTTAGAAACAATTCACATAATTGCCAATCAATACAAGTTGCCTGATATGGATATTCAAGGAACATTACAATTACTCATGGATACATATAATCATCTCTATGATTGCCTCTAGGACATATTTCCTTCAGTCTCCCACTTGCACTAGGGTCAATCTAAAATTTATCTAATACCAATTGATCTTGTGCACGCTTCATGTGCGGGCTGCGGGAGAGGCTTAGTCAAGGGATCAGCAACATTTGAGTCCGTATGTATTTTGCATATCATGACACTACCATCCTCAACGAACTCTCGAATCTGATGGTAACGCATGCGAATATGTTTGTTCTTCTGGTGCTGTCTAGGTTCATTGGCCTGTGCAATAGCACCATTGTTGTCACAATAAACGTCCAAGGGATTGGACACGCTCTGAACCACACCGAGAGCAATCAGGAAATTCCTAATCCAAACAGCTTCCTTTACTGCCTCCGAGGCAGCAATATATTCAGCTTCTGTTGAAGAGGAGGTCACCGTATCTTGCTTGGAACTTTTCCAGCTCACAACACCACCATTCAAGACAAACACATAACCTGATTGCGATTTCAAATCATCTGAGTCGTTAAGGTAACTCGCATCTGTGTAACCCTTTACACTGAGTTCATCCTCACCTCCATAAACTAGGAACACATCCTTAGTCCTTTTCAAGTACTTAAGAATGTTCTTTACCGCTGTCCAGTGACCTTCACCTAGATCAGCCTGGTATCTGCTCGTAACACTTAGAGCATAGGAAACATCTGGGCGAGTACATATCATTGCATACATGATGGATCCAATAGCCGAAGCATATGGAACCCTACTCATGCTCTCATGCTCATCATTAGTCGAAGGACACTAAGTCTTGCTGAGTTTTATGCCGTGAGACATGGGCAAGAACCCCTTCTTAGCCTCTTCCATGCTGAACCGTTTCAACACTTTGTCAATGTATGTACTCTGGCTTAATCCAGTTAGCCTTCTTGATCTATCTCTATAGATCTTGATTCCCAGAATATATGCCGCTTCTCCCAAGTCCTTCATCGAAAAACTATTTTTCCATGAGGTCTTAACAGACTCGAGCATAGGAATGTCATTTCCAATCAGCAATATGTCATCTACATATAAGATTAGAAATACCAGCGCTCTCCCACGTTCCTTCATTTTTTATGAAGCCAAACTCCTTTACAACTTCATCAAATCGAATATTCCAACTTCGAGATGCTTGCTTTAGCCCATAAATGGACTTCAGAAGTTTGCATACCTTTCCAGCATTGTTTGGATCGACAAAACCTTCGGGCTGCATCATATACACGTCCTCAATGAGGATTCCGTTTAGGAAAGCCGTCTTGACATCCATCTGCCATATTTCAAAGTCGAAATGTGCAGCAATGGCTAGAATTATCCGTATAGATTTAAGCATCGCTACGGGCGAGAAAGTCTCGTCGTAGTCAACTCCTTGAACTTTTCGAAAACCTTTTGCAACAAGTCGAGCTTTATGGATGTGAACATTTCCATCCATATCAATCTTCTTGTTATAGATCCATTTGCACTCGATGGCTTTAAAACCATCAGGCAGGTCAACCAAGTTCCAAACTTGATTGTCCCCCATCGACTCTATCTCGGATCTCATGGCGATCAGCCATTTCTCAGAGTCTGGGTCCACCATCGCTTCTGCATAGGTCGCAGGCTCATCATTATCTAACAATAATAATTCCCGCGCTTCGCGGAGCCTCGCCGACCTTCGTGGTTGTGGTGCTTCTATTGCCATGGGTTCCTCAACTTGTTCTGCTACAATAGCATCACTCGTAGAAGCATCCCGAACTGGCTCATCTTGAACTTCTTCAAGTCACACCGACCTTCCACTTGTTCCCTTTGTGAGAAACTCTTTCTCTAGGAAAAACACTGCTACGAGCGACGAACACTTTGCCCTCCTCTCGGTTGTAGAAGTAATACCCTAAGGTTTCCCTCGGATATCCCACGAAAATTCACTTATCCGATTTTGGTGTTAGCTTGTCCGACTGAAGTCGCTTGACAAATGCATCACAACCCCAAATCTTTAGAAAAGACAAACTGGGATTCTTTCCAGTCCACATCTCATATGGTGTCTTAACTACGGATTTAGATGGTACCCTATTAAGTGTGAAAGTTGTCGTTTCTAGAGCGTAACCCCAAAATGATAATGGTAAATCCGACTGGCTCATCATAGATCGAACCATGTCCAACAAAGTCCGATTACGCCGTTCGGAGACCCCATTTCTTTGAGGCGTTCCGGGTGGCGTAAGTTGTGGAACAATTCTGCAACTCTTAAGATGATCGCTAAATTCATGACTCAAATATTCACCTCCACGATCAGATTGCAAGGCCTTTATTTTCTTGCCACGTTGATTCTCTACTTCACTCTGAAACTCCTTGAACTTTTCAAAAGTTTCAGACTTATGCCTCATCAAGTAGACATAACCATATCTACTGAAATCATCAGTGAAAGTAATGAAGTAGTGATATCCTCCTCTGGCTATCGTGCTCATTGGCCCACATACATCAGTATGTATGAGTTCCAACAAGTCTGTCACTCTCTCGGGTAAACCCGAAAAAGGTGACTTGGTCATCTTTCCAAGTAAACAAGCCTGACATGTCTCATATGATTCAAAATCAAACAAAGTTAGAAGACCATTACCATGGAGCTTCTTCATGCGCTTTTCACTTATATGCCCCAAACGACAATGCCATAAATAGGTAGGACTCAAATCATTAGGCCGGAGCCTTTTAGCACTAACATTGTAAACATATGCATCATCAAGATTTAAAATAAATAACCCATTCACAATGGGAGCATTAGCCATAAACATATCATTCTTAGAGATTACACAACCATTGTTTATACTCGCAAATGAATATCCATCCCTCATCAAACATGAAGGTGATAAAATGTTTCGACCCATACTTGGAATGTAATAACAATTATTCAACTCCATAATAAATCCTGACGGAAGGTGAAGTTGCATGACGCCGACGAACAATGCAGCAACCCTTGCTTTATTTCCGACGCGAAAATCCACTTCACCTTTCTGCACTTCTCTAGTCCTTATTAGCCCCTGCATCGAATTGCAAATATGAGCAACTGATCCGGTATCAAATACCCAAGAGTTAACATAGGAATCAGCAAGAAGAATGTCCACAACATTTACAACAAGCGTACCTGAGTTGGAAGTACTCTTACTTCCAATCTTCTTCAAAGAAGCCTGGTACTTGCTGCAATTTCTCTTCCAGTGGCCATGTTCATGACAAAAGAAGCACTCAGTGTCTTCTACAGGTCCAGCCTTTTGCTTGGGTGCAGACTTAGGGATCGTATCCTTATCCTTGCCCTTCTTCTTCCAAGAAGTACCCTTTTTCTTGAAGCTAGGCTTGTTCTGCACAGCCATCACATGGCTATGCCCTGCACACTTCTTCATGTCACTATGTGCTATTTTAAGCATCCCACATAATTCATTAAGGCCCTTCTCCACCCCATGCATATGGTAGTTCGAAATGAGCTGCCAATAGCTGGATGGAAGAGACGCCAAAATGAAGTCAGTGGCCAACTCTTGGCCTAGTGGAAAACCAATCTTTTCCAAAGTCTGACTGTAACCAACCACTTTGATCACATGGGGGCCTACAGCTGCTCCCTCTTCTAGCTTGCAGTCGACAAATGACTTGGAAACATTGTACCTCTCAGTCCTTGCCTGATCTTGGAACATGTCCTCAAGCGCTACGATCATATCGTATGCTTCCTGATCCTCAAACTTCTTTTGGAGTTCAGGTTCCATGCATGCAAGCATAAGACATCTAACCTCAAGAGAATCATCACATGCTCTCTTGTAGGCATTCTTTAGGGCAGCAGATGCATTATCTGCAGGTTCATCGGGGATTGGGGTATCCAGAACCGTTTCCATTTTTATCAGACCTGAGAACGATTCTCAGGTTACGGACCCAGTCCGAATAGTTTGTTCCATTTAGTTTATCTTTGTCAAGAATCGAACGCAAAGAGAAAGGTGATGTAGTGTTCGGTGCCATTGATCTACAACAGAAAACATGCAAAATACTAAGCCATGTAACCATGAAAGAGTAAAACATATTAAACAATTGAATAGCATATACTCCCACTTAAATCAATATCCCTCTATTGATACTAAGTGATTCAAGATCCACAATTAACAAGTCGACTAGTGAGCTTTAGCATCACTTCTAGAAGACAAGTTAAATAAGTAAGCAACACTTGCTAATCATATCACATATGACTCTTGTTGTTGGGTGACATCTCTATGTCAAAACTAGGCGCCCAACCTTTATGCCCCAAGGTCCTTAACTGTTAAGATGACCTTGTCAAGTTCACCAACCCTTATGCGTGTAGGTATCCGATACAAACCCATCCATCCAAGGAAAACCGCGGCACCCTAATTTCATAGGCCCACCAACGATTGTACAGGGCATAGGATGGTGCAAGGTTTGGTTGGGAGGGCATAGTTTAACTTAAACTTTGTGAGGGATCGTTCTACTTCTATCATCTAAGCATGCATAGTAGTAAAACGCATAAGAATAACATTCACATAGATGTGACACAGTATGGCCCATTTTCTCATAGTGATCTCCATCGCCATAGAACCTATCCACCATGATGATCTCCATCTTCATGTTCCATGTGAGCCATCCTCCAAGTGATGAGTCCTCCAAGACCTAATACAAGCTATTACTCCTAACAGCTAGTAATCAAAATTACATAGTATTGGGATCATCACAAGTTGGCACGCATGCCATTACAATAAATGACAACACATATGGCTCTAGCCCTGTTGCCCTACTCACGACACGCAGGTCATGCAGAATTTCATACATGCATCACATACATATATGGGCCATACTGATCACATACATTCTCCAAAAACAAGTTATGCATAGAATCACATTCTACCGGATCAAGTGACATCGCAACACCTAGTTACCTTAACGAGATACAAAAGGGGCTACGATTAAGGGGGTCTCCCCCTGCGGGGTTCGAAGGGGCAGCGCCCCTCGCGGTATCAAATTTACCATAAACCAACTCCTGTCCCGATTCAATCAAACTCCTTTGATCTCGGTACATCGATTTTAGATCTAGGTTCCGATTCGATCAATCATATTGATCTTCGCGTGATTCAACATGATTTATGTGTCACTGTCTACCCCGATGGCAGAAACCGACCGGTAGGGGTAAGTTGTTCGACAACCTCAGAATCACGATCACGGAAAGCAAGATCATAGATCAATCCTAAACCACCGCCATATAAATGATCACATCATTCATATCAATCTGCATATCACGATATGCAAACATCCCGAACCTATAACTGAACAGCATCGGCTCTGATACGACTGAAGGGATATGGGTAGGCTACACTAGCGCAAATCAAAAAATTTCTACCGCGTAAACCAGGATTACTGTTGACATAGATCACGGGATCACCACTAGACGCGCAGTTGCGGAATTGATGAAGCGCGTCGAGGCAGTGCAAATGTTCCACGTCTCCTCCTTGTCCTCGTCCCACGAGAATCTCCCCTTGCGCGGCTCGTCCAAGCGCTACAGATGCAGCGCCTCCTAGGTATCCACACGTACAGGGTGGAAGCGTCAGACGCCGGGTTGCTAGGTACGCGCGCGCGACACAAGCGTGAGGAGTGGCGGCTAGGTGGAATGATCTGAGGTCTCACATTGGTCAGCTTTCCCCACCCTATCTTATATAGGCGTCCCTAGTGGGCTTCTACATTAGTAGCCTAAGCCTGGTCTAATTCGGATAGAATCCTCATTAGGCTTCCAGCCCCTTAAGTGTGTGACCCTATAGGTTCATATGCGTATATACATGACACGAATACACTTATTCTGTCAATAGTTGGTAGCGGCCTCTAGCAAGACGTGCCAACTCCTAAACACATACAAAGATCATATCGGATGAACCATCACAAGGTTTAGCACATGTCTTTCCCTTTGCCTCACAATATTTGGTCTAGCTCCAAGCTGACCTCCCTTTCTCGATACCGTGATTCGGAATCCCTTTACTAGGTTAACTCTTAACCATATGTAGCACGGCCATGCATTTATGGATCCGATCACTCGAGGGGCCCAGAGATATCTCTCTCAAGTAGAGGGGAAAATCCCATCTTGATTGACCATGTCTTGCAGCATGCTTCAGGACAAACCCGAAAGCTACCTTTATAACTACCCAGTTACGGAGTAGCGTTTGATAACCCCAAAGTAGGTCGATCCACATCTCAAGTACATGCGACAATCTCAGGTCTAAGGACAAAACGTACACGATGTGTAGTGAGAGAGCTGCAACTAATTGCCAGTCTCAAGTTGGGTCAGTCCAACCCCATGTTCATAACATGTGTCCACATCATTGGTTTGACATTTCCATGTCTATGACTTGCGAAACATAGTCATCAACCAATCGATGTGCTAGTCTAATATTCACTTGTGTCCTCACATGAACTCCGACTAGGGACAACTCTTAAATAACCATACAAGTAAAGAGTTCCGCAAACAATTCACATAATTGCCAATCAATACAAGTTGCCTGATATGGATATTCAAGGAACATTACAATTACTCATGGATACATATAATCATCTCTATGATTGCCTCTAGGGCATATTTCCTTCAATAAGAGTCACAAAGAACATGTACCAAGAAAAACTTATGATTACCGAAATCATAGTCATTCTTAAAACATGGTTGAGAAACAAAGGAATCTCTTTATTCATCTAGGTATAGCAAAATCTTTGCCAAAGATCATGGTATCACTTTACACTGCTAGGATGAATATTTAAGAATATTCCTGATGACACGAGAAGAAGAAACTTCATTCTCAGACTTCAATTACTTGGCACAACAAGATGCTTGCCAACATAAAGGGTCTGGAGGATTGACCGAGAGACATTTAGCAACACTACTTTAAATGTTCTCCCTGATGTTTGAGAAAACAAACATCAGGTAAAGGTCGGACTTCGGATACAAAGGAAACCGTAAGCACAACTCCTATAGTGGATCATAGAAGAAGCCTCATGAAGAGTGGTTGTTATTGCTGAATCAAAAGAATATGACAAGAGGTCTTTCTGGCTAAGTGTGTCAACCATTACATAAATCTTGCCAGATTTACCAAGAGACCTATGTCAAGACCTTGAGGAGCACCAACCATCGTATCTGCTTGAGATTCAGATTTGGTTAAGTGGTATGATACTTCAGACTCAGCATGTCTGAATAGAAAATTTTCAACATTTACCACAAAGGTAAAGTTACTAGATTCTCAAGACAGGGACTACAATGTCAAGATCCAAAAGACTGAGATAGATTGCTATACCCATGTATTTAGCAACTTGTCAAAAGACAACTGCATACATACAAGGTACTAACAATAAGTGCACATATATCCTTGAGGGACGGAGATAACTCTTCTCAAATCCACGGTGACGTCTTTCAACATTTGCACGTGAATCAAAGAAGGTTGCTACTAACATCCAGAACACAAACTTGTTCTCAAAATTTTCCAACATTAATGCCAATTGTTCCATATGAATCTTGTCTAGCACGGAGAAGATAATAATGTCATTGATGGGTTCAATCACAAAATTACCAAAACACTCCAAGAAGATGGACTCATATGTTGCTTGAGCAAGGCAAACATATTGGTCAGACCGAAAGACATGAAGATGTACTCAAGTGAAACATCACAAGTAGCAACATCATCAAGATAGTCCTTGGAACTGAGTTTAATTTGACGATAACCCAAATCAAATCAAAGATTGGGGAGAATAATATATCCATAAAGGAAATACTATCTTTCTTCAACACGAACAAAACTAGGCATCCCATTACAAAGGAACTAGGTCAGCTAGAAATTTTATCTTACAACTCTCCAAGTTGTTGTTTAAGCTCAACCAACTAGTTCAGGGGTATCCAGTACGGATCCTTGTAGAAAGGAGAAGTTCAAAGAACTTGCTTGCTCAAGAACTTGACAACACGGTCATGTGGCAACATGGCGATGCTTCTAGGAAGACATCTAGAATATCACGAACGATCGATATGTCACTTAGTTCGAGAGGAAACTTGCTTTGTAAGGCAAGGAGACATAGTCTTAGAGCTTCGGCACAAGCCTAGCTCTTTGACCGAAGAGAGTGTACCAGAGTAACGAACTTGGTAGCACAGTCATCCTTTGCTAAGTGACGGGGTTAACCAATCACGCTAAGAATGACTCAAACGTCCTTAGAGTTCAAAACAATAACAATTGCTAATAATCTTAGATAGCCACATTATTTCGCACACGCATCACTCTCGAGCACGAAAGCTCGAGGAAGGGTGGGTAAAGATGTGTGAGAGCATCACTTCATTGAGGGGTCATAAAACTCAACACGACCTCTTAGTACAAAAGAGTGTGATACTTTAAGGTAGAATAGACAGATGCTAATCAATGCTTCTTGATCTGCGGATTACAACACTTTGACCTGGTCCTAGATATGACGAGGTACTGGAGTTTGTTTCTCCTAGACATTCCGAAATGGTTTGTCTTGACGGACCACAAGAGTACCTTACATCGGAAGACAGGAATGCACATTTACTACTTGGCTACCAACTGGTAAACAAAGGTCAGAAAACAACAAGGGAGAAAGAACATGCTCATGATAGAGTCCCGGGATGTGGATGCAGAAGTTAACAATCTTCCGAACACCAATGCATAGAAGAGGTAAGGTGTGGTAGGGTCACGAATATAGATGCGAGACTCTTGAGGAGTACTCTTGTCATGATCAATTTGGTTCCATTAGAGAACATCTGCCATAGCTAGTGGTAGGGGAGTCCTTAGTTGTCACAATTCAATCGCGACAATAACCACAAGCTTCGAGGCTAGAATTGTGATACAAGCCATCCTGAGATAATGTATGAACATTAACAACAGGGATCAAAAGGATGGATCTTGGTTTAAAGGTCAGCTTCATGTACAAGATTCATAACACCAGAATCCAGCACAATCAGGGATCTTAGGTTCAAGTCCAAGGGTTAAAACCCAAAGAAAGAAGTAACTACTATTTGAGTGACATGGCGTACACTACAAGGTAGTAACCATGAGGTAACTTACAAAAGAAGAAACGACTTCTGAAGTACCCGAACCAGTGAAAAGGAGGCACACGAGGCAAAAGGAAACCTCAAAGCCTAGAACAGAACACTATGGATCCAACAATATAATATTGTGGGTCCAAAGGATAGAGAGATCATGATAGGAAGGAATCTCTCAGATGAACAAGAGCAAAGGGAAACAAGGAATTCACAACACACACAACTCTAGATAACTCAATACTAGGTCAACTGGTTGGGAAACGGCAATGCCAAGAAGGCACCTAAGTTTTGAAAGATTAGAAGAGATATCAAAACTTTTCCAAAATCAACAAAAGATAAGATGACCCAGAGTTAGAGCGAAACTGGATAAGAAGAAAAAGAATCATACTAGAGTTTTTGCAAATACTTTTCATCTTTGAAATAGTTTTCACAAGTACTAGACTCAACATCGACCAATAGCAAGGTTTTCCTACGGTCGGTACTGCTCTGATACCAAGACCTATGACACCCCCGAGATCAGGGCTAAACAAATCCTAGACCTCCATCTGACATAAGATTAACCTTGAGCTCGAGAATATCCAGTGAAGAATCGGTAACACAACAGTGACCCTACGACACAAAATTTATTACAACAAGCTCATAACTGAGCAGAGAAGCAAATTATTACAAGCAGAGGTCACTGACCACAAACATCAAACAACGGAAGGAAAATTATGCTATTAAGTATAACAAACTTAACAAATGGCCTAAGAGGCCTGAAGCATAACGATGACGTCCTAGCCCATAGATTCTAGGCTGCCGGCCGGGAACCCCAAGCTACTCGTCGATGTCGATGTAGTACAGAACTCGTCTTCAGGTGAACACTTACTATGCCAAAAGTATCAACAAAGCAAGGGTGAGTACAGGGTGTACTCCGCAAGACTTCTGGCTGGTGGAGTTGTTTTGCATAAAGCCATCTTTCGTTTATAAAACAAGAGGGAGAAGAAACTCGTCTATTCAGAGTATTTTAAAAGGGGGTAAGGGAGCGGCATCTCCGAAATATTGATCATCATCTTTTGATATCCACCAAATCATCATCTTCTGAACTAGGATCACCCCCTCGTACCCATGAGGAAGCATCCTTAATCACACGTTGATCTACCAAGTTTTAAAATTAGGTTCAAGTTCTCTATGATCTTAGAATCTGGTCACCAAGCGTTCATAACCGTGAACACGGCTTTTCGAAAAGATTTAACCCTGCACGGGTGTAAAACTTTACCCACACGTACCAACCGACTCTTAATGCCAAGCTATTAGCCCTCTTCTTTGAAAGGCTGGTAGAGGGTGGTTGGCCATGACCTTTACCTTGCTTTCGCCGAGACCATGAGTCACGCAATAAGTATGGTTCCGCCGTAACGGGTCAAATCCCGAAGCCGGTACTTAAATATGTGAGGCGGCGTTGGTTTACCAGGGGCGCCATCAACCCTAAGCAACCCGGTCCATGCTTCACGACCTGTTATGAATGCACCTCTTTTACCCGGCAAATCTTTCGAAAGGTTTTTATGCGTATGTCGAATGGAACACCCGAACTATGTGACTCATGGAATCTACTAGGCAAGTTAATCAGGCGAGGGGTTCCCAAGCCTCATGTGGTTGTACGCTCATCTCAGTTCCAAAGGCAATGACTCATGTCCTAGTAGTGGCGAGCATGGGACTAGAGAAACCACATCCCACCGTGGCCTCCCATACAAGCCTTAGCATGTTTAATCTTATATCACCTCTGATATCATCTCATCACGTTTTCCAGTCATACCGGCTTCTCTGCATCGGATACATCATCTGGATGGACCAGACTAAATAGCTATGCATAGCTGAGCAGACACATATAAGAGCTCTAGCAGTGCACACAAGCCAAACCTAGTTATACTAGGAGTAGTGGATCAGGTAATATAAGCTCAAAGGGAGTAATGAAGTAGATAGGATACTCTATATATCGATAAAATACCACAGTAGAACCATGTGCAACATGGCAAGAATAGAAATGCTTTCGAAATCATAGGATTATATCATGGTGGGGCTATGCTTGCCTTTGCCAGTTGATAACCGAAAAGCAGATCTTCGACCATCTGGTACCTGACTTGATTCCAACTGGTCAAGTAATTTTCGTCGATTTTTAATCTTCGACGGTGTTGATCTCGGTCTTCGATCTTGATCTTGACATCGTATTCTACAGGAAAGAACCAAATACCAGAAAGAGAGGGGAAACAATCAACACATGGCATCGATGCAATGCTCGAACAAAAATGATGATATGACAAGTTAATTTGTATTGAATTGAAACCCTAAAACATGCTTGACAAATTAATCGGGGTTCCGAGAGGTGAAAACCCTAATTCAGAGAAACTCCAAAACATATGAGAGGGGTTAGTTTGTTCTTCTAATTAAACTTTCCATTTAAGTTGTTGAACAATGCATGATTATAGCTTAAAGAGGTAGGTTTAATTTTTATGAACATTTTGATATATTATTTGTATTTTTCTGACTTATAAATCAAAAGTTATTGAATTTACTTAACTTTTTCTTAATTTAAATAAGTCTGGAATTACTTTTTACACTGCAGGATGGGCTAGCCACTATGCCTGACATGTGGGCTAGAGGTCACATAGGCAAGCCACGCAGGCAAAGTGGGACAGAGGGGGCCGTTGGGTGTCTTTCACCAAGGCAGTAGCTAGCCGCTATGGCTGACTACTGGGCCCGGTGCCACGTTGGCAAGCCACGCGGGCTCGCCGACCGAAGGGCCAGACGGTGGCACGGGACGGCGTTAGGGGGCGATCTAGGGCGCGTGCGTGCGCGCGTTAGAGAGAGGAGGTTGAGGCGAGCCAAAGAGTAGTGGCGCCACCTCGAAAAGGTCATCTGAGAGGGGAGCACAACGACGGTGAGCGGCGGTGGTGGCAGGTGGTTGACGGGGAGGAGGAACCAGAGCAAGAGGGGGCGAGAGAGAGGGTCCACGAGGACCAGCAGCTCACCAGGTGTGCGGTGGTGGTATCGGGGAGGCGAGGCGAGGTCGGGAGCCGGCAAATCGATGACGGCGGTCATCGGGCTCAAGGGAGACAGAGTCGTTGGCGACAATTGCTAGCGAGCGGGGCCGATTCCTTCTGGGAGAAGCCTCATGGCGATGCGGTGAAGCTTCCTGCATGCTTGGCTGGGCGAGGGGTGGCAGCGAGGGGCGAGGCGCCAGCGGGGTCTGCACCTAGGGTTTCGGCCATGGTGCAAGGGAGCCAGAGAGAAAGGGGAAGGGAGGAAGTGGCATCTAGGGTTCGTCTTCGTCGAGGCTGTGGCACTTGTTGGCGTCCGGGGGTGGCACAACGCATCGCAACGTCTGGGGGCGGCTTGCGTCGTCGGGAGGAAGAAGAAAGGAGAAAAAACGATGAAGGGGTACGGGCCAGAGTGGGCTTCTGCTGGGCCTCAGGCTGCTGCGGGTGTGCGGCAGGCAGAGGGGAGAGGGTAGCTGGGCTGCGGCCCAGGGAGTGCTCTGGCTGCTATTTTTTTAGATTAACCTTTTTCCTTTTCTGATTTAGGTTTCCTCTTTTTATTTACAAATCCTTTTCAGTTTTTTTGAGTATTTAAAAAATACCAGGGGTTTTATAAAACATAGTAGAGTAGTGTGGGGCCTTTTTATTCATCTTGGGCTCCAAATGTTTTGGTAGCTTTTCAGATTCAAAACCATTTGAATGCTTTTCAACCAGAGGGAGAATATTAGAGTTCAGGGTTTGCATTTTATTTCTTAATGCATGAAAATTTTGATATGATGCTCATGGATGCACAA
The DNA here is from genome assembly GCA_916181665.1 of Avena sativa. NCBI lineage: Eukaryota > Viridiplantae > Streptophyta > Magnoliopsida > Poales > Poaceae > Avena > Avena sativa. The sequence goes on from OV702296.1 coordinate 222,855,432, forward strand.
TCAACCCTAAATATAGATTAACTAAAACTGGGGTGTTACACCGGAGATGTAGAGTATGTGAAGGTAAGAAATCTGGCACCCAGGGAGAGGAGGAATGTGGGCAATGAAGAAGACAGAGGACACCAAGGCAAAGAAGTGGCACCCAGAAAGGGTAAGAAGGCTGGGACCAAAGAAGCACAAAAATTTGTTGATGTTGAACCTGTCTATGTATTCTATAAAATTCTGGAGCTATGTTCGTGGGAATTGCCAGGCAAAACAAGCGTGTAGTGGTGTCTTAAGACAATATGAGTTATTTCATGGATGGTAGTGGCACAAACATAATTTACATAAGCGCTTACTGGTTGCGCCAGTCGGATTAAATCCCTATTTTTAGAATTACACTTATTAAAAAGTTCTGAGCCGAAAAACAAGTTCTAAGCTGCTACAATCCCGCGAAGCAGCAATTTATTTTAGCTGCTGCAAAACGCCATGTCAACATAAACAGCAAATGAAACAGATAATGCCCAGATAATGAGGAAATTGTTTCCACTTTTTGGCCCAATCTTTAGATCGTCTATCTCACCAGCTTGCTTCCGCAACTTATCTTTCACGCCTCCTCCCTGCTCCTTCCTCCCCTCCATCTCGAGAAGCTCCCGGATCTCTCGCTCTAGTGCATGAATCTCCTCCTTCTTGTCCCACATAGCATCACGAAGATCCTAATCAAGCTCCTTGTGAAAACCTGTAAGGGGCTTTTTCGATCCACACAAACATGTCACATCCCGGTCCCTTCCCTTCCTGGGAACAATCAAAGCAAACAAACACAAAATTACATAACGGTTCCCGGATCAAGGTTACCAACTGCGCATAGCATACGAGGTTACCGCTCTGATGCCGTAGTTGCTGAATTTTCCTGCAGTATTTTTGTCGGTCCAAGAAATCCATCTCGGCATCTTCTCATCACAAAAATACAACATCTCGGGGTAGTAATCGTAGGGCATCTTCTGGTACCTGTTGGGGGCACCCGCCTGGCGGCATTGAGCGGACCCGGATTCCGCCGGAGACGAACTACATGAGCTGCGAGACATGGGCTAGGGGAGCGAGGGCAGAGGAAAGAGTGGACGGCGGAGGAGCCATGGATGCCAGAGCAAGGGAACGGTGAAGCGTGATTTCTCCCACCCAGTAAATCGAGGAGAATCCTACCGTCCACTTTGGGCTGACAGGTGGGGATCCTCCAAAGCTCGCGCCTTCGTTGTTCAAAGGCCCTTTCGTGCTCATTGACCGGAATTTTTGGCCTCATGCCCGCCTACATATCGCTGGGAGGCCTTGCCGAGTAGCTTTCACATGCCTGGTCCCACAGTTTTCCACCCTCCCCGTACATCCTGTGTCAGGAAAAATCTGCCTTCATGGCTGGGGGTAGCAGATCCATCCACTCCAGCGCTCATGGTCGGGCTCGCCATGGCGGATCCACCCCTAGATCCTACCATCGCAGTATAAAATGGCCATGGTTTCTTGAGCCGAACGACTGTGCTACATCTCCGAGCTCGGCCCCTCCTATCTGCAGGCACACTGCTGCGGCGTCGAGCTCGAGCAGGAGCCACCAGGCATGAAGGGACTCGATCGTTGCCACCCCCGTCCCCTTCATCATTGTTGATTCCGACAAGGATGAGGATGGCGGCGAAGCAATGCAGAACGTCATTGAAGCCTCCTTGGTGAAGGGCAAGCCATGGGCGGGAGTGGATGTCGCTGGGAAGGGCGTGGAGGGGTCACCAATCGAGGTGGACTCTGACGATAGTGTCGTGATATGGGTCTAGATGTTGTTTAGGCTGGTTGCAATTTCGGTTCTATTTAATGCGAGTACAATTATTGTAATGGGTTTGGCGGGCTGCAATGGGAATTATCGATAGCTGTGTTCAGCGCAATAACAGGTGCTCATGCTTCCACAATAGAATTTGTGTATGTGCCCTTTGCATGCGGCAGAATCAACGTATATTCCACTTAAACAAACCAACAAAGTCAGATTACCACCATCGGACAAATTGAACAAGGAAAGGCATAAGATAGACGAACATACTCCCAATTTTCTCCGAGCAGACACTACTAGTTCAGACTTCAGACCACTTGGTCGACAAATAATATTACATTTGTTCCGAGCATTCCCACAAACAATTGAAAATCCACGGACATGCTTCATCTTGGGATCCTACTAGTTTAGACGTCAGACCACTTGGTCGACAAATGCTATTACAATTAACAGTAGGGAGCTCAATCTGAACAAACCTAGTTTTGACACATATACATTATCTTCCTAACCTGAGCACGATGCCCTTCATTCTTCCACTCCATGGTTTGAATCATCAGCGCCATCTTTTCGGCATCATGCTTGCACTTGGTCAGTTCTTTCTCTACCTTGATCCTCAGGAACCTGTGCATATTGGTAGTTGTGACATCATGGACTTTCTTCTCGTGCAGTTCAATCCTTGATGCAGTCGGGTCTTTCTCTGCTTTAGCCTTCAGGGCCATTGCCACATCCCTCTCCTTCCTGACTTTGCTAACCTTGGATTCCAACCTACGGATTTCATGGCGAAGGGTTAGTCCATCATCAAGGGCCATTAACTTCATCTCAGCACTCTCAAGAAGTGTGCTGACTAAGGCTTCTTTCATCTCATCATTCTTCTCCCATTGTTTATCTAGCGATTTCTGCATAGACAGTGGCCACTCCGGATCTACCCATTTGACAATGCTGTAACTTTTGATTGGCCATGCTTCACCCTGCCCACACCCTAGGAACCTCTTGCCCGTGTTGGGTCCCTCGAATGCTACAAATTTAGCCGCCACAAGCTCATGTTTTTTACAACAGGGAGGACTCTCTGCCTCCGCTAAACCATGATAATCGGAGTCGTACAAAGTCGCGACGGCCTAGCACACCAGACGTACATAAGTAATCAGAGTAGATCTAGCTCAAAATAAATAAATCACCATAAAATGTAAGGTATGAGACGACTCACGTTGCTTTCACTGTCTCTGTGATCTTCACACGTTTCCTGGCCATCTCCCCGCAAAACCATGACGAGAAGGAGGTGGAGGAGCGGGCTGGTGGAAGGAGAGGTCGCTGGTGGGGTGGCGCGCCGCCTGATAGCGGCTAAGGGATGGAGTGAGGACAGTGGCTTCGAGGGGAAGGGGGAGAATTAAAGAACTCCAACCCTACCAATAAAATACAACGACTGTTATAACACGAACACATCTAACATCTTATGTGCGCGGCACATGGAAAGCGTAACACTGGCAGGTGGAGCACGCACGATTATTAAGGAATACTCCCTCTGTCCGCAAATAAGTGTACTTCTAGCTTTTTCTTAAGTCAAACTTTGTCAAATTTGACCAAATTTTTAGATAAATATAACAACATGTATTACACCAAGGAGTATTATTACAGAACTTCGACTAACATACATTAGTCTGAGAAGTATGCTCTCCACACCGGACTAGTATTGATTACGGCTTGCATTTAAGCACATCATAAGTTTTACAACTCCGTGTCGGTCTTCTCGATGCGAATGCAGAAATTGATTTGCTTGGCCGGTCCAGCATAGACAAGGTACTTGGATGTCACACAAAGGACCGACCTCAGGTCCGTAAACTCCACCTCGCCTGACGTTGGGCAGCTCGGCGACACGGCCGGCACATGCAATGCATTGGACGACGACAGCTGGACGTGCGACCACATACTCATAGTGTACATCGTCCATGTGCACAAGACCGACCTGACGCATACTGCAGACAAGAAGGTGGGGCTAGGGACGGTTCTTGGAACAGTTCCCGGAACACGAGCGGTGATGGTCAAGACAAAAACAGAGCCGTCTCCTTGCAAAACGAGCCAACGACATGTCGGCTTAGGGAACGACACCTTCTCTTAGAGAAGAATGGCGTAGCCAAAGGAGAGCCTAATCACTTCGATCGGGTGATCCCTTGCAAGGTGGACCACGAGCTTTGCCGGCGGGCCGGTGTAGTTGTAGCCCGGCTCCGTGCAGCCGCACGCGCCGTGCTGGCACGCCAACTCGTGCCCTGGGAGCACGTGGTAGGGGTAATGGCGAAAACATCCATGGTGGGATCAATCGATCCCGTACGTCGCCAGGATGTTGCGTGTGAGGATCTCCTGCAGAGTCAAGGGCTGGCGATCTGAGTACTCCTTGCTGTGCGGCTCCCACATCTGAAGATCGTCGAGAAATCCGAGAATAGATGTACAGTTAGTTAAGCCGGCAGCAGGAATTTGTAAGATAAATTCAAATGCTAGTAGAATGACTTCCTACCTTAAGGTTCAAGTCAGTTGCTGTCGTCGGGGAACGGCGCGTGAAAGCCGGTGGCGTCGTCCGGCACAGCGAGATGCGATGGAGAAGGGGTTTGAAAGAGACATGGTCACTCACGAGCTCCTATTGATATAGGGCAAAGGGAGGTGCATATAATAATATATATTTCAATATTATAAGATCGACGAATCATGTCATAGAACAGCCTACTCGTGGATCGGCCTTACAAAGAAGCATCCTAGCGTCCACGCGGGTCAATCGAACAGCCTCTAACCATCGGCACACAGAACCAGCGCCCCGAGAAGGGGGAAGCGGGCTGGGTCTTCTAGAAGAAATGATCTAGCGGTCTCGTTTAGCCACTAGGGTTACGATCCGACGGCTCATATTAGTCGTTAGGGTTACGATACGGGAAACTCTAGATTTCTCCATGGAACCCTGTAACATCTAGTTGGAGAAGTTGCTTAGAATCCTGAGCTAGGTGCCGGGTTTGGGCTCAATCCGCGCAGTGGATCCACGTTCTGGGAAGTGATGGGAAGGTCTAGGGTTGAAAGCCATGTTAACTCCTACTCGATAGCTATTCGGGGATGGTGCCGTGTGCCAAAAATCCCGGTTTGTCCTGCTTATGATTTTATGCTGGTAGTGGGTGACACGCAGGGGCTACTCGAGCTGGTTTCGTATTGTTCTTGATTTTTGATGAATTTCCCATTGCCGGGGTTCGGGGGGTGGGCAAAATCGGCAAACCCGCCGGTGCGCATAGGCACGCGAGGTCCATTTCAACCTTGAACCTAGGCACTTGCCCAGCCTAGGTACCCCTTGGGGCACCCCAAAACATTTTTTCTAGAAACTTCAGTGCAATTTCTAGGGTAGGTACAGTTAGAAACCGCAATTGTCAGGGCGTGACTCCGGAAAAAAACAGTATATGCTTGCACCACGAGATCAGAACCAACCTCCCAGGGATGGCGGTCCGCCACGATGTAGCATGCGTGTAAATTGCCTCGGTCTCTAGGGAACGCTGAAATCTCGCTCCTCCCTTTGCATAATCGTCGGTTTTCCGGAGTCGGTAAAAGGAAACTCTGGATTTCTCCATGGATCCCTGGAATCTCTAGCTGGAGAAGTTCCTTAGAATGCCGAGAGGGAGCTAGGTGCCGGGTTTGGGCTCAATCCGCGAAGTGGATCCATGTTCTGGGCAGTGAGGTGGAGGTTTAGGGTTGATAGGCATGTTAACAGCTACTCAATAGCCATACGGGGGGTCCGCCATGTGCCAAAAGTCTCGGTTTGTGCTGTTTACGATTTTGTGTTGGTAGTGGCTGACACACAGGGGCTACTCGAGCTGGTTTCGTATTTTTCTTGATTTTTGATGAATTTATCATTGCCGGGGTTCGGGGGTGGGCAAAAATGGCAAACCCGCCGGCGCACGCTGGCACGCGAGGTCCATTGCAACCTTGAACCTAGGCACTTGCCCAGCCTTTTTACCCCATGGGGCACCCCAAAACATTTTTTTTAGAAAATACAGGGCAATTTCTAGGGTACCTACAGTTAGAAACCGCAATTGCCGGGGCGTGACTCGGGGAAAATACAGTATATGCTTGCACCACGAGATGAGCACCAACCTCCCGGGGATGGCAGTCCTCCATGACATAGAATGCGTGTAAATTTCCTTGGGCCCTAGGGCGCGCTCAATTCTCGCACCTCCTCTGTAGAATCGCTAGTTTTTTAGAGTCAATAAAAGGTAACTCTGGATTTCTCCATGGAACCATGGAATATCTAGTTGGAGTAGTTGCTTAGAATGCCTAGAGGGAGCTAGGTGAAGGGTTTGGGCTCAAAATCCTCACAATGGATCCATGTTCTAGGTAGTGAGGGGGCGGTTTAGGGTTGAAAGCCATGTTAACTCCTACTCGATAGGCATCCGAGGGTGCGTCGTGTGCCAAAAGTTCCGGCTTGGCTTGCTTCTGATTTTATGTTGGTAGTGGGTGACACGCAGGGGCTACTCGACCTAGTTTTGTGTTTTTCTTGATTTCTGATGAATTTCGCATTGCCGGGGTTCGGGGGGTGGGCAAAATCAGCAAACCCACCGGCGCATGTAGGCATGTGAGGTCCATTGCAACCTTAAACCTAGGCACTTACCCAGCCTAGTTACCCCATGGGGCACTCCAAAAAAAAATTCCAAAAAATACAGGGCAATTTCTAGGGTACCTACTGTTAGAAACCTCAATTGCCGGGGCGTGACTCGGGGAAAATACAGTATATGCTTGCACCATGAAATGAGCACCAACCTCCCGGGGATGGTTGTCCGCCATGACGTAGCATGCGTATAAATTGCCTCGGGCCCTAGGGCACGCTCAATTCTCGCACCTCCTTTGCAGAATCGCCGGTTTTATAGAGTCGGTAAAAGGAAACTCTAGATATCTCCATGGAACCCTGGAATCTCTAGCTGGAGAAGTTGCTTAGAATGCCGAGAGGGAGCTAGGTGCCGGGTTTGGGATCAATCCGCGTAGTGGATCCACGTTCTGTGCAGTGAGGGGGAGGTCTAGGGTTGAAAGCCATGTTAACTCCTACTCGATAGCCATCCGGGGGATGCGCCATGTGCCAAAAGTCCCGGTTTGTCCTGCTTATGATTTTATGTTGGTAGTGGGTGACACACAGGGGCTACTCGAGCTGGTTTAATATTTTTTTATTGCCGGGGTTCCGGTGGTGGGAAAAATCAGCAAAATCGTCGGCGCGTGCAGGCACGCGAGGTCCATTGCAACCTTGAATCTAGGCACTTGCCCAGCCTTTTTACCCTATGGGGCACCCCAAAACATTTTTTCCAGAAAATACTGGGCAATTTCTATGGTACCTACAGTTAGAAACCGCAATTGCCGGGGCGTGACTCGGGGAAAATATAGTATATGCTTGACACCACGAGATGAGCACCAACCTCCTGGGGATGGTGGTACGCCACGATGTAGCATGCGTGTAAATTGCCTCGGGCCCTAGGGCGCGCTCAATTCTCGCACCACCTTTGCAAACTCACTGATTTTTCATAGTCGGTAAAAGGAAACTCTGGATTTCTCCATGGAACCCTGCAATATCTAGTTGGAGAAGTTGCTTAGAATGCCGAGAGGGAGCTAGGTGCCGGGTTTTGGCTCAATCCGCCCAGTGGATCCACGTTCTAGGCAGTGAGGGTGAGGTTTAGGGTTGAAAACCATGTTAACTCATACTCGATAGCCATCCGGGGGGTACGCTTTGTGCCAAAAGTCCCGGTTTGTCTTGCTTATGATTTTATGTTGGTAGTGGGTGACACGTAGAAGCTACTCGAGCTGGTTTCGTATTTTCTTGATTTTTGATGAATTTCCCTTTTCCGGGGTTCGGGGGGTGGGCAAAATCGGCAAACCCGCCGGCGTGCGCAGGCAAGCGAGGTCCATTGCAACCTTGAACCTAGGCACTTCCCCAGCCTAGGTACACCATGGGGCACCCTAAAACATTTTTTCCAGAAAATACAGGGCAATTTCTAGGGTACCTATAGTTACAAAGCGCAATTGCTGGGGCGTGAATCAGGGAAAATATAGTATATGCTTGCAACACGAGATGAGCACCAACCTCCCGGGGATGGCGGTCTTCCATGACGTAGCATGCATGTAAATTGCCTCGGGCCCTAGGGCGCGCTCAATTTTCGCACCTCCTTTGCAGAATCGCCGGTTTTCTAGAGTCGGTAAAAGGAAACTCTGGAGTTCTCCATGAAACCCATGAATCTCTAGCTGGAGAAGTTTCTTAGAATGCAGAGAGGGAGCTAGGTGCCGGGTTTGGGCTCAATCCGCACAGTGGATCCACCTTCTGGGCGGTGAGGGGGAGGTCTAGGGTTCAAAGCCATGTTAACTCCTATTCGATAGCTATTCGCGGATGGCGCCATGTGCCAAAAGTCCCGGTTTGTCCTGTTTACGATTTTATGTTGGTTGTGGGTGACACACAGGGGATACTCGAACTGGTTTATTATTTTTCTTGATTTTTCATGAATTTCTCATTGTCGGGGTTCTGGGTTGGGTAAAATCGGCAAACCCAACGACGCACGCAGGCACGTGAGGTCCATTGTAACCTTGAACCTAGGCACTTGCCCAGCCTTTTTACCCCATGGGGCACCCCAAAACATTTTTTTTTGGAAAATACAGGGCAATTTCTAGGGTACCTGCAGGTAGAAACCACAATTATCGTGGCGTGACTCAGGGAAAATACAATATATGTTTGGACCACGAGATGAGCAGCAACCCCCTGGGGATGGCGGTCTGCCACGACGTAGCATGCGTGTAAATTGCCTCGGGCCCTAGGTCGCGCTCATTTCTCGCACCTCCTTTGCAGAATCGCTAGTTTTTCAGAGTCAATAAAAGGAAACTATGGATTTCTCCATGGAACCCTGGAATCTCTAGTTGGAGAAGTGTTGTCGAATGCCTAGAGGGAGCTAGGTGCCGAGTTTGGGCTCAATCCGCCCAGTGGATCCACGTTCTAGGTAGTGAGGGGGAGGTTTAGGGTTGAAAGCCACGTTAACTCCTACTCGATAGCCATACGGGGGGTGCGCCGTGTGCCAAAAGTTCTGCCTTGTCTTGCTTCTGATTTTATGTTGGTAGTGGGTGACACGCAGGGGCTACTCGAGCTGGTTTTGTATTTTTCTTGATTTTTGATGAATTTCCCATTGCCGGGGTTCGGGGGGTGGGCAAAATCGGCAAACCCGACGGCGCGTGCAGGCATGAGCGGTCCATTGCAACCTTAAACCTAGGTACTTTCCCAGCCTAGGTATCCCATGGGGCACTCCAAAACATTTTTTCCAGAAAATACAGGGCAATTTCTAGGGTACCTACTGTTAACAAACCGCAATTTCCGGGGCGTGACTCGAGAAAAATACATTATATGCTTGCACCACGACATGAGCACCAACCTCCCGGGGATGATGGTCCGCCATGACGTAGCATGTGTGTAAATTACCTCGGGCCCTAGGGCGCTCTCCATTCTCGCACCTCCTTTGCAGAATCATCGGCTTTCTAGAGTCGGTAAAAGGAAACTCTGGATTTCTCCATGGAACCCTGGAGTCTCTAGTTGGAGAAGTTGCTTAGAATGCCAAGAGGGAGATATGTTCCAGGTTTGGGATCAATCCGCATAGTGTATTCACATTCTGTGCAGTGAGGGGAGGTCTAGGGTTGAAAGCCATGTTAACTCCTACTCGATAGCCATCCGGGGGATGCGCCGTGTGCCAAAAGTCCCGGTTTGTCCTGCTTATGATTTTATGTTGGTAGTGGGTGACACATAGGGGCTACTCGAGATGGTTTCATATTTTTCTTGATTTTGATAAATTTCCCATTGCGAGGGTTCGAGGGAGGGGGGTGGGCAAAATCAGCAAACCCGCCGGCGTGCGCAGGCACGCGAGGTCCATTGCAACCTTCAATTTAGGCACTTGCCCAGAATTTTTACCCTATGGGGCACCCCAAAACATTTTTTCCAAAAAATACAGGGTAATTTCTAAATTACCTATAGTTAGAAACCGCAATTGCCGGGGCGTGACTTAGGGAAAATATAGTATATGCTTTACACCATGAGATGAGCACCAACCTCCCAGGGATGACGGTCCGCCACGATGCAGCATGCGTGTAAATTGCCTCAGGCCCTAGGGCTTGCTCAATGCTCGCACCTCCTTTGCAGACTCGCCAGTTTTTTGTAGTCGCTAAAAGGAAACTCTCGATTTCTCCATGGAACCCTGGAATATCTAGTTGGAGAAGTTGCTTAGAATGCCGAGAGGGAGCTAGGTGCCGGGTTTTTGCTCAATCCGCGAAGTGAGCGGGAGGTTTAGGAGTGAAAGCCACGTTAACTCCTACTCGATAGCCATCCGGGGGGTGCGCTGTGTGCCAAAAGTGCCGGTTTGTCTTGCTTCTGATTTTATGTTGGTAGTGGGTGACACGCAGGAGCTACTCCAGCTTTTTTCGTATTTTTCTTGTTTTTGATGAATTTCCCATTGCCGGGGTTCGGGGGTGGGAAAAATCGGCAAACCCGCCGGCGCGCGCAGGCACGCGAGGTCCATTGCAACCTTGAACCTAGACACTTTCCCAGCCTAGGTACCCCATGGGGCACCCCAAAACATTTTTTCCAGAAAATACAGGGCAATTTCTAGGGTACCTATAGTTAGAAACCGCAATTACCGGGGCGTGACTCGGGGAAAATACAGTATATGCTTGCACCACGAGATGAGCACCAACCTCCCGGGGATGGCGGTCTTTCATGACGTACCATGCGCGTAAATTGCCTCGGGCCCTAGGGCATGCTCAATTCTAGCAACTCCTTTGTAGAATCGCCGGTTTTCTGGAGTCGGTAAAAGGAAACTCTGGATTTCTTCATGGAACCCTGGAATCTCTAGCTGGATAAGTTGCTTAGAATGCCGAGAGGGAGCTAGGTGCCGGGTTTGGGCTCAATCCGCGTACTGGATCCACGTTCTGGGCAGTGAGGGGGAGGTCTAGGGTTGAAAGCCATGTTAACTCCTACTCAATAGCCATCCGGGGAGTGCGCCGTGTGCCAAAAGTCTCGGTTTGTCCTGGTTATGAATATATGTTGACAGTGGGTGACACTCAGGGGCTACTCAAGCTGGGTTCGTATTTTTTTATTTTTGATGAATTTCCCATTGTCGGGGTTCGGGGGGTGGGAAAAATCGGCAAACCCGCCGGCGTGCGCAGGCACGGGAGGTCCATTGCAACCTTGAACATAGGCACTTGCCCAGCCTAGGTACCCCATAGGGCACCCCAAAACATTTTTTGCAGAAAATACAGGGCAATTTCTAGGGTAACTACGGTTAGAAACCGCAATTGCCAGTGCATGACTCAGGGAAAATATAGTATATGCTTGCACCACGAGATGAGCACCAACATCCCGGGGACAGCGGTCCGCCACGATGTAGCATGCGTGTAAATTGCCTCGGGCCCTAGGGTGCGCTCAATTCTCGCACCTCCTTTGCAAAATCGCCGGTTTTTTGGAGTCGGTAAAAGGAAACACTGGATTTCTCCATGGAACCCTGGAATCTCTAGCTGGAGAAGTTGCTTAGAATGCCAAAAGGGAGCTAGGTGCCGTGTTTGGTCTCAATCCGCGTAGTGGATCCATGTTTTGGGCAGTTTGGCGGAGGTCTAGGGTTGAAAGCCATGTTAACTTCTACACGATAACCATCCAGGGGGTGCACCATGTGCCAAAAGTCTCGCTTTATCTTTCTTATGATTTTATGTTGCTAGTGAGTGACACACAGGGGCTACTCAAGATGGTTTTGTATTTTTCTTGATTTTTGATGAATTTCCCATTGTCGGGGTTTGGAGGATGGGCAAAGTCGGCAAACCTGCTGGCGCACGCAGGCACGCGAGGTCCAATGCAACCTTGAACCTAGGCGCTTGCCGAGCCTAGGTACCCCATGGGGCACCCCAAAACATTTTTTCCAGAAAATACAGGGCAATTTCTAGGGTACCTACAGTTAGAAACCACAATTGCCGGGGCATGACTCAGGGAAAATACAGTATATGCTTGCACCACGAGATGAGCACCAACCTCCCAGGAATGGCGGTCTTCCACGATGTAGCATGCGTCTAAATTGCCTCGGGCCCTATGGTGCGATCAATTCTCGCACCTCCTTCGCAGAATCTCCAGTTTTCTGGAGTCGGTAAATGGAAACTCTGGATTTCTCCATGGAACCCTGGAATCTCTAGTTGGAGAAGTTGCTTAAAATGCCGAGAGGGAGCTAGGTGCAGGGTTTAGGAACAATCCGTGTAGTGGATCCATGTTCTGGGAAGTGAGGGGGAGGTCTAGGGTTGAAATCCATGTTAACTCCTACTCGATATCCATCTGGGGTGTGCGCCGTGTGCCAAAAGTCCAAGTTTGTCTTATTTATGATTTTATATTGGTAGTGGGTGACACACAGGGGCTACTTGAGCTGGTTTAATATTTTTTATTTTTGATGAATTTCCCATTGTGTGTTTGTGTGTGTGTTATGTCTAGGGTTGATATAAAAATGGTTGTACTCCGTTTTCCCCCTCTCATGATAACTCGTCCTCACTTTGGTTGGTAAGCCCTGATTGGTCAAGACGGTTGTCACGCGGATCATTCTCACCCAACGTTGATCCTCTGTTATCTAACAGGCAAGATAGCCCCCTCCCCCCTTCCTCTCTCTCTCTGTCTCTCCTCTCTCTCTCTCTCTCTCTCTCTCTCTCTCTCTCTCTCTCTCTCTCTCTCTCTAGAGACGAACTTCTCTATCCACGCGAAATAACGAGTTTGCCACCGATACTTTACTTTCATAATCTAGAAGGAAAGTGTACAAAGGCGTATAATTTTCATATATCCGTGTCTATAACGGTTGCAACGCGTCCACCATGGCACAAGTACGACGCATTGTAATGTCGTATCAGCGGGGGTCGAATGATGCATCCTCTACACACGTCGTACCCTTCACATTAGAGCGACACAACACATGGGGTCTGGCTAGCCATGCTTTAGCCAAGCGCGATGACCAATTGTGTGAATCAACGGTTCCTCTCGTACTAGCTTTTCTGGAGTCGGTAAAAGGAAACTCTGGATTTCTCCATGGAATCCTGGAATCTCTAGCTAGAGAAGTTTCTTAGAATGCAGAGAGGGATCTAGGTGCCGGGTTTGGGCTCAATCCGCGCAGTGGATCCATGTTCTAGGAAGTAAGGGGGAGGTTTAGGGTTGAAAGCCATGTTAACTCCTACTCGATAGCCATCCGGGGGTGCGCGATGTGCCAAAAGCCCCGGTTTGTCTTTCTTCTGATATTATGTTGGTAGTAGGTGACACACGGGGACTACTCGTGCTGGTTTCGTATTTTTTTCTATTTTTGATGAATTTCTCATTGCCGGGGTTCGGGGGGTGGGCAAAATCGGCAAACCCGCCGGCACATGCAGGCGCGCGAGGACCAATGCAACCTTGAACCTAGACACTTGCCCAGCCTAGGTACCCCTTGGGGCACCCAAAAACATTTTTTTCAGAAAATACAGGGCAATTTCTAGGGTACCTATAATTAGAAACCTCAATTGCCGGGGCATGGCTCGGGGAAAATACAGTATATTCTTGCACCACGAGATGAGCACCAACCTCCTGGGGATGGAGGTCCGCCATGATGTAGCATTCGTGTAAATTTCCTCGGGCCCTAGGGCGCGCTCAATTCTCGCACCTCTGTGGAATCGCCGGTTTTTCGGAGTCGGTAAATGGAAACTCTGGATTTCTACATGGAACACTGGAATCTCTAGTTGGAGAAGATGCTTAGAATGCTGAGAGGGAGCTAGGTGCCGGATTTGGGATCAATCCGCATAGTGGATCCATGTTCTAGGCAGTGAGGGGGAGGTCTAGGATTGAAAGCCATGTTAACTCCTACTCGATAGCCATGTGGGGGTGTGCCGTGTGCCAAAAGTCCCGGTTTGTCCTGCTTACGATTTTATGTTGGTAGTGGGTGACACACAGGGGCTACTCGAGCTGGTTTCGTATTTTTCTAGATTTTTGATGAAATTCCCATTGTCGGGGTTCGGGGGTGGGCAAAATCTGCAAACCCGCCGGCGCGCGCAAGAATGCGAGGTCCATTGCAACCTTGAACCTAGGCACTTGCCCAGCCTAGGTACCCCAAAACATTTTTTCCAGAAAATACAGGGCAATTTCTACGGTACGTACAGTTAGAAACCGCAATTGCTGAGGCGTGACTTGGGGAAAATACAGTATATGCTTGCACCACGAGATGAGCACCAACCTCTCGGGGATGCCGGTCCACCACGACGTAGCATGCATGTAAATTTCCTCGGGCCCTAGGGCAGGCTCAATTATCGCACCTCATTTGCAGAATCGCCGGTTTTCCGGAGTCGGTAAATGGAAACTCTGGATTTCTCCATGGAACCCTGGAATCTCTAGTTGGAGAAGTTGCTTAGAATGCCGAGGGGGAGCTAGGTGCCAGGTTTGCGCTCAATCCGAGCAGTGGATCTACGTTCATGGGAAATGAGGGGGAGGACTAGGGTTGAAAGCCATGTTAACTCCTACTCGATAGCCATCCGGGGGGGTGCGCCATGTGCTAAAAGTCCCGGTTTGTCCTGTTTATGATTTTATGTTGGTAGTGGGTGACACACAGGGGCTACTCGAGCTGGTTTTCTAATTTTTGATTTTTGATGAACTTCCCATTGTGTGTTTGTTTGTGTGTGTTATGTCTAGGGTTGATATGAAAATGGTTGTACTCAGTTTTCCCCCTCTCATGATAACTCGTCCTCACTTTGGTTGGTAAGCCCTGATTGGTCAAGACGGTTGTCACGCGGATCATTCCCACCCAACGTTGATCCTCTGTGATCTAACAGGCAAGATAGCCCCCTCCCCCTTTCTCTCTCTCTCTCTCTCTGGAGACGGACTTCTCTATCCACGCGAAATAACGAGTTTGCCACCGATACTTTACTTTCATAATCTAGAAGGAAAGTGTACAAAGGCGTATAATTTTCGTATATGCGTGTCTATGCATTTCCTTTTATTCTCGGAAAATTATAAACTATTTGGATTTATATACACGACGGTATATAAAAATATAAAAAATGTGTGTATTTTCTAGTGCAGAGAGGGGGAAACGCGGTGGCACGCTCGTCTAACTGGTTGCAGCGCGTCCACCATGGCACAAGTACGATGCATTGTAATGTCGTATCAGCGGGGGTCGAATGATGCATCCTCTGCACATGTCGTACCCTTCACATTAGAGCGACACAACACATGGGGTCTGGCTAGCCATGCTTTAACCAAGCGCGATGACCAATTGTGTGAATCAACGGTTCCTCTCGTACTAGCTTTTCAGGAGTCGGTAAAAGGAAACTCTGGATTTCTCCATGGAATCCTGGAATCTCTAGCTGGAGAAGTTTCTTAGAATGCAGAGAGGGATCTAGGTGCCGGGTTTGGGCTCAATCCGCGCAGTGGATCCATGTTCTAGGAAGTGAGGGGGAGGTTTAGGGTTGAAAGCCATGTTAACTCCTACTCGATAGCCATCCGGGGGTGCGCCATGTGCCAAAAGCCCCGGTTTGTCTTTCTTCTGATATTATGTTGGTAGTAGGTGACACACGGGGGCTACTCGTGCTGGTTTCGTATTTTTTTCTATTTTTGATGAATTTCTCATTGCCGGGGTTCGGGGGGTGGGCAAAATCGGCAAACCCGCCGGCACATGCAGGCGCGCGAGGACCAATGCAACCTTGAACCTAGGCACTTGCCCAGCTTAGGTACCCCTTGGGGCACACAAAAACATTTTTTTCAGAAAATACAGGGCAATTTCTAGGGTACCTATAATTAGAAACCTCAATTGCTGGGGCGTGGCTCGGGGAAAATACAGTATATTCTTGCACCACGAGATGAGCACCAACCTCCTGGGGATGGAGGTCCGCCATGACGTAGCATTCGTGTAAATTGCCTCGGGCCCTAGGGCGCGCTCAATTCTCGCACCTCTGCAGAATCGCCGGTTTTCCGGAGTCGGTAAATGGAAACTCTGGATTTCTCCATGGAACCCTGGAATCTCTAGTTGGAGAAGTTGCTTAGAATGCCGAGGGGGAGCTAGGTGCCAGGTTTGCGCTCAATCCGAGCAGTGGATCTACGTTCATGGGAAATGAGGGGGAGGTCTAGGGTTGAAAGCCATGTTAACTCCTACTCGATAGCCATCCGGGGGGGTGCGCCATGTGCTAAAAGTCCCGGTTTGTCCTGTTTATGATTTTATGTTGGTAGTGGGTGACACACAGGGGCTACTCGAGCTGGTTTTCTAATTTTTGATTTTTGATGAACTTCCCATTGTGTGTTTGTTTGTGTGTGTTATGTCTAGGGTTGATATGAAAATGGTTGTACTCAGTTTTCCCCCTCTAATGATAACTCGTCCTCACTTTGGTTGGTAAGCCCTGATTGGTCAAGACGGTTGTCACGCGGATCATTCCCACCCAACGTTGATCCTCTGTGATCTAACAGGCAAGATAGCCTCCTCCCCCTTCCTCTCTCTCTCTCTCTCTATCTATCTATCTATCTATCTATCTATCTATCTATCTGCCTATCTATCTATCTATCTATCTGTCTAGAGACGGACCTCTTTATCCACGTGAAATAACGAGTTTGCCACCGATACTTTACTTCCATAATCTAGAAGGAAAGTGTATAAAGACGTATAAGTTTCATATATGCGTGTCTATGCATTTCCTTTTATAAACTATTTGTATTTATATACACGAGGGTATATAAAAATATAAAAAATGTGTGTATTTTATATTACAACGAGGGGGAAACGCGGCAGCACGCTCGTCTAAACGGTTGCAACGCGTCCACCATGGCACAAGTACGATGCACTGTAATGTCGTGTCAGCAGGGGTCGAACGATAAATCCTCTGCACGCGTCGTACCCTTCACATTAGAGCCTGACAACGCACGGGGTCTAGCTAGCCATGCTTTAACCGTTGTGTTTTTATGCATCCCTCCTTTCGACCCTTCTACCTAAAGCAATCGATCGAGGCGTAGATTAAATAATCTATCGAGTGGTCATGTCATGCCTATGAAAAGCCTACTACTGCTCCCGCTGCAAACGGGAACGGGTCTCACAGTACCGCGCCTGCAATCTCACTGCTAGCTAGGGCCCATGGCATGAACCGTCCAGGCGTCAGCCAGAAGCCCTACCGGGGCACCCAACTAATGAGCCTCAAGGTGGTGGGCCCCAGGAGGAGACTTAACAATGCCCCGTCTTTAAAACCTACTCTTTGCATCGTCTCCCTTCCACCCATTAACCAATTCTCCCTGATATAGCAAAACCCACAAACCTCACCGTATAGCTCGAGGCCGAACAGCTACCTTGTCTCTTCTGATGCCATGAAACGAGTGCTTGTAGGTGAGTCTTCGGGTGTTGCCGCCAGGCTGCCTGCGCCTGCCACGGGCGATGTGCCGCCTCCCACTGCAGATCTAGAGGAGATGCATGCAGCCCAGGGCGAGGAGGATGAACAATTCGACCCTTATGAGGACTATGTGCTCGCGGGTGCAGAAGACTTCGGAGCCCCCGATGAGGGCGAGGAGTTCGACGAGCATGTGCTTCTCGTGTACCCGGAGGTACTTTTATTTCTCCAACTTTCTCGTTTACTGTTCATATTTTCTGGTCGGGCTGTAGATGTACTAGTACCGAATATGTTCAAGTGATCTGTATTCTACAGATCATGATCAGATGCACCATACAACCCGTTGCATGCAGAGATTTGGTCTGTTCTGAATTACTCCACATTCTACATTTAGGAGCGAGTTGTGGAGACAGCCGTAATAAAAACTGTAAAAATTGTGCTGTGGTTTTCAAAGTAACTTGAAATGGTTGTTCGAATATGTATGCATGACCGGTAAGTAAATTTATTTTGCTCATTTCTTTTGCATTTTTTGCACATTACAGGATGATTCAAGTGAGGTGGGCTCTGACAAGGAGTATAGGGACGACAAGAGTCGCCACGTCTTGAAGAGTATCAAGAGCAGGAATTTCCCTTTCCGCACTCTAAGTGGGGAGCTCAGTTTCCCCTTCTATAGAAAAAGATTCAACCCAAGGATGGACAACATGATTCAGCATGTGGTTGGCATCGGTAAAAGCCTCAATGCTTCACTCAAGCCGGCAACCAAGGCTAAGCACGCTGCGTTTGGAAAATTCCTGAGGGAGTACGCCAAGACCGGCTGTGTATCCCCATCCTTCGGTATCGGCCGGATTCGCCGCTCCAAGACAGCCAAGAAGTGACCTTGCTGCCTCCTACGACACCAAATAATTTTAAGTTGTTTCTGTCATTTCTAGAACATGAGACTATATGTGGTGTGTTGGACCAGATGCAATGTCTTCGTGTGTGTGTGTGTGTGTTTCATTCGTGTCGCCGCCCTCTCGATCCCCACGCCATCGCGAAGTCGCACGCACATCCTTCCTGCCCGGCACGACCACGCAATCATAGCCCTACGATGTCGAAACTGATGGTGCTCGACCGGTCAAACTTGCTTCATGGTAGGTAAAGACCGTAGTGATGGTAAAGAGATCTCCCCGGCCCTCCTCCTCCCCCTCCACTTTTAATGAAGGGCCTCCCGGCCCCGCAGCTCTGCGCTGTGCAAATTCTGCCGGTGCCATTTCCATGCGGCAACATCCAGAACTATCATGCAGTGCCTGGGTTTACTTTATGTGGCTTGACTTTTCTAAAAATTTGGCCAAACATTCCATGGCTTAACCATTCAAAAAAAATATAGGCCTTAAGCCATGGGATGGAGGGAATACTCCCTCCCTCCTAGTTTAGGATGCGCATAATTTTTTTTCAAGATTTCTCAAAATTAGGATGCGTATTATACATGGAAGCCTAGTGCTAACCTGACTCTTTTGCCCCTGATTAAATACTGCATGCAATTAACTTATTATATGTTTCCCTTCCCACAATGATGACTAACCAATGCATGCATGAGTTTTAATGGGGAGGCTCCACACGGTGGCATGCATGAGTAGTAATGAGTAAATTGGGAAAGGATTAATTCAGTATAGGATTTTCCTCCACAACCTTGCATGCAGTCTATTGGTATGCGTGTCAAAAACTATACGCATCCTAAATTGGGAGAGAGGTAGTATTACTGAATATAGCTATCTAAGATTGTGGTTGGATCCACAAGATCAGATGCCGCTGTCCATGAACGAGCACAATCTAAGGACACATTCATAATATAAGATGCTAGCAAACTCGGCACATCGTGCTTGGCAGCAGTGGTGCAGACATAATTATTGTTATAACGAAGGTTACAATCATATACACACCCAGATTATAGTTTGAAAAGGTAATACACAACAGTTCGGAAGTGCTCACACATAGCTATCACACATTGTACTTATGAAAGAACATGTTTTCGTAAACATAACAAGCCCGATACAAACACAACAATCATGCACTAAAACTGGACATCCAGCCTGTTGGAATGATTCACGGAGAAGGCGACCGATCCCAAGTGTCTTCGGGTGCTTGCCCCGGCTGTTAGATCCTCTCCATCATGGAATCTGCGGTAAACCACTTGCCTTGGTGGTGGTTGAAGGGCGCGTTGCCTGGAACGAAACACTTTGATCTGGCGGTACAGCTCATGGCTGACATACCCGTCAATAGCAGCATACTTCAGGTTAGGTTCAGAAAGCGGCTTATCCTCCCAGTGTACCGGTGAGGTACAGCTCGTGGCTGACATACCCGTCAATAGCAACATACTTCAGGTTAGGTTCAGAAAGCGGCTTCTCCTCCCAGTGTCAAAAGAGGCTTAGTGAACCGGTGAGGCGACTCGGAGGCGCTGGTAGAAGGCTGACCAGCCGTAGCCTGTGCCATCAATGGCGACGTGATAGCATGTTGACTGACTGGACAACACGCTCTCCACCGCCGCTGCAGGTGCCGCCTGATGCCTTCCCTACTGACTGGACACTTCAATGCCCCCCTTTTAATCGGCCACCCGTGACCATCTTCTCCCACACAGAACGGAACACCATCCCTCTCCTCCTTACCCTTTTCCTTATCCACTGCTTGCAGCTAGCCATGGCCGGCGGCACTGGGTCGAGGGGAGGCCGTGGCGTCCGTGGACGCTGAGGGAGGCGTGGAGGACGCGGCCAACTCACCGTGCCACCACGCTCTCCCTCAACACCATCATCGCCCGAAGATTTCAACCCAGGCACCCAGTTCGCCGTGGCCATCCACCACGGCATGCCGTGTGACAGGCTGCTCCTGCCCCGCAGGTTCGTGACGCTGATCGGCAACGAGTCGTCCCCGCTCACCATGATGCAGGCAAACGGCTTCTGGATACGCAGGTACCCAGTCGACTTGTAGTCCGACCACCTCAGCCAGATGTACCTTGGCAACGGCTAGGAGCGCTTCACCCGCTCGCACCAGATCGAAGTGGGCAACATCGTCGTCTTCAAGTACGACGGCGAAGTAAAGTTCAGCATTAGTGTCTTCGACCACACCGTGTGCCGCCGCTGCTACCACTCCGACGCCTCCTCCGACTCCGATGAGTAGGCTAGGCTGTGCGCGCGCCATGTATGATGTATGAATGTAGGAATTGGCCATTTGAAATGAAAATCTTTATTAAAGCCCTAAAACATCATTACACTCACGCCGCCCTAAAACATTGTTACAACCTAAGACTACACTTGTTGGGGATTTGCTATATGGGTATCCTCATAGCATGTCTCCTATTCGGATAACCTAGGTGGCACATAGTTGGTAGCATGGCCCATGGCCTGCTGGGCGTCCCAGTTAGATGGATCCAGAAGGGAGGCCCATGCCGGATAAAGGAAGGCTACGGTTGGAGTCACCGACGTACCCGGAGCCGTGGAGTGCAAGATACACAAGACTAGTAACATACGGTGTAGGACTGTAACCTGTCCGACTAGGACTTTTCCCTGTAACCCTAGGACCTGGCGACTATATAAGTCGGGCCTATGGGAGCCTTTAGGGCACAATCTTAGACGATCATAGATAACTTCAGACAACCTCGCACAACGAACCAATCCCTTTAACTCGGCGTATTGCCCTTATAGTGATTTATAGAAGGAGTAGGATTCCGCCACCGTTGTGGGATCTGAACCTGGGTAAGCTGTGTTACCTCGTACCCGTCAACCGTCCGCCTTACCCCACGTCTCTAAACACGCACTGTGAGGTCCCCTACATGGCGTACTCATCGGCAATACCACGACAGTTGGCGCCCACTATGGGTCAAGAGGCGCTTCAGGCTCTTCAGTGGGCGAGGACCAAGATCTTCGCGGGAATCAGCGAAACCGTAGCCATCGGTCGCGTTCTCTTCTCCGGAAACATTCTGATCGTCCCTCTCGACGAGTTCTGGATCCCGGTGAAGACAAACCCTGCGCAGTGCGCGATCGTTCCTATCGGAGACATCCACCTCTTCATTGGCGAAACCGACTCGGGCACTAGTTCCCTAGAGGTCGGAGGAGCATCAAAGCCCGCACGGACTGCCTACGGGAAGGATACGTTCGCGGAAGGATCGATGTCGGATCTCTCTACGGAGTTTGCCGGCAAATATCGGAAAAATTCAAGGCCCACCCAAACCGCCCCTGTGCAGGATATAAAGGTGGAAGATCGCTGCAAGTCCGCCGGCCTCGCCCGTGCGTCTGGACAGCAGAGATCCAAGTTTGTCGGCGTGGTTACCATCTTCGATCTGGCGCGTTGCGTTTAGAGAGACGGTGAAAACCCCCACGATTACCTGGCCAGGTGGCTCCGCATACGAGACGATCTAGCCCACTACCCCAATGATGATGCTATGTATCACTTTGTGGAAGGACTGGACCATGGCACGCTTCTCCGACACTCTCTAAGACGGCAGCAGGCTTCAGGATGCCTTACCTTCGAATGCATGGTGAGCACCGTCAACAACTACGTGGAGGCCAAAGCGGCAGCCCAGACAGTGCTTGCGCTCATTGACGGGGCCCCTCCGATTCAGCCACCGCTACCACCGCCTCCGGCCGCCATCGTCGCAGCTGCACCACCACCTCCAGTCATCGTCACTGATGTTGCACCTCCACCGCCAATCATTAAGGAAGTCCTGGCACCCTCCGACTTTGTGATTGACGCGCTAGACGCCGACTTTAGTGCAGATTTGGAGGAGATAGATTTCAGTCCAGAGGAACTAGACTCTGCCATGCAGGAGATGGAGGAGGAGTACACGCGCGACGAGCAAGCCAACAACGCCGTCACGTCTCGAGAGGTGTTTGTCACCATTGGGACGATGATGGATGAAGATCAACCCGGACAAGGTCCGCCTACAGCGCTGGAAAAGGGGAAGGGGCCACTTTATTGCTGCTGGCGATGATCGCGCGAAGGTCATGCCTCCTCCGCCTAACCCAGTGCAGCAGCCGCAGGAACTCGGCACCGGCCCGAGCAACAACAACACCGCAAACTTGCCGCCTCCGTCGTCTACGTCTGCTGCTGCCCAAGTTACTCCGGCTGATAGAGTGATGTACGGCAATCTCCTCGTTGAACCACTAACTGTAGCTCATATCTGGAACATGACTCAGCTTGACGAGAAGCGCCGGCAGCTGCTGGAGGAAGCGCGGTCCATCGCGGATCAAGGCACCAAGCTAGATCGAGATCTGGTCAACGCATAGAAGTCCATAGAGAAGGCTAGAGAAATGGAGGCCGAGTACAAGACTCTGTTGCAGCAGCAGAAGGCCAAGAAAGATCCGGCTCGCATCATCAACGATCCTGGTGTACGGCGAAACCTAGGATGGTCTCCCTCGAAGCCCGCACATGCCAAGCCATATATTGACAGTGAAGGCAAATAGGTGATGCCCACCCCACTCCTTAACCTCGCCGTCGCCAAGACCCTTCTGGAGCAGGATAGATCGCCCGAGGCAGTAGAACATGTCTATGACCTAGTGGCCAAGGCAGTGAAGCAGTAGGAAAAGGCCACCTCTCAGAGGCTTGAGTCCGACCCAGCGCTTTGCCAGTCTAGCCAGCATAAGCCGCCAAGGGACAGACGTCCTCTTGATGTCGGGTCCCAGACGGGTTCATACGAACAAAGATGGAGGGATGCGCGCAATAGGAGGGATGCTATCCCCATATCCTCCGACCACGGAGAAAAGGCCTGACCTCGTCGCCCATCGCCACCGCCACGATCCACCCGACATCGCGAAGATCCCAAGGCTCACCATCGTACGGATATGCACCCGCCAAGGCAGTGCGGCATCGTCATCCGCAACAACACGGAGCAGACCCATCATGACGGAGAGCACAACCACGGACACAAGAGCAGGTCACGCCATGACCCTCCGCGTCCGACAAGCAACCGTGACAGGCGTGAGGCGTCGCAGGAGGGTAACAGCAAGAAGACTAACCCACGACCACCTCCGCCTCCGTCACCACCTACCAGTCACCATGGCGGAGGAGGCCCGCATCACTCACGTAGCCCATCCCCTGTTGACAACAAGAAGAAGAACCCATAGCCATACGATGCATGTTCGCGGATCGATAAGATCCACGAGGCCCGGGAATGACCATACCTGGGACCACGTTGCTTTGGACCTGCAATACGGTCCACAATTTACCCCAAAGGTTTCCGGATCGACAAGACCATCAAGCCCTATGACGGCACCGCCAAGCCATCCACATGGTTGCAGGACTATGGCAACGCGGTGGAGATTGCTAGAGGCAACCCCAACGTCGTTGTAAAGTACCTCCCATTAATGTTGGCGGGCACGGCCCCTCAATGAATCGATGACTTGCCAGAGAAATCCATCTGCAATTGGTTGGACATGCAAGAAGCGTTCACCAAGAACTTTGAGGGTACGTACAAGCGTCCCTACACTATTGGCGATCTACAGCGGTGCGTGCAAGAGAAAGACGTGACATCTCGCGCCTACCTCTCTCGCTGGCTGGACATGAAGAATTCCTGCGCATGAGTGCACGCTCAAACCGCCATGGTTTCCTTCATCGATGGGTTGGAAAGAGGGACTGTTGGGAATATGCTATATGGGTATCCTTATAGCATGTCTCTTATCCGGCTAACCCGGGTGGCCCGTACTCGGTAGCATGGCCTATGGCCTGCTGGGCAGCCCAGTTAGGTGGATCCAGAAGGGAGGCCCATGCCGGATAAAGGAAGGCTACGGTGGAGTCACTAACGTACCCGGAGCCTTGGAGTGCAAGATACACAAGACTAGTGATAGACGGTGTAGGACTCTATAACCTGTCCGGCTAGGACTTTTCCCTGTAACCCTAGGACCTGGCGACTATATAAGTCGGGCCTATGGGAGCCTTTAGGGCATCGATTCACACAACCTCGCACAACGAACATATCTCTGTAACTCGGCGTATTGCCTTTATAGTGATTTATAGCAGGAGTAGGATTCCGCCACCATTCTGGGATCTGAACCTAGGTAAGCTATGTTACCTCGTACCCGTCAACCGTCCGCCTTACCCCATGTCTCTAAACACACACTGTGAGGACCCCTCCATGGCGTACTCGTCGGCAATACCACGACAGTTGGCGCTCACCTTGGGGCAAGAGGCGCTTCAGGATCTTCAGCGGGCGAGGACCAAGATCTTCGCAGGAATCGGCGAAACCGTAGCCACCGGTCGCGTTCTCTTCTCCGGCAATGTTCCGATCGTCCCTCCTGACGAGTTCTGGATCCCAGCGAAGATGAACCCTCCACGGTGTTCGATCGTTCCTATCGGAGACATCCACCTCTTCATCGGCGAAACCGACTCGGGCACTATTTCCCTGGGAGTCGGAGGAGCATCAAGACCCGCACGGACCGCCTACGGGCTGGATACGTTAGCGTAAGGATCGATGTTGTATCTCTCTTCGGAGTTTGCCGACAAAGATTGGAAAGCATCAAGACCCGGATAGACCGCCTATGGGCTGGATACGTTCGCAGAAGGATAGATGTCGGGTCTCTCTTCGGAGTTTGCCGGCAAAGATTGGAAAAACTCAAGGCCCGCCCAAACCACCCCTGTGCAGGATATAAAGGTGGAAGATCACTGCAAATCCGCCGGCTTCGTCCGTGTGTCTGGACAGCAGAGATCCAAGTTCGTCGGCGTGGTTACCATCTTCGATCTAGCACGCTGCATTCAGAGAGAGGGCAAGAACCCCCGCGATTACCTGGCCCGGTGGCTCCGTATACAAGCCGATCTGGCCCACTACCCCAATGATGATGCTATCTATCACTTTGTGGAAGGATTGGACCATGGCACGCTTCTCCGACATTCTCTAAGACGGAAGCAGGCGTTAGGATGCCTTACCTTCGAAGGCATGGTGAACACCGTCAACAACTACGCGGAGGACGAAGCGGCAGCTCAGACAGCGCTTGCGCTCATTGACGGAGCCCCTCCGATTTAGCCGCTGCCTCCGCCGCCATGGTCATAGCAGCACCACCACCTCCAGTCATCGTCGAGGCCGTTGCACCTCCACCGCCAGTCATCGAGGAAGTCCTGGAACCCTCCGACTCTGTCATTGACGCGCTTTATGCTGATTTCAGTGCAGATTCAGAGGAGATAGACTTCGGTCCAGAAGAGCTAGACTCCGCTATGCAGGAGATGGAGGAGTACTCGCGCGACGAGCAAGCCAACAACACCGTCACGTCCCGAGGGGTGTTCGTCACCATTGGGACGGTGATGGATGAAGGCCAACCCGGACAAGCTCCACCTACAACGCTGGACAAGGGGAAGGGGCCACTAATTGCTCCTGACATTGATCGCACAAAGGTTATGCCTCCCCCGCCTAACCCAGTGCAGTAGCCGCAGGAACTCGGCACCGGCCCGAGCAACAATAACACCGCAAACTTGCCGCCTCCAGCATCTACGTCGGCAGTAGCCCATGTTACTCCAGCTAATAGAGTGATGTATGGCAATCTCCTTGTCGAGCCACTAACCGTTGCTCATATCCGGAATGTGACCCATCTTGACGAGAAGTGCCAGCAGCTGCTGGAGGAGGCGCAAGCCATCACGGAGCAAGGCGCTAAACTCGATCGAGATCTGGTCAACACGCAGACGTCCATAGAGAAAGCTAGAGCAATGGAGGCCGAATACAATACTTTGTTGCAGCAGCAGAAGGCTAAGAAAGCTCCGGCTCGCGTCATCAACGATCCTGGTGTACGGCGCAAGCTAGGATGGGCCCCTCGAAGCCAGCACAGGCCAAGCCATACATTGACAGTGAAGGCAAGAAGGTGATGCCATCCCACTCCTTAACCTCGCCGTCGCCAAGACCCTTCTGGAGCAGGATAGATCGCCTGAGGCAGTGGAACAGGTCTATGACCTGGTGGCCAAGGTGGTGAAGCAGCAGGAAAAGGCCACCTCTCAGAGGCTTGAGTCCGACCCAGCGCTCTGCCGATATAGCCAGTACAAACCGCCAAGGGACAGATCTCCTCAGGATGTCGGGTCCCGGACGGGTTAATCAGAACAAAGACGGAGGGATGCACGCAACAGGAAGGATGCTATCCCCATATCCTCCAACCATGGAGAAAAAGCCCGACCTCGTCGCCCATCGCCACCGCCCCGATCCCCCCGACGTCAGGAAGACTACAAGGCTCACCATCGTACGGATATGCCCCCACCAAAGCAGTGCTACATCATCATCTGCGACAATGCGGCGCAGACCCTTCATGATGAAGAGCGCAACCAAGGACACAAGAGCAGGTCACACCATGACCCCCCGCGTCCGACAATCAACTGTGACAGGCGTGAGGCGTCGCAGGAGGGTAACAACAAGAAGGCTAACCCACCGCCACCTCCGCCTACGTCGCCGCTAAGCAGTCACCATGGCGGAAGAGGCCTGTGTCGTTCACGCAGCCCATCCCTTGTTGACAAACAGAAGAACCCGGAGCCTTATGATGCATGTTCGCAGATCGATAAGATCCACGAGGCCCGGGAAGGACCATACCTGGGACCACGTTTCTTTGGACCTGCAATACGGTCCGCATCTTACCCCAAAGGTTTCCGGATTGACAAGACCATGAAACCCTATGACGGCACCGCCAAGCCAGCCACATGGTTGTAGGACTACGACAACGCGGTGGAGATTGCCGGAGGAAACCCCAACATTGCCGTCAAGTACCTCCTGTTAATGTTGGCGGGCATGGCCCGTCAATGGATCGACGACTTGCCGGAGAAATCTATCTACAACTGGCTGGACATGTAAGAAGAGTTCACCAAGAACTTTGAGGGTACATACAAGCGTCCCTGCACTGTGGGCGATCTACAGCGGTGCGTGCAAGAAAAAGACGAGACATCTCGCACCTACCTCTCCTGATGGCTGGATATGAAGAATTCCTGCGCAGGAGTGCATGCTCAGACCGCCATGGACGCCTTCATCGATGGATTGGAAAGGGGCACATTGCTCCGACATAAGCTGAAGCGCTTACAGGACAATCACCAACTTGACTTGAATCAGATGATTCAGTTAGCTAGCGAGTTCGCAGCTGCCAACGACGATGCTCGTGGCTCTTTGCCGGCATCGGCCGTTCCAACTCAAGCTCGGAGGAACAAAAGTACAAAGCAGAAAACCGCTCCAGAAGAAAAGCAATCTACCGACATGGTCGCTATGACTTTTGAAGGACGAGGAGAAGGCGGACAACATGGCCAAGGAAGGGGAGCTGGCCGTGGGAAGCAACGAGGAAGTGAAACCACCTCGGTGCCGCTCCGCGTTCCCCAAACCTACAAGGAGTACCGCGTTATGCTATATGGGTATCCTCATAGCATGTCTCCTATCCGGATAACCCGGGTGGCCCATAGTCGGTATCATGGCCCATGGCCTGCTAGGCGGCCCAGTTAGATGGATCTAGAAGGGTGGCCCATGTCGGATAAAGGAAGGGTACGGTTGGAGTCACCGACGTACCCGGAGCCTTGGAGTGCAAGATACACAAGACTAGTGATAGACGGTGTAGGACTCTGTAACCTGTCCGGCTAGGACTTTTCCCTGTAACCCTAGGACCTGGCGACTATATAAGTCGGGCCTATGGGATCCTTTAGGGCATCGATTCACACAACCTCGCACAGCGAACATATCTCTGTAACTCGGCGTATTGCCTTTATAGTGATTTATAGCAGGAGTAGGATTCCGCCACCGTTGTGGGATCTGAACCTTGGTAAGGTGTGTTACCTCATACCCGTCAACCATCCGCCTTACCCCACGTCTCTAAACACGGACTATGAGGACCCCTCCATGGCGTACTCGTCGGCAATACCACGACAGGGACGTTGCTCCAGCATAAGATGAAGCTCTTGTAGGACAATCACCAGCTTGACTTGAACCAGATGATTCAATTGGCTAGTGAGTTCGCAGCTGCTGACGACGATGCTGGCGGCTCCTTGCCAGCAACGTCCGTTCAAACTCAGGCTCGGAGGAACAGCAGTATAAAGCGGAAAACCACTCCAGAAAAAAAGCAATCTACCGACATGGTTGCTATGACTTTTGTAGGACGAGGTGATGGCGGACAACATGGCCGAGGAAGGGGAGCCGGCCGTGGGCAGCAACGAGGAAGTGAAATCACCTCGATGCCGCTCCCCAAACCTATGAGGAGTACCGCGATATGCCATGCCTCATACACCTCAATGTCAACGGTAATCCACCCATACCAATCGACACTGCAAGTTCGTCAACGACCTCAAGGAAGACCCGGAGTCTGGCTAAAAGCAAAGTCGAAAGAACAGACCGTGAGGCAAGGGCAAGGGGAAGAAGAAGGAGGAGTCCAAAGATTCAAGTGACATGGACGAGGACGTTGACCTCAAGCACGCCGCCAAGAGCGACGACAAGGGCAAGAACCCCTTCGTGAAGAAGGCGCCAGTCTACCACACTTTCCTTGGCACCCCCACCATCTGACAACAAAAGACCTCTATGAGGATCCTGATGGCTACTCTACCCCCAGTTCCCCAGTACCTGCGCTGGTCGGAGGTTCCAATTACTTGGGACAGGACGGACCACCCAGACCTCGTTCCTACGGAGAACCAATACGCCATGGTCATCAACCCCTTGATTGACGATGTGGAGTTCACCACGTGTATGGTGGATAGTGGAGGCAGCATCAACATTATGTACTTGGATACACTATAGAAGATGAACTTGATAGAGGCAAACCTAAGGCAGACCAACACCATCTTCCATGGTGTAGTTCCTGGTTGGGAGGCTCGGTCCCTTGGGTGCATCACACTTCAGGTTGCCTTTGGCGATGTTAATAATTACCGCCAAGAGCACATGACCATTGAGGTGGTTCCCTTTAAGAGCGTGTACCACGTCATATTCGGCAACGACATATTCCACACGTTCATGGCCAAGCCATGCTTCGTCTACAACAAACTCAAGATACCTGGACCAAACGGTGTCATCACCGTATCCAGAAGCTTTACCAAGGCAAGGGATTGCGAGATTAATGAAGCAGCCTTCGCGAAAGTTGTCCTCTACAGCGAAGAATTCAAAGAGATCCAGAGCAAGGTCGATGACTCAGAGATGCCTGCGTCGAAGAAGCAGATCTCCGACTCCGCTCCTGCATTCAAGGCCGCCATCGAGACCAAGCCGGTGGAACTTGTGGTAGGCGATGCCTCCATGGTCACCGCCATTGGGACGAACCTGGATCCCAAATAGGAAAGCGCGCTCGTCGAGTTCCTCCGTGAGAATAGGGACATCTTTGCCTGGCAACCTGCCGACATGAAAGGTGTACCTAGGGAACTTGCCGAGCACAGCTTAAACATTGATCCAAAATGCAAACTAGTGAAACAACCTCTACGACGCTTCGGAGACGAGAAGAGACCCGCCATTGGCAAAGAGATAGCTAGGTTACTTAAGGCTAGATTTATCCGAGAAGTCCTTCACACCCGATGGGTGGCCAATCCTGTACTTGTCCCCGAAAAGGGAACCAAAGCATTAAGAATGCACGCTGATTACACCGGCTTGAACAAAGCGTGTCCCAAATATCCGTCTGCTTTGCCTCGCATTGACCAAGTCATTGACTCGTCGGCTGGCTCGGAACTTTTGTGTTTTCTCGACGCATACTCAGGATACCACCAGATCAAGATGAGGAAGTCAGACCAATTGGCCACTTCGTTCACTACCACATACGACACGTTTTGCTATGTTACGATGCCCTTTGGGCTAAAAAACGCACGTGCTACATACCAGCGAACAATGCAACGTTGCCTTAACGACCAAATTGGTCGGAACATTCACACCTATGTGGACGATATCACGGTGATGTCTAAAAAGTCAAATGACTTAATCTCCGACTTAAAAGAAACCTTTGATAATCTCCGTAAATACAACATGATGCTTAACCCTAAGAAGTGTGTCTTTGGGGTTCCATCCGGCAAATTGTTGGGTATCATCATTTCCCAGCACGGAATTGAGGTCAACCCGGAGAAAATCAAGGCCATCTTAAACATAAACCGTCCGACATGCCTAAAGGACATTCAATGACTAACAGGTTGTGTTGCAGCAGTTAGTCGTTTCGTCAGCCAACTTGGAGAGAAGGCTCTGCTGCTGTACAAGTTGCTGAATAAGGCGGACAAAATCACGTGGACGGACGAAGCAGATGCAGCATTGAAGCAGCTCAAGGAGATTCTTTCCTCAGCGCCCATCCTTGCAGCGCCCGAGCCTGGCGAGCCCCTGTTAATTTACATGGCGGAAACCAACCGGGTAATTAGGATCGTCGTCGTGGTAGAGCGGAAGGAACCAGGCTATGAGTACGGAGTTCAACGACCAGTTTACTATGTAAGCGAGGTCTAGACGGAGTCCAAGCAGCGTTACCCGCACTACCAGAAGATAGCTTATGGAGTATTCCTTGCTTCTCGGAAGCTGGGGCATTATTTCTAGGAGCACCCAATCACAGTGGTGAGCAAGACTCCACTGTCCGACATTATCAACAACAGCGACGCTACGGGAAGGGTGGCGAAGTGTGGCATTGAACTTGCCACCTTTGAGATCACCTACAAGAGACACGACGCTATCAAGTCACAAGTCTTGGCGGATTTTGTTGCAGACTGGACGGAGATGCCAGATGCTAGTCCATTGCCAGAACCAGAGTACTGGGTGATGCACTTTGACGGAACAAAGTTGCTCAATGTCTCGGGGGCTGGTGTATTGCTACAGTCACCAACAGGAGGCAAGCTACACTATGTTCTACAGATCCACTTCGAGGCTACAAACAACATGGCGGAGTATGAAGCACTCATTCATGGATTGCGTGTAGCCAAGGATATTGGCATCAAGCGCATAATTTTCTATGGAGATTCCGACTTGGTTGCCTAGCAGGTGGCTGGCACCTGGAATGCGCGGAACCCTATGATGGAGGCATATCGAGACCAAGTGGACGAGATAGCCAAGAGCTTCTTGGGCTACGAAGTCAAGTATGTACCTAGGGAGCAAAACGAGGCGGTTGATTTGCTATCTAAGCTTGGATCAGGGTGCAAACGAATTCCTTCAGGAGTTTTCCTAGAGCATTTGCACACACCATCCGTGAAGGGAGCCAACATCGACTACCCGGATAGATTCAACTCTTTAGTCCACATGGTGACAAAGGTCCCTCCGTCTTGGACAAAACCGTTCATGGAATATCTCGAACACAGAACTTTGCTCGACGACAAGGTCGAAAGACGGCAAATAGTACGACGAGCAAAGGGTTATACCATCATCAATGGATAACTCTACAAAAGGAGAACTACTGGTATGGAAATCCTATGCGAAATCCATCTCAGAGATTGTGGGCATCACGCCGCTCCTCGATCGTTGGTCGCGAAAGCATTCTGGCAAGGATTCTACTGGCTGAGCGCGAAGGCGGACGCCGACAAGCTGGTTGAGACATGCATGGGATGCTCGTATTATGCCCGACAACCACATGTTCCTACTAAAGAATTGCAAACAATACCAATAACTTGGTCGTTTGCAGTTTGGGGGCTAGACATGGTGGGACCATTACAGACGACACCATGTGGGTTTACGTATCTTCTTGTAGCAGTTGATAAATTCACTAAATGGATATAAGCTAAACCCATTAGAAAGCTTGATGGGGCAACTGCCCTCAGGTTTGTCTGGGATATAGTGGTGAGATTTGGTCTCCCACATAGCATTATCACCGACAACGGAAGCAACTTATCACTCGGATAAGTGGAGGCTTATTGTTCGGAGAAGGGAATCCAACTTGACCTTGCATTTGTGGCACATCCACAATCCAATGGTCAGGTTGATCGAGCCAATGGATTAGTTCTGCAGGGAATCAAGCCACGTCTTGAGGCACCGCTACATAGAGCAGCTGGAGCCTGGGCGGAAGAATTGCCATATGTGCTGTGGAGTTTACGAACTACACCCAACAGATCCACCGGCTACACTCCTTACTTCATGGTATATGGAGCAGAAGCCATCCTGCCTTCCGACATACTTCACGATGCACCAAGAGTTGTCGCCTATGACGAAGATGACGCTGAAGAATCCAGATGCCTAGATGTGGACCTTCTCGAGGAGGAGCGCGTTTTGGCATGCCAAAGATCCGCCATCTACCAGCAGAAGCTACGCAGCTACCATAGTCGCCGCGTTCGGCATCGCTCGTTTAAAGAGGGGGATTTGGTGCTCCGACTTAAGCAGAAGAAGTCACACAAATTATCCCCGCCATGGGAAGGACCGTTCATCATAAGCAAGACACTACTCAATGGGTCTTACTACCTCGTTGACAATCACGAACTGAAGCATAGATCCAACGAGGATCATAAGCGTAAGCGAACTGAACCGGATGATGACTACCTGGAGCTTGATTAGCCATGGAACATAGCACAGCTACGTCCCTTTTACACTTAGTATTTTTTATCTAATTTGTGTACCTATTATATGATCAATGAAATAAAGCTCTCTGGTTCACACATATTTCTGAGTCTTTTACCTCCTTTAGTGTTCATTTTTGGATCATATAAGAAACCTTTATGTACAAGTTTTGCGATTGTACTGGTGAAAATTCCGCCTACGGGCGTTAGCTTAAGTTTTCTGGTCTACATGTTCTTTGTCGTTTTTATGTGGATTCTGGAGTAGTGACATTCAGCACTTGTTGTCGGCGATTTTGTGCTTAGGTTTTTGACGGTGCCATTGGGCATCATCACCTGAGCGCATGGTTCCGACAATGAGTCTTCTGACTCACGAAAAGTCAATCATAAGAACCAAAGTAATGGATAAACCAGCACTTTCTTAAAAAATATATACATGCTAGAAACTGGTTCTTAAGTAGCAGGACATACAACATTGTTTTCCGCCTTAAGTTAAATACATAGTTTTTTCCGCATACGCATCAAAGGTGAAACAAATAGTACAAGTTGTTTTTCATTCCTTTGGCGCAGGCGACTTGGAGGCAGCGTCATCAGCAGCAGCAGGATAATCACCCTCAAAGTCGGCAGTGTGAAGGGACTCGGAGAATCTTTGATTTCCGCCATCGATGGTGTTCATTGGCACGAAGACGTTGACATCGACTAACTCGGCAACTCTAGTGTCATAGCCCGTGAGTGACGACAAGATGGATTCATGATTAATCTCTTTGCCATCGTCATCTACGTCGGGAATGCCAGAGGTCACTATGTCGATGTCGGCATCTTCGTAGTGTGCCTTCACCATTGACAGCACCATCCTTGCGCCAGCCCGTGCACATGAAGCTTTCCAGCTTGTGATACGCTCGGTGGCTCGGCGCAGGATCTGCGAGTACTTCGCCACATAGTCTGATGCCTTGATGTTAATCTGGAGGGGCTTAGCGATCTCTTTGGCTTGCGCGATGGCGGTGTTGATTAAGTTGCCGGCAAGAACCATGCATTTCTTGGCTGGAGGAAGCGACTGGGTTAAACCCATAGGAGCTGCAAATTTCGACAAGGAACACATGAGTTCAAAAATTCAGAGTATCTAGACTATAGAAATCCTAGACGGAGAATCACTTACTGAAGATGCTGGCCTCAGCCTGCCAGGGGGTATCCGCCAAGGAGTCCCGTTCTTGTTGGAGGAGTTTATACGCCTCATGATGGCGTTGATTCTGCTCGTCGGCAGCTCTCTTCTGATCTCTCAAGATCGAGATCTCCTCCTTCAAGCGGTTGATCTCCTTGGTGGCGGAGTCCTATAGGACTTTCATGGATTCCTCGTGCATCTTCTGCATGTCCTTCCTCTCCTTCTTAAGGATCTTGTTCTCGCTATCCAGCTCTTGAATATGCTTGGATTGCTCAACAATGTCCTTGGCCTTGGCAATGGTTTCTGCAAGTCGGAGAAAGAAAAGTACACAGTCAGTACTTGGAGAATATGGGCACAAAACCAAGTCGGAATGCAAAAAAGAAAACATATGCTTGCTCTTGGTGATTTGTTCCTTCAAGAAGGCAGTTTTACCCTTTTCAGCTTCCAAGTCTGTGCGCATCTTCTGATACTTGTCGTTGGCCATGCCCCTCTGAGCATTCTCGTTCCGTGGAAAAAACGAAAAAGCTAAACATTGTTTGGTCTGCTTGGAGCATCTAGCCAGAAAAATTCCGCCTAGACCCTCGGGGGCTACAGCGAGAGTTTTTAACTTAGCAACATGCTTAGCTTTTCTTGAAGCATCTAGTCGGAACTAATTCAGTCTTCGATTAGAAGCTTGGGGGCTATAGTATAAAGTTTTCTAACTCGGATATATGCTTAGCTTTTCTTTAAGCATCTAGTCGTAACTAAATCAGTTACAACTAGAGTCTTGGGGGCTACAGTATTGAAATTTATAAACACTGCGTATGCTACTCTAAAAGCATCTAGTTGGGATAATTCATTCCACCTATATGCTTGGGGGCTACAGTGAGAAGTTTTCTAGCTTAGTCACTCTTAGAACATCTAGACGCAAAGACCTATGATTTTCCGTCTACATGCTCGGGGGCTATAGTGGGATACTCATATGAAATGCAAAAGACAAATAAAAACTTACAAGTGCAATAATCTTGAGGTTGGTAGCGCTCTTGTCCAGCAGCTTGCCAAAGGATACGATGTTTCCTTGCAAGATCTCTGCTTGACGGAGGAGCTCCTCGAGACCGCACGTCGGAGATGTCGTCCCCGCACCAGGGACTAGAGCAGTTCTACCCGGTGTAAGTACCAGATAGACTATCTTTGGATAAGATATGGCTTTCTTGGGTGTGGGGGTGCCGCCTACGGCACAAGTACCTACTTCCACCACCGCCTTACCGCTTCCGATGGCGTCCTTAGACAGAGCTTCAGCCATTTGGTGGGCGGCACTCTCCTGCGTCGCCTGCTCGCCGACAATAGTGACCTCGGTAGAGGCACCTGAGTTCACTTCCATGGCGGAAGGGCCAGATGCCTCCTTAGCTTGAGAGCTTGTCGGGGAAGATGAGGGATTGACGGAGGGAGTGACAGGGGCGATGGCGGGAGATGCATCGTGGTGCAGCATGTCCTTAATGGTTCTAGAAGCCCCCAATGTTTTGGAGGTCTTCTTCAAGCTGGTCGTGGGTTTCTTCCTGAAACATGCAAAATACATAAGTACAGGAGCAAGACAGATAAATAGACAATGTTGGAGAGAAAGAAGCTTACACAAGTGGGGGTGCTTTGGCAAAGGGGATACTAGTAACTTTTCTCTTATCCACCTCCAGGACAGCGGTAGTCTTCTTGGAGGCTCCACCCTCCGTCTTCTTCTTCTTGCCTCCATCGACAGTGTCAGAGGTTGAGCTCTTCCGCTTTTGCGCCAACGGAGCATCATCGTCGGACACGACCGTGACATCCTTCATCTTTGGATCATAGATTTGGGCAGCCAGGTTTCCCTCATCTATGTCGCTAAGCTGTAAGGTGAAGAACCACCGTGTTAGACGAGATGACATTTGCTCGACGGAAGAACTGGAGTATATGTCATACACGGAAAATAAACAACTACCTTTGGGCACTTGCCGTCTATGAACATGTCGTAGGTGATGGTGAAGCCACACTTATTGTCCTTCACCTTGACGATGTCCTTAAGGCGGAGCTTGACGGAGTCACTCGAGAAATTGTCCACGGAGATGCGGAGGCTATCCCTTCTATCGCTGGTATACTCGTGCATTAGCTTTGCGCGGTGCTGCAGAGGTTGGATTCGCCTGATGAACCAGCACATGGCTAGGTCCAATCCGGTCAAACCCGTCTCTACGAACCATTCTATCCGTCTTATGACGCGGGAAGCATTGAGGTCGGAGGGAAGGGAGGCTTGGTTTCTCCATGAAGAGGCTTCAGCGACGGCTCCATCGACAAAGTCCGGGTACGTTACTTCTCGGCCGGCCAGAGGGATGTCGGGGCCGTAGAAGTAAGTATGCTGCCAGTTTTTGCAGGACTCTCGTGGCCGACAATGTCGGGGAACCACCGTCCAGGACGGATCTTGAAGCTTATGGTGCCACAATTTCTAAGTTCCTCCTTATTGGCTCCAGCTTCACGCTTGACGGTGATGAAATACACGAAGAGATCTATCCTAGGTTTAATCCCTAGGTAACCCTCGCAGAGCGCCGCGTAATTGCTAAGCGCTAAGATGCTATTGGGAGAGAGGTTTTGGGGCTAGACTCTATAGTGATTCAAGATGGAAAGGAAGAAGTTAGAGATGGGCAGGGAGACGCCGCGTACCAATTGGGCTTTGAGGTACACCTTTTATCCGGCATGGGGAGAAGGTGTCACCTCGTTGGCCGGTGCCGCCCGCCAGGCAAGCCCCTCCATCACAGGGAGGTAGCCCTCGGTGATCAGTTCCTTGATATCGCAGTCCGTGATGTCTGAACCGCGCCAATCGCCTTTGTGGGAGTCGAGCTCCTCCTCCAGCGGCTCCAGCGCCGCTGGATTATGGTCGCCGCCGGTGGAATCAACCACCGCCAAGACGGGGATGACCAGACCCTCGGGGGGCACGGCGATGGAGCTCGCCGGCTTTGCCACGGCTTCGCCCGACGCCGCCATGGAAGGGGTAGAGCTGCTACTGGCCATTTTGCGGGATTGGAGGTGACTGGCGAGAATTGGATCTAGGGTTTTTCGCGAAATTGCGCGGAGAGCTCGAGGGGACGCTCGCTGGAGGAAGAAGATGACGCGAGGAGAGAATGAGGTGAAAAGTAAAAAGTTCCACCACAGTTACTATTTACGATCTCCAGCATCAAGATTTGTGCAGCTTGATCGGACGGTTGCCGCGTAGACGATGTGTGCGCGAACGTGCGCAGAAATTTCGCCATCCCAACCGTCGCTGCCAACGGTTCGTATCGCTCGCGCGGGAAAATCGGACATGATTGCGTTCTCTGCATGTCTGAGTTACGAGGCTTCGCTGACCTATGCCTATGTCGCCCTAGCTGACATAAGCAGATGAGCCGTCACATCGGAAGATTTCGGCATGGACGGATCTAGTCCGGCTACGGAAGAGTACGATGGAAGATTCAGCATTTCTCCGACTTACATATTGAATACGGAGAAAACCTTGCAGGGTTCTTTGGGAGCACTACAAGATGTTGCTTGACAATTTACCGACATCCATCTAGACGGAGTGTTTGACATGAAGAGGCAAGACGGCGCAAGATCTCGGAGTTCTCCGGGGGCTACTATTGGGGATATGCTATATGGGTATCCTCATAGCATGTCTCCTATCCGGATAACCCGGGTGGCCCATAGTTGGTATCATGGCCCATGGCCTGCTGGGCGGCCCAGTTAGATGGATCCAGAAGGGAGGCCCATGTCGGATAAAGGAAGGCTACAGTTGGAGTCACCGACGTACCCGGAGCCTTGGAGTGCAAGATACACTAGACTAGTAATAGACGGTGTAAGACTCTGTAACTTGTCCGGCTAGAACTTTTCACTATAACCATAGGACCTGGCGACTATATAATTCGGGCCTATGGGAGCCTTTAGGGCACAATCTTAGACGATCATAGATAACTTCAGACAACCTCGCACAACGAACCAATCACTATAACTCGGCGTATTCCCTTATAGTGATTTATAGCAGGAGTAGGATTCCGCCACCGTTGTGGGATCTAAACCTGGGTAAGCTGTGTTACCTCGTACCCGTCAACCGTCCGACTTCCCCCATGTCTCTAAACACGCAATATGAAGACCCCTACATGGCGTACTCGTTGGCAATACCACGACAACGCGCGACCGCCGGTGCTGGGGGCGGCGGCTACGGCGGGTCAGATACACCATTCATCTAAGAGAATTGATGAGAGCTTGTTGCGTTTGCATCTCCTCTACAGCTCTATCGAGGCGGGCACGCAGGGAAGCATCTTTGGGATTGGCCCGCACCACCTCCTAGAGGTCGCCACACACCAATCTGAGCTGCTCCAATTGCCGGTATTCCGGCATAAAGACGCGTTCCGCCGCTGCCGTCGTGAAAGGCTTGCCGGTGGTCTCGTGATGGCTGTAGAAAGGCGAACCAGCGGTGTGCCCATCCTGTAAATCCACGGGCGCCCCAGAATCGGAGGAGGAAGCACATCCGACAACTCCGACGGATTCGTCCACCATGACGGCAGCAGCCGCTTGGGCACCTCTTCTCTGCCAACATCGGGGTTTCCATGAAGCTCGTCGTGTTGATGCCGGCGGCCAGGCATGGTGGTTTTTTGTATTTTGGGTCGCATGAGTATGGTCTAAGATATCTCGGCGACCTCCCACTTTTATGGCCGCGCCTGGACGCGGTGGGAAACACCGAGAACTTGCGGGAAGCGGCGGGCCGGGAAATAAAGGCGGGAGCACTAGATGAAATTGGTTCCGCGCCACCTGCGTGCAGTGGAATCAAGGTCTACCATGCACGGTCCAAGTCAATTGTACTCACGTTTGCGCGTGCATTCACTCGCTGACAGGTGGGTCCCCATGTTCCCCTCAAGATTATTTTTTTCACTTCCTTGCATGAAATTGGTTCTGCGCCACTTGGATGCAGTCAAATGAACTCACGTTAGACAGTCCCCATTCCCACCCTCACTAATTACGCCCCCCTTCCTTGCCTTCCACGTGGACACGACCTATGTATACGCAATTAAATTGCATGCTAGGATTTGACACATGATAAGTAGTGATGCAGAGCACATGAGCTATAGGTGACGCAATGGACAGGACTAAATGACCGATAGCTTTAATTGATGTGACAACACAAGACGCATATATCCTTGTTATTATTCTTTTTAATTAGGGCTCCTTTTAAATATTTTTTACTCAAAAGATGGAACATCCGCCACGTCTCTCCACAAGTTCTTCTGAAATCTTTTTAATGCAGGCTCCTTCTAAACCACTTGCCTTGGTGGTTGTTTAAGGGCGTGTTGCCCAGTCCGGCTACGGAAGAGTACGATGGAAGATTCAGCATTTCTCCGACTTACATATTGAAAACGGAGAAAATCTTGCAGGGTTCTTTGGGAGGACTACAAGATGTTGCTTGACGATTTACCGACATCCATCTAGAAGGAGTGTTTCACGTGAAGAGGCAAGACGGCACAAGATCTCGGAGTTCTCCGGGGGCTACTGTTGGGGATATGCTATATGGGTATTCTCATAGCATGTCTCCTATCCGGATAACCCTTGTGGCCCACAGTTGGTAGCATGGCCCATGGCCTGCTGGGAGGCCCAGTTAGATGGATCTAGAAGGGAGGCCCATGTTGGGTAAAGGAAAGCTACGGTTGGAGTCACCGACGTACCCGGAGCCTTGGAGTGCAAGATACACAAGACTAGTAATAGACGGTGTAGGACTCTGTAACCTGTCTGGCTAGGACTTTTCACTGTAACCCTAGGACCTGGCGACTATATAAGTCGGGCCTATGGGAGCCTTTAGGGCACAATCTTAGACGATCATAGATAACTTCAGACAACCTCGCACAGCGAACCAATCCCTGTAACTCGGCGTATTGCCCTTATAGGGATTTATAGCAGGAGTAGGATTCTGCCACCGTTGTGGGATCTGAACCTGGGTAAGCTGTGTTACCTTGTACCCGTCAACCGTCCGCCTTCCCCCATGTCTCTAAACATGCACTGTGAACACCCCTCCATGGCGTACTCGTCGACAATACCACGACAATGCGCAACCGCCCGTGCTGGGGGCAGCGGCTATGGCGGGTCAGCTTTACCATTCATCTAAGAGAATTGATGAGAGCTTGTTGCGTCTGCATCTCCTCTACAGCTCTGTCAAGGCGGGCACGCAGGGAAGCATAGTTAGGATTGGCCCGCACCGCTTCCCGGAGGTCGCCACACAGCAATCTGAGCTGCTCCAATCGCCGATATTCTGGCATAAAGACGTGTTCCGCCGATGCCATCGTGAAAGGCTCGCCGGTGGTCTCGTGAAGGCTGTAGAAAGGGCGAACCAGTGGTGTCCCCATCCTGTAAATCCGCGGGCTCCCTGGAATAAGAGGAGGCAGCACATCTGACCACTCCGACGGATTTGTCCACCATGACAGCAGCGGCCGCTCGGGCGCCTCTTCTCTGCCAACATCGGGGTTGCCATGAAGCTCTTCCCGTCGATGAAGGTGGCCAGGCATGGTGGTTTTTTGTATTTTGGGTCGCATGAGTATGGTCTAAGATATCTCGGCGACCTCCCACTTTTATGGCCGCGCCTGGACGCGGCGGGAAACGCCGAGGCCTCGCGGGAAGTGGCAGGCCGGAAAAGAAAGGGGGAGCACTAGATGAAATTGGTTCCGCACCACCTGCGTGCAGTGGAATCGAGGTCTACCATGCACGGTCCAAGTCAAATGTACTCACGTTTGCACGTGCAATCACTCGCTGACAGGTGGGTCCCCATGTTCCCCTCCAGATTATTATTTTCACTTCCTTGCATGAAATTGGTTCTGCGCCACTTGGATGCAGTCAAATGAAATCACGTTAGACAGTCCCCATTCCCACCCTCACTAATTACGCCCCCTTTCTTGCCTTCCACGTGGACGCGACCTATGTATATGCAATTAAATTGCATGCTAGGATTTCACACATGATAAGTAGTGATGCAGAGCACATGAGCTATAGGTGACGCAATGGACAAGATTAAACGACCGATAGCTTGAATTGATGTGACAGCACAAGACACATATATCCTTGTTATTATTCTTTTTAATGAGGGCTCCTTTTAAATATTTTTTACTCAAAAGATGGAACATCCGCCACGTCTCTCCACAAGTTCTTCTGAATTCTTTTTAATGCAGGCTCCTTCTAAACCACTTGCCTTGGTGGTTGTTGAAGGGCGTGTTGCCCAGTCCGGCTACGGAAGAGTACGATGGAAGATTCATCATTTCTCCGACTTACATATTGAAAACGGAGAAAATCTTGCAGGGTTCTTTGGGAGGACTACAAGATGTTGCTTGACGATTTACCGACATCCATCTAGAAGGAGTGTTTC
This sequence comes from Avena sativa, assembly GCA_916181665.1. Classification (NCBI taxonomy): domain Eukaryota; kingdom Viridiplantae; phylum Streptophyta; class Magnoliopsida; order Poales; family Poaceae; genus Avena; species Avena sativa. The sequence goes on from OV702296.1 coordinate 222,896,484, forward strand.
ACGTGAAGAGGCAAGACGGTGCAAGATCTCGGAGTTCTCCGGGGGCAACTGTTGGGGATATGCTATATGGGTATTCTCATAGCATGTCTCCTATCCGGATAACCCTTGTGGCCCACAGTTGGTAGCATGGCCCATGGCCTGCTGGGAGGCCCAGTTAGATGGATCCAGAAGGGAGGCCCATGTCGGATAAAGGAAAGCTACGGTTGGAGTCACCGACGTACCCGGAGCCTTGGAGTGCAAGATACACAAGACTAGTAATAGACGGTGTAGGACTCTGTAACCTGTCTGGCTAGGACTTTTCACTGTAACCCTAGGACCTGGCGACTATATAAGTCGGGCCTATGGGAGCCTTTAGGGCACAATCTTAGACGATCATAGATAACTTCATACAACCTCGCACAGCAAACCAATCCCTGTAACTCGGCGTATTGCCCTTATAGTGATTTATAGCAGGAGTAGGATTCTGCCACCGTTGTGGGATCTAAACCTGGGTAATCTGTGTTACCTTGTACCCGTCAACCGTCCGCCTTCCCCCATGTCTCTAAACACGCACTGTGAAGACCCCTCCATGGCGTACTCGTCGACAATACCACGACAACGCGCGACCGCCCGTGCTGGGGGCGGCGGCTACGGCGGGTCAGCTACACCATTCATCTAAGAGAATTGATGAGAGCTTGTTGCGTATGCATCTCCTCTACAGCTCTGTCGAGGCGGGCACGCAGGAAAGCATAGTTAGGATTGGCCCGCACCGCTTCCCGGAGGTCGCCACACACCAATCTGAGCTGCTCCAATCGCTGATATTCTGGCATAAAGACGCGTTCTGCCGCTGCCATCGTGAAAGGCTCGCCGGTGGTCTCGTGACGGTTGTAGAAAGGGCGAACCAGTGGTGTCCCCATCCTGTAAATCCGCGGGCGCCCCGGAATCAGAGGAGGCAGCACATCTGACAACTCCGACGGATTTGTCCACCATGACGGCAGCGGCCGCTCGGGCGCCTCTTCTCTGCCAACATCGGGGTTGCCATGAAGCTCTTCCCGTCGATGACGGTGGCCAGGCATGGTGGTTTTTTGTATTTTGGGTCGCATGAGTATGGTCTAAGATATCTCGGCGACCTCCCACTTTTATGGCTGTGCGTGGACGCGGCGGGAAACGCCGAGGACTCGCGGGAAGCGGCAGGCCGGGAAAGAAAGGGGGAGCACTAGATGAAATTGGTTCCGCACCACCTGCGTGCAGTGGAATCGAGGTCTACCATGCACGGTCCAAGTCAAATGTACTCACGTTTGCACGTGCAATCACTCGCTGACAGGTGGGTCCCCATGTTCCCCTCCAGATTATTATTTTCACTTCCTTGCATGAAATTGGTTCTGCGCCACTTGGATGCAGTCAAATGAACTCACGTTAGACAGTCCCCATTCCCACCCTCACTAATTACGCCCCCTTTCTTGCCTTCCACGTGGACGCGACCTATGTATATGCAATTAAATTGCATGCTAGGATTTGACACATGATAAGTAGTGATGCAGAGCACATGAGCTATAGGTGATGCAATGGACAGGACTAAACGACCGATAGCTTGAATTGATGTGACAGCACAAGACGCATATATCCTTGTTATTATTCTTTTTAATGAGGGCTCCTGTTAAATATTTTTTTACTCAGAAGATGGAACGTCCGCCGCCACGTCTCTCCACAAGTTCTTCTGAATTCTTTTTAATGCAGGCTCCTTCTAAACCACTTGCCTTGGTGGTTGTTGAAGGGCGTGTTGCCCAGTCCAGCTACGAAAGAGTACGATGGAAGATTCAGCATTTCTCCGACTTACATATTGAAAATGGACAAAACCGTGCAGGGTTATTTGGGAGGACTACAAGATGTTGCTTGACGATTTACCGACATCCATCTAGACAGAGTGTTTCACGTGAAGAGCCAAGACGGCGAAAGATCTCGGAGTTCTCCGGGGGCTACTGTTGGGGACATGCTATATGGGTATCCTCATAGCATGTCTCCTATCCGGATAACCCGGGTGGCCCACAATTTGTAGCATGGCCCATGGCCTGCTGGGCGGCCGAGTTAGATGGATCTAGAAGGGAGGCCCATGTCGGATAAAGGAAGGCTACGGTTGGAGTCACCGACGTACCCGGAGCCTTGGAGTGCAAGATACACAAGACTAGTAATAGATGGTGTAGGACTCTGTAACCTGTCCGGCTAGGACTTTTCGCTGTAACCCTAGGACCGGGCGACTATATAAGTCGGGCCTATGGGAGCCTTTAGGGCACAATCTTAGACGATCATAGATAACTTCAGACAACCTCGCACAGCGAACCAATCCTTGTAACTCGGCGTATTGCCCTTATAGTGATTTATAGCAGGAGTAGGATTTTGCCACCGTTGTGGGATCTGAACCTGGGTAAGCTGTGTTACCTCGTACCCGTCAACCGTCTGCCTTCCCCCATGTCTCTAAACACGCATTGTGAATACCCCTCCATGGTGTTCTCGTCGGCAATACCACGACAACGCGCGACCGCCGGTGCTGGGGGCGGCGGCTACGGCGGGTCCGATACACCATTCATCTTAGAGAATTGATGAGGGCTCGTTGCGTCTGCATCTCCTCTACAGCTCTATCGAGGCGGGCACGCAGGGAAGAATCGTTAGGATTGGCCCGCACCGCTTCCCGGAGGTCACCACACACCAATCTGAGCTACTCCAATCACCGGTATTCCGGCATAAAGACGCGTTCCGCCACTGCCGTCATGAAAGGCTCGTCGGTGGTCTCGTGACGGCTGTAGAAATGGAGAACCGGCGGTGTGCCCATCCTGTAAATCCGCGGGCGCCCCGGAATCGGAGGAGGCAGCACATACGACAACTCCGACAGATTCGTCCACCATGACAGCAGCGGCCGCTCGGGCACCTCTTCTCTGCCAACATCGGGGTTGCCATGAAGCTCGTCGTGTCGATGCCAGCGGCCAGGCATGGTGGTTTTTTGTATTTTGGGTCGCATGAGTATGGTCTAAGATATCTCGGCGACCTCCCACTTTTATGGCCGTGCCTGGACGCGGCGGGAAAAGCCGAGGACTCGCGGGAAGCGGCGGGCCGGGAAAGAAAGGCGGGAGCACTAGATGAAATTGATTCTGCGCCACCTGCGTGCAGTGGAATCAAGGTTTACCATGCACGGTCCAAGTCAAATGTACTCACGTTTGCACGTGCATTCACTCGCTGACAGCTGGGTCCCCATGTTCCCCTCAAGATTATTTTTTTCACTTCCTTGCATGAAATTGGTTCTGCGCCACTTGGATGCAGTCAAATGAACTCACGTTAGACGGTCCCCACTCCCACCCTCACTAATTACGACCCCTTCCTTGCCTTCCATGTGGACGCGACCTATATATACACAATCAAATTGCATGCTAGGATTTGACACATGATAAGTAGTGATGCAGAGTACATGAGCTATAGGTGACGCAATGGACAGGAGTAAATGACCGATAGCTTGAATTGATGTGACAGCACAAGACACATATATCCTTGTTATTATTCTTTTTAATAAGGGCTCCTTTTAAAAAAAAATTTACTCAGAAGATGGAACGTCTGCCGCCACGTCTCTCCACAAGTTCTTCTGAATTCTTTTTAATGCAGGCTCCTTCTAAACCACTTGCCTTGGTGGTTGTTGAAGGGCGTGTTGCCTAGAAAGAAACACTTTGATCTAGCGGTACAGCTTGTGGCTGACATACCCTTCAATAGCAGCGTACTTTAGGTTAGGTTTAGAAAGCGGCTTATACTCCGAGTAATCATGCCCTCAACGCCTCAACCAACATCTCGGGAGTTTTTCCTTCATGTAAGTGTACCACGGGTCGATGAGATCGGCGGCAAGATCGGCCATCCCAGTCCTGCCGCCTCTCGTCCCTTAGATCCAGTAAATATCCTGGATGTCCACTCTGTACTCCTCTGGGATGAAAATTCCGACAGTCAGGCTGTTAAGCAGGCCATTGTTAGACCTGGTGTCAACACTAGTAAATGTTATCTGGTGGTTCACGAGAAAGTCATCAAAGAGCGACCTAATTCTTTCGCCCCACCTGCATGAAAATGGATTCAGCCAAATAATGTAGCAAGAACTTTTGCAAACAAACAACTCATGAACAAATGACAGCAACATGTACCTGTTCCCATCACCCCCCTTCTTGCAAAAAGGCTGGTAAATAAGGACGTGCTCCTTCATGGAGAGTTGCAGCAAGGTGATCCTGCGGTGATCTCAGTTGTACTCGAGGTCGAGACCCACGAACCTGAACCAGCTTTCTTCCAACGGCAACCAATTCTTGTACTGGGAAATAGTGCGGTTCACCATCTCAGGGTCGGTGGTGTAGACTACACTGAGCTTCTTCCTGCCGTGTACTTGTATGTCAAAGTACGTGGTCCCTAACAGGCCATCGTTTCTGACATCCCATGGGTCCATGAATACAGGCAAGAGGGAAAGGACATGGAGGAAGAGGTTGATGTCGTGGCGGTGGAAATGGATGGGGCCGTGGAGGAGGAAGACGATGAGGCCGTGGAGGAGGAAAGGAGATGGAGAAGAGCGAAACAACCTATTGCAAGATTGCAACCACCCTTCTAGTATGTGGAATGGTGCACGACCGTTCATAGTGGGGTGGAAGTGGAGGAAATCGGCGGTTCTACGAGGCGACGCTAGCGCTGCCTGAAATTGGTTCCGCGCCACTAGCATGCAGTGGAATCAAGGTCTGCTATCCACGATCTAAGTCAAACTTAGTCGCGTTCTGACCTTCACTCTCTGACATGTGGGACCCTACATTTGGAAGTCGCATACCAGCATAGTTTTAAAAACCGGACCAGTTAGTGAACCGGTGAGGCATCTCAGAGGCGCTGGCAGAAGGCTGACCGGTGGCAGGCTACACCATCAATGGCGACACGATGACACGCTTACTGAATGGACGACATGCTCTCCACCCCCTCTGCAGGCGCTGCCTGATGCCTGCTATACTGACTGAACACTTCAATGCCCCCCTTCGGCCTCTGCGCAGGCATCTGATGCAACCCCTTTTAATCGGCCACCCGCAGCCATCTTCTCCCATACAAAACAGAACACCATCCCTCACCTCCTTCCCCTTTTCCTTCTCCACTGCTTGCAGCTGGCCATGGCCGGCAGCGCTGGGTCGAGGGGAGGCCGTGGCGGCCATGGACGCTGAGGGAGGCATGGAGGACGCGGCCAACTCACCGCGCCCCCACGCTCTCCCTCAACGCCGTCATAGCCCGAATATTTTGACCCAGGCACCCAGATCACCGTGGCCATGCACCAAGGAATGCCGCGTGACAGGATCCTCCTGCCCTGCGGGTTCGTGACGCTGATCGGCGACGAGCCGCCCCTGCTCGCCATGCTGCGGGCAAACGGTTTCAGGACAGGCAGGTACCATTTCGACCTGCAGTCCGACCACCTCGGCCAGATGTACCTCGGCAATGGATGGGAGCGCTTCGCCCGCTCGCAACAGATCGAAGCGAGCAACATCGTCATCTTCACGTACGACGGCGAAGGAAAGTTCGGCTTCAGCGTCTTTGACCACACCATGTGCCGCCGCTGCTACCACTCGTCCTCCTCCTCCTCCTCCGACGACGACGAGTAGGCTAGGTTGTGCACACGCCATGTATGATGTATGAATGTAGGCATTGGCCATTTGAAATGAAAATCTTTATTCAAGCCGTAAATCATTGTTACACTCACACCGCCCTAAAGCATCATTACAACCTAAGACTACGCGCGGCCGCCGGTGTTGGGGCGGCGGCTACGGCGGGTCAGATACACCATTTGTCATTGAGAGAATTGATGAGCGCTCGTTGCGTCTACACCTCCTCTTCATCTCGGTTGAGGCGGGCATGCAGGGAAGCATCATCAGGATTGGCCCGCACCGCTTCCTGGAGGTCGCCACGCACCAATCTAAGCTGCTCCAATCGCTGGTATTCCGGCAGAAAGACGCGTTCCGCCACTGCCGTCATGAAAGGCTCGCCCGTGGTCTCGTGAAGGCTGTAGAAAGGGCGAACCGGCGGTGTGCCCATCCTATAAATCCGTGGGCGCCCCAGAATCGGAGGAGGCAGCACGTCCGGCAACTCCGGCGGATTCGGCCACCATGATGGCAGTGGCAGCTCGGGCACCTCTTCTCTGCCTGCATCAGGGTTGCCATGGAGCTCGTTGTGTCGACACCGGGGGCTAGGCATAGTGGTTTTTTGTGTTGTGGGTTGCGCGGGTGTAACATCCCAGCATTAGAGCATAGAAATGAGCTGAACCCAGGTGTGTGCATTGAATTCATGCATAGAAAATCCGAATAATTTTCGCGCTTTTAAATAAAAAACTTGTCGAAGTGATTGAAGCTTCTCTCAACTTGATGGAATTGAAGTAGATCATTAAGTTGACTACGATAATTTTCAATATGACCTTTGTTAAAACCTTGTTTTGGGGTAAAGGATATTTGATCTAAGGGTAGATCAAATGTAATAAAAGTTAAACCCTAAAACATTACTTAATGGTTTATGTTTGATCCTTAACTAATCATATCCTAGTATTCATTACAACAACCCATGAATACCAACTTATAAATATAACTTAAGTAATAGGAATGGAACAACTAAATCTTGATCTATCTTAATCTCATCTACTTATATCATGAGTATCATGGTAATACCTAACCTTAACCCTTTAGTGTATTAAGTAGGAAGGAAAGCAATTCAAGACCATTCACCACATATCCTTCTTTCCATATCAATCCTTATGGAATCCTATCCTTATATTTGTTATTCATCAATGTTGAGTAATCAACTATTGATTCATCAATTCTTAACCTAGCAACTCTTGCCTTTATCATAACAATCACTCTAAGTCCTTAGAGAATGCAGTAAGAAGTGGTAGATGGTAATGCTAGTATTAGTTATCATCTATAGGATGGGAGTGATTAAAGGAAATTAAATCAGTATGATAATTGATGGAGTTAACTCACTCCTGTAATGATAGAAGAGTTAATTGGAATATATATTCATATGGTAAAAAAGAGGATTTCAAGGATGAATATTGAAGATAGTTACCAAGGAGTAATCCTATTGGATTAAGTAAGCATAGTCCATGGATAGCATTTCTTAATCCAATAGAGATACTAAGAAGATAATTTCAATACAACTGCAATGTTGTATGGATGGAAGCCTTGATTAGCCAACTGGAAACCTAAACCATAAAGGATCAAAGGATTATAATGATCATGCCTTATTCACCAAGACTGAATGCTTATATCATGTATAAGTGGCATTGGTGGATAAAACATGAATGAAAACCTAGTATAAATATGTTATCCTAGGTTAGCCATTACAAGTCACATTAATATAATGTGAGGTTGGAGTATTAGTTACTGGAGTCAAGTAGAGACAAGATAATATGATTAAGATGATGTTAGAGCAACATTGGATTAAAGAAGTAGTATTTTCCTCTTTGGAAATACTAAGCACTTGAGATGAAGTAGGATTTGATGTATACATCTATTGAAATAATGTTAGTGATGGATGATAAAGGAAGTATATGAATGAAGTTAGAAGTAACTACTTGTTGGATTGGAGATTATCACCAGTAGAGTAGTTGTTATAACCAAGTATGGATATAAGAAGATTATGAAAGCTTCAGTGTCAAGCTCATTGGATTTACAAGTGGATTTAGAAGAATAAAAGGTGGATAAGAATATTCTTGTGAAGTAAATCTCATCATGTTAACACATGATGATGGATATGAAGGAGTAGTATATCTTCGAAAGGAATTCCTTAATTATAAGTCCAAGATTGTGAATTATGGAAGATAGAAATTCTGGGTAAACATTAAACCCTAACTATATAATCAAGCTTATCATCCATCCCATCTCTTGGATCAATCATCTTATTTCCACAATGGCTGCTAGGAATAATTTCCTATATCAAATCACTTAAGCACATCTTTGTCATTCTCAACCATCAGTATCATAGGTACTTAGGAACTATCTTTATCAATTATTTCTCATAAGTTAGTCTAGAAAACAATCCCACTATTTTACTTTAAATGGTTATATCATTAAAAGTCACAAATATAAAGACAATATGTTTAGCCATTAATCTTTATTCACATCAACAAAAGAATATAAGTATATTAAGAACCCTAAAGCCTAGGGTAAGCATTTGCAATTCAAACCCTAAACTCCTATATTATTTATAATAAAATATATCCATTGCTATTTCCTAAATTCATGGGAATAATATTAATCATATTAATTCCCTAGAACTCTATTTATCAAATAAAAATAAAGGATCACCAAATAAAAATCTCCTAAATATTGTGAGTTAATGAGAATCAAATCCCATGCATTAATAGTAATGCATTCTATAATAAGTTTATGAATTTTAGCTCAACTAAATTCATATCAAAAGCCTTACAAGTAATAATAAGAAAAGTATATGTATAAAGAAAATAAAGAAACTATAGCACTATATAATAAAAAACTCACAAAATAATTTTAAATACTATTTATCATTGTGCAAGTATTAGCAAGGTAATTCCATAAAGATAAGTCTAAATTAGTGCTTAAATAAAAGGCTAAGAAAAGAAAACAGAAAATAGAAATCGAAAAATAAAAAAACAATCAAAAAGAAAAAGAATAACAAAGGAAACATATATTACCCACGGCCCATTCCTCCTCTCTCTTACTCGTCGCTCGCGAGAAGCCAACCGCAGCCCATCTGGCCCAAAACCAGCCCGCCAGGAGCCCATACCCCTTCGGCCTCTAATCTTCGTCGTCTTCCTCGCCGGCGAAGCTGCTGTCTAGCGTCCCGACCGCCGTCAATCCCCACCACGTCAAGATGCACGCCGTCGTCGTCAGGGGAGGATAAGGAGGCCACAGTGACGTTCCCCCTCGGTCTCATCCTCATTTTTCCCTTCTCAGCAATCCTCCTCTCTGTTTTCTCTCAGTAACCGAAACCCTAGCTACCACCATCGTCAGCAAAGTTCACCCCGGAGGCCGTGATGTGGTCGAGGAGGAGCGCCAGCGAGCGTAGATCCTCTATGAAGAACGCAGCACTAAGGGGAGATCAGAGACGCTCGAATTTTGTCGTTCCCTTCCGCGGTGGTTCGTCGGAAATCATGTCGAATAGCTCACCTCCGACCGCTCCTGTCATCATCAACCACTTCGCTGCAATCATGGTGAGCTTGCGATGCTCGGGCACCGTTTAATTTGCTCGCTCTCGTCCTAGTTCTTTTTCCCGACGAGCATCTGCCATCGCCGCTGTTAGCCACCGTTGCCACCATTGTTCCGGCGAACTAAATCGACCGGCGCCACCATTATAAGGCTCCCTACGACGTTCTCTTTCCAACAAGCCCAAAAACAACCCCGTGCACGCACTCAATCGCGATCTTGATCATCAACTAGAGAGATTCGAACGCGTGTGACGTCAACGTGGCATCACGCTGATGTCATATTCGTTTCTTATTATTTTAGAATCTGTGATAATGTTTTCTGTAATAAATTAAAACTATAGATACGACGTGACATAGACCCCACCAGTCATTGACTAGGGGTGAGAATTGACCTAGTGAGAAAAACCTTTCACCCCATCCTGACATCAACATTACATCATAAACTATTTAGTGTATTAATTCCAGAAATGAAATAAAATAGTTAAATGTTATTTAATTAATAACTTTTGTTTTGTAATTCAGAAAAATGTGTATAATATATGAAAATTTGTAAAACTTTATTATGATAACAATTTAAATAATTACTATTTAATAAAGATTTTATAAGTAATAAAACTTTAATAATTCATAATTTAATATTGGTAATTGTTAAAAATGTAATAAAATACCTAAAATCTTAGAAAAATAAGAACTATAATTTAAAACTATAATCATACATTATTATTTCACTTAATTAAATATTTGTTATTTATTAAGTATTTATAAAGTAATAAATCTTATAAAAATCATATCTTATTATTTTTAAATCACAAAAATAAATGTAATTTACCAAAATGATCACAGAAATAATACCTACATTTTAAAAATGAATATCCCACTTTTGAGTTAAATAAAAAGTTAAACACTTTAATAAATTGAATTGAAATCTATTTCTTTAGTTAATAATTCATACAAGTGTAAATAAAATATTCTAATATTCTAATATTAACTAATTAAAGTATAATAAATAGTATTAGTCTTGAATATTCATAATATGAAGTCAAAATGGTTCAACACATTTTAAATATAATTCTATTTTATTTATCATTCAACCTTAAGTGTATATTACTATTCAAATGGAATTATAAAATATTAAATTCTCAAGATTATTATTTTGACTTGATAAAATATATTTCCATTACTTTAACCACAAGTTATAAACCTACCAAAACACTATGTTGAATCCATAAGTAGTTAAGTAATATTACTTCCTTGTTTACAAACTATAACCACTCATCTATAAAAAGGAAAATAATTCTATTCAGTTATAATGTTAGGACACCACTACTCAAATAGAAGTAATGCCATGCTTAAATAACTTTAAGAAACCTTATGAAGTACACAAGGTACAAATAACATAAGAAATATACTCTAAGTCCATATATGTCTTTAAAGATAACTTTAGTCTATAATACTTTAAATAATGCTAAAGACTTTATTATATGCTTTATAGTTAACTTTGGTCTGTTATAATTTAGACATAAAGTATATTAATACCAAACTGACCAAGTTAAAAAACCAAGATAGATCAGTCTCAAATACTAATGATATCATTATTCAAATAGAGTAATTCTTTCTCAATTAAAACACCTAATAAGGTTAACTTAAAGTTTAAATACTTCTTCTTAGCTAAATAAAATTTTCTTCAAAAGTTATTCTTTTAAGATACATTATAAAGTAAGACATAAGCATTCCTCTAAAGGCTCTAAATGATTATCAAACCTGGTATACATAGTCTTTAGGAACCTTTCGCACTTATATGTTTTATTATCGTATGCTACTTGTTATGCTTACATATTGTTTCACACATACTCACAAGCCTTAATAAGAAGCACAATTATGAAACTTATCTAAAAGGACAACACATTCTAAAGTAACCATTTATAGTTTCCAAACCCTAGATCAACGCTATCCTCGGGATTCAAGTTTACGAAAATGCATTACATTACTTATGCATAGTAGCATCTTGCTGCTTTAAACATTAGTCCTTACCGGACCAATGATGCTGATTTCAGATATTGGATCCTATATTGTCTTGAAGACCGTGAGTGCATAATCTTGCAATCACAAAAGGCAAGTTCACACTTGCTCATGTCCTTTGATTATTTTCTATAAAGTATTTTGCAAATCCAGTGTTGTCATCACCTGCATTTCAAAAACGTCAGAAAACACTATTTTTGATAATAATGTGAACTATTGATTACTGATCCAGGGTGATCAGCTAATCTATTAAACCTGGTAGTTGGAATACCACTACTCAGGAATATATCACCTAGGACTTAACAACCAATGTCGCCAGTGATTCTTCCGCCGTATATTATGCGTTGACCATGAGATTTGGAATGGGACAGAGAAGTCAGCTGTATGTTCTTCCTCTCGCATGTAGCCAGATGTGCAGGTCGTGGTTGCTATCACTCGTAGCATGCATATTAATTGGTAATTCGTAGAGGATATGCAGCATATCAGTGGGAACCCTCAACATCCCACGATAGTTCTAGCATCTAACGGTCTGTACAAACCATTGTCGTAATTCAATATGTGGGCATGGTGTACACCAAGGAGGCATGCGAGGTCGCGAAGGGGCAATGATTAGCTTGGATCTTAGGTTGGGCCTCAAACCAAGGAAGATTGAACGGGAACATAATCCCGGCTGTGCAACAAAGCCTAAGGTCTCTCATGGGTAAAGTGACGCACCTCTGCAGAGTGTAAGAACTGTAACTTGTTACTCCCTGTTCTGGGAAGGAGGTACGAACGCGGCGGGTAAGGAACTCCATGAAAGTTCTGGTAAACCCGTGAAGGCTGACGGACATATATTTTCAGAATAAAAGCAACCTTTGGAGAAATGTTTACAAAAACTTGCATTGCCTATGACCTACGGTCTGTGGCTCTAGATATAGTGCATCAAACACTCCTTTTCTAGTGAACTTGCTGAGTATGCTCGAACTCAAAGTATCTTCTTAACCCTTGCTAGATTATGAAGCCATTAAGATGAAGTCTACATCAAGTTATGCTCCAGGAATAATCATCAAAAGATAAAGATCTTCAACGGAGTCAAGAAAGTGAACATATACATAAACTCAAGTGAAAACGAAGTTACTGATTGGATAGGAATCTAATCTCTAGCCATAGAACCCATTTCTGTAGCGTATTGCAATAATAGCAATGCAAGCCCCAATAGTTTAGATATTAATCTTATTAGTAAGATGGAATTGGAGTTGTTAATCTTTGATTCTTCTTGTAAGAAGTTTCTTTCTCTCTCTTTAACCTAGAGTGTTCTCTGGATCTTGTGTAAAGTGTTGAGTTGTAACCTATAGTCATGTCTTGGACCTGCTGTGTTTCTGTTGTACCACTCTGAGGGATGTACTACTAGTGAACGGCGTTTCATTGGTGTTATGTCCACGACTATAGTGTACTACATCATGCAGTGGTATGCTGGATCACCACGGCGGGTATGGTCGAAGATAGATCGGCGACCTCCCACTTTCATGTCCGCGCCTGGACGCGGCAGGAAACGCCGAGTACTTGCGGGAAGCGGCAAGAAAGAAAGGCGGGAGCCCTGGCTGAAATTGGTTCCGCGCCACCTACATGCAGTAGAAACAAAGTCCGCCATGCACGATCCAAGTCAAATGTACTCACGTTTGTGCGTGCATTCACTCGCTGACAGGTAGGTCCCCACGTTCCCCTCAAGATTAAAATTTTCACTTCCTTGCATGAAATTGGTTCGGCGCCACTTGCATGCAGTCAAATGTACTCACGTTAGACGGTCCCCGTGCCCACCCTCACTAATTATGGCCCCCCATCCTTGCCTTCCACGCGGTCGAGACCTATGTATGCGCAATTAAATTTCATGCTTGGATTTGACACATGATAAGTAGTGATGTAGAGCACATGAGCTATAGATGACGCAATAGACAAGAGTAAACGACTGATAGCTTGAATTGACGTGACATCACAAGAAGCATATATTCTTGTTATTATTCTTTTTAATGAGGGCTCCTTTTAAATATTTTTTTACTAAGAAGATGGAACGACCGCCACCATGCGTCTCCACAAGTTCATCTGAATCGCAGCAATGGTTCCAGCATATCCCCTGTTTCAAAGAAAGCCCACTTCTTCTTCCTCCCGTCCTCCGTCTTATCCTTCCCATCTGTTGTTATTTCTGTCTCCTCTTTGCCGCCGCCACGCTTCTCCACAAGGACGTCTGAATCGCAGTGACGGTTCCAACCGTCCCTTTGTTTTGCTGAAAGCCTTCTTCTTACTTCTGTCCTCTATCTTCTGCATCCCATCTGGTGTTATTTTTGTCTACTCCTTGCTGCCATGGAAGGTTATACTCGAGGGACAAACTTCACTGCCCATGGCAATATAGAGATACATGTCGTCTACACCAACAAGGAGGATACAGTTGTGCAAGTCCTGAGGATGTACAAGGAATGACTTGAGAAGGACAAGGAAAAGTTTGTCGGATTGGACCTCGAGTACACCAAGGAGGAGGAATACTACGAAAACCAGGTCGCCGTCTTTCAACTAGAAATGAGGCAACACGTCCTCGTCTACCACTACTCCTGGTTTGTAGATCTGATCTCTTTACCACTTTCAGGGTTTTCTTACTTTTAATGGTCACTTGTATGATTTTAATCAGTTGATCTTGCCTTTACTAAACAGTCTTAGTCCTAAATTTGCTCAAATGTTGTTCTCGCAAATACCACAACCTTTCCATATGCTCATATTGGATTTACTAAATTATGTTAGTACCAAATGAATTATGACTATAATTTTCAGAGTGTTCACCTTGGATTTACTAAATTTTTGTAGTTTCAATTTTTATTCAGGATGTGGTATTGCATTGTATAAATAGTCGTAGTCCTAAATTTTATTATAGTGGGGATCTTGCAAGTACTGCATTTTTGCAACTAGTGAATTTTATTGCGTATGGAATCTATCCACTTGGTCATGTTGCAACTACTGAATTAATTAGGACCAAAAACAATTATGACAAGCCATACTTGAGAGTCTTGATTTTGCATTTACTAAACTTTTGTACCTTAAAGATATATTTAGAGATGATGATCTTGCATGGACAACATTTGTAGTTACTCATTTTGTCATTGTTTTGGTCATGCATTTTACACTACATACTTCCAGGACAGACAAGAAGTGTTCGGCACTGCGCCAATTCCTTGTGCATAAAGGAATTCTTTTCTGCACTATCGACAAAACATCTGATTATGTCAAGTTTTCTCATACGGGAATTAAAATTCCTGAGCACAAGTGGATCGATATTCAAGATCTTGTCAGGATCAAAGGGGACTAGAAGAGGTACGGAATGGTTAGTCTCGCGGCTAGAATCATCGATCCGTCGTACACCAAAATGAAGGAAGTTTTCCCTGAAGATAGGCATGGTTTTTGGGAGGATAAGCCGTTGTATGATATAAACCTAAAGTATGCAGCCATAGATGCTTACATGACCTACCGGCCGTATGCTCAGATCCGTTTCTTTCAAACTTTCCTCGTGTTTTGCCCCAGTTGCAGGAGGGAAGACAAGCAAAGGGGAGGACTCTGTCAGAAATGCAGAATAGCTGAGCGTGATGCTAAAACTGCAAAGAGAGAGGCTGCAACTGATGTTGCAGACAAAGAGGCTGCAGCTGAAGATAGGGAAGCCAAGGCCCCTTCCAGGTGGGATGAACTTTTATATCGTCAGCGGTGGGAGGCCAATAACACAAGCGACAGATGGAATGATGGTCGTTGGTCTCCTAGGAAAGATGGCAAGCTCATAAAGTGGTCTGATGAGGAGTGAATTAAATTTTATTACTTTCAGTTATGTTTCTGTATATGTCTGGTAGCTTGTCAAGAACTTCTGTTGGTCATGTGTAATTATTAGTGTACGAACCTTGTTTAATATGTATGGGAAACATCGTGACTTATTGTGTAATTATATACATGTGTTTGCGCCATGATACGTTATGATGATAGCATGCATTCTATCTTGCCATGTTGTTTTGAAAATTTTAAAAATTTCACCCTCAAACTCAAAAACAGGATTTAATTTGTGAAGCAAGTACAAACACTACAATTTGAATCCTTCTAGATGCATGCTTGTGTGGTCGTACATCACATTTGGACCTTGTTTTGACCAAACCTTGTAAATTTCATAATAAAATTAGAAATTCTCAAATTTTTATGAAACCTTGAAATTTGGTCATTGTGTGGCAAATACTTTGCAAGAAAAATGTCAAACATGGAAAAAATTCCCCCTAGCGGTCGACTATCAAATGTGGGCTAGTTAGCTCAACGAGCATGTCTGACTACTTGATACAACCACTTGTGTACCATTTTTTCATCTACCTTCTTCAAATGGACCCAAATTTGGCACAAGGGTGTATCACCATGTCCGTAATGATGCTAGCATTCTACCTAGCCATTATGGTTTCAAAATTTTAAAAAATCACCCTCAAACTCATAAACATGGTTTCATTTGTCAAACAAGTTCCAAAACTAAAACTTGTAACCTTCAGATGCTTGTGTGGTTGAACATCACATTGGGACCACATAACATCACTTGTACTTTTTAGATGCTTTCACAATCTCTCGAAGGAATCTGGTCAACCCTAGGTTGACCAAGCCTTGTAAATTTCATAATAAATTGAGAAATTCTCCTGGAAACCTTCAAATTTGTTCATTGTATGGCAAATACATTGAATAAAAATGACAAACTTTTGAAAAAATGTCCCCCTAGCAGTCCACTCTGTAATGTGGGGGTAGTTTGGTCAACGATCATGTCCGACTACACGAAAGAGCAACTTGTGTACCATGTTTTCATCTACCGTTATTAAAATTTGGAACAAGGGGGTATCACCACATTCCTAATGATGGTAGCATTGTATCTAGCCATTTTGGTTTGAAAATTTCACCCCCAAACTCAAAAAGTTCTTTCATTTGTGAAGCAAGTACCAAAACTACAATTTGAAACCTTCTAGTTGCATGCTTGTATGGTTTTACATCACATTGGGATCACAGAAGAACAAATGTACTTTTCAGATGCTTTTACCAAACCACAATGATCCACATGACCACACACACTTAAGTGGATGTTGTGATGCATCTTATGTCCCACTAGTGCATCATTCCATATGTGGAAGTGGCATCACAGTGGATTTCTAGCGATTTATGACCATGGTTTGACACATGGAGTCCCTAGAGTCATTTGCATATGTTCTTTTCAAACCACAATGATCCACATGACCACACACACTATAATGGATGTGGTGATGCAACTTCTAGGGATTTATGACCATGGTTTGACACATGGACTCCATAGATTCATTGCATGTGTTTTTTTACCCAACCACACCGATCCACATGACCACACACACTCAAGTGGATGTGGTGATGCAACTTCTATCACACTGGTGCATCATTCCATATTTCCATGTGGCAGCTGCATTGCTAGTGATGCTCTTTACATGGCGACCCAAGCGCTGGATGAAATTGGTTCCGCGCCACTTGCATGCAGTGGAATCGAGGTCCGCCATGCATGATCCAAGTCAAAGCATACTCACGTTTGTGCATGCCGACCTTCCCTTGCCGACAGGTGGGACCATACATTTCCCCCTCATGATTTATTTTGGCACCCCCTTTAGACGGTCCTCGTGCCCACCCTCACTAATTACACCCACCACACCCTCCTCCTTGTATTCCACACGGACGAGACCGGCGACGGTGTTTCTTCACTCCCTACTCAAACAACTGCTTCCCTCCCTGATTCCATCCCCTCACGAATCCATCTACCTCTGGATCACACCGCATCCATTAATATGCCTGATTCCAGCCTCCATTTGTCGCCATGGGTAAACCGTTGGGCTGGCACCGCCGCACGCTAAAGCGTAAGGCAGACGATGACGGCGACGCGGCTGGCCATGGCGACCACCACTTCGAGGATTGGGGATGGATGAACCTCAGCCATGCGAACGTGTACAGGGTCGCCAAGGAGTTAGACATCGTCACTGCCAGTCGCCTCGGTTGCTGCATCCCTGGCTTCCGCCCGTCGATCCGGGAAATGGAAGAACAACCGTTCGGCACGCCAGGCCTTCTTTACCCCGATACCAGCATATGGCCAAACGACCGTGACAGCCACGTAAGTTCCAGTATCTTGCTTGTTGACTCAGTTATACCATTGATTCATATGTGTTGAACTTTCATCGGAATCCTATGTTCCTTCCGTCGAACGTGTTGTGTGCACACAAAGTGTGAACAAATTGAACCATTTAAGACTATTCTGTACAGAGGAAGCTCTGCTTGCACTTGATATTCTGGTATTTTCATAGTGATATAGTCTTAATTTAGGTGATAGCTGAGGTGTCAATTTGTATTTGCAATGGAATGATTGCCAGGTGATATTCTATTTTCTAAAAAAAACTAGACAATTTAAGAATGTTATGTCCCTAGTTGTTTATGATCACCGTCAGGAGTTTTTTCGGGGGAAGCTCTGCTCCTACTTGATATATTGGGTAATTTCGTAGTGACACATGCACAATTTAGACGAGAGCTAAGGAGACAGTCGTATATAATACTTTAATCTTAGTGCAGTGGTGTCAAATTGTATTTGCAATGGAATCCATGCTAGGTGATTCTACCAACTAACAACAAACTTTTCTAGAATGTTCATGCAAAACTGATGTTGCTGGATAAGTGGTCGCAATCAGTAGTGGTGAATATCAAGGAGACGGAGGAGGTAGAAATGGATGATGAGCAGAACTAGGTGGGTTGAAATGGCGAGTGGCTGGTCCTTTTATCCCAGGACGGGAGTACTTGGACTCTAAAAATGTCTATAGATCATTGAGACTTACACTGCCATATGTAGTGGGTGTCAGCATTACTACATTCAACCATGGGTGGACACAACCATAATCTGAATTCGCTTACAGGTTCAACATGGCAGAACTTGAGCTCCTGAAGGTACATCTCCCATAGAAGCATCTCCTGATGTGGAAGACTTGCCACTACAACCTCTTAGCGGTGTTCGACAAGGCAATCACATTCATTAGATGCCCAGATGAGAATGAATGGACAGTCTTGCGCGACGACCATCTACGGTCGGAGAAGTATGTCGACGCTATCTTCACCTCCAGCGTGTATGATGACACATCGCAACGCACTTACATGGTCACTGAACCTAGTGGCGACATGCGTGTTTGGGAGCCGTTCAACTGGGTGATTCATGGTGTCATATAGCTTGTAAATTCCTATTCAAAATTCTGCTTACTGACTTAAGGTAACACACAGGTACACACGCAGCCCCACGCGTCATTCCAGCTCTGGTGATCGAAGTTGCAGTAGTAGATGCTGATCCTGTATCACGGCATTGGTTCCTTGCACCTCTCAGAGATGATGTCAACCAGGGTTCTTAACTCATGTGGATTCATATGAGGGGAGCACTAAACATCGTTGGTGATACAATAGAACATATGGGGACACAACTTTCTTCATACCTGTAATTGCTCAGGCAGCCCCGGCTCCTGATGATGTTGCTGCTGGTGGTGGAGCTGACGAAGAACTAGCTGCTGCTGCTCCTGGTGAAGCTGACAAAATACTCGCTAATGTTGCCGCTGGTGAAGCTGACGAAATACTCGCTAATGCTGCTGCTGGTGAAGCTGACAAAATACTTACTGATGCTGCTGCTGGTGAAGCTAAAGAGATATCGGTTGAGGCTGCTACTAGAGTCCAGGGAGAACATGGTGATGTTGTTGCTAAGTTGTCAGCACTTCCAGTGTTGATAGCATACTATGTGTTTATTGCGCACTCACGCGTTTATTATGTTGACACTCCAGATGCGACCTAGAGCCGAATCCACGTCGGGGGGAGGGGGCCTGCCATTGGCTCATCAGTGGGGTCGTACAATTTGATAGAGAATGAGAGACGGCCAAACACAACACTCTGGTTTGTTCCGATGATGCCACTAGCTCCAGAGGCCGGTTCTCCGGTTGGCTCGCCTGATGTTCCGGCGGTGTAAGACTGCTTTGCTTATTTGTGTAAGAACAAGTTAAAACTATGTGTGTAAGACTAAGTTATGCCTAACTACATAATATTCAATGAAGCCCAGCTTTTCTTTCCCTGCCCACAACAGCCGAATTGTAGTATAGAACATACAAGGGTCATGTGTATACCAACATTTTGCTCGGGATAACAACCACTTCAAGTTAATTGCAGTTTCAAGTTGGCAATATTGCCGATAGTGTTATTGTTATGAATGTGTACGTATTTGAATGCACCACTAGAATGTGACACCTATTGATGATTAATGACATGGATATAGCTTCTCTTCACGTATTTGCATTCAATTGCTCATGGATCAGAATTACTACACGTACATAGAAAAATAGTGAAATTGAAAGAGGTACAACACATGATCTTTTTGAAAAAAGATCATCCGTTGTATTATAAGCACACCATACATCTTGCACTTGCATATAATTCACAGATAGAGAATACAACAGGACCAGACCCACATGATCCATCAATCTTATCTGGCGGGTAGCCGTCGTAGTAATCGTAGTGGGTGCTGCCATATGCGCCATAAGGCGGTACCATCTGCAGCTCAGAAAGCTCGACGGTACTGCAATACACTGCTAGCAATCGATCGAGTTCAAAAGGATGGTCATTGTGCCATAAGCCTCCTGCTCCATACCTATGGACAACCATTGGCTCCTCTTCCCACGCAAGAGCCTCAAAGTTGTAAGATATAATCTGGTATAGGTCCGGATAGTAGATGTTGCCGGCCTGCACCGTGGGTACCCTGGAGCTATCGACACAGATGCACCGATTGTCAGCAACGAAGACAGCACAGCTGCCGATGCCTCTGACCGGTTGAAGGACACGGTTCTGTGTATCAACCCAGTAAACAATGGGCATGCCGCCATAGACCGGTCCACTCACAACGAACAACAACTCCCCGTCGGACTCGACGACGTAAAAATGATTCTCCGGGTACCGGCAACCCGTGCCATCGATGGTGGCATGCATCTTCAAGGTCCATGCGAAGCGTTGCATCTGGACATATCCATGAGAGGCACCGGGCATAGTCGAGAGGACAGGCCTGTATCTGTCTGCGACGAAAACATCACCGGCGTAAGAAGTCATGCTTCGGAGTTCCGGAAGTCATTCGGCCAGTACCATCCTTTACCAAAGACCGACGACTGCCTTCCTCCATGCCCTCATCTGCCCACTGAATGATGGTGTTCACAATATTTGAGGTAAACACCATCAACGACAGGAACATCGTCACAGCGACAGAAGCCACCTGCTCGGTTGGTATATCCACCCTCAGGTGCTTGATAGCGCCCGAGAAGGGGTTGTACAACTGTGTATTGTACGGATGCACCCACTGTCCAAGCACAAGGAGGCCGCTGGTTGTGCAACCAATGTAAGAGTACCTTCCAGAGACACAGAGAGGGAGAGAGAGAGAGAGATGAGAAGTAGAGATTCAGTCAAGGTAAATAGACATAGATTCAATCACGGTAAAACGAGTAGATGGAGAAATAAAACTTGAAAAACATATCGTATAGGAGGTGAACGCAAAAAAAGGATCGCACATATAAAGATGAATATCAAGAAAGCACCTGCAAGTAACCCGACTAATATTCTTCTCAAGGTAATGGTCGGTTCTCACGTTCAGCAATGTGATGGCGGCGTCGTCTACCCCATACTCTGGCGACAACTGGTTCTCTAGCACAATCTAGTTGGCTGGTATAAAGCACTCCTCCGTGAAGCAACGCCAGGCGCTGTAGACTGCCCGGAAGGCGGCGTAGTAGTCGAAGTCGTCCGTCGACAGGAAGATGTCACCTATCTTCTGCACGACTCCCTCAGGGAGATCAGCCCATGATGAACCCTGCTGCTTGTTGCCGGCCATGGATGATGGTGTTCGTGTGGTCTCAGTCCCGTCGAATGGCAGAGGAAGCAGTTCCAGAGACAGAAATTTATTAAAGAAGGCTTGTGAATGCCAAGGGAAGCATGTGGAAACGAGACGACCGCATGCACACAGCAACCGCAAGCCCAACCGCCAACGATCCCACATGCAATCTCTCTCATCCGTTCGGTTCCTTTCAAGTAAATGCAGGGGGCTGCTACACGGGCAAGTAAATGCGGGGGGTTGCTACACGGGCAAGTTAATGTGGCGGGTTGTTGACGACTTTCGATCACGTCAATGCCTATTGTTATGGACTTGGGTTTTGGAGAAGATGGGGAAGCTGGAGATCGCGGAACGGTTAACAGACAAGTAACACGGGGACACGAGATTTACCCAGGTTCAAGCCCCCAGAGGGAAAACCCTACTCCTGCTTGTCTGCTCTTGATTACGGCGGAACCGAAGGTTACAGGGGTGCACAGATGCAATATGGCTTGAGGTGCGTATAAGGTGAGTTGAGGACCTCCTCACCATGCCCTCCTAGCCTTTATATAGATAGGCAGGTCCCGAGCACAGGTCGAGTCGGTTACAGATTACGGTTTGTACCCTTTGAAATTCTATCTACTCTTGCCTAGTTCTCCAAGGATCCTAAGGCGCCGTGGGCTTGGGCCACCCGAAATCCTCACATGCCATGTACCTTTGACATGGGCCTTTCTTGGGATGGACTAGGTATGCCAAAATTGTGTACCAATGGGGTATAACCATGTCAGTAGCCCCCGAGTGTTCAGTCGAATCACATATTCGGCTGAGGACTCTTCAATCTTTCGGGTTCAGTTGGACCTATTTGTAAGAGAAAATAATTTAGTTCGTAGGGATTGTTGATGCACGTTCCTGACTCTCCTGACGGATCCGGGCCAGTTAACTATCATAGGACAAAACAACACGATCTTCTTCAGATTCGAGTCCCCGGACTCGAATCCGGAACGAATGCTGGCGTAATTCGACTCAGGCCATTAAGGTCTTATAGGAACCGAATCCTAGTGGGTTTTAAGTGATGTACCCAACGCATCCGTCAGGATTTTTCATCGTGTTTGTTGACATAGTATTTTACTGGAAGAGTGCAGTCAGGTGCGTTACTAGGCCATCAGATGATATCTGTAGGTCATATCCTTGCGTCGTAGACACAACACCTGAAATGTTATCACCGCGGAGGTGTTTCAGGTGACCAAGGAGAATATTTCTCACTTAGCGTTGATTTGGGGAAAGTTGCCAGAATTTTTTGTTGTACTTGATCCGAAGGATCGTAGTCGAATAATTCATAGGGTGCATGATACGTCCAAAACGTATCTACATTTCTGAACACTTTTGCTATTGTTTCTCCTCTAAACTTGTTGATTTGGATACAACTAACACGGACTGACGCTGTTTTCAGAAGAATTACCTTGGTGTCTAGTTTTTGTGCAAAAAATCAACTATCAGGAAAAATCCCAGAAAATATGCCAAAACTACTATTTCACCAGAAGATCCACGGAGCCAGAGTACGAGACAGAGTGGAGGCCGAGGGGGCCCACAACCCTGCCAGGCGCGGGCCAGGCCTGGCCGAGCCTAGGGTGGGGGGGGGTGCGGCCACCCTATGCACCCTCTCGGCCTCTCTCTTCGCCTATAACACGCCTCTTGACCTAAAAACCGAGGGGGCTTCGTCGTTTTTCCAGAAAGAGTTCTGTTGTGCTGCCACCACCAAAAACCAAGATTCAGATCCAGAAACTTCGTTCTGGCACCCTGCCGGGACGGGGAATTTGGAGAGGATCATCACCATAGTCATCACCAACGCCTCTCCATCAACCATCCATGTTTCCCTCATCCATGAGTGAGTAATCCCCCGCTGTAGGCTATGGGGATGGTAGGGATTGGATGAGTTCTATCATGTAACCGAATAAGATTGTTAGGGCATAGTGCCTAGTATCTCTATTAGTGCTATTTGACTTTGTTGCAACTTGTTGTGCTTAATGATTGTCACTAGGGCCCGAGTGCTATGATCTCAGATCTGAACTTATTATTGAATCATTATGATAGTAATGTTTGTGATCTTATCTGCAAGTTGTGTACACATATCATTGTCTGGATCCAAAGGCCCCGAAGTGACAGAAATTGGGACAACCGGAGGGGATGGCTATGGTGTGAGGATCACATGTGTTCATGGAGTGTTAATGCTTTCCTCTGGTGCTCTATTAAAAGGAGCGCCTTAATTCCCAGTAGTTCCCTAGAGGCCCTGCTGCCACGGGCTGGCTGGACAAAAGATGTTGTGCAAGTTCTCATTGCGAGCACGCATGACTATATATGGAGCACATGCCTAGGATTGTTTAGTACTTTGATGCTTATTCTTATTTATCTGCAATTCCTTAGATCTTGAAGTTATATGTTTAGACTCGTCCATGCAACGTCGTTCCATCCATCCCTATGCCTACCGCGCTCATATCCTATTGTTTTCTACTACTGTTACTATTGCTCTTGTTCTACTACTGCTATTGCTTTGTTGTTTCTATTACAAATTGTTGCTACTGATAAACTTCTGTGAGCAAGAACTATTTCTAGGTGCAGCTGAATTGACAACTCGGTTATTAAGGCTTGCAAGTATTCTTTGGCTCCCCTTGTGTCGAATTAATAAATTGGGTAATACTACCCGCGAAAACTATTGTGATCCCCTGTACTTGTGGGTCATCAAGACTATTTTCTGGCACCGTTGCTGGGGAGCATAGCTTTATTTGTAAGTTCACTTGGATCTATTATTGTTCACTTCTACTCCTTTCATCATGGGGAAGTCTCGTGATGGAAAGTTTCCTATTTTACCATCCACTACAAGAAGAGGTACAGTCCTAAACACCTCTATTGCTCTTGATTCACTATCTATTATAAGTAAGCTTGTTACACCACCACCACATACACATGCTACAAACACTACTACTGCTGAGTCTGAAACTACTTTTGATACTCATGATGTTACTTCTAATGTGCTTGATGCGAGCGGTTCATTAGGTCCTTTCCTAGATGCTACTATGGCTAGCCTAGGAAATACTGGAACTCTTAGTGAAGACACTGTTGACGAGGTTTAATCTCGTCAATGCCCATTGTTATGGACTTGGGTTTTGGAGAATATGGGGATGCTGGATATCGCGAAACGGTTAGCAAACAAGCAACACGGGGACACAAAGTTTACCTAGGTTTAGGCCCCCGGAGGGAAAACCCTACTCCTGCTTGTCTGCTATTGATTACGGTGGAACTGAAGGTTACAAGGGTGCGCAGATGCAAACTGGTGTGAGGTGTGTATGAGGTGAGTTGAGGAGGTCCTCCTCGCCGTGCCATCCTAGCCTTTATATAGATAGGCAGGTCCTGGGAATAGGTCGAGTCGGTTACATATTAGGGTTTTCCCCTTTGAAATTCTATCTACTCTAGTCTTTTTCTCCAAGCATCCGAAGGCGTTATGGGCTTGGGCCACCCAAAACCTCCACGGGGCATGTATTCCCTCGTGGGCCTACCCTTGTGCTGGACCAGGTATGCTAACATTGTGTACCCGCGGGGAATAACCATGTCAGTAGCCCCCGAGTGTTCAGTCGAATCGGAGATTTGGTTGAGGACTCTTTCATTCTTTCGGGTGCATCTTAGACCTGTTTGTAAGAGGAAATAATTAAGTTCGTAGCGATTGTTGATGCGTGTGCCTCACTCTCCTGACGGGTCTGGGTCAGTTAACTGTCATAGGACAAAACAACACGATCTTCTTCAGACTCAAGTCCCCGGACTCGAATCTGGAACAAATGTTGGTGCAATTCGACTCAAGCCGTTGAGGTCTTATAGGAGTCGAATCCCAGTGATTTTTCAAGTTATGTACCCAACGCGTCCGTCAGGATTTTTCATCGTGCCTGTTGGCATGGTTTTTTACTAGCAGAGAGTAGTCAGGTGCGTTACCAGGCCATCAGATGGTATCTATAGGTCTTATCCTTGCATCGCAGACACAACATCCAAAATGTTATCACCGCGGAGGTGTTTCGAGTGGCCAAGGAGATTGCTTCTCACTTGGTGTCGATTTGGGCAAAACAGCCTGAAGAAGTTTATATTTTGATCAGAAGGATCGCAGTCGAAGAAATCATAGGTTCCGCGGCCAACGCTCCCTATGGGAGTAGCCCCCGAGTGTCTGTTTGAGTCGTAGACTCGGGCAGAGACTTTAGTTCATCTATTCTTAACTTTATGTCCGAAGGACACAATGTTTTTTCGGTTGCTTTGAACAATCCTCCATATGGGAGTATCCCCCGAGTCCTTAGTGGAGTCATAGACTCGACGTAGGACTCGAAGAATGGTTAGTAGTATAGTACCTTAATCATGTCTCAGGTGCGTGGCCAGCGCTCCTAATAGGAGTAGCCCCCGAGTAGTTGCTCGAACCATAGATTCGAGTGAGTACTTTTAGTCATCAGCCGAAGATTTCCAACCGTTGCTAGGTTGGCTTGATGACATCAGTCCTGACGGTCGATGATCTCAACCGTCTACGGCGCCAGATATGACATGATAGGACGAGCGTGGGTCGCACTTTCTGAATTGGAGTTGACTAGTCATGCACGGCGTGGCAAAAATTACAACGTCCCCTCGGTTTTCGTGCGTAGTGGACGGCGTGCTGGCGACGATTCGTTGTTGTGCTAACACGTGTAGGGTTGGATCTGTCCTGAGCGCTAGGGCTTCTGGATGAACGGTTCCTGTTCGTCGTCCTCGTCCTTATAACCGTGGGGAAAATAGTGATTTTGTTTTCACCCTTGGCCATTTGCTTTCCACCATTGCCTCCATTTTCACGAACATTTGCTTTCTTGTGTGCACTGGACGTTCTCAGATCATTTCCTTCCTATTTTCTCCGTGCTCATTGCCGCACTCACCGCCGTGCCATGGGCAAGTCGAGGAAGGGCGCTGCTGGTGCTGGCTCGAGTGCTACTGCTAGCGGCAAGAAGGTGGCTGCTCCTGCGTGCATCACTAACGGCAAGTGGAGGCGCTCTGAGGTGCGTGACATCGATCTGCGCAAGCTGCACGATGCGGGATTAATCCCACAGAACAAGGAGGATGTCAAGATCCCCGGTGACGAGGTAATCCCCCGCCCACCCATAGGGTTTCGGGTGATCTTTGTTGCCATCATTCTTCGTGGTTTTTCGCTTCCTGCCCACGATTTCCTTCGTGGGCTCCTTTTTCTCTATGGGATTCAGATTCATCATCTGTCTCCCAATTCTCTTCTTAACATTGCGTGCTTCATCATGCTTTGCGAGTGCTGGCTCAGCATCAAGCCATACTTTGGCCTCTTCCGGAAGCTCTATTCCGTGAAGAGCCAGTCCGGCACCGGCGGAGTATATCCGCTTGGTGGCTACATCATCTCCCTTCATCCTTTTTTCCAATTTTTCTCCTTCTCTGTTTGCGAGTTCGTCCAGTATTGGCATCGTAAGTGGTTTTACATCCGCGATGTCAAGCTGGACGGTTAGTAATTTTGTCGTGCCCTCTTCGACTCCGAGCAGAAGATTGTCCCGAAAAGATCGTGGAAAAACCACATCATGCAGGATGAAGTTGCGGAGGTGCAGAGGCTCTACAAGCGGGGGGAGGCTCTCCAGCTGGTGCCAGGCAAGTAGGTCAGCAAAGTCGACATCATGCACCTTCCTCAAACGTCGTGTGCAGCTGCTCCAGGCCAGGGCGCACCCGATGTTTCTCTACGCCGGCCCCAACGATCCAACTAGAGTCTCATCCGAAGAGTTATCTTCGGGTAACCTTGATAGGGCCCTCCGTCCTCTATTGAAGTTCAAGGCTGGTGAGGACCTTCCAGGGGAGTCACAAACTCCCCCTCTTAGTGCTAGTAAAGGGGCTTCGAAGGTGTAGTTTGTTCGTGCGCGTTGCGCTTTTCCGTGTTTTTTGTTGGTTGCACTTTCTCATGTTATTGTCATTTTTGCTTCCAGCGCCAACAGGTTACAGGGTCTATGCCCCCTCTGCCTGAGAAATATAGGGAGGCACCAGACAATCAGGAGGTGGACTCCGAGTCTGAGCTTCCTCCCGCTCAGTCGCCGACTGCGGATGCTCCTGAGGCAAGCGAGGGTCAGACCCACAAGCGATCCCGTAGCGAATGGTCAGACGCGTCTACCCCGCCAACCCCGAGGGGCCCATCCTTCCTTGAGCGGCATGATGATGGTGCTTCTTCCGCATCGTATCCGGTTGTGCCCTTTCGAGCGATGGCGCCACAGCCGCCAGCCAAGAAGAAGAAGAAGAAGAAGAAGAAGAAGGAGAAGGAGAAGGAGAAGGAGAAGGCACCGCCCGTCTTCAACCTTTCCGACATTGAGTCGTAAGTATTTCACCTGCGCTTTTTTCTGTGTGTAATGTTTCTTCTTATCTTGATCGATATTGTCTTTTGCCACTCCTCGGAGGGTTCTCTTAGTGATGGCGCTCAGGAGGCTGTAGGGGAGTCGAAGCTGAGAACTCCTCACCCTCAGATGGTGGCCGACTCTGAGGATGACGCCCAAAACCCATCCCTGTGAGAGGCTCGGGTAGTCGTTAATCAGAAGACCGCACGTGAAACTTCGGAGTCTCCGTCTGAGCACGTAAGTTGTCTGTTCCTTTGTCTTGTATGGGGGAGCCCCCGAGCCCTTTTTTGGATGATATGTTGGTCTAGTTTTGCTCTTGTGGGGCGTAGCCCTCGAGCCCTTTTCTGATGCTTGGTTGTGTTTTTGTTTTTGCAGCCCTTCGTGCATAGCGCTAACCTCCTTATCCAGCAGCATTTGGCGCTGGAGGGCAACATGCAGCAGCTGCAAGGTGCATAGTTTGATCATCCGTTGCTTGCTTTGGTTGTCCCTTTTATTTTGCTTCTGTTAATCCATTGTTCTTGATGTTTTTAGATTAAAAAAATGCGGCTCTTCACCGGTTGGATGCTCTTGAAAAGAGAATCGGTCGAGCGGAGAAAAAAGTTGCGGATGCTGCGGAGGTGAAGGAGCGCCTGCAGAAGAAGGTGGCCGATGCTGCCGAGGCTCAGGAACGCCTGCGGAAGGAGTCTGCGGATCGCGAGAAGCAGCTTGCTTCTATGGTTGCCGCTGGCGAGAAGGAGATGTCCGACAGGCTGATGGCTGTGGCCAAGGCTTTCTCCTGTGAGTTTATTTCACTTGATTTGTCCTTGTTCTTTCGGCTGCTCCTTGTCTCGTTCTTATTCGGGCCCTTTTCTTCTTTCTTTGTCTCAGATGCTGCAGGCATCGCTTTTGACCGCGGTGTGATGGAGCATGGGAATGCTCTGGATGATGCCAGCGCAGCGGTCGAAGATCGCTGCGGTACTGCTGCTGGCTCCTTGGCGAAGGCCAAGGAAGTTCTTTGACACTTCTACAAGGAGGTCGTCCCCAAGGGCGCTGCTCTTGAGGATGTCGACGCTCTGGCGGATGCTCTGTCAGAGGATGCTCCTACGGCCTACAAGCGCAAGCAGAAGGGCATCGGCGCCTCCATGGGGTTGGTCATGTCCATGGCATTCAAAGCGGAGCTGGATCTGCCGCACATCACCTCCCAGATGCCAACGGCTCCGGACGGCTCAGAGGTAGCCTTCGCTCTCTTCGCCTCCTGTTGTAAGCGTTATGGGCCGAACCTCATTGACCTGTTGGCGGAGTACACGGCGAAGCAACAACAGGAGGCCAAGAGTAGGCAGTCTGGCTCTGAGGACACTCCAGATGTTGGTGCCTAGGCTTTGATGTCGTAGTTTAGGATAGTTTATCCTTTGTGTTTTGTAATGTACGCTTTTGTTGGTGAACAATCTTTCCTTGTGCCACGCGGTGGCCTTTAATGTATATAAATTATTTTTCGAGCTATCGTCAGAGATGTATGTGATGTTCATCTTCCTTACTTGTTTGTCTTTTAGGGTCCTTCGGGAGGGGCACCCGTTGGTACTTCGACTGCTCCTGAGCCACGACCATCGTTGTATGATGCCTTGCAACTTGTTTTCCTTCGCGACCGCATTCGTAGCCTGGAGAAGAAATTCTCGGCATTCGAGGCCACGCGGATGTGTGGAAGTCAAAGGCTGAGAGAGCCACTGCTAGGGAGGAGTTTTTTATGGGGGAACTGCGGTAGATCAGCGAGTAACTTCAATGTGAGTCTCCTTGAACTGTTGTTCTTTTCGGATGCATCTTTCTTATGTGTCATATTTTTCTTATGTTTGGTACAGGCGCCAATCTCGTTCCAAAGGAGGAGAAGGCGCGCGTTTTTGTTTGGATGAATTTCCTGACCCAACAGGACTCCGAGGCTGGCAGTTTCTTCTAGAAGGACCACGATCGGGCCATCGTCCTTGCGACGGTGCAAGATCGCGCGCACCAGGTTTCTCGGGTGCTGAGGCAGGTGAGGACTTCCCTAGCGTCCACTTGGACCGCCATGTTTCCAGATGAGGCACCTTCCAACCTTTGGGATCTGCTGGCAAAGTTTCGGGATGGGGGTCACATCAAGAAATTGGTGCGGCATCAGCTGGTTGCTGGGGTGAAGGTCGCTCTTTCACTTGTTCGGCTGCATCGTCGTGACGTTGATCTCGCGGCGGTAGAGGCTGGGCCACCCCTTCGGCCAGATGGTAGTCTCTGGGATATGCGCCCGCATTATGAGGCTGTAAGGCAGTATGCCGAATAAATTGTTGATCTGTTCGAGTAGCGTGCGAGTGTAATACTCCAAAATAGGTAGGTCCTGTAAAGAAAACAGATTGATGTAAAATGTGTATGTATTCGAGTGGGCTTGTTGTGCCCTTTGTAAACTTTTATTTGTATTAGCACGTTGTGCTTTGTTGTATGCATGCCCTTTTCGTTAGCCTGACGTGGTCAGCTACTCAGGTTGTATGCTTTGTTCTTAGTCGACAGAGTCGTGAGGTGAGGCGTAGCCCCCGAGCGTGTTATAGCAAAAAGTAAGGAAAATAATTTTCTGCCGAGGAACTTAGCTTTTATTCAGATCGTAACGAGGAGGTATATTGTTCGGCTGAGTAGCCTTATTGAAAGTAAATGGATAACTAGGGGTAGAAGCGTCGCAGACGTGCGATGTTCCAGGGGTTGGATTATTCGACTCCTGATGCGATGTCCATGAGGCGGTAAGCGCCGCCTGGGATGACTTCTGTGACGATGTAGGGTCCTTCCCAGGGTGACTCCAGCTTTTTCGGCCGCTCTTGCTTGAGTCGTAGGACGAGGTCTCCTTCGATGAAGGACCTTGGACACAACCGATGGCTGTGGTAGTTGTGTAGGCTCTGCTGATATACCGTTGAGCGGGCCGCATCAATGTCACATGCTTCGTCGAGTGTGTCTACAACATATTCGAGTGCGGCCGTTGATTCGACTTCGCTATAGGCGACGACCCATGGGTCCTTGTGGCGTACCTCGGCTGGTAGTACGGCTTCGGCTCCGTGCACCATGAATAAAGGTGTGAAGCCGGTTGAGTTGTTCGGCGTTGTCCGTAGGCTCCAGAGGACGGAGGGTAGTTCCTCTGCCCAGGCTCCCGCAAGCCGTTTGAGTGGGCTAAGAAGGCGTTTCTTGATACCTCCGCCTATGAGGCCGTTGGCCTTTTTGACCTGTCCGTTGGTCTGCGGGTGCGCCACTAAGGCGTATGATATATTAATGCCAAGGCCCAAGCAGAAGTCTTGGAATTCTTTCTAGATGAAGTTCGAGCCATTGTCCGTGATGAAGCTGTGCGGCACACCGAACCTGTAGACTACGGACTCGAAGAACTTGACGGCCGTTTTGCCGCTTTGGTTGGTGACGGGCAAGGCCTCGATCCACTTGGTGAACTTGTCGACTACGACCAGGAGGTAGACGTGGCCTCCTTTCAAAGATTTGTGGCAGTTTTCCAATCATGTCGGGGCCCCATTGAGTGAAGGGCCAGGCCAGTGCTATGGGCCTGAGCTCTGATCCTGGTGCGTGTGGCTTGTCCGCGAACCTTTGGCAGCCGTTGCACCTTCGGACGATGTCCTTAGCATCGTTCATGGCCATTGGCCAGTAGAATCCAGCTCGTAAAGCTTTGGCGACGAGGGCGTGACATCCTGCGTGATGACTGCAGATGCCCTCGTGGATCTCTTGGAGGATGATTTTGCCATCACTGATGGTGACACACCTTTAGAGAACACCCGAAATGATGCACTTGTACAACTCTCTATTATGGAGGGTGAATGCTTTGGACCGGCGAGATATGTGCCGGGCATCTGTCCGGTCATCGAGCAGTTCTTTGTTTAGCAGTACCAAAGGTACGGCTGCGTCCATGTCTCCTCGATCGCCATGACCTGCATCAGGCTGACGAGCTAGGCCTCTGTGTCGAGATTTATAGGCCCTTCATGTCCTTCAGGTGGTGCATCTCCCGAGTGCTCTTCTTCTTCGGGTGATCCCTTGGGGAATTTTCTTTTGATAGAGGGTACGCTGATTTGTTCGAGGAACACACCTGGTAGCACCCGTGCGCAG
The DNA here is from genome assembly GCA_916181665.1 of Avena sativa. Taxonomy (NCBI): domain Eukaryota; kingdom Viridiplantae; phylum Streptophyta; class Magnoliopsida; order Poales; family Poaceae; genus Avena; species Avena sativa. Next base: position 222,928,060 of record OV702296.1, read on the forward strand.
ATGGAGCCAATGTTGGCGAGTCTATCGGCTTCCTCGTTGCTTTCCCGTCCAACATGCCGAAGCTCGCAGCCTTCAAAGTCTACTTTGAGTGAGTTGTAGAGCGCGCGGTACGCGGTCATGTTGGCACTATGCACGTCGCACTCGTTCATCGTCTGCTGGATGACAAGGTTCGAGTCACCGTAGATGATTAGGCGCGTAGCGCCGCAGATCTTGGCCACCCGCATTCCATGGATGAGGGCCTCGTATTCGGCCTTGTTGTTGGAGGTGCGGAATTTTATTCGAATGACGTATTTCATCTTGTCGCCCTAAGGGCATGCCAGTATGACACCAGCTCCTGCTCCGGCCTCACGTTTGGATCCGTCGAAGTGCATCGTCCATGATTGCGTCATGTCTAGAGTGTCCGGTAGCTAGATTTCCATCCAATGGACTAGGAAGTCAGGGAGGACCTGAGATTTGATGGCCTTGCGTGGCTCATAGACTATGTCTAGAGGGGATAGCTCGATGCCCCACAAGGCTACGCGTCCTGTGGCATCGGGGTTGTTCAGGATGTTGGATAGTGGCGCCTCATTGATGACCATTATCTGATGCTCTTGGAAGTAGTGGCTCAGCCGACGAGCCGTCATGAATATGCCATAGGCAAGCTTCTGGTAGTGAGGGTACCTCTACTTTGTTGGTGTCAGTACCTCGCTGAGGTAGTAGATTGGGCGTTGTACCCCATGGTTGTTGCCATCTTCGGGTCATTCGAGCACGATCACGGTGCTTACCACCTAATGCGTGGCTGCGATGTATAGCAGCAGAGGCTCTCGCTCCTTTGGCGTGACCAGGACAGGTGAGGTGGAGAGCAGCCGCTTGAGTTCTTCGAATGCGTCGGCTGCTTCGGGTGTCAACTCGAATTTGTCCGTGTTGCGCAGCAGCTGGTAAAAGGGCAGGGCCTTCTCACCCATGCGGCTGATGAATCTTCTCAGCGCCGCGATGCGCCCAGCTAGTTGATGGACGCCTTTGAGGTTCTTCGGCTTCTCCATGGTCAGTATGGCCCGATTTTCTTCGGATTTGCCTCTATCCCTCGTTGGGAGATCAAGTAGCCGAGTAGTTGGCCAGATGGGACGCCGAAGGCGCACTTTTCTGGATTCAACTTGATCTTGCAGTGATCAAGGTTATCGAACATCTCGCAGAGATCGTCGATCAGTGACTTGGCTTCCCTGGTCTTGATGACTATGTCGTCGACATAGACTTGGATGTTGTGACTAATCTGGTTTTTCAGACATGCCTGCATGCACCTCTGGTACGTGGCACCTGCGTTCTTCATCCCAAAAGGCATGGTGTTGTAGTAGAACACTCCGAACGGCGTGATGACTGCCGTTTTTTCCTGATCTTCGACCTTTAGCCGAATCTGATTGTAGCCTGAGTAGGCGTCAAGGAAGGAGAGTTTCTCGCATCCTGCAGTCGAATCGGTGATCTGATCGATCCGAGGGGACGAAAGTGGTCCTTGGGGTAGTGCTTGTTGAGTGACATGAAGTCTACGCACATCCGCAGGATGTCCGTGTCCTTTTTGGGGACCAACACAGTATTGGCCAGCGACTCGCTTTCCTTGATTTCTCGAATGATGTTGGCATCGAGCAGTCTGTTGACTTAGATTCCAACTGCTGTGGCTCATGGTTTGGAGAGTCGTCGGATCGACTGCTTGACTGGCCTTGCATCGGGGAACACATTGAGTGCGTGCTCTGCGAATTACCTGGGAACTCCTGGCATGTCCGCAGGACACCAGACGAAGATTTCCCAGAGCTCATGGAGGAATTCGACGAGCGCGCTTTCCTATGCGGGGCTGAGATCGTTGGCGATCTGCACGGTCTTGGAGGCATCCATTGGGTGGACCTGCACCTTTTTCGTGTTGATTGTAGAGTAGAACGACATATCAGGTGCGTTTTGTCTGGCAACTAGGGGTGCCCCGTTGTCTGTCACCTCTCGGAGCCTCGTGAGATCCTCCTTCATGCCGATCGACTAGGAGATTCTGTTGAAATCTCTATCGCAGTGGTCCGATCTGGTGAAGCTTCCCTGGACCGTGATGACGCCCTTTGGCCCTGGCATCTTGAGCAGTAGGTACGCGTAGTGCGGTACTGCTAGGAATCTTGCGAATGCTACGTGCCCGAGGATGGCGTGGTACTGTGATGGCCAATCCACCACTTCGAACTCCAGCCGCTCGCATCGGAAGTTTTCAAGCTTTCCGAAGATGACGTCGAGCCATATCTTTCCCGGGGGTAGATGCCCTTCCCTGGGACGATGATGTGGAACATCGCGTCGGATTGTTCCAGGCTGCATAGTGGGATCCGCATTGATGCGAGGGTGCTGGCGAATGTCAGGTTGATGCTGCTGCCGCCATTCATGAAGATGTAGCTCATTTCGAATACTCCGATCTGCGCCTCGAGCACCAGGGCAGCATGACCTAGGCGAGGGATCCGGTGGGGGTGATCCAAACGATCGAACGTGATGTAGGACTCCAAACCACTGAGGTACTCAGGGATGGCGGGCGGAGTGGTCACATCAAGACTGACCTGTCGGGTGATCTTCTTTTGCACCATATTGGTAGGGCGTCCCTTCTGGATCATTGGGGACCCTTTGGGCGGTGGGTATCCCCCATGTACCATTGTTTGGTGCAGGTGCTATTGCTGGATTCGACGGTACCACAGGTGGTGGTGGAGGAGTTCCGTGGGCGATGTCACCTGGTGCAGGTGCAGGTCCAAACCCAGGGGTCATGATCTGGCGTCGCATTTGGGTGAGACCCTCGCTGAGCTTATGGAACTCGCGGCAGTCCTTTAGCATGTTTCTGGCCTTCTTTTTGCCATCCTGCTTGTCGATGTAGAAGTGGATGGTGCAGGGAACAGATAACTTGTCGTATGCCGAGGGTTCGTCATCACAGCCACGACGCTGCCGTGTTTGTGTTGGGATCCCTCCGTCGTGGAAGTTTCCTCCACTGTATCCTCCGATGTTGCGGTTCCCATTGTGGCGTCGATCAGCGTAGCCAACCGCAACCATGTTGACTCCGTCGTGGTCGTCTTAGACCCGCGATCTTCGCTTGCTATGACATTCGGGCCTGTGGCCATATTCATCCTCATCATCCGAATGAATTCGGTGGAGGGAATCCTCGCCATCTGCCGACCTGTTGGCGATGTCCATGAGGTGATAGAGCGTCTTGGGCTTGATGAACCCAAGTTCTTCTTTGAAGTCCGGGCATTTGACACCATCCTTGAAGGCGTCGACTGTCCTTTCCTCGGAGATGTGCGCGGACAAGTTCTTGATGTTGGACCAGCGCAAGATGTATGAGCGAATGGATTCGCCCGTACATTGAGTGCAGGCCCGCAGTTCCTCGATCGAGTCTGGCCTCTTGCTGGTGCCCTTGAAGTTTTGGATGAAACCGTACGCCATCTCCTCCCAGCTTCGGATGGAGCCTGAGGACAGGCTGCTGAGCCAGATACAGGCTGCGCCTGTCAGCTGCAGTTGAAGGAATTGCAGGGAAGTGTTCTTGTTACCACCATGCAGCTTGACGGACGAGAGGTGGTCGCTGAGCCAGGCCTTCGGATCCTGCGTGCCGTCGAACTTCAGAGTGTCCGAAGGGAGCTTGAAATTTTTTGGCATCCATGTGTGCCTAACAGATCTGCTGAAGCATTGGGCTCGGCACATTTCTCCATCGTCATCCTCTTCGGATTTGGTTGAGCGCACGCATTTGGCGCGTGCCTTGTCGACCTTGCGCTGGGCGAGGTTGTTTTGAGCTCATAGTCGTTGATGCGACGTCTTGGGCTCTTGGGACATCGTGGTAGATCGTGCTCGTCCTTGTCAGATGAGGGTGTTGGGCTGTAGTTGAATCTGACCGCAGCCTTTTTCTTCGGCTCTGTGGGAGCTTCCTCGTGGAGTGCGGCTCCGACGAGTCTGAGTCCGGCTAGTGCGGAATTGTGCATGGCACTCTTCGGGTCCCCCACCGGAGGTGGATGGGACGTGAGGTACGTGGTGGCCGCCATGATCGCAGCCTGCGGCGTCTTCGATATGACGTTGTCATTGACGTCCATCTCCATGAAGGATGTGTTGAGGGTTTTGGTGACCTCACGTCGTGCGGCGGGGTCCATGTGCTCTGTGCGAGAGAAATTCTTGTTGGCATGATTGTCGTGTGAGCTGGATCCACCAGCGGCGGAGAGCACAGCTCGCCGCGCGCTAGACTCTGAAGCTACCTACTTGCGTTTGTCGAGTTCCTCCTGCATCTTTACCTGCCGGTTATGCTCGCCGATGAGGAGCAGGTGGTATACCATCAGTAGATCCCATGAAGCATTCATAGGTAGGATCTTGTTACCCCCCACGGCTTCGCATGCCTGGATCCATCCGTCCTCATTGAGGTTGATCCTTTGGTAGGCGCTAGCGTCGCCATCATTGGGGTGGAGGGTAGGATTTCATCAGTTCCCTCCGTTCCCAGCCTGCGGGTTGGGCGGTGGATTGGGAGGTGGGTTGGGTGCAGTCGAAGTTGGTGGAAGTTCCAATTCACCATGGATAACCGCGACGCATTGGTAGTGCCTGCGGATTGGGTCGCTGCTGTCCTTCGTCTGATGGAGGGCCGCACAGATCTGAGTTGCACCTGCTGCTGTCATAGGACTCATCTGTCAACATCGACGTGCGTAACACGCTGATGGGTGGGACCCATGAAGTGGGCCTGATGGATGGCGGTGGCACCTGCTCTGGGAGGCGGAGGGTGCCAGTCTACCCCACCTGGAAGCTAAAGCTACTGAACAGAATCTCGAACCCGTCGCCTATGGGCTCGAAATCCTTCATGGTGGCTGGTGATTGGGCGGTGAAGTTGAAAGCGCCAAAGATGAGGTGGGTCTTTGTGGCCGATGAGTTGTAGATCGCTTCGGATGGGACCATCACGATTGCACAATCATCACCCCCAATTCCCACAGATGGCGCCAATTGATGAGGTTTAATCTCGTCAATGCCCATTGTTATGGACTTGGGTTTTGGAGAAGATGGGGATGCTGGAGATCGAGGAAAGGTTAGCAAACAAGCAACGCGGGGACACGAAGTTTACCCAGGTTCAGGCCCCCGGAGGGAAAACCCTACTCCTGCTTTGTCTGCTCTTGATTACGGCGGAACCGAAGGTTACAGGGGTGCGCAGATGCAATCTGGCGTGAGGTGTGTATGAGGTGAGTTGAGTTGAGGAGGTCCTCCTCGCTGTGCCCTCCTAGCCTTTATATAGATAGGCAGGTCCCGGGCATAGGTCGAGTCGGTTATAGACTAGGGTTTGCCCCTTTGAAATTATATCCACTCTAGTCTTGTTCTCCAAGCATCCGAAGGCGTTATGGGCTTGGGCCACCCGAAATCTCCATGGGCCATGTATTCCGCCGTGGGCCTTCCCATGGGCTAGACCAGGTATGCTAACGTTGTGTACCGGTGGGGTATAACCATGTCAACTATTACACCTGTTAGCACACCTGAGTCTAGAGAGAGTTATGATATTAATGATGGTTACATTGAGTTCACTGATGAATTTGTTGAAGAGTGCCGAAACATACATGGTACTAGTGTTATTAAGAGTCTTCTTGCAAGACGTACTATTATTCCTAAGCTGTACTCTGATCCTAAGTTTGCCACCTCTCCCATAGATATTAAAGATAAAGATTAATTATGATTTCTTTCTTGATTTATCCTATTTAGACATTGTTGAGAAAGAACCTTTTTGTGGGACTGAAAATGAGAGTGTTGTGCCTCATATGAATGAGCTTTCTACTATGAGTGCTTTATTCTCTGATGATTTTAAGATGCGCAAGTACTTTGTTACAAAGATCTTCCCTCTTTCACTAAAAGGAGAAGCTAGGACTTGGTTTAATAGATTACCTCCTGGTTCCATTGATAGCCCTGATTGCTTGATTTATTCTTTCTTCCAAAAATATTTTCCTCCCAGTGCTAGACACGCTGCTTTGCAGAGACTTTTTGATTTTAAACAGGGAGAAGAAGAGAAATTGCCTGAGTCATGGACAAGGTTCTATGCCTTGATTCATGCACATCCTGGATGTCCATTGCCTAAGAATGAGCTTCTTGATATTTATTATAATGGACTAACTGATGATTCTAGGACATACCTAGATAGCTTTGCTGATTGATTTTCAGGAAAAGGACTCCTACAGATGTTGAAGAATTAATGGCTAAAATAAGCAAGAATTATGATAATTGGACTTCAACGGAGCTAAATACACCTGAGCCTATTACACCTGAACCAGTTGTGGCTGAACCAGTTCCAACACCAACACCAAATAAGAGGGGAGTTATTGCATTAAATGATGAAGTGATGAAGAAGCTAAGAAGTGTCTAAAGGAGAAAGGTATTAGAGCTGAAGATGTGAAGAATCTACCTCCTATAGAAGAATTATGTAAGCCAATTCCCCACTCATCCACCATTGAGGTACACTCTCTCCAACACTTTGCTGAAGGTGATATTCCTTATGGTAAGCCTCCTGATCAAGGCTTATACAGAAATAAGTCAGAAGAGGTAAATAGTGAAGCTAGTTCTAGATGTTATCTATAGGATGGGAGTGATTGGAGGAAATCAAATCAATATGGTAAACAAAGAAGATTACAAGAATGCAGTCTGAAAATAAGTTACCAGGAGTAGTCCTATTGGATCAAGTAGGTACAGTCAATGAATTATATCTCTTAATCCAATAGAGCTAAAACACAAGATAATCAAAATACAACTGTAGTGTTGTATTGATGAAGCCTTGTTTAGTCAACTATAAACCTGAACCACAAAAGGATCAAAGGATCAAAATGATCATGCCTTACTCACCAATATTGAATGCTTATACCAAGTATAAGTGACATTGGTGGATAAAACATGATTAAACCATAGTATAGATATATTATCCTAGATTAGTCATTACAAGTCACACTAATATAATGTGAGGTTGGAATGTTATATATTGGAGTCAAGTAGAGACAAGATAGTATGATTAAAATGATGTTAGAGCAACATTGGATTAAAGAAGTAGTATTTTCCTCTTGGGAAATACTAATCACTGGAGGAGAGTAGAACTTGATATAAACCTCTACTAGAGTAGTATTTGTGATGGATGATTTAGGAAGGTTATGAATGGAGTTAGATGTATCCATTTGTTGGGTTAGAGATTATTAATAGTAGAATAGTTGTTATAGCCAAGTATAAATATGAGAATATTATGAAAGCTTTAGTGTTAAGCACATTGCATTTATAAGTGGATTTAGAATAATAAAGGGTGGATAAGCACATTGCATTTATAAGTTCATCATGTTAGTACATGATGATGGACATAGAGAAGTAATATATCTAGGAAAGGAATTCCTTAATTAGAAGTCTAGAATTATGAAGTATAGAAGATAGGAATTTTTGGTAAACATTAAACCCTAAATCTATAATTAAGCTTAAATCCATCCCATATGTTGGATCAATCATCCTTTTTTCCACAAGGATTTATAGGAGTGTTTTCCTATATTCAATCACTTAAGCACATCTTTGTCATTTTCAATCATCATTATCATAGGTGCTTAAGAACTGTATTTACCAAATCCTTTTAATGAGACATTCCAGATAAAATCATTCTGATCTCAAACATAAAATACAATATGTTTAGCCATTAATCTTTATTCACATCAATAAAGGAAATATGAGAATATTAAATCTTCTAAGAATTGATGGTAAAGCATTTTCAGTTCAAACTTTAACTCATATGTTAGTTGTAGTAAAATATAGAATTACTATTCCCTAAATCTATGAGAATAATATTAACCATATTAAAGTTCTCAAAACTTTATATATTAAATAAGAATAAAGGATCAAGATATATAAAAGTTTCTTTAATATTATAAATCAATAAGAATCAAGATATCAAAATTATAAGATCCTAAACAAATCCTAAAACCTAAGACCCTAATTTATACCTATTCTATTTGATATAATAACCTTCATATGATTATGAATATGAAAGTATATAAAAAGGTAAATCAATAAAATATATTATTATAAAAATAGTATTAATATCAGAATCTTAAGTATATTCCCATAAACTTACAATTTTCTAAATAAGAAATTCCTAGAAAGTTAAAACAAATGAATATATACAAGGGAAATAAAGAAAATATGACAATACATAATAAAGGTTCACAAATTGATTCTTAATAATTTTATTGTTGCTATAATTATTTAGCTGGTAATTTTCTATGGGAAATATTCAAACAATTGAGTAATATGAAAATCTGACAGTAAAATACAAAAAAGAAAACATAAAATGGAAAAGAAATGGAACCAGGAAAAAAAATATGGGAAACATCAATCTGGTCCATGGCCCATTAACCCTATCAGTTACTCGTCGCCCGCGAGCAGCACCCCTCTTCCTCCACTCACTTTGCTACGGCCCAGTTGCAGCCCAAGGCATGCCCGTACCGGTTCAACCTATGTGGCACCTTCGTCATCCCCACGCAGGCAAGCAGCTGCGTGCCGGGGCTGCCGCCGTCGATCCCCACTGCGCCGCGATGCCCGCCGTCACCAGAAGTAGAGATAAGATCAGCCGAGCACGTCTCCCTCGTCCTCATCCCTTCATTTCTCCCTCACTCGCTCCAGCAACATCTATTTCCCCATTTCTTCCTCTGCCTCAAAAACCTAGCTCGCCGGAGTTGTTGTTGTCACTGTTAGAGACCACCCCACGACGAGCTGAGCATACCACAAGATTTGCCATGCTGTGTAGCATCTCCGACAAGAAGGAATCGAGCTGGCGAGCTCTTAATCGGCCGCATCGATCCGATCCCTGACGACCACCATCGCCGGTCATCGTCAATAATTGTTGATCCCGACCTCCTTCGGCCTCGCCGAGCCCTTCATCGTGCTTCTCGTGAGCTCCTCGTGCGAATGGACTTTGTAGAATTCTTCCTTGCGTGATAAATCGAGATCCCCGCGACCACCTGACACCGCCGCCGTCAGCCACCATCGTACCCCTTGCTCTGGCGACCTAAATCAAGCGGCACCGCTGCTAGTAGGTTCCCTAGCGTGTCCTCTTTCGAACCATAACAACCACGCTTGCCAATCTTCGCCGAATCGTCGCCGCTGCTTGCCACCAGAGAATCATCGGCGAGATGATGTCATGATGACATCATGCTTGCATCAGGTCAACTAGTCAAACCACACGGGTCCTGCTTTGCTGATGTGGCTTATCACGTGGCCTAAGCCCCACATGTCTGTGACCATGGGTAGATCCCATCTGAGTGTAAAAAGTTTCATGTCTGTTTAGAAAATAAATAAAAACAAATAGAAATAACATGGCAATGGTCCCACCAGTCAGTGACTGGGGGTAGGTTAGGTTCTGGTGAGAAAAACCCTTCAGTCTATGCTGACATCAGCATTACCTAATAAACACATTTAGTTATTGAATTAAGAAATTCATAAAATGAATAAATCTTGTAAAATTGGTATCTTTTGTTTTATAAATCATAAAAATACATATAATATATGAAAATGTTTAGAAAAATAAAATCTACAACTTAAAATTATTACTAAATATTATTACGATGATTATTTAAATAAATATTATTTAATAATACTTTATATAGTTTTAATACTTTAATAATTCATATTTAAATAATGGTAAATGTTAAAGATAAAACCCATTCTTTATATTAACCATAAGTTTATAAACAAATCAAAATAATACCATTCTCAAGTAACTTTAAAGAACATTATAAGGTGAACAAGATATAAGTATAACAAGCATTACACCTAAATTCCATCTATGTTTTAAAGTTAACTTTAGTCTACCAAGCTTTAAGTATAATACTAAAGACTTTATTATATGCTATATAGTTAACTTTGGTCTGTTATAATTAAGTTATAACGTATCTTAATAGCAAACCAACGCAATTAAAAACTAAGATAAATAAGTCTCAAATACTACTAATATCATTATTTCAATAAAGACAATTCTTTCTGACTTAAAGACTATAACTAGAAAGAACACCTCATTAGGTTAAAAGCTTAAATGCTTCTGCTTAGTTGAGAAAGATTTTCTTCAAAAGTTATTCATTTTGCCACTTCAACCAACATATGACAATTAATAGTAAAAACCTTACTTTATACTTTACTTGGATAATAAGATTGTTAATACTTAAATTCTTTATAAGTGACATTACTTAAAAAGTAAAACTTGAAGATAAACCATTCAGATGTAAGCAACCCTGAGTAGCATTCCATACTATGTATTTGATTGTTGTATAAATACATGTTGTTTTCCACACACCCACAAGCCTTAATAAGAGCACATGTATGAAACTGAATCTAAAAGGGCAACACATCCCAAGGAAACCCTTTCCAGTATCCAAACCCTAGAACAACGTTATTCTCGGGATTCGCGTTTATCAACTTGCATTACATTACTTATGGATAAAAGCATCTTGCTTCTTTAAACATTAGTCCTTAACGGACCAATGATGCAGATTTCCGCTATTGGATCTTATATTGTCTTGAAGACCGTGAGTGCATAATCTTGCAATCACAAAAGGCAAGTTCACACTTGCTCATGTCCTTTGATTATTTTCTATAAAGTATTTTACAAATACAATGTTGTCATCACCTGCATTTGAAAAAGTTCTGAAAATACTATTTTCATAATAATGTGATTATAGGTTATTTACCACGAGGTAATAACCTAATATAAGAGTTCCGGTGGTAAAGGAACATATTATCTAGGACTAAACAACCAATGTCGCCAGTGATTCTGGTGCCGTATATTACGCGTTGACCATGAGATTTGGAATGGGACGAAGAAGTCAGATGTATCTTTTCCCTCTCGCATGGAGCTGGATGTGCGGGTCGTGGCTGTTATGACTCATAGCGTGCATATTATTTATGGTAATTCATAAAGGATATGCAGCATATGGGTGGGATCCCTCAACGTCCCACGATAGTTCCGGCATCTGAACGGTCTGTACTACCATTGCTGTAATTCAATAGGTGGGCTGACGTACACCAAGGAGACATGCGGGGTCACGGAGAAGGCAGTGGTTGGCTTGGGTCTTAGTCTGGGCCTCACACCAAGGAAGTGTGAACGGCTTCGCGGCCCGGGTGTGCAACAAAACTAAGATCTCTCATGGGTAAAGTGACGCACCTCTGCAGAGTGTAAGAACTGTAACTTGTTACTCCCTATTCCGGGAAGGAGTTGCGAACGTGGCGGGAAAGGAATCCCATGAAGGTTCTGGTAAACCCGTGAAGGATGACGGACATAGCTTTTCAGAATAAAAGAAACCTTTGAAGAAATGTTTACGAAAACATGCATTGCCTACGACCTATGGTCTGTGGCTGTAGTTATAGTGCATCAAACACTCCTTTTCTAGTGAACTTGCTGAGTTCGCTCGTACTCAAAGTATCTTCTTAACCCTTGCTAGGTTCTAAAGCCAGTACAGACGACGTCTACATCAAGTTATGCTCCAGGAATCATCATCAAAAACTAATGCTCTTCAAGGAAGTCAAGAAAGTCAACATATACATCAACTCAAGTGAAGACGAAGTTGCTGATTAGATAAGAATAGAATTTCTAACCATAGAACCCACTTCTATAGAGTGTTGCAATAGCAGCAATGCAAGCCTATAGTTCAGCTACTAGTTTTATAAGTATGGTAGCTATGAGTTATTTATTCTTGATTCTTCTTCGTAAGAAGTTTCTTTCTCTCCCTTTAACTTAAAGTGTTCTCTGGATCTTGTGTAAAGAGTTGAGTTGTAACCTATAGTCATGTCTTGGACCTGCTATGTTTCTGTTGTACTACTCTGAGGGATGTAATACTAGTGAACGGTGTTTCATTGGTGTTATGTCAATGACTATAGTGTACTACATCATGCAGTGGTATGCTGGGTCACCGCAGTTGGTATCAGAGCATATGCTTTGACCTTAGGATTGACACCCTTTTAGGAAGATCTGTAGGTTGGATAGTGACTATAGAAGCCATCTTATCTAAAACAAATATTCTTATGACTTGCGATGAGTATCCAAGTGAGGATAACCTTGTCACACTTAAGTCATATGTTTAAGTCTTTCTTTCTTAAGAGTAATTATTTTATCTTTTCTCAAGTATAGTGCTCCTTAGTGTCCTCCGAGGGAGACATAAACCACCAAGATACTATAGGAAAGTGTAAGACATCATATGGAAGTAGTCTTAATGGTGTATCCTAACCTAGAATTCAAGTAAGATAGTAAAATCTTAGTGTTAGTTAATAACCAAAGATAACATGATGAATGTCATTAGGATAAATGTTGATGTAATGAGTAGTAATCATGTGGGACTCACTTGAGAATTCTACTTGATGAAGTGAAATTATGTTATGGTTTAATAATAGTGTAGTGAGAAGTAAAGTTATCATGGTTAGATTAGCTCTTAAATCATGATGTATAGGTAGACATAACCAGATCATGGTGAGATTAGCTCCGAAACCACGATGTAAGTGTAAGTATGTCAAGTACTTAGTGATTTATCTTGGAAGTAGAAGTATGCAAAGTACATGGTAGAACTATGATAGAATTCATAGATACTAGAAAATTCAAATAAGCTCTGGTTCAAGATAGAAATAAAATCTGATTAGTCCTTTGGAGTGATCATGAGAGGTTAATTTACTATCAAAGAAAGGCTGGATATAGCTAGTCATTCCAAACGTGAGACAAAAGTTTAGACAAAACCAAATTTGAGACCACTTTGCTTAAGATTATCCTATTGCAATTGAGCAATTTGGGTAAATTAAGAAACAAAGAATAGTTTGACCCTATGTGCTAAGTATCACGATGTAAACCTATACGAGGAGGTGTCATATACTACACAACTAAGCCGGAATTCTAGAGATATTATACTCAATTACTATATTCTGGGCTTAGAATATTGTGTGTTATATGTACCACATTTGGATTTATTTGTTTTTCTTGGATCTTCTTGATTGACTAGATATGTACATGAAGTTTCACTTGGTGTGCAAATGCATGTTGCAACATCCAGTTACTACTTGATGTTATAGACCTAGATAGGAATGGGAATTCGTGTAGGGAGTGACGAGTTCCGAAGACCAAGATGAAGACCTACCTGAAGGGTAAATTCAAGTATGAGGAGTATCAATTCCAATTGAAGGACGGATCAAGTTCAGAAAATTACTAAACAACAATAAGGAGGAAGATTAGTATAGAAAATATATGGAGCAACAAGAAGTGATGAATTTAAATTCACCCTAAAGTAGGTAAGTTGCTAAGAAGTTAATAAAGTGGTTGTACCAAGTTCATGGAAGCATCATGAATAAGTGCAAAGAAGAAGTTTTGGAATCCAAAATGGTATTCAAGATCTGACAGCTCAGAGAGACTGCCATAAGGAGGTTGGAAGTCGTAGGGTAATTCATACAACCTAGGATGATCTGCAGCTAGTATTTGATCCACAGTTGGTATCTTTTTCGCAGCCGGTGTTGGTTGACATAGTTAACCAGCTCATCTTAAAAGTTGCATAAAGATCATAAAATTTGGCCTAAGCTAAGTGAGACCTAAAAGAGTATAAAATTTAAGCGATCGTCTTTCGAGACTCTTTGTGAAAATTGACCTATCAAAGCGAAAGTGACCAAATAGTAAGTAAGACAAAGTAATGCTGAAAGATTCACTTCGGAGATCCACAATTGTGTGGATACACCGTACAATATTTCATAAGAACAAATTAGGTAAAGTATAAGTTAAACAAAGCCCAACATTCTATTTATAGAATCAAGAAATACTTTATAAGGCAGTTTAGAGACCATTAGTAAACCCTAAGGGGGAGAGTAAACATTATAAATGAAAGTTGAATAAGTACTATAGGTGATAATGAAAGATTATCTAAAGCTTAATAAGGTAAAAACTTGAAGGTGATAAAAAATTAAGCCTAACAGACTAATTCTTGAAGAAACAACTCTTAAGTAATCCTTAAGAGGGAATAAAACACATCTAATTGGTCATGAACAGAGAAATAAGAAATTTCAATGGGGTTTGGACTAAATGTGTTCCAAATCAATATTGGGAAAAATTACCAATACAACTCATACAATGATAAATCAAAGATTAGTCTTTTTGACCATACTATTTTCTAATAAAAATTTAAAACATGTTCTAGTGAGACTTCCTAGACTTTACATAGTATAATAAAGAAGATTGATGATTAAGTTAAGGAGTTGAATTAGGATACCTAATTAGGTAAAGGAACTAAAGAAGAAACCCCAGATTGAGGGTTTAATAATAAGGAAATATTCCTAAGGGAGTAAAGTAAAAGGAATTTTGGAGTATTGGAGACAATAGGTTTAAGATTGCCAAGTATGATTTGAATTCAAAAAAAAATCTGAATATGGATATTACAATTATTCCCATTAAGGTTAACATGGAGTTGAGACATATCGTAACCATTGTAAGACAATCCCTTACTCCAAAACATGAGAGTGTGAACTTCGAGGAAGAAGTTGATTTTAAGGGGGAGAGTCTGTAACATCCCAGCATTAGAGATTTGAAATAAGATGAACACAGGTGTGTGCATTGCATTCATGCATAGAAAACCTAAATAATTCTCGCGCTTTTAAATAAAAACTTGTCAGATTGATTGAAGCTTATCTTAACTTGATGGATTTGAAGTAGATCATCAAGTTTACTGCGATAAGTTTCAATATGACCTTTGCTAAAACCTTATTTTGGGTAAACATGATTTGATCTAAGGGTAGATCAAATGGAATAAAACTAAACCCTAATACATTTCTTAATGATTTATATTTGATCCTTAGGTGATCATATCATAGTATTCATTATAATCACTCATGAGTACCAAGTTAAGGATAAAACACAAATAATAAGAATTTAACAACTATATCTTAATCTCATTTACTTATACCATGAGTATCATGGAAATACCTAACTTTAAATCTCTAGTGAGATTGATTAGGAAAGAAACCAAAGTTAAGATCATTCAACATATATCTTTCTTTCCATACCAATCCTTATCATCTCTATTGAATCCTATCCTTATATTTGTTGTTCATCAATATTGAGTAATCAACTATTGATTCACCAAGTCTTAACCAATTAATTCTGGACCTATCAACTCTTGTCCTTATTATAGCATTCACTTAAGGCTTATATAGAAAGAAGTCAGAAGAGGTAAATAGTGAAGCTAGTTCTAGATGTTATCTATAGGATGGGAGTGATTGGAGGAAATCAAATCAATATGGTAAACAAAGAAGATTACAAGAATGTAGTCTGAAAATAAGTTACCAGGAGTAGTCCTATTGGATCAAGTAGGTATAGTCAATGAATTATATCTCTTAATCCAATAGAGCTAAAGAGAAGATAATCAGAATACAAATGTAGTGTTGTATTGATGAAGCCTTGTTTAGTCAACTGGAAACCTCAACCATAAAAGGATCAAAGGATCATAATGATCATGGCTTACTCGCCAATATTGAATGCTTATACCAAGTATAAGTGACATTGGTGGATAAAACATGATTAAACCATAGTATAGATATATTATCCTAGATTAGTCATGACAAGTCACATTAATATAATGTGAGGTTGGAATGTTATATATTGGAGTCAAGTAGAGACATGATAGTATGATTAAAATGATGTTAGAGAAACATTGGATTAAAGAAGTAGTATTTTCCTCTTGGGAAATACTAATCACTAGAGGAGAGTAGAACTTGATATAAACCTCTACTAGAGTAGTATTTGTGATGGATGATTTAGAAAGGTTATGAATGGAGTTAGATGTAACCATTTGTTGGGTTAGAGATTATTAATAGTAGAATAGTTGTTATAGCCAAGTATAAATATGAGAATATTATGAAAGCTTTAGTGTTAAGCACATTGCATTTATAAGTGGATTTTGAATAATAAAGGGTGGATAAGAAGTTTCTGTAAAGCAAAATTCATCATGTTAGTACATGATGATGGACATAGAGAAGTAATATATCCAGGAAAGGAATTCCTTAATTAGAAGTCCAGAATTATGAAGTATAGAATATAGGAATTCTTGGTAAACATTAAACCCTAAATCTATAATTAAGCTTAACATCCATCCCATCTGTTGGATCAATCATCTTGTTTCCACGAGGCTTTATAGGAGTATTTTCCTATATTCAATCACTTAAGCACATCTTTGTCATTTTCAATCATCATTATCATAGGTGCTTAAGAACTGTCTTTATCAAATCCTTTTCATGAGACATTCCAGATAAAATCATTCTGATCTCAAACATAAATACAATATATTTAGCCATTAATCTTTATTCACATCAGTAAAGGAAATATGAGAATATTAAATCTTCTAAGAATTGATGGTAAAGCATTTTCAATTCAAACTTTAACTCATATGTTAGTTGTAATAAAATATAGAATTACTATTCCCTAAATCTATGAGAATAATACTAACCATATTAAAGTTCTCAAAACTTTATATATTAAATAAGAATAAAGGATCAAGATATATAAAAGTTTCTTTAATATTATAAATCAATAAGAATAAAGATATCAAAATTATAAGATCCTAAATAAATCCTAAAACCTAATACCCTAATTTATACCTATTCTATTTGATATAATAACCTTCATATGATTATGAATATGAAAGTATATAAAAAGGTAAATCAATAAAATATATTATTATAAAAATAGTATTAATATCAGAATCTTAAGTATATTCCCATAAACTTACAATTTTCTAAATAAGAAATTCCTAGAAAGTTAAAACAAATGAATATATACAAGGGAAATAATGAAAATATCACAATACATAATAAAGGTTCACAAATTGATTCTTAATAATTTTATTGTTGCTGCAATTATTTAGCTGGTAATTTTCTATGGGAAATATTCAAACAATTGAGTAACATGAAAATCTGAAAGTAAAATACAAAACAGAAAACAGAAAATGGAAAAGAAATGGAACCAGGAAAAAAAATAGGGGAAACATCAATCTGGTCCATGGCCCATTAACCCTATCAGTTACTCGTCTCACTTTTCTATGGCCCAGTTGCAGCCCAAGGCAAGCCCGTAACGGTTCAACCTCTGTCACACCTTCATCATCGCCACGCAAGCAGGAAGCTGCGTGCCAGAGCTGCCGCCGTCGATCCCCACTACGCCGCGATGCCCGCTGTCACCAGAAGCAGAGATAAGATCAGCCGAGCATGTCTCCCTCGTCCTCATCCCTCTCATTTCTCCCTCTCACTCGCTCCAGCAACATCTCTTTCCCCATTTCTTCCTCTTCCTGAAAAACCTAGCTCGCCGGAGTTGTTGCTGTCACCGTTAGAGACCACCCCATGACGAGCTGAGCATACCACAAGTTTCGCCATGGTGTGTAGCATATCCGACAAGAAGGAATCGAGCTGACAAGCTCTTAATCGGCCGCATCGATCCGATCCCCGACGACCACCGCCGTCGGCAATCGTCAATAATTGTCGATCCTGACCACCTCCGGCCTTGCCGAGCCCTTCATCATGCTTATGGTGACCTCCTCGTGCGAATGGCCTTTGTAGAATTCTTCCTTGCATGCTAAATCGAGATCCCCACGACCACCTGACACCGCCGCCGTCGGCCACCATCGTACCCCTTGCTCCAGCAACCTAAATCAAGCAGTTCCGCTGCTAGTAGGTTCCCTAGCGTGACCTCTTTCAAACCGTAACAACCACGCTTGCCAATCTTCTCTGAATCGCTGCTGCTTGCCACCAGAGAATCACCGGCGAGATGATGTCATGTTGACATCATGCTTGCATCAGGTCAA
Source organism: Avena sativa (assembly GCA_916181665.1). Classification (NCBI taxonomy): domain Eukaryota; kingdom Viridiplantae; phylum Streptophyta; class Magnoliopsida; order Poales; family Poaceae; genus Avena; species Avena sativa. Next base: position 222,945,864 of record OV702296.1, read on the forward strand.
CCAGTCAAACCACACAGGTCCTGCTTTGCTGATGTGCCTTATGACGTGGCCTAAGCCCCACATGTTTGTGACCATGGGTAGATCCCATCTGAGTGTAAAAAGTTTCATGTCTGTTTAGAAAATAAATAAAAACAAATAGAAATAACATGGCAATGGTCCCACCAGTCAGTGACTGGGGTAGGTTAGGTTCTGGTGAGAAAAACCCTTCAGTCTATGCTGACATCAGCATTACCTAATAAACACATTTAGTTATTGAATTAAGAAATTCATAAAATGATTAAATCTTGTAAAATTGGTATCTTTTGTTTTATAAATCATAAAAATACATATAATATATGAAAATGTTTAGAAAAATAAAATCTACAACTTAAAATTATTACTAAATATTATTACGATGATTATTTAAATAAATATTATTTAATGATCCTTTATATAGTTTTAATACTTTAATAATTCATATTTAAATAATGGTAAATGTTAAAAATATAAATACAACACCAAAAACCTTAAAACAAATAAGAACTATAAGTTAAAACTATAATTATACATTATTATTTCACTTAATTAAATATTTATTATTTATTAAGTATTTATAAAGTAATAAACCTTATTAAAATCATATCTTATTATTTATAAAACACAAAAATAAAATTAATATGCCAAAATGATCACAAAAATAATCCCTTCATGTTAAAAAATTTATATTCCACTTTTAAGTTAAATAAAAAGGTAAAAACTTTTATAACTTTAATTTAAACCTATCTCCTTAATTAATAATTCATATTAAGGTAAATAAAACTTGTAAATAGTTCTAAAAAAAATTAATCAATGGAGTCTAATAAATAGTATTAATCTTAAATATGGATAGTGTGCATTCAAAATGAATTAACCACTTTGAATACAATTTTATTAAATTAATTCTCAACCATTAATGTAGATTATTTTATAAAAGGATCCTTATCCAATCTAAAAAATCCAAGAATAATTATAATAAGATAAAACCCATTCTTTATATTAACCACAAGTTTATAAACAAATCAAAATAATACCATTCTTAAGTAACTTTAAAGAACATTATAAGGTGAACAAGATATAAGTATAAGAAGCATTACACCTAAATTCCATCTATGTTTTAAAGTTAACTTTAGTCTACCAAGCTTTAAGTATAATACTAAAGACTTTATTATATGCTATATAGTTAACTTTGGTCTGTTATAATTAAGTTATAATGTATCCTAATACCAAACCAACCCAATTAGAAACCAGGATAGATAAGTCTCAAATACTACTAATATCATTATTTCAATAAAGACAATTCTTTCTGACTTAAAGACTATAACTAGAAAGAACACCTCATTAGGTTAAAAGCTTAAATGCTTCTGCTTAGTTGAGAAAGATTTTCTTCAAAAGTTATTCATTTTGCCACTTCAACCAACATATGACAATTAATAGTAAACCCCTTACTTTATACTTTACTTGTATAATAAGATTGTTAATACTTAAATTCTTTATAAGTGACATTACTTAAAAAGTAAAACTTGAAGATAAACCATTCAGATGTAAGCAACCCTGAGTAGCTTTCCATACTATGTATTTTATTGTTGTATAAATACATGTTGTTTTCCACATACCTACAAGCCTTAATAAGAAGCACATGTATGCAACTTAATCTAAAAGGGCAACACATCCCAAGGAAACCCTTTCCAGTATCCAAACCCTAGAACAACGTTATTCTTGGGATTCGCGTTTATCAACTTGCATTACATTACTTATGCATAAAAGCATCTTTCTTCTTTAAACATTAGTCCTTACCGGGCCAATGATGCAGATTTCCGCTATTGGATCTTATATTGTCTTGAAGACCGTGAGTGCATAATCTTGAAATCACAAAAGGCAAATTCACACTTGCTCATGTCCTTTGATTATTTTCTGTAAAGTATTTTATAAATCCAGTGTTGTCATCACCTGCATTTGAAAAAGGTCCGAGAAAACTATTTTCATAATAATGTGATTATAGGTTATTTACCATGAGGTAATAACCTACTATAAGAGTTCCGGTGGTAAAGGAACATATTATCTAGGAGTAAACAACCAATGTCGCCAGTGATTCTTGCGCCGTATATTACGCCTTGACCATGAGATTTGGAATGGGACAAAGAAGTCAGCTGTATCTTTTCCCTCTCGCATGGAGCTAGATGTGCGGGTCGTGGCTGTTATCACTCGTAGCGTGCATATTATTTATGGTAATTCGTAGAGGATATGCAGCATATGGGTGGGAGCCCTCAACATCCCACGATAGTTCCGGCATCTGAACGGTTTGTACTTCCATTGCCGTAATTAAATAGGTGGGCTGGCGTACACCAAGGAGACATGCGGGGTCGCGGAGAAGGCAGTGATTGGCTTGGGTCTTAGTCTGGGCCTCACACCAAGGAAGTGTGAACGGGTTCGCGTGGCCCGGATGTGCAACAAAGCTAAGATCTCTCATGGGTAAAGTGACGCACCTCTGTAGAGTGTAAGAACTGTAACTTGTTACTCCCTATTCCGGGAAGGAGCTGCGAACGCGGTGGGAAAGGAACCCCATGAAGGTTCTGGTAAACCCGTGAAGGCTGACGGACATAGCTTTTCAGAATAAAAGCAACCTTTGAAGAAATGTTTATGAAAACTTGCATTGCCTACGACTTATGGTCTGTGGCTATAGTTATAGTGCATCAAACACTCCTTTTCTAGTGAACTTGCTGAGTACGCTCGTACTCAAAGTATCTTCTTAACCCTTGCTAAGTTCTAAAGCCAGTACAGACGACGTATACATAAAGTTATCCTCCAGGAATCATAATCAAAAACTAAAGCTCTTCAAGGAAGTCAAGAAAGTCAACATATACATCAACTCAAGTGAAGACGAAGTTGCTGATTAGATAAGAATAGAATTTCTAACCATAGAACCCACTTCTATAGAGTGTTGCAATAGCAGTAATGCAAGCCTGTAGTTCAGCTACTAGTTTTATAAGTATGGTATCTATGAGTTATTTATTCTCGATTATTCTTCGTAAGAAGTTTCTTTCTCTCTTGTTAACTTAAAGTGTTCTCTTGATCTTGTGTGAAGAGTTGATTTGTAACCTATAGTCATGTCTTGGACCTGCTATGTTTCTGTTTTACTACTCTAAGGGATGTAATACTAGTGAACGGTGTTTCATTGGTGTTATGTCAACGACTATAGTGTACTACATCATGTAGTGGTATGCTGGGTCACCGCATATTCTTTGGCTCCCCTTGTGTCGAATCAATAAATTGGGTAATACTACCCACGAAGACTGTTGCGATCCGCTATACTAGTGGTTCATCAGTGCGTGCCAGCGCTTCCTATGGGAGTAGCCCCCGAGTGTCTGGTCGAGTCGTAGACTCGACGTAGGACTCGAAGATTGTTGAGACGTGCAGAACCTTAATCATGTCTCGGGTGCGCGGCCATCACTCCTGATAGGAGTAGCCCCCGAGTAGTTATTCGAATCATAGATTCGAGTAAGTACTTGATTTACCAGCCAAAGATTTGCAGTCGTTGCTAGATTGGTTTGATGATGTCAGTGCTGACGATTGGTGATCTCAACCATCTGCGGCGCCAGAGATGACGCGACAGGACGAACGTGGGTCCCAGTTCCTGACTTGGAGTTGACTGGTCATGCGCGACGTGGCGAGAATTACTACGTCTCATCGGTTTCCGTGCATAGTGGACGGCGTGCTGGTGACGCTTTATTTGTGTGTTGGCACGTGTATGGTTTGATCTGGCTTGCGCGCTAGGGCTTCTCTATGAATGGTTCGTGTTCGTCGTCTTCGTCCTTTAATACCGTGGGTAAACAGTGAATCTGTTTTACCCTTTGCCATTTGATTTCTCACCATTGCCTCCATTTTCACGAGCATTGCCTCTCTCGCGCGCACTAGAAGTTCTCTAGTCGTTTCCTTCTTCCTTTCTCTACGCTCACCGCGGCACTCGCCAGCGCTCGATGGGCAAGTCCAAGAAGGTCGACACCGGTGCTGGCTCGAGCGCTTCCGCCGGCGGCAAGAAGGTTGCCGCTGCCGCTCGCATCACCAATGGCATATGGAGGCGCATGGACGCATGCGATGCTGATCTGTGCAAGCTGCGCGACATGGGCTGATCCCGTAGAACAAGGAGGACATGAAGCTTCCCGGCGATGAGGTAATCCCCTGTCCACCCGTAGGGTTTCGGGTGATGTTCGTTGCCTTCGTTCTTCATGGCCTTTCGCTTCCTGTCCATGATTTTCTTCGTGGACTCCTTTTATTTTATGGGATCCAACTTCATCATATTTCTCCCAATTCTCTCCTCCATATCACCTACTTTATCACCTTCTGCGAGTGTTGGCTCGGTATCAAGCCGCACTTTGGCCTCTTCTGAAAGCTCTATTTCATGAAGAGGTAGTCTGGCACCGGCGGGGTCTATTCGCTTGGTGGCTGCATCATCTCCATTTGATCTTGCGTTCTTTTCCTTTTCCATGTGCGAGTCCATCCAGTACTGGCGGAAGAAGTGGTTTTATATCCGCGATGTCACGGTGGACGGACAAGATTTTGGCCTCGCTCCCTTCGACTCCTCCTAGGAAATCGTTCCAAAGAGATCCTGGAAGAATCACATCTTGGAGGACGAAGTAGCGGAAGTGGAGGAGCTCTACCGTCGGGTGGAGGCACTCTAGATGGTTGCTGAGAAAGAGGTCAATGGTGTGGACATCATCCGCACCTTCCTCAAATGTCGGGTGCAGCCCCTCCAAGCGAGGGCCCATCCGATGTTTCTCTATACTATCAGCAATGACTCGATGAGGGTCACGGCCGAGGAGCTGTCCAGGGGCGACCTCAATAGAGCCATTCGGCCTCTGCTGAAGTTCAAGACCGATGAGGACCTTCCGGGGAAGTCCTTGACCACCCCCTTCAGCACTGCGAATGCAGTGCCTCAGGTGTAGAATTCTGTTATGCGCGTTGCGCCTTTTTTCAAGTGATGTTTACTTATGACTATTGTGACTAATCACAATCTTTTGACTTCTTTGGTTTGTAGGACCGCAAGGTAGCTGGGATGATGCCCCCGCTACCCGAGAAATTTCCGATTTTGCCGAACAATAAGGTCGTGGATTCTGAGTCCGAACTTCCTACGACGCAATCTCCCACTCAGGAAGCCTCTGAGCCAAGTGAGGGGAAGACCCGTAAGCGCTCCCGGAGCGAATCTTCGGATGCGTCGACTCTGCCAACTCCCAGGGGCCCTTCCTTCTTGGAGCAGCATGGTGAGGATGAAGGTGCTTCTTCTGCACCTTTCCCTGTTGTGCCACTTCGGGCGATGGCGCCGCAACCGCCGTCCAAGAAGAAGAAGAAGGAGAAGGCGGCGCCCATCTTCAACTTGTCGGATATTGACTCGTAAGTTGTTCCGTCTGCGTTTTGTTCTGTCATTTGTGTGTGTAATGTAGTTTGTTGTCCTTATCAGTATTTTCCTTGCAGCCATTCCTTGGAGGGTTCTATTAGTGAGGGTACTCAAGAGGTCGTAGGGGAGTCGAAGCCGCGACAGCTCCTCCCTCTCAGGTGGTGGCCAACTATGAGGATGATGAGCCGAACCTCTCCAAGCGAGAGGCTCGGGTAGATGTGACTCAGAAGACCGACATGGAACTTCGGAGTCCCCGTCTGAACACGTAAGTAGTTTGCATCTTTATCTTGTGGGGGGAGCCTCCGAGTCCGTTTTCAGATGACCTGTTGGTCGATTTTGCTGTTGCGGGGCGTAGCCCCAAGCCCTTTCTGTTGTTTTCTTAATTGTTTGATTCTGTTTCTTCTTGCATCCCTTTGTGCATAGCGCTAACCTTCTTATCCAGCAGCATCTGGCGCTGGAGGCCAGCATGCAGCAGCTTCGAGGTACACACGTTTCCCGTTATTGTTTAGTTCGTCTGTCACATGGATGAAGTTTGTGTTTCTCATATGTTTCTTGGTGTTTGTAGACGGAAATAATGCTGCTCTTCGTTGGCTAGACGCTCTCGAAAACTGCCTTTTCAAGCGGAGAAGAAAGCTGCGAATGTTGCGGAGGCGAAGGAGGGCCTACAGAAGGAGGTTTCGGATGCTGCCGAGGCCAGGGAGCATCTACAGAAGGAGGCTTCCGATCGCGAGGAGCAGCTTGCTACTGCTGCGGCCACTCGCGAGAAGGAGATGGCGGATAGGCTGATGGCTGTAGGCAAAGCCTTCTCCGGTGAGTTTCTTTCCCTTGCTTGGGTCTTATATTTTTTCGACCGCTCATTGTCTTGTTCTTATTCGGGTCTATTTTCTTTTTTTGTCTCATATGCTTCAGGCATCACGTTCGATTGTGGTGCGCTGGAGCATGGAGATGCTTTGGATGATGCCATCGCAGCGGGCGAAGATCGCTGCGGTATTGCTGATGGCTCCTTGGCGAAGGCCAACGAAGTTCTTCGACGCTTCTATAGGGAGGTCGTCCCCAAGGACGCTGCTCTTGAGGATGTCGACGCTCTGGCAGATGCTTTGTTAGAGGACGCTCCGACAACATACAAGCGCAAGAAGAAGGGCATCGGTGCCTCCATGGGGTTGGCGATGGCGATGGCGTCCAGAGCGGAGCTGGACCTGCCACACATTAACTCCTAGATGCTGACGGCTGCAGATGGCTCAGAGGTAGCGTTCGCCCTCTTTGCCTCTCGCTGTAAGCGTTATGGGCCAAACCTCATTGATCTGCTGGCGGAGTATGCGGCGAAGCAGCAGGAGGAGGCCAAAAGCATGCATTTTGGCTCTAAGGCCACTCCGGATGCCGGTGCCTAAGCCCAAGAGCTGTGGCTAGGATAGTTTATCATTTTGCCTTTATAATGTAATATTTTATTGGTGAACAATCCCCACTTATACCACGAGGTGGCCTTGATGTATATAAATTATGCTTTGATCTATTACTAGAGATGTTTGTGATGTTCATGTCCTTACTTGTTTGCCATTAGGGTCCTTCGGGTGAGACTCCCATTGATACGTCGACTGTCCCTGAGCCGCAACCATCTCTGGATGATGCGTCGCAGCTGGTTTTTCTTTGCCACCATGTCCGCATCTTGGAGAAGGACATCCTTAGCGTTCGAGGCCACGCAGATGTGTGGAAGTCAAAAGCTGAGCGATCCACTACCAGGGAGGAATTTTTTATGGGGGAGCTGCGACAGATGGGCGAGCAACTGCAATGTGAGTCTTTGTGAACTGTTGTTCTTTTCGAATGCACCTTGTTTGTAAGTCATCTTCTTCTTTATGTTTGGTGTAGGTGTCAATCTTGTTCCGAGGGAAGATAAGGAGCGCGTTGCAGTTCGGATGAATTGCCTAACCCAATAGGACTTAGAGGCTGGCGGCTTCTTCTGGATGGACCGTGATCGGGCCATCGTCCTTGCGACGATGCAAGATCATGTGCATCAGGTTTCTCGGGTGCTGAGGTAGGCAAGGATTTCCCTGGCGTCCACTTGGGATGTCATGTTTCCCCTGGATGAGGCACCTTCCAACCTTTGGGGTCTATTGGCGAAGTTTCGGGACGTGGGCCATGTCAAGGAGTTGGTGCGGCATCAGCTAGTCGCTGGGGTGAAGGCCGCTCTTTCACTTGTTCGGCTGCATCACCGTGATGTCGATCTCGCTTGCGGTGGCGACTGGGCCACCCCTTCGACCAGATGGTAGTCTTTCACATATGCGCCCGCAATATGCGGCTATGAGGCAGTATGTCGAAGAGATCGTTGATCTGTTCGAGCAACGGGCGAGTGTGATATTCCAGAATAGGTAGGTCCTGTAAAGAAAACAAATTGATGTAAAATTTGTATGTATTCGAGTGGGCTTGTTGTGCCCTTTGTAAAGTTTATTTGTATTAGCACGTTGTGCCTTGTTATGTGCATGTCCTTTTCGTTAGCCTGACGTGGTCAGCTACTCAGGTTGTATGCATTGTTCTCAGTCGATGAAGTCGTGAGGTGAGGCGTAGCCCCCGAGCGTGTTATGGAGAAAAGTAATGCGAGGAAAAAGAAATTTTGGCCGAGGAGATACATTGTTCGGCTGAGTAGCCTTATTAAAAGTAAAGAGGTAGCTAGGGGTAGAAGCGTCGCAGTTGTGCGACGTTCCATGGGTTAGAGTATTCGACTCCTGACTTGACGTCCATGAGGCGGTAGGTGCCACCTGGGATGACTTTGTTGATGATGTAGGGTCCTTCCCAGGGTGACTCGAGCTTTTTTGGCCGCTCTTGCTTGAGTCGTAGGACGAGATCTCCTTCGACGAAGGACCTTGGGCGAAGCCGATGGTTGTGGTAGTTGCGGAGGCTCTGCTGCTAGACCCCTGAGCAAGCTTTGGCGATGTCGCGTGCTTCGTCGAGTGTGTCGAAGACATCTTCGAGTGCGGCCGTTGATTCGGCTTCGCTGTAAGCGACGACCCGTGGGGCCTTGTGGCGTACCTCTGCACGTAATACCGCTTCGGCTCCGTGCACCATGAAGAAAGGTGTGTAGCCAGTTGAACTGTTTGGTGTTGTACATAGGCTCCAGAGTACGGAGGGTAGCTCCTCCACCCAAGTTCCTACGAGCCTTTCGAGTGGGCATAGCAGGCGTTTCTTGATGCCGCTCCCTATGAGGACGTTGTCCTTTTCGACCTGCCCGTTGGTCTGCGGGTGTGCCATGGGGGCGTACGATATGTTGATGCTGAGGCCTTCACAGAGGTCATGGAATTCTTTCGAGATGAATTCGAGTCGTTTTCCGTGATGATGCTTTGTGGCACACCGAATCTGTACACTATGGACTCGAAGAATTTGATGACAGTTTTGCTTCTTTGGTTGGTGAGAGGCATGGCCTCGATCCACTTGGTGAATTTGTCGACTGCGACCAAGAGGTAGACATGGCTTCCTTTCGATGATTTGGGATGTTTGCTGATCATGTCGAGTCCCCATTGGGCAAAGGGCCAGGCCAGTGGTATGGGCCTTTGCTCTAATCCTGGCGCGTGCGGCTTGTCCGCATACCTCTGGTAGGCGTTACATCTTCGGACGATGTCCTTGGCATCGTTCATGGCTGTTGGCCAATAGAATCCAGCTCGCGGAGCTTTGGCGACTAGGGCGCGGCTGCCTACATGATGGCCGAAGATGACCTCGTGGATGTCTTGAAGGATGGTTTTGCTGTCACCATTGGTGATGCACCGTTAGAGTACACCCGAAATGTTGCGCTTGTACAGCTCGCCATTGATGATGGTGAAGGCCTTGGACCGGCGAGATATGCGTCAGGCGTCTATCGGGGCATTAGGCAGTTATTTGTTTATCAGGTACCAAAGGTACGATTGTGTCCACGTCTCTTCAACCGCTATGACCTGCATCAGGCTGACCAGCTCAGCCTCGGTGTCGAGCTTTTCAGGTCCTTCATGTCCTTCGGGTGGCGCAGCCCCCGAGTGTTCCGCTTCTTCGGGTGATCCCTTGGGGAATTTCATTTTGATAGAGGGTACACAGATTTGTTCGAGGAACACACCTGGTGGCACCCATGCGCAGGTGGAGCCAATGTTGGCGAGTCTATTGGCTTCCTTGTTGCTTTCCCTTCCAACGTGCCGAAGCTCGCAGCCGTCGAAGTCCCCTTCAAGTGAGTTGTAGAGCACGCGGTACACGATCATGTTGGCGCTATGAGTGTCTCACTCGTTCAACGTCTGCTGGATGACAAGGTTCGAGTCACCGTAGATGATTATGCGCGTTGCGCCGCAAATCTTGGCCATCCTCATGCCATGGATGAGGGCCTCATATTCGGCCTCGTTGTTGGAGGCGCGAAATTTCATCCGAAGGACGTATTTCATCTTGTCGCCTCGAGGGGACATCAGTATGACGCCAGCTCCTGCTCCGGCCTCGCGCTTGGAGCCGTCGAAGTGCATCATCCATGATTGCGTCATGTCCGGAGTGTCCGGCAGCTGGAGCTCCATCCAATGGGCGAGGAATTCAGGGAGGACCTGAGATTTGATGGCCTTGCGCCGCTCATAGACTATGTCTAGAGGGGATAGCTCGATGCCCCATAGGTCTACGCGTCCCATGGCTTCGGGGTTGTTCAGGATGTTGGACAATGACAAATTGACAACCATTATCTGGTGCTCCTGGAAGTAGTGGCTCAGCCGACGAGTCGTCATGAATACGCTATAGGCGAGCTTCTGTTAGTGAGGGAACCTCTGCTTTGTTGGTGTTAGTACCTCGCTGAGGTAGTAGATTGGACGTTGGACCCCATGGGCCTTGCCATCTTCGGGTCATTCGACCACGAGTATGGTGCTTACCACCTGGTGTGTAGCTGCAATGCATAGCAGCAGAGGCTCTTGCTCCTTTGGCGTGACCAGAACATGCGAGGTGGAGAGTAGCCGCTTGAGATCCTCGAATGTGTCGTCTGCTTCGGGTGTCCACTGGAATGTGTCAGCTTTGCGCAGTAGCTGGTAGAAGGGCAGGGCCTTTTCACCCATGCGACTGATGAACCTGCTCGGTGCCACGATTCGCCCAGCTAGTTGCTGGACACCTTTGAGGTTCTTCGGCTTCTCCATGGTTAGTATGGCTCGGATTTTTTCCGGATTCGCCTAAATCCCCCGCTGGGAGATGCATTAGCCAAGTAATTGGCCAGATTGGACGCCAAAGGCGCATTTTTCTAGGTTCAGCTTGATCTTATAGTGATCAAGGTTATCAAACGTCTTGTGGAGATCGTCAATTAGTGTTTTGGCCTCCCTGGTCTTGATAACTATGTCATCGACATAGCTTGATCTTCAGCCCGAAGGGCATGGTGTTGCAGCAGAACACTCCGAACATCCTAATGAACGCCGTTTTCTCCTGATCTTCGACCTTTAGCCGAATATGGTTGTAGCCTGAGTAGGCGTTGAGGAAGGAGAGTTTCTTGCATCCTGCAGTTGAATCGATGATCTGATCGATCCATGGTAGAGGGAAGTGGTCCTTGGGACAGTATATGTTAAGCGATGTGAAGTGCACGCACATCCGCAGGATGTCCATGTCCTTTTGAGGGACCAGCACGGCGTTGGCTAGCCACTCACTCTCCTTGATTTCTCGGATGAAGTTGGCATCGAGTAGTCTGTTGACTTTGATTCCAACAGCTTTAGCTCTTGGTTCAGATAGTCGTTGGATCGACTGCGTGACTGGCTTTGCGTCGGGGAACACATTGAGTGTGTGCTCGGCGAATTCCCTGGGAACTCCTGGCATGTCCGCAGGACACCAGGCGAAAATTTTCCAGCGCTCACGAAGGAATTCAATGAGCGCGCTTTCCTATGTGAGGTTAAGGTCTTTGGCGATCAGCGCCATCTTGGAGGCGTCCGTCGGGTGTTCCTGAACCTTTTTCGTGTTGACCGTAGAGTCGAACGACATATCAGGTGCGTTTTGCCTAGAGACTGGGGGTGCCCCATTGTCTGTCACCTCTCGGAGCCTCGTGAGTTCCTCCTGCATGCCGAACGACTAGGAGATTCTATTGAAGTCTCTATCGCAGTGGTCTGATCGGGTGAAGCTTCCTTGGACAGTGATGACGCCCCTGGACCCTGGCATCTTGAGTAGCAGGTATGCGTAGTGCGGTACTGCCAAGAACCTTGTGAATGCCACGCGCCCGAGGATGGTGTGGTACTGCGATGGCCAGTCCACCACTTCGAACTCCAGCCGCTCGCGCCTGAAGTTTTCGGGCTGGCCGAAGATGATGTCGAGCCATATCTTTCCCAAGGGATATATGCCCTTCACTGGGACTATGCCATGGAACGTCATGTCGGATTGTTCCAGGCTCCATAGCGGGATCCGCATCGCTGCGAGGGTGCTGGTGAACATCAGGTTGATGTCGCTGCCGCCATCCATGAAGACGCGGCTCATCTCGAATCCTCCGATCTGCGCCTCAAGCACCAGGGCAGCATGACCTAGGCAAGGGATCTGGTGGGGGTGATCCGAACGATCGAACGTGATGCAGGACTTCGAGCCACTGAGGTACTCAGGGATGGCGGGTGGAGCGGTCACGGCCAGGCTGACATGTCGGGTGATCTTCTTTTGCACCCTGTTTGTAGGGCGTCCCTTCTGTATCATCACGGACCCTTTCGCTGGTGGATATCCTCCTGTTCCATTGTTTGGTGCAGGTGCGATCGCTGGATTTGACGGTCCAACGGGTGGTGGTGGAGGAGCTTTGTGGGCGATATCACCTGGTGCAAGTGACGGTCAAAACCGAGGGTTCACGATCTGGCGTCGCATTTGGAAGAGACCCTCGCTGAGCTTCTGAAACTCGCGACAGTCCTTTAGTATGTGGATGGCCTTCTTTTTGCCATCTTGCTTGTCGATGTAGAAGTGGATGGTGCAAGGACCAGACAATTTTTGCCATCTGCGACGCTGCCATGTTTGTGTAGGTCGCCCTCCGTCACGGAAGTTGCCTCCGCGGTATCCGCTGCTGCGGTTGCCGTTGTTGCGTCGGTCGGCGTAGCCAGCCGCAACCATGTCGACTTCGTCACGATTGTCGTAGACGTGCGATCTGTGTTTTCTGCGGCGTTCACGCCTGCGGCCGTAGTCGTCCTCATCATTCGAATGCGTTCGGTGGAGGCAATCTTCGCCATTTTCCCACCTATTGGCGATGTCAATTAGGTGGTCGAGCGTCCTGGGCTTGACGCGCCCAAGTTATTCTTTAAGTCCGGGTGCTTGACACCGTCCTTGAAGGCATCGATCGTTATTTCCTCGGAGATTTGCGCGGTGGAATTCTTGATGTGGGACCATCATAAGATGTACGAGTGAATGGATTCGCCAGTACATTGGGTGTAGGCCCGCAGTTCCTTGATCGATGCTGGCCTCTTGCAGGTGCCTTTAAAGTTTCGGATGAAACTGTACGCCAGCTCCTCCCAGCTTTGAATGGAGCCTGCGGATAGGATGCTGAGCCAGATTCAAGATGCGCCTATGTAGGGCGGTGTTCCTGTAACCACCGTGTAGCTTGACTGATGAGAGGTGGTTACTGAGCCAAGCCTTAGGGTCTTGCATATCATTGAACTTCGGAGTATCCGAAGGGATCTTGAAATTTTTCGGCATCCTCGTTAGCCAAACGGATCTGCTGAAGCATCTGGCTCCGCACAACTCTCCGTCATCATCCTCGTCAGATTCGGTTGAACACGCGCGTTTGGCGCTTGCTTTGTCGACCTTGCTCTAGGCGAGATTGTTTCGAGTGTCATAGTAGCTGATGTGATGCCTTGGGCTCTTTCGACGTCGAGGCAGATTGTGCTTGTCCTCTTCAGATGAGGGTGTAGGGATGCGAGTGAACTTGACGGCGCCTTTTTTCTTCAGCTCTACAGGATCTTCATCGTGGAGCGTAGCTCCGATGAGTCCGAGTCTGGCTAGCACGGACTTGTGCATGGCGCTCTTCGGGTCACCCACCTAAGGTGGATGGGACGCGAGGTACGTGGTGGCTGCCATGATCGCAGCCTGCGGAGTCTTCGGTATGACATTGTCGTTCACGTCCATTGACATGAAGGACATTTTGAGGGTCCTCGTGATGTCATGGCGTGCGGCGGGGTCCATGTGCTCCGTGCGGGAGCGATGCTTGTTGGTGTTGTTTCCATGCAAGCTGGAGCCGCCAGCGGTGGAGAGCGTAGCTTGTCGCGTGCTGGACTCTGAGGCTGCCTGCTTGTGTTTGTCGAGTTCCTCCATCAGCTTCACCTGCCAGTTATGCTTGCCGATGAGGAGGAGGTGGTATGCCATGAGAAGATCCCGTGAAGCATTCACAGGTAGGATGATGTTTCCCGACATGGCTTCGCGTGCCTGGCGCCATCCGTCCTCATTGAGGTTGATCTTCTGGTAGGCGTTGGCGTCGCCTTCGTTGGGCCTGAGAGGCGGATATCCTTAGTTTACTCCGTTCCTAGCTTGCGGTTTGAGGGGTGGGTTGGGAGGATGGTTTGGCGCATTCGAACCTGGCGGCGGTTCTACTTTGCTTTAGATGACGACGGCGCATTGGTAGCATCCACGGGTTGGATTGCTGCTGCCGCAGCTTTTGGATCTGAAACTGTAGGTTCTTCATCTGAGGGAGGGCCGCATAGATCTGAGTTGCAGCTGCTGCCATATGACTCGTCTATCAGCGTTGACATGCGTAACACGCCGATAGGTGGGACCCATGAAGCGGGCCTGATGGAAAGTAGTGGCACCCGCTCTGGGAGGCGGAGGGTGCCTGTCTGCCCCACCTGGAAGAAGAAGCTCCCGAACAGAATCTTGAGCCCGTCACCTACTGGTTCGAAATCCCTCATGGTGGCTGGCGAGTGGGCGGTGAAGTCGAAGGTGCCGAAGAGAGATGACTCTCCGTCGCCGATGAGTTTTAGATTTCTCTGGATGGGACCGTCACGATCGCACAAACAGTGCCCCCAGTTCCCACAGACGGCGCCAATTGACGAGGTTCGATCTCATCAATGCCCATTGTTATGGACTTGGGATTTGGAGAAGATGGGGATGCTAGAGATCGCTGAATGTTTAACAGACAAGCAACACGGGGATACGAGATTTACCCAGGTTCAGACCCCTGGAGGGAAAACCCTACTCCTGCTTGTTTGCTCTTGATTACGGCGGAACCGAAGGTTACAGGGGTGCGCAGATGCAATCTGGCGTGAGGTGCGTATAACGTGAGTTGAGGTCCTCCTCGCCGTGTCCTCCTAGCCTTTATATATATAGGCAGGTCCCGGGCATAGGTCGAGTCGGTTACAGATTAGGGTTTGTCCCCTTTGAAATTCTATCTACTCTAGTCTTGTTCTCCAAGGATCTGAAGGCGCCGTGGGCTTGGGCCACCCGAAATCCTCACAGGCCACGTATCTTTGTCATGGGCATTCCTTGGGCTAGACTAGGTATCCCAATGTTGTGTACCCATGGGGTATAATCATGTCAGTTGTAGTTTCAAGTTTACTAGTATCCAGGAAAGTAAGGTGCCACGATCATATAAAATGAATAGTTCATACAAACAACTAGGCACATTGTCTCCATAAGTTATTGTTATGAATGTGTACATATTTGAAAACATCACTATAATGTGCCACCTATTGATGATTGATGACATGGATCTAGCTTCTCTTCGCGTATTTGCATTCAATCGCTCATGGATTTGTTCCCATATTTTTTGGCCATGGCTGATGAACTCCACTCTCTTGGTAACATGCTTCATCAACGAGCCCTTGTTGATGCAATGCAAAGTACAAAATATGGTCTTCATTGTTATCCCATTTAGGTTCTCTATTTTCTTCATCATGGAGTTACTAATTTCAAATGAAAATCTAGTAAACAACATATCGGTACATGTTTTGTACTACCACAATCACAAGAAGAAAACAGGATGGAATTTCACCTTGTTGGCATTGTGCCGAACAGATTAGATGTGGCGTTGGGGTTTGGAGAGTAAGTCGCCTTGGCTGGTGCGGGTGTGACCACGGCGACGACGAGCTCGGATTTTGGAGGACAACGGGACCAAAATCGCGTCCCTATGCCGTGCCATGGGTCGAGCTCTGGTTTGGGAGGAGGAGGGCAAGACCGATTAGGTTCAGCCTGGTGCTGGATCTTGCCGTTGAAGGAATTCCCTCCCAGGTCCACGCCATGGCAGTGACCACAGATCTCCCCTTTGGGGAAGAAAAAGGCTGTGTCAAAAAGACCGTTTGAATACGAGGGCGCCAGCGCTGCAAGTCTACATGGCATCCAGGATGGCAGTGACTGAACGGTCAAAAGTGACAGGCGGGTCCCAATTTGATGGGCGTTAGCGAGTTTTCCCGTGTTCAAACGGTTTGTTGAATTCGTGCTGAAAAAGACCCTCTAAGCATTTGGAACGCCAACTCGGGGAATCACGATCCAATACCGACGAAGTCGGACCCCGCGTTGCCTTGGCGCTGCAACTTTTGGGCCGCAAGTTAAAAATCTCAGGAGCCGGAGTGATACTGACGTCCCCTCAAGGGGATAAGATGAAAAATGTCTTTCGGATGAAGTTCTGCGCATCTAATAATGACGCCGAGTACGAAGCACTCCTACATGGCATGCATATGGCCAAAGTGCGGCGTCACGCGCCTTGTCCTCTATGGCGACCCCAACCTCGTTGTCCAGCAGACGATGAACGAGTGCGACGCCCATAGCGCCAACATGATCACATATCGTGCGCTCTAAAACTCACTCGAAGGAGACTTTGATGGCTGCGAACTCCGGCACGTTGGCAGAGAAAGCAATGAAGAGGCTGACAAGCTCGCCAACATCGGCTCCACCTGCGCCCCAGTGCCACCGGGTGTGTTCCTCGAGCAAATCTGTGTGCCCTCTATCAAGCGAAAAATCCCAAAGGTCACAACCGAAGCCGCGGGACACTCGGGGGATGCGCCACCTGAGAAACCCGAAGGACCCGAAGAGCTCGACACAGAGGTCGAACTAGTGAGCCTCATGGAGGTCCTGGCACTCGAACAAACATGTACTCAGTTGTACGTCAGGTACCTGGTGAGCAAGCAACTACCTAAGGACCCAACGGAAGCCCGACACGTCACCCTCCGATCAAAGGCCTTCACCATTATTAACGGCGAGCTGTATAAGCGCAGCATTTCAGGTGTGCTCCAGTGATGTGTCACTAACATTGATGGGAAGAGCATCCTCCTTGACATCCATGAAAGTATATGCGTCCACCATGCAGGCAGTCGCGCCCTCGTCGCCAAGGCTCTGCGAGTTGGCTTCTACTGGCCAACATCGATGAGCGATGCCAAGGACATCGTACAGAGGTGTAATGCCTGCCAAAGGTACGTAGACAAGCCACATGCGCCAGGCTCAAAGCTGCGGCCCATTTCCATTGGCCTGGCCCTTCGCCTAGTGGGGGCTCGACATGATTGGCAAGCAGCCAAAGTCCGCGCCAGGAGGGCATGTCTTCCTCCTAGTGGCAGTCGACAAATTCATAGTGCATCGAGGCCATGCCCGTCACTAACCAAACCAGCACCTTCGCCGTCAAGTTCTCTCAATCCATTGTGTACAAGTTCGGAGTGCCTCACAGCATCATAACCAACAACAGCTCGAACTTCACCTCAAAGAAGTTTCGAGACTTCTGCGAAGATCTCGGCATCAACCTCACATATGCCTCCATGTCACATCCGCAGACCAATGGGCAGGTCGAGAAGGCCAACGGTCTCGTTGACAACGGCATCAAAAATTGGCTGCTATGCCCACTCGAAAGGCTGGCGGGAGCCTAGGCAGATGAGCTACCCTCCGTCCTCCAGAGCATGCGCATAATGCCAAATAGCTCTATCGGCTACACACCCTTCTTCATGGTCCACGGAGCCGAACCATGCTACCTGCCGAGGTACGCTACAAGGCCCCACGGGTCGTCGCCTACAGCGAAGCCGAATCATCGGCCGCACTCGAAGACATTGTCGACACGCTGGACGAGGCTCGCGACATAGCCACGGCCTGTTCGACGGTGTACCAGCAGAGTCTTCGCAACTACCACAGCCAACAGCTGCGCACAAGGTCCTTCGTCGAAGGAGACCTCGTCCTGCGACTCAAGCAGAAGGGGCATCTGAAGCTCGAATCACCCTGGGTGGGACCCTACGTAGTCACCGAAGTAATCCCAGGTGGCGCCTACCGCCTAAAGGATGTAGAGTCTAGAATCAAATACTCCAATCCCTGGAAGATCGCACAACTGCGATGCTTCTACCCCTAGTTGTCTTTTACTTTTAATAAGGCTATTTAGCCAGGCTACTTAGCTGAACACTGTACCTCCTATATTGCGATCAATAAAAGCTAAGTTCCTTGGCCCAAGTTTCTCTCTCTTTTATATATTTGCATGGCTAAACATGCTCGGGGCTGCGCCTCACCTTATGACTTCGTCGATTGACCACAAAAATACATAAACCCTGAGTAGCCGACCACGTCAGGCTAACGAAAAGTACATGTAAACCCATAGTCAACAATGTATTACGTGCCAAAAAATACAACTTTACAAGGGCACCAATGCCCACTTAATAAAATACAGACTTTACATTGTTATATTTACTATTCATAGGGCTCAACCATGTTGGAGCAGGACATTCGTTCGCTCTTCAAATACATCAATAGTTTCCTCAGCATACTGCACCACTGCAGCGTAATGCGGATGCATGTCCCATACCATCCGGAGGAGCGGGTGGTCCAGTTGCTATCTTCGTTAGGTCAACATCGCGATGATGTAGCCGAACAAGTGCTAGAGCCGCCTTCACACCTGAAACCAGCTGATGACATACAAGCTCCTTCACGGTGTCCACATTGCGAAATTTTCCCAGCAAGCCCCAGAAACTGGAGGGATCCGCATCCAAAAGAAACATCGTGGCCCAAACATCCGCGAGTGATGACCTTGTGCATTTCAGCACTCGGATCACTTGGTGGACGTGATGTTGAACCGTCGTGACAACAGTCACTCAGTCGCGATCCATCCAAAAGAAGCTGTCGGCCTCCAATTCTTGTTGCGTCAAGAAATTCAACCGAATCGCAACACACTCTTTCTCTTCCTTTAGAAGAAGATTCACAACTACACGAAAAAGCAGCAGATGAGAAGACATGAAGATCATGTGCAGTTGAAAAGAAAAGAATCTCACTGTGACTTGCACTAGAGTTGCTCGCCGATTGCCGAAATTCCTCAAGGAGAAATTCCTCTCTCGCAACGGCATGTTCTGTCTTGGACTTACAAATGTCCGCGTGGCCACGGATGATGAGAACATCCTTCTCCAAGCTTTGGATGTGATCACATAGCAGAGGAAACTGTGATGTCTCACTCGTTGGCGGATGGGCACCAATCAAGGCAGGAGATGTGGTCATCATTTCAGCATTCGAAGGGCCCTAAGAGTTCACAGGTGACAGAGCATAAATATCAATGCAATTGACAGAGGCAAAATAGAAATTTATATTTACATCGATAAAGCACAACGTGGTAAAGTTAAAATTTTCTAACACGAAGCATTACATGCACGCTGGCAAAGCAAAATCAAAATACTGCTAAATAAACTACGACGCAGAAGACCTAAGCAGCCGCATCCGGAGCAGCTTTGGACTCTGAGACCATAGCCTTGGCTGCCCGCTGCTGCTCTAGCGCATATGTGTCCAGAAGGTCAATAAGCTTCGGGCCAAAATGCTTGCAGCGGGAGGCGAACGAAGCAAAATATACCTCGATGCCATCTGTTTCTATAAGCATTCTTGAGGTGATCTAAGGAAGATCCAGCTGCACGCCAGACGCCACTGCCATCGCCAGCCCCATGGCGGCACCCACACCCTTCTGTTCCCTCTTGTAGATCGCAGGGGCATCGCCAGCCAAGGTCTGCGCCAGGGAGTCGACGTCGTCAAGAGCGATTCCCTTCGGTTGATCTCCTTGTAAAAGCGAGCGAGGACCTCCTTGGCCTTGCCGAGCGTCTGCACGGTAGAGCTATAGCGATCTTCGATTGCTGCAACGACATCCGCCATGGGATCCCCATGCTCCAAAGCGCTGCGATCAAACACAATGCTAGTAGCATTTACAAGATGGGGTAAAAATTTGGATGAGACAAAGGAACCATACCAAAATAAAAAACAAGTTCAAGAAAAGGAACATAGGGTCACTCACCGGAAAATGCTTTGGAAGCAGCCATAACCTTATCCGCCTTGGCTTTCTCCCGAGATGTAGTGGAAGCCGCAATCTGCTGCTCACGATCCTAGGCCTCCTGCCGGTACTCTGCCTGACTATGAATCTTTTCGGGTGTGGTCAGCTTGCGGAGAGCTTCATTGTTCTCATCTACGACAATCAACAAGAAACGGATCAATAAAAATGGTACTCAACAGTATCCCTATATAAACAAAAGTAGTATATGCACCTTAGAGCTGCTAAAGGTCGCCCTCCAGGGCAAGGTATTGCTGGCCAAGGCGATTGACATCACGGATGAAGGGCTATAGAGAAGGAGCAGCAAACCAAATGAACACAAGGGCTCGGGGGCTTTCCCATGTGAAAGGATAAACTACTTACGTGGTCACCTGAAGACTCCGAGGGTTTAGCTTGCGTCTTCCGAGCAACAACAACATAGTCCTTGTCCTCAAGGAGCTCAACACTTTGCCGTCGGATTCGGCCACCATCTTCGGGGAAGCAGCATCAACCTTCAACTCCCCATGCATCTCGTCAAGTTCCTCCTTGAATGATTCATCTGAGGAGTTCCTCCTAGAAGCACATGAACTATTTTAGGCTAATCAATAAAATAGTAAGCTAATACTTAGGACACTACAAATACAAAGGCGACAGAAAACTTACGACGAAATGTTGGAGAGGTCGAAGACTGGCGCCTCTTTCTAATTCTTGGACGGCGGCTGCGGAGGTATGGCCCGAACGAGCACAGCGGGAATGGGGGAAGTCGCACCCTCACCTGCAGTATGCCAAAAGAGAAAGGTGGGTCCCCTTGGCATCGATGGCGTCGTTCCATTTGAACTTTCGCTCTGAGTCCTCCTGCGAGAGATCTCTTCGCTATGCTCGGGGGATTTCATGGTAGGTGACCGCGCGGGGGGAAGCGTGGATTCAGAATCCGCGTCCCCACCATCTGACGCAACCTCGAACTTCTTAGGAAGAGGAGGCATCATGCCCGCCACTTTAAACTCCCGCGAATCAAGAAAGATGCAAACATCATATAAAGAATATTAGATAAAGGCACTCGAAAATGCATTACATGCCCTTGGCAGTGAAGGGGGCGGTCAAAGACTTCCCGGGCAGCTCCTCGTCGGCCTTATGCTTTATCAGGGGTCAAAGCGCTCAGTTGAGGTAGGTCGAGGACATCTCATCTTCCAACACTCTTGTCAGATCGCTGGCACCAGAGTATAAGAACATCGGATGCGCCCTCGCTTGGAGAGGCTGCACCCGACGCTTAAGGAAAGTTTAGATGATATTGACGCCACTAACCTCCTTGCCTCGCACCAGCTGGAGTGCCTTCACCCGCTGGTATAACTTCTCCACCTCCGCGGCTTCACCCTCCATGATGTCATTCGACCATGCGCGCTTTCGGGTGACCACCTTGCTGGCATTGAAAGGGGCCAGCCCATAATGCTGGCCATCGAGCTTGACATCATGGATGTAAAACCATTTGTTCCGCCATTGCTGGACGTACTCGCAGAGATAAATAGAGAAAAATTGGATGGTGGGGCGGATAGAAATTCCACACCCACTCAGTGGATTGACACCGCCGGTACCAGTTTACCTCTTCAGAGAATAGAGTTTTCTAAAGAGGCCGAAGTGTGGCTCGATGACGAGCCAGCACTCGCAAAACATGATAAAACACACGGTGTGCAGAAGAGAATTGGGCGACAACTGGTGGAATTGTAGCCCATAAAGAAAGGGAAGCCCACGAAGAAATTCGTGGGCAGGCAGAGAAAGACCACGAATGACAAAGGCCTAAAACATAAACCGAAAACCTTCGGGTGGGTCCAGAATTACCTCCTCACGAAGAATGAGGGTGGTGTTCTTGTTATGCGAGATGAGACCAGCCTCGTGCAGGCGGCGCAGGACCGCATCCCTGATTGCGGATCCTCGCCACCCACCATCGATGATCCGGCCACCGGCGGAGGTCTTCTTAGCAGCACCAGTGGCGCTCGTCCCTGCAACAACGGAAGAGGTCTTTTCTTTGGGTTGCCCATCTTGGCCGTGCGACATGCAATATGGTAAGCACGGAGGAATGATGAGGGAAAGACGCGAAGAAAATCCAGTGCGCGGTATGAGCAAGCTCTGGAAATGGCGAAGGAAGGAAGAAGAAAACAAATGGCAAGGGAAAAAGATTACTTTGATCCCCCACGGTATAAAAGTATGAAGAAGACGAAGCAGAGTTGTTGATTCACAAGCCCTAACGTGTTCCCCTCATAGCACCATACACGTGTCAACAGCCGCCCGAACTGTCGCAAGCACTCCTCCCACTACGCACGGGAATCGAGGAGACGCCGTAATTATTGCAAAAATTACACGTGAATAGTCCAGGTCATAAATGGGACCCATGATTTTCCCGTCACATCGCTACTGCTGCCGTAGACTGTTGAGCTCACCAGGCATCAGCAATGATGTCATCAAAGAAAAAGATAGTAACGTCTAGAAACTTTGGAATATACAAAAGTACTCACTCGAGTCTGTGACTCAACCAACTACTTGGGGGATACTCCTATCAGGAGCGCTGGACGCACACCTGAGAAACTAACATTGTGGAAACAATTTTTCGAAAAAATCTTCGAGCCCTTCGTCGAGTCTGCGACTCCACTACGGACTCGGGGGATAATCCCATAGGGAGTGCTTATCGCGCATTCGAAAAAGTACTGGCGTTGATGACATCCACAGATTTAAAGTCTCTGCTCGAGTCTACGACTCGACCAGACACTCGGGGGCAACTCCCATAGGTAGCACTGGTCTCGTACCCTATGAACTATTCGGATGAGATCCTTCGGATCACATGTGACATCAAAAACAAGTCTATTTGGCAACTTTGCACGAACTAACGCTGAGAGAGATATCGTCTCCTTGGTCACCCGAAACACCTCCGCGGTGATAAAATTTTGGATGCTATGTCTATGACACAAAGATAAGACCTACATATATCATCTGATGGCCAGGTATCGCACCTGACTACGCTCTGCCAGTAACATACCGTGTCAGCAGGCACGATGAAAAATCATGATGGACGCGTTGGATACTTAACTTAAAGCACTGGGATTTGACTCCTATAAGACCTCAACGGCCTGAGTCGAATTATGCCAACATTGTTCTAAATTCGAGTCCGGGGACTCGAGTTTGAAGTAGATCGTGTTGTTTTGTCCAAAGACAGTTAACTGATGGCCCAAGCCCAAGGAGAAGTTCGACAGCTACCCAAGGAGACACTGGATGGCCCAAGCCCGGTAGAAGTTCGACGCTTTGAAGAACACAACCAAGCTATAGATAGAATTTTTAAGGTAAAACCCTAACTTGTAACCGACTCAACCTACCCGAGACCTGGCCTCCCCCTATAAAGGCCAGAAGGGAACGACGAGGAGGACCTCTCCAACTCATACACACACCTCACGCTAGATTGCATCTGCGCACCCCCTGTAACCTTCGGTTCTGCCATCAATCAAGAATAGACAAACATGGGTAGGGTTTTCCCTCCGGAGGCCTGAACCTAGGTAAAACTCGTGTCCCCTTTCTGCATGTCTTTTAACCGTCTCGTGATCTCTATCATCCCCATCTTCTCCAAACACAAGTCCATAACAATAGGCATTAACGAGTCAAACCCTCGTCAGAAGCACATTCGATAGAGATGATGTACCATTCTCCTCAATAGCAAACTTAAAGGTGAAAAGACACAAGGATCCATTTGGATCCTACAGTAATTTTAACAATATAGTACTAGTGTAATTTTGTATTGGAATGATATATATTTGTAACTATAATCAGGTGTTTTTAGGCCTGGCCTAAAAAGCCCGTGGAAAAAACCTAGGCCTGAGCCCGGCCTAGCTGGCAGGCCAAAAAATCAGGCCAATGCCCAGCATGAACTTGCAAAAAACAACCGGGCCGTTGGGCCGCTAGGCCAGGACTTCCCTATTTTCAACCTTTTCCAGGCCCGAGCTCAGCCTAAGTTGCACACGGGCCCAGGTCTGCGGCCCAGATCTAAGGCACAACACACATAGAACCTTCACCAGAAGGTCAAGCAAAAGCAGTAGAAAATAACTGAATAAAAACCACAAAAAAGGCAAGGAAAAGATTTTTTCCGATATCACACAGACTATGCTATGCTGAAATTTTGACTACGGCAAAAGAAATTGCCAAAGTTTCAACTAAGCCAAAGAATTTCTAGGCTATATATTGGAATATATGGGCCTCTAAAAGAATTGGGCCCATATAAATTTCAGAAATTAGAGAGAAGTCAAGGGGTGGAGGCCGTGGGAGTTTAGTCCCACATTTTCAAGGGGGCAAGATTTTGACCTGCTTATAAGGGGCCTCTCATGGTCAGACTAGTTGGAAAGACTAGAGAGAGCTGTGCTAAGTGTACACCACACGCGCACACGTGCGCTCGCTCGCATTTCGTATTTATTCGCATTTAATTACGCGTGACTTGTGACTTTGGATCTTTGCTTTGGCTAGGCGAGTGCGACCGTGGTCTGTTAAATTTCATATATTTTTAATGTTTTTGCCGAGCAGTTTAGTTATCTTATCCACCCGCGTCTGTCTTATGCACGACACAAAGATAGACTTTCCGTTGAGGGGAGTTAAGAGATCGTTCGTAATGGAGATATACCAGGGGCGGATCCTGGAATATACGCAGAACGTGATGCGTGGGGGTTATCCTTTCGAGTCTATAAGACGAAGAAGTCCCTCCCGACAGAAGACACTAGATACAAAACTCTACTCCATTCTCTTCTACAGCCGTCGTCGATCTTCGTTGATCCTTTCCGTGACGTGTAGCGGGGAGAGGAAAGTAGTAGTCTCCGGACTTTTCCCGCCGTTTGGTGTCCCGCACGAGGGAGCCGGGCGATAAAGTTTCCGGGCAGTGCTTTGCACGGCTTCTTCTTCATCATCAATCGTCTGCTTCATCTTCCCCAACTATTCTTTATCTACGTTCGGTTGCATCACTATAAGAAATCAATCTCGTGATCCTCTCTTTCGTGTTATAAAAGGGGGTTTAAGATCCATGTCGATCTACTGTGCCATGTTAGATTTCATGTTCATAATCACATGTAAAAATTTGTTAGATCTATCTTTATTATCACACAAATTCGAAATTATTTTAATTCTACTCCGTGCTAGATTTCCAACACTATATGCGTCTACCTGGTATCTGAACCACGACCGACAGGACATGCGTCGCCAACAAATTTTCTAGCTCAACCATGCTTCTTACAAAGTAGTAAGTCAACTCAATTATTTGATGGGCTGAAGAAAATGGTTCAGATGATTGCAGATTGCTATGACTCGAGGAGTGAAGAATGATGAAATTAGCCGAATTAGCCAAGAAAGGTAAGAAAATTATGCCCAAAATAATACCTTAGAAAACTATAACCATGACGGATATTTATTAAAGCAGAAAAAACTTTGCACGTGATAAATGAAACAATACACAGTGATGGCAAAGAATCCCATAAACGGTTAAATAATGAGAAATATAACACCTTGTCTTCTTAAAATTTGGGGTAAAAAATGTGACACCAAGCGAGGGGAACAAAGCAGCGGCGATAGTGAGCTGCGCGCGTAGACAAGCGGTTGTAGGGGGCATAATGAGAGTGGCTGCTGCCGACTAGAGGCGCGCCGGAGGACGGGCCGGTGGAGCTTGGAGGCGAGCTCGAGCGCGTGTGGAGGTGTGCCTCTCACGGGAGGAAGGAGAGGGGGATCGATGAGATCGAGAGTGTTAGAGTATACATATCTGTTAGGGATAGACTAGGTTACTTGTCTTGTACTTCAAATAGGTTACTTGTCTTTTACTCCAAGTTGGTCCCTGTACGTCTATATATACTCGTCCGAGAGGCTCAATAATACAACCATCATATTCCGCAATCTCTCTCTCCCTCTACCCTTCAACATGGTATTAGAGCGGCACGGTCCTTGACCTAGCCGCCGCCTCCGCTTCCGCACCGCGCCGCCCCTGGGGAGGTCAATCTTCATGATCTCCGCCGGGGGCTGCGCGACCCGTACGCAGGGTTCGTTCGCCGATCCGTGATCGGCTGTCCTGTAAGTCTTTTTTTTCGATCTTTTGATCGGCTTTTTTTTTGGTTTACCGATCTTAGATCGGATTGAGTCACCCATCGCCGTCGTCATCGTCGCGCCTCTACTCCGACCATCGGTATCGACGATCTACACCGCTCCCGTGCGCCTGTCACCTGTGCCGTTGTGCCTTCCTCGGTAGGCCATCGCGGCCTCATGTTAGGCTGCCGCGCACCGCGGCCGACTGCTGCGGCTTCCACGGGAGGCTGTCGCGGCCGACCCCCCTTGGATTGTCTTCGCCGTCATCGCCCGGGATTGCACCGACAACGACGTCGCGGATTCCGATCTTCCATCGTCACAGACTTGGCGCGTACAGCGCCGCCATCGGTATGATCAACCGATCTGGCGCTCGTCTCCGCCGAGTACCTCCCCGAGCACGCGCCTACCACCGATCGAGCATCAGGCTGCCGCCGCGTCGCCCCTTCGGGCCGTAGCATCGCCGCCTTTGGTCCCTGTCGCCGGCTACTAACGCGCCTTCTCAGGCATGTCCGTCGCTGGTGGTTCTCACGCCGCTGCACCGACTCGCGCCCTGCAGCTACGCCGCCCCATCGGGCAGTAGCGTCACTGCACGCGGTCATCACCGTCACCCCGCAAGGACGTCGCAGGCTTCCACCGCGCCACCTCCCTCGGCGTGGGTCGCCGCCGTCCACGCATGGTCTTCGTCACGTCGTCGGGTTCTTCCTCGCCTACTTCGAGCACCGCCGCCACATCTCCACAGGTAGCCTGCATGGCCACTCCTGGCTGTCGTAGGTCCCGCCGACTGCCCCTCCGTCTAGGCATCTAGTATGACCACTCTTGGCCGTCGTTGGTTCGCCGCCTTCTCCGTCTTCGTCCAGCATGACTTCGTCGCCATCGTCCTCGAACACACCTACCCGTCTACTCCGACAACCGTGGCCTGTATCGGCACTTCGCCGATCTGCGCAACGCAACTGTCGTAGAGTCCTCCTCTGCTAGTCTCCTCTCCGACATGGCGTGAAGTTGTTTCTACTGGTCCCTTTCTTCGCATGCCTGGTATTGGCAACACCGGTGCGTGCCTTCGTCCCCGACGCGTTCCCGAGTCTCGCAAACTCGGCGCCAGCGCCTCGTCTTCATCGGCCTTGACAATGTCTTCTTCGGCATCGACTACCTTCTCTATGTCTGCCAAGACCGCGTCGCCGATTTCGTCTACGCATACTCGGTTTTGGCACAACCAGAGTATGCCTTCGTCCCCGACGTGCGCCTGGTTTTGGCAAAGCCATGGCCGCACCTCGTCCTCGACGGCTCGGACTGCATCGGCTTCGGCATCGCTCTCTCCGACGACTGCCCTGACGCGTCTCCGTCCTTCTACTGGCTGCACTACGTGCACGCGGCCTAATATGCGGCTACCTCGACACCGGCAACCCCGACCACGACATCGGCCATGGCGACCCCTCGCGCGGCTACCTCGACCAAGGTTGGAGCACCCACCGCTCTCGGCTCACTCGACACCGGCACAAGGGCTACCACCTCGCCTGAGCTGCTCACCAGCATCCTCTACGGTCCAAGCTTCTGCGACGTGACACCGTCCATGACGTTCCCGCTACCACTGCGGGGGGATGTCAGCGCACTGGTCTACTTCGACTCTCCAGTCTGACCGTTCGCAACGTTCCAGTTGTTAACGATGCTACCGCTACGACTGCGGGGGGTTGTTAGAGTATACGTATCTGTTAGGGATAGACTAGGTTACTTGTCTTGTACTCCAAGTAGGTTACTTTTCTTGTACTCCAAGTCGGTCCCTGTACGCCTATATATACTCGTCCGAGAGGCTCAATAATACAACCATCATATTCCGCAATCTCTCTCCCTCTACCCTTCAACAGAGAGCTCAAGCCTACCGAACACATCCATCCACGCCACCATGTTGATCTTCTTCCACCGGCGACCTCCACCTTCTCTGTCCGGTGGAAAAGGATACCTCAAAAATCCTCGCTCCAGATCTCCAGGTCCTCTCGCGATGGAGTCCCCATCCAAGGTTCTTCGGTGATTCAAGTTCAGATGAGACCGACGACACATGCACCTCTCGAAGCCAAATTGGATTCCTGCTAAATACTTCTCTCTGAATGACTCCATCCCAATCCCAACGGGCCGAAGGTCACTCATCGACTGGCGACCACGTCGATGAGGGAGCTAGCACAGAGGCGACCCCATCCTAGCACTGCTTCTCTCTTCTCCTCTCACCCCATTTGTCGCTTATTCTCCCGCGCACGCAAGGTCTGTTACTGACCGAGCTGAGTCCTTGCCATTGTTGACCTGAATGTTTCCTCGATCTCAACCATGGTGCGAGGAAGGAACGGGGGAGGGGTCGCTGCTGCAGTGTTAGGTACCAAGCGTTGCCTGTGACTTTAGTCCCACCTCGCTAGCGGGAGGATGCCACGACCAGCTTAGAAGGGTGAGTTTTTCTCCTCCCTTAGTCCGGGATTTTGGGATGGAGTGGACCCTCTGCTGAATGTTGGGCCGTGTGCGCGGCCGTGGGCCAGGAAACGTCCAAACGCAACACGAGTGTGTGGAGATGGGCTCGGGACGCTGACAATTGGTATCAGAGCCAGCATCGTCATGCCTTCCTGAGGGGCTTCTTAGGGGGATGGGATGTAAGGACCCCTCTGTTGATCGGTGGAGGCCGCTTGGTTTAGTCCCGCCTCACTTACGGGAGGAGGCCACACCCAGATTATAAGGGAGAGATTCCTTCCTCCCATCAGTCCAGGCTTTTGGGATGGAGTGGGCTCTCCGCTGAATGTTGGGCCGTGTGCGTGACCGTGGGCCAGGAAGTGAACAATTGGTATCAGAGCCAGCACCGCCATGCCCGCCTCGGAGGCTTCCTAGGGGGATGGGGTGTTAGGTACCAAGTGTTGCTGGTGACTTTAGTCCCACCTTGCTAGCGGGAGGAGGCCACAACCATCTTATAAGGGTGAGTTTCTCTCCTCCCTTCAGTCCGGGCTTTTAGGATGGAGTGGACTCTCTGCTGAATGTTGGGCCGTGTGCGCGGCCGTGGGCCAGGAAACGTCCAAACGCAACACGAGTGTGTGGAGCTGGGCCCGGGACGCTGACATGCGGGTCTACCCCGGAAACCATGGCGCCATGTGGGGTTGGGGAAGCTGCCGCCACTCCAGGTTTGCTGTTGTAGCCATGGTGCCAAGGAGGGGCAAAGCCACAAACACTGCAGCTTTATCCATCTAGCATGTGAGACTAGTCACGGGGGATAAGTGGGATTTCGTTTGAGAGAAGGGGTCCTTTCGGTTCGATCTAGTAGGATATAAAAGGATACAGATGACCCGAGCGATTGAACAAAACGATCATCCGGTCGTTGTGCTCCACGCGTGGCCCACCACTATACGTCTCCTTCCATGATTTCCCCAGCCACTCGCGTCTCTACCTGTACAAAAGCATCATCGTTGCCACGGGACTAGGATGCCGGCCGCCACTGCCGGACCGGGCCGAAGCTCGCGTCCTCGTGCTGCCAAGGTGGCCACAAATCGTGCATGCCTTGGAGGAGCGAGATCCACCGCGCCGCCAGCTCCGAGCTCCGTCGAAGTCATGCCACTACACCCCAACCTCCTTCTCATGCAGCTGTGGTGTCCCCTCCAAGCGCTCCGATAACTTTGGGGCACCACGCTTACTCCGATCTCTGCCGCTGAATCGACCGCCGCTGCGCATGCCCTATCGACGAAGACCTCGTTGGAGTCGCTGCCATGCTTCGCCTCCAACCTTCTCCACTGCATTTGCGTCGCGTTGCTACCGACCTGGCGGTTGCTGCCGTCCTAGATGCTTCTGCCAGGGGACGTCAGATATGCTACCGTGGGTCTACACTGTTGCTATTGACGGTGTGCGGCATTCATACTTTGGGTCTATGACATTGCTACCGACGGCAGATATTTTTGCTACCATGAGTGTATAGTGTTGCTACCATGGGCGAAGAGGGGATTGTTTTTCTACATACTCGTTTATTTTTTATGTACTCTTTCCGGTTTTTCTACATCGACGTTCTCCAAACGCTACAATATTATATATATATATATATATATATAAATTTTTGGTTATGAATTCCCACGGGTGTCCCCTCGAAGGGTGTGTTTTGCTACACTAATATAACTTTTTCCTACAATTATTCTTGGATTTTGCTACATTAGCACAACGTTTTTTCTACTAAGTCTCCGGCGAGTCTCTGACGATATCTACAGCGATGTCACCGGCGGAATTGGTTTTGCTACATTCGTATAATATTTTTGCTACAATGCATGTCTCCAACAATGTCTCCAGTGAGGTCTCCGAAGAGGGTAGTCCTTTTGTGGGTGATATAGAAAAAGCGGGACTTAGTATAGCAAAAGCATAATTTGCAACTTTTCTAAAGGACACATGTCAGCACGAGGACCCGGGGGATTGGGGGCAATTATCCGCCGAGAGACGCCTAACACTGCCCGGGATGGAAAAGGATAAAGATCACCCTAGGGGATCGAAGAAACGATCCCCCGGTTGTTGTGCTCTGTGCGTGGCCCACACCACTGTACGTCTCCTTCCACGATTCCCCCAGTCTCCCGCGTCTCTTCCTGGATAAAAACATCGTCGACGCCATGGGATCAGGCTGCTGGCCGCCGCCGCCAGATCAGGCTGTCGCAGCTGTCGGACCATCGCCCCTGCCATCGTCGGACCAGGCCAGAGCTCCGTCCTCGCTTTGCCAAGGTGGACGCAGATCGCACATGCCTTGGAGGAGCGAGATCCACCACGCCGGCTCCAAGATCCGTCGAGCTCATGCCACTGCACCCCAACCTCCTCCTCCTACATCCGTGGTGTCCCCTCCGTGCGCTCCGATAACCTTGGGCCACCGCGCCTGCTCCGAGCTCTACCGCTGAATTGACCGCCGCTATTTAGGCCCTGTCGAGGAAGACCTCGCCGGAGTCGCTACCATGCTCCGTATCCAACCTTCTCCACTACAGTTGTGTCTCCTCGCTACCGACCTGGCCGTTGCTGCCGACATAGGAACTTCTGCAAGGGGGTGTCATATATGCTACCATAGGTCTGCACCGTTTCCATTGATGGTGGGCGGTGATACATTGGAAACATATCTATAATTTTTGATGCTCCATGATTGTTTGCTAACCGTTCCGCAATCTCCAGCATCCCCATCTTCTCCAAAACCCAAGTCCATAACAATGAGGATTGACGAGATTAAACCTCATCAATTGGCGCCGTCTGTGGAAATTAGGGGTGCTGATTGTGTGATCGTGACAGTCTCATCCACCGCAATCTACGATTCTTCGGCTGTCAAAAAACAGATCTACTTCGACTTGCGTCGTCATCCAAGCGAGATCGCTCGCCACCAATGGCGGCCAGATCTCATCTGGTTATTCATCCGCGTTTACACGCTAGATTTCATCAAGAACATCTCTGCCCGCGGCTGAATTTACCGACCCAACACGGGCATGGGACTCAATGTCGATCTCATGATCTGATAAACAAAATCGAGAGTTACGACTGGTTCATCGGTTCTCTCCGTACGTCAAGACGGTCTCAAAAAAATCCATGCCGACATGACGATGAAATCTCCTCGTCTTACTTTGTTCGGATTTCATAAACCGAGACGGAGGCCGTACGTATTGGGTGCAAGTTTCGAAGAGAAATAAATCAGCCCATGTGATCTTGTCTTAGCAAAGAAGGAACGGGATGTTAACCCTCAAAAAAAAAGAAGGAACGGGATGTCAATCAATTTCTAATAAGACAAAGACGATACAGAGAGACGTTGTGATCCAATGATGAAAGAAGAACAAAAACAATCGCAAGAACATGCTCACATGCTCCTTAAATAGGTACATGAATCATCGCTGACAGATTGGTTCCGAGAAGCAATAAAAGAAGGATAAATGAGCAGTATGGAACTTTCTCAGTACGTGTCCTCGTGGAGTTAACAATAGTACCGATCCAGTTCGGTTTTGTCTCGAGGCCCGGCTGAGTTAATCTGGCTAAACAACAATCTTCACAACGAACTAGTTATGCCGCGTCAATCTTGTTCGTCGCACGACTCTGGATTGCAAAAATTCAACGACCTTCAACATCGACATCGACTACCACACCGCGTTGATTCTATACCCGGGGGCTGCACCGACACCGCCATGCGACCCGCTGTGATTTTTAGCTGTGGCAACTCGCCGCTACGGTCTTCGACTCCGACGACCTTCTATGGTCTTCAGTTGCGACGACCCGAATCTACGTTTCGGATGCGGCAACCCGATGAGGTCTTCAACTTCCGTGGCCCGTTACAGTCTCCGGATGCGGCAACTCTTTATCACCATGCGACTCCAGTCCGCCGCATCGGGTGTCGGACGTCGCCTCTACCACATCAACTTCACGCTCGGGGGTTATGCCCGCTTGGCCACACGACTCGCGACCATCGACCTCTGTTGTAGTTTTCTACTGCGACGATCCTATGTGGTTTTTAACTACGGTGACCCGCTGCATCCTTCGGATGTGGCGACCCGATGTGATCTTCGGCTCCAACAACTCGGGGGCTCCCTCTGCTTTGGCGACCATCCGCGGCCTTCGGCTTCAGCAACCCACTGCGGTCTTCAGCTCCGACGAACTGTGTGGCCTTCGGCCACGGTGATCCGCTGCAGTGTTCGGGATACGATGACCCAGTGTGGTCTTCGATTGCGACAATCTTCGGATGCAGAACTCGCTGCCGCCATCGACCCCAGAGACCCGTCGTTGCTATGACCGTGGTCCACCGCATCGACTACGTCCGCCGCGTGACCCGCTACCGCGTCAACTTCTTCATGACAACCAACAAATCTAAGTTTCCCTCTACTTAGAGCTGATTTCCTTTTTAACTCGCACTCGAAACACTCGGGGGCTACGCACCTCATACGCGACAACCCGAGTAGATGATTCTGCCTGACCGTCGAATCCTTGAACTTCGAGTGCCTCGGCAAGATACTGAGACTAAGGGTAATCAGGCTAACAAAAAGGCCTAGCATACAGTGCAAAAGTATCGACTCGATCGGCACCAAAATCTTACTGTACTAGCTAAACGGCAAATATTCTTTACAAGATACAAGTACTTTACAATTATTTATGTTTGTTTGCAGCCTACAAGGTTGTCGACTACCTCAAGCTATTCTATCGGGTTCTCTAATAGGAATCGACAAAATTACTGGCTACGCCATAAATCCTAACACCTGAGTCGAGTCACTCCTCGGATGGTTGAATCTCTTGATGCTACAAAGTCGCGACACTGTCCACGTACCCGACATACGTGATGCTGGTCGTGCACCCGACAGAAGCAACGACGTCGACTTCATCCGGAACACCGAGTCCTTCCGGTGGTTTCTCCTTGCATGAGTATTCACTCGAGTCTACGACTCGACTAGACACTCGGGGGGCTACTCCTATCAGGAGTGCTGGTCGTGTACCGGATGTACTTCTGGGTCAGCGGGTATGCCCACGATATTGTCGACTACAACTGCACGATAGAAGACTCGAGTATCTGCCTGAGTCTATGACTCCGCCAAACACTCGGGGGATACTCCAAACTGGAGCGCTGGTCGCGCACACAGAAGATCTTCGAGTGGAACGCTTCGATTCCTCACCCGAATCAACAATTCGACTGATGACTCGGGGGCTACTCCCATAGGGAGCGTTGGTCACGCATTCGAAAAATTAAGGCATTCAAGGCATCTACAAGGTCATCCGAAGAACTTCCGGATCACCGTAGGGCGCAACCGATAACTATAAGTTTCTGCTCGAGTCTATGACTCGAACAGACACTTGGGGGCTACTCCCATAGGGAGCGCTGGCCGCGCACCCTATAGTCCATTGTATTGACTACGTACATAATGTCGACTCCTTTACAACAACCGAACAAATTCAGCTGACCCGACGAAATTTTGGGTGAAGTGCTTCGCACTCGACACAACTTACTATTCCAACATCCAAATGCAATGCTAAAGACAACTGAGTCTCCACCGGAAACTTGTTCGGATGAAAGCACTCGAAATACTTAAGAGTCTCCACTCGAATCTATGATTCGACTGAACACTCAGGGGCTACTGACATGGATATGACCTACGGGTACCCGATGTTAGCCTACCTAGTCTAGCCTGACGGAAGGCCCACTCGACGACCTGCCAAGGTCCAGGACGCCTATGATGTTTCAACTGCTATGAAGCCCATATGGACATGGACTCCCAAGCGTACAAGACAAGGAAAGCTCAAGACTAGAGTTTAAATACAACTTGTAACCAAATCATATTAGCACCCGATACCTAGCCTCCCCATATATAAAGGCTAGGAGGGTCCAACGAGGAGGGCACGATGCTACGATATAATAGACACCACAATAGATCTACAGATCTAGACAATCAACGCACCTCACGCCAGATTGCATCTACGCACCCCTGTAACCTTCGGTTCTGCCGTAATCAAGAGCAGACAAGCAGGAGTAGGGTTTTCCCTTCGGGGGCCTGAACTTGGATAAACTTCGTGTCCCCGTGTTGCTTGTTTGCTAACCGTTCTGCGATCTCCAGCATCCACATCTTCTCCAAAATCCGAGTCCATAACAATGGGCATTGACGAGATTAAACCTCGTCACATATGTATGTAGAGGATCGATGCTCATGTGTGTGTATATGGAGAGGATCGATGCTCATGTGTATATGGAGAGGATGATGTGTTCATGTGTATGGATCGGTCTCTCTCTTGTGTTTGTGTGTGAATGAGTTGCCATTTGTTTCGCCAAAATATTGATTCATTTCCATTTTGGTAAGACTTTGGCATTTCGTAAAGGTCCTTATTTTAGGATAGGTCATACCAAAATTTTCTATCGACCATTGCATGCATACATTGATTATGTGGTTCTAATAAACTTCTAATTGTACCGTGTACACTACGCATGCAACCATGATCCGCATAATGAGCGAAAGCATTGTGGCTAGATTTCTGAAATGCGCTGCGGCCGACATCATACGAAATAACAAGACGGAGATAAGATCTCTGTGCAGAATATGCAAACTCAACTGGTTGATCGACCTAGATTCCGGGCATTTACAGGCGCACCTGATCTGCCATGGTTTCATGGAAGGGTACACTCGTTGGATAAGCGATGACATAGACGATGGAGACGGTGAAGGTGGGAAACATGACGATGATCATCACGGCGAGGATGAGAGAGATGATGAAGAGTCTCCTTGAGATGGTGAAGGTGAGGAAGAAGACCGAGATGATGATGATCTAGATGCCAGAGGAGCAGATGGCGATGGAACAATGTCAAGCTAGGTGCAGGACCCTTATGTGCAAGAGCTGCTTCTCAAGTAGACGAGTAACGCCAGGGCTGCCACTAGAGAGAAAGTCAAGCTTGCGCAACTTGAGAAAGACGCGGTTACTCCATTGTATGAAGGATGCAGGCCCGATAATACCCGGTTGAATGTAACGCTCAAGGCTATGGA
This sequence comes from Avena sativa, assembly GCA_916181665.1. Classification (NCBI taxonomy): domain Eukaryota; kingdom Viridiplantae; phylum Streptophyta; class Magnoliopsida; order Poales; family Poaceae; genus Avena; species Avena sativa. Next base: position 222,980,971 of record OV702296.1, read on the forward strand.
GATGAAGGCAAAACACAAATTGACCGACACAAGATTCGACGATATGATGGCATTCTGGCACGATCGTCTCCCGAAGGGGAACACGTGTCCAACTAGTATTGAGGATGCCAAGAAAATCTTCTGTCCTCTCGATCTACTGCACATTAGGTACCACGTATGCATCAACGATTGCATCATTTATCGGGGCAAGGACGCTGAGAAAACCACATGCCGTTGTGCGGCGTTAGTCGGTACAAGAAAGGGAAGAAAGCACATGCCGGTGTACTACTAGGAAATCCTTCATCAGTGGCGCATCTATATTGGTCTTCTGTGGCGTATTGCAGGGACGCCACTGTTACGTCGCCACTGATGAAAACTTATGTGGCACATTCTGAAATGCGCCACAGAAGTCATGATACATCTGTGGCGCATTTTTGTTGATGCGCCACGGGACTCTGTTCAGTGGCGCATTATGGACAATGCGCCACTGAATCACTATGCACCACAGAAGGTTACAACGATGCGCCAGTGGTTTGAATATCAGGTATTAAAAAAATTGAAACTTGTCCAAATATACAGTATTATACAGAAACAGTATATTTGACTTAGTATATGAAAACAAATATAATACAAACATGAATATAGTGCCATCACACTACTTAGAGCCCGAACGAGATAGACAAGTGATCATCACATTACAATACAAGTCAAATAAAGTGGTTTGTTACAAGTGTTTGGTATAAAGTTCACCATCTCATCACATTACAAATGAAGTGTTCATCGCCTACACTAGAATCGAACAGAATACAACTATGACGACGGTGAGCAAGAGCAAGAGCACTAGCAATATCTTCATCCGGTTCTCCTTCCATAGGTGGTTCCTGCACTTGGCTACCGCCTCCTCTCGAGTCGCGTATCCTTTGTAGCTGTTGCCGCTAAACTTTTTCACCTGTTTCTGACAGTTCTCCCACTCATCGTAGACACTGGAACCCAACCCTTGTACACCACGTACCACTTCGTCATCTCTATAGATAAGGCATATTAGTAAATCATGCAACAAAAAGAACTAAATTGGTTCACATGCATATATATTCACATAAACTAAAGCAAAAGATCAGTAAACATAGAAGATAGCACATCGATCATAATCATAGAACTTCGACGACAACGACCACAATAGTGAAGTTTACAACATACGACCATGGTAGTATATAGTTTGTGACACAACACTACACACAAACATCTATGATAGTTCTAGGCGCACACATCGATCAATGTTGAGAACTACTAACGCTCGGCTTCGGGAATGGTAGATAGCCATCCTTCGTCATCCACGTCCTGTTGTCACCCTGTTGACGAAGAATATTTTCAATCTCCCTCTTAGTCAACCCTCTGTTGTGTTTTAGGACCCCTCCCGTCGTGTTGACATCTTCCACGATGATTTCCGACAACTTAACCTGGATGCGATGGAAGTCTTCTCTAAGATCATCATCGTCCCTTCGCGCCAAATTTTTGGCCCATGCTCGCAAACTAGATGGCAGAGTTAGATTCTGGCAATCCCGAACAAACCCTTTAAGGTGATGCATGGCGTAGAAGTCCTCCTTGGCGCCGCCAGTAGCCGGCTCCTTGACGTAGGGGAACTCGAGCACGTGCTTGTCATCCTTGATACATTCCCCCTTGTTGACGAAGGGGTATCCCTTTTTAGCGTAGCCCTCGAGAGCCTCATTCAAAACACCCCTTATTCTGGTGTAGTCCTTCTTCTTCTTCTGACTCGCCGAGTCGAAATACGATGCTATCGAGTACTTTGTGCAAATGACGATGAGTGTACAGTATTTGTCTCTACACAACACGATTGAAACGGGAGGTTGGAAAAGGGCAAAGGAAGAAAGCTATAAGAAAGCCTAAGTTAACAATGCTAGGGGGTGTGTGTACTTACTCACGAAAGAAAGGTAAAATAAGCGTGTTCGTCCTCTTGTGGTCCACCATGAACTTCTCGAGATACGCCATCGCCTTGGCACGCGTCTCAGATCCTTCCCTCAACTGGCTATCACGCATGTAGTAGGGATCCACTATCGCGATGTAGGGGGTCTGCTCTCTCTTGGTCTTCATCGCCAGATTGAGCGTGAATAGGTGGACCATGTTATAGTCCAGCCGTTTCGAGAGAAACAGCTTGAAGACGTCCTCGTACGATATGAAGAACACGTTCGCGGGGGCTTCATGGACGAAGTCCACGTTCGATGCCACCTTGACAGTGAAAACCGGGTAATTTGGATCTTTGTCTTTAAGAAGAATGCCCTCTAGTGTCTTGATACTATCAATCGAAGCGAGCATATGTCCACCAGCAAGGCGAAGAAGCTCCGGAGTCAGTATCGCTTCACCGGCTATATGTATCCTGGGCAAGCCATCCTCGCGGGCTGGTACGACGTCATCCTTAGCCCGGATCCTCTTCGGAGGAGGTTGGCTCTCAGCTTTCTTACCTCTCTTCCTGTGCTTCTTCGTCTTCTGAGAAGGCTCCTCCACTGGGGATGCTAAGTGCTCAACGGCCGCCTTTTGGAGTGTGTCAGGGCTAAAGACGAATCCAACTGGTTTCTCCTGTTGATCGGCGGCCGGAGGCGTCTCTTGAGATAAACCTCCAAAGACCAGGCGTTGCATGCATGTAGTGGGACGCCCACCTTGACCCTCGCGAGCGATGAAGGGTTCTTCATCCCCAGCAGGCATGTACAATTCTATGTCGGCGCCGGTGTTGATGTAGTCGTCGATGTTGACAAATTCTTCATCATCATCGTTGTTGCCGCTATGTGGTGATGGTGGTGGCGGGGGCGACGGCGGTTGCGTTGCGACAGCGGCATCACCTTGGGGCGGCCCACACGCTCCCAACAGTTGTTGGTGGCGACTGGTGGTGGGGACGACGACAGGTGGCTTCCTAGGTGGTGGCCGGATGATCGAGGTGGCGCCGGTGACAGGTGGCATCCGAGGTGGTGGCCGGGCGATTGAGGTGGCACTTAGGTGCCCCATAAGAAGAATCTGAGTCTTCGGCCATGTCAAGGGCCGGCCGTGGCATTCTGTAAGGGTCCTGTGTTCGTCGGCTCCCTGAGGTTGAAAGGAGGGTCCATGTCATCGCACCCTGGCAACACCCGAGCAATCCGGACCCTCATCACGGCATCGTCCATTGCATTGTTGTGCATCGTGCGGTTCGCCGGTTGTATGATATTGCCCTTGGCAACATCCTTCAACTCGCCGTCAGCAACTTTGTGGAGTAGTACGCAAGCAGCGTCCTGAATATCGACACATATGTGTTGGGCATCATGATCGAGGTGGCAATCACCAAAGGCGCATAAATAAGATGAAGCGGAGTATGATATTAGTTAACCTTGGTGAGGGAGTTGAGCTCGGCTAATGTCGACACATGGCCGATCCCGGCGGTAGGCCTATCATCAGCATTCTCCCGCGGTACTGGTGCCACCGCCGGCTGTGCGATACTGGTATTTTTGGCGGGAGCATCAGGGGCAGCTGTGCGACAACAAGCTCTTGCGGCTGCGCCGCGGCGATGGTGGCCCGCAGGGTCACCAAGTCCGGCGACGCGTTAACGTTGATGCTCGAGTTGCTGCCGCTGAAGCTGGGCACGTTTATCGGCCCCTATCGACCTCCCGCATTCCAAACAGCTAGCCCCTCCATCAACCCAGGGGGATGATCGCGCGAAGCTTCTCCTCCAATAACTTTTCCATTGCTTTCTCGTCCACTTTTGCCTCTAATGTCTTCACCTTCAACTTCAGCTCTTCAACCTCGGCTTTATCTTTAGCCGCTGACTGGTCCTTTCTCTCCCTCCTCTTCTTTGTGTCCTCTTTGTAGTACTCGGTAAACTTCATGCTTGTACCGAAGCCGGACACACGTCCAGCTGATTTTGGTGGCAACTTATTCTCCCTCTTCTTGTAAGTGTTCGTCGCCCTGTTAAAAACAGTGCCACATGGCTCCGCCGCCGAATCTTGGGACGAAAAGTCCTCGCTAGCGTTCAATTCCTTCTCCTGTAGAGATACAAGGAGAGGTGAACCCATGCATGCATTTAGATTCTTGGCTTAATTATTTTAATGAGAGATCCACGGTAAATTCCTTACCAGCTCATCCTTAAAGGCCTTCACATCTGGGTCGTCGGTGACGAACTCCCCTGTAACAGGGTCCAGGTAGTAGCGGGCCCGGACAAATTGTTGAATCTGCAGGTCTGTAATTTTATGCCATGGGTTCTCTTTACCCAGGCGTTCAAGCTCTACGTCCTCCTTGTCCCAAATGGGATGTTTCCCTCTATATCCGCCGCTTCCAAGCCGGTGGTTACCTATGTTCTTCTCTCGCATAGTCTTTCCCCACTCAGTCCATGCTTTAGAGGCAGCGGTATCTAAGTCCGCCTTGAATATCTTGAACTCTTCTTCGTCGAGCATCGGATTTTTCCTACTTATAATCTCCCAGCTTTCACCTTTGTCAATGTTGTTCTTTACCCGGGTTTTCCATCTTCTCAAGGCGTTGCTCATCTTTGTCAGTGCTAGTTTATTCACCGAGTTCTTATTACTCTCCAGGTTTCTGAACTTCTCTGGGAATTTGTATCGCTTGTGAAGTTTCTTAAGGAGGTTCTCGACCAAAGCATGATTACGTCTGATGTACTTCGTGTTGATCGACATGCTTTCCCGGACAATGCACCCGAGTTGCATGTCGTACCCACAGGCAATCGATGAAGGCGCAATGGGTTGGCCACCTTCTGTGACCTCGGTGAACTCATCACAGACGTTGGCGAGAACTTGCCGCTTCCGATCCTTAATATCCTTCTTCTTCTTCTTCTTCTGTATGGTTGCCGGGTTGCCGCTACCACCATCTATGCGCTCGCCACCATCCGTGGTGGTGTTACCCTCCTCCCCGCCTTCACTAGTTCCATCATAGTCGTCGTCGTCTCCCTCGTAATCTGGATCTTACTAGCCCCAAGCACCTCCGACGACGGTCGTCGGTGGTGGTGTCATTCTCATCTCCTCTGCCTCCTCGTGCTCTTGGGACGCCCCCCAAGAACGATTTGTTGGCCTCTCGGGCTAGATCCTCGACGCTCATTTGTTTAGAAGGACCAGCCTCGTCGTTAGTTGACATGGTTGCGCTTTATTACTAAAAAAAGAGGCAAAAAGTTAGCACAAATATCGATCGAAAAATTCGGCATGACCTTTGCTAATTTTTGGACCTATGAGTGCCCATTTTTCAACTGAAATGGAAGTGAATCAACACTTCGGGAGAAACGGGCAACTCAATTGAAATCCCTGCAAGAAAAAACACCCCATCCCCATTGACAACCCCATTGACACCATCCATCATCATCCAACACCATCTCATTCACAAAATAGACAAATCTCTGCAGCACCATCTCATCCACAAATCATAAACAACAGCATAACCAGATCATATACATAACCATTTCATATAAATAAACAACAGCATATCATATCATATAAATAAACCAGAGCATCATATAAAGATCATCATAACCAGATCATAAACAGCACCATCTGTATAACCAGATCATAAACAGATCATCATATAAACAGCACCATCTCTATAACCAGATCATCATATGAATAAAGATTATTGCTTTCTTTTTATATCATATATAACCAGATCATTTACAACCTGATCATCATATGAGATTTCATCTCCGAAGAAAAGGTACATTATGTGCTGGCAGAATTTCATCATAACCAGATCATCATTTATAACCAGATCATTTACAACCAGTACATTATGTGCTGGCAGAATTTCATCTCCGAAGAAAAGGTACTAGTACATTATTAATTAAATGCCATCAGAAGGAGCTTAAGGCTAAGAATATTAAAGATTGAACTAGTGTGTCCTAACATTGTGGCTTAAGTGCAAATCAAGAACATCTGTAACATTGAAACCATAATTAACAAGGTTATTAAAGCTGGGTTGTACGCTTGTACTACTGGTCCCCTTGGTACCCAAAAAAAAATTAAGGATAGTACATTTTGTAGCTAATGAATAACAGTAATGCCAATAATCATCGTCCTCCGTTCTCCGCCCAATAGATGCCCGCCATTGGGACGAGGCTGACACTACATCCACTGCGAGCACCAGCATCAGGAGTTTATATTAAGATATGAAATGAAGGTTGGAAGCACAAGCGTTCTCGAGTTTACATTAAGACATTTGCTTCCTTTTTTCCTCGTCATCAAGCAGACAAGAACTTTCAGAAAATTGTTTACAGTTTTTCCTAGACAATACTATCATATCTTAGTGAAGTAGCGCATTACTTTCTTACTTGCATAACAAACAGTGTTAAAGAGATGTAAGAAGATCATGAAAGTATGCTAATGACAACCAATTCAGATTCATGGGCGCCAATTATTCAAATTTCAGAAATGTACTTTGAAGGACTATGAGAAAGGTAGGCAGGTAACATGTAGCTGAGAGCAGGCACCCAAGAGGAAAATCCAATATTCAGTGATATGAGATAAGACATCATGTCCCTTACTGCTCAAGCTAAGAAATAAAATTGAAGAAGGCAATGCAATTTAACATAGTATTCAAAACAATAGCATCACATGCATGCATATCATCATCACTATGTTACTTGAATTGGTACTGTAACTGAACTGCATTCCAGTTCATGCAACAGTCACTAAATTGATTAAATTTCCTCGTACCAAAATCCGAGTTGGTCGTAAAAGAAGACATGACATCAACAACTTTGCTGCATCCAATCAAGTGCAGGACCAGGTTGTGCACCTTGTACTCGAATACGCAGCGCCATAGAGAGAAGAACAGAGAAGAACAGAGAGAGAGGGGAGAGGGGAGGAGACGGCGATGCTCACCTAGGGGTAGACGGCGAGGTGGCGTGGACGTCGAGGAAGCGTGGACGGCGAGGTGGCGTGGGCGGGCTCCTTCTGCTCCTCCTCCACGGGCTCCGGCGGCGGCTCCTCCTCCACCACGAGCTCCTGCGCCTTCTCCTCCACGGGCTCCGACAGTGGATAGGGTTCCTCCTCCACGGTCTCCTACAGCGGCTCCGACATCAGCGACGACTCCCTCCTCGTTCGGTGCTAGGGTGCGTGCAGGCGCTAGGGTTCGTTGGGCGCGAGAGGTAAGCAGCAGGTTGGGGAAAAAAGGGGAAGGGGGCGAACAGTTATTTGGCTAAGTGCCAATGTTCTGTGGCACATATCGCTCGCATGCGCCACAGAAGTTGAGCGATATGCGCCACAGAACATTGGCACTTAGTCAAAACATACGTAAGGCTGTAGTTGGACATCAAATACATATTAGCCCAGTGGTGTTATGATGCATAGACAAACCTTTCCCAGCCAGGTTCGAATCCTGGCTGGGTCACTTTTTTTTCTTTGTTTCAACATTACATGTTACTAATATATTTAAAACCAAGGACATACACATGTATATTTATTAAAAAACACTCCCCGAATTATTGTATATATTGTGCTTGTCACAAACACATGTGAATTTGTATACCCACATGAATATCACGATATATTTTAGTCTCTAACTAATACACAAAAAAGTTCACACATCGTCATGTGATATTTCGAGCTAGCTAGCCTCTCTTCACAATCTTCTTGTCTTTTTTCTTCGCGGTTGAATACTTTAGCCCGGGAACTATGAGATTTCTTCTCGTGAACGGACAACCTTTAGTAGGTAGTGTGTTATTTCTTCTTACTGTAGTAGTACTAGGCATGTTGAAGTACTTGTCGAATTCCTCTTTGATCTTCGGATCTCCATTCTTTTCGAAGTCTTGCTCGTTGGCGGATCCTTCCATTCCGATGATGTTCCTCTTGCCCCTCCTCACTACAACACGACTGGGCTTTGACGGGTCGGTAATAAAGAAACATTGATCAACTTGGCTAGTGAGTATCCATGGCTCATTTTTCGTGGAGGCCTTCTTTGCCGACTTGGCATCTGGTATAACGCAGATGGTGAAATATCGGCCTTCTTTTTCGATGTTCTTGGCCCATCTAACATGGAACATCGGTACCGTTTCTCCACAGTAGTCGAGCTCCCATATCTCCTCAATCCTTCCGTAGAATCTTTCCATGACAGTAGTCTCGTCATTGGCGAAGGACAACATAGTAACTCCTGAGTTTTGATATTCGCTATTCATGTCCTTTTCCTCGGTGTAAAATCTGTAACCGTTGATGTCGTATGACTGATAGGTCTTTACGTTATACGCTGGGCCCTGTGACAAGGAGAATATGAGTTGTTGATCTTTCGTAGAAGGCGTCTGCGGGGGATTTGTCCAGCAGCCTTTTATTGAACCAACCCGTGAAGGTGGAGTTGTGTTCTCTTGTTACGTCTCCTTTCTTCCTCGGACGGGCCCGGTCCACGTACTCCTGCTCGATCAAGCTTTTGTGCTCTTCCACCCAAGGGCTGACCAATTCAATGTGTTATAGTACGACTCGGTGTGCCCTGGCAAAGTCGGCGCGTCGATTATCAATTCCTACATGCAGTGAGCGGTGGCCCTCGCGGTGACCATACCCAGCGAGCCTGCCGAGGTGCTACTTGGTGGGTATTCCAACATCCTCGTTCTCGGTGGTTAGATAATTCTGGCAGAAAGAGATGCACTCGTAGATCAGAAAGCCCTTGTCTATGCTTCCATCTGGACAGGACCTGTTGCGAACGAACCCCTTGATTACACCGTTCAGCCTTTCAAACGGCATCATGTTATGCAGGAATGTCGGCCCGAGATGGATGATGTCATCCACGGCATGGACAAGTAGATGCACCATGATGTCAAAGAATGCGGGCGGAAAGTAAATCTCGAGCTCGCATAGTATCACCACGATTTCTTCCTGTAGCCTGTCGAGCTGCTTCATACCGATCGACTTCCTAGAGATGACGTCGAAAAAGTTGCACAAGCCAAACAACGTCTCATGGACGTGCTCGTCCATTATCCCTCGTATGGCAACTGGAAGTATCTGTGTCATCATCACGTGACAGTCGTGGGACTTCATACCGCTGAACCTCTTCTTCGCTACGTCGAGATACCTGCTTATCTTGCCCGAGTAACCGTGAGGAACTTTGACTCCTAGGAGGCACCTGAAAATCTGCTCGATCTCCTCCTGACACAGAGTGAAGCAGGCAACGCGAAGCACAACCACGTCATTCTTCTTAACCCTTTTGCGGCGACCCTGAGTCCCTTACGTTTGATCGTCATCATCATCACTATCAGGGTACTGAAGCTCCTTCTTGATGCCAAGCAATTTCAGGTCATTTCTTGCTTTCGGCCCATCCTTGGTCCTCTCTGGCATGCTGAGGAGAGTGCTAAGCAGACTCTCGGTAACGTTCTTCGAGATGTGCATTACATCGAGGCTATGAGGCATGTGGAGGACCTTCTAGTACGACAGGTCCCAGAAAACAGACCTCGCTTTCCATACACCTAGAAGCGGCTTTGTCCTTGGTCGCTTCTTTCCTGGCCCTGGGCACTCATCCCAATTATTCAGAAGCTCCTCGATTTCTTCGCTGCTCCTCGTACGCGGGGCTCTTTCGAGCTCGTCTTTACCATTGAACAGGTCACCGCGTTTTCTCCACGGGTGATCCATGCGAAGCCACTTTTGAGTCCCTTGAAACACGGTTTTCGAAGACCCGGGATCCTTGGGTAGCTGGAGATGCAGGGTCTTATCCATGCACTTGACACATGCATTGTGTCTGTGGTTCACCTGGGCCGATACATATGTGTAACCAGGATAGTCCTGCACCGTCGTGAGCAACACGACTCTCAGAGGGAAATATTTTTTAGTGTAGGCATCCCACGTATGGGCTGGCGTCTCCCACAACGTGGCTAACTCCTTTTTCATTAGCCCGAGATAAGGATGCATATCGGCACCTAGCTGTTTTGGCCCCTGAATAAGAATGCTCATGTGTACGTACCTTTGCTTTGTGTAGAGCCACGGGGGGATGTTGTATGGCCATACAAACACGGGCTAGGTGCTATGCGTGCTACTCTGGTTGCCAAAAGGATTGAGTCCATCGGTGCTCATACCCATCCTGACGTTCCTTGCATCGCCCCCGAACTCTTCGAACTCGATGTCCAATGCATTCCACTAGCTAGCGTCTGAAGGGTGTGTTAGGATCTTGCCCTTCTCTGGATCATCTTCGGGTTTCTCCCTTTCCGGCGTGCCATTGCATTAGCTTTGCTTCCTTAGGATCTACGAAATATCTCTGTAGACGGGGAGTGATAGGAAAGTACCATACCACTTTTCGAGGAACTTTCTTGTTCCCTCTCTTGTACCGTCCATGGCCGCACACCGGACATGTGGTTCTCTCCGCGTACTCGTTATGATAAAGTGCGCAATCATTGATACATGCGTGGTATTTAACATGCGGTAGGTCGAGAGGGCACACGATTTTCTTGGCCTCCTCTATACTTGTTGGCAATGTGTTCCCGTTAGGAAGACGATCATGCCAGAATTCCATGTTAGCATTGAAGCTCACGTCGGCCCATTTGTGTTCCGCCTTCATCTCTAGAGCCTTGAGCGTTACACTCAGGCGTGTATCCTCGGGCCGACACCCAGGATACAATGGAGTCATCCCATCTAACTCCATTAGCGCCAGCTTGGCTTTCTCTCTGGCTGCAGCTTTGGCGTTGCTCGTCTTCTTGAGAAGCAGTTCCTGAATATGAGGGTCCCTTAACACCAAAGTTAGCAGCGTCTGGGTGTTCGCTTCTTGTCCTTCTTCATGATGGTCATGCCCGTCGACATCTCCTTCTTCGTCATGATAATCATGCCCGTCGCCGGTATATTCTTCGTCATCATGACCATGCCCGTCGGGAGACTCTTCGTCTTCTCGCTCGCCCAAGTCTTCATGATGACCAACACCATTTACTGCCAGCTCCTCATCGAAGTCGTCTGCATGAAACCGTGCACGAGCAGGTGATCCTCCAATTGTCCAGAATCAGGGTCGATCCAGCGCTGGAGTTTGCATGTTCAACATGGACATCTTATCTGGGTCTTGTTGTTCCGAATCATGTCCACCTTGGCGTCTTTCTTATACCTAGTAACTCGACCTTCGCTCATGCTGACGACCATGGTAGCCTGCGCGGTATGCACATATAGAGCAAAAAGACAGAGAGTAGGTTAATTAGAAATATACACACACAAAACACACATGCATGGTCATCGCCGGAAAAAATCGGCATGACCTTTCCTAAAAATAGGACATATGGGTGGTGCAAAAATTTGCCGAAATGGAAATGAATCAACATTTCGGCAAACATCCATGCACCACACCGGGACAGAGACAAGCAAAAACAAGAATCTTCTTCCCATGCAAGCTTCCCATGCAAGCATTCATGCACCAAACAAGCTTCATGCACAAACATCATCTTCACGCCATGCATGCATCGCATATACACACCGCCCGCGCGACAAGCTTTACACCTACAAAACATGCATATTCATGGCCAATTACTCACCGGGTAGATAGAATACCGAGTCGAGAGCGTGATGTGAGAGAGTGTGGATCAATAGATCTATAGAGAGATAATAGTACACAAATAGAGATGTGGAGGAGAAAAGTAGGTGTGTTTTAGATCAACTAGTTGAAGAAAGGCTTTCCCTAACCAATCTATCAACTATAGTAGGTTTAAATACAACAAAATGTAGAAAAGTATAGACACAATGGGGTGGGAGAGAGGAGGAAGACGAGCTGGGAGGAGGGGGAAGAAGGATGTGAAATGGATGGTGGTAGATAGAGGGGTGCAAAGCCGCCACATTTGTGCAGATCTGGTCGAAGGATTCTGTGGTGCATACATGCGCCACAGAAGTTCAATCTTCTGTGGCGCATACTGGCTGCATGCGCCATAGAACCTTGGCCATAGGGTGCAGTGGGCCATGTGGGCCCCCTGACTCAATGTTCTATGGCGCATGGCCAATGAATGCGCCACAGAACCTTGGCCAGTGGCCAGACACTATGGGCCAGGCACTGTGGGCTCGGCACTGAGAGTTCTATGGCGCATATCTGACCTATGCGCCACAGAACACTGAGGGCACAGATCTGCACCTAATAAAGGTGGCAGATAGAGCTCTTTAATGACACCCCTCTATATATATTCCACACTCCCTGTCCAAAGCAACATACCTGCCCTCATGTCTTCTTCCCACAACTCGTCGGAAGACTCGCTGGAGAGCACAGCCCGCTCGCGTTCCCTGTAGCCTACTCGCAGTGGAGGGGCGAGGTCGAGGGGCAGTGCTCGGAGTCATCCGCCACGGGATTCAGAGGTCAACCTAAGCGAGGAGGAGGCCAGACTGCGGCACGAGGCCCTCTACAACAAGGCCATGAGGTTGTACGCCGTGCTCGCATCTCCGGAGGAGAGGGCACGCATGGCAGAACCAATCGGGTGGCGGCCGGTGCTCGACACCAACATGTCCATGGAGGACCACGTCCGCAGGCTGCAGGCGCGCGTGAACAGGGAGGTTTGGCATCTTCCACCGCCATCGCCCCCACCAGCTCTTTGAAGGTATTTGAAATGTTGTAGTTTGTGTATTTGCAATGATGTATGGCATTGTTGTTTTGCTGTTCAAGGCTATGCGCATGTGCATTTTGCAACGATGTATGCCACTGCACATGTCTATCTACTAGATTGTCTAGTATATTGCACCTATTCCACTGGTACTTGTTTAGTTGGGAAAAGCACAAGTGGAAAATGTGTGTACTAGGAAACAAATAATCTAAGAAGCACGACTGTGGCGCATACTGCACACATGCGCCACGGAAGTTTGTTCTTCTATGGCACATACTGCACACATGCGCCACGGAAGCTTGTTCTTCTGTGGCGCATACGGAACAATGCGCCACAGAGGCTTGTACATAGGTGTCCAAAGAGTGGGGCCCACATAATTGTTCTGTGGCACATATTGTGATATGCGCCACAGAAGATATAAACTTCTGTGGCGCATCTCCTTGTATACTCCATAGAAGTTTGGTCAGAGCACGGTCAGACCCCGCATGCTGTGGGTCCCACCAAACTTCTATGGCGCATACGGAGTGATGCGCCACAGAAGATTCATGGTCCAACGGCTGGTGTGGGTCCCACCAAACTTCTGTGGCGCATGGATCTGGAAGATGCGCCACAGAAGTTTGGTGGTTCTGTGGCGCATTGCTCCGGATGCGCCACTGGATAACTTTTGTGGCGCATGGTCAGAACCATGCGCCACAGAAGGTATGTCTATCTATAGCTAGTTTCCTAGTAGTGTGGAGTTAACAATAGTACCAATCCAGTTCGGTTTTGTATCGAGGCTCGGCTGAGTTAATCTGGCTAAACAACAATCTTCACAACGAACTAGTTCTGCCGCGTCAATCTTGTTCGTCGCACGACTCTGGATTGCAAAAATTCAACGACCTCCACCATCGACATCGACTACAACACCACGTTGATTCTATACCCGGGGGCTGCACCGACACCGCGATGTGACCCGCTGCGATTTTCAGCTATGGCGACTCGCCGCTATGGTCTTCGACTCCGACGACCTTCTACGGTCTTCAGTTGCGACGACCCGAATCTACGTTTCGGATGCGGCAACCCGATGAGGTCTTCAACTTCCGTGGCCCGTTACAGTCTCCGGATGCGGCAACTCTTTATCACCATGCGACTTCGGTCCGCCGCATCGGGTGTTGGACGTCGCCTCTACCACATCAACTCCATGCTCGGGGGCTACGCCCGCTTGGCCACACGACTCGTGACCATCGACCTCTGTTGCAGTTTTCTACTACGACGATCCTCTACGGTTTTCAACTACGGTGACCCGCTGCATCCTTCGGATGTGGCGACCCGATGTGATCTTCGGCGCCAATGACTCGGGGGGCTCGGGGGATCCCTCTGCTTTGGCGACCGGCCGCGGCCTTCGGCTCCAGCAACCCACTGCGGTCTTCAGCTCTGACGAACTGTGTGGCCTTCGGCCGCGGTTACCCGCTGCAGTGTTCGGGATACGACGACCCAGTGTGGTCTTTGATTGCGACAATCTTCGGATGCAGAACTCGCTGCCGCCATCGACCCCAGAGACCCGTCGTTGCTATGACCGTGGTCCACCGCATCGACTACGTCCGCCGCGTGACCCGCTACCGCGTCAACTTCGCCATGACAACCAACAAATATAAGTTTGCCTCTACTTAGAGCTGATTTCCTTTTTAACTCAGCACTCGAAACACTCGGGGGCTACGCCCTATTCGAGTAACCTAATGAGCCATCGGCTCCACACACTCGAGCACCTCATACGCGACAGCCCGAGTAGATGATTCTGCCTGACCGTCAAATCCTTGAACTTCGAGTGCCTCGGCAAGATACTGAGACTAAGGGTAATCAGGCTAACGAAATGTCCTAGCATACAGTGCAAAAGTATCGACTCGATCGGCACCAGAATCTTACTGTACAAGCCGAACGGTAAATATTCTTTACAAGATACAAGTACTTTACAATTTTTTTTTTTTGCAGCCTACAAGGTCGTCGACTACCTCAAGCTATTCTATCAGGTTCTCCAACAGGAATCGACAAAATTACTGGCTACGCCATAAATCTTAAGACCCGAGACGAGTCACTCCTCAGATGGTTGAATCTCTTGATGCTACAAAGTCGCGACGCTGTCCACGTACCCGACATACGTGATGCTGGTCGCGCACCCGACAGAAGCAACGGCGTCGACTTCATCCGGAATGCCGAGTCCTTCCGGTGGTTTCTCCTCGCATGAGTCTTCACTCGAGTCAGCGACTCGACTAGACACTTGGGGGCTACTCCTATCAGGAGCGCTGGTCGTGTACCGGATGTACTTCCGGGTCAGCGGGTACGCCCACGAGATTGTCGACTACAACTGCACGATAGAAGACCCGAGTCTCTGCCCGAGTCTATGACTCCGCCAGACACTCGGGGGATACTCCAAACTGGAGCGCTGGTCGCGCACACAGAAGATCTTCGAGTGGAACGCTTTGATTCCTCACCCGAATCAACAATTCGACTGATGACTCGGGGGCTACTCCCATAGGGAGCGTTGGTCACGCATTCAAAAAATTAAGGCATTCAGGACATCTACAAGGTCATCCGAAGAACTTCCGGATCACCGTATTGCGCAACCAATAACTATAAGTTTCTGCTCGAGTCTACGACTCGAACAGACACTTGGGGGCTACTCCCATAGGGAGAGCTGGCCGCGCACCCTATAGTCCATTGTATTGACTACATCCATAATGTCGACTCCTTTACAACAACCGAACAAATTCAGCTGACCCGATGAAATTTTGGGTGAGGTGCTTCGCACTCGACACAACTTACTACTCCGACATCCAAATGCAATGCTCAAGACAACTGAGTCTCCACCGGAAACTTGTTCGGATGAAAGCACTCGAAATACTTAAGATTCTCCACTTGAATCTATGATTCGACTGAACACTCGGGGGCTACTGACATGGATATGACCTACGGGTACCCGATGTTAGCCTACCTAGTCTAGCCTGACGGAAGGCCCGCTCGATAACCTGCCAAGGTCCAGGACGCCTATGATGTTTCAACTGCTATCAAGCCCATATGGACATGGACTCCCAAGCGTACAAGACAAGAAAAGCTCAAGACTAGAGTTTAAATATAACTTGTAACCAAAACATATTGGCACCCGATACCTAGCCTCCCCATATATAAAGGCTAGGAGGGTCCAACGAGGAGGGCACGATGCTACGATATAATAGACACCACAATAGATCTACAGATCTAGACAATCAACGCACCTCACGCCAGATTGCATCTACGCACCCCTGTAACCTTCGGTTTTGCCGTAATCAAGAGCAGACAAGCAGGAGTAGGGTTTTCCCTCCGGGGGCCTGAACCTGGGTAAACTTCGTGTCCCCGTGTTGCTTGTTTGCTAACCGTTTGCTAACAATGGGCATTGACGAGATTAAACCTCGTCACATATGTATGTAGAGGATCGATGCTCATGTGTGTGTATATGGAGAGGATCGATGCTCATGTGTATATGGAGAGGATGATGTGTTCATGTGTATGGATCGGTCTCTCTCTTGTGTTTGTGTGTGAATGAGTTGTCATTTGTTTTGTCAAAATGTTGATTCATTTCCATTTTGGCAAGACTTTGGCATTTCGCAAAGGTCCTTATTTTAGGATAGGTCATGCCAAAATTTTCTATCGACCATTGCATGCATACATTGATTATGTGGTTCTAATAAACTTCTAATTGTACCGTGTACACTGCGCATGCAACCATGGTCCGCATAATGAGCTAGATTTCTGAAATGCGCTACGGCCGACATGATACGAAATAACAAGACGGAGATAAGATGTCTATGCAGAATATGCAAACTCAACTGGTTGATCGACCCAGATTCCGGGCATCTACAGGCGCACCTCCTCTGCCATGGTTTCATGGAAGGATACACTCGTTGGATAAGCGATGACATAGACGATGGAGACGGTGAAGGTGGGAAACATGACGATGATCATCACGGCGAGGACGAGCGAGATGATGAAGAGTCTCCTTGAGATGGTGAAGGTGCGGAAGAAGACCGAGATGATGATGATCTAGATGCCAGAGGAGCAGTCGTCGATGGAACAATGTCAGGCTAGGTGCGGGACCCTTATGTGCAAGAGTTGCTTCTCAAGTAGACGAGTAACGCCAGGGCTGCCACTAGAGAGAAAGTCAAGCTTGCGCAACTTGAGAAAGACGCGGTTACTCCATTGTATGAAGGATGCAGGCCCGATGATACCCGGTTGAATGTAACGCTCAGGGCTATGGAGATGAAGGCAAAACACAGATTGACCGATACAAGCTTCGACGATATGATGGCATTCTGGCACGATCGTCTCCCGGAGGGGAACACGTGTCCAACTAGTATTGAGGACGCCAAGAAAATCTTCTGTCCTCTCGATCTACTGCACATTAGGTACCACGTATGCATCAACGATTGCATCATTTATCGGGGCGAGGACGCCGAGAAAACCACATGCCGGTGTGCGGCGTGAGTCGATACAAGAAAGGAAAGAAAGCACCTCGAAAAGTGGTATGGTACTTTCCTATCACTCCTCATCTGCAGCGCTATTTCGCGGACCCTAAGGAAGAGAAGCTCATGCGATGGCATGCGGAAAGGAACAAGCGAGGAGATGACGACGACCCCGAAAAGGACGAGCTGCTGACGCACCCTTTAGATGCTAGCCAGTGGAAAGCATTGGACCTCGAATTCTCAGAATTTGGTGGAGATTCGAGGAACATCAGGTTTGGTGCGAGCAATGATGGACTCAATGTGTTAGGTAGCCAGAGTAGCACGCACAACACTTGGCCCGTGTTTGTATGGATGTACAATCTCCCTCCATGGCTGTGCATGAAGAACAAGTACATACAAATGAGTATGCTAATTTAAGGGCCAAAACAACCTGGAAACGATATCAATCTGTATCTCGGGCAATTGAAAGAGGAGCTAGCCACGTTTTGGAAATCTGGAGCCAATACTTACGACGCCGTCGCACAAGATTATTTCACTATGAGAGCCGCGTTGGTCACTACAGTGCAAGACTAACCAGGTTGCGGGTACATATCGGGGCAGGTTATCAAAGGATTCTCTGCATGCGTTGGGTGCATGGATAACACAAGCTATCTCCAACTAGAGAAAGATCCAGGGTCTTCGAAAACCGTGTTCATGGCGCACTGGAGATGGATCGGCAAGAATGATCCATGGATAAAACATGGAGATCTGTTTGATGGCAAATCCGAGACCCGAGGAATCCTAGTGTGGAGGAGCAGCGAAGAAGTGGAAGAATTGCTGAAAAACTGGAAAGATTGTCCTAAGCCTGGAAAGAAGCGGAATAGGCAGCAAGACAAGCCGCTGCTGAAGGTATGGAAAACAAGGTCTATTTTCTGGGAGTTGCCATATTAAAAGCGCACTATCCTTTCTAGCCGTGGCGCACTGGCAGGTGCGCTACAGATGTGTTCAGGTAACCGTAGCGCACCAGGCAGTGCGCTACGGCTATGTTTTAGCCGTAGCGCAGGGATGGTGCGCCACGGATGGGCATTTCAGGTGTGCTACGAACAACATGTTTCTTAGTAGTGAATTCTGCTTTACACACAGTTGATTCAGAAAAGAAGCATGGACCAGGCCACTGGAGGGTATAATTAAATTAAACATTGATACTGCATATGATATTGATCAAGGCAAGGGGAGTATGAGTGTTATTGCAAGATATTTTTGTGATAAATTTCTAGCTTCTAATTGAAAAGAAAATACACTTTGTTTCCGGATGCATTTATGCTAGAAGCTTATGCACTAAGAGAGGGCTTTAGCATGGCCTGGTTGCAATATAATCATCCAACTAGATAATTCTCAGTTGATTGATACTATAAAAAAGGGTGGATATTCTGCCATTTATTTGATGGCTATTTTTTATGATTACAGACTCTATGTAAGTGAGTTTTCATGAGTTGGCTAGACATAGTTTTACTAGCAGAGTTGATTGTATTTGGGACGATGATCTCTCTAGGGGCGGAGGCAAGGGGGGCTAGCAGGGGCTAGACCCCCCTAATGGTTGGCCCCCCTCAACTATATTCAATAGGCCTACTAGTATATAAATATTCTAATGATCACTTGATTAGCTAAATATTATTGATTAAATAGTCCATTGCACACGGAAGAAATGAAGCCCAAATATCCAAAAGCCCATGTACTTGTATAGGTAATTCTCAAAAAAGGTACTTGTACAAGTTTAGGCCATTGTGGAACGTGGACAATCCGGATTGTTTGCTGGTCGTGGATTCTTCCCACAATGGATTGATTGAATCCGCATCCTTGCATGCCGCCTCTGTCTCTTCTATCGCTGCTAGGGCCATAGGGCCTTTGCGGCGGCTCGCCATGCAATTCCACTATCATCTCTTATTTCGGCTATCATCTCTTATTCCAGTTGATTTGTCTATTGATTTTTTTCGTCGATCTAGGGCATCGCCAGGCGCATTGTCAAAATTGCCTGGAAGCTCGGACCCTTAGCGAGGGCTGCCCTGAGACCAGCCGGTCTGCCTCAACCTCTAAATATACGCATTTGCAGAGGGGACGATCATGAGCTCGATTTAATTCTCTCTAGGTATGTACTCCCGCAACATTGATCTGTACTGCTTATGTAATACTAACTAATTAATCCTATTCGATTGTTTATGTGCACGGTCAATTTGAGTACTGGTCCAACCAATAATTATCCAAATCTGTAAATATTGTAGCTAAATCACACGATTTAGATAACACTGATTAATTTGCCTAATACATCATCTTAAATTTTTGAAATGATAAGTTTCATGGCAAGGTATTTCGTGCCAGATAACATAGTTTGACTATTAACCTCATCATTATGGTGCATATGTTAATTTTTTCACCATTGTTTTTTGTATCTATACACCCTCGCAATTGTTTAGTAGGAGCAAAATGAAACGTCAACAACACTTAGATATAAAACTTCTCATGTAGCTTGGGACGCAACTTTTTTGGCTCCGTTATTGCCTCGTCTCCGCTATACCTAAATCCTGGCTCCACCCCTGGATCTCTCTAGCTTTTTTAGTTCTGAAACTATAATGAACGACGTAACTATTTTTGAGTATCAATAAAGTAAGCCGAATGGCTTTCTCTCTCTCAAAAAAAGCAAGCAAGCACATGCGCCGCTGCTTCTCCCAATCATCATGCATATGTGCACCTCACAAACAAATAAAAGCCTGGACAAATTATTTGCCAAAAAAAAATGAAAAGCTTGCGATGGACGATCTCCATGGCCTAGTACTCCTCGGGCTTGTATGTGGATCCGACCTTGAACTCTGCGGGCACGACGTCGTCGAAGACGTTCTTCATCCCCTTCTCAGACTGGAAGCGGAAGTTGAATGGGCCCTTGAGCGGCTTGTCGCTCTTGATCTCCCACACGCCGTCGTAGTTCTTCTTGAGGGCCTGCCACTCGTTGGATCCGTGCTCCTTGAGCTCCACCTCCGCCAGGGAGTCGCCCTCCTTGTTGTACTTGATTTTCAGCGCCAGCTTCTTCTCGTCGGAGCCCTTCTCCACGGTGAACTCCACGGTGGCCGCGCACCACGCGCCGACGAACAGCGCCCCCAGCACCGCCGCCGCCAGAATCCTGCTGCTTGACGAAGCCATTCTTGATTTCTGGTTAGTTCTTGTGTTCTTGCTGCTGTGAGATGGCGGTGTGGATTCTGAATTGGAGATGGATAGTGTCTGCTGGGTTATTTATGGGCGGATGGGCGGCACTCCGGCCATGTCGCCGAGGGCTCTGATTGCGGACCGGCCGGGCTTGTCGGAAGGAACGGAGAGAGAACCGCGCGCGGGGGGCTTGCAGGGACAATGCTCATGGTCATGGCCGATATCGCCGGAGCATCACCCCGCCCGTTGCCTTTGTTGGTCGTCGCTTCTGGATGCATGCATGCATGCATGCCCATTGTACACCGACAATTATTTTCCAGCAAGTCCTTTGCATGCACTGAAAGTGCTGTTTACTAATATACTCCAAAATTTCAATTATTTATATATCCGAACTGTTTTTCTTTTGCAAAATTATATATACCAACTTAATTATGTAGGAGCGCGAAACTTCTCAATAGGTAAAGGTGCCCAAAGTTAATTATTTAAGAGTACAATAAATTTCACATACACCCGTCAATCTTTTGTGAATCAAATATTAATTATTCAACATAAATGAAAATATGGCGTGCCACAATTTTATAGAAATTTTGCAAAACAAAACTCAATTCGAAATAAGCCCGTATGCATGGATGATGCAAAAGTTGGGTCGATCAATGCAGGGCGCACCGTGTTTTGGCTCGGCCAATAGTCTATCCTCCCGAACAAATAAAATAAAATCTTTACTAAAATTGATGAAATTTAGAAATTTTACCTTTTTATTTAATACTTCATAAAAACAAAAATGTGACGAGCGAAAATTCATGCCGAGACATGATGGCAACTTTTATTTTTCTGAAAAAGTAATCTACCAGGTGACAGTTGCTATGGTCCGTTGCAGTATTTTCATGACAACTTCGAATCCAAGCCGTCCTCAGACTGAAACGCAAGCACGTTCGCACGATAGGGGTTCTTAAACAAGTCTACGATTGTATGTACTCCCTCCGTTTCTTATATAAGATGTTTTAGGTTTTTGAAGAAAATGTATCTAGACTTGTTTTAGTGTGTAGATTCACTCCAAATATGAGTGAACCTACATACTAAAAGAAGTCTAGATACATTTGCTTCACAAAGTTAAAATATCTTATATTTTGAAACGGAGGGAGTATTTTATAAGTGTTAAATGTTACATGCTGCTGAAGTTGGGTTTTCCCTTAAGAATAGTCCAGCTTATTATGAGATGTGTTTCCACATTTTCATTTTAGGTGAATAGGGGTTTGTTAGAACCTTTTTCATAGTCTCTTGGAATTAGATTGGGTGATTCTATCTCCTCCCACCTTTTCTTATTTTGTGGAAAAGATTTGACGGTTTTACTACATCACTAAATGGTTGTTTTGTAGAAAGAGGTGTGAGAGTTGTTAGACTATGTATACCATAAGGAGTAGGAGTCCGATGTATAAACATATTGTAATAAAACTATGTTAATCCTATAATATAAACTGATCCAGGCCATCTGTATGGGTCAAGGTTGTTTGTCCAATCTCATTGTTTTACATGGTTTCAGATTAGGTTACGATGGCTTCCGCTGCCCCTGCCGCCGCCGCAGCTGCTGCGCCGGCCCCTGCCCCTACCTCGTCCTTCCTCGCCTCACGACCCTTAGCGTGGTGGCAAGCCCGGTCCCCTGGGGTCGCACCTCCGGGTCCTCTCCCGCACCCGCCCCCGGTCGGATCGACTCCTCCATCATCCGCCCCGGCCCTGGTATAGAGGGCGATCTGCCGCCGCTGGTCTCCTACTGTGGCCCTTCTTCCTTGACATGCGCGGGTGTGCTGCCACCCTATGGTGGTCCCGTGCCCACATCCCACGATGCCTACTCGGCGCCGACCTATGGTGCCCCACCTGCGCCCACGTACGACGCCCTGCCTGAAGGGAATATGCCAGAGAGGTAATATTAAAGTTATTATTATCGTATTTCAAGTATATGATAGATGTTTATTTTGCATGGTATAATTGTATTAAAAGGAAACGTTAATACATGTGTGTTTAACAAAAAAATAAAGTATTCTTGGTTATGCCTCTCATATAAACTAGCTCATTGATTAACAAGATGATCATGGTTTCCTAATCATGGACATTGGATGTTGTTAATAACGAGGTCACAACATTGGTGGAATGATGTGATGAACATTCATCCAAAATATAGTAATCCGATCAAAGTCATTATGTTTAAATTACTATAGCATCATACAAAGTAACTTTAGTCCTTAGACCATGAGATCCTGTCAATTACTAACACCAGAAGAGTAGCTTGATAACATCAAATGTCACACCATAACAGGGTGACTATAAAGGTGTATTCAGATACTCCGATAGTGTTATGTAGAGGCTCATGTATCAAGAGTGGGATTTTTTCATCCTGATGACAGAGAGATATATTCTGGACCCTCTCGGTGATATCACATTGACGTAGCTTGCAAGTAAGTGATTATATCACTAGAATGTTATATCACGGAAATGAGAAAAGAGTATATGTCGGTAGCAAGGTGAAACTAGGTATGGAGATACCGATGATCGAATCTCGGACATGTAATATATCGCAAGACAAAGGGATTTAGTTACAGTGTTAAAGGTTCACATGATCACAAGGGTCATCATTGAATGTGTGGGAGTTAGTACGGATCTCCAGGTCCCGCTGCCGATTATTGATCTCTCGATCATGTCTGCATTAGTCGCGAACTTTAGGGTGATACACTTAAGGGATACCAACACCATTTGGAGCAAATAAGATGCCAGAGAAATAATATCAAAGCGCTAGAATTATTTCAATGGATACCGGAATTATTTCGCGTGAAATTGCTAAAATTGGTTCTGTATGTGAAATTGAAATGTTGCAAGGGGTTTTATATGAATGTTCGTTAATTAATGCAATTAACAAAATTATGAATAAAATAAATAAAATAGTTTTATTAATTGATAGATGCATTAATTTTGGTGGAAAATTAATGCATATGTGAGTGAAATTTTGAGTCGAGGGATTTTATGTGAGTGGGAGCTCCACCCACATGAATGAGGGACATGTGGGGGCATCCAACTTGGCCGCCGGCCATGGAAAGGGGCTGCCCCCTCCCCGTATAAAAGCCACCCATCCCTCCTCATTCCCCACATCTCCTCTTGAAGGATCTCTCTCCCCCTCTAGAACTATTCCCCCATAGTCTCGGCTTAGCGAGATACATGTTCCGGATGGCTTTTTCTGGAGCAAGGATTTGCTGCTTCCGCTGTATTGCTGGAGCGAGGACATGGAGGTTGTCGGATGACCGGACGTGTGTGCGATCACGGATGCGCCACTAAGTTGGGACACTGGACTACTTGACGATCTTGAGATCGGCAAGCGAACGACTACATCATCCACGAGTCAAACCTCGTAAAGCTTTGTCGCTTTTCAAGGATATGTACTCTATGGATGTATATACACCCGTTGATTGTATCTAGGTAGATAGATCTTGGTGCTTAGCTCTTCCCATTGTAGATTTTTTTTTTGTTTTTTATGTTGCGAACCCAATAATGGTATCGAAGCCGGATCTATGCGTAGGTGATTTGCACGGATAGAGAACATATGGTTATGTGGGCGCTGATGGTCACGTTATTGCTTCTTATGTGTATTTTGGATATTGGTGACATAGTAGGATGAAGCATCCCAGACTAACTTTACATTTCCTCGCATATGAGACATGTTCCACGCTTGACATACAACTAGTTTTGCATAAGTGGCTTGCGGGTGTCTATCTCTCATACTATAGTCAATATTATATTGATAACGAGTTGCCAATAATTTGATTATCATCATGGTGGTTCCATATTTGTAAGTAAGAACAGTTCTATCTCCGAAAGCCCTTAGCCACATAAAAACATGCAAAAGATAAATTAGAAGCATCTAGCTTTTGGTTTTACTGGGCAAGTACTATGATATGGTAGTATTATAATTTATAGTATGGATTGATACTATTGGAAATTATAATATGCCAAAGTGTAAGTTCCATAGACCTTGGCCTTACACATATAGGAATGATAATGATCATACCATGATGCATAAGATAATGATCAGGTGCAAGAACCATATCATATCACTTTTAACATATGATGTTTGTTAGCATCTTATATTAATTGTCTGGCGCTTTAGTAGCATTACAAGATATTCCTCATTTAAATATCAAGATAAAATGTGTTCTTTCTTAGTATACACCGTTAAGAAAGTTTTTCTTTTCGAGAAACCACGTGATGATCGGGTGTGATAGACTCAACGTTCGCTATAATGGGTGTCACTACAAGAAATGTTTCCTTCCATAATGACTAGGTCCATCGGTCGTCGTAGAAGGCACGTCTTTCGCGACGAAATTCTCGGCTCAACCGTGGTCAATGGATTTTTTTTTTTGGTTTCACGCTCCTCTACTACGACGAAACCGCTAAAAACATGGATGAATCTTAACGGGCGTGTGACAAAAGTAAGATTTCTACTTCCTTGCGAGATGTTGACTCGCCGAAATATTTTTTGGCCTGTGGGTCGCAGACGTCAGTTACTCTAGCGGACCAAACTTTTCGGTCGCGCCTCCCTGATTTGAACTCAATAACGTTGTTCGATGCCTCTTCCGTTTAGTCAGGCTGCTGGGTCCCACATGTCTGCCTCACATTAGAGGAATTGCGTGTATGATAAATTTTTTTTTCCCTGTTCCGAACTTGATAGCATCGATCGATGCATCTACCGTTTAATTAGGCTGCTAAGTCCCACGTGCCATTATCACACTAGTAGAAATGTGTCCATGATGGATTTTTTTCTTGGATACTGCCTCCCTGATTTGAACTCGATAAATTTGCTCGATCTATCTGCCGTTAATCAAGCTGCGGGGTCCCACCTGTCAGCGTCTCATTAGAAGAATCGTGTGTATGATGAAATTTTTTATTTCGCTCTCGCTGCCCTGTTCCAAACTTGATAGCACTTCTCGATGCATCCGCCGTTTAATCATGCAGATGGATCCCACATGTCATCCTCTTGTTATAAGAAATGTGTGTATGATGGATTTTTTCCTTCCCTCATGTCTCTCTGTTTTGAACTCGATAACGTTGTTCGATCTATCTGCGGTTAATCATGATGTTGGGTTCCACATGCCAGCCTCTTATTAGAAGGATAGTGTGTATGATGGAATTTTTTCCTTCGCTCCTGCTACCCTGTTCCAAACTTTATAGCGTTGTTAGATGCATCTAACATTTAATCAAGCATATGAGCCCCACATGTCATCCTATAATTATAAGAAACATGTGTATATTGGATTTTTCCCTTAGTCGCCCCTCCATGTTAACTTGATAGCGTTGCTTGGCGAATCTGCCGTTTATTCAGGCTGGTGGGTCCCATATGTCAGCATCTCATTAGAAGAAATGTCTGCATGTTGGAATTTTTTCTCGGTCGCTCCTTCCTATTTCAAACTTGGCAATGTTGCTCGATGCAGCACCTGTATAAGGTCACGCTGGTGGGTCCCCCATGTCAGCCTCTCTATAAATGAAACGTGATATGATGGACTTTTTTTCGGCCATCTCCATTGTTCTGACCTTGGTCCATTACTGGGTCCCAGATGTCAGCCTCCTCCGTGCAAGACACGTGTCTAGGCTGGATCCCAGATGTCATCCTCCATTTGAAAGAAACGTGTGTATGTTACCTTGACAATATTGCTAGATGCAGCAACAGTTTATCTGGGTCCGAGGTATCAGCCTTTAAAAAATTGTTAATCAATATCCGTTGTTGGGTCCCACCTATGATCGTGAGTATATATATAATAGAAATTGCCACGACCACTATTTTGACTTTGGTACATTGTTGGGTCCCACATGTCAGTCTTCTTTGTGTAGGAAACATGTCTATGCTAGGCCCACATGTCAGCCTCTATTTGAAAGTACAGTTAGATTAGTTTTTTGGGTCGAATCCATACTAGATGCAGTAGAAGTTTATCTGGGTTCCAGATGTCAGCCTCAGAGTACAAAATAGTTAACTCTATAATAACACAAATTGCCTAGGGTTTGAACTCGGAGGATTTTGATGAACTAGATAACATTGGTCGTACCATTTGGTCACGTTGTTGGGTCCCACGTGATAGTCTCATTAGAAGAAATGTGTGCATGTCGGACTTTTTCTCGCTCGCCCTCCTTGTTTCGAACTTGTCAATGTTTCTCGATGGATCACCTATATAAGGTCTCGCTAGTGGGTCCTACGTGTCAAATTCTCTATAAATGAAACGTGTGTAAGATGGACTTATTTTTCAGCTGCCTCCGCTGTTTTGACCTTGGAAACATTGCTCGATGTGGCATCCGTGTATGGTCTTGCTATTGGGGCCCATGTGTCAGCCTTTCTAGAAAAGAAACGTGTCTATCTTGGTCTTTTTGTTCGGTCGTGAATGTTGTACGAGTCCTATTTAAACATGCTCGTTAAACTTAATCTCTTGTATAGTAATATTAATGGACGCTAGCTGCAGGCAGGTAGGTCGGCCATGTGAGCCTCTCAGCACAAAAATATTGTTACAGGTAAAATGGTAATCTACATATCACCATTATAAGAGTAGGATTCGAACATCAAACTCGAGAGATAAGCACAGGTAAACTGCATGCCTTTCCACTACGCAAATAAAATATTATGCTTTTATAAAACATTAAAAAATGTATTCTAACATCGTTTTATAACTTATTTATTTGTTTTCTTTAAAATTTGCTTGTCCATGTGCGACGCGTGATTGCTAGCAGCTTAACTAAATAATGATATATATATATATATTGTAGTAGGTAGTAGTTTTCTACTTTAAAAACATGGATAGACGGAGTTTTTTAAGGGTGGGGCGACAGTGCTTAAAAGGGCCGAATTGAAGAAAAATAGGAAAAAAGGCCGAATTGCAAGGTCTTGCTCTATAATGAGGCCAGATGGGCTAATTTCTTGGGTTCAAATGTTAAAATCCCAATTTACATGCTGGGGATCAGTCGGATTCGAAACAAAGATGTCTACTAGGAAAAAAACAAGGTATAAAATATCCACTGATATTTTTGAGAAATATATTGAAAAACTAGGACAAACACCCCGCACCCGCCAAAACTTTCCGCCGAGACCTCAAACATTCCTAAACACGCCTTTAATCGAGCAACCGGCCCCCGTCTCTTCAAATTTTGCATCCTAGATGCACCGGATTAGAACCAGGACGCGAACTTCTCCACACACCTTTTAAAACAAAATTCTAGACTGTAGGGTTCGTTGCATGGAAAACAAAAAATTTCTACCATGAGAACGAACAAAACCAAGATCCAATCTATGGCAAAGCCAAGATCTATTCTATGAGATACATGCAACGAGATTGGAGAGAACTAACCCTCATAGATCCAAAGCGTTTAATGAGATCGGATCTCATGGTTGATGTAGTCAATCACTTGCCGATCTCAATATCACGATGATGATCCTTCTGGCGCCGTGTTCCGGCAGCTCTTCCACACTCATCACACGTACGAAGTCGATGAAGACCTTCCTCTCCTCATTCCAGCACGCAGCGGAGGTAGTAGATCCCCTCGGAATCCCAATAGCACGACAGCGTGGTGGTGGTGGAGGAGAATTCCAGCAGGGCTTCGCCGAAGCCGGAGCAGGAAGACGGAGCAGGGAGAGAGGTGGCAGATAGGGTTGAGTCAAGGGGAAAGGATAAGGCACAAGTGACAAGGGGGTGCGCCCCCACCCCTCTTTATATAGAGGGAGGGGCTACGGCCAAGGGTTCCTAGCCCTTGCCGAGTTCCCCCAACTCGTCCATAAGGGGGAAGAGGTGGGAAATCCCCCCCAAGTCTCCCCCTTTCCAAACTAGGGTTTGACCCCTTTTTCAAACTAGGGTTTGACCCCAATTCGTTCGGTGGTCGGATTTTCCCCTTGGGCTTTGGTGCAGCTGGACCTAGGGCTCCCCAGCAGCATGCCTCAGCCCAAGTGGCCCTTCCCGGGGTGTTGGACCTACTTGTGGTCCCTCTAGAACATTCTAGAAGCTTCAGATCAAAATACCAAAAACATTTCCAAACCCCGAAAAGACTTTCCTTATATGAATCTTACTCTCTGGACCATCCCGGATCTCCTCGTGATGTCCTGGATCCAATCTGAGACTCCAAACAACATTTGGTCTCCAACTCATATTCCATATCTACTTTAAACAACATCGATTCCTTAAGTGTGTCACCCTACGGTTCGTGAACTATGCAGACATGATCGAGACATCTCTCTGATCAATAACCAATAGCGGGATCTAGAGATCCATAGTAGCTCCCACATATTCAATGATTACTTCGTGATCAAATGAACCATTCACATACGATACCGATTGCCTTTGTCGTGCGATATTTTACTTATCCAAGATTCAATCATCGGTATCTCAATACCTAGTTCAACATCGTTACCGATAAGTACTCTTTACTCGTACTGTGATGTGACATCCCTTGTGATCTAGTCACATGATTTCAAGCCAACTGGATGACACTCCACCAAGAGGGCCCAGCGTATATCTATCCATCATATGGATGGACACATCCCTCTCTTGATCCATGCGCTTCAACACATACTTTCAGAATACCCAATGCCACCTTTATAACCACCTAGTTACACAAGTGGTGTTTAGTGTCATCAAAGTATTCATACAATGATGGTGATTAACATGATATCATGGTCAAAGGATTAGGTTACTATGTATTTGAAAGCTTGTAGCAGAACGAACTTAATGAATTCATCCTATGCTATGCTTACTATGGGTGTGTGTCCATCACATCATTCTCCTAATGATATGATCTAGTTATTAATAACATCCACTGTCCATGATCAGGAAACCATGATCACCTATTAATCAACAAGCTAGTTCAACAAGAGGCTTACTAGGGACTCTTTTATGTTTACAAAACACACAAGTATAAATGTTTCCGGTTAATACAATTATAGCATGGGATGCAAACATTTATCATAAACATAAAGATATTATAATAACCACTTTATTATTGCCTCTTGGGCATATCTCCAATAGTCTCCCACTTGCACTAGAGTCAATAATCTAGTTTGAAAAACTTTATGCATTCAACACCTATGGATTTCTGGTGTTGTATATACATTATTGCTAGTGGTAAACATAATATTCGTGTCACATTCCAAAATTTTCCAAATTTTGAAATGTGAAAAATAAACAAATAAATAAATAAGGGATGAAATTTAGGGGGAAAAGAAACTTTTTGTTTTTAAATGGAAACATCAAAACCTTACTTGAACAAAAATTGGAATGAGAAAGTAACAAACAAATTTTCAAACAGATCAAATGCATTCGTGCATGGAATGTATCTTGGTATTGAGAACTTGGAAAAGATAAACCTAAAACCTAAACCCTAATAAGAGAAATGATCGTCAAATTCACTCTAAGACCATGGCTATATTCCATATAAAATTTAGCAACATCATTCCTAAATAATCAATAATGGTAAATAACAATACTACAAAACAATGGGATTTGTTTTCACTCTAATTAGAGCCATGGATAAAAAGATATGATTTATATAAGACAAGAAAAAAAATAAATAAGACATATTGCAAAATCAATTTAAGCCATGGCTAAAATCCATAAGTGAATGGAATAAAAATATATTTAAATAATATATAAGGATAAATGTTTATTAAATAAAATTATATGGGTTTAGGTA
This sequence comes from Avena sativa, assembly GCA_916181665.1. Taxonomy (NCBI): domain Eukaryota; kingdom Viridiplantae; phylum Streptophyta; class Magnoliopsida; order Poales; family Poaceae; genus Avena; species Avena sativa. Next base: position 223,010,797 of record OV702296.1, read on the forward strand.
CCATATTCAAATTTTATTAAAATAGTGCCAATGTGGCACACTCAATTTTAAATGAAAAATAATTTATAAAAATATTTGAAATTCTCTAATTGGACTAAACAACCAACTTATATTTTGCATAAAATCTTCTGAAAAGGTTTGTTACAAATTTGAAATCAATTTGGAGTTTGAATCAATTGATTTGAATAGAAACAGAATATAGAAATGAAAAAGAACAAGAATAAAAAAAGAACAGCAGCTCACTCTAAATCGGCCCAGCACCCCCATCCCACTAAGACCACCCGGCTAACCTCTCTCCCACGTTGGATCCTTTTGTCACCCACCCCTCTCTGCACCCACTCACTATCAGCATGACCCCACCCTGCCTCGTCATCGTCTTCAAGCCAGCGCCAACCGAACCCGCTTTTTCCCATGCCATTTCTGGTCGACTTAAATTCTTGTAAATTCGCACGTTTGTGAGAGTAATTCCCTCCCCCGAACCCGTCCTCTTAATCTCCACTGCCTCCTCTCCATTTTCTATCAAAACCGGCACCCAAAGAGCCCCCAGTCTCCTCAATTTTGAGCTTGCACCGCCGCGGCCACCGATGAGCTCCGGTGAAAACTGACTTCCCCTTGCTCTCTTCTCTGTCCTATAGTGTTCGCCATCCTTGGGCGCACCTACTAATCCTCTCCACTCGCTTTATGCTGCCCTAGATCGTTTCCTCGGTGACCACCGAAGCACCTTCTGCTATCACCGTTCACCGAAGAATTCCGGTAAACCCTAGCCTTCCTCCGCCCTGTTTTGACCACATAGTTTGTACGCAGGTCCTTGCACATCTCACTGATGCCCTGTTTTGCTTTCTCGAGCCCCAGAAGCTCGGCATTGTCTTCGTCTGGAAGCACTGTCTGCAAGCACAACTCCGGCGAGGAATTGTGGACGAGGCCATGCGCCCCTTCCTCAACCGCGACCACCCCTGAGCTCGCCTCAACCACCGCAACCCCTGGTAACATCCCACGCACCCCTTACCCCTCTGGAATCACCGGAGCACCGCTCACCCGCCGTGCCACCGCCACGCGCAGTATCCAGCGCCGCCAGTCTTTGGCCAAGCGCTGTGATCCATCTGATCTAAATCCTAGGGCCACGATTAGTTCACTTAACGAAGGGGTATCAATCAATATGGACTGCTTAGTTTCACTTAAATATAACGGCTCGCGTTGCTGATCTAGTCGAAACGGTACCAGCCAGTAAGATTAGGCTACGTGGCTGGGTTTTCTGTTTAAATGCAAATTTAGTTTAAATAGATGATTAAACTTAGAAAATCCATAAGTTTTGATCTACAAATCAGAAAAATACAAACTTGGTGTCCATGGATTTAGAAAAATGTGAACTTCACTACTGAGATCTCATTTTGTTCAATAGCTTCTATAAATCTGAATTTTAAGCAGAACCATTTGTTGAGTATTATGAGTATAAAAATTGTTGTGAAAAATATTTTTGAGTGAATCCTTTTGCAATGGTTGTGTATTGAACGCTCAGACCATAAAAATTAACATTTGAAATTAAACATATAATTTGATGGCACTAGAAAATATCCCATTGAATAAAATCTTTTCTAGTAAAAGAAAAATAATTTAAATAACTTAATTGCACTAACTTGGTTCCAATTGGAATTCCACCTTTTTAAAAGGACCAGTAGATGATTGTAATGTTCAGAACCTTGTTGGAACAACTTGTTCAATACAATGATCTGGTTGCATGATTGCATGCATTCAATTATATTGGTTTGTTATTTTGTGTTGTAGTTTTGAGTGTGTGCTTTTTGCTTGATTGTATTGTTGTAGAATTTGAGGAGTGTGCTATTTGCAAGGTCAAGGAGAGTACCTAAATATTCTACTATAAAGGAAAGTGATACTTTGGTTATCAAAAGTCCTATATTTTCTATATTGCATTAGTGATGTTTTTGTAGCGTGCATGATAGGACTATTATGCATATTTCTATGCTATGCTAATCATGTAGTATTTACCTTGGTAGTATTTCCTAAAGATAGGAGACATCGTAAGATTAGACTGCTTAGTCTTGCTATATATATTCATGGGTGGAATCATGATATGATATCTTATGGAAAAATGATTATTTTTTGGACTAATGAAAACAACTGATGTTAATGAAACACCTGGGTGGAAATGGGACTTTTATGGATTATGTTGAGTGGTTACCCAGGGCCCATTTCTATGGTTTACCCTGGTGTATCACACTTGTGGCTGGCCACCCAAGAACAAAGAGATTGGATACGTTCTTGTCACGAAAGCTTCCAGTGCAGCCACATGGCATATGGGCTCTGCCTTGACCAACTAAGTTGCGAGAACTCAACCAGACGGACAGAGGGTGGTAGTGATGCTAGGATGGAATGCGTCCGAGGTGGTTTGAGGGATTGCTTCTGAAAAGTATCGTCTCGATGCATGTTGAGTCTTGTGGGGAAAGTGCACCACCTCTCGAGAGGGTAAAAAGTAAGTAATTAGCCGTGTCCCCGGTATGGACAATTTCTGAGCATCAAGAAAATAAAGCAGAATCAAGAATCTCATCATTCTAATTTCTCTAAGTTAAAAACTTGTTGTATGAACAAGGGAACAACCTGGAGGGTATCCAGTGTGCCATGGGTGATGATGTGTTGAGGAAAAAGAGAAAAACTATCTTACAAAGGATAAGGAAAACTTACTTTATGCAAACGCCAGCCAAAACCCCACTTAGCCATTTATTCATGTAGATGTTAGGTTCTCTACATCAATATCGTATAACTTGCCAATACAATTCAAATGTATGGACCCTTGTGGCTGTAACTTATCATGTTGCAGGATTACTTGATGATAGTGAAGTTTGATGAGTAGGGATTACGAGTTGATACGACCAATTTGCATCACTATTCTATATCATAATTTGCCTCTATTCGTTGATATATTTCATATTAAGAGGTGATACTTATGTATTTTCATCTGTTTTTGCATGTTGGATGATTATTGGAGGATGAACTACCGGGGTCAGGATTCTGATGGAAAAAAGCGGTGTGTTGATGCAATTTCACGAAGATCAGAAAAATACCAGAAAAACTACAAAAAATCCTATTTTCCCAGAAGACGAAGAATGCCATAAGGAGATGCGGAGCTGGGCCACAGGAGCCCCACACCCCCCAGGCGCGGGCTGATACGCCCAATTTGCATCACCATTCTATATCATAATTTACCTCTGTTCATTGATATTTGTCTTATTATGAGGTATTACTTATGGATTTTCATCTGTTTATGCATGTTGGATGATTCCTGGAGGATGGACTGCCGGAGTCTAGATTCTAATGGAAAAGAAGGTGTTTCGGTGCAATTTCGCAAAGATCAGAAAAATACTAGAAAAAAATTATTTTACCAGAAGACGAAGGAAGCCAGAAGTGGGGAAGGAGATGGGCCTTAGGGGGCCCACACCCCCTAGGCGCGGGCCCACACTCCCTAGGCGCGGGCCCACCTGACCCCACTCCTAGGGAAGGTGTGGCCCACCAGCGCGGCCTCCGACTCCGCACCTTCGCCTATATCTTCCCTTCGGAACCCTAACACCAGGGGAGCGACCACAGATAGATTTCGGCCGCCTCTGGGGGCGGAAAACACCGATAGAGAAAGATCTATCTGGCAGACAGATTTCTGTCGAGGGAATTCCTTCCCGGAGAGGGGAGAGCATCGCCATCAACACTGTCATCAAGCTAGGCTTCATAGGGATCATCATCATCATCCACACCATCATCTCCACCAGCACCATCATCACCACTCCATCTCGCTGTAACAGTTGTGTTGGATATTTCTTTAGTTCTTAGGGGAAACTTTCCTGGTGTTGATTACTATTGTAGTTGATGCTTGTGAGTGGAACCATTGGAGTATTGTTTATGTTTAGATTGTTATCGATTATCATATCATCTTTGATCTTGATCCATATGATGTATTGTGAGTAGTTCGTCTAGTTCTTGAGGACATGGGAGAAGTTATGTTGTTAGTAGTGAATCTGTGGTGAGTTATTATTCAATGGTTTAGTATTTAAGTTGTGGTTCTATTCTTCTAGTGGTGTCATGTGAACGTCGAGTACCTGACACTTCACCATTTATGGGACTAGGGGAATGCATTGTGTATTTGGCTACTAATTGTGGGGTTGCCGGAGTGATAGAAACCTGAACCCCCGTTAGGACACCTTTGCACAAGGGAGTGTAGGATCTCAGAGTTTAAGGCTGTGGTTAGATTTATATCTTAATTACTTTCCTGTAGTTATGGATGTTTGCAGGGGGTTTAATCACAAGTATGTATTAGTCCTAGGAAGGGCAGTATGTTAGCACAAGTTCACCCACACAACACTTACAAACACCAACGAAGAGTACTCAGCTATTTGAAGCGAAAGCACTTGACAGAATTACCATGTGTCCTCGAGAACATTTGGTCCTTATAAGTAATTCCACCGGCTTGTCCTTTGCTAAGAAAGGATTGGGACACTTTCTCCGTTTGTTCGTTACTTCTGTTACTTGCTCTTTGTTTTTTGCCTTGTTAGAAAACCACTAAAAATCCGTTTTCTAAGTATTCACAGGGATTTCCTGCTCCATACCACTATTCAGCACCTTCTGCTCCTCGTTGGGATCGACACTCATATTTATAAAAAGTACTACGATACACCCCCTATACTTGTGGGTCATCAAGACTATTTTCTGGCACCGTTGCTGGGGAGTGAAGCGCTATTGAAGAGTGGAACTGGTAAAGGAAACTATTACTGTGAGTATTTCTCTTTTTACTGCTTGTTACTTTGTTTCCAATATGGATAACCCACTTGGTTTTCTGTTTGGGAAAACTACTAGCACTACTAGGGTAGTAGATGAACCACCACCTATTGAGATAGATCCTTTTAATATACCTACAAGTATTGTTAATCGTGGTATGGATAATTATTATTTTGGGGATGAAACTATCCATCCTGGTGATCACTTGCTTTTTATCCATGAATTATGTGGGTTGTTTAAGTGTGCAGGTATCACAACTGAACATGTGAAGAAGAAGTTACTCTCCATATCCTTGAAAGGGAGAGCTGAAGAATGGTATAAGATGCTGAAGAATGGACAATCCATGGAATGGGAGGAGATGGCATCTCTCTTTTACTCTAAATTTTATCCTCCTAGTGAGATTCATAAGGATAGAAATCTTATATATAACTTTTGTCCTCTTAATGGAGAGAGTTCAGCTCAAGCTTGGGGGAGATTGAAGTGACTAATGCTTAAATGTCCTATTCATGAACTCTCTAACAATATTATTCTCAATAACTTTTATGCTAGGGTTTCTCTTCATGATAAAGATTCACTAGATGCTTTTTGTGCTAGATCATTCACACATATGAAGGAAGAAGCTAAATGGTATCTTCTATACCATATTAAAGAGAACACTGAAGCTTGGGAAAATGACAAAGGAACAAAGTCAGGTACAAACTATGATTATGAATGCATTAAATCTTTTATGGGAACTGACAACTTCTATGATATTAGTAATGAGTTTGGTCTTGATTCCCAAAGTATTGCCAACTATTTTAAGGCCTTTTCCTCTTACATAGAAATTCCCAAGAAGAAGTGGAATAAGTACCATGCTCCTTATAAATATGTTGTTAGTCATGTTCCAGTTAGAAGTATTCAGGTTTGTACTACTAATCATATTGTGCATGAACCTTATGTTGAGAAAATGCCTTTTCCAGCTAAGGTAAAGGAGTATTCTATGATTATTAGTGCAAATAACAAAGGTACAATGAAAACCGTGGAGCTTTGTAAGCATTTGAATGTTGAACCGGTGGTAGCGATTGATAAAGACACTGTCACTAGAAATAGAGAGGATGAGCACATTGTCTTCTGTGAAGACGCTTCTAATATTATCTCTCATCCTAGTATGGCTAGAAAATCTAGTGTTCCTGTTCTTTCTATTAAAATTGGTGATCATTGCTACTATGGTTTATGTGATATTGGTGCTAGTTCTAGTGCTATTCCTTATGAGCTTTACAGGGAAATTATGCATGAGATTGGTCCTTGTGAGCTTGAGGACATTGATGTGGTTATTCACCTTGCTAACAAGGAGACCATTTGCCCCATTGGTATTGTAAGAGATGTGGAGATTCTTTGTGGTAAGATTAAGTATCCTCCTGATTTTCTAGTGCTTAATTCAGCAGCTAGCAAAAATTGTCCTATCATTTTTGTTAGGCCTTTCTTGAACACTTGTGGATCTATTATTGATTTTAAGAAGGAAAAAGTTTTAACTAAGTTTGATGGAGAGTCTTATGTGTTTAACTTTTCCAAATTTGCTAAAGCTCCTTGTCGTGGTGTGGAACACGGCAGAGCCATCGGGGATGGCAAAGAAGGGACACGCGGATGCATTAGGTGGCTCACACAACGGGTTGGGCATGGTGCACTACAAACACAGGGAGTACCCAGGTTTGGGGCCCTTTTGGCGAGGTAACACCCCTACTCCTGCAAGATGAACTATGTATGGGAGCTTGATGCTTAGTATAGATGCTCCTTGAGCTGTTTCTTGGCTACTATCGATGGCTAGAGGAAGGTACGAGCTAGATGCTAACACTTCTCTTCTTCTATTGTTGCCTCTAGTTTTCTCTACCTAGAACCCTGGCTCTGCCCTCCCTTATATACTGGTCTAGGGGCAGATTACAATTCGGGTACTAGGATTTACTGTTTAGATATGGGTTTATAGGGCAGGGGTGGCTATAGGGCCCAGCCGGTGGGCCAGGACCCAGTCCGCCCTTCTTTTAGAGTCATCCTTCTCTTTAGTGGTCACCCGGGCTTCCTTTGGGGCGTCACTCTTGCTTTAACGGTCACCTGGACCGCTTTCGCCAGTCTAGCCGACCGTCTTGCTTTACCTTTGTCTGGTAGCGCTGGTCATGACGGCATGCCAGCTTCCTTGATGACGAGGGAGAGCCAGAAGCGTACCCTGCACGGAGCGTCAGTCCTTCCGTGCTCTCCATCGAATTTGAGGTTAGCCTGGTGGGAACAGACACCCGACCAGTTCTTCTAGCCACCGGCTAGACGGGCCAGCCGAGAAGGTTTTAAGCCCAGCCAGGATTTCTTGCCAGGCGGCTAGAGTTGTAATTCTTGGAGGCCAGGCGGCCTGCATCTTCCGGAGCCGGCCTACTTATGCCTGGCTTTCCCCACCCAGGGGTCATCCCCCCGACACCAGTCCCCGAGCACGTACGGGCTTGGCCGGTGGGCAAGATCTTCCGTGCTCCTTCCTTTCCTAAGAGGTTGCTTTACTTTGTCCGGCTACGGCTTTTGCTTTTGCTTTCCGGCTGGAGTTAACCGGCTGCGGAATCGATGGTCGTCCACTGGGTGTAAACAGCGAAGGCAGGTACCGGCTGGCGGAGCTGAAGACGAAAAGTTTGGCTAGATGACGTCATTGTTGCCATCACCCACGCCTGTGGCTCAGGCGCACATCGTGTCAGTTTGACTTCCGCGTCGCAGCGTCAGTTTTTGGCAACTGCGCACGCAAACTTGCCGCAGCGTTTCCTCGGGGCAAGGACGCACGCCTCGCCTCCCGAAGCGTCGCGCAACTGTGGCATCGTGACGCCACGCATCATGCAGAAGCCTAAGGGGCGACGTTGCCGCTTGAGGAGATAAATAGGGATCCGAGGGGATCGGTTCCCACACTTGTCCATCCTCCGGCTCATCTTCTCCTCGTGCCCTTGCATTCCTTGTTCTTGCGCGCCCTCTCCCTGTCGCCGCCGGCCACCTTCTTTTTGCCAACCACAGACTCCTCCTCTTCTGAGATGCTGCCGAAGCAACGTGGCGGCTGGTGCGGGTCCTTCGTGACCGACGAGCTCATAAACAAGTACCGGCGAGGAAGGTTTCTTCCCTCGTCGATCCTTGTGAAGCACCGGCTTGCGCTGGAGCGGGAGCAGGTGCCGAACCCTCGGCCGGGGCATTGTCTTCCTCGCGCACTTTGTGCGCGGCTTCGGCCTCCCTGTCAGCCCGTTCATCCTCCAGCTCTTCGGCTTCTTCGACCTCCAGCTTCACCACCTTGGTGCCAACGCCATGGCACAGCTGTCGCACTTTGCGGCCTGCTGCGAGTCATATCTTGGGGTGTGGCCCGAGGTGGCAAAATTTCTCAAGTTCTTCCACTTCAAGGCCCAGAACATCACCAAGGGTGGATCGCTGACGCGGACGGGCTGCTGCGCCATCTACCCGCGGTCTTCCTCGCCGATGCCGCGGTTCGAGCTCCCCGACACCGTCAAGCTGTGGCAGCGCACATGTTTCTATGTGAGCAATGCCATGGAGATTAACTGGATCTGCCTTCCGCCCTTCACCGACGTGCCCTCGTCGCAGAGGGCCTGGACGATGAAGAGCATGGGCGCAGTCGCGGACCTCGATCGGATGGCCGCCTAGTTGGACACGATGGTGGGGACGGAGAGGCTCACCGCCCGGGACATCACCTTGTCGTGGATGGTGCGTCGTGTGCTTCCACTGCAGAAGCGGTCGCACAAGGTGTGCCATCTTTCGACCGCCAACGATCCGACAAGGATGTCGCAGAAGGATATGCCGTACCAGGACCTGCGGAACTGGATCTCCATGATCTCCAAGTTCCGCATTGAGGCCAACTGGGCATACTCCTGCCCCCTACCATCGCGGCCACCGCCGCCGTCGGTAAATTTTCTCTAGTTGCTTTGCGCCTCGCTTCTTGTATTTGCTAGCTTTCCTTGGGTGCCATATGCCCCCCTTTCTAATTAGTTGTTCACGGTGCAGCTGGCGGAGGATGGCATGGGTGACTTCCCACTTCCGTCCTTCTTGGAGGACAAGAAGCCGAAGAAGTACCCCTAGACGGAACCCGAAGGGTTTCCCATCCAGGCGGACGACGGCCCCTCGGATCCTCATGGTAGGTTACTGTCCGCAGATTTTTCTTTCGCCTTTGCTCTTGAGGTTATGGTCTTTACTCTTTGCTTGTGCTGCAGTCGATGTCACCGACGAGGAGGGTGCCCGAGAAAAACTCGCGGCGAGAGCCCAGGGAAAGAGGGCGGCACCTGTTGCCGCTCCCTCTCCAGTTGAGACGAAAAAGACGCGCTGAGGGCATCAGGTTGTTGCTCCACCCTCCATCACCGGGTTAGTATCTCTCTTGTCCTTGCTTGCCACTCTGCGGTTTTGCTTGCTTCTCCTTTGAATCTTCGTTCAGCGCAGCGAGGCCATGGTGATCGCTGATGGAGGTGCCGCCGTCATGCCTCCTCCACCTCCTTCGCCGGTTGAAGAGGTGGCGAGGTCACTGGCTGCGCCTTCTGTGGCCAGCCCGACTGCGTCAGCCGTGCCATCTCCGCCCAGGGCGCCCGAGGGCTCTCCGACCACGGGGCTACTGCACCAGGCCCCTGCGTCTTCGCCGTTGGGCCATCTATTTGCGACTACGCAGGACCCGGAGACCCCCTCCCTCTCCCAAGGGCTGGCGTGAACCCGGCTTTTGGAGCGATGCTTCAAGCAGTTCCGCCAGGCCTATCATTACGGAGGTGACGAAGGGAGCGGGGGCCGCGCAGGAGGCTGCGGCGTATGGCGATCAACCGGCTGGGAGGGAGTTGGTGGTGGCTGTGCCTTCGGGTGCAGCTGCCGATGATGACGAGGTTATCGTCACCGGCTCGAGGCCAGCTCCGGCTCCGCTGACGCCGACTGTGATCCTTGCCCAGCTCTCCGGCTCGGCGCCCGTCGCACTCAGCCAGGTTCGCCACCTGGTTGAGGGAATGGAAAGTGGCCTTAGCGAGGCCAAAAAAATTGTCTGTTTTGATGGAGGTAAGTCGTTGCCCTTCATACGTTTTCCGCTCTTTCATCCGGCTTGCTCCTCTGTTGCTCATTTGCTTTCTTGCTGTAGAAAGCATTTATGGAGTCTGTGAAGAACACCCGGGACCTTGGCCGTAAGATTGCTTCTTCAGATCTGTCTTGGCGATTGGCTCCCTTTTCCCGTTTTTTGTTGACCATCGGGTATCCTCCTACATCCATGATCTAGGACAAGGAGAAGGAGTCGGAACGCCTCAAGGCTGAGGTTGCCCGGCTGGAAGAGTCGAACAAGGTGCAACAAGCGCAGTTTGATCAACTTGATGCTGCCAAACACTAGCTTGAGGTTAGCATGGAGCGGGGCAAGAAGACGGCTGATATCCGGGCGGAGGCGCTGAAGAACTTTGAGACGATCTGCACCCAGCAGGAGGGGACAATCCAGTATCTTCGCCGCAGGGAAGAGGAGCTCAATCAGCACCTCCAGAACATCTCGGAGATGGTCATCAGTAAGTTTTTCAGCTACTCTCTTCCGTTGTGCTGTGACTTGCTCGATCTTGTCGGTTTATTCTGCTTTGTGTCTGGCTGCAGCTCACTATCCTGAGGCGACCGAGATGGCCATGGAGAAGCTGCCGATGGAGGAGGTTGGTCGTGACCTGACCGCCCTCGACCTGGTCAAGGTGGTGGCGGAGGAGAGCAACGGCTTGCGCGTCGTTGCCAATGATCTCTTCCACTACGTCTCGTCGGACGCGGGCGACGTGCACGACATGGCCAGCCTGGCTATGGCGCTGTCCAAGGGCATCGACGTGCTAGACGTGCACAAGGAGTGGGCTGCTCGAGGTGGGGCGGAGATGGCGCTTGCGATGGTGAAGTCATGGTATCCTGGTGTTGACCTGAGCGTGGTCGACTGCGGCTTCCGCCTTGGGACGACTTACGAGGGTCTTCGCGAGAGCATTCCTGCGCTCCAGGCCTGCGAGGTGAAGATTGGCACCTACGTGGACTTGGAGCGTGATTTTAGCGCCCCCGGAGAACCACGACCGTTCCACTGGGAGCCGGCGCCTTGGAATCCCATTGACGTGGCATCCAGCAGCCAGCCTCCTTCCATTGACGCCGGTACCGCCCCTGCTGATCCAGCTCATGCTCCTTCTACTTCGCAAGCTCCTTACTCTTGATTCCCGGGATGCCGGGTGTATTTGTGAAAATTGCTACTCTGATGTGCTACACTTCGGCTGACTTCTGTCGCCGACCTTTTAAACTGTGCGGAGCCTTCATGCTCTGTTTTATGGCTTGGTGCCTTTTGCTAATCTTTTGTTTGTGTCTTTGTCATTTTCTTTCTTTTATGCTCGCGCCGGCTAGGGTAACCACCCGGGTTCGTGCTCTTTTTGCCGTCTTGACTTGGTTTTGTGGGTGCGCGGGAGCGCGTCCACTGGGTGTAGTCCCCGAGGTTCGGGCCAGCTGGGGTAGCCAGCCAGGGCGAAGCTCTTTTGGCTACCTTGACTTGAGTTTGTGGGTGCGCGGGAGCGCTTCCACTGGGTGTAGTCCCCGAGGTTCGGGCCGGATGGGGTAGCCAGCCGGGGTGAAGCTTTCTTGGCTACCTTGACTTGAGTTTGTTGGTGCGCGGGAGCGCGTCCACTGGGTGTAGTCCCCGAGGTTCGGGCCGGCTGGGGTAGCCAGCCGGGGCGAAGCTCTCTTGCCGCCTTGTTTCCTGCCAACTTGTGGCCCGGGTCGTGCAAGATAAAGCATTGCTTTGGGTTAGTTTTCTTGTTCATATGCTCATGCGTTAGTTGGTAATTATCGTAGGAGGAAAATAGACATGCGCCCCTTCGAGTTAGGCCGCGAGCAACTCCCCTTTTCTCAGCGAGTATTGGCCCTTCGAGCGTTTTTCCTTGCCGGCCGTCACCCGGGTTGCGGTCTGCAGCCGGAACCGAAGGAGTTGCTACATTGGCACGCCTCGCGATACTTCGGTTCGCTATTGTTGGCTTAACTTTTGTAGGGAGCAACCAGTTCGCCTAGACGCCCTTGCTTTCTACGCTGGCATCTTCTTGCCACGTGCGCTTAGAGTTTTTGCTCTTGCCGGGTCGACAGCCGACGTGCGTACTGAAGCCGGAACCGAAGAGGTTACTCTAGGCGCCGCGTGCAACATTATGCCGTCTGTAGAAATCGTGGGGCCTAGGCCAGCCGGTACAAAAATGCAGGTAGTGCGCAGAATTGGGATGAAGTCCTTAGCGCTGCGCCAAGGCTCTCATTCTTGTCCACTTGTTACATAAAAAGGGAAGATACATACACTTTTCTAAGTGTAAAATGGGCGGAGCAGGCTGGCGTTCCATGGGAGCTCCGTCTCCTCGTCAGAGCGATCTGCCTTGTTCTTCATCGGTTGCTGTGCGTCGATCAGATAGTACGAATTGTTTTGCAGTGCTCGGCCGAGGATGAATGGTCCCTCCCATGGCGGGGACAGCTTGTGCATTCCTTTGGTGCTCTGGACCAGGCGCAGCACCAGGTATCCCTTGCGTAAAGAGGTGGGAGGGATCCGGCTGGCGTGGTATCGGCGCAGGTATTGTTGGTAAATTGCTGATCTAAACAGGGCCAACTCGCGTGCCTCCTCGAGCAAGTCCACGCTGTCCTCCCTTGCCTCCTTGGATTCCTGCTCCATGTAGAGCTGCTTGCGAGGTGCGCCGAACTGGATGTCCGTGGGGAGAATGGCTTCTGCCCATAGACGAGGAAGAACGGCATGAAGCCGGTTGAGCGATTGGGTGTGGTGCGTAGGCTCCAGAGTACTGCTGGCAGCTCCTCTATCCAGCATCCAGGTGAACTGACGAGCGGTTCGATGAGCCTCGGCTTGATTCTGGCTAGCACCAAACCATTAGCGCGCTCACATTGTCCGTTGGACTGGGGGTGTGCGACCGATGCCAGATCCAGGCGGATCCCTTTTCCCCACAGAAACAAGCGAAGACTCCTTTCACAAAGTTGGTTCCATTGTCAGTGATGATGCTGTGAAGGTAGCCGAACCGGATGATGATCTCTGTGAAGAACTTGATCACCGTTGCTCCATCCAGCTTCTTGATTGGCTTCGCGTTGATCCACTTGGTGAACTTGTACACGTCTACGAGCAGGTGCGTCATACCCGATCGAGCTGTCTTGAATGGCCCAACCATGTCCAGGCCCCAAACCGCGAACGGCCAGGTGATCGGTATTGTCTTGAGCGCCGCAGACGGCGTGTGCTTCAGCTGGCTAAATCGCTGGCAGCCGTTGCATGTCTTTACTATTTCTTCGGCGTTCTTCAGCGCCGTCGGCCAATAGAAACCATGCCGAAGGGCCTTAGATGCTATCGCCCTCAACGAGGCATGGTGTCCGCACTCGCCTTGGTGTATGTCCACTAGAAGCTTGGCTCCTTCCTCCCGACTGACGCATCGCTGGTAGATGCCTTCGACGCTGCGCTTGTACAGCTCGTTGCTGATGATGGTGTAGGCGCTTTCCCTTCGTCGCACTTGTCGTGCTGCCACCTGTTCTGTTGGGAGTTCACCTTTGGCCAGGAAATCCATGAACGACTTTGCCTAGTCAGGCACCTCCCATATGGTGTGCACCGTCTGTATGATGTGCTTGATATCCTCGCAGATGGCCGACTCCGGAGCGTCGGGCGGTCTACCGGGTGGAGGGGTGACGATGTCGACCGCGGGCTGCGTCGAGGCAGTTTCTAGATTCGGCGAGGCAGTCCCCGGGTTTGGTGAAGCAATCCCCGGGTGCGGCGCGGCAGTCCCCGGGTGCGACCACGGCAGTCCCCGGGTGCGGTGCGGTGCGACATTCCCCGGGTGCGGCGCAGCACCGGCTGCTCCTGGATCCACGTCGAGCACGATGGAGTCAGACTCTGGCGAGGGAGTGATGGAGGGCTTGCGCAGGTGCTCGAGGGAAACTCCGGGCGGTATGGCTTGTCTTGTCGACCCAACCCTGGCCAAAGCGTCAGCGGCTTCATTGTTGGCCCTAGGTACATGGTGAAACTCGCATTCTTCGAAACAAGCGCACAGCTGCTGGACGAAAAAGCAGTAGAGGGCCATGTTCGTGTCCCTGGCGTCCCATTCGCCAGATACTCGCTGCACCACCAAGTACGAATCTCCAAAGCACAACACCCTCTAAATGCCTATCTGCTTGGCCATTTTGAGCCCATGGATGAGTGCTTCGTACTCAGCGACGTTGTTGGAAGCTTTGAAGTGGATCTGGAGAACGTATTCCAGCCGGTCGCCTTTGGGTGAGGTTATCACGATTCCGGCTCCGAGTCCTCCCCTCATTTTCGACCCGTCAAAATGTAGCTTCCAGTAAGTTGAGTCCGGCACTGGGGAATGTATTGTGTCTCCGCCCAATCGACGATGAAATCAGCCAATGCTTGCGACTTGATTGCTGTGCGTGGCTCATACCAGATGTTATGCGCAGCAAGCTCGATGGCCCATTTCGCCACGAGGCCAGTGGCATCTTTGTTGCCGATGATCTCCGCGAGTGGGGCCAATGCTACCACCTGAATGGAATGCTCCTGGAAGTAATGCTTGAGTTTCTTGACGGCCATGTACACACCGTACACCAGCTTCTGGTAGTGAGGGTAGTTCTGCTTGGATAGCGAGAGCACCTCACTCAGGTAGTATACGGGGCGCTGGACCATCTGAGCCTTTCATCCCTCTGGCCGCTCGACGACCAGTACCATGCTGACCACTCTGTTTGTGACGGCGATGTACATCAGCATGGGATCCTTTGCGGCTGGCGCCGCCAGGACGGGTGGTGAGGTGAGCATGCGCTTGAGGTCTCGGAAAGCTTCATCCTCCTGAGCTGTCCAGACAAATTTTTCTGTCTTCTTCATTAGCTGGTACAGGGGGGCCTTCTCTCCCAGCCGGCTAACGAACCGGCTGAGTGAAGCGAGGAACCCGGTGAAATTCTGCATGTCGTGCAGGTTCTGTGGCAGCTCCATGCCCTCGATGGCTCTGATCTTCTCCGGGTTCGCCTCGATTCCATGCTCCGAGACGAGGAAGCCCAGGAGCTTGCCGGCTGGGACATCGAACATGCACTTTTCCGGGTTCAGCTTGATCTGGAAACGGTGGAGGTTGTCGAACGTTTCCTTCAGATCCTCAAGGAGCGTGCGCCGTTCCTTGGTCTTGATGACGACGTCATCGATGTAGGCGTGTATGTTCTTTCCAATATGCGTCTGCAGGCATTTATGCATGCAGCACTGATAGGTTGCGCCCGCGTTCTTCAATCCGAAGGGCATGGTGGTGTAGCAGTATGCTCCATATGGGGTTATGAACGATGTCTTTATTTGGTCGGTTACATTGAGCTTGATCTGGTGGTTGCCCGAGTAAGTGTCCAAAAAAGACAACAAATCGCACCCGGCAGTGGAGTCGATGACCTGATCAATTCGCGGCAGGGCGAAAGGATCCTTGGGGCAAGCCTTGTTGAGTCTAGTATAGTCGACGCACATGTGCCATGTCTTGTTCTTCTTCAGCACCAGCACCGGATTGGCTAGCCATTCCGGGTGGAAAACTTCCATGATGAAGCCGGCCGCGAGCAGCCGTGTGATCTCCTCACCAATGGTTCTTCTTTTTTCTTCTGCGAAGCGGCGTAAAGATTGTTTGACCGGCTTCGCTTCTGGTCGAACATGAAGGGAGTGCTCGGCGAGTTCCCTCAGGACACCTGGCATGTCTTTGGGGCACCATGTGAAAATATCCCGATTCTCACGGAGGAAATCGACGAGCGCGCTTTCCTATTTGCTATACAGGCCGTCTCAGACCAGGACGAACTTGCTTAGGGTCCTCCTCGTTCAGCAGGATCTCCCTTGTCCCCTGCGAGGGCTTGAACTATGATTCTCTAGCCGGTTTGGGTTCTCCAGTCGGCATGTCCTTCTGCAGGGCCGCCACGTTCTGCATTATGATGCGCTTCTCTTCAGCGATGATCATTGCTTCGGCCAACTTAGAGCCGTATGAAGTGAATTTGATCGAGCGCTCGTAGCATCCATCAATGGTGATCACTCCCTTTGGGCCTGGCAGCTTCATCTTGAGGTATGCATAGTGCGGTACTCCCATGAACTTGGTCAGAGCTGGGCGCCCTAATATGGCGTGATAGGCACTAGAGAGATTCACGACCTCGAACCAAATTGGCTCGCGGCGGAAGTTGTTCTCGCTGCCGAAGATGACGTCCAGCCTGATCTTGCCGATTGGGGAGTGCGACAGCCCTGGTACTGCTCCATGGAATGAAGTTCTTGAGGGTTCCAGCTGGGATTCACTACTGCCCAGCCTCTCGACGCTGCTTCGGTAGAGGAGGTTGATGCTACTCCCTCCATCGATCAGTACCCGAGAGAAGCGGCATGAATGCTTATTGGAGATGATGATGGGGTCTAGGACCAACGCCGGCTGATCCTCCTTGCTCCACGTGATCGCCTGATCGGACCAGTGCATGTACTGGGGGACGGGTGGGACGATTGCATTCACCTCCGCCTCACGTCTCCGCTTGGCGTGCTTTGTTTCCGGCTCCGCTAGGAATATGTGGTAATTACCCACCTGCCGTGGGTAACCGTCTTCGTTATCCTCGCGGCGGTTGCGTTGTTCCCTATTATCCGGTGGGCCTCCGACTAGCGGTGGAGGTGGGAGTCCACCGGCTTCGGCCATCTTCTTTGTATAGCTGCATTGGCGCGTCGTGTGGTTTGCAGGCTTGTTGTCGCCGCTGTGAAACTTGCATGGACCATCGAGCATGGACTTGATGGTGTACTTAGGCCGAGGCGGCCTGTCATCCGGCCTCTGCCTCAGACTGCCTCATGTAGCCGGATCCTCATGCACCGCTGCTACCTGTTTGGTATCGTACCGGCTATCCGGCTGGTCGTCTTTCCTCTTGCCGTGGCAGTTGTCGTGACCGTGCCGCCTGGGATGATAGTCGCCCTGCTGGCGTCGCTCCGCCTGCTCGTCCGTGATGATTTGGTCCTGGTCGTCCACCACGATGGGCTTCTTCATTGCCGCATCTATGGTGGCGTACTTGTCTGTGATGGCCATGACCTGAGCCATGGTTTGCGGGTCTGCCCGACTGAGCTTATGCTTCAGCATGGTGCCGTTGGTGAAGAAGTCTATCGCCTGGTGCTCACGCACCCCTTCACACGAATTGTGCATACTGGTCCACCAGGTGAGGTTGGCGCGATCCGACTCGTCCTTGCCTTATACGCAAAGGGCGAGCTCGCAAGGTCAACCCGGCCGCTTGTATGTTCCGGTGAAGTTGCGGATGAAAGCCTCTTCGAAATCCAGCGACGTGTTGATGCTGTTGTCAGGGAGGCTGTTGAGCCACGTCCTCGCCGAGTCGAAGAGCATGAGGGGGACATAGCGGATGGCCAAACGGAGGTTGCCATTGGTGATTCCCACCGCGGTGGTGTAATCGACCAACCAATCCTCAGGCTTGACGGTCCCGTTGTACTTTGGCATGTCTCTTGGGAGCGAAAATCCTTTTGGAAACGGCTCGTTCCGGATTCACGGGCCAAAACACTTTGGGCCAGCCGGACTTTCCTCCTCCAAGGTGTGCGACTGCACCAGGAGGTCGATGCGCTCCCGTGCATCTGCTGGTTCTCGGGGACCGAGCCATCCCTTCAAACACGACGCAGGCGGGTCGTTGTTCGCGTCCGCTTCCTCCTCCGGTGCTCACGTCTTTTTCCCCTAGGAGGCTTCGCCTACGCGACTAACCCTGGAGGCTGCGGCATCACGGTTGTGGCGATCGTAGTTGCCAGATTCGCCACGCGGGCAACTGTTTTGCCCAACCCCTCCTGGAGAAGAGGCCTATTGATGCTTGCTTCCTCCGTGCACCGTGTGGTCTGCGCCTTTGCGGACGACGATGTCGCGGGAGTTGCCCACCTGGCTGGGGACGCCCTCGGCCTGCTGCTTGTTAGAAGTAGCCATGAGGAGCTGCACACGCTCCTGTTGGCGATGAAGCTCCTCGCCCTCCTGGTGCTTTATCTCCGCGGCCGCCGCCTCGGCTGCCCTCATGTTCTTGGCGAGAGTGCTATAGACAGGTCGCGCCACACCTACATGTGAGTCAGTGGCGCGGTCTAGTTCTGATGCCAGGTCACGCCCTCGGTGCTGGGTCTTCCTGACAAGCCATAGGCTACGTTGTACTCATGCACGGTGGCGTTCAGCCGACGCTGGTTAGCCGCGACCTTGGTGGCATCCTCCAAGAGCTTCTGGCATGTAGCTTCGAGTGCTGCCGCCGCAGCCGCTGGATCCGTCTCGACAACGACCGGAGCGCGCAGATGCTAGATGGAGGCGGTGAGCGGGTTTTGCTCTTGCTCGAGCGTGGAGTTTTCTCCTCCTGCCCGACGTTCTTGAGGCTGCCGATGGTTTTTGCGAGCGTTCACCATCATGACTTTGACGCAACCTCTCCCTGCGGCAGGGATGCGGGCGAGGGGCTCGTCGACGACGGGGGTGACCATGCTGGGAAAACCCTCAGCGACAGTGGCGACGTAGAAGCGGATATCTCCAAAATGCATGATGGAGCCGCCAGCGGGGAAGGTGTTCCCATCAAAGCATGCTACGTTGTCGATGACACAGTCGAAGGCACCGAGCGTGAGAACGAGGCCAGAGGCCACGCGTTCGCCAGCAACAAGCAGAAGTCCCGTGCGGAAGATGAGCCCAGCCGAAGCGATGTGCCCCACGGTGGGCGCCAACTGTCGTGGTGTAGAACACGGCAGAGCCATCGGGGATGGCAAAGAAGGGACAAACGGATGCATTCGGTGGCTCACGCAACGGGATGGGCATAGTGCACTGCAAACACAGGGACGTACCCAGGTTCGGGGCCCTCTTGGCGAGGTAACACCCCTACTCCTGCAAGATGAACTATGTATGGGAGCTTGATGCTCAGTACAGATGCTCCTTGAGCTGTTTCCTTGGCTACTATCGATGGCTAGAGGAAGGTGGGAGCTAGATGCTAACACTTCTCTTCATCTATTGTTGCCTCTAGTTTTCTCTACCTAGAACCCTGGCTCTGCCCTCCCTTATATACTGGCTTGGGGCAGATTACAATTCGGGTCCTAGGGTTTACTGTTTGGATATGGGTTTACAAGGCAAGGCTAGCTGCACGGCCCAGCCGATGGGCCAGGACCCAGTCCGCCCTTCTTTTAGCGTCATCCTTCTCTTTAGTGGTCACCCGGGCTTCCTTTGGGGCGTCACTCTTGCTTTAACGGTCACCCGGACCGCTTTCGCCAGTCCAGCCGACCGTTTTGCTTTATCATTGTCTGGTAGCACTGATCATGACGGCATGCCCACTTCCTTGATGACGAGGGAGAGCCAGAAGCGTACCCTGCACGGAGCGTTAGTCCTTCTGTGCTCTCCATCGAATCCGAGGTTAGCTACCCGGCCGGTTCTTCTAGCCACTAGCTAGACGGGCCAACCGGGAAGGTTTTAAGCCCAGCCAAGCTTGCTTGCTAGGCGGCTAGAGTTGTAATTCATGGAGGCCAGGTGGCGTGCATCTTCTAGAGCCGTCCTACTTATGCCTGGCTTTCCCCACCCGCGGGTCATCCCCCCGACACTCCTTGTGAAAATAGCCTGCCTAATAAAGATTTAAGGATGGAACAACTTGCTTTTATTGATCCAGTCTATGACCTTGGACCTCTTTTTGATGACTGTAAGTATGCTTATTCTGATGAGAAACTTGTTTCCAGTGACAGTTATATTATCAACTTTATTCAAAGTGCTACTGAATGTTATTTTGAGAGAGGGAAACATGGTTTTATGCATCTCAATGATGTTAAGTTTCCCCGTTTTATGTTGAAAGCTTTAAAGTTGCATCTATTTTGTCTTCCTATGCTTGTGGCTTTTTGTTTCAACAATTTGTTTTCTCATGATACCCCCATGCATAGGAAGTGGGTCAGACTCAAGTGTGTTGGTTATTTGCTTCTTGATGCTCTCTTTCACTTCAAATATATATATCCTAACTGAGCATATTTGGAAGTTTCAAGCCTAACTTAAAGGCATTAAAGAAAAGTACTTGTTGGGAGATAACCCAAGAGTTTTGTCGAGTCTTGGAAGTTATTACCTCTGTAATAACCGCTCCTTATCCTTTTTGTTTTTGTTTTTGTGTCAAGTTCAACTACTTTTGTGAAGTAGATGAGTTGTGAAAAGTGGCTGTCCTGGGACAGATTTTTGTGTTGTATTGTAAAAAATCATGAGGAAGATCAGTACGTCGGATGGAGCTTCATTTTTCTTTGCTTGCTCTCCAAGTTGTTACCCAACTTTCATCAGTTCTGCACTTTTTGATTTGAGCAACAGAAGGTCTTCGAAAAAATTAATCTTTACCTGCTGGTCTGTTTTGATAGATTTCTGCCATTCATTTGCATTTGCCTCTTATAGAAGCTTTTGTTTTGATGGGTTTTAAGTTGAAGTGTGTACTAAAGGTTTAATGTTTTTGCTTACACTAATGTTGTCATTGAGTTTGTGCAAGTATTTTGTAAGAAGGAAATTTTCAGGAGAAAGAGAAAAGGAATCTGCAGAGTTCGTCTTTGAATAGGTAAAAGTGGTGAAAACAGAAGGTTCGTGAAACCCCAATATTTTTATATTTTTGATGTTTTTAATACATAAGGGAAGTTACGAGACGAAACTAAAGAGGAAATGGAGCCCGGGGTGGACAGACCCACCCCAAGTGCAGGCCCAGCCTGGCCGCGCCTGAGGGGGTTGTCTCCCCCTCGAACTCCGTCTCCGCCTCGTTTCCGTGTCAAAACCTTCCTTATGCATTGAAACTTCGTAATATATAACCCCCGGATCCCCCGAGGTTCGTGCATCGTGTTCTCGTCATTTTTTCGTTTCGATCTGTTTCTGTCAGGAAATATTCTCAAGTTTAGAGCACCATGGCCTCCGCCAACGACAAAGGCAAGAAGCCCGTGGAGATAGAGTTGGAAGAACAAACCGCCGAAGGAACAAGGGGAAGGAAACCTACTTTTATAGGAGCAATTAACACTGCGGATGCTTTTTCTCGTCACATGCAGGGAATCATAGCCTTCGGCCCAGAACTCATATACTGCCCTGAGGCAGCGGAAGCCCTTCGAACTACCAACGAGTTTTTTGATAAGTACCGTGCTTTAAGGATGAATAACAGGCTTCGTAAGATGCTGGAAGATTTTTTGACTAATGACAAGAGAACACCACCACCACCGAAGGAGTAATTCGGCATCAGGTTTGGAATCCCCTTGGCTTATTCCAATCTTGGGAGAGTACCGCATTATCACCACCATTATCTTTTATCTTTTACCTTTTTAGTGGATTCATATCCGTGGTAGAGAGGTTATTTTATAGTTTGGTTTTCATATGTAAGTATCTCTCATTTAGTTGATTATCTATGTATCCCTTGGTGCGAGTGCCTTTATTAGAATATTAATGAGAAGTCTCATCTTTTACTTTTTGCACTTTTTATTTTAGTTTGCAATCTCTATTATATGATGGATCTTGTTGATCAGTATTGGCACCACTTTGGGATCATCAAGTGGATCTAAATTAGTTTTGGCAAACCGAGTTCTGGTCAGTGGCATTAGTTTTAAAGAGAAAAATAAAGAAAAGCTTACAGGTATTTTGTATCATTTGTTTTCTTTCTTGTCGGCTCATAAGCTTAGTATTCTTTATTTAAGATTCTTTTGTGTCTTTAAGGAAGATTGCATGTTTGTCTTTATTACTTGTATGTTTGTTTGTTTCTTTAAACTCTCTTGCTTTCTACCCAGCCTTGCTATCCAAAAACCTGTTTTGAGAAAGCATACTTCTCATGTTTCCAAAATCCTTTGAACCCAAAACTTTTGCCACTTGTGTCTAGCATATCTACATAGTAGCATTTTTGCTATTCCAAGCAAATTCTCAAGCTTCATCTACCTTTCGAATTAAAAAGTATTTTGTTATGTGAAAACTAGTTACTAAAGCTCTCATGAACTTGATGGCACACCTTATTTCCTTGCCCCTAATAGACTTGAACCATTGTGAACATCGAAGTTGTATATGCTTGCATCTATACATTGGAATTAGAAGAACCATGCTATCACGGGGAACGTTTTCAACATTGCACTTGTACTTTGTACACAATTGATATCATTCTCTTTTGTCTATGGATGTCAACGGTGTGAAATAAAGAGGGAACTTATAAGTCCATGGAGTTTGAATCCTGTGTTAGAGAAACGCCTAGGCCGCTAACCTAAGCCATGCTTAATCATGGTGGAAACTTGCAGCATCACCATAGTGAGTCATTTATGAAGCATCCTCAATAAAAAGCTATACACATAGTAAATAAAAAGATCGCTGAGATGCTCATTGTCTGCTTGCCTTGTCATTTTGGTAATGGGAAAGCTCCTGTACCATGTGCAAGGGGTACCCCGTTGGCGGTTCTCAATGATATGCAAATACTTACAATGACAAGAACTTACCTAGGCCCAAAGTTGAGTATGCATGAGGTGTGGCCATCGTATTCAATGGACATGAGATTGCCAACTTATATTTCGTCAAGCATATACTCCATCTTTGTTCACTCTAACCTTAATCATCTCAAGATGCTTATGATAGGGGCAATGAGGGATCAAAGCTAGTAAGTACCATAATATTTTGGAAGCTCTTAATGGCTTGTAATCCCTGCTATCCTCTATAAAGGGTCCTTTCTCCTAGTTACCAGTTGAACAGTAAACCTACTTCCTCTCTTTCTCCGGCAAGAATTTGAGTTGTTGTGTTTCAAGCATTCATATGGTGATTTATTCAATCATGTTCTTTATCATCCTTGTTTGCACAGAACTCTTATCTATTGAGTATTACTTTGAAAGCCTTCACTTGTGAAAAACCTTTTTGAGCAAAGAGTGTCCCTGTTTTGAAACTTCTATAAAAAGCTTTTGTGAAACTGTTTGCCAGGTGTTCTCTGACAAAGAACAAGTTTGCCAATTCCAATTATGATTTATCTTTATGCATCTCTATTGTGACTAATGTACTTGGTTGCAAGCTAAGTTATATAACGGTGAGTTGCTTTCTTCTATGAGTTGTGCAATGGTAAGTGTGATGCTTCTTGTTCGCATTCTTGTTATCGACACTTCACTCCATAAACCTGTGGACATGTTTACTAAGCTCAGTATTCGCTTGGGGACAAGCAAAGTCTAAGCTTGGGTGAGTTGATACGCCCAATTTGCACACCATCCTATATCATAATTTACCTCTATTCATTGATATTTGTCTTATTATGAGGTATTACTTATGGCTTTTTATCTGTTTATGCATGTTGGATGATTCCTGGAGGATGGACTGTCGTAGTCTGGATTCTGATGGAAAAGAAGGCGAAGGAAACCAGAAGAAGGGACGGTGATAGGCCTCAGGGGGCCCACACACCCCTTAGGCACGGGCCCACCTGACCCCGCGCCTAGGGTAGGTGTGGCCCACCTGCCTGGCCTCCGACTCCGCCCCTTCGCCTATATCTTTCCTTTGAAACCATAACACTAGGGAGCGACCACATATAGATTTCTGCCGCCCAGACAGATTTCTGCCGAGCAAATTCCTTCTCGAAGAGGGGAGACCGTCGCCATCAACACCGTCATCAAGCTATGCTTCATCGGGATCATAATCATCATCATCCACATCATCATCTCCACCAGCACTATCATCACCACTCCGTCCCGCTGTAACAATTATGTTGGATATTGCTCTAGTTCTTAGGGGAAACTTTCCCGGTGTTGATTACTATTGTAGTTGATGCTTGTGAGTGGAACCATTGGATTATTGTTTATGTTCAGATTGTTATCCATTACCATATCATCTTTGATCTTGATCCATATGATGTCTTGTGAGTAGTTTGTCTAGTTCTTGAGGACATCGGAGAAGTCATGTTGTTAGTAGTGAATCTATGATGAGTTATTATTTAAGTTGTGGTGCTATTCTTCTAGTGGTGTCATTCGAACGTACACTACATGACACTTCACCATTTATGGGCCTAGGGGAATGCATTGTGTATTTGGCTACTAATTGTGGGGTTGCCGGAGTGACAGAAACCTGAACCCCCATTAGGACACCTTTGCACAAGGGAGTGTAGGATCTCAGAGTGTAAAGCTGTGGTTAGATTTATATATTAATTACTTTCCTATAGTTACGGATGTTTGCATGGGGTTTAATCAAAAGTATGTATTAGTCCTAGGAAGGGCGGTAAGTTAGCACAGGTTCACCCACACAACACTTACAAACACCAGCGAAGAGTACTCAGCTATTTGAAGCGAAAGCACTTGACAGAATTCCCATGTGTCCTCGAAAATGTTTGGTCCTTATAAGTATTTCCACCGGCTTGTCCTTTGCTAAGAAAGGATTGGGCCACTTGATCCGTTTGTTCGTTACTTATGTTAATTGCTCTTTGTTTTGTTGCCTTGTCAGAAAACCACTAAAAATCCGTTTTCTAAGTATTCAAAGGGATTTCCTGCTCCATACCACTGTTCAGCACCTTCTGATCCTCTTTGGGATCGACATTCCTATTTATCGAAAGTACTACGATACACCCTCTATACTTGTGGGCCATCACGGGACACCCTATGCCGCGCCTACAGGGGGTGTGGACAACCTGGCCCACCTCTGGCTCTGCCCTCTCTCCTATATCTTCTCCTCGAAACCCTAATACTAGGGGAGCGAACACAGAAATATTCCACCGCGTCTGCAGGGCAGAAACGCCGAGAGAGAAAGATCTCTCTGGCAGACAGATTTCTGCCGGGGAAATTCCTTCCCGGAGAGGGGAGATCGTTGCCATCAACACCATCATCAAGCTAGACTTCATTAGGATCATCATCATCCACACCATCATCTCCACCAGAACCGTCATCGCCACTCCATCCCACTGTAACAATTGTGTTGAATATTGCATAGTTCTTAGGGGAAACTTTCCCGGTATTGATTACTTTTGTAGTTGATGCTTGTGAGGGGAACCATTCAATGATTGTTTATTTTTAGATTGTTATCCATTATCATATCATCTCTGATTTTGATCCATATGATGTCTCGTGAGTAGTTCATTTATTTCTTGAGGACATGGGAGAAGTCATGTTGTTAGTAGTGTAATTGTGTTGAGGTATTATTCAATGGTTTAATATTTAAGTTGTGGTGCTATTCTTCTAGTGGTGTCATGTGAATGTTGACTACATGATACTTCACCATTTATGGGCCTAGGGGATTCATTATGTATTTGGATACTAATTGTGGGGTTGCCGGAGTGACGGAAACCTGAACCCCCATTAGGAAACCATTGCACAAGGGAGTGTAGGATCTCAAAGTTTAAGGCTGTGGTTAGGTTTATATATTAATTGCTTGCTTGTTGTTGCGGATGCTTGCAAGGGGTTTAATCACATGTATGTATTAGTCCAAGTAAGGTCGGTACATTAGCACAGGTTCACCCACACTACACTTATGAAACCAAAGAAGACTACTCATCTATTTGAAGCGAAAGAACTTAACAGTATTCCTATGTGTCCTCGAGAACGTTGGTCCTCATAAGT
The DNA here is from genome assembly GCA_916181665.1 of Avena sativa. Taxonomy (NCBI): domain Eukaryota; kingdom Viridiplantae; phylum Streptophyta; class Magnoliopsida; order Poales; family Poaceae; genus Avena; species Avena sativa. The sequence continues at coordinate 223,036,052 of OV702296.1, forward strand.
ATTTCACCCGGCTTGTCCTTTGCTAAGAAAATATTGGGCCACTTGCTGCAATTGTTTGCTATTTTATTTACTTGCACTTTATTTCCTTGCTTTATCAGAAAACCCCTAAAAATCCGTTTGCTAAGTATTTACAGAGATTTCCTTCTCCATACCACTAGTCAACACCTTCTGCTCCTCGTTGGGATCGACGCTCCTATTTATCGAAAGTACTACGATACACCCCCTATACTTGTGGGTCATCAAGACTATTTTTTGGCGCCGTTGCTGGGGAGCGAAGCGCTATTGAAGAGTGGAAATGGTAAAGGAAAATTCTACTGTGAGTATTGCTTTTTATTTCTATTTGTTACTTTGTTTCCAATATGGATAACCCCACTTGGTTTTCTATTATGGAAAACTACTACCACTGCTAGGGTAGTAGATGAACCACCACCAGTTGACATAGATCCTTTTAAGATACCTACAAGTATTGTTGATCGTGTTATGGATAATTATTATTTAGGGGATGGAACTATCCACGCTGGTGATCACTTTCTTTTTATCCATGAATTATGCGGGTTGTTTAAGTGTGCAGGTATTGTTGGAGATATGCCCTAGAGGCAGTAATAAATATAGTTATTATTATATCTTTGTGTTTATAATAAATGTTTACATTCATGCTATAAAAGTATTAACAAGGAAACATTAATACTTGTGTGATTTGTAAACTAAATTAGAGTCCCTAGTAAAGCCTCTTCATAATACTAGCTTGTTGGTTAATAGATGATTGTGGTTTCCCTATCATGAACATTGAGATGTTATTAACAACAAGATCATATCATTAGGAGAATGGTATTGATAGACATACTCCTATAGATAAGCTTAGCGTAAAGATCAAGTCATTTTAATAGTTCAATTGCTATATGCTTTCTGATACATAGTAACCTAATTCCTTCGACCATGAGATCATGTTTATCACCATCACCGGAAGGATGCTTTGATGACATCAAACACCACACCGTAACTGGGTGGCTATAAAGGTGGCATTGAGTGTTTGGAAAGTATGGGTTGAGACACATGAATCAAGAGTGGGATTTGTCCATCCATATGACGGATAGATATACTCTGGGCCCTCTCGGTGGAATGTCATCCAATTAGCTTGCAAGCATGTGACTGGATCACAAGGGATCACATACCACGGGAACGAGAAAAGAGTACTTATCAGTAACGAGGTTGAACTAGGTATGCAGAGATACCGACGATCAAAACCTCGGATAAGTAAACTATCATGAGACAAAGGGAAATTGGTATCGTATGTAAGTGGTTCATTCGATCGCAAAGTAATCGTAGAAATATGTGGGAGCCATATGAATTTCCAGATTCCTCTATTGGTTATTGATCGGAGAAGTGTCTCGACCATGTCCGCATAATTCACAAACCGTAGGGAGACACACTTAAGGATTCGATGTTGTTTGAGTAGTTATGGAATGATGAGTAAGAGACCGAATGTTGTTCAGAGTCTCGAATAGGATCCGGGATATCCCGAGGAGTTCTGGAATGGTCCGGAGAATAAGATTCATATAAGGAAAGTCATGTTTCGGGGTTGGAGAATGGTTCCGGTGTTTTCACCGGGAATGTTCTAGAAGGTTCCGGAATGTCCGGCACTCCGGAGGGGAAGGGTACATGAATGTGTCATTACAAGTTGGAATGGTTGCATCATGTACTAGGTGTCATCGCTGAACAAAATAAAGGGATAAATCAAATCCTAGTTTGAAAAGTCAAACGCCAATTTGAAAAGTCAAACGGCTATTTTGTTTGGTGGAGGGAGAGTAGGAAACCTACATGGGGAGGAAGTACCTCTCGCTCCACCGCCGGCCCATGGAGACCGAGTTGGGGAGGGAATCCCCTCCCCTTGGCGCGCCCCCTCCACCTATATAAGTAGGGGCAGGGCTGCCCCTCCAAGCACACAACTTGCACCCCGCAAACCCTAGCTCCAAGCCGCCGGTGCCGCCACCTCCTGCTGCCGTCGCCGCCGCCTAGGGCAAACCTAGCTGCCGACTTGGGCTTCCCCAATCCCTAGCCGTCGGCCTAGCCCTCTCTCCTTGGTGCGTCTAAACCCTAGATCACCGAGGCCTCTCTCATAGTCCACCATACTCGCTCCGGCTTAAGGCGAAGCCTTGCGAGATCTCCCCTCTACTTCCGGTACCACGCCGTCATGCTGCCGGAATCGCGAGGAGAGTGCTACAACCTCCGCTGCCTGCTGGAAGAAGGGAGAGGAAGGTCTTCATCGAGTACCGAACGTGTGACCGACTGCGGGAGCGCTGCCGGAACGCGGCGCCGGAAGGATCGTCTACACGATCTTGAGATCGGGAAGAGTATGACTACATCACCCACGAGAATCCGATCTCCTTAACCACTTTGGAATCTTCGAGGGTGAGTTTCACTATCGACTCGTTGCTACAATCTAGTAGATAGATCTTGGCTTGTTTGTTTGCATGCGGTAGAATTTTTTTGTTTTCCATGCTACGAACCCCTACAGTGGTATCAGAGCCGTGTCTATATGTAGATCTGTTGCACGAGTAGAACACAATGGTCATTATGGGCGGTGGTGCTTTTATTATCAATTGCTTCTTGTGTACTTTGCATCTTGCGGTATGATGGGATGAAGTGGCCTGGGCTAACCTTACATGACATCATTCAATTGACTTGCTCCATGCTGAACATGCAACTTGTATTGCATAAGTGGCTTTGCGGGTGTCTGTCTCTCCCATTACAGTAAAGATCCAATTTACAACGGGCACTTGATAGTTCTAGCATCAACGTTGTGGTTCTTGTTCGTAAGTTAGAGCGACACTTATTGAAAGCCCCAAACCACGTAAAATATGAAAAGAAAATTAGAGGCGTCTAACTTTGTTTTGCAGGGGTGTGTTGTGATGTGATATGGCCATGATTGTGATTATATTTGATGTATGCAATGTTCCTTATTGTAAGTTGGCAACCGGCAGGAGCCATATGGTTGTCTTTAAATTCTGTTAAGACCCGCGTGTCTATTCAAAGTAGTTGTAATAGTTGAAGCTGGTGGACGACAACCATGAAGCAGTGTCATTGACCTTGATGCAATGCCGGTGATGATGGAGATCATGTTCGTGCTTGAAGATGGAGATCGGAAGCACAATGAAAAAAGGCCATATCATATCACATATTATGAATTGCATGTGATGTTAATCCTTTATGCAGCTTGTATTGCTTAGTTAAACGACGGTAGCATTATAAGATGATCCCTCAAGCACACAAATCTCAAGTTTTAAAGTGTTCATCCTTAGTTAGCACCGTTGCTAAAGCTTGTTGTTTCGAAGCACCACGTGATGATCGGGTGTGTTAGATTCTGCAAGTGTATACAATGTGAGCAAGCCAGTTTTTGCTCATGCGGAAGCTAAGGTTTGATCTTGACGAGCCTAGCATGTACAGACATGGTCTCGGAACACGGATCACCGAAAGGTAAAGCATGAATCATATAGTAGATATGATGAACATGTCGATTGTTCGCCATTGAAGCTACATCAACTCTCGTGATGATCGGTTTTGATGTGGTGGATTTGGTTCGTGTGATCACTAAAACAATGTTAGGGATATTGTTTTGAGTGGGAGTTCACCTAGATTAATTTAACTATTAATTAGAACTCAATTTGTCATAAACTTAGTCTAAACTATTGCAAATATGTTGTAGATCAATGGTGGCCCCTACCATCAATTTTAATGTGTTCCTAGAGAAAGAAAAGTTGATAAACAATGGATGCAACTTCGCGGATTAGTTTCGGAATTTGAGGATTGTCCTCAATGCTGGTAATTTGACCTATGTGCTGGATGCACCGCTGGGTGACCCGCCTGCAGCTGATGCTACCGATGAGGTAAAGAATGTTTTCCTCGCTCGGAAGAATCAGTACTCCACAGTTCAGTGTGCTATCTTGTATGGTTTAGAGTCGGAGCTTCAGAAAAGGTTTGAGAATTCAGACCCACATGATATTGTCCGTGAACTCAAAATGATATTTAAGGCTCACACGACAGTTGAAAGTTATGAGGCTTCTGAAAAGTTCTTTAACTGCAAGATGGAAGAGGGCAGCTCCGTCAGTGAGCATGTGCTTAAGATGTCTGGGCACGCAAACAAACTCCAAAGTTTGGGTATAGTGATTCCTAATTCTTTGGGGATACATCGTGTCCTCCAATCACTACCACCAAGTTACAAGAACTTTGTGATGAACTACAATATGCAAAACATGGACAAGACGTTGCTAGAACTCTTCTCCATGTTGAAATCTGCAGAAGTGGAGATCAAGAAAGAGCATCAAGTGTTGTTGGTAAATAAGACCACCAAATTCAAGAAAGGCAAGTCTAAGCAAAAGGGACACTTCAAGAAGGGTGGTAAGAAAGTTACTGCACCAACGAAGAAGACCAAGGCTAGACCTAATCCTGATACTGTGTGCTTTTACTGCAAGCAAGAGGGTCACTAGAAGCGGAATTGCCCAAAGTACTTGGCGGATTTGAAGAACGGCAACATCAAGAAGAAAGGTATATCCGATATACATGTTATTGATGTGTATCTCACTAGTACTCGTAGTAGTGCCTGGGTATTTGATACTGGTTCGGTTGCTCATATTTGTAACTCGAAATAGGTGTTGCAGAATAAACGGAAGCTAGCGAAGAACGAGGTGACGATGCGCGTTGGAAATGGATCAAAGGTTGATGTGATCGCGGTCGGCACGCTACCTCTTTATCTACCATCGGTATTAGTTTTATACTTAAATAATTGTTATTTGGTGCATGCGTTGAGCATGGACATTATATCAGGATCTTGTTTATTGCGAGACGGTTACTTGTTTAAATCCGAGAATAATGGTTGTTCGATTTATATGAGTAATATGTTTTATGCACATGCACCTTTGATAGATGGTCTATTCTTATTGAATCTCGATAGTGGAAATACACATATTAATAACATTGAGGCTAAACGTTTGAAATTGAGCGATACCTCGACCTATATGTGGCACTGTCGTCTTGGTCATATCGGAGTGAAGCGTATGAAGAAACTCCATTCCGATGGACTTCTTGAATCACTTGATTTTGAATCACTTGAAATATGAGAAGCATGTCTGATGGGTAAAATGACTAAGACTCCATTTTCTAGTATGATGGAGCGAGCTACAGACTTACTGGAAATCATACATACCGATGTGTGTGGACCAATGAGTGTAGCATCGCGCGGTGGTTATCGTTATGTTCTTACCTTCACGGATGATTTGAGTAGATATGGGTATATCTATTTCATGAAACATAAGTCCGAAACTTTCGAGAAGTTTACGGAATTTCAAAGTGAGGTAGAGAATCAACGTAACAAGAAGATTAAATTTCTACGTTCTGATCATGGAGGTTAATATCTAAGTTACGAGTTTGGCGAGCATTTGAAGAAATGCGGAATACTTTCACAATTGACATCGCCGAGAACACCACAGTGTAATGGTGTGTCCGAACGTCGTAATCGAACTCTCTTAGATATGGTTCGTTCTCTGATGTCACTTACAGATTTACCGCTATCATTTTGGGGTTATGCATTAGAAACAGCCGCATTCACTTTAAATAGGGCACCATCTAAATCCGTTGAAACGACACCGTATGAATTATGGTTTGGAAAGAAACCTAAATTGTCGTTCCTTAAAGTTTGGGGTTGCGAAGCCTATGTAAAGAAGTTACAGCTGGACAAGCTTGAACCCAAAGCGGAAAAATGCGTCTTCATAGGATACCCAAAGGAAACTATTGGGTATACCTTCTATCATAGATACGAAGGCAAAATCTTCGTTGCCAAGAATGGATCCTTTCTAGAGAAGGAATTTCTCTCGAAAGAAGTGACTGGAAGGAAAGTAGAACTCGACGAGGTTGTTGAACCTTCTCTTGAACTTGCGAGTAGCACAGCACCGGAAGAAGTTCATGTGGTGCCTACACCAATAAGAGAGGAAGCTAATGATGATGATCATGAAACTTTGGTTGAAGTTGCTACAGAGCCTCGCAGGTCAACACGAACTCGTACCACTCCTGATTGGTATGATCCCGTTATGAGTGTCTTGTTGGTGGAAAACACCGATGACCCTGAGACATATGAAGAAGCGATGATGAGCCCAGATTCCAATAAATGGCAAGAAGCCATGAAATCCGAGATTGGATCCATGTACGAAAACCAAGTATGGACTTTGGTGGACTTACTAGATGGCCGGAAGGCTGTCGAGAACAAATGGATTTTCAAGAAGAAAACAGATGCTGATGGTAATGTAACCGTCTATAAAGCTCAACTTGTCGCAAAAGGGTTTCGACAAATTCAAGGAGTTGACTACGATGAGACTTTCTCACCAGTAGCGAAGCTAAAGTCTGTGAGGATTATGTTAGCAATCGCTGCATATTACGATTATGAAATATGGCAGATGGATGTGAAAACAGCGTTCCTCAATGGAGACATTGATGAAGAGGTGTATATGATGAAACCCAAAGGTTTTGTCGATCCTAAAGATGCTAACAAGGTATGGAAACTTCAAAAGTCCATATATGGATTGAAGCAAGCGTCCCGAAGTTGGAATCAACGTTTTGATAAGGTAATCAAAAGTTTTGGTTTTATACAAACTTATGGAGAAGCCTGTATTTACAAGAAAGTGAGTGGGAGCTCTTTAGCATTCTTAATACTATATGTTGATGACATATTGTTGATTGGGAATGATGTAGACCTTCTTAATAGTGTCAAGGAATATTTGAATAATAGTTTTTCAATGAAAGATCTTGGCGAAGCAGCTTACATATTAGGCATAAAGATTTATAGAGATAGATCGAGACGCCTAATATCATTGTCACAAAGTACATATTTGGACAAAGTTCTAAAGAGGTTTGGAATGGAAGATAGCAAGAAAGGGTTCTTGCCCATGTTGCCCAATACGACCTTGAGTAAAACTCAAAGTCCAGCAACGGCAGAAGATAGAGAAAGGATGAGTAAGACTCCCTATGCCTCAGCCATAGGATCTCTAATGTATGCCATGCTATGTACTAGACCCGACATTGCATATGCTGTTAGTTTAACTAGCAGATATCAAAGTGATCCAGGAGTGGATCATTGGACAGCGGTCAAAAACATCCTTAAGTACTTGAGAAGAACTAAGGATATGGTTCTTTCTTATGGAGGTGATGAACAACTCGTTGTTAATGGTTACACCGATGCTAGATGGAACACCGATCCGGATGATTCTAAATCACAATCTGGATACGCATTTATTTTGAATGGTGCAGCAGTTAGCTGGAGGAGTGCAAAGCAAAGTGTTGTGGCAAGATCTTCAACTGAATCGGAATACATAGCTGTTTCGGAGGCTTCACAAGAAGCGATATGGATGAAGGAGTTCATTACAGAGCTCGGTATGGTTCCAAGTGCGCTGGACCCAATGTCTATCTACTGTGATAACATGGGTGCCATAGCCAATGCGCAAGAATCAAGGTCACACAAGAAGCTGAAGCACATCAAGCTACGTTTTCACGCTATTTGAGAACATGTCCAAGATGGAGACATAAAGATTTGCAAAGTACACACAGATCTGAATGTGGCGGATCCGTTGACTAAACCTCTCCCGAGGGCAAAACATGACCAACACCAAACTGCCATGGGTGTTCGGTATATTACCATGTAATCTAGATTAGTTGACTCTAGTGCAAGTGGGAGACTGTTGGAGATATGCCCTAGAGGCAGTAATAAATATAGTTATTATTATATCTTTGTGTTTATAATAAATGTTTACATTCATGCTATAACAGTATTAACAAGGAAACATTAATACTTGTGTGATTTGTAAAATAAATTAGAGTCCCTAGTAAAGCCTCTTCATAATACTAGCTTGTTGGTTAATAGATGATTGTGGTTTCCCTATCATGAACATTGAGATGTTATTAACAACAAGAACATATCATTAGGAGAATGGTATGATGGACATACTCCTATAGATAAGCGTAGCATAAAGATCAAGTCATTTTAATAGTTCAATTGCTATATGCTTTCTGATACATAGTAACCTAATTCCTTCGACCATGAGATCATGTTTATCACCATCACCGGAAGGATGCTTTGATGACATCAAACACCACACCGTAACTGGGTGGCTATAAAGGTGGCATTGAGTGTTTGGAAAGTATGGGTTGAGACACATGAATCAAGAGTGGGATTAGTCCATCCATATGACGGATAGATATACTCTGGGCCCTCTCGGTGTAATGTCATCCAATTAGCTTGCAAGCATGTGACTGGCTCACAAGGGATCACATACCACGGGAATGAGAAAAGAGTACTTATCAGTAACAAGGTTGAACAAGGTATGCAGAGATACCGACAATCAAAACCTCGGATAAGTAAACTATCGTGAGACAAAGGGAAATTGGTATCGTATGTAAGTGGTTCATTCGATCACAAAGTAATCGTAGAAATATGTGGGAGCCATATGAATTTCCCGATTCCTCTATTGGTTATTGATCGGAGAAGTGTCTCGACCATGTCCGCATAATTCACGAACCGTAGGGAGACACACTTAAGGATTCGATGTTGTTTGAGTAGTTATGGAATGATGAGTAAGAGATCGAATGTTGTTCAGAGTCTCGGATAGGATCCGGGATATCACGAGGAGATCCGAAATGGTCCGGAGAATAAGATTCATATAACGAAAGTCATGTTTCGGGGTTGGAGAATGGTTCCGGTGTTTTCATCAGGAATGTTCTAGAAGGTTCCGGAATGTCCGGCACTCCGGAGGGGAAGGGTACATGAATGTGTCATTACAAGTTGGAATGGTTGCATCATGTACTAGGTGTCATCTCTGAACAAAATAAAGGGATAAATCAAATCCTAGTTTGAAAAGTCAAACGCCAATTTGAAAAGTCAAACGGCTATTTTGTTTGGTGGAGGGAGAGTAGGAAACCTACTTGGGGAGGAAGTCCCTCTCCCTCCACCGCTGGCCCATGGAGACAGAGTTGGGGAGGGACTCCCCTCCCCTTGGCGCGCCCCCTCCACCTATATAAGGAGGGGCAGGGCTGCCCCTCCAAGCGCACAACTTGCACCCCGCAAACCCTAGCTCCAAGCCGCCGGCGCCGCCACCTCCTGCTACCGTCGCCGCCGCCTAGGGCAAACCCTAGCCGCCGAATTGGGCTTCCCCAAGCCCTAGCCATCGGCCCAGCCCTATCTCCTTCGTGCGTCTAAACCCTAGATCACCGAGGCCTCTCTCATAGTCCACCATACTCGCTCCGGCTTAAGGCGAAGCCCTGCGAGATCTCCCCTCTACTTCCGGTACCATGCCGTCGTGCTACCGGAATTGTGAGGAGAGTGCTACAACCTCTGCTGCCTGCTGGAACAAGGGAGAGGAAGGTATTCATCGAGTACCGAACGTGTGACCGACTGCGGGAGCGCTGCCGGAACACGGCGCCGGAAGGATCGTCTACACGATCTTGAGATCGGGAAGAGTACGACTACATCACCCACGAGAATCAGATCTCGTTAACCGCTTTGGAATCTTCGAGGGTGATTTTCACTATCGACTCGTTGCTACAATCTAGTAGATAGATCTTGGCTTGTTTGTTTGCATGCGGTAGAAATTTTTTGTTTTCCATGCTACGAACCCCTACAGGTATCACTACCGAACAGGTAAAGAAGAATTTGCTCTCTATATCATTAAAAGGAAGAGCTGAAGAATGGTATAAGATGTTGAAGAATGGACAATCCATGGAATGGGAGGAAATAGTACCTCTCTTTTATTCTAAATTCTATCCTCCCAGTGAGATTCATAAGGATAGGAATTTAATATATAACTTTTGGCCTCGTGATGGAGAGAGTACAACTCAAGCTTGGGGGAGATTGAAGTTACTAATGCTTAAATGTCCTATTCATGAACTCCCTAACAATATTATTATCAATAACTTTTATGCAAGGCTTTCACTTCATGATAAAGATTTACTAGATGCTTCTTGTGCTGGATCATTCACACGTCTGAAGGAAGAAGCTAAATGGGATCTCCTAGACCGTATTCAAGAGAACACTAAAGCATGGGAGAATGACAAAGGAAGAAAGTCAGGTATAAATTATGATTATGAATGCATTAAATCCTTTATGGGAACTGATGACTTCCATGATATTAGTACTAAGTATGGTCTTGATTCTCAAAGTATTGCCAATTGTTTTAAGGCCTTTGCCTCTTATATAGAAATTCCTAAAAAGAAGTGGAATAAGTACCATGCACCTTATAAAGATGTTGTTAATCATGTTCCTGCTAGAAATGCTGAAGTTCATACTATTGATCATATTTTTCCTAGACCTTATGTTGAGAAAACACCTTTTCCTTCTAAGGTAAAGGAGTATTCTATGATAATTAGTGCGATTAACAAAGGTACAAAGAAAGCTATGGAACCCGATGAGCATATAAACATTGAACCTGTGGTAGCTATTGTGAAAGATCTTGTCACTAAAAATATGGAGGATGGGAACAATGTCTTCTGTGAAGACGCTTCTAATATTGTCTCTTATCCTATTAAATCTACAAAAAACTAGTGTCCCTGTGCTTTCTGTGAGAATTGGTGATCATTGATATTATGGTTTATGTGACATTGGTGCTAGTTCTAGTGCTATTCCTTATGAGCTTTACATGGAAATTATGCATGAAATTGGTCCTTGTGAGTTTGAGGACATTTATGTGGTTATTCACCTTGCTAATAAGGATACCGTTTGCCCTATTGTTATTCTAAGAGATGTGGAAGTCCTTTGCGGTAAGACTAAGTATCCTGCTGATTTTCTAGTGCTTAGTTCAACAGCTAGTAAAATCTATCCTATCGTCTTTGGTAGACCTTTATTGAACACTTGTGGAGCTATTATAGATTGTAATAAGGAGAAATTTTGAACTAAGTTTGATGGAGATTCTTATGAGTTTAACTTTTTCAAATTTGCTAAAGCTCCTTATGAAAATAGTTTGCCTAATGAAGATTTTTGGGTTGAACAACTTGCTTCTATTAATCCAGTTTATGACCTTGGACCTCTTTTTGATGAATGTAAGTATGCTCATTCTGATGATAAAGTTTTTTCTTTTTACAGTTGTATTGTCAACTTTATTCAAAGTGCTACTTAAAGTTATTATGAGAGAGGGAAACATGGTTTTATGCATCTCAATAATATTAAGTTTCCCCATTTTATGCTGAAAGCTTTAAAGTTGCATTTGTTTGTCTTCCTATGCTAGTATTCTTTTGTTTCAACAATATGTTTTCTCATGATACCCCCTTGCATGGGAAGTGGGTTAGACTCAAATGTGTTGGATATTTTCTTCTTGATGCTCTCTTTCACTTCAAATCTATATCTCCTACGTGAGCATCTTTGAAATTATCAAGCCTAACTTAAATGAATTAAAGAAACGTACTTCTTGGGAGATAAACCAATAGTTTTGTTGTGTCTTAGAAGTTGTTACCTCAGTAATAACCACTCCTTATCCTTTTTGTTTTGGTTTTTGTGTCAAGATCAACCACTTTTGAGAAGTAGAGGATTTGTGAAAAGTGGCTGTCCTGGGACAGATTTTTGTGCTATATTATAAAAATTCGTGAAGGAGCTCGGTATAAGGGATGGAGCTATATTTTTTTGTGCTTGTTCTCCAAGTTGCTATACAAATTTAATTAGTTTTGCACTTTTTGATTTGAGCAACAAAAGATTTTTGAAAAAAATTAATCTTTACCTGCTAGTCTGTTTTGATAGATTTCTGCCATCATTTGCATTTGCTTCTTATATTGATTCCCTTTCAGATTCTTTTTGGGATTTTCGAAAGGAATTGCAAAGTATCTTTTGTTTTGATGGATTTCAGTTGAAGTGTGTACCTAAAGGTTTATTGTTTTTGCATACACTAATGTTGCCAATGAGGTTTGTGTAAGGCCTTGTATGAAAGGAATTTTCAGGAGATGGAGAAAAGGAATCTGCAGAGTTCGTCTTTGAGTAGGTAAAAGTGTTGAAAACTGAAGGTTCGTGAAAACCTTATCTTTTTATATTTTTGATGTCTTTATTACATACGTAAGGTTAAGAGACGAAACAGAGGAGGAAACGGAGGCCAGGTGGGCCACACCTACCCTAGGTGCGGCCCCAGCTGGCCGCGCCTACAGGGGGTGTGAGCCCCCTGGAGTTCGTCTCCGCCTCGTTTTTGTACAGTACCTTCCTTATGTATTAAAACTTCCTAATACATAACCCCCCGAATCCCACGAGGTTCGTATATCGTGTTCTTATCGTGTTTTCGTTTCGATATGTTTCTGTCAGAAAATCTTCTCAAGTTTAGAGGCACTTTGTTCTCCGCCTATGACAAGGGCAAGAAGCCCGTGGAAGAATAAAGGATCGTTGCTAGGAGCGAAGACATGGATTGGAGCATTGGGGAGGAAGTGAAGAATATGCCAGCAAGCATTAAGGAACAAACCGCCGCAGGGTCAAGGCCAAGGAAACCTACTTTTGTAGGAGCAATTAACACTGGACGTTCTTTTTCTCGTAATATGCAAGGGATGATGACCTCCGTTCCAAACTTCAGATCCTACCCCGAGGCAGTGGAAGCCCTTCGAACCACTGACTAGTTTTGTGATAAGTACCGTGCTCTAAGGATGAAGATGGATATACTTCAAGAGGAGAATAACAAGCTTCGTAAGATGCTGGAGGGTTTTTTGATCCTAAACAAGGGAACACCACCACCGAAGGAGTAATTCGTCATCAGGTTCGGCATCCCCTTGTCTTATTCCAAGCTTGGGGGAGTGCCACAGTATCACATCATTATCTTTTATCTTTTCATATCTTGGGTGGATAAGTTATCTTATAGGTTGGTTTGCATATGGAAGTATCTCTCCTTTAGTTGGTTATCTATGTATCCTTTGGTGTGAGTGCCTTTCTGGAATATTAATGAGAAGTCTCATCTTTTACTTTTTGTACTTCTTATTTTAGTTTGCAATCTCTATTATATGATTGATCTTGTTGATCAGTATTGGTATCACTTTGGGAGCATCAAGTAGATCTAAGGTTTTTTCAAACCGATCTCTAGTCAGTAGCAACACTTTGTGAGGTTTGAAAGGAAAAGAGAAAAAGCTTACAGGTATTTTGTGTCATTTATTTAATTTCTTGATTGGCTCATAAGCTTAGTATTCTTTATTTAAGATCTTTTGTGTCTTTAAGGAAGATTGCATGTTTGGCTTTATTACTTGTATGCTTGCTTGTTTCCTTCAACTCTTTTGCTTCCTACCTAGCCTTGCTAGCCAAAAACCTGTTTTGAGAAGGCATACTTCTCATGCATCCAACCCCTTTGAACCAAAACCTATGCCATTTGTGTCCACCATATCTACCTATTAGCATTATTGCTATTTCAAGTAAATTCTCAAGCTTCATCTATCTTTCAAATTAGAAATTATTTTGTTATGTGAAAACTAGTTAGTAAAGCTCTCACAAACTTGATGGCACACCTTATTTCTTGCCCCTAATAAACTTGAACCATTGTGTCATCGATGCTTGCACCTATATTTTTTTGTATAGGATGCTTGCACCTATACATTGGAATTAGCAGAACCGTGCTGTCACGGGGAACACTTTCAACATTTCACATGTACACTGTATATAGTTGATATCATGCTCTTTTGTTTGCAGATGTCGTTAGTGTGAAATAAAAGGGGAGCTTGTAAGTCCATGGAGTTATTTATGTGTGTTAGAGAAACTCCTGGTCCGCTAGCCTAAGCCATGCCTAATCATGGTGGAAACTTGCAGCATAACCATAGTGAGAAATCTGTGAAGCATCCTCAATAAAAACCTATGCAAATAGAAAATAAAAATATCGCTGAGATGCTCCCTGTCTGCTTGCCTTGTCATTTTGATTATGGGATAGCTCCTGTATCATGTGCAAGGGGTACGCCGTTGGTGGTTCTCTATGATACACATGTACTTACAATGACAAGAACTTACGATAACTAAAGTTGAGTAGCATGAGGAGCAGCCCTCGCACTCAAGGGACATGAGATTGCCAACTTATATTTCATCAAGCTATACTCCATCTTTGTTCACTTTAACCTTAATCACCTCAAGATTCTTATGATAGGGGCAATGAGAGCTCAAAGCTAGTAAGTACCATAATCTTTTGGAAGCTCTTTATGAACTTGAAATCCCTGCTTTCCTCTATGAAGGGCCCTTTATCCTACTTCTAAGTAGAGTCAATAAACTTATTCCTCTCCATCTCCAGCAAGCATTTGAGTTGTTGTGTTTCAAGCATTCATATGATGATTTATTCAATCATGTTATTTATCTTCCTTGTTTTCACAAGATTCTTATCTAATGAGTATTACTTTGAAAGCCACCATTGTGAAAAAGAGTACTCTTATTGTAAAACTTCTACAAAAGATTTATTTGAAAACTGTTTGCCAACTGTTCTCTGACCAAGAACAAAGTTTGCCAATCACAATTATGATTTGTCTTTATGCATCTCTATTGTGACATATACTTGTTGCAAGCTAAGTTATATAATGGTGAGTTGCTTTCTTCTATGAGTTGTGCATTGGTAAGTGTGATGATTCTTGTCCGTATTCTTTTATTGACACTTCACTCCATCAACCTGTGGACATGTTTACTAAGTTCAGTTTTCGCTTGGGTACAAGCGAAGGTCTAATATTGGGGGGGAGTTGATACGTCCAATTTGCATCACCATTCTATATCATAATTTTCCTCTATTCATTGATATATTTCATATTAAGAGGTGATACTTATGTCTTTTCATCTGTTTTTGCATGTTGGATGATTCTTGGAGGATGAACTGCCGGAGTCAGGATCCTGATGGAGAAAAGTGGTGTTTTGATGCAATTTCGCGAAGATCAGAAAAATACGAAAAAAACAACGAAAATCCTATTTTCCCAGAAGACGAAGAATGCCAGAAGGGGAGGCGGAGTTGGGCCACAGGGGGCCCACACCCCTAGGCGCGGGCCACCCTAGGCCGCGCCTATAGGGGGTGTGGTCCACCTGGCCCACCTCTAGCTCCACCCTCTCGCCTATATCTTCTCCTCGAAACCCTAATATAGGGGAGCGACCACAGAAATATTCCGTCGCTTCTGCGAGGCAAAAAACACCGAGAGAGAAAGAGCTCTCCGGCAGATAGATTTTTGCCGGGAAAATTCCTTCCCGGAGAGGGGAGATTGTCGCCATCAACACCATCATCAAGCTAGACTTCATCGGGATCATCATCATCTCCACCAGCACCATCATCACCACTCCATCCCGCTGTAACAATTGTGTTGAATCTTGCATAGTTCTTAGTGGAAACTTTCCCGGTATTGATTACTATTGTAATTGATGCTTGTGAGTGGAACCATTCAATTATTGTTTATGTTCAGATTGTTATCCATTATCATATCATCTCTGATCTTGATCCATATGATGTCTCATGAGTAGTTCGTTCAGTTCTTGAGGACATGGGAGAAGTCATGTTGTTAGTAGTGGAATTGTGTTGAGGTATTATTCAATGGTTTAATATTTAAGTTGTGGTGCTATTCTTGTAGTGGTGTCATGTGAACGTCGACTACATGATACTTCACGATTTATGGGCCTAGGGGGATGCATTGTGTATTAGGATACTAATTGTGGGGTTGCCAGATTGACAGAAACCTGAACCCCCATTAGGAAACCATTGCACAAGGGAGTGTAGGATCTCAGAGTTTAAGGATGTGGTTAGGTTTATATCTTAATTGCTTTCTTGTAGTTGCGGATGCTTGCAACTGGTTTAATCACAAGTATGTATTAGTCCAAGTAAGGTCGGTACATTAGCACAGGTTCACCTACACAACACTTATAAAACCAAAGAATACTACTCAGCTATTTGAAGCGAAAGCACTTGACAGTATTCCCATGTGTCCTCGAGAATGTTTGGTCCTCATAAGTATTTCCACCGGCTTGTCCTTTGCTAAGATAGGATTGGGACACTTTCTACAATTGTTTGTTGTTTTATTTACTGGCACTTTATTTCCTTGCTTTATCAGAAAACCCCTAAAAATCTGTTTGCTAAGTATTTACAGAGATTTCCTGCTCCATACCACTAGTCAACACCTTCTGCTCCTCGTTGGGATCGACACTCCTATTTATCGAAAGTACTACGATACACCCCTATACTTGTGGGTCATCACGAGTCTGTAACCAACATGTTTGCCTGTGGCACATAAAGATGAAGGACTCCATGCTTTATAGTTATATCCGCTGCTCTGTAAAAAGATAGCCATATGTGCTATGTAAGTTGTAATGAACTATTTTATTCCTAGATATGTGATGTAATATGACCCTTGTTTCTTGATATTACATCTTAACTATGGGTGATAGATATTCGATCCAAGGACTAGCACTGTAAACATTGGGACTTGTACCTTATCAGATTCTGTCCTCTAAACTTCGGATCCGACACTTTCAGGTCCTTGTGTATTTTCATGTCTTTGCGTCTCTACGCATCACTCATTCTCTAATGAGATGGCATTGTATAAATTTGTTCCTTTGGTGATACCTTTAGTTTCTTGGGGTTAAATCGTGTCGATCAATTGTCATACAATATATCTTCATAGTACTAGTCCGCTGTGAACCATACCTAGTTTGATAACAAACTACTTGACACAAATGCTCTCTTTTGCCGCTACAATAGCAGTCATATACTTAGCCTTTTGTTGTAATACCTGTCACAATGTCTTAACTTTGGAACTCATGCAAATCCGAAATGTCATTTCCATTACATTGTGCCACCCACAGTTTAAATTGAGATAAACTTAATTTGTATCTTGTGAAAAAACTAGTATCAATGTAACACTTTTTTTGAGCAATTATGATAGTAGAGGATCAATGTAACACTTTACAATGAACTATATATCTATTTGTCACCTCTACATAAATAACATATTCTTAGGTATTCCAAAGATCATAAGAATATCCTTACTATCGTCCAATGATCATCTTATGAATCATTCTGGTATATGATCATAACATTTAGAGCATAGGACATATCTGGATGTGTACATATCATGGTATGATTAATCAAAATATTCCTGTGATTTCACTCACCAAGTGTCAAAAATACTTGAATCTCGTTTCACTTACTAAGTGTTAATACACTTGAATCTTGATTCAATCATTTCTGTGTGGCAAGAACCTTTCTTGTCATTTCCATATTGAACTCATTGAATATCCCATCTATATACATTTGGCACAACAATATTAGCGTCTTAATCTATCCATACAGACATTGATGCCAAATATTCGGGTTTTTCCTAAGTCTTTCATCGAGATGAAATTCTTAACCTATGTTAATAAACAATACATAATCTCCAATCAACAATATGTCTTTCACATAATGTATTAGAAATATTTCTCAGCACTCCCACTTAATTTCTTGCAAATGCAAGCATCTTCGTCGTCTCTGATGAAATTAAACCTTTTGTCAGTTTCATCATGCTGAAAATTCTAACTCCGTGATGCTTACTTTAACCATTGAAGTTTTCATGCCCTTTTATCATCCTTTGAATTAACAAAACCCTTTGGATCGTGTCATGTACATGTCCTAGGTAACTATTCTATTAGAATAACTTTGTTTTATTTCTTCAACTACCATATAACAAAATTATATGTAGTGGTTGCTACATTAATCCGTCCAGACTAAATATCGCTATGAAAGATCAAATCTTGTGATAGTCAACTCCTTGAACATTGTCATAAATTCTTTATCAACGTGTCGACAATTTCATAGAAACATCCATGTCTATTTATAGATCCAAATATGGCCAATAGGTTTTACACCTTTTCAGAGTGTCTTCCAAGTTCAAAAACTTGATTTTTCATGTTTGGAAATATCACATTGCGTCTTTGCATGTAGTCGATTCATCATTGTCAAACAATAATGATTTACTCTCAAATCTTTAGTATTTGATTGTTTACCCGACCTACTCGGTTCAATAGGAACTTATACCTCCATGACCACAACCTTTTAGGAACGTGAGCCATGAGCATTGTTGCTGCCTCCGGGACACTTTCCGGTGCTGCGCAACTTAGCACACATAGCTAAGTTTCAATAACCTTATCAAATTTCTATTGTCCTCCCACTTAACTTTTCACGAAAAATTCCTTCTCAAGAAACTCGACGTTCTAAGCGACAAACACTTTTGTCTTTGGTGTTACGGAGGAATACCCAATGTTTATTCGAAATAACCTACAAAGACATGCTCATCCGACTTTTGGTTGTAATTATTTTACTTATGCCTAGCATATCAATGTTTAAGAAAGGACAACTTGGGTTTTTATCCCAAACCATAACTTATATGATGTCATTTCAATGGATCATGATGGAGCTCTTTTTTGTGTAAAAGCGCTGGTCTCTAAAGCTTTAATCTTTTAAAATATAATGGAAGTTTCATAAATGAAACCTTTGATCTTACCATGTTAAACACGGTTTCATTATATTCCCGAACACTCCATACTCCTATGGTGTTTCGAGAAATGTAAATCCATGGAACGATTCCTCAAATTTTAGGTGTTCTGCTAAACTTGTAACTCAAATATCTTCCTTTATGATCCAATCATAAATTCTTTATTTTCTTGTTAAAATGATTTTCCACTTCATCTTGAAAGTATTTGGACATTTTCAAATGTTTCATACTTCCTCCTCATTAAGTAAATATACACATGTATTCACTCAAATTTTCGGAGAAAGCATATGAAGTCGAAATCCATCGCTCATGACTACACATAATGGACTACATACATGAATATGTACAAATTCCAATAAGTTATTCATCTGTTCCCTTTTGGCCTATGAACGAAATTTCAATTATCTCTAGGAAAGTCTCACAAGCGTCATTGGATCAAAATCAAAAGACTTCACAACATGGAGTTTCTGCATGTTTTCTTTCCAATATAATGTAAATGGCGATGTTACTTCGTAAGTGATCTTTCAATCATTTGTCTTGCGACATTTTAGCATTAGCTTTTATGGGCGTGATATCTCCAACTAGATTTGTAAATAATCCATCTTATATGGAATACGGTAATTATTTGAACAACCTTTTGTGCTCATAATACCTGATCAAAATACAATTGTTAAAACAAATCTTGAAGGTAAGCTTTGATGTCAATGAGAGACACAACAACACTTTGTTTGTTTTCGATGAACATCATCACATATTCTCTTGCTAGTTACTTAGGCCATTTGCAGTTCATGAATTGTGTTGTCCTGCATGACATTTTACACCAACCAATTTGGTATCCAATACCAAAGAACAACATTATTTAACAAGCAAAGAATACAACCATAACATGTATATCATATATATACCTAAGATGGACATTTCCAATATTTTATTTTTCTGCCAAATATTTCTAAGATTCTCTTTCAGCATTTCCTTTCCCTTTTAAAAGATTATATCAACATCAACAGTGGTGCCATACACATGACACATAGTCCAAAACTTGTATAGTCAAATAATAATACCTTTAGACTTGCACTTTGAAGTAGATTACCATCATCAAATGTTCGGTGTTCTTTCAAAAAACTATTCTTTAGAAATATTTTAGTGTAGTAAACATTTTACCTACATATTCTATTTATACTTATCATGACAACTTTCATGATCAAGCTACTATAGCTTATAAAGGCGAATTGCGAGTATAATGTTACTTTCCAAAACCCTTTTGGACGACTGGGACGCCAACCTTCGCAAATTCTCATACAATATGAGAACATGTATTTTAATAAATCACACTCTATCATATTGCAACCAAAACATTGTTTCAGATATCACAATATCTTCGACACATGATGGTTTCTGAAACAATCCTTTTAGCTCCTAGATAACCTTGATACTAAATTAACTTTTGAATATCAACTATCATGGAGGCAAACATGATATTTAGATACTAACACTGGAATTGTTACTCTTGATTTAATACTACTTATTAAACTTCATGGAGTAAATGGGGTTTGCTGAAAGTTTTCCATAGAACTTTTAAACTTTAGATTGACACTCAAAACAATATGATACCAGTTCGTAAAGTAACTATCCAGAATTCTATAGTTCTATTATCTCAATTAAAACTAAGTATGAGGTGGTGAACGGATGACAATGCCTACAACAATTATGCAAATTCACTTTTATTTAATTTATGATAAATTGAGTTCAACTTTTAATCATATTACTATTTGAATTACCACTCAAAACAACATCCCTCGAGTCATTTTGGTGATTACACGAACCAAATCCACTACACCAAGTCCGATCTTCACGAGAGAAGATGTAGCTTCAAAGGCGAACAATCAACATGTTCATCATATCATCCATATGACTCATGCTTTACCTTTCGGTATTTCGTGTTTCGATGCCATGTTTGTACATGCTAGGCTCGTCAAGATTAACCTTAGTATCCGCATGTACAAATCTGGCTTACACTCGCTGTATGAACAAGTAGAATCTATAACACCTGATTATCATGTGATGCTTCGAAACGACGAGTCTTAGCAATAGTGTCTACTAAGTATGAACATTTTGTTACCTGATATTTAGTAATAGGATCATATTATAATGCTACCGTCGCGATCTAAGCAATACAAGATGCATAAAAAGGATTAATATCACATGCAATTCATAATATGTGATATGATATGGCCTTTCTTTTTGTGCCTTTGATCTCCATCTCCAAAGCACGGACATGATCTCCATTATCACCAGCATGGCGTCAAGGTCAGTGGCGCCGCTTCATGGTTGTCCATCACTAAAAGCAACTATTACAACTAATTGGAGTAAAGCTATTACATGATGAATAGACACATAGGTCTTAACAAATAAGGATATCTCATACATCAAATATATCACAATCACATCATGGCCATATCACATCACATGCCCCTACAAAAACAAGTTAGACGCCTCTAATTTTCTTTGCATGTTTTACGTGGCTTGGGACTTTCAAATAAGAACCGATCTTATCTATGAACAAGAACCACAACGTGGATATAAGTGTTGTCAAGTTCAGATTGTAAGTTGGATCTTAGCTATGGTGGAAGAGACAGACACCCGCAATGTCACTTGCGCAATGCAAGTTGCACGTTGAGTGTGGAGCAAGTCTCAGGTGCGAGGACATGTGAGGTTATCCCGGGCCGCTTCATCCCACCATCCCACATGATGTAAAGTACACGAAAAGCAAGCGGCAACAAAAGCATCAACGCCCACAAAACCATTATGTTCTACTCGTGCAACAGACACTAGTATAAACTCGTTACTTAGATACTGTGCCTAGAGCCGGTTTATATCAAAAATATAATCCACCGGATTTGTTCATCATCCTCAGGCGGTCATAATTTTTTGACTGCCTCTAACTTTAACCTCAGATGGTTTTAATATGAACCGTCTCTAGTATGACTACCCCCTCAACCGCTCGTTAAAACAAAACGCCTCTAAATGGAACCTGAGATGACGGTAATTATTGTCTGTCTTCCTAGATCACTTAACCGTAGCCGGTTAGAAATATTAATCGCCTCTAGGGGTATACTGAAGCAGACCATTATGATGCCCGCCACGAAAACTTGTGTCGTGGACGTTTCCGAGGTACCGTTCGCGTGTTATTAATGCAATTAGAAAGTGGATATCATGCAGTAGCCCTCGCCCACACACGTCCACACCCACACACGTGTCCACTCGTATATAAACCTGCTAGGCCTTCTTCTTCCACGATCTCGTATCATTTTCTCCTAATCTATCTAGTCACAAAACCCCAATCTGCACCTTCCGCGCACACCGAAGCTCCTTCGCTTGCACCACCGCCCTCCTCTTAGCTATGCCATAAAGAGTCCGCATGGAGACGAGTCGGAGGTGAATCCAGTTCGAGGCGAAGCAGCAGATGGCTCAGTCGTCATCGAGTAGCAGGAGGCGGCTTCTCCGGGCACGCACGCCGCTCATCGCCAAGTCGTCGATGCTTCGGGCTCCATCTAGCCAGTCGTCGTCGAGCAGCAGGTGGCCGACAATGTCGTCGTGCCAGTGACAGATCTGGTTGAGGGGCATGCGCCAGCTGATGGAGGCAACCTAGTGCTCATCATCAATGAAGATATCCTCCCCAAACAAATACACTTCTATCGAGGAGGAGCTCTACGATGAGACATCTGAGGTATTACTTTGCTAACTTCTCTAGTCGTTGCAGCCGAAGATTTCACTGTTCATACGTAGGATTTGCTCTGTCCTCTATAGATTCTTTTGCTCTACCACATGCCTTCGTGAATATCTATGGTTCGAATGGTCGATTGTTTTGGATATTTGATTGGATCTGCTCATCTGTCATCTAGTAAATTTACATCTGCTTAGATCTGCTCGTCTACCATCTAGTAAATTTACACTTGCTTAGCATATATGTTCTGGAGTGTTGATTTCGATACACAACATACGTATATATGCTACATATGGTACATTATGTTTCTATTTCTTAATGAGGCCAATGATTCAATTTTGCCCCAAAAGAGTGCAAGGGGAGACACATATGATCGATGGTGTCAGATTTTTTTAGGGATAGGTTAGTGAACCTGAGGCAATAATGTACATCAACAATATAAGTTGTGCAATTGGTACTTTGGTTTGCTAACCCCATCTCTAAAAACCTAGTGAGGCCCCAGATTAATTCTACATTTATATGAACTATGATATTTTAATTCCAAAGTGAGGCCGATGATTCAAATTTTCCCCAAAAGAGTTCACATGCATTCATAGTATATAAGAAGGATTACATTTCAGTTTCCTATTATGGCCAATGAATAAAATTTGCCCCAAAAGAGAGGCAGACACATTAATTGGTGTCAAATTTTTTCAAGGATGAGTTAGCGAATCCGGGGCAATGTACAAGAACAATATATAGGTTGTGCATTTATTACTGGGTTTGCTCACGCCATCCCTAAAGAAAACTTATAAGGCCCCAGATTTATTCTATATTCATATCAACTATTACATTTCAATTTCGCAGTGACGTTGATGATTCAAATTTTCCCCAAAAGAGTTCACATGCATTCATAGTGTATATAAAGGATTACATTTCAATTTTTTAATGTGCCCAATGATTCAAAAATTTGCCCCAAAAGATAGGCAGACATATTAATTGGTGTCAGATTTTTCAGAGATGAGTTAGAGAACCCATGGAAATGTACAAGAATATAGGTTGTGCAATTGGTACTTGGTTCGCTCACGCCATCCCTGAAGAAACCTTATAAGGCACAGACTTTGTTCTACATATAACTCTCATCCAATTAATTGTAATTTTGTTTGGATACATGAATGATATATGAACTGATTAGACTATTGTCTTACATATATATGTTAATTGTCATTAAATATTTTCTTACATATATATTTGTAAATTCTTGAGTTGTAATACAATTCAATCATTTGTATGAGTTCTAAGTTATGTTCTTAAAAATCAACAGGACAATTCTGATGACGTGGACTCTAGCAAGCAGTCCAGGGACAACAAGAGCCACTACATGCTGATGCACTCATGGTGGGGGCTAATTCATTTCCACCATAAGGGGATTTATTTTTCCCATTCTGTTGTAGAGACGTCAACACAGACATCCACAACATGATTGTCACATTCCAAGATTTTCCAAATCTTGTTATGTGAAAAATAATTAAATAAAATGAAAATTTGTTGATTTTCAGGGTGAGAAGAAACTTTTTGATTCCAATTGGAAACCTTCAAAACTATTTTGATCAATAAATCCTAAAAGGATTTAAAAAGATAAAACAATTAATAAAGAAAGTTTTAAATAATTGTAATTACTATTTTGGATCTTTTAAAAGCAAACGAAGAAATATAAATAAAGATTATTTTATAGAGCCAAATTAAACCTTGGCCAAGCTTTTGAAATAAAATATTTTATTTTGATTAAAAGAGTAGAGGTTTATTTAAATAAAATAATGAGAGTTTATTAATAACCCAATTTTATTAAAGTAAAGGCTTTTCCATTTTGAATAAACACTAAAACTTATTAATTTATTTTAAATAAGTTTTCCAAGTGTTTTATATTTTCAAATAAAACCTACTGAAATGATTTTGGTACTATTTTAGATTTCAAATAGAGTTTTAAAATAAATAAAATCCTATTTGATATAATAACTAAGGACTATTTTATTTAATTAATAAATGGATCCTAAAAAAAAAAAAAAATATTATTTTGCTTTGGACTTTGAATTATGTTGTTAAACAGAACTAAAACTCAATACAAAGTTTGGTGGAAGTTGAATTAATTTGGGTGTTTGATTTGTTGTTTGAAATTAAAAACAGGAAAATCAAATAGAAAAAGAAAAAGATTACTGAATAAAAAAAAAGTGACACAAACAACCCAACCCACCTGGCCCAACAGCCCAGCAATGCAGCCCACCAGCTCGCCCATCAGCGAAACGTTTTCTACGCGCAAACCCACCCACAGTGACACTGACCGGTGGACCCCGTTCCCTCTCTCTCTCACGCTGCCAAGCGGACCCCACCGCCAGCTCTTTCTCCCCTACCCGCGACGACCCCTTCTTCCCCCAGACGCCGCTGCCGTTCCTGCCGTTTAATTCTTCACATGAATTCGCCTTAATGCTGTGTTAATCTCTCGCTGTGACCACGCAGTGATAAGCGCCAGGCTTCCCTCTTCCTTCTCCCCTAGACCATACCCCACAGGAGCCACCAGGCTGCGACAATTCCGCCTCGCATTGCCACTGTCTCCGGCGAGTTCCGCAAACGATTCCGGCCAGTAGACACCGCCCCTTGCCTCCTCGACCACCCTCACCTGCTCCCCACTCCCTGGCGAACCTCCCAGAGGCATCAACTCGTCCCCGCGCGCCCAGAACACTCGGCAACAACGACGACCACCGTCGCTACCGTCTGCTTCCTCTCCGGCGAAGCTTCTGGTAAGAACCTGACCGTGCCTTTCATTCTCCTTCACACACGCATCATCACCAGGACCGTGCGCATCTGACCATGTCTTCCACTTGTCCTAGCACGCGCTGTAGCCTCGCCCCCGTCGACGTCTGACCGTACCCGACGCTAGCAAGATCTCCGGCGAGGAATTCCGATCAACCCTGTGCGCCCCTTCACCAACCAAGGGCAGGTTGAGCATCCCCACGTCACTGCGATCACTGTGAGCCATCTCTTCTTCTTCCTTGCTTCCTCTAGCACCAGCTCCACCGCTAGCCGAGCGTCGCCGCCGCGCGCTGCCGCTGAGTGCCGCCAGAGTTAGGTCAGATCGTCGCTAGCCGTTGGATGCAAAACGCAGGGATACAATAGATGACTTAACGAACCGTTTTTGATCAATCTGTGCCGCATGATCTAATTAGATCTAATGCCTCCCGTAGCACGATCCAGACGAAACGGTATGGGTGAATAGGAATAGGACGCGTGGCCAGACTGGTTTTAAGAACATATTTGAATCTATTAGATATGTGATTTTGTAAATTCCATAACTTTAAATCTACACGTCCAAATTTTGCAAACTTTATATCAATGGATTCAGAAAAGCAAGCCCTAGCCAACCATGCACTTTTTTTAGTAAGAAGCTTCTGGTAAAATGTTTTTTTTGCAGAAACTTATGTATGCTTGTTTAGGTTATAAAAATTATTCTAAAATGATTTTAGGGATAAAATCTTTGGCAAAAGGTTTTTTGTGAACCTACTGACCCTAGGAACCAACTCATGGATTTAAAAATGAATTTTGTGAAGTTTAAGAGTAAATACTTGAATTAACTCATTTCTAGTCAAATGAGAACATTGATTTTATTATGGAAATGATTTTTGAGTAAAACCTTTTGGGAAATGATTTGATTCAAACCTACTGACCCTAAACACCAAGTTTTGTGAATTAACAATTTATTTGGTGAACAATATAAAATTGTTGCCTTGCTAAAAGCATTTTCCACCACATAAAATAATGTTTTGATTTAAGAAATGGCTTATAGATAAAACCCTTTTGCAAATGGTTTTGCCACTTTAGGAATTGACCACTTTGAACCTTACAATGTTTGGAGCCTATTAGAAACCACCTTTGCAAATAAAACTATCTTTTGCATGCTTACATGCATGACTTTGTTTCTATTATTTTATGTGTGATTAATTTGTTTGAATATTGGTTGGAATGCTAGTTGAAGTTGTGTTTTCTTGATTGATTTGTAGTGAAGTTAGAAGAGTGTGATATTAGCAAGATCAAGAAGTAAACCAACATTATCTACCAAAAAGGCAAGTGACACTATCATCCAAAGTCCTACTATTTTCATTACACTCAGTGGATTTTGAAACATGCATGATAAGGACTATTATATTTTGCTATGCTAAATCCTAATAGGATACCCTTATATATTCCTTAGTGAAAACAATGTAGTTGTAATATGCTTAGCCCGACTATATATATTGAGAAGAGATACATATTAAGATTATATGAAGTATTGAAAAGACTTGTGTTTTATATAATAAAACAAGTACTCAATGAACCACCTGGGTGGACAAGGATACTCAAGTTTTGGACAAGGTAGCATCAAAAGGAACCATGTTTATATGGCAATCTCTTTTTGTATGTGCACTAGAAGAAATCCACCCAGGGACTTAGAGATTGAACATGTTTCTCGTACAGTGGCTTCCGTGTACAGCCACATGCTAAATGGGCACTGCCTTAGTCAACTACATAGTGGAAGACCCATGCATTGGCCTCTTCAGGTTAACTAGAATGAGGGAACTCGAAACCCTACATTGGTGTCTGGTAGACAAGCTAGCATTGTGTATTGGGAGGACCCTATGGAAAGACTTTGTCACATTCTCAATCTGCCAGTACTCCATCTTGGTGAGTACTTATCCAGCGGCCACTGGTGGCAACAAGATGAGAATGTGTCATGTGGGTAAAGTGTACAACATCTGCAGAAGATAAAAATCTAAGTACTTAGCCGTGTCCCCGGTTATGGACAATACTGAGCAACTAAGGCCTGAAGCTATGGAAGATCTCGACATTCCAATTTCTAAAAGTAATACTTGAAAATGACAACAAGAGACTTGAAGCACTTGGGGTTTACCAAGGAGTTCAGAAAGATTTGACAAAAGATCAAAATCATTTTGAAAAGATAGGATAAACAATATTGCTTTCTGCAAATGAGCCTGAACCCCACCTAGCCAAATATGCATGTAATGATAGGATCCACATATTTCTACTTAGTAGTGAAACTTGCCAATACAATTCAAATGTATTGACCCTTGTGGCTATAACTTGTAATGTTGCAGGTTGCTTTGATGTTAGTGAAGTTTAATGATTAGGATTACAAGTCTACAACCAACATGTTTTCCTGTGGCACTTTGAAGATGAAGGACCCCATGCTTATAGATATTCTGCTGCAATGTAATATGATAGCCAAATGAGCTATGTAAGATGTAATGAATTATTTTATTCTTGGTTATAAAGTTGTATTATGACCTTTGTTTCTTGATATTACATCTTAACTGTGGATGCTAGCTATTGATCCAGGGACTAGCATTGTAAACACAGGGATCTCTACCTTATTAAAGGTTGGGACCTCTATAGATGGTATCAGAGCATTGTGTTTCCTATAGGATTGTAACCCTAGGATTGGACTAAACCCCTTAGAAAAATAGGAGTTGTATTTGTCCCAAAACTTATTTACAAACAATCTTGTAAACCCTTTCCTCAACCATTTTGGTTTTGATTCTACATCTCTTCTATTTCAAACTTGATGGACAAAGCCTACCCCATGGCCAAAGACTTCACCATGTGCAAAGGACTTCATCAACTCTAATGACTTCAACATCTTCAACTCTAATGACTTCAACATCTTCAGCCTTTTCACCAAGGACTTCAACCTTGGATATCACTAAGGACAAGTGAGACAAGAAATCTTGCTCAAGATTTGGAGACTAAGGAAACACAACTTAGAAGGAGCCATCATCACCTTTGAAGTTTTGTGACCAAGAGTTTTCCCAAGGAAACCATGATCTCATGCAAAAAGAATCAACCAAGAAAGATGGAAAAATCTCAAGTGAACCATATAGATGGACCACCATATTTAGTTAAGTCAAACACAACAACTTATGTGGTGTAACAAAAAAATATATTTTTGGTTACCTAAAAATATGCTTGGAAACTTGTTGTTTGAAAGGAGTGTTTGTTTGTGATTGCTTACACTTTGCTTGTGTGAATTGTGATGTGTGTGATTAGAATTAATTCCTTAGAAATATCTTGCTTATTCTAATCCCAATCCAACCCAAACAGATGACTACTCCAAGGAACTCCAACATCAAGGTTGATGAAACCAACAACCAAGAGGACAACATGAGAGAACTTATAACAACCCAAAACCAGTTGAACCAAGTGACAACTAAATTCATAGCCAACACCAGTGGGGAAGACCCAACCATGCAAAGGTTTTTTGAAACCCAAGCCCAATTGTTGCATAAGGTGACAGATCAAATGATCAACATGGAAGGCAACTCTTCCAAAGGAGTTTGTGACAACAAAGATGACAAAGATGTTATTCTAGAAGGAACCCAAGCTTGCAATATTTGTGGAGACAAGGATCACACTTCCAAGGAGCATGGAGAACAATGCCCCAACTGTGAAGAGAAACACCCAGCTGACCAATGCCCCACATCTCAAGCTACTTGCTACCTGTGTGAAGGAAATAATCATGTCCCTATCCAATGCCCCATCTATCCCATAGTTGAACAAAGGAAACAAGGTGGAGTGCAACAACTGATTGCAGACTATCATGAGAGAGCCAAGTCTACCAAGAAGGATGAGGACAAAGGAAAATCTCCACTTGTACCCCCATGCAATACGACCCAATTTAAAGGACCAAAGAAGAGGCATATGAATTATCCAAGGAGCAATAGAAGGTCAAAGAAACCATTAGACATTCCTACCTATGAGATAACATATGAAGAACATGAACTAGAGGCACTCCTAGCTTTGGAGAAAACCAAGAAAAAGAAGGACAAAAGCCATGTGCAATGTAATCATTGTAAAGAAATGGGACATTATGCGAGTGAATGTCCAGAGAAGAATAAGTATAAGGAGATTGTCCAAGTATGGTGTAACAACTGCAAAGTGCTAGGCCATTATGTAGCAACTTGTCCATAGAAGATACGTGATGAACTCAATCTTATCACATGTTAAAACTGTGGTAACCAAGGACATTATGCAAGCAACTGTCCAGAAAAGATGAAGCACAAGATAAACAAGCCTATGAAGGATCTCAGCCTTGTCACATGTTTCAAGTGTGGAAACAAAGGACACTATGCAGATGTTTGCCCAGAGAAGTTTCCCCAAGATTCCAAGCAGGCCAAGATGTAATTTAGTTGGAATTTTTTTAAGGTGGTAGTACCCTAGATGCTTTGAGCCAACTTGTAACCCTAGCCTCCCCAAATCTCGGGACGAGATTTATTTTAAGGGTGGTAGCCTGTCACATCCCAAGATTTTCCAAATCTTGTAATGTGAAAAATAAAATAAACAAAATAATTTTTTGTTGAAAATCAGGGTGAAAAGAAACTTTTGTTTCTAAATGGAAACTTAAAATCCCATCTTGAACAAACTTTGGTAAAAGTTTGAATCCAACAAAAATCCAAATCAAGGGAAATGCATTCCTCAATGAATGTATCTGGAAATTTAAACACTTGGAAAATAAATCCAAACCCTAAAACCCTAATGGAATAAAAATCATTTCCAAGTTATCTCCAAACCCATGGATTTGGTCCATATAAAAATTGATCAACAAACATTCACAAATGATCAAGAAAGACAAATAGAAATATCATAAGACCATAGAAATTGGTTTCACTCAATTTGGAGCCATAAATAAAATCTTATGAATTTAATAAGATAAGAAATTGAATTCCGAAAGCTATTGAAGAACCTATCTTTAAATCCATACCAAATGGTGAGAAATTGATCCTAAAAGGATTTAAAAGGATAAAGAATTTTCCAAATAAAATAATATGGCCTAAACCAAATCCTATTGGAATAAAGATAAATCCAATCTTAAAATGATTAATAAATCCTATTAAAATACTTTCAAATAATTCAAGATGAATTATTAGACACCCTTTTAAGTAAACAAAACTTACTGAAAGGTTTGTAAGAATTTAGAAGTCAAATGGAAATTAAAAACATTATTAAATCATACTTTGATTTAAAACAAGGGCCCTTTTTATTAATTAAAATGACCCCATAAAGGAATAAAATAAATTCCAAAAATTAACATCAGAATGTTTTATTAATCAATACTTAAACCTACACAAACTTTGACAAAGGTTTGAAATCAAATGCGGGTTTGATTTGCTTATTCAAAATCAAAACAGAAAAATCAAAAGAGAAAAAGAAAAACAAACAGAACAGGAAAAAAATATGAAAAGGAGCCAGCCCTGCCGGCCAGCCCAGTCTAGGCCCAACCAGCCCACCTATCCCCCTCCCCCGAAGCATTTTCTCTCACTCACGAATCGACCCACACAGACGCTGACCGACGGACCCCACCTCTCCTCTCTCTCACTCGATGACAACGATGCCCCACCTGCCAGCTCGTCATTCCTAACCTTGCGACCGTTTCCTCCCCTTATCTCGCCTCGCCGTTTCTGGCCAAATGAATTCGGTTGAATTCGTTTAAATGCGCGGTTAATTCTCCCCCTGGACCCTGCCGTCTTAACCCCCTCTGTCTCCTCCCCACTTCTCCTCCTTTCCACGAAGCAGTAAGCCCCCAGGCTGCTCCGAATTGGACCCGCGCCGCCGCAGCTCCGACGAGCTCGCAACCAAATTCCGGCAGCCCGGCGTCACCCCTCGCCTCCTTGAGCACCCAAGCGTGACCCCCAAACCCTGGTGATCCTCTCTGCATCCTCAACTTGGCCGCGCTTGACCCAGGACGTGGGCAACCTCCTCGACTGAACATCACCGACATCTGCTCCCTCTCCGGCGACTTCCCTAGTAACCATCTGACTGCCCCTCGTCTTTCCAAAGATACGCCTGTGACCAATGAACTTGTCCGCGTCTAACGCCACTTGTTTTGTGTCCTAGCGCGCTACGTAGCCTCGTCCCCGACGACATCTGAGCGAGCCCGAGGCGCAGCTCCACTCCGGCGAGCGATTCCGATCACCTCCGTGCGCCCCCTCGCCAGCAAGGACTACCTTGAGCTTCCCCACGCCACGATGAACACGGTGAGCATCTCCCCTTCCTACCTCTCTTCCTGTAGCATCGACTCCGCCGCCATCTGACCGCTCCGCCACCACCTGCCGCCGCTAGCGCCGCCCACCTCTGGTCAGTCGCACAGTAGCCGTTCGATCTGGATCCAACGAGTGCGATAGATTCACTTAACTGAAAGGGTATGCTAGTTCTGAACCGTAAGATCACACTTAAATCCTACGGCTTGCATCGCTTGATCCACGTGAAACGGTACCGATGAGTAAGAACGCGACACGTGGTTAAGTCCGTTTGAAATAAAAACAGAAATGCCTATTAGATGTTCCAATTTGAAAAATCCATAACTTTCAAACCACACGTCCAAATTTTGCAAACTTTATATCAATGGATTCAGCAAGACAAGCCCTAGCCAACCATGCACTTTGTTTAGTAAAAAGATTCTGTTAAAATGTTTGTTTTTGCAGAAACTTGTGTATGCATGTGTAGGATATAAAAATTGTTCTAAAATGATTTTGAGGATAAAATCTTTGGCAAATGGTTTGTTTTGAACCTACTGACCATAGGAAACAAATTGTGGTTTCAAAAATGTATTTGGTGAAACAAAAGAATGAATCTTGGATTTAAACCATTTCTAGACAAATAAAAATATACTTTAATTATTAAAATGATTTTGGAGGAAAACCTTTGGGAAATGTTTTGGAAATAAACTCTCTGACCCTAAACACAAGATTTTATGGTTTGAAAACATATTTTGTTAAACCTATAGAAGGATGCCTTTTTAAAAGCATTTCTTCACCACATAAAATAATGATTTGGTTTGAAAATGGTTTATGAAGTAAAACCTTTTACAAATGGTTTTGCCACCTTATAAAATGATCCTTAGGTGTTTTCAAATGTTTATAACCCATTAGAAACCACTTCTCCAAATAAAACAATCTTCAGCATGCTTGCATGCATTGTTTTGTTCTATTATTTTATGTGATGTTTTGCTTGAATGGTAGATTGAATTTGTGCCTTGCTTGATTGAATTGTAGTGACTTGAAGAGTGTGATTGTAGCAAGGACAAGGAGTGAACTTATACTCTACCAAAAAGGCAAGTGATGCTTCATGCTTTGTCCCATTATTTTCACTATGCATTACTGATATTTCTAAGTAGGACTTGCATGGAATTTTGCTAAGTATAAACTATGCTATGGGAAATCCTAGTAGATGAAACCTTAGTAGAAATTTCCTAAGTTAAGATTCCTATTACTATCATGCTTAGCTTAGCTAATAGAAAACAAGGGTGGAATATATATATTCATGCTATGGAAAATTTCTAAGTCTGAGGACTTGTGTTTTGTATAATAAAACAACTAAGTGAATGAATCACCTGGGTGGAATGGAAGGAATGGTTTGTGTTGAGTGGTTCACAAGGCCCATTTCTATGGTTTACCTTGTGTATCTCACTTGTGGATGGCCACCCAGGAACAAAGAGATTTGAGATGTCAAATGTTGAGAAGCTTCAAGTGCATCCACTTGGCATTATGGGCTCTGCCTGGATCATATAGGTTGCAATAACTTAGCCAAATGGACAGTTGGTGGTAGGGGTTTGATAGGTTGGAGCGCGTCCATTTTGGTCTAAGGGAAGGCTTCTGAAAGATCTTGTCTTGGGAAACCAAGTCTTGTGGGGAAAGTGCACCACCTCTGCAGAGTGTAAAATCTAAGTACTTAGCCATGTCCCTGGTAAAGGACAATTTGAGCATCAAGACATGGAAGCTATCAAGAATCTCATCATCCAAATTTCTAAGTTAAAAACTTGTGGTTCAACAAGGGTTGAAAGGATCACCAATTTCTATTGGGGGATGCCTTGGGAAAGATTTTGTCAAAGCAAAAACTTAGTGTTTTCAAATGGTAAGGAAAATCTATTTTGAGCAATGCAATCCTCAACTCCACTTTGCCAAATGCATATAGATGATAGACTCCACAATATTACAATAGTATCACTTGCTAATACAATTCAAATGTATTGACCCTTGTGGCTGTAACTTGTTATGTTGCAGGTTTGTTTGATATTAGTGAAGTTAATGATTAGGATTACAAGTCTACAACCAACATGTCTGCCTGTGGCACTTTGAAGATGAAGGACCCCATGCTATTGTTATATTCTGCTGCATTGTAATGAGATAGCCAAATGAGCTATGTAAGATGTAATGAATTATTTTATTCCTGGTTATAAAGTTGTATTATGACCTTTGTTTCTTGATATTACATCTTAACTATGGATGCTAGCTATTGATCCAGGGACTAGCATTGTAAACACAGGGATCTCTACCTTATTTAAGGTTGGGAACCTTACAATGATCCAGCACGCGGTGGAGATTGCCGAAGGCCAAGGTCAAATGCACCAGCCTAAGACCTTGGCGCCGCACGCAGCCTACAACAAATTCCTCCAGGAATATGTCTTGACTGGTCTGTTTTAAATTTATCACTGATGCTCCTGCTAAGGCGGCTCCGTGTCCCTGCTCCTGCTGCTGCCCCTGCCTATATTTTGTTTAAGGTAAATAGTACCTCTGGTTGCATATAAGAAAATATCTATATCCGTAGTCTCTGGTGGTTGAACTATTATAAGTACCTCGTTTAATATATTAATCTACTCCTTTATATGGAGTTCCTTCAATTTTCTCGTGTTCAATTATATTACTGATCATGATGCCGCACTGATCTATATCCTAGTTTCTGGTGCTTGAATTAATAAGAATGGAAGCGTAACCATTACCATATATAGGAGTTAATACTTAGGCACTATGTCATATATTTTCTTCGATGTATGAACCTCATTTACTCTTAGGCCTTTCACAATGGAGTGTATATATCTTAGCACGTTACCATATATAGGAGTTATAAATACCTAAGAAAAAAAACCTCTCCAATACATTGTATCTTAGGGATTGTTTGATTCAAAGGTTTCGCAAAAGAATTCTATATAGGATTCCAATCCATAGGAATTTTTCCAATAGGGTGTGTTTGTTTCAAAGGAATAAATCCTTCAAAATTCCTATATATGGCTTTCCTACACTATAATTCTATAGGATTTCTAAAAAGAGGTGAGCCCTCTTGGAAAAATTCCTTCGTGTCTATGACAACTATGACATATACCTAAACCCTATAAAATTTCCTGTGTTTTTCCTGCGGTGCAATCAAACAGCTTATCTTACCTATTCTTGCATTTTTCATTCCTATAGGATTCTAAGTGTGTAAACACCTAGCAAGAACGTGTAAACACCTAGCTAGAAAGCATGTCTAAATTTATGATTAACAAAATCTGGAGTTCTCAATATATCCGGATCTCGAAATATTCACTCAACCAGACTTCCTTAAAATAATACATGAAAAATGGTTATATTGGTGAAAAAATCATAATTAAGAAACCAAATGATCTCATTTCGTGATTACACATTTGAATTAGTCAAATTCAAAACAATTGCACCTTATTGCTTTGTCCCAAGCGCATGAACATTAGGAGTCATCATGCTTTGAGGGTATAAGATCCAAGGTTTGTACTACACCAATTTTTTTCTTCAATTTATGAACCTTATTTAGTCTTAGGGGACTCAATTTCACTCTATCAAGCATGTATACACAACTTTATTTTCTTTTAAATTATGAATAATTATCAAATTTTAGAATAATCAAATGCTGGAGTTCTGAATATATCCGGAGTTTCGAACAAGTTTGTTTTTCTTGGTGGAAAAATAGGAAATATTCGGTGAACGGATGTTCTTAGAGAAATTTTCCACTTGCAGCCGTCTGAGGCTTGTACTTGGCGGCAAATATCTGAAAATATTTGGACAAAATTTTCAGATCTGTGCCACATTTTTTCTTCCCTGCCCGCCCAAACCACTTTCCACCGCCGTCGACGGTCCCCTGCCTCTCCACCGCCACCGCCGGTCCCCTTCCTCTCCACCACCATCGCCTTTTGTCCTTGCCTCTCCACCACCGCTGCCTCTGGTCCCCTATGGTGCGGACGATCTCCCTCACTTATGAGGACCCCTTCGTCATCCACGTAGGTATGCGTGAAAACCAAACACCCAAAACCCTAAATCGGAAGCTTCAATTTAGGAATCTTGCTATGGAATTTGCAAATTTTCTTATCTATTTTAAGGTTCAGGCCAAGTTACCAAGATGCAAAGACCTGAATGCGCCATCATAGAGCCTCCCCTAGGTGACCTGCATCTTTCCCAACTCTTTTCCCCTTGTATAAATCTCAAAATCTACAATTGTCACTTCTAGCAATAGAGATTTAATTGTCACTTCATTGGTCTCTCTATATCTTGATTGTATTAAGATGCTCTCTATATGTATCTATTTAATAGATGGGAACCTGCAGTGACGCTATCTTTGGTGGTTTTGAATTCCAGTCATCAAATGAAGATCCCACCGAGAGGATTGAATTTAGAGGTATCAAAAGAACATCAAAATTGCAATCATCTGTTTTTTATGCGTTTAGACGGTAGACATTGATTTGTTGTTGCATCAGGGCCGCAATACACGGGGACACTAATTTTGATAAGTAGAGCCTTTTTTGAAACAACATGTATCTGAAAGAAGTTCATGTAGACTTCCTCTTTGACTGGTGTGAACCGAAATTTACCCCAAAAATCAAGTACTGCATCTACAGGCTGCCCTATTCATCTGTCATGAAAAAAAGTGCAAGATGGTAAGATGATATATTCTTGATAATGTTATCAACAACAAGCTAACATGTGTTATTTAAATACTTCTAGTAATCACACGCATGCTAATTCTTCAATTTGCTGTACTTTCCCACACATTTGGAGCTGAGTTCACAAGAAAATACCTAAAGAATCTCCTTGATGAACCTACTGATGTCCATGTTTTGCGAATGAAGATCAAAAATCCAAAGATGGTTAGGATGAAGATAGGAGTTGGCCAGCATTGTCCTTTTTTCTCTCATGTCCATAGGTGACATGCAATCTTGACGACTTGACGACTAAAGATAGCATTATCCTTTTTTGCTCTGATGAAAAAGATAATGGAGAGGTACATATTCTAGTTCAGAAACTACCACCGGGCGACCCATTTTAAATACAATGCTAGTTTGTTAGAGTGTACTAATTATACTATTCTAATTGATTTATGGATTGCACTTTGTATGTACTGCCATAATGTTTAATAGATAAATTTGTATGATTTCCCCAACTATCTAGCTAATGTTACCGTGATCGAGATGCTATAAGTTCTTGAGTTAATCTGTCTATCTGGCTGCTATATCATGATTATGTGTAATCTCAGCTATGATCGAGTTTGAATTAGCATTGTATAATTTCAAATGGTTTACACACACTGGATACGGTCAATTTAAAAATAAGCTTCAAGGCACACTAGTTCTGGAGACGGTCTTTGTTAGAATCAGACTCATGTGGCCTCACTATTCCAGACGGTCCATAGTATAGGCCGTCTGAGGTTGAAGAGTTCTTGCAAGAGGTTAGAAATATTGCCCGTCTCTAATTTTTAGATGTTAGAGGCGTTTGATTATTTTCACTGTCTGAGGTCACCTATCTTAGAGTCACAATGAAAAACCGGCTCAGGTGGTGCGCTCTTAGAATCTATGCACTTGAGCTGGAACGAGAAACCGTCTGAGGCCTATGGGAAATTGACGTCTCTAAGTAGCGAGTTTGTACTAGTGAGATCTATGCATAGATACAACTCTGATACTATTGTAGGGTTCATTGCATGGAAAACAAAAAAATTCTACCGCGAGAACGAACAAAACCAAGATCCAATCTATGGCAAAGCCAAGATCTAATCTATGAGATAGGTGCAACGAGATTGGAGAGAACTAACCCTCGTAGATCCAAAGCATTTAATGAGATCGGATCTCATGGTTGATGTAGTCGATC
Source organism: Avena sativa (assembly GCA_916181665.1). Classification (NCBI taxonomy): domain Eukaryota; kingdom Viridiplantae; phylum Streptophyta; class Magnoliopsida; order Poales; family Poaceae; genus Avena; species Avena sativa. The sequence goes on from OV702296.1 coordinate 223,073,174, forward strand.
ACTTGCTGATCTCAAGATCGTGATGACGATCCTTCTAGTGCCATGTTCCGGCAGTGCTTCCGCACTCGGTCACACGTACGGAGTCGATGAAGACCTTCCTCTCCTTGTTCTAGTGGGCAGCGGATGTAGTAGATCCCCTCGGAATCCCAACAGTATGACGCCGAGGTTGTGGTGGAGGAGGAGAATTCCTACAGGGATTCGCCTAAGCCGGAGGAGGAAGGGAGGTGGCAGCTAGGGTTGAGTCAAGGGGCAAGGGAAAGGGACAAGGGGGGTGCGCCCCCACCCCTATTTATATAGAGGGGGGCTGCGACCAAGGGTTCCTAGCCCTTTCCGAGTGCCCCCAACTCGGCCACAAGGGGGAAGAGGTGGGAACTTCCCCCAAGTCTCCCCCGTTTTCAAACTAGGGTTTGACCCCAATTCCTTTGGTGGTCGGATTTGCCCCTTTGGATTTGGTGCGGCTAGACCTAGGGCTCCCCTGTGGCATACCTCAGCCCAAGTGGCCCTTCCCTTGGTGGTGGACCCATTTGTGGTCCATCTAGAACATTTTAGAAGCTTATGGTCAAAATACCAAAAAGATTTCCAAACCCTAGAAAAACACTTTCCTTATATGAATCTTATTCTCCAGACCATTCTGGATCACCTCGTGATGTCCTCAATCCAATCCGAGACTGCGTACAACATTTGGTCTCCAACTCATATTCCATATCTATTTTAAACAACACCGATTCCTTATGTGTGTCACCCTACAGTTTGCGAACTATGCAGACATGATCGAGACATCTCTCTGATCAATAACCAACAGCAGGATCTAGAGATCCATAGTGGCTCCCACATATTAAACGATGACTTCGTGATCGAATGAACCATTCACATACGATACCGATTTCCTTTGTAATGCGATACTTTACTTATCCGAGGTTCGATTGTCGGTATCTCCATACCTAGTTCAACCTTGTTATAGATAAGTACTATTTACACATACTATGATGTGACATCCCTTGTGACCTAGTCACATGCTTGCAAGCCAATTGGATGACACTCCACCAAGAGGGCCCAAAGTATATCTATCCGTCATATGGATGGACAAATCTCACTCTTGATACATGCGCCTCAACACATACTTTCAGAATACCCAATGCCACCTTTATAACCACCCAGTTATGGAAGTGGCTGTGAGACCCCGGATTTACGGTCCGAGAATCCCCGTTATGCCTGCAATTCACGTTCCCATGATCAGTGAGCCATGAGCATAACCGACAAGTATCATTACAACATACAGAAAGTAACGAGTACAAAACTTACATCATTGTTGTTATGGCGATTACACAAATCAAATAGCAGAAGTCTTCAATCGTAGAGCCCATTTCATGTCTTACCCTACAGGTAACTAACTGGGAAGATGACCTAGCTTGCATAGAAGTAACATCTCATTCCTTAGCATCTGGAAATCTGGCCAAGTAAATAGCCAGGGACAAAGCCGTGAGTACTTTTGAATGTAATCCCAAAACCACCGAGATAAGGTAAACAAGGATAATGCATAATTTGGCTCTGGCGAGGTAGCTCCATACTATAGTGTTTTTGAAAATGCCTAAAATGGCATCTCTATCTCTTTAGTGAAACAGAGTTTTTGAAAACATGTCTCCTTTCTGATTATATGGACATCTCAACATCTTTGTTAAAACCCTTTTTGAAAACTGTTTTAGAGTAAAACCCTTTTGAAATTACTTTTGACCATCACTGGTCCAAACAAAACTCGTTCTTATACCTACTTCTCGTTACCAAGTCACATCTCTGTAGTTCCTCAAATTCAACCCAACGTTACTCCTAGAAATCACCTTTCCAACCATCCATGACCGTGGACACGACTATTCGAATAGATTATACTCTGAAGAGTCTGTGCACTTCACCCACAAGAATCAATACATCCACCGAGATACAACCACGGCCCACTACACATGCTAAACGGGGGTTTGGATAATCAAACCTAACCTTTCATTTGTTGTTCCTACAATAGGCACTTCCCCAATGGTGCTTAGTTCTCCCTGGACGAGTACCTGACTTCAAAAGTCCGAATCTCCCTGCCTTTACTTCCTTAAGAATGCCACCCATACTCCCTTAACCTTGTACCTTCTGGTGGAGCCCCATAGTTGCAACCAACCTCGAGGGAGTTAATAGAACCCTTCCGGGTACGACGACCCCCTAAGTGGAAGAGGAACCGACTTCTAGGGTCACGGGCCGCTTCTATGCATTATGGCGCTGCCCATACTAAGGAAAACAAATTACGAGCTAGCCCTGAGTCACATCCAGGGTAATGTGGTTGCATAGATAAATTGTTCCGGTAAAATACTCGAGTGACCCATTTCTTCTCTTTCTCTTCTTAAAATTTCCTCTTCTCTTCACCATTATTTTCTTTAGTAAAACATCCACTTGGAAATGATGCCTGTTTTCAAGGGTTTTATTTTGAAAACTTTGTGGTGGGGCAAAACCTCAAAATAGTTTTATAATTGAAAAACGGTAGTTTCCAAGGAGGGAAAATGCTAAGAATCTTAGCCTCGATCTAAAGGGTAAAGATGGTTGTTATCAAGGGTAAGTGTCCTAATGGACACTCGAACATAACTTGGAGGATCCAAGTTACTCTCTTATTTTATTTGAAACCAAACATGCAAGTAATCATGAAATTCATGAACGAGACACAAAACAATTGAAAAAAGGAGTAGGTCAACAAAGAAGTTCGGAAATGGTGGCTTTCCTGTGACAAGCTAGATGTCCCTGACTTCTTTAGAATACCAGAATACCACAATAATAATAATAAGAAGAAGGAGATACATGCTTCCTTCTTATCAGTGTCAGACAATCGCAACTATTGCCGTTATCGAGCATACATGCAAACAAACAACACCTCATTCAATACAAGGCAATACAAGCATCAAAACTATACAGCAAGAATTGTACCATACAAATTTATGATTCAGTATGTTTTGTGTTCTTGGGTTTAGAGCAAGTGGAAAGGCTTGAAAGTCATTTGGGGTTTTTCTTTAATGGATTTGGGAGGCTATGGCTATTTAATAAGGGTTTTTAAACCAAGGTCCATTTTTGTATAATAACAATATGCAAAATTGATATCATGGAAATGGTATTGATAAAATGAAACCAACAAAAGTTGTTTCATGATTTTATCAATTTCCATTGATTTATAAAGAGTTTTCTAGTGAATAAAACTCTAGTTTTAAGGAAATAATTCACCAGAAAATTTCTAGAGCCCCCAAAATTATTTCCTTGAACGATTAGGTAGGATTTGTTGGACTGATTCACATAGAGTTGGAATCAACTTAAAATATTTAACATAATGCCTTCAGAAAATTCCTAAAGACAGTTATAGATGGTATTTGTTGTTTTAACCAGATTTAACGTACATAAGCTTTTGATATGATTCCAGAGACACATGTTAGGCATTTGAAATACCGTTCTATAGAAATTGGAATCACCCTTTTTGGAATTACAGAATTGTTGTTGTGATTTTATTAGTGCATGAACTATGCATAGAATGATTTAATTCACAATAAATCAACATGGGCCTAGAAAATTATGTGCTCCTGGGGTTGGAAGTTTATTCATATGCACGTGTTCTGGGAGTTGGAATTAGGTCAATACCCATTTTTTGTTTGACCTAGAGAAATCCCTAAATTCAAATATGTGCCGTTTTTGTCATTTTTACTATGGGCAATCTAGGAAGCAAAATTATATGGGGCCAGGTTGGTATGCAATGTATCACTAGTAGCTTGGGATGCAAAAATAGTTCATGCCATTTGGAGTTATGGAACTCACAAAAATAATTATTTTCTAAGGATACATTTAGGTATTATAATTCCTGTAATTAATCTGGACATTAAACTGCTCAATCTCTGGTACTGCATGTTGAGGAAAACATGTATGTAGTTACCAAAAATAAGATCTGTGCAAAATCTAGTAATCTCCATTTTTGTTTGGATTTAAAACAACAGGAAGTGATACGTCCATTTTGCATCACCATTCTATATCATAAATTGATTCTATTCATTGATATATTTCATATTAAGAGGTGATACTTATATTATTCCGTTTGTTTTTGCATGTTGGATGATTCTTGGAGGATGAACTATCGGAGTCAGGATTCTGATGGAAAAATGGTGTTTTGATGCAATTTCGTGAAGATCGGAAACATACCAGAAAAACTACAGAAAATTATATTTTCTCAGAAGACGAAGGATGCCAGAAGGGGAGGCAGAGTTGGGCCATAGGGGGCCCACACCCCCCAGGCGTGGGCCACCCTGGGCCGCTCCTACAGGTGGTGTGGCCGACCTGGCTAACCTCTGGCTCCACCCCTTCGCCTATATCTTCCTCCCGAAACCCTAAAGTTTGGGGAGCGACCACAATAAAATTTCGCTGCCTCTGCGAGGCAGAAACTTTAGAGAGAATGAGCTCTCCGATAGACATATTTCTGCCAGGGAAATTCCTTCCCGGAGAGTGGAGATCGTTGCCATCAACACCATCATCAAGCTAGATTTCATCGGTATCATCATCATCATCCACACCACCATCTCCACCAGCACCATCATCACCACTCCATCCCACTATAACAATTGTGTTGAATCTTGCATAGTTCTTAGGGGAAACTTTCCCGGTGTTGATTACTATTGTAGTTGATGCTTGTGAGTGGAACCATTGAATTATTGTTTAAGTTTAGATTGTTATCCATCATTATATCATATCTGATCTTGATCCATATGATGTCTCGTGAGTAGTTCATTTAGTTCTTGAGGACATGGGATAAGTCATGTTGTTAGTAGTGGAATTGTGTTGAGGTATTATTCAATGGTTTAATATTTAAGTTGTGGTGCTATTCTTCTAGTGGTGTCATGTGAATGTTGACTATATGATACTTCACCATTTATGGGCCTAGGAGAATGCATTGTGTATTTGGCTACTAATTGTGGGGTTGTCGGAGTGACAGAAACCTAAACCCCCGTTAGGAAACCCTTCCACAAGGGAGTGTAGGATCTCAGAGTTTAAGGCTATGGGTAGGTTTTTATATTAATTACTTTCTTGTAGTTGCGGATGCTTGCAAGGGGTTTAATCACAAGTATGTATTAGTCCAAGTAAGGTCGGTACATTAGCACATGTTCACCCACACAACACTTATAAAACCAAAGAAGATTAATCATCTATATGAAATGATAGTACTTGACAGTATTCCCATGTGTCCTCGAGAACGTTTGGTCCTTATTAGTATTACCACTGGCTTGTCCTTGCTAAGAAAGGATTGGGCCACTTGCTGCAATTATTTGCTGTATTTATTTACTTGCACTCTATTTCCTTGCTTTACTCAAAAACCCCTAAAAATCTGTTTGCTAACTATTTACATAGATTTCCTGCTCCTTACCACTAGTCAATACCTTCTGCTCCCCGTTGGGATCAACACTCCTATTTATCGAAAGTACTACAATACACCCCCTATACTTGTGGGTCATCAGGAAGATACCAGATCTAGGTATGAAGAAATAAAAAGTAAAACTGTTAGGATGAAATGGGCCAGATCTGACCGATCCAGGCCAGCGAGGTGTGCCGGTCGGCCTGTTTACTCATCACCGTGGGCTGGCTGGGATTCAAATCCACGACAGGCCAGCCCCGCCGGTTAGTGGCCATAGCACCGAAGGGGTATGGGGGAGGACGGCCGTCGGATTAGAGTGAGGATCGACAGCCACAACACTTCTTCCTCCTCGCGATAGATTGGGCTATGCGGGAACCCTAGCTTAGATTGGGGAGGGTGCGGGGCTCACCTTAGGGCTTGGAGGGGTGGCGAGGAGGGTCCAGGGCAAGGCGAAGCTCATCGGCAACCCCGACGATGGGTGGGATAGCTAGGTTTGCTTCAGATCTCTATCGCAGGCATGTCCGCGATGGTTGAAGCTTACTCTGGGGGAAAGGGAAAAAGAAGGGAAGACCACACTTCGATGCGGGGCTTGATGACGGTATCATGGAAGGGAGGCCGCAAAGGTTCTGGCTCTATAAGTGAGCTTGCGTGAGGATGGCTGCAATGCTCTTTCGGGAGCTCGCCGGAGGAGGCCTCAGGGGCATCTGCATATCTATAAAAAGGAGAGGATTAGAGGCAGGAGGGTATGGGGATTGTACCACGGTGACCTGCAGGAGTAGAGAGGCAGAGGGGAGATCGTACGGGCATGAGCTCGACCATGACCGAGGAGTGGGAGTTCTCCTTCTCCCAGGGCATGCGGAGGCAGGGGTGCTGTGGGAGAGATATAGGGAGCAATGTGGAGTTTGAAGGAGTGAAATAGGAGAGTAGGCACGAGCTGAGAGGCCTCTGTCCTATTTAACTCGTGGAGGAGGGCTCATGGTAGACATAGTAAATGAGAGAAAAAAGGAGAGGGTGTGAGATACTATTTTTGGTTTACTATGGGCGGTGGAGAGTGGTATGAGGTCTCTGGGTCGAGTAGAGGGGCCGAGGAGGGTTGGGTGTGCTGTTGTGATGAGGTGATGTGGCCAGACAAGTTTGTCTCCCTTTTATAATCTTGGTTTCCAAGCACTATGAGACAAGGAGATGGTTTGGGCACTATAGAGGGTTCCACGACAAGAGAGGGTGTGGTATGATCTGGAGGATTGCGGGACAAGATTTGAGGAGGTTTGCTAGTGGTTTTTGGTAATAAGCTCAATTTTTCCATAATGAGTGCTTATGAAGAAAATCTTGGTTTTTGATCCTTTCAGGATGAGATAAGGGTGTGGATAGATGGGTATGGTCTAGATAGGGTTCCAATATTTATTTGGAAATTTTATGAATATTTTACATCCTCATTTTGTCAATTATTCAAATAGTGCTGAATGGGTTTTCAGAAGCTATTTTGATATTTTTACATTGTATAAGGTTGTTTCTTGATGGGAGATGGTCCTAAATAACATATCACACTTTGGGGAATTTTCTTGGAATTTATTAAGATATAAAAGTATTTCTAAGGAATTATTTCTTATTTCTGCTATTTAAGAAAAATGGCAAAAAAACAAAATAAAGCGTCTCAAAAATATTTATTTTTTAGATGGGAAGATAGGGTATGATATATAGGAATCAAATGTGCCTTGATTTGGCCAAGTGATTATGAGAAAAGCAAACTTTCCTTTATAGAGAAGGTTTTGAGGATTTTGCCAGAATGGAAATCTAATAGTTGCAGGATCCAAATAATTATGGAGATTACTTGGTAAATGATTATATCCTAGGTGGATGTTGTCAACTTGAGGTATACATCATTGGAAACCTTGGGTTTTGAAAAACAAGATGGATTTTGGAAGAAGGCAAGAATTTGAGGATCTAGGGCATTAATATTTTTATACCTCCTAAACATGGTTGGATTAGGGAGCTCAGAGCTCACCTTGATGTAAGGGATAGGTGGATGGTTAGAACAAGTTATATATATGATAAGGGAAACAATAGTTGGGATTGGTTGCATTTGAGGTGATCTAGAAGTGATGGCAAACTTTGTTGAAAACAAGGTTGTCATGGTAGATGAGTTATGATACCTCATAAACCATGTGGGTTTAAGAAGCACCATCCTCTAATGGAAACAAGTGAAGGGTGGATTGATGTAACATGGTTAGTTTCTCAGAATCATGTAAAGAGTTGATCAAGGGGAGGTAGCATAATGATGTGAGCTTCTACCAAAGTAGGCAAGATGATAAGAATTTGCAGAAAAGATTATTATCTTGACTACAAAACCATCATGGATGAGTGGGAACCAGAATGGTTTAGCCAAGGGAAAGAGTGGGATTTGGTAGTACTAATGGTGTACTACAAGATAGTTCAAGTACATTCTCAAGAATGCACACATATTGGAGTAGGTGAGGTTTCAAAGATTGAATCTAATTAAGGATTTCAGACTTAGTCAAATTTGGAAGATTTGGACAAGTATGCAAGAGAGAAACATTTAGAGAGGATGCAAGGGTCCATCTTTATCATCAAGTGGATGATATTAAAGGATAACTGGTGCATATCAGATTCATGCTGGTATTCGGTGTTTGATGAGTTGGATGCTAATACATAAGATTAGCTCAAGATTGATCTGATAAGTAGAGTAGGTGGTCACTTGAGAGATTTAGGATAGATCTGGCTTACGAGAATTGGTTCAAGATTTAGTGATCTTAATCAATGGTTTGTTCATAAGAGATGAGCTCCTAGATTAGCTCACTCTAGTTCCTAAGCAATCAAGTCATCACACATAGCAGATCAAAGCAATTCATCAAACAGAAGATCAAGGAAATTCGTCTAATCAATTTCTCCACTACGACTAAGGTTACCATCAATCCTAGCTTGAGGTGAGCATGGGTGTTTTGAAGAGGTTATGTTTTGAATTAAGATAAGGACCTCTTGGTATTTCTAGCAATATTAGAATGAAAAGGTTTTAGGAAAGGTTTTGGAAAACCTAGAGATAAGAGTAGTTGAATGCTCTGTCTTGAAAACATAAGGAGATTATATGTAGGTCTCCATAGTTTTGTTAAATATGAACTAATAATTTTTTGTTGTTGTGACAAAGTCATCTTGGATCAAGTTCAAATTGTCAGAAAATTTGAGAATATGAAAGATAAGCCAAGACATCTCTTTTGTAAAATAGTTTTTGGCAGCTAGTGTTGAGGTAAGGGGTATATCATCTAGTACATAATCAGTTGCATAAGCAAAACCAAAAAATCAACAAAAATTGTAACATTTAATAAGAAAAAGTTTTTGTTCCCCCTTATTTTTTCCTTTTTGATAGGAAATTAGGGTTTGACGATGGCTCAGCTGATTGTTGAGTTTCGTTTGGAGACCCCAAGAGGAAGGTATGATGAGCACATCAGCAAGTTTTCCCTTAGTAAGAAACCGAGGTTATCGAACCATTAGGAGAAAGGAAAGGACTCAAAGGTGTTGCTAGCAACTTGGAAACCTGCACAACACAAACTCAAGACTTTGCCCCAACGAATAGTTAGGTTGTCAATCTCACCGGTTCGCTGAAAACAAAGGATTAACTGTATGGCGTGGAAGGTAATGGTGATTTGGAGAAAGTAAATAGTAAAAGTGGAAGATGTATCAATGATAAAGATTGGACCGGAGTCCATAGTTCACTAGAGGTGTTCTCCTTAAGATAAACAAACATGGCATGCTGGGTAAACAAATTACAACAGGGCAATTGACAGGACATAGCAAGGCATAACAATGCAATACTAGACATTCATGATCCTATGAGATTTGATTGGGCAATACAACAAGATACATATACCGCCATCCAACTGCATCTATGACTAGTAATCCAGCTTCAGGTTATCATAAGAACCCCCTCTAGTATTAAGTTGCAAGCAACGGATAACTTCTTTAAGCAAAGTGTGTAAGGTAAACAATCCACTTGTTCCATGAACAAGACACCATTGTTTTCTCCCTAGTAGCAACAACACATCTACAACCTTAGAGATTTATGTCACTTCCCTTAGATTAAATAGAGGCATGAACCCACTATCGAGCATAAATACTCCCTCTTGGAGTCACAAGCATATACTTAGCCAAGATAGCTACTAGAAATGGAGAGCATGCAAGATCACAAACAACATAGACATGATAGAATCAATAAAGCAAAACCATTAATTAATCTGACATAGTAATCTCAATATCCATCGGATCCCCGCAAACACAACATGCATGATTACAAATAGATGACCTTGATCATGAACGGAGCTCACAAGATCTAAACATGCTAGCACAAGGAGGAGAAACAACCATCTAGCTACTACATGGACCCGTAGTCCAAGGTGGAACTACTCACGCTTCATACCGGAGGCTGGCATGATGATGAAGAAGGCGTCCGAGATGATCTCCCTTTCGGCAGGGTATCGGGAAGAGCTTTAGACCCCCCTGATCTAGGGACGATGGTGGCGGAGGCTACGGATTGTTTCGTGGAAGATTGATCGTGTCCTTAGGGTTTTGGTATCAGGGGCTTCTTATAGGCGAAGAGGCGAGGCAGGGGGCACCCAGGCTGGCCGCACCGCCAGGCGCGGGCCAGACCAGGTCGCGCGGCTAGGGGTGTGGCCCCCTGGTGGATCCCCTCCGTCTCGTACTCTGGCTCCGTGTTCCCCACGGTAAAATATTGACTTTGGCTTTTGTCCCATCCAATACCGGGAATATTGATTTTCTGCCTTTTCTGGAACCAAAAACAGAAGAAAATAGGCAACTAGCATTATGGCATCTTGTTAATAGGTTAGTACCAGAAAACATATAAAAACACCTCAAAGTGTATACAAAGCAAATCAAAGTAGATAATAAACAAGCTTCAAACATCAAAAATTATAGATACATTTACAACGTATCAGGGTTGTTGAAATTGGGATGTTACAGTGGTGTTTGGTCTCATCAAAGAACTCATCCAATGATGGTGGTTAACATGATCTCATGGTCAAAGGATTAGGTTACTATGAATTTAAAAGATTGTAGAAAAACAAACTTAATGACTTGATGTTATGCTGCTTACTATGGGTGTGTGTCCATCACATGATTCTCCTAATGATATGATCTTGTTATAAATAACATCCAATGTCCATGATCAGGAAACCATGATCATCTATTAATCAACAAGCTAGTTCAACAAGAGGCTTACTAGGGACTCTTTTATGTTTACAAAACACACGAGTATTAATGTTTCCAGTTAATACAATTATAGTATGGGATGCAAAAATTTATAATAAACATAAATATATGATAATAACCACTTTATTATTTCCTATCGGGCATATCTCAAACTTAGATGCCTTTCTATCAGCAGTGCCGACCTACCACGATTGGCCGCGTCGTTCTTCATGAGACGCACTGGCAGGCGGTCAGTTGGGCGATCCTCCCACGCTTCGCCTGCTAGATTCAGGCACTGGACATTCTTCCTGGCTTTGATTTGTACTCCACCTCTCATAGAAATAGTTAAAACTTATGACCATGTAGATTTACAAGGTTCTGAAAAGGTAGTGTTACAACCCCCTCCAATATTAAGTTGCAAGTAACAAACAACTACTTTAAGCAAAGTGTGTAAGGTGAACAGTCCACATGTTCCATGAATAAGAGACCGTTGTTTTCTCCCTAGTAGCAACATCACATCTACAACCGAAGAGATTTCTATCACTTCCCTTGGAAACTAGAGACATGAACCCACTATCGAGCATAAATACCCCTCTTGGAGTCACTAGCAACTACTTGGCCAAGATAGCTACTAACAACGGAGAGCATGCAAGATGACAAACAACACAGACATGATAGAATCATAAAGACATGATAGAATCATAAAGACATGATAGAATCATAAAGACATGATAGAATCACAAACAACACAGACATACTAATCTCAATATTCATCGGATTCCCGCAAACACAACATGCATGATTACAAATAGATTAGATCTCGATCATGAATGGAGCTCACAAGATCTATACATGAAAGCACAAAGGAGGAAATACAACCATCTACCTACTACTTGGAGCCATAGTCCAAGGTGGAACTACTCACGCATCATACCGGAGAGAAGGTCTCCGGGATGATCTCCCCTCCGGCAGGATGCCGGGAAGAACTTCAGATCCCCCCGATCTAGGGACGACGGTGGCGGCAGATATAGAAGGTTTCATGGAATATTGATCGGGTACCCAGGGTTTCTGCATCACAGGATTCTTATAGACAAAGAGGGAGACCGAGGAGGCCGCTAGGGCGACCAAACCCTAGCCAGGCGCGGGCTAGGGCCTATCCATGCCTGGGGTGGGTTTGGCCCCTCTGGCCAGCCCCTCCGGCTCTCCTTTGGACTTCTTGTTCCCCATGGAAAGTAATTGACTTTGTCCTTTGTCCCGTTCAATTCCGAGAATATTTCTTTACTAACTTTTCTGAAACCAAAAATAGCAGAAAATAGGCATCTGGCATTGTTGCAACTTGTTAATAGGTTAGTACCAGAAACATGTAAAAAGCACCACAAAATATGGACAAGCAAAGAAAAGTAGATACTAAACAACCATGGAGCATCAAAAATTATAGATACGTTTCCAACGTATCATAGTACTAACACGTCCAACTTACCTACAGTAGCTTGTTACATGACCTAAACTACAGTGAAAAAAGAATCAAAACTACGGAACAACAAGGAGTGTACTACTAATAGTATATAAATAGTAGTTTAACATTCTCGAAGAAATTATGTAGTACTAGTAGAGTACAACTGTACTCCTAAATAAGGTTTTTTTACGAGATTGGTAAAACATACATACTGGAGAAACTACCAACTTTACAAAACGGGTTTTGTCATATGAAATATTTTACAAGCAGGACCAGGTGCAAACTAAATGCTGAGTAGTACTTACATCAGCTATACCAGCCAAAAGAAAGAGTTCGACAAAAGGCCGATATCAAATAAGCTATCCTTGAACTAGCTCATTCCAGTCCAGAGCATTTGAGAAGCTTGGGATGAACCAAAATGGAGTCTTCGACCATATCTAACAACTATTGGTGTGGAAACCAATATATGCGTCACCATTCAGACTGAAGCGACAAATTTCAGAATGCGTCATGTACTCGTAGACAATTTCTTGATGTAAGGTGTAAATACAGTTTCTTCTTGACAAATGTCCTAGCGGATCATCTGCACCTCCTACTACAATGTTAATCAGATAGTTCACTCAAAGGAAAAGAGAATATGATCGAAGGTCAGTAACCCTTTTCCATGGGTTGCTGCATGTAACTGGCTTGTGTCCATCGAGAACACCATGAAGTCAAATCCATAAGGATAGGTGCAAATGGTGCGATCATAGTGAACAACACTAGTATCATGTGAAATTGCATTACGTGGGACACCATATGTATAGACCAGAAGAAGTCTTGAACCACGGGGAGATCTTGCTAACCACCACATATCAGGATCATCCTCCTCATCGTCATCAGCAAGCCCATATGTCATGTAAAGCACATCACGTGATAGCTGGATAAGCAAAGGACCTTCAAAGGTAAAGAAAATGTAACATGGAAATAATACTGATATTGATCTGACATTGTAGAAGTTGACATACTATTTTCAAAAATCTTGGTTATAGTTAGGATATTTGATTGCTAAAAAAATATGAATAGCTAGGGATATGCTATGGAAATTCTCCTTTTTTGAAATGGGGATATGCTATGGAAAATCATTTTGACACACGCACCAAAAAATATATTACCAATAAATAAATATATTACCAAATTAAATATTTTCCAGTATTTGTATGTCTCTTAAAACATACAAATGCATATACATGTGTAGTATGTATGGACAAATTTGCATCAAAATATATTTTCACATGGGACATACAAAATGTTGAAATAAAATGAGGTCTATAATGAAATGTATTATGTAAACGATTTTGTGATTTTGTAGATAAAATGTTGAAATAAAATGAGGTCTATTATGCCTTTTGAGATACACGATTTTGTGATTTTTATGTAGCCTATAATGCAATTTATTATGTACCAAAACTATGAAAATAATTAAGTCACAAACCATGCTTGCTACAATTTTATTCTTATTTCTGTGTTTTGTGCAACAAATACCACAACGACTAATGTTAACTACAATTTTCTCTGTCATATAAGATGTTATGAAGGCTAAGGTATTAATTTCGGTTGGATGTAAAGAATTAAGCAACAAAATATGCTAGCTACAAAAAATGGTTTGTTTTCATATTTTGTGCAACAAAATCCACGAAGGATGGTGGTAGCTGCAAATTTCTCCATAGGATTTAATACTACAAATTTATTATGCAAATCCTTTGAATCAAACATGCCCTAAATATGCACCCATACTTTATTGATGTCAATCAAATTTATAATTTTTTGAGCTTTACCTATTATAATACTACTATATAGCGATGATATACCATACGTCTAATATCTGAGTGTAACATCCCAAATTTTCAATAAACCCAAAACCTCATCATAGCATTCATATCATCTTTGCATGTGTGCATTGTACAAAAAATTTCAAACATTAAAACACTAGCAAAACCCTAATTTTAAAATACCTTTTATAAGCATGTATGGGGCATTTGTTTTTATTTTTATTTTGCACCAAAATGTTTTGTTAGTGGTTTGATGTGTTTACAACACTTTTAAATACTAGGTTCACCTCTCAAAATTTTGGTGAAAGTTTGAATGGTTTTAGAGTTGTTTTGCTAATTCAAATGGTGTATTGAAAATTTGAAACCGAAAAAGAAAAGGAAAAAGATTAGAAGAAAAAAATAGAGACCTACCCGCCCAACCGACGTGGCCTAGCTCCCGCGGCCCATCCAGCATACACAGTGCCCCCCTCTCCCCTCTGCTCTTTCTCACATGCGCGCATACGCATCCCCTCGCTGACAGGCAAGCCCCACCACGTCAGCTCGTTGCCAATCCCGCGCTGCAGGACGCGCTCCTCTCACTGTCGTTTCTCCCCCATTTAAATTCGTTTAATTCCGATTGATTCTCGGCTTGATTGCACCCACAACCCCTTCTTCTTAAACCCCACGGACCCCTCTCCATTTTCCCTCACATAGCAACCCCGAAGAGCCCCCAGGCTCTGCATTTTTTCACTCGCGCCGCCGCCGTCCCGACCCACTTCGGCGACCAATTTTGGTGAGCCCCGACCCCCTCTCGCTCTCTGGTTTGCTTTACCGCAACCCTTGTCCTTGTGCACATCCACTGATGCCTCCCGTTCATTTACTTGTGCCTTGTAGCCTAGCCTTCGTCAACATCTGCAAGCGCCCAACGGTGAGCGCAACTCTGGCAAGGAATTGCAGCCGTACCATCGCCCGTGACATCCACTGCAACCGCGCCGTCATCGAGACCTCGGCAATACCCTACGCCCTTCCACTTACCCCTTAGCACCACTGGAGCACCGTTAGCAGACGCGTCACTACCGCAGCTCGCCATTTGCGCCGCCAGTCTCTGGCCAAACACCCTCGACCGTTAGATCTAGATCTAGGGGTTAGAATTAGATGGAAGCACGAAGGGGTACGGTCCTATATGGACTGCACGATCTAACTTAGATCTAACGACGCCCAAGCCCGATCCGCATGAAGTGGTACTGACCAATAAGATCCCGTCGCGTGTCAGTGTTTTCTGTTTAAAATCCAGAAAAGGTTTATTAGATGTTTAAACTTGTAAAATTCATAACTTTTGATCTACAATTCAGAAAAATACAAATTTGGTGTCTATGAATTCAGAAAAATGTGAACTTTATTACTATGTCCTGACTTTGTTCATTTGTTTCTGTAAAATGAGAGTTTTGTGCAGAGACATTTGTAGGGATATTTTGGCTATAAAAATTATTTTGTATATTATTTTTAGGTGGTTTTTATGATGTTTAGACTTTCGAAAGTATAATTTATCTTCCGTACTGTAGAGTTTGGTTTTAAAAATTGTGCCATTCATATTATTGCAGTTGCATGCATTCATATTATTTTTGAGTGCTATATTGAATTGTTTATTTTTGTTGTTTGATTTGTTGTGTAGATTGTGTGGATTGTGAAGTTTGTGACTGTGAGGATTGTAACTATTATCCTAGATAACAAGGAAAGTGATATTTCATCTTATGTCCTATTATTTTACCTATTGCGTTAGTGTTATTTTTAGTAGGACTTGCATGATAGTTTCAAGTATAATGCCATGCTATGGAAATCCTATAGAATATATCTTGGTAGTATTTTCCTAAGTTAGGAGACATCATATGCTAGAATGCTTAGTCATGCTATTAGAATTCTTGGGAGAAAATTCATATTATGTTGTTATGGAAAGTTATATACGTATGTATATTTTTTTGAATAAGAAAACAACTTTTGATCAATGAAACACCTCGGTGGATTGGGACTTGTATGGATTGTGTTGATTGGTTACTCAGGGCCCATGTCTATGGTTTACCCTACGATATCACACTTGTGGATGGCCACCCAGGAACAAAGGGATTTGAGATGTTTTGTGTTGCAAAGCTTCCAGTGCAACCACATGGAATATGGGCTCTCCCTTGACCAACTAAGTTGTGAGAACTTAGCCAGACGGACAGTGGGTGGTAGAATTCATAGGATGGAACGCGTCCATGGTGGTCTGAGGGATTACTTCTGAAAAGTCTCGTCTCGATGCATGTTGAGTCTTGTGGGAAAAGTGCACCACCTCTCGAGAGGGTAAAACAAAGTACTTAGACGTGTCCCCGTTTATGGACAATTCTGAGCGTCAAAGACATTGAAACGGTTCAAGAATCTCCTCATCCCAATTTCTCTAAGTTAAAATTGTGGGTGAACAAGGGTAGAGGTTCACCAATGTCTATTGGTGGTTCCTTAGTGTTATTCAAAAACAAAACTTAAAATTTTCAAACTAGTAGGATAAAACTTACTTTGTGCAAAGCCAACCTGATCCCACACCTAGCCATATCCATGTAGTTGTTAGATTCTACTATACAACTATGGTATCACTTGCCAATACAATTCCAACTATATTGACCCTCTGTGACTGTAACTTATCATGTTGCAGGTTACTCTGATGGTGAATAGGGTTATGAGTCTACACTCGACATGTTTGCATGTGGCGCATGCAGATGAAGACTTTATTATTATGCTATGTATTGAGTACACTAATATGTTATCCGTGGGATAAATGAGTTGTAAGAACTATTGTACTCCTGGATTTGCGATGTAATAATGACCTTTGTTTCTGTGTACTTCATCTTAAACTATGGGTGCTAGCAAAGATCCATGGAGTAGCACTAAAATCACAGGGATATCTACCTTATTGGGTTAGATCTTACAGATGGTATCAGAGCACTGTGTTGCCTGAAGGTTTGTGACCCTAAGATGGATTAGATTAAGAAAGCCACTAGGAAAATTCAACACCACTATGAATTTTACACTTGTCTCTTTTCATCTCGTAAAACCTCTCCTAATATTCTTTCTCATCTCTATTTGTAGATTGCCTCTATCAACGAATCCGCCAGGAAGGGACCACTGATGACTATGACCCTAGAATGTGAGACGGAGTTTCCCAAGGCACTCAAGAACCTCATGATTAGCTTGGGGATAAATGGTGAAGCCATGTACAAGGGATTTCCGGTGATGGACGAAGGAGAAAATTATTGGTGGGCAACTCCACATATTTAAAAATAAGGAGGATAACCACAATGAGTCAGGGTTTTGCATGGTCAGCGACTCTGAAATGCATATGTCATTCTTTGACTCTGCAAGGAATGCAGCATGGAATGCCATTGAAGAACTTGGATAAAGGCTTAAGTGTAGAATGCTCAACACTCAGAATGATCTTAGAGAGGAGAGAAAAAATACCCAAGACTTAGAGACCACAATAAAACAGCTAAGGAGGGATATTATAGACCTATCATGTGAGTCTTGTGATCAAGAAAAATAGATTGCCTCCAAGGATTCCCAGATAGCTACCTTGGCAAGTTAGTGAAGGACGTATCCTAATAGTTGGACCACCACACTTGGCGTTTTCTCGCGTTAATAATTTGATCATACCGACCTATGTGGTATGGAAAAAATTTGTCTAAGTTGTGATTTAACCTTGATGCTTGAGTTGAATAATGTATGCCATTACTTGTGTGGATTATGTTTTGTTGAATGTTATTGGATTTTGTTTTAAACCTTTTGCATCTATCACCACTTCATGTTTTCTTATAGACTTGCGTTATTTCTAATTTTCTCCATCCTATGCATAGATGCCTAGCTTTGTTTACAACACTGCCGAGGAGTTCAAGGGAACTCGCTTTGGGACCCGCATTTTGCAGCTCGTCAATGTACTCTCTCTCTCCCAATACCTACCATCAAGGGACTTCAGCTCAGGAAGTTCCGAAGGAAGGAGTTATGGTGATTCAGGGTTATTCAGCCAGGACGCCAGACAGAGCCTCCAACTGAAGAAATCGCCTTCAAGATACTCCATGATGACCAAGAGAGAGAGGCCTCGACGTCACCATGCAGGAGCTGATAGGACACCTTTGTGGATATCACTCTGCCGAGCTCAAGGACCACTACTTCCATTTCTTTGGGAGACATGACGAGGACGGAGAGGCTATAGTGTTGGACGAGACTACTAAGGAGACCATCAAGCTTGTGCGACACTACCTTCAGGACTTAGAGAGTTTCATTAGGCACCTTGATACTGATAGGACCAATGTGATGCTTGGCAATGATGAGCTTCGTGTCTAGCTCAAGGAGAAGGACAAGGCCTTCGAGTAACAAGAGAAGCGCATCAAGGAGATGGAGAATAAGTTTGAATGGCAAGAGAAGAAGTTCAAGAGCCAAGAGAAGAGGATCCAAGATAGGAACAAGAAGATTAAGGATATGGAGACTAAGTTGGAGCTTGAGGATCTTCAGCTATATGCGGATCACGAGGTGTAGAGAGGCTGCGCTCACAGAATAGAGGGATACATGCGAAGGTTGATGTTTTGACTGCAAGCTTGTATGAATACAAGGCAGGATTCGATGCAGCAGGAATTGCGTTAGTGGAGGAGGAAGTCGACATGGAGGAGTAGTGATATCTATCTATCTTATCGCTTTATTATCGAGTCGCATTGATCATGTCAACTTGTGGATGATTATGCTAGTATGTTATTTATCTTTGCAAACTCGTTGTTCGTGATGTTTTGAACCCTAAAGTTTATCATGTGCTTGCTTGTTTGTTGCTATATGTTAAATTGTGCATGTTAGGCTCTTTGGGGTTATATCTCATTACTTATCCTTATTGAAACCACAGATGCCTCCTCGTCGTGCTAATCCCAACAATAAAAACAATAGCAATGAGATGCAATAGCTGATGACTGTATAGACTCAGTTGATGCAGATGATGACTCAGTTTATGGCAAATCAGAATCAAAACAACAACAACAATAACAATAACAACAACCAGAACAACCCACCAGCTCTTGATATGCTCACAAGGTTTCTAAGGTTGAGACCTGCTAAGTTTTCTGGTACAACTGATCCCATGGTAGAAAATGATTGACTACGCTCCGTGAACAAGGACTTAGTCATAGTTGGATGCACTAATGCTGAGAAAGTCAAATTCGCAACTCACTTACTAGAAGGACCAGCAGCTACTTGGTGGTATAACTTTCAAGTCACTAACCCTATTGAATAAGTGACTTGGGCAATGTTTGAGGATGGATTCCGCACTACTCACATCTCTTCTAAAGTAATGGGGTTGAAGAAAAGGGAATTTCACAACCTTAAACAACGCCATCACAGTGTTGTGGTATATATTGAAGAGTTCAACAATCTGTCACGCTATGCACTAGATGATGTTAAGACTGATGCAAAGAGGAAGGAGAAGTTCCTTGAAGGATTGAATGATGAAATGTCCATGCAACTATTTGTTGCTTATGTTCCAACTTATCAATCTTTGTGTGACAAAGCTACCATCTTGGAAAGTAAGATGAAGCATGTTGAAAATAGGAAGAGGAAACACCATTTTGATAAGCATGGATCAGGATCATCTCACAAGCGTTCTTATGGTGAAGGAAGTGGAGGTTCTGGATCCCACAAACACGGGAATCATAACAACCACCACAACAATAACTGTCACCATGATGGCAATAAACATCATGGGCACAACAATGGGGATTACCGAAACAACAAGAGTGGATACAAGAGTCACCATAGTGGACATGGCTGATAGGGATATGCCGAGTGGGGTATACCCAGTAGGACGTTTCCCATTGGCCCATACTGCCAGCAAGTGGGCTTGCAGGACGGTGACTGGATCAAGACTCAATAAGGAGCCAGGCGTCTAGAAGATGGAGGCCTAGAAGCATAGCTAGGCCCAGTCGGATTAGGTCAAACACCCTCTGAGTCCTTATCCAACTTGGTTGTAGATATGTAAAACCTAGCGAGGTGACTCTATATAAACCTCCCTAGGGTACGCATAGAACTTACGTTCCATGATACACCCCCTGCGACTCGCCGCCTAGTCGTCGAGCTCGCCCTTGTACTCTCTCATCAATACAATCTAGCAGGAGTAGGTCTTTACCCTCCGGGGGGCCGAACCTGGGTAAAACCCTGTGTCTCTGCCCTAATATCGCACCACAGATGGTTGGTCGCCCTTGCCCCTCGTTCTACTACTCGTTGCTGATTACAGCATCTGTTGTGGCCATCCCCACGATAGTGGCGCCCACCATGGGGCCTGGCCGGTCAGGCATGTGTTCTGCGGCGAGATCCAATCTTCCAATCAACAAGACGATCGCCACCGGCCGCATGATCGCATCGGCGAGATCCTCTAGATCTTGCAAAGTGGATATGTCCCGGCGGCACGACCCATCACGCACAGCGTGATCATGCAAGTCGACATGATCAGCCTCTTCGTCGGCTTCACCGATGTCATCGTCTCGGAGGACTCGGCTCGCATCCGCGAGTCGCCACTGCGTGATCGGCTCTTTGAGAGTCAGGTCTGCACCATCCGCCGCCTCGCCTCCGAGTACGGTTCGGCGAACGGCAACGTGGCTGAGACCAGCATGGCCGTGGACGACGCGACCCTCAACAACGACGCCGGATCCATTGTCGCCGCGTCACCCGCGGGCTCCACCACCTAGGTCTCCAATGTGGGGGACTTCGAGGATCCTTCCATCATCGGGATCTTCGACTCCGACTCCGGGTCTGAGAATAACAATGACCCCCACGCTGGATCCCAACAGACCCTTTCTCTACGTCGATCCTGCCGACTGCGACGGCGACGGAGGTCAACAAACTCCGTCTGCGACTGGAGGAGGCGGTCCGCAAGGAACAAGCAGAGTGCGAAAAATTTCGCCTCGAGCAAGTGACGGCGCAAGAGCTCTCACTCTACCACCAGAGCCGCATCAGGTCACGACTGAACCACACCGTTCAGGGCCGCGCCCTGAAGTTCGACGACGAAAACAACCCAGCATGCATGGCCGACCGTGTGGCCTGCGAGAATGCCCCACCGGGAGGAAGTGCTCAGCCACCACTAGGCGCAACGGCGAACGGCGCTCCCCCACCGCCGCTCGGTCACGTGCCCTTTCTGACCAGCCAAGGATCATGATCTCCCTGCAAGAGCGGGACGCGAACGGCCTCCCACTGTTCTCCACTCTGATGGATAACGTCATCGCGAGTCGGGCTGCGGTCACCAACATCAACATGACTGGGAAAGGCGCACTGCGGATCCAGTACGCCAAGGCCTTACTCACCAAGGCCGTCGAGCAGCAAGCCGTTGACATGGTTGTACCCTACGGGTGGGTGACATCAGCATACCTGGTCCAGCCCAAGGAAGGCTCACGGCAGACGTACGCCAGCCCATGAAGATTTTCGGGTGGCCAAGGCCCATGATGCCTTCGGATCCTTGGAGAGCAAGACTAGCTTAGATAGAAAATTCAAAGGGGTAAAACCCTAGAACTTGTAACCGACTAGGTCTATGCCCGGGACCTGCCTAAGTCTATATAAAGGCCAGGAGGGCACGACCTAGAGCTCTCTCTCATACTTTCGCATACACACCTCCACGCCAGATCGAATCTGCGCACCCCTGTAATCTTCGGTTCCGCCATAATCAAGAGCAGACAAGCAGGAGTAGGGTTTTCCCTCCAGGGGCCTGAACCAGGGTAAATCTCGTGTCCCCTGGTTGCTTGTCTGTTAACCGTTCCACGATCTCCAGCATCCCCATCTTCTCCAAAACCCAAGTCCATAACAATGGGCATTGATGAGATTAAACCTCGTCAGCCGTGGGAGCCGAATCGCGGGGCGCATGTAATCCCGATCGTCTGGAAGCAGGGCGGCCTCGAGCGGCCAGCTGATGATGGCAAATACTCTCAACTAACCACCGCCTAAGCCCCTGCAGCTCCAACCATGACTCGCACACGCGGCGGTCTCCACCAACGACCCACGACCGACGAACAACATGGTCGCTGCCAATGGGCAGCCAGTCGATGCGCGGACCCACATCATCAACAACCAAAACTGGCGCGCACGCCAGCCAGACGACTTAAGGCACACCCTCACGAACCACCACGACGGTGAGCCATGGGTCTCCCTCAGCCGAGTTGGTCTCCAGTGCTTCGGACCAATGATCCGAGATGCAAAATACCCGGTGAACATCAAGGCGCCAAAGGAGATCGAGAAGTACGATCCCTCGTACGACCCATCCGTGTGGCTGGACACATACCTCATGGCGATGGGAATCGCCGTCCACACCGACCTACTCGCCGCTCGCTACATCCCCCTGTTGATGCAGGGAGCGACCTGCAATGGATCAACACCCTGCACGCGGACATCATCGACTCCTGGGAGGATATGCGCGATGCCTTCGTCAGGCACTTTGAGGGTTCTGACACCCGCGCCACCACCATCGTGGACCTGGAGCGATGTGTCCAAGGACCCCGCGAGTTGACCCGCAGCTGGGTCTAGTGATGGCAGGACCTGTGGTTCAACGCGGCCGGCATCCACCCAGACACGGCGATACACTGCTTCAAGACCTCGTGCCGCTACGAGCCCTTGGTCGCCAAACTCAAGCGGGTGTACAAGACACTCGATAACATACCAGACCTCCGCGAGATCGCGAAGCGATATGCGGAGGAGGACCTGAACCAAGAAACCAACAACGAGTCAGGAGGAAATTGCCGCCCAAGCGGGCACGACAACGGGAGGTGACCCAAGCTACGCTACAGCAACACTCGCCTCACCGGCAAGCGCCACGGTGTCGGGCGAGTCGACTTCATCGCCAACGCAGGCTACGCGCCACACGAGCCCAAGAGCTTCCTCCACGACGGAGGCTAGCCCTATGTCTTCCACCTCGCGGCTCTCCTCAACCAGCCCTATGTGTTCCACGGCAGGGAGGGGAAGCCCTCCACCCACACGACCGCCAACTTCCACTCCCTGAATGAGATTGAGAAGGCACGGTGCACACGGGAGGACCCCAACAACCACCCGCCAAATGGATGAGCATTCGGCAACAACGTCGGATCGCTCCACACCTTCACCGGGTTCAGGACCAAGCGCGAGAAGAAGGTCATCGCCCGTGTCGTCACCGTCAACGCGGTATACCAAGTCGACGTCCCCCGCTTCCTCAACTGGTCCGAGCAGCGGATCACCTGGAGCCACGAGGACCATTCTCCACGGATCGAATATCCGGGGCGAGTCGCCTTGGTGGTCAAGCCCAAAGTGGGCGACTATTGGCTCCCCAAGACTCTGATGGACGGCGGAAGCTCCATCAACATCCTCTACCTGGACACGTTCAGGCGACTGCGGATCCCGCAGTCGATGATCGAGATGACCTACACCACCTTCCACGGCATCGTCCCCGGTCGAAAGGCGTACCCAATCGGCAAGGTGACGCTGCCAGTCACCTTCGGCACACCAGCGAACTTCCGTACCGAGCGGATCGTCTTCGAGCTGGTGCCCTTCAACAGCCCCTACCATTGCGTCTTGGGGCGGAAGGCGTTCGCCGAGTTCATGGCAGCGCCACATTACGCGTACAACGTGATGAAGCTCCTAGGGCGATGCGGTATCATCACCGTACATGGCAAACCCGACATGGCCGCGGAGTGCGAGGCCAAGGGCGCCGAGCTCGCCGATGCCGTCATCACCGCCAAAGCCAACCATGCGGAGGAGCTCGCCAAGTACACGAGCGAAGTCAACCACGATGACCCCACAATAATTAGGAAGCCCAACTCGGAGAATGGCGGCTCGACTGCGTTCGAGGCAACCACGCACACGCGCTCCATCGAGCTGGTCCCAGGCGACTCCAGCCAGATGGTGACGATCGGGAGAGGCATGAGCCTAGCATAGGAAGGCACGCTCATCGAGTTCCGACGTGATAATAGATTACACAAACCTCAACAATGCCTGCCCAAAGGAGCAGTTCGTCCTCCCGCGGATCGATCAAATCATCGACTCGACCGTGGGCTTGGAGTCTCTGTGTTTCCTTGACGCCTACTCTGGTTACAACCAGATCAAAATGACAGTCGAGGACGAGGAGAAGACGGCGTTCATCACGCCATTCGGAGCATTCTGCTACACCGCCATGACATTTGGCCTCAAGAACGCCGGAGCGACCTACCAGAGGTGCATGCAGGAATGCCTTGCAAGCCGA
Source organism: Avena sativa (assembly GCA_916181665.1). Classification (NCBI taxonomy): domain Eukaryota; kingdom Viridiplantae; phylum Streptophyta; class Magnoliopsida; order Poales; family Poaceae; genus Avena; species Avena sativa. The sequence goes on from OV702296.1 coordinate 223,097,290, forward strand.
ATTGGCCGCAACATCCATGTCTACATCGACGGCATGGTGGTAAAGTCCACTCTCCAGGGCGATCTACTCGCCGACCTGACCGAAACTTTCACAAATCTGCGGAGGTACAAGATCAAACTCAACCTAGGAAAGTTCACCTTCGGTGTACCTACTAGACAGCTGTTGGGATATGTAGTCTCCAAACGAGGCATCGAGGCGAACCAACACGATCACCTGGCTCGGCAAACCCGAGTGCCTGCACGATGTCCAGAAGCTGGCCGGGCAAGTCGCGGCTCTCAGTTGCTTCATTCCCCGAGAAGGCAATGCCTCTCTACTGCCTAATGCGCAAGAACCCCATGTTCCAGTGGGACAAGAAGGTAGACGACACGCTCCACGCACTCAAGGAAGTGCTACTCGTGGCCCCTCTATGCGCCGCCCCCATCGATAAGGAGCCCATGCTCGTCTACGTCACGACATCTGAATGGGTCGTCAGCTCCATCATGGTCGTCGAACGACCAGAAGAGGGTAAGGAGCGCCCGGTGCAGCGACCCGTCTACTACATCAGCGAAGTCCTCACCGAGTCGTGACAGCGCTACCTGCAGTACCAGAAACGAAGTCCTCACCGAGCCCAGCGGCGACTGCCGCACTACTTCCAGGAGCACAAAATCACGGTCGTCTCCTTAGCGCCATTGCAGGACATCATCCACAACCGCAAAGCGACTGGATGAGTCACCAAGTGGGCCATCGAGATCGGAGTCCACAACATTAGGTACGAGCCCCGCAAGGCAATCAAGTCGCAGGCCCTGGCGTACTTCCTAGCCGGTTGGGAAGAGGCACAGCAGCCAGAGAAGCTGCCGTACCTCCACTATTGGTCGCTACACTTCGATGGGTCCAAGAACATGGACGGTGCAGGGGCAGGAATCGTCCTCACATCTCCCAAGGGCGACAAGCTACGCTACGTCCTCTACCTCGACTTCACCCCCTGCACCAACATGGCCGAGTACGAGGCCCTCCTTCATGGCATGTGAGCAGCCAAAGAGATGAACATCAATTGCCTGCGCTGCTACGGCGACTCCGACCTGGTCGCCGCACAAGTCGCTGGCACCTCCGACGCCGTCTCCCCCACCATGGCGGCATACCGCCAAGCAGTGGACCGGCCCAAAAACAAAGAGGCCAACGCCCTCTCTTGCATCAGGTCGGCTCGCCTCACGCCACCCACCAGTGTCTTCCTCGACACCATCACCAAACCGTCTGTCTCTCCCCTAAGGGAGATCAACATCGGGATACCACTTCAACCAGAACCAGCCCTGGTCGCGGAGCCAAGCGACTAGACTGCGACATACATCGCCTACCTGGAGGGAGGGACCCTACTCGTAGACGAGACAGAGGCCCACATGATAGCACGCCGCTGCAAGTCCTTCGTCATCATCAACGGCGAGCTCCACAAGCGTAGCGTGACCGACGTGTTCCAATGCTGTGTACAACCTGCGGAAGGTCGCAAAATCCTCCAAGACATCCACGCCGGCGATTGCGACCACCACGCTGGCGCCAGGTCCCTAGTCGCCAAGGCCATGTGACACGGCTTCTACTGGCTGACCGCACATGCTGACACGGTCAACATCGGCCAACGCTGCGTCGAGTGTCAGAAGTACGCCAATCAGACCCACGTACCAAGCTCGGCGCTCAAGACCATCCCCATCACCTAGCCTTTCGCTGTATGGGGCATGGACATGGTGGGCCCTTTCAAGAAGGCCCCCTCTGGCTTCACCCACCTCATAGTCGCAGTCGACAAATTCACAAAGTGGGTGGAGGCCAAGCCAGTCCGCAAGTGCGACGTGAAGACCGCTACCAAGTTCCTATGCGAGCTCATCTATCGCTACGGGTTCCTGAACAGCATCATCACGGATAAAGGCACCAACTTCGCCAAGGGAGCCATGGCCGAATTCTGTGAGGAGCACAACATACGACTTGACCTCACCTCAGTCGCCCAGCCGGAGTCCAACAGCCAGGCGGAACGCGCTAACCAGAGCATCGTCCACGGCCTGAAGCCGCGACTGCAAGTTCCCCTCGAGTGAACTCTAGGGTGCTGGGTCGAAGAGCTCCCCTCCGTCATCTGGGGCATCCACACCTCCATCAATAGGTCGACTCGATTCACCCCTTCTTCATGGTGTACGACGCTGAAGCCATCATGTCGACCGACCTCGAGCACGACTCGCCTCACGTTGTCAACTACGTGGAGGCCGACAACAAGCTCGCACGTCAAGACGGAGTCGACCAGCTCGACGAAGCACGTGACCTAGCTCGCTCCCGCACCGCCATTTACCATCAAGGACTCCGCCGCTACCATAGCCACTGAGTCCGAAGTCCCACCTTCCAGGAAAACGACCTGGTCCTCCAGCTGATCCAGGACAAGAAGGGCATGCACAAGCTCTCTCCCCCATGGGAGGGACCGTTCGCCAAAGGGCGAGTCCTGGGAAACGACGCCTACTACCTCATCGACGTCCGAGGCGACGGACAACTCGACGTCAAGCGGCCGTGGAATGTAAGCCTCCTAAGGAAGTTCTACACCTAGAACTCCAACATGTACTCCCCCCCGCTATGCAATAAAGAAGATCAGTTTGCACAATTTGTTTCCACTCTCCATACCCTGTGCCACTCGCACTTGTAAAAATAGTGTTACGCTAATCGCCGAAGTCAACCCTTGGTTACGCTACCGGCACGGCTAAGTAGTGCGATACGAGGGAACCGATAAGTTTCAGGTCTCGTATCGTCCATGAAAACGCCAACCCGGAGCCCCATCAGAGTCGCCTCGTTCGAATGGCTTTTCGAGCCAAGACGACCGCATTCGCTTCCCACAGCGACCCAGTCCTCCACATCCTTGGCACAACGACTTGAATGGTTAAGTACCACGCTCGGGGACTGATGCCAGCCCAAACCTAGGCGGCTAGGGAAAACACCAAGAATGAGAGTGCGTCATGGACTCGTCACGCGACTGATTTTCCGAGTTAGGTGGAGCGAAGCGCCTAGTACAACGCGCCTTGTCCTCACCTATCTTGGGCATGCAACTAGAACGACTAAGTACCATGCTCGGAGACTCGGCCAACCGACACCGTTCGCGCTCGAGAAAACAGCTAAGTATAATACACCCCTTGGGGTCGCCACGTGACTGGCTTCCCAAGCCATGGCGAGTCGACCTAAACTAACTAACAATATAATAACAAGTGTACACACAAAGAAACAAGGTAAACCCCCAAAAGGGCGGACGCGCTCGAGGACTCGCACAACCAAACAATTCATAATCAAAACAACACTAAAAAAAGCATCCATGCATTCCTTACGGCAACAAAATCTTGTTCGCTTACAAGGGTAGGTACAAAATATTTACAACTAACACCAATCGGCATAATGGTTTACTACGCAGGTTTGGACGACGACACATCACCGCCACCGCGAACTCGGATGAAAGGAACCCATGGGTTCGATGGGTATGTTGTCAATGCGCCCGCCATCACCGCTCGGAACGGCTGCTCCACCTTGAAGTTCAGGTTCATCGGCTCGGGGTCGTTCGGGGCAACGATCGTCTCCTGATACAGAAGAAGATCACCCATCGCCGACACCCGATCGGAGTAGACCGCGGCCTGGTCGGTCAGCTTCAGCACATTGCAGATCTCGACCGCGCCCATCGACAAAGGGTACCCGCTGGTAACATCCTCGAGGTCGAAGTCATCAGGGAAGTGCGCGAGCCCAAGGCTCAGCACAGTCACAGCCCCACGTGCAAATCCGATCGCGACATGAACTCCACAACCGCTGGAGCGATCTCTAGGTAGCGCCAGACCTCGGTGAGCTTGCTTGGGATCACCTCCGTCAGTGAAATCTCCTAAAGATACGCGTGAATGCAAGTCGCTGACAGAGTGGCAGAGTCCACCAACGTGGTGATACACTACCGCGCATCGTATGACTGCGCCTCGGCTTCGTGGTCAAGAATCCTCCCTGCAAAGAACAAGAAGTTTACAATCAAAACAGTGCAAATAACGCAAAGGCGACCAGCGAGCTCGGGGATTCAACAAGCCAACTACATGCAAGACAAATGAACTCATCAATCAAAGGACGGCAGAGCCCTGTGATGAAATCCTGAAGACCAGACAAGTCCGTCTACAACCCAGCAATGAGTGCATCCGATACCTTCCACTCTTTGGCAGCAGCAGTGATAGCCACCTTGGCCCTCTCATTAGCTGAGGTCGCATCCGTCTTGGCCGCTTTGAGCTCCCACTCGAGCTCGGCCACTCGCTTTTCTGCAGCAGTCAACGATGACTGGGCAGCCGTCAGGTCGCTCGCAGGGACCATACCCTCGCGAGCCTTGTCCACCGCGGACGCATGACCCTATGCATAAACACAAGAATGAGTACGAAATCAGAAAAGATGTCCATGGTGAAGGGCGTCCCAAGTTCTTACCAGCAGCCGCTTGGAGTTTTTGTTCACCTCCCACATGGAGCGGAATTCCTTCTCCAGACGATCCTTGGCGTCCAATCGCTCCGCTGACTCGCGCTGGAGGCCCTACATAGACATGGAAAACATCATCCAAAGAATACAAAAATTCCTAAGTGCCTAGCCACTGAAACTCAGTGACCAGCCACTCAGGAACTGGACAGCAAAGAAGTTCCTAAGCACCTAGTCGCTGAAATTCAGAGACTAGCTGCTCAGGGACTGGATATTGAGAAAACAATAAGAATCTACCTACTGAAATTCAGCGACCAGATCCTTAGGGACTGGACATACCTGGATGGCCGCACCCAGCATACTATGCAGGTCGACCGCGTCCACCGACGGGAGCACGAGAGGTGTGCTCCCACGACGCTGCTCGACCTCTAATCCCAAAGCTTCGGGTACTTGGGACGACTGCGCCGACGCGCTCGCAGTGGAGGCCCTCGCCACAAAGCGAGGGAAGGTCACCACTGCTGCTCCTGCAGTGCTCGTCGATGGGGCCGTCACCTCGACCAATGCCGTAGCTTCCACTTGCTGCGACCCTGCGTCTGTTACGTCCTTCACGGCCGCATCCACTCCAGTCGGAGCCTCACTAGGGGCGTCGACTGGCTCGTCCGAGATCGTGACTACCTCGTCGCTCTTCACTCTCTTCATGCCTTCCGCAGGCGCCTCGACCTCGTCGCCTTTCCTCTTCTTCGAGGGATCGTACTCTACCGCAGCGATGCCTACTGGAACCTTAGCCACCGAGGGTGGCCGTTTTTCTTCACGCTAGTCCTGCAAAAAGACATTGTCAGCAAACTCACAAGACAAGTACAAGCCAGTCACTCAAAAGAGTATGCCAAAAATACTTACTTGGCGACTAGGATGAAGCGTAGACCGGTGCGGATACTCGCCTACTTCTCCAACTCTGGCCCCAACTTCCGGCTGAGGCCCGTCTCGAACAAGCTCGGACCCCACGACACGGACGCCTTCTTCGAGGATGAAGTCGTGGCAGGAAAATCCCCAGCGGTCGACACAAGTGCCTCCCGTGGCGGCGATGCTCCCGCGGGTGGGGCCGTCCCGAGCCCGGTGACTGCGGAGAAGGGTGGTGGAAGTGACGCCAATGGCATTTCATCTTCTACCACGGCCGCATCAGCTTCCGCAGTCGCCCATGCCGGCGCGCTAGCCCCGTCCTTGTCAGCTGCGCTGGTCGCTTCGGAGCTACTCGTAGACCGAGGCGGCGACACTGCCTTGGACGGTCCCTTCTTCTTCTTCGGCAACTTCTTCTTCGATGGTGTGGCCACGCGCCGAGAAGTTTGTTCCTCGACCTTGTCTTGACCCCTATCGTGAGCCTTGAGGTTCATGCTGGCCTAGATCTCGCGCTGCCGTTGCCCACGGGTCTTCCGAGCAGCGGGTGCGGCGACCTCCATGGCCTCGTCATCTTAATCGTCATCATCGTCATCGTCGTCGCCTCCTATGTTTCCCTTATTGGAGGAGGACTCTCTCTCCTCCTCAATGGACTCGCTCGAGTTTTCATCGTCAGCAGGTGGAAGCCAACCTTCCACCACTTGGAACAACTACGAGTAAGGTCGCGACTGCAATTTTGCGATTGCGAAATTGACAAGGGAGAGTAAACTTATCGGTGGTGCTTTGCGCTTCGCGGTGTACGGGGGAATCCTGACCTTCGAGTTCAGATACTCCGTTTCGGTAATGTTCCTCAGCGTGAGGGCGTAGTCGGCGGCGCTCCATTCATCGGTGTAAGACTTGGTCGCATCGTCCTTGCCCGTGTACTCGTACATCCAAAGGGCGTGGCTGGCCAGAGGCACCAGTCGCCACCTGAGCCAGCATTTGTACAAGTTGATGGTATGGAGGCCCTTCTTCTTCAGGTTGCGAATCGTCATCAACATTTCGTCGACCACCATCTGTTGGTCGTGCGGAAGCTTGGCGACTTGAAGTCGACGCGGATCGGGCCGATCGGCGGAGTACATCGGAAGTGCCACCTTGTCGTCTAGTTTCGACTCGCTCACGTAGAACCAATGTTTCTTCCATTCGTTCGCCGCCTTCTTCGGCAACATCAGGTCGAGTAAAGAGGCCTTGGACTTCAGCTGGAAGGTGAGGCTGCCCATAGCTAGCATCAGGTCGCCTGCCCCTTCGCGTCCGCTTCGCCCATGGAGCAGATCTTGCCACAGGGGGAAGTACAGGCGGCAGCCCAAATAGCACTCACAAAACGCCACGAAAATGGCGAGTTTCTCTATGCTGTGTGGCCCTAGATCCGACGGTTGGATGCCATAGTAAGCGCAGAAACGACGGAAGAAGATGGAGGTGGGGAAGGCGAGCCCCCTCTCCAAGTGGCTGGTGAAGCAGATGAACTCCCCGGCACGCAAATCCGGTACCACCTCTCTGGCCACGGGGATTATCCATCTCCCGGCACGGAGGATTCCCACATCCTCGAAGGATTTTAGCAGCGTCTTGCTGCATTTGGATCTTCCCCACGAATCTGTTTGAGGCGCCATCGATAGGAGGATCTGGGCTCACAGGGTCGCTACGGAGGAATGGGAGAGTGGCAAGATCAGAACAAATGTGGGGAATGATCACCCATCACCCATCACTCTCCTTATATAGCGGTTGCTACCTGCCATTTTCGGAGAGCCGTTACCATGCTGTGATTACGCCGATATTACATTTGGATTACCCAACGGCTAGTTTAACCAAGATTAACGGTCCAACTTTGTCTACTCGAATCGCTAGCTGCACCAACTCGACTACTCGCCAACCCATTCGCCATAGCCGCGATTCGACTACTCACCGAATCATTCGCCATAGCCACGAATCAACCTCTCGCCGACCCATTTGCCATGGCAGCGATTCGACTGGTCGCCGTTATTGCGATTAAGATGACATATCTTCTCTTTCATTGAAGGATTCCACCGCCAATTCGACTGGGCGTCCAAATTGGACCCGAATACTCCGACTGCTAAAGACCACCTGCGACGAATCAACGACGGCCTCGGGGACTACTGTTGGGGATATGCCGAGTGGGGTATACCCAGCAGGACGTTTCCCATTGGCCCATACTGCTAGCGAGTGGGCCTGCAGGATGGCGACTGGATCAAGACTCAACAAGGAGCCAGGCGACTGAAAGCTGGAGGCCTAGAAGTGTAGCTAGGCCTAGTCGAATTAGGTCAAACACCCTCCGAGTCCTTATCAAAATCGGTTGTAGATCTATAAACCCTACCGAGGTGACTCTATATAAACCTCCCTAGGGTACGCATAGAACTCACGTTCCATCATACACCCCCTGCGACTCGCCTCCTAGTCGTTGAGCTTGCCCGTGTACTCTCTCATCAATACAATCTAGAAGGAGTAGGTCTTTACCCTTCGGGGGGCAAACTTAGGTAAAACCCTGTATCTCCACCCTCATCTCGCACCGGAGATGGCTGGCTGCCCTTTCCCCTCGTTCTACTACTCGCTGCCGATTGCAGCATCTGTCGTGTCCATTCCCACGACAATGGCAATGGGAATCAGCCAGCAACGAGAGACATCAGTCAAGTTGAATGTTTCAAGTGCAAGAAGGCACTATGCGAATGAATGCCCAAAAAAGAAGACCGATGGGGCTAACAAGCCAAATCCTTTTTAGAAGGGACATGTGAATCATATCAATGTGGAGGAAATCCAAGAGGAGTCTGATGTTGTGGCTGGTAAGTTCAAGATTAATTCCTTTCCGAAACTTATCCTTTTTTATACCGGCGCATCGCATTCATTCATTTCAAGAGAATTTGTAGAAAAAAATAGACTCCCAACTGAAACAATTTGATGCCCTATTAAAGTAAGCTCCCCAGGTGGAGAGATGTTAATAAATTTTGGATGTCATCAACTAGTCCTAGAGTTTGGAAAGTACAAATTTCCATTTAGTCTAATAATCCTATAGTCCCAAGGATTGGATGTAATATTATGCATGGACTGGATGACTCGTTATGAGGGAGTGATAGACTGTGCCAGACGAACTGTTACACTCACAACCCCAGAAAAGAAACGAATTAGGTTCAAGTCTAACTTCGAACCCAAAGGGAGTAAGTTAAATTCTCTTAAGGGGGTTAGCCTAGACGGTGTACCAGTAGTAAAGGAGTACCCTGATGTGTTTCTAGAGGAATTACCGGGAATGCCACCAGATAGGGATGTGGAGTTTCTGATTGACATACTGCTAGGATCAAGACCCATAGCACAGAGAAAATACAAAATGTCAGTGGATGAGTTAAAATATCTCAAGAAATAGCTTGGAGAATAGTTTAAGAAGGGATTTATCCAACCAAGTTCTTCATCCTGGGGTGCACCAGTCTTGTTTGTCGAGAAGAAACACAGATGTCAGAGGCTATGCATAGATTATCGATCACTTAACGAAGTGACCATAAAGAACAAATATCCCCTACCTATAATTAATGATCTCTTTGATCAGCTAGAAGGAACTCATGTGTTCTCAAAAATCAACCAGGTTACTTTCAGCTAAAGATTAGAGAACAAGATATACCAAAGACTGCTTTTACCACTAGATATGGATTGTATGAGTATACAGTGATGCCGTTTGGATTAACCAATGCACCAGCTTATTTGATGAACATGATGAACAAGGTGTTCATGGAGTTTATTGACAAGTTTGTTGTGGTATTCATCAATGACATACTAATTTATTCCAAGAGCAATGAAGAACATGAAGAACATTTGCGTTTGATTCTTGAGAAACTCAGGGAACACAAGTTGTATGCCAAGTTCAGTAAATGTGAATTTTGGTTGAATGAACTTGGATTTATTTGTCATATTGTGTTTGGGAATGGTATAGTTGTCGATCCCGCAAAGGTATCAGTTGTAATAGAGTGGGAATCTCTCAAAACAGTTAAAGTGGCCCGTAGTTTCCTAGGCTTGCCATGATACTATAGAAGGTTCATCGAGAATTTCTCGAAAGTAGCTAAGCCGATGATGGAACTATTAAAGAAAGAGAAGAAGTTTGACTGGACTGAAGCATGTGAAACTTGTTTTCAAGAGTTGAAGAAGAGATTAGTATCAGCACCAGTGTTATGCTTGCCAGATCTAGAGAAAGATTTTCAAGTTTATTGTGATGCATCTCACCAAGGATTGGGTTGACTATGAATGCAAGAAGGAAAAGTGGTAGCTTATGCCTCGAGACAACTCAATAATAATGAAGTAAACTATCCTGCGCATGACTTAGAGTTGGCCTCGGTTGTCCATGCACTAAAGACATGGAGACATTATCTGATGGGAAAGTGTTGTGACATGTTCACCGATCACAAGAGTTTGAAATACATTTTATCAAGGAACTCAACATGACACAAAGAAGATGGATAGAATTTATCAAGGATTATGACTTAAGTTTTCAATACCATCTCGGGAAAGAAAATGTCGTAGCCGATGCATTAAGCCGCAAGGTTTATGTTAATGGCCTCACCAAAGGAGAATTGCGAGAAGATTTGTGTGCTCAACTTAAAGAGCTAAGATTGGAGATAGTGCCTAAAGGATATCTTATGTCCTTGGAAGTACAACCAACACTAATGGATAAAATCAAAGAAGCTCAAAAGTTCGACAAGGAAATAGAAGAGATCAAGAGTAAAATTGGTAAAGGAAAGGCAAAGGGATTCCATGAAGATGAAGAAGGAACCTAATGGTATGGGAAGCGTATCTGCATTCCACAAGATCCTGATCTTCGGAATTGATCCTGCAAGAAGCACATAATTCACCATATTCTATTCATCCTGGCAACACCAAAATGTACATGGATGTGAAGGAAAGATTTTAGTGGAACAATCTAAAGAAATATATCATAGAGAGACATTGCCTTGTGCGACGTGTGTAGTAGAGTAAAGGAAGAGTATCAGAAACCGGAAAGGTTATTACAACCACTGCCAATACCTGATTGGAAGTGGGATAAAATCGGTATGGATTTTATCACAGGACTGCCAAGGACTAGGTCTGGATACGATTCTATATGGGTTGTTGTGGATCGCCTAATAAAAGTGGCTCATTTCATACCCGTAAAGACCACCTATACAAGTGATAAATTAGCCAAGATCTATGTGAATAGAATTGTGTGTCTGCATGGAGTACCTAAGAGTATTGTGTCAGATAGAGGAACTCAGTTCACATTGCATTTTTGGCGACAACTTCATGAGTCATTGGGAACAAGACTAGAATTGAGCACTATGTTTCATCCTCAGACTAATGGACAGACAGAAAGGACAAATCAGATTTTGAAAGATATGTTGAGAGCTTGTGCGCTAGACTATGGATCTAGTTGGGACAAAAGTCTGCCATACACAGAGTTTTTTTTACAATAATAGCTATCAATCGAGCATAGAGATGGATCCGTTTGAATTCCTTTATGGAAGGAAGTTTACTACACCATTATTATGGAATTGAGTAGGAGAAAGAAACTTGTTCGGACCAGATCTGATCAAGGAAGCCGAAGAGAAAGTCAGGATGCTAAAGGACAGACTGAAGATATCCCAATCCCGACAAAAGAGCTATGCAAATCCAGAACGTAGAGAGGTCACCTATGAGGTAGGTGATAGAGCTTATCTTAGAGTCTCACCACTTCATGGTGTGAAGAGATTTGGAGTCAAAGGGAAATTGGCACACCGTTATGTAGGACCATTCAAGTTTTTGAGCCGCAAAGGAGAAGTGGCCTATGAGCTAGAATTACAAGAATCCCTATCAGCAGTTCATAATGTTTTCCATGTTAGTCAACTAAAAAAGTGTCATCCAGAGATGGAAGAAAGTTCGTTAAAAGACACTATACCGTTGGAGGAAGTTCTGCTAGAAAATGATCTCACTTATGAAGATAAACCTATCAAGATTCTCAAGATAGCAGAAAGAGTCACTCGTACTAAGACAATCAAGTTCTGCAAAGTACAGTGGAACCATCATACTAAATAAGAAGCAACTTGGGAAAGAGAAGATGAACTTCGGAAAGATCACTCTCACCTATTTGCCAGCCAATCCGAATCTCGAGGGCGAGATTCACCTTAAGGGGGTTAGATTTGTAACATACCAAATTTTCAGTAAACCCAAAATCTCATCATAGCATTCATATCATCTTTGCATGTGTGCATTGTACAAAAAATTTCAAACTTTAAAACACTAGAAAAACCCTAATTTTAACACCCCTTTTATAATCATGTATGGGGCATGTGTTTTTATTTTTATTTTGCACCAAAATGTTCTGTTAGTGGTTTGATGTGTTTAAAAAACTTTTTAATACTAGGTTCACCTTTCAAAATTTTGGTTAAAATTTGAATGGTTTTGGAGTTGTTTTGGTAATTCAAATGGTGTTTTGAAAATTTGAAACAGAAAAAGAAAAGGAAAAAGATTAGAAGAAAAAAATAGAAACCTACCTCTGCCCAACCGACGCAGCCTAGCTCCCGCGGCCCATCTAGCCCACCCGGATCCCCCTCTCCCCCTCTGCTCTTTCTCACCGCGCGCATCCGCACCCCCTCGCTGACAGGTAGGCCCCACCGCCACATCAGCTCGTCGTCAATCCTGCGCCACAGGACCCGCGCCTCTGACTGTCATTTCTCCCCTCTTTCAATTCGTTTAATTCCACTTGATTCGTGGCTTGATTGTGCCCATGACCCCCTTCTTCTTAAACCACACGGCCCCCTCTCCATTTCCCCTCACCTAGCAACCCCGGAGAGCCCCAGGCTCTGCAATTTTCCACTCGCGCCGCCGTCGTCCCGACCCACTTCGGCGACCAATTCCAGTGAGCCCCGACACCCTCTCGCTCTCTGGTTTTCTTCACCGCAACCCTAGTCCTTTTGCGCATCCACTGATGCCTCCCATTTATTTGCTTGTGCCTTGTAGCCTCGCCTTCGTCAACATCTGCAAGCGCCCGACGGTGAGTACAACTCTGGCGAGGAATTGCAGCCGTACCCGAGCTCCCTGCCCTTGCCCGTGACCTCCACTGCAACCGCGCCGTCATCGCGACCTCGGTAATGCCCATCCCCGCGCCGGAGCACCGTCGTCAGACGCGTCACACGATCATTAGATCTAGATCTAGGGGTTAGAATTAGATGTTAGCGCGAAGAGGTACGGTCCGACATGGAACGCACGATCTAACTTATATCCAACGGCGCGCAATCCCAATCCGTACGAAGCGGTACCGACCAATAAGATCACGCCGCGTGTCAGTGTTTTCTGTTTAAAATCTAGAAAACGTTTATTAGATGTTTAAACTTGTAAAATTCATAACTTTTGATCTACAATTCAGAAAAATACAAATTTGGTGTCTATGGATTCAGAAAAATGTGAACTTTATTACTATGGCCTTACTTTGTTCACGTTCTTCTGTAAAATTAGAGTTTTGTGCAGAGATATTTGTAGAGCTATTTTGGCTATAAAAATTATTTTGCATATTATTTTTAGGTGGTTTTGTGATCTTTAGGATTTAGAAAGTATACTTTATCTTCTGTACTATAGAGTTTGGTTTTAAAAATTGTGGAATTCATATTATTAAATTTGCATGCATTCATATTATTTTTGAGTGCTATATTGAATTGTTTATTTTTGTTGCTTGATTTGTTTTGTAGATTGTGTGGATTGTGAAGTTTGTGACTGTGAGGATTGTACCTCGTCTCCTACATACCAAGGAAAGTTATATTTCATATTATGTCCTATTATTTTACCTATTGCATTAGTGTTATTTTTAGTAGGACTTGCATGATAGTTTCAAGTATAATGCCATGCTATGGAAATCCTATAGATTATATCTTGGTAGTATTTTCCTAATTTAGGAGACATCGTATGCTAGAATGCTTAGTATTGCTATTAGAATTCATGGGTGGAAATTCATATTATGTTATTATGGAAAGTTATATACTTATATATATTTTTGAATAAGAAAACAACTTTTGATCAATGAAACACCTGGGTGGATTGGGACTTGTATGGATTGTGTTGAGTGGTTACTCAGGGCTCATGTCTATGGTTTACCCTGATGTATCACACTTGTGGATGGACAGCCAAGAAAAAAAAGATTTGAGATGTTTTGTGTTTGCAAAGCTTCCAGTGCAACCACATGGCATATGGGCTCTGCCTTGACCAACTAAGTTGTGAGAACTCAGCCAGACGGACAGTGGGTGGTATAATTGATAGGATGGAACATGTTCGTTGTGGTCTGAGGGATTACTTCTGAAAAGTCTCATCTTGATGCATGTCGAGTCTTTTGGGGAAAGTGCACCACCTCTCGAGAGGGTAAAAACTAATTACTTAGACGTGTTCCCGGTTATGGACAATTCTAAGCGTCAAAGACATTGAAACGGTTCAAGAATCTCCTCATCCCAATTTCTCTAAGTTAAAATTGTGGGTGAACAAGGATAGAGGTTCACCAATGTCTATTGGTGGTTCCTTAGTGTTTTGCAAAAACAAAACTTAAAATTTTCAAACTAGTAGGATAAAACTTACTTTGTGCAAAGCCAGCCTGATCCACACCTAGCCATATTTATGTAGTTGTTAGATTCTACTATACAACTATGGTATCACTTGCCAATACAATTCCAACTATATTAACCCTCTGTGGCTGTAACTTATCTTGGTGCAGGTTACTTTGATGGTAAGTAGGGTTATGAGTCTACACTCGACATATTTGCCTGTGGCGCATGAAGATGAAGACTTTATAATTATACTATGTATTGAGTACTCTAATATATTAGCCTTGGGCTAAATGAGTTGTAAGAACTATTGTACTCTTGGATTTGCGATGTAATAATGACCTTTGTTTCTGTGTACTTCATCTTAAACTATGGGTGCTAGCAAAGATCCAGGGACTAGCACTGAAATCACAGGGATCTCTACCTTATTTGTGAGATCTTACACTGAGTCTCACGTAAGTACTACTAGTAGATATCATATTTTCCATGGGATGTAATAGGAGACAAACCAATACTATCAGCATAACTCAATCCTATGAATCAAACTACTTAAATGTAAGAAAACTTCCTAAAGATTACATTCCTCTAAAATTCCTAGGGAATTCCTGCCAAACAATGAGGCTAAAATTCCTATGGAATTACTACTATAACCAATGAAAGTTTAGAAAAAATAGCTTACATCGATTCAGGAATAATATTCAATCTTGCCTAAGTACTACAAGTAGATATCATATTTTCCATGGGATGTAGTAGGAGCAAAGCAATACCATCAGTAGAACTCAATCATATGAACCAAACTAATTATATGTAAGAAAACTTCCGAAACATTGCATTTCTTTGAAATTCCTAGGGAATTTCTTCGAATCAAAGAGGCTAAAATTCCTACGAAATTCCTACTAACCAATGAAAGTTCAGAGAAAGTAGCTCACATCAATTTAGGAATAATATCTGAATCTCACATAAGTACTACAAGTAGATGTCATATTTTCCATGCGATGTACTAGGATCAAAGAAATACTATCAGCATAACTAAATCATATAAATCAAACTACTTGTATGTAAGAAAACTTTCCAAAAGATTGCATTCCTCTGGAATTCCTAGGAAATTCCTTCGAATCAAAGAGGATAAAATTCCCATGAAATTCCTACTAACCAATGAATGTTCAGAAAAATTAGCTTACATCGATTTAGGAATAAATCTAATATAATACACAGGGAGGAGAATTTACCAAGTTTCGGAGGCTTCCATAAGTAAACACTGCTATTCTCAGCCACAGCGAACACACGATCATGTTGGATAATAGCATTGCAGTATCTGAAGTAGCCCTGGAACTTGTTCACACAAATTGACCATCCATTACTATCATTCCCCTTAAGGACAACAGTCTTGAATTCGAAGATGGCGACAAGAGATAAATCCTTGTATCCCCTAGTATCTATCGGAACTTAGCAAATGACTATCTTCTGTATTTCAGTACGTCGACCTTCATCAGCATCATCCTAGAATGTAAGTGCAAAACCTTCAGTCGCTTCAAACCATAACACTTGCGGAAGAACAATACTACGACGAGTGTAATGTTGACAAGGTCCCATATGAAATCGAGCCCAACCGTGATGATCCAATCTCCATTGCCGCCTGCTTGGTGCTCATCAAAACCATGTGGCATCGCAGAATCAGAGGAGAACTTGTCCAGCAATGTCAGCTTGCATGGGATGTCTGCCACTTAGATGTAGTTTTTGGATTCCCACGGTCTCACCATCGGGAGAGAATGATGAACACATGGGAGGCCAAACGATTGAGAAGCGGGCGTAGTTGCGCTCTCATTTGTTGATTGAAGAATATGTTTGGACGAACCGACGAGGCTCGCGGTGGTGGTGGCGTCGCAATGGTTGATGACTACTTGAAGGGGGCCTTCAGTGAACACATTCTTAAACTAATAAGGATCTTTACTGACCTTGCTTGATCTCACCATGGAAGGAGGCTCTGGATGGTGTTTTGTGGTTTTTTTGTGGGTGGGTGGGAGGGAGGGGAGAGGGAAGATCGTTGGTGGGAGCTGGAAGCCGGGGTGAGATGGAGAAGACAAAGCCTGATGGTGTGTAATACTAGTACTACAGAAGGTGGGAGAGTTGGGATTGGGACTCCAATTGAGGCTAGTTGCATAGACCTCGAACAAATAGAGCCGTAGTTTCAAGGAGCTCCAACTAGGTTTCCTCTCTCAGAAAAAAATAACTCCAGCTCTTGGAGAAGGAAGCTATAATGTGATGAGAGTAGCTATTAGAGTAGTACTACTAGCTAGTACCAGCTGTAGGGCCTCATCATAGCACTTTAGTAGTGGAGTAGTAGTGATGTAGGCATAGTAGTACTAGTTGTTTCCCATGTAAGGCCTCATGTAGGAGTATTGGTCTTTGCAGGTGATAGCTGTGAGATTCGACACATTTTTATGGTTTTTATTGATGGTTTTCGTCTTGATTTGATGGTCTTCTAGCTTTACCTAACGCTAATACTCCGGTAGTGAAGAAAACTTGGTTTCTAATATGTGTTTCAGATTCTGAACATCAACAAAAGGTTTTAACAATAGAAATGCAATATTCAGGTGAAAAAATAGTCTCTTTTTGGAAGCAATCAAAGAAGGCATCCAGGAGGTTTAACGACCAACTATAGGGAGGGAATATTTTCTCCGGCCCTATAGTTCCCGCCGTATAGTTGCCACTGCCTTCGTCTTGTCAAAAGGAATAACTTCGTGAAGAGGCTAGAGGCGAAAGAAGAGATACGGAGAAGAAGGGGAAGATGTTCTTCATCTCGCTCCACGATCTTTGACCTCCTAGCCACCACACCCCCATAGCCATTACTTGTACTTGAGAGAGAGAGAGATCTTCACCATGCAAAATTAGGGTTTGAGATTGTTTCTTCCTATCTTGAATTGTGTTGGATTGATTTTCTCTTTCTATTGTGGATCTCCATGGTAATATCGAGAAGAACTCACTTTATTTAATTATATCAATGATGCTTTCTTCTCTCATGTGTGAGTAAGTTCCCTTAGGTGTGGGAGATGTAAGGGATTGGTGAGATGTGATGTGCCTATATATTCTCCATTAGTTTGTTATTCATTTTAATTACTATATTATGTGTGCTTGACTATCTGTGGGATGCCTAATGCTTGTTGTCCAATTAAGGGCCCAGACAACATGATACTTTGTTATACATAGATAAGATCTTGTTTTCTACCAGACCGGCGACCCCCGAGTGACACGGGGATATAAATGGAAAACTAGTTGCACTTGAGGAGCATGAGGAGGCACTTTGCCTATTGAATTAGTCTGATCCAAGGAGCTTAATTACTAAGCAACCTGAAGGATCTTAATCGTCTAGTGACTGACCATGGTTTTGGTAATAGACTAGTAGGATTATTGAAGTTGGGATGAAATCTGCCAAGAGGAGTTTTGGCTAATTATGGGTTGCTCGCCTACACATATACTTATAAAGTTATAATTGTTACACTTATCACTCTTCCACCTGACACAAGCACTATCACCATGAACTATATCTCCCCACGCCTACTTTGTCATCTACAGAAAACAACAAACAATTAAATCATTCTTTACTTTTATGCTTTTTATTTATGAAATTTACATTTTAGTTTTATTTAAATACTTTCAGTTTAATCCAAATTTTATTCTTATTTCAACACTTGCATTCAATTCACTTGAAGACCCGTGACAACTTTGAGTGCGATAGAAACTTCAGTCATAAACACTTACCTTTGGGATCCCTGTGGGATCTATATCTTAACTACGAAACTAGCTACAAACGATCTGTGCACTTGTAGACATCAATCTATTTTCTGGCGTCGTTGTCGGGGAGCTAAGCGCTAAGTGTTTGTCTCTTGACATTTCAGGTGTTACTACTACAAGATGGTCTCCCTAGGAGACAAAGGGTCTACACGTTCTGGTAGGACCTATCTACTAGATTATTTTGAGCGCGTGCCTGTTCAAAGGCACGAATAAATTATTGAAAAACTTTTGAGATCAAATAAAGTTGAAGTTAAAAACCTAAGTGATTTCATGGAAATCATGTCCATTCACATGACAACTCCCAAGAAACCTAAGAAAACCCTTAGATAATACAATGCTCCAAAGTCTACTTATTGTAAACAACCAATAGAATTCCCTAATCCTGGAGTTAGAGAATATCGATTTGATGGTGAGATTATTAAAATTTTGCAGGAAAAAGCTTTCAGTGGAAAGGATGATGAAGACCCAGGAAGATATCTTAGAGAGTTATATGATGTGCTAACATCACTTGGACCAAAAGGTTTTCCTAGATATTTCTCCCGTCTAAAATTATTTCGTTGGTCTCTTATAGATAAGGCTTTAGACTAGTTATATTCTCTCTCTCGTCATTACATTAAATGATGGGAAAAATATATTGTTAAATTCATAAATAGATTTAGTCCTTTTAAAAAGGTAACTGAAATTAGAAAGAATATAGGAAACTTCAGTCAGAACGTGGGAGAAAACTACCCACAAGCTTGGGATAGATTTTTTGTAATGATCAATAGTATTCCTAATCATGGTTATTCTGGATCCACTGTTTGCCACTTATTTTACCATGGTCTTATACACAATTTAGAGAGTTGCTAGGCTTATCAATAGGAGGATTGGTAAATACTTTAACTACTAAAGCATGTTTGGAATTGATGTCCACTAGGGCAAGGAATGATTCTCTTTATAATCTTGATTTTGGTACTAAGCTGGAAAAAGGGATACTTCGTATAACCCCAGATCTTATGCCTAAAGTACGCAAAACAATGATAGAAAAAGGTATACCTTGTGAACTTCTTAAGGAAAACAAAGTAGATTTGTTACAAGTTTTCACTGAAGAAGATGAAACTAGGAAAGTTTTTCAAGAATTAAAACATCGATAGGCAAAATCTTAAAATAACTTGCATAAGCAATTTCAAATACATAAGAAGATTTTGGAAGAACTCACGAAAAATTATGATGAGATCGGCCAAGAAATAAAATTATTTCACAAGTACCATAGTATGATTGAAATCCAATGTGAACAAATAGTATCTAGTTATCAATTTTTTCTTCAAGATGATATAAATATTCCTGTTTCTACTAATGTTGTTACAAGGAGAGGTGAAGTTGTTATAGGACCATTAGGACCACTAGAATATGAAGCTGAAAAAGATCGAAGGGAAAAATCCTTGCTCAAAGAAAGCCAAGAAGATGATACAGTAGTGAATCCTCAAGATGAAACTGCTCAAGAAACACAAGATCAAACCATGGAGGAGCAAAATGATGCACATGATGACCACTATGAATCTGACGCAGAGACTATTGATCCAAGAGAAGAAAAAGAGATAAGCAATAAAGATGAAGTTGTTGCAGTAGAAAAGAAGAAAAGCGATAAGCAGCAACAAAATAAAGTAAGTAAAGATCCCGATCCCCCACAAAAGGTAAAAGACAAGAATAAGAAAGGTGAGAAAAACTTCCATATCCAGATCGCAAAAAGAAAGCACCAGATCAGGTAATCTATGACTCTTTCAAAAAGGCACTTGGTGGTCTCCGTCTAGAAATTCCATTTGGGGGTGCAATAAAAGTTCCTACATATTCTAAATTTCTCCGTGATATTCTAACTAGAAAGAAAGAAATAACTGAAAATATTGCCATGGTGACTAATTATCCCTGCTAATGGGAAGTTATTGTCTAAATCAGGAGATCCCAGAATACTAACTATTTCATGCTCAATTGGCAAAACTGATATTCACAATGCCTTGTGTGATTTACGTGCATGATTTAGTGTAATGCCATATTCCCTCTATAAAAGGTTAGGATTAGGGGAGTATTCCCCTACTTCTATCACTTTTACAGATGGACGACAAATCCACTAAACAACCCATTGCTATGATTGAGGATGTTCTACTTAGAATAAATGAGCATTTATTCCCACTTATTTTATTATTCTTGAAATGCCAAAGGATCAAAAATTATCTATAATACTTGGAAGACTTTTCCTTAGTAATACAGGAGCATCAGTTTATTGTGCTGAGGGGAGAATAATCTTCAATGTTTATGATGTTGAAATCATCCGGTATTTTCCAAAGAAGCTAGAAGCAGGAGAAAGGTATATTCCATCGGCAAAACAAGGTCAATTGGTAAGTGCCCTTGATAAGGGGAAACCCAAGGTAAGAATTCGAGAATAGAGAAGGGGTTGAAATATTGAACCATCCTTCATAAAATACTTAATGGGAGTCAACCCATCATATTAATAAAATAAATTAAAGAATAAAATGTTCATCGCATTCCTACAACTTTTTCACAGACATTATTGCGGAGGCGCGCCCGTAAAGATGTTGCTGTCATAAAGTAGTAGAAATATCAATTGAACAAGCGTAGAATAAATATAAAAATAAAGTTTGAGATTTATATGCAAAAACTATCTTAGTCATATGGTCCATATTAAAAAGTGAATCTCTAAAAATTTGGGTGAAAAAGCGTGGTCCAAAAGTTTTAATGACCAACTATACGGCGGGAATATTTTTTCCAGTCCTATAGTTGCGGCCATATAGTTATAGACAACTTTCTCACAAAATGTATCTAGGATACAGAAGGTTTAACGACCAACTATATGGTGGGACCATTTTGGTCCGGCCATATAGTTGTGCCCATATTTGTGATCTGGCATAAAGAAACCCTAATTCTCGACGCCGCCGCAACTATACAGCGGGAACTACCTATACCGCCCGTATAGTTCGGCGCGACCACATAAACACGCTAGCACGGCTATGGTTCTTCCTCCTCCTCACGTTTTCTCTCATATTCTCTCTCCAAACTCCTCAAAACCCACCTAGAATTCTTGATTCTTCGTGGATTTCATTCATTTTGAGTTGGGGAATCAACATACCAGTATATTTCTCTCCCTATCCATGCTTTATTTTCAGAATTACATGGTTGAAACTCTCACATTGATTTAGTGTATGAACTCAAGCTTGTTTGATTTTCCCTTTTTGTTTCTCATGTTAGGATTAGATTTCTCCCTGTAGAATCATTCATATATCATGTAGAAACTATATGCCTAAGGTCTTATGTTGAAATTTTTCAGTGCATCAAGATGAACAAGCTTGGTAGTATTTTTCGCAAGAGCAAGTACGCCATGGTTTCATCATGGAGGGTGATGTCCACACGTTGGGACGATGATGGCTTTCTCACCGCAACAGGTTTGAGGGTGGACTTCGACCATATGTGTTCAAATGCAGGGCTATCACTCCTCGCCTACGCAAGCCACTACACCTACACTGAGCTCACCTTTGAGTTCCTCGCATCCTTCTACGATGACTACAAGGAGAAATGTAATCCGTTCATGGTGAGATTCACTATTAACCAGCAGCTATATCAAATATCTTTCCAACAATTTTGTGATGCTTTTGGATTCCCTCACAATGGGGAGTCAACTGTTACAAATTTATATAGCGTCTCAAGTGGAGAAACTTGGGAGGTTATTTCTGTTAATGGTGGCAGGGACTTCTACCAGAAGAAGATGTCCACCATCTAGAACCCAACAATTCTCTACTTTGCCTTGTTCCTTGCCAATACACTATTGGGAAGCGAATATACCGGTTCCATGGCTAACGCGGACATGGAGATGATCACTAAGGCACTCTTCCCCGATGCATCACAGAGTCCCAATCATGTGGATGTGCTCCTCTAGAACATTTGCCACGAGAGCAACAAAAAGAAAGTTGACATCCACATTGGT
Organism: Avena sativa; assembly: GCA_916181665.1. NCBI lineage: Eukaryota > Viridiplantae > Streptophyta > Magnoliopsida > Poales > Poaceae > Avena > Avena sativa. The sequence continues at coordinate 223,118,926 of OV702296.1, forward strand.
GGATTGGTAACCCACCTTGTCCAAGCATTGAACATTCCAATACATTTTATGCAACCTGTAGACGACTCCATACTTATGGATGTCAAATATATAACTACTTGTGGCTTTCTCGGTGTTTACCGAGCTGACAAGCGGCTCTGAGCATATCAGTTTGGTTATCTTGATGCCTCACAAGATGAGTAGGTGTCGTTTCCTTGTCCACAAGCTTTCTCAATTTTGGAGAAGGACAACTGGATCCTCACCAAGGATCAAGTGGTGGAAATCATGGCCGAACTCCAGCCCGACCAAGAAGAAGATGAAGAAGGAGAGCAGCAGGATGAGTAGGAGCAGGAGTACAACCCTGCTTGCGAGGGACAGCAGAATCAACATGAGGGACCCTCGGACCCATGGCCCAATCAACAGCAACATCAGTAGGGGTTCAACAACGTCCCCTATCAAGATTTTATACAGCTCAACCAGTCCATTGGGCAGATCAACCAAACTTTGCAGGGAGTGAATGAGGATGTTAGTGCCCTAACTCACAGCTCTTTTCACTTCATGACCAACTTCCCCAACTACTACCACTAGTATCCGTACTAGCCACCGAATGACGGCAAGAACTAAGCCTGGCAACAACCTAAGCTTGGGGAGGTTTGAAAACCTCCAAACTTTGCATTCATATTCTTATTTCTTATTTTGGTTTATTTTTCTTCTTCAAAATTGCATGTTTACTTTCAGTTTTGCATTTCTAAATAAAAAACACAAAAAAATTAGTTATAACTTCTATTGCAATTTTGTTTCTTTGTCTCTCTCGAAGATTGCTCAATTTCAGGTGACTTGGCAATAGGGAAATATAGCGGGGCTCAACTCAAGTACAAGAACAAAGCAAGCAAGAGGAGGTATCATGTTCCTTTCATAACCTCTTCTACAAATTTTAAATTGACCCTACAACTATTTGCTCGCTTGCACTTGAGTCACTCCCCACTTAGCTTGTTATCCTACAAATTCTATTCCCTTGTTAGTGTGTCCTTTTTAGCTTTGAAATAATGAGCAATGAACTTGGTTAAAATATTTCCAACATTTTTACAACAAGAAAAAACATCCAAAAGATGACTTCATTCCATGTTTAGTCCAAATGATTTGATTCTAGAAACTACTCAACCCCATTGAGCTTAATTTAATAGACTTGATAGCACTCTTGAATGAAATTGTTTGATAAAATGGACGCTTTGAAGTAGTAGAGATTATGCCTCTTCTTTTTCTAATAATTAAAGAATGATATTGCTTTACGCGTGTCATTACAACACCGTCATGCTCATTGAGGAACTATTGACTCCGCTTGCCAACGGACGATCTAAATGTGGGAAACCAGTTGATTTCGGCTATTGATTTATGTAAGCGTTTGTAGCTACAATTCTATGACGAGTAAAAAAATTAGTCTCCTCGTGATCTCACATTCCAAGTGAAGTTGTAGTACTCCTCTGGCCCACTATTGCTCAACAGTTATCTATCGGCATGGTCACGAGTGCGCAACACAGTCCCAATTAACATGTTAAAAACAGTGGCATGATTTCTCTATGGAAGAGCTGAAATTTTTGAAAAGCAAGGAAAGGTAAAAGGTGCTTTGAGAGTCTTGAAATTTTGACATGGGAGTAGATGAGTTGTTCTTAACTTGAGTGTTTTTGGTGCCAACTTGAGTACTCGTAATTGATTAAAGAAACAAGAGCAAAAAGTCTTCATCCCTCGACAAAGAGAGAAAACCAAAAGAATTTGTTTCACTTTCCTAGCTAAACTTTTGACACTTGCTCGGGCATATAATTTATTTGCTAGAAAGATATACGTGGTTAGGAAGTGGACTCAGTGCAATCTTGTGAATACTTGTATGATCATATTTATGATTGCAGGAATTGTGAAGAAAAGAATTTGACACCAATTTGAGCTTGTAAGTTCTTTTATTTTAAGTTTCGAATCTCCACTATTCTTCCTTATTTTCTTGTCACTCGAGAGCGAGCAACATCTAAGCATGGGGGAGTTGATAGTTGTGCGATTCGACACATTTTTGATGATTTTTATTGATGGTTTTCTAGCTTTACCTAACGCTAATACTTCAGTAGCAAAGAATACTTGGTTTCCAATATGTGTTTCGGGTTCTGAACATCAACAGAAGGTTTTAACAACAAAAATACAATATTCAGGCGAAAACAAGCAAGTATCTTTTTGGAAGCAATCGAGGAAGGCATCCAAGAGGTTTAACGACCAACTATACGGCAGGAATATTTTCTCCGGCCATATAGTTCCCGCCATATAGTTGCCACCCCCTTCGTCTTGTCAAAAGGAACAACTTTCCTGAAGAGGCCAAAGGCGAAAACATAACACAGTAGCCGCTATTCCATCCAGAAGGGAGAAAGAAGAGATCTAGAGAAGAAGGGGAAGATGTTCTTCATCTTGTTCCACAATCTTCGACCACCTAGCCACCACACCCTTCTACGTCGGAAACGTATCTATAATTTTTGATGATCCATGCTTGTTTACTATCTACTTTGCTTTGCTTTTTCCACACTTTGAGGTATTTTTATATGTTTTCTGGAAATAACCTATTAACAAGTTTCCACTGTGCCAGTTGCCTGTTTTCTTCTGTTTTTGGTTCCAGAAAGGCAGAAAATCAATACTCTCGGAATTGCACGGGACAAAAGCCAAATTCAATATATTACCATGGGCAACACGAAGCCATAATACGAGACAGAGAAGGCTCACCAGGGGGCCACACCCCCTGGCCGCGCGGGTGGGCCCACCCCGCGCTTGGGGGGTTGCAGCCGCCCTGGTGGCCTCCCTGCATTGCCTCTTCGCCTATAAGAAGACCCTGATGCAAAAACCCTAGGCACCTGCTCAAAACTCCATGAAACCGTCTGTAGCTGTCGCCACCATCGTCCCTAGATCGGGTGGATCTGAAGCTCTTCCCGGCACCCTACCGGAGGCCAGATCATCTCGGAGGCCTTCTTCTTCATCATGCCAGCCTCTGGTATGAAGCGTGAGTAGTTCCACCTTGGACTACGTGTCCATGTAGTAGCTAGATGGTTGCATCTCCTCCTTTGTTCTTTCATGTATAGATATTGTGAGCTCCATTCATCATCAAGATCTAATCTATTTGTAATCATGCATGTTGTGTTTGCGGGGATCCGACGGATATTGAGATTACTATGTCAGATTGATTAATGGTTTTGTCTATTTGATCCTCATGTCTGTGTTGTTTGTGATCTTGCATGCTCTCCGTTGTTAGTAGCTATCTTGGCCAAGTAGTTGCTAGTGAATCCAAGAGGGGGTATTTATTCTCGATAGTGGGTTCATGCCTCTAGTTTCCAAGGGAAGTGGCAGAAATCTCTTCGGCTATAGATGTGTTGTTGCCACTAGGGAGAAAACAACGGTCTCTTGTTCATGAAACAAGTGGATTGTTTACCTTACACACTTTGCTTAAAGAAGTTGTCTGTTGCTTGCAACTTAATACTGGAAGGGGTTCAGATGATAACCTGAAGGTGGACTTCTAGTCATAGATGCAGTTGGATGGCGGTCTATATATATTGTTGTGTTTCCCAATCGAATCTCATAGGATCTTTTTGTCTAGTATTGCATTGTTATGCCTTGCTCAGACTTGTCAATTGCCCTGCTGTAATTTGTTTACCCACCATGCCATGTTTTTTTATCTAAGGAGACCACCTACAGTGAACTATGGACCCCGATCCAATCATTACCATTGATACATCTTCCACTGTTGTTGTTTACTTGCTAGAAACCATCATCACCTTCCACACCATACAGTGAATCCTTTGCTACAGCAACCGGTGAGATTGACAACCTCACTGTTCGTTGGGGCAAAGTCTCGAGTTTGTGTTGTGAAGGTTTCCGCGTTTCTTGCAACACATTTGAGGCGTTTCCTTCCTCCTACTGGTTCGATAACCTCAGTTTCTTAATGAGGGAAAACTTGCTGTTGTGCTGCATCATACCTTGCTCTTGGGGTTTCCCAACGGGGCGTTCAACACGCATCAAGACTTTCTGGCGCCGTTGCCGGGGAGGCTAAGGACGTCTTCACAAGGGGAGTCCTCCTCAACCTTTTCTCTTTACTTTGTTTTTAGTTTTCTTAGTTTCTTTTGCTTGGTTTTGTTTGCCTCTTTTTATTAAAAACTCAAAAAAAATAGTTTAGTTTGGTTTGCTTTCTCTTATCAAAAACACACAAAAATTAGTTCCTACTTTAGTTGCCACCTTGCTCTAGCTCACCATGTTGTTCCCCAAGTTCACCCTGAAGGACCTTTCAATTGGTAGTGGCACCATAATTGGGAAAGATAATATTGAAGAATTATTCGACCATGTTAGCAAGCATGAGGATATTTAGGATAGTTCTATAGCAGAACTTGCTCCTAATAATGAAATTGCTACATCTTCTTTAGTTCATATGTTGGAGTCTAGGTTTGTTAGTCTTAACCCCATGATGCAAATTTTGTTACTAAAACTAAAAGAAGAAAAGAATGCTGAAAAGAGAGAATTTATTCTTGAAACTTTACTCAAAAAGTTCCATGATGTTTCTAAGGAAGCCAAAAAGGTCTTTGAGCGTTTTAATATGCTAGACTCATGTGTAGATGTTGTGGGTAATTCATATAAAACCAAGCCTAGATAGGAATTTAAGATACCCATACCCTTTAAGCTTGCTGAGATGCATGAGGCCTTTGAAAAGAATTTTGATTGGATTGTTCCTGAAAATCCTTTTGATGAAAGTAGTAAACCAAAGAAAGATGAGAAGGGGTCCTCGAAAAATCATTTGGATGAGATACCTTTCATAGTTGAAGACTTTGCAAGTATTGATGTTAATACTTCGTCATTTGAAAATACTTGATTTCTTGCTTCTTGTGCCTAACTTAAAGGCATTAAAGAGGAAAGTAAGATTTGGGGAGTTGCTGTCCCGAAATAGATTTCTGTCCTCCACCATAAAAATATGTAAGGAGTCTCTGTAAGTTGGACTGAGCTGAAAATTTACGAATAAATCCCTCAGTATATTATATAAGTTCTGTTAGTTCAATACTTTTTGATTTGAGGAACAAAACATTTTAGAAAAAATTGGTTTCTACAAGCTGGTCTATTTTGACAGATTTCTGCCATTATTTGCATTTGCTTCTTATTGGTTCCTTTTTGAGTTCTCTTTTGGGGAATTGAGCTTTTTGAAGGAGTTGCTACAGTTGATTGTGTTTTTATTGAAAAGTTTTGCTGTTACAAAGTTAAACCCAAAGGTCTATTATCTTTTGAATACACTAATGTTGCTAATTAAGATTGTGTGAAGTTTTGTATGAAAGAAAAAATTTAGGTGTAGAGAGAGAATGATGTAATAAGATGAAGAATGGACAAAAGCTCAAGCTTGGGGATTCCACCCCGGTGTCAACCCAACAAATATCCAAGAGGTACAAGTGTCAAAGCTTGGGGATGCCCAAGGCATCCCCTTCTTCATCAATAAAAAACTCAGGTCTTTCTAGACACTTCGTTTTTATTGTTTCATGTACTATTGTGTTGTTCTTGGAGCGTCTTAGTTTTCATTTGATTTGCTTAGTTTGCTTAGTTTTCTTGAATAAAGTATTTTGGACCCCCGTTCTTGTTGTGTTGTTTCAAATAAGTCGATTGGTGTTGGAAAGGAGTAGAAAGTTCTTGCTTGAAAGTGCAAGAGGAGCTTGCATTGACTGTGATTTAGACTTTAGCATGACATGCTAGGTGTTGTTTTGACCTTATGCTTAGTGATTATTGCTGTAGCATGTCTTGTTCCAAACAATTGAGATTGCTTAGTGTGCCTTGAAAGAATCATGCGTTGTTTTAGCATACAAAAGCATAGTATTGTGGTATTCTCCTTTGATGCTTTGTTTGGGTTGACTTGGCACATTCTCACACCATGTTATGACTATGAACAATTTACGATAGCCTCTATGATCATTTAGTACTTGACTTGTAGTACCTCTCTATGCTTTGGTTAGTAATGTTTCTGCATGATTATGGCCATTATTGCTCTCTTAGTTGGTTGCTCCTAGTCTTTTGCTATGTAACATCCCAGGATTAGCAGCTAGAAATAGAGAGGACACAGGTTTGTGCATTGCATTCATGCATAAGAAAATCTGGGGAATTTTCGTGCAAAACTAAAAGAGCTACAGAGGGATCGTGAGCTCTCTTGTACTGAAGGAAACTTCAGAGCAAGTGCGATAGATTTCGACATGACCGTTGTAGAATTCTTTGTTTCGAGGAAAATTTGTTCAAGGATGTATTTGAATTTCAAATATGAAATTCAAATGAATTTATAAAATTCACAAATAGGAATTGGAAATATTTAATAACTTGAAATAAAATGATTACATAAATAATATAAAAAAGGATTCTTTATTAATATATATACATATAGTATTACTTTGATCTTTTACAATTGAATAAAAGAATTATTTATTACAACAAACTATATATGACACTGTCTTTACAATTAGTATTTACAAAGGACGAATTTATAAATAAATAGTTCATTATTACAATCATAATAATAATACAAAACCTTTACACATTTGAATAAAAAGGAAATTACAACAAGATTAAAAAAATATAACTAAGCTTCTTTTCTTCTTCTTGATCTTCATTCCTGTAAAATAAACAATAGAGCAGAAACATTGTTTTAATGTTAAAATATTTGCCCCACCATAGGTGAGGCAATTTAATATATGAATATAGCTTAGGGATTTTGGTAAGAACTACCAAAATCCACTAATAACCTAGGAGGGTACCACCAAATCTAGGCAACAATTAGGATATGGATTTAGGAACTAATCACTTGAGTAATGAGAGGCAACTATGAAAATCCAGGAAACCAGTACATATTTGATCCATCATTCGAAGACAAAAATAAGCATGTTATGGCACCCTCCTAAGCCTAGCTAAGTTCAAGAAAATAAAATCAATGCAACACAACAAGTAATCTGTCTTAGCACTAATCATCTAAGAAGATTCATAGTTAATTTGATCTTTGCGAAGTACTTTAAGTCACATGGCAATTAAGCAATAACTCAATTGCTATGTAAAAGCCATAATTTCTGATTAGGGAAAAAGCCCATTTAACTGAACCAAATGACTATTGTATCCATCAAGATGAAATAAGGAAAGCTACAGTATAAGACCAGGAAATATCAAGCATTCACTTGATCTTATCCACACATCACAACAACCAGGTAAGAAGCATAGTCATTACATGCATAATGTGTGCTGTCGACACAGCAAGACAGCACCAGAACTAGAAAAAGGAAAGCACAGCCACCATCGCTGGTTAGACACACCATAGTACTATCCTCTTCTCAAACCCACACTCCTCTTCCTCAAGAACACCACAAGTAGTCCTAGCTTGTACCAAATCAACACAGCAGAAAATATACACAACACTACCATCAGAGTTATATACCACACCATCTCTAGCTCTAGTCGCTCCCTGGAGCCATCCAAGAGATAGGAGGGGAGGAATCCACAAGGAAGGCAACACACCAGGAGGAACTGGTTAGCAGCTCACTACAGAGCACAAGCAAGATCATCAAGATCCACATCAGGAGGAGCAGGCAACAACTACATCACAGGAACAAAGTAGGCTAACTGATCAAGTGCTAGTACTGGCATAGAAACCTCAAGTCCAGCATCAGGTTACTACTCAACACCAAGATCATGCTTAAGTATCTGTTTTTATCATTTTGTTTAGAGAATAAGGTTGGAGAGAGAGAGCTCTCAGACTGGGTAGAAGTGCTACTCCAGGATCATCCTAGAGCTAAGATAAAGCCAAGTGAAAGAATCTGTATTTTAGCCACTAAACTAGCTTCAGCCTTTTTTGCATCATGAGCTAAATTTCTTTTGACACCAACATCAACTACATCACTGTAGATGTTCCCAGCAACAAGTCATGCTACCTGGGCTACCATTGTGCACTCTCCACGGTTGGAGGTACCACAGTAGCAGCCTAGGACAGCAAAAGCCACCAGAACAATTTTCTTGTATTAGCTAGATCTCAAGTTATTCAAGCCAATGATTTTCATTTTCCTAGACAAGTAGTCTAGGAATCATATATAAAGGCAATATTATTTGTTCTTATCAAATTTAAGCCTCAGACCATGCATCATTAGCATTTAAATTATAAATCTTAGTCAGTCAATCCAAATGGAAGATCAAGTTATCTCATTGTGTGATTGAAACAAAAAGTTCAGTATACCAAGGTATGGAATGCCAACTATTTAAGCCACATCATTAAATTGTTCACAAGGTAGGAAACCACTTAGAATCATTTTCCTAGCTAAATAGCTAGAAATCATACTATACTCAACAATTGAATTCCTATCACATACCTTAAATCACCATTGTGTTCACTCCTAATAGGAGGCATCACAGTAGCAATCCTAAGGCAGTAAAAGTTAATGTACTGCTGACAACTGTAAGGTCATTGCTAAGCAAGCTCACAATAGGATACATGAGCAACAATTTAAGCAATCATTACAATTTGCCTGATCATCTGCTAGTAAGCAGTACATAAGTTCATATCATTTTCCTAGTAGTAACCCAGGAATCAAAATCATAAATTAGATTCACTGTCCATATGCATAAGAAAGTTATATCTATTCAAGCCATTAAGTTAACATTGCAGCTGAGCCCTAGGATAGTTCTTTTGAATCAACAAAATTGTGAACTGTCCAAATAGACAGTTACAGAATTTAGTAAACTAAATTTTTTCCACAGTAGCCAATATCTTATAGGAATATTCTATTAACAGATTGATTCCATAACTCTAATGAGAGATGCATCAACAGCCATCAAAATAATCTGGGTAAACTAGCCCTTTGGGCAAACAGGTTCAAAAGAAATATTTGGGATGAATAATCCCAAACAAAACCATCACTTACTATACCAACTGGTCTAGTATTGAGAGTGGTGGATTGTTTACTGCATCCCAATCAATCAGAGAAAACATTTCTCTAACTGAAAATCATCACAAGACATAGACATTAATCCTCACCACAGTAAACCAGCTCTAACCACAATCATTTGCCATTAGGGAATCATTATTGACCCCTTTAAAGGATCTTACAGATCAAATAAGTAGAGGCATGTCAACCACATAAAGCTATAGAAGATATTGCCAGGGTTCCAGAAATTTCACTAGAAGAGGGTAAGAGTAGAAGATGTAGAGAAGGGAGAAGGAGTGCCTACCTAGGACGAGTCAAAGCTCACCGACGAAGTAGCGGTTGTGGCGACGGCAGAGAGATGAAGCTCAGCACAGCGGCACAGCCACACGAGGTGATCCATGGCGCTGCACTGCCTCAGCCCACACCACCAGCAAGTCCCAGCATCCAAACGCCCTCGCCATATCACCGGGGTTGCCGAGAACCTCGTCGTCCTGCCGGAGTAATGGAAAAATGGGGAATTAGTGTTTGGGGCTAGTGGTGGGAACGTAGGAGCATAATACACAAATCGAATTGGAGGGCTAGGTTCGTCTGGGGAAGGCGGAGCTCCGGAAGCCAACGGAGGCGGCCACAGTGGTCTGCCTCGTCAGAATCAAGCCGGCGGTGGCAGCGCCCAGGAACGCGAGGAGAAAGGAGAGAGGAGGTGAGGCTTCGAGGGGATAAGGTGAGTGCGGGCTGGGTCGGTTTGACCGATCTAGTACCCCCCTCTGCTGGGCCAATTTAGCCCAATGTTGGGTACTAAGCCCATTTCAAAATAAAATAAGAAATGAAATAAAAGAAAAAATTAAATAAGTTACCAAAATAACCTTTAAACATTTCCAGCTATAGAAAATTATAGAAAAATCACAAAAATATATTTAACATATTAGAATTATCACAAAAATAATCTCCACCTAAGAAAAATATAACTTTACTTATTTATGTTAATAAAATGCAAATAAATATTAAACACTATTAAATCTTAAATGAAATTTAAATTAATAAGGAAAAATCCTAAAAATAAATAAAAATCATTTTTGTGTATAAAAATAATTTTACTATTTTATAAAAATACTAACTTAGAGTTTTTACAAATAAAACATAAATCAAATATTTAAAGACACTTAATTCTTTCAAGAATTTTATAAAAATAAAGGTAAGACTTAAAAATAAATAAAATTCATTTTTAAGATCTTTAATAAGTATATTCCACTAGAAAAATACCATGTATATTATTCAAAAATATTTTAAGATAAATAAAACTCATTACTTATTTTAATCTAATGAAATAACCACTTTGTTAATTCTTAAAATTATTTCTGAAGTAAGAAATAATCCCATTTTCTTATAAAACACTAAAACCTTTAAAGTTTGATTACTAAGTCTAAATCCATAATTAAAATAAAACTTAAATATAACTATTAGCCTTTAAATGTTTTTAATCTTAAATTCAAAATTAAACTCCTTTTAAATAAATATTATATATCATTCATATATAAGGGGGTGAATAATATCCATTCCTCAACCACTCTTAAAAATGACTCTAAATTCAATTAAATTTATAAGATCATCTAATTATGCTCCCATTAATAAGTTGCATATTGTTAAATTTATCTTTCACTTAAATTTAAAAGGGATCATCCTTAATCATATTTACCAAAACCCTAAGACTAGATGCTATTCTAAAACTCATCATATCTTACAATTCACTTCTATTTTTATATTTAACTTTGGTCTAAACCATCATAAACATCTCATTTGAAGTTTATTCATGTTTTTAAAGTTAACTTTGGTCACTTGTACCATCAATTAAAATATGATAACTTAACACCATTCATAACCATCACCAACCCTAATGTAAAACCTAATAAACCTTAAGACTAATTAACCTTAACTAAATACTAGTTTCTTCAAATGTTATTCTTTTTGCCACTTCACACAAACAAGTCTATATTAGTTCCTTCAGCTCTTAAGAACTCAACTCAAGGACTTTTTATCCCAATCACCAGATAACAATTAATCATAATCACATTATTCTATTAGTATTTATATATTTTGGTTTGTTAACACTTAAGTTCCTTATCAATGTCATTGCTTATAAAATAAACTTAAAGATAAACCCAATCTTAAAGAAGATACCTAAGATCAACTTATTAAAAATACTAAGGGTTTCACTTTGGGAATTATAAAATTGCATAGCATTATTTATGCATAATGGCATCTTGCTTCTTTAAACATTAGTCCTTACCGGACCAATGATGATGATTTCAGATATTGGATCTTCTATTATCTCGAAGACCGTGAATGCATAATCTTGCAATCACAAAAGGCAAGTTCACACTTGCTCATGTCCTTTGATTATTTTCTGTAAAGTATTTTTCAAATCCAGTGTTGTCATCACCTGCATTTGAAAAAGATCAGAAAACACTATTTTCATAATAATATGATTATAGGTTATTTACCATGAGGTAATAATCTACTATGAAAGTTCTGGTGGTAAAGGAACATATTATCTAGGACTTAACAACCAATGTCGCTAGTGATTCTTGCGCCGTATATTACGCGTTAACCATGAGATTTGGAATGGGACGGAGAAGTAAGCTGGATCGGCTCCCTTTCGCATGCATTGGACACTGTTCTAGGCATTTGTAAGTTGCAGATCATGGGTATAGCCACTTTATACGGGGGAATTCTACCGTGGATCTGGGCTTACAAAACACAAATATCTAGTGTTAATGGTTGTTGTTTGTATCCAATTAAGGTATAACCGTTTTATATGGGGAAAAGTCTACCTTGAGTTTGGTCATCCAACAGTTGTGGTGTATGCGGGGTCGCGGAGAAGGCAGTGATTGGCTTGGATCTTAGTCAGGGCCTCATACCGAGGAAGTGTGAACGAGCCTATAACTCGGATGTGCAACAAAGATAAGATCTCTCATGGGTAAAGTAACGCACCTCTGCAGAGTGTAAGAACTGTAACTTGTTACTCCCTCTTCCGGGAAGGAGCTGCGAACTCTGCGGGAAAGGAACTCCATGAAAGTTCTGGTAAACCCGTGAAGGCTGATGGACATAGCTTTTCAGAATAAAATCAACCTTTGAAGAAATGTTTACGAAAACTTGCATTGCCTACGACCTATGGTCTGTGGCTGTAGATAGTGCGTCAAACACTTCTCTTTAGTGAATTTGCTGAGTACGCTCGTACTCAATGTATCTTCTTAACCCTTGCTAGATCTCGGAGAATCTAGTGACGTTTCCAGGAAATAAGTCACTTGAAGAGTTGAAGATATCTAAGGGAGATCAACAGAGTCGAAGACCTTACCGGAATCTATCGAAGACAAGCTGAAGCGTATAATATAAATAAAACTCCTAGAATCTAGAACCTACTTCTGTAGAACAATCTTATAGTAGTACTTTCAAGCCTTATACATATATTAATAGTAGTACTTCTAAAGTAACTCCAAGTGGATCTTTATGGTTCTTTCTGTATAATATTCCTCACTGTCCGAGGAAGCTCTCTGGATCTTTTGTAATATGATATATGTAATATAAAGTGTTGTCTTGGACCCACGATGTTTCTGTTGTACCACTCTGAGGGATATAATGTGTATGGAACGGTGTTCCATTGGTGTTATATCAACGACTATAGTGTACTACACCATGAAGTGGTATGCTGGGTCACCGCATGCTAGCCTCCACTTGTATGAGTAAGCTCTACTCATGCTTCCAACTTGAGAATAACCTTGTCACACCTTATTAAAGTTCTTAGATTACTTCTTTTCTTATTAATGATACTTATCTACTATTTAATTTAGGAAGTACCTATCCAGTATTTCATAAGTAGGCAATATATCTTCTACTAGACTATTCTATACTATAACTAAACTAGAATAGTATATCACCGAGTCAGAGTATCTCATAAGGGAGTAGTTAATCATGGTGTTATCTTACTAAGAGAAGCCATGAAAGGAAGTAAAACTTTGTTATTATCTTTATACTAATAGTAAATACCAGAGGAGTATGCCCCAAAACCTTAAACAACATGTTATTGTAGGGGAAGTAACTAATGTTTTGTTTAACTAAGAGATATTATATGAAGAATAGAATCTTATTAAGAGTAATAAATAGGGTTATGCATATCTAACCCCCTGTAATATGCCAAATTTATAGTGGCATGAATGAAAAGGCAGTATTCTTGTAGTACAAGTAGATCTATATAGGTTATGAAACTGGTTAAAATTTGAGAATTATTCGTTGTTATAATAAATGTGTTCAGGGAAGTTAAGATTAGAAAAAAAGGGTAGAGATGTGAGGATGATGTTTAGTATGTAACTCCAAGGATAATTAATTTATAACCAATTATAGAGTGATTTAACCAACTAACTCTAGAGTTGGATCAAATATTACCAAAAGTTATCCCTTTGTAAATGGGGCAAATGGTGTAATTTTAGAGGCTAAGAACATTATGAGCCATACAAATAGGTATATAATGGTAGAAGTCCATACATGATATGTATCAAAAATTGTAGTGTATAACATCAAAGCCTAAGTACAAGAGATGTTTTACTCGAAGTACTGTTTCTACAGGCTTTTGATGTATGTTTGATAGAGGTAATATTTGGATTTGTTGGATTTTATTGGATTTTATTGTGTGACTAGGACTATCCATGAAGTTTGAACTTTATGGGCATATGCATGATGTTTCATGGAGTCCTTACTTGATGTACAGGTCTAGAAGGGAAAATGGGTTCGCGAGAGGGAGAGGCGAATTATCACTTTAATGTTGGAGAGATGAAGGATCATGAGATGTTGGTGATACAACAAAAGGAGGCTAACCAGGCAATGCGGGATGAAGGATCAAATCAAAAGCAGTATCTAACCACCAATGAAGAGGTTCTTCAGTATAAGAGGAGTATGGAAGAAGGAAGAAAGGTTGAAACCGAGAGGCAGAACCAGTCTTATCCGGAGACATTAAAGGTTAGGCAAGAGAAGCAATTCAAGGAATTATATCCAAGGGTTAAACTGGTGGAATTCTTCGAAACCAAACCCTGGAGTTTTTTCATGGTTGAAGAACCTATGGAGGCGGAGAATTGGTTGATGGATACATCCCGTAAGCTTAAAAGTGTGGGATGCAAAGATGAAGAAAAGGTGCGCTATGCAACTTATCTATTGACCGGAACCGCATCCACGTATTGGGAGAAATCCAAGTTTGTGATGCCGGAAGGAGGTGTCAATACCTGGGCTGAGTTTAAATATAAGTTTCAAGAAGAATTTGTTCATCGGAACAATGGGAAAAGGAAGGAGAATGAAGATTTAGAGAAAAATAATCTTCCAGTCCTGAAACATGTACGAGAGTTTAACCGTTTATCCAAGTAAATTAGTGAGAGAGTCAACAGGGAGGCGAAACGGCAAAAGAAGTTCATGAAAGGAATACAAGCAATTATGAAGATGCAGCTCAGGATTGTGCGTGCAAAGGAGTTCCAGGAATTGGTGGATAATGCACAAATATCAGTAGATAATGAGATTGATGCACCTGAAGGAAAGAAAAAGAGAATTCAAGAACATACCACAACAGGTCAGGTCCGAGGACATATGATGAAGAATTGTCTGGATCCACATATGACATACAAAACAGAGAAGATATGTCACAACTATGGAATTCGGGGACACATTTTGAAGGAGTGTCCAAAACCTAAGATAGTATGTTACCAATGTGGAGAACCAGGACACATGGAAAGGAACTGCCTAAAACTGCAGTTAACTCATGGATGGACAGCAGGAGTAAGAGAACCAATAATGGGGTTATCATCTACTCAAAATATTCCACCCAATCCAAATGGAGAAAGTAATATAGGAGCATTTCAGGGGAAATGTAGCAAGTGTGGAATCCTAGGACACAAGAAATCATGTTGTTCGGATCATCGGGAAAGACACAACTTCCACCAAATCACCATCAAAGGAGGGTGTGGGTGAAGAAGGTATATCTTTAGGAAAACGGAAGTATGAAACCATAAATAAAGTCAATAACAACAACAATCACAACAAAGCAAGTGGTAAGTCAAAACATTATTAATAATATAAGTTACCTTATACAGGCATTTAAGGAGTTAGAGATTTTGCACCACTATTTCCCAAGTATGTGCGTGTACCATCTGTTCCTCAAAAGACCATTAGAAAATCTCAAGGGGGAGAGTGAATAATGAAGCATCAGAAGTTGAGATTCGGAGTAAGGTTTAGGGAAAGCCAAAACATTGTTAAAAAGTAAGTCATAAGGACTAAGTATACCATAAATAGATGAATAATAGAGTCAAGCTACATTTAGCCAAAGTATAAATCAGAATCTTAAATAGACACTTCTTAAATAGATGTCCTAAACTGAAAACACTCAAGAGGATCTGATCATGGCAAAAGTGCTAGATTCAAAAGAAGTTTATACATCAAATGGGTTTAGAAGTTGGCTCATTTCAAATCAAAAGAGGGTCCAAGGAAAAGTTTGAATGAAGATACAACAATTATCTTCATCCTGGATTTAAAAGAGTCACCAAGATCTGGAGAAGTCAATTTTATCTTCGGAAAAGTAAGAGGGTGCAAACTTCGAGGACGAAGTTTATTTTAAGGGGGAGAGTCTGTAACATCCCATGATTAGCACCTAGAAATAGAGAGGACACAGGTTTGTGTATTGCATTCATGCATAAGAAAATCCGGGGAATTTTCACGCAAAACTAAAAGAGCTACAGAGGGATCGGGATCTCTCTTGTACTGAACGAAACTTCAGAGCATGTGCGATAGATTTTGACATGACCTTTGTAGAATTCTTTGTTTCGGGGAAAATTTGTTCAAGCATGTATTTGAATTTCAAATATGAAATTCAAATGAATTTATAAATTCACAAATAGGAATTGGAAATATTTATAACTTGAAATAAAATGATTACATAAATAATATAAAAAGATTCTTTATTAATATATATATACATATAGTATTACTTTGATCTTGTACAATTGAAATAAAAGAATTATTTATTACAATAAACTATATATGACATTGTCTTTACAACTAGGATTTACAAAGGAAGAATTAATAAATAAATAGTTCATTATTACAATCACAATAATAATACAAAACCTTTACACATTTGAATAAAAAGGAAATTACAACAAGATTAAAAAAATCTAACTAAGCTTCTTTTCTTCTTCTTGATCTTCATTCCTGTAAAATAAACAATAGAGCATAAACATTGTTTTAATGTTAAAATATTTTCCCCACCATAGGTGAGGCAATTTAATATATGAATATAGCTTAGGGAGGTTGGTAAGAACTACCAAAATCCACTAACAATCTAGGAGGGTACCACCAAATCTAGGAAACAATTAGGATATGGATCTGGGAACTAAACACTTGAGTAATGAGAGGCAACTATGAAAATCCAGGAAACCAGTACATATTTGATCCATCATTCGAAGACAACAATAAGCATGCTATGGCACCCTCCTAAGCCTAGCTTAGTTCAAGAAAATAAAATCAAAGCAACACAACAAGTTATCTGTCTTAGCACTAACCAGCTAAGAATATTCATAGTTAATTTGATCTTTGGCAAGTACTTTAAGTCACATGGCAATTAAGCAATAGCTCAATTGCTATGTAAAAGCCACAAATATCTGATTAGGGAAAATCCCATTTAACTAAACCAAATGACTGTTGTATCCATCAAAATGAAATAAGGAAAGCTACAGTATAAGACCAGGAAATATCAGGCATTCACTTGATCTTATCCACACAGCACAGCAACCAGGTAAGCAACATAGTCATTACATGCAGAATGTGTGCTGTCGACACAGCAAGACATCACCAGAACTAGAAAAAGGAAAGCACAGCCACCATCGCTGGTTAGACACGCCATAGTCCTATCCTCTTCTCAAAGCCACACTCCTCTGCCTCAAGAACACCACAAGTAGTCCTAGCTTGTACCAGATCAACATAGCAGAAAATATACACAACACTACCATCAGAGTTACATACCACACCATCTCGAGCTCTAGTTGCTCCCTGGAGCCATCCAAGAGATAGGAGGGGAGGAATCCACATGGAAGGCAACACACAAGGAGGAACTGGTTACCAGCTCACTACAGAGCACAAGCAAGATCATCAAGATCCACATCAGGAGGAGCAGGCAACAACTACATCACAGGAACAAAGTAGGCTAAATGATCAAGTGCTAGTACTGGCATAGAAACCTCAAGTCCAGCATCAGGTTACTACTCAACACCAAGATCATGCTTAAGTATATGTTTTTATCATTTTGTTTAGAGAATAAGGTTGGAGAGAGAGAGAGATCTCTCAGACTGGGTAGAAGTGCTACTCCAGGATCATCCTAGAGCTAAGATAAACCTAAGTGAAAGAATCTGTATTTTAGCCACTAAACTAGCTTCAGCCTTTTTGCATCATGAGCTAAATTTCTTTTGACACCAACATCAACTACATCACTGTAGATGTTCCCAGCAGCAAGTCATGCTACCTGGGCTACCATTGTGCACTCTCCAAGGTTGGAGGTACCACAGTAGCAGCCTAGGACAGCAGAAGCCACCAGAAGAATTTTCCTGTATTAGCTAGACCTCAAGTTATTCAAACCAATGATTTTATCATTTTCCTAGACAAGTAGCCTAGGAATCATCTATAAAGGCAATCTTATATGTTCTTATCAAATTTAAGCCTCAGACCATGCATCATTGGCATTTAAATTATAAATCTTAGTCAGTCAATCCAAATGGCAGATCAAGTTATCTCATTGTGTCACTGAAACAAAAAAGTTCAGTATACCAAGGTATGGAATGCCAACTATTTAAGCCACATCATTAAATTGTTCAGAATGTAGGAAACCACTTAGAATCATTTTCCTAGCTAAATAGCTAGAAATCATACTATATCCAACAATTGAATTCCTATCACATACCTTAAATCACCATTGTGTTCACTCCTAATAGGAGGCATCACAGTAGAAATACTAAGGCAGTAAAAGTTACTGTACTGCTGACAACTGTAAGGGCATTGCTAAGCAAGGTCACAATAGGATACAGGAGCAACAATTTAAGCAATCATTATAGTTTTCCTGATCATCTTCTAGTAAGCAGTACATAAGTTCATATCATTTTCCTAGTAGTAACCCAGGAATCAAAATCATAAATTAGATTCACTGTCCATATGCATAAGAATGTTATATCTATTCAAGCTATTAAGTTAACATTGCAGCTGAGCCCTAGGACAGTTCTTTTGAATCAACACAATTGTGAACTGTCCAAATAGACAGTTACAGAATTTAGTAAACTAAATTTATTCCATAATAGCCAATATATTATAGTAATATTCTATCAACAGATTGATTCCATAACCCTAATGAGAGATGCATCAACAACCATCAAAATAATCTGGGTAAACTAGCCATTTGAGCAAACAGGTTCAAAAGAAATATTTGGGATGAATAATCCCAAACAAAACCATCACGTACTATACCAACTGGTCTAGTATTGAGAGTGGTGGATTGTTTACTGCATCCCAATCAGTCAGAGAAAACATTTCTCTAACTAAAAATCATCACAACACATAGACATTAATTCTCACCACAGTAAACCATCTCTAACCACAATCATTTGACATTAGGGAATCATTATTGACCCCTTTAAAGGATCTTACAGATCAAATAAGTAGAGGCATGTCAACCACATAAATCTATAGAATATATTTCCAGGGTTCCAGAAATTTCACTAGAAGAGGGTAAGAGTAGAAGATGTAGAGAGGGGAGAAGGAGTGCCTACCTGGGACGAGTCTAAGCTCGCCGACGAAGTAGTAGTTGTGTATGTATAATTTTTGATGCTCCATGCTTGTTTACTATCTACTTTGCTTTGCTTTTTCCACACTTTGAGGTGTTTTTATATTTTTTATGAAACTAACCTATTAACAAGTTGCCATTGTGCCAGTTTCCTGTTTTCTTCTGTTTCTGGTTCTAGAAATGCAGAAAATCAATATTCTCGGAATTGGACAGGACAACAGCCAAAGTCAATATTTTACCATGGGCAACACGAAGCCAGAATACGAGACGGAGAAGGCTCACCAGGGGGCCACACCCCCTGGCCGCGCGGGTGGGCCCATCCCACGCCTGGGGGGTGCAGCCGCCCTGGTGGCCCCCCTGCCTCGCCTATTCGCCTATAAGAAGCCCCTGATGCAAAAACCCTAGGCACCTGATCAAACCTCCACAAAACCGTCTGTAGCCGACGCCACCATCGTCCTTAGATCGGGGGGATCTGAAGCTCTTCCTGGCACCCTTCTGGAGGGGAGATCATCCCGGAGGCCTTCTTCTTCATCATGTTAGCCTCCAATATGAAGCGTGAGTAATTATACCTTGGACTACGGGTCCATGTAGTAGCTAGACGGTTGTATCTCCTCCTTTGTGCTTTCATGTATAGATATTTTGAGCTCCGTTCATGATCAAGATCTAATCTATTTGTAATCATGGATGTTGTGTTTGTGAGCATTCGATAGATATTGAGATTACTATGTCAGATTGATTAATGGTTTTGTCTATTTGATTCTATCATGTCTGTGTTATTTGTGATCTTGCATGCTCTCCATTGTTAGTAGCTATCTTGGCCAAGTAGTTGCTAGTGACTCCAAGAGGGGGTATTTATGCTCGATAGTGGGTTTATGCCTCTAGTTTAAAAGGGAAGTGACATAAATATCTTTGGTTTTAGATGTGATATTGCCACTAGGGATAAAACAACGGTCTCTTGTTCATGGAACAAGTGAATTGTTTACCTTACACACTTTTCTTAAAGAAGTTGTCTATTGCTTGCAACTTAATACTGGAGGGGGTTCGGATGATAACCTGAAGGTGGACTTCTAGTCATAAATGTAGTTGGATGGCGGTCTATGTATATTTTTGTATTGCCCAATCAAATCTCATAGGATCTTTTTGTCTAGTATTGCATTGTTATGCCTTGCTCAGTCCTATCAATTGCCCTGATGTAATTTGTTTACCCAGCATGCCATGTTTGTTTATCTAAGGAGAGCACCTCTAGTGAACTATGGACCCCGGTCCAATCTTTACCTTTGATACATCTTCCACTGTTACTGTTTACTTGCTGCAAACAATCATCACCTTCCACACCATACAGTTAATCCTTTGTTACAGCAACCAGTGAGATTGACAAGCTCACTGCTAGTTAGGGCAAAGTCTCGAGTTTATGTTGTGCAGGTTTCCACGTTGCTTGCAACACCTTTTAGGAATTTCCTTCCTCCTACTGGTTCGATAACCTAGGTTTCTTACTGAGGGAAAACTTGCTGCTGTGCTGCATCATACCTTGCTCCCATAGTGATTACTTGTACTTGAGAGGGAAATAGAGATCTTCACCTTGCAAGATTAGGGTTTGAGATTGTTTCTTCGTATCTTGAATTATGTTGGATTGATTTTCTATTTCTATTGTGGATCTCCACGGTAATATGAAGAAGAACTCCCTTTATTGAATTATATCGATGCTGCTTTCTTCTCTCATGTGTGAGTAAGTTCCCTTAGGCATGGGAGATGTAAGGGATTGGTGATATGTGATGTTCCTATATATTCTCCGTTAGTTTGTAATTGATTTTAATTACTATATTATGTGTTCTTGACTATCTTTGGGATTCCTAATGCTTGTTGTCCAATTAAGGGCCCAGACAACATGATACTTTGTTCTACATAGATAAGATCTTGTTTGATAGCAGACCGGCGACCCCCCGAGTGACACGGGGATATCAATTGAAAACTAGTTAACTCGAGGAGCACGAGGAGCCACTTTTCCTATTGCATTAGTCTAATCCAAGGAGCTTAATTTCTAAGCAAACTGAAGGATATTAATCGTCTAGTGACTGACCATGGTTTTGGTAACAGACTAGTAGGATTGTTGAAGTTTCGATGAAATCTACCAAGAGGAGTTCCGGATAATTATGGGTTGCTCGCCTACACATATACTTATAAAATTATAATTGTTACACTTATCACTCATCCACCTAGCACAATCACTATCACCATGAACTGTATCTCCCCACGCCTACTTTGTCATCTGTAGAAAACAACAAACAATTGAATCGTTCTTTACTTTTATTCTTGTTATTTCTAAAATTTACATTTTAGTTTTATTTAAATACTTTCAGTTTAATCCAAATTTAATTCTTATTTCAACACTTGAAATCAATTCACTCGAAAACCTGTGGCAACTTTGAGTGCGACAGAGACTTCACTCATAAACACTTACCTTTGGGCTCCTGGTGGGATCGATAACTTAACTTCGAAACTGGCTATAAATGATCTGTGAACTTGCAGACATCAACAGGTGCTTCAAAGGAAAGAAAATAAAGCTTTGCGGGTAATAAATGGCCATGGAAAGTCTTTTTGAAAAAAATTAGAAACACTAGGATTGGGTCACGCATTTGTTCCTCTTTCTGGTCATCCCAATACCAAACGCCTCTCCTCCTTTTTCCGATGATCCCATTGCCAAACATTTCCAAACCATTTATTTTCCGAAGTCCTTTTTGAAATCAAAACTAGCACCGCTCTATAGCAATCTTCCCAACCGTCCATGAATGAGGACTCGACTATTCGAATAGATTTACACTCTACAAAGGTTGTACGTTTTACCCACAATATTTGATACATCCGCCGGGTTCACCCCCGGTTCATCATACGAAAGTATGTGGGTCTCGGATAATCAAACAAGACCGTCAGAATGCCTACTCTAGTATAAATTCCTACCCTATGAGTGTTGTTCCCCTCAAAACCGGGATGCCATGCACAGTTCCAAAGCCAACCGAAGCGCCTTTTCCACTACACTGAGTGTGCGCTTTCAATGAGGGGCTCATAGTAACGCATGGCGTCCCGTAGACCATGTGTTTCTTCTCCCGGTCAAAAATGGACTATTTTCTAGAGAAGACCCACCCTCCAGGACAATGAAATCCCCTATAGTAGTTGTGAGCCACCTATACCAAAATAGACAAACCTCTAGTCTAGCCCCTTCCCATTTCGGAGTAATGTGGTTCTACAGGTTAATTGTTTTGGCAAAACTGCAAAGAACCGGATGCGTTTTTTTAAAGATTTTTCCTCCTCTTTCCTTTCCTCATTTTGTAAAACAAAACCTTTTTCATTTGTCAAACTTCTCTTGGCAGGTCCCACCTCACCAAGGTTTTTCCATAAAACATTTTTGTAAGACTTTTTCTGAGGTCTTCCCATCCTATTGTTTTTCTTCGGCTAAAATGAGGACTCCGAAGAGGTATGGTATTGTACACCATCTACCATACTATGGTCAATTAGGTGTCGGCAATGGGGTTTGTACTTAGTAGTACAAATGGGTAATGGTTTGGAGGAGCCAAACATTCCCACATATAAAACATATTATAGTGAAACAATGCAATTTGCAATAGATAAGTAGATAAAATCATGCACAAGTAAAATAGTAGGACAGGGGCTTATGAGCAAGAAGGTGATTTTCCTGTGATTAGCAATATGTTATTATGTGTCCCTGGACTTCTTCTTATAAAACCATAATAATAAATAAATCCATCTTCTTCGGGTCTTCGATATAATCACAACTATCATCGTCAGGGACCATACATGCAAACAAGCAGGGGCACAATCAACAAAAGGCATACAAACCTCAATACAATACGTCATGCAAACATACAACACCCTACTTACTTCAATAGGTTTTGATATATGGAGTCTTAGCAATTGGGATTACTTTATTTTCTTTTGTGGAGGTTTCTTTATGATTTATGTGTCATAAAACACTTAATTAGGGAGTTTAAGGCCAAGTCTTGGTTCTGTATGATATCAAAATACTAAAACGGTATCATCATATATATATCGATAAAATGAAACCAACAAACATGGTTTCACTATTTTATCAATTTCCATTGATTTATTACGCATTTTCTAGTGGTAAACACTCTAGTTTTAGGAAATAAATCACCAGAAAAGTTTTGGAGCTCCATAAATTATTTCCTCGGATGGCCAGGGAGGGTTTGATGTAATGATTCAATTAGAGTTGAAATCACTTCAAAATAATTACCAGAATGCCCTCAAGAAAATCCCAAATCCAGTTCTGGATGATATTTATCTTTTTCACCAAATTTAATCCAAATCAGAATTTGATGTGATTCCAAAGACACATATTAAGTATTTAAAATACCTTTAAGTAGAAAATGGAATTAAAATTTTTGGATTAATATAACTATTGTATTAATTTTATTGGTGAATTAGTTGTGCATATAATAGTTTATTTCACAAAATTTCAATTTAGTCTCAATAAATTATGAGCTCCTGGGTATTCAAGGATATGGTTATGCAAGTTCCCTTGTAGTTGTAATAAGGTTAATACCCATTTTGGTTTGACCTCAAGAATTTCATAAAGGCAGATTTGGAAAGTTTTTGTCAATTTCACCAGGGGCAATCTAGGAAGCAAATGAGTATGACGCCAGGGTGAAAAGCACGGTATGATCAATACCTTTCAGTGACCAAAGGTTTTATGTCAATTGGGTTTGCAAAAAATTCTGTAGGAATTTATTTGTCAAAAGGATACATCTGGTTTGTTAATTTATCATAATTTTCTTGGACACTATTTGGGTCAACTAAAGATACTGCATGTTAGGAAAAACATAAAACGACATGGGAAAAATTAGATCTGGGTATACTAAGTGGTTTTCCATTTTTGTTCTGATTTAAACCAAACAGCTACATAATAGATCTCGAGAAAAAGATTATTAAAAAGAAAAAGGAGATCAACAGTCGAGCTGGATCTAGGGATTAGCGGGCCACAATGCACCGGCCGGGCCAGCTAACTCAAATGAGAGTGCGTGTGTCCACATTCAAACAATAGAGGTAGGGTCCTAGCGTTAGAGAGCGAGGCAAGCGAAGGAGTACCGGGGGACAATGGTCGTTGTATCTAGACGAGATCTACAGCTTGGGGCCATCATCTCTGACGAGACATACACGGAGCCAGGGGAAACCCTAGGTCGCCGGTGGTGGATGGTAAGTTCACCTAAGGGAATGGAGAGGAGGCGGGGAGGCTGCGAGTGGAAGCGGCGGCTCCTGGCGAGTCCGGGGATGAGCGACATGGGCGATTTCGCTGCCGGGAGGGCTCTCACGCGATGCCGACCGAAGGGAGCCTTGCCGGATCTTGGTTATGACGCCGGCAGGGGAAAACCTGAGAGGCAACAAATTTACCGTTAGATACAGGGGAGCGGGAGGAGATCAATAGTGTGACATGCAGCGGGAGGGAGTTAGTGAGAAGGGAGCTACACTCAGTTTTGGAGCAAGTGCCAAAGATTGTTTTGCTTCTTATCCTAGGAAGGGAAGAGTCGGGGAGTGAGTAGGGGCTCGTGGGGGAGGTATGTGAGGAGTAGGTGGAAATGAGGGGAAGAGAGGCGCACGGGTGTCCTCTATCCTATTTATCTTGGTAGGAGGGGGTCCATGATGGACTATGCTTATGTAGGACCTTATGAGGGGGAGATGTCTAGGGATTGTCTCTCAGGGGTGGTGTTGGTGTGGGTGTGGGCCATGTGCTCGACTATATAAGTGGAGGGGAGGGGTGGTGGCTGTTGGTTTTGATATACAAGATATTTGTGTCCCCCTCTCTCTTTTATGTAGCAAATAGGGTTAAGAGGGAGGGTGCTACTGTACATTGCTACAGTGGAGCATGACCATATAAGAAGAGTGTCATGGTTGTTGTGGTGAGTGATGGTGAGACTTGATGAAGATTTGGTTTAGTTTATCCCATGTTTTGATTTGTTAGCACAATTTGTTAAAAAATGGTGCTTGTGAAGGAAGTTCAAAAAATTTCGTTCGGCAATGTGGGGAGAAGATACTAGTAGGTGATTATGGTCAAGTTACTTCCATAGGATTTATTTGGGATTATTCTAAGGACTATTAGTCCTCTTAAATCCATTTATTCAAAGAGTGCAAAAGTAGTTTCTAGAAGCTCATTTTTGATATTTTTTACATTGGACAAGGTTGGTTTTTCTTGTGAGATGGTCCTAAATACCATATCACACATTAGAGAATTTTGTTGGAATTTATTTAGATATAAAGGTATTTTTAAGCAATTATTTCTTGTTTCTGCCATTTACGAAAAAGGGCAAAAAGAAATAATAAAGGATCTCAAAAATATTTATTTTTGAGTTTGGATGATAGGGTATGATGTATAGGCCTTAAATGTGCCTTGAGTTTTCCTAGTGGTTTGGACAAAAACAAACTTTCCTTTATGGGCAAAGTTTTGAGAATTTTGCAAAGAAAGGAATTTAAAAAGATTTAGATTCCAAATAATTATGTAAATTATTTGGCGAATGATTATATTCAAGGTGGATGATGTAAACTTGAAGTACCCATAGTTTTTCAACCTTGGGTTTTGCAAAAACGAGATGGATTTTAGAAGAGAACAAGGATTAGAGGATCTAGGGCATTGATATTTTTATACCATCTAGACAAGGTTTGATTAGTGAGCTCAGGGATCACCTTGATGCAATGGATATATGGATAGTTAGACCAAGTTATATAGATGATCATGATGTCAATATCTGGGCTTGGTCGTATTTGAAGTGGTTTAGGAGTGATGGCAAACTTTGTTGAAATTAAGGCTGCCATAGCAGATGCATCATGAAGCCTCATAAACCATGTGGGTTTAAGAAGCACAAAGATCCAATAGAAAAAGTGAAAGGTGGATTGGTAGAGCATGATTATTAGATCATAATCATGCAAATAGTTGGTAAACGGGAGGTAGCATATGGTTCTGAGCTTCTGCCAAAGTAGGCATGGTGATAAGATTTGCAGAAAAGATTTGGGATTTCTATTTTCGTACCCATGGTTAGTTAGCTGTACTCACTTTTCCCTAGTCGCTTAGTTTTTCCTCACTTTTGTCCAGCTCCTATTATGGAACTCTCACATCGGTCTAAAACTCGTTCTCCGCCGGGTCCCGTTAGTGGACCCTCGCCGTTACGTGATGACAAGTGGGGCCACATTCAGGTGGGTCCTGTACTGGACCGTCGCTGTTATGTGCTGAGAAGTAGGACACCCCCATTATGTGATGACAGGTGGGGCCACGTTCAGTCGGGTCCCGTAGTAGGACCTCCCATGGTGTGGGGCCGGCTTGTTGGGAACGTGTTTTGGATGATGGGTGATGTGGTGTGGGACCATGTGGGGCGCGTATGGTAGTTACGTGCGCCCTGTCACCTAAATTGGAAGATTTCTTTTTTCTTATTTTTATGATTGGCCTTTTTAAGAGCGCATTTTCCCCTTTATGTCGCTAACAATTGTTATTTTTGCCAAAAAGTCAGTGAATCTAGAGCAGCTTCTCTCTTCATTCATGGTTCCTTTTGGCCCTCGTATTTTCCCAATCTGGCAGCAAATCTAACTAGCACCATAAATATGTAGATAAACAGAGAAGATGTGGATAAAGCAGCTAATAAAGGATTATATAGTACGCTACTTAAACCAGGTTCGACAATTAGGCTTCTCAGCAGCAGCAGCTTATAAGTTCAACACAGACAACAAAACAAAAGAAGCTTCTTTACAGTAGCAGCATCAGCACGAGATCAGTGGGCCCCCTGGCCTCCTCCTCCTCCCTGTGGCTCCTCCTCCACTTCCTGCTGCCTAGTCCCTTCACCTTGGGCGTGTTGTGCTTGATCGGGGGCATGCGACCCTCCTTGATGGCCACCTTCTAGAGGTTGCGGAGGTGAAAACCGAGCGCCTGGTGCTGGCCTCTGAAGGCGTTGGCGTTCTTTGAAGGGCCGCAGGTCTTCACGTCCTTGGCATGCATCACGAGGGAGTTGAAGTCGGTGGCTAGGATCCTGGTGCAGAAGGGTCACCTGTAGACGTCACCGGCGAAGAAGCCATTGAACTGGCCGGACTTTCTGCTTCGTTAGCACCTGGCGAGTCTTGGTGTCCATGGACTCGTCGTCGTTGCAGACATCGCTGCTATGCACCTATTACAAAAAAACAGTTACATGCAATAAGGACATGATTGAGATACCGTGATTATCGGGATTGATTACTTGCATAAATTAACCTGTTGAGATCCCCTGATTATTCCCCAATCCCCAAATCTCAAGCCAAATCAAATACTGATCCCAACTATAGATCAGTGGTAGTACTGATCCCAACTACAGATTGGTGCTATTACTGATCCCAACTACATATCGATGCTAGTACTGATCCCAAATAGGGGCATTCATCGAAATACGAGATCTAACACAAGAGGATTAGCTACTATAAAAATACCTAGCATCCAACAATTGAAAATGCGAATAACCGATCCCTAATAACGCACGATCTAGCATCCAACAATGGGAATGGGGGAAGAACAAAGGAAGGGGAGAAAACCCTAGTTACCTCCGACCATGGGCCAGCTAAGCTGGTGTCTAAGGGGTTCTCCGGCCTGATGTAATCGTTGTCCCTGTAGGGGTCCCAGCCGTGCGGGATCTGTAGGAGAATGGCGGGGGCCTGTATGGGGACGGGGGCCTCCTTGTCGGCTGCTATGGCAGAAGCGGGGACGGGGGTCTGGACGGGGATGGCGGCTGCCTTCAATGCCTGGATGGGGGCCAGTACAGGGACGGGGGCCTCCTCGTCGGCAGCCTTGGAGGCGACGATGGCCACTACGCCATTCTTCTCCATCGTCGGCGTGGTTGGGGTTTGCAGAAGATGATGGGACAGTGAAGATGGTTGCGTGAGTGAGTGAGCGAGTGAGTGATGAGTGAGAGTGAGGAGGCCTCTAGAAAGGTGAAGGGAGGAGACGTTTCGTTGCACCACCGTGCAACATGTAACCGCGTGCGTGACTACACCGTGCACGGCCACACGCGTGCGCTACTGCACCGTGCACGACCACATGTGTCTGCTACCGCCTCGTGCACCCCGAAACGCGCATCGTGCGTCATGTTTCCCCCCTCGTGTCTAACTTTGGCCACTTAGTTGTGCTCAGTTATACCGTCAAGTGTAGCACTGGCAGTTTGGTTGTACTTAGTTTTGCCCTCCAGTACTAACACTGCCGTGTGCAATATACTCACTTTTACCCTCCGGTGGCTGGTCAACAGAGAGTCAATGAATGAGTTTTAACTAGCTAATTGAGTCATTTTATGCACAACAAATTCAAAAAGATCAGAACATAGTGGCATCTACACAGGGATTCTTATTATGTGACCTGCCACCATAAGAAATATATATAAATCAAGTTTTAACCTAAATCACCACTTCTCAAATCACCTAATATCTATGAAGGTTCATGGCTTTCTACTCAAGCCTCTCCCCAAAACATAATTTTTCTGAATAAGGCAATACTTGTCAAACTGATATATATTTGAATTGCAAATAGTTTGATGTATGCCAATATGTATTTTATTGTATAAAAGAAGAATTTTCCATTTTTTAAATCTCTTTTTGTTTTCTGTTTAACCCCCATTATCAATTGTGCCCTTGGTTTTAAAGTTCTACTCGATTTTGCCCTTAGTTTTTAAGTTCTACTCAGTTTTCCCCTCCCTCTTAGTGACAAACTCTCACACCTGTGCTCATCTTGGCCGCTATGCTCTGATTGGTCGAGACAATTGTCACGTGGATCGTACCCACCAACTGTTGATCCTTTGATTGATCCACTGTGATCTAGCGGTCAGGATAACCCCTATATCTGTCGGGGGGCACCCTCTATCCATGCAAAATAACGATTTTACCACCGATTCTTTAACTCCATAAACAAATGATTTTGAATATAATTTGAAGGGAAAGTGTTCAAAGGTGTATAATTTTTGCATTATATTTCACTCCATGTCCTAAGTGCGATTTCAAAGAGTTCAAAGGTGTATAATTTTTGCCATATGCAAGTTTATGCATTACATTCTATGAAAATGATAATCTCTCGAGATTTTCTTACCACATTATTATCACGTATTAAGTGAGATTTCACAGTGTTCAAAGGTTTATATTTTTTGTATACGAAACTTTAGGGATCACTTTTCATACACATGCAGTTTGAAGAAGCATTTGTATCATTTGGAAGTGTTGTATAAACAAAAACCTGCAGTGAAGGAGTACTTGGATGTACATCATGGAATGGTGTGGCCAAGAAGCCGATTCAACGAAATTTGCAAGGTAGACTATGTAACAAGTAACCTTGTAGAGATTTTCAATGCAAAGGTAAATTCATTGAAAGGGCTTATGCTATGGCAAATATTTGATAAGATTAGGAAGATGATCAAGATAAAGATCAATTTGTGTCAAAGAATTGCATCAACAGTATATGCTGGCCATCTCATCCTACCATCTTTGATTAAGGCTTTGCATGCCAGGGCAAAACAATTGAAGATGAAATGCATTAGAAGAGGAATGGAGGCTGAGGTAACGTACATTGATAGTAAAGATAGGCAATGGAGGTATCCAGTGAGTTTGGTTGGTAGGACATGCCATTACAGGCAATGTCAGCTCCGTGGGTAACCCTGCATACATACATGGTTTTTCATGGGTGTTCTAGGAGGTGAAGAGGGTGAAGTTGATTAGTACATGTCAGAGTATTTCTCTGTTACCAAATTTAGGGCAGCATATGCTCAGAATGTTCCAGCCTTGTTGGGAAAATACCAATGGATAGAAGTGGATCCAGGCTTCAAGCTATACCCTACAGTTTTTACTGGACCAGCCGGTAGGTAAAGGAAGAATAGGATAAGAGCTAGTGCAGAGGGTGGTGCACCACCCCGACGATGTAAATGCAAACATTGTGGGATCCTAGGGCACATTGCTAGGCTTTGTAAAAATGCAGTGGAATGGATGATCAGGCGGGAGCAGCAAATGCAAATGAGAATGAAGCGTTTGAACGAG
Organism: Avena sativa; assembly: GCA_916181665.1. Taxonomy (NCBI): domain Eukaryota; kingdom Viridiplantae; phylum Streptophyta; class Magnoliopsida; order Poales; family Poaceae; genus Avena; species Avena sativa. The sequence continues at coordinate 223,148,743 of OV702296.1, forward strand.
AGTAGAATGAAGCAATGGATACATTGCATATTGAACCAATGGATCAAGAGGAGATTGAACCAAATGCAGGGGAGATTGAACCAAATGCAGAGGAGATTGAACCAAATGTCGAGGAGATTGAAGAAAAATGCAGGGGAGATTGAACCAGTCGGTCGAGAGGATATTGAACCAAATGCATGGGAGATTGAACCAGTCGATCGAGATGATATTGAACCAAATGCAGAAGAGATTGAACCAAATGCAGGGGAGATTTTTAACACCCCAGTTTTAACTAATTACTATTAGGGTTTTGATTGTGCATTGCATAAGCATCATCTATCTTGCTAAGACTAAACTCAATTAAGATCAAATACAAGACCCTAAATCCTAGCTATTTTTACCTCTCTTCCTACAAGCAATTCAACAGGTTTTGAATAATTTCAACAGATTCAAAGTGTTTGGATCCCAAACAGTATAAATGGGTCCCTGCTATATTTTCATATTTACAAAAGCCTCTAGTAATTTCAAAGTATTTAAAACAGAATTCAAAATGAATTGCAAAAGAGAAATTACGAAACAGAAAAGGAAAAGATCTTTGGAAAGAAAAAAATAACCAGAGAGCAGCCAGGCCCAGCCCAGCAGCCACTCTCTAACTCTCCCCTTCTCTTTCGCGCACCGCGCAGCAGCTAGTGGCCCAGTAGCCGACCCACTGTAAGATCTCTCCTTTATAAAGGAAAAGGATCCCTGTGATTGCAATGCTAGTCCCTGGATAAATGCTAGCATCCACAGTTTAAGATGAAGTACACAGAAACAAAGGTCATTTTTACAGCCATTCCAGAGACAACATAGTATTTTACAAACTTCATGGCCATAGGCGTAGTACAATAGTTTAAATAAGTAATAAGATAAATAAGTCTTCATCTTCATGTGCCACAGGCAAGCATGTTGAGTGTAGACTCATGACTCCTAATCATCATTAGAATAACCTGCAACATCACAAGTTACAGCCACAGTGGGTCAATACATTGGAATAGTATTGGCAAGTGATACCTTAGTAGAATATTGGTGGACTAAATACTATATGCATTTTGGCTAAGTGTAGCTTAGGCTTGCTTTGCTCAAAATAGGTTTTGCCGATCAGTTGAAAACACTAAGTTTTTCTTTGTCAAAACTTTTCCCAAGGAACCACCAATAGACATTGGGGTCCTTCACCCTTGTTCAACCACAAGTTTTTACTTAGAAATTGGGATGAGGAGATTCTTGATAGCTTCCATGTCTTGATGCTCAAGTTGTCCAATACCAGGGACATGGCTAAGTACTTAGATTATTCCATCTGCAGAGGTTGTGCACTTTCCCCACAAGACTTGATTTTCACCAAGACAGGACCTTTCAGAAGCCTTCCCTTAGACCAAATGGACGCGTTCCAACCTATCATCCCACTACCACCAACTGTCCAAATGGCTAAGTTCTTGCAACCTATATGATCCAGGCAGAGCCCATATTGCCAAGGGGTTGCACTAGAAGCTTCTTAACATTTGGCCTCTCAAATCCCTTTGTTCCTGGGTGGCTTTCCACAAGTGAGATACACAAGGTAGACCATAGAAATGGGCCTTGTGTAACCACTCAACATAAACCATTCCTTCCATTCCACCCAGGTGTTTCATTCACTTAGTTGTTTTATTAAAAAAAACACAAGTCCATAGACTTAGAAATATTTTATTATAGCATGAATATTTCACCACCCTTGGTTGCTACTAGCTAGGCTAAGCATGGCATAGATAAACAATCTTAACTTAGAAATTTCTAGCAATTCTACAACTACTAGGATTTCCCAAGCATAGCATATAAAGTCCAAAAAATTATCCATGCAAGTCTAGCAAAATATTTCTAGTGCATATTTGAAAAATATAGGAATAAATTCATGAAGCACCACTTGCCTTGGTAGTTTGGAGAGTAGCTCCAATCCTCACAATCACTATTTGCACCAAAATCTACACATAAAATGATAGCACCAAATCACATACAAAATAAATACAAGCAAAAAAATATGGATGCATGCAATATGATATGTGATGATTTTATATACTCAACAAGACAAGTGCACAGTACTGGTTCATAAACAAGTTCAAAACTTGCCAAACAATCTTTATTTGAACACTAAAACATTTCTCAAATAATTAATATACCCAAAATAGGCCTACACATGTTTCTGTAAAAATAACCATTTTAACAGAAACAAAACATTAAACACATTGCATATATGGAAAGGGCTTTTTCTCCTGATTCCATTGATATAAATTTTGTCAAATTTGGACGTAGGAATCAAAATTTATGAATTTAACAAGTTTAAACATCTAATAGATACAAAATCTGATTTTAAATCTAACTCACTGACACGCGGCGGTATCTAATTGGCTGGTACCGCTTCGCGCTGGATCGCGTCTGTGAGCCGTCATATCTAATTAACACGCGGCCGCCCAGATCTAAACTTACCGTTTTGCCTAGGATCTATCGTATCCACTGGATCTAGATCTAACGATCCTAAGCATCTGACCATCAAGTGGCAGCGCTAGCGGCGGCGACTGGCGGCAGTGTCTCTGTCAGAGTTGCTGCCGGCGTTCTAGGTCGCGCGGGAGAGGGAGAAGGGGCTTACCGTGCTCGCCGTGTGCTGCTGATGCTCAAGGTGTTCTTCGTTGGCGAAGGGGCGCGCAGAGGTGGTCGCTGGAGCTCGTCGGGGTCGTGCACGGCGTCGGGTGGTTGCAGACGAAGTTGTTGCCGACACTCTGGGACTTCCTAGTACCAACCAGAGGTATCAGTAGCTGCGCAAGGACAAGGCGAGCCTAGTCGTATGCGAGAGGGGTCAAGGGGCGCTCAGTGCTTACCGCAATCGATCACCAGAGAGGAAGAAAGCGTCGGGCACTTGCGGTCGTCGTCGTTGGCGAGTCTCCAGACGGTCCTAGCATGCACCAATAGGATGAGAAGATGCGCATGGATGATGTGATCATTCTGGCAAACTTAGACGGCAAGGGGTGACGGGGTCTTACCGGAATCGCACGCCGGAGGTCGTCGGAGCTGCGGCGGTGTGGGCAAGACTACGGGCAACCTGGTGGCGTGGAGAGGAAATTGAGTGAGGGGAAATGCTCGCGGTGCAGAGGGGGTTAAATAGCCAGGAGGGGGGCGGAGATTACGCGATGTATCAATGGCAATAACGCAGGCAGTGACTGCGGCGAGGTAACGGCAGAGCGCCTCGGCCGCGCGTTGATTGGGGACGACGCTGATGTGGTCGCAGGGTCCACTTGCCAGCGAGAGAAAGAAAGAGGGAATGGGCCCAAGCGGTCAGTGACTCAGTGGGTTTGTCCGCGAGTGAGAGAGAGAAGGGGAAACCCGGGTGAGTTAAATGGGTTGGTTTCACTGTTGGGTCAAAAGACTGGCGCCGGCCTTTTTCCTTTTCTTAATTCATTTTCTATTTCTATTTTGATTTTCTGAATCCATTTTCAAACAAATTCAAATGACAATTGAATTCAAGTTTGTTCTGGATTTTTTGAAGAGTGTAACAATCATGTTTCTGGGTATAAAAACATGTGGTCTCCCTGTAATAGCTTGGTCCTATTGTTCAAACAAAAATAAACAGTGACATAGCACTTGGTTTGATCAAGTTTTGAAAATGGTTTTAAACTCCATTTTTGTTTTGTAAATTTTGGTTTATACTCTACCAATCAAGCAAAAAAATCTAAGAGTAACAAGGTCTGATTCATGAACAACAATCTCTCCTTGGAGAGTAGCATTTGATTTCATGCTGATCACATAAAATAATGAGCTCATATGCTCCTGTTTTGAGTAGATTTTTGAAAATGAAACTCTACATGATCATGGATGCATCGATGATATGCATGAGTTTTGAAACACGATTTTAGGGATGTTAAACCCACGCCAGCCCGCCACCGGCCCGTACCTCTTCGATGTCGTATTCCTCGCGAGGAAGCTCCTCTGTTTTGTCTCCGACGCCGTCCGCTGCCGCCGTGATGCGCTCTCCGCGCCACGATGCCCGCCGCCGCTCTAGAGGCCGATAAGACCCGCGCCGACGCCTCCCTCTCCCTTATCCTCTCGCTCCAGCGCCCTCCCTCTCTCCCCCACTGTTCCCCTCTGCATGCTGAACCCTAGCTCTGGATCGTCGCCGTTCTGGCCACCCCCGAGCTCGGCCGAGCATGCAACGAGCTTCGCCTTGTCTTCCTCCCCCTCCCCTCTTAAGCGTGCTTGCTGGGATGCCCTCTGTCGCTGGAATCGAACTTGTCCTCAACGACACTGATGCTGCCCGGCGCTGCCATCGCCGCCGACTCTAACCTCCTCCGGCTTCGTCGACACCCCCGTTACAACCACGGTGATCCCATGGTCCTCCTGGACCACCCCGCTAGCCCCTCCCTTACTGGTTCGTCTCAGCGTCGTTTTTCGCCACTGTGCGCCGCCAGTCACCGCCGTAGCCATCTCTCCGGCGACCAAAACGAGGCGGTGCCGCCAGGGTTAGGTCCCTCTCGGTGAGCTCGTTCGAACCCGCCCCTTCGCGCTTCACGGTTTGCCGTCAATCGCCATCCCGCGCTACCGTCTGGCCGTTCTCCGGTGAGGCCCACGTGGCGTCTGCGTGGCGTGACGATTTGGCACCGGCCCCACCCGTCAGTGGCAGTGGGTAGCCCCTGCCTCGGTGAGAAATGCATCAACCGCCCCCTTGTCCCACTTTGCCGGCGTGGAGGATGAGGTGGCCAGAGGCCCACCTGTCTGTCTCTAGGGCTAGCCCAGCCCTCGGTGTAAAAAGTAATTTCCTTTGGTTTATTAATTTCTGAAAATGATATAATCTTATAAATTGAATAACTTATTATTTATAAGTCAGAAAAATATGTATAATATATCAAAATGTTCAGAAAAATGAGCACTATCTATTTAACCTATAATCATGCATTGTTCAACAACTTAAATGACAAGTTTAATTAGAGAACTAATCAACCCCTCCCATATGATTCCGGAGTTTTCCTGAGTTAGGGTTTTCAATCCTCGGAACCCCGTTTAATTAGTTAAGCATTCTTTAGGGTTTCGATTCAATGCAAATTAACTTTTCATATCATCATTATTGTTTGAGCATTGCATCGATGCCATGTGTTGATTGTTTCCCCTTTATTTCCGGTGTTTGGTTCTTCCTGGTAGAATACGAGATCGAGATTGAGATCGAAGACCGAGGACAAGACCAGCGAAGATCGAAGATTGACGAATAATACTTGACTAACCCTAACCAAGTCAAGTACAAGGTTCCTGAAGATCTGTTTATCTGTTATCAACTGGCAAAGGCAAGCATAGTCCCACCATGATATAATCCTATGGTTTCGAAAGCATTTCAATTCGGCCATAATGCATACGATTCTACTATGGTCTTTTATTGATGGATAGAGTATCCTATCCGTTGCATACTACCTTTGATCTTATATTACCTAATCCACTGCTCCTAGCATAACTAGGTTTGAATTATGTGCACTGCTAGAGCTATTATACGAGTCTGCTTAGCCATGCATAGCTGTTGAGTCTGGTCCATCCAGATGATGTATCAGATGCAGAGAATCTTGTATGACAGGAGAACATGATGAGATGATATCAGAGGTGATATGAGACTAAACATGCTAAGGCTGGTATGGGAGGCCACGGTGGGATGTGGTTCTAGTTCTATGCTCGCCACCACTAGGACCTGAGTTCTTGCCTTTGGAACTGAGACGAGCGTACAGCCACACGGGGCTTGGGAACCCCTCGCCTGATTAACTTTCCTAGTAGATTCCATGAGTCACGTAGTTCGGGCGTTCCATTCGACATATGCATAGAAAATCTTTTGAAAGATTTGCCGGGTGAAGTTGGTGCATTCATAGCAGGTAGGTAAGCATGGACCGGGTTGCTTGGGGTATATAGCGCCCCTGTTAACCAACCTTGACTCACATCTTTAAGTATCGGCTTCGGGATTTGACCCGTTACGGCGGAACCATACTTATTGCGTGACTCATGGTCTCGGTGAAGGTAAAGGTCGTGGCCAACCACCCTCTGCCAGCCTTCCAAGGAAGAGGGCTAATAGCTTGGCATTAAGAGTCGGTTGGTACGTGTGGGTAAAGTTGTACACCCCTGCAGGGTTAAATCTTTTCGAAAAGCCGTGTTCACGGTTATGAACGCTTGGTGACCAGATTCTAAGATCATAGATAACTTTAACCATTATAAAACTTGTTGATTTAGAGGAGATTGAACCAAATGCAGGGGAGATTGAACCAGTCGATCGAGAGGATACTGTAGTAGATTTCAAGCCTAAAGGAATTACACCACCAGATATGGAAGAAATGGGGACAATGTTTTTAAACCATATGAACCAGCGGATCGAAACGTGATTCAACCAATTGTACAAGAGACTGAAGCACTTGATTCATTGGATGGAGAGAAAAAGAACAAAGCAAAAAAACCTAAGAAGCTGATTGTGGACTCCGAGAATATTCCATCTAGGATCACCTGGAGCAAGGTGGTGAACCCAGCGGGAAACACTAGGAGCAAGAAAAAATTGGATTTGAATTATTAATTTGAATTTGTATGATAAATTTTAACCACTGTCAATGTTTGAATTTAATTCAAACTAGTGTGACGCTCCCAAGTTTGTATGTTAGATAATCCCATAATGTATGTGTGATTTCTCCGTTGCCAAATTTAGGGAAGCATATGCTCATAATGTTCCAGCCTTGTTGGGAAAAGACCAATGGATGGAAGTGGATCTAGGCTTCAAGCTATACCCTCCAGTTTTTACTAGACCAGTTGGTAGGCCAAGGAAGAATAGGATAAGAGCTAGTGCAGAGGGTGGTGCACCACCTCGATGACGTAAGTGCAAACGCTGTGGGATCCTAGGGCACCATGCTAGGGTTTGTAAAAATGTAGGGGACCCAGCTTATGGAATGGATGATCAGGCGGGAGCAGCAAATGCAGATGAGAATGAAGCGTTTGAACGAGAGGAGAATGAAGCAATGGATACATTGCAGATTGAACCAATGGATCAAGAGGAGATTGAACCAAATGCAGGGGAGATTAAACCAAATGCAGAGGAGATTGAACCAAATGCCGAGGAGATTGAACCAAATGCAGGGGAGATTGAACCAGTCGGTCGAGAGGATATTGAAACAAATGCAGGGACATTGAACCAGTCGATCGAGAGGATATTGAACCAAATGCAGAGGAGATTGAACCAAATGCAGGGGAGATTGAACCAGTCGATCGAGAGGAGATTGAACCAAATGCAGGGGAGATTGAACCAGTCGATCGAGAGGATACTATAGTAGAGTTCAAGCCTAAAGGAATTACACCAGCAGATATGGCAGAAATGGGGACAGTGTTTTTTAAAACCATATGAACCAGCGGATCGAAACGTGATTGAACCAATTGTACAACAGACTGAAGCACTTGATTCATTGGATGCAGAGAAAAAGAACAAAGCAAAAAAACCTAAGAAGCTGATGGTGGACTCCAAGAATATTCCAGCTAGGATCACCTGGAGCAAGGTGGTGAACCTAGCGAAAACCACTAGGAAGAAGAAAAATTGGATTTGAATTATTAATTTGAATTCATATGATAAATTTTAACCACTGTCAATGTTTGAATTTAATTCGAACTAGTGTGACGCTCCCAAGTTCGTATGTTAGATAATCCCATAATGTATGCGTGATTTCTCCATTGCCAAATTTAGGGAAGCATATGCTCAGAATGTTCCAGCCTTGTTGGGAAAAGACCAATGGATGGAAGTGGATCCAGGCTTCAAGCTATACCCTCCAGTTTTTACTAGACCAGTCGGTAGGCCAAGGAAGAATAGGATAAGAGCTAGTGCATAGGGTGGTGCACCACCTCGACGACGTAAGTGCAAACATTATGCGATCCTAGGGCACATTGCTAGGCTTTGTAAAAATGCAGTGGCCCAGCTTATGGAATGGATGATCAGGCGGGAGTAGCAAATGCAGATGAGAACGAAGCGTTTGAACGAGAGGAGAATGAAGAAATGGATACATTGCAGATTGAACCAATGGATCAAGAGGAGATTAAACCAAATGCAGGGAGATTGGACCAAATGCAGAGGAGATTGAACCAAATGCCTAGGAGATTGAACCAAATGCAGGGGAGATTGAACCAGTCGGTCGAGAGGATATTAAACCAAATGCAGGGGAGATTGAACCATTCGATTGAGAGGATATTGAACCAAATGCAGAGGAGATTGAACCAAATGCAGGGGAGATTGAACCAGTCGATCGAGAGGAGATTGAACCAAATGCAGGGGAGATTGAACCAGTCGATCGAGAGGATACTGTAGTAGAGTTCAAGCCTAAAGGAATTACACCAGCAGATATGGCAGAAATGGGGACAATGTTTTTTAAAACCATATGAGCCAGCGGATCGAAACGTGATTGAACCAATTATAGAACAGACTGAAGCACTTGATTCATTGTATGCAGAGAAAAAGAACAAAGCGAAAAAACCATAGAAGCTGATGGTGGACTCCGAGAATATTCCAGCTAGGATCACCTGGAGCAAGGTGGTGAACCCAGCAAAAAACACTAGGAGCAAGAAAAAAATGGATTTGAATTATTAATTTGAATTTGTATGATAAATTTTAACCACTATCAATGTTTGAATTTAATTCAAACTAGTGTGACGCTCCTAAGTTTGTATGTTAGATAATCCCATAATGTATGTGTGATTTCTCCGTTGCCAAATTTAGGGCATCATATGCTGAGACTGTTCCAGCCTTGTTGGGAAAATACCAATGGATGGAAGTGGATCCAGGCTTCAAGCTATACCCTCCAGTTTTTACTAGACCAGCCGGTAGGCCAAGGAAGAATAGGATAAGAGCTAGTACAGAGGGTGGTGCACCACCTCGACGACGTAAGTGCAAATGTTGTGGGATCCTAGGGCACATTGCTAGGCTTTGTAAAAATGCAGTGGACCCATCTTATGGAATGGATGATCAGGCGGGAGCAGCAAATGCAGATGAGAATGAAGCATTTGAACAAGAGGAGAATGAAGCAATGGATACATTGTAGATTGAACCAATGGATCAAGAGGAGATTGAACCAAATACAGGGGAGATTGAACCAAATGTATAGGATATTGAACCAAATGCAAGGGAGATTGAACCAGTCGATCGAGAGAATATTGAACCAAATGCAGGGAGATTGAACGAGTCGATCGAGAGGATATTGAACCAAATGTATAGGAGATTGAACCAAATGCAGGGGAGATTGAACCAGTCGATCGAGAGGAGATTGAACCAAATGCAGGGGAGATTGAAGCAGTCGATCAAGAGGATACTATAGTAGAGTTCAATCGTAAAGGAATTACACAAGCGGATATGGCAGAAATGGGTACAATGCTTTTTAAACCTTATGAACCAGCGGATCGGAACCTGATTGAACCAATTGTACAATAGACTGAAGCACTTGGTTCATTGGATGCAGAGAAAAAGAATAAAGGGAAAAAACGTAAGAAGCTGATGGTGGACACCGAGAATATTCTAGCTAGGATCACCAGGAGCAAGGTGGTGAACCCAGCGAAAAACACTAGGATTTGAATTATTAATTTGAATTTGTATGATAAATTTTAACTACTGACAATGTTTGAATTTAATTCGAAATAATGTGACGCTCCCAAGTTTGTATGTTAGATAATCCCATAATGTATGTGTGATAGAAAGTTTCTATAGTCATGCACCTAGTTGCTTAGAACTGCTCAGTTTTTCCCTCTACATGTGGTCAACACATGGGGTTTAGCTAGTTCATGGCTTAAACATTGATCAATTGATCCAAAATTTTGCACACTTGTGTATCTTGGATTGATTTACGATATGAAATTGGAAATTCTGGATTAACTTGTAATTAGCCATGTTTTTCTTTTTCTAAGTGATTAAATCCAAAAAAATGGTTTTAGGGTTAGTTTAATTCAAAAAAAATCAAAACATAGTGCAACCTTCAAATGGAGTCTTGTTATGTTTCCTACAACCTAGCATGAATAATAAAGGAAGAGGAAATAAAGAGAAATAGACTTATCCCCTAAACCACTTCTTAAACCCTTGTTGGAATGAGCTACTAGCTATGAATATGCATGGCTTTCTACTCGATCAACCTCCAAAATAACTCATCCCAAAACATACTTTGTCTAAATGAGGCCAAATTTGGAACATTTCTGTATATCTGAGTTGCAAACAATATAATGTCGGCCAAGACGAATTATTTTGTTCAAATAACACATTTTCCATTTTTATGCCAAAAGCTTGAATTTCCCTTACTCGTTTTTTATATAAGTGCCCTTGTTTTCGTTAGCTCTACTCATTTTTCCCCTCCCTCTAAAGTTTTCCTCACTTTTCCCCTCCAGCTAAAGTTTTCCTCACTTTTCCCCTCTCTCCTGACTCAAACCCTCACAACAGCTTCAGCGCTCTTATTGGTCGAGATGTATGTCACATGGATCTTGGCTCACCACCGTTGGATACATCATGATCCGACGGGCTGGAGGTCTCTCTCCTGATGGGCGCACCTACCTTGTACGCAGAGGAGAGCCTGACATGCTGGTGGTCTCTCTCTCCCGATGGGTGCACCTACCTTGTAAGGAGAGGAGAGCCCGACGCGCTGGATGTCTCTCCCTCCCTTTCCCTGTCGCACGTATACCAGCCGCATCTTCCTTCCCTCCTATCAACCTAAGTCTGGCGGTCCGAACGGCGTGTAGCGGCACGGACCTAAGCATGGGGGTCAGAACAGCGTGCGGCAACACAGATCTAAGCCTAGCGGTCGGAACGACATGTGGCGGGGCGGACCTAAGCGTGGGGGTCGGAGCAACGTGCAGCGGTGCAAATCCAAGCGTAGCGGCTGGAACGGCATGCGGCGGTGAGGATCTAAGCATCTGAAATTTCTGTCTCTGTCCGTCTCACTCCTGTTCAACTCCTCAGATCCGTTGCTGATTAAAGACACCGAGGCGGCAGCGATGCCGACAGTGGTCATCGGTGCGACGATGATTGAAGCCATCATCCGCAACATCACCGTGATGGCGCAGATCAAGCCCCGGTGAACCGATTTGAATAAATTTGATACTCCCTCCGACCCATATTAGTTGACTTGGATTCATCTCGATATGAAACGTATCTAGTCAAGTTTTACTACTAATATTAGATTCATAAGTAGCAGTACATGCTTTGACAATCTCCGATGGGCTTGTATTAGTTGATTTAGATTTGTCTAGATTCGATTGTACTGCTAATATTAGATTCATCCGTATCTTGATGAATTTGAGACAACTAAATTGGATTGGAGGGAGTAGTACTTTCTTTGACAGATCGCCTCTCTGGAGAATAAGAATGGGGCATCAGGAAGAACGGGGCATGGATGCTACAACTTGTAGATAAATTATAGGCCTAAGTCTACATGACATTTGGCACGCCAACTATGGGCATCTAGATCCAATGGCAAGCAACTCAGGCCCCGCAATGCATTCTCATGAAAACTTTGGGACCACAAAGTGACTAAATTTCCAGTAACTCACAACCATCCATCGAATAAAAATTATACTATCTAAAATAGCTATCAATTCAACTAATCATTACATGTGCCACCTTCACCACAACCCCATAGCGTAACTGTTAGGACAGGGATGACAACTACTAAAACTTCCCACATGAATCTACTATTCTCCTCCCCTTCACTTGAAGTTCATGTTTTAGATTTTCTACCACTTGATCAGATACGGAAAGATTAGCCTCAAGGGTCAACTTATCTTTGCGAATAAGCTCTGAGTTCTTATTTTCTTCCTCGACATAACACTTTAGCTCTAATATCAACAGGTTTTTACGGGCCAATTCATCACCTAAATTGGCAACCATCTCCTCCAAATCCATCCTCTGGCTAGACCACTGGGTTGATTCATCTTGGTATGCAATGTACCATGGATCATTGGCCTGCATAGCACACTGTAACAATCTCAAAACAAACCCAATTAAAATCAGTCCGACAAGCCATGACGACACTTCAAATTCAATGGTAGTACAAAGAAAAGGAGCTACCTGCACTTCCAACATGGTAGGAGAAGGAGAACATGGACACGACATGATCGAATCCCCACCCTCGCTAGTGTACCGCCTATGACCAGACATTGAAGACTAATTTAACCCTATAATATAGAGGAAATTATGAGAACCGAATCGATTAGGGTGGGCGGAGTAGGAGCGAGGGTCTTTCCAAGCACTCCTAGCAATTGCTGCAACCGTGCGTCGAGCTATGGCGGCGCAACAAAATCCCGGTCGTCCTGGGCGGCTGACCTGCCTACGGTCGGTACTGCCTCAACGTACAATACATGCGGACGAAACAGGTGCTGCAACCATGGTTGAGGTGAAGCACGGCAGTTCGTCTGATGCACCATAGGATGGAGCCGCCGACACACCGACGATGGCTGCTCTGACCGCCGGTGGGGTAGGAGCTGCTCGGGGCTGGGGCCTGGGAGCGGATGAGAGAGAGTCCACCTCACAACCCCACCTGTCAATGTTTGGGGGAGTAGCTGCTCCGGGATTTTTGCATATTTGCCAATTTTGCATATCTGCCAAACTTTTTCTTTGAAATGTTCTTATTTGTCACATCACCACCACATGTCAGCGACACAGAAAATGGCAAATATGCAAGTTGGAATCTAAAACGTGACAAATGTGCAAACCCCCCTCCAGCCACACATCACGGCCCCGTCGGTCATTGGCTTCGACGGCCCCACATGACGGCCCCATCGTTCATTCGCTTCGATGGCCCCATAGGACGAACCTTTTCTTTGAAATTTTCATATTTGCAACATGAACACCACATGTTAGTGACACACAAAATGGCAAATATGCAAGTTGCAATCTGAAACGTGGCAAATATGCACCCCCCCTCCAGCCACACATCACGACCCCATCGGTCATTGGCTTCGACGGCCCATTCGTTCATTGGCTTCGATGGCCCCACATGACGAACCTTTTCTTTGAAATTTGCACATTTGCAACATGACCACCACATGTCAGCGACACACAAAATGGCAATGCAAGTTTCAATCTAAACCGTTGCAAATATGCAAATCCCCCCTCAAGCCCCACATCACGGCCCCATCGGTCATTGGCTTTGACGTCCCCACCTGACGGCCCCATCGTTCATTGGCTTCGATGGCCCCACAGGACGAACCTTTTTTAAATTTGCATATTTGCAACATGACCACCAAATGTCGGCGACACACAAAATGGCAAATATGCAAGTTGCAATCTAAAATGTGGAAAATATGCAAATCCCCCCTCCAGCCCCACATCACGTCCCCATCGGGCATTGGCTTCGATGGCCCCACATGACGGCCCCATCGTTCATTGGCTTTGATGGCCCCATAGGACGAACCTTTTCTTTGAAATTTGCATATTTGCGACATGACCACCACATATCAGCGACACACAAAATGGCAAATATGCAGGTTGCAATCTAAAACATGGCAAATATGCAAATCCCCCTCCAGCCCCACATCACGACCCCATCGGTCATTGGCTTCGACCGCCCACATGACGGCCCCATCATTCATTGGCTTCGATGGCCCCACAGAATGAACCTTTTCTTTGAAATTTGCATATTTGCAACATGACCACCACATGTCAGCGACACACAAAATGGAAAATATGCAAGTTGCAATCTAAAACGTGGCAAATATGCAAATCCCCCCTCTATCCCCACATCACGGCCCCATCATTTATTGGCTTCGAACGCCCCACATCACGGCCCCATCGTTCATTGGCTTCGATGCCCCACAGAACGAACATTTTCTTTGAAATTTGCATATTTGCAAGATGACCACCACATGTCAGCGACACACAAAATGGCAAATATACAAGTTGCAACGTAAAACATGGCGAATATGCAAATCCCCCTCGAGCTCCACATCACGGCCCCATCAGTCATTGGTTTCGAGGCCCCACCCCACATGATGGCCCCATCGTTCATTGGCTTTGATGGCCCTATGGAATGGACCCATTTGTCATTGCCTGCACCGACCACCCAATTAGGAAAAAAGGGGCCCACAAGGAATCGAAAGAAGGATGGCGGGTCCGACGTGTATCCTGGCCCCCACCCGTCAGCATGTATCGGCCATGGCAGGACCCGCACCAAAGCGGCCCCACCAGTCAGGCATGTAATGGTCGAGGCCTTGTAACATAATGCTCAACGCCTGACCCGCCCCAACACGGTCCCACCAGTCATCATGTAACGGTCAAGCCTTTGACCTAACAGCATCCCTCCGTCCGAGCACCTGCCAGGGTTTTTTAACATGGCGAGGGGAAAAATGAGGAAACGTTAAGCGGCTGGGGAAAACTAAGTACAACTAACGAACCAGGGGCACGAAAATAGAAATCCCTTTTTTAATTTGAAAGTGTTCAAGGGCTGTGTCAATTATAAACATTCTTGTACATTCGAGAGTTGTATAATTTTTTTAATTTGAAAGTGAATCGCTAGCCGTTCGAGAGTTGTGTCAGTTATAGCTTCAGACCGCGCGAGAGTTTCATAATTCTAAACACTCTTGCAAACCAACTGAATCGCCACTGTTCTAGGGGAATTTACAATAGATGTTATCTATATCTGAGAGTTATGAAGGTTGCAACCACCACTGGGAAGTAAAATCCAGAGAGATATTGTTCACAACCACGAATTACACGAGCACTAGATCAATCCTATTCGAAAAGCAAGGCAGTTAGTTGAGCTCCAGTGATTCTCATTCAAATACTACCAATCATCAACCCACAAAAGGGAAACGATGCTTACCTAGATGGAATCCATGCGTTAGATCCCTACGATTCCACCCAATGTTCTTCGTGCTCGACGCGGATGGATGGTGCACCAGCCGGCGTTGCATACTATTCTGCGAAAGGGGTAGATCTAGTAGGGCGAGAGCGGAGCCGGAGGTAGAGTGGGCTCCATGGCTAGGGGGTGGGGGCGGCTCTGGGGCCGAGGACGACATAAGATAGTAGGGCACAGCAGCGGGGCAGCGGACGGGCGGTGTGGGAGCTGTTCCAGGCTCGGGGGGGGGGGAAGCGAATGCTTTGGGTGAGCGAGAATGGCCAGTCCGACGTGTGTCTCCATGCGGCCCCACTCTTCACCATGTATGCAAGACCCGTCCCAACGTGGAACCACCATTCACCACGTATGCAGAACCCGTCCCAACGCGGCCCCACCGGTCAGGCATGTATGGTCGAGGCCTCGTAACGTAATGCTCAATGCCCGACCCACCCCAACATGGTCCTACCAGTTAGCATGTAACGGTCAAGCCTTTGACCTGACAGCATCCCTCCGTCCGAGCGCCCGCGAGGATTTCTTAACATGGCGAGAGGAAAAGTGAGGAAAAGTTAAGCAGCTGGGGGAAAGTGAGTACAACTAACGAACCAAGGGCACGAAAATAGAAATCCCAAAAGATTTTTATCTTGACTACAAAACCATCATGGATGAGTGGGTCCAAGAAGAGTTTAGACAAGGGCAAGAGTCGGCTTTGGTGGTACTAATGGGGTAATACAAGCTGGTTCAAGTACATTTTTAGAGATGCACACTTATTAGAGTTGGTAGAGTTCCAAACATTGAATCTAGATAAGGAGTTCATACTTAGCCAAATTTGGTAGATTGGTGGATTCAGACTAGTATGAAAGGGGAAGGATGCAAAGGTCCATTCTTATCATTAAGGGGATGATATTTGAGTATAGATTTAGAAGAGGTATTCCAATCATCTATTTGGTCTTTGATGAGTTGGATGTTAATACAAGGATTAGCTTAGAAAGGACCTAATTAAGTGGATCAGGGGGGTTATCTAGGTGACTTAAAATAGGTCCATCTTAGGATGCTTGGCTCAATATTTGGTTATCTTAACCATTTGTTTGATCCTACAAGATGAGCTCCTAGATTGTCTCATGATACTTCCTAAGAAGGCAAGTCATCACTTATAGCAGATCAAAGAAATTCATCAAATAGCAGATCAAGGCAATTCATCTTATCAAACTTATCCAACTTATTCTAAGGTTACCATCAAGCCTAAATTTAGGTAAGGATGGGTGTTTTGAATAGGTTGTGATTTGAATTAAGATAAGGTCCTCTTGGTATTCCTACCAAGATTGGAATGAAAAGGTTTTAGGAAAGGTTTTGGAAAACCTTGAGATAAGAGTAGTTGAATGTTCTGTCTTGAAAAAATAAGGAGATTATATATAGTTCTCCATAGTTTTGTTAATATAAACTATAAAAACATTTTTTTGTGTCAAAGTTATCTTTCCTCAAGTTTGAATGGTCAAAACATTTGAGAATATGAAAGATGATCCAAGACATCTCTTTTCTAAAATATTTTTTGTCAACCAAGGTTGAGGAAAGGAGAATATCATTTAATGCACAGTTAGTTGCATGAACATAAGCAAACAAGTAAACAAGAATTGCAACATGTAATAAGAAAAAGTTTTTCTTCCCCCTGATTTTTTCCTTTTAGACAACAAATCAGGGATGCTGAAATTGGGATGTTACAAATCCAATGCTATCACTCCGAAGTTTCTTAAATGTCTGACAGCTTTTAATCTCATTCTTATGTGTTTGTCGGACTATATGTTGTCCTTTGAATGCTTTACCTTGAAAATTACAGTCTGATTGTCACAGTTCATAAGGACAGACGGTACTGGCTTTTCAACAAATGGAAAGTCCATCAAAAGATCTCGAAACCATCATGCTTCAACACTAGATCTGTCTAATGCTGTTAATCCTGCTTCCATTGTCGATCTTGGTAGGATTGTTTTCTTGCGAGGCTTCTAGCAAACATCACCACCTCCATGAGTAAACACATACCCCGTTGTGGCTTTCATATCATCAGTATCAGATATCCAATCTGCATCACTATATCTTTCAACCACCGACGGATACCCGGTATAGTGAAGACCATAATTCACAGTACATTTCAGATAGCACATAATTCTTTCAACAACACCCCAATCTAAATCACCCGGAATGGAAACAAACCGGCTCAGATTTCACATGGAAAACATGATGTTAGGCATCTTAGCGCTCGCTAGGTACATGAGTGAGCCAATGACTTGAGAGTATCTTAGCTGATCCATAGTTGTGCCTTCGAACTTTTGAATCCGCACACTAGGATCATATGGTGTTGGAGAAATTTTGCAGTCCGAATATCCAAATTGACTCAAAATCTTCTCAACATAATGGGATTGTAGAAGTGTAATCCCACCCTCATTATCTCTCAATAGTTTGATGTTCAAGATAACATCAGACACTCCAAGGTCCTTCATCTCAAAATTATGAGATAGAAACGACTTAACCTCCTATGAGTATGTGATAAACATACAAGCACAGTATGACTCCTTCGCCCCCCCCACCATGGCGATAGTATACACATTTGTCAGCTTCATTAAGAGAAAAGACAAAATATGTTAAAGTTGTATTGAACTTCTCATGCCATTGCTTAGGTGCTTGTTTCAGGCCATATAATGATTTCAGTAACTTACACACTTTTCCTTCCTGACCATCGATCACAAAGAAATATGGCTGTTGCATGTGGATTTCCTCATCCAGCTTTCCATTTTTAAAAGTCGTCTCAACATCCATCTGTGGACGACAAGACCATGTGACGCTACCAACGAGAGTAATACTCAAATAGTGGCTAGTATGGCTACATGTGAATAAGTATCAAAGAAATCTTCCTCTTCTTTCTGGGAATAACCACAAGCCTAGCCTTGTACTTTTCAATTGTACCATCGAGCCTAAGCTTATTTTGAAATGCCCACTTACATCCCAATGGCTTACAACCATAGGGAAGTTCAGTGACTTCCCATGTCTCGTTAGCTATGATGGAATCCATCTCGCTACGGACCGCTTCTTTCCAGTAATAATCATCCAGGGATGCATAAGTTTTTGAAATAGAAGTAGGATTGTCATACACGAGGTACACAAGGAAATCATCGCCGAAGGACTTTGCGGCCCTCTTTATCTTGCCCCTACCAAGGGTTTCCTCGTCATCCTCCTTAGGATTTTCATCATGTGTTCGTTCATAATACTCCATAGGAATGGCAGTCTCAGGAATTTCCTTAGATTCCTATCTAGAAGTGTTTTGCATATCTCTCATAGGGTTCTAAGGGTGTTAATGTCTCTCCTCTGCAGCTTTATGGGGATTGCGAGGTTGCTTTGCTTGCAGACACGAATGGGACTTAGAACCTTTGGCTAAAGTGAAACTCGGGATTAAGTTCAATTTTGCTAGCCGTGTTATAGAACCGAAACCAATGTGAAAAAGACATGAATACCAAACTTCTGTTTCATTAACACTCGAACGAATATTGTTCATGACTTTATTACAAAAATCCGCGAGGGAAAGGCAGAACAAACCTCCGCATTCATAACCTTTCCCAACAAACAGTCCATATTTCGTAACAACTACTTTATTAGACTCCAAAACTAACTTGAACCCTTCTTTATAGATAAGGGAGCCACTAACAAGATTCTTCTTGATGGCAGGGACATGCTGCACGTTTTTGAGCTGCACGATCGTTCCCGAAGTAAACTTCAGATCGCCCATTCCAGTAACACGAACAGAAGCACTCGCGCCATTCCCCATCAATACAGACCCGTTCCCTATGGACTGATAAGAAGAAAATAATGATATGTCAGCACATACATGAATATTTGCACCTGTGTCAATCCACCAATCGGTAGTCTGACAAACTCAAAATACAGTAAACAAATTGCCATACCCAGATTCCCCATTCTCATATTGTTGCTCACAATCATGTTGACAGTCTTTGAGTCATGTCCTTCTTTCTTAAACTTGTTCCGGCACTTGTTAGCCCAATATTCCTCTGAACCACAAGTGAAGCAGCTACCTTTCTTCTTATCTTTCTTGAAGGTCTTATTACCCTTCTTCTTGAAGTTGGTATTATGTTAGATACCAATCTTCCACTTGGGCTTGTGGGAGTTGAAGTTCTTCGGTACCACATTGGCAACAGAAGTCCCTTTGGACCCTTTTCCGTGTGAGTCCTTTGCTCTCGAATTCTGCTCTACACTCAGATGGCCAATGACATCCTCTATCGAGAATTCACACCTCTGGTGTTTTAGAGTGGTAGCAAAGTTTCTCTAGGAATTAGGGAACTTAGCGGTTATGCATCCCGCGACAAAAATTGCCTGGTAATCACACTTAAGAAGCTCAAGCTCCTTAGAGATGCATTATATCTCATGAGCCTGTTTCAATACAGAACAGTTTTCAACCATTTTGTAATCATGGAAATACTCAATAGTATACATCTCGCTCCCAGCATCAGTTGCTCTGAATTTAGATTCGAGGGCCTCCCATAAGTCCTTGGCAACCCGTGTATGTAAATATGTATCAACCAACTTATATCTGATCACGCTCATAACGGAACCAACAAAGACGATGGTGGACTCCCTCAACACCTTGTCCTGTTCAGGAGTAATCGTTCCATTGGGAGTAACACCGGTGGCTCAGAACACATAATAGCCGTGAGCCATAAGGTGGTTTTGGTCTGCCAACGCTTAAACTATGTTCCCGTTAACGGGGACGGTTTCAGTGCAGCGGCAAAGCCTTGAATCAATATTTTCCTACATATATTAGGTTTTTGGATTGTTGAATATCTAGGAAATATTTCAATTATATTAATCTAGAAATAAAACATAAGCCAGATATGCACATACTAACATTTGGTAATGAAACAATGTAGTACAACACTAATCATAGAATCATCTACGGAAATTACTAGTACTATGCACATAGAAATAAGTAAGAGATGGATTAGCTTATTGTACCCTCGGGTAGGCCAATTGGCCGTAGCAGCAGCGGTGGCGGTCGCCTCATCGGCCGCCCTCTTAGAAGCAGCGACAGCCTGTTCTGCTTTAGTGTCCATGGTGATGACGAAGACGTGGAAATAGTTGATCGAGAGCGAGCAGTCGCGTAGAAGACGCTTCCCAAAAATCTAATCGCCCCTCGCCCGTACAGGACCTCGAGAGGCGGCGTTTCGGAGGCCTGCTCTTCCGTTAGCCGTGTACGCGGTGGATGGAATGAGATCACTCGTGGCAGCAACAGTAGAAAGACAACAGTAACAATCGCGCGTGGAGATAGTGATTCTGTTATATCGCTTGGTGGAGAGATCTCTCTAATATATAGACACAAGTGGATACGAGAAGGTTCAACGTGAAGAACCGGTTGTAATTAGTTACTAGAAATGTCCATAATGAATTTTTTAAAACGCACGTACTTAATAGCAATTAAGACAAAAAGGCGAGGCGTGGCGAGATGGGCGACGAAAGAGAAGGAGCGCGTGTGTAGAACGTCTCTCCTCGGTTCACACCAAGTCATACTAGGAGGAGAATAATTCACCTTATATGTTGGTGGAAATCTCTCCCAACTAGCCATATGAAACTAAACTCCCACCGGTCGTCTTACCATGAATGGCCCCTTAGATATTTTTGTAAAATTGTTAGATGGGTCTAAAGCCCACCCAATATTTCAACATGCTATTGGAATTTGGAAGTAATGTCAAATATTGCGGGCTGCCATGTACAATACATACACAAGCTTCCGAAAAAGTGGGTAAACCTTCTTAAACTCGGAAAGAGCTTGCACTACGGCACACAGGCTCTTTGCCGTGTGGGTAAAAGACACTGCAAAGGCTTTGTCGTGTGTATACACACGGCAAATGCCACACGGCAACGTTCGCCACGGCAAAGGCCCTTTGCCGTGTGTTTTTTAAATAAGACACGGCAAAGGCTTTGCCGTGTGTCTCATGCGTAGACACGACAAAGTAAAGTAAGATGACGGTTCCCGCAGAGATGATGGTGTCTATTCTTTGTCGTGTGTCTTTTCAAAAAGTACACGGCAAATAAGTTGTCTTTGCCGTGTGTCTCCTTGAAAAGTACACGGCAAAGAAGCTGTCTTTGCCGTGTGTCTCGTGGAAAAAGTACACGGCAAAGAAACTGTCTTTTTAAAAAAATAAAAAAAATTATTTTGTTTCAAACTTTTTTGAATATTATTTACTTGATAATCTCATATAGAATATTTTAACCCTTTGTATGTTAAATATTAGGTAAAATTGCACTCATAATCAAACTTCCCCTATGATCACCCATCCTAACACTACTCTAGCTCTAGCACGCTTAACTTCTTCGTTCCTTCTAAATGAGCTTCCGAGAAAGAAACCATACATTGTTGCCAATACTTCCATATCAATCCTATTAACCTTTGGGCCATGATGTCACACTTCTCAGTTTTAGATTCCAAACAATTATTTTTAAGTAAACAATAATGAAAAGTTATAATAATCTTGAATCCAAATAAAAAATAAAATTATTTTATTTTATTTCCTTTTTCTATTTAATATGGAATAATTCATATATTCAAATCCGTAAATCGGAATTCGACAAATAAAATGTCTAAATCGATCAGAAAAATGTGAGGAATCCAAATATGACATCCATATAAACTTGTGAAAATGGGGTGGTATCATTTCGAATTACCCATTTGGTGGCTGCTTCATAAAACCCCCGGTTTTTTGTGCTCGGAAAATAGAAAATGGCTTTTTGGTGCGAGGAAAAGGAAAACTTCCTCCAGCAACATTATTTGCCATTCCATGATGCACATGCATGCACGATATGGGCACATTATCACAAACTATGCCTTGATTCTAGCCATAATATTGGTCATTTAACCCGGAAGCCAGGAAACCTCGAATGAGATAGGTCATTTTGTGAAGGTTTTTTTGAGACATATTCAATATAACAAGTTTGATATTTTTCCTTGCAACCATGTCACATAATATGACACCACGCAAAGGTTTTGCATTGTTTTGTTCGTTTTTGAATTTTTTGTAAGAAAACATGCCCATCCGATCATGTACATGTAGTGCATAAATGACCCACTCCCTACCGATTCTGCAGAAATTTGTCTTTTTCACCTGGAGTGGACGGAAAGGTTTGACATCCTCCCGTTGGGATATTGTCCATTTAAGGTGGTCTAGTATTTTTGAAAAATGGAGTGGTAGTATTTTGAATTATCCATTTGGTGGTTGCTTCATAAAATCCTCCGTTTTTTACGCTCGGAAAATAGAAAATGGCTTTTTGGTGCGACGAAAAGGAAAACTTCCTCCTACAACATTGTTCGCCACTCCATGATGCACATACATGAAAAATATGGGCATATTATCACAAACTATGCGTTGATTCTAGCCATAACATTGGTCATTTGACCCGAAAGCCAGGAAACCTCAAATGAGATAGGTCATTTTGTGAAGGTTTTTTTCAGACATAATCAATATACGAAGTTTGATATTTTTCCTACCAACTATGTCACATAATATGACACCACACGAAGGTTTCGCATTGTTTCGATCGTTTTTGAATTTTTTTATGACTCTTTTAAACTATCGACAAACTTTGTCGAAAGACGGGTACAAAGATTCTTAGCTCGGAGCTGAGCCTCTCTAAACTTTCATTGGATCTCTGATGAAATAGCATATTGTGAACCTAAAAATGATTTTTGTGTGAAATCATGCCCATCAGATCATGTACCTGTAGTTCATATCTGACCCACTTCCTGCCGTTTCGGCAGGAATTTGTCTTTTTCACCTGGAGTGGACATAACGGTTTTAGATCCCCCCATTGGGACATTGTCCATTTCAGGTGGTCTAGTATTTTTGAAAATAGGGTGGTAGCATTTTGAATTATCCATTTGGTGGTTGCTTCATAAAATCTCTCGTTTTTTCGCTCAGAAAATGGAAATTTTCTTTTTGGTGCGATGAAAAGAAAAACTTCCTCCTGCAACATTGTTCACCATTTCATGAGGCACATGCATGCACAATATGGGTAGATTATCACAAACTATGCCTTGATTCTAGCCATAACATTGGTCATTTGACCCAAAAGCCAGGAAACCTCGAATGAGATAGGTCATTTTGTGAAGGTTTTTCAGACATAATCAATATATGAAGTTTGATATTTTTCCTACCTACTATGTCACATAGTATTACACCACGCGAAGGTTTCGCATTGTTTCGATCGTTTTTGAATTTTTTATGACTCTTTTAAACTATCGACAAACTTTGTCGAACGACAGGTATGAAGATTCTTAGCTCGGAGCTGAGCCTCTCTAAACTTTCATTGGATCTCTGATGAAATAACATATTGTGAATCTAAAAAAGATTTTTGTGAAAAATCATGCCCATCAGATCATGTACCTGTAGTTCATATCTGACCCATTTCCTGCCGTTTCGGCAGGAATTTGTCTTTTTCACCTGGAGTGGACAGAAAGGTTTGAGATCCCCCCGTTGGTACGTTGTCCATTTAAGGTGGTCTAATATTTTTGAAAAATGGGGTGGTAGAATTTTGAATTAGCCATTTGGTGACTGCTTCATAAAATTCCCCGTTGTTTACGCTCGTAAAATGGAAAATGGCTTTTTGGTGCGACGAAAAGGAAAACTTCCTCCTGCAACATTATTCTCCATTCTATAATGCACATGCATGCACAATATGGGCAGATTATCACAAATTATTCCTTGATTCTATCCATAACATTGGTCATTTGACCCGAAAGCCAGGAAACCTCGAATGAGATAGGTCATTTTGTGAAGGTTTTTTTCAGATATAATCAATATATGAAGTTTCATATTTTTTCTACCAACTATGTCACATAATATGACACCACGCGAAGGTTTTGCATTGTTTCGATCGTTTTTTATTTTTTTATGAATGTTTTAAACAATGGTTAAAACGGCGAGCATGAAGATTCTTATTTTATATAAATATCTAATTTTTTAGTGTATATAGATTGATCTTATTTTTCTGTAAATTTTGATATATTATTTGTATTTTTCTGAATTACAATGAGTTTTTTATGATTTTCCTAAGAGTAATGTGATAAAAGGCAAAAAGAAAAAGACTTTGCCGTGTGTACTGCAGAATACACACGGCAAAGGACCGACGAGGGCACACGGCAAAGAGACCACCGTCTGCAGCCGTTAGCTCCTACCGTTAAATGGACTTGTGGGGTCACGGGTCCCACCTCGTTGCCGTGACAACACCTATGCCGTGTGCCGTTGTGGACTTTGCCGAGTATATTTTCTTTGCCGTGTTCCTTTATGGGTCTTTGTCGTGTATATTTTTTTGCCGTGTTCTTTTTCAGAAATTTGCCGTGTTCACAGACTTTGCCGTATTTTTTGAGTTACACACGGCAAAGACTGTCTTTGCCGTGTTCCGGTGCGTTTTTGAGTATCAAGAAAGTATTTAGCAGAGTTGATTGTATTTAGGACGATGATCTTCTTAGCTTTTTTTTCTGAAACTAGTGTAACTATTTTTGAGTATCAATAAAGTAAGCCGAATGGCTTTCTCTCTCTCAAAAAAAAGCAAGCAAGCACATGCGCCGCTGCTTCTCCCAATCATCATGCATATGTGCACCTCACAAACAAATAAAAACCTGGACAAATTATTTGCCAAAAAAAATGAAAAGCTTGCGATGGACGTATCTCCATGGCCTAGTACTCCTCGGGCTTGTATGTGGATCCGACCTTGAACTCTGCGGGCACGACGTCGTCGAAGACGTTCTTCATCCCCTTCTCAGACTGGAAGCGGAAGTTGAATGGGCCCTTGAGCGGCTTGTCGCTCTTGATCTCCCACACGCCGTCGTAGTTCTTCTTGAGGGCCTGCCACTCGTTGGATCCGTGCTCCTTGAGCTCCACCTCCGCCAGGGAGTCGCCATCCTTGTTGTACTTGATTTTCAGCGCCAGCTTCTTCTCGTCGGAGCCCTTCTCCACGGTGAACTCCACGGTGGCCGCGCACCACGCGCCGACGAACAGCGCCCCCAGCACCGCCGCCGCCAGAATCCTGCTGCTTGACGAAGCCATTCTTGATTTCTGGTTAGTTCTTGTGTTTCTTGCTGCTGTGAGATGGCGGTGTGGATTCTGAATTGGCGATGGATAGTGTCTGCTGGGTTATTTATGAGCGGATGGGTCTCCGGCCATGTCGCCAAGGGCTCTGATTGCGGACCGGCCGGGCTTGTCGGAAGGAACGGAGAGAGAACCGCGCGCGCGGGGCTTGCACGGAAAAGCTCGGTCTCAACGATCATGGCCGACATCGCCGGAGCATCACCCCGCCCGTTGCCTGTTGGTCGTCGCTTCTGCATGCATGCACGCCCATTGTACACCGGCCATTATTTTCCAGCAAGTCCTTTAAATTTGCATGCACTGAAAGCGCTGTTTATGTAGTATACTACTATTATACTCCAAAATTTGATCAAAAACTCGCATACATATTTCAATTATTTATATATCCGAACTGTTTTTTTGCGAAATTGTATATCCGAACTTAATTATCTAGGAGCGCGAAACATGACAAACGGTAACGTGTCCAAAGTTAATTATTTAAGAGTACAATAAATTTCACATACACCGGTCAATCATTTGTGCATCAAATATTAATTATTCAACATATATAAAGGAAAATATGGCGTGCCACAATTTTATAGAAATTTTGCAAAAGAAAACTCTATTCAAAATATAAGCCAGTAAAAACCACCAGGGTATGCGTGGATGATGAAAAAGTTGGGTCGATCATGCAGGGCGCATGGTGTTTTGGCTCGGCCCTATCGTCCTCCCGAACAAATAAAATAAAATCTTTACTCACTAGTAGAAAATGGGCATTTCGTTCGGGCAATTAGTCTCGGCTGTGGCCGGAGCCGAGACTAATGGTCCAGACCCAACGGCCCGGAGCCGTCCATGGCGTACGATACCATTAGTCCCGGGCCGATTGGAATTATTGGTCCTGGTTTGAAATACAAACTAGGACTAATGGGTCTGGTGGGTATTTCTGATGGGGATATGCCTACCGGGGTATACCCAGCAGGACGTTTCCGACTGACCCAGAAGCTGGCGAGTGGGACTGCAAGACGGCGACTGGATCAAGACCTGGCGTGGATCCAAGCGACTGGAAGTTGAAGGCCCAGGAGAGTAGATAGGCCCAGTCGGATTAGGTTAAACGAGTGCCGAAACCTTAACTGATTCGGTTAAGATATGTAAACCCTAGGGGAGGGTGAGTCTATATAAACCTCCCTACGGGGCGTGTAAACATACGCTCCATCATCCACCCAAGCGACTCGCTGCCTAGCCGTCGAGCTCGCCCCATTGTACTTCCATCATAATACAATCTAGCAGGAGTAGGTCTTTACCCTCCGGGGGGCTGAACCTGGGTAAATCCCTGTGTCTCCGCCCTCATCTCGCACCGCAGATGGCTGGCCCCCCTTGCCCTTCGTTCTACTACTCGCTGCCGATTGCAGCATCTGCCGTGGTCATTCCCACGACAGTGGCGCCCACCGTGGGTCCTGGCCGGTCTGGCCGGTGTTCTGCGGCGAGATCCAATCTGCCCATCAACGAGTCGGTCGCCACCGGCCGCATGATAGAGATCGGCGAGATGCTCTAGATCCTACCGAGCAGCTACATCCCGGCGGCGCGACCCGTCACGCACAGCATGATCTTGCCGGTTGGCACGATCAGCCTCTTTGTCGGCCTCACCGACGTCATCGTCTCGGAGGACTCGGCTCGCATCCGCGAGTCGCCGCCACGCGACCGGCTCTCCGAGAGCCAGGTCCGCACGATCCATCGCCTCGCCTCCGAGTACAACTCGGCCCACAGCGACGTGGCCGAAAACACCGCGGCCACGGAAGACGCGGCCCTCAACGACGACGCCGACTCGGTGACCCCGGCGTCACTCGCCGGATCCATCACCGCGGCTTCGCCCGCGGGCTCCATCACCCAGGTCTCCAACATGGGAGACTTCGAGGATCCCTCCATCCTTGGCATCTTCGACTTCGACTCTGGGTCGGAAAACTCCGCCGACCTCCGCGCCGGGACCGGTCGCTACGCCGCGACCTACATGGCAACCGGCACCGACCCGCCGGAGGATCCCTTCTCCACCCCGATCCCTCCTAATGCCACGGCAACGGAGGTCGAGGAACTCGCTTGAAGCTAGCGGAGGCAGTCCGCAAGGAGCAAGCCGAGCGCGAAAAATTTCGCCTCGAGCAGGTGACGGCGCAGGAGCTGTCGCGTTACCACGCGCAACGAATCAGGTCGCGCTTGAACCCCACCGTCCAGGGGCGCGCCGAACTTCGACGACGAGAACGACCCGGCCCGTGTGGCCGAGCGCGTGACCTGCGAGAACGCGCCACCAGGAGGAAGCGCCTGGCCCCCACCAGGGTCGACGGCGATGGGCGCCCCACCTCCACCCAACCGCGCACCCCCCAGGGACCAGCCGCGGATAGTGGTCTCCTCACGGGAGAGAGACGCGAACGGCATGCCACTGTTCTCCACCCTGATGGACAACCTTGTGGCAAGCCGAACAGCGGTCGACAACATCAGGCCACCGGTGACGGCACCCTACAGATCCAGTACGTCAAGGCACTGCTCGCAAAGGCGGTCGAGCAACAAAACGCAAGCACCGACTCACAGGGTCGGATGTACTCGCATTCATCGGGTAGCAGAGCGGCCTCGAGCGGCCGTCCATTGGCGGCAAACACCTTCAACTGCCCTCCACCCGAACCACTGCAGCTCCAACACCGACCCGCGAACACGGCACTCTCCACCAACGACCCCAGGCCAGCGACCAAATTCGTCGCCGCCAACGGTCATCCCGTCGACGCCCGCACCCACATCATCAACAACCAAAGCTGGCGCGCACGCCAGCTTGACGACCTACGACACACCCTAACCAATCGCCACGACGGAGAGCCGATGGGGTCGCTAAGCCGACTCGGGCCCAGGTGCTTCGGAACGATGATCCGAGGCGAAAAATACCCGGCGAACTTCAAAGCGCCGAAGGAAATAGAGAAGTACGACCCTTCGTACGACCCCTCCGTGTGGCTGGACACATACCTCATGGCGATGGGGATTGCTGGCCACACCGACCTGCTAGCCACCCGCTACCTCCCCCTGATGATGGAGGGAACGTGCAGGCAGTGGATCAACACCCTTCCCCAGGATAGCATCGACTCCTGGGAAGAGATGCGAGACGCCTTCGTCAGGCACTTCGAGTGCTCCTACACCCGCGCCACCACTATCGAGGACCTGGAACGATGCGTCCAGGGACCCCGCGAGTCGACCTGCAACTGGGTCCAGCGGTGGCAAGAACTATGGTACAACGCGGTCGGCATCCACCCGGACACCGCGATCCACTGCTTCAAGACCTCGTGCCGCTACGAGCCCTTGGTCGCCATGCTCAAGCGACATTCCCGCACACTCGACAACATACCGAACCTCCTTGAGATCGCCAAAAGATACGCGGAGGAAGACCCAAACCAGGAAACAGACGATGAGTCGGGAGGCCAACGCCGCACGAGCGGCAACGACAACGGACGACGGTCCGACCTGCGCTACAGCAACACTCGCCTCACCGGCAAACGCCGCAGTGACGGGCGAGTCGACTTCGTCGCCAACACCGGGCACGCGTAGCGCGAGCCCAAGAGCTTCCGCCGCGACGGAGGACAACGCCGCGACGGCGGCAACTACAAGGCGAAACCAAGGTTCGTCCCCGCGGCCCTCCTTAACCAGCCTTGTGCGTTTCACAGCAGGGAAGGGAAACCCGCCACGCACATGACCGCCGACTGCCACTCTCTCAAGGAGATCGAGAAGGCACGGCGAGCACGGGAGGACCCCGACAACAACCTGCCAAACGGCAGAAAATTCGGCAGTGTGGCCGGCTCGCTCCACACCTTCATAGGCTTCAACACGAAGCGCGAGAAGAAGGTCATCGCCCACGCCGTCGCCGTCAACGCGGTGGCCCAGGTGGACGTTCCCCAGTTCCTCAACTGGTTGGAGCAGCCCATCACCTGGAGCCGCCAGGACCACTCGCCACGCATCGAGTACCCCGGCCGAGTCGCCCTAGTGGTCAAGCCCAAGGTGGGAGACTACTGGCTCCCTAAGACACTGATGGACGGCGGTAGCTCCATCAACATCCTGTACCTGGACACCTTCAGGCGACTGCGGCTCCCGTAGTCGATGGTCGAGACGACCTACACCACGTTCCACGACATCGTCCCCGGTCGGAAGGTGTACCCGATTGGCAAGGTCACGCTGCCAGTCACCTTCGGCACACCAGCAAACTTCCGCACCGAGCGGATCGTCTTCGAGCTGGTACCCTTCGACAGCCCCTACCACTGCGTCTTGGGGCGCTAGGCGTTTGCCAAGTTCATGGCAGCGCCCCACTACGCGTACAACGCGATGAAGCTCCCCGGGCCGCGCGGCATTATCACCATCAACGGCGACCCCGACATGGCCGCCGAGTGCGAGGCCAAAGGAGCCGAACTCGCCGACGCCGTCATCGCGGCAGAGACCAACCACGCCGACGAACTCGCCAAGTAAGCGAGCGGGGTCAACAATGACGACCCCACCATCCTCAAGAAGCCCAATTCGGAGGGCGGCAACACCTCAGCCTTCGAGGCAACGACGCACACCCGCACCATCGAGCTGGTCCCAGGCGACTCCAACCAGACGGTGACGATCGGGACAGGCATGAGCCTAGCCTAGGAAGGCGCGCTCATCGAGTTCCTCGGTGAGAACAGGGACATCTTCGCATGGAAGCCCTCTGACATGCCTGGTGTCCCTAGGGAACTCGCTGAGCACAAAGTAAACGCTGACCCCAAAGTGCGACCCGTCAAGCAGTCGCTGCGGCCCTTCAATGAAGAGCGCCGCCGAGCCATCGCCGAGGAGGTAAAGCGACTACTCGCTGCAGGCTTCATACGGCCAATCAAATACTCCAAGTGGCTGGCCAACCCAGTCCTGGTCGAGAAGAAAAATGGGACCTAGAGGATGTGTATCGACTACACAAACTTAAACAGCGCCTGCCCGAAGGAACAATTCGTCCTCCCGCGGATCGACCAAATAATCGACTCCACCGCGGGCTCGGAGTCGCTGTATTTCCTCGACGCCTACTCTGGGTATAATCAGATCAAAATGGTTGTTGAGGATGAGGAGAAGACGGGGTTCATCACGCCATTTGGAGCTTTCTGCTACACCGCCATGACCTTCGGCCTCAAGAACGCCGGCGTGACCTACCAGGGGTGCATGCAGGAATGCCTCGCGAGCCAAATTGGCCGCAATATCCACGTCTACATCGACGACCTGGTAGTGAAGTCCGCTCGCCAGGGCGATCTACTCGCCCACCTGGCGGAAACATTCACCAACCTGCGGAAATACAAGATAAAGCTAAACCCAGGCAAATGCACCTTCGGTGTGCCAGCAGGGCAACTACTGGGGTACGTCGTCTCCAAGCGCGGGATCGAGGCGAACCCCACCAAGATCGATACGATCGCTCGACTCGGCAAACCCGAGTGCCTGCGCGACATCCAGAAGCTAGCCGGGCGAGTCGCGGCTCTCAGCCGCTTCATCCCCCGATTGGGCGAAAAGGCGATGCCCCTATACCGCTTGATGCGAAAGAACCCCACCTTCCAGTGGGACAAGGAGGCGGACGACGCAATCCGCGACCTCAAGAAGGTGCCACTCGCAGCACCGCTACTCGCCGCCCCTGTCGACAAAGAACCCATGCTGGTCTACGTCGCGGCTTCCGAGCGCGTCGTCAGCGCCGTCATGGTCGTCGAGCGGCCGGAGCAAGGAAAGGAGCGCCCGGTACAACGACCGGTGTATTATATCAGTGAGGTCCTCACCGAGTCGCGCCAGCGGTACCCGCAATACCAGAAACTGGTCTACGCAGTCTTCCGAGCGCAGCGGCAACTGCCGCACTACTTCCAGGAGCACCCGATAACGGTCGTCTCCTCAGCACCGTTGCAGGACATCATCCGCAACCGTGAGGCGACCGGGCGAGTCGCCAAGTGGGCCGTCGAAATCGACGTCCACAACATCAAGTATGAGACACGAAAAGCGATCAAGTCGCAGGCTGTCGCGGACTTCATCGCCGACTGGAAAGAGGCCCAGCAGCCGAAAAAGCTGCCATACCTCCACTACTGGAGCCTGCACTTCGACGGTTCCAAGAACACGGACGGCGCAGGAGCAGGAATCGTGTTGACTTCCCCGAAGGGAGACATGCTCCGCTACGTCCTCTGCCTCGACTTCACCCCTGCACCAACAACATGGCCGAATACGAGGCACTACTCCATGGCATGCGAGCTGCCAAGGAGATGAATGTCAACCTCCTACGTTGCTACGGAGACTCCGACCTCGTCGCTGGGCAAGTCGCTGGTACCTGCGACGCCGTCTCTCCCACCATGGCGGCATACCTCCAAGCAGTAGACAAGCTGGGTGGACACTTCGAAGGCTACTCTGTCGAGTGGATCGATAGGCGGAAGAACGAGGAGGCTGACGCACTCTCTCGCATCGGGTCGGCTCGACTCGCACCACCCGCCGGCGTCTTCCTCGACACGATCACCAAGCCGTCAGTCTCTCCCCAAAGGGAGATCGATATCGGAGTCCCGCTGCAACCAGAGGCAGCACTGGTCGCACTCATCGCCGAGCCAGACGACTGGACCAAGCCGTACATCGCCTACCTGGAGGCTGGCACCTTGCTGGCGGACGAGACAGACGCCCGGATGGTTGCACGTTGATGCAAATCCTTCACCATCATCAACGGCGAGCTCCACAAGCGCAGCGTAACCGGCGTGTTCCAACGCTGCGTCCAACCAGCAGAAGGACGCAAGATCCTCCACGACATCCACTCCGGCGACTGCGGCCACCACGCCAGAGCCCGCTCTCTGGTCGCAAAGTCCATGCGGCACGGCTTCTACTGGCCCACCACACACGCCGATGCCGTCGACATCGTCCAGCGGTGCGCCGGGTGCCAGAAGTACGCCAACTAGACACACGTGCCGAGCTCAGCGCTCAAGGCCATCCCCATCACCTGGCCATTCGCCGTGTGGGGTATGGATATGGTAGGCCCTTTCAAGAAGGCCCCCTCCGGCTTCACCCACCTCCTGGTCGCGGTCGACAAACTCACAAAGTGGGTGGAGGCCAAGCTAGTCCGGAAATGCGATGGGAAGACCGCCACCAAGATCCTACGCGAGCTCATATATCGCTACGGGTTCCCAAACATCATCATCACGAACAACGGCACCAACTTCGCCAGAGCCATGGCCGAGTTCTGCGAGGAACATCACATCCGGCTCGACCTCGCGTCAGTCGCCCATCCGGAGTCCAGGCAGAACGCGCCAACTAGAGCATCCTCCACGGCCTGAAGCCGCGGCTCCAAGTACCACTCGAGCGCACCGCCGGGTGCTAGGTCAAGGAGCTACCCTCCGTCATCTGGGGTATCCGCACCTCGGTCAACAGGTCGACAAGTTTCACCCCCTTCTTTATGGTGTACGGCGCCGAGGCAGTCATGCCCACCGACCTCGAGCACGACTCGCCAAGGGTCGTCCACTACACGGAGGCTGCGAACGAACTCGCACGTCAGGACGGAGTCGATCAACTCGACGTGGCACGCGACCTAGCTCGCTCTCGCACTGCCATCTACCAGCAAGGACTCCGCCGCTACCACAGTCGGCGGGTGAAAACTCGCACCTTCCAGGAAGGCGACCTGGTGCTACGCCTCATCCAGGACAAGAAGGGCATGCACAAGCTCTCCCCCCGTGGGAGGGACCATTCGCCATCGGGCGAGTACTCGGCAACGACGCCTACTACCTCATCGACGTCCGCGGAGACGGAAAACTCGACGTCAAGCGACCGTGGAATGTAAACCTCCTACGGAAGTTCTACTCCTAGAACCCCACATATGTATCCTCCAGTCGCTATGAAATAAAACATATTGGTTACCACAAATTGTGTCCACTCTCCGTGTCTTGTGCCACTCGCACTCGTAATAACAGCACCAAGCTAACTGCAGGAGTCAACCTCTGGCACAGCGATCGACACGGCCAAGTAGTGCGCTACGAGGGCACTGGGTCACCCCAGGTCTCGTAACGTCCACGAAAAACGCCTACCCAGAGCCCCATTGGAGTCGCCTAGCTCGACTGGCTTAACGAGCCAAGACAACTGCCATCGCTCCTCACAGCGACAATGATCCTCCGCATCCTCGACACGGCGACTCGAACGGCCAAGTACCACGCTCGGGGACTGACGACCAGTTCAGCGCGAGCGACTAGGGAAAATACCAAGTATGAGAGTATGCCCAGGACTCGCCATGCGACTGACCCGACGGGCCAGGCAGGAGTGATGCGCTTACTCTTACGCGTCCAGTCCTCACCTACCCTAGAGCCGTGCCTAGAATAACCAAGTACCACGCTCGGGGACTCGGCTACCCGACCTCGTTCGCGCAAGGGAAAATGGTGAAGTACAGAGCACTCATGGGAGTCGCCTTGCGACTGGCTTTCCAAGCTCGGGCGAGTCGACCTCAATAGCAAAACGTTCAACACCATAAATACATAACAAACGAGGTAAACCCCATAAAAAGGGCGGACGCGCTCGGGGACTCGTTCAACCATCAATCACAATCGCAAGACAATTCACAAAATAACGCGAAATCCCATTATAACAGACCAAAGTTGTTACAAAATACAAGTTTCGCCCAAATGGCCGAACTGCTACTAACGCCCCAGGTCACAATGTCTTATTCCGCAGGCTTCGATGTCGACTCGCCGCCACCCTTGCGGTTGCGAATGAAGGGAGTGTACGGGTTTGACTGGTACGTCGTCAGCGCACCCGCCATCGCCGCACGGAAGGGCTGCTCGATCTTGAAGTCCCGATGCTGCGGCTCGGGGTCGTTAGGCGCAACGACCGTCTCCTGATAAGGAAGGAGGTCGCCCATCGCCCAAACGCGATCGGAGTACATCGCGGCGCGGTCCGTCAGCTTCAGCACCTCGGCGATCTCCACCGAGCCAGTTGACGACGGGTATCCACTCGTCACGTCGTCCAGATCGAAATCCTCCTGGAAGTGGGCATGGCCAAGGCTAAGCGTCGTCGCCACCCCGCGTCGGAACGCCGACCGCATCATGAACTCAACGACTGATGGCGCCTTCTCCAAGTACCTCCACACTTCGACTAGGTCGCTGGGAATCACTTCCGTAGGCGACATCTCCTGAAGATACGCCCGAATACAAGTCGTAGACAACGTGGCCGAGTCGACCAGAGTGGCCACGCACTGCCGCACGTCGAGCGACTGCGCCTCTTCCGCGCTGTCGATGATCCGACCTGTGGACAGAGGGGGGTAGTGAGTACATTAAAGATCACACAATGAAAATATTACAGGCAGAGGCAGGTACACTTACCAATCAAAGGACGGGAGAGATCTGTGATGAAGCTTTGAAGAGAGGAGTAGTCGTCTTGAAGCCCAGCAACAAGGGCATCAGAAACCTTCCGCTCCTCAGCGGCGGCCGTAACAGCAGCCTTGGCTCGCCCATCCGCCGATCTCGCCTCCTCCTTCGCTTCCTTAAGCTCGCGCTCAAGTTCGGCGATCCGCGCCTCAGCTGAGTTCAACGCAGATTGAACCGCCGTCAGTTCACCCGCCGGGACAAGGCCCTAGCGGACCTCTTCTGCCTTCGCAGCAGTCGCCTGGAGTGCCTTGTTCGCCTCTTAAACAGCAACAAGTTCCTTCTCCGCGCGACACTTCGCAGCGAGCCGATCGGCCGATTCATGTTGCAAACCCTGTGCAAAAACCAAACAGTTAACAATAGCGGAATCCTAAGTGCCCACCCGCTGAAATTCAGCGACTGGACACTCGGGGACTGGCAATCAAAAATCCTAAGTGCCCACCCGCTGAAATTCAGCGACTGGACACTCGGGGACTGGCAATCAAAAATCCTAAGTTCCCACTCGCTGAAATTCAGCGAATGGACACTCGGGGACTGGGCGCGGAAAATAAAGACATAACACCAAAAAGAATCTGACCACTGCAATTCAGCGGCCCGATCCTCGGGGACTGGACATACCTGGATATCCGCGCCAAGCATGCCATGGAGCTGTAGCGCGTCCACGGATGCGAGAAGAGCCGGAGTATGCCCACGACGCTGTTCGACCTCCGTGTCGGCGACCCCAGGAACACGGCTCGATGGCGTGGTACCACTTGCCGTAGCCGCTCTGGCCATAAAGCGGGGGAAGGTCGTGATGGATGCGCCGGCACCAAAGGAGACCGGCTCGGCAACCCCAGGCGAGGAAGCACCCTCCTTGATCATCAGGGACGCCTTCGCCGCAGGATCACTCGGGGCAATTGTCGTGTCATCAGACACCGTGAAGACGTCGTCACCCTTGGCCTTCTTGGCACTGCCTGTGGGGGCAGCGACATCATCAGCTTTCCTCTTCTGAGAGGGGTCCTCCTCGGCGACGACTGGCGGTACTTTGTCCACGGACGGGTGGCCTATTTTTTGACTCCAGTCCTGCAAATTGATTCCATGAGAAAAGTGGTCCAAACACCACGAAAAGTAAGGCGGGTGAACAAAACTCACTTGGCGACTGGTAGGAACTGCAACCCCATACGAATGCTTGCCGACTTCTCTAGTTCGGGGCCCAGTTTCCGACTGAGACCCATCTCCAGGGCATCATGCGCCCAAGACACGGATGGCCTCTTCATTGAGGAGACCACGACAGGAGCCTCAACAACGTTCTCGGCGGGAGCTCTCCTGGGAGGCGAAGCTGCCGCGACCGGAGCAGCCCCCAACCCAGAGACTAGGGCGAATGGCGGAGGAATCGAGGCCAAAGGTACCTCACTCAGGGCGGCGGTGGCATCTGGTGCTGCCGTCGTCTGTGGCGCTTCGCCCCTGGCCAGGCTGGTGGCGTCGGAGCTACTCGCCGAACGAGGCGGAGATGCCTTTTTCGCCGGCTTCGTCTTCCTCTTTGGAGGGGCCTTCACTTCCTTCTTCTTCTTCTTTTTCAATGGAGTAGCCTCGCGACGCGAGGTGTGCTTGGGAAGCTCGCCGTCGTCGTCCTCATGTCGTTCAAGGCTCCTGCTCGCCTCGAGTTTGTGCTGGCGCTGCCCGCGAGTTTTGCGAACTAGCGGGACGGCTTCTTCTTCGGACTCTAGTCGTCGTCGCTCCTGTCGCTCTCGACGTCGCCCTTGGCAAGAGGCGACTCACCCCCGTCCTGGACGGACGAGCTTGAATTCTCGTTGTCCGCGGGCGGAAGCCACCCTTCCACCACTTGAAATAACTACAATAGGCATGAGACAGTATTAGTACAACCGCGACAGCATCAACTGCGACTGCTAATCATAGAAAATGACTTACCGTTGGGCAGGATGCTTCGCGGTGTAGGGGGCGACCCCAGCCTTCGCGTCCAGGTACACTGCCTGGGTGATCTTCTTCAACGCCGGGATGTAGTCCTCGAGTTTCCACTCGGCGAGGCAGGATTTCGTTGAGTCCTCCCGGCCCGTGTACTCGTACATATAATGGTCACGGAGGGCCAGGGGGACGAGCCGCTGCCCGAGCCAGCAGTTGTACAGGTTGATGGTCTGAAGACCCTTCTTCTTTAGGCCGCGGATGGTTTGAAGCATCTCATCCACGACCATCCACTGGTCTGTTGGAAGCTTGCCGACTTGGAGTCGGCGCGGTTCGGGTTGGTCGGCGGAGTATCTCGGGATCGCCACCTCACCGTCTGGAGTCGCCTCGGTGACATAAAACCAAGACTTCTTCCACTCGCTCGCCGCCTTGGCAGGCAACATCAGATCAAAAAAGTAGGCCTTCGACTTCAATTGAAATGTCAAGCCACCCGCAGCAAGCATTGGGCCGCCTGCTTCTTCGCGACTGATCCTCCCGTGGAACAGATCTTGCCACAGGGGGAAGTAGGGCCTGCAGCCAAGATAGCACTCGCAGAACGCCACGAAAATGGCTAGCTGCTCGATGTTGTGCGGGCCCAGGTCCGATGGCTGGATCCTGTAGAAGGCGCAGAAGCGCCGGAAGAAGAGAGATGTGGGGAATCCCAGCCCCCATTCCAGGTGGCTGGTGAAGTAGATGAATTCTCCCTCGCGCGGGTCTGGAGTCACCTCTCCGGCCGCGGGGATGCGCCACCTGCCGGCGCGCAGGATTCCGGCCTCCTCAAAAGACGCCAGCAGCGCTCTCGTACACTTGGACCTTCCCCATGGTTCGGTGGAGGGGGCCATTGGCGGAAAGGTTCGTGGAGGTCGGAGGATTTTGGATCGGCTGGATCGCAATGCGGAGGAAAACGGAGGTACGCGCAATCAGAGAAAATGACGAGGAGGTGGTTCTCCGATCGCCTACCATTCCCTTTATATAGCGGTTGTTACCCGCCAAATCAGGAAGCCGTTACTACGCGGTGATTACGCCAAAAGTTACCGTTGGATTACCCCAACGGCTAGTTTTGACTGCGTTTTACGGTCCAACTTCAGCCACTCGGCTCGCCGACCCGATCACTACAACAGTGACTAAATATTTCGCCGACCCGTTCGCCAAGCTGCGACCAGAATGATTAGTTTTTTCCTTTATTTAGGAGCCCGCCACCGATTCGACTGGATGCCTGCATTGGGCTCGTATGCTCCGACTGCCAGCAACCACCTGCGCCCAATCGACGACGGCCTCGGGGACTACTGATGGGGATATGCCTACCGGTGTATACCCAGCAGGATGTTTCCGACTGGCCCAGAAGCTGGCGAGTGGGCCTGCAAGACGGCGACTGGATCAAGACCTGGCGTGGATCCA
This sequence comes from Avena sativa, assembly GCA_916181665.1. Classification (NCBI taxonomy): domain Eukaryota; kingdom Viridiplantae; phylum Streptophyta; class Magnoliopsida; order Poales; family Poaceae; genus Avena; species Avena sativa. Next base: position 223,186,402 of record OV702296.1, read on the forward strand.
AGCGACTGGAAGTTGAAGGCCCAGGAGAGTAGATAGGCCCAGTCGGATTAGGTTAAACGAGTGCCGAAACCTTAACTGATTCGGTTAAGATATGTAAACCCTAGGGGAGGGTAAGTCTATATAAACCTCCCTACAGGGCATGTATACATACACTCCATCATCCACCCAAGCGACTCGCCACCTAGCCGTCGAGCTCGCCCCTCCATCATAATACAATCTAGCAGGAGTAGGTCTTTACCCTTCGGGGGGCTGAACCTGGGTAAAACCCTGTGTCTCCGCCCTCATCTCGCACCGCAGATGGCTGGCCGCCCTTGCCCTTCGTTCTACTACTCGCTGCCGATTGCAGCATCTGCCGTGGTCATTCCCACGACAACTTCTATTAGTTAATGTTTGTATCTGAAACCGGAAAAAATGGTCTGGCCCTATAAATATTTCACAGCCCCTCCTCTCTCTCATTTTTTTCTTGGTAATAGGTGGTATAGTTTTGTGTTAGTTTTTTTCATATGCACTAGAGTTGTTCGGTGAAATGCCCGTTAGAGCGATGCGGCTTGAGTTCACACAAGACAAACATGATATGAGGTGCCCGAGCCACATTTAAGTTTTCTCATCTTTGTTTCCAAGTGTCCTAAAAGGTTAGAAACTATTTCCTAGTTTAGATCACGCGTTACTAATTTTAGCATCGTGATTGCGTTTGATATATAGTAGTATGATGAAGATGAGACATCCATGGATATACGGTGATCAACGCTCTGGCGCTTATAGAGAAGGTGTGTGTTCTTTTCTCCTTGTGGTCAAGGCGAACAAGCGGCAGGATGGTTTTATATGTTGTTGATGTGTTGAATGTCGGAATGAGCAGACTCACACTTCCTCAAGAGTCATTTAGAGCCACCTGCTTCGGTCCGGTTTCATGTCCAGTTATAATATTTGGACCAAGCACGAAGAAAGAGGGGTTATGATGGAATACGATGATGAAGAAGAGAACGATGATGACCACTAACGATCTATGTTTCCTCAATACATTGATACCCCAATGGAAGACAATGAACAAGAAGAAGAAGGTGAAGAACGGGAGCCAGATGAGCCCGCTGATGGTCTTGGTCAGGTCATTTCTGATGCAAAGCAAGAGTGCGACAAAGAAAAGGAGAAGTTACAGTACGAGCAGATGTTAAAGGCCCACAACAAATTGTTGTACCCAATTTGTGAAGATGGCCAGAAGAAGTTGGGTAGCACAATGGAATTGTTGAAGTGGAAGGAAGAGATCGATGTCACTGACTCGGGATTTGAGAAGTTGCTGGTACTAATGAAGACGATGCTTCCAAAAAAGAACGAATTGCCCGCCAGTACATACAAAGCAAATAAGCTTGTCTGCCCTCTAGGATTAGACGTGCAGAAGATACATGCATGCCCTAATGACTGCATCCTCTACCATGGTGAGAAGTACGAGAATAAGGATAAATTCCCGCTATGAACTATATTGCGGTATAAGATCAGAAAAGATGACCCTAGTGATGTTGAGGGCGAGCCACCCAGGAAGAGGGTTCCTGCCAAGGTGATGTGATATGCTCCTATAATACCATGGTCAAAACGTTTGTTCAGAAACAAAGAGTATGCCAAATTGTTGCGATGGCACATGGAAGACCATAAGAAATACGGGATGTTGAGGCAACCCGCTAATGGTCAGCAATGGAGAAAAATCAAGAGAGACTTTCCAGACTTTGCTCGTGACGCAAGGAACTTAAGGTTTGGTCTAAGTACAGATGGCATGAATCCTTTTGGGGAGCAGAGCTGCGGCCACAGCACCTGACATGTGACTCTATTTATCTACAACATTCCTCCTTGGTTGTGCATGAAGTGGAAATTCTTTATGATGCCAGTGCTTATCCAAGGCCTGAAGCAGCCCGGCAACAATATTGATGTGCCTAAGGCCATTAGTTAATGAACTTTTATAGTTGTTGGCCAAACCAGGTGTACGTGTGTGGGATGAGCACAAACAGAAGCCATTTGACCTACGAGCGTTGTTGTTCGTAACCATTAATGATTTTCCTTCTCTTAGTAACATTTCAGGACAGAAGAACAAGGGATACAATATGTGCACACACTGTTTAGATCAGACTGAAAGTATATATCTGGATAAATGTAGGAAGAATGTGTACCTGTACAATCGTGGTTTTCTTCCGTCCAGGCATCCCTTAAGGAAAAAAGGCAAGCATTTCGATGGAAAGGAAGACACCCGGACGAAGCCTGTCCCCCGTACTGGTGCTGATGTATTTGGTATGGTCAAGGATTTAAATGTAATCTTTGGAAATGATCCTAGAGGACAACCTGTTCCGAAAGACGCCGATGTACACGCACCCATGTGGAAGAAGAAATCTATATTTTGGGATCTACCCTATTGAAAAGTCCATGAGGTCCGCTCTGCAATCAACATGATGCACCTGATGAAGAATCTTTGCATGAATATTCTAGGCTTCATAGGATTGTATGAGAAGTCAAAAGATACATCGGAAGAATGGGAGTGATACATCCAAAACGTATCTACTTTCCCGAACACTTTTGCTATTGTTTCTCCTCAATTTGTGTGATTTGGATACAACTAACATGGACTGACGCTATTTTCAGTAGAATTGCTTTGGTGTCTAGTTTTTTTTGCAGAAAATCAACTTTCAGGAAAAATCACGGAAAATATCGCAAAACTCCTAATTTACCAGAAGACTCATGGGGCCAAAAGATGAGACGGAGGAGGGACACGAGGGGCCCACACCCCCTGGCCGCGCGGGCTAGGATAGGTCGCGCCCGGGGGTGGTGAGGCCACCTCGTTCACCCCCTCGGTCTCCCCCTTCGCCTACATAATGCCTCTGACCTAAAAACAGTGGGGGGTTCGACGTTTTTCCAGATAGAGTTCCGATGTGCGGCCACCACTAGAAACCGCGATTCGGAACCAAAAACTCCGTTCGGGCACCCTTCTGGGACGGGGAATTGGAGAAGATCATCGCCATCATCTTCACCGATGCCTCTCCATCGACCATCCATGTTTCCCCGATCCATGAGTGAGTAATCCCCCGCTGTAGGCTATCGGGATGGTAGGGATTGGATGAGATCTATCATGTAAATGAATAAGATTGAGGGCATGGTGCCTAGTATCTTTGCTAGTGCCTTTTGAAATTCTTGCAACTTGTTATGCTTAATGCTTGTCACTAGGGCCCGAGTTCCATGATCTCTGATCTGAACATGTTATTGAATTATGATGATAGTATTGTTTGTGATCTTATCTTCAAGTTGTTTACACATATTATTGTCCGGAACCAAAGGCCCCGAAGTGGCAAAAATTGGGACAACCGGAGGGAATGGCTATGATATGAGGATCAAGTGTGTTCACAGAGTGTTAATGCTTTGATCCGGGACTCTATTAAAAGGAGTACCTTAATTGCCAGTAGATTCCCTTGAGGCCCGCTGCAACAGGCTGGCAGGACAAAAGATGTTGTGCAAGTTCTCATTGCGAGCACATATGACTATATATGGAACACATGCCTATGATTATTAGTACTTGTATGCTTTATCTTATTTATTTTCAAATTCCCTAGATATTGATATTACATGAATAGTCATGTCCATGGAACGCCCGTCCATCCATCCCTATGCGTACAACATTCTAATCCTGATGTTTGCTACTATTGTTACTACTGCCTTTGTTTTACTTCTGCTGTTACTTTGTTATTGCTACTACAAATCTGTTGCTACTGATAAACTACTGTGAGCAAGACTATTTCCAGGTACAGCTGAATTGACAACTCAGTTGTTAAGGCTTATAAATATTCTTTGGCTCCCCTTGTGTCGAATCAATAAATTGGGCTTTACTACCCTCGAAGACTGTTGCGATCCCCTATACTTGTGATTCATCAAGACTATTTTCTGGTGCCGTAAGTTCACTTGGATTACTATTGTTCGCTGCTATCCATTCATCATGGGTAAGTCTCGTGATGGAAAATTTCCTATTCTACCATCCACTACAAGAAGAGGTATAGTTCTAAACACCTCTGTTGCTCTTGATTCACCATCTGTTTTAAGTAAGCTTGTTACACCACCACTACATACACATGCTACACACACTTCTACTACTGCTGGATCTGAAACTGCTTCTGATGCCCATGATGTTACTTCTACTGTGCTTGATGAGAGTGGTTCATTAGGTCCTTTCCTAGATGCTACATTTGCTAGAACTATATTGGGAAACACTGAAACTCCTGATGGGGATATGCCGAGTGGGGTATACCCAGCAGGACATTTCCTATTGGCCCATGCTCCTAGCGAGTGGTCCTGCAGGATGGCGACTGGATCACGACCCAAGGAGGAGCTAGGCGACTGGAAGTTGGAGGCCCGGAAGTGTAGCTAGGCCTAGTCGGATTAGGTCAAGCACCCTCTGAGTCATTATCCAACTCGGTTCTAGATCTGTAAACCCTAGCGAGGTGACTCTATATATACCTCCCTAGGGTACGCATAGAACGCACGTTCCACCATACACCCCCTGCGACTACCCTCCGGGGGGCCGAACCTGGGTAAAACCCTGTGTCACCGCCCTCATCTCGCACCGCAGATGGCTGTCCGCCCTTGCCCCTCATTCTACTACTCGCTACCGATTGCACCATCTTTCGTGGCCATTCCCACGACAGTGGCGCCAACCGTGGGGACTGGGTGGTCAGCCCTGTGTTCTGCGGTGAGATCCAATCTACCAATCAAGGAGACGATCGCCACCGTCCGCATGATCACCATCGGCGAGATCCTCTAGATCTTTCCAAGTAGCTACGTCCTGGCGGCGCGCCCCGTCACGCGTTGCGTGATCATGCCGGTCGGCACGATCAGCCTATTCGTCGGCTTCACTGACGTCATCGTCTCAGAGGACTTGTCTCGCATCCGTGAGTCGCCACCACGCGATTGGCTCTCTGAGAGGCAGGTCCGCACCATCCACCGCCTCTCCTCCGAGTATGGCTCGGCCAACAGCAACGTGGCCGAGACTAGCGTGGCTGCAGACGACGCGGCCCTCAACGACGACGCCGACTCGGCGACCCCGGCGTCAATCTCCGGATCCATCATCGCTGCGTCACCTGCGGGCTCCATCACCCAGGTCTCCAACATGGGGGACTTCGAGGATCCTTCCATCCTTGGGATCTTCGACTCCGACTCTGGGTCGGAGAACTCCGGCGACCTCCACGCCGGATCAGGTCGCTTCGTCGCGACCTACATGGCGAGCGACACGAGCGCCCCGCAAGACCCTTTCTCTATGCCGATCCTACCGACCGTGACGGTAACGGAGGTCGAGGAACTCTGCCTGCGACTAGAGGAGGCGGTCCGCAAAAAATAGGCCGAGCGCGAAAAATTTCGCCTCGAGCAAGTAACGACACAGGAGCTCTCGCTCTACCACCAGCACCGCATCAGGTCACGCATGAACCCCACCGTTCAGGGACGCGCCCTGAACTTCAACGACGAGAACGACCTGACCTGCATGGCCGACCATGTGGCCTGCGTGAACGTGCCACCAGGAGGAAGTGCCCGGCCGCCACTGGGCGCAACAGCAAACGGTGCTCCCCCACCATCGGCCGGTCGCATGCTCCCCTAGACCATCCAAGGATCATGATCTCCCCGCAAGAGTGGGACGCGAACGGCCTCCCGCTGTTCTCCACTCCAATGGACAACGTCATCGTGAGTCGAGCCACGGTCGTTAGCCTCAACGTGACAGGGGAAGGCACGCTGCAGATCTAGTACGCCAAGGCTCTACTCGCCAAGGCTGTCGAGCAGCAAACCGCGGGTGCCGATTCATGGGGACGCATGTACTCCCACTCTTTAGGAAGAAGGGCGGCCTCGAGCGGCCGCCCAAATATGGCAAATACTCTCAATTGCCCACCCTCTGAGCTCCTGCAGCACAAACCATGAACCGCGAGCGTGGCACTCTCCACCAATGACCCGAGACCGACGAACAACATGGTCACTGCCAACAGGTAGCCAGTCGACGCGCGGACCCACATCATCAACAACCAGAGTTGGCGCGCACGCCAGCCCGATGACCTGAGGTACACCCTCACCAACCGCCGCGACGGCGAACCAAGGGGATCGCTCAGCCGTCGGCCCCCAGTGCTTCGGACCAATGATCCGAGGCAAAAAATACCCGCGAACTTTAAAGCGCCAAAGGAGATTGAAAAGTATGATCCCTCGTGCGACTCGTCCGTGTGGATGGACACATGCCTCATGGCGATGGGAATCACCTGCCACACCAACCTACTCGCCGCTCGCTACCTCCCCCTGATGATGGAGGGAGCGAGCCGACAATGGATCAACACCCTCCCCACGGACACCATTGACTCCTGGGAGGATATGCGTGACGCCTTTGTTAGGCATTTCGAGGGTTCCTACACCCGCGCCGCCACCATCGAGGACCTGGAGCGAACCGTCCAGGGACCACGCGAGTCAACCTGCAGCTGGGTCCAACGATTTCAGGACCTGTGGTTCAACACGGTCGGCATCCACCCGGAGACAGTGATACACTGCTTCAACACCTCGTGCCATTACGAGCCCTTGGTCTCCAAGCTCAAGCGGGTGTACAAGACAGTCGACAACATCCCAGACATCCTTGGGATCGGGCGGAGGAGGAACCGAACCAAGAAACCGACGACGTTTCGGGTGGAAACCACCGCCCAAGAGGCCACAACAACGCGAGGCGACCCGAGCTATGCTACAACAACACTCGCCTCACCAGCAAGTGCCACGGTGACGGGCGAGTCGACTTCATCGTCAACGCTGGCTACGCGCCATGCGAGCCCAAGAGCTTCCACCGCGACAGCGAAAACTACAAGGTGCGGCCGAAATTCGACCTCGCGGCTCTCCTTAACCAGCCCTGTGTGTTCCACAACAGGGAGGGGAATCCTGCCACGCACACGACCACCTAATGCCACTCCCTGAAGGAGATCGAGAAGGCACATCGCGCACGGGAGGACCCCAACAACAACCCGCCAAATGGCAGGACATTCGGCAATGACGTGGGATAGCTCCACACCTTCAACGGTTCAGCACCAAGCGTGAGAAAAAGGTCATCTCCCGTGCCGTCGCCGTCAACATGGTATCCCAATTCGACGTCCCTCGCTTCCTCAACTGGTCCGAGCAGCATATCACCTGGAGCCGCAAGGACCACTCGCCATGGATAGAATATCCAGGGTGAGTCGCCTTGGTGGTCAAGCCCAAGGTGGGCGACTACTGGCTCCCCAAGACGCTGATGGATTGCAGGAGCTCCATCAACATCCTCTACCTGGACACATTCAGGTGACTGCGGCTCCCATAGTCGATGATCGAGATGACCTACACCACCTTCCACGGGATCGTCCCCGGTCGGAATGCGTACCCGATCGGCAAGGTGACGCTTCCAGTCACCTTTGGCACACCAGCGAAATTCCGCACCGAGCGGATCGTCTTCGAACTAGTGCCCTTCAACAACCCCTACCATTGCGTCTTGGGGCGGCAAGCGTACGCCAAGTTCATGGCAGCACCATGTTACGTGTACAACGCGATGAAGCTCCGAGGGCCATGTTGTATCATCACCGTCCACGGCGACCCCGACATGGCCGCAGAGTGCAAGGCCAAGGGCGCCGATCTCTCCGACCCTGTCATCGCCGCAGAAGCCAACCATGCGGAGGAACTCGCCAAGTACACCAGCGGGGTCAACAACGACGACCACACAATACTCAAGAAGCCCAACTCAGAGGGCAGCGGCTCAACCGCCTTCGAGGCAACCACGCACACGCGCTCCATCGAGCTGGTACCAGGCGAATCTAGCCAGACGGTGACGATCGGGACGGGCATGAGCCCTGTTGGGCCACGCAGAGATAAAACAAAACGTTCTCCTCTAATGTGGTGATCCCAAGATCTAGATGAGGTAGAAGTCCACGAGGTTTACCACTAGACGCGCCGTTGCGGATTACTGATGAAGCGCGTCAGTTGATGCAGTGCAGTCCTCACGATCCGATCGTCCTGGTGCTGATTGCACAACACCTCTGCTGGTATCCACACGTACAAGGAGGAGCACTGGCGGCGAACTGCTAGGTTCGTTACGGCGGCAGGACTGCTGTGGAGCTAGGGTTTCCAACACATGGAATGACCTAACCGAACAATGATTAACCTTTCTGGGTTACGGTACTTCATTATATATAGGGAGTGAACGTGGGCTCTGCTCGCGCGACCCATTCACTAAAGCCCATATAACACTAGTCACCGTGAGTCCAACTCACTAATTCAGTCCTAATCCGGTTTAGGTCCAACCCAACCAGATTATAGGTTCAGATCCAATCCGAACTTGCTCCCGCTCTTAAGTGTGTGACCCCATAGGCTCATGGCTACTTGGACATGATTGGAGTCCGACTCTCAATTGATCAGTCGGTAGCGGCTCCTAGCAGAACGTGCCGACTCCCAAGTACCAAAGAGTCATGACAACTTGTCTTTCCAATGCGACTTACGTCCGAGTCCCTTTTGCCTCACGATATACCTTGTCAGACTATAGGCGAATAATTGTCATCCCTTAAATAGTCCGACTCTCTTCTCGATCCGAGATAAGTGATTCACCCGACTAACTCTTAGTCTTTCGCCTCGGTTAACACTTAACCGAGTCGTGCATGGCCATGCTTTCCGAATCATATCTCACGAGAGGGCCTAGAGAATATCTCTCCAAGTGGAGGGGCAAAATCCCATCTTGGTTATTCACATCACATAGCTTGATTCTCAGTCGACCCGAACTCTACCTTTATAACTGTCCAGTTACGGATCAGCGTTTGACAGAACCTAAGTCGGTGATCCTCAACTCGGACTATGCAATAACCTTAGGTCTAAGGATTACATTGATTGAGATATACAAATGAAAACTTGTTCATTGTACCTCAATATGGGTCAATCCGACTCGCTAAACTCTTTAGCCGAATCTGTGTAAGTTGGAATAGCATCTCCATGCCCATGACAAGTGGAACCGAGTCATCAAGCCAACTTTCACATTGGTCTAAGTTGTGTGTCCAACACAACCTCAATGACCAAGTATATTTAGTACAAACAACATGAATTCATAGTTCCACAACCGAATCACATATTCAATGATACACATCAGATGTTTATACAAGGACAACTTAATAATACAATGGGAAATCTCATCATACATGATTGCCTCTAGGGCATATTCCCAATAGTATCCCACTTGCACTAGAGTCAATCTTCCGACATCACATGTCTAAGCATCTAATGCCCATGGCTCTCAGGTGCGCCTCATGCTTCGGCTGTGGTAACGGCTTTGTCAACGGATCCGCAATATTTGCATCCATGTGTACCTTGCATAACTTGATATCACCCTGATCCACGAACTGGCGAATCATGTGGTACCACATGAGTATGTGCTTGTTCTTCTGGTGTTGTATAGGTTCCTTGGCTTGTGCAATAGCACCATTGTTCTCACAATACACGTCCAACGGATTGGACGAGCCCTGAACCACTCCAAGATCCATGAGGAAATTCCTCATCCAAACAGCTTCCTTTGCTGCCTCCGAGGCGGCAATATACTAAGCCTCTGTTGTAGACGCAGACACAGTCTCTTGCTTGGAACTCTTCCAGCTCACAGCACCTCCGTTTATAATAAACACATATCCGGATTGCGAACGAGAATCATCAGAGTCGGTAAGATAACTCGCATCCGTGTAACCCTTTACGCTGAGTTCATCTTCACCACCATAAACCAAGAACATATCCTTAGTCCTTCCAAGTACTTTAGGATATTTTTAGCCGCTATCTAGTGGATCTCTCCAGGATCAGCCTGGTATCTGCTCACAACACTTAGAGCATATGAAACATCCGGCCTAGTACAAATCATGGCATACATGATGGATCTGACTGCAGAAGCATACGGAATCGCACTCATCCGACTTTGCTCATCAGTTGTCAAAGGACACTAAGTCTTGCTAAGTTTTACACCATGGGACATCACCCAAGTCTTTCATTGAGAAACTCCTTTCCAATGATTCCTTGGTTTCTTACAACATCTGGACATCATTTCCAATCAGTAATATGTCTTCCACATATAAGATTAGAAAATTTACTTTGTTCCCACTAAAATTCTTGTATAAACAAGAATCATGATCACTCTTGATGAAGCCAAACGATTTGACTACCTCATCAAAGCGAATATTCCAACTCCGAGATGCTTGCTTCAACCCATAAATGGATTTCTGAATTTTACATACTTTGTCAGCATTAGCCGGATCGATAAAACCCTCGGGCTGTATCATATACATGTCCTCGGTTAAATTTCCATTAAGGAAAGCCGTTTTAACATCCATCTTCCATATCTCATAGTCGAAATAGGCCACTATAGCTAACATGATCCAAACTGATTTAAGCATCGCTATGGGCGAGAAATTCTCGTCGTAATCAACTCCTTGAACTTGTCGGAACCCCTTCGCGACAAGGCATGCTTTATAGACGGAAACATTTCCATCCATATCAGTTTTCTTCTTAAAGACCCATTCGCACTCGACGGGTCCTGCACCGTCTGGAAAATCAACCAAGTTCCAAACTTGATTTTCATCCATGGATTTTAACTCGGATATCATGGCTCCAAGCCATGACTCGGAATCAGATCCCACCATCGCTTCCGAATAATTTGCTAGCTCATCACTGTCTAACAGTAACACATCACGAACACTTCGTAATCTGGCCGATCTTCGTAGTACAGGTGCTGCTGCCGCCTCAGCTACCACGACCGGCTCAACCTCCAAGGTTTTTGCCGACTCGCCACTAGCCGGTTCCTCCCGAATTTCTTCGAGCTGCACTGTGCTCCCACTTACTCCCCGACTGAGAAACTCTTTCTCAAGGAATACACTGTTCCGAGTGACAAACACTTTGCGCACTTCTCGGTTGTAGAAGTAGTAACCCAAGGTTTCCCTCGGATACCCCACGAAAATACACTTATCCTACTTGGCTATAAGCTTGTCCGACTGAAGTCGCTTGAAAAATGCTTCACAACCCCAAATCTTAAGAAAAGACAAACTCGGCTTTTTGCCTGTCCACATCTCATGCGATGTCTTCTCTGCCGATTTTGATGGTACTCTGTTTAGTGTGAACGCCGCTGTTTCTCGACAATAACCCCAAAATGATAAAGGCAGATCTGTCCGACTCATCATTGACCGTACCATGTCCAACAAGGTCCGATTCCACCTTTCCAAAACACCATTCCTTTGTGGCATTCCTGGCGGAGTAAGTTGAGGAACTATTCCACAACTCTTCAGATGGTCATCAAACTCATGGCTCATGTACTCGCCTCCTCGGTCCGACCGATGAAACTTTATTTTCTTGTCGAGTTGATTCTGTGCTTCATTTTGGAATTCTTTGAACTTTTCAAAGGCTTCCGACTTATGTTTCATCAAGTAGATATATCCATACCTACTCAAATCATTAGTGAAGGTAATGAAGTACTCATAACCACCCCTGGCTGTCGTGGTCATTGGTCCACATACATCACTATGTACTAGTCCCAACAAGTTGGACGCCCTTTCGCAACTCTTCGCAAAAGGTGTCTTGGTCATTTTCCCAAGTAGGCAAGATTCGCATGTCTCGAACGACTCCAAGTCGAACAAAGTTAGGAGTCCATCATCATGGAGCTTCTTCATGCGTTTCCAACTTATATGACCAAGCCGACAATGCCAAAAGTAAGTCATATTCAGATCATTTGGTTTCAAACTTTTAACATTTATGTTATAAACTGACTCACCATCAAGATTCAAAATAAATAACCCGTCCTGGACGGGTGCAAAGCCGTGAAACATATCATTCAAATACAAAGAACAACCATTATTCTTGATATTCGACTCATAGGCTTGCCTCATCAAACATGAAGCAGAAATAATGTTTCGACTGAGCACTGGAACATAATAACAATTATTCCGTTCCATAATGAATCCAGAAGGTAAATGAAGTTCCATCGTGCCGACTTCCAACGCAGCAACTCTTTCTTTGTTGCCGACTCTAATATCAACCTCGCCTCTTGCTACGCTCCTAGTTCTTACTAGTCCCTGCAACGAGTTGCAGATGTGAATAACTGATCCGGTATCATATACCCAAGAACTATTATGTGCATTAGCAAGATATATGTCTATAACATTGCAAATAAGTGTACCTGAGTCGGAAGTCATACCTCCACTCTTGGCTTTGTCGTCCAAGTACTTGCTGCAGTTCCCCATTCTAGTGGCCATCCGCCTTGCAGTAGAAGCAAGTGGATCCGGCTGAAGGAGATGGCTTAGTCCCTGAGGAAGCGCTTGGGACCAGGTCCGGAGCCTGCTTTCCTCCTGACTTAGCCTTCTTCTTAGTCCAAGAACTCTTCTTGAACTTAGCCTTATTCTGCACCATCAACACTTGACTGGCGCCCTTCTTGAGATCCGCCTCTGCCTGCTTGAGCATCCCATGTAATTCAGTGAGCTTCTTATCCATACCATGCATGTTGTAGTTCGAAATGAACTGCCCATATGCACTAGGAAGAGAGTTCAGAATTATATCCGTAGCGAACTCTTTGCTTATGGGGTAGCCAAGCCTCTCCAGAGACTGCACGTAACCAACCATTTTGATCACATGCCTCAGTGGATCACCATGCTTAAGCTTACAACTCAGCAAATCCTGAGAGACTTGATACCTCTCAGTATTCGCCTGAGCCTAGAACATACTTTTGAGGCTTTCGATCATATCGTAGGCCTCAACATGCCCGAACTGCTTTTGCAAGTCCGGTTCCATGTGAGTAAGCATAAGACAGCTAATATCCGTGGACTCATCCTTAGCCCGACGGTAGGCATTGGTGGTTGCGACAGTCGCATTCTCATTCGGTTCATCTGGAAGTGGGTTGTCTAGGACATGGTCCTTCTTTTCTTGTTTGAGAACAATTCTCAGATTTCGATACCAGTTGGTAAAATTAGTGTCGTTCAGTTTATCTTTCTCAAGAATGGTTCTCAACGCAAAACCGGATATCTGAGAGTGACTGCTACTTGGTGCCATGATTTACAACAGAAAATATGCAAAACACTTAAGACATGTATTCATAAAAGAGCAAGCATATTAAACATTTTAATATTTTATGCTCCCACTAGAACCAACACCCCTCCGATGGTTGCTTAGTGATTCAGGATCCTAAATAAGCAAGTCGGCTAGTGAGATTTAGCGTCACCGCTAGCCGCCAAGTGATCTAGGTAGACAACTCCTTGTCAATCGCATCTCATGCGACTCCTGTTCGACGGATGGCATCACATGCCTCGGCTCCCATCCGACTTTTCCCCGAGTCCCACAACCGTTGTGATAGACCCGTCTAGCTTACCGAGTGTTTCCGCAGTAAGAGTCCGACTCGAACCCACCTAGTTGGAAAGAATTGGCATCACCTCAATATTATGAGCCCACTACCAAAAATGTCCGACTTGTGATGGTGCAAACACTGACGGGAAAACCGACTAGACCTTCTTTGAGGGATTAAATCTTACCGACTATCTAACAGAGGTAAAACAGAGACATAACAATAACACAAAATAAAGCAATTATAATGTGAAATGGTATGGCTCTCTTCATGGCGATCTCCATCTCCACAAAGCCTGTAATCTGACTCGTGCCAACTCTTGTCACTTGTCGTCTTACTCCATGTCGCCGACATGTACAACGCCTTGCATGCCACCCGGGTTCTCCAAACAGCTACACTAGCTTAGTAAAGTAAATTACATAGATAATCCGACACGCAGGTCGTTATACAATAAAATGACAGCACCTAGGCTCCAGCCAGCTGACAAAAACCGTGATTCCCAGATCACGTATGGATTACACACATACATCACATGCACATGAACCATACCATTCACAACTTCCTGCAAAAGCAAGTTATGCATAGATACAATATCTACCGGCGTTGTGAAACTCACAACGACATCTAAGGCGCCTGACGATTTTTCCGAAAATGTAGATCTCATCTACGATCCGAACAAGGATTCCGACCATCGTTCCGATTCGATCAAACTCTTTGATCTTCGATAACCGCTTCTGGATTTACGTGTCACAGTCTACCCCGATGGCGGAAGCCGGCCGGTAGGGGTATGTTGTTCCACGACCTCAGCAGTATGATCACGGAAATCAGATCTACCATTCCCCGAGTACAGTTGATCCAATAAACTTCGTACAAAACCGATCTATCTCATAGATCGACCACCAAACAGCACATAGATCTCATCTACAGCCAACCGCATATCACATATGCGAGATCTCGAGCCTAAAACCAGAAGCTATCGCTCTGATACCACTCTTGGGCCACGAAGAGATAAAACAAAACTTTTTCCTCTAACATGGTGATCCCAAGATCTAGCTGAGGTAGAAGGCCACGAGGTTTACCACTAGACGCGCAGTTGCGGATTACTGATGAAGCGCGTCAGTTGATGCAGTGCAGTCCTCACGATCCGATCGTCCTGGTGCAGATCGCACAACACCTCTGCTGGTATCCACACGTACAAGGAGGAGAACCGGCGGCGAACTGCAAGGTTCGCTACGGCGGCAGGACTGCTATGGAGCTAGGGTTTCCAACACATGGAATGACCTAACCAAACAACGATTAACCTTTTTGGGTTACGGTGCTCCACTATATATAGGGAGTGAACGTGGGCTCTGCTCGCGCGACCAATTAACTAAAGCCCATATAACACTAGTCACCGTGGGTCCAACTCACTAACTCAGTCCTAATCTGGTTTAGGCCCAACCCAACCAGATTATAGGTTCAGATCCAATCCGAACTTGCTCCCGCTCTTAAGTGTGTGACCCCTTAGGATCATGGCTAATTGGACACGATTGGAGTCCGACTCTCAATCGATCAGTCGGTAGCGGCTCCTAGCAGAACGTGCCGACTCCCAAGTACCAAAGAGTCATGACGACTTGTCATTCCAATGCGACTTACGTCCGAGTCCCTTTTGCCTCACGATATACCTTGTCAGACTATAGGCGAATAATTGTCATCCCTTAAATAGTCCGACTCTCTTCTCGATCCGAGATAAGTGATTCACCCGACTAACTCTTAGTCGATCGCCTCGGTGAACACTTAACCGAGTGGTGCATGGCCATGCTTTCCGAATCATATCTCACGAGAGGGCCCAGAGAATATCTCTCCAAGTGGAGGGGCAAAATCCCATCTTGGTTATTCACATCACATAGCTTGATTCTCAGTCGACCCGAACTCTGCCTTTATAACTGCCCAGTTACGGATCAGCGTTTGACAGAATCTAAGTCGGTGATCCTCAACTCGGACTATGCAATAACCTCAGGTCTAAGGATTACATTGATTGAGATATACAAATGACAACTTGTTCGTTGTACCTCAATATGGGTCAATTCGACTCGCTAAACTCTTTAGCCGAATCTGTGTAAGTTGGAATAGCATCTCCATGCCCATGACAAGTGGAACCGAGTCATCAAGCCAACTTTCACATTGGTCTAAGTTGTGTGTCCAGCACAACCTCAATGACTAAGGATATTTAGTACAAACAACATGAATTCATAGTTCCAGAACTGAATCACATATTCAATGATACACATCAGATGTTTATACAACGACAACTTAATAATACAATGGGAAATCTCATCATACATGATTGCCTCTAGAGAATATTCCCAACAAGCCCAACATAGGAAGGCGCGCTCATCGAGTTCCTACATGAGAATCGCGACACCTTTGCATGGAAACCTTCCGACATGCCTGGTGTCCCGAGGGAAATCGCTGAGCACAAACTCAACGCCGACCCCAAAGCGCGACCCATCAAGCACATTGCGGACCTTCAATGAAGAGCGCCGCCGAGCAATCACCGAGGAGGTGCATCATCTACTCGTTGTAGGCTTCATACGACCAATCAAATACTCCAAGTGGCTGGCAAACCCAGTCCTGGTCGAGAAGAATAATGGGACCTAGAGAATGTGTATCGATTACACAAACCTCAATAGCGCCTGCCCAAAGGAGCAGTTCGTCCTCCCGCGGATCGATCAAATCATCGAATCGACCGCGGGCTCGGAGTGGCTGTGTTTCCTTGACGCCTACTCTGGTTACAACCAGATCAAAATGGCAGTCGAGGATGAGGAGAAGACGGCGTTCATCACGCCATTCGGAGCATTCTACTACACCGCCATGACATTCGGCGTCAACAATGCCGGAGGGACCTACCAGAGGTGCATGCAGGAGTGCCTTGCAAGCCAAACTGGCCGCAACATCCACGTCTACATCGACGGCGTGGTGGTGAAGTCTACTCGCCAGGGTGATCTACTCGCTGACCTGGCCGAAACCTTCGCAAATTTGCGTAGGTACAAGATCAAACTAAACCCAGGAAAGTGCACCTTCGGTGTACCTACTAGATAGCTGTTGGGGTTTGTAGTCTCCAAACGAGGCATTGAGGGAAACCCCACCAAGATCAACACAATCGCCCAGCTCGGCAAACCCGAGTGCCTGTGCGACGTCCAGAAGTTGGCCAAGCGAGTCACAACTCTCAGTCGCTTCATCCCTCGACTAGGCGAGAAGGCAATGCCCCTCTACTACCTGATGCGCAAGAACCCCACGTTCCAGTGGGACAAGGAGCCAGACGATGCGCTCCATGCACTCAAGGAAGTGCTACTCGCTGCCCCCGTCGACAAGGAGCCCATGCTCGTCTGTGTCGCGGCTTCCAAACGGGTCGTCAGCACCGTCATGGTCATCGAGCGACTAGAAGAGGGCAAGGAGCACCCGGTGCAGCGACATGTCTACTACATCAGCGAAGTCCTCACCGAGTCGCGCCAACTCTACCCGCAGTTCCAGAAACTGGTATATGCGGTCTTTCGAGCACCCAATCACGGTCGTATCCTCAGCGCCGTTGCAGGACATCATCCGCAACCGCGAGGCGACTGGGCGAGTCGCCAAATGGGTCATGGAGATCGGAGTCCACAACATCAGATACGAGCCCCGCAAGGCAATCAATTCGCAGGCCCTATCAGACTTCCTTGCCGATTGGGAGGAGGTGCAATAGCCGGAGAAGTTGTCGTACCTCCACTACTGGATGCTACACTTCGACGGGTCCAAGAACGCATATGGCACAGGGGCAGGAATCGTCCTCACGTCTCCCAAGGGCGACAAGCTATGCTACGTCATGTACCTCGACTTCACCCCCTGCACCAACAACATTGCCGAGTACGAGGCCCTCCTCCACCGCATGCGAGCAGCCAAGGAGATAAATATCAATCATTTGCGCTACTACGGTGACTCCGACCTGGTCGCCGCACAAGTCGCCGGTACCCGCGACGCCGTCTCCCCACCATGGCGGCATACCGCCAAGCAGTGGACCAGCTGGGGGGGCACTTCGCCGACTACTCTGTCGAGTGGATCGACCGGCGCAAAAATGAGGAGGCCGAAGCCCTCTCTCGCATCGGGTCGGCTCGCCTCACGCCACCCGCTGGCGTCTTCTTCGACACCATCACCAAGCCATCCGTCTCTCCCCCGAGGGAGATCGACATCGGGATACCAATGCAACCAGAACCAGCCCTGGTCGCCATGATTGCGGAGCCAAGCGACTGGACCGCGCCATACGTCGCCTACCTAGAGGGAGGGACCCTACCCGCTGACGATACGGAGGCCTGGATGATAGTACGCCGCTGCAAGTCCTTCGTCATCATCAACGGTGAGCTCCACAAGCGTAGCTTGACCGGCGTGTTCCAACGCTGCGTAGAACCCGCGGAAGGTCGCAAAATCCTCCAAGACATCCACGCCGGCGACTGCGGCCACCATGCTGGCGCTCGGTCCCTGGTCACCAAGGCCATGCGACACGGCTTCTACTGGCTCACCGCACACGCCGAAGTGGTCGACATCCTCCAATGATGCATTGGGTGTCAGAAATACGCCAATCAGATGCACATACTAAGTATGGCGCTCAAGACCATCCCCATCACCTGGCCATTCACTTTATGGGGCATGGACATGGTGGGACCTTTCAAGAAGGCTCCCTCCGGCTTCACCCACCTCCTAGTCGCAGTCGACAAATTCACAAAGTGGTTGGAGGACAACCAATTCGCAAGTGCGACGGGAAGACCGTTACCAAGTTCCTACGCGAGCTCATCTATCTCTACGGGTTCCCGCACAACATCATCACGGACAACGGCACTAGCTTAGCCAAGGGAGCCATGGCCGAATTTTGCGAGGAGCACAACATACGACTCGACCTAGCCTCAATCTCCCACCCGGAGTCCAACGGCCAGGCGGAACGCGCCAACCTGAGCATCCTCCATGGCCTGAAGGTGCGACTGCAATTTCCCCTTGAGCGAACTCCAGGGTGGTTGGTCGAAGAGATCCCCTCCATCATCTAGGGCATCCGCACCTCCATCAACAGGTCGATTGTGTTCACCCCCTTCTTCATGGTATATGGCGCTGAAGCTGTCATGCCGACCAATCTCGAGCACGACTCAACTTGGGTCGTTGTGCGACCTTGCCGCATGGCTCAATAGGATTGATAGGAAACCCATACCAACAAGTTGCAACTTATTTTTCGGAAGCTCATTCGAAAAGAACTCTAAGGTTAAGCGTGCTTGGCCTAGAGAAATTCTAGGATGGGTGACCGACCGAGAAGTTGGTACCGGGTGCGCAGGAGTGAGGACAAAGTGCGCAGAAAAGACTAGTGTTGGTCTATGGGGTTAGTCTAGAGATCCTATTGAGCTGCCAGAAGTGACAGCCATCGGTCCAGAGTGACCGGGGGTGTTACAAAGTGGTATCAGAGCTGACCCTCGCGGTTACATGGGCGTGTGCGGGTCAGTGGCGGACATGTGTAGCATGGCGCGTGTGGCCCATAGTGGACATGGCATGGCAATGTGCCGGCACTGGATGCACAGACGTGTGCCAAGAGGGGACATTCCTGGCTTGTGGTTGATCGACGAGGACGTCGATCTTCTAAGGGTGGGTTTATGTGAGACCCTAGCGCATGGCTCAATAGGATTGATAGGAAACCTATACCAACAAGTTGCAACTTCTTTTCCGGAAGCTCATTCGAAAAGAACTCTAAGGTTAAGCATGCTTGGCCTAGAGCAATTCTAGGATGGGTTAGGTACCGGGTGGTCACGAGTGAGGACAAAGTGCACAGAAAAGACTAGTGTTGGTCTGTGGAGTTAGTCTAGAGATCTTATTGAGCTGCCAGAAGTGATAGCCGTCGGTCCGGAGTGACTGGGGGTGTTATAAAGTGGTATCAGAGCTGACCTTCGCGGTTACATGGGCGTGTGCGGGTCAGTGGAGGACATGTGTAGCATGGCACGTGTGGCCCGGAGTGGACACGGCATGGCAATGTGCCGGCACTGGACACACATACGTGTGCCAAGAGGGGACGTTCCTGGCTTGTGGTTGATCGACGAGGACGTCGATCTTCTAAGGGTGGGTTTATGTGAGACCCTGGCGCATGGCTCGATAGGATTGATAGGAAACCTATACCAACAAGTTGCAACTTCTTTTCCGGAAGCTCATTCAAAATGAACTCTAAGGTTAAGCGTGCTTCTCTTAGAGAAATTCTAGGATGGGTGACCGACCGGGAAGTGGGTACCGGGTGCGCACGAGTGAGGACAAAGTGCGCAGAAAAGACTAGTGTTGGTCTATGGGGTTAGTCTAGAGATCCTATTGAGCTGCCAGAAGTGACAGCCATCGGTCCAGAGTGACCGGGGGTGTTACAGTCGTTAACTACGTGGAAGCCGACAACGAAATCGCACGCTAAGACGGAGTCGACCAGCTCGACGAAGCACGCGACCTAGCTCGCTCCCGCACCGCCATCTATCAGCAAGGACTCCGCCGCTACCATAGCCGCCGAGTCCAAAGTCGCACCTTCCAGGAATGCGATCTGGTCCTTTGGCTGATCCAAGACAAGAAGGGCATGCACAAGCTCTCTCCCCCATGGGAGGGACCATTCGCCATAGGGTGAGTCCTCGGCAACGACGCCAGCTACCTCATCGATGTCCGAGGCGACAGAATGTAAACCTCCTAAGGAAGTTCTATACCTAGAACTCCAACATGTACTCCCCCCGCTATGAAATAAAGAAGACCGATTCGCACAAATTGTGTCTACTCTCCATACCTTGTGCCACTCGCACTCATAAGAAAAGGGTTAAGCTAACCGCGGAAGTCAACCCTTGGTCACGCGACCGGCACGGCTAAGTAGTGTGATAAGAGGGCAGCGATAAATTTCGGGCCTTGTATCGTCCATGAAAACGCCAACCTGGAGCCCCATCGGAGTCGCCTAGCTTGACTGGCTTTCCGAGCCAAGACGACCGTGTTCGCTTCTAACAGCGACCCAGTCCTCCACATCCTTGGCGCAGCGACTCGAAATGTCAAGTACCACGCTCAGGGACTGAAGCCAGCCTACAAACAAGCGGCTAGGGAAAACACCAAGTATGAGAGCACGTCCTGGACTTGCCATGCGACTGATTCTCCGAGTCAGGTGGAGCGACGCGCCAAATACAACGCGCTTCGTCCTCACCCACCTTGGGCATGCGACTAGAACGGCTAAGTACCACGCTCGTGGACTCGTCCAGACGACTCCGTTCGTGTTCGGGAAAACATCTAAGTACAGAGCACCCCTTGGGCTCGCCATGCGACTGGCTTTCCAAGCCACGACGAGTCGACCTAAATTAACTAACAAGACAACAACAAACATACACAACAAAACGAGGTAAACCCCACAAAAGGGCGGACACCCTCGGGGACTCGCACAACCAAACAATCCAAGATCAAAACTTTAACAAAAGCACCCATGCATTCCTTTTGGCAACAAAAACTTGTTCGCTTACAAGGGAAGGCACATAATTTTTACAACTAACACCGATCAGCATCGTGATTCATTCCGCAGGCTTCGACGATGATGCGCCACCACCTCTATGGACACGGATGAAGGGCACCCATGGGTTCGACGGATACATCGCCAAGGTGCCCGCCATCGCTGATCGGAATGGCTGCTCCACCTTGAAGTCACGCTTCGCCGGCTCCTTGCTGTTCGGGGCGACGATCGTCTCCTGGTACGGCAGGAAGTCGCCCATCGCCAACACCCTATCGGAGTAGACCGCGGCCCGATCGGTCAGCTTCAGCACGTCGTAGATCTCGACCGCGCCCGTCGACGAAGGATACCCGCTAGTGATGTCGTCGAGGTCAAAATTGTCAGGGAAGTGCGCGAGCCCAAGGCTCAGCGCCGTCGCTGCCCCATGGTGGAAAACCGACGGCGACATGAACTCCACAACCACCGGAGCCTTCTCCAGATACCACCAGACTTCGGTGAACTCACTGGGGATCACCACTGTCGGTGTAATCTCCTGAAGAACGTGCGGATGCAGGTCGCCGACAGAGCGGCAGAGTCCACTAACATAGTGACACACTGCCGTGCGTCGTACGACTGCGTCTTAGCTTAGTCATCAAGGATCTTCCCTACGAAGCACAAAAAGTATACAATCAGAAAGGGGCAAAAAACAAAAAGGCAGCTCGCGTGCTCGGGGACTCGCCAGTCACACAAAAGTCAAAGGAGCTCGGCAATCAAGGGACGGCAAATCCCCATAATGAAATCCTGCAGACCCAAGAAGTCAGTCTGTAGACCATCAACGAGCGCATCTGACACCTTCCGCTCCTCGGTAGTAGCAGCAATGAAAGCCTTAGCTCTTTCATCTACCGAGATCACCTCCTCTTTTGTGGCCTTGAGTTCTTGCTCCAATTCGACGACTCGCTTCTCCGCGGCTCTCAAGGACGACTGAGCAGCCGTCAGGTCGCTCTCAGGTACCAAACCCTCACGAGCCTTGTCCACCGCGGCAGCATGATCCTCTGCATCATCTCAACTCTAAGCACGACATAAAAGGACGTCACCGACCAAAGGCATCTCAAGTTCTTACCAGCAGTCGCTCGAAGCTGCTCGTTCACTTCCGGGACGGAGCGACATTCCTCTTCTAGACGCTCCTTGGCGACCAACCGCTCTGCCGACTCGCGCTGAACGCCCTGCAAAACCATGACAAATATCAGCGAGAACTTACGAAGAACTTCCTAAGTTCCTAGCCGCTGAAATTCAGCGACTAGCCACTCGGGGACTGGACAACGAAGAAATCATTAAGTGCCTCGCCGCTGAAATTCAGCGACCAGCCACTCGGGGACTGGACGACGAAAAAGTCAGAATCTACCTGCTGAAATTCAGTGACTAGATCCTCAGGGACTGGACATACCTGGATGGCCGCACCCAGCATACTGTGGAGCTCGACCGCATCCACCGATGGGATCACAAGAGGTGTGCGCCCGCGACGCTGCTCGACCTCTGCCGATTGCGCTGAAGCACTCGCCATGGAGGCCCTCGCCACCATCGCCCCTGCGTCACTCGTCGTTGGGCTCGTTGCCCCAACTTGCGCTGTAGGCTCAATCCGCTGCGACTCCATGTCCACTATAGCCTTCGCGGCCGTGACTGCTCCAGTCGGAGCCTCAATTGGGGCGATGACTGGTTCGTCCGAGATCGTGACAACCTCGTCGGCCTTTGCCTTCTTCGCGCCATCAGCAGGCGCTTCGACTTGTCGCTTTTCCTCTTCTTTGAGGGGTCGACTTGTGCCCCCGTGGTACCCAATGGGACCTTAGGCACCAAGGGGTGACCTATTTTCTTCACACCAGTCCTGTAATACGACGTCGTCAACAAGTTCACCAGATAAACTCAAGTTAGTCGCTCAAAGAAATATGTCAGAGATACTTACTTGGCGACTGGGATGAAGCAAAGGCCGGTGCGAGTATGCACCGGCTTCTCGAGCTCTGGCCCCAGCTTCCGGCTGAGGCCCGTCTCGAGCACGCTCTGAGCCCAAGACACACAGAGGGCCTCTTCGAGGATGAAGCCACAGCAGGAGGATCCGCGGCGATCGAAGCAGGCGCTCCCTTCAGTGACGAGGCTCCTGCGGATGGAGCGACGCCGAGCTCGGTGACTGCGGAGAAGGGCGGTGGCAGCGATGCCAAACGCACTTCCTCTTTGACCACGGCCGTATCGGCTGCCACAGTCGCCCGCACCGGCGCGCTGGCCCCATCCTTGTCGGCCGTGCTGGTAGCCTCAGAGCTACTCTCGAAACGAGGCGGCGACATCGCTTTGGCCGGCCCTTCTTCTTCTGCGGCAACTTCTTTTTTGACGGCATGGCCACGTGTCGCGAAGTGTGTTCGGGGACCTCGTCGTCACCCCGTCGTGAGACTAAGGGATCTTGCTGGCCTCGAGCTCGCGCTGTCACTGCCCGCGGGTGTTCCGAACCATGGGTGCAGCGACCTCCATGGCCTCGTCGTCATCTTCGTTGTCATCATCATCGTTGTCACCTATGATGTTGCCTTTTTCGGAGGACGACTCGCTCTCGGCCTCAGCGGACTCACTCGAGTCTTTATCGTCAGCAGGAGGAAGCCAACTTTCACTACTTGGAACAACTGCACAGACAAACGCAATGAGCAAAACCGCGACTGCATATCTGTGAATGCGAAATGAACAAGGAAGTGAGAACTTACTGTCGGAGCCTTGCGCTTCGCAGTGTACGGGGTAATCCCGGCCTTCGCATGAAGATATTTCGTATCGGTGATTTTCTTCAGGGCAGAGGCGTAGACATCGAGTTTCCACTAGGAGGTGCAGGACTTGGTCGCGTCGTCCTTGCCCGTATACTCGTATATCCAATGGGCGCGGCTGGCCAAAGGCACCAACCTCGCCCGAGCCAACAGTTGTATAGGTTGATGGTCAGGAGGCCGTCTTTCTTTAGTTGACGAATCTTCGTCAGCATTTCGTCCACCACCATCCACTGGTCGAGCTGAAGCCTGGTGACTTGAAGCCGACGCGGTTCGGGCCGGTCGGCGGAGTACATCGGCAGTGCCACTTCGTCGGCCGGGGTCGATTTGCTGACGTAGAACCAGTGCTTCTTCCACTCATTTGCCACCTTCTTCGGCAGCATGAGGTCGAGGAAGGAAGCCTTGGACTTCAGATGGAAGGTGAGTCCACCCGTTGCTAGCATCGGGCCTCCTGCCCCTTCGTGTCCGATCCGCCCGTGGAATAGCTCTTGCCACAGGGGGAAGTATGGGTGGCAGCCCAAGTAGCACTCACAAAACGCCACAAAAATGGTGAGTTGCTCGATGTTGTGCGGCCCCAGATCCGACGGCTGGATGGTGTAGTACGCGTAGAAATGACGGAAGAAGAGAAGGCCCTACACGATAGAGGAATCACACCCTAGACACATGGGTGGGACCTACGTGCAAAGACTTGGTTCTACGGAATCGGGGCAAGGTTGGACCCAGAAATGGGATTGTGTATCTTCCCAACCCTCCTTGCCAAACCCGACACTGAACTCATCACGACATACGAGGAAACAGCCGTCAGGACCTTCAATATCGGCAGAGAGAATGACCAGCTGACACGCGCCATCGGTAAAAAAGAACACCCTGGACTTGCACGAGGCACAAGGGGTATGACATGGAAGGATGGGTTTGCCGAGTGGGGCGACTCTTACAGATGGCGCGGCAGAAAAGAAAAAGAGCGTACATAGAGGATGACACAGATAGAACATGCACTTGTGGCGCTGCAAGCGCAAGTGAATGCACAAAAGAGCCAGCAAGCTACCGGCCCATCTCAGTGGCACGAAGAGCCTCCATTGGAAGCTACCGGCGGCCCAGACTCTGCGTGGAAAAGCAGCGTGGCTTCCACGGAGAACGTGCAGCCCACGCTTGAAATGGTGGGTCCTCGATACCCCGTGGATGATATCACGGAGAGCGAACACGCTGAGCTGAATGTGAGATTAATGGGCTTATCCATTAAGGTGGCGGTCGGCTATGCCTTACCTCCCGTAGCTGGTGGAACTTACCACTGCCGACCGATTCCAGATGGCTATGCTATTGTCGGGGTGGATGAGGTTGTGAAGGAATATGAGGAAGCACAGCTTGACCATGCTACAGGTGAAGGGGAAACTCAACTCAAATTTGCAGTGAAAACAACAATTCTTTGGAAGAAGGAACACATCGTGCTTCCAAATTGCAGGCCATTGGCACCCCCGCCGTCTCCGCAGCGTCAGCAGTCTGATCCGCCTCAGCCGTCTCCAAGTCATTAGAATACTCCCCTGTCGTCTCCGGCGCTTCAGCCATCTCCTGCGCGGCAGCCATCTCCGGCGCGCCAGCCATCTCCTATGCGTCAGCCATCTTCGGCGCGCCAGCCATCTCCTGCGTGTCAGCCATCTCCGGCGCTTCATCCATCTCCTCAGCGTAAGCGGAACAACACTGCCACGAAGAGCATCACTAGCACTACCACGAAGAAATCCGTAGGAAACCGTATGCCAAAGAGTTCAAGAAACTACGTCCCGCAGCCTTCCGCCAAGCCATTGCCGGTTTTACTGTGGAATCACAGCGACGAGGAGACCAAGAGGATCTCGGAAGAAGAGGTCAAGAAATTCTTTTGACCTAGACAGGCCGAGCAAAGGAGAAACTAGATCCGATGGTGGTGGAGAAGTTTTACAATAATCTTTTGAAACCTAAAACCCCACTTGTGCCGGACTACGAGAGCCGGATTATGAAGGGGGATGCAAGGCGGAGGGATTCTGAAAGTAGCAGTCATGCGGCACCCCAGAAAACAGTTCCCATGCTCGGAGAGTAGGAAAACCAATCATGCGCCCCACTCCAAGTGTTTGACACACGGAACGCTCCTCCTGTAAATGATTACGAGGCAGAGCTACAAAGAAAGGCCAATGAGATGGGGATGACTTACATTGCATATTTGAACATCATGGGAGACAACTTGCCCAAAGGCGATGCCAACCCCATACAACCATGGAAGTATGGGAAGAATCTCTTCAAGAAAGAGGAGCTCAAGAATCTACCAACAAAGATGCGAAGATTGCATAAGTGGTACCTTGATTTCTGCAAGACGAGAAAGGAAGAATGGATCACGGCGCATATAAGAGATCAGATTTTCTTGTGCAGAGACGACGAGATCATCTTCAACATTCAAGACTTGCATTTTCTATTCAATCGGAAGGTACTCGACAAAGCTGCCATCAGCCTTTATTGTGTGTAAGTACTATTTCTGTAATTTCTATCTCATCTCATTCAATCCATTAATTTCATGTATATATGCTCACCATATATATATATATTTATATACTATTATGCAGGAAAAAGGTTATGGAATGCATGAAAGGAGGACCTTTTGACATTGGGTTCGTGGACCCAAATAGAGTTCATGAACAAGTGGTAAAACTCAAACCCGGGCAAACAGAAGATTTCATGCTAACGTCTTTACTGAGACAACAAACCAAAAGGGAAATACTATTGCCTTACAACTTCTCGTGAGTGTTACCCTCTCTTGTACACATTCTGTTTCGGCTTACTCGATGTTAAGTGTAACTGATGATGAGTTATGCTTGTGCAGGTTCCACTTTATCTGCTAGTCATTCAAGTTGACTCAGGAAAAGTCCTTGTCATGGACTCGTTACGAAAAGACCAATAGCTATGGGCAGACTTTAAAGAGATGCTCCAGAGGTAATTTCAATCATATTATCGCACTAGATCGGCAACTTTCATGACAACAAGTAATTAATTACTCATTTATCCATTTTCTTTGCCGGACAGGGTTTGGAAAAGGTTCACGGGAAGGGCCGTGGGTGAATGGTCATAAGAACTAAAAGTTGTAGACCAAAATGTAAGTAAGACTAGCTAGCTAGGTCCGCATATCTCTTTGATTCTCCTTCCAATTCCATTATATCATGCTTTATTGATTATTATTTTGATTGAACTCTCTATTCTCATAAAGTGCGCGCATCAGGGACCCGGGAATAACTTATGTGGATACTATGTTTGCGAGTTCATTCGCAACACGATATGTGTGACGGGCCAAGATGCACTAGAACAACTTAGAGTAAGTAAACAAAGTACACAACATTATTTTATTACCATCAATTGTGTTGAGTTTTATTCTTATATATATATATTGACCCCATTCTTCATATATATTTAGATCGAACGGATGCGGGACCAACTCCTACCATTTGACCGCATACGAGCCATTCAAGAGGAATTGGCGGGGTTCATACTTGATGAGGTTGTCACGCCTGGCGGAGAACTCTTTAGATCCACCAAAATGAATGTTGTATATATGCTTGAACGTGTTTGTCTTGTACTTGATGCTTCAACGTTTACGGAGAATACCACAATGACGATGTTTGTGTATAATAATAATTGCTTAATTATTCATGTACTCGTATGTACTGATGATGATGTATGTGTATACCTCTCCCTATCGATTCCCCCTCCCCCCTCCCCGTCACCGCCGTGCCGCAGAAATACGCCCAGAACGGGGCGGCGGCAGAACTCTACCGCGACAGAGATTTATGCCATTTCCCTGCCGTGGTACAGATTTATGTCTTTTTCCTACCGCGGCAGAGAACCTTTAACACCGGTTCGTGTTACGAACCGGTGTTAAAGGGGGGCTGAGCGCTGCGGCAGCCCCACGTGCGCCACCCTTTAATAGCGGTTCGTATAAGAACCGTTGTTAAAGGGGGGCTCTAACACCCAACCCCCAACAGCGGTTCGGGAACCTCTGTTAGTGGCCTCTACGAACCGGTGTTAGAGGCCTCGTTTCCACTAGTGTTTGCATTTGCTTCTTATTGATTCCTTATTGATCTCTCTTTAGGTAAATTGAGTTTCTTTGAAGGATTTACTTCAGTTGCTTGTGTTTTCAGTGAAAAGCCTTGCTATTCCAAAGCTTTGCCAGTGGTCTAATATCTTTTGAACAAGCTAATGTTGCTAATGAGGATTGTGTGAAGTTTTGTATGAAGGAAAAATTTCAGGTGTAGAGAGAGCATGATGCAATGAGATGAAGGATGGACAAAAGCTCAATCTTTGGGATTCCACCATGGTTTCACCCCAAGAAATATCCAAGGGGTACAAGCGTCAAAGCTTGGGGATGCCCAAGGCATCCCCTTTCTTCATCAATAAAAAGCTCAGGTCTGTCTAGACACTTCACTTTTATTGTTTCATGCACAGTTGTGTTGTTCTTGGAGCGTCTTAGTTTTCCTTTGCTTTTCTTAGTTTGTTTATTTTGCTTTAGTAGTTTGGACCCCCGCTCTCGCTGTGTTGTTTTGCAAATAAGTTCGCTTGGTGTTTGGAAAGGAGTAGTAAGTTCTTGCTTGAAGTGCAAGAGGAGCTTGCATTGACTATGACTTAGACTTTAGCATGACATGCTAGGTGTTTTTTTAGCATTATGATTAGTGATTATTGCTGTAGCGTGTCTTGTTCCAAACAATTTGGATTGCTTAGTATGCCTTGAAGAAAGTATGCGTTGTTTTAGCATGCAAAACCATAGTATTGTGGCATTCTCCTTTGATGTGTTGCTTGGGTTGACTTGGCATATGCTCACACCATGTTATGACTATGACAAGTCACCATTAGCCTTTATGATCAGTTAGTCCTTGACTTGTAGTACCACTCTTTGCTTTGATTAGTTTGCTTTGCTGCATTGCATAATTATGGCCATTATTGCTCTCTTAGTTGGTTGCTCCCAGTCTTTTGCTAGCCTCCACTTGTATGAGTAAGTTCTACTCATGCTTCCAACTCCCAAGAAACCAAGTTATTCCAATGTGTCCACTATAAACTCCTATGCATGGTGTGTTACACCATTCCAAGTATATTCTTGTTTTCATCTATCTTCCAATTAAAAACTATTTTGTTATGTGAAAACTTAGTGATTAAATCCCTCACGAACTTTATGGAACATTTTATTCTTTGCCCCTAATAAACTTTAACCATTGAGGCAACTTTGTCGTATATGCTTGCACTTATAAGTTGGGATTAGCAGAACCGTGTTGTCACGGGGAACGTTTTCAACATTGCACTTGTACTTTTTGTACTCCGTAGATATCATGCTCTTTTGTCTATGGATGTTACCGGTGTAAATGAAGTGGGAACTTGTAAGTCCATGGAGTTTGTATTCCGTGTTAGAGAAACGCCTGGGACGCTAGCCTAAGCCATGCCTAATTATGGTGGAAACTTGCAGCATCACCATAGTGACATCTATGAAGCATTCTTCTCATAAAAAAAGAGACACATTGAGAAAAAAGCACCATATTCCCATGGTACATAAGAAGAATTTCTGAGATGCTCATTGTCTGCTTGCCTTGTCATTTTGGTTATGGGAAAGCTCTTGTGCCATGTGCAAGGGGTACCACGTTGGCGGTTCTCAATGATATGCAAATACTTATAGTGACAAGAACTTGCCTGGGCCCTAAGTTGAGTATCCATGAGGTGTAGCCCTCATAGTAAAGGGACTTGAGATTGCCAACTTATACTTTGTCAAGCATATACTCCAGTTTTGCCACTTTAACCTTAACCACTTCAAGATGCTTATGATAGGGGCAATGAGGGCTGAAAGCTAATAAGTACCATAATTTTTTGGAGATCTTTTTGAAACTTGTAATCCCTGCTTCCTTTACAAAAAGGCTTTTCTTCCACCACTATTGAGTCTCCACCTTCTACCTTTAGGCACCATTAAGAGAGTATAGTTGTCATTATGTGTGTTGGGGATATGCTATATGGGTATCCTCATAGCATGTCTCTTATCCGACTAACCCTGGTGGCCCATAGTCGGTAGCATGGCCTATGGCCTGCTGGGCGGCCCAGTTAGGTGGATCCAGAAGGGAGGCCCATGCCGAATAAAGGAAGGCTACGGTGGAGTCACCAGCGTACCCGGAGCCTTGGAGTGCAAGATACACAAGACTAGTGATAGACGGTGTAGGACTCTGTAACCTGTCCGGCTAGGACTTTTCCCTGTAACCCTAGGATCTGGCGACTATATAAGTCGGGCCTATGGGAGCCTTTAGGGCACAACTTAGTATCGATTCATACAACCTTGCACAGCAAACCGGTCTCTATAACTCGGCGTATCTGCCCTTATAGTGATTTATAGCAGGAGTAGGATTCCGCCACCGTCGTCGGATCTGAACCTGGGTAAGCTGTGTTACCTCGTTCCCGTCAACCGTCCGCCTTACCCCACGTCTCTAAACACGCACTGTGAGGACCCCTCCATGGCGTACTCGTCGGCAATACCACGACAGTTGGCGCCCACCGTGGGGCAAGAGGCGCTTCAGGCTCTTCTGCGGGCGAGGACCAAGATCTTCGCGGGAATCGGCAAAACCGTAGCCATCGGTCGTGTTCTCTTCTTCGGCAACGTTCCGATCGTCCCCCCTGACGAGTTTTGGATCCCGGCAAACACGAACCCTACGCGGTGTTCGATCGTTCCTATCGGAGACATTCACCACTTCATCGACGAAACCGACTCGGGCACTAGTTCCCTGGGAGTCGGAGGAGCATCAAGACCCGCACAGACTGCCTACGGGCAGGATATGTTCGTGGAAGGATCGATGTCAGATCTCTCTTCGGAGTTTGCCGACAAAGATAGGAAAGCACCAAGACCCACATGGACCGCCTACGGGCAGGATACGTCCGCGGAAGGATCGATGTCGGATCTCTCTTTGGAGTTTGCCGGCAAAGATCGGAAAAATTCAAGGCCCACCCGAACCGCCCCTATGCAGGATATAAAGGTGGAAGATCATTGCAAATCCGCCGGCTTTGTCCTCGCGTCTGGACAGCAGAGATCCAAGTTTGTCGGTGTGGTTACCATCTCGATCTGGCGCGCTATGTTCAGAGAGAGGGCGAGAACCCCCACGACTACCTAGCCAGATGGCTCCGTATACGAGCCGATCTGGCCAACTACCCCAACGATGATGCCATCTATCACTTTGTGGAAGGACTGGACCATGGCACGCTTCTCCGAGATTCTCTAAGGCGGCAGCAGGCGTCAGGACTCCTTACATTCGAAGGCATGGTGAACACCGTCAACAACTACGCGGAGGCCGAAACGGCAGCTCAGACAGCGCTTGCGCTCATTGACGGAGCCCCTCCGATTCAGCCACCACCACCCCCGCCTCCGGCCGCCATCGTCGTAGCCGCACCACCACCTCCAGTCATTGTCGAGGCCGTTGCATCTCCACCGCCCGTCATTGAGGAAGTCCTGGCACCCTCCGACTATGTCATTGACGCGTTTTATGCTGACTTCAGTGCAGATTCAGAGGAGATAGACTTCAGTCCAGAAGAGCTAGACTCCGCTATGCAGGAGATGGAGGAGGAGTACTCGCGCGACGAGCAAGCTAACAACATCGTCATGTCTTGAGGGGTGTTCGTCACCATTGGGACAGTGATGGATGAAGATCAACCCGGGCAAGATCCGCCTACGGCGCTGGGAAGGGGAAGGGGCCACTTATTGCTGCTGACAATGATCACGCAAAGGTCATGCCTCCTCCGCCTAACCCAGTGCAGCAGCCGCAGGAACTCGGCACTGGCCCGAGCAACAACAACACCACAAACTTGCCGCCTCCAGCATCCACGTCGGCAGCAGCCCATGTTACTCCAGCTAATAGAGTGATGTACGGCAATCTCCTCGTCGAGCCACTAACCGTTGCTCATATGCGGAACGTGACTCAGCTTGATGAGAAGCGCCAGTAGCTGCTGGAGGAGGCGCAAGCCATCGCGGAGCAAGGCGCTAAACTAGATCGAGATCTGGCCAACGCGCAGAAGTCCATAGAGAAAGCTAGAGCAATGGAGGCCGAGTACAAGACTCTGCTGCAGCAGCAGAAGGCTAAGAAAGCTTCGGCTCGCGTCATCAACGATCCTGGTGTACGGCGCAACCTAGGATGGGCTCCCTCGAAGTTGCCACAGGCCAAGCCATACAATGATAGTGAAGGCAAGCAGGTGATGCCCACCCCACTCCTTAACCTCGCCGTCGCCAAGACCCTTCTGGAGCAGGATAGATCGCCTAAGGCAGTAGAATAGGTCTATGACCTAGTGGCCAAGGCGGTAAAGCAGCAGGAAAAGGCCACCTCTCAGAGGCTTGAGTCTGACCCAGCGCTCTGCCTATCTAGCCAGTACAAACCACCAAGGGACAGATCTCCTCACGATGTCGGATCACGGACGGGTTCATCAGAACAAAGACGGAGGGATGCGCGGAACAGGAAGGATGATATCCCCATATCCTCCGACCATGGAGAAAAAGCCCGACCTCGCCGCCCATCGCCACCGCCTCGATCCCCCCGACGTCAGGAAGAATACAAGGCTCTTCATCATACGGATATGCCCCCTCCAAAGCAATGCGGCATCGTCATCCGCGACAACACGGCACAGACCTGTCATGATGAAGAGAGCCACCAAGGACAAAAGAGCAGGTCACACCACGACCCTCCGCGTCCGACAAGCAATCGTGACAGGCGTGAGGCGTCGCGGGAGGGTAACAGGAAGAAGGCTAACCCACCGCCACCTCCCCCTCCGTCGCCACCAAGCAGTCACCATGGCGGAAGTGGCCCACGTCATTCACGCATCCCATCCCCTGTTGACAAGAAGAAGAACCCGGAGCCGTACGATGCACGTTCGCGGATCGATAAGATCCACGAGGCCCGGGAAGGACCCTACCTGGGACCACGTTGCTTTGGACCTACAATACGGTCCGCAACTCCGGATTGACAAGACCATCAAGCCCTATGACGGCACCGCCAAGCCTACCACATGGTTGCAGGACTACGACAACGCGGTGGAGATTGCCGGAGGCAACCCCAACATCGCCGTCAAGTACCTCCCGTTAATGTTGGCGGGCACGACCCGTCAATGGATCGACGACTTGCCGGAGAGTTCTATCTACAACTGGCTGGATAGGAAAGAAGCATTCACCAAGAATTTTGAGGGTACATACAAGCGTCCCTTTACTGTGGGCGATCTACAACGGTGCGTGCAAGAAAAAGACGAGACATCTCGCGCCTATCTCTCCCGCTGGCAAGATATGAAGAATTCCTGCGAAGGAGTGCACGCTCAGACCGCCATGGCCGCCTTCATCGATGGGTTGGAAAGGGGCACGTTGCTCCGACATAAGCTGAAGCGCTTGCAGGACAATCATCAACTTGACTTTAATCAGATGATTCAGCTAGCTAGTGAGTTCGCAGCCGCCGCCGACGATGCTTGTGGCTCTTTGCCGGCAACGGCCGTTCCAACCCAAGCTCAGAGGAACAACAGTACAAAGCGGAAAACCGCTCCAGAAGAAAAGCAATCTACCGACATGGTCACTATGACTTTTGCAGGACGAGGAGAAGGCGGACAACGTGGCTGAGGAAGAGGAGCGGGCCGCGGGCAGCAACGAGGAAGCGAAACCGCCTCGGCGCCACTCCGCGTTCCCCAAACCTACGAGGAGTACCGCGATATGCCATGCCTCGTACACCTCGACGCCAACGGCAAGGCCACCCATACCAATCGACATTACAAGTTTGTCAACAACCTCAAGGAAGACCCAGAGTCCGGCTACAAGTGAAGTCGGAAGAACAGACCGCAAGGCAAGGGAAAGGGGAAGAAGAAGGAGGAGTCCAAGGATTCAAGTGACATGGACGAGGATGTTGACCCTAAGCACGCCGCCAAGAGCGACGACAAGGGCAAGAACCCCTTCGCAAAGAAGGCCCCAGTCTACCACACTTTCCTTGGCATCCCCACCGTCCAACAACAGAAGACCTCTCTAAGGATCCTGATGGCCGCTCTCCCCCCAGTTCCCTAGTACTGACGCTGGTCGGAGGTTCCAATAACTTGGGACAGGACGGACCACCCAGACCTCGTGCCCAAGGAGAACCAATACGCCATGGTCATCAACCCATTGATTGACGGCGTGGAGTTCACCAAGTGCATGGTGGATAGTGGAAGCAGCATCAACATCATGTACCTGGATACACTGCAGAAGATGAACTTGACGGAGGCAAACCTAAGGCGGACCAACACCATGTTCCACGGCGTAGTTCCTGGTCGGGAGGCTCGGTCCCTTGGGTGCATTATGCTTCAGGTAGCCTTTGGCGACGTTAATAATTACCGCCAAGAGAGCATGACCTTCGAGGTGGTCCCCTTCAAGAGCGTGTACCACGTCATATTCGGTCGCGACATATTCCACACGTTCATGGCCAAGCCATGCTTCGTCTACAACAAGCTCAAGATACCCGGACCAAACGGTATGATCACCATATCCGGAAGCTTTACCAAGGCAAGGGACTGCGAGATCAATGAAGCAGCCGTTACAGAAGCTGTCCTCTACAGCAAAGAATTCAAAGAGATCCAAAGCAAGGTCAATGACTCAGAAATGCTTGCGTCGAAGAAACAGATCTCCGACTCCGCTCCTGCGTTCAAGGCCGCCATCGAAACCAAGCAGGTGGAACTTGTGGTAGCCGATGCCTCCAAGACCGTCGCCATTGGGACGAACCTGGATCCCAAATAGGAAAGCGCGCTCGTAGAGTTCCTCCGTGAGAATAGGGACATCTTTCCCTGGCAACCTGCCGACATGAAAGGTGTACCTAGGGAACTTGCCGAGCACAGCTTAAACATAGATCAAAAATGAAACCAGCGAAACAACCTCTACGACGCTTCAGAGATGAGAAGAGACGCGCCATTGGCAAAGAGATAGCTAGGTTACTTAAGGCTGGGTTTATCCGAGAAGTCCTTCACACCCGATGGGTGGCCAATCCTATACTTTTCCCTAAAAAGGGAACCAATGAATTAAGAATGTGTGTTGATTACACCGGCTTGAACAAAGCATGTCCCAAAGATCCGTTTGCTTTGCCTCGCATTGACCAAGTCATTGACTCGACGGCTGGCTCGGAACTTTTGTGTTTTCTCGATGCATACTCAGGATACCACCAGATCAAGATGAGGAAGTCAGACCAATTGGCCACTTCATTCACTACCCCATATGGCACGTTCTGCTATGTCACGATGCCCTTTGGGATGAAAAATGCAGGTGCTACCTACCAGCGGACAATGCAACGTTGCCTTCACGACCAAATTGGTCGGAACGTTCACGCCTATGTGGACGATATCGCGATGATGTCTAAAATGTTAAACGACTTAATCTCCGACTTAAAAGAAACCTTTCATAATCTCCGGAAATACAACATGATGCTCAACCCTAAGAAGTGCGTCTTCGGGGTGCGAGCCGACAAATTGTTGGGTTTCATCGTTTCCCAGCACGGAATCGAGGTCAACCCGGAGAAAATCAAGGCCATCTTAAACATAAACCGTCCAACATAACTAAAGGACATTCAATGACTAACAGGTTGTGTTGAAGCAGTTAGTCGGTTCGTCAGCCGACTTGGAGAGAAGGCTTTGCCGCTGTACAAGTTGCTGAAGAAGGCGGACAAATTCACGTGGACGGACGAAGCAGATGCAGCATTGAAGCATCTCAAGGAGATTCTTTCCTCAGCGCCCATCCTTGTAGCACCCAAGCCTAGAGAGCCCCTGTTAATTTACATGGCGGCAACCAACCGGGTTATCAGCATCGTCGTCGTGGTAGAGCGGAAGGAACCAGGCTACAAGCACGGAGTTCAACGACCAGTTTACTATGTGAGAGAGGTCTTGACGGAGTCCAAGCAGCGTTACCCGCACTACCAAAAGATAGCTTATGGAGTATTCCTCGCTTCTCGGAAGCTGAGACATTACTTTCAGGAGCACCCAATCACAGTAGTGAGCAAGACACCACTGTCCGACATTATCAATAACAGCGACGCTACAGGAAGGGTCGCGAAGTGGGGCATTGAACTTGCCGCCTTCGAGATCACCTACAAGAGACGCGACGCTATCAAGTCACAAGCCTTGGCCGATTTTATCGCAGATTGGACGGAGATGCCAGATGCTACTCTGTTGCCAGAACCAGAGTACTGGGTGATGCACTTTGATGGATCAAAATTGCTCAACGGCTCGGGGGCTAGTGTACTGCTACAGTCACCAAAAGGAGACAAGCTACGCTACGTTTTGCAGATCCACTTCGAGGCTACAAACAACATGGCGGTGTATGAAGCACTCATTCATGGACTACGTGTAGCCAAGGATATTGGCATCAAGCGCATAGTTTGCTGTGGAGATTCTGACTTGGTTGCCCAGCAGCTGGCTGGCACCTAGAATGCGCGGAACCCTATGATGGCGGCATATCGATACGAAGTGGACGAGATAGCCAAGAGCTTCTTGGGATACGAAGTCAAGTATGTGCCTAGGGAACAAAACGAGGCGGCTGATCTGCTGTCTATACTCGGATCAGGGCGCAAGCGAATTCCGCCAGGAGTTTTCCTAGAGCATCTACGCACACCATCCATGAAGGGCGCCGACATCGACAACACGGATAGTGCTGACTCTTTCGTCAACATGGTGACAAATATCCCTCCGGCTTGGACAAAACCATTCATGGAGTATCTCGAACACGAAACTTTGCCCGATGACAAAGTCGAAAGACGACAAATAGTACGACAAGCAAAGGGTTATACCATATTCAATGGGCAACTCTATAAAAGGAGCACTACTGGCGTATACTTAAAGTGTGTTTCCCAGCTAGAAGGTATGGAAATCCTACGCGAAATCCATCTCGGATATTGCGGGCATCACGCCGCTCCTCGATCCTTGGTAGCAAAAGCCTTCCGGCAAGGATTCTACTGGTTGACCGCAAAGGCAGACGCCGACAAGCTGGTTGAAACATGCATGGGATGCTAGTATTATGCCCGACAACCACATGTTCCTGCTGAAGAATTGCGAACATTACCAATAACTTGGTTGTTTGCAGTCTGGGGGCTAGACATGGTAGGGCCGTTACAGACGGTACTTTGTGGATTTACGCATCTGCTTGTAGCAGTTGACAAATTCACCAAATGGATAGAAGCTAAACCCATTAGAAAGCTTGATGGGGCAACTGCCCTCAGGTTTGTCCGGGATCTAGTAGTGAGATTTGGTCTCCCACATAGCATCATCACCAACAACGGAAGCAACTTGTCACTCGGAGAAGTGGAGGCCTATTGCTGGGACAAAGGCATCCGACTTGACCTTGCATCTGTGGCACACCCACAATCCAATGGTAAGGTTGAGCAAGCCAATGGATTAATTCTATAGGGAATCAAGCCACGTCTTGAGGCACCGCTACATAGAGCAGCTGGAGCCTGGGCGGAAGAATTGCCATCTATGTTGTGGAGTTTACGAACTACACCCAACAGATCCACCGGCTACACCCCTTACTTCATGGTATATGGAGCAGAAGCCATCCTACCTTCCGACATCCTCCAGGATGCACCAAGAGTTGCCGCCTATGACGAAGATGACGCTGAAGAATCCAGACGCCTAGATGTGGACCTTCTCGAGGAGGAGCGCGTTTTGGCATGCCAAAGATCCGCCATCTACTAGCAGAAGCTACGCAGCTACCATAGTTGCCGCGTTCGGCATCGCTCGTTTAAAGAGGAGGATTTGGTGCTCCGACTTAAGGCCCAGTTCTTTTGGCAGCTTAAAAAATAAGCTGCCCCTTCCCCAGCTTCTCTCATAAGCCACATGGCTTATTAGTCGAAGCTTCTCAATTAGTTATGAGATAATTATTTTGGAAGCCCTAACTAATAAGCCGAGCGGCTTATGAGAGAAGCTGGGGAGGGGGCAGCTTATTTTTTAAGCTGCCAAAAGAACTGGGCCTAAGCATAAGAAGTCGCACAAATTATCCCCGCCATGGGAAGGACCGTTCATCATAAGAAGGCGCTGCTCAATGGGTCTTACTACCTTGTTGACAATCATGAACTCAAGGATAGACCCAACGAGGATCATAAGCGTAAGCAACGTGACCCGAATGATGACTACCCGGAGCTTGATCGGCCATGGAACATAGCACAGCTACGTCCTTTCTACACTTAGCATTTTTTATCTAATTGTGTACCTCTTATATGATCAATGAAATAAAGCTCTTTGGTTCACTCATATTGCTGAGTCTTTTACCTCTTTTAGTGTTCATTTTTTGGATCATGTAAAACCTTTATGCACAAGTCTTGCGATAGCAGTTGTGAAAATTCCGCCTACGGGTGTTGGCTTAAGTTTTCTGGTCTACACATTATTTGTCGTTTTCATGTGGATTCTGGAGTAGTGACTTTTGACACTTGTTGTCGGCGATTTTGTGCTCAGGTTATTGATGGTGCCATTGGGCATCATCACCTAAGAGCATGGTTCCGAGTCTTCCGACTCACGAAAAGTCAAGCATAAGAACCAGAGTAATGGATAAACCAGCACTTGCTTAAAAAATATATACATACTGGGAATTAATTCTTAAGTAGCAGGATATAACAATCATTGTTTTCCGCCTTAAAGATTACACCACTAAGTTTTTCCCATGCACACACCAAAGGTGAAACAAAAATTAAAAGTGTTTTTCATTCTTTGGGCGCAGGAGACTTGGAGGCCGCATCATCACCAGCCAGAGAATCACCCTCGACGTCGGCGCTGTGATCAGACTCGGAGGGACATTGTCGATGGTGTTCCTGGGCACGAAGACATCAACGTCCACCAACTCGGAAACTCTGGTGTCATAACCCGTGAGTGATGACAGGATGGCTTCGTGATCAATCTCCTTGCCGTCATCATCCACGTCGAGGATACCAGAGGTCACCGTGTCGATGTCGGCATCTTCGTACTGTGCCTTCACCATAGACAGCGCCATCCTTGCGCCAGCCCGTGCACATGAAGCTTTCCAGCTCGTGACACGCTCGGGGGCTCGGCGCAGAATCTCCGAGTACTTCGTCACGGAGTCCGAGGCCTTGATATATATCTGGAGGGGCTTGTCAATCTCCTTGGCTTGGGCGATGGCGGTGTTGATGAAGTTGCTGGCAAGAACCATGCATTCCTTGTCCGAAGGAGGCGAGCGGGTTAAACCCATAGGAGCTGCAAATTCCGACAAGGAGCGCATGAGTTCAATAAACTCTAAGTATCCAGACTACAGAAATAAAAGGCGGAGGAAACTTACTGAAGATGCTGGCCTTGGCCTGCCAAAGGGTGTCTGCCAAGGATTCCTTCCCTTGTTGGAGGAGCTTAAACGCCAGGGTGATCTACTCGCTGACCTGGCGAAACCTTCGCAAATTTTCGTAGGTACAAGATCAAACTAAACCCAGGAAAGTGCACCTTCGGTGTACCTACTAGATAGCTGTTGGGGTTTGTAGTCTCCAAACGAGGCATTGAGGCAAACCCCACCAAGATCAACACAATCGCCCAGCTCGGCAAACCCGAGTGCCTGCGCGACGTCCAGAAGTTGGCCAGGCGAGTCACAACTCTCAGTCGCTTCATCCCTCGACTAGGCGAGAAGGCAATGCCCCTCTACTACCTGATGCGCAAGAACCCCACGTTCCAGTGGGACAAGGAGCCAGACGATGCGCTCCATGCACTCAAGGAAGTGCTACTCGCTGCCCCCGTCGACAAGGAGCCCATGCTCGTCTGTGTCGCGGCTTCCAAACGGGTCGTCAGCGCCGTCATGGTCATCGAGCGACTAGAAGAGGGCAAGGAGCACCCGGTGCAGCGACCTGTCTACTACATCAGCGAAGTCCTCACCGAGTCGCGCCAACTCTACCCGCAGTTCCAGAAACTGGTATATGCGGTCTTTCGAGCACCCAATCACGGTCGTCTCCTCAGCGCCGTTGCAGGACATCATCCGCAACCGCGAGGCGACTGGGCGAGTCGCCAAATGGGTCATGGAGATCGGAGTCCACAACATCAGATACGAGCCCCGCAAGGCAATCAATTCGCAGGCCCTATCAGACTTCCTTGCCGATTGGGAGGAGGTGCAATAGCCGGAGAAGTTGTCGTACCTCCACTACTGGATGCTACACTTCGACGGGTCCAAGAACGCAGATGGCATAGGGGCAGGAATCGTCCTTACGTCTCCCAAGGGCGACAAGCTATGCTACGTCATGTACCTCGACTTCACCCCCTGCACCAACAACATTGCCGAGTACGAGGCCCTCCTCCACCGCATGCGAGCAGCCAAGGAGATAAATATCAATCATTTGCGCTACTACGGCGACTCCGACCTGGTCGCCGCACAAGTCGCCGGTACCTGCGACGCCGTCTCCCCCACCATGGCGGCATACCGCCAAGCAGTGGACCAGCTGGGGGGCACTTCGCCGACTACTCTGTCGAGTGGATCGACCGGCGCAAAAACGAGGAGGCCGACGCCCTCTCTCGCATCGGGTCGGCTCGCCTCACGCCACCCGCTGGCGTCTTCTTCGACACCATCACCAAGCCATCCGTCTCTCCCCCGAGGGAGATCGACATCGGGATACCAATGCAACCAGAACCAGCCCTGGTCGCCATGATTGCGGAGCCAAGCGACTGGACCGCGCCATACGTCGCCTACCTAGAGGGAGGGACCCTACCCGCTGACGATACGGAGGCCTGGATGATAGTACGCCGCTGCAAGTCCTTCGTCATCATCAACGGTGAGCTCCACAAGCGTAGCGTGACCGGCGTGTTCCAACGCTGCATAGAACCCGCGGAAGGTCGCAAAATCCTCCAAGACATCCACGCCGGCGACTGCGGCCACCATGCTGGCGCTCGGTCCCTGGTCACCAAGGCCATGCGACACGGCTTCTACTGGCTCACCGCACACGCCGAAGTGGTCGACATCCTCCAATGATGCATCGGGTGTCAGAAATACGCCAATCAGACGCACGTACTAAGTATGGCGCTCAAGACCATCCCCATCACCTGGCCATTCGCTTTATGGGGCATGGACATGGTGGGACCTTTCAAGAAGGCTCCCTCCGGCTTCACCCACCTCCTAGTCGCAGTCGACAAATTCACAAAGTGGTTGGAGGACAACCAATTCACAAGTGCGACGGGAAGACCGTTACCAAGTTCCTACGCGAGCTCATCTATCTCTACGGGTTCCCGCACAACATCATCACGGACAACGGCACTAGCTTAGCCAAGGGAGCCATGGCCGAATTTTGCGAGGAGCACAACATACGACTCGACCTAGCCTCAATCTCCCACCCGGAGTCCAACGGCCAGGCGGAACGCGCCAACCTGAGCATCCTCCACGGCCTGAAGGTGCGACTGCAATTTCCCCTTGAGCGAACTCCAGGGTGGTTGGTCGAAGAGATCCCCTCCATCATCTAGGGCATCCGCACCTCCGTCAATAGGTCGACTGTGTTCACCCCCTTCTTCATGGTATATGGCGCTGAAGCTGTCATGCCGACCAATCTCGAGCACGACTCAACTTGGGTCGTTGTGCGACCTTGCCGCATGGCTCAATAGGATTGATAGGAAACCCATACCAACAAGTTGCAACTTCTTTTTCGGAAGCTCATTCGAAAAGAACTCTAAGGTTAAGCGTGCTTGGCCTAGAGAAATTCTAGGATGGGTGACCGACCGAGAAGTTGGTACCGGGTGCGCAGGAGTGAGGACAAAGTGCGCAGAAAAGACTAGTGTTGGTCTATGGGGTTAGTCTAGAGATCCTATTGAGCTGCCAGAAGTGACAGCCATCGGTCCAGAGTGACCGGGGGTGTTACAAAGTGGTATCAGAGCTGACCCTCGCGGTTACATGGGCGTGTGCGGGTCAGTGGCGGACATGTGTAGCATGGCGCGTGTGGCCCATAGTGGACATGGCATGGCAATGTGCCGGCACTGGATGCATAGACGTGTGCCAAGAGGGGACATTCCTGGCTTGTGGTTGATCGACGAGGACGTCGATCTTCTAAGGGTGGGTTTATGTGAGACCCTAGCGCATGGCTCAATAGGATTGATAGGAAACCTATACCAACAAGTTGCAACTTCTTTTCCGGAAGCTCATTCGAAAAGAACTCTAAGGTTAAGCATGCTTGGCCTAGAGCAATTCTAGGATGGGTTAGGTACCGGGTGGTCACGAGTGAGGACAAAGTGCACAGAAAAGACTAGTGTTGGTCTGTGGAGTTAGTCTAGAGATCTTATTGAGCTGCCAGAAGTGATAGCCATCGGTCCGGAGTGACTGGGGGTGTTATAAAGTGGTATCAGAGCTGACCTTCGCGGTTACATGGGCGTGTGCGGGTCAGTGGAGGACATGTGTAGCATGGCGCGTGTGGCCCGGAGTGGACACGGCATGGCAATGTGCCGGCACTGGACACACATACGTGTGCCAAGAGGGGACGTTCCTGGCTTGTGGTTGATCGACGAGGACGTCGATCTTCTAAGGGTGGGTTTATGTGAGACCCTGGTGCATGGCTCGATAGGATTGATAGGAAACCTATACCAACAAGTGGCAACTTCTTTTCCGGAAGCTCATTCAAAATGAACTCTAAGGTTAAGCGTGCTTCTCTTAGAGAAATTCTAGGATGGGTGACCGGCCGAGAAGTGGGTACCGGGTGCGCACGAGTGAGGACAAAGTGCGCAGAAAAGACTAGTGTTGGTCTATGGGGTTAGTCTAGAGATCCTATTGAGCTGCCAGAAGTGACAGCCATCGGTCCAGAGTGACCGGGGGTGTTACAGTCGTTAACTACGTGGAAGCCGACAACGAAATCGCACGCTAAGACGGAGTCGACCAGCTCGACGAAGCACGCGACCTAGCTCGCTCCCGCACCGCCATCTATCAGCAAGGATTCCGCCGCTACCATAGCCGCCGAGTCCAAAGTCGCACCTTCCAGGAATGCGATCTGGTCCTTTGGCTGATCCAAGACAAGAAGGGCATGCACAAGCTCTCTCGCCCATGGGAGGGACCATTCGCCATAGGGTGAGTCCTCGGCAACGACGCCAGCTACCTCATCGATGTCCGAGGCGACGGAATGTAAACCTCCTAAGGAAGTTCTATACCTAGAACTCCAACATGTACTCCCCCCGCTATGAAATAAAGAAGACCGATTCGCACAAATTGTGTGTACTCTCCATACCTTGTGCCACTCGCACTCATAAGAAAAGTGTTAAGCTAACCGCGGAAGTCAACCCTTGGTCACGCGACCGGCACGGCTAAGTAGTGTGATAAGAGGGCAGCGATAAATTTCGGGCCTTGTATCGTCCATGAAAACGCCAACCTGGATCCCCATCGGAGTCGCCTAGCTCGACTGGCTTTCCGAGCCAAGACGACCGCGTTCGCTTCTAACAGCGACCCAGTCCTCCACATCCTTGGCGCAGCGACTCGAAATGTCAAGTACCACGCTCGGGGACTGAAGCCAGCCTACAAACAAGCGGCTAGGGAAAACACCAAGTATGAGAGCACGTCCTGGACTTGCCATGCGACTGATTCTCCGAGTCAGGTGGAGCGACGCGCCAAATACAACGCGCTTCGTCCTCACCCACCTTGGGCATGCGACTAGAACGGCTAAGTACCACGCTCGTGGACTCGTCCAGACGACTCCGTTCGTGTTCGGGAAAACATCTAAGTACAGAGCACCCCTTGGGCTCGCCATGCGACTGGCTTTCCAAGCCACGACGAGTCGACCTAAATTAACTAACAAGACAACAACAAACATACACAACGAAACGAGGTAAACCCCACAAAAGGGCGAACACCCTCGGGGACTCGCACAACCAAACAATCCAAGATCAAAACTTTAACAAAAGCACCCATGCATTCCTTTTGGCAACAAAAACTTGTTCGCTTACAAGGGAAGGCACATAATTTTTACAACTAACACCGATCAGCATCGTGATTCATTCCGCAGGCTTCGACGATGATGCGCCACCACCTCTATGGACACGGATGAAGGGCACCCATGGGTTCGATGGATACATCGCCAAGGTGCCCGCCATCGCTGATCGGAATGGCTGCTCCACCTTGAAGTCACGCTTCGCCGGCTCCTTGCTGTTCGGGGCGACGATCGTCTCCTGGTACGGCAGGAAGTCGCCCATCGCCAACACCCTATCGGAGTAGACCGCGGCCCGATCGGTCAGCTTCAACACGTCGTAGATCTCGACCGCGCCCGTCGACGAAGGATACCCGCTAGTGATGTCGTCGAGGTCAAAATTGTCAGGGAAGTGCGCGAGCCCAAGG
Organism: Avena sativa; assembly: GCA_916181665.1. Classification (NCBI taxonomy): domain Eukaryota; kingdom Viridiplantae; phylum Streptophyta; class Magnoliopsida; order Poales; family Poaceae; genus Avena; species Avena sativa. Next base: position 223,230,273 of record OV702296.1, read on the forward strand.
CTCAGCGCCGTCGCTGCCCCATGGTGGAAAACCGACGGCGACATGAACTCCACAACCACCGGAGCCTTCTCCAGATACCACCAGACTTCGGTGAACTCACTGGGGATCACCACTATCGGTGTAATCTCCTGAAGAACGCGCGGATGCAGGTCGCCGACAGAGCGGCAGAGTCCACTAACATAGTGACACACTGTCGTGCGTCGTACGACTGCGTCTTAGCTTAGTCATCAAGGATCCTCCCTACGAAGCACAAAAAGTATACAATCAGAAAGGGGCAAAAAACAAAAAGGCAGCTCGCGTGCTCTGGGACTCGCCAGTCACACGAAAGTCAAAGGAGCTCGGCAATCAAGGGACGGCAAATCACCATAATGAAATCCTGCAGACCCAAGAAGTCAGTCTGTAGACCATCAACGAGCGCATCTGACACCTTCCGCTCCTCGGTAGTAGCAGCAATGAAAGCCTTAGCTCTTTCATCTACCGAGATCACCTCCTCTTTTGTGGCCTTGAGTTATTGCTCCAATTCGACGACTCGCTTCTCCGCGGCTCTCAAGGACGACTGAGCAGCCGTCAGGTCGCTCTTAGGTACCAAACCCTCACGAGCCTTGTCCACCGCGGCAGCATGATCCTCTGCATCATCTCAACTATAAGCACGACATAAAAGGACGTCACCGACCAAAGGCATCTCAAGTTCTTACCAGCAGTCGCTCGAAGCTGCTCGTTCACTTCCGGGACGGAGCGACATTCCTCTTCTAGACGCTCCTTGGCGACCAACCGCTCTGTCGACTCGCGCTGAACGCCCTGCAAAACCATGACAAATATCAGCGAGAACTTACGAAGAACTTCCTAAGTTCCTAGGTGCTGAAATTCAGCGACTAGCCACTCGGGGACTGGACAACGAAGAAATCATTAAGTGCCTCGCCGCTGAAATTCAACGACCAGCCACTCGGGGACTGGACGACAAAAAAGTCAGAATCTACCTGCTGAAATTCAGTGACTAGATCCTCAGGGACTGGACATACCTGGATGGCCGCACCCAGCATACTGTGGAGCTCGACCGCGTCCACCGATGGGATCACAAGAGGTGTGCGCCCGCAACGCTGCTCGACCTCTGCCGATTGCGCTGAAGCACTCGCCATGGAGGCCCTCGCCACAAAGCGAGGGAAGGTCGCCACCACCGCCCCTGCGTCACTCGTCGTTGGGCTCGTTGCCCCAACTTGCGCTGTAGGCTCAATCCGCTACGACTCCATGTCCACTATAGCCTTCGCGGCCGTGACTGCTCCAGTCGGAGCCTCAATTGGGGCGATGACTGGTTCGTCCGAGATCGTGACAACCTCGTCGGCCTTTGCCTTCTTCGCGCCATCAGCAGGCGCTTCGACTTGTCGCTTTTCCTCTTCTTTGAGGGGTCGACTTGTGCCCCCGTGGTACCCAATGGGACCTTAGGCACCAAGGGGTGACCTATTTTCTTCACACCAGTCCTGTAATACGACGTCGTCAGCAAGTTCACCAGATAAACTCAAGTTAGTCGCTCAAAGAAATATGTCAGAGATACTTACTTGGCGACTGGGATGAAGCAAAGGCCGGTGCGAGTATGCACCGGCTTCTCCAGCTCTGGCCCCAGCTTCCGGCTGAGGCCCGTCTCGAGCACGCTCTGAGCCCAAGACACACAGAGGGCCTCTTCGAGGATGAAGCCACAGCAGGAGGATCCGCGGCGATCGAAGCAGGCGCTCCCTTCAGTGACGAGGCTCCTGCGGATGGAGCGACGCCGAGCTCGGTGACTGCGGAGAAGGGCGGTGGCAGCGATGCCAAACGCAGTTCCTCTTTGACCACGACCGTATCGGCTGCCACAGTCGCCCGCACCGGCGCGCTGGCCCCATCCTTGTCGGCCATGCTGGTAGCCTCAGAGCTACTCTCGAAACGAGGCGGCGACATCGCTTTGGCCGGCCCTTCTTCTTCTGCGGCAACTTCTTTTTTGACGGCATGGCCACGTGTCGCGAAGTGTGTTCGGGGACCTCGTCGTCACCCCGTCGTGAGACTAAAGGATCTTGCTGGCCTCGAGCTCGCGTTGTCACTGCCCGCGGGTGTTCCGAACCATGGGTGCAGCGACCTCCACGGCCTCGTCGTCATCTTCGTTGTCATCATCATCGTTGTCACCTATGATGTTGCCGTTTTCGGAGGACGACTCGCTCTCGGCCTCAGCGGACTCACTCGAGTCTTTATCGTCAGCAGGAGGAAGCCAACTTTCACTACTTGGAACAACTGCACAGACAAACGCAATGAGCAAAACCGCGACTGCATATCTATGAATGCGAAATGAACAAGGAAGTGAGAACTTACTGTCGGAGCCTTGCGCTTCGCAGTGTACGGGGTAATCCCGGCCTTCGCATGAAGATATTTCGTATCGGTGATTTTCTTCAGGGCAGAGGCGTAGACATCGAGTTTCCACTAGGAGGTGCAGGACTTGGTCGCGTCGTCCTTGCCCGTATACTCGTATATCCAATGGGCGCGGCTGGCCAAAGGCACCAACCTCGCCCGAGCCAACAGTTGTATAGGTTGATGGTCAGGAGGCCGTCTTTCTTTAGTTGACGAATCTTCGTCAGCATTTCGTCCACCACCATCCGCTGGTCGAGCTGAAGCCTGGCGACTTGAAGCCGACGCTGTTCGGGCCGGTCGGCGGAGTACATCGGCAGTGCCACTTCGTCAGCCGGGGTCGATTTGCTGACGTAGAACCAGTGCTTCTTCCACTCATTTGCCGCCTTCTTCGGCAGCATGAGGTCGAGGAAGGAAGCCTTGGACTTCAGATGGAAGGTGAGTCCACCCGTTGCTAGCATCGGGCCTCCTGCCCCTTCGTGTCCGATCCGCCCGTGGAATAGCTCTTGCCACAGGGGGAAGTATGGGCGGCAGCCCAAGTAGCACTCACAAAACGCCATAAAAATGGTGAGTTGCTCGATGTTGTGCGGCCCCAGATCCGACGGCTGGATGGTGTAGTACGCGTAGAAATGACGGAAGAAGAGAAGGCCCTACACGATAGAGGGATCACACCCTAGACACATGGGTGGGACCTACGTGCAAAGACTTGGTTCTACGGAATTGGGGCAAGGTTGGACCTAGAAATGGGATTGTGTATCTTCCCAACCCTCCTTGCCAAACCTGACACTGAACTCATCACGACATACGAGGAAACAGCCGTCAGGACCTTCAATATCGGCAGAGAGAATGACCAGCTGACACGCGCCATCGGTAAAAAAGAACACCCTAGACTTGCACGAGGCACAAGGGGTATGACATGGAAGGATGGGTTTGCCGAGTGGGGCGACTCTTACAGATGGCGCGGCAGAAAAGAAAAAAAGCGTACATAGAGGATGACACAGATAGAACATGCACTTGTGGCGCTGCAAGCGCAAGTGAATGCACAAAAGAGCCAGCAAGCTACCGGCCCATCTCAGTGGCACGAAGAGCCTCCATTGGAAGCTACCGGCGGCCCAGACTCTGCGTGGAAAAGCAGCGTGGCTTCCACGGAGAACGTGCAGCCCACGCTTGAAATGGTGGGTCCTCGATACCCCGTGGATGATATCACGGAGAGCGAACACGCTGAGCTGAATGTGAGATTAATGGGCTTATCCATTAAGGTGGCGGTCGGCTATGCCTTACCTCCTGTAGCTGGTGGAACTTACCACTGCCGACCGATTCCAGATGGCTATGCTATTGTCGGGGTGGATGAGGTTGTGAAGGAATATGAGGAAGCACAGCTTGACCATGCTACAGGTGAAGGGGAAACTCAACTCAAATTTGCAGTGAAAACAACAATTCTTTGGAAGAAGGAACACATCGTGCTTCCAAATTGCAGGCCACTGGCACCCCCGCCGTCTCCGCAGCGTCAGCAGTCTGATCTGCCTCAGCCGTCTCCAAGTCATTAGAATACTCCCCTGTCGTCTCCGGCGCTTCAGCCATCTCCTGCGCGGCAGCCATCTCCGGCGCGCCAGCCATCTCCTATGCGTCAGCTATCTTCGGCGCGCCAGCCATCTCCTGCGTGTCAGCCATCTCCGGCGCTTCATCCATCTCCTCAGCGTAAGCGGAACAGCACTGCCACGAAGAGCATCACTAGCACTACCACGAAGAAATCCGCAGGAAACCGTATGCCAAAGAGTTCAAGAAACTACGTCCCGCAGCCTTCCGCCAAGCCATTGCCGGTTTTACTGTGGAATCACAGCGACGAGGAGACCAAGAGGATCTCGGAAGAAGAGGTCAAGAAATTCTTTTGACCTAGACAGGCCGAGCAAAGGAGAAACTAGATCTGACGGTGGTGGAGAAGTTTTACAATAATCTTTTGAAACCTAAAACCCCACTTGTGCCGGACTACGAGAGCCGGATTATGAAGGGGGATGCAAGGCGGAGGGATTCTGAAAGTAGCAGTCATGCGGCACCCCAGAAAACAGTTCCCATGCTCGGAGAGCAGGAAAACCAATCATGCGCCCCACTCCAAGTGTTTGACACACGGAACGCTCCTCCTGTAAATGATTACGAGGCAGAGCTACAAAGAAAGGCCAGTGAGATGGGGATGACTTACATTGCATATTTGAACATCATGGGAGACAACTTGCCCAAAGGCGATGCCAACCCCATACAACCATGGAAGTATGGGAAGAATCTCTTCAAGAAAGAGGAGCTCAAGAATCTACCAACAAAGATGCGAAGATTGCATAAGTGGTACCTTGATTTCTGCAAGACGAGAAAGGAAGAATGGATCACGGCGCATATAAGAGATCAGATTTTCTTGTGCAGAGACGACGAGATCATCTTCAACATTCAAGACTTGCATTTTCTATTCAATCGGAAGGTACTCGACAAAGCTGCCATCAGCCTTTATTGTGTGTAAGTACTATTTCTGTAATTTCTATCTCATCTCATTCAATCCATTAATTTCATGTATATATGCTCACCATATATATATATATATATTTATATACTATTATGCAGGAAAAAGGTTATGGAATGCATCAAAGGAGGACCTTTTGACATTGGGTTCGTGGACCCAAATAGAGTTCATGAACAAGTGGTAAAACTCAAACCCGGGCAAACAGAAGATTTCATGCTAACGTCTTTACTGAGACAACAAACCAAAAGGGAAATACTATTGCCTTACAACTTCTCGTGAGTGTTACCCTCTCTTGTACACATTCTGTTTCGGCTTACTCGATGTTAAGTGTAACTGATGATGAGTTATGCTTGCGCAGGTTCCACTTTATCTGCTAGTCATTCAAGTTGCCTCAGGAAAAGTCCTTGTCATGGACTCGTTACGAAAAGACCAATAGCTATGGGCAGACTTTAAAGAGATGCTCCAGAGGTAATTTCAATCATATTATCGCACTAGATCGGCAACTTTCATGACAACAAGTAATTAATTACTCATTTATCCATTTTCTTTGCCGGACAGGGTTTGGAAAAGGTTCACGGGAAGGGCCGTGGGTGAATGGTCATAAGAACTAAAAGTTGTAGACCAAAATGTAAGTAAGACTAGCTAGCTAGGTCTGCATATCTCTTTAATTCTGCTTCCAATTCCATTATATCATGCTTTATTGATTATTATTTTGATTGAACTCTCTATTCTCATAAAGTGCGCGCATCAGGGACCCGGGAATAACTTATGTGGATACTATGTTTGCGAGTTCATTCGCAACACGATATGTGTGACGGGCCAAGATGCACTAGAACAACTTAGAGTAAGTAAACAAAGTACACAACATTATTTTATTACCATCAATTGTGTTAAGTTTTATTCTTATATATATATATTGACCCCATTCTTCATATATATTTAGATCGGTCGGATGCAGGACCAACTCCTACCATTTGACCGCATACGAGCCATTCAAGAGGAATTGGCGGGGTTCATACTTGATGAGGTCGTCACGCCTGGCGGAGAACTCTTTAGATCCACCAAAATGAATGTTGTATATATGCTTGAACGTGTTTGTCTTGTACTTGATGCTTCAACGTTTACGGAGAATACCACAATGATGATGTTTGTGTATAATAATAATTGCTTAATTATTCATGTACTCGTATGTACTGATGATGATGTATGTGTATACCTCTCCCGATCGATTCCCCCTCCCCCTCCCCGTCACCGCCGTGCCGCAGAAATACGCCCAGAACGGGGCGGCGGCAGAACTCTGCCGCGACAGAGATTTATGCCATTTCCCTGCCGTGGTAGAGATTTATGTCTTTTTCCTACCGCGGCAGAGAACCTTTAACATCGGTTCGTGTTACGAACCGGTGTTAAAGGGGGGGGCTGAGCACTGCGGCAGCCCCATGTGCGCCACCCTTTAATAGCGGTTCGTATAAGAACCGTTGTTAAAGGGGGGGCTCTAACACCCAACCCCCAACAGCGGTTCGGGAACCTCTGTTAGTGGCCTCTACAAACCGGTGTTAGAGGCCTCGTTTCCACTAGTGTTTGCATTTGCTTCTTATTGATTCCTTATTGATCTCTCTTTAGGTAAATTGAGTTTCTTTGAAGGATTTACTTCAGTTGCTTGTGTTTTCAGTGAAAAGCCTTGCTATTCCAAAGCTTTGCCAGTGGTCTAATATCTTTTGAACAAGCTAATGTTGCTAATGAGGATTGTGTGAAGTTTTGTATGAAGGAAAAATTTCAGGTGTAGAGAGAGCATGATGCAATGAGATGAAGGATGGACAAAAGCTCAATCTTTGGGATTCCACCATGGTTTCACCCCAAGAAATATCCAAGGGGTACAAGCGTCAAAGCTTGGGGATGCCCAAGGCATCCCCTTTCTTCATCAATAAAAAGCTCAGGTCTGTCTAGACACTTCACTTTTATTGTTTCATGCACAGTTGTGTTGTTCTTGGAGCGTCTTAGTTTTCCTTTGCTTTTCTTAGTTTGTTTATTTTGCTTTAGTAGTTTGGACCCCCGCTCTCGCTGTGTTGTTTTGCAAATAAGTTCGCTTGGTGTTTGGAAAGGAGTAGTAAGTTCTTGCTTGAAGTGCAAGAGGAGCTTGCATTGACTATGACTTAGACTTTAGCATGACATGCTAGGTGTTTTTTTAGCATTATGATTAGTGATTATTGCTGTAGCGTGTCTTGTTCCAAACAATTTGGATTGCTTAGTATGCCTTGAAGAAAGTATGCGTTGTTTTAGCATGCAAAACCATAGTATTGTGGCATTCTCCTTTGATGTGTTGCTTGGGTTGACTTGGCATATGCTCACACCATGTTATGACTATGACAAGTCACCATTAGCCTTTATGATCAGTTAGTCCTTGACTTGTAGTACCACTCTTTGCTTTGATTAGTTTGCTTTGCTGCATTGCATAATTATGGCCATTATTGCTCTCTTAGTTGGTTGCTCCCAGTCTTTTGCTAGCCTCCACTTGTATGAGTAAGTTCTACTCATGCTTCCAACTCCCAAGAAACCAAGTTATTCCAATGTGTCCACTATAAACTCCTATGCATGGTGTGTTACACCATTCCAAGTATATTCTTGTTTTCATCTATCTTCCAATTAAAAACTATTTTGTTATGTGAAAGCTTAGTGATTAAATCCCTCACGAACTTTATGGCACATTTTATTCTTTGCCCCTAATAAACTTTAACCATTGAGGCAACTTTGTCGTATATGCTTGCACTTATAAGTTGGGATTAGCAGAACCGTGTTGTCACGGGGAACGTTTTCAACATTGCACTTGTACTTTTTGTACTCCGTAGATATCATGCTCTTTTGTCTATGGATGTTACCGGTGTGAAATGAAGTGGGAACTTGTAAGTCCATGGAGTTTGTATTCCGTGTTAGAGAAACGCCTGGGACGCTAGCCTAAGCCATGCCTAATTATGGTGGAAACTTGCAGCATCACCATAGTGACATCTATGAAGCATTCTTCTCATAAAAAAAGAGACACATTGAGAAAAAAGCACCATATTCCCATGGTACATAAGGAGAATTTCTGAGATGCTCATTGTCTGCTTGCCTTGTCATTTTGGTTATGGGAAAGCTCTTGTGCCATGTGCAAGGGGTACCATGTTGGCGGTTCTCAATGATATGCAAATACTTATAGTGACAAGAACTTGCCTGGGCCCTAAGTTGAGTATCCATGAGGTGTAGCCCTCATAGTAAAGGGACTTGAGATTGCCAACTTATACTTTGTCAAGCATATACTCCAGTTTTGCCACTTTAACCTTAACCACTTCAAGATGCTTATGATAGGGGCAATGAGGGCTGAAAGCTAATAAGTACCATAATTTTTTGGAGATCTTTTTGAAACTTGTAATCCCTGCTTCCTTTACAAAAAGGCTTTTCTTCCACCACTATTGAGTCTCCACCTTCTACCTTTAGGCACCATTAAGAGAGTATAGTTGTCATTATGTGTGTTGGGGATATGCTATATGGGTATCCTCATAGCATGTCTCTTATCCGACTAACCCTGGTGGCCCATAGTCGGTAGCATGGCCTATGGCCTGCTGGGTGGCCCAGTTAGGTGGATCCAGAAGGGAGGCCCATGCCGAATAAAGGAAGGCTACGGTGGAGTCACCAGCGTACCCGGAGCCTTGGAGTGCAAGATACACAAGACTAGTGATAGACGGTGTAGGACTCTGTAACCTGTCCGGCTAGGACTTTTCCCTGTAACCCTAGGATCTGGCGACTATATAAGTCGGGCCTATGGGAGCCTTTAGGGCACAACTTAGTATCGATTCATACAACCTTGCACAGCAAACCTGTCTCTGTAACTCGGCGTATCTGCCCTTATAGTGATTTATAGCAGGAGTAGGATTCCGCCACCGTCGTCGGATCTGAACCTGGGTAAGCTGTGTTACCTCGTTCCCGTCAACCGTCCGCCTTACCCCACGTCTCTAAACACGCACTGTGAGGACCCCTCCATGGCGTACTCGTCGGCAATACCACGACAGTTGGCGCCCACCGTGGGGCAAGAGGCGCTTCAGGCTCTTCTGCGGGCGAGGACCAAGATCTTCGCGGGAATCGGCAAAACCGTAGCCATCGGTCGTGTTCTCTTCTTCGGCAACGTTCCGATCATCCCCCCTGACGAGTTTTGGATCCCGGCAAACACGAACCCTACGCGGTGTTCGATCGTTCCTATCGTAGACATTCACCTCTTCATCGACGAAACCGACTCGGGCACTAGTTCCCTGGGAGTCGGAGGAGCATCAAGACCCGCACAGACCGCCTACGGGCAGGATATATTCGTGGAAGGATCGATGTCAGATCTCTCTTCGGAGTTTGCCGACAAAGATAGGAAAGCACCAAGACCCACATGGACCGCCTACGGGCAGGATACGTTCGCGGAAGGATCGATGTCGGATCTCTCTTTGGAGTTTGCCGGCAAAGATCGGAAAAATTCAAGGCCCACCCGAACCGCCCCTATGCAGGATATAAAGGTGGAAGATCACTGCAAATCCGCCGGCTTTGTCCTCGCGTCTGGACAGCAGAGATCCAAGTTTGTCGGTGTGGTTACCATCTTCGATCTGGCGCGCTGTGTTCAGAGAGAGGGCGAGAACCCCCATGACTACCTAGCCAGATGGCTCCGTATACGAGCCGATCTGGCCAACTACCCCAACGATGATGCCATCTATCACTTTGTGGAAGGACTGGACCATGGCACGCTTCTCCGACATTCTCTAAGGCGGCAGCAGGCGTCAGGACTCCTTACCTTCGAAGGCATGGTGAACACCGTCAACAACTACGCGGAGGCCGAAACGGCAGCTCAGACAGCGCTTGCGCTCATTGACGGAGCCCCTCCGATTCAGCCACCTCCACCATCGCCTCCGGCCGCCATCGTCGTAGCCGCACCACCACCTCCAGTCATTGTCGAGGCCGTTGCATCTCCACCTCCCGTCATTGAGGAAGTCCTGGCACCCTCCGACTATGTCATTGACGCGCTTTATGCTGACTTCAGTGCAGATTCAGAGGAGATAGACTTCAGTCCAGAAGAGCTAGACTCCGCTATGCAGGAGATGGAGGAGGAGTACTCGCGCGACGAGCAAGCTAACAACACCGTCATGTCTCGAGGGGTGTTCGTCACCATTGGGACAGTGATGGATGAAGATCAACCCGGGCAAGATCCGCCTACGGCGCTGGGAAGGGGAAGGGGCCACTTATTGCTGCTGACAATGATCACGCAAAGGTCATGCCTCCTCCGCCTAACCCAGTGCAGCAGCCGCAGGAACTCGGCACTGGCCCGAGCAACAACAACACCACAAACTTTCCGCCTCCAGCATCCACGTCGGCAGCAGCCCATGTTACTCCAGCTAATAGAGTGATGTACGGCAATCTCCTCGTCGAACCACTAACCGTTTCTCATATGCGGAACGTGACTCAGCTTGATGAGAAGCGCCAGTAGCTGCTGGAGGAGGCGCAAGCCATCGCGGAGCAAGGCGCTAAACTAGATCGAGATCTGGCCAACGCGCAGAAGTCCATAGAGAAAGCTAGAGCAATGGAGGCCGAGTACAAGACTCTGCTGCAGCAGCAGAAGGCTAAGAAAGCTTCGGCTCGCGTCATCAACGATCCTGGTGTACGGTGCAACCTAGGATGGGCTCCCTCGAAGCTGCCACAGGCCAAGCCATACAATGATAGTGAAGGCAAGCAGGTGATGCGCACCCCACTCCTTAACCTCGCCGTCGCCAAGACCCTTCTGGAGCAGGATAGATCGCCTAAGGCAGTAGAATAGGTCTATGACCTAGTGGCCAAGGCGGTAAAGCAGCAGGAAAAGGCCACCTCTCAGAGGCTTGAGTCTGACCCAGCGCTCTGCCTATCTAGCCAGTACAAACCACCAAGGGACAGATCTCCTCACGATGTCGGATCACGGACGGGTTCATCAGAACAAAGACGGAGGGATGCGCGGAACAGGAAGGATGCTATCCCCATATCCTCCGACCATGGAGAAAAAGCCCGACCTCGCCGCCCATCGCCACCGCCCCGATCCCCCCGACGTCAGGAAGAATACAAGGCTCTTCATCATACGGATATTCCCCCTCCAAAGCAGTGCGGCATCGTCATCCGCGACAACACGGCACAGACCTGTCATGATGAAGAGAGCCACCAAGGACACAAGAGCAGGTCACACCACGACCCTCCGCGTCCGACAAGCAACCGTGACAGGCGTGAGGCATCGCAGGAGGGTAACAGCAAGAAGGCTAACCCACCGCCACCTCCCCCTCCGTCGCCACCAAGCAGTCACCATGGCGGAAGTGGCCCACGTCATTCACGCATCCCATCCCCTGTTGATAAGAAGAAGAACCCGGAGCCGTACGATGCACGTTCGCGGATCGATAAGATCCACGAGGCCCGGGAAGGACCCTACCTGGGACCACGTTGCTTTGGACCTACAATACGGTCTGCCACTCCGGATTGACAAGACCATCAAGCCCTATGACGGCACCGCCAAGCCTGCCACATGGTTGCAGGACTACGGCAACGCGGTGGAGATTGCCGGAGGCAACCCCAACATCGCCGTCAAGTACCTCCCGTTAATGTTGGCGGGCACGACCCGTCAATGGATTGACGACTTGCCGGAGAGTTCTATCTACAACTGGCTGGATAGGCAAGAAGCATTCACCAAGAATTTTGAGGGTACATACAAGCGTCCCTTTACTGTGGGCGATCTACAGCGGTGCGTGCAAGAAAAAGACGAGACATCTCGCGCCTATCTCTCCCGCTGGCTGGATATGAAGAATTCCTGCGAAGGAGTGCACGCTCAGACCGCCATGGCCGCCTTCATCGATGGGTTGGAAAGGGGCACGTTGCTCCGACATAAGCTGAAGCGCTTGCAGGACAATCATCAGCTTGACTTTAATCAGATGATTCAGCTAGCTAGTGAGTTCGCAGCCGCCGCCGACGATGCTTGTGGCTCTTTGCCGGCAACGGCCGTTCCAACCCAAGCTCAGAGGAACAACAGTACAAAGCGGAAAACCGCTCCAGAAGAAAAGCAATCTACCGACATGGTCACTATGACTTTTGCAGGACGAGGAGAAGGCAGACAACGTGGCTGAGGAAGAGGAGCGGGCCGCGGGCAGCAACGAGGAAGCGAAACCGCCTCGGCGCCGCTCCGCGTTCCCCAAACCTACGAGGAGTACCGCGATATGCCATGCCTCGTACACCTCGACGCCAACAGCAAGGCCACCCATACCAATCGACATTACAAGTTTGTCAACGACCTCAAGGAAGACCCAGAGTCCGGCTACAAGTGAAGTACCACGTCATATTCGGTCGCGACATATTCCACACGTTCATGGCCAAGCCATGCTTCGTCTACAACAAGCTCAAGATACCCGGACCAAACGGTGTGATCACCGTATCCGGAAGCTTTACCAAGGCAAGGGACTGCGAGATCAATGAAGCAGCCGTTACAGAAGCTGTCCTCTACAACAAAGAATTCAAAGAGATCCAAAGCAAGGTCAATGACTCAGAAATGCTTGCGTCGAAGAAACAGATCTCCGACTCCGCTCCTGCGTTCAAGGCCGCCATCGAAACCAAGCAGGTGGAACTTGTGGTAGCCGATGCCTCCAAGACCGTCGCCATTGGGACGAACCTGGATCCCAAATAGGAAAGCGCGCTCGTAGAGTTCCTCCGTGAGAATAGGGACATCTTTGCCTGGAAACCTGCCGACATGAAAGGTGTACCTAGGGAACTTGCCGAGCACAGCTTAAACATAGATCAAAAATGAAACCAGCGAAACAACCTCTACGACGCTTCAGAGATGAGAAGAGACGCGCCATTGGCAAAGAGATAGCTAGGTTACTTAAGGCTGGGTTTATCCGAGAAGTCCTTCACACCCGATGGGTGGCCAATCCTATACTTTTCCCTAAAAAGGGAACCAATGAATTAAGAATGTGTGTTGATTACCAATTGGCCACTTCATTCACTACCCCATACGGCACGTTCTGCTATGTCACGATGCCCTTTGGGATGAAAAATGCAGGTGCTACCTACCAGCGGACAATGCAACGTTGCCTTCACGACCAAATTGGTCGAAACGTTCACGCCTATGTGGACGATATCGCGATGATGTCAAAAATGTTAAACGACTTAATCTCCGACTTAAAAGAAACCTTTCATAATCTCCGGAAATACAACATGATGCTCAACCCTAAGAAGTGCGTCTTCGGGGTGCGAGCCGACAAATTGTTGGGTTTCATCGTTTCCCAGCACGGAATCGAGGTCAACCCGGAGAAAATCAAGGCCATCTTAAACATAAACCGTCCAACATAACTAAAGGAATTTCAATGACTAACAGGTTGTGTTGAAGCAGTTAGTCGGTTCGTCAGCCGACTTGGAGAGAAGGCTTTGCCGCTGTACAAGTTGCTGAAGAAGGCGGACAAATTCACGTGGACGGACGAAGCAGATGCAGCATTGAAGCATCTCAAGGAGATTCTTTCCTCAGCGCCCATCCTTGTAGCACCCAAGCCTAGAGAGCCCCTGTTAATTTACATGGCGGCAACCAACCGGGTTATCAGCATCGTCGTCGTGGTAGAGCGGAAGGAACCAGGCTACAAGCACGGAGTTCAACGACCAGTTTACTATGTGAGAGAGGTCTTGACGGAGTCCAAGCAGCGTTACCCGCACTACCAAAAGATAGCTTATGGAGTATTCCTCGCTTCTTGGAAGCTGAGACATTACTTTCAGGAGCACCCAATCACAGTAGTGAGCAAGACACCACTGTCCGACATTATCAATAACAGCGACGCTACAGGAAGGGTCGCGAAGTGGGGCATTGAACTTGCCGCCTTCGAGATCACCTACAAGAGACGCGATGCTATCAAGTCACAAGCCTTGGCGGATTTTATCGCAGATTGGACGGAGATGCCAGATGCTACTCTGTTGCCAGAACCAGAGTACTGGGTGATGCACTTTGACGGATCAAAATTGCTCAACGGCTCGGGGGCTAGTGTACTGCTACAGTCACCAAAAGGAGACAAGCTACGCTACGTTTTGCAGATCCACTTCGAGGCTACAAACAACATGGTGGTGTATGAAGCACTCATTCATGGACTACGTGTAGCCAAGGATATTGGCATCAAGCGCATAGTTTGCTGTCGAGATTCTGAATTGGTTGCCCAGCAGGTGGCTGGCACCTAGAATGCGCGGAACCCTATGATGGCGGCATATCGATACGAAGTGGACGAGATAGCCAAGAGCTTCTTGGGATACGAAGTCAAGTATGTGCCTAGGGAACAAAACGAGGCGGCTGATCTGCTGTCTATACTCGGATCAGGGCGCAAGCGAATTCCGCCAGGAGTTTTCCTAGAGCATCTACGCACACCATCCGTGAAGGGCGCCGACATCGACAACCCGGATAGTGCTGACTCTTTCGTCAACATGGTGACAAAGATCCCTCCGGCTTGGACAAAACCATTCATGGAGTATCTCGAACACAAAACTTTGCCCGATGACGAAGTCGAAAGACGACAAATAGTACGACAAGCAAAGGGTTATACCATATTCAATGGGCAACTCTATAAAAGGAGCACTACTGGCGTATACTTAAAGTGTGTTTCCCAGGTAGAAGGTATGGAAATCCTACGCGAAATCCATCTCGGATATTGCGGGCATCACGCCGTTCCTCGATCCTTGGTAGCAAAAGCCTTCCGGCAAGGATTCTACTGGTTGACCGCAAAGGCAGACGCCGACAAGCTGGTTGAAACATGCATGGGATGCTAGTATTATGCCCGACAACCACATGTTCCTGCTGAAGAATTGCGAACATTACCAATAACTTGGTTGTTTGCAGTCTGGGGGCTAGACATGGTAGGGCCGTTACAGACGGTACTTTGTGGATTTACGCATCTGCTTGTAGCAGTTGACAAATTCACCAAATGGATAGAAGCTAAACCCATTAGAAAGCTTGATGGGGCAACTGCCCTCAGGTTTGTCCGGGATCTAGTAGTGAGATTTGGTCTCCCACATAGCATCATCACCAACAACGGAAGCAACTTGTCACTCGGAGAAGTGGAGGCCTATTGCTGGGACAAAGGCATCCGACTTGACCTTGCATCTGTGGCACAACCACAATCCAATGGTCAGGTTGAGCAAGCCAATGGATTAATTCTATAGGGAATCAAGCCACATCTTGAGGCACCGCTACATAGAGCAGCTGGAGCCTGGGCGGAAGAATTGCCATCTATGTTGTGGAGTTTACGAACTACACACAACAGATACACCGGCTACACCCCTTACTTCATGGTATATGGAGCAGAAGCCATCCTACCTTCCGACATCCTCCAGGATGCACCAAGAGTTGCCGCCTATGACGAAGATGACGCTGAAGAATCCAGACGCCTAGATGTGGACCTTCTCGAGGAGGAGCGCGTTTTGGCATGCCAAAGATCTGCCATCTACCAGCAGAAGCTACGCAGCTACCATAGTCGCCGCGTTCGGCATCGCTCGTTTAAAGAGGAGGATTTGGTGCTCCGACTTAAGGCCCAGTTCTTTTGGCAGCTTAAAAAATAAGCTGCCCCTTCCCCAGCTTCTCTCATAAGCCACATGGCTTATTAGTCGAAGCTTCTCAATTAGTTATGAGATAATTATTTTGGAAGCCCTAACTAATAAGCCGAGCGGCTTATGAGAGAAGCTGGGGAGGGGGCAGCTGATTTTTTAAGCTGCCAAAAGAACTGGGCCTAAGCATAAGAAGTCACACAAATTATCCCCGCCATGGGAAGGACCGTTCATCATAAGAAGGCGCTGCTCAATGGGTCTTACTACCTTGTTGACAATCATGAACTCAAGGATAGACCCAACGAGGATCATAAGCGTAAGCAACGTGACCCGGATGATGACTACCCGAAGCTTGATCGGCCATGGAACATAGCACAGCTACGTCCTTTCTACACTTAGCATTTTTTATCTAATTGTGTACCTCTTATATGATCAATGAAATAAAGCTCTTTGGTTCACTCATATTGCTGAGTCTTTTACCTCCTTTAGTGTTCATTTTTTGGATCATGTAAAACCTTTATGCACAAGTCTTGCGATAGCAGTTGTGAAAATTCCGCCTACGGGTGTTGGCTTAAGTTTTCTGGTCTACACATTATTTGTCGTTTTCATGTGGATTCTGGAGTAGTGACTTTTGACACTTGTTGTCGGCGATTTTGTGCTCAGGTTATTGATGGTGCCATTGGGCATCATCACCTAAGCGCATGGTTCCGACAACGAGTCTTCCGACTCACGAAAAGTCAAGCATAAGAACCAGAGTAATGGATAAACCAGCACTTGCTTAAAAAATATATACATACTGGGAATTAATTCTTAAGTAGCAGGATATAACAATCATTGTTTTCCGCCTTAAAGATTACACCACTAAGTTTTTCCCATGCACACACCAAAGGTGAAACAAAAATTAAAAGTGTTTTTCATTCTTTGGGCGCAGGAGACTTGGAGGCCGCATCATCACCAGCCAGAGAATCACCCTCGACGTCGGCGCTGTGATCAGACTCGGAGGGACATTGTCGATGGTGTTCCTGGGCACGAAGACGTCAACGTCCACCAACTCGGAAACTCTAGTGTCATAACCCGTGAGTGATGACAGGATGGCTTCGTGATCAATCTCCTTGCCGTCATCATCCACGTCGAGGATACCAGAGGTCACCGTGTCGATGTCGGCATCTTCGTACTGTGCCTTCACCATAGACAGCGCCATCCTCGCACCAGCCCGTGCACATGAAGCTTTCCAGCTCGTGACACGCTCGGGGGCTCGGCGCAAAATCTCCGAGTACTTCGTCACGAAGTTCGAGGCCTTGATATATATCTAGAGGGACTTGTCAATCTCCTTGGCTTGGGCGATGGCGGTGTTGATGAAGTTGCTGGCAAGAACCATGCATTCCTTGTCCGAAGGAGGCGAGCGGGTTAAACCCATAGGAGCTGCAAATTCCGACAAGGAGCGCATGAGTTCAATAAACTCTAAGTATCCAGACTACAGAAATAAAAGGCGGAGGAAACTTACTGAAGATGCTGGCCTTGGCCTGCCAAAGGGTGTCTGCCAAGGATTCCTTCCCTTGTTGGAGGAGCTTAAACGCCTCGCTATAGCGATGGTTTTGCTCATCAGCAGCTTGCTTCTGATCCTTTAGGATCATAAGATCCTCCTTCAAGCGATTGATTTCCGCGGTGGCGGAATCCTGCAGGGCTTTCATGGAATCCTCGTGCATCTTCAGCATCTCCTTCCTCTCCTCCTTCAGGATCTTGTTCTCACTGTCCAACTGCTGGATGTGCTTGGACTGCTCGACAATGTCCTTGGCCTTGGCGACATGTTCTGCAAGTCAGAGAAAACAAAGTACACAGTGAGTACTCGGAGATTGTGGGCACAAAAACAAGACGGAAATGCGCAAAAAGAAAACAGACTCTTGTTTTTGATGATCTGTTCCTTCAAGATGGCAGTTTTACCCTTTTCGGCTTCAAGATCTGCACGCATCTTCTGGTACTTGTCGTTGGCCATGCCCCTCCGATCATTCTCGTTCTGTGGAAACAAATACAAAGTTAAATCGTTGTTTGGTCTGCTTGGAGCTTCTAGTCGGAGATTTTCCACCTAGATGCTCGGGGGCTACAGCGAGAGTTTTTAACTTATCAATATGTTTAGCTTTTCTTTAAGCATCTAGTGGGGGCTAATTCAGTTCTCGATTAGAAGCTTGGGGGCTGCAGTATAAAGTTTTTAACTCAGAATCTTCTTAGATTTTCTTTAAAGCATCTAGTCGGAACTAATTTAGTTACAACTAGAGGCTTGGGGGCTACAGCATTGAAAATTATGAACACTGTGTATGCTACTCTTGAAGCATCTAGTCGGAATAGTATGTTCCATCTAAATGCTTGGGGGCTATAGTGAGAGTTTTTTCTAACTTAATCACTCTTAGAGCATATAGATACAAAACCTATGGTTTTCCGTCTACATCCTCGGGGGCTACAGTGGGATACTCATATGAAATGCAAAAGGCAAAGTAAAAACTTACAAGTGAAATAATCTTGAGGTTTGTAGCACTCTCAGCTAGCAGATTGCCGAAGGAAATGCTATTTCCTCGCAACATATCCGCTTGTCGGAGTAGCTCCTCAAGATCGCACGTCGGAGATGACGGTACTCCTCCAGGAACCAGAGTAGTGTTACTCGGCGTGAGCGCCGGGTAAACTATCTTTGGGAACTCGAAGGGTTTCTCGGGAGTAGGGGCGCCGCCTTCGGCAGAGGTACCAGCTCCCACCACCGTCTTGCCGCTACCGATGGCATCCTTAGCCGGAGCTTCAGCCATTTGAAGCGAAGCGCTCTCCTGTGTTGCCTGCTCGCCGACAACAGCGAGCTCGGTAGAGGCGCCAGAATCCACTTCCATGGCGGAAGGGCCTGGTGCCTCCTGTACTTGAGAGCTTTTCGGAGCAGAGGAGGGCTTAACGGTCGGAGTAGTAGGGGCGATGGCGGGGGAGGAGTCGCGATGCATCATGTCCTTGATATTTCTAGAAGCCCCGAAAGTTTTGGAGGACTTCTTGAGGCTGGTCGTCGCTTTCTTACTGAAACATGCAAAGTGCATAAGTACAGGAACAAGACAGATAAATAGACAATGTCGGAGAATGAGAGGCTTACACTAGGGGGTGCGCTTTGGCAAAAATCCCGGTGTCTTTTCTCTTTTCCGCCTCCAGAGCGGCGGTAGTCTTCTTGGAGGCTCCACCCTCCGTCTTCTTCTTCTTGCCTCCGTCGGCAGCGTCAGAGGTGGAGGTCTTCCGCTTTCGTGCCAACGGGACATCGTCGTCGGACACGACTGTGACTTCCTTCATCTTTGGATCATAGATTTGGGTAGCCAGGTTGTCCTCATCTAGATCGCTAAGCTGTTAAGTGAGAAATCACCGTGTTAGATAAGATGGCATTGGCAAGACAGAGAAACTGGAGCAATGTCATACACGGAAAATAAATACCTACCTTTGGGCACTTGCCGTCTACGAACATGTCGTAGGTGATGGTGAAGCCACGCTTCTTATCCTTCACCTTGACGATGTCCTTCAGATGGAGCTTGACGGAGTCGCTCGAGAAGTTATCCACGGAGATCCGGAGGGTATCCCTTCAATCACTAGTGTACTCGTGCATGAACTTCGCGCGGTGCTGCAGAGGATGGAGTCGCCTGATGAACCAGCACATGGCTAGGTCCAAGCCGGTCAAACCCGTCTCTACGAACCACTCGATCCGCCTTATTGCATGAGAAGCGTCGAGGTCGGAGGGAAGGGAGGCATGGGATCTCCATGTGGAAACTTTAGCGGCGGCTCCATTCATGAAGTCTGGGTACGTCACTTCTTGGCCCGCCAAAGGAATGTCGGGGCCGTAGAAGTATGTCCGCTGCCAGTTTTTGCAGGACTCGTGGCCGACGATGTCGGGGATCCGCCGGCCAGGTCGGATATTGAACCTTATGGTGTCGCAGTTCCTAAGCTCCTCCCTACTGTGTCCGGCTTCACATTTGACGGTGAAGAAGTACACGAACAAGTCTAACCTAGGCCTAATCCCTAGGTAACCCTCACAAAGTTCCGCAAAGTTGCTAAGCACTAAGATGCTATTGGGGGAGAGGTTATGGGGTTGGACCTTGTAGTGGTTCAAGACGGATAGAAAAAAGTGGGAGATGGGCAGAGAAACGCCGTGTACCAACTGAGCTTTGAGGTACACCTTTTCTCCGGCTTGGGGAGAAGGTGTCACCTCGCCGGCCGGCGCCGCCCGCTAGGCGAGTCCCTCCGTCGCGGGGAGGTAGCCTTCGGCGACCATCTCTTGGATGTCGCGGTCGATGATATCCGAGCCGCGCCAGTCGCCCTTGTGCGAGTCTGGCTCTTCTTCCAAAGGCTCTAGCGCCGCCAGATTATGGTCGCCGCCGGTGGTTTCAATCACCGCTGATGCGGGAATGACCAGGCCCTCTGGGGGCATGACGACGGAGCTCGCCGGCTTTGCCGTGGCTTCGATCGATGCCGCCAATGACGAGGAGGAGCTGCTACTTGCCATGGAGAGTTGGAAGGATGTGAGTGACACGGAGGGAGGCTAGGGTTTTCGAGGTTTTCCGCGGAGAGCTCGAGGAGGCGTGCGGCTGGAGGAAGAAGACGATGAAGCGAGAGAATGAGGTAAAAAGTGGCAAGTGTCCCACGGTTACTATTTATCTTGCTGTGCGTCAAGATTCGTGCAGCTAATCGGACGGTTGCCGCATAGACGACGTGTTCGTGAACGTGCGCGGTAATTTTGCCACGTTTCCAACCGCCACCGCCAACAGTTCGTATAGCTCGCGCGGGAAAATCGGACATGATTACGTTATCTGCATATGTGAGTTACGAGGCGTCGCTGACCTAAGCCTACGTTGTCATAACTGACATGGTAGATGAGCCGTCGCATCGAAGATTCCGGCATGAACGGATTTAATCCTACCACGGTAGAATACGATGGAAGATTCAGCATTTTTCCGGGTTATAAATCGAAGACGGAGAAAACCATGCAGGGTTCTTTGGGAGGACTACAAGATATTGCTTGACGATTTGCCGACAATCCACCTAGACGGAGCATTCCATGTGAAGAGGTAAGACCACGCAAGATCTCGGAGTTCTCCGGGGGCTACTGTTGGGGATATGCTATATGGGTATCCTCATAGCATGTCTCTTATCCGACTAACCCGGGTGGCCCATAGTCGGTAGCATGGCCTATGGCCTGCTGGGCGGCCCAGTTAGGTGGATCCAGAAGGGAGGCCCATGCCGGATAAAGGAAGGCTACGGTGGAGTCACCAGCGTACCCGGAGCCTTGGAGTGCAAGATACACAAGACTAGTGATAGACGGTGTAGGACTCTGTAACCTGTCTGGCTAGGACTTTTCCCTGTAATCCTAGGATCTGGCGACTATATAAGTCGGGCCTATGGGAGCCTTTAGGGCACAACTTAGTATCGATTCATAAAACCTCGCACAGCGAACCTGTCTGTGTAACTCGGCGTATCTGCCCTTATAGTGATTTATAGCAGGAGTAGGATTCCACCACCGTCGTTGGATCTGAACCTGGTTAAGCTGTGTTACCTCGTACCCGTCAACCGTCCGCCTTACCCCACGTCTCTAAACACGCACTGTGAGGACCAGTCCATGGCGTACTCGTCGGCAATACCACGACACTGTGTGCAATGTTCCAAAGCTTATTAATTGATGCATATTATGTTATTACTTGTTCTTGTTGCTATTTGTTTCTAGTCACCCTTGTGAACTTTGCAGGTGTCCTATGCATTATATGCTACTCTATGAGGGACAAGCTGATTGCCACTATGCTATGTTTTATGGTTGTGAAACAAACAAACGTTTTTCAATGCATATTATTCATGATCTTTGTTTGTAGCTTGTCATGTTGCATGCATAGTTACTATGTCCTATTGTTAGAACTCCATCTTTCATGCACATGTTTAGAGTTATTTGATCTCGTCTTTCAATGTTTGCAAATGGTTGGATCTTTGTTGTGAGGGTGCATGTCACCTCAAAAATTATTCTTTTATCACTTACCTACTCGAGGACAAGCAAGAGTTAAGCTTGGGGATGCCCATACGTTGGAAACGTATCTATAATTTTTTATGCTCCATGCTTGTTTAGTATCTACTTTTCTTTACTTGTCTACACTTTGAGGTGCTTTTTACATGTTTTCTGGTACTAACCTATTAACAAGTTGCAACAGTGCAAGATGCCTGTTTTCTGCTGTTTTTGGTTTCAGAAAAGTTAGTAAAGAAATATTCTCGGAATTGGACGGGACGAAGGAAAAAGTCAATAATTTCCGTGGGGAACAAGAAGTCCAGAGGAGTGCCCGAGGGGCCGGCCAGAGGGGCCATACCCCCCGATGCGGGTGGGCCCTACCCCGCGCCTGGCTAGGGTTTGGCTGCCCTGGCGGCCGCCTCGATCTCCCCCTTCGCCTATAAGAAGCCCCCGATGCAGAAACTCTGAGTACCCGATCATAAATTCATGAAACCGTCTATAGCTGCTGCCACCATCGTCCCTAGATCGGGGGGGATCTGAAGTTCTTCCCGGCACCCTGCCAGAGGGGAGATCATCCCTGAGGCCTTCTCTCCGGTATGATTCGTTGAATTTCCACCTTGGACTATGGGTCCATGTAGTAGCTAGATGGTTGTATCTCATCCTTTTTGCTTTCATGTATAGATCTTGTGAGATCTGTTCATGATCAAGATCTAATCTATTTGTAATCATGCATGTTGTGTTTGCGGGGATCTGATGGATATTGAGATTATTATGTTGGTTTGATTAATGGTTCTATATTTATGATTCTATCATGTCTGTGTTGTTTGTGATCTTGCATGCTCTCCGTTGCTAGTGGTTATCTTGGCCAAGTAGTTGCTAGTGACTCCAAGAGGGAGTATTTATGCTCGATTGTGGGTTCATGCCTCTAGTTTCCAAGGGAAGTGACAATAATCTCTTCGGTTGTAGATGTATTGTTGCTACTAGGGAGAAAACAACGGTCTCTTTTTCATAGAACATGTGGACTGTTTACCTTACACACTTTGCTTAAAGAAGTTGTATGTTGCTTGCAACTTAATACTGGAGGGGGTTTGGATGATAACCTGAAGGTGGACTTCTAGTCATAGATGCAGTTGGATTACGGTCTATGTATATTGTTGTATTGCCCAATCAACTTCATAGGATCTTTCTGGCTAGTAATTGCATTGTTACGCCTTGCTCAGTGTGACACCCCCGGGATCAGGGCTAAACAAATACCAGACCTCTGTCTAACATAATCTTAACCTTGATCTCGAGAAAATCCAGTGAAGAATCGATAACACAGCAGTGACCCTACGACACAAAATTTATTACAGCAAGCTCATAATTGAGCAAGAACCAAATTATTACAAGCAGAGGTCACTGACCACAAACATCAAACAACAGAAGGCAAATTATGCTATTAAGTATAGCAAACTTAACAAATGGCCTAAGAGGCCTGAAGCATAATGATGACATCCAAGCCCATAGATTCCAGGCTGCTAGCCGAGAACCCCAAGCTACTCGTCGATGTCGATGTAGTACGGAACTCGTCTTTAGGTGAACACTTACTCTGCCAAAAGTATCAACAAAGCAAGGGTGAGTACAGGGTGTACTCCGCAAGACTTATGGCTGGTGGAGTTGTTTTGCATAAAGCCATCTTTTGTTTATAAAACAAGAGGGAGAAGAAGCTTGTCTAGTCAGAGTATTTTAAAAGGGGATAAGAGAGCGACATCTCCTAAATATTGATCATCATCTTTTTATATCCACCAAATCATCATCATCTGAACTGGGATCACCCCCTCGTACCCATGAGGAAGCATCCTTAAGTACACGTGGATCTAGCAAGTTTTAAGATTAGGTTCATGTTTTCTATGATCTTAGAATCTGGTCACCAAGCGTTCATAACCGTGAACATGGCTTTTCGAACAGATTTAACCCTGTAGAGGTGTACAACTTTACCCACACGTACCAACCGACTCTTAGTGTCAAGCTATTAGCCCTCTTCCTTGGAAGGCTGGCAGTGGGTGGTTGGCCATGACCTTTACCTTGCTTTCGCCGAGACCATGAGTCACGCAATAAGTATGATTCCGCCTAACGGGTCAAATCCCGAAGCCGGCACTTAAAGATATGAGGCGAGGTTGGTTAACAGGGGCGCCATCTACCCCAAGCAACCCAGTCCATGCTTACCTACCTGTTATGAATGCACCTGCACCCGGGAAATCTTTCAAAAAGTTTTCTATGAATATGTCGAATGGAACGCCCGAACTATGTGACTCATGGAATCTACTAGGCAAGTTAATCAGGCGAGGGTTTCCCAAGCCCCGAGTGGCTGTACGCTCGTCTCGGTTCCAAAGGCAAGAACTTAGTTCCTACTGGTGGCTAGCATGGGACTAGAAAAACCACATCCCACTGTGGCCTCCCATACAAGCCTTAGCATGTTTAACTCACATCACTCATCTCATCTCATCACGTTCTCCCGTCATATTAGATTCTCTGCATCTGATACATCATCGGGATGGACCAGACTCAATAGCTATGCATGGCTAAGCAGACACATATAATAGCTCTAGCAGTGCACACAAGACAAACCTAGTTATGCTAGGAGCATTGGATTAGGTAATATAAGCTCAAGGGAGTAATGCAACAGATAGGATACTCTATCTTATTGATAAAATACCACAGTAGAATCGTATGCATAATGGCAGGAATTGAAATTCTTTCAAAATCATAGGATTATATCATGGTGGGTCTATGCTTGCCTTTGCTAGTTGATAATAGATAAGCAGATCGTCGGGAGCCTTGTACTTGACTTGGTTATAATTGGTCAAGTATTGTTCGTCGACCTTCGAGCTTCGACGGTGTTGTCCTCGGTCTTCGATCTCGATCTTGATCGCGTATTCTACCGAGAAGATCCAAACACCAGAAATAAAGGGAAAAATCAACACATGGCATCTATGCAATGCTCAAGCAAGGATGATGACAAGTTAATTTGCATTGAATTGAAACCCTAAAGCATGCTCTACAAGTTAATCGGGGTTCCGAGGGGTGAAAACCCTAATTCGGAGAAACTCCGGAACATATGAGAGGGGTTGATAAATGCATGATGATAGCTTAAATAGCTAGGTTTCATTTTTCTGAACATTTTGATATATTATTTGTATTTTTCTGACTTATATATCAAAAGTTATTGAATTTACAATATTTAAACAGATTCTGGAATTATTAAATCATTTTTCAGATTTATTAAACCATGCTGAAACTTTTCACACCGCAAGCATACCTAGCCACAGTGGCTGACTACTGGGCCCAAGGCCACCTAAGCATCCTCGTGGGCAAAGTGGGGCAGGGGGCGGTTTGGTTATTTCTCACTGAGGCAGTACTAGCGAGGGAGGCTGACGAGTGGGACCAGGGTCGGGTCAACATGCCACGCAGGCGCCACGCGGACCTCGCCGGAGCACGGCCAGACGGCGGCGGCAGGAGGTGCTAGGGGGTGATCTGGGAAGCGCGGTTGTGTGGACTGGATACAACACGACCTGGCGGACCCTATAGAGGTGGCGCCACCCAGAGATGGTCGCTGGAGAAGCGGCTACGGCGGTGCCCGACGGCGGCTAGCGGCAGAACGCGATGGCAGATCGTTACAGGAATCAAACGAGAGTTGGGAATGTATTGGCGGGTTCCTGGGCTTACAGTGATGCTTGTGGAGGGCTCATCGAGCTCGGGGAAGGACGGACTCACCCGCGGCGACAACGGCCAGAGACAGGGAAGGAGGTGGCGATTGGAGCGATGGAGGTGACTTCCGATAGAGCTGGCCGGGGCAATCGGGCAAGTCAACCACGGCGGTCAGGCCTGTGAGCTCGGAACAACAAGGGGAAGCAAGAATCGACGGCGAGCCGGAGCTCCCGTGAGCTAGGGTTTGGCCGGAGACAGAAATTGGGGAAAAGGGAGAGGATAAGGCTCGTCCGACGGCGGCAATAGGTTTTATAGGCGTCGACGACGTCGGTAGCGTGCATCTCCTTGCAGCAGGAATCACGGCGAGGCGGGGACGGCGCCGGCATCGACACGCAGTAGCTCTCCTCACCGGCGTCCTTCTGTGGACGAATAAGAAAGAGGAAAAAAGAACGAGGGGGTATGGCCTGGCTGCGGGCTTCGCTTGGGCCAAGGTGGGCCGCGAAAAAGGGAGGGAGGAGAGGGAGTTGCTGGGATGCGGCCTGGCTGGCTTCCTGGCTCTCTTTTTTATTTCCAGAAACTTTTTCCTTTTTCTGTTTTGAAATTTCTGTTTTGTATTTGAACTTCCAATCTAATTTGAATTATTTCAAAGTACCAGAGGCTTTATAAAATATATATAATATCTCAGGGGCCCTTTTAATAAATTTGGGCTCCATTGTTTTGGGAATGTTCAAAAGATTCCAAACCATTTTGAATTGATTTCAAAGAGAGTAAAGATTAGGGTTTTAGGATTTGTTCCTTATTGAATGCATTTTTAGGATATGATGCTCATTATTTAACTAAAACTGGGGTGTTACAACTCTATCCCCCTTACGAGAATCTTGACCTGAGATTCCAAAGGCAGGAAGAGAGACAGAGAAAGAAAGGAACAGGGCCACTCTAAAGATAAGAGGGAAACACACTAACCAACTCACAGATTATCTCATGGTCAACTCATGAATGGAGTGTTTAGAAACAACTCTGAGATGACAAACATGAAACACATCGAGGTAACGGAGGAACAAGAGGAGAAAGTTTCAAGTTGTTAGATAGATGGTCTTCATAAGGATTGAGACCATGGAGCTCACAGAAGAGTTTAAGCTTCTGGATAGGAAAGCTTCCAACAGAAAGAACATGACCACAGACTTCGATAGAGAACCTCTACTAAACAGCTTAAGTAGAGATTTCAGTTTGCCAAGATATGGATCAACAAAACCAAGCTGTTGAACTACTTTTGACACAGAAGGGTCATTCTTTCATTCAACAGAAGGCCAAGATAGAAAGGTGTTTTGTGGAGAGGACTCATAAGAGTCTCAAGGAACATGTAGCAAGAGGAACTTATGATTACCAAAATAATAGTCACTCTTAAAACATGGTTGAGAAAATGAAGGAAACTCTTTATTCATCCAGGTTTATCAAAATCTTTGCCAAAGACCATGATATCACGTTACACCACCAGATGAATAGTTAAGAAGATTCCTGATGGCATGAGAAGAAATAAACTTCATTCTCAAACTTCAATTACTTGGCACAACAAGACGCTTGCCAACATAAAGGGTCTAGAGGATTGACCGAGAGACATTTAGCAACACTACTTTAAATGTTCTCCTTGATGTTCGAAAAATCAGACACCAAGTAAAGGTCAGACTTCGGATACAAAGGAAACCATAAGCACAACTTCTATAATGAATTATAGAAGAAGCCTCATGAAGAGTGGTTATTATTGCTGGGTTCAAGAGGATACGACAAAAGGTCTTTCCGGTTAAGTGTGTCAACCATTACATCAATCTTGCCGGATTTACAAAGAGACCTATGTCAAAACCTTGAGGAACACCAACCATCATTGCTGCTTGAGATTCAGCTTTGGTTAGGTGGAATGATATTTCAGACTCAGCATGTTCGAATAGAAAGTTTGCAACATTTACCACAAAGGTAAAGTCACTAGATTCTCAAGATATGGACTACAGTGTGGAGCTTCAAAAGATGAGCTAGATTGCTATACCAATGTATTTAGCAACTTGTTGGAAGAAAGCTGCGCACACATAAAGTGCTAACAATAAAACACACATTTGTCCTTAAGGAGCGGAGTTAACTCTACTCGAATCCACATCGACATCTTTGACGATTGCACGTGAACCAGATAGGATCACTTCTAACATCCAGAACCGATACTTCGAGATGACTCGAAGATGGTTCTCGAAAGTTTCCAACATTAATGTCAATTGTTCCATATGAATCTTGTAGCATGGAGAAGATAATAATGTCATTGATGGGTTCAACAACAAACTTATCGACACACTCCAAGAAGATGGACTCATATGGTGTGTGAACAAGACAAAAATACTGGTCAGACCAAAGGACATGAAGATGTACTCAAGTGAAACATCACATGAAGAAACATCATCGAGATAATCCTTGGAACTGAGTTTGATTTTGACGATGACCCAAATCAAATCAAAGATTGGGGAAGATAACAAATCCTCAAAGGAAATACTATCTTTCTTCATAACGAACAAAACTAGACATCCCTTTTATAAAGAACGTGGTCGGATATAACTTTTGTCTTACAACTCTCCAAGTTGTTGTTTAAGATCAACCAACTAGTTCAGGGGTATCTAGTACAGATCCTTGGAGAAAGGAGCAGTTCAGAGAACTTTCTTGCTCAAGAACTTTGACAACACGTTCATGTGACAACATGGTGATACTTTTAGTGGACAACTAGAATATTAGGAACCATTGATATGTCACTTAGTTCAAGAGGAAACTTGCTTTGTAAGGCAAGGAGACATAGTCTTAGAGCTTTGGCACAAGCCTAACTCTTTGACCAAAGAGAGTGTACCAGAATAGCGGACTTGGTAGCATAATCATTCTTTGCTTAATGATAGGGTTAACCAATCACGCTAAGTATGACTCAAATGTCCTTTGAGTTCAAAACAATGAAAATTGTTTAAGAATCTCAGATAGCCACATTATTATGCACATGCATCACTCACGAGCACAAAATCTCGAGGAAGGGTGGGTAAATATGTGTAAGAGCATCACTGCATTAAGGGTCATGAAACTCAGCACAACCTCTTAGTATAAAAGAGTGTGACACTTTAATGTAGAACAGACAGGAGCTAAATACCACTTCTTGATCTGCGAATTACAACACTTTGACCTGGTCCTAGATACGACGAGGTACTGGAGTTTGTTTCTCCTAAACATTCCGAAATGGTTTGTCTTGATGGACCACAAGAGTATCTTGCATTGGAAGACACCAATGCATATTTATTGCTTGGCTACCAATTGGTAGACAAAGGTCGAAAAGCAACAAAGGAGGAAAAACATGCTCATAATAGGATCCCGAGATGTGGATGCATAAGTTAAAAATCTTCCGAAAACTAATGCAGAGAAGGGTAAGGTGTGTCAGAGTCACGAATATAGATGCGAGACTCTCGAGGAGTACTCTTGTGGTGATCTATTTGGTTCCATTAAAGAACATCTGCCATAGCATGTGGTAGGGGAAGTCCTTTATTATCACAATTCAATCGCGACAATAACCACAAGCTTGGAGGCTAGAATGGTAATACAAGCCATCCTGAGGTAATGTATGAACATTAACAACAGGGGTCAAAGAAAGGATCTTGGGTTAAAGGTCAGCTTCATGTACAAGATTCACAACACCAGAATAATCCAGCACAATCAGGGATCTTAGATTCAAGTCCAAGGGTTAAAACCTGAGAAAGGAGTAACCACTACTTGAGTGACATAGCGTACACTACAAGATAGGGATCACGAGGTAGCTTCCAAAATAAGAAACAACTTCTGAAGTACCCAAGCAAACAAAAAGGAGGCACACAAGGCGAAAGGAAACCTCGAAGCCTAGAACAGAGCACTGCAGATCCGATAATATAATATTGCGGGTCCTGAAGATAGAGAGATCATGATGGAAAGAAATCTCTTAGATGAACTAGAGCAAAGGGAAACAAGGAATTCACAACGCACAAAGCTATAGAAAACTCAACACTAGGTCAACTAGCTAAGAAACGGCATGCCCAGAAGGCACCTCAGATTTTGAAGGACTAGAAGAGATATCAAAACTTTTCTAAAATCAACACCAGATAAGATAACCCAGAGGTAGAGTGAAACTGGATAAGGAGAAAAAGAAGCATACTAGAGTTTTCGCAAATACTTTTCAGCTTTTAAAATAGTTTTCTCAAACACTAGACTCAACATCGACCAATAGCAAGGTTTTCCTACCGTCGGTACTGATCTGATACCAAGACCTGTGACACCCCCGGGATCAGGGCTAAACAAATCCCAGACCTCTGTCTGACATAAGCTTAACCTTGAGCACGAGAATATCCAGTGAAGAATCGATAACACAGTAGTGACCCTACGACACAGAATTTATTACAGCAAGCTCATAATTGAGCAAGAACCAAATTATTACAAGCAGAGGTCACTGACCACAAACATAAAAAAACAGAAGGCAAATTATGCTATTAAGTATAGCTAACTTAACAAATGGCCTAAGAGGCTTGAAGCATAACGATGACGTCCCAGCCCATAGATTCCAGGCTGCCGGCCGGGAACCCCAAGCTACTCGTCGATGTCGATGTAGTATGGAACTCGTCTTCAGGTGAACACTTACTCTGCCAAAAGTATCAACAAAGCAAGGGTGAGTACAGGGTATAATCCGCAAGACTTATGGCTGGTGGCGTTGTTTTGCATAAATCCATCTTCTGTTTATAAAACAAGAGGGAGAAGAAGCTCGTCTAGTCAGAGTATTTTAAAAGGGGTTAAGATAGCGACATCTCCGAAATATTGATCATCATCTTTTGATATCCACCAAATCATCATCATCTGAACTGGGATCACCCCCTCGTACCCATGAGGAAGCATCCTTAAGCACACGTTGATCTACCAAGTTTTAAGATTAGTTTTATGTTCTCTATGATCTTAGAATCTGGTCACCAAGCGTTCATAACTATGAACATGGCTTTTCGAAAAGATTTATCCCTGCAGGGGTGTACAACTTTACCCACACGTACCAACCAACTCTTAGTGCCAAGCTATTAGCCCTCTTCCTTGGAAGGCTGGCAGAGGGTGGTTGGCCACGACCTTTACCTTGCTTTCGCCGAGACCATGAGTCATGCAATAAGTATGATTCCTCCGTAACGGGTCAAATCCCGAAGCCGGTACTTAAATATGTGAGGGGGGGGTTGGTTAACAGGGGCGCCATCTACCCCAAGCAACCCGGTCCATGCTTACCTACCTGTTATGAATGCACCTGCACCCGACAAATCTTTCAAAAAGTTTTCTATGCATATGTCGAATGGAACGCCCTAACTATGTGACTCATGGAATCTACTAGGCATGTTAATCAGGCGAGGGTTTCCCAAGCCCCGTGTGGCTGTACGCTCGTCTCGGTTCCAAAGGCAAGAACTCAGTTCCTAATGGTGGCGAGCATGGGACTAGAAAAACCACATCCCACTGTGGCCTCCATACAAGCCTTAGCATGTTTAACTCACATCACTGATCTCATCTCATCACGTTCTCCCGTCATACTAGATTCTCTGCATATGATACATCATCGGGATGGACCAGACTCAATAACTATGCATGGCTAAGCAGACACATATAATAGATCTAGCAGTGCACACAAGCCAAACCTAGTTATGCTAGGAGCATTGGATTAGGTAATATAAGCTCAAGTGAGTAATGCAACAAATATGATACTCTATCTTATCGATAAAAGACCACAGTAGAATTGTATGCATAATGGCAGGAATTGAAATGCTTTCGAAATCATAGGATTATATAATGGTGGGGCTATGCTTGCCTTTGCTAGTTGATAACAGATAAGAAGATCATCGGGAGCCTTGTACTTGACTTGGTTATAATTGGTAAAGTATTGTTTGTCGACCTTCGAGCTTCGACGGTGTTGTCCTCGGTCTTCGATCTCGATCTCGATTTCGTATTCTACCGAGAAGATCCAAACACCAGAAAGAAAGGGAAACAATCAACACATGGCATCGATGCAATGCTCAAGCAAGGATGATGACAAGTTAATTTGCATTGAATTGAAACCCTAAAGCATGCTCGACAAATTAATCAGGGTTCCGATGGGTGAAAACCCTAATTCGGAGAAACTCCGGAACATATGAGAGGGGCTGATTTTGTTCTCTAATTAAGCTTGTCTATTTAGTTGTTGATCAATGCATGATGATAGCTTAAATAGCTAGGTTTCATTTTTTTGAACATTTTGATATATTATTTGTATTTTTCTGACTTATAAATCAAAAGTTATTGAATTTACAATATCAAAAGAATGAAGGGGTATGGGCTGGCTGCGGGCTTCACTTGGGCCAAGGTGGGCCGCAAAAAAGGGAGGGAGGAGAGGGAGTTGCTGGGCTGCGACCTGGCTCGCTTTTTTATTTCCAGAAATTTTTTCCTTTTTCTGTTTTGAAATTTTTGTTTTGTATTTGAACTTCCAATCTAATTTGAATTATTTCAAAGTATCAGAGGCTTTATAAAAGATATAAAATATCTTAGGGGCCCTTTTAACAATTTGGGCTCCATTGTTTTGGGAATTTTCAAAAGATTCCAAACAATTTTGAATTGATTTCAAAGAGAGGAAAGATTAGGGTTTTAGGATTTGGTCAATATTGAATGCATTTTTAGGATATGATGCTCATGCAATGGACAATCAAACCCTAAATATTATTTAACTAAAACTGGGGTGTTACAGCCAGTTCCTGTCAATTTCCTCGCTGTAATTTGTTTACCCTTCATGCCATGTTGTTTATCTAAGGAGAGCACCTCTAGTGAACTATGGACCCCGGTCCAATCTTTACCATTGATACATTTTACACTATTCCTTGTTTACTTGCTACAAACCATTACCTTCCACACCATACGTTTAATCCTTTGTTACAGCAAACCTGTGAGCTTGACAACCTCACTAATTCGTTGGGGCAAAGTCTTGAGTTTGTGTTGTGCAGGTCTCCGTGTTGCTTGCAACACCTTTGAGACATTTCCTTCCTCCTTATGGTTCGATAACCTTGGTCTCTACTGAGGAAAGACTTGCTGCTTGCTGCTTCACACCTTGCTCTTGGGGTTTCCAACGAAACGGTTCCACGTCAAACACCAGGCACCATCAAGCTTTCTGGTGCCGTTACTAGGGAATCTACTTCAACCTCTTCCACCTCGTCAAGCGCTATCAGTGCTTTTTGACATTGTTGCAACTTGTGATGCTTAATGCTTGTCACTAGGGCCCGAGTGCCATGATCTCAGATCTAAACATGTTATTAATCATGATGATAGTATTGTTTGTTATCTTATCTTCATGTTGTTTACACATATTATTGTCCGGAACCAAAGGCCCCGAAGTGACAGAAATTGGGACAACCGAGGGAATGGCTATGATATGAGTATCACATGTGTTCACGGAGTGTCAATGATTTTCTCCGGTACTCTATTAAAAGGAGTACCTTCATTGCCAGTAGATTCCCTTGAGGCCCCGCTGCAACACGTTGGTAGGACAAAAGATGTTGTGCAAATTCTCATTGCGAGAACGTATGACTATATATTGAACACATGCCTATGATCATTTAATACTTGGATGCTTTATCTTATTTATCTGCAAATGCCCTAGATCTTGATATTACATGAATAGTCTTGTCCATGCAACGCCCGTCCATCCATACCTATGACTACCGCACTCAAATCTTGATGTTTGCTACTATTATTACTACTGCCTTTGTTTTACCGCTGCTATTACTTTGCTATTTCTACTACAAAACTGTTGCTACTGATAAACTAATGTGAGCAAGACTATTTCCAGGTGCAGCTGAATTGACAATTCAGTTGTTAAGGCTTATAAATATTCTTTGGCTCCCCTTGTGTCGAATCAATAAATTGGGCTTTAATACCCTTGAAGACTATTGCGATCCCCTATACTTTGTAGGTCATCAGGGAGGACCAGCAACTTCATAAAGGATGAGATGACATGCATCCAGGGCATTTTCAAGGGCCTGCCAGCTATGCACTTACCAAGGAAGAGAAGGAAATCTGTTTTGATGTCCTTTTCAGTATCGGGGTCCTATCTGGCTTTTCGTCAAATATAAAGGGAATAGTAAATATGGAAGATAAAAAATGATAACCTAAAGTCTCATGACTGCCATGTGCTTATGACACAATTGCTTCCTGTAGCATTGATGGGAATTCTACCAAAAAATGTTCTACTCATCATTGTGAAGGTATGTGAATTCCACAATGCAATTTCTCAAAAGGTAATCGATCCAGAAAGTCTATCAGGGTTATAGATTGATGTGGTCTAATTTTTGGTTAGCTTCGAGTTGTTGTTCCCTCCATCCTTCTTCAATATTATGATGCACCTCCTAGTTCACCTACTCAAAGAGATTAGAATTCTCGGTCTTGTGTTTCTACACAATATGTTCCCCTTCGAGAGGTTCATGGGAGTCTCAAAGAAATATGTTCATAACCGTGCTAGGCTAGAAGGAAGCATCTCCAAGGGCTATGGAACAGAGGAGGTCATTGAGTTTTGTGTTGACTTTCTTCCAGACCTTAAGCTGACTGGTGTTCCTAAATCTCGGTATGAAGGGAGGCTGACTAGAAAAGGCACACTAGGAAGGAAAGCAATGGTATGTAGGTATGGGCATTCTTTCAGTCAAGAACACTACACAGTTCTACACAATTCCACCTTGGTGGATCCGTATATCGAGAAACACAAGAATATTCTATGCTCCGAAAACCAGCGGAAGCCTGACTCCTAGATTAGAGTGGAATACGATGCTACTTTCGGTAGTTGGTTGCAAACACATATCATGAATAATACCACTGTTGGATATCAGATGTACTTGTTGTCCAGGTTACCATCTTCGACTATATGTACTTTCCAAGGGTATGAGATAAATGGGAATACATTTTACATGATCACCCAAGATAAAAAAGCACCAACCAAAATAGTGGTGTACGCTTTGATGCAACATATGACAATGGGTAGAAGGACACATACTATGGGTACATAGAGGATATATGGGAACTTGACTATGTACCTACTTCTTAGGTCCCTTTGTTTTGGTGCAAATGGGTCAAGATGATAGGAGGCAGGGTACATGTAGACAAAAAGTATGGCATGACAATAGTGGATCTCAACAATCTTGCGTACATGAACGAACCATTCGTCCCAACCAATGATATGGATCAGGTTTTCTATGTGAGGGACATGTCTAACAAACTAAGAAAAAGAAATCAGCAAAAGAATACATCGTCCGAGGAGCCAAAGAGCCACATAGTTCATTCAGAGAAAAGAAACATCATGGGAGTGTATGACAAGACAGACATGTCAGAAGATTATAATAAGTTTCATAAAATCCTGCGCTTCAAAGTGAAAACTAACAAAAGCATCCTATTAAATGATGAAGATTCTCCATGGCTATGGCGCAGAAGAAACCCACAAAATTGGATAGGGATGTTGGTGATGCGTAATAATGTATTAAACCTTTTATGTAATATCATATTATGAGTTAAACCTTTTATGTAAGATGGAAAACTGGCAACATTGTTCACCATCGCAAGATCCACATGCATGCACAATATGGGAATAGTATCAAAAACTATGTCACGGTTCTGCACATAACATCGGTCATTCAGATCAAAAGCCACGAAAACAAATACATCTTGCTCAATCAAACTGGACGACGAATCCCGGTGCCTGAGCCATAGGAGGTGAACACCCAAAGAGAAGGAACCATCACACGAGCATATATCGGGTGAGATCCCATAAGAACCTGCCTTGTATCAGAGACCCTGACGTCCAATGCAACCATATAGCAACGGACATGCTCGTCCTCCTTCCTGACACGACGCTGTGCCCTCCTCGTGGGACGGCTCCCTCTGCACCAAGCCTAGACCACGTGACGGCCACCAAAGAAGCTCGGGGTCGACGACGAGACCCGGATTCCTCACCAAGCGACGCGTCCCGAAAGGTAGCACCTCCCAGTGCCATCCTGGCGGAGCCTAGTCTTAGACATGCCCAGTGGAGCCCAGTATTCCGTCGTTGCCTCCTAGTCGACTACGAGGAAGCGGGATGGGCATCCTAAAGTAGGCGGTAGGGAATGTGTATATGTGTGGGTGTGGCCATGACGGTCGTCCTATAAATAGAGGGAAAGGGCGGTAAAA
The DNA here is from genome assembly GCA_916181665.1 of Avena sativa. NCBI lineage: Eukaryota > Viridiplantae > Streptophyta > Magnoliopsida > Poales > Poaceae > Avena > Avena sativa. The sequence goes on from OV702296.1 coordinate 223,265,630, forward strand.
CATGACGGGAAGCGGAGGGAAAGGGCGGGAAAACATGTCGGGAAATGGACGGAAAGGGCGGGAAATATCTTTAGTCCTGGTTTCCTAACTGGGACTACGGGATCGGGACTAATGGCCCCCCTTTAGCTCTGGTCAAGCCACAAACCGGGACTAACACTCAAAGACGGGAAAACATTGCGGGAAGCGGTGGAAAATGGCGGGAAAATCTTTAGTCCCGGTTAGTGGCTCCAAACGGGACTAAAAGCTCTGGTTAGAGGGAAAGGCGGGAAAACAAACAGTTAATAGTTTGACAAGTTAGAATATTTTTTTATAAAACATAAAATGGATGTGTATTAGTTATTAAAATTCAAGCACCTTTTATGTTAGAAAGTTTAGTGAGATTCAAAAATATGCAAAATATTATAGTTAATGCATTTTTAATTGAAATAGGAAAAATGGTTAATAGTTTGAATATTTAAAATAATTATTTGATAAAAAAATCGATTTGGATTGCTTATCCAAATTCAAGCACTTTTCTTGTTGAAAGATTTCTCAAATTTATAAGTATGCAAAAACTATATAATTCAAATGTTTAAAAAAACAAATTCAAATGTTTGAAAAAACAGCACAAAGCGCGCTAGTTTTTCAATTTTGGGCCTTTTGTTTCCGCCAACTCACCAGCGGCGACTAAAGGGGAAGCACGCGTTGGTGCTCGAAAAGCACCCCCTCCCCCGTTAGTCTCGGTGTGTTACACCAGACGGGACTAATGACCCCCATTTAGTCTCGGCTGGTGCTAGACACCAGGACTAAGGAGTTATTTATGCGCGGCCTCCTACCCCGGTCGAATCCACCGACCGGGTCTTGGAGGCCATCAACGATTTTACAGCGTCGCCAGGCAACCAAAACGCCGACCGCCACCGCCACCATGCCTACCCGCGGACCTCCGTGCTGGCCGCCACCGTCGCACGTCCGCGTGCCTCCGCCGTGCCCCTCCGCATGCCTCCCCATGATGGCCGCCACCGCCACGCCCTCTATCACCGGCCGCCACCGCGCCTCCCCGCGCCGGCCGCCACCGCCTCGAGGAGTTGCCAGCTCCGATGGAGCGTCTGTATAGAATTTAATATTATTTTGTAAAGATATATTGCATAGAAATATTGGTATAGAAATATTTGTATGAAAATATTATTGTATAGAAATATTATTGCATAGAAATATTTGTATATAAATAATTATTGCATAGAAATATTTGTGTTGCATATAAATATTTGTATAGAAATATTATTGCATACAAATAATATTGTATAGAAATATTATTTCGTAGAAATATTTGTATAGAAGTATTATTGTATAGAAATAATATTCTATAGAAATTTTATTGCATATATTTGTGTTGCATTTAAATATTTGTATAGAAATAATATTGCATAGAAATAATATTTTAAAGAAATATTATTGCATAGAAATATATCTATAGAAATAATATATTTGTGTGCATTTTGAAATAATATTGTGTTCATCTCGCATTTTGCAGAAACTAAGGATCCACCTAGTCCAATCCGTAGAGACCTAGCACAAGAAGAGATTCTCGAGGATATAATCCAGGACGCTGATCCACCCGAATCTCCCTCGAGGTATCTAAACCCACCCGATGAGGGAGAGGAGGTCGACCGAATAGAGGGAGAAGCCATCGGCTCCAATGAAGGAGGAGCTGACATCTCCGACGATGGAGAAGCCAATGGATCCTTAACGAAGACCGGCGAGGTATATATATGATGTCTGGTGACCACTAGATATATGACGAATGTTGTACATACCGAGTTGTATACATATTATATTGACGAATGTTTATTCTCTTAGGCCTCCACATCGAGCAAAAATTTCAAACGAGGCCTGGACAAAAAGTTGGATGCGCATACGAATTATACAATTATGATGGTATCAGCACTAGGCAAACCGTTGGAACCTGAAAATGCCAAAACTGTATTTCTACAACAATGTGGAGTGATGGTTAGAGATCGCATCCCGATCACCATTCGAGAGTGGCATAAGACCAAAAAGAGGCGAAAGGGAGTGAGTGTGTCGCCGAAAGGAACAAAGAGGGTATTTGGAATGACCTCATGGCACATTTCACTGTGCCATAATATGAGGATGATGCCGAGACAGCTGCATTGAGGAATAAAGTCAAGTAGTGGGATCTTAAGAAGATGGACAAACTATTCCGGAATTGAAAGAAATTATTATGGCTAAAGTATCAAAAGGACAAGACTACTCCAAACTTCGAAGGCTCTCTAGCGAAGCATCAGCCTTACTAGGATTCATTAGTGAAGTACAAGAGGTCAGAAGATGCTAAGAATAAGTCAGAAAAAACAAGAAAAATGCTATGAAAAATAAATATCACCATCGCCTGGGGCCAGGGGCTACACGACTGCCATGCCAAAGTGGGATAAAAGAGAAAGAGCTGTGTGATAAAGGGATCATTCCAGAACCAATGAGCGAAGAATGAGATTTGAGGGCAATAAATTGGTTCCTTGGGCATGGGAGTCAGTATGACGAACTTACAGGGGACCTTCTTTGAAGTGACGGGATTAGGATACCCATGGAAACATGGTTGAAAGTGGTGAAAGTAATAAAAGAGGGGAAAACAAAGTTCCGTCCAGATAGAGAGAAAGAATTGCTAACAAAGGTCCTCAGGAATGATGACCACAGAGGACGAGTACGAGGCCTTGGCCCTAGTTATACGTGGGAGATTGTGTTTCCCAAAGACAAAGGTACTTATAGAAGACGAGCAAGAGCAAAGCTACGACTAGAGGAGGAGGGATACATGTTAAACCAGTTGCTAGCACGAATTGACAAGAAGCAGCATCAGATTGATGAACTTATAGGAGTATCGCAGCTGCAAGATCCTGCACCCAATATTACCGCCGACCGATCTCAGGAGAGAAGCAGCATGGCTGAATCTGAGATCCCGTTTGACGATGCACGGATGATATATGGCGGTCCCAGGTACGTTGTGGATGGAATCAAGGAGCGGATATCTTGTGAGCTCAATCAGAAGGTGAAGAACATATCCGTGAAGGTGCTGGTCGGATGTGCTTTACCTTGTCCACCTGACGCACGCTGGCATGGCAGTGATATTTCAGCTGGCTATGCTAAAGTCTGGTGGATCAAATCGTAAAGGGGTGGGACTCAATGGAGCTTGACATCCCTAGACCTGAAGGTGAGAAGACACTCGGAGAAGTACTAGGTGGTATCATTCTATGGGACAAGAACAACATGAAGCTTCCAGGCTCGGCCGCCAAGGCCAACACTGCCTATGAGTCGTGCAGGTCACCTTCACCTCCATCACCTCCAAGAAGCCCATTCCATGACTACGACCACCACAACATGAGTCCATCTCGATCTCTGCTGCAGGGTCAGTCATCTTCGCCCCCGCTAAGGACAATAAGCGGAAGCGTGCTTCGTCAATGAGTACTAACCGACGCAGCAGCCCAAAATGAAAAATGTCGCCCTCCCAAGAGTACCTTATAATGATCTTCCCATCATACCTTACGATCGTACTGACACGGAAAACGTAGCGATCGCAAAGGCCGAATGTGATGCGCATTTTCATAAGAAGATACCCGAGCCTTCCCTGGTATACACCGAGAAGAAAAAAGCGTATGCACTTGATTTTCTTAACACAAAATCACAATATGAGTTGCACCATAAGCCAGATGACTATCTACGCACAGTTGAGAAGGAAGTGATGAAGATCAAATCAAGTATAAGTGCAAGTGGGAGCAAATCAAGTAAAGGTGCAAGCGGGAAAAGAAGGGGCGTTCCCCATCTCGGGAACAGGCCGAACAATCGATCCCACCCCTCAAGGTGTTATCCAAAGACGTTCCCCAGCTGCTGCTAAAGGATATGGAAGAAGCTACGAATTGGGTGGCCACTATGAATGTGAGTGTTGCCGAATTGATAGGTTCCCAATACGACAAGTTTCCTAAGGCTAATGTAGTCCCTAGATATGTCTCAGCGATGGATTTGGTCAGCAAAGAAAAGTTTCAAGAACTGCCAACACAAATGTGGAATCTCCATGAATTGTACTTGAGAGTTGTCAAGAAGGACAGAACAATGATCATAGCGGAAGTCCCACGTGAGTACTACTTTAGAGCCGAAGAGGTCCATGTTGAGTTTCTAGAACTCTTCCTGTTATACAATTTCGACGCCCTCGACAAATCTATCATGAGTTTCTATTGTCTGTAAGTTGTTGAATTCATTGTCTACATATAAGTTGTTCAGTTTTTCAGTTGTTCAGTTTATTGCATGTAATTATCCTCATTATATCATTTTGTACTCTATTATTATGCAGAATGAAGATCTAGGAATGTAAAAGAAGGACAATCTATAGTGTTGGATTCATTGACCCAGATAAAGTACATATAGATACGCTAACGCAAAAACCCAAGGATACGGAGGAAAACCTTCTAAGGCTTCTAACGAAGCAAAATTTCTATGACCACATACTGTTTTCTTACAATTTTAAGTGAGGGTCTTACTTTGTTGTACACACTCACTTTTTCTTACTCGATGTTAAGTGTAACTGATGAGTTACTGACGTATATATAAACGTGTGCAGCTTCTACTGGATTCTGGTAGACATTCAAGTTGATAAGGGACTATTTGAAGTCATGGACCCATTAAAGAGACACCTGGAAGAGTTCCACAGCATGCAGGACATGCTGCAAAGGTAATTTTCGCGCTAGATCGGTCTCTTTCGTTGATTTCCTGAGATATCAGGTAATAACTTTATTCATTTTCTTTGTCGGGAAGGGTTTGAACCTGCTCAAGCGTCTGGGTTACACCTTCCTTTAGTAAGAATCTAATGTTTACTCTAGTCTCGGTAAGTAGTACGTGATATTTCCGGGCATATCTTTACTTAAAGTTTGAATACAATTATGATGCTAGATTATTATTTTGATTGAATTATATTCTCATAAAGTGCGTGAGGCATCCACCGGGGACGAATCTATGTGGATACTGCATTTGCATGTTCATTCGCACGTTTACCACTGAGCACAAAGATTATAGAGTCGATGTAACTAATACATTCACAACATCTTTTTATTACCATCACTTTTTGTTATCATGATTGATATTGCTATTGATCTCCTTTTCGTATATAGTTCGAGGGCATGCGGAATCAGCTCCTAAAAGAGCGACACATACTAGAAATTGCAGATGAATTGGTGGGATTTTTTTTGAAAGAGATGATAGATGATGCTGGAGAATTTAGCGTGAATATACGCTAGTGATGATCCCCGACCATGTAAACGAATAGACGGGCTCTAGTCCAGGTAATTGTGATCTCCATGTAACTATCAAATTTGTATATATTTGTATGCTCAATCTTGTAAGACAAGTTATCTTATATATGCACAAATATGTACGATATGTGGTAACGTAGAAATATTCAAAAACCATTTTGAAATTAAAAAAGAAATAAATAAAAGAATACAAAATGAATCCTCTGCCATGGCAGAGAAAGTGCCCAAAATGCTGCTGTGACAAAGAACCGTTTGTCGTGGTCCGTAACACCAACCGGGACAAACGGGGGTGCACCCTGTGCGTGCCGCGGCGGCCACGTGGAGGACCATTTGTCCCAGCTGTTAATTGGACCGGGACTAATGTATGTGCCTCTAGTCCCGCTTAGCTAGTCCCGATTTGACAACCGGAACAAAATCCCCTTACGGGCCGGGATTAGAGGCCACTTCTCTACTAGTGACTAAAATTGATGAAATTTTGCCTTTTTCTTTAATATATAAAAACAAAAATATGACGAGCGAAAATTCATGCCAAGACACGATGGAAATTTTTATTTTTCTAAAAAAGTAATCTACTAGGTGACAATTGCTATGGTCCATTGTAGTTTTTCATGGCAACTTTGAATCCAAGCCGTCCTGAGAATTAAACGCAAACGCCGTTCGCGTGATAGGGGTTCTTAAACAAGTCTATGATTGTATGTATTTTATAAGTGTGAAATGTTACATGCTGTTGAAGCTGGGTTTCCCTTTAAGAATAGTCCAGCTTATTATGAGATGTTCTTTTTCCATAGCCAGATTTTTAGTTTAGGTGTATAGGGGTTTGTGAGAACCATTTTCATAGTCTCCTAGAATTAGTCTGGGTGATTCTATCTCACCCCACCTTTTCTTATTTTTTGGAGAAGGGTTGACGGCTTTACTACATCACTAAATGATGGTTTTTTAGCGAGAGGTGTGAGGGTTGTTATACTCTGTATATGATAAGGAGTAGGAGTTTTATTTGTAAACATATTGTAATGAAACTATGTTACTCCTATTATATAAACTGACCTAGGCCAGCTGTCTGGGTCAAGGTTGTTTGTCCCAATCTCATTGTTTTATATAGTATCAGATTAGGTTACATTGGTTACCGTTTCCCTTGCAAACGCGGCACCGACGTCGGCCCTTCCTCGCCTCACGACCCTTAGCGTGGTGTCAAGACCGGTCCCCTGGGGTCACACCTCCGGGTCCTCTCCCACAGCCGCCCCCTCCTGATCGGATTGACTGCTCCATCATCCGTCGCCGGCCCTGGCATATAGGGCGTTCTGCCTCCGCTGGTCTCCTACGGCATCCCTTCTTCCACGACCTGTGTGGCTGCGCCGCCACGCTATGGTGGTCCCGTGCACACGCCCTACAGTGCCTACTCGGCGCCGACCTATGGTGACCCACCTGCGCCCACGTATGGCGCTCCTGCACCGACCTACAACGCCCTGCCTGAAGGGAATATGCCCGAGTGGCAATAATAAAGTTGTTATTATCGTATTCCAAGTATATGATATATGTTTATTTTGCATGCTATACTTGTATTAAAAGGAAACGTTAATACATGTGTGTTTAATAAACAAATAAAGTGTTCCTGGTTATGCCTCTCATATAAACTATCTCATTGATTAACAAGATGATCAAGGTTTCCTTATCATGGTCATTGGATATTGTTAATAACGAGATCACAATATTGGTGGAATGATGTGATGAACATTCATACAAATTATAGTAATACGATCAAAGTCATTATGTTTAAATTACTATAACCACTACTGGAAAAACCATCTTTGGTTCGGTGTGAACAAGGCCAGCAGTCCCGGGCCGTGAGGCCTCTAACGGCTAGAAACGGCTGTAGTCACTAGTCCCGGGCCGGACCAGGTCATTAGTCCCGGTCCGTAATACGGCTCGGGACTAATAACCTGGAGCAGGCCAGCTGGTCCTTTCGTGGACTATTAGTCCCGGGTCGTATCATGGCCCGGGACTAGTTGTCCACCATTATATATATTCTACCTCCTGTCCTGCTGCACTAAAGCATATGGTGGCCATTTTTCTCAAAGAAGCAAGAGAATTCATGCCGTTTTTTTTCTCAAGATTTGTCAAGATTTAGTTTACAACACCTAAATCCAAAGCTTTAAAAGGTTAGAACTTCATTCTTTCATCTCTTATTGCTACTTTAGCTCTATAATGCTCTAGAAGTATAGAGATATGGATCAAATGCATGCATGCTCTAGAAGTAGCTAGAAGGATTTTGATATATATGTGTAACAAATTTTGATTAGGCACATAGTTACTGAAAATTGAAATGTGTAATTTTAGAGTTTTAGAGCTTAGAATGGAATGAGGTTTTCACTGATAGAACAATAATAAAAAACTCCACATTTATCATGTTGATTATTTACTCCAATTCACAAATTGGTGCATGTAAATTTTTCAAAATTCAAAATTAATGCTCTAGAATCTCTCAGTATAACTTGTAATAATTTTTAACATGTTGTGTAATGGTTTTTGATATACTTTTACTATAATGCAGATGGTCCGGGAATGGATCTACGGTACTGACCGACGCTCTAGCGAGTTCATTAATGGCGTGAATGAATTCATATGTGTTGTTGATGCAAACAAGCGCAATGGTTTTGCATTCTGTCCATACAATGGATGTAGGAATCAAAAGGATTACTCTGACTCAAAAACCCTTCACAGCCACCTGTTGAAGTCCGGCTTCATGCCTAGTTATAATTGTTGGACCAAGCACGGAGAGAGAGGGGTTATAATGGAAGACAATAAAGAAGAGGAGGAGGATGACAACTATCATGGTTTTCCTGAGTACGGAGATACTTCCATGAGGGATGCTGAAGGGGAGGATGAAGAAGAGACACATGATGAACCCGCTGATGATCTTGGTCGGACCATTACCGATGCACGAAGAGATTGCGAAACTGAAAAGGATAGGGAGAAGTTCAATCACATGTTAGAGGATCACAAAAAGTTGTTGTACCCAAGTTGCGAAAATGGTCTGAAAAAGCTGGGGAGCACACTGGAATTGCTGCGATGGAAGGTTGAGTGTGCTATACCTGACTCCTCATTTGAAAAGTTGCTGAAAATGATGAAGAATATGCTTCCAAAAGATAACGTATTGCCCTCCAGTACGTACGGAGCAAAGAAGGTGGTCTTACCTCTAGGTTTAGAGGTTCAGAAGATACATGCATGCCCTAATGACTACATCCTCTACCACGGTGAGGACTATGAGAATTTGGATGCATGCCCGGTATGCACTTCACTTTGGTATAAGATTAGACGAGATGACCCTGGTGACGTTGAGGGCGAGCCACCCCGAAAGAGGGTTCCTGCCAAGGTGATGTGGTATGCTCCTATAATACCACGGTTGAAAAGATTATTCAGAAACAAATAGCACGCAAAGTTGTTGCGATGGCATAAAGAGGAACGTAAGTCAGACGGGATGTTGAGACACCCCGTTAATGGGTCGCAATGGAGAAAAATCGATAGAAAGTACCCGGACTTTGCAGATGACGCAAGGAGTTTAAGGTTTGGTCTAAGTACAGATGGCATCAATCCCTTTGGGGAGCAGAGATCCAGTCACAGCACCTGGCCCGTGACTCTATGCATCTATAACCTTCCTCCTTGGTTTTGCATGAAGCGAAAGTTCATTATGATGCCAGTGTTGGTCCAAGGTCCGAAGAAACCCGGCAACGACATTGATGTGTACCTAAGTCCATTAGTGGAAGAACTTTTACAGTTGTGGCACGAACCCGGGATACACGTGTGGGATGAGCACAGACAGTAAGAATTTAACCTCCGAGCATTGCTTTTCATAACAATCAATGATTGGCCTGCTCTTAGTAACCTTTCAGGACAGTCAAACAAGGGATACAATGCATGCACACAATGTTTAGATGAGACTGAAAGTATATATTTGGAACATTATAAGAAGAATGTATACAATGAGCAACGTCAATTTCTTTTGGCCAAGCATCCCTTAAGAAAGAAAGGCAAGCATTCCAACGGTCTGGCATGTCACCAGACGAAGCCTAAGGAGCGTACTGGTGCTGATATATTTGATATGGTCAAAGATTTGGATCAAATGGTAACCTTTGGAAAGGGTCTTGGAGGAAAATCTGTTCCGAAGGACGCTGAAGGACACGCACCCATGTGGAAGAAGAAATCTATATTTTGGGAGCTACCATATTGGAAATTCTTAGAGGTTCGCTCTGCAATCGATGTGATGCATGTGACGAAGAATCTTTGCGTGAACCTGCTAGGCTTCTTGGTCGTGTATGGCAAGACAAAAGATACACCGGAAGCACGAAAGGACCATCAACGTATGAAAGACCCAGATGGCCTGCATCCAGAATGGTTTCAAGGTCATGCCAGCTATGCTCTTACCAAACAAGAGAAGGAAATATTCTTTGAATGCCTAAGGAGTATTAAGGTCCCGTTTGGCTTCTCGTCGAATATAAAGGGTATAATAAATATGGCAGAAAAAAGTTCCAAAACCTAAAGTCTCATGACTGCCACGTGATTATGACGCAAATGCTTCCGATTGCATTGAGGGGGCTTCTACCAGATAATGTTCGAGTACCCATTATGAAGCTATGTGCATTTCTCAATGCAATCTCTCAGAAGATAATCAATCCTGAAGATCTACCACGGTTACAGAATGATGTGGTCCAATGTCTTGTCAGTTTTGAGTTGGTGTTCCCACCATCCTTCTTCAATATTATGACGCACTTGCTGGTTCACCTACTCAAAGAGATTTCCATTCTCGGTCCTGTATTTCTACACAATATGTTTCCCTTTGAGAGGTTCATGGGAATCTTAAAGAAATATGTTCGTAACCGTGCTAGGCCAGAAGGAAGCATGTCCAAGGGCTATGGAACACAGGAGGTCATTGAATTTTGTGTTGACTTTGTTCCTGACCTTAAGACGATTGGTCTTCCTCAATCGCGGTATAAGGGGAGACTGAGTGGAAAGGGTACTCTAGGAAGGAAATAAATAATATGTAGGGATGAACATTCTTACACCGAAGCACATTACACCGTTCTACATAATTCTATCTTGGCAGCCCCATATATCGAGGAACACAAGAAAATATTACGCTCCAACAACCCTGGAAAGCATGACTCTTGGATTAGAGATGAACACATGAAGAGTTTTGGCGGTTGGTTGCAACATCTCATCAAAAACAACACTCTTGGAGATTATCTATACTTGTTGTCTAGGTCACCATCTTCGACTATATCGACTTTCCAAGGGTACGAGATAAATGGGTATACATTTTACACGATAGCCCAAGATAAAAAGAGCACCAACCAAAACAATGGTGTCCGCTTTGATGCAACAGACAACAATGGGTCAAAGACCACATATTATGGTTACATAGAGGAGATATGGGAACTTGACTATGGACCTACTTTTAAGGTCCCCTTGTTTTGGTGAAAATGGGTCAAGCTGACAGGAGGAGGGGTTGAGGTAGACAAGAAATACGGAATGACATCGTTGGATCTCAACAATCTTGGGTACTTAGATGAACCATTCGTCCTAGCCAATGATGTGGCTCAGGTTTTCTATGTGAAGGACATGTCTACCAAACCTAGAAAAATAAAAAATAAGAAAAAGAATACATCAGACGATGAGCCAAAGCACCACATAGTTCTTTCAGGAAAAAGAAACATCGTGGGAGTGGAGGACAAGACAGACATGTCAGAAGATTGTGATAAGTTTCATGAAATTCCTCCCTTCACGGTGAAGGATGAACCAAGCATCATGTTAATGAATGAAGATGCTCCATGGATATGACGGGATCAGAAAGGAACACACGCGAAGAAATGATATGTAATAATTGTAACATTTTATGAGTGAAGATGCTCCATGTGTCCATTTTTATAGTGTTGTCTGCAAACAATCTTGAGTGTGTTAGTCCCGTTTTGTGGCTGGACCGGGACTAAAGGAGGGCCTTTAGTCCCAATTGATACTTACCATTAAGATCTGATCTCCAAACGCGTGAGGTCACATATTAGGGAGTGCCTCTATGACCAGTTTCTCGGAGATGCCGGAGGACTAGGCTCCGGCGGCATCTCCCTGAAACTGGCCGTAGTGGTGTCCCTACTCTCGAAAACCATCTTGCAGCTTGTAACTTCTCTAACTAGATCAATACGCCTGGGAGCTAACTAATTTCACATATTAGGGAGTGCCTGTATGACCAGTTTCTCGGATATGCCGGAGAACTGGGCTCCGGCGGCATCTCCCTGAAACTGTCCGTAGTGGTGTCCCTGCTCTCGAAAACCATCTTGGAGATGCCGCAAACTGGCTGGAGGACTGGACTCACAAGGATGCCTATTTATAGTACAAGGAGCTCGACATAATGTCGACACTCACGACATAATGTCGACACTCACCCCTATTATTAGTGCCGACTCATGTTTTGTCCCGGTTGGTGTCTCCAACCAGGACTAAAGGTTCATCTTTAGTCCCGGTTGGTGACACCCATCCGGGACAAGGTACAAGCCGCACGACATAATGTCAATACTCACCCCTATTATTAGTGTCGACTGGCCCAGTCTGCCGCAATCCCTTCAGTCGCGGTTGGTTTCTCCAACCGGGACTAAAGATGAACCCTCTCTTTATAGGCATTTCCCTCTATTTATTAGGTAACACTCAACAAATTTATTAATATTAAAAACCGGGACAAACCGGGACTAGCTAACACTCAGGACTAAAGCCGCCCCCTTTACTCATAATCATGCCTAGTCCTATATTATGCAGCTTCAGGGCCTTCTTCGTCATCGTCACCTGCCACTCCGGGTATCCTCATCCCATCCATGGTATATACCAGGGGCCATTCCAGCCTCGGATTCACGGCGGCCAGGGGAGGGGTATCCTGGAAGACGATGTCGCTACCACCGGGCCGGTGTGGGGCCTTTTTGTGGCTCTGTGGTAGGTGGACTCGTGGGCACCGCAGGAGAGAATGGTCTCCCCGGCGATGTAGCGCATCACTCTGATGATAGTATGGTTCGCCCACCACAGACGACGGCCGGCTTCGTTATGGTTCACCGGGGGCGGGCCATCACCCTCATACTTGGGGAGCTCCCTTTCTTGCCTATTAGCGAAGAAGGCATTCCAGGTGTCGTAGTTGTTGGGATCCCACTAGGGATCCATCCGCTGCTCCGGCGTGAGCTCGTGGTAGAAGTGGTTTGTGATGGCCGCCTGGCGTGCGGAACCTTGAGGGACAGGAGGGACAGGAACCCCTCCAGCGCTCAACATCCAGCCGGCGGGCGGCCGGTAGCCCGGTGGACAAGGGTAGTTGGAAGCGCACAGCGCCTCGGTCTCCTCGAGGGTCAGAATGGCCCAGTAGGCATTGTCCATTGTTCTAAGAGAGGAAGGTGTGGATGTGTGGATAGCCATGGCGCGATCGCCCTAAATATAGAAGGAAAGGGCGGGAAAACTTGGCGTGAAGCTTTGGGAAATGGCGGGAAATATCTCTAGTCCTGGTTGGTGACTACATCCGGGACTAAAAGCTCTCATAGAAAGGAAGGGCGAGAAAACTTGGGAGGAAGCAGTGGGAAATGGCGCAAAATATCTTTAGTCCCGATTTGTGACTACAATCGGGACTAAATGGATATTATATTAAGATTCTTTATAATAAAAGATATGATTTTCCAAAGTTTTTATATTTGATTTGAATTAAAAAAGAAAATGTACAAATGAAATAATTTATAAATGATGCAATCAGATAAATGGATATTATATTAAGATTCTTTATATTTTTTTGATAATAATAGACATATTATTTGTTTTATTTGGATTATTACAATAAAAGATATGATTTACCAAAGTTTTTATATTTGATTTGAATTAAAAAAAGAAAATTTACAAATGAAATAATTTATAAATTATGCAAACAGATAAATGGATATTATATTATATTAAGATTCTTTATATTTTTCTGATAATAATAGACATATTATTTGTTTTATTTGGATTATTACAATAAAAGATATGATTTTCCAAAGTTTTTATATTTGATTTGAATTAAAAAAAGAAAATTTACAAATGAAATAATTTATAAATTATGCAAACAGATAAATGGATATTATATTATATTAATATTCTTTATATTTTTCTGATAATAATAGACATATTATTTGTTTTATTTGGATTATTACAATAAAAGATATGATTTTCCAAAGTTTTTATATTTGATTTGAATTAAAAAAGAAAATTTACAAATGATGCAAACAGATAAATGGATATTATATTAAGATTCTTTATATTTTTCTGATAATAATAGACATAATATTTGTTTTATTTAGATTATTACAATAAAAGATATGATTTTCCAAAGTTTTTATATTTGATTTGAATTAAAAAAAGAAAATTTACAAATGAAATGATTTATAAATGATGCAAACAGATAAATGGATATTATATTAAGATTGTTTATATTTTTCTGATAATAATAGACATATTATTTGTTTTATTTGGATTATTACAGTAAAAGATATGATTTTTCAAAGTTTTTATATTTGATTTGAATTAAAAAAAGAAAATTTACAAAAGAAATAATTTATAAATGATGCAAACAGATAAATGGATATTATATTAAGATTCTTTATAGTTTTCTGATAATAATAGACATATTATTTGTTTTATTTGGATTATTACAATAAAAGATATGATTTTCCAAAGATTTTATATTAGTTTTCAATTAAAAAAAGAAAATTTACAAAAAAACAATTAGTCGCGGATCGTGGCTGGAACCGGGACTAAAGGGTGCCTACGCGCGTGAAAACGAAGCGGCCAAAAAAACCCTTTAGTCCCGGGCCGTGGCTTAACCTGCGACTAAAGGGGGGGGTCTTTAGTCGCGGGTTAAGCCACGGCCCGGGACTAAAGACCCTTTAGTCTCGTCCCGTGGCTTAGCCCGGGACTAAAGGGTGTGACCCTATATATTCCGCGCGCCACCGCCCCTGCCCAGCACTTGCATTTCTCGACGAAGACGCAGCAGACGACGAACACAGAGACGAAACACAGGGAGGTGTTGTCCGACCGCCGATTCCACCGCCCCGCCGTGCCGTGCTCCGCCGCTCCGCGCTCCGCCGCTCCGCGCTCCCCCATGCCGCGCGCCACCGCTCCGCACGCCGCCATTTCGCCGCCTCGCCGTGTCGCGCGCCGCCGCTCCGCGCCGCCTCGCAGTCGCGCGCTGGCGTCAGTGAGCGCTCGATCGAGGCCGGGGTGGTTTTTTTATTTTAGTTAGCATTATGATTATTATTGTTTTAGTTAATTTATTAGAATTAGTATTAGGATTATAATTATTGTTTTAGTTATTAGGATTAGTATTAGGATTATATTGTTTTAGTAGTTATTAGGATTAGAATTATTGTTTTAGTTATTAGGATTATTGTTTTAATTAAAATATTAGAATTAGGATTATTGTTTTTTTTTGTTTTATTTATTAGGGTTATATTGTTTTAGTTATTTTTTTGTTTTACCACAAATAATATTAGGATTATTGTTTTATTAAGGTTATTTTTTTGTTTTAGTTATTATGATTATTGTTTTAGCACAAATAATATTAGGATTATTATAATTAGGATTATATTGTTTTAGTTATTAGGATTAGGATTAGGATTATTGTTTTAATTAAAATATTAGAATTAGGATTAGGATTATTGTTTTAGTTATTTTTTTGTTTTATTTATTAGGATTATAGTGTTCTAGTTATTTTTTTGTTTTACCACAAATAATATTAGGATTATTGTTTTATTAGGGTTATTTTTTGTTTTAGTTATTATGATTATTGTTTTAGTACAAATAATATTAGGATTATTATAATTAGGATTATATTGTTTTAGTTATTAGGATTATTGTTTTTTCTAACATGTTTAACTCTCATTTTGTTATAGATAATTAAGTCATGGATCCATCCGAAGATCCTGGTCGCATCGGTGAAGGTTTTCTTCAGAGCATGATAAGAGGTGAACTTCCTCTTAATATTACTACCGACAAAGATATTTTGCTCGAGGAAGAGATATCCTCATATCTGAATCCATCCGGTGATGGACTAGATGAAAACCTAATGTACCAAGGGGAAGACCAGATGGACGAAGGGCAAACAAATAACAACAATAATGATGGCCCCTCTACAGGATCCGGCAAGGTACATATATATATATAAAGTCTCGTGTTACCTCTATTCATTAAATGATCTAGATATATATTGATCACTCTCTCTTCTTCTTTTAGCCCACCGGATCGACAGTTCGAACGAAACGAGGGCCGAACAAAAAGTTGGATGGTAATCAGAGGTTCACCATCGAAGAAATAGATGATGATGGTGAACTGATTGCTCTAGAGAAACACCGGAGGATGATTATAAATCAATGTGGGGTGCTTGTTAGGGACAACCTGCCGATCACCATCCAAGAATGGAATAAGTCAAAGAAACCCGGTGAAGAATCCAACAGCTATGTCACCGATGATTCCAAAGATGACCTTTGGCAGAAGCTCATAGCGCATTTCATACTACCTCCACAGTATGAGGAATTTGAGTTAGATGGTATTACCCCAAGGCCGGGTGGGCTTGAAAATAGAGCGAAAGTCAAGGAGTGGGCACTGAGCAAGATGGCTGAACTATACCGGAACCACAAGAAAAGTTTATACGCGAAATATGTAGCGAAAAAGAAAATTACAGACTTCAAAGGATTAAACGAGAAGTTGAGAGAACAGTGGCCCGATTTTGTACAGTACAAGCAATCTGATAATGCAAAGGCAAAGTCGGAAAAGAACGCGTTAAATGCTGCCAACAAGAAATACCATCATAAAATGGGGACAGGTGGCTACAAGAGTGCCGTCCCTAAGTGGAAAACTATGGAGAAGGAAATTAGGGCTAGAGGCGTCACTCCTGGTACAGATGGATGGCCCGAGAGGTCAAACCACTGGTGGTACGGGCACGGGGGATCCTTGGACCCAGAAACAGGGAAGTCATTATTTCATGAGAAAATTCTAAAACCCTCCCAAGACCTTATTAAAGCAATGAACGATGCTCAATTAGGATTGTTCCGTCCCGAGAGAGAGAACGACGAGCTGACACACGCCCTAAGGAATCCTGAAAAGGGAGGAAGAACACGAGGCAAAGGCATTGGTGTCTCGTGGATGAAAGGATTTCCTCAGTACAATGCCATTTACAGAAGCCGTCAGAGAAAGAAGGACCGGGAGGCAGACCGGATCTCCAGGGTAGAGCAGGACCTAGCTGATCTGAAGAACCTCATGCATGAAATTAGCCAAAGGCCACCGTCTTCAACTCACCCGCGGTCTGATGATCCTACATTGGATCTTAGCCAGCGGAGAAGCAGCGTGGCTTCCACGGAGGTCCAGGCTGATGATCAAGCATTGCTGGATGATGCACCGGCTCCTCACTACCCCGTGGATGATGTCAGAGAGATGGCACAATGTGAGCTACATCAGCCAATGAACAACATGTCCTTCAAGGTGGCGATCGGCACTGCTTTACCTTGTCTACCTGGAGCACTCCACCATTCACTTCTGATTCCACCAGGCTATGCTCGTGTCACGGTGGATGACATAGTGGAAGATTTTGCGGACCTAGAGATTGAAATCTCTACGCCTGAAGGCCTTATGAAACTAGGAGATGTCAAGCGTAACATCATTCTATGGAATAAGAAGTACATCAAGTTTCCAGGCTCGGCGCTAAGGCCACCGACTCCAAGGAATCCAAGTCCACCCCGCATCGAATATCGTCAACCTCCAAGTCCATCCCAACCCGATTATCGCCAACCTCCAAGTCCACCACGCCCTGCTGACGATCGCCGCAACAGGAGTACATCAACTCGATCTCCACCTCCGCCTCCGTGCAATACTACTACCTCGTCGAAGAAATTGAAGTTCGATGGTCCCTCGCGCCCCACATCGAAGAAAGGTCAAACGCCGAAGATAGTCGATATCCCGCCGGCTCTTCCAAAGAGACCTTATGACAAGACCGATGAGGAAACTAACGCGGATGTGGCTGCCCAAGTTAAGGCGCATTTTGCACCCAAAAAGCCTAAGCCAAAGCCGGTATATAATGAAAAAACCAAAAAGTGGGCTAAGTCCTTTCTTGAGCAACCATCCCAGATATCGATGAATCTGGAATCATACTATGACCAGGAGATTATTAAGCAAGCACAGAAAAAAATCACAAGTGCAGAAAGCGGGAAGCAAGTTTCCCAGCTCGGAGCACAGAAGAATCAATCGGTCGCCCCGCTCAAAGTCATTTCAGACCTCGACAAGGCCTTCAGAGCTGAAATGGATATGGACATGCAAATAATGGACCCTAGAGCCCGTAATAATGTTGCACTTATGGGAATCACTGTATCGCAGGCCAAAGCACTTGCTAACAAAGAAAATATGTCTTTTTGTCAATATTTAGGCTATGAAGATGCCCCGCTCAAAGCTCGCGCGTCTATCCACACATATGCGAAATCTGCACGAATGGTACATGTCGCAAGCAGAAAAAAAAGCATCAGAAAGATTGGTTTCCGGTGGACGTTAGAATGGAGCATCACTTCAAACCATACTCGATACAGGTTCAAATGACCGAACTATTTCAGTTATACAACCAGCGCGCCCTCGACAAATCTATCATTGGTTGCTACTGTCTGTAAGTTATTTATTTCTATAATTAAGTTTGTAGCTTTAGCTTGTTCATTGCATTTAATATATTATCCTAACTATATATCCTTTTGTATGATGATATTATATTCTGCAGAATGAAGATGCTTGAATGCAAAAGAGCTAGAAGATACGACGTTGGGTTCATTGACCCATATATCATTAATGAATATACGTTAAAGAATCACCCAAGGACGTGGAGGAAGACCTGTGCAGGTTCTTAACCGAGAATAATTTTGTTAAGGAAATACTATTTCCTTACAACTTCAAGTGAGTATTTATATCTTGTACACATTTTATTTTTGCTTACTGGATGAGCTATGCATGTATGCTTATGTAAATGTCCGTAGATTCCACTGGATCTTGCTAAACATTCAAGTTGACAAGACCGTGGTTGAAGTCCACGACTCATTAAGTTGGGACCAAGAGCAGTGGAGCGACATGAAAACAATGCTCCATAAGTAATTTCAATCATTATCGCATTATATTGTCCTCTTTCATTCATTTGCTGATATCAAGTAACTAATAACCCCTTTGTTCATTTTATTTGCCAAGCAGGTGTTGGACATGGTTCAGACAGAAAATACCAGGTCCATTCAAAGAGGAGCTAACTTATAAAATGGCGAAGAGTTTACAACATCCACCGGGAACTCATTTATGTGGATACTATGTCTGCGAGTACATCCATAAGTTGACCAGTGAGCGGAAAGTTGACTCACATTATATTTATGATTTGCGGGAGAAACTAGAGCCAGACCAACGCATAAGAGCAATTCAAGAGGAGCTGACGGGATTTATGATGAAGGAAGTCCTTGATGTACATGGAGAGAATTATGCGGATGACGTGGAACTAGATTTGCCTTAGTCATCTCCATGTAGCTGATATGATATATATTCATCAATGACCATGTAATTTCAAAACATTTCTTCCTTTTGATATGATTGATTATATGTATGCTTGCAAGGGATCGATTAATTATATAAATGCATCGACGTGTAGTGTGTATGTAGTAGCGTATAATATGTATACTGAAATATATGTTTGAATTATAGTGAAACACAAAACGAAAAAGGAACGAAATGGCAAAAAAAGGAAATACACAATCTCTGCTGCGGCAGAGAAACACACAATTCTCTGCCGCGGCAGGAAACCTTATCTTCCTGGGTGGTGTTACAGCCCGGGACTAGAGGGTTTCCGCCCCCCGCGGCGTTGAAACAGCCACGTGGCTGATATCAGTCGCGGGCCGTAGCGAGTCGGGACTAGAGGGGGGCCTCTAGTCCCGTTTTCGCAGTCACAGGCCCAAAACCGGGACTAGAGCCAGTTGCGGCCCGGGACTGGAGGCCCTTTTTCCACCAGTGAACATCATACAAAGTAATTTTAATCCTTAGACCATCAGATCATATCAATCACTAACACCGAAAGAGTAGATTTATAATATCAAATATCACACCATAACAGGGTGACTATGACGCTAGTAGGAAAAGGATTATCCACATGGGTCATACCCGTGGCGCACATCCAAAGGGTACCCCACGGATAGTTATCTGTGGCGCATGCCAAAAAGATGCGTCACTTACATGGGCTTACCCGTGCCGCATGGAAAAAATGGTGCGCCACGTATATGTGGGCCCCGCGCTGGTGGTCGCCCCCATCCATGGGTGGCATTTCCGTGGTGCACCAAATAGGCGTGCGCCACGGATAAGTTAGGTATCAGTGGCGCAAGGCATTTCGGTGCGCCACGGATATGTGTGGGCCTGGACCTCTAAAAAGGTGGAAAGTTATCTGTGGCGTACCAACTAGGTGTGCGCCACTTACCTAGAATATCCGTGGTGCACCAAATTGGGTTGTTCCACAGATAATTTTCAAAAAAACTGCCTTCACCCCCTGGTGGATCGCCTTTTTTGTTTTGCAAATAATTAAAAAAAATGAAAAACACTTCGAAAAATAGAATCCTTTCATATATAGGTAGGTTATGTGGTATAGTTTGTAGGATAATTAACAAATATGAATTCCAACTTTTATTTTGCAAAAAAACATTATGGCATACGATGTCGGAATAAGATCTTTAATATATCAAAATGATGAGCACGAAATTGCGGATCTGCTCGCAATCCCTATAGGTCGTTTAGCGATTTTTAGAATCTCAAAATTCTAAAAGGAAAAAAGATATCGCAAAAAGAAAAAAAAATTGAGCACACTTATCTATGGCGCATCCTATTGTGGTGTGACATGGATAAGCATGGATGGCTTTCAAATCCGAGCCTCCCCTACCCTTCTCCTTCTTATCTTCTCCTCCTGTCATTCCCTTCTCCTTCTCTCATTCCCTTCTCCTTCTCCTTCTCTTCTCATTCCCTTGTCCTTCTCCTCCTATCCTTCCCTTCTCCTCTCCTTCTCCTTCTCTCCTCCTCCTTCCCTTCTCCTTTTCTTCACCTACTACTTCCCTTCTCATCTCCTCCCCTTCTTATCTCCTTCTCCTCTCCTTCTCTTTCACCTCTACTTCTCATAGTCTGCACCCTCCTAGAGATCCACCCCGACCCAACCCTCGACGACGCGCTCCTCGAGCTTCTCCCCAGCCTAACTCCCGATGGCGCCCACCTCGATCTCCTCCTTGACCCGACCCCTAATGACACCCTCCTTGATCTCCTCGCCGAGCACGGCCACGACCTCCCGCAACTCCATGCGGTTGTAGGTGGTGGCCGCGATGAGGCGACGACAACAAGATCTATATTCCATTTTTTGAATTTTGAAAAAAAAATAGTGGCGCACCATTCCAATATGCGCAACAGATAACTTTTCGTTTCCCGCCTTTTGTTTTCGAATTTTGAACCAGCCATGGTGCAGAGGGACATGTGCCACTGAAGTTATCTGTGGCGCACCAGGAAAGCATGCGCCACTAACATTCGGACTATCCATGGCACACCTGGATGTGTGCCATGGATATATATTATCATTGGCGTAATATCTGTGGCGCACGGTCGGTGCTCCACTGGCCTTTGTTTAGTTGCGCCACCGATAGGTGTTTTTCCACTAGTGTGAAGGTTCAGATACTTCGATAGTGTTATGCAGAGGCTCATGGATCAAGAGTTGGATTTTTCAATCCCGATGATGGAGAGATATACTTTGGGCCCTCTCGGTGATATCACATTGACAAAGCTTGCAAGCAAGTGATGAGATCACTAGAATGTTATATCATGGAAACGAGAAAATAGTACATGTCGGTAACAAGGTCAAACTAGGTGTGGAGATACCGATGATCGAATCTTGGACATATAAATATTGCGAGACAAAGGGATGTAGTTACAGCATTAAATGTTCACACAATCATAAGAGTCATTGTTGAATGTGTGGGAGTCAATACGGATCTCCAGGTCCCATTGCTGATTATTAATCGGAGAGGGGTCTCGATCATGTCTGCATTATTCGTAAACCGTAGGATGACACACTTAAGGGATAACGCCCCATTCGGAGCAAATAATATGCCAGAGAAAGAATATCAAAGCACTAGAATTATTTCAATGGACACCGGAATTGTTTTGCGTGAAATTGCTCAAATTGGTTCTACATGTGAAATTGAAATGTTGCAAGGGTTTTATGTGAATGTTTGTTAATTAATGTAATTAAAAAAATTCTGAATAATAAAATGGTTTTATTAATTGAGAGATGCGTTGATTTTGGTGGAAAATAATGCATATGTGAGTGGAATTTTGAGTGGAGGGATTTTATGTGAGTGGGATCTCCACCCACATGAATGAGGGAGAGGTAGGGGCACCCACCTTGGCCTCCGGCCATGGAAAAGGGCTTCCCGTACCACTAAAAATCCACCCCTCCCTCCTCATTCTTCACACCTTCTCACAAATGATCTCTCTCCCCATCTAGAACTATTCCCCCATGGTATCGACTTGGCGAGATACATGTTCCCGGTGGCTATTTATGGAGCACGGATTTGCTTCTTCCGCTACATCGCTTGAGCGAGGACGTGGAGGTTGTCGGATGATCGGACGTGTGTGCGATCATGGATGCGCTGCTAAGTTGCGGTGCTGGACTCCTTCACGGTCTTGAGATCGGCAAGCGAACGACTACATCATCCACGAGTCCAACCTCATAACGCTTTGTCGCTCTTCAAGGGTATGTACTCTATGGATGTATATCCACCTGTTTATTATATCTAGGTAGATATATCTTGGTTCGTAGTTGTTCCCATCATATGAATTTTTTTGTTTTCTATGTTGCGAACCCAATAGTGGTATCAGAGTCAGACCTATGCGTAGATGCTTTACACAGGTTGAACACAGATGGTTATGTGGGCGTTGATGGTCACATTATTGCTTCTTATGTGTATTTTGGATATTGGTGGTATAGTGGGATGAAGCGACCCAGACTAACTTTACATGTCCTCATAGATGAGACATGTTCCATGCTTGACATGCAACTAGTTTTATATAAGTGGCTTGCGGGTGTCTGTCTCTCCTACTATAGTAAATATCAGATTTACAATGAGTTGTGGTTCCATGTTTGTAGGTAAGAACAGTTCTATCTCCGAAAGCCCTCAGCCATGTAAAACATGCAAAATATAAATTAGAAGCGTCTAGTTTTTGATTTTTCTAGGCAACAAGTACTATGATATGGTAGTATTATAATTCATAGTATGGATTGATACTATTGGAAATTATAATATGCCAAAGTGTAAGTTCCATATACCTTGGCCTTACACATGTAGGAATGATAAAGATCGTACCACGATGCAAAAGATAATGATCAAGTGCACGAACCATATCGTATCACTTTTAACATATGATGTTTGTTAGCATCTTATATTGCTTGTCTAGCGCTTTAGTAACATTATGAGATGATCCATCATTTAAATACCAAGATAAAATGTGTTCTTACTTTAGTGTGCACCATTAAGAAAGTTTGTCGTTTCGAGACACCGCATGATGATCGGGTGTGATAGACTCAACATTCGCATACAACGGGTGTAAGATAGATTTACACACGCGAATACTAAGGTTCTTACTTGAAGAGCCTAGCATGTATATACATGGCCTCAAGACATGAACTGAAAGGTAAATCACGAGTCATATGGTTGATATGATGACCATCTATATGCTCGCCTTTGAAGCTACAACAAATCACGTGATGATCGGTCTTATTGTAGTGGATCTGGTTCATGTAATCACCAAAAAGACAAGAGGGATGTTGTTTTTTAGTGGAAGTTCATTTGTAATTTGGATTAGTTGAACTCAATCGATCATAAAATTAATCTAAATAAACTTTGAAAATTATGTGTTAGATGGCACCACCCGCTTTTAATTTCTATGTGTTCATGGAGAAAGAGAAACTTGGAACGAATGGTAGAAAACTTACCAACAGGGCCTTGAACTTGAGGATTCTCCTTACTGCTACACAAAAGAAATATGTGCTAGAAGCACCGCTAGGCCTCCCACCACTTGATGATGCTCCCTAACAAAGTAAAGAATGTTTACTTAAGTCGTAAGGACGACCACAACATGCTTCATTGTGGCATACTGTATGAGCTAGAGTTGGAACTTCGAAAACGTTTTGAGAATGACAATGTCTTTGATAGCATGGGTGAATGAAAATGATTTTCGATACCCATGCTTCTATGGAGGGTTATGATGTTTCATAAAAGTTCTTTAGATGCATGATGCAAGAGAATAGCTCCGTTAGTGAGCACGTAGTCAAAATATCTGGGTACGGCGACAAGCTTGTTTCCTTGGGAATAACGATTCCCATTGACTTAGGCGTACATCGTGTTCTATAATCTCTGCCACCAAGCTACAAGAGCTTAATGATGAACTATAACATGGAGGGCATGAAGCAGACTCTCCCTGAGCTTCTGTCTATGCTTAAGATTGCTGAAGTGGAGATCAAGAAAGAACATCAAGTGTTGATGATCAATAATACCAGTAGTTTCAATAAGTACAAGAAGGGTAACTTCAAAAAGGGCGGAAAAACTGTTGTTGGGCCTGAGAAGAAGACCCGGGCTAGCCCTAAGGATGATATCGAGTGCTACTATTATAAGGGGACTAGCCGATGGAAGCACAACTGCCCCAAATATTTGGCTGACAAGAAGGCTGACAGGATGGACAAAGGTATATATGATATAAATGTTATTGATGTGTACTTGACTAGTACTCGTAGTAGCATCTGGGTATTTGATACTGGATCGGTTGCTAATATATGTAACTCGAATCAGGGGCTGCGGAACAGGTAACCGCTAGCATGGTATGAGGTCATGATGCGTGTCGGCAATGGATCAACAGTTGATGTGATCGCCATCAGAATGATGCCTCCCCATCTACCATCGGGACTAGTTTTAAACCTAAATAATTGTTATTTGGTGCCTGCTTTGAGCATGAACATGGTATCTCGGTCGTGTTTGTTGCAAGATGGTTCTTCCTTTAAATCCGAAGACAATGGTTGTTCAATTTATATGAATAATATCTTTTATGGTCATGCGCCTGTGATGAATGGTTTATTTCCTTTGAATCTCGATAGTAGTAATACACATATTCATAATATAGATGCCAAAAGGATTAAACTTGATGATGATATATCCGCATATCTGTGCAAGTTCCGTATATGTCATATTGGGATAAAACGCATGAATAAAATCCATTCTAATGGACTTTTGGAATAATCACTTGATTATGAATCACTTGATACATGTGAGCCATGCCTTATGGGTGAAAGGAATATGCCCGAGAGGCAATAATAAAGTGGTTATTATGTTATTCCAGGTTTATAATAGATGTTTATTTATCATGCTAGAATTGTATTAATAGGAAACATTAATACATGTGTCATTTATAAACAGTAAAGGTTCATAGTAAAACCTCTATTTATACCAGCCTATTGATTAATGGATGATCAAAGGTGTCCTGACCATAACATCAGATGTTGTTAATACATGGTCATATCAATGGAGAATGTTATGATGAACAATCACCTGTTGCAGATATGCTATATGGGTATCCTCATAGCATTATCCGGATAACCCGGGTGACCAAAGTTGGTAGCAAGGCCTATGGCTTGCTGGGCGGCCTAGTTAGATGTATCCAGAAGGGAGGCCCATGACGGATAAAGGATGGCTACGGAGGAGTCACCGACGTACCCCGAGCCTTGGAGTGCAAGACACGCTAGACTAGTTGTATGCAGTGTAGGACTCCGTAACCTGTCCGGCTAGGACTTTCCCTGTAACCCTAGGATCTGGCGACTATATAAGCCGGACCTATGGGAGCCTCAATTAAATCATACCTCGCACAGTGAACCGATCCCTGTAACTCGGCGTATTGACATTATAGTGATTTATAGTAGGAGTAGGATTCTGCCGCCGTCATGGGATCTGAACCTGGGTAACCTGTGATACCTCGTACCCGTCAACCGTCTGCCATACCCCACTTCTCTAAACACGCACTGCGAGGACTTCTCCATGGCGTACTCGTCGGCAATACCACGACAGTTGGCGCCCACCATGGGGCAAGAGGCACTTCAGGATCTACAACAGGCGAGGTCCAAGATCTTCACGGGAATCGGTGAAACCATAGCCATCGGTCGCGTTCTCTTCTCTGGAAACGTTCTGATCATCCCCCCAACGAGTTCTGGATCCCGGCGAAGACGAACCCCACCTGATGCTCGATCTTCCCCATCTTAGACATCCACATCTTCATCGGCGAAACCGACTCGGGCACTAGTTCCCTGGAAGTCGGAGGAGCGTCAAGACCCGCACGGACCGCCTACGGGCAGGATACGTTCGCGGAAGGATCAATGTTGAATCTCTCTCTGGAGTTTGCCAACAAAGATCAGAAAAATTCAAGGCCCACCCAAACCGCTCCTGTGCAGGTTATAACGGTGGAAGATCGCTGCAAATCCACCGGCTTCGTCCGTGCGTATGAACAGTAGAGATCAAAGTTCGTCGGAGTGGTAACTATCTTTGATCTGGCGCGTTGCGTTTAGAGAGAGGGTGAAAACCCCCGCTATTACCTAGATAGGTGGCTCCGTATATGGGTCGACCTGGAGCATTACCCCAATGATGATGCCATGTATCACTTTGTGGAAGGACTGGACCAAGGTACGCTTCTCCGACATACACTAAGGCGGCAGCAGGCTTCAGGACGCCTCACTTTCGAAATCATGCTGAACACCGTCAACAACTACGCGGAAGCTAAGGAGGCAGCTCAGGTAGCGCTCGTGCTCCTTGACGACGCCCCTCCACCTCAGCCATCGCCACCACCTCCTCCGGTCATCGTCGTTGCAGATGCACCACCGCCTCCGGTCATTGTCGCAGTAGCTGTACCACCGCCTCCAGTCGTCATCACTGCTGTCGCACCCCTACCACCCATCATCGAGGAAGCCCCAGCACCCTCCGACTTCGTGCTTGACTTGCTCTACGCCGACATCAGCGCTGACTCGGAGGAGATAGACTTCAGCCTGGAGGAGCTAGACTCTGCTATGCAGGAGATGGAGGAGGATTACAAACGTGATGAGCAGGCCAACAACACCGTCACGTCCCGAGAGGTGTTCATCGCCATTGGGACCATGATGGATGAAGATCAACCCGGACGAGCTCCGCCTACAGCGCTAGACAGGGAGAAGGGACCACCTATTGCCACCGACAATGATCGTGCAAAGGCCATGGCCCCTCTGCCTAACTTAGTGCATCATCCGCAGGAACTTGGCACCGGTCCGAGTAACAACAACACCGCAAACCCGCCGCCTCTGGCATCTATGTCTGCTGCTGCCCAAATTACTCCAGCTGATAGAGTGATGTATGGCAATCTACTCGTCGATCCCATGACTATGGCTCATATTCGGAGTGTAGTCCAGCTTGACGAGAAGCGCCAGCAGCTGCTGGAGGAAGCGCAGGCCATTACGGAGCAAGGCGCTAAGCTAGATCGAGATCTGGCCAACACGCAGAAGTCAATAGAGAAAGCTAGATCCATGGAGGCCGAGTACAAGACTCTGCTGCAGCAGAAGTCTAAGAAAGCTCCAGCACGCGTTATCAACGATCCTGGTGTACGGCGAAAACTAGGATGGCCCCCCTCGAAGCCACCACAAGCAAAGCCATACATTGACAGCGAAGGCAGGCAGGTGATGCCCACTCCTCTTCTCAACCTCGCCGTTGCCAAGACACTTCTGGAGCAGGATAGATCACCCGCAACTGTGGAACAATTCTATGACCTTGTGGCCAAGGCGGTGAAAAAGCAGGAAAAGGCCACCTCTCAGAGGCTTGAGTCTGACCTAGCGTATTGCCAGTCTAGCCATTCTAAGGCGCCAAGGGACCGATCTCCTAATGATGTCAGGTACCAGACAGGTTCATGATAACGAAGACGAAGGGATGCACGCAACAGGAAGGACGCTATCCCCATATCCTCCAACCACGGAGGCAAGGCTCATCCTCGTCACCCATCTACACCGCCCCGGTCTCCCCGACATCGCGAAGACCCCAAGGGCTCACCATCGCACGGATATGCCTCCGCCAAGTCAAAGTAGCATCGTCATCCGCGACAACATGGAGAAACCCCGTCATGATGGAGAGCGTAACCAAGGACACAAGAGCAGGTCATGTCATGACCGTCCGCGTCCGACAAGAAACCGCGACAAGCATGAGGCATCACAGGAGGGTAACAGCAAGAAAGCTAACCCACCGGCACCTCCACCTCCGTCACCCCATAGCAGCCACCATGGCGAAGGAGGCCCGCGTCATTCACGCAGCCCTTCCCCTGGCGGCAAGAAGAAAAGAGCAAGCCCGAAGCCATATGACGCATATTCACGCCTGGACAAGATTCACGAGGCTCGGGAAGGACAATACCTAGGACCACGTTGCTTTGTACCTGTAATACGGACCGTAACTTACCCCAAGCGTTTTCGGATTGACAAGATCATCAAGCCCTATGACGGCACCGCCAAGCCAGCTACGTGGTTGTAGGATTACGGCAACACGATGGAGATCGCCGGGGGTAACCCCAACATCGCCTTCAAGTACCTCCCATTGATGCTGGCGGGCACGGCCCAACAATGGATTGCCGACTTGCCGGAGAAGTCCATATGCAACTGGTTGGACATGCAAGAAGCATTCACCAAGAACTTCGAGGGTACGTATAAGCGTCCCTGCACTATTGGCGATCTACAGCGGTGCGTGCAGGAGAAAGATGAGTCATCTCGTGCCTACCTCTCTCGCTGGATGGATATGAAGAATTCCTGCATAGGAGTGCACGCTCAAACCGCCATGGCCGCCTTCATCAATGGGTTGGAGATAGGGACGTTGCTCTGACATAAGTTCAAGTTCTTGCAGGACAATCACCGGCTAGATCTCAACCAGATGATCCAGCTGGCTAGTGAGTTCGCAGCTACCGATGATGATGATCACGGCTCCCTGCCGGCGACGGTCGTTCCAACTCAAGCTAGGAGGAACAACAGCACCAAGCGGAAGAGCCTGCCAGAAGAAAAGCAAACCTCTGACATGGTCGCCATGACATTTGCAGGACGAGGTGATGGCGGACAGCATGGCCAAGGACGGGGGGCTGGTCGTGGGCAGCAGCGAGGTAGTGAAACTACCTCGGCAGTGCTCCGCGTTCCCCAAATATACGAGGAGTACCGTGATATGCGGTTACTTGTACACCTCGATGCCAACGGCAAATCCACTCACACCAATCGCCATTGCAAATTTGTCAACGATCTCAAGGAGGACCCAGAGTCCTGCTACAAGCAAATTCGGAAGAACAGACCGCGCGACAAGGGCAAGGGGAAAAAGAAGGAAGAGGAGTCCAAGGATTCAAGTGACATGGATGAGGATATTGACTCCAAGCACGCCGCCAAGAGTGATGGAAAGGGCAAGAACCCCTTCGAGAAGAAGGCGGCCGTTTTCCACACTTTCCTTGGGACCCCCACTATCCGACAACACAAAACCTCTATGAGGATACTGATGGCTACTCTGCCCCTAGTACCCCAGTACCTGCGCTAGTCGGATATTACAATTATTTGGGACAGGAAGGATCACCCAGACCTCATCCCTATGGAGAACCAGTACGCCATGGTCATCAATCCCCTGATTGACGGCAATGAGTTCACCAAGTGTATGGTGGATAGTGGAAGCAGCATCAACATCATGTACCTGGATACGCTGCACAAGATGAACTTGACGGAGGCCAACCTAAGGCGGACCAGCACCATATTCCATGGCGGAGTTCCTGGCCGGGAGGCTCGGTCCCCTAGGTGCATCTCACTTCAGGTTGCTTTTGGCGATGTTAATAATTACCGCCAAGAACGCATGACCTTCGAGGTGGTCCCCTTCAAGAGCGTGTACCACGTCATATTCGGATGCGACATCTTCCATGACTTCATGGCCAAGCCATGCTTTGTCTACAACAAGATCAAGATACCTGGACCAAATGGTGTCATCACCGTATCCGGAAGATTTACCAAGGCAAGGGACTACAAAATTGGAGAAACAACCTTTGCAGAAGCTGTCCTCTACAACGAAGAATTCAAGGAGATCCAGATCAAGGTCGATGCCATGGAGATGCCGGTGTCGAAGAAGTAGATTTCTGACTCCACCCCAGCATTCAAGACCGCCATCAAAACCAAGCCGGTGAACTTGTGGTAGGCGATGCCTCCAAGACCACCGCCATTGGGATGAACCTAGATCCCAAATAGGAAAGTGCGCTCGTCGAGTTCCTCCGTGAGAATAGGGACATCTTTGCCTGGCAACCTGCCGACATGAAAGGTGTACCTAGGGAACTTGCCGAGCACAGCTTCAATATTGATCCAAAATGAGAACCGGTGAAACAACCTCTACGATGCTTCGGAGACGAGAAGAGACGCGACATAGGCAAAAAGATAGCTAGGTTACTTGAGGATAGTTTTATCCGAGAAGTCCTTCACACACGATGGGTGGCTAATCATGTACTTGTCCCCAAAAAGGGAACCAAGGAATTAAGAATGTGCGTTGATTACACCGGCTTGAACAAAGCATGTCCCAAAGATCCCTTTGCTTTGCATCGCATTGACCAAGTCATTGACTCGACGGCTGGGTCGGAACTTTTTTGTTTTCTCCATGCATACTCAGGATACCACCAGATTAAGATGAGAAAGTCGGACCAATTGGCCACTTCGTTCACCACACCTTACAACACGTTTTGCTATGTCACGATGCCCTTAGAGTTGAAAAACGCAGGTTCTACATACCAGCGGATAATGCATCATTGCCTACATGATCAAATTGGTCGGAGTGTCCACACCTATGTGGACAATATAGCGGTGATGTCTAAAAATTCAAACGACTTAATCTCCGACTTAAAAGAAACCTTTGATAATATCCGGAAATACAACATGATGCTTAAACCTAAGAAGTGCGTCTTCGGGGTTCCAGCCGGCAAATTGTTGGGCTTCATCATTTCCCAACGAGGAATTGAGGTCAACCTGGAGAAAATCAAGGCCATCCTAAAGATAAACCGTCTGACATGGCTGAAGGACATACAATGGCTAACGGGCTGCATCGCATCATTTAGTCGGTTTGTCAGCCGACTTGGAGGGAAGGCATTGCCCCTGTACAAGTTGCTAAACAAGGCGGACAAATTTACATGGAAGGACGAAGGAGATGCAGCATTGAAGCAGCTAAAGGATATACTATCATCGACGCCTATCCTTGCAGCACCCGAGTGTATGGAGCCTATGTTAATTTACATGGCGGCGCCACCAACCGGGTAATCAGCATTGTTGTCATGGTAGAGCGGAAAGAACGAGGGCATGAGTATGGATTTCAACGACCAGTTTACTATGTAAGCGAGGTCTTAACGGAGTCCAAGCAGCATTACCCTCACTACCAGAATTAGCTTATGGAGCATTCCTTGCTTCTCAGAAGCTAAGGTACTATTTCCAGGAGCACCCTATCCCAGTTGTGAGCAAAGCTCCACTGTCTGACATCATCAACAACATCGACGCTACAGGAAGGGGGCTGGTGTACTATTACAGTTACCAACCAGGCAAAAGCTACACTACGTTCTGTAGATCCACTTCGAGGCTATGAACAACATGGCGGAGTATGAAGCACTCATTCACGGACTACGCGTAGCCAAGGATATTGGCATCAAGCGCATAGTTTACTGTGGAGATTCCAACTTGGTTGCCCAGCAGGTGGCTGGCACCTAGAATGCGCGGAACCATATGATGGCGGCATATCGAGACAAAGTGGACAAGATAGCCAAGAGCTTCTTGGGCTACAAAGTCAAGTATGTCCCTAGGGAGCAGAATGAGGCAGCTGATCTACTGTCAAATCTTGGATCAGGGCGCAAACAAATTCCATCTGGCGTTTTTCTGGAGCATCTACGGACACCATCCGTGAAGGGAGCGGACACCGAGAATCCGGATAGAGTTGACTCTTTCGTTCACACAGTGACAAAGGTCCCTCCGGCTTGGATAAAACCATTCATGGAATATATCGTACACGGAACTTTTCCCGATGACGAGGTCGAAAGACGACAAATAGTACGTAGAGAAAAAGGCTATACCATAATCAATGGACAACTCTATAAAAGAAGCACCACTGGTGTATACCTTAAGTGTGTTTCCCAGCAAGAAGGTATTGAAATCCTTCGTGAGATCCATCTCGGAGATTGCGGGCACCACGCCGCTCCTCGATCATTGGTCTCCAAAGCCTTCCGGCAAGGATTCTACTGGATGACCGCGAAAGCAGACACCGACAAGCTGGTTGAGACGTGCATGGGATGCCAGTTTTATGCCCAACAACCACATGTTCCAGCTGAAGAATTATGAACAATACCAATAACTTGGACATTTGCAGTATGGGGGATAGACATGGTTGGTCCATTACATACGGCACCATGTGGGTTTACGCATCTGCTAGTAGCAGTCCATAAATTCACCAAATGTATAGAAAGCTTGATGGGGCAACTTCCCTTAGGTTTGTCCGTGATCTAGTGGTGAGATTTGGTATCCCACATAGCATTATCACTAACAACGGCAACAACTTTTCACTTAGAGAAGTGGAAGCTTATTGTTGGGAGAAGGGCATCCGACTTGACCTAGCATCTGTGGCACACCCACAGTCTAATGGACTAGTTGAGCGAGCCAATGGATTAATTCTGCAGGTAATCAAGCCATGCTTAGAGGCACAGCTACATAGAGCAGTTGGATCTTGAGCAGAGGAATTACCATCTGTTCTGTGGAGTTTACGAACTGCACCCAACAGATCCACCGGCTACACCCCTTACTTCATGGTATATGGAGCAGAAACCATCCTTCCATCCGACATCCTTCACGATTCACCAAGAGTTGGCTCCTACGACGAAGATGATGATGAAGAATCCAGACGCCTAGATGTGGACCTTCTCGAGGAAGAGCGCATTTTGGCATGCCAAAGATTCGTCATCTACCAGCAGAAGCTACACATCTACCATAGTCGCTACGTTCGGCATCACTCGTTTAAAGAGGGGGATCTGGTGCTCCGACTTAAGCAGAAGAAGTCACACAAATTATCCCCACCATGGGAAGGACCGTTCATCATAAGCAAAGCGCTGCTCAATGGGTCATACTACCTCGTTGACAATCATGAACTTGAGGATAGACCCAGCGAAGATCATAAGTGTAAGCGACGTGACCCGGAGGATGACTACCCAGAGCTTGATTGGCCATGGAACATAGAAAAGCTACGTCCTTTTTACACTTAGAATATTTTCTGTCTATTGTTTACCTCTTATATGATCAATGAAATAAAGCTCTTTGGTTCACTCATATTTCTGAGTCTCTTACCTCCTTTAGTGCTCATTTTTGGATAGTATAAAACCTTTATGCACAGGCTTTGCGTTTGCACTTGTGAAAATTCCGCCTACCGGCGTTAGCTTAAGTTTTCTAGTCTACACGTTCTTTGTTGTTTTTATGTGGATTCTGGAGTAGTGACTTTTGGCACTTGAAGTCGGTGATTTTGTGCTTAGTTTTTTTACGGTTCCATTGGGCATCATCACCTGAGCGCACGGTTTCGACTATGAGTCTTCCGACTCACGAAAGGTCAAGCATAAAAATAGAGTAATGGATAAGCCAGCACTAGCTTAAAAATATTTACATGATGGAACTAATACTTGAGTAGCAGAGAAATTACAAAAATTGTTTTTCCGCCTTAAGTTACCGGAGTAGTTTTTCCGCATACACCAAACAAGAGGAAACAAATATTACAAAGTGTTTTTTATTCCTCTAGCGCAGGAGACTTGGACGCAGCATCGTCGGCAGCAAGAGAGCCATCCTCTTCGAAGTCAGTGGTCTTGAGGGACTCGGAGGAGATTTGATTATCGCTGTCAATGATCTCCAGAGGTACGAAGCCGTTGTGATCGACCAATTCGGCAACCCTGGTGTCATAACCCGCGTGTGATGCCCAGATAGCCTTGTGGTCAATCTTCTGGCCTTCATCGTCTATGTCGGGGAGACCTGAGGTTACCCTGTCGATGTCGGCGTTCACATAGTGCGCCTTGACCATTTACAGCGACATCCTTGCACCAGCCCGGGTACATGAAGCTTTCTAGCTAAAAGAACATGTGGGCCCCCATGTGTGGTTTTGGTAATTAATGACAATATTTATGGACTAATGTGTGTATTGAGTTGTACTTGTAGGAATTTTTCATTGGCATTGCTTGGAGCATGTGTTGGCTTCAAGGTCGATGAAATGAGAAGAAGATGTTGTGCAAGATCAAAATACGACATCTATAGAAGATCTCATGTTTGATGCTTGCCATCCTCGGTGATCATGGATCAATGATGAGGAATCAAGTAAGGTGTTCCATCTTGATAAGGTCAAGTTTGTCTACATGAGGCTCAAGTGGAATGCTCAAGGCAAAGGTATAATCTTGATAGGTTTTTCCTTTTGCCGGTCTCATGTTGTGTGTGGGAGACCGGGTTTAGGATAGATAACCGTACTATCAAGAGGGGCTCTCGAATGAGTAACTCGGTCACATCGTTCGGAGAGAGCTAAAACCTTTGCATACTTGCATCATCGTATTTGGTTATTTTGGTCTTATTCATGTGAGGATATAGAGCTTGGGGTAATCTCCATAACAAGCTCTTATTCATCAAAATCGGATCTTCCATTTATATCTTATTGCGATTTTGATCTTGGTGGTTTTCCGGTTTCTCACCAAGTGAGGTAGCTCATGTCGTCCTCTTTCCAACGCAATTGGAATCGGGTCGATCGGATTTACCAATAAAAAGTTATAGCCGTTTAAATATTTGTCGATTTGATTCTAAAAAGAAAAGGAAAAACAGTTTTACTGGGCTGTCCGGTACTACCGGGCCTAGTACCGGACGTCCCTGTTTCGGCCTGCTCCACTTCAGTCTTGCCCGGCCCTAGCTATCGGTTCTAGCGGACGGGTCCGGTAGTACCGCCCGGGTGGGCCGGTACTACCGGCCGGACCATCCAGCGCGCCCAGCCTGCCAGGCCGTCCCTCTACTTGCCTCGCTGGCGCACTTCATCTCGCGCACGCATGCCGTCGCCAATCCCGCACGCGCAGCTGCTCAATCCCGCGCGCCCTCTCCCTGATTCGATCTTGCCGCTCGCCTACTTCGCCAGTGCAGCGCCCCACCTCCCCTGCTTGCTGGGCCGGCCCAGCGGCCGCTGCTATTTCCGGTTGCCGCATGCAGCCGCCGCCAGCTCTCGCACGCTGACCCAATCCTGTCCGAGCCCTGCTCCTCCCTTGCTGGCTTGCTCGCATACCGGTACTACCGGTTCAGACCGTTTTTTGTTCCAACCGGTAGAAAATCGAGGCCTCTATATATAGTTGCCTTTTGTCTTTTTGAGAGATTCTTCCTCCTCTATTAGTCTAAGATTTGACCATACTTTCTCTCATTCTTTAGCTTGATTAATCTCTTCCCCTCCGATGATTCTTGCCCATATTTGAGTGGAAGAGAGAGGAGATCTAGACCCATGTTTTAACCTAACCGATTCATCTCTTTGTGAGTGTATCTTTGGGGATCTACACTTTGGGGGATTTTGTGTTCCCTTTGTGTTCTTCCTCTCTTGTTCCACCAATAAATTTAGTAACTTTGTTGGAACTTGAGAGTGAGGGATTAGAACACCTTTGTGGTGTTCTTGCCATTTGCATTCGGTGCATTGGTTTTAGTTCTCCCCAGAGGATTTGGTGAGTGAAAGTTGAGAAGCTTTTTACTCTTGGGTTCTTGGAACCCTAGACGGTTTCTTGTGTTGCAGGTTGAGGCCTTGGTGGCGTTGGTTGGGAGCCTCTAATTAAGTTGTGGAGAAGTGCCCCAACCTTGTGGCCTTTGTGGCGTTTGTTGGGAGCCTCCAATTAAGTTGTGGAGAAGTGCCCCAACCTTGTGAGAGGTTCCGGTTGCCACCGACAAGTGCACCGATAGTGGAATCGTGGATCGATCCCGTTGGGGTGTGATTCACTGGAGAATAAGGGAGAACTTTTGTGGCGTAGATGGTTAGATACCACCCCCTCTCCAAACGAGACGTACTCCATCTTGGGAGGAACTCGGTAAAATATCGTCGTCCCCGCGTGCCTCGGTTATCTCTATACCCGAGCTCTCACTTATGCACTTTACTTTGTGATAGCCTTCGTGCTTGAAGTATATATCTTGCTATCACATAGTTGTTTGTCTTTCTTAGCATAAGCTGTTGGTGCACATAGGTGAACCCTAGATTGTTCTAGGTTTTGTGCTTAAAAAGTAAATGTTAGTTTTATTCTGCCATTATTGAGCCACTCTAGGAAAAGTTTTAATCACCTATTCACCCCCCTCTAGCTAGAAAGAGGTGTGGGAGCAAAGCAGGGAAGCGTGCGACGGCGTCTGCAGGTGGGATTGGATACAAGCGAGTGTGGAGACACAAGAAGTACCCAGGTTCGGAGCCCTCGATGTGAGGTAAAGCTCCTACTCCTGCTGATCTGACTATCTGGATGATCACTAAGGGCTACAATGCTCCTTGAGGTGTATCGGGTCTGGCTAGTAGTCAAAGAGAGTTCAACCCTTGATCAGTTGCCCCTGCCACCCCTTATATAGGCGGCGTGGGCAACGACCTGGCCGACTAGCGGGCCCTACATGCGAGCCCCAGCCGGCTATGTCATCTACAATGGCCGGCATGGGTGTGTGTACTCACAGTCAGACCCATGCCGCCACTCCCTCTATAGTGGTTGCCATGTAGGTAGTTACGCATAGTGCCACCTACTGTCTACTATTGCAACCGTCATCGGTAGAAGTCGTCGGTATGGGCCGAGTGTTTGAGTCTCCTTTATGTCTTGTCCGCTGTCCTGGTCGTACTGCGCACTACTCTCTACGTCATCTGGTACTTTGCCTGTCTTGGGACGCCAGCTAGATTGACCTAGCCGGCTGGTCTTCCTGGTCCGGATGGTTGGATCCATCCGACCGTTCTTCTGCCCTTGCTTGCTTCATCCAGCTGATACTTCTGCCGGCTGGCTCTTGATCTGTCCTGCTCCGGCCGGCTAGCGCTCTTGTCAATGGTTTTCATCTGACTGGCTGGTTTGCCAGTCGGGTCTTGGTTTGTTCCTTCTTCTGATATGTCTTGGGGTTTTTACGTCCGGCTACTCTCAGCCGGCTGTCGTGCTGGTACTTTGCATCTTGTCCGGTTAGCCTACCTAGGGGCGATCCCCCTGACACTAGCCCCCGAGCGTGCGTAGATTCCTCCCTCAGGAGAAATGTGCGCGGGCTCCAGAAAGGCTGGGATTTTGAATTTTTCCTGGTTGAATTTGGCGGTTGAGCTGCCCCGGCTGCGTCATCATCGACGTCAGCCACGCATGATGATGGTCGTGGGAGGGCATGTGTCGTGGGGTTCGTCGCCTGTCGCTTCGGGAACTGTCGCTGGGATCTTCTATGCATGGGGTGCAGCCACAAAAGATCTGGACGCTGTTGGGGTCGTGGGGGGTCGCCACGTGGCGGGCCGGCGGTTTGCCTCCCCGGCCCATTTAAGTAGGGGCTGCAGCACCGCGTTGCCCCCTACTGGTCACTTGCCCCCCTCTCCCTTGCCTTTGACGCCCAGCGCCCTCGCTGCCTCCCTGCCCTTGTCTTTCTTCCGTGCCACCGGCGAGCTCGCCTTGTCCGCTCCGCCCGCGACGCTAGTTCCTTTTCTTCCCAGAGTGACAGGCACCCGCCGCTCCTCTTCCACCTTCTCCCCCTTGCTCTCCTTCTCCCCCGCGTTCCGATGCCGTTGCCATGGCCGAGATTCGAGGCACCTGGTGCGGTTCCTCTATGACAAAGGCGCAGGTGGAGAAGTACCGGCGGTCGTGCCTCCTACCGACCGCCGGCGAGGTCGGGGTCCGCCTGGCCCCGGCTGACGAGATCTCACCGGCTCCGCAAGCCGACGAGTGAGTACTCTTCCTCGAGCATCTCGCGCGTGACCTGGCCTTCCCGACCAGCGCCTTCTTCCTGTCCTTCCTTGCTCATTTTGACCTCCGCCTTCACCATCTTGGGCCAAATGCAATCGGCACTTTGGCCCATTTCGTCGCCTTCTGCAAATGCTATCTCGGGATCCAACCGGATCTCGGGCTCTTATGCCGGCTGTTCCTAATCTGCCCTCAGTTGCAGTTTGCCAAGGGTCTGCTGGTGACCTGCGGCGGCGCCTCCATCTACAGCTGGTCACAGACCGGATACCCCAAGTTCAAACTGCACGACACAATTAAACTATGGCAGCAGAAGTACTTTTATGTACGGAACTTGGGGTCGGAGGACCAGCTGAACCTCCCAGCCTTCCAGGACACCGAATCTAGCCGGCGCACTGGGAGGAGAAGATCTTCCACTCCAAGGCAGAATCAGACGCGCTCCTCCATAGATGAGGAGCTTGGTGACGGCTGGTCTAGCCGGCGTTGATGTGACTGGTCTAGCTGGGCCAGTCGGCTCATGATGCCCCTGCAGCAGCGAACAAACAAGATATGCTACTACTCCGGGCGGCTCGACCCCACCCGGCTCTCCCGTTGTGACCCCTCCTTCGCCAACCTGTACGAATGGGTCTGGATGGTCACGAAGGAGAAGGTCGCCTCCAACTGGAAGTTCGGCGTCGCTCCTTACACACGCGAGAACTGCGCTCCCCGGGTGAGTAAACTTGTTTGCTTTTCTTCCCTTTTCTCGTTCTCTTGCTGTCCGGCTAACTCTTTTATCGGATTGACTCGTGTTTTGCTCTGCGCATATGTTCCCCTGCATCATCCGGGAGGAGGGCGACGCGCCCCTCCAGGTCTTCATGGCCGACCGCTCCGAGCCTTGCCCGCGCCGGAATAGCGGCGAGGGCTCAGACGGTGAGGATGGCTTCTTCGCCAGCCGGGGTGACGAAGCGGTGGAAGACCCGCATGGACCCAAGACGGAGGAGAGCGACAGCACCGCCGCGCCCGAGCCTGCCCGGAAGCGTGCTGACAAAGCCACTTCCAGCCGCAGCGCCACGCTCGAGGAGCTGGCTGCCAAGCGCAGCCGAACGGCAGGGGTCCCTCCGCGTCCTGGCCGAACTGCGGGCGGCCGGAAAAGATCCGCGCTTGTGGTGCAGGGGTAAGTCCTCCACCTTTTTCTCCTTCCTGTTCGTTTCTTTCTTTGTGTCGCCCCGCGGCCTTCCTTTGATCTTGTTCTTGTCCTGACCTTGCCTTTGTTTGTGGGCAGCGCCATTCTATCCTTCGTCGCGAGCCCAGCTCGCAATGCGCCCACCGCTTCACCGCCTCACGACCTTCCTCCTTCGGTGGCCCCGCCCCTTTGACCGAGACCACATCGTCGCCAGAACCGTCTACCACGGTCCAGCCGACCGCTCTTGCGCACGAGCGCATGGAGATCCAGCCAGATGTGGCCTCCGGCCCGGGCGGGGGCTCGTCAGCCGGCGCGGGGGGCTCGGGCGCCAACATGGACATGGTCTTCGTCGAGGATGTGGACTCTTATGATGAGGCCACCTCGCAGTGGCAGGCTGCGATCTGCGACGCCTCGGCCGCTCTAGCCGGTCCGCTTG
This sequence comes from Avena sativa, assembly GCA_916181665.1. Taxonomy (NCBI): domain Eukaryota; kingdom Viridiplantae; phylum Streptophyta; class Magnoliopsida; order Poales; family Poaceae; genus Avena; species Avena sativa. The sequence goes on from OV702296.1 coordinate 223,304,586, forward strand.
CGCCACTACCCACGGAGGCGGGGGCTTCGCTACAGACCCTTGAGGTCAACCTCGAGGTTGGTCTGGCCGAGGTGAAGCAGCTTCGGGGAACGCTAGCCGGCACCAACGAGGAGGCCGCCAAGCAGCTAGCCGCGGCACGTGGGACCGCGTGGAGTAAGTTTTCCTGAGGCTTCCTTTCTTGCGCTCTTTTTCTTCGTGCTTTGCTTCCGGTTTCCGACTTTCTCACTTGCTTTTCTTTCCTTCACCCACAGCCATCATGGTTTGCGGGCAGCGGGAGATTGACCGGCTGAAGCGCTCCAATGCGCGTCTTAGCCAGGACAATACCGCCCTCCGGCTCCAGAACAAAGAATGGCACAACACGGCCAACCAGATGGAGGACACCATCAAGGATCAGTAGGCTACTCTCGCCAGCCGGGCCAGCGCCTTTGACCTTCTGGACAAGGAGGCCACCCGGCTGAAGGAGCACGCCCAGATGCTTGACAACGAGCTGATGGACATCGCCCTTGTGACGAAAGGTGAGTCCCTCCACTGGTGCCTAATGTTTTTATCCGACTGCATTTTTCGGGTCGCATTTTGACTTGCCCTTCTGATCACAAGGCTTCTACCCCCCAAGTAGACGCTCTTGCCTATGACCTGGTGCAACAGGTTGCGCCGGGTGAAATGGCAGTCGTCAAGGACATGGTGGGCCAGCTCGGTGAGGACGCTTCTAACCTGCGCAAAGACGCAGCTGGCACCCACGACTTGGTTTTCCCGAGGGAGCTCCTGTGGAGACCATGGGGGCCATGGCGATCAAGCTGGGCGGCGCGCCGAACACGATCGACCGGCTGTGTGATCTGGCTACTTGCTTCGGCTACGAGATGGAGCTCGCCTTGATGTTGTCATGGTACAAGGACACCCGCCTCGACAAGATGGTGGACGGCTTCTGAGCCGGTGTAGATCTTGAAGTCGTGCGCCGGGCCTACCCAGACCTCCGCTCCGCCGCAATCATGATTACCGGCTACGCCGACATCGACGAGGTGCTCACGGACAGCGTGGGGAGCACGGGGACCAAAGGCTAGGGGGCGGATGGCGCGGAGGCGTCCTCCCAGGCTGGCGGAGCCGGCGCGGCCCATCCTCATGGAAAGGGTCCGGCCGCCTGAAGATGAAGACCCCGGGATACCGGGTGAATTTGTAGATGCTTTTCTGCTTCTCGTACTTGTCTTTTGAACAATCTAGACGTGTGGGGGCTTCGTCCCCCGAAGTTTAAGTAATTTGTCTGGTTGGGTTTGCCTTTGTGCACCCTCTTATGCTCGTGTCTTGGTCGACTGGCTTTTCTGGCTTGTCCACTCCAGATGGATTTATCTTGCATTTGTGTTGCGCTTTTATTTCTTCTGACTTCCTGACGGTCTGCCGACTTGCCCTGGTCTGTTGGCTCATCTGCTACGTGGACGCTACATCCTTCCAGTGGGGGCGCGCCAGCGCACCCGCTCGGTGTAGCCCCCGAGATTCGGAACAGCTGGAGTAGCCAGGTGTTTCGAATCTTCAAAAAATTCTTTTTTTTTCACCTTCCTTTGCCGGATGTGACCGGCTTAGCCGGGCCGGGAAATCTGCACTGTGGTCCGGCTAAGCATGTCCGACTGGCTTTTCTCTATTACTTTCCTTTCTCCTTCTCTTTCCCTCTTTCCTTCTTCGTATTTTTCTTTCTTTCTTTCCTCTTTCTGGTTAGGTTTGTCTGACGCGTCCGACTAGCTGTCGCTAGCCGGCTTGGGCGGGTGGTGTCCTTGAGTTCTGTCCGACTTTGTCTTTCTTCTTGTCTGGCTGACGCACCCTTCAGCCGTACATTGCATGCTTCCGGTTGGGGCGCGCCAGCGCCCCCACTGGGTGTAGCCCCCGAGATTCGGAGTGGCTACCGCAGATAGGTACTTCGAATCTTCACTGTTCTTGATTTTCGACTCGGTGCGATTTGTGAAAAAAGAAATATACAAAAAATGACCTTTCGTCAATATGCTGCCTTGTTAAATGTCTCTACTATCTGACTAGAGCTTTTTTATTTTTTCAAAAACTAGCTCGTGCTCTTCTGGACACTTAGTCACTTTCGCGTGTGGGGTGCTGTTTACATTGCACCTTGCCGGACAGCCAGGTTGCGGTCTAGAGCCAGAACCGAAGGGAGCTGACAATACACCGCGCATGGTACTAGGGGCTTCATAGACGAAAAAGAACCAACTAGGCACATGGCCGGAATGTCCGATCTGACGCACCTTTTGATGTTTTTCGTGTGGGATGCCCTCGGGCTTTTGCTCTTGCTAGCTGGACAACCAGGTTGCGGTCCGTAGCTGAGACGGAGAGTGGGCCTCTGGTATCGTCGCACACTACTCAGTCGGTTTACAGAATTGGCAGGGTGGGCCAACCGGCGAGCCCTCGGGTAGGGGTCGATGGAAGCCAGAAAAATCATTGCAAGAAATTAATTGGATAAGAGCGACAATCTGGCTATCTGGCAAGGAGCCCCCGAGCATCAGCCGGGGTTCCACATCTTTCATTCATACAGGGATCCGGATACATACACTGATTTTCACGACTAGGTGTAAAATGGTCGGAGGAGGTCCGCGTTCCATGGCCGCTCTGTCTTCTTGTCCGACTCGTCCATCTTGCTCTTGCACGGCTGTTGCGCGTCGGTGAGGTAGTAGGAGTTGTTGTGCAACGCCTTGATCATGATGAAGGGGCCCTCCCACGGGGGGACATCTTGTGCATGCCCTTCGTTTCTTGTATCAGCCGGAGCACCAGGTCGTCGTCCCGGAATGTGAATGGACGGATGCGACCGGAGTGATACCGGCACAACCCTTGCTGGTAGATGGCCGACCTGGATAAGGCCAGCTCGCGGGCCTCCTCGAGGAGGTCCACGCTGTCCTCCATTGCTTCCTGGTTCTCCTTCTCCGTGTAAAGGAGTTTGTGGGGTGAGTCGAACTCAATGTCCGCCGCAAGAACTGCCTCCGAGCCATAGGTGAGGAAGAACGGGGTGAAGCCGGTTGATCTGTTCGGGATGGTGCGGAGGCTCCACAGCACAGCCAGCAGCTCCTTGATTCAGCAGCCCAGTGATCGCTCTAATGGCTCGATCGGCCGGGGCTTGATTCGGGCTAGCACCAAGCTGTTGGCTCTTTCCACCTTCCCATTGGATTGTAGGTGTGCGACGGATACAAGGTCCAGTCGGATCCCTTTGTTGTGGCAGAACCGGGCAAAGGCCCCCTTGGAGAAGTTCGTGCCGTTATCGGTGATGATGTTGTGGGGGTAGCCGAACCAGATGATGATGTCGCGGAAGAAGGTGACGACTGTGGCCTCGTCCAGCTTCCGGATCGGCTTCACCTCGATCCACTTGGTGAACTTGTCCACTACCACCAGCAAGTGGGTTATGCCGGCTCGAGCTCGCTTGAAGGGGCCGACCATGTCCAACCCCTAGACCGCGAAGGGATAGGTGATCGGTATCGTCTTGAGCACGGAAGCAGGCATGTGCCTTAGCCGGCCGAACCGCTGGCACCCATTGCACGCGCGAACCAGCTGGTCCGCGTCCTCCGAAGCAGTCGGCCAGTAGAATCCGTGGCGCATCGCTTTCGACACCAAGGCATGCGAGGAGGCGTGGTGGCCGCAGTCCCCCTGGTGGAATTCTTTCAACAACCGGTAGCCGGTATCCGCATCGACGCACTACTGGAAGACGCCCGTGGCGCTGCGCTTGTACAGCTCTTTGTTGATGATGGTGTACGTGTGCGCGCGGCGCCGGATCTGTCTTGCCTCCACCTCGTCATCCTGAAGCTCATCGTTGAGGAGGTAGTTCATGAAGGGCTGGGCCCAGGATGGAACTTCCCTGATAGTGAAGACACTAGCCGGCACGATCTGGAGCTCATCCCGAGGGCGTCCGGGTGGGATACCTGAACTGGCATCCCTCGGGCCTTTTGCCTTGCTCGCTGATGGCTTGCATGAGGAAGAGGCAGCCCTCGGGTCTTTCGAGCCGGAGGTCACCATAGCGGGGCCCGACTCTTTCGAGCCGGCAACCCCTAGGTCTGCTACCCAGATGATGGACATGGACTCTGGAGAGGGTGTGATGCTGGGCTTGCGGAGATGCTCCAAGGATACTCCGGGCGGAATGGCTGCTCTGGTGGATCCGACTCGCGCGAGCGCGTCGGCTGCCTCGTTGTTGGCACGGGGGACGTGGTGGAAGTCACATCCCTCGAAGCCAGCACTTAGCAGCTGTACGTGGAACCGGTATAGAGCCATGTTGGCGTCCCCGGCATCCCATTCACCGGATACTTGCTGCACCACTAGGTCTAAGTTGCCGAAGCAGAGGATCCGGCGGATGCCGATGTCATTTGCGAGCCGGAGCCCGTGCACGAGGGCCTCGTACTCGGCGACGTTGTTTGATGCAGTGAAGTGGATCTGCAGTACGTACTCCAGCCGGTCTCCCTTGGGCGAGGTGATCGTTATGCCGGCTCTTAAGCCCACGCGCATCTTCGAGACATCGAAGTGCAACCTCCAGTAGTCGGAGTCTAGGACCAACGGCAGGTACTGGCTCTCTGCCTAGTCGACGAAGAAGTCCTCCACCGCTTGAGACTTGATGGTGATTTGGGGCTCGTACCGGATGCAGAACTATTATGTGAGTCTGCCACCGCCTGAGACTTGATGGTGATCCGGGGCTCGATGGCCCACTTGGCTACCCGGCCCGTGGCATCCTTGTTGCCGAAGATCTCGCCCAGCGGCGCAGTGGACACAATGGTGAGAGGATGGTCCTGGAAGTAGTGCTTGAGCTTCTTGCAGGCCAGGTACACCCCGTAGAACATCTTCTGGTAGTGGGGATAATTCTGCTTGGAGAGGGACAACACCTCCCTGAGGTAGTAGATGGGTCGCTGAACCGGCTACGCCTTACCCGTCTCGGGACGCTCGACCGCCAGGACAACATTGACGACCTGGTTGGTTGCGGCTATGTAGAGCAGCATCGGCTCCTTCGCAGCCGGCGTGGCGAGAACCGGCGCCATCGACAACATGTTCTTGAGGTCGTGGAAGGTCGTGTCCACCTGAGCCGTCCAAGTGAACTTGTCCGTCTTCTTCATCAGCTGGTACAGGGGCAGGGCCTTCTCTCCCAACCGGCTAATGAATTGGCTGAGGGAAGCCAGACAACTGGCACGCCATCCTCTCGATGGCCGCAATCTCTTGGGTGGATGCATCTTCTCGATGGCCGCAATCTTCTCCAGATTGGCCTCGATTTGCCGGCTCGATACATGGAAACCGAGGAGCTGTCCAGCTGGCACACCAAACACGCACTTCTCCGGGTTTAGCTTCATCTAGTACCAGCAGAGGTTCTCGAACGTCTCGCCAAGATCTTCCAGTGGGGTCTGCTTCTCCTTCGTCTTGATGATGACATCATCCATGTACGCGTGCATTCTCCCGCCGATATGCGAGTGCAAGCATTTCTGCATGCAACGCTGATAAGTAGCACCTGCATTCTTCAGGCCGAATGGCATGGTTACATAGCAGTAATCCCCGTACGAGGTGATGAACGATGTTTTCAGTTGATCAGCCGGGTTCACCCGGATCTGATTATAGCTGGAATAACAATAGAGGAAGGAGAGCAGGTCGCAGCTGGCCATAGGGTCGATCACTTGATCAATACAGGGCAGAGCGAAAGGGTCTTTCAGACAGGCCTTGTTCAGGCTCGTGTAGTCGATACACATGCGCCAGGTCTTGTTCTTCTTCAGCACCAGGACTGCGTTGGCCAGCCAGTCCAGGTGATATACTTCCATGATGTAGCCGGGCGATCTCGTCACCCATGACCTTCCTCTTGTCCTCCGCAAAGCGACAGAGGGGCTGCTTGACCATCTTGGCATCCGGACGCACATGAAGCGAGTGCTCGGCGAACTCCCTCGGCATACCCGGCATGTCTTTGGGAGACCATGCGAAGATTTCCCGATTCTCATGGAGGAAGTCGACGAGCGCACTTTCCTATTTGTTGTCCAAGCTGGCACCGATGGTGACGCACTTGGAGGGGTCAGCTGGGTCGAGCAGGATCTGGCGGGTCTCCTTGGATGGTGGAACGCCATGTCCCCAGCCGGCTTCATACCAGCCGACACTTCCTGCTGTAGCATGGCAACATTGCGCAGCATCTCGCGCTTCTCCTCGGTGATGAGCAGGGCCTCGGCTATCTGGGCGCCTTCTTCTGTGCAAGCCATCGACCGCCTGTAGCAGCCGACCACGGTAATCACACCGTTCGGCCCCGGCAACTTCATCTTGAGGTATGCGTAGTGGGGGACCGCCATGAACTTTGTGAGGGCAGGGCGCCCAAGAAGGACATGGTAGGTGCTGGCGAGGTTGACGACCTCGAACCAGATTGGTCACGCCGGAATTTTTCTTCCGAACCGAATATAACCCAGCGAAGATTATAAGGATAAGCGACGTGACCCGGATGATGACTACCCAGAGCTTGATCGGCCATGGAACATAGAAAAGCTATGTCCTTCTTACACTAAGCATATTTTCTATCTATTGTGTACCTCTTATATGATCAATGAAATAAAGCTCTTTGGTTCACTCATATTTCTGAGTCTTTTACCTCCTTTAGTGTTCATTTTTGGATCGTATAAAACCTTTATGCACAAGCTTTGCGTTTGCACTTCTGAAAATTCCGCCTACGGGCATTAGCTTAAGTTTTCTAGTCCACACGTTCTTTGTTGTTTTTATGTGGATTCTGGATTAGTGTCTTTTGGCACTTGAAGTCAGCGATTTTGTTCTTAGGTTTTTTTACGGTTCCATTGGGCATCGTCACCTGAGCGCATGGTTCCGACTACGATTCTTCCGACTCATGAAAGGTCAAGCATAAAAACTAGAGTAATGGATAAGCCAGCACTTGCTTAAAAATATTTACATGATGGAACTAATACTTGAGTAGCAGGAAATTACAACTATTGTTTTTCCGCCTTAAGTTGCGAGAGTAGTTTTTTTGCATACACCAAACCAGAGGAAACAAATATTACAAAGTGTTTTTTATTCCTCTAGCGCAGGAGACTTGGACGCAGCATCGTCGGCAGCAAGAGAGCCATCCTCTTCGAAGTCGGTGGTCTTGAGGGACTCGGAGGAGCTTTGGTTGTTGTCATTAATTATCTCCAGAGGCACGAAGCCGTTGTGATCGACCAATTCGGCAACCTAGGTGTCATAACCCGCGAGTGATGCCTAGATAGCCTTGTGGTCAATCTTCTGGCCTTCATCGTCTATGTTAGGGAGACCTGAGGTTACCCTATCGATGTCGGCATTCTCATAGTGTGCCTTGACCATTACCAGTGACATCCTTGCACGAGCCCGGGTACATGAAGCTTTCCAGCTGAAAGAACATGTGGGCCCCCATGTGTGGTTTTGGTAATTAATGAGAATCTTTATGGACTAATGTGTGTATTGAGTTGTACTTGTAGGAATTTTCCATTGGCATTGCTTGGAGCATGTGTTGGCTTCAAGGTCGATGAAATGAGAAGAAGATGTTGTGAAAGCACAAAATATGCCATCTATAGAAGATCTCATGTTTGATGCTTGCCATCCTCGGTGATCATGGATCGATGATGAGGAATCAAGTAAGGCATTCCATCTTGAGAAGGTCAAGTTCGTCTACATCAGGATCAAGTGGAATGCTCAAGGCAAAGGTATAATCTTGATAGGTTTTCCCTTTTGTCGGTCTCATGTTGTGTGTGGGAGACCGGGTTTAGGATTGATAACCATACTATCAAGAGGGGCTCTCGAATGAGTAACTCGGTCACATTGTTCGGAGAGAGCTCAAACCTTTGCATACTTGCATCATCGTATTTGGTTGTTATTTGGTCTTATTCATGTGAGGATATAGAGCTTGGGGTAATCTCCATAACAAGATCTTGTTCATCAAATCGGATCTTCCGTTTATATCTTATTGCGATTTTGATCTTGGTGGTTTTCCGGTTTCTCACCAAGTGAGGTAGCTCATGGCGTCCTCTTTCCAACGCATTGGAATCGGGTCAATCGGAGTTACCAGTCAAAAGTTATAGCCGTTTGAATATTTGTTGATTTGATTCTAAAAAGAAAAGGAAAATACTGGGCTGTCCGGTACTACCAGGCCTAGTACCGGACGTCCCTGTTTATGGTAAATTTTATTTGCCGATCAAAATCCTTAAAGAAAATTGTCAAAATTTGATACCGCGAGGGGCGCTGCCACTTCGAACCCCGCAGGGGGAGACCCCCTAGACCCCCCTTAATCATAGCCCCTTTTGTATCTCGTTAAGGTAACTAGGTGCTGCGATGTCACTTGATCCGGTAGAATGCGATTCTATGCAAAACTTGTTTTTGCAGAATGTATGTGATCAGTATGGCCCATATATGTATGTGATGCATGTATAAAATTCTGCATGACCTGCGTGTCATGAGTAGGGCAACAGGGCTGGAGCCATATGTGTTGTAATTTATTGTAATGGCCTGCGTGGCAACTTGTGATGATCCCAATACTATGTAATTTTGATTACTAGCTGTTAGGAGTAATAGCTTGTATTAGTTCTTGGAGGACTCATCACTTGGAGGATGGCTCACATGGAACATGAAGATGGAGATCATCATGGTGGACAGGTTCTATGGCGATGGAGATCACCATGAGAAAATGGGCCATACTGTGTCACATCTATGTGAATGTTATTCTTATGCGTTTTACTACTATGCATGCTTAGATGATAGAAGTAGAACGATCCCTCACAAAGTTTAAGTTAAACTATGCCCTCCCAACCAAACCTTGCACCATCCTATGCCCTGCACAATCGTTGGTGGGCCTATGAAATTAGGGTGCCACGGTTTTCCTTGGCTGGATGGGTTTGTATCAGATACCTACACGCATAAGGGTTGGTGAACTTGACAAGGTCATCTTTACAGTTAAGGACCTTGGGACATAAAGGTTGGGCGCCTAGTTTTGACATAGAGATGTCACCCAACAACAAGAGTCATATGTGATATGATTAGCAAGTGTTGCTTACCGATTTACCTTGTCTTCTAGCAGTGATGCTAAAGCTCACTAGTCGACTTGTTAATTGTGGATCTTGAATCACTTAGTATCAATAGAGGGATATTGATTTAAGTGGGAGTATATGCTATTAAATTGTTTAATATGTTTTACTCTTTCATGGTTACATGGCTTAGTATTTTTCATGTTTTCTATTGTAGATCAATGGCACCGAACACTACATCACCTTTCTCTTTGCGTTTGATTCTTGACAAAGATAAACTAAATGGTACAAACTATTCGGACTAGGTTCATAACCTGAGAATTGTTCTCAGGTCTGATAAAAAGGAAACGGTTCTGGATACCCCAATCCCTGATGAACCTGCAGATAATGCATCTGCTGCCCTAAAGAACGCCTACAAGAGAGCATGTGATGATGCTCTTGAGCTTAGTTGTCTTATGCTTGCATGCATGGAACCTGAACTCCAAAAGAAGTTTGAGGATCAGGAGCGTACGATATGATCGTAGTGCTTAAGGACATGTTCCAAGATCAAGCAAGGACTGAGAGGTACAAAGTTGCCAAGTCCTTTGTCGAATGCAAGCTAGCAGAGGGAGCAGCTGTAGGCCCCCATGTGATCAAAATGGTTGGTTACAGTCAAACTTTGGAAAAGCTTGGTTTTCCCCTAGGCCAAGAGTTGGCCACTGACTTCATTTTGGCGTCTCTTCCATCCAGCTATGGGCAGTTCATTTCGAACTACCATATGCATGGGGTGGAGAAGGGCCTTAATGAATTATGTGGGATGCTTAAAACAACAGAAAGTGACATGAAGAAGTGTGCATGGCATAGCCATGTGATGGTTGTGCAGAACAAGCCTAGCTTCAAGAAAAAGGGTACTTCTTGGAAGAAGAAGGGCAAGGCTAAGGCTATGATCCCTAAGTCTGCACCCAAGCAAAAGGCTGGACCTGTAGAAGACACTGAGTGCTTCTTTTGTCATGAACATGGCCACTGGAAGAGAAACTGCAGCAAGTACCAGGCTTCTTTGAAGAAGAGTGCAAGTAAGAGTACTTCCAACTCAGGTACACTTGTTGTAAATGTCGTGGACATTCTTCTCGCTGATTCCTATGTTAACTCTTGGGTATTTGATACCGGATCGGTTGCTCATATTTGCAATTCGATGCAGGGCTAATAAGGACTAGAGAAGTGCAGAAAGGTGAAGTGGATTTTCGCGTCGGAAATAAAGCAAGGGTTGCTGCATTATTCGTCGGCGTCATGCAACTTCACCTTCCGTCAGGATTTATTATGGAGTTGAATAATTGTTAGTACATTCGAAACATTTTATCACCTTCATGTTTGATGAGGGATGGATATTCATTTGCGAGTATAAACAATGGTTGTGTAATCTCTCAGAATGATATGTTTATGGCTAATGCTCCCATTGTGAATGGGTTATTTATTTTAAATATTGATGATGCATCTGTTTACAATGTTAGTGCTAAAAGGCTTCGGCCTAATGATTTGAGTCCTGCCTAATTATGGCATTGTCATTTGGGGCATATAAGTGAAAAGCGCATGAAGAAGCTCCATGGTGATGGTCTTCTATCTTTGTTTGATTTTGAATCATACGAGACATGTCAGGCTTGTTTACTTGGAAAGATGACCAAGTCACCTTTTTCAGGTTTACCCGAGAGAGCGACAGACTTGCTGGAACTCATACATATTAATGTATGTGGGCCAATGAGCACGGCAACCAGAGGAGGATATCACTACTTCATTACTTTCACTAATGATTTCAGTAGATATGGTTATGTCTACTTGATGAGGCATAAGTCTGAAACTTTTGAAAAGTTCAAGGAGTTTCAGAGTGAAGTAGAGAATCAACGTGGCAATAAAATAAAGGCCTTGCGATCTGATCGTGGAGGTGAATATTTGAGTCACGAATTTAGCGATCATCTTAAGAGTTGCGGAATTGTTCCATAACTAACGCCGCCCGAAACGCCTCAAAGAAACAGGGTCTCCGAATGGCGTAATCGAACTTTGTTGGACATGGTTCGATATATGATGAGCCAGTCGGATTTACCATTATCATTTTGGGGTTACGCTCTAGAAACGGCAGCTTTCACACTTAATAGGGTACCATCTAAATCCGTAGTTAAGACACCATATGAGATGTGGACTAGAAAGAATCCCAGTTTGTCTTTTCTAAAGATTTGGGGTTGTGATGCATTTGTCAAGCGACTTCAGTCGGACAAGCTAACACCAAAATCGGATAAGTGAATTTTCGTGGGATATCCGAGGGAAACCTTAGGGTATTACTTCTACAACCAAGAGGAGGGCAAAGTGTTCGTCGCTCGTAGCGGTGTTTTCCTAGAGAAAGAGTTTCTTACAAAGGGAACAAGTGGAAGGTCGGTGCAACTTGAAGAAGTTCAAGATGAGCCAGTTGGGGATGCTTCTACGAGTGATGCTATTGTAGCAGAACAAGTTGAGGAACCCGTGGCAACAGGAGTACCACAACCACGAAGGTCGGCGAGGTTCCACGAAGCACGGGAATTATTATTGTTAGACAATGATGAGCCTGTGACCTATGCATAAGCGATGGTGGACCCAGACTCTGAGAAATGGTTGATCGCCATGAGATCCGAGATAGAGTCCATGGGGGACAATCAAGTTTGGAACTTGGTTGACCTTCCTGATGGTTTTAAAGCCATCGAGTGCAAATGGATCTATAAGAAGAAGATTGATATGGATGGAAATGTTCACATCCATAAAGCTCGACTTGTTGCAAAAGATTTTCGAAAAGTTCAAGGAGTTGACTACGACGAGACTTTCTCGCCCGTAGCAATGCTTAAATCTATACGGATAATTCTAGCCATTGCTGCACATTTTGACTTTTAAATATGGAAGATGGATGTCAAGACGGCTTTCCTAAATGGAATCCTAACTGAGGATGTGTATATGATGCAGCCCGAAGGTTTTGTCGATCCAAACAATGCTGGAAAGGTATGCAAACTTCTAAAGTCCATTTATGGGCCGAAGAAAGCATCTCGGAGTTGTAATATTCGATTTGATGAAGTTGTAAAGGAGTTTGGCTTCATCAAAAATGAACAAGAACCTTGTGTTTACAAGAAGGAAAGTGGGAGAGCGCTGGTATTTCTAATCTTATATGTAGATGACATATTGCTGATTGGAAATGACATTCCTATGCTCGAATCTGTTAAGACCTCGTTGAAAAATAGTTTTTCGATGAAGTACTTGGGAGAAGCGGCATATATTCTAGGAATCAAGATCTATAGAGATAGATCAAGAAGGCTAACTGGATTAAGCCAGAGTACATACATTGACAAAGTGTTGAAACGGTTCAGCATGGAAGAGGCTAAGAAGGGGTTGTTGCCCATGTCTCATGGCATAAAACTCAGCAAGACTTAGTGTCCTTCGACTACTGATGAGCGTGAGCACATGAGTAGGGTTCCATATGCTTCGGCTATTGGATCCATCATGTATGCAATGATATGTACTCGCCCAGATGTTTCCTATGCTCTAAGTGTTACGAGCAGATACCAGGTTGATCCAGGTGAAGGTCACTGGACAGCGGTAAAAAACATTCTTAAGTACTTGAAAAGGACTAAGGATGTGTTCCTAGTTTATGGAGGTGAGGATGAACTCAGTGTAAAGGGTTACACAGATGCGAGTTACCTTAACGACTCAGGTGATTAGAAATCGCAATCAGGTTATGTGTTTGTCTTGAATGGTGGTACTGTGAGCTGGAAAAGTTCCAAGCAAGATACGGTGACCTCCTCTTCAACAGAAGCTGGATATATTGCTGCCTCGGAGGAAGTAAAGGAAGTTGTTTGGATTAGGAATTTCCTGATTGCTCTCGGTGTGGTTCAGGGCGCGTCCAATCCCTTGGACGTTTATTGTGACAACAATGGTGCTATTGCACAGGCCAAGGAACCTAGACAGCACCAGAAGAACAAACATATTCGCATGCGTTACCATCAGATTCGAGAGTTTGTTGAGGATGGTAGTGTCATGATATGCAAAATACATACGGACTCAAATGTTGCTGATCCCTTGACTAAGCCGCTCCTACAGCCCGCGCATGAAGCGCACACAAGAGCAATTGGTATTAGATACATTTTAGATTGACCCTAGTGCAAGTGGGAGACTGAAGGAAATATGCCCTAGAGGCAATCATAGAGATGATTATATGTATCCATGAGTAATTGTAATGTTCCTTGAATATCCATATCAGGCAACTTGTATTGATTGGCAATTATGTGAATTGTTTGTGAAACTCTTTACTTATATGGTTATTTAAGAGTTGTCCCTAGTCAGAGTTCATGTGAGGACACACGTGAATATTAGACTAGCACATCGATTGGTTGATGACTATGTTTTGCAAGTCGTAGACATGGAGATGTCAAACCAATGATGTGGACACATGTTATGAACTTGAGATGTGGATCGACCTACTTTGGGGCTATCAAACGCTACTCCGTAACTGGGTAGTTATAAAGGTAGCTTTCGGGTTTGTCCTGAAGCATGCTGCAAGGCATGGTCAATTAAGATGGGATTTGCCCCTCTCTACTTGAGAGAGATATCTCTAGGCCCCTCGAGTGATCGGATCCAGAAATGCATGGTCGTGCTACATATGGTTAAGAGTTAACCTAGTAAAGGGATTCTGAATCACGGTATCGATAAAGGGAGGTCAGCTTGGAGCTAGACCAAATATCGTGAGGCAAAGGGAAATACATGTACTAAACCTTGTGATGGTTCGTCCGATATGATCTTTGTATGCGTTTAGGAGTTGGCACGTCTTTCTAGAGGCCGCTACCAACTATTGATAGAATAAGTGTATTCGTGTCATGTCTATACGCATATGAACCTATAGGGTCACACACTTCAGGGGCTGGAAGCCTAATGAGGATTGGATCCGAATTAGACTAGGCTTAGGCTACTAATGGGCTACTAATGTAGAAGCCCACTAGGGACGCCTATATAAGAGAGGGTGGGGCGACCTGACCAGGGTGAGACCTCAGATCATTCCACCCAGCCGCCACTCCTCACGCATGTGTCGTGCGCGCGGACCTAGTAGCCCGGCGTCTGACGCTTCCACCCTGTACGTGTGGATACCTCGAAGGTGCTGCATCTATAGCGCTTGGACGAGCCGCGCAAGGGGAGCTTCTCGTGGGACGAGGACAAGGAGGAGACGTGGAACGTCTGCACTGCCTCGACGCGCTTCATCAATTCCGCAACTGCGCGTCTAGTGGTAATCCCGTGATCTATGACAACAGTAATCCTGGTTTACGCGGTAGAAATTTTTTGATTTGCGCTAGTGTAGCCTACCCGTATCCCTCACTTTTTTGTTTATATTGATAAACCTTGTTCTTGTGGAAGCTTGTTGTCATCTCGGGAGCCCTCAATTCGGTTGTGGATGTGTGTCCCGATAGTGTTGTAAAAGGCACCGGTTCCCGCCTCGAAGGGATCCAATAGTGGAGAAGGTGGATCAGGCCTCTCGTGGCGAGATCCATCGGAGAATAGGGTGAGGCCTATTGTGGCGTGGTAGTCTTAGAACCGCCCACCCCTCCAACACAGATGTACTTCCCTTAACAAGGAAGGAACTGCGGTAAAACAAATCCTTGTGTCTCCGCGTGCTCCACTACGGTTCCTTCGCTCCTCTCTTTACGTGCTTAGTAGTTAGGGTTGCATATAGGGAAATTATCATAGTTGCATATCTAGAGAATTTACTTTGTGTCAATCCTAAAATTGAAAAAGTATTAAAAATTGGTTAGCACCTATTCACCCCCCTCTAGGTGCCCATACGATCCATTTCAATGTCATATCATAGGAACGAGAAAAGGAGTACTTGTCAGGAACGATATTAAACAAGGTATGGTTTATACCAAGTGATCGAATCTCGGACAAGAAAAATATCATGATACAAAAAAAATTTGATTATAGCGAAAGATGTTCGAACGATCTTGAGATCTTCGAGGAACTAGTGGGAGTCATTATGGATCTCCAAGTCCCGCTAATGATTATTGATCGGAGAAATCCTCGATCATGTCTACATAGTTCCTGAACCCATGGGAGACACACTTAAGATAATAGGATGCATTTGAGTCGATAGGGAGGAACACATGGGAAGTCAATGGACATCGCAAAAAAAATGTTCTGCTATAGAAAATTATTGTGCCGCATCTGCCAAAATATTTTTAGGGATTGATACCTTCGCTTCGGATTCACAGATGTAGTATAATAAATTTTTCCCTAGAAGACCTAGGTTTAATTGAACCATGGAAAGCAATGCTAAAATGAAATAAATAAGTACACGTCTACAAGACTTTATCTTTTTTTAGCTTAGTTTACCAGACCGAACTAGTTTACTTTTATAGTGGGTTGATCAATGAATGGAGATAGGCCAGGGTTGAAGATCAACCTGTAGCTGCACATCATATGGGATGAAAGATAATAATAAGCATAGTCATGTATAATGTTTGAATGAATTTAATCTCTTGTGGGCAACACATCCTAGAATACTAAAACCCCCGTGATGTAGCGGGCATAGCAATAGCCTTTTAATCCAAGCGAGTGCACACCGAAGCCACGGGCTACAAATGATTATTAAGTGAAAACATAGATTAAAGCATTAAGTGGTGATGTGGTTGTGATCCAGAATGGGTCGCTAAGCAAAGACCATACTACCCTTTCTATCACTGGGGTTCCTATGAGGTCGCCACTACCCAAGTATCTCACCTCAAGCCTTTATCAATCTATGGGATCTTGGGTACCTACAAGTCCACATATAGAGACAAGAGACAAACAAACAAAAGATACAAATATCAATTGCAAACAAAATACAATACTCCTATGATTAGATGCACATAATTGCTGCGAGGTTTCTCCCCAATACGCAGCTAGTGAGGACTACTCACTGATAAAAAATAGATCAAGGATAGAAAACATTGTGCAAAATACTTAGATTGAAATCAAATTTCTTACAATGGTCGCCAAATCACAAGGAGATCTAAAGTACAATGTAATATCTATGGATAGTGGAGGGATGGATGGTGGAGTGGGTGAAAAATT
This sequence comes from Avena sativa, assembly GCA_916181665.1. Classification (NCBI taxonomy): domain Eukaryota; kingdom Viridiplantae; phylum Streptophyta; class Magnoliopsida; order Poales; family Poaceae; genus Avena; species Avena sativa. The sequence continues at coordinate 223,320,629 of OV702296.1, forward strand.
GATGAACTATGGTCTAGATCTCTTTTAGTGGTGTTGTTGGGGATATGCTATATGGATATCCTCATAGCATGTCTCCTATCCGGATAACCCGGGTGGCCCACAGTTTGTAGCATGGCCCATGGCCTACTAGGCGGCCCAGTTAGATGGATCCAGAAGGGAGGCCCATGCCAGATAAATGAAGGCTACGGACGAGTCACCGACGTACCCGGAGCCTTGGAGTGCAAGACACGCTAGACTAGTTGTAAGCAGTGTAGAACTCTGTAATCTGTCAGGCTAGGACTTTTCCCTGTAACCCAAGGACCTGGCGACTATATAAGTCGGGCCTATGGGAGCCTTTAGCACAGAAAATCTCAGACAACCTAGTGTCAACTACGACGCACCTCGCATAGCGAACCAATCCCTGTAACTCGGCGTATTGCCCTTATTGTGATTTATAGTAGGAGTAGGATTCTGCCACCGTTGTGGGATTTGAACCTGGGTAAGTTATGTTACCTCGTACCTGTCAAACGTTCGCCTTCCCCCACGTCTCTAAACACGCATTGTGAGGACCCCTCCATGGCGTACTCGTCGGAAATACCACGATAGTTGGCGCCCACCATGGGGCAAGAGGCGCTTCAGGCTCTTCAGTGGGCAAGGACCAAGATCTTCGCGGGAATCAGCGAAACCGTAGCCATCATTCGTGTTCTCTTCTCTAGCAACATTCTAATCGTCCCTCCCGATGAGTTACGGATCCCGGTGAAGACGAACCCTACGCGGTGCTCGATCGTCGCCATCAGAGATATCCACCTATTCATCGTCGAAACCGACTCAGGCACTAGTTCCCTGGGAGTCGGAGGAGCATCAAGACTCGCACAGACCGCCTACAGGAAGGATACGTTCGCAGAAGGATCAATGTCGGATCTCTCCTCGGAGTTTGCCGGCAAAGATCGGAAAAATTCAAGGCCCACCCAAACCGCCCTTGTGTAGGATATAACAGTGGGAGATCACTGCAAGTCCGTCGGCTTCGTCCACGCGTCTGGACAGCAGAGATCCAAGTTCGCCGGCATGGTTACCATCTTCGATCTGGCGCATTGCATTCAGAGAGAGGGAGAAAAACCCCGTGATTACCTTGCCAGATGGCTCCTTATACGGGCCGATATGGCGTATTACCCCAATGCTGATGCCATGTATCACTTTGTGGAAGGACTGGACCAAGGTACTCTTCTCCGGCATTCTCTAAGGAGGCAGCAGGCTTCAGGATGTCTCACCTTCGAAAGCATGGTGAACACCGTCAACAACTACGCGGAGGCCGAGGAGGCAGTTCAGACAGTGCTTGCGCTCATTGACGGCGCCCCTCCGATTCAGCCACCTCCACCACCGCCTCTCACCGCCATCGCCGCAGCTTCACCACCGCCTCCAGTCATCGTTGCTGCTGCTGCACCTCCACCCCCCGCCATCGAGGAAGCCCCGGCACCCTCCGACTCTGTGATTGACGTGCTCTTCGCTGACTTTAGTGCAGACTCGGAGGAAATAGATTTCAGCCCAGAGGAGCAAGACTCTTCCATGCAGGAGATGGAGGAGTCCACGCGCGACGAACAGGCCAACAACGCCGTCATATCTTGAGAGGTGTTTGTCACCATTGGTACGATGATGGATGAAGATCTACCCGGAAGAGCTCCGCCTATAGCGCTGGACAAGGGGAAGGGACCACATGTTGCCGCCGACAATGATCGCGCAAAGGACATGCCCCCTCCGCCTCACCCGGTGCAACAGCCGAAGGAACTCGGCACCAGACCGAGCAACAACAACACCGCAAATCCGCCGCCTCCGGCATCTACGTCTACTGCTGCCCAAGTTACTCCAGCTGATAGAGTGATGTATGGCAATCTCCTCGTCGAGCCTATGACCGTGTCTCATATTCGCAATGTAGTCAAGCTGGACGATAAGCGCTAGCAGCTGCTGGAGGAAGCGCAGGCCATCGCGGAGCAAGGAGCAAAGCTAGATCGAGATTTGGCCAACACGCAGAAGTCAATAGAGAAAGCTACGGCAATGGAGGCCGAGTACAAGACTCTGCTGCAGCAGTAGAAGGCCAAGAATGCTCTGGCTCGCGTCATCAACGATCCATGTGTGCGGCGAAACCTAGGATGGGCTCCCCCGAAGCCAGCACAAGCCAAGCCATACATTGACAGTGAAGACAGGAAGGTGATGCCCACTCCTCTCCTCAACCTCGCCATCACCAAGACCCTTCTGGAGCAGGATAGATCACCTGAAGTGGTGGACCAGGTCTATGACCTAGTGTCCAAGGCGGGAAAACAGCAGGAAAAGGCCACCTCTCAGAGGCTCGGGTCTGACCTAGCGTTTTTCCAATCTAGCCAGCATAAGCCGCCAAGGGACAGATCTCCCCTTGATGTCGGGTCTCAGACGGGTTCGTCAGAACAAAGACGGAGGGTGGCACGCAACAGGAAGGATGCCATCCCCATATCCTCTTACCACGGAGGTAATGCCCAACCTCGTCGCCCATCGCCATCGCCCCGCTCACCCCAACATCGCAAAGACACCAAGGCTCACCATCGTATGGATATGCCTCCGCCAAGGCAGAGGGGCATCGTCATCCGCGACAACACAGAACAGATTCGTCATGACGGAGAGCGCAACCAAGGACACAAGAGTAGGTCACGCCATGACCCTCCACGTCGGACAAGAATCACGACAAGCGTGAGGCGTCGCAAGAGGGTAACAGCAAGAAAGCTAACCCACTGCCACCTCTGCCTCCGTCGCCACCTAGTATCCACCATGGCAGAGGAGACCCGCGTCGTTCACGCAGCCCATCCCCTTATGGCAAGAAGAAGAAAAGAAGCCCGGAGCCATACGATGCACGTTTGCACCTGGACAAGATCCACGAGGCCGGGGAAGGACCATACCTGGGAACACGTTGCTTTGGACCTGTAATATGGTCCGCAACTTACCCCAAAGGTTTTCGGATTGACAAGACCATCAAGCCCTATGACGACACCTCCAAGCCAGCCACATGGTTGCAGGAATACGGTAACGTGGTGGAGATCGTCGGGGGTAACCCCAACGTTGCCATCAAGTACCTCCCATTGATGTTGGCGGGCACGGCCCGTCAATGGATTGATGAATTGCCAGAAAGATCTATCTGCAATTGGTTGGACATGCAAGAAGCATTCACCAAGAACTTCAAGGGTATGTACAAACGTCCATGCACTGTTGGCGATCTAGAATGGTGCATGCAAGAGACAGGCAAGACATCTCGCGCCTACCTCTCCCGCTGGCTGGATATGAAGAATTCCTGCGCAGGAGTGCACGCTCAGACCGCCATGGCCGCCTTCATCGATGGGTTGGAAAGGGGCACGTTGCTCCGACATAAGCTGAAGCGCTTGTAGGATAATCACCAGCTAGACTTGAACCAGATGATTCAGTTGGCCAGTGAGTTCGTAGCTGCCAACGATGATTATTGCGTATCTCTGCCGGCAACGACCGTTCCAACTCAAGCTCGGAGGAACAGCAGCACAAAGTGGAAGTCCGCACCAGAAGAAAAGAAAACCCCCGACATGTACGCTATGACTTTCGCAGGACGAGGTGATGGCGGACAGCATGGCCGAGGGCGGGGAGCTGGCCGTGGGCAGCAGCGAGGAAGTGAAACTACCTCGGCAGCGCTCAGCGTTCCCCAAACCTACAAGGAGTACCATGATATGTCGTGCCTCGTACACCTCGATGCCAACGGCAAGGCCACCCACACCAATCGCCACTGCAAGTTCATTAACGACCTCAAGGAGGACCCGGACTCCGGCTACAAGCGAAGTCGGAAGAATAGACCGCGAGGAAAGGGCAAAGGGAAGAATAAGGAGGAGGAGTCCAAGGTTTCGAGTGACATGGACGAGGATTTTGACCCCAAGCACGCTGCCAAGAGCGACGACAAGAGCAAGAACCCCTTCGAGAAGAAGGCGGCAGTTTTCCACACTTTCCTTTGCACCCCCACCGTCCGACAACAGAAGACCTCCATGAGGATACTGATGGCCACTCTACCCACAGTTCCCCATTTCCTACGCTGGTCGGAGATTCCAATTACTTGGGATAGGAAGGATCACCCAGACCTCATCCCTATGCAGAACCAATACGCCATGGTCATCAACCCACGTTATGTACCTGGATACACTGTAGAAGATGAACTTGATGGAGGCAAACCTAAGGCGGACCAACACCATCTTCCATGGCGTAGTTCCTGGTCAGGAGGGTCGGTCCCTTGGGTGCATCAGGTCGCTTTTGGTGCTGTTAATAATTACCGCCAAGAACGCATGACCTTTGAGGTGATCCCCTTCAAGAGTGTGTACCACGTCATATTCGGCCGTGACATATTCCATACCTTCATGTCCAAGCCATGCTTCGTCTACAACAAACTCAAGATACCCAGACCAAATGGTGTCATCACCGTATCCGGAAGCTTTACCAAATCAAGGGACTGTGATATTGGAGAAGCAGCCTACGTAGAAGCTATCCTCTACAGCGAATAACTCAAGGAGATCCAAAGAAAGGTTGATGCCTCAGAGATGCCCGCGTCGAAGAAGCGGATTTCTAACTCCATCCCAGCATTCAAGGCCGCCATCAAGACCAAGCCAGTGGAAGTTGTTGTAGGCGATGCCTCCAAGACCACCGCCATTGGGACGAACCTGGATCCCAAATAGGAAAGCGCGCTCGTCAAGTTCTTCCGTGAGAATAGGGACATCTTTGCCTGGCAACCTGCCGACATGAAAGGTGTACCTAGGGAACTTGCCGAGCACAGCTTGAATATTGATCCAAAATGCAAACCGTTGAAGCAACCTCTACGACGCTTTGGAGATGAGAAGAGACGCGTGATAGGAAAAGAGATAACTAGGTTTCTTAAGGATAGTTTTATCCAAGAAGTCCTTCACACCCGATGGGTGGACAATCATGTACTTGTCCCCAAAAAGGGAACCAAAGAATTAAGAATGTGTGTTGATTACACCGGCTTGAACAAAGCATGTCCCAAAGATCCGTTTGTGTTGCCTCGCATTGACTCGACGGCTGGCTGGGAGCTTTTGTGTTTTCTCGATGCATACTCAGGATACCACCGGATTAAGATGAGGAAGTCGGACCAATTGACCACTTCATTCACCACACCATATAGCATGTTTTTCTATGTCACGATGCCCTTCGGGTTGAAAAACGCAAGTGCTACGTACCACTTGTCGTGGGAATGGCCACGGCAAATGCTGTAATCGGTAGTGAGTAGTAGAATGAATGGCAAGGGCAGCCAGCCATCTGCGGTGCGAGATGAGGGTAGAGACACAAGGTTTTACCCAGGTTCGGCCCCTTGGAGGGTAAAGACCTACTCCTGCTAGATTGTATTATGGAGAGAGTACAAGGGCGAGCTCGATGACTAGGCAGCGAGTCGTTGGGGTGTATGATGGAACGTGTCCTCTATGCGTACCCTAGAGAGGTTTATATAGGCTCACCTCGCTAGGATTTACAGATCTACAACCGAATTGGTTAAGGATTCGGAGGGTTGTTCACCTAGTTCGACTGGGCCTAGCTATGCTTCTAGGCCTCCAGCTTCCAGTCGCCCGGGTCCTCGCCAAGTCTCGGTCCAGTCGCCGTCCTGCTGGCCCACTCGCTGGCAGCTTGGGCCGATAAGAAACATTCTGCTGGGTATACCCCGGTAGGCATATCCCCATCAGTAGTCCCCGAGGGCGTCATTGATTCGTCACATGTGTTCGTTGGTAGTCGGAGTACGCGGGTCCAATTTGGACTCCCAGTCGAATCAGCGGTGGACTCCTGAACAAAGGAAGGAACTAGTCATTTTAGTCGCAATAGCGGCGACTAATCAGATCGCAGCTTGGCAAACAGGTCGGCGAATAGTTAAGTCACTGTTGTAGTGATCAAGTCAGCGAATCGTCAAGTCGCTGAGGATAGCGAGTCGAGTGGATGAAGTTGGACCGTCAGCACTGGTTAAACTAGTCGTTGGGTAATCCAACGGTAATATCGGCGTAATTACCGCGTGGTAACGGCTCCCCGAAAATGGCGGGTAACAACCGCTATATAAGGAGAGTGACTGGCGAGGGGAAAACACTTCCCTCACTTCTTCCGATCTCATGCATTCTCAATTCCCCATTCCGTGCAGCGACTAGAGCGACCCAGAGCGATTCACAGCCCCAGATCCCTCAATCGATGCCCCCTCTAGCGGAACCATGGGGCAGATCCAAGTGTACGAAGGCGCTGCTGAAGTCGTTCGAGGAGGCAGGGATCCTCCGCGTCGGGAGATGGTGCATCCTTGCGGCCGGAGAGGTGAACCCAAATCCGCGCGAGGGGGAATTCGTCTGCTTCACCAGCCATCTAGAGCAGGGACTTGGATTCCCCACCTCCCTCTTCTTCTGCCGCTTCTGCGCCTACTACGACAACCAACCGTCGGACCTAGGGCCACACAGCGTTGAGCAGCTTGCCATCTTCGTGGCGTTCTGCGAGTGCTACCTGGGCTATCGACCATACTTCCCCCTATGGCAAGATCTGTTCCATGGGAGGATCAGCTGTGAAGAGGCAGGCAGCCTGATGTTAGCCTCGAGCGGCCTGACCTTTCAGCTGAAGTCGAAGGCGTCCTTCTTTGATCTGATGCTGCCCGCCAAAGCAGTGAATGAATGGAAGAAGAGATGGTTCTACGTGACTGAGTCGCCGCTAGGTGACGAGGTGGATCTTCCGACGTACTCCGCCGACCGGCCCGAGCCGTGTCGGCTCCAAGACACCAAGCTTTCGCTGGATCAGCGGATGGTCATCGACATGATGTTGCAGACCATCCGCAACCTGAAGAAGAAGGGCCTCCGAACCATCAACCTTTACAACTGCTGGCTCGGGCGATGGCTCGTGCCTCTGGCTAGCCGCGCCCACTATATGTATGAGTATACAGGCAAGGACAACCTGACGAAGTCCTGCCATGCCGAGTGGAGACTCAATGACTACACCTTGGCCTGAAGAAGATCACCATGGCGGTGTACCTTGATGCAAAGGCCGGGGTCATGCCCTACACCGCGAAGCGCCAAGCCCCAACGGTGAGTTCTTTTATTTCACATGCACTCGCAGTCGCAGTTTTGCATTCGCGGTCATGCTAATTTTGCTTGATTGTTGTAGCTATTCCAAGTGGTGGAAGGTTGGCTTCCACCCGTAGATGACGAGAACTCGAACTCGTCCGCCGAAGACGAGAGTGAGTCTTCGCCTGATAAGGGCGATGCCAGAAGTGACGGGGGCGGTGATGATGATGATGACAACGATGGCGACGAAGCCGTGGAGGTCGCTGCACCCACAGTTCACAAGACCCGTGCGCAACATCAATGCTATCTCGAGGCTAGCAAGATCCTCGAGGCCCACGACGACGAGCTTCCCAAGCACACCTCGCAGCGTGAAGCCACACCATCGAAGAAGAATCCGCCGCCACCAAAGAAGAAGACGAAGCCGACTAAGCCGGTGTCTCCGCCTCGGTCTGCGAGTAGCTCCGATGCTACCAGCGCAGCCGAAGAAGCAGCAGCGCACGCGACCGCGTCGACTGGTGCGACCGTCACGGAAGACAAGGTGCCGTTTGCATCAGTACCGCCATCGTTCGTCCCAGTTACCGGGCTGGTGGCCGCTCAAGCTGCAGGGGCCTCGCCACCGAGAGTAGCTCCTGCGATGATCGCCACTGAACCTCCTGCCGCGACCTCATCCTCGAAGAAGTCGTCAGTGTCTTGGGAGCAGAGTGTGTTCGAGGTGGGCCTCTGTCAAAAAATGGGTCCAAAGTTGGAGAAGCCGACCAGTATTCGTACTGGCCTACGATTTATCCCAGTGGCCAAGTGAGCGTTTCTCAATCCTTTCATTTGTGTGCTTTATGTATGTTTGACTGGCGAGTCTACTGACGGAGTTGTTGCACAGGACTAGAGTGAAGAAGATAGGTCACCCTTCGGTGGCCAAGGTTCCCTCGGGTGCCACGGAGGCACCAGCTGACCCCTCGAAGAAGAGCAAGGGCAACAAGGTTGAGGCGCCCGCTGAAGGCGCCAAGAGAGCAAAGGGCGATGAGTTTGTCACAATCTCGGACGAGCCAGCAGTTGCCCCGAGCGAAACTCCTATTGCAGTGGACGTAACTCCGAGGGCCATGGAAGACGCGGAGGCACAGCGGGCAGGCCCCACGGCCTCAATTCAGCGGCTAGGCACTTAGGAATTTTTGTCGTCCAGTCCCTGAGTGGCTAGTCGCTGAATTTCAGCGGCTAGGCACTTAGGAATTCTTTGTTGCTGACGCTTTCATTGTTGCACAGGGCCTGCAGCAAGATCGGCAGAGCGGCTTGCTGCCAAGCATCGCGTGGAGAAGGAGCTACTCGTTGTTCAGGACACGAACGAGCAACTTCGAGCAAATGCGGGTGAGTGTTCGTCATGCTTGGCGCTGGTCATAATCTTGTTATGTTTGTAATCATTTTGTTGTTGAAGTAGAGGATAGCGCGGCCACAGTGAAGGAGGCTCGCCAGGGACTCGTTCCAGCGACTGAGTTGACGGCTGCCCAGACGTCCTTGAGCGCCGTGGAGAAACGAATCGCCGAACTGGAGCGTGATCTCAAGGAGGCGAAGGCGAAGGCGAGATCGGTGGATGGACGGGCCAAGGCGGCCGTTGCTTCTGCTGCTAAGGAGCGGAAGGTTTCAGAGGCGCTCGTCGCTGGGCTGCAGAATGACCTCTCTGCTCTTCAAAATTTCATCACGGAACTCTGTCGCCCATTGATTGGTGAGCTTTCCTTCTGCAAATCTCCGAGCGCGCGAACCGCATTATTTTGCTAGTACTTCCCTTACTATTTTCTTGTATGTTGCAGGCCTGATTACTGATAATGCCGAAGAAGCGCAGTCGTACGACACGCGGCAATACGTCACCACTCTGGTTGATTCTGCCGCGCTGTGAGCGACCTGCCTCCAGGCGTATCTTCAGGAGATCTCGCCCACGGAGGTGATCCCCAGCGACCTCGTCGAAGTTTGGCCCTATCTGGAGAAAGCCCCGGCGGTTGTGGAGTTCATGACGCGGTCGGCCTTCTGTCATGGAGCGGCAACGGCGTTGAGCCTCGGGCTCGTGCATTTTCCCGACGACTTCGACCTTGACAACGTCACGAGCAGGTACCCTTTTTCGACGGGATCAATCGAGATCGCCAAGGTGCTAAAGATGACGGAGCGGGCTGCGGTGTACGCCGACTGGGTGTGGGTGATGGGTGACCTCATTCCTTACCAGGAAACGGTTGTCGCCCCAAATGACCCCGAGTCGGCGCACCGCGACTTCAAGATGGAGCAGCCGTTCCATGCGGCCATTGCGGGTGAGCTCACGACGTACCCATCGAATCCGTGGGTTCCCTTTATCCGCTGTCGCAAGGATGGTGGCGCCTTATCGTTGAAGCCTTCAGAATAGAGTAGTTTGCCAATTGGTGTTAGCTTAGGATGAACATGTAATTATCCTTGTAAGTGAACAAATTTTGCTGCTTTGAAGAAATGCAAGGGTTATTTTGTCATTGTTTTTCGTGTTTGGTTGTTGGTTGTGCGAGTCCCTGAGCGCGTCCGCCCTTTTTATGGGGTTAACCTCGTTTTTTATGTGTTGTTTGAACTGTTAGTGAGTTAAGGTCGACTCGCCATGGCTCGGAAAGCCAGTCGCATGGCGACTCCAGGGGGTGCTCTGTACTTAGCCATTTTTCTGGGCGCGAACAGGGTCAGGTCGCCGAGTCCCCGAGCTTGGTACTTGGCTGTTCTAGTTGCATGCCCGAGGTAGGGGAGGACAAGGCGCATTGTGCTGGGCGTGTCACTCCACCTGATCCGTAGGACCAGTCGCGTGGCGAGTCCAGGGTGCGCTCTCATACGTGGTGTTTTTCCTGAGCTGCTCCTCTTTGGACTGGCGTCAGTCCCCGAGCATGGTACTTTGCCGTTCGAGTCGCTGCACCGAGGATGTGGAGGACTGGGTCGCTGTAGGAAGCGAATGCAGTTGTCTTGGCTTAGGAAGCCAGTCGAGCAAGGTGACTCCAATGGGGCTCCGGGTTGGATTTTTTCGTGGATGGTACGAGGCCTGAAGTTTTCCAGTGCCCTCGTATCGCACTACTTGGCTGTTCTGGTCGCATCACCAGAGGTTGACTTTTGCGAGTAGCATAGCGCTGTTATTACGAGTGCCAGTGGCACAAGGTACAGAGAGTGGACACACGTTGTGCGAATCAATCTTCTTTATTTCATAGCGGGTAGGGGGTACATGTCTGGAAGTCTAGGAGTAGAACTTCCATAGGAGGTTTACATTCCACGCACGCTTGACGTCGAGTTTTCTGTCGCCTCAGACATCGACAAGGTAGTAGGTGTCGTTGCCCTGGACTCGCCCGATGGCGAATGGTCCCTCCTAGGGGGGAGAGTTTGTGCATGCCCTTCTTGTCCTGGATCAGACGCAGTACCAGGTCACCTTCCTGGAAGGTGCGGGTCCGTACTCGCCTGCTATGGTAGCAGCGGAGCCCTTGCTTGTAGATGGCGGTGCGGGAGCGAGCCAGGTCGCATGCTTCATCAAGCTGGTCGACTCCGTCTTGGCGTGCGAGCTCGTTGTCGGCCTCCAAGTAGTTGACCACCCGAGGTGAGTCCTGCTCGAGGTCGGTTGGCATGACAGCCTCGGTGCCGTACACCATGAAGAAAGGGGTGAACCTCGTCGACCTGCTGATGGAGGTGTGGATGACCTGGATGACGGCGGGGAGCTCTTCGACCCAACACCCATGAGTTCGCTCGAGTGGAGCTTGTAGTCGCGGCTTTAGGCCGTGGAGGATGCTCTGGTTGGCGCGTTCCGCCTGACCATTTGGACTCCAGGTGGGCGACTGAGGCGAGGTCGAGTCGTATGTTGTGCTCCTAGCAGAATTTGGCCATGGCTCCTTTGGCGAAGTTGGTGCCGTTGTCCGTGATGATGCTGTTTGGGAACCAATAGCGATAGATGAGCTCGCGTAAGAACTTTGTAGCTGTATTCCTGTCACACTTGCGGACTGGCTTGGCCTCCACCCACTTTGTGAATTTGTCGACCGCGGCTAGGAGTTGGGTGAAGCCAGAGGGGGCCTTCTTGATGGGGCCTACCATTTCCATGCCCCATACGGCGAATGGCCAGGTGATGGGGATGGTCTTGAGCGCCGAGCTTGGCACGTGGGTCTGATTAGCATACTTCTGGCACCCGACGCAGCGTTGGATGATGTCGACCGCGTCAGCGTGTGTGGTGAGCCAGTAGAAGCCATGCCGCATGGCCTTAGCGACTAGGGATCAAGCGCCAGCGTGGTGGCCGCAGTCGCCAGCATGGATGTCCTGGAGGATCCTGCATCCTTCTGCGGGTTGGGCGCAGTGTTGGAATACGTCGGTCACGCTGCGCTTGTGGAGCTCGTCGTTGATGATGACGAAGGATTTGCAACGGCGTGCTATCATTCGGGCCTCCGTCTCGTCAGCGGGTAGGGTGCCTCCCTCCAGGTAGGCGACGTATGGAGCGGTCCAGTCGCTTAGCTCTACGATCAGTGCGACCAGGGATGCGTCTGGTTGCAGCGGAATTCCGATGTCGATCTCCCTCGGGGGAGAGACGGAAGGTTTCATAATGGTGTCGAGGAATACGCCGGCATATGGAGCTAGTCGAGCCGAGCCGATGCGGGAGAGTGCGTCGGCCTCCTCGTTCTTCCGCCTGTCGATCCACTCGATGGAGTAGCCCGCGAAGTGGCCTCCCAGCTGGTCCACTGTTGGCGGTATGCCGCCATGGTGGGGGAAACTGCGTCGCATGTGCCCGCGACTTTCCCGGTGACGAGGTCGGAGTCGCCGTAGCAGCGCAGGCGATTGATGTTCATCTCCTTGGCTACCCGCATGCCGTGGAGTAGCGCCTCGTACTCGGCCATGTTGTTGGTGCAGGGGGTGAAGTCAAGGTACAGGACCTAGCGTAGCTTGTCGCCCTTCGGAGATGTGAGCACGATCCCTGCCCCTGCGCCATCTGCGTTCTTGGAGCCGTCGAAGTATAGGCTCCAATAATGGAGATATGGCAGTTTCTCTGGCTGCTGGGCCTCGTCCTAGCCGGCGAGGAAATATGTGAGAGCCTGCGACTTAATCGCCTTGCGTGGCTCGTACCTGATGTTGTGGACTCCGATCTCGACGGCCCACTTGGCGACTCGCTCGGTCGCCTCGCGGTTGCGGATGATATCCTGCAACGATGCTGAGGAGACGACCGTTATTGGATGCTCCTGGAATTAGTGCGGTAGTCGCCGTTGGGCTCTGAAGACCGCATATACCAATTTTTGGTACTACGGGTAGCGCTGGCGCGACTCGGTGAGGACTTTTCTGATGCAGTATACAGGTCGCTGCACCGGGCGTTTCTTGCCTTCCTCTGTTTGTTCGACGACCATGACGGCGTTGACAACTCGCTCGGAGGCCACGACATAAACGAGCATGGGATCCTTCTCAACGGGGGTGGTGAGTAGTGGTGCCGCGAGTAGCACCTCCTTGAGGGCGTGGAGCGAGTCGTCTGCCTCCTTGTCCCACTAGAAAGTGGGGTTCTTGCGCATTAGGCGGTAGAGGGGCATCACCTTCTCTCCTAGCGAGGGGATGAAGCGACTGAGAGCCACGAATCGCCCGGCCAACTTCTGGACGTCGCGCAGGCACTCGGGTCTTCCGATCCGGGAAATCGTGTTGATCTTGGCGTGGTTCGCCTTGATCCCGCGCTTGGAGACAACGTACCCAGCAGCTTACCAGTGGGTACACCAAAAGTGCACTTTCCTGGGTTTATCTTTATTTTGTACCTTCGCAGGTTGGCGAAGGTTTCTGCCAGGTCGACGAGTAGGTCGCCCTGGCGAGTGGACTTTACCCCCATGTCGTCGGTGTAGACGTGGATGTTGCGGCCGATTTGGCTCGCAAGGCACTCCTTCATACATCTCTGGTAGGTCGCCCCGGTGTTCTTGAGGCCGAAGGTCATGGCGGTGTAGCAGAAGGCTCTGAATGGCGTGATGAACACCGTCTTCTCCTCGTCCTCGACTGCCATTTTGATCTGGTTGTATCTAGAGTAGGCGTCGAGGAAGCATAGCGACTCCGAGCCCGCGGTTGAATCGATGATTTGGTCGATCCACGAGAGGACGAACTGCTCCTTCGGGCAGGCGCTGTTGAGGTTTGTGTAATCGATACACATTCTCCAGGTCCCGTTTTTCTTCTCTACCAGGACTAGGTTTGCCAGCCACTTGGAGTATTTGATTGGCCGGATGAAGCCTAGAGCGAGTAGACGCTGCACATCCTTGGCGATTGCTCGGCGGGGCTCTTCATTGAAGGGCCGTAGCGACTGCTTGACGGGTCACAATTGGGGTCGGCGTTGAGTATGTGCTCAGCGAGTTCCCTCGGGACACCAGGCATGTTGGATGGCTTCCATCCGAAGATGTCGTGATTCTCACGTAGGAACTCGATGAGCGTGCCTTCCTATGCTCGGCTCATGCCCGTCCCAATCGTCACCGTCTGGCTCGAGTCGCCCGGGACCAGCTCGACGGTGCGAGTGTGTGTCATTCCCTCGAAGGGGTGGAGCTGCCACCCTCCAAGTTGGGCTTCTTGAGTATGGTGGGGTCATCATTGTTGACCCCGCTCGCGTACTTCGTGAGCTCCTATGCGTGGTTGGCTTCTGCCGCGATGACAGCGTCGGCGAGCTCGGCGCCTTTGGCCTCACACTCTGCGGCCATGTCGGGGTCGCATGGATAGTGATGATGTCGCACGGCCCGGGGAGCTTCATCGCGTTGTACGCCTACTGGGGCGCTGCCATGAATTTGGCGAATGCCTGACGCCCCAGGACGCAGTGGTAGGGGATGTTGAATGGCACCATCTCGAAGACGATCCGCTTAGTGCGGAAGTTCGCTGATGTGCCGAAGGTGACTGGCAACGTCACCTTGCCGATTGGGTACGCCTTCCGACCGGGGACGATGCCGTGGAAGGTGGTGTACATTGTCTCGATCATCGACTGTGGGAGCCGCAGTCGCTTGAATGTGTCTAGGTACAGAATGTTGATGGAGCTGCCGCCGTCCATCAGCGTCTTGGGGAGCCAACAGTCTCCCACCTTGGGCTTGACCACCAAGGCGACTCGCCCCGGATATTCGATCCGTGGCGAATGGTCCTCGCGGCTCCAGGTGATTGGTTGCTCAGACCATTTGAGGAACTAGGGGATGTCGATCTGGGACACCGCATTGACGGTGACAGCGCGGGCGATGACCTTCTTCTCGCGCTTCGTGTTGAAGCCGGTGAAGGTGTGGAGCGAGCCGGCGTCGTTGCCGAATTTTCCGCCGTTTGGCGGGTGGTTGTCAGGGTCTTCCCTTGCACGTCGTGCCTTCTCGATCTCCCGTAGGGAGTGGCAGTCGGCGGTCGTGTGCATGGCAGGTTTCCCCTCCCTGCTGTGGAACACACAGGGCTGGTTGAGGAGAGCCGAGGGGGTCAAACCTCAGCTTCGCCTTGTAGTTGTTTCCATCGCGGCGAAAGCTTTTGGGCTCGCGTGGGGCGTACCGGCGTTGGCGACGAAGTCGACTCGCCCGTCACCTCGGCGCTTGCCAGTGAGGCGAGTGTTGCTATATCGTAGCTCGGGCCGTCTCCCATTGTCGTGGCCGCTCGTGCGGCGATTCCCTCCAGACTCGTCGTCGGTTTATTGGTTTGGGTCCTCCTCCGCGTACTGCTTGGCGATCTCGAGGAGGTCCGGTATGTTGTCGAGTGTTTTGTACACCCGCTTGAGTTTGGCGACCAGGGGCTCGTAGCGGCACGAGGTCTTGAAGCAGTGGATCGCGGTGTCCGGGTGGATTCCGGCCGCGTTGTACCACAGGTCTTGCCACCTTTGGACCCAGCTGCGACTCGAGTCATGGGGTCCCTGGACGCATCGCTCCAGGTCCTCGATGGTGGTGGCACAGGTGTAAGAGCCCTCGAAGTTCCTGACGAAGGCATCGTGCATTTCCTCCCAGGACTCGATGTTGTCCGCAGGGAGGGTGTTGATCCATTGCCGGCACGCTCCCTCCATCATCAGGGGGAGGTAGAGAGAGGCAAGCAGGTCGGTGTGGCCGGCGATTCCCATCGCCATGAGGTAGGTGTCCAGCCGCACGGACGGGTCGTACGAGGGGTCATACTTCTCGATCTCCTTCGGCGCCTTGAAGTTCGTCGGGTATCTTTTGCCTCGGATCATTGGTCCGAAGCACTGGGTCCGACTCGGCTCAGCGACCCCCTTGGTTCGCCGTCACGGCGGTTGGTGAGGGTATGCCTCAAGTCATCAGGCTGGCGTGCGCGCCAGCTCTGGTTGTTGATGATGTGGGTGAGCACGTCGACCGGCTTCCCGTTGGCGGCGACGAAGTTGTTCGCCGGTCGCGGGTCGTTGGTGGAGAGTGCCGCGTGTGTGGGTCGATGTTGGAGATGCAGGGGCTCGGGTGGTGTGCAGTTAAGGGTGTTTGCCACCATTGGGCGGCCGCTCGACGCCGCCCTACTGCCTGACGAACATGAGTACATGCGACCCTGTGAGTCGGCACCCGCGTTTTGTTGCTCGACTGCCTTTGAGAGTAGAGCCTTGGCGTACTGGATCTGCAGGGCGCCTTCCCCCATCACAGTGATGTTGTCGACCGCGGCTCGGCTCGTAACGACGTTTTCCATCGGGGTGGAGAACAACAGGAGGCCATTCGCGTCTCGCTCCCACGAGGACACTAGGATTCTCGGCTGATCCCGGGGGGGCGCGCGGCCGGGTGGTGGTGGTGGGGCACCGTTAGCCGTCGCGCCTGGTGGTGGCCGGGAACTTCCTCCTGGCAGCGTCTTTTCGCAGATCACGCGCTCGGCTATGCAAGCCGGGTCGTTCTCATCGTCGAAGTACAGGGCGTGGCCCTAAACGGTGGGGTTCAGGCGCGACCTCATGTGGAGTTGGTGGTAGCATGAAAGCTCCTACGCCGTCACTTTCTCGAGGCGGAATTTTTCGCGCTCGGCTTGTTCCTTGCGGACCGCCTCCTCCAGTCGCACGCGGAGTTCCTCGACCTCTGTTGCCGTCGTGGTTGGCAGGATCAGCGTGGAGAAGGGGTTTGGCGGGGCATCCGCGCCATTCGTCATGTAGGCCATGATGTTGCGGCCAGATCCGATGTGGAGATCGTCGGAGTTCTCCGATCCGGAATCGAAGTCGAAGATCTCAAGAATGGAGGGATCCTTGAAGTCTCCCATGTTGGAGACCTGGGTGATGGAGCCCGCGGATGATGCGGTGACGATGGATCCGGCGGCCGATGCCGGGGTCGCCGAGTCAGCGTCGTCGATGAGGGTCGCATCGTCCGCAGCCATGGTGGTTTCTGCCACATTGCTATTGGCCGAGTCGTACTAGGAGGCGAGGCGGTGGATGGTGCGGACCTGACTCAAGGAGAGCCGGTCGCATGGTGGCGACTCGCGCATGCGAGCCGAGTCCTCCGAGGTGATGACGTCGGTGAAGCCGACGAAGATCGTGATCGTGCCGACCGGCATGATCACGCTGTGCGAGACGGGGCATGCCGCCGAGACATATCTGCTCGGCAAGATCTGGAGAATCTCGCCGATCACAATCATGCGGCCAGTGGCGATCATCTCGTTGATGGGCAGTTGAATCTCGCCGCAGAACAATAGCCTAACCGGCCAGGACCCACGGTGGGCGCCACTATCATGGGAATGGCCACGGCAGATGCTGCAATTGGCAGGGAGTAGTAGAACGAAGGGCAAGGGCGGCCAGCCATCTACGGTGCGAGATGAGGGAAGAGACACAAGGTTTTACCCATGTTCGGCCCCCCGGAGGGTAAAGACCTACTCCTGCTAGATTGTATTATGGAGAGAGTACAAGGGGGAGCTCGACGACTAGGCGGTGAGTCGCTGGGGTGTATGATGGAACGTGTCCTCTATCGTACCCTAGGGAGGTTTATATAGACTCGCCTCGCTAGGGTTTACAGATCTACCACCGAATTGGTTAAGGATTCGGAGGGTTCTTGACCTAGTTCGACTGGACCTAGCTACGCTTCTGGGCCTCCAGCTTCCAGTCGCCTGGGTCCTCACCAAGTCTCGGTCCAGTCACCGTTTTGCGGGCCCACTCGCTGGCAGCTTGGGCCGATAGGAAACGTCCTGCTAGGTATACCCCGGTAGGCATATCCCCATCACTAGCGGACAATGCATCGTTTCCTACACGATCAAATTGGTCGGAACGTCCGTGCCTATGTGGACGATATAGCGGTGATGTCTAAAAAGTCAAACGACTTAATCTTCGACTTAAAAGAAACCTTTGATAATCTCCGGAAATACAACATGATGCTTAACCCTAAGAAGTGCATCTTCGGGGTTCCAGCCGGCAAATTGTTGGGCTTCATCGTTTCCCAACGAGGAATTGAGGTCAACCCGGAGAAAATCAAGGCCATCCTAAACATAAACCGTCTGACATACCTGATGGACATACAATGGCTAACAGGCTGCGTCACAGCAGTTAGTCGGTTCGTTAGCCGACTTGGAGGGAAGGCACTGCCGCTGTACAGGTTGCTAAAGAAGGCGAACAAATTTACATGCACGGATGAAGCAGATGCAGCATTGAAGCAGCTAAAGGAGATACTATCATCGGCGCCTATCCTTGCAGCACCCGGGCCTATGGAGCCTATGTTAATTTACATGGCGGCCACCAACTGGGTAATCAGCATCGTCGTCGTGGTAGAGCGGAAAGAACCAGGGCATGAGTACGGATTTCAATGGCCAGTTTACTATGTAAGCGTGGTCTTGACGGAGTCCAAGCAGCGTTACCCGCACTACCAGAAGTTAGCTTATGGAGTGTTCCTTGCTTCTCAGAAGCTAAGGAAATAATTTCCAGGAGCACCCTATCACAGTTGTGAGCAAAGCTCCACTGTCTGATATCATCAACAACATCGACGCTACAGGAAGGGTCGCGAAGTGGGGCATTAAACTTGCCGCCTTCGAGATCACCTACAAGAGGCGCGACGCTATCAAATCACAGGCCTTGGCGGATTTTATCGCAGATTAGACGAAGATGCCAGATGCTACCCATATGCCGGAGCCAGAATACTGGGTGATGCACTTTGACGGATCAAAGCTACTCAATGGCTCGGGGGCTGGTGTACTATTACAGTCACCAACCGGGGAAAAGCTACACTACGTTCTGCAGCTCCACTTCGAGGCTATGAATAACATGGCAGAGTATGAAGCACTCATTCACGGACTACGCGTAGCCAAGGATATTGGCATCAAGCACATAGTTTGCTGTGGAGATTCCGATTTGGTTGCCCAGAAGGTGGCTGGCACCTGGAACGTGTGGAACCCTATGATGGCGGCATATGGAGACGAAGTGGACGAGATAGCCAAGAGCTTCTTGGGCTGCGAAGTCAAGTATGTCCCCAGGGAGCAGAATGAGGCCGCTGATCTACTATCAAAGCTTGGATCAGGGCGCAAACAAATTCCGCCTGGCGTTTTTTAGAGCATCTATGGACACCATCCGTGAAGGGAGCGGACACCGAGAACCCAGATAGAGTTGACTCTTTCGTTCACACAGTGACAAAGGTCCCTCCGGCTTGGACAAAACCGTTCATGGAATATCTCGTACACAGAACTTTGCCCGATGACGAGGTCAAAAGATGCCAAATAGTACGTCGAGAAAAAGGCTATACCATAATCAATTGACAACTCTATAACAGAAGCACCACTGGTGTGTACCTTAAGTGTGTTTCCCATTAAGAAGGTATTGAAATCCTTCGTGATATCCATCTCGGAGATTGCGGGCACCACGCCGCTCCTCGATCATTGGTCTCCAAAGCCTTACGGCAAGGATTATACTAGATGACCGCTAAAGCGGACGCTGACAAGATGGTTGAGACGTGCATGGGATGCCAGTTTTATGCCCGACAACCACATGTTCCAGCTGAAGAATTGCGAACAATACCAATAACTTGGCCGTTTGCAGTCTGGGGGCTAGACATGGTTGATCCATTACATACAGCACCATGTGGGTTTCCGCATCTGCTAGTAGCAGTCGATAAATTCACCCAATGGATAGAAGCTAAACCCATTAGAAATCTTGATGGGGCAACTTCCCTTAGGTTTGTCCGAGATCTAGTGGTGAGATTTGATCTCCCACATAGCATTATCACCGACAACGGCAGCTGCTTTTCACTTGGAGAAGTGGAAGCTTATTGTTGGGAGAAGGGCATCCGACTTGACCTAGCATCTGTGGTACACCCATAGTCTAATGGACAAGTTGAGCGAGCCAATGGATTAATTCTGCAGGGAATCAAGCCACACTTACAGGCACCGCTACATAGAGCAGCTGGAGCCTGGGTGGAGGAATTACCATATGTTCTGTGGAGTTTATGAACTACACCCAACAGATCCACCAGCTACACCCCTTACTTCATGGTATATGGAGCAGAAGCCATCCTGCCTTCTGACATCCTTCACGATTCACCAAGAGTTGCCGCCTATGACGAAGATGACGATGAAGAATCCAGACGGCTACATGTGGACCTTCTCGAGGAAGAGCGCGTTTTGGCATGCCAAAGATTCACCATCTACCAGCAGAAGCTACGCAGCTACCATAGTCGCCACGTTTGGCATCACTCGTTTAAAGAGGGGTTTCTGGTGCTCTGACTTAAGCAGAAGAAGTCACACAAATTATCCCCGCAATGGGAAGGACCGTTCATCGTAAGCAAGGCGCTGCTCAATGGGTCTTACTACCTCGTTGACAATCGTGAAATTGAGGATAGACCCAGCAAAGATCATAAGCGTAAGCGACATGACCCGGATGATGACTACTTGGAGCTTGATCGGCCATGGAACATAGCACAGCTACGTCCTTTTTACACTTAGCATATTTTCTATCTATTGTGTACCTCTTATATGATCAATGAAATAAAGCTCTATGGTTCACTCATATTTTTGAGTATTTTACCTCCTTTAGTGTTCATTTTTGGATCATATAAAACCATTATGCACAAGCTTTGCGTTTGCACTTGTGAAAATTCCGCCTACGGGCGTTAGCTTAAGTTTTCTGGTCTACACGTTCTTTGTTATTTTTATGTGGATTCTGGAGTAGTGACTTTCGGCACTTGAAGTCGGAGATTTTGTTCTTAGGTGTTTTTACGGTCACCTAAGCGCATGGTTCCGACTACGAGTCTTCCAAATCATGAAAGGTCAAGCCTAAAAACCAGAGTAATGGATAAGCCAACACTTGCTTAAAAATATTTACATGATGGAACTAGTACTTGAGTAGCAGGAAATTACAACTATTTTTTTCCGCCTTAAGTTAACAGAGTAGATTTTCCGCATACACCAAACTAGAGGAAACAAATATTACAAAGTGTTTTTTATTCCTCTAGAGCATGAGACTTGGATGCAGCATCGTCTGCAGCAGGAGAGCCATCCTCTTGGAAGTCGGTGGTCTTGAGGGACTCGGAGGAGCTTTGGTTGTCGCCGTAAATGATCTCCAGAGGCACGAAGACGTTGTGATCAACCAATTCGGCAACCCTGGTGTCACAACCCGCGAGCGATGCCCAGATAGCCTTATGGTCAATCTTCTGGCCTTCATTGTCTATTTCGGGGAGACCTGTGGTTACCGTGTTGATGTCGGCATTCTCATAGTGTGCCTTGACCATTGTCAATGACATCCTTTTACCAGCACAGGTACATGAAGCTTTAGAGCTTACAATACGCTCGGGGGCTTGGTGCAAGATCTCCGAGTACTTCATCATGGATTCCACCGCCTTGATATTGATATTGAGGGGCTTGGCAATCTCCTTGGCCTGCTTGACGGCGGTGCTGATGAAGTTGCCGGCGAGGACCATGCATTCCTCTAGCGGAGGAGGCGACTTGGTTAAACCAATAGGAGTTGCATTTCCGACAAACAAAGGAGCACATGAGTTCAATAGCACAAAAAAGTTCAGAGTACCTAGCTTACATAAGTACAAGGCGGAGATCGCTTACCAAAGATGCTCGCCTCTGCTTGCTGGAGTGTCTCCGCCATGGAGTCCCGCTCTTGTCGAAGAATCTTGTAAGCCTCAAGGTTGTGTTGATTCTGCTCATCGGCAGCTTTCTTCTGCTCCTTGAGGATAGCAATTTCCTCCTTTAGATGGTTCATCTACGTGTTGGCGGACTCCTGCAATTCCTTCATGGAGTCCTCATGCATCTTCAGGGTATCAGTCCTCTCCTGCTTAAGGATCTTGTTTTCGCTATCCAGCAACTCAATGTGCTTGGATTGCTTAACAATGTCCTTGGCATTGGCAATAGCTTCTGCAAGTCGGAGAAAAGACAACATAGGATGAGTAGCCGGAAGATTGCTGGCACAAGACCAAGTTTGAGTATGAAAACCAAAGGAAAAACAAACTCTTGTGCTTGGTGATTTGTTCCTTCAAGAAGGAAGTTTTACCCTTTTCGGCTTCTAGCTCTGCGCGCATCTTGTGGAACTTCTATTTGACAATGCCTCTCTGAGCATTCTAGTTCTATGGAAATAAGATCAAAGTGACTTAGTTTCTTGGAGCATCTAGCCGGATAAATATTCACCTAGAGGCTTGGGGGCTACAATGAGAGTTTATAACTCGGAAGTATCCTTAGTCTCTTTTTAAGCATCTAGTCAGAACTAATTCAGTTTTCACCTAGAAGCTTGGGGGCTATAGTGAGAGTTTTTAGCTCAGCAATATGCTTAGTCTTTCTTTAAGCATCTAGTCGGAACTAGTTCAGTTTCAACTAGAAGCTTGGGGCTACAATATTGAAGTTTACAAACACTTTGTATGCTACTCTAAAAGTATCTAGTTAGAATAATTCATTCAAACTAAATACTTGGGGGCTATAGTGAGAAGTTTTCTAGCTTAGTCACTCTTAGAGCATTAGATGCAAAGACCTATGGTTTTTCGTCTAAATCCTCGAGGGCTACAGTGGGATACTACTTATAAAATGCAAAAGGCAAGAAAAACTTACAAGTGCGATGATCTTGAGATTAGTGGCGCTCTCGGCAAATATCTTGCTGAAGGAAAGGCTATTTCCTAGCAGAATATCCGCTTGCTTGAGAAGCTCCTCAAGGCCGCAAGTCGGAGAAGTTGGAGCCGCACCAGGAGCCACAGTTGAGCTACTCGGCGTAAGCGCCGGGTAGACTATCTTCGGAAGCTCTGTGGATGTCCTGGGTGCAGAGGCGTCGCCTTCGGCAGAAGTTCCGCCTACCACCATCGCCTTGCCGCTACCGATGGCATCCTTAGCCGGAGCTTCATCCAATTTGGTTGTGGTGCTTTCTTGCGTCGCCTGTTCACCGGCAACGACGAGCTTCGCGGAGACAACCGGGTCCACTTCCATGGCAGAAGGGCCAGATGCATCCTTAGCCGAAGAGCTTGTCGGAGCAGCGGCAGGTTGGATGCTGGGAGTGGTAGGGGCGATGGCGGGAGATGCTGGGTGTGACACATCTCGGTGCAACATATCTCTAATGTTTTTAGAAGCCCCCGATGTTTTAGAGGACTTCTTCAAACTCATACTGGCCTTCTTCCTGAAACATGCAAAAGTATAAATACAGGAATAAGATGAGAAAGAGACAATGTCGGAGGATGAGAGGCTTACACAACAGTGGGTGCTTTGGTAAAAGGGATCCCGGTAATTCTTATTTTCTCCGCCTCCAGGGCGGAAGTGGACTTCTTGGAGGCTCCACCCTCCGTCTTCTTCTTCTTGCCTCCGTCGACAGCGTCAGAGGTGGAGCTCTTCTGCTTATGCGCCAACGGAACATTGTCGTCGGACACGACGGTGACTTCCGTCATCTTGGGGTCGTAGATTTGGATAGCCATGCTATCCTCCTCGGGGACGAGATAAGTGAAATCCTCCTTTTGAGTTGTTAAGTGAAATCCCAAAGTGTTAGATGAGATGATATTGGCTAGACGGAAGAACTGGAGCATATGTGATACGTCCAAAACATATCTACTTTCCCGAACACTTTTGCCATTGTTTCTCCTCTAAACTTGTGTGATTTGGATACAACTAACACGGAGTGACGCTGTTTTCAGCAAAATTACCTTGGTGTCTAGTTTTTGTGTAGAAAATCAACTATCAGGAAAAATCCTAGAAAATATGCCAAAAAATATATTTCACCAGAAGATCCACGGAGCCAGAAGAAGAAATGGAGTGGAGGCCTAGGAATCCCACACCCCTGCCAGGCGCGGGTGGGCCCTACCCCGCGCCTAGGGGGCGGCCACCCCAGGCACCCCCTCGGGCTCCCTCAGTGCCTATATGTTGCCACTTGACCTAAAAACCTCAGGGGGTTCAACGTTTTCTAGAAAAGAGTTCCGCTCCGCCGCCACCATCAGAAACCAAGATTCGGATCTAGAAACTTTGTTCTGGCACCCTGCCAGGACGGGGAATTTGGATAGGATCATCGCCATCGTCATCACCAACGCCTCTCCATCAACCATCGATGTTTCCCTCATCCATGAGTGAGTAATCCCCCGCTGTAGGCTTGAGGATGGTAGGGATTGGATGAATTCTATCATGTAATCAAATAAGATTGTGAGGGCATAGTGCCTTGTATCTCTATTAGTGTTATTTGACTTTGTTGCAACTTGTTGTGCTTACTGCTTGTCACTAGGGCCCGAGTGCCATGATCTCAGATCTAAACTTATTATTGAATCATTATGATAGTATTGTTTGTGATCTTATCTGCAAGTTGTGTACACATATCATTGTCTGGATCCAAAGGCCCCGAAGTGACAATAATTGGGACAACCGGAGGGGATGGTTGTGGTGTGAGGATCACATGTGTTCACGGAGTGTTAATGCTTTGCTTCGGTGCTCTATTAAAAGGAGCACCTTAATTGCCAGTAGTTCCCTAGAGGCCCCGCTGCCACGGGATGGCTGGATAGAAGATGTTGTGCAAGTTCTCATTGCGAGCACGTATGACTATATATGGAGCACATGCCTAGGATTGTTTAGTACTTGGATGCTTGTTATTATTTATCTGCAATGCCCTAGATCTTGAAGTTACATGTTTAGACTCGTCCATGCAACGCCCGTCCATCCATCCCTATGCCTACCGCACTCGAATCCTACTGTTACTGTTACTATTGCTCTTGTTTCGCTCCTGCTGTTGCTTTGCTATTGCTACTATCAAACTGTTGCTTCTATGAGCAAGAACTATTTTCAGGTGCAGCTGAATTGACAACTCAGTTGTTATGGCTTGCAAGTATTCTTTGGCTCCCCTTGTGTAGAATCAATAAATTGGGTAATACTACCCACGAAGACTGTTGCGATCCCCTATACTTGTGGGTCATCAATATGTCATACACGGAAAATAAATACATACCTCTGGGCATGTGTCGTCAACGAACATGTCATAGGTGATGGTGAAGCCACGCTTCCTGTCCTTCACCTTGACGATGTCCTTGAGGCGGAGCTTGATGGAGTCACTCGAGAAATTGTCCTCAGAGATGCGGAGGCTATCTTTCCTATCCTTGGTGTACTCATGCATCAGCTTTGAGCGGTGCTAGAGAGGCTGGATCCGCTTGACGAACCAGCACGTGGCTAGGTCCAACCCGGTCAGACCCGTGTCGACGAACCACTCTATTTGCCTTATGGCGCGGGAAGCATCGTTGTCGGAGGGAAGGGTGGCCTGGGATCTCCATGTAGGGGTTTCAGCGGCGGCTCCATCGACGAAGTCCGGGTACATTTTTTTCAGCCAGCCAGAGGGATGTCTAGGCCGTAGAAGTACGTCCATCATTTCTTGCAAGACTCGTGGCCGACGATGTCGTGGAACTGCCGACCAGGACGGATCTTAAAGCTAATCGTTCCGCAATTACTGAGCTCATCCTTGCTCGCTCCGGCTTCCTTCTTGACGGTGAAGAAGTAAATAAACAGATCTAACCTAGGCCTAATCCCTAGGTAACCCTCGCAAAGCGTCGCGTAATTGCTAAGTGCTAGGATGCTGTTGGGGGATAGGTTCTGAGGTTGAACTCGGTAATGCTTGAGGACAACAAGGAAGAAGTCGGAGATCGGAAGGGAGACGCCGCGTACCAGTTGCGCTTTTAGGTACACCTTCTCTCTGGCTTGGGGAGAAGGAGTGACCTCGCCGGACGGCGCCGCCCGCCAAACAAGCCCCTCCGTCACGGGGAGGTAGCCTTCGACGGGCATCTCTTTGATGTCGCTATTGGTGATGTCAGAGTCGCGCCACTCCCCCTTATGGGAGTCACCCTCCTCCTCCAGCGGCTCTAGCGCTGCTGGAATATGGTCATCACCGGTGGACTCCACCACCGCAGACCGTGGCACCACCACACCTTCTAGAGGCACATGAACGGCACTCGCCGGCTTCGCCGCAGCATCCTTCGCGCAGGAAAAACGGACATGGTTATGTTCTCTACATGTGTGAGTTACGAGGCGTCGATGACCTATGTCTACGTCACTCTAGCTGACATGGGTAGGTGAACCATCCCATCGGAAGATTCAGGCATGGACGGATCTAGTCTGGCTACGAGAAGAGTACGATGGAAGATTCAGCAAATCTCCGACTTACAAGTTGAAGACGGAGAGCATTGCAGGGTTCTTGGGAGGACTACAAGATATTGCTTGAAGATTTGCCGACATTCACAAAGACAGAGCATTCAAACTGAAGAGGCAAGACGGCACAGATCTCGGAGTTCTCCGGGGGCTATTGTTGGGGATATGCTATATGGGTATCCTCATAGCATGTCTCTTATCCGGATAACCCGGGTGGCCCACAGTTCGTAGCAAGGCCTATGTCCTGCTGGGCGGCCCAGTTAGATGGATCGAAAACGGAGGCCCATGCCGGATAAAGGAAGGCTACGGAGGAGTCACCGACGTACCCGGAGCCTTGGAGTGCAAGACACGCTAGACTAGTTGTATGCAGTGTAGGAATCTATAACCTATCCGGCTAGGACTTTCCCTGTAACCCTAGGATCTGGCGTCTATATAAACCGGACCTATGGGATCCTTTAGGGCACCAATTAACTCATACCTCGCACAGCAAACCGATCCTTGTAACTCGGCGTATTGCCATTATAGTGATTTATAGCAGGAGTAGGATTCCGCCACCGTCGTGGGAAATGAACCTAGGTAAGCTGTGTTACCTCGTACCCGTCAACCGTCCGCCTTACCCCACGTCTCTAAACACGGACTATGAGGACCCCTCCGTGGAGTACTCGTCGGCAATACCACGACATCATCCGCATTAGATGTAGCAATATGATCATGTCATCAAGTTTAAATTGCTATCATATTTGTAGTAACTCAATGTCCTGAGACCATGAGATCACATCAATCACTTTCATCGGAAGAGTACTTTGATTACATGAAGCGTCACACTGTAATAGGGTGACTATAAAGGTGTCATTGGGTATTTGGAAAGTGTTAGTTGACGCTTGTGGATCAAGAGTGGGATTTGTCCATTCGGATGACGAAGAGATATACGCAGGGCCCACTCGGTGACATCACTTTGACATAGCTTGCAAGCAAGTGATTTGATCACTAGAATGTCGTATCACAGGAACGAGAAAAGGAGTACTTGTCAGGAACGATATTAAACAAGGTATGGTTGATACCAAGTGATCGAATCTCGGACAAGTAAAATATCGTGAGACAAAAGGAATTTGATTATAGCGAAAGATGTTCGGACGATCATGAGATCGTCGAGGAACTAGTGGGAGTCATTATGGATCTCCAGGTCCAGCTAATGATTATTGATCAGAGAAATCCTCGATCATGTCTACATAGTTCCCGAACCCGTAAGGAGACACAGTTAAGATAAACGGATGCATTTGAGTGGATAGGGAACACAGGGGAAGTCAATGGACATGGTAAAAAAATGTTCTGCTGTAGAAAATTGTTCTGCCGAATCTGCCAAAATAGTTTCAGGGATTGATACCTTCGCTTCGGATTCACACATGTAGTATAATAATTTTTTCCCTAGAAGACCTAGGTTTAATCGAACCATGGAAAGCAATGCTAAAATGAAATAAATAAGTACACGTCTACAATACTTTATCTTTTTGTTTTACCTTAGTTTACTAGACCAATCTAGTTTACTTTTATAGTGGGTTGATCAATGAATGGAGACAGGCCAGGGTTGAAGATCCAGCTATAGATGCACATCATATGGGATGAAAGATAATAATAATAAGCATAGTCATGTGTAATGTTTGAATGAATGTAATCTCTTGTGGGCAACACATCCTAGTATACTAAAGCCCCCATGATGCAGCGGGCATAGCAATAGCCTTTTAATCCAACTGAGTGCACACCGAAGCCACGGGCTACAAATGATTATTGAGTGAAAACAGAGATTAAAGAATTAAGTGGTGATGTGGTTGTGATCCAGAATGGGTCGCTAAGCAAAGAACATACTACCCTTTCTATCACTAGGGTTCCTATGAGGTCGCCACTAGCCAAGTATCTCACCTCAAGCCTTTATGAATCTATGGGATCTTAGGTACCTACAAGTCCATAGATAGAGACAAGAGACAAAGAAACAAAAGATACAAATCTCAATTGCAAACAAAATACAATACTCCTATGATTAGATGCACATAATTGTTGTGAGGTTTCTCCCCAATCCGCAGCTCGTGAGGACTACTCACTCATAACAAATAGATCAAGGATAGAAAACATTGTGCAAAATACTTAGATTGAAATCAAATATTCTTACAATGGTCGCCAAATCACAAGGAGCTCTAAAGTACAAAGTTATAGCTATGGATAGTGGATGGATGGATGGTGCAGTGGATGAAAAATGGATGAACTCTGGTGTGGATCTCCTTTGGTGGTGTTGTGATGAAATCTGAGAATGGTGGCTCTCTAGGAGGCGGCTGGAGCCTCAAAATATATAGGTGTCTTCACAAATGTTGGAGGGTTTAACAAGACGAAGCCGTCGGCGCCCCGTATGCGCAGGCCGTATGGGTGGGCCCCGCTCGTACCGTTGGTCGTTAAGCGCACTATCGCCTGGAATTTGCTTACCAATTACTTGGGCATGTGGTTTTCCTCTAATTCCTTCATTATGACTCCTTATTTCGCATTAAAACCCGTGATTTCCTATAAAACATAATTCAAATCAAGGTTTTGCATATCATTGCAATTATTAGTCATTAGTGGCAAGGATTGAGAGTTTCTTGTCAATTTCTTAACTAAAAACAATGTTTAAATGCAGAGAGAGATGGAAAATTTCAGAGCCATCAAATTCCCCAAAGCTCAAACCTTGATCTCCCTCGATCAAGAAGAAACAAAAGAACTATAAAGAATTCAGTGTTTCAACTTGAAACAACAAGAACAAGAATTCACTTACGGTTGGTATTCATATGTGCACAACACTTCATTCATTTGCGAGGCTTATCAAAGTTAGAGAGATGCAAGAGTACCATACAAGCTTGGGCAATTCAAGATAATCAAAGTATAGTTTAATATCAATATGAATAATTAGCAGTATAGCAATCAATCCAATTCTTCTAGTTAACTCTCAGCTTGCCAAGGAACACTAGGATGTTTAAATTGCATAATTAAGTAAGAGAGTTTCATTTCCTAAGTAATATAACAATGAAGTGTCTTATTTACACCCACATCAATAGATCAAGTCTATAAAAATGACTTCTAATCCAATCATTGCTTTTCACGAAAAATTCGTAGAGTAGTAATGAGACCATGCCAAGGACTTGTTATGTTAATCTTAAAGGTAATGTTTTCTTTTCATATTTTTTCAAGGATTGATGGCTGTTTATTTTTGCAAGTGTTTACACAACCTTCGAGAATACCAATACTTTTTTCCCATACATTGACACTGATGCCAATCATGTCATCAACTCACAGACGAAATCCGGGGTTATACCATAGATCGATCAAAAGCTAGCGGAGTTGTTGGCATCCCAAAGGTGTGCACTAGGATCATAAATAGCAGAATTCTTTCTATCTATTTTTTTATGAGCTTGTACCACGGTTTGATCCACAAGGTTAGCTTTGTCATGCATCACAATTATCACTAGACTTTATTTCAATCAAACAACCCCTTTCAAGAGTGTCGTCAAGACTATCAAAATATCTATGGGGTTAAGTATCTTCAAGTGTATACTCTCAAGACAATCATTCATCAAACAAGTCGTAAATTTCAGACCTTTTATTATTGTACTTTTTTGGCATTATTATTTCCAAGGAAAGACTCGGTTAGCTAAAATAACTAGATCAAGAGCTTTAGCAACTAACCATCATACTAATAAAAAGATTTACTTTAACTAAATTAAATTACTCCCACAGGCATAGAATCTTAGCAAATCGACCAACTAAGATAAACAAATCAAACTTCAAAAGTGGGAGACATATAGGGATGTGTCCCTTCAAAAACGCAAAAATGATTACTCTCGTAATAATAATATAAAATCAAAGAGGCAAGTGCAAATCCACATTTACAAAAGAAGGAAAACGGAGAAATGTTTTTGTATTTTTGAGGAAGGGGATTAAAGACTAGAAAGGATATTACAACCAAGCAAGGGTGCTAAGAAAAGAAATACAAATGAATAACACAAAAGCAAACTAAAAAGCAAAGGAAAAAAAGGCAAAGTGTTGGAACAAGCCAACACGAGTGTTTCAAAGATCCCAAGGAGCTGGAATATAACCTCATTATTACACAAATAATTTTGCAATGGGAACATATCCCCAAGCTCAGGCTTTTGCAAGCCCCTTTGTTTCTCATTGTGGTGGTGCTGGATAATCTCCCAAGTTCCATTGGCCATGCCAATTTTGGAATTGGGTGTTGAGGCTTGCGATAGCATCTCGAAGGTTGATGGAGAGGTTTTTCATATTTTGGATATTTCCTTTGAGTGTGAAGATTTCTTCATAAGTGGTGCAGTAGTTTGGTGGCTGCTCATCTTGTTCAGGCTCTTCTTGTTCTACTTTTCATCTTCTCCTCTTTCCATGGGTATCTCTTGTTAGGATAGATTAGCTTCAACCTACGTGTCATAACGCAAATGTCCCTCCTCGATAGAGAAGAGACCATTAAGCAATGGAGCTGGGATCAAGTGATCCACTCTAGGTATATCGAGAAAATATCTACCATGAGTTTTAGAGACCATACCACATGCTCTTAGATTAGAGAGACCGAGACGATTACTTCCTACCAATGGTTGGATATTACCTAGGTTGGTGTGAAGTGCGCGTGAAAGAATGGTCACAACTCCTCCTCCGCATATGGGTCCACGAGTTGGAAAGGCCTGATGCCTAAGGTAAAACACAAGCAAGGCGCCCAAATTTGGCATTAAGTTACAATTAATAATAACAGCTTTAACGAGGATCAACATGTTTTCCTTATTGACTCTAGTAAACTCACCACGTGCATGGAAGGTGTTAGCAATCACATAAAATAAATAGCGGATAGAAGGGTGATCAATTTGGTTTCGCTTAGGCGTATTTCCACGGATTCTCATCAGATTAAAATATTGCAAAGGTAAAGGTTATAAGATAAAATTAGTTGTGTGTACATTAGTGGCGTTGTTGGGAAACCCAAAACATTGAACCCATTGGTCGAGTGTTAGGATGTACTCACGGTTTATTAGGCGGAATTTGACGTGATCAACTCCAGGCCATTGTTCCTCAGTACAATAGTAACGATCCATCGTATGTGTCAAGGTGCTGAAGAACTCAAGTGTCAAGCGGCGGTACGTGGTGACTTCCTGGAAGACAAAGTCATACAAACCAACATTGTTGCAAAGTAAATCAAAGTCAGCACCAATGCCAAGTTCGTTCAGGATGTAAGGATACACCCACTTGGTCGACTTGATTTCCCGAAACTTGAGACGGTTGAAACGGTTCAAGTGGAATTCCTCGGTGAACTCGATACCAAGTGACTCAGGGTTCAACATAACAATGGGTGGTGCTGAAGATGTCGCAACCACTGCACGTGTACGGCTCCTCGTGTTTATCTAAAATAATAAGATTGAATAAAACAGATATAATTGAAAACTACTAATAATAAATTGTGATCCAATAGAAACATAGCATATGTGATCCTCTACACTAGTTACAAAATAATTATCCTCTAAAACAATACTAAGCATACTCAACATTAAGATTGAATCAAGAACAAGACCTAATTCTAGATTGACAATGGTGAATGGTTGCGTGAAGCTTTTGCAAAAATAACTTGAGGATTAGAGGAGAATCATACCTTGGATCGATTGAGTGCAAGGAATTGAAGAAAGATTGAGAAAATTTGAAGATCCAATGGAGGTAGTGTGTAGTTTGGAGGAAGAAGAAAGAGAGAGATTGATATTTGGGGAATTTCAGGTTACCTCCAGGTGGTGTTTATGGTGGCCGGGTACGTGGTACCGGCGGGCAGTATGGCTGGAGCCCGCCCATACCGGGTTACAAACCTTGGGGGCGATGACTCTCTTCTAGTGGTGCACTCGGTACGGGCACGCGGTACGGTCGCGCATGCCCGTACTGCTGGTCTTTATCGAGATGGTATAGTTTGCTTCAAACCTAATATTTGCTCTAGGGTATAGTACGGGCGCATCCGACCGTACCACAGTTCATTAACAACATTGTACACTGCGGCAAAAAATAAATATTTCTATTTTCCTTTGACTTGAGGTGGTACGAGCGTGCGGTATGGTCCCTTCCGACCGTACCATAGATCGTTATGGATACTGTGAGCTGCAAAAAATTTATGAATAGTAGCTCCGTGAGCCTTTGCACATCTCATCAAAAGCAAAATAACAGTAAACATACTTCATAAAAAAATCAGCAATACTCTAGGCCATGTGCTAATCAAAGAATAAAAATGTGAGGATTGCCTTACTTCTTCTCCTCTCTCCAAAGGTCTTCATGAACACTTCTTATTTAGAACAAAACAAAACAAAAACAAACCTAACACAAATAAAATTTTATTTCATATGGGTTGCCTCCCATGAAGCGCTTCTAGTTAAGGTCAATTAGCTTGACCCAGATGGCAATCATTTAGGTTTAAGGAGTGGGATACTCACTCCAAAATAGTTGGCTTCCAAAGTAATTATACTATCATCATTAGGCTTGGCCTTCTTTTTCCTAGGGAAGTGGACTATAAAAGGATCTCTAAATGGTAACCCAATTCTCACATTCCCTTCATGTAAATTAATCAAAGCCTTAATAGTTCTTAGGAATGACCTACCTAAAAGTATAGGTGTTATAGGATATTTAGGCATGTCCCCAATAACAAGATCAATAAGCACGGGAACCTTTAATTTCAAAAACTATATTCTCTTTTATCCCAACAGCTTGTTTATAAGGAATCCGCTAGGTGGAGTCTTAATTCAGTGGTAAAAATTGGACCCAAGTTTAACTTGTCAAATAAACTTTTGGAAATTGTTGAGACGCTCTCACCAAGATCACAAAGTGCGGATATCTCATTGACTCCCAACTTAAATTTAATAGTAGGCTCAAATATATCATCTAGCTTAGGAGGAAGCTTATCAGCTAGTGTTTTGTACTCCAACTCTAGCTCACGAACTTTAGATGCTACTTGTTGTATAAATTGTTGGTACATAGCATCGTTACCTTGTTCTATACCGAGATTCTCTACGGTGATCATCTTCAATAGATCTTCCATGGTATACTCCGGTGTTTGTGCATTGCTATAATCTAGCTCTTCACGTTTCTATTCATTTCATGCAACCCTCATCATTTTGAGTGGTTCTACCAGATTTGGCTCGGGTTTCCCAGCAAACTTTGCTAGTATGATCGATTGGCTCTTAGCAACTTTACCCAATTGAGCCTCCATGGTCTTGGTGCTTCCCTGTAGAGACTACACATCATTATTAATGGCAATGGCTTGCTTAGATAATTTCCTTATACTACCCTCATGGTTCTTTGTGATTTTAATAAGCATATTATTTTTCTCGGTTTGAGCTTGAATAAATGTCCTAACAGTTTGTTCCAACGAGAGATTACCATGGTTTGCTCCATTATTATTATCATAACTATTATAAGGAGCTCCTGCAGGATTTGGATAATGTTTTTGAGCATTAGAATCATAATGGTATTTCCATGCAGGATTAATAGAAGTACGAGCTATAAAATTAATATCATTGACATCGGTAGCAATAACATTAACTTGGGTTTCATATTTACCCTTTACTATGCTTAGGAGCTCGTCTAACATAGATGTAAGCTCTTCATTACTTACCTCGGTGATTGAACTTACTATTTTTAAGGTTCTTTCCACATGCCATTGGGCATGGTTGTTTTGCATATCATCAAGAAGTTTCTTTGCAACACTCACTTACTTTCCCATGATTGTTCCTCCTATTGCAGTATCTAGCATAGACTTAGAAATTGGGTTAAGACCATTATAAAATAAATGTAATATAAGCCATTATTCCATCCTATGACTATGACAGTTCATTATGGCTTCTTTCATCCTCTCCCACGCAAGCACTAGTAGCTCACGGTCTTCTTGTCTAAAACTTGTAATGCTGGATCTTAGCTGCATACTCTTAGTTGGAGGAAAAAATTTAGTCATAAACAAATTAGTGTATTCCTCCCAAGATTTAATAGTGACCTTTGTTAGAGCTAGCAACCAATCCTTAGCCTTTCCTCTAAGAGAGAAAGTAAACAATCTCAATTTAACAATATTTGGATCAACATCCTTAATACGCATCATGTCGCAAATTTTAGTAGAAGTATTTAGGTGGAAACTCGAATTCTCAGAGGATGAGCCCCCAAATTAGTTTTGTTGAACCAAGCTTAATCGATTGAGCTTAATTTCATAGGTGTCCACATCAACAATGGGCTGAGTGATAGGTGCACGAATAAAGTCATCGGTGGGAGTAGCATACTCCCCAAGTCTCTTTTGAGCCATGGCTCTTATCTTTTTGGTAATTTTAAGTAATGAAAGAAAAATAACAAGCAACTAATTTTTTTGGGTTTTCAAATAGATAACAAGAAAGTAAACTAATAACAAAAATAAAACTACAAACTAATAAAAAAACTAAAGACAAGGTCTCTAGTGACCTCACCAGGATAGCAAAATTGCTTCCCGGCAACGACGCCAGAAAAAGGGTTGATACCTTCGATCAGGATTCACGGATGTCGTATAATAGCTTTTTCCCTAGAAGACCAAGGTCTAATCGAACCATGGAAAGAAATGCTAAAAGGAAATAAATAAGGACACGTCTGTAAGACTTTATCTTTTTGTTTTACCTTAGTTTACCAGACCAATCTAGTTTACTTTTATAGTGGGTTGAATCAATGGATGGACACAGGCCAGGGTTGAAGATCCACCTGTAGCTGCACATCATATGGGATGAAAGATAATAATAAGCATAGTCATGTGTAATGTTTGAATGGAGATAATCTCTTGTGGGAAACACATCCTAGTATAATAAAGCCCCCGCGATGCAGCAGGCATAGTGATGAATCCTTGGTGGCGCTAGAGAACTTGGTGCTTGATGTGGAGTCTGTTGGGAACCCCAAGAGCAAGGTGTGAAGCAGCATATCAGCAAGTTTTCCCTCAGTAGAGACCGAAGTTATTGAACCAGAAGGAGGAAGGAAACGTCACACAAGGGTTGCAAGCAATGCGGATACCTGCACAACACAAACTCAAGACTTTGCCCCAACGAATCAGTGAGGTTGTCAAGCTCACCGGTTTGCTGTAACAAAGGATTAAATGTATGGTGTGGAAGGTAATGGTTTGCAGCAAGTAAACAAGTAACAGTGGAAGATGTATCAATGGTAAAGATTGGACCAGGGTCCATAGTTCACTAGAGGTGCTCTCCTTAGATAAACAAGATGGCATGAAGGGTAAACAAATTACAGCAGGGAAATTTACAGGAACTGAGCAAGGCATAACAATGCAATTACTAGTCAGAAAGATCCTATGAGATTCGATTGGGTAATATAACAAGATACATAGACCGTCATCCAACTACATATATGACTAGGAGTTCACCTTCAGGTTATCATCCGAACCCCCTCCAGTATTAAGTTGCAAGCAACAGAAAACTGCTTTAAGCAAAGTGTGTAAGGTAAACAGTCCACATGTTCCATGAACAAGAGACCGTTGTTTTCTCCCTAGTGGCAACAACACATCTACAACCGAAAAGATTATTGTCACTTCCCTTGGAAACTAGAGGCACGAACCCACTATCGAGCATAAATACCCCCTCTTGGAATCACTAGAAACTACTCGGCCAAGATAGCTACTAACAACGGAGAGCATGCAAGATCACAAACAACACAGACATGATAGAATCATAAAGACAAAACCATTAATCAAACCAACATAATAATCTCAATATCCATCGGATTCCCGGAAACACAACATGCATGATTACAAATAGATTAGATATTGATCATTAATGGAGCTCACAAGATCTATACATGAAAGCACAAAGGAGGAGATACAACCATCTAGCTACTACATGGACCCATAGTCCAAGGAGGAACTACTCACGCATCATACCGGAGAGAAGGCTCCGGGATGATCTCCCCTCTGGCAGGGTGCCTAGAAGAACTTCAGATCCCCCGAACTAGGGACGATGGTGGTGGCGGCTACAGACCGTTTTGTGGAGATTTGATCGGATGCTTAGGGTTTTTGCATCGGGGGCTTCTTATAGGCGAAGGGTGAGGCCGAGGAGGCGGCCAGAGGGGACACACCCCTCCCAGGTGCGAGCCCACCCCTGGCCGCTCCTAGGGGGGTCTGGATGCCCTGGCCCGCTTCTTCGTCTCCCCTCTGGACTTCCTGTTCCCCACGGAAAGTTATTTACTTTGATGTTTGTCCCGTCCAATTCCGAGAATATTTCCTTACTAGCTTTTCTGAAACCAAAAACAGCAGAAAACAGGCAACTGGCACTGTGGCAACTTGTTAATAGGTTAGTACCAGAAAACATGTAAAAAGCACCTCAAAGTGTAGACAAAATAAAGCAACGTAGTTACTAACAAGCATGGAACATCAAAAATTATAGATACGTTTCCGACGTATCAAGCATCCCCAAGCTTAAATCCTGCTCGTCCTCGAGTAGGTAAGTGATAAAAGAATAATTTTTGAGGTGACATGCACCCTCACAATAAAGATCCAACCATTTGCAAGAATTGAAAGCTAGAATCAAAGAACTCTAAACATGTGCATGAATGATGGAGTTCTAACAATAGGACATAGTAATTATGCATGCAACATGAAAGGCTACAAACAAAGATCATGAATAACATGCATCAAAAAACGTTTCTTTGTTTTACATACAGAAAACATATCATAGTGGCAATCAGCTTGTCCCTCATAGAGTAGCAAATAGATGCATAGGACACCTTCAAAGTTCACAAGGGTGACTAGAAACAAATAGCACAAGAACAAGTAATATCACAATATGCATCAATCAATAAGCTTTGGAACAGTTCACACATAATGACAACTATGCTCTCTTAATGGTGCCTAAAGGTAGAAGGTGGAGACTCAATAGTGGTGGAACAAAGTCCTTTTATAAAGGAAGCAGGGATTTCAAGTTTCAAAAAGATCTTCCAAAAATTATGGTACTTGTTAGCTTTCAGCCCTCATTGCCCCTATCATAAGCATCTTAAAGTGATTAAGGTTAAAGTGAACAAAGATGAAGTATATGCTTGACGAAGTATAAGTTGGCAATCTCAAGTCCCTTGAATATGAGGGCCACATCTCATGCTACTCAACTTCAGTCACCTGTAAGTTCTTGTCATTGTAAGTATTTGCATATTATTGAGAACCACCAACGGGGTACCCCTTGCACATGGTACAGGAGCTTTCCCATAACCAAAATGACAAGGCAAGCAGACAATGAGCATCTCACAATCTTTCTATTTACCATATGCATAGCTTTTTATTGAGGATGCTTCATAGATAGCTCACTATGGTGATGTTGCATGTTTCCACCATGATTAGGAATGGTTTAGGCTAGCGGCCCAGGCGTTTCTCTAACACAGAATACTTACTCCATGGACTTACAAGTTTCCTCTTTATTTCACACCGGTGACATCCATAGACAAAAGAGCATGATATCAACTGAGTACAAAGTACAAGCGCAATATTGAAAACTTTCCCCGTGACAACACGGTTCTGCTAATTCCAACGTATAAGTGCAAGCATATAAAACATAGATGACACAATGGTTCAAGTTTATTAGGGGCAAGGAATATAAAGTGTGCCATCAAGTTTGTGAGGGCATTAATCACTAAGTTTTCACATAATAAAATAGTTTTTAATTGGAAGATAGCTGAAAACAACAATATACTTGGAATGGTGTAACACACCATGCATAGGAGTTTATAGTGGACACTTTGGAATAAATTGGTTTCTTGGAAGTTGGAAGCATGAGTAGAGCTTACTCATACAAGTGGAGGCTAGCAAAAGACTGGGAGCAACCAACTAAGAGAGCAATAATGTCCATAATCATGCAGAGCAACAGAGCATTACTAATCAAAGCATAGAGTGGTACTACAAGTCATCATAGAGGCTAATGGTGACTTGTCATAGTCATAACATGGTGTGAGCATGTGCCAAGTCAACCCAAACAAAGCATTAAAGGAGAATACCACAATAATATGCTTTTGCATGCTAAAACAACGCATAATTTTTTCAAGGCACACTAAGCAATCCCAATTGTTTGGAACAAGACATGCTACAGCAATAATCACTAAGGATAAGGTCAAAACAACACCTAGCATGTCATGATAAAGTCTAAGTCACAGTCAATGCAAGCTCCTCTTGCACTTCAAGCAAGAACTTACTACTCCTTTCCAACACCATGCAACTTATTTGCAAAACAACACAGCGAGAACGGGGGTCCAAACTAATTTATTCAAGCGAACTAAACAACCTAAGCAAAGGAAACGAAAACTAAGATGCTCCAAGAACAACACAACATGTGCATGAAACAATAAAAACAAAGTGTCTAGACAGACCTGAGCTTTTTATTGATGAAGAAGGGGATGCCTTGGGCATGCCCAATCTTTTACGCTTGTACCTCTTGGATATTTCTTGGGGTGACACTAGGGTGGCATCCCCAAGCTTGAGCTTTTGTCCATTCTTCATCTCATTGCATCATTCTCTCTCTACACCTGAAATTTTTCCTTCATACAAAACTTCACACGATCTTCATTAGCGACATTAGTTCATTCAAAAGATATTAGACCTTTGGCAAAGATTTTGGAACATAAAGGCTTTTCACTAAAAACACAAGCTACTGTAGTAACTCCTTCAAAAAGCTCAATTCCCCAAAAGAGAACTCAAAAAGGAATAAATAAGAAGAAAATGAAAATAATGGCAGAAATCTGTCAAAACATCTTATGTTGCTACTAACGAACGTTATCTAACATACTGGGGGATTTTTTCGTAAATATTTAGCTCAATCTGAGTTACAGAGACTCCTCACGAATTTTTATGGTGGAGGACAAAAATCTGTTTCGGGACAGCAAATCCCCCAAATCTTACTTCCCTCTCATTAGAGGTTATTATTGGCACAAAAATCAAACAAAAAGGATAAGGAGAGGTTATTACGGAAGTAATAACTTCCAAGACTCAAGGAAACTCTTGGGTTATCTCCCAACAAGTACTTTTCTTTAACGCCTTTAAGTTAGGCACAAGAAGCAAGAAGAATCAAGTATTTTCAAATGCGGAAGCATTAACATCAAACCTTGCTTTCAAAGGAGGAGCAAAAAGCAACTTCTCTCTCCTCATGGGGAAGTGTTAAATACCTTTCTTGAATGGAAAATGATATATAATGATGCCTTCCTTCATATCAATGATGGCACCAATCGTTCTAAGAAAAGGTCTTCCCAAAGTAATAGGACAAGAAGCATTGTATTCAACATCCAAAACATAGAAATCAACAGGGACATAAGCATTGTTAACCATAATGAGAACATCATTAATACTCCCCATGAGTTTCTTCTTAGCATTATCATTGAGTTGGACATCTAAATAACAATCTTCCAACGGTGGCAAATCAAGCATTTCATAAATCTTCCTAGGCATAATAGAGACACTAGAACCAAGATCACATGAATCTTTGAGATCAAAGTCATTCACTTGCATATTAATAATGGGTTCCCAACTATCTTCTACTTTCCTAGGAATAGAAGCTTTGTGTTTTAGCTTCTCTTCCTTAATCTTAACAAGAGAATCTGTAATGTGTTATTGAAAGCAACATGCATATCACTAGCATCAGGAGCAAGTGGAGAAATAGGTGTGCTAAGGAAATCATTGTTGTTGGTGCTAGTGAAGTCACACAACTTGGTGTTCTCAGCAAAGTTCATTTTGGCAAAGGTGGGCAAGACAAAAATAGCAGCAGCAGCTAGAGCAGGAAATAATTTTTTTGGGGTTTTGAAAAAAACAAGCAAACCAAACTAGACTAATTTTTTTGGAGTTTTTGTAAAGAGGCAAACAAAACCAAGAAAAAGAAACAAAGCAAACTAAAAACAAAGTAAAGAGAAAGGAAGTGTAGGACTCCCCTTGTGAATACGTCCTTAGCCTCCCTGGCAACGGCGCCAGAAAACTTGTTGATGAATCCTTGGTGGCACCAGAGAACTTGGTGCTTGATGTGGAGTCTGTTGGGAACCCCAAGAGCAAGGTGTGAAGCAGCACAGCAGCAAGTTTTCCCTTAGTAGAGACCGAGGTTATCGAACCAGAAGGAGGAAGGAAACGTCACACAGGTGTTACAAGCAACACGGAGACCTGCACAACACAAACTCAAGACTTTGCCTCAACAAATAAGTGAGGTTGTCAAGATCACCGATTTGCTGTAACAAAGGATTAAACGTATGGTGTGGAAGGTAATGGTTTGCAGCAAGTAAACAAGTAACAGTGGAAGATGTATCAATGGTAAAGATTGGACCGGGGTCCATAGTTCACTAGAGGTTCTCTCCTTAGATAAACAATATGGCGTGAAGGGTAAATAAATTACAGCAGGGCAATTGACAGGAACTGCGTAAGGCATAACAATGCAATTACTAGTCAGAAAGATCCTATGAGATTCGATTGGGCAATACAATAATATACATAGACCGCCATCCAACTGCATATATGACTATAAGTCCACCTTCAGGTTATCATCCGAACCCCCTCCAGTATTAAGTTGCAAGCAATAGACAACTGCTTTAAGCAAAGTTTGTAAGGTAAGCAGTCCACATGTTCCATGAACAAGTGACCGTTGTTTTCTCCCTAGTGGCAATAGCACATCTACAACTGAAGAGATTATTGTTACTTCCCTTGGAAACTAGAGGCATGAACCCACTATCGAGCATAAATACCCCCTCTTGGAGTCACTAGCAACTACTCGACCAAGATAGCTACTAACAACGAAGAGCATGCAAGATCACAAACAACATAGATATGATAGAATCATAAAGACAAATCCATTAATCAAACCAACATAATAATCTCAATATCCATCAGATCCCCGCAAACACAACATGCATGATTACAAATAGATTGGATCTTGATCATGAATGGATCTCACAAGATCTATACATGAAAGCACAAATGAGGAGATACAATCATATAGCTACTACATGGACCCATAGTCCAAGGTGGAACTACTCACGCATCATACCTGAGAGAAGGCCTCCGGGATGATCTCCCCTCCGGCAGGGTGCCGGGAAGAACTTTAGATCCCCCCGATCTAGGGACGATGGTGGCGGCAGGTACAGACCGTTTCGTGGAGATTTGATCGGGTGCTTAGGGTTTCTGCATCGGGGTCTTCTTATAGGCGAAGGGGGAGGCCGAGGAGGTGGCCAGAGGGGCCACACCCTTCCCAGGCGTGGGCCCACCCCTGGCCGCGCCTAGGGGGTTCTGGCTGCCTTGTCCCGCTTCTCCGTGTCCCCTCTAGACTTCTTGTTCCCCGCGGAAAGTTATTGACTTTGACGTTTGTCCCGTCCAATTCCGAGAATATTTCCTTACTGTCTTTTCTGAAACCAAAAACAACAGAAAACAGGCAACTGGCACTGTGGCAACTTGTTAATAGGTTAGTACCAGAAAACATGTAAAAAGCACCTCAAAGTGTAAAAAAAAAAGCAAAGTAGATACTAACAAGCATGGAACATCAAAAATTATAGATACATTTCTGACGTATCACATAGCAATAGCCTTTTAATCCAACCGAGTGCACACCAAAGCCACGGGTTACAAACGATTATTAAGTGAAAACACAGATTAAAGCATTATGTGGTGATGTTGTTTTGATCTTGAATGGGTCGCTAAGCAAAGACAGTACTACCCTTTCTGTCATTGGGGTTGCTATGAGATTGCCGCTAGCCAAGTATCTCACCTCATGCCTTATGAATCTATGGGATATTGGGTACCTACAAGTCCACATATCGTGACAAGATAAAAGAGACAAAAGATACAAATCTTAGGTGCAAACAAAATACAATACTCCCATGATTATATGCACATAATTGATGCGATGTTTCTCCCCAACCCACTGCCCGTGAGGACTAGTCACTCATAACAAATAGATCAAGGATAGAAAAATTGTGCAAAGTACTTAGATTGAAATCAAATATTCTTACAATGGTCACCAAATCACAAGGAGATCTAAAGGACAAAGTAATGGCTATGGCTACTGGAGGGATGGATGGTGGAGTGGATGAACAATGGCGTGGATCTCCTTTGGTGGTGTTGTGATGAAATTTGAGAATGCTGGCTCTCTAGGAGGCGGCTGGAGCCTCAAAATATATAGTCGTCTTCAGAA
The DNA here is from genome assembly GCA_916181665.1 of Avena sativa. NCBI lineage: Eukaryota > Viridiplantae > Streptophyta > Magnoliopsida > Poales > Poaceae > Avena > Avena sativa. Next base: position 223,362,291 of record OV702296.1, read on the forward strand.
ATGTTGTAGGGTTTGATGAGACGAAGCCGTCGGCACCCCATATAGGCGGGGCATACAGGTGGGCCCCGCCCATACCATTGGTCATTAAGCACACTATTGTCTGGAATTTGCTTCCCAATTACTTGGGCATGTGGTTTCCCTCTAATTCCTTCATTATGACTCCTGATTTTGCATTAAAACCCATGATTTCCTGCACAACATAATTCAAAGCAAGTTTTTTGCAAATCTTTGCAATTATTAGTCATTAGTGTCAAGGATTGAGAGTTTCTTGTCAATTGTTTAACTAAAAACAATGTTTAAACATAGAGAAATATGGCAAATTTCAGAGCCATCAGGTATCGAAAAAAGCAAGGGATCAAAATGTTAATGTGTTCATTAAATGAAGTACTCATTAAATGAGGTGTTCATTAAATTGAGTTACATTAAAACAAAGGTATTAAAGTGCTTTAATGTAAAGACATTTGGTTTTTGAGTAGAGATTAAATGGAAGAAAGTGGAGAGGGGCGTTATGTGAGTGGGATGAGCACTCAGATGAATGAAGGGAGGAGAGGGGGAACCACCTTGGCGCTGGCCAAGGGAGGGGCCTGCCCCTCTCCCCTATAAAAGGAGGTGGCCTCCTCGCCCTCTCTCACACACTCTCCATAGCCTCTCTCATATGCCCTTTGGTTGGCATATTCTCCCCTTTGCTTGCCTTGCCCATTGCCACTAGAAAAGGTGCTCGGCGAAGCCCTGCTCTAATCCTTCCCCTCGACCACCACTACCATGGCGTAGCGCTGTTGGAGTTCCCAAGGATCCGTTACTTCCACTACCCGGCTGGAAGCGAGGGTTCAGAAGTCGTTGGCGCAACATACGTGTGACCGATTGCGCAGGTGCCCTTTTGTGGCGCTAATTGTATGCATGTCCTTGAGGATGGTCTTGTACATCTACATCAACCATGTTTGTTTGCGAGAATGTTTTCCCTCTTACGGTCTACAAGGGTGAGTCCATCTATAACCGTTACAAGTATCGATATGATCTTGGATGTTGCAATCGTAGGAAATTTTTTGTTTTCTATGCAACAAACCCCATTAGTGGTATCAGAGCTATGTCTATGTGTAGTTCATTGCACAGTTAGAAAACATGGAGATGTGGGCATTGATAGTCTTTTTATTGGAAATCTTTTGAACTTCGGATATTGGTGGCATAGTGGGATGAAGCGGCTCGAACAGACTTTATATGTCCTCGCACATGAGACCTATTCCAGGCTTGACATGCAACTAATTTTGCATAAGTGGCTAGCGGGTGTTTGTCTCTCCCACTATAGTTGATATCTGATATACAACGGTCTGCCTAATAACTTGGTTATCACCATTGTGGCTGAAGTTCATAGGTAGAACGGTTCTATCCTAGAAAGCCCACAGCCGCATAAAATATGCAAAAATAAATTAGAGGCTTCTAACTTGTTTTTGGAGGGCATGTGATGTGATATGGTCTATGATACAAATGTTGTTATATGCCATGTGATTTATTGTAAAACAACTGATAGGATCCATATGGTTGTTATTTTAATTTTATGGCCTACATGTTGGAAAATGGAAATCCATGTAATTAAATTAGTGGAGAACAACCTTGGTGATGGCACCATGGACCTTGGTGACACACCGGTGGAATGATGGATATGATGACATGACGCACGTGATGGAGATCAAATGTGAGAAGGACCATATCACATTATATATGCATGTGATACTTATCCTTTGGTGCATCTTATTTTGTGTTGATTTGATCGCCTCGGTAGTTTTTGATTGCTCTGATAGCACTATAAGATGACTCCTCCCACTAAATATCAATATAATAATATGTTCTTCCTTAGTATGCACCGTGAAGAAAGTTCGTCGTCTCGAAGCACCACGTGATGATCAGGTGTGATAGATTCTACGTCTGCATACAATGGGTGTAAGACATCTTTACACACATGAATACTAAGGTTCTTACTTCACAAGCCTAGCTTGTACAGACATGTCCTGGGAACATGAACCTAAAGGTAAAGCACCGGTCATATGGATATATAATGAACCATGCGATGCTTGCCATTGGAGCTGCACCACCACTCGTGATGATCGGTCGTGGCGTAGTAAATTTGGTTCGTGTAATCACTAAAATGGCTAGAGGGATGTCATTTTGAGTGGGAGTTCACGTAAGTAATTTTGAATTAGCTTGAACTCTATCTACTATAAACCTAGTCTAAATAGTCTTTGCAAATACATTGTATATCATGGCACCCCCTCCATTCAATTTCAATACATTCCTTGAGAAAGAAAAGCTACTAGATAATGGGTCTAACTTCACCAACTGGCACCGCAACTTGAGGACTATTCTCGCGGGCATGAAAAGGTCCTATGTACTTGACGGTCCATTACGTGACGCCTCTACAGAAATTGCGTCTCAGGAAGAGTGCAATGTTTATGACACAAAGTATGATGACTACACTCTTGTGCAGTGCGCGATACTCCAATCGTTGGAGCCCGAACTCCAAAAATTCTTTGAAGCGATGTTGATGTCATGGTGGAGGAACTCAAAACTATGTTTGGGTACCAAATACATGCCGAGAGATATGAGATCTCCGATAAGTTCTTTAGCGCTAAGATGGACGAGCACAACTCTGTGAACGAGCACATCATAAAGATGACGGGCAACAATCAACGTCTTAAGACACTGGGATGTGAGATTCCAGCTTATCTCACAACGGACATGGTTCTGTAATCTCTTCCACCGAGTTACAAAGCGTTTGTAATTAACTACAAAATGAACGGTTTCGATAAGTCGCTCACCGAACTTGCATCTATGCTTAAGACTGCCGAGGTAGACATCAAAAAGGAGCATCAAGTGTTGGTGGTTAATATAACCACCAGTTTCAAGAAAAGAGGCCAGAAGGGCAAGCCCAAGGGTAACTTTAAGAAGGATGGAAAGTCTATTGCGACGCCTGAGAAGAAATCCAATGGAGGCCCTAGGCTCGATACTAAGTTCTTTTACTGCAAGGATGTTGGTCACTGGAGGCAGAACTTCCCAAAGTACTTGACAGATAAGAAGGCCGGGAAAGTGAACAAAGATATATATGATATACTTGTCATTGATGTGTACCTTACTAGTAGTCGAAGTAGAACCTGGGTATTTGATACCGGTTCGGTTGCTAATATATGTAACTCAAAACAGGGACTAAGGAATAGTCGAGCACTAGCAAAGCATGAAGTGACGATGCGCGTAGGCAATGGATGGAAGGTTGATGTGATCGCCGTCGGGACGTTGCCACTTCATCTGCCATCGGGATTGGCAATAAACATTAATCATTGTTATTATGTGCCTGTGTTGATCATGAACATCATATCTGGATCATGTTTATTGCAAGACAGTTATTCATTTGTATCAGAGAACAATGGTTGTTCCTTTTATATGAATAACATCTTTTATGGTCACACACCTATGTTGAATGGTATATTTGTCTTGAATCTTGATATTAGTAGTACACATATTCATAATGTGAATTCTAACAGAATTAAGTTAAATGATGATATTGCTGCATATTTGTGGTATTGCCGTTTGGCTCATATTGGTGTAAAGTGCATGAAGAAGCACCATTCTGATGGACTTCTTGAATCAATTAATTATGAATCATTTGAAACATGTGAACCATGCCTTATGGGCAAGATGACTAGAACTCTATTTTCCGGAACAATGGAGCGTGCGACCGACTTTTTGGATACAATACATATCGATGTATGCGGTCCAATGAGTGTGTCGACACGTGGAGGATATCGTTATTTTGTAACCTTCACGGATGATTTAAGTAGATATGGGTTTATTTACTTAATGAAACACAAGTATGAAACTTTTGAAAAGTTCAAACAATTTAAGTGTGAAGTAGAAAATCATCATAACCGAAAGATCAAGTTTCTACAATCTGATCGTGGAGGAGAATATCTTAGTTACCAGTTTGGCACACACATGAGACAATGTGGAATTGTTTCACAACTCACTCCCGCCGGAACCCCACAACGTAATGGTGTATCCGAACATCGTAATCGAACCTTATTAGATATGGTGTAATCTATGATGTCCCTTATAGATTTGCCATTGTCATTTTGGGGTCATATGTTAGAGTCCGTTGCATTCACTTTAAATAGGGCACCATCAAAATCCGTTGAAACGACAATGTATGAGTTATACTTTGATAACAAACCTAAGCTGTCATTTCTAAAAGTTTGGGGATGCGATGCTTACGTGAAGTAACTTCAACCTGATAAGCTCGAACCCAAAGCGAAAAAATGCGTCTTCATAGGATACCCAAAAGAAACTATTGGGTACACCTTCTATCACCGATCCAAAGGAAAAGTGTTTGTCACCCCGAATGGATCCTTTCTAGAAAAAGAGTTTCTCTCGAACAGTGTGGGTAGTAGGAAGATAGAACTCGATGAGGTTATTGAACCTCCTCCTCTAGAAGTGGTGAGTAGCGTAGCGCCGGAAACTATTCCAGTGTTGACTCGACCATTGGAAGAAGCAAATGATGATGAAGTACCACCCCCTCCTCATGAAACTCCAAGAGAGAGTACTACCAAACCTCATAGGTCAAGCAGGATACGTGCAGCTCCGAAACTATATGGTAATCTAGTCCTCAATTTCATGATAGATGGAAGTGATGACCCTATGACGTATGATAAAGCGATGATGAGCCCGGATTCCAACAAATGGCTAAAGCCATGCAAGCCGAGATGGAATCAAGGTATGATAACCAAGTTTGGACTTTGGTAGACTTACCTCACGACCGAAAGGTCACTCAGAATAAATGGATTTTCAAAAAGAAAACGGATGCTGACAGTAATGTGACCGTCTATAAAGCTCGACTTGTCACGAAGGGGTTCTAATAAATTCAAGGAGTTAACTAAGATGATACTTTCTCACCGGTAGTGATGCTAAAGTCTGTTAGGATTATGATAGCAATTGCTGCATTTTTTGATTAAGAAATCTGGCAGATGGATGTCAAATCGGTGTTCCTTAATGGAAACATTGAGGAACAATTGTATATGATACAACTGAAAGGTTTTGTCGATCCTAAGGATTCTAACAAGGTATGGAAACTTTAGTGATCCATGTATGGACTTAAGCTAGAATCTCGAAGTTGGAATCTCCAATTTGATGAAGTCATCAAAGGTTTTGGATTTGTCCAAACCATCGGAGAAGCTTGTATTTACAAGAAAGTGAGTGGGAGATCTATTACTTAAATAGTAAGTTTTTGATGAAAGATCTTGGTGAAGCTGCATACATATTAGGCATCAAGATCTATAGAGATAGATAAGACACTTAATAGGATTATCACAGAGTACATACCTTGACAAGATTTTGAAGAAGTTCAAAATAGACGAAAGTAAGAAGGGGCTCTTACCGATGTTGCAAGGAACGGTATTGAGTAAGACTCAAAGTCCAGCGATAGCAAAAAATAGAGAAGTGATAGACCATGTCCCCTATGTCTCAGCCATAGGTTCTCTTATGTATTCTATGCTATGTACAAGGCCAAATATGGCACATGTTGTTAGTTTGGCTAGCAGGTACCAATCTTATCCAGATTTGAACACTGGAAGGTAGTCAAGGATGTCTTTAAGTACTTAAGAAGGACTAAATACATGTTTCTTGTATATGGAGGTGAAGAAGAGATCGTCCCAAGGTGTTACATTGATGCTAGCTTCGACACCGATCCGGATGTGTCACATCCCAAGATTTTCCTAAATCTTGTTATGTGAAAAATAATTAAATAAAATAAAACTTTGTTGATTTTCAGGGTGAGAAGAAACTTTTTGATTCCAATTGGAAACCTTCAAACCTATTTTGATCAAATAAATCCTAAAGGGATTTAAAAAGATAAACAATTAATAAAGAAAATTTAAATAATTGGAATCACTATTTTTGGATCTTTTAATAAAAAGATTTGGTTTTCAAAAGCAAAGGTATAAATAAGGATTATTTTATAGAGCCAAATTAAACCTTGGCCAAGCTTTTGAAATAAAATATTTTGTTTTGATTAAAAGAGTAAAGGTTTATTTAAATAAAATAATGAGGTTTATTAATATCCAATTTTATTAAAGTAAAGGCTTTTCCCATTTTAAATAAACACTAAAACTTGTTATTTTATTTTTAGTAAGTTTTCCAAGTGCCTTATTTTTTTCAAATAAAACCTACTGAATGATTTTGGTACTATTTTAGATTTCAAATAGAGTTTTAAAATAAATCAAATCCTATTTGATTTAATAACTAAGGACTATTTTATTTATTTAATACATGGATCCTAAAAAGAATAAAAATATTATTTTGTTTTGGACTTTGAATTATGTTGATTAACAGAACTGAAATCAATACAAAGTTTAGCAAAAGTATGAATCCATTTGTGTGTTTGAATAGTTTGAATAAAATCAAAACAGAAAATAAAATGGAAAAGGAAAAGATTCTGTACAAAAAAAATGAAACGAACAGCAACCCAACCCAACAACCCAGCGAGGCCCAGTCGCAGCCCAACTTCTTTCCCCCTCTCTGCGAATCGTTTTCCACCGAAAAACCAACCCGCAGAGTCGCAGACAACAGGACCCCACCCCCTATCTCTCTCTCTCACTGACAGACGGACCCCACCGCCAGCACGTCATCGTCTTGACCGCGACAATTCCTCTCGCCGTTTCTGCCCTTTAACTCCGGCGATCAATTCGCGTTATTGCCTGCGTTATTGTCGCCCCCGACCATGCACAATTAAGTGCCCACCTCTCCTCGCCATTTCCCCTCACTCGCCCCACCTTCTCTGCCACCAGGCTGCCTCGAATCTGCTTTGCACTGCCACTTCTCCGGCGACCTTCTCCAACAAATTCTGGCGCCGTCCAGCCACCCCTCGCCTCCCTCTGCACGCTAGCATATTCCCCATCGCCAGGCGCACCTGCCCATAGCCCCAGCTTGCTCCCGCGCACTCTAGAAGCTTGGCTTCGTCATCATCTGAGCGTCGCCGCCGTCTAACTTGGCTCCGGCAAACTCCCCTGGTAAGATCAGACCGCCCCAGTACCTCTCGATGATGCTCACGTGAACCCCACACTCTCCCGCGTCTAACCGTGCCTTCCGTTTGCTTTGGGGTGAACTGCAACCTCGCCCCCGTTGACAAACAGGACCGCCTTAAGCCGACGCCATCTCTGACGAGCAATCCCCTCCGCTCCAGCGCGCCCCTCGCCAAGCCAACGCCTCCTCGAGCTTCACCAGGACCCTGCGAACACTATGAGCCCCTCCTATGTCTTCCTTGCTTCCTGTAATCACCGTGACGCCACCATCTGACCGCGCGCCGCCGCCAGCCACCGCGCATCGCCGCTAGTTCCTGGTAGCCTCGCTGTAGCCGTTAGATCGAAATCGTCTGGTTAAGATTAGATTATAACAAAGGGGTACGAAACGATCTACGCCGTACGATTTAAGTGAGATCTAACGCACCACACCTGTCGATCCCAGCGAAGCGGTATCGCCCAGTGAGGTTAAGACACGTGGCCTAGGTGTGGATTTAAAAACAGAAATGTTCTATTAGATGTTTGATTTTATAAAATTCATAACTTTCAATCTACACGTCCAAATTTTGCAAATTTTATATGAGTAGAATCAGTGGAACAAGCACTTTGCAACCATGCACTTTGTTTAATGTTTTGACTCTGGAAAATTGGTTGAATTTATAGAAACTTGTGTAGGCTTGTTGTGAATATAAAAATTGTTCTAGTTATCTTTTTGATATGAAATCTTTGCAAAATGGTTTGTTGTGAACTTAGTGACCCTAGGAACCAACTTATGGATTTAAAAATGTATTTTGTGAAGTTTAGGAATATATAATTGAATTAGCCCATTTCTAGTCAAATAAAAACATTGAATTTGATATGGAAATGAATTTTGAATAAAACCTTTGGGAAATGATTTGATTCAAACCTACTGACCCTAAACACCAAGTTTTAGAATTAAAATGTATTTGGTGAACCCTTTAAAAGAATATTGCTTTGCTAAAAGCATTTTCAACCACATAAAATAATGTTTGATTTAAGAAATGACTTATAGATAAAACCCTTTTGCAAATGGTTTTACCACTTTAGGAATTGATCACTTTGAACCTTACAATGTTTAGAGCCTAGTAGAAAACACCTTTGCAAATAAAACTATCTTTTGCATGCTTGCATGCATGACTTTGTTTCTACTATTTTATGTGCGTTAAAATTGTTTGAATATTGGTTGAAATGCTAGTTGAATCTATGTTTTCTTTATTGATTTGTAGTGAAGTTAGAAGAGTGTGATATTAGCAAGATCAAGAAGTGAACCAACATTCTCTACCAAAAAGGCAAGTGACACTATCATCCAAGTCCTACTATTTTTATTACACTTAGTGGATTTTGAAACATGCATGATAAGGACTACTATATTTTGCTATGCTAAATCCTAATAGGATACCCTCATATATTACTTAGTGAAAACAATGTAGTTGTAATATGCTTAGCCCTGCTATATATATTGAGAAGAGATACATGTTAAGATTATGTGAAGTATTGAAAAGACTTGTGTTTTATATAATAAAACAAGTACTCAATGAACCACCTGGGTGGACAAGTATACTCAAGTTTTGGACAAGGTGGCAACAAAAGGAACCATGTTTATATGGCAATCTCTTTTTGTTGTGCACAAGAAGAAAACCACCCAGGGACTTAGAGATTAAACATGTTTCTCGTACAGTGGCTTCCGTGTACAGCCACATGCTAAATGGGCACTGGATTAGTCAACTACATAGTGGAAGACCCATGCATTGGCCTCTTCAGGTTAACTAGAATGAGGGAACTCGAAACCCTACATTGGTGCCTGGTAGATAAGCTAGCATTGTGTATTGGGAGGACCCCTATGCAAAGACTTTGTCACCGTCTCAATCTGCCAGTAATCCATCTTGGTGAGTACTTATTTTTTTTTGAAGAAAAACAGTAGGGCAAAAAACCCCACTACAATTTTTATATATTATAGAGAGTTACAAAAGAATATTTACAAACCTCAATCCACCTCAAAGAAGAGGGATAATAATCTAATCAGCTATCTCCTGTCTAAGTTAATTTCAATCCAAACTTTAAGGCCCTGATGATACTTCTTCTTAATTCTATAAAGGACCCATCTTAATTCCTGGGCTACAATAGCCTTCCAGTTCTCCAACGACGCATGCTGATTATTGAAGATTTCATTATTTCTGCAAATCCAAATGCCCCAAGATCCAAGTATCAGAATTTCCATTGCAAAAGGGACATTAAGATCTTTTTTAATACTGGCTAAGGCTTCAAAGATATTTTGATCAGCCATATTGACCTGTGAAATTTCAGCCCAGCAGGCTCATGCAAAGGGGCATTCCCAAAACAAATGTAGGCTGGTTTCTTCACTGTTACAACCCTGGAAAACACAGTCATAAGATGCCAGAGAAAAACATTTCCTTTTCAGAAGGTTTCTTGTGTTGAGCCTATTAAGCAGTAAGAGACAGAAGAAGAATTTGTGCTTTTGCTGGCAAGAAGATTTCCATAACCAAGAGAAATGTGGCTGAACCGGTTGGCAACCAGCTAAGGAGCAGTAAGCCTTTTTGACTGAAAAATTACTGCCCCAAATGTAAGACCAAATATCCGATTCCCCTTGCCTGCCAGTATTGAGAATTTGTTCAAGACTTTGATATTCCTGATAAGCTTGTTGGGATAGAGGAAGGTAAAAAAGGTCCTGAGTATTTGCAGTATGCAAGAACTCACTGACAGAGATGTGAGGGTTTTTTGCATATGAGAGGAGATGAGGAAGCTTATGTTGAAGGCAACTATCATTCCACATATCAGACCAGAATAGTGTGGATTTCCCATTTCCAACCAAGCACTTTGCAAGTCCTTTAAAAATGTCAATCAGTTTTAGATGAGCTTTCCACCAAAAGGATCCCTCAAGACTTCTTCCAGGGAGCTTATCATTACAGTAGTAAGTATTCCATACAAGGTGAACCCAAGGAATATCCAGCGGCCACTAGTGGCAACAAGATGAGATTGTGTCATGTGGGTAAAGTGTACAACTTCTGCAGAAGATAAAAATCTAAGTACTTAGCCGTGTCCCCGGTTATGGACAATACTGAGCAACTAAGGCCTAAAGCTATGGAAGATCTCGACATTCCAATTTCTAAAAGTAAAACTTGAAAGTGACAACAAGAGACTTGAAGCACTTGGAGTTTTCCAAGGATTTCAGAAAGATTTGACAAAAGATCAAAACTATTTTGAAAAGATAGGAAAAACAATATTGCTTTCTACAAATGAGCCTGAACCCCACTTAGCCAAAAATGCATGTAATGATAGGATCCACATATTTCTACTTAGTAGTGAAACTTGCCAATACAATTCAAATGTATTGACCCTTGTGGCTGTAACTTGTAATGTTGCAGGTTTGTTTGATGTTAGTGGAGTTTATTGATTAGGATTACAAGTCTACAACCAACATGTCTGCCCGTGGCACTTTGAAGATGAAGGACCCCATGCTTATAGATATTCTGCTGCAATGTAATATGATAGCCAAATGAGCTATGTAAGATGTAATGAATTATTTTATTCCTGGTTATAAAGTTGTACTATGACCTTTGTTTCTTGATATTACATCTTAACTGTGGATGCTAGCTATTGATCCAGGGACTAGCATTGTAAACACAGGGATCTCTACCTTATTAAAGGTTGGGACCTCTACAGGATGACTCTAAGTCTCAATCCCGATATGTATTTTTGATGAATGGTGCAATGGTAAGTTGGATGAGCTCCAAGCAACCGGTGATTGTGATATCTATGATGGAGGCAGAATATATCTCTTCTTCGGAAGCAGTGGCGGAAGCGGTTTGGATGGAGTTCATTTCTAAACTGGGTGTGGTTCCAAGTGCTTTGGACTCTATGGTGATATATTGTGACAACAATGGTTCCATAGCCAATGCTAAAGAACCCAGGTCTCACAAGTATCCAAGCATATCAAGCACCCCTTTAACTCCATCAGTGAACATGTTAAGGATGGTGATGTATATATTCGCAAAGTAGATACGGATCTGAATGTTGTAGATCTGTTGACTAAAGCTCTCCCAATGGCAAAACATGATCAGCACCAGAACTCTATGGGTGTTAGATTCATGACTATGTAAACTAGATTATTGACTCTAGAGCAAGTGGGAGACTGAAAGGAATATGCCCGAGAGGCAATAATAAATAGGTTATGATGCTATTAAAGGTTTATAATAGATGTTTATTTATCATGCTAGAATTGTATTAATAGGAAACATTAATACATGTGTCATTTATAAACAGTAAAGGTTCCTAGTAAAGCCTCTCTTTATACTAGCATGTTGATTAACAGATGATCAAAGGTTTCATGATCATAACATTGGATGTTAGTTAACAATAGGGTCATATCATTGGAGAATGATATGATGAACAGTCACCCGCAGTAGATGTAGCAATACGATCATGTCATCAAGTTTAAATTTCTATCACATTTGTAGTAACTTAATGTCCTTAGACCATGATATCACGTTAATCACTTTCACCAGAAGAGTACTTTGATTACATCAAACGTCACACTATAATAGGGTGACTATAAAGGTGTCATTGGGTATTTGGAAAGTGTTAGTTGAGGCTCATGGATCAAGAGTGGGATTTGTCCATCCAGATGACAAAGAGATATACTCATGGACCTCTCGGTGATATCACATTGCCATAGCTTGCAAGAAAGTGATTTGATCAATAGAATGTCATATCACAGGAATGAGAAAAAGAGTACTTGCCAGGAACGAGATTAAACAAGGTATGGTTGATACCAAGTGATCGAATCACGGACAATCAAAATATTGTGAGACAAAAGGAATTTGATTAAAGAGAAAGAGGTTCCGACGATCATGAGATTTTCGAGAAACTAGTAGGAGTCATTATGGATCTCTAGGTCCCGCTAATGATTATTAACCGGAGAAAGTCTCGATCATGTATACATAGTTACCGTACCCGTAGGGAGACACACTTAAGGTAAACTGACGCATTTGAGCGGATAGGTAACACAGGGGAAGTCAATGGACATCGCAGAAAAAAATTCTGATGTAGAAAATTGTTCTGCCGAATCTGCAAAAATAGTTTCAGGGATCAAAAAAAGCAATGGATCAAAATGTCAATGTGTTCATTAAATGAAATACTCATTAAACGAAGTGTTCGTTAAATTTAGTTACATTAAAACAAAGGTATTAAAGTGCTTTAATGTAAATACCTTTGGTTTTTGAGTGGAGATTAAATGGAAGAAAGTGGAGAGGGGCATTCTATGAGTGGGAAGAGCACTCACATGAATGAAGGGAGGAGAGGGGGCACCCACTTGGCATCAGCCAAGGGAGGGGGATGCCCCCTCTCCCCTATAAAATGAGGTGGCCTCCTCCCCCTCTCTCACACACTCTCCATAGCCTCTCTCATATGCCCTTTGGTTGGCATCTTATACCCCTTGCTTTCCTTGCCCATTTCCATTAGAAAAGGTGCTTAGTGAATCCCTGCTCTAATCCTTCCCCTCCACCACCACTACCATGGCATAGCATTGTTGGAGTTCCCAAGAATACGCTACTTCTGCTGCCCATCTAGAAGCAAGGGTTCAGGAGTCGTTGGCTCACCCTACGTGCGACCGATTGCGGAAGCGCTGCCCGTTTATTGCGTTGATCGTCTACATGTACTTGAGGATGGTCGTGTACATCTACATCAACCATGTTTGTTTACGGGAATGTTTTCCCTCTTACGGTCTATGAGGGTGAGTCCATTTGTAACCATTACAAGCATCGCCTAGGTATGATCTTGGAAGTTGCAACCATAGGAAATTTTTTGTTTTATATGCAACGAACTCGTCAATGGGCAAGATGACTAGAACCCCATTTTCCGATACAATGGAGCGAGTGACAGATTTATTGGAAATTATACATAACAATGTATGTGGTCTAATGAGTGTGTCCACACGAGGTGAATATCGTTATTTTGTTAGTTTCACGGATGATTTGAGTAGAAATGGGTATATATATTTAATGAAACACAAGTCTGAAACCTTTGAAAAGTTTAAGGAATTTCATAGTGAAGTGGAAAATCATCATAATAGAAATATTAAATTTCTGCAATTTGATCATGGGGTGAGTATCTAAGTTATGAGTTTGGCACACACATGAGAGAGTGTGGAATAGTTTCACAACTCATGCCTATCGAAACACCACATCTTAATGGTGTATCGGAGTATCATAATCACACCTTATTAGATATGGTCCAATCTATGATGTCTCTTACTGACTTGCCACTTTCATTTTGGGGTTATGCACTGGAAACCACTACATTCACTTTAAATAGGGCACCGTCTAAATCCGTTGAACTGACACCATTTGAATTATGGTTTGGAAACAAACCTAAGTTGTCATTTCTTAAAGTTTTGGGATGTGATATTTATGTGAAGAAACTTTAGCCAGATAAACTTGAACCCTAAGCAGAAAAATGCGTCTTCATAGGATACCCTAAAGAAACAATTGGGTATTCCTTCTATCACAGATCCGAGGGCAAGGTTTTTGTTGCCAAGAATGGATCCTTTCTAGAGAAGGAATTTCTCGCGAAAGGTGTGACTACTCGGAAGGTAGAACTTGAATAGGTTATTAAACCTTCTCTTCGTAAAATAGCGAATAGCATAGCACTGGAAATTGTTATGGAGTTGACTTCGAATGAAGAGAGAACTAATGATAAATATCATGAAACTTCGAAAGAGGACACTACCAAACCTCGCAGGTCAAGTAGGACACAACCAAACCTCGCAGGCAACATACATCCTCGGAATCCGGATCTATAGAGATAGATCAAGAAGGCTCATTCGATTGAGTCAGAGTACTTATTTGGACAAAGTGTTGAAGAAGTTCAACATGGAATCATCTAAGAAGGGGTTCTTACCGATGTCCCATGGTGTAAAACTTAGCAAGACTCAGTGTGCTTCGACAACTGATGAGCGAAGTCGGATGAGTGCGATTCCATATGCTTCTGCAGTCGGATCCATCATGTATGCCATCATTTGTACTATGCCGGATGTTTCCTATTTCTAAGTGTTGTGAGCAGGTACCAGGCTGATCCTGGAGAGATCCACTGGACAGCGGCTAAAAATATCCTAAAGTACTTAAGAAGGACTAAGGATATGTTCTTGGTTTATGGTGGTAAAGATGAACTCAGTGTAAAGGGTTACACAGATGCGAGTTATCTTACCGACTCTGATGATTCTCGTTCGCAATCCGGATACGTGTTTATTATAAACGGAGGTGCTATGAGCTAGAAGAGTTCCAAGCAAGAGACCGTGTCTACGTCTACAACAGAGGCTGAGTATATTGCCGCCTCGGAGGCAGCAAAGGAAGATGTTTGTATGAGGAATTTCCTCATGGATCTTGGTGTGGTTCAGGGCTCGTCCAATCCGTTGGACGTGTATTGTGACAACAATGGTGCTATTGCACAAGCCAAGGAACCTAGACAGCACCAGAAGAACAAGCACATACTCATGCGGTACCACCTGATTCGCCAGTTCGTGGATCAGGGTGATATCAAGTTATACAAGGTACACACGGATGAAAATATTGCGGATCCGTTGACAAAGCCGTTACCACAACCGAAGCATGAGGCGCACCTGAGAGCCATGGGCATTAGATGCTTAGACATGTGATGTCAGAAGATTGACTCTAGTGCAAGTGGGAGACTATTGGGAATATGCCCTAGAGGCAATCATGTATGATGAGATTTCCCATTGTATTCATAAAGATATTAAGTAGTCCTTGTATAAACATCTGATGTGTATCATTGAATATGTGATTCGGTTGTGGAACTATGCATTCATGTTGTTTGTACTAAATATCCTTGGTCATTGAGGTTGTGCTGGACACACAACTTAGACCAATGTGAAAGTTGGCTTGATGACTCGGTTCCACTTGTCATGGGCATGGAGATGCTATTCCAACTTACACATATTCGGCTAAAGAGTTTAGCGAGTCAGATTGACCCATATTGAGGTACAACGAACAAGTTGTCATTTCTATATCTCAATCAATGTAATCCTTAGACCTGAGGTTATTGCATAGTCCGAGTTGAGGATCACCGACTTAGGTTCTGTCAAACGCTGATCCGTAACTGGGCAGTTATAAAGGCAGAGTTTGGGTCGACTGAGAATCAAGTTGTGTGATGTGAATAAGCAAGATGGGATTTTGCCCCTCCACTTGGAGAGATATTCTCTGGGCCCTCTCGTGAAATATGATTCAGAAAGCAAGGCCATGCACGACTCGGTTAAGTGTTAACCGAGGCGATCGACTAAGAGTTAGTCGGGTGAATCACTTATCTCGGATCGAGAAGAGAGTCGGACTATTTAAGGGATGACATATATTCACCTATAGTCTGACAAGGTATATCATGAGGCAAAAGGGACTCAGACATAAGTCGCATTGGAAAGGCAAGTCGTCATGACTCTTTGGTACTTGGGAGTCCGCACGTTCTGCTAGGAGCCGCTACCGACTGATCGATTGAGAGTCGGACTCCAATCGTGTCCAAGTAGCCATGAGCCTACGGGGTCACACACTTAAGAGCGGGAGCAAGTTCGGATTGGATCTGAACGTGTAATCTGGTTGGGTTGGACCTAAACCGGATTAGGACTGAGTTAGTGAGTTGGATTCACGGTGACTAGTGTTATATGGGCTTTAGTGAATGGTTCGCGCGATCAGAGCCCACGTTCACTCCCTATATATAGTGGAGCACCGTAACCCAGAAAGGTTAATCGTTGTTCGGTAAGGTCATTCCATGTGTTGGAAACCCTAGCTCCACAGCAGTCCAGCCGTTGTTACGAACCTAGCAGTTCACCGCCGGTGCTCCTCCTTGTACGTGTGGATACCAACAGAGGTGTTGTGCGATCAGCACCAGGACGATCGGATCATGAGGACTATACTGCATCAACTGACGCGCTTCATCAGTAATCCGCAACTGCGCGTCTAGTGGTAAACCTCATGGCCTTCTACCTCGGCTAGATCTTGGGATCACCACGTTAGAGGAAAAGTTTTGTTTTATCTCTGCGTGGCCCAACAGTTGGCTCATCGTACGTGTGACCGATTGCGGAAGTGTTGTCCGTTTATTGCGTTGATCGTCTACATGTACTTGAGGACGGTCGTGTACATCTACATCAACCATGTTTGTTTACGGGAACGTTTTCCCTCTTACGGTCTACGAGGGTGAGTCCATTTGTAACCGTTACAAGCATCGCCTAGGTATGATCTTGGCAGTTGCAACCATAGGAATTTTTTTGTTTTCTATGCAACGAACTCGTCAATGGGCAAGATGACTAGAACCCCATTTTCCGATACAATGGAGCGGGTGACAGATTTATTGGAAATTATACATAACAATGTATGTGGTATAATGAGTGTGTCGACACGAGGTGGATATCGTTATTTTGTTACTTTCACGGATGATTTGAGTAGAAATGGGTATATATATTTAATGAAACACAAGTCTGAAACCTTTGAAAAGTTTAAGGAATTTCATAGTGAAGTGGAAAATCATCATAATAGAAATATTAAATTTCTACAATTTGATCATGGGGTGAGTATCTAAGTTACGAGTTTGGCACACACATGAGAGAGTGTGGAATAGTTTCACAACTCACGCCTGCCGAAACACCATAGCTTAATGGTGTATCGGAGTATCATGATCATACCTTATTAGATATGGTCCAATCTATGATGTCTCTTACTGACTTGCCACTTTCATTTTGGGGTTATGCACTGGAAACCACTGCATTCACTTTAAATAGGGCACCGTCTAAATCCGTTGAAATGACACCATTTGAATTGTGGTTTGAAAACAAACCTAAGTTGTCATTTTCTTAAAGTTTGGGGATGTGATATTTATGTGAAGAAACTTTAGTTAGATAAACTTGAACCCTAAGCGGAAAAATGCATCTTCATAGGATACCCTAAAGATACAATTGGGTATTCCTTCTATCACAGATCCGAGGGCAAGGTTTTTGTTGCCAAGAATGGATCCTTTCTAGAGAAGGAGTTTCTCGCGAAAGGTGTGACTACTCGGAAGGTAGAACTTGAATAGGTTATTGAACCTTCTCTTCATAAAATAGCGAATAGCATAGCACTGGAAATTGTTATGGAGCTGACTTCGAATGAAGAGAGAACTAATGATAAATATCATGAAACTTCGAAAGAGGACACTACCAAACCTCGCAGGTCAAGCAGGACACGTGCAGCTCCTAAACTATACCGAAATCCTGTCATGAATTTCATGGTGGATGGAAATGATGACCCTGTGACATATGAAGAAGCGATGATGAGCACAGGTTCCAACAAATGGCTTGAAGCCATGCAATCCAAGATGGAATCCATGTACGAAAAGTAGGTTTGGACCTTGGTGGACTTACCTCATGACCGAAAGGCCGTTGAAAATAAATGGATTTTCAAGAAGAAACTGACGTTGATGGTAACATGACCAACTATAAAGCTCGACTTGTCGCAAAGGGGTATCGACAAATTCAGGGAGTTGACTATGATTATACTTTCTCTCCTATAGCGATGCTAAAGTCGGTTAGGATTATGTTAACAAATGTTGCATTTTTCGATTATGAAATTTAGCAGATGGATGTCAAAACCGTGTTCCTCAATGGTAATATTGAAGAAGAGTTGTATATGGTACATACCAAAGAGTTTTTCGTTCCTAAGGATGCTAGCAAGGTATGCAAGCTTATGGAGAATCTTCGTTCCTAAGAAGAGTTGGAATATCCAATTTGATGAGGTTATCAAAGGGTTTTGATTTGTCCAAACTTATGGAGAATCTTGTATTTATAAGAAAGTGAGTGGGTGCTCTCTGGAATTTCTAATATTATATGTGGATGACATATCATTGAGTGGAAATGATATATATCTTTTAAATGATGTTAAAAGTTATCTAAACAAAAAAATCGATGAAGGACCGATGACTGCAAGTGCAGAGATCAATTGTAGCTAGTTTTGAAGTAAAGATATCGAACCCACAGAGAGCAATTGGTAAAGGTCTTTATGCCCCCTCGTCGCTATCTACCAAAGGATACTTGTAAGCTGCCTTTGATTTCAAGTAAAGTGTGTTTGAAAGGTTTTTGGTTGTGTGCAGAAAAGCAATTATAACAAGTAAAAGAAAGAAACTAACAATGTTGTGTGAAAACATGGTTGAACTCAATAGGGATAAAACGTTCTCGGGTATGTAGGATACACCACTAGCATGATATTGTTATTATTAATAATTAAGATAAAATACTTCTTGTGTCATGAGATGTGTGGAGAGAGCTCCATAATAAGATGTTCACTACAAGGCTCGTAGGAAGCCACTTTGTTGAGCCAAGAGTGAGGTCACCTCTAAATAACCACTATGATGTCTGATAGCAGTCACCCAAACGAACCACCACAATTAAGGGTTTCCCCATGGATATTGTAATTAGCTTAGGGAGTCCCTCTTTATTCATCCTTTGACCGTGTAGGTCACGAGACGATACCAATATGTCACGGGGCCATTCTAGGTACGATCCCAAAACATGTCCAAAGGACTTCTCCCTCCCTTTAGTCCCAAAGGCAAATGATATGCGGCCGACTACACATACCAACTAAAGAGAGATATGAAACACAAATCATAAATCAATCATAGACCGGAAAGTCATATGGACACAAGAATATATCATCTTTATTGCAAATTCATAATAATGCTAGGGTTTATCCATCTACCCAAGAATAAAGGAACTACTCACATATAAAGGCAATCAACATCATGGAAATCATATGGATAGTATATGAGAGTACAATCGAATACAAGTGAAGATCCACACTAGGGTTTGGATTACAACCAAGTAGACAAAGGGGATCCGTGTTGGAGACGTTGGTGATGATGGTGGTGATGTAGATCGGTGTTGAAGCGTTCAAGATCCAAGTCCCTTCTTCCCTTGAGCAATGGTGATGATGGAGATCTTGTGTGCAGCGTCTATGGAGGTGGCGGAGCAGCAGGGCTTCGCCCCAATGGTGTGTGTGGACTCTCCTCCTTTCCTTTAGGGTTTCCCCTCTTTAAATAGGCATTCTGGAGGTTTGTTTCATGAACCGACAGAGCTGGGGTCCGAATATTGCCATTAGGCCTTCACAAATGTTGTTCCATTTGACAAAACGAAGTTGTCGGAGGGCGGTACGCATAACAATGGTCGTTATGCATACTGTACTCTGCAGTGTTTTGGCCGCCATTTCTTCATAAAGACTCCGATTGAGGTGTTCTTTGGCTCGTTGGATTCGTATGGACAAGGGATACAACACCATGGACTTGGATATTCATATGTACTTTATGGAAAAAATCACTTCTTCCTCCCCTCAAATGGCCAAGTCTGGTGCCTACAACTCCTCCATATTTCATCCTCTTGGTTTCTTTTATCCATGATTCTTCATAGCACCTACACACAAGTCAAAGACAATAAAAAGGTAATAAAATACTAATTGCGCAAAGCCCATGTGAAAATGAATAAAAACTAGTAATCATACATAATAGGCATAGTTGTAACTAGATGTAGCATCTAATGAGTGACAATATGAATAATTTATATATTTGGATATGATCCAATTTTGGACTCATCAAGGACCTTAGTGAATCATCATACATATTAGGCATAAAGATATATAGTGATAGATCAAGACGTCTAATTGGGATATCACGAAGTACATACCATGATAAGATTTTAAAGAAGTTTAAAATGGACGGAAGTAAGAAAAAGTTTTTACCTATTTACAAGGCAAGACATTGGGTAAGACTCAAAGTACGTTTATGGAAGAAGAAAGAGAGATAATGGATAAGATCCCCTACGCCTTAGCTATAGGCTCTATCATGTACGGCATGCTATGTACAAGACCAGATGTGGCACATGCTATTAGTTTGACTACCATGTACCAATCTGATCCAGGTTTAAGACACCGTAAAGTGGTCAAGAATATCCTTAAGTACTTAAGAAGGACTAACTACATGTTTCTTGTGTATGGAGGTGAATAAGAGCTCATCGCTAAGTGTTATGTTGATGCTAGCTTTGACACCAATCCGGATGACTCTAAGTCTCAATCCAGGTACGTGTTTGTCATGAATGGAGCAATAGTTAGTTGGAGGAGCTCCAAACAACCCGTGCTAGCAGGATCAACAACGGAGGAGGAATATGTTGCTACTTCAAAAGAGGTGCATGCAGTAGTTTGAATGAAGGAGTTCATAACAGAACTGGGTGTGGTTCGTAGTGCATTGGACCCAATGGTGATCTATTTTGACAACAATGGAGCCATAGGCAACGCCAAGGAACCAAGGTCTCACAAGAATTCCAAGCATATCAAGCGTCGGTTTTACTCCATCCGTGAGTATGTCAATGATGGATATATAAAGATTTGTAAATTACATAAGGATATGAATGTGGTAGATTTGTTGACTAAAACTCTCCCTACGGAAAAACATGATCAACACCAGAACTCCATGGGTGTTAGATTCATTACTATGTAAACTAGATTATTGTCTCTAGTGCAACTAGAAGACTAAATGGAATATGCCCAAGAGGTAATAATAAACTTGTTATTATCGTATTCCAAGTATATGGTAGATGTTTATTTTGCATGCTATCATTGTATTAAAATGAAACATTAATACATGTGTGTTTAATAAACAAATAAAGTGTTCCTGGTTATGCCTCTCATATAAACTAGATCGTTGATTAACAAGATGATCAAGGTTTCCTGATCATGGACATTGGATGTTATTAATATCGAGGTTAGAACATTGGTGGAATGATGTGATGAACATTCATATGAAGTATAGTAATCCTATCAAATTCAATATGTTTAAATTACTATAATATCATACAAAATAAATTTAGTCCTTAGACCATGAGATCATGTCAATCACTAACATTGAAAGAGTAGCTTGATAACATCAAACATCACACCGTAACAGGGTCACTATAAAGTGTAGGGGTTTGTAGCATGGAAAACAAAAAAATTCTACCGCATGAACACAAACAAGACAAGATCTATCTACTAGATTGTAGCAACGAGTCAATTAGGGTACTCACCCTCGAAGATCCCAAAGCGGTTAACGAGACCAGATTCTCATGGGTGATGTAGTCGTACACTTGCCGATCTCAAGATTGCGTAGATGATCCTTCCGGCGCTACGTTCTGGCAGCGCTTCCACAGTCGGTCACACATTCGGTACTCGATGAAGACCTTCCTCTCCCTTGTTCCAGCAGGCAGCGGAGGTTGTAGTTCTCTCCTCGCGATTCCGGCAGCACGACGGTGTGGTGTCAGAAGTAGATGGAAGATCCTGCAGGGATTCGCCTAAGCCAGAGTAGGTTATGGTGGAGAATTAGGGTTTCCGGCAATCTAGGGTTTAGAGGCCAGAGAGGAGGAGGTGGAGTTGGCGGTGCTAGGCGGTGGCGGAGCGGCGACAGTGTGGGGAGGGGCTGGTGTTGTGTCTCTTGGGGAACCCCCTCCCCTCTATTTATGAGAGGGAGGTAAGCTTGGGAGAGGGGAGTTTGAATCCTTCCCCAACTCCCTCTCCTAGCTGGCTTGTGGTGGAGGGAAAGAATGATTGTTTTATTCCTCCACTAGGATACATTGTCCCAGTTTGACTTTTCAAACTTGCCTTTTGACTTTCAATTTGGAGCTTAATTTCTTTCTTAAAAATGCCCAACCAAGTGACCTAGGACATGATGCAATCATTCCACTTATTCATGAGACATTCATGTACCCTTCCCCTTCCGCTCCAGAGAACCTTCTAGACCCTTCTAGATCATTCCGGTGAGAACACTGGGATCATTCCCGAACTCCGGAATTGGACTTTCCTTATATGAATCTTATTCTCGGGACCATTTCGGATCTCCTCGTGATATCTCGGATCCCATCCGAGAATCCAAACAACATTAGGTCTCCCTACTTACATTAGGTCTCCCTACTAAACATTAGGTCTCCCTACTAAACAACATCAAATCCTCAAGTGTGTCTCCCAACGGTTCATGAATTATGCAGACATGACCGAGACTCTTCTCCAATCAATAACCAATAGAGGAATCTAGAAATTCATATGGATCCCATATATTTCTACGATTACTTTGCGATCGAATGAACCAATTACATACGATACCAATTTCCCTTTGTCTCGCGATATTTTACTTATCCGAGGTCTGATCATCGGTATCTATGCATACCTAGTTCAACCTCGTTAACGATAAGTACTCTTTTCTCGTTCCCGTGATATGTGATCTAGTCACATTCTTGCAAGCTCATTGTATGACATTCCACTGAGAGGGCCCACAGTATATCTATCCGTCATATGGATGGACAAATCTCATTCTTGATCCATGTGCCTCAACACATACTTTCCGAACACTCAATGCTACCTTTATAGCCACCCAGTTACGTTGTGGTGTTTGATGTCATCAAAGCATCCTTCCGGTGATGGTGATTAGCATGATCTCAAGGTCGAAGGAATTAGGTTACTATGTATCAGAAAGATTATAGCAAACGAACTATGGATATGACTTGAACTTTATGCTACGCTTGTCTATAGGAGTATGTCCATCACACCATTATCCTAATGATATGATCTTGTTGTTAATAACATCCCAATGTTCATGACCCAGAAACCATGATCATCTATTAACCAACAAGCTAGTATTATAAAGAGGCTTTACTAGGGACTCTAATTTAGTTTACAAATCACACAAGTATTAATGTATCCAGTTAATACTATTATAGCATGAATGTAAACGTTTATCATAAACACAAAGATATAATAATAACTACTTTTATTATTGCCTCTAGGGCATATCTCCAACATAAAGGTGGGTTCATATACTTCGATAGTGTTACATAGTGGCTCATTGATAAAGAGTGGGATTTGTCCATTCCAATGACTGATAGATATAGTCCGGGCCCTCTCGGTGATATCACATTGACATAGCTTGCAAGCAAGTGATGAGATCACTAGAATGTTATATCATGGGAACAAGAAAAGAGTATATGTCGGGAACAAGGTCAAACTAGGTATGGAGATGCCGATGATAAAATCTCATACATGTAATATATCGCAAGACAAAGGGATTTAGTTACAACGCTAAAGTTTCACACGATCACAAGAGTCATCGTTGAATGCGTGGGAGTCAGTACGGATCTCCAAGTCCCACTACTAATTATTGATCGGGGAGAGGTCTCGATCATGTCTACATTATTTGTGAACCGTAAGGTGACACACTTAAGGGATACTAACACCATTTGGAGCAAATAATATGCTAGAGAAATAATATCAAATCGCTGGAATTATTTCAATGGACACCTGAATTGTTTCGGGTGAAATTGCTGAAATTGGTACTGCATGTGAAATTGAAATATTACAAGGTGTTTTATGTGAATGTTTGTTAATTAATTTAATTAAAAAAATTCTAAATAAAATAAATAAAATGGTTTTATTAATTGAGAGATGCATTGATTTTGGTGGAAAATTAATGCATTTGTGAGTGGAATTTTGAGTGGAGGGATTTTATGTGAGTGGGAGATCCACCCACATGAATGAGGGAGAGGTGGGGGCACCCACCCTGGCCGCCAGCCATGGCAAGGGGCTGCCCCCTCCCCCTATAAAAGTCACCCCTCCCTCCTCATTCCTCACACCTCCTTGCGAAGGATCTCTCCCCCTCTAGAACTATTCCCCCATGATCTAGAGAAAGGATTTGCGAGATACATGTTCCCAATGGCTTTTTCTAGAGCAAGGATTTGCTTCTTCCTCTACATCGCTAGAGCGAGGACGCGGAGGTTGTTGGAGGATCGGATGTGTGTGCGATCACGGATGCACAACTAAGTTGCGATGATGGACTCCTTCACGATCTTGAGATCGGCAAGCGAATGACTACATCATCCACATGTCCAACCTCGTAACGCTTTGTCGCTTTTCATGGGTATGTAATCTATGAATGTATATCCACCGGTTGATTGTATATAGGTAGATAGATCTTGGTGCTTAATTGTTTCCATCATAGGAATTTTTTTTATTTCTATGTTATGAACCCAACACTACCGACGCTACCGTTTGCCTGGCTGGCGCAACCCTATTGTACGCCACCTCTGCAGCCCTATGTGAAGCCACAGACGCTGCACTATGGGGCCACGTCTGTGTCGCCCTATGGGGCCCCGACTGCACCGATCTACGGTGCCCCAGCCACCGCTCCCTATGATGCCTACCCGTTGTCGACGTACGATGGTGTCGCACCTGCCTACGGGGCATCCTCGGCGATCATTGTTCCTCCCCCGTCTCTAGAGATGGGCTTCTACGCGTCATAGCCGTTGGCTCATGCTGATCATATTGCAGCGTCGTCGCCCTTCTACTTCTTGCACCTCATCCCGGTGAATCTCATGCCAAACAATTAGTTGTCTTGGTGTGCACAGTTGCTGCCATTCCTTTGGAGCCTCTACTTGGAGGGGTACGTCGACGGCTCACTGCAATGCCCAGCGACGTATCATCCGGCGTATAACACTTGGGTGGCCTAGGATCAAGCCATCCTCTCTGCTATCCAGTGTTTGCTCACCCCAAGCGTCTCGTCGCTGGTCCTCTTCGCCTCTATGTCTCGGGATGTGTGGACGGCACTTCACACCAGCTTCACCTCTTAGTCTCAAGCGCATGCTCATGCTATTCACACCGAGCTAGGCGAGACCAAGCTTTGTGAGCTCAGCATCATGAACTACTTCAACAAGATGACCGGCCTCTCCAACACACTGGCCTCCATTGGCCAGCCGCTTTGCCCCGAGGACTTCACCACCTACATCATGAACGGCCTAGACAATGACTATGATAATCTCGTGGAAAGCATCAATGGTCATCGCAACACTCCGTTTCAACCTCATGAGTGCTACTCGCGCCTCCTCTGTCGTGAATAGCGTGTCAAGGCGCTCCATGCCTCCCCGAGCTTCTCCTCTACCAACGCTGCAGCTCACGGTAAACCCCAGAAGCCGTCACCGGCTTTGGAAAGCCGGCGCTCGGACCTCAGCAGGCCCTGCAGCCTGCCGCGCCCCCCATCACGGGTTGCGGTGCCTAGCAAGCGTGCCAGCTATCTAGCCTTGAGGGCCATATCGCCTCCCGCTGTCATCGATGCTTCAAGCAGGACTTCCTTGGCATTGACAACAATGGCAAAGTCAATGACAAGCAGGCTCCCGCTGCCATGGAGGGTAACGAGCATGGAAACACTCCATCCTACCCCATTGACCCGGCGTGGTATATGGACACGGGTGCTACCAATTACCTGATGACTAAGATGGGAAAGCTCTCCACCTAGTATCCATATCATGGTCATGATCAGGTTCACACCGCCAATGGAGAAGGTATGCGCATCTCACATGTTGGTTAGGCCTATCTTCTTGCACACAACTCTAGAACACTACATATTCTCAATATCCTTCGAGTTCCTTGTGCTACACATAGTTTGTTGTTTGTTCCTCAACTTACTCGTGATAATAATGTCCTTGCTAAATTTCAATGTTTCCATTTTTCATCAAGGATCGGGACACGAGAGTCCTTCTGATTAGAGGTCGTCTTCACTATGGCCTATATGTGCTTGATGCACCGTCTAGGCCTCCTGTGCCACATGCTCCCCAGATGTTCAGTGGTGTTCGTGTGTCATCTATGCACCGGCATGCGTGCCTTGGTCACCCTGCTCCTCCCATAGTTTGTCATGTTTTGCATCGCCATGAACTTCCAGTTGTGTCCAATAAAATTGTTGAAACTATTTTTGATGCCTATCAGCAAGGAAAGAGTCATCAGCTCCTATTTTTAGAGTCGATTTGTGTCATTAAACATCATCTTGAGCATGTGCTTTCTGATGTATGGGGTCCTGCCCAAATGTATATTAGTGGCCATAATTATTATGTCAGTTTTATTGATGCTTATAGTAGGTTTACCTAGATTTATCTAATTAAGCGTAAATTTGAAGTGCTCGATGTTTTTATTCAATTTCAAACACATGTTGAGCATCTCCTTAAGCATAAAACTCTTCATGTTCGATTCGAGGTGTGAATATCATAACCTCAATTAATTTTTTAACAAGCTTGGGATCTCGCATCGTGTGTCACTACTAGGAAAACGCTCGTTAGTGGCGCACGTGGAAAAGCCATCCGTGGCGCATTGCCCGTGCGCCACTAGGCTTGCGCTGCGGCTATCTCCTAGCCGTGGCGCACTACCTGGTGCACCACGGTTGTGCCAAGATAGGCGTGGCGCCCATGCCAGTGCGCCACGGATAGCTGTCCAGGTGCGCTACAAAAATTATCTTCTGTGGCGCATGAGGTAGTGCGCCACTAGCCTGCGCAGGTGCGCTTTAGACACTGTACGCCACAAAAGCTGTGCCATGTGCGCCACGTGTGTTTTTTTAATTTCAGAGCCAGATGATATACAAAACAGATTATATACAATATTACAGGCAGATATACACACAAATATAAGATATACAGTTATATATAAATACACAATTTACAAAACAAGGTTGAAACAAATACATATAGATAAGTCCCATACATGAATACATAAGTTATATATTGTTTCGATCAAGTTACAAAGTAGTTGGTGACATGCGAATACATGTGTCTCAAACAAGTTAGAGCTCGGAAGCTCGCCTAGACATCTAAACTAGCTAGACACAAACGCGGGATAAACAACCAAAGAAGATAAGCATGATCACCGCGACGAAGGTGTAGGTATTCATCCGGTTCCTCGTCCTAACTCCCGCTAGATAGCGCGTGTATCTAGTTTCTGCCTCCGCCATAGTGTTGTACCCTTTGTAGCTATTGCCGCTAAAACAGTGCACCTGTCTCCGGCAATCTTCCCAATCATCGTAGACTCTGGGAACCCGTCCCTTGTACATGACGTACCACGTCATCTACAAGTTGACAATAATAATTAACCGGTGATTGAAAAAAACATGTATAATTAAAGTCGCATATGAAGATACACTTATAGAAAGTACTCCTAAATCAAAAAGACCAAACTCAAAAAGCATGCCTCATATATAACTAGATTGTTCAACATAGGAATATGCTACGATGGAACCATGTTGCCCACCGTACCCTCTGACGACAAGGTCGGGCTCCAAAGGAACACCTGTTGGGCTCACTTCGGTAATTTCCTCCCTGACCGTGCCGACCGTGTTCGGGCGCCGTTCCTTCGGCTTCTTCTTCTTCGGAGGATTGCTACCACTCCCTGTGCCCTCGCCACCATTAGTGGTTTCATCACCCTCCATTCCTTCGGCTTCTTCCTCCGTGTCTTCCATCTCATCATCCTCGCTCTCCGAAGGATGGTATTCTTCATCGTCTTCTAGCCGCTGGGCCGCCTCCCAGAATGTCAATTGTTTATTCGGAGGTCTGAGTTCTCCTTTAGCACTGATGCCCTTAGAACATCCAGCCTCGTTGTTGTCACACATATTTGCACTAATAAAAAACAAATAATTTCTTAAATGCACAGAAAAATCCGGCATGACCTTTGCTAATTTTATTAAACTAGGAGTGCCCGATTTCTACCGAAACAGAACTTAATCAACATTCCGGCAAAAATCAGGACTCATTTCATACAAGAACATGCATACACAACATAATAAAGTGCTTCATATACAAGCACAAGAACAATTTCAAGTGCTACAATTATATCACCATAGATTATATCAACTCTCATCGATGACAGCAAGCAAATACATGCAGGTTATAGCACCTGTCATTATATGACAGTATGGATCATCAGTAAATGTGTACACATTGTTTATGAAAGCAAATATGACAGCAAGTATATGACAACAAGTATGGATTATATGATAGCAAGTATATGACAGCAAATAACAAGTTCATCAGTATATACACATTGTTTGTAGTTGCTGGATCAGCCACAAACTAGGGGGTGCACCCAGGAGTGCAAAACAAGATGCTAGGGGATGCACCTCTGATACAAGCTAAATTTGGATAAACCCAAAGCTAGGGGGTGCACCCAGGAGTGTCCACCTAGGAGTGCAAAACCAGATGCTTTTTACCAAGCTAAATTTGCTAACCCTAGCTAGCTTCTTGTACATAGACTGTCCATGAGATGATTTTATCTTGTCTAATCATTTATATAAACAATCATTGCAAACTTTTGTAATATCTAAGCCAGAAATGGACATCTACTTGAAAGAAGGATCTTACTACCTTGCACATACATACAATCTACACATTAAAGAACAGCACAAGGTAATAAATAGGCCTATTTGACAATGCAATGCAAGCCAGATAGATTTGATCAAATAAAACAATATGACAAAGCAAGATATATTTTCACAGTATTGTTTCAAGTACTCATATCATGCTCTGTTTCACGGTATTGTTTCAAGTACTCATAAAACATAGTATAAAATAGGAAACATAATCCACAACTAAAGAAGCTTGGATACAAACACATATCATGCTCTGCTACAGAGAATTTCACAACCCCAAGCCCTGAACATAGGTTCTGCTAGCAAATGCAATCAACATTTCAAGGACGACAAGCTACTCTGAACCTTACTCTAAGCCTAAGCTACTCTGAACCTTACTCTAAGCTACTTTGAACCTTACTCTGAACCCTAAGCTACACTGAACCTTGCTACCAAGCTTACTATGAACCCTAAGCTACTCTGAACCTTGCTATCTACCAAGCTTACTCTGAACCTTGCTACTGATCTGAACCCTAAGCTTACTCTGAACCCTAAGCTATCTACCAAGCTTACACTGAACCCTAAGCTATGAACCAAGCTTACTCTGAACCTTGCTATCAACCAAGCTACACTAAATTTGCTATCAACCAAGCTACACTAAACCTTGCTATCATCATATCATATGTGAATATGACCAACATATTCTTGTACAGACACAGTGGACTGAAACTACTTTTCTTGTACTGCTTGTGAATTGATTGCATCGGCAGTTATGACACTGAAGAGGTTTAGAGGTAGAAGATGACCAACATATCATATGTTCGGAGCAGTACCGTGTGGGCAAGGAGAGAGGGAGAGAGGGGAGAAGGATCACCTCCTCTGAGACGAGGACAACGACGAGCGCGTGGGCGAGGCGGTGGCCTCCTCCTCCTCAGCCTCGAGCGGCGGCGGCCTCCTCCTCCTCGAGCGGCGCGAGCCTCCTCCTGCACAAGAGGCGCGGGCCTCCTCCTCCTCGAGAGCGCAGCGGTGGCGGATCGAGAGTGCAGCGGCGGATCGAGAGCGCAGCGCGGCGGGGCTCGATGTGGTGTCTGAGATGGGGATGAGAGAGGCGGATGTGGCGCGGTTGACTAGTACAATCCACTTAGGCGTTACCCGTAGCGCACTTGGCCAGGGTGCGCTACGCCTAAGTGGGTTGGACTAGTCAGATAAGAGGGCGGACACCCCACTAGTTAACACTAGCATTGTCTTATCCCACTGGTTCTGCCCACTGCTCTATTCTAAACTTGTGAGTACCCAGGTTCGAATCCTGGTGCCCCACTTTTTTATTTTTATTTAAAAAATACTTTTAAATGTTCCAAAAAATGCCTAAAAGTGGTGATATATGCCATAGAAGTTTTGTTTTGTTTTTAAAATACTTTTAAATATTCCAAAAATGCCCAAAAGTGATAATATATGTCATAAAAGTGGTACAAATATTATTCAAAGTATAACTAAATTTCATAATAATTTGTCCATGAATATTACAATATTTTTCGACCACGCGTTTTACAATATTTTTTGAGCTAGCGTTTTACAATCTTTTTTCCTTCTTTGTCGCGGTTGAATAATTTAGCCCCGGCACTTTAGTGTTTCTTCTTTCGAACGGGCTACCTTTTTTGGGTAGGGTTGTCCTTTTTCTTCTTGTGATGTATGTTGCTGCATCGTAGTCGTCATCATCTTTAATCTTTGGATCACCGTACTGGTCGAAGTCTTTCTCGTTGGCGACTCCATCCATTCTGATGATGTTTATTTTTCCTCTCCTCACGACAACACGGCTAGGCTTTGTCGGGTCGGTAATGAAAAAACATTGGTCCATTTTGGTAGCCAGTACCCACAGTTCATTTTTCGCGGCCACGTTCGCACCGGCGGCCTTGGATTTGGCTGCTTCGGGTATAACCATGGTTGTGAAATACCGGTCTTCTCTTTCGACGCTCTTTGCCCATCTGACATGGAACATCGACACCTTTTCTCCAAAGTAGTCGAGCTCCCAGATCTCCTCGATTCTTCCATATAATCTTTCCTTCACATTGTCATCTGTGTAGAATTCCGACGTTACGCCTGAGTTCTGATAATCACACTTGTTGTCCTTTTCCTCCGTGTAGAATGTGTAGCCGTTGATATCATACGCCTGATTGGTCACCAGGTTTTGCATCGGTCCCTGTGGCAAGGTGAATATGATGTTGGGGATATGCTATATGGGTATCCTAATAGCATGTCTCTTATCCGACTAACCCGGGTGGCCCATAGTCGGTAGCATGGCCTATGTCCTGCTGGGCGGCCCAGTTAGGTGGATCCAGAAGGGAGGCCCATGCCGGATAAAGGAAGGATACGGTGGAGTCACCAGCGTACCCGGAGCCTTGGAGTGCAAGATACACAAGACTAGTGATAGACGGTGTAGGACTCTGTAACCTGTCCGGCTAGGACGTTTTCCTGTAACCCTAGGACCTGGCGACTATATAAGTCGGGCCTATGGGAGCCGTTAGGGCACGATCATAGATAACCATAGACAACCTAACACAGCGAACCTATCTCTGTAACTCGGCGTATTGCCCTTATAGTGATTTATAGAAGGAGTAGGATTCCGCCACCGTTGTGGGATCTGAACCTGGGTAAGTTATGTTACCTCGTACCCGTCAACTGTCCGCCTTACCCCACGTCTCTAAACACGCACTGTGAGGACCCCTCCATGGCGTACTCGTCGGCAATACGACGACATATGATATTTTCCGTGTCAGAAGAATGCGATCGCAGGGGATTATCAAGGAGCGTCTGCCTAAACCAACGCGTGAAATTTAAGTTGTGCTCTTTGATTATTTCTCCCTGCGTCCTCTGTATGTCCCGGTCACTGTACTTCTTCTCGATTAACCTTTTGTGCGTCTGTACCCAAGGATCGACCAGTTCTAAATGCTGTAGAACGACGAGGTTTGCTCGATCAAAGTCTGCGCGTCGAAAATCGAAGTCTGCATGCAGTATGCGACGACCCTCTCGGTGACCAGATCCGTCGAGCTTGCCAAGGTGCCTGTTGACGGGAAGACCGACAGTGTTCTCAATGTCTAGATAATTCGTGCAGAAAGAGATGCACTCTTCGGCCAGAAAGCCCTTGGCTATGCTTCCATCTGGACGGGACCTGTTGCGAACGTATCCTTTGATGTGTCCGTTCATCCTTTCGAACGCCATCATGCTGCGGAGGAACATCGGCCCGAGTTGGACGATGTCCTCCATGACATGGACCAGCCGATGCACCATAATGTCGAAGAATGCAGGTGGGAAGTAGACCGCAAGCTCGCATAGTATCACCACGATCTCCTCATGTAGCCTCCCGAGCTGATTCACGCCAATCGACTTCCTAGAGATGACGTCGAAAAACTTGCAGAGGCCAAATAACGTTTCACGGATGTGCTCGTCCATTATCCCTCTTAGTGCAACCGGAAGTACCTGTGTCATTAGCACGACACAGTCTTGAGACTTCATGCCACTGAACCTCTGCTTCGCCTCGTCTAGGTATCTGCTTATCTTGCCCGCGTAGCCGTAAGGAAATTTGACTCCTAGAAGGCACTTGAAA
The DNA here is from genome assembly GCA_916181665.1 of Avena sativa. NCBI lineage: Eukaryota > Viridiplantae > Streptophyta > Magnoliopsida > Poales > Poaceae > Avena > Avena sativa. Next base: position 223,394,178 of record OV702296.1, read on the forward strand.
AACTGTTTGATCTCATCCTGGCTTAGAGTGAAGCAAGAAGGAGGGCAGTAATATTCGTTCTTCTTGAACTTTTTACCCTTCTGACGACCTTGTGTCGTCTCCGGCTCATGATCATCGTCATCTTCCTGATCATCAGGAGTAGTGCGTCCTCCATGAAGCTCCTTCTGGATACCCATGAATATCAGGTCGTGCCTTGCTTTCGGACCATCTTTCGTCCTATCTGGCATGTTGATTATGGTGGCGACCAGACTCTCGCACACGTTTTTCGTGATATGCATGATGTCGAGGCTATCAGGCGTGCGGAGAAACTTCTAGTATGGCAACTCCCAGAAAACAGACCTTGTTTTCCATACCTTCATCAGCGGCTTGTCTTGCTGCCTCTGTCGCTTCTTTCCAGGCTTAGGACAATCTTTCCAGTTTTTCAGCAACTCTTCCACTTCTTCGCTGCTCCTATGCTCTGGGATTCCTCGGGTCTCGGATTTGCCATCGAACAGGTCTCCACGTTTTCTCCATGGATCATTCTTGCCGAGCCACCTCCGGTGCGCCACGAACACGGTTTTCGAAGACCCTGGATCTTTCTCTAGTTGGAGATAGCTTGTGTTATCCATGCACCTAACGCATGCGCAGAATCCTTAGATAACCTGCCCCGAGATATACCCGTAACCTGGATAGTCTTGCACCGTAGTGACCAGCGCGGATCTCATAGTGAAATAATCTTGTGCGACAGCGTCGTAAGTATTGGCTCCAGATTCCCATAACGTGGCTAGCTCCTCTTTCAACAACCCGAGATACAGATTGATGTCGGTACCATGTTGTTTCGGCCCTTGAATTAGCATACTCATTTGTATGTACTTATTCTTCATGCACAGCCATGGAGGGAGGTTGTACATCCATACAAACACGGGCCAAGTGTTGTGCGTGCTGCTCTGGCTACCGAACGGATTGAGTCCATCGGTTCTTGCACCAAGCCTGATGTTCCTCGAATCTCCACCGAATTCTGGGAATTCGAGGTCCAATGCTTTCCACTTTCTAGCATCTGAAGGGTGCGTCAGTAGCTCATCCTTTTTGGGGTCATCGTCAACTCCTGGCTTCTTCCTTTCCGCATGCCATCGCATGAGCTTCGCTTCCTTAGGGTCCACGAAATAGCACTGCAGACGAGGAGTGATAGGAAAGTACCATACCACTTTTCGAGGTGCTTTCTTCCCTTTCTTGTATCGACTCACACCGCACACCGGACATGTGGTTTTCTCCGTGTCCTCGCCTCGATAAATGATGCAATCGTTGATGCATACGTGATATCTAACGTGCGGTAGATCGAGAGGACATACGATTTTCTTAGCATCCTCGATACTAGTTGGACATGTGTTCCCCTCCGGGAGACGATCGTGCCAGAATGCCATCATATCGTCGAATCTTTCATCACTCAATTTGTGTTTTGCCTTCATCTCCATAGCCTTGAGTGTTACATTCAACCGGGTATCATCGGGCCTGCATCCTTCATACAATGGAGTAACCGCGTCTTTCTCAAGTTGCGCAAGCTTGGCTGTCTCTCTAGCGGCAGCCCTGGTGTTACTCGTCTGCTTGAGAAGCATCTCTTGCACATAAGGGTCCCGCACCCAGCCTGACGTTGTTCCATCGTTGTCTGCTCCTATCGCATCTAGATCATCATCATCCTGGTCCGCTTCTGCACCTTCACCATCTCCAGGAGACTCTTCATCATCCGCCCATTCTCGTCGTGATGATCATCGTCATGTTGCCCACCTTCACCGTCTCCATCGTCTTTGTCATCTCTTATCCAATGAGTGTATCCATCCATGAAACCATGGCGGAGTAGGTGCGCCTGCAGATTCCCGGAATCTGGGCGATCACCCAGTTGAGTTTGCATCTTATGCATGGACATCTTATCTCCGTCTTGTTATTTCGTATCATGTCGGCCGTCGCACATTTCAAAAATCTAGCCACAATGTCTTCGCTCATTATGAGCACCATTTTTGCCTGCACTGTGTACACGGTACAATTAGAAGTCTATTAGAACCACATAATCAATGCATGCATGTAATGGTCGATAGAAAATTTCAGCATGACCTATCCTAAAATTAGGACCTTTGAGAAATGCCAAAGTCTTGCCAAAATGGAAATGAATCAACATTTTGGCAAAACAAATGGTAACTTGTTCACACACAAACACAAGAGAGAGAGACCGATCCGTACACACATGAACATATCATTATCCTCTCCATACACACATCATGCATATGAGCATCGATACTCTCCATATATATACACACATATGACCATCCATCCTCTCCATGCACACATCATGAGCATCAATCATCTACATACATATGAGCATATCATCCATATACACATGAACACATCCTTACATGGACAACTTACCAAGATGAGAGACCGAGATCGCGAGAAGATGGAAATGAGAGGTGCGTGCGAGACCGGAAAAGGAGATGAGAGACCGAAGATCTTCCTCTATTACGTATGTAATATCCAAGGCAAGTTCCACATGCTAAAAAATGGTGAATAAGTGGAGAAATTGAGGTGGAAAGGAGAAGGATCCCGACTAGATCTAAGGAGGAAGAAGAAGGGGAAAGTGAAGTTTGGGGTGGTGGATGATCACATGATAAGATGTTGTGCACATGCATGGTCGACACATCCGTGGCGCACATGGCCCTAGTGCGCCACAGGGAAAAATCACATATGTGGCGCACATGCCAGAGTGCGCCACGGATGTGTCTGCCCATTTAAGGAACAGAGGGGCCTTCACTTAGGCGTAGCGCACCACCTGCATGTGCGCCACGGTTAACCATAACAACCGTAGCGCACCTCCCTCATGTGCGCTACGGGTATGCGGCATGCGGCCAGCAGGGCCCTGGCCCACACATATCTGTGGCGCACTATGACCATGTGCGTCACGGTTGTTCTAGTTACTAGTAGGGCACTGCCCACAGGTGCGCCACGCCTGTTTTAGCCATGGGGCACTTCAACCATGTGAGCCACGGATGTGCTGATTACCTATAGCCATTTTCCTAGTAGTGTGTCTTGTCTTCACATACATCGGCAGAATGGCACCACTGAACGTAACCATGGTCATCTTGTAGATATTGTCCTTATATTACTAGCTCATTCCTCTGTTTCGTTTTAGTTTTATAGTGATACTTTTTCGACCACCTGTTTTTGATAAATAGGCTTCCTTCACGACTTCTCTAAATGAAAACTCCTCTTGAACTATTGCTCAATGAATTCTCAAATTACACGTTGCTTAAGGTTTTAGGAGGTGCATGTTGGCCTCACCTTGGTCTATATAACAAACATAAACTAGAGTTTCGGTCTAAAAAGTGTGTCTTTCTTGGATATAGTTCCCTTCATAAAGGGTATGCCTACATGTTTCCACTAATCGCTTATATATATCTTGTGATGTCGTGTTTGATGAGAACATGTTTCTTTTTCTGCACTTCCAAACAAATCCACCACTCTTACCCCACCTGTGCACTCCACTATTCTTTTGTATAATCAATTTGTAGATGTTGTATATACTCATGCATTGCTTCCTAACCATGTTGTAGGTATTAGATGTGGCACTCGCCTTGAGCTCCTCGATGTTCAGGCGATGGACGACTATCGCGTCCAGGATGTTGATCCCGTGCATGCGCCATGCACGCCGGGTCGCGCCCGCTAGCCCGCTTCTACCTCTACGGTGGAAGCTACGCCCCGCTGTTGCCCCGCTGCGCTGGCCTTCCTTGGCCCAGCACCTGCGCCGGCTGCCCCTGCTCTGGCTCCTAGCGGGCCGTCTTCGCTTGGCCCAACACCGTCTGGCTGCCCATCGCCAGGGGCCTCCTCGTCCGGCCCAACATCAGCGACCTCGGCGTCCCCTACGCCTGACTCGGTGTCGCCTACGTCACCTTCCTTTGGCTCGTCGCCACCAGCACCACTTGCTGCGGAGGCTCTTTGCCCTCGCACTGCAGTCAGGCTGGAGCTTTTCGTCCGAAGAAGCGCATAGATGGGACCACAGTGTGGATTGCTACTTGTGTATCCCATGATGTTGCTGATCCCACGGCTGAGCCCCAACACTTTTAGGATGCTCTTGGTATTTCTCACTGGCGTGCTGCAATGGAGCAGGAATTTCAGGCACTTCTGAAAAATAATACTTGGCAACTCATCCTTTCTCTGGTGTCAATATTATTAATTTCAAGTGGGTCTTCAAGGTTAATAAACATGCCATCTACCGTTGCACAACACAGCCCAACATCGGTTCTTGTTCTATTTTCAGCCCGTTGAAGTGTATGTTGAGGCCCCCATTTTCTTATGTCTCCCGGCGATCATTTCCTAGACCAAGTGATCTGATGGTCCACCAAAGCACGATCTCTAGTTTTGTTCAACATTAATTATAATATGTCCATATGAAAATATGGCGCACGTTAATCTCTATCTCTATCTCTACTGTCTAAAAAGAACATGGTGTTCCGTTTCCTACCATTGAGCGTTTCGCTCGTCCTTCGTCCCACCTCCTTCGTCTCGCATCCGAAAAACACACACGCAAATAATTGGAGCGACATACCCGCCACCAAATCCTCCCATTGATCGTGCGTTCTCTTAGTCAACCGAAGCTTTGCACCCCTCTGGGCTCTGGCCCTCTCCCATCTTGCATGTCGTTCCGATCTTCTCCAGTTCTCCCTCACCAGGCCTCCTCGCCACGGAGCCGCCCTCCGTCCATGCCTCCACGCCTGCCGCTAACGTCTCCGCCCTTCAAGCCTCCACACCCACCGCGTCTTCGCACCAAGCGCCCTCCGCGCTGCAAGGCTCCATTCGCCGGCTCCACCGAAGATTGGACACAGTTCAGGTAGTAGACCGACCCGGTGCCGCCCTCTTGCCAAGCTCGCCGCCATGCTCGAGAAGGTCAGGAGCAGAACAACAATATGTTCCAGCAGAAAACCTCGAAGAGGATCGATGGATCTGACCGACATCCCTCACCTTGGATCGCCTTCCTGAGGTTGGCACCACTACTTCCTCACACTCCTCTTCTTCTCCCCTAGCTAGAGGTACTACTGGTGGCTCGGTGACGGCCCTCCACCTCCAACATCTCGAACGGAGCCAACCGTCTAGAACAGATGCACTTTGTGGTCTTTTTTTTTGACTTGGCACTTTGTGGTCTTGATCTATCCCTGATCATGTTGATGCCTTTATCATGTTCGATAATATGCATACCCATTGCAAGAAGACACAACTCATGCCCTGCTTCATTGGTAGGAAAAATAGATGAGGATACTTTTTTCATATCAGCTGTGCGACAAGAGGAGGTCAAGAAACTACCTCCGCCTCTCCCAGGTCCAGGCCAGACCTCCACGTAGCAGCAGCACTGACAGCCCATCAGGTTCTTGCTTTCTCTTCCAGTCGATTATATAAGAACTTATTTCCACAACTGATCGGTGTGATCCTTCTAGAAAGAAATTATGTCACGCTCTTGCTTTCCAATAGTGATGGTCTTTGGATATTGTTTATGTCTTTATAAAAAGAACAGGAGAAACGTCCTAATTTAGGATCGGTATAGGGTAATATACGTGGGTCTATTGCTTGTCGGCATTAACATGCTATGTAAATAAATGATCTTTTTTGAGGATCCTAATTTGGTGATACTCTGCCCATGTAAATAGAAATGCTTGCTATTTTGACTCGCTTGATTACGTGAAGGGATCTGATTAGAAAAAACAGTTGTGTCTTTATGAAAAGAACAAGAGAAGCGTCATAATTTAGGTTGGGTATAGGATAATATACGTGGGTCTATTGCTTGTCGGCATTAACATGCTATGTAAATAAAGAGATCTTTTTTGAGGATCCTAATTTGGTGATACTCTGCCCATGTAAATAGAAATGCTTGCTATTTTGACTCGTCTTGATTACATGAAGGGATCTGATTAGAAAATTCAGTCGAGCAACCAGACAATTTCCTCAATTGCGGATTTCAACTGATAATTGGGAGGGACATGGCAAAGGTTCTCACCAAGTAATGGTATATTTTTTTAGTGAGATAAGAGGTAATGGTATTTATTTAAAAAAATGTCTTGATTGGAGGGGTGTACTATTCAAGTACATGTTTTGGAGGTATGAAAATTTACAGTTATGTCAAGTTGATACCTTGATTTACATGCCTTTTGTTGCAAGAAAATTTATCCTGAGGTGCTTCTTGTTTCTTCTATCAAATGTTTTAGGAACCTGATATCCTGAGGTGCAAACTTGTCTCTTCTATCAAATGTAAGCGTTTACATTTTTTATGTATATAACCATCTCAATACTAAACCATGTTTTATTTTTCGAAGTGTCTTTTTAGTGACCTTGAAATACCATAATAAATGTGCCCCCGTTGCAACACATGGGCAATTACCTATAGATTGAAACATTGGGAAGTGTAAGAGGACTTGGACCCTATTTGATTTGGTGGCTTCATCCAACGCCTTTGAGCATTATATTCCAAAGCTCCATATTAAGAGAAATGAATATTTGAAATGCTTCCTTACTGTCACCCATCTAAGGTAACTATTCAGTTTCATATTTCTTCTTGCTGTTCAGATCTTCATAAATTTGAATTTCGTACCTATTTTTGCTAATTAGCCATAGTTTTTACAACATGTTTCTACCAAAAAACCATCCGATGTCAGCTCTTTTTGCCCTATAATGGTTTTTTCATGATATTTCAGATAATGGTCTGCCTATAAATTTTCAAAACTGTAATTTGTTCCATTCATATATTTTCTATCCTAGCTAAGAATCCATATATATGAATTATAGGTTTATAGGCGATTGAACTGATACAATGTTTATCTGGACGTCGGGTTTTATATATGATAGCGACACACCACCGCTTACATCTGCCCATTTCTAGTCAATAGGAAATGCTCATTATTCACATCCTTTCCTTCTTATTCTGTTAGCATCAGTTGGGTGGGACTTTAGGTTTCGACATGTATGTTTAGCACAAAATGGCATTCTTAATCTTCAAAGTTGTGATAGGCACTACAACTAGACCTAGATAGCATATCACGGTGTTCCTGTAGTACTTGTCAATTTCTGAAAAATGCATATGATTCAATTTTGAATCAGACAACACAGTGGATCTAGATCTAGGCTTCTGTGCTTCCATGTTATACTCATTAAACTAAGAGCAGCTAAGACTAGCATGAGGTATATTATTCAAATGTCAATTATATGGTGAGTCATTAGATTTTCTGTTGTAGAATGTAGTATACATCACGATATTTTCGTCGGTAGAAATATTGTCAGCATCCCTGTATGAATAATCAACTAATTGTCAGTGATTTCTCTACAACCATTTCTTCTCATGCCATATAAATGTCTAATTAATGAAAAATTGAAGTGTTATTTATGCATATTTATTATCATACATGTTGGTGTGGCAACGATTTCATGGCCTCCAACGACATCTGTTCTATGAATTTTTCTAGGTATTCATGATCGGAAATACCAGGAAACTAACTCATGGACCGGAATGCGAAAGTCAAAGATAAGAAAACTCTATAACATATCAGCGGACATGTTGAATTAGGTTCTGGAAAATTTGCTTTAATTCTGAAGCATGCTCCCCGACATACCCCAATCATTTTCGAGTTGGACAGTACTATGCTTGATGAATTTCTTGCCTTTCCAAGGCCTCCTTGGAAACCGAAAGCAGCTTAGTCTGCATCGATCACAGGAGTTGGAAACTGACCAGGAAGGAAGGAATAGAGTTCACTAGGTAAAAGCATTAATATCTTAGACTTCTGATATGTCAAGTAGTAATGGTTAAACAAACAATAAGTTGTGGGCATTGTGTGTATGTTTATATGCTAAGGTGTGGATTTGGTTGACTAATCTCTTAGTTTCCCTTAAGTTTTTGAAATCGCTCATCCGTTTAGGTACTGCCTTAGCTGTACAAAAAATTTATATCCACATGCAGCTTATGTCTTCTACTATTTGACACTGACAAGCTAAATAAAATGTGGAGACACGTGGCAATGCTTCTCTTTTTTATGGACACACGTGTTCATTTGGATGTTCTCACTCTATTTCTTTGAGAATGGAGGCGGTGATGGATTGATGTGATTGGAACATCCAATTTTAGTGATTATATTAGGTCGCCTTTTCAAAATTCGCAATATCAAGGCAAGTCCTATAAAAATGTGGTGGTGTGGGCTAATTGCCATGGAGGAGGAGGAGGGGAGAGCTGCGGCAGCCACGCGGTGGTAGCCCCATGCGACGGAGCTAGAGGCAGACGCTTCGGGAGTAGAGTGGAGGAGTAGCACGACCCCACAAGCTGGAGGTGTAACACGTAGGTATCAGCTGCCTCCCATGACAACAGCGTCCTAGAGGAGCAGTCCCCAAGGTTCGATGCCGAACTCTATAGCCACTTCAACAAGTCATGATTTTTATTTTTGTTTATGTTTAAAATCATATAGCTATAACCACCTATGTGTTTCTTCTACGACAGTTAACTGAATATTCTGACCGAGGTTTTGATCTCTTAATGACGTTCTTTACCTTATTTAGGCAAAAGAGGTCGGTGCAGCAGCATAAGCTAAGGTCATGTGCTTATTTTTTTAATGTTTGGTGTTTATTTATGAAGGTATTATCAAGTTTTTGCAAACGAACGGTATTCCACGTTGATCACATTTCAAAACATAAAACAAAATATAGTTCTTTGTTTTCAACTTCTCAGGATAATACGCAGAGTAAGTGATTAAATTTAATCTACACCTCTTTTGTTAACTAAATTGTGTCACCCCGCATTCAAGTAGGTTTTTGGGATATGAGCAGGGTGAGGTTCACAATTATTTTCATAAATCAGGTTTGTGTATCTCTCGACTTTGTGTTTAATCAGAATTTTTTTTGGTCGGCGTTTTGTGTAAGCAAGTGGATATTCAGAACCATCCCGAGTGTCTCCGTGATTGAGATAATTGATTGCATATTTGAATGCATAGTAAGTATCCTCCTTTATGTTTTAGAAGCAAAGGTGCAAAAAGCATGTAATGGATGGTCTAAAAGAAAATAATGCATACCTATCTCATGTTGGTCTACTTTAGAGAAGAAAGACACTCCAAGTGGAAATCTGCCCCTCTGTTTTGGTATCAAGTTTTGTTTCTCAAACTCTTCAAAATATTTAAATTTGAGGAATGGTTGACGATGTAAACTATGTTCACATACCTTGTTTATCACAGTGCCAAAGGTAGCACATATATGTGGTAGCACATATATGTGGGTCTTACTGGTCAGGTAATTAATCATTACACCAAACTAACTTTGTCTTCTTCCTTTATGAAGGAGAGATGGATTTTTAGACGAAATCTATTTATTTTTTGAGTTCATTTGTCCAGGAGAGTTCAGATTCCAAAGAAAGCTACATTTGTTTCAATGTTCTTGTGTGCTTGAGTGGCTCTTTTTTTTTACTCTACACTAGATACTCCTCTTTAAGTGTTCACTGTACCGATGCATTCCAATATGCTGTATGGCACTATTAGTGTAGTTGACAAATCTAAAATGTTTGATGTTACACGAGTGTTTGAGGAAGAGTTTTACATTGATCACCATTTTGTATGTACATGAATCACTCTGAATGGCGGTGTGGAGAAGAGTCATATGTCTTCAAAATCAAAGACAGAAAAGTTTCTTTGTGCGGAACTGATGGCGAAGCTGGCTCACCGGCTCACCTCTTGATGTCTTAAAGTCCCAACTACTGACACGTTGATCTTAACCATGACTTCCTCCCTAATTCTTAGCTCAAGTGGCATGTCTATTTTGTGATTTTTCTTCGATACTTTAGTGAACACATTGTTAGTAGAATGGAGATGTTTGCTAAAATCCGTAGCTCCCAAATGATGGTAGTATATTTTTCTAAAAAATCTCAAGGTACTAATATTGCACTTTCATGTTTGTAGCAGATATTTTGATCGGATGGTGATGACATATCAGCAAGAGGACGAAAAAGAAGAGTGATGATACGACGATGGCAGACTGTACAGTAGGAGGAGGGCTATGTCACCGCGCAATTAGAAATCAATTGAATCATGTCATAAGCACAAGATTCGTATTTTGTTTCATACAAGGACACTCGGTAACTACCTAAGTGGAATCTTCAAGTAAAGTGGCATCTAAATGTTTTCGAAATACTATACTATGTGGTTATTTTTTAAATACACATAAATGTTTTTGCACATAATGTAGGTATATGTGCTACGAGGAAAGCAATAGAAGCATCGCTCCTGTGGCAGCGCACGGGCATTCAACTAGTTTTATAGAAATTGTGCATAAGAAAACTCAATTCGAAATCAGCTGCTGAAACCACCGCAGTATGTGTGGATGATGAAATAGTTGGGTCGATCGATGCAGGATGCATGATGTTTTGGCTCGATCAAGAGTCTAACCTCCCAAATAAATAAAATAAAATATTTACTGAAATTGATAAAGTTTAGAGATTTTGACTTTTTTCCTTAATATATGACGAGCAAAAATTCGCGCGTGTGCAAGACGTGATGGCAATTTTCATTTTTCTAAAAAAGTAATCTACCATGTGACAGTTGCTATGGACCATGGCAGTATTTTCATGGCAACTTTGCATCCAAGATGCCCTGAGGCGCAAACGAGAGCACATACGCGCGATGGGGATCATTAAACAAATCTACACTTGTATGTATGTTATAAGTGTGAAAATTTATATGATTATGTTGAAGCTGAGTTTTCCTTTAAGACTGATCCAGCTTATTATGGGATGTGTCTCCACTGTTGGATTTTCAGTTAAAGTGAATAGGGGTTTGTCGAAACCTTTTTCACAGTCTCGTGGCATTATACATGGTGATTCTATCTCGTCCTACATTTCTTATTTTGCGGAGAAGGTTTGACGGCTACTACACCTCTGGAGTACGCAAGCCTACCAGAAAAGGAACCCTAACTCTCTCCCGAGCCGCCCCTAGGCGACTCCGGGGGGCTCCTCTCCATCCTCCCCTAGAACCCCCCAAACCCTCACCGTGTTGGCCGCCGCTGCTTCCGACTCCAGTGGCGGTGGCAGCGGCCCGTCCATCAAATATGGTGTGGGGGAAGGAGAGGGGTCTGAGGCGGCATTCAGCTGGGGGAGGTGCGGTGCTGGCTGTGGGTTTGGTGCGACGCGACCGTCTTGGACGGGGCATGAGGATCTCCGGCAGCTGACGAGGGGATGGAGGCATGCCACCGTTCTACCGGCTTTGGCAGTTTGGCCCGATGGCCATACGCCGCTGCAGGTGAGTCTATAGCCTAGCCACGCCGATCTCCTATGGTTGTTGCCCTCTCCTCCTCTATTGGTGCTGCACGGAGATGACAGGCGGCGTGGGGGCCTGCTCCTCTGATGAAAATAAAGGCGATAGTCCAAGGATTCCTCTCGCGCCAAGACAAGGATCTACTTGTTTCTTTCCCTCTTTGATCTGGTCGAAGTGGCGAGTTTGTAAAGGCTTCGCCAGTGAACTCTCATGGGCGAATAATTCTTGGAGATTACCGAATTGAAGGGATTCAGTCACGTGCAACCGTGTTTTTCTGGCCTTTTCGTTTCGCAGGGAGCGAGACGAAGCTCTATAGCTTGTTGCCATCGTTCAACATGTATTTAGTTCCATGGTGAAATCAGTATGTGGTGAATGCCATGAAAGCCGAGATCAGAGGAATACCAATGGTGGCTCGATTCCTAGTGGCGATATGGAATCGGCTTGGTGATTCGTGACTTGTAGAAGTGACATTGGAAAGTGGGGGCAGCAGCACAGGAGAGTTTACAGTCTTATCTTGTAGGGGAAAACCCAAGGTCTGACCTTAATTTGTTGTGCCTGTTAATGACCTTGTTGAGGGCATTGTTTTATGACAGATGACTTTCTCCAGGGTGAAAAACTATGATATTTGATCGGACGACGACAACGCATGGCCACTATTTCCTTCTTGAAGGGGGTCGCTATTGGAGATGGTAGACTTCTAGTGTTGTTCTGGTGGTGTTAGTGTTGCTGTTGCAAGAAATTGATCGCTATAGCGGGACTTTTCTTTTTTTTGTAATTCTTCTTCATTTTCTGGGTTGCGTGCATCCGTAAGACCGATAGGGCATGAGTTGTTGCATAAGCCAGGTCTAATTTGTATCTCCACGATATTAATATATACTCCTTTCCAAACAAAACATCACTATAATACGGGTTTTGTAGACAAAGGTGTGAGAGTCTGCCATATACCACCTTGGATTTGTCACCTATTGTTCGCGGACGACAGCCTGATCTTTATTAATGCTAATGATATGAGTACAAGAAGACTGAATGATATCCTGCAAATATATCTATAGCTTAAGCATGGTGAAAGACCTGAGCATTGAGCACAGGCTCAACTACGTTTCAACAGTAGATAAACACCCATTGAACTAGATGACTGTTTTTTCCACCGGCCCAAACAACTTATCCTCTCCACACCATTTCCTCCCCCATCGCCTCTGACCTAGGTTGACTCCGACGCCACGTCTATCAGTGGGCTGTTCTCCTACCCATGTGTCGTCGTGCTGGTGGCAAGCTTCTTATTCTCCTCCCCATGTGTCGTCATGTCGGTGGCCATCAGCCCGTTATCCTCCCCACATGCCGCCCTACCCATCCATATTTCTTCCCTAGCATAGTGACATAGGCGGTCCTAGGGTAACGGTGAGGTCGGAGATCCGCCTTCTCCTCTTCATCCCTGCACTATGGTTCCCGCTGCATCCCCTTGAAGCTCTCATCACAGCCAACGCTAGTTGTGTTATCGTACGTCGTCGAATCCATTGCTCCCAAGAGGGTAACAAAAGCAAGCGACATGGTGGTAGATGAGGAAGAAGTGCAAGGCTTCGATGACTAACGACGGGTGGTCACTGATGGCTGTGAAAATAGCCATCTTTCTCCACATTTAAACCATATTTTTAGTCAAACAAATGACCAAGAATCTCTCTAGACTTGCTACTAATGACTAATTATTCCAAATATATGCAATCTCATGTTTCGAATTGTGTTGTGCAGAAAATCAAGCTTTTAAGGAAAAATTAGGAGCTATTAATGAAGATTTTGAGGTTGTTTACACGACCAAGAAATCCTAGGTCGAAAACCCATTGGCAGAGGGCTTAACAACCAATGGTACGGGAAGGTCCTCCTATACGGCCTGCCCGTACCAGGTGGCAGTGGCTTCGTCTTGTCAAACCGTACGAATTTTATGAGGACGCCTATATATTTCTTGGTCACAGCCGCCGCACAGAGGGCCTCCATTCTCATATTGCATCACAACACCACCAAAGTAGATCGACCACCATAGTTCATCCTCTCCACCCTCTATCCTATCCATAGGCATAGCCATTAGCTTGTGTTTGAGATCTCCATCTGATTGACGACTATTGTAAAAATATTTGGTTTCAATCTAAGTATTTTGCACAATGTTTTCTATCCTTGATATTATTGTTATGATTGATTAGTACTCACGGACTACGGGTTAGGGTGAAACCTTGCAGCGATTATGTGCATCTAATTCATGAAAGTATTGTGTATTGACTGAATAGAGATTTGTATATTTGTTTATTTGTCTCTTGTCTCGATCTATGAACTTGTAGGTACCCGATCTCAGATATCGATAAAGGCTTGAGGTGAGATACTTGGTGAGCGACGATCTCGTAGGAAACCTAGTGACATAAAGGAGAGTACGATCTTTGTTTAGCGATCTATTTGGGAATAACAACAGCATCACTTATTAAGGCTTTGATCTATGTTTTCACTTAGTAATTGTTGTAGCCCGGTATTTCGCGGTACAATGGTTGAATCAAAAGACTATTGCTATGCATGTGACTCGCAGGGGCTCTAGTATATATAGTTGTGTTGCCCACAAATTATATTTTTATTAAATCATTACACATGAATATGCATATTACCATCTTTATCCCATATGATGTGCAGCTGCAGGTGAATCTTCAAACCTACCCTATCTCCATCCATTGCAATAAACAACGTTCTAAAGTAAACTAGAAAGGTCCGGTAAACGAAGGTAAAATGAACAAACAAATCTTGTAGATGTGTCTCATTTAATTTCCAATGCTCGATTAAACCTAGGTATACTAGGGAAAAAGATACTATACTGCATCCGTAAATCAGTATTGAAGGTAACAACCATTTTTCTAGCGTCGTTGCTAGGGAAGCAATTCACTATCCTGTTGAGTTCACTAGAGACCTTGTTTTTGTTTTTATTTTTGTTTGTAGTTTATTCCTTGTTATTAGTTTACTTTTTGTTATCTATTGAAAACCCAAAATAATAGTTACTTGTTTACTTATTTTTCTCATTCAAAAAGACCAAAAATAAAAGAGCCATGGCTTAAAAGGAACTTGGAAAGTATGCTACTCCCGTTGATGATCTCATTCGTGCACCTATTACTCAGTCCGCTGTTGATACGGGAACTTATGAGATTAGACCTAATCTTTTGATTTTGGTTCAACAAAACCAATTTAGAGTCTCATCTGTCGAGGACTCAGGTTTGCACTTAAATACTTTTACTGAGATTTGTGACATGATGCTCATTAAATATGTTGACCGAAATGCGGTTAAATTATATTTATTCCCTTTCTCTTTAAGAGGGAAGGCTAAGGACTGGTTGCTAGCTTTGCCTAATGGCACTATAACATCTTGGGAGGAGTGCACTAATTTTTTTATAACTAATTTTCCCTCCAGCTAAGACTATGCAACTAAGGCCCAACATTATCAACTTTAGACCGCGAGTCACTGGTGCTTGCTTGGGAGAGAATAAAAGAAGTCATAATGAACTGTCCTAATCATGGGATGGAAGAATGTCTTATATTACATTTATTTTTATAATGGTCCTAACTCAATGTCTAAGTCTATGCTAGATACTGTAGCAGAAGGAACCATCGTGGGAAAGCAAGTGAGTGTTGCAAAGAAATTACTTGATGAGATGCAAAACAACCATGCCCCAATGGTATATAGAAGACCCTTAAAAAGGGTGAATTCAATCGCCGAAGAACATAATGAAAAGTTTTTACTGCAAAAGTTGATGATGAGTTTTTGAATATTGTGAAGGATAAAAAAGGTATCCAAATCAATGCTATCTGGGAAAAATTCTGGAGTGTGGATGCTAACAAGATTCTTGAAATCCCTATTTCACCAACGGGAAGTATGAATTTTGTTGCATGCCACTTGATAAAAACCGGCCTATTTACTGTGTGTTCTGAATACTACGTAGAGTGGGAGTATCAATTTGGTCGACATAAACCTGATGTTATGGACATAGGGGGGTCCCAAACAAGTGCAGCTTGGAAAAAGCTTTGGCGACTTAATGTCCCAGCGAAAATAAATAAAGTCGGTTGGAGGAGACTGCATGGCCTGATCCCATGCCTTGGAGTGTTGGCAAATCAACATATAGTATAACAAGTAGTCAGTGTCCAATTGCAATAGTGGATATGAAGATATTTTACATACTCTTTTTGGGTGTCCTCGTGCTTAGAAGGTATGGCAAAATCTTAGTATCCTGAACGTGATATACAATGCGATGATGGATCAGCCTGGTTCTCTTGTGCTCGAGCATATTATTCTGAACCTGAAGCCTTCTTCAACTTTACATGATACTGGTCTGGCTTAACTGATTCTAACATGTGCTTGGTACCCGTGGTGGGAAAGAAGGCAGTACACACATGGCGAGGATCTTCAGCCTCTCCTAGCATGTGCAGCTGATAAGACAGAAAAAACATGCTAGAATGCCTTTCCCGATAGGACACGGAACGGTGTCGTGTGCGTGTGTGTTCCGTATACTGACCGAGTAGGACTAGTAGTCCAACACTTATTCGTATTGACGCTGTGTCGTCTTGCCGGATATATACACCCATATAGTAGCCTTGTAAGACAACCGTGAGATTCAATACAAACAACAGGACCGAGAGGGACCTGTAGCCATCAACATTGTTTTTTCCGTACGTACTCGTGTGAGTTGAGAGTTTGATCAGCTAGCTAGCTCAAAGTTTTAGGCTGATCGTACCATACATGCGCGAACTTGCCGGATCATCGTTGTCGTCACGCCGGACTGCACTCGGCGATCGGGGCTGGGCCAACAATTGGTATCAGAGCCTCGCGGAGGATCTCCTAGTAACGGGAGGTCATAACGGACAAGGAACTAGGCGAGTACTCCAGTGCGGCTGCGGGTGCATCGGTGTCGTCGCAGTACCCGCGGTATGATCGCGGCAACTACACGACGTGGGCAAAACGGATGGAGTAGGCCATGGAGGGCAACGACATCTGGGAGGCTGTCGATCCAGGCGGCGACGAGTTCAAGAAGGACGCGTCGAAGTACCGCAAGGACCGACAGACACTCACGTCCATCGGCTCCGTGGGGCCGGCGGACGTGATGCAGCACCTGATCTCGAAGGTTTCTGCAAAGGATGCGTGGGAAACACTCAAGATGTTGAATCTTGGGCACAAGCGCGTCCGCAGGGCGACCCTACAAATCTTGCAGAAGAAGTACGAGAACCTGGAGATGGGAGGAGATGAGACGCTGGACGCTTTTGCCTCGAGGGTAGCCACAATTGTCAACGGGATTCACGCGCAAGGTGAGAAGCTGGAAGATATCTCAGTCGTAATGCGTTTCCTACGTGCAGCGCCGTCGCGGTACATATCTGTGGTGTCGGCAATCGAGCAATACGTTGATCTCACCACCCTCACGATGGATGACCTGGTTGGACGGTTCAAGGCGCATGACGAGCGGATGAAGATCACCTACGGCGACGCGAATCAAGATGAGCACCTCATGCTTACACGTGCCCAGTGGTAGGCAATGGTCGCCAAGGAGAGGAGCGATAAGGCATCTGGAAGTGGCGATGGTTCGGTCCCGGCGAAGAAGTCGGACAGCAAGCCGACGAAACCAAAGAAGAAATTCGACAAGAAGAATCTTCGCTGCCATAAGTGCAATCAGCTCGGGCACTTCAAATCGGAGTGTCCCAACCATTCAAAGGAGAAGGCTCTCATGGCGAAGGAAGGAGATGATGGACCGATGATGCTCATGCTCGAAGCTTGCGAGTTAATGACCACCAAGGAATCAACTCCTCAGGAGTCCGCTATGGAGATCGTCACACTCGTGGAAGAGAAGGTCTTCCCGCGGAGGATGCAAACAGCTCATGATGTTTGGTACCTCGACACAGGCGCTAGCAACCACATGACCGGCGACAAGGCTCAGTTTTCTGAGTTGAAGCTCACGGTTGGAGGCTCCGTTCGATTCGGCGATGGGTCGAAGGTGGCGATTGCAGGACGAGGCACTGTCCTGTTTGAGTTGAAGGATGGAGGTCACAAGGTACTCACTGACGTGTACTATATTCCCAAGCTTAAGACCAACATTATCAGTCTTGGTCAGCTCGCGGAGCGTGGATGCAAGATCGTGTTGGAGGACGAGTTCCTGTGGGGATATGACCGCCAAAGGAAGCTCATCATGAAGGTCGAGAGGTCGAAGAATAGACTCTACATCCTCAATCTCAATCGGGCGGATCCAGTATGTTTGATGACAAGCATGGAAGACTCAGCGTGGAAGTGGCATGCACGCTATGGACATCTAAATTTTCAAGCTCTACCACAACTTGGACAGAAGGAGATGGTACGTGGCTTACCGTGTGTTGATCTTGTTGAGCAGGTGTGCGACGGTTGTCTCATTGGGAAGCAAAGGCGGGCCCCGTTTCCAAGAGAGGGACAATATCGAGCAAGTAAGGTTCTTGAGTTGGTGCAGGGTGACTTATGCGGACCAATCACGCCGGCACCCCCCGCCGGGAACAAGTACTTTTTTCTCATCGTCAACAACTTCAGTAGATACATGTGGGTTGTGTTGCTGAAGAGTAAGGATCAAGCTTTGCAAGCGTTCAGGATTGTGAAGATGGCAGCCGAGGTGGAGTCCGAGGCAAAGTTGAAGGCCCTCCGTACCGATCGGGGTGGGAAGTTCAAATCTAATGAATTCAAGGCGTTTTGCGAAGCTCATGGGATCCGGCGGTATCTCACCGCACCATATTCACTGCAGCAAAACGGTGTTGTGGAAAGAAGGAACCAAACCGTGGTGGCCATGGCACGCAGCATGTTGGGGAGGTAACCCCGGATAGGGTAAGGACGGAGAAAGACGAAAGGGTGTTCCCTGTCTAGTTTCCGAGTTATAGTCTGAGTCGGACGAATCCTATGGAGGTCGGCCGAGATAGGAAAGGGCAGGACCTCAATAGTAATGGCAAGGCATTACCCGGCCGAGATATTGCGTAAGTCGGCCGGATTAGCCCGAGTAATCTTAATGCAGGTGAAGGACAAGCCGAGTTACGCGAGGAAGGGCCGAATGATACGAAGCTTGCAGGAGAAGGAGAAGCCTAAAGTCAAACTCTAGCCGCAGGCTAGAGAGAATCTGAGCAGAGCCAAGCGCAAGGGACAAATGTGCAGAGCGACAGAGGGGCAGAAGGAGGTCACGGAGGTGACAGTCCTGGAGCCCAAGGCACGCGGGAGGGGCCCTCTGGAACCTTGCCGTCATTAGAGGGGCGACAGGGAAAGGAGGCCGCCGAACTACTATATTGGAACAAGCATATTCCTCGAATATGCTTGCCACGTCAGCACTAAAGGAACCCAAGGCTCTCCTTTATAAGGGGAGGCTTGGACCCTGAGGAGGGCATCGGCTCATTTAGTACCGTTAGGCTGGTAAAGTTCTTCCTTTCTCCTCATACACAGCTCAAGGAGCACTTGTAGCCCAAGGAAGGAGAAATAAAGATCTTTGCTTTTGCCTTCTGTGTGTAGAATCGACTGCATCTTCCCTCCCCGGATCCCTCTAGCATCCATTGGCCCCAAACTTTATCCTACCCATGGCATCTGCCGTGCCACCACCACGACAGTTGGCGCCCACCGTGGGGCCAGCAGCGGTGCTAGCTGGAGTCATGATCCGGACGGGAAACTTCATCAACACTGGCGAGCGCGTGGTTTCTGGCCTGGTTCGGAGATTCGATCTCTGTGATTACGTCAGCGACAACGCGGGCAGTTTCAGGGGAAAAACTCCCCCGTGGAACGATGTCTTCATCAGTTTGGGCGAGCATAAGGTCTACGTTGGCGTCGACGTCTCCGGCATTTATCCTCACCAAGTTGTTGTTGCGGGAGAGCCACCCCTTAGCGCTGCGAGCCGTCCGTGCGGAGCGCATCCGGTGAGCAGCGTCGAGGTGATGGTCGCGGCCGGAGTGCAGGAGGGAGTAGCGGGTGCCGGATCAGCCAGAGACCCCACCGCAGGCGTGCAGATCACGCCCAGACAGGCGGCACTACCCACCGAGGTAATCCCTCCAGTGACCAAACAGGCCGAAGCACAGGACACTACCCTAAAAGCACCAAGAGTAAGAGGGCCACCTCTGGAAAGGCCAGAGAACATTCTTCAGGTAACCATAGAAAACTTGACTACACCTGTAGCGCCGATACTTGACCCGGCTAATGCTCAGGCAGAGTTAGAAGAAACCAGGCAAAAGGTGTTGGTAGAGGCAAAAAAGGTGTCGGCCCTGCGGGAGTCTCTAAACAGGACCCTTCGAGAATATGCTAAAGCTAATAAGCTTGACGTCGCTCCCGAGCGGGTGGACGAGTTAAGATTGAGAGGGAAGAACCTCATAGATGATATCAACAAGGAGCATGATGCTCATAAGGCAGACTCAGTTGATTTGGGCTTGCCGAGGTACAGTACCCCGGCAAAGAACCTAAGAGCGGCGAATGCCGCAGCATTAGAGTTAGAGGGGTTGACCGGCGAAGCCCGGCAAAAACAGCAAGAAAGAGTGAATGAGCTGGTGCACATCGCGAACCAGCAAAATGAAGAAATGCTCAGGGCAGACCCGGCGAGGCCGGGGGATTCGCGAATGGTTCACTCGGCTAGAGCAGCACCTGCCTTGTCCGCGGCAGCAGCATCCTCACCCGGAAATAATGCGCGAAAGGACAAAGCAGTAACTTCAGGAAAGAGAAACAAGCAAATTGTTCCGTATGATCCGGCAATTGCCAGGAAAGCAAACGAGAACAGAGGCAATGGAAGCCGAGGTAACAGTGGTGAGAGGAATCCTAGCCGTATTGAGAAAGACGGCGGAAGCCGAGGCAATGGAGACCTCGGCAGAAGAGAACACGGAAGAGGCAATCACGAGAATAATACCCCGGTTGAAGTAAGGAGAGAACCGCCGCTCAACCCACAGCCAAGACATGAACCTCGACAGGAAAGAGAAGCGAGACCAGCTTGCCACAATCAAGTGAATGAAAGGTACAATGATGGTTATTCCGAGATGGAATATGCGATCCATGGTGGAAATAACCACTATGGAATGCAAGACAGAGTTCTGTACAGAGATTTGCCATCAAATGATGCAAGAGTAAAGCTAGACAGGTTATACCGGTCCGAGTTGCTGGAAGAACAGGGTCCACCAGGTCCGACGTGCTTTGGACCATGGATCATGGGTGAACCACCTGTGCCGAACTTTCAGCTAGCGAGAGGCACGAAAACATATAATGGGAGTACCAAACCACAAGACTGGTTGATTGATTATGCCACTGCTGTGAAAATAGCTGGTGGAAACTTACGATGGGAAGTACGGTATGTTCCACAAATGTTGGAAGGACCGTCTAGGGTATGGCTAAATAATCTACCAGCAGGTAGTATCAACTGTTGGTTAGATTTTGAGGAAATGTTCATCAGCAACTTTACCAGCACATACAAGAGGCCAAACAGGCCGCAACAGTTAGCCATGTGCAAGCAGAGGCCGAATGAAACAGATAGAGAGTTTTTGACTCGATGGTGTAACCTGAGAAACTCGTGTGAATGAGTTATAGAGTCGCAGGCAATAGCTTGGTTCGCTCAAGGATGCCGTTATGCCAGTGTCTTGTGGCAACGACTACAAAGAGATATGCCAACCACATTGGCAGAAACTATCATTATAGCGGACTCCTATGCGTTAGGAGATCCAACGCAACCAGCATTAATGTCGGCAGATCATCGGGAGCAACAAGACCAGTATGCAAGAGATTTGGCCGGGTCATCCAGGCGCAATGACTTTAGAGGAAGAAGAAGAGAAGAGCGGTCGGATTATAGATATAATTCGGCTCAAGTGGCAGCGGTAGCGCAGGATCAGCCGAGTCACGGAATGACTCAACGGCAAAAGAATGGTCCTCAGCAATGGACACCAAGGAATGAGGGAAAAATACAGTGGACCCCAGAACAAAAGAAGCAATGGCAGGAGAGGCCGAAGTACACGTTCGAATCTATGTTAGATCAGCCATGTAAATTTCACACGTCAAACCCATCCAGGCCAGCCAACCATACGACCCGCCAATGTGCATGGATGAAAAATGCAATGGGAAACCCCGCAGGCATTCAGGCAGCACCCCTTCAAATACATCAACAGCATCAGCCACAGTTGACTGGAGCAAATGCACAGCAACTGATGTTACCACCCCCTCCCCCGAGATACGATAACTCGGACCGGAGAGATGCGGTACATCAAGTGATGAACCAAGGCCAGGATGGAAGGAAAAATCCAGGGAATACTGGACGCAATGATTACAGAGAACATCATCAGTCTTATTGCGTGTTCACAACAGAACAGCAAGACAAGCAGAGTGTGCAATGCAGGCATATGGAAGTAAATGCAGTTATGCCGGCAGTGCCAAGATATATGCCTTGGTCAGATCAGGAAGTAACTTGGAGCATAAAGGATCACCCCAAGATAATGCCGAATCCAGGGTCGTATGCACTCGTGTTGGATCCGACATTTGTTGGACCAAGCATTAATGTGAAATTTTCAAAGGTTCTCATTGACAATGGGAGCAGTATCAACATCATGTACAAAGATACCATGCATAAACTCGGAATATCGCAGAACATGCTGCAATCCACGAGGACCACTTTCCATGGGATAGTGCCAGGACTTTCATGCGAACCCATCGGTAAGGTCCGGGTGGATGAGTTATTCGGCACAAGAGATAACTGCAGAGCAGAAAACTTAGAGTTTGAAGTGGTGGATCTAGAGAGTAGTTGTTATCACGCTTTACTCGGACGGCCCGCGTTGGCCAAATTCATGGGCAGCTCTCATGTAAGTTATCTGAAAATGAAGCTACCCGGACCACAAGGAGTGATAACAGTAGCAGGGGATTACAAGAAGTCAATGGAATGTGCTTCAGCCGGATCAAATTTGGCCGAATCATTGGTTATAGCAAGAGAAAAAAGAAGGATTCAGGAGGTAGCAGCCCTCGCTCAGTCGGCACAGCTGAATATGCCGGCACTAGCCAATCCACATGGAAGTGTCTCCTTTCAGCCGACTAAAGAAACAAATAAGTTTCAGATAGATGAGCAATTCCTAGAGCGTACCGTTACTATTGGTGCAGGCCTAGATGCTAAATAGGAAAGCGAGCTCACCAACTTTCTCCGTGAGAATCGGGAAGGCCGGGAGCAAGGCCGGTGAAGCAACGTCTCCGCCGCTTCGCCGAAGACAGGAGAAAAATAATAGGGGATGAAATAGCTCGGCTCCTCGCGACCGGGTTCATCATGGAGGTGATGTATCCGGATTGGTTGTCAAATCCGGTGCTAGTAGAAAAGAAGAAAGATGATCCCAATGTAGCCATCGTATGGAGAATGTGTATCGATTACACGAACCTGAACAAGGCGTGTCCAAACGATCCTTTTCCATTACCTAGAATAGACCAAGTCATTGATTCGACCGCTGGTTGTGAGTTATTGTCATTTGTAGACGCGTATTCTGGTTTTCACCAGATACCGTTAAATCCGGCCGATCAAATAAAGACTACGTTTATTACCCCGTACGGGGATTATTGCTATCGCACAATGCCATTCGGCCTGCGAAACGCAGGAGCAACATATCAGAGATGCATGCAAAAATGTCTACACGACCAAATAGGAAAAAATGTACAAGTATATGTGGATAACGTGGTCATCAAAACCAAAGATAGCAAAACGCTACTGGATGATATACGGCAGACTTTCACGAACCTGAGAAGGTTCCGAATGAAGCTTAACCCGGAAAAATGCACATTTGGCGTGCCAGCAGGAAAATTACTTAGTTTTCTTGTATCTAGCCGAGGTATAGAGGCCAACCCAACGAAGATAAAGGCGGTAGAAAGAATGGAGTTGCCAAGGTGTTTAAATGACGTACAAAAGTTCACGGGATGTTTAGCCTCGCTCAGCCGGTTTGTATGTCGGCTGGGAGAGAAGGCACTACCACTCTATCATTTGATGAAGAAATCAGATAAGTTCATTTGGACTCCACAAGAAGACAGTGCATTTCATGAGTTGAAAAGGATATTGGTCACAGCACCCATTTTGGCTTCTCCATTATCAAAAGAGCCAATGTTACTCTATATAGCGGCTACCAAGTGAGTAGTGAGTGATGTAGTCGTCGTAGAACGATTCGAAAAAGATAAGTCGGTACAGAGGCCGGTGTATTATTTAAGCGAGGTGTTATCCGCTTCAAGACAAAATTATCCACATTATCAGAAGATGGCTTATGGAGTGTACATGTCGGCAAAGAAACTTAAGCATTACTTCGAAGAACACCCCATCAAAGTGATCTGTGAAGCACCCATAGCCGACATATTGAGCAACAAATATGCAAGCGGCCGAATTGCAAAATGGGCAATTGAGTTGTCACCATATGCTCCACAATTCGATAGGAGAGATGCAATAAAATATCAGGCAATCGCCGACTTCTTCGTAGATTGGGCCGAGGTGCAGTATGAGCCGCCATTACCAGACCCAAATTATTGGACGATGCATTTCGACGGTTCCAAACTAAGAAATGGTTTAGGGGCAGGAATAGTGTTAACCTCGCCCAAAAGAGATCAGCTGAAATATGTGCTGCAAATACATTTTGCCGCGTCAAACAACGTAGCCGAATATGAAGCACTGGTCCATGGACTGAAAGTAGCAAAAGAGATTGGCATACGCCGAATCTTATGCTATGGGGACTCGGATTTAGTAGTACAGCAAGTATCAGGTAATTGGGACGCATTAGATGATAATATGGCTTTGTATAGATTTCATGTGCAAAAGATCAGTGGATACTTTGAAGGGTGTGAATTTCACCACATACCTCGGGCAGAAAATGATGCAGCAGACACATTGTCAAAGCTAGGATCAACCAGGCAGTCAATTCCCCCAGGTATTGCCCTGGAGCACCTTAGGAAACCATCAATAACCCCATCACCAGAGTCCGAATCCATCTTTATTCCGGAAATTTCTGCAGAAGATAATGTGTCGATGGAAGTAGACCAGCAATATAACTCGGAACTCCACAAGAAGAGGACAGCAGAGGCAAGCATAACTATGGAGAAAGCCGAGGTAGTTATGTCAGCGGAAAACATGGAAATAGACAGTGAGATCACACCAGAGAAAATCACACCGGTATGGGCTCAACCCATATTCTCTTTCCTTAAAGATGCGATTTTGCCGAATAATGAAGTGTTAGCAAGATAGATAGTAAGGAGAGCTAAAGCTTATACAATCATAAATAATGAGTTATATAAAAGAAGCGTCACAAGTGTATTGAAAAGGTGCGTGAGTTCGGCAGAAGGCCAGGAGATCCTCCTAGATATACATCAAGGAGAATGTGGACACCATGCCTCGTCTCGTGCCTTGGTGGCCAAAGCATTCAGGCATGGGTTTTAGTGGCCAACGGCCTTGAAGGAAGCCAAAGAGCTGGTTGAAAAATGCAATGGTTGTCAGAGATATGCAACCAAGATACACATGCCGTCGTCCGAGTTAAAAACGATACCCATTACTTGGCCGTTTTCTGTGTGGTGCTTACATATGGTGGGACCATTTAAGCCGGCCCGAGGGGGGATGACCCACATATTGGTTATGGTGGATAAGTTCACAAAATGGATTGAAGTGAAACCAATAAAAAAATGCGATGGGCCCACAGTAGTGAAATTCCTCAAAGATATTATCTTAAGATATGGATACCCGCACAGTGTTATTACAGATAACGGCACAAACTTTGCAGAAGGAGCCTTCGCTAGGTTTTTCCAAGAGAAACACATAAGATTAGATGTTGCCGCTGTGGCTCATCCAGCATCTAATGGGCAAGTGGAAAGGTCTAATGGACTAGTATTGTCCGGAATAAAACCACGACTCGTCGAACCATTACAAAGGTCGGCAGGATGTTGGATTGAGGAATTACCAGCAGTATTATGGAGCCTCAGGACTACTCCGAACAGATCAACAGGTTATACACCATTCTTTCTGGTATACGGGGCAGAGGCCGTGCTTCCAGCCGATATAATACATGACTCGCCAAGAGTTACTCAATATACAACTTCAGAGGTAAATGAAGTAGCTCGGCAAGATACTGTTGATCTGCTAGAAGAAGCCAGAGAGCTGGCGCTATCATGATCGGCTATTTATCAGCAGAACTTGCGGCGATATCACAGCAGGAAGGTGAATCCAAGAGTGTTCAAAGAAGGGGATTTAGTTCTCCGACTGGTGCAACGCACGGCCGGCATGCACAAGCTGTCACCTCCATGGGAAGGACCATTCGTCGTGAGCAAAGCATTGCACAATGATGCCTATTACCTAATCGATGCTCAATCCCCTGGAAAGAACAGGGCAGACAAAGCCGGCGAAGAAACGAAAAGGCCATGGAACGTAGCTTTACTTCGTCCATTTTACTCGTAGCATGGTATCTCAAGATCAAGCACCAATTATGTATTATACCTCGGCATCCAGAGCAGTGACTCGGGGACTGCCATATGTTATTTCAATTTCATCTTATGTATTCAACCTCGGCATCCAGAGCAGTGACTCAGGGACTGCCATGTATTATTTCAATTTTGGGTTATGTATTAAACCTCGGCATCCAGAGCAGTAACTCGAGGACTGCCATATGTTATTTCAATTTCATCTTATGTATTCAACCTCGGCATCCAGAGCAGTGACTCGGGGACTGCCATGTATTATTTCAATTTTGGGTTATGTATTAAACCTCGGCATCCAGAGCAGTAACTCGGGGACTGCCATATGTTGTTTCAATTTTATGTTATAAACCTCGGCACCTTGAGAAGCGACTCGGCAATCATCTTACATTATTTCTGAAGTTTGGTTTACACACTAGACTTCGGCGCTATAGGCAGTGACTCGGGGACTGCCATATATTGTTCCGAAGTAGTGGTTAGCCTTTGGTACAAGGAAGGCATCAAACTTCGCCATTCGAAGTAAGAACAGCTAAATCTCGTATGATATTCGAAGCCCACGCCCAGATTAACTGGCTAAACCACGGGAATACAAAGGCAGGAATATATCCCAAAATCAAGAAATCGCAGGCCATCAAAGCAAGGATTCGGACGAACAAGATCACTTAAACAAAGTGATAACAATTACAAACATATATGTCTCAGAAGCACACGGCAAAAGAAATTCATGCCATACAGAAGACGGACAAATGTTCCACGCCCGGCATAACAGGGATAAGAAATGACTTAAAGGTTTTTAGCGGGAGAGGCAGTAACTTGGTCAGGGGCTGGGCACTCCGAGGTAAGCGGTGCTTCGGCCTAGGTTGCCTCACCCCCCACGGAACCAGGTGCGACTTCAGTGGAAGCCCGAGGCTGTTGAGGAGCATCGGTTTGTGCAGTTGAATGCCCAGTACCTTTGGAGGAGGATCGCGCGTCGCCATTGCCATCCGAGCTTGAACTGGAATCACCAGAAGTAGCCGAGTCATCCTCATCTTCCCCTTGTTCAGCTGAATCGTTATCCGAGGCATCCTCGACTACGACCTCGTCGTCCGGGTTCGGAAGGAAACTCGGACCTTCATTCCAGGTATGCACGTCGACATACTCAACGAGCTGGAAGGCACGAGCTTGCCGCAGAGCAACGAAGGTGGGGTACTCAACCCAACGGGAACCAGTGCGCAAATTTCTCAAGATATCAAGAGAAATATCTTCATACCATGACATGATAACAGTGAGAGCCATATCAGCGCCAGCTCGTCCGGCTGATTCCCTCCAAAGACTTAGTTGCCTCTCGGACGCCATCAATCTTTTCACCAGCAATTGGACCTCATTGATATCAGTAGTCCCAGAAGTATTCGGCCAGAGAACATGGTAGGCTCGGATAGCTGCCTGCACCAAATCCCTGCCCATAATCTTCATCAGACCAACTGCAGCGCCGACAGCAACCAGGAAATCTTCCATCGAGTACTCCGAGTCCGCGTCAACAGGGACACCTCGGCGCGCACGAGCAGCAAGAACCACTTTAGAGCTCACGGGCTTAGCTTCTGGAAAATGATCTGCGCAAAACAGGAATGCGTCAGAGGGCAGCAGGAAAAAGGAAAAAGATAATCCGGCCGTGCTAAGAAGCTTACGATGAATATAACTCATCATTATCTGAAGGTCTTTAGCCCAGTCAATCTTGCTCTTCTCAAAGCGAGCGATCTCCTCGCTCATTCCCCGAGTTTTCAGTTCGGCATCCTCGAGGAGCTCTTCATTCTTCTGCAGTTGCAGAGCTAGCTGATTTCTCTCCTCGGAGAACTCTTGGTCAACCTTTTCTAGTTCGGACCTCTGAGAAAGCTTAAGGGCCTCCACCTCGGCGCTCAGGCGAGCTATTTCATCGTCCTTTTCTTTTAGCTGCGCCGAATGAGTAGAGCTTTGTTCTAAAAAATGCAGCATTACATCAGGCATGGGCGTGCAATCTTGGTGAGATGCTGTAAAGGTTTGTAACTCGGCTTTACCAAAGCCAAACGAGATAAAAGAAACTTAGCGCACATTTTAAAGAGGGAAAGGTATAAGGTAAAAGGGAAACTAAACTTCCAAGTTCTTGACTTTCTTCTCAAGACGAATGTTGAGATTATTGATATTACCTGTTCACCAACAAAGTGAGCCGACATCTCGCATACAAAACAATAAGAATGTCGGGGATGACAAAAAGAATTGTCGAATTACCAGCTTTTTTCACCACAAGAATAACTTTCTCATATTTTTCTTCCAATTTCCTGTGCGAAAAAAGCAATCTTTGAAATTCAGCAGTCTGCCGGTCATGTGCAACCTGAGCAATAGAACAAACGATGAGTGGATATTCAAAGCCAAAACAGATCCGAGTCAAGCAAAAATTAACTCGGATCTAGGTGGCTGGATATTCAAAGCCAAAACAGATCCGAGTCAAGCAAAAATTAACCCGGATCTAAGTGGCTGGATATTCAAAGCCAAAACAGATCCGAGTCAAGCAAAACTTAACCCGGATCTAGGTGGCTGGATATTCAAAGCCAAAACAGATCCGAGTCAAGCAAAGCTTAACCCGGATCTAGTTGGCTGGATATTCAAAGCCAAAACAGATCCAAGTCAAGCAAAACTTAACCCGGATCTAGGTGGCTAGATATTCAACGATGAGCTAGACAAAAATCAAGCAAAGTTTAAGGCAGATCTAGTCGGATATAGGTTCGAACCCTAAAGTTAAATCGAATTAAGTAGAGCATCATAAAACTTCCAAGCGAATAACAAGTTACTCGTTTGCAAGTTTCGGGGACTAGTATATATATAGTAGCATCTGGAGAATCAATCAAAACTCCGTGAAACAACAATTACCTCATTCATCTTGTTACTATCAAGGATGATCTTGGCAGCTTGATCCAAGCGGCTGCTAATGTCGGAAAGCTAAAACGGCTGACTGATTGGATTACCCTCAAGCTGATCGGCAGCATTCCAGTTATTGGCATATTCCACCGGTGAGCCGAGGCTGTTTCCACTGGCCGTCCGAGTGAGGACTTTACCCCAGACGTGCTGTGTAACCACCACGGCCGCAGGGCTTTTATGAAGAGCAAGCTGGGTACCGGCGGCCGGAGTAACGGAGGCTTTGGTAGAGGCAGTTCCTTTGTGCAGCACATCGGCGATACTCGGCTGAGAAGAGCCAGCAAGACCTTTCTGGGAAGTGGAAGCCTTGGTGGCAACAGCTTTTCTTGCTTTAGAAGAGGCATCAGCAGAAGCCGATACCTCGGCAATGGGAACGGTGCCTTTAGGAGCCGGAGGGATCACAGTCGCAGAGGGCGCCGAGATATTGACGACCTCGGCTGGGGCTTGAGTTACTACAGAAACTGCGGGGGTAGAAAGAGGCTCGGTAGAGATGCTCGGATTCAAAGAGGGGGCAACTGGCTCGGTAGAAATCTCGGAGGGCTGAGTGGAATCAACGTCAACAAGAGGAGTCTCAGGCACATCGTGGCGAGGGGGCGACCGATGCGGAGCTGGAGGAGATGCGGCACGAGCAGGACTGGGGATCCTGGTATCTTCAGCGGGCGGAGGAGACGGCTTCTGAGTCACACGACCAGTCATGCTAGGACCGCCGGGCTTAACAGAAAGTGGAGCACTGCGAAAATAAAAAAGAAAGAAGGGCGTCAGGTTGAAAAGCAGAAAGAGAGAAACAAGAAATACGAGCAAAAGGAAATTACCCTGCGACTCCAGGCATGGTCTTGCGCCTGGGAGGATTCGGAGCGGATTTCTTCATTCGTTTCTTGGGGGCCGCTTCTGAGGCACCAGCAGGAGCCCCACGTTTCCCCGAGGTAACAGGGGGCCGGGAAGCAATAGGCTCGGCGTCGTGAACCTGACCATCCGGATTAGCTGGGAAAGTAGAAGCCGGAAATGCATAAGAAATGGGCCTTGCGGCAACTACCTCTAGAACTTGGACCTCGTCCGAATCACCTTCCTCCTCATGGACCGAGGTCTTGCCCCGGGCACGAGCCGGAGCGAGATCCGACTTGGGGACGAATTCTTTGGAGTCCGGCTCCCCAACGTCTGGGGTATTCCGGTCCGCAGGCCACGGAAGCGATAAAACCTCGGCATCCTCATCCTTCTACTCTGCAAACCTCTGCAAGGCAAGAAGGAGGGAAGTTAGCGAAAACATTTACGAAAACAGTTGAAAAACAAAGCGTTAATGGTTAAGCTTACCGAGGGAGGGGGACGCTCGCGGGTGAACGGCTTCAATCCCCAAGCCCAGTCCTCAGGCATCTCCGTCTTGAAGATAGCTCGGACACGTTTAAAAATGAGATAGTTGTCCAGCTCCACAGTCGAGACACCGTTAGGGTCAAGAGGACCGCTCATGTAGCAGAGTTTGTGCGTCCTTTTCTGGAATGGGCAGATTCGGCTACTGATGAAGGTAGCCATCAAATCCTCGCCGCGTAACCCGGCGCGGATCAGCTCCTTAAGCCGAATCTGAAAAGCTTCGGCCAAGGCGTGACTCTTCCTCGGATTATAAGTCCAATTCACCTTGGAGGGAGTACCAATGGAGAAGGCAGGGAGCCGAATCTTGTCCTCCGTTCCCGTGTTCTTGACATAGAAGAAGGACTTGTGCCACTTCTTGCACGACTCTAGCCCCGTAACACGAGGAAACACGGACTTCCTCCGAGGTGTAATAGACGCTGCTCCGCATTGAGTAAGCAGTTTCTCGGAAGGGTGTAGAGACTTGTCAGGAACAACGTTAGAACAAATCTGGAAGAACTTCGACCAGACATGCACGGACGGCCATAGGCCGAAATACCCCTCCGAGGCAGAGATAAAAGCAGAGAGAGAGGCGATGGCATTCGCAGGAAGATGATGCGGCTGAAGGCCGAAGTAGTCGAGAAATTCCCTGGCAAAGTCGCTAAGAGGGAGACCAAAGCCGTGCGAGAAATGCGACATGAAAACTACGTACTCGCCCTCCCTAACGTCCGGAGAGGACTCGCTGCCGGGTAAGCGACAGGAGACCTCGGCGGGAATCCTCCAAGTCCGGATAAGGCACTCGATCTCACGACGAGTAATGGAGGAGCCCTGCCACGAGCCACGCTCGGGCCCAGAGCCAGCGTCGTCATCCTCTATCAGGGCACCACTGAAGGAGCTAGACATGGGCTCGCCGGAGAAATCAGCAGAGGAAGAACTAGCAGCGGAGGAAAGTTTAGAATTACGGGACCCCGTCGTAATTCTACACAGAAACGGCGGCGGAGTAGCAAGGGAACTACTGCGCGAAAACGAAAGGGAAACATAGGAATCTAGAGGAAAGCCTAGGCGATGGGGACGGAAAGAACTCACCGGCGACGGCGCCGGAGCTATCGAACAAGGACGAGGCAGACGGAGCAGCACGGCGGAGTCCTCGTCGTCGGGGATTCAGATGAACGCACGGCGGCAGAGCCGCGAACGGGCGCAGGAGCAAGAGGAAGAAGAAGGGCGCGGGCGAACGAAAAAGGGGAAAGTGAATTCCCAGTCACCGCGCCCCTCTTTATAACCAAGCCGCCTACGGGGTAGTGGGATCATGGGTGTGGCGGTTGATCGTGTAGATCGTGCACGACCGCACGTCGCTGAGCGGAACCGCACCGGGGACCACACGGTGGCAAAGGAGGTCACGATCCCCAACGGAAACGGCGCACGAGGCGTCACAGCGCCGGCGCGACAGGCGCAGCAGTAACTGTAGCCTGTCAGTAAATACTGTAGAGGAACAAAAAATAGAGAAACAATGATGGGGATGACACGTAGGACGAGGCGTGCGCTAGAAGATACGATGACACCTCGAACGAGAAATAAATAACTCGGAAACAATGCAGAACGAGTATCATGAAACTGATACGGCCCGGCCGAGGTTATCGGCGGGGCCATATCAGCTTCGGGGACTAATGTTGGGGAGGTAACCCCGGATAGGGTAAGGACGGCGAAAGACGAAAGGGTGTTCCCCGTCTAGTTTCCGAGTTATAGTCTGAGCCGGCCGAATCCTATGGAGGTCGGCCGAGATAGGAAAGGGCATGACCTCAATAGTAATGACAAGGCATTACCCGGCCGAGATATTGCGTAAGTCGGCCGGATTAGCCCGAGTAATCTTAATGCAGGTGAAGGACAAGCCGAGTTACGCGAGGAAGGGCCGAATGATACGAAGCTTGCAGGAGAAGGAGAAGCCTAAAGTCAAACTCTAGCCGCAGGCTAGAGAGAATCTGAGCAGAGCCAAGCG
This sequence comes from Avena sativa, assembly GCA_916181665.1. Classification (NCBI taxonomy): domain Eukaryota; kingdom Viridiplantae; phylum Streptophyta; class Magnoliopsida; order Poales; family Poaceae; genus Avena; species Avena sativa. The sequence continues at coordinate 223,426,150 of OV702296.1, forward strand.
CAAGGGACAAATGTGCAGAGCGACAGAGGGGCAGAAGGAGGTCACGGAGGTGACAGTCCTGGAGCACGAGGCACGCAGGAGGGCCCCTCTGGAACCTTGCCGTCATTAGAGGGGCGACAGGGAAAGGAGGCCGCCGAACTACTATATTGGGACAAGCATATTCCTCGAATATGCTTGCCACGTCAGCCCTAAAGGAACCCAAGGCTCTCCTTTATAAGGGGAGGCTTGGACCCTGAGGAGGGCATCGGCTCATTTAGTACCGTTAGGCTGGTAAAGTTCTTCCTTTCTCCTCGTACACAGCTCAAGGAGCACTTGTAGCCCAAGGAAGGAGAAATAAAGATCTTTGCTTTTGCCTTCTGTGTGTAGAATCGACTGCATCTTCCCTCCCCGGATCCCTCTAGCATCCATTGGCCCCAAACTTTAGCCTACCCATGGCATCTGCCATGCCACCACCACGACATAGCATGATGAAGAGCAAAGGCATGCCAGGCAGGTTTTGGGGTGAGGCAGTTAGTACAGCTGTCTATTTGCTGAACAGGGCGCCAACTAAGAGTGTAGTTGGTATGACGCCGTACGAAGCATGGTACGGGCGCAAGCCCTCGGTTGATCATCTTCGCACTTTCGGGTGCGTGGCGCATGTGAAGACGGTGACCGGACATACTAGCAAGTTGGCGGATCGAAGTACTCCAATGGTCATGATCGGCTATGAATACGGTTCGAAGGCGTATCGCGCGTACAATCCAGTGAAAAAACAGTTGGTGCTGACACGCGACGTCGTCTTCGAGGAGGAGAAATCATGGAATTGGGGCTCTTCAGAACCGGTACAATCAATTTTTGATGAAATATTTACTGTAGTCTACAGTGATTCGCATGCAGATGATCAAGAAACAGCGTCCAGTGGTGTTACGGATTTAGGCGCTGGCTCAGAAGATGGAGGTACGGAAGCAAGCAGCAGCAGCGCTACGCCTGGAGACGTCTCTCCACGTGGGAGTCCCGGCACAAGCAGTAGCTCACGCGCTGCACCTGGAGGCTCGGCGTCGCCATCTAGTCCACGCGCGGACGAGAGCCCTGGCGCAAGTGGCCCATCAGCTGCACACTCCTGTCTAGGAGGGACTAGCGGTAGTTCAGAAGTGGACGCGGGTGACGATGTCACGTCGCCAACATGCAGTACACCGACAGAAACTGCAGGAAATTCAGTAGACGCTGAAACAAGTACTACGTCAGCTTCCACGTCTCCTCGAAGTGCACGGGAAGAAAAAGGAGATGACCGCCTACTCCAGAAAAATTATGAAGTGTACTGGAATTGTATCCGCCGGAGACCGTTCGTACAGCGCGTGCGCGAGGGAGAGAACAAGGTCGGTGTTTACTCACCGAGGAGCCGACGAAATTCGGGGATGCTAATACGGAGGAGTATTGGCGTCGTGCTATGGATGAGGAGTTGGGATCGATCAAAGACAACAATACATGGGAGCTTGTCGATCTACCCAACAATCACAAGGCCATAGGGCTCAAGTGGGTGTACAAGATCAAGAAGGATGCCGAAGGGAAGTTGGTGAAACACAAAGCTCGGCTAGTTTCCAAGGGGTATGTGCAAGAGCAAGGTGTGGATTTCTAAGAAGTGTTTTCTCCCGTTGCAAGGATGGAATCGGTGAGATTACTTATCGCTCCCACAGCTCAAGAATCTTGGAAATTGCATCACATGGATGTGAAATCCGCGTTTTTGAGTGGGGAGTTAGAAGAAGAAGTTTATGTGAAGCAACCACCGGGATACATCAAAGAGGGAGAAGAACACAATGTTTTGAAGCTACACAAGGCGTTGTACGGGCTACAGCAAGCCCCTCGGGCGTGGAACATCAAGCTTGATCGTACATTGATCTCTCTCTGATTCGAGAAGAGCCCACTGGAGCATGCGATGTATAAGCGAGGTAAAGGAAGGGATCATCTACTAGTTGGCATCTATGTTGATGATCTATTGATAACAGGAGCAGATGAGAAGGAGATTGCAAAGTTCAAGCTACAGATGAAGGAGTTATTCAAGATGAGTGATCTAGGCTTGTTGAGCTACTACCTTGGGATCGAGGTATATCAAAAGCTGGGTGAGATCACGCTATGCCAAGAGGCATATGCAAGGAAGATACTTGAGAAGTGTGGCATGGAAGAATGCAATCCAACTCATGTTCCGATGGAACCTCGTCTTAAACTAAGCAAAATGAGTGAAGCACCTGCGGTTGATGCAACGGAGTATAGGAGTGTGGTTGGAAGTTTGAGGTATCTCATTAACACAAGACCGGATTTGGCCTATTCCATTGGCTATGTGAGTCGCTTCATGGAAGCACCCACAATGGAGCATTGGACAGTCGTGAAGCATATAGTCAGGTATATCAAAGGGACGACAAACTTTGGTATTGTCTACTCGAAAGAGAAGGAGGAGGTGAAGCTACTTGGCTACAGTGATAGCGACATGGCATGAGATATTGACGACCGTAAGAGTACCTCGGGCGTGGCATATTTCTTGGGAAGAAGCATAGTAAGTTGGCTATCACAAAAGCAAAAAGTGGTAGCACAGTCATCCTGTGAAGCTGAGTATATTGCGGCTACAACTGCAGCGTGTCAAGGTGTGTGGCTAAGAAGTCTACTCGGTGATCTCACCAATCAAGAGGCGGAACAAGTGGTGCTCAATATTGACAACAAGTCTGCAATTTCATTGTGCAAGAATCCAGTGCATCATGACAGGAGTAAGCACATTGATACGAAGTATCACTACATACGACAGTGTGTAGAGGAGAGCAAGATTGAAGTCAACTATGTTTGCACCAATGATCAGCTTGCGGATATCCTAACTAAATCTTTGGGACGAGTGAAGTTTGCGGAGATGCGAGGAAGGATCGGCGTCCAAGCTATGAACATGGGCACATCGTGCTTAGGGGGGTGATTGTTAGGAATAATAATCCCGAAAAGGACACGGAACGGTGTCGTGTGCGTGTGTGTGTTCCGTATACTGACCGAGTAGGACTAGTAGTCCAACACCTATTCGTATTGACGATGCATCGTCTTGCCGGGTATATATACACCCATGTAGTAGTCTTGTAAGACAACCGTGAGATTCAGTACAAACAACATGACCGAGAGGGCCCTGTAGCCATCAACATTGTTTTTCCCGTACGTACTCGTGTGAGTTGAGAGTTTGATCAGCTAGCTAGCTCAAAGTGCTAGGCTGATCGTACCATACGTGCGCGAACTTGCCGGATCATCGTTATCATCACGCCGGACTGTACTCGGCGATCGGGGCTGGGCCAACACTGTCCAGTTTAGCTTCCCTGCAAAGATGGCCACTAACGCTGATATCGTTCTGGCCTCTGGCTTTACCGGGATGGAAGGCTTGTGCAGGTGTTTATGGAAAACACCAGCTGGTACTATGGCTCAGGATGAGCCAAATCTTGGCAGTGGGTCAGCAACTTTGTTTTTTCAATGTGCTTGGACACGAAGCCGGCGAAGTGCTCGCCGATCTTGTCGATGACTTTTCTATAAGCCGCCATGTTGGGGTCCACTGTATCATAGGTCCCATTGCACTGCTGAAAAACTAGATCGGAATAACCTCTCCAATAAATCTAATCGATGTCCATGTCCTTAGCCATTTGTAAGCCATCGTACTCCGTAACACTGTTGGTTGTTGTTGTTGGAATTATGTCCTAGAGGCAATAATAAAGATGTTATTATTATAATTCTTGTTCATGATAAAGTTTATATTCCATGCTAGAATTATATTAAGCGGAAACTTTAATACTTGTGTGGTTTGTGAACAGCACCGTGTCCCTAGTATGCCTCTATGGACTAGCTCATTGATTAATGATGGTTAAGGTTTCCTAACCATAGACATGAGTTGTTGATTAATAATGAGATCATATCATTGGGAGAATGATATGATTGACAGACCCAAACTAAGCAGAGCAATTAGATCGTGTCATCGTGTTCATATTTGCCAAGCTTTTCTTATGTCAAATATTGTATTCCTTAGACCATGAGATAATACAACTCCCTGGTATCAGATGAAAGCTTTGAGGTCATCAAACGTCATCCTATGAGAGGGTGATCTTTAAGGTGTCTCTCAGGTGATCGGAAAGTATCTGTTGGGTTGTATGTATCGAGATGGGATTTGTCCCTCCCAAGTCGGAGAGATATACTTAAAGCCCACTCGGTAATCGATATCAACACCACTTGCAAGCATGTGGTTAAGGAGTTAATCAAAAAGTGATATCGGATTACAGAACGAGTAAAGTACTTGCTGTGAACGAGATTGAACTAGGTGTGACGGTACCGACGATCAAATCTCGGGCAAGTAAAATATCGCGAGACGAAGGGAATATATATGGGATTGAATGAATCCTGGCATCATGGTTCATCCGATATGATCATCGATGAATGTGTGGGAGTCAATATGGGTTTCCAGACACCGCTGTTGATTATTGATATAAGATCATGTCTGCATATTCTCGAACCCGAAGGGTCACACACTTAACGTGTCTCGACGCTAGGATAGGTTGGATAATTTGTTTATGAGTTTTTTGTTCGGAGTCTCGGATGGGATCCGGGACATCACGAGAGGTTCCGGAATGGTCCGGAGAATAAGATTCATATAAGGCAATGCAGTTTTTTAGAATTCGGAATTGTTTCGGGTTAATCGGTATTGTACCGGAAGCTTCTAGAACCTTCCGGAGGGGGACCAACGTGGACCCACCTGCCGGGAGGGGGCATGGTCCTATGGGGGAGTGCCCTGTACGCATTGGGCTAGGGGCATAAGGCCCCATAGGGCCCAGCCGGCCAACCTAGGGCAAAACCCTAGGAGAGCTTCTAGAAGGGGGGGGGGAACTTGCCCCCCACTCCTCCCTCCTTGGCCGCCGGCCCTAGGGTTTGGGGGAGGGGCAAGGGCTGGCCGCCCACCCCTCTATATAAAGAGGGCTGGGGCGCACCCCCTCCTACACCTCCTCCTCAAGCCCTAGCCGCCCTGCTGCCCTCCTCTCTCTCTCCCTCCCGACTACACGTAGGCGAAGCCCTGCTGCAGAAACTCTCCACCACTTGCACCGCGCTGTCGCGTTGTAGATCCAATCCGTCTCTCCACCATACTTGCTGGACCGAGGAAGGAGGAGACGTCGAGGTGCCGCACGTGTGCATCTCTTGGAGGCATCGCCACTTGTGGTTCTAGATCGGATCGGATCGCGAGGAGGAGAAGCAAGTACGACTACAACACCCGCGTTCCATCGAATGTTTCACTGTGCGAATCTTCAAGGGTATGAAGATCTCATCTAATCCCCCTCGTTGTTTGCATCTCCTAGATTAGATCTTGGCTTTCCCCGTTCGCATCCATAGAAAATTTTGATTTACTATGCTGCGAAACCCTTCAGTGGTATCAGAGCTAGATCTATGCGTTGATGTGTTTCCCGAGTAGAACACAACATGGTTGTTGCGGGCGTTGATGTTTTCTGTTGCAAGCCTCTTGTTTGTGTTCTTCTTATGACGCGGGATAGTGAGATCGAAGCGGTCTAGGCCAACCTTACGCGACATCGTTCGCGAGACCGGCTCCGCACTTGACGTGTGGCTTGTTCCACACATGCGGCTGGTGGATGCCAGTTTCTCTCACTATAGTTGTCATGGGATTCACACCGGAGTTTGGCAACCATAATATCACCGTTGTGACTTTCCGTAGGTAAGAATCATTCTTAGCTTGCTACTCCCATAAGCCACGTAAAACATGCAACAACAAAGTAGAGGCGTCTAACTTGTTTATGCAGGGAGTGTTTTCTGTGATATGGTATGGCCCAAGATGTGATGTGTGTATTATATGCGATGATCATGTTTTGTAATGTTTCACGACTTGCATGTCGATGAGTACACAACCGGCAAGAGCCATATGGTTGTCTTTATAATTGTGTATGACTTGTATGTCAACTTCTTATACGCCATGTAATAGTTTCACTTTATCACTAAGTAGTTAGCAATAGTTGTAGTTGCTATTCATGGTGGAGGCAATCATGGTGGAGTGATGGAGATCATGCCGGCACGCACAAGATGGATATCATTGCACAAAGATTGGCTATACCATGTCACATAAAGTTATATGCATGTGATGTTTATCCTTTTATGTATCTTATTATGCTTAGATCGCGACGGTAGCATTATAAGATGATTCCTCACTTAAAGATCAAGATAAAACTGTGTTCTCCCCATGTATGCACCGTTGCGAAAGTTCGTCGTGTCCAAGCATCACGTGATGATCAGGTGCTATAGACTCTACGTTCACATACAACGGGTGCAAGCCAGTTTTGCACACGCGGAAATACTTGGGTCTAACTTGACGAGCCTAGCATGTACAGACATGGCCTCGGAACACATGAACCGAAAGGTTAAGCATGAATCATATGAATGATATGATCGACACTTTGTTGTCCACCATTGAAACCACATCTCTTCTCGTGAAGATCGGATTAGGTGTGGTGAATTTGGATCATGTTCACTAAACAACTTGAGGGATGTTGAATTTAGTGGGAGTTCATCTAGTAATTTGATTAAAAGTTGAACTAGTTATCATGAACATAGTCTAATTTGTACTTGCAAACATTGTAGATCAAATGGCTAAGTCCAACTTCAACTTCAACGTTTTTGCTGAGAAGGAAAAGCTTAGAAACAATGGGTCTAACTTCACCAACTGGTTCCGCAATCTGAGAATCATTCTCTCTGGCGGTCAAAATGACTATGTCCTTGGGAAAGCGTTAGGTGACGCCCCTGCTGCAACTGCGCCGGCTGATGAGAAAGCTGTCTATCAGTAGCGCAAAGATGATTATGGTGTGATTAAGAGCACCATGTTGTTTGCTATGGAATCAGACCTTCAAAATCGTTTTGAAGACTATCCCGGGCCCTTTGAGATTCTTGAGGAGCGGAAAACTATGTTTCAGACTCAGGCCCGTTCTGAGAGATATGAGATCTCTGAGAAATTCTTTAACTGCAAGATGGAAGAAGGGAGTTCCGTTAGTGAGCACGCCATTAAGATGTCGGGTTACACTCAACGCCTTGAGCAACTGGACTGCAAGATTCCAGAGGAGCTCAAGATTGACAGGGTTCTACAATCACTCCCTCCCAGCTACAAAAGTTTTGTAGTGACTCATAATCAGATTGGTTCCACTGATACGATCACCGAGCTCTTCGCAAAGCTGAAGGCTGCGGAAGTGGACATCAAAAAGGATAATCATGTGTTGATGGTCAACAAGCCCCCCACCTTCAAGAAAGGTAAGGGTGCAAAGAAGCCCTTCAAGAAAGGCGGCGGCAAGCGCGTTGCCCCTGCTGAGAAGAAGCTCAAGTCTGGACCCAAGCCGGACACTGAGTGCTTCTATTGCAAGGACAAGGGTCACTGGAAGCGCAACTATCCAAAGTACTTAGCGGAGAAGAAGGCTGGCACCATCAAAGGTATATTTGATATACATGTTATTGATGTTTTCCTTACTAGCCCTCGTTGTAGTTCCTGGGTATTTGATACTGGTTCAGTTGCTAATATTTGTAACTCGAAACATGAGCTACGGAATAGACGGCGGCTTGCGAGGGATGAGGTGACGATGCGCGTTGGCAACGGATCAAGAGTTGATGTGATGGCCGTCGGCACGCTCTCCTTAGTTTTACCTTCGGGATTAGTTTTAAACCTTAATAAATGTTATTATGTGCCTACGTTGAGTATGAACATTATTTCTGGATCGTGTTTATTGCAAGATGATTATTCATTTAAATCGGAGAATAATGGTTGTTCTATTTATATGAGTAACATCTTTTATGGTCATGCACCTGCTGTGAATGTTTTATTTCTTCTGAATCTCAAAAGGGATGAAACACACATCCATAACATTGAGGCTAAGAGATGCAAAGTAGATAGTGATAATACTACTTATTTGTGGCACTGTCGTCTAGGTCATATTGGTGTAAAACGCATGAAGAAACTCCATTCTGATGGACTTTTGGAGTCTCTTGATTTTGAATCATTTGACACATGCGAACCATGCCTCATGGGCAAGATGATCAAAACCCCGTTCTCCGGAATGATGGAGCGAGCAACGGACTTGTTGGAAATCATAAATACCGATGTATGCAGACCGATGAGTGTTTCGACGCGCGGTGGATATCGCTATTTTCTCACTTTTACCGATGACTTAAGTAGATATGGGTATATCTATTTAATTAAACATAAATCTGAAACATTTGAAAAGTTCAAAGAATTTCAGAATGAAGTGGAGAACCATCATAACAGAAAAATTAAGTTTCTACGATCCGATCGTGGAGGTGAATATTTGAGTTATGATTTTCTCACGCATCTTAAAGCGAGCGGAATCGTTTCACAACTCACGCCACCTGGAACACCACAGCGCAATGGTGTGTCTGAACGCCGGAATCGAACTCTATTAGATATGGTCCGATCGATGATGTCTCTTACTAATTTGCCGTTATCATTTTGGGGTTATGCATTAGAAACCGCTGCATTCACTTTAAATAGGGCACCATCTAAATCCGTTGAGACGACACCGTATGAACTATGGTTTGGTGCTAAACCTAAGTTATCGTTTATTAAAGTTTGGGGATGCGAAGCTTACGTCAAGAAGTTGATGCCGGACAAGCTCGAACCCAAAGCGGAGAAATGCGTCTTCATAGGATACCCTAAGGAAACTATTGGGTATACCTTCTATCATAGAGCCGAAGGCAAAGTATTTGTCGCAAAGAATGGTTCCTTTCTTGAGAAGGAGTTTCTCTCGAAAGAAGTGAGTGGGAGGAAAGTAGAGCTAGACGAGGTTGTTGAACCTTCTCTTGAGTTGGAGAGTAGCGCAGCACCTGACATTGTTCCAGTGACGTCTGCACCAACAATAGAGGAAGCTAATGACAAGGATCATGAAGCTTCGGACGATGCTACTATTGAACGTTGCAGGTCGACAAGGTCGCGTGCCCCTCCTGAGTGGTACGGCAACCCTGTCTTGACTTTCTTATTGGTATAAGACAGTGAACCTACGAACTATGCGGAAGCGATGATGAGCCTAGACTCTGAGAAATGGCTAGAGGCCATGAAATCCGAATTGGGATCCATGAGCGAAAACTAAGTATGGACTTTGGTAGACCCTCCTAGCGACCGAAAGGCCGTTGAGTGCAAATGGATTTTCAAGAGGAAAACAGACGTGGATGGTAATGTTACCATCTATAAAGCACGGCTTGTCGCGAAATGTTTTCGACAAGTTCAAGGTGTTGACTACGATGAGACCTTCTCTCCCGTAGCGATGTTTAAGTCCATTCGGATTTTATTAGCAATTGCTGCGTTTCATGATTATGAAATATGGCAGATGGATGTCAAGACTGCTTTCCTCAATGGCAACATTGATGAAGAGTTGTATATGATGCAACCCGAAGGTTTTGTCGATCCTAAGGATGCTGATAAAGTGTGCAAACTTCAGCGTTCCATTTATGGACTGAAGCAAGCATCTCGGAGTTGGAACCTTCGTTTTGATCAAGTGATCAAGAGCTTTGGATTTGTTCCAAATAGCTACGAAGCTTGTATCTACAAGAAAGTGAGTGGGAGCTCAGTGACATTTCTGGTACTATATGTGGATGACATATTGATTACTGGAAATGACATAAACATGCTTAACGATGTGAAGAGTTATTTGAACAAGTGTTTTTCAATGAAAGACCTAGGTGAAGCTGCTTATATATTGGGCATCAAAATCTATAGAGATTGACAAAGACGCCTGATAGCTTTAAGCCAGAGTACATACCTAGATAAAGTTCTGAAAAGGTTCAGAATGGATAAGGCAAAGAAAGGTTCAGTGCCTATGTTGTCAGGTAAGATATTGAGCAAGGCTCAGTGTCCAGCTACGGTAAATGATAGAGAAGCTATGAGCAAAGTTCCTTATGCCTCGGCCATAGGTTCTATCATATATGCCATGCTGTGTACTAGACCGGATGTGTCCAATGCTCTTAGTTTGACGAGCAGATACCAAAGTGATCCAGAAGTGGAACACTGGACAACCGTGAATAACATCCTAAAGTACCTAAATAGGACTAAAGAAATGTTCTTTGTCTATGAAGGTGATGAACAGCTCGTCGTAAAGGGTTACGTCGATGCTAGTTTTGACACCGACAAGGATGATTCTAAATCTCAGACAGGATACGTTTATATTTTGAATGGAGGAGCTGTGAGTTGGAGAAGCTGCAAGCAAAGCATGATCGCGGGATCTACAGTAGAAGCGGAATACATGGCTGCTGCAGAAGCGTCAAGTGAAGGAGTTTGGATCAGGAACTTCATCTCTAAGCTTGGCGTGGTTCCAAGTGCATTGGACCCACTGGAGATATTGTGTGACAACACTGGCGCCATAGCACTCACCAAGGAACCAAGATATCATCCAAAGACCAAGCATATCAACCGCAAGTTTCATATAATCCGAGATTATATAACAGATGGAGATCTGAAGATTAGCAAAGGACATACAAATCTGAATGTCACATATCCATTGACTAAACCTCTTCCACGTGTAAAACATGATCAACACCTTAGTGCCATGGGTGTGAGATTGTTGCCAAATGTAAACTAGATTATTGACTCTAGTGCAAGTGGGAGACTGTTGGAATTATGCCCTATAGGCAATAATAAAGATGTTATTATTATAATTCTTGTTCATGATAAAGTTTATATTCCATGCTAGAATTGTATTAAGCGGAAACTTTAATACTTGTGTGATTTGTGAACAGCACCGTGTTCCTAGTATACCTCTATGGACTAGCTCATTGATTAATGATGGTTAAGGTTTCCTAACCATAGACATGAGTTGTCGATTAATAATGAGATCATATCATTGGGAGAATGATATGATGGACAGACCCAAACTAAGCAGAGCAATTAGATCGTGTCATCGTGTTCATCTTTGTGAAGCTTTTCTTATGTCAAATATTGTATTCCTTAGACCATGAGATAATACAACTCCCTGGTATCGGATGAAAGCTTTGAGGTCATCAAACGTCATCCTATGAGAGGGTGATCATAAAGGTGTCTCTCAGGTGATCGAAAAGTACCTGTTGGGTTGTATGTATCGAGATGGGATTTGTCCCTCCCAAGTCGGAGAGATATACTTAGGTCCCACTCGGTAATCGATATCAACACCACTTGCAAGCATGTGGTTAAGGAGTTAATCACAAAGTGATATCGGATTACGGAACGAGTAAAGTACTTGCTGTGAACGAGATTGAACTAGGTATGACGGTACCGACGATCAAATCTCGGGCAAGTAAAATATCGCGAGACGAAGGGAATATATATATGGGATTGAATGAATCCTGGCATCGTGGTTCAGCCGATATGATCATCGATGAATGTGTGGGAGTCAATATAGGTTTCCAGACCCCGCTGTTGATTATTGATATAAGATCATGTCTGCATATTCTCGAACCCGAAGGGTCACACACTTAACGTGTCTCGACGCTAGGATAGATTGGATAATTGGTTTATGAGTTTTTTGTTCGGAGTCTCGGATGGGATCCGGGACATCACGAGAGGTTCCAGAATGGTCTGGAGAATAAGATTCATATAAGGCAATGCAGTTTTTTGGAGTTCGGAATTGTTTCGGGTTAATCGGTATTGTACCGGAAGCTTCTAGAACCTTCCGGAGGGGGACCAACGTGGCCCCACCTGCCGGGAGGGGGCATGGGCCTATGAGGGAGTGCCCTGGCCGCATTGGGCCAGGGGCACAAGGCCCCATAGGGCCCAGCCGGCCAACCTAGGGCAAAACCCTAGGAGAGCTTCTAGAAGGGGGGAACTTGCCCCCCACTCCTCCCTCCTTGGCCGCCGGCCCTAGGGTTTGGGGGAGGGGCAAGGGCTGGCCGCCCACCCCTCTATATAAAGAGGGCTGGGGGCGCACCCCGTCCTACACCTCCTCCTCAAGCCCTAGCCGCCCTGCTGCCCTCCTCTCTGTCTCCCTCCCTACTGCACGTAGGCGAAGCCCTGCTGCAGAAACTCTCCACCACTTGCACCGCGCTGTCGCGTTGTAGATCCAATCCGTCTCTCCACCATACTTGCTGGACCGAGGAAGGAGGAGACGTCGAGGTGCCGCACGTGTGCATCTCTTGGAGGCATCGCCACTTGTGGTGCTAGATCGGATCGGATCGCGAGGAGGAGAAGCGAGTACGACTACATCACCCACGTTTCGTCGAACATTCCGCTGTACGAATCTTCAAGGGTATGAAGATCTCATCTAATCCCCCTCGTTGTTTGCATCTCCTAGATTAGATCTTGGCTTTCCCCGTTCGCATCCGTAGAAAATTTTGATTTACTATGCTGTCAAACCCTTCAGTTGTGAAGTGTATTTGAAGAACATAATTGAGCCTGTCGCCTTTTGGTGACTCAAGGACCATGCTTCCTCTGAGCCCTTAACAACCTTAGACCAATTACAGTATATTATCCAATATTTCGGCTCTGGCATCTTGGTGGTATCTTAAGCTTCTGTCAACCACAAGATAAACTAGATAGCCCACTTGGAGTGAGCTGCGACTATGATAGCCCACTTGGAAACACGTCCTATTGCCTCTCTGTTGTGAATGATGTTTGCCAGAGGATCCTCGACAATTGTAATGCTATGATCTTGGAATTAATGTCGAATATTGCAGGCTGCCATATACAATCCATACACAAGCTTCTGTAAGTGTGGGTAAACCTCCTTAGCTTGGACTCAGACAGTACATGATACCTATTGAATCTCAGATAACTCTGCTTTACACAATTAATTCAGAAAAGAAGCATAGACCAAGGGTATAATTAAATTAAACGTTGATACTGCATATGGTATTGATCAAGGCAGATGGAGTATGGGTGTTATTCCAAGTGATTTTTGTGGTAAATTTCTAGCTTCTAATTGCAAAGGAAATACACTTTGTTTCCGGATGCATTTATGATAGAAGCTTATGCACTAAGAGAGGGCTTTAGCATGGCCTGGTTGAAATAGAATTATCATCCAACCAGATAATTCTCAGGTGATTGATACTATGAAAAAGGTTAGATATTCTGCGACTTATTTGATGGCTATTTTTTATGATTGTGGACTCTATGCAACTGGGTTTTCATGAGTTGGCTAGGCATAGTTTTACTAGCAGAGTTGATTGTATTTGGGGCGATGATCTCTGAATCTCTCTAGCTTTTTTAGTTCTGAAACTATAGTGAACGACGTAACTATTTTTGAGTATCAATAAAGTAAGCCGAATGGCTTTCTCTCTCTCAAAAAAAAGCAAGCAAGCACATGCGCCGCTGCTTCTCCCAATCATCATGCATATGTGCACCTCACAAACAAATAAAAGCCTGGACAAATTATTTGCCAAAAAAAAATGAAAAGCTTGCGATGGACGATCTCCATGGCCTAGTACTCCTCGGGCTTGTATCTGGATCCGACCTTGAACTCTGCGGGCACGACGTCGTCGAAGACGTTCTTCATCCCCTTCTCAGACTGGAAGCGGAAGTTGAATGGGCCCTTGAGCGGCTTGTCGCTCTTGATCTCCCACACGCCGTCGTGGTTCTTCTTGAGGGCCTGCCACTCGTTGGATCCGTGCTCCTTGAGCTCCACCTCCGCCAGGGAGTCGCCATCCTTGTTGTACTTGATTTTCAGCGCCAGCTTCTTCTCGTCGGAGCCCTTCTCCACGGTGAACTCCACTGTGGCCGCGCACCACGCGCCGACGAACAGCGCCCCCAGCACCGCCGCCGCCAGAATCCTGCTGCTTGACGAAGCCATTCTTGATTTCTGGTTAGTTCTTGTGTTTCTTGCTGCTGTGAGATGGCGGTGTGGATTCTGAATTGGAGATGGATAGTGTCTGCTGGGTTATTTATGGGCGGATGGGCGGCACTCCGGCCATGTCGCCGAGGGCTCTGATTGCGGACCGGCCGGGCTTGTCGGAAGGAACGGAGAGAGAACCGCGCGCGGGGGGCTTGCACGGACAATGCTCATGGTCATGGCCGACATCGCCGGAGCATCACCCCGCCCGTTGCCTTGTTGGTCGTCGCTTCTGGATGCATGCATGCATGCCCATTGTACACCGACCATTATTTTCCAGCAAGTCCTTTGCATGCACTGAAAGTGCTGTTTATGTAGTACTAATATACTCCAAAATTTGATTGAAAACTTGCATACATATTTCAATTATTTATATATCCGAACTGTTTTTCTTTTGCAAAATTATATATGCCAACTTAATTATCTAGGAGCGCGAAACTTGTCAAACGGTAACGTGCCCAAAGTTAAAGTTATAGTAATTATTTAGGAGTGCAATAAATTTCACATACACCGGTCAATCTTTTGTGCATCAAAAATTAATTATTCAACATTAATTACAATATGTTCGAATGAAAATATGGCGCGGCACAATTTTATAGAAATTTTGCATCAGAAAACTCAATTCGAAATAAGCACGTTAAAACCACCTGGGTGATTCTATCTCGCCCTACCTTTTCTTATTTTGTGATAAAGGTTTAACGGCTTTAATACATCACTATAATGCTGGTTTTGTAGACAGAGGTATGAGAGTCTACCATAGATTATCATGGATCTCTCACCTATTGTTTGTGGACAATAGTATGATCTTTATTAATGCCAATGGTGTGAGCCCAAGAAGACTGAATGATATCATGCAAATATATGATGGTGCTACAGGTCAAAGACACTACAAGGAAAATCGTCTTTTACAACAGACGATTTTTGTAGTTGAAGACCCTTTTTCGTGTTTGAAAAACCTTTTACGACGGATGACCTTCATGTTAAAAGCCCCGTCACAAATAAATCTATCACAGTTTTTTCGCCGACCGTGGCAGATCGCACCGTTCAGTTACGAAAACTAGTTCCGTCCTAGATATGTTCGTCAGCCGCATTAACGGCTTACGGCTGACGTCATGCAAACTGTCATATGTCGAACACTAACAGTCAGTTAGCATCGTTAACTGTTATTAAAACCACGGTAGAAGTCAGACCCAACCAATGCCTGATTATTATTATTAAGTCGACCGGCCTATTAAGAAAGCTCAATAGTATCACGGTCCGTCACTGTTCGACGCGATGGAGTTCCTTAAACAAATCTACAGTTGTATGTATTTTATAAGTGTGAAAAGTTATGTGATGATACTGAAGCTGAGTTTGCCTTTACGACTGGTCTAGTGTTTTCACTGTCGGATTTTCAGTTAAGGTGAATTGGGGTTTGTTGGAACCTTTTTCATGGTCTCGTGGATTTAGACAGAGTGATTCTATTTCTCTCACTAGTGAAAACGAGGCTTTTGGTTAAGCCTGGAAATGGGCTTTAACATTGGTTCTTCTACGAACCGGTGTTAAAAGAGACCGTACCAGCGTGGCCCTTGCGGCAAAAAGAAGCCCCTTTAACACCGATTCGTGCCACGTGAACAATGCTCATGGTCATGGCCGACATCGCCGGAGCATCACCCCGCCCGTTGCCTTGTTGGTCGTCGCTTCTGGATGCATGCATGCATGCATGCCCATTGTACACCGACCATTATTTTCCAGCAAGTCCTTTGCATGCACTGAAAGTGCTGTTTATGTAATACTAATATACTCCACAATTTGATTGAAAACTTGCATACATATTTCAATTATTTATATATCCGAACTGTTTTTCTTTTGCAAAATTATATATGCCAACTTAATTATCTAGGAGCGCGAAACTTGTCAAACGGTAACATACACTAGTCAATCTTTTGTGCATCAAAAATTAATTATTCAACATTAATTACAATATGTTCGAATGAAAATATGGCGCGCCACAATTTTATAGAAATTTTGCATAAGAAAACTCAATTCGAAATAAGCACGTTAAAACCACCAGGGTGATTCTATCTTGCCCTACCTTTTCTTATTTTGTGATAAAGGTTTAACGGTTTTAATACTTCACTATAATGCTGGTTTTGTAGACAGAGGTGTGAGAGTCTACCATAGATTATCAAGTATCTCTCACCTATTGTTTGTGGACAACAGTATGATGATCTTTATTAATGCCAATGGTGTGAACGCAAGAAGACAATGATATCATGCAAATATATGATGATGCTACAGGTCAAAGACACTACAAGGAAAATCGTCTGTTGTAGTCCTATTTTTCGGGGCTGAAAAACCTTTTAGAATGGATGACCTTCGTGTTAAAAGCTCTGTCATAAATATATTTATCACGGTTTTTTTCGCCGACCGTAGCGGATCGCACCCTTCAGTCTCAAAGCCTAGTTCCGCTATAGATATAATCGCCAGCCGCGTTGACTGCTGACGTCATGCAAACTGTCACATGGCGAACACCGTTAACAGCTAGTTAGCGCAGTTAACTGTTAATAAAACCATGGTAGAAGTCGGGTCCAGCCAAGGCCTGATTACTAGTAAGTGGGCCGGCCTATTAAGAGAGCCTAATAGTATCACGGCCCATTATTGTTTCGTCCTGCACTGTTTGAAATAGGCATATTAGTCCTGCCAGCTGTGGTCCGTAAATTTTCTAGCGCGTTACTATTTCGAACTGCACTGATTGAAATGAGCCTATTTGTGCGGCCCGTGAACTATCAGGTCTGTTACTATTTCGTACTTTACTGTTTGAAATGGGCCCATTTGCGCAACTCCCTTTGGCCCATAAACTTTCGGACCCGTTACTGTATAATCCTACACTATTAGGGATGGGCTCATTTATATAACCCTTTGTGGCCTATAAACTTTTGGTCTCGTTACTGTTCAGGCCCGTAAACGGCTTGCTCATATTTTGGCCTATTATAGTTCTAGCCTGATAAGTTTCTCGGTCTGTTATTGTTCTAGCCTGGTGCATTTTCCGGCCTGTTACTGTTCTCGCCTGCTATGATCCTGGCTATTTTTCTAGTCTGTCCTGCTACCGTTCTAGCTCGTTACTGTTTTGTCTTTTTAAGTTTCTCGCTAGTTTACTTTTCTGGTCTGTTACTGTTTTTGGCCTATCACTGTTTTGGCATGTTACTGTTTTAGTCTTTTACTATTTCGGCTTGTAACTATTAATAAGCAAGCATGTGGGTCGGTCCATTACTTTTACGGTCTTTTATAGTTTCGGTATTTTTGGAGCCTATTCTGATAACATAAATGGTTTACAATTTGCGATCATCTTTTCTTGTCCATCGTCGACCTAATACAAGATGGGCCAATACGAAAGCCTGATATTGTACCCTAATTGATTTGGCTAGCGTAGGTATGGTACCGCCTACCGCCATGTATGGACGGCATCAACTAAATGCCTACATGGCCTATACGAATTATCTAGATATTACATGAGCTACAAACTACTTAAATTACCACATATTATCAACTCCAAGGAAATAAAATTTGGCATTTCATTTGACAATCGAGTTGATAGAAATATTCAATTTGCTTTCTCCATCTATCACCTGGATCTCCCTTTTGAGTGTGACATCTACGTTGGAAAACAATCTTGAGACATGATCTTGCATGTTGGGGGGATCACCCCCGGGTAGGCTAACCCGATAAGGTATAAGGGCAATGAACTGTCAGCCAACTGATAGCAGCCGAATGTAAAAACTCAAAAGCATACCAGAGAGAAGGAAAGACTTAGCGCGAACTGGCAGAGCAGTCAGTCGGATGAAAAGACGCAGCCAAGACTCCTAGCCAGCTGGATCATCCTAGCCGGACACAGGAAGTCGGCCGGATCATCCCAGCCAGACAGGGTCAACCGGGAAGACAAAGGTACTAGGGTGACTGGCGCACATTAAAATGTCGCCCCTAGCAGACAACGACGAGACAAGAGATAGCCGACAGCATGGATGCCGGAGATGGTGGGCCGTACCCGTGTTGGGCAGGAACAGGAGCCGCCGCCCATGTCGGCCGAGGCGCGCGGCACTGCACCAGACGTCAGGAGCCAAGATACTGTACCAGAATAGTCGACTGGGCCTTCCTGTGGGACCCTCCAGTTGGCCATACCGTTAACCATGCTGTCTCAGTCCTCCCTCCAGTTGGCCATACCGTTAACCATGCTATCTCAGTCCTATATAAGGGGCAGCAAGGGCATCGTAGCAAGGGTGGAACTCTCATTATATAGAACACACCGATCCAGCTCAAGGAGACTTGTAGTTCATCATATTCATCCTCATAGTCAGATCGGCAGGAGTAAGGGCTTTACCCACCTCGAGGGCCCTGAACCTAGGTACTTCATGTGTCCCCCGACGCTTGCTTATATCCAATCCTACCTGGCAATGTTGTCGCTTGCCTCACTTATTGCTCCCACCCTCTATCTAGCCTTCTCAGGCACTGTCGTTTCCATAACAACGACAGTTGGAGCCCATCGTGGGGCCAGGAATGGCGGCGACCGGAATCATGTTCCGCACGGGACCCTGTACGTCGGCCGTCGAGTGCATGGCTTCCAGCCTCATGCTCACCTCGGGGCAGTTCGACTGCATCATCGACAACGCCCACTACTTCGTCGGATCCAACTTTCCGGCGGGCACCACTTTCCTATTGTTCGGCGACCTACCAGTCTATGTTGCCATCATGCCAGAATGTTTCCCTCAGGAAATTGCCTCCTTCGTCGAGCCATTGCGCACTGCCGGTAGCACGCTCACCGCGCCTCGCGGCGTGGAAGTGATGATGGCCGGGTCGGGCCATAACCGTCGACCCTCCCTCGAGCACACCGAGTATGGAGTCGGGACTTCCGCTCCTCTGAGGGAGATAGCCATCATGGAGAAAACTATTGAGGAGATCCTCACTCCGGTGAATCCTAGGGATGATCCGGATCTGGTGGCCGCAAAAATAGAAGCGGCTCGGGAGCATCTGCTCTAGCAGGCCCAGAAGCTGGCCTCGACCAAGTTTCAGATGAAGAGTACTATGCTCGAGTACCACCATGCCCATGGCCTCACCCCGGTTAGCCTCGAGCCTAGCCGGCGTGGGATCATGCAGCATCGCGGGTGAGAATTGGGAGCCCATTTTGAAAGATACGGTGAGTTGGACCCGCCCCCATTCTTCCCACCACAGGTGTATGACACCACAATCAAGAATTTGTGCACCGCGAGAGCTGCCACGTAAGAATTTCGTCACCCGGAGGGCGAGGAGATATCCCGGAAGGATCAGCGGGTTCAACATCTCCTACGGTCGCACACGAGCAGGCCGATGTAGTCCGGCTCGTGTGCGAGACGGCCGCTGCTAGCACCAGAGGGAACCGGTCGGCTGGCGGTAGCCGAGGAGAGCACCGTAACACTCAGCAGTTCTCTTCTCCTTCTGGAGGCCAAGCTCACCCTCGCTCTAGTCATCGCCATTCAAGCAGCAGCTAGTCCCGCAACCAGCCGGGCAGGGCAACCAGCAGAGTGCCAGGATCCGAGAAATTGGCAGGAGAGGGCCACCCTCCTCCACCTCCACCATCCCGCCTCTTAGGCCGAGTGGGAACGCCCAACCCGGTTGAGCTAGACGCCTGCAAACGAATCGACCTCCTAACGCAAGCTCACGTCACGGAGGAGGAAGATGCAATCGGACCAGTGTGCTTCGGGTCGCGTATTCGATGCAAACCATTCCCTGACAAGTTCTCCTTGCCACGAGAAACCCTCAAGGACGACAACACCGTGAAGTCGGAAGATTGGCTAACCGACTACGCCACGGAATTTGGCATTGCTCATGGCAATAAGCGGGTGGCAATAATCTATGTGCCTCTCATGTTGACCAGTTCGGCCAGAACCTGGCTCAACAGCGTCACGCCAACAAAATCAAGGCTTGGACTGGCTTCGAGAAGGTCTTCATCTAGAACTTCAATGACACCTACAAGCGTCCGAGTCGGCCCCGTGATCTGTATCTATGCGTCCAGGGAGACCGCGAGTCATATCGCGAGTACCTCGCCCGCTGGACTAAGCTACGCAACTCCTACGAAGGGGTGGTGGAGAACCAAGCAATCAGTTTCTTCATCGAAGGGTGTCGAGAGGGCACGATGCTATGCCACCGGCTTCTGTGTGATGATCCCAAGACCATGGCAGAGCTGATGACCGTCGCCGACCAGTACGCCATCACGGACGCAGCCATGAAGAAGCCCCTCCAGGTAAATGCTGAAGAACGAACGGTTAGCGTCGAGCCGGATCGCGAAAGGCAAGGTAGTCAAGGAGGAGACGCCGGATCGTCCAGATGGCCCAATAACTACGACAACCACTACTAGGTCAAGTGCCTGGCTGAGCAGCAAGGTCCTCGGTACCACCAGAGGTAAGTCAACGTGATGTAGGGCGCACTGGCTAGAGACAATAAGAGGAAGAAACCCAAGTTCACCTTCGAGCAAATGTTCGAGGGGCCATGCAAGTACCACAGTGGCGCCTTCAAGCCAGCTATGCATACCGCTCGTAAATGTAGCTGGACCTGGCAGATAAGGGAGCAGGACGGCTTGCCTCCTATTCCCCCACCCCCTCTCGGTTGTCCCCCGCCACCGGCTAGGCCATCCGGGAACAACAACAATAACTCCATCATCTGGGTAGCGGACTCGGGGGATGCCGGATCATAGGACCTAAAGCTGGATGACAAGCAGCAGCTCGCCGGTTCAAAAGTTGCAGTGTGACCTGGCTCGAATGACCCGGGGGCTTCCGTGTCGCCTCACCAAGCATCGCCAGACGAGCCAAGAGGCTCAGGGGCTACCAAACCAGGCACCCCACCCGGTTGCCCGCCGGATGAGCTACAACTTGTGCACGAGAGCGTCTTCCCATCTAGGAAGTGCCATCCTAGGCACAAACCTTCATGAATTACAACGTCAATGGAGAGCTTCCGGATGACGAAGTGGAGGCCATACAAATCAGGCGCCACGCGCACATGTACACCATCATCAACAAAGAACTGTACAAGCACAGCGCCTCGGGCATCTTCCAGCGATACTCGATCAAGATACCAGCCACCGGTTGCTGAAGGAGATCCACCAGGGGGAGTGCGGCCACCACGCCTCTTCTCTACTCATAGTCACCAAGGCACTTCGCCATGGCTTCTACTGGCCCACCGCAGCAGACGACGCAAACCACATGGTCCATTGCGTGCAACGGGTTCTAGCGATTCTGCCATCTAAGACACATGCCTACTTTCGTGCTCAAGACCATACCAATCACGTGGCCCTTTGCTGTTTGGGGGACTAGACATGGTCGGTCCCTTCAAGCAGGCTCGCGTGGGCATGACGCATATGCTAGTGGCAGTGGAGAAGTTCACCAAGTGGATAGAAGCGAAGCCGATCCGAAAGCTAGACGGTGCCATGGTCGTCACCTTCTTTCGGGATATCATCATCCGGTTTGGGTACCCCCACAGCATCATCAAGGGGGCCTTCGCCTGGTTCTGCCACAATAAAGGGATCCTAATGGACATAGCGTCTGTCGTGCATCCGCAATCTAACTTCCAGGTGGAAAGGGAAAACGTTTTGGTGCTATCCAGCATAAAGCCCCGATTGATGGTGCCCCTTGAGCGCTCCCCTGACTACTGGATTAAAGAGGTTCCGACCATGCTCTGGAGCCTACGCACTACTTGTAGTGTTTGTTTCATGGAAAACAAAAATTTCCTACCGCAAGAACACATAAAACCAAGATCCAATCTATGGAAAAGACAACATCTAATCTACAAGATCGGTGCAACGAGATTGTAGAGAACTATCCCTCGTAGATCCAAAGCATTAATGATATCAGATCTTGTGGTTGATGTAGTCAATCACTTGCCGATCTCAAGATCACGTAGACGATCCTTTTGGTGCCATGTTCCGGAAGCGATTCCACACTCGGTCACACATACGGAGTCGATGAAGAGCTTCCTCTCCCCGTTCTAGCGGGCAGCAGAGGTAGTAGATTACAGTGACCTAGCATACCACTTCATGTGTAGTACACTATAGTCGTTGACATGACATTCAAAGAACACCGTTCTTCAAATATCACATCCCTTAGAGTGGTACAACAGAAACATTGCAGGTCTAAATTACAAACATACATACTTTATTATTAGAATACCAGAAGTTCAGTACTTCAAGTGATTCAAACTTACAAACCAAACTTAAATAGTTTCAGTGGAAGATCAAAGTTTCAAACTCATACTCTGAACTGAGATCAACAACTTATTATATAAAGTTTATACTGCTCAGCTCAATTGGTTTACTACTAACTAAGGCAACTATTCAGACTCGTTGCCCTCCACTCCATAGAATATTTCATAATCCACCCCTTCCACTCCTCCGGATAGGTCTAGTTGCTTGTAGTAGACATCCTCTTGTCCTTCAGCAGCATACATCGGAATGTCTTCTGGCTCCTCGGAGTCTAAGCAGGGTATCAAAGGAAAGAGTGAGTAATAGCATTATGCAGCAAGTTCATATTTGATGCTCTATCTAGCACCTCGGACTATCGGTCCTTCGCACTATGCAGTTTTCATAAACATTTCTTCAAAGATTGATTTTAATATAAAAAACTATGCCCATCAGCCTTCATAGGTTGACTAGAACTTCATGGAGTTCCTTTCCTGCCGCATTCGCAGTTCCTTCCCGGAACATGGTGTAACAAGTTATAGTTCTTACACTCCACGGAGGTGCGTTGCTTTACCCATGAGAGATCAAATGCTTGTTGCACAACCAGGCGTACTTTCCCGTCCACAATTCCCTGATGTGGGGCCTAGCAGATGATCCAAGACAATCACTTCCCTCTTCGCGACCCCACACGTCTCCTTTGTGTATGCCATGCCCACCTATTGAATTACGGAAATGGACAGTACAAACCGTTCAGATGCTAGGACTACCATGGGACATTGAGGGTTCCCACCCATATGTTGCATATCCTCTACAAATTACCAATTAATGCATGCTACAAGGATAACATCCATAGCCAGTGTATCCGGCTACATGCGAAAGGAAGAAGATACAGCTGACTTCTCTGCCCCATTCCAAATCTCATGGTTAACGCGTATTATACGGCGCTAGAATTACTGATGTCACGCGTTGTTAATTCCTATGGTGAATCTCATGCAATTGGAAACCTAAGTTCCATTTCTAACCTTATGTTTATCATCACTTAGGATGATAACAACATTTTGTTTGTTTGAGAAAATACTATTTTCATTCTTATCTTCAGATCATAGATGATAACACACAATTTGCAATTACTTTGATAAAACTCATCAAAGGACATGAGCAAGTGATGAACTTGCCCTGTGACTGCAAGGTAGTGAAGTTGGATGCTTGCACTCGACCTTGAGCTTCTATTTCTTCAAAACACCA
This sequence comes from Avena sativa, assembly GCA_916181665.1. NCBI lineage: Eukaryota > Viridiplantae > Streptophyta > Magnoliopsida > Poales > Poaceae > Avena > Avena sativa. The sequence continues at coordinate 223,449,397 of OV702296.1, forward strand.
TTATTGCCTGGTAAGGACAATATTTAAAGAAGCAATAATGAACATGCATAGTAATGCAATGCATTATTAATTAATTTTCTTCTTTGTGTGTTTTACCCACTTTACTAAATCCTTATTTTCTTTTATTAATAAAAGAAGGTTATTAATGGAATTCTTAATATTTTGTAAATATTATATTTAATATTTTTGTGGGACAATATATTATTATAAGAGTTTAAATCTTATTTTTATTTAATTTTAACTCTTATCATTATTTTCTTAAAATTCTATTTAAAAATAAGTATTTTAATTTATAAGATTTTATTTTACTAATCTAAATAGAAATTTAATATTTTTCTAAAATACTATACTCATTTAGAATTGTAAAAATGATTTTTATTTATTTTTAGGTGTTTTATATATTTTTATAAAATTCCTTATAGAATTTATATTATAAAAATATTTAATCTAAATTTATTCTATTAAAAATAAAATTCTTAATTTTATTGGGTAACTTATATTTTTATAAACTCATAGATATATTATTTATATTTTAAGGATTTTTTTCCATTTCTTAGAGATTATTTAGTTTTAGCGTTATTTTACTCTTTAACATTAGTTGACATTCTCTATTTAAAGATCTGGACCTAGCCTATTGGGCTGGCCCAGCACTGACCTGGCCCACCTAGGCTGGTCAAACCCACTAGTTCGAGTGGTACTGTCCTGTACCGGCCGAGTACATTCTATCGCGCGTGCGCACTCATTTCTTCTCCTCTCTCTCGCCCCGGTGTGGCGTTGTGTTGCCGCCGCAGTCTCCGTGCTATTCCAGCCTCCTCGGGCTTCTCCGGCCGCCGCCATGGTGCAATACGAGATAGTCGGTGATGCTTCATCGACTAGTCCCGCTTGATTCGTTGCTAGGCCTCTCTCCTGACTAGGCCGCCTCCACCCCGAACCCTAGGGATTAGTGGCTACCTGCGATTTGGTGCTCTGTCGTCCCTGTGGTGCTATTCTGTGGTTCTGGTGGCCATGTGGTGCCACCATTGCTGCTCGTGTTGCTGTGGCTGCTATGCTCGTGGCTTGGCGCGGCTTGCAGCACCTCCGGGTTCTCCCCGTGCCACCGTGTGTGTGTTCGCCATTAGTTTTGCTTCCTCTTCTAACTACGGCGAGGACCTCGGGTTAGTTCATCCCTTTCCCCCTCTTTTTCTCTATCCTACCATGCTGGCTTGTGTGTGCTTGCAACACACATACCCTAAGTGTGATTATCTGTTGTTCTATGTTTCATCCCTCTGTGGTAGGGTTCAATCCTTGATAACATGCTGCTTTGAGGTGATTACCTATTAATCCTAGTTGTGTAGATTTCACTATTGTACTGTGATCTTAGTGTTGACAGTGGTTCTGTCAGTAGCTGTTAACTGAAATTTTATTTACTGGTCTGTATTGATATGTTCTGATGTGAAGAAATTGGAGTTGGTTATTGTGAGATCCAGTAACATGGCTTAATAGGATTGATAGGATACCCATATCAACAAGTTGCAACTTCTTTTCCGGAAGCTCATTCGAAAAGAACTCTAAGGTTAAGCGTGCTTGGCCTAGAGCAATTCTAGGATGGGTGACCGACCGGGAAATGGGTAACCGGGTGCGCACGAGTGAGGACAAAGTGCGCAGAAAAGACTAGTGTTGGTCTGTGGGGCCAGTCTAGATATCCTATTAAGCTGCCAGGAGTGACACCCCCCGGGCCCAGGAGTGGACGGGGTGTTACAAGTGGTATCAGAGCCGACCTCGCGGTTAAACGGGTGTGTGCGGGTTAGTGGCGGGACATGTGGAGCATGGCACGTGTGGCCCGGAGTGGACACGGCATGGCACATGTGCCGGCACTGGACGCACAGACGTGTGCCAAGAGGGAACGTTCCTGGGGTGTGCTTGATCGATGAGGGCATCGATCTTCTAAAGGGTGGGTGTATGTGAGATCCAGTAACATGGCTTAATAGGATTGATAGGATACCCATATCAACAAGTTGCAACTTCTTTTCCGGAAGCTCATTCGAAAAGAACTCTAAGGTTAAGCGTGCTTGGCCTAGAGCAATTCTAGGATGGGTGACCGACCGGGAAATGGGTAACCGGGTGCGCACGAGTGAGGACAAAGTGCGCAGAAAAGACTAGTGTTGGTCTGTGGGGCCAGTCTAGATATCCTATTAAGCTGCCAGGAGTGACACCCCCCGGGCCCAGGAGTGGACGGGGTGTTACAGTTATATACTCCAATGGTTCTCTGATAATTTTAGATGATAGAATGTATAAATGACAAAATGATTCCTAATTATTTATCCCTAGAAATGATTGAGTATGGAAACTAACTTATGTATCCTATATACTTGGATTTCTTATTAAGAAGGTTATTGTGACACCATAATTTGATTGGTACACACTTCCTGTCTTTGGATAGGCTTTTTATGAGCTCTACTTTGGATTGGCTTAGCTTGTATGCTTGGAAAGATTTCTGTTATTTATTGAACTATATTGGATGTATTCTTTCGTTTGTGACGCTAGTATGATACTTTGCTTGGTAGAAACAAAGTTTTTACCTGATGTGTCCTCCTCTTACATATCCCTTGATGGATAATTCCTAGGTATGATTCCTACTATGTTTAGGAAAATGATTTGATAGTCTTTTGTAAGGATAATATGGTGGGTCCTTACTGTTTAAGATCAAGTTTTAAGATGTAATCATTTCTGAGGTGCTACCATCCATAGGACGTGCCCAAAAATGTTCATTTAAGGATTCCTTTGTATCTAGTTATAAAACTAGAGATTTCTATCCAAGATCAATGATGCAAAGGATGAGATCTTGGTTATAGTTTGTAAACATTTACTATTGGCTTTTTTACTTTCTTCTATGATGGATACACCTCACTTGGGCATTTTTCTGAGAAAAAAAAAATAACAACACATGGTCTGATGAAATGGATAAGATCAATCATGTGATGGTTTTGTATAAACTCACCACACAGCTGCTTGTTGATGATGTTGTTGTGCTGGTTGTTTTTGCTGGCTTGATCCTGGAGTGGTGATCACTCCCTGGACCTTGTCCTACACCTCCTCCTTTCTCCTATCAACTAGTGCTTGACCTTGATGTCCTCCTGCACCACCCCCTCCTTAGGTTACCACCATGTGGATGATCTATTTGGTTTGTTGTATGGATTGGCTGGTGGATTTGTTGGATATTTGGCAAGATATGTGGTGTTATTGGCTTTGTTCTTGAGAGTGTGGTGGTGATATGAAATGACCAGCAGCTATGCTACGGCAGTGTGATCCTTTTTGATAGTGTCGAGCTGTTGTTGCTATGTTGACAACACACATCATGTAGTTAGGTGATTGTGCCGCTTCACTGTTCTATTCCCTTTGGATCAGATCAAGTGAATTTGTTTTCACTGCTTAACCTTTTACTAATTACTAACATGGTTAAACTTGCCCCTTTTCCTTGGCTGATGATGTTGTACTGAAGCTTATTTGGCATGCTAAAATAGATATTACATTTTTGTGAAATTTGCCCCTTTGATTTACTCAATGATGTAAGTATGAGCAGTGCATTTCACTATACTCTACTTAGAGTAATATTAACCAATTAACATCATGTTTCTCTTGGATTTTCTTTTATTTTCCAGGTACAGAAACTTTGAAGATCAAGATTTAGTGTAGGAATAGATAGATAGTCTAGGTTTGATAATAATTTGTAATTTTTCATTTATTCTTTTGTAAAGAATCTTTGTAATAATATTCTTTTATTCAATAAATATTCCATTTATTATATCTTGTTTCTGTAATACATTTGTTTAATGTATTTATCTTTCTTTGTATTGTTGTAATGGAATAAGGAAAAGAAATAAGAATCCCTTTCTTATTTAATTTTTTTTGTTATCTTAAATTCTCATTATTGTTTAATATATATAATATAGTCAAACAATACTACTAAATCATTTTGGGAAAACAATTTAATACTATTTACTTCTAATTTTCAAATCTTTTCCAAATGATTTAAATTACAAATTTGAATTCAAATTGTTTCCCAAAAATTCATTAATCCCTAAAGGTCATGTCAAAATTTATAGCAATCACTATAAAGAGCTAATTCTACCTCTAGATATTGAAAGAAACTATGATCTCCTTAGGTTTTTGTTTAGTGAAAAAATTACCCTCATTTTATAGATGAATGCATGCAAATGATCAGATTCCTATTTCTACCCTTCGTTTGTTCCTAAATGCTGGGATGTTATAGACTTCCACCCTTAAATTAAACTTCGTGCCGAAATTTGTTGTTGTGTACCTGAATAGTTTTGGATAGGCTTATCTTAGATCATCTTGTTTTTACCATGTTGCTTCTCTCTTAGGGTGATGTTCCCATTGTACTTTGCAGTATTTGATTGCCCTGTTTCTTAACATTTTCCAGTACTCTTCCAGAATTTTGCAGGGTTTCTCTACCTAGGTCAAGTCTAGTTGTAACTCAATCTCTTGATGTGTAATTTCATCATCTAGAACTTTAAGACATTTCCAAAGTTGTGATACATGGAAAACATTGTGAGCGATCGAATCTTTTTGGTAACTCTAGAGCATAAGCTATTGTTCTATTCTGACTCATTATCTTGAATGGTCCGATATATCTTGGGCTTAGTTTTCCTTTAACTCCGAATTTCTTGACTCCCTTTGTTGGACTTACTTTGAGATATACCATATCTCCCCCTTCTGGATGCCATGATCTTCGACTTTGATCAGCATAACTCTTCTGTCAACTTCGAGCTATCTTCAATTGACCTTTAATAATATCGATGATATCTTGCTTCTCTTTGATATAGTCTAGTGCAAATTGTTTGCTACTACCACGTTCATACAAACATATTGGTGATCTACACTTTCTCCCATAAAGTACTTTATATGTTGCTGCCTTCAGACTACTCTAATAGCTATTGTTGTAGGAAAATTCTTCCAAATGTACACGATCTTCCCACGAACCTCCAAAGTCTAATGCACAAGCTCTAAGCATATCTACTAAGATTTGATTAGTTCTTTCTGTCTGACCTCCAATCTCTGGATGATAGGTTGTGCTAAAATCCAACTCTGAACCAAGTGCTTCATGTAGTTGTTTCCAAAATTCTAAAGTAAACACAGATCCTCTATCTGATACAATCTTCTTGGTGTTGGGCCACGTAGAGATAAAACAAATTTTCCCTCTAACATGGTGATCCCAAGATCTAGTTGAGGTAGAAGGCCACGAGGTTTACCACTAGACGCGCAGTTGCAGATTACTGATGTAGCGCGTCAGTTGATGCAGTGCAGCCCTTTGCGATCCGATCGTCCTGGTGCTGATCGTGCAACACCTCTGCTGGTATCCACACATACAAGGAGGAGCACCGGCGTCGAACTGCTAGGTTCGTAACGACGGCAGGACTGCTGTGGAGCTAGGGTTTCGAACACATGGAATGACCTAAGCGATCAACGATTAACCTTTCTGGGTTACCGTGCTCCACTATATATAGGGAGTGAACGTGGGCTCCACTCTCGTGGCCCATTCACTAAAGCCCATATAAAACCAGTCACTGTGAGTCCGACTCATTGACTCAGTCCAAATCCGGCCTGGGTCTAACCCAACCAGATTTCCGGTTCAGATCCAATCTGAACTTGCTCCCGCTCTTAAGTGTGTGACCCTGCAGGCTCATGGCTACTTGGACACGATTAGAGTCTGACTCTCAATCGATCTGTCGGTAGCGGCTCCTAGCAGAACATGCCGACTCCCAAGTACCAAAGAGTCATGACGACTTTCCTTTCCAATGTGACTTACGTTCGAGTCCCTTTTCACTCACGATATACCTTGTGAGACTATAGGCGAATATTTTTGATCCCTTAAATAGTCCGACTCTCTTCTCGATCCGAGATAAGTGATTCACCCGACTAACTCTTAGTCGATCGCCTCAGTTAACACTTAACCGAGTCGTGCATGGCCATGCTTTCCGAATCATATCTTCTGGGAGGGCCCAGAGAATATCTCTCTGAGTGGAGGGGAAAAATCCCATCTTGGTTATTCGCATAATGCAGCTTGATTCTCAGTCGACCCGAACTCTGCCTTTATGACTACCCAGTTACAGATCAACGTTTGACAAAACCTAAGTCGGTGATCCTCAACTTGGACTATGCAACGACCTCAGGTCTAAGGATTACATTGATTGAGATATACAAATGACAACTTGTTCGTTGTACCTCAATATGGGTCAATCCGACTCTCTAAACTCTTTAGCCGAATCTGTGTAAGTTGGAATAGCATCACCATGCCCATGACAAGTGGAACCGAGTCATCAAGCCGACTTTCACATTGGTTTATGTTGTGTGTCCAGCACAACCTCAATGACCAAGGATATTTAGTATAAACAACATGAATGTATAGTTCAACAACTGAATCACATATTCAATGATACACATCAGATGTTTATACAAGGACAACTTAATAAATTTATGAATACAATGGGAAATATCATCATACATGATTGCCTCTAGGGCATATTCCCAACAGTCTTCCACTTGCACTAGAGTCAATCTTCCGACATCACATGTCTAAGCATCTAATGCCCATGGCTCTGAGGTGCGCCTCATGCTTCGGCTGGGATAACGGCTTTGTCAACGAATCCGCAATATTTGCATCCGTGTGTACCTTGCATAACTTGATATCACCCTGATCCACGAACTGGCAAATCAAATGGTATCGCATGAGTATGTGCTTGTTCTTCTGGTGTTTTCTAGGTTCCTTGGATTCTACAATAGCACCATTGTTGTCACAATACAAGTCTAACGGATTGGACGAGCCCTGAACCACACCAAGATCCATGAGGAAATTACCCATCCAAACAGCTTACTTTGCTGCCTCCGAGGCGGCAATATACTCAGCCTCTATTGTAGCTGCAGACACAGTCTCTTGCTTGGAACTCTTCCAGCTCACAGCACCTTCGTTTATAACAAACACGTATCCGGATTGCGAACGAGAATCATCAAAGTCGGTAAGATAACTCGCATCCGTGTAACCCTTTACACTAAGTTCATCTTCACTACCAGAGACCAAAAACATATCCTTAGTCCTTCTCAAGTACTTTAGGATATTTTTAGCCGTTGTCTAGTGGATTTCTCCAGGATCAGCCTGGTATCTGCTCACAACACTTGGAGCATAGGAAACATCCGGCCTAGTACAAATCATGGCATACATGATGGATCTGACTGCAGAAGCATACATAATCGCACTCATCTGACTTTGCTCATCAGTTGTCGAAGGACACAGAGTCTTGCTAAGTTTTACACCATAGGACATTGGTAAGAACCCCTTCTTAGACGATTCCATGTTGAACTTCTTCAACACTTTGTCCAAATAAGTACTCTGACTCAATCCAATGAGCCTCCTTGATCTATCTCTATAGATCCGGATTCCGAGGATGTATGTTGCCTCACCCAAGCCTTTCATTGTGAAACTCCTTTCCAATGATTCCTTGGTTTCTTGCAACATCTGGACATCATTTCCAATCAGTAACATGTCATCCACATATAATATTAGAAATTTTACTTTGCTCCCACTAAACTTCTTGTATAAAAAAGAATCATGATCACTCTTGATGAAGCCAAACAATTTGGCTACCTCATCAAAGCGAATATTCCAACTCCGAGATGCTTGCTTCAACCCATAAATGGATTTCTAAAGTTTACATACCTTGTCAGCATTAGCCGGATCGACAAAACCCTCGGGTTGTATCATATACATGTCCTCGATTAAATTTCCGTTAAGGAAAGCCGTTTTGACATCCATCGGCCATATCTCATAGTTGAAATAGGATGCTATCGCTAACATGATCCGAACTGATTTAAGCATCGCTACGGGCGAGAAATTCTCGTCGTAATCAACTCCTTGAACTTGTCGGAACCCCTTCGCGACAAGACGTGCTCTATAGACAGAAACATTTCCATCCATATCATTTTTCTTCTTAAAGACCCATTTGCACTTGACGGGTCTTGCACCGTCCGGCAGATCAACCAAGTTCCAAACTTGATTTTCATCCATGGACTTTAACTCGGATCTCATGGCTCCAAGCCATGACTCGGAATTAGATCCAACCATCACTTCCGAATAATTTGCCGGCTCATCACTGTCTAACAGTAATACATCACGAACACTTCGCAATCTCGCCGATCTTCGTAGTACAGGTGCCGTTGCCGGCTTAGCTACCACAACTGGCTCGACCTCCAAGGTTTTTGCCAACTCGCTACTAGTCGGTTCCTCTCGAATTCGTTTGAGCTTCACTGTGCTCCCACTGACTCCTCGACTTAGAAACCCTTTCTCAAGGAAGACACCGTTCCAAGCGACAAACACTTTTCCCTCTTCTCGGTTGTAGAAGTAGTAACCCAAGGTTTTCCTCGGATACCCCACGAAAATACACTTATCCGACTTGGCCATAACCTTGTCCGACTGAATTCGCTTGAGAAATTCTTCACAACCCCAAATCTTAAGAAAAGACAAACTCGGCTTTTTGCCTGTCCACATCTCATGCGATGTCTTCTCTACTGACTTTGATGGTACTCTGTTTAGTGTGAGCGCCGCTGTTTCTAGACAATAACCCCAAAATGATAAAGGAAGATCTGTTCGACTCATCATTGACCATACCATGTCCAACAAGGTCCTATTCCGCCTTTCCGAAACACCATTACTTTGTGGCGTTCCTGGCGGAGTAAGTTGTGGAACTATTCCACAACTTTTCAGATGGTCATCAAACTGATGGCTCATGTACTCGCCTCCTCGGTCCAACCGAAGAAACTTTATTTTCTTGCCGAGTTGATTCTGTGCTTCATTCTAGAATTATTTGAACATTTCAAAGGCTTCCGACTTATGTTTCATCAAGTAGATATATCCATACGGACTCAAATCATCAGTGAAGGTAATGAAGTACTCATAACCACCCCTGGTTGTCGTGCTCATTGGTCCACATACATCACTATGTACTAGTACCAACAAGTCGGGCGCCCTTTCACAACTCTTTGCAAAAGGTGTCTTCGTCATTTTGCCGAGTAGGCAAGATTCGCATGTCTCGAACGACTCCAAGTCGAATGAAGTTAGGAGTCCATTATCATGGAGCTTCTTCGTGCGTTTCCAACTTATATGACCAAGCCGACAATGCCAAAAGTAAGTCATGTTCAGATCATTTGGTTTCAACCTTTTAACATTTATGTTATAAACCTACTCACCATCAAGATTCAAAATAAATAACCCGTCCTAGACGGGTGCAAAGCCGTGAAACATATCATTCAAATACAAAGAACAACCATTATTCTTAATATTCGACTCATAGCCTTGCCTCATCAAACATGAAGCAGAAATAATGTTTCGACTAAGCACTGGAACATAATAACAATTATTCAGTTCCATAATGAATCCGGAAGGTAAATGAAGCTGCATCATGCCGACTTCCAACGCAGCAACTCTTTCTTTGTTGCCGACTCGAATATCAACCTCGCCTCTTGCTACGCTCCTAGTTCTTACCAGTTCCTACAATGAGTTGCAGATGTGAATAACTGATCCGGTATCATATACCCAAGAACTATTAGGTGCATTATCAAGATATATGTCTATAACATTGCAAACAAGTGTACCTGAGTTGGAAGTCATACCTCCACTCTTGGCCTTGTAGGCCAAATACTTGCTGCAGTTCCTCTTACAATGGCCATCCGCCTTGTAGTAGAAGCAAGTAGATCCGGCTGAAGGAGATGGCTTAGTCCCTGAGGAAGCGCTTGGGACCGGGTCCTGAGCCTGCTTTCCTCCCGACTTAGCCTTCTTCTTAGTCCAAGAACTCTTCTTGAACTTAGCCTTATTATAAACCATCAAGACTTGACTGGCGCCCTTCTTGAGATCCGCCTCTGCCTGCTTGAGCATCCCATGCAATTCAGTGAGCTTGTTATCCATACCATGATGTGGTAGTTCGACATGAACTGCCCATATGCACTAGGAAGAGAGTTCAAAATTATATCCGTAGCGAACTCTTCTCTAATGGGGTAGCCAAGCCACTCCAGAGACTACATGTAACCCATTTTGATCACATGCAGACTCAGTGGACCACCATCCTTAAGCTTGCAACTCAGCAAAGCCTGAGAAACTTGATACCTCTCAGTCTTCTCCTAAGCCTGGAACATACTTTTGAGGCTTTCCATGAAACCTTTGCTGAGAGTTGATACCCATGAAACCTTTGCTGAGAGTTGATACCTCTCAGCAAAGGTTGTATGGTCATCCTTACGCTTTAGTTTCATGGGTAATCCTATGATAAAATCCATACCAATTTCTTCCCACTTCCATTCTAGAATTTCCAAAGGTTGTAATGGTCATGCTGGAATTGGATGGTCTGCTTTTACCCTTTTCACAAGTATGGCATTCATACACATATTTTGCAATGTCCCTCTTCATGTTATTCCACCATAATAATTCCATCAAATCCATGTACATATTTGTACTTCCTGGATGTATAGACTATGGTGTTTCATGTGCTTCTCAGAGTATTATTTCTTGAATCTCTGGTACATCTGGTACACAAAGACGATTTTGAAACCGTAAAGATCAATAATCCCCTAGGTGAAAAGCTAATGTTTGTCCTTCAGAAATTCTTTAAGTTCTTCAACAATGAAAGGATCTTCATCTTGATGTCTGAAAATCTCATTCCGAAGATCACTACTCTGTTCTTCAACTACTCTTATAGTATCTAACTTCTGTGCTTATGAATTGTATTTCCAATCTTTCCAAATCCATTTGCAATTATTTTGGCAGTTCTCTATTGATGGGTTGACTATCTGTGCCCTTCCAACTTAAAGCATCTGGTAGAACATTGGCTTTTCCAGGAGTATAATTGATCGTTAGATCATAATCCTTGATTAACTCTAGCCAACGCTTCTGTCTCATATTCAATTCCTTTTGAGTGAAGAAGTATTTGAGACTTTTATGGTCAGTGTATTACTCACACCTTGCTCCATAGATAAAATACCTCCATCCTTTTAAGGAAAAGACTACTGCTGCTAACTCCAAATCATGATTTGGGTAATTAACTTCATGTGGTTTTAGTTGTGTAGATCCATAAGAAATTACCTTATGATCTTGCATTAGCACACATCCCAATCCTTCCTTGGATGCATCACAATATATTGTGTAATCCTTTCCTGTTTCCGGAACTACTAAGACTGGTGCGATGGTTAATCTGGTTTTCAACTCCTGAAAACTTGCTTTGCACTTCTTATCCCATATGAATGGTGTATTCTTTCTCAGCAATTTGGTCATTGGTCTAGATATCTTGGAAAAACCTTTAATGAATCTCCAATAATAGCCTGCCATGCCTAAGAAACCTCGGATTTGCTTCACATTAGATGGTGCATTCCATTCCAACACTGATTGAACTTTGGATGGATTTACTGCAATTCCATCCTTACTAATAACATGACCAAGAAATTCTACCGGTCCAACCAGAACTCACACTTGCTAAACTTAGCATATAGCTTATGTTCTCTTAAGATTTGCAATGCATCCTCAAATGATTTATCCTTAGAACATATGAAAATATGATCAATGAACACTATATGATAAACTTGTCTAGATAAGGCATGAAGATTTTTTTCATCAAATTCATGAAGATTGCTAGTGCATTAGTCAATCCAAAAGGTACAACGATATACTCATGATGACCATATCTTGACACAAATGCTGTTTCGGAACTCTTCAGGTTTGATTTTTATCTGATGGTATCCAGATCTTTGATCAATATTGGAAAATACTCTAGCTCCTTTGACTTGATCAAATAGATCTTGAATTCTTGGCAATGGATACTTGTTCTTGATGGTGACATTGTTGATATTTATGTAATCACCACACATTCTTTGTCCTCCATCTCTCTTATCCACAAAAATTACCAGAGTTCCCCATGGAGATACACTTTCCTGGCTAACTCATCAATTTTCTCTTTCAGCTCTTTCAACTCTTTTGGATCCATTTTATATGGTGCTTGGGCTATTGGTGATGTAATAGGTATCAGGTTAATCATGAACTCTATTTCCTGATCAGGTGGCATTTTTGGTAATTATGCTGGTAACACATCTTGAAACTCATTTACTACCGGAATATTGTGACATCCCAAAAAAAATTATAATGATTATCAAACTCTAATCACTAAATTTATGGTTAACAAAAACTTTTATTAAATACAAACCAAATGAATGCATGTGTGTATGTGATGATTGAATGAATGCATGAATGGACTTGTGTGATTGACCTAAATAGCAAGGAATGGTTTAAAGATGAAAACAACATCATCTAAAACATTTCCAAGCAGAAACAAATCAAGAGAAAATCCAAAAACAAATCAAATAAGGCAAATGGTCATTTTTGCCAATCTTGCTCAGTAGGTCACTTTGAGTGTTTCTAGTCCAACATTTCAAACAGAAACTTTTTCATTTCTTTTCACCCCTTGCAAGACCAAGTAAAAGTGAATCAAAGCCCACCTTTCAAACTTGCAGAAACATTTGGCAACCCCATTCAGATGACAACTTAAAAAATTGAATCTTTAACATATGTGAAGATCCCACATTTTCAAAATCCAACCAAACCAGTGCCCCTTGACTAATCCAACTAACCATATACTCCCTGGTATGTGCCTAGCAAACCCACCAAGTTTGAATCCAAAATTCAAATTTGAATTTCTTTCGGCCATTTCATCAAATACCTTGTGATCAGCAAACAACAAAACACCAAACACTATTTGTAGCAGTGATTTTGACCAACCTTGTCCCCTCTCTAGCTCACTCTACACTCTTAGTAGAGGATCAAACTAATCTAACTAGCCTTAGCACCACTGTGAGCAAGCATAGCCATCAATGGTGACCATGCCGAGAGCACCATTGCCACCCCATGTCGCCAGCAAGCTAGAGGAAGCACTAGCCTCGCCAACCTTGTCTGGGGCACGTAGCACCGTCCACCGCCACCTCCTGTCCAAGCCCCGAGCCTTGCTAGCCCCTAGACCACACTGCTGAGCATGCCAAGCTTATCTGCGTGCGAGCCAAGAGCGCGCCAATGCGTCGCACGTGACAGCAACCGACAGACCGCGCGCCGCCCTCGCCGCTTGCATAAGTGATGGCGAGCACCCCAACACCCTGCCAGACAACCCCGTTCACCTCCGCCCGGACCATGGATGTTTTGCGCCATTAAAATCCCCGTTGGACCCGCCCAGAACGCCACGATGTTCCGACCGTTTAGCATCGCCCTGCACCGCGTGACCATGTCGTTGATCTTCGATAGGAGGCAACACACCGTCCCCTACCGTCGCTCATGCCGATAACCCGCTGTGCCGACGAACACGACGAGATCAGCCCGTGCCATTCGGTCCCCTCGTCGCACTATAAATAGAGGCCTTCCCTGCTCAAACTCTTCACACCATCTCACTCCGCACCTCTCACTGATAACACCCACTCACTCTCGGAGCAAGGCGAGCACCAGGTGGCCGGAATTTCACCGGAGTTTGCCGCTGCAGAGGAGGAGAGGCGCCTTCGATTGGAATCGCCGTCATCGACTTCGTCGTTCACCCCCATCGCTGACCATCGCTGGAGCCCCGGTGAGCCCCAGTTGACCCCCACTAGCCGCGCTAGGGTTCTGTCTCACCGTCGCTGCCCGACGTGGACGATGAACCACAGCCGTAGGATTAGAACTAGATCGCACGACCTAGATTCACCCATACCGCTTCGCCCTTCGCTTTCTCACTGACGAGTGGGGTCGCTCACTTACTTAGCCCGCGCGTGCTGTGCATAGTGGGCCGGCCCAGTTAACCCCCCCCCCCCCCCCCCGCGCGACCCATTAATACAAATTTAGATTTATTCTTTTAGTTTCAAACCTAGTTCTGTACCTAGATTCAAAAATCAACCCAGCTCGATTCATTGAACCAAAATGCATGAAACCAATTTTGTTAGAAAGGTACTGGAATGCTTAATCCAAGCCCGTTGCATTCAAACCATTTAGATTTATAGATCACCCATGGTAAAAATAACAAGGCAGAAGCTTTTCTGCATTCAAACATTTTTCAAAATTCAACCATAAAAGCTTTTGAGTTGATTCCAACTCTCAAAAATTACATTTAACCATACCTTTCAAAATATATAAAAATATATAGGTTTACTTACAGAAATAATGATAAAGCAATAAAAGAATGCCTCATAGACCATTCTAGTCATTTTATTTAATTAAAATAAAAAGGTTAAACTTTATTAAATTTTGACACCACTTTAAATCACATTCCCATGTACTTAAATATGTGGTGATGACATGTGTCAACATGATCCCATGTTTTGGTTGGAGAATATTAAATCTTAAGTAGTTTTTCATTGAGTAGAAATTAATTTTCTAAAATGAAATAAATAAGACAAGTGCTTTAATCTTTGTGATAATAGTGATGATGCTAGATCATCTAGTGTAAACCTTTGTGTGCTAAATAGAGTAGTTAAGAATTGTGTGGTGATTTTGTACCTCGTATTTATTTATAGACGCTAGTACTGACCAAGGATACAAGGAGGACGGAGGATACTACGAGGAATAAGCCGAGGAGAACTTCAACCACTACTCTGCACAAGGCAAGCCAATACTTGCAAGCTACTATTTAAGCAAGCTACCACTTGCAAGCTACTCATTAAGCAAGCTACCACTTGCAGGCTCTACTTGCAAGCTTGTACCCATTTGATGATACCCAATCCTAGTTTTACTTACAAAGCTTAATACTTTATTTCTTTATCAAAGCTTTCTCGTAGAGTTTACTTAGTAACTTGTAGATAATATAAGGGTATTGGAAGGTAGCATAAAGAGCATAAAACTTGGCCTAAGTTAGATAATCTTGATGTCACCCTGAGGGATGAGATTGAACTTAGATAAGGTACACTTGTTTACCACCCCTCATTAGTATTTACCCCCACTTGTAGATGCTAGTGCTAAGCATAAAACTTGATCAACTTTAGATTGGTAATACTTGGTGAAAATGGTTATGAAAACCTTAGAATGATGATTCATTCTACTTAAATGTTTTGACATGTGTTTCCAAACACGAAATAATTTTGATGATGAAAATGTTAAGGCATGAGCCTTAGCCCTTTACAAAACTGATGGTTGTCTGGATGCGATACCATTCCAATTTTACCGTACAACCACAATACCCGAAATTTGGGTAGGGCTTGACCGTAAATTTATATACCTTAGTATGGGTTCCCTTGCGGCCAAGGTTTGAGCTGAGGCTACCTTGTGAAGATTGTCCACCTGTGCAGTACCCAAGATGATAGTTGGTCATGGTTGGGAGGCCAAACTCACAAGAGAAGTGCCTATACTATGGCGTGTAATGGAAAGGTTAGGATTGATTATCTGCATACTGAGTATGGTGAATTCAGGATTGTTCCTGACGGATGTATCGAATGTTGTGCTGAAAGTGTACAATCTCTACAGAGTGTCAAACTATTCAAATAGTCGTGTCCGCGGTTATGGACAATTGGAGTGTCCATACGGTTCCGTCATTAGTTGTTTTCAAAATGACTTATGAAATGATTTGTGATTTGACTTGACCACAACAGAGTTGTGACCTGAACTTCAAGTTCCCACTTAGGTGTTATAAAACTTTCAACTAGATTTCTTTGCTTCTGTACTCAGTAGAGGTAAATCTGGCTTTTTGCAAAACAACCCTAGAGTTTAGTATCCTTCTCCAAAAGCCCCCTTCACTTGTTAGTATTAGTTTGCGAGTACTTAAAGAGTACTCATGGATTTGTCCCTGGCTATTCCCGTGGACAGACTATGAAGAGGAGTATCATGCAGAAGGACCGCAGGAAGGTTACGACAAGTAGGATCATCTCCCATCGTCAGCATTGCCTGTGACCATGAAGATGGAGCTTCACCCATGCTATCGTTATCCTTACGTAATTCCGCTGCTTGAATTGTATTAAGACTGGATCATGAGATCCTTATTCGTGTAAGACCTTATGTAGTTTTTTTAATGGATGATGTACTATGATATCCAATCTGTTATGTCTCACAAAAATGGTAATCCTGGGATTGCGATGTATTGCATAACAGGCATCTGTGATTAAAAATCTGGGTGTTGACAAGTTGGTATCAGAGCCATCCTGACCATAGGAGACCCTAGTTTAGAATGGACGTTTGAATAAAAAACTTAGTTTCAAAATCAAGGAAGTGAGTATTTATGAAAACTTATTCTCATTCTTACCACCTGGATTCTTTCAATTAAATTCATGTTCCTCTAAAATTCTTGCAAACTTACATAAAATTTGACACACTTGATCACTCTAATAACTTACTCATCCTATATTCGTATAGATGGACGTGAAGTACAATAAGTTTTATCATTTGGGGAATGGAGGAGACCTCATCTTTGAGCGTGACCTGGACTAGCTGGCAGAAATGCCGGAGCGTCCGCACCCCGAGTTCTTTGGAGCTCAGCTCAATGATCAGGAAGGAGAGGATTTGCAGTGGCTAGTTATTGCAAGTCTCCGAGTAAAGATTGAACCCCCCACCGCAGAGGGAATTCAGTTCACCTTGAGAGAGAACAACTGGCTCGATGGACTTGCCAGGGCCATGCATGAGTGAGTTCTACCAAGGTGTGATGTTATGGGACAGCCACTGGAGGCCCCATACCACAACGATCTAAAGACTCAGTTGGACCACCTCAGCTTCATGATGTATGACCGCCAGAAGGAGTTGGACAATGCCCGCTCCTATCCCAACCACAAGTACGCCATCACCGCCAAGTAGGATCAGACCATTGCCATGCTAGTGAAGGATCGCCAGTCTCGTCGTCGTCAGCTCAACAAGAAGGAGCGCATCATTGCCCGTCTTCACCACCGGTTCACGGATTTGGAGGAGACCATCCACGAGTGTAACATCTCTAAAATCAGGTTTCAAAACTCATGCATATCATCCATGCATCCATGATCATGTAGAGTTCATTTCAAACAAATCAATTCAAAAACAGGAGCATATGAGCTCATTATTTTATGTGTTTAGCATTAAATCAAATGCTACTCTCCAATGAGAGATTGTTGTTCATGAATCAAACCTTGGTACTTTCAGATTGTTTTGCTTGCTTGCCTTTTGCTTAAAACCAAAATTTCAAAACAAATATGATTTGAAAACCAATTTCAAAACCTATTTAAAACTAGTGCTATGTCACTGCTTATTTTGTTTTATTCCAAGTGACCAGGCCAGCACAAAGTGACCACTTGGTTTTGTGTCCAGATTTGTGAGGGTTGCACTCTACAAAAATCCTAAAAAGGTTTGAATTCAAACAGCTTTTGAAATCATTTGAAAATGATTCCTCAAATTGCAAACAAAAATAGAAAAGGAGTAAAGAAAAGGAAAAAGGCCGGCGCCAGTTATTTAGCCCAACAGAAGAACCAGCCCACTAAGCCCACCCGGGTTCCCCCTTCCCTCTCTCTCACTCGCAGACAGACCCATTGAGTCACTGACAGCCTGGACCCATCCCCACACCTTTTCTTTCGCTGACGACTGGGCCTCACTGCCGCGTCACCCATCGTCCTCAATCAGCGCCGACGACCACCTCGCCGCTGCCGTTTACCCGCACTGATGCCGCGCTTAAATTGCATTGATACAGCGAGAGATTTCCTCCCCCGTTCTGGCTACATAACCCCCCCTTGCCACTCATTGCCCCTCACCTTGCACAGACGCAACGCCACCAGGCTGCCCGCAATTTGACTTGCACCGCCGCTGTACCGAGAGACTCCGGCGAGCCAATACAGTGAGTAGCAGGCGCCCCTTGATTTCTAATTCATGCGAGCTGCTTCGCAATCATCCTGCGCATCTTCTCATACCTCTGTTTCATTCTGAATCGCCCTAGACCGTCGCCATCGTCCACCTCTGAAAGCGACTTTAGCTCACCTTGACTCCGATGACTAAATTCGGTGAGCCTCGTGTTCCCCTCTGTTTCTGAATCACACGAGCATGTTCGCCTGCATCTAGCGCACCTGTTCACACTTTTTGTTTGGGTCCTCATGCCCCAGAACGTCGCCTTCGTATCCGTTAGAGAGCATCCGACACCGCCAACAACTCCGACGAGCTCGTGCTGCTGTGTCCGTGCGCCCCGACCCTGCCGTCCACACGTTGAGCTCTAGCACACCACCGCGAGCCTGGTAAGCATCTCCGATGACCCCAAACCCCCCTGTAGCCACCGCGCCACCATGGACAGAGCCGCCGCCGCTAGTCGCCGCCACTAGCACCGCCAGAGAATGGTCGCTTGATCGCGGACCGTTAGATCTGGATCCATCGGCTGCGTTAGATTCATTTAGCAAAGGGGTACGCGTTAGATCTGGCTGTGCATCTTCATTTAAATCGTGTGTCTCTCTATGATCGATCCGCCCGAACCGGTACCAACTAATTGGAACACGCCGCGTGTCTGCTAGTTAGATTTAAAATCAGAATTTGAATCTATTAGATGTTTGATTTTGTTTTAATCATAACTTTTGTTTCCCACGTTAAAATTTGACAAATTTTATATCAATGGAATCAGGAGAGAAATCCCTTTCCATATATGCAATGTGTTTAATGTTTAGTTTCTGTTAAAATGGTTTTATTTACAGAAACATGTGTAGGACTATTTTGTGTATATAAATTATTTGAGAAATGTTTTAGTGTTCAAATAAAGGTTGTTTGGCAAGTTTTGAACTTGTTTATGAACCAGTACTGTGCACTTGTCCTGTTGAGTTTAGAAAATCATCACACATCATATTGCATGCATCCATATATTTTTTCTTGTATTTATTTTATATGTGATTTGTTGCTATGATTTTATGTGTAGATTTTGGTGCAAATAGTGATTGTGATTGTGAGGAGTGTAGCTACTCTCCAAACTACCAAGGCAAGTGGTACTTCATGATTTTATCCCTATGTTTTTCTACTATGCATTAGAAATATTGTGCTAGTCTTGCATGGTTATATTTTGCTTATATGCTATGCTTGGGAAATCCTAGTAGTTGTAGAATTGCTAGAAATTTCTAAGTTAAGATGCTTATCTATGCCATGCTTATCCTAGCTAGTAGCAACCAAGGGTGGTGAAATATTCATGTTATGATAAAATATTTCTAAGTCTTTGGACTTGTGTTTTGCTTAATAAAACAACTAAGTGAATGAAACACCTGGGTGGAATGGAAGGAATGGTTTATGTTGAGTGGTTACACAAGGCCCATTTCTATGGTTTACCTTGTGTATCTCACTTGTGGAAAGCCACCCAGGAACAAAGGGATTTGAGAGGCCAAATATTAAGAAGCTTCTAGTGCAGCCACTTGGCAATATGGGCTCTGCCTGGATCACATAGGTTGCAAAAACTTAGCCATTTGGACAGTTGGTGGTAGTGGGATGATAGGTTGGAACGCGTCCATTTGGTCTAAGGGAAGGCTTCTGAAAGGTCCTGTCTTGGTGAAAATCAAGTATGGTGGGGAAAGTGCATAACCTCTGCAGATGGAAGAAATCTAAGTACTTAGCCATGTCCCTGGTATTGGACAATTTGAGCATCAAGACATGGAAGCTATCAAGAATCTCCTCATCCCAATTTCTAAGTAAAAATTTGTGGTTGAACAAGGGTGAAGGACCTCAATGTCTATTGGTGGTTCCTTGGGAAAAGTTTTGACAAAGAAAAACTTAGAGTTTTCAACTAATAGGCAAAACCTATTTTGAGCAAAGCAAGCCTAAGCTACACTTAGCCAAAATGCATATAGTATCTAGTCCACCAATATTCTACTAAGGTATCACTTGACAATACTATTCCAATGTATTGACCCACTATGGCTGTAACTTGTGATGTTGCAGGTTATTATGATGATGATTAGGAGTCATGAGTCTACACTCAACATGTTTGCCTGTGGCACATGAAGATGAAGACTATTTATCTATTTACTTAATTAAACTATTGTACTAGGCATGTGGCCATCGAGTTGTAAAGACTATGTTTGTCTCTGGAATGACTGTAATAATGACCTTTGTATCTGTGTACTTCATCTTAAACTGTGGATGCTAACATTGATCCAGGGACTAGCATTGCAATCACAGGGATCCTTTTCCTTTATAAAGGAGGGATCTTACAGATGGTATCAGCGCTGACCCTCGCGGTTAAACGGGCATGTGCGGGTCAGTGGCGGACATGTGGCGCATGGCGCGTGTGGCCCGGAGTGGACACGGCATGGCACATGTGCCGGCACTGGACGTACAGACGTGTGCCAAGAGGGGACGTTCCTGGCTTGTGGTTGATCGACGAGGACGTCGATCTTCTAAGGGTGGGTGTATGTGAGACCCTGGCGCATGGCTCAATAGGATTGATAGGAAACCCATACCAACAAGTTGCGACTTCTTTTCCAGAAGCTCATTCGAAAAGAACTCTAAGGTTAAGCGTGCTTGGCCTAGAGGAATTCTAGGATGGGTGACCGACCGAGAAGTGGGTAACTGGGTGCGCATGAGTGAGGACAAAGTGCGCAGAAAAGACTAGTGTTGGTCTGTGGGGTTAGTCTAGAGATACTATTGAGCCGCCAGAAGTAACAGCCGTCGGTCCGGAGTGATCAGGGGTGTTACAAATTGGTATCGGAGCACTGTGTTGCCTGTAGGATTATGACCCTAGGATTGGAAACCACTAAGGAAAAAAATTCAACAACTTCCACACTTGTCTTTTCTTCTCGTAAACTTTTCTAATCTTCTTTCGCATCTCTATTTGTAGATGAACTCCATCAACAAAGCCGTAAGGAAGGGACCACTCATGACAATGACTTTGGAATGTGAGACAGAATTTCCCAAGGCTCTCAAGGACCTCATGGTTGCCATGGGAATACATGGTGCAGCTGTGTACAAAGGTTTTTGTGTGATGGATGAAGGAGTTGAGTACTGGTGGGTGCAACTTCACTTGTATAAAAACAATTAAGACAACCACAAGGAATCAGGATTCTGCATGGTCACCAATTCAGTGGTGCACACTACATTCTTTGATTCAGCAAGGGATGCAGCTTGGAAGTCCATCAAAGAACTTGGTGATAGAGTCAAGTGCAGAATGCTCAACATCCAGAATGACCTAAAGGAAGAAAAGAAATATACCCAAGAGTTGGAGGCTACCAACCAAACTTTAAGAAGAGACATTATAGACTTAGTAATGGAGTCATGTGCTCAAGATAGACTGATTGCTTCTAGAAATATTATGTTAACCAACTTGGCAAGTGAGTTGGGATTGTAACGTACTTAGTTAGTTGGACCTCCACTTATCACCTTATTTTCCAAATGTTGCTTGAAATAAGTTGAACCTTGGATGTTGTAATGGTTTCATGTATGCCATGACTTGTGTGAATTGATTTCCAAAGTTATACATGTGTTGCTTTGTTTTGTGATTCATTCCTATGTATGTTGATTCTAACTTTTTCTATCTTATAAATAGATGCCTAATGTTATTATCAGCACGGTTGATGAGTTCAAGGGAACTCGCTTTGGCACTCGTATTATTGAGCTCACTAGCCTGCTCAATGTCCCACTTCCTTCCATCATGATGCTTCCCCTCACCAAGTTTCAGAGGAAAGACCTTTGGGGCTTCAAGGTCAATCAGCCAGGACGCCAGACTGAGCCAGCCACGGAGGCCATCATCTTCAAGCTCATGCATGATGACAAGGAGAGAGGCCTTGAGGTAGTCATGCAGGATCTGATAGGACGTCTACTAGGGAGACACTCTCGTGAGGTTAGAGGTACTCATTTCCACACCTTCGGTAGACGTGATGAGGATGGTGAGGCCATTGACTTCGAGGACACTTCGAGGGAGTCAGCAGAGCCGATTCGTCTATACCTCCAGGACTTAGAGGTTCTTCTTAGGCATGTGGACACTGATAGGACCAACGTCATGCTCAACAATGACGAACTCCAGGTGCAGCTTTGTGAGAAGGACAAGCTCTTCGCGGAGCAAGATGAGATAGTCAAGGAGATGGAGGCCAAGTTCGAGAGTCAGGACAGAAAGTTCAAAAGTCAAGAGAAGCGAGTCCAAGATAGGAACAAGAGGATTCGAGACATGACTGCAGAACTGGAGGCCAAGGACTTCGAGCTCAAGCATCAGTAGACTGTGATAGAGAGGCTTCGTTCTCAGAAGAGGTCTCTCAAAGCCAAAGTAGAGACCTTGACCACCAATGTCGAGGAATACAAGACCGCTATGGAGAATGCAGGTCTTACATTTGTTGAGGAGGAGGTTGATGCCGAGGAGTAGTGTTGACTACTCATTTATCATTTATTTATCATGCTTTTTATTGAGTCGCAATGACCATCCAACATGTGGATGGCTTGCTACTGGTGTGTTTACTTTGCAAACTTGTTGTCCTTGTTGTTGAACTATTACTATTGTGATGCATGTTTGGTGATTGTTTATGTGATGTATTGTGCATGTTAGCATCTATGGGTATCTCATTCTTATCTCTATTGAACAAACCACAGATGCCTCCCCGTCGTGCCAATCCCAACCCCAACAACAACAACATCACCCCTGAGATGCAGTAAATGATGACAGCTCAGACTCAGCTGATGCAAATGATGACTACGTTCATCCAGAATCAGAACAACAACAACAACAACAACAACAATAACAACAATAACAACAACAATCGGAACAACCCATCCGGTTTTGACATGCTTACCAGGTTCTTGAGATTGAGGCCAGCAAAGTTCTCAGAAACTACTGATCCTATGGTGTAGCACCCCGGGTAAAACCACTACTAGAAAATTGCTTGATATTTTTGTTTTGTGCATCATCATGACATCATCATGCATCTAATTAACTAAAACTATTTTTCTTAAAACCTAGTTTTGCTTTCTACAAAGATCCCTCTCTATTTCAAAAGTAATCCCCGAACCCTTCCGGATATTTTGTTTGTCTAAAAACAAATTGCACAAGTCTTTCAAATAATACATAAAATTTTATATTATGTTGAGGAGGCAGCCAGCCAGGCCCAAAAGCCCAGCCGGCCACCTCCAAACCTAACCCTAATTTCCCTTCCACCAAACCCTAGACCTACCACAGCCTCCACTCCACCCCATTCCTTCCATCCGCCGCCAGCACACAGACGCACCCACCAACCCTCTGACTCGACGCGTCCCTGGAAACCGCCCCCACCCCACCCCGCGTACCTGTCCTGTCCCCACCTCCCTCATCTCGCCCATCCCGCTCACGATCCGCACCCCGACCCTGTTCTCTCCTTCCCCATCGCGAGGACCAACTCCTGAGTCCCGCATCCCCCGCCACCAGGCACTTCCGGCCGCGCCTTGTCGCCGCGGCAAGCCCCTGCGCCTCCCTCGATGGCGCCAACGAGGTCCCTCCTCCTCGCCTCTACACTGTAGGGAGGCCTCCTCTCCGCCGACGCCTACTGTCCCCGGCTACCCTCGTCTCTGGCACCGTCCGTCGCCTCCCTCGCCATCCTCCCTCGCGCGCGAGCCATGGTCACCACCAGCCGAGCTCGGACGCTGTATCGTTTTAAAGGTGATTTGGATCTTTGTATTGTATATTTGTATTCTTGACTCTTTGAGTCGTTGTTGATATATCTGCTCTGTGGGTTCCATCGTGGACTATTGTGTAATGGTATTACTTCGTTTTCCACCCGCACGAAAGTGCCTGGTGGGCACCTTTGAATCGTTTCTATGCGGGTTTGGCGGGAATCGCTGAAACTTGCATAGGGCCGATTCTGAGGGTGTTACCGAGTGGTATCAGAGCTCAGCAGTTACGATACCCCACTGGTCCAGCCTGTAGGATAACCTAGCTAACGACCGTGGTAGAGTGTCAAAACTATTTTGGAAAATCGGTTGGATAGATCTGATTAGGTCTGATTTTACTCCTTACCCCTCTGCTATTCTCCTCTTACCTCTGCATGTTTTGAATCTCCTCTCTTATCTTTTCTTTGAGTCCAGGACTTCTCGTGGTTGGGTTTTCGTTGTACCTCCAGGATTTCGCTTCCATCCTTTGTTAACGGAGCTTCGACAACTGGTCTTCATGCTATCTGATGGATCTTTCATCTGTTGTACATTTTAGTGGACCAAAAATTCACTAAATTTTTTCTTTCTATCCTCCGGTGTTTTCCGATACAACGAAGTCATCTACATCATATCTGATGAGAATCTCCATCCCTCCTTGTTTCCAAACCTCGCTTGTCGAGATCTTCAGTCTAAAATCCGAAAGTTGGTTGCATAATCCGTCTGTTCGTGTACATAGTAATGCTTTGAGTGCGGGATGGAGTCACGACCATACCACTACTCTTATCATTTGCTTGTGTACACTGAATGGTGGATCGATGCAATTCTTACTCCTCCCATGGAAGTTAGAGGTGGCCTTATCTTTAACTTCATCCATTGTTATCCGGAGCGTTCCCTCGACGAACATGATCAACGACCGCTTGTCGGTGGTGTCGCTGATTTCAAGATGGAGAAGTAATATTTGTTAGTGGTGTCGGGAAGATCTACACGAAGCGAGAAGATTCATATCGTCGGTCTTCTTCCCCATACCAGGAGGCGGATCTCGAGGGCGAGATCCATTGTTAGTGGTGTCGAATTGTAGCACCCCGGGTAAAACCACTACTAGAAAATTGCTTGGTATTTTTGTTTTGTGCATCATCATGACATCATCATGCATCTAATTGACTAAAACTATTTTTCTTAAAACCTAGTTTTGCTTTCTACAAAGATCCCTCTCTATTTCAAAAGTAATCCCCGAACCCTTCCGAATATTTTGTTTGTCTAAAAACAAATTGCACAAGTCTTTCAAATAATACATAAAATTTTATATTATTTTTAGGAGGCAGCCAGCTAGGCCCAAAAGCCCAGCCGGCCACCTCCAAACCTAACCCTTATTTCCCTTCCACCAAACCCTAGACCTACCACAGCCTCCACTCCACCCCATTCCTTCCATCCGCCGCCAGCACACAGACGCACCCACCAACCCTATGCCTCGACGCGTCCCTGGAAACCGCCCCCACCCCACCCCACGTACGTGTCCTGTCCCCACCTCCCTCATCTCGCCCAGCCCGCTCATGATCCCCACCCTGACCCTGCTCTCTCCTTCCCCATCGCGAGGACCAAATCCTGAGTCCCGCATCCCCCGCTGCCAGGCACTTCCGGCCGCGCCTCGTCGCTGCGGCAAGCCCCTGCGCCTCCCTCGACGGTGCCAACGAGGTCCCTCCTCCTCGCCTCTGCACTGTAGGGAGGCCTCCTCTCCGCCAACGCCTGCTGTCCCCGGCTACCCTCGTCTCTGGCACCGTCCGTCGCCTCCCTCGCCATCCTCCCTCGCGCGCGAGCCATGGTCGCCACCGGCCGAGCTCTGCTCATCCGCCTCCCAGTCGATGCGACTCCGAAGCTCTGCGCCGCCTCCTCCGTCGGTGCAAGCTCTGCCGCCCGGGACGAGCAACGGCATCGCACCTCTGCCCTGTGTCACCGCTGCCAGCAGCAGTGCGGCCACCGCGCATTCTCTACACATCGCCAACTTCCTCGTGCTTCATCTCAGCGCACGACCTAGCTTGTCCTCGACCCCACGCCCGCGAGTCGTCCCTGCCCCAAGCTCGTCAAGTGCTGCAAAACACGCGCCTTCCCGCCGCCTTGTCCCGTCCCTGGCTCCTCTGCTCGAGCCAGCTCGGCCTCCACATCATGTGGGTGCCCGACCCTGCTCGTGAACAACCTCACCGCGTGTACCTTTGTTGGCGCCTCCCTGTGCTGTGGCGTGTGAACCCACACGGGACACCTCATGTCTGCCTTGTAGCACCTCAGGGTGCCCTGCTGTTCTTCTCCTGCTGCTAGTGTGGTTACGGTGTTGTTGCGAAGCTAGAACCCGTTGCAAGCTGCTGCCTTGTCTGTATCGAAGCACCGGGTGATTCTATCAAGGACACCCAAAACTCGAGATCTTCTCTGCCAATGTGTTTTGCCAAGACCTTCGCTCTGGTGTCGTGATCCTGTGGCCACCAAGTTCGGCTCTGCATGCCAAGTCTGACACCGGCAAACCAAGATGGAACCACAAGACCGTCGACATGGATATGATCCGGAGACCCCGGACCACAAGAACGTCCCCGGAGTCGAACCCCGAAGACTGATCCCGCCTTGACCGAGCCCGAACCCCAAGGTCGCCGAGTTCCGCCAATGTGTGACCCTTTTTCCGAGACCTCTCCTATTTTTACAATATATATGACATCCATATTTTTGCATATTAAATTGTTCATACTTGCATAAATTGTGTGGTTTGGGGGGCATTATGCCGATTCACCTTATAATTAAATATGGGCTCCATATGCGGACAAATCTAGTCTTATATTGGTCCCATTTAAAATTCTGTAGCGAACCGGTGATATATTTTGCCTTGTTAAGACAACATTTAAATTGCGGGTATCTAAACAACTTGAACCTAATAATTAATTGCCGGGACCTCGGTTCCTCTTAATATTGACTAATTGCATCGCATCTTTTCCATGTCATACATCATACATGCATCATGCCCGATCTTCTGCCATAGTATTAAATAGTGCATCCGGTGTTTCTTCTAGTGCTTTGCTTCTTCACGGATTAGGCCGATGAGTTGATGCGAGTGACGCCCGTTCTTCGGATGAACCTTCGACAATTTTTCAAGCGAGCATTCTCCCCCTTTCTACCTATTTTTCTTTTATAGTTTTTATTTCCTCCTGTTAATGTATTGCTATCTGTGTGCGATGCTCTAGTTTCGTACCCGGGATATCCCTTGCAGCCTTATATTGCCTTGGACACATCATATTACCTGTTTTTTGGTAGATAGTTGGACTTGCGTGTCGTAGTCGCTTGCTCAAAGTGCGGTTGTGTGTCGTCAAGTACCACAGTTGTTGGAGTATTGCCGTATGTTTAATGTTGGAGATGATCATGGCTTTAATTATCTTTAATAACTAAAATTGAAGTAGGTAAATGCAGAGGCACCGGTGGGTAATAGACAATATTTGGTTTTTAACCGCTCACTGGTGTCCCGTAGGACCCCGAGTTCTTGACACCTGTTCCGAGATCGAGCGCGCTAACCACAGGTGCGGTGTGTGGGCACCCCCATCGATTAGTACCTGATTTCAAAGTACTGTACCGGGGGCCACAAAGTAGTTTGGGGCTTTATTACTATCCTGTACTTATGCCATGCTTTACTGCTTTATTTACGGTTGCGTGTGAAGCGCCTGCACTGTTTTGGAACCAACGTGGAATGTTTTCGCGGTATCGACAAGCCCAGTCACAATTTCGGGTTCCCAGTCGTTTACAGCCATTGTCACAAACCTTTGGGTCCGTCTCGGAGACCGGCCGACTTCGTTACAGGTAGCTTAGTGGGGTGTCCCCCATGTGCTTACTTTGGGTCTGGGAAACGTCGTGTCCGAAACCCCGTTGACATACCGTTGGGTGTATGTTTTGTGATCTTGTACCTACCTGATCTGACAACAAGGGTGCAGGTGCGTGTGGAAACTTTGGTGCACCCCTGTAGGGTTAAATCTTTTCGAGAAGCCGTGTCCGCGGTTATGGACGACTTGGAGCACAGTTCTCGATCATAGACAACTATAACTAAAGTTTACTGTTATAATTTGACTTGTATCCGATATGACTAGTAATCAGCTTCACTACAACGGAATGGCTAAATAAAAGTACCAACAACTGCTGGGTTTGGGATATCTCATGCTAATTGTATCTGACTAGTAAGTGTTGCAACTACAACGGAATGGTTAACTAAAAGTGTCCACTGCTTATTATATCAGGATGACTATCTATACCTGACTAGTAATTGCTGCAACGATAACTGAATAAATAAAACTGCCAACCGTGTGAGTTCCTCGGTTGACTTCCTCGTTTGGTCTCGAGGGGGAAATACCAAGATGGGTATGTTTGGTGGTAGTATCAGGTTGGTTCCAAATAGGTCTTTCTTACCCCTCTCTGATAGCCGCCAGTGGTATTGAGTTTCTATAGGTTGTTTAGTGCATGCTACGCTGCCGCTTCAGTCCACCATACCTATGTAGGTGAGGACCGCCGAATTCTAGTCTTGCCGTGTACTGGCCTCAGTACTGACTGCTCTCTCTTTTTCCTTTGCCCTTTGTCGGCACCCCTTTTGTTTAAGCAGGTTTTGAGATCGACGTCGTTAGCAGGGTTACCCTTCCGGCTTGGCCTGGGCAGGGTTATGGACGCCATTGGTTATTCTTCAGGGCTCTTCGCTCAATTTGCATCTTGTCCGTACTCGGACGCTGTATCGTTTTAAAGGTGATTTGGATCTTTGTATTGTATATTTGTATTCTTGACTTTTTGAGTCGTTGTTGTATATATCTGCTCTGTGGGTTCCATCGTGGACTATTGTGTAATGGTATTACTTCGTTTTCCACCCGCACGAAAGTGCCTGGTGGGCACCTTTGAATCGTTTCTATGCGGGTTTGGCGGGAATCGTTGAAACTTGCATAGGGCCGATTCTGAGGGTGTTACCGAGTGGTATCAGAGCTTAGCAGTTACGATACCCCACTCGTCCTACCTGTAGGATAACCTAGCTAACGACCGTGGTAGAGTGTCAAAACTATTTTGGAAAATCGGTTGGATAGATCTGATTAGTTCTGCTTTTACTCCTTACCCCTCTGCTATTCTCCTCTTACCTCTGCATGTTTTGAATCTCCTCTCTTATCTTTTCTTTGAGTCCAGGAGTTCTCGTGGTTGGGTTTTCGTCGTACCTCCAGGATTTCGCTTCCATCCTTTGTTAATGGAGCTTCGACAACTGGTCTTCATGCTATCTGATGGATCTTTCATCTGTTGTACATTTTAGTGGACCAAAAATTCACTAAAATTTTTCTTTCTATCCTCTGGTGTTTTCTGATACAACGAAGTCATCTACATCATATCTGATGAGAATCTCCATCCCTCCTTATTTCCAAACCTCGCTTGTCGAGATCTTCAGTCTAAAATCCGAAAGTTGGTTGCATAATCCGCCTGTTCGTGTACATAGTAATGCTTTGAGTGCGGGATGGAGTCACGACCATAGCACTACTCTTATCATTTGCTTGTGTACACTGAATGGTGGATCGATGCAATTCTTACTCCTCCCATGGAAGTTAGAGGTGGCCTTATCTTTAACTTCATCCATTGTTATCCAGAGCGTTCCCTCGACGAACATGATCAACGACCGCTTGTTGGTGGTGTCGTTGATTTCAAGATGGAGAAGTAATATTTGTTAGTGGTGTCGCGAAGATCTACACGAAGCGAGAAGATTCATATCGTCGGTCTTCTTCCCCATACCAGGAGGCGGATCTCGAGGGCGAGATCCATTGTTAGTGGTGTCGAATTGTAGCACCCCGGGTAAAACCACTACTAGAAAATTGCTTGGTATTTTTGTTTTGTGCATCATCATGACATCATCATGCACCTAATTGACTAAAACTATTTTTCTTAAAACCTAGTTTTGCTTTCTACAAAGATCCCTCTCAATTTCAAAAGTAATCCCCGAACCCTTCCGGATATTTTGTTTGTCTAAAAACAAATTGCACAAGTCTTTCAAATAATACATAAAATTTTATATTATTTTTAGGAGGCAGCCAGCCAGGCCCAAAAGCCCAGCCGGCCACCTCCAAACCTAACCCTAATTTCCCTTCCACCAAACCCTAGACCTACCACAGCCTCCACTCCACCCCATTCCTTCCATCCGCCGCCAGCACATAGACGCACCCACCAACCCTCTGCCTCGATGCGTGCCTGGAAACCGCCCCCACCCCACCCCACGTACGTGTCCTGTCCCCACCTCCCTCATCTCGCCCAGCCCGCTCACGATCCCCACCCTGACCCTGCTCTCTCCTTCCCCATCGCGAGGACCAACTCCTGAGTCCCGCATCCCCCGCTGCCAGGCACTTCCGGCCGCGCCTCGTCGCCGCGGCAAGCCCCTGCGCCTCCCTCGACGGTGCCAACGAGGTCCCTCCTCCTCGCCTCTGCACTGTAGGGAGGCCTCCTCTCCGCCGACGCCTGTTGTCCCCGGCTACCCTCGTCTCTGGCACCGTCCGTCGCCTCCCTCGCCATCCTCCCTCGCGCGCGAGCCATGGTCGCCACCAGCCGAGCTCCGCTCGTCCGCCTCCCAGTCGATGCGACTCCGAAGCTCTGCGCCGCCTCCTCCGTCGGTGCAAGCTCTGCCGCCCGGGACGAGCAACGGCACCGCACCTCTGCCCCGTGTCACCGCTGCCAGCAGCAGTGCGGCCACCGCGCATTCTCTACAGGTCGCCAGCTTCCTCGTGCTTCATCTCAGCGCGCGACCTAGCTTGTCCTCGACCCCACGCCCGCGAGTCGTCCTTGCCCCAAGCTCGTCAAGTGCTGCAAAACACGTGCCTTCCCGCCGCCTTGTCCCGTCCCTGGCTCCTCTACTCGAGCCAGCTCGGCCTCCACATCATGTGGGTGCCCGACCCTGCTCATGAACAACCTCACCGCGTGTACCGTCATTGGTGCCTCCCTGTGCTGTGGCATGTGAACCCACACGGGACACCTCATGTCTACCTTGTAGCACCTCAGGGTGCCCTGGTGTTCTGCTCCTGCTGCTAGTGTGGTTACGGTGTTGTTGCGAAGCTGGAACCCGGTGCAAGCTGCTGCCTTGTCTGCATCGAAGCACCGGGTGATTCTGTCAAGGACACCCAAAACTCGAGATCTTCTTTGCCAATGTGTTTTGCCAAGACCTTCTGTCTGGTGTCGTGATCCTGTGGCCACCAAGTTCGGCTCTGCATGCCAAGTCTGACATCGGCAAACCAAGATGGAACCACAAGACCGTCGACACGGATATGATCCGGAGACCCCGGACCACAAGAACGTCCCCGGAGTCGAACCCCGAAGACCGATCCCGCCGTGACCGAGCCCGAACCCCAAGGTCGCCGAGTTCCGCCAATGTGTGACCCTTTTTCCGAGACCTCCCCTATTTTTACAATATATATGACATCCATATTTTTGCATATTAAATTGTTCATACTTGCATAAATTGTGTGGTTTGGGGGCATTATGCCGATTCACCTTATAATTAAATATGGGCTCCATATGCGGACAAATCTAGTCTTATATTGGTCCCATTTAAAATTATGTAGCGAACCGGTGATATATTTTGCCCTTTTAAGACAACATTTAAATTGCGGGTATCTAAACAACTTGAACCTAATAATTAATTGTCGGGACCTCGGTTCCTCTTAATATTGACTAATTGCATCGCATCTTTGCCATGTCATATATCATACATGCATCATGCCCGATCTTCTGCCATAGTATTAAATAGTGCATCCGGTGTTTCTTCTAGTGCTTTGCTTCTTCACGGATTAGGCCGATGAGTTGATGCGAGTGACGCCCGTTCTTCGGATGAACCTTCGACAATGTTTTCAGGCGAGCATTCTCCCCCTTTCTACCTATTTTACTTTTATAGTTTTTATTTCCTCCTGTTGATCTATTGCTATCTGTGTGCGATGCTCTAGTTTTCGTACTGGGGATATCCCTTGGAGCCTTATATTCCCTTGGACACATCATATTACCTATTGTTTGGTAGATAGTTGGACTTGCGTGTCGTAGTCGCTTGCTCAAAGTGCGGTTGTGTGTCGTCCAGTACCACAGTTGTTGAAGTATTGTCGTATGTTTAATGTTGGAGATGATCTTGGCTTTTAATTATCGTTTAATAACTAAAATTGAAGTAGGTAAATGTAGAGGCACCGGTGGGTAATAGACAATATTTGGTTTTTAACCGATCACTGGTGTCCCGTAGGACCCCGAGTTCTTGACACCTGTTCCGAGATCGAGCGCGCTAACCACAGGTGGGGTGTGTGGGCACCCCCATCGATTAGTACCTGATTTCAAAGTACTATACCGGGGGCCACAAAGTAGTTTGGGGCTTTATTACTATCCTGTACTTATGCCATGCTTTACTGCTTTATTTACGATTGCGTGTGGAGCGCCTGCACTATTTTGGAACCAACGTGGAATGTTTTCGCGGTATCGACAAGCCCAGTCACAATTTCGGGTTCCCAGTCGTTTACAGCCATTGTCACAAACCTTTGGGTCCGTCTCGGAGACCGGCCGACTTCGTTACAGGTAGCTTAGTGGGGTGACCCCCATGTGCTTACTTTGGGTCTGGGAAACATCATGTCCGAAACCCCGTCGACATACCGTTGGGTGTATGTTTTGTGATATTGTACCTACCTGATCTGACAACAAGGGTGTAGGTGCGTGTGGAAACTTTGGTGCACCCCTGCAGGGTTAAATCTTTTCGAGAAGCCGTGTCCGCGGTTATGGACGACTTGGAGCACAGTTCTCGATCATAGACAACTATAACTAAAGTTTACTGTTATAATTTGACTTGTATCCGATATGACTAGTAATCAGCTTCACTACAACGGAATGGCTAAATAAAAGTACCAACAACTGTTGGGTTTGGGATATCTCATGCTAATTGTATCTGACTAGTAAGTGTTGCAACTACAACGGAATGGTTAACTAAAAGTGTCCACTGCTTATTATATCAGGATGACTATCTATACCTGACTAGTAATTGCTGCAACGATAACTGAATAAATAAAACTGCCAACTGTGTGAGTTCCTCGGTTGACTTCCTCGTTTGGTCTCGAGGGGGAAATACCAGGATGGGTATGTTTGGTGGTAGTATCAGGTTGGTTCAGAATAGGTCTTTCTTACCCCTCTCTGATAGCCGCCAGTGGTATTGAGTCTCTATAGGTTGTTTAGTGCATGTTGCGCTGCCGCTTCAGTCCACCATACCTATGTAGGCGAGGACCGCCGAATTCTAGTCTCGCCGTGTACTGGCCTCAGTACTGACCGCTCTCTCTTTTTCCTTTGCCCTTTGTCGGCACCCCTTTTGTTTAATCAGGTTTTGAGATCGACGTCGTTAGCAGGGTTACCCTTCCGGCTTGGCCTGGGCAGGGTTATGGACGCCATTGGTTATTCTTCAGGGCTCTTAGCTCAATTTGCATCTTGTCCGTACTCGGACGCTGTATCGTTTTAAAGGTGATTTGGATCTTTGTATTGTATATCTGTATTCTTGACTCTTTGAGTCGTTTTTGTATATATCTGCTCTGTGGGTTCCATCGTGGACTATTGTGTAATGGTATTACTTCGTTTTCCACCTGCACGAAAGTGCCTGGTGGGCACCGTTGAATCGTTTCTATGCGGGTTTGGCGGGAATCGCTGAAACTTGCATAGGGCCGATTCTGAGGGTGTTACATATGGTGGCCAATGATTGGCTACGCTCTATGAACAAGGACTTGGTAACAGTTGGTTGTACTGATGAAGAGAAAGTCAGATTTGCAGCCCACTTGTTGGAAGGACCAGTAGCTACTTGGTGGGATAACTTCCAGATCACCACTCCCATTGCAGTTGTGACATGGGCTATCTTCGAAGATGGTTTCCGTACTGCTCACATCTCATCCGGAGTGATGAGTTTGAAGAAGAAATAGTTCCATAATTTGAAGCAGCGCCACCGCAGCGTGGCTGAATATATTGAAGAGTTCAACAATCTGGCGTGTTATGCACCGGATGAAGTTGACACTGATGCTAAGAGGAAGGAAAAGTTCCTTGAAGGCCTGAATGATGAACTGAACCTGCAACTATCAGTGGCCTATGTCCCCACATACCAGTCTCTTTGTGACAAGGCTGCTATTTTGGAGAATAAAATGAAACAAGTGGAAAGCAGGAAGAGAAAGCACTCTGACAAGCACAGCTCGGGATCGTCTCACAAGCATTCCCATTTTGAAGATAGTGGGAGCTCAGGATCCCACAAGCATGGGAAATTCAACAAGCACCACAACCACAACCATCATCATGACAACAAGCATCACCGTAGTCATGACAATGAAAAGTACAAGAACCACAAGAGTGGATATAAGAGCCACCATAGTGGTAGTGGAAGTGGCAGTGGAAGCCAGCCTGTCAAAAAGGATATTAGTCAGGTTGAATGTTTCAAGTGCAAGAATATGGGGCATTATGCAAATGAATGCCTAGAAAAGAAAGTTGAAGGGCCCAACAAACCTAACCCTTTCCAAAAGGGACAAGTGAACCACATCAATGTGGAGGAAATATATGAGGAACCTGATGCTGTTGCTGGTAAGTTCAAACTCAATTTTGTTCCAGCATTTGTTCTCTTTGATACTGGTGCATCTCATTCATTCATATCAAGAGCATTTGTTGAAAGAAATGAACTACCGGTAGAAACTATTGGGTGTCCTATAAAAGTAAGTTCTCCTGGCGGAGAAATGATATTGAATTCAGGATGTCATGATCTAGTCATAGAGTTTGGGAAGTATAAGTTTCCCGTTAACTTGATAATCCTAAAATCCCAAGGATTGGATGTCATTTTGGGAATGGACTGGATGACTAAGCACAAGGGAGTGATAGATTGTGCCAACCATACTGTCTCACTCACAACTCCAGAAAATAAAAGGATCAGATTCAAGACCAACTTTGAAGAAAAAAGGAGTATGCTAAATTCCCTTAAGGGGTTTGCATGGACAGTGTGCCAATTGTGAGTGAATATCCGTATGTGTTTCCGGAAGAACTGCCGGGAATGCCACCAGATAGAGATGTGGAGTTTCTTATTGATTTGCTACCAGGGTCTGGACCAATAGCAAAAAGACCGTACAAGATGTCAGTTGATGAACTGAAAGAACTCAAGAAACAACTTGGAGAACAGTTGCAGAAAGGATTTATTCAACCAAGTTCTTCAACTTGGGGAGCACCAGTTTTGTTTGTGGAAAAGAAAGATAGAAGTCAAAGGTTATGTATAGATTACCGTTCACTCAATGAGGTGACTATCAAGAACAAATACCCTTTGCCTAGAATCAATGACTTGTTTGATCAGCTAGAAGGAGCTTGTGTGTTCTCAAAGATTGATCTCCGGTCAGGTTATTTTCAACTCAAGATAAGAGAGCAATACATACCTAAGACAACATTCACCACAAGGTATGGATTGTATGAGTATACCGTGATGCCATTTGGTTTGACCAATGCACCAACATACTTCATGAATATGATGAACAAGGTGTTCATGGAATTTCTTGATAAGTTTGTTGTCGTTTTTATCGATGACATTTTTTTTGGGTTCGCAGCATAGAAAACAAAAAATTTCCTACGAAGGGAACAACTATGTACCGAGATCTATCTATTAGATACAAACAACGGGCGGATGTATATCCGTAGAGAACATACCCTTGAAGACCGACAAAGCTTAACGAGTCCAAACTCGTGGTTGATGCAAACGATCTCTTGCCGATCTCAAGATCGAGAGGAAGTCCTAGCGCCGCAAAACAGCAGCGCATCCGTGCTCGCACACACGTTCGAGGCACCGAGCAACCTCTGCCTCCTTGCTCCGGCGATGCAGCGGAAGCACAACTCTTTCTTGCCGAATAGCCACCGGGAACATGTATCTCGCTAGTCCGAGACCATGGGGGATAAATTCTAGAGGGGGAGAGAGATCCTTCACGAGGAGGTGTGAGTGAGAGAGAGGGAGGGGGGCTCCTTTTATAGGGAGAGGGGGGGCACCCAAGGGGCCATGCGCCCAGCCATGGGGATGCCCCCACCTCTTCCACA
Organism: Avena sativa; assembly: GCA_916181665.1. Classification (NCBI taxonomy): domain Eukaryota; kingdom Viridiplantae; phylum Streptophyta; class Magnoliopsida; order Poales; family Poaceae; genus Avena; species Avena sativa. The sequence goes on from OV702296.1 coordinate 223,485,014, forward strand.
TTCATGTGGGTGGACACTCCACTCACTCAAATGTCTTTCAATTCCCTCCACTCAAAAACCCACTCAAATTCCCATTAAATTTCCACCAAATTTAATGCAAACTCTCATTAAATAAAACTCCTTTTATTTATTCAGAATTTTGTCAATTACTTTAATGACAAACATTCACATATAACCCCTTGCTAGTATTTCATTTCACATGCAGAAACACTTTCTGCAATTTCACCCGAAAACCTGTTTCGGTATCTAGTGAAATAAATTCTTGCGCTTGTTATTCTTTTCGGCATGAAACTTTTGCTCCAAATGGATGTCGGTGTATCTTAAGTGTGTCACCCTACGGTTCGCGAATAATGCGGACATGATCGAGACCCCTCTCATATCAATAATCAGAAGCGGGATCTGGAGACCCATACTGACTCCCACACATTCAACGATGACTTTCTTGTGATCGTCGGAACCTTTTACGCTAGTATCTTAATCCTTTTGTTTCGTGATATATTACATGTCCGAGATTCGATCATCGGTATCTCCATACCTAGTTTGATCTCGTTACTGACATGCACTCTTTTCTTGTTCCCGTGATATAACATTCTAGTGATCAAATCACTTGCTTGCAAGCTAACCAATGTGATATCACCGAGAGGGCCCAGAGTATATCTATCCGTCATCGGGATGAACAAATTCCACTCTCGATCCATGGCCTCAACATAACACTTTAGTAGTTCTGAACCCATCTTTATAATCACCCTATTACGGTTTGACGTTTGATGTTATCAAGAAACTCTTCCGGTGTTAGTGATTGACATGATCTCATGGTCTAAGGATTAGGATCACTTCGTAAGTTGTTATAGCAATATAAACTCAATGACTTTGATCATAATGCTATACTTCGGATGAATGTTCATCACACCATTACACTAATGTTGTGATCCCGTTATTAACAACATCCAATGTCCATGATCAGGAAGCCTTGATCATCTTGTTAATCAACGAGCTAGTTTATGAGAGAGGCATAACTAGGAACTTCCTTTTTGTTTATTAAACACACATGTATTAACGTTTCCGTATTAATACAATTGTAGCATGTAAAATAATAATTTATCATAAATAAGGAATACGATAATAACCACTTTATTATTGCCTCTCGGGCATATTCCCTTTAGTCTCCCACTTGCACTAGAGACAATAATCTAGTTGGAAAACTTTGCGTATTAAACACATATGGCTTTCTGGTGTTCCATATACGTAACTGCAAGTGGTTAACATAATCTATGGATCTGACACTTTCAGGTCCATGTGTATTTGCATGTCTTTGCGTCTTCATGCATCACTCATTCTCCAATGAGATGGCATTGTATAAATTTGGTCTTTTGGTGAGACCTTTAGTTCCTTGGGGTTAAAACACGTCGATACTATTATCGTACAATATATCTTTAGTGTTAGCCCGTTGCGAACCACACCTTAGTTTGATAACAAACTACTTGACACAAATGCCCTCCTTTGCTGCTACTATAGCAGTCATATACTTAGCCTTTTGATGTAGTATTCGTCACAATGTCTTAACTATGGATTTCATCCAAATCCATCATGGAATCTTCTTTCCATTACATTGTGCCACCCATAGTTTAAATTGAGATAAACTTAATTTGTATCTTGTGACAAACCTAGTATCAATGTAACGCTTTACAATGAACTATTTATAATTGTTTGTCACCTCTACACAAATATATTCTTAGTTCTTTCAAAAAGATCATAAGAATATCCTCACTATCGTCCAATGATCATTTTATGATTCATTCTGGTATATGCTCATAACACTTAGAGCATAGGACATATCTGGATGTGTACATATCATGGTATGATTGATCAAAACATTCTCGTGATTTCACTCATCAAGTGTCAAAACACTTGAATCTTGTTTCACTTATCAAGTGTCGATACACTTGAATCTTGATTCAATTCCTTTCCATGCAACCAGAACTGTTTCTTGTCGTTTCTATATTGAACTCCTTCAATATCTCATATATGTATGTTTGGCACAACCATATTGGCGTCATAGTCTATCCACTATAGACATTCACGCTAAATATTCGGGTTTTGCCTAAGTATTTCATCGAAATGAAATTCTTAACCTTTGTCAATAAAAGATACATCATTTCTAATCAACAAGATGTCATCCACATAATGTATTAGAAATATGTCTTAGCGCTCCCACTTAATTTCTTGCAAATGCAAGCATCTTCATCGTCTCCAGATGAAAACTCCTTTTTCATCACAGTGAAGATTCCAACTCCGCGATGCTTACTTCAACCATTGAAGTTTGCATGCCCTTTTAGCATCCTTTGAATTTAACAAAACCCTTTAGACCGTGTCTTGTACACGTCCTAGGTAACCATTCTATTAGAAGAATTTTGTTTTGTTTATTCATCTACCATATACCAAATTATATGTAGTGGTTGCTACTTTAATCCATCCAGACTAAATATCGCTATGAGAGATCCAATCTTGTCATAGTCAACTCCTTTGAACATTGTCATAAAATACTTTACGACATGTCGAATATTTCATATATGTGAGACATCCTTGTCTCTTTCTTTATAGATCCAAATACGACCGATAGGTTTTTACACCTTTCTGGAGGGTCTTCCAAGTTCAAAACTTGATTTCTCGTGTATGGAACTATCACGGATTTTATGGCTTCAAGCCATTTGACGGAGTCAGGGCCCATCATCGCTTCTTTGTATGTAGTCGGTTCATCATTGTCAAACAATAATGATTTACTCTCAAATCTTAGCATTTGATTATTTATCCGACTGACTTGGTTCAATAAGAACTTAGATCTCCGTGACCACAACCTTTGAGGCACATAAGCTATGAGCATTATGGTAGCCTCCGGAACAATTTCCAGCGCTGCGCAACTCAGCACATATAGCTAAGGTTCGTTAACCTTATCAAAGTTCTATTGTCCTCCCACTTAACTTTTACGAAAAATTCCTTCTTCAAGAAACTTCACGTTTCAAGCGACAAACCCTTTTGTCCTTGGTGCTATGGAGGAATAACCAATTGTTATTCGAAATAACCTACAAATACATGCTCATCCTACTTTGGTTGTAAACATCTTACTTATGTTTAGCATACCAAAATTTAAGAAATGGAACTTGGGTTTTACCCCAAACCATAACTTCCATGGTGTCATTTCAACGGATCAAGATGGAGCTCTTTTCAGTGTAAAAGCGGTTGTCTCTAAAGTTTTAATCTTTTAAAACATAATGGCAGTTTTATAAATAACACCTTTGATCCAACCATGTCAAACAATTACAAATCTCAAACACTCCATATTCCTATGGTGTTTCGGGATATGTAAATCTAGGTGTTTTGCTAAACTTGCAACTCAAATAAATCCCTTTATGATAAAATCATAATTCATTTATTTTCTTGTTACACTTGTAACTCAAATAAATCCCTTATGATAAAATCATAAACCATTTATTTTCTTGTCACAATGATTTTCACTTCATCTTGAAAGTCTTTGAACGTTTTCAAATATTTCACACTTCTTTCTCATTAAGTGAACATTCACTCAAATTTCTGGAGAAAGCATATGAAGTTGAAATCCATCGCTTACGACATACATAATGGACTACATACATCGATATGTATAAATTCCAATAATTTAGTCGTTCGTTCTTCTTTGGCCTTTGAACGAAGTTTTAATTATCACGTGGAAAATCTCACAAGCGTCACTTGATCAAATCAAAGACTCCAAAAATCCAGGAATATGGATATTCTTCATGTTTTCTTTCCAATATAGTTTAAACAGCGATGTCACTTCGTAAGCGATCTTTCAATCATTTGTCTTGCGACATTTTAGCATTAGGTTTTATGGATGTGATTTCTTCAACTAGATTTGTAAATCATCCATATTATATGGAATACGGTAATTATTTGAACAACCTTTGTTCTCATAATACCTGATTTAAATAACAATTATTAAAACAAATCTTGAAGTCAAGCTTTGATGTCAACGAGAAATACAAACAACAGTTTGTTTGTTTTCGATGAACATCATCACATATTCTCTTGCTAGTTACTTAGGCCATTGTGGTTCATGAATTGCGTCGTTCCATATGAAATTTCATACCAACCAATTCGGTATCCAATACCCAAGAACCACATTGTTTAACAAGCAAAGAATATAACCATAACATGTATATGATCCATATACCTAAATTGGATATTTCCAATCTTTTCTTTTCTGCCAAGTATATTTTATAGATTCTCTTTCAGCATTTCCTTTTCCTTTTAAAAGAATCTATCAACATCAAAAGTGGTGTCATATACATGACACATAGTCCAAAGCGTGTATATTCAAATAATAATACCTTTGGACTTGCGCTTTGAAGTAGATCACCATCATCAAAATGATGGGTATTCTTTCAAAATCCATTCTTTAGTAATCTTTTAGTGTAGTAAACACTTTACATACATATTCTATTCATCCATATCATGACGAATTTCATGATCAAGCTACTGTAGCTTATAAAGGCGAATTGTGAGTATAACATTACTTTCCAAAACCCTTTTGGATGATTATGATGTCTAGCATCTCCAACCTTCGTAAATTCTCATCCAATATGAGAACATATATTATACTCTATCATATTGCAACCAAAACATTGTTTCAGATATCGTTATATCTGCCACACATGATGGTTTCTGAAACAATTCTTTCAGCTCCTAGATAAACTTGATATTAAAACAATCAAGAATCATGGAGGCAAACATGATACTTAAGATACTAACACTGGAATTGTTACTCTCGATTTAATACTAACTATTAAATTTCATGGAGTAAACAGAGTTTGCTGAAAGTTTGCAATAGGACTTTAAACTTTAGATTGACACTCAACACAATACGATACCAGTTCGTAAAGTATATATCCAGAATTCTATAGTTCTATTATCTCAATTATAACTAAGCATAAGGTGGTGAACGAATGCCAATGACTACAACAAATTATGCAAATTCACTTTGATTTAATTTATGATAAATTGAGTTCTACTAATCCAAATTAGAAATAAACTCCCACTCAAAAACGACATCCCTCGTGTCTTTTTGGTGATTACATGAACCAAATCCACTACACCAAGTCCGATCATCACGTGAGTCGGTGTAGCTTCAAAGGCGAGCATCCATATGGTCATCATATCAAAACATATGACTCATGCTTAACCTTTCGGTCCGTGTTCCGAGGCCATGTCTGTACATGCTAGGCTCGCCAAGTAAGAACCTTAGTATTCGCGTGTGTAACTGTCTTACACCCGAGATATGCTCGTGGATTCAAGTACACCCAATCATCACGTGATGTCTTGAAGCGACGAAACATTGTTGGTGCATACTTAAGGAATAACACATTCTTATCTTGATATCTAAATGAGGGATCATCTTATTATGCTAATAAAACGCCAAACAAGCAATATAAGATGCAATCAAAACATCACATGTTTATAAGTGAAATGATATGGTTCCCACATATGATCTCCATCATGTGCACCGTGGTATGATCTCTATCATACTTTTATGTGTAAGGCCAAGGTCTATGGAACTTACACGCTATGTGAGTCGTAAGAGTATCATCTCATACTTCTACTTACAACATCACCATATCATAACACTAGCCCAGCAACAATCTAAACTAGACGCCTCTAATTTATCCATTGCAAGTTTTACGTGGCTTAGGGATTTCGAAGATAGAACCGTTCTTACCTACGAACATGAACCACAACGAGGATAACCAAATTATTGACAACTCGTTGCAAATTAGATATTGACTATAGTAGGAGAGACAGACACCCGCTAGCCACTTATGCAAAACTAGTTGCATGTCAAGCGTGGAACATGTCTCATGTGCGAGGACATGTAAAGTTTGTCCGGGCCGCTTCATCCCATTATGCCACCAATATCCAAAGTACAACTAAGAAGCAATAAAATGATCATCATCGCCCACATATACTCATATGTGTACTACCCGTGCAAAGTATCTACGCATAGATCCGGCTCTGATACTACTGTAGGGTTCGCAGCATAGAAAAAAAAAATCCTACGATGGGAACAACTATGTACCAAGATCTATCTATTAGATACAAACAACGGGCGGATGTATATCTGTAGAGAACATACCCTTGAAGACCGACAAAGCTTAACGAGTCCAAACTCCTGGTTGATGTACACGATCTCTTGCCGATCTCAAGATAGAGAGGAAGTCCTAGCGCCGCAAAACAGCAGCGCATCCGTGCTCGCACACACGTTCGAGGAACCGAGCAACCTCCGCCTCCTCGCTCCGGCGATGCAGCGGAAGCACAACTCTTTCTTGCCGAATAGCCACCGGGAACATGTATCTCGCTAGTCCGAGACCATGGGGGATAAATTCTAGAGGGGGAGAGAGATCCTTCACGAGGAGGTGTGAGTGAGAGAGAGGGGGGCACCCAAGGGGTCATGCTCCCAGCCATGGGGCTGCCCCCACCTCTTCCACATTCATGTGGGTGGACACTCCACTCACTCAAATGTCTTTCAATTCCCTCCACTCAAAAACCCACTCAAATTCCCATTAAATTTCCACCAAATTTAATGCAAACTCTCATTAAATAAAACTCCTTTTATTTATTCAGAATTTTGTCAATTAATTTAATGACAAACATTCACATATAACCCCTTGCTAGTATTTCATTTCACATGTAGAAACACTTTCTGCAATTTCACCCGAAAACCCGTTTCGGTATCTAGTGAAATAAATTCCTGCGCTTGTTATTCTTTTCGGCATGAAACTTTTGCTCCAAATGGATGTCGGTGTATCTTAAGTGTGTCACCCTACGGTTCGCGAATAATGCGGACATGATCGAGACCCCTCTCAGATCAATAATCAGAAGCGGGATCTGGAGACCCATACTGACTCCCACACATTCAACGATGACTTTCTTGTGATCGTCAGAACCTTTTACGCTAGTATCTTAATCCTTTTGTTTCGCGATATATTACATGTCCGAGATTAGATCATCGGTATCTCCATACCTAGTTTGATCTCGTTACTGACATGCACTCTTTTCTCGTTCCCGTGATATAACATTCTAGTGATCGAATCACTTGCTTGCAAGCTAACCAATGTGATATCACCGAGAGGGCCCAGAGTATATCTATCCGTCATCGGGATGAACAAATTCCACTCTCGATCCATGGGCCTCAACATAACACTTTAGTAGTTCTGAACCCATCTTTATAATCACCCTATTACGGTTTGACGTTTGATGTTATCAAGAAACTCTTCTGGTGTTAGTGATTGACATGATCTCATGGTCTAAGGATTAGGATCACTTCGTAAGTTGTTATAGCAATATAAGCTCAATGACTTTGATCGTAATGCTATACTTCGGATGAATGTTCATCACACCATTACACTAATGTTGTGATCCCGTTATTAACAACATCCAATGTCCATGATAAGGAAACCTTGATCATCTTGTTAATCAACGAGCTAGTTTATGAGAGAGGCATAACTAGGAACTTCCTTTTTGTTTATTAAACACACATGTATTAACGTTTCCATATTAATACAATTGTAGCATGTAAAATAAACATTTATCATAAATAAGGAATACGATAATAATCACTTTATTATTGCCTCTGGGGCATATTCCCTTCAATTTTAATCTACTCCAAGAGCAAAGAAGAGCATGAAGGACATTTGCGTTTGATACTTGAGAAGCTCAGAGAGCATAAACTGTATGCCAAATTCAGCTAGTGTGAATTGTGGTTGAATGAAGTTGGTTTTCTTGGACACGTTGTGTCCGGAGATGGTGTAGCAGTTGATCCTGCTAAAGTTTCAGCTGTAACTGAGTGGGAATCTCCCAAGTCAGTGAAATAAGTTCGTAGTTTCCTTGGCTTAGCAGGTTACTATAGAAGGTTCATCGAGAATTTTTCCAAGGTAGCAAAACCTATGACAGAATTACTAAAGAAAGACAAGAAATTTGCTTGGTCCGAAGGTTGTGAACTTAGTTTCCAAGAATTGAAGAAGAGACTAGTGACAGCACCAGTCTTATGTCTGCCAGATTTGGAGAAGGATTTCCAAGTGTATTGTGATGCATCTCATCATGGTTTAGGTGCAGTACTTATGCAATAAGGAAAAGTTGTGGCTTATGCCTCGAGACAACTCAAAACTCATGAAGTGAACTATCCTACTCATGATTTAGAGTTAGCCTCTATTGTCCATACACTCAAAACATGGAGATACTATCTTCTGGGAAAGCGATGTGAAGTGTTCACAGATCACAAGAGTTTGAAGTATATCTTCACCCAGAAGGAAATTAACATGAGACAAAGAAGATGGCTAGAACTCATCAAGGACTATGACTTAAGTTTGCAATACCACCCCGGTAAAGCAAATGTTGTAGCGGATGCTCTAAGTCGTAAAGTTTTTGTGAATGGCCTTACTAAAGGAGAATTGCCAGATGATCTGTGTGCCCAATTCAGAGATCTCAGATTGGAGATTGTGCCTGAAGGACATCTCATGTCTTTGGATGTTCAACCCACTTTGTTGGACAAGATCAAAGAATCCCAGAAGACTAATAAGGAAATAGAGGAGATTAAGGAAAAGATTGGCAAGGGAAAAGCCAAAGGATTCCATGAAGACGAACAAGGTACTTTATGGCATGGAAAACGTATCTGTGTTCCACAAGATCCAGAGCTTCGGAAACTGATTTTACAAGAAGCACACAACTCACCGTATTCCATTCATCCGGGTAACACCAAAATGTACATGGATATGAAAGAAAGGTTTTGGTGGAATAATCTCAAGAAAGACATCGCCGAACATATTGCTTTGTGCGATGTATGTAGCAGAGTGAAGGCGGAACATCAGAAACCAGCAGGTTTGCTTCAACCACTACCTATTCCTGATTGGAAGTGGGACAAGATTGGTATGTATTTCATTACCAGATTACCAAGGACCCGGTCAGGATATGATTCTATTTGGGTAGTAGTGGATCGCCTAACTAAAGTGGCTCATATCATACCCGTGAAGACAACCTATACAAGTGCTAAGTTAGCCAAGATTTATATGAGCAGAATTGTGTGTCTACATGGAGTACCCAAGAGTATTGTGTCTGATAGGGGAACTCAATTCACTTCTCATTTTTGGAGGCAATTACATGAATCATTGGGAACAAGGTTGGAATTCAGCACTGCTTTTCATCCTCAAACTGATGGACAGACAGAAAGGACTAATCAGATTCTTGAAGATAGGTTGAGGGCATGTGCCCTAGACTATGGAGCCAGTTGGGATGAAAGTCTGCCTTACGCAGAATTCTCTTATAATAATAGCTATCAAGCCAGTATTGAGATGGCACCATTTGAGTTTCTCTATGGGAGAAAGTGTACCACCCCATTACTATGGAATGGTGTGGGAGAAAGAAGTTTGTTCGGACCAGAACTTATCAAAGAGGCTGAAGATAAAGTCAAGCTGGTTAAGGATAGGTTGAAGATAGCACAGTCCCGACAGAAGAGCTACGCAGATCCTAAGCATAGAGAAGTCACCTATGAAGTAGGTGATAGAGCTTATCTTAGAGTGTCACCACTTCGTGGAGTGAAGAGATTTGGTGTCAAAGGTAAATTGGCCCCAAGATATGTTGGACCATTCAAGATTCTGAGTCGCAAAGGAGAAGTAGCTTATGAGATTGAATTGCCAGAGTCTTTGTCAGCTATTCTTAATGTGTTTCATGTGAGTCAGCTTAAGAAATGCCATCCAAAAATGGAAGAAACTTATTTGAAGGATACTATACCTTTGGAAGAAGTCCAATTGGAAAGTGATCTCACTTATGAAGAGAAACCAATCAAGATTCTTGAAACTGCAGAAATAGTTACTCGGACTAAGACTATCAAATTCTGCAAACTTCAACGGAACCATCATTCCGAAGAGGAAGCAACATGGGAAAGAGAAGATGATCTTCGGAAAGACCACCCTCACCTATTTTCTAGCCAGTCCGAATCTCGAGGGCGAGATTCACCTTAAGGGGGTTAGATTTGTAACATCCCTAAAATCAGGTTTCAAAACTCATGCATATCATCCATGCATCCATGATCATGTAGAGTTCATTTCAAACAAATCAATTCAAAAACAGGAGCATATGAGCTCATTATTTTATGTGTTCAGCATTAAATCAAATGCTACTCTCCAATGAGAGATTGTTGTTCATGAATCAAACCTTGGTACTTTCAGGTTATTTTGCTTGCTTGCCTTTTGCTTAAAACCAAAATTTCAAAACAAATATGATTTGAAAACCAATTTCAAAACCTATTTAAAACTAGTGCTATGTCACTGCTTATTTTGTTTTATTCCAATTGACCAGACAAGTACAAAGTGACCACTTGGTTTTGTGTCCAGATTTGTGAGTGTTGCACTCTATAAAAATCCTGAAAAGGTTTGAATTCAAACAACTTTTGAAATCATTTGAAAATGATTCCTGAAAATGCAAACATAAATAGAAAAGGAGTAAAGAAAAGGACAAAAGGCCGGCGCCAGTTATTTAGCCCAACAGCAGAACCAACCCACTAAGCCCACCCGGGTTCCCCCTTCCCTCTCTCTCACTCGCAGACATACCCATTGAGTCACTGACAGCCTGGACCCATCCCCACACCTTTTCTTTCGCTGACGACTGGGCCTCACTGCCGCGTCACCCTTCGTCCTCAATCAGCGCCAACGACCACGTCGCCGCTGCCGTTTCCCCGCACCGATGCCGTGCTTAAATTGCATTGATACAGCGAGAGATTTCCGCCCCTGTTCTGGCTACATAAACCCCCCCTCTCCGCTCATTTCCCCTCACCTAGCACAGACGCAACGCCACCAGGCTGCCCGCAATTTGACTTGCACCACCGTTGTACCGAGAGACTCCGGCGAGCCAATACGGTGAGTAGAAGGCGCCCCTTGATTTGTAATTCATGCGAGCTGCTTCACAATCATCCTGCACATCTTCTCATACCTCTGTTTCTTTCTGAATCTCCCTAGACCATCGCCATCGTCCACCTCTGAAAGCGACTGAAGCTCACCTCCACTCCGGCGACTAAATTCGGTGAGCCTCGTGTTCCCCTCTGTTTCTGAATCACACGAGCATGTTCGCCTGCATCTAGCACACCTGATGACACTTTTTGTTTGGGTCCTCGTGCCCCAGAACGTCACCTTCGACTCCGTCAGAGAGCATCCAACGCTGCCAGCAACTCTGACGAGCTCGTGCTGCTGTGTCCGTGTGCCCCGACCCTACCCGTCCACACGTTGAGCTCTAGCACACCACCGTGAGCCTGGTAAGCATCTCCGACAACCCCAAACCCCCTGTAGCCACCACGCCGCCGTGGACAGAGCCGGCGCCGCCAGTCGCCACCGCTAGCACCGCTAGAGAATGGTCGCTTGATCGCGGACCGTTAGATCTGGATCCATCGGCTGCGTTAGATTCATTTAGCGAAGGGGTACGCGTTAGATCTGGCCGTGCATCTTCATTTAAATCGTGTGGCTCTCGTTGATAGATCCGCCCGAACCGGTACCAACCAATAGGAACATGCCGCGTTTCTGCTAGTTAGATTTAAAATCAGAATTTGAATCTATTAGATGTTTGATTTTGTTTTAATCATAAGTTTTTTTTCTCATGTTCAAATTTGACAAATTTTATATCAATCGAATCAGGAGAAAAAGCCCTTTCCATATATGCAATGTGTTTAATGTTTAGTTTCTGTTAAAATGGTTTTATTTACAGAAACATGTGTAGGACTATTTTGTGTATATAAATTATTTGAGAAATGTTTTAGTGTTCAAATAAAGGTTGTTTGGCAAGTTTTGAACTTGTTTATGAACCAATACTGTGCACTTGTCCTGTTGAGTTTAGAAAATCATCACACATCATATTGCATGCATCCATATATTTTTTCTTGTATTTATTTTGTATGTGATTTGTTGCTATGATTTTATGTGTAGATTTTGGTGCAAATAGTGATTGTGATTGTGAGGAGTGTAGCTACTCTCCAAACTACCAAGGCAAGTGGTGCTTCATGATTTTATCCCTATGCTTTTCTACTATGCATTAGAAATATTTTGCTAGTCTTGCATGGTTATATTTTGCTTATATGCTATGCTTGGGAAATCCTAGTAGTTGTAGAATATCTAGAAATTTCTAAGTTAAGATGCTTAGCCTAGCTAGTAGCAACCAAGGTAGTGAAATATTCATGCTATGATAAAATATTTCTAAGTCTTTGGACTTGTGTTTTGCTTAATAAAACAACTAAGTGAATGAAACACCTGGGTGGAATGGAAGGAATGGTTTATGTTGAGTGGTTACACAAGGCCCATTTCTATGGTTTACCTTGTGTATCTCACTTGTGGAAAGCCACCCAGGAACAAAGGGATTTGAGAGGCCAAATGTTAAGAAGCTTCTAGTGTAACCACTTGGCAATATGGGCTCTGCCTGGATCACATAGGTTGCAAAAACTTAGCCATTTGGACAGTTGGTGGTAGTGGGATGATAGGTTGGAACACGTCCATTTGGTCTAAGGGAAGGCTTCTGAAAGGTCCTGTCTTGGTGAAAATCAAGTCTGGTGGGGAAAGTGCACAACCTCTGCAGATGGAAGAAATCTAAGTACTTAGCCATGTCCCTGGTATTGGACAATTTGAGCATCAAGACATGGAAGCTATCAAGAATCTCCTCATCCCAATTTCTAAGTAAAAATTTGTGGTTGAACAAGGGTGAAGGGCCTCAATGTCTATTGGTGGTTCCTTGGGAAAAGTTTTGACAAAGAAAAACTTAGAGTTTTAAACTAATAGGCAAAACATATTTTGAGCAAAGCAAGCCTAAGCTATACTTAGCCAAAATGCATATAGTATCTAGTCCACCAATATTGTACTAAGGTATCACTTGCCAATACTATTCCAATGTATTGACACACTATGGCTGTAACTTGTGATGTTGCAGGTTATTCTGATGATGATTAGGAGTCATGAGTCTACACTCAACATGTTTGCCTGTGGCACATGAAGATGAAGACTGTTTATCTATTTACGTATTTAAACTCTTGTACTAGGCCTGTGGCCATGGAGTTGTAAAGACTATGTTTCTCTCTGGAATGACTATAATAATGACCTTTGTATCTGTGTACTTCATCTTAAACTGTGGATGCTAGCATTGATCCAGGGACTAGCATTGCAATCACAGGGATCCTTTTCCTTTATAAAGGAGGGATCTTACAACGAGAGAGACATGCAGTTGGAGTATAGGGAGAAGAAAGGGGAAGACCTTCGTGGAGACCCGTACTCCTATCTTAGTGACGATGATGACTTTCTAGAGGATCAGGCCATGGACTTCTTTACCGTTGAGGATGACTTCGCCTTCATCGGTGATGATGATGAGGATGATGAGGACACCGACTCCAAGGAGTAGTAGAACTTGGGCACTAGCGGTAGTGAGTTGTATTCGGTCCCAGTGTATCATAGCTTCATAGAAGGGTTCTTAAAACCATCTGTTTTTCCTTTGTTGTGGTGTGTGTTTGTATCTGGTGCTATGAATGAATGAATGAAAAGAAAGTTGCTAGAAAAACCTGAGGAAAACTTTGAAAACTGTCCAAAACCCCTGAACCTTAGAAATTTCCCTCTTTCCCATGATCTATCTCAATCTTCAGATGCCTCGCGGAGGAAGCAGTTCATCCCCGGACCCGATGTTGTAGATCTTGCAAATGTTGGTTTTTGACCGCGAAGCTGAAATATCCGAACGTCAAGCTAACTTAGCCACCCTTCAACACATCGCTCAGATGGCCAACAACAATCAAGGCCATGGAAATCAGGACAACCATGGATCTAAGCTCAAGAATTTCCAGAACACCAATCCACCCGTTTCACTAAGTCAGAAGAGCCCCTAGATGCAGATGATTGGTTGCATACCATGGAAAACAATCTGGAAGTTACAGGAATGGAAGCTAACGAGAAGGTGTTATTTTCTACCCACTACCTGACCAGAGATGCAAGAGCATGGTGGAACAACGTTCGCACGATGACAGGAGGTCAGATGATGACTTGGGATGAATTCAAAGTCAAGTTCAGCAGAACCCATGTGCCACTGGCTTTGATCAAGAGGATGAGAGATGAATTCAGGGAACTGAAGAAAGGAAGGATGACCCTAGTGGAATACCGTGACAAAATTTTGTCATTAGCTAGGTATGCACCGGATGAGGTAGACACTAAAGCCAAGAAGAAGAAGAGATTCCTGAATGGTGTGCACGAGGAGATGGAGACAGTGTTAGTCAATACCCCCTTTGTTGATATTGAAGCCTTAGTGGACTCTGCCATTCAGATGGAAGGAAAGATCAACCAAGCTAATGAGAACCACAAGCATCGCATGATGCATCAACCAGGAACCCACCATACACCCAAGTATCACCCCAACCCATCTTCAGGATTTGCCCCAAGAACCAACAGACCCCAGATGAACCGTCCGACCTATCCCAACCGTGGAAACCCAAGGCCCGGAGGAAACCACAACAACCTCAACAACCCCAGCAATTTCAACCGTGCCCCGCCCAAGTTCAACAACATCATTGCCGCCACCAACACCAACATTTCCCCAATGACTGGAAGCAATGCGGTGCCTGTTACAGCAAAGGACAAGTCTCAGGTGACTTGTTATGAATGTGGAACCAAAGGTCACTATTCCAATGAGTGCCCCAAGAAGATTGCCGCAGCCCCCAATGAAAATGCCCCAGCTCAGCAGCAGCATTATGTTCAGCCTGGAAGAAGGTTTGCCCCAGGGAACTCGCTCAACCACAACGGCCATCTCTTTCTCATGCATGCTGAAGAAGCCCAAGAAGCGCCAGATGTTGTGCTGGGTATGTTTTTTGTTAACTTAGTACATGCAAGAGTGTTGTTTGATTCTGGAGCATCACACTCGTTTGTTACTGAAGAATTTGCATGCACTAGTAAGATTCAACCAACCAAATTGAAGCATGGTATGATAGTTCAAATACCTGGTTCAACCACCAAAGCTAGACAAATTTGCAAAGCCGTCTCTATCCGAATCCATGGCATAGAATTTTACGCTAATCTAATAGTACTCGGAACTAAAGGTTTGGATGTAGTACTAGGAATGGATTGGATGTCCAAAAATAAAGGATTAATCGACTGTGCCAAGAAGGCCATAACCATGACCAGTACAGCTGGAATATCAGTCGAGCATGTATCTAAAACCTTGCCCCATCAATTCAAGTGCAACAAGAGTATAGCCCAACCAACCATTGACCAAGTTCAGATATTCTATGAATACCCTGATGTATTTCCATATGTTTTGCCCGGCATGCCCCCAGATCGGGATATCGAGTTTATCATTGAAGTAATCTCTGGAACCGAACCCATAGCCCAGAGACCATATAGTATGAACCTATCTGAACTAGTGGAGCTGAAGAACCAACTAGATGCTATGCTGGAAATTGGATTGATTCAACCAAGTGCGTCGCCATGGAGATCACCTGTATTATTTGTGAACAAGAAGGATGGAGGTAACCGTTTGTGTACAGATTATCGGAAGTTGAATGATGTCACCATCAAGAACAAGTACCCATTGCCAAAGATAGAAGACCTGTTTGACTAGTTGACTGGTGCCAAAGTGTTTTCTAAGATTGATCTTAGAACTAGCTATCATCAACTCAAGATTCGCACAGAGGATATTCCAAAGACTGCCTTTACCACCAGATATGGATTGTACGAGTACACTATCATGTCTTTTGGATTAAGCAATGCCCTCGCTTATTTCATGAACCTCATGAATACGATTTTTATGGACTTCCTGGATAAGTTTGTCATTGTTTTCATCGATGACATTCTGATTTATTACAAATCAGAAGAAGAACATGAGCTACACCTAAGAACCATCCTTGGAACTCTTAGGGAGCATCAGCTGTATGCCAAGTTTAGCAAATGTGAATTCTGGTTACAGGAGGTAGGATTTCTCGGACATATCGTATCAGCCATAGGAACTGCCGTTGACCCTGTGAAGGTGAAGGATGTTGAAGATTAGCAAGCCCCAACCACCCAAACCCAAGTTCATGCATTTCTAGGATTAGCAGGATACTACCGCAAGTTTGTAGAAGGATTCTCGAGTATCGCAAGAACCATGACACAATTGTTGAAGAAGGACAAGAAGTTTGAATGGACAGACAAATGTGAAGCGGGTTTTCAAGAACTCCAGAGGAGATTGATTTCAGCCCCAATCTTGATCATGCCGGATATAACGAAGCCCTTTGATGTGTATTGTGATGCATCCAAGATCGGTCTCGGATGTGTGTTGATGCAAGAAGGAAAAGTTATATCTTATCTATCCTGAAAACTGAAGCAGCATGAGCAGAATTATCGAACCCATGACGTTGAACTAGCATCCGTAGTTCTAGCCCTGAAGACATGGAGGCATTATCTTATGGGTAATCATTGTGAGATTTATTCGAATCACAAGAGAATGAAGCATATATTCACTCAGAAGGAGCTGAATATGAGGCAGAGAAGATGGATTGAGATAATCAAGGACTATGATCTGGACATTCACTATCACCCCGGTAAAGACAATGTGGTAGCAGATGCCCTTAGTAGATTGCCTTGCCGCTTGAACTCCATGATTCTGAAGGAGCAACCAAGTTTGCACAAAGAGATGGAAGGTTTCCGAATGGAATTAGTAAGTGAAGGATTTTTGGATAGCATAGAACTTCAACCCACTTTGATCAGTCAGATCAAGGAGGCTTAGAAAGGAAATGCTAGTATCGACAGAATCAAATGTCGTATCGGTACAGGAAAAGTACCCAGATTCACCGAGGATGAAGAAGGAGTGTTGTGGTACAAAGGACGTCTCTGTGTACCAGCAGATTCAGAGTTGAAATAAGTTATTTTGAAGGAGGCCCATGATACTCTTTATTCTATCCACCCCGTAGGAATGAAGATGTATCAGGATCTGAAGGAGCAATTTTGGTGGCATAAGATGAAGAGAGAAATCGGAAGCTATATCGCCAAGTGTGATCTTTGTTAGAGAGTTAAGGCGGGACATCAGAGACCCGCAGGACTGTTGCAACCATTGCAGATTCCAGAATGGAAATGGGACTCAGTAGGAATGGACTTTATCACCGGATTGCCTACTTCTAGTAGGGGAAATGACTCTATTTGGGTCATAGTTGATAGATTGTCCAAGGTAGCCCATTTCTTACCAGTCAAGACAACCTACTAGATTTCGAAGCTAGAAGAGTTATACATCGCTAGAATCGCTAGTTTGCACGGAGTCCCCAAGAACATCGTGTTGGATCGAGGAACTCAGTTTACCTCGAGATTCTGGAAGAAAGTCCAAGAAGGTTCAGGAACCCGACTAGATTTCAGCACAACGTATCACCCTCAGACTGATGGACAAACAGAGCGAGTAAACCAAATACTCGAAGATATGTTGAGAGCATGTGTGCTAGAGTATGGATCTAAATAGGAAGACTGTCTGCCGTTCGCAGAATTTTCTTACAACAGTTATCAAGCTAGTTTGCAAATAGCCCCATTTGAGTTCATGTATGGAAGGAAGTGTCGTACCCTTTGAATTGGTTGGAAGTAGGAGAGAATCAGATTTTCGGACCCGACATCCTACGGGAAGCAGAAGAGAAAGTTCACAAGATTCGTGAGCACCTCAAGACCACCTAGTCAAGATAGAAGAGTTATGCTGACAAGAGACGTCGAGACCTCGCTTTCAATATCGGATATTTTGTGTATCTCAAAGTGTCTCCTTTGAAAGGAATGCAGTGTTTCCAGCTCAAAGGAAAGTTAGCCCCCAGATATATCGGACCTTTCAAAATTCTGAACCGTCAAGGAGAAGTATCGTATCAATTGGAACTGCCAGAAAAAATGTCAGCAGTGGACAATGTGTTTCATATATCGTTACTTCACAAATTCCTTGAAGTTCCGGAGAAGACTGAAGTATTCAAGAATATTGATCACCAAACCATAGAGATCAACGATGACCTGACATATCCCAAAGTACCCATCCATATTTTGGAGTAAGCTTTCAGAACCACCAGGACCAGAAGCATCAAGTTTCTCAAGATTCAGTGGAGCAACCACACTGAAGAGGAAGCTACCTGGGAACGAGAAGATCACATCAAGATGGAGTTTCCCGATCTCTTTAAATCCTAGGTAATCTTTTTTCTTGTTTCTCAAATCTTGGGACAAGATTTTGTTTAAGGAGGCAAGGTTTGTAATGTCAACACCCGGATTTTTCAATCCTAGATGCCTGTTATGCCATATATCGCAATCCCAGGATTACCATTTTTGCGAGACATAACAGAATTGGATACCATAGTACATCATCCATTACAACGATACATAAGTTCTTACACAAATAGGGATCTCATGATCTAGTTCTTAATACAACTTCAAGCAGCGGAATACGTAATAACAACGGCAGCATAGGCGAAGCTCCATCTTCAGGGTCACAGGCAATGCTGACGATGGGAGATGATCCTAGTTGTCATAACCTTCCTGGGGTCCATCCTCCAGGTACTCCTCTTCATAGTCTGGCCATGGGAATAGCCAGGGACAAAGCCATGAGTACTCTTTAAGTACTCACAAACTAATACTAATAGGTAAGGGGCTTTTGGATAATAGGACACTAGGCTCTAGGGTTGTTTTGCAAAAAGCCAGGTTTATCTCTACTAAGTTCCAAAGCTAGTCACAATTTTATAACTCCTAAGTGGGATCTTGTAATTCAGGTCACAACTCTGTTGTGGTCAAGTCAAAGTCTCAAATCGCTTCACAAGTCATTTTGAAAAGTCTGACGGGGGAACAGTATGGCCACTCCAACTTTCCATAACCGCGGACGCGGCTATTCGAATAGTTTGACACTCTGCAGAGATTGTACGCTTTCACCACAACATTCGATACATCCGTTAGGAATAAATCCTGAATTCACCATACTCAGTATGCGGATAATCAATCCTAACCTTTCAATTACACGCCCTAGTATAAGCACCTCTCCTGTGAGTTTGGCCTCCCAACCATGACTCACTATCATCTTGGGTAATGCACAGGTGGACAATCTTCACAAGGTAGCCTCAGCTCAAACCTTGGCCGTGAGGGAACTAATACTAAGGAATATAAGTTTCCAGTCAAGCCCTACCCAATCTTCGGGTATTGTGGTTGTACGATAAAATTGGAATGGTATCGCATCCAGACAACCATCAGTTTTATAAAGGGCTCAGGCTCATGCCTCAACATTTTCATCACCAAAATCATTAAGTGTTTTGAAACACATGTCCAAAACATTTCAATAGAATGATCCATCATTCCAAGGTTTTCATAACCATTTTTCCACCAAGTATTCCCATCTAAAGTTGATCAAGTTTTATGCTTAGCACTAGCCTCTACAGGTGGGGGTAAGTACTAATGAAGGGTGGTCAACTAGTGGGGTTTTAACTAAGTTCAAACTGATGCCTTAGGATGGCATCAAGGTTATCTAGCTTAGGCCAAATTTTATGCTCTTTATGCAACCTTCAGCACAACTGTCTAGTATCTACCAAACTGTTAGGTAGACTCTAAGTAAGCTTTGATAAAGAAATAAAGTAAGAAGCTAGCACATAAAACTAGGATTTGGTTCATCAAGTGGGTATGATCACATATGCTTAAGGCATATAGTAGTCATATCACAAGTATGGGTTTGTGGTATCAGTAGGGTATCTTGCAAGGGTTAGCTTGCATCAGTATAAGCTTGCATAGGTCAACTTGTTTAGTAAGGCTTGCATAGTTACTAGCTTGCCTTGTGCAGAGCAGTGGTTGAAGTTCTCCTCGGCTTCCTCTTCGTAGTATCCTCCTTCCTCCTCGTATCATTGGTCGGTACTAGCGTCTATGAATAAATACGAGGTACACAATCACCAAACAATACTTAAATACTTGCAATCATCACACACAAGGGTCCTATAGATGATCTAGCATCATCTCTAACATTACAAGGTTAAGGCTTGGTTTAAATCTTTTTATTTTTAGAAAAGTAATTTCTACTCATTGAAAAACTACTTAAGATTTAATATTCTCCACACTAAACATGGGATCATGTTGAAACATGTCATCACCACATATTGTAGTCCATGGGAATGTGATTTAAAGTGGTGTCACAATTTAATAAGGTTTTACCCTTTTATTTAATTAATTAAAGTGGCTAGAAATGCTTATGGAGCATTCTTTTATTACTTGAGCAATATTTCTGCAAGTAAACCTATATATTTTTATACATTCTGAAAGGTATGGTTAAATGTGATTTTTGAGAGTTGGAATCAACTCAAAAGCTATTATGGTTTAAATTTGAAAAATGTTTGAATGCAGAAAAGCTTCTTCCTTGTTATTTTTACCAAAGGTGATCTATAGTTCCAAATGACTTGAATCCAACGGGCTTGGATTCAGCATTCACAGACCTTTCCAACAAAATTGGTTTCATTCAAATTAGTGCACTAAATCGATCTGGGTTGATTTTTTAAGTTGGGTACAGAAGTGTGTTTGAAAAGAAAAAGAAAAAGGTTTAATTTGAATAACTAGGCTGCGCGGGAAAATCTAACGGGCCGGCCTGCTAAGCGCAGTGCTCCCGCGGGCTGCTTAAGTGGGTGTCCCCACTCGTCAGTGACACGAGGCTGGGCGAATCGGTATGGGGCAACGTGGATCGTTCGATCTAGTTCTAATCTAACGGCTGGGAGTCATCGTCGACGCGAGACAACTCCGGCGAGAACGAAACCTAGCGCGGCCAGTGAGGGTCGCTGGGGGCTCACCGGGGTACTGGCGAGGGTCGGCGAGGTGGGCGAACGACGAAGTCGACGACGGCGAACTCAGGGGTGGTCGCGGCAGCTCCTGGGGTGGCTCCAATCGCTGGCTCCTTTCTTCTCCGGCAGCGGCAGGCTCCAGTGAAATTCCGGCGAGGTGGTGCTCGCCTTGCTCCGGGAATGGTGTGGCACGATCAGTGAGGAGAGGGGAGTGAGATGGTGTGAATAATTCGAGCGGGGGTGGCCTCTATTTATAGTCGAGCGAGGGGACCGTCGGGGCGCACGGTGAGCTTGTCGGGGGCGATGTTACAGGCGGCTATTGGCATGGGCACGGGTAGGGGACGGTGCTGTGTCTCCTGGCGATGCTCAACGACATGGTCGCGAGGCATGGGGCGGTGTGGTTTGGTCTGGAACGGGCGGTGCTCTGCACGGCAGAGGCGGCGTCTTCGACGGCGGGCGGTGGCTGTGCGGCACGGGGCGGCAAATGGGGATGTCTGGCGGTCTCCTGGGTTGATGGCGATCGTGTGTGCACGTGGCGAGGGCGGCGCGCGGTCTGTGGGTGATGGTCGAGGGTGGCGCTCTAGCGCACGCTCGACATGGTCTGGGCGCGGCTTGTGCGCGTGGTCCAGGTCTCGGCAATGCTCGCGGCTAGGACAGTGAGTGGCGGTGGACGGTGGGCTGCCTCCTAGACAAGGTTGGCACGGCTAGTTCCTCCTCTAGCTTGCTGTCCACAATGGGGTGACATGGGTGTGCTCGGCTGTTCACCATTAATGGCAATGGCAAGCTCACAGGGGTGCTAGTGTTGGGCTAATATTTCTAGATGATCTACTGAGCTGTGTGTGAGCTAACTAGGGAACAAGTTAGGCCAAATTTACTGCACACTATAGTGTTTGATGTTTTTGTTGATTTGTGTCTGCAACCTGTTTGATGAAATGGCCGCATGAAATCAAGTTTTGAATTTTGAAATGATTTTTGGTGGGTTTGCTAGATTGGTGCTGGTGAGTCTGCAGATGCTTGGGTTTTGAAAGTTGATCTTGTTTGAGTGGGTTTTGAAAAAGTGGGATCTTCCCATATGAAGAAGATTCAATTTTCAGTTGTCATTTAAACTATGCATTTGAATGTTTCTGGATGATCACAAAGTGGGCCTTGATACTCTGTTATGAGTACATTCAAGGGGTGCAAAGATCCAGAAAAGTTTCTGTTAGGTTCTGAAAGTTTGAGACAGCCAAAGTAGGCATGGGAGTTAAATTTGCCAAAATGACCATTCCCTTAATATATTTGTTTTGATTTACTTGTCTTTATGAAAAGTGTGGGAAATGTTTTAGATGATGTTTATTTCACCTAAAAAACATTTTACAAGCAATGGATCACACAAACAAGGTGGTTTTAAAGAAATTCAAAAACTATGCATACACATATGCATGCATTCATGGGTTTAGTTAGAAAAGTTTTTGTTAACCCTAATCTTGATGATTAGTGTTTGATGATCTAAGTTTGGTATTTTTGGGATGTTACAAACCTTCCCCCCTTAAACAAAATCTTGTCCCGAGATTTGAAAAGGACGAAAAGATTACCTAGGATTTGAAGATATCGGGAAACTCCATCCTGATGTGATCTTCGCGCTCCCAGGTAGCTTCCTCTTCTGTGTGGTTGCTCCACTGAATCTTGAGAAACTTGATGCTTCGGGTTCGGGTAGTTCGAAAAGCTTATTCCAAAATGCGGATGAGCACTTCGGGATAGGTCAGGTCATCATTGATCTCTATGGTCTGGTGATCGATATTCTTGAACACTTCGGTCTTCTCGGGGACTTCGAGACATTTGCGAAGTAATGAGATATGGAACACATTGTGCACAGCTGACATCTCTTCAGGTAATTCCAGTTGATAAGATACTTCTCCTCGACGGTTCAAAATTTTGAAAGGTCCAATATATCTGGGGGCTAACTTTCCTTTGAGTTGGAAACGCTGCATTCCCTTCAATGGCGACACTTTCAGGTAAACAAAATCTCCGATGTTGAAGGCGAGGTCTTGACGTCTCTTGTCGGCATAACTCTTCTGTCGGGATTGGGCGGTCTTGAGATGCTCACGAATCTTGTGCACCTTCTCTTCTGCTTCTCGTAGGATGTCGGGTCCGAAGATCTGACTCTCTCCTACTTCCGACCAGTTCAAAGGGGTGCGACACTTTCTTCCGTACATGAATTCAAATGGGGCCATTTGCAAACTGGCTTGATAACTATTGTTGTATGAAAATTCTGCAAAAGGCAGACATTCTTCCCACTTGGATCCATATTCTAGCACACATGCTCTAAGCATATCTTCGAGTATTTGGTTTACTCGCTCCGTTTGTCCATCGGTCTGAGGGTGATACGCGGTACTGAAATCTCGGCGGGTTCCTAAACCTCCTTGGACTTTCTTCCAGAATCTCGAGGTAAACTGGGTTCCTCGATCCGATACTATATTCTTCGGGACTCCGTGCAAACTAACTATTCTAGCGATGTACAACTCCGCTAGCTTTGAACTTTGATATGTGGTTTTGACGGGCAAGAAATGGGTGACTTTGGACAATCTGTCCACTATGACCCAGATAGAGTCATTTCCCCTACTAGAAGTAGGTAGTCCAGTGATAAAGTCCATTCCTACAGAATCCCATTTCCATTCCGGAATTTGCAAAGGTTGCAACAATCCAGTGGGTCTTTGATGTCCTGCCTTGACTCGCTGACATATATCACACTTGGCGATATAGCTTCCGATTTCTCTCTTCATCTTATGCCACCAAAATTGCTCTTTTAAATCTTGATACATCTTTGTTCCTCCGGGATGGATAGAATAAAGAGTATCATGAGCCTCCTTCAAGATAACTTCTTTCAACTCTGAATCTGCTGGTACACAAAGGCGTCCTTTGTACCACAGAACTCCTTCTTCGTCCTCGGTGAATCCGGGTACTTTGCATGTACCGATACGACGCTTGATTCCCTCGATACTAGCATTTCCCTTCTGTGCTTCTTTAATCTGACTGATCAAAGTGGGCTGAAGTTCTATGCTAGCCAAAAATCCTTCACTCACTAATTCCATTCGAAAATCTTCCATCTCTTTGTGCAGACTTGGTTGCTCCTCTAAAATCATGGAGTTCAAGCGGCACGACAATCTGCTAAGGGCATCGGCTACCACGTTGGCTTTACCAGGGTGATAGTGAATGTCCAGGTCATAATCCTTGATTAGCTCAATCCATCTTCTCTACCTCATATTTAGCTCCTTCTGAGTGAATATGTACTTTAGGCTCTTGTGATCCGAATAAATCTCACAACGATTTCCCATCAGGTAATGTCTCCATGTCTTCAGGGCTAGAACTACGGCTGCGAGTTCGAGGTCATGGGTTGGGTAGTTTTGCTCATGTTGCTTCAATTGTCGAGATAGATAAGATATAACTTTGCCTTCTTGCATTAGCACACATCCGAGACCAATCTTGGATGCATCACAATACACATCGAAGGGCTTCGTGATATCCGACATGATCAAGATTGGGGCTGATATCAATCTCCTCTTGAGTTCTTGAAAACTCGCTTCACACTTGTCTGTCCATTCAAACTTCTTGTCCTTCTTCAGCAATTGGGTCATGGGTCAGGCGATACTCGAGAATCCTTCTACGAATCCGCAGTAATATCCCGCCAATCCGAGAAAAGCACGAACTTGGGTTTGAGTGGTTGGGGCTTGCCAATCTTCTACATCTTTCACTTTGGCAGGGTCAACGGCAATTCCTCCGGCTGATACAATGTGACCGAGGAATCCTACCTCCTGTAACCAGAATTCACATTTGCTAAACTTTGCATACAACTGATGCTCTCTAAGGGTTCCAAGAATGGTCCTTAGGTGTAGCTCATGTTCTTCTTCTGATTTGGAATAAATCAGAATGTCATCGATGAAAACAACGACAAACTTATCCAGGAAGTCCATAAAAATCTTATTCATGATATGCATGAAATAAGTGGGGGCATTGGTTAATCCAAAAGACATGACTGTATACTCGTACAATCCATATCTGGTGGTAAAGGCAGTCTTTGGAATATCCTCTGCACGAATCTTGAGTTGATGATAGCCAGTTCTAAGATCAATCTTAGAAAACACCTGGGCACCGGTCAACTGATCAAACAAATCCTCTATCTTGGGCAAGGGGTACTTGTTCTTGATGGTGACATCATTCAACTTTCGATAATCCGTACACAAACGGTTACCTCCATCTTTCTTGTCCACAAATAAGACAGGTGATCTCCATGGTGACGCACTTGGTTGAATTAGTCCAATTTCTAGCATGGAATCCAGTTGCTTCTTCAGTTCTTCTAACTCCGATGGGTTCATACTATAGGGTCTCTGGGCTATGGGTCCTGTTCCGGGGATTAGTTCGATGATAAACTCGATATCCCGATCTGGGGGCATACCGGGCAAAACATCTGGAAATACATCGGGGTATTCACAGACTATCCGGACTTGGTCAATGATAGGTTGGGCTAGACTCTTGTTACACTTGAATTGGCGAGGTAAGGTTTCAGATATATGCTCGACTGATATTCCGGCGGTACTGGTCATGGTGATGGCTTTCTTGGCACAGTCAATCAATCCCTTATGTTTGGACATCCAATCCATTCCTAGTACTACTTCCAAACCTTTAGTTCCGAGTACTATTAGATTATCATAAAAATCTATGCCATGGATTCGGATAGGGACGGCTTTGCAAATTTGCCTAGCCTTGGTGGTTGATCCGGGGATTTGCACAATCATAACATGTTTCAGTTTGGTTGGTTGAATTTTACTAGTGCAGGCAAATTCTTCGGTGACAAATGAATGCGATGCACCAGAATCAAACAACACTCTTGCAAGTACTGAATTAACATAAAACATACCCAGCACGACGTATGGCGCTTCCTGAGCTTCTTCAGCATGCATGAGAAAAAGACGGCCATTGCGGTTGAGCGAATTCCCTGGGGCAAATCTCCTTCCTGGCTGGACACGACGCTGCTGTTAAGCTAGGGCGTTGGTATTGGGTGCTGTACCATTCTTCTTGTTGGGGCACTCGTTGGAATAGTGGCCTTTATTTCCACAGTCATAACAGGTCACTTGTGACTTGTCCTTGGCTGCGACAAGCACAACATTGCTTCCAATCCTCGGGGCAGTGTTGGGATTGGCGGTAGCATTGTTGGTGTTGAACTTGGGTGGGGCACGGGTGAAATTTCTAGAGTTGCCGGGGTTGTTGTGATTTCCTCCGGGTCTAGGGTTTCCACGGTTGGGGTAGGTTGGACGGGTCATAGGGGGTCTATTGGTTCTTGGGGCAAATTCGGGAGATGGGTTGGGGCGATACTTTGGGGTCTGATGGGTTCCTGGTTGATGCATCATGCGACGCTTGCGGTTCTCATTGGCTTGGTTGATCTTTCCTTCCATCTGGATGGCTGAATCGACAAGGGCTTCAATATCAGCAAAGGGGATATTGACTAACACCGTCTGCATCTCCTCATGCAGACCATTCAGGAATCTTTCTTTCTTCTTGGCTTCGGTGTCTATCTCGTCTGGTGCATACCTAGATAATGACAAAAATTTGTCACGGTATTCCACTACAGTCATCCTCCCTTGCTTCAGCTCTCTGAACTCGTCTCTCATTCTCTTGATCAAACCTGGTGGCACATGGGTTCTGCTAAACTTGACCTTGAATTCCTCCCAGGTCATCATCTGGCCTCCGGTCATGGCACGAACACTGTTCCACCATGCCCTGGCATCTCCGGCTAGATAATGGGTGGCGAACAGGACTTTCTCGTTGGCTTCCACTCCAGCGACTTCTAGGTTATTCTCCATGGTTTGCAGCCAATCATCGGCATCTAGGGGTTCTTCTGACTTGGTGAAAACGGGTGGGTTAGTATTCTGAAAATTCTTGAGCTTAGATCCATGGTTGTCCTGATTTCCGTGGCCTTGGTTGTTGTGGGCTAGCTGGGCTATGTGTTGCAGAGTGGCTAGGTTGGCTTAACGTTCCGCTCTTTCAGCTTCGCAGTCAGAGGTCAACATTTGCAGAATCTGCAACATCGGATCTGGGGCTGAACCACTTCCTCCACGTGGCATCTGAAGATTTAGATGAATCGTGAGAAAAGAGGGAAATTTCTAAGGTTTTGGGTCTTTGAAAAGTTTTTAGAGTTTGACTCAGGTTTTTCTAGCAACTTGCTTTTTCTTTCATTCATTCATAGCACACAATACAACACACACCACAACAAGGAAAAACAGATGGTTTTAAGAACCATTCTGAAATCTACGATACAGTGGGACCGACTACTACTCACTACGCTAGTGCTCAGTGCTACTACTCCTCGGAGTCTGTGGCTTCATCATCTTCATTATCATGGATGAAGGCGAAATCATCCTCATCGGTGAAGAAGTCCATGGCCCGATCCTCCAGAAAATCATCGTCATCGCTGAGATAAGAGTAAGGGTCTCCATGAAGATCCTCTCCGGCATTCTCCCTTTCCTCCAACTGCATGTCCCTCTCGTGGATGGTCTCCTCTAGAGATGAGATGCGGTGGCAAAGACGGGCAATAATGCGCTCCTTCTTGTCGAGTTGACGGCGACGAGACTTGCGATCCTTTGCTAGCATGGCTATGGTCTGATCCTTCGTCTTGATGATGGCAGACTTGTGGTTTCAATAGTCACGGCAGTTGTCCAACTCCTGCTGACGATCATACATCATGAAGCTAAGGTGGTCCAATTGAGTCTTCAGCTCGGGGTGGTATGGGGCTTCCAGTGGTTGTCCATTTGCATCACGACTTGGGAAAAAATCAAAGCGGGTTCCCTTGATCTGATTGATGCTCCGCCCACACAAACGGGAGAGAGATT
Organism: Avena sativa; assembly: GCA_916181665.1. Classification (NCBI taxonomy): domain Eukaryota; kingdom Viridiplantae; phylum Streptophyta; class Magnoliopsida; order Poales; family Poaceae; genus Avena; species Avena sativa. The sequence goes on from OV702296.1 coordinate 223,512,707, forward strand.
CTTGCATTGCTCTGGCAAGTCCATCGAGCCAGTTGTTCTCTCTTAAGATAAACTGAATTCCTTCCGCAGTGGGAGGTTCAATCTTTCCTCGGAGACTTGCAACAATTAGCCACTGCAGATCTTCTCATCCTTGATCATTGAGCTGAGCTCCGAAGAACTCGGGGTGTGGACGCTCCAGAAGTTCCGAAAGCTGATCCAGATCCCTCTCAAAGATAAGGTCTCCTCCATTCCCCAACTGATAAAACTTGATGTACTTCACCTCCATCTATAAAAATAGAGGATGAGTAGATTAGCAGAGTGATCAAGTGTATCAAAATTTTATGTATTTTGCAAGAGTTTTTGAGGAACATGAGGTTTTATGAAAGAATCAAAGAGATAAGAATGAGAATAAGTTTTTGTAAATATTTGTTTTTCTTTGGTTTTGAAACTAAGTTTTTTGTTCGACGTCCAGTCTAACTAGGGTCTCCTATGGTCAGGATGGCTCTGATACCAACTTGTCAACACCCGGATTTTTCAATCCTAGATGCCTGTTATGCCATACATCGCAATCCCAGGATTACCATTTTTGCGAGACATAACAGAATTGGATACCATAGTACATCATCCATTACAACGATACATAAGTTCTTACACAAATAGGGATCTCATGATCCAGTTCTTAATACAACTTCAAGCAGCGGAATACGTAATAACAACGACAGCGTAGGCGAAGCTCCATCTTCAGGGTCACAGGCAATGCTGACGATGGGAGATGATCCTAGTTGTCATAACCTTCCTGGGGTCCATCCTCCAGGTACTCCTCTTCATAGTCTGGCCATGGGAATAGCCAGGGACAAAGCCATGAGTACTCTTTAAGTACTCGCAAACTAATACTAACAGGTAAGGTCTTTTGGATAATAAGACACTAGGCTCTAGGGTTGTTTTGCAAAAAGCCAGGTTTATCTCTACTAAGTTCCAAAGCTAGTCACAATTTTATAACTCCTAAGTGGGATCTTGTAATTCAGGTCACAACTCTGTTGTGGTCAAGTCAAAGTCTCAAATCGCTTCACAAGTCATTTTGAAAAGTCTGACGGGGGAACAATATGGCCACTCCAACTGTCCATAACCGCAGACGCGGCTATTCGAATAGTTTGACACTCTACAGAGATTGTACACTTTCACCACAACATTCGATACATCCGTCAGGAACAAATCCTGAATTCACCATACTCAGTATGCGGATAATCAATCCTAACCTTTCAATTACACGCCCTAGTATAAGCACCTCTCCTGTGAGTTTGTCCTCCCAACCATGACTCACTGTCATCTTGGGTACTACACAGGTGGACAATCTTCACAAGGTATCTCCAGCTCAGACCTTGGCCATGAGGGAACTAATACTAAGGAATATAAGTTTCTAGTCAAGCCCTACCCAAGCTTCGGGTATTGTGGTTGTACGATAAAATTGGAATCGTATCGCATCCAGACAACCATCAGTTTTATAAAGGGCTCAGGCTCATGCCTCAACATTTTCATCACCAAAATCATTAAGTGTTTGGAAACACATGTCCAAAACATTTCAATAGAATGATCCATCATTCCAAGGTTTTCATAACCATTTTTCCACCAAGTATTCCCATCTAATGTTGATCAAGTTTTATGCTTAGCACTAGCCTCTACAGGAGGGGGTAAGTACTAATGAGGGATGGTAAACTAGTGGGGTTTTAACTAAGTTCAAACTCATGCCTTAGGATGGCATCAAGGTTATCTAGCTTAGGCCAAATTTTATGCTCTTTATGCAACCTTCAGCACAACTGTCTAGTATCTACGAAACTCTTAGGTAGACTCTAAGTAATCTCTGATAAAGAAATAAAGTAAGAAGCTGGCACATAAAACTAGGATTTGATTCATCAAGTGGGTATGATCACATATGCTTAAGGCATATAGTAGTCATATCACAAGTATGGGTTTGTGGTATCAGTAGGGTATCTTGCAAGGGTTAGCTTGCATCAGTATAAGCTTGCATAGGTCAACTTGTTTAGTAAGGCTTGCATAGTTACTAGCTTGCCTTGTGCAGAGCAGTGTCACATCCCAAGATTTTCCAAATCTTGTTATGTGAAAAATAAATGAATAAAATAAAACTTTGTTGAATTTCAGGGTGAGAAGAAACTTTTTGATTCCAACTGGAAACCTTCAAACCTATTTGATCAAACAAATCCTAAAGGGATTTGAAAAGTTAAACAATTAATAAAGGAAAATTTAAAAATATTTGGAATTACTATTTTGGATCTTTTAAATAAAAAGATTTGGTTTTTAAAAGAAAAGGTAGATTTATAAATAAGGATTATTTTATAGAGCCAAATTAAACCTTGGCCAAGCTTTTGAAATAAAATGTTTTGTTTTGATTAGAAGAGTAAAGGTTTGTTTCAATAAAAATAAGGAGAGTTTATTATTAAACTAATTTTATTAAAATATAGGTCTTACCATTTTAATTAAACATCAAAACATGTAATTTTATTTAAAACAAGTTTTCCAAGTATTTTATTTTCTCAAATAAAAACCTACTGAAGTGTTTTTGGTTTTATTTGAGATTTCAAAATAAAGATTTTAATAAAACAAATTCTATTTGGATTAAATAATCAAGGTCTATTTATTTAATATTAATGGACCCTAAAATAAAAATATTATTTTATTTTTGGACTTGGTTTTGTGTTGTTAAACAGAACCAAACTCAAATGCAAAGTGTGGTGGAAGTTTGATTTGATTTGTTGTTTGAATGGTTTGATTGAATTTCAAAACATAAATAAGAAATGAAAAAGGAAAAAGTATCTGAACAAAAAAAATAGGAAACGGACTCGACCCAACCCAACCTGGCCCACTAAGCCCAACAAGCCCACCCGGAGCATTTCTTTTCTTCTCTCACGCGCGAGCGCACTCACTCAGCCACTGACAGCCAGACCCCACGCCCCCTCTGTTTATTTCGCTGACCAGCGGGCCCCGTCCACGTCGTCCTCGTCTTCCCCAAACCACGCCCGCGACCACGTCGCTGCTGCAGTCATGGCCGGTAATGGCGCGGCGTAATTGACCATTAATCCGCGAGCGTTTCCTGTCGCACCTGAGCCTACTTAACCCTCTCTGCCTCGCGAGCAATTTCCCCCATTCACCTCGCTCACTCCGCCGCCAGGCTGCGCACAATTGCTCTCGAAGCCCCGCAGTACCGAGAACTCCGGCGACCTAATACGGTGAGCCTCGACCACCCCTCTCTCTGGTTCAAACGAGGATGTTCAGAATGTTCTTGCGCATCCTCTGATAACTTCCTTTTGCCTGCTCATGACCCAGGTCGTTGTCTTCGTTCGCAACCGAAACCACCTGCGCCGCCGATAAACTCCGGTGACCAATTAAGGTAATTCCCGAGCGCCCCTTGCCTCCTCCTTCACACGAGCTTGTTCGCCTGTGTCTTGCGCAAACCCTGATGCCACTGATTCGTGCTAGGGCGACGCCAAACCTCGGCAAGGACCACGTCTGCAAGCTACTGGCGCCGCTAGCAACTCCGACGAGCTCCAGAAACTGTTTTCGCGCGCCCCTTCGCAAACCAACACCACGTCGAGCTTCAGCACGCCACTGCGATTCCGGTAAGCGTCCCCCTTCCTCCCCGGGCGACCTAGAGCACCGGCACCGTCGTAGTCAGACGCGCCGCCGCCAGTCAACGCCGCTAGCGCCGCTCGTTTCTGGTTAGAAGATTTTAGCCGTCAGATCTAGATCCTACGCGTAGAAACAGTTCACTTAACGTAGGGGTATGGACAGATCTGAGCCGCGCAGTGTTAGTTAGATCCAACGGCACAGAAGGGTGATCCGGTGCGAACCGGTACGCACCAGTAATATCGCGACGCGTGGCTTGGTCTGAATCAAAAATAGAATTTCAAATCAGATTTAGATCAAATTTTCAATTGGCTATAACTTTTTATTCCCACGTTGGAATTTTGCAAACTTTATACCAGTGGATTCAGTGAGTCAAGACCTTTCTGAATATCCAATGTGTTTAACAAAATGTTCCAGTTAAAATGACTTTCTAGGCAGAAACATGTTTAAGGCTATTTTGAGTATAGTTTTTGTGTAGTAATTTTGTTTAGTGCTAAATAAGTTTAGTTAGCAAGTTTTTGACTTGGTTTTGTTTCTATATCTTGCACTTGCTTGGGAAGTTTTCAAAAATCATCACTTAGCCATTTCTTGCATGCATACATTCATATTTTTGTTTGTTTATGGATTGTATGTAATTTTGTGCTACAAATGTTTGTGTAGATTTTAGTGACTGTGATTGTGAAGAGTGCAACTCTCCCCACTACCAAGGCAAGTGATATTTCATGAATAATTCATTCCTATATTTTGTACTAGCATTAGATATTTTGCTAAGTCTTGCATGCTACTTTTTGCCAAATGAAAGGTTGGGAAATCCTATGTAGTTTAGAATGGTAGAATTGCTAGGGAATTTTCCTAAGTTAAGTTACCATGCCATGCTTAGCCTAGATAATAGCAAACAAGGGTTGGTATAATCTATTCATGCTATATTGACTATATTTCTAAGTCATGAGACTTATGTTTTCTTAATAAAACCACTAAGTCAATAAACCTCCTGGGTGGAATGGAAAGAAGGGTTTGTGTTGAGTGGTTACACAAGGCCATGGATTTGGCTTGTGTATCTCACTTGTGGAATGCCACCCAGGCACAAAGGGATTTGGAGGCCAAATGTTGAGAAAGCTTATAGTGCAACCACTTGGCAATATGGGATCTGCCATGATCATATAGGTTGCTAGAACTTAGTCACTTGGACAGTAGGTGGTAGTGGGAATGATAGGTTGGAGCGCGTCCATTTGACTAAGGAAAGGCTTCTGAAAGGTCCTGTCTTGGGAAACCAAGTCTGGTGGGGAAAGTGCACAACCTCTGCAGATGGAAAACCTAAGTACTTAGCCAAGTCCATGGCAATGGACAACTTGAGCATCAAGACATGGAAGCTACAAGAATCTCAACACTCCAACTTCTAAGTAAAACTTGTGGGTTAACAAGGGTAAAGGACCCCAATGTCTATTGTTGGATTCTTGGGAAAGTTTGTACAAAGAAAACATAGTGATTTCAACTAATAGGAAAAACCTATTTTGAAGCAAAGCAAGCCAAGCTACACTTAGCCAAATTGCATATAGAAATATAGTCCACTTAAAAGTTTACTAAGGTATCACTTGCCAATACTATTCCAAAGTATTGACCCACTGTGGCTGTAACTTGTGATGTTGCAGGTTATTCAGATGATGATTAGGTGTCATAAGTCTACACTCAACATGCTTGCCTGTGGCACATGAAGATGAAGACTTGTGTTTATTTACTTATTCCAAAACTCTTGTATTAGGCCTATGGCCCTGAGTTGTAAAAGACTATGTTTTATCTCTGGAATGGATGTAATAAATGACCTTTGTATCTGTGTACTTCATCTTAAACTGTGGATGCTAGCAATGATCCAAGGACTAGCATTGCAATCACAGGGATCCTTTTCCTTTACAAAGGAGGGGTCTAACAGATGGTATCAGAGCATTGTGTTGCCTGTAGGATTTGTAAACCTAGGATTGGACAAAACCCTTAGAAAAATAGGAGTTGTATTTGTTCCAAAACTTATTTACAAACAATCTTGTAAACTCTTTCCTCAAACCATTTTGGTTTTTATTCTACATCTCTTCTATTTCAAACTTGATGGACAAAGCCTCAACCATGACCAAAGACTCCATCATGTGCAAAGGATTTCATCAACTCTAATGACTTCAACATCTTCAACTCTAATGACTTCAACATCTTCAACATTTTCACCAAGGACTTCAACCTTGGATATCACTAAGGACTACAAGTGAGACAAGAAATATTGCTCAAGACTTGAAGAATAAGGAAACACAATTGAAGTTTTTGTGACCAAGAGTTTTTCCCAAGGAAGCCATGATCACATGCAAAAAGAATCAACCAAGGAGAATGGAAAGATCACAAGTGAACTATATAGATGGACCACCATATTTAGTTTAAGTCAAGCCCACCAACTTATGTGGTGTAACAAAAATATTTTTGGATGCCTAAAAATATGCTTGAAACTTGTTGTTTGAGTGGAATGTTTGTGTGTGTTTTCTTGCACATTGCTTTTGTGAATTGTGATGTGTGTGATTAGAATTATTCCCTTAGAAATATTTTGCCTAATCTAGTCCCTACCCCACCCAAACAGATGACTTCTCCAAGAGACAAGGTTGATGACAACAACAACAACAACCAAGAGGACAACATGAGAGAACTTATAGCAACCCAAAACCAGTTGAGCCAAGAGACAACTCAGCTTTTAGCCAACAACAATGGACTAGACCCAGCCATACAAAGGATTTTGAAACTTCAATCCCAATTGTTGCATGGATTGGTTACTCAAATGATCAACATGGAAGAAAACTTTTCCCAAAGAGCTAATGACAACAAGGATGACAAAGATTTTATTCTAGAAGGAACCCAAGCTTGCAATTTTTGTGGAGACAAGGATCATACATCCAAGGAGCATGAAGATCAATGCCCCAAGAAGAGAGAAAGATTTCCCACCTTTGAGGTGAGGTATGAAGAGCATGAACTAGAAGAACTCCTAGTTTTGGAGAGACCCAAAAAGAAAAAGAAGGACAAAATCCATGTGCAATGTTACACTTGCAAAGAAATGGGACACTATGCCAATGAATGTCCAGAAAAGAAGAAGAAAGATAATAGCCAAGTGATGTGTTTCAAATACAAAGAACCAGGACATTATGCAAGCAACTGTCCAGAAAAGATGAAGCACAAGATAAACCAGCCTATGAAGGACTCATCCTTGTCACATGTTTCAAGTGTGAAAACAAAGGACACTATGCAAACTTCTGTCCAGGAAAGTTACACCAAGATCCCAAGAAGGCCAATGTGTAATCTAGTTGGAAAAATTTTAAGGGTGGTAGTACCCTAGATGCTTTGAGCCAATTTGTAACCCTAGCCTTCCCAAATCTCGGGACGAGATTTATTTTAAGGGTGGTAGCCTGTCACATCCCAAGATTTTCCAAATCTTGTTATGTGAAAAATAAATGAATAAAATAAAACTTTGTTGAATTTCGGGGTGAGAAGAAACTTTTTGATTCCAACTGGAAACCTTCAAACCTATTTGATCAAACAAATCCTAAAGGGATTTGAAAAGTTAAACAATTAATAAAGGAAAATTTAAAAATATTTGGAATTACTATTTTGGATCTTTTAAATAAAAAGATTTGGTTTTTAAAAGAAAAGGTAGATTTATAAATAAGGATTATTTTATAGAGCCAAATTAAACCTTGGCCAAGCTTTTGAAATAAAATGTTTTGTTATGATTAGAAGAGTAAAGGTTTGTTTCAATAAAAATAAGGAGAGTTTATTATTAAACTAATTTTATTAAAATATAGGTCTTACCATTTTAATTAAACATCAAAACATGTAATTTTATTTAAAACAAGTTTTCCAAGTATTTTATTTTCTCAAATAAAAACCTACTGAAGTGTTTTTGGTTTTATTTGAGATTTCAAAATAAAGATTTTAATAAAACAAATTCTATTTGGATTAAATAATCAAGGTCTATTTATTTAATTATTAATGGACCCTAAAATAAAAATATTATTTTATTTTTGGACTTGGTTTTGTGTTGTTAAACAGAACCAAACTCAAATGCAAAGTGTGGTGGAAGTTTGATTTGATTTGTTGTTTGAATGATTTGATTGAATTTCAAAACAGAAATAAGAAATGAAAAATGAAAAAGTATCTGAACAAAAAAAATAGGAAACAGACTCGACCCAACCCAACCTGGCCCACTAAGCCCAACAAGCCCACCTGGGGCATTTCTTTTCTTCTCTCACGCGCGAGCGCACTCACTCAGCCACTGACAGCCAGACCCCACGCCCCCTCTGTTTATTTCGCTGACCAGCGGGCCCCATCCACGTCGTCCTCGTCTTCCCCAAACCACGCCCGCGACCACGCCGCTGCTGCAGTCATGGCCGGTAATGGCGCGGCGTAATTGACCATTAATCCGCGAGCGTTTCCTGTCGCACCTGAGCCTATTTAACCCTCTCTGCCTCGCGAGCAATTTCCCCCATTCACCTCGCTCACTACGCCGCCAGGCTGCACGCAATTGCTCTCGAAGCCCCGCAGTACCGAGAACTCCGGCGACCTAATACGGTGAGCCTCGACCACCCCTCTCTCTCTGGTTCAAACGAGGATGTTCAGAATGTTCTTGCGCATCCTCTGATAACTTCCTTTTGCCTGCTCATGACCCAGGTCGTTGTCTCCGTTCGCAACCGAAACCACCCGCGCCGCCGATAAACTCCAGTGACCAATTAAGGTAATTCCCGAGCTCCCCTTGCCTCCTCCTTCACACGAGCTTGTTCGCCTGTGTCTTGCGCAAACCCTGATGCCACTGATTCGTGCTAGGGCGACGCCAAACCTCGGCAAGGACCACGTCTGCAAGCTACTGGCGCCGCTAGCAACTCCGACGAGCTCCAGAAACTGTTTTCGCGCGCCCCTTCGCAAACCAACACCACGTCGAGCTTCAGCACGCCACTGCGATTCCGGTAAGCGTCCCCCTTCCTCCCCGGGCGACCTAGAGCACCGGCACCGTCGTAGTCAGACGCGCCGCCGCCAGTCAACGCCGCTAGCGCCGCTCGTTTCTGGTTAGAAGATTTTAGCCGTCAGATCTAGATCCTACGCGTAGAAACAGTTCACTTAACGTAGGGGTATGGACAGATCTGAGCCGCGCAGTGTTAGTTAGATCCAACGGCACAGAAGGGTGATCCGGTGCGAACCGGTACGCACCAGTAATATCGCGACGCGTGGCTTGGTCTGAATCAAAAATAGAATTTCAAATCAGATTTAGATCAAATTTTCAATTGGCTATAACTTTTTATTCCCACGTTGGAATTTTGCAAACTTTATACCATTGGATTCAGTGAGTCAAGACCTTTCTGAATATCCAATGTGTTTAACAAAATGTTCCAGTTAAAATGACTTTCTAGGCAGAAACATGTTTAAGGCTATTTTGAGTATAGTTTTTGTGTAGTAATTTTGTTTAGTGCTAAATAAGTTTAGTTAGCAAGTTTTTGACTTGGTTTTGTTTCTATATCTTGCACTTGCTTGGGAAGTTTTCAAAAATCATCACTTAGCCATTTCTTGCATGCATACATTCATATTTTTGTTTGTTTATGGATTGTATGTAATTTTGTGCTACAAATGTTTGTGTAGATTTTGCTAGTGACTGTGATTATGAAGAGTGCAACTCTCCCCACTACCAAGGCAAGTGATATTTCATGAATAATTCATTCCTATATTTTGTACTAGCATTAGATATTTTGCTAAGTCTTGCATGCTACTTTTTGCCAAATGAAAGGTTGGGAAATCCTATGTAGTTTAGAATGGTAGAATTGCTAGGGAATTTTCCTAAGTTAAGTTACCATGCCATGCTTAGCCTAGCTAATAGCAAACAAGGGTTGGTATAATCTATTCATGCTATATTGACTATATTTCTAAGTCATGAGACTTATGTTTTCTTAATAAAACCACTAAGTCAATAAACCTCCTGGGTGGAATGGAAAGAAGGGTTTGTGTTGAGTGGTTACACAAGGCCATGGATTTGGCTTGTGTATCTCACTTGTGGAATGCCACCCAGGCACAAAGGGATTTGGAGGCCAAATGTTGAGAAAGCTTATAGTGCAACCACTTGGCAATATGGGATCTGCCATGATCATATAGGTTGCTAGAACTTAGTCACTTGGACAGTAGGTGGTAGTGGGAATGATAGGTTGGAGCGCGTCCATTTGACTAAGGAAAGGCTTCTGAAAGGTCCTGTCTTGGGAAACCAAGTCTGGTGGGGAAAGTGCACAACCTCTGCAGATGGAAAACCTAAGTACTTAGCCAAGTCCATGGAAATGGACAACTTGAGCATCAAGACATGGAAGCTACAAGAATCTCAACACTCCAACTTCTAAGTATAACTTGTGGGTTAACAAGGGTAAAGGACCCCAATGTCTATTGGTGGTTTCTTGGGAAAGTTTGTACAAAGAAAACATAGTGATTTCAACTAATAGGAAAAACCTATTTTGAAGCAAAGCAAGCCAAGCTACACTTAGCCAAATTGCATATAGAAATATAGTCCACTTAAAAGTTTACTAAGGTATCACTTGCCAATACTATTCCAAAGTATTGACCCACTGTGGCTGTAACTTGTGATGTTGCAGGTTATTCAGATGATGATTAGGTGTCATAAGTCTACACTCAACATGCTTGCCTGTGGCACATGAAGATGAAGACTTGTGTTTATTTACTTATTCCAAAACTCTTGTATTAGGCCTATGGCCCTGAGTTGTAAAAGACCATGTTTTATCTCTGGAATGGATGTAATAAATGACCTTTGTATCTGTGTACTTCATCTTAAACTGTGGATGCTAGCAATGATCCAGGGACTAGCATTGCAATCACAGGGATCCTTTTCCTTTACAAAGGAGGGGTCTAACAAGCAGTGGTTGAAGTTCTCCTCGGCTTCCTCTTCGTAGTATCCTCCTTCCTCCTCGTATCCTTGGTCGGTACTAGCGTCTATGAATAAATACGAGGTACACAATCACCAAACAGTACTTAACTACTTGCAATCATCACACACAAGGGTCCTATAGATGATCTAGCATCATCTGTAACATTACAAGGTTAAGGCTTGGTTTAAATCTTTTTATTTTTAGAAAAGTAATTTCTACTCATTGAAAAACTATTTAAGATTTAATATTCTCCACACTAAACATGGGATCATGTTGACACATGTCATCACCACATATTGTAGTCCATGGCAATGTGATTTAAAGTGGTGTCACAATTTAATAAGGTTTTACCCTTTTATTTAATTAATTAAAGTGGCTAGAAATGCTTATGGAGCATTCTTTTATTACTTGAGCAATATTTCTGCAAGTAAACCTATATATTTTTATACATTCTGAAAGGTATGGTTAAATGTGATTTTTGAGAGTTGGAATCAACTCAAAAGCTATTATGGTTTAAATTTGAAAAATGTTTGAATGCAGAAAAGCTTCTGCCTTGTTATTTTTACCAAAGGTGATCTATAGATCCAAATGACTTGAATCCAACGGGCATGGATTCAGCATTCACAGGCCTTTCCAACAAAATTGGTTTCATTCAAATTGGTGCACTGAATCGATCTGGGTTGATTTTTGAAGTTGGGTACAGAAGTGTGTTTGAAAAGAAAAAGAAAATGGTTTAATTTGAATAACTGGGCTGCGCGGGAAAATCTAACGGGCCGGCCTGCTAAGCGCGGTGCTCCCGCGGGCTGCTTAAGTGGGTGTCCCCACTCGTTAGTGACACGGGGCTGGGCGAAGCGGTATGGGGCAACGTGGATCGTTCGATCTAGTTCTAATCTAACAGCTAGGAGTCATCGTCGACGCGAGACAACTCCGGCGAGAACAAAACCTAGCACAGCCAGTGAGGATCGATGGGGGCTCACCGGGGTACTGGCGAGGGTATGCGAGGCGGGCGAACGACGAAGTCGACGACGGCGAACTCAGGGGTGGTCGCGGCAGCTCCTGGGGTGGCTCCGATCGCTGGCTCCTTTCTTCTCCGGCAGCGGCAGGCTCTAGTGAAATTCCGGCGAGGTGGTGCTCGCCTTGCTCCGGGAATGGTGTGGCACGATCAGTGAGGAGAGGGGAGTGAGATGGTGTGAAGAATTCGAGCGGGGGTGGCCTCTATTTATAGTTGAGCGAGGGGACCGTCGGGGCGCACGGTGAGCTCGTTGGGGGCGATGTTACAGGCGGCTATTGGCATGGGCACGGGTACGGTACGGTGCTGTGTCTCCTGGCGATGCTCAACGACATGGTCGCGAGGCATGGGGCGGTGTGGTTTGGTCTGGAACGGGCGGTGCTCTGCGCGGCAGAGGCGGCGTCTTCGACGGCGGGCGGTGGCTGTGCGGCACGGGGAGGCAAATGGGGATGTCTGGCGGTCTCCTAGGTTGATGACGATCCTGTGTGCACGCGGAGAGGGCGGCGCGCGGTCTGTGGGTGATGGTCGAGGTTGGCGCTCTGGCGCACGCTCGGCATGGTCTGGGCGCGGCTTGTGCGCATGGTCCAGGGCTCGGCAACGCTCGCGGCTAGGACAGTGAGTGGCGGTGGACGGTGGGCTGCCTCCTAGACAAGGTTGGCACGGCTAGTTCCTCCTCTAGCTTGCTGTCCACAATGGGGTGACATGGGTGTGCTCGGTTGTTCACCATTAATGGCAATGGCAAGCTCACAAGGGTGCTAGTGTTTGGCTAATCTTTCTAGATGATCTACTGAGCTGTGTGTGAGCTAACTAGGGAACAAGTTAGGCCAAATTTACTGCACACTATAGTGTTTGATGTTTTTGTTGATTTGTGTCTGCAACCTGTTTGATGAAATGGCCGCATGAAATCAAGTTTTGAATTTTGAAATGATTTTTGGTGGGTTTGCTAGATTGGTGCTGGTGAGTCTGCAGATGCTTGGGTTTTGAAAGTTGAGCTTGTTTGAGTGGGTTTTGAAAAAGTGGGATCTTCCCATATGAAGAAGATTCAATTTTCAATTGTCATTTAAACTATGCATTTGAAAGTTTCTAGATGATCACAAAGTGGGCCTTGATACTATGTTATGAGTACATTCAAGGGGTGCAAAGATCCAGAAAAGTTTCTGTTAGGTTCTGAAAGTTTGAGACAGCCAAAGTAGACATGGGAGTTAAATTGGCCAAAATGACCATTCCCTTAATATATTTGTTTTGATTTACTTGTCTTTATAAAAAGTGTGGGAAATGTTTTAGATGATGTTTATTTCACCTAAGAAACATTTTACAAGCAATGGATCACACAAACAAGGTGGTTTTAAAGAAATTCAAAAACTATGCATACACATATGCATGCATTCATGGGTTTAGTTAGAAAAGTTTTTGTTAACCCTAATCTTGATGATTAGTGTTTGATGATCTAAGTTTGGTATTTTTGGGATGTTACATGTAACATCCCAAATTTTTTGATCATGATTATCAAACTCTAATCACTAAATTTAGGGTTAACAAAAACTTTTATTAAATACAAACCAAATGAATGCATGTGTGTATGTGATGATTGAATGAATGCATGAATGGACTTGTGTGATTGACCTAAATAGCAAGTAATGGTTTAAAGATGAAAACAACATCATCTAAAACATTACCAAGAAGAAAGAAATCAAGAGAAAATCAAAAACAAATCAAATAAGGCAAATGGTCATTTTTGTCAATCTTGCTCACTAGGTCACTTTGAGTGTTTCTAGTCCAAGATTTCAAACAAAAACTTTTCCATTTCTTTTCACCCCTTCCAAGACCAAGTAAAAGGGAATCAAAGACCACCTTTCAAACTTGCAGAAACATTTGGCAACCCCATTCAAATGACAACTTAAAATTGAATCTTTAACATATGTGAAGATCCCACATTTTCAAAACCCAACCAAACCAGTGCCCCTTGACTAATCCAACTAACCAGAGACTCCCTAGTATGTGCCTAGCAAACCCACCAAGTTTGAATCCAAAATTAAAATTTGAATTTCTTTCGACCATTTTATCAAACACCTTGTGATCAACAAACAACAAAACATCAAACACTATTTGTAGCAGTGATTTTGGCTAACCTTGTTCCCTCTCTAGCTCACTCTACACTCTTAGTAGAGGATCAAACTAATCTAACTAGCCTTAGCACCACCGTGAGCAAGCATAGCCATCAATGGTGACCATGCCGAGAGCACCATTGCCACCCCCTGTCGCCAGCAAGCTAGAGGAAGCACTAGCCTCGCCAACCTTGTCTGGGATACGTAGCACTGTCCATCGCCACCCAATGTCCAAGCCACGAGCCTTGCCATCCCCTAGACCACACTGCCTAAGCATGCCAAGCTTCTCTGCGTGCGAGCCGAGAGCGCTCCAGTGCTCCACATGCGACACCAACTCACAGACCGCGCGCCGCCCTCGCTGCTTGCATAAGTGATCGCTAGCACCCCAGCACCCCGCCAGACAACCCCGTTCGCCGCCACGCGGACCATGGATGTTGTGCGCCATTAAAATCCTCGTCGGACCCGCCCAGAGCGCCACGACGTTCCGACCGTTTAGAACCGCCCCGCACCGCGTGACCATGTCGTTGAGCTTTGCCAGAAGGCAACACACCGCCCCCTACCTTCGCCCATGCCAGTAGCCCGCGGTGCTGATGACCACGACGAGCTCAGCCCGCGCCATTCGGTCCCCTCGTCGCACTATACATAGAGGCCTTCCCAGCTCAAACTCTTCACACCATCTCACTCCCCACCTCTCACGGATAACACCCACTCACTCCAGGAGCAAGGCGAGCACCAGGTGTCCGGAATTTCACCGGAGTTTGCCACTGCAAAGGAGGAGAGGAGCCGTCGATTGGAGCCACCCCAGGAGGAGCTGCCGGTACCAGGAGAATCGTTGTTGTCTACTTCGTCGTTCGCCCCCATTGCCGACCATCGCTGGAGCCCCGGTGAGCCCCCGTCAACCCCCACTGGCCGCGCTAGGGTTCTGTCTCGCCGGTGTTGCCCCACGTGGACGATGAACCACATCTGTAGGATTAGAACTAGATCGCATGGCCTAGATTCACCCATACCGCTTCGGCACTCGTTGTCTCACTGACAAGTGGGGTCGCTCACTTACTCAGCCCGTGCGCGCACTTTGCGTAGTGGGCAGTCCCATTTAAACCCCCCCGCGCGGCGCATTAATTCAAATTTAGATATATTCTTTTAGTTTCAAACCCAGTTCTGTACGTAGATTCAAAAATCAACCCAACTTGATACACTAAACCAAAATGCATGAAACAAATTTTGTTAGAAAGGTACTGAAATGCTTAATCTAAGCCCATTGGATTCAAACCATTTAGATTTATAGATCACCCATCATAAAAATAACAAGGCAGAAGCTTTTCTGCATTCAAACATTTTTCAAAATTCAACCATAAAAGCTTTTGAGTTGATTCCAACTCTCAAAAAAACACATTTAACCATACCTTTCAGAATATATAAAAATATATAGGTTTACTTACAGAAATAATGATCAAGCAATAATAGAATGCCTCGTAGGACATTCTAGTCATTTTATTTAATTAAAATAAAAAGGTTAAACCTTATTAAATTGTGACACCATTTGAAATTACATTCCCATGTACTGAAATATGTGGTGATGACATGTGTCAACATGATCCCATGTTTTAGTTGGAGAATATTAAATCTTAAGTAGTTTTTCAATGAGTAGAAATTACTTTTCTAAAATGAAATAAATAAGACAGGTGCTTTAATCTTTGTGATAATAGTGATGATGCTAGATCATCTAGTGTAAACCTTTGTGTGCTAAATAGAGTAGTTAAGAATTGTGTGGTGATTGTGTACCTCATATTTATTTATAGACGCTAGTACCGACCAAGGATACGAGGAGGAAGGAGGATACTACGAGGAAGAAGCCGAGGAGAACTTCAACCACTGCTCTGCACAAGGCAAGACAATACTTGCAAGCTACTCATTAAGCAAGCTACCACTTGCAAGCCAATACTTGCAAGCTACTCGATAAGCAAGCTACCACTTGCAAGCCAATACTTGCAAGCTACTCATTAAGCAAGCTACCACTTGCAAGATCTACTTGCAAGCTTGTACCCATTTGATGATACCCAATCCTACTTTTACTTGCAAAGCTTAATACTTTATTTATTTATCAAAGCTTTCTCGTAGAGTTTACTTAGTAACTTGTATATAATAGAAGGGTATTGGAAGGTAGCATAAAGAGCATAAAATTTGGCCTAAGTTAGATAATCTTGATGTTACCCCGAGGCATGAGATTGAACTTAGATAAGGTACACTTGTTTACCACCCCTCATTAGTATTTAGCCCCACTTGTAGATGCTAGTGCTAAGCATAAAACTTGATCAACTTTAGATTGGGAATACTTGGTGAAAATGGCTATGAAAACCTTAGAATGATGAGTCATTCTACTGAAATGTTTTGACATGTGTTTCTGAACACCAAATGATTTTGATGATGAAAATGTTAAGGCATGAGCCTTAGCCCTTTACAAAACTGATGGTTGTCTGGATGCGATACCATTCCGTACAACCACAATACCCGAAATTTGGGTAGGGATTGACCGGAAATTTATATACCTTAGTATGGGTTCTTCCCTTGCGGCCAAGGTTTGAGATGAGGCTACCTTGTGAAGATTGTCCACCTGTGCAGTACCCAAGATGATAGTTGGTCATGGTTGGGAGGCCAAACTCACAGGAGAGGTGCCTATACCAGGGTGTGTAATGGAAAGGTTAGAATTGATTATCCGCATACTGAGTATGGTGAATTCAGGATTGTTCCTGACGGATGTATTGTATGTTGTGGTGAAAGTTTACAATCTCTGTAGAGTGTTAAACTATTCGAATAGCCGCGTCCACGGTTATGGACATTTGGAGTGGTCATATTGTTCCTTTGTTAGATGTTTTCAAAATGACTTATGAAATGATTTGTGATTTGACTTGACCACAACACAGTTGTGACTTGAACTTCAAGTTCCCACTTAGGTGTTATAAAACTTTCAACTAGATTTCTTTGCTTCTGAACTCAGTAGAGATAAATCTGGCTTTTTGCAAAACAACTCTAGAGTTTAGTATCCTACTCCAAAAGCCCCCTTCACTTGTTAGTATTAGTTTGCGAGTACTTAAAGAGTACTCATGGCTTTGTCCCTGGCTATTCCCGTGGCCAGACTATGAAGAGGAGTATCAGGAAGATGGACCGCAGGAAGGTTACTACAACTAGGATCATCTCCCATTGTCAGCATTGCCTGTGACCATGAAGATGGAGCTTCGCCCATGCTATCGTTATCCTTACGTAATTACGCTGCTTGAATTGTATTAAGACTGGATCATGAGATCCTTATTCGTTTAAGACCTTATGTATGGTTTGTAATGGATGATTAACTATGATATCCAATCTGTTTTGTCTCGCAAAAATGGTAATCCTAGGATTGCGATGTATGGCACAACAGACATCTGTGATTAAAAATCCAGGTGTTGAGAAATATCCTCCAACTTAACCTCCTTCATTGAATTTAATTGGAGATTCACCATGATATGACTATGTTTATCTGCGTGATATACTATCCTTCCTCCACTTGGAGACTTGATTGACACCGTTTTATCTTCACAATTTATCTGGCTCCATGTTCCGTCATCCAGTCCATACCCAGCACTACTGCAATTCCCTTCAATGGAATCACATATAGGTCCATAAAATATGTACAACCACATATCAAGATAACTTGATCTTGGTTATGTGGTCTACAACTACATTTCCCCCTGCCATCACTACGGTCATTGGGTTTTCTAGCGTTGCCCTTCTAATCCCGAATTTATCATAGAATTCTTCAAATATGAAGGAAGTAGTTGCTCCCATATCAAATAAAACTTTTCCGGGATTGGTAAGGATGTTGAGCGTACCTATAACTGCATGCCCGGAGTTATCCACCTCCTCCAAGGTTTCACAGTCCAGCTTTCCAGTAGGCCTGATCCTCTTGCCATTATTATTCTTGACAACATTTCGTCCCTTGTTAGGTTGTCCATTGCCTCCACTAGCTTCTCCTCCACCCTTTGTGGGACAACTACCAGGTGGTTTATTTGGGAAATCCGGATTAATATATCCCTTTTGACCACATCCATAGAAAATAACAATGGGTTTCTTACATTCCCTTTGTGTATGCCCTAGAATTCCACAATTGTTGCATATTATGTTCCTTCTAGGGTTGATTGACCTCCATTGTTGTTGTAAGGTTTGTTTCTGGGTTTGAATTCCAAATTGATTTTAGGTTTACTTGCTTGGATCCTCTTTTTTTCCTTCTTTGATCTCTTCCTTCGGTCCTCTTGGACATTCTTGTAATCATCCTCAAAAGTTATGGCTACATCAAGTAACTATTGGAAAGACTGCTTATTGGCAAGCCTCAGCTGCATCTTCACGAATGGATTTAAACCACGTAGAAAACATTTCTTTCTCTTTTCCTCAGTGTTCACTTCATCCTCAGCATAACGAGATAATTGACTGAACTCCAGGATGTACTTCATGACACTGTTATAACCTTGCTGAAGCCCCTCAAATTCCCTGCGCATAAATTCCATTACACTTTCTGGAACATGATATTCATGGAATCTCTGCTTGAACTCCTCCCAGTTATACTCCCTTCCTGGAAGTTGCACTTCTAACTGATTATCCCGCCATGACGCTGCAGGTCCGGTCAAGAGATGGGTTGTATACCTCAACTTTTCTTCATCATTTCAACCTACATTCTTCAGCTTTCTCTCGGTATCTGCCAACCAATTCTCTGCATCCATTTGTTCTGGAGCTGATGCAAAAGGTAATGGCCTTGCATTCTGAAAGTCGGAAAGACTCACTCCACGACCTTCCACTACAAGAAATGTTTCCTTCCGCAACGACTAGGCCTGTCGGTCATCGTAGAAGGCTCGCCTTCCGCGACAAAAATCTCGGCTCGACCATGGACGATGCAAAACTTTTTTTTCCAGTTTTGCGCCCCTATACTACGACAAAACCGCTAAAACATGGAGGAAGCTCGACAGGCGCATGGCAGAAGTAAGATTTCCACTTCCTCGCGAGATGTTGACTTGCCGAAGTATTTTTTTTGCATGTGGGTCCTGGACGTGAGTGACTATAGCGGACCAAAATTTTCGGTCGTGCCTCCCTGATTTGAACTCGATAACGTTGTCTGATGCCTCTTACATTTAGTCATGTTGTTGGGTCCCGCATGTATGCCTCACATTAGAGGAATCCTATGTATGATTGAACTTTTTTCCTTCCTTGTTCCAAACTTGATAGCGTCGCTCGATGCATCTACCGTTTAATCAGGCTGCTGGGTCCCACGTGTCATCCTCAGACTAGAAGAAATGTGTGCATGATGGATTTTTCCCCTTGGCTCGTGCCTTCCTGATATGAACTCGATAACGTTGCTCAATCTATCTATCATTAATCACGATGTTGGGTCCCACATGCCACCCTCTCATTGCTAGAATAGTGTGTATGATGGAATTTTTTCCTTCGCTCCCGCTACCTTGTTCCAAACTTGATAGCGCTGCTAGATGCATCTATAGTTTAATCATGTAGCTGGGCCCCACATGTCATCCTCTCATCAGAAGAAACGTGTGCATGATAAAAAAAATTCCTTGGCTCGTGCCTCCCTGATTTGAACTCGAAAACTTTGCTCGAACTATCTGTCATTAATCACGATCCTGGGTCCCACATGCCAGCCTCTCATTAGAAGAATCATGTGTATGATGGAATCTTTTCCTTCACTCCCGCTACCCTGTTCTGAACTTAATTGCGCTGTCGTTTAATCACGCATCTGGACCCACATGTCATCCTCTCATTAGAAGAAATGTGTGTATGATGGATTTTTTGCCCTTAGTCGCGCTACCATGTTCTGAACTTGATAGCGTTGCCAGATGTATAATCACGCCACTGGGCCCCATGTGTCATACTCTCATTAGAAGAAACATGTGTATGATGAAATTTTTTCCCTCAGTCGCGCCTTCGTGTTAACTTGATAGCGTTGCTGGCTACATCAGCCATTTATTCAGACTGGTGGGTCCCATATGCCAGCCTTACATTAGAAGAAGTGTGCCTTCTCTAGCGCTACCATGTTCTAACTAGATAGCGTTGCTCGATAAATCTGCCATTTGGTCACACTCTGGGGTCCCACATGTCAGTATTTCATTAGAAGAACGTGTTTATGTTAGACTTTTTTTTCTCGCTCGCGCCTCCGTGTTTCAAACTTGACAACGTTGCTCGATGCATCATCTGTTAATACAGGCTGATGGGTCCCCGTGTCAACCTCTCATTAGAAGAAACGTGTGCATGGTGGATTTTTTTCAAGCTCACGCCTCCGTGTTTCGAACTTGGCAACGTTGCTCGATGCATAAGCCGTTTATATAGGCTGGTGGGTCCCCCATGCCGGCCTCTCATTGGAAGATACATGTGCATGTTGCCCTTTTTTCTCGCTCGTGCCTCCCTCTTTGGAACTTGGCAACATTGCTCGATGTGGCACCATGTGTATAAGATCTCGCCGTGGGTCCCACATGTCAATATATTTTCTTTTAATGAGATGTCAATATCTCGATAAATTAAACGTGTGCATGATGGACTTTTTTCGGTTGCGTCTGCTGTTTTGACATTGGAAACATAGCTAGATGTGGCAGTCATGTACGGTCTTGCTATTGGATCCCACATGTCAGCCTCTCTGGTATGTACTGGTTAGTGGGTCCCCGATGTCAGCCTCTCTGTACAAGTACTTCACTTATTTTTTTTCAAACCCACGCATTAAGAGGGACGCTGCAGGCTGGTGGGTCCGCCATGTCAGCCTCTCCGTAAAGAGATACTTGCTAGAAGAAAAATAACAGGGACGCTGCATGCTGGTCGGTTCGCCATGTCAGCCTCTCCGTAAAGCAATATTTCTAGAAGAAAATTTAGAGGAACACTGTAGGCTAGTGGGCCTGCCATGTCAGCCTCTCCGCAAAGAAATATTGCTAGAAGAAAATTAAGAGGGACGCTGCAGGCTAGTGGGTCCGTCATGTCAGCCTCTCCGTAAAGCAATATTGCTAGAAGAAAATTAAGAGGGACGCTGTAGGCTGGTGGGTCCGCCATGTCAGCCTCTCCGCATAGAAATTTTGCTAGAAGAAAATTAAGGGGGACGCTACAGGCTGGTGGGTCCGCCATATCAGCCTCTCCATAAAGCAATATTTCTAAAAAAATTAAGAGCGTCGCTGCAGGCTGGTGGGTTCGCCATGTCAACCTCTCTGTAAAGCACTATTGCTAGAAGAAAAGAATGAAACCCAAAAAAATATTTGTCAAGCATAGAGGATTCAAACTCAAGACATCATACATATAACTGTGTGCGTTGCCAC
This sequence comes from Avena sativa, assembly GCA_916181665.1. NCBI lineage: Eukaryota > Viridiplantae > Streptophyta > Magnoliopsida > Poales > Poaceae > Avena > Avena sativa. Next base: position 223,533,702 of record OV702296.1, read on the forward strand.
TTAACAAAGAAATCAAAAGATACTACCTTTCATCTCGTCGTTAGTAAACTCTATATTCTGCTGTGGACCGGCCAGATTCAGAACAGAGACCTCACCGACGAAGCAGGAAAAGCGATAATTCTTTTGACAGATATATTCACATAAAATATAAAAAAACTAGATTCACACACCGCGTGCCCCAGAACTGGTATCCAATGACTTCACTTGGTGAAATCACACTCATCACTGTCCAAAACACAACCAACGATTCTGACAAAACACATGAAAAAGCTCTAGTGCAAACAACCCAGCACAACAACAGAACTTTTCTCAAATTCAATAGTATTTGAATGATATATAATAAGATAAAGAAAATAGACAGATTCCTAGTTCATATTCAGCAGCACCTAACTAATTCAACAACATTTCAAAATGACTGATTCAGCAATACAGACACTGAAATTCAATAGCACAAAGGGAACTAGACCTCACCGATGGAGTGGGAAAAGGCGATAATTCTTTTGTGTTGACAAATATATTCATGAAAAAATATCTAAAGAATCAGAGACACACACCGCGTGCGCCAAAAATGCACCAGTATCCAATGACTTCACTTGGTGAAATCACGTTGTATATTTACCCTATCTGCCTCTCATCACCGTACAAAACACAACCAACGGTTTCGATGAAACACATGCAAAAGCTCTAGTGCAAGCATCCCAGTAGCAGCGACAGAACTTTTCACAAATTTAGTAGCATTTGAATGATTCAACAGTACAGTTCTAGACACAAAAAATATCAACTGATTCCTAGTTCATATTTAGCAGCACTTGACCAATTCAGCAGCATTTCAAAATGACCGATTCAGCAATACAGACATTGAAATTCAATAGTAGTACAGAGGGAACCAACCAGTTCTTTCTTCAGCTCTAAAAGCCATGCCAACAATCATTTTGCCATTTTCTCCAAACATGCTCAAATCACTAGAGCAAGCAAAACTAACGATCAATTCTCTTTTGTGTGCAACCTCGTCCTCACATATTAAGATGGAACACAATAATTGTCATAATATTTGGTCTTGGTGATATAGGAAACCGTCATATAGATACAAATATACCATACTAGTACGTACTAGTCATAGCTCCAATCCAGTAGAAGGTTATCATAGTTTTACCACCCATATATGATGAGTGGAGATAAGACAACCACATAATTAATTACGATAGCATGTGACCAAAGAGCTAAACAACTAGGAACTGCATGACCAGATTGCTGCAATCAGGGCACCGGGATACATCGATCTTGACCATTCTTCCAATGGTAAGTTTGGCAGCTTTCTGGAACTTGGTCCACTTAGAAGTAGCTGCCAAGCGCCCATCAATCCAGTTAATGGCATTGCATCCCTCGACTAGCGGTCCTTCGCTCTGCATCATGAAGAATATTGTGCCCTTTCGTATGGCCTCGAGTTGCTTTGTCTCACTCTTAGGAAATTTTTGAGTCAAAGCAAGAGATGGATGCATAATTAATAAGAGCAATGAACTAAATCATGTGAAACTTGAGAAGACATTGAGAGCAGTTTATCTGCCGCCACTCACAAAGTTAATCTGGTGCCACCTTGAGATGACACATGTGTAGGATACGATCTTACAAGGAGCTTGCACCAGTGCCTGTGTTGGGGCTGGTGCAGTAGCTGGTGCTGGTGCAGGAACAGGGACTAGTGCAGGAGATGGTGCCACTGCCTGTGCTGGGGCTGGTGTTGGTGCAGGAGTTAGTGCCGATGCAGTTAATTGAAGAGGGGCTGGTGCAAGATCCAGAACCGGTGTTGGCGCCGCGCCAGCATCTTGATGCTAGATTTATTCTTACGCGTAGCATAGGTAAGCTGACTGCATGGATGGTATAGGCATGTGAGATGTGTGCAAGAAAAATTGTTCTTATACTCCAACAATTACTCACAAGACGGTGATCAGAGGATGTGATGAGTATACAAGCAAATTAAGTTACTACTACCTCCAATCTTTGTCCTTCAGTCAACAGGTGTTAGAGCAGGAACTAGGTCCTGTGCCGATGTGGGTCCCGATGCAGGTGTCAGCTGATTGATGATGGTTACCTTCTGGGGGAGGTAAGGGGACTGCAGGAGTGGTTAGAGAGGCATATGAGATGTGTACAAAAAAATGAGTTCTTACACTCCTAGATAGTGATGAGAGTATACAAGAAAATTAAGTTACTACCTCTATTCTTTCTCCTACTTAGGTCAACAGGTGTCGTTGCAGAAACTGGTGCCGGTGCCAACAGCTTGATGCTGGCACCCTTCTGGAAGCAACTGCACAAATGGTAAGAGTCATAGATTAGAAGACAATGGTGCAAAACAGTTAGTCGCAAGAAAGTCATAAGAGGTTGTGATGAGTATAGAAGCAAATTAATTAGTAGTACCTCTGTTCTTGGCCCTTTGGTCTACAGATGTACAATGGCTTGCAAGTATCTGCCCAGGCTTGCTAAAATAGAGTGCTACCTCGTCCCTCTGCTTCAGACTATTCTCATGGACATACTTGGACCAACCCCGGCCACCCAAATAGGTGGTGGCCATAGTCAGTGAGACATCCACATCATATAGTTCCCGCAAGCCTTTTGGTTCCTCGGTATACAGAGTTACGTTAGAAACTTATTGTTTCCGAACAGCTTGTTTATAATGGGGCGAGCAACACAAGGGACAACCTTCATGAGAAAATTGATAAACAAGTAAGACGACAACAAGAAAAGTGAGATACAAGATATTACATCAAGTCATTGTAAACCACTTGGAATCCATACCTGATACCATGGGTACCCTTCGCGAAGGGTGGCCATGCACCATTTTTCATCCATCTGCTTTTGGAAGGGCATACAGGGCCCCCTTTCAATCCACAAGCTTGACAAGAGGACGGAAGAAGAACAGGTTGACCAGTTGGTGCGTGGTACTAAATGAAATTAAGTGGAAAGGTTAAATTATGTAAATATCATGTAAATATAATAATATCAGACAAAATCATTGCTTGAGAAGCAAACAACTTTGATGTTTATGAACTTCCGATGAGCGTAAAGATAAGTATAGATGATAACAATAGCACGGAAAATCATAACATGTGAAATTGTGGATTTCCAAATTAGACCCACTTCTTATAGAGGTCAGTGCCAACCTGGGTACTATGTTTGCGCTTCCTCGTCGTGTATGCAATTTCCGCTTTTGGTGGGGGCATGAGCAATCTACTAGCCTCTACAGCAGTCTCAGCCTCCATAGCAGCACCTTCAATCTGAGTAAATTGTAACAGAGCTCAACAGTTCAATGCAGTACATAATAGTCATATATATATATGTTCATGTATGAGATAGTCAGAAAGATCCAGATCTGGATTCACATAAACATAGTGCCTGACTTAATAAAATCACACATGTTTCTAAACATCTGATAAGCATGCATGACACCAAGTGAATAATTATTAAATCAGACCGCACCATGGTAAGTGGATTAATAAAAAATACCCTTCTCTTTAAGATGGGCCCTCCCAGCTGGGCAGTGTCCTTGCGCTTGTTTGGTGAGTAGTGGTACTAGCCGGATCCTCCGACATGTGGGGGTATCATGCTGTTTGCTGCACCTAGAGCACTGCAAGTTCGCAGGTATGTACCACCGTGCTACATGAAATAAACAACAATATGGCATCACAGAGTCTTCCACAAAAACAGGATGCAGACAGAGACAACTTTGAGCACACAGATACATCCAGGTTGCAAACAATAACATTCAACATGGAAAAGAATGGAAGAACACAACGAATATGCTGCTCCATTACCTTTTTAGGCAACTTTTAAGGGAACTGATGGGACCATCACTGTCTGTAGTGGCCGTGCGTGCCACTAGCCCATAGTTCTCCATACAGAACCTGACGCAAAATCCATTGCACATTAGTAGAAACAATGGTTACAAAGTGAAGAACACCAACTTGGAACCGGACCACATGCCCCAATCAGAACAGAGGTGACCATGCCCGGTCCCGAATCCAAAGGAAATCAGTAACCCCATCCCCCACCCCACCTACCCCTACCTCCACCCCCACCCCAATGGCCCAATCGATCAGAGCAGAGGAGGGAAAATACCCTGATTAGGTGAACACATCCCTATTAGGTGACACTTGATTTCCTTGCTTGATGATGGGGGGTAGGGATTGGAAGTTGCTAGTCGAAAGAGAGGATGGGCAGCCGGAATAGTAGTACTACTACTACTAGTAGGGGCAGAAGTACTACAATTTTTTCTACAGTGTCAGGAAGCGGCGGGAAGATATTCCCGGGTTTTTTGCAAAATTTTCAACACGTCATGGTGTGGGATAATAAATTGTGCGGGACCCACATACAACCTCCTCCTTTTTACCTTGTTGTCTCGTGTTCCTCTCCCTGGACCGAGAAAATTGTCTCGTGTTCCTCTCCCAGGACCAAGAAAATTGCCCAGTATCGAATCAAACAGATTCGGATCATGGAGAAATTTTATTTTGAACAGAAGAGCTAATATATTAATACCAGAAACAAAGTACATTATAGCTCAAACAACATATACTTTGAAGATCAACATTTGAGGGAGGGGAAGGGCTGGCAGGGGAAAACATAGCGTTTGTTTTAGCATAGGACACCGGCTCGATGCCTTGAAAGTCGCTTGGGAAGCCTCTAAAGAAGGAAACACACAGAGACACATATATACTAATCTGCTAATGTACGGAATAGTTTCTAGTTAAAGATCTGCTCACAAAGGCCTAAAAATAATAAGGTAGATCCATATTACACTACTACGACAGTAGGGGACCAATCATGGGATAGCTCTACATATATTTAGAGCAATCTTAGGTGCACCCCAAGAGTTTTGCAGCTGGGATAGTGGTCATGATACTGCACATACGGTACCAAAATTACACTCCTTATTATGATCAGCAGCCCTGTATCGACTCCATCCAGAAGCAGAACAGGTCATCGTCACTACCATCAATGTCCTCTTCGGTTTTTCTCTTTTGTGATTAGTAGATTAATAGATACATTTAAAGATAAACATAAAACACACACAACCTGAAAATTTGCCGTTCTATAGATACTGTACCTTGTCATCTGGCATAGTGTAAGTACCTGAAATGAAACCTGTTTCATGCACCTTGCGCCTCTCCTCCCCCTTCTACAAGTTGATCTAGATACTCAGGAGTTTCCTCTATCAGTTGATCTAGATGATCAACATCTGATTTCTCTACTTGATCTGGAGGATAAAGATGTTCTTCCCCCAGTTCATATGCTTGACCATGAAATAACCATCTAACATATGTGCTTAGCATTCCAAACATATAAATATGGTCTTCTACTATACTGAAAGGAAGCACCCTCTGATTCACACACAAGCTGTAGGGGCAATGTACTTATGAGTTTTCACAATGAGCTCTAACAAACTCAATAAATCGTACAACACCCAAGATATGTTTAGGCTGCCTAATGGAGCAACCCGCATCCCAAATATCTCCATCTATTTAATTATGACATACAAGACTAGTTCTTAATTAGTAAAAGAAAAGAATCAAACAAATAGATGGAGTACATAAACTATATATGACCATGCATTTCAGAAAACATATTGACAGCAATAATGGGAGAAGGTACTTAAGAACATAGATCAAGCCTAGAATCAACTATGACCATGTAGACTGAGGACAAATTAAACTACGTATTTGAGGAGGTAGATTTGCTGAAATGGAAATAAATTGCCAACCAGATCGAGCTAGAGATAGAAGGACTACCTTGGGATCAATGTGACCACCGGTGCATCTCAAGACCACTAATGGGTAGGGAAAGCTTCTTCGGGCGCACAGTGGTGAGATGAGGAGCGGCGGTGAGCGCGTATGTTTTGTGGGATTCCAAGGGGGTGAGGGTCTAGGAGGCGAAGGGTGGATGTTAACTTAGCACGGAGGGGTGGGGAGGGATAACTTTGAAAATTCTGACCTACCTTGCTTTGGGCATCACCATATACGTGCCCCCTATCAGTGAGCATAGATCAAAATTGACCAATTTTGGCTAAACCGAGATGAACTAGTTAAAGTGGCGAAATTAGCACGGAAACTTGAAAATTCATGAAACTCGTGAATTGTCCGCTAAAGCAATAATTTATGTGAAATTATGGAAGGTGGCATTTTGGGCCATATCTTATCTCATCTACCACTTTGAATATTGACCATTGGATCAAGACTCGCGAATCCCAACATTGCTAGCCGTCGGATCTTCTTTTCTATTCTATTAGCATATAATGCTAGAAGATACTATTGATAGTCTTTAGCACAATAAACACTATGCACAAACCTCAAAACACACTTATCCACTGGAGTCTTCTCCATCATTTCTATAGACCATGTTACCAAAATTGACATGTTTTTAGTAAACTGCCATATTGTCAAATGATCAAAAAAAATCTAGCTAGTAAGATTGATATGGTTTATCCATTAAACATGGTACTTTGTGTGACAATTGGCACAATGTCATACTGAGCCATAATCTTTGAAGTTGCTTCACAACCAAAAACAATGTTGTCACTTGGAAAAATAAAATTGGATCTTCCCTTTCTAAGCAAAGCTTGATTTGACAAGATGCATCCAATGTACAGAGTACAAGACATGGACATGGTACCAGCAAATATGGTTGTGCAGGTCAAAAAAAGCAACTATGGCTGTGACCCATCTTGTTTGAAAGGCGGAAGATGTCTATCAACTCATTAAATGCTCGAAAGCGTACAGGCGTCTGGGTCTATCTAACGGAGACAACATCCCCCAATTGGGAGTGGGAGTAGCGTAACTTAGAAGCTTTAGCTTCAAAATTTTGAGAGAGCATCGAAATATCCCGCCCATCCATTCAAACATCCATCCCCCAACATACTTCACCTTTTTTAGAATGAAAATTACTCTTCTATCCCTGCTCCAGAAACAAGAACCCGAGGACCAACAAAATAATAGAGGGATACAGGTGGTAATTTTGTGTTCTCCCACATGCATCACCCCATCGACCTGGTACCCTGCCCTTCTTCAATGAGTGTATTTACCTGCCCGCCCCCTCCGTCCTTTCACTGACTTTGTGGACCCACAATGCAAGTGATCCGCTTGTCAGTGACCTAGAATTACTGGAACTAGAGATTCCCATCATTTGCAGTTCAAAATTCGAACATTTTTTGCCAAACCGAGATAAACTCATTAAACTCGGCGAAAATGGCTCGTGAACTTGAAAATTTTAAGAAACTTGGGCATTATTCGTCAAATAATTCATACTTTGTGATAAAAATTGATGCGGTGAGACTTTAAACCATATATAGTCTTTGAACCGTAAAATTGGTGCCGTGATAAAAAATAGTTACACCATTGTAATCCACGAATATAACCATAAAGTTTGAACATTATTAAAAGTTCCTGAAACACTAAACCCCTGAACCCTATAACCCTAAACACTAATAAAACCCTATACCCTGACCAGCAAGCAGGTATCATGCACTTGTATATCAAATTTGATATACTTTCATTAAATTGGGAAACACCATTCTATTCGACAAATATATGCATAAAGCTTGAACATTACTGAAAATTCCCGAAACCCTAAACAACCCCTAAAACCGAAACCCTCAGCCCCCAGATATAAAACCCTAAACCCTAAAACTTAAACCCCTCAACCCATAATTAAACCCTGATGAAGTAGGTATCATGAACTTATAGATCAAAATCTGAGATACTTTCATTAAATTGTGGTAACGCCATTCTGTTCCACAAATATAAGCATAAAGCTTGAACATTGTTGAAAATTCCCTAAACCCCTAAACGACACCGACCAAGAAGATATATCATCCACTTATAGATCAACATTTGAGATATATTTTCATTAAATTACGTTAACGCCATTCCATTCCACGAATCTAAGTATAAAGCTTGAACATTATTGAAATATCCCTCAAACCTAAACCATAAACCCCTAAATGACCATGACCAAGCAGGTATATCATTAATGACCCACAAGTATAGGGGATTGCAACAGTCTTCGCGGGTAGTATTACCCAATTTATTGATTCGACACAGTGGGAGCCAAATAATACTAGCAAGCCTTAACAACTGAGTTGTCAATTCAGCTGCACCTGGAAATAGTTCTTGCTCAGATAAGTTTATTAGTAGCAATAGTTTGTAGTAGCAATAGAAAAGCAACAACAATAGTAAAACAAGAGAAATAGTAAAAGTAGTAGCAAACAGTAGGATATGAGTATGGTAGGCATAGGGATGGATGGACGTGCGTTGCATGGATGAGTATAAACATGTAACTTTAAAGATCTAGGGAAACTACAGATAAATAAGAATAAGCATCCAAGTATTAAACAATCATAGGCATGTGCTCCATATATAGTCATGCGTTCTCGCAATGAGAACTTGCACAACATCTTTTGTCCCGCCAACCCGTGGCAGCGAGGCCTCTAGGGAACTACTGGCAATTAATGTGCTCCTTTTAATAGAGCACTGGAGCAAAGAATTAACACTCCATGAACACATGTGATCCTCACACCATAGCCATCCCCTCCGGTTGTCCCAATTTCCGTCAGTTCAGGGCCTTTGGATCCGGACAATGATATGTGTACACAACCTGTAGATAAGATCACAAACAATACTATCATAATGATTCAATAATAAGTTCAGATCCGAGATCATGGCACTCGGGACCTAGTGACAAGCATTAAGCACAACAAGTTGCAACAAAGTCAAATAGGACTAATAGAGATACTAGGCACTATGCCCTAACAATCTTATTCGATTACATGATAGAAATCATCCAATCCCTACCATCCCATAGCCTAAAGCGGGGGATTACTCACTCATGGATGAGGGAAACATTGATGGGTTATGGAGAGGCGTTGGTGATGACGATGGCGATGATCCTCCCCAAATTCCCCGTCCCGGCAGGGTGCCAGAACGAAGTTTTTGGTTCCGAATCGCGGCTTCTGGTGGTGGCAGCGCAGCGGAACTCTTTCTAGAAAAACGTCGAACCCCCCTCGATTTTTAGGTCAAGAGGCTTCTTAAAGGCGAAGAGGGAGGCCGGGGTGGTGCCTGGGGTGGCCACACCCCCTAGGCGTGGCCAGGCCTAGCACGCCTGGCAGGGGTGTGGGCCCCCCAGGCCTCCACTCCGTCTCATACTCTGGCTCCGTGGATCTTCTAGTGAAATAGGATTTTTGGCATATTTTCCGGGCTTTTTCCTGATAGTTGATTTTCTGCACAAAAAGTAGACACCAAGGTATTTTTTCTGAATGCAACATTAGTCTGTGTTAGTTGTATCCAAACCACGCTAGTTTAGAGGAGAAACAATAGCAAAAGTGTTCGGGAAAGTAGATACATTTTGGACGTATCAAATCCCCCCAAGCATAGATTATTGCTTGTCCTCAAGCAATTCAGTTGAAAACTAAGTGCGATAAAATAACTTTCACGAACACATTTGCGTCATATAATGTATATATTCTCAGCACAGGAGTAGATACTTAAACCATTCATAATAAGAAGTATGCAACTAAGTCTACTCAATAGTCATTGCAAGCTATGAAGAGAAACCAACTCAATAATAATAAGTAGCATGGAACATAAACATAAGCAACATTGCAATGCTCATAAAAAGTTATGATAGAGTGGTATCTCGCTTGCCTTTGTTTGTAGAGCACAATATAAATGCCAAGGCAGCTCTAAAGTTCAAGTAAAGACTAGAAGTAAAAAATATCAGAGATACAAGCATCAAAGTCATGACATAATTAACCGAATTTTGAGACAAACACGAGAATGACAACTATGCTCTCAATAAGGTGCTCATAGAATAAATGGTGACTCAACAAGGCAGTGAAAAGGTTTTGAAAAGTTTGAAAGGCTTCCAAATGCTGAAAGTAAGGTACTCACTAGCTTTGAGCTCTCATTGCCCCTATCATAGGCATCTTCATGTGGTTATGGTGAAAGTGAGGTCCAATATGAGTTATATGCTTGACAGACCATAAACTAGAAATCCCATGTCCCTTGAGTACGAGGGCCGCTCCGCATGCTACTCAACTTTAGTTACCTGTAAGTTCTTGTCATTGTAAATACATGCATATCATAGAGAACCGCCAACGGGGTACCCCTTGCACATGATACATGAGCTATCTCGTGATCAAAATGACAAGGCAAGCAGACAATGGGCATCTCAGCGATCTTTTTATTTACTATTTGCATAGATTTTTATTAAGGATGCTTCACAGATGCTCACTATGGTAATGCTGCAAGTTTCCACCATGATTAGGCATGGCTTAAGCTAGCGGCCCAGACGTTTCTCTAATACATATATATACTCCATGAACTCACAAGCTCCCCTTTTATTTCACAACGACGACATCTGCAAACAAAAGAGCAAGGTATGAACTGGATATGTATCCGTAAGTGTTGAAAGTGTTCCCCCTGACAGCACGGTTCTGCTAACTCCCAGCCTATAATTTGCAAGCATATAACTTTCATGGACAGGTCACAATCGTTCAGGATTATTAAGTGCAAGAATTAAAGTGTGCCATCATGTTTGTGAGAGCTTTACTAACTTTCTCAAAGCAGACAAACATTTTTTTGGGAAGAAAACAAGGCATAATGAATATGCACTGAAATAGCAAATGATGCTAATAGGTAGGTGTGGTGGACACAACTGGCAATAATGGTTTTGGGGAGTTGGAAACACAAGTAAATCTCATACTTAGTGGAAGTGAAGGCTAGCAATAGAGAGGGAGCGACAAACAAGAGAGCAATAATTGTCATAATCATGCTTTCAACAAAACATGACTAATTAAGGCATGAAAATGATACAAGAACTCCGAGGCAAAATAAATCATCGAGGCTTACTGACTATTGCTTAGTCATATGCATGCGTGAGCATGTGCCAAGTTGATTTACATGAAACTTTCAGAGGAGGATACCACAATATCATACCAAAATATGAATAAAACAATGCAAGCAAACATTCATATGACATGTTACAAAATATTAGCCAGCTGGAGCTAATCACAAGAAATCAAGAACCACTAAGCATCCATCAGTAACATACACCTTACATGAACAGACTAAGCATGCTCACAATGATGAGTATATGTACAAAAATGAAAACAAATAGAGTTCGTTACCAACCTCTTATGACACCTCAAGTTGTCTTAATCTTCATTATTACCCTTCACTTGTGTGACTTGAATAATAACATGAAACCAAACTCCACTGAGGATGGCTGAACCCTGCAAAGAGCTCACAAAACCAAAGAAGAACAACAAATATTTTTAGTGTTTTCGAATTTTTTTTTAAAACAAGCAAACAAATCAACCGAACATGATATATAGATGAGTGTGATGTCAGTATACCTCCCCCCCCAAGCTTAGGATTTTGTCCTAAGTGGGGATCAATAGCGCGGGCAGTAACCCCAAGCTGGTGGGTCATCATAGGAATAATCATAGTCAGGCGCTTGTGATGAAGAAGACGCGCCCCAATCGTAGGCGGGCTGCTGGTATGAAGACTCTCTCAAGTTGGAGGGCTGAACCGAATCATCTTCGGCATCCTATCCAACATTCTCCTCTTGCTGGGAGATCTCCACCAAGTAAGTGTCAAACTCCTCCTTTGTGAGCGACCATCCTTGCCTGTTATCAAAATTAAACAAAGCAGGTGCAGGCAAATAAACTATTTTCTCGGTCCTACCCCCTCTCCAACCACGCTTGGCAAAAGATAGTTCATACGGTAAACTTCTCATAGTATCCCCTAGAGAAACAAAATTATACTAAACCATGGATTCAAGATCAAGCCTCTATATGGGGAACCGATAATCCGAATGGTGAGGCTCTAAACCATGGAAAGCTAGCAACCTAGAAGCAATGAGACCTCCACAAATTCCACCCATCTCGTGGTTAGTGGTGAGACGGTAAGCTATCAAAGCACCCAGGTTATAAGATCTATTCCTATTCAAAGCAGCTGCGGTAAAAGCTATATTAAAAGAAGATAACTTTCTAGCAATATTTCTAACAAGAACACACTTGGTAATGAAATAGGCAAAATATATAATGGCTGGGAACTGAATGTTCCAAATTTTACCACTTTCCTTTGAGAAGTCGAAACCTTGGAAAATCTCAGCATATAAATCCATAAGTAACTTGGGTCTCTCCTTGATCTTCTCACAAGACCCCCACTGAGGCACTCTAATTGCTGCACAGAAATCAGCAAAAGGAAGGTCGATAGCTAGATTGTATATTTTATAATGGACCATGGGATTAGATGAAGACCAAGTAAACCGGAAGTCATGCACAACAGCCATGGTTAGCTTAACATATTGAAGTGGTTCACCTTCAACAAAGTGTTCCAACCCTGCATTGGTAATCATAGTTTGGAAAACCTGAAGGATTCCCGCGGTTCTCATAAATTCCTGGCATGGATATATGGAAGGGAAGACTCCTTCCTCACGATGAACTTTCATTGGCTCAGGTACCATCAAATCATATTGATTCAGTGGATATGCACTCATCTTCCTTTCTGAAATTTTTAGACAAACATCAAACCAAGTGATTTCCAAGTTGATAAATGATGAGAAACTACTATAGGAACTTGCTAGAGGACTACACATGCATAAAAATGAAATATCTAAGCATAAAACAAGCATGCAAGCTCACACAACCTGTGACCTATAGCAGCAAAATACTCAAGATACAATCTACCAATCTCAAATCTAATTGGACAAGTGGAGGAGGCACATACCAAGGAGCAATCCCTCCAAAAATCAGCAACAAAGATGGGCTAAGCAAGGAGATCGAAATTCACTAGCAAGAACAGCAGGAACTCGAGCTTGATAAAGTTTTTCGGTGTTTTTCGGGAGAGAGAAAGAAGATGGCCGGGAGGAGGCACCTTGGAGGGGCCCAGGTGGGCCACACCCCAAGCAGGCGCCACCTGGGGGCTAGCCGCGCCCACCAGGGGTGTGCTGGCCTGGGGTGGCCCCCTGGGTCACTCCAGGTGTCCCTCTGCCCCATTTTTGAGGAAAAATTATTTTGAATTTTCTGGGATTTTTCGGAAAACTTTATTTTTGGCCAATTTTCAGGGTATGAAAATTGATTTTCTCGCAGAAAAGATTTCTTTTAGAAGAAGCAAAAATAGACCAAAATTAAACTACAGAACTTCTAAGACACTCTAACAAGCAAACAACTAACAAAACCAAAGCTAGCAAAAGAAAAGGCAAAGACTAGGAAGGAGAAAAAGTAAAAGAAAGCAAGTAAACCACTGTGGAATCATTATTTTGGTCATTAAAATCCTTTTGTTAACAAGGTTGATCAAGTCTTGTTACCAAAAAAATCTTATATGAAACAAAACTTTTTATTCCACAAGGTGATTATGTTACCTCATACTTGATAGCAATGGTCCCAATCATAATAGTTTCAAAATTTTCTTGTGGAATGGGACAATATATTTCTCCAACCTTGATGCTCTCAATATTTTCAATGGAATTCAGGCAATAGCTTTTAGCAACCTTCTTGGGGAAATAGATAGTATGCTCTTTGTCATTAATATTGAATGTTACTTTTCCTTGATTACAATTGATGACAGCACCTGCATTATTAAGAAAAGGTCTCCCAAGAATAATAGACATATTATCATCTTTAGGCATCTCAAGCACAAAAAAATCAGGTAAAACCAAGCAATTATGATCCACTTGAACAGGAACATCCTCACATATACCAACAGGAATAGTAGTTGACTTATCAGCCATTTGCAAAGATATATTTGTTGGTATCAAATTTTCTAGCTGGAGTCTCTTGTAGATAGAAAAAGGCATAACACTAAATCCAGCTCCCAAATCACATAACGCAGTTCTAACATAATTATTATTAATAGAGCAAGGAATAGTTGGTATACCTAGATCACCAAGTTTCTTTGGAACCTTACCATTGATGGAATAATTAGCAAGCAGAGTAGAAATTTCCTCATTAGGAATCTTCCTTTTATTAGAGACAATATCCTTCATATACTTTGAATAAGGAGGCAACTTAATAGCATCAGTCAAAGGAATTTGCAAAAATAAAGGTTTCATCCACTCACAAAACTTGTTGTAGTGTTCTTCCTCCTTTGACTTGTGTTTCTTCCCTGGAAAAGGCATAGGTTTCTGCACCCAAGGTTCTCTCTCACTACCATGTTTCTTAGCAATAAAATCTTACTTAGTGTACCTAGTATTCTTAGTGTGCTTCTCAGGTTCTTCCTCAACTTCCTCCTTATCAGGAGCATCATTTTTATCATTACCACTCTCAGTTTCAGCATCAGAGACAGATATACTATTAGGATCTACAGCAGGTTCAAGTGGTTCCTCAACTATTTTGTGTTTCTTTTTCTTTATCTTACGAGGAATACCACTACTTTCACCTTTTTGAAAATCTTGCTCAATTCTTTTAGGGTGTCCTTCAGGATATAAAGGATCTTGAGTAGCTATACCACTCCTAGGTCTAATTCCATAAGCATGTTTATCTCCTGAGGCATTAACTAGCATATCATTTTGTACCTTAGCAAGTTGATCAAGTTGGGTTTGAATCATTTGAAAGTGTTTACAAAGCACTTTAATATCATTATAAGTTCTTTCCATAATATCGTTCAACTCTTTAATAGCTCTAGAGTTTTCCAATAAATTATTCTGAACTTGTTTATTAAAATTACATTGTGTAACAATAAAAATGTCAAGTTCCTCTAAACATTGATCAGGAGGCTTACCATAAGGAATATCACCTTCATCAAAGTGTTGGAGAGAGTGTACCTCAATAGGGGATTAGTGGGGAATTGGCTTACATAATTCTTCTATATGAGGTAGATTCTTCACATCTTCATCTCTAATACCTTTCTCCTTTAGACACTTCTTAGCTTCCTTCATCACTTCATCATTTAATGCAATAACTCCCCTCTTCTTTGGTGTTGGTATTGGATCTGGTTCAGGCACAACTGGTTCAGGAGTAATAGGCTCATGTGTATTTACCTCAGTTGAAGTCCAATCATCATAATTCTTGCTTATTTTAGCCATCAATTCTTCAGCATCTTAGGAGTTCTTTTCCTAAAAACACAATCAACAAAGCTATCTAGCTATGTCCTAGAATCATTAGTTAGTCCATTATAATAAATATCAAGAAGCTCATTTTTAGGTAATGGACATCCAGGATGTGCATGAATCAAGGCACAGAACCTTGTCCATGACTCAGGCAATTTCTCTTCTTCTCCCTGTTTAAAATAAAAAAAGTCTCTGCAAAGCAGCATGTCTAGCACTGGGAGGAAAATATTTTTGGAAGAAAGAAGCAATCAAACAATCAGGGCTATCAATGGAACCAGGAGGTAATCTATTAAATAAAGCCCTAGCTTCTCCTTTTAATGAAAAAGGGAAGATCTTAGTAAAAAAGTACTTACGCATTTTAAAATCATCAAAGAATAAAGCACTCATAGTAGAAAGCTCATTCATATGAGCCACAACACTCTCATTTTCAGTCCAACAAAAAGGTTCTTTCTCAACAATGTTTAAATAGATAAATCAAGAGAGAAATCATAATCTTTATCTTTGATATCTATGGGAGAGGTGGCAAACTTAGGATCAGAGGACAACTTAGGAATAATGGTACGTCTTGCAAGGAGACTCTTAATAGCACTAGTACCATGTGTGTTTCGGCACTCTTCAGCAAATTCATTAGTAAACTCAATGTAGCCATCATTAATATCATAACTCTCTCTAGACTCAGGTGAGCTAACAGGTGTAACAGTGTCTTCACTAGGAGTTTGAGTATTTCCTAGACTAGCCATAGTAGCATCTAGGAAAGGACCTAATGAACCACTCGCATCAAGCACAGTAGAAGTAACACCATGAGTATCAAAAGCAGTTTCAGATTCAGCAGTAGTAGGAGTGTGTGTAGCATGTGTATGTGGTGGTGGTGTAACAAGCTTACTTTTAACAGACGGTGAATCAAGAGCAGTAGAGGTGTTTAGGACTGTACCTCTTCTTGTAGTGGATGGTAAAATAGGAAACTTTCCATCACGAGACTTCCCCATGCTGAAAGGAGTAGCAGTGAACAATAGTAGATCTAAGTGAACTTACAAATAAATCTATGCTCCCCGGCAACGGCGCCAGAAAATAGTCTTGATGACCCACAAGTATAGGGGATCGCAACATTCTTCGCGGGTAGTATTACCCAATTTATTGATTCGACACAAGGGGAGCCAAAGAATACTTGCAAGCCTAAACAACCGAGTTGTCAATTCAGCTACACCTGGAAATAGTTCTTGCTCACAGAAGTTTATCAGTAGCAACAGAAAAGCAACAACAGTAGTAAAACAAGAGCAATACTAACAGTAGTAGCAAATAGTAGGATATGAGTGTGGTAGGCATAGGGATGGATGGACGTGCGTTGCATGGACGAGTCTAAACATGTAACTTTAAAGATCTAGGGAAATTATAGATAAATAAGTCCAAGTCCTAAACAATCCTAGGCATGTGATCCATATATAGTCATGTGTGCTCGCAATGAGAACTTGCACAACATCTTTTGTCCTGCCAGCGCGTGGCTGCGGGGCCTCTAGGGAACTACTGGCAATTAAGGTGCTCCTTTTAATAGAGCATCGGAGCAAAGCATTAAAACTCGGTGAACTCATGTGATCCTCACACCACAACCATCCCCTCCGGTTGTCCCAATTTCTGTCACTTCGGGGCCTTTGGATCTGGACAATGATATGTGTACACAAATTGCAGATAAGATCACAAACAATACTATCATAATGATTCAATAATAAGTTCAGATTTGATATCATGGCACTCGGGCCCTAGTGACAAACATTAAGCACAACAAGTTGCAATAAAGTCAAATACCACTAATAGAGATACTAGGAACTATGCCCCTAACAATCTTATTCGATTACATGATAGAACTCATCCAATCACTACCATCCCTATAGTCTACACCAGGGGATTACTCACTCATGGATGAGGGAAGCATTGATGGTTGATGGAGAGGCGTTGGTGATAATGATGGTGATGATCCTCCCCAAATTTCCTGTTTTGGCAGGGTGCCAGAACAGAGTTTCTAGTTCCGAATCACGGCTTCTGGTGGTGGCAGCGCAACCGAACTCTTTCTGGAAAAACGTCGAACCCCCCTTGGTTTTTAGGTCAAGAGGCTTCTTATAGGCGAAGAGGGAGACGGAGTGGAGTCCTGGGGGCCCGCACCCCCCTAGGCGCGGCCAGGCTTGGCCCGCGCCTGGTAGGGGTGTGGGCCCCCCAGGCCTCCACTCCGTCTCGTACTCTAGCTCTGTGGATCTTCTGGTGAAATAGGATTTTTGGCATATTTTCCGGGATTTTTCGTGATAGTTGATTTTCTGCAGAAAAACTAAACACCAAGGTAATTCTGTTGAAAACAGCGTCAATCCGTGTTAGTTGTATCCAAATCACACAAGTTTAGAGGAGAAACATTAGCAAAAGTTTTCGGGAAAGTAGATACATTTTGGACGTATCAATCATCCTCTTTTAGATCAACATTTGAGATATAATTTCATTAGATTATGCTAAAGCCATTACATTCCACGAATCTAAGCATAAAGCTTGAACATTATAGAAAAATCCCTAAAACCTAAACCTTAAACCCCTAAACCTTAAACCCTTTGACCCTAAACCCGAAACAAGCAGGCATCATGCACTTATAGATAAAAAATTGAGATGCTTTCATTGTTAAATTATTGCCAAGTCACTATGTTCCACGAATATAAGAATAAAGCCCAAATCTTATTGAAAATTCCAGAAACCCTAAACCCCTAAATCCATAAATAAACCTAGCTAAATCCGAAAACCCGAAACCCGAAACCCCTAAACCCTAAAAATGAAACCCAAAAACCCTGACCAAGCAGCTATCATATGCACACTTATAGATCAAACTTTCAAATACTTTTATTAATTTGGGTAACGCTATTCTAGTCTACGAACATAAGCATAAAGCTTGAACATTATTGAAAATTCCCCGAACTCTCAACCCTAAACAACCCCTAAAACATAAACCCTTAGCCCACATACACCCTAACCAATTAGGTATCATGCACTTATAGATCAAATTCTGAGATAGTTTCATTAAATTGCGGTAACGCCATTCTCTTACACAAATATAAGCATAAATCATGGACATTGTTGAAAATTCCCTAAACCCCTCAATGACCCCGACCAAGCAAGCATATCATCCATTTATAGATCAACATTTGAGATATATTTTCATTAAATTACGCTAACGCCATTCCATTCCACGAATCTAAGCATAAAGCTTGAACATTATTGAAAATGCCCTAAAACCTAAACCTTAAACCCCTAAACAACCATGACCAAGAAGGTATATCATCCACTTTTAGATCAACATTTGAGATATACTTCCATTAAATTATGCTAAAGCCATTACATTCCATGAATCTAAGCATAAAGCTTGAGAATTATTGAAAATACCCTAAAACCTAAACCTTAAACCCCTAAACCTTAAACCCTTTGACCCTAAACCCGAACCAAGCAGGCATCAGGAACTTATATATCAAAATTTGAGATACTTCCATTAAATTGCGCTAATGCCTTTTTATTTCATGAATATAGGCATATAGCTCGAACATTATTGAAAATTCACTAAACCCTAAGCCCCCTAAAACCTAAACCCTAAGCCCTATCCCCCTAAACCCTAAAACCCCTAAAACCTCAGCACCTAACCCTGACCAAGTAGGTATCATGCACTTATATATCAAAAATTGAGATGCTTTTATTGTTAAATTATTGCCAAGTCACTCTATTCCATGAATATAAGCATAAAGCTAAAATTTTATTGAAAATTCCCGAAACCCTAAACCCCTAAATCCCTAAATAAACCTAGCTAAACCCTAAAGCCCGAAACACAAAACCCCTAAACCCTAAACACTAAACCCCTAAACCCTAACCAAGCAGCTATCATATGCACACTTATAGATCAAATTTTCATATACTTTTATAATTTTGGGTAACACCATTCTATTCGACGAACATAAGCATAATGCTTGAACATTATTGAAAATTCCTCAAACCCTCAACCCGAAACAACACCTAAAACTTTAACCCTCAACCCACATACACCATAACCTAGCAGGTATCATGCACTTATAGATCCAAGTTTGAGATACTTTCATTAAAGTGCGGTAGCGCTATTCTATTCCCTGAATATAAGCATAAACTTTGAACATTGTTGGAAATTCCCTAAACCTAAACCCCTAAAACCTAAACCGTAATCCCCTATCTTATCTTATCTTATATTATTCTTATCTTATTCTTATCTTATTCTTATCTTATCTTATCTTATCTTATCTTACATTACCACTATATAGTGTACAAATAACTTTGAATATTGACCGTTAGATCAAGGCTCGTGAATACCAACATTGCTAGTCATCGGATCTTCTTTTCCATTCTCCTAGCATCTAATGCTAGAAGATACTATTAATAGTCTTTAGCATAATAAACACTATGCACAAACCTCAAATCACACTTCTCCATCGTTCTAGAGTCTTCTCCATTATTTCTCTAGACCATGTTATCAAAATTGACATGTTTTTAGTTAGATGCCATATTGTCAATTTATCGCAAAAATCTAGCTAGTAAGATTTATATGGTTTATGCATTAAACAGGGTACTTTGTGTGACAATTGGCACGATGTCATACTAAGCCATAATCTTCGAAGTTGCTTCACAACCAAAAACAATGTTGTCACTTGGAAAAATAAAATTGGATTTTGCCTTTGTAAGCAAAGCTTGATTGGACAAGATGCATCCAATGTACGGAGTACAAGACATGGACATGGTACCAGCAACTATGGTTGTGCAGGTCAAAAAAAGCAACTATGGTTGTGACCTTGGTCATCTTGTTTGAATGGCGGAAGATGTCTATCAACTCATCAAATGCTCGAAGGCGTACATGCGTCTGAGTCTATCTGACGGGGAAAGCATCCCCCAAGTGGGAGTGGGAGTAGCGTACCTTAGAAGCTTCAGCTTCAAAATTTCGAGAGAGCGCTGAAATATCCCGTCCATCCATTCAAACATCCATCCCCAAACATACTTCACCTTTTTTTAGAATGAAAATTTCTCTTCTATCCATGCTCTGGAAACAAGAAACCGAGGAGCAATGCAATAATGGAGGGATATAGGTGGTAGTTTTGCATTCTTCCACATGAATCACCCTATTGACCTGGTTTCCAGCCCTTCTTCAATAAGTGTATTTACCTGCCCACCCCCTCCAGCCTTACACTGACTTTGTGGACCCACAATGCAAGGGACCCGCTTGTCAGTGACCCAGAATTACGGGAAGTAGAGATTCCCATCATTTGCAGTTCAAAATTCGAACATTTTTTTGCTAAACTGAGATAAACTCGTTAAACTCGGTGAAACTGGCTCGTGAACTTGAAAATTTTAAGAAACTTGGGCATTATTCTTCAAATAATTCATAGTTTGTGATAAAATTGGTGCGGTGAGACTTTGAACCATATGTTGGAGATATGCCCAAGCGGCAATAATAAAGTGGTTATTATCATATTTCATGCTTATGATAAATGTTTACATACCATGCTATAATTGTATTAACTGGAAACATTAATACTTGTGTTATTTGTAAACACAAAAGAGTCCCTAGTAAAGCCTCTTGTTAAACTAGCTTGTTGGTTAATATATGATCATGAACATTGAGATCTTATTAACAACAAGGTCATATCACTAGAAGAATGATGTGATGGACATACTCCTATAGTTAAGCATAGAATAAGATCAAGTCATTCAAATAGTTCACTTCCTATAAGATTCCAAAAACATAGTAACCTAAATCCTTCGACCATGAGATCATGCTAATCACCATCACCGGAAGGATGCTTTGATGACATCAAACACCACTTCATAACTGGGTGGTTATAAAGGTAGCATTGAGTGTTTGGAAAGTATGTGTTGAGGCACATGGATTAAGAGTGTGATTTATCCATCCATATGACAGATAGATATACTCTAGGCCCTCTTGGTGGAATTTCATCCAATTGGCTTGCAAGCATGTGACCGGATCACAAGGGATCACATATCACGGGAACAAGAAAAGAGTACTTATCGGTAACAAGGTTGAACTAGGTATCCAGAGATACCGACGATCAAACCTCAGATAAGTAAAGTATCGCGAGACAAAGGGAAATTTGTATTGTATGTAAGTAGTTCATTCGATGGCAAAGTAATCGTAGAAATATGTGGGAGCCATATGAATTTCCAAATTCCTCTATTGGTAATTGATCGGAGAAGTGTCTCGATCATGTCCACGCAATTCAAGAACCGTAGGGAGACACACTTAAGGATTTGATGTTGTTTAGTAGATATGGAATGTAAATAGGGAGACCGAATGTTGTTCGGAGGCTCGGATGGGATCTGGGATATCAGGAGGAGATCCGGAATGGTCCAGAGAATAAGATTCATATAAGGAAAGTCCAATTCAGAGTTCAGGAATGATTCCGGTGTTTTCATCAGAATGATCTAGAAGGGTCTAGAAGGTTCACTGGACCGGAAGGGAAAGGGTACAGGAATGTGTCATGAATAAGTGGAATGATTGCATCATGTCCTAGGTCACTTGGTTGGGCATTTATAAGAAAGAAATTCATATCCAAATTGAAAGTGAAAAGGCAAGTTTGAAAAGTCAAACTGGGACAATGTATCCTAGTGGAGGAAGGAAAGAATCCTTTTTCCCCTCCACCACAATCCAACTAGGACAGGGAGTTGGGGAAGGATTCAAACTCCCCTCTCCCAAGCTGCCCCCCATATCATAAATAGAGGGGAGGGGTGCCCCAAGAGACAAACAACCAGCCGCTCCCACACCCCCACCGTCGCCCAGCGTCGCCGCCTCGCGCCGCCACCGGTTCCTTGTCCTCGCCCTAGCCGCCGCTGACTCCACCTCCTCCTCTCCGGCCCTCTAAACCCTAGATTGCCGGAAACCCTAATTCCCACCATAACCTGCTCCGGCTTAGGTGAAGCCCTACAGGATCTTCCCTCTACTTCCGACACCACGCCGTCGTGCTGCCGGAATCACGAGGGGAGAACTACAACCTCTGTTGCCTGATAGAACAAGGGAAAGGAAGGTCTTCATCGATTACCGAACATGTGACCGACTACGGAAGCGCTGCCGGAACGCAGCGCCGGAAGGATCGTCTACGCGATCTTGAGATCGGCAAGTGTACGACTACATCACTCACGAGAATCTGCTCTCGTTAACCGCTTTGGAATCTTCGAGGGTGAGTACTCTAATCGACTTATTGCTACAATCTAGTAGATAGATCTTGGCCATGCTACGAACCCCTACAGTGGTATCAGAGCCGTGTCTATATGTAGATCTGTTGCACGAGTAGAACACAATGGTCATTTTGGGCATTGATGCTTTTGTTGTTGATTGCTTATTGTGTACTTTGCATCTTGCGGGATGGTGGGATGAAGCGGCTCGGGCTAACCTTACATGACATCGTTCATGAGACTTGCTCCACGCTTGACATGCAACTTGTATTGCATAAGTGGCTTTGCGGGTGCCTGTTTCTCCCAACATAGTGAAGATTCAATTTACAATGGGTGTGTAACATCCCAAAAATCATGATTTGTAAAAGTTTGCATTTCATTCATGCATTCATAGCATCCTTCGCTTACACAAAAATTTTCAAAACAAAATTCCAAATAAAACCATTTTTATGCCTATTATCTATATACAAATAAGGCATGGTTTAATTTATTTTTCAAAGTGCCAAAGTGCATTGGATTGAACAGTAGTGTTTTATACACATATAAGTTCAAGGTTTACACTACAAAAATGTAGAGGTGATTTGAAATCAAACCCATTTGAATTTGGTTTGAAATTATTTCCTAAAAATCAAATTAGAAAAAGAAAAAGAGAAAGGAAAAAGAAAAAGGCCGGCGCCACCAATTCAGCCTAGTGCCAGAAACAGACCACGAGCCCACCCGGCCGTTTCCCCCTCTCCCCTATGTCTCACCCGCATACAATCTACCCCGCAGTCACTGCCCGGTGGACCCGCGCTAGCTCAGCTTCATCTTCCCCAAATCACGCGCCAGACTGCGTCACCGCTGCCGTTGATGGCGCGGCATAAATGCCATTGATTCAGCGAGCGTTTCTTGCCGAGCCTCTACCTATATAATCCCCTCCACACCTCAAGCTTTTCCCCACACTCAGCACACTCTCTCCGCCTGCCCAGAATTCAGCTTGCAACATCGTTGCCCGAGCATCTCCGGCGAGACATTGCGGTGAGCTCCGTCCACCCCACCCCTTCTCGTTCATGCTATAATAATCCCCGTGCTCGTGCACTTCTTCTCATACACTTGGTTCATCTTCTCATGACCTAGGTCATCAGATTCTTCCACCACCGCAAGCACCCGACGCCACGCTCGTCTCCAGCGATAAATTCTGGTAAGGTGTGACCACCCCCAACCTCTAGATCAAACGACGATGACCGCCTCGTCCTTGTGCACGCACTGATGCTGTTTGTTTGTCCTAGGGAGGCTTGGAACATCGCCGTCGTCTCCGTCAAGTCGTGCCCGACGCCAGCTAGGTTTCCGACGAGCTCCTCCGGCCACCACATCACTCCCCCGTCCACGCCAGCAACACGTTGAGCTTCTACGTAACCTCGCGAGTCTGGTAAGCACCTCCGCAACCCCCAGCCCCCTCTACATTCGCCGGAACGTCGCTGCCAGAGCGCCGTCGTCGCGCAACCGTCGCTAGCGCCGCCAGGCTATGGTCGCATGCACAGCCGCCGTTAGATCCAGATCCAGTGGCCACGATACATCACCTAAGCAAAGCGTTTTTATTTGATCTGATACATGCGTTGTCACTTAAATCCTATGGCTCTGGATGATCGATCCAACCAAACCGTTATCGACTAATCAGACACAGCCACATGGCTAGGGTTTCGATTTAAAATCTGTTTTTATATCTATTAGTGATTCAAACTTATAAAATTCATAACTTTTGTTCTGTTTGGTCAAATTTTACAAATAATATATCATTGGAATCAGAAAAATAAATCCTAAACTACTGTGGGATTGGATTTGTATTTTTCTTCTGTAAAATTTGATTTATTTACAGAATCCAACATAGGCTTATTTTGACTATATAAAATAGTTAGAAAATGATTTTTAAGCAAATTCAAGTTTATTTAGACTATAATTAGTTATTTCTGGTGTTCAGTACTGTTTGACTTGAATGGTTTACTGTATAAAATTCATTTCATTGCATTTGTATGCATTCATATGTTTTTGTTTGATTATTTGAATGTAAATTTGGTGCTATCATTTTATTTGTAGATTTTGGTGCTAGTGGTGATTGTGATTGTGAGGATTGTTGCTACTCCCCCAACTACCAAGGCAAGTGGTCCTTCATATATTTTGTCCTATTATTTTGACTATGCATTAGTGCTATTTTAAGTAGGACTTGCATGTAATTTTGCTAAGTATATATATATGCTATGCCTAGGGAAATCCTAGTAGATGATGCCTTAGTGAAATTTCCCTAAGTTAAGATTCTTGCTACTAGTATGCTTAGCCTAGCTAGTAGCAAACAAGGGTGGAATATATACATGGTATGGAAATTTTGCTATGTCCTTTGACTTATGTTTTGCTTAATAAAATAACTACATGAATGAATCACCTGGGTGGAATGGAAAGAATGGTTTGTGTTGAGTGGTTACTCAGGGCCCATTTCTATGGCCTCCCTGGTATATCTCACTTGTGGAAAGCCACCCAGGAACAAATGGATTTTAGATACTTAGTGTTTAGAAGCTTCTAGTGCAACCACATGGCATATGGGCTCTGCCTTGATCACATAGGTTGCAATAACTTAGCCAGATGGACAGATGGTGGTAGGGTGATAGGTTGGAACACGTCCATTTGGTCTAAGGGAAGGCTTCTAAAAGATCTCGTCTCGGTGCATGTAGAGTCTTGTGGGGAAAGTGCACCACCTCTCGAGAAGGAAAAATCTAAGTACTTAGTCGTGTCCCCGGCAACGGACAATTTGAGCATCAAGACATTGAAGCTATCAAGGATCTCCTCATCCCAATTTCTAAGTTAAAAACTTGTGGTTGAACAAGGGTTAAGGTTCACCAATGTCTATTGGTGGTTCCTTGGGAGTTTTTGAACAAACAAAAACTTAGTGTTTTCAACTGATAGGAAAAACCTATTTTGAGCAAAGAAAGCCTAAGCTACACTTAGCCAAACTCATATAGATGTTAGATACTAATATTCTACTATGGTATCACTTGCTAGTACAATTCCAAATGTATTGACCCACTGTGGATGTAACTTGTGATGTCGCAGGTTACTCTGATGAGGATTAGGGTTATGAGTCTACACTCAACATGTTTGCCTGTGGCACATGAAGATGAAGACTTTACTTTATTTACTTATGTTATGAACTCTTGTACTAGCCTTTGGCTATGGAGTTGTAAAAGACTATGTTTATCTTTGGAATGACGATGTAATAAATACCTTTGTATCTGTGTAATTCATCTGAAACTGTGGATGCTAGCATTTGATCCAGGTACTAGCATTGCAATGACAGTGACCTTTACCTTAAAAAGGTGGGGTCTTATGATACGCCCAATTTGCAACACATTTCTATATCATAATTTACCTCTATTCATTGATATTTGTCTTATTATGAGGTATTACTTATGGCTTTTCATCTGTTTATGCATTTTGGATGATTCCTGGAGGATGGAATGCCGGAGTCTGGATTCTGATGGAAAAGAAGGCGTTTTGGTGCAATTTTGCAAAGATTAGAAAAATACCAGAAAAATATGGAAACATATTATTTTACCAGAAGACGAAGGAAGCCAGAAGGAGGAGCGAAGAGGGGCCGCAGGGGGCCCACAACCCCTAGGCGCGGGCCCACCTGACCCTACGCCTAGGTTAGGTGTGGCCCACCTGCCCGGCCTCCGACTCTGCCCCTTCGCCTATATCATTCCTACGGAACCCTAAGCCTCAGGGAGAAACGACAAATAGATTTCCGCCGCCTCTAGGGGGCGCAAAACACCAAGAGAGAAAGATCTCTCTGGCAGACAGATTTCTGCCGGGGGAATTCCTTCCCGGAGAGGGGAGACCGTCGCCATCAACACCTTCATCTCCACCAGCACCATCATCACCAGTCCGTTCTGCTGTAACAATTGTGTTGTATATTGCTTTAGTTCTTAGGGGAAACCTTCCCGGTGTTAATTACTACTATAGTTGATGCTTGTGAGTGGAACCATTGGATTATTGTTTATGTTCAGATTGTTATCCATTACCATATCATATTTGATCGTGATACATATGATGTCTTGTGAGTAGTTCATTGTGTTTTTTGAGGACATGGGAGAAGTCATGTTGTTAGTAGTGAATCTGTGATGAGTTATTATTCAATGGTTTAGTATTTAAGTTGTGGTGCTATTCTTCTAGTGGTGTCATGTGAATGTCGACTACATGATACTTCACCATTTATGGGCCTAGGGGAATGCATTGTGTATTTGGCTACTAATTGTGGGGTTGCCGGAGTGACAGAAACCTGAACCCCCGTTAGGACACCTTTGCACAAGGGAGCATAGGATCTCGGAGTTTAAGGCTGTGGTTAGATTTATATCTTAATTACTTTCCTGTAGTTACGGATGTTTGTAGGGGATTTAATCACAAGTATGTATTAGTACAAGTAAGGTTGGTACATTAGCACAGGTTCACCCACACAACACTTACAACACCAAAGAAGAGTACTCAGCTATTTGAAGTGAAAGCACTTGACAGAATTCCCATGTGTCCTCGAGAAGGTTTGGTCCTTATAAGTATTTCCACCGGATTTTCCTTTGATAAGAAAGGATTGGGCCACTTGCTGCGTTTGTTCTTTGTTACTTGCACTTTGTTTTGTTGCGTTATCAGAAATCCGTTTGCTAAGTATTCACAGGGATTTCCTGGTCCACACCACTGTTTAGCACCTTCTGCTCCTCGTTGGGATCGACACTCCTATTTATAGAAAGTACTACGATACACCCCTATACTTGTGGGTCATCAAGACTATTTTCTGGCGCTATTGTTGGGGGTGAAGCACTATTGAAGAGTAGAACTGGTAAGGGAAACTTTTACTGTGAGTATTGCTTTTGTAACTGCTTGTTACTTTGTTTCCAATATGGATAACCCACTTGTTTTTCTGTTTGGGAAAACTACTACCACTGCTAGGGTAGTAGATAATCCACCTCCTGTTGAGATAGATCCTTTTAAGATACCTACAAGTATTGTTAATCATGTTATGGATAATTATTATTTTGGGGATGGAACTGTCCATCCTGGTGATCACTTGCTTTTTATCCATGAATTATGCGTGTTGTTTAAGTGTGCAGGTATCACAATTGAACAGGTGAAGAAGAAGTTACTCTCTATATCCTTGAAAGGGAGAGCTGAAGAATGGTATAATCTGCTGAAGAATGGACAATCCATGGAATGGGAGGAGATGGCATCTCTCTTTTACTCTAAATTTTATCCTCCCAGTGAGATCCATAAGGATAAAAATCTTATATATAACTTTTGGCCTCTTGATGGAGAAAGTATAGCTCAAGCTTGGGGGATATTGAAGTTACTAATGCTTAAATGTCCTATTCATGAACTCCCTTACAATATTATTCTCAATAACTTTTATGCCAGGCTTTCTCTTCATAATAAAGATTTACTAGATGCTTCTTGTGCTGGATCATTCACACGTATGAAGGAAGAAGCTAAATGGGATCTACTAGACCGTATTCAAGAAAGCACGGAAGCTTGGGAGAATGACAAAGGAAGAAAGTCAGGTATAAACTATGATTATGAATGCATTAAATCTTTTATGGGAACTGACGACTTCCGTGATATTAGCAATGAGTTTGGTCTTGATTCCCAAAGTATTGCCAACTATTTTAAGGCCTTTGCCTCTTATATTGAAATTCCCAAAAGGAAGTGGAATAAGTACCATGCTTTGTATAAAGATGTTGTTAGTCATGTTCCTGTTAGAAGTACTCAAGTTTGCACTACTCATCATATTGTGCCTGAACCTCATGTTGAGAAAATTCCTTCCCATCTAAGGTAAAGGAGTATTCTATGATCATTAGTGCAAATAACAAAGGTACAAAGGAAACTATGGAGCCTGGTAAGAAATTGAATGTTGAACCTGTGGTAGCTATTGTGATAGACACTTTCACTAGAAATGTAGAGGATGAGCACATTGTCTTCTGTGAAGATGCTTCTAATATTATATCTCATCCTAGTAAGGCTAGAAAAGCTAGTGTTCATGTGCTTTCTATTAAAATTTGTGATCATTGCTACTATGGTTTATGTGATATTCGTGCTAGTTCTAGTGCTATTCCCTATGAGCTTTACAGGGAAATTATGCATGAGATTGGTACTTGTGAGATTGAGGACATTGATGTGGTTATTCACCTTGCTAACAAGGAGACAATTTGCCCTATTGGCATTGTAAGAGATGTGGAGGTTCTCGGCGGTAAGATTAAATATCCTGCTGATTTTCTAGTGCTTAATTAAGCAGCTAGCAAAACTTGTCCTATCATTTTTGGTAGACCTTTCTTGAACACTTGTGGAGACATTATTGATTGTAAGAAGGAAAAAGTTTTAACTAAGTTTGATGGATATTCTTATGAGTTTAACTTTTCTAAATTTGCTAAAGCTCCTTGTGAAAATAGCTTGCCTAATAAAGATTTTAGGATGGAACAACTTACTTCTATTGATCTGGTTTATGACCTTGGACCTCTTTTTGGTGACTGGAAGTATGCTTCTTCTGATAAAGTTGTTGCCAGTGACAGTTATATTGTCAACTTTATTCAAAGTGCTATTGAAAGTTATTATGAGAGAGGTAAATGTGGTTTTATGCATCTCAATAATGTTAAGTTTCCCCGTTTTATGTTAAAAGCTTTGAAGTTGCATTTGTTTTGTCTTCCTATGCTAGTGGCTTTTTTTTCAACAATTCATTTTCTCAGGATACCCCCATGCATAGGAAGTGGGTTAGACTCAAGTGTGTTGGTTATTTGCTTCTTGATGCTCTCTTTCATTTCAAATATATATCTCCTTTGTGAGCATCTTTGGAAGTTTCAAGCCTAACTTAAAGGCATTAAAGAAAAGTACTTGTTGGGAGATAACCCATGAGTTTTGTAGAATCTTGGAAGTTATTACCTCAATAATAACCGCTCCTTATCCTTTTTGTTTTGGTTTTTGTGTCAAGTTCAACTACTTTTGTGAAGTAGAGGATTTGTGAAAAGTGCCTGTCCTGGGACAGATTTTTGTGCTGTATTGTAAAAATTCGTGAGGAAGCTCAGTACGTTGGATGGAGCTTCATTTTTCTGAACTTGTTCTCCAAGTTGTTAGCCAACTTTCATTAGTTCTGCACTTTTTTTATTTGAGCAACATAAGGTTTTCAAAAAAATCAATATTTACCTGCTGGTCTGTTTTGGCAGATTTCTGCTATCATTTGCATTTGCCTCTTTTAGAATCCTTTGTTTTGATGGATTTCAGTTGAAATGTGAACCTAAAGGTTTGTTGTTTTGCTTACACTAATGTTTCCATTGAAGTTTGTGTATTGTCTTGTGAGGAAAGGAAAATTCCAGGAGAAGGAGAAAAGGAATCTATAGAGTTCGTCTTTGAATAGGTAAAAGTGGTGAAAACAGAAGGTTCGT
The DNA here is from genome assembly GCA_916181665.1 of Avena sativa. Taxonomy (NCBI): domain Eukaryota; kingdom Viridiplantae; phylum Streptophyta; class Magnoliopsida; order Poales; family Poaceae; genus Avena; species Avena sativa. Next base: position 223,563,458 of record OV702296.1, read on the forward strand.
GAAACTCCAATCTTTTTATACTTTTGATGTTTATAATACATAAGGGAAGTTACAAGACGAAACTGAAGAGGAAACGGAGTCCTGGGTGGATAGATCCACCCTAGGCGCGGGCCCAGCCTGGCCACGCCTGGAGGGGGTGTTCCACCCTCGAACTCCGTCTCCGCCTCGTTTTCGTGTCAAAAACTTCCTTATGCCTTGAAACTTCATAATATATAACCCCCCGGATCCTCCGAGGTTCGTGCATCGTGTTCTCGTTGTGTTTTCGTTTCGATCTGTTTCTGTCAGAAAATCTTCTCAAGTTTGGAGCACCATGGTCTCCACCAACGACAAAGGAAAGAAGCCCGAGGAAGACGATCCTCACAAACCCAAGGAGGAGGAGATTTTGGTAGGTTATGAAGGAGACATGGAGGAGGAAAAGAAACTGGACACCCGCGCTACCGTCGCAAGAATTGGATTGGTGGCAACACCTACCAAGCTTAAGAGGACAACACGGATGTCTACAGGAGGGAAACCTCCGCGTCTTGTCTACAATCCACGGTCATCTCCTCCACGCACCAAGAGACCTTTCCATAATCTTATACATGAGCTTCAATATCAATATGTGCCCAAAGGGAACTTGCCCTTGATGTGGGATATGCCTCGTTCTAACCATGCAGGGGAGGAACACACTAAGAAAGAAGAGTGGGGAAAGAATAGCAAGGACCGGAACTCTCAGTCCGACATGATCATGAACCGCATTGAGCAAGACTCGGAGTTGATTCGTACTCTAACCTTTGAGATTGAGGAGTTAAGGAAGCTTATTGAGGATCTTATCAAGCGAACACCACCACCACCAAAGGAGTAATTCGTCATCGGGTTTGGGGGAGTGCCAAGCTTGGGGGAGTGCCGAGGTATCACCACCATTATCTTTTATCTTTTACCTTTTTAGTGGATTCTTATCTATGGTAGATAGGTTATCTTATAGTTTGGTTTGCATGTGGAAGTATCTCTCCTTTAGTTGATTATCTATGTATCCCTTGGTGTGAGAGCCTTTATTGAATATTAATGAGAAGTCTCATCTTTTACATTTTGCACGTCTTATTTTAGTTTGCAATCTCTATTATATGATGGATCTTGTTGATCAGTATTGGCACCACTTTGGGAGCATGAAGTGATTCTAAATTGGTTTTGGCAAACCGAGTTTTGGTCAGTAGCATTACTTTGAAAGAGAAAAAAGAGAAAAAGCTTATAGGTATTTTGTATCATTTGTTTTCTTTCTTGTTGGCTCATAAGCTTAGTATTCTTTATTTAAGATCTTTTTGTGTCTTCAAGGAAGATTGCATCTTTGTCCTTATTACTTGTATGTTTGCTTGTTTCTTTCAACTCTCTTGCTTGCTGCCCAGCCTTGCTAGCCAAAAATCCTATTTTGAGAAGGCATACTTCTCATGTTTCCAAATCCCTTTGAAACCAAAACCTTTGCCACTTGTGTCCACCATATCTACCTAGTAACATTATTGCTACTCCAAGAAAATTCTCAAGTTTCATCTACCTTTTGAATTAAAAAGTATTTTGTTATGTGAAAACTAGTTAGTAAAGCCCTCACGAACTTGATGGCACGCTTTATTTTCTTGCCCCTAATAGACTTGAACCATTGTGCCATCGAAGTTGTATATGCTTGCACCTATACATTGGAATTAGCTGAATCGTGATGTCACGGGGAAAATTTTCAACATTGCACTTGTACTTTGTACACAGTTGATATCATGGTCTTTTGTCTATGGATGTCAATGGTGTGAAATAAAGAGGGAACTTGTAAGTCCATGGAGTTTGTATCCTGTGTTAGAGAAACGCCTGGGCCGCTAGCCTAAGCCATGCCTAATCATGGTGGAAACTTGCAGCATCACCATAGTGAGCTATCTATGAAGCATCCTCAATAAAAAGCTATACATATAGTAAATAAAAAGATTGCTGAGATGCTCATTGTCTTCTTGCCTTGTCATTTTGGTTATGGGAAAGCTCCTGTATCATGTGTAAGGGGTACCCCGTTGGCGGTACTCAATGATATGCAAATACTTACAATGACAAGAACTTACCGGTGACCAAAGTTGAGTAGCATGAGGAGTGACCCTCATATTCAAGGGACATGAGATTTCCAACTTATATTTCGTAAAGCATATACTCCATCTTTGTGTACTTTAACCTTAATTATCTCAAGATGCCTATGATAGGGGCAATGAGTGATCAAAGCTAGTAAGTACCATAATCTTTTGGAAGCTCTTTATGACTTGTAATCCCTGCTTGCCTCTAAGAAGGGACCTTTCTCCCACTTCCAAGTTGAGTCAGTAAACCTACTTCCTCTCTTTCTCCCGCAAGCATTTGAGTTGTTGTGTTTCAAGCATTCATATGGTGATTTATTCAATCATGTTCTTTATCTTCCTTGTTTGCACAAAACTCTTATCTATTGAGTATTACTTTGAAAGCCTTCACTTGTGGAAAACCTTTTTGAGCAAAGACTACTCCTGTTTTGAAACTTCTACAAAAGATTTTGTGAAACTGTTTGCCAGGTGTTCTCTGACCAAGAACAAGTTTGCCAATTACAATTATGATTTATCTTTATGCATCTCTATTGTGACTGTTGTACTTGGTTGCAAGTTAAGTTATATAATGGTGAGTTTCTTTCTTCTATAATTTGTGCAATGGTAAGTGTGATGCTTCTTGTTCGTATTCTTTTTTCGACACTTCACTCCATAAACATGTGGACATGTTTACTGAGCTCAGTTTTTGCTTGGGGACAAGCGAAGTCTAAGCTTGGGGGAGTTGATACGACCAATTTGCATCACCTTTCTATATCATAATTTACCTCTATTCATTGACATTTGTCTTATTATGAGGTACTACTTATGGCTTTTCATCTGTTTATGCATGTTGGATAATTCCTGGAAGATGAACTGCCAGAGTCTGGATTCTGATGGAAAAGAATGCGTTTCAGTGCAATTTCGCGAAGATCAGAAAAATACCAGATAAATATGGAAACATATTATTTTACCAGAAGACGAAGGAAGCCAGAAGGAGGAGCGAAGAGGGGCTGCAGGGGGCCCACACCCCCTAGGCGCGGGCCCACCTGACCCCGTGCCTGGGGCAGGTGTGGCCCACCTGCCCGGCCTCCTACTCGGCCCCTTCGCCTATATCTTCCCTACGGAACCCTAAGCCTCATGGAGCGACCACAAATAGATTTTCACCGCCTCTGGGGGCAGAAAACACCGAGAGAGAAAGATCTCTCCGGCAGACAGATTTCTGCCGGGGGAATTCCTTCCCGGAGAGGGGATATCGTCGCCATCAACACCATCATCTCCACCAGCACCATCATCACCACTCCATTCTACTGTAATAATTGTGTTGGATATTGCTTTATTATTGTTTCCGGTTAATAAATTTATAGCATGGGATGCAAACATTTATCATAAACACAAAGATATAATAATAAACACTTTATTATTTCCACTTGGGCATATCTCCAACACTACTCTGAATCGCTCAACCGGATTCACCCCGTTCTTCCTCACCTACGGCTCAAAATCAATCCTCGCAGCGAACATCGAGTTCGACTCGCCCCGCAAGATACTCTACATGGAGAAGGAGAACTAGGAGTAAAGGGAAGATAGCATGGACCTCCTCGAGAAGGCCCGCGAGTTGGCTCTGTCGAGATCAGCCATATACCAGCAAGGGCTACGCCGGTACCATTCGTACCGAATCCGGCACGTCAAATTCCGCGAGGGCGACCTGGTGCTCCAGCTGGTGCAAGACACCAAAGGCATGCACAAGATGTCCCCACCTTGGGAGGTCCCCTTCATCATCAGCAAGTCACTTCACAAATACTCCTACTACCTCATCGACACGCAGCAGCCGCGCAAGAACAAGATGGAAAAGTCGGATGAGGAGACCAAAAGGCCTTGGAATGTGGACCTACTGCTTCTGTTTTACATTTTGTCATGTGGAAATGTATGTATCCCGAACCCTATGAATGAATGGAAGATGTGGAACCCCGAATGATGCTCGGGGCTCCTTGCTAGACATTTGCCTGTTGCTTTTCCGGTTATTCCTACTTTATTTCCGGCTAGTCCAGCCTGCTACTCTGATAACTAGCCTAGTACTGTGCGCGATGCCCAAGGCCCACTCTTCTTCTCAGCTACATACCGCAACCCGGTTGTCTGGATAGCAAGAGAAAAAGCTGGAGGCATCCCACATGAAAAATGGTAAGGGTGCAGGAGTTTGGAGAATCTGGCTCGAACTACTAGACCGTGTCTTCTGGGAACCAAATCTACAAGTACCATTTGCACTGTATTGTCAGATCCCCTTCGCATCCGTCTCCAGACCTCAACTCGGCTGCCCATCAAGGACACAACATAAACAGCAGGACGCATGGGAAAAAAGACCAAACACCCGGAAAAACACGCGCTAGTCCTTTCCTCTCGCGAATAATACTATCATCCGGATAAGCAACATATATTTATAAGATTTTTCGTCTTAGTATGTTTTTGCATGAGCATGTCGAGTTGGACCTCAAGATAAGATAAGATTCGAAGCACCTATCTACGACAGCTACTCCGAATCTCCGGGGCTACACATAGTGGGTGCGCTGGCGTGCTCCTACTGGAAGCAGGTAGCTCCTAGCTAATAACACGTTCAGCCGGTCGGAGCAAGATGAAGCTCGTCGGAAAGTCAAGACCACGGGTTAACCGAGGCAGGGATGGAGTTTCTCTGGCCCGGCTAAGTCAGTTGTCCGCGCGGGGTGCGGTGGTACGCAAGTTTTTGAAGATTCGAAGCACCTGACCGCGCCTGCTATTCTGAATCTCGGGGCTACACCCTGTGGGTGCGCTGGCGCACCCCCACTGGAAGTATGAAGTTTCCAACTAGAAGAGGTTCAGACGGCTAAGGCCAATGTAAAGATTATAAGGAAAGAAAGAAAGAGAGAAAAGTAAAGATTGTAAGGAAAGAAAGAGAGAAAAGTAAAGATTGTGAGGAAAAGAAAGTACTAGAGAAAATGGCTCAAAGCTGAGTAAGATCGAAGGCTAGCCTAGGACGGGATACAGTCCCTCCCGTCCGGTTAAGCCAGGCTAGTCAGCTGTATAAAACAAAGGAATAATGCAAGTTTTTGAAGATTCGAAGCACCTGGCTGCGCCTGCTCCTTCGAATCTCGGGGGAAGCACCCAGTGGGTGCGCTGGCACGCCCCTCACTGGAAATGAAGTTCCTCCCGGATGAAGGAGTTCAGCCAGATGAACAGCAAGGAAGCATGCACCACCGACTAGAAGGGACTAGTCGGGCACTGGTGCTCCACAAGATAAAATTAGAAGAGACGAAGGATATACGGGCCCGACTAGAGGCGACCAGTCGAGAAGAAGCAGTCGACAAAGAACTAAACTAGGCAAGCAAATAAACACAAGACAAAAGCATCATTAAAGGCAGGGCCGAAGCCCCAGCGGATCCACACGTTCAAAGTTTAGTAAATGACATCAAAAGTATAAATTTACAAATCCACTCGGCATCCCAGGGATCTTTTCAAGCAACTGGCTCCTTGTCGGGTCGGTGCCATTGGCTATCCTCTCCGCCGGTCAACCCGCCTAACGCTCCGGCTCCCGGCTGAGAGGAAGCCTCCGCTCCTCTTTTCGGCTCCCTAGTCGCCTCTGACTCGGTCATGACCTCGTCGATGTTGGTGTAGCTGGTGATCTTGATCACGGTGGTGTGGAGTCCCAGGTGCACCAGGCGCATGGCGTCGTGGTCGGCCTTGGCTCGGAAGCCGCCCGCGAGATTCTCCGCCCGAGCGTCCTTGTACCAGCTAAGCTTCAGTGCAAAGGCCATCTCGGCCCCGACGCAAGCAGCCATGTCACGAAGCTGGTCGACGGAAACCGGCCCCTTGGAGATCTTGGCGGTGAGGGCAGCCATCGTCTCTGGAACGGAGTCATACGGCCAAAGAAAGTCTAAGACGGAGATGGCCACCTTGTGTAGCTTGGAGGCCTCCTCGCGCAGCTAGGCGACCAAGTAATAGGATCCTCCTACTAGACCTGGTTGTACGCCAGGTCATCTACCTCCGGATAGAAAGGTGTCAAGAAGATTAGTCAAAACAAACCCGGCTAGGCCAAGGGAAGCAGAGATAGGAATCACCCTTGGCGACGCGGCCAATATCCATGAGCTCCTTCAGCAGGAAGGCCTCATAATCCTTTAGCCGTTTGGCCTCCTTCTCTAGGAGGTCAAAGGCCTCAGCACGGCTGGCGAGGAACTTCTCATGCTCCATGGCAGCCGTCTCTAGCCGGTTCAACTTGGCATGGAACTCTTTGTTCTGCACGCGAAGGGCGGAGTTGTCCCGGTTGAGGCGCGTGTTCGACCACGTCAGCCGGTCAATCTCGCACTATGCGTAGACGAGAATGGGTGTAGGAGCAAGACAGAGGGAAAGAAAGGAAAAGTCAGTCGGAAAGCAAAAAAAGGTGAAAGCAAGCAAGAGATTACTCCATGCGGTCCCCCGTGCCGTGGCGATCTGCTCCACCGCCAACTTGTTGGTGACCTCTAGTGTCACCTGCAGTAGCCGACATCCTTTCAAGCCGTCCTCCAAGTTGACCTCCAGGTCCTTGAGGGAGGCAGCGGCGTGGTGGTGTTGGCCAGGAAGGTGGGAGCTTCGCAGCCACGGCAAGCCATTGCTCGGCCGACTTGTTCTCTGAGTAGTCTTCCACCACCACAACAATCTGTTTCCCAGTCGTAGAGCCGCCTGCCCCCGTGGAGGAACTTATGCTGGACCCAGAAGCTGCATCCTGTCGGTTCAATGCATCCAGCCAAGCAGCAGAGTCTGGTTGTGCCATTGGCTCCAGTTCTGGCGGTGGAGTGACCTCTGGTGGTGGCTGGGAGGCAGCGGAGGATGCGGTGTCCTGGCGGATGGGAGAGGCACGAGGCGGTGAGGCAGTGGAGGCGTGAGCCGGGCTGGCGGCACTGAAAGAAATAATGATGCTGAAAAAATGCAAGGAAAGTAAGTTAAGGGAAAGAGAAAAAAGGCAAAGATATAAAGAACCGAGTAAACTAAAAGGAAAAAGGGCAAGAACTTTGCCCGGCACAATCGGGTCCCCGGTCTTCTTCCGCGTCCCACCACCCCGGCTCGAGCGGGGGATGCCACCCGACTGCGCTTTGAAGTCGGCTGTTCAAATGCGGGGTTGTGGCTCGAGCCGGCCTCAGTGTCCTGCTTCTTTCTCGCCTCCAGGGGTGCGACGCCCTTGTCGTCTTCCGATTCAGGGCCATGTGGATCCTTTACGGCCTCGTCATTTCGGCATGGGAAGAAATCCCCCTCGATGTCTGAGGCCTCGCCAGATCGCCACGCGTGCGGCTCGGGGAGGTCGGCGGTTAACTTATGGAGGGGGCGTTACCCTCCTCCCGGATGATTCATGGGAAGAGCTGCCAGAAAACAAGAAAAGCAAGCCAGGTCAAAAAAATCCAAATTTGAGAAAGTCAAGAAAGAACCTAGTAAAGAGAGCAAGACGACGACTTACGCAAGGAGTGCGGTGGTTGCGGGTGTAGGGAGCCCATCCAAAGCTCCAGTCGGCCTTGATCTTCTCCTTCGTTATTATCCAAACCCATTCGTAGAGGTTGGAGAAGGGGGATCACGGCGTGAGAGCCGGGTTGGGTCTAGCCGACTAGAGTACTAGCAGCTGCTACAACGACATCATCAACCACGACATCCAGCTAAGGGTGACATTGATGCCGGTCAGGATGGCTGTGATGAGCTCCCTCATCCGGGGCAGCATTTCATCCGACTCCGCCTTGGAGATGTAGATATTCACCTCCCAGTTTGCCCGGCTGGACTCCTAGGCTTGGTAGGCGGGGAGGTTGATCCAGGCAACCGCCATCAGGTTCCATACATAAAAGTACGTTTGCTGCCAGAGCTTGACCATGTCGTGCAACCGGTATTTTGGGTATCCGGTCTGCGTGCACGGGTAGATAGAGGCGCCGCCGCACGGGACTAGCTGGCTCTTGGAGTATTGGACCTGAGCCCGGATGAGGAAGAGGCGGCAGAAGAGCTCGAGATCTAGCTGGATCCCGAGGTAGGCCTTGCAAAAGGAAATTAAGTGGGAGAGGATGCCAATTGTGTTGGGGCCGAGGTGATGGAGGCGGAGGTCGAATGTTAGGAGAAGGTAAGGAAGAAGGCGCTAGTCGGGAGGGCCATGCCGCGCGCCAGATATGCAAGGAAGATGATGTGCTCGCCATCGCCGGTTCCGGCACCACCTCACCAGCTGACGCGAGGCGGACTTCAACCTCCGTCGCCACCGGTAAGACGCGAGAGCGGCGATAATTCTCGATTTTCTCCTCTGTCACGAAGGAACTATAGTAGGCACCATAGTTCTCCTCCATTGCATCGATGGCGATGGTGGGAGGAAAGGAAGAAGGGGAGGAAAATTGGTGGCCCATCATCTCCCGATGAACTAGAAATGGGCTATGCCAGTGGTGTTCAGGCATGCAAGGTCGACTGTGGCGAGAAACAGCGAGCGCGCGAAGAAGGAGCAAGGGCATAGCAAAGAGCAACGGTGCAACGCGAGTGTTGTGCAAGGAGGAAGAAGAGGAATGTAAGAATGGAGAAGTAGGGGAACGATGAGGCCTGGTGGGTATTTATTGCCGAGGGAGGGCAACCGCCCAGATGGACACGTGTCGGCACCGTGCATGCGGCGTGTCCCTCGGTCCCGCCCGGGATCGGCTATGCTGGAAAATCACGCGTAAAGGATTCTTGGCGCGGTCAGTGAAGCGCCGACGTCAGTTCCTGAGGCGATGTGCGACACAATGGTTCACTGCGCACCACAGTGGTGCAATGATGATGTTGTGTGTATGGCTGGAATCAGCAAAGACGCAACCGAGTAACTCAACCGCCAGAACTCAGCTGGATAGAAATTCAAACTAGCTTTTAAGCCCGTGTACATTTCTCCTAAGGGTGAAATCTATGCGCGCTCGAGGGCTAGTTTCGTGGGGACCACCCCCCAGTAGGCTAACCGGATAAGGTATAAGGGCAATATAACTACCAGCCGGCTGATAGAAGCCAGATGTAAAAATTCAAAAGCAGACCAGAGAGAAGGAAAGAAGCAGCGCGAACCGGAAGTGCAGTAAGCCGAGTGAAAAGACACATCCAAGACTCCTAACCGGCTGAATCATCGCAGCCGAAAAGGGTCAACCGGGAAGACAAAAGTACTAGTGTAATGGGCGCACTGTACCTGTCGCCCCTAGCAGAAAATGACGATACATAAAGAGATAGTCGGTGGCATGGATGCCGGATATGGCATGACATACCCGTGTCGGGAGCCGCCGCCCGTGTCGGCCGGGGCATCCTCCACTATTTTTGTGCCAATCGGGGGGCGCGGCACTGCAAGAGTTATGAATTGGAGTTATGAACCGATATGACAGGAGCTATGTACATCAAACAAGGCAAACTACTCATTAAACTGATAAGAAAGGAGCTATGAACTGGAGTTTACTACTTGTCAATGGTTCAAATATATTGACCATCACGTCAAACAAACATGACAAGCAAGCATTAAACAAGTGTACCTACCATGAAACGAGCAATTAGTAATGTATGTTACTTAGAATTTCATCAAATATAAACTAGCCAGGTCATTTCAACAAATATATATATATAAGCGGTTGTATATCCTGAAATGCAAGAGATGTTGGGTGACTTGGAATTTACGGTGAGCTACACAATGGCAATGCAGTTACTGTCATATCTAAGCATAAACCAGACAGAAATTATAACAGCATCATACAAGAACTTGTAGAGCGGGAATGCAAACCACGAATTAAGTATACGGTAAAGGATAGTTATATCATTTCTTAGGATGAATCAGAACAAGATAGGAAATATAATGGCGTCGCTTGTGAACCTGTAGAACATGACAAGCAAACATTAGACAATTATGTCTATAATGAAATGAGCAATCAATCAAACTGTTTCTTAGAATTTTGGCAAATATAAACTATCCAGGTCATTTTAACAAATATATATGAAAGAAGTTGTTTATTCTGTAATGCAAGAGATTTGGGTAACTTGGAATTTGCGGTGAGCTACAAAATGGCTTGCATTTATTGTCGTAGCTAAGAATGAACCAGATAAAAATTATAACGACATCATACGAGAACTTGTAGAGCAGGAATTTAAACCACGAATGAACTATATATATAGTAGAGGATAGTTATGTCGTTGCTTAGGACAAACCATTAGATACAAAATATAATGACGTAAATAGTGAACCTATAGATCACGACAAGCAAGCATTACAGAAGTGTGCCAACAAAGGAATTCAGCAAATATAAACTAGCCAGGTCATTTCAACAAATATGTATGGAAGCAATTGTGTATCCTAGAATGCAAGAGACGTTGAGTGACTCAGAATTTGCGGTGAGCTACATAATGGCATACAATTACTATTGTAACTATGAATGAATCAGATAGAAATTATAATGGCATCATACGAGAACTCGTAGAGCAGGAGGCAAACCATGAATGAACCATATATACGATAGAGGGTACTTATGTCATTTCTTAGGACGAAATAGCACCAGATAAGGAAACAATGACATCACTTGTGAACCCGTAGAAGAGTCTATGCAAACCAACATGTTCAGATTTACCTTTTTGAGATCTAAGCAAAGAAAAATAAAATAGTCAGTGTTGCAGCTTTTGAAGAACCAGATGGAAACAACAAAATTATAATTGAATTCGTATGAAGAGTTTGAATGCATACTACATGTTAGCAAAATGATGCCAGAGAGAAAATAATAGTAGGAACATAGCTCAGGACAAACTAGATACATTCAGTAACTGTGAAGCAGCAAATCCACACTAATATTTTCCACTGACTTTATATTTTGGAAGAACAACACAATAGAAGGCAATTACTGTTGTACGGAGTAGCTAAGAACATGCGCATGACTTTAAAATTTGTAGAGAAGCGAATGTAAACAAACATGTCTAGTAACCTTTATGTAGCACAAAGAACAAGCGTGCGTACTGACTTGATGTGTAGCACGATTAGAAAAATGCAGTTCACCATGACAGGCTTGATCCTGCTATGATGCTGATAGAACAAACAAAGAGTTGAGAGATTTGGTTACCATGGTCGGAGAGGCTTCTAACCATCATCCCTACCCACGCGGGTGACGTCCAGGACACCATGGGTGATGTGGTTGCAGGGGCTGTTTGCGTCGTGCAAGCATATCTTGGGCGGTCGATACCGGCTTGAGCATGGTGGACGAGAGCGTCACTGAGGCAGAATGGGTGTACTGCATGGAAGCTTTGATATGGTACGGTTGGGGTAGATGCCGGCGGTGGGGAAGAATATCTTGGGCTGACGGATTCGGTGCCTTGGACGGGAAAGTGGGGAAAGGAAGTCAGATGCGGTGACCTAGATCGGGTGCGCTGGACATTGGTAAAGCAGCAATGGTGCGTTGGATGAGACTGTAGTTGATGCTGCTTCGGCGTACTGGTGGGTGAGGAGTGCATGGTCTCGAGTTCTAGCGGGCAAAGCCATCCTGAGAAGTGTTGCGGGAGGTTCCGACCACCGGAGCCGGTGGTCGAAGTGGCAAGAAAGTGTGACCGGGGCTAGGGTTTTTCTGAGGATTTTTCTTTAAGTGTGTGGGGAAGAATCATTTTTGAAATATATTGGTACTAGTAAGGACCTGCGAGGGAAATACTATTAAATAGTATTGTTTGTTTGAAATGGAGGGGCACGAGAAATTTTATGGGGATTTACCAGTTATCCCCTTTATTTTGGTTATAACTCTGTAGGGCAGAAAAACCCTACTTTGTGTATTTTACCTTTTAGGGACCTAAACAAAGTCAAATAGAGCTAGGATTTCAGGAGCATTAATATTTCATCAAGAGAAGCACCTGGAGCACTTGGACCTCACCATATGGGCAAGGAGGCTAAAAAGAGACCAGGTGGTGCGCCTAGTAAGGTTGGGCTTGCCACCCAGGATCTTCTCCTACTTGGTCATTGATTCGCTTCGATATTTCACCCACCGCCTCCGTATGACCTAAAAAATACTATATAAAGGGTCCCTCAGGAGTTCCTCGAGAGAGGCGCCATAGAAACACCGAAACACCAAAACAGATCTAGAACCAGGAAAGATTGGAGGGTCGGGGAAACTTTGCCAGAGCCGCCGCCGGAGGGATCTCTACCTTCTCCAACGTCTCCACCATCATCACCGTGATCAAGAGGGAGTAGTCCACCTCTAGACTACGGGTTTGTGGCAGTAACTTGATCTATTACTCTCTTGTAATTCATGGATCTAGTACCATATGAGTTGCCCAACATGATTATGGTCATTTTGTAATTCCTTTGTGGTGGATATTTATTCTATGATTTGGTATATGAGATTGGAACCTATTATGTGTAAGATGTATTGATAGATTCATATCATGTACCACATTCTTAAGTACTCATTATGATCCAACTTGTATGCAAGAGCATGTGCGGGGAGATGTGTGTATTAGATGGAGTAGCATGGTGGTAGTGATTGAATAGTGACAAAAATTCTAGATCTACTATGTTACTTACCTTTCTTTTGCTGCCTTACTAGGGATAAATTGAATTCATGTGCTATAATTATCTTGTGACACCTAGATAATCATGTTTGGTCAAGGTGGCATATTTGTGACTCAAACATCATGCCAAATTACTTAAGTCTACACTCTGTTGATTATTAATTCAAGATTTCTCGGAGTTTTCCCTTTCTTGAGTAATATAAGAGAGATGTGTTGGATCATCTCTATGTTAGTACGTGATGCCCATATGAATGTTTATCAAACACATGTTGAATTTCTACCAATATTATGTCTATGATGAATTGTTTGTGTCCATTACAACCCAAAAAAGAGAGTAGACAAGTGAACCCATGAACCCTGGTCCATTTTAAACCATAAGAAACACATGTCCGACACCATTATAAGAATTTACAATTTATGTAATTTATTATTTCAAAAATACAAAAAATACTTGCATCACTTGCAAACACACACACAAAACCCAAAACAACCATCATTTTATTGTTTTTTACTTTGCTTGCCTGGTTTTTACTTATCTTATTTTATTTTCTATTATTTTTATTTCATATTACTAATATGAAACCTTGTGCTTGACAACCACACGATGGAGTTGAGGAGACAAGATAAAAACTTTGCTTTGTAGGTTTCTTGAAGAGGTTAATAAGAATAACCTCTGAGCCAATTCTCCGAGAGTTCAATATAAACCATCGAGTCATCCTTGTGGGGAAAAGACGCTTTCTATAACACTTTGCACTTGGAATCCCAACGAGTTGGTACACACAGAGTTGCTGCCATCAAGAAAATTTTATGTCGCCGTTGCCGCGGAGGTTATAAGAGGGACATCACCCCTGCACCTTCATCAAGTTGGAGTGATAACATCTTCTGGCACCGTCAGCACCAACTTTGTGCAAACACCTAAACTTGGGGAGGTTGCACCACTATGAACTTTTCCTTCTCCTTTAGATCTTCAAACTAATTTTCTTTGTCTTATTTTTAGTCTTTTTAATTTTCCTTTTAAACAAAAAACATATAAAAATTAGTGTAACCCTTGAAAAAATGGATAAAACAACTGATTAGCCTTTTAGTGTGAGAAACTTTCCAAAAAAGGTGAAATACCCATTGAACCCTTTGAAGTCGACCCAATAATAAAAAAAGCAATTTCTGAAACCGCTTTAATGGAAAACCAAAGGAGGATCCTATGATATACTTAAGGAAATTTAATGAGAAATTCAATGCTTTGAATATAAGCAATACCAATAACAACATAACCAAAATTGAACTTTTTCTATATTCACTTGATGGAAAGGCACTAGATTGGGTACTAAAATGGCCACCTAATAACTTTAGCTCTTGGTTCAATGTGAAGGATGCCTATATTGAAAGATTTGGAACTCCTAAAATCATAAGTCACCTTAGTGAAATAATTATCTCCTTTAAACAAAATTAAGATGAACAACTAGTAAAAGCTTGGGAAAGATTTAGGGGTTTTTCTTATGGAATAGAGCATGGCCTTAGGGATTGGATCTTAATGCATATATTTTATAGAGGGTTTACTAAAACCTCAATTTCTTATTCAGATAATGAATGTGGAGGTACTTTCATGAACATAACTTCCTCAAATGCTTAGGTGCTATTAGAGGGCCTCCTTTTAGAAGTCATAATTATCGAAAGTTTGGGGAAAGATGAAGTTCCTGAAGAATTATTTGATGATAGATATGAAATATTTAACCTACATAGTAGAGAAAATAAAATAAAGGGAGTTAAAATTCCAAGTGAAACAAAATGCATCTTGTATGAACTTACCAATATCTTGCAAAAGTTTTCTAATGAACCATTTATTAATGTTCATCAAGCAGGTTTTGGCTCCTATATAGCATACTATATCGTCAAAGAAAACATAGAAAGATACAATAATGAAGCCATGATACCACCAAATCTTGGCGATGCTTGGCTCCCCAACATATTAATCATTATTGGCAAAGAGACCCATCATGCTATTTTAGATCTAGGATCTAGTGTGTCTGTGTTATCAAAATAACTATATGATTTACTAGAACTCAAAACCATGAAAAAATGTTGAATATATATTTTGCTTGATGATGACTCAACTAAACATACTTCAGTAAAAGTAAATGATATAATGGTCAAGTTACACATGACTTGTGTGCCTGTTGATTTTGTTGTAATGGACATGGGGAGTAAAACCTCTAGTCCTTTAATTCTTCAAAGAACTTTTTTAAGAATATGTGCAATCATTGATCCAAAGGACGATAATGTGAAGATTCAGTTCCCACATAAGAAATGCATGGAGCACTTTCCAAAGAATAAGGAGATAGTACCAAGGTACAAGCTACCAGATGATCTCCACATCACATGAAACAAGTAGGTAAGCCTAGCTATATGGCTATACAAAAATGGCTTTGCGGGAGGAAATCCAGTTATTTATTTTTATGCATGCTTGCTTTACTAAAAGTCCCTTTTATTTTATTTTCTGTAGTTTAGCTATAAAGTACCAAGTATAACCCATTTTGATTGCTAGAAAGTTGATAGAACACATGGAGAAAAAAATTCCTGCACAACACTATTTAGCCAAAAAAATCCTGATTTTTTATGTAAATTCGATTGTTCTCATATTTACACTGTAGTTACAACTTTCCATCCTCTATATGCATAAAAATTGGCGAAAATTCCTGACATGTCTAGGTGGTTGAATTAAATTGGTTTTGCTGATTCTGCCCACTAGTGTTTGAACCATTCCTTTGGGTCCCAAAAGATTTGCCATAAGTCTTTTGATATGATAGGAATGTGTAGGAAACTATATGCTTGATGGACTACTAAGAAAATTTATAGCGGCCGCGCTCCATGCGCCCAGCACTAGTGTCGCCAGCACCGCTGCCGCCAGCGTCCTGCTGCTTGATGAAACCATCCTGAATTGTTAGTTAGTTCTTGTGTGTGATGATGCTGTGAGATACACATGTTGAATATCAGAGATACATGTGATATACGGGCCTATAGATGGATTTCATGTACACAAGGGTGACCTGCCACATCAATTATATATGTTACATAACTGTACGATTGTGTGTTTCTCTAATTAAATCTTATCCATTAATTATATATCTAACTATTTAAATAATTTAGATGATGTCGATCAACGTAAAGCCTCGAAAAACACCCTTATACTACTTTTAGTATGCAATAGATTTCAGTGCTCATGTCATTTTCCACATCATTTTGAGTTATCGTACCAAATCCCTTTAACAGGGTTTTTCACCATAAACCTATTGCAAAGTTAATTATCCATTTATCCTTTGAATGAATATATTTTTCATGAAATAATCCCGAACAAACAAATTCAAGTCCACACAAACCAAAAAAATAAGAAGAGTCGGTCGAGTTGGTGGGTGCATGGGAGAGAGCAAGCACATCCGCCGCTACTTATCTTCCCAATGATATAAAGAACCTCACAAACAAAACCTCGACAAATTATTTATGAGTCAAAAAACTCTGCAGCGATCCATGGATGCAGTCTTGTCAGCCACTCCTGGCTTGGAGAAGGGGAAATCCCTCCCCTTGAAAGGGAAGTTGATGGCTTTCATGCGCATCGGTAATGTGCAACAGTTGTCTTTGTGGAGGTAATCATTGCCTTCCCTGGCGGAGCGCAGGTGTCATCTGCAACTTCTAGGACTTAGGCACATGAGCGAGATTATGTCTTGTATTGTGTCCTCGCCGAGGCAGTTCTAGCTTCGCGGTGGTCCCTCTGGAGGAAGGCCTCGCCTAAAGGGCCTCGAGGAGGCTACCCCTAGATGCTTTATGGTGATGTTTCTTCAGGGCCCAGTGACTGTCTTTCCACGTGGGTCCAGCAGTAGATGGGCCAAGGTACCCTAGTTGCCATAGGCCCGATAGAATCTGATCGATGTCCATCTCCTTAGCCATTCGTAAGCCCTCAACAAGCTTTCCCCTAAGCCCTCAACAAGCTTAGACCCATCAAAGTACATTGTCCAATATTTTAGCACTGGCTTCTTGGTGGTATCTTGTTTTGAAGATTTGTCCCGTAAAGGAACTAGGGCCCAACCATCCATTGGTTCGAGAGGGGGCTGAACACGCATTCTCAAAAAATCTCGGTGATGGAAGCAACGGCAGAGCAAGTACCATGACAGAGAGTTGGCATAGGGTATTTTATCTAGGTTCAGGACCCTCGTGAGGAGGTAAAGCCCCTAGTCCTACTTTTTTGTATTGCTCGCTTGGCTTCTCGAGGGTACAATGAATATTGGATGTCTAGGGTTTAGATCACCAGGGATCGACCCCTTCTAAGGTAGAAGGGTCCCTTATATAGGGCGACGTCAGGCATCTTCCCTAGCCTTTGGGCAGAAGGGCGTCGATAGTGCCGCTCCTCGAGATCCCAGTCTAGGAGGCTACTTTATGTGGACTAATCTACACCGTCTTAAGGGATCCTTTCCTGCTCCAGCTTTGGTCATCACTGACGTCCTGGCGTGCCTTCTTGTCCTTTGTGCACCAAAGAGAGGGATGGGCCATCCTCTCGGCTAGACCCCACCTGATCCTCCTTTGACCTGGCTCCCTCCTCGGGGCTTCTTTAGGGCGCCATCCAATACCACCGTTAGCCTTGTTGTACTCCCCTGCGGGATAGACTGCCACCCGCGGGAGGCGCTTCTTCTCCAGAATCTCGAGAGGTGTGACCTTAAGTGGCGTGCCTCATGAGGGTTTCCTCTGCCCCCCTCTCAAGGAATGGCCGAACCGTTGGGGCACAATCGAGTCGCAGACGAATCGGGGTATCCCATGTACCAGGTATCCAATAGTAGCGCCCAATCGTTGGACTGACACATCTCGTGATCAATGACGAAGGGTCAAACGGACATATTGGCGTCTGGCACTATGCAGGACGCGTGTCTCTTCAGGTCCCAAGACGTCCCCTCAGAAGGGACGCGCATCCTCCCGGATCAGATCTTGACTTATAAGGAGTGCCCTCCCTACACGGGACGAGATCGATCCTCCTTCCGCCTTGCACTAGTTGCCAACTCCTTTGAGTTCTTCCCTCTGTGCATCTGCTCCTTCCCACCACACACGATGTCTCGTCGGGGAGCCTTAACCTTCATGAAGGGTAAGACGCCTCCTGCTGACCCCTCCCAGGTCAAGGAAGGGGAAGAGGAGTTGGGGGAGGCGTTGATGACTTCCACCATCAAAACCGACATTGGGCTTGACCGGTGTCGCTCACAGCTCTCCTCGAACTAGAATGAGTGGGGAGAGACTCGGGTGTGGACGGGATTGGTAGATCTGGAAGGCCTTCCCGGTTCCGTTTGTCGATTCTTCTAACACATCATCATAGAAGGGTTAGTCCCGCCATTCTCCCGCTTTTTCATGGCGGTAATGGAGAACTACCAGATATGCGCCCTTCACTTGCAGCCCAACTCCGTCACCACCCTCTTCATCTTCGCGTGCTGGTTTGAGATGTTCGTGGGGGTGAATCCATCTGTAGCGCTGATGTCCCACATGTACGCCCGCTGATGTCGGTTGCGCCTCCTTTGTGAAGGAGGGGTCATTCGTCCTCCCGATAGGCTGGTTGAAATGTGTGGAGGACTTCTGAAGCGCTGGCTTCTAATGGTTGTGAAGGACGACAGCCCTTATCTCCTGCCCCCAACCGCCCTAGCCGAGAAGGCTAGCAACTACTGGTCCACGTCAAGCTTGGAGGGGGACAAGGTCGACGCCCTGATCTCACGCATCGAGGAGCTGAACTATTCTGCCTTGACGGGACCTCTGGTGGCCATGGAGTAGCTTCGCCTCAACATCGCTTTGCTACAGAAGCACAACAAAGACCCATGGGACTTCGCCATGAGGGATCACCTAACGTTGAGAGACGGTATTACCGACGACCCATAGGTCACGAACATCATCCACAAGCTTCTGCAGACTTCCACCACTGCCGAGATGCCTGAGAGGGTTCAACCCCTCAACCTTGATCATCACCTCGCTCCCGCAGTTTGATGAGTGGGGCATCCTTCCTCGGGGAACATGGAGTCGTGCTCGAATCCCCTTAGCACGGAGCCTCTGGTCACGGTCCTGCCTGATGGCCTCACGGGGGCTACCACGTCGGGAGCCGCACGGGCCAGAGGCTCCTCCGGGAAGCCGTACCTCCCGAGGTGGATCGAGGGAAACGCTCTCAAGAGGAGGGCTCCCCTATAGAGGGTGCGGCCTTAGTGAGTGGCGGGTCCTGTTGCATTAAGCCCTTTGTCCTTCCTGGTGCACGGCGGTGCGACTGGGGTGTGAAGGCCAGATCAGAGGGTTCTTCCAAGTAAGTCGTTACCCAACACCCTCTGCTCCTTTGTGCTTTTGGCCCTAGCTTACTTGTTACACCCTGGCAGCGAGGAGGGCCTGAAGAAGCAATGGTAGATGAAGCGGACATCCGTCCGAAAGGTCCATCCGGTGGTTCGCCCCTTGGACCAGCCTTAAAAGGTCTTGGCTTCCCCATCCGTGCCCGAGGTAGAGGGAGGGGGTTCCTCGACACCTGTGTCACCCGCTCCTCATCCCCTGGTGCCGTCGGTCGGTGGGGATACCGCAGCGAGTGATGCCACGCTCCTGGAAGGCCCTCAAGAGGTCGTCCTTTTGGCCGATGTCGTGACCTAGCTAGGTGGTCGTGGCGGAAGTGAATTCGCCTATAATCCCCGAGCCCTGGAGGGTGTGTCCGGTGCCTCCCCGGGGGACAATCCTGGTCTTTGCATGGGCGACCCGGATGTGGCCATAGCGTCTGACCGTGAACATCGTGTGTCCTCTAGGCCAACTCCCTCCTCTTCCCCATGCCAGATGGTGGCCTCGGAGGAGGATTTAGACGGTGGGAGGGCTGCCGAGTTCCGGGAGCTGGTAACTATGGGGCCGGGATATATCTCCTAGGTTATGCTCCTGGCCAGCTTGTCATGAATACCCATGCTGGGTTGGACCGCTTCCTGGCAGCCGCCGTTGATGAAGACCACCGGCTGGTCCTGGACCGAGAGACAGTGAAGTCAGAGTGGGCGAAGGCCCGACTCTGCATGGAGGGTGAAGTCTGTGATGCCTCCGCTCACGCAACAAAGATCATCACCGACGTCGAGTCCCAGACCTGGAAGATTCAGGAGACACTGGTCGCTCGTGAGGGTGACGTCTCTGCTTGAGAGGCGCCTTCGCCCAGCATCGAGCAGAGCTCGAGGCCTAGACCAAGGAGACCTGTGCCAAGCTGTCAGAGGCCCTGGGGTCCCTTGCTAAAGAACATGAGTAGAGTTGGAGGTTTTGCAAGGCTCTCTAATCCATAGAGCAAGCTCGGGAAGGCTCAATCTAGGAGGCCATGGACCTTCTATAGATGAGGTCAAAGCCCTACGGGAGGACGCCCGCTCAACATCTCGGGCTCTCGAAGAGGAGGTTGACTGCCTCGCGAAGCGCTAGAGGGCCACTCTAAGTATTTGCCCACGCTCGCTGAACAAGGCACCGCTACCCTTCTACTGCTGGGGGTGAAGGACTTTGTCGCGTCGGGACTCCATGCCATATATGAGGTCGAGTTGTTCCTGGAGCTTGCGCGCAGCGTTATGAATCCCTTGAGCGTGGCCGCTTAGGGCCTGGATGAGTTCATCTCCTCGGAGTGTAAGGACATGCTGACTGCTGTCAGGAAGTCCCTCTTCACCAACCTCTTACAGCTTTCCCCTGAGATCGACTACTCCCTGGCCATACGGCGGTCAGAGGTCGTGCCGACCCTCAAAGCGCGCTTCACCCCACTCTTCGACCTATTGGTCTAGACGTTTCTGCGCATGGTGTGCGGCGAGGAGGAGATGTTGCCTGCCAGCTCAAGCATTGCTACCGTCAAAGAGGAAGATCTCGAAGAGGTGATATCGAGAGGCACCGCTGGGGCGACCTAATTCCCTGCCCGTGTAACACCCGTGGCGCGTTGTATGACTTGCTGCCTTTATTTATGCCAAGACTTGTAAGGGTAATTTCCCCATGTTGGTGCCTTAAGTATCTGTTCTTTTAGTGTTGTTTTCTGGACCTCCTGCGAAGTGGTCGTCTTTCTGCTCGAACATCCCTCGAGGAGGTGATCCGGTGCCCCTGCATCTGAATCCGCCCCGTAAGTCCCCTGAAGAGGTGACCATAGGGCGTGTACTTCCCCTGAGAGCCTCCTCGTAAGGGGAGGTAGCCGCGGGTTCTGCATGCTGCTTGAGGGGTAGTCTCAAGGGTCACCGTGCTAGCTTCTCAGGGAGAAGATCGCTTAGGCTTGTACCTGTCCTATAAGCCCCTCGAGGAGGTGACCGTAGGCTCTGTATGTTCAATTCCATCATGTAAGTCCCGCGGAGAGGTGACCATGGGACGCGTACTTTCCCTGTATAGTCCCTCGGAGAGGCAACCATAGGTTCGGTTTGCCGCTTGAGGGGTAGTCTCAAGGGTCATCGTGCTAGCTTCTCGGGGAGAAGGTCGCTTAGGCTTCTACCTGTCCCGTAAGCCCCTCGAGGAGGTGATCATAGGCTTTGTACATTCAATTCCATCCTGTAAGTCCCTCAGAGAGGTGACCATAGGACGCGTACTTTCCCTGTACAGTCCCTCGAAGAGGCAACCGTAGGTTCTGCATGGTGTCTAATCTTCCCTCGCATGTCGTGTGAGGATCTTCAAGTACCGGGAAACGTGGGTGAGGTGACTTATTGCTGGAGCTAGTCTGCAAGTTCAGAGCTCAACACCTTAGGCACCAATGTTTACCGAGGGTGACTCTAGTGATATACACCATGCCTATCCCCCGCTCATGCGGTGCATGAGGGGAAGAGCTGTTGGGTTCGTAGCATAGAAAACAAAAAATTTCCTACTATGGGAACTATATGCACCAAGATCCATCTATCTAGATACAAGCAATGGGTGGATATACATTCATAGAATACATACCCTCACAGACCAAAAAGCTTTAACGAGGTTGTACTCATGGATGATGTAGTCGAATGTTTGCCGATCTCAAGATCGAGAAGAAGTCCAGCTAGTCCAACAGGTCCAGCACCGCAAAGCAGTGGTGCATAAGTGATCACACACACACGTTCGGGTATCCCGACAACCTCCACACCTTCGCTCTAGCGAAGCAGAGGAAGCAAAAAATCCTTCTAGAAAAATCCACTTGGAACATGTATCTCACTGATCCGAGATCATGGGGAAATTCTAGAGGGGGAGAGAGATCCTTTGCGAGGAGGTGTGAGATGAGAGGAGGAGAGGGGGCCTTTTATAGGGAGAGGGGGGATGCCCAAAGGGCATGGCGTGGCATCCATGGTGGCTGCCCCCACCTCTTCCACATTAAGGTGGGTGGAGCTCCCACTCAAAATAAAAAGCCTCCACTCACATATACATGCCTCCACTCAAAAATCCACTCACATCCATTAAATTTCCACCAAAATTAATGCAAGCTCTCATTTAATAAAACTCTTTTATTTATTTTATTCAGAATATTTTTAATTACGTTAATTAACAAAAATTCACATAAAACCCCTTGCAACATTTCAATTTCACATGCAGAACCAGTTTCAGCAATTTCATCAGAAAAAATTCCGATTTCCAGTGAAATAATTCCAACGCTTTCATAATCTTTTCCTGGCATCTTATTTGCTCCAAATGGTGTCGGTATCCCTTAAGTGTGTCACCCTATGGTTCACGAATAATGCAGACATGATTGAGACCCCTCTCCGATCAATAATCAACAGCAGGACCTAGATATCTGTATTGACTCCCACACATTCAACGATGACTTATGTGATCGTGAGAAACTTTTACGCATGTAACTAAATCCCTTTGTCTCGCGATGTATTACATGTCCGAGATTCAATCATCAGTATCTCCATACCTAGTTTGATCTCGTTACTGACATGCACTCTTTTCTCATTACCGTGATATAACATTCTACTGATCACATCACTTGCTTGCAAGCTAACTAATGTGATATCACCGAGATGGCCCATAGTATATCTATCCGTCATCGGGATGTACAAATTCCACTCTTTATCCATGAGCCTCTAAATAACACCTTTGTAGCACTGAACCCACATTTATAGTCACCATGTTACGGTGTGATGTTTGATGTTATCAAGATACTCTTCTAGTGTTAGTGATTGACATGATCCCATGGTCTAAGGACTAGGATTACTTTGTAGGATGTTATAGCAATATAAACACAATGAATTTGATCATAATGCTATAATTTGGATGAATGTTCATCACATCATTCCAAAAATGTTGTGACTTTTTTATTAACAGCATCCAATGTCCATGATCAGGAAACCATTGATCATCTTGTTAATCAACGAGCTAGTTTATAAGAGAGGCATAACTAGGAACCTTCTATTTGTTTAGTAAACACACATGTATTAACGTTTCCAAATTAATACAATTATAGCATCTAAAATAAACATTTATCATAAACAAGGAATACGATTATAACCACTTTATTATTGCCTCTTGGGCATATTCCCTTCAAGAGCACCATAGAAAAATTGAAGATGCAAACGAGAAAATCATTGGCAAAGCAATATGAAACAAGGAAATCATTCCTGAGTCACCAAAGTGTCCAAGGGGAGGGGTTAATTATTACCGATCCCGCCGTGAGCAGAGCTCATGGGTAGAACTTGCGAAGGTGCTAGATGTTCCAGGCATTGGGGATCGGAACTCCTTTTGTATCCAGCTGGAGTCCTCCTGGCCTTGCGACATACATAACAAGGAAGGGGCCATCCTTGTTGGGGGATGACCCAAGGTAGGGTCAATATAAGTAAGAAAAGAAAGGAGCCTTCATGTTCAGAGTCGAATCATGGAATGATCCGGCCGAGTCATGTAGGGGTCTGCCAAATAAGGTCTGACCTATTCCGAGTCAGGTAGTTAAGACCTGACTCGACCGACATATGGGTTATTTCGGCGTACCGCTGTTACGTAACTTAAGTGCAAGTTAAGGTCAAGCCGAGTCACACGAGGTGAGTCCGAGTCAAGGGAAGATTGCCCAAGAAGGAGAAGGCAAGTCCCAAAGTCAACATTAGCCACTGTCTCTCCTTAGGAATCTGCATAGTGACAAGCGCTACAAACAAGAAGTAGAGTGGCAGAGGAGAAGAAGAAGGTCACGGAGGTGACAGTCCTCAGGCCCGAGGCTCACATGTGGTGGACTCTATGTCTTTGCCATCGATAGGAGGGGGACAGGTAAAGAGGCCCGCCGAGTTACCACTTTGGGATAAGCATATTCCACGAATATGCTTGTCCACATCAGCCCTAGGAGGAACCAAGTCTCTCCTTTATAAGGAGGGGATGGGCGTCCTTGAGAGGGGATCGATTCATTCTTTCACCAGGGACAAGTTGTAGCATATTCTTCCTCTCGCTCATACAGCTCGAGGAGCAAGTGTAGCTCTATTAGTGTTGAATAAAGATTGAGTTCTAGCACTTTGTGTGTATAAACCACTACATCTTCTCTCCCTGGATCCCACTAGCATCCATTGGCCCCCAACTTAAGCCTACCCATGGGATCTATCGTGCCACCACCACGACAGTTGGCACCCACCGTGGGGCTAGCAGCGGTGCTAGCTGGAGTCAAGATCTGGACGGTAAACTTCATTGACACAGGCGAGCGTGTTGTCTCTGGCTTAGTCTAGAGATTCGACATCTGGGACTACGTCAGCGACAAGGCTGGCAGCTTCGCAGCAAGGACGCCCCCGTGCAACGGCATCTTCATCAACTTGGGTGCTCACAAGATCTACGTCATCATCGACACTTCTTGCATATACCCGCACCGAGTCTTCCTCACGGGAGGCCCTCCCCTCAGTGCTACTATCGGTCAGCATAACATTCGCCCCGCAGGCAGTGTTGAGGTGATGATGACAGCGCCAGCACCTGCAGCAGGAGCAGGCGCCGAACCAAACAAGACCCCGGCGACAGTAGACCAGGCAGTGATTAAGCCGGTAGCCGCGAAACCCGCAGCAGCAGATCCCTCAGCGGCTAAAGCACCCGAGGTGCAATAGGTAACCCCCAAGGCACCAAGGGTAAGATGGCCACCTCTAGAGAGGCCGGAGAATATCTTGCAAGCAGCCATAGACAACCTAACAACACCTGTAGCACCAATAGTTAATCCAGCAAATGCACAGGCAGAACTAGAAGAGACTAGGTTAAAAATGTTGGAAGAGGCTAGGAACGTGTCTGCAGTGCCAAGCGCTATAGACAAGAAGCAGAGTGGAAGGGGAGCAGAAGAAGGTCACGGAGGTGACACTCCTCAGGCCCGAGGTTCACATGTGGTGGACTCTGTGTCTTTGCCATCGATAGTAGGGGACACGGAAAGAGGCCCGCCGAGTTAGCACTTTGGGATAAGCATAATCCACGAATATGCTTGTCCACGTCAGCCCTAGGAGGAACCAAACCTCTTCTTTATAAGGAGGGGCTGGGCGTCCTGAAGAGGGGATCGATTCATTCTTTCATCAGGGACAAGTTGTAGCTTCTTTTCCTCTCGCTCATACAACCCGAGGAGCAAGTGTACCTCCATTAGTGTTGAATAAAGATTGAGTTCTAGCATTCTATGTGTATAAACCACTACATCTTCCCTCCCTGGATCCCACTAGCATCCATTGGCCCCCAACTTAAGCCTACCCATGGGATCTATCGTGCCAACACCATGATAGTTGGCACCCACCGTGGGGCCAGCAGCGGTGCTAGCTAGAGTCAAGATTCGGACGGGAAACTTCATCGACACAGGGGAGCGCGTCATGTCTGGCTTAGTCTAGAGACTCGACATATGGGACTACGTCAGCGTCAAGGCTGACAGCTTCGGAGCAAGGCCGCCCGCGCACAACGGCATCTTCAACAACTTGGGTGCTCACAAGATCTACGTCGGCGTCGACACATCTTGCATCTACCCGCGCCTAGTCTTCCTCGCGGGAGACCCTCCCCTCAGCGCTGCTATCGGTCAGCATAACATTCGCCCCGCAGGCAGTGTTGAGGTGATGATGACAGCGTCAGCGCCTGTAGCAGGAGCAGGCGCCAAACCAAGCAAGAACCCGACGACAGTAGACCAGGCAGTGATTAAGCCAGTAGCCGCAAAACTCGCAGCAGCAGATCCCTCAGCGGCTAAAGCACCCGAGGTGCAAGAGGTAACCCCCATGGCACCAAGGGTAAGATGGCCACCTCTGGAGAGGACAGAGAATATCTTGCAAGCATCCATAGACAGCCTAACAACACCTATAGCACCAATAGTTAATCCGGCAAATGCACAAGCAGAACTAGAAGAGACTAGGTTAAAAATGTTGGAAGAGGCTAGGAAGGTGTTTGCACTACATGAGTCCTTTAATAGGACCTTGCGATAGTATGCTAGGGCAAACAAACTAGATATGGCTCCTACGCGGATAGATTACCTGAGAATGAAAGGAAAGAATCTCCTTAGTGATATTAACAAGGAACACGAGTCTCAGCTGGGTGATTAGGCTGACGCGGGGCTGCCGAGGTATAGTACCCCGACAAAGAACCTCAGGGCAGCGAATGCGGCAGCCTCCGAGTTGGAGGGATTAATCAGGGAAGCCCGGCAAGGGAAGCAAGAAAGAGTAAATGAGATGGTATGCATCGTGAACCAGCAAAATGAGGAGATAATCATAGCTGACCCGCGAAGACAGGAGCTTCGCGCATGGTTCATTCGGCTAGGGCTGCCCCGACATTATCATGTGCTGCGGCATCCTCACCCGGAAATGGTGCACGGAAAGATAAAGCGGTGACTTTAGGAAAAAGAAACAAACAGATTGTTCCATATGACCCGGCGTGGCCAGAAAAATTAATGAGAATAATGGCAACGGAAGCCGAGGTAACAACAGTGAGACAAACCCTGGCTGCGGCAATAGAGAGCATGGCAATATCGGAAGGGGAAACCCCAAGAATAATAACCTGACTGAAGGGAGATGGTACCACCCACAGGATCATCAACCGAGGCATGAACCTCGGCAGGAGAGAGAGGCAGGACATGTTCCACATAACCAGGCACATGACAGGTATAATGATGGTTATTCAGAAATGGAAAATTCTGGGTACGTTGGGCAAAACCACTATGAGGTGCAAGAAAGGGCTATGTATAGGAACTTGCCGTTGAATGACGCAAGATTAAAACTTGATAGGCTATATCAGTCTGAGTTATTGGAAGAGCAAGGCCCACCTGGTCCGACGTGTTTTGGACCTCGGATTATGGGCGAGCCACCTGTCCCAAAATTCTAGTTGTCAAGAGGCACGAAAACATATAATGGAAGTACTAAGCCACAAGATTGGCTGATTGACTATCCCACTTCAGTGAAGATAGCAGGAGGAAATTTGAGATGGGTTGTTAGATATGTGCCCCAGATGTTGGAAGGGCCGGCCAAGGTCTGGCTGAATAACTTACCAGCCGGCAGTATCAATTGTTGGTTGGACATCGAGGATATTTTCATCAGTAACTTCACCAGTACTTACAAGAAGCCAAACATGCCCCAACAGCTGGCCATGTGCAAGCAGAAACCGAATGATACTGATAGACAATTCTTACCTCGATGGTGTAATCTCAAAAACTCCTGCAAAGGAGTAATTGAGTCACAAGCGATTGCCTGGTTTGCACAAGGGTGCAGATAAGGGAGTGTGTTGTGGAAAATGTTACAAAGATATATGCCAATTATGTTGGCAGAGACTATCAGAATAGCAGATTCATATGCATTGGGTGATCCGACTCAACCCGAGCTTATGTCGGCAGAACACCTGGAGCAGCGCGACCATTACGCTCGTGATGGTGCAGGTTCATCCCGGCGTAATGAGTTCCGAGGTAGGAGAAGAGATGACAGGCCGGATTATAGATACAATTCGAATCAGGTTGCTGCAGTTGTACAAGACCAGCCGGGTGCAGGAAGCAATCAGCGCCACAGGAACGACCCTCAACAATGGACACCGAGGAATGATGGGAATAAACAATGGATTCCAGAGCATAAGAAACAATGGCAGGAGAGATCGAAGTACATGTTTCAGTCAATGCTAGATCAACCATGTAAGTTTCACACACCTAATCCGGCGAAACCAGCCAATCACACAACTCGTCAATGCGCTTGGATGAAGAGTGCAATGGGAAACCCGGTAGCAATGCAAGTGTCACAACAGCAAACACACCACCCACAGAAGCCATAGCTTGCTGGGGGAAATGCACAACAGTTGATGCTACCTCCACCACCTCCAAGGTATGAAAATCAGGACCGGAGGGATGCAGTTCACCATGTGGTAAATCAGAGCCAGGATGGCAGAGCGAACCCCGGAAATAATTGACGCAATGATTACAGGGAGCACCACCAGTCATATTGTATATTCACCACGGAACAACAATACAAGAAAAGCGTACAACGCCGGCACATGGAAGTAAATGCAGTTATGCCAGCGGTTCTGAGGTATATGCCATGGTCCGATCAAGAGATAACTTGGAGCATTAGAGATCATCCCAAGATCATGCCGAGCCCCGGATCATATGCCCTGGTGCTAGACCCGACATTTGTTGGACCTAGTATCAACGTGAAATTCTCAAAGATGCTGATAGATAATGGAAGTAGCATCAACATTATGTACAAGGATACAATGCATAAGCTCGGCATATCTTCGAATATGCTGCAGTCGACCAAAACAACCTTTCATGGAATAGTGCCAAGACTGTCCTGCGAGCCCAATGGGAAGGTCCGAGTAGACATCTTATTTGGCACAA
This sequence comes from Avena sativa, assembly GCA_916181665.1. Classification (NCBI taxonomy): domain Eukaryota; kingdom Viridiplantae; phylum Streptophyta; class Magnoliopsida; order Poales; family Poaceae; genus Avena; species Avena sativa. The sequence continues at coordinate 223,591,712 of OV702296.1, forward strand.
GGGAGAATTGTAGAGCAGAGAATTTGGAATTTGAGGTGGTGGATCTAGAAAGTTGTTATCAAGAATTACTCGACGACTGGTATTGGCCAAGTTTATGAGCAGCTGTCACATTGGTTATTTGAAAATGAAGATGCCAGGACCACAGGGGGTGATAACGATAGCAGGAGACTAAAGGAAATCAATGGAATGTGCTTCGTCCGGATCAAATCTAGCCGAATCTTTGGTAATTGCAAGGGAGAAAAGGATAATTCAGGAGGTCGCAACTTTAGCTCAGTCAGTACAACTTAACATGCCGGCACTTGCTAAACCGCATGGAAGTGTATCCTTCTAGCCGACCAAGGATACAAAGAAAATTCAGATTGATGATCAGTTCCCAGAGCGCACCATCACCATTGGTGCCGGCTTGAATGATAAATAGGAAAGCGAGCTCACCAACTTCCACCGTGAGAATCGGGATATCTTTGCATGGTCTATGCAAGACCTGCAAGGAGTATCGATGGAGTTGGTTGAGCAATCTTTGCATGTAAGGCCAGGAGCAAGGCCGATGCAGCAACCTCTCCGCCGCTTCGCCGAAGACAGGAGAAAAATCATAGGGGATGTGATAGCTCGGCTCCTTGCGGCCAGGTTTATTATGGAATTACTTCATCTGGATTGGCTGTCTAACCTAGTGTTGGTAGAGAAGAAAAAGGATGACCCGAATGTAGCTGTCGTTTGGCGTATGTGCATCGATTACATGAACCTTAACAAGGAGTGTCCTAAGGATCCTTTTCCTTTACCTAGGATAGACCAGGTTATTGATTCAACCGCAGGTTGTGAACTGTTATCATTTGTGGATGCGTATTATGGCTTCAATCAGATACCGTTAAACCCGACCGATCAACTAAAAACTGCGTTTATCACCCCGTATGGGGCTTATTTCTATCGCACCATGACATTTGGCCTGCACAATGCAGGAGCCACATACCAAATATGTATGCAAAAGTGTTTGCATGATCAGATTGGAAAAATGTTCAAGTATATGTTGATGATGTGGTTATAAAAAACAAAGAGAGCCATACACTTCTAGAAATATCCGGCAAACATTCACGAATCTAAGGAGATTCCGAATGAAGCTTAACCCAGAAAAATGCACCTTCGGTGTACCAGCCGAAAAATTACTCGGTTTCCTCATATCCAGCCGAGGTATAGAGGCAAATCTGACTAAGATTTACGCGGTTGAAAGGATGGAACTACCCAAATGCCTCAATGATGTTCAAAAATTTATAGGATGCCTTGCATCCTTAAGTCGGCTACGTGAAAAAGCATTGCCTTTGTATCAGTTAATGAAAAATCTGATAAGTTCACCTGGACACCTCAGGCTGATAGCGCTTTTCATGAGTTAAAAAAGATGTTGGCCACAGCGCCAATTTTAGCTTCCCCATTATCAAAAGATCTTATGCTGCTCTGTGTAGCAGCAACGAACCGAGTTGTGAGCGCTGTGATAATTATGGAGCATAATGAGGAAGGTAAGTTAGTGCAAAGACCGGTTTATTACCTAAGAGAGGTATTATCGGTGTCAAAGCAAAATTAGCTACACTACAAAAAAATGGCTTATGGAGTGTATATGTTGGCAAAAAAGCTCAAGCATTATTTTGAGGAACACCCCATAAAGGTGATTTGCAAGGCACCAATAGACGAGATAATGAGCAACAAAGATGCTAGCGGACGAATAGAAAAATGGTCAATTGGGTTATCCCATTATGCCCCACAATTTGATAGGCGAGATGCAATCAAGTCTCAGGCAGTGGCCAACTTTTTTGACGATTGGGCCGAGATACAGTATGAACCCCCATTACCTGATCCGAACTATTGGATGATGCATTTTAATGGATCCAAATTAAGGAATGGATTAGGATCAACTGAAATATGTACTGCAGATACACTTCGCTGCATCAAACAATGTAGCCGAATATGAGGCACTTGTCCATGGCCTAAAGATGGCGAAAGAGATCGGCATACGTCAGATTTTATGTTTCGGACATTCGGACCTTGTAGTGCAGCAAGTATCAGGAAATTGGGACGCATTGGATGCAAACATGGCCTTATATCAGTTTCATGTACAGAATATTAGTGGCTATTTCGACGGGTATGAATTTCATCACATACCTCGGGCAGAAAATGACGCTGCTGATACCCTGTCAAAGCTCGGATCAACTAGACAGACAATTCCACCTAGTATAACCTTAGAACACCTAAGAAAGCCATCAATCATACCTTCACCAGAGTCCGAATCAATTCGCCTCTCCTTAGATCAGAAATCTGAGTGTGTCCCAATGGAAATTGATAAGGGACATCAACCGAATAACCCGGGGACTGATTCAGATAACCGGAGATATGATTGGGAAAGTTCGGCGAACATTACGCAAAAGAAGTAATGGAAATTGATAAAACATTTATCCCGGAGCAGGACATAACAGAATGGGCACAACCCATATTCTTATTCCTTAAAAATGAGACCCTTCCGAATAATGAAGTCCTTGCTAGGCAGACAGTACAAAGGGCGAAAGCTTACACAATAATAAATAATGAGCTTTATAAGAGAAGCGTAACAAACGTGCTGCAACGATGTGTTGACCCAACAAATGGACAAGATATCCTCTTGGACATACATCAAGGAGGGCACCATGCCTCGTCCAGAGCCCTTGTGGCCAAAGCATTCCGACATGGATTTTATTGTCCAAGTGCTCTAAAGGAAGCAAAATAATTGGTAGCAAGGTGTAGTGGCTGCCAGAGATATGTCGGAAAAATACATATGCCTTCATCCGAGTTAAAAACAATACCAATCACTTGGCCATTCTCAGTATGGTGCCTGGATATAGTAGGCCCATTTAAGACGGCTCGCGGAGGCATGACTCACATTTTGGTCATGGTGGCAAAATTCACAAAATGGATAGAGGTAAAGCCAATAAGAAATTGTGATGGGCCCACAATAGTGACATTTCTCAAGGATATGATTCTGAGATATGGTTACCCACACAGTATCATTACAGACAATGGAACAAATTTTGTTGAAGGAGCCTTTGCTCGATTTTGCCAAGAAAAGGACATAAGACTCGATATTGCTTCAGTAGCACACCCAGCATCGAATGGTCAAGTGGAAAGATCGAATGGACTCATGTTATCTGAAATAAAACCTCGGCTGATAGAACCACTCCAAAGGTCAGCAGACTATTAGATTGAGGAACTTCCAGTGGTTCTATGGAGTTTAAGAACTACCCCGAATAGATCGACAGGGTACACCCCATTCTTGATCGTATATGGGGCAGAAGCTGTGCTTCCAGCCGATATAGTGCATGACTCGCCCAGAGTTACCCAATACACGAACGCAGAAGTAAATGAAATATCTCGGCAAGACGATGTGGATCTACTAGAGGAAGCAAGAGAATTAGCATTGTCCAGATCAGCTGTTTATCAACAAGACCTCAAATGCTACCATAGCAAGAAGATAAATCCCAGAGTCTTCAAGGAAGGAGATATGGTCCTTTGGCTAGTGCAACGCACGACCGACATGCATAAGCTATCGCCTCCATGGGAAGGCACATTCATCATGAGCAAAGCACTGCACAACGATTCATATTACCTCATAGATGCTCAAGCACCATAAAGGAACAAGGCGGATAAATCCGGAGAGGAGTCAAAAAGACCATGGAATGTAGCATTACTTCGTCCATTTTACACTTAGAGGAAGTGTACCATATCCAGTATTATTATGTATCGGTTTATTGTGTTAGGAATGAATTAATGAAACCTCGGCAACTCGAGCAGTGACTCGGGGACTGCCCCATATTATTTATCACTATGACTACGTGTTTGATATGAATGAAACCTCGGCAACTCGAGCAGTGACTCGGGGACTGCCCCATATTATTTTTCACTATGATTATCTATAAAACCTCCGTGACTCGAGCAATGACTCGAGGACTACCCCGTATTATCTATCTTACCCGTACATATTCGATATGTCGAACGATTCGTATATCCATCCGACTGAGTAACATGTGGACTTCGGAAGCAACATCCCTGACCTTTCACGGTCTAAAGAGAGAACTTATGGTAAATAAAATAAGAGCCAATGGAGAATCAAACACACAAAAGTTTGATTCAAACCTACGAACTAAAATTTGCGAACAATGATACATGTCGAATAACTCAACCAGAATGATAATAACTTAACAATTACCATAGCGTATGAAAGCTTCTGAACCTATACAGATGAAACAGTACCAAAAGAGGCAGATTGTCTTAAAACAACATATGCTGGCATACCAGGGACTTAGCAAATAAGATTTTTCCATCTCAGGCATTAACGATAGTCGAGTCATCGGCAGGAGGAGTAACGGCAGTGGCAGGAGTTTCCAAAGTAGGTACCTCGGCTATGACCGAAGGTACCTCGGCCTCTGTAGAAGGAATAGTTTCGGGAGCAGGAATCTCCGAAGTTGCCTGAACCTCTGCGGACGTTACCTCGGCATCGACCGAAGTAGCAAGGGCATCTTGAGCATTAGCCGTTTGACCTAAAGCTCCACCTTGGGCTTGGGAAGCTTCAGTCCCCTTGGAGGAAGACCGAGCTTCACCATTTATTCCAGAACTGCCACTAGACTCATCAGAACTTCTAGAGTTTTCATCTGAGTCACGTTCATCACCAGAAGCTCCATCAAACTCATCATCATCAGCAGCGTCAACATTCTCTTCGGCCTTGTAGGGGAGGGAAATCGGCCCCTCTTTCCATTGATGCACATTTGCATATTTGATGAGTTGATAGGCATGGTCCTGGCGGCGAGCAACATAATCTGGATTCTCGACCCAAGGAGAGTCGGTACGCAAATTCATCAAGGTGTCGACAGAGATATCCTCGTACCATGACAGAACAGCAGTAAGTGCCATGTCATCCCAGGATCGCCCGGCGGATTCTATCCAGAGGTTCAACTGAGTTTGAGAATCCATTAGCTTCGCCACGAGTACTTCCACCATGCTAATCTTTCATTCATTCGACCAAATAACATTGAAATCCCAAATTGCCGCTTTCACCAAATCTCTTCCCATGATTTTCATCAGCTCAATGGAAGCAGCAACAGCAACCAAGAGATTCTCAATAGAATATTCTTGATCCGGGAGATTGGGGACACCTCGGCGGGCATGGGCAGCAACCACGGCTTTAGTACTCATAGGTGATAACCCACAAGTATAGAGGATCGCAACAGTCTTCAAGGGTAGTATTACCCAATTTAGTGATTCGACACAAGGGGAGCCAAAGAGTACTTGCAAGCCTTAACAACTGAGTTGTCAATTCAGCTGCACCTGGAAATAGTTCTTGCTCATAGAAGTTTATCAGTAGCAACAGTTTGTAGTAGCAACAGCAAAACAACGGCAGCAGTAAAACAAGAGCAACAGTAATAGTAGCAGCAAACAGTAGGATATGAGCACCGTAGGCATAGGGATGGATGGACGGGTGTTGCATGGACGAGTCTAAACATGTAACTTCAATATCTAGGGAAATTGCAGATAAATTAGAATAATCATCCACTACAAGGAATCTGGCTATATATGACCCTCCATTTTCGTCACAAAATCGTCATAGTAGTCCATTTATGACGATTCTATGACGATTTTGAGATCGTCGAAAGCTGGGCGTCGCAAATGAACTATAACGACGTTTTTGGTAAAATCGTCATAATCGTCTATGACGATATTAGATCGTCATAACGTCTATGACGATCCAATATCGTCATGGGCCATCTAGCCTGGCCAAGTCAGATCCTACGTGGCCGATCCTACGTGGCAAAATTGTGACGAAATTAAATCGTCTTAAATTAAAATCAGCCTAGCCCATTTCTAGGTTCCACATGGGCTCGGCCCAACTATTCTGGATTGTTTTTCTTTGCATTGGTCTTTTATATGGACAGATTCTTACTTTGGTCCTTATTTTGGGCTGGTCACACCAGTATACTGTCCATTTTATTTTGGACTGATCCGTTTAGAAAATGCGGGTCCAAATTGTCAGAACTAATAGACAGTGGGTCCCAGTAATAAGATTATTTTGGACAGGGGGTCACATTAATAACAAATCACACCAGATTAATAGCAAAAATGTACCAATAAGTACAAAATACACATCACAGCAAAGATGAGTTTATTACAATATTCTGGTCAGAATAGATGGAACACATGAAATTCCACTCATTCAAATTACAACTAGTTTAGAAATCAAATCTTCGATGACCTGGTACCTACAAATCAACAACTAAAGCTCTGAGCAAGTGTAAAAACTAGCTACAATTTGATCCTCTCGAACTTATGCATGCTTCCAGATCACCCCGCAGCTCCTGTAAACAATAGGGTATCTTCAACAGTCCCAACAAAATAATTACAAACAGAATCAAAAGGGCAGATAAATGGAATGCAAGAAGTTCACTAATTAACAGAAATAAGCGCAATTTTCATTGTTTAAGCATAACATCTTCACTGACAGGAGAGTGCAACAATTAAATGTGATATTGCAAACACACAGCATTGAGAGAAATAGAAACAGTGTACACCAAATATCAAGTATTTACAGGATAAATGGTAGTACAAGAATGAAGCATATTTTATACTGGTAGACTACCTACAATTGTGTGGCTAAGGCGACACAATCTGTGCGGCTAACAGTACTAACCATGGATCAACGTGAAATAATAGTACTACTAAACATCTTAACCTAAACACAGTGTCAACATGATTAAAAGGATATTTCATACAATGCTAGCAGTAGAAACAGTAGCTCATATTTTCATGTCAGACCTAGAAATACATGCTGAATGCACATATACTAGATAACCCAAGCATCAGTTTTGAGAAGTGCAGTTTAATATACTCAAAATAAAGTAGGCAAAGGCACGCTTGCTAGGATCTCCAGGAGGGTATCTTTCATGGTTGTGCTGGTCATAAAGCACTTTTTAGTTGGGGTTCTTCAGTGCAGCCGTAGTTGCTGGAAGTTCAGCTAACCCAGCATCTTGGTTCTGCGGAACAAGTGTTTCCAAAGAAAATCCTGCATTAAAATTACATGTAGTATGAATGACATTGAGATATTGGAGAGCCAGTACTTAGGCATGAATAAAGCTATGAGTGTGAAGAATTCTCAATAAGCGTATCAAAGAGCAGCTACATTTAAGTAAAATATTTAATGCATTGCATGACTATGGCTGGATTAGTAATTAACTTATCTAACCAAATTAGTTTATTACAAGCATGTTTAACAAACAAAAACCGTAAGTTTTACTTTCTTGTTTGCATGAACCCAAGCCCATCAACATTAGACCAAGGATGACAAGTTTTTTCGTGAGAATGAAAACAATACAAACATACCGATTTCTCACTACATCAAAATACATACAACCTATGTTGGTTCTAATCTAATTGAACCTATGTCGTGTTCATTTCAGTTTAAAGATCAATTCGAATAGAAGAGGACAACAGAAACCCACCTGCAAACTATCACCAGGTGGGTTTCAACTATCATAGCAGCAGGAGATGGATATTCGGATCAACCTGTTGCAAAATTTACTGACTAGCAAGCTTTTGCAAACAAGAACGAGAGCATGAAAATAGGATGGCATCTCAAGGATGTATATTAACTCTAGAATGGTAACATCAGTATTGACCGATTGTGGAGCTACGTAAGTCTCATGTATGATATATAAATAAACATGCCAGATGCACCAACAATATTATGTTCAAGAGCAGCCTAAAAATACTGTATATAACATTTTAAGAACTTCAGATTTAGATGCACAAATAAGAACTTCAATCATCACATTCAAGTAAATGCTAAACAAAAGCACAACAAGCTGCAGGTATTGTTTGCAAAATAAAGAGAGTCTATACATACATTATAACCTGTAGTGATGCAATCTCAACTATCTAAAAATATGGTACTCATCCAAAGCATCTGAAAAAGCAAGAGAAGGAGAAGGTTTAGAAGCCCTGGAAGACTCCATCAGAGGCTGGCCAGCGCGTCTCGAGCCCAGCGAATTCCTCCGCTCGCGACCTCACGCTGCAGCAGAACTAGGTCAACCTGTGAGAACAACCAAACAAAGTAGCTATCAGTAAGCATCAAGGATGTTGCTACTTCAGCATCAAATAGGAAATCAAGTAATGTACATAGTTATATCATGATAGTACTATCAATGATCACAACAAATTCATCTCAATTTATGCAAATGAGCACTGGTTCAAGAATGTATAACTCATTTCTAGGTCAGTAGGTGATATAATTTCCCCCTTTAATTTTGTAAGAGAAACATTAAGCTTCGTGTCTATTCTGGGTTTTTTAGTTTCATGAAAAATATGACCAATCAAGCATCTATATACAGGGACATATACAAGACAAGGAGTCTATGAAACTGTTCCTATAAAACAAGGACCATGTTTTCCTTTTCAAATAGAAACCAATTATGCGCATTCATGAAATTGTTCTAGTGTAAAGCTTTTTAGTTATAACATCCTATAGTAGAATGCATTATATACTTACTGATTATCACTTAATCAAGTCAACTGTATAGTGGAATGGTGAATGCATCTGATCAATAAGGGCTTGTACATGCACACAAACAAACACAGGCAAATTAATCAAGATTTTAAATAACCAGCACCTCAGATTACTATAAGCATGGTGTTTTCCTTCAGAAGGACATAGCATAGCTTCTAAAGGTCATCCCAGGATTTTAGGCATAATTCAGCAACCTTCTAGCTACTACCTACCAATTAATTTCTAGAACAATATCACCCATACAGTTGATATCAATCTATGAATAAATTAATTTCTTGCTGTTACATCTCAAGCACAAAGTTAAAGAACACACTTAAAGAACACTACTCTGCATAGTCCAACAGAATATGAAAAGAACCTGTACAATTTCCATCCCCTCCCTCTAATTTAAGCACATCATATATGTATCAGTAAAACCACAGAAGAATGCACAAGCCACTAGCTATGCCACGAACATGAACAAGCCACTAGCTAGGGTTTGCTAGGGAGTACAGCTTGCTAGGGTTTGCTAGGGATTTGGGGGAGATGGGAGAGGAAGGGACTCATAGGTTGATGGCGTATCGGCTCTGGATCTGGACCTCGCACGAAGTCATGGACGCGGCCAGACTTTCTAGCACCATTCGCCTTCCGCCGCTGTGACCAAGAAAGTCTTGAGATCCGCATCCGCCTACGGCGCTGCCCTTGGCCGGAGAACGAGGAGGAAGGATGCTGACGGCGCCACGACGGCGTCCTCCTGCTGGCTGCGGGGATGCCGTGCCGGAGAGAGGAAGGATAGGGCCGCCCTGTGCTGAGCTCCCTCGTCGATGAAACCTAAAAACAGGGGACACAGAGGGCGATGAGGGGGAGGGAATCAGCAAGACACGACAGTTGTTGGGGAGATTGGATCAGCGCAGAGGGTGGGTTCTAGTACATAGTTCATACCTGCCAGTGAGGTCGACCCCCAAATTCCGCACGAGCTCGCTGGCCGCCACCGCACCTAAAAAACCAAACAACAAAAATGTCAGATCCATATTCGGCTAGGCTGATGTCATCGTCGAGAAGCGCCGCGAACTCCGCGAGGCTGATGAAACCATCGCCGTCCGCCTCGTCCATCATTCGAATCCTCATCGGTGGATCTCGCTGGAGGGGGTATGGATCTCGCTGGAGGGGGTATGGATCTCGCTGGAGCGAGCGAGGAAGAGGATCCCAAAAAAGAGGGCGCCGACGATGCGTGCGGATCTCGATGGGGAAGGAAGGGAGAGGCATTCGCTGGAGAAGGAAGGGAGAGGGTGGCGATGTTAGCTCGCTTGTGTGTGGCGGCGGGCAGTAGGATTAGGGTTGGGGAGAGGAGTTCGTTGTGAGGGGGACATGGCGATTTTGGCTGGCACGCGCGCGGGCGGTGAAATATTCGGTGTATGCGCGCGCGTGAATAGGCTGGGTACTTTGCCACATCATCTATCCGTGTCAAGTTCCCACGGATCAACATCCTGTCCGTCCATCCTATACACATCCAATGGCCCACCTTGCTATCCTCCGCATTTAGACCTTTCTATCTATTATGACGATTTCACTGAAAAAAATTACGACGTTTTGAGCGAAATCGTCATAGTTTATTGAGGTTTTGGCCCTCCCAAGCAGCTTGAGACCATCCGATGTGGAATCTTCATAAATCTAAGACGATTTTGTAGATGGCACTACCCAAACATCACAAGTTAACACATTTCTTGTAGTGATCCAAGTACTAAACAATCATAGGCATGTGCTCCATATATAGTCATGCGTGCTCACAATGAGAACTTGCACAACATTTTTTGTCCTACCAGCACGTTGTAGCGGGGCCTCAAGGGAACTACTAGCAATTAAGTTGCTCCTTTTAATAGAGAACCAGAGCAAAGCATTAACACTCCATGAACACATGTGATCCTCACATCACATCCATCCCCTCCGGTTGTCCCAATTTCTGTCACTTTGGGGCCTTTGGATCCGGACAATGATATGTGTACACAACTTGCAGATAAGATCACAAACAATACTATCATAATGATTCAATAATAAGTTCAGATCTGATATCATGGCACTCGGGCCCTAGTGACAAGAATTAAGCACAACAAGTTGCAACAAAGTCAAATAGCACTAATACAGATACTAGGCACCATGCCCTAACAATCTTATTCGATTACATGATAGAACTCATCCAATCCCTACCATCCCCATATCGTACATCGGGGGATTACTCACTCATGGATCAGGGACACATTGATGGTTGGTGATGATGATGGCGATGATCCTCCCCAAATTCCTCGTCTCGGCAGGGTGCCAGAACGGAGTTTCTGGTTCCGAATCGCGGCTTCTGGTGGTGGCGGCACAGCGGAACTCTTTCTAGAAAAATGACGAACACCCCTCAGTTTTTAGGTCAAGAGGCTTCTTATAGGCGAAGAGAGACGGAGGGGGTGCCTGGGATGGCCGCACCCCCTCCTAGGCGCGGGGTGGGACCACCCGCGCAGCAGGGGGTGTGGGCCACCCAGGGATCCCCACCATCTCGTACTCTGGCTCTGTGGGTCTTCTAGTGAAATAGGATTTTTGGCATATTTTCCGGGATTTTTCCTGATAGTTGATTTTCTGCACAAAAACTAGACACCAAGGTAATTCTGCTAAAAACAGCGTCAGTCCGTGTTAGTTGTATCCAAATCACACAAGTTTGGAGGAGAAACAACAAAAAAGTGTTTGGGAAAGTAGATACGTTTTGGACGTATTAACTCCCCCCAATCTTAGCTTATTGCTTGTCCTCGAGCAATTCAGTTGAAAACTGAGTGCAATAAAAGAACTTTCACAAACACATTTGCTTCATATGATGTAAATATTCTCAGCACAGGAGTAGATACTTAGACCATTCATAATAATAAGTATGCAACTAACACTACTAGGAAAATGGCTATTGGTAATCAGCACATCCGTGTCTCACATGGTTGAAGTGCCCCATGGCTAAAACAGGCGTGGCTCACCTATGGGTAGTGCCCTACTAGTAACTAGAACAACCGTGGTGCACATGACCATAGTGCGCCACAGATATGTGTGGGCCAGAGCCCTGTTGGTCGCATGCCAGACATCCGTAGCGCACATAGGGTAGGTGCGCTACGCCTGTTGGTGTTATCCGTGGCGCACGTTGGGGGGGTGCGCTACGCCTAAGCGCATGCCCCTCTGTTCTGTAAAACGGCCAGACACATCCGTGGCGCACTATGGCATGTGCGCCACAGATGTTACTAATCCCTATGGCGCACTTGGGCTGAGTGCGCCACGGATGTGGCAATTTTTTGGCAGCTCCACTTTATGTGCACATGTGTGATCATCCACCAGCCCACACTTCACTTTCCCCTTCTTCTTCCTCCTTAGATCTAGTCGGGATCCTTCTCCTTCCCACCTCAATTTCTCCACCCATTCACCATGTTTAGCATGTAAAACTTGCCTTGGATGTTACATAAGTAATAGAGGAAGGTCTCCGGTCTCTCATCTCCTTCTCCGGTCTCGCGCGCACCTCTCCTTTCCATCTTTCTCGCGATTGGTCTCTCATCTCAGTAAGTTTTCCATGTAAGGATGTGTTCATGTGTATATGGATGATATGCTCATATGTATGTAGATGATCGATGCTCATGATGTGTGTATGAGAGGATCGAAAATTGGTATGGTACTTTCCTATCACTCCTCGTCTGTAGCGCTATTTCGCGGACCCTAAGGAAGCGAAGCTCACGCGATGGCATGCGGAAAGGAAGAAGCCAGGAGATGACGATGATGACCCCAAAAAGGATGAGTTGCTGACGCACCCTTCAGATGCTAGCCAGTGGAAAGCATTTGACCTCGAATTCCCAGAATTCGGTGGAGATTTGAGGAACATTAGGCTTGGTGCGAGCACCGATGGACTCAATCCATTCGGTAGCCAAAGCAGCACGCACAGCACTTGGCCCGTGTTTGTATGGATGTACAACCTCCCTCCATGATTGTGCATGAAGAAGAAGTACATACAAATGAGTATGCTAATTCAAGGTCCAAAACAACCTGGTACCGACATCAATCTGTATCTCGGGCTATTGAAAGAGGAGCTAGCCACGTTATGGGAATCTGGAGCCAATACTTACGACGCCGTCTCACAAGATTATTTTACTATGAGAGCCGCGTTGGTCACTACGGTGCAAAACTATCCAGGTTGCGGGTATATCTCGGGGCAGGTTATCCAAGGATTATGCGCATGCGTTAGGTACATGGATAACACAAGCTATCTCCAACTAGAGAAAGATCCAGGGTCATCGAAAACCGTGTTCATGGCGCACCGAAGGTGGCTCGGCAAGAATGATCCATGGAGAAAACATGGAGACCTGTTCAATGGCAAATCCGAGACCCGAGGAATCCCAGAGCGTAGGAGCAGCAAAGAAGTGGAAGAGTTGCTGAAAAACTGGAAAGATTGTCCTAAGCCTGGAAAGAAGCAAAAGAGGCAGCAATAAGACAAGCCGCTGATGAAGGTATGGAAAACAAGGTCTGTTTTCTGGGAGTTGCCATACTGGAAGTTTCTCCGCATGCCTCATAGCCTCGGCATCATGCATATCACGAAAAACGTGTGCGAGAGTCTGGTCGCCACCATAATCAACATGCCAGATAGGACTAAAGATGGTCCAAAAGCAAGGCACGACCTGATATGCTTGGGTATCCGGAAGGAGCTTCACGGAGGACGCACTACTCCTGGTGATCAGGAAGATGACGATGATCATGAGTCAGAGACAACACAAGGTCGTCGGAAGGGTAAAAAGTTCAAGAAGAACGAATATTACTGCCCTCCTTATTGCTTCACTTTAAGCCAGGATGAGATCAAACAGTTTTTCAAGTGCCTTCTAGGAGTCAAATTTCCTTACGGCTACGCGGGCAAGATAAGCAGATACCTAGACGAGGCGAAGCAGAGGTTCAGTGGCATGAAGTCTCACGACTGTGCCGTGCTAATGACGCAGGTACTTCCGGTTGCACTAAGAGGGATAATGGACGGGCACGTCCGTGAAACGTTATTTGGCCTCTGCAAGTTTTTCGACATCATCTCTAGGAAGTCGATTGGCATGAATTAGATCGGGAGGCTACAGGAGGAGATTGTGGTGATACTATGCGAGCTTGAGGTCTACTTCCCACCCGCATTCTTCGACATTATAGTGCATCTGCTAGTCCATGTCGTGGAGGACATCGTCCAACTCGGGTCGATGTTCCTCCGCAGCATGATGGCGTTCGAAAGGATGAACGGACACATCAAAGGATACGTTCGCAACAGGTCCCGTCCAGATGGAAGCATAGCCAAGGGCTTTCTGGCCGAAGAGTGCATCTCTTTCTGCACGAATTATCTAGACATCGAGAACCCTGTCGGCCTTCCCGTCAACAGGCACCTTGGCAAGCTCGACGGATCTGGTCACCGAGAGGGTCATCGCATACTGCATGCAGACTTTGATTTTCGATGCGCAGACTTTGATCGAGCAAACCTCGTCGCGCTACAGCATTTAGAACTGGTCGATCCTTGGGTACAGAAGCACAAAAGGTTAATCGAGAAGAAGTACAGTGACCGGGGCATACAGAGGACGCAGGGAGAAATAATCAAAGAGCACAACTCAGATTTCACGCGTTGGTTTAGGCAGACGCTCCTTGATAATCCCCCGCGATCGCATTCTTCTGACACGGAAAAGATCATCTTCACCTTGTCGCAGGGACCGATGCAAAACCTGGTGACCTATCAGGCATATGATATCAACGGCTACACATTCTACACGGAGGAAAAGGACAACAAGTGTGATTATCAGAACTCAGGCGTAACGTCGGAATTCTACACCGATGACAACATGAAGGAAAGATTCTACGGAAGAATCGAGGAGATCTGGGAGCTCGACTACTGTGGAGAAAAGGTGCCGATGTTCCGTGTCAGATGGGCAAAGAGCGTCGAAACAGAAGACCGGTATTTCACAACCATGGTTATACCCGAAGCAGCCAAATCCAAGGCCGCCGGTGCGAACGTCGCCGCGAAAAATGAACCGTGGGTACTGGCTACCAAAGTGGACCAATGTTTTTTCATTACCGACCCGACAAAGCCTAGCCATGTTATCGTAAGGAGAGGAAAAAGAAACATCATCGGAATGGATGGAGTCGCCAACGAGCAAGACTTCGATCAGTACGGCGATCCAAAGATTAAAGATGATGACGACTATGATGCAGCAACATACATCACAAGAAGAAAAAGGACAACCCTACCCAAAAAGGTAGCCCGTTCAAAACAAGAAACATTAAAGTCTTTGGCTACCTTATTCAACCGCGACAAAGAAGGGAAAAAAGATTGTAAAACGGTAGCTCAAAAAATATTGTAAAACGCATGGTCGAAAAAGATTGTAATATTCATGGACAAATTATTATGACATATTTGTATCATGGACAAATTATTATGACATATTTAATTTGTACCACTTTTATGACATATATTATCACTTTCGGGAATTTTTGGAATATTTAAAAGTATTTTAAAAACAAAACAAAACTTTTATGGAATATATCACCACTTTTGGGCATTTTTTGGAACATTTAAAAATATTTTTAAAATAAAAATAAAAAAGGTAGGCACCAGGATTCAAACCTGGGTGCTCACAGGTTTATATTAGACCAGTGGGTGGAACCAGTGGGATAAGCTAGTGTAGTTGTTCAATAGGGGTGGCCGCGCCTTCTTATGTGACTAGTAGTACCGAGTTAGGCGTAGCGCACCCTGGCCAAGTGCGCTACGGGTCAACCATGCCATGCCCGCGCGCCTCTCCTCCCCATCTCAGACACCGCCAATCTCATCCCTACTGCCACCCTCAGACACCGCCGATCTCGATCCGCCGCCGCTCTAGGAGGAGGACGTGGAGGAGGAGGAGCCCTATGGACGTGGAGGAAGAGGACGCTCGAGGAGGAGGTTGTGGACGTGGAGGAGGATGCTCGAGGAGGAGGTCATGGACGTGGAGGAGGAGGACGCTCGAGGAGGAGGTCGTGAAGGAGGAGGCCCGTGCGTATCCGAGGAGGAGGCCCGTGCCCATGCGCGTCCGAGGAGGCCCGTGCCCGCCCGCCATCGTCGTCCTCATTACCCGCCTGCCTAGCTTCGCGCTCCCTCCTGGTGAGTCCCCTGACCACCTCCCCTCTCTCTCTCTCTCTCCCTCTCTCCCTCTCTCTCTCCCTGTTGATTTCTTCCCTTGTCCAGGAGGGATAGTAGTATTCGATGTAATTCCAACTCTTGTTGTTGTTGTTGTTGTTGTTAAAGGCCTATTTCTAGTGGACGTCGAGGATTAATGCCATGTAGTAGTAGTGTTTATCGAATTTTGTTTTGTTGTTGTGGTTTGAGTCTGATGATAGGATTAATAAGAGCACAAATATTACTATAGTTGATCTTCTGCTTTGCCTTCCTGTCAGTGCAATGTTTGGTAATGGTAGGACTACTTGCTGAAACAATTTCATCTTTATTTGCAGCCGCGCTCACTGAAATCTTGAGTTTATTTTGTTTTGTTTGTTGGGAACAGAATTGCGATGATATCCAAATTAGTTGCACGCAAGGCAGATTGATGCAAGATTCATAATATCCAAATTAGTTTTATCGTAACCATTTGAACATACATAGTTCTATCATAACTAGTACCTGATCCGGTTTTATTTTTTATTTGGATGCGCTAGAAAATGACTGATAATTTGACCTAGGATCCAGTCTCATGTTCTTATCTAGCTGCATCTTTTATTTCCCAGCACAGACATCAAGGTGGTTTTAGCTACTCAAAAATAGAATTCACCTTCTAATTTTCTGTAGCTAATAGTTGCTGAAAATACAAACTAGTGCTCCTCGCCACTATGATTGACGGATGCCCTGTTATGTATTACAACGAGTTTTACGTAAAGATTCTTGGCTTTTGTTTGTGTATAACGACCATTTACTTGCAACTAAACTTGGTGGTTTGAATTTAATTTTAGAAGATCAAGGATTAGAAGTGGTTGCTATGTATATTTAGGTGCTACTGCTACTGCTGAGTGCTATTTAGGCTCTATTTCTAAAAATATATATATAAGCTGTATATTTAGAAGTGGTTGCTATGTCAATATAACCTGGGGATTAGAAGTGGTTGCTATGTATATATAAGTTGTATATTTAGGCTCTGTTTCTGAAAATGTTGAGTGATACTGCTACTGTGGAAAATGATTTAGGTGCATCAATATTTTTGGGATGATTAGAAGTGGTTGAGTGCTACTACTACTGTGGAAATAAAACTGTTGATGAGACTGTGGAAAATGTTTAGTGCTACTGCTACTGTGGAAAATGATTTAGGTGCATCAATATTTAATCATGATATGTTGTGATTGATTTATGTAGGTTTAATGAGATCATTATTATAATTGATGAGACATGGAAATAAAACTATTCCAGTCCCTTTCGATGATTTAGCTTATTTAAGGTTTTATAAAGTTGATGCTTTGATATGTTGGTCGCACATGTTTTTCTTTTCAAGTTAAATTTTGTTAGTTAAGCTCATTTGAACATGGTTCTGTATTGTGGTTAAATTGACAAGTGTTGTGCTCTAGATACAAAGGTAAATGGCTGAAGCATGCATGGATAGGTTACTATGATGGTTACTATCAGAAAAGCATACTCATCCAGCAACTGATGATGCTTATCAGATATACATATAGTTTTTACTATGATGGTTGTAGGTAAGTAGTAGGTTAGCAGTTAGTAGTAGGTTAGCAGAGGTTTTTTGGAGATGAATATATTATGGGTACTTTTATCTGTCAATGTTGATGGTTTCTACTGTGATGAGTGTAGGTTTAGATGGTAGATACTCAATATCACTTTTACATACTGTTAATATTATTTGATGGTTTATACTACTCAAAATGCTAGAGAACATAGTAGTACTGTATGTGCTGCTACTATATGTGCAAAGCTACTGTTTTTGCAAAACTATCTGGAGCTACTGCTTTTGCAAAGCTACTGTATGTGCTGCTACTATATGTGCTGCTGGTTGCTACTACTATATGTGCGGCTGGATCTGGCCATTTATTTTTATATACCTAGTAATGATCTTGTGCTTGTTGTGCTGGTAATGTACTGGCTATGCTGGCTGTGCTTGTGCTTGTACGAAGCACTTTATTATGTCGTGTATGCAGGTTCTTGTATGAAATGAGCCCCGATTTTTGCCGGAATGTTGATTAACTTCCGTTTCGGTAGAAATCAGGCACTCCTAGTTTAAGAAAATTAGCAAAGGTCATGCCGGATTTTTCCGTGCATTTAACCAATTATTTGTTTTTTATTAGTGCAAAGATGTGTGACAACGACGAGGCTGGATGTTCTAAGCGCATCAGCGCTGAAGGAGAACACAGACCTCCGAATAAACAATTGACATTCTGGGAGGCGGCCCAGCGGCTAGAAGACGATGAAGAATACCATCCTTCGGAGAGCGAGGATGATGAGATGGAAGACGCGGAGGAAGAAGCCGAAGGAACGGAGGGTGATGAAACCAGTGATGGCGGCGAGGGCACAGGGAGTGGTAGCAATCCTCCTAAGAAGAAGAAGAAGAAGAAGAAGCCGAAGGAACGGCGCCCGAACACGGTCGGCACCGTCAGGGAGGAAATTACCGAAGTGAGCCCATCAGGGGTTCCTTTGGAGCCCTCCCTTGTCGTCAAAGGGTCCGGTGGGAAAGTGGCGGCGATCACCCGGACAACCATCTCGATGAACACCGAGAATCTCCTGCATAAAGATAATGGCCACTTGCGCACACTCCTCTTCGAGAAGCTGCACGCAAGATACAAGTTCCCCACTAAGTATCAGAACACAAATTATCATGGGAACGAAGTAAACAAATCCGCCCTCACAAAGATGAGTACCGCCCTGGCCAGCTGGAGAACCTGGATAAAGAATAAGATCTATAAAGAAGGCAAAAGTCTCGAGGACATCCAGAAGATTGACCCGCAGATCACCGAAGATCAGTTCTGGGAGTTCAAGGAGAGGTGTGAATCCGAAAGAGCCTTGGCCAATAGTAATCGGGGAAAGGTGCTGCAGGCGATGAATATAGGTCATCACCATCTCGGATCTGGTGGATACAGAACCGCGGAGTACAAATGGAATAAGGAGGACGAAGAGTATAGATCCAAGGGGATAGAAAACCCCTTTGTGAAATTCGAACCCGGGCAGGTTCGAAACTTCATCAGGGCCCGTTACCATGTGGACCCAAAAACCAAACAACTCACCGCGGATCCTGCGGTGAATAAATTCGAGGAAATTGTGGTAAGTAATCTAATTACCGCGGATCAACTCGATTGCAATCTAATCGATGATCTAAACGATTCACTGTTACTTCTTCTGCGGGAGGAGGAAATTGTTGCTAGTCATGGATCCCAGGGTTCCTCATCCCAGGGGTCGACGGCGGCCACCCGGTGGGATAACCCTTTTAACTGGGTGATGAACCGGGCCAAGAAAATAGAGCCGGTTACGAAGAAGCCGTCGTTGGCTGGCCATCTGGCCGGCCTCGTGGGTAAGAATTGGGTGGATCATTTTGGTCCACCGTCGAGGACGCATGTGGCACCGTCGGGAAGGAGCGAGGAGGAAAACCGCGAGGTTCAAGAACTTAAGGAACAAGTGGCGCGGATCCCGCAGATCGTCCAAGACAACCTGGCAATCAACCTCACGTCCTTCCTGCCTACCTTGGTGGAGTCAATAGCAAACTGGAGTGCGGGTGGTCGAGTAGGGTTGTGCCCGATTCCAAGCATGGTCAGCAGCCACTCGAACAACGCGGTGCCGACGAATCAGGCGAACTACGTGTTCGTGACTCCGCCCACTAGCACCACGGCACCGCAAGTACTGGTGACTCCCCCTGCCATCACCGCAGCGCCGGAGTACATGTTGGTGCCCCTTGCCATCGTCACGGCGGCACCGGAGCTCCAAGCACCTGTCGGTAGGGAGAATACACCGACGGCCACCACCGCGCCATCAAACAGCCCTTCTGTCTCTTGCACGCCCGTCGCCGTATGCAGTGCGTCGACATTAGCCGATCTCGACGCCATCACGGTAAACAAATTGCTTTACCGCCTTTCACGCCATCTATTACTCTTATGGCATCTCTGACGATGTCGTACATGTTTTCCGCAGACGGATGTTCCTTGCACTCTCTTATGCTACGTGAACAACGAGCTGAGGGATGTTGCCAAGGGTACGATTGTTCAACCCTTGCAGCGCACGTTCCACTCAAGGCCGATGCCAGATAGCGTGCACAGGGTTAAAATTAGTCGGGTGCTAAGGGGCTGCGATGACCTGGAACCTCCCATTCAACCCCCAGGAGCGGATGAAGAAGAACCGGCTGTTCTCAGAACTTGCTTCGGCTTATTCTTGCAATGGCCAAAGAGCATGATCCATTTGGAGACGGCGGGGGCCATCACACCACAGACAACAACATCGCTTGTCGTGCCAGCGACAAGCGGTGGCAAGGCCCCCTTACCGCCCTCGCCGTCACCTCCACGCGGTGGGTCGGATGATCATGTTGATGATATGCACATGGCGTAGGATCCGGCCAAGGACGATGAAGACTGGAATGATCAATTCTTCAACACTCAGTTTACAAATGAAGACCTAGCTGGTGGCCCCACAGAGAAAGACACTATCACCAAGCGTCTGTTTGGTTCTCAGGAGATGCCTCCATCTTGCGCCTTTACAGAGCCAGCTGATACAACCAACCGGCCCTTTATTCTAAGCCCTGACACACTACATAGGGTGGCCGGTGCTCAGATTGCGGTGCCTGCCCGCTCTCCAAAAGGAAAAAAGGTCAGGAAAAGAAAATCTAGCAGCTCGAGCCAGCCGGTGGCGTCAACAACTCCGAATCCGATCAGGTTTTGGGATGGGCCACCAAGACCTGAGGGTATTATGTGGAGGATTCATGTGGCGGGTGAGCCCATGCTACCTAAGAATTTGCGGAAGCTCGCCAGTTCGGCACTGTAGAGTGTGCATGACGGCGTGCTAACGATAGAGAGACGCCTTCTATCGGAGAAAGATCCCTCGCACCCGGTATTCGTGGTTAAGGTGCCACCAGGCTTGTGCTTCGTCGGCAATGCCCCTGCAGATCTGTTCTTCCTGCGGTTCGACGACATCTTCAATATGTTCAACCTATACCCGCTACACTATACCATGGTCCGTATGTTTTCTCTCAGCCTGGCCATGCAGATCATTAGAGAGAACACACCGGGCATCGCTATAGTGGACCCCTACTACATGCGTGACGGTTGCTTGGGTTCCCCGCCGAACGACGTATCGTGGCCTCGTACCTAAAAATAATCCTCATGGCGAACAAGACAAAGGAATACATTCTCGTGCCTTACTTTCCCGAGTAAGTCGTTATTCACTCGCCACCGTCGATTGGCTTTATTAGATTATCATCATTCTTTTTCCAACACATTCCATTTGATTTTTTTGCGCAGAGATGAACACTGCACACTCATCTCCTTATCGCCGAAGCATTCCCACACCACGTATTTTGACTCGAGGAGTCTAGAAAAGAAGAAAAACTACGACAAGATCAAGGAAGTTCTGGATGATGCTCTCATTGGCTTTGCCTCGACGGAAGGCACCACCTTCATGCGTACGAAGGTCAAGTTCGGCAGGCACGTCTTCAACCACGTAACGGAGTTCCCCTGCGTGAAGCAGCCGGAAAACAGTAAGAAGGAAGCCTACTACACACTCCATCACATGAGGGCGTTCCTACTTGACCAGCAGAATTCTATGCTGCCAGATCATCTCAAACAGTGGGCCGAAGCAAAGGCCAAGATCACTGATTCAGATATTAGACCAGAGATGTATCGCATCCAGCAGCAGTTTGGGGCAATTATCTTTCGTGATGTCATGACTTCGGGGGGGATCTTCTACGGAGGAAATATCCCGAATAACCGTGACATAGAAGATCGCCTAGAGATGCAGGGTGCTATAGGAAGTTCATGACGAGACAAGGCGTCCTCCCGTTCCCTAAGCCGAGCCAGAAGGCTTGATGTTGGCCTAGTTGTAGTTACAAACTATAGATGACCTTTGTGTGTGTGTGTGGACAAGTGTACATGCTACTATACTTATCTTATTAGGTTTATGAATCATCGCTTACTTCTTTTGCTTATTATTATTATATATAAATCAATGCTTGGTTTTTTTGCTTACTCTTTGGTCCTTTGCTCACTTTGGTCCTTTTTTTCCTTACTCTTTTTTCGAGAATAATGCCGATGATTGAAATGTCCTGGCACACTATATATGTGAATGTGCTATGATGGGATTGTGAGCCTTGTGATATGCACAAGTCCAGGTCTTGTGCATCCTACTTGGCTCACGGTTCCATCGTAGCATATTCCTGTGTCCAACGACCTATGTATATATATGAGGCATTCTTTTCGAGTTATTTTTGTCTTTTTCGAGAATAATGCCGATGATTGAAATGTTGTGGCACAATATATATGTGAATGTGATACGACGGGATAGTTAGCCTTGTGTATGCACAAGTCCAGGAATTGTGCATCCTACTTGGCTAACTGTTCCGTCGTAGCATATTCCTGTGTCCAACGACCTAGCTAGTTATATATGAGGCATTCTTTTCGAGTTACTTTGGTCTTTTTCAAGAATAATGCCGATGATTGAAATGCCGTGGCACAATATATATGTGAATGTACTACGACAGGACTGTAAGCCTTGTGTTATGCACAAGTCTAGATGTTGTGCATCCTACTTGGCTTACGGTTCCATCGTAGCATATTCCTGTGTCCAACAACCTATGTAGATATATATGAGGCATTCTTTTTGATTTACTTTGGTCTTTTTCAAGAATAATGCCAATGATTGAAATGTCTTGGCACAATATATATGTGAATGTGATACGACGGGATTGTGAGCCTTGTGATATGCACAAGTCCAAGTCTTGTGCATCCTACTTGGCTCACAGTTTCATCGTAGCATATTCCTGTGTCCAACGACCTATGTATATATATGAGGCATTCTTTTCGAGTTACTTTGGTCTTTTTCGAGAATAATGCCGATGATTGAAATGTCGTGGCACACTATATGTGAATATGCTGCGATGGGATTGTTCGCCTTGTGCTATGAACAGGTCCAGGTGTTGTGCATCCTACTTGGTGAACAGTTCCATCGTAGCATATTCATGTATCGAACAACCTAGTTATATATGAGGCATGCTTTTTGAGTTCGGTCTTTTTGATTTAGGAGTACTTTCTATAAGTGTATCTTCATATGCGACTTTCATTATATATGTTTTTTCAATCATCGGTTAATTATTATTGTCAACTTATAGATGACGTGGTACGTCGTGTACAAGGGACGAGTTCCCGGAGTCTACGATGATTGGGAAGACTGCCGGAGACATGTGCACCATTTCAGCGGCAATAGCTACAAAGAGTACAACACTATGGCGGAGGCGGAAGCTAGATGAAGTGGATGAAGACCTGGATGAAGAACTGGATGAAGACCTACACCTTCGTCGCGGCGGTGATCATGCTTATCTTCTTTGGTTGTTTATCCCGCGTTTGTGTCTAGCTAGTTTAGATGTCTAGGCGAGCTTCCGAGCTCTAACTTGTTCGATCGACACATGTATTCGCATGTCACCAACTACTTTGTAACTTGATCGAAACAATGTAACTTATACTATGTATTCATGTATGAGACTTATCTATATGTATTTGTTTCAATCTTGTTTTGCAAATTGTGTATTTATATATATAATTGTATATCTTGTATCTGTGTGTGTATATCTGCCTGTAATATTGTATATAATCTATATTGTATATCATCTGGCTCTGAAATAAAAAAAAACAAAACACCTGTGGTGCACATGACCTAGCTTTTGTGGCGCACTACGTCTAAAGCGCACCTAAGCAGCTTAGTGGCGCACTGGGACGTGTGCCACAGAAGATCCAACGCGTAGCGCACCTGCCCACATAGCCGTGGCGCACTAGCAGGTGCGCTACGCCTATCTCGACACAACCGTGGCGCCCTAGGCAGTGCGCCACGGCTAGGAGTTAGCCGCAGCGCGAGGCTAGTGGCGCACGGCTAGTGCGCCACGGATGGCCATTCCATGTGCGCCACAAACAGGAATTTTCCTAGTAGTGTAAGTCTACTCAATAGTCATTGCAAGCTATGAAGACAAACCAACTCAATAATAATAAGTAGCATGAAACATAAACATAAGCAACATTGCAATGCTCATAAAAATGTATGATAGAGTTGTATCTGGCGTGCGTTTGTTTGTAGAGCACAATATAAATGCCAAGGCACCTCTGAAGTTCAAGTGAAGACTAGAAGTAAAGATATCAGAGATACAAGCATCAAAGTCATGACATAATTAACCAAGTTTTGAGACAAACACAAGAATGACAACTATGCTCTCAAGAAGGTGCTCAAAGAATAAGTGGTGACTCAACAAGGAAGTGAAAAGGTTTGAAAGGCTTCTGAATGCTGAATGTAAGGTACTCACTAGCTTTGAGCTCTCATTTCTCCTAGCCTAGGCATCTTCATGTGGTTAAAGGTGAAAGTGCGGTCCAATATGAGTTATATGCTTGATAGACCATAAACTGGAAATCCCATGTCCCTTGAGTACGAGGGTCGCTCCTCATGCTACTCAACTTTAGTTACCTGTAAGTTCTTGTCATCGTAAATACATGCATATCATAGAGAACCGCCAACGGGGTACCCCTTGCACATGATACAGGAGCTATCCCATAATCAAAATGACAAGGCAGGCAGACAATGAGCATCTCAGCAATTTTTTATTTGCTATTTGCATAGGTTTTTATTGAGGATGCTTCACAGATGCTCATTATGGTAATGCTGCAAGTTTCCACCATGATTAGGCATGGCTTAGGCTAGAGGCCCAGACATTTCTCTAACACATATATATAACTCCATGAACTCACAAGCCCCCCTTTTATTTCACACCAATGACACCCGCAAACAAAAGAGCATGGTATCAACTGGATATGTATCCATAAGTGTTGAAAGCATTCCCCGTGACAGCACGGTTCTGCTAACTCCCAGCCTATAATTTGCAAGCATATAACTTTCATGGACATTCACAATGGTTCAGGTTTATTAAGTGTAGGAAATAAAGTGTGCCATCAAGTTCGTGAGAGCTTTACTAACTAACTTTCTCAAAACAGACAAACATTTTATTTGGAAGAAAACAAGGCATAATGAATATACACTGAATAGCAAATGATGCTAATAGGTAGGTATGGTGGACACTGTTGGCAATATTGGTTTTGGGGAGTTGGATGCACAAGTAGACATCATACTCAGTGCAAGTGAAGGCTAGCAATAGAGAGGGAGCGACAAACGAGAGAGCAATAATTGTCATAATCATGCTTGCAACAAAACAAGATTAACTATGGCAAGTGATGACCCACAAGTATAGGGGGTGTATCGTAGTACTTTCGATAAATAGGAGTGTCGATACCAACGAGGAGCAGAAGGTGCTAAACAGTGGTATGGAGTAGGAAATCCCTGTGAATACTTAGCAAAAGGATTTTTAGTGGTTTTCTGACAAGGCAACAAAACAAGGAGCAAGTAACAAAGGCAACGAACAAAAGGAGCAAGTGGCCCAATACTTTATTAGCAAAGGACAAGCAGGTGGAAATACTTATAAGGACCAAACGTTCTCAATGACACATGGGAATTCTGTCAAGTGATTTCGATTCAAATAGTTGAGTACTCTTCTCTGGTGTTTGTAAGTGTTGTGTGGGTGAACCTGTGCTAACATACCGCCCTTCCTAGAACTAATACATACTTGTGATTAAACCCCCTGCAAACATCTGTAACTACAGGAAAGTAATTAAGATATAATTCTAACCACAACCTTAAACTCTGAGATCCTACGCTCCCTTGTGCAAAGGTGTCCTAACGGCGGTTCAGGTTTCTGCCACTCCGGCAACCCCACAATTAGTAGCCAAATACACAATGCATTCCCCTAGGCCCATAAATGGTGAAGTATCATGTAGTCGACATTCACATGACACCACTAGAAGAATAGCACCACAACTTAAATACTAGACCATTGAATAATAACTCATCACAGATTCACTACTAACAACATGACTTCTCCCATGTCCTCAAGAACTAAACGAACTACTCACAAGACATCATATGGATCAAGATCAAAGATGATATAGTAATGGATAAAAATCTTAACATAAACAATAATCCAATGGTTCCACTGACAAGCATCAACTACAATAGTAATCAACACCACGAAAGTTTCCCCTAAGAACTAAAGCAATATCCAACACAATTGTTACAGCAGGACGGAGTGGTGGTGATGGTGCTGGTGGAGATGATGGTGTGGATGATGATGATGATCCCGATGAATCCTAGCTTGATGACGGTGTTTATGGCGATAGTATCCCCTCTCCGGGAAGGAATTCCCCTGGCCGAAATCTGTCTGTCGGAGAGATCTTTCTCTCTTGGTGTTTTCCGCCCCCAGAGGCGGCGGAAATCTATCTGTGGTCGCCCCCCAAGCCTTAGGGTTTCGAAGGGAAGATATAAGCAAAGGGGAGGAGTCGGAGGCCGGGCAGGTGGGCCACACATGCCCGTACGCACGGGGTCAGGTGGGCCTGCGCCTAGGGGTGTGGGCCCCTTGAGGACCCTCTTCGTCCCTCCTTCTGGCTTCCTTCGTCTTCTGGTAAAATAATATGTTTCCATATTTTTTTGGTATTTTTCTGATCTTTGCGAAATTGCACCAAAACGCCTTCTTTTCCATCATAATCCGCAGTCCATCCTCCAAGAATCATCCAACATGCATAAACAGATGAAAAGGCATAAGTAATACCTCATAATAAGACAAATATCAATGAATAGAGGTAAATTATGATATAGAATGGTGATGCAAATTGGGCATATCAACTCCCCCAAGCTTAGACTTCGCTTGTCCCCAAGCGAATACTGAGCTTACTAAACATGTCCACATGTTTATGGAGTGAAGTGTCGATAAAAGAATACGAACAAGAAGCATCACACTTACCATTACACAACTCATAGAAGACATCAACTCACCATTATATAACATAGCTTGCAACCAAGTACAACAGTCACAATAGAGATGCATAAAGATAAATCATAATTGGAATTGGCAAAATTGTTCTTGGTCAGAGAACACCTGGTAAATAGTTTCACAAAAGCTTTTTGTAGAAGTTTTAAAACAGGAACACTCTTTGCTCAAAAAGGTTTTTCACAAGTGAAGGCTAAAGTAATACTCAATAGATAAGAGTTTTGTGCAAACAAGGAAGATAAAGAACATGATTGAATAAATCACCATATGAATGCTTGAAACACAACAATTCAAAAGCTTGCTGGAGATAGAGAGGAAGCAGGTTTAATGACTCAACTTGGAAGTGGGAGAAAGGTCCCTTCTTAGAGGGTAGAAGGGATTACAAGTCATAAAGAGCTTCCAAAATATTATGGTACTTACTAGATTTGAGCCATCATTGCCCCTATCATAAGCATCTTGAGATTATTAAGGTTAAAGTGAACAAAGATGGAGTATATGCTTGACGAAATATAAGTTGGAAATCTCATTTCCCTTGAATATGAGGTCCACTCCTCATGCATACTCAACTTTGGGCCCAGGTAAGTTCTTGTCATTGTATGTATTTGCATATCATTGAGAACCTCCAACGGGGTACCCCTTGCACATGGTACAAGAGATTTCCCATAACCAAAATGACAAGGCAAGCAGACAATGAGCATCTCAACGATCTTTTTATTTACTATGTGGATAGATTTTTATTGAGGATGCTTCATAGATGACTCACTATGGTGATGCTACAAGTTTCCACCATGATTAAGCATGGCTTAGGCTAGCGGCCCAGCCGTTTCTCTAATACAGGATACAAACTCTATGGACTTACAAGTTCCCTCTTTATTTCACACCGTTGACATCCATAGACAAAAGATCACGATATCAAATGTGTACATAGTACAAGTGCAATGTTGAAAACTTTCCCCGTGACAGCACGATTCTGCTAATTCCAACGTATAGATGCAAGCATATACAACTTCGATGTTCACAATTGTTCAAGTCTATTAGGGGCAAGTAAATAAGGTGTACCATCAAGTTCGTGATAGATTTACTAACTAGTTTTCACATAACAAAATACTTTTTAATTCGAAATGTAGATGAAGCTTGAGAATTTGCTTGGAATAGCAAAAGATACTACGTATATATGGTGGACACAAGTGGCAAAAGTCTTGGGTTCAAAGGATTTTGGAAACATGAGAAATATGCCTTCTCAAAACAGGTTTTTGGCTAGCAAGGCTGGGTAGCAAGCAAGAGAGTTGAAAGAAACAAGCAAACATACAAGTAATAAAGCCAAACATGAAATCTTGCTTGAAGACACAAAATAATCTTAAATAAAGAATACTAATCTTATGAGCCAACAAGAAAGAAAACAAATGATACCAAAAACCTGTAAGCTTTTTCTTTCTGTTTCTCTTTCATAGTAATGCCACTGACCAGAACTCGGTTTGCCAAAACCAATTTAGATCCACTTGATGATCCCAAAGTGGTGCCAATACTGATCAACAAGATCCATCATATAATAGAGATTGCAAATTAAAATAAGAAGTGCAAAAAGTAAAAGATGAGACTTCTCATTAATATTAAATAAAGGAACTCACACCAAGGGATACATAGATAATCAACTAAAGGAGAGATACTTCCACATGCAAACCAAACTATAAGATAACCTCTCTACTATAGATATGAATCCACTAAAAAGGTAAAAGATAAAAGATAATGGTGGTGATACCGCGGCACTCCCCCAAGCTTGGAACAAGCCAACAGGATGCCAAACCTGATGACGAATTACTCCTTTGGTGGTGGTGTTCTCTTGATAAGATCCTCAACAAGTTTCTTCAAATCCTCCATATCGAAGGTCAGAGTACGAATTAACTCCAAATTATGCTCAATGCAGCCCATGATCAATTCAGACAGAGGATCCCAGTCCTTGTTATTCTTTCTCCATTCTTCCAAATTAGAGTGTTTCTTTCCTGCACGGTTAGAACAAGGGGTAGTAGGAGGAAGTGTGCGCGGAGCGAGGATATGACGTGGAGTTCTCCCTCCTATAGACATCTGTGCTGTCCTCCTAAGCTGGGTAGGTTGTGCCACCAAACCAATGCTTGCGATGGTAGAGCGAGTGTCCGGTTGCTTGTCCTCCTCCATGTCTCCTTCATAACCTACCATAATCTCCTCCTCCTTGGGGACTTCAGGTTCTTCTTCATCGGGCTTCTTGCCTTTGTCATTGGCGGAGGCCATGGTGCTCTAAACTTGAGAAGATTTCCTGACAGAAATAGATTGAAACAAAAACATGACAAGAACACGATGCACGAACCTCGGGGAATCCGGGGGTTTATATATTACGAAGTTTCAATGCATAAGGAAGGTTTTGACACGGAAACGAGGCGGAGACGGAGTTCGAGGGGGGAACACCCCCCTCAGGCACGACCAGGCGGGCCCACGCCTGGGGTGGGTTTGTCCACCCCGGGCTCCGTTTCCTCTTTAGTTTCGTCTCGTAACTTCCCTTATGTATTAAAACATCCAAAATATAAAAATATTGGGGTTTCACGAACCTTCTATTTTCACCACTTTTACCTATTCAAAGACGAACTCTGCAGATTTCTTCTCTCTTTCTCCTGAGAATTTCCTTCACACAAAACTTTTGCACAAAATCAATGACAACATTAGTGTAAGCAAAAACAATAAGCTTTGGTAAACACTTCAACTGAAACCCATCAAAACAAAAGCTTCTGTAAGAGGCAAATGCAAATGATGGCAGAAATCTGTCAAAACAGACCAGCAGTAAAGATTGATTTTTCCGAAGACCTTCTGTTGCTCAAATAAAAAAGTGCAGAACTGATGAAAGTGGGGTAACAACTTGGATAACAAGCTCAGAAAAATGAAGCTCCATCCGAAGTACTGAGCTTCCTCAAGAATTTTTACAATGCAGCAGAAAAATCTGTCCCAGGACAGCCACTTTTCACAACTCCTCTACTTCACAAAAGTAGTTTAACTTGACACAAAAACCAAAACAAAAAGGATAAGGAGAGGTTATATAGAGGTAATAACTTCCAAGAATCGACAAAACTCTTGGGTTATCTCCCAACAAGTACTTTTCTTTAATGCCTTTAAGTTAGGGTTGAAACTTCCAAAGATGCTCACATAGGAGATATATATCTAAAGTGAAAGAGAGCATAAAGAAGAAAATAACCAACACACTTGAGTCTAACCCACTTCCTATGCATGGGGGTATCATGAGAAAACTAATTGTTGAAACAAAAAACCACTAGCACAGGAAGACAAAATAGATGCAACTTCAAAGCTTTCAACATAAAACATGGAAACTTAACATCATTGAGATGCATAAAACCATGTTTCCCTCTCTCAAAATAACTTTCAGTAGCACTTTGAATAAAGTTGACAATATAACTATCACTGGCAACAACTTTATCATCAGAATAAGCATACTTACAGTCACCAAAAAGAGGTCCAAAGTCATAAACCGGATCAATAGAAGCAAGTTGTTCCATCCTGAAATATTTATTAGGCAAGCTGTTTTCACAAGGAGCTTTAGCAAATTTGGAAAAGTTAAAATCATAAGAATCTCCATCAAACTTAGTTAAAACTTTTTCCTTCTTACAATCAATAATAGATCCACAAGTGTTCAAGAAAGGTCTACCAAAAATGATAGGATAAGTTTTGCTAGCTACTGAATTAAGCACTAGGAAATCAGCAAGATACTTAATCTTACCACAAAGAACCTCCACACCTCTTACAATACCAATGGGGCAAATGGTCTCCTTGTTAGCAAGGTGAATAACCTCATCAATGTCCTCAATCTCAGAAAGGACCAATCTCATGCATAATTTCTCTATAAAGCTCATAAGGAATAGCACTAGAACTAGCGCCAATATCACATAAACCATAGTAGCAATGATCACCAATTTTAACAGAAAGCACAGGAACACTAGCTTTTCTAGCCTTACTAGGATGAGAGATAATATTAGAAGCGTCTTCACAGAAGACAATGTGCTTGTAGAGTTCCCAACCTTTAATAAGGTAGAGATCCCTATGTATACAATGCTAGTCCCTGGATCAATAGCTAGCATCCACAGTTAAGATGTAATATCAAGAAACAAAGGTCATAATACAACTTTATAACCAGGAATAACATAATTTTATTACATCTTACATAGCTCATTTGGCTATTACATTACATTGCAGCGGAATATCTATAAGCATGGGTCCTTCATCTTCAAAGTGCCACAGGCAAACATGTTGGTTGTAGACTTGTAATCCTAATCATTCAACTTCACTATTTTCAAACAAACCTGCAACATAACAAGTTGCAGCCACAAGGGTCAATACATTTGAATTGTATTGGCAAGTTTCACTACTATGTAGAATATAAGTGGATCCTATCATTACATGCAATTTTGGCTGAGTAAGGTTCAAGGCTCATTTGTAGAAAGCAATAATTTATCCTATCTTTGCAAAACAATTTTGATCTTTTGTCAAATCTTGCTGAACTCCTTGGTAAATCCACAAATGTTCAAGTCTTCGTCAAAATCTTCTTGAGTTCCTTGGTACACCCCAAGTACTTCAAGTTTTTATCAAAAACTCTTGATCTCCTTGGTACACCCCAAGTACTTCAAGTTTTTATCCAAATCTCTTGAGCTCCTTGGTAAATCCCCAAGTGCTTCAAGTCTTTTGTTGTCACTTAAAAGTTTTCTTTTAGAAATTGGAATGTCGAGATTTCCCATAGCTTCAAGCTTTAGTTGCTCAGTATTGTCCATAACCGGGGACACGGCTAAGTACTTAGAATTTGATCTTCTGCAGAAGTTGTACACTTTACCCACATGACACATTCTCCTCTTGTTGCCACCAGTGGCCGCTGGATAAGTACTCACCAAAATGGAATACTGGCAGATTGAGAATGTGACGAAGTCTTTCCAGAGGGTCCTCCCATACACCATTGCTAGCTTGTCTTTAGGCACCCATGTAGGGTTACGAGTTCCCTCATTTTCAGTAACCTGAAGACAATGCATGGGTCTTCCAAATGTAGTTGACTAAGCCAGAGCCATAATAACATGTGGCTGTACACGAAAGCCACAGTTGGAGAAACATGTTCCATCTCTAAGTTCCTGGGTGGTTATCTTTTGGTGCACAACACAAAGACATTTCCATAGACATGGTTCCTTTTGTTGCCACCTTATCCAAAACTCAAAATATCCTTGTCCACCCAGGTGGTTCATTGAGTACTTGTTTTATTATATAAAAACACAAGTCTTTTCTCAACTTTATAAAAATCTCAACATGTATCTCTTCTCAAAATATGTAGCATGGCTAAGCATTTTACAACTACATTGTTTCACTAAGGAATGTATAGGGGTATCCTATTAGGATTTAGCAGAGCACAAGTATAGAAATACTTTTCATGCATGTTTCAAAATCCACTAAGTATAATGAAAATAGTAGGACTTTGGATGATAGTGTAACTTGCCTTTTTTGGTAGGGAATGTTGGTTCACTTCTTGATCTTGCTAGTTTCACACTTTTCTAACTACACTACAAATCAATCAAGCAAACACAATATCAACTAGCATTCCAACCAATAATCAATCAAACAAAACATCACACATAAAATATTAGAAACTCAGTCATGCATGCAAGCATGCAAAAAGATAGTTTTATTTGTAAATATGGTTTCTACTAGGTTCTAGACTTTGTAAGGGTCAAGGTGGTCCTTTTTCTAAAGTGGGCAAAGTCATTTGCAAAAAGAGTTTTATCCATAAATCATTTTTAAATCCAACCATTATTTTATGTGTTTGAAAAATGTTTTTAGCAAAGCAACCATTTTATATTGTTCATCAAATAAGTTGTTAGTTCACAAAACTTGGTGTTTAGGGTCAGTAGCTTTGAATCAAAACATTTTCCAAAGGTTTTTGTTCAAAAATCATTTCCATAACAAAATCAAATTTTTATTTGACTAGAAATAGGCTAATTCAATTAATCAACCCTAAGCTTCACCAAATTAATTTTTAAAACCATAAGTTGGTTCCTAGGGTCAGTAGGTTCACAACAAACCATTTTGCAAAGATTTCAACCTCAAAATCATTTTGAAATAATTTTTATGACCTAAACTATCATACAAATGTTTCTGCAAAAACAAACATTTTACCAGAGGCTTTTTACTAAACAAATTGCATGGTTGGCTAGGGATTGTTCCACTGATTCCATTGATATAAAGTTTGCAATTTTTGGACGTGTGGATCAAAAGTTACAAGGGTTTGAAATCTGCATCTAAATCAGATTCAATCTTGGTTTTTAAATAGAACTGGTGACACACGTCCTATTCCTATTCGCCGGTACCGCTTCGGCCGAATCACGTTCTCTGGTGCGTTGGATTAAGTCAGATCGAGCGGTACAGGTTGCATACCCCTTCAACGTTGAGTGATCTAATCGCATCCTTTGGATTTTCATCTAACGGTCTCCGATGCTTGGCCAAAGGCTGGGGGCGCTGGGCGGCAGCAGACGGCGGCGCGCGGTCAGGCGGTGACGGTACTGGCGATGCAGGAAGCAAGGTGAGAGGGGGAGGTGCTCACCGTGTTCGCAGAAGCCTGGGAAAGCTCAAGGTGTTTTCGAGGAGTCAAGGGGCGCACGGAGTTCACGGCTATTGCTCACCGGAGTTCTTGCTTGCGTGGGTTGCACGCGGTCGTGGTCGAGGGCGAGGCTGCAGATCATCCCGAAGCAAAATAAGTGCATGGTTAGATGCAGGCGAGTGTGGTGAGTGCAGGAGCATCATTGGAAAGGAGAGGGGCGGTCAGATACTACCTGGAGGACTCGCCGGAGTAGCTAGGAGACGCGGCGGCGCTCAGTCGAGGTGGTTGCCGACGTTCTGGGGCGCCCGCGGTTGAACGGGAGGTATAGGCAGAAGCGCCAGAGGCTGGGGAGTAAGCTCATGTGGTTGGGGAGGCAAGGGGTGGTGAGGTTCTACCGGAATCGAGGAGGGAGCTCGTCGGAGCAGTGGCGGTGCTGCTTCGATTCAGGGCAGCCTGGTGGCGTTCAGGGCGTGGAGTCTGAGGGGAAAGAGAGGTAAGAGGGAGGCGTTTAATACCGCGTGGTCACGGCGAGAGATTAACGCGACATTAAGGTGTAATCAAGCTAGCGTTTAACGGCAGGAACGGCAGCGGTGTCTGGGGGAAGAACAGGTCACGGGTGGGGAAGATGACCGCGTGGCTGTGGGGTCCTCTGGCAACGAGAGAGAAGGAAAGGGAACGGGGTCCACTGGTCAGTTCCTCTGCGGGTGCGGGTTTAAGTGAAAAACGCTTCGCGCGTGGGGGAGAGCTGGTGGGTTGGACTGGGCTTTGCTGGGCTGGCCAGTTGAGCTAGGTTTGTTTTTATATTTTTCTTTTCTGAATACTTTTTCTTTTTCTAATTCCAATTTCTGTTTTGAATTTCAAGCAACAAATCAAACATTCAATTCACATCAAACTTTCACCAAACTTTTGTATTGAGTTTTTGGTTCTGTTTAACAACATAAACCAAAGTCCCAAACAAAAATAATATTTTTATTTTAGGGTCCATTATTAATTTAAATAAATAGACCTTGTTTATTAAATCAAAATAGGATTTGATTTTATTATTTAAAATCTCCATTTGAAATCTAAATATTTTCAAAACCAAATCAGTAGGTTTTATTTGGAAATAAGGAATACTTGGAAAACTTGTTTAAAATAAATAAATAAGTTTTGATGGTTAATTAAAATAGTAAAACCTTTATTAATAAAACTTGGATATTAAATCCTTATTACTTTATTTAAATAAACTTTTACTATTTTTCTCAAATAGAAATATTTTATTTCAAAGGCTTGACCAAGTTTTAATTTGGCTTATAAAATAATCCTTATTTATAATTCTATCTTTGCTTTTGAAACCAAATCTTTTTAATAAAAGAAACAAAATAGTAATTTCAAATATTTTAATTTTTTCCTTTGTTAATTGTTTGTCTCTTTTAAATCCTTTTAGGATTTATTGGATCAAAATAGGTTTGAAGGTTTCCAATTGAGTTCAAAAAGTTTCTTCTCACCCTGAAAATCAACAAAGTTTTATTTTATTCATTTATTTTTCACATTACAAGATTTGGAAAATCTTGGGATGTGACAGGCTACCACCCTTAAAATAAATCTCGTCCCAAGATTTGGGAAGGTTAGGGTTACAAGTAAAGCATCTATGGTACTACCACCCTTAAAATATTTTCCAACTAGACTACATCTTGTCCTGATTGGGCTCTTTGGGAATCTTCTCTGGACAAATCTCTGCATAGTGTCCTTTGTTTCCACACTTGAAACATGTGATGAGGCTAAGATCCTTCATAGTCTTGTTTATCTTGTGCTTCATCTTATCTGGACAATTGCTTGCATAATGTCCTTGGTTACCACAATTGAAACATGTGATAAGTTTGAGTTCTTCACGCATCTCTTGTGGACAGGTTGCTGCATAATGGCCTAGCTCTTTGCAGTTGTTGCACCATACTTGGCCAATCACTTTATACTTATTCTTCCCTGGACATTCACTGGCATAGTGCCCCATTTCTTTACAATGATTACATTGTATATGGCTTTTGTCCTTCTTTTTCTTGGGTTTCTCCAAAGCTAGGAGTGCATCTAGTTCATGTTGTTCATATGGTATCTGATAGGTAGGAATGTCTACATGTTTCTTTGACCTTCTATTGCTCTTTGGAAAACTCATATGCCTCTTGTTTGGTCCTTTGAATTGGGTTGTATTGCATGGAGGTATAAGTAGAGCTTTTCCTTTGTCCTCATTCTTCTTGGTAGACTTGGATCCTTCTTGATTGTTTGCAATCATTTGTTGCATTCCACCTTGTTTCCTTTGTTCCAATATGGAGTAGATAGGGCATTGGATAGGGACATGATTGTTTCCTTCACATAGGTAACAAGTAACTTGAGATGTGGGACATTGTCCAACTGGGTGTTTCTCTTCACAATTGGGGCATTGATCTCCATGCTCCTTGGAAGTATGATCCTTGTCTCCACAAATATTGCAAGCTTTGGGTCCTTCTAAAATAACATCCTTGTCATCTTTGAAGTTGCTTTCCATGTTGAGCATTTGATTTGTCACTTCATGCAACATTTGGGCTTGGTCTTCCAAAAATCCTTGCAGGGTTGGATCTTCTCCACTGGTGTTGGCTATGAATGTAGCTGTCATTTGGTTCAACTGGTTTTGGGTTCCTATGAGTTCTCTCATGTTGTCCTCTTGGTTGGTGTTGGTGTCATCAACCTTGATGTTGGAGTTTCTTGGGGTAGTCATCTGTTTGGGTTGAATGGAGATTAGAATAGGCAAAATATTTCTAAGGGAATGATTCTAATCACACACATCACAATTCACACAAGCAATGTGTAAGCAATCACAAACAAACATTTCACTCAAACAACAAGGTTCAAGCATATCTTTAGGCAACAAAATATTTTTGTTTCACCATATAAGTTGGTGTGTTTGACTTAAACAAAATATGGTGGTCCATCTATATGGTTCACTTGTGATCTTTCCATCCTTCTTGGTTGATTCTTCTTGCATGAGATCATGGTTTCCTTGGGAAAAACTCTTGGTCACAAAACTTCTAAGGTGATGAGGGTTCTTTCTAAGTTGTGTTTCCTTAGTCTACAAATCTTGTGCAAGATTTCTTGTCTCACTTCTAGTCCTTAGTGACATCCAAGGTTGAAGTCCTTGGAGAAAATGTTGAAGATGTTGAAGTCATTAGAGTTCAAGATGTTGAAGTCATTAGAGTTGAAGATGTTGAAGTCATTAGAGTTGAAGAAGTCCTTAGCACATGGTGAAGTCTTTGGCCATGTGGTAGGCTTTTCCATCAAGTTGAAAATTGAAGAGATGTAGAGTCAAAAACCAAAATGGTTGAGAAAAGAGTTTACAAGATTGTTTGTAAATAAGTTTTTGGAACAAATATAACTCCTATTTTTCTAAGGGATTTTTGTCCAATCCTAGGGTTACAAATCCTACAGGCAACACAATGCTCTGATACCATCTGTAGAGTTCCCAACCTTTAATAAGGTAGAGATCCCTGTGTATACAATGCTAGTCCCTGGATCAATAGCTAGCATCCACAGTTAAGATGTAATATCAAGAAACAAAGGTCATAATACAACTTTATAACCAGGAATAACATAATTTCATTACATCTTACATATCTCATTTGGCTATTACATTACATTGCAGCGGAATATCTATAAGCATGGGTCCTTCATCTTCAAAGTGCCACAGGCAAACATGTTGGTTGTAGACTTGTAATCCTAATCATTCAACTTCACTATTTTCAAACAAACCTGCAACATAACAAGTTGCAGCCACAAGGGTCAATACATTTGAATTGTATTGGCAAGTTTCACTACTATGTAGAATATAAGTGGATCCTATCATTACATGCAATTTTGGCTGAGTAAGGTTCAAGGCTCATTTGTAGAAAGCAATAATTTATCCTATCTTTTCAAAACAATTTTGATCTTTTGTCAAATCTTGTTGAACTCCTTGGTAAATCCCCAAGTGTTCAAGTCTTCATCAAAATCTTCTTGAGTTCCTTGGTACACCCCAAGTACTTCAAGTTTTTATCAAAAACTCTTGATCTCCTTGGTACACCCCAAGTACTTCAAGTTTTTATCCAAATCTCTTGAGCTCCTTGGTAAATCCCCAAGTGCTTCAAGTCTTTTGTTGTCACTTAAAAGTTTTCTTTTAGAAATTGGAATGTCGAGATTTCCCATAGCTTCAAGCTTTAGTTGCTCAGTATTGTCCATAACCGGGGACACGGCTAAGTACTTAGAATTTGATCTTCTGCAGAAGTTGTACACTTTACCCACATGACACATTCTCCTCTTGTTGCCACCAGTGGCCGCTGGATAAGTACTCACCAAAATGGAATACTGGCAGATTGAGAATGTGACGAAGTCTTTCCAGAGGGTCCTCCCATACACCATTGCTAGCTTGTCTTCAGGCACCCATGTAGGGTTTCGAGTTCCCTCATTTTCAGTAACCTGAAGACAATGCATGGGTCTTCCCAATGTAGTTGACTAAGCCAGAGCCATAATAGCATTTGGCTGTACATGAAAGCCACAGTTGGAGAAACATGTTCCATCTCTAAGTTCCTGGGTTTTCATCTTTTGGTGCACAACACAAAGAGATTGCCATAGACATGGTTCCTTTTGTTGCCACCTTATCCAAAACTCAAAGTATCCTTGTCCACCCAGGTGGTTCATTGAGTACTTGTTTTATTATATAAAAACACAAGTCTTTTCTCAACTTTATAAAAATCTCAACATGTATCTCTTCACAAAATATGTAGCATGGCTAAGCATTTTACAACTACATTGTTTCACTAAGGAATGTATAGGGGTATCCTATTAGGATTTAGCATAGCATAAGTATAGAAATTCTTTTCATGCATGTTTCAAAATCCACTAAGTATAATGAAAATAGTAGGACTTTGGATGATAGTGTAACTTGCCTTTTTTGGTAGGTAATGTTGGTTCACTTCTTGATCTTGCTAGTTTCACACTTTTCTAACTTCACTACAAATCAATCAAGCAAACACAATATCAACTAGCATTCCAACCAATAATCAATCAAACAAAACATCACACATAAAATATTAGAAACTCAGTCATGCATGCAAGCATGCAAAAAGATAGTTTTATTTGTAAAGATGGTTTCTACTAGGTTCTAGACTTTGTAAGGGTCAAGGTGGTCCTTTTTCTAAAGTGGGCAAAGTCATTTGCAAAAAGGGTTTTATCCATAAATCATTTTTAAATCCAACCATTATTTTATGTGTTTGAAAAATGTTTTTAGCAAAGCAACCATTTTATATTGTTCATAAAATAAGTTGTTAGTTCACAAAACTTGGTGTTTAGGGTCAGTAGCTTTGAATCAAAACATTTTCCAAAGGTTTTTGTTCAAAAATCATTTCCATATCAAAATCAAATATTTATTTGACTAGAAATAGGCTAATTCCATTAATCAACCCTAATATTCACCAAATTCATTTTTAAAACCATAAGTTGGTTCCTAGGGTCAGTAGGTTCACAACAAACCATTTTGCAAAGATTTCAACATCAAAATCATTTTGAAATAATTTTTATGACCTAAACTATCATACAAATGTTTCTGCAAAAACAAACATTTTACCAGAGGCTTTTTACTAATCAAATTGCATGGTTGGCTAGGTCTTGTTCCACTAATTCTATTGATATAAAGTTTGCAATTTTTGGACGTGTGGATCAAAAGTTACAAGGGTTTGAAATCTGCATCTAAATCAGATTCAATCTTGGTTTTTAAATAGAACTGGTGACACGCGTCCTATTCCTATTCGCCGGTACCGCTTCGGCCAAATCACGTTCTCTGGTGCGTTGGAATAAGTCAGATCGAGCGGCACAGGTTGCGTACCCCTTCAACGTTGAGTGATCTAATCGCATCCTTTGGATTTTCATCTAACGGTCTCCGATGCTTGGCCAAAGGCTGGCGGCGCGGCGCGGCGGCAGACGGCGGCGCACGGTCAGGCGGTGACGGTACTGGCGATGCAGGAAGCAAGGAGAGAGGGGGAGGTTCTCACCGTGTTCGCAGAAGCCTGGGAAAGCTCAAGGTGTTTTCGAGGAGTCAAGGGGCGCACGGAGTTCACGGCTATTGCTCACCGGAGTTCTTGCTGGCGTCGGTTGCACGCGGTCGTGGTCGAGGGCGAGGCTGCAGATCGTCCCGAAGCAAAATAAGTGCATGGTTAGATGCAGGCGAGTGCGGTGAGTGTAGGAGCATCATTGGAAAGGACAGGGGCGGTCAGATACTACCTGGAGGACTCGCCGGAGTAGCAAGCAGACGCGGCGGCGCTCAGTCGAGGTGGTTGCCGACGTTCTGGGGCGCCCGCGGTTGGACGGGAGGTATAGGCAGAAGCGCCAGAGGCTGGGGAGTAAGCTTGTGTGGTTGGGGAGGCAAGGGGTGGTGAGGTTCGGCCGGAATCAAGGAGGGAGCTCGTCGGAGCAGTGGCGGTGCTGCTTCGATTCAGGGCAGCCTGGTGGCGTTCAGGGCGTGGAGTCTGAGGGGAAAGAGAGGTAAGAGGGAGGCGTTTAATACCGCGTGGTCACGGCGAGAGATTAACGCGACATTAAGGTGTAATCAAGCGAGCGTTTAACGGCAGGAACGACAGCAGTGTCTGGGGGAAGAACAGGTCGCGGGTGGGGAAGATGACCGCGGGGGTCCTCTGGCAGCGAGAGAGAAGGAAAGGGAACGGGGTCCACTGGTCAGTTGCTCTGCGGGTGCGGGTTTAAGTGAAAAACGCTTCACGCGTGGGGAAGAGCTGGTGGGTTGGACTGGGCTTTGCTGGGCTGGCCAGTTGGGCTGGGTTTGTTTTTATATTTTTCTTTTCTGAATACTTTTTCTTTTTCTAATTCCAATTTCTGTTTTGAATTTCAAACAACAAATCAAACATTCAATTCACATCAAACTTTCACCAAACTTTTGTATTGAGTTTTTGGTTCTGTTTAACAACATAAACCAAAGTCCCAAACAAAAATAATATTTTTATTTTAGGGTCCATTATTAATTTAAATAAATAGACCTTGTTTATTATATCAAAATAGGATTTGATTTTATTATTTAAAATCTCCATTTGAAATCTAAATATTTTCAAAACCAAATCAGTAGGTTTTATTTGGAAATAAGGAATACTTGGAAAACTTGTTTAAAATAAATAAATAAGTTTTGATGGTTAATTAAAATAGTAAAACCTTTATTAATAAAACTTGGATAATAAATCCTTATTACTTTATTTAAATAAACTTTTACTATTTTTCTCAAATAGAAATATTTTATTTCAAAGGCTTGGCCAAGTTTTAATTTGGCTTATAAAATAATCCTTATTTATAATTCTATCTTTGCTTTTGAAACCAAATCTTTTTAATAAAAGAAACAAAATAGTATTTTCAAATATTTTAAATTTTTTCCTTTGTTAATTGTTTGTCTCTTTTAAATCCTTTTAGGATTTATTGGATCAAAATAGGTTTGAAGGTTTCCAATTGGGTTCAAAAAGTTTCTTCTCACCCTGAAAAACAACGAAGTTTTATTTTATTCATTTATTTTTCACATTACAAGATTTGGAAAATCTTGGGATGTGACAGTGCTCATCCTCTATATTTCTAGTGACAGTGTCTTTCACAATAGCTACCATAGGTTCATCACTCAAATGCTTACCAGGCTCCACATTTTTCATTGTACCTTTGTTATTTGCACTAATAATCATAGAATACTCATTTACCTTAGCTGGGAAAGGAAGTTTCTCAACATGAGGTTCAGGCACAATATGATTAGTAGTATAAACTTGAGTACTTCTAAATAGAACATGACTAACAACATCTTTATAAGTAGCATGGTACTTGTTCCACTTCTTCTTGGGAATTTCAACGTAAGAGGCAAAGGCTTTAAAACAGTTTGTAATACTTTGGGAATCAAGACCAAACTCATTACTAATATCATGGAAGTCGTCAGTTCCCATAAAGGATTTAATGCATTCGTAATCATTGTTTATACCTGACTTTCTTACTTTGTCATTCTCCCAAGCTTCGGTGTTCTCTTGAATACATTCTAGAAGATCCCATTTAGCTTCTTCCTTCATACGTGTGAATGATCCATCACAAGAAGCATCTAGTAAAGCTTTATCATGAAGAGAAAGCCTAGCATAAAAGTTATTGAGAATAATATTGTTAGGGAGTTCATGAATAGGACATTTAAGCATTAGTAAATTCAATCTCCCCCAAGCTTGAGCTGTACTCTCTCCATCAAGAGGCCAAAAG
The DNA here is from genome assembly GCA_916181665.1 of Avena sativa. Lineage (NCBI taxonomy): Eukaryota > Viridiplantae > Streptophyta > Magnoliopsida > Poales > Poaceae > Avena > Avena sativa. The sequence continues at coordinate 223,633,206 of OV702296.1, forward strand.
TTATATATAAGATTTCTATCCTTATGAATTTCACTAGGAGGATAAAATTTAGAGTAAAAGAGAGATGTCATTTCCTCCCATTCCATGGATTGTCCATTCTTTAGCAGCTTATACCATTCTTCAGCTCTCCCTTTCAAGGATATGGAGAGTAAATTCTTCTTCACCTGTTCAATTGTGATACCTGCACACTTAAACAACCCGCATAATTCATGGGTAAAGAGCAAGTGATCACCAGGATGGATGGTTCCATCCCCAAATTAATAATTATCCATAACACAATTAACAATACTTGTAGGTATCTTAAAAGGATCTATCTCAACAAGAGGTGGTTCATCTACTACCCTAACAGTGGTAGTAGTTTTCCCAAATAGAAAACCAAGTGGGTTATCCATATTGGAAACAAAGTAACAAGCAGTAACAAGAGCAATACTCATAGTGAAAGTTTCCCTTACCAGTTCCACTCTTCAATAGCGCTTCACTCCCCGACAATGGCGCCAAAAAATAGTCTTGATGACCCACAAGTATAGGGGGTGTATCGTAGTACTTTTGATAAATAGGATTGTCGATCCCAACGAGGAGCAGAAGGTGCCGAACAGTGGTATGGAGCAGGAAATCCCTGTGAATACTTAGCAAACGGATTTTTAGTGGTTTTCTGACAAGGCAACAAAACAAGGAGCAAGTAACAAAGGCAACGAACAAACGGAGCAAGTGGCCCAATCCTTTCTTAGCAAAGGACGAGCCGGTGGAAATACTTATAAGGACCAAACGTTTTCGAGGACACATGGTAATTCTATCAAGTGCTTTCACTTCAAATAGCTAAGTACTATTCTCTGGTGTTTGTAAGTGTTGTGTGGGTGAACTTGTGCTAACATACCACCCTTCCTAGGACTAATACATACTTGTGATTAAACCCCCTGCAAACATCCGTAACTATAGGAAACTAATTAAGATATAAATCTAACCACAGCCTTAAACTCTGAGATCCTACGCTCCCTTGTGCAAAGGTGTCCTAACAGGGGTTCAGGTTTCTGTCACTCCGGCAACCCCACAATTAGTAGCCAAATACAAAATGCATTCCCCTAGGCCCATAAATGGTGAAGTATCATGTAGTCGACGTTCACATGACACCACTAGAAGAATAGCACCACAACTTAAATACTATACCATTGAATAATAACTCATCACAGATTCACTACTAACAACATGACTTCTCCCATGTCCTCAAGAACTAAACGAACTACTCACAAGACATCATATTGATCAAGATCAAAGATGATATGGTAATGGATAACAATCTGAACATAAACAATAATCCAATGGTTCCACTCACAAGCATCAACTACAATAGTAATCAACACCGGGAAAGTTTCCCCTAAGAACTAAAGCAATATCCAACACAATTGTTACAGCAGGACGGAGTGGTGGTGATGGTGCTGGTTGAGATGATGGTGTGGATGATGATGATGATCCCGATGAAGCCTAGCTTGATGACGGTGTTGATGGCGACGGTCTCCCCTGTCCGAGAAGGAATTCCCCTAGGAGAAATCTGTCTGCCGGAGAGATCTTTCTCTCTCGGTGTTTTCCGCCCCCCAGAGGCGGCATAAATCTATTTGTGGTTGCCCCCCGAGCCTTAGGGTTTGAAAGGGAAGGTACAGGCGAAGGGGCGGAGTCGGAGGCCGGGCAGGTGGGCCACACCTGCCCTAGGCGCGAGGTCAGGTGGGCCCACGCCTAGGGGGGTGTGGGCCCCCTGAGGCCCCTCTTCGTACCTCCTTCTGGCTTCCTTCGTCTTCTGGTAAAATAATATGTTTCCATATTTTTCTGGTATTTTTCTGATCTTTGCGCAATTGCACCAAAACGCCTTCTTTTCCATCAGAATCCAGACTCCGGCAGTCCATCCTCCAAGAATCATCCAACATGCATAAACAGATGAAAATCCATAAGTAATACCTCATAATAAGACAAATATCAATGAATAGAGGTAAATTATGATATAGAATGGTGATGCAAATTGGACGTATCAGAAAGAAAGTGATACAAGAACTCTGAGGCAAAATAAATCATCGAGGCTTATTGACTATTGTTTAGTCATATGCATGCGTGAGCATGTGCCAAGTCGATTCACATGAAACATTCAGAGGAGGATACCAAAATATCATACCAAAATATGAATAGAACAATGCAAGCAAACATTCATATGACATGCTTCAAACTATTAGCAAGCTAGAGCTAATCATAGGAAAGCAAGAACTACTAAGCATCCATAAATAACATACACCTTACATGAACAGACTAAGCATGCTCACAATGATGAGTATATGTACAAAAATGAAAATAAATAGAGTTCATTACCGGCCTCTTACCACACCTCAAGTTGTCTTAATCTTCATTATTGCCCTTCACTTGTGTGACTTGAATAATCACATGAAACCAAAATCCATTGAGGACGGCTGAACCCTACAGATAACTCACAAAACCAAAGAAGAACAACAAATATTTTTGGTGTTTTTGATTTTTTTAAAAAGCAAACAAAGCAAAAACAAACAAAGAAAAATCTTTTTGTATTTTTATTTAAGGAAAACCAAAGCTAAAAAGAAAAGAAACAAACCAAGAGAAACAACGAAAATATTTTTGATATTTTTGTGTTTTGGGAAGCAGGAACAAAAACCAAAAAGAAAGCGATACAATGGATATACAAAGAACTGACGAAGCATGATATATAGATGAGTGTGATGTCGGTATACCTCCCCCCAAGCTTAGGCTTTTGGCCTAAGTGGGGCTCAATAGCGCGGGTAGTAACCCCAAGCTGGTGGGTCATCATAGGAATGATCATAGTCAGGCACTTGCGATAAAGAAGAAGACGCACCCCAATCATAGGAGGGCTGCTGGTATGAAGACTCTCTCAAGTTGGAGGAATGAACCAAATCATCTTCGGCATCCTCTCCAACATTTTCCTCTTGCTGGGAGAGTTCCGCCACGTATGTGTCAAACTCCTCCTCCGTGAGCGACCATCCTTGCCTATTATCAAAATTAAACAAAGCAGGTGCAGGCAAATAAACTATTTTATCAGTCCTACCCCCTCTCCAACCACGCTTGACAAAGGATAATTCCTACGGTAAACTTCTCACAGTAGCCCCTAAGGAAACAAAATTCTTTTGAACCATGGAATCAAGATCAAGCCTCTCTATGGGGAACCGATAATATGAATGGTGGGGCTCTAAGTCTAAACCATGGAATGCTAGCAACCTAGAGGCGATGAGACCTCCACAAATTCCACCCTTCTCGCGGTTAGTGGTAAGACGGTAAGCTATCAAAGCACCCAGGTTATAAGATCTATCCCTATTCAAAGCAGTTGCGATAAAAGCTAGATCAAAAGAAGATAACTTTCTAGCAATCTTTTTAGCAAGAACACACTTGGTAATGAAATAGGAAAAATATCTAATGGATGGGAACTGAATATTCTGAATTTTACCACTTTCCTTTGAGAAGTCGAAACCTTGGCAAATCTCAGCATATAAATCCATAAGTGACTTGGGCCTCTCCTTGATATTCTCACAAGATCCCCAATGAGGTACTCTAATTGCTGCATAGAAATCAGCAAAGGGCAGGTCGACAGCTAGATTGTATATTTCATAATGGACCATGGGATTAGATGAAGACCAAGTAAACCGGAAGTCCTGCACCACAACCATGGTTAGCTTGACATACTGAAATGGTTCCCCTTCAACAAAGTGTTCCAACCCTGCATTGGTAATCATAGTTTGGAAATCCTAGAAGATTCCCCTGGCTCTCATAAATTCAGAGCATGGATATATGGATGGGAAGACTCGTTCCTCACGATGAACTTTCATTGGCTCAGGTACCATCAAATCATATTGATTCAGTGGGTATGCACTCATCTTCTTTCTGAATTTTTTAGACAAACGTCAAACCAAGTGATTTCCAATTTTATAAATGATGAGAAACTACTATAGAAACTTGCTAGAGGGCTACACATGCATCAAAATGTAATCTCTAAGCATAGAACAAGCATACAAGCTACATAACCTGACACCTATAGCGGCAAAATACTCAAGATACAATCTACCAATCACAAATCTAATTGGACAAGCGGAGGAGGCACATACAAAGGAGCAATCCCTCCAAAAATCAGCAGCAAAGATGTGCTGAGCAAGGAGATCGAAAATCGGGAGCAAGAACAGTAATAACTCAAGCTTGAGAAAGTTTTCTAGTGTTTTTCGAGAGAGAGAAAGAAGATGGCTAGGAGGAGGCACTTTGGAGGGCCACAGGTGGGCCACACCCATGCCAGGCGCCACCTAGGGGCTGGCCGCGCCACCTAGGGGTGTGCTGGCCTAGGAGGGAGAGCCTAGGTCACTCCAGGTGTCCCTCTGCCCCTTTTTCGAGGAAAAATTTATTTTGAATTTTCTGGAATTTTTCGGGAAACTTTATTTTTGGCCAATTTTCAGGGTATGAAAATTGATTTTCTCACAGAAAATATTTTTTTAGAAGAAGCAAAAGCAAACCAAAACCAAACTACAGAAGTTCTATGACACTCTAACAAGCAAACAACTAACAAAACCAAAGATAACAAGAGAAAGGGCAAAGACTAGGAAGGTAAAAGTAAAAGTAAGCAAGTATAACCATAGTGAAAGCATTATTTTGTTCATTAAAATCCTTGTGTTAACAAGGTTGATCAAGTCTTGTTACTAAAACAATCTTATATGAAACAAAACTTTGCATTCCACAAGGTGATTATGTTACCTCAAACTTGATAGCAATGGTCCCAATCATAATAGTTTCAAAATTTTCTTGTGGAATGGGACAATATATTTCTCCAACCTTGATGCTCTTAATATTTTCAAGGGAATTCAGGCAATAGCTCTTAGCAACCTTCTTGGGGAAATAGACAGTACGCTCTTTGTCATTAATACTAAATGTTACTTTTCCTTGATTGCAATTGATGACGTCACCTGTAGTATTAAGAAGAGGTCTCCCAAGAATAATAGACATATTATCATCTTCAGGCATTTCAAGCACAACAAAATCAGTTTAAACCAAGCAATTATGAGCTACTTGAATAGGAACATCCTCACATATACCAACAGGAATAGTAGTGGACTTATCAGCCATTTGCAAAGATATATCAGTTGGTATCAACTTTTCTAGCTGGAGTCTCTTGTAGAGATATGAAGGCATAACACTAACTCTGTTGGGCCACGCAGAGATAAAACAAAACTTTTTCTCTAACATGGTGATCCCAAGAACTAGCTGAGGTAGAAGGCCACGAGGTTTACCACTAGACGCGCAGTTGCAGATTACTGATGAAGCGCATCAGTTGATGCAGTGCAGTCCTCACGATCCGATCGTCCTGGTGCTAATCGCACAGCACCTCTGCTGGTATCCACACGTACAAGGAGGAGCGTCGGCGGCGAACTGCTAGGTTTGTTACGGCGGCTAGACTGCTGTGGAGCTAGGGTTTCCAACACATGGAATGACCTAACCGAACAACGATTAACCTTTCTGGGTTATGGTGCTCCACTATATATAGGGAGTGAATGTGGGCTCTGCTCGCGCGACCCATTCACTAAAGCCCATATAACACTAGTCACCGTGAGTCCAACTCACTAACTCAGTCCTAATCCGGTTTAGGTCCAACCCAACCAGATTACGGGTTCAGATCCAATCCGAACATGCTCCCGCTCTTAAGTGTGTGACCCCGCAGGCTCATGGCTACTTGGACACGATTGGAGTCCGACTCTCAATTCGATCAGTCGGTGGCGGCTCCTAGCAGAACGTGCCGACTCCCAAGTACCAAAGAGTCATGACGACTTGCCTTTCCAATGCGACTTTCGTCCGAGTCCCTTTTGCCTCACGATATACCTTGTCAGACTATAGGCGAATATTTGTCATCCCTTAAATAGTCCAACTCTCTTCTCGATCCGAGATAAGTGATTCACCCGACTAACTCTTAGTCGATCGCCTCGGTTAACACTTAACCGAGTCGTGCATGGCCATGCTTTCCGAATCATATCTCACGAGAGGGCCCAGAGAATATCTCTCCGAGTGGAGGGGCAAAATCCCATCTTGGTTATTCACATCACACAGCTTGATTCTCAGTCGACCCGAACTCTGCCTTTATAACTGCCCAGTTACGGATCAGTGTTTGACAGAACCTCAGTCGGTGATCCTCAACTCGGACTATGCAATAACCTCAGGTCTAAGGATTACATTGATTGAGATATACAAATGACAACTTGTTCGTTGTACCTCAATATGGGTCATCCGACTCGCTAAACTCTTTAGCCGAATCTGTGTAAGTTGGAATAGCATCTCCATGCCCATGACAAGTGGAACCGAGTCATCAAGCCAACTTTCACATTGGTCTAAGTTGTGTGTCCAGCACAACCTCAATGACCAAGGATATTTAGTACAAACAACATGAATGCATAGTTCCACAACCGAATCACATATTCAATGATATACATCAGATGTTTATACAAGGACTAATTTCTTTACGAATACAATGGGAAATATCATCATACATGATTGCCTCTAGGGCATATTCCCAACAGTATCCCACTTGCACTAGAGTCAATCTTTCGACATCACATGTCTAAGCATCTAATGCCCATGGCTCTCAGGTGCGCCTCATGCTTCGGCTGGGGTAACGGCTTTGTCAACGGGTCCGCAATATTTGCATCCGTGTGTACCTTGCATAACTTGATATCACCCTGATCCACGAACTGGCGAATCAGGTGGTACCGCATGAGTATGTGCTTGTTCTTCTGGTGCTGTCTAGGTTCCTTGGCTTGTGCAATAGCACCATTGTTGTCACAATACACGTCTAACGGATTGGACGAGCCCTGAACCACACCAAGATCCATGAAGAAATTCCTCATCCAAACAGCTTCCTTTGCTGCCTCCGAGGCGGCAATATACTCAGCCTCTGTTGTAGACGCAGACACAGTCTCTTGCTTGGAACTCTTCCAGCTCACAGCACCTCCGTTTATAATAAACACATATCCGGATTGCGAATGAGAATCATCAGAGTCAGTAAGATAACTCGCATCCGTGTAACCCTTTACACTGAGTTCATCTTCACCACCATAAACCAAGAACATATCCTTAGTCCTTCTCAAGTACTTTAGGATATTTTTAGCCGCTGTCCAGTGGATCTCTCCAGGATCAGCCTGGTATCTGCTCACAACACTTAGAGCATAGGAAACATCCGACCTAGTACAAATCATGGCATACATGATGGATCCGACTACAGAAGCATATGGAATCGCACTCATTCTACTTTGCTCATCAGTTGTCGAAGGACACTGAGTCTTGCTAAGTTTTACACCATAGGACATCGGTAAGAACCCCTTCTTAGACGATTCCATGTTGAACTTCTTCAACACTTTGTCCAAATAAGTACTCTGACTCAATCCAATGAGCCTCCTTGATCTATCTCTATAGATCCGGATTCCGAGGATGTATGTTACCTCACCCAAGTCTTTCATTGAGAAACTCCTTTCCAATGATTCCTTGGTTTCTTGCAACATCTGGACATCATTTCCAATCAGTAATATGTCATCCACATATAAGATTAGAAAATTTACTTTGTTCCCACTAAACTTCTTGTACAAACAAGAATCATGATCACTCTTGATGAAGCCAAACGATTTGACTACTTCGTCAAAGCGAATATTCCAACTCCGAGATGCTTGCTTCAACCCATAAATGGATTTCTGAAGTTTGCATACCTTGTTAGCATTAGCCGGATCGACAAAACCCTCGGGCTGTATCATATACACGTCCTCAGTTAAATTTCCGTTAAGGAAAGCCGTTTTGACATCCATCTGCCATATCTCATAGTCGAAATAGGCTGCTATAGCTAACATGAAAGCATCGCTACGGGCGATAAAGTCTCGTCGTAATCAACTCCTTGAACTTGTCGGACCCCCTTCGCGACAAGGCGTGCTTTATAGACGGAAACATTTCCATCCATATCAGTTTTCTTCTTAAAGACCCATTTGCACTCGACGGGTCTTGCACCGTCTGGCAGATCAACCAAGTTCCAAACTTGATTTTCATCCATGGACTTTATCTCGGATCTCATGGCTCCAAGCCATGACTCGGAATCAGATCCCACCATCGCTTCCGAATAATTTGCCGGCTCATCACTGTCTAACAGTAACACATCACGAACACTTCGTAATCTTGCCGATCTTCGTAGTACAGGTGCTCCTGCCGACTCAGTTGCCACGACCGGCTCAACCTCCAAGGTTTTTGCCGACTCGCTACTAGCCGGTTCCTCTCGAATTTCTTCGAGTTGCACCGTGCTCCCACTTACTCTTTCTCAAGGAAGACACCGTTCCGAGCGACAAACACTTTGCCCTCTTCTCGGTTGTAGAAGTAGTAACCCAAGGTTTCCCTCGGATACCCCACGAAAATACATTTATCTGACTTGGCCGTAAGCTTGTCCGACTGAAGTCGCTTGACAAATGCTTCACAACCCCAACTCTTAAGAAAAGACAAACTCGGCTTTTTGCCTGTCCACATCTCATGCGGTGTCTTCTCTACCGATTTTGATGGTACTCTGTTTAGTGTGAACGCCGCTGTTTCTAGACAATAACCCCAAAATGATGAAGGCAGATCTGTCCGACTCATCATTGATCGTACCATGTCCAAAAAGGTCCGATTCCACCTTTCCGAAACACCGTTCCTTTTTGGCGTTCCTGGTGGAGTAAGTTGAGGAACAGTTCCACAACTTTTCAGATGGTCATCAAACGCATGGCTCATGTACTCACCTCCTCGGTCCGACCGAAGAAACTTTATTTTCTTGCCGAGTTGATTCTGTGCTTCATTCTGGAATTCTCTGAACTTTTCAAAGGCTTCCGACTTATGTTTCATCAAGTAGATATATCCATACCTACTCAAATCATCAGTGAAGGTAATGAAGTACTCATAACCACCCCTGGCTGTCGTGCTCATTGGTCCACATACATCACTATGTACTAGTCCCAACAAGTCGGACGCCCTTTCGCAACTCTTTGCAAAAGGTGTCTTGGTCATTTTGCCGAGTAGGCAAGATTCGCATGTCTCGAACGACTCCAAGTCGAACGAAGTTAGGATTCCATCATCATGGAGCTTCTTCATGCGTTTCCAACTTATATGACCAAGCCGACAGTGCCAAAAGTAAGTCATATTCAGATCATTTGGTTTCAACCTTTTAACATTTATGTTATAAACCGACTCACCATCAAGATTCAAAATAAATAACCCGTCCTGGACGGGTGCAAAGCCGTGAAACATATAATTCAAATACAAAGAACAACCATTATTCTTGATATTCGACTCATAGCCTTGCCTCATCAAACATGAAGAAGAAATAATGTTTCGACTGAGCACTAGAACATAATAACAATTATTTAGTTCCATAATGAATCCGGAAGGTAAATGAAGTTGCATCGTGCCGACTTCCAACGCAGCAACTCTTGCTTTGTTGCCGACTCGAATATCAACCTCGCCTCTTGCTACGCTCCTAGTTCTTACCAGTCCCTGCAACGAGTTGCAGATGTGAATAACTGATCCGGTATCATATACCCAAGAACTATTAGGTGCATCACCAAGATATATGTTTATAACATTGCAAACAAGTGTACCTGAGTCGGAAGTCATACCTCCACTCTTGGCTTTGTCGGCCAAGTACTTGCTGTAGTTCCTCTTCCAGTGGCCATCCACCTTGCAGTAGAAGCAAGTGGATCCGGCTGAAGGAGATGACTTAGTCCCTGAGGAAGCGCTTGGGACCGGGTCCGGAGCCTGCTTTCCTCCTGACTTAGCCTTCTTCTTAGTCCAAGAACTCTTCTTGAACTTAGCCTTATTCTGCGCCATCAACACTTGACTGGCACCCTTCTTGAGATCCGCCTCTGCCTGCTTGAGCATCCCATGTAATTCAGTGAGCTTCTTATCCATACCATGCATCTGGTAGTTCGAAATGAACTGCACATATGCACTAGGAAGAGAGTTCAGAATTATATCCGTAGCGAACTCTTCGCTAATGGGGTAGCCAAGCCTCTCCAGAGACTGCACATAACCAACCATTTTGATCACATGCGGACTCAGTGGATCACCATCCTTAAGCTTGCAACTCAACAAATCCTGAGAGACTTGATACCTCTCAGTCTTCGCCTGAGCCTGGAACATACTTTTGAGGCTTTCGATCATATCGTAGGCCTCAACATGCTCGAACTGCTTTTGCAAGTCCGGTTCCATGTGAGCAAGCATAAGATAGCTAATATCTGTGGACTCATCCTTAGCCCGACGGTAGGCATTGGTGGCAGCGACAGTCGCATTCTCATTCGGCTCATCTGGAAGTGGATTGTCTAGGACATGGTCCTTCTTTTCTTGTTTGAGAACGATTCTCAGATTTCGATACCAGTTGGTAAAATTAGTGTCGTTTAGTTTATCTTTCTCAAGAATGGTTCTCAACACAAAGCCGGATATCTGAGAGTGACTGCTACTTGGTGCCATGATCTACAACAGAAAATATGCAAAACACTTAAGACATGTATTCATAAAAGAGCAAGCATATTAAACATTTTAATATTTTATGTTCCCACTAGAACCAACACCCCTCCGATGGTTACTTAGTGATTCAGGATCCTAAATAAGCAAGTCGGCTAGTGAGCTTTAGCATCACCGCTAGCTGCCAAGTGATCTAGGTAGACAACTCCTTGTCAATCGCATCTCATGCGACTCCTGTTGGACGGGTGGCATCACATGCCCCGGCTCCCATCCGACTTTTCCCCGAGTCCCACAACCATTGTGATAGACCCGTCTAGCTTACCGAGTGTTTCTGCAGTAAGAGTCCGACTCGAACCCACCTAGTCGGAGAGAATTGGCAGCACCTCAATTTTATGAGCCCACTACCAAAAATGTCCGACTTGTGATGGTGCAAACACTGGCGGGAAAATCGACTAGACCTTCTTTGAGGGATTAAATTTTACCAAATATCTAATAGAGGTAAAACTGAGACATAACAATAACACAAAATAAAGCAATTATAATGTGAAATGGTATGGCTCTCTTCATGGCGATCCGTATCTCCACAAAGCTTGTAATCCGGCTCATGCCAACTCTTGTCACTTGCCGTCTTACTCCATGTCGCCGACATGTACAATGCCTTGCATGCCTTCCGGGTTCTCCAAACAGCTACACTAGCTTAGTAAAGTAAATTACATAGAGAATCCGACACGCAGGTCGTTATTTAATAAAATGACAGCACCTAGGCTCCAGCCGGCTGACAAAAACCGTGATTCGCAGACCACGTATTACACACATACATCATATGCACATGAACCATACCATTCACAACTTCCTGCAAAAACAAGTTATGCATAGATACAATATCTACCGGCGTTGTGAAACTCGCAACGACATCTAAGGCGCTACGACAGGGCGAAGCCGGCGGTCCCATGGATTCCGACCATCGTTCCGATTCGATCAAACTCTTTGATCTTCGATCACCGCTTCTGGATTTGTCACAGTCTACCCCGATGGCGGAAGCCGACCGGTAGGGGTATGTCGTTCCACGACCTCAACAGTATGATCATGGAAATCAGATCTACCATTCCCCGAGTAAATTTGATCCAATCAACCTTATACAAAACCGATCTATCTCAGAGATCGACCACCAAACAGCACATAGATCTCATCTACAGCCAACCGCATATCACATATGCGAGATCTCGAGCCTAAAACCAGAAGCTATCGCTCTGATACCACTGTTGGGCCACGCAGAGATAAAACAAAACTTTTTCTCTAACGTGGTGATCCCAAGAACTAGCTGAGGTAGAAGGCCACGAGGTTTACCACTAGACGCGCAGTTGCGGATTACTGATGAAGCGCGTCAGTTGATGCAGTGCAGTCCTCACGATCCGATCTTCCTGGTGCTGATCGCACAGCACCTTTGCTGGTATCCACACGTACAAGGAGGAGCGCCGGCGGCGAACTGCTAGGTTCGTTACGGCGGCTGGACTGCTGTGGAGCTAGGGTTTCCAACACATGAAATGACCTAACCGAACAATGATTAACCTTTCTGGGTTAAGGTGCTCCACTATATATAGGGAGTGAACGTGGGCTCTGCTCGCGCGACCCATTCACTAAAGCCCATATAACACTAGTCACCGTGAGTCCAACTCACTAACTCAGTCCTAATCCGGTTTAGGTCCAACCCAACCAGATTACGGGTTCAGATCCAATCCGAACATGCTCCCGCTCTTAAGTGTGTGACCCCGCATGCTCATGGCTACTTGGACACGATTGGAGTCCGACTCTCAATTCGATTAGTCGGTAGCGGCTCCTAGCAGAACGTGCCGACTCCCAAGTACCAAAGAGTCATGACGACTTGCCTTTCCAATGTGACTTTCGTCCGAGTCCCTTTTGCCTCACGATATACCTTGTCAGACTATAGGCGAATATTTGTCATCCCTTAAATAGTCCAACTCTCTTCTCGATCCGAGATAAGTGATTCACCCGACTAACTCTTAGTCGATCGCCTCGGTTAACACTTAACCGAGTCGTGCATGGCCATGCTTTCCGAATCATATCTCAAAAGAGGGCGCAGAGAATATCTCTTCGAGTGGAGGGGCAAAATCCCATCTTGGTTATTCACATCACACAGCTTGATTCTCAGTCGACCCGAACTCTGCCTTTATAAATGCCCATTTACGGATCAGTGTTTGACAGAACCTAAGTCGGTGATCCTCAACTCGGACTATGCAATAACCTCAGGTCTAAGGATTACATTGATTGAGATATACAAATGATAACTTGTTCATTGTACCTCAATATGGGTCAATCCGACTCGCTAAACTCTTTAGCCGAATCTGTGTAAGTTGGAATAGCATCTCCATGCCCATGACAAGTGGAACTGAGTCATCAAGCCAACTTTCACATTGGTCTAAGTGGTGTGTCCAGCACAACCTCAGTGAACAAGGATATTTAGTACAAACAACATGAATGCATAGTTCCACAACCGAATCACATATTCAATGATATACATTAGATGTTTATACAAGGACTAATTTCTTTACGAATACAATGGGAAATATCATCATACATGATTGCCTCTAGGGCATATTCCCAACAAACTCCAGCTCCCAAATCACATAAATCAGTTCTAACATAATTTTTCTTAATAGAGCAAGAAATAGTTGGTATACCTAGATCACCAAGTTTCTTTGGAACCTTACCATTGAAGGAATAATTAGCAAGCAAAGTAGAAATCTCCTCATTAGGAATCTTTCTTTTATTAGAGACAATACCCTTCATATACTTTGAATAAGGAGGCAACTTAATAGCATCAGTCAAAAGGAATTTTCAAAAATAAAGGCTTCATCCACTCACAAAACTTGTTGTAGTGTTCTTCCTCCTTTGACTTGTGTTTCTTACATGGAACAAGCATAGGTTTCTGCACCCAAGGTTCTCTCTCACTACCATGTTTATTAGCAATAAAATCTTCCTTAGTGTACCTAGTGTTATTAGTGTGCTTCTTAGGTTCTTCCTCAACTTCCTCCTTATCAGGAGCATCATTTTTATCATTACCACTCTCAGTTTTAGCAATAGAGACAGATATACTATTAGGATCTACAGCAGGTTCAAGTGGTTCCTCAACTATTTTATGTTTCTTTTTATTTATCTTACGAGGACTAACACTACTTTCACCTTGTTGAGAATCATGCTCAATTCTTTTAGGGTGTCCTTCAGGATATAAGGGATCTTGAGTAGCTATACCACTCCTAGTTCTAATTCCATAAGCATGTTTATCTCCTGAGGCATTAACTAGCATATCCTTTTGTACCTTAGCAAGTTGACCAATTTGAGTTAGAACCATTTGAAAGTGCTTACAAAGCATTTTAATATCATTAGCAGTTCTTTCCACAATATCTTTAAACTCTTTAATAGCTCTAGAGTTTTCCAATAAATGATTCTGAACTTGTTTATTAAAATTACCTTGTTTAACAATAAATGTGTCAAGTTCCTCTAAGCATTGATCAGGAGGCTTACCATAGGGAATATCACCTTCATCAAAGTAGAGAGAGTGTACCTCAATAGTAGATGAGTGGTTAATTGACTTGTATAATTCTTCTATAGGAGTTAGGTTCTTCACATCTTTAGCTCTAATACCTTTCTCCTTTAGACATTTCTTAGCTTCCTTCATCACTTCATCATTTAATGCAATTGCTCCCCTCTTCTTTGATGTTGGTGTTCGAACTGGTTCAGGCACAACTGGTTCAGGAGTAATAGGCTCAGGTGTATTTAGCTCAGTTGAAGTCCAATCATCATAATTCTTGCTTATTTTAGCCATTAATTCTTCAGCATCTGTAGGAGTTCTTTTCCTGAAAACACAATCAGTAAAGCTATCTAGGTATGTCCTAGACTCATCAGTTAGTCCATTATAATAAATATCAAGAAGCTAATTTTTAGGTAATGGACATCAAGGATGTGCATGAATCAAGTCACAGAACCTTGTCCATGACTCAGGCAATTTCTCTTTTTCTCCCTGTTTAAAATCAAAAAGTCTATGCAAAGCAACATGTCTAGCACAGGGAGGAAAATATTTCTGGAAGAAAGAAGCAATCAAGCAATCAGGGCTATCAATGGAACCAGGAGGTAATCTATTAAACCAAGCCTTAGCTTCTCCTTTTAGTGAAAAAGGGAAGATCTCAGTAACAAAGTACTTGCACATCTTAAAATCATCAAAGAATAAAGCACTCATAGTGGAAAGCTCATTCATATGAGCTACAACACTCTCATTTTCAGTCCCACAAAAAGGTTCTTTCTCAACAATGTCTAAATAGGATAAATCAAGAGACAAACCATAATCTTTATCTTTGATATCTATGGGAGAGGTGGCAAACATAGGATTAGAGGACAGTTTAGAATAATGGTACGTCTTGCAAGGAGACTCTTAATAGCACTAGCACCATGTGTGTTTTGGCACTCTTCAACAAAATCATCAGTAAACTCAATGTATCCATCATTAATATCATAACTCTCTCTAGACTCAGGTGAGCTAACAGGTGTAATAGTGTCTTCACTAGGATTTTCAGTATTTCCTAGGCTAGCCATAGTAGCATCTAGGAAAGGACCTAATGAACCACTTACATCAAGCACAGTAGAAGTAACATCATGAGTATCAAAAGCAGTTTTAGATCCAGCAGTAGTAGCAGTGTGTGTAGCATGTGTATGTGGTGGTGGATTAACAAGCTTACTTATAATAGACGGTGAATTAAGAACAACATAGGTGTTTAGGACTGTACCTCTTCTTGTAGTGGATGGTAAAATAGGAAACTTTCCATCACGAGACTTCCCCATGATGAAAGGAGTAGCAGTGAACAATAATAGATCCAAGTGAACTTACAAATAAAGCTATGCTCCCGGCAACGGCGCCAGAAAATAGTCTTGATGACCCGCAAGTATAGGGGATCGCAACAGTCTTCGAGGGTAGTATTACCCAATTTATTGATTCGACACAAGGGGAGCCAAAGAATACTTGCAAGCCTTAACAACCGAGTTGTCAATTTAGCTGCACCTGGAAATAGTTCTTGCTTAAAAAAAATTATCAGTAGCAACAGCAAAACAACAGCAGCAGTAAAACAAGAGCAACAGTAATAGTAGCAGCAAATAGTAGGATATGACCGTGGTAGGCATAGGGATGGATGGACGGGTGTTGCATGGACGAGTCTAAACATGTAACTTCAAGATCTAGGACAATTGCAGATAAATTAGAATAATCATCCAAGTACTAAACAATCATAGGCATGTGCTCCATATATAGTCATGCGTGCTCGCAATGAGAACTTGCACAACATCTTTTGTCCTACCAGACCATTGCAGCGGGGCCTCAAGGGAACTACTGGCAATTAAGGTGCTCCTTTTAACAGAGCACCGGAGCAAAGCATTAACACTCCATGAACACATGTGATCCTCACATCACATCCATCCCCTCCGGTTGTCCCAATTTCTGTCACTTCAGGGCCTTTGGATCCGGACAATGATATGTGTACACAACTTGCAGATAAGATCACAAACAATACTATCATAATGATTCAATAATAAGTTCAGATCTGAGATCATGGCACTTGGGCCCTAGTGACAAGAATTAAGCACAACAAGTTGCAACAAAGTCAAATAGCACTAATAGAGATACTAGGCACCATGCCCTAACAATCTTATTCGATTACATGATAGAACTCATCCAATCCCTACCATCCCCATAGCCTACAGCGGGGGATTACTCACTCATGGATCAGGGAAACATTGATCGTTGATGGAGAGGCGTTGGTGATGACGATGGCGATGATCCTCCCCAAATTCCCCATCTCGGCAGGGTGCCAGAACGGAGTTTTTGGTTCCGAATCACGGCTTCTGGTGGTGGCGGCGCAGCAGAACTCTTTCTAGAAAAAGACGAACGCCCTTCGGTTTTTAGATCAAGAGGCTTCTTATAGGCGAAGAGAGAGACCGAGGGGGTGCCTGGGATGGCCACACCCCTCCTAGGCGCGAGGTGGGCCCACTCGCGCGGCAGGGGGTGTGGGCCACCCAGGGCTACCCTTTGTCTCGTACTCTGGCTCCGTGAGTCTTCTGGTGAAATAGGATTTTTGGCATATTTTCCAGGATTTTTCCTAATAGTTGATTTTCTGCACAAAAACTAGACACCAAGGTAATTCTGCTAAAAACAACGTCAGTCCGTGTTAGTTGTATCCAAATCACACAATTTTAGAGGAGAAACAATAGAAAAGTGTTCGGGAAAGTAGAGATACGTTTTGGACGTATCAAAAGGCTCGGCTTCTAGAAAGTGATGTGTAAAGCAAAACATCACATAAATCAAGAGGAACAACGAGCAAAGAATGACTCGGCCAGGAAACAAGAGGAAAAAACCCAGCAAATAAGCTTACGATGGATATATCGCAGCATCTTCTGAAGATCCATGGCCCAGCCAACCCATTTATTCTCAAACCGAGTAATCTCCTCGGTCATCGCCTGATTTTTCAGCTCGGCTGCATCAAGGATCTCCTTGTCCTTCTGAAGCTATAGACTTAACTGATTCTTTTCATCAAAAAAATCTTGGTCAATTCTTTCCAGCTTGGACATCTGAGAGGATTTCAAGGACTCGACCTTGGCACGGAGCCGAGCTATCTTATCATCCTTCTCCCTAAGCTGCGCCTAGTGAGTCCCTGCTTGCTCTAAAAAATGTAGCATCATATCAGTCATGGGTATGCACTCTTGATGCGACGCTGCAAATCTTTGTAATTTGGCTGAGCCAAAGATGGATCACTATAAGATACTCGAAATCTATCTAGAAGAAAAATGGATGAGTACAGAGTGGTGGGACGACTAACCTTCGAGGCTGGCAACCTTTTTCGTCAGCCGAGTATTTTGATTATTAATGTTAGCCGAGTAAGGGTAAATCACAAATTAATTAGGAAGCAAAGACTCGTACAAAGGAATTCAGTGCAAAAGCCGAATGATTTACCTATCTTCTTCAGAATGGGAACCATCTTGTCAAACTTGACCTGAAGCTTCCTATGTGAGAAGAGCAGGTTTTAGAATTCGGTTGTACGCCGATTGTGTACAACCTAAAATAACAGCAAGTTATACAGGGAAAATATGCAAAAGACCTGAATCAAGTAAAACTTGACTCGGATCTAGGTGGCTGGATATTCAAAGCTAAAACCTAAAAAGATCTGAATCAATTGAAACTTGACTCGGATCTAGGTGGTTGGACATTCAAAGCTAAAACTTAAAAAGATCCGAATCAAGTAAAACTTGACTCGGATCTAGGTGGCTGGATATTCAAAGCTAAAACTTAAAAAGATCCGAATCAAGTAAAACTTGACTCGGATCTAGGTGGCTAGATATTCAAAACTAAAACTTAAAAAATATCTGAATCAAGTAAAACTTGATTCGGATCTAGGTGGCTAGATGCGTTTTAATCCAAAACGTGCACAGAAAAAATTATTTATTACGCAAGCAGGAAACTATATTTAAAGCAAGGGAAGCTTCCAAATGAATAACAAGTTATTCGGTTTCAAGATCGGGAACTAGCGGGCATATAGTATACTGTGCGCAAAAGATAAAATGTAGATTGAAGCACATACCTCGTTCATCTTGTCACTTTCAAGCACAACCTTAGCAGCCATGTGCAAACGGCTGCTGATGTCAGAAAGCTAGAAGGATTGATTACTTGGGTTTCCCTCAATATGATCGGCAGCATTCCAATTATTGGTATATTCTGCCAACGACCCGAGGCTTCCTCCGCTCTCTATGCACGTCAAAACCTTGCCTTTGGCTTCTCGTGCTTGTTGTGCAACTATCCCGGCCGCCAGGCTTTTATGAAGAACGAGTTGCGTGTCGACAGCAGAGGCAGACACAGGCTTTGCGACAGAAACTCCTTTATGGAGCATGTCGGTGACACTTGGCTGAGAGGAATCAGTTTTACCTTTCTGAGATGGTTTAGATTTGGCAGGGCCATCTTTATTGATCTTGGCAGGAACCTCGGTAACAGGCAAGGACTTAGGGCAAGGAATCGTACTTGGAGAAATAACCGCTACGGCAGAAGGGGCGGTTGCCTCAATAGGAGCCAAGGTAGCAGCGACTTCGACAGCAGCCGAAGTAGCAGGAACTTCGACAACAGCCGATGTAGCAGGAACTTTGGCAGAGAGGGGTTCGACGAGGGAAACTCAGGAGACCTTGGAAGAAACTACCGGATCAATTGAGCAATCCGACAAAATCACATCATCATCAGCGCTAGAGGTAACTTTGGCCTCGTCACGCCGAGGCGGGCTATTAGTCGGCATGGGAGGAGAATTGTCGCGAAGAGGACTTAAAACTCGAACATCCTCTTGAGGCGATGATGAAAGCGGCCGAGTAGCATGCAAGGTCATGCTCGAACCACTGGGTTTGGCAGAAAGAGGAGCACTGCCAGGATAAAGGTAAAGACCAATTCAGAAATAGAAAAAGAGAAACAAGAAATACAAGTTAAAATATGCGAGGAAACTTACCCAGAGACTCCGGGCATAGTCTTGCGGTTCGTAACATGATGTGAGGATCTGTTAGTTTGCTTCTTGGGACCCACATTCGAAGGATCGTTCAAAGCAGCATGTTTCTTCGACAGAGCGGGAGCTTCGGAAGCGAGGGGTTCGACCTCGTGCACTTGGCCAGCCAGATTAGCTGGGAAAGAAGGAGCCAGAAATGCATAAGAGATAGGCACCATGGAAACTACCTCGAGAATTTGGACATCGTTCAAATCACCTTCATCGGCACGGGCGGAGGCTTTACCCTGACTACGAGCGGGAACAGCCTCGGGTTTGGGGATAAACTCCTCCGGGTCTAGTTCTCCATTATCCGGGGTGCTGCGATCAGCGCTCCAAGGAAGAGCCAGCACCTCGGTGTCTTCCGAAACTAGCTCGGCAAATTTCTGTAGGAAGAGCATAAAACAATTAGCATAATAATCGATGGAAAATAACTTGGATGGGGCAACCCAAGTTCGAATTACCTGAGGAGGGGGATTATCGCGGGAAAAGGGCTTCATTCCCCACACCCATTACTCGGGCATGTCGGTCTTGAAAATATCTCGGACGCATTTCTGAATTTGAACGTCGTTAAGATCAACTGTGGAAACTCGGTTCGGATCCAAAAGACCGCTCATATAGCAGATCTTGTGAGAGCGAAGCTGGAAGGGGCAAATCCGGCTACTGATGATTGCGGTCATCAAATCTTCGCCATGAAGCCCCGCCTGAATCAACTCCTTCAGTTGAAGCTCGAATGCTTCAGCAAGGGCATTAGTCTTCTTCGGATATAAATCGAATTCTGCTTAGAAGGAGGACCAATAGAGAAGGCAGGGAGCCGAATATTGTCCTCCTTGCCAGTGTTCTTGACATAGAAAAACGACATATGCCACTTCTTGCAGGACTCTAGGCCTATGACTCGGGGGAACAACGAATTCTTACGGGGTTTAATAGAAGCAGCCCCACACTGAGTAAGATATTTCTCGGAGGGATGGAGAGATTTATCCAGCACGACTTTAGCTCGGATCTGGAAAAACTTCGACCAGAAATCTACAGAGGGTCAGAGGCCGAAGTATCCCTTTGAGGCCGAGATAAAAGCCAATAGAGAAGCGATGGCATTAGCTGAAAGGTGATGGGGCTGAAGGTCAAAGAATTCAAGGAAGCCCTTGGCAAAGTCGCTAAGAGGTAGGTCGAATCCTCTGGCAAAATGTGACATGAAAACTACATACTAGACAGCCTCAACTACGGGGGCAGACTCTTTCCCGGGTAAGCAACACTTTACCTTGGCAGGAACACAGTGAGTCTTGCGGATCCACTCGATTTCTCGACAAGTGACAGTGGACCCTTGCCATGAGCCACGCTCTGGACCCACCATGAGATCTTCTTCTCCCACGACAGCACTACTGTGCAGCTCGACATGGGCTCGTCGGAGGATCCAATAGAGGAGGAATCACAGGCGGTAGGGAGCGTCCTCGAAATCCAAGGCCCCGTCATGATGAAGATGAGCACGGCAGCAGTGGAAGAGGAGAACCACCATAGAAGCCTAATGCAGAGGTGCAGGCGGTGAGAAAGGACCAAACAGCGGCGGTGCGTCACGTGAGGAGGAGCACGGCGGCGTGGTCGTGGGAACGGAGGCACAATGGCGGCGGCGTAGGAAAGAAGACGAGGAGAGTGGGAATCGTAAAGTGAACCAAACCCTTCCCCACTCCCCCTATTTATAAACACGCATGGTGAGAGTTAGTGGGATCACAAATGCGCCGCGGTAACCGCAAAAAGGCGTGTATCGTGCGTTCCCGATCAGTGATTGGAGCCACAGCTAGGATCAAACGGTGCAGGAGGAGATTCGGCTGCCATGACCATTGCGGTGATTGAAGAGTCACAGCACCGATAACACTGTTGCAGTAATTACTGTAGCAATGTCAGGATACACTCTGGAGGTACAAAAAATGAGACAAAGGGTAATGATTGGAATACGTAGGACGAAGCTTACTAGAAAATCTAAGAGGATACATCGGACGATGGAGAATGACTCGAAAAATGAGTCACACCTCAGAAAAAGAGGGTGAGCAAAAAGGAGAATAAATGAGAGAGGCGCCGACTAAATAATAAGTCGGAGAGAAGAGTATAAAAAATTGAGTATCTGGAAACTGATGTGGTCCGACCGAGGTATTCGGAAGGACCGCACCAGCTTCAGGGACTAATGTTGGGGGGATGACCCCAGGTAGGGTTAAGATAAGTAACAAAATAAAGGAGCCTTCATGTTCAGAGTCGGATCATGGAATGATTCGGCCGAGTCATGTAGGGGTCTGCCGAATAAGGTCCGACCTGTTCCGAGTCAGGTAGTTAAGACCTGACTCGACCGACATATGGGTTATGTCGGCGTACTGCTGCTACATAACTTAAGTGCAGGTGAAGGTCAAGCCGAGTCATGCGAGACGAGGACAAGTCAAGGGAAGCTTGCCCAAGAAGGAGAAGGCAAGTCCCGAAGTCAACATCAGCCACTGTCTCTCCTCAAGAATTTGCACAGTGCCAAGCGCTACAGACAAGAAGCAGAGTGGCAGAGGAGAAAAAGAAGGTCACGGAGGTGACAGTCCTCATGCCCGAGTCTCACATGTGGTGGACTTTGTGTCTTTGCTATCGATAGGAGGGGGACACGGAAAGAGGCCCGCCGAGTTACCACTTTGGGATAAGCATATTCCATGAATATGCTTGTCCACGTCAGCCCTAGGAGGAACCAAGCCTCTCCTTTATAAGGAGGGGTTGGGCGTCCTGAAGAGGTGCGGTGACCCAGCATACCACTGCATGATGTAGTACACTATAGTCATTGACATAACACCAATGAAACACCGTTCACTAGTATTACATCCCTCCGAGTGGTACAACAGAGACACAACAGGTCCAAGATATGACTATAGGTTACAACTCAACTCTTTACACAAGATCCAAAGAACACTCTAGGTTAAAGAGAGTTAAAGAAACTTCTTACAAAGAAGAATCAGAAATAAACAACTCAAAAACTATCATACTATTAAGACTAGTATTTAACTAATGGTCTGGCATTGCTGCTATTGCAATAAACTACAGAAATAGGTTCTATGGCTAGAGATTATATTCCTATCTAATCAGTCACTTCGTCTTCACTTGAGTTTATGTATATGTTGACTTCCTTGACTTCATTGAAGAACTTTAGATTCTGGTGATAATTCCTGCAGAATAACTTGATGTATACATCGTGTGTACTGGCTTTAGATCCTAGCAAGGGTTAAGAAGATACGTTGAGTACGAGCGTACTCAGCAAGTTCACTAGAAAAGGAGTGTCTAATGCACTAATTCTACAGCCACAGACCATAGGTCATAGGCCATGCAAGTTTTCGTAAACATTTCTTCAAAGGTTGCTTTTATTCTGAAAAGCTATGTCCGTCAGCCTTCACGGGTTTACTAGAACTTTCATGGAGTTTCTTTCCCACCGCGTTCGCAGCTCCTTCCCGGAACAGGGAGTAACAAGTTATAGTTCTTACACTCTATAGAGGTGCGTTACTTTACCCATGAGAGATCTTAGCTTTGTTGCACATCCGGGCCACGAACCCGTTCACACTTCCTTGGTGTGAGGCCCAGACTAAGACCCAAGCCAATCACTGCCTTCTCCGCGACCCCGCATGTCTCCTTGGTGTATGCCATCCCACCTATTGAATTACGGCAATTGGCAGTACAGACCGTTCAGATGCCGGAACTATCGTGGGACGTTGAGGGCTCCCACCCATATGCTGCATATCTCCTACGAATTACCAATAAATGCACGCTACGGAGATAAAAGCCATGACCCGCACATCCGGATCCATGCGAGAGGGAAAATATACAGCTGACTTCTCCGTCCCATTCCAAATCTCATGGTTAACGTGTGATATACGGCGCAAGAATCACTGACGGCATTGGTTGTTAAGTCCTAGATAATATGTTCCTTACCACTAGAACTCTTATAGTAGGTTATTACCTCATGGTAAATAACCTATAATAACATTATTATGAAAATAGTTTTTTCTGTCCTTTTTCAAATGCAGGTGATGACAACACTGGATTTGCAAAGTACTTTAGAGAAAATAATCAAAGGACATGAGAAAGTGTGAACTTGCCTGTTGTGATTGCAATATTATGCACTCACGATCTTCAAGACAATATAAGATCCAATATCTGAAATCAGCATCATTGGTACGGTAAGGACTAATGTTTAAAGAAGCAAGATGCTATTATGCATAAGTAATGTAATGCAATTTCGTAAACCCGAATCCCGGGGATAGCATTGATCTAGGGTTTGGAAACTGGAAATGGCTTCTTTGGAATGTGTTGCCCTTTTAGATTAAGTTTCACACATGTGCTTCTTATTAAGGCTTGTGAGTGTGTGTGAAACAATATGTAAGTATAGTAAAGCACACACAATAATGGAATACTCAAGTGGAAAATATATCTGTAGACTATGTATATAAGGTTTGTTTATCATTTAGAGTTTTCATAAAAATTCTTATGTCTTGCTTTATAATGTTCCTTAAAAGAATAACTTTTGAAGAAAATCTTACTTAGCTAAGGATAAGTATTTAAATTTTAAGTTAACCTTATTAGGGTTTCTTTTAAGTTATATAGTCTTTAAGTAAGAAAGAAATGATTTATTGGAATAATGATATTAGTAGTATTTGAGACTTATCTATTTTGGTTTTGAATTTGGTTAGTTTGGGATTAAGATGCTTTAACAATTAATTATAACAGACCAAAGTTAACTATAAGGTATATAATAAAGTTTTTAGCATTATACATAAAGTCTGGTAGACTAAAGTTAACTTTAAAACATAGATGGACTTTAGGTGTAATGCTTATTATACTTATACCTTATTCACTTCATAATGTTTCTTTAAAGTTACTTAAGAATGGTATTACTTTTAATTGGTAGTGGTTTCTTTATATTCTAAATGTATAAAGGAATTCACCTCCCTATAAGGGTGTGGTTAAGGTTTGTGAATAAGTAAACAATATTATTTACTACTTATCAATTCACTTATAGTGTTTTGATTTGTTTGTAAATTTGTGGTTAAAGTAAAGGGATAGGTTTTATTTCACTACAAATTATTCTTGGAGGTTTTATATTAAATAACAATCCTTTTATAAAATAATCTACTCTTATGGTTGAAGGATAATTCAATAAAATTGTTTTTAAAATGTGTTAAACCATTTTGACTTCACACTAACAATATTTAAGACTAATACTATTTATTAGACTCAATTGACTAAATTTTAAAATTATTAGTAAATTTTTATTTATCTTTATAAGAATTATTAGTTAAAGAAATAGATTTAAATTCAAATTATTAAAGTGTTTAACTTTTTATTTAACTTAAAAGTGGAATATTATATTTTTAGCATATAGGTATTATTTTTGTGATCATTTTGGTATGTTACATTTATTTTTGTGATTTATAAATAATAAGATATGATTTTATTATACTTATTTATTTATAAAGACTTAATAAATAATAAATATTTAATTAGGTGGAATAATAATGCATGATTATAGTTTTAAATTATAATTATTATTTTCTAAGATTTTTGGTATTTTATTTATATTTTTAACATTTACCATTATTAAAATATGAATATCAAAGTTTTATTACTTATAAAATCTTTATTAAATAATATTTATTTAAATGGTTAACATAATAATGTTGGATAATAGTTTTAGGTTATAGATTTTATTTTTCTAAACATTTTCATATATTACATATATTTTTCTGAAT
Source organism: Avena sativa (assembly GCA_916181665.1). NCBI lineage: Eukaryota > Viridiplantae > Streptophyta > Magnoliopsida > Poales > Poaceae > Avena > Avena sativa. The sequence continues at coordinate 223,658,044 of OV702296.1, forward strand.
TATAGAACAAAAGATATTAATTTTACAAGATTTAATCACTTTATTTGATTTCTAGAATTTGATATTTGAATTTATATTGTGTTTATCAATTTTTACTAAACAGACAATACTTTTCTTACCAATACTGGACCTACCCTAGTGACTGAACCGTGGGCCATTGGCCATGTCACATGCCACGCGTGCAAGAGTAGGTCAAACCAACTGACTGGGCTAGGCTGACGAGAGCATGACGTCATGCTTACGTCGACAATGGGGAACCTGCAGACGATGCTCGAATCCGGCGACAGGATGCACTCGCACTTGCGGGGTTAGGAGATTCGGACGCTGGAGACCAAGGCGACTCGACTGGTGGTCGCGCCGCCCGTATTTGGTCACCGGAGCACTAGCTCCGACAAGCATCTATGGCGGCGCACAGAGGTGCATGACACGGACGCGATGGAGGAAGAGAGGAAAGCAACGGAGGGGTGACAGAGCACCACGAGCTCACCAGCATGCCGTTGATGGGCTTTAGAAGACTTGGGGTAGCCGGAATCGAGATGGACGACGGCGGCTGGACTTTGGGAATATGAGATCGCCGCATCGACTTGAGACGCCCCACTTCAATTCCTCTAGCAAGGAGACTTAGGGGGACACGACGAAGCCGTGTGCTTGATCAACGGAGCACGACGAAGCTTAGAATGGTGGCATCTCGAAGCTAGGGTTTCGACCCCGAGAGCAGACAAAGAGGAAGAGAGTGGTGAGTGGGAGAGGATGAGAACGAGACTAAGTGTTGTGGTGGTGTTCTTATCTTCCAGGGTGAGGTCGGCAACTGCACGAATCGTGTAGCAACGGCGGCGTACAGCAGAGCACTCGCCAACGAGCTGCTTCTAGTCGACGAGGAAGACGACGACGACATTTCGAGGAAAACCCCCTGGCGCTCTTCTGATTTGCTCCGCAGTCCCTCCACGGCCCCACCTGCCAGCGAGTCAACGAAGAGGTATTCCGGCTGGGCCGCTGTTGGGCTAGGTGGGCTGTAGTGTAACGCGCGTGAGCGACACAGAGTGAAGAGGAAAGATGGGCCGTGGGCCACATTTGATTCTTCTATTTTTCCCCTCAGTTTGTTTTTCTTTTTCGATTTCTATTATCTGTTTTCTTTTCTAACCTTTTTATTTAAACAACAATTTTTATTTATCTTTATGGAATTCCTTTGCTAATACTTGCAGCAAATATAAAAGGATATTTAAAAAAATCATTTTGTGAGTTTTTATTATATAGTGCTATAGTTTCTTTATTTTCTTTATATATATACTTTTCCTATTATTATTGTGAAGCTTTTAATATGCATTTAATTGAAGTAATATCTATAAACTTTTTATAGAATGCATTACTTATTAACTCATGAGATTTTATTCTCATTAACTTATAATATTAAGGAAATTTTTATATGGTGATCCTGCATAATATCCTAAGGATTTACTATGGTTAATATCATTCCCCTGAATCTAGTAAATACCAAGGTTTATATTTTGTCAAAACTAGCATAAGAGTTAGGGTGTGAATTGAAAATGCTTACCATAATTTCTTAGAAGATTTAATATTCTCATATTTCCTTTATTGATGTGAATAAAGATTAATGGCTAAACACATTGTCCTTAAGTGTGTGATTTTTTTAATGATATCACCCTATAAAGTAAAATAGTGGGATCGTTTTCTAGGCTAACTTATTAGAAAGGATTGATAAATATAGCTCCTAAGCACATGTGATCATGATAGTTGGAAATGGCAAAGATGTGCTTAAGTGATTTGCTATAGGAATATATTCCTATAAGCCATTGTATAATTAAGATGATAGATCAATCATTTGAAATGGATACTATGTTTGGTTAAGGATTTAGGGTTTAGTGTTTACCAAGAATTTCTATCTTCCATAATTCACAATCCTGGACTTCTGATTAAGGAATTCCTTTCCTAGATATTCTACTTCTTCGTATCCATCATCATGTGTTAACATGATGAGCTTTACTTCACATGAACATTCTTGTCCACCTTGTATTCTTCTAAATCCATTTATAAATCCAATTAGTTTGACACTAAAGATTTTCCTAATCTTTTCATATCTATACTTAGTTGTCAAACTATTTTACCACTAATAATCTCCCATCCAATAGATGGTTACTTCCAACTCCATTCATACTCTTCCTTAATCATCCATCACTAGTAATACTCCAGTAGATGTATATATCAAATTCTACTTCACCTCAAGTGCTTAGTATTTCCAAAGAGGAAAATATACTTATTTAATCCAATGTTGCTCTAACATCATCATAAACATACTATCTTATATTTACTTCACTCTAGTATCTTATATTCCAACCTCACATTATATTAATGTGACTTGTAATGGATAACCTAGGATAATATATCTAGACTAGGGTTTAATCATGGTCTATTCACCAATGTCACTTGTACATGATACAAGCATTCAATCTTGGTGACTTAAGCATGATCATTATAATCCTTTGATCATTTATGGCTTAGGTTTCCAGTTGGCTAATTAAGGCCTCATCAATACAACACTACGGTTGTATTATGGTTATCTTCTCAATGTATCTATTTAACTAAGGAAGATTATTCATTTACTATTCCTACTTGATTCAATAGGGCTGCTCCTGGTAACTTATCTTCAGAATTTATCCTTGTAATCTCCTTAATTGTTTCTTTATAGGCACTTAAGTGAATGCAATGATAAGGACAAGAGTTGATAGATCAAGAATTGATAGTTTAAGAATTTTTGAATCAATAGTTGATTACTCAACATTGATGAACAACAGATATTAAGATAGGATTCATTATAGATGATAAAGATTGATATGGAAAGAAAGATATGTGGTGAATGATCTTGAATTGGTTTCTTTCCTACTCAATCTTACTAAAGAGTTAAGGTTAGGTATTACCATGATACGCATGGTATAAGCAGACGAGATTACGATAGATCAAGAATTAGTTGTTACATTCTTATTACTTAAGTTATGTTTATAACTTGGTATTCATGAGTTGTGTATTGAATACTAGGATATGATTATCTAAGGATCAAATATAAATCATTAAATAATGTATTAGGTTTAATGTTTATTACATTTGATCTACCCTTAGATCAAATCTCCCTTACCCAAAATAAGGTTTTAACAAAGTTCATATTGAAACTTATCGCGGTCAATTTGATGATCTACTTCAATTCCATCAAGTTAAGAGAAGCTTCAATCTCTTTGACAAGTTTTTATTTAAAAGCGCGAAAATTATTCGGATTTTCTATGCATGAATGCAATGCACACATCTGTGTTCAGCTTATTTCTAAGCTCTAATGCTGGGATGTTACAAGAGGGGATCGATTCATTATTTCACCAGGGACAAGTTGTAGATTATTCTTCCTCTCGCTCATACAACTCGAGGAGTAAGTGTAGCTCCATTAGTGTTGAATAAAGATTGAGTTCTAGCATTCTGTGTGTAGAAACCACTACATCTTCCCTCCCTGGATCCCACTAGCATCCATTGGCACCCAACTTAAGCCTACCCATGGCATCTGCTGTGCCACCACTACGACAATCCCACATTGAGGAAATCTTGTGGAGACCCTCACGAGAGAGGACGCGGCAAAGGACGAGGTCCCCGACCTCTAGGGTACCCGCCCGTACGTTGTGGCAGTGGTACCGACGTAGCGCCTGTTGGTTCCTGGATTCCCGCATATTGACCTTGTGCTTGGATTCTTCGATGAAGAGGTTGTCGTTGTGGAGCATCTCCTCTTGCAGTGCTTTGTTGAAGGCGAGCACCCGTGGGGAGCCATGTTTGAGCTCCGCGGGGATGAACGCCTCAGCACCATAGATGAGGAAGAATGGAGTCTCACCGGTGGGCTTGGTTGAGGTAGTGTGGATGGACCACATCACCCCGGGGAGAGCCTCAATGCAACCACGCCCACACTCCTTGAGCTTGCGGCGGAAACTCTTGGTCTTGAGTCCCCTTAAGACCTCCGCATCCACGCGCTCAGCTTGTCCGTTGCTACGAGGTTGGGAAACTGATGCATAGCAATCTTGGTGTCGATGCCCTCGTAGTAGGACTTCAATGCGTCGTTGGTGAATTGGCTTTCATTGTTGGTGATGATGATGCGGCTGGGCACACTAAAGCGGCACTTGGATGAACCTTACTGCTGATCGCGTCGGGATGGATCTGACCGGTTCCACATGTGCCCATTTGGTGAACTTGTCGATTGTGACATAGAGGTACTCCTAACCCCCAGGCAATCACGAGAAAGGCCCCAAGATTTCCAACCCCCAAACCACAAAGAGCCATGAGAGCAGGATGGTCTGGAGTTGCTGTGCTGGCTAGTTTATCTGCTTGGCATGGAATTGGCAAGCCTTGCATGACTTCACCATCTCCATGGAGTCCGTGAGTACTGTGAGCTAGTAGAAGCCACTTCAAAAAGCTTTCTCGGCAAGGGTACGTGAGGAGGCATGATGGCCGTGTTCCTCGGAGATACACCAAAGGGCCACACTGTTATGACAACAACAATAGAGGTCTCCGTCTACCATGCAATACTTCTTTGGAGGGCGGACAAGGCTCTCTGCCATGTAATCATCAGGGAGGATGTCGTGCTTGAGGCATATCTTGAGTTCGATGATCCAATCTGACTCCTGGGCGGTGGCTTCCAGGACCAACCTGTTACCGGAGGGTGGGCCGCAGTTCGGGGAACCTAACGAGGGTGGGGGAGGGGGCTCCTCGGGATGAGACTTTTCCTTCAGCGGTGGTGCGGCCGAGGGCTCAAACATCCTCTCCTTGAATACCCCTGGCCGCTGCGTCTCTTGACAGGTTGCGTGCTTCGAGATCTCGTTTGCCTCGTGATTGTCCCCCTCGGATGTGTAGCAGGTCCATGCCTAGGAAGTACTTCTCGAGCCTCCGCACGTCCCCAAGGTACGCTGCCATGTGCTCGTCCATGGGGCTATAGCTCTTGTTGGAAAAGTTAACCAGGAGTAGGGAGTATCCCTGAATCGTGATGCGCTTGATGCCGAGGGCAATGGCCACCTTGAGGCTAGCGATCAGACCCTCGTACTCGATGATGTTGTTGGAGCGCTTGACTTTGGCTCTGAAGTGTAGCTGAACTGCATAGTACAGCTTGTTTCCGGTTGGGGCTGGGACGTCAGCATAGTAGCGGCTACCGCTCCGTCATTGTTGAACGCCCCATCAAAGTTCATGCTCTAGCGCCCAGAGCCAGCTTCCCGGGGAGCTGGGTTGGTTCCTCCCTAGGATCGTTCCTCCCTGGGTTGGTCCATTCCGCTGTGAACTCCGCAAGGGCCCTCTCGCGGGCAGTGGGCGTGGTGTCGAATGTTCGCTCAAAAGGCTATAGTTCGATCGCCCACTCAGCCACGCGGCTCATGGAATTGGGGTTGTGGAGGATTGTGTCCAGGGGAACTTGGTGACCACCTTGATGGGGTGGATTTGGAAGTAGTGGCGCAGCTTGTGTGATGCCATGAGGAGTGCGTAGAGGAACTTCTGCTGCACGGGGTGCCTCTCCCGGGCGTCCTGGAGGACCGTGCTGACGAAGTAGACCGGCCGCTGCACGAGCTCCATTGTCGTTGGATTGTCGACAAGTACACCATAGGGGGTCCTAGCGGCGTTGAGAAGATGGGTTGTGAGACGTCGGATGTTCCAGGAGCGGTGAGCACAATTTTACCCATGTTCAGATCTGACTGCGGTGATCGGATCCTACTCCTGTTAGCAACCCAGTAATATATTGTTGTAAGCCCGATGTTACAGCGGATTACAAGAGAGGTTCGCTTGTGCGAGTTGTGATTGTGGTTATTGATATGGTTGTTCCCTAAAGGCTCCCATAGGGCTGGTTTATATAGTCACCAGGACCTAGGGTTACAGGAGAGACCTATCCGGCTACGTTACAGAGTCGGTAACTAGATACATCTTGGACTACAAGTAGTATTACAGGCCTAAGTCGGTAACTCTTCTGGGCCTTGTCGTAGCCGGAACTGGCTCCTCCTCTTTCTCTGACTGGGCCTCCCATGAAGCAAAGCTCTAACCCGTTGGTGGGCCACCCTGGTCAGCGAGTCCTGTGGGTATACCCGGAAACTATATCCCCAACAATAGCCCCTGGAAGTCTCCAAGATCCAAAGTCGGATAAATCATCTAGCTTGATGGTTTCTTCGTCTTGAGAATCTTTAAGGGTTCCCTAAAATCTTCTTTTAATAGTGTAGGATTCCGAGTCCGTTGAGTTGGATATATTTTGTTCTGACCTTAGTCTTTTCCTTGCTCGGTTTGAAACATAAGCCAGATTTTACAGCGGCATGCTAGCTGACAACTTTTTAGAACAGGTCCTGTCACTGATAGGAGTCTCGTCAACACGACCGTTGGTGGGTCCGCTCCCTACGAAATAGAGCATCGTTTTAATGCTCATGTGAGAATCGAGGGGGTGGAGGAGTTACGAAGAAGCCACCTCCCTCTCTCCTATACGCGTGTCGTAAATCGTGCAACTGACGCATGAATCTTGGCGCAGAGCCAAGTAAAGAGAGGAGAAACCCTTCTATCCTAGATTCATCTCTCCACTGTTCTCACTAATTGCCTCCTCGTACTCCTCGAGCCCTCCGCAGCTACTCTCATCTACACGCCGCGAGAAAATTCTCCTTCCCCCACCAATCCTTCATTTTCCCCAAAGCGATGGCATCTGCATCTACCTCTGGAGCGACGGTGGTTGAAAAGAAGTTGTGGGGCCTCTGGGTCCCAAGTGTCATGGACGACACGAGCTCCAGGTCATGGAGGATAGGGATACATCACCGATGGCGCATGGCGGAGCGCCTCAAGACACGCCACTCCTGCACCGCGCGACGACGAGCGGGTGCTCTTCGGCACGCACATCGACCGTGGCCTCATCCAGCCACTGTCGGACTTCTTCATCGAGGTCCTAAAATACTACGGTGTGCAGCTCCATAATCTTCCTCCCAACTCTCTGCTAGAGCTTAGCACTCATGCAGCTTTGTGCGAGGGGTTTCTTGGCATTAGGCCAAGTCTCACCCTTTTCCGGTACTGCTACGGTACCCGGAAGAATTCCATTAGTGTCGGTGTTCCTTACACCACTCACACTCTTAGCTTAGTCCTTAGGAGAAACCAAGTTTATCCTAGGATTAATGCTAGTGAGTCTGTTAAATCTTGGGCCAGAACTTTCTTCTACCACAAGGATATTCCGGCTCCAGAAAAGGCGGAAGGTCTTCCGGAGTTCGTCGGCGGTGTCGCTCCCCACCAAAAATCATGGGACTCAGAGTCACCGGAACTGTTGGATATCTTGATCCTCGCGAAGAGGCGGAATAAGTTTCTGATGAAGCTCAAGGGCCTCCATAGATCCGACTTGATCCACTGCTGGATGGATCGCCGGATCCAGCCTCTGCAGCATCATGGAGATCGCCTCAAGCACACCTTCACTAGCGACAAGAAGGACAGCCTGCGGGTGAGCCAACACCGGATTCCGACAAAGGATTACAGGACCCTTATGCAGTACTTGATCAAGGACAAACTGGAAAGAAATTTTTGGATGTCTCCCTGAAGATGTTCATGTCCAACCGTCCTCTGACTCTGGTAAATATTTCGACTCTGCTTTTGCATTTTGTCGTTCTTTTCTATTTATTTCTCCGACTCTATTTTCATCAATTCTTTTTGACTTTGTCAGCTCAAGAAACTCCCTGAGTCTGAGCTAGCTCCACTAGAGGGCTATCTCTTAGATGATCCGGAGGTGACGGAGGATGACGAGGTGCAAGAAGTTTCTGCCTCCACTTCCAAGAAGCATAAGGCAAAGGAAGTTGTTATCACTGCTGGTAGCCAAGTGCTACCAGTAGTTAAAAAGTAAGGACCCTATCTTTGTTTTTAGTATTTTTTACATTTATTTATTTCCAAAACATGCTACCAGCAGTTAAAAAGTAAGCACCCTATGTTTGGTTTTAGTATTTGTTACATTTCTTTATTTCCAAACCACACTTGATATTTGGATTTGCGTGCTTCAGAGCTAAAGCAGTTTTGAAGAGTAAAGCGAAGCCATGCAGCAAACTAGGCAAGCAGCTGCGTCATCAAAGGCTTGTCATCTCCCCAGTGATGCCACCGCCGACTCCAACCGGTACTCCATCATCAGCACCAGAGGCTTCTGCCTCTCCTGATGCCGACAACATTTTGAAAGCCCTGGTCACCGTTGGTGACCAGGAAACTAACAAGGGTGGACCCGTTAAGGGTAATGATCCCATGGTAATATCTACAGGAGAGTTGGATAACGTGGCCGGCTCTGCTGTCTCTGAAGGAAATATACCCTAGAGGCAATCATAGAGATAATTATATTTCTTATGTATCCATGAGTTATTGTAATGTTCCTTGAATATCCATATCAGGCAACTTGTATTGATTGGAAATTATGTGAATTGTTTGTGAAACTCTTTACTTGTATGGTTATCTAATAGTTATCCCTAGTCAGAATTCATGTGAGCACCCACGTGAATATTATACTAGCACATCGATTGGTTGATGACTAAGTTTATCAAGTCATAGACATGGAGATGTCAAACTAATGATGTGGACACATGTTATGAACATGGGGTTGGACTGACCCAATTTGAGACTGGCAATTAGTTGCAGCTCTCTCTGCACATCGTGTATGTTTTGTCCTTAGACCTGAGATTGTCGCATGTACTTGAGATGTGGATCGACCTACTTTGGGGCTATCAGACGCTGCTCCGTAACTGGGTAGTTATAAAGGTAACTTTCAGGTTTGTCATGAAGCATGCTGCAAGGCCTGGTCAATCAAGATGGGATTTGCCCCTCTCTACTTGAGAGAGATATCTCTGGGCCCCTCGAGTGATCGGATCCAGAAATGCATGGTCGTGCTACATAAGGTTAAGAGTTAACCTAGTAAAGGGATTCCGAATCACAGTATCGAGAAAGGGAGGTCAGCTTGGAGCTAGACCAAATATCGTGAGGCAAAGGGAAAGACATGTACTAAACCTTGTGATGGTTCATCCGATATGATCTTTGTATGCGTTTAGGAGTTGGCACGTCTTGCTAGAGGCCGCTACCAACTATTGAAAGAATAAGTGTATTCGTGTCACGTCTATACGTATATGAACCTATAGGATCACACACTTAAGAGGCTGGAAGCCTAATGAGGATTAGATCCGAATTAGACCAGGCTTAGGCTACTAATGGGCTGCTAATGTAGAAGCCAACTAGGGATGCCTATATAAGAGAGGGTGGGGCGAGCTGACCAGGGTTATACAATTCCACCCAGCCGCCACTCCTCACGCCTATGTCGCACGCGCGGACCTAGCAGTCTGGCGTCTGACGCTTCCACCCCGCACATGTGGATACCTCGGAGGTGCTGCATCTGTGGCACTTGGACGAGCCGCGCAAGGTGAGCTGCTCGTGGGACGAGGAAAAGGAGGAGACGTAGAACATCTACACTTCCTCGACGCGCTTCATCAAGTTCCGCAACCGCGCGTCTTGTGGTAATCCCGTGATCTATGACAACAATATTCCTAGTTTACGCGATATATTTGTTTTGCGCTAGTGTAGCCTACCCGTATCCCTTCAGTCTCCGGCCTAAAGCGGAAGAAGAAAGAGGAGATCCTCAAGCTGGCACATTCCAGTCTTGAGAAGCAAACCCTCACTCTAGAGGCAACAAGCCAGGAGATAGAGGACGTGAAGCTGGTCAGCCTCCTGGACCAAATTTTGGTCCGGGACACGAAGATAGAGTCTGGCGAACTCCCAGCGACGGACGTTCCCTCCCTCTCCCTTTCCGATAAAGTGTTTCACAACACTAAATTCGGATTTGAGGAGTTGCACCTGGAACACATTGTAAGTTTCCGATTCTTATTTGCAGTTATTTTATTATCATATACTCTAGACCCCAAGCAAAAAGTTAGATAAACATCAGTGAATCCGAGTTGATGCTTATAGGATGCAAAAGAACGATGTAGTGTAGCCCCCAAGGCTCATGCTGTATTTTTACTTAGTTAAATTTGCAGCCCGAGTCTTAGTAACTGTCTGACGGTATTCCGTCTGTAAACTTACAGAAAATTGCATCTTCCAACCAAGAATTCCTCAAGAATATATGCAATAAACGCAAGGAAATCAAGGCCTTGCGCCTTGAGAATTCAAAGTTGAAAGTTGAAAAAGATGAAGCAGAAGGTGAACTTTTCCGACTTCTTTGTCACTTAGCTATTGTCATAGGAAAACTTGTTCTATCCGACTGATATTTTTCCCTTTGCAGAATTGTTGTGTGAATCCAGCAAGATGGTGGAGCAATCCGAGAACTTCAAGGTCTTGGAAATGGAGAATGCTGAGCTCTGGGACAAGCTAGAGAAGCTCACTATTGAGTCGGATAAATCCATAGATGATGTCCTGGAGTCAAGGAACCTTGAGACCGTGAGGCTCGAGAAGCTGGTAGCCCTCGGATATAATCAATTGGATGATCTCAAAAAGGACTTTGATAGCCAGAGGGATCTATCCCAGGCCACAGAGAGTGAATTGAATAGCCTCCGTGAGGAGCGTGCTTAGTGGAATCATTCTATGCTAGGTAAGATTTCCGACTTTCCTTATTCAATTAATTTTTTGACTTTCTCTTGAGTCAAATTTTTACTTTTGGTTCTTTCCGAGCCCCCCTGAACCTTTTCCGACTGCCCTACCTCCGAACCTCGCCTCGAGCGCATAAACCTCATTGGAGATATTTTGTTCGACTTTCGCTAGACTCTTGAAGAGGCCGGCGAGTCGGTCAAACTTTCTAACTTGCACAAAATGTCAGCGCAAGGGGTGAGGGACAAGGCTAAGGAGATTCCGAAGCTTATTGAAGACTGGAAGATCTCCTATGCTCGGACTGTTGCACAGACTGCTCTTACCATGATGATGAGCCACCATAGCGATATGGCAATCTGGCATGTCACCAAGGGTATCGTCGAGGAGGACGATGAGGGTAACCCACAAAATATCAAGGCTATCCAAGATTCATGTGCAAGTTACGCTTGCCGTGTGGCGGAGATGACCAATTACATGATGCCTTTCTTTGAATCTGTCGATGTGCCTCCCTCGCCTCAAGAGCCAGAATACAGCCTCGCTGTAGCAGCTTTCGAGTCCGAGATCCATGATGACAACATTGTCGACTCAAGCGCTCCACGCTCTTCATCACCACCACCTGATTCTGCAGTATAAACATTTATAATGCATTATTCTGAACTTGGTCATCTAATGATGGAAACAATATTTTGATTGTGATGGTCTGTAAGAACTTAATGCTTTTACTATCGTAGTACTTTTGTTTGTCTATATTGTATGAGTGTGCTTGAAAATTTCTGAAGCACTATTTTTTATGCGTATACTTGTCATTTTATCTGGCTCTCTGCCTCGTCCCTTTTATGAGTCGTCCAACCTTTAGCACGAAAACTTTGCCGAGCAATGGATCTCAATTGCTAAACCAGTTTAAACTCAGAAACAAAGCCAGCTTCCAGTACAAACAATTCATTACTCGGAAGATACCCGCGTCTAAGCAATCAGATAAAAAACCAAAGTATAAACAATAAACTGATTGTTTTACCCTAAGGTAACATTTTTTAGACATTCAAAAATCATAACCATAATGAACATGAGCATAAAATACTTTCAAGCATTCTGGGATTTTTTGAAAACGGCATGCCCTTTTGGAAATAAGATGGCAAAAAACTTCTCAAAGATAACATATGAGGAACCCAATACTTTATTTCACTTTGAACATGTACATATATGATTATAAGGAAATATAACTAAGAATAGAAGGGACGTAGTTGTGCAATATTCCATGGACGGTCTATCTCTTCCGTGTTTGTACTACCGCCAGCTCTCTTTCTCTTCTGAGTATCTGGTCCTTCCTTGACTGGTCTCATATCGGTTAAATAATATGACTCATTATGCAGGACTCTGCTAATCATAAAAGGTCCTTCCAAAATCGAGGAAATTTTGTTCTTTCTTTTTTGCACAAGCCGGAGAACCAAATCGCCCTTCCCGAAAGAATGGTTCTGTACTCTCTGACTATGATACTTGTGCAACTTCTGCTGATATGCTGTAGATCTCTGCTCAACAATGACGCACACTTCTTCAATTATATCGAGATTATCCTGTCGAGAAACTTCTGCATCTTCTTCGATATACGCTTTGACTCGTGGAGACTGATGAATTAGATCACTTGGAAGAACTGCTTCTCCACTGTAGACCAAGAAGAAAGGAGTGTATCCGATTGATCTGTTAGGAGTTGTACGTAAGCTCCATATCACAGATGGTAATTCTTCCGCCCAAGCCCCCGCGGCACGACGAAATGGTGCCTCGAGATGAGGTCGGAGTCCTTGTAAAATAAGACTGTTAGTTCTTTCGACTTGTCCATTAGCTTGTGGATGCGCGACTTATGCAATATCGAGTCCGATCCCTTATTCTTTGCAGAATTCGGCAAGTTCCCCCATGGAAAAATTTCTCCCGTTGTCAGTAATTATACTGTACGAATATCCGAATCGGATGATCACGTCCTTGATGAACTTTCTGGTTGTGGCTCCATCGCAACTTGTTACGGGATTAGCCTCAATCCACTTTGTAAATTTATCGACCATCACTAGTAGTTGAATAAATCCATATTTTGCCATGCGAAACTGTCCTACCATATCAAGCCCCCAGACTGCAAATGGCCATGTAATAGGAATTGTTCGCAGCTGATCAGCCGGAACATGTGCCCGATGGGCGTACTTTTGGCAGCCCTTGCACGCTTTGACCAGTTTATCGGCATCCACCTTAGCTATGAGCCAAAAGAATATGTGTCTAAAAGCTTTTGCTACGAAGGATCTGTCTATAGCATGGTGACCACACTTTCCTTCGTGGATTTCTCTCAAGATTTCCACTCCTTCTTCCGGATAAATACATCGCTGAAAACACCTAGAAACACTTCGCTTATAGAGCTCACCATTTATTATTGTGTAGGATTTCGCTCGTCGGACGATCTTCCGGCTCAGGACTTTGTCTTCGGGTAATTTTCTGTCTATTAGGAAATCCAGATAGGGTTTTGTCCAGCTAGGAATTATAGCCAGAACTGCTATTAAAGGTCAGTCGGATTTCATCGGATAGTCCTCATCAACTATGGTTATGGAGGGGACCTTTAAATGCTCTAAAAAAGCACCATCCGGTACTTGTTTCCACGCAGAGCCTATCCTTGATAGAGCATCTACTTCCTCATTTTCCACTCGAGGGATGTGTTAAACCTCAAAACCCTCGAACGATTTAGATAATTCATCCACGACAACTTTGTAGGCTGCCATGTGTTTGTTTTCATTGTAGATGTCGGATACTTGCTGAGCAACTAAATCTGAGTCTCTGTAACACATGAGTCTTCTAAGGCCAATCTTCTTGGCCATGCATATTCCATGTAACAATTCTTCATACTCGGCAATATTATTGGTCGCCAAGAAGTGTATTTGTAACACATAGAATATCTTATCTCCTTGGGGTGATTTGAGCACCACGCCAGCCCCCGAGTCTCCTCGTGCTTTTGATCCGTGAAAATGAAGGGTCCAAAATTCTGAGTGTGGAGGACTTGTGTTTTCTGCCATCTCTGTCCAATCCACAACGAAATCGGTAAGTACTTGGGATTTGATTGTTGTACGCATACTCAATGTCAAAAGCTGCAAGCTCTATTCCCCACTTTGCGACACATCTTGTGGCGTCACGATTATTGATTATACCTCGCAGGGGAGCAGTGCTCACCACTGTGATCTTGTGATCTTGAAAGTAGTGGCGTAGCTTTCTGGTTGCGAAGAACACTCCATAGGCTAGCTTTTGATGGTGTGGATACCGTTGTTTCGACTCTGTCAGAACCTCACTCAGGTAATAAGTTGGACGCTTCCCCTTATGCCCATGGCCTTCTTCCTCGCACTCTACTACTGTTACCACACTTATGACCTTGTTGGTCGCTGCAATATAAAGTAACATACGATCCTAAGGTTATGGCATTGCGGGAACTGGTGGGTTTGAAAGTAGGTCTTTCAAACTTTGTAGGGCAGTATCAGCTTCCTGGGTCCAGAAAAATTTGTCAATTTTCTTCAAGATTTTGTATAAAGGTGCGGAACTTTCTCCGAGCCGGCTGACGAACCGACTTATTGCTTCAATGCAACCAGTGAGACGTTGCACGTCCTTCAGGCGAGTCGGCCTGGTAGTGTTAAGTATAGCCTTGATTTTGTCCCAGTTCACCTCTATGTATCGCTCAGAGACGATGAAACCTAACAATTTTACGGCTGGAATTCCAAAGAAACACTTCTTTGGATTTAGCATCATATTGAATTTTCGTAGGCTAGCAAATGTTTTCTCCAAGTCAGAAATTAAAGTTTCCTTCTTTTTGGACATAACTACTATGTCATCTACGTATACATGGACGTTCCGTCCGATTTGGTCGTTGAGACAACGTTGCATATTATGTTCATATGTTGCTCATGCGTTCTTTAAACCAAAAGGCATAGTTTTGTAGCAGAAGGTTCCGAAAGGAGTGACGAAAGACGTCTTAATTTGGTCTGATTCTTTCATCGGTATTTGGTGATATCTGGAATATGTGTCGAGAAAACAGAGTAATTCCGACCCTGTCGCTGAGTCAATAACTTGATTGATTCTTGGCAAAGGGAACGGGTCTTTTGGGCATGCCTTGTTTAAAGCGGTATAATCTACACACATCCTTAAATCAATAGTGTCCTTTTTAGGGATGAGTATAGGATTTGCCACCCAATCTGTATGGATGACCTCTATTATGAATCCGGCTAATTCTAGTCGGGCCAATTCCTTGGCTATTGCTTTGCACTTTTCATCACCAAACCGTCGTAAGGACTGTTTGACGGGTTCAGCGTCAGGGTACACATTAAGAGAGTTCTCAGCAAGTTCGCTAGGTACTCCGGTCATGTCAGAAGGCTTCCATGCAAAGATATCACTATTAGCTTTGAGGAACTCAACGAGCGCGCTTTCCTATGCGAGGTCTAAGCCTACCCCTATGTTCGTCATCTTGGAGGGATCATCTTCCTTCAGCGACGTTTTCTTCGTCTCTTTCGACGCCTTGAACTTCATGCTTGGCTTTAGCACCTCATTCTTTGTAGCGGGCATCTCGGACGGGTTGATGGTCTTCTTAATCTCCTGTTACTCCTGGGCGTGTAGCACAGCTTCGGCAAAGGAAGCATATCCTTCATTGCACTCTCACGCTTTCCTCGGATTTCCCCGGATGGTGATGACGCCCTTTGGACCTGCAAGTTTTATCATATTGTAAATGTAACAAGGACGAGCCATGAACGCCCAGTAAGCCGGATGCCCGGAGATGGCATGGTAAGCACTTTTGAACGGTGCCACCTCAAAAGAGAGTGGCTCGGTCTGGTAATTGTTCGGGTTCTGAAAGTCACGTACAGAGTAATCTCATCCAGAGAATCTGCATATCTCCCTGGTACAGTGCCATGAAAAGTTACACTGCTGTAACTCAACTGGATCTCGTGGAGCTTCATGCGGTGGAGCGTTTTGATGTAGATGATGTTAATGTTGCTTCCACCATCCATGAGAGTTTTAGAGAACTCATAGCCATCAATAAGAGGATTGACGACCAGAGGGTATTTTCCCTAACGATGTGTTTTCCTCATGTGATTTGAGCAATCAAAGGTGATGGTTACGTCCGACCAATCCAAAAATTGTGGAACAGCCGGAACTGTGGCATTGAGCTCACGGAGAACCGCCTTCTTGGCCTTAGACGGTTGAGATCCAAGGAAGAAGACATATGTGTCTTTCTTAGTTGGAAAATTCTTCTTTCCATCCGACTTGGGCTGTGCGGCATCCGCTTCTTCCATGTTGGAATCTTCCTTGGGCTCCTTGCCTTTCTCAGAATTTTTCTTTCCTTTTTGTTGCTTGGCTGTGTAGCCAGCGGATTCATCTTTTTTGATGTCGTCATTAAAACGCCACTCGGCATTTGTGTGGGTAGATCCTCCATTACTCTCCAAGTGGTGGACACAGGGATTATTGGCTATGTCGTCCCAGGTATAGGTTCTTCCGGGTTGCTGTTCTCCTCTGCCCTGGATTCGGGAAGTTCCACGGCCTCGACCTTGGCCGCCTCCGCGCCCTCCTCGTCCCCTGGATCCGAACATTGCATTGACAGCTGCATTGTCCGGAGCCGGTTTCTCTTCCGAGGTGTTCTTGCGCTTCTGAGCTTGTTGTTTGGCTATTTGGCCGCATTGGGATTGGCCAGAATATTTAGTAGCCCTTCTAAATCATTACCGGCATCAGCATATTTGCTTTCCGTCTCTATCATCTCTCCCAAATCTGTGACATGGTCACGCTTCAATCTGTGACGCAAAAGTCCGACTGGGAGTCCTGCAATGAAAGCTTCAATCGTAGTTTGCTCGTTTACTCCTTCACAGGAGTTCTTTGTGTCAATCCATCGTCTGAGGTAATCTCGGCAAGTTTCTCCGGGTCTCTGGGTGCAACGCTGCAAGTCTCCGAATATGCAGGGCCTCCTGTATGTTCCCTCGAAGTTTGAAAAGAACGCACTTTGCATATCATACCAGTTATGAATTGAATTTGTTGGCAGTTCACCGAGCCATGATCGAGCCATCTTCCTCAACATAAGCGGGAGATATCGGACTGCGACCAGGCAATTTCCTCCTTTGGCGATGCAGCATCCCTGAAAAAAGTCCTGGAGCCAGGTATCTGGCCAAGCCGCGCCGTCGTAGGGCTGGATGTGTTTGGCAATACTAAAGTCAACTATAAATTTGGTCTGACGTATGCATGGGCCAAAGAACTTGGGTACCACGTACACATCTTCTTCCTCGTACCGTCGCGCCTCTATATTTGACACAATGCGGTGGCGTGTGTCGTTTGGCGAGAGAGATCTGCGCCTTGGAGGCCCGCGACTTCTGCATGGCGGTGTCATATTTCTGCTTCTCCTCTCACCATTTCCGCCCCTACGGCTTCCATGGCTATGATGTGATCCTTCATGGTCGCTTCCTGGAGGCGATGATGTCCCTGGTGGGTTGTTTCCATCTGGGTTACGCGGTGGTGGTGGTGGAGCCTAATTATGATGACTTTGATGCTGATTTCTTTGGGTTCTGCCCCTACTTGATTCTGGACGATTCGGATAATCTCTTTGTCTGGCATTACCAGACGGACGGCTTGGTGGTGGCATTCTTAGCCGATCTTGCTCTCGCTGGTGGCGCACTTCCGGGTCTTCTCTATGGCGGTTGTTTTGCTAACAATGGCCTTGATGGCATCTTCGGACGCAGCCGGAATAACTCTTGCCCAGTCTCTTGCCGGCCTGCGAGAGTGGTCGTTTGAGCCGGTCCTTGAATTTTCTTCTTCTCCCCGAGGACGATAGCGTTGATCTGTGTGGTAAAATTCCTACTTTGAGGCCAGCTTGCCACTGAATGACGTGGCCGTTTTCTGCTACTTTAATCCTTTGTCTAGCAACACAACGCATTGCCGGACCTGCTCTGGAGACGTATTATTGGCGAGGATGGCTCGAGTTGCCGCAGCGTTTTCTAATAGCGTGTTGTAGACTTTGATCTTCTCTCCAGTTTTTTCGTCGAATAGATCTCTGTGTATATCCGGGTTCTTATTAGCAAGAACCGGACCTCCTCTTGTCTTGTTTGGGTGTCTCTTGAAATCTGACTGATATTTGGCAGGATCACTGTTTAACTGATATTTAAGCTCGACGATGCCTGCGGCTTCCTCGAGTAAAAAACAAGCGGTGCTTTCCCAGGTCCACGGCCCTTTTCTCCAGCGCATTCGGAGTGAGATCCAAAGCCATTGGGATTGGAATTGTGAGATCATCTCCGTAAATTTCACGTGCACCCTTGGTGACGATGTGTCGATCCACGGGAGGGTCAGTCAGCGTGGTATTAATCAGATCTCCATCCTGATTCTCCATCTCGATCTCTTCATAAACTTTTTCTTTGTTGAATTCTTGTTCTTCTTCTTGTTGTTGTTTGACCGTCCAGTAGCCTTAACGTGTGTATCAATGGCAAAGACGGCTTTTGGTCCAGTACCGGGGGATAAACTTCCGTCGGTACTTTTCGTAGTGGTTGTCTTGTGGACCTCGGACGAATCTCCGGTGTCCATGTCATCCTGCGACATGTAGCTTTCATCCATGCTATGATATGGACTAGGGGGATTTTCTGACTTACCTTGCGTTGGTTTGGAGGCGTGTTCTTCTTCGTACTCCTCTATGTCCTTCTTGAAGTATCGAAGTTCCTACGACGTTATTGACTCCTGAGGGGAGCCATGTAAGTCGGTGTTTTCTTCGATCGAGTTGAGAACTGAATCGCTGCTGGCTCAAGCATCGACAGAGTCGGATCCAGAGCTTATGTGGTACACGAAATAGTGCTTCTTCTTGTTTATGTTCTTGAGGTAGTGGTACAGCTGGGTTTCCGCCTCCTCCATCTCAAAGCTTTTCCTTGATATCAGCGATTGCTTTGTAATCGATGTAGGGGATTCTCATCATTTTCTTTATCTTGCTCCTCAAGAGTGCTTTTTCTGCTATGACATCGGCAGGGCCAGATCCGTAGCGGATATATTCCTCGTCTATGTATCCGATCTCGTCATGGAGATCAGATCCAGATTTTTCCTCCACCACTTCTTCCACTACAGGAGTGAGCTAGGTGGGTTTGATTTTCTCCATGATCATGAACTCCTTCCGCTTCTGCAGATAGAGCAGATCCGGATTTTTCTTCTGCCATGGTCATCACCTCAAGGGTGGGTTGGGTGGGTTCAGCGAAACCGAAATAAATATCGATCTCGCCGATGGACATGATCGTGTAGGTTGTCATGGGTTTTCTAGCCGGAATCTAGGTCTAGTCTAGAAGGACGAGAGGGACATCACTGGCGTAGACCACGCGACCCATGGCGATTGTTTTGCCGATTCCTGCACGCGCAGATTCCGCCTGGAACGAAGCTCCAAAAGTCACCTTCCCCACGGTGGGCGCCAAATGTTGCCGGATTGTCGATAAGTATGCCATAGGGGGTCCTAGCGGCGTTGAGAAGATGGGGTGTGAGACGTCGGATGTTCCAGGAGCGGCGAGCACAAGTTTACCCAGGTTTAGATCCAACTGCGGTGATCGGATCCTACTCCTGCTAGCAACCCAGTAATATATCGGTGTAAGCCGAATGTTACAACGTATTACAAGAGAGGTTCTCCTGTGCGTGTTGTGATTGTGGTTATTGCTATGGTTGTGCCCTAAAGGCTCCCATAGGGATGGTTTATATAGTCACCAGGACCTAGGGTTACAGGAGAGACCTATCCGGCTATGTTACAGAGTCGGTAACTAGATACAGCTTGGACTACAAGTAATATTATAGGCCTAAGTTGGTAACTCTTCTGGGCCTTGTCGTAGCCAGAACTAGCTCCTTCTCCTTCTCTGACTGCTCCGACCGTGAAGCAAAGCTCTAACCCGTTGGTGGGCCACCCTGGTTAGCGAGTCCTGTGGGTATACCCGGAAAGTATATCCCCAACATCCGTGGCTTTGGTTGGGTCCATGATCGTCGCCCCATTGCCAACCTCGTCCGTCTTGTCCTTGATTTCTGTCCCATCCACCGAGCCTCCTTAGGGGTTTGGTACCTTGGGGCTTCCTTCTCTTCTCCACCACCTCTTCACGCTCCATTACCAAGGCAGCGCTCACCGTTTGTGGCGTGGCCACTAGGTATAGCGGTAGCGGCTCGCAGAATTTCGGCGCCACCATGATCGGAGGGCTGGTGAGGTACCTGGATGACTAGGTTTCCTGCGTCCAACAACAGGTTTATTGCAGTACTAGTAGCGGCAACTATTTATTAGAAAGATCGATCTCAAAGGAGGTTTGCAAGATGGAAACCACACAACCCCGCAACTGCGTTGTCAATGCATCCACGTTCGCACCCAAAACAGTGTTTGAAAATAGTCTACACTATAAGTCGGAAGAGTAGTAAACAAGAGGGATTTGAAGTAGCAAGTAACAAAGTAAATAACAAAAGTAAAGTAAAGCAAAAGAGTATCTATGAACTATTGTCTGATATCTTTGAGGGGTTCTCAAGGAGTGTAGGATACACCACTAGCATGGAATAATTTTGAATGATTAGGGTAACCTATTTATTATGTCATGATATGTGTGGATAGAGCTCCATAATAAGATGTTCACTACGAGGCTCATTGGAAGCCACTTTGTCAAGCCAAGAGTGAGGTCACCTCTAAATAACCACTGCGATTCCTGAGAGCAGTCACCCATACCGACCATTACAATTAAGGGTTTCCCCGTGGATATCGTAATTAGCTTAGGGAGTCCCTCTTTATTCCTCCTTTGACCATGTAGTTCATGAGCCAGCGCCAATCTATCACGGGGCCATTCCGGGTACGATCCCAAAGCACGTCGAAAGGATTTCTCCCTACCTTTAGTACCAAGGGAAAATGGTATGTGGTCGACTTTCAAATACCATATAAAGACAGAGATCAAACACAAATCATAGATCAATGGATCTTTGTACACAAGTAATAGATCAACTTTATTTCAATGCATAATAATAATACTAGTGTTACACCATCTCTCCCCAAAAACAAGGCAACTACTCATGCATGAAGGGGATCAACATCATGGCAATTGTATGGATGCAATATGAAGGTACAATTGAATACAAGTGCAAATCCACAATAGATATTGGACTACAACAAAGTAAACAAAGGGGATTGATGTGAAGACGATGTTGATGAAGATCGATGTGTAGCCCTTCAAGATGCAAGTATCCTATCTCCCTTGAGTGATGTGGTGATGTAGATCTTGTGGACTGCGGCTATGGAGGCAGCGGAGCGGTAGGGATCCGCCCCAATGGCGTGTGTGGACTCTCCTCCTGTCCTCTAGGGTTTCCCCTCATTAAATAGGCATTCTGGAGGTCGGTTTCGCGAGCCGACAGAGCTGGGGTCTGAATATGGCCATTGGGCCTTCACAAATGTTGTTCCATTTGACAAAACGAAGCCGTCTTAGGGCGGCATGGCCGTATGGTTCGGGCGGGCTCCGCCCATACCACTGGTCGTTATGTGTGCGGTACTCCGCGATGTTTTGGCCGGCATTCCTTCATACGGACTCCGATTGAGGTGTTCTTTTTGGCTCGTTGGATTTGTATGGACAAGAGCTACAACACCATGCCCTTGTATATTCATTTGGAGTTGATGGAAAAATTCACTTCTTCCTTCCCTCAAATGGCTAAGTCTGTTGCCTACAACTCCTCCATATTGAATCCTCTTGTCTCCTTTTATCCATGATTGTTCATAGCACCTACAAACAAATCAAAGACAAGAAAAAGGTAATAAAACTACTAATGTGCAAAGCCCATGTGTAAATGAAGGAGAACTAGTATTCATACATAATAGGCATAGTAATAGATAGATGTAGCATTGTAATGAGTGAGAATATGAATAATCTATATGCTTATTTATGCATCAATTTTGGACTCATCATACCTCTTGAGGGCCTCAAACGCCTCGTTGTCCTATGGTGTCCACTTGAACTTTCCGGTGCGCTTCATGATCTTGAAGAAGGGCAGTGCTTTCTCACCCAACTTGGAGATGAACCTCTCTAGCGCCGCCACGCACCCCGCCAGGCGTTGCATCTCCTTGAGACGCGTAGGCAGGCACATTTCCTCGATGACCAGGACCCTGTCAGGGTTAGCCTCGATTCCCAAGTGCGATAACAGGAAGCCGAGAAGCTTGCTCGAAGGAACCCCTAACATGCACTTGGAAGGGTTAAGTTTGATGTTTACCCGGTGCAAGTTGGCAAAGGTTTCCGCTAGGTCCGCCACCAAGGTGTCCTTCTCCCGAGTCTTGACCATGATGTCATCGACGTAGGCCTCCGTGTTCTTTCACATCCGCTCTCCCGGCGCGATGCGCATGAGCCTCTAGAAGGTGGCGCATGCATTCTTGAGGCCGAACGGCATGCATGTGTAGCAGTACAAACCGCACGGGGTGATGAAAGTCGTCTTCTCTTCGTCCTCCTTGGCCATCTTGATCTGGTGGTACCCTAAGAAGGCATCCAAGAAGCACAGAAGGTCGTAGCCCGCTGTAGAGTTCATGATTTGTTCTATCCGGGGGAGCGGGAAGGGGTCTTTCGGGCAGGCCTTGTTGAGATCGGTGAAGTCGACGCAGAGTCGCCCGCCCCCGGCTCTATTTGGGACCACATCTGGGTTGGCCGACCACTCGGTGTGCAAGACTTTCTTGACAAGATCCGCATTGACTAGCTTCTCCATCTCATCAACAATGAAATGCTGCTTTTACGCGGACATCTTCCTGGCCTTCTGCTTCACTGGGCATGCCGTGGGACACACCGCCAGGTGTTGCTCGATCACCTCTCGAGGCACCCCTGTCATATCTAATGGGTTCCAAGAAAACATGGTTGTGTTGGACCGAAGGAAGATGACGAGTGCCTCCTCTCTCTTGGGAGAAAGGTGAGCGTCGATGGTAATGGTAGCCCCCGGGTCCGCCGGAATGAGGGGGATCTTCTTGGTCTCCATCCGCTTTTGGGAAAAAGAGGGCTTCTTGCTGCGACACTAGAGTTGCTCGCGATGCCCTCGGGAAGGAGCACGGTCGGCTTTTGGCCACCAGCCCCCGGGGCCTCGCCAGCGTGCTGCCGGTCGCCGCTGGAGAACACGTCCTCAGCCTTCCGGGGCGCGGTTGCCGCCTCCTTGAAGGATTGTTCGAGGGAGCGCACGTCCTCGGCCTCATCGCCGTGCATGGTGATGGGAGTCCTGGCGCTTGCTGGCATCTTGGCCAAGTTTTAGTCGTTGTGAGTGACCGCCATGAACTTGGCCAACGCTAGATAACCCAGGATGGCGTTGCAGGGTAGGCCAATAGAGGAGACTTCAAAGTCAATGAGAAGCATGCAATAGTTGTCGCTCGTCCCAAAGGAGACAGGGAGATGTACCCGCCCGAGGGGGACGGTGGTACCTGCCATAGCCCCGACGAACGACAGAGTGGGGAGGAGGCGTGTTGTAGGCACCCTCAGCTGCCTGAACGCTTTTTCTAAGAGCACGTTCAGCCTGACCCCGCCGTTGACTAGGGTCTTATACATGGCCACCCCTCTGATATGGTGGGTTTGCATACCTTAGTCACAGCTCCCACAAGGCAAGTGGAGCCCGTGTGGTCCACGTCACCGAAAGTGATCGGCTGCTACGACCACCCGAGCGGGGCGACGGTAGTGCTGGGCCTCGCCGCCGCCATCCCGCGGGAGAACTGCTTGACGTGCCTCCCAAAGGCAGGAGCCTGGGAGCCACCCAAGATGCAGGCAACCATACCGGACCTGCCCCGGCATGGGGTGGCACCATGGCCAGCCTCTGCGCGTGGGCTCGTTGCCATGGTGCCGGTGATGCGGAGGGTCTCGAAAGCGCGCCTCATCCCCCTACCTAGCACGCCAAATGTGAAAGATTTGTCCCGTGAAGGAACTAGGGTCCAACGATCCCTTGGTTCAAGAGGGGGCTAAACACGCGTTCTCAAGGAACCTCGGCGACAGCAGCAACCGTGGAGCAAGGACCACGACAAAGAGTATACACGGGGTTTTTCACCCAGGTTCGGGAACCTCGTGAGGAGGTAAAGCCCCTACTCCTGCTTTTTTGTATTGCTCGCTTGGCTTCGCGAGGGTACAATGGAGATTGGATGTCTAGGGTTTAGATCACTGGGGATTGAGCCCTCTACGGTAGGATAAGGGTCCCTTATATAGGGCGGCGTCGGGCCTCTTCCCCATCCTTTGGGCGGGAAGGGCGTCCATAGTGCCCCTGCTCGAGATCCTGGTCTAGCATGCTACTTTACATGGACCGAGTCTACACCGTCTTGAGGGCTCCTTTCCTGATCCAGCTTCGGTCATCCCTGACGTCCTGGTGCGCCTTATTTTTTCCTTTGTGAGCCAAGCGAGGGATGGGCCGTCCTCTCGGCTAGACCCCGCCTGCTCCTGCTTGGACCTGGCTCCCTCCTTAGGGCTTCTTCTGGGTGGCATCCAATGCCACCATTAGCCTTCTCGTACTCCCCCGCGGGAGGTGCTTCTGCTCCAGACCCTCGAGAGGGGTGACCTTAAGTGGCGGCCCTCGCGAGGGTTTCCTCCGGTTCCCCCCACGCGAGAAATGGCTGAATGTTGGGGCGCAAGCCAGTCGCAGACGGATCGGGGTACCCCATGTACCAGGTATCTGACATCTTGGGCTTCTGTCAACCACAAGATCTGCTAGAGCTTGAGACTTGATCTCTTGTCATGGCTCATAGGTATTAGAGTGATCCGCAACTATGATAGCCCACTTGGCAACATGTCCTATTGCCTCTCTGTTGTGGATGATGTTTGCTAGAGGATCCTCGCTGAAAATTGTAATGCTATGCTCTCGGAAGTAATGTCGAAGATTGCTGGCTTCCATGTACAATACATACACAAGCTTCTGGAAGTGTGGGTAAACCTCCTTAGACTCAGACAGAACTTGATACCTATTGAATCTTGGAGAATTTTGATTTACAGATAATTGATTCAAAAAGAAGCATGGACCAGGCTACTAGAGGGTATAATTAAATTAAACATTGATGCTGCATATGATATTGACCAAGGCAGAGGGAGTATGGTGGTTATTGCAAGGTATTTTTGTGGTAAATTTCTAGCTTCTAATTGCAAAGTAAATATACTTTGTTTCTGGATGCATTTATGCTAGAAGCTTATGTACTAAGAGGGCTTTAGCATGGCCTGGTTGAAATAGAATTATCATCCAAGCAGATAATTCTGAGATGATTGATACTATGAAAAAGGTTGGATATTCTGCCACTTATTTGATGGCTATTTTTGATGATTACGGACTCTATTCAATTGGGTTTTCATGTGTTGGCTAGGCATAGTTTTACTTGCAGAGTTGATTGTATTTGGGACGATGATCTCTCTAGCTTTTTTAGTTCTGAAACTAGTGAACGACGTAACTATTTTTGAGTATCAATAAAGTAAGCCAAATGTTTTTACTACCATGGGTGTATAGTATTGCTACCATGGGCGAAGAGGGGACTGTTTCTTGCTTCATACTCGTTTATTTTTTTCTATGTACTCTTTTCGGTATTGTTACATCAAACGTTCCCCAAATTCTACAATATCTTTATATAAATTTTTGGCTATGAATTCCGATGGGTGTCCCGACGATGCTCCAGCGAAGTGGGTGTTTTGCTATTCTCCGGTTTTGATACATTAGCACAACTTTTTTCTAGTAAGTGTCCGGCGATATCTCTGGCAATGTCTCTTGAAAAATTGGTTTTGTTATATTAGAATAATATTTTTGCTACAATATCTCCTGCGAGATCTCTGGCGAAGGTAGTCCTTTTGTGGACGAGACTTTTCTAAAAGACACATGTCAACCCGGTGGATCGAAGACAATTATCTCTCCGGGACGAGTAGCACTGCCCATCTGGGATCTCCTCGATTGTTTTGGATGAACGTACTAGAAGAATCTAAGCACACTTTTTATTCTACATGTGGATATCATCATCTTAATTTGTGTACCGGATTGTTAACGGCATTGCTTGGCCCAATCTACATACAAATATAGTTAGATCGCGTGATGCGACTTACCTAACTACACTGCTTTCTTGCAAATGAGCATGTGGCTCAATGGTTGGGGCTGGCAGTGGCCATCCAACCTATCCAGGTTCGATTTCCACGGAGACAAATTTGTGGTGTTGCATCAGGTTTACCTTAACACGCTTTGGATCACATGGAGGACGACGTACCTGGCGTTTACGGAGTTAGCAGCTTCGAAAGTTTCTTGAATGGCGTGTGTTCTGAGTTGTAGGTATAGTTGTTGCAGGTGCATAGGAGGATGTGTATGTGTGCGTTGTGGTGTGCGTTGAATGTGGTGTGTGTCTCCTTGTGTTTGTAATACTACTCTCGTGACTCAGTGTTGTTGAGGCTAAAAAAAAAACTACACTGCTTTTTTTCCCTAAAAGAACTATACTTCTTTCTTACAAAAGTGAAAAATTAAGCATTAGAAAGCCCGAGTATAGGATATCATGAATCAATTATTATTTTCAACACTGTAATTAGCATGCGCAACTGTAAATGTAAAGGAAAATTTCTTGCTCATCTGTAAAGCGATAACAATGCTTTGAGATCAGCCCTTAGGCATAGGCAGCCTGGCCCGGCCGGCCCGGCCCAAAAACTCCCGACGGTCCATGCTTTTTTGGCATACGGGCTAGGCTCAGGCCTTGGATCTGTGGCCCGGTGGGTATCATGGGCAGGCTCGGGCTTGTAAAAAAGGGTTTTAGCATAGTTTAAAAAACTGGACCAGCGACCGAACCGTTAAGGTTCTCGGTTCATGGTTCACTGGTTGGACTGCTGGTTCAAACCGGTTTGGTGTGGGTTTATTAAGAAAAAATATGAATGGGAAAGTACTGATCTGTTAGAAAAGAGAAACATATTTAGAGTAGACATGAAGGTTTGCACAAACACTGATCGATCCAGTTGGCTAGCCCATCAAAGTATTTGTTCCTGATCTCAGCGTGAGAGACATGTCACTTGGACTGTTTTCCACCAGTCGGACCATCGATTAGTTTTACACTAAACCACTGGTTCAACCACTTTTTTCTGGTTTCTTGGTTTGTTAGTTAGACAGTCCAGTGCGCTTAAAAAACCGATAAGGCTCCTGGTTCCGTTTTTTCTGGTTTAACCAGTGAACTGGTCAGGTTTTTAAAACTATGGTTTTTAGGGATGACACGGTTTCTAAGGCCTGACAGCCCGATGTATTTTCTCCAGCATGGGACGGGCTTGGGCGAAAAAACCATACCTGACGGTCAGGCCGGGCCAGGCGTGGGCTGTGGGTTTTTGCGTCGGGCTTTCTTTGGCTTGGCCCGAAGCCTGGCCTGCCAAACAAATGTCCAGGTATGTTTGATATCACCTTTCGAAACGAGTGATCCCAGAATAGTTGTGATAAGAGGAAGTATTTTTTATATACCTACTAAAATACAATGCAACGAAAACAACGTCTCAACCCAGAATATCTTAAAAGCTTCACAAAGTAAATCTTTGTGAATAAGAGATAATTTGTTAGATTCTTGTTTTCTATGCATACAACGTTCAATTCTATGTATACAAGGTTCAACAAAGTGAAATCTTAATGTTTTCAAAATAATGTTTGGTTGTTTTCACATGTATTATGTTCACACATGTAAGCGAGAAAAAGGACTAGACAGTGGCAACGCACGGCAATCAGCTAGCATTTGTAACTATACACTCTGTTTCTTCTTAACTGAAAATGCATTACTCGTGTCATTTCAACACTAGTTTTGTACATCATTGGCACGATACTAGTACTCTGTTTTCCTTGACTACCATACACAACACCAAACCTTAAGTTCAAAATACATAAGAATCTATAGAGGTACTACATGAACAATAGTAAATTTTAAATTGTAAAGGATATATGACTCCCTTTCGGTGCTCATGTCATTTACCACATCACTTTGAGTTCTCGTACCAAATCCCCTCATCGGCGTTTTTCACCATAAACCTATTGCAAGGTTAATTATCCATTTATCATTCCGAATGAATATATTTTTCAGAAAATAATCTCGAACAAAAAAATTCAAGTTCACACAAACCAAAAAAAAGAAGAGCCGGTCGAGTCGGTGGGCGCATGGGAAAGAGAAAGCACATCCACTGCTGCTTCTCTTCCCAATCATATAAAGCACCTCACAAACAAAACCTCAACAAATTATTTACGAGTCAAAAAACTCTGCAGCGATCCATGGTTGCAGTCTTATCGGCCACTCCTGGCTTAGAGAAGGGGAAAGCCCTCCCCTTGGAAGGGAAGTTGATGGCTTTCCCGCGCATCGGTAATGTGCTGCAGCAGCTGTCTTCACCGAGATAATCATTGCCTTCCCTCTTGGAGCGTAGGTGTCATTATGGGACTTAGCCGCAGGAGCGAGATTATGTCTTGTATTGTGTCCTTGCCGAGGTAGTTCTAGCTTCGTGGTGGTCCTTTTGGAGGAAGGCCTCGCCTAAGGGGCCTCTTGGAGGCTGCACCTAGATGCTTGATGGTGATGTTTCTTCGGGGCTAAGTGACTGCCTTGACACGGGGTCCAGCAGTAGATGGGTCAGGGTACTCTAGTTGCCATAGGCCTAACCGAATGATCGATGTCCATCTCCTTAGCCATTCGTAAGCCATTGTAATACACAACATTGTTGTGAAGTGTATTTGGTCGACCATGCTGGCCCCTAAGCCCTCAACAAGCTTAGAACCATCAAAGTACATTGTCCAATATTTCGGCATTAGCTTCTTGGTGGTATCTTGGGCTTGTGTCAACCACAAGATCTGCTAGAGCTTGAGATTTGATCGCTTGTCACGGCTCATAGGTATTGAAGTGAGCGGCGACTATGATAGCCCACTTGGCAACAAGTCCTATTGCCTCTCTATTATGGATGATGTTTGCCAGAGGAGCCTTGCTGACAACTGTCATGCTATGCTCTTGGAACTAATGTTAAAGATTGCGGGCTTCCATGTACAATCCATACACAAGCTTCTGGAAGTATGGGTAAACCTTCTTGGACTCAGACAGAACTTGATACTTATTGAATCTCGGAGAATTCTGCATTACACACAGATGATTCAGAAAAGAAGCATGGACCAGGCCACTGGAGGGCATAATTTAAATTAAACGTTGATACTGCATATGATATTGATCAAGGCAGAGGGAGTATGGGTGTTACTGCAAGGGATTTTTGTGGGAAATTTCTAGCTTCTAATTGCAAAGGAAATACATACTGCAAGGGATTTTTGTGGGAAATTTCTAGCTTCTAATTGCAAAGGAAATACACTTTGTTTCCGGACGCATTTATGCTAGAAGCTTATGCACTAAGAGAGGGCTTTAGCATGGCCCGGTTGCAATAGAATTATCATCCAACTAGATAATTCTCAGGTGATTGATACTATGAAAAAGGGTGGATATTCTGCGACTTATTTGATGGCTATTTTTGATGATTGCGGACTCTATGCAACTGGGTTTTTATGAGTTGGCTAGGCATAGTTTTACTAGCAGAGTTGATTGTATTTGGGACGATGATCTTCCTAGCTTTTTAGGTTCTGAAACTAGTGAACGACGTAGCTATTTTTAAGGAAAATGATATGTATCCCCCGGACGATCGCGCGACTTCATCGTCCGGGTCGCCCGTCGAACGCACATCCACGGGGGGTGGGTCCCGCACACGTTATCCTCTCCATCCCCGTTGTCTTCCTCTGTTTATCTCCAGTTTTCCCCCAACGCCGCCGGCACACTGCGCCTCCTCCGTCGCCGGCCCGTCGCACGGTTGCCCTGCCGGTGTTCTCCTACTCCTCCGCTGCGAGTCTCCTCCGACGGGCCGTCCTCCGACGGGCCGTCCTCCGTTTCCGTACTGCCTCGGCCTTACTCCCTCCTCATCCCATGGTGCTCACATGGTGGATGTCAATGGCGCCGCCGCGAGCCTCTGCTGCACCTCCTCCGTGACGCACTCCCGCCACGTGCTCCTCCTCGGCGGGCTCACATGGTGCTTCTGGCCGGCGCCGCCTCCGGCGAGGTCTCCACCGCCCCACGTCGGCCTCCGCCCCTGCTCTGCTCCACGCCGTGAAGCAGTGACACTGTTGCCGAGGGGAGCGAGGTGGCCTGCGGCCATGGCCGTCGAGGTCGAGGCCTCCTCCGCCTGCCCTTTTTCCAGGGCTGTAGGTTTTTAGTTTTATTTTTCTGCTACATATCGTATATTTCTTAGCTGGATACTCCTATCTATATTGCTAATTTACATTTGCTCTTAGTGCTACACTGATTTTTTTACCTAGAAAATAATGCTTGAATGATGCTACAATGGCGCAATGTTTTTGCTACAACCATATTATGGTATTGCTACAGTAGCGCATTTTTTTTGCTACTACATGTCCAGCGAGTTTTCCGGCGAGGTCCCTAGCAAAAGTCTCCGGAGAAGTAGGTTTTTGCTACAGCAGAAGAATTTTATTGCTACAACCGTCGTGTGGTTTTGCTACAACAGTGTCAACTTTTTGCTACAAGGTCTCCGGCGAGAGTCACCGGCGAGTTTTTTCCGACGATGTCTCCGGCGAAGTCGGTTTTGCTGCATTAGCACATTTTTTTGCTGCATGGTCTCCGGCGAGACGTTCTATTTCTAAAATGAACCCTTTTTTTGCTTCGGAAGCAAAAGCGGGAACATATGCAGCAAACGCGGGATATTTTGCAGGAAATGGACACGTGTCAGCACGGAAAACAGGACGATAGGAGCTCCCCATCGTCCGGGGGACGCCTAGCACTTTCCTATTTTTAAGTATAAATAAAGTAAGCCGAATGGCTTTCTCTCTCAAAAAAAAAGCAAGCAAGCACATGCGCCGCTGCTTCTCCCAATCATCATGCATATGTGCACCTCACAAACAAATAAAAGCCTGGACAAATTATTTGCCAAAAAAAAATGAAAAGCTTGCGATGGACGATCTCCATGGCCTAGTACTCCTCGGGCTTGTATGTGGATCCGACCTTGAACTCTGCGGGCACGACGTCGTCGAAGACGTTCTTCATCCCCTTCTCAGACTGGAAGCGGAAGTTGAATGGGCCCTTGAGCGGCTTGTCGCTCTTGATCTCCCACACGCCGTCGTAGTTCTTCTTGAGGGCCTGCCACTCGTTGGATCCGTGCTCCTTGAGCTCCACCTCCGCCAGGGAGTCGCCATCCTTGTTGTACTTGATTTTCAGCGCCAGCTTCTTCTCGTCGGAGCCCTTCTCCACGGTGAACTCCACTGTGGCCGCGCACCACGCGCCGACGAACAGCGCCCCCAGCACCGCCGCCGCCAGAATCCTGCTGCTTGACGAAGCCATTCTTGATTTCTGGTTAGTTCTTGTGTTTCTTGCTGCTGTGAGATGGCGGTGTGGATTCTGAATTGGAGATGGATAGTGTCTGCTGGGTTATTTATGGGCGGATGGGCGGCACTCCGGCCATGTCGCCGAGGGCTCTGATTGCGGACCGGCCGGGCTTGTCGGAAGGAACGGAGAGAGAACCGCGCGCGGGGGGCTTGCACGGACAATGCTCATGGTCATGGCCGACATCGCCGGAGCATCACCCCGCCCGTTGCCTTGTTGGTCGTCGCTTCTGGATGCATGCATGCATGCCCATTGTACACCGACCATTATTTTCCAGCAAGTCCTTTGCATGCACTGAAAGTGCTGTTTATGTAGTACTAATATACTCCAAAATTTGATTGAAAACTTGCATACATATTTCAATTATTTATATATCCGAACTGTTTTTCTTTTGCAAAATTATATATGCCAACTTAATTATCTAGGAGCGCGAAACTTGTCAAACGGTAACGTGCCCAAAGTTAAAGTTATAGTAATTATTTAGGAGTGCAATAAATTTCACATACACCGGTCAATCTTTTGTGCATCAAAAACTAATTATTCAACATTAATTACAATATGTTCGAATGAAAATATGGCGCAGCACAATTTTATAGAAATTTTGCATAAGGAAACTCAATTCGAAATAAGCACGTTAAAACCACCTGGGTGATTCTATCTCGCCCTACCTTTTCTTATTTTGTGATAAAGGTTTTGTAGGGTTTCGTAGCATGGAAAACAAAAAATTTCTATCGCATATAAACAAACAAGCCAAGATTTATCTACTAGATTGTAGCAACGAGTCGATGGAATAACTCACCCTCGAAGATTCCAAAGTGTTTAACGAGAGTGGATTCTCGTGGGTGATGTAGTCGTACTCTTCCCGATCTCAAGATCGCGTAGACGATCCTTCCGGCGCTGCGTTCCGGCAGCGCTCCCGCAGTCGGTCACACGTTCGGTACTCGACGAAGACCTTCCTCTCCCTTGTTCCAGCAGGCAGCGGAGGTTGTAGCACTCTCCTCGCGATTCCGGCAGCACAACGGCGTGGTATCGAAAGTAGAGGGGAGATCTCGCAGGGCTTCGCCTTAAGCCGGAGCGAGTATGGTGGACTATGAGAGAGACCCTCGACGATCTAGGGTTTAGACACGCCGAGGAGGGGGTGCTAGGGCCGGCGACTAGGGCTTGGGGCTGCCCAAGTCGGCGGCTAGGGGAGCCCTAGGCGGCGGCGGCAACAGGAGGTGGCGGCGCCGGGCTAGGGTTTTGGGTGGAGAACTTGTGTGCTAGGAGGGGCAGCCCTGCCCCTCCCTTTATAGGTGGGAGGCGCCGACCAAGGGGAGGGGAGTCCCTCCCCAGCTCGAATCCCTAGTGGGCCAGCGGTGGAGGAGGAACTCCACCCCAACTCGGTTTCCCACTTTCCCACCACTTCACAAAATAGCCGTTTGACTTTTCAAATTGGCGTTTGACTTTTCAAACTAGGATTTGATTAAACCCTTTATTTTGTTCAGCGATGACACCTAGTACATGATGCAATCATACCAACTTGATATAACACATTCATGTACCCTTCCCCTCCGGAGTGCCGGACATTCCGGAACCTTCTAGAACATTCCCGATGAAAACACCGGAACCATTCTCCAACCCCGAAACAGGACTTTCCTTATATGAATCTTATTCTCCGGACCATTCCGGATCTCCTCGTGATATCCCGGATCCCATCCGCGACTCCTAACAACATTCGGTCTCTTACTCATCATTCCATAACTACTCAAACAACGTCGAATCCTTAAGTGTGTCTCCCTACGGTTCGTGAATTATGCGGACATGATCGAGACACTTCTCCGAACAATAACCAATAGAGGAATCTGGAAATTCATATGGCTCCCACATATTTCTACGATTACTTTGCGATCGAATGAACCACTTATATACGGTACCAATTTCCCTTTGTCTCACGATAGTTTACTTATCCAAGGTTATGATCGTCGGTATCTCTGCATACCTAGTTCAACCTCGTTACTGATAAGTACTCTTTTCTCGTTCCCGTGATATGTGATCCCTTGTGAGCCAGTCACATGCTTGCAAGCTAATTGGATGACATTCCACCGAGAGGGCCCAGAGTATATCTATCCGTCATATGGATGGACAAATCCCACTCTTGATCCATGTGTCTCAACCAATACTTTCCGAACACTCAATGCCACCTTTATAGCCACCCAGTTACGGTGTGGTGTTTGATGTCATCAAAGCATCCTTTCGATGAAGGTGATATGCATGATCTCATGGTCGAAGGAATTAGGTTTCTATGTATCAGAAAGCATATAACAATTGAACTATTAAAATGACTTGATCTTTATGCTACGCTTATCTATAGGAGTATGTCCACCATATCATTCTCCTAACGATATGATCTTGTTGTTAATAACATCTCAATGTTCATGATAGGGAAACCACAATCGTTTATTAACCAACAAGCTAGTATTATAAAGAGGCTTTACTAGGGACTCTATTTTAGTGTACAAATCACACAAGTATTAATGTTTCCTTGTTAATACTATTATAGCATGAATGTAAACATTTATCATAAACACAAAGATATAATAATAACTACATTTATTATTGCCT
The DNA here is from genome assembly GCA_916181665.1 of Avena sativa. Lineage (NCBI taxonomy): Eukaryota > Viridiplantae > Streptophyta > Magnoliopsida > Poales > Poaceae > Avena > Avena sativa. The sequence goes on from OV702296.1 coordinate 223,691,567, forward strand.
CTAGGGCATATCTCCAACAGTCTCCCACTTGCACTAGAGTCATCTAATCTAGATTACATGGTAATATACCGAACACCCATGGCAGTTTGGTGTTGGTCATGTTTTGCCCTCGGGAGAGGTTTAGTCAACGGATCCGCCAAATTCAGATCTTTGTGTACTTTGCAAATCTTTATGTCCCCATCTTGGACATGTTCTCGAATAGCGTGAAAACGTAGCTTGATGTGCTTCAGCTTCTTGTGTGACCTTGGTTCTTGCGCATTGGCTATGGTGCCCATGTTATCGCAGTAGATTGACATTGGGTCCAGCGCACTAGGAACCACACCGAGCTCTATAGTGAACTCTTTCATCCATATCGCTTCTTGTGAAGCCTCCGAAGCAGCCATGTATTCCGATTCAGTTGAGGATCTCACCACAACGCTTTGCTTTGCACTCCTCCAGCTAACTGCTGCACCATTCAAAGTAAATACGTATCCAGATTGTGATTTAGAATCATCCGGATCGGTATTCCAACTAGCATCGGTGTAACCATTAACAACGAGCTGTTCATCGCCTCCATAAGAAAGAACCATATCCTTAGTTCTTCTTAAGTACTTAAGGATGTTTTTGACCGCTATCCAATGATCCACTCCTGGATCACTTTGATATCTGCTAGTTAAACTAACAGCATATGCAATGTCGGGTCTAGTACATAGCATGGCATACATTAGAGATCCTATGGCTGAGGCATAGGGAGTCTTACTCATCCTTTCTCTATCTTCTGCCGTTGTCGGACTTTGAGTTTTACTCAACGTCGTATTGGGCAACATGGGCAAGGACCCTTTCTTGCTATCTTCCATTCCAAACCTCTTTAGAACTTTTTCCAAATATGTACTTTGTGACAATGATATTAGGCGTCTCAATCTATCTCTATAAATCTTTATGCCTAATATGTAAGCTGCTTCGCCAAGATCCTTCATTGAAAAACTATTATTCAAATATTCCTTGACACTATTAAGAAGGTCTACATCATTCCCAATCAACAATATGTCATCTACATATAGTATTAAGAATGCTACAGAGCTCCCACTCACTTTCTTGTAAATACAAGCTTCTCCATAAGTTTGTATAAAACCAAAACTTTTGATTACCTTATCAAAACGTTGATTCCAACTTCGGGATGCTTGCTTCAATCCATAAATGGACCTTTGAAGTTCGCATACCTTGTTAGCATCTTTAGGATCGACAAAACCTTTGGGTTGCATCATATACAACTCTTCATCAATGTCTCCATTGAGGAATACTGTTTTGACATCCATCTGCCATATCTCATAATCATAATATGCAGCGATTGCTAACATAATCCTCACAGACTTTAGCTTTGCTACCGGTGAGAAAGTCTCATTGTAGTCAACTCCTTGAATTTGTCGAAACCCTTTTGCGACAAGTCGAGCTTTATAGACAGTAACATTGCCATCAGCATATGTTTTCTTCTTGAAAATTCATTTGTTCTCGACAACCTTCCGGCCATCCGGTAAGTCCACCAAAGTCCATACTTGGTTTTCGTACGTGGATCCAATCTCGGATTTCATGGCTTCTTGCCATTTATTGGAATCTGGGCTCATCATCGCTTCCTCATATGTCTCAGGGTCATCGGTGTTATCCACCAACATGATACTCATAACGGGATCATACCAATCAGGATTGGTACGAGTTCTCGTTGACCTGTGAGGCTCTGTAGTAACTTCAACCGAAGTTTCATGATCATCATCATTAGCTTCCTCTCTTACTGATGCAGGCACCACAGGAACTTCTTCCGGTGCTGCGCTACTCGCAATTTCGAGAGAAGGTTCAACAACCTCGTCGAGTTCTATTTTCCTTCCAGTCACTTCTTTCGAGAGAAATTGCTTCTCTAGAAAGGATCAATTCTTGGCAACGAAGATTTTGCCTTCGGATCTAGGATAGAAGGTATACCCGATAGTTTCCTTCGGGTATCCTATGAAGACGCATTTTTACGCTTTGGGTTCAAGCTTGTCCGGCTGTAACTTCTTTACATAGGCTTCGCAACCCCAAACTTTAAGGAACGACAATTTAGGTTTCTTCCCAAACCATAATTCATACAGTGTCGTTTCAACGGATTTAGATGGTGCCCTATTTAAAGTGAATGCGGCTGTTTCTAATGCATAACCCCAAAATGATAGCAGTAAATCTGTAAGTGACATCATAGAACGAACCATATCTAAGAGAGTTCGATTACGACATTCAGACACACCATTACGCTGTGGTGTTCCCGGCGGTGTCAATTGTGAAAGTATTCCGCATTTCTTCAAATGCTCGCCAAACTCGTAACTTAGATATTCACCTCCACGATCAGAACATAGAAATTTAATCTTCTTGTTACGTTGATTCTCAACCTCACTTTGAAATTCCTTAAACTTCTCGAAAGTTTCAGACTTATGTTTCATGAAATAGATATACCCATATCTAATCAAGTCATCCGTGAAGGTAAGAACATAACGATAACCACCGCGCGATCCTACACTCATTGGACCACACACGTCGGTATGTATGATTTCCAATAAGTCCGCAGCTCGCTCCATCATACCAGAAAATGGAGTCGTAGTCTTTTTTCCCATCAGACATGCTTCGCATCTTTCAAGTGATTCGAAATCAAGTGATTCAAGAAGTCCATCGGAATGGAGTTTCTTCATACGCTTCACTCCAATGTGACCAAGATGACAGTGCCACATATAGGTCGAGTTATCGCTCGATTTCAAACGTTTAGCCTCAATGTTATTAATATGTGTATTTCCACTATCGAGATTCAATAAGAATAGACCATCTATCAAAGGTGAATGCGCATAAAACATATTACTCATATAAATCGAACAACCATTATTCTCGGACTTAAACAAGTAACCGTCTCGCAAGAAACAAGATCCTGATATAATGTTCATGCTTAACGCAGGCACCAAATAACAATTATTTAAGTATAAAACTAATCCCGATGGTAGATGAAGGGGTAGCGTGCCGACCGCGATCACATCAACCTTTGATCCGTTTCCAACGCACATCGTCACCTCGTTCTTCGCTAGCTTCCGTTTATTCTGCAGCACCTGTTTCGAGTTACAAATATGAGCAACTGAACCAGTATCAAATACCCAGGCACTACTACGAGTACTAGTGAGATACACATCAATAACATGTATATCGGATATACCTTTCTTCTTAATGTTGCCGTTCTCCAAATCCGCCAAGTACTTTGGGTAATTCCGCTTCCAGTGACCTTCTCCCTTGCAGTAAAAGCACTCAGTATCAGGCTTAGGTCCAGCCTTGGTCTTCTTCGTCGGCGCGGTAACTTTCTTACCACCCTTCTTGAAGTGTCCCTTTTGCTTAGACTTGCCTTTCTTGAATTTGGTGGTCTTATTGACCAACAACACTTGGTGCTCTTTCTTGATCTCCACTTCTGCAGATTTTAACATGGCGAAGAGTTTTGGCAACGTCTTGTTCATGTTCTGCATGTTGTAGTTCATCACAAATTTCTTGTAACTTGGTGGTAGTGATTGGAGGACACGGTAAATCCCCAAAGCATTAGGAATCACTATACCCAAGCTTTGAAGTTTGTTTGCGTGCCCAGACATCTTAAGAACATGCTCACTGATGGAGCTGCCTTCTTCCATCTTGCAGTTAAAGAACTTTTCAGAAGCCTCATAGCTCTCAATTGCCGCATGAGTCTCAAAGATCAATTTGAGATCACGGACAATATCATGTGGGTCTGAATTCTCAAACCTTTTCTGAAGCTCCGATTATAAACCATACAAGATAGCACACTGAACTATGGACTACTGAGTCTTCCGAGTGAGGTAAACATTCTTTACTTCATCGGTAGCAGTAGCTGCAGGTGGGTCACCTAGCGGTGCATCCAGCACATAGGTCAAATTACCAGCTGTGAGGACAATCCTCAAATTGCGGAACCAATCCGCGAAGTTGCTTCCATTGTTTTTCAACTTTTCTTTCTCTAGGAACACATTAAAATTGATGGTAGGGGCCGCCATTGATCTACAACATATTTGCAATAATTTAGACTAAGTTTATGATAAATTGAGTTCTAATTAATAGTTAATTAATCTAGGTGAACTCCCACTCAAAACAACATCCCTCACATTGTTTTAGTGATCACATGAACCAAATCCACCACATCAAAACCGATCATCATGAGAGTTGATGTAGCTTCAATGGCGAACAATCAACATGTTCATCATATCTACTATATGATTCATGCTTTACCTTTCGGTGATCCGTGTTCCGAGACCATGTCTATACATGCTAGGCTCGTCAAGATCAAACCTTAGCTTCAGCATGAGCAAATCTGGCTTGCTCACGTTGTATACACTTGCGGAATCTAACACACCCGATCATCACGTGGTGCTTCGAAACAACAAACTTTAGCAACGGTGCTAACTAAGGGTGAACACTTATGATTTGAAATTCATGTGCACGAGGGATCATCTTATAATGCTACCGTCGTTAACTAAGCAATACAAGATGCATAAAGGATTAACATCACATGTAATTCATAATATGTGATATGATATGGCCTTTCTTCTTTGTGCTTCCGATCTCCATCTTCAAGCACGAACATGATATCCATCATCACCGGCATTGCATCAAGGTCAATGACGCCGCTTCATGGTTGTCATCCACCAACTTCAACTATTACAACTACTTTGAATAGACACGCGGGTCTTAACATAAATTAAAGACAACCATATGGCTCCTGCCGGTTGCCAACTTACAATAAGGAACATTGCATACATCAAATATAATCACAATCATGGCCATATCACATCACTGCACACCCCTGCAAAACAAAGTTAGACGCCTCTACTTTCTTTGCATGTTTTACATGGTTTGGGGCTTTCAATAAGTGCCGTTCTAACTTACGAACAAGAACCACAACATTGATACTAGTATTGTCAATCACCCGTTGTAAATTGGATATTAACTATGTTGGGAGAAACAGGCACCCGCAAAGCCACTTATGCAATACAAGTTGCATGTCAAGCGTGGAGCAAGTCTCATGAACGATGTCATGTAAGGTTAGCCCGGGCCACTTCATCCCACCATCCCGCAAGATGCAAAGTACACAAGAAGCAATCGACAATAAAAGCATCAACGCCCACAATGACCATTGTGTTCTACTCGTGCAACAGATCTACATATAGACACGGCTCTGATACCACTGTAGGGTTTCGTAGCATGGAAACCAAAAATTTTCTACCGCATACAAACAAACAAGCTAAGATCTATCTACTAGATTGTAGCAACGAGTCGATGGAATAACTCACCCTCGAAGATTCCAAAGTGTTTAACGAGAGCGGATTCTCGTGGGTGATGTAGTCGTACTCTTCCCGATCTCAAGATCGCGTAGACGATCCTTCCGGCGCTGCGTTCCGGCAGCGCTCCCGCAGTCAGTCACACGTTCGGTACTCGACGAAGACCTTCCTCTCCCTTGTTCCAGCAGGCAGCGGAGGTTGTAGCACTCTCCTCGCGATACCAGCAGCACAACGGTGTGGTACCGGAAGTAGAGGGGAGATCTCGCAGGGCTTCGCCTTAAGCCGGAGCGAGTATGGTGGACTATGAGAGAGATCCTCGACGATCTAGGGTTTAGACACGCCGAGGAGGGGGTGCTAGGGCCGGCGGCTAGGGCTTGGGGCTGCCCAAGTCGGCGGCTAGGGGAGCCCTAGGCGGCGGCGGCAATAGGAGGTGGCGGCGCCGGGCTAGGGTTTTGGGTGGAGAACTTGTGTGCTAGGTGGGGCAGCCCTGCCCCTCCCTTTATAGGTGGGAGGCGCCGGCCAAGGGGAGGGGAGTCCCTCCCCAACTCGGATCCCTAGTGGGCCGGTGGTGGAGGAGGAACTCCTCCCCAACTCGGTTTCCCACTTTCCCACCACTTCACAAAATAGCCGTTTGACTTTTCAAATTGGCGTTTGACTTTTCAAACTAGGATTTGATTAAACCCTTTATTTTGTTCAGCGATGACACCTAGTACATGATGCAATCATACCAACTTGATATAACACATTCATGTATCCTTCCCCTCCGGAGTGCCGGACATTCCGGAACCTTCTAGAACATTCCCGATGAAAACACCGGAACCATTCTCCAACCCCGAAACAGGACTTTCCTTATATGAATCTTATTCTCCGAACCATTCCGGATCTCCTCGTGATATCCCGGATCCCATCCGAGACTCCGAACAACATTCGGTCTCTTACTCATCATTCCATAACTACTCAAACAATGTCGAATCCTTAAGTGTGTCTCCCTATGGTTCGTGAATTATGCGGACATGATCGAGACACTTCTCCGAACAATAACCAATAGAGGAATCTGGAAATTCATATGGCTCCCACATATTTCTACGATTACTTTGCGATCGAATGAACCACTTATATACGATACCAATTTCCCTTTATCTCACGATAGTTTACTTATCCGAGGTTATGATCGTCGGTATCTCTGCATACCTAGTTCAACCTCGTTACTGATAAGTACTCTTTTCTCGTTCCCGTGATATGTGATCCCTTGTGATCCAGTCACATGCTTGCAAGCTAATTGGATGACATTCCACCGAGAGGGCCCAGAGTATATCTATCCGTCATATGGATGGACAAATCCCACTCTTGATCCATGTGTCTCAACCAATACTTTCCAAACACTCAATGCCACCTTTATAGCCACCCAGTTACGGTGTGATGTTTGATGTCATCATCAAAGCATCCTTCCGGTGAAGGTGATATGCATGATCTCATGGTCGAAGGAATTAGGTTTCTATGTATCAGAAAGCATATAGCAATTGAACTATTAAAATGACTTGATCTTTATGCTACGCTTATCTATAGGATTATGTCCACCATATCATTCTCCTAATGATATGATCTTGTTGTTAATAACATCTCAATGTTCATGATAGGGAAACCACAATCATTTATTAACCAACAAGCTAGTATTATAAAGAGGCTTTACTGGGGACTCTATTTTAGTGTACAAATCACACAAGTATTAATGTTTCCTTATTAATACTATTATAGCATGAATGTAAACATTTATCATAAACACAAAGATATAATAATAACTACATTTATTATTGCCTCTAGGGCATATCTCCAATAGGTTTAACGGCTTTAATACATCACTATAATGCTGGTTTTGTAGACAGAGGTATGAGAGTCTACCATAGATTATCATGGATCTCTCACCTATTGTTTGTGGACAATAGTATGATCTTTATTAATGCCAATGGTGTGAGCCCAAGAAGACTGAATGATATCATGCAAATATATGATGGTGCTACAGGTCAAAGACACTACAAGGAAAATCGTCTTTTACAACAGACGATTTTTGTAGTTGAAGACCCTTTTTCGTGTTTGAAAAACCTTTTACGACAGATGACCTTCATGTTAAAAGCCCCGTCACAAATAAATCTATCACAGTTTTTTCGCCGACCGTGGCGGATCGCACCGTTCAGTTACGGAAACTAGTTCCGTCCTAGATATGTTCGTCAACCGCATTAACGGCTGACGTCATGCAAACTGTCACATGGCGAACACCGTTAACAGTCAGTTAGTATCGTTAACTGTTATTAAAACCGCGGTAGAAGTCAGGCCCAACCAATGCCTGATTATTATTATTAAGTCGACCGGCCTATTAAGAGAGCTCAATAGTATCACGGTCCGTTATAGTTTTGTTCTGCACTGTTCGACGCGATGGAGTTCCTTAAACAAATCTACAGTTGTATGTATTTTATAAGTGTGAAAAGTTATGTGATGATACTGAAGCTGGGTTTGCCTTTACGACTGGTCTAGCTTACTACGAGATGTGTTTTCACTGTCGGATTTTCAGTTAAGGTGAATTGGGGTTTGTTGGAACCTTTTTCATGGTCTCGTGGATTTAGACAGAGTGATTCTATCTCTCTCATTAGTGAAAACGAGGCCTTTGGTTGAGCCTGGGAATGGGCTTTAACACCGGTTCTTCTACGAACCGGTGTTAAAGGGGGGGTGGACGTACCAGCGTGGCCCGTGCGGCAAAAAGGAGCCCCCCTTTAACACCGGTTCATGCCACAAACCGGTGTTAAAGGCCCCTGCACCAGTGGCCCGTGCAGCCCCCCCCTTTAACACCGGTTAGTGTCTTGAACCGGTGTTAAAGGGGGGGCTATATAAGACACCGCAGCCCACACCCTACTCTTCCATTTTTTCACTATCTCATTTTGGAGCCTAGCAAGAGGGTGTGAAGTGTGCTAGTTTGTGTTTTTTCGTATGCACAAGAGGTGTTCGGTGAAATGCCCGAGAGCTCAAAATAAGTTTTCTCGTTGCTCTTTCCTTCTCGGTCGAGGTCGGCAACTATCCTTTCATGTGTCATTGATGTACTATATATATAAATGGTCATCTCCCTATTAATTTTTGATATATACTATATATTAATGCAGATAAACCGGCAATGGATGTACGGTGACCGCCACACTTCTGAGTACATTACGGGCCTCCAAAATTTCATCGTTGTGGCTAATGCAAACCGTGGTCACAATGGTTTTATGTGTTGTCCGTGTGTTCACTGTCAGAACAAGAAAGACTACTCAAATACCAGAACCATTCACTCCCACCTGCTTCGATCCGGTTTCATGCCCAGCTATAATTGTTGGACCAAGCACGGAGAAAAAGGGGTTGTGATGGAACACAACGAAGAAGAAGAGGATGATGAAAACTATCATAATATGTATCCTGAACATGATGATACTGCAACGGGGGTAGATAATGAAGATCAAGAGGCAGCAGATGGACCCGCTGAAGACGATCTTGGTCGGGCCATTACTGATGCAAAGGAAGAATGTGAAACTGAAAAGGAGAAGGAGAAGATGGAGCAGATGTTAAAGGATCACAAAACATTGTTGTAACCAACTTGCGAAGATGGCCACAAAAAGCTAGGTACCACACTGGATTTGCTGCAATGGAAGGCAGAGAACGGTGTGACTGACAGCGCATTTTCAAAGTTGTTGGTAAATATGAAGAATCTTCTTCCAAGAAATAATGAGTTGCCCGATAGTACATACCAAGCAAAGAAGGTTGTCTGCCCTCTAGGATTATACGTGCAGAAGATACATGCATGCATTAATGACTGCATCCTCTACCGCGGTGAGAAGTACGAGAATTTGGATGCATGCCCGGTATGCACTGCACTGCGGTATAAGATCAGACGAGACGATCCTGGCGATGTTGAGGGCGAGGCCCCTAGGAAGAAGGTTCCTGCCAAGGTTATGTGGTATGCTCCTATAATACCACGGTTAAAACGTCTCTTCAGAAATAAAGAGCATGCCAAGTTGTTGCGATGGCACATGGAAGACCGTAAGAAAGACGCGATGTTGAGACACCCCGCTGATGGGTCACAGTGGAGAAAAGTCGAGCGAGAGTACCCGAACTTCGCACGTGATGCAAGGAACTTAAGGTTTGGTCTAAGTACAGATGGCATGAATCCTTTTGGTGAGCAGAGCTGCAGTCACAGCACCTGGCCTATGACTCTATGTATCTATAACCTTCCTCCTTGGTTGTGTATGAAGAGGAAGTTCATTATGATGCCAGTGCTCATCCAAGGCCCGAGGCAACCCGGCAACGACATTGATGTGTACCTAAGGCCATTAGTTGAAGAACTTTTGCAGCTGTGGGCCAAACCAGGTGTACATATGTGGGATGAGCACAAAGGGGAGCCATTTGACCTACAAGCATTTCTTTTCGTAACCATCAATGATTGGCCTGATCTTAGTAACATTTCAGGGCAGACAAACAAGGGATACAATGCATGCACACACTGTTTAGATGAGACTGGAAGTGTATATTTGGATAAATGTAAGAAGGTTGTGTACCTAGGGTATCGTCGATTTCTTCCGAACCTGCATCCAGTAAGAAAGAAAGGCAAGCATTTCAAACGTCTGGCAGAACCCCGGAGGAAGCCTGTCCTCCGTACCGGTGAGGAGGTATTTGGTATGGTCAAGGACCTAGAAGTAATCTTTGGAAAAGGTCCTGGAAGTCTATCTGTTCCGAATGACGATGTCGGACACGCGCCCATGTGGAAGAAGAAATCTATATTTTGGGACCTACCCTATTGGAAAGTCTTAGAGGTCCGCTCTTCAATCGACGTGATGCACGTGACGAAGAATGTTTGCGTGAACCTGCTAGGATTCCTAGGAGTGTATGAGAACACAAAAGATACACCGGAAGCACGGCAGGACCAGCAACGTCTGAAAGACCCTGAAGAGCCTATGCATCCTGAGAACGAGAAGGGTAAATGATGCCACTTAACTCCTGCCAGCTACGCTCTTGCCAAAGCAGAGAAGGAAATCTTTTTTGAATGCCTGAGCAGTATCAAGGTCCCATCTGGCTTCTCGTCGAATATAAAGGGAATAATAAATATGGCAGAGAAAAAATTCCAAAACCTGAAGTCTCATGACTGCCACGTGATTATGACATAATTGCTTCCGATTGCATTGAGGGGGCTTCTACCTGAAAATGTCCGAGTACCCATTGTGAAGCTATGTGCATTCCTCAATGCAATATCTCAGAAGGTAATCGATCCAGAAAGCCTACCAGGGTTACAGACAGATGTAGCCCAATGTCTTGTCAGCTTTGAGTTCGTGTTCCCACCATCATTCTTCAATATTATGACGCATCTCCTGGTTCACCTAGTAGAAGAGATTGCCATTCTCGGTCCTGTATTTCTACACAATATGTTCCCCTTTGAGAGGTACATGGGAGTCTTAAAGAAATATGTTCATAACCGTGCTAGGCCAGAAGGAAGCATCTCCAAGGGCTATGTAACAGAGGAGGTCATTGAGTTCTGTGTTGATTTTATTCCTGAACTTAAGGCGATTGGTGTTCCAGAATCACGACATGAGGGGAGACTGCGTGGAAAAGGCACCCTAGGATGTAAAGCAATGATATGTAGGGATGGACATTCTCTCAATCAAGCACACTACACGGTTTTACAAAGATCTACCTTGGTTGCCCCGTATCTCCAAGTTTGATGAAATTCCGCCCTTCAGAATGAAGAATGACCCAACCATCCTGTTAAACGGTGTTGATACTCCATGGTTACGGCCGACGCGATCATAAGATTGTCATATTTCTTCTGTTAACAGTATATGTATTAAATGAGCCATTTTTCTTCCCGCCATTTTTTCCCGCCAATTTTTCCCGCCAGTTCTTCCCTCCAGTTCTTCCCGCCAGTTCTTCACTATATATATATATATATATGTAGGGTTGGCCTCCATTGTCATTGCACATCTCTAGACTCATATCTGCAACCTCATCACTCTTTCCCATGGCTTCCACCATAGCACTAACCCCCAGGGAGGCGGAGGCGCTTTGCGCCTCGAACTACCCCTGCCCGCCGGGCTACTGTGTCCCCGTCGGCTGGATGCTGAGCACCGGAGGCGTGCCTGTTCCTCCTGTCCCTCTAGGTGTGGCGTGTCGGATGGCCATCACGAACCACTACTACTTCGAGCTCACGCCGGAGCAGCGGAGGAATCCCAGATGGCATCCCGACTATTTCTCTACTTGGGAAGCCTTCTTCGTGGATCGGCGTGAGAGAGCGCTCGCCAGGCACGAGGAGGACACCCACCTCCTCCGAACTTCAACGAGGTCGGCCGTCAGCTATGGTGGAGCGGTCGGACTCTCCAGAGCGTCATGGACTATGACACTGCCGCCGACTCTAACCCTCGTCCGCGCTACCCTCAAGTCCAGCCCACGCGTACTCAGCCTTCAAGGTTCAATTACAGCGACCCCGACGACGACAGCGATGACGGTGGCAGCGAGTACGACGACTACAGTGGCGAGTATTACAGGTGTAGGCAGGAGCATGACTGAATCACTTCAACATTCCGAAAAAAGTTCGGCCGATTGTTACTTAATCTGGTCATGTATCTTAATTTTCAGTTCTTTTATGTATCTTAATTTTTAGTCGTGCTTTATGTAACTTACTATTAGTTGCATTATGTATTTTAATTCCAGTTCTATCTCCTTCACAAAATGACCTATCTCATTCGAGGTTTCTTGGTTTTTGGGTCAAAAGACAAATTCATGCCGAATCGGCAGGAAGTGGGTCAGATATGAACTACAGGTACATGATACGATGCTCATAATTTTTTACAAAAATCATTTTTAGGTTCACAATATGCTATTTTATCAAAAATCCAATGCAAGTTGAGCGAGGCTTGGCCCCGAGCTAAGAATCTTCATGCCCGTTGTTCGACAAAGTTTAACAATAGTTTAAAACGGGGATAAAAAAAAAGATCAAAACAGTGCGAAACCTTCGCGTGGTGTTATATTATATGACATAGTTAGAACGAAAAATCTCAAACTTGGTATATTGATTATGTCTCAAAAAACCTTCAAAAAATGACCTATCTCATTCGAGGTTTCTTGGCTTTCGGGTCAAATGACCAATGTTATGGCTAGAATCAACGCATAGTTTGTGATAATATGGCCATATTGTGCATACATGTGCATCATGGAATAGAAAACAATGTTGCAAGAGGAAGTTTTCTTTTTTATCGCACCAAAAAGGCATTTTCCATTTTCCGAGAATAAAAAAGGACGGTTTTGTGAAGCAACCACCAAATGGCTAATTCAAAAAACCACCACCACATTTTACAAAAATACTAGACCACCTTATATGGACAATGTACCATTAGGGGAATCTGGAACCTTTTCGTCCACCTCTGGTGAAAAAGACAAATTCCTGACGAATCGGTAGGAAGTGGGTCAGATATGAACTACAGGTACATGATAAGACGCTCATGATTTTTTACAAAAATCATTTTTAGATTCACAATATGCTATTTTATCAAAAATCTAATACAAGTCGAGCGAGGCTTGGCTCCGATCTAAGAATCTTCATGCCCGTTGTTCGACAAAGTTTGACGATAGTTTAAAACGGGGATAAAAAAATAAAAAAGATTGAAACAGTGCGAAACCTTTGCGTGGTGTTATATTATGTGACATAGTTAGAAGGAAAAATCTCAAATTTGGTATATTGATTATGTCTCAAAAAAACCTTCACAAAATGACCTATCTCATTCGAGGTTTCTTGGCTTTTGGGTCAAATGACCAATGTTATGGCTAGAATCAAGGCATAGTTTGTGATAATATGGCCATATTGTGCATACATGTGCATCATGGCATGGCAAACAATGTTGCAAGAGGAAGTTTTCCTTTTTATCACACCAAAAAGGCATTTTCCATTTTCCGAGCATAAAAAACGGACGGTTTTGTGAAGCAACCACAAAATGGCTAATTCAAAAAACCACCACCACATTTTACAAAAATACTAGACCACCTTATATGGAAAATGTACCAACAGGGGGATCTGAAACCTTTCCGTCCACCTCTGGTGAAAAAGATAAATTCCTGCCGAATCGGTAGGAAGTGGGTCAGATATGAACTACAGGTACATGATACGATGCTCATGATTTTTTTAAAAAATCATTTTTAGGTTCACAATATGCTATTTTATCAAAAATCCAATGCAATTTGAGCGAGGCTTGGCTCCAAGCTAAGAATCTTGATGCCTGTTGTTCGACAAAGTTTAACGATAGTTTAAAACAGGGATAAAAAAATAAAAACAGATCGAAACAGTGCGAAACCTTCGCGTGGTGTTATATTATGTGACATAGTTAGAAGGAAAAATCTCAAACTTAGTATATTGATTATCTCTCAAAAAACCCTTCACAAAATAACCTATCTCATACGAGGTTTCTTGGCTTTCGGGTCAAATGACCAATGTTATGGCTAGAATCAAGGCATGGTTTGTGATAATATGGCCATATTGTGCATACATGTGCATCATGGCATGGCAAACAATGTTGTAAGAGGAAGTTTTCCTTTTTATCGCACCAAAAAGGCACTTTCCATTTTCCAAGCATAAAAATCGGACGGTTTTGTGAAGCAACCACCAAATGGCTAATTCAAAAAACCACCACCACATTTTACAAAAATACTATACCACCTTATATGGACAATGTACCAATAGGGGGATCTGAAACCTTTTCGTCCACCTCTGATGAAAAAGACAAATTCCTGATGAATCGGTAGGAAGTGGGTCAGATATGAACTACAGGTATATGATAAGATGCTCATGATTTTTTACAAAAATCATTTTTAGGTTCACAATATGCTATTTTATCAAAAATCTAATGCAAGTTGAGGGAGGATTGGCTCCGATCTAAGAATCTTCATGCCCGTTGTTCGACAAAGTTTGACGATAATTTAAAACGGGGATAAAAAAATAAAAAAAGATCGAAACAGTGTGAAACCTTCACGTGGTGTTATATTATGTGACATAGTTAGCAGGAAAAATCTCAAACTTGGTATATTGATTATGTCTCAAAAAAACCTTCACAAAATGACCTATCTCATTCGAGGTTTCTTGGCTTTTGGGTCAAATGACCAATGTTATGGCTAGAATCAAGGCATAGTTTGTGATAATATGGCCGTATTGTGCATACATGTGCATCATGGCATGGCAAACAATGTTGCAAGAGGAAGTTTTCCTTTTTATCGCACCAAAAAGGAATTTTCCATTTTCCGAACAGAAAAAAAAGGACGGTTTTGTGAAGCAACCACCAAATGGCTAATTCAAAAAACCACCACCACATTTTACAAAAATACTAGACCACCTTATATGGACAATGTACCAACAGGGGGATCCGAAACCTTTCCGTCCACCTCTGGTGAAGAAGACAAATTCCTGCCGAATCGGTAGGAAGTGGGTCAGATATGAACTACAGGTACATGATACGATGCTCGTGATTTTTAAAAAAAAATCATTTTTAGGTTCACAATATGCTATTTTATCAAAAATCCAATGCAAGTTGAGCGAGGCTTGGCCCCGAGCTAAGAATCTTCATGCCCGTTGTTCGACAAAGTTTCACGATAGTTTAAAACGGGGATAAAAAAAAGATCGAAACAGTGCGAAACCTTCCCGTGGTGTTATATTATGTGACATAGTTAGAAGGAAAAATCTCAAACTTGGTATATTGATTATGTCTCAAAAAAACCGTCACAAAATGACCTATCTCATTCGAGGTTTCTTGGCTTTCGGGTCAAATGACCAATGTTATGGCTAGAATCAAGGCATAGTTTGTGATAATATGGCCATATTATGCATACATGTGCATCATGGCATGGCAAACAATGTTGCAAGAGGAAGTTTTCCTTTTTATCGCGCCAAAAAGGCATTTTCCATTATCCGAACATAAAAAACGGACGGTTTTGTGAAGCAACCACCAAATGGCTAATTCAAAAAACCACCACCACATTTAAAAAAAATACTAGACCACCTTATATGGACAATGTAACAACAGGGGGATCTGAAACCTTTTCGTCCACCTCTGGTGAAAAAGACAAATTCCTGCCGAATCGGTAGGAAGTGGGTCAGATATGAACTACAGGTACATGATATGATGCTCATGATTTTTTACAAAAATCATTTTTAGGTTCACAATATGCTATTTTATCAAAAATCCAATGCAATTTGAGCGAGGGTTGGCCCCGAGCTAAGAATCTTCATGCCCGTAGTTCGACAAAGTTTAACGATAGTTTAAAACGGGGATAAAAAATAAAAACAGATCAAAACAGTGCGAAACCTTCGCGTGGTGTTATATTATGTGACATAGTTAGAAGGAAAAATCTCAAACTTGGTATATTGATTATGTCTCAAAAAACCTTCACAAAATAACCTATCTCATTCGAGGTTTCTTGGCTTTCGGGTCAAATGACCAATGTTGTGGCTAGAATCAAGGCATAGTTTGTGATAATATGGCCATATTGTGCATACATGTGCATCATGGCATGGAAAACAATGTTGCAAGAGGAAGTTTTCCTTTTTATCGCACCAAAAAGGCATTTTCCATTTTCCGAGCATAAAAAACGGACGGTTTTGTGAAGCAACCACCAAATGGCTAATTCAAAAAACCACCACCACATTTTACAAAAATACTAGACCACCTTATATGGACAATGTACCAATAGGGGGATCTGAAACCTTTTCGTCCACCTCTGGTGAAAAAGACAAATTCCTGACGAATCGGTAGGAAGTGGGTCAGATATGAACTACAGGTACATGATACGATGCTCATGATTTTTTACAAAAATCATTTTTAGGTTCACAATATGATATTTTATCAAAAATCTAATGCAAGTTGAGCGAGGCTTGGCTCCGATCTAAGAATCTTCATGCCCGTTGGTCGACAAAGTTTGACGATAGTTTAAAACGGGGATAAAAAAAGATCGAAACAGTGCGAAACCTTCGCGTGGTGTTATATTATGTGACATAGTTAGAAGGAAAAATCTCAAACTTGGTATATTGATTATGTCTCAAAAAAACCTTCACAAAATGACCTATCTCATTCGAGGTTTCTTGGCTTTCGGGGTCAAATGACCAATGTTATGGCTAGAATCAAGGCATAGTTTGAGATAATATGGCCATATTGTGCATACATGTGCATCATGGCATGGCAAATAATGTTGCAAGAGGAAGTTTTCCTTTTTATCGCACTAAAAAGGAATTTTCCATTTTCCGAGCATAAAAACGGACGGTTTTGTGAAGCAACCACCAAATGGCTAATTCAAAAAACCACCACCACATTTTCCAAAAATACTAGACCACCTTATATGGACAATGTACCAACAGGGGGATCTGAAACCTTTCCGTCCACCTCTGGTGAAAAAGACAAATTCCTGTCGAATCGGTAGGAAGTGGGTCAGATATGAACTACAGGTACATGATACGATGCTCATGATTTTTTACAAAAATCATTTTTAGATTCACAATATGCTATTTTATCAAAAATCCAATGCAAGTTGAGCGATGCTTGGCCCTGAGCTAAGAATCTTCATGCCCGTTGTTCGACAAAGTTGGACGATATTTTAAAACGGGGATAAAAAATAAAAAAAAGATCAAAACAGTGCAAAACCTTCGCCTGGTGTTATATTATGTGACATAGTTAGAAGGAAAAATCTCAAATTTGGTATATTGATTATGTCTCAAAAAACCTTCACAAAATGACCTATCTCATTCGAGGTTTCTTGGCTTTCGGGTCAAATGACCAATGTTATGGCTAGAATCAAGGCATAGTTTGTGATAATATGGCCATATTGTGCATACATGTGCATCATGGCATGGCAAACAATGTTGCAAGAGGAAGTTTTCCTTTTTATCGCACCAAAAAGGCATTTTCCATTTCCCGAGCATAAAAAACGGACGGTTTTGTGAAGCAACCACCAAATGGCTAATTCAAAAAACCACCACCACATTTTACAAAAATACTAGACCACCTTATATGGACAATGTAACAACAGGGGGATCTGAAACCTTTCCGTCCACCTCTGGTGAAAAAGACAAATTCCTGCCGAATCGGTAGGAAGTGGGTTCGATATGAACTACAGGTACATGATACGATGCTCATGATTTTTTACAAAAATCATTTTTAGGTTCACAATATGCTATTTTATCAAAAAATCCAATGCAAGTTGAGCGAGGCTTGGCCCCAAGCTAAGAATCTTCATTCCCGTTGTTCGATAAAGTTTGACGATAGTTTAAAATGGGGATAAAAAATAAAAAAAGATCGAAAAAGTGTGAAACCTTCGCGTGGTGCTATACTATGTGACATAGTTAGAAGGAAAAATCTCAAACTTGGTACATTGATTATGTCTCAAAAAAACCTTCACAAAATGACCTATCTCATTCGAGGTTTCTTGGCTTTCGGGTCAAATGACCAATGTTATGGCTAGAATCAAGGCATAGTTTTTGATAATATGGCCATATTGTGCATACATGTGCATCATGGCATGGCAAACAATGTTGCAAGAGAAAGTGTTCCTTTTTATCGCACCAAAAAGGCATTTTCCATTTTCCGAGCATAAAAAACAGACGGTTTTGTGAAGCATCCACCAAATGGCTAATTCAAAAAACAACCACCACATTTTACAAAAATACTAGACCACCTTATATGGACAATGTACTAACAGGGGGATCTGTTCCGTCCACCTCTGGTAAAAAAGACAAATTCCTGCCGAATCGGCAGGAAGTGGGTCAGATATGAACTACAGGTACATGATACGATGCTCATGATTTTAAAAAAATCATTTTTAGGTTCACAATATGCTATTTTATCAAAAATCCAATGCAAGTTGAGCGAGGCTTGGCGCCGAGCTAAGAATCTTCATGCCCGTTGTTCGACAAAGTTTGATGATAGTTTAAAACAGGGATAAAAAAATAAAAAAAGATCGAAACAGTGCGAAACCTTCGCGTGGTGTTATATTATGCGACATAGTTAGAAGAAAAAATCTCAAACTTGGTATATTGATTATGTCTCAAAAAAAGACCTATCTAATTCGAGGTTTCTTGGCTTTCGGGTCAAATGACCAATGTTATGGCTAGAATTAAGGCATAGTTTGTGATAATATGGCCATATTGTGCATACATGTGCATCATGGCATGGCAAACAATGTTGCAAGAGGAAGTTTTCCTTTTTATCGCACCAAAAAGGCATTTTCCATTTTCCGAGCATAAAAAACAGACAGTTTTGTGAAGCAACCACCAAATGGCTAATTCAAAAAACCACCACCACATTTTACAAAAATACTAGACCACCTTATATGGACAATGTACCAACAGGGGGATCTGAAACCTTTTCGTCCACCTCTGGTGAAAAAGACAAATTCCTGCCGAATCGGTAGGAAGTGGGTCAGATATGAACTACAGGTACATCATACGATGCTCATGATTTTTTACAAAAATCATTTTTAGGTTCACAATATGCTATTTTATCAAAAATCCAATGCAAGTTGAGCGAGGCTAGGCCCCGAGCTAAGAATCTTCATGCCCGTTGTTCGACAAAGTTTGACGATAGTTTAAAACGGGGATAAAAAAAAGATCGGATTAGATTCCTTTTTAGATGCTTAATATTTCTTATGTTCAAAGTTTTAGGGTTTGTCTATTTTATTTTTGTTTGAATTGAATAATCAAAATTTATATGTAAGTGTTTTAATTATTTTGAAAAATTTCATATAAAGTAAATATAAAATGTTTTTACATGAATGGATTGATATTATTTTTCTGAAAATTATGATATATTATTCATATTTTTCTGAGTTGAAATGAAAAAGATATGAATTTTCTAAATTCATATCCTATTTTTTGAGTTAAAAATGCCCCCACCGCTTTAATGCATGAATAAATGCCCCCCTTTAATACCGGTTCGTGGCACGAACCGGTGTTAAAGGGGGGGCTCATTTTATTTCGTTTCGCGCCCGCACCTTCCCCTTTAACACCGGTTCGTGGCACGAACCGGTGTTAAAGGGGGAGGGCATTTATAACGCCTTCCTCTCTTCCTTTTTCCCCAGCAAGAACGAAAATTGCGCGCGCAGCAGAGGAAGCACAGGAGAGCCACACGTCGTTGCCGTTCTGCTGTCGCCGTCCAGCCCTCGCCGTCGCTGCCCTCGCTGTTGCCATCCCTCGCCGCGCGCAAGCAATCACCGACGTCCGTCGCCGTGTCCACGGGCCCTCGCGTCCGTGTCGTCCGCCTTTGCCGTTCAGGCGGAGAAACAGATCGAGACGCTGCCAGGCTGCCCGACCTTCATCGTCCGCCGCCGTCACCGCCGGCCGCCACCGCGTCCATGTCGTCCGCCACCCCCCGTCCACTCGCGTAGCCGCCACCGCGCCGCCGCGCCAGCAACTCTCGGGAGCGGCGCCTCCGCCCGTCCACTCGCGGAGCCTCCGGCCGGCGCCGCTCGCCGCCGACCCCGCCGTCCTCGCCCGGTGCAGCGCGCCACTCCCCGCCGACCCCGCCGACCGACCCCGCCAGTAGTGTATAATTGTGTAGTTATCAATTAGTTATAAGTGTGTAGTATTATTTATTAGAATTTTGTAAATAAGTGTGTAGTGTATTAATTAGTTATTAAGTTATTATTAGAATTTTATACAACTTAAATTGAGCTTATTGTGAATAAAATTTTGGAGTATGACAAATTTTGAAAGTATTTTCACAAGTATACATGTGTGTATAAAATTTTGTGAAAAATGTGCTTAACCGAGGCCATACAAAAAATACAAATATGTGGATTCGCAATAGATTTCTACTTGTTATTGTATTATTAGTAGTTTAGTGTTAGTATTAGTTTAGGGTTACTAGTTTAGAGTTTATTTAGTTTAGGGTTATTTAGTTGAGGGTTATTTAGTTGAGGGTTATTTATTTAGTGTAGTTTAGTGTATTTAGTTTAGGGTTATTTAGTGTATTTTATAGTTAGTATTAGTTTAGGGTCGTCACCTCGCTTCTCTGCAAGCGCCGCTGCTGGCCGTTGTCGTTAACGTCGCTCCGGTGACCCCTAGGTAGTGGCGCCGCCCATTTTAGGTAGTCCGCATCACGCTGAGGCGAACCCGCTACCTCGTGCGCCCTAGGTCGCTCTCCAGCGCCGCCAGCCGCCGCTGTCTGGAGCATCCTCCGGTGTGCCCGCGTGGCGCCTGTGTGGCTGTGACGTGGCCACGGTCCCACGCGTCAGCCACTGTGGCTAGCCCCTCTCATATGCATCCGGGATTTCTCCGAATTAGGGTTTGGACCCCTCGGAACTGGTTTAAAATGATCAAGCATCCTTAGGGTTTTAATTTCATTTGTGTATTTATTTGTGTATTTTTGTATGTATAATATGTATATTTGTGCATGAATCCAAGTCCACTTGAATGTTTACTCTCTTAATCTAGATAATATTATTATTTTAGAAACTATGGATCCACTCAGTAGAAACCTTGAAGATGAAGAAATAATGGAGAACATGATCCATGAGGACACCTCACAATATCTGAACTTGGAGGGACATGATGACAGCTCAAGTAGTCATGGAGAAGATGACGACTCCGGTGAACGCACTTTAGTGATTACAAAGTCTGTCGAGGTATATGCATGGATTAAGCCTCTGCTGACTTGCACCGATTGATTTGTATATATGTAAATGTATTAATTAACGCTTCTTTCTTCTTTTAGCCCTCTGGATCGACCAGCCAGCAACAATCTTCTTCTATGAAAAAGAGCAAGCGAGACGCGAGCCATCAGTTGAAAGATCGTGCAAAGTTCACGATCGAAGCAGTTCGTGTTGATGGCAGGCCGATGGAGCCCAAGAAGGCCGCAGACAAATTTGTACGTCAGGCTGGAGTTATTGTTAGGGACCAAATCCCAATCATAATTTAAAATTGGAATAAGCCAAAGAAGGGCGACGATACCTTTGTTGATGAAAGATCCAAAGAAACGCTTTGGAATTCGCTGTTGGTAAATTTCACCCTTCCGCCAGAGGATGATGAAAACAAACCGGTTATAAAGGAAAAGGTCAAAGAGTGGACTCTAAAGAAGATGGCTGACGCTTTCCGCAACTGAAGACAAAATTGAACAAATTTGTCAAAGCTCGCGAGACTCCAGATTTTGAAGACGCATATTATGCGAAGATAAGACCTCACTGGCCCGAATTTGTGGCATATAAGAAAGGTGCTATAGCTAAAAAGAGGTCAGAAACCAATACGCTAAATGCCCAGAAGAAGGAATAACACCAGAGGATGGGGTCAGGTGGCTACATATCTCAGAGGCCTAAGTGGGAGGAAGCTGAGAAGGCCCTGCGCGACAGAGGGATCACACCCCAGACATATGGGTGGGACCTACGTGCAAAGACTTGGTTCTACGGATTCGGGGCAAGGTTGGACCCAGAAACAGGATTGTGTATCTTCCCAACCCTCCTTGCCAAACCCGTCACTGAACTCATCACGGCATACGAGGAAACAGCGGCTAGGACCTTCCATCCCGACAGAGAGAATGACCAGCTCACACGCACCATCGGTAAAAAAGAACACCCTAGACATGCACGCTGCACAGGGGTTATGACGTGGAAGGATGGGTTTGCCGAGTGGGGCGACTCTTACAGATGGCGCGGCAGAAAAGAAAAAAAGCGTACAGAGCGGATGACACAGATAGAACATGCACTTGTGGCGCTGCAGGCGCAAGTGAATGCACAACAGAGCCATCAAGCTACCGGCCCATCTCAGCGGCACGAAGATCCTGCATTGGAAGCTGCCGGCCCAGACTCTGCGCGGAAAAGCAGCATGGCTTCCACGGAGAACGTGCAGCCCACACTTGAAATGACGGGTCCTCGATACCCCGTGGATGAGATCACGGAGAGCGAACACGCTGAGCTACATGTGAGATTAATGGGCTTATCCATTAAGGTGGCTGTCGGCTATGCCTTACCTCCTGTAGCTGGTGGAACTTACCACTGCCGACCGATTCCAGATGGCTATGCTATTGTCGGGGTGGATGAGGTTGTGAAGGAAATGAGGAAGCACAGCTTGACCATGCTACAGGTGAAGGGGAAACTCAACTCAAATTTGCAGTGAAAACAACCATTCTTTGGAAGAAGGAACACATCATGCTTCCTAATTGGAGGCCACTGGCACCCCCGTCGTCTCCGCAACGTCAGCAGTCTGAGCCGCTTCAGCCATCTCCTGCGCGGCAGCCATCTCCGGCGCTTCAGCCATCTCCTGCGCACCAGCCATCTCCGGCGCGCCAGCCATCTCCTGCCCGTCAGCCTTCTCCGGCGCTTTAGCCATCTCCTCAGTGTAAGCAGAAGAGCACTGCCACGAAGAGCATCACTAGCACTGCCACAACGAAATCTGCACGAAACCGTATGCCAAAAAGTTCAAAAAACTATGTCCCGCAGCCTTCCGCCAAGCCATTGCCGGTTTTACCGTGGAATCGCAGCGACGAGGAGACCAATAGGATCTCGGAAGAAGAGGTCAAGAAATTCTTTGCACCTAGACGGGCCGAGCCAAAGGAGAAAATAGATCCGGCGGTGGTGGAGAAGTTTTACAAAAATCTTTTGAAACCTGAAACCCCACTTGTGCCGGACTACGAGCGCCATATTTTGAAGGGGTATGCAAGGCGTCGTAGGGAGACTGAAAGTAGCAGTCATGCGGCACCCCAGAAAACAGTTCCCATGCTCGGAGAGCAGGAAAACCAATCATGCGCCCCGCTCCAAGTGTTCGACACACGGGACGCTCCTCCCGTAAATGATTACGAGGCAGAGCTACAAATAAAGGCCAATGAGATGGGGATGACTTATATTGCATACTTGAACATCATGGGACACAACTTGCCCAAAGGCGATGCCAACCCCATACAGCCATGGAAGTATGGGAAGAATCTCGTCAAGAAAGAGGAGTTCAAGAATCTACCAACAAAGATGCTAATATTGCACAAGTGGTATCTTGATTTCTGCAAGACGAGAAAGGAAGAATGGATCACGACGTATAAAAGAGATCAGATTTTCTTGTGCGGAGACGACGCGATCACCTTCAACATTCAAGACTTGCATTTTCTATTCAAACAGAAGGAACTCGACAAAGCTGCCATCAGCCTTTATTGTGTGTAAGTACTATTTCTTTAATTTCTATCTCATCTCATTCAATTCATTAATTGCATGTATATATATATGCTCACCATATATTTATATATATACTATTATGAAGGAAAAAGGTTATGGAATGCATGAAAGGAGTCCCTTTTGACATTGGGTTCGTTGACCCAAATAGAGTTCATGAACAAGTGGTAAGAGACAAACCCGGGCAAACAGAAGATTTCTTGCTAAGGCCTTACAACTTCTCGTGAGTACTGTTACCCTCTCTTGTACACATTCTGTTTCGGCTTACTCGATGTTAAGTTTAACTGATGATGAGTTATGCGTGCGTAGGTTCCACTTTATTCTGCTAGCCATTCAACCTGACTCAGGAAAAGTCCTTATGGACTCGTTACGAAAAGAAAAAGAGCTATGGGTAGACTTTAGAGAGATGCTCCAGAGGTAATTTCAATCATATTATCGCACTAGATGAGCAACTTTCGTGACAATAAGTAATTAATTACTCCTTTATCCATTTTCTTTGCCGGACAGGGTTTGGAAAAGGTTCACGGGCAGGGCCGTGGGTGAATGGTCAGAAGAACTAAAATTTATAGAGCAAAATGTAAGTAATACTAGCTTGCTAGGTCTGCGTATCTCTTTGATTCTGCTTCCAATTCCATTATATCATGCTTTATTGATTATTATTTTGATTGAACTCTCTATTCTCGTAAAGTGTGTGCATCAGGGACACGTCAATAACTTATGTGGGTACTATGTTTGCAAGTTTATTCGCAACACGATATGTGCGACGGGCAAAGCCGCACTAGAACAACTTAGAGTAAGTAAACAAAGTACACAACATTATTTTATTACCATCAATTGTGTTGAGTTTTATTCTTATATATATATATTGACCCCATTCTTCATATATATTCAGATCGAACGGATGCGGGATCAACTCCTACCATTTGACCGCATACGAGCCATTCATGAGGAATTGGCGGGGTTCATACTTGATGAGGTCGTCACGCCTGGCGGAGAACTCTTTAAATATCCACCAAAATGAACGTTGTATATATTCTTGAACGTGTTTGCCTTGTACTTGATGCTTCAACGTTTACGGAGAATACCACACAATAACGATGTTGTGTATAATAATAGTTGCTTAATTATTCATGTACTCGTATGTACCGATGACGATGTATGTGTATACCGCTCCCGATCGATTCCCCCTCCCCCTTCCTGTCCCCGCCGCGCTGC
Organism: Avena sativa; assembly: GCA_916181665.1. Lineage (NCBI taxonomy): Eukaryota > Viridiplantae > Streptophyta > Magnoliopsida > Poales > Poaceae > Avena > Avena sativa. Next base: position 223,716,280 of record OV702296.1, read on the forward strand.
AGAAATACGCCCAGAACGGGGCAGGGGCAGAACTCTGCCGCGGCAGAGATTTAGGCCGTTTTCCTGCCGCGGCAGAGATTTATCTCTTTTTCCTGCCGCGGCACAGAACCTTTAACACCGAGCGCTGCGGCAGCCCCATGTGCGCCACCCTTTAGGGGGGGCCTCTAACACCAAAACCACAATAGCGGTTCTATAACCGGTGTTAGAGGGTCCTCCAAACCGGTGTTAGAGGGGTACGTGTGCACTAGTGTCTCTACCTTTTCTTATTTTGTGGAGAGGGTTTGATAGCTTTAATACATCACTATAATACTGGTTTTGTTTGTATTCAGAGGTGTGAGAGTTTGCCATAGATCACCATGGATCTCTCACATGTTATATCGTACAAATATATGATGATGCTAGAGGTCAAAGAGTAAATAAGGGAAAGAGTTCGATTTTATTTTAGCCCGTGTACTTCTGATGCTCATAGGGATGACGTGAAATCGATATTAAATATCCAGGTCGAAGCATTTGTGAGAAATACATGGGGGCTACCAATATCTGCTGGAAGATTAACTAGTGAAGCTTTTGAATTTATTGAGGATAGTTCAAGAAGAAAAATCAATGGCTATGTAGAAAAGAATCTTCCTTAACCGGATAAAAATACTCTCATTAAATATGTGATTCAAGCCAAATCAACTTACATTATGAGTCGTTTATTATTGTCCAAGGGCTCATGCAAAAAGTTCAACACACTCTCAATGCTAAATTTTGGTGGGCTAGAAACTTGGATAAATGATCTATGCATTGTATTGCATGCTATCCCAAAATGCCGAGGTGGTATGGGGTTTAGGGATATGTATTCGTTCAATATTACCCTTCTTAGGAAGCAAGCTTGGTGGCCAATGATGAATCCAAATTCTTTGTGTTAACAAGTGCTGCTGAGTAGGTACTATTATAATCAGAATTTCGTGGAAGCAATTGCGCCGAGGGAAACATCAAGGACCTGGCGTACCATTTTGGTGGGAAGATAGGCTTTGAATGCAGACCCACGAGTAGAAAACAGGCCATTCGTTCGACCGCGCCAAGAGGATTAGTCCCGGTTCTGCCATGAACTGGGACTAATCCTAGCATGCGTCCCAGTTCGAGTGGGCCGACCGGTCGCACGGGAGCCGGAGGCATCCGTCCCGGTTCATGAGGGAGCATGCGTCCCGGTTTGTGTTACAAACCGGGACGTATGAGCCATCCCTCTATAAATACGATGCCCTAGCCCTCTGCCTCCCCTCTGATTTTTCATGGTGGAAGGTGTGAGAGGTGTGCTATGATGGTGCTCGACGTGGCACTTTGTTGGTAACCCCAATCGCAGGGTGTGAAGAGCACAGCAGCAAGTTTTCTTTTAGTTGAGACCGAGGTTATCGAACCAGAAGGAGGAAGTAAACGTCACACAGGTGTTGCAAGCAATGCGGAGACCTGCGCAACACAAACTCAAGACTTTGTCCCAACGAATTAGTGAGGTTGTCAAGCTCACCGGTTTGTTATAACAAAGGATTAAATGTATGGTGTGGAAGGTAATGGTTTGCAGCAAGTAAACAAGTAACAGTGGAAGATGTATCAATGGTAAAGATTGGACCGGGGTCTATAGTTCACTAGAGGTGCTCTCCTTAGATAAACAACATGGTATGAAGGATAAACAAATTACTGCAGGGAAATTAACAGGAACTGAGCAAGGCGTAACAATGCAATTACTAGTCAGAAAGATCATATGAGATTCGATTGGGTAATACAATAAAATACATAGACCGCCATTCAACTGCATCTATGACTAGAAGTCCACCTTCAGGTTATCATCCGAACCCCCTCCAGTATTAAGTTGCAAGCAACAGACAACTGCTTTAAGCAAAGTGTGTAAGGTAAACAGTCCACATGTTCGATGAACAAGAGACCGTTGTTTTCTCCCTAGTAGCAACATCACATCTACAACCGAAGAGATTCTTGTCACTTCCCTTGGAAACTAGAGGCATGAACCCACTATCGAGCATAAATACCCCCTCTTGGAGTCACTAGCAACTACTTGGCCAAGATAGCTACTAACAACGGAGAGCATGCAAGATCACAAATAACACAGACATGATAGAATCATAAAGACAAAATCATTAATCAAACCAACATAATAATATCAATATCCATCGGATCCCCGCAAACACAACATGCATGATTACAAATAGATTAGATCTTAATCATGAACGGAGCTCACAAGATCTATGCATGAAAGCACAAAGGAGGAGATACAACCATATAGCTACTACATGGAACCATAGTCCAAGGTGGAACTACTAACGCATCATACCGGAGAGAAGGCCTCGGGATGATCTCCCCTCCGGTAGGGTGCCAAGAAGAACTTCAGATCCCCCCAATCTAGGGACGATGGTAGTGGCGGCTACAGATGGTTCCGTGGATATTTGATCGGGTGCCTAGGGTTTCTGCATCAGGGGCTTCTTATAGGCGAAAGGGGAGGCCGAGGCGGCGGCCAGGGTCCCCACACCCCTCCCAGGCGCGGGACAGGGCCCACCCGCGCCTAGGGTGGGTCTGGTCGCCCTGGCTTGCCTCTCCGGCTCCCCTCTGGACTTCTTGTTCCCCACGGAAAGTAATTGACTTTGAAGTTTGTCCCGTTCAATTCCTAGAATATTTCTTTACTAACTTTTCTGAAACAAAAAACAGCAGAAAACATGCATCTGGCACTGTTGCAACTTGTTAATAGGTTAGTACCAGAAAACATGTAAAAAGCACCTCAAAGTGTAGACAAGTAAAGCAAAGTTGATACTAAACAACCATGGAGCATCAAAAATTATAGATATGTTTCCGACGTATCATGCTAGTTTATTTTTTTCCTATGCATGCGAGGTGTTTGATGAAATGTTTGAGTGAATGATTCCGTTCAATTTCTCACAAAACAAAAATATAGGAGGTGCCCGAGCCGCACTTGAGTTTTCTTCTCTTTCTTTCCTCCTTGATCGAGGTTAGCAATCTTATCTTTTCATCTATCATTGATACAATGCATGTGTCGATGTGAATTGGTCATTTCACTATTTATGATATTCTATAATGGTTTTTGATAAATTTAATTATATGATGCAAATGAACAGTCGGGAATGGATGTACGATGACCGGCGTGAACCCGGGTACATTAAAGGCGTGGATAAATTTATCGATGTGGCTACGGCAAACAAAGAGAATGGTTTTATGCGTTATCCATGTGTTCAATATCGGAACAACAAAGAGTACTCTTCCTCGAAAATGATTCGCGGCCACCTGGTTATGAAAGGTTTCATGCCTAGCTATAATTGCTGGACCAAGCACGGGGAAATAGGGATTATGATGGAAGACAATGAAGAAGAATAGGATGATGATAATAACTATCATCATATGTTTCCTGAATACGATGATACTGCAATGGAAGACAGTAAAGAGGAAGGAGGTAAAGAACGGGCATCATATGAGCCTGCTGATGATCTTGGTAGGGTCATTTATGATGGAAAGCGAGACTGTGAAACAGAAAAGGAGAAGTTGAAATTGGAGGTCATGTTAGAAGATCACAAGAAATTGTTGTACCCAAATTGCGAAGATGGTAGCAGAAAGCTCGGTACCACACTAGAATGCTGCGATGGAAGGCAGAGTGTGGTCTAACTGACTCCGCATTTGAAAAGATGCTAAAAATAATGAAGCCGAAGTTTCCAAAGCATAACGAATTTCCCGAGAGTACGTACAAAGCAAAGAAGACTCTTTGCCCTCTAGGATTAGATGTGCAGAAGATACATGCATGCATTAATGACTGCATCCTCTATCGCGGTAAGGAGTATGCGAATTTAGATAAATGCCTGGTATGCAATGCATTGCGGTATAAGATCAGACGAGATGACCCTGGTGATGTTGAGGGAGAGCCCCTCGGAAGAGGGTTCCTACTAAGGTTATGTGGTATGCTCCTATAATACCAAGGTTGAAACGCATGTTCAGAAACAAAGAGCATGCCAGGTTGTTGCGATGGCACAAAAAAGACCGTAAGAAAGATGGGAAGTTGAGACACCCCGTTGATGGGTCGCAGTGGAGAAAAATCGAGAGAGACTTCCTGGACTTTGTAGGTGACACAAAGGAACTTATGGTTTGGTCTAAGTACGGATGGCATGAATCCTTTGGGGGAGCAGAGCTGCAGTCACAACACCTGGCATGTGACTCTATGTATCTACAACCTTCCTCCTTGGTTGTGCATGAAGCATAAGTTCATTATGATGCCAGTGCTCATCCAAGGCCCGAAGAAACCATGCAACGACATTTATGTGTACCTAAGGCCATTAATTGAAGAACTCTTACAGCTGTGGGGCAAACCAGGTGTACATATGTGGGATGAGAACAAACAGGAGCCATTTGACCTACAAGGGTTGCTTTTCGTAACCATCAATGATTGGTCTGCTCTTAGTAATATTTCAGGATAGTCAAACAAGAGATATAAGGCATGCATGCACTGTTTAAATAAGACTAAAGGTACATATTTGCATAAATGCAAGAAGGTTGTGTACCTGGGGAATCGACGATTTCTTCCGACCAAGCATCCCGTCAGAAAGAAAGGAAAGCATTTTAAAGGTGAGGCAAATCACCGGAAGAAGCCTGAACTACCTGCTGGTGATGATATATTTGGTATGGTCAAGGATATATAAGTAATCTTTGGAAAGGGTCCCGGCGGTCAATCTGTTCCGAACGACGTCGCTACCGGACACACACTCATGTGGAAGAATAAATCTATATTTTGGGAGCTGCCATATTGGAAAGTCCTACGTGTCCGTTCTTTAATCGACGTGATGCACGTGACGAAGAATCTTTGCGTGAACCTTCTAGGATTCCTATGCATGTATAAGAAGACAAAAGATACACCAGAAGCACGAGAGGACTAGCAAGTTATGAAAGACCCAAAGAACATGCATACACAGAATCGCGGTATAGTTTGTGATAATGTGCCCATATGATGCATGCATGTGGACAGTGGGATGGAGAACAATGTTGCAGGAGAAAGTTTTCCTTTTCGTCACACGAAAAAGCCATTTTCCATTTTCCGAGCGTAAAAAACGGGTCGTTTTATGAAGCAACCACCAAAATGTTGTTTCAGAATGTTACGGTCCCATTTTATAAAATACTAGACCACCTTAAATGGACGATCTCCGAATCAGGAGATCTCAAACCTTTCCATCCTTCCGAGGTGAAAAAGACAAATGTTTGCCGAATCGGTACGAAGTGGGTCCGGTTTGTACTACAGGTACATGATCTGACGAGGCTCGTCCCCTATTTTCATGCACGCCGGTTTCATGCACGCCGGTTCGACCTTAGTTCGAAACGGGAAAATTTCAAAATGGGCATAAGAAATTCAAAATGGTTAATAGTTTAAATGGTTACATTAATTATTTTTAAAAACATAAAATGGTTTTGAATTAGTTATTCAAATTCAAACACTTTTATGTTTAAAGTTTTTTAATATTCCAAATAAATATGCAAAAAATATAAGTTAAGTCATTTTAATTTTAAAATGGTTAATAGTTTAAATGGTTACATTGATAATTTTTAAAAACATAAAATGGTTTTGAATTACTTATTCAAATTCAAACACTTTTTATGTTTAAAGTTTTTTAATATTACAAATGAATATGCAAAAAATATTAGTTAAATCATTTTAATTTTAAAATGGTTTATAGTTTAAATTTTTACATTAATTATTTTTAAAAACATAAAATGGTTTGGAATTAGTTATTCAAATTCAAACACTTTTTATGTTTAAAGTTTTTTAATATTCCAAATTAATATGCAAACAATATTAGTTAAGTCATTTTAATTTTAAAATGGTTAATAGTTAAAATGGTTACATTAATTATTTTTAAAAATATAAAATGGTTTTGAATTAGTTATTCAAATTCAAACACTTTTTATGTTTAAATTTTTTTAATATTCCAAATTAATATGCAAAAAATAATAGTCAAGTCATTTTAATTTTAAAATGGTTAATAGTTTAAATGGTTATATTAATTATTTTTAAGAACATAAAATGGTTTTGAATTAGTTATTCAAAATCAAACACTTTTTATGTTTAAAGTTTTTCAATATTCCAAATTAATATGCAAAAAATATAAGTTAATTCATTTTTATTTTAAAATGGTTAATAGTTTTAGTGGTTACATTAATTATTTTTCAAAATAGAAAATGGATTTTAATTAGTTATTCAAATTTAAACACTTTTTATGTTTAAAGTTTTTCAATATTCCAAATTAATATGCAAAAAATATAAGTTAATTCATTTTTAATTTAAAATGGTTAATAGTTTAATGGTTACATTAATTATTTTTAAAAACTCAAAATTGTTTTGAATTAGTTATTCAAATTCAAACATTTTTTATGTTTAAAGTTTTTCAATATTCGAAATTAATTATCATTTAAACAACATTACAAATTTAAACCCCAAAATAAAAAATAAGGAGGGAAGAGAGAGATAATTTGTGAAAAAATTGAAAACATGACCTTTAGTCCTGGTTGCTGGCTCCAACCGGAACTAAAGGCCCCCTGCGCGCGCTGCTTGGACTCAGCCCAAAATATGAAAAAAAAAGTGGAGCATACGTCCCGGTTTGTGGCACCAACCGGGATGTATTCTCCCTCCCCTTTATACACGACGTCGCCCGTTCCTCTTCTTCCCTTCTCCATTCTCTGTAACTCCGACGTGCGTGCACACAGCACAGGGAGACACCGCCGCCCCGCCGTCAGGCTGCCTACCGTCACCTCCGTCCTTGCGCACCCGCCGTCGTTGTCAGCGCCGCCTTCTCCGGCCTCCACCACCTACAACCACCGTTGTGCGTCGTCGCCCCCCTCTTTGGCCAGCAGCGCCACCACCTCCAACTGCGACCGCACGTCATCGCCAACAGAAGGTATGCCCCCTCTCTACCCTGCCTCCGTCCGTCCTCCCCTCCCCCTGCTGCCGTTGGCAGGCACCAACGGGCAATGCCTGGGCGGGTGCGGTGGCGGTGGGATTTCTCGCGTCCATGCGCTGGTGGAAGCCTCGCGGGAGCGGTTCCATCCATGGCGGGGCAAGATGCTGCTGGAATCGACCGGCGGCTGGCGTGGCGTGGCGGCGGTGGGTGCTAGCGGCTCCGTACTGATACGTCGGAAACGTATCTATAATTTTTGATGCTCCATGCTTGTTTTATATCATTTGTCTTATGCTTTGTCTACACTTTGAGGTGTTTTTATATGATTTTCTAGACTAACCTATTAACAAGAGGCCATAGTGCCAGTTGCCTATTTTCTTCTGTTTTTGGTTCCAGAAAAGGCAGAAAATCAATATTCTCGGAATTGGACGGGACAAAAGCCAAAGTCATTATTTTCCCGGAGCAACACGGAACCACGAAGCAGAGGTGGAGGAGGAAACCAGGGTGGCCGCACCCCCTAGGCGCGAGCCATCCCTAGTGGCGCACACAGGGCGTGTGGGCCCCTTGGCCCTCCATTGACCGTGCCTCCTTCATCGACCATAAAGCCAAGAAAAGTTCCGCTGGGCCACCGCCACCGAAGGGGAGATACGTGGGACAGAAAGTCTCTATTCCGGCACCTTGATGGGATGGGGAAGTGCCCCCGGAGCCATCTCCATCGATCTCCATCGCCATCTACATCACCGTTGCTAATTCCTATGATGAGGAGGGAGTAGTTCTCTCTCGAGGCTAAGGGCTCTACTGGTAGCTATGTGGTCATCTCTCTCTATGCATGATCATATTGTGGTCATGAGCTTTATAATCAAGTAGATCCACCTTGCTACTCAAGTGCTTCAATAAATCTCTGCTCTCCCCATGTGTGTGAAAGTGATAGCGTGCACGCCATGGTGGCACTTAGGCTAGAGTCTACATAAATACTCATCGTTCGTTAATAGATCTATGCTTTTCCCCATGTGTGTGAAAGTGATAGCGTGCACGCCGTGTGTGGCACTTAAGATAGATTATATATATATATTTGTTATGAGTTATATTTTGAGTTGGTTGTCTCTATGAAATTGTGGTGTTTGTTGGAACCGTCTAGCGCTCAAGGTGACAATGTGGGGTTATCTTGATGGGAAAGGCAAACTTTGAGGATTGCTGTTATAGCCCTACCATGGATTAGAGTGTCCAACCGGAGAGTAGTTAAGAGTAGTATCATGAAGAGAGGATATTATATGAGAGAGTGTTCACTAGTGAAAGTATGATACCTAGGCCTTGTTTCTAAGCATTAAAACACGGTTTGCATCTAGATCTGTTGCATGTTTGCTTGCTTCCATCTTTATTTTAGTTTGACACATGTTACCCTACGTCAACAACAAGTCAGAAGCTATTTTGTGGCACCGTTACCACTTCTATTTTACTATCTCTTCTCTGAACTAGTGCACCTATACACCTGACAAGTGTATTGTGTGTGTTGGGGACACATGAGACTTCTTGTATATTGCTTGCAGGGTTTGTTGAGAGGGAATACCTTTGACCACTTCCTCCCTAAGTTCGATAAACCTTGGGTAATCCACTTAAGGGAAACTTGGTGCTGTTCTACAAACCTCTGCACTTGGAGGCCCAACAACTGTCTACAAGAATAGAAGTGCTAGACATCAAGATATTTTCTGGCGCCGTTGCCGGGGAGGAAAGGTAAAAGGTACTCACATCCTCCGGTATGAGTGCTCGAAGTTATTTCCTTTAGATTCTACAATTTTGTCTTTTTGTTTCTTATTTTCACTAGTCAAGCTTAATGGAAAACAACAAAAAAATTAGAGAACTTTATAGTATTTATCTTGAGTTAGGACATGAAGTGTTTGATGAGAAAATTAAAAAACCTATGGAACTTTATTTGCATGCTAATAGCAACGTTATTAGTATGAATTCTTTGAACACCATTATTGCTAATGCTATGGAAACTTCTAAGCTTGGGGAAGCTAGTTATGAAAACGATATTTTTAGTCCCCTAGCTTTGGAAGATAGCTATTATATTTCTTATGATGATACCAAACCTCCAATTTATGATGATTACAATGATGAATATGATATTTTCAGTCCACCTACTATTGAGGAGAAAATTAATTATGATTACAATATGCCTCCTCTATTTGATGATTATGGTGATGAGAATAGTAATGATAGCTATTTTGTTGAATTTGCTCCCACTATGATTAATAAGGATGACTATGCTTATATGGAGAGCAATAATAATTATATGCATGTGGATCATGATAATAATGTTTTATGTGATAGTTATATTGTTAATTTTATTCATGATTCTAATTAAAGTTATTATGAGAGAGGGAAACATGGTCTTATGTATCTCAAAAATATTAAGTTTCCCCTCTTTATGTTGAAAATCTTGAAGTTGCACTTGTTTTGCTTTCCTATGCTTGTTGATTTGTGCTTTCATGACTTGTTTCTTTACAAGATTCCTATGCATAGGAAGTGGGCTAGACTTAAATGTGTTTTGAATTTTCTTATTGATGCTCTCTTTTACTTCAATTCATATTTCTTATGTGAGCATCTTCTCAAACTATCAAGCCTAACTTAAAGGCATTAAAGAAAAGTACATGTTGGGAGATAACCCAAGATTTTTCTTGAGTATTGGAATTTATTACTTCAGTAATGACCTCTTCTTATTCTTTTTGTTTGCTTTTTGTGCCAAGAATGACCTCTAATGAGAGGGGAGTAAGATTTGGGGAGTTGCTGTCCCAAAACAGATTTCTGTCCTCCACCATAAATATTTGTGAGGAGTCTCTATACGTCGGATTGAGCTGAAAATTTACGAATAAATCCCCCAGTATGTTAGCTAACTTTTGTTAGTTCAACACTTTTTTATTTTAGCAACAGAAGGTATTTTAAAAAATCGGTTTCTACCTGCTGGTATGTTTTGACAGATTTCTTCCATTATTTGCATTTGCTTCTTATTGATTCCTTTTTGGGTTCTTTTTGGGAAATTGAGCTTTTTGAAGGAGTTGCTACAGTAGCTTGTGTTTTTCATGAAAAGTTTTGCTGTTCTAAAGCTAAACCCAAAGGTCTATTATCTTTTAAATACACTAATGTTGCTAATGAAGATTGTGTGAAGTTTTGTATGAAGGAAAAATTTCAGGTGTAGAGAAAGAATGATGTAATGAGATGAAGAACGGAAAAAAGATCAATCTTGGGGATGCCACCCCGTGTCACCCCAAGAAATATTCAAGAGGTACAAGCGTCAAATCTTGGGGATGCCCAAGGCATCCCCTTCTTCATCAATAAAAATCTCAGGTCTTTCTCGACACTTCGTTTTCATTATTTCATGCACAGTTGTGTTGTTCTTGGAGCGTATTAGTTTTCGTTTTTGGTTTTAGTTTGCTTTAGTAAGTTGGTTGGATCACAGAACACTTCTTTTGGAGAGAGACACACTCTGTTTTCATTGCCTAGAACACTCTAGTTTTCATTCTTATTGTCTTGTGAGTGTTCTCTTTTGCTAGCACTGTGTTTAGCCTTAGTTTTATTGTGCTTACAACTTAGAACTTTTTAGTTCTTCTTTGTGGATTTGTGAGACAAGCTCACTAGTATTTATTGATTATTATCTTTGTGAGTTGTTTCAAATAAGTTGATTGGTGTTGGAAAAGAGTAGAAAGTTTCATGCTTATAGTGGTACAAAAGGGAGCTTGTTTTGACTGTGGCTTAGACTTTATCATGTCATGCTAGGTGTTGTTTTGACCTTATGCTTAGTGATTATTGCTGTAGCATGACTTGTTCCAAACAATTGGGATTGCTTAGTGTGCCTTGAAGGAATCATGTGTTGTTTTAGCATGCAAAAGCATAGTATTGTGGTATTCTCCTTTGATGCTTTGTTTGGGTTGACTTGGCACATGCTCACACCATGTTATGACTATGAAAAAGTCACCATAGCCTCTATGATCATTTAGCCCTTGACTTGTAGTACCAATCCATGCTTTTATTAGTAATGTTTTGTCGCTCTGCATGATTATGGCCATTATTGCTCTCTTAGTTGGTTGCTCCCAGTCTTTTGCTAGCCTACATTTGTATGAGTAAGCTCTACTCATGCTTCCAACTCCGAAGAAACCAAGTTATTCCAAAGTGTCCACTATAAATTCCTATGCATGGTGTGTTACACCATTCCAAGTATATTCTTGTTTTCATCTATCTTCCAATTAAAAAGTATTTTGTTATGTGAAAACTTAGTGATTAAAGCTCTCATGAACTTGATGGCACACTTTATTATTCTTGCCCCTAATAAACTTGAACCATTGTGTCATATATGTTGTATATGCTTGCACTTATACATTGGAATTAGCAGAACCATGTTGTCATGGGTAATGTTTTCAACATTGCACTTGTACTTTGTACACAGTTGATATCATGCTCTTTTGTCTATGGATGTCGCCGGTGTGAAATAAAAAGAGAGCTTGTAAGTCCATGGAGTTATGTATTTTGTGTTAGAGAAACGCCTGGGTCGCTAGCCTAAGCCATGCTGATGGGGATGTACCTACCAGGGTATACCCAGCAGGACGTTTCCGACTGGTCCAAAGATCTAGCGAGTGGGCCTGCGAGACGGCGACTGGATCAAAGCCCGGCGTGGATCCAAGAGACTGGAAGCTGAAGGCCCAGGCGAGTAGATAGGTCCAGTCGGATTAGGTTAAACAAGAACCGAAGCCTTAACTGATTCGGTTGAGATATGTAAACCCTAGGGGAGGTGAGCCTATATAAACCTCCCTGCGGGGCGTGCAGAGATACGTTCCATCATACACCCAAGCGACTCGCCGCCTAGCCTTCGAGCTCGCCCATTGTACCACCTTCATAATACAATCTAGCAGGAGTAGGTCTTTACCCTCCGGGGGGGCGAACCTGGGTAAGACCCTGTGTCTCCGCCCTCATCTCGCACCGCAGATGGCTGGCCGCCCTTGCCCCTTGTTCTACTACTCGCTGCCGATTGCAGCATCTGCCGTGACCATTCCCACGACAGTGGCGCCCACCGTGGGTCCTGGCCGGTCTGGCCGGTGTTTTGCGGCGAGATCCAATCTGCCCATCAATGAGTCGGTCCCCACCGGCCGCGTGATAGCGATTGGCGAGATGCTCTAGATCTTGCCAAGCAGCTACGTCCCGGCAGCGCGACCCGTCACGCACATCATGATCCTGCCAGTGGGCACGATCAGCCTCTTCGTCGGCCTCACCGACATCATCGTCTCGGAGGACTCGGCTCGCATCCGCGAGTCGCCGCCACGCGATCGGCTCTCTGAGAGCCAGGTCTGCACCATCCATCGCCTCGCCTCCAAGTATAACTCGACCCACAGCGACGTGGACGAAAACTCCACGGCCGCGGAAGACGCGGCCCTCAACGACGACGCCGACTCGGCGACCCCGGCATCACTCGCCGGATCCATCACCGCGGCTTCACCCGCGGGCTCCATCACCTAGGTCTCCAACGCGGGAGACTTTGAGGACCCCTCCATCCTTGGGATCTTCGACTTCGACTCCGGGTCAGAAAACTCCACCGATCTCCGCGACGGGACCGGTCGTCACGCCGCAACCTATATGGCGACTGGCACCGATCCGCCGGAAGAACCGTTCTCCACACCGATCCCTCCCAACGCCACAGCAACGGAGGTCGAGGAACTCCGCCTGAAGCTGGCGGAGGCCGTCCGCAAAGAGCAGGCCGAGCGCGAAAAATTTCGCCTCGAGCAGGTGACGGCACAGGAGCTGTCGCGTTACCACGCGCAACGGATCAGGACGCGCCTGAACCCTACCGTTCAGGGGCGCGCCCTGAACTTCGACGACGAAAACGACCCGGCCCGCGTGGCCGAGCGCGCGATCTGCGAGAACGCGCCACCAGGAGGAAGCGCTCGACCACCTCCAGGGTCGACGGCGATGGGCGCCCCACCTCCACCCAACCGCACACCCCCCAGGGACCAGCCGCAGATAGTAGTGTCCTCACGGGAGCGAGACGCAAACGGCCTCCCACTATTCTCCACTCCGATGGACAACCTCGTGGCAGGCCGAGCAGCAGCCGACAACATCACGGCCACCGACGACGGCGCCCTACAGATCCAGTACGTCAGGGCCCTGCTCGTAAAGGCCGTCGAGCAGCAAAACGCGGGCGCCGACTCGTAGGGTCGGGTATACTCGTGTTCTTCGGGAAGCAGAGCAGCCTCAAGCGGCCGCCCAATGGTGGAAAACACCCTCAACTGCCCGCCACCAGAGCCATTTCAGCTCCAACACCGACCCACGAACGCGGCACTCTCCACCAACGACCCCAGGCCAGCGACCAACTTCGTCGCTGCCAACGGTCAACCCATCGACGCCCGCACCCACATCATCAACAACCAAAGCTGGCACGCACGCCAGCCCGACGACCTGCGACACACCCTAATCAATCGCCGCGACGGCGAGCCAATGGGGTCGCTCAGTCGACTCGGCCCCAAGTGCTTCGGACCAATGATTCGAGGCGAGAAGTACCCGCCAAACTTCAAGGCGCCGAAGGAGATAGAAAAGTACGACCCCTCGTACGACCCCGCCGTCTGGCTCGATACATACCTCATGGCGATGGGGATCGTAGGCCACACTGACCTGCTAGCCGCCCGCTACCTCCCCCTAATGATGGAGGGGATGTGCAGGCAGTGGATCAACACCCTCCCACAGGATAGCATCGACTCCTGGGAGGAGATGCGCGACGCCTTCGTCAGGCACTTAGAGTGCTCCTACACCCACGCCACCACCATCGAGGACCTGGAGCGATGCGTCCAGGGACCCCGCGAGTCGACCCGCAACTGGGTCCAACGGTGGCAGGAACTCTGGTACAACGTGGTCGGCATCCACCCGGACACAGCGATCCATTGCTTCAAGACCTCGTGCCGCTACGAGCCGCTGGTCGCCAAGCTCAAGCGACACTCTCGCACTCTCGACAACATACCGGACCTCCTCGAGATCGCCAAACGGTACGCGGAGGAAGATCCAAACCAGGAAACTGACGACGAGTCGGGGGGTCAACGCCGCACGAGCGGCAACGACAGCGGACGACGGTCCGACCTACGCTACAGCAACACTCGCCTCACCGGCAAGCGCCGCAGTGACGGGCGAGTCGACTTCGTCGCCAACGCCGGGCACGCACAACGCGAGCCCAAGAGCTTCCGCCGCGACGGAGGACAACGCCGCGACGGAGGACAACGCCGCGACGGCGGCAACTACAAGGCCAAGACAAGGTTCGATCCTGCGGCCCTTCTTAACCAACCTTGCGCGTTTCATAGCAGGGAAGGGAAGCCCGCGACGCACACAACCACCGACTGCCACACCCTCAGGGAGATCGAGAAGGCACGGCGAGCAAGGGAGGACCCCGACAACAACCCGCCAAACAGCGGCAAGTTCGGCAACATGGCCGGGTCGCTCCATACCTTCACCGGCTTCAACACGAAGCGCGAGAAGAAGGTCATCACCCGCGCCGTCGCCGTCAACGCGGTGGCCCAGGTGGATGTTCCCCAGTTCCTCAACTGGTCGGAGCAACCCATCACCTGGAGCCCCCATGACCACTCGCCGCGCATCGAGTATCCAGGACGAGTCGCCTTGGTGGTCAAGCCAAAGGTGGGCGACTACTGGCTCCCCAAGACATTGATGGACGGCGGCAGCTCCATCAACATCCTGTACCTAGACACCTTCAGGCGGCTGCGGCTCCCGCAGTCGATGATCGAGACAACCCACACCATGTTCCACGGCATCGTCCCTGGTCGGAAGGCGTACCCGATTGGCAAGGTCACGCTGCCAGTCACCTTCGGCACCCCAGCAAACTTCCGCACCGAACGGATCGTCTTCGAGTTGGTGCCCTTCGACAGCCCCTATCACTGCGTCCTGGGGCGCCAGGCGTTCGCCAAATTCATGGTAGCGCCACACTACGCGTACAACGCGATGAAGCTCCCTGGGCCGTGTGGCGTCATCACCATCAACGGCGACCCCGACATGGCCGCCGAGTGCGAGGCCAAAGGAGCCGAGCTCGCCGATGCTGTCATCGCGGCAGAGGCCAACCACGCTGACGAGCTCGCCAAGTACGCGAGCGGGGTGAACAATGACGACCCCACCATACTCAAGAAGCCCAACTCGGAGGGCGCAAACACCTCAGCCTTCGAGGCAACGACGCACACTCGCACCGTCAAGCTGGTCCCAGGCGACTCCAGCCAGACGGTGATGATCGGAACAGGGATGAGCCCAGCCTAGGAAGGCGCGCTCATCGAGTTCCTCCGTGAGAACAGGGATATCTTTGCATGGAAGCCCTCCGACATGCCTGGTGTCCCTAGGGAGCTCGCTGAGCACAAACTAAACGCCGACCCCAAAGTGCGATCCGTCAAGCAGTCACTGCGGCCCTTCAATGAAGAGCGCCGCCGAGCCATTGCCGAGGAAGTGCAGCGTCTACTCGCTGCAGGCTTCATCCGGCCAATCAAGTACTCCAAGTGGCTGGCAAACCTAGTCCTGGTCGAGAAGAAGAACGGCGCCTGGAGGATGTGTATCGACTACACAAACTTGAACAGCTCCTGCCCAAAGGAGCAGTTCGTCCTCCCACGGATCGACCAAATAATCGACTCCACCGCAGGATCAGAATCGCTATGTTTCCTCGACGCCTACTCTGGATATAACCAGATCAAGATGGCTTTCGAGGACGAGGAGAAGACGGCGTTCATCACGCCATTCGGAGCCTTCTGCTACACCGCCATGACCTTTGGCCTCAAGAACGCCGGGGCGACCTACCAGCGGTGCATGCAGGAGTGCCTAGCGAGCCAAATTGGCCGCAACATCCACGTCTATATCGACGACGTGGTCGTAAAGTCCGCTCGCCAGGATGATTTACTCGCCGACCTGGCGGAAACGTTCGCCAACTTGCGAAAATACAAGATAAAGCTTAACCCAGGCAAATGCACCTTCGGTGTACCAGCAGGGCAACTGCTGGGTTACGTCGTCTCCAAGCGCGGGATCGAGGCGAACCCCACCAAGATCGACACGATCGCCCGAATCGGCAAACCTGAGTGCCTGCGCAATGTCCAGAAGCTGGCCGGGCGAGTAGCGGCTCTCAGCCGCTTCATCCCCCGCCTGGGCGAAAAGGCGATGCCCCTATACCGCCTGATGCGCAAGAACCCCACATTCCAGTGGGACAAGGGGGCGGACGACGCGCTTCGCGACCTCAAGAAGGTGCTACTCTCCGCACCGCTACTCGCCGCCCCGCCGACAAAGAACCCATGCTGGTTTACGTCGCGGCTTCCGAGCGCGTCGTCAGCGCCGTCATGGTCGTCAAACGACCGGAGGAAGGCAAGGAGCGCCCAGTACAGCGACCGATGTACTACATCAGCGAGGTCCTCACCGAGTCGTGCCAGCGATACCCGCAGTACCAGAAGTTGGTATACGCGGTCTTCAGAGCTCAGCGGCGCCTGCCGCACTACTTCCAGGAGCACCCGATCACGATCGTCTCCTCAGGACCATTGCAGGACATCATCCGCAACCGCGAGGCGACCGGGCGGGTCGCCAAGTGGGCCATCGAGATCGGCGTCCACAACATCAAATACGAGCCACGAAGAGCGATCAAGTCGCAAGCCCTAGCGGACTTCATCGCCAACTGGGAAGAGGCCCAGCAGCCAGAGAAGCTGCCATACCTCCATTACTGGAGCCTGCACTTCGACGGCTCCAAGAACGCGGACGGCGCAGGCGCAGGGATCGTGCTAACTTCACCGAAGGGCGACAAGCTCCGCTATGTCCTCTGCCTCGACTTCACACCCTGCACCAACAACATGGCCGAGTACGAGGCCTTACTCCACGTCATGCGAGCTGCCAGGGAGATGAATGTCAACCGCCTACGCTGCTACGGAGACTCCAACCTCGTCGCCGGGCAAGTCGCTGGTACCTACGATGCCGTCTCCCCCACCATGGCGGCTTACCGCCAAGCAGTGGACAAGCTAGGCGGACACTTCGCAGGCTACTCCGTCGAGTGGATCGACAGGCGGAAGAACGAGGAGGCCGACGCACTCTCTCGCATTGGGTCGGCTCGACTCGCACCACCCACCGGTGTCTTCCTCGACACGATCACCAAGCCATCAGTCTCTCCCCCGAGGGAGATCGACATCGGAGTCCCGCTGCAGCCAGAGGCAGCCCTGGTCGTACTCGTCACCGAGCCGGACGACTGGACCAAGCCCTACATCGCCTACCTGGAGGCTGGCACCTTGCCGGCAGATGAGACGGACGCTCGGATGATCGCACGCCGATGCAAATCATTCACCATCATCGACGGCGAGCTCCACAAGCGAAGCGTCACCAGCGTGTTCCAACGCTGCGTCCAGCCGGCCGAAGGACGCAAGATCCTCCACGACGTCCACTCCGGTGACTGTGGCCACCACGCCGGTGCCCGCTCCCTGGTCGCCAAGGCTATGCGGCACGGCTTTTACTGGCCCACCGCACACGCCGATGCTGTCGACATCGTCCAGCGGTGCGCCGGGTGCCAGAAGTACGCCAACCAGACGCACGTGCCGAGCTCAGCGCTGAAGACAATCCCCATCACCTGGCCATTCGCCGTATGGGGCATGGACATGGTGGGCCCCTTCAAGAAGGCTCCCTCCGGCTACACCCACCTCCTGGTCACAGTCGACAAATTCACAAAGTGCGTGGAGGCCAAGCCAGTCCGGAAATGCGACGGGAAGACCGCCACTAAATTCCTACGCGAGCTCATATATCGCTACGGGTTCCCCAACAGCATCATCACGGACAACGACACCAACTTCGCCAAAGGAGCCATGGACGAATTTTGCGAAGAACACCACATCCGGCTCGATCTCGCATCAGTCGCCCACCCGGAGTCCAACGGCCAGGCAGAACGGGCCAATCAAAGCATCCTCCACGGCCTGAAGCCGCGACTCCAAGTACCACTCGAGCGCACCGCCGGGTGCTGGGTCGAGGAGCTACCCTCCGTCATCTGGGGCATCCGCACCTCGGTCAACAGGTCGACAGGATTCACCCCCTTCTTCATGGTGTACGGCGCCGAGGTAGTCATGCCCACCGACCTTGAGCACGACTCGCCGAGGGTCGTCCACTACATGGAGGCTGCGAACGAACTCGCACGATAGGATGGAGTCGATCAACTCGACGAGGCACGTGACCTAGCCTGCTCGCGCACCGCCATCTACCAACAAGGACTCCGCCGCTACCACAGCCGGCGGGTGAAAACTCGCACCTTCCAAGAAGGCGACCTGGTGCTGCGCCTCATCCAGGACAAGAAGGGCATGCACAAGCTTTCCCCTCCATGGGAGGGACCATTCTCCATCGGGCGTGTGCTCGGCAACGACGCCTACTACCTCATCGACATCCGCGGGGACGGCAAACTCGACGTCAAGCGACCATGGAATGTAAACCTCCTACAGAAGTTCTATTCCTAGAACTCCACATATGTACTCTCCAGTCGCTATCAAATAAAAAGAATTGGTTACCGCAAATTGCGCTTACTCTCCGTGCCTTGTGCCACTCGCACTCGTAATAACAGCTTCAAGCTAACCACAGAAGTCAACCTTTGGTAAAGCGATCGGCACGGCCAAGTAGTGTGATGCAAAAGCACTGAGCTACCTCAGGTTTTGCATCATCCACGAAAATCGCCTACCCGGAGCCCCACTGGAGTCGCCTAGCCCGACTGGCTCTACGAGCCAAGACAACTGCCTTCGCTTCTCACAGCGACCATGATCCTCCGCATCCTCGACATAGCGACTTGAACGTCCACGTACCACGCTCGGGGACTGACGACCAGTTCAGCGCGAGCGGCTTGGGAAAACGCCAAGTATGAGAGCATGCCCAGGACTCGCCATGTGACTGACCCCACGGGCCAGGTAGGAGTGATGCGCTCAAACCAACGCGCCAAGTCCTCACCCACTGTAGAGTCGCGCCTAGAACAACCAAGTACCACGCTCGGGGACTCGGCCATCCGACCTCGCTCGCGCAAGGGAAAACGGTGAAGTACAGAGCGCTCAAGGGAGTCGCCTAGCGACTGGCTCTTCGAGTCTGGGCGAGTCGACCACAATAATAAAACATTCAAAAACCACAAACAAATCACACACGAGGTAAACCCCACAAAAGGGCGGACGCGCTCGGGGACTCGTTCAAACCTCAATCACAAAACACATGTCAAATCCCAAAACAGACACAACGTCTCATTCAATAGCATGTAGCATTGTCTCAAATTACAAAATACGCCTAAACGGCAGACCTGCTACTAATGCCCCAGGGCAAACTATCCTATTCTGCAGGCTTCGACGACGACTCGCCAGCACCCTGGCGATTGCGGATGAATGGCGTGTACAGGTTCGATGGGTACGTCGTCAGTTCACCCGCCATCGCCGTGCGGAAGGGCTGCTCGACCTTGAAGTCCCGATGCTGCGGCTCGGGGTCGTTGGGCGCGACGACCGTCTCTTGGTACGGAAGGAGGTCGCCCATTGCCCAGACACGCTCGGAGTACATCGCAGCGCGGTCCGTCAACTTGAGCACCTCGGACAGCTCCACTGCGGCGGTCGACGACGGGTAGCCACTCGTCACGTCGTCGATGTCGAAATCCTCCGGAAAGTGAGCAAGTCCAAGGCTAAGCGCCGTCGCCGCTCCGCGCCGAAACGCCGATCGCGTCATGAATTCAACGACCGCGGGCGTCTTCTCCAAGTACTTCCACACCTCGACGAGGTCGCTCGGAATTACTTCCGTGGGAGATATCTCCTGGAGGTAGGCTCAGATACACGTCGCTGACAACATCGCCGAATCCACGAGCATGGACACACACTGCCGCGCGTCGAACTAGCTCGCTTCTTTCGCGCTATCAAGGATGCGACTTGCGAATGGAAGAAAACAATAAGTACATCGGGTACCACAACAGTACACATGTTATTGGCAGAGGCAGATACACTCACCAATCAAGGGGCGGGAGAGATCCGTGATGAAGCATTGAAGCGCAGTATAGTCGTCCTGAAGCCCAGCAACAAGGGCGTCGGACACTTTACGATCCTCTGCGGCGGCGGTAATAGCGGCCTTGGCTCGCCCATCCGCCGAGTTCGCTTCCTCCTTCGCCTCCTTCAGCTCGCGCTCAAGTTCGGCGATTCGCTTTTCAGCCGAGCCTAATGCTGATTGAGCTGCCGCCAATTCACTCGCTGGGACAAGCCCCTGGCGGGCTTCCTCTGCCTTCGCGGCAACCGCCTGAAGCCCCTTGTTTGCCTCCTGGACGGTGGCTAGCTCCTTCTCCGCGCGGCGCTTCGTGGCCAACCGGTCAGCCGATTCACGTTGCAGACCCTGCACATCATTCAAACAGTTAGTCAAAGAACATCCTAAGTGCCCACCCGCTGAAATTCAGCGAGTGCGCACTCGGGGACTGGCAATCAAAAACTCCTAAGTGCCCACCCGCTGAAATTCAGCGAGTGCACACTCGGGGACTGGCAATCAAAAACTCCTAAGTGCCCATCCGCTGAAATTCAGCGAGTGCGCACTCGGGGACTGGACGCGAAAAATAACGGCCATACACTAAAAGGATCAGACCGCTGCAACACACCGACCTGATCCTCGGGGACTGGACATACCTGGATGGCTGCGCCAAGCATGCCATGAAGTTGTATCGCGTCCACGAACGGGAGGAGAGCTGGCGTGTTCCCACGAAGCTGCTCGACTTCCACGTCGGCGACCCCAGGTGCACGGCTCGATGGCGAAGTCCCACTCGCTGTGGCCGCTTTGGCCATGAAGTGTGGGAACGTCGCGATGGAGGCACCCGCACCAAAGGAGGTCGGCTCGGCTGCACTTGGCAGGGGAGCGCCCTCCTTCGTGGATGCAGTCGCCTCTGGTGCGGGTTCGGTCGGCGCAACTGCCGTGTCGTCAGAGATCGTGACGACGTCATCACCCTTGGCCTTCTTGCCACCATCTATAGGGACGACGACCTCGTCTGCCTTCCGCTTACGGGAAGGATCCTCCTCGCTGACGACGCATGGCACCTTAGCCACGGTCGGGTGACCCATCTTCTTCACTCTGGTCCTGCAAATCAATCACGTAAGCAAGATAATTCAAATTGCTATGAAAGACAAAGGAAGGTGAGCAAACTCACTTGGCGACTGGAATGAAGCGCAGCCCCGTGCGGAGGCCAGCCGGCTTCTCCAGTTCAGGGCCCAGTCGGCGGCTGAGCCCCATCTCCAGGATGTCGCGTGCCCAAGACACGGACGGCCTCTTCGTTGTTGAAGCCGCAACGGGAGCCTCTGGGACTTCTTCGGTAGGAGCTTCCCTGCGAGGTGAAGCTGCTGCAGCCGGAGCGTCCCCCAGCCCAGAGACTGGGGCGAATGGCGGGGGCATCGAAGCCAGTGGCACCTCAACGGTGGTCGTGTCCAACGCGGTTGCCATCGGTGGCGCCTTGTCCTTGGCCGGGCTGGGGGCATCAGAGCTGCTTGCCGAGTGCGGTGGCGAGGCCGGCCTCATCGGCTTCGTCTTTCTTTTTGGAGGGGCCTTCGCCTCCTTCTCTTTCTTCTTATTCTTCTTCTTCGACGGAGTAGCCTGGCGGCGCGAGGTGGTCTCCGGAAGCTCTTCTTTGTCATCATGACGCTCGAGGCTTTTGCTCGCCTCGAGCTCGCGTTGACGTTGCCCGCGGGTCTTGCGGACCAGCGGGGCGACCTCCTCCTCGGACTCGTCGTCGCTGTTGCTCTCGTCGCTCCCGGCGTCGCCCTTGGCGAGAGGTGACTCGCCCATGTCCTGGATGGACGAGCTCGAATTCTCATCGTCCGAAGGCGGGAGCCACCCCTCCACCACTTGGAACAGCTGCAATGAAGGCAAGATGAAATTAGAATGACCGCAACTGCAAAAAAACTGCGACTGCGAATAATACGAGGTGATTACCGTTGGGGTTGGACACTTCGCGGTGTAGGGGGCGACCCCATCCTGTGCGTCCAGGTACACCGCCTGGGTGATCTTCTTCGGTGTTGCGGTGTAGTCCTCGAGCTTCCACTCGGCTAAGCTCGCCTTCGTCGAGTCCTCCCGGCCCATGTATTGGTACATGTAGTGGTCGCGCCGGGCCAGAGGGACGAGCTGCCGCCCGAGCCAGCAGTTGTATAGATTGATCGTTTGGAGGCCCTTTTTCTTCAAGCCGCGGATGGTTTGGAGCATCTCGTCCACGACCATCCGTTGGTCGCTGGGGAGCTTGCCGACTTGAAGATGGCGCGGTTCGGATCGGTTGGCGGAGTACCGTGGGATCGCCGTCTCGCCCTCCGAGGTCGCCTCGGAGACGTAGAACCACAACTTCTTCCAGTCGCTCGCTGCCTTGGCGGGCAGCATCAGGTCAAAGAATGAGGCCTTCGACTTCAGCTGGAAGGTTAGGCCGCCCGCGGCGAGCATTGGGCCGCCGCCTCCTCGCGGCTGATCCGTCCGTGGAACAGATCTTGCCACAGAGGGAAGTAGGGTCGGCAGCCCAAGTAGCACTCGCAGAACGCCACGAAGATGGCGAGCTGCTCGATGCTATGGGGACCCAGATCCGACGGCTGGATCCCGTAGTAGGCGCAGAAGCACCGGAAGAACAAGGACGTGGGTAATCCCAGTCCCCGTTCCAGGTGGCTGGTGAAGCAGATGAATTCCCCCTCGCGCGGGTTCGGGGTCACCTCTCCGGCCGCGGGGATGCGCCAACAGCCGGCGCGCAGGATCCCGGCCTCCTCGAAGGACGCCAGTTGCGCCCTCGTACATTTAGATCTCCCCCAAGGTTCGGTGGAGAGGGCCATGGCGGAAGGCTTTGCGGGGGGTCGGAGGATTTCGGGTCGGCTGGATCGCGATGCGAAGGAAGGCGAGAATGTGTGCAGTCGGAGGGAATGGCGAGAAGATGGCTCTCTGATCGACTGCCATTCCCCTTATATAGCGGTTGTTACCCGCCAAATCAGGAGGCCGTTACTACGCGGTGATTACGCCAAAAGTTACCGTTGGATTACTGCAACGGCTAGTTTGACCACGCTTAACGGTCCAACTTCAGCCACTCGGCTCGCCGGCCTGATTGCTACGACAGTGATTCGCCGACTCGACTCGCCAAAGCTGCGATCAGAATGACTAGTTTTTTCCTTTATACAGGAGCCCGCCGACGATTCGACTGGATGTCTACTCTGAAGCCGTATACTCCGACTGCCAGCGGCCACCTACGCCCAATCGACGGCCTCGGGCACTACGGATGGGGATGTACCTACCGGGGTATACCCAGCAGGACGTTTCCGACTGGTCCAAAGAACTGGCGAGTGGGCCTGCGAGACGGCGACTGGATCAAAGCCCGGCGTGGATCCAAGCGACTGGAAGCTGAAGGCCCAGGCGAGTAGATAGCCCAGTCGGATTAGGTTAAACAAGAACCGAAGCCTTAACTGATTCGTTTGAGATATGTAAACCCTAGGGGAGGTGAGCCTATATAAACCTCCCTGCGGGGCGTGCAGAGATACGTTCCATCATACACCCAAGCGACTCGCCGCCTAGCCTGCGAGCTCTCCCATTGTACCACCTTCATAATACAATCTAGCAGGAGTAGGTCTTTACCCTCCGGGGGGGCGAACCTGGGTAAAACCCTCTGTCTCCGCCCTCATCTCGCACCGCAGATGGCTGGCCGCCCTTGCCCCTTGTTCTACTACTCGCTGCCGATTGCAGCATCTGTCGTGACCATTCCCACGACACATGCCTAATCATGGTGGAAACTTGCAGCATCACCATAATGAGCAATCTGTGAAGCATCCTTAATAAAAACCTATGAAAATAGAAAATAAAAAGATCGCTGAGATGCTCATTGTCTGCTTATGTTGTCATTTTGGTCATGGGAAAGCTCTTGTACCATGTGCAAGGGGTACCCCGTTGGCGGTTCTCTATGATACACATGTACTTACTATGACAAGAACTTACAGGTGACCAAAGTTGAGTAGCATGAGGTGCGGCCCTCGTATTCAAGGGACATGAGATTGCCTACTTATACATTTTCAAGCATATACTCCATAGTTTGTTCACTTTAACCTTAATCACTTCAAGATGCTTATGATAGGGGCAATGAGGGCTGAAAGCTAACAAGTACCATAAGTTTTGGAAGCTCTTTTTGAGACTTGAAATATCTGTTTCCCTTTTATGAAGGTTTGGTAAAAATTAGAATTCAAATAAGAGTTTGAAATTATAATTAAAATCTTATTTGAATAAAGGCAAGTGCCTATTATAAATAAATAATAAACCATAAATGAAAAAAGAATTTATCCAAAAATGGTCTGTAAACTACATGTTTAAACATTATAGAAACTTACTGAAAGTTTGGGAAAAGTTTGAATTCAAACAAGTATTTGAATCAATTGAATAAATTAAAAACAGAATAAAAGAAACAGAAAAATAAAAAAGAAATAGGAAGAAAAAAATATGAAAACCAGCCTAGCCCAGCTAGCCCATCTGTCCCAACTAAGAGCCCACCTCTCTTCTCCCCCGAAACGTTTTTGTGCACCCGCGAAACGAACCACGTAGCCACTGACGACCTAACCCCACCGAACCCTCCCTAACCTCACTGACCGCGTGACCCCACCGCCACGCAAGCATCGTCTTCACCCACTCCCGTGGACCCGTT
This sequence comes from Avena sativa, assembly GCA_916181665.1. Taxonomy (NCBI): domain Eukaryota; kingdom Viridiplantae; phylum Streptophyta; class Magnoliopsida; order Poales; family Poaceae; genus Avena; species Avena sativa. Next base: position 223,740,871 of record OV702296.1, read on the forward strand.
CATCCCCAAATTTCGTCACCGTTCACTGCCAATTAATTCTTCGCGTAAATTCGCCTTAATGTCGCGTTGATTCCGCCCTGCAACCACGCCTTCTTAATCGCCCACGTCTCCTCTCCCGTTTCCCCCAGACACCATTCCCCCTCTGCCCTTAGGCTGCCTCAATTTCTCGCCAAACGCGCCACTGCCCGACGACACTCCGGTGGTGATTCCGTCCACTCCTCACCTCCCCTTGCTCCTTGGCACCTACTGGCTTTCTCCCCATTGCCAGGCGCACCGTCCATTATCCTCAGCACGCCCGCGCGTGCTCCACATCATCAGCAACAACCTCGACAGAACGCCACTGTGAACTTCTCCAACTCCGGTGACACCCTTGGTAAAATTCCGACCACCCCTCTTCCTCTCGATGATACACATGTGACCAGTGACCTCGTACGCATCTAATGCCGCCATTTCCGTGTCCTAGCCCGCACCGTAGCATCGCCTCCATCATCGACAGCGAGCACCCGTCGCCAGAATATCCTCCGGTGAGCAATCCCTGACGCCACCGTGTGCTCCTGTGTTGTTGATTAGATCCAACGGTCTGCATAATGCGATCCTCACAAAACGGTATCAGCCAATGGAATTAAGACGCATGGCCTAGCTGTTGTTTTAAAAATAGAAATGAATCTATTAGATGTTTGATTTTGTAAAATTCATAACTTTTGATCCACACGTCCAAATTTTGCAAACTTTATATCATTGGAATCAGGAAAAAGAATACTTTCCAACCATACCCTTTGTTTAGTGAATTGCTTCTGTAAAAATGGTTGTTTTGCAGAAACATGTGTAGGCCTATTTTGGTTATAAAATTTATTCTAAATGTTTTTAGGGTAAAATATTTTATAAATGTTTTGTTTTGAACCTACTGACCATAAAAAACAACTTGTAGATTTAAAAGTATATTTTGTGACACTAAGGAATTAATCCTTGAATAAAAGCATTTCTAGCTAAATAAAAATATTGATTATGGTTTAAAAATGCTTTTTGAGTAAAACCTTTTTAAAATGGTTTTAATTAAACTCTCTGACCTTAAACACCAAGTTTTAGGATTTAAAAATATATTTTGTGAATGCTAGAAAATTATTACTTTGTTAAAAGGCATTTCCAAACAAAATAAAATATTGCTTTGATTTAAAAAAAATGGTTTTTAGGTGAAACCTTTTGCAAATGATTTAGTATTAAACACTTGACCTTAGAACACTAACATTTGTGTTTAAAAATATATTTGTGAAACACTAGAAATTATTACTTTGATTTAAATCATTTCTAACAAAACAAAAATGATTTAAAGTGGCCATTTTCACTACTTAAATTCTAAATGGTTTTCCACTTTTATAAATGACCAATGGGTGTTTTAAAATGTTTATAACCTATTAGAAGCCACCTTTACAAATAAAACAATCTTTTTCATGCTTGCATGCATTTTTTATTTTTATTATTTTATGTGATGGATTGCTTGAATGCTAGTTGAATTTGTGCCTTGATTGAATTGTACTGAACTTTGAAGAGTGTGACTATTGCAAGATCAAGGAGTGAATCTATCTTCTCTACTAAAAAGGCAAGTGGCGCTTCATACTTTTGTCCCATTATTTTCACTATACATTAGTGATGTTTTTATTAGGACTTGCATGGAATTTTTACTAAGTATGCTATGCCATGGGAAATCCTAGTAGATGATGCCTTAGTAGAATTTTCCCTAAGTTAATATCCCTACTACTATCATTCTTAGCTTAACTAGTAGAAAACAAGGATGGATTATATTCATGCTATGAAATATTTCTAAGTCAATGACTTATGTTTTGTTTAATAAAAAACTATGTGAATGAATCACCTGGGCGGAATGGTTGTGAATGGGTTATGTTGAGTGGTTACACAGGGTCCCATATTTATGGCCTACCCTAGTGTATCTCACTTGTGGAAAGCCACCCAGGAACAAAGAGATTTGAGATGTCAAATGTTGAGAAGATTCAAGTGTAGCCACATGGCATTATGGGCTCTGCCTGGATCATATAGGTTACAATAACTTAGCCAGATGGACAGTTGGTGGTAGGGGTGATAGGTTTGGAGCGCGTTCATTTTGGTCTAAGGGAAGGCTTCTGAAAGATCTTGTCTCGATGCATGTCGAGTCTTGTGGGGAAAGTGCACCACCTCTCGAGAGAGTAAAATCTAAGTACTTAGTCGTGTCCCTGGAAATGGACAATTTGAGCATCAAGACTTGGAAGCTATAAAGGATCTCCTCATCCCAATTTCTAAGTTACAAACCTGTGGTTGAACAAGGGTAAAGGTTCACTAATGTCTATTGGTGGTTCCTTGGGATTTTTTCCAAACAAAACTTAGTGTTTTCAACTGATGAGAAAAATCTATTTTGAGCAAAGCAAGCCTAAGCTCCACTTAGCCAAATGCATATAGATGATAGATACCACTATTCTACTATAGTATCACTTGCCAATACAATTCAAATGTATTGATCCTTATGGCTGTAACTTATTATGTTACAGGTTTGTTTGATGTTAGTGAAGTGTGTTGATTAGGATTACAAGTCTACAACCAACATGATTGCATGTGGCACTTTGAAGATGAAGGACTCCATGCTATATAGTTATTTCTGATGAATTGTAATGAGAGAGCCAAAGGAGCTATGTAAGATGTAATGAATTATTTTATTCATGGTTATAAAGGTGTATTATGACCTTTGTTTCTTGATATTACATCTTAAACTATGGATGCTAGCTATTGATCCAGGGATTACCATTGTAAACACATGGACCTCTACCTTATCCAGGTTGGGACCTCTACAAGTAGCTTGTGTTTTTAGTGAAAAGCCTTGCTGTTTCAAAGCTTTGCCAGAGGTCTAATATCTTGTGAATAAGCTAATGTTGCTAATGAAGATTGTGTGAAGTTTTGTGTGAAGAAAAAAATTCAGGTGTAGAGAGAGAATGATGCAATGAGATGAAGAATGGACAAAATCTCAAGCTTGGGGATGCCACCATGGTGTCACCCCAAGAAATATCCAAGAGGTACAATCGTCAAAGCTTGGGGATGCCCAAGGCATCCCCTTCTTCATCAATAAAAAGCTTAGGTATGTCTAGACACTTCGTTTTTATTGTTTCATGCACTGTTGTGTTGTTCTTGGAGCGTCTTAGTTGTCGTTTGTTTTGCTTAGTTTGTTTAGTTTTCTAAAGTAGTTTGGACCCCCATTCTCGCTGTGTTGGTTTGCAAATAAGTTGCTTGGTGTTGGAAAGGAGTAGTAAGTTCTTGCTTGAAAGTGCAAAAGGAGCTTGCATTGACTGTGACTTAGACTTTACCATGACATGCTAGGTGTTGTTTTGACCTTATGGTTAGTGATTATTGTTGTACATGTCTTGGTCCAAATAATTGGGATTGTAGTGTGCCTTGAAGAAATTATGCGTTGTTTTAGCATGCAAAAAGCATAGTATTGTGGTATTCTCATTTGACGTTTGTTTGGGTTGACTTGGCACATGCTCACACCATGTTATTACTATGAATAAGTCACCATAGCCTCTATGATCATTTAGTCCTTGACATGTAGTACCACTCTATGCTTTGATTAGTAATGTTTTCTTGCTCTTCATGATTATGGCCATTATTGCTCTCTTAGTTGGTCGATCCCAGTCTTTTGCTAGCCTCCACTTGTATGAGTAAGTTCTACTCATGCTTCCAACTCCCAAGAAACCAAGTTATTCCAAAGTGTCCACTATAAACTCCTATGCATGGTGTGTTACACCATTCCAAGTATATTCTTGTTTTCATCTATCTTCCAATAAAAAACTATTTTGTTATGTGAAAACTTAGTGATTAAAGCCCTCACAAACTTGATGGCACACTTTATATTCTTTGCCCCTAATAAACTTGAACCATTGTGTCATCTATGTTGTATATGCTTGCACTTATACGTTGGAATTAGCAGAACCGTGCTGTCACGAGGAATGTTTTCAACATTGCACTTGTACTTTGTACTCAGTTGATATCATGCTCTTTTGTCTATGGATGTCACCGGTGTGAAATAAAGAGGGAACTTGTAAGTCCATGGAGTTTGTATTCTGTGTTAGAGAAACGCCTGGGCCGCTAGCCTAAGCCATGCCTAATCATGGTGGAAACTTGCAGCATCACCATAGTGAGCTATCTATGAAGAATCCTCAATAAAAAGCTATGCATATGGTAAATAAAAATATTGCTGAGATGCTCATTGTCTGCTTGCCTTGTCATTTTGGTTATGGGAAAGCTCTTGTACCATGTGCAAGGGGTACCAAGTTGGCGGTTCTCAATGATATGCAAATACTTACAATGACAAGAACTTACAGGTGACTAAAGTTGAGTAGCATGAGGTGTGGCCCTCGTATTCAAGGGACTTGAGATTGCCAACTTGTACTTCGTCAAGCATATACTCCATAGTTTGTTCACTTTAACCTTAATCACTTCAAGATGCTTATGATAGGGGCAATGAGGGATGAAAGCTAACAAGTACCATAATTTTGGAAGCTCTTTTTGAAACTTGAAATCCCTACTTCCTTTATAAAAGGCCTTTCTTCCACCACTTTTGAGTCTCCACCTTCTACCTTTAGTCAACACTAAGAGAGCATAGTTGTCATTCTGTGTGCAGTGTTCCAAAGCTTACTGATAGATGCATATTGTGATATTACTTGTTCATGTGCTACTTGTTTCTAGTCACCCTTGTGAACTATGAAGGTGTCCTATGCATCTATTTGCTACTCTATGAGGGACAAGCTGGTTACCACTATGCTATGTTTTCTGTATGTGAAACAAACAAACAATTTTCAATGCATGTTATTCATGATATTTGTTTGTAGCTTGTCATGTTGCATGCATAGTTACTATGTCCTATTGTTAGAACTCCATCTTTCATGCACATGTTTAGAGTTATTTGATCCCATCTTACAATGCTTGCAAATGGTTAGATCTTTATTGTGAGGGTGCATGTCACCTCAAAAATTATTCTTTTTATCACTTACCTACTCGAGGACGGGTAGGAGTTAAGCTTGGGGATGCCTTATACGTCGGAAACGTATCTATAATTTTTGATGCTCCATGCTTGTTTAGTATCTACTTTGCTTTGCTTTGTCTACATTTTGAGGTGCTTTTTACATGTTTTCTGGTACTAACCTATTAACAAGTTGCCACGGTGCCAGTTGCCTGTTTTCTGCTATTTTTGGTTCCAGAAAAGCTAGTAAGAAAATATTCTCGGAATTGGACGGGACAAACGTCAAAGTCAATAACTTTCCGTGGGGAACAAGAAGTCCAGAGGGGAGACGAAGAGTCATGCCAGGGCAGTCACAACCCCCTAGGCACGGGTGGGCCCTGCCCCATGCCTAGGCAGGGTGTGGGTCCCCTGGCCACCGCCTCGTCCTCCCCCTTCGCCTATAAGAAGCCCCCGATGCAGAAACCCTAAGTACCTGATCAATATTCCACGAAACCTTCTATAGCCGCCGCCACCTTCGTCCCTATATCAGGGGGATCTGAAGTTCTTCCCGGCACCCTGCCGGAGGGGAGATCATGCCGGAGGCCTTCTCTCCGGTATGATGCGTGAGTAGTTCCACCTTGGACTATGGGTCCATGTAGTAGCTAGATGGTTGTATCTCCTCCTTGTGCTTTCATGTATAGATCTTGTGAGCTCCGTTCATGATCAAGATCTAATTTATTTGTAATCATGCATGTTGTGTTTGCGGGGATCCGATGGATATTGAGATTATTATGTTGGTTTGATTAATGGTTTTGTCTTTATGATTCTATCATGTCTGTGTTTTTTGTGATATTGCATGCTCTCTGTTGTTAGTAGCTACCTTGTCCAAGTAGTTGCTAGTGACTCCAAGAGGGGGTATTTATGCTCGCTAGTGGGTTCATGCCTCTAGATTCCAAGGGAAGTGACAAAAATCTCTTCAGTTGTAGATGTGTTGTTGCTACTAGGGAGAAAACAACTTTCTCTTGTTCATGGAACATGTGGACTATTTACCTTACACACTTCGTTTAAAGCAGTTGTCTGTTGCTTGCAACTTAATACTGGAGGGGGTTCGGATGATAACCTGAAGGTGGACTTCTAGTCATAGATGTAATTGGATGGCGGTCTATGTATTTTGTAGTATTGACCAATGGAATCTCATAGGATCTTTCTGACTAGTATTGCATTGTTATGCCTTGCTCAGTTCCTGTCAATTTCCCTGTTGTAATTTGTTTACCCTTCATGCCATGTTGTTTATCTAAGGAGAGAACCTCTAGTGAACTATGGACCCCGGTCCAATCTTTACCATTGATACATCTTCCATTGTTACTTTTTTACTTGCTGCAAACCACCATTACCTTCCACACCATACGTTTAATCCTTTGTTACAGCAACCGGTGAGATTGACAACCTCACTGTTAGTTGGGGCAAAGTCTTGAGTTTGTGTTGTCCAGGTCTCCATGTTGCTTGCAACACTTGTGTGACGTTTCCATCCTCCTACTGGTTCGATAACCTCGGTTTCTTACTGAGGGAAGACTTGCTGATGTGCTGCTTCACACCTTGCTCTTGGGGTTCCCAACAGGATCCTCATCAACTGAGCCATCATCGAATCGCAGATTCGACTAGAGACTCTATAATCTTTCAAGTGCTTTTGTGTTTGAACCTGTATCTTAGGAAGAAATGTTTGGTTCATAGGGATTATTGATGCATGTGCCTGACTCACTCGATGGATCAGGGCAAGTTAACTATCATAGGACAAAACAACACGATCTTCATCAGACTCGAGTCCCCAGACTCGAATCTGGTACAAATGCTGGTGTGATTCGACTCAGGCCGCTGAGGTCATATAGGAGTCGAATCCTAGTGTTTTTCAAATGATGTACCCAACGCGTCCGTCGGGATTTTCATCGTGCTTGTTGACACGGGAATTTACTGGCAGAGCGCAGTCAGGTGTGCTACCAGGCCATCAGATGATATCTGTAGGACTTATCTTTGTGTCCCAGACACAACATTCGAATTTTTATCACCGCGGAGGTGTTTCAGGTGGCCAAGGAGACTGCTTCTAGCTTAGCGTTAATTTGGGAAAAGTTGCCAACATATTTTTTGCCGTATTTGGTTCGAAGGATCTCAGTCGAATAATTCATAGGGTGTGTGACCAGCGCTCCTTATGGGAGTATCCCCCGAGTGTTTGTTCAAGTCGTAGACTCGAGCAGAGACTTTAGTTCATCCATTCACGCTTGTTTCCATTATTAGTATGAAGGACACATTTTTCGGAATGCGTGACCAGCGCTCCCTATGGGAGTAGCCTCCGAGTCCGTAGTGGAGTCACAGACTCGACGTAGGACTCGAAGATTTTTTCGAGGTGTTGTTACCTCTGTATGTTATCAAGTGTGTGGCCAGTGCTCCTGATAGGAGTAGCCCCCGAGTAGTTGGTTGAGTCGTAGACTCGAGTAAGTACTTTGATGCTCAGTAGAAATCTTCGAGCCATTGCTGGCTTCGCTTTGATGACATCATTGCTGACGATCAATGAACTCAACCATCTGCGGCGGCAGAGACGATGTTACAGAATGACCGTGGGTCCCACATGATTTTGACTAGTTATGGGTAACGTGGTGAAAGTTACGGTGTATCCTTGATTTCTGCGCGTAGTGGACGGCGTGCTGGTGACGGTTCATTTTGGTGCTGACACGTGGACGGTGAGATCCGAGGAACGCGTTAGGGCTTCTCAATCGACGGTTCTACTACATCATCCTCGCCCTTTTATACCGTGAGGAAAACAGCGGTTTTTACCCTTCGACATTTGCCTCTTCCTCTTTGCCATTGCCAACATTTCTTGAGCTCTCCCTTTCACTGCACATTGGACGCCCTCCGCGTATTTCCCTCTGCTTTTCTGCTCTCGCATCGCCACTCCACCATAGGAAATCCCAAGAAGTCCTCCTCCCCCGCAGTGGGTTCTAGCACTGCCGGCGCCGGAAATAAATCCGCTGCTCCGAGCCGCACCACCGATGGCGGGTGGCGGCACACGGAGATTCCTGACTCGGATTTGCACAAATTACACGATGCCGGGCTGATCTCCAAGGAGAAGGACGACGCCATTCTCTCGAGCCAAGAGGTAATTCCTCTCCCACCCGAAGGGTTTCGGGTGATGTTTTATGCCTTTGTCATCCGGGGTCTTTCTTTCCCCGCCGACGAATTTCTTCATGGGCTTCTTTTCTTTTATGGGATTCAGATGCACCATCTGTCTCCCAATTCCATCCTCCATATCGCCTGTTTTATTTCCCTTTCCGAGTGCTGGCTCGGAATCGAGCCTCAATTTGGCCTCTTCCGGAGACTCTACTCCATGAAGAGGAAATCTGGCACCGGTGGTGTCTATCCACTGGGTGGCTGCGGAATATCTATCCGCTCCACTGTCCATTTCTCCTCTTTCTCCCTTTGCGAGTCCGTCCAGTACTGGCGCAGGAAGTGGTTCTACATCCGTGATGTTAAGCTGGACAGGCAGCATTATGGGCTCGCCCCCTTTGACTCCAACCAAGATATCATCCAAAAGAGGTCATGGGGGAATGACATTTTGGAGGGTGAATCTACAAAGGTGGAGAATCTCTACAAGCGGGTGTAAGCTCTCCAGTTGGTGGCCAGCAAAGAGGTCAATGGTGTCGACATCATCCGCACCTTCCTTAAGCGGCGGGTGCAGTCGCTCCAAGCGAGGGTGCATCCGATGTTCTTGTATGCTGGCCATAATGACCCGACAAGGGTGCTGCCTGAGGAGATGTCTTCGGGTTACCTTGATAAGGCTCTTCGGCCTCTGCTGAAGTACAAAGCCGACGAGGATCTCCCGGGGAAGTCGTTTACTGCCCCTTTTAGTACCAAGAAGGCCGCTCCCAGGTGAAACTTGAAGTTGCGCGTAGCTCTATGTTCGAGTGTGTGCTGTTTACTGTTAGTACTTATAATTTTGCATCTGTTGTCTTCAATTTGCAGGTCCTCAAGGGAGCTGGGATGATGCCCCCTCTACCCGAGAAGTACGCGGATGTGCCGGACCACAAAGAGGCAGAGTCCGAATCCGAGCATCCCCGGCCCAGTCTCCTTCCGCAGAAGCCCCCGAGCCGATTGAAGGGCAGACCCGAAAGCAGTCTCGGAGCAAAACTTCTGATAGGGCGACACTGCCAATGCCGAAGGGTCCGTCCTTCCTTGAGAAGCACGGTGGAGATGAGGGTGCGACCTCTACACCCTTTTCTGTTGTGCCTATCCAGGCGGTGGCCCCGCAGCCGCCGGCCAAGAAGAAGAAGAAGAAGAAGAAGAAGAAGAAGAAGAAGAAGGAGGAGGAGGAGGCTCCTGTCTTCAACTTGTTAGACATACCATCGTAAGTTACTCTAGTTGTATCTTGTTGCGTTATTCATGTGCTAAGTATTAGCTTGTTGTTGATCTGGTTCTTTATATGTGCTAGTAGTCATCAATCGGAGGAGTCCCTTGAGGAGGACACCGAAGAGATGATTGCGGAATTGAAGTCGACGTCTTCGTTTCCCAATATGGTGGCCAACTTCGGTAATGAGGATTCGAGCTCCGTAAGGCGGGAGGCTTGTGCACTCATTATGCGGAAGGAAATATCAAAACCTTCAGAGTTGACAGCATACCACATAAGTGTCTTCCTTTTTTTGCATGAGGGGAACCCCCAAGTCTTTTATTCAGCTAGCTTGCTCTTTTTATTGCAGCCCTTTGCGCATGATGCCAACCGCCTGATCGAGCGGCACCTTTCGCTGGAAGCCGAGCTCAAGCAACTTCGAGGTGCATAGGTTTTTTTTGCTTTGGTTCGAGTCCTCCACAGTTTTCCTTGTATTCATTCTTTGGTTGGCCCATGCTGCAGATGAGAACAAAGATGCTCTCTACAAGCTGATAGCTCTCGAAAAGAGATTCGGCAAAGTGGAGAAACAAGCGAAGGATGCTGCAGAGGCCCTCCAGCACCAGCAGAAGGAGGCTGAAGACCGTGATCAGTAGCTCGCGGCCATCACAGCGGCCCGGGAGGACGCCTGTTGGGGATATGCTATATGGGTATCCTCATAGCATGTCTCCTATCCGGATAACCCGGGTGGCCCACAGTTGGTAGCATGGCCCATGGTATTCTGGGCGGCCCAGTTAGATGGATCCAGAAGGGAGGCCCATGCTGGATAAAGGAAGGCTAAGGAGGAGCCACCGACGTACCCGGAGCCTTGGAGTGCAAGACACGTTAGACTGACTGTGTTCTGTGTAGGACTCTATAACCTATCCGGCTAGGACTTTCCCTGTAACCCTAGGATCGGGCGACTATATAAGCCGGACCTATGGGAGCCTTTAGGGCAGCAATTAACTCATACCTCGCACAACGAACCGATCCCTATAACTCGGCGTATTGCCATTATAGTGATTTATAGCAGGAGTAGGATTCCGCCACCGTCATGGGATATGAACCTAGGTAAGCTGTGTTACCTCGTACCCGTCAACCGTCCGCCTTACCCCACGTCTCTAAACACGCACTGTGAGGACCCCTCCATGGCGTACTCATCGGCAATACCACGATAGTTGGCGCCCACCATGGGGCAAGAGGCTCTTCAGGCTCTACAGCGGGCGAGGTCCAAGATCTTCGCGGGAATCAGCAAAACCGTAGCCATCGGCCATGTTCTCTTCTCTGGCAACGTTCCGATCGTCCCTCCTGACGAGTTCTGGATCTTGGCGAAGACGAACCCTACCAGATGCTCGATCGTCCCCATCAGAGACATCCACCTCTTCATCGGCGAAACCGACTCGGGCACTAGTTCCCTAGAAGTCAGAGGAGCGTCAAGACCCACCCGGACCGCCTACGAGAAGGATACGTTTGCGGAAGGATTGATGTCGGATCTCTCTTCGGAGTTTGCCGACAAAGACCGGAAAAATTCAAGGCCCACCCAAACCGCCCCTGTGCAGGATATAACGGTGGAAGATCGCTGCAAGTCCGCAGGCTTTGCCCGTGCGTCTGGACAGCAGAGATCCAAGTTCATCAGAGTGGTGACCATCTTTGATCTGGCGCGTTGCATGCAGAGAGAGGGTGAAAACCCCCGCGATTACCTTGCTAGGTGGCTCCGTATACGGGCCGATCTGGCACATTACCCCAATGATGATGCCATGTATCACTTTGTGGAAGGACTGGACCAAGGTATGCTTCTCCGATATACGCTAAGGCGGCAGCAGGCTTCAGGACGCCTCACCTTCAAAGGCATTGTGAACATCGTCAACAACTACGCGGAGGCTGAGGAGGCAGCTCAGATTTCCCTTGTGCTCTTAGACGGCTCCCCTCCGCCTCAGCCACCGCCACCACCGCCTCCGGTCATTGTCGCTGCAGCTGCACCACCGCCTCCGGTCGTCGTCGCAGTAGATGCACCACCACCTCCAGTCATTGTCGCTACTGTCGCACCACCACCACCCATCATCGAGGAAGCCCCGGCACCCTCTGACTCCGTGCTTGACGCACTCTACGCCTACATCAGCGCTGACTCAGAAGAAATAGACTTCATCCCGGAGGAGCTAGACTCTGCTATGCAGGAGATGGAGGAGGATTACAAACGCGGCGAGCAGGCCAACAACACCGTCACGTCCCGAGAGGTGTTCATCGCCATTGGGACCGCAATGGATGAATATCAACCCGGATGAGCTCCGCCTATAGCGTTGAACAGGGGGAAGGGATCACCTGTTGCTGCCGACAATGATCGCGCAAAGGCCATGCCCCCTCCGCCTAACCCAGTGCAGCAGCCGCAGGACCTTGGTACCGGTCCGAGTAACAACAACACCACAAACCCGCCGCCTCCGGCATGTACGTCTGTTGCTGCCCAAATTATTCTAGCTGATAGAGTGATGTACGGCAATCTCCTCGTTGATCCCATGACTGTGGCTCATATCCGGAGCTTAGTATAGCTTGACGAGAAGCACCAGCAGCTGCTAGAGGAGGCGCAGGCCATCACGGAGCAAGGCGCTAAGCTGGATCGAGATCTGGCCAACGCGCGGAAGTCAATAGAGAAAGCTAGAGCCATGGAGACCGAGTACAAGACTCTGCTCCAGCAGCAGAAGGCTAAGAAAGCTCCGTCTCGCATCATCAATGATCCTGGTTTACGTAGAAACCTAGGATGGGCTCCCTCGAAGCCGCCACAAGCAAATACATACACTGACAGCAAAGGCAGGCAGGTGATGCCCACTCCTCTTCTCAACCTCGCTGTCGCCAAGACCCTTATGGAGCAGGATAGATCACCCACAGCTGTGGAACAGGTCTATAACCTTGTGGCCAAGGCGGTGAAACAACAGGAAAAGTCCACCTCTCAGAGGTTTGAGTCTGACCCAATGGTCTCAGACGGGTTCGTCAGAACGAAGACGGAGGGATGCGCACAACAGGAATGACACTATCCCCATATCCTCCGACCATGGAGGCAAGGCTCAACCTCGTCTCCCTTCTTCACTGCCACGCTCTCCCCGACATCGCGAAGACCCCAAGGCTCACTGTCGCACGGATATGCCTCCGCCAAGGCAAAGCGGCATCGTCATCTACGACAACACGGAGCAGACCCTTCATGATGGAGAGCGCAACCAAGGACACAACAGCAGGTAGCGCCATGACCCTCTGCGTCCGACAAGCAACCGTGAAAAGCGTGAGGCGTCGCAGGAGGGTAACAGCAAGAAGGCTAACCCACTGCCACCTCCGCCTCCGTCGCCCCCTAGCAGCCACCATGGCGGAGGAGTCACGTGTCGTTCACGCAGCCCTTCCCCTGGCGGCAAGAATAAAAGAGCAAGCCCGGAGCCATACGACGCGCCTTCACGCTTGGACAAGATTCACGAGGCCCGGGAAGGACAATACTTGGGACCACGTTGCTTTCGACCTGTAATACGGACCGCAACTTACCCCAAGGGTTTCCCGATTGACAGGACCATCAAGCCCTATGACGGCACCGCCAAACCAGCTATGTGGTTGCAGGTTTACGACAACACGGTGGAGATCGCCGGGGGTAACCCCAACGTCGCCGTCAAGTACCTCCCACTGATGCTGGCAGGCATGGCCCGACAATGGATTCATGACTTGCCGGAGAAGTCCATCTGAAACTGGTTGGACATGCAAGAAGCATTCACCAAGAACTTCGAGGGTACGTATAAGCGTCCCTGTACTGTTGGCGATCTATAGCAGTGCATGCAGGATAAAGACGAGTCATCTCGCCCCTACCTCTCTCGCTGTCTGGACATGAAGAATTCCTCCGAAAGAGTGCACGCCCAGACCGCCATGGCCGCCTTCATCGATGAGTTGGATAAAGGTACATTGCTCTAACATAAGTTGAAGCTCTTGCAGGACAATTACCGGCTAGATCTCAACCAGATGATCTAGCTAGCTAGTGAGTTCGCAGCTGCCGACGATGATGCTCGCGGCTCCCTACCGGCAACGGCCGTTCCCAATCAAGCTAGGAGGAACAGCAGCACCAAGAGAAAGAGCCCGCCAGAAGAAAAGCAAACCTCCGACATGGTCACCATGACATTTGCAGGACAAGGTGGCGGACAGCGTGGCCGAGGATGGGGGTTGGTCGTGGGCAGCAGCAGGGTAGTGAAACTACCTCGGCAGCGCTCCGCGTTCCCCAAACCTATGAGGAGTACCGTGATATGCCATGCCTTGTACACCTCGACGCCAATGGCAAAGCCACTCATACCAATCTCCATTGCAAGTTTTTCAATGATCTCAAGGAGGACCTAGAGTCCGGCTACAAGCAAAGTCGGAAGAACAGACCGCGAGGCAAGGGCAAGGGGAAGAAGAAGGAATCGGAGTCCAAGGATTCAAGTGGCATGGATGAGGATGTTGACCCCAAGAACGCCCCCAAGAGTGACGGAAAGGGCAAGAACCCCTTCGAGAAGAAGGCTGTCGTTTTCCACACTTTCCTTGGCACCCCCACTGTCCAACAACAGAAGACCTCTATTAGGATACGGATGGACACTCTACGCCCAGTTCCCCAGTATTTGCGCTGGTAGGAGATTCCAATTACTTGGGACAGGAAGGATCACCCAGACCTCATCCCTATGGAGAACCAGTATACCATGGTCATCAACCCCCTGATTGACGGCAACGAGTTCACCAAATGTATGGTGGATAGTGGAAGCAGCATCAACATCATGTACCTGGATACGCTGCACAAGATGAACTTGACGGAGGCTAACCTAAGGCGGACCAGCACCATCTTCCAGGGCGTAGTTCCTAGTCGGGAGGCTCGGTCCCTTGGGTGCATCACACTTTAGGTCGCTTTTGGCGATGTTAATAATTACCGCCAAGAATGCATGACCTTCGAGGTGGTCCCCTTCAAGAGCGTGTACCACGTCATATTCGGACGCGACATCTTCCACGCCTTCATGGACAAGCCATGCTTCGTCTACAACAAGCTCAAGATACCCGGACCAAATGCTGTCATCACCATATCCGGAAACTTTACCAAGGCAAGGGACTACGAGAATGGAGAAGCAGCCTTTATAGAAGTCGTCCTCTACAGTGAAGAATTCAAGGAGATCTAGAGCAAGGTCGATGCCTCGGAGATGCCGGCGTCGAAGAAGCAGATTTCTGACTCCGCCCCAACTTTCAAGGCCGCCATCAAAACTAAGCCGGTGGAACTTGTGGTAGGCGATGCCTCCAAGATCACCGCCATTGGGCAAACCTGGATCCAAAATAGGAAAGCACGCTCATCGAGTTCCTCTGTGAGAATAGGGACATCTTTGCCTGGCAACCTGCCGACATGAAAGGTGTACCTAGGGAACTTGCCGAGCACAGCTTGAATATTGATCCAAAATGCAAACCGGTGAAACAACCTCTATGACACTTTAGAGACGAGAAGAGACATGACAAAGGCAACGAGATAGCTAGGTTACTTAAGGCTAGTTTTATCCGAAAAGTCCTTCACACCCGATGGGTGGCCAATCCTATACTTGCCCCCAAAAAGGGAACCAAAGAATTAAGAATGTGTGTTTATTACACCGGCTTGAACAAAGCGTGTCCAAAAGATCCGTTTGCTTTGACTCGACGGCTGGCTCAGATCTTTTGTGTTTTCTCGATGCATACTCAGGATACCACCAAATTAAGATGAGGAAGTCAAACCAATTGGCCACTTCGTTCACCACACCCTACGACACGTTTTGCTATGTCTCGATGCCCTTTGGGCTAAAAACGCTGGTGCTACGTACCAGCAGACAATGCAGCGTTGCCTACATGATCAAATTGGTCGGAACATTCACGCTTATGTGGACGATATAGCGGTGATGTCTAAAAAGTCAAACGACTTAATCTGCAACTTAAAAGAAACCTTTGATAATCTCTGAAAATACAACATGATGCTTAACCCTAAGAAGTGCGTTTCGGGGTTCCAGTCGGCAAATTGTTGGGCTTCCTCGTTTCCTAGCGTGGAATCAAGGTCAACCGGAGAATATCAAGTCCATCCTAAACATAAACCGCCCGACATGCCTGAAGGACATACAACGACTGACAGGTTGCGTTGCAGCAGTTAGTTGGTTCGTCAGCCAATTTGGAGAGAAGGATCTGCCGCTATACAAGTTGCTGAAGAAGGCGGAAAAATTTACATGGACGAACGAAGCAGATGCAGCATTGAAACAGCTAAAGGAGATACTATCCTCGCGCATATCCTTGCAGCACCCGAGCCTATGGAGCCTATGTTAATTTACATGGCGGCCACCAACCAGGTAATCAGCATCGTCGTCGTGGTAGAGCGGAAAGAACCAGGGCATGAGTACGGATTTAAACGACCAGTTTACTATGTAAGCGAGGTCTTGACGGAGTCCAAGTAGCATTACCCGCACTACCAGAAGATAGCTTATGGAGTGTTCCTTGCTTCTCGGAAGCTAAGGCACTACTTCCAGGAGCACCCTATCACAATTGTGAGCAAAGCTCCACTGTCCGACATCATCAAAAACAGTGACGCTATAGGAAGGGGCGCGAAGTGGGGAATTGAGCTTGCCGCCTTAGAGATCACCTACAAGAGACGCGATGCTATCAAGTCACCGGCCTTGGCGGATTTCATCGCAGATTGGACAGAGATGCCAGATGCTACCCCTATGCCGGAGCCAGAATACTGGGTGATGCACTTTGACATATCAAAGATACTCAATGGCTCGGGGGCTGGTGTACTACTATAGTCAACAACTAGGGAGAAGCTACACTATGTTCTGCAAATCCACTTCGAGGCTACAAACAACATGGCGGAGTATGAAGCACTCATTCACGGACTACGCTTAGCCACGGATATTGGCATCAAGTGCATAGTTTGCTATGGAGATTCCGACTTGGTTTCCTAGCAGGTGGCTGGCACCTAGAACACGCGAAACCCTATGATGGCGGCATATCAAGACGCAGTGGACGAGATAGCCAATAACTTCTTGGGCTACGAAGTCAAGTATGTACCTAGGGAGCAAAACGAGGAGGCTGATCTATTGTCTAATCTTGGATCAGGGCACAAACAAATTCCTCCTGGCGTTTTTATGGAACATCTATGGACACTGTCCGTGAAGGGAGCAGATACCGAGAACCCGGATAGAGTTGACTCTTTCATTCAGACAGTGACAAAGGTCCCTCCGACTTGGACAAAACCGTTCATGGAATATCTCGTACATGGAACCTTGCCCATCGACGAGGTCGAAAGACGGAAAATAGTACGTCGAGCAAAGGGTTATACCATAATCAATGGACAGCTCTACAAAAGAAGCACCACTGGTGTATACCTAAAGTGTGTTTTCCAGCAAGAAGGTATTGAAAATCCTTTGTGAGATCCATCTCGGAGATTGCGGGCATCACGCCGCTCCTCGATTGTTGGTCTCCAAAGCCTTCCGTCAAGGATTCTACTGGCTGACCGTGAAGGAGGACACCGACAAGCTGGTCGAGACATGCATGGGATGCTAGAACTATGCCCGACAACCACATGTTCCAGCTGAAGAATTGCGAACAATACCAATAACTTGGACGTTTGCAGTCTGGGGGCTAGACATGGTTGGTCCATTAAAGATGGCACCATGTGGGTTTAAGCATCTGCTAGTAGTAGTTGATAAATTCACCAAATGGATAGAAGCTAAACCCATTAGAAAGCTTGATGGGGCAATTGCCCTTAGGTTTGTCCGGGATATAGTGGTGAGATTTGGTCTCCCACATAGCATTATCACCGGCAACGACAGCAACTTGTCACTCGGAGAAGTGGAAGATTATTGTTGGGATAAGGGCATCCGACTTGACCTAGCATCTGTGGCTCATCCACAGTCCAATGGCCAAGTTGAGCGAGCCAATGGATTAATTCTACAGGGAATCAAGCCACGTCTAGAGGCACCGCTACATAGAGCAGCTGGAGCCTGGGCGGAGGAATTACCATCTGTGCTATGGAGTTTATGAACTACACCCAACAGATCTACCGTCTACTCCCCTTACTTCATGGTATATGGAGTAGAAGCCATCCTGCCTTCCAACATCCTTCACGATTGACCAAGAGTTGTTGCCTATGACGAAGATGACGCTGAAGAATCCAGATGTCTAGATGTGGACCTTCTCAAGGAAGAGCGCGTTTTGGCATGCCAAAGATCCGCCATCTACCAGCAGAAGCTACGTAGCTACCATAGTCGACGTGTTCGGCATCGCTTGTTTAAAGAGGGGGATCTGGTGTTCCGACTTAAGTAGAAGAAGACACACAAATTATCCCCACTATTGGAAGGACGGTTCATCATAAGCAAGGCGCTGCTCAATGGGTCTTACTACCTCGTCGACAATCGTGAACTTGAGGATAGACCCAGCGATGATCATAAGCGTAAGCGACGTGACCCGGATGATGACTACCCGGAGCTTGATCGGCCATGGAACATAGCACAGCTACGTCCTTTTTACACTTAGCATTTTTTATCTATTGTGTACCTCTTATATGATTAATGAAATAATGCTATCTGGTTCACTCATATTTCTAATTCTTTTACCTCCTTTAGTGTTCATTTTTGGATCATATAAAACCTTTATGCGCAAGATTTACATTTGCACTTGTGAAAATTCCGCCTGCGGGTGTTAGCTTAAGTTTTCTGGTCTACACGTTCTTTGTTGTTTTTATGTGGATTCTAGAGTAGTGACTTTCAGCACTTGAAGTCGGCGATTTTGTGCTTAGGTTTTTGATGGTGCCATTGGGCATCATCACCTTAGTGCATGGTTCCGACTACAAGTCTTCCGACTCAAGAAAGGTCAAGCATAAAAACCAGAGTAATGGATAAGCCAGCACTTGCTTAAAAAATATTTACATGCTGGAACCAAGTACTTGAGTAGCAGGAAATTACAACTATTGTTTTTCTGCATACACCAAACCAGAGGAAACAAATATTACAAAGTGTTTTTTCATTCCTCTGGCACAGGAGACTTTGATGCAGCATCGTCAGCAGCAGGAGAGTCATCTTCCTCGAAGTCGGTGGCTGGTGTTCGCCTTCAATGATCTCCATCGGCACGAAGATGTTGTGATCGACCAAATCGGCAACCCTGGTGTCAAAACCCACAAGCGATGCCCAGATATCCTTGTGGTCAATCCTCTAGCCTTCATTGTCTACGTCGGGAAGACCTGAGGTCACCATGTCGAGGTCGGCATTTTTGTAGTGCGCCTTGACCATTGCCAGAGATATCCTTGCGCCAGCCCGGGTAAATTAAGCTTTCCAGCTTACGATACGCTCGGGGGCTTGATGCAAGTTCTCCGAGTACTTCATCACGGAGTCCACCGCCTTGATATTGATATTGAGGGGCTTGGCGATTTCCTTGGCTTGCTTGACGGCAGTGCTGATGAAGTTGTCGGCGAGGACCATGCATTCCTTTGGCGGAGGAGGCGACTTGGTCAAACCAATAGTATCTACATTTTCCCAAAAAGGAGCACATGAGTTTAGTAACACAAAAAAGTTCAAAGTACCTAGCTTACAGAAGTACAAGACGGAGAATCACTTACCAAAGATGCTCGCCTCGGCTTGCTGGAGCGTCTCCGCCTTGGAGTCACGTTCTTGTCGGCAGCTTTCTTCTGCTCCTTAAGCATCACAATCTCCTCATTCAAGCGGTTGATCTTAGTGTTGGAAGACTCCTGCAACGCCGCCATGGAATCCCCGTGCATCTTCAAGGTATCAGTCCTCTCCTGCTAAAGGATCTTGTTTTCGCTATCCAGCAACTCAATGTGCTTGGATTGCTCAACAATGTCCTTTGCCTTGGCGATGGTTTCTGCAAGTCGAAGAAATATTAGCACACAATGAGTAGTCGGAGAGTGATGGCACAAGATCAAGATGATTGCGAAATTGAATGGAAAAACAGACTCTTGATCTTGGTGATTTGTTCCTTCAAGAAGGCAGTTTTAGCCTTTTCAGCTTCCAACTCCGCGCGCATCTTGTGGAACTTCACGTTGGCGACGCCTCTCCGAGCATTCTCGTTCTATGGAAAGAAGATCACAATCACTTGGTTTCTTAGAGCATCTAGCTGGATAAATATCCACCTAGAGGCTTGGGGGCTATAGTGAGAGTTTTTAACTCAGATAATGCTTAGTCTTTCTTTAAGCATATAGTCGGAACTAACTCAGTTTTCACCTAGAAGCTTGGGGGCTACAGTACGAGTTTTTAGCTCAGCAATATGCTTAGTATTTCTTTAAGCATATGGTCGGAACTAGTTCAGTTTCAACTAGAGGCTTGGGGGCTACAATATTGAAATTTACAAACACTGCGTATGCTACTCTGAAAGTATCTAGTCAGAATAATTCATTCAAACTAAATACTTGGGGGCTACAGTGTGAAGTTTTCTAGCTTAGTCACTCTTAGAGCATTTATAATGCAAAGACCTATGGTTTTCCATCTAAATCCTCGGGGGCTATAGTGGGATACTCATATGAAATGCAAAAGGCAAATAAAACTTACAAGTGCGATGATCTTGAGATTGGTGGCGCTCTCGGCCAATATCTTGCTGAAGGAAAGGCTATTTCCTCGCAGGATATCAGCTTGCCTGAGGAGATCCTCAAGACCGCAAGTCGGAGATGTCGAAGCTGCACCAAGAGCCAAGGTAGAGCTACTAGGTGTGAGCGTCGGGTAGACTATCTTTGGAAGTTCTGTGGTTGTCCTGGGTACAGAGGCGCCACCTTCGACAGACGTTCCGCCTACCACCATCGCCTTACTGCTATCGATGGCATCCTTAACCGGAGATTCAACCATTTTGGAAGAAGTACTTTCTTGAGTCCCTTGTTCACCGGCAACGATGATCTCCGCGGAGAAAGCTGGGTCCACTTCCATGATGGAAGGGCCAGATGCATCCTTGGCTGAAGAGCTTGTCGAAGCGGCGGCAGGCTGGACGCTTGGAGTGGTAGGGGCGATGGCGGGAGATGCTTGGTGCAACACATCTCAGTGCAACATATCTTTGATGTTTTTAGAAGCCCCCGATGTTTTGGAGGTCTTCTTCAAACTGATACTGGCATTCTTCCTGAAATGTGCAAAAGTATAAGTACAGGAATAAGATGAGCAAGAGACAATGTAGGAGGATGAGAGGCTTACACAACAGTGGGTGCTTTGGTAAAAGGGATCTCGGTAATATTTCTCTTCTCCGCTTCTAGGGCGGCGGTAGTCTTCTTGGAGGATCCTCCCTCCGTCTTCTTCTTCTTTCCTCCATCGACAGCGTAAGAGGTGGATCTCTTCCGCTTACGCACCAACGGGACCTCGTCGTCAGACACGACGATGACTTCCTTCATCTTGTAGGGATACGGGTAGGCTACACTAGCACAAATCAAAAAAATTCTACCGCGTATACCAGGATTACTATTGTCATAGATCACGGGATTAACACTAGACGCGCAGTTGCGGAATTGATGAAGCGCGTCGAGGAAGTCCAGACGTTCCACGTCTCCTCCTTGTCCTTGTCCCACGAGCAGCTCCCCTTGCGCGGCTCGTCCAAGTGCTACAGATGCAGCGCCTCCGAGGTATCCACACTTACAGGGTGGAAGCGTCAGACGCTGGACTGCTAGGTCCGCGCGTGCAACACAGGCGTGAGGAGTGGCAGCTGGGAATGATCTGAGGTCTCACCCTGGTCAGCTCGCCCCACCCTCTCTTATATAGGCGTCCCTAGTGGGCTTCTACATTAGTAGGCCATTAGTACCCTAAGGCTGGTCTAATTCGGATCCAATCCTCATTAGGCTTCCAGCCCCTTAAGTGTGTGACCCTATAGGTTCATATACGTATAGACATGACACGAATACACTTATTCTGTCAATAGTTGGTAGCGGCCTCTAGCAAGACGTGCCAACTCCTAAACGCATACAAAGATCATATCGGATGAACCATCACAAGGTTTAGTACATGTCTTTCCCTTTGCCTCACGATATTTGGTCTAGCTCCAAGCTGAACTCCCTTTCTCGATACTGTGATTCGGAATCCCTTTACTAGGTTAACTCTTAACCTTATGTAGCACGGCCATGCATTTCTGGATCCAATCACTCGAGGGGCCCAGAGATCTCTCTCTCAAGTAGAGAGGGGCAAATCCCATCTTGATTGACCATGCCTTGCAGCATGCTTCAGGACAAACCCGAAAGCTACCTTTATAACTACCCAGTTACGGTGCAGCGTTTGATAGCCCCAAAGTAGGTCGATCCACATCTCAAGTGCATGCGACAATCTCATGTCTAAGGACAAAACGTACACGATGTGTAGAGAGAGAGCTACAACTAATTGCCAGTCTCAGCTTGGGTCAGTCCAACCCCATGTTCATAACATGTGTCCACATCATTGGTTTGACATCTCCATGTCTATGACTTGCGAAACATAGTCATCAACCAATCGATGTGCTAGTCTAATATTCACGTGTGTCCTCACATGAACTCCGACTAGGGACACCTCCTAAATAACCATACAAGTAATGAGTTTCACAAACAATTCACATAATTGCCAATCAATACAAGTTGTCTGATATGGATATTCAAGGAACATTACAATAACTCATGGATACATATGAAATATAATCATCTCTATGATTGCCTCTAGGGCATATTTCCTTCAGTCTCCCACTTGCACTAGAGTCAATCTAAAATGTATCTAATACCAATTGCTCTTGTGTGCGCTTCATGCGCGGGCTGCGGGAGAGGCTTAGTCAAGGGATCAGCAACATTTGAGTCCGTATGTATTTTGCATATCATGACACTACCATCCTCAGCGAACTCTCGAATCTGATGGTAACGCATGCGAATATGTTTGTTCTTCTGGTGCTATCTAGGTTCCTTGGCATGTGCAATAGCACCATTGTTGTCACAATAAACGTCCAAGGGATTGGACGCGCCCTGAACCACACCAAGAGCGATCAGGAAATTCCTAATCCAAATAGATTCCTTTACTACCTCCGAGGCAGGAATATATTCAGCTTCTGTTGAAGAGGAGGTCACCGTATCTTGCTTGGAACTTTTCCAGCTCACGGCACCACCATTCAAGACAAACACATAACCTGATTGCGATTTCGAATCATCTGAGTCGTTAAGGTAACTCGCATATATGTAACCCTTTACACTGAGTTCATCCTCACCTCCATAAACTATGAACACATCCTTAGTCCTTTTCAAGTACTTAAGGATGTTCTTTACCGCTGTCCAGTGACCTTCACCTAGATCAGCCTGGTATCTGCTCGTAACACTTGGATCATAGGAAACATCTGGGCGAGTACATATCATTGCATACATAATGGATCCAATAGCCGAAGCATATGGAACTCTGCTCATGCGCTCACGCTCATCAGTAGTCGAAGGACACTGAGTATTGCTGAGTTTAATGTCGTGAGACATGGGCAAGAACCCCTTCTTAGCCTCTTCCATGCTGAACCGTTTCAACACTTTGTCAATGTATGTACTCTGGCTTAATACAATTAGCCTCCTTGATCTATCTCTATAGATCTTGATGCCCAGAATATATGCCGCTTCTCCCAAGTCCTTCATCGAAAAACTATTTTTCAATGAGGTCTTAACAGACTCGAGCATAGGAATGTCATTTCCAATCAGCAATATGTCATCTACATATAAGATTAGAAATACCAGCGCTCTCCCACTTTCCTTCTTGTAAACACAAGGTTCTTGTTTGTTTTTTATGAAGCCAAACTCCTTTACAACTTCATCAAATCGAATATTCCAACTCCAAGATGCTTGCTTCAGCCCATAAATGGACTTCAGAAGTTTGCATACCTTTCCAGCATTGTTTGGATCGACAAAACCTTCGGGATGCATCATATACATGTCCTCAGTTAGGATTCCATTTAGGAAAGCCGTCTTGACATCCATCTGCCATATTTCATAGTCAAAATGTGCAGCAATGGCTAAAATTATCCGTATAGATTTAAGCATCGCTATAGGGGAGAAAGTCTCGTCGTAGTCAACTTCTTGAACTTGTAGAAAACCTTTTGCAACAAGTCGAGCTTTATGGATGTGAACATTTCCATCCATATCAATCTTCTTCTTATAGATCCATTTGCACTCGATGGCTTTAAAACCATCAGGCGGGTCAACCAAGTTCCAAACTTGATTGTCTCCCATGGACTCTATCTCGGATCTCATGGCGATCCGCCATTTCTCAGAGTCTGGGTCCACCATCGCTTCTGCATAGGTCGCAGGCTCATCATTTTCTAACAATAATAATTCCCGCGCTTCGCAGAGCCTCGCCGACCTTCGTGGTTGTGGTGCTTCTGTTGCCATGGGTTCCTCAACTTGTTCTGCTACAATAGCATCACTCGTAGAAGCATCCCCAACTGGCTCATCTTGAACTTCTTCAAGTCGCACCGACCTTCCACTTGTTCCCTTTGTGAGAAACTCTTTCTCTAGGAAAACACCGCTACGAGCGACAAACACTTTGCCCTCCTCTCGGTTGTAGAAGTAATACCCTAAGGTTTCACTCGGATATCCCACGAAAATGCACTTATCCGATTTGGGTGTTAGCTTGTCCGACTGAAGTCGCTTGACAAATGCATCACAACCACAAATATTTAGAGAAGACAAATTGGGATTATTTCCAGTCCACATCTCATATGGTGTCCTAACTACGGATTTAGATGGTACCCTATTAAGTGTGAAAGGTGTCGTTTCTATAGCGTAACCCCAAAATGATAATGGTAAATCCGACTGGCTCATCATAGATCGAACCATGTCCAACAAAGTTCGATTACGCTGTTCGGAGACCCCGTTTCTTTGAGGCTTTCCGGGCGGCGTAAGTTGTGGAACAATTCCGCAACTCTTAAGATGATCGCTAAATTCGTGACTCAAATATTCACCTCCACGATCAGATCGCAAGACCTTTATTTTCTTGCCACGTTGATTCTCTACTTCACTCTGAAACTCCTTGAACTTTTCAAAAGTTTCAGACTTATGCCTCATCAAGTAGACATAACCATATCTACTGAAATCATCAGTGAAAGTAATGAAGTAGTGATATCCTCCTCTGGTTGTCGTGCTCATTGTCCCACATACATCAGTATGTATGAGTTCCAACAAGTTTGTCGCTCTCTCGGGTAAACCCAAAAAAGGTGACTTGGTCATCTTTCCAAGTAAACAAGCGTGACATGTCTCGTATGATTCAAAATCAAACGAAGTTAGAAGACCATCACCATGGAGCTTCTTCATGCGCTTTTCACTTATATGCCCCAAACGACAATGCCATAAATAGGTAGGACTTAGATCATTAGGCCGAAGCCTTTTAGCACTAACATTGTAAACAGATGCATCATCAAGATTTAAAATAAATAACCCATTCACAATGGGAGCATTAGCCATAAACATATCATTCTTAGAGATTACACAACCATTTTTCATACTCGCAAATGAATATCCATCCCTCATCAAACATGAAGGTGATAAAATGTTTCGACCCATACTTGGAATGTAATAACAATTATTTAACTCCATAATAAATCCTGACGGAAGGTGAAGTTGCATAACGCCGACGAACAATGCAGCAACCCTTGCTTTATTTCCGACGCGAAAATCCACTTCCCCTTTCTGCACTTCTCTAGTCCTTATTAGCCCCTTCATTGAATTGCAAATATGAGCAACCGATCCGGTATCAAATACCCAAGAGTTAACATAGGAATCAGCGAGAAGAATGTCCACAACATTTACAACAAGCGTACCTAAGTTGGAAGTACTCTTACTTCCACTGTTCTTCAAAGAAGCCTGGTACTTGCAGTTTCTCTTCCAGTGGCCATGTTCATGACAAAAGAAGCACTCAGTGTCTTCTACAGGTCCAGCCTTTTGCTTGGGTGCAGACTTAGGGATCGTATCCTTAGCTTTGCCCTTCTTCTTCCAAGAAGTACCCTTTTTCTTGAATCTAGGCTTGTTCTCCACAGCCATCACATGGCTATGCCCTGCACACTTCTTCATGTCACTTTCTGCTATTTTAAGCATCCCACATAATTCATTAAGGCCCTTCTCCACCACATGCATATGGTAGTTCGAAATGAACTGCCCATAGCTAGATGGAAGAGACGCCAAAATGAAGTCAGTGGCCAACTCTTGGCCTAGTGGAAACCCAAGTTTTTCCAAAGTCTGACTGTAACCAACCATTTTGATCACATGGGGGCCTACAGCTGCTCCCTCTGCTAGCTTGCATTCGACAAAGGACTTGGCAACATTGTACCTCTCAGTCCTTGCCTGATCTTGGAACATGTCCTTAAGCGCTACGATCATATCGTATGCTTCCTGATCCTCAAACTTCTTTTGGAGTTCAGGTTCCATGCATGCAAGCATAAGACAACTAACCTCAAGAGAATCATCACATGCTCTCTTGTAGGCGTTCTTTAGGGCAGCAGATGCATTATCAGCAGGTTCATCGGGGATTGGGGTATCCAGAACCATTTCCTTTTTATTAGACCTGAGAACGATTCTCAGGTTACGGACCCAGTCTGAATAGTTTCTTGCATTTAGTTTATCTTTGTCAAGAATCAAATGCAAAGATAAAGGTGATGTAGTGTTCGATCCCATTGATCTACAACAGAAAACATGCAAAATACTAAGCCATGTAACCATGAAGGAGTAAAACATATTAAACAATTTAATAGCATATACTCCCACTTAAATCAATATCCCTCTATTGATACTAAGTGATTCAAGATCCACAATTAACAAGTCGACTAGTGAGCTTTAGCATCACTGCTAGAAGACAAGGTAAATCGGTAAGCAACACTTGCTAATCATATCACACATGACTCTTGTTGTTGGGTGACATCTCTATGTCAAAACTAGGTGCCCAACCTTTATGCCCCAAGGTCCTTAACTGTTAAGATGACCTTGTCAAGTTCACCAACCCTTATGCGTGTAGGTATCCGATACAAACCCATCTAGCCAAGGAAAACCGTGGCACCCTAATTTCATAGGCCCACCAACGATTGTACAGGGCATAGGATGGTGCAAGGTTTGGTTGGGAGGGCATGGTTTAACTTAAACTTTGTGAGGGATCGTTCTACTTCTATCATCTAAGCATGCATAGTAGTAAAATGCATAAGAATAACATTCACATAGATGTGACACAGTATGGCCCATTTTCTCATGGTGATATCCATCGCCATAGAACCTGTCCACCATGATAATCTCCATCTTCATGTTCCATGTGAGCCATCCTGCAAGTGATGAGTCCTCCAAAAACTAATACAAGCTATTACTCCTAACAGCTAGTAATCAAAATTACATAGTATTGGGATCATCACAAGTTGGCACGCAGGCCATTACAATAAATGACAACACATATGGCTCCAGCCGTGTTGCCCTACTCACGACAGGCAGGTCATGCAATTTTTCGTACATGCATCACATACATATATGGGCCATATTGATCACATACATCCTGCAAAAATGAGTTATGCATAGAATCGCATTTTACCGGATCATGTGACATCGCAGCACCTAGTTACCTTAATGAGATACAAAAGGGGCTACGATTAAGGGGGGTCTAGGGGGTCTCCCCCTGCGGGGTTCCAAGGGGCAATGCCCCTCGCGGTATCTTCACAATTTTCTTTAAGGATTTTGATCGTAAATCAAATTTACCATAAACCGACTCCTGTCCCGATTCAATCAAACTCCTTTGTTTACGGTACATCAATTTTAGATCTAGGTTCCGATTCGATCAATCAAAATGATCTTCGCGTGATTCAATAGGATTTATGTGTCACTGTCTACCCCGATGGTGGAAGCCGACCGATAGGGGTAAGTCGTTTGACAACCTCAGAATCACGATCACGGAAAGCAAGATCATAGATCAATCCTAAACCACCGCCATATAAACGATCAAATCATTCATATCAATCTGCATATCACCATATGCGAACATCTCGAACCTATAACTGAACAGCGTCGGCTCTGATACCACTGTAGGGATACGGGTAGGCTACACTAGCGCAAATCAAAAAAATTCTACCGCGTATACCAGGATTACTGTTGTCATAGATCACGGGATTACCACTAGACGCGCAGTTGAGGAATTGATGAAGTGTGTCGAGGCAGTGCAGACGTTCCACGTCTCCTCCTTGTCCTCATCCCACGAGCAGCTCCCCTTGCACGGCTCGTCCAAGCGCTACAGATGCAGCGCCTCCGAGGTATCCACACGTACAGGGTGGAAGCGTCAGACGCCGGACTGCTAGGTCCATGCGTGCAACACAGGCGTGAGGAGTGGCGGCTGGGAATTATCTGTGGTCTAAGGTCTAACCCTGGTCAGCTCGCCCCACCCTCTCTTATATAGGCGTCCCTAGTGGGCTTCTACATTAGTAGGCCATTAGTACCCTAAGGCTGGTCTAATTCGGATCCAATCCTCATTAGGCTTCCAGCCCCTTAAGTGTGTGACCCTATAGGTTCATATACGTATAGACATGACACGAATACACTTATTCTGTCAATAGTTGGTAGCGGCCTCTAGCAAGACGTGCCAACTCCTAAACGCATACAAAGATCATATCGGATGAACCATCACAAGGTTTAGTACATGTCTTTCCCTTTGCCTCACGATATTTGGTCTAGCTCCAAGCTGACCTCCCTTTCTTGTTACTGTGATTCGGAATCCCTTTACTAGGTTAACTCTTAATCTTATGTAGCACGACCATGAATTTCTGGATCCAATCACTCTAGGGGCCCAGAGATATCTCTCTCAAGTAGAGAGGGGCAAATCCCATCTTGATTGACCATGCCTTGCAGCATGCTTTAGGACAAACCCGAAAGCTACCTTTATAACTACCCAGTTATGGTGCAGCATTTGATAGCCCCAAAGTAGGTCGATCCACATCTCAAGTACATGCGACAATCTTAGGTCTAAGGACAAAACGTACACGATGTGTAGAGAGAGAGCTGCAACTAATTGCCAGTCTCAGCTTGGGTCAGTCCAACCCCATGTTCATAACATGTGTCCACATCATTGGTTTGACATCTCCATGTCTATGACTTGCGAAACATAGTCATCAACCAATCGATGTGCTAGTCTAATATTCACGTGTGTCCTCACATGAACTCCAACTAGGGACAACTCTTAAATAACCATACAAGTAATGAGTTTCACAAACAATTCACATAATTGCCAATCAATACAAGTTGCCTGATATGGATATTCAAGGAACATTACAATAACTCATGGATACATATGAAATATAATCATCTCTATGATTGCCTCTAGGGCATATTTCCTTCACATCTTGGCGTCATAGATTTGGACATCCATGTCGTCCTCCTCTAGACTTTTAAGTTTTTAAGTGAAATCTCAAAGTGTTAGATGAGATGATAATGGCTAGACAGAAGAACTTGAGTATATGTCATACACGGAAAATAAACAGGTACCTCTAGGCACTTGCCCTCCTTGAACATATCGTAGGTGATGGCGAAGCCACCCTTCCTGTCCTTCACCTTGACGATGTCCTTGAGGCGGAGCTTGATGGAGTCACTCAAGAAGTTGTCCTCGGAGATACGGAGGCTATCCTTCCTCTCCTTGGTGTACTGATGCATCATCTTTGAGCGGTGCTGCAGAGGATGGATCCGCCTAAAGAACTAGCACATGGCTAGGTCCAACCCGGTCAGACCTATCTCTATGAACCAATCTATCCTCCTTATGGCACGGTGTAGAGGGAGTGACCTTCAAATAAGGTAGAGTCCCCTGTGTTTACAATGCTAGTCCCTGGATCAATAGCTAGCATCCACAGTTTAAGATGTAATATCAAGAAACAAAGGTCATAATACAACTTTATAACCAGGAATATCATAATTTTATTACATCTTACATAGCTCATTTGGCTATTACATTACATTGCAGCGGAATAACTATAAGCATGGGGTCCTTCATCTTCAAAGTGCCACAGGCAGGCATGCTGGTTGTAGACTTTGTAATCCTAATCAATCAATCTTCATTAAAAGTAATCAAACCTGCAACATTACAAGTTATAGCCACAAGGGTCAATACATTTGAATTGTATTGGCAAGTTTCACTACTATGTAGAATATGAGTGGATCCTATCATTACATGTATATTTGGCTAAGTAGGGTTTTAGGCTCATTTGCAGAAAGCAATAGTTTTTCCTATCTTTTCAAAATGGTTTTGATCTTTGATCAAATCTTTGTAAAACTCCTTGGTAAAGCCCAAGTGTTTAAGTTGTTCTTTAAACTTCCTTGAACTCCTTGGTACCCCCAAGTGTTCAAGTTTTTATCAAATCTCTTGAGCTCCTTGGTAACCCCAAGTGCATCAAGTTTTATCAAAATCTCTTGAGCTCCTTGGTAAAGCCCAAGTGTTCAAGTTTTTATCAAAATCTCTTGAGCTCCTTGGTAACCCCAAGTGCATCAAGTTTTATCAAAATCTCTTGAGCTCCTTGGTAACCCCAAGTGCATCAAGTTTTATCAAAATCTCTTGAGCTCCTTGGTACCCCCAAGTGCATCAAGTCTTTTGTTGTCACTTAAAAGTTTTTCTTTTAGAAATTAGAATGTCAAGATTTCCCATAGCTTCGAACTTTAGTTGCTCAGTATTGTCCATAACCGGGGACACGGATAAGTACTTAGATTTTATTATCTTCTGCAGAAGTAGTACACTTTACCCACATGTCACAATCCCATCTTGTTGCCACCAGTGGCCACTGGATTAGTGCTCACCAAGATGGAGCACTGGCAGATTGAGAATGTGACGAAGTCTTTCCAGAGGGTCCTTCCATACACCATTGCTAGCTTGTCTTCATTACCCATGTAGGATTCCAGGTCCCCATTTTCAGTAGCCTGAAGACAATGCATGGATCTTCCCAATGTAGTCGACTAAGCCAGAGCCATAATAGCATGTGGTTGTACACGAAAGCCACAATTGGAGAAACATGTTCAATCTCTAAGTTTCCTGGGTGGTTTTCTTTTGGAGCACAACACAAAGAGATTGCCATAGACATGGTTCCTTTTGTTGCCACCTTCTCCAAAACTCAAAGTAATCTTGTCCACCCAGGTGGTTCATTGAGTCCTTGTTTTATTATATAAAACACAAGTCCTTTCTCAACTTTATAAAATCTCAACATGTATCTCTTTTCAAAATATAGCATGGCTAAGCATGTAACAACTACATTGTTTTCACTAAGGAATGTATAGAGTATCCTATTTAGGATTTAGCATAGCATAAGTATAGAAATTCTTTTCATGCATGTTTCAAAATCCACTAAGTATAATGAAAATAGTAGGACTTAAGATGATAGTGTAACTTGCCTTTTTGGTAGGTAATGGTGGTTCACTTCTTGATCTTGCTAGTTTCACACTTTTCTAACTTCACTACAAATCAATCAAGCAAACACAATATCAACCAGCATTCCAACCAAAATCAATCAAACAAAACACACATAGAGTAATGGATTCTAAGTCATGCATGCAAGCATGCATAAGATAGTTTTATTTGCAAAGATGGTCTCCACTAGGCTTCTAAACTTGTAAGGTCCAAAGTGGTCATTTTCCAAAGTGGCAAAGTCATTTGCAAAAGGGTTTGTCCAAAAACTATTTTTAAATCCATCCATCATTTTATGTGGTAGAAAATGTTTTCATCAAAACAAAACTTTATGTTTTTCACCCAAATAAGTTGTTACTCCCTAAACCTTGGTGTTTTGGGTCAGTAGCTTTGAATCAAAACATTTTCCCAAAGTTTTTATTCAAAAACATTTTCATAACAAAATCAATACTTTTATTTGGCTAGAAATGGACTAAATCAATTAATCCATCCTAAACTTTACCAAATCCATTTTTAAAACCATGGGTTGGTTCCTAGGGTCAGTAAGTTCACAACAAACCATTTTGCAAAGGTTTTAACCCTAAAAACATTTTTGAATAATTTTTCTAATCTAAACAAGCTTACAAATGTTTCTGCAAAAACAAACAATCTACCAGAGGCTTTTTGCTAAACAAACTGCATGGTTGGCTAGGGCTTGTTCCACTGATTCCAGCGATATAAAGTTTGTAATTTTTAGACGTGTGGATCAAAAGTTATAGGGTTTTAAAAATCACATTCTAATCAGATTTCAAATTCAGTTCTTCACAAAGTCTGGCCACGCTTCGTAACGTCATTGGCTGGTACCGCTTCGGTCGGATCAGCTCTACGGTGCGTTGGATCTAAACAGATCGCACGGTCCTGGTCGCGTACCCCTTCGGCGCTTAAGTGATCTATCGCGAGCGGCGGATCAAGATCCTACAGTGCGCAGTGTGCCAGCCATAGATGGGCGGCGCTGCGGTGGCTACTGGCGGCGGAGCGGCCAGACAGTGGCGACGCCGGCGATACAGGAAGCTAGAAGGGAAGGGAATGTGCTCACCGTGATCGCAAGGACGTGGTGATGCTCAACGTGTGGTTGGCGTGGCAAGGGGTGCTCAGGGACAGCAGCAATTCCTCGCCGGAGTCGTCGTCGGCGTCAGATGGTCCTGTTCGTGGACGGAGTCGATGCTACAGATCACTCGGAGGCAAATAGAGGGCACAGTTAGATGTGCATGGTCGAGGCGATGACGCGTGCGTGAATGAGAGGAAGAGGGGCGGTCGGAAACTACCTGTGGGGCTCGTCGGAGTTGGAGCGGACGGCGGCGTCGTTCAGAGCTTGTCGAAGACGTCGTTCTGGGGCGCCCGCAGTTGAACGGAGGGCACAGGGAGAAGCGTCTGGGAGTGGGGAGTGTGCTCGTGTGCTCGGGGAGGCACGGGGTGGAGAGGCTTGGCCGGAATCGAGGAGGGACGGTGGCCGGAGCAGTGGCGTTGCAGCTCGAAATTCCGTCGGCCATGGGGCTCTCGTGCTGCGGTGTTTGAGGGGAAAGGAGGAGAAGGCGCAGGCGTTTAATAGCGTGCAGTCACGGCGAGTAACGGTCGCGGTATCAGCTCGTATTCAACTCCGGCGTAAATGGCAGCAACGGCAGGCGTCGTCTGCGCGAGGAAGAAGGAGGTGAGTTGGCTGTGTGGGGTCCGGGCGTCGGCGAGGGGGTGCGAGTGAAAGAGGGTCCACCTGTCAACGATTGCGCGGGTCAGTTAATAGGTGAAAAACGTTTCGCCAGAGGGGGAAATAGGTGGGCTTGTACTGGGCTTGGTTGGGCTGCTGGGTTGGGTCGACCAAATCCATTTTTTTTTCTATTCTGAAACCTTTTTCTTTTTCTATTTCTATTTCCTGTTTTGAAATTCAAACAACACTCAAGCATTCAAAACAATTCAAACTTTCACCAAACTTTGCAACTATGAATTTGGTTATGTTCAGTATCATAAAACAAAATTCAAAGATCAAAATAAAATAATTTTATTTTAGGGTCCATTAATAGATTTTGTTTTATTCAAAACTCCATTTTGAAAACTAAATATTTTTCAAACCAAATCAGTAGGTTTTATTTGAGAATATAAAATACTTGGAAAACTTATTTAAAACAAATAAACAAGTTTTGGGGTTTTAGAATTAGTAAACTCTTTATTACTAAAAATTTGGATATTAAATCCTTATTATTTTTATTCAAATAAACCTTTACTAATTTTATCAAATACAAATATTTTATTTCAAAGGCTTGGCCAAGTTTTAATTTGGCTTATAAAATAATCCTTATTTAAATTCCTTCCTTTTCATTTGAAAACCAAATCCTTTTATAAAAAGGTTTCCAAGTAGTAATAAAATATTTTTATTTTTCCTTTATTAAATATTTATCTTTTTAATCCCTTTAGGATTTATTTGACCCAAATTGGTTTGAAGGTTTCCAATTGGATTCAAAAGTTTCTTCTGGCCCTAAAAAAACATCAAAGTTTTATTTTATTCATTTATTTTTCACATTACAAGATTTGGAAAATCTTGGGATGTGACACACGGGAAGCGTCATTGTCGGAGGGAAGGGAGGCCTGGGATCTCCATGTCGGGTATTTGGCGGAAGCTCCATCGACAAAGTCCGGATACGTTCCTTCATGGTCGGCCAGAGGGATATCTGGGCCGTAGAAGTACGTCCGCTGCCAATTCTTGCAGGACTCATGGCCGACGATGTCGGGGAACTGCCGGCTAGGCCGGATCTTAAAGCTAATCATTCCGCAATTCCTGAGCTCGTCCTTGCTCGCTCCAGCTCTCGTCTTGATGGTAAAGAAGTAGATGAACAAGTCTAACCTAGGCCTAATCCCTAGGTAACCGTCACAAAGCGCCGCGTAGTTGCTGAGCGCGAGGATGTTATTAGGGGAAACGTTCTGAGGTTGAACTCGGTAATGCTTGAGGATAGCAAGGAAGAAGTCGGAGATGGGGAGGG
Organism: Avena sativa; assembly: GCA_916181665.1. Taxonomy (NCBI): domain Eukaryota; kingdom Viridiplantae; phylum Streptophyta; class Magnoliopsida; order Poales; family Poaceae; genus Avena; species Avena sativa. The sequence continues at coordinate 223,774,609 of OV702296.1, forward strand.
AGACGCCGCATACCAATTGTTCTTTGAGGTACACCTTCTCTCCGGCTTGGGGAGAAGGGGTGACCTCTCTGGCCGGTGCCACCCGCCAGACAAGCCCCTCCGTCGCAGGGAGGTAGCCTTCGATGAGCACCTCCTGGATATCGTTGTTGGTGATATCAGAGCCATGCCACTCCCCCTTATGGGAGTCTCCCTCTTCCTCCAGTAGCTCCAGCGCCGCTGGGATATGGTCACCGCCGGTGGACTCCACCACCGCGCACCGTGGCAGCAACAGGCCCTCTGGGGGCACTTGGATAGAGCTCGTTGGCTTCACCGCAGCATCGGCCGCTGCCGCCATGGATGGGTTTGAGCTGTTTCTCGCCATTGGGAGAGGAGAGAGGTGACTGGGAAGATTGGGGAGATTAGGGTTTTTCGCGTACGTGTGGAGGGCTCAAGGAGATGCTCGCAGGAGGAAGACGAAGGCACAGGGGAAGAATGAGGTGAAGAGATGAAAATCTGCCACGGTTAAAATATATAACCCCAGCACCAAGATTCGTGCAATTGATCGAATGGTTGTCGCGTGGACGACATGTCCGTGCACATGCGCGGAAATTTCGCCACGTTCCCAACCGCCGCCGCCAATGGTTCGTATCCATTTCGCAGGAAAATCAGACATGATGGCGTTCTCTGCATGTGTGAGTTACGAGGCGCCGCTGACCTATGTCTACATTTCTCTAGATAACACGGGCAGGTGAACCATCCCATCGGAATATTCCGGCATGGACGGATCTAGTCTGGCTACGAGAAGAGTACGATGGAAGATTCAGCATTTCTCTGACTTACAAGTTGAAGACGGAGAACATTACAGGGTTCTTGGGAGGACTACAAGATATTGCTCGACAATTTGCCGACATCCATCTAGACGGAGCATTCAACTAGAAGAGGCAAGATGATGCAAGATCTCGGAGTTCTCCGGGGGCTACTATTGGGGATATGCTATATGGGTATCCTCATAGCATGTCTCCTATCTGGATAACCCGGGTGGCCCATAGTTGATAGCATGGCCCATGGCCTTCTGAGCGTCCTAGTTAGATGGATCCAGAAGGGAGGCCCATGCCGGATAAAGGAAGGCTACGAAGGAGTCACCAACGTACCCGGAGCCTTGGAGAGCAAGACACGTTAGGCTGATTGTGTACTGTGTAGGACTCTCTAACCTGTCCGGCTAGGACTTTCCCTGTAACCCTAGGATCTGGCGACTATATAAGACGGACCTATGGAATCCTTTAGGGCACCAATTAACTCATACCTCGCACAGTGAATCGATCCTTGTAACTCGGTGTATTTCCATTATAGTGATTTATAGAAGGAGTAGGATTCCGCCACCGTCGTGGGATATGAACCTGGGTAAGCTGTGTTACCTCGTACCCGTCAACCGTCCGCCTTACCCCACGTCTCTAAACACGCACTGTGAGGACCCCTCCATGGCATACTCGTCGGCAATACCATGACAATGACATGGCTGAAAAGCTGATGGCTGCTGCCAAGGCTATCTCTGGTAGGTCATCTTGCAATTCCTTTGGTTGTTAAATGAGTCAATTTTGATTTCCTCCTCTTCGTATGATGAGCTCGTCGTTTTCTTTGCATATTACTTAGGTGTTACGTTCACAGTGATCTCTTGGCGGATGCCGTTGCAGCGATCGAAGATCGCTACACCTTGTCCATGGAGGCGCTCGATAAGCCAAGAAGGTGCTTACTCGCTTCTACAAGGAGATCAACCCCAAGGGCGTTGCCCTTGAGGACGTCGACTCCCTGGCGGAGGCCCTGGCGGATAATGCTCCTGCGAAGTACAACCACGCACAGAAGGGGGTTGGCGCTACTATGGGGCAGGCAATGGCATTGGCGTCTGGAGCCCAACTTGATTTGACGCGGGTCACGTCCAGGATGCCGACTGTGGTGGATGGCTCTGAGGTAGATTTTGCCACCTTTGCCTCCTACTGTAAGCATTTTGGGCCAAAGCTGGTAGACCTCCTGGCTGACTATGCGGTAGAACAGCAGCGGGCGGCCAAGAGTAGGCAGTCTGACTCTGGAGCTGCTCTGGGTGATGGCGCTTAGGCCCTTTCTTCGTTGTACCTAGTTTAGCTTGCCTTCTATGTTTTGCATGTGTAATGCCTTCGTGTGGAACAAGTGTCACTCTGCCACATGGTGGCTTAATTTATTTCTATATGAATGCGCCTTTTGACTGTTGTCAAGTTTTTGTGATTTTGATGTTTGCCTATGCACCCTTAGGGTCCTTCGGGTGAGGCTGCGGTGGTTACACCTTCTCCTGCACCTGCCGCTCGTCCGCCATTGAGCGAATCGTCTCAGTTGCCTTTTTTGCGTGACCGTGTCCGGAGTTTTGAGAAGGACGTCGTGAGCATCGTGGTCACACGGATGTGTGGAAGTTGAAGGCTGAGCGAGCCATTGCCAGGTAAGAGTTTTTGCTTGAAGAGTTTCGACAGATTGGTGAGCAACTCCAATCTAAGTTACCTGGACTCGTTGTCTTTTCGAGTGCACCAATTTTTTCTGTGAGCTTATCCATTGCTTGTGTGCAGTTGTGAATCTTCTTCCGAAGGAAGAGAAAGAATGCGTAGCGATTCGAATGAATTTCTTTATTCAACAAGAGATGGAAGCCGACGATTTCTTTTGGATGGACCGCGATCGAGCGATCGTCCTTGCGATGGTGCAAGATCACGTCCACCAAGTTCTTCGGGTGCTCAAGCGAGTGAGGGCATCACTCACGGTGATTTGGGGGACGATGTTCCCCTTGGATTCGGCTTCTTCCAGCTTCTTGGGTCTTCTTGGAAAGTTTCGCGATGCAATCCATGTCAAGGAGTTGGTGCGTCATCAGCTGGTGGCAGGCGTGAAGGCGGCCCTTTCACTTGTTCGACCGCATTGTTGCGATGTCGACCTCGCGGAGATTGCGGCTAGACCTAATCTCCCTACTCGTGGCATGGAGTGGGATATGCGTCCACATTACGCGGCTGTGGTGCAGTATGCCAAAGAAATTGTCGATGTGTTTGAGGAGCGGACAAACGTTCTGCTCCAGCATAGTTAAGTCATGTAAACAAAAACGAGATAATGTAAAGCCTCTATTTATTCAAGTGGGCTTGTAACGCCCTTTGTAAAGTTTGTATGTGTTGCCACGTAGTGCATTGTATGATTATGTAATGTGTATATCCTTTTCGTTAGCCTGACGTGGTTAGCTACTCAGGTTATATGCATTTTTGTCAATCAACGAAGTCGTAAGGTGAGGCGTAGCCCTCGAGCGTGTTTAGCTATAAATAATGTAAGGGAAAAAGATTTCGGGCCAAGGAACTTAGCTTTTATTCATCGTAAGCGAATAGATACATTGTTCGGCTGAATAGCCTGGCTGAATAGCCTTATTGAAACTAAAGGGTAATTAGGGGTAGAAGCGTTGCAGTCATGCGATGTTCCAAGGATTGGAGTATTCGACTTCTGATGAGACATTCATTTTGCAGTAGGCGCCACCTGGGATGACTTCGTTGACGATTTAGGGTCCTTCCTAGGGTGACTCGAGCTTCTTGTGCCCTTCTTGCTTTAGTCGCAGGACGAGGTCTCCTTCCACGAAGGACCTTGGACGCAGCCAACGGCTGTGCTAGTTGTGGAGGCTCTACTGATACACCGCCGAGCGAGACACGGCGATGTCGCGTGCCTTGTTGAGCGTATCGACGGTGTCTTCGAGTGTGGTCGATGATTTGGCCTCACTGTCAGCGACGACCCGTGGCGCCTTGTAGCATACCTCAGCAGGTAGCATGGCTTTGACTCTGTGCACCATGAAGAAGGGCGTATAGCCGGTTGAGCTGTTTGGCATTGTGCATAGGCTCCAGAGAACAGAGGGTAGCTCGTCCTCCCAGGCTCCCGCAAGCCTTTCGAGTGGGCATAGCAGGCACTTCTTGATGCCACTGCCAATGAGGCCGTTGGCCTTCTCGACCAATTCGTTGGTTTGTGGATGCACCACGGAGGCGTATGACATGTTGATTCCGAGGTTCCCACAGAAGTCTTGGAACTCCTTCGAGATGAAGTTTGAACCGTTGTCCGTTATGATGCTATGAGGTACTCCGAACCTGTAGATAATGGACTCAAAAAACTTGACGGCGGTTTTGCCGCTTTGGTTGGTGACGGGCATAGCCTCGATCCACTTGGAGAATTTGTCGATTGCCACCAAGAGTAAGACGTGGCCCCATGGCAAGGACTTTGGCAGTTTGCCGATCATGTCGAGGCCCCACTGGGCGAAATGCCAAGCCACGGGAATAGGACGTAGCTCTGATCCTGGCACGTGTGGCTTGTCCGGATACCTCTGACAGGCGTTGCACCTCTGGACTATCTCCTTGGCATTGTTCATTGCGGTTGGCCAGTAGAACCTAGCTCATAGAGCTTTGGAGACCAGGGCGCGGCTGCCTGCATGATGGCCGCAGATACCCTCATGGATGTCTAGGAGGATTCTTTTGCCATCACTGACGGTGAAGAATCGTTGGAGCACACCTGAAATGCTGCACTTGTATAGCTCGCCATTGATGATGGTGAAGGCCTTTGATCTATTAGATATGCGCCAGGAATCTGTCGGGTCCTCAGGCAGCTGATTGTTTATGAGGTAGCGGAGGTATGGTTTCGTCCATGTTTCCTCAATCGCCCTGACCTGCATAAGGCTTACCAACTCGACCTCCGTGTCGAGATTTTCGGGTCGTTCTTGTCCTTCAAGCAGTGTAGCCCCTGATTGTTCTGATTCTTTGGCTGAGCCTTTTGGGAATTTCCGCTTGATGGAGGGTATGCAAATTTATTTGAGGAACACTCCTGGTGGCACCCGAGCACAGGTAGAGCCAATGTTGGTGAGCTTGTCAGCCTCCTCATTGCTTTCCCTGCCAACATGTCGAAGTTCGTAGCCCTCGAAGTCTCCCTCGAGCGAGTTGTAGAGCGCATGGTATGCGATCATGGTTGCGCTATGGGCGTCGCACTCGTTCATCGCCTACTGAATGATGAGGTTCGAGTCGCCATAGATGACAAGGTGTGTTGCGCCTCACACCTTAGCCATCCTCATGCCATGGATGAGGGCCTTGTATTCGGCCTCATTGTTGGAGGCGCAGAATTTCATCTGAAGGACATACTTCATCTTGTTGCCTTGAGGGGACGTCAGTATGACGACGGCCCCAGCTCCAGCCTCGCGCTTGGATCCTTCGAAGTGCATCGTCCAGGACTACGACATGTCCGGAGTATCCGGCAGCTGGAGCTCCATCCGGTGGACGAAGAAGTCAGGGAGGTCCTGAGATTTGATGGCAGTGTGCCGCTCGTAGATGATGTCTCGAGGAGACAACTCGATGCCCCACAGGGTTACGCGCCCCATGGCTTCAGGGTTATTCAGGATGTTCGACAACGGGGCGTCATTGATGACCATGATCTGGTGCTCCTAGAAGTAGTGGCTCAGCCGACGCGCCGTCATGAATATGTTGTAGGCGAGCTTCTTGTAATCAGGGTACCTCTGCTTTGTCTGGGTCAGTACCACGCTAAGGTAGTAGATTGGGCGTTGGACCCCATGGGTCTTTCCATCTTTGGGTCGCTCGACCACAAGTGCGGTGCTGGCCACCAGATGCGTGGATGCTATGTATAGCAGTAAGGGTTCCCTCTCCTTCGGCGTGACCAGGACGGGTGATGTGGAGAGTAGGCGTTTGAGGTCCTCGAATGCATCGTCTGCTTTGGGTGTCCACTCGAATTTGTCAACCTTGCACATAAAAGGGGAGAGCCTTCTCACCCATGCGACTGATGAATCTGCTGAGCGCCGCGATTCGTCCGGCTAGCTGCTGGAACCCCTTGAGGTTCTTCGGCTTCTCCATGCCTAGTATAGCCCTGATTTTATTCGGGTTCGCCTCGATGCCCCGCTGGGAGATGAAGTACCTGAGTAACTGGCCAGACGAGACGATGAAGGCGCACTTGTCTGGGTTCATCTTGATCTTGTAGCGATCGAGGTTATCGAACGTCTCGCAGGGATCGTCGGTGAGCGTCCAGGCCTCCTTGGTTTTGATTACTATGTCGTCGACATAGACCTGGATGTTGCGACCGATCTGGTCCTTTAGGCATGCCTGCATGCATATCTGGTAAGTGGCGCCGGCATTCTTCAGTTTGAAGGGCATGGTGTTGTAGCAGAACACCCCAAACGGCGTGATGAACGCCGTTTTTTCCTGGTCCTCGACCTTTAGTCGAATTTGGTTATAGCCTGAGTAGGCATCAAGGAAGGAGAGCTTCTTGCATCCTGCAGTGGAGTCGATGACTTGATTGACCCTAGGTAGAGGGAAGTGGTCCTTGGGCAGTGCTTGTTAAGCGATGTAAAGTCCACCCACATCCGCAGGATGTCCATGTCCTTTTTAGGGACCAGCACGATGTTGGCCAGCCACTCGCTTTCTTTGATTTCCCTGATGAAGTTGGCCTCGAGAAGTCTGTTGACTTCAATTCCAACGGCTTCGGCTCTTGGCTTGGACAGTCGACGCATGAGACTGTTTGACTAGATTTGATATGGAAACACATTGAGTTCATGCTCGGCGAATTCCCTAGGAAATCCTGGCATGTCCGCAGGACACCAGGCGAAAATTTCCCAGCGCTCACGGTGGAATTCGACGAGCGCGCTTTCCTATGCGGGACTCGGGTCATTGGTGATCAACGCCGTCTTGGAGGCATCTGTCGGGTGAATCTTCACCTTCTTTGTGTTGAATGTGGAGTCAAACGACATATCGTGTGTGTTTTTCCTGGTGACTGGGGGTGCCCCATTATCTATCACCTCCTTGAGCCTCGTGAGCTCCTCCTTCATGCTAAACGATTGAGAGATTATGTTGAAGTCTCTATCGCAGCTGTCCGACCTGGTGAAGCTCCCTGGACGGTGATGACGCCCCTAGGTCCTAGCATTTTCAGTAGAAGGTATGCGTAGTGTGGTACTGCCAGGAATCTTGCGAATGCCATGTGCCCAAGGATGGTGTGGTACTGTGATGGCCAGTCCACCACTTCGAACTCCAGCCGTTCACGCCTGAAGTTTTCGGGCTTGCCGAAGATGACATCGAGCCATATCTTGCCCAAGGGGTATATGCCCTTCCCTGGGACAATGTCGTGGAACATCGTGTCTGATAGCTCTAGGCTGCAGAGCAGGATCCGCATGGCTGCGAGTGTGCTGGCGAACATCAGGTTGATGCTGCTGCCGCTGTCCATAAAGACGCAGCTCATCTCAAATCCCCCGATCTGGGCCTCGAGCACCAAGGCGGAGTTACCTGGGCGAGGTATCTGGCGTGGGTGATCCGAACGGTCGAACATGATGCAAGACTCCGAGCCGCTGAGTGTAACACCCCAAAAATACTAATGAAGATCATTCCCTAAGTAAACAAGATTAGGGTTAACAAAAGATCTTAGTACTTAAATTCAAATCTTATTGAGTGAGTGTATGAATGCTTTCAATGCCATGTTTGATTGTTGTAAATGATGAGAAATGGTTTATAGATCAAAACCATATCATCTAGGTCACTATCAAATCAAAACAAAAGAAAATGAAAATATAAAGCATAAGACAAAATGGTCATTTCTGCCAAAGTTAACTACTAGCTCACTTTGAGCATCTCTAGCAACTAATCTCAAACAGAAACTTTCCCATTTTTTTCACCGCTTGGAAAACCATTGCACCCAGAGACTACCAAGATTAGTATCAGATAACTCACCAAAAATCATTGAATTTGGTGATGATTTAGTTCATGCGGCCATTTGATCGAACACATGGTGATCACAATACAACTACCAACTATCTACTGTTTGTGGTCAATCCATTTCTCATCCATTGTACCCCAAATCTTTACCCTAGCTCACCCACGATCACCCCTAGTACCCAGCCGTGCAATTGAGCCATTCTCCTTCACTGCCTTGATCAATGCCAATGGTACCCGAGCTCCACATGTCACTCGGACAGGGACAGCACGCCACAGGCCATGCCTCACTCACTCGCGATATCTAGCTAGTAACCGTGACCTCACCGTCCCTCTCTGTCCACCCCTCGACCAACGGCGAGACGCGGAGACACTGGAACAGCCACACCCATTTAAGACATGGACATGCCAAGAGCACAACAGAGCGCCGCAGCCGCCTCGCACGGACACGCCGCGACTCGGCCACTCCGCCTGTACCATCAACCGTGGCGTCACCATCCACCGCCTAGACATGCCCATTGGTCACCACGCGCCCCCTTGACCACCGTACTCACTTACAAGCACCGTTGTACCCGCACAGAGCTCTGACGTTGCCCGACCAACTGAGACCGCCCCTTGTCGAACCACCACCCGCATGACGATCGCCACACCCAACAGCGTCGACCCATGCCCTTATCCATGCCTAGCTCGATCTGTAGCAATGTCGCCGACGAGCCCTTGCCATGCCACAATGCCTCACCCTCGAGGGTTAAATAGATACCACCCCTAGCCTCAATCTTTACACCATTCTACTCCTCTCTCTCTCACTCAGAAACACCCCTGACCTGTTCCCGTAGCAAGGCGAGCACCCTGTCGCTGGAATTTGATCGGAGTCCGTCGCTGTAGTGAGGGAAAGGCTGTTGGGAATATTCCCTAGAGGCAATCATGTATGATGATATTTCCCATTGTATTCATAAAGATATTAAGTAGTCCTTATATAAACATCTGATGTGTATCATTGAATATGTGATTCGGTTGTGGAACTATACATTCATGTTGTTTGTACTAAATATCCTTGGTCATTGAGGTTGTTATGGACACACAACTTAGACCAATGTGAAAGTTGGCTTGATGACTCGGTTCCACTTGTCATGGGCATGGAAATGCAATCCCAACTTACACAGATTCATCTAAAGAGTTTAGCGAGTCGGATTGACCCAAATTGAGGTACAACGAACAAGTTGTCATTTGTATATCTCAATCAATGTAATCCTTAGACCTGAGGTTATTGCATAGTCCGAGTTGAGGATCACCGACTTAGGTTCTGTCAAACGTTGATCCGTAACTGGGCAGAAGGCAGAGTTCGGGTCGACTAAGAATCAAGCTGCGTGATGTGAATAACCAAGATGGGATTTTGCCCCTCAGATCGGAGAGATATTCTCTGGGCCCTCTCGGATGATATGATTCTGAAAGCATGGCCATGCATGACTCGGTTAAGTGTTAACCGAGGCGATCGACTAAGAGTTAGTCGGGTGAATCACTTATCTCGGATCGAGAAGAGAGTCGGACTATTTAAGGGATGACAAATATTCGTTTATAGTCTGACAAGGTATATCGTGAGGCAAAAGGGACTCGGACGTAAGTCGCATTGGAAAGGCAAGTTGTCTTGACTCTTTGGTACTTGGGAGTCGGCACGTTCTGCTAGGAGCCTCTACCGACTGATCGATTGAGAGTCGGACTCCAATCGTGTCCAAGATGCCACGAGCCTGCGGGGTCACACACTTAAGAGCGGGAGCAAGTTTGGATTGGATCTGAACTAGAAATCTGGTTGGGTTGGACCCAAGCCGGATTAGGACTGAGTTAGTAAGTTGGACTCACGGTGACTAGTGTTATATGGGCTTTAGTGTATGGGCAACGAGAGTGGAGCCCACGTTCACTCCCTATATATAGTGGAGCACCGTAACTCGGAAGGGTTAATCGTTGATCGGTTAGGTCATTCCATGTGTTGGAAACCCTATCTCCATAGCAGTCCTGCCGTCATAACGAACCTAGTAGTTCATCACCGGTGCTCCTCCTTGTATGTGTGGATACCAACAGAGGTGCTGCACGATCAGCATCAGGACGATCCGATCGCAAAGGACTACACTGCATCAACTGACGCGCTTCATCAGTAATCCGCAACTGTGCGTCTAGTGGTAAACCTCGTGGCCTTCTACCTCGGCTAGATCTTGGGATCGCCACGTTAGAGGGAAAAGTTTTGTTTTATCTCTGCATGGCCCAACAGTGGTATCAGAGCAATAGCTTCTGGTTTTAGGCTCGAGATCTCGCATATGTGATATGCGGTAGGATGTAGATGAGATCTATATACTGTTTTGGTGGTCGATCTATGAGATAGATCGGTTTTGTACGAGGTTGATTGGATCAACTATACTCGGGGAATGGTAGATCTGATTTTCGTAATCATACTGCTGAGGTCGTGGAATGACATACCCCTACCGGTCGGCTTCCGCCATCGGGGTAGACTGTGACACGTAAATCCATATGCGGTGATCGAAGATCAAAAAGTTTGATCGAATCGGAACAATGGTCGGAATCCATGTATGGATCATAGATAAGATCTACGGTCGAAAAAATCGTCGGGCGCTTCCCGCACCCGCGAGGGGCGCTGCCCCTTTGATTCCAGCCCCCTATCCGGCTTGCGGGACCACCGGCTTTGCCCTGTCATAGCGCCTTAGATGTCGTTGCGAGTTTCACAACGCCGATAGATATTGTATCTATTCTTAACTTGTATTTGCAGGAAGTTTTGAATGGTATGGTTTATGTGCATGTGATGTATGTGTGTAATCCATACGTGATCTGCTAATCACGGTTTTGTTAGCCGGCTGGAGCCTAGGTGTTGTCATATTATTGTATAACGACTTGCGTGTCGGATTCTCCTTGTAATTTACTTTACTAAGCTAGTGTAGCTGTTTGGAGATCCCGGATGGCAAGCAAGGCGATGTACATGTCAGCGACATGGAGTAAGACGACAAGTGGCAAAGAGTTGGCACGAGTCGGATTACAGGCTTTGTGGAGATGAAGATCGCCATGAAGAGAGCCATACCATTTCAAATTATAATTGCTTTATTTTGTGTTATTGTTATGTATCTATTTTACCTCTATTAGATAGTCGGTAAAATTTAATCCCTCAAAGAAGGTCTAGTCAGTTTTCCCCGCCAGTGTTTGCACCATCACAAGTCGGACATTTTTGGTAGTGGGATCATAAAATTGAGGTGCTGCCAATTCTTTCCGACTAGGTGGGTTCGAGTCGGACTCTTACTGCAGAAACACTCAGTAAGCTAGACGGGTCTATCACAGCGTTTGTGGGGCTCGGGGAAAAGTCAGATGGGAGCTGGGGCATGTGATGCCACCCGTCCAACAGGAGTCATATGAGATACGATTGACAAGGAGTTGTCTACCTAAATCACTTGGCGGCTAGCGTTTATGCTAAAGCTCACTAGCCGACTTGCTTATTTAGGGTCCTGAATCACTAAGCAACCATCGGAGGGGTGTTGGTTCTAGTGGGAGCATAAAATATTAAAGTGATTAATATGCTTGCTCTTTTATGAATACATGTCTTAAGTGTTTTGCATTTTTCTGTTGTAGATCATGGCACCAAGTAGCAGTCACTCTCAGATATCCGGTTTTGCATTGAGAACTATCCTTGAGAAAGATAAACTGAACGACACTAATTTTACCAACTGGTATCGAAATCTAAGAATTGTTCTCAAACAAGAAAAGAACGACCATGTCCTAGACAACCCACTTCCAAATGAGCCGAATGAGAATGTGACTGTCGCTACCACCAATGCCTACCGTCGGGCTAAGGATGAGTCCACGGATATTAGCTGTCTTATGCTTGCTCACATGGAACTGGACTTGCAAAAGCAGTTCGAGCATGTTGAGGCCTATGATATAATCGAAAGCCTCAAAAGTATGTTCTAGGCTCAGGTGAAGACTGAGAGGTATCAAGTCTCTCAGGCTTTGCTGAGTTGCAAGCTTAAGGATGGTGATCCACTGAGTCCGCATGTGATCAAAATGGTTGGTTACATGCAGTCTCTAGAGAGGTTTGGCTACCCCATTAGCAAAGAGTTCGCTATGGATATAATTCTAAACTCTCTTCCTAGTGCATATGGGCAGTTCATTTCGAACTACCACATGCATGGTATGGATAAGAAGCTCACTGAATTGCATGGGATGCTCAAGCAGGCAGAGGCGGATCTCAAGAAGGGCGCCAGTCAAGTGTTGATGGTGCAGAATAAGGCTAAGTTCAAGAAGAGTTCTTGGACTAAGAAGACGGCTAAGTTAGGAGGAAAGTAGGCTCAGGACCCGGTCCCAAGCACTTCCTCACGGACTAAGCCATCTCCTTCAGCCGTACCCACTTGCTTCTACTGCAAGGCGGATGGCCACTGGAAGACGAACTGCAGCAAGTATTTGGCTGATAAAGCCAAGAGAGGAGGTATGACTTCCGACTCAGGTACACTTGTTTGAAATATTATAGACATATATCTTGTCGATGCACCTAATAGTTCTTGGGTATATGATACCGAATCAGTTATTCACATCTGCAACTCGCTGCAAGGACTGGTAAGAACTAGGAGCGTAGCAAGAGGCGAGGTTGGTATTCCAGTCGGCAAAAAAGCAAGATTTGCTGCGTTGGAAGTCGGCACGATGCAGCTTCATTTACCTTCTAGATTCATTATGGAACTGAATAATTGTTATTATGATTCAGTTCTTAGTCGAAAGAGTATTTCTGCTTCATGTTTGATGAGGCAAGGCTATGAGTCGAATATCAAGAATAATGGTTGTTCTTTGTATTTGAATCATATGTTTCACGGCTTTGCACCCGTCCAGGACGGGTTATTTATTTTGAATCTTCATGGTGAGTCGGTTTAAAACATAAATGTTAAAAGGTTGAAACCAAATGATCTGAAAATGACTTACTTTTGGCACTGTCGGCTTGGTCATATAAGTTGGAAACGCATGAAGAATCTCCATGATGATGGACTCTTAACTTTGTTCGACTTAGAGTCGTTCAAGACATGCGAATCTTGCCTACTCTACAAAATGACCAAGACACCTTTTGCAAAGAGTTGTGAAAGGGCATCTGACTTGTTGGGACTAGTACATAGTGATGTATGTGGACCAATGAGCACGACAGCTAGGGGTGGCTATGAGTACTTCATTACCTTCACTGATGATTTGAGTAGGTATGGATATATCTACTTGATGAAACATAAGTCGGAAGCCTTTGAAAAGTTCAAAGAATTCCAGAATGAAGCACAAAATCAACTCGGCAAGAAAATAAAGTTTCTTCGGTAGGACCGAGGAGGCGAGTACATGAGTCGTGCATTTGATGACCATCTGAAAAGTTGGGGAATAGTTCCTCAACTTACTCCGCCAGGAACGCCACAAAGGAATGGTGTTTCAGAAAGGCGGAATCGAACCTTGTTAGACATGGTACGATCAATGATGAGTCGGATAGATCTGCCTTTATCATTTTGGGGTTATTGTCTAGAAACAGCGGCGTTCACACTAAACAGAGTACCATCAAAACCGGTAGAGAAGACACCGCATGAGATGTGGACAGGCAAAAAGCCGAGTTTGTCTTTTCTTAATATTTGGGGCTGTGAAGCATTTGTCAAGCGACTTCAGTCGGACAAAGCTTACGGCCAAATCGGATAAGTGTATTTTCGTGGGATATCCGAGGGAAACCTTGGGTTACTACTTCTACAACCAAGAAGAGGGCAAAGTGTTTGTCGCTCAGAACGGTGTCTTCTTTGAGAAAGAGTTTCTCAGTCGGGGAGTCAGTGGGAGCACGGTGCAACTCAAAAATATTCGAGAGAAGACGGCTAGTAGCGAGTCAGCAAAAACCTTGGAGGTTGAGCCGGTCGTGGTGGATGAGCCGGCAGCAGTACCTATACTACGAGGATCGGCAATATTACGAAGTGTTCGTGATGTATTACTGTTAGACAGTGATGAGCCAGCAAATTATTCGAAAGCGATGGTGGGATCTGATTCCGAGTCATGGCTTGGAGCCATGAGATCCGAGGTAAAGTCCATGGATGAAAATCAAGTTTGGAACTTGGTTGATCTGCCAGATGGTGCAAGACTCATCGAGTGCAAATGGGTCTTTAAGAAGAAAACTGATATTGATGGAAATGTTTCCGTCTATAAAGCATGCCTTGTCGCGAAGGGGTTCCAACAAGTTCAAGGAGTTGATTACGACGAGACTTTCTCGCCTGTAGTGATGCTTAAATCAGTTCGGATCATGTTAGCGATAGCAGCCTATTTCGACTATGAGATATGGCAGATGGATGTCAAAACGGCTTTCCTTAATGGAAATTTAATCGAGGACGTGTATATGATACAGCCCAAGGGTTTTGTCGATCCGGCTAATTCTGACAAGGTATGTAAACTTCAGAAATCCATTTATGGGTTGAAGCAAGCATATCAGAGTTGGAATATTCGCTTTGATGAGATAGTCAAATCGTTTGGCTTCATCAAGAGTGATCATGATTCTTGTTTATACATGAAGTTTAGTGGGAGCAAAGTAAACTTTCGAATCTTATATGTGGATGACATATTACTGATTCGAAATGATGTCCAGATGTTGCAAGAAACCAAGGAATCATTGGAAAGGAGTTTCTCAATGAAAGACTTGGGTGAGGCAACATACATCCTCGGAATGTGGATCTATAGAGATAGATCAAGGAGGCTCATTGGATTGAGTCAGAGTACTTATTTGGACAAAGTGTTGAAGAAGTTAACATGTAAAACTTAGCAAGACTCAGTGTCCTTCGACAATTCATGAGCGAAGTCGGATGAGTTCAATTCCATATGCTTCTGCAGTCGCATCCATTATGTATGCCATGATTTGCACTAGGCCAGATGTTTCATATGCTATAAGTGTTGTGAGCAGATACCAGGCTGATCCTAGAGAAATCCACTAGACAGCAGCTAAAAATATCCTAAAGTACTTGAGAAGGACTAAGGATATGTTTTTGGTTTATGGTGGTGAAGATGAACTCAGTGTAAAGGGTTACACGGATGCGAGTTATCTTACCGACTCTTATGATTCTCGTTCTCAATCTGGATACGTGTTTATTATAAACGGAGGTGCTGTGAGCTGGAAGAGTTCCAAGCAAGAGACTATGTCGGCATCTACAACAGAGGCTGAGTATATTGCCGCCTCGGAGGCAGCAAAGGAAGTTGTTTGGATGAGGAATTTCCTCATGGATCTTGGTGTGGTTCAGGGCTCGTCCAATCCGTTAGACGTGTATTGTGACAACAATGGTGCTATTGCACAAGCCAAGGAACCTAGACAATACCAAAAGAACAAGCACATACTCATGCGGTACCATCTGATTTGCTAGTTCGTGGATCAGGGTGATATCAAGTTATGTAAGGTACACATGGATGCAAACATTGCGGATCCGTTAACAAAGCCGTTACCCCAGCCGAAGCATGAGGCACACCTGAGAGCCATGGGCATTAGATGCTTAGACATGTGATGTCAGAAGATTAACTCTAGTGCAAGTGGGAGACTGTTGGGAATATGCCCTAGAGGCAATCATGTATGATGATATTTCCCATTGTATTCATAAATATATTAAGTAGTCCTTGTATAAACATCTGATGTGTATCATTGAATATGTGATTCGGTTGTGGAACTATACATTCATGTTGTTTGTACTAGATATCCTTGGTCATTGAGGTTGTGTTGGACACACAACTTAGACCAATGTGAAAGTTGGCTTGATGACTCGGTTCCACTTGTCATGGGCATGGAGATGCAATTCCAACTTACACAGATTCGTCTAAAGAGTTTAGCGAGTCGGATTGACCCAAATTGAGGTACATCGAACAAGTTGTCATTTGTATATCTCAATCAATGTAATTCTTAGACCTGAGGTTATTGCATAGTCCGAGTTGAGGCTCATCGACTTAGGTTCTGTCAAACGCTGATCCATAAATGGGCAGTTATAAAGGCAGAGTTCGGGTCGACTGAGAATCAAGCTGCGTGATGTGAATAACCAAGATGGGATTTTTCCCCTCCACTCGGAGAGATATTCTCTGGGCCCTCTCGGATGATATGATTCGGAAAGCATGGCCATGCACGACTCGGTTAAGTGTTAACCGAGGCGATCGACTAAGAGTTAGTCGGGTGAATCACTTATCTCGGATCGAGAAGAGAGTCGGACTATTTAAGGGATGACAAATATTCGCCTATAGTCTGACAAGGTATATCGTGAAGCAAAAGGGACTCGGGCGTAAGTCGCATTGGAAAGGCAAGTCGTCATGACTCTTTGGTACTTGGGAGTCGGCAAGTTCTGCTAGGAGCCGCTACCGACTGATCGATTGAGAGTCGGACTCCAATCATGTCCAAGTTGCCAAGAGCCTGCGGGGTCACACACTTAAGAGCGGAAGGAAGTTCGGATTGGATCTGAACTGGAAATCTGGTTGGGTTGGACCCAAGCCGGATTAGGACTGAGTTGGACTCATGGTGACTAGTGTTATATGGGCTTTAGTGAATGGGCCACGAGAGTGGAGCCCACGTTCACTCCCTATATATAGTGGAGCACCGTTACTCAAAAGGGTTAATCGTTGATCGGTTAGGTCATTCCATGTGTTGGAAACCCTATCTCCACAGTAGTCCTGCCGCCGTAACGAACCTAGTAGTTCGTCGCCGGTGCTCCTCCTTGTATGTGTGGATACCAACAGAGGTGTTGCACGATCAGCATCAGGACGATCCGATCGCAAAGGACTACACTGCATCAACTGACGCGCTTCATTAGTAATCCGCAACTGTGCGTCTAGTGGTAAACCTCATGGCCTTCTACCTCGGCTAGATATTGGGATCGCCACGTTAGAGGGAAAAGTTTTGTTTTATCTCTGCGTGGATCAACAGTGGTATCAGAGCGATAGCTTCTAGTTTTAGGCTCGAGATCTCGCATATGTGATATGCGGTAGGCTGTAGATGAGATCTATATGCTGTTTTGGTGGTCGATCTATGAGATAGATCGGTTTTGTACGAGGTTGATTGGATCAACTGTACTCGAGGAATGGTAGATCTGATTTTCGTGATCATACTGCTGAGGTCGTGGAACAACATACCCCTACCGGCCGGCTTCCGCCATCGGGGTAGACTGTGACACGTAAATCCATATGCGGTGATTGAAGATCAAAAAGTTTGATCGATGGTCGGAATCCATGTCTGGATCGTAGATGAGATCTACGGTTTCGAAAAAATCGTCGGGCGCTTCTCGCACCCGCGAGGGGCGCTGCCCCTTCGATCCCCGCCCGCTATCCGGCTTGCGGGACCGCCATCTTTGCCCTGTCGTAGCGCCTTAGATGTCGTTGTGAGTTTCACAACGCCGATAGATATTGTATCTATTCTTAACTTGTATTTGCAGGAAGTTGTGAATGGTATGGTTCATGTGCATGTGATGTATGTGTGTAATCCATACGTGATCTGCTAATCACGGTTTTGTCAGCCGGCTGGAGCCTAGGTGCTATCATATTATTGTATAACGACCTGCGTGTCGGATTCTCCTTGTAATTTACTTTACTAAGCTAGTGTAGCTGTTTGGAGAGCCCAGATGGCAAGCAAGGCGATGTACATGTCGGCGACATGGAGTAAGACGGCAAGTGGCAAAGAGTTGGCACGAGTCGGATTACAGGCTTTGTGGAGATGAAGATCGCCATGAAGAGAGCCATACCATTTCACATTATAATTGCTTTATTTTGTGTTATTGTTTTGTCTCTATTTTACCTCTATTAGATAGTCGGTAAAATTTAATCCCTCAAAGAAGGTCTAGTCGGTTTTCCCCGCTAGTGTTTGCACCATCACAAGTCGGACATTTTTGGTAGTGGGATCATAAAATTGAGGTGCTGCCAGTTCTTTCCGACTAGGTGGGTTCGAGTCAGACTCTTATTGCAGAAACACTCAGTAAGCTAGACGGGTCTATCACAATGTTTGTGGGGCTCGGGGAAAAGTCAGATGGGAGCCGGGGCATGTGATGCCACCCGTCCAACAGGAGTCACATGAGATACGATTGACAAGGAGTTGTCTACCTAAATCACTTGGCGGCTAGCGGTGATGCTAAATCTCACTAGCTGACTTGCTTATTTAGGGTCCTGAATCACTAAGCAACCATCGGAGGGGTGTTGGTTCTAGTGGGAGCATAAAATATTAAAGTGTTTAATATGCTTGCTCTTTTATGAATACATGTGTTAAGTGTTTTGCATTTTTCTGTTGTAGATCATGGCACCAAGTAGCAGTCACTCTCAGATATCCGGTTTTGCGTTGAGAACTATCCTTGAGAAAGATAAACTGAACGACACTAATTTTACCAACTGGTATCGAAATCTAAGAATTGTTCTCAAACAAGAAAAGAATGACCATGTCCTAGACAACCCACTTCCAGATGAGCCGAATGAGAATGTGACTGTCGCTGCCACCAATGCCTACCGTCGGGCTAAGGATGAGTCCACAGATATTAGCTATCTTATGCTTGCTCACATGGAACCGGACTTGCAAAAGCAGTTCGAGCATGTTGAGGCCTACGATATGATCGAAAGCCTCAAAAGTATGTTCTAGGCTCAGGCAAAGACTGAGAGGTATCAAGTCTCTCAGGCTTTGCTGAGTTGCAAGCTTAAGGATGGTGATCCACTGAGTCCGCATGTGATCAAAATGGTTGGTTACATGCAGTCTCTAGAGAGGCTTGGCTACCCCATTAGCGAAGAGTTGGCTACGAATATAATTCTGAACTCTCTTCCTAGTGCATATGGGCAGTTCATTTCGAACTACCACATGCATGGTATGGATAAGAAGCTTACTGAATTGCATGGGATGCTCAAGCAGTCAGAGGCGGATCTCAAGAAGGGCGCCAGTCAAGTATTGATGGTGCAGAATAAGGCTAAGTTCAAGAAGAGTTCTTGGACTAAGAAGAAGGCTAAGTTAGGAGGAAAGTAGGCTCAGGACCCGGTCCCAAGCACTTCCTCACGGACTAAGCCATCTCCTTCAGCCGGATCCACTTGCTTCTACTGCAAGGCGGATGGCCAGTGGAAGAGGAACTGCAGCAAGTATTTGGCTGATAAAGCCAAGAGAGGAGGTATGACTTCTGACTCAGGTACACTTGTTTGCAATGTTATAGACATATATCTTGTTGATGCACCTAATAGTTCTTGGGTATATGATACCGAATCAGTTATTCACATCTGCAACTCGCTCCAGGGACTGGTAAGAACTAGGAGCGTAGCAAGAGGCGAGGTTGGTATTCGAGTCGGAAAAAAAGCAAGAGTTGCTGCGTTGGAAGTCGGCACGATGCAGCTTCATTTACCTTCCAGATTCATTATGGAACTGAATAATTGTTATTGTGTTTCAGTGCTTAGTCGAAACATTATTTCTGCTTCATGTTTGATGAGGCAAGGCTATGAGTCGAATATCAAGAATAATGGTTGTTCTTTGTATTTGAATGATATGTTTCACGGCTTTGCACCCATCCAGGATGGGTTATTTATTTTGAATCTTGATGGTGAGTCGGTTTATAACATAAATGTTAAAAGGTTGAAACCAAATGATCTGAATATGACTTACTTTTGGCACTGTCGGCTTGGTCATATAAGTGGGAAAGACATGAAGAAGCTCCATGATGATGGACTCCTAACTTCGTTCAACTTGGAGTCGTTCGAGACATGCGAATCTTGCCTACTCTACTAAATGACCAAGACACCTTTTGCAAAGAGTTGTGAAAGGGCGTCTGACTTGTTGGGACTAGTACATAGTGATGTATGTGGACCAATGAGCACGACATACAGGGTGGTTATGAGTACTTCATTACCTTCACTGATGATTTGAGTAGGTATGGATATATCTACTTGATGAAACATAAGTCGGAAGCCTTTGAAAAGTTCAAAGAATTCAATAATGAAGCACAAAATCAACTCGGCAAGAAAATAAAGTTTCTTAGGTAGGACCGAGGAGGCGAGTACATGAGCCGTGCGTTTGATGACCATCTGAAAAGTTGTGGAATAGTTCCTCAACTTACTCCGCCAGGAACGCCACAAAGGAATGGTGTTTCGGAAAGGCGGAATCGGACCTTGTTGGACATGGTACGATCAATGATGAGTCAGACAAATCTGCCTTTATCATTTTGGGGTAATTGTCTAGAAATAGCGGCGTTCACACTAAACAGAGTACCATCAAAACCGGTAGAGAAGACACCGCATGAGATGTGGACAGGCAAAAAGCCGAGTTTGTCTTTTCTTAAGATTTGGGGCTGTGAAGCATTTGTCAAGCGACTTCAGTCGGACAAAGCTTACGGCCAACTCGGATAAGTGTATTTTCGTGGGATATCCGAGGTAAACCTTGGGTTACTACTTCTACAACCGAGAAGAGGGCAAAGTGTTTGTCTCTCGGAACGGTGTCTTCCTTGAGAAAGAGTTTCTCAGTCAGGGAGTCAGTGGGATCACGGTGCAACTCGAAGAAATTCGAGAGAAACCGGCTAGTAGCGAGTCAGCAAAAACCTTGGAGGTTGAGCCGGTCGTGGTGGATGAGCCGGCAGCAGTACCTATACTACGAGGATCGGCAATATTACGAAGTGTTCGTGATGTATTACTATTAGACAGTGATGAGCCAGCAAATTATTCGGAAGCGATTGTGGGATCTGATTCTGAGTCATGGATTGGAGCCATGAGATCCGAGTTAAAGTCCATGGATGAAAATCAAGTTTGGAACTTGGTTGATCTGCCAGATGGTGCAAGACTCGTCGAGTGTAAATGGGTCTTTAAGAAGAAAATTAATATTGATGGAAATTTTTCCGTCTATAAAGCACGCCTTGTCGTGAAGGGGTTCCGACAAGTTCAACGAGTTGATTACGACGAGACTTTCTTGCCTGTAGTGATGCTTAAACCAGTTCGGATCATGTTAGCGATAGTAGCCTATTTCGACTATGAGATATGGTAGATGGATGTCAAAACGGCTTTCCTTAATGGAAATTTAACCGAGGACGTGTATATGATACAGCCCGAGGGTTTTGTCGATCCGGCTAATGCTGACAAGGTATGTAAACTTCAGAAATCCATTTATGGGTTGAAGCAAGCATATCAGAGTTGGAATATTCGCTTTGATGAGATAGTCAAATCGTTTGGCTTCATCAAGAGTGATCATGATTCTTGTTTATACAAGAAGTTTAGTGGTAGCAAAGTAAACTTTCTAATCTTATATGTGGATGACATATTACCGATTGGAAATGATGTCCAGATGTTGCAAGAAACCAAGGAATCATTGGAAAGGAATTTCTCAATGAAATACTTGGGTGAGGCAACATACATCCTCGGAATCCGGATCTATAGAGATAGATCAAGGAGGCTCATTGGATTGAGTCATAGTACTTATTTGGACAAAGTGTTGAAGAAGTTAACATGTAAAACTTAGCAAGACTCAGTGTCCTTCGACAATTCATGAGCAAAGTCGAATGAGTGCAATTCCATATGCTTCTGCAGTCGGATCCATCATGTATGCCATGATTTGTACTAGGCCAGATGTTTCATATGCTATAAGTGTTGTGAGCAGATACCAGGCTGATCCAAGAGAAATCCACTGGACAGCAGCTAAAAATATCCTAAAGTACTTGAGAAGGACTAAGGATATGTTTTTGGTTTATGGTGGTGAAGATGAACTCAGTGTAAAGGGTTACACGGATGCGAGTTATCTTACCGACTCTTATGATTCTCGTTCTTAATCTGGATACGTGTTTATTATAAACGGAGGTGCTGTGAGCTGGAAGAGTTCCAAGCAAGAGACTATGTCTGCATCTACAACAGAGGCTGAGTATATTGCCGCCTCGGAGGCAGCAAAGGAAGTTGTTTGGATGAGGAATTTCCTCATGGATCTTGGTGTGGTTCAGGGCTCGTCCAATCCGTTAGACGTGTATTGTGACAACAATGGTGCTATTGCACAAGCCAAGGAACCTAGACAATACCAAAAGAACAAGCACATACTCATGCGGTACCATCTGATTTGCTAGTTCGTGGATCAGGGTGATATCAAGTTATGTAAGGTACACATGGATGCAAACATTGCGGATCCGTTAACAAAGCCGTTACCCCAGCCGAAGCATGAGGCACACCTGAGAGCCATGGGCATTAGATGCTTAGACATGTGATGTCAGAAGATTAACTCTAGTGCAAGTGGGAGACTGTTGGGAATATGCCCTAGAGGCAATCATGTATGATGATATTTCCCATTGTATTCATAAATATATTAAGTAGTCCTTGTATAAACATCTGATGTGTATCATTGAATATGTGATTCGGTTGTGGAACTATACATTCATGTTGTTTGTACTAGATATCCTTGGTCATTGAGGTTGTGTTGGACACACAACTTAGACCAATGTGAAAGTTGGCTTGATGACTCGGTTCCACTTGTCATGGGCATGGAGATGCAATTCCAACTTACACAGATTCGTCTAAAGAGTTTAGCGAGTCGGATTGACCCAAATTGAGGTACATCGAACAAGTTGTCATTTGTATATCTCAATCAATGTAATTCTTAGACCTGAGGTTATTGCATAGTCCGAGTTGAGGCTCACCGACTTAGGTTCTGTCAAACGCTGATCCAGAAATGGGCAGTTATAAAAGCAGAGTTCGGGTCGACTGAGAATCAAGTTGCGTGATGTGAATAACCAAGATGGGATTTTTCCTCTCCTCTCGGAGAGATATTGTCTGGGCCCTCTCGGATGATATGATTCGGAAAGCATGGCCATGCACGACTCGGTTAAGTGTTAACCGAGACGATCAACTAAGAGTTAGTCGGGTGAATCACTTATCTCGGATGGAGAAGAGAGTCGGACTATTTAAGGGATGAAAAATATTCGCCTATAGTCTGACAAGGTATATCGTGAGGTAAAAGGGACTCGGGCGTAAGTCACATTGGAAAGGCAAGTCGTCATGACTCTTTGGTACTTGGGAGTCGGCAAGTTCTGCTAGGAGCCGCTACCGACTGATCGATTGAGAGTCGGACTCCAATCATGTCCAAGTTGCCAAGAGCCTGCGGGGTCACACACTTAAGATCGGGAGCAAGTTCGGATTGGATCTGAACTGGAAATCTGGTTGGGTTGGACCCAAGCTGGATTAGGACTGAGTTGGACTCATGGTGACTAGTGTTATATGGACTTTAGTGAATGGGCCACGAGAGTGGAGCCCACGTTCACTCCCTATATATAGTGGAGCACTGTAACTCAGAAGGGTTAATCGTTGATCGGTTAGGTCATTCCATGTGTTGGAAACCCTATCTCCACAGCAGTCCTGCTGTCGTAACGAACCTAGAAGTTCGCCGTCGGTGCTCCTCCTTGTACGTGTGGATACCAGTAGAGCTGCTGCACGATCAGCATCAGGACGATCGGATCGCAAAGGACTGCACTGCATCAACTGAGGCGCTTCATCAATAATCTGCAACTGCGTGTCTAGTGATAAACCTCGTGGCCTTCTACCTCGGCTAGATCTTGGAATCACCACATTAGCGGGAAAAGTTTTGTTTTATCTCTGTGTGCCCCAACAAAGGCTCCGTCGATTGGAGCCACCCCAGAAGCTGCCGTGACCGCCATTCGACTCGCCATCGTCGACAATCTCGTTCTCCCGCACCACCGACCCTAGATGGAGCCCTGGTAAGCCCACAACCACCCTCACCGTGCCGCTAGGTCAGAATCTCACCGGAGCACCGCGACGTAGACGATGAACCTAGACCGTAGATCGTGTTGTAATCGTAGGGCTAGTATTGATTGATACCGCTTCGCGTTAGATGACCAGCTGACATGTGGGACCAGCCTGAGTGAGCCTGCTGCGCGCGTGCTGTGTAGTTGGGCCAGCCTAGGAAAGTTTCCCGCGTGAGCCCGATAATTTAAATCTAGTCTTTTTATTTTTATTCAATAACCTTTTCTGTAGTGAACTTTAAAAATCAATTCATAGAGATTCACTGCACCAAATTGAATGAATCCAATTTTGTTTGAAATAGTTTGAAACTCCCATTGGATTCAAACAGTTTGAAACTATGGATCACCCTCAGTAAAAATAACAATCTAGAAGCTTTTGCAATTTCAAACATTTTTCTAAAATCAACCATAAGTGATTTTGAGTTGATTCCAACTCTCAAAAATCACATTTGACAAGACCCTTCTGAATATGTAAAAATCTACATACTTACATACAGTAGTCCTGGATCAAAACTAAAGAATGACTTTCTAGTCATTTTTAGCCACTTAAATATTATTAAATAATAGTGTTAAACTTTATAAATTGGGCCAACCCTTTCTAAATCACATTCCCAAGTACTAGAGTATCTGGTGATGACATGTGTCAATATGATCCCATATTTTTAATTTGGAGAATATTGAATCTTAAGCAACTTTTCAATGAGTAGAAATTACTTTCCTAAAAATAAGATAAATAAAATCCTATCACCTTTTCTTATAATAATAGAGATGATGTTAGATCATCTAGTGTTATCCTTGTGTGATAATAGAAGTAGTTAAGTATTGTTTGCTGATTGTGTACCTTGTATTTATTTATAGACGCTAGTATCAATCCGGACTACGACGAGGAGGAATTCTACAAAGACGAGGAAGAGAACTTCGACCACCTTACCAACCAAGGCAAGCTATTCTATCTAAGTCAGCAAGCTAAGGTAAACCATGCAAGTCTTACGTGCAAGCTATACTAAGCATGCTAGACCATGCAAGCCTTATTATACATACCCTTGTGATATCCTTTGGAGTATACCAAATCCTAGTTTTACTTGCAAGCTTTACCTTTCGCGCAGTTTTTCAGTAGTTAATAAATTAGATGATTAGTGGAAAAGGAGAAAGTGTTCCCAAGATCTTGGAACTTGTTGAAGATAGATACACTAGCTTAGTACCCTATAACTAGTGACACACACCCTCATTTGATAGATGCTAGTGCTAATCTATACTTGATCACTAGATAGGAACAAATGATTATGAAAACCTTGGAATGATGAGTCATTCTATTGAAATGCTTTGACATGTGTTATGGACACAATGACTTTGAAGATGTTGGTGAATGAAGGATGTGACTTGACTTTGATAAAAACTGATAGTTGGGTTCGGATGCGATACCATTCCAACGTTTACCGTACAACCACAATACCCGAATTTGGGTAGGGCTTGACTGAAAGTTTATATGTCTTAGTATGGGTTCCCTTGCGGAACGAGGTGAGCTGAGGCTACCTTGTGAATGTGACTGTCCACCTATGCAGTTTCCAAGATGACAGATGGTCATGGTTGGGAGGCCAAACTCATAGGGGAGGTGCCTATACTAGGTTGTATAATTGAAAGGTTAGGATTGATTATCCACATACTAAGTATGATGATTCAGGATTGTTCCTGACGGATGTATCAAATGTTGTGGTGAAATTTTACTGCCTCTGCAAAGTGTCAAACTATTCGAATAGCCGCGTCCACGGTTATGGACAGTTGGATGGCCATATTGTTCCGTTGTCAGATACTTTTCGAAATGACCCGTGACTTGAAAGATGACTTTGACTTGACCCCACAAGTTGTGGAAATGAAGCTAGGTTCCCACCTAAGTAACTTAGCCAACTAAAGTTAGGTTTTACTACTAGACACTAGTTGAAATAAAATTGGCTTGTGGCAAACAAACCTAGATCTTAAGAATCCTATAGAATGGCCTTACTGTTTTAGTGAAAGTTTGCGAGTACTTCAAAGTACTCATGTCTTTGTCCTTGGCTATTCCCATGGCTAGACTATGAAGGAGACTATGAGGAATATGGACAACAGGACGCTTAGGATAACTAGGATCATCTCCCATCGTCAGCATTGCTTGTGACCCTAAAGATGGAGCCTCGACCATGCTACCTTTATTATATATTCTGCTGCATTGATTGTAATCAGGCTTGATCATGAGATCAACTATTTGTAAGACTATTATGGTTTGTAATGGATGATGAACTATGATACCAATCTATTATTGTTACATCCCAAATTTTGCAAATTTTGAAATGTGGAAAAACTTAAACAAAATGAAAAACTAAGTCTTGGAAATTCACAGGGAACACAAACTTTTTGACTATTTAATATAAATCCTTCAAAACAAAAATCAATTAAAACAATTTTGTTTGCGAAGTTGTATGCATGTTTTCAAAACCTCAAAATCATGAAGCATGCATGGTAGCATTTTAAAACTAAGAGAAATAACTTTCTTCTCAAAGTTGAAATGAGACTTTGGATATATTCCATATTTAAAATATACGAAGAATTACTAAGTGAGCTAAAAAAGATAAAGGGCAAAATTATAAAACCATAGAAATTAGTTTGACTCTATTTGAAGCTCCAGATAAAATGATATGAAATTTATAAAATATAGGAAGAAAAATAAAGTCAAGTTAAGGTAATGACTAAAAACAAAATAAAAGTATGCTTAAAATGGTGATTATGATAAAGAATAAAATTATAAAGCTAAGAAAATTGGTTTGAACCTTTTTGGAGTCCTAAGTCAAAAGATATGTTTTTTATAAGAAAAAGAAATAGAAAATAATAAAACTAGGCGTACGTGGCATACTCATTTTTTTTAAACAATTATACTTTATTAAAAAAATATTCCAAATACTCTAATTAGAGTAAACTATCAACTTATATTTTATATAAATTTTCCAAAAAGTTTGGTACAAATTTGAATCAATTTAGAAGTTAAAGCAATTGATAGAAAAGAAAAATGTTCAGAAAAAAATATAAAAAAGAGCCACAGTGACCTCGGCAATGGCCTAACTAATCCAGGCCCATTCTATTTCTAGCCCAACTGAACCGGTCGTCTTCCTCATGTCGTTTAAGATCATAACCAGAGAACCAGAAACTGAACCTACACCATGGACAAACCTTCCCCTCAAAATTCCATCTATTTTAGACCTCTAAATGCTCCGCCTTAAAAACAAAATTTACTCCCCATTAACCCACGGTTCCATTCCGCGGATTAAAATGCCGTTTCAGTGCACCTTAAATCTCATAAATTAGCCATAATGTCTACAATATAACCGGTTGTGGATTCCTTTTGCATCCCGGCGATCGAGCTCTCGCGTGAGTAAAATATGGGTATGGGCCTTCTACTCCTCACACCACACGTCCCTAACTACTCCACGCCTAAGTATTGTCTCTCCGTTCTGAGGAATCTCTGATCGGAGCTCCACACGGCAGCTGACGTCGTCGCTGTTTTTGTACGTACAGGGTACCCATGACCCAATTTCTTCTCTCCGTTTCTTCTCATCATCTGTGCACACTCTCATACATTCTGATGCTGTTTTTTACACAGCCGGAGCCTGTCCTTGACGACATTGAAGGTTGCAGCCACACAAACAAGCCCCAGCCAAGGAATTCCACCGGTCAACGATCAGATCGAGTTTACGTCCTCCCACTCCACTACTCTGCAGAACCACACCCTTACTTTGGCACCCTAGCGACAGGAATCGCTTGTCGTTGCTCCGTCGTCCATTGTGACGTCGACGTTAATCACCGCCGGTACAGAGAGACTCCGGCCCTGATTCTTCTGATTTTATTTCTGTATATTCCGTGCGCATAAACCTGATGCCTTCGCTCGGTCCAATTCGCAGCCGGAGATCACCACATCGGAGTACCTGGCGCATGTCCAACGGTTGTCCGTTGGTTGCCGTCAGACTGTCACCTAGAGCGGCACACTGAGGCGAATTTCATCTTCAACGAGTCAAGCTTCACGCTACCTATGTTTGCCAAGGACCAAAGAACCACTAGAAAAGACATCCCAACATCCACCGAGATATTTTCTGAACTGAATATCCACTAAGCTACGCTTGTGTTTTCTGATCGACAGAACATCTCCCAACGGTGAGCCCTCTCCCATATTCTACTCATAGCATCTATTCATCTAAACGATTGTATCACTTGGTTTCTTTGTAAACAAAAGGGTAGCCTATAATCTCATTCGTAAGTCGCCATGAAAATTAGGACATAGACGAATCGTTATCTCCATATATGTCCATGTATCTTGATCTAGAGGTTCATAGGAGATACAGCAAATTGTTACGTTCTACTATCTAAAACCGATTTACTGAAAGAGCAGAGCAAATAAATCTTCGACTAAAAAAACCGGCAATAGTACTAGCCATGCACTTCTCCAATTAATAGAAAGAGAACCCGTCTGTGCATATCTCTAGTAAAAAAATGATCAATGCAAGCCATGTACGAATCTATGCAAGCCATGTACGATTCATGCACGTCTCAAAAGAAAGGCAAAGAAAATAACCTTCTATGCGTGCATGCTAATCCTATTAGATGAAGTCACAAATCCACGTCTTTTTATTTGCTCATATCCCATTATTAAAGTATGTTCATGCAACTTATAAGTTATAAGTCCAGATAAATACGAGATACTTTGTCCATCGGTAAACATGAATAATTAAGTATTTCCAACCATATCCATGACCATGTGAAATAAATTTTGGAATTTAGGCTCAATATCATCATAATCCTAATTAGAAAATACCTAAATTTAATTAGGATTTAACCACAATATTGTTTTAGTGTGTTGTTAATTGATGCTAAATATAACGAAAAATATATATTTGGGGTTTAATGTATCTTTGACATGATTCCATATTCGTTGAATATTTTCATTTTGGATTGTTATCCTTGTCCGTGTGTTATCTATAGTATTATTTTATTTTCTTTGCGATAGATTTCACGAAGAGTGACGAGGATAAATTATCGAAGATATATTATTGAGGAGTTAATATTGATTTCTACCCATTAAAAAGGCAAGTGACACTATCATCCATGTCTTACTATTTTCACTACACTTAGTGGTATTTTTGTAGTATGCATGATAGGGCTACTATGTTACTATGCTATGTTATGTCCTATTAGGAAAATCCTTTATACCTTCCTGAGTGAAAACATCATAGTTGTAGTATGCTTAGCCCTGCTATAGACTTGGGATGGACTACATGATATGATTATATGAAGTGTTGGAAAAATATATGTTTTATATAATAAAACAAGTACTCAATGAACCACCTGGGTGGAATGAGGATACTCAATTTTGGACAAGGTGGCAACAAAGAGAACCATGTATAGATGGCTATGTTTTTGTATGTGCACTAGAAGAAAACCACCCAGGGACTTAGAGATTGAACATGTTTCTCGTACAGTGGCTTCCGTGTACAGCCACATGCTAAATGGGCTCTGGCTTAGTCAACTATATAGTGGAAGACTCTTGCATTGGCATCTTCAAGTTAACTAGAATTGTGTATTGGAAATATATCCTTACATTGGTGCCTGGTAGACAAGCTAGCATTGTGTATTGGGAGGACTTCTATGGAAAGACTTTGTCATATTCTCGATCTGCCGGTACTCCATTTGGTGTGTACTTATCCAGCGGCCACTGGTGGCGTCAAGACGAGATTGTGTCATGTGGGTAAAGTGTACAACTTCTGCAGAAGATCAAATTCTAAGTACTTAGCCGTGTCCCCGGTTACAGACAACTCTGAGCAACTAAGGCCTGAAGCTATGGAAGATCTCGACATTCCAATTTCTCAAAGTAAAACTTGATGGTGACAACAAGGGATTTGAAGCACTTGGAATTTTTCCAAGGAGTTCAGAAAGATTTGACAAAAGATCAAAACTATTTTGACAAGATAGGACAAAACTATATTGCTTTCTGCAAATGAGCCTAAACCCTACTTAGCCAAATATGCATGTAATGATAGGATCCACTTATTTCTACATAGTAGTGAAACTTGCCAATACAATTCAAATGTATTGACCCTTGTGGCTGCAACCTATTATGTTGCAGGTTTGTTTGATGTTAGTGAAGTGTGTTGAATAGGATTACAAGTATACAACCAACATGATTGCCTGTGGCACTTTGAAGATGAAGGACTCCATGCTTTATAGATATTCTGCTGCATTGTAATGTGATAGCCAAATGAGCTATGTAAGATGTAATGAATTATTTTATTCCTGGTTATAAAGTTGTATTATGACCTTTGTTTCTTGATATTACATCTTAACTGTGGATGCTAGCTATTGATCCGGGAACTAGCATTGTAAACACAGGGATCTCTACCTTATTAAAGGTTGGGACCTTACAATTATGTCTCGCAAAAATGATAATCCTGGGATTGCGATGTACGGCATAACAGGCATCTGGGATTAAAAATCCGGGTGTTGACAAGTTGGTATCAGAGCCATCCTGACCATAGGAGACCCTAGTTACCATGGACGTCAGAAAAACTTAATTTCTAAAGAAAGTGAGTATATTTGAAAACCTATTCTCACTCTTAACCTTGAAATTCTTTCCAAAAAGAGAGTCATAAGTTCCTTAAAATTTTTGCAAACTTACCTAAAAATTGGCACACTTGATCACTTCTCTAACTTAATCCTCTCCAATTGCTTATAGATGGACTATGCCTACAACAAGTTCTACCAGCTGGGCAATGGAGGGAATCTCATCTTTGAGAACAACCTGAGCGAGCTGGCTGAATTTTTGGAGCGCCCGCATCTGGAGTTGTATGGAGCTCAACTCCATGATCACCCCGGAGGGGAGTTGCAACGGATAATAGTTGCCGACCTTCACGGAAAGATGGATCCACCTACCTCGGAGAAGATTCATTTCACCATCAGAGATAACAACTAGATCGATGGACTGGCTAGAGCTATGCAGGAAGCACTTGCCCGACTATGTGGACAGAATATCAACAAGATCATCGGCACCCGCTTTGCTCATTACGCCAGAAGTGGCTCCAACGAACAACCCCTGGATCTACCGGGCCACCCTAACTTGAGGCACCATGTGGACCATCTTGCCTTCATGCTTAGTGAGAGTCAGAAGGAACTGGACAATGCTCGTGCTGACACCAATGTGAAGCAACTTGCTGCCGCCAAGAATGACCAGACCTTCGCCATTCTCGTGAAGGAGCGCAAGTCACTTTGCAAACTGCGTGATAAGAAGGATCACATCATTGCTCGCCTTTGTCACAAAGTGTCATACTTAAAGGAGACCATCCATGATCAGGACATGCAGCTTGAGGAGAGGGAAAATGAAGGGAGAGATATTCGTGGAGATCCCTACTCGTAACTCACTAATGATGATGACTACCTTGAGGAATGATGACCCACAAGTGTAGGGGATCGCAACAGTCTTCGCGGGTAGTATTACCCAATTTATTTATTCGACACAAGGGGAGACAAAGAATACTTGCAAGCCTTAACAACTGAGTTATCAATTCAGCTGCACCTGGAAATAATTCTTGCTCACAGAAGTTTATCAGTAGCAACAGTTTGTAGTAGCAATAGCAAAGCAGCAGCAAAACAGGAGCAATAGTAACAGTAACCGTAAACAGTGGGATTCGAGTGTGGTACGCATAGGGATGGATGGACGGGCGTTGCATGGACGAGTCTAAACATGTAACTTCAAGATATAGGGTATTGCAGATAAATAAGAATAAGCATCCAAGTACTAAACAATCCTAGGCATGTGCTCCATATATAGTCATGCGTGCTCGCAATGAGAACTTGCACAACATCTTCTGTCCAGCCAGCCCGTGGCAGCGGGCCTCTAGGGAACTACTGGCAATTAAGGTGCTCCTTTTAATAGAGCACTGGAGCAAAGCATTAACACTCCGTGAACACATGTGATCCTCACACCACAGCCATCCCCTCCGGTTTTCCCAATTTCTGTCACTTCGGGGCCTTTGGATCCATACAATGATATGTGTACACAACTTGCAGATAAGATCACAAACAATACTATCATAATGATTCAATAATAAGTTCAGATCTGAGATCATGGCAATCGGGCCCTAGTGACAAGCATTAAGCACAACAAGTTGCAACAAAGTCAAATAGCACTAATAGAGATACTAGACACTATGCCCTAACAATCTTATTCGATTACATGATAGAACTAATCCAATCCCTACCATCCCCATAGCCTACAGCGGGGGATTACTCACTCATGGATGAGGGAAACATTTATGGTTGATGGACAGGCGTTGGTGATGACGATGGCGATGATCCTCCCCAAATTCCCTGTCCCGGCAGGGTGCCAGAACAGAGTTTCTGGTTCAGAATCTTGTCTCTGGTGGTGGCGGCGTAGCAGAACTCTTTTCTGGAAAACGTCGAACCCCCCTCAGTTTTTAGGTCAAGGGGTAACTTATAGGCGTAGAGGGAGCCCGAGGGGGTGCCTGGGGTGGCCGCACCCTCCTAGGCGCGGGCAGGGCCCACCCGCGCCTGGCAGGGGTGTGGGCCCCCCAGGCCTCCACTCCGTTTCGTCTTCTGGCTCCGTGGATCTTCTGGCGAAATATAATTTTTGGCATATTTTCCGGGATTTTTCCTGGTAGTAGATTTTCTACACAAAAACTAGACACCAAGGTAATTATGCAGAAAACAGCGTCAGTCCGTGTTAGTTGTATCCAAATCACACAAGTTTAGAGGAGAAACAATAGCAAAAGTGTTCGGGAAAGTAGATATGTTTTGGACGTATCAAGTCCCCCCAAGATTAGCTTATTGCTTGTCCTCAAGCAATTCAGTTGAAAACTAAGTGCGATAAAAGAACTTTCATGAACACATTTGCTTCATATGATGTATATATTCTCAGCATAGGAGTAGATACTTAAACCATTCATAATAAGAAGCATGCAACCAAGTCTACTCAATAGTCATTGCAAGCTATGAAGAGAAACCAACTCAATAATAATAAGTAGCATGGAACATAAACATAAGCAACATTGCAATTCTCATAATAAGGTATGATAGAGTGGTATCTTGCTTGCCTTTGTTTGTAGAGCATAATATAAATGCCAAGGCACCTCTGAAGTTCAAGTGAATACTAGAAGTAAAGATATCAGATATACAAGTATTAGAGTCATGACATAATTAACCAAGTTTTGAGACAAACACAAGAATGACAACTATGCTCTCAAGAAGGTGCTCATAGAATAAGTGGTGACTAAACATGGACGTGAAAAGGTTTTGAAAAGTTTTAAAGGCTTCCTAATGCTGAAAGGAAGGTGCTCATTAGCTTTGAGCTCTCATTGCCCCTATCATAGGCATATTTGTATGGTTAAGGTTAAAGTGAGGTCTAGTCTGAGTTATATGCTTGACAGACCATAAAATGGAAATCCCATGTCCCTTGAGTACGAGGGTTGCTCCGCATGCTACTCAACTTTGGTTACCTTCCAGTTCTTGTCATTGTACATGCATGCATATCATAGAGAACCGCCAATGGAGTACCCCTTGCACATGATATAGGAGCTATCCCGTGATCAAAATGACAAGGCAAGCAGACAATGCGCATCTCAGCAATCTTTTTATTTACTATGTGCATAGCTTTTTATTGAGGATGCTTCACAGAATGCTCATTATGGTGATGTTCCAAGTTTCAACCATGATTAGGCATGACTTAGGCTAGCGGCCCAGGCGTTTCTCTAACACATATATATACTCCATGAACTCACAAGCTCCCCTGTTATTTCACACTGTCGACATCCGTAAACATAATAGCAAAGTATCACCTGGATAGGTATCCATAAGTGTTGAAAGTGTTCCCCGTGACAGCATGGTTCTGCTAACTCCCAGCATATAACTTGCAAGCATATAACTTTCATGGACAGGTCACAATGGTCCAGGATTATTAAGTGCAAGAAATAAAGTGTTCCGTCAAGTTCGTGAGAGCTTTACTAACTAACTTTCTCAAAATAGACAAACATTTTATTTGGAAGAAAACAAGGCATATTGAATATGCACTAAAATAGTGAATGATGCTAATAGGTAGGTATGGTGGACGCTGTTGGAAATATTGGTTTGGGGGACTTGGAAGCACAAGTATAACTCATACTTAGTGCAAGTGAAGGCGAGCAATAGAGAGGGAGCGACAAACGAGAGAGCAATAATTGTCATAATCATGCTTGCAACAAAACAGGACTAAATATGGCATGAAAGTGATACTAGAGCTCTGAGGCAAAATAAATCATCGAGGCTTACTGACTATTGTTTAGTCATATGCTTGCGCGAGCATGTGCCAAGTCGATTCACATGAAACTTTCAGAGGAGGATACCACAATATCATACCAAAATATGAATAAAACAATGCAAGCAAACATTCATATGACATGCTACAAACTATTAGCAAGCTGGAGCTAATCATAGACAAGCAAAAACTACTAAGCATCATCAGTAACACACTCCTTACAATGAATAGACCAAGCATGCTCACAATGATGAGTATATGTACAAAAATGAAAACAAATAGAGTTCGTTACCAGCCTCTTACCACACCTCAAGTTGTCTTAATCTTCATTATTGCCCTTCACTTGTGTGACTTGAATAATAACATGAAACCAAAATCCACTGAGGACGGATGAACCCTGCAAACAACTCACAAAACCAAATAAGAACAACAAATATTTTTGGTGTTTTTGATTTTTCAAACAAACCAACAAAGCAAAAACAAACCAAGCAAAGCAAAATATTTTTGGATTTTTCTTTTAAGGCAAACCAAAGCAAAGAAACAAACCAAGAGAAACAACGAAAATATTTTTGGTATTTTTGTGTTTTGAGAAAGCAGAAACAAAAACCAAAAATAAAGCAAAATAATGGATATACAAAGAACCGACGAACATGATATATAGCTGAGTGTGATGTCGGTATACCTCCCCCCAAGATTAGGCTTTTGGCCTAAGTGGGGCTCAATCCCATGGTGCCCAAGTAGGTGCACCTCCGTAGTATGACAAGGAGGCTCCCTCGTCCTAGTACGATCTCGAGGACTCCCCTATATAGTGTATAGTGGGTTCGTATGAGGGCGCTTCCCCCTGATAATGTCCATGGAAGCCAAGAATGTTCAGATTCTCATCTATCTCCTCCTTGGAGCGTGACAAAGGTCCCTGAGAAATACTGATGTAAGATCCCTCCTTTATAAAGGAAAAGGATCCCTGTGATTGCAATGCTAGTCCCTGGATCAATGCTAGCATCCACAGTTTAAGATGAAGTACACAGAAACAAAGGTCATTATTACAGTCATTCCAGAGACAACATAGTCTTTTACAAACTCCATGGCCACAGGCCTAGTACAAGAGTTTAAATAAGTAAAAAGATAAATAAATCTTCATCTTCATGTGCCACAGGCAAGCATGTTGAGTGTAGACTCATGACTCCTAATCATCGTCAGAATAACCTGCAACATCACAAGTTACAGCCACAGTGGGTCAATACATTGGAATAGTATTGGCAAGTGATATCTTCGTAGAATATTGGTGGACTAGATACTATATGCAATTTGGCTAAGTGTAGTTTAGGCTTGCTTTTCTCAAAATAGGTTTTGCCTATTAGTTGAAAACACTAAGTTTTTCTTTGACAAAAACTTTCCCAAGGAACCACCAATAGACATTGGTGAACCTTCACCCTTGTTCAACCACAAGTTTTTACTTAGAAATTGGGATGAGGATATTCTTGATAGCTTCCATGTATTGATTCTCAAGTTGTCCAATACCATGGACATGGCTAAGTACTTAGATTCTTCCATCTGCAGAGGTTGTGCACTTTCCCCACCAGACTTGATTTTCACCAAGACAGGACCTTTCAGAAGCCTTCCCTTAGACCAAATGGACGCATTCCAACCTATCATCCCACTACCACCAACTGTCCAAATGGCTAAGTTTTTGCAACCTATATGATCCAGGCAGAGCCCATATTGCCAAGTGGCTGCACTAGAAGCTTCTAAACATATGGCATCTCAAATCCCTTTGTTCCTGGGTGGCTTTCCACAAGTGAGATACACAAGGTAAACCATAGACATGGGACTTGTGTAACCACTCAACACAAACCATTCTTTCCATTCCACCCAGGTGTTTCATTCACTTAGTTGTTTTATTAAGCCAAAACATAGTCCAAAGACTTAGACATATTTGATCATAGCATGAATATATAACCCACCTTGGTTGTTACTATCTAGGCTAAGCATGGCATTGATATGACTTAGAAATATTTCTAGCAATTCTACAACTACTAGGATTTCCCAAGCATAGCAGATAGATCAAAAAATATCCATGCAACACTAGCAAAATATTTCTAATGCATATTTGAAAACATAGGAATAAATCATGAAGCACCACTTGCCTTGGTAGTTTGGAGAGTAGCTACAATCCTCACAATCACAATCACTATTTGAACCAAAATCTACACATAAAATCATAACACCAAATCACATACAAAATAATATAAGCAAAAATATATGAATGCATGCATAATGTCATGGAATGATTTTCTACACCAAACAAGACAAGTGCACAGTACTAATTCATAAACAAGTTCAAAACTTGCCAAACAAACTTTATTTGAACATTAAATCATTTCCCAAATAGTTTATATATACAAAATAAGCCTACACAAGTTTCTATAAAAACAACCTTTTTAACAGAGGCAAAACATTAAACACATTGTATAGATGGAAAGGATTTTCTCTCCTGATTCCATTGATATAAAAATTTGTCAAATTTGGACGTGGCATTCAAAAGTTATGAATCAAACAAGTTTAAACATCTAATAGATTTAAATCAGAATTTTAAAATGAAGAACATGCCACGCGGCGCTATCTTACTGGCTGGTACCGTTTCGCACTGGATCGCGCTTCTGAGCCGTTGGATCTAACTTAATCGCGCGGCTCAGATCTGAACTTACCCCTTCATTAAGTGATCTATCCTATGCGTTAGATCTGGATCCTACGGTGCTCGATCAACCTACCAAAGACTGGCGGTGCTAGCGGCGGCGACTGGCGGCGGAGGCTCTGTCAGAGTCGTTGCCGACGTTCTAGGTCGCGCGGGAGAGGGAGAAAGGACTTACTGTGCTCACCTGGTGCTACTGATGCTCAAGGTGGGCTTTGTTGGCGAAGGGGCGCGCAGAGGTGGTCGCTGGAGCTCGTCGGAGTCGTGCACAGCGTCGGGTGGCTGCAGACGGAGTTGTTGCCGACGCTCTGGACCTTCCTAGTACAAACCAGAGGCATCAGTAGCTGCGCAAGGACAAGGCAAACCTAGTCATATGCGAGAGGGGTCAAGGGGCGCTTAGTATTTACCGTAATCAATTGCCAGAGTTCGAGCAGAAGGCGGCGGAGTTCCGTCATTGACGTTGCTGAGGCTACAGACCATGCGCGTGCAAACGGAAAGTGTCAGTAGGTGCGCACGGACATGTAGAACAAGCCAGCATGAATCATAGACAGAGGGGAGTGCGGTGCTCACCGGAATTCGTCGGCGAACTCGTCGGAGCAGCGGGGTTGCGGCGAGGAATTCTCGCAGCCTGGGGGCGCTCTGTGTTTGGGGTTTGGGGGAAAATGGAGAGGGGGCAGAGGGGGTTTAAGTAGCAGGCGTGCATGCGAGATATACTCAGGCATTGAACGGGAATTGACGACGCGATTTTAAACAGGAAACGCCCAGCATAAATTGGGGATGAATTGGTCGCTGGGTGGAGACGACGATGGTCGTGTGGGCCGTGGCTGTCAGTGAGGGAAGGAGAGAGGGGATGGGTCCAGGCGGTCAGCGACTCAGTGGGTGCGGGTGCGGGTGAAAGAAAACGCTTTGCGGGGAGATGCTGCTGGGCTAGCTAGGTCGAGTTGGGCTGGGTTGGGCCAGATTGGCTTGTTGCTTATTTTTTTCCTTTCTATACCTTTTCTTTTTCTGTTTGGTATTCTAGAATTGGATTTCAAACTCCATTTCAATTCAGTTTGAATTCAAACCTTCTCAAGATTTTTGTACAGTGAAACTTGTACTCAAATATGTGTCAAACACCTCTGTCTACACAAACACACTTGGGTCATTTGAAAATAAAAATAAAACCATGCCCTTATGAGATGTGATAAAAGGCATAGATTTGGTTTTATTTCATATTTTGCTTTGAAACTTTTTCCAAGTTTTGAAATCACTTGAGTTTGGATTCTAAACAACACTGAATGAATAACAGTACCTTTATCAATAGCAAGTAGCACAAGGCTAGAGTAATCATACATAAAATAATGAGCACATATGCTCTTGTTTTTGAATTGATTTTTGAAATGAAACTCTACATGATCATGGATGCATGGATGATATGCATAAGTTTTTGAAACATGATTTTAGGGATGTTACAAATCTAACCCCCTTAAGGTGAATCTCGCCCTCGAGATTTGGGTTGGCTAGCAAATAGGTGAGGTGGTCTTTCCGAAGATCATCTTCTCTTTCCCATGTTGCTTCTTCTTCGGAATGATGGTTCCATTGAACTTTGCAGAACTTGATAGTCTTAGTCCGAGTAACTCTTTCTGCAGTCTCAAGAATCTTGATGGGTTTCTCTTCATAAGTGAGGTCACTTTGCAATTGAACCTCTTCCAAAGGTATAGTATCCTTCAAAGAAGTCTCTTCCATTTCTGGATGACATTTCTTAAGCTGACTCACATGAAACACATTATGAACAGCTGACAAAGACTCTGGCAATTCAATCTCAAAAGCGACTTCTCCTTTACGACTCAGAATCTTGAATGGTCCAACATATCTTGGGGCCAATTTACCTTTGACACCAAACCTCTTCACTCCACGAAGTGGTGACACTCTAAGATAAGCTCTATCACCAACTTCATAGGTGACTTATCTACGCTTAGGATGTGCGTAGCTCTTCTGTCGGGACTGTGCTATCTTCAATCTGTCCTTAACCAGTGTAAGATCCCTCCTTTATAAAGGAAAAGGATCCCTGTAATTGCAATGCTAGTCCCTGGATCAATGCTAGCATCCACAGTTTAAGATGAAGTACACAGATACAAAGGTCATTATTACAGTCATTCCAGAGACAAACATAGTCTTTACAACTCCATGGCCACAGGCCTAGTACAAGAGTTTAAATAAGTAAATAGATAAATAGTCTTCATCTTCATGTGCGCAAACATGTTGAGTGTAGACTCATGACTCCTAATCATCATCATCAGAATAACCTGCAACATCACAAGTTACAGCCATAGTGGGTCAATACATTGGAATAGTATTGGCAAGTGATACCTTAGTAGAATATTGGTGTACTAGATACTATATGCATTTTGGCTAAGTGTAGCTTAGGCTTGCTTTGCTCAAAATAGGTTTTGCCTATTAGTTGAAAACTCTAAGTTTTTCTTTGTCAAAACTTTTCCCAAGGAACCAACAATATAACTTGAGGTCCTTCACCCTTGTTCAACCACAAATTTTTACTTAGAAATTGGGATGAGGAGATTCTTGATAGCTTCCATGTCTTGATGCTCAAATTGTCCAATACTAAGGACATGGCTAAGTACTTAGATTTCTTCCATCTGCAGAGGTTGTGCACTTTCCCCACCATACTTGATTTTCACCAAGACAGGACCTTTCAGAAGCCTTCCCTTAGACCAAATGGACGTGTTCCAACCTATCATCCCACTACCACCAACTGTCCAAATGGCTAAGTTTTTGCAACCTATGTGATCCAGGCAGAGCCCATATTGCCAAGTGGCTGCACTAGAAGCTTCTTAACATTTGGCCTCTCAAATCCCTTTGTTCCTGGGTGGCTTTCCACAAGTGAGATACACAAGGTAAACCATAGAAATGGGCCTTGTGTAACCATTCAACATAAACCATTCCTTCCATTCCACCCAGGTGTTTCATTCACTTAGTTGTTTTATTAAGCAAAACACAAGTCCAAAGACTTAGAAATATTTTATCATAGCATGAATATTTCACCACCCTTGGTTGCTCCTAGCTAGGCTAAGCATGGCATAGATAAGCATCTTAACTTAGAAATTTCTAGCAATTCTACAACTACTAGGATTTCCCAAGCATAGCATATAAGCAAAATATAACCATGCAAGACTAGCAAAATATTTCTAATGCATAGTAGAAAAACATAGG
The DNA here is from genome assembly GCA_916181665.1 of Avena sativa. Classification (NCBI taxonomy): domain Eukaryota; kingdom Viridiplantae; phylum Streptophyta; class Magnoliopsida; order Poales; family Poaceae; genus Avena; species Avena sativa. The sequence goes on from OV702296.1 coordinate 223,814,263, forward strand.
GATAAAATCATGAAGCACCACTTGCCTTGGTAGTTTGGAGAGTATCTACACTCCTCACAATCACAATCACTATTTGCACCAAAATCTACACATAAAATCATAGCAACAAATCACATACAAAATAAATACAAGCAAAAATATATGGATGCATGCAATATGACGTGTGATGATTTTCTAAACTCAACAGGATAAGTGCACAGTACTGGTTCATAAACAAGTTCAAAACTTGCCAAACAACCTTTATTTGAACACTAAAACATTTCTCAAATAATTTATATACACAAAATAGTCCTACACATGTTTCTGTAAATAAAACCATTTTAACAGAAACTAAACATTAAACACATTGCATATATGGAAAGGGCTTTCTCTCCTGATTCCATTGATATAAAATTTGTCAAATTTGAACATGGGAAACAAAAGTTATGATTAAAACAAAATCAAACATCTAATAGATTCAAATTCTGATTTTAAATCTAACTAGCAGACACGCGGCGTGTTCCTATTGGTTGGTACCGGTTCGGGCGGATCGATCAACGAGAGCCACACGATTTAAATGAAGATGCACGGCCAGATCTAACACGTACCCCTTCGCTAAATGAATCTAACGCAGTCGATGGATCCAGATCTAACGGTTCGCGATCAAGCGACCATTCTCTGGCGGTGCTAGCGGTGGCGACTGGCGGCGGCTGCTCTGTCCACAGCGGCGCGGTGGCTACAGGGGGGTTTGGGGTCGTCGGAGATGCTTACCAGGCTCACGGTGGTGTGCTGGAGCTCAACGTGTGGACGGGCAGGGTCGGGGCGCACGGACACAGCAGCACGAGCTCGTCGGTGTTGCTGGCGGCATCGGATGCTCTCTGACGGAGTTGAAGGCGACGTTATGGGGCATGAGGATCCAAACAAAAAGTGTCAGCATGTGCGCTAGATGCAGGTGAACATGCTTGTGTGATTCAGAAACAGAGGGGAACACGAGGCTCACCGAATTTAGTCGCCGGAGTCGAGGTGAGCTTCAGTCGCTTTCAGAGGTGGACGATGGCGACGGTCTAGGGCGATTCAGAAAGAAACATAGGTATTAGAAGATGCGCAGGATGATTGCGAAGCAGCTCGCATGAATTAGAAATCAAGGGGCGCCTGCTACTCACCGTATTGGCTCGCCGGAGTCTCTCGGTATAGCGGCGGTGCAAGTCAAATTGCGGGCAGCCTGGTGGCGTTGCGTCTGTGCTAGGTGAGGGGAAATGAGCGGCGAGGGGGGGGGGGGTTATGTAGCCAGAACGGGGGCGGAAATTTCTTGTTGTATCAATGCAATTTAAGCGCGGCATCAGTGCGGGGAAACGGCAGCGGCGAGGTGGTCGTCGGCGCTGATTGAGGAAGAAGGGTGACGCGGCAGTGAGGCCCAGTCGTCAGTGAAAGAAAATGTGTGGGGATGGGTCCAGGCTGTCAGTGACTCAATGGGTCTGTCTGCGAGTGAGAGAGAGGGAAGGGGGAACCACCGGTGGGCTTAGTGGGCTGGTTCTGCTGTTGGGCTAAATAACTGGCGCCGGCCTTTTTCCTTTTCTTTACTCCTTTTCTATTTCTGTTTGCATTTTCAGGAATCATTTTCAAATGATTTCAAAAGCTGTTTGAATTCAAACCTTTTTAGGATTTTTGTAGAGTGCAACACTCACAAATCTGGACACAAAACCAAGTGGTCACTTTGTACTGGCCTGGTCACTTGGAATAAAACAAAATAAGCAGTGACATAGCACTAGTTTTAAATAGGTTTTGAAACTGGTTTTCAAATCATATTTGTTTTGAAATTTTGGTTTTAAGCAAAAGGCAAGCAAGCAAAACAATCTAAAAGTACCAAGGTTTGATTCATGAACAACAATCTCTCATTGGAGAGTAGCATTTGATTTAATGCCGAACACATAAAATAATGAGCTCATATGCTCCTGTTTTTGAATTGATTTGTTTGAAATGAACTCTAAATGATCATGGATGCATGGATGATATGCATGAGTTTTGAAACCTGATTTTAGGGATGTTACAAATCTAACCCCCTTAAGGTGAATCTTGCCCTTGAGATTCAGATTGGCTAGCAAATAGGTGAGGGTGGTCTTTCCGAAGATCATCTTCTCTTTCCCATGTTGCTTCCTCTTCAGAATGATGGTTCCATTGAACTTTGCAGAATTTGATAGTCTTAGTCCGAGTAACTCTTTCTGCAGTTTCAAGAATCTTGATTGGTTTCTCTTCATAAGTGACATCACTTTCCAATTGGACTTCTTCCAAAGGTATAGTATCCTTCAAAGGTTTCTTCCATTTCTGGATGGCATTTCTTAAGCTGACTCACATGAAACACATTATGAACAGCTGACAAAGACTCTGGCAATTCAATCTCATAAGCTACTTCTCCTTTGCGACTCAGAATCTTGAATGGTCCAACATATCTTGGGGCCAATTTACCTTTGACACCAAATCTCTTCACTCCACGAAGTGGTGACACTCTAAGATAAGCTCTATCACCTACTTCATAGGTGACTTCTCTATGCTTAGGATCTGCGTAGCTCTTCTGTCGGGACTATGCTATCTTCAACCTATCCTTAACCAGCTTGACTTTCTCTTCAGCCTCTTTGGTAAGTTCTGGTCTGAACAAACTTCTTTCTCCCACACCATTCCATAGTAATGGGGTGGTACACTTTCTCCCATAGAGAAACTCAAATGGTGCCATCTCAATACTGGCTTGATAGCTCTTATTATAAGAGAATTCTGCGTAAGGCAGACTTTCATCCCAACTGGCTCCATAGTCTAGGGCACATGCCCTCAACATATCTTCAAGAATCTGATTAGTCCTTTATGTCTGTCCATCAGTTTGAGGATGAAAAGCAGTGCTGAATTCCAACCTCGTTCCCAATGATTCATGTAATTGCCTCCAAAAATGAGAAGTGAATTGAGTTCCCCTATCAGACACAATACTCTTGGGTACTCCATGTAGACACACAATTCTGCTCATATAAATCTTGGCTAACTTAGCAATTGTATAGGTTGTATTCACGGGTATGAAATGAGTCACTTTAGTTAGGCGGTCCACTACTACCCAAATAGAGTCATATCCTGACCGGGTCCTTGGTAATCCGGTAATGAAATCCATGCCAATCTTGTCCCACTTCCAATCAGGAATAGGTAGTGGTTGAAGCAAACCTGCTGGTTTCTGATGTTCCGCCTTCACTCTGCTACATACATCGCACAAAGCAATATGTTCGACGATGTATTTCTTGAGATTATTCCACCAAAGCCTTTCTTTCATATCCATGTACATTTTGGTGTTACCCGGATGAATGGAATACGGTGAGTTGTGTGCTTCTTGTAAAATCAGTTTCTGAAGCTCCGGATCTTATGGAACACAGATACGTTTTCCATGCCATAAAGTACCATGTTCGTCTTCATGGAATCCTTTGGCTTTTCCCTTGCCAATCTTTTCCTTAATCTCCTCTATTTCCTTATCAGTCTTCTGGGCTTCTTTGATCTTGTCCAACAAAGTGGGTTGAACATTCAAAGACATGAGATGTCCTTTAGGCACAATCTCCAATCTGAGATCTCTGAATTGGGCACACAGATCAGCTGGCAATTCTCCTTTAGTAAGGCCATTCACAAAAACTTTATGACTTAGAGCATCCGCTACAACATTTGCTTTACCGGGGTGGTATTGCAAACTTAAGTCATAGTCCTTGATGAGTTCTAGCCATCTTCTTTGTCTAATGTTAATTTCCTTCTGGGTGAAGATATACTTCAAACTCTTGTGATCTGTGAACACTTCACATCGCTTTCCCAAAAGATAGTGTCTCCATGTTTGGAGTGCATGGACAACAGAGGCTAACTCTAAATCATGAGTAGGATAGTTCACTTCATGAGTTTTGAGTTGTCTCGAGGCATAATCCATAACTTTTCCTTCTTGCATAAGTACTGCACCTAAACCATGATGAGATGCATCACAATACACTTGGAAATCCTTCTCCAAATCTGGCAGACATAAGACTGGTGCTGTCACTAGTCTCTTCTTCAATTCTTGGAAACTAAGTTCACAACCTTCGGACCAAGCAAATTTCTTGTCTTTCTTTAGTAATTCTGTCATAGGTTTTGCTACCTTGGAGAAATTCTCGATGAACCTTTTGTAGTAACCTGCTAAGCCAAGGAAACTATGAACTTCTTTCACTGACTTGGGAGATTCCCACTCAGTTACAACTGAAACTTTAGCAGGATCAACTGCTACACCATCTCCTGACACAACGTGTCCAAGAAAACCAACTTCATTCAACCAAAATTCACACTTGCTGAATTTGGCATACAGTTTATGCTCTCTGAGCTTCTCAAGTATCAAATGCAAATGTCCTTCATGCTCTTCTTTGCTCTTGGAGTAGATTAAAATGTCATCGATAAAAATGACAACAAACTTATCAAGAAATTCCATGAACACCTTGTTCATCATATTCATGAAGTATGCTGGTGCATTGGTCAAACCAAATGGCATCACGGTATACTCATACAATCCATACCTTGTGGTGAATGCTGTCTTAGGTATGTCTTGCTCTCCTATCTTGAGTTGAAAATAACCTGACCGGAGATCAATCTTTGAGAACACACAAGCTCCTTCTAGCTGATCAAATAAGTCATTGATTCTAGGCAAAGGGTATTTGTTCTTGATAGTCACCTCATTGAGTGAACGGTAATCTATACATAACGTTTGACTTCTATCTTTCTTTTCCACAAACAAAACTGGTGCTCCCCAAGATGAAGAACTTGGTTGAATAAATCCTTTCTGCAACTGTTCTCCAAGTTGTTTCTTGAGTTCTTTCAGTTCATCAACTGACATCTTGTACGGTCTTTTTGCTATTGGTCCAGACCCTGGTAGCAAATCAATAAGAAACTCCACATCTCTATCTGGTGGCATTCCCGGCAATTCTTCCGGAAACACATCCGGATATTCACTCACAATTGGCACATTGTCCATGCTAACCCCCTTAAGGGAATTTAGCATACTCCTTTTTGCTTCAAAGTTGGTCTTGAATCTGATCCTTTTATTTTCTGGAGTTGTGAGTGAGACAGTATGGTTTGCACAATCTATCACTCCCTTGTGCTTAGTCATCCAGTCCATTCCCAAAATGACATCCAATCCTTGGGAGTTTAGGATTATCAAGTTAACGGGAAACTTATACTTCCCAAACTCTATGACTAGATCATGACATCCTGAATTCACTATCATTTCTCCGCCAGGAGAACTTACTTTTATAGGACACCCAATAGTTTCTACCGGTAGTTCATTTCTTTCAACAAATGCTCTTGATATGAATGAATGAGATGCACCAGTATCAAAGGGAACAAATGCTAGAACAGAATTGAGTTTGAACTTACCATCAACAGCATCAGGTTCCTCATATATTTCTCCACATTGATGTGGTTCACTTGTCCCTTTTGGAAAGGGTTAGGTTTGTTGGGTCCTTCAACTTTCTTTTCTGGTCATTCATTTGCATAATGCCCCATCTTCTTGCACTTGAAACATTCAACCTGACTAATATTCTTCTTGACAGGCTGGCTTCCACTGCCACTTCCACTACCACTGTGGTGGCTCTTATATCCACTCTTGTGGTTCTTGTACTTTTCATTGTCATGACTACGGTGATGCTTGTTGTCATGATGACGGTTGTGGTTGTGGTGCTTGTTGAATTTCCCCATGCTTGTGGGATCCTGAGCTCCCACTATCATCAAAATGGGAACGCTTGTGAGACGATCCTGAGCTGTGCTTGTCAGAGTGCTTTCTCTTCCTGCTTTCCACTTGTTTCATTTTATTCTCCAAAATAGCAGCCTTGTCACAAAGAGACTGGTATGTGGGGACATAGGCCACTTATAGCTGCAGGTTCAGTTCATCATTCAGGCCTTCAAGGAACTTTTCCTTCCTCTTAGCATCAGTGTCAACTTCATCCGGTGCATAACGCGCCAGATTGTTGAACTCTTCAATATATTCAGCCACGCTGCGGTGGCGCTGCTTCAAGTTATGGAACTCTTTCTTCTTAAAACTCATCACTCCGGATGAGATGTGAGCAGTACGGAAACCATCTTCGAAGATAGCCCATGTCACATCTGCAATGGGAGTGGTGATCTGGAAGTTATCCCACCAAGTAGCTGCTGGTCCTTCCAACAAGTGAGCTGCAAATCTGACTTTCTCTTCATCAGTATAACCAACTGTTACCAAGTCCTTGTTCACAGAGCGTAGCCAATCATTGGCCACCATAGGATCAGTAGTTCCTGAGAACTTTGCTGGCCTCAATCTCAAGAACCTGGTAAGCATGTCAAAACCCGGTGGGTTGTTCTGATTGTTGTTGTTGTTATTGTTGTTATTGTTGTTGTTGTCATTCTGATTCTGGATGAACGTAGTCATCATTTGCATCAGCTGAGTCTGAGCTATCATCATTTGCTGCATCTCAGGGGTGATGTTGTTGTTGTTGGGGTTGGGATTGGCACGACGGGGAGGCATATGTGGTTTGTTCAATAGATATAAGAATGAGATACCCATAGATGCTAACATGCACAATACATCACATAAACAATCACCAAACATGCATCACAATAGTAATAGTTCAACAACAAGGACAACAAGTTTGCAAAGTAAACACACCAATAGCAAGCCATCCACATGTTGGATGGTCATTGCGACTCAATAAAAAGCATGATAAATAAATGATAAATGAGTAATCAACACTACTCCTCGGCATCAACCTCCTCCTCAACAAATGTAAGACCTACATTCTCCATAGCGGTCTTGTATTCCTCGACATTGGTGGTCAAGGTCTCTACTTTGGCTTTGAGAGCCCTCTTCTGAGAACGAATCCTCTCTATCACAGTCTGCTGATGCTCGAGCTCGAAGTCCTTGGCCTCCAGTTCTGCAGTCATGTCTCGAATCCTCTTGTTCCTATCTTGGACTCGCTTCTCTTGACTCTTGAACTTTCTGTCCTGACTCTCGAACTTGGCCTCCATCTCCTTGACTATCTCATCTTGCTCCGCGAAGAGCTTGTCCTTCTCACGAAGCTGCACCTGGAGTTCGTCATTGCTGATCATGACGTTGGTCCTATCAGTGTCCACATGCCTAAGAAGAACCTCTAAGTCCTGGAGGTATAGACGAATTGGCTCTGCTAACTCCCTCGAAGTGTCCTCGAAGTCAATGGCCTCACCATCCTCATCACGTCTACCAAAGGTGTGGAAATGAGTACCTCTAACATCACGAGAGTGTCTCCCTAGTAGACGTCCTATCAGATCCTACATGACTACCTCAAGGCCTCTCTCCTTGTCATCATGCATGAGCTTGAAGATGATGGCCTCCGTGGATGGCTCAGTCTGGCGTCCTGGTGATTGAGCAGGCTAGTGAGCTCAATAATATGAGTGCCAAAGCGAGTTCCCTTGAACTCATCAACCGTGCTGATAATAACATTAGGCATCTATTTATAAGATAGAAAAAGTTAGAATCAACATACATAGGAATGAATCACAAAACAAAGCAACACATGTATAACTTTGGAAATCAATTCACACAAGTCATGGCATACATGAAACCATTACAACATCCAAGGTTCAACTTATTCAAGCAACATTTGGAAAATAAGGTGATAAGTGGAGGTCCAACTAACGAAGTACGTTACAATCCCAACTCACTTGCCAAGTTGGTTAACATAATATTTCTAGAAGCAATCAGTCTATCTTGAGCACATGACTCCATTACTAAGTCTATAATGTCTCCTCTTAAAATTTGGTTGGTAGCCTCCAACTCTTGGGTATATTTCTTTTCCTCCTTTAGGCCATTCTGGATGTTGAGCATTCTGCACTTGACTCTATCACCAAGTTCTTTGATGGCCTTCCAAGCTGCATCCCTTCCTGAATCAACGAATGTAGTGTGCACCATTGAATTGGTGACCATGCAGAATCCTGATTCCTTGTGGTTGTCTTCCTTGTTTTTATACAAGTGAAGTTGCACCCACCAGTACTCAACTCCTTCATCCATCACAGGAAAACCTTTGTACACAGCTGCACCATGTATTCCCATGGCAACCATGAGGTCCTTGAGAGCCTTGGGAAATTCTGTTTCACATTCCAAAGTCATTGTCATGAGTGGTCCCTTCCTTACGGCTTCGTTGATGGAGTTCATCTACAAATAGAGATGAGAAAGAAGATTAGAAAAGTTTACGAGAAGAAAAGACAAGTGTGGAAGTTGTTGAATTTTTTTTTCCTTAGTGGTTTCCAATCCTAGGGTCATAATCCTACAGGCAACACAGTGCTCTGATACCATCTGTAAGATCCCTCCTTTATAAAGGAAAAGGATCCCTGTGATTGCAATGCTAGTCCCTGGATCAATGCTAGCATCCACAGTTTAAGATGAAGTACACAGATACAAAGGTCATTATTACAGTCATTCCAGAGACAAACATAGTCTTTACAACTCCATGGCCATGGGCCTAGTACAAGAGTTTAAATAAGTAAATAGATAAACAGTCTTCATCTTCATGTGCCACAGGCAAACATGTTGAGTGTAGACTCGTGACTCCTAATCATCATCATCAGAATAACCTGCAACATCACAAGTTACAGCCATAGTGGGTCAATACATTGGAATAGTATTGGCAAGTGATACCTTAGTAGAATATTGGTGGATTAGATATTATATGCATTTTGGCTAAGTGTAGCTTAGGCTTGCTTTGCTCAAAATAGGTTTTGCCTATTAGTTGAAAACTCTATGTTTTTCTTTGTCAAAACTTTTCCCAAGGAACCACCAATAGACATTGAGGTCCTTCACCCTTGTTCAACCACAAATTTTTACTTAGAAATTGGGATGAGGAGATTCTTGATAGCTTCCATGTCTTGATGCTCAAATTGTCCAATACCAGGGACATGGCTAAGTACTTAGATTTCTTCCATCTGCAGAGGTTGTGCACTTTCCCCACCAGACTTGATTTTCACCAAGACAGGACCTTTCAGAAGCCTTCCCTTAGACCAAATGGACGCGTTCCAACCTATCATCCCACTACCACCAACTGTCCAAATGGCTAAGTTTTTGCAACCTATGTGATCCAGGCAGAGCCCATATTGCCAAGTGGCTGCACTAGAAGCTTCTTAACATTTGGCCTCTCAAACCCCTTTGTTCCTGGGTGGCTTTCCACAAGTGAGATACACAAGGTAAACCATAGAAATGGGCCTTGTGTAACCACTCAACATAAACCATTCCTTCCATTCCACCCAGGTGTTTCATTCACTTAGTTGTTTTATTAAGCAAAACACAAGTCCAAAGACTTAGAAATATTTTATCATAGCATGAATATTTCACCACCCTTGGTTGCTACTAGCTAGGTTAAGCATGGCATAGATAAGCATCTTAACTTAGAAATTTCTAGCAATTCTACAACTACTAGGATTTCCCAAGCATAGCATATAAGCAAAATATAACCATGCAAGACTAGCAAAATATTTCTAATGCATAGTAGAAAAACATAGGGATAAAATCATGAAGCACCACTTGCCTTGGTAGTTTGGAGAGTAGCTACACTCCTCACAATCACAATCACTATTTGCACCAAAATCTACACATAAAATCATAGCAACAAATCACATACAAAATAAATACAAGCAAAAATATATGGATGCATGCAATATGATGTGTGATGATTTTCTAAACTCAACAGGACAAGTGCACAGTACTGGTTCATAAACAACTTCAAAACTTGCCAAACAACCTTTATTTGAACACTAAAACATTTCTCAAATAATTTATATACACAAAATAGTCCTACACATGTTTCTATAAATAAAACCATTTTAACAGAAACTAAACATTAAACATGTTGCATATATGGAAAGGGCTTTCTCTCCTGATTCCATTGATATAAAATTTGTCAAATTTGAACGTGGGAAACAAAAGTTATGATTAAAACAAAATCAAACATCTAATAGATTCAAATTCTGATTTTAAATCTAACTAGCAGACACGCGGCGTGTTCCTATTGGTTGGTACCAGTTCGGGCGGATCGATCAACGAGAGCCACACGATTTAAATGAAGATGCACAGCTAGATCTAACGCGTACCCCTTCGCTAAATGAATCTAACGCAGCCGATGGATCCAGATCTAACGGTCCGCGATCAAGCGACCATTCTCTGGCGGTGCTAGCGGTGGCGACTGGCGGCGGCGGCTCTGTCCATGGCGGTGCGGTGGCTACAGGTGGGTTTGGGGTCGTCGGAGATGCTTACCAGGCTCGCGGTGGTGTGCTGGAGCTCAACGTGTGGACGGGCAGGGTGGGGGCGCACGGACACAGCAGCACGAGCTCGTCGGAGTTGCTGGCGGCGTCGGATGCTCTCTGACGGAGTCGAAGGCGATGTTTTGGGGCACGAGGATCCAAACAAAAATTGTCAGCAGGTGTGCTAGATGCAGGCGAACATGCTCGTGTGATTCAGAAACAGAGGGGAACACGAGGCTCACCGAATTTAGTCGCCAGAGTCGAGGTGAGCTTCAGTCGCTTTTAGAGGTGGACGATGGCGACGGTCTAGGGCGATTCAGAAAGAAACAGAGGTATGAGAAGATGTGCAGGATGATTGCGAAGCAGCTCGCGTGAATTAGAAATCAAGGGGTGCCTGCTACTCACCGTATTGGCTCGCCGGAGTCTCTCGGTACAGCGGCGGTGCAAGTCAAATTGCGGGCACCCTGGTGGCGTTGTGTCTGTGCTAGGTGAGGGGAAATGAGCAGCGAGGGGGGGTTATGTAGCCAGAACGGGGGCGGAAATCTCTCGCTGTATCAATGCAATTTAAGCGCGGCATCAGTGCGGGGAAACGGCAGCGGCGAGGTGGTCGTCGGCGCTGATTGAGGACGAAGGGTGACGTGGCAGTGAGGCCCAGTCGTCAGCGAAAGAAAAGGTGTGGGGATGGGTCCAGGCTGTCAGTGACTCAATGGGTCTGTCTGCGAGTGAGAGAGAGGAAAGGGGGAACCCGGGTGGGCTTAGTGGGCTGGTTCTGCTGTTGGGCTAAATAACTGGCGCCGGCCTTTTTCCTTTTCTTTACTCCTTTTCTATTTCTGTTTGCATTTTCAGGAATCATTTTCAAATGATTTCAAAAGCTGTTTGAATTCAAACCTTTTCAGGATTTTTGTAGAGTGAAACACTCACAAATCTGGACACAAAACCAAGTGGTCACTTTGTACTGGCCTGGTCACTTGGAATAAAACAAAATAAGCAGTGACATAGCACTAGTTTTAAATAGGTTTTGAAATTGGTTTTCAAATCATATTTATTTTGAAATTTTGGTTTTAAGCAAAAGGCAAGCAAGCAAAACAATCTGAAAGTACCAAGGTTTGATTCATGAACAACAATCTCTCATTGGAGAGTAGCATTTGATTAATGTTGAACACATAAAATAATGAGCTCATATGCTCCTGTTTTTGAATTGATTTGTTTGAAATGAACTCTACATGATCATGGATGCATGGATGATATGCATGAGTTTTGAAACTTGATTTTAGGGATGTTACAACCAGCTTGACTTTCTCTTCAGCCTCTTTGATTAGTTCTGGTCCGAAAAAACTTCTTTCTCCCACACCATTCCATAGCAATGGGGTGGTACACTTTCTCCCATAGAGAAACTCAAATGGTGCCATCTCAATACTGGCTTGATAGCTATTATTATAAGAGAATTCTGCGTAAGGCAGACTTTCATCCCAACTGGCTCCATAGTCTAGGGCACATGCCCTCAACATATCTTCAAGAATCTGATTAGTCCTTTCTGTCTGTCCATCAGTCTGAGGATGAAATGTGGTGCTGAATTCCAGTCTCGTTCCCAATGACTCATGTAATTGCCTCCAAAAATGAGAAGTGAATTGTGTTCCTCTATCTGACACAATACTCTTGGGTACTCCATGTATACACACAATTCTACTCATATAAATCTTGGCTAACTTAGCACTTGTATAGGTTGTCTTCACGGGTATGAAATGAGCCACTTTAGTTAGGCGATCCACTACTACCCAAATAGAATCATATCCTGACCGGGTCCTTGGCAATCCGGTAATTAAATCCATACCAATCTTGTCCCACTTCCAATCAGGAATAGGTAGTGGTTGAAGCAATCCTGCTGGTTTCTGGTGTTCCGCCTTCACTCTACTACATACATCACACAACGCAATATGTTCGGCGATGTCCTTCTTGAGATTATTCCACCAAAATCTTTCCTTCATATCCATGTACATTTTGGTGTTACCAGGATGAATGGAATATGGTGAGTTGTGGGCTTCTTGTAAAATCAGTTTCCGAAGCTCCAGATCTTGTGGAACACAGATACGTTTTCCATACCATAAAGTGCCTTGTTCATCTTCATGGAATCCTTTGGCTTTTCCTTTGCCAATCTTTTCCCTAATCTCTTCGGTTTCCTTGTCCATCTTTTGGGCTTCTTTGATCTTGTCCAACAAAGTGGGTTGAACATCCAAAGACATGAGATGTCCCTCAGGCACAATCTCCAATCTGAGATTTCTGAATTTAGTACACAGATCATCTGGCAATTCTCCCTTAGTAAGGCCATTCACAAAAACTTTACGGCTTAAAGCATCCGCTACAACATTTGCTTTACCGGGGTGGTATTGCAAGCTCAAGTCATAGTCCTTGATGAGTTCTAACCATCTTCTTTGTCTCATGTTGATTTCTTTCTGGGTGAAGATATACTTCAAACTCGTGTGATCTGTGAACACTTCACAACGTTTTCCCAAAAGATAATGTCTCCATGTTTTGAGTGCATGGACAACAGAGGCTAACTCTAAATCATGAGTAGGGTAGTTTACTTCATGAGTTTTGAGTTGTCTCGAGGCATAAGCCACAACCTTTCCTTCTTGCATAAGTACTGCACCTAAACCATGATGAGATGCATCACAATACACTTGGAAATCTTTCTCCAAATCTGGCAAACACATGACTGGTGCTGTCACTAGTCTCTTTTTCAATTCTTGAAAACTAAGTTCACAGCCTTCAGACCAAGCAAATTTCTTGTCTTTCTTTAGCAATTCTGTCATAGGCTTAGCTACCTTGGAGAAATTATCAATAAATCTTCTGTAGTATCCTGCCAAGCCAAGGAAACTACGAACTTCTTTTACTGACTTAGGTGATTCCCATTCAGTTGAAACTTTAGCAGGATTAACTGCTATACCATCTCCTGACACAACGTGTCCAAGAAAACCAACTTCATTTAACCAAAATTCACACTTGCTGAATTTGGCGTACAGTTCGTGCTCTCTAAGCTTCTCAAGTATCAAACGTAGATGTCCTTCATGCTCTTCGTTGCTCTTGGAGTAGATCAAAATGTCATCGATGAAAATGACAACAAACTTATCAAGGAACTCCATGAACACTTTGCTCATCATATTCATAAAGTATGCTGGAGCATTGGTTAGACCAAATGGCATCACGGTATACTCGTACAATCCATACCTTGTGGTGAAAGTTGTCTTAGGTATGTCTTGTTCCCTTATCTTGAGTTGGAAATAACCTGATCGGAGATCAATATTTGAGAACACACAAGCTCCTTCTAACTGATCAAACAAGTCATTGATTCTAGGCAAAGGGTACTTGTTCTTGATAGTCACCTCATTGAGTGAACGGTAATCTATGCATAGCCTTTGACTTCTATCTTTCTTTTCCACAAACAAAACTGGTGCTCCCCAAGATGAAGAACTTGGTTGAATAAACCCTTTCTGTAACTGTTCTCCAAGTTGTTTCTTGAGTTCTTTCAGTTCATCAACTGACATCTTGTATGGTCTCTTTGATATCGGTCCAGATCCTGGTAGCAAATCAATAAGAAATTCCACATCTCTATCTGGTGGCATTCCTAGTAACTCTTCCGGAAACACATCTGGATATTCACTCACAATGGGCACACTGTCCATGCTAACGCCCCTTAAGAGAATTTAGCATACTCCTTTTTGCTTCAAAGTTGGTCTTGAATCTAATCCTTTTGTTTTCTGGAGTTGTGAGTGAGACAGTATGATTGGCACAATCTATCACTCCCTTGTGCTTAGTCATCCAGTCCATTGCCAAAATAACATCCAATCCTTGGGAGTTTAGGATTATCAAGTTAACGGGAAACTTATACTTCCCAAGCTCTATGACTAGATCATGACATCCTGAATTCACTATCATTTCTCCACCAGGAGAACTCACTTTTATAGGACACCCAATAGTTTCTACCGGTAGTTCATTTCTTTCAACAAATGCTCTTGATATGAATGAATGAGATGCACCAGTATCAAAGAGAACAAATGCTGGAACAGAATTGAGTTTGAACTTACCAGCAACAGCATCAGGGTCCTCATAAATTTCCTCCACATTGATGTGGTTCACTTGTCCCTTCTGAAAAGGGTTAGGCTTGTTGGGTCCTTCAACTTTCTTTTCCGGGCATTCATTGGCATAATGCCCCATCTTCTTGCACTTGAAACATTCAACCTGACTAAGATCTTTCTTGACAGGCTGGCTTCCACTGCCACTTCCACTGTGGTGGCTCTTATATCCACCCTTGTGATTCTTGTACTTGTCACTGTCATGACTACGGTGACTCTTGTTATCATGATGACAGTTGTGGTTGTGGTGCTTGTTGAATTTCCCATGCTTGTGGGATCCTGAACTCCCACTATAATCATAATGGGAACGCTTGTGAGACGATCCCGAGCTGTGCTTATCAGAGTGTTTCCTCTTCCTACTTTCAACTTGCTTCATCTTGTTCTCCAAAATAGCAGCCTTATCACAAAGAGACTGGTAAGTGGGAACATAAGCCACTCATAGCTGCAGGTTCAGTTCATCATTCAGGCCTTCGAGAAACTTCTCTCTTCTTTTTGCATCAGTGTCAACTTCATCCGGTGCATAACGCGCCAGATTGTTGAACTCCTCAATATACTCTGTCACGCTACGGTGGCGCTGCTTCAGATTATGAAACTCTTTCTTCTTCAGACTCATCACTCCGGATGAGATGTGAGCAGTACGGAAACCATCTTCGAAGATACCCATGTCACATCCGCAATGGGAGTGGTGATCTGGAAGTTATCCCACCATGTGGCTGCTGGTCCTTCCAACAAGTGTGCTGCAAATCTGACTTTCTTTTCATCAGTACAGCCAACAGTTACCAAGTCCTTATTCACAGAGCATAGCAAATCATTGGCTACCATAGGATCAGTAGTTCCTGAGAACTTTGCTGGCCTCAGTCTTAAAAACCTGGTAAGCATGTCAAAACCCGGTGGGTTGTTCTGATTGTTGTTGTTGTTGTTGTTGTTGTTATTGTTGTTGTTCTGATTCTGGATGAAAGTAGTCATCATTTGCATCAGCTGAGTCTGAGCTGTCATCATTTGCTGCATCTCAGGGGTGATGTTGTTGTTGTTGGGGTTGGGATTGGCACGTCGGGGAGGCATCTGTGGTTTTCAATAAGGATAAGAATGAGATACCCATAGATGCTAACATGCACAATACATCACATAACAATTCACAACAAACATGCATCATAGTAGTAAAAGTTCAAAAACACAGACAACAAGTTTTGGAAAAGTAAACACACCAATAGCAAGCCATCCACATGTTGGATGATCATTGCGACTCAATAATCAAAAGTATGATAAATAAATGATAAATGAGTAGTCATCACTACTCCTCTGCATCAACCTCCTCATCAACAAGTGTAAGACCGGCATTCTCCATCGCGGTCTTGTATTCCTCGACATTGGTGGCCAAGGCCTCTACCTTGGCTTTGAGAGCCCTCTTCTGTGCACGAAGTCTCTCAATCACACCTTGTTGATGCTCGAGCTCTAAGTCCTTATTCTCTAGTTCTGCAGTCATGTCTCGAATCCTCTTGTTCCTATCTTGGACTCGCTTCTCTTGACTCTTGAACTTTTTATCTTGACTCTCAAACTTGGTCTCCATCTCCTTGACTATCTCATCTTGCTCCGCGAAGAGCTTGTCCTTCTCACGAAGCTGCATCTGGAGTTCGTCATTGCTAAGCATGACGTTGGTCCTATCAGTGTCTAGGTGCCTAAGAAGAACCTCTAAGTCCTGGAGGTACAGACGAACAGGCTCTGCTATCTCTCTAGCAGTATCCTCAAAGTCAATGGCCTCACCGTCCTCATCACGTCTGCCGAAGGCGTGGAAGTGAGTACCTCTAACCTCTCGAGAGTGTCTCCCTACTAAGCGTCCAAGCAAATCCTGCATGACTACCTCTAGGCCTCTCTCCTTGTCATCATGCATGAGCTTGAAGGTGATGGCCTCCGTGGCTGGCTCAGTCTGGCGTCCTGGCTGAATAACCTTGAAGCCCCAAAGGTCTTTCCTCTCAAACTTGGTGAGGGGAAGCATCATGATGGAAGGAAGTGGGAGATTGAGCAGACTAGTAAGCTCAATGAGACGAGTGCCAAAGCGAGTTCCCTTGAACTCATCAACCGTGATGATAATAACATTAGGAATCTATTTATAAGATAGAAAAAGTTAGAATCAACATACATAGAGATGAATCACAAAACAGAGCAAGACATGCATAACTTTGGAAATCAAATCACACAAGTCATGGAATACATGAAACCATTACAAACATTCCAAGGTTCAACTTATTTCAAGCAACATTTGGAAAATAAAATGATAAGTGGTGGTCCAACTAACGAAGTACGTTACAATCCCAACTCACTTGCCAAGTTGGTTAACAAGGCATCTCTAGAAGCAATTTGTCTATCTAAAGCACATGACTCCATTACTAAGTCTATAATGTCTTCCCTTAAGGTTTGGTTGGTAGCCTCCAACTCTTGGGTATGTTTCTTCTCTTCCTTTAGGTCATTTTGAGTGTTGAGCATTCTACACTTGATTCTATCACCAAGTTCTTTGATGGCCTTCCAAGCTGCATCCCTTGCTGAATCAAAGAATGTAGTGTGCACCACTGAATTGGTGACCATGCAGAATCCTGATTCTTTGTGGTTGTCTTCCTTGTTTTTATACAAGTGAAGTTGCACCCACCAGTACTCAACTCCTTCATCCATCACAGGAAAACCTTTGTACACAGCTGCACCATGTATTCCCATAGAAACCATGAGGTCCTTGAGAGCCTTGGGGAATTCTGTCTCACATTCCAAAGTCATAGTCATGAGTGGTCCCCTCCTTACGGCTTCGTTGATGGAGTTCATCTACAAATAGAGATGAGAAAGAAGATTAGAAAAGTTTACGAGAAGAAAAGACAAGTGTGGAAGTTGTTAAAAATTTTCCTTAGTGGTTTCCAATCCTAGGGTCATAATCCTACAGGCAACACAGTGCTCTGATACCATCTGTAAGATCCCTCCTTTATAAAGGAAAAGGATCCCTGTGATTGCAATGCTAGTCCCTGGATCAATGCTAGCATCCACAATTTAAGATGAAGTACATAGAAACAAAGGTCATTATTACAGTCATTCCAGAGACAGTATAGTCTTTTACAAACTCCATGGCCACAGGCCTAGTACAAGAGTTTAAATAAGTAATAAGATAAATAAGTCTTCATCTTCATGTTCCACAGGCAAGCATGTTGAGTGTAGACTCATGACTCCTAATCATCATCAGAATAACCTGCAACATCACAAGTTACAGCCACAGTGGGTCAATACATTGGAATAGTATTGGCAAGTGATACCTTAGTAGAATATTGGTGGATTAGATACTATATGCAATTTGGCTAAGTGTAGTTTAGGCTTGCTTTGCTCAAAATAGGTTTTGCCTATTAGTTGAAAACACTAAGTTTTTCTTTGACAAAAACTTTCCCAAGGAACCACCAGTAGACATTGGTGAACCTTCACCCTTGTTCAACCACAAGTTTTTACTTAGAAATTGGGATGAGGAGATTCTTGATAGCTTCCATGTCTTGATGCTCAAGTTGTCCAATACCATGGACATGGCTAAGTACTTAGATTCTTCCATCTGCAGAGGTTGTGCACTTTCCCCACCAAACTTGATTTTCACCAAGACAGGACCTTTCAGAAGCCTTCCCTTAGACCAAATGGACGCGTTCCAACCTATCATCCCACTACCACCAACTGTCCAAATGGCTAAGTTTTTGTAACCTATATGATCCAGGCAGAGCCCATATTGCCAAGTGGCTGCACTAGAAGCTTTTAAACATATGGCATCTCAAATCCCTTTGTTCCTCGGTGGCTTTCCAGAAGTGAGATACACAAGGTAAACCATAGGCATGGGCCTTGTGTAACCACTCAACACAAACCATTCTTTCCATTCCACCCAGGTGTTTCATTCACTTAGTTGTTTTATTAAGCCAAAACATAATCCAAAGACTTAGAAATATTTGATCATAGCATGAATATATAACCCACCTTGGTTGTTACTAGCTAGGCTAAGCATGGCATTGATATGACTTAGAAATATTTCTAGAAATTCTACAACTACTAGGATTTCCCAAGCATAGCAGATAGATCAAAAAATATCCATGCAACACTAGCAAAATATTTCTAATGCATATTTGAAAACATAGGAATAAATCATGAAGAACCACTTACCTTGGTAGTTTGGAGAGTAGCTACAATCCTCACAATCACAATCACTATTTGCACCAAAATCTACACATAAAATCACAACACCAAATCACATACAAAATAATACAAGAAAAAATATATGAATGCATGCATAATGTCATGGAATGATTTTCTACACCAAACAAGACAAGTGCACAGTACTGATTCATAAACAAGTTCAAAACTTGCCAAACAAACTTTATTTGAACATTAAATCATTTCCCAAATAGTTTATATATACAAAATAAGCCTACACAAGTTTCTGTAAAAACAACCTTTTTAACAGAGGCAAAAGATTAAACACATTGTATAGATGGAAAGGATTTTCTCTCCTGATTCCATTGATATAAAAAAATTTCAAATTTGGACGTGGCATTCAAAAGTTATGAATCAAACAATTTTAAACATCTAATAGATTTAAATCAGAATTTTAAAATGAAGAACATGCCACGCGGCGCTATCTTACTGGCTGGTACCGTTTCGCACTGGATCGCGCTTCTGAGCCATTGGATCTAACTTAATCGCGCGGCTCAGATCTGAACTTACCCCTTCGTTAAGTGATCTATCCTATGCGTTAGATCTGGATCCTACGGTGCTCGATCAACCTACCAAAGACTGGCGGTGCTAGCGGCGACGACTGGTAGCGGCGGCTCTGTCAGAGTCGTTGCCGATGTTCTAGGTCGCGCGGGAGAGGGATAAAGGGCTTACTGTGCTCGCCTAGTGCTGCTGATGCTCAAGGTGGGCTTTGTTGGCGAAGGGGCGCGTAGAGGTGGTCGCTGGAGCTCGTCGGAGTCGTGCACGGTGTCGGGTGGCTGCAGACGGAGTTGTTGCCGACGCTCTGGACCTTCCTTGTACAAACCAGAGTCATCAGTAGATGCGCAAGGACAAGGAGAACCTAGTCGTATGCGAGAGGGGTCAAGGGGCGCTCAGTATTTACCGTAATCGATCGCCGGAGTTCAAGCAGAAGGCGGCGGAGTTCCTTCGTTGACGTTGCCGAGGCTACAGACCATGCGCGTGCAAACAAAAAGTGTCAGTAGGTGCGCACGGACATGTAGAACAAGCCAGCATGAATCATAGACAGAGGGGAGTGCGGTGCTCACCGGAATTCGTCGGCGAACTCGTCGGAGCAGCGGGGTTGCGGCGAGGAATTCTCGCAGCCTGGGGGCGCTCTGTGTTTGGGGTTTGGGGGAAAATGGAGAGGGGGCAGAGGGGGTTTAAGTAGCAGGGGTGCGTGCGAGATTTACTCAGGCATTGAACGGGAATTGACGACGCGATTTTAAACAGGAAACGCCCGGCGTAAATTGGGGATGAACTGGTCGCTGGGTGGAGACGACGATGGTCGTGTGGGCCGTGGCTATCAGTGAGGGAAGGAGAGAGGGGATGGGTCCAGGCGGTCAGCGACTCAGTGGGTGCGGGTGCGGGTGAAAGAAAACGCTTTGCGGGGAGATGCTGCTGGGCTAGCTGGGTCGAGTTGGGCTGGGTTGGGCCAGATTGTCTTGTTGCTTATTTTTTTACTTTTTATACCTTTTCTTTTTCTGTTTGGTTTTCTAGAATTGGATTTCAAACTCCATTTCAATTCAGTTTGAATTCAAACCTTCTCAAGATTTTTGTACAGTGAAACTTGTACTCAAATATGTGTCAAACTCCTTTGTCTACACAAACACACTTGGGTCATTTGAAAATAAAAATAAAACCATGCCCTTATGAGATGTGAAAAAAAGCATAGATTTGGTTTTATTTCATATTTTTCTTTGAAACTTTGCCCAAGTTTTGAAATCACTTGAGTTTGGATTCTAAACAACACTGAATGAATAACAGTACCTTTCTCAATAGCACGTAGCACAAGGCTAGAGTAATCATACATAAAATAATGAGCACATATGCTCCTGTTTTTGAATTGATTTTTGAAATGAAACTCTACATGATCATGGATGCATGGATGATATGCATAAGTTTTTGAAACATGATTTTCGGGATGTTACAACTGAACAAAGTGGTTTGGGGAGAGGGATCTCTCTCTCTTCCCCGTCAACAAACAGCATTCCATAAACCAAGTTCTCAAGAGTAGAGCTAGTGGTGACAAAGTGATGTGCCTTCATGGCAGCAAGATCAAGTCTCTGAGGGGCCAAAACTATATTATTTGGATCAATAGCAAGGTCCAAGGCAGCAACAACACGCGTAGCAATAATTCCCCCATAAATGGGTCCCTTGGCAGCTAAGCGACGAGCAATGAGAGAACCAAGATTGTAGTTAGTATCATTGTTGAGCGCAGCAGCTAAAAAAGCCAAATGATAGCTGGAAATATTACTAGTGTTCTCCCTACCAAGAACACTAGTGGCAAGATAGTAAGCAAAGTACCTGATGGCTGGAAGCTGAATATTTCTTATCTTTCCCCGTTGAGCTCTATGGTTATCATCATTGGTTATCCTGCGAAAGAGCTCCAATAAATCAGTGGGTTAAGCTGGAATCTTCTTTGTCGACCCAGCTGTACCAAGTCCTAGAGCCTCACAAAATTTCTTTAATGTCATATGGTAAGACCTGCCATAAATTTTGAAAGAAACATCTGGATTGAACATGTTGTTAGTAAAGGAGAAGATCTCCACAAATTTTTTAGTGAGCGTAGCATATTGCACGCTCTCATCCTGCATAAGGCTTGTTAGTCCAGCAGCCTGCAAAAAGGTTGGGCAAGGAAAAGTGGAAGGGTGAGCATCCCCCTCATCTCCCTCATCGCCGAATCGCGGAGTGATGAGATCCTCATTGTATGAGGTCCTGTCTCGGGAGGATGATCTTGAAGGCCTTGCCCTTCTAGGTGCATCACCCACAAATATCTCTCCAAATGTGTGGTTGTCCATGACCACTCTTTTCTGAAATTTTTAGATAAACATCAAACCAAGTGATTTCCAAGTTGATAAATGATGAGTAACTACTATAGGAACTTGCTAGAGGGCTACAGATGCATCAAAATGAAATCTCTAAGCATAGAACAAGCATGCAAGATCACACAACCTGTCACCTATAGCAGCAAAATACTCAAGATACAATCTACCAATCACAAATCTAATTGGACAAGTGGAGGAGGCACATACCAAGGAGCAATCCCTCCAAAAATCAACAGCAAAGATGGGCTAGGCAAGGAGATCGAAAATCGCGAGCAAGAACAGCAGGAACTCGAGCTTGAGCAAGTTTTACGGTGTTTTTCGGGAGAGAGAAAGAAGATGGCTGGGAGGAGACACTTTGGAGGGGCCTAGGTGGGCCACACCCCACCCAGGCGCCAAATGTAGGGGGTCGTTCCCACCATGGGTGTGGGTACCTAGGGTGGCCCCCTGGGTTACTCTAGGTGTCCCTCTGTCCCTTTTTTTCGAGGAAAAAATTATTTTGAATTTTTGGGGATTTTTCGGGAAACTTTATTTTTGGCCAATTTTCAAGGTATGAAAATTGATTTTCTCGCAGAAAATAGTTTTTTAGAAGAAGCAAAAGCAAACCAAAAGCCAAACTACAGAAGTTCTAAGACACTCTAACAAGCAAACAACTAGCTAACAAGAGCAAAAGCAAAGACTGGGAAGGAGAAAAGTAAAATAAAGCAAGAATAACCACAGAAGAAACATTATTTTGTTTATTAAAATCCTTTTGTTAACAAGGTTGATCAAGTATTGTTACCAAAACAATCTTATATGAAACAAAACTTTGTATTCCACAAGGTGATTATGTTACCTCATACTTGATAGCAATGGTCCCAATCATAATAGTTTCAAAATTTCCTTGTGGAATGGGACAATAAATTTCTCCAACCTTGATGCTTTCAATATTTTCAATGGAATTCAAGCAATAACTCTTAGCAACTTTCTTGGGGAAATAAACAGTATGCTCTTTATCATTAATATTGAATGTTACTTTTCCTTGATTACAATTAATGATAGCACCTGTAGTATTAAGGAAAGGTCTCCCAAGAATAATAGACATATTATCATCTTTAGGCATCTCAAGCACAACAAAATCAGTTAAAACCAAGCAATTATGAGCCACTTAAACAGGAACATCCTCACATATACCAACAGGAATAGTGGTTGACTTGTCAGCCATTTGCAAAGATATATCAGTTGGTATCAACTTTTCTACCTGGAGTCTCTTGTAGAGAGAAAAAGGCATAACACTAACTCTAGCTCCCAAATCACATAAAGCAGTTCTAACATAATTGTTCTTAATAGAGCAAGGAATAGTTGGTATACCTGGATCACCAAGTTTCTTTGGAACCTTACCATTGAAGGAATAATTAGCAAGCAAAGTAGAAATCTCCTCATTAGGAATCTTCCTTCTATTAGAGACAATATCCTTCATATACTTTGAATGAGGAGGCAACATAATAGCATCAGCCAAAGGAATTTGCAAAAATAAAGGTTTCATCCACTCACAAAACTTGTTGTAGTGTTCTTCCTCCTTTGACTTATGTTTCTTACCTGGAAAAGGCATAGGTTTCTGCACCCAAGGCTCTCTCTCACTACCATGTTTATTAGCAATAAAATCTCCCTTAGTGTACCTAGTGTTCTTATTGTGCTTCTTAGGTTCTTCCTCAACTTCCTCCTTATCAGGGGCATCATTATTACCACTCTCAGTTTCAGCATCAGAGACAGATATACTATTAGGATCTATAGCAGGTTCAAGTGGTTCCTCAACTATTTTATGTTTCTTTTTCTTTCTCTTACAAGGACTACCACTACTTTCACCTTGTTGAGAATCCTGCTCAATTCTTTTAGGGTGTCCTTCAGGATATAAAGGATCTTGAGTATCTATACCACTCCTAGTTCTAATTCCATAAGCATGTTTATCTCCTGAGGCATTAACTAGCATATCCTTTTGTACCTTAGCAAGTTGATCAAGTTGGGTTTGAACCATTTGAAAGTGTTTACAAAGAATTTTAATATCATTATAAGTTCTTTCCACAATATCTTTCAACTCATTTATAGCTCTAGAGTTTTCCAATAAATGATTCTGAATTTGTTTATTAAAATTACCTTGCTTAAAAATAAAAATGTCAAGTTCCTCTAAACATTGATCAGGAGGCTTACTATAAGGAATATCACCTTCATCAAAGTGTTGGAGAGAGTGTACCTCAATAGTGGATGAGTGGGGAATTTGCTTACATAATTCTTCTATAGGTGGTAGATTCTTCACATATTCATCTCTAATACCTTTCTCCTTTAGACACTTCTTAGCTTCCTTCATCACTTCATCATTTAATGCAATAACTCCCCTCTTCTTTGGCATTGGTGTTGGATCTGGTTCAGGAGTAATAGGCTCAGGTGTATTTAGCTCAGTTGAAGTCCAATCATCATAATTCTTGCTTATTTTAGCCATTGATTCTTCAACATCTGTAGGAGTTCTTTTCCTAAAAACACAATCAGCAAAGCTATCTAGGTATGTCCTAGAATCATCAGTTAGTCCATTATAATAAATATCAAGAAGCTCATTTTTAGGTAATGGACATCCAGGATGTGCATGAATCAAGGCACACAACCTTGTCCATGACTCAGGCAATTTCTCGTCTTCTCCCTGTTTAAAATCAAAAAGTCTCTACAAAGCAGCATGTCTAGCACTAGGAGGAAAATATTTCTGGAAGAAAGAAGCAATCAGGGCTATCAATGGAACCAGGAGGTAATCTATTAAACCAATCCCTAGCTTCTCATTTTAGTGAAAAGGGGAAGATCTTAGTAACAAAAAACTTGCGCATCTTAAAATCATCAGAGAACAAAGCACTCATAGTAGAAAGCTCATTCATATGAGCCACAACACTCTCATAATCAGTCCCACAAAAAGGTTCTTTCTCAACAATGTCCAAATAGGATAAATCAAGAGAGAAATCATAATATTTATCTTTAATATCTATGGGAGAGGTGGCAAACTTAGGATCATAGGAAAGTTTAGGAATAATGGTGCGTCTAGCAAGAAGACTCTTAATAGCACTAGTGCCATGTGTGTTTCGGTACTCTTCAACAAATTCATCAGTGAACTCAATGTAACCATCATTAATATCTTAACTCTCTCTAGACTTAGGTGAGCTAACAGGTGTAATAGTGTCTTCCCTAGGAGTTCCAATATTTCCTAAACTAGCCATAGTAGCATCTAGGAAAGGACCTACTAAACCATTCGCATCAAGCACAGTAGAAGTAACATCATGAGTATCAAAAGCAGTTTCAGACTCATCAGTAGTAGCAGTGTGTGCAGCATGTGTTGTAGGGTTTGCAGCATAGAAAACAAAAAAATTCCTACGATGGGAACTAAGTACCAAGATCTATCTACTAGATACAAACAACGGGCGGATGTATATCCGTAGAGAACATACCTTGAAGACCGACAAAGCTTAACGAGTTAAACTCGTGGTTGATGTAGACGATCTCTTGCCGATCTCAAGATCGAGAGGAAGTCCTAGCGCCGCAAAGCAGCAGCGCATCCTTGTTCGCACACACGTACAAGACACCGAGCAACCTCCGCCTCCTCGCTCCAGCGATGCAGAGGAAGCACAACCTTTTCTTGCCGAATAGCCATCGGGAACATGTATCTCGCTAGTCCGAGACCATGGGGATAAATTCTAGAGGGGCAGAGAGATCCTTCACGAGGAGGTGTAAGTTAGAGAGAGAGGGAGAGGGGTGCCTTTTATAGGAGGAGGGGGGCACCCAAGGGGGTGGCCGCCGGCCATGGGGGCTTCCCCCTCCCCTCCTTCATTCATGTGGGTGGACACTCCACTCACAAAAACCTCTTCAATTTTATCCACTCAAAATTGCTATTAAATTTCCACCAAGTTTAATGCAAACTCTCATTAAATAAAACTCTTTTATTTATTCAGAATTTTGTCAATTACTTTAATGAAAAACATTCACATATAACCCCTTGCTAGAATTCCATTTCACATGCAAAAACACTTTCTGCAATTTCACCCGAAAACCTGTTTCGGTATCTAGTGAAATAAATTCCTGCGCTTGTTATTCTTTCCGGCATGAAACTTTTGCTCCAATTGGATGTCAGTGTCCCTTAAGTGTGTCACCCTACGGTTCGCGAATAATGCGGACATGATCGAGACCCTTCTCTGATCAATAATCAGAAGCGGGACCTGGAGATCCATACTGACTCCCACACATTCAACGATGACTTTCCTGTGATCGTTGGAACCTTTTATGCTAGTATCTTAATCCCTTTGTTTCACGACATATTACATGTCCGAGATTCTATCATCGGTATCTCCATACCTAGTTTGATCTCGTTACCAACATGCACTCTTTTCTCATTCCCATGATATAACATTCTAGTGATCAAAACACTTGCTTGTAAGCTAACCAATGTGATACCACCGAGAGGGCCCAGAGTATATCTATCCATCATAGGGATGAACAAATTCCACTCTTGATCCATGAGCCTCAACATAACACTTTAGTAGTTTTGAAGCCATCTTTATAATCACCCAGTTACGGTGTGATGTTTGATGTCATTAAGAAACTCTTCCGGTGTTAGTGATTGACATGATCTCATGGTCTAAGGATTGGGATCACTTTGTAAGTTGTTTATAGCAATATAAACTCAATGACTTTGATCATAATGCTATACTTCGGATGAATGTTCATCACATCATTACACTAATGTTGTGATATTGTTATTAACAACATTCAATGTCTATCATCAGGAAACTGTGATCATCTTGTTAATCAACGAGCTAGTTTATGAGAGAGGCATAACTAGGAAATTTATGTTTGTTTATTAAACACACATGTATTAACGTTTCCGTATTAATACAATTATAGCATGCAAAATAAACATCTATCATATACTTGGAATACACATAATAAACACTTTATTATTGCCTCTTGGGGCATATTCCCTTCAGCCTCCCACTTGCACTAGAGACAATAATCTAGTTACATAGTGATGTATCTAACACCCATGGAGTTCTGGTGTAGATCATGTTTTGCTCTAGGGAGAGTTTTAGTCAATGGATCTGCTACAGTGAGATCCGTATGTACTTTACAAATCTTTATATCTCCATCCTTGACATGCTCGCGGATGGAATGAAACCGGCGCTTAATATGCTTGGAATGCTTGTGAGACCTTGGTTCTTTGGCATTGGCAATGGCACCATTGTTGTCACAATAGATCACCATTGGGTCTAACGCGTTTGCAACCACACCTAGTTCAGATATGAACTCCTTCATCCAAACTGCTTCCTGAGCCGCTTCCGAAGCAGCAACATATTTGGCCTCCATTGTTGATCCCACCACCACAGGTTGTTTGGAGCTCCTCCAACTAACCGCTCTGCCATTCATGAGAAATACGTATCCGGATCGATGTCAAAGCTAGCATCGACATAACACTTAGCGACGAGCTCTTCTTCACCTCCATATATAAGAAACATATCCTTAGTTCTTCGCACGTACTTAAGGATATTCTTGACCGCTTTCCAGTGTTCTGAACCCGGATCCGATTGGTACCTACTACTCAAACTAATAGCATGTGCCACATCCGGTCTTGTACATAACATGTCATACATTATAGAGCCTATGGCTGAAGCATAGGGGACTTTGTCCATTATCTCTCTTTCTTCCACCGTAGCCGGGCTTTGAGTCTTACTCAATGTCGTGCCTTGTGTCATAGGTAAGAACCCCTTCTTACTTTCATCCATTTTAAACTTATTTAAAATCTTATCAAGGTATGTACTTTGCGATAGCCCTATTAGGCGCCTAGATCTATCTTTATAGATCTTTATGCCTAATATGTATGACGCTTCACCTAGGTCCTTCATTGAAAATCTGCTGTTTAGATAACTTTTAACACTGTTTAAAAGATCTATATCATTTCCGATCAATAATATGTCATCCACATATAGTATCAGAAATGCCACATTGCTCCCACTCACTTTCTTGTAAATACAAGCTTCTCCATAAGTTTGGACAAATCCAAACTCTTTGATCACCTCATCAAAGCGGAGATTCCAACTTCGTGATTCTTTCTTCAATCCATAGATGGATCGCTGAAGATTGCACACCTTGTTAGCATCCTTAGGATCAACAAAACCCTTTGGTTGTATCATATACAACTCTTCTTCAATATTACCATTGAGAAACGCGGTTTTGACATTCATTTGCCATATCTCATAATCGAAATATGCAGCAATTTCTAACATAATCCTAACTGATTTTAGCATCGCTATGGGAGAGAATGTCTCATCGTATCCAACTCCTTGAATTTGTCGAAACCCCTTTGCGACAACTCGAGCTTTATAGACGGTCACATTACCATCAGCATCAGTTTTCCTTTTGAAAATCCATTTATTCTCCACGGCCTTTCGGTCGTGAGGTAAGTCCACCAAGTTCCAAACTTGATTTTCATACATGGATTCCATCTCGGATTTCATGGCTTCTCACCATTTGTTGGAATTCGGGATCATCATCGCTTCTTCATACGTCGCAGGGTCATCATTTTCATCAACCATGAAATTCATGACAGGATTTCCGTACAGCTTGGGAGCTGCACGCGTCCTCCTAGACCTGCGAGGTTCGGTAGTACTCTCTTTCAGATTTTCATGATCATTATCATTTGTTCCCTCTTCAACTCGTGAAGCCAACTCCGAAACGACATTCGGCACTGCGCTACTCGCCATACTTTGAAGAGAAGTTTCAATAACCTCTTCGAGTTCTACCTTCCGACTACTCACACCTTTCGTGAGAAACTCTTTATCTAGAAAGGATCCATTCTTGGCAACAAAAACCTTGCCCTTGGATCTATGATAGAAGGAATACCCAATAGTTTCCTTAGGGTATCCTATGAAGACGCATTTTTCCGCTTTGGGTTTGAGTTTATCCGGTTGAAGTTTCTTCACATATACATCGCAACCAAAAACTTTAAGAAATGACAGCTTAGGTTTGTTTCCAAACCATAATTCATACGGTGTCTTTTCAACGGATTTAGATGGTGCCCGATTTACAGTGAATGCAGCAGTTTCTAGTGCATAACCCCAAAATGACAACGGCAAGTCCATCAGAGACATCATAGATCGAACCATATCCAATAAAGTACGATTATGACGTTCCAACACACCATTTCGTTGTGGTGTTCCGGTAGGTGTGAGTTGTGAAACAATTCCACACTCTTTCGTGTGAGTGCTAAACTCGTAACTTATATACTCACCTCCACGATCAGACCGTAGAAATTTGATCTTTCTATTACGATGATTTTCCACTTCATTCTGAAATTCCTTGAACTTTTCAAAGGTTTCAGACTTGTGTTTCGTCAAGTAGATATAACCGTATCTACTCAAATCATCCATGAAAGTAACAAAATAATGATATTCACCTCACGCCGACACACTCATTGGACCACATACATCAGAATGTATGATTTCCAATAAATCTGCCGCCCGTTCCACTGAACCGGAAAACGGCGTTCTAGTCATCTTGCCCATAAGGCATGGCTCACATGTATCAAATGATTCAAAATCAAGTGATTCCAAAAGTCCATCCGAATGGAGCTTCTTCATGCGTTTAACGCCAATATGACCTAGACGGCAGTGCCACATATATGCGGATATATCATCATTAAGTTTAATCCTTTTAGCATCAACATTATGAATATGTGTAACATTATTATCGAGATTCAATAGAAATAAACCATTCATAATCGGTGCACGACAATAAAAGATTTCATTCATATAAAAAGAACAACCATTGTTCTGGGATTTAAATGAATAACCACTTCGCATCAAACACGATCCAGATACAATGTCCATGCTCAATGCTGGCACCAGATAACAATTATTCAAGTTTATTACTAATCCTGACGGCAAGTGGAGAGGTAGCGTTCTGACAGTGATCACATCAACACTTGATCCATTGCCGACACGCAACTTGATGTCACCCCTTGCTAGCGGTCGCTTGTTCCGTAGCCCCTGATTCGAGTTACAAATATTAGCAACTGAACCGATATCAAATACCCAGGTGCTACTGTGAGCACTAGTCAAGTACACATCAATAACATGTATATCATATATACCTTTGTTTGCCTTGACGGCCTTCTTGTCTGCCAAATACTTGGGGCAGTTGCGCTTCCAGTGGTCAGTCCCCTTACAGTAGTAGCACTCGGTATCAGACTTAGGGCCAACTCGGGGTTTCTTTTCAAGCACGGCAACCGGCTTGCCGCCCTTACTTCCCTTACGTTTTCCCTTCTTGTCTTTCTTGAAACCAGTGTTCTTATTGATCATCAACACTTGATGTTCCTTTCTGATCTCCACTTCTGTAGTTTTAAGCATCGACAGAAGCTCGAGGATAGAATTCTTCATGCCTTGCATATTATAGTTCATCACGAAGCTCTTATAGCTAGGTGGCAGAGACTGCAGAACACGATGGATGCCTAAGTCAATGGGAATCGATATTCCCAAGGACACAAGCTTATCGGTGTAACCCGACATCTTGAGTACATGCTCACTAATGGAGTTGTGCTCTTTCATTATGCAGCTAAAGAAATTTTCTGAAGCACTGTAGCTCTCTATAGCAGCATGTGTGTCGAAAATCATTTTCAACTCACCCATTGTATCAAATGCATTGCCGTTTTTGAAATGCTTTCTAAGTTCCGGCTCTAGCCCATACAATATGCCGCAATGAACTAAGTTGTGGTCCTCCTGACGAGTCTGATAGACATTCTTCTCCTCGTCAGGGGCATCCTCAAAAGGTGGGGGGCCTAGCGGCGCTTCTAGCACATATTGCTTTTGTGCAGCAGAGAGGACAATCCTCAAATTCATGGCCCATTCGGTAAAGTTGCTACCGTTCGTTGCAAGTTTCTCTTTCTCCATGAACACATTGAAATTAAAAGCAGGTGGTGCCATCTACAACAGAATTTGTAAAGTTTAGACTAAGTTTATGATAGATTGAGTTCAACTAATCCACATTAAGAATGAACTCCCACTCAAAAACGACACCCCTCGTGCCTTTTTGGTGATTACATGAACCAAATCCACTACACCAAGTCCGATCATCACATGAGTCGGTGTAGCTTCAGAGGCGAGCACCAAATGGGCATCATATCTACTATATGACTCATGCTTAACCTTTCGGTCCGTGTTCCGAGGCCATGTCTGTACATGCTAGGCTCGTCAAGTTAGAACCTTAGTATTTGCGTGTGTAACTGTCTTACACCCGAAATATGGTCGTGGATCCAAGAACACCCGATCATCACGTGATGTCTTGGAGAGACGAAAACATAATCGGTGCATACTAAAGTAACAACACATTCTTATCTTGATATTTAAATGAGGGATCATCTTATTATGATAATAAAGCGCTAAACAAGCAATATAAGATGCTATCAAACATCACATGTTTATTAGTGAAATGATATGGTTCCCGCATATGATCTCTATCATGTGCATCGTGGTATGATCACTATCATACCTTTATGTGTAAAGCCAAAGTCTATGGAACTTACACGTTATGTGTGTTGTAAGAGTATCATCTCATACTTCTACTTACAACAACACCATATCATAACACTAGCCCAGCAACAATCTAAACTAGACGCCTCTAATTTATCCATTGCAAGTTTTACGTGGCTTAGGGCTTTCGAAGATAGAACCGTTCTTACCTACGAACATGAACCACAACAAGGATAACCAAATTGTTGACAACTCGTTGCAAAATAGATATTGACTATAGTAGGAGAGACAGACACCCGCTAGCCACTTATGCAAACTAGTTGCATGTCAAGCGTGGAACAGGTCTCATGTGCGAGGACATGTAAAGTTTGTCTGGGCCGCTTCATCCCATTATGCCACCAATATCCAAAATTACAACTAAGAAGCAACAACATGATCATCATCACCCACATACTCATATGTGTACTACCCGTGTAAAGCATCTACGCATAGATCCGGCTCTGATACCACTGTAGGGTTCACAACATAGGAAACAAATAATTTCCTATGATGGGAACTAAGTACCAAGATCTACCTACTAGATACAAACAACGGGTGGATGTATATCCGTAGATAACATACCCTTGAAGACCGACAAAGCTTAACGGGTTGAACTCGTGGTTGATGTAGACGATCTTTTGCTGATCTCAAGATCGAGAGGAAGTCCTAGCGCCGCAAAGCAGCAGCGCATCCGTGCTCGCACACACGTACAACACACAGAGCAACCTCCGCCTCCTCGCTCCAGCGATGCAGCGGAAGCACAACCCTTTCTTGCCGAATAGCCATCGGGAACATGTATATCGCTAGCCCGAGACCATGGGGGATAAATTCTAGAGGGGGAGAGAGATCCTTCACGAGGAGGTGTAAGTGAGAGAGAGGGAGAGGGGTGCCTTTTATAGGAGGAGGAGGGGCACCCAAGGGGGTGTCCACCGTCCATGGGGGATGCCCCCTCCCCTCCTTCATTCATGTGGGTGGACACTCCACTCACAAAAACCTCATCAATTTTCTCCACTCAAAATACCACTCAAAATTGCTATTAAATTTCCACCAAATTTAATGCAAATTCTCATTAAATAAAACTCTTTTATTTATTCAGAATTTTGTCAATTACTTTAATGACAAACATTCACATATAACCCCTTGCTAGAATTCCATTTCACATGCAAAAACACTTTCTACAATTTCATCCGAAAACCTGTTTCGATATCTAGTGAAATAAATTCCTGCGCTTGTTATTCTTTTCGGCATGAAACTTTTGGTCCAATTGGATGTCAGTGTCCCTTAAGTGTGTCACCCTACGGTTCGCGAATAATGCGGACATGATCGAGACCCTTCTCCGATCAATAATCAGAAGCGGGACCTGGAGATCCATACTGACTCCCACACATTCAACGATTACTTTCTATGATCGTCGGAACCTTTTACGCTATTATCTTAATCCCTTTGTATCATGATATATTACATGTCCGAGATTCGATCATCGGTATATCCATACCTAGTTTGATATCGTTACCGACATGCACTCTTTTCTCGTTCCCGTGATATAACATTCTAGTGATCAAATCACTTCCTTGCAAGCTAACCAATGTGATATCACCGAGAGGGCCCAGAGTATATCTATCCGTCATAGGGATGAACAAATTCCACTCTTGATCCATGAGCCTCAACATAACACTTTAGTAGTTTTGAAGCCATCTTTATAATCACCCAGTTATGGTGTGACGTTTGATGTCATCAAGAAACTCTTCCGGTGTTAGTGATTGACATAATCTCATGGTCTAAGGATTAGGATCACTTCGTAAGTTGTTTATAGCAATATAAACTCAATTACTTTGATCGCAATGCTATACTTCGGATGAATGTTCATCACATCATTACACTAATATTGTGATCTCGTTATTAACAACATCCAGTGTCTATGATCAGGAAAATGTGATCATCTTGTTAATCAACGAGCTAGTTTATGAGAGAGGCATAACTAGGAACTTTCTGTTTGTTTATTAAACACACATGTATTAACATTTCCGTATTAATACAATTATAGCATGCAAAAAAAACATCTATCATATACTTGGAATACACATAATGAACACTTTATTATTACCTCTCAGGGCATATTCCCTTCATGTGTATGTGGTGGTGGTGTAACAAGCTTACTTATAACAGACGGTGAATCAAGAGCAGCAGAGGTGTTTAAGACAATACCTCTTCTTGTAGTGGATGGTAAAATAGGAAACTTTCCATCACGAGATTTCCCCATGATGAAAGGAGTAGTAGTGAACAATAGTAGATCCACGTGAACTTACAAATAAAGCTATGCTTCCCCAGCAACAGCGCTAGAAAATAGTCTTGATGACCCACAAGTGTAGGGGATCGCAACAATCTTCGTGGGTAGTATTATCCAATTTATTTATTTGACACAAGGGGAGCCAAAGAATACTTGCAAGCCTTAACAACTGACTTGTCAATTCAGCTACACCTGGAAATAGTTCTTGCTCACAGAAGTTTATCAGTAGCAACAATTTGTAGTAGCAATAGCAAAGCAACAGCAGCAGCAAAACAGGAGCAATAGTAACAGTAATAGCAAACAGTGTGATTCGAGTGCGGTAGGCATAGGGATGGATGGACGGGCATTGCATGGATGAGTCTAAACATGTAACTTCAAGATCTAGGGCAATGCAGATAAATAAGAATAAGCATCCAAGTACTAAACAATCTTAGGAATGTGCTCCATATATAGTCATACGTGCTCGCAATGAGAACCTGCACAACATCTTCTGTCCAGCCAGCCCGTGGCAGCGGGGCCTCTAGGGAACTACTGGCAATTAAGGTGATCCTTTTAATAGAGCACCGGAGCAAAGCATTAACACTCCATGAACACATGTGATCCTCACACCACAGCCATCCCCTCCGGTTTTCCCAATTTCTGTCACTTCGAGGCCTTTGGATCCGGACAATGATATGTGTACACAACTTGCAGATAAGATCACAAACAATACTATCATAATGATTCAATAATAAGTTCAGATCTGAGATCATGGCACTCGGGCCCTAGTGACAATCATTAAGCACAACAAGTTGCTACAAAGTCAAATAGCACTAATAGAGATACTAGGCACTATGCCCAAACAATATTATTCGATTACATGATAGAACTCATCCAATCCCTACCATCCCCATAGTCTACAGCGGGGGATTACTCACTCATGGATGAGAGAAACATTTATGGTTGATGGAGAGGCGTTGGTGATGGCGATGGCGATGATCCTCCCCAAATTCCCTGTCCCGGCAGGGTGCCAGAACGGAGTTTCTGGTTTCGAATCGTCTCTCTGGTGGTGGCGGCGCAGCGGAACTCTTTTCTGGAAAACGTTGACCCCCCCCCCTCAGTTTTTAGGTCAAGGGGTAACTTATAGGCGCAGAGGGAGCCCAAGGGGGTTCCTGGGGTGGCCGCACCCCCTAGGCGTGGGAAGGGCCCACCCACGCCTGGCAGGGGTGTGGGCCCCCCAGGCCTCCACTCCATTTTGTCTTCTGGCTCCGTGGATCTTCTGGCAAAATATAATTTTTGGCATATTTTCCGGGATTTTTCCCGGTAGTTGATTTTCTGCACAAAAACTAGACACCAAGGTAATTCTACTGAAAACAGCGTCAGTCTGTGTTAGTTGTATCTAAATCACACAAGTTTAGAGTAGAAACAATAGCAAAAGTGTTCGAGAAAGTATCAAGGACATGGACCAGGAGTATCACCCTGATGATGAGGACCGTGACTTCATTGATGATGAAGAAGCCACTGATTCTGATGAGTAGTAGTAGCACTTGAGCACTATCATAGGTGTGAGTTGTATCCGGTCCCACTGTATCGTAGCTTGCCAGAATGGTTCTTAAAACCGTCTGTTTATGGTGATGTGTTGTTTGGAATGTGTTGCTTGTATGGTGTGATTTTGAGATGAATGAGAATGAGTTGTTGGCTTTCAAACCTTAGCCTTACTCAAAAGTTTAAAAGCTTTTAAACCAAACCCATAAACCTTAGAAAAAATTCCCTCTTGTCTCATGATCTATCTCAATCTTCAGATGCCTAGCGGAGGGAGCAGCTCATCTCAAGACCCGATGGTCCAAATCTTGGAAATGTTAGTATCCGACCGAGAAGCCGGTAGGACCGAGGGTCAAGCCAATCTGGCCACTCTTCAAAAAAATTGCTCAGCTATCCCAGGACAACCAAGGCCCTAGAAATCAGGATCATCATGGATCCAAACTTAAGAACTTTCAGAATACCAATACCCCTATATTTAGTAAGTCAGAAGAGCCCTGAGATGTCGATGACTGGCTGCAGACTATGGAGAACAACTTGGAAGTAGCCGGAGTAGAGGAGGCCGAGAAAGTACTATTTTCCACCCACTATCTGGCTGGATCTGCAAGAGCATGGTGGAATAGCACCCGTACTATGAATGGAGGAAAAATGATGACTTGGGATGAATTCAAACTCAAGTTCAGCCAAACCCATGTGCCACCGGGTTTGATTCTGCGGATGAG
Source organism: Avena sativa (assembly GCA_916181665.1). Lineage (NCBI taxonomy): Eukaryota > Viridiplantae > Streptophyta > Magnoliopsida > Poales > Poaceae > Avena > Avena sativa. The sequence goes on from OV702296.1 coordinate 223,849,786, forward strand.
GGATGAATTCAAGGAGCTGAAGAAGGGAAGGATGACTGTGGTAAAGTACCATGACAGATTTCTGTCTCTGTCTAGGTATGCCCCTGATGAGATTGGTACTGAAGCCAAGAAGAAGGAGAGATTTCTGAATGGTTTGCATGATGAGATGCAGACGGTGTTAGTCAATATCCCATTTGTTGATCTGGAAGCTTTAGTGGACTCAGCAATCCAGATGGAAGGAAAGATCAACCAAGCTACTGAAAACCGTAAGCGTCGTATGATGCATCAACCAGGACCCCCATACCCCAAAGTACCTCCCCAATTCGTCTGCTAGATTTGCACCAAGGAACCCTAGGCCACCTATGTCGAATTGAATTTCGAAGTTACCTATAGTATAGGATTTTGAAATAAAGGAAAAAACCTATGTTTGAAAATGTGGGCTCGCACGGGAACGTTACTGGGTTAGCCCAACTACGCGGCGCACGCGCAGCGGGCTGCACCAGGGTTGGTCCCACGCGTCAGCGGCTAATCCAACGCGAAGAGGTATCCTTCAATCTGGATCGCACGATTAGAGCATGATCGACGGCTCCGTGTCGTTGTATCCATCGCACAACACACACGAGATTCGAACCCTAGCTCTATGGCGGGGGTCGTTGGGGGCTTACCAGGGCTCCAGCTAGGTCCGGCACGATGGGCGAACGAGCTTGTCGACGATGGCGGTTCGAACGGTGGTCGCGGCGGCTCCTGGGGCGGCTCCGAGCAATGTCTTCCTTCCATCACTGCAGCGGCGGGCTCCAGTGAAATTCCGGCGGTGTGGTGCTCGCCTTGCTCCAGGGACGGGTCAGTGGGGTTTCTAGGTGAGAGGGGAGTGGAATGGTGTGCATTTTGAGGCAGGGGAGGGGTCTATTTATACCCCCGCAAAGGGAGCAGGGCGGCATGGTTTGGGCTCGTCGGTGACATCGTTACAGGAAGCTATCGGTATGCCTGAGGGCGTAGGTCGACATAGGGCTTCATGGCGGTCGTCATGCACATAGTGGTAGGGCGAGGCGCGATCTCCATCGGTCGGGGGAATCCATGCTCTACTCCTGTACCACGGGCCTTCCTCACGGTGTACAGTGGTCACGGGGCGCGCAGGGTCAAACGGGCATGTCTGGGAGGTCGTTTGCGTCACGGCAAATGCATTGACGCAAGGAGAGAGCGAGGTGCGACATGGTTGCGCAGGGCGGCTTGGCGCTCTGGCGCGGTGTCCAACATGGCAGAGAGATAAATGGGTGCGGTTGCGCTGGCGTCTCCATGGGCGGTCGTTGGTCGAGGCGTACAAAGGCAGTGGCGGTGAGGTCACGGCTACCTCCTAGACATCATGGGCGAGGGCGGCTAGGCGTGTAGCAGTGTGTCCGTGTCGGGGTGACATGGTGAGCTCGGGTACAAGTTTGCACTGATCAAATGGGCGAGTGAGAGGGGCTCCTTTGCACGGGTTGGTACTGAGGTGAGTAAGGGCGAGTAGTGGAGGCTTGGTCGAGTACAAATATGATCACAAGATTGATCACAACAGTGTATAGTTGGTAAACTTGTACTGTGCTCACTAAGTGTTTGATTAAATGGCCGCACGAACTAAACCTTTGAATTTTCAAATTATTTTTAGTGGGTGTGCTGGTCATAATCTTGGGTGTCTCTGGTTGCTAGCATTGGTCCAGTGGTGAAGGTTTTGATGGTTTTCCTAAAATGGCTATCTTGATGCCTATGCTAAATTCAATTTTTGAAAGTCTCTCAAATGCATTTGAATTTGTTTTTGTAAGTTTTGAAAACTCACTTGTGTTCATTGTTACTTGGTCTAGCAAAGTGAGCTAAGTGTTAACTTTTGCAAAAATGGCCATTAGGTCATATGCTTTATATATTTATTTTCTTTTCCTTTGTTTTGGGTTTGATTTGACCTAGATGATATGATTTTGATCTTTAAACCAAACCTCATCATTTACAACAAGCAATCATGGCATTTCAAGCATTCACCAACATTCATAACACACATGCATTAATATAGTGTTTAATATTAAAAGCTTTTGTTAACCCTAATTTTGGTTCATTAGAAATTTATATCTTCATTAATATTTTTGAGATGTTACATAAAATACAAAAAAAAACTAAAAACAAGGTCTCTAGTGACCTCACCAGGATAGCGAATTGCTTCCCCGGAAACGGCGCCAGAAAAAGGGGTGATACCTTCAATCCGGATTCACAGATGCAGTAGAGTAACTTTTTCCCCAGTAGACCTAGGTTTAATCTAACCTTGGTAAACAACGCTAAAAGAAATTAAAATAAATACATGTCTACAAGACTTTGTTTTTCGTTTTACCTTCCTTAACCGGACCAATCTAGTTTATTTTATATCGTGGATTGATTCAATAGATGGAGATAGGCCAGGGTTGAAGATCCACATGTAGCTGCACATCATATGGGATATAAGATAATAATAGGCACAATTATGTGTAATGTTCCAAAAGAGATACTCTTTGTGGGCAGAACATCCTAATATACTAGAGCCTCTATGAGAAGCAGACATAGAAATAGTCTTTTGATCCAACTGGTTGCACTAGGAAGTACCAGGCTACAAACAGTTATTAAGTGATAAACACAGATGAAAGCCTTAAGGAGAGATGTTGTTGTTGATCCCAAATGGGTCGCTAAGTGAACACCGTACAAACATTTCTATCACTGGGTTTCCTATGAGATCGCCCCTAGCCAACTATCTCACCTCAAGCCTTGATCGATCTCGAGGGGGTCTTGTGCGGTGACCCAGCATACCATTGCATGATGTAGTACACTATAGTAGTTGACATAACACCAATGAAACACCGTTCACTAGTATTACATCCCTCAGAGTAGTACAACAAAAACACAGCAGGTCCAAGACATGACTATAGGTTACAACTCAACTCTTTACACAAGATCCAGAGAACAATCTAGGTTAAAGAGAGAGAAAGAAAGTTCTTACAAAGAAGAATCAGAAATGAACAACTCAAAACTATCATACTATTAATACTAGTATCTTAACTAATGGTCTGGCATTGATGCTATTGCAATACGCTACAGGAATAGGTTCTATGGCTAGAGATTATATTCCTAACTAATCAGTAGCTTCGTCTTCACTTGAGTTGATGTATATGTTGACTTTCTTGACTTTATTAAAGAGCTTTAGCTTTTGATGATGATTCCTGGAGCATATCTTGATGTAGATGTCGTCTTAATGGCTTCAGAATCTAGCAAGTGTTAAGAAGATACGTTGAGTACGAGCGTACTCAGCAAGTTGACTAGAAAAGGAGTGTTTGATGCACTATATCTACAGCCACAGACCGTAGGTCGTAGGCAATGCAAGTTTTTGTAAACACTTCTTCAAAGGTTGCTTTTATTCTGAAAAACTATGTCCGTCAGCCTTCACGGGTTTACCAGAACTTTCATGGAGTTACTTTCCCACCGCGTTCGCAGTTCCTTCCCGGAACAGGGAGTAACAAGATACAGTTCTTACACTCTGCAGAGGTGCGTCACTTTACCCATGAGAGACCTTAGGCTTTGTTGCATGGCTGGGATTATGTTCCCGTTCAAACGTCCTTGGTTTGAGGCCCAACCTAAGATCCAAGCCAATCACTGCCCCCTTCGCGACCTCGCATGCCTCCTTGGTGTACACCATGCCCACATATTGAATTACGGCAATGGTTTGTACAGACCGTTAGATGCCAGAACTATCATGGGACGTTGAGGGTTCCCTCCCATATGCTGCATATCCTCTACGAATTACCAATTAATATGCACGCTACGAGTGATAACAGCCATGACCTGCACATCCGTCTACATGCGAGAGGAAGAAGATACAGCTGACTTCTCTGTCCCATTCCAAATCTTATGGTCAACGCGTAATATACAGCGCAAGAATCACTGGCGACATTGGTTGTTAAATCCAAGGCGGTATAGTCCGGAACAGTGGTATTCCAACTGGCAGATTTAATAGATTAGCTGACCACCCTGGATCAGTAACCAATAGTTCACATTATTATCAAAAATAGTGTTTTCTGACCTTTTTCAAATGCAGGTGATGACAACACTGGATTTGCAAAATAATTTATAGAAAATAATCAAAGGACATGAGCAAGTGTGAAATTGCCTTGTGTGATTGCAAGATTATGCACTCACGGTCTTCGAGACAATATAAAAGATCCAATATCTGAAATCAGCATCATTGTTCCGGTAAGGACTAATATTTAAAGAAGCAAGATGCCATTATGCATAAGTAATGTAATGCACTTGATAAATTCGAATCCCGGGGATAACGTTGATCTAGGGTTTGGAAACTGGAAATGGTTTCTTTGGAATGTGTTGCCTTTTTAGATTAAGTTTCACACTTGTGCTTCTTATTAAGGCTTGTGAGTATGTGTGAACAACATGTATTTATACAACAATAAGATACATACATATGAAATGCTACTCAAGATTGCTTATACTATAATTGTTTATTTTCAAATTTTACTTTACAAGTAATGTCACTTATAAAGAACTTAAGTTTTATCAATTCTAAGTATACAAGTAAAGCATAATGTAATGTGATTATTATTAATTGTCATTTGTTGTTTAAAGTGGCAAAAAGAATAACATTTGCAGAAAAGACTTCTTTATGATGGTTTAAACCATCCTGGTAGCTTTTAGAATATGATTGATAAAAAGGTGATTAATGTTGCTTATGATTGCTTTAATAGCCTAGACTTGAGATGCTTTATAACTTAATTATAACAGACCAAAGTTAACTATAAAACACATAACAAAGTCTTTAGCATAATATTTCAAGTATTGTAGACTAAAGTTAACTTTAAAGACATAGATAGACTTATGGTGTATTATTTATGATACTTGTGTCTTGTTCACTTTATATTGTTTCCTTAAAGTTACTCAAGAATAGTATTACTTCTATTTGAGTAGTGGTTTCTTAATTTTATAATGGAATAGAATCATTTATTTTTTTATAAGTGAGTGGTAATAATTGTAATCAATGGAAGTAACATTACTGTCGGGGATATAACCCCAGGTACCCCAGAGTCAAGGTAAAAATGGATATTCATGAAGGAATAAAGGATTAGATGAAAGACATATGGAGAGAAAAGTACATATAAAAATAGAGAAATAAGACACAAAGAGAATGAGATAATAGAAAAAGGGGAAAAGCACTACTGGGCCGAATTAAACTTAATTCGGCCTAATACAGATGAGGCAGGACCAAATTCCCCCTACTGGGCCGAATTATTAACTCACCCGGCTGGGCGAGTTGCCCCAGCTGTCCCAACGCCGAACCAACTCCCGCTTTGCCAGGTCGACGCTCCCGCCAGCATCACTGCAACGCCGACGCTCCCGTGACTCGACAGAAGAACGAGGTCGCCACCACCCGTACCAGCATCGCCCGGGTGGGCCGGCTGGGAGTTGATTCGGCCCACCACGGAGCTCCCTCGTCGCCCGCAAGCTCTTTGCCCGGGTGGGCAGGCTGGGAGCCGATTCGGCCTACCCCGGCACTCCCCCGTCGCCCAAGTGTCCTTCCGCCGGGTGGGCCGACGTGAACAGCTTGGCCCACCACGAGGCAGTTTCCTATAGGACGTCTCCTACTCGGGCTGGCTGAGAATGACCCGGCTAGGGCCCACCATTAGTTCGGCTGGGCCACTCATTCCCCCAAGCCAAATCAGAAGCAAGATAGGCCGAGTTTTACCTAAACGGGAGGCATCTGGGCCGAATCAGATCACCCAATACGCCCTAGCATCTACTCCCAGACGCACTCCGACATCTACAACGACACACCAACGAGCCAAGACAACCTCAACCGGTATGGTGCCAGTCTTGGGACACCCAAGGCTCAGACTGGCACGTGGGCATATGGAATATGCCCTTGGTATCAAGAAGATGCTAGAGAATATGCCCTTGGCATCAAGAATATGCTAAGGAATATGCCATGGCATCTCCAAAGATGCCAATGCATATGCTGAGCATCTAGGAAGATGTCAGGAATATGCTACGCAGATGCCTAGCGTATGGAACAAGCTTTGTCCCCTGGTCTCCCCTTTATAAGGAGCACCAGGGGGTCGTTCTAAGGGAGGCCCCGGAGGGCTCCTGCCCTCTCTGCTCAATAGGATCTCTCCTTCTTCCTCCTCCACTCTCACAGTGAGATCTAGATAGAGGCATAGGAGATACAGCTCAAGGAGCACGATTGTAGCCACAAGTATGGCAAGATTATAAGAGATTAGATGTAAAGGAAGATGTGTTATCTCCACATGAGAGCCTCAATCCTAGATACATTGTATTTCTCTTTGTTCATACGAGTGCGGTCTTCACTACATCATCCCTCCCCGGATTCCTCCACGTCCATCGGCCCCAACTTTAGCCTACCCATGGCATATGTCATGATACCACCACGACATTTGGCGCCCACCTTGGGGCCTTTTAGTGGCGTTGGTTGGGTTACCATCCGGACGGGAGCATCTTCATTAACCTCATCTTCATGGAGCACCTTCAGCTCCTCCAGGCGAACAGAGAACAGAGAGAGCACCTTCAGCTCCTCCAGGCGAATAGAGAACAGAGAGAGCACCTTCAGCTCCTCCAGGTAAACAGAAAACAGAGAGAAAAGCACAGGGGTCTCCAAGTCTGACTCAGCAAGGCAGGTAAGACTCAGTAAGAATGACTCAAACTCTTCTCCAAGCTCACTGTAAGTAACAGACAAATCAGCAACCAACATTCGATCCTTCACCCCGGGGAGAAAACAACTCAACCCGGGGACTAGCCAACGTATCCATAGAATCACCTTTAGATGGAGTAAAACTTATATAGGTTTGGGTATGTATTTGACTAGCTTATTTATGATTTGGATAGAATTTGAGTTGGCTTATTTATAATTCGGATAGAATTTGAGTTAGCTTATTTATAATTGGATAGAATTTGAGTCAGCTTACTTATAATTCAGATAGAATTTGAGTCAGCTTATTTATAATTCGGATAGGATTTGAGTCAGTTTATTTATGCTATGGATTGACCTTTAACTCGGCTCACCGGCCAGCTTATTGATGATTCTGATAGAATTTGAGTCAGTTTATTTATGCCTTGGATTAATCTTTAACTCAGCTCAGTTGCTTATCTTTGATTCGGACTAACATTTGATTCAGCTTGCCAAGGTATATTATGATTCAGACTTGTATTCTAGTTCAGCCTACTAGCTTATCTCAGATTTGGACAAAAGTTTGATTCAGCTCGCCAGATTACCAGATTATATTATGACTCGGATTGATATTTCATTACTTGCCAGGTTATCCCATATCTCGGATGACTAGTTGCCAGCTTATCATATCTCGAATCTGATCTCTCGGTGATTAGCCCTAATATCATATCCCAAAACTTAATCTCGGATCTATATCTTGGATCCATATCAAAGGAAAATTGGTATCATCTCATCGGATCAAAATATATCTTGGCAATCAGATGACTCGGATTTGAGTCATATACCTCGGATTTGAGTCAGATGACTCAGATTTGATATGTAAGTCAAAATTGAGTAAAGTAACTCGGATTTGGAGTCAGATGACTCGGATTTGAGTCATATACCTCGGATTTGAGTCAGATGACTCAGATTTGAGATGTAAGTCAAAATTGAGTAAAGTAACTCGGATTTGGAGTCAGATGACTTGGATTTGAGTCATATACCTCGGATTTGAGTCAGATGACTCAGATTTGAGATGTAAGTCAAAATTGAGTAAAGTAACTTGGATTTGGAGTCAGATGACTCGGATTTGAGTCATATACCTCGGATTTGAGTCAGATGACTCAGATTTGAGATGTAAGTCAAAATTGAGTAAAGTCACTCGGATTTGGAGTCAGATGACTCGGATTTGAGTCATATACCTCGGATTTGAGTCAGATGACTCAGATTTGAGATGTAAGTCAAAAATGAGTAAAGTAACTCGGATTTGGAGTCAGATGACTCGGATTTGACTCATATACCTCGGATTTGAGTCAGATGACTCAGATTTGAGATGTAAGTCAAAATTGAGTAAAGTAACTCAGATTTGGAGTCAGATGACTCGGATTTAAGTCATATACATCGGATCTGAGTCAGATAACTCAGATTCGAGACATAAGTCAATTTTGAGTAAAATAACTCGGATCCGGAAACAGACAACTCAGATTAAAACTTACCCAAAGAGGTTAAAAGACCAGTGCTAATAATGGCCAGAAGTCACAACTTACCCAAAGGGGTTATAAGACCAGAGCCAAAGCAGGCCGGAAGTCAAGAACTTACCCAAAGGGGTTATAAGACCAGATCCAAAGCAGGCCAGAAGTCAACAACTTACCCAAAGAGGTTATAAGACCAGAGCCAAAGCAGGCCAAAAGTCAAGAACTTACCCAAAGAGGTTAAAAGACCAGTGCTAATAATGGCCAGAAGTCACAACTTACCCAAAGGGGTTATAAGACCAGAGCCAAAGCAGGCCAGAAGTCAAGAGCTTACCCAAAGAGGTTAAAAGACCAGTGTCAAAGCAGGCCAGAACTCAAGAACTTACCCAAAGGGGTTATAAGACCAGAGCCAAAGCAGGCCAAAAGTCAAGAATTTACCCAAAGGGGTTATAAGACCAGAGCCGAAGGAGGCCATAAGTCAAGAACTTACCTAAAGGGGTTATACGTCTAGTGATCAAAATGGCCAGAAGTCATAACTTACTCAAAGGATAAAGAAGACCAGAGCCAAAGCAGGCAAGAAGTCAAAGAACTTACCCAAAAGGGTTAAGACTAGAGCCAAGGCAGGCCAGAAGTCAAAAAACTTACCCAAAAGGGATATGAACCAGTACCTTAGAAGGCTAGGAATCAATGATATATGAAAAGACTATAGACCGGATAAACGACTCTGGAGATATTTTGTATGAAGCCTATGCACGACTCTACGAGTCCCACATAGCCTCGGGGACTAATGTCGGGGATATAACCCCAGGTACCCCAGAGTCAAGGTAAAAATGGATATTCATGAAGGAATAAAGGGTTATATGAAAGACATATGGAGAGAAAAGTACATATAAAGATAGAGAAATAAGACACAAAGAGAATGAGATAATAGAAAAAGGGAAAAGGCACTACTGGGCCGAATTAAACTTAATTCGGCCTAATACAGATGAGGCAAGAACAAATTCCCCCCACCGGGCCGAATTATTAACTCACCTGGCTGGGCCGAGTTGCCCCAGCCGGCCCAACGCCGAACCAACTCCCGCTTCGCTAGGTCAACGCTCCCGCCAGCATCACTACAACGCCGATGCTCCCGTGCCTCGACAGAAGAACGAGGTCGCCACCACCCGTCCCAGCATCGCCCGGGTGGGCCGGCTGGGAGTTCATTCGGCCCACCACGGAGCTCCCTCGTCGCCCGCAAGCTCTTCGCCCGGGTGGGCCGGCTGGGAGCCGATTCGGCCTACCCCGGCGCTCCCCCGTCGCCCAAGTGTCCTTCCCCCGGGTGGGCCTACGTGAACAGATCGGCCCACCGCGGGGCAGTTTCCCATAGGACGTATCCTACTCGGACCGGCTGAGAATGACTCGGCTAGGGCCCACCATTAGTCCGGCTGGGCCACTCATTCCCCCAGGCCGAATCAGAAGCAAGATAGGCCGAGTTTTACCTAAACGGGAGGCATCTAGGCCGAATCAGATCACCCAATACGCCCTAGCATCTACTCCCAGACGCACTCCGACGTCTACAACGACACACCAACGAGCCAAGACAACCTCAACCGGTATGGTGCCAGTCTTGGGATGCCCATGGCTCAGACTGGCACGTGGGCATATGGAATATGCCCTTGGTATCAAGAAGATGCTAGAGAATATGCCCTTGGCATAAAGAATATGCTAAGGAATATGCCATGGCATCTCCAAAGATGCCAAGTCATATGCTGAGCATCTAGGAAGATGTCAGGAATATGCTACGCAGATGCCTAGCGTATGGAACAAGCTTTGTCCCCTGGGCTCCCCTTTATAAGGATCACCAGGGGGATCGTTCTAAGGGAGGCCCCGGAGGGCTCCTCCCCTCTCTGCTCAATAGGATCTCTCCTTCTTCTTCCTCCTCCACTCTCACAGTGAGATCTAGATAGAGGCATAGGAGATACAGCTCAAGGAGCACGATTGTAACCACAAGTATGGCAAGATTATAAGAGATTAGATGTAAAGGAAGATGTGTTATCTCCACATGAGAGCCTCAATCCTAGATACATTGTATTTCTCTCTGTTCATACGAGTGCGGTCTTCACTGCATCATCCCTCCCCGGATTCCTCCACGTCCATCGGCCCCAACTTTAGCCTACCCATGGCATATGTCGTGATACCACCACGATAATTACTTAACTATTTATGGACTCACTATAGTGTTTTTATTTGTTTATAAACTTGTGATTGAAGTAAGTAAAGAGGTTTTATTTAATCCCAATTATTCTTGAAGATTTTATACTTAATAAAGATATTTTTGGAAAATAAACTACATATATATAGTTGAATGATAATTCAATCATTGTATTTAAATGGTGTTAAATCATTTAATAATATTAGTATTTAAGACTAATACTATTTATTAGACTTTAATTGGTTAATTTTAGAATTTGAGCAAATTTTATTTACCTTTATAAGAATTATTAACTAAGGAAATAGGTTTAAATTCAAGTTGTTAAAGTGTTTAAATATTTTTACCTCAAAAGTGGAATATTATATTTTTAACATGTAGGTATTATTTTTGTGATCATTTTGGTATATTACATTCATTTTTGTGATTTCTAAATAATAAGATATGATTTTTATAAGATTTATTACTTTATAAATACTTAATAAATAATAAATATTTAATTAAGTGAAATAATAATGCATGATTATAGTTTTAAATTATAGTTCTTATTTTTTAAGATTTTTGGTTTTTTATTTATATTTTTTACATTTACCAATATTAAAATATGAATTTTCAAAGTATTAATACTTATAAAATCTTTATTAAATAATAATTATTTAAATTGTTAACATAATAATTTTTGATAATAGATTTAAGTTGTATATTTTATTTTTCTAAACATTTTCATATATTACACATATTTTTCTGAATTATAAATCAAAAGTTATTAATTAAACAAGATTTAATTATTTTATTACATTTCAGGAAATATTTATATTTGATATTATAATGTTTTATCTAATTCCTAAACAGAAAAGACGTTTTGTACCTAAGCTAAACCTACCCAAGGTCACTGACCAGTGGGCCAGTGACCACGTCATCTGCCACCGTGCAAAGACTAGGTCAAACCAACTGACTGGCTGGGCTGACGAGACCATGACGTCATGCTTACGTCAACAATGGGGAACCTACAGACGGTGCTCGAATCCGGCGATAGGACGCACGCGCGCTTGCGGGGTTAGGAGATTCGGACGCGGGAGACTAAGGCGATTCGATTGGTGGCCGCACCGCCCGTATTTGGTCACCGGACACTAGCTCTGACAAGCTTCTGCGGCGGTGAACAGAGGTGCACGACGCAAGCGTGATGGAGGAAGAGAGGAAGGCAACGGAGGGATGATAGAGCACCGCGAGCTCACCAGCATGCCGTTGATGGGCTTTAGGCCCCCTTCTTTTTAGCTACTTGGCCAGCTTCTCCCAGAAGCTACCCTCGACTAGCTTCTCCCAGAATCTCATCTGTCAAAATTGTTTATACTTTTAAATTGACATTGAAACTACTAGTTAAGAAGTTTGAACGAAATTTGAAGATGAGATTCTGGGAGAAGCTGGTCGATGGTAGCTTTTGGGAGAAGCTGGCCAAGAAGATGAAAAGAAGGGGGGCTTAGAAGACTCGGGGTAGCCGGAATCAAGGTGGACGACGGCGGTCGGACTTGGGAAGACAAGGTCACCGTGTCAACTCGAGGCGTCCCACTTCAATTCCTTTGGCAAGGAGGCTCAGGGGAGCACGGCGAAGCCGTGTGCTTGATCAACGGAGCACGGCGGAGCATAGAACGGTGGCAACTCGAAGCTAGGGTTTCGACCAGAGGAGAAATTTGAGAGGAACAGAGAGAGCACGCGAGGAATGATCAGGACAAGGATGAGGGCGTCGTCGTGGCCTCCTTATCCACTCTGGGGAACGGCGGCGTGCATCTTAACGCGAGCGATGGCGGTGTTGGGCGCCAGCGAGCTGCTTCGGCCGCGGTGCGGGAGGTAGATAATGAGGATTGAGTTGACAAAATGGTATCTAGGCCGGGCTTCTGTTGGGCCATGGCGAAGTGAGTGGAGGAGGAAAAGTGTTGTTGTTCTGCGGTGGATAGGTAGAGAGGGACATGGGCTGCGTCCTGGTTGCTGTTTTTTTCTTACTGTTTTCCTTTTCTCTTTTCTGTTTTGTTTTCAGATTTGTGTATTACACATTTGTTTCAAATTTCCTTTATAGAATTTATTTGTTAAATAGTTGCAACAATAATGAATGGTATTAAAGTCATTTTATGAGCTTTTACTAACTAATGGTGTATTTCTTTATTTTGTTTATATAGATCATTCTAATATTTGGTAAGGGACTTTGTTAGTAATTTTCTTTCTATAATAAGCCATGGATTTATTTTAGGATATATTTTCTTATTTGTTTATAAAACTTAATTTTAGTTAGCTCATAGTTTGGAGGGAAAATTTTATATAATGATCCTATATTATTATTTAATGCATGATATCCTAAGGAAATCATCTGGTTAATATTACTCCCATAATTCTGGGGATTAATAATGCATATATATTTTATTATAACTAACAGACAAGTTAGGGTTTGAATTGTAAATTCTTACCCTAGGGTTTAGGGTTCTTAATATATTTATATTCTTTTATTGATGTGAATAAAGATTAATGGCTAAACACATTGTCTTTATGTTTATGATTTTTAATGATATCACCATTTAAAATAAAATAGTGGGATTGTTTTCTAGGCTAACTTATGAGAAAGAATTGCTAAAGATAGTTCCTAAGCACCTATGAGAATGATGGATGAAAATGACCAAGATGTGCTTAAGTGATTTGCTATAGGAAAATATTCCTATAAAGCATTATGGAAATAAGATGAGTGATCCAATAGATAAAATAGATAATGAGTTTGATTATAGATTTAAGGTTGATTGTTTTACCAAGAATTCCTATCTTCCATAATTCACAATTATTGACTTATACTTAAAGAATTCCTTTCCTAGATATACTAGTTCTTCCTATCCATCATCATGTGTTAACATAATGAGCTTTACTTCACAAAAATATCCTTATCCACCTTTTATTCTTCTAAATCCATTTATAAATCCAATGAGCTTGACACTAAAGCTTTTCATAATCTTCTCATATCCATACTTGGTTATATCAACCACTCTACTTCTGATAACCTCCAATCCAACAAGTGGTTACTTCTAACTACTTTTATACTCTTCCTGAATCACCCTTCACTAATGTTTCTTTAATAGATGTATACATCAAATCCTACTTCCCCTCAAGTGCTTAGTATTTCCAAATAGGAAAATACTACTTCTTTAATCCAATGTTGCTCTAACATCATCTTAATCATACTATCTTGTCTCTACTTAACTCCAATATCTAATACTCTAACCTCACATTATATTAATGTGACTTGTCATAGATAACCTAGAATAACATATCTATACTAGGTTTCAATCATGTTTTATCCACCAATGTCACTTATACATGATATAAGCATTCAATCTTGGTGAGTAAGGCATGATCATTATAATCCTTTGATCCTTTATGGTTTAGGTTTCCATTTGGCTAATCAAGGCCTTTATCAATACAACATTGCAGTTGTATTGTGATTATCTGCTCAGTACCTCTAACTAAATAGAAGATATTACTTATTGACTATATCTGCTTGATCCAATAGGATTATTCCTTGGTAACTATCTTCAATAGTCATCCTTGTAATCCTCTTTTTTACCACATATATCTTTATTTCAAATAACTCTTCTATCCATTCAGGAGTGAGTTAACTCCATCAATTATCATATTGATTTAATTCTCTTCCAACACTCCCATCATATAGATGATATTTAAATCTAACATTACCACCTATCTCTTCTTACTTCTTTCTCTAAAGGTTTTAGAGTGGATGCTATGATAAGGACAAGAGTTGTCGTGGTGGTGGCACGGCAGATGCCATGGGTAGGCTAAAGTATGGGGCCAATGGATGCTAGAGGGATCCGGGGAGAGAAGATGTAGTTACTTCTACACTCAAATGGCTAACATGCAGATCTTTATTTCTCTTCTCTAGGACTACAAGTGCTCCTCGAGCTGTTTTCAGGAAGAAGAGAGCTACTACACGAGCCTTATGGCGTAGAATGAATCGATCCCTCTTCAGGAGCCTGCTTCTCCCCTTATAAAGGGGTGCCCTGGTTCCTTCTAGGGCTGACGTGGCAAGCATATTCGAGGAATATGCTTGTCCCAATATGGTAACTCGGCGGCTCTCTTTCCGTGTCCCCCTTATAACGACGGCAATGTTCCAGAGAACCCCACATGTGCGTATCGGGCTCCATGACTGTCACCTCCATGACCTCCTTCTGCCCTTCTGCTGCTCTGCTCCTTGTCCTTTGTGCTTGGCTCTGTTCAGATTCTTCCCAGCCCGTGACTTGGGTTTGACTATAGGCACCTCCTTCTCCTGCAAGCTTCATGTTATTCGGCCTTGTCTCGGATAACTCGGCTCGGCCTTCACCTGCATTCAAGTTATTCAGACATACTCGGCCGACTTAACTCGTATGTCGGTCGGATAAGGTATCGCTCCCTCCGTAGGTGTCATGGCCGTGCTTATCTCGACCGACTTTTACTGGACTCGGCCGATATAAACAGTAACTCGGCATATGACAAGGGAGACTCCTTTTGTCGTCCCCTGTCTTGACCCTATCCGGGGTCACCTCCCCAACAAGAGTTGATAGATCAAGAATTGATAGTTTAAGAATTTGTGAATCAATAGTTGATTACTCAACATTGATGAACAACAGATATTGAGATAGGATTCCATAAGGATTGATATGGAAAGAAAGATATATGGTGAATGATCTTGACTTGGTTTCTTTCCTACTCAATCTCACTAAAGAGTTAAGGTTAGGTATTACCATGATACTCATGGTATAAGTAGATGAGATTAAGATAAATAAAGATTTAGTTGTTCCATTCCTATTACTTAAGTTATGTTTATAACTTGTTATTCATGAGTGTGTAATGAATACTAGGATATGATTACTTAAGGATCAAATATAAACCATTAAGTAATATATTAGGGTTAACTTTTATTACATTTGATCTACCCTTAGATCAAATCTCCCTTACCCAAAATAAGGTTTTAGCAAAGGTCATATTGAAACTTATCGCAGTCAATTTGATGATGTACTTCAATTCCATCAAATTAAGAGAAGCTTCAATCACTTTGACAAGTTTTGTTCAAAAACACGAAAATTATTCGGATTTTCTATGCATAAATGCAATGCACACATCTGGGTTCAGCTTATTTCTAAGATCTAATGCTGGGTTGTTACATCTTGGGTACCTAGAAGTCCAAAGATCGAGGCAAGAGACAAAGAAACAAAAGATACAAATCTCTTATTTAAACAATACACAATACTCCCATAGATTAGATGCAAATAATTTCAGTGAGGTTTTTCCCCAACTTGCAGCCCGTGACTACTCACTCATAACAATAAGATCAAGAATAGAAAACATTGTGCAAAATACTTAGATTGAAATCAAATATTCTTAGAATGGTTGCTGAATCACAAGGAGATCTCAAGTACAAAGTAATGACTATGGATAATGGAGAGGATGGGTATGGAAGGGATGAACTACGGTGTGGATCTCCTTTTGTGGTGTTGTGATGCAATCTGAGAATACTGGCCCTCTGCACAGCAGCTGGGACCTTAAAATATATAGGCGCTTTCACAAGAGTGTTAGGGTTTGACGAGACGATGTCACTGCCACATGTATGGGCAGTTCCGGCCCGTACCAGTGGTCGTTACCATATCTGACGCCTAAAAATTGCTCCAGGATTGCTTGGTCATGTGGACTTCCTCCAAATCTTCATTTATGACTCCTAATTTTGCATTAAAAGCGTGATTTCCTGCACACCACAATTCAAAGAAAGGTTTTTCATATATTTGCAATAATTAATCATTAGTACAAAATCAAGACAAAAAATTGTTAATTTCTCAATGAAAAACAATGTTTAACCGCGGAGAAAGATAGCGAATTTTAGAGCCATCACCCAACGTGATCTCAATGTGTCCCATGGGTTGTTTCCAAGACACTAACTTAACCACAATCAATAAATTGATCACCGAAAAGTGTTAGTGAAATGTATCATCTTTTGGAATGCACGTGAGATTTTGAAGATTCTGTTAGATATCCGTGTTGGAGATGATTGGTTGGAGTCATCGAAGGAGTAGAATGATATTTACTCGGTATGGTCTTCTTATAGAGTTGTGGTTCTAAATGATGCAACTAGATGAACTAGTGGAAGGCAATGATGGAGCCTCATCTTGTGACAATAATTCTAAGACCTCGAGTCGAGTTTGGAAGCATTGCCCGTGTAATTCTAAAGTGTGGGTATTTTGGTGGAGAGTTCTTTATGGAATTTTGCCTGACTATGAAACTCTTTCATGACGGCATGTCATGGATAATATCAATTGTGGAATATGTAAAGCAGAAACTGAAACTTCGACACATGTACTTATTGATTGTAGCCATGCAAAAACAATTGGTTAGAGGAACACTATAAGGAATGTGTTATTCTATGATCTTCTAATAGTGACCCTGGATAAAACCATCATGGAGTTATGTCAATTTCGTATTAAATGGTCATAAGCCTTTCGGGAGGGTCAAACCCCTGAAAAATTACGATGATTTTGCTTAAAAAACTTCTTAGTTTTATTATGTGAAATCGTCATAACCAGAGAGATGGAATCGTCATGACGTCAAAACTAGGATAAGTTGAAATGACTAATCCTCCAACCCAAACCGATATCGATGATCCATCTCTGACCTGACAGCATGACCCCACCCGACTTACATGTGAGACCCATCTATGGATTGACAGAAGGACCACACCAAAATGATATCTGGGGCCACTTAGCAGAAACTTTCCTTGTCTGAGATTATTGCAAAAATAATGCTTGTCGGGGGATCGAACCCGCGACAAGCATCTCTAGTCAAGCGATATGCACCACTCCACCACCAGAAGCTTTCCGTTGTGGTAGTCACCTTAAACTTTAAAATTACAAATCCGTTGTTGGCCTAGGCCTCGGTGGACCATTTTCCTCGAAAGGAGGCGTGCTACGGTGTTCGCTTGGGCCATCCTGGGCCAAGGCGTGGGGTAAATTAGGTCCGAGCTAGCTCGGCTAGTCCAGTTAGGATAGATTTTTTTCATTTTTCATTTTTCATTTTTTCATTTTTTCATTTTTTCATTTTTCATTTTTCATTTTTCATTTTTTCATTTTTCTTTTTTCATAATTCTTCGGTCTCTTTTTCATAAGATGTCTAAAACAATTAATTTTTGTCTCTAGATTTTTATAAAATTCACTAGATCATATTAGGGTGTTAAAGAAAATTTTGAGACAATATCATAGTTCAAAATATGATTTGAAATTAGGGGTTTGAATTAAAAATTTGGGGGTTGGGTCTTGTTAAATCCTAATTAATCTCTGATAAAATAGCATATTGTGAACCTAAAAATAATTTTTCCAAAAAATCAAGATTAAACTCATGCACGTATAGTTCAAATCTGACCCACTTCCTACCCATTTGGCAGAAATTTGACCTTTTCACGAGAGGTGGACGAAAAGGTTTAAACTACCCAGTTTGGACATTGTCCATAGAAGGTGGTCTAGTATATTTTAAAAACGAGGTGGTAACATTTTGCAACTCTAATTTAACTTTAATTTGGTGGTTTCCATAACAATGCGGGAGGCGCGTGTCGAGGGCATAGGCGATAGCCGGGAAGGGACCAGAGGCGACGAGGCGGATGCCGACCTGGGGACGTCGCCGACGGAAACCTCCTGTGTCTACTGCAATCCCTTCTCTTCGGTGAGTGAGTCCCCTACGTCTTCCCCTCTTTCCCCCTCCCTAGGGTTTCGAGTGTAGAACTGATAGTCCTCGTACCGGAAGCTGCACACCCTAGTATAGTTCTTGGATAGTACATGGCTTCCCGTTGCAAAACTAGAAGAACAATTTATTTTCATGATTCTTGTAGAAAATATTAGACAATTCTTGTGAGTTTGGAGCTGAAAGAAACTGTTCTGTCTGGAAATATTATTCATGGCTGCATCTATTCTTCGCATGTATGTCTGAAGTGTGAATGACGTACTTCTTCTGTTAGTCACCATTATTTTTCAAATGACTAGTAGATATTAATATAACCGGTCATGTTACAAGTCTACATATGTTTGAACTTAATGTGGCTACTACTAGTACACGTAACTAATGTTTGTTCATGGCATGCATATTACAAATAAATCAGCACAAAGTCACTTGATTATCCTTTATATCTACACAACTTATTGTATGAATTAGTATCAGCAAAAGCGTTTAGACTACAAGCTTTTTACTTTATTTTGACCAGTTCTTAGTTTATTCTTGAAGCTTCCTAGGTAGAGTTAGCATGAAATCTCCTAGTTGGTGTTATTTATAGTACCGATTTTCCTCGAGTTGAAACCATATTGGCATAACATTGTATCGGTTTTCATACCCTCATACTAGGATATGCTTATCAGAAGAAGTCCAAAGCGGAAGTTAATTAAGCCACTATTTTTCATTAATGTCACGCCCCCTCACCCACGCTGTCTCTATCACCGTGCTTTGATTCAAGTAAGTATTTGGTCTCTCCCACTACCTCATTTTCCTTGTTAATTCACCCAAGTGAGATGCTAGCTTGAAGTTATAGTTTGATAATCAATTGATGATGATTGGTAGCTCCTGTTTTCGATATGATCTGACATGACCTGACTTAGGCTAGGTACATGATCACATGAATGTTTGTTTGTATGCTATAGTACGATCTAGTTAAGTCATCAAGTTTTGGACAATAATACTACAAGAACCACACACACATAACCATCTATCAGCAGTTGGACAACATGGTCAAGGGGTATCCTATCTTAAGATGATCGAGTAAGCTACTACATCACAATTTAATCGGTACGATCACAAGTGTAAGCAAGGTTCCAACTTGTACTGAAAGACCGATACATGCAGAATAGTTCACACATGATGGTGGATGCATGTATTGTCATATTGTTCTGGTTGGAGAAATCCGTCATGGTTCCTCAAAGAAAGAAATGTCCGTGTGAGCGCGTGTGTCCCTCCCTCTTTGTATTCTCTTCCTTTTCTAAATAGAAGGCAAGAGATTCATTATACAACATATTTTCCTCTCGTCGTACTAGTACTACTACTGGTTTATGTATAACCAAATAGGTATAGGACATGTATAGCAATTTTCATTTCTAAAATTAATTTGGTATCCAAAATCCTCAATTACTTATTTGCATTAAATCATAAGCTTTTCTAACTATTATATACGTATATTGTGGGAGCGCAGGGCATCAATGAAGATGCAAACTAGATCTTCTACTGTGAAGATGCGGACTAGATCTTCTACTACAACTTCCACCACATAAACATGAAGTCAGGTATCTAGTTTTAGTCTTCTCCAACACGAAGTCAAGTATACTTTGCTTAGTTTCTACACACTAAACAAGTGCTACATTTTGAGTGAAGTACAACAGATTTACCGTATGTGAATACTTGTTGATCCCACTCATATAAGTTACAACACAA
The DNA here is from genome assembly GCA_916181665.1 of Avena sativa. Classification (NCBI taxonomy): domain Eukaryota; kingdom Viridiplantae; phylum Streptophyta; class Magnoliopsida; order Poales; family Poaceae; genus Avena; species Avena sativa. Next base: position 223,869,614 of record OV702296.1, read on the forward strand.
TAAACAGAAGTTGTTTCAACACAAGCAGCACACAACAAGTGGTACCGGCTGATTCTCAATAAGGCAGAAGAATGATGCGAGGTTTGTTTAGCTGATTGTAAAGGTTCGGACAAGTGGCTCGAGATAGTACATGCTTGCATTTTGCTCACCTAATGGAGATAATTGTTTGTTGTGGGAGATACTTGTAATCTAATAATATTGTCATGTGTGAACCTGGTTGTATGTCGTGGTGTTATGTAATTCAAATGATTGGTGCTGGTTCATTTGTATATTTCTTGGCAAAAAGCATTATTTATTATATTGGCTTAATCTGTATAATTGAATTGTTGATTACTGACAAAAAAATAGGAAAAGGCCCAAACTCTACTGCACTGTAAAAACGTAACAACCAAATTATACGAGACCAAGTAATATTTCTGCAAAAAGGCCACAAACCATACAATTTTCGATTAGATAAGTTCTGAATAAGACTGAAAATAAAAAAATGGACGTGAAAAGGCCAAATCCTCAAAAAATTGATTCTAGAAGGGCCACGGCCTACAAGAACAAAAGCTGAATTAATGGGATTGGACCATATAAGCGACCTAACTGGACCGGAATGAATTGGCATTACGACGATCTCATTTCGTTATAGTTTTGCCACGTAGGATCGACCACGTAGGATCTGACCTGGCTTGGCTACATGACCCATGATGATATTGGATCATCATAACGGTTGTGACGATTCAATATTGTCATAGACGGTTATGACGATTTTACAAAGAACATAGCGACGGCCAGCTTTCGGCGATCTTATTTTCATCATAAAATCGTCGTAGATAGACTAATGTGACATTTTGTGACGAAAATAGAGGGTCAAAGAAGCCTAGATTCATTGTAGTGGAAAAAGAAAATTTTGCTTACCCAGATTACACCCTTCAGCGTGGACTAAAGACATTTTATGTGATCAGCAGTTCACTTAGAAAGAAAGAGCTATCATCATTACAGTTACATCTGTAAATCAAGAAATAATGTGACCCATATGAGATCGGCTATAGTCCGATGAAAACGATGGAGTTTGTTAATGAGACTCTACAATCCCTAGAGTTGCCGAGGGAGAGGCCAAAACCCAAATGGACAAAATGGTGTTATCAATCAAATTAAACTCTGATGGTGCTTTCGGTGTTGATAAAGTGGTGGCGGCTACTGGTGGTGTCGTAGCAGGAGACAGGGTGTCCTTCCAAGGCGCTTCTGGCAAGGTTTAAGGGGTAATGAGGACCCACTGATCATCGAAGTTTTGGGCTTACGTGATGCACGAGTCCTTGCTGCTGCAAGGAATTTTGGTCATGTTGTCTTCGAAGTTAATTGTGCTGTTTTGATTCGTCATTGGTCTGATCGAGTTAGAGATCGGTCAGTCATTAAGCCTATAGTAGATGAGATTAGCAAGCTAGGTTCTAGTATTACTAGATGGACCTAGCGCGCTTTGCCGCGCCGTTGTTGCCATTTCGTTTGAATTTTCTGTGTGATTTGTAAGCCTCTGGGTTCATGTGGACTTTTCACTGGGGCCGTTGAATAGGATTTTTACCTTCAGAAACTGAGAGCTCTGCCTTCAGTGTACCAGATGTTGCCTGCTGACATTGGTAACCAGCGGGAGGTTCCTGTTGGCACATATGGTGGCCTCAAATGGGTATCTCCATTATCTTCCAAAAATGGTGGCATCAAGTAGGTTAGGATTGGGTGTCTGTTTGGTGCAGTGATAAATAAATCTGACAGGTTTGGTTGAGTATATCATTGTCATTTCATTAGTTAAACATCTCGTCTAATGTCTCCCACAAAAAATATATCTCATCTCATATAGCAAAAACTACATCATACAAAATTTAAAGTTTGTTCTGTGGATAAAACAGTAAACTGGTCAATCTTATGAAACTCAGCGGGTGTAATCACCCAATCATGTGGTGTACAGTCAGTCCAATAAGCTATCATTTAGCAAAGTCGTGACAGGCCACCATATCCTCGGTCCCGAATCTGATGTTCCAAAACATGTAGTGGGATATTAGATAATTCATGTATTTACTGGCCCATAAAAGTACATCGTTGCAAGGCGGTCACACTTTCCAAATGCTTCTTTTCCTCGTGCCTTCAAATCAGCAACTCATTGTTACAGAGGAAGTAAGTCTGACTACAATACCATGGTTAGTTATAGGCATGAACAGCGAATGACAGGTTCAAACATCATGTTAACTGTTCCAGCTAACAGGCAAAATATGCACCAAAAACAGTCTGATGACCATAAGATTACATGAATTTTGGATATGGCAAGTTTATCTTACAAAATATTGCCATATGATATCCAAATGCCTAAGAAAAACCTGAGCTTTATATAACACCCAATAACTAAGCCATTCTGATCCTTACAATAGCACAAACAACAAGATGTTGATGATGCATATTATACTTTGAATCCAAAGAATCATGCATATTTTACTTTCCCTTGATGCAAAACCACCTACCCCAAGTACAACAAGGGATTCTACAACGGAATTAAACAGGATTATGCATATTTTACTTTGAGCAGGCGACATGGTACACTGAGGGCATGATTCTACTTTCTTTGAATCCACAGAATCATGCATATTTTACTTACCCTTAATGCAAAACCACCTACCCCAAGTACAACGAGGGATTCTACAATGAAATGAGACACATCAAATATGAGATTGTAAGTTTATGTATACCTAATGCATTCTCATTTAAAGGGCATTTTATCATTCTCATAAATCTCATTGTTAATCTCCACAAACTGCACAAAGAAACAACAAAGCACATGGTTAGTATACGCAAGAAGCCACATTAATAAGAGAAGGCTTGTCGGAGTCTAAATGGATGACTCAAATATGCATTAAACAATAAGAGTTAACGACCAACAAAGTGATGGAAACTTACCTGATCATTCAAGCAGTAGAAAATGTAGCATGCAAGGTGGGCTGCCAGTGTTACAAAACTCTCAGTTGTCATCTATATGGATATGCTATGTCTTACAACAAATGCAACAATAAACAAAGTTCATGATACTTGCAGAATTAGACCATGCTAGATTGCCAAAAAATTATATTTGAAAGGTAAGGTAGAATGCTCAAATAATTGCTTCTCTCCTCTCAAAGGAAATATCAGACATTAGATTAAAATTTTCATTTGACACACCATCATTCATTGCAGTCTATGAGGAATACTATTTCTTTCATGAAGAAAGTGACACCTTATCTAGCGTTTGCTTTTCTTTCCACGCTTTGAACACATCAACAAGGGCAATGCCATCGCAAAAAAATACTTTTGATAAATTATTAGCATGCTTTCAGAAATACTTAGAATCAATTTTCTTGTAATATATGCTTAATGGGCAACTAATAACATTTCTCATCATTCAGTCATCTTTCTCCTGCATTACAAAGTGTTCATTGGACACCCCATTTTGCCAAAGTGTTCATGGCATGCGCCAAAGTGTCCAGGACAACCCTCCAATATGTCTTTTATTCTCCCGTCCTCGCAAACATATTAATTTATCTCTACTAAACAGTTTATTTATATGCTCAGGTAAACCAACATAGTCTTGGTGACTGAATAGAAAAGTACACGCAATACAGATCTCCAGCATTTGGTAATGATCAGGTACAACAACCAATGAATTAATTTATTTTCAATCAAGAACCAATTTAATAACGAAAGGAAACATATATTTGCCTCTCCTTCATTTGAAGGCCTCCCATTAACAACAAAAAATCAAAAAAATATATGAAAAGAACTTTGTTACTGATAGGACTCGTGTGCAATAAACATGCAATGTTCCATTTTGTCCCTTTGGGCCGAGAAAAAGAAATATGAAGTTTTTCAGCCAAAGCAGAGATTAATTCATGTATTAGACCATGAGGAGTCGTCAATAAAAGAGAACCAAGGTAAGACCCTAAATCGATGTTTTGTTGTACTAAGAGCCTAAGAGGAGAAGGACATAAAACAAATTGATTTGGCTAGAAGGTAAACAAAATTGGGTTCTTGAGAAGATCAAATCAACGTGCTATTAATCGTCTTCTTATACAATAAACATGTCAATATAAGAGTACATCAAAGAAAGAACCAGCCCTGGATTCTGTGCCACAAATAATGACCAATCAGTTGAAAATCTGTAAGATGTGTTGGGCTATTGTCGAAGATTGAGCGAGTGAACTGCAGTCGACCTTTGTTATCATCAACCAATAAAAGACAACGAATATATATATGTTTGTGTTTCCTTAAATCATCTAACTTCATGGTTGCATCTACCTTTCAAAAACATACATCCATTTTATTATCATTTCTAAGTTTATGTTAAACAAAAATAATTAATTATACAGAAACCAATAAAGCAAATTTTAGCCTTTATCTACAATATACACTACTATAGCACACGGCAACACACCAGAGTGCTTACCAGTATCTACAGTTTGATCGCACATATCTAATGCAAGCATCCTACTAACTTTCCTTTTGGTAGTGCAATGCATATTTTCTCATGTCTTAACTAAGAGCCGAGGCAGCGCCACACATGACTGACAAAAAATTTCATAACAACCATGTCTTGCTATTCATAAAGACTTTTCTAGATGATCATATGCTTTAATCTAAAAAAAACAATGTACATACAAAGAATTTCTGTACTATATTTTAGGTTGGCGATTCAACGATTTTCTTTAGCAACAGCCAAAGGAACACAAAAAGGGCAACAAATTTTCCATGCTTCACTCTTTACTCATTTGTGCTTACCTTGATCTTGATGGATTATTGGCAGAATACACCGGAAGTCAGATCATCCTTTCATGTCCAGATCCAGCCATCGGGTCTCCTTATCCACCAGATTCCTCTGAATAAGGGACGGTATTTGAATAAGGAAGGGAAGGGGGAGGATTGCTGGATCCAGGTATTTGTTTTAGGCGACGAATTTGACTGGATTTTGGGGGAGGGAAGAAGGAGAATGGCATCAAAATCAGAGAGATCTGTGGGCACCTTACAGATCCTCAGGCGGCTTTGTGGGGCGGAACTTGATGGCGGGTTGGCATTCAGATAGCTGGTTGAGGTTACCTTGAGGAGGCGAAAGCTGGTCAACGGATGAAGGGAAGGATGGCCGGTGAAAAAGTCAACGCCACCGTTTCTAGAAGCTTAGGCTCGCCGCCTCTCCTCTCTGCTGCGCCGGTGCACCCCACCCCAACACCATCAGCATATGCACCACAAATCCTTCCCTAATCGGTCCTGGTGAACCAAATTGGTGCCCTCGCTCACAGCAAACCGCCTAGCCCACCGGCAAAGCCAAAGCAGCACCGATTATGCCCCACTACCCACTTGGGGAGGAGAAACCGCCGCCATGCCAAACAGGAGTGAGGGAGACCAACCTTGCGGTCAAAAGGAAGGAGCAAACCGACCTAGTATCGGGTCGAGAAAAAAAATACGACGCAAACTCCCACCGACCCAGACACGCCGCCACGCAAGGTTGAAAGAAAACGAGCGGGTAACAGATTGACATGTAGGGACTAACCAACAATGACAATTGGAACAACCTGAGTTCGCTATTTTCAGGGAGCTTAGATCTCTTGGAAGATATCAATATATTTATCTCAATATTGGTATATATTTGACTTGACTATAAGACATGAGCTGGTTTTTTCGTTATTCGTATCTGTTCTGAATTTAGAAGACATCCGATGTGTACTCGTGTTCGAGTAACATCTGCTCTGCATTTGAATTTGGTAACATCCGTATTCGCATCCATATTCGTTTTAAAAATATGAAAATAAATGTGGGAAGGACACTATCTGATTTGCATCTATCCATTTTCACCCCTATTGGTAATATATATTACATGTGCAATACTTTTTAGTTTTTTAGCATTATGAAAATTATTTTGCTTCAAAAATATATGCTCATGGATGCTAATTTGAATATCCATAGTCTAGTTTAGCCAAGAGATTTGAGTTTCGCCCGTAATTTTCTGGCTAATTTCTCCCTTCCATCACTACGGGAAGGAAGATTAACGCTAAGGGGGATAACCCTCGGCATAGCCCGGATAACCCTCGGGCCTGCTCAACGCTGAGGGTGACCCTCGGCATTGAGCCCTCGGCTTACATGGTCCTGAGCATACCTCAATACCGTCGGTGTTGGTTTGGCCCTCGGCGTAGAGGCTTGTGCCGATGGTTTATGTCGCCAGTCGGCGCAACCCGGCCGTCGGCCCAGGAAGTTAACGGCATGGAGAATATGGCGCCTAGGAGCAACGTCGAGGGGCAAACTCTCGGCGTAGGTGGCCCCATGGAGCGTGCTAGAGGGCTGGGGTGTAGGAGCAACGTCGAGGGGGAACGCTTGGTGTTGGTGGAGCTATGCCGAGGGGCTTAACCTTAGCGTTGGTGGCCACGTGGAGAATTTTGTTTTTCAAAAGTTAGAAAATATTTGAATTGTTTGAACATTTAATTGCATAAGAATCGCTTTTAAGTCTAAGCACATTTAATCTCAGGTCAAATTACACACTCAAGGTCACACGTTCCACTAGGTCACCCATCCTTAGACTACTCTAGTCCTAACATGCCTAACTTTTTCATTCCTTTCATATGAGCTTCCGAGTAATCACCCTATACCTTGTTGATAATATTATACTATCAATCCTATTAGCCATTAGGTCATGATGTCACATTCCTTTATTTTTTAAATTCTAAACAATTATTTAATAAGTAAACAAAAACAATATATTAACTAGAAACTAAAAGTATTACGCGATATATAACTAGAAACTAAAAGTATTATGCGGTCTTTCTCCAATGAAACACTAGTATGCGGGCCCGGCGATCTATCCCATGTAGCTCTTCTATATATATGATATATTACTAGAAACTAAAAGTATTATGCAACAAAAAAATCAAATGCAAACATATTTAATTCACACACATATATATACATATATAGGTAAAATGACTGGTTCACCTTGGTGCCCAGGCACCATACATAATACACGTATGTTTTGCTTTGAACCACACATACCTGACGGTATACGTAAACCTAGGTATTATATACTCCCTCTGTTCGGGATTATAGGTCCTGTTGAATAATAGAGCAATTTACCAAGCGAATTATCCATAATAAACGCTAGATAAAACATGATTAAAATAATAGGCAATATACTAATCATGTGAAATAGCGAATACATATTAAGGCATATAACCAAACAAACTGCAAGGCCTAAAACTTTGGATATGATCAGAACAAGATTTATAAAGAAAACATACACGGCAGCGGCAGCAGAAGAGGAACCGCCGGTGTTCATGTTGGCACCGTCATTAGCCATGTCGTCGAGGAAGAGGGTGCTGATGTCGGGGAAGAAGTCCTCGTCGGGAAAGACGTCGCCGCAGTCGCTATCTGTAAGGGAGTCCGTGACGAAGCCAGTAGTCGCGCTGATAGCGCTCTCCAAAAATCTTATCGCCCTTCTCCCGTACAGGACTCGAAGCAGCGGGGTCTCGGAGGCCTACTGTCCCGGCTAGCGGTGCACGCCGCAAGACGGGATGGGAAAGATCTACGTAGCGCAGTGCTCTGAAACTGGAGGCGCAAAGGATGTGCGACAGACTGATTGAGAGGAGGTGCGACCTCTCTCTCTTATAGGCACAGAGGGGAGCAGAAGATAAAACGAATGGACGGAAGTGTTCATATACCATTCATGCGTGGCAAAATAAAGCTCGGCTCGGCGAGATCCCGCAACCCGCAACCCGCAACCCGCAACCCGCGGCGCGTGTCGCGTCGTGACGAGGCGAGGCGAGGAGAGGCGAGGCGAGTCGTGGCGTGGCGATCGAGGAGGAGGAGCGCGCGTGTGGAACTCTCTCCTTCTCCTTCTCATCCTTTTACCAAGTGGTAGGAGAGCTCACCTTATAAGCTGGTCCCACTTTCACTCAACTAGCAATGTGGGACTAAACATTTGTCCCAGCTCTTGCCTTGCATGAATGGGCCAAATAGGCCTCTAGGATTTCAGGAATTTATTGACATATAATAAATGGGCTGGGCCTATTTAGGCAAAAATTCCAACAATCCCCCACCAGATCCCAGAGGCACATGAAGTTTGCCTTTGGGTCCAAAACAGTGTTTATATACTGGTACTGTAGTGGAGACTGTTAAGTTGAACTTCCACCTAGAGCTTTATGTTATACTAGGCCGCAACTTGTACAGTGGACTATGCCTTGAACTGCAAGTTTGCTGCGAACCTAGCTTCACAAAAAGTCTTGACCGATACTAGGCTACCGTGGGACTTCCCCGCGGGTGGAGCTTATACGTCATACTCCATGACCTTTCATGAGTTTATTAGAGAGCACTCTACTCTCATAGACTGCGACGTTTTAACAGTCAGACTCATATAGGTGTGTTCTTCAAAAGATGTTCTGCAGGACAACATCTTTGCTTAGGATAAGCCACTTAGAACACATTAAGATAATAAATCAACCTGCCGTGCAGAATAGGAAAGTATTGCATCTTTATGGAGTGGTGTTTATTAAAGTAGGGATTCTTTCCTCTCAGCTAACCAACAGCTTGTCTCCCAATTCTAATTCACGGGATCTCCGATCACATAGAGTGGTTTACCACTGTGGAAAGCTCAAATTGTTGGTCTCATACCCATCTCCTTCAATGCATTTTCTATCACGTTGTGTGATAGACCCTTTGTGAAGGGATCTGCCAGGTTCTTAGATGTTTGGATATAATCCAATGCAATAACTCTGGAGTTTCTCATTTTCCTAACAGATTTTAGTCTCCTCTTCACATGTCTTGAGGACTACATATTATCCTTAGAACTATTCACCTTAATAATCACAGTTTGATTATCACAGTTCATTGTAATTGCGGGTATAGGTTTTTCAACCACAGGTAAGTCCATCAAGAGTTCACGAAGCCACTCTGCTTCAAAAGTGGCCGTGTCTAGTGTTGTGAGTTCTGCTTCCATAGTTGACCTCGTTAAGATGGTCTGCTTGCAAGACTTCCAAGAAACAGCGCCACCACCAAGTGTGAAAACGTATCCACTCATGGTCTTTATCTCGTCAGCATCAAATATCCAATTTGAATCACTATAACCCTCTAGTACCCTCGGATACCCGGTATAGTGTATGCCATAGCTCGCAGTGATTTTTAGATATCGCATAACTCTCTCAAGAGCATGCCAGTGATCATCTCCTAGATTTGAAATAAATCGACTGAGTTTGCTTACAGCAAAGGCGATGTCAGGTCTCGTGGCACTAGCTAAATACATAAGCGAGCCAATGATTTGAGAGTATCTTAGTTGGTCTCTAGCATTTCCTCGATTCTTTCAAAGCAACACACTAGGATCATACGGTGTAGGAGAAAAATTGACGTCGCTATACCCGAAACGACTCAAGATCTTTTCCACATAGTGGGACTGAAGTAGTGTAATCCCACCATCATCATCTCTCAATAGCTTGATGTTCAGGATGACATCAGCTACTCCCAGATCCTTCATCTCAAAGGAACGAGATAAGAAATCTTTGACCTCCTTAATTGCATTAAGGTTGGTTCCGAAAATCAGTATGTCATCAACATACAAACAAAGGATGACTCCCTCACCCCCACCATGGCGATAGTATACACACTTGTCAGCTTCGTTTACAACAAAGCCTGCAGCGGTTAAGGTTTTATCAAAATTTTCGTGCCACTGCTTAGGTGCTTGTTTAAGACCATATAAAGACTTCAGTAGCTTGCACACTTTTCTTTCTTGACCATTTACTACAAAACCATCTAGTTGATCCATATAAATTTCCTCATCCAACTCTCCATTTAGGAAAGCCATCTTAACGTCCATTTGATGAACGAGAAGACCGTGTGAGACAGCCAGAGATAGTAGTACTCGAATGGTGGTCAACCTTGCTACAGGTGAGTAAGTGTCAAAGAAGTATTCACCTTTCTTTTGGGTATAAGCCTTGGCCACAAGCCTTGCCTTGTACTTTTCAATAGTACCATCAGGCCTTAGTTTCTTCTTAAACACCCATTTACATCCTACAGGTTTGCACCCATAAGGACGATCAGTGATCTCCCATGTTTCATTAGCTAAGATGGAATTCATCTCACTATGAACAGCTTCCTTCCAGTAGTCAGCATCAGGAGATGCATAAGCTTCTGAAATGGAAGTGGGAGTGTCATCGACAAGGTACACAATGAAATCATCACAAAAAGACTTTGCAGTCCTTTGTCTCTTGCTCCTTTTAGGAATTTTGTTATCATCCTCCTTAGGACTTTCAGAGTGTTCAATTGGAATGGTAGGTTCAGAGAATATAGCAAATTCTTGATTAGATGAACTAGGTATCTCCAGATTTGATGAGTTAGGTTTATCCTTCATTGGAAAGATATCCTCAAAGAAAGTCGCATCAGTCGACTCCATGATTGTACCGACATGAATGTCAGACACTTCAGATTTTACTATCAAGAATCTATAACCAATGCTATGAAAAGCATAGCCCAGAAAAACACAATCAATGGTTTTTGGTCCAAGCTTGCGCTTCTTGGGGATTGGTACATTAACCTTTGCCAAACAACCCCAAGTACGTAAGTAAGAGAGTTTTAATCTTTTCTTCTCCCATTCTTCGAATGGAGTAATTTCTTTGTTCTTTGTGGGAACTCGGTTTAGGACATGACACGCGGTCAATAGTGCCTCCCCCCACCATTCCTTAGAAAGACCCGATGTATTTAACATGGTGTTAACCAAATCTGTTAGAGTACGGTTCTTTCTTTCGGCTACTCCATTTGACTGGGGTGAGTAGGGAGGCGTCCTCTCATGAATTATGCCATGTTCCGCACAAAAGGAATCAAACTCGTTGGAAAAATACTCTCCACCACGATCAGATCTAAGCCTCTTAATCTTTCGATCAAGTTGATTTTCTGACTCAGCTTTATAGATTTTGAAAAAACTCAAAGCCTCATCTTTTGATTTCAGAAGATACACATGACAATATCTCGTAGAGTCATCGATCAAAGTCATGAAATATTTCTTTCCACCTTTTCTCAACACACCATTCATCTCACAAAGATCAGAATGTATGAGCTCTAGTGGTGTTAAATTTCTCATTTCTGCAGTCGTATGTGACTTGCGAGGTTGTTTAGCTTGCACGCAGACTTGGCACTTAGATCCCTTAACAGTTGAGAAATCAGGGATTAAATTCATTTTGCTAGCCGTGTCATACAACCAAAATTAATATGACAAAGACGAGAGTGCCAGACATTTGATTCAAAATTTGTGTAAATATGATTAACAACTTTATTACAAATGTCTGACAGAGATAAGCGGAACAAGCCTCCGCACTCATAGACTTTACCAACAAAGGTTCCATACTTTGAAATTACAAATTTGTTGGACTCGAATACAATCTTGTAGCCATCTCGACACATAAGAGATCCGCTAACAAGATTTTTATTTATTGAGGGAACATGATGCACGTTCTTCAGGCGCACGGTCTTTCCTGAAGTGAACTTCAGATCGACCATACCAACACCATGAACAGAAGCATGCGAGCCGTTCCCCATCAGCACGGTTTGAATCCCTCTGACCTGATATGAAGAAAACATGGAAATATCAGAACAGACATGTACATTAGCGCCCGTGTCAATCCACCAATCAGGAGAATGACATAATGAAAGAACAGTAGGTAATATACCATACCCAACATCTTTCATCTCAACGTCGTCCATGACAACATTAGCAGTCTTGCTTCCCTTCCCATGCTGGCGCTTGTCAAAGCAGTTGGGACAAGCAGGAGCCCAATGATTAGGATCACCGTACACATGACAAGCACCTTTCCTCTTATCAGTCTTCTTCTTGAAGCTGGTGGACTGTGAAGCCTTGTTCTTTCCATCGAACTTTCCTTTGTCATCAAACTTGCCTTTGTTCTTGAACTTGTGAGGCTGGAAGTTCCTTTTCTGTACCAGGTTGGCATTAGAACCTCCCTCGATACCTCGAGCACATGTGTCTTTTGCTCTCGCCTTCTCTTCCACATCAAGAGTCCCAATGAGATCCGTCACAAAATTCCTCCATGACTGGGGAAGTTTGGCAATGAGGCCTCCGGCAATAAATTTGTCCGGTAACACACAAGTGAAGTGCTCAAGCTCCCTGGCAAGTGACTGTATCTCATGAGCCTGCTCCACAATGGGGCGGTCCTCAACCATCTTATAGTCATAGAATTGTTCCATGACATACAGTTCACTGCCAGCATCGGAGACTCCAAATTTTCTCTCGAGCGCATCCCACATATCCTTGCCATTGCTAAATGACAGATATGAATCGATAATATTGTCGCCAAGAATGCTGATCAAGGCAGCCTTGAAAGTGGTATCAAGTTTTTGGAACGCTTCTTCCTGATCGGGATTAAGTTCTCCCTCAGGTGCGCCATAGATGGCGTTATAGCAGCTCATGGTCTGAAACCAGAGCACTGTTCTCGCACGCCATCGTTTGTAATTCACACCTTCGAATACAGCTGGCTTCATAGAAGCAACAAAGCCACTTGGGGCAAATTGCCTGAAATAAGGTTTTTGGATTGTTGAATAATAGAGCAATTTACCAAGCGAATTGTCCATAATAAACACTAGATAAAATATGATTAGAATAATAGGAAATATACTAATCATGTGAAATAGCGAATACATATTAAGCCACATAACCAAACAAACTGCAAGGCATAAAACTTTGGATATGATCAGAACAAGATTTATAAAGAAAACATACACGGCAGCGGCAGCAGAAGAGGAACCGCCGGTGTTCGTGTTGGCACCGTCGTTAGCCATGTCGTCGAGGAAGAGGGTGCTGATGTCAGGAAAGAAGTCCTCGTCGGGGAAGACGTCGCCGCGGTCGCTATCTGTGAGGGAGTCCGTGACGAAGCCAGTAGTCGCGCTGATAGCGCTCCCCAAAAACCTTATCGCCCTTCTCCCGTACAGGACTCGAAGCAGCGGGGTCTCGGAGGCCTACTGTCCTGGCTAGCGGTGCATGCCGCAAGACGGGATGGGGAAGATCTAGGTAGCGCAGTGCTCTGGAACTGGAGGTGCAAAGGATGTGCGACAGACTGACTGAGAGGAGGCGTGACGTGACATGACGTGACGTGACGAGGCGATGCGACGCGACGCCTGGCATGGCGAGGCGAGGCGACGCGTGGCGTGGCGTGGCGTGGCGTGGCGTGGCGAGGCGAGCGAGGAGGAGGAGCGCGCGTGTGGAACTCTCTCCTTCTCCATCTCATCCTTTTACCAAGTGGTAGGAGAGCTCACCTTATAAGCTGGTCCAACTTTCACTCAACTAGCAATGTGAGACTAAACATTTGTCGCAGCTCTTGCCTTGCATGAATGAGTCAAATGGGACTCTAGGATTTCAGGAATTTATTGACATATAATAAATGGGCTGGGCCTATTTAGGCAAAAATTCCAACACGTCCTACGCGCATACCTAGGTTGTTAATTTGACCAACAAAATATAACTTATATATCACAAAAGTTATACTATTAGAAAATATAACCTCTAAAGTTTCTAATGGTATAATTTTTATGCTATACTATTTATATTTTGTTGTTCAAATTGGCAACCTAGTTATCCGTACGGGACTTATAAGGGCAGCCACAATGTTGCTATAGCTAAATCTAACAAAAAGCTGAATTTGGCTTCACCATGCAATTTGGCTACAGCTCCACAATGTAGCTATTCCAAATTCTTGCACCATGCGGTCCCATCCTGACAAGAATAGTCTTATTTTTTGTCTAAGACATGACAGCAGAGGACACATGTCACAAGCAGGTTGACTAATCAATTTAGAACCACATTTGGCATCGGAGCACCCTCTTCCGGTTCCCTCTTTTGCTCAATTTAGAACCACCTCCACAATGTAGGGAACTAGTTCCAAAAGTCAAAAGACAAATATAGAACCACTTTTGGCTACACATTGTGGGTGCCCTAATCCTAAACAGAGGGATTACCTAAGTTACACATATCTAGGTATCACATACCTAAAATGTTGCATATCTAAGGTGTACGCATTCAGGATACGTGTTTATGTATGCAACTTAGGTACGTATACCTTAAGTATGTGATATCTAGGTATATATAACTTGGATAAGTATATTTTAAATATGTAAACCTTAGGTATGTGAAATTTAGGTATGTACATCTCAGGTATGTACGAAATGCAGGTTTGGTCCCTGGGCACCATGGTGCCCCATATGGGCTTCCTATATAAGCAATGGAAATGAAAGGTCTAAAATAATAAAAATGAACAATGCCGAGGGGAATACCCTCGGCGTAGGTGCAGCAATGCCGAGGGGAGTACCCTCGGCGTAGATGGAGCAATGCCGAGAGGATTCCCTCGGCGTAGGTATTGCTATGTTCACAGGTGCATGCTTGTGGCAAGACGGTCACCCCATCGGCTTTGCTATGCACCGTTAACGTACAATGTACATAGATCTACGCTGGCGATAAACCCCTCGGCATTTCCATACGCCGCGAACTGTCCATCCAGTGGTCGTCCCCAATGCACGAACGTGACGCGTGCTCAACCTGTGCCAACGGTGCCCCTCGGCGTTGCTCTATCTATGCCGAGGGTGTTCCTACGCCGACGGTACCCCTCGGCGTTGCTCGTCTATGCCGACGGTTTAGCTATGCCGACGAGTTTTTTGTGGCCGTGGGCACTACGCGAGCTAGGCCGAGGGCCTCGACATTTTCCTCTCAGCGTTGAAATTCCCCTCGGTGTCTATGTTTGTTTCCGTATTGATTTATGCAAAAAAAAAAGTTTTACGCAAAAAGTGACATCTTGGACGAGAATATTTAGGTGAGGACATTTTCCGGATTTTATGCAAAAAGAAGTTTTGAAACAAAGTTTGTTAGAAAATCCGGATTTCATTTATATTTTGGTAGGACCTTGTTCTAATATTTAAATTTTGTTATACATTTTGTTTGAGATCGACTAAAATTTTCCAAGTGTTCGGGTTCCTCGCATTCGCTCAGGATCCGTAAAACAAAAAAACAAAATCCAAATGGTTTGATCTACTCTCTCTGTTTATTAATATAAGATAGTTTAGCTTTATTTAAAACACATGCATGTACATATATTTTAGAGCGTAGGCTCATTCATTTATAGTGTATCTACTACCTCCATATCGGTTTATTAGGCTAACACGAAGTTCAAGAAAAAAATTAACCATAAAATTGATAAATTAAACATGAGTTATATTTCGTGTTAGTTCAATAAACCGGTATGAAGAGAGTAGTTCACTTAGGCCTTGTTTGGTAGTAGAGGTTTTGTGGGGATTAGAGGCGATTATCTCCACCAAACCCCAATTTCACACTTATTCTTAAAACAGTGTTTTGTTCTAGTGTATTAGAGGGGATTATTCCCACTTTTCTCCAGTTTTCCTCAAATCCCTAGTATATTTTTCTCAATATCCAATATACTACCTCTACCTAGTGGATTGTTTGGGATTGAATTTTTGTGAGGATTTGAGGGGATTGGGTGAAAATAGGGGTTTCACCCAATCCCTTTGAGAATTATCCCCTCTAATCCCTACTAAACCTCTAGTACCAAACATGGTCTTAAGGCCCTGTTTTGTAGCAGTGGATTGAACGGGAATTTTGGGTATAAACCCCACAGGGTTTGGGTGAAAACACCATTCACACCCAATCCACTAGATTCCACTCTAATCCACTTCCACTCCAATACTCTACTATAAGTTGTTTGTTTTGCACACATGGTTTATTTCATGAAAAAATTCACAGGAATTGCATGGATTGCTGTTTAGCTGAAATTGTACCACCCTGAATATTTATCAGAATAAAAGTGCAATTTTTACAGCAACAATAATACCAGGTTGCAAGTGAAGCTGGCAATAAAATCATCACGAAATTCTATGTGGAAAAAATACTAGATTACAATGAACTGAGTAAAAGACAAAGTCTTAAATTTCATAATAAGTTAGACATGAAAAGATTCCAGGTAATATCCATTCATCCATTGTTAACTGTGTGAACTCAGCATCTAGGAGTGTCTTCATAAGCAAATTGAAACCATCAGTGTCAGGTTCTAATTGTTCCCTCTTCACATATGAAAATGCTTTCCCAACCTCTGACCTCAAACCTTTGCTAGCAAGCACTGTAATAAGATCAACATACCAGAACAATCTGGGCTTGTACTAGTGCTCCTTTGGAATCTCCTCAGAGACCTAGCAGAGATGAGAAAATTAAGAGGCATCTTAGTGTGCATTTCAGGACTATTAAAAAAATAAGCAGTACCAAAAATAAGCAGGACAGAAACATGCATGTTCGCACTTTAAAAAACGCCTAAAGTGAAGGTCATGCACATACCGAAATCAGGTGTGCTTACAGGGTCCCACGACGGTGGCGGCTCGTCCAACCCCACTAGAACCAAAGGAGGAGGTACCTATAAGCATAAACATGATGAAACATCACGCAAGTATGTAGTTGAGTTAGCTCAAAGAAGATTGTTGCACGTTACTAGCAGAAGCAAGTCACAAACAGATGTAAATATCTGCTACTTGTACTTATTTTTTGCTACCCTACCAGAAAAATGCTGCTGGTATTTACTCGTACTCCAATTCACACTACTCCTTTGCAACACCCATAATAGGCTATGTTCTAGTACTAGTTCCGGTGAAACAGATACCTAGAATCCACATATATGAAAAAGCATGGAGGCTTATACTACAGACCGCACAAATATATATGAAAAAAGCATGGAGGCCATGTTCCATTTGTTCTTTTTCTTGCTCGAAATAGTGATCATTTTTCTTGGTCCAGACAGTTGCAAGAACTACCAGGAAACATCGACGAAAATGACACAACTTTTGGGGATAGAAAAGATAGGTGACTGGAGGCCAGGAAAGAAAAAGGTGACACAAGAGCACTATGTGAGCTTTCTTTTGGACTTTCGTTGACACGAAAAATTGTCTCGTTCAGAAGCAGCTCGATGCTGGAACGAACCAACATACAACACACACGACCTCTCGGAAATAAAGCAAGACAACAGAGAAACTGCTGATGCAACAATTGGTCCCAGGATGAAGTTCCGCAAGTGGCAACTTTCGCAGAACATAGGCGCCAATGAAAAAAACATGCGGCTTTTGCTACTGCAAATAATCGCAAACCTGAATCACCCACAACTATAACTGGTAGCTGCATCCATCCATATAACAAATATGGTAAAAGGAGGAGACCCATAACAACACAGTATTATATGGATACGATCCTTATACTGTAGAGAAAAGATGGTTGTGCCATAAACATTTGGAATAGATAGAAATTGTAGTTTTCTACTTCTGTCCTAGACAGCAGCATGTTGCAAGCGCTGGTTGTTCTTTCCTGCGAAAGCAGCAGCATATCGACTACAGACACCTTGATATGTAAAGCCAAGCCATAGAACTGGCATAAAAACAAGACTACATTTGTTATGATCATAGCAATTAAAGAGGCCATCAAATCTGCATTTGCATTAAGAACAAGACGAGCTTTTTGGCTTGAAGATGAGGATGAGGTTGTTCGTTCCTTGGACAGGGATATGCCTGTTGGACTATATGCTCTTCATCTTGATAACGGTAATTGTGAAATGTATTCTCTTCAAAGGAATAAGATTGTTTACTTTCTTAAGAACCAAAAATGACATAAGTAAAATTATATGGATCATTGATATCCTATTGTTCATCTTACCTTTCTGATTTGATGATTTTCACATCATCTTGGTCACTAATTGGAATATGCCAGGTTAATATATGCTCTTAATCTTCACGTACAACACAAGAAAAAATGTAGGGTTTCGTAGCATGGAAAACAAAAAAATTCTACCGCATACAAACAAACAAGCCAAGATCTATCTACTAGATTGTAGAAACGAGTCGATGGAATAACTCAACCTCGAAGATTCCAAAGTGTTTAACGAGAGCGGATTCTCGTGGGTGATGTAGTCGTACTCTTCCCGATCTCAAGATCGCGTAGACGATCCTTCCGGCGATGCGTTCCGGCAGCGCTCCCGCAGTCGGTCACACGTTCGGTACTCGACGAAGACCTTCCTCTCCCTTGTTCCAGCAGGCAGCGGAGGTTATAGCACTCTCCTCGCGATTCCGGCAGCACAACGGCGTGGTACCAGAAGTAGAGGGGAGATCTCGCAGGGCTTCGCCTTAAGCCGGAGCGAGTATGGTGGACTATGAGAGAGACCCTCGACGATCTAGGGTTTAGACACGCCGAGGAGGGGGTGCTAGGGCCGGCGGCTAGGGCTTGGGGCTGCCCAATTCAGTGGCTAGGGGAGCCCTAGGCGGCGGCAACAGGAGGTGGCGGCGCTGGGCTAGGATTTTGGGTGGAGAACTTGTGTGCTAGGAGGGGCAGCCCTGCCCCTCCCTTTATAGGTGGGAGGCGCCGGCCAAGGAGAGGGGAGTCCCTCCCCAACTCGGATCCCTAGTGGGACGGCGGTGGAGGAGGAACTCCTCCCCAACTCGGTTTCCCACTTTCCCACCACTTCACAAAATAGCCGTTTGACTTTTCAAATTGGCGTTTGACTTTTCAAACTAGGATTTGATTAAACCCTTTATTTTGTTCAGCAATGACACCTAGTACATGATGCAATCATACCAACTTGATATAACACATTCATGTACCCTTCCCCTCCGGAGTGCCGGACATTCCGGAACCTTCTAGAACATTCCCGATGAAAACACCGGAACCATTCTCCAACCCCGAAACAGGACTTTCCTTATATGAATCTTATTCTCCGGACCATTCCGGATCTCCTCGTGATATCCCGGATCCCATCCGAGACTCCGAAAAACATTCGGTCTCTTACTCATCATTCCATAACTACTCAACCAACATCGAATCCTTAAGTGTGTCTCCCTACGGTTCGTGAATTATGTGGACATGATCGAGACACTTCTCCGAACAATAACCAATAGAGGAATCTGGAAATTCATATGGATCCCATATATTTCTACGATTACTTTGTGATCGAATGAACCACTTACATACGATACCAATTTCCCTTTGTCTCACGATAGTTTACTTATCTGAGGTTATGATCGTCGGTATCTCTGCATACCTAGTTCAACCTCGTTACTGATAAGTACTCTTTTCTCGTTCCTGTGATATGTGATCCCTTGTGAGCCAGTCACATGCTTGCAAGCTAATTGGATGACATTCCACTGAGAGGGCCCGGAGTATATCTATCCGTCATATGGATGGACAAATCCCACTCTTGATCCATGTGTCTCAACCAATACTTTCCGAACACTCAATGCCACCTTTATAGCCACCCAGTTACGGTGTGGTGTTTGATGTCATCAAAGCATCCTTCCGGTGAAGGTGATATGCATGATCTCATGGTCGAAGGAATTAGGTTTCTATGTATCAGAAAGCATATAGCAATTGAACTATTAAAATGACTTGATCTTTATGCTACGCTTATCTATAGGAGTATGTCCACCATATCATTATCCTAACGATATGATCTTGTTGTTAATAACATCTCAATGTTCATGATAGGGAAACCACAATCATTTATTAACCAACAAGCTAGTATTATAAAGAGGCTTTACTAGGGACTCTATTTTAGTGTACAAATCACACAAGTATTAATGTTTCCTTGTTAATACTATTATAGCATGAATGTAAACATTTATCATAAACACAAAGATATAATAATAACTATATTTATTATTGCCTCTAGGGCATATCTCCAACAGCCTCCCACTTGCACTAGAGTCATCTAATCTAGATTACATGGTAATATACCGAACACCCATGGCAGTTTGGTGTTGGTCATGTTTTGCCCTCGGGAGAGGTTTAGTCAACGGATCCGCCACATTCAGATCTGTGTGTACTTTGCAAATCTTTATGTCCCCATCTTGGACATGTTCTCGAATAGCGTGAAAACGTAGCTTGATGTGCTTCAGCTTCTTGTGTGACCTTGGTTCTTGCGCATTGGCTATGGCGCCCATGTTATCACAGTAGATTGACATTGGGTCCAGCGCACTAGGAACCACACCGAGCTCTGTAATGAACTCTTTCATCCATATCGCTTCTTGTGAAGCCTCCGAAGCAGCCATGTATTCCGATTCAGTTGAAGATCTCGCCACAACGCTTTGCTTTGCACTCCTCCAGCTAACTGCTGCACCATTCAAAGTAAATACGTATCCAGATTGTGATTTAGAATCATCCGGATCGGTGTTCCAACTAGCATCGGTGTAACCATTAATAACGAGTTGTTCATCACCTCCATAAGAAAGAACCATATCCTTAGTTCTTCTTAAGTACTTAAGGATGTTTTTGACCGCTGTCCAATGATCCACTCCTGGATCACTTTGATATCTGCTAGTTAAACTAACAGCATATGCAATGTCGGGTCTAGTACATAGCATGGCATACATTAGAGATCCTATGGCTGAGGCATAGGGAGTCTTACTCATCCTTTCTCTATCTTCTGCCGTTGTCGGACTTTGAGTTTTACTCAAGGTCGTATTGGGCAACATGGGCAAGAACCCTTTCTTGCTATCTTCCATTCCAAACCTCTTTAGAACTTTGTCCAAATATGTACTTTGTGACAATGATATTAGGCGTCTCGATCTATCTCTATAAATCTTTATGCCTAATATGTAAGCTGCTTCGCCAAGATCCTTCATTGAAAAACTATTATTCAAATATTCCTTGACACTATTAAGAAGGTCTACATCATTCCCAATCAACAATATGTCATCTACATATAGTATTAAGAATGCTACAGAGCTCCCACTCACTTTCTTGTAAATACAAGCTTCTCCATAAGTTTGTATAAAACCAAAACTTTTGATTACCTTATCAAAATGTTGATTCCAACTTCGGGATGCTTGCTTCAATCCATAAATGGACCTTTGAAGTTTGCATACCTTGTTAGCATCTTTAGGATCGACAAAACCTTTGGGTTGCATCATATACAACTCTTCATCAATGTCTCCATTGAGGAATGCTGTTTTGACATCCATCTGCCATATCTCATAATCATAATATGCAGCGATTGCTAACATAATCCTCACAGACTTTAGCTTTGCTACCGGTGAGAAAGTCTCATCGTAGTCAACTCCTTGAATTTGTCGAAACCTTTTTGCGACAAGTCGATCTTTATAGACAGTAACATTACCATCAGCATCTGTTTTCTTCTTAAAAAATCCATTTGTTCTCGACAGCCTTCCGGCCATCCAGTAAGTCCACCAAAGTCCATACTTGGTTTTCGTACATGGATCCAATCTCGGATTTCATGGCTTCTTGCCATTTATTGGAATCTGGGCTCATCATCGCTTCCTCATATGTCTCAGGGTCATCGGTGTTATCCACCAACATGATACTCATAACGGGATCATACCAATCAGGATTGGTACGAGTTCTCGTTGACCTGCGAGGCTCTGTAGTAACTTCAACCGAAGTTTCATGATCATCATCATTAGCTTCCTCTCTTACTGGTGCAGGCACCACAGGAACTTCTTCCGGTGCTGCGCTACTCGCAATTTCGAGAGAAGGTTCAACAACCTCGTCGAGTTCTACTTTCCTTCCAGTCACTTCTTTCGAGAGAAATTCCTTCTCTAGAAAGGATCCATTCTTGGCAACGAAGATTTTGCCTTCGGATCTATGATAGAAGGTATACCCGATAGTTTCCTTCGGGTATCCTATGAAGACGCATTTTTCCGCTTTGGGTTCAAGCTTGTCCGGCTATAACTTCTTTACATAGGCTTCACAACCCCAAACTTTAAGGAACGACAATTTAGGTTTCTTCCCAAACCATAATTCATACGGTGTTGTTTCAACGGATTTAGATGGTGCCCTATTTAAAGTGAATGCGGCTGTTTCTAATGCATAACCCCAAAATGATAGCGGTAAATCTGTAAGTGACATCATAGAACGAACCATATCTAAGAGAGATCGATTACGACGTTCAGACACACCATTACGCTGTGGTGTTCCCGGCGGTGTCAATTGTGAAAGTATTCCGCATTTCTTCAAATGCTCGCCAAACTTGTAACTTAGATATTCACCTTCACGATCACAATGTAGAAATTTAATCTTCTTGTTACGTTGATTCTCAACCTCACTTTGAAATTCCTTAAACTTCTCGAAAGTTTCGGACTTATGTTTCATGAAATAGATATACCCATATCTACTCAAGTCATCCGTGAAGGTAAGAACATAACGATAACCACCGCGCGATGCTACACTCATTGGACCACACACATCGGTATGTATGATTTCCAATAAGTCCGCAGCTCGCTCCAACATACCAGAAAATGGAGTCTTAGTCATTTTTCCCATCAGACATGCTTCGCATCTTTCAAGTGATTCGAAATCAAGTGATTCAAGAAGTCCATCGGAATGGAGTTTCTTCATACGCTTCACTCCAATATGACCAAGACGACAGTGCCACATATAGGTCGAGTTATCACTCGATTTCAAACGTTTAGCCTCAATGTTATTAATATGTGTATTTCCACTATCGAGATTCAATAAGAATAGACCATCTATCAAAGGTGCATGTGCATAAAACATATTACTCATATAAATCGAACAACCATTATTCTCGGACTTAAACAAGTAACCGTCTCGCAATAAACAAGATCCCGATATAATGTTCATGCTTAACGCAGGCACCAAATAACAATTATTTAAGTATAAAACTAATCCCGACGGTAGATGAAGGGGTAGCGTGCCGACCGCGATCACATCAACCTTTGATCCGTTTCCAACGCGCATCGTCACCTTGTTCTTCGCTAGCTTCCGTTTATTCTGCAGCACCTGTTTCGAGTTACAAATATGAGCAACCGAACCAATATCAAATACCCAGGCACTACTACGAGTACTAGTGAGATACACATCAATAACATGTATATCGGATATACCTTTCTTCTTGATGTTGCCGTTCTTCAAATCCGCCAAGTACTTTGGGCAATTCCGCTTCCAGTGACCTTCTCCCTTGCAGTAAAAGCACTCAGTATCAGGCTTAGGTCCAGCCTTGGTCTTCTTCGTCGGCGCGGTAACTTTCTTACCACCCTTCTTGAAGTGTCCCTTTTGCTTAGACTTGCCTTTCTTGAATTTGGTGGTCTTATTGACCAACAACACTTGGTGCTCTTTCTTGATCTCCACTTCTGCAGATTTTAACATGGCGAAGAGTTCTGGCAACGTCTTGTTCATGTTCTGCATGTTGTAGTTCATCACAAAGTTCTTGTAACTTGGTGGTAGTGATTGGAGGACACGGTAAATCCCCAAAGCATTAGGAATCACTATACCCAAGCTTTGAAGTTTGTTTGCGTGCCCAGACATCTTAAGCACATGCTCACTAACGGAGTTGCCTTCTTCCATCTTGCAGTTAAAGAACTTTTCAGAAGCCTCATAGCTCTCAATTTCCGCATGAGTCTCAAAGATCAATTTGAGATCACGGACAATATCATGTGGGTCTGAATTCTCAAACCTTTTCTGAAGCTCCGATTCTAAACCATACAAGATAGCACACTGAACTGTGGAGTACTGAGTCTTCCGAGTGAGGTAAACATTCTTTACTTCATCGGTAGCAGTAGCTGCAGGTGGGTCACCTAGCGGTGCATCCAGCACATAGGTCAAATTACCAGCTGTGAGGACAATCCTCAAATTGCGGAACCAATCCGCGAAGTTGCTTCCATTGTTTTTCAACTTTTCTTTCTCTAGGAACGCATTAAAATTGATGGTAGGGGCCGCCATTGATCTACAACATATTTGCAATAGTTTAGACTAAGTTTATGATAAATTGAGTTCTAATTAATAGTTAATTAATCTAGGTGAACTCCCACTCAAAACAAAATCCCTCACATTGTTTTAGTGATCACATGAACCAAATCCACCACATCAAAACCGATCATCACGAGAGTTGATGTAGCTTCAATGGCGAACAATCAACATGTTCATCATATCTACTATATGATTCATGCTTTACCTTTCGGTGATCCGTGTTCCGAGACCATGTCTGTACATGCTAGGCTCGTCAAGATAAAACCTTAGCTTCCGCATGAGCAAATCTGGCTTGCTCACGTTGTATACACTTGCGGAATCTAACACACCCGATCATCGCGTGGTGCTTCGAAACAACAAGCTTTAGCAACGGTGCTAACTAAGGGTGAACACTTATGATTTGAAATTCATGTGCATGAGGGATCATCTTATAATGCTACCGTAGTTAACTAAGCAATACAAGATGCATAAAGGATTAACATCACATGCAATTCATAATATGTGATATGATATGGCCTTTCTTCTTTGTGCTTCCGATCTCCATCTTCAAGCACGAACATGATCTCCATCATCACCGGCATTGCATCAAGGTCAATGACGCCGCTTCATGGTTGTCGTCCACCAGCTTCAACTATTACAACTACTTTGAATAGACACGCGGGTCTTAACATAAATTAAAGACAACCATATGGCTCCTGTCGGTTGCCAACTTACAATAAGGAACATTGCATACATCAAATATAATCACAATCATGGCCATATCACATCACTGCACACCCCTGCAAAACAAAGTTAGACGCCTCTACTTTCTTTGCATGTTTTATGTGGTTTGGGGCTTTCAATAAGTGTCGTTCTAACTTACGAACAAGAACCACAACATTGATACTAGTATTGTCAATCACCTGTTGTAAATTGGATCTTAACTATGTTGGGAGAAACAGGCACCCGCAAAGCCACTTATGCAATACAAGTTGCATGTCAAGCGTGGAGCAAGTCTCATGAACGATGTCATGTAAGGTTAGCCCAGGCCGCTTCATCCCACCATCCCGCAAGATGCAAAGTACACAAGAAGCAATCGACAATAAAAGCATCAACGCCCACAATGACCATTGTGTTCTACTCGTGCCACAGATCTGCATATAGACACGGCTCTGATACCACTTTAGGGTTTCGTAGCATGGAAAACAAAAAATTTCTACCGCATAAAAACAAACAAGCCAAGATCTATCTACTAGATTGTAGCAACGAGTCGATGGAATAACTCACCCTCGAAGATTCCAAAGTGTTTAACAAGAGCGGATTCTCGTGGGTGATGTAGTCGTACTCTTCCCGATCTCAAGATCGCGTAGACGATCCTTCCGGCGCTGCGTTCCGGCAGCGCTCCCGCAGTCGGTCACACGTTCAGTACTCGACGAAGACCTTCCTCTCCCTTGTTCCAGAAGGCAGCGGAGGTTGTAGCACTCTCCTCACGATTCCGGCAGCACAACGGCGTGGTAACGGAAGTAGAGGGGAGATCTCGCAGGGCTTCGCCTTAAGCCGGAGCGAGTATGGTGGACTATGAGAGAGACCCTCGACGATCTAGGGTTTAGACACGCCGAGGAGGGGGTGCTAGGGCCAGCGGCTAGGTCTTGGGGCTTCCCAAGTCGGCGGCTAGGGGAGCCCTAGGCGGCGGCAACAGGAGGTGGCGGCGCCGGGCTAGGGTTTTGGGTGGAGAACTTGTGTGCTAGGAGGGGCAGCCCTGCCCCTCCCTTTATAGGTGGGAGGCGCCAGCCAAGGGGAGGGGAGTCCCTCCCCAACTCGGATCCCTAGTGGGCCGGCGGTGGAGGAGGAACTCCTCCCCAACTCGGTTTCCCACTTTCCCACCACTTCACAAAATAGCCGTTTGACTTTCCAAATTGGCGTTTGACTTTTCAAACTAGGATTTGATTAAACCCTTTATTTTGTTCAGCGATGACACCTAGTACATGATGCAATCATACCAACTTTATATAACACATTCATGTACCCTTCCCCTCCGGAGTGCCGGACATTCCGGAACCTTCTAGAACATTCCCGATGAAAACACCGGAACCATTCTCCAACCCCGAAACAGGACTTTCCTTATATGAATCTTATTCTCCGGACCATTCCGGATCTCCTCGTGATATCCCGAATCCCATCCGAGACTCCAAACAACATTTGGTCTCTTACTCATCATTCCATAACTACTCAAACAACGTCGAATCCTTAAGTGTGTCTCCCTACGGTTCGTGAATTATGCGGACATGATCGAGACACTTCTCCGAACAATAACCAATAGAGGAATCTAGAAATTCATATGGCTCCCATATATTTCTACGATTACTTTGCGATCGAATGAACCACTTACATACGATACCAATTTCCCTTTGTCTCACGATAGTTTACTTATCTGAGGTTATGATCGTCGGTATCTCTGCATACCTAGTTCAACCTCGTTACTGATAAGTACTCTTTTCTCGTTCCCGTGATATGTGATCCCTTGTGAGCCAGTCACATGCTTGCAAGCTAATTGGATGACATTCCACCGAGAGGGCCCAGAGTATATCTATCCGTCATATGGATGGACAAATCCCACTCTTGATCCATGTGCCTCGACCAATACTTTTCGAACACTCAATGCCACCTTTATAGCCACCCAGTTACGGTGTGGTGTTTGATGTCATCAAAGCATCCTTCCGGTGAAGGTGATATGCATGATCTCATGGTCGAAGGAATTAGGTTTCTATGTATCAGAAAGCATATAGCAATTGAACTATTAAAATGACTTGATCTTTATGCTACGCTTATCTATAGGAGTATGTCCACCATATCATTCTCCTAACGATATGATCTTGTTGTTAATAACATCTCAATGTTCATGATAGGGAAACCACAATCATTTATTAACCAACAAGCTAGTATTATAAAGAGGCTTTACTAGGGACTCTATTTTAGTGTACAAATCACACAAGTATTAATGTTTCCTTGTTAATACTATTATAGCATGAATGTAAACATTTATCATAAACACAAAGATATAATAATAACTACATTTATTATTGCCTCTAGGGCATATCTCCATCAAAAAAAGCTTCATCGACTCGATCTGCTAGACTGACTACTACTACTACATAGATCAAAGAACACAGAGGGTATTTAGAGGTGCTTAAATTAGTGGATCCGAATTTGTTCTTAATCAAGAACTCATCCTCATCCATCGGTTTGAATCAAGAACCCTAGGTAAAGTTATATCTACAGAGGAATCATATAGCAGTAGATGGGAGAGGAGGGGATGAAGTGGATGGACTTACGGGAGAGAAATCCAGAACTGCCGGAGAAGAAGGCGGCGTCGGTGATGCCGGAACGTATGGAGCGCCTGGCTGCTGCGGGATGGGGAGAAGGCGGCGCCGGCGTCGGTCGGCTGCGGGATGGGAAGAAGGCGGCGGCGGCGTTGGTCGGCTGCGGGATGGGAAGAAGGAGGCGTCGGCGTTCGTGGGCTGCGGGGCGTCGACGTTCCGCGAGTGGTGGTCGAGAGCGCCGCCACCAGCCGAGAGAAACGCGAGGGTGGGGGCGATTTTGGGTTCCACCTCGAACCCCCTGGACCCTGCGTGGTTCTATCGGGTTGGGTTGGGTTGAGCCCAACCGAAACCAGTCTACAAAACGGTTCTACCGGGGTTTCGGGTGGATCAAAATCAGCCGGGTTTAGACCCACAGAAACCGCTCAATACTCTACAACAAAACAAGGCCTAGAATGGCTTATATCAGTAAATGGAGCGACTAGCTTTTATTGCTGAGAATGTTTAAGAGAAAAAAGTTCTTGGGTACGTTGAGCAGACGTGGATGGTTATAGTGCCTTCGAGACCCAGCTCAGATCGTGCTCGATCGTGTGTAGGTGGGCGTATACGTGGCGCGTATCTGCTGGAGCAGGGGAGGAACGCAATCTGTTAGCGGAGGAGAAGCTTGAAACGTGGCCTACCTGACATCACACATGCACCGCAGTTGCATGCATGCACGCCGCCACGTCTGCGACACGTGCAGCTACATAGCAGGTCGGCCATGGCGGGTCTGCTACTTATTTATACCTACACTAGTGCAGGCCACCCCCTTTAACTCCGGTTGGGAGGACCCTCTAACAGCGGTTCCCCAACCGTTGTTGAGGGTTCGGTGTTAGAGGGGGGCCCCTTTAACAACGGTTCTTATACGAACCGGTGTTAAAGGGTGGCGCACGTGGGGCTGCCGCAGGCCTCAGGCCCCCCCCTTAACACCGGTTCGTATCCGGAACCGGTGTTAAAGGTTCTTCTGCCGCGACAGAGATTTAGGCCGTTTTCCTGCCGCGGCAGAACTCTGCCGCGGCAGGAAAACGGCCTAAATCTCTGCCGCGGCAGACTTCTGCCTCTGCCCCGTTCTGGGCGTATTTCTGCGGGAGGGGGGGAGCGAGGGGGAATCGATCGGGAGCGGTATACACATAAATCGTCATCGGTACATACGAGTACATGAATAATTAAGCAACTATTATTATACACAAACATCGTCATCGGCACATACATCGTCATCGGCACATACATCGTCATCGTTCATTTTGGTGGATATCTAAAGAGTTCTCCGCCAGGCGTGACGACCTCATCAAGTATGAACCCCGCCAATTCCTCTTGAATGGCTCATATGCGTTCAAATGGTAGGAGTTGGTCCCGCATCCGTTCGATCTGAATATATATGAAGAATGGGCCGTCAATATATATATAAGAATAAAACTCAACACAATTGATGGTAATAAAATAATGTTGTGGACTTTGTTTACTTACTCTAAGTTGTTCTAGTGCGGCTTGGCCCGTCGCACATATCGTGTTGCGAATGAATTCGCAAACATAGTACCCACATAAGTTATTGCCGTGTCCCTGATGCGCGCACTTTACGAGAATAGAGAGTTCAATCAAAATAATAATCAATAAAGCATGATATAATGGAATTGGAAGCTAGCTAGTATTACTTACATTTTGGTCTACAAATTTTAGTTCTTCTGACCATTCACCCACGGCCCTGCCCGTGAACCTTTTCCAAACCCTGTCCGACAAAGAAAATGGATAAAGAAGTAATTAATTACTTATTGTCACGAAAGTTGCCGATCTAGTGTGATAATATGATTGAAATTACCTCTGGAGCATCTCTCTAAAGTTTGCCCATATCTCTTTTTCTTTTCGTAACGAGTCCATGACAAGGACTTTTCCTGAGTCGGGTTGAATGACTAGCAGAATAAAGTGGAACCTACGCACGCATAACTCATCATTAGTTACACTTAACATCGAGTAAGCTGAAATAGAATGTGTACAAGAGAGAGGGTAACAGTACTCACGAGAAGTTGTAAGGCAATAGTATTTCCCTTTTGGTTTGTTGTCTCAGTAAAAACGTTAGCAAGTAATCTTCTGTTTGCCCGGGTTTGGTTTCTACCACTTCTTCATGAACTCTATTTGGGTCAACGAACCCAATGTCAAAAGGGCCTCCTTTCCTGCATTTCATAACCTTTTTCCTGCATAATAGTATATACATATATGGTGAGCATATATATATACATGCAATTAATAAAGTGAATGAGATGAGATATAAATTATAGAAATAGTACTTACACACAATAAAAGCTGATGGCAGCTTTGTCGAGTTCCTTCTGATTGAATAGAAAATGCAAGTCTTGAATGTTGAAGTCGATCGCGTCATCTCCGCAGAAGAAAATATCATCTCTTATATGCGCCGTGATCCATTCTAACTTTCTCGTCTTGCAGAAATGAAGGTACCACTTGTGCAATTTTCGCATCTTTGTTGGTAGAGTCTTGAGCTCCTCTTTCTTGACGAGATTCTTCCCATACTTCCATGGCTGTATGGGGTTGGCATCGCATTTGGGCAAGTTGTCTCCCATGACGTTCAAGTATGCAATGTAAGTCATCCCCATCTCATTGGCCTTTCTTTGTAGCTCTGCCTCGTAATCATTTACGGGAGGAGCGTCCTGTGTGTCGAACATTTGGTGCGGGGCACATGATTGGTTTTCCTGCTCTCCGAGCATGGGAACTGTTTTCTGGGGTGCCTCACGACTGCTACTTTCAGTCTCCCTACAGCGCCTTGCATCCGCCTTCAAAATCTGGCGCTCGTAGTCCGGCACAAGTGGGGTTTCAGGTTTCGAAAGATTTTTGTAAAACTTCTCCACCACCGCCGGATCTATTTTCTCCTTTGGCTCGGCCCGTCTAGGTGCAAAGAATTTCTTGACCTGTTCTTCCGAGATCCTATTGGTCTCCTCGTCACTGCGATTCTACGGTAAAACCGGCAATGGCTTGGCGGAAGGCTGCGGGACGTAGTTTTTTGAACTCTTTGGCGTACGGTTTCCTGCGGATTTCTTTGTGGCAGCGCTACTGATGCTCCTCGTGGCAGTGCTCTTCCGCTTACGCTGAGGAGATGGCTGAAGCACCGGAGATGGCTGACGGGCCGGAGATGGCTGCCGCGCCGGAGATGGCTGCCGCGCCGGAGATAGCTGAAGCGGCTCAGACTGCTGACGCTGCGGAGACGGCGGGGGTGCCAGTGACCTCCAATTTGGAAGCATAATGTGTTCCTTCTTCCAAAGAATGGTTGTTTTCACTGCAAATTTGAGTTGAGTTTCCCCTTCACCTGTAGCATGGTCAAGCTGTGCTTCCTCATATTCCTTCACAACCTCATCTACCCCGACAATAGCATAGCCATCTGGAATCGGTCGGCAGTGGTAAGTTCCACCAGCTACAGGAGGTAAGGCATAGCCGACAGCCACCTTAATGGATAAGCCCATTAATCTCACATGCAGCTCAGCGTGTTCGCTCTCCGTGATATCATCCACGGGGTATCGAGGACCCGTCATTTCAAGCGTGGGCTGCACGTTCTCCGTGGAAGCCACACTGCTTTTCCGCGTAGAGTCTGGGCCGCGGGCAGCTTCCAATGCAGGCTCTTCGTGCCGCTGAGATGGGCCGGTAGCTTGATGGCTCTGTTGTGCATTCACTTGCGCCTGCAGCGCCGCAAGTGCATGTTCTATCTGTGTCATCCGCTCTGTACGCTCTTTTTCTTTTCTGCCGCGCCATCTGTAAGAGTCGCTCCAGTCGGCAAACCCATCCTTCCACGTCATACCCCCTGTGCCTCGTGCATGTCCAAGGTGTTCTTTTTTACCGATGGCGCGTGTGAGCTGGTCATTCTCTCTGTCGGGATGGAAGGTCCTGGCGGATGTTTCCTCGTATGCCGTGATGAGTTCAGTGACGGGTTTGGCAAGGAGGGTTGGGAAGATACACAATCCTGTTTCTGGGTCCAACCTTGCCCCGATTCCGTAGAACCAAGTCTTTGCACGTAGGTCCCACCCATCTGTCTGGGGTGTGATCCCTCTCTCGCGTAGGGCCTTCTCAGCTTCCTCCCACTTAGGCCTCTGAGATATGTAGCCACCTGACCCGTCCTCTGGTGATATTCCTTCTTCAGGGCATTAAGCGTATTGGTTTCTGACCTCTTTTTAGCTATAGCACTTTTTTTATATGTCTCAAATTCGGGCCAGTGAGGTCTTATCTTCGCATAATATGCGTCTTCGAAATTTGGAGTCTCGCCAGCTTTGACAAATTTGTTCAATTTTGTCTTCCAGTTGCGGAAAGCGTCAGCCATCTTCTTTAGAGTCCACTCTTTGACCTTTTCCTTTATAACCGGGTTGTTTTCATCCTCCTCTGGCGGAAGGGTGAAATTTACCAACAACAAATTCCAAAGCGTTTCTTTGGATCTGTCATCGACAAAGGTACCGTCGCCCTTCTTTGGCTTATTCCAATTTTCAATTATGATTGGGATTTGGTCCCTAACAAGAACTCCAGCCTGACGTACAAATTTGCCTGCGGCCTTCTTGGGCTCCATCGGCCTGCCATCAACACGGACTGCTTCGATCGTGAACTTTGCATGATCTTTCAACCGCTGGCTCGCGCCTCGCTTGTTCTTTATCGTAGAAGAAGATGGTTGCTGGCTGGTCGATCCAGAGGGCTAAAAGAAGAAAGAAGCGTTAATTAATTAATACATGTAGAACAAGATTGTTGGTGAAAGTCAGCAGAGGCTTAATCAATGCATATACCTCGCCGGACTTTGTAACCATTAAATTGCGTTCACCGGAGTCTTCATCTTCTCCATGACTAGTACTTGAGCTGTCGTCATCATGTCCCTCCAAGTTCAGATATTGTGAGGTGTCCTCATCAATAATGTTCTCCATTATTTCTTCTTCTTCAAGGTTTCTACTAAGTGGATCCATAGTTTCTAAAACAATAATATTATCTAGAGTAAGAGTGTAAACATTCAAGTGGACTTGGATTCATACACAAATATACATATTATTCATACAAAAATACACAAATGAAATTAAAACCCTAAGGATGCTTGATCATTTTAAACGAGTTCTGAGGGGTCGAAACCCTAATCAGGATGAGTCAGAGGTCCAATTTGTATACAAGTTTTAATCTATGCATGTAGTACAATTTATATTAGCCGGTGAAACTACGTTGCCCGCGAACCCGCCCCGCTTGACACCCTATCTATACTACTACTCCCTCCATAATTACATGTCATCTTAGTTTCGAGTTTCCCGATTTTGACCATCAAGTTCACCACCAACACTAAGTAAACAATATTATCGATGTTACAACATCAGAAACTTTACTCAAATATGAATACACGACTACATCTTTTATACGTCACACATATTTCCCACATTGTTCACATTGTGCCGCCAACTTTGACACATTGTTCACATTGTGCCGCCGCCGACTGCCAGACGCAGAGGTGTGGACGGCGGCTCCGACGGCGAGGGCGAGGGCGGCCGCTCCGAGGGCGAGGGCGGCGGCTCCGACGGCGAGGGCGGCGGCTCCGACTGCGAGGGCTGGACGCGGCGCCGGTGCGGCTGCTCTCTGCGCGCGGATGCATTATAAAATAATTGCATTTTCAATTATTTCATTTTAAATTATTTTTTGGAATATTATAAAACCATTTGCATTTTTGGAATTTACATAAACAATTTTCTTAATTAGAAAACATTTATGGAAATGTTTTTGTCTCTTACAGATAGGGCCCACATGTCAGGTATTTTCTTCACTGAAATAATTACAGAAATAATAAAAGAAAAAGAAAACGAATATTGCATCACGTTGATGTCAGCAATGGAGCTCCTCTCAGGTCGATCTTGCTCCCGTCGATCTGCTACACGCGGGGACTTATGGTTGGGCTGGTTGGAAAGAGGAGGTCGAGGCGGACCTAGTAGTGGTGGCGCCTCCCCTTTTTGGTCGCCGGAGAACATAGAACGGCGAGGAACTGCGGCGGTTGGCGGCGGTTACACGATGCGGAGGTGATATAGACCGTGAGGGAGGAAGAGAAGATGTGCCTGAGCACCAGAGGCTCACCAGGAAGCCGATGGTGGGGTCGACAAGGCCGGGGAAGGTCGGGAACGCCGGCGTTGTCGATGGCGATCGGCGGACAGAGGTGGGTGACAGGGCCGACGATTCAGGGCACCCACGGACGATTCCTCCCTCACTCTCCGAGGGCGGTGGCGGCCGGCGGTGGCTTCTCTCCGCTTCGATCGGTGGTGGTGGTGGCGGCGCTTCTCTCTGCTTCGATGGCGCGCGCGGTGGCGGTACGGTGGCGGTGGCGATCTGGCTGCTCTGGGGGGAAGAAAGGAAGGGGAAGGTGAATTTAATACCCCCCCCTTTAACACCGGTTCGTGGCTGGAACCGGTGTTAAAGGGGGGGCATTTATTACCACCCCCCTTTAACACCGGTTCCAGCCACGAACCGGTGTTAAAGGGGGGGTGGTGCGCGCGGGAAACGAAATAAATGCCCCCCCTTTAACACCGGTTCCTGTCTGGAACCGGTGTTAAAGGGGGGGCATTTATTTCATGCATTAAAGGGGCATTTTTAATTCAAAAAATATGATATGAATTTAGAAAATTCATATCTTTTTCATTTCAACTCAGAAAAATATGAATAATATATCATAATTTTCAGAAAAATAATATCTATCCATTCATGTAAATCATTTTATATTTACTTTACATGAAAATTTCCAAAATAATTAAAACACTTACATATAAATTTTGATTATTCAATTCAAACAAAAATAAATTGTTAAATCCTAAAACTTTGAACATAACAAATATTAAGCATCTAAAAAATGATTTTTATTAGATCAAATCATATTTTAATGCCGCATCTTTTGTATTAACATTTTTGAATTGATTGGATATTTAAATGTCGCATATTTTGTATACACTTGAATCTCACCAAGCCTCGCTCAACTTGCATTGTTTTTTGATAAAATAGCATATTGTGAACCTAAAAATGATTTTTGTAAAAAATCATGAGCATCGTATCATGTACTTGTAGTTCATATCTGACCCACTTCCTGCCGATTCGGTAGGAATTTGTCTTTTTCACCAGAGGTGGACGGAAAGGTTTCAGATCCCCCTGTTGGTACATAAAAGAACTGAAAATTAAGATACATGGCCAGATTAAGTAACAATCGGCCGAACTGGAACTGAAAATTAAGATACATAAAAGAACTGAAAATTAAGATACATGGCCAGATTAAGTAACAATCGGCCGAATTTGTTTCGGAATGTTGGAGTGATTCAGTCATGCTCCTGCCTACACCTGTAATACTCGCCACTGTAGTCGTCGTACTCGCCGCCGCCGTCATCGCTGTCGTCGTCGGGGTCGCCGTAATTGAACCTCTGGAGAGTACATAATATGAGCATGAACTTCTTGGCATATGTCCTTCCTTATGATCGCTTCAGACGTAACCATGGAGCATCTTCTTTACTTAACGGAATGCTTGGGTCAGTTTTCACTGTGAAGGGCGGAATTTCATCAAACTTATTATAATCTTCTGACATGTCTGTCTTGTCCTCGATTCCCACGATGTTTCTTTTCCCTGAAAGAACTATGTGACGCTTTGGCTCATCATATGATGTATTCGTTTGCATATTTTTTCTTTTTTTTGGTCTGGAGGACATGTCCTTCACATAGAAAACCTGAGCCACATCATTGGCTAGGACAAATGGTTCGTCTAAGTTCTTCATAAGATTGTTGAGATCCACCGTTGTCATTCCGTACTTCTTGTCTACCTCAACCCCTCCTCCTGTTAGCTTGACCCATTTGCATCGAAACAAGGGGATCTTAAAATTAGGTCCATAGTCAAGTTTCCATATCTCCTCTATGAACCCATAATACGTGGTCTTTTGCCCATTGTCTTCTGCTGCATCGAAGCGGACACCACTGTTTTGGTTGGTGCTCTTTTTATCTTGGCCTATCGTGTAAAATGTATTCCCATTTATCTCGTACCCTTGAAAAGTACATACAGTCGAAGATGGTGTCCTGGCCAACAAGTACAGCTGATCCCCAACAGTGGTGTTATTCGTGAGAAGTCTTTGCAGCCAGCCGCCAAAACTCGCCATGTGTTCACTTATAATCCATTCATCAGACTGCCCCGGGTGTTTGAGGCGTATTAAATTCTTGTGTTCATTGATATACGGGGCAACCAAGATAGATCTTTGTAAAACCGTGTAGTGTGCTTGATTGAGAGAATGCCCGTCCCTACATATCATTGCTTTACATCCTAGGGTGCCTTTTCCACGCAGTCTCCCCTCATGTCGTGATTCTGGAACACCAATCGCCTTAAGGTCAGGAATAAAATCAACACAGAACTCAATGACCTCCTCTGTTACATAGCCCTTGGATATGCTTCCTTATGGCCTAGCACGGTTATGAACATATTTCTTTAAGACTCCCATGTACCTCTCAAAGGGTAACATATTGTGTAGAAATACAGGACCGAGAATGGCAATCTCTTCTACTAGGTGAACCAGGAGATGCGTCATAATATTGAAGAAGGATGGTGGGAACACCAACTCAAAGCTGACAAGACATTGGGCCACATCTGTTTGTAACCCTGGTAGGCTTTCTGGATCGATTACCTTCTGAGATATTGCATTGAGGAATGCACATAGCTTCACAATGGGTACTCGAACATTTTCAGGTAGAAGCCCCCTCAATGCAATCGGAAGCAATTGTGTCATAATCACGTGGCAGTCATGAGACTTCAGGTTTTGAAATTTTTTCTCTGCCATATTTATTATTCCCTTTATATTCAACGAGAAGCCAGACGGGACCTTGATACTGCTCAGACATTCAAAAAAGATTTCCTTCTCTGCTTTGGTAAGAGCATAGCTGGCAGGAGTTAAGTGGCATCGTTTACCCTTCTCGTTCTCAGGATGCATAGGCTCTTCAGGGGCCTTCAGACGTTGCTGGTCCTGTCGTGCTTCCGGTGTATCTTTTGTCTTCCCATACACTCCTAGAAAGCCTAGCAGGTTCACGCAAACATTCTTCGTCACGTGCATCACGTCGATTGAAGAGCGGACCTCTAAGACTTTCCAATAGGGTAGGTCCCAAAATATAGATTGCTTCTTCCACATGGGCGCGTGTCCGGCATCGTCATTCGGAACAGATAGACTGCCAGGATCTTTTTCAAAGATTACTTCGAGGTCCTTGACCATACCAAATACCTCCTCACCGGTACGGAGGACAGGCTTCCTCCGGGGTTCTGCCAGACGTTTGAAATGCTTGCCTTTCTTTCTTACTGGATGCAGGTTCGGAAGAAATCGGCGATACCCTAGGTACACAACCTTCTTACATTTATCCAAATATACACTTTCAGTATCATCTAAACAGTGTGTGCATGCATTGTATCCCTTGTTTGTCTGTCCTGAAATGTTACTAAGAGCAGGCCAATCATTGATGGTTACGAAAAGCAATGCTCGTAGGTCAAATGGCTCCCCTTTGTGCTCATCCCACATACGTACACCTGGTTTGGCCCACAGCTGTAAAAGTTCTTCAACTAATGGCCTTAGGTACACATCAATGTCGTTGCCGGGTTGCCTCGGGCCTTGGATGAGCACTGGCATCATAATGAACTTCCTCTTCATACACAACCAAGGAGGAAGGTTATAGATACATAGGGTCACAGGCCAGGTGCTGTGACTGCAGCTCTGCTCACCAAAAGGATTCATGTCGTCTGTACTTAGACCAAACCTTAAGTTCCTTGCGTCACGTGCGAAGTCCGGGTACTCTCGCTCGACTTTTCTCCACTGTGACCCATCAGCGGGGTGTCTCAACATCGCGTCTTTCTTACGGTCTTCCATGTGCCATCGCAACAACTTGGCATGCTCTTTATTTCTGAAGAGACGTTTTAACCGTGGTATTATAGGAGCATACCACATAACCTTGGCGGGAACCTTCTTCCTAGGGGCCTCACCCTCAACATCGTCAGGATCGTCTGATCTTATACCGCAGTGCAGTGCATACCGGGCATGCATCCAAATTCTCGTACTTCTCACCGCGGTAGAGGATGCAGTCATTAATGCAGGCATGTATCTTCTGCACGTCTAATCCTAGAGGGCAGACAACCTTCTTTGCTTGGTATGTACTGTCAGGCAACTCATTATTTCTTGGAAGAAGATTCTTCATTTTTACCAACAACTTTGAAAATGCGCTGTCAGTCACACCATTCTCTGCCTTCCATTGCAGCAAATCCAGTGTGGCACCTAGCTTTTTGTGGCCATCTTCGCAAGTTGGATACAACAATGTTTTGTGATCCTTTAACATCTGCTCCAGCTTCTCCTTCTCCTTTTCAGTTTCACATTCTTCCTTTGCATCGTAATGGCCCGACCAAGATCGTCATCAGCGGGCCCATCTGCTCCCTCTTGATCTTCATTATCTACCTCCGTTGCATTATCATCATATTCAGGATACATATTATGATAGTTTTCATCATCCTCTTCTTCTTCGTTGTCTTCCATCACAACCCTTTTTTCTCCGTGCTTTCCAACAATTATAGCTGGACATGAAACCGGATCGAAGCAGGTGGGCGTGAATGGTTCTGGTATTTGAGTAGTCTTTCTTGTTCTGACAGTGAACACACGGACAGCACATAAAACCATTGTGACCACGGTTTGTATTAGCCACAACGATGAAATTTTGGAGGCCCGTAATGTACTCGGAAGTGCGGCGGTCACCGTACATCCATTGCCGATTTATCTGCATTAATATGTAGTATATATCAAAAAATAATAAGGAGATGACCATTTATATATATAATACATCAATGACACATGAAACTATAGTTGCCGACCTCGACCGAGACGGAAAGAGCAACAAGAAAGCTTATTTTGAGCTCTCGGCCATTTCACCGAACACCTCTAGTGCATATGAAAAAAACACAAACTAGCACTCTTCACACCCTCTTGCTAGGCCCAAAATGTAAAAGAATGGAAGAGTGGGGTGTGTGTGGGCTGGGGTGGTGTCTTATATAGCCCCCCCTTTAACACCGGTTCATGCCACGAACCGGTGTTAAAGGGGGGGTGCGCGGGCCACTGCTGCAGGTACCTTTAACACCGGTTCGTGGCACGAACCGGTGTTAAAGGGGGACTCTTTTTTTGCCGCAGGGGCCACGCTGGTACGGTCCTCCGTTAACACCGGTTCGTAGAAAAACCGGTGTTAAAGCCCCTTTTCGGGATCCACAAAAGACCTCGTTTCCACTAGTGCTAGCTCGGCTGTCTGCGACAAAACAGTCCACCGCTAGCTGGAACTTGCTGATAAGATCGATCGATCGACTACGTACTTCCAGATACACACTGAGAATACAAAACACGATGGCGGCGGCGAGCCAGAGCCACAGCGGGCAGCTGCTGCATCCGCCGCCGGCGACGGCGAGCATGATGGCGCGGGTGGACCGGCTGGACCTGGTGGTGGGGTACCTCGAAGAGATGCGCCACCACGGCGGCACCGGCAGCGCCAGGTCCTCCACCTCGCCCTCGACCCCCACAACGTTCTCTTCGTCGTCCCCGACCACGCCCCGGTCGACCGGCGGCCGGTGCCGGCCGGCAGAGGAGCTCCTGGAGGAGACGAGGGCGAAGGGCAGCCTCGTGGAGCGCATCGCGTTCCTGGAGAGCCGCGTGCTCAGGATGGAGGAGGAGTGCATGTCGGCGTCGAGCGTGAGCATGGAGTTGACGCCGGAGCGGACGGGCAGGTTGAGTAGCAGCATGAGCAGCGCCGGCGGGACTGGGAGCGGGAGGAAGAAGAAGGGGCTCAAGAGCCTGGTCAAGTCGTGCGTCAAAGCGGGCGCCAAGCTCAAGACGAAGGACTAGTCTCAGTCGTATACAGATCAAGTAGGAGTATACGTTTTCCTAGCTAGCACGGCAATGCGTTGTGAATTTTACACGTACGAAATATATGTACAGTTCTTGTCTCATACAAGCTGAGCACAACTATGTGGAGCTCATACAAGTTGTATTATTGTGTTGTGTTTGGTAGATCGGGTGAGTTGAGATGAGCACAGCTGACATCATGTTTGGTAAGTCGGACCAGTTGAGCCTAGCCATACAACAATAAAAGCAATATGGTCCTTGGGTACAAAATAATAAAAGCAATCGGGTCCTTGGAGAGCCACCTTGGAGAGCCACCGCCGGCGGGAGAGGCCAAGCCCCTCGCGCTCGAGGTCCTCGTCAACAGGACGCCGCCGGGATTTCATGGTCGAGGTCCTCCTCACGGGCCGCCGTCGAGAAACGAGCCGATGCGGCCAGGGCGTCCGTCTTCTCCGTCGACAGGAGCTGCCCCCACGCGCCTTGGCCACCGTCACCGCGTGCGGCCGCCGCGAGGAGACCAAGGTCCTCCTTCCCCGCTACCACGACACCGAGCTCCGACAAGAACGCGCGCCTCCAGGACCTCGACGGGGCTGCAGCTGTCGAGGACGAGGACGGGAAAGGCAGCAGGTGGCCTCCACACGCGCACGCCTCCACACGCGCCACCAGGACCTCGACGGGGATGGGAATAAGGACGGTGGAGCTTGTCGGGGACGGCGACGAGGGCGGTGGAGCTCGGACGGGGAGGGGTGGAGCTCGGACGGGGAGGGTGAAGGTCGAGATCGAACGGGGGCGGTGGAGCTCGAGTCGGGACGAGGCTTCACATCATGCGAGGAGGGGTAAAATGAGGGCGCGGGCCGTCGACCCCTATCGGGCTAGAGCGCTGGCGTGGGACGGACTCAGCACTGCCCGGTTGTGAAGCTCGATTCCAGCTTCCCAACTGGGCAGGGCTGAGGGGGCTTTTTCGTATAAGGTGGGCACTGCCGGTTGCAGCCGAGCCGATCTAACAAACAACAAAACACATGATGAGGTGAGAATATCTGGGTTGCCCCAATCTACCAAACACACCCTTAATTTCGGCAGTACTCTACCACTGAATCTTCTTTTAATTTGGTGCATGTAAGTATGTACTGTATGTGTTGATGCACCACACGCCAACTCGAGGCATCGAGAGTTCTGTTGAGCGAAGAAAGAACTATACTGTTGAACGGTACCTTCTCACACCGGTGGAAATGAGGCCTATAGCCCCGGTTCATATGGGCCATTAGCACTTGTTTCTGGATTCGGGGCTAGCCAGGCGGGGCTATTGCTAGCCCCGGTTCGAGGAACCACGGCTAACGGTGTTTCACGTGGGCGGCTGGCGAGCGAGGGGCCTAGCAGGCAAAGGTCCCGGTTTTTAATAGGAACCGGGGCTATTGCTCCCTTGCCGCGGCAGGAAAACGGCTCGTCTTTGTGTCGCGACAGGATCTGTTTCTTGCTATTTTTCATTTATTTTTTTGGGCATTTTTTTAATTTGTGTTTTGCGCTAAGTTGAATGGCATAATTAATACTACATACAATAATGACCGGTTTTTAATAGGAACCGGGGCTATTGCTCCCCTGGCGCGGCAGGAAGGCTCGTTTTTGTGTCGCGACAGGATCCGTTTCTTGCTATTTTTTATTTATTTTTTTGGCATTTTTTAATTTGTGTTTTGCGCTAAATTGGATGGCATAATTAATACTACATACAACAATGAAGGAACAACTATATAGTGCACATCATCGTCGCGAATATATTACACCATCTTATCCAATGTGCGTTGTCGAACATATTACAAAATGTACGCACCACGAGTTATTACATGCACATTACAAAATATATCACACTCGCATATCCATCGATAGGGAATAGTATTCTCCATTCGAATCTAGGACCTCGGCATCTATGAATCCGGCAATTTCCTCTTGAATTGCTCGTATGTGTTCTTGTAGTAGAAGACCGTCCCACAACCGTTCGACCTAATATAATATAAGAAGGGGTCAATATATATGAATTAATGAAAATGAACACAATTGATGGTAATAAACTAAAGTTATGAATATTGTTTATCGTACTTCAATTTTTTTAAGTCCCTCTTTGCGGTAGTATATTTGGTCGTCTGTCAAATAAACTCGTATACATAGTAGCCACATAAGTTATTCCCGGGTTCCTGCCTCAAGCACTTTACGAGAACATATATAGTTCAATCAAAATAATATTCAAGCATGATATTGAAACTAGAATCAAGCGGATCTAGCTAGTACTACTTACATTAAGTTGTTGAAATGTAAGCTCTGGCTTCCAAACGCCAAACAGCCTTGGCGGTGAACCGCTTTCAAGCCCTGCCCGGCAAAGAAGATGAATAACGGAGTTCTATATTGATCACTTGCTATCAGCGAGGAAATAGTGCTGATATAGTGACATAATGATTGAAATTACCTCTGGAGGCATGCTTGCATGTCCGTCCACTCATTGAGGTCTTTGCGTTTCGAGTCCATGACTTTTACTATTTCATCGTCGAGCTTAATGATTAGTAGGATATAGTGGAAGCTGCGCACGCATAACAAGTCAATTATACACTTAACATCGAGTAAGCAAAATATAATGTGTATAAGACAGTAACACTCACTCGTAGTTGTAAGGAAATAGTATTTCCCTTTTGGTCTCGAAACGCTTGTACCAAGTTGTTCTCTATCACCTCGGGTCTCAGGTGGAGAACATTTTGATAAATGATATTTGGGTCAATGAACCCAATGTCATAGAGTTGTCCTCTTTTGTATTGGAGAACCTTTATTCTGCAAAATAAATATAGTGATGAGTAAGATTATACATGCAATGAACGATAGCTGAGCTAGAAAGACTTAATTACATAAATTAATAATACTTACAAACAATAGGCACTCATGATAGATTTGTCGAGGGCGTCTTGTTGGTATAACTGAAATAACTCATCAAATTCAATCATTACCACGCCATCTGCATGCCCATAATGCTCGTTTCTATGTGCAATGTTGATCCAGTTTTCGTTAGCAGCAGATTGTCGCATGTACCAGATATGCAATCTTCGCATTTTTGTTGGTAGCTCCTTGACTAACTCAGGTTTGACGAGAGGGTGCCCGTGCCGATACTTGTATGCTATGTCAGCGAATTCATTTATATGGTTTAAGTACCTACGAATAGACATGCCTTGAGCCGCTGCCGCTTCTCCGTACAACTCTACTAACTCCGGATCAGTTTCCGGATCATACCTCTGCTCGGCCGCAGCTCTCCTCGACCGCACCTCGGCATCGGAATACACTTTTAGCGGGGGCACGATTGATTTTTCTGTTCTCCGATCTGGGCAACTGATTTCTCGCTTGATTTTCCACTGGAGCTGATACTCTGCAACCGTTGTTCTTTTGCCTTAGCCGACTTGCGAATAGAGCGGTCATAATCTTCTGGCAGCGGCGGCGGGTACATGGCCATGAGCTTCACCTGGGCTATTGCCTTTGCTACATCTTCTTCGGTGCACGGAAAGATTGGCTCTATCGGCTTCTTCTTGTTATCTATGTCAATCTTCCACTTTTGATAACTGGCTTCTGAGACCGCATCAAGTTGCTCGTTTGTCATCTCCCCAGGTCGGGGGATACTGAAATCTATATTTGCATGGGGTACTTTTGGGAGGGGCAATATCTTACGTTTCGGTGATATGGACCTCTTGCTGCTGCCCCTTGTAGTCGTACGGCCCCTTTTCCGCTTGGGAGATGGCGGCGGTGGAGACGGCTGCGACGGCGATGTAGATGGTTGCGCTGTAGAATGGTAATGTGGCGACGAAGGTGAAGGTTGCGCTGGAGAATGGCCATGTGGCGGCAAAGGTGGATTGTTGCTGATCTGAGGAGTGGGTGGCCTTGGCGGCACATAATTTGGAAGATGGATGTGCTCCTTTGGCCAAACAGCAGTCCCCCTTTTTACTTCTCCTAGTTCAGTCAGCTCCCCATGTTCACCTGCGGGGTAGTCCAGCTTCAGCTCCTCATAATCTGGCATGACTTGATCCACCGTGACGACAGCGTACCCTTTTGGAACCGGTTTGCAATGCCA
This sequence comes from Avena sativa, assembly GCA_916181665.1. Lineage (NCBI taxonomy): Eukaryota > Viridiplantae > Streptophyta > Magnoliopsida > Poales > Poaceae > Avena > Avena sativa. The sequence goes on from OV702296.1 coordinate 223,912,694, forward strand.
AGTTGGTTTAGGTCCGATTGGTAGGGCCATGCTGAGCGCCGCCGTCAACCTTAAGTTAGCAACTCTCACCTTTAACTCACAAGGTGTGCTCCGTGTGATATCATCCACTGGGTAACGATGTTCTGGAGCCGTCAGTGCATCATCATCACCATCATCCTGGAGCTGCGTGGAAGCGACGCTGCTTTTCTTATTCGATGGGGCGCCGGTAGCATCGAATGAAGGTTCTATCAGGTACCACTGAGATTGGCCGCTACCTTGCTGGCTAAGTATTTCGATTTGATCCTGATGTCGCTTTAATACCTCTTCTACATTATGCAGCCGGTCTGCAGCAGCAGCTTTCTCAGCCTCAGCAGCAGCTTTCTCAGCTGCCTCCCTTTCCTTCCTCCTATGATGGCTTCTATCAGGAAAACTCTTCCTTTCCTCGAGAAACGCAACTGTCCACGGCTTGGATCCTTCGGTGCCCCGTGATCGTCCTTTGTGTTCTTTATTTTTAAGGGCACGTGCCAGCTCGTCCTTCTCTCTATCAGGAACAAACCGTCCCTCTTCAACATCTTGTACCGCACTTCTAATGTCATCGATGGGTAGCAGGGGATTATCTTTGTGTCTTTGGTTATACACTGCCTTCCCTTCTTCATTCAACGTGCCCCCATGCCCATAAAACCAATTTCTTGCCTGTTCGATCCATGTTAAGGGCTCTAGCATGACCCCCTTGGCCAGAAATGGTGCCTCAAGTGCCTCCCACTTATGCTTGCTACCTGCGTAGCCAGCAGGCCCCATAGTATGGTGGTACTTCTTCTTAGCAGCATTCGCCTTATTTACTGCAGACTTTTGCAACGCGTCCGGATTCTTCGTCTTGTACTCCACAAATTCGGCCCAGTAGTCTCTTATCTTCTCATAGCCCTTATCGAAATCCGGAGTCTTATCGAGCTCGATATAGTTCTGGCATAATTTTTTCTTCCAGTCCCTGAATAGTCCGCCCATCTTCGAAAGAGCCCACGCCTTGAATTTGTTTCTCTAGGGCCTCTTTTCGACTCCTCATTTCCGCCTCATTTGGCACCTCTTCGTCTGGATCCACCTCTGGCGCCGGCAGGGTGAAATTAAGCATGAGCTTTGTCCAAAGGTTTTCTTTGGCTGCTTGGCTGACATATGACACGGTTTCCGTCTTTGTCTGCCTCCACTCTTGAGTGGTGATAGGGATGTGGTCCCTAACGACAACTCCGCATGCCTTCACAAATTTCTTTGCAACATTATCAGGTTCAATCGGTTTCCCGACTTTATCGACCTTTTCGATTCTATACCGGACACCATCATCCATCTTCTTGTTTGGGCCTTGTTTAGTCCGTACTGACGATTTCCTCGATCCGGAGGGCTAAAAGAAGAAAGAGTTAGCGCGTTAATATATGTATTTTATATGGTCACTTGTTAAATATATTAGTGCACATCACATATAGATATACACCTCGCCGGAGCCGTCGACTTCTCTCTCTTCGACTTCTTGCTCGTCGTCTTCTACCTCATCGGAGCCGCTAAGTCCTCCCTCGCCCGAGGCATCGGCGTCTACCTCATCAGAGCATCTACCTCCTCGGCTGAGAGACTCATCTCCCTCTCCGGAGTCGTTCAGAAACTGCTTGGTGACATCGCCAACAATAACTTCATCCCCGTGGATGAAACCCTCCATGATGTTCTCCTGATAATCGTCTTTGTCGAGTCCCGGATCCATAGTATCTGCAAACAAAAGAAAACACAGAAATAGTTAACAGAAGTGGCGGACGGCCTTCCTACTCCATCACGAAACACGGCCCGACGCCACCTCCGTGGCCCCCGTGCTCCGCCACACCAAGCACGCCCCCGACGCTACCTCCGCCGCGGACGTGCATCTCCAACAGCACCCCGGCCCCTCCGCCTCCCACGCAGCAAATCGGCGCAGCGGCGAGCGATGCGTGCACACGGCAGCGAGCGGCGCACGACGAGCGGCGCACGGCGGTGAGCGGCGAGCGTGCGCACGGCGGCACGGGCTCGCGCGCGCACAGCGGCGGCGGCTCGGGCTCGTGCGCGCACAAGCTCGCACACGCACGTCGGCGCGGTGGCGGTGGCGCCACAGGCGTGTGCGCACGGCGGCGGCGGCTCGGGCTCGCGCGCGCACGGCGGCGTGGCAGCGGTGGCGGCACAGGCGCGCACGCACGGCGGTGGTGGCTCATGTACGGCGGCGGCGGCTCGGGCAAGAGAAGAAAAAGGAGAGGACGGCGGCGGCGGCTCACCTTGCGCTCGTGGAGCGGAGACCGGTGGCGGTGCTCGGGAGGTGCGGGCCGGCGGCGGATCGAGCGTGCTCGATCGAGGACGCAAGCGGAGGCGCGGGCCGGCGGTGGCGGTGCTTAGGAGGCGCGGGCCGGCGGTGCTCGGGGATGCACGCGGAGGCGCGGGCCGGCGGCGGAGTTGCGCAGACTGACGGCATCGTCTCTGCTCCTCGCGTGCGTGAATGGGAAGGAAGGAGGGTGGCGGCAATCTATAGTAGAGGAGCATCGGCCCCGGTTCCTACCAAGAACCGGGGTTGTTTCCCTATTAGCCCCGGGTCAGGGTCGAGCGCCCGACCCGTGGCTATTGGCCCAGAAAATTCCGGCTGGCGCGCATCGTAGGCTAGTAGCCCCGGTTCTTGGGCCGAACCGGGGCTAATAAGCCTTTTTCGAAAAAAGATTGAGTTTTCTGAAGGTTCCCGCCTTTTTTTCTAGATTTAGCAGCATTATTACATATGTATTTTTCAATGCAAATTTATTTTGATTTTCAAAAATCTGTATTCCATATTTTCATATGTATTTTTCAATTAAAAATGCATTAACAAATATGTATTCCATATTTTTGAATTTGAAAACACTTTCAACATGAAGTCTTCAAATTTGAATAAATAATCCAAAGCCATTTTCTGTTTTCTAAAATAACTATTCTTACTAACAATTTTTGCAGGAGGAAGTTTCTGAATGGACATTAAAATTTTAAAAATGACCCACTGTTCTGTGAAACAACCACCAAATTAAATGTGAAACCTTAATTACTTGGAAAAATAATTACAAGGAAAAATATTAAACTTGGAAGATTGAAAATATCACATAAGTTTTAATACATGAGGGCACACATAAGTTTTAATACATGAGGGCACACATAAGTTTTACATGAAAGTCATGAATCCTTCTTCGCGTATGTCGATCCCTTGCCTATGATCGCTTCTTAGGCCGTAACCATGGAGCATCTTCACTATTTAACGGGATGCTTGGGTCAGTTTTCATGGTGAAGGACGGAATTTCATCAAACATATCATAATCTGCTGATATGTTTGTCTTGTCCTCGATTCCCACGAAGTTTCTTTTCCCTGAAAGAACTATGTGACGCCTGGGCTCATCGTCTTATGTATTTGTTTGCTTATTTTTTCTTTTTTTTTGGTCTGAAGGACATGTCTTTCACATAGAAAACCTGAGCCACATCGTTGGCTAGGACGAATGGCTCGTCTCTGTAACCAAGATTCTCGAGATCCACTGTTGTCATTCCGTACAGTTGGTCTACCTTTACCCTATTCATGTTAACCCAACTGCACCGAAACAGAGGGACCTTAAAAGTAGGTCCATAGTCAAGTTCCCATATCTCCTCTATGTAACCATAGTATGTGTCATTTTTCCCATTCTCGCCTATTGTATCAAAGCGGACACCACTGTTTTGGTTGGTGCTCTTTTTATCTTGGCCGATCGTGTAAAATGTATTCCCATTTATCTCGTACCCTTGGAAAGTCAATACAGTCGAAGATGGTGAAGCAGCCAACAAGTAGAGCTGATCTCCAACAGTGTTGTCATTCAGGAGACGTGCTCGCAACCAACTTCCGAAAGTCTCCATGTGTTTTTCTTCGATCCAGGAGTCAGCATTCCCCAAGAACTTGGAGCGTACAACATTCCTGTGTTCCTCGATATACGGAGCCACGAAGGTGGAATTTTGTAGAACTGTGTAGTGTGCTTCAGTGAAAGAATGCCCATCCCTACATATCACTGCTTTCTTTCCTAACGTGCCTTTTCCACTTAGCCTCCCCTCATGCCGCGATTCAGGAACACCACGCGGCTTAAGGCCAGGAACAAAGTCAACGCAGGACCCAATGACCTCCTCTGTTCCATAGCCCTTGGAGATGCTTCCTTCTGGTCTAGCACGGTTACGACCATATTTCTTTAAGACTCCCATAAACCTCTCGAAGGGGAACATATTGTGTAGAAATACAGGACCTAGAATGGAAATCTCGTCGACTAGGTGAACCAGGAGATGCGTCATAATATTGAAGAAGGACGGGGGAACACCAACTCAAAACTGACAAGACACTGGACCACATCCCTCTGTAGCCTTTTTAGACTTTCTCGATCGATTACTTTCTGAGATATTGCATTGAGGAATGCACATAGCTTCACAATGGGTACTCGAACATTTTCCGGTAGAAGCCCCCTCAATGCAACCGGAAGCAACTGCGTCATAATCACGTGGTAAAATCCCACCCATTGGCGATATTACTCACGCCATGGGGTTTCAAAACTTTGTTTAGAAAAGAGAGAGGAAGATGCTTCAGAGGCTCCATCCTTCAGATGCTCAATGTTGTTCTGTTTTCGTGAACATGGCTGATCGATCAGATTGCAATACTCTCGAGAGTTTGTGCAATTTACCCACAATCCACGATCAAGTCCTTTTACAAACAAGACCATGGCGAGGCTTTCCCTTAGTAGCCCCTCTACCTTCTGGATCCAACCGTGCCAAGAACCTCCAAATGTTGGTACCCAGGTGAGGTTTCCCACTAAGTACTAGGCCAAGACAGAGCCCATATGTATTCTGGTTCCACTGGAAGCTTCTGAATTCTGAAACATGGCAGACTTCATTGATTCCCGGGCAGCCGTCCTCCACCAAAAACTCACTCGTTGTCCCGACAACCATTCCGCCCAGAAGAAAACTTAGTTTTATTTTGAAGTGGATTTGAGAAGAAAAGTTTGCTCTAGAGAGCCTTTATACTTAGAAAAATTCATTGTCTTTCGAATCCCCCAACGGTACTTTGTATATATAGCATAGCAAGCAATACTTAGCAAAAACAGGGGTAACCTATTAGGAGGGGAAATCCTAAGTATAGAGCTACTCATGGCATACTAGAAAATCATCGCACTTGCAAAATAATACTAAGGAAAAATTCTACTAGAACATCCTACACATGCATACTACAGAATTTTGAAGATCACATGCATAGAATCAAAACTGGGACAAAAATTATGAACAAGTGGTGTAACTTGCCTTATGTTGATAATATGGGTGTTGATTGTATTTCTTCGCAGCAATCGCACTCTCCGAACAATCTAATACGAGGACAAGGTAGATCCAATCAAAACAATTGCAAACATAGCAAACACAACAAGGATGATCAAAAACATGCATGATGGTTTAATATGTTACAATGCTTATATTTAGTTCTCTGAGCATTAATAGATCATATGATGCATGTATGAGATCAATTAAAGCAATAGGGTACTTGTTATTAATAATTACTTGCCAATATAAGGGTTTTGATAGTTCTGTTGTAATGCCTGTTCTAACTGTCAAATTAAATTTATTTCTTGGGTTTACTGGATATAGGACGTTAATACGAACCAGTAGGCGTTGGATTCACCCTAATCGGAGTTATAGATCTTTTTGTATGACTTAAATAGTGTTTAATGGGTTTTAAATGATTCATACAGTTTCTGTTGCCTAAAAATCAAACTAAAATTATATCTATAATCTCCACGGAATTGTGATTCCAGGGACATATTATTTGTAATTTTCTAAGTAGTATTTATTTTCTTATGAATTTATTACTCTAAATAGGCCACTAAACCATTTAAATCTTCACGGCAAAATCTTACATTATTTTCCTGAACCATTTGCAGATTGATGATCTACATGGAATCAGCTTTCTATCGGTATATTATTTATATTTTTGTGATATGCAAATAATTTTCTATGAATTTAATGATTTATAAAGCCATTAAAACTAATTAAATCACTACAGGGTAAATATTCCGCAAAGGCTGGATCCAACTTGATATTATTAATCTACATTACAGTAGCTTCAATTTGATATATTGTTCATATTTTTCGGAGTTACAGATAATTTCCTATGAATTTATTAACCTAAAAGACCATTAAAACTAATTAAATTACTGCAGTAACCACGTACGGTAAAAGTTGGATCTATTCTGATAAGATGATTCTACTTAAAATTATCTTCAATTTGATATATTACACGTAATTTTTGGACATTGTATGAATTTCTAATGAATTTTACAAGTTAGATCTATAATGTGCAATTTTAAATTCGAACGGAATATTTGAGAGAATATTCCGCTGACTGGACAGGTTGACTTTGCATGCTGACTGGAATTAGATGTTGACCTGACGTTGACACGTGGCAAGATCCGGTTGGCTCGTACCCCTTCGAGGAATCGATCTAATCCTGGCCGTTGGGATGAGATCAAGTGGTTAGGAGAAGAGATTGACCCGATTTTGGCTCAGAATAGACAAAAAACAGATCTGGGTTAGAGAGATAAATCCGTAGGTCAAATTGAGAAACTTAGAACATGAAAGTTGTGGGGAATCATTATTCCTACCTTCTCACCAAAGAAATTTAGATTTGAAGAAACGAGCGCGAGTACATCTTGGATTTACACCGTCAGATCTGAAATATTACGATGTGAAATTCTCCGGCTGTGGTGGATGAAAGGAGATGAGGTTTGTCGGGATTAAAAGATTTCGACGAGTCCTACAACTTTCATTTTTTGGCCGAAGGCAAACAACAAAGTCTAGATGGGTGAAAAAGCGAAATAAGATTCGGGCATGTGTAGATTCGGGATTTCGGGAATATAAACTCGTACAGCTGTAGATCCACGAGTTTATATGAAGATTTAGGATGGTGTAGAGATAGGTCTTGGAGTAGGGAACAAGTAGAAACAAACGGAAATCGATTCGGAGTTGTAGATAAAAAGTTATGAGAGTTTGAATAGACATAGGTTTGTCAAAAAGTGATTCGCACGGTTTTTAAAGCAACCGATCGATCGATCCATCACGTACACACCCTGGTTCGGTCGGTCCCTAGCTGGGCCGGCCCGCTTAGGTTTTTTTTTCTATTTACTTGTTTCCCTCATATCTTTTGCATACGAACTCCAAATGATATGATTCTTGTTTCTAAATTTTTCTAAAATCGAATAGATAATTGTAGGATCATATTTGTAATCTTTTTATTAGTTTGCAAGTAGTGGGTTTATAATTCCTTGTATATTTTATTTTATTTATATCTTTATTTGTTTGTATTTATTCCATAACTTTTTCATAATAGCTCCAAATGAGCTCAATTTTGTTTCTAAAATTTTGTAATATTAATTGGATCTCTTTAGGATATAATTATTAATAATTTATGCCTTATCAACAGTGGGTTTTATAAAGTCAATTTAATTACCTTTAGAAACATTTGGGTGAATCAACTATAGGATTTGGATACCAGGATTTGGATTGAGTTTGTGAGAACTTTGCATGGATGTAATGAAATGCTTATGAATGCTTCATGATTTTCATTTTGAAATCTTGCACACCAATTCTACAATCCATAATCAATCCATGCCCTTTTGCCTATATGGCTACTTAGGTCATAACAAAAGAATATAAGATTTTGAATTCAAGGTTGAGAGGATTTTCTATTCAAAAAGTTTCTTCTCTTTGAGAATTTTCAACAAAATCAAACAATCAATCAAGCTATTGATTTAATTTATAACATTCCAAAATAGGAAGAATTTTGGGATATTACAGACTACCACCCTTAAAAGGAATCTCGTCCTCGAGATTCGAGAAAGCTAGCAAGAAATAGGTTTGGTTCACACTAGGGTACTACCACCCTTAAAAGATTGTAATTGTTGGGTTCTCCTGGTAAACTGATTTGTAAGCTTAACTCATACTAACATAATTCATCGTAGACTGATGGACGGATTGGGCTTCTTTCCTTTGGCATTTCCTTTACCACAACCATTCTTCCTTTTCCGAGGACAATCAAACACGTAATGCGCTGTTTCACCATACTTATAGCATGTCACCTGGCTAGAATCTTTCTTGGGATTCTTCACGCTACTGCCTCTATTACTATTACCATCGTTGTTTTTATCCTTTCCAGCTACATTCACATGTTTTGGACAATTATCAGCATAATGCCTAGGATTTGTGACACTGGAAGCATAGGACTTTGCTTAGATCCTTCCTCCTTTTTGGCAAGGACATCCCGTCTTGTGGTTCTTCATGCTCTACCTCAACATTTGGAAGCCTTGATCGTTTCCTTGAGCCAGTTTGGGGCAAATGGGCTTTCCTTTCATATGTCGAGTATTGCGAAGTGATGACTCTGGGTGCGGTGTCTAGAGTCTTGAATCCATCCCTTGTCTTTGTTGTGTCCTCGCAGAGCTTCATGAGGTCTTGGAACATTCCGTCTCTGTCTTGCTGATTCAGTTGATGTACCACCGGGTAGAGATGCATTGAGCGGGGTTGTGATTGGTCCCTTCGCACAGGAAGAATGTAACTTGAGAGGTGGGACATTCTTCTGATGGGTGCCTTCCTTCACAGTAGGGGCGCTGACCATGATGCTCCTTGGTGATATGTCCTATTTCTCCACAGATCGTGCAAGCTAAATGTTTCGGGACTTCACTTCTTGGGTTTTTGGTATACGAGTGACGAGACGAGATTGTAGTAGAACCTCTTTAAATTCTCCCCAAGATATCATCCCTTGATGATCATTAATGGCGGGTTGCATCTCCCACTAGGCTGCAGCCTCGTCTTTTAGGAATTGGGTGGCATAATGAACCATTCTGTTGACTTCAATGTTGGTATCCTTCATTCTTTCTTCAACCTGGAGCATCCACTTCTTTGCATCGGCGTGGCTCTTACGCTTGGTGGAGTTGAGTTCCTTGTCCCCCTTATTGATATGGTCCATCCGTCGAGTTGACCAAGGTTTAGAGTAGGAACGAATGGAGTATGGAAAGAAGAAGAATAACCCATACAAGAAATTTTATTTAGAAAATAGGTTTTCATTAGCTATGGTAATAAACCATACAAGATAGCAAACAATTTGTCGCAACTATATTTAGCGAAATCTTATTCGGGTTTGGTTCCTAATAGGTCACTTGGAATCTTTGAGGCTTCGAGTCTCCAAAAGTCTTCATGCTCTTGATAGTCTTCATGTTCTTCATAATCTTCAATCTTTCAAGTTATTTAGTTAATAACATTGACTTAAGGCCTTCGAAGTCTTTGGTGCTTGTAGCCTTGAAGTCTTCAATCTCGTATCTTCAGTCTTGGAACATCTTTCATGGAGGTCTTCAATCTCGACTTAATCGAAACATTGAGATGATCTTCTTTGAAAAGGTAATCTTGAGAAAAGTTTCTTCTTGAAGTGTGTAGTGGTCATTTTCTAATGTTGAAAATAAGAGACTTAAGAAATTTTAAAACCCCAAAGGTAGATGATGAGAAGTATGAGAGTTTTCTGAAATAACCTAGAAAATATCTGTCCTAAGGTTTTTCCATGTCTAGGGTCACGATCTACAGTCAACTTATGCTCTGATACCATCTGTAGCGACCTCGGATCGGTAAGGATCCTAAGTCCCTGTGATTAACATGCTAGTCCCTCAATCAATAGCTAGCACTCATAGTCGATGAAATATCATGTAAAACACAAGTCTTTATTATATGAATCGAATAATCCAGAGTTTACATTATTACAACAAAAGCAAAAAATATACAACATGAGTCCCATCAATGCCACAGGCAGGTTGAGTGAAGACCCGCGATCCTAGCGCACCTTTCAACGATCTCCAAAATTCTGCACATGAAACGTGCAGCCAACAAGTTGGGTCAATACTTTGAATGTATTGGCAAATTACACCAAGGAAGGAAAGACTAACTCTACATGCAAGGCTAGTTTAGGCTTTGGAGTTCATTTGCATAAAGTTAATTTTCACTAAGTATGGAGAAAAAAAGAAGAGAGAGTTTTACCCTACTTTGTAAACATTTGCTTAGATAAAATAGGGTCGAATGGCACACGAGGATATTACTCACCAAGTATCCAAACAACCAAACACTTGGATATTACTCACTAAGTGACACTTGGATATTATGCACCAAGTTCCCAAAATCCCACCCATTGGCGATATTACTCACGCCATGGGGTTTCAAAACTTTGTTTACAAAAGAGAGAGGAAGATCCTTCAGAGGCTCCATCCTTCAGATGCTCAATGTTGTTCTGTTTCTGTGAACACGGCTGATCGATCAGATTGCAATACTCTCGAGAGTTTGTGCACTTTACCCACAATCCATGATCAAGTCCTTTTACAGACAAGAGCATGGCGAGGCTTTCACTTAGTAGCCCCTCTTCCTTCTGGATCCAACCGTGCCAAGAACCTCCAAATGTTGGTACCCAGGTGAGGTTTCCCACTAAGTACTAGGCCAAGACAGAGCCCATATGTATTGTGGTTGCACTGGAAGCTTCTAAATTCTTAAACATGGCAGACTTCTTTGATTCCTGGGTAGCCGTCCTCCACCAAAATCTCACTCATTGTCCCGACAACTATTCCGCCCAGAACAAAACTTAGTTTTATTTTGAAGTGGATTTGAGAAGAAAAGTTTGCTCTAGAGAGCCTTTATACTTAGAAAAATTCATTGTCTTTCGAACCCCCCAACGGTACTTTGTATATATAGCATAGCAAGCAATACTTAGCAAAAACAGGGGTAACCTATTAGGAGGGGAAATCCTAAGTATAGAGCTACTCATGGCATACTAGAAAATCATCGCACTTGCAAAATAATACTAAGGAAAAATTCTACTAGAACATCCTACACATGCATACTACAGAATTTTGAAGATCACATGCATAGAATCAAAACTGGGACAAATTATGAACAAGTGGTGTGACTTGCCTTATGTTGATAATATGGGTGTTGATTGTATTTCTTCGCAGCAATCGCACTCTCCGAACAATCTAATACGAGGACAAGGTAGTTCCAATCAAAACAATTGCAAACATAGCAAACACAACAAGGATGATCAAAACATGCATGATGGTTTAATATGTTACAATGCTTATATTTAGTTCTCTGAGCATTAATAGATCATATGATGCATGTATGAGATCAATTAAAGCAATAGGGTACTTGTTATTAATAATTACTTACCAATATAAGGGTTTTGATAGTTCTGTTGTAACGCCTGTTCTAACTGTCGAATTAAATTTGTTTCTTGGGTTTACTGGATATAGGACGTTAATACGAACCAGTAGGCGTTGGATTCACCCTAATCGGAGTTATAGATCTTTTTGTATGATTTAAATAGTGTTTAATGGGTTTTAAATGATTCATACCGTTTCTGTTGCCTAAAAATCAAACTAAAATTATATCTGTAATCTCCACGGAATTATGATTCCAGGGACATATTATTTGTAATTTTCTAAGCAGTATTTATTTTCTTATGAATTTATTACTCTAAATAGGACACTAAACCATTTAAATCTTCACGGCAAAACCTTACAGTATTTTCCTGAACCATTTGCAGATTGATGATCTACATGGAACCAGCTTTCTATCGGTATATTATTTATATTTATGTGATATGCAAATAATTTTCTATGAATTTAATGATTTATAAAGACATTAAAACTAATTAAATCACTACAGTGTAAATATTCCGAAAAGGCTGGATCCAACTATTATTAATCTACATTACAGTAGCTTCAATTTGATATATTGTTCATATTTTTTGGAGTTACAGATAATTTCCTATGAATTTATTAACCTAAAAGACCATTAAAACTAATTAAATTACTGCAGTAACCACGTATAGTAAAAGTTGGATCTATTCTGATAAGATGATTCTACGTAAAGTTATCTTCAATTTGATATATTACACGTAATTTTTGGACGTTGTATGAATTTCTAATGAATTTTACAAGTTAGATCTATAATGTGCAATTTTCAATTCGAACAGAATATTCCAGGAAATATTCCGCTGACTGGACAGGTTGACTTTGCATGCTGACTGGGATTAGATGCTGACCTGACGTTGACACGTGGCAAGATCCGGTTGGCTCGTACCTCTTCGAGGAATCGATCTAATCCTGGCCGTTGGGATGAGATCCAGTGGTTAGGAGAAGAGATTGACCCGATTTTGGCTCAGAATAGACAAGAAACGGATCTGGGTTAGAGAGACAAATCCGTAGGTCCAATTGAAAAACTTAGAACATGAAAGTTGTGGGGAATCATTAGTCCTACCTTCTCACCAAAGGAATTTGGATTTGAAGAAACGAGCGCCAGTGCATCTTGGATTTACACCGTCAGATCTGAAATATTGCGATGGGAAATTCTCCGGCTGTGGTTGATGAAAAGATGTGAGGTTTGTCGGGATTGAAATATTTCGACGAGTTCTACAACTTTTGTTTTTTGGCCGATGGCAAACAACGAAGTCTAGATGGGTCAAAAAGCGAAATAAGATTCGGGCATGTGTAGATTCGGGATTTCGAGAATAGAAACTCGTACAGCTGTAGCTCCACGAGTTTATATGAAGATTTAGGATGGTTTAGAGATAGGTCTTGGAGTAGAGAACAAGTAGAAACAAACGGAAATCGATTCAGAGTTGTAGATAAAAAGTTATGAGAGTTTGAATAGACATATGTTTGTCAAAAACTGATTCGCACGGTTTTTAAAGCAACCGATCGATGGATCCTTCACATACACGCCCTGGTTCGGTCGGTCCCTAGCTGGGCCGGCCCGCTTAGTTTTTTTTTTATTTACTTGTTTCCCTCATATCTTTTGCATACGAACTCCAAATGATATGATTCTTGTTTCTAAATTTTTCTAAAATCGAATAGATAATTGTAGGATCATATTTGTAATCTTTTTATTAGTTTGCAAGTAGTGGGTTTATAGTTCCTTGTATATTTCATTTTATTTATATCTTTATTTGTTTGTATTTATTCCATAACTTTTTCATAATAGCTCCAAATGAGCTCAATTTTGTTTCTAAAATTTTGTAATATTAATTGGATCTCTTTAGGATATAATTATCAATAATTTATGCCTTATCAACAGTGGGTTTTATAAAGTCAATTTAATTACCTTTAGAAACATTTGGGTGAATCAACTATAGGATTTGGATACCAGGATTTGGATTGAGTTTGTGAGAACTTTGCATGGATGTAATAAAATGCTTATGAATGCTTCATGATTTTCATTTTGAAATCTTGCACACCAATTCTACAATCCATAATCAATCCATGCCCTTTTGCCTATATGGCTACTTATGTCATAACAAAATAATATAAGATTTTGAATTCAAGGTTGAGAGGATTTTCTATTCAAAAAGTTTCTTCTCTTTGAGAATTTTCAACAAAGTCAAACAATCAATCAAGCTATTGATTTAATTTATAACATTCCAAAATAGGAAGAATTTTGGGATGTTACATTATGCTCATCCCACACACGTACACCTGGTTCAGCCCACAACTGCAAAAGTTCATCGACTAATGGCCTTAGGTACACATCAATGTCGTTGCCGGGTTGCTTAGGTCCTTGGATGAGCACTAGCATCATAATGAACTTTCGCTTCATGCACAACCAAGGTGGAAGGTTGTAGATACATAGAGTCACGGGCCAAGTGCTATGACTGCAGCTCTGCTCCCCAAAAAGATTCATGTCGTTTGTACTTAGACCAAACCATAAGTTTCTCGCGTCACCTGCAAAGTCCGGGTACTCTCTCTCGATTTTTCTCCACTGCGACCCATCGGCGGGGTGTCTCAACTTTGACCCGTCTTTCTTACGCTCTTCTTTGTGCCATTGCAATAATCTGGCATGCTCTTTGTTTCTGAAGAGACGTTTTAGCCGTGGTATTATAGGAGCATACCACATAACCTTAGCAGGAACCCTCTTCCTAGGGGGATCGTCATCGCCCTCAACATCACCAGGGTCATCTTGTCTGATATTGTACCGAGATGCCATGCATACCGGACATTTATCCATATTCTCGTACTCCTTACCGTGGTACAGGATGTAGTCATTAATGCATGTATGTATCTTCTGCACATCTAATCCTAGAGGGCAGATAGTCTTCTTTGCTTCATACGTTATCTCGGGCAGCTCGTTATCGTTTGGAAGCTTTGGCTTCATTATTTTCAGTAACTGCTCAAATCTCTTGTCAGACAAACCAGCCTCAGCCTTCCATTGCAGCAGTTCGAGTGTTGTACCGAGCTTTGTGCTGCCATCTTCGCAATTTGGGTACAACAGCTTTTTGTGATCCTTTAGCATGGCGTCCAACTTCAGCTCCTCCCTTTCTGTATCGCATTGTTGTTTTGCATCAGAAATGACCCGACCAAGACCATCAACGGGCTCATCTGATGTCCGGTGTTCTTCTTCATTGCCGCCTCCTTATTCTTCATTGTTACCTCCTTCTTCTTCATTGTCTTCCATTGCAGTATCCTCGTTTTCTTCATGGAACGTACAATAGTTCTCATCATCCTCATCTTCTTTATTGTCTTCTATCGTAACCCCTCTTTCTCCGTGCAAGGACCAACAATAATATCCGGGCATGAAACCTTGGCGAAGCAGGTGGAATTGAATGGTTCTCGAGTTGGTGTACTCCTTGACGTTCCGACAGTCAACACATGGACAAGGCATAAAATTATCCACCTTGTTATCCTCAGCCACATCGATAAATTTATGCAGGCCTGCAATGAAGTCGGAATCGCGTCGGTCATCGTACATCCATCCCTTTCGTGCATTGATCTGCATCATAAATATATAGTCAAATGACTATCTTACATGCACAAATGCACTGTTTTTGAATCAATTACAGATGAAAAGGACAAGGTTGCTAACCTCGGACAAGGATACCATTTTTTCAACTTAAGTGTGGCTTGGGCATTTCACCGAACACCTTGTATGCATAGGCAAAAATTCCTAGCACCCATCCCTCTCACAAATCCAGCCAGAAAAAAAACTGGGCTATGGGGGGTGTATATATAGGCAGGGAGGGGCAATAGCCCCGGTTCGGGGCAAAAACCGGTGCTAATGCTCCACGAAACGACACGTGTCACGCATGCGAGCATTAACCCCGGTTTTTGCCCCGAACCGGGGCTATTGCTCCTGGACGGCGGCGCAAATCAAAACGAGGCCATTACGAGGCATTGGTCTCGGTTTTTTATGAAACCGGAGCTAATGGGAATATGGGGGCTGGGTCATTGCCCTCTTTTCTACGAGTGTCAACTATTCTTAGTTACTTGAGTTTACTTCAGATTCGGGGAAGTTAAGTTCATTAATTTGCTCATAATAATTGAGAACAACAAATACAAAAAAGCAAGGATTAGAAGAAACTTAGATTTTTATTTATGGCTGAAAAATATCCACGAAAATTCACTTCTGATCTCATCCCTTTTGATCTCACCTATATAGTCACCTGCATATTCTCCCTTTATAAAAACAGACCAAAATTGTGAAGAACTTCAGAAAAAGATTTGCATGAGCATATCCACATTCTATGCGATCGCATGAGTTTCATAACAAAATATTTTTTTGTGGCTATGAAAAAAATATAAAAAAACATGTGAAGAGTCTTATTTTAGCACTGAAAATTGTCTTCTCTACACCGGCCATACAAAAATGCAACAATATTTTTTTGGAACTTTTTAAATCATGTGTTTAAAACACATTTCATTTTTTTTGTAATATTTTTGAATCAATATGTATTTAAACACATTTCAATTTTATTGTGAACATTGAAGGTTTCCCCAGGGACCGTGATGTTGCATTAATCACTAATCAAAAAACAGAAGTAGTAGAGCCGAAAGGCAATTCAGCTCATGGGTGTTAATGAACCCACTCTGTGAAACAGAAGTAGTAGAACAGAAAGACAATTCGGGTAACGAACAACCGGTTTTTTCATGTAGCCAGCCCCGACGCCACTGATTGTAGGAATAAGATCGTCTGACATACTCGAAAATACTACAGAGGGACGTCGATCCTTCTGGCCCACTCATCATTTGGAAATACTGCAGAGGGATGTCGATCCTTCTGGCCCACTCATCGTGCATCAAACGTCAACAATCTGAGTCCTGGAAACATAGCGATGGGAGCAGCCCAAAGCCCATTTTGACTGACGGGAGATGGATGGAAGACACGGAACAACGTGCTACTGCTCAGAAAAAGGCGCGCGAGGCCAAAAATGGCGCGAGAACGGAGAAAACGAAATCTGAGTCCTGGAGGATGGGAGCAGCCCAAAGCCCATTTTGACTAACGGGAGAAGGATGGGAGACACAGAACAACGTGCTACTGCTCAGAAAAAGGCGCACGAGGCCAAAAAGGGCGCGAGAACGGCAAAAACGAGCGAGAAACAGACCGTCCAGACCCAGAAGCGCTGCTATGCTCAACAATGTTCTGCGATTCCCTTCAATCTCATGTAAATCTGATCTGCCTTTCATCCTTCTCTCTCACCATCTCTCTGTAGTTTGCTGATCTTCCCTATATAGATGAGATATATGATCAGATTGAGAACTGCTCTTAATCGGTGCATAATTTCAACTTAGGCCCAAAATAGAAGTTGTAGATCATGGTCATACCTTTCCAACGGTACCTCATTTGCATGATTTGAATCAGCGGAGTTACAGATTTTGCACCAACAAAATTCTGTCTAGCAGTCTTTAAATAACCCAACGAATTTAGCAGTTTTGTAACCGTGGTTTTCTCCCAGGTTTAAGAATCTTTGGTGCATAGTCCATGGAAGAAGAAGGTGAGATGGAAGAAGAGATTAACATATCACACCATGTTCCTGATTCCAATCGGTAATTTCCGCAACTCACAATTTGGCATGAGATATATAAGTACAGCTATAGGTTCTAATATTTTCTTTACATATGGACTGCAGAGCTATGCTGCCAGGTTTGGTACCCCATGTTGGCATGGAATTTAAAAATTCGGATGAAGCTTGGGCATTTTGGTTGAGCTACAGTGGGCAGCAAGGCTTTGAGGTCAAAAAAGGTATACAAACAAAAGATCATTGGATGGAAAAGTTACATCATGTAAATTTGTTTGTGCAAATAAGGATCATCGATCGGAAGACAAAAGGGACCATTTGAAAAAGTTCCCTCGAGCTGAAACTAGAACCGGTTGCCAAGTGCACATAAATGTGAATATAGACTGGAAGAAGGAAAATCTCAAAGTGACTAAGCTGAATTTGGAACATAATCACATACTACACCTGCCAGAAACTTTACACTTACTAGTTTCACAAAGGAAAATTTCAGAGTTACAAGCTTTTGAGGTTGAAATGGCAGATGATGCAGGTATTGGGCCAAAAGCCTCACATGACTTGGCAAGTCGCCAGGTTGGTGGGCGACTCAATCTTAGCTATACCCTCCGTGATCACAAGAATTATTTGCGGACCAAGCGCCAACAAGAAATGGCATATGGCCAAGCAGGTAGCATGCTTAAGTATTTTCAAGACAAGATTGCTGAAAACCCATCATTCCAATATGCACTGCAAATGGATTGTGAAGAATAGATAGCGAACATATTTTGGGCTGATGCTAAAATGATCATGGACTATGCACATTTTGGTGAAGTTGTTAGTTTTGATACTACTTTTGAAACAAACAAGGAGAGTAGACCCTTCGGTGTTTTTGTCGGATTCAATCATTTTAGGGAAACTGTAGTTTTTGGTGTAGCTCTCATGTATGATGAAACTTTTGAATCCTTCAAGTGGCTGTTTGAGGCCTTTCTAAATGCTCATAAAGGAAAGGTGCCTAAAACATTTTATACAGATCAAGATGCTGCAATGGGGAAGGCGGTTGGAGAAGTGTTGGCAGAAGCATGGCATGAATTATGCACCTTTCACATTATGCAAAATGCTGCCAAGCATCTACATGAAGAGAAGGATGAAGATCAGAAAAAGGAAAATAAGAAAAAAGAGAAGAAGAAAGAGAAAAACGAAGAGAAGAAAAAAGAGGAGAATGGATAAACAGGTATTTTAGCAGATTTTAGTGCGTGCATGTTTGAGTATGAAGACAAGGCAGAATTTGAACAAAAGTTTGAACTCATGAGGACAAAGGTGAGCAAGCAAACTTGGTTGGATAGCATATATAAGTTCAAAGAAAAATGGGCTGAATGTTATATGAAGGATGTCTTCACACTAGGAACGAGAAGTACACAATTGAGTGAGAGTCTGAACAATGACTTGAAAATCCATTTCAAATCTAATTTCGATATCATTCAGTTCTTTAAGCATTTTGAAAGTGTGGTACAAGGAAAAAGGAATAACGAACTGAATTCAGAATTTGACTCAAGGAAGAAGTTGCCAAAATTATTTATGAGGAGACCACCACCTATGTTGGTGCAAGCTAGCAAGGTATATACACATGGTATATTTGAAGCTTTCCAAGGTGAATATGAACGATCCTTATACAGCTTGCACCAAGCAATTGGATGGTTGTAATGAATATCTTGTAGGAGATTTTACCTTCTAAGAGGAGTATAAAGTTACAGGTGATCCTTTAAGACAAATAGTTGTATGCAGCTGCCAGCAATATGAGAGAATTGGGATATTGTGTGGCCATGCTCTTAAAGTTCTTGATTTAATGAACATCAAGTCATTTCCATCACATTATGTGTTAAAGCGATGGACACGAGAAGCACGAAGTGGAACTGTACAAGACAAGGAGGGAAGAAATATAATTGAAAACCCACATATGGATGCCATGCTTAGCTATATATGTCCCACAAATTTCATAATTTGACGAATCGAGCATCCAACTTTTCAGAATGTGTTGCGTTGGTGGATAGCACGCTTGACATCCTTGGTAAGCAAATTGAAGAAAACCTAATTCATGTATAAGCACACCATGATATCCATGTACAATTCCCATGGATTCTAGCCCACCAGATGACATGTCGACTAATGCGCGCCTAAAGAAAAAGGAGATTGAAACAAAAACTTCAAAACAGAAAAGAACTTGGCTTGATAAAAAGCACAAGATTAGAAAAAAGAGGAAAAATGTATGTTGCTAAAAAAACGTACAATTTTGGTGTTACCATTTTGTCTGTTAATTCTCATAACCATTCTATTTTATTTCATCACAGATAGAAGAGGTTGGGGAAGAGGCATGTAGTGGCAGTGCACAAGCACAATCACAAGCAGATGCACAAGTACAAATTATTGACGAGACCAATCTTAGCTCCACTCAGTTATTGACGGTAATGTTGTTCATATAGTTGTAAAACAAATCTAGAGATCATAGTTTTTTATAAATCTTACTTGTTTATTTAATTTATAGGGACTAATCACACATGAAGCTTTTATTGGGCTGTGGTGAAATACTTCAGTTCAATTCTGGGTGCCATTCAGTTCAGTCTGTTCTGGGTGCTATTTAGTTCAGTTTAATTGAATTCTGGATGCCATTCTGTATAATTCAGTTAGCAGCAACAATTGCCATTTTGTGGTGCAACTAGTACAGTTATTTTCAGTCATAACATCTGTTAGATGTATATATATATTGTATTTCTCCCGTATGTTAGGAGGCTGCCTGCATATTTGCCCTGTACATGTACTATATATTGTGGCCTTTGGCCCCCAGAGGAATACAAGTTGCATATTCCTGACATGGTATCAGAGCTAGGTTAGACTCTTTCTACTCGCAACTTCGTCGCTGTAGCCGTCATCGTCCCTGTCGCCGATGTCCTTGCCGTCGGCGCCGCCGCCGGTCGCCGCCTGTCCACGCCGAGTTTCTGGCCGTCTGCCCGTCGTTACCGTTCCGTCTCACGATCCAGATCTGATCCAGATTCGGTTCAGATCGATCTCGTCTTGTGCGCCTGGTTCTTTGCTCGATCTGCGCCTGGACAGAATTCCCTCGACCGGATCGATCTCCTCGTCCACACACGGGTCTCCTCCTCGATCTGCAGCCACGCGCGGGGTCTTCTGGTTGGATTGCAGCCACGCGCGACCTACTGCTGCCCCGATAACCTACAGGAATCCAGACGTGCTGCCTCTTCTTCACGCGGGGATCTAGACGTGACGTGCTGCCTTGGAGCCCACCATCCAGACCTGACGTGCTGCCTCTGGAGACCACCCGCCCACGCGAGAAGAACAAATCCAAACGTGACGTGCTGCCTCTGAAGCCCATCATCCACACGTGACGTGCTGCCTCTGGATACCACGCCCACGCGAGAAGTACGCCCGCCTCACGCTCTGCCCGCGTGACCCGTCGCGTCCCGCCTGGCCTGCTGCCGGCCAGCTCTGGATTTTGTCTGCTTGCGTCAGATCTCGTCGGATTTCGTCAGTTTGCGTCAGATTTCGCCAGTTTGTGTCTAAAAAAAAAGAGATAGATAGATATGTCTACTTCATCGGGTTATGTTGCGATTCCTCGCTGCCCGGTGGTCTTTGATGGCACGAATTACCCTGATTTCACTGCCTTTATGCGCGTTCACATGCGCGGTCTCCGTCTTTGGGGTGTGCTCTCCGGCGAGGTCTCCTGTCCGCCGTGCCCCCCTGCTCCTGTGGCTCCTCTTCCGCCGACGCCGATTGTTCTCGGTGCTGATGCTTCTCAAGAGGCCAATGATGCTGCTCAGAGTGCTGATGATAGTGCTGTTGCTGCTTATGACCTGAAGTTCAAGCAGTACTCTTCTGATCTCGAGGCCTATCGACACGCTCTGACTGCTTACACTCAGTGGGTTGATGAGGATGCTCGTGCTGCTGCTGTTCTCACCTCCAGTGTTCTGCCCCAGTATGCTGCTGAGTTTATGAGTCTCCCTACTGTTGTCGCTCAGTGGGCCCATCTTCGTCAGCGCTATCAGCCGTCTGGGGATGCTCTTTACCTGTCTGTGGTTCGCCAGGAGCATGCTCTTCAGCAGGGTGATTCCACTATTGATGAGTTTTATACTCAGAGTGCTGCTATCTGGCGTCAGCTTGATTCTCTCCGTACTGCTGTTTGTGGCACATGCTCGTGCTGCCAGATTGTGCACTCGGACTTGGAGTTTCACCGTATCTATGAGTTTCTGTCTCGGCTTCGCCAGGAGTTTGAGCCCCGGCGTGCTCAGCTGAATGCTCGTGGTCGTGTTCCGCTCTCTGAGGTGTTGTCTGAGCTTCGGGCTGAGGAGACCCGTCTCCGTGGTGCTGGTCTTCTTGCGGTTCCCTCTGCGCTTGCTACTCGTGGTGCTCCTTTGCCGTCTGCTCCCTCGACTCAGCCGCGGTCCCCTGTGCCGCCCCGCCGATACTACCTACTCCTCCAGGTCAGGGTCAGGGTCAGCTTCTGTAGTGACAGCTGCTGGTTTCTCCCCTAGTGCTCATGATCCAGCGTTATTTGTTCACACTTCTCCTCGTGGACGCACTCTTCTTCTTCTCTATGTTGATGATATGATCATTACCGGTGATGATCCTGAGTATATAGCCTTTGTTAAGGCTCGTCTTCGTGATCAGTTTCTTATGACTGATCTTGGTCCTCTTCGATATTTTCTTGGAATTGAGGTTTCCTCCACTTCTGATGGCTTTTACATCTCTCAGGAAAAGTATATTCAGGATCTTCTTGCTCGTGCTGCTCTTGGGGATGAGCGCACTGTTGAGACTCCTATGGAGCTTAATGTTAAGCTTCAACTTACTGATGGTGATCCTCTTTCTGATCCGACGCGTTATCGTCATCTTGTTGGGAGCCTTGTTTATCTTGCTGTCACTCGTCCTGACATCTCTTATCCTGTTCATATTCTGAGTCAGTTTGTTTCTGCTCCTACCACTGTTCACTATAGTCATCTTCTCCGTGTTCTTCGTTATCTTCGTGGTACGATCACTCGTCGCCTTTTCTTTCCTCGTTCCAGCTCCCTCCAGCTCCAGTGCTATTCGGACGCTATGTGGGCGAGTGATCACAAGAATCTCATCTTTCTTGCAATTCCAAAATCAGATTAACAGTGAGGATGCTTTCTGCACTTTGCATCTCCAAATTCAGTTAACAACAGTACAAGGGCGCTGCACAGTTCAAATGCGACAAATCCAATGCTACCAGGATGAGCTCCTGCTCCTTTTGTTCGAGAACGCTACCAACATGACTACAAAGCCTGGGCAGCAGTCGAGCGCATCGACGAGGACGAGACGGCCGGGAAGACCTGCGTGAACCCGGGCAGCGGCCGACGACTAGACGGCCTCCAGCTCGCCTTTGCCATCAACGCTACCATCATCCTCTGAGCCTCGCTATGGACCTCGGCGCAAGCCGAACCTCGCCTGGGCCACCAGCGTTGCGCCGCGGTGGAAGGAGCCAGGAGGAGGGGCGCCGCCGACGCCGGTGTTCTTTTGCTGAGCTACGCCGATATATCTTTCCCCTTCATTGAGATGGGCTGGTCCGACTCGCGTTTAGTTTTCGTAGGATTTGTTGTGCTATCGTGGATGATAAACGAACGGACGAAATTCATTTACATCCCTCTGCAGTATTTTCAACGGCAAATCTATTTCTAGACCGGTCGGTAGATGACCAAACCCGGCGGACTGACTTTTGCATGTCTATTACGCGCAGCTCAAACGTGTGCGCACATTCTGTCGCTAAATGACAAAACGGATCAGAATCAGCTTAGAATCAAACAAAAAACTTAAAATGACTTGTAGATCAAACCATTTGTCCGATTTAGGATCCGTTTTCACCGTTGGACTAGTCACGATGAGATCTTCAAAACTAGATCTCATGTTGATATTTTCCGATGAAAAAAAATTGGGCCAAAAAGTTATCCACCCTTAACACATGAGTTATCCATGTCATAATATGTATGTTATCCATCACACATTACATAAGTTATCCAGCATATAAACATGTTGGGTATAGACGTTCTCGCATGTTGAGCAAGTTTAATTGGAGCGTGATAGCCTATTTGTTAGGGTACTGAGACTTTATTGCTATCAATGCGTTAGCGTCGACAAGCGATGAGTCTCGGTACCCAAAACCCTTCTAGGCTTCGTCACCCCTCTGTAGCGCCGACGAACGACAAAATCGAGCCGGTAGTCTAATGTTGAGCGTCACGTTGTTCACTACGGCTTACTATTGTGGATGGATGGGTATAAGACCCCATTTATTTATATTGTATGCAAAAAGCTTAAATTTAGTTTCTTTAATGAAATTATGTTGTATTTCACGCGGTGGTCTTTCGAGATTGAGTAGTCCATACACTACGAGAACGGTGACGAGCAATGAGGCCGAGCCATTAGAATAACATTTTATATTCTGTTCGTAGATAAATTTTTATAGTGGTGGATAACTTATATGTTATTGCGTGGATAACTTATACCGAAGCCTGGATAACTCTCGTGTTACTGATGGGTAACTTATGGCTAAATAAGAAAGTTACCTATCCATAATGGATAAATTTTGTAGTAGTGGATAACTTATATGCTGAAGCCCAGATAACTCCTGTGTTACGGGATAACTTTTGGTAAAAAAAAATGTTGTCAAAACATATCAACATGGGATCTAGTTTCGAGGATCTCGTCACGACTAGCCTAACGGTGAAAACGGATCTTAATTCGGACAAACTATTTGGCCTATAAAACATTTTGAATTTTTATTTTAAATTCAGTTGGCTAATCGATTTTTGCCTTGTCCCATATTCGGAACGTTCGTTCGGTTTTGCAATTCATAGAACGGGGTTACCAGTTAGTAAAGCCCATTTTCAATTAGTAGAGGATCTTGTTCCTGATTGTAGCCGTGTTTCAAGATTGCCGGTGGGGCCATTATGATGGTTTCTACATGGTTTTCTGTTAATCACAGAGACATAAATAACTCCTGGCGGCTAAGGTTTCGTAATAAACCTGAGTTCGGTCAATATCAGCACTCGTTTGAATTTTACATAATTATTAAACAGGGACACGATTTAAATGCTTATCAAGACATACTCCATCACGACTATTTTTTAATTTTTTGATCTTGCGGAAACAGTCCATCACGACTTGGATCCAAAGAAGCGAGGCGAGTCCAGACAAATCGATTTTCGTACTGTAGAAAAATTGTGGAATCTGCCCTGGACTATTCCTTCAATCAATCCAAAGAAGCGATTTTGGACGACGAAATCCACCACGACGCGGCCAATCAGGAACCACCACTCCATCACCCACTACTGGCTGACTAATCGAGGCCGGCTGTCGCTAACGCCATTGCCGTCCTTCCTTCCCTCCTCAACTGATCCACTCTCGGGTGGCTGGCTACAGACCAAGTGTCCCGAACCGAACGGAACCAAGACAGACCAATGTGTTGAGCATCTCCGCCTCACACAAATCCCGGACAATCTCGAGTACCGCCAGTAGCAAGTAGCGCCGGCGGATACCATGGGAGAAGCGGCGGCGGCTGCCGTGGAGGATATCCACAAGGGGGTGGTGGTGCCGGCGCCGCGGCCGAGCAAGGGGGTGGCCTCCTGGGCGGTGGACCTGCTCGAGCGCCTCGTCGTCCGCCTCGGACACGACAAGACCAAGCCGCTCCACTGGCTCTCCGGCAACTTCGCCCCCGTCCGCGACGAGACCCCGCCCGCCGCCGGCCTCCCCGTCCGAGGACACCTCCCGGTCAGCACCCCTCTCTTCTTCTTCCCCTTCTTCTTGTCCGGCCGGCCTTGGCAATCAAAATCCCTTCTTTCAGATGGACAAAAATCTCTTGTGTCAGCGCAAAAAAAAATCTTATGTCAGATTTTTTTTTTCATCTTTAGCTCCACTGTACGATGAAATCTTGTGGATCTTAGAATCGATTCAAGCCCAAATCCTCAGGATCTGTGCTAGTACACCGTTAGTCAACTGTGAAACATTCGTATCCATTCATAGATTTATTAATTAACAAACATTCAGGACCTTTTGTAGTAGTCAATACTCCCAGCAAGAGAATTAAATGTTTGGCACCTGGTAATTAAATGACTCCCAGCAAACAGTTGGACCAAAATGCTCGAGTCGAGTTTGTCCTGAGCACGTTTTTACTTCTTCCTTGTACGCCAAAAGCCTTGGTTCTGTTCACAGCACAAAACCAATTAGTACCCATCTTTCTTGGTGTATTACTTCTCATCATGTATCCTGTTCACTGAGGTTGATTTTCCCTTTGCATCTCTGGAATCAGTGAAAAATGGCCACCATTATAAGGATTAACACAATCTTCGCCGAGACCCGTGTATCTCACTCAAGTTGCAGCTTGTTGACCTCATATTATTGGGTGGATAACAAAGCATATGTTGGGTAATGCCAAATGGATGGGCCATTGTGAACACTGAAATACACACTTGCTAACGTTCTGTCCACGAGTATGTCTACAGTTGATTATTGTGGCTAACATATATCTTTTACTCTAAACTTATTAGTTACTCTATCCTTATCTTCACTGGTTGTTAGACTGTCTGGTAGGCCAGGATCTGACCTTTTGATCAAAACTTCTTCCAGAAGCAAATTACATTTCTATCCAGCAAACTAGAAAAAGAAACCATATTTGATACCACATGCCGTAACAACAATATCAATGCTATTTTGCTGAAAAAAGAAATAAACTCTTCTGGTTGTTCAACTGTTTTTGAAGAACTTACCCTTTCTTATAAAGTCAGCAGCTCACTAGATTAAAACCTTTCCCTTTTTTGGTGTCTACAGGAGTGCTTGAATGGAGAGTTTGTCAGGGTGGGGCCTAATCCGAAGTTTGTCCCTGTTGCAGGGTATCACTGGTATTGACTCTTTTTACTTGTTTAACTAATTTTCCTTCGTCTTACAGATATTATACTGGCCATGCACCAGTTCCCAGCATAAGCGTAAACATCACTTTGTGGTCCTAATGTCATAGATACAGCCTGTTATTTTCAACAGTGTGACTACAATTATCCATATATGCTTTGATGCAAACATAAGTGTGCATACAGTTTAATTGTCGTAGTAGTAAATAGTAAATGTTTCTTTTGTAACACAAGTGTTCATTGTCACATCTTTAGCTTCCATTAACTGGGTGTCACATTTCTAATATATGTTTTATTTTTTGCAGGTTTGATGGAGATGGGTATGTTAATACGATCTCTTCTGTTTAATACGATCTCATTTGATGGAGATGTGTCACATTTGCAGTTTAATATGATCTCTTCTGTATGAAGTACTGCAGATCTTAGCTGTAGCGTTACATTAATTTTCTCATGTTTTCAGTCTAGTTTTCCATACTATACCACTTATGTTAGTGTTACATGGCCACATTTGCCATGCAACAGAAGAAGATTTTTGATAAACTTCAGTGTTTTCTAAATTTCATTGTTTTGAGATGAAGTTTGCAATTCAAAGCTCCTATTTCGAATTTGTGCTTCACGGTTACATCAGCTTCTACATTGTTCCTCACAGAATGATCCATGCAATGCGTATTAAAGATGGGAAAGCTACATATGTATCACGATACGTGAAGACGTCTCGCCTCAAGCAAGAAGAGTATTTTGGTGGAGCAAAGTTTATGAAAGTAAGTTTACTTGTTTGATTAAAAAAGCTAACTGCATCCTGTTTTCTCTTATTCATTCTTGCGTTCTTTGCTCTGTTAATTAAGATTCTAATATATAGTTATATACCTTACATGTGTTTAACTTAATCCACCATTTTTGTGTGGTGAAGTTCTCTATTCGGCTTAGTTCTTAATGGCATAACTAATCTAATGCCCACTATAAGTTTCTTCAGTATATTTTTGGTGCCTGTATATCTTCCTGTGCTCAAACATTGGTATACAATACAGTGGCGTATCTAGGATGAAAATAGAGGATGGGCTCAAAATAATTGATCATAGAGTCAAAATGAGACAGGGTACTAAACATACATCAAAATTAAATGACATCTCCCTACCAAAAAAATCGTCAGCGAACAAACACAGGTATACAATGTTCCATTCTAAAATTAAAGGTATACACTGTTCAGGAAATTCACTTAAGAAATGATAACTAATCAGTTAGTTCTGGGGAGGACAACTATGAATTCCAGTAGGCACTAATGGCCGTTGTGCAGCTGTACTGGCTCCATGTCTATATGCCACTTCAATGGCGTACGAATCAACCACCTCTAATATATTTTTGTTGAGAAAAAATGAGAAATTAGCAACTACTTTCTGATCCTCGTATGTTCACTTATGGGCCTTTAAAACATTTGGCAACGACAATTGAAGGCCCAAGCTGAGTGGAGGTTACGCGAGACGCTTCGTTCCCATGATAGATGATCTCGTTTCTAGCTACTGCGGCTGCTGCTCCAAAAACTATGGATTCGATAGCTCAAAATCCATTTAATCTTGTTTTGTTGGAGGGTAGGCTTGAGCCTAACGAAGCTTAGCCGGTAAATTCGCCACTGATACAATATGTATATTCTTTTCTCAGTTTGCCACCTTTGTTGGTTTTCAACAATATGTATATTCTTGTGTAGTCAATTGACTATATACATGAGAAAAATCACAGGAAAAACTTGTAGAATAATTGACCTGGCTGTGCCACTGTTAACTTGTGAAACTCATAATTAGTAGGGTGTGTCATCTTAGTTTCTTGGCTGCTGCGTCGACTGTATGTTAAGACTTTGGACCATAGTTTATTCTGGCTAATGGCATCAATACAGGGTAATGTCATGAATGGTATCTAGCCATCTAGGTCATACCATCTGATATTTCAAGGCTAGCATTGCTACTATGTATTAATTTTGTAAACCCTTACTCTCCTCACTCCTGGTGGGTTTAGTGATGGCCCTATGCAGAATCGCTTGTGCATACTTAGTGATTTTTTCCCTCAATATTTACAGATTGGAGATCTAAAGGGATTTTTTGGATTGTTTATGGTTCAAATGCAAGAGCTCAGGAAAAAACTTAAAGTCCTGGATGCTACTTATGGAATTGGAACAGGTACCTCTTTACCTTATGGAGTCACTGAATGATGTATATCTCCATATTTTTCATGGCCATTTGATTTTAGTGGCAATTTGTTGACCTGTTCCTTTTTTCCAGCAAATACTGCATTTGTATACCATCATGGCAAACTCATGGCCCTGTCAGAAGCAGACAAGCCCTGTAAGTTCTCAGTCTGTTAGCACATTTTTTCCCTATATGCATGTTGGCAGTACATGTACTGCTTGTGAATCATTATGTTCCGATGTAACTTGTTATCGTGCACAAATCCCACATCCATCACAATAACTATGCAACTATGGAATATGAGTTTTTGTTCTCGTTTTCAGACGTTGTTAAGGTCCTTGAAGATGGAGACCTGCAAACTCTTGGGTTGTTGGATTATGACAAAAGGTTGAAACATTCATTCACTGCTCATCCAAAGGTTGATCCATTTACAGGTAGATTACATGAAATATCGACAATTGGACTATTTCTTACTCTTCCCTTTTGGACAGTTGGGTTAAATATTGTAATTATCCTTCTTTCAGATGAAATGTTCACCTTTGGGTACTCACATGAACCTCCTTATTGTACATACCGGGTCATCACCAAGGAGGGAGTTATGCTTGATCCTGTGCCAATAACAATACCAGAATCTGTAATGATGCATGACTTTGCCATCACAGAGAATTATTCCATATTCATGGACCTGCCTTTGTTGTTTCGACCAAAGGTACGTGATGCTCTATGTGCACTAGCAGTTGACAAGGAATTTCATCAATGATAAATATCTTCTGTACATTTCTTTCATGCACCAGTTTCTTCTCCTAGTCAACATTTGTTTCACAGTAGCATGGGATAGCATAGCAGCTGATTAATGGTTAAAATTCCTTTTCACAATCTGCTCTTACTGTTCTGCATTTTTGTATAAAGGAAATGGTGAAGAATGGTGAATTTATCTACAAGTTTGATCCTACAAAGAAAGCTCGTTTTGGTATACTCCAACGCTATGAGAAGGACGAAAAAAGCATCAGATGGTTTGAACTCCCCAATTGCTTCATATTCCACAATGGTATGCCAGCTGTAACATTGTGCTTGAACTCTGAATGCAAAATCTTCTTATACCACCTTTTATGAATTCAACATAGTCAGTGACTAAGGTAACACGTGAATGTAGGGCAATGCTCTCTGGCACTGTAGCAGAAGTAAGAACTAAAACTGAAATCAACATGTTTCAACAGGATGACTTTTTTCCAAAATTGGGTAAATTTTGCGGCCTCTGCATCAATCGATGCACACAGCCTTTATTAAAACCTAGGTGTCAAGTAATAAGTTTACACATCAAGAGTCGGCCAAAGTTTATACATCAACAGGATGACTTAAGTGCAATAACAGTTCCTTGAAGAGTGATTTGTGCACAAAAACCAGAAATAAATAATGTGGAAAAGTAAATTAATTTTGGGGAAGATCTAATGATTAAAATTCCACTTGAAAACAGTCAGATGCCATATGTATAAGATAGCCAAAGCCAGTGCCATTTTTTGCTAACTTTGTTAGAGCATGTAGTTCCGAACTTCCGATCGATGCATTTAGGAAGTTCATGTTAATCCTAGTGAACTGATCAAAGGAAGCATCTCTCTCTTGTCACAGCTAATGCTTGGGAAGAGGGCGACGAAGTTGTTCTCATTACCTGCCGCCTCGAGAACCCAGATTTGGACATGGTGAACGGTCACCAGGATGAAAAGCTTGAGAACTTTGGAAACGAGCTGTATGTATACCTGCAATATCAACCTTTGTTTTAATTCCATGCAATCATCCAATGATTGGCCTAACGTTATATGTTGTAGGTATGAAATGCGATTCAACATGAAAACCGGTGCTGCTTCACAGAAGCAACTTTCGGTGTCTGCTGTGGACTTTCCTCGAATTAACGAGAGCTATACTGGCAGGTACTTCTACTGGAACTTTCGTCTTCAACATAAGCTTCCTTTCTTCTGTGTGATGGTCATATAACAACGCAATATCAACTCATGAGGAAACTTGAATTTATATTCTTTCTGGAATTGCCATACATGCATTTTCTGACTTGTTACTATGTTGATGGAATGTAGAAAGCAGCGGTACGTGTACTGCACAATCCTCGACAGCATCGCGAAGGTGACTGGCATCATAAAGTTCGACCTGCATGCCGAACCTGAGGGCGGCAAGAAGCAGCTCGAAGCGGGGGGAAACGTGTGCGGCATATATGACCTAGGGCCTGGCAGGTATGGGTCTGAGGCGGTGTTCGTCCCCAAGGAGCCCGGCGTGGCTGGGGAAGAAGACGACGGGTACCTGATCTTCTTCGTGCATGATGAGAACACAGGGTACTCCTTCCCCTTCCCTGCATCATCGCTCAGGGCAAATGCTCCAGATACTTATTAGCTTGAGAAATGTGAAATTGTTAACAATTTTTTTTTGTGGATGCAGGAAATCTGAGGTGAATGTGATCGATGCGAAGACCATGTCTGCTGATCCAGTGGCAGTCGTCGAGCTGCCGAACCGGGTTCCTTACGGATTCCACGCTTTCTTTGTCAACGAGGTACTCCTAAAATGTTTTTCATCTTGTTTTCTGATTATGGTTAGAGATATACAGATATAGCTTAAGGTGTCAAGTGGGATCCCACCAAAGCCCCACATACTTATAGTTCATTTTGTGGTAAAATTTTGAACCAGAAATCACAAAAAGAACTATCAGTGGGACCTTGGTGGGTCCCACTTGCATCTCTCAATTGATTGTTGGTTGGTTTATTAAGTTGAGGAACAAAATCTGGTTTGTGTTTTGACAGGAACAACTGGGACGACAAGTAGAGGAGTGAGCCAGGATGTGCATGTCATGTTCTACACGCTGGAGAAATAGTGGCCTAAATATTTGTACATATATAAAAAGGAGGTAATTAGTATATATACCACCAATTATTTGTAAAATGAATCAATTGCTAGTTCATATGTACATGGAACGAGAATACGAGATACATGCATGTACTAGTGAATTTTACAAACAGACGTTACATGCTCCATATATTGGATTACTTATTACTACTACTAGTGCTAGACGTGATTTCATGAGATTATAAGGCGGGTACTCTTATAAGGCTCTTTTGCCAACAAATGGCCGGCGGTCGCTAGCTGCTTGGTCTGCTAAGGCCTGGCCGGCGTCGACGTGCGACGTCTTCTCCCCGGCCAACTCTGCCACTCGCCGCTTCCCTTCCTCCACGTAGTCCGGTGGTGTGGCTGCCGCCTTCCTCGCCGCTTTCGCCAGGCCTGACAGCAGCGCCACCGCCCCGACTGCCATGGCACCGGACGCCGCCATACCCATACCTTCTGAAACGACCAGCAGGGCCGCTGGGACGAGCACCGGGCTGAAGAGGAGCAGCACTGGCATGGCCACGGCGACCCCTACGACAGAGGCGACCAGGGTGGCGCCCGAGAGGAAGAGTAGGCTCGCCGCGAGCATCAGGAGTGTTGCCATAGCAAGCGTCCGTGACGGCGATGCCCGCTGCTGCCGGCCGTGGTCACGGTGGTCCGCCATGGCCGGCAGGTTCTAGCCAGCTAGCTCTGTCGTCTCTTTGGATCGAAGAATCTAGTTGATGCTTTTGGTTTGTGGCGCCATTTTTATATGGAGCTGAACCGCTGAGGGCAGCGTACACGTGGAGGCCACCGTGGTGCCATGTGTCGCGCTTGCTAGCTCGCGTGGAGGAACCAAAGCCTATCTACAAATTTAGCTGGTATTCCTTCTGTTTCAAAATATAAGATGTTTTATGTTTGTGTAAAAGATATATCTAGACTTCTTTCAGTGATTTACGCCAAACCTAAGTAAACTTACGTACTTACTAAAAGAAGCATAGATACATTTGATTAACAAAACTAAAGCATCTTATATTTTAAAACTAAAAGGAGTATAAAATTTCTCTGTTTTTCTTTTGCTCGGTAGACAGCAGATGGCATATCCGGTAAATAAACTAATCAATGATCATGATGAACGAATGTTTTGCATATCCATATGACGCAAGCTACAATTGAGTAAATTTCATGATGTTGATTTCACCGCTGGATCCTGCAGAAGGAGCTGAAAGTTTTCATCACATCCTTGACCACGTGTGGCAGCGAGATGTACGCGATGCAGTAGCCTTCCAGCTCGGCGCAGCCATGGCGCCCCGCCAGCTCCAGCGTAGCCAGTGCGTTCCCCGGCGTGATGTTCTCGGCCAGCAGGTTCTCGCACAGCCTCCTCATCCTCTCAAGGCGAAACCGGCACGCCGCGGCCAGCATCTCTCCGACCACCATCGTTAAAGGGTCCTTCCCAGCACCAAAGGGGACTATTGCTGCTAGGTCATTGATACGGGGCAGCTCGTCGGTGTAGATGAAGTGGAGCACCGCCTTGAAGGTTGAAGCTTTCATGCCGTCGTCGACCCTGACGTAGTCAGTGCCGGTTGCCGATTCCACCAGCTCATGTAGGGCAGGGGACCGCGTGGCGACCACAAGCCCGTGCGCGTGGATCTCGCTCTCCTCCACCAGGAACTTCACGTCCCACCCCTTCTCACTCGCCAGCAGCTCCTCAAGATGCGAGGCCAGTTTCGACGGCGGCACAGGCACGGGGCTCACGGCTATGGCAACCGTGTTGCCAGTGCAGGACTCCGTGGTTACCTCGAGCCGGCAATGCACGGTGAGAGAGCCGTCATGCGCCACGAAGCGTGAGTTGGCGGATGCCACGGTGGTGAAGGTCGGAAGACCACAGTCGACTGGGTCTGCTTTGGTATAGACGTTTGTTAAAGTTTGGCCGATCGATTTTCCATGGCGGTCATCGAGTCTGAAGAACGCCGACACCTTGACGTCGGTAACAGGAGCTTTCAGCAACGAGAGGAAGATGGCAATGTAGTCCCTGTCCTCCTCTTGTTCTCCTGATAGGTACACATCTATGGCCCAATCGTGACCCCCTACTTGGAAACTGCCAGATCGGATTGATTGCCCAGGAGCACCGTGTGTCTTCCTTACGACGCTCAAGCATTCGATCCTGAACTCGTGTGTGCCAAACGTCACCTCCGACGGGTTATACCGGGAGACACTCGCCGTCTCTGTGCCGATGTTGGCAGAGGAGGAGGAAGAAGATGGAGATCTGTTGCGGCGGGCCACCGCTCGCTTTGCTACTTTCTTGGTTATCTCGTTTATGAAAGTGGGACATGTCTTGTCGAGTTCTTTGTACTCCTCGGTGGCTTCCATGGCCTCGTAAACGTCAGGGTCGGACGCCATGTAATCGACGCAGGAGGCCTCAAGACGATGGCAGCTATGCCGGTTGTGCACCAGCATTAGTGTCGCCATGACATTGCTCGTGTCGATGCTCTCCGACAGTATGTTCTCGCACATGAGCCTCAGCCTCTCGAGGTCGTACAAATCCGCGGCCACAAGCAGGTCGCGCGCCATGGCTACTCGGCATGCCCTTGTTTTGGGTTTAGGTAGCTCGTCGGCGTAGATGAAGTGGAGCATAGCCCTGAAAGTCCTGGCGCTCATGTCGACAATCCTTATGCACCGCATGGTCTTCTCCTTCATGTCCGCCCGGAACTCCGCGGCAAAGACCGGGGACCGCATGGAGAGCACGAGCCGGTGCGCCTGGATCTTGGTCTCGTCGACCGAGAAGGTGACGTCCGGCCACCACTTCTCCTCTCGGAGCCTGCGGATGTCCCTGCCCAGGCTCGGCGGCGGAGGCAGGGCGACGAGGTAACTCCTGGTGGTGGCTCCATAGGCTGACTCCTCCCGGTAGACGTCGACGTTGCAGTGCACCGTGAGGCAGTCGGCGTCGGCGTCGGCGTAGCGCGCCTCGTTGTCCCGGAAGGCGTCGGGGACGGCGAGCTCCCATGCCATGGTGTTCCTGGACCTTTCCGGGAAGACGTTGGGCTCCTCGCTGCGCCACTCGGCGGCGGGCCACCGGCCGGTGCCACTGGGGTCGTCGATCCGTACGCTGGCCGTGGCGACGACGGCCTCGTCGGTCTCGTTACAGGACAGCTCCAGAGAGATGGACTCCAGGGTGACGCCTTTTGCTGCTTGTGCCATGTTTTGGTGGAAGCGGCAGACGATCGTCCAGAGGAAGCCGCCGGCGTCGAAGGTGCGGGACCGGACGGTGCCGTCGGCGCCGCCGAGATGACGTCGTGTGGTGTAGCCAAGGATGTCGAGCTGGTGCGTGCCGCTGAAGACCGCCGTCCTGTGCGTGGAAGCCGTCTTATTCTGCGCCGCCGCCGTCGCCATTGGTGGCCTCGTCCGGATTATTGATCTTGATCGATCGATTGGATATAACAGACGTCCTGGTCAATCACGTCCAGATTTCTTCCAAAACAAAATCCACACCTGCCCCAAGGCCCAGTTGGGAGCCCAAGAGAAGCCCAAACCCAGCAGGAAGCGTCTCGCCTACTTAAGCAACACAAATTCCCCACGGTTGCAACCTCAGCAGATTACAACATTGTTCCATCTTTTCCTTTTACATAACTCTCAGACCACTCCACTCGACAACCGTCTCACCTCACATCTTCTCTCCGGAAAACTTACATGGTCGGCGAGACAAAAGCAAGAGCTAGCCGCTCGAGGCAGTCGGCGCTGTAATGACAATGTTGTGGCCTTTATGGCGTCGACCCATGTTTATCCCACGATCGAATACTAGAGGTGCTGCCAATGCTGCCGGTCAACCAGACCCGTCCTCGTCCTCCATGGTGGCCGACGCTAGCCGTGGTCGTCCTCCAGAAGATATATATTGTTAGCATGCTTGCTAAAGTTTTATTTATAGTACGGATCTGGCCAGTTAGCAAGGCTAGATACGTTTAATTATTCTTAGTATGTGGATGTTTTTTATTTTTATAGTCATTATCTCAAGTGTGTTTGACTGAATTTATGTGACGAGGGTTTGACTCGTCAATACCTATTGTTATAAACTTGGGGTTTAGATAAGAAGAGGACGCTGGAGATCGCAGAACGGCTAACAGATTTGTAACACAGGGACACGAGGTTTACCCAGGTTCTGGTCTTCAGAGGAAAAACTCTACTTCTACTTGCCTGCTCTTTGTTAACGACGATGATGAAGATTACAGGGGTACATAGATGAGATCTGGCGAGTTGTGTGCTAGGTTATGAGGTGATATCCTCCTTGTCGTGCCCTCCTGGTCTTTATATGGGGAGACCAGGTCTAGAGGTAGGTCGAGTCGGTTATAGATTTGGGTTTTACCCTTTGAATTTCTATCTAAAGCTAGCCATGTTCTCCAAGAAGTCGCATCCTTCATAGGCCTGAGTCACCCGAATCCTTCCTGGGCTTCGTCATCAGGAGTGGATAATCGCATGGGCTTCTGCCAAGCCAGACCCGGTAGACTAACATTAGGCATCCGTAGAGCATACCCATGTCAGTATCCCCCGAGTGTTTAGTCGAATCAAAGATTCGACTGGAGACTCTTAAGTCCTTCGAGTGCTTTTTATCCGAACAAGTTTTAGGTTAATATGTTGGTTCATAGGGATTGTTGATATGCGTGCCTGACTTTCTCGACGGACCAGAGTCAGTTAACTGCCTTTAGGCAAAACAACGCTATCTACTCAGACTCGAGTCCCGAGACTCGAATCCATAAAATTGCCGACGTAATTCGATTCAAACCGCGGAGGTCTTACATGAGTCGAATTCTAGTGTTTTTGAGTTATGTACCCAACGTGTCCGTTGGAATTTTTCATCATGCCTGCTGATACAGAATATTACTAGCAGAGCGTAGCCGGGTGCGTTGTCAGGCCATCAGATTGTATCTATAGGTCGTATCTTTACGCTGTAGACACAACATCCGAAAGTTTATCGCCGCGGAGGTGTTTCAGGTGACCAAGGATACATTATCTCTTAACATTATTTTGGGCAGAGCTGCCGATGGTAAGTTATGTTTTACTATAATTGTGAAGGATCCGAAGGATCTCAATCAATTGATTCATAGGGTACGCGAGCAGTGCTCCCTATGGGAGTAGCCCCCGGGTGTCTGTTTGAGTCATAGACTGGAGTAGAGACTTATAGTTATCAGTCATGTGATACAATGATCCGGAATTGCTTTAGATGACCAATGCTTTTTAAATTCACTGCCAGCGCTCCCTATGGGAGTAGCCCCTCGAGTCCGTAATGGAGTCGCAGACTCGAAGGAGGACTCGAAGCTTTTGTAAATTTCTTCGACTGGCCCAGGAAACTTACCAAATTTTCAGGTGCGCGACCAGCGCTCTTGATAGAAGTAGCCCCCGACTAGTTGGTTGAGTCACAGACTCGAGTAAGTACCTTTTGTATTGAGTCGAAAGATTAGAGTTGTTGCTGGCTCTTACTTTTGCTGATGTCATTGCTGGCGCCTGGTAAGATCAACCGAACCATGACCTTCTTGAGTAGCATGGCCACGTCGGCCGCGTCCAGCGTGCCCTCCTCTTTCTTCCTCATCAGCTCATCCTAGTCAAAGTGCCACCCCATGAACATGAAGTCATAACGCGTCATGGACGCAAGGGGCCTTGTTTGAGTTTCTCCAGCTCCTCCTTGGCGTCCAACTTCCTCGGCGCGTTCAGATCCATCTGCCGCCTTGTTGCCCGTCAGGTTCGTCGCCGCCATGTCCGCGCCCAGCACATCTGTAACATCCCAAAAATATTAGTTAAGGTTATCAAATTCCAATCACCCAAATTTAGGGTTAAGAAAAACTTTTGTTAATTAAAATCAATATGAATACATGTGTGTGTGATGAATGCATGAATGCTTGTATGGACTTGTGTGATTGTTATGAATGGCAAGGATTGGTTTAAAGATAAAAACAACATCATCTAAATCATTTCCATGCAGAACCAAATGAAGAAAAAGTCAAAAACAAATCATATAAGCAAATGGTCATTTTTGCCAATCTTGTTCACTAGACCACTTTGAGTGTTTCTAGTCCAAGATTTCTAACAGAAACAAATCCAATTCTTTTCACCTCTTGCTAGACCAAGTAAAAGTGAACCCAAGCCCACCTTACAAACCCACAGAAATATTTGACAACCCTATTCACATGACATTTAAAAATTGAATCTAGTTCATATGATAAGATCACCATTTCTCAAAATCAAACCAAACCAGTTCACCTTGAAAAATCCAAACAACTTGATACTACCCAGTGTGTGACCAATGCACCCACCAAAATTCATCCAAAAATTCAAATATAATCTCTTGCGGCCATTTCATCAAACACCTGGAGACACAAAACAAACTTGGCCAAACTTCACTGTTTTGAATAGTGATCACCCCAAACCTTGTCTCCCCTTGATCATCCTTGTCTCCCCCAGAGACAACCATCGCATTAAACCAACCTAGGCCCTACCCAATGCTTCATGTCGTGCATGCCCGAGCCACCCCTTGCCATCCGACCATGGCAAGCTAGCCAGAGCCATCGCCGCGCCTAGCCACCATGTCCAGGAGGAAGGCCACCGTCCACCGCCACCCCCTGTCCAGCCCTCGAGCCTTGACAAGCCGTGGACCACAGCAAACACGCCACGCCCAACTCGTCCCTGCCATGTCCAGAGCGCACCAGCTCGCCGTAGCCGACCGCCCCGCATAGACCGCGCCTCGCCTTCGCCACCCGTCTACACGATCACCACCGTCTCAGGAGACCACTAGACATGCCCATTCTTCACTGCGCGACTAGGAGCACCTGTGCGTCATCAAAAACATCATCGGTGCCGCGCAGAGCATCACACGTTCCCGACCGAACCACACCGCCCCTTGCCACGCCATCAAGCCGTTGAGCACCGCCAGGAGACCGCGCATCGTCCCCTAGCCTCAGCCATGCCGATAGCCGCCTGTACCGTCGCCTCCGACGACCTCTGCCCATGCCATGCTGCCCCTCTCGCTTGCCTATAAAAGGAGGCCTTCCCAGCTCGATTTCTCCACACCATTTCACTCCCACCTCTCACTGATCCTCCCTACTTCTTCTCGAGCAAGGCGAGCTCTCTCTCGCCGGAATTTGGCCGGAGCCTGCCGCTGCTGGAGGAGAGGAGCGCCGTCGATTGCGGCCACCCCATCAGAAGCCGCCAGTACCAGCAGAACCGCCATTGTAGACATCGTTATTCCCCCCATCGTCGATCCTCGCCTGAGCCCCAGTGAGCCTCTCCAGACTCCCACTCGCCGTGCTAGGGTTCTTGCCCGTCGTGTTCTGTTCAGACAAGGACGATGGTCGTGAACCATTGTCCTTGATCTAATCCTACGGTCGTAATCGCCCCATACCCCTTCGGCACCCCCTATCTCACTGAAGAGTGGTGACACCACTTAACCAGCCTGCGCGCGCTGTGCGCAGTGGGCCGGCCTAGTTAGATTTCCCACGCGACCCAGTTAGTTCAAATTAGAATTTTTCAATTTAGCTCAAACCCTAGTTCTCTCTACTAATTCAAAAATCAATTCAGAGAGTTTTACCGAACCAAATAGCATGAAACCAATTTTGTTAAAAAGGAATGGAAATTCTTAATCCAAACCCGTTGGATTCAAACCATTTGAAATTATAGATCACCTATAGTAAAAATAACAAGGCAGAGACTTTTATGCATTCAAACATTTTTCAAAAATCAACCATAGATGCTTTTGAGTTGATTCCCACTCTCAAAAAATCACATTTGACAAGACCTTTCTGAATATATAAAAATATCTAGGTTTACTTGAAGTAATAATGGACAAGTAATAAAATGATGCCCCATAGGCATTTCTAGTCACTTTAATTAATTAAAATAATAATGTTAAACGTTATTAAATTGTGACACCACTTTAAATCACATTTCCAAGTATTAAAATATATGGCGATGACATGTGTCAACATGATCCCATGTTTTAATTGGAGAATATTAAATCTTAAGTAGTTTTTCAATGAATAGAAATTACTTCTCTAAAATAAAATAAACAAGACCAAGTCTTTAATCCTTGTGATGATTGTGATGATGCTAGATCATCTAGTGTAAACCCTTGTGTGCTAAATAGAGGTAGTTAAGTAGTGTTTGGTAACTGTGTACTTCGTATTTATTTATAGACGCTAGTACCGACCAAGGATACGAAGAGGAAGGAGACTACTACGAAGAGGAAGCAGAGGAGAAATTCAACCACTGCACTACTCAAGGCAAGCTATCTAATGCAAGCCATCCTAGCAAGTTAACACTTGCATGATAACTATGCAGACTAGATGCCCTAGGCCTATGTGATCATACCACTTGATTATACCAAATCCCAATTAGAATTGCAAGCTTTATCCTTTTATTTCTTTATCAAAGCTTTTTATTTATGTTTACTTAGTGACTTGTGAATTTTAGGAAGGATTTTAGAAGTTGCATAAAGAGCATAAAACTTGGCCTAAGTTAGGTAGAACTAAATGTCATACTAAGGCATGAGATTAGACTTAGATAAGTCACACTTGATTATCCCCCCCTCATTAGTGTTTACCCCCAACTGTAGTGGCTAGTGCTAAGCTTAAAACTTGATCATTTTAGATGGGAATACTTGGTGAAAATTGTTATGAAAACCTTAGAATGATGAGTCATTCTAATGAAATGTTTGGACATGTGTTATGAACACCTAATGGTTTGATGATAAAAATGTTGAGGCATGAGCCTTAGCCCTTTATAAAACTGATGGTTGTGTTCGGATGCGATGCCATTCCAATTTTACCATACAACCACAATACCCGAATTTGGGTAGGGCTTGACTGGAAGTTTATATATCTTAGTATGGGTTCCCTTGCAGCCGAGGTTTAAGCTGAGGCTACCTCGTGATGATTGTCCACCTGTGCAGTTCCCAAGATGACAGATGGTCATGGTTGGGAGACCAAACTCATAGGAGAGGTGCCTATACTAGGGTGTGTAATTGAAAGGTTAGGACTGATTATCCACATACTGAATATGGTGATTCGGGATTGTTCCTGACGGATATATAAAATGTTATGGTGAAAGTGTACCACCTCTGCAGAGTGTCAAACTATTCGAATAGCCGCGTCCGCGGTTATGGACAGTTGGAGTGGCCATACTGTTCCGTCGTCAGATGTTTTCAAAATGACTTGTGAAATGAATCATGACTTTGACTTGACCACAACCGGGTTGTGAGCATAAAAACTAAGTTCCCACTTAGGTGTTATAGAACTTTAAACTAGTTTTCTTTGCTTCTGAACTCAGTTAAGTTAAACCTGGCTTTTTGCAAAACAACCTAGAGCTTAGGATTCTTATTTAAAACCTCTTTACCTGTTAGTGATAATTTGCGAGTACTTAAAGAGTACTCTTGGCTTTGTCCCTGGCTATTCCCATGGCCAGACTATGAGGAGGACTACCAGGTTGATGGACGGTAGGAAGTCTATGACAACTAGGATCATCTCCTATCGTTAGCATTGCTTGTGACCCTGAAGATGGAGCTTCGCCCACGCTACCGTTATTATATTATTCTGCTGCGTTAATTGTATTAAGACTGGATCATGAGATCCTTTATTTGTAAGACCTTTATTATGGTTTGTAATGGATGATGAACTATGGTACCAATCTGTTATGTCTCGCGAAAATGGTAATCCTAGGATTGCGATGTATGGCATAACAGGCACCTGGGATTAAAAATCCGGGTGTTGACAAGTTGGTATCAGAGCCATCCTGACCATAGGAGACCCTAGTTAGAATGGACGCTTGAATCAAAAACTTAGTTTCAAAACAAAATAAGTGAATATTTATGAAAACTTATTCTCATTCTTATCACTTAGACTCTTTCATAAAAATTCATGTCCCTCAAAAAAAAATTCTTGCAAACTTAAATAAAATTTGACACACTTGATCACTCTACTAACTTACTCATCCTACATTTTTATAGATGGGCGTGAGTTATAGCAAGTTCTATCAGTTGGGCAATGGAGGAGATCTCATCTTTGAGCGTGACTTGGACCAACTCTTGGAACTTCTAGAGTGCCCGCACCCCGAGTTCTTCGGAGCCCAGCTCAATGATCAGCAAGGAGGAGAATTGCAGTGGCTGATTGTTGCAAGTCTCAGAGGCAAGATTGAAGCCCCCACCTCAAAGGGAATCCAGTTCACCTTAAGAGAGAACAACTGGCTAGACGGACTCGCCAGGGCTATGTAGGAAGCTCTTGCCCATTTGTGTGGGCAAAGCATCAATCAGATCAAGGGCACACACTTTGAGTATTACCCAAGGCGTGATGCTATGGGACATCCATTGGAGGTACCACGTCACCTAGAGCTAAAGAATCA
The DNA here is from genome assembly GCA_916181665.1 of Avena sativa. Classification (NCBI taxonomy): domain Eukaryota; kingdom Viridiplantae; phylum Streptophyta; class Magnoliopsida; order Poales; family Poaceae; genus Avena; species Avena sativa. The sequence continues at coordinate 223,953,853 of OV702296.1, forward strand.
AGTGGACCATCTCAGCTTCATGATGTATGACAGGCAGAAGGAGTTGGACAATGCCCACTCCTACGCCAACCACAACCATGCCATCGCAGTCAAGAAGGACCAAACCATCACCATGCTTGTGAAGGATCGCTAGTCACGTCGCCGTTAGCTTGACAAGAAGGATCGCATTATTGCTCACCTTCGTCACAAGGTGACCAACTTGGAGGAGACCATCCATGAGCGGGACATGCAGCTTGAGGAGAGGGAGAATGCAGGGGAAGATATCCGTGGAGACCCCTACTCCTACCTCAGTGACGATGATGACTTCCTGGAGGACCAAGCCATGGACTTCCACACTGATGATGATGACTCCGCCTTCATTGATGATGATGATGAAGACACCGATTCCGATGAGTAGTAGCACTTGAGCACTAGCATTAGTGAGTTGTATCCAGTCCCATTGTATCGTAGTTTCACAGAATGGTTCTTAAAACCATCTGTTTCCTTGTTGTGGTGTGTATTTGTATTGTGTGCTATGAATGAATGAATGAATGAAAAGCAAGTTGCTAGTTGGAAAAAAAACCAGAGTCAAACTCAAAGTTTAAAAACTTTTTAAAAACAAACCCCTGAACCTTAGAAATTTCCCTCTTGTCTCATGATCTATCTCAATCTTCAAATACCTCGCGGAGGAAGCAGTTCATCCCCGGACCCAATTCTACAAATCTTGCAAATGTTGGTTTCGGACCGCGAAGCTGAAAGAGCCGAACGTCAAGCCAACTTAGCCACCCTTCAACACATAACTCAGATGGCCAACAACAATCAAGGCCATGAAAACCAGGACAACCATGGATCTAAGCTCAAGAACTTTCAGAACACCAATCCACCCATCTTTAGTAAGTCTGAAGAGGCCTTAGATGCCGATGACTGGCTGCAGACTATGGAGAACAACTTAGAAGTTGCATGAGTGGAGGCCAATGAGAAAGTACTGTTTGCCACCTACTATCTGGCAGGAGATGCAAGAGCTTGGTGGAACAGCGTTCGCGCCATGAATGGAGGACAAATGATGGCTTGGGATGAATTCAAACTCAAGTTCAGCCGAACTCATGTGCCACCAGGTTTGATTCTACGGATGAAGGATGAATTCAAGGAACTGAAGCAGGAAAGAATGACTGTGGTAGAGTACTGTGACAGATTTCTATCTCTGTCTAGGTATGCCCCTGATGAGATAAGCACTGAAGCCAAGAAGAAGGAGAGATTCTTGAATGGTCTGCATGATGAGATGCAGACAGTGTTAGTCAATATTCCGTTTGGTGACCTTGAAGCCTTAGTGGATTCTTCCATTCAGATGGAAGGCAAGATCAACCAAGCCAATGAGAATCGACCAGGAACCCACCATACCCCGAAGTATTGCCCCAACCCATCTACAAGATTTGCCCCAAGAAACAATAGACCCCCGATGACCCGTCCAACCTATCCCAACCGTTGAGGAGGAAACCCAAGGCCCGGAGGAAACCACAACAACAACCCTAGCAACCCCAACAACTTCAATCGTGCACCGCCCAAGTTCAACAACAACCCCACCAACACCAATACTACCCCAAGGACTGGAAGCAATGCTGTGCCTGTTGCAGGAAAGGACAAGTCTCAAGTGACTTGTTATGAATGCGGAACCAAGGGTGACTACTCCAATGAGTGCCCCAAGAATCTTGTAGCAGCCCCCAATGTGAATGCCCCAGCTCAGCAGCAGCATCATGTTTAGCCTGGAAGGAGATTTACCCCAGGGAATTCGCTCAATCGCAACGGCCGTCTGTTTCACATGAATGCTGAAGAATCCCAAGAAGCGCCAACTGTCGTGCTAGGTATGTTTTCTGTTAACTCAGTACTTGCAAGAGTGTTGTTTGATTCTAGAGCATCACACTCGTTTGTTACAGAAGAATTTTCATGCACTAGTAAGATTCAACCAACAAAATTGAAGCAAGTTATGATAGTTCAAATACCTGGTCCAACCACCAAAGCTAGACAAATTTGCAAGGCCATACCTATCAGAATACTTGGCATAGATTTTTATGCTAATATAATAGTACTTGAAACCAAAGGTTTGGAAGTAGTACTAGGGAATGGATTGGATGTTGAAACATAAAGGATTAATCGACTGTGCCAAGAAAGCCATAACCATGACTAGTATCGCTGGAGTATCAGTAGAGGATGTATCTGAAACCTTGCCCCGTTAATTCAAGTGCAACAAGAGTCTAGCCCAACCAACCAATGACCAAGTCAGAGTAGTCTGTGAAATACCCTGACGTATTTTCAGATGTTTTGCCCGGTATGCCCCTAGATCGGGATATCGCGTTTATCATTGAACTAATCCCTGAAACTGGACCTATAGCTCAGAGACCTTATAGTATGAACCCATCCAAGTTAGTGGAGCTAAAGAAGCAACTGTATGCTATGCTAGAGATAGGATTGATTCAACCAAGTGCGTCGCCATGGAGATCACCTGTCTTGTTTGTAGACAAGAAAGATGGAGGTAACCGTTTGTGCACGGATTATTGGAAGATGAATGATGTCACCATCAAGAACAAGTACCCACTGCCAAAGATAGAAGATCTGTTTGACCAGTTGACTGGTGCCAAAGTATTTTCTAAGATTGATCTTAGAACTGGTTATCATCAACTCAAGATTCACGCAGAGGATATTCCAAAGACTGCCTTTACCACCAGATATGGACTGTATGAGTACACTGTCATGTCTTTTGGATTAACCAATGCCCCCGCTTATTTCATGAATCTCATGAATAAGATTTTTATGGACTTCCTTGATAAGTTTGTCATTGTTTTCATCGATGACATTCTGGTCTATTCCAAATCAGAAGAAGAACATGAGCTACACCTAAGGACCATCCTTGGAACCCTTAGGGAGCATCAGTTGTATGCCAAGTTTAGCAAATGTGAATTCTGGTTACAGGAAGTAGGATTCCTCGGACATATCGTGTCAGCAGGAGGAATTGCTATCGACCCCGCCAAGGTTAAGGATGTTGAAGAATGGCAAGCCCCAACCACTCAAACCCAAGTTCGTGCATTTGTCGGATTAGCGGGATATTACCGCAAGTTCGTAGAAGGATTTTCGAGCATCGCAAGACCCATGACCCAATTGTTGAAGAAAGTTAAGAAGTTTGAATGGACGGACATATGTGAAGCAAGTTTTCAAGAACTTAAGAAGATATTAATCTCAGCCCCAATCTTGATTATGCCGGATATCACGAAGCCTTTTGACGTGTATTGCGACGCATCCGAGATTGCTCTCAGATGTGTGTTGATGCAAGAAGGAAATTCCATATCTTATCTATCCCGACAACTAAAGCAACATGAGAAGAATTACCCTACCCATGATCTTGAACTAGCAGCCGTAGTATTAGCCTTGAAGACATGGCGGCATTACCTCATGGGTAACCGTTGTGATATTTATTCGGATCACAAGAGCCTGAAGTACATTTTCACCCAGAAGGATCTGAATATGAGGCAAAGGAGATGGATAGAGTTAATCAAGGACTATGATCTGGACATTCACTATCGCCCCGGTAAAGCCAATGTGGTAGAAGATGCCCTTAGGAGATTGCCGTGTCGCTTGAACTCCATGATTCTGAAGGAGCAACCAAGTTTGCACAAGGAGTTGGAAGATTTCAGAATGGAGCTAGTAAGTGAAGGATTTTTGGCTAGCATAGAACTTCAACCCACTTTGATCAGTTAGATCAAGGAGGCGCAGAAAGGAAATGCTAGTATAGACAGAATCAAACGTCATATCGATACAGGGAAAGTACCCGGATTCACCAAAGATGAAGAAGGAGTTTTGTGGTACAAAGGACGTATCTGTGTGCCAGCAGATTCAAAGTTGAAACAAAATATTTTGAAAGAAGCCCATGATACTCTTTATTCTATCCATCCCGGAGGAACGAAGATGTATCAGGATTTGAAGGAGCAATTTTGGTGGCATAAGATGAAGCGAGAAATCGGAAGCTACATAGCCAAATGTGATATTTGTCAGAGATTCAAGGCGGGACATCAGAGATCCGCAGGACTGTTGCAACCATTGCAGATTCCGGAATGGAAATGGGATTCAGTAGGAATGGATTTTATCACCAGTTTGCCTATGTCTAGTAGGGGAAATGACTCTATTTGGGTCATAGTGGACAGACTGTCCAAAGTCGCCCATTTCTTACCTGTCAAGACCACTTATCAGAGTTCGAAGCTAGCGGAGTTATACATTGCTAGAATAGTCAGTTTGCATGGAGTCCCCAAGAACACTGTGTCAGATCGAGGAAATCAGTTTACCTCAAGGTTTTGGAAGAAAGTCCAAGAAGGATTAGGAACAAGACTAGATTTCAGCACATCTTATCACCCTCAAACTGATGGACAAACGGAGCGAGTAAACCAGATACTCGAAGATATGTTGAGAGATTGTGTGTTAGAATATGGATCTAAATGGGAAGACTGTCTGCCTTTCACAGAATTTTCATACAACCACAGTAATCAATCTAGTTTGCAAATGGCCCCAATTGAGTTCATGTATGTAAGAAAGTGTCGTACCCCTTTGAATTGGTCGGAAGTAGGAGAGAGCCAGATTTTTGGACCCGACATCCTACAAGAAGCCGAAGAGAAAGTTCACAAGGTCCGTGAGCACCTCAAGACCGCCCAATCCAGACAGAAGAGTTATGCCGACAAGAGACGTCGAGACCTAGCCTTCAATATCGGAGATTTTGTGTATCTCAAAGTATCACCTTTGAAGGGAATGCAACGTTTCCAACTCAAAGGAAAGTTAGCCCCTAGATATATCGGACCCTTCAAGATTTTGAATCGCCGAGGGGAAGTATTGTATCAACTGGAACTGCCAGAGGAGATGTCAGCCGTGCATAATGTGTTTCATATCTCGTTACTTCGCAAATGCCTAAAAGTCCCGGAGAAGACCAAAGTTTTCAAGAATATTGATCACAGAACTATAGAGATCAACGATGACCTGACCTATCCTGAAGTACCCATTCATATTTTGGAGGAAGCCTTCAGAACCACCAGAACCCGGAGTATCAAGTTTCTCAAGGTCCAGTGGAGTAACCATACTGAAGAAGAAGATACCTGGGAGCAAGAAGATTACATTAGGACTGAGTTTCCAGATCTCTTTAAATCCTAGTTTTCTTTTTTCTCAAATCTCGAGACGAGATTTTGTTTAAGGAGGGAAGGTTTGTAACATCCCAAAAATATCAATCAAGGTTATCAAATTCCAATCACCCAAATTTAGGGTTAACAAAAACTTTTGTTAATTAAAATCAATATGAATGCATGTGTGTGTGATGAATGCATGAATGCTTGTATGGACTTCTGTGATTGTTATGAATGGCAAGGATTGGTTTAAAAATGAAAACAACATCATCTAAATCATTTCCAAGCAGAATCAAATGAAGAAAAAGTCAAAAACAAATCATATAAGCAAATGGTCATTTTTGCCAATCTTGTTCACTAGACCACTTTGAGTGTTTCTAGTCCAAGATTTCTAATAGAAACAAATCCAATTCTTTTCACCCCTTGCTAGTCCAAGTAAAAGTGAACCCAATCCCACCTTACAAACCCACAGAAACATTTGACAACCCTATTCAAATGACATTTAAAAATTGAATCTAATTCATATGGTAAGATCACCATTTCTCAAAATCCAACCAAACCAGTTCACCTTGACAAATCCAAACAACTAGATACTACCCAGTGTGTGACCAATGCACCCATCAAAATGCATCCAAAAATTCAAATATAAATCTCTTGCGGTCATTTTATCAAACACCTAGAGACAAAAAAAAAACTTGGCCAAACTTCACTGTTTTGAGCAGTGATCACCCCAAACCTTGTCTCCCCTTGATCATCCTTGTCTCCCCAGTGACACCATCGCATTAAACCAACCTAGACCCTAACCAATGCTCCATGTCGTGCATGACCGAGACATCCCTTGCCAGCCGACCATGGCAAGCTAGGCAGAGCCATCGCCACGCCTAGCCACCATGTCCAGGAGGCAGGCCACCGTCCAGCGCCACCCCCTGTCCAGCCCTCGAGCCTTGCCAAGCCGTGGACCACAGCGAACACATCGCGCCCAGCTCGTCCCTGCCATGTCCAGAGCGCGCCAGCTCGCTGTAGCCGACCGCCTCGCACAGACCGCGCCTCGCCTTCGCCGCACGTCTACACGATCACCATCGTCCCAGGAGACTACTAGACATGCCCATTCACCGCCACGCGACCAGGAGCACCTGTGCGTCGTCAAAAACGCCGTCCATGCCGCACAGAGCATCGCACGTTCCCGACCGAACCACACCGCCCCTTGCCATGCATCAAGCCGTTGAGCACCGCTAGGAGACCGCGCACCGTCCCCTATCCTCAGTCATGCCGATAGCCGCCTGTACCGTCGCCCCCGACGACCTCTGCCCATGCCGTGCTGCCCCTATCGCTCGCCTATAAAAGGAGGCCTCCCTAGCTCGATTTCTCTAAAACATTTCACTCCCCACCTCTCACTGATCCTCCCCACTTCTTCCCGGAGCAAGGCGAGCTCTCTCTCACCGGAATTTGGCCAGAGCCTGCCGCTGCTGGAGGAGAAGAGCGGCGTCGATTGCGGCCACCCCAGGAGAAGCCTCCAGTACCAGGAGAACCGCCATCATCGACATCATCATTCGCCCCCATCGCCGACCCTCGCCTAATCCCCGGTGAGCCTCCCCAGACCCCCCTGGCCGTGCTAGGGTTCGTGCCCGTCGTGTTCTGTTCGGACGAGGACGATGGCCGTGAGCCGTTGATCCTTGATCTAATCCTACGGTCGTAATCGCTCCATACCCCTTTGGCACCCCCTATCTCATTGACGAGTGGGGACATCACTTAACCATCCTGTGCGCGTGCTATGCATAGTCGGCCGACCTAGTTAGATTTCCTGCGCGACCTAGTTAGTTCAAATTAAAAAAATTCAATTTAGCTCAAACCCTAGTTCTGTCTGTTAATTCAAAAATAAATTCAGAGAGTTTTACTGAACCAAATAGCATGAAACCAATTTTGTTAGAAAGGAATGGAAATTCTTAATCCAAGCCCGTTGGATTCTAACCATTTGGAATTATAAATCATCTATAGTAAAAATAACAAGGTAGAGAGTTTTCTGCATTCAAACATTTTTTCAAAAATCAACCATAGATGCTTTTGAGTTGATTCCAACTCTCAAAAATCACATTTGACAAGATCTTTCTGAATATTTAAAATATTTAGGTTTACTTAAAGTAATAATGAACAAGTAATAAAAGAATGCCCCATAGGCATTTCTAGTCACTTTAATTAATTAAAATAATAATGTTAAACATTATTAAACTTTAAATCACATTCCCAAGTATTAAAATATGTGGTGATGAAATGTGTCAACATGATCCCATGTTTTTATTGGAGAATATTAAATCTTAAGTAGTTTTTCAATGAGTAGAAATTACTTCACTTAAATAAAATAAATAATACCAAGTCTTTAATCCTTGTGATGATTGTGATGATGCTAGATCATCTAGTGTAAACCCTTGTGTGCTAAATAAAGGTAGTTAAGTAGTGTTTGGTAATTGTGTACTTCGTATTTATTTATAGACGCTAGTACCAACCAAGGATACGAAGAGGAAGGAGACTACTACGAAGAGGAAGCAAAGGATAACTTTAACCACTGCACTACTCAAGTCAATCTATCTAATGCAAGCCATCCTATAAAGTTAACACTTGCATGATAACTATGCAAACTAGATGCCCTAGGCCTATGTGATCATACCACTTGATTATACCAAATCCCAGTTTTAATTGCAAGCTTTATCTTTTTATTTCTTTATCAAAGCCTTTTATTTATATTTACTTAGTGACTTGTGAATTTTGGGAAGGATTATAGTAGTAGCATAAAGAGCATAAAACTTGACCTAAGTTAGGTAGAACTAGATGTCATACTAAGGCATGAGATTAGACTTAGATAAGTCACACTTGATTATCCCTCCTTATTAGTGTTTACCCCTAACTGTAGTGGCTAGTGCTAAGCTTAAAACTTGATCATTTTAGATGGGAATACTTGGTGAAAATGGTTATGAAAACCTTAGAATGATGAGTCATTCTAATAAAATGTTGTGACATGTGTTATGAACACCTGATGGTTTGATGATGAAAATGTTGAGGCATGAGCCTTACCCCTTTATAAAACTGATGGTTGTGTTCGAATGCGATACTATTCCAATTTTACCATACAATCACAATACCCGAATTTGGGTAGGGCTTGACTGGAAGTTTATATATCTTAGTATGGGTTCCCTTGCGGCCGAGGTTTGAGCTGATGCTACCTCGTGATGATTGTCCACCTATGCAGTTCCCAAGATGACAAATGGTCATGGTTGGGAGGCCAAACTCATAGGAGAGGTGCCTATACTAGGGTGTGTAATTGAAAGGTTAGGATTGATTATTCGCATATTGAGTATGGTGATTCAGGATTGTTCCTGACAGATGTATAAAATGTTGTGGTGAAAGTGTACCACCTCTGCAGAGTGTCAAACTATTCGAATAGCCGGGTCCATGGTTATGGACAGTTGGAGTGGCCATATTGTTCTGTTTTCAGATGTTTTCAAAATGACTTGTGAAATGAATCATGACTTTGACTTGACCATAACCGGGTTGTGAGCATGAACAACTAAGTCCCCACTTAGGTGTTATAAAACTTTAAACTAGTTTTCTTTGCTTCTGAACTCAGTTAAGATAAACCTAGCCTTTTGCAAAACAACCTAGAGCTTAGGCTTCCTATTTAAAACCTCTTTACCTGTTAGTGATAGTTTGCGTGTACTTAAAGAGTACTCATGGCTTTGTCCCTGGCTATTCCCGTGACCAGACTATGAGGAGGACTACCAGGATGATGGACAACAGGAAGTCTACGACAACTAGGATCATCTCCCATTGTCGGTATTGCCTGTGACCCTGAAGTTGGAGTTTCGCCCACGCTACCGTTATTATATTATTTCTGCGTTGATTGTATTAAGACTGAATCATGAAATTGTTTATTTGTAAGACCTTTATTATGGTTTGTAATGGATGATGAACTATGGTACCAATCTGTTATGTCTCACCAAAAATGGTAATCCTAGGATTGCAATATATGGCATAACAGACATGTGGGATTAAAAATCCAGGTGTTGACAACATCCTCGATCCTCGACATCATGCCATATGCCAGGCTCTCCGGCTCGCGCGAGTAGCTCTGAAGGAGAGTGTATCCAACACCATGTGATCACGAAATTGTCTATGTAACCGTGCAGTCCAACATGCATCTCCAATATTAATCATTCATTGAACTCATGTCGCATCCACAAAGTTCTAGAGATTGGGCTCTGTGGTACTATGTAGCAGAGCATGGCATCGAGCTTGCACAACGCGGGGATGTTCATCTGCAGGTCGTGGTGTTGCGCTGTCGACATGATTTGCCAAATGAAGGAATACTCGATACGATTACTTGCGCAATTCGATGCAGATGAAAGAGAAGAAAAAAGCACGACCAAGATTGTTACTACGTACCTCCATGGTTGTGCCGTTCTCGGCGATGACGCCACACGAACTCGACGATATGGTTGGTGACAGACAGCAGCCAGCCGACCTTCTTCCATCGATCCTTGGTGTCTGGCGCCATGGGCTCTAGCTTGCGGTGCTCGCTGATGAACGGGGCCAGGTTAGTGATAGCGTTGGACAGCGCCAGCATGGATGACACGCCTTTCCTAGTAACCTGGATCATGGCTGCCATCCATGGTCACGGATCATGGCTCCAACACTACTCCCGTGGTTCGGCCGCTGCCGGCGGCGGCGATCCCGCCCTAGGTCCTCTGTTTTTCCTCCGCTGCACAAGGGGAACGAGTTGATGGGATGATCGATCGTGGTTTAGTTCATCTAGGTATGATTTTCCCAAAGGGTACATGGCTACAAATTTAGCAGTGTATTTCAGAGTTAAGAAAAGGAATAGATATGTAAAAGAAGAAATATGGCAAATCATAAAGGAATGAATGTAGTAATGTGCTATTCCGCGGCTCCGTACGGATCCAACCCCTGTGCGGCGGCTGATATCCCTCTGACGCTACTTTTGGAAGCGAGCGGGAGTGGTCCGCACACTGACTATGAGCTCGTGACACATGCATAGCTAGCCAGAAAAAACATGTTCTGCTTCTGACCCTACCCTAGTAGCCGGACATGCAATTTGTTGGTGGGCCTCGTCTAGGTGTCCACCCCTCTTGCCCAGCCTTCTTCATGCATACGTCCAAAACAAACGACAAAATCGATGCAGAACAATCCCACTATCCCCAGCCTTTTCTTCCTAAAGCTAAAAACATATATTACGCTGAAAAAGATTCAGAAAATACAAGAAAACATCACATACAAAAACTCTATAGATCACGTCTGATCTCTGCATCTACAAAAATAAGTAGAATCCCCCAAAAGGATATATCAACAGTTATGAATCCCCTCTTCCCTTCTCGACAAACTATCCCCCTCTTCTCAGCAAATTGTTTCACCCCTCTTCTCACCTGCAACCCATATTCCATTAGCAGGAAAGATTCATCAAAAAACTGGTGTACCATCATCAACTAGAAGGTTTTATTGGGAGATAAAATATGCACAAGAAAATAATAACCAAACACTCGCAGCTACAACATTAATCATTCACATATACCAAATTAATCACTCATAATTACCGGATTAATCATAACAACTATTAGATAATCACTCACGACTACCAGTTTAATTACTAACAGCTACCAGAATAATCACTTATAACTACCGGATTAATCATTAACAACGTTATATAATCACTCACGACTGCCAGTTTAATTACTAATATCTACTAGATTAATCACTAATAGCTGCCAGATTAATAACTCACGGTTATCAGATAATCAGTCACGACTATCAATTTGATTACAAATAGCTACCTGATTAATCACTAACAGCTGCCAGATTAATAACTCACGGCTATCAGATAGTCACTCAGAGTTACCGGTTTTATATTGTCAAGGCGTCCTATGTCCAGCAACGACATGACTACTCCCGCGGGCTCATCCCGGACTACTTGCCAAAATTGTCTGTACATGGAAGCACCAGATAATACACAACACAGATAATAGCTAGACCACCACCGCAACATCCTACACATCACAAAAGGAAGAGCGGGGAGAGCTGAGGCATTAGTCGAGGGAGGCCGCATCGGACAAGAAGCAGGAGCCGGTATAGCCGTAGCCTACCACCGCACCACAGTGCGAGAGGCCACGGCCGGCCCAAAGTAATTACCAGGTTTATAAGAAATAGCTACCAAGTTGTTTTGATCTAGGGGCCAGCTTCCCCAACACAATTACACTTACTTGTTCCCAAATTTGTAGTACGAGCTTGCCGAATTAATAGTGCCAAGTTGCCAAAAGTAATGTGTTTCTGGGTGCCAAGTTCAATATAAACTTAATTGATTCACATATGCAATTCTCTACTTGCCAAATTGAACGTGCTTATTTGCCAAATAATAAATTTATACCTGCAATATTTTCACAATACAAACTACCAGAATATTGAGACATAAATTATCATATTTTTCTATGCAAACACTACCTAAGTTATACATCAAACCAAATTGTTTGAGGAATAACTACCAGGTTTCAACAAATCAATTACCTGATTTTTCCCACCACACTACCAGATTATTGAGAGGTTAACGGGTGGGGGTCGATGTTGAACCTGGAGTTGGAGAGGAAGACGGTGACCTCGTCGATGAGGCTTGCAGCAAGGCGTCGGCCACCATCTAGAACATTGCTGTGAAATGGCTCACACCCCATGACCTCGTCGAATCACGAAAGAGGCAGTGCAGATCGGGCGGAGCGAGCCGTGCGTGCTCTCGTACGGCTTGTCATGGACGATCTCCTCGCACCTGATGATGGTAGCCTCCTCGCGCTCGTCATCAGGGGATTCCCTGTGCTAGGAAAAGAATCCCCCTCCTAGAGCTCGGCGGCGGCAGCCCGCGCGGAGCCCTCCCCACGTTGCTCCTCCTCGAGATCGACGGGGGCTGCCTACGCAGAGGCCTCCCTGCGGCACTCCACCTCAAGCTCGACGGCGCAGGTGTCCCCGCGCTAGGGATGAAAGCCCTCTCTTCCAGCTCGTCGGCGCGTCCTCCTCCCTTTGCCTTGCCTCCTCGAGCTTGACGACGGCTGTGCTCTCCCTGTTGCGTGCCCGCCGATGGCAGCGCCTCCGTGCTAGGGACGGAAACCCTCTCTTTACTCCCACTGGCGGTGGCCTGCGTGGATCTGTCTCGTGTTAAGCCTCCTTCGCGAGTTCGTCAGCACGAGAGGCTATTCACTCGTGGGGAAATTGGGAGAGAGAAAAGAATGTGTGGATAGGAATAAACCAGCGGAAGGGATAAGGTAAAAGGATAACAATGAGCCTGCGATGCGTTTCACGAATCGTGACGGGCCGCCGCACGCGGAGCAAGCCTTGCGGCGCCTTTCCTTAGATTTTTTCCATGAATGTAATGTGTCGCAAATTATAAAGGTCTAAGTAAAGTGTGACAAATTATATATAAAGGTGCTAAGTAAAGCATGGCAAATTGTAAAATCTCCGACAAAACATCTGCAAATAGACAGTGGAACATGAAACAAATGGTATGTAGCGCAAATGCTGCTAGGTGATGCCGACCAACACTCCTTGATCCGTAACTTGAAGCTTAGCCTCAAATATTAATTAATGAATAATCTATAGGTGTGAGCTAACACCATTGGCATGCATGAAGATTCGTACCTTCCTCTTATCCCAGTTGACCTGCTCCGTAGATTGGCCTTGGACTTGCAGGCTTCCGCGAGGACAACGTTGCAACATGTATGTGCTGGTGGCAATAATGTGAGCTATGTAGAACTGGAGCCGTCACATCTTTTTTTTAACCGAGGGCGGTCCCGAAGGACCTAGAATTCTGCACTAGTCAAAGCGGTGGAGATACAGAATACAAAGGGGCACTTCAAGAAATCAGAAATTACTCATAAGCCCTTGGATTTTGCATAGAGGACCTTAGATCTAAATCCACAGCCAAGATCCAGTCCTCGCTCTCCTTCACTTCCGATGGGTTCGACCAAACTCCGGCTGCCGCCTCCTTCACCGGGGATTGAGCCACTTGGGATGGGGGCAGCATGGGACGCCGTCGTCGATCCACCGAACTTGGCCTACGATGGAGGTTGAAGATGCGCTTTGCCGATGTTGCGAGCCACCGATTTTTAGCGTGGATTAGAGGCTGGCACGTCACCTCCTCTATGGAAGAACTCGCCACAATAGTAGAAGGACCCCATAGACGGCCTAGATCAGGGCGAAGGACTTCAAGACCTTGGACCCCCTCGCCTCCATGGCAGGCCAGGGGCAGCGGAGCCGCCACATCGGCGGCGTGTTCTTCCCATGCCCTACCTTCGTGCACGGGCGAAATTTGATTGCTCTTACGCCTTCATCTGTGAAAAAGGGATCGTAGCAGCCCACTGCAGTTCTACCCTCCATCTTGGCAAGGTTTGGCCCAGTAGTACTATTACAGTACATCCATTTCTACATTGTTATTCTGACGTGAGCTGTAACACCCTTGAAGCAGTCATATACAGATTTCAGCGACTCCCGATAAACCCGCATAGAAACGATTCGATGATGCTCACCAAGCACTTGTGCGCGGGTAGAAAACGAAGTAATACCATTACATAATAGTCCACGATGGAACCCACAAAAACACACACATATATATACAACAATGATTCAGCGATCAAGAATACATATATACATTACAAAGATCAAAATCACATTGAGAACATCCGAGTATGGATAAGATAAAAATTGGACTAAGAGTCCTGAAGAATAACCAATGAAGTTCATAACCCTGCCCAGGTCAAGCCGGAAGGGTAACCTTGCTTCGTCGAACTCATACCTGTCAATTCAAAGGGGTGCCAACAAAGGACAAAAGAAAACGGGAGCGGTCAGTACTGAGGCCAGTACATGGCGAGCCTTAGAATTCGGCGGCTCTCGCCTATAAAGGTATGGTGGGCTAGAGGCAACAAAACATGCACTAAACAATGTATAGAGATACGATACAACTGTCGGCTATTAAAGTGGCGGGGTAAGAGAGACCTATTCAGGACCAATCCTGATACTAACATCCAACATAACCCATTTGCAAATTTTCCCCTCGAAACCAAACGAGGAAGTCCTTCCGAGGAAAACTCACACAGTTGATAGTTTTATTCATTCATTCCATGGTTGTCACATCCCAAAATTTTCCAAATTTTGTAATGTGAAAAATAAATAAACAAATTAAATAATTGTTTGAATTTAGGGTGAAAAGAAACTTTTTGTTTCTAAATGGAAATATTAAAACCCATCTTAAACAAACTTTGAATCATGTTTGAATCCAACTAAATACAAATCAAGTGAGATGCATTTATCAATGAATGTATCTTGAAATTTAAACACTTGGAAAAGTTAAACCAAAGCCCTAAAAACCCTAATGGAAGAAAAACATTTCCAAGTTATCTCTAAGCCTATGGTTTTGATCCACATAAAAATTTGTCAACAAACATTTATAAATGATCAAAAATGACAATGGCAATATTATAAAACCATATGAATTGGTTTCACCTAATTTGGAGCCATAAATAAAATCTTATGAATTTAATAAGATAAGGAAATTGAATTTCCAAAACTAATAAAGAACCTATCTAAAAATCCATACCAAATGGTGAGCAAATAATCCTAAAGATATTTAAAAGGATAAACAAATATTAAATAAGATTTTACCAATTTGAATCACCAAGTTTGGATCTTTAAATAAAAAGATATGGATTCTATAAGATAAAGAAAGAAATAATAAATAAGGAGTATTTTTAAAATCCAAATTAAAACTTGGCCAAGTCCATAAACAAATGGAATAAACATAATCCAAGTTCAAATGAAATAAATGGATAAATAATATTGAAATAAAGTAATATGGCCTTAACCAAATTCTATTCTATTGGATTAAGACAAATTCCCTAATAAGATTAATTAATTAAATCATGGGAAAAATAGTATTTGGAATTTACCCAAGTGGAATAAAAGTTATTTAATTAACTTAAATGGAATTAAGGAAATCACCTAAATAAAATTTATGGAATTAAAACTATAATTGATTTCATTGGAATAAAGACAAATACCCAAATTAAAATGATTAATGAATCATAATAAAAATATTCCAAATAAATCAAGGTGAATTATTTGACATCCTAATAAATAAATAAAACCTACTGAATAGGTTTGGTAAAAATATGGATTTCAAATAAAGTTTTAGAACACATTAAAACCTATTTGAAATAAAGACAAATGTCCATTTATAAAATAAATAAAAGACCTTAAAAAGAATAAAAGAATTATTCTAGTTTTGACCTTAGAATGAACTAATAATCAGTATTTGAATATACACAAAGTTTGATAGAGGTTTGATTTCAAATAGTGTTTGAAATGTTTAAACAAAATCAAAACAGATAAATAGAAAAAGAAAAAGGAAAAGAATCTGTACAAATTTTTTTTGAAACAAAGCCAGCCCAGCCCAGCAAAGCCCAACTGGCCCAGCAGCCCACTCCCACTCCCTCTCCCTGAAATGTTTTTCTCACCGTAGAACAGACCCACCCCCTCGCTGACTGCTGGACCCACCTTTCCTCCCTCCCCCTCACTGACTAACCAGGCCTACACGTTAGTCGTCGTTTCCACCCCAGCGACCAGTTCCTCCCCTTCATTCCTCCGGCTGTTTCCTGTGTAATTTCGTAGCTTCAATTCCTGTTGAATGCACGAGTAAATCCCGCCCACGTCCACGCGTACTTAATCGCCATGCTCCCCTCTCCCTTTCCCCCAATCATCACCCCACCGGTGCCACCAGGCTGCTCCGATTTTGCTCGGAACCACCACTGCCCCGACGACCTCTTCCGGCCGATTCCGGTGAAGCTAGACCACCCTCCACTCCCTGGCATCCACCATCTTGCTCCCCACCATCAGTAGAACCTTCCCATAGCCCCAGCTTGGCCACGCATGCACCAGGGGCTCGGCAACTTCGAAGTCCGAGCGCCACCGTGAACCTTCCCAACTCTGGCGATCTCCCTTGGTATGTACTGACCGCCCCCTCCCCTCTAGTTGACACGCGAATGATCCCCAACACCATGCGCATCTAACTGCACCCCGGTTTTTGTCTTAGAGCGCACCATGGCATCGTCTACGACAACGACTGACTGCACCCGATGCCAGACACATCTCTAGCGAGGAATTACCAGTGATTCAGTGCGTCCCTCGATGAGCTACTGCCACGTTGAGCATCGCAATGATCCCCTGAACCTGGTGAGCCACTCCTTTTACTCTCTCGCTTCCTGCATCGCCGGTGACGCCACTGCCAGGCCGCCGCCGCGTGTTAGACTCCAGCGCCGCCGGTTCTAGGTCAATGCACTGAGGACCGTTGGATCTTGATGCTGTGGCGTAGATAGAGTCATTTAAACGAAGGGGTACGAGCTTATCTGCACCGTTCAGTCTCACTTAGATCCAACGCGCCTCGTAGCGCAATCCAACCGAAACGGTATAGACCAATAGCAACACAACGCGTGGCCTGTGTGTTGTTCTGAAAACAGAATAGACTCTATTGGATATGTAGATTTGTAAATTGCATAACTTTAAATCTACACGTCCAAATTCTGCAAATTTTATATCAATGGAATCAGCAAGACAAGTACTTTCCAACCATGCACTTTGTTTAATGAATTTCTTCTGGTGAAATGGTTGGTTTTGCAGAAACTTGTGTAGTCATATTTTGATTATAAAATTCATTCTAAAATTATTTTTGTGATAAAATATTTGGGCAAATGGATTGTTTTAAACCTACTGACCATATAAACCAACTTGTGGATTCAAAACATATTTTGTGGGGTAAAATAATAAATATTTGAGTTAGAACACTTCTAGTCAAGTAAAAATGTTGTTTATATGTTAAAAATACTTTTTGGAGAAAAACCTTTGGGAAATGATTTGGAATAACTCTCTGACCCCAAACACCAAGTTTTAGAATTAAAAATGTACTTGGTGAACCCTATAAAGATTATTACTTTTCTAAAGGCATTTTCAACCACATAAAATATTGATTTGGTTTAAAAATGATTTATAAGTAAAATCTTTTGCAAATGGTTTTGCCACTTTTATAAAATGACCAATAGGTGTTTTCAAATGTTTATAGCCCATTAGAAACCACTTTTCCAAATAACCAATCTTTTGCATGCTTGCAAGCATTGCTTTGTTTCTATTATTTTATGTGATGTTTGCTTGATTGGTAGATTGAATTCTTGCTTGCTTGATTGAATTGTAGTGATTTGAAGAGTGTGAATATTGCATGATCAAGGAGTGAACTTATATTCTCTACCAAAAAGGCAAGTGATGCTTCATACTTCTGTCCTATTATTTTCACTATGCATTAGTGATATTTCTAAGTAGGACTTGCATGGAATTTTGCTAAGTATAAATTATGCCATGGGAAATCCTAGTAGATGAAACCTTAGTAGAATTTTCCTAAGTTAAGATTCCTACTAATATCATGCTTAGCTTAGCTAGTAGAAAACAAGGGTGGATTATATTCATGCTATGGAATATTTCTAAGTCAAGGACTTGTGTTTTGTTTAATAAAACAACTAAGTGAATGAATCACCTGGGTGGAATGGAAGGAATGGTTTGTGTTGAGTGGTTACACAAGTCCAGTATGCCGGGGAAAACTTGGGCATCACCAAGTCCAGTATACTGGGGAAAACTTGGTATCTCACTTGTGGAATGCCACCCAGGAACAAAGAGATTTGAGAAGTCAAATGTTGAGAAGCTTCAAGTGCAGCCACTTGGCATTATGGGCTCTGCCTGGATCATATAGGTTGCAATAACTTAGCCAAATGGAAAGTTGGTGGTAGGGGATGATAGGTTGGAACGCGTCCATTCTGGTCTAAGGGAAGGCTTCTGAAAGATCTTGTCTTGGTGAAACCAAGTCTTGTGGGGAAAGTGCACCATCTCTGCAGAGTGTAAATTCTAAGTACTTAGCCATGTCCCCGGCAAAGGACAAATTGAGCATCAAGACATGGAAGCTATCAAGAATCTCCTCATCCCAATTTCTAAGTAAAACTTGTGGTTGAATAAGGGTGAAGGACCTCAATGTTTATTGGTGGTTCCTTGGGAAAAGTTTTTGACAAAGAAAAACTTAGTGATTTCAACTAATAGGAAAAACCTATTTTGAGCAAAGCAAGCCTAAGATACACTTAGCCAAATTGCATATAGTATCTAGTCCACCAAAATTATACTAAGGTATCACTTGCCAATACTATTCCAATGTATTGACCCACTGTGGCAGTAACTTGTGATGTTGCAGGTTATTCTGATGAGGATTAGGAGTCATGAGTCTACACTCAACATGTTTGCCTGTGGCACATGAAGATGAAGACTTTTATCTATTTACTTATTTAAACTCTTGTACTAGGCCTGTGGCCATGGAGTTGTAAAGACTATGTTTGTCTCTGGAATGACTATAATAATGACCTTTGTTTCTGTGTACTTCATCTTAAACTGTGGATGCTAGCATTGATCCAGGGACTAGCATTGCAATCACACGGATCCTTTTCCTTTATAAAGGAGGTATCTTACAGATGGTATCAGAGCACCGTGTTGCCTATAGGATTATGACCCTAGGATTGGAAACCACTAAGGAAAATTTTCAACAACTTCCACACTTGTCTTTTCTTCTCGTAAACTTTTCTAATCTTCTTTCTCATCCCTATTTGTAGATGAACTCCATCAACGAATCCGTAAGGAAGGGACCACTCATGACAATGACTTTGGAGTGTGAGACAGAATTTCCCAAGGCTCTCAAGGACCTCATGGTTGCAATGGAAATACATGGTGCAGCTGTGTACAAAGGTTTTCCTGTGATGGATGAAGGAGTTGAGTACTGGTGGGTGCAACTTCACTTGTATAAAAACAAGGAAGACAACCACAAAGAATCAGGATTCTGCATGTTCACCAATTCAGTGGTGCACACTACATTCTTTGATTCAGCAAGGGATGCAGCTTGGAAGACCATCAAAGAACTTGGTGATAGAGTCAAGTGCAGAATGCTCAACATCCAGAATGACCTAAAGGAAGAGAAGAAACATACTCAAGAGTTGGAGGCTACTAACCAAACCTTAAGAGGGGACATTATAGACTTAGTAATGGAGTCATGTGCTCAAGATAGACTGATTGCTTCTAGAAATATTATGTTAGCCAACATGTCTAGTGAGTTGGGATTGTAACGTACTTCGTTAGTTGGACCACCACACTTATCACCTTATTTTCCAAATGTTGCTTGAAATAAGTTGAACCTTGGATGTTGTAATGGTTGCATGTATGCCATGACTTGTGTGATTTGATTTCCAAAGTTATACATGTGTTGCTTTGTTTTGTGATTCATTCTTATGTATGTTGATTCTAACTTTTTCTATCTTATAAATAGATGCCTAATGTTATTATCAGCACGGTTGATGAGTTCAAGGGAACTCGCTTTGGCACTCGTATTATTGAGCTCACTAGTCTGCTCAATCTCCCACTTCCTTCCATCATGATGCTTCCCCTCACCAAGTTTGAGAGGAAAGACCTTTGGGGCTTCAAGGTTAATCAGCCAGGACACCAGACTGAGCCAGCCACGGAGGCCATCATCTTCAAGCTCATGCATGATGACAAGGAGAGAGGCCTTGAGGTAGTTATGCAGGATCTGATAGGACGTCTACTAGGGAGACACTCTCGTGAGGTTAGAGGTACTCATTTCCACACCTTCGATAGACGTGATGAGGATGGTGAGGCCATTGACTTCGAGGACACTTCGAGAGAGTCAGCAGAGCCGATTTGTCTATACCTCCAGGACTTAGAGGTTCTTCTTAGGCATGTGGACACTGATAGAACCAACGTCATGCTCAGCAATGATGAACTCCAGGTGCAGCTTCGTGAGAAGGACAAGCTCTTCACGGAGCAAGATGAGATAGTCAAGGAGATGGAGGCCAAGTTCGAGAGTCAGGACAGAAAGTTCAAGAGTCAAGAGAAGCGAGGCCAAGATAGGAACAAGAGGATTCGGGACATGACTGCAGAACTGGAGGCCAAGGACTTCGAGCTCGAGCATCAGCACACTGTGATAGAGAGGCTTCGTTCTCAGAAGAGGGCTCTCAAAGCCAAAGTAGAGACCTTGACCACCAATGTCGAGGAATAAAAGACCGCTATGGAGAATGCATGTCTTACATTTGTTGAGGAGGAGGTTGATGCCGAGGAGTAGTGTTGACTACTCATTTATCATTTACTTATCATGCTTTTTATTGAGTTGCAATGACCATCCAACATGTGGATGGCTTGCTATTGGTGTGTTTACTTTGCAAACTTGTTGTCCTTGTTGTTGAACTTTTATTATTGTGATGCATGTTGGTGATTGTTTATGTGATGTATTGTGCATAATAGCATCTATGGGTATCTCATTCTTATCTCTATTGACCAAACCACAGATGTCTCCCCGTCGTGCCAATCCCAACCGCAACAACAACAACATCACCCCTGAGATGCAGCAAATGATGATAGCTCAGACTCAGTTGATGCAAATGATGACTACGTTCATCCAGAATCAGAACAACAACAACAACAACAATAAGAACAACAACAATAATCCACCGGGTTTTGACATGCTTACCAGGTTCTTGAGATTGAGGCCAGCAAAGTTCTCAGGGACTACTGATCCTATGGTGGCCAATGATTGGCTATGCTCTGTGAACAAAGACTTGGTAACTGTTGGCTGCACTGATGCAGAAAGAGTCAGATTTGCAGCACATTTGTTGGAAGGACCAGCAGCTACTTGGTGGGATAACTTCCAGATCACTACTCCCATTGCGAATGTGACATGGGCTATCTTCGAAGATGGTTTCCGTACTGCTCACATCTCATCCGGAGTGATGAGTCTGAAGATGAAAGAGTTTCATAACCTGAAGCAGCGCCACCGCAGCGTGGGAGAGTATATTGAGGAGTTCAACAATCTGGCGCGTTATGCACCGGATGAAGTTGACACTGATGCAAAAAGAAGAGAGAAGTTTCTCGAGGGCCTGAATGATGAACTGATCTTGCAGCTATCAGTGGCCTATGTTCCCACTTATCAGTCTCTTTGTGATAAGGCTGCTATTTTGGAGAACAAAATGAAACAAGTTGAGAGTAGGAAGAGAAAGCACTCTGACAAGCACAGCTCGGGATCGTCTCACAAGCGTTCCCATTATGATGATAGTGGAAGCTCAGGATCCCACAAGCATGGGAAATTCAACAAGCACCACAACCACAACCATCATCATGACAACAAACATCACCGTAGTCATGACAATGACAAGTACAAGAACCACAAGAGTGGATATAAGAGCCACCACAATGGTAGTGGAAGTGGCAGTGGAAGCCAGCCTGTCAAGAAGGATATTAGTTAGGTTGAGTGTTTCAAGTGCGAGAAGATGGGGCATTGTGCAAATGAATCCACAGAAAATAAAGTTGAAGGACCCAACAAACCCAATCCTTTTCAAAAGGGACAAGTGAACCACATCAATGTGGAGGAAATATATGAGGAACCTGATGCTGTTGCTGGTAAGTTCAAACTCAATTCTATTCCAGCATTTGTTCTCTTTGATACTGGTGCATCTCATTCATTCATATCAAGAGCATTTGTTGAAAGAAATGAACTACCGGTAGAAACTATTGGTTGTCCTATAAAAGTAAGTTCGCCTGGTGGAGAAATGATAGTGAATTCAGGATGTCATGATCTAGTCATAGAGTTTGGGAAGTATAAGTTTCCCGTTAACTTGATAATCCTAAACTCCCAAGGATTGGATGTCATTTTGGGAATGTATTGGATGACTAAGCACAAGGGAGTGATAGATTGTGCCAACCATACTGTCTCACTCACAACTCCAGAAAATAAAAGGATCAGATTCAAGACCAACTTTGAAGCAAAAAGGAGTAAGCTAAATTCTCTTAAGGGGGTTAGCATGGACAGTGTGCCAATTGTGAGTGAATATCCGGATGTGTTTCCGGAAGAATTGCCGGGAATGCCACCAGATAGAGATGTGGAGTTTCTTATTGATTTGCTACCAGGGTCTGGACCAATAGCAAAGAGGCCGTACAAGATGTCAGTTGATGAACTGAAAGAGCTCAAGAAACAACTTGGAGAACAGTTGCAGAAAGGATTTATTCAACCAAGTTCTTCATCTTGGGGAGCACCAGTTTTATTTGTGGAAAAGAAGGATAGAAGTCAAAGGCTATGTATAGATTACCGTTCACTCAATGAGGTGAATATCAAGAACAAATACCCTTTGCCTAGAATCAATGACTTGTTTGATCAGTTAGAAGGAGCTTGTGTGTTCTCAAAGATTGATCTTCGGTCAGGTTATTTCCAACTCAAGATAAGGGAGCAAGACATACCTAAGACAGCATTCACCACAAGGTATGGATTGTATGAGTATACCGTGATGCCATTTGGTTTGACCAATGCTCCAGCATACTTCATGAATATGATGAACAAAGTGTCCATGGAATTTCTTGATAAGTTTGTTGTCGTTTTTATCGATGACATTTTAATCTACTCCAAGAGCAAAGAAGAGCATGAAGGACATTTACGTTTGATACTTGAGAAGCTTAGAGAACATAAGCTGTATGCCAAATTCAGTAAATGTGAGTTTTGGTTGTATGAAGTTGGATTTCTAGGACACGTTGTGTCAGGAGATGGTGTAGCAGTTGATCCTGCTAAAGTTTCAGTTGTAACTGAATGGGAATCTCCCAAGTCAGTGAAAGAAGTTCGTAGTTTCCTTGGCTTAGCAGGTTACTATAGAAGATTCATTGAGAATTTTTCCAAGGTAGCAAAACCTATGACATAATTGCTAAAGAAAGACAAGAAATTTGTTTGGACTGAAGGATGTGAACTCAGCTTTCAAGAATTGAAGAAGAGACTTGTGACAGCACCAGTCTTGTGTTTGCCGGATTTGGAAAAATATTTCCATGTATATTGTGATGCATCTCATCATGGTTTAGGTGCAGTACTTATGCAAGACGGAAAAGTTGTGGCTTATGCCTCAAGACAACTCAAAACTCATGAAGTGAACTACCCTACTCATGATCTAGAGTTAGCCTCTGTTGTCCATGCACTCAAAACATGGAGACACTATCTTTTGGGAAAGCGATGTGAAGTGTTCACAGATCACAAGAGTTTGAAGTATATCTTCACCCAGAAGGAAATTAACATGAGGCAAAGAAGATGGCTAGAACTCATCAAAGACTATTATTTAAGTTTGCAATACCACCCCGGTAAAGCAAATGTTGTAGCAGATGCTCTAAGCCGTAAAGTTTTTGTGAATGGCCTTACTAAGGGAGAATGGCCAGATGATTTGTGTGCCCAATTTAGAGATCTCAGATTGGAGATTGTGCCTGAAGGACATCTCATGTCTTTGGATGTTCAACCCACCTTGTTGGACAAGATCAAAGAAGCCCAGAAGACTGATAAGGAAATTGAAGAGATCAAGGAAAAGATTGGCAAGGGAAAAGCCAAAGGATTCCATGAAGACGAACAAGGTACTTTATGGCATGGAAAACGTATCTGTGTTCCACAAGATCCGGAGCTTCGGAAACTGATTTTACAAGAAGCACACAACTCACCATATTATATTCATCCGAGTAATACCAAGATGTACATGGATATGAAAGAAAGATTTTGGTGGAATAATCTCAAGAAAGACATCGCCAAACATATTGCTTTGTGTGATGTATGTAGAAGAGTGAAGGCGGAACACCAAAAACCAGCAGGTTTGCTTCAACCACTACCTATTCCTGATTGGAAGTGGGACAAGATTGGTATGGATTTCATTACCGGATTGCCAAGGACCCGGCCAGGATATGATTCTATTTGGGTAGTAGTGGATCGCCTAACTAAAGTGGCTCATTTCATACCCGTGAAGACAACCTACACTAGTGCTAAGTTAGCCAAGATATATATGAGTAGAATTGTGTGTCTACATGGAGTACCCAAGAGTATTGTGTCTGATAGGGGAACTCAATTCACTTCTCATTTTTGGAGACAGCTACATGAGTCATTGGGAACGAGGTTGGAATTCAGCACCGCTTTTCATCCTCAGACGGATGGACAGACTGAAAGGACTAATCAGATTCTTGAAGATATGTTGAGGGCATGTGCCCTAGACTATGGAGCCAGTTGGGATGAAAGTCTGCCTTACGCAGAATTCTCTTACAATAACAACTATCAAGCCAGTATTGAGATGGCACCATTTGAGTTTCTCTATGGGAGAAAGTGTACCACCCCATTGCTGTGGAATGGTGTGGGAGAAAGAAGTTTGTTCGGACCAGAACTAATCAAAGAGGCTGAGGAGAAAGTCAAGTTGGTTAAGGACATATTGAAGATAGCACAGTCCCGACAGAAGAGCTACACAGATCCTAAGCGTAGAGAAGTCACCTATGAAGTTGGTGATATAGCTTATCTTAGAGTGTCACCACTTCGTGGAGTGAAGAGGTTTGGTGTCAAAGGTAAATTGGCCCCAAGATATGTTGGACCATTCAAGATTTTGAGTCGTAAAGGAGAAGTCGCTTGCGAGATTAAATTGCCAGAGTCTTTGTCAACTGTTAATAATGTGTTTCATGTGAGTCAGCTTAAGAAATGCCATCCAGAAATGGAAGAGACTTCTTTGAAGGATACTATACCTTTGGAAGAGGTTCAATTGGAAAGTGATCTCACTTATGAAGAGAAACCTATCAAGATTCTTGAGACTGCAGAAAGAGTTACTCGGACTAAGACTATCAAGTTCTGTAAAGTTCAATGGAACCATCATTCCGAAGAAGAAGCAACATGGGAAAGAGAAGATGATCTTCGGAAAGACCACCCTCACCTATTTGCTAGCCAATCCGAATCTCGAGGGCGAGATTCACCTTAAGGGGGTTAGATTTGTAACATCCCTAAAATCATGTTTCAAACTCATGCAAATCATCCATGCATCCATGATCATGTAGATTTCATTTCAAACAAATCATTTCAAAATAGGAGCATATATGCTCATTATTTTATGTATGAATGTTCTAGACTTTTATTCTCTCAGTATTGTTTAAAATCCTAACTAAAGTGATTCCAAAGGTTTGAGCCAAGTTTCAAAACAAGTATGAAATAAAACCAAGGTTTATGCCTTTTATTATATCTCCAAAGGCTTGTTTTTATTTTATTTTTCATTTTACCCAAGTAGGTTTGAGTGAACAGATGTGTTTGACACTTATTTGAGTACAAGATTTATTGTACAAAAGTCCAGAGAAGTTTTTAAAATCAAACAGATTTGAATTGGACTTTTGAAATCAGTTTGGAAAATCAAACAGAAAAAGAAAAGGTTTAAAAGAGAAAAAAATAAGCCAAACAGCCAAACAGGCCCAACCAGCCCAGTTCGACCCAACCTAGCCCAACTACCCCTCCCGCAAACCGTTTTTCTCTACCCGCGGACACATCCCCAGAGTCGCTGACGCAAGGACCCCACCTCCTCTCTTTCTCTCGCTGACAACCGCGGCCCACACGGCGTCATCGTCTCCACCCCGGCGACGTGTTCTTCCCCAAATTAAGACGAGCGTTTCCTGTTTTATTTTGCATCATCAATTTCCATTGATTGCAGGAGTGATTCACGCCCCCGTCTCGCCTACTTAAACCCCCTCTGCCCCCTCTCTATTTTCCCCCAGACCTCGAGCACAGAGCGCCACCAGGCTGCCCGTAATCGCCCTTGCACCGCCGCAGACAGAGCCCACTCCGGCGACCAATCCTGGTGAGTTCCGTGCGCCCCTTCCTCTCTGGTTCATACGAACAGCTTCACAACCTCCTTGCGCTTCTTCTGATGTCCTTGGTTCATCCTATACTGCCCCAGGTCGTCGACTGCATCAAGCACTGCAAGCTCCCGACGACGTCTCCAACTCCGGCGACTAAATTCGGTGAGCCCCGTGTTCCCCTTCGTTTCTGACTCACACGAACGTGTTCGCTGTAGCCTTGCGCACCCCCTGATACCATTGATTCGTGCTAGGGTGACCTGGAGCGCCGCCAACGTCTTCGTCACCGAACACCCGACGCTGTCAGCAAATTCGACGAGCTCGTGCTGCCAAGTCCGTGCGCCCCTTGTCAAGCCGTCACCACATTGAGCTCCAGCACATCACCGCGAATCTGGTAAGCGTCTCCGACGACCCCAAAACCCCCTGTAGCACCACGTCACCGTAGACAGAGCACGCCGCCACCAGCTGCCACCGCCAGCGCCGCCCATCCGTGGTCGCTTGATCGATCATCGTTGGATCTAGATCCAACGCATAGGAATAGATCACTTAACGAAACAGTATAAATAGATCTGGGCCATGCAGATTAAGTTAGATCTAGCGGCTTGTGTGTGTGATCCTGAGCGAACCGGTACGCACCTATCAGAACATGACGCGTGGCCAGGGTTTAGATTTAAAATCAGAATTTGAATCTATTAGTTGTTTGATTTTGTTTTAGCCATAACTTTTGATCCCCACCTCCAAATTTGATGAATTTTATATCAATGGAATCAAGAGAGAAATCCCTTTCCAAATATGCATTGTGTTTAATGTTTTGTTTCTGTTAAAATGGTTTTAATTACAGAAACATGTGTAGGCCTATTTTGTGTATATAAATTATTTGAGAAATGTTTTAGTGTTCAAATAAATGTCGTTTGGCAAGTTTTGAACTTATTTATGAACCAGTACTGTGCACTTGTCTTGTTGAGTTTAGAAAATCATCACATATCATATTGCATGCATCCATATATTTATGTTTGTATTTATTTTGTATGTGATTCGTTGCTATGATTTTATGTGTAGATTTTGGCGCCAATAGTGATTGTGATTGTGAGGAGTGTAGCTACTCTCCAAACTACCAAGGCAAGTGGTGCTTCATGATTTTATTCCCTAAGTTTTTCTACTATGCATTAGAAATATTTTGCTAGTCTTGCATGGTTATATTTTGCTTATATGCTATGTTGGGAAATCCTAGTAGTTGTAGAATTGCTAGAAATTTCTAAGTGAAGATGCTTATCTATGCCATGCTTAGCCTAGCTAGTAACAACCAAGGGTGGTGAAATATTCATGCTATGTTAAAATATTTCTAAGTCCTTTTTGGACTTGTGTTTTGTCTAATAAAACAACTAAGTGAATGAAACACCTGGGTGGAATGGAAGGATTGGTTTATGTTGAGTGGTTACACAAGGCCCATTTCTATGGTTTACCTTGTGTATCTCACTTGTGGAAAGCCACCCAGGAACAAAGGGATTTGAGAGGCCAAATGTTAAGAAGCTTCTAGTGCAGCCACTTGGCAATATGGGCTCTGCCTGAATCATATAGGTTGCAAGAACTTAGCCATTTCGACAGTTGGTGGTAGTGGGATGATAGGTTGGAACGCGTCCATTTGTTCTAAGGGAAGGCTTCTGAAAGGTTCTGTCTTGGTGAAAATCAAGTCTGGTGGGGAAAGTGCACAACCTCTGCAGATGGAAGAATCTAAGTACTTAGCCATGTCCCTGGTATAGGACAAGTTGAGAATCAAGACATGGAAGCTATCAAGAATCTCCTCATCCCAATTTCTAAGTAAAACTTGTGGTTGAACAAGGGTGAAGGACCTCAATGTTTATTGGTGGTTCCTTGGGAAAAGTTTTTGACAAAGAAAAACTTAGTGATTTCAACTAATAGGAAAAACCTATTTTGAGCAAAGCAAGCCTAAGCTACACTTATCCCAATTGCATATAGTATCTAGTCCACCAAAATTATACTAAGGTATCACTTGCCAATACTATTCCAATGTATTGACCCACTGTGGCTGTAATTTGTGATGTTGCAGGTTATTCTGATGAGGATTAGGAGTCATGAGTCTACACTCAACATGTTTGCCTGTGGCACATGAAGATGAAGACTTTTATCTATTTACTTATTTAAACTCTTGTACTAGGCCTGTGGCCATGGAGTTGTAAAGACTATGTTTGTCTCTGGAATGACTGTAAGAATGACCTTTGTTTCTGTGTACTTCATCTTAAACTGTGGATGCTAGCATTGATCCAGGGACTAGCATTGCAATCACAGGGATCCTTTTCCTTTATAAAGGAGGGATCTTACAGTGCCCCTCTAGAGAACAAGAAGTGAACTAAAAGAAGATAGAGACATATGGATGATAGTAGAAATTAAATGAGCAAAAGAGCAAGATAGGGATCCACATGGACATCATATGGAAGAATGAAGTTAGGGAGAGGTAGATAGGAGCAAATGGTCACATAGCTTCAACAATAAGGAAACTAGAGAAAGGATGCCCACCAAGCCAATTTGGGCATTTAGCAAGATAGGGTTTTCGGAGTGCAAACATAAACCGTAAGACATTATGGTTCCACACATGGAACCAACTAGATCTTAAAATAGAGGGAGGCCAAAATAGAGAGACAAAGAATACCAACATCAAATATACTTATCAAGAACCAGTGCAATGGAATAATTATAACATAATAAATTGAATGATCATCCATGCAATGTGGAATGATCAACATGATGCAATGGAATAATTATAACATAATAAATTGAATGATGATCCATGCAATGTGGCATGATCAATATGATGATGCAGTAAAATAAAATAACAAGTAATTTACTAGTTAGGGTTTTCCAGGGTGCTACATGAGCGTAAGCCAGACTTTGAGTAGTGGCTCGTGCGAAGGTGAATACGGATTTAGATGGGCGTATCTCACCTATTGGAGATATGCCCTAGAGGCAATAATAAAAGTAGTTATTATTATATCTATGTGTTTATGATAAATGTTTACATTCATGCTATAATTGTATTAACCGGAAACATTAATACTTGTGTGATTTGTAAACTTGTTAGAGTCCCTAGTAAAGCCTCTTTATAATACTAGCTTGTTGGTTGATAGATGATCATGGTTTCCTGATCATGAACATTGAGATGTTATTAACAACAAGATCATATCATTAGGAGAATTGTGTGATGGACATACTCCTATAGATAAGCGTAGCACAAAGATCAAGTCATTTCAATAGTTTGTTTGCTATAAGCTTTCAGATACATAGTAACCTAATTCCTTCGACCATGAGATCATGCTAATCACCATCACTGGATGAATTCTTTGATGACATCAAACACCACTTCGTAACTGGGTGGTTATAAAGATGACATTGAGTGTTTGGAAAGTATATGTTGAGGCACATGGATCGAGAGTGGGATTTGTCCATCCATATGACGGATAGATATACTCTAGGCCCTCTCGGTGGAATGTCATCCAATTAGCTTGCAAGCATGTGACTGGATCACAAGGGATCACATATCATAGGAACGAGTAAATAGTACTTATTGGTAACGAGGTTGAACTACGTATGCAGAGATACCGATGATCAGACCTCGAATAAGTAAAATATCACGAGACAAAGGGAAATTGGTATCGTATGTAAATGGTTCATTCACAAAGTAATCGTAGAAATATGTGGGAGCCATATGAATTTCCAGATTCCTCTATTTGTTATTGACCGGAGAAGAGTCTCTGTAAGGACCGCGGTTCTGAAAAGACCGAGGCCTCTATGTGACATGCCAATCCCTGGATCGGTTCATTGGCCCACAATAGAGTAAGATGAATAACATAGCAAATATCCGTGTATCATAGATAACGAAGATCCAGAGTACCATTATTACAATAAAAGCTTAGCCCAAAGCTAGCTCAAATTATTCAGGTAGCAACATAAATAAAACGAATCCTCCATTCTTCAAATTACCCACAAGTGAACAAGTGCCGAGTGGAGTACCGTGGCCTATATCGATTAATCAGAATCGGAATAACCTGCAACATGAAACGTAGCAGCCCCGAAGGGTCAATACATGGAATGTATGGCAAATAGAGCTAGTAATGGAGACAATAGTACTAACATCTACATGCATATTTGGCAAGTGGAGCTGTGTCTGGCTTGCATTTGCAAATACCTTTGTCCTACTTTCATAAACAGTTTTTGATTTTCTTTAAAAAGATCCCAATTAAGTAAACCCAACAATATTAAAACAATTATGAAATTTGAATGAGCGAGAAACATGTCATGGAATCAATATCAAGCAACTCAGTTGTCCATAACCGGGGACACGGCTAATCGATTAGATTATACACCCTGCAGAGGTTAGTACACTTTACCCATGTGACTTGGCCAGCCCAGCTCGTACCACCACTCTCATTTTGGGTGATGATAGGGAGATGACCAAGTTGAGACCGTTCGGGAAGTAGCTCCCCAATCCCGACGCGCACCGGTCCAACCTACCAAAATTCTACATCTTTGGATACGCGGGTTCGGGTCACCACAACCTACTAAGTCCAACCAACCGCCCATTCCATTATTGGCACATGGTTGTACACGTAAGCTACACAATAAAGAAGCCAATCATTCTCTCTTGATGCCTGGGTGCCTTTCCGCAATGAAACCACCAAAAATTATCAATACCATCACACCCAGGAGATTCATTGATTAAGTTGTTTTAGTTTTTGCAAAACAACTCATTTAGTGATGTAACCCAGCCCTTGTTCATCATAGCATGGCTAAGCACATCTACCAACGGTGGTTCATCTACAAGGAAAGCCCTACCACATAATAGGTCATAGCATAGCGATAGTATCATCCTACACATGCATCTACAAAATACACGACAATGCATTGAAAATAGTAGGACGATATCATGAACAAAGTAGCATCTACTTGCCTTGGTTGTAGCGGTCGGAAGAACAATCCACACACGAGCAAGCGTTGCACTCGTCACAATCTACACGATACAATTGCAATCATAAACAAACAATCCACAAGCATATGCAACAAAGATGATGCATGAATGCATGCATGACAAGTGAATTGGTGCTACAGCTGCACCACATAATCCTATTCAATAATGCTACTGATTGCATGCATGGAAAATAGTTTTAGCGCTAGGAAAACTATTAAGCAAAAAGTAATGCTCAAAACTAGAGCTAAAACTCAAATAATTCACTACCGGTAGTATACTGTTTGTAAAATATTGGGAAAATTCTACCGCATAGGTATCGCTGATTAGAAACAGTACCAACTGGAATTACTCAAAAAGTAATTATAAAACTCCCCGAGTAATTAAAACACTGCAGAAAGCCAATAGACAGTTTCTGCAGAAGTTTTTACTGTAAGCCTATCTTTTAATTCACGGTGAGATTCCCCTCGTTCCACTGAATCCAGGGACATATCATACGCGATTTTTGGAACTACGGATCTTTTTCTACGAATTTATTAGTCCAAAAGGGCACTAACTAGTTTGATTAAACTGCACTAAACCTTGCTGCAAAAGTCTGAACCAAAGGTACAGCAAGATTCTACACGACTTACTGAATCTACACATATTTTATTTGCAATTTTTGGCCAAGCGGTTTAATTTCTACGCAATTTACAAGATTCTACCGAAATCTGCCAACTAAAAGGATTAACGAATTTAACCAGTCAACTGTGTCTGTTGACTGGTCAACACGTCTGCTGACTGGGCGCTGACTGGGCGCTGACTGGGTGTCTGACTAGTCAACGCCTGGGTCTGACCGGTTAACGAACGATCTGAGCCGCTGATCTGAAATCTGACGGTGGCTGCAGGCTTACCGGAAACGAACAGCGAAACGGACGGTGGCGAGTTCCGGGCGGTGCGGCGATCGGTTCCGGACGGCGGTGTTTTGCCTGCGTGAGAGGGAGACGATCAGCGCATACGTCAAGGTTGTCAACGCGGCGCGCAAGACGGTAGACGTGCGTACGTGCGGGCGTGCGTGCGTGCATGCGTGCACGGGCAAGCGTGCGCGCGAAGGCGCGCAGCGGCGCAGCGCAAGCGGCGGCCAGCAGCGGGCAGCGCAGCAGCGCGCGCGGCAGCAGGCCGAGGCGGTGCGCGGCAGTGCGCAAGCAGCAGCAACAGCAGCAGGCGCAGCAGCGCACGCGCTGGCAGCAAGGCGCGCAGCAGCGGCGGCAAGGCAGCGGCTTGGGCGCGTGCTCGCGGCGGCGGGGAAGAAGCGACGCGGCAGCGGGAGGCGGGGTTGGCGGCGCGCGGAGAAGAGAGAGGGGAGGAGAGAGAGGCGCGCGGCGGCGGTGATACCTGGCGGCGGGGATCGACAGCGAGGTGGAAGAGGGCGGCGCGGCGGCGGCGCCAGGAGGCGAGGCGGCGGGCTCGGGTGGAAGGCGGCGCGCGGAAGGAGGCGATCGGGGGCAGGGGTGCGGGCTCGGTTCCCGAGGCCGGGGTGGGTCCCCTTTGTGGGCCCTCGCGCGGTCCTACGCGAATACGGCGCGAAGTTGGTTTCGGACTCGGAAGTCGGTCCAAAATTCGGACCGTTTTCCGATCTTTTCATAAAACGGCCGCAACTTCTCCGTACGAGCTCCGAATCGAGTGATTCTTGCTCCTACGGTTTCATAAAGTCGAGGGGAACAATATAGGGTCAAGGTTTGAGCGAAACCACTAATCTACAAGGGTGGTCAATGCTAGTCCTACTAAAGCCTCCCGCAGGAGCCTCGTAGCAAAATAAAATAGGGTTTTGCAAATAGCGTTTCGCCAAACCTTTTCACTCGACGATTTGCATGGAAAAGTATGATGCAATGATATGAATGATATGCTAGACCAAATCTAAAATTTGGGATGTGACAAGACTAACCCCCTTAAGATGAATCTCGTCCCCGAGATTCGACACGGCTAGCAAATAGGTGTGGGTAGTCCTCTCGGATGTCATCCTCACGCTCCCAAGTGGCTTCCTCTTCAGTGTGGTGGCTCCACTGCACCTTGCAAAACTTGATCGTCTTGGTACGGGTAGTCCTCTCCGCTGTCTCCAGAATCTTGACCGGTTTCTCCTCATAGGTCAAATCGTTCTCAAGCTGAACCTCCTCTAGCGGTACAGTGTCTCTTAATGGTGTATCCACCATCTCCGGATGGCACTTCTTCAGCTGGGATACGTGGAACACATTGTGAACAGCGGATAGAGCCTCTGGCAACTCCAACTGATAAGCAACTTCTCCTTTGCGTGCTAAGACCCGATACGGTCCAATAAATCGAGGTGCCAGCTTACCCTTAATTCCAAATCTCTTGATTCCACGAAGTGGCGACACTCTGAGGTATGCTCTATCACCTATCTCATACACCACTTTCTTGCGCTTGGTGTCAGCGTAGCTCTTCTGCCTTGATTGTGCTACCTTCAGCCTGTCCCTAATCAAGGCGACCTTCTCCTCAGCGTCCTTGATCAAATCGGGTCCAAACAACTGACGTTCTCCTACTCCATCCCACAGCAATGGTGTTCGGCACCGTTTCCCATACAGCACATCGAACGGTGACATCTTGATGCTGGTTTGATAGCTGTTGTTGTAGGAAAACTCAGCATATGGCAAATTCTCATCCCAACTAGAGCCATGAGCCAAGGCGCAAGCTCTCAGCATGTCTTCCAAAATCTGATTCACCCTCTCGGTCTGTCCATCAGTCTGCGGGTGAAACGCTGTGCTAAACTCCAATCTAGTACCAAGTGACTCATGCAGCTGGCGCCAGAAGTGTGAGGTAAATTGGGTGCCTCTATCAGATACGATACTCTTGGGAACTCCGTGTAGGCACACAATCTTGTCCATGTAAATCTTGGCCAACTTTGCACTCGTATAGGTCGTCTTCACCGGTATAAAGTGGGCTACCTTGGTCAAATGGTCGACCACTACCCAAATGGAGTCATATCCTGACCTGGTCCTGGGTAATCCTGTGATAAAGTCCATTCCCACTCTATCCCACTTCCAATCCGGCACGGGCAATGGCTGTAGCAGTCCTACGGGCTTCTGGTGTTCCGCCTTCACTCGGCTGCACACATCACACAGGGCGATATGCTTGGCGATATCTCCCTTCATGTTGTT
This sequence comes from Avena sativa, assembly GCA_916181665.1. Lineage (NCBI taxonomy): Eukaryota > Viridiplantae > Streptophyta > Magnoliopsida > Poales > Poaceae > Avena > Avena sativa. The sequence goes on from OV702296.1 coordinate 223,987,896, forward strand.
CCACCAAAATCTGCTCTTCAAATCCATATACATCTTTGTGTTGCCCGAATGTATGGAGTATGGCGAGTTATGAGCCTCCTGCAGAATCAACTCCCTTATCTCCGGGTCGCTGGGCACAAACGATCTCCATACCACAAGGTACCATGCTCATCCTCGCGAATATCCTTTTCCCGATTCTCCTTCATCTTTTCCTTTATCTCTTCTATCTCTTTGTATCCCACTTGAGCCTTCACGATCCTGTCCTGTAGCGTCGGTTGGACTTCCATTGTTGCCAAGTATCCTTCAGACACTACTTCCAGTCTAAGGTCCTTGAATTGCTTGCACAAATCCTCGGGCAATTCACCAACTGTCAATCCATTGGCATAAACCTTCCGGCTCAGAGCATCTGCTACTACATTAGCCTTTCATGGGTGGTACTGTAGATTCATATCATAATCCTTGATAAGTTCCAACCATCTCCTTTGCCTCATGTTCAGTTCCTTCTGCGTGAATATGTACTTCAGGCTCTTGTGGTCGGTGTACACATCACAGTGTTTTCCCATTAAGTAATGCCTCCATACCTTGAGCGCATGAACCACTGACGCTAACTCCAAGTCGTGTGTGGGGTAATTCCGCTCATGGTGTTTGAGTTGTCGCGAGGCATATGACACCACTCTCCCATCTTGCATCAGCACACTCCCAAGTCCTTGTCGAGAAGCGTCACAGTACACTTGGAAATCCTTCTGAAGGTCTGGTAAGCACAGAACAGGTGCGGTTACTAGTCGACGCTTCAGTTCCTGAAAGCTGGCTTCACACACATCCGTCCATTCAAACTTCCTCTCCTTCTTCAGAAGTTCAGTCATCGGCTTAGCAATCTTGGAAAAGTTTTCAATGAACCTCCTGTAATATCCAGCAAGTCCCAAAAAGCTTCGTATCTCTCCCGCATTCTTGGGTGCTTCCCACTCAGTCACTGCAGTCACTTTGCTTGGATCAACAGCGACTCCTTCTCCTGACACTACGTGTCCAAGAAACCCAACGGTGTTAAGCCAGAATTCACACTTGCTGAATTTGGCATACAGCTGGTGTTCCCTCAGTTTCTCGATAATCAGTCGCAGATGTTTCTCATGCTCAGCATCATCCTTGGAATATATCAGTATGTCGTCAATAAACATCACCACGAACTTGTCTAGGTACTCCATAAATACCTTGTTCATCATGGTCATGAAATATGCCGGGGCATTCGTTAGTCCAAAAGACATAACCATATACTCATATAAACCATACCTAGTGGTGAAAGCGGTTTTTGGTATGTCCTCCTCCCGGATCTTCAATTGGAAATAGCCTGATCGCAGATCAATCTTGCTGAACACCTTCGCTCCTTCCAGTTGATCAAACAAATCATTTATGTTCGGCAGAGGGTACTTGTTCTTGATGGTTACCTCATTCAGCGAGCGATAGTCCACTACTAATCTCTTGCTGCTGTCTTTCTTCTCCACAAACAGAACAGGTGCACCCCATGACGACGAACTAGGCTGAATGAATCCCTTGTCCAACTGCTCTTTCAGCTGCTTCTTCAATTCCTTCAGCTCATCCACATCCATCTTATATGGTCTCTTTGCTATAGGTCTTGTTCCCGGCATCAGATCGATAAGAAACTCTACTTCCCTATCAGGTGGCATCCCTGGCAGCTCTTCCGGAAACACGTCGGGATAATCCCTAATCACTGGCACAGTATCCATGCTAACCCCCTTAAGAGAATTCAACTTACAACTTCGCGGTCGCACAGCCGACTTGAATCTAATCCTCTTACCATCCGGGGTTTTGAGTGAAACGGCTCGCTGTGCACAATCTATGTGTCCCTCATGCATAGACATCCAATCCATACCCAGAATAACGTCTAATCCCTGTGATTCCAACACTACCAAATGTGCACTGAAGTTGTGTGTTCCAATCCTCACAGTTAAGTTGCGGCATCCCGCACTAGCTATCATATCTCCTCCAGGTGAACTCACTCTAATGGACCCTTTCATAGACTCAGTTGGTAGCTTATACTTATCCACAAATGCCCTTGATATGAATGAATGTGATGCACCAGTATCGAAAAGTATAAGTGCAGGGTGAGTGTTGACTGGAAACTTACCAATCACAAGGTCAGGCTCATCTGGGATCTCCTCCACATTCATGTGGTTCACTGTGGCTTTCTCGTTGTTGGTTGGCTTCGGTCCCTTCCTCTCCGGACAGTTGTCAGCATAGTGTCCCTTTTGTTTACACTTGAAGCACGTCACCTCACTCAGATCCTTCTTCACAAAGTTGCGGTCACGGTTGCGGTCATGTCCACCGTGTCCTCCAGAGTGGTGAGAGTGTCCTCCCTTGTGGCTGTGGTGGCTGCTCCTATGGTTGTCATGACGATGCCCATCGCCTCCATGGTGGTGGCGGTCATGGCTCCCATGGTCACTCGCTCCATGCTTGGAGTATCCATCATATGAAGTGCGAGACTTGTGATGTGAACCAGAGTGGTGATTGTTACTCTTTCTCTTGCGGCTTTCCACCTGCTTGTGCTTCCCTTCCAAGATCCTGGCCTTGTCCATGAGCTCCTGGAAAGTGGGGCAGTAAACCACCAGTAGCTGCACAGAAAGCTCATCACTGAGGCCATCCAGAAATCTCTCTCTCCTTTTTGCATCAGTGTCAACATCCTCAGGTGCATAATGGGACAGGTTGTTGAACTCCTCAATGTACTCGGCCACGGTGCGATTGGTTTGGCGCAAGTTGCGGAACTCCTTCCTCTTCAGGCTCAGAACTCCTGAAGACACGTGGTTGGTCCTGAAACCTTCCTCAAACATTGCCCAAGTCACAGTATCCAGCGGGTGGGTGATCTGAAAAGTGTCCCACCAAGAAACGGCTGGTCCCTCCAGTAAGTGAGCGGCAAACCTCACTTTCTCAGCATCAGTGCATCCAACAGTTACTAGATCCTTGTTGACTGAACGCAACCAGTCGAGAGCAACCATTGGTTCCGTTGCAGTAGAGAACTTAGCTGGCCTTAACCTCAGAAATCTGGTGAGAGCATCTCCCTGAGGCTGGTTGTTTCCATTGTTGTTGTTCTGAGCTGCCCTGAACTGAGTCATCACTTGGGTCAGCTGTGCCTGAGCTGCCATGAGCTGCTCCAACTCAGTGGGTTGACGGCGGGGATGCATCTGCGGTTCAGCACAGGTAAGTTTAGAAAGAATCAACTACGACAATAGGATTCTACCCATGCATATGATCAATCAACAACAAACAATAGCAGACAATCACAAGCAAGCAACACATCAACAAACAAGTGATCCAGCAACATCCCAGGTGTTATCCTAGCAGTATATACCTACTGAAATAGTTTTACAAGAGTTGGCAATGGTTAGCTAAACAGTTGATCAACTAAACAACAAAACAGCAATTCTGCCAGAACAGTCCAGCAGCGTTCGCGAATTTTTCCGCCTGACTTAAACTCGTCAGAAAAATAAGCCAATTTTTGCACATACAGCACAGGAATTTTAGCACCAGCCCTATTTTTTTCAGATTTTTCTCAGTTACCAGAACAATATGAAAAATCGTACAGTACTGCTGTATCAGCAGAAAAACTGCAGCGAAAACAACACATATAGTAACCAAACTTGCCATAACTCTTTCATAAAAGTTTGCACAAATAATTCCTGGGATATTAGAGTACACAAATAAGCAACTAAACACTCTTAAACTAACAACAACTAAGTTTCACATCGATCGAAACTAATCCTTACGATTTTACCTAACGAGGACTAACTGGTGGACTTCTATCTATTTCTTGAAGAGGTTGCGGTAGGTCCTTGCGGTCATGCGTTGGCGCTTCGGTTCGCGGTTCAACCATGGCGGCGGAGTGTACACCTCTCCTGAATCATCACTTGAGATCTCAAACTCCACCTCTTCTGGATCCTCCTCTTCTTCTTCACTCTCTGCTGCAACTGCAATAGCCTCATCTCCTCCACCATCGTCGTTTCCATCATCATCATCCTCGTCCTCATCATCATCATCGTTCCCACTGTCATCATCATTGTTGCCACCATCTTCATTGTCATCATCAGAGGGTGGATTCAGCTGCGCTTGGAGAGCGGCAATCTGGGCTGCCATAGCTTCAATAGTTTGATCCCTTTCCTCGACGGTCCTTTGCAGCTGTTGTATGTTCTGGGTGTTCTCCTGCACAGTGCCATGAAGGTGAGTAATAGTTGCATCTCTGGCTATCAGGGCATTCTCCATAACTTCCACAGCTTCATGCAAGGTGTCAATTTCCTGTCCTTGGGCTGCCATAGTATTGCTGGCAAAATCTGCAATCTCCTTCACCATCATCACTTTCTCAGCTAGAGCTCCATTCTCCCTTTCCATGTCCTCTATGTGCCTCCGACGGGGCGGCATGTTGTTCCTGTCGCCCGGGGTAACCACAATGTGCCCATCTTCATCACGCCTCCCATAGTCACGGTAGGGTGAATCTGCTGGCAGTAGGTGTCGGACTTGATGGCACTGGCGAGACAGAGCTTCATGCATGGCCAAGTTGATTCCAAGTCCCCAGTTGCAGTATGTCTTGGTGTAGATCAAATGCACTGGATTTGGCAAGGCGGCATCTCTGAATATGAAGGTAGTGATCTCCCAAGCATCCTCATCATATCCATAGGTGTACAACCTTCTTCCTTTGAACATGGGCAGTGGTAATCCCAATGACTGCGAGAGCTATGCCAACTACCTTGCAAAGGGCCTTGGTGACTCCATGGTTGCATACTCAGTCCTGACTTCTCCCATCTATCAAGTAAAAGAGGAAAGTGTGAGAATAGCATATGGTAAGAATTTACGAGGGTGAAAGGCATAAGATGAAAGACAGAGTTAATATAGGCTTTAATAAATCTATGGCTTCCTAATCCAATCCTAGGTCACGATCCTACAATCGACACACGGGCTCTGATACCATCCTGTAAGGACCGCGGTTCTGAAAAGACCGAGGCCTCTATGTGACATGCCAATCCCTGGATCGGTTCATTGGCCCACAATAGAGTAAGATGAATAACATAGCAAATATCCGTGTATCATAGATAACGAAGATCCAGAGTACCATTATTAAAATAAAAGCTTAGCCCAAAGCTAGCTCAAATTATTCAGGTAGCAACATAAATAAAACGAATCCTCTATTCTTCAAATTGCCCACAAGTGAACAAGTGCCGAGTGGAGTACCGTGGCCTATATCGATTAATCAGAATCGGAATAACCTGCAACATGAAACGTAGCAGCCCCGAAGGGTCAATACATGGAATGTATGTCAAGTAGAGCTAGTAATGGAGACAGTAGTACTAACATCTACATGCATATTTGGCAAGTGGAGCTGTGTCTGGCTTGCATTTGCAAATACCTTTGTCCTACTTTCATAAACAGTTTTTGATTTTCTTTGAAAAGATCCCAATTAAGTAAACCCAACAATATTAAAACAATTATGAAATTTGAATGAGCGAGAAACATGTCATGGAATCAATATCAAGCAACTCAGTTGTCCATAACCGGGGACACGGCTAATCGATTAGATTATACACCCTGCATTGGTTAGTACACTTTACCCATGTGACTTGGCCAGCCCAGCTTGTACCACCACTCTCATTTTGGGTGATGATAGGGAGAAGACCAAGTTGAGACCGTTCGGGAAGTAGCTCCCCAATCCCGACGCGCACCGGTCCAACCTACCAAAATTCTACATCTTTGGATACGCGGGTTCGGGTCACCACAACCTACTAAGTCCAACCAACTGACCATTCCATTATTGGCACATGGTTGTACACGTAAGCTACACAATAAAGAAGCCAATCATTCTCTCTTGATGCCTGGGTGCCTTTCCGCAATGAAACCACCAAAAATTAAATCAATACCATCACACCCAGGAGATTCATTGATTAAGTTGTTTTAGTTTTTGCAAAACAACTCATTTAGTGATGTAACCCAGCCCTTGTTCATCATAGCATGGCTAAGCACATCTACCAACGGTGGTTCATCTACAAGGAAAGCCCTACCACATAATAGGTCATAACATAGCGATAGTATCATCCTACACATGCATCTACAAAATACACGACAATGCATTGAAAATAGTAGGACGATATCATGAACAAAGTAGCATCTACTTGCCTTGGTTGTAGCGGTCGGAAGAACAATCCACACACGAGCAAGCGTTGCACTCGTCACAATCTACACGATACAATTGCAATCATAAACAAACAATCCACAAGCATATGCAACAAAGATGATGCATGAATGCATGCATGACAAGTGAATTGGTGCTACAGCTGCACCACATAATCCTATTCAATAATGCTACTGATTGCATGCATGGAAAATAGTTTTAGCGCTAGGAAAACTATTAAGCAAAAAGTAATGCTCAAAACTAGAGCTAGAACTCAAATAATTTACTACCGGTAGTATACTGTTTGTAAAATCTTGGGAAAATTCTACCGCATAGGTATCGCTGATTAGAAACAGTACCAACTGGAATTACTCAAAAAGGAATTATAAAACTCCCCGAGTAATTAAAACACTGCAGAAAGCCAATAGACAGTTTCTGCAGAAGTTTTTAATGTAAGCCTATCTTTTAATTCACGATGAGATTTCCCTCGTTCCACTAAATCCAGGGACATATCATACGCGATTTTTGGAGCTACGGATCTTTTTCTACGAATTTATTAGTCCAAAAGGCCACTAACTAGTTTGATTAAACTGCACTAAACCTTGCTGCAAAAGTCTGAACCAAAGGTACAGCAAGATTCTACACGACTTACTGAATCTATACATATTTTATTTGCAATTTTTGGCCAAGCGGTTTAATTTCTATGCAATTTACAAGATTCTACCGAAATCTGCCAACTAAAAGGATTAACGAATTTAACCAGTCAACTGTGTTTGTTGACTGGTCAACACGTCTGCTGACTGGGCGCTGACTGGGCGTCTGACTAGTCAACGCCTGGGTCTGACCGGTCAACGAACGATCTGAGCCGCTGATCTGAAATCTGACGGTGGCTGCAGGCTTACCGGAAACGAACAGCGAAACGGACGGTGGCGAGTTCCGGGCGGTGCGGCGATCGGTTCCGGACGGCGGTGTTTTGCCTGCGTGAGAGGGAGACGATCAGCGCATACGTCAAGGTTGTCAACGCGGCGCGCAATACGATAGATGCGCGTACGTGCGTGCATGCGTGCACGGGCAAGCGTGCGCGCGAAGGCGCGCAGCGGCGCAGCGCAAGCGGCGGCCAGCAGCGGGCAGGGCAGCAGCGCGCGCGGCAGTGCGCAAGCAGCAGCGGCAGGCGCAGCAGCGCGCGCTGGCAGCAAGGCGCGCAGCAGCGGCGGCAAGGCCGCGGCTTGGGCGCGTGCTCGCGGCGGCGTGGAAGAAGCGACGCGGCAGCGGGAGGCGGGGTTGGCGGCGTGCGGAGAAGAGAGAGGGGAGGAGAGAGAGGCGCGCGGCGACGGCGATACCTGGCGGCGGGGATCGGCAGCGAGGCGGAAGAGGGCGGCGCGGCGGCGGCGCCAGGAGGCGAGGCGGCGGGCTCGGGTGGAAGGCGGCGCGCGGAAGGAGGCGATCGAGGGCAGGGGTGCGGGCTCGGTTCCCGAGGCCGGGGTGGGTCCCCTTTGTGGGCCCTCGCGCGGTCCTACGCGAATACGGCGCGAAGTTGGTTTCGGACTCGGAAGTCGGTCCAAAATTCGGACCGTTTTCCGATCTTTTCATAAAACGGCCGCAACTTCTCCGTACGAGCTCCGAATCGAGTGATTCTTGCTCCTACGGTTTCGTAAAGTCGAGGGGAACAATCTAGGGTCAAGGTTTGAGCGAAACCACTAATCTACAAGGGTGGTTAATGCTACTCCTACTAAAGCCTCCCGCAGGAGCCTCGTAGCAAAATAAAATAGGGTTTTGCAAATAGCGTTTCGCCGAACCTTTTCACTCGACGATTTTGCATGGAAAAGTATGATGCAACGATATTAATGATATGCTAGACCAAATATAAAATTTGGGATGTGACAGTCTCGGTCGTGTCTGCATAATTCACGAACCGTAGGGAGACACACTTAATGATTCAATGTTGTTTAGTAGATATGGAATGTGAGTAAGAAGAACGAATGTTGTTTGGAGTCTCGGATGGGATCTGGGATATCACGGGGAGATCCGGAATGGACTGGAGAATAAGATTTATATAAGGATATTCCAATTCCGGAGTTTGGGAATGGTTCCGGTGTTTTCATCGGAATGATATAGAAGGGTCTAGAAGATTCTCCGAACCGAAAGGGGAAGGGTACATGAATGTGTAATGAAAAAGTGGAATGTCCTAGTTCACTAGGTTGGGCAAATAAAAGATAGAAATCAAACTCCAAAATTGAAAGTCAAAAGACAAGTTTGAAAATTCAAACTGGGACAAGGAGGAGAGGGAGTTGGGGGAGGATTCGACCTACCCCTCCCCTAGCTGCCCCTCCCTCTCATAAATAGAGGGGAGGGGGATGCCCCAAGATCTACACCACAACACCCCAATCCCCAAGCCGTCGCCATCGCTAAGCCGCCGTTGGCCCACCTCCTCCCTCGGCCTCTAAACCCTAGTCACCAAGGATCCCCTCTACTCCATCTACCCGCTCCGGCTTAAGGTGAAGCCCTACGGGATCTCCCCTCTAAACTCCGACACCACACCGTCGTGCTGCCAGAATCACAAGGAGAGAACTAAAACCTTCGCTGCCTGCTAGAACAAGGGAGATGAAGGTCTTCATCGAGTACCGAACGTTTGACCGACTGCGAGAGTGATACATCGTAAACGTATCTATAATTTTTTATGTTCCATGCTTGTTTTGTGCCAACTATCTTATGTTTTGTCTATACTTTGAGGTATTTTTATACACTTTCTGGTACTAACCTATTAACAAGGTGCCACAGTGCCAGTTGCCTGTTTTCTTCTGTTTTTGGTTCCATAAAGGCAGAAAATCAATATTCTCGGAATTGGACGGGACAAAAGCCAAAGTCATTATTTTTCCCGGAGAAACACGGAACCACGGAGCAGAGTTGGAGGAGGACACCAGGGTGGACGCACCCCTAGGTGCGGGCCAGCCCTGGTGGCGCCTACAGGGGGTGTGGCCCCCCTGGCCCTCCATCGACCTTGCCTCCTTCGCCTATAAAAAGCCCCCGGGGAGAAAACCCTAAATAATCCATCATACTACCAGAAAAAGTTCCGCTGTGCCGTCGCCACCGAAGGGGAGATTCGGGGACAGAAAGTCTCTTTTACGACACACTGCAGGGACGGGGAAGTGCCCCCAGAGCCATCTCCATCGATCTCCGCCACCATCTTCATCACCGTTGTTGATTCCCATGATGAGGAGGGAGTAGTTCTTCCTCAAGGCTAAGGGACCTACCGGTAGCTATGTGTTCATCTCTCCCTCTATGCATGATATTATTGTGGTCATGAGCTTTGTAATCAAGTAGTTCTACTCTATTACTCAAGTGCTTCATTAGATCTCTGCTCTCCCCATGTGTGTGAAAGTGACAGCGTGCACACGATGGTGGCACTTAGGCTTGAGTCTACATAAATACTCATTGTGCTTTAATAGATCTATGCTTTTCCCCACGTGTGTGACAGTGACAGTGTGAGCGTCGTGTGTGGCACTTAAGCTAGACTACATATATATTTGTTATGAGTTATATTTGGAGTTGGATGTCTCTATGAAATTGTGGTCTTTGTTGAAACCATATAGCGCTCATGGTGACAGTGTGGGGTTATCTAGATTGGGGAAGGCCCTACCATGGATTAGAGATTCCAACTAGAGAGTAGTTAAGAGTAGTATCATGAAGAGAATATATTTATATGAGAGAGTGTTCACTAGTGAAAGTATGATCCCTAGACCTTGTTTCTAAACATTGAAACACCATTTGCATCTAGATCTGTTGCATGTTTGCTTGCTTCCTTCTTATTGCCTTTAGTCTTTACCTCACCGTCAAGATCTTTTCTGGCACCATTACGACTTGTATTTCACTATCTCTTCGCCGAACTAGTGCATCTATACACCTGACAAGTGTATTGGGTGTGTTGGGGACATAAGAGACTTCTTGTATCTTGATTGCAGGGTTGCTTGAGAGGGAATACCTTTGACCACTTCCTCCATGAGTTCGATAAACTTTGGGTAATCCACTTAAGGGAAACTTGCTGCTGTTCTGTAAACCTCTGCACTTGGAGGCCAAACAACTGTCTACAAGAATAGAAGTGCATAGACATTAAGCTATTTTCTAGCGCCGTTGTCGGGGAGGTTTTGGGATTTTACCTTTCCTCCATGTCAAGCTCCATCAAAGTATTTTCTAGCGCCGTTGCCAGGGAGGTAAGGTAAAAGGTACTCACATCCTCCGGTGTGAGTGCTCGAAGTTATTTCCTTTAGATTCTGCAATTTTGTCTTTTTGTTTCTTGTTTTCACTAGTTAGGCTTAATGAAAAACAACAACAAAATTAGAGAGCTTTATAGTATTTATCTTGAGTTAGGACATGAAGTGTTTGAAGAGAAAATCAAAAAACCTATGGAACTTTCTTTGCATGCTAATAGCAATGTTATTAGTATAGATTCTTTGGACACCATGATTGCTAATGCTATAGAAACGTCTAAGCTTGGGGATGCTAGTTTTTATGAAAGTGATATTTTTAGTCCCCCAGCTTTGGAAGATAGCTATTCTATTGCTTATGATGATACCAAACCTCCAATATATGATGATTACAATGATGAATATGATATTTTTAGTCCACCTACTATTGATGAGGAAGTTAATTGTGATTACAATATGCCTCCTATATTTGATGATTATGGTGATGAGAATGATAATGATAGCTATTTTGTTGAATTTTCTCCCACTATAATTAATGATAATGACTATGCTTATGTGGAGAGTAATAATTATTTTATGTATGTGATTCATGATAAGAATGTTTTATGTGATAGTTATATTGTTATTTTTATTCATGATGCTACTGAAAGTTATTATGAGAGAGGGAAACATGGTCTTATGTATCTCAATAATGTTAAGTTTCCCCTCTTTATGTTGAAAGTCTTGAAGTTTCACTTGTTTTGCTTTCCTATGCTTATTGCTTTGTGCTTTCATGAATTGTTTCTTTACAAGATTCCTATGCATATGAAGTGGGTTATACTTAAATGTGTTTTGAATTTTCTTCTTGATGCTCTCTTTTACTTCAATTCATATTTCTTATGTGAGCATCTTCTCAAACTATTATGCCTAACTTAAAGGCATTAAAGAAAAGTACTCGTTGGGAGATAACCCAAGAGTTTTCTTGAGTCTTGGAAGTTATTACTTCTGTAATCACCTCTCCTTATCCTTTTTATTTGCTTTTGTGCCAAGAATGACCTCTGATGAGAGGGAAGTAAGATTTGAGGAGTTGCTGTCCCGAAACAGATTTCTGTCCTCCATCATAAATATTCGTGAGGAGTGTCTCTAAGTCGGAGTGAGCTGAAAATTAACGAATAAATCCCCCAGTATGTTAGATAACTTTATTTAGTTCAACACGTTTTGATTTGAGTAACAGAAGATTTTCGAAAAAATCGGTTTCTACCTGCTGGTCTGTTTTGACAGATTTCTGCCATTATTTGCATTTGCTTCTTATTGATTCCTTTTTGAGTTCTCTTTTGGGGAATTGAGCTTTTTGAAGAAGTTTCTATAGTATCTAGTGTTTTTAGTGAAAGTTTTGATGTTCTATAGCTAAACCCAAAGGTTTATTATCTTTTGAATGCACTAATGTTGCTAATAAAGAATTGTGTGAAGTTTTGTATGAAGGAAAAATTTCAGGTGTAGAGAAAGAATGATGTAATGAAATGAAGAATGGACAAAAGATCAAGCTTGAGGATGCCACCCCGGTGTCACCCCAAGAAATATTCAAGAGGTACAAGCATCAAAGCTTGGGGATGCCCAAGGCATCCCCTTCTTCATCAATAAAAATCTCAGGTATTTTTAGACACTTCGTTTTTATTATTTCATGCACAGTTGTGTTGTTCTTGGAGCGTCTTTGTTTTTGTTTTTGTTTTTAGTTTTAGTTTTCTTAGTTTGCTTGAATAAAGTTGGTTGATCACAGCACACTTCTTTTGGAGAGAGACACACTCTGCTTTCATTGCCTAGAACACTCTAGTTTTCATTCTTATTGTTTTGTGGCGGAACAGGCCAATCTGGTCTTTCATAATAAAGAGATAGACGGAACTGGTATGAAATGACTTATTAGCAGATTAATAGATCATTTTGGAATAACTGCTCGAGTTTTAGCAAAAGCTACCCTACGAGGTCGCATTGATTGGTTGAAAAGGTTGAAAGAAAACGCTAGTTCTAGGAGGGATTATACCTGTTGGTACCGGATTCCTAAAATTTGTGCATCGTTCCCCACAATACAAGAACCTTTATTTCGAAATTCAAAAACCTAGCTTGTTCAATGCGCCAGGCTTCTGAGTGTTTTGTTGGGACTTATGGCTAGCAATCACATATGCGAGACCCGTCAATTTTGGATCCAATTCAGGATTTTTCTTGGGAAGTTTTGGGAAGAAATTGGGTGAATTAGGAGGAGGGGCTCTTTTGTGTAGCAAAATAAAAAGTCGGGAAATCTTTCAAACTTTCCCTTTTTTATCCAATGCCGAATCGACGACCTATCTATAAAAAAAGAGAATTTTTTTGGATTTGAAGAATTTTTTTTATTAATTTTCATTTTCCATTTATTTGGTATACAGAAAAAAGTCTTCGTTTTTTGGGAAAGAATCAATATACTTTTAATGTCGAATCGGGATTCACTAAGACAGAAATCAAGCATTGGGCCGACCTGGCGCCTCAAGTTAGAAAGAGAATTCTCAGCTGGAACCCAGAATTCGCGTGGCTGAAGCTGAAGCAGCTACTTTCGAAGTAACAGAAAGAAAAGCAACGACTGGAGTGGGGGAGTCAGAGTCGAAAATTATAAAAGAAAAGGAGAAAAGGATTAAAAAAGGAAAAGAGGGAATTCCTAATCCAATCAAAAAAACCATTTTGGTCTTAGTATGGATAAAGGGTGAACTGTCGGCACCAGTCCTACATTTTTGTTCTCTGTGGACCGAGGATGAAGGGGGGGTTTTCTGTTTCTGAAGACTAGTAAAATAGGCGGATTCTGGAACCCTAAGAATTAAATAAGGAATGTTCTAGAAGGGCCCTTTTTCACTAGATTCGTGATATTTCAGAAAAATGAAATAAATGAAATTATTAACGATTTCTAGTGTTCCCGGATTACTTCACTGATATCTATTTTCACCTAAGCACGGCCTCTAGGTTACATTCGGATCGGATCGATCGATATGAGGACCCAACTCTGGCTTTTTTCCTTTTCTTTTTTGTTCCAATTCTAAACAAAAAACGCCTTCTTTTTTCTGCCCATCGGAGTTATTTCCCAAGGACTTAAAGTTTGTCAATCATTTCCCAGAACCTTTTCTCATCCCTGAGCCACATGGAAGTTTCTTGAACACTACTGCTATGGTTGAACCTATCTTTTCTTTCAATTCAGGGGAAATATGGTCGTGCAACGCTAATTCGAATCCCTCAGAGTCAATTGCGGCTTTCAATTCGTAAGCACGCGGTCGGATAGGTTCGTGGTAGATGGTACCTCAATCTCCTTAATGGCAGTCTTTCACATGAAATTCTTTACCATTTCAATGTATGCGGGGAGCAATGGAGAGACTCCAATCACGATGGCAAAATGCTGCTTCTTTTAGCGATTTTTAGTTTAAAGTGGATCCAGAGGGACCTCCTCGACATAACGGTTCATGTATCCCGCCTTTCTCCACCAAGAGGGAGTCACTTTTTGTTACGCAGTTCAGTTGGTGAGTCCTCCTACATCTACGAGTAAGGGGCAATCTTTTTGATTTTGTTTTCCGCGATCATACTAAACTAGAACCAACTACATGGGCACGATCATACTTCACCACTTGAAATGCATTTGGATAATATCCTTTTTCGATTGGGTATGGCCTCAACCATTCCTGGAGCCCGCCAGTAGTCGCGAATATATCCTTCTTCCCTAATCCAAGATTGGAGAAAGAAGATCTAAGAGGGACTGGTTTATCCAAACCTCAAAAAAATATATTTTTTAATCCGTTTGTGAGAAAGCGTGAAAAATGTAGGGTTCACATCATAGAAAACAAAAAATTTCCTACGATGGAAACAACTATGTACCAAGATCTATCTACTAGATACAAGCAACGGGTGGATATACATCCATAGAATACATACCCTCGAAGACCGTATAGCGTTAACGAGGTTGTACTCGTGGATGATGTAGTCGAACGCTTGCCGATCTCAAGATCGTGATGAAGTCCATCTGGTCCAGCACCATCACGTCCAGCACCGCAAAGCAGTGGTGCATCCATGATCGCACACTCGTCCGGGTACCCCGACAACCTCCGCGCTCTCGCTCCAGCGAAGCAGCGGAAGCAACAAATCCTTCCAGAAAAAGCCACCGGAAACATGTATCTCATTGATCCGAGACCATGGGGAAATTCTGAAGGGGGGAGAGAGATCCTTCGCGAGGAGGTGTGCTTTGAGAGGATGAGAGGGGGGCCTTTTATAGGAAGAGGGGGGCACCCCAAGGGGCATGGCGCCAGCCATGGTGGCTGCCCCCACCTCTTCCACATTCATGTGGGTGGAGCTCCCACTCAAAATGAAAAGCCTCCACTCCCATAAAAGAGCCTCCACTCAAAAATCCATTCACATGCATTAAATTTCCACCAAATTTAATGCAAGCTCTCATTTAAATAAAACTCTTTTATTTATTTATTCAGAATTTTGTTAATTACTTTAATTAACAAACATTCACATAAAACCCCTTTCTAGTATTCAATTTCACATGTAGAACTAGTTTCAACAATTTCAACCAAAACAGTTTCGGTGTCTAGTGAAATAAATTCCTACGCTTTCCTTTTTCTTTCTCTGGCATATTATTTGCTCCAAATGGTGTCGGTATCCCTTAAGTGTGTCACCCTATGGTTCGCGAATAATGTAGACATGATCGAGACCCCTCTCTGATCAATGATCCGCTGCGGGACCTGGAGATCCGTACTGACTCCCACATATTCAACGATGACTTCTGTGATCGTGTGAACCTTATACGCATGTAACTCAATCCCTTTGTCTCGCGATATATTACATGTCTGAGATTCGATCATCGGTATCTCCATACCTAGTTTGATCTCGTTACCGACATGTACTCTTTTCTCGTTCCCGTGATATAACATTCTAGTGATCAAATCACTTGCTTGCAAGCTAACTAATGTGATATCACCGAGAGGGCCTAGAGTATATCTATCCATCATCGGGATGAACAAATTCCACTCTTGATCCATGAGCCTCAACATAACACCTTCATAGCACTGAACCCATCTTTATAGTCACCCTGTTATGGTGTGACGTTTGATGTTATCAAGATACTCTTCCGGTATTAGTGATTGACATGATCTCATGGTCTAAGGACTAAGATTACTTCGTATGATGTTATAGCAATATAAACCCAATGACTTTGATCGTAATGCTGTGACCTTGTTATTAACAACATCCAATGTCCATGATCAGGAAACCTTTGATCATCTTGTTAATCAACGAGGTAGTTTATAAGAGAGGCATAACTAGGAACTTCCTTTTTGTTATTAAACACACATGTATTAACGTTTTCGTATTAATACAATTATAGCATGTAAAATAAACATTTATCATAAATAAGGAATATGATAATAACCACTTTATTATTGCCTCTCGGGCATATTCCCTTCAGTCTCCCACTTGCACTAGAGACAATAATCTAGTTTGAAAACTTTGCGTATTGAACACCTATGGCTTTCTGTTGTTCCGTATACGCAATTTCAAGTGGTTAACATAATCTATGGATCTGATGCTTCAGGTCCTTGTTTATTTGCATGTGTTTGCGTCTTCACGCATCACTCATTATCCAATGAGATGGCATTGTATAAATTTGGTCTTTTGGTGAGACCCTTAGTTCCTTGTGGTTAAATCACGTCGATACTATTGTCATACAATATATATTTAGTGTTAGCCCATTGCGAACCACACCTTAGTTTGATAAAAAACTACTTGACACAAATTCCCTCCTTTGCTGCTACTATAGCAGTCATATACTTAGCCTTTTGTTATAGTATTCATCAGAATGTCTTAACTTTGGAATACATCCAAATCCATCATGAAAACTCCTTTCCATTTCATTGTGCCACTCATAGTTTAAATTGAGATAAACTTAATTTGTATCTTGTGACAAAAACAAGTATCAATGTAACGCTTTACAATGAACTATTTGTAATTGTTTGCCACTTCTACACAAATATATTCTTAATTCTTCTAAAAGATCATAAGAATATCCTTACTATCATCCAATGATCATTTTATGATTCATTCTGGTATATGCTCATAACACTTAGAGCATAGGACATATCTGGATGTGTACATATCATGGTATGATTGATCAAAACATCCTTGTGATTTCACTCATCAAGTGTCAAAGCACTTGAATCTTGTTTCACTTATCAAGTGTCGATACACTTGAATCTTGATTCAATTCCTTTCCATGCGACAAGAACTGTTTCTTGTCTTTTCTATATTGAACTCCTTCAATATCTCATATATGTACATTTGGCATAACCATATTAGCGTCATAGTCTATCCACTATAGACATTCAAGCTAAATATTCGGGTTTTGCCTAAGTCTTTCATCGAAATGAAATTCTTAACCTTTATGAATAAAATTACATCATTTCTAATCAACAAGATATCCTCCATATAATGTATTAGAAATATGTCTTAGCGCTCCCACTTAATTTCTTGCAAATGGAAGCATCTTCATCGTCTCCTGATGAAAACTCCTTTTCATCACGGTGAAGATTCCAACTCCGTGATGCTTACTTCAACCATTGAAGTTTGCATGCCCTTTTAGCATCCTTTGAATTAACAAAACCTTTTGGACCGTGTCATGTACACGTCCTAGGTAACCATTCTATTAGAAGAACTTTGTTTTGTTTATTCATCTACCATATACCAAATTATATGTAGTGATTGCTACTTTAATCCGTCCAGACTAAATATCGCTATGAAAGATCAAATCTTGTCATAGTCAACTCCTTGAACAATGTCATCAAATATTTTACAACATGTCGACTATTTCATAGATGTGAAACATCCATGTCTGTTTCTTTATAGATCCAAATACGACCGATAGGTTTTTACACCTTTCCGGAGGGTCTTCCAAGTTCAAAACTTGATTTCTCATTTATGAAACTATCATGGATTTTATGGCTTCAAGCCATTTGACGGAGTCAGGGCCCATCATCGCTTCTTTGCATGTAGTCAGTTCATCATTGTCAAACAATAATGATTTACTCTCAAATCTCAGCATTTGATTGTTTATCCGACCTACTTGGTTCAATAAGAACTTACATCTCCGTGACCACAACCTTTGAGGCACATAAGCTATGAGCATTATGGCAGCCTCTGGAACGATTTTCGGCGCTGCGCAACTCAGCACATATAGCTAAGGTTCGTTAACCTTATCAAAGTTCTATTGTCCTCCCACTTAACATTTATGAAAAATTCCTTCTTCAAGAAACTTCACGTTTCAAGCGACAAACCCTTTTGTCCTTGGTGTTATGGAGGAATAATCAATTGTTATTTGAAATAATCTACAAAGACATGCTCATCCGACTTTGGTTGTAAACATCTTACTTATGTTTAGCATACCAAAAATTAAGAAATGACAACTTGGGTTTTACCCCAAACCATAACTTCCATGGTGTCGTTTCAACGGATCAAGATGGAACTCTTTTCAGTGTAAAAGCGGTAGTCTCTAAAGCTTTTAATCTTTTAAAACATAATGGCAGTTTTATAAATAACACCTTTGATCCAACCATGTCAAAAAAGGTTTCATTACAAATCTCAAACACTCCATACTCCTATGGTGTTTAGGGAGATGTAAATCTAGGTGTTTTGCTAAACTTGCAACTCAAATAAATCCCTTTATGATAAATCATAATTCATTTATTTTTCTTGTTACACTTGTAACTCAAATAAATCCCTTTATGATAAAATCATAAATCATTTATTTTCTTGTTACAATGATTTTCCACTTCATCTTGAAAGTCTTTGAACGTTTTCAAATATTTCATACTTATTTCTCATTAAGTGAACATTCACTCAAATTTCCGGAGAAAGTATATGAAGTTGAAATCCATCGCTTAGGACTACACATAATGGACTACATACATCGATATGTATAAATTCCAATATTTTAGTCGATCGTTCTTCTTTGGCCTTTGAACGAAGTTTTAATTATCCCGAGGAAAGTCTCACAAGCGTCACTTGATCAAATCAAAGACTCCAAAAATCCATGAATATGGAGATTCTTCATGTTTTCTTTCCATTATAATTTAAACGGCGATGTCACTTCGTAAGTGATCTTTTAATCATTTGTCTTGCGACATTTTAGCATTAGGTTTTATGGATGTGATTTCTCCAACTAGATTTGTAAATCATCCATCTTATATGGAATACGACAATTATTTGAACAACCTTTGTTCTCATAATACCTAATTTAAATAACAATTATTAAAACAAATCTTGAAGTCAAGTTTTGATGTCAACGAGAAATACAAACAACGGTTTTTTTGTTTTTGATGAACATTATCACATATTCTCTTGCTAGTTACTTATGCCATTATGGTTCATGAATTGCGTCGTTCCGTATGAAATTTCATACCAACCAATTCGGTATCCAATACCCAAGAACCACATTGTTTAACAAGCAAACAATACAACCATAACATGTATATCATCTATATACCTAGATTGGATATTTCCAATCTTTTCTTTTCTGCCAAATATATTTTATAGATTCTCTTTCAGCATTTCCTTTTCCTTTTTAAAAGAACCTATCAACATCAAAAGTGGCGCCATATACATGACACATAGTCCAAAGCGTGTATATTCAAATAATAATACCTTTGGACTTGCACTTTGAAGTAGATCACCATCATCAAAATGATCGACATTCTTTCAAAATCCATTCTTTAGTAATATTTTAGTGTAGTAAACACTTTACATACATCTTGTATTCATCCTTATCATGATGACATTTATGATCAAGCTATTGTAGCTTATAAAGGCGAATCGTAAGTATAACATTACTTTCGAAAACCCTTTTGGATGATTAGGATGTCTAGCATCTCCAACCTTTGTAAATTCTCATCCAATATGAGAACATACATTATACTCTATCATATTGCAACCAAGACATTGTTTCAGATATCGTTATATCTGTCACACATGATGGTTTCTGAAACAATTCTTTCAGTTCCTAGATAAACTTGATATTAAAACAATCAAGAACCATGGAGGCAAACATGATACTTAAGATACTAACACTGGAATTATTACTCTCGATTTAATACTAATTATTAAAATTCACGGAGTAAACAGAGTTTGCTAAAAAATTTCAATAGGACTTTAAACTTTGATTGACACTCAACACAATACGATACCAGTTCGTAAAGTAAACATCCAGAATTCTATAGTTCTATTATCTCAATTACAACTAAGCATAAGGTAGTGAATGAATGCCAATGACTACAACAAGTTATGCAAATTCACTTTGATTTAATTTATGATAAATTGAGTTCTACTAATCCAAATTAGAAATGAACTCCCACTCAAAAACGACATCCCTCGTGCCTTTTTGGTGATTACATGAACCAAATCCACTACACCAAGTCCGATCATCACGTGAGTCGGTGTAGCTTCAAAGGCGAGCATCCATATGGTCATCATATCAAAACATATGACTCATGCTTAACCTTTCGGTCCATGTTCCGAGGACATGTATGTACATGCTAGGCTCGCCAAGTAACAACCTTAGTATTCGCGTGTGTAACTGTCTTACACCCGAGATATTCTCGTGGATTCAAGTACACCCGATCATCACGTGATGTCTTGAAGCGACGAAATATGTTTGGTGCATACTTAAGGAAGAACACATTTTTATATTGATATCTAAATGAGGGATCATCTTATTATGCTAATAAAATGCTAAACTAGCAATATAAGATGCAATCAAACATCACATGTTTCTAAGTGAAATGATATGGTTCTTGCACTCGATCTCCATCATGTGCATCGTGGTATGATCACTATCATACCTCTATGTGTAAGGCCAAGGTCTATGGAACGTACACGTTATGTGTGTTGTAAGAGTATCAACTTATACTTCTACTTACAACATCACCATATCATGACACTAGCCCAGCAACAATCTAAACTAGACGCCTCTAATTTATCCATTACAAGTTTTACGTGGCTTAGGGCTTTCGAAGATAGAACCGTTCTTACCTACAAACATGAACCACAACGAGGATAACCAAATTGTTGACAACTCGTTGAAAATTAGATATTGACTATAGTAGGAGAGACAGACACCCGCTAGCCACTTATGCAAAACTAGTTGTATGTCAAGCGTGGAATAGGTCTCATGTGCGAGGACATGTAAAGTTTGTCCGGGCCGCTTCATTCCACTATGCCACCAATATCCAAAGTACAACTAAGAAGCAATAAAATGATCATCATCGCCTACATATACATATGTGTACTACCTGCACAAAGCATCTACGCATAGATCCGGCTCTGATACCACTGTAGGGTTCACAGCATAGAAAACAAAAAATTTCCTACGATGGGAACAACTATGTACCAAGATCTATCTACTAGATACAAGCAACGGGTGGATATACATCCATAGAATACATACCCTCGAAGACCGTATAGCGTTAAAGAGGTTGTACTCGTGGATGATGTAGTCGAATGCTTGCCGATCTCAAGATCGTGATGAAGTTCATCTGGTCCAGCCGGTCCAGCACCATCACGTCCAGCACCGCAAAGTAGTGGTGCATCCGTGATCGCACACACGTCCGGGTATCCTGAAAAACTCCGTGCCCTCGCTCCAGCGAAGCAGCGGAAGCAACAAATCCTTCCAGAAAAAGCCACCGAGAACATGTATCTCGCTGATCCGAGACCATGGGGAAATTCTAAAGGGGGGGAGAGAGATCCTTCGCGAGGAGGTGTGCTTTGAGAGGATGAGAGGGGGGCCTTTTATAGGGAGAGGGGGCACCCCAAGGGGCATGGCGCCAGCCATGGTGGCTGCCCCCACCTCTTCCACTTTCATGTGGGTGGAGCTCCCACTCAAAATGAAAAGCCTCCACTCCCATAAAAGAGCCCCCACTAAAAAATCCACTCACATGCATTAAATTTACACCAAATTTAATGCAAGCTCTCATTTAAATAAAACTCTTTTATTTATTTAGAATTTTTTTAATTACTTTAATTAACAAACATTCACATAAAACCCCTTGCTAGTATTTAATTTCACATGCAGAACCAGTTTCAGCAATTTCAACCAAAACAGTTTCGGTGTCTAGTGAAATAAATTCCTGCGCTTTCCTTTTTCTTTCTTTGGCATATTATTTCCTCCAAATGGTGTCGGTATCCCTTAAGTGTGTCACCCTACGATTCGCGAATAATGTAGACATGATCGAGACCCCTCTCCGATCAATAATCAGCAGCAGGACCTGGAGATCCGTACTGACTCCCACATATTCAACGATGACTTCTGTGATCGTGTGAACCTTATACGCATGTAACTCAATCCCTTTGTCTCACGATATATTACATGTCTGAGGTTCGATCATCGGTATCTCCATACCTAGTTTGATCTCGTTACCGACATGTACTCTTGTCTTGTTCCCGTGATATAATATTCTAGTGATCAAATCACTTGCTTGCAAGCTAAGTAATGTGATATCATCGAGAGGGCCCAAAGTATATCTATCCGTCATCGGGATGGAAAAATTCCACTCTTGATCCATGATCCTCAACATAACACCTTCGTAGCACTGAACCCATCTTTATAGTCACCGTATTATGGTGTGACATTTGATGTTATCAAGATACTCTTCCGGTATTAGTGATTGACATGATCTCATGGTCTAAGGACTAAGATTACTTCGTATGATGTTATAGCAATATAAACACAATGACCTTGATCGTAATGCTATACTTCGGATGAATGTTCATCACACCATTACACTAATGTTATGACCTTGTTATTAACAACATCCAATGTCCATGATCAGGAAACCTTTGATCATCTTGTTAATCAACGAGCTAGTTTATAAGAAGGCATAACTAGGAACTTCCTTTTTTTTTATTAAACACACATGTATTAATGTTTCCGTATTAATACAATTATAGCATGTAAAATAAACATTTATCATAAATAAGGAATACGATAATAACCACTTTATTATTGCCTCTCGGGCATATTCCCTTCAAAAAAAGCCAAGAGACTTGAATTTTTGACTTAATGACTTTCGTCGTTCATGGTTCGATATTCTGGTGTCCTAGGTGTAGAGGAACCACACCAACCCATCCCGAATTTTGTGGTTAAACTCTACTGCGGTGACGATACTATAGGGGAGGTCCTGCGGCAAAATAGCTCGATGCCAGAATGAGGAACTACTGAACTCAATCACTTGCTGCCGTTACTGAACAGTTTTCTGAAATATGGCTAAGTAATTAGCGTAGGAATATCCGGAATGTGCCTGATAGACACAATTTTTTTCATAAAATAAAGATATTAAATTTGATTGGACTTACTATTTTGTTGAAGGTCGTTCGAGCTTTTCCTGGGAGTATGGCATCGGTTACATACTTCACGCACCTCTGGTGTACCAGTTATCGTGCCTACGATAAACGCTGGG
The DNA here is from genome assembly GCA_916181665.1 of Avena sativa. Classification (NCBI taxonomy): domain Eukaryota; kingdom Viridiplantae; phylum Streptophyta; class Magnoliopsida; order Poales; family Poaceae; genus Avena; species Avena sativa. Next base: position 224,010,725 of record OV702296.1, read on the forward strand.
TAGCCAAGTGCGGAGAGGATAACTACTAAAAGAATATAAGTAGTAAGCCCACTGCAACCCCAAGGGTATGAGCCTTGTGAGCTACCAAGCTGCTCTACCCTCTTAAACTAAAGAGGGGGAACTAGTGGATAAAAGAGGGTTGGATACGCCCCTCTACCATATCTATACAAATAGAATAGTCCATTTATAGAGGATGGTAAAGAGGGCTCTACCATATCTCTATCTCGTGAAATTATCGAGCCGAAAGATAGATGCATATGCTGTGTTTCAGGTTCATTAATCAAGCCTTGGCAGAAGAACTTGACAAGTTTCCAACAATTAAAGACCCAGATCACGAAATTGCATTTCAATTATTTGCGAAAGGGTATCAATTGCTAGAACCCTTGATAAAAGAAAGGGATGCTGCAGTAGAGGTTTTTTTATATAATAAAATACGTGAAGAAAGAGTGGACACAATAAAAAAGCCATACCCTACATAACTTAACTCTTCCTGGTTCAAGGTTTTCTGTTTCCGAAGACAATTAAAATAGGCGGATTCTGGAACCCTAAGAATTAAATTACCCCATCTCTACTGCAAAACTGGACATGAGAGTTTCTTCTCATCCATCTCCTCGCGAATGAAATGAGAAAGCGTGCAAATTTCTCTAATTCAATAATATTCAAAAATATTAGGGAGAGATCCACATTAATAGATAAATAATAGAAAAATTAGGTTTTTTTATATTTATTATTCATTTCATTCCAATCAAATGATCCGTAGCGGCCATTACATCTCGTGGTAAAAAAAATTATCCAATCTATTCTTGAAATAGACAACTCGCACACACTCCCTTTCCAAAAAAAATCAAAACACCAACCACTAGTTCTTGTTTGTATATCCTTATTCTATTTTTTATTAAATTCCTACTTTGTAACTATGGCACAACTTCTTATTTATGTGGGAGCCATAAATGTCTTGATCATATTCGCTGTAATGTTCGTAAATGGCTCAAAATGGTCTAAAGATAAGAATTATTGGACTATTTGAGATGGGTTCACTTCACTCAGCACTGGAGAGGAATGCTATGTCGGGGACATCTTGACTATAACTTGACTAGACTCTGTGTTCAAGCTTCTGGTGATCCAACTGTAAATAAGGTCCTGGCACTCTGTAGTATCCAAATGAAAGGAAAGGAAATCATAGTTTGGGATGGAGGCTAACAATAATATTAGATCTATCAGGAAGCTCCGGGAACCCGATCGATCCACGGGGGTAGAGCCGGATCTAAGTGTTGGCTAGGAAAACGACCCGTAGTAAGAGGGGTAGTTATGAACCCTGTGGACTACCCCCATGGGGGCGGTGCCAGTTGGCGAACACATTAGATATTTACCTAAACCTGTGGGTCCTTGAGGGGATTCGCCATTAGCTCCAAGATGCTGGTCTCTAACTAGAAAAGTAAATGCTTGAGCTTGAGAAGCTTCTGGCCCGGTGGGTCCATAAAAAGGTTATTCCCCGCCTACCTTTACTTTATTTTGAATCCTTTGTTTATTCAGAATGGGAAGATTCTGAATTCAGTTAACGACATGTACGAGATTAGAATAACTTCAAAATAACTGACATAATTTTTGATTTTTCCTGATCAGAAAAATATATGAAAAATAAAGGAGGTAGAATTTTTTTGGGATTTATGGTTAAAGAAGTGATTGTTCTCTTTTGCTAGCACTGTGTTTAGCCTTAGTTTTCTTCTGCTTTGTGCTTAGAACTTGTTAGTTCTTCTTTGTGGATTTGTGAGACAAGCTCACTGATATTTATTGATTATCATCCTTGTGAGTTGTTTCAAATAAGTCGATTGGTGTTGGAAAAGAGTAGAAAGCTTCATGCTTATAGTGGTACAAAAGGGAGCTTGTTTTGACTGTGGCTTAGACTTTACCATGCAATGCTAGATGTTGTTTTGACCTTATGCTTAGTGATTATTGTTGTAGCATGACTTGTTCCAAACAAATAGGATTGCTTAGTGTGCCTTGAAAGAATCATGCGTTGTTTTAGCATACAAAAGCATAGTATTGTGGTATTATCCTTTGATGCTTTGTTTGGGTTGACTTGGCACATGCTCACACCATGTTATGACTATGAACAAGTCACCATAGCCTTTATGATCATTTAGTCCTTGACTTGTAGTACCACTTTATGCTTTGATTAGTAATGTTTTGTCGCTCTGCATGGTTATGGCCATTATTGCTCTCTTAGTTGGTTGCTCCCAGTCTTTTGCTAGCCTCCACTTGTATGAGTAGCTCTACTCATGCATCCAACTCCCAAGAAACCAAGTTATTTCAAAGTGTCCACTATAAATTCCTATTCGTGGTGTGTTACACCATTGGAAGTATATTCTTGTATTCATCTATCTTCCAGTTAAAAAGTCTCTTTGTTATGTGAAAATTTAGTGATTAAAGCTCTCACGAACTTGATGGCACACTTTATTTTTCTTGCCCCTAATAAAATTGAACCACTATGTCATCTATGTTGTATATGCTTGCACTTATACGTTGGAATTAGCAGAACCATGTTGTCATGGGGAACGTTTTCAACATTGCACTTGTACTTTACACAGTTGATATCATGCTCTTTTGTTTGTGGATGTCGTCGGTGTGAAATAAAGAGAAAGCTTGTAAGTCCATGGAGTTATGTATTTTGTGTTAGAGAAACGCCTGGGCCACTAGCCTAAGCCATGCCTAATCATGGTAGAAACTTGCAGCATCACCATAATGAGCATTCTATGAAGCATCCTCAATAAAAAGCTATGCACATAGTAAATAAAAAGATCGTCGAGATGCTCATTGTCTGCTTGCCTTGTCATTTTGGTTATGGGATAGCTCCTGTACCATGTGCAAGGGGTACCCCGTTGGCGGTTCTCTATGATACACATGTACTTACTATGACAAGAACTTACAGGTGACTAAAGTTGAGTAGCATGAGGTGTGGCCCTCGTACTCAAGGGACTTGAGATTGCCAACTTATACTTTGTCAAGCATATACTTCATAGTTTGTTCACTTTAATCTTAACCACTTCAAGATGCTTATGATAGGGGCAATGAGGGCTGAAAGCTAACACGTACCATAATTTTTGGAAGCTCTTTTTGAAATTTGAAATCCCTGCTTCCCTCTATGAAGGGCCTTTCTTCCACTATTATATTGAGTCTCCACCTTCTACCCTTAGGCACCATTAAAAGAGCATAGTTCCATTCTATGTGCAGTGTCCCAAAACTTATTGATTGATGCATATTGTGATATTGCTTGTTCTTGTGCTATCAATATCTAGTCACTCTTATGAACTTTAAAGGTGTCCTATGCATCTACTTGCTACTCCATGAGGGACAAGCTGAATGCCACTATGCCATGTTTTCTATATGTGAAAAAACAAACGTTTTTCAATGCATGTTATTCATGATATTTGTTTGTAGCCTTTCATGTTGCATGCATAGTTACTTTGTCTTATTGTTAGAACTTCTTCTTTCATGCTCATGTTTAGAGTTCTTTGATCCTAGCTTTCTGTAACATCCCTAAAATCATGATTTCAAAGATTGCATATCATTCATGCATGCATATAGAATTGGGATCAAATTCAAACTCATTTCAAGAAAACAGAAGCACATCGTGCTATCATTTTATGTGAGCAAACTTAAATCAAATGGCTATCCCCATTTGAGAGTTTGAATGATTTAAACCTAGGTTGTTTGTCTTCTTGTGGATTGATTTGAGTGTGAAGTTTGGACAAGATTTTACAAAATAGAAATGGTTTCAAAAACCATTTTCAAACATTTGCTAAACATATGCAATGTCCCTGTTATTTGTTTTTCCAAAAAGTGACCAAGCCTTTTCAAAGTGAACACATGGTTTTATACCTAGATTTGAGCATGTTGCACACTGCAAAAATCCCAAATAGATTTGAATTCAAATGGAGTTTGAATTCATTTGAAAACCATTCCTGAAATTCATCCTGGAAAAAGAAAAGGATTAAAGAAAAGAAAAAGGCCAGGCGCTCCTATTTTAGCCCAACAGCAGAACCGGCCCAGCTAGCCCACCCGGACCACCTCTCTCTTTCTCGCATGCGCAAACGCACCCACGCGGTCGCTGACACCCAGACCCCACTCCCTCCCTGCTTACTTCACTAACGAGTGGACACTCTCCACGTCACCCCCTCTTCCCCAAAACGCGCCCGCAGACCACGTCGCCGCTGCTGTTGATGCCGGTAATGGCGCAGCGTAATTAGCCTTGATGCCGCAAGCGTTTCCTGTCGCGCTTGAGCCTATTTAAACCACACCCCGCCGCGGTCATTTCCCCCCACTCTCCTCGCTCACTCCGCCACCAGGCTACGCGCATTTGACCTCGAGACCCCGCAGCACCGACGACCTCCGGCGACCGATTCCGGTGAGCTTCGACCGCCCCCCTTTCTCTGGATCAAACAATTGTGCCCAGTTTGATCTCGCGCACCTCCTGATACCCTTTGTTTGCATTCTCGTGACTCAGGCCGCCGTCCCCGTTCGTGCCTGCAACCGACAGAGTCGTCACCCAACTCCGGCGACCAATTGTGGTAAGTCCCGAGCTCCCCTTGCCCCCTCTTGCATACTAGGTTGTTCGCCACTACCTTGCGCATCTCCTAATCCCTCTGGTTCGTGCTAGGGCGACGCGAGACCTCGGCAACAACCTCGACAGCAACCACCTGACGCGGTGCACGACTCCGACGAGCTCCAGCAGCCCCTGTCGTGCGCCCCTTCCCAAGCCATCACCACCTTGAGCATCAGCAGCTCCCTGCGGTTCTGGTAAGCCTCTTCCCCCACTCCCGTGCGACCTAGAATGCCAGCGCCGCCGCTGACAGACGCGCCGCCGCCAGTCGCCGCCGCTAGCGCCGCTCAGTTTTGGTCAGATGAATTGTAGCCGTCAGATCCAGATCCAACGCGTAGGATTAGTCCACTTATCGAACCGTTATGTTTAGATCTGAGCCGTGCACATTAGTTAGATCCTATGGCTCGCGTGCGTGATCCGGTGCGAAGCGGTACGCGCCAGTAAGAATAGGACGCGTGGCTAGGGTTTGATTTAAAAACAGATTTGAAAACAGATTTAGATCCAATTTTGAAATGGCTATAACTTTTGATTCCCACGTTAGATTTTAGCAAATTTTATACCGTTGGAATCAGGGAGACAAGCCCTTTCTGTTTATGCAATGTGTTTAGTGTTTAGTTTCTGTTAAAATGACCTTTTTTGCAGAAACTTGTTTGAGACTATTTTGAGTATAGAAATTGTTTAGCAAATTGTCTTAGGGTAAAATAAACTTGGTTTAGCAAGTTGTTGACTTGTTTATGGTTCAGTACTATGCACTTGCTTGGTTGAGTTTCAAAAATCACCACTTAGCATTTTGCATGCATGCATATATATTTTTGTTTGTATATGAATTGTGTGTAATTTTGTGCTACCATTTTTTGTGTAGACTTTGGTGCTAGTGATTGTGATTGTGAGGAGTGCTACTCTCCCAACTACCAAGGAAAGTGGTACTTCAAGAATATTTCCATCCCTATATTTCATACAAGCATTAGAAATATTTTTGCTAAGTCTTGCATGTGTTAATATTTTGCCAAATGCCATGTTGGGAAATCCTAAGTAGTTATAGAATTGCTAGGAAATTTCTAAGTTAAGTTACTATGCCATGCTTAGACTAGATAGTAGCAAACAAGGGTTGGTAAAGTATTTACATGCTATGATGAAAATATTTCTAAGTCATTGGACTTATGCTTTTCTTAATAAAACAACTAAGTCAATGAATCACCTGGGTGGAATGGGACTTGATTGGTGGATTTTGGTTGAGTGGTTACACAAGGCCCATGGCTATGGTTTACCTTGTGTATCTCACTTGTGGAAAGCCACCCAGGAACAAAGGGATTTTAGAGGCCAAGTGTTGAGAAGCTTCTAGTGCAGCCACTTGGCAATATGGACTCTGCCTAGATCACATAGGTTGCTAGAACTTAGTCATTTGGACAGTTGGTGGTAGTGGGATGATAGGTTGGAACGCGTCCATTTGGCTAAGGGAAGGCTTCTAAAAGGTCCTGTCTTGGTGAAACCAAGTCTAGTGGGGAAAGTGCACAACCTCTGCAGATGGAAAACCTAGGTACTTAGCCAAGTCCATGGCAATGGACAACTTGAGAATCAAGACATGGAAGATATCAAGAATCTCATCACTCCAACTTCTAAGTAAAACTTGTGGGTGAACAAGGGTGAAGGACCCCAATGTCTATTGGTGGTTTCTTGGGAAAAGTCTTTGACAAAGAAAAACTTAGTGATTTCAACTAATAGGCAAAACCTATTTTGAGCAAAGCAAGCCAAACTACACTTAGCCAAATTGCATATAGTATCTAGTCCACTTAAAATATACTAAGGTATCACTTGCCAATACTATTCCAAAGTATTGACCCACTGTGGCTGTAACTTGTGATGTTGTAGGTTACTCTGATGAGGATTAGGTGTCATGAGTCTACACTCAACATGTTTGCCTGTGGCACATGAAGATGAAGACTTATATTTATTTACTTATTCAAATTCTTGTATTAGGCCTGTGGCCTTGAGTTGTAAAGACTATGTTTATCTCTGGAATGGATGTAATAAATGACCTTTATATCTGTGTACTTCATCTTAAACTGTGGATGCTAGCAATGATCCAGGGACTAGCATTGCAATCACAGGGATCCTTCTCCTTTACAAAGGAGGGATCTTACAGATGGTATCAGAGCACTGTGTTGCCTGTAGGATTATGACCCTAAGATTGGAAACCACTAAGGAAAATTTTCAACTACTTCTACACTTGTCTATTCTTCTCGTAAGCTTTTCTAATCTTCTTTCTCATCTCTATTTGTAGATGAATTCCATCAACGAAGCCGTAAGGAAAGGACCACTCATGACCATGACCTTGGAGTGTGAGACAGAGTTCCCAAAAATCCTCAAGGACCTCATGGTGGCAATGGAAATACATGGTGCAGCCGTGTACAAAGGCTTTCCAGTGATGGATGAAGGAGTTGAGTACTGGTGGGTGCAACTTCACTTGTACAAAAACAAGGAAGACAATCACAAAGAAATAGGATTCTGCATGTACACCAACACTGTGGTGCACAGCACATTCTTTGAGTCAGCCAGAGAAGCAGCTTGGAGGACTATCAAAGAACTTAGTGCTAGAGTCAAGTGCAGAATGCTCAACCTCCAAAAAGACTTGAAGAAGGAGAAGGAACTTACCCAAGAGTTGGAAGCTACCAACCAAACCTTAAGAGGAGACATTATAGACTTAGTGATGGAATCATGTGAGCAAGATAGGCTGATTGCTTCTAGGAACATTGTGTTAGCCAACAGATCCAGTGAGATAGGATTGTAAACGTACTTCGTTAGTTGACCACCACCTATCATCCTATTTTCCAAAATGTTGTCGTAAAATAAGAATGAACCTTGATTGATGTAATGACTTCATGTATGCATGACTTGTGTGTTTTGTTTCCCAAAGATTAAAATGTGGTGTTTTGTCTTTTGTTTATCTGGAATTGTGTTGTTCTAACTTTTCTATCTTATAAATAGATGCCTATTACCATCAGCACTGTTGAGGAGTTCCAGGTTACCCGCTTTGGTCCTCGTATCGTTGAGCTTACTACTTTGCTCAATCTCCCTCTTCCCACCATCATGGTGCATCCCCTCACCAAGTTCGAGAGGAAGGACCTCTGGGGCTTCAAGGTGAATCAGCCCGGACGTTAGACAGAGCCTACTACGGAGGCCATCGTCTTCAAGCTCATGCACGATGACAGGGAGAGAGGCATGGAAGTAGTTATGCAGGACCTGATAGGACGTCTGCTAGGGCGACACTCCCGACAGGTTAGAGGCACTCACTTCCACGTCTTCGGAAGACGCGATGAGGATGGAGAGTCCATCGACTTCGAGGACGACTCGAGGGACACAGCAGAGCCGATACGCCTGTACCTCCAGGACTTAGAGTCTCTCATTAGGCACGTGGACACTGACAGGACCAATGTCATGCTCAGTAATGACGAGCTCCAGGTGCAGCTTCGCGAGAAGGACAAGCTCTTTGCGCAGCAGGATGAGATAGTCAAAGAGATGGAGGCGAAGTTCGAGACCCAGGACAGGAAGTTCAAGAGTCAGGAGAAGCGTGTCCAGGATAGGAACAAGAAGATCCGGGACATGACTGAAGAACTGCAGTCCAAGGACTTCGAGCTAGAGCAGCAACAGACAGTGATTGAGAGGCTTCGTTCCCAGAAGAGGGCTCTCAAGGCCAAGATAGAGACTTTGACCACTACTATTGAGGAGAACAAGACCGTGATGGAGAACGCAGGTCTTACCTTTGTCGAGGAGGAGATTGATGCTGATGAGTAGACTTGACTACTCGATTATCTTTTATTATCAGACTTGTTATTTTTGAGAACTTGTTATTGGACCATCCGACATGTGGATGTGTCACATCCCAAATTTTAGATTTGGTTCTGCATATCATTCATATCATTGCATCATACTTTTCCATGCAAAACCGTCGAGTGAAAAGGTTCGGCGAAACGCTATTTGCAAAACCCTATTTTATTTTGCTACGAGGGTCCTGCGGGAGACTTTAGTAGGACTCGTGTTGTCCACCCTTGTATCCTAGTGGTTTCGTCCAACCCTTGACTCTAGATTGTTCCCCTCGACTTTACGAAACCGTAGGAGCAAGAATCACTCGATTCGGAGCTCGTACGGAGAAGTTGCGGCCGTTTTATGAAAAGATCGGAAAACGGTCCGAATTTTGGACCGATTTCCGAGTCCGAAACCAACTCCGCGCCGAATCAGTCTAGATTTCCACGAGAGGGCCACTTAAAGGCGGACCCCACCTGGCCCGCCGCCACAACCGCCCCTGCCCGCGATCGCCCGCCCCGCTCGACTCCCGAGGCCGCCGCCACCTGCCTCGATCCCGCCCCCATCGCCGCCTCCTGGCCGCGACCGCCGGCCACCGTCGCCCTTCTCCCGCCGCCAGGTACTGCGAGCGCCGCCGCCTCTCTCTTTCCCCGCCGCCGGCGCCATGCCCCGCCACCGCCTCGCCTCCGCGCATGCAGCCGCCGCTGCCGCCAGCATCTGCAGCCGCCGCCGCCGCCGCATGCAATCGCCACAGCGCCGCGCCTCCACCCCGCCGCCTCGCCGCCTTGCAGCACACCCCGCCGCCAGCGCCTGCCCGCGCCCCGAGCCGCCAGCGCCGCACTGCGCGCTGCGCCGCCTAGGGCCCCGCGCTGCGCCCGCCCGCGTGCGCTCGCATGCGCCGCTGCCGCGCACACACACACGCACGCAGCGCGCACACACACGCGCACGCTTGCCCGTGCACGCACGCACGCTCGCACACGCGCCGTTTTGCGCGCCGCGTTGACTATCTTGACCCATGTGCTGATCGTTTCCCCTCTCGCACAGGTAACACCGTCGCCGGAATCGATCGCCGCACTGTCCGGAACTCGCCACCGTCCGTTTCACCGTTTGTTTCCGGTAAGACTGCAGCCGCCGTTAGATTTCAGATCAGTGGTTCAGATCAGCCTTTGACCGGTCAGACTCAGGCGTTGACTAGTCAGACGCCCAGTCAGCGCCCAGTCAGCAGACGCGTTGACCAGTCAACAGACACAGTTGACTGGTTAATTTCGTTAATCCTTTTAGTTGACAGATTTCGGTAGAAACTTGTTATTTGCGTAGAAATTAAACCATTTGGCCAAAAATTGCAAATAAAATATGTGTAGATTCAGTAAGTCGTGTAGAATCTTGCTGTACCTTTGGTTCAGACTTTTGCAGCAAGGTTTAGTACAGTTTAATCAAACTAGTTAGTGGCCTTTTCGGAGTAATTAATTCGTAGAAAAAGATCCGTAGCTCCAAAAATCGCGTATGATATGTCCCTGGATTCAGTGGAACGAGGGGAATCTCATCGTGAATTAAAAGGATAGGCTTACAGTAAAAACTTCTGTAGAAACTGTCTAGTGGCTTTCTGCAGTGTTTTAATTACTCGGGGAGTTTTATAATTCCTTTTTGAGTAATTCAAGTTGGTACTGTTTCTAATCAGTGGTGCCTATGCGGTAGAATGTTCCCAAGATTTTACAAACAGTATGCTACCAATAGTGAATTATTTGAGTTCTAGCTCTAGTTTTGAGCATTATATTTTGCGTAATAGTTTTTCTAGCGCTAAAACTATTTTCCATGCATGCATTCAATAGTATTATGGAATAGGATTATGTGGTGCAGATGTAGCACCAATTCACTTGTCGTACTTGCATTCATGCATCATCTTTGTTGCACATGCTTGTGGATTGTTTGTTTATGATTGCAATTGTATCGTGTAGATTGTGACGAGTGCAACGCTTGCTCGTGTGTGGATTGTTCTTCCGACCGCTACAACCAAGGCAAGTAGATGCTACTTTATTCATGATATCGTCCTACTATTTTCAATGCATTGTCGTGTATTTTGTAGATGCATGTGTAGAATGATACTATCGCTATGCTATGACCTATTATGTGGTAGGGTTTTCCTTGTAGATGAACCACTGTTGGTAGATGTGCTTAGCCATGCTATGATGAACGAGGGCTAGGTTACATCACTGAAAGTTGTTTCTAAATGAGTTGTTTTGCAAAAACTAAAAACAACTTAATCAATGAATCTCCTGGGTGTGATGGGATTGATAATTTTTGGTGGTTTCATTGCGGAAAGGCACCCAGGTATCAAGAGAGAATGATTGGCTTATTTATTATGTAGCTTACGTGTACAACCATGTGCCAATAATGGAATGGGCGGTTGGTTGGACTTAGTAGGTTGTGGTGACCCGAACCCGCGTATCCAGAGATGTAGAATTTTGGTAGGTTGGAACGGTGCGCGTCGGGATTGGGGAGCTACTTCCCGAACGGTCTTTTCTTGGACTTCTCCCTATCATCACCCAAAATGAGAGTGATGGTACGAGCTGGGCTGGCCAAGTTAAATGGGTAAAGTGTACTAACCCCTGCAGGGTGTATAATCTAATCGATTAGCCGTGTCCCCGGTTATGGACAACTGAGTTGCTTGATATTGACTCCATGACATGTTTCTCGCTCATTCTAATTTCATAATTGTTCTAATATTGTTGGGTTAACTTAATTGGGTTCTTTTCAAAGAAAATCAAAAACTGTTTTTGAAAGTAGGACAAAGTGATTTGTAAATGCAAGCCAGACACAGCTCCACTTGCCAAATATGCATGTAGTTGTTAGTACTATTGTCTCCATTTACTAGCTCTACTTGCCATACATTCCATGTATTGACCCTTCGGGGCTGCTACGTTTTATGTTGCAGGTTATTCCGATTCTGATTAACCGATATAGGCCACGGTACTCCACTCGGCACTTGTTCACTTGTGGGCAATTTGAAGAATGGAGGATTTGCTTTATTATTGTTGCTACCTGAATAATTTGAGCTAGCTTTGGGCTAAGCTTTTATTGTAATAATGGTACTCTGGATCTTCGTTATTTATGATACACGGATATTTGCTATGTTATTCATCTTACTCTATTGTGGGCCAATGAACCGATCCAGGGATTGGCATGTCACATAGAGGTCTCGGTCTTTTCAGAACCGCGGTTGTTACAGGATGGTATCAGAGCCCGTGTGTCGACTGTAGGATCGTGACCTAGGATTGGATTAGGAAGCCATAGATTTATTAAAGCCTATATTTACTCTGTCTTTCATCTTATGCCTTTCACCCTCGTAAATTCTTACCATATGCTATTCTCACACTTTCCTCTTTTACTTGATAGATGGGAGAAGTCAGGACTGAGTATGCAACCATGGAGTCACCAAGGCCCTTTGCAAGGCAGTTGGCACAGCTCTCTCAGTCATTGGGATTGCCACTGCCCATGTTCAAAGGAAGAAGGCTGTACACCTATGGATATGATGAGGATGCATGGGAGATCACTACCTTCATATTCAGAGATGCCGCCTTGCCAAACCCTGTGCATTTGATCTACACCAAGACATACTGCAACTGGGGACTTGGAATCAACTTGGCCATGCATGAAGCTCTGTCTCGCCAGTGCCATCAAGTCCGACACCTACTGCCAGCAGATTCACCCTACCGTGACTATGGGAGGCGTGATGAAGATGGGCACATTATGGTTACCCCGGGCGACAGGAACAACATGCCGCCCCGTCGGAGGCACATAGAGGACATGGAAAGGGAGAATGGAGCTCTAGCTGAGAAAGTGATGATGCTGAAGGAGATTGCAGATTTTGCCAGCAATACTATGGCAGCCCAAGGACAGGAAATTGACACCTTGCATGAAGCTGTGGGTGTTATGGAGAATGCCCTGATAGCCAGAGATGCAACCATAGCACACCTTCATGTCACTGTGCAGGAGAACACCCAGAACATACAACAGCTGCAAGGGACCGTCCAGGAAAGGGATCAAACTATTGAAGCTATGGCAGCCCAGATTGCTGCTCTCCAAGCGCAGCTGAATCCACCCTCTGATGATGACAATGGAGATGGTGGCAACAATGATGATGACAGTGGGAACGATGATGATGATGAGGACGAGGATGATGATGATGGAAGCGATGATGATGGAGGAGATGAAGCTGTTGCAGTTGCAGCAGAGAGTGAAGAAGAAGAGGAGGATCCAGAAGAGGTGGAGTTTGAGATCTCAAGTGATGATTCAGGAGAGGTGTACACTCCGCCGCCATGGTTGAACTGCGAACCGAAGTGCCAACGCATGACAGCAAGGACCTACCGCAACCTCTTCAAGAAATAGATAGAAGTCCACCAGTTAGTACTCGTTAGGCAAAATCGTTAGGATTATTCTCGATCGATGTGAAACTTAGTTGCTGTTAGTTTAAGAGTGATTAGTTGCTTATTTGTGTACTTCAATATCCCAGGAATTATTTGTGCAAAATTTTATGAAAGAGTTATGGCAAGTTTGGTTACTATCTGTGTTATTTTCGCTGCAGTTTTTCTGCTGATACAGCAATACTGTACGATTTTTCATATTTTTCTGGTAACTGGGAAAAATCTGAAAAAATAGGGCTGGTGCGAAACTCTCTGTACTGTATGTGCAAAAATCAGCTTATTTTTCTGACGAGTTTAAGTCAGGCGGAAAAATTCGCGAACGCTGCTGGACTGTTCTGGCAGATTGCCGTTTTGTTGTTTTGTTGATCAACTGTTTAGTTAACCATTGCCAACTCTTCTAAAACTATTTCAGTAGGTATATACTGCTAGGATAACACCTGGGATGTTGCTGGATCACTTGTTTGTTGATGTGTTGCTTGCTTGTGATTGTCTGCTATTGTTTGTTGTTGATTGATCATATGCATGGGTAGAATCCTATTATCGTAGTTGATTCTTTCTAAACTTACCTGTGCTGAACCGCAGATGCCTCCCCGCCGTCAACCCACTGAGTTGGAGCAGCTCATGGCAGCTCAGGCACAGCTGACCCAAGTGATGACTCAGTTCATGGCAGCTCAGAACAACAACAATGGAAACAACCAGCCTCAGGGAGATGCTCTCACCAGATTTCTGAGGTTAAGGCCAGCTAAGTTCTCTACTACAACTGAACCAATGGTTGCTCTCGACTGGTTACGTTCGGTCAACAAGGATCTAGTAACTGTCGGATGCACTGATGCTGAGAAAGTGAGGTTTGCCGCTCACCTACTGGAGGGCCCAGCCGCTTCTTGGTGGGACACTTTTCAGATCACCCACCCGCTGGATACTGTGACATGGGCAATGTTTGAGGAAGGTTTCAGGACCAACCACGTGTCTTCAGGAGTTCTGAGCCTGAAGAGGAAGGAGTTCCACAACTTGCGTCAAACCAATCGCACCGTGGCCGAGTACATTGAGGAGTTCAACAACCTGTCCCGTTATGCACCTGAGGATGTTGACACTGATGCAAAAAGAAGGGAGAGATTCCTGGATGGCCTCAGTGATGAGCTTTCAGTGCAGCTACTGGTGGTTTATTGCCCCACTTTCCAGGAGCTTATGGACAAGGCCAGGATCTTGGAAGGGAAGCACAAGCAGGTGGAAAGCCGCAAGAGAAAGAGTAACAATCACCACTCTGGTTCACATCACAAGTCTCACACATCATATGATGGATACTCCAAGCATGGAAGGAGTGACCATGGGAGCCATGACCGCCACCACCATGGAGGCGATGGGCATCGTCATGACAACCATAGGAGCAGCCACCACAGCCACAAGGGAGGACACTCTCATCATTCAGGAGGATACGGTGGACATGACCGCAACCGTGATCGCAACTTTGTGAAGAAGGATCTGAGTGAGGTGACGTGCTTCAAGTGTAAACAGAAGGGGCACTATGCTGACAACTGTCCGGAGAGGAAGGGACCGAAGCCAACCAACAACGAGAAGGCCACAGTGAACCACATGAATGTGGAGGAGATCCCAGATGAGCCTGACCTTGTGATTGGTAAGTTTCCAATCAACACTCACCCAGCACTTATACTTTTCGATACTGGTGCATCGCATTCATTCATATCAAGGGCTTTTGTGGATAAGTATAAGCTACCTACTGAGTCTATGAAAGGGTCCATTAGAGTGAGTTCACCTGGAGCAGATATGATAGCTAGCGCGGGATGCCGCAACTTAACTGTGAGGATTGGAACACACAACTTCATTGCACATTTGGTAGTGTTGGAGTCACAGGGGTTAGACGTTATTCTGGGTATGGATCGGATGTCTATGCATGAGGGACACATAGATTGTGCACAGCAAGCTATTTCACTCAAAACCCCGGATGGTAAGAGGATTAGATTCAAGTCGGCTGTACGACCGCGAAGTTGTAAGTTGAATTCTCTTAAGGGGGTTAGCATGGATACTGTGCCAGTGATTAGGGATTACCCCGACGTGTTTCCGGAAGAGCTGCCAGGGATGCCACCTGACAGGGAAGTAGAGTTTCTTATCGACCTGATGCCGGGGACAGGACCTATAGCAAAGAGACCATATAAGATGGATGTGGATGAGCTGAAGGAATTGAAGAAGCAGCTGAAAGAGCAGTTGGACAAGGGTTTCATTCAGCCTAGTTCGTCGTCATGGGGAGCACTTGTTCTGTTTGTGGAGAAGAAAGACAGCAGCAAGAGATTAGTAGTGGACTATCGCTCGCTGAATGAAGTAACCATCAAGAACAAGTACCCTCTGCCGAACATAAATGATTTGTTTGATCAACTGGAAGGAGCGAAGGTGTTCAGCAAGATTGATCTGTGATCAGGCTACTTCCAATTGAAGATCCGGGAGGAGGACATACCAAAAACCACCTTCACCACTAGGTATGGTTTATATGAGTATACGGTTATGTCTTTTGGACTAACGAATGCCCCGGCATATTTCATGACCATGATGAACAAGGTATTTATGGAGTACTTGGACAAGTTCGTGGTGGTGTTTATTGATGACATACTGATATATTCCAAGGATGATGCTGAGCATGAGAAACATCTGCGACTGATCATGGAGAAACTGAGGGAACACCAGCTGTATGCCAAATTCAGCAAGTGTGAGTTCTGGCTTAACACCGTTGGGTTTCTTGGACACGTAGTGTCAGGATAAGGAGTCGCTGTTGATCCAAGCAAAGTGACTGCAGTAACTGAGTGGGAAGCTCCCAAGAATGCGGGAGAGATTCGAAGCTTTTTGGGACTCGCTGGATATTACAGGAGGTTCATTGAAAACTTCTCCAAGATTGCTAAGCCGATGACTGAACTTCTGAAGAAGGAGAGGAAGTTTGAATGGACGGATGTGTGTGAAGCTAGCTTTCAGGAACTAAAGCGTCGACAAGTGACCGCACCTGTTCTGTGTTTACCAGACGTTCAGAAGGATTTCCAAGTGTACTGTGATGCTTCTCGGCAGGGACTTGGGAGTGAGCTGATGCAAGATGGGAGAGTGGTGTCATATGCCTCGCGACAACTCAAGCACCATGAGCGGAATTACCCCACACACGACTTGGAGTTAGCGTCAGTGGTTCATGCGCTCAAGGTATGGAGGCATTACTTAATGGGAAAACACTGTGACGTGTACACCGACCACAAGAGCCTGAAGTACATATTCACGCAGAAGGAACTAAACATGAGGCAAAGGAGATGGTTGGAACTTATCAAGGATTACGATATGAATCTGCAATACCACCCAGGAAAGGCCAATGTAGTAGCATATGCTCTGAGCCAGAAGGTTTATGCCAATGGATTGACAATTGGTGAATTGCCTGAGGATTTGTGTAAGCAATTCAAGGACCTTAGACTGGAAGTAGTGTCTGAAGGATACTTGGCTACAATGGAAGTCCAACCGACGCTACAGGACAGGATCATGAAGGCTCAGGTAGGAGACAAGGAAATAGAGGAGATAAAGGAAAAGATGAAGGAGAATCGGGAAAAGTATATTCGCGAGGATGAGCATGGTACCTTGTGGTATGGAGATCGTTTGTGTGTGCCCGGCGACCCGGAGATAAGGGAGTTGATTCTGCAGGAGGCTCATAACTCGCCATACTCCATACATCCGGGCAACACAAAGATGTATATGGATTTGAAGAGCAGATTTTGGTGGAACAACATGAAGGGAGATATCGCCAAGCATATTGCCCTATGTGATGTGTGCAGCCGAGTGAAGGCGGAACACCAGAAGCCAGCAGGACTACTACAGCCATTGCCCGTGCCAGATTGGAAGTGGGATAGAGTGGGAATGGATTTTATCACAGGATTGCCAAGGACCAGGTCAGGATATGACTCTATTTGGGTAGTGGTCGACCATTTAACCAAGGTAGCCCACTTTATACCGGTGAAGACGACCTATACGAGTGCAAAGTTGGCCAAGATTTACATGGACAAGATTGTGTGCCTACACGGAGTTCCCAAGAGTATCGTATCTGATAGAGGCACCTAATTTACCTCACACTTCTGGCGTCAGTTGCACGAGTCACTCGGGACTAGATTGGAGTTTAGCACGGCATTTCACCCGCAGACCGATGGATAGACCGAAAGGGTGAATCAGATTTTAGAAGACATGCTGAGAGCTTGCACTTTGGCTCATGGTTCTAGTTGGGATGAGAATCTGCCGTATGCCGAGTTTTCCTACAACAACAGCTATCAAACCAGCATCAAGACGTCACCGTTTGATGTACTATATGGGAAACAGTGCCGAACACCATTGCTATGGGATGGAGTAGGAGAACGCCAGTTGTTTGGACCTGATTTGATCAAGGACTCTGAGGAGAAGGTCGCCTTGATTAGGGACAGACTGAAGGTAGCACAATCTAGGCAGAAGAGCTACGCTGACGCCAAGCGCAAGGAAGTGGTGTATGAGATAGGTGATAGAGCATACCTTAGAGTATCGCCGCTTCGTGGAATCAAGAGATTTGGAATCAAGGGTAAGCTGGCACCTCGATTTATTGGACCGTGTCGGGTCTTGGCACGCAAAGGAGAAGTTGCTTATCAGTTGGAGTTGCCAGAAGCTCTGTCCGCTGTTCATAATGTGTTCCACGTATCCCAGCTGAAGAAGTGCCATCCGGAGATGGTGGATACACCATTGAGAGACACTGTACCGCTAGAGGAGGTTCAGCTTGAGAACGACTTGACCTATGAGAAGAAACCGGTCAAGATTCTGGAGACAGCAGAGAGAACTACCCGTACCAAGACAATCAAGTTTTGCAAGGTGCAGTGGAGCCACCACACCGAAGAGGAAGCTACTTGGGAGCGTGAGGATGACATCCGAGAGGACTACCCACACCTATTTGCTAGCCGCGACGAATCTCGGGGACGAGATTCATCTTAAGGGGGTTAGTCTTGTCACATCCCAAATTTTAGATTTGGTTATGCATATCATTCATATCATTGCATCATACTTTTCCATGCAAAACCGTCGAGTGAAAAGGTTCGGCGAAACGCTATTTGCAAAACCCTATTTTATTTTGCTACGAGGCTCCTGCGGGAGACTTTAGTAGGACTCGCGTTGTCCACCCTTGTAGCCTAGTGGTTTCGTCCAACCCTTGACTCTAGATTGTTCCCCTCGACTTTACGAAACCGTAGGAGCAACAATCACTCGATTCGGAGCTCGTACGGAGAAATTGCGGCCGTTTTATGAAAAGATCGGAAAACGGTCCGAATTTTGGACCGATTTCCGAGTCCGAAACCAACTCCGCGCCGAATCAGTCTAGATTTCCGCGAGAGGGCCACTTAAAGGCGGACCCCACCTGTCCCGCCGCCACAACCGCCCCTGCCCGCGATCGCCCGCCCCGCTCGACTCCCGAGGCCGCCGCCACCTGCCTCGATCCCGCCCCCATCGCCGCCTCCTGGCCACGACCGCCGGCCGCCGTCGCCCTTCTCCCCGCCGCCAGGTACTGTGCGCGCCGCCGCCTCTCTCTTTCCCCGCCGCCGGCGCCATGCCCCGCCATCGCCTCGCCTCCGCGCATGCAGCCGCCGCCGCCGCCAGCATCTGCAGCCGCCGCCGTCGCATGCAATCGCCACCGCGCCGCGCCTCCATCCCGCCGCCTCGCCGCCTTGCAGCGCACCCCGCCGCCAGCGCCTGCCCGCGCCCCGAGCCGCCAGCGCCGCACTGCTCGCGCGCGCGCTGCGCGCTGCGCCGCCTAGGGCCCCGCGCTGCGCCCGCCCGCGTGCGCTCGCACGCGCCGCTGCCGCGCACACACACACGCACGCAGCACGCACACACACGCGCGCACACACACGCGCACGCTTGCCCGTGCACGCACGCACGCTCGCACGCGCGCCGTTTTGCGTGCCGCATTGACTATCTTGACCCATGTGCTGATCGTTTCCCCTCTCGCACAGGTAACACCGTCGCCGGAATCGATCGCCGCACCATCCGGAACTCGCCACCGTCCGTTTCACCGTTCGTTTCCGGTAAGACTACAGCCGCCGTTAGATTTTAGATCAGTGGTTCAGATCAGCCGTTGACCGGTCAGACTCAGACGTTGACTAGTCAGACGCCCAGTCAGCGCCCAGTCAGCAGACGCGTTGACTAGTCAACAGACACAGTTGACATGTTAATTTCGTTAATCCTTTTAGTTGACAGATTTCGGTAGAAACTTGTTATTTGCGTAGAAATTAAACCGCTTGGCCAAAAATTGCAAATAAAATATGTGTAGATTCAGTAAGTCGTGTAGAATCTTACTGAACCTTTGGTTCAGACTTTTGCAGCAAGGTTTAGTACAGTTTAATCAAACTAGTTAGTGGCCTTTTCGGAGTAATTAATTCGTAGAAAAAGATCCGTAGCTCCAAAAATCGCGTATGATATGTCCCTGGATTCAGTGGAACGAGGGGAATCTCATCGTGAATTAAAAGTACAGGCTTACAGTAAAAACTTCTGCAGAAACCGTCTAGTGGCTTTCTGCAGTGTTTTAATTACTCGGGGAGTTTTATAATTCCTTTTTGAGTAATTCCAGTTGGTACTGTTTCTAATCAGCGGTGCCTATGCGGTAGAATTTTCCCAAGATTTTACAAACAGTATGCTACCGGTAATGAATTATTTGAGTTCTAGCTCTAGTTTTGAGCATTATATTTTGCGTAATAGTTTTCCTAGCGCTAAAACTATTTTCCATGCATGCATTCAGTAGTATTATGGAATAGGATTATGTGGTGCAGCTGTAGCACCAATTCACTTGTCGTACTTGCATTCATGCATCATCTTTGTTGCACATGCTTGTGGATTGTTTGTTTATGATTGCAATTGTATCGTGTAGATTGTGACGAGTGCAACGCTTGCTCGTGTGTGGATTGTTCTTCCGACCGCTACAACCAAGGCAAGTAGATGATACTTTTTTCATGATATCGTCCTACTATTTTCAATGCATTGTCGTGTATTTTGTAGATGCATGTGTAGAATGATACTATCGCTATGCTATGACCTATTATGTGGTAGGGTTTTCCTTGTAGATGAACCACTGTTGGTAGATGTGCTTAGCCATGCTATGATGAACGAGGGCTGGGTTACATCACTGAAAGTTGTTTCTAAATGAGCTGTTTTGCAAAAACTAAAAACAACTTAATCAATGAATCTCCTGGGTGTGATGGGATTGATAATTTTTGGTGGTTTCATTGCGGAAAGGCACCCAGGTATCAAGAGAGAATGATTGGCTTCTTTATTGTGTAGCTTACGTGTACAACCATGTGCCAATAATGGAATGGGCGGTTGGTTGGACTTAGTAGGTTGTGGTGACCCGAACCCGCGTATCCAGAGATGTAGAATTTTGGTAGGTTGGACCGGTGCGCGTCGGGATTGGGGAGCTACTTCCCGAACAGTCTTTTCTTGGACTTCTCCCTATCATCACCCAAAATGAGAGTGATGTTACGAGCTGGGCTGGCCAAGTCACATGGGTAAAGTGTACTAACCCCTGCAGGGTGTATAATCTAATCGATTAGCCGTGTCCCCGGTTATGAACAACTGAGTTGCTTGATATTGACTCCATGACATGTTTCTCGCTCATTCTAATTTCATAATTGTTCTAATATTGTTGGGTTAACTTAATTGGGTTCTTTTCAAAGAAAATCAAAAACTGTTTATGAAAGTAGGACAAAGTGATTTGCAAATGCAAGCCAGACACAGCTCCACTTGCCAAATATGCATGTAGTTGTTAGTACTATTGTCTCCATTTACTAGCTCTACTTGCCATACATTCCATGTATTGACCCTTCGGGGCTGCTACGTTTTATGTTGCAGGTTATTCCGATTCTGATTAACCGATATAGGCCACGGTACTCCACTCGGCACTTGTTCACTTGTGGGCAATTTGAAGAATGGAGGATTTTCTTTATTATTGTTGCTACCTGAATAATTTGAGCTAGCTTTGGGCTAAGCTTTTATTGTAATAATGGTACTCTGGATCTTCGTTATTTATGATACATGGATATTTGCTATGTTATTCATATTACTCTATTGTGGGCCAATGAACCGATCCAGGGATTGGCATGTCACATAGAGGCCTCGGTCTTTTCATAACCGCGGTTGTTACAGGATGGCTTGTTACTTGTGTGTTTTACTTTGTGAACTTATTATCTTGTTGTTGATCTTTTGTCTTTTGTTGCATGCTTGTGTTTGCTTGTGATGTAATGTGCATAAAAATATCTATGGGTATCTCATTCTCATCTCTACTTGAACAAACCATAGATGCCTCCCCGTCGTGCAAACCCCAACCCCAACAACATCACTCCAGAAATGCAGCAAATGATGACTGCCCAAACACAGCTGATGCAGATGATGACCACATTCATCCAAAATCAAAACAATAACAACAACAACAATAACAACAACAACAACCCTCCGGGCTTTGATATGCTCACCCGGTTCTTGAGATTGAGGCCAGCTAAGTTCTCGGAGACGACTGATCCCATGGTGGCCAATGATTGGCTACGCTCAGTAAACAAGGACTTGGTAACCGTGGGCTACATGGATGCTGAAAAAGTCAGATTTGCAGCACATCTGCTGGAAGGACCAGCCGCCACTTGGTGGGATAACTTCCAGATCACCACTCCCATAGATGAAGTGACATGGGCTATCTTTGAAGATGGCTTTCGCACTGCTCATATGTCATCAGGAATAATGAGCCTGAAAAAGAAAGAATTCCACAATCTGAAGCAGCGCCACCGTAGCGTGGCTGAATACATTGAGGAGTTCAACAATCTGGCGTGTTATGCACCGGATGAAGTTGACACAGATGCCAAGAGAAAGGAAAAATTTCTTGAAGGCTTGAATGATGAGCTGAATCTGCAGTTGTCTGTGGCATATGTTCCCACTTATCAGTCTCTATGTGACAAGGCTGCTATTTTGGAGAACAAAATGAAGCAAGTTGAGAGTAGGAAGAGAAAGCACTCCGACAAGCACAGCTCGGGATCGTCTCACAAACGATCTCATTATGATGAAAGTGGAAGCTCAGGATTCCACAAGCATGGGAAATTCAACAAGCACCACAACCACAACCGTCATGACAACAAGCATCATCGAAGTCATGAAAATGATAAGTATAAGAACCACAAGAGTGGACATAAGAACCACCATAGTGGTAATGGAAGTGGAAGTGGAAGTCAGCTAGCTAAGAGGGACATCAGTCAGGTTGAATGCTTCAAATGCAAGAAGCTGGGGCATTATGCAAATGAGTGCCCTGAAAAGAAGGTTGAAGGACCTAACAAGCCCAACCCTTTCCAGAAGGGACAAGTTAACCACATTAATGTGGAGGAGGTCTATGAGGAGCCTGATGCTGTTGCTGGTAAGTTCAGACTCAATTCTATTCCAGCATTTGTACTCTTTGATACTGGTGCATCTCATTCATTCATATCAAGAGCATTTGTTGAAAGAAATGAACTACCGGTAGAAACTATTGGGTGTCCTATAAAATTAAGTTCTCCTGGTGGAGAAATGATAGTGAATTCAGGATGTCATGACCTAGTCATAGAGTTTGGGAAGTATAAGTTTCCCGTTTACTTGATAATTCTAAACTCCCAAGGATTGGATGTCATCTTGGGAATGGACTGGATGACTAAGTACAAGGGAGTGATAGATTGTGCCAACCATACTATCTCACTCACAACTCCAGAAAATAAAAGGATCAGATTCAAGACCAGCTTTGAAGCAAAAAGGAGTATGCTTAATTCTCTTAAGGGGGTTAGCATGGACAGTGTGCCAATTGTAAGCGAGTATCCGGATGTGTTTCCGGAAGAACTACCGGGAATGCCACCAGATAGAGATGTGGAGTTTCTGATAGATTTGGTACCAGGGTCTGGACCAATAGCAAAGAGACCGTATAAAATGTCAGTTGATGAACTAAAAGAGCTCAAGAAACAACTTGGAGAACAGTTGCAGAAAGGATTTATTCAACCAAGTTCTTCATCTTGGGGAGCCCCGGTTTTGTTTGTAGAGAAGAAAGATAGAAGTCAAAGGTTATGTATAGATTACCGTTCACTCAACGAGGTAACTATCAAGAACAAATACCCTTTGCCTAGAATCAATGACTTGTTTGATCAGCTAGAAGGAGCATGTGTGTTCTCAAAAATTGATCTCAGGTCAGGCTATTTTCAACTCAAGATAAGAGAACAAGACATACCTAAAACAGCGTTCACCACAAGGTATGGATTGTATGAGTATACCGTAATGCCTTTTGGTTTGACCAATGCCCCGCCATATTTCATGAATATGATGAACAAAGTGTTCATGGAATTTCTTGACAAGTTTGTTGTCGTTTTCATCGATGACATCTTAGTCTACTCCAAGAGCAAAGAAGAACATGAAGGGCATTTGCGTTTAATACTTGAGAAATTAAGAGAGCATAAACTTTATGCCAAGTTCAGCAAGTGTGAGTTCTGGTTGGAGGAAGTTGGATTTCTTGGTCATGTTATGACAAAGGATGGTGTAGCAGTTGATCCCGCTAAAGTTTCAGCTGTGACTGAATGGGAATCTCCCAAGTCCGTGAAAGAAGTTCGTAGTTTCCTTGGCTTAGCAGGTTACTACAGAAGATTCATTGAAAATTTCTCTAAGGTAGCTAAGCCCATGACTGAATTGTTAAAGAAAGACAAGAAGTTTGCTTGGTCTGAAGGTTGTGAAGTCAGCTTTCAAGAATTGAAGAAGAGACTTGTGACAGCACCAGTTTTTTGTCTGCCAGATTTGGAAAAGGATTTCCAAGTATATTGTGATGCATCCCATCAAGGTTTGGGTGCAGTACTTATGCAAGACGGTAAAGTCATAGCTTATGCCTCGAGACAACTCAAAACTCATGAAGTAAACTATCCCACTCATGATTTAGAGTTAGCCTCTGTTGTCCATGCACTCAAAACATGGAGACACTATCTTTTGGGAAAACGTTGTGAAGTGTTCACAGATCACAAAAGTTTGAAGTATATCTTCACCCAGAAGGAAATCAATATGAGACAAAGAAGATGGTTAGAGCTTATCAAGGACTATGACTTAAGTTTGCAATACCATCCCGGTAAAGCAAATGTTGTAGCAGATGCTCTAAGTCGTAAGGTTTTTGTGAATGGCCTTACCAAAGGTGAATTTCCAGATGACTTGTGTACCCAATTCAGAAAACTCAGATTGGAGATTGTACCTGAAGGACATCTCATGTCTTTGGATGTTCAACCCACTTTGTTGGACAAGATCAAAGAAGCCCAGAAGACTGATAAAGAAATTGAAGAGATTAAGGAAAATATTGGCCAAGGAAAAGCCAAAAATTTCCATGAAGACGAACAGGGTACCTTATGGCATGGGAAACGTATTTGTGTTCCACAAGACCCGGAGTTGCGGAAACTGATTTTGCAGGAAGCACACAACTCTCCGTATTCTATTCACCCGGGTAACACCAAAATGTACATGGACATGAAAGAAAGATTTTGGTGGAACAATCTCTAAAGGGACATCGCCGAACATATTGCTTTGTGTGATGTGTGTAGTAGAGTGAAAGCGGAGCATCAGAAACCAACAGGTTTGCTTCAACCCCTAACTATTCCTGATTGGAAGTGGGACAAGATTGGTATGGATTTCATTACCGGATTACCAAGGACCAGGTCAGGGTATGATTCCATATGGGTAGTTAGCCAAAACTTACATGAGTAGAATTGTATGTCTTCATGGTGTGCCCAAGAGTATTTTGTCTGAAAGGGGAACTCAATTCACTTCCCATTTTTGGAGACAGTTGCATGAATCATTGGGAATGAGGCTGGAATTCAGTACTGCTTTTCGTCCTCAAACTGATGGACAAACAGAAAGGACTAATCAGATTCTCGAAGACATGTTGAGGGCATGTGCCCTAGATTATGGAGCCAGTTGGGATGAAAGTCTGCCTTACGCAGAATTTTCTTATAACAACAGCTATCAAGCCAGCATTGAGATGGCACCGTTTGAGTTTCTCTATGGAAGAAAGTGCACCACCCCATTGTTATGGAATGGTGTGGGAGAAAGAAGTTTATTCGGGCCAGATCTCATCAAAGAAGCCGAAGAGAAGGTCAAATTGGTTAAGGACAGGTTAAAGATAGCACAGTCCCGACAGAAAAGCTACGCAGATCCTAAGCGTAGAGAGCTCACCTACAAAGTTGGCGATAGAGCTTATCTTAGAGTGTCACCACTTCGTGGAGTGAAAAGATTCGGTGTCAAAGGAAAATTGGCACCAAGATATGTTGGGCCATTCAAGATTTTGAGTCGCAAAGGAGAAGTTGCCTATGAAATTGAATTGCCAGAATCTCTATCAGCTGTCCATAATGTGTTTCATGTGAGTCATCTTAAGAAATGTCACCCAGAAATGGAAGAAACTTCTTTGAAGGATACTATACCTTTGGAGGAGGTTCAACTAGAAAGTGATCTCACCTATGAAGAGAAACCTATCAAGATCCTTGAAACTGCAGAGAGAGTCACAAGGACTAAGGCTATCAAGTTTTGCAAAGTGCAGTGGAATCATCATTCCGAAGAAGAAGCAACATGGGAAAGAGAAGATGATCTTCGGAAAGACCACCCTCACCTATTTGCTAGCCAATCCGAATCTCGAGGGCGAGATTCACCTTAAGGGGGTTAGATTTGTAACATCCCTAAAATCATGATTTCAAAGATTGCATATCATTCATGCATGCATATAGAATTGGGATCAAATTCAAACTCATTTCAAGAAAACAGAAGCACTTAGTGCTATCATTTTATGTGAGCAAACTTAAATCAAATTGCTATCCCCATTTGAGAGTTTGAATGATTTAAACCTAGGTTGTTTGTCTTCTTGTGGATTGATTTGAGTGTGAAGTTTGGACAAGATTTTACAAAATAGAAATGGTTTCAAAAACCATTTTCAAACATTTGCTAAACAGATGCAATGTCCCTGTTATTTGTTTTTCCAAAAAGTGACCAAGCCTTTTCAAAGTGAACACATGGTTTTATACCTAGATTTGAGCATGTTGCACACTGCAAAAATCCCAAATAGATTTGAATTCAAATGGAGTTAGAATTCATTTGAAAACCATTCTTGAAATTCATCCTGGAAAAAGAAAAGGATTAAAGAAAAGAAAAAGGCCAGGCGCTCCTATTTTAGCCCAACAGTAGAACCGGCCCAGCTAGCCCACTCGGACCACCTCTCTCTTTATCGCACGCGCAAACGCACCCACGCGGTCGCTGACACCCAGACCCCACTCCCTCCTTGCTTACTTCACTGACGAGCGGACCCTCTCCACGTCACCCCTTCTTCCCCAAAACGCGCCCGCAGACCACGTCGCCGCTGCTGTTGATGCCGGTAATGGCGCGGCGTAATTAGCCTTGATGACGCAAGCATTTCCTGTCACGCTTGAGCCTATTTAAACCACACCCCGCCGCGGTCATTTCCCCCCACTCTCCTCGCTCACTCAGCCACCAGGCTGCGCGCATTTGACCTCGAGACCCCGCAGCACCGACGACCTCCGGCGACCGATTCTGGTGAGCTTCGACCGCCCCCTTTCTTCGGTTCAAACAATTGTGCCCAGCTTGATATCGCGCACCTCCTGATACCCTTCGTTTGCATTCTCGTGACTCAGGCCGCCGTCCCTGTTCGTGCCTGCAACCGACTGAGCCGTCACCCAACTCCGGCGACCAATTGTGGTAAGTCCCGAGCGCCCCTTGCCCCCTCTTGCATACTAGGTTGTTCGCCACTACCTTGCGCATCTCCTAATCCCTCTGGTTCGTGCTAGGGCGACGCGAGACCTCAGCAACAACCTCGACAGCAACCACCTGACGCGGTGCACGACTCCGACGAGCTCCAGCAGCCCCTGCCGTGCGCCCCTTCCCAAGCCATCACCACCTTGAGCATCAGCAGCTCCCTGCGGTTCTGGTAAGCCTCTTCCCCCACTCCCGTGCGACCTAGAACGCTAGCGCTGCCGCTGACAGACGCGCCGCCGCCAGTCGCCGCCGCTAGCGCCGCTCAGTTTTGGTCAGATGAATTGTAGCCGTCAGATCCAGATCCAGCGCGTAGGATTAGTCCACTTATCGAACCGTTATGTTTAGATCTGAGCCGTGCGCGTTAGTTAGATCCTATGGCTCGCGTGCGTGATCCGGTGCGAAGCGGTACGCGCCAGTAAGAATAGGACGCGTGGCTAGGGTTTGATTTAAAAACAGATTTGAAAACAGATTTAGATCCAATTTTGAAATGGCTATAACTTTTGATTCCCACGTTAGATTTTAGCAAATTTTATACCGTTGGAATCAGGGAGACAAGCCCTTTCTATTTATGCAATGTGTTTAGTGTTTAGTTTCTGTTAAAATGACTTTTTTTGCAGAAACTTGTTTGACACTATTTTGAGTATAGAAATTGTTTAGAAAATTGTCTTAGGGTAAAATAAACTTGGTTTAGCAAGTTGTTGACTTGTTTATGGTTCAGTACTATGCACTTGCTTGGTTGAGTTTCAAAAATCACCACTTAGCATTTTGCATGCATGCATATATATTTTTGTTTGTATATGAATTGTGTGTAATTTTGTGCTACCATTTTTTGTGTAGACTTTGGTGCTAGTGATTGTGATTGTGAGGAGTGCTACTCTCCCAACTACCAAGGAAAGTGGTACTTCAAGAATATTTCCATCCCTATATTTCATACAAGCATTAGAAATATTTTTGCTAAGTCTTGCATGTGTTAATATTTTGCCAAATGCCATGTTGGGAAATCCTAAGTAGTTATAGAATTGCTAGGAAATTTCTAAGTTAAGTTACTATGCCATGCTTAGACTAGATAGTAGCAAACAAGGGTTGGTAAAGTATTTACATGCTATGATGAAAATATTTCTAAGTCATTGGACTTATGCTTTTCTTACTAAAACAACTAAGTCAATGAATCACCTGGGTGGAATGGGACTTGATTGGTGGATTTTGGTTGAGTGGTTACAAAAGGCCCATGGCTATGGTTTACCTTGTGTATCTCACTTGTGGAAAGCCACCCAGGAACAAAGGGATTTTAGAGGCCAAGTGTTGAGAAGCTTCTAGTGCAGCCACTTGGCAATATGGGCTCTGCCTGGATCACATAGGTTGCTAGAACTTAGTCATTTGGACAGTTGGTGGTAGTGGGATGATAGGTTGGAACGCATCCATTTGGCTAAGGGAAGGCTTCTGAAAGGTCCTGTCTTGGTGAAACCAAGTCTGGTGGGGAAAGTGCACAACCTCTGCAGATGGAAAACCTAAGTACTTAGCCAAGTCCATGGCAATGGACAACTTGAGCATCAAGACATGGAAGCTATCAAGAATCTCATCACTCCAACTTCTAAGTAAAACTTGTGGGTGAACAAGGGTGAAGGACCCCAATGTCTATTGGTGGTTTCTTGGGAAAAGTCTTTGACAAAGAAAAACTTAGTGATTTCAACTAATAGGCAAAACCTATTTTGAGCAAAGCAAGCCAAACTACACTTAGCCAAATTGCATATAGTATCTAGTCCACTTAAAATATACTAAGGTATCACTTGCCAATACTATTCCAAAGTATTGACCCACTGTGGCTGTAACTTGTGATGTTGCAGGTTACTCTGATGAGGATTAGGTGTCATGAGTCTACACTCAACATGTTTGCCTGTGGCACATGAAGATGAAGACTTATATTTATTTACTTATTCAAATTCTTGTATTAGGCCTATGGCCTTGAGTTGTAAAGACTATGTTTATCTCTGGAATGGATGTAATAAATGACCTTTGTATCTGTGTACTTCATCTTAAACTGTGGATGCTAGCAATGATCCAGGGACTAGCATTGCAATCACAGGGATCCTTCTCCTTTACAAAGGAGGGATCTTACACTTTCATTGCTTGCAAATGGTTTGATCATGATTGTGATGGTGCATGTCACCTCTAAAATTATTCTTTTATCACTTACCTACTCGAGGATGAGCAGGAGTTAAGCTTGGGGATGCTTGATACGTAGTAAACGTATCTATAATTTTTGATGCTCCATGCTTGTTTTGTGCCAACTATCTTATGTTTTGTCTACACTTTGAGGTATTTTTATACACTTTCTGGTACTAACCTATTAACAAGATGCCACAGTGCCAGTTCCCTATTTTCTTTTGTTTTTGGTTCCAGAAAGGCAGAAAATCAATATTCTCGGAATTGGACGGGACAAAAGCAAAAGTTATTATTTTTCCCGGAGCAACACGGAACCACAAAGCAGAGTTGGAGGAGGACACCAGGGTGTCCGCACACCCCTAGGCGCGGGCTAGCCCTGGTGGCGCCTACAGGGGGTGTGGGCCACCTGGCCCTACACCGACCTTGCCTCCTTCGCCTATAAAAAGCCCCGGGGAGAAAACCTTAAATAATCCATCATACTTCCAGAAAAAGTTCCGCTGCGCCGCCACCACCGAAGGGGAGATTCGGGGGACAAAAAGTCTCTGTTCCAGCACCCTGCCGGGACGCGGAAGTGCCCCCGTAGCCATTTCCATCGATCTCCACCACCATTTTCATCACCGTTGCTGATTCCCATGATGAGAAGGGAGTAGTTATTCCTCGAGGCTAAGGGCTCTACGGTAGCTATGTGTTCATCTCCCCCTCTATGCATGATCTTGTTGTGGTCATGAGCTTTGTAATCAAGTAGATCTACTCGGTTACTCAAGTGCTTCATTGGATCTCTGCTCTCCCCATGTGTGTGAAAGTGACAACGTGCACACCATGGTGTCACTTAGGCTTGAGTCTACATAAATACTCATTGTGCTTTAATAGATCTATGTTTTTCCCCACGTGTGTGACAGTGACAGCGTGTGCGCCGTGTGTGGCACTTAAACTAGACTACATATATATTTGTTATGAGTTATATTTGGAGTTGGATGTCTCTATGAAATTG
Source organism: Avena sativa (assembly GCA_916181665.1). Taxonomy (NCBI): domain Eukaryota; kingdom Viridiplantae; phylum Streptophyta; class Magnoliopsida; order Poales; family Poaceae; genus Avena; species Avena sativa. Next base: position 224,040,516 of record OV702296.1, read on the forward strand.
TGGTCTTTGTTGAAACTATCTAGCGCTCAAGGTGACAGTGTGGGGTTATCTAGATTGGGGAAGGACCTACCATGGATTAGAGATTCCAACCGGAGAGTAGTTAAGAGTAGTATCATGAAGAGAGTATAATTATATGAGAGAGTGTTCACTAGTGAAAGTATGATCCCTAGGCCTTGTTTCTAAACATTGAAACACCGTTTGCATCTAGATCTGTTGCATGTTTTCTTGCTTCCTTCTTATTTCCTTTAGTCTTTACCTCACCTTCAAGTCCTTTTCTGGCACCGTTACCACTTGTATTTCACTATCTCTTCGCCGAACTAGTGCATCTATACACTTGACAAGTGTATTGGGTGTGTTGGGGACACAAGAGACTTCTTGTATCTTGATTGCAGGGTTGCTTGAGAGGGAATACCTTTGACCACTTCCTCCCTGAGTTCGATAAACCTTGGGTAATCCACTTAAGGGAAACTTGCTGCTGTTCTGCAAACCTCTACACTTGGAGGCCCAACAACTGTCTACAAGAATAGAAGTGCATAGACATCAGGGAGCGCTGCCGGAACATGGCGCTGGAAGGATCTTCTTCACGATCTTGAGATCGTCAAGTGAATGACTACATCATCCATGAGAATCTGCTCTCGTTAACCGCTTTGGAATCTTCGAGGGTGAGTACTATATCGACTCGTTGCTACAATATAGTAGATATATCTTGTCTTGTGTGCGTTCATGCGGTAGAATTTTTTGTTTTACATGCTACGAACCCCTACAGTGGTATCAGAGCCGTGTCAATGTATAGATCTGTTGCACGAGTAGAACACATTGTTTATTATGGGTGTTGATGCTTTTGTTGTCGATTGATTTTTGTGTACTTTGCATCTTGCGGTATGGTGGGATGAAGCGGCCTGGGCTAACCTTACATGACATCGTTCATGAGACTTGCTCCATGCTCAACATGCAACTTGTATTGCATAAGTGGCTTCGCGTGTGTCTGTCTCTCCCATCATAGTAAAGATTTAATTTACAACGGGCACTTGATAGTTCAAGAATCAACGTTGTGATTCTTGTTCGTAAGTTAGAATGGTACTTATTGAAAGCCCCAAACCACATAAAATATGCAAAGAAAATTAGAGGCGTCTAACTTTGTTTTGCAGGGGTGTGCTGTGATGTGATATGGCCATGATTGTGATTATATATGATGTATGCAATGATCCTTATTGTAAGTCGGCAACCGGCAGGAGCCTTATGGTTGTCTTTTAAATTTTCTTAAGACCTGCATGTCTATTATTCGAAGTAGTTGTAATAGTTGATGCTGGTGGATGACGACCATGGAGCGGTGCCATTGACCTTGACGCCACGTCGATGATGATGGGTATCATGTTCGTGCTTGAAGATGGATGATGCGCTCAGATCAATGTAGAGCTTCGTTGGGATACCCCAAGAGGAAGGTATGATGAGCACAGCAGCAAGTCTTCCCTCAGAAAGAAACCAAGGTTATCAAACCAGTAGGAGGAAGGAACTGACTCAAAGGTGTTAATAGCAACTGGACACCTGCACAACACAAACTCAAGACTTTGCCCCAACGAACAGTGAGGTTGTCAATATCATCGGTTTGCTAAAAACAAAGGATTAACTGTATGGTGTGGAAGGTAATGGTGGTTTGCAGAAAGTAAACAGTAACTGTGGAAGATGTATCAATGGTAAAGATTGGACCGGGGTCCATAGTTCACTAGAGGTGTTCTCCTTAAGATAAACAACATGGCATCCATCGGTAAAAAAATTAGAGCGGGGCAATTGACAGGACATAGCAAGGCATAACAATGCAATACTAGACATTCATGATCCTATGAGATTTGATTGGGCAATACAACAAGATACATAGACAGCCATCCAACATCATCTATGACTAGTAATCCACCTTCAGGTTATCATTCGAACCCCCTCAAGTATTAATTTGGAAGCAACGAATAACTGCTTTAAGAAAAGTGTGTAAGGTAAACAATCCACTTGTTCCATGAACAAGAGATTATCCACTTGTTCCATGAACAAGAGATTGTTGTTTTCTACCTAGTAGCAACAACACATCTACAACCTTAGAGATTTCTGTCACTTCCCCAGATTAAATAGAGGCATGAACCTACTATCGAGCATAAATACTCGCTCTTGGATTCACTAGCATCTACTTGGCCAATATAGCTACTAGAAACAGAGAGCATGCAAGATTACAAACAACACAGACATGATAGAATCAATAAGATAGAACCATTAATCAATCTGACATAGTAATCTCAATATCCATAGGATCCCCGCAAATACAACATGCATGATTACAAATAGATGATCTTGATCATGAACAAAGCTCACAAGATCTAAACATGGTAGCACAAAGGAGGAAACAACCATCTAGCTACTACATGGACCTGTAGTCCAAGGTGGAACTACTCACACATCATACCGGAGGCTGGCATGGTGATGAAGAAGGCCTCCGGGATGATCTCCCCTCCGGCAGGGTGCCGGGTAGAACTTCAGATCCCCCGATCTAGGGACGATGGTGGCGGCGGCTATAGACTGTTTTGTGAAAGATTGATCGGGTGTTTAGGGTTTTGGTATTGGGGGCTTCTTATAGGCAAAGAGGCGAGGCAGGGGGGCTCCTAGGGTGGCCGCACCCATCCCCCCAAGCGCGGGCCATGCCTGGCCGCGCGGCCAGGGGGTGTGCCCCCATGGTGGCTCTTCTCCATCTCGTCTTTTATCTCTGTGTTCCCCACGATAAAATATTGACTTTGGCTTTTGTCCCGTCCAATTTCAAGAATATTGATTTTCTGCCTTTTCTGGAACCAAAAACAGAAGAAAACAGGCAACTGGCACTGTGGCATCTTGTTAATAGGTTAGGCCAGAAAACATATAAAAATACCTCAAAGAGAAGACAAAGCAAAGCAAAGTAGATACTAAACAAGCATGGAACATCAAAAATTATAGATACGTTTATGACGTATCAAGCATCCCCAAGCTTAACTCCTGCTCGTCCTCGATTAGGTAAGTGATAAAAATAATAATTTTTGAGGTGACATGAACCATCAAAATCAAGATCAAACCATTTGCAAGCATTGAAAGCTTGGATGAAAGAACTCTAAACATGAGCATGAAAGAAGAAGTTCTAACAATAAGACAAAGTAACTATGCATCCAACATCAAGGGTTACAAACAAAAATCATGAATAACAATGCATTGGAAGACGTTAGTTTGTTTCAAATATAGAAAACATATCATAGTGGCATTCAACTTGTCCCTCATGGAGTAGCAAATAGATGCATAGGACAAGTTCAAAGTTCATAAGAGTGACTAGATACAAATAGTTCATGAGCAAGAAATATCAACAATATGCATCAATCAATAAGTTTTGGGACAATGCACATAGAACTAAGAATGGCAACTATGCTCTCTTAGTTGGTGCCTAAAGATAGAAGGTGAAGACTCAATATAATAGTGTAATAAAGGCCCTTCATAAAAGGGAAGCAGGGATTCCAAGTCTCATAAAGAGCTTCCAAAAATTATGGTACTTGTTAGCTTTTAGCTCTCATTGTCCCTATCATAAGAATCTTGAAGTGATTAAGGTTAAATTTAACAAACTATGGAGTATATGCTTGACAAAGTATAAGTTGGTAATCTCATGTCCCTTGAGTACGAGGGCCGCTCCTCATACTACTCAATTTTAGTTACCTGTAAGTTCTTGTCATAGTAAGTACATGTGTATCATAGATAACCGCCAATGGGGTACCCCTTGCACATGATACAGGAGCTATCCCATAATCAAAATGACAAGGCAAGCAGACAATGAACATCTCAGCACATGGGAAAATGGTGCTTTTTTCTCTCTTTCCTCTTTTCAATATGTATCTTTTTTATAAGAAGAAAGCTTCATAGATTTCTCACTATGGTGATGCTGCAAGTTTCCACCATGATTAGGCATGGCTTAGGCTAGCGGCCTAGGTGTTTATCTAACACACATACATAGATCCATGGACTTACAATCTCCCCTTTTATGTCACACCGATGACATCGGTAAACAAAAGAGCATGATATCAACTGGGTACAATGTACAAGTGCAATGTTGAAAGCGTTCCCCATGATAGCATGGTTCTGCTAATTCCAACGTATAAGTGCAAGCATATACAACATAGATGACACAATGGTTCAAGTTTATTTAGGGGAAAGCAAAATAAAGTGTGCCATCAAGTCCGTGAGAGCTTTAATCACTAAGTTTTCACATAACAAAATAACTTTTTAATTGGAAGGTAGATGAAACAAGAATATACTTGGATTGGTGTAGCACACCATGCATAGGAATTTATAGTGGACACTTTGGAATAACTTGGTTTCTTAGTAGTTGGATGCATGAATAGAGCTTACTCATACAAGTGGAGGCTAGCAAAAGACTGGGAGCGACCAGCTAAGAGAGCAATAATGGCCATAATCATGCAGAGCGACAAAACATTACTAATCAAAGCATAAAGTGGTACCACAAGTCAAAAACTAAATGATAATAGAGGCTAAGGTTACTTGTTCATAGTCATCACATGCTGTGAGCATGTGCCAAGTCAACCCAAACAAAGCATCAAAGGAGAATACCACAATACTATGCTTTTGTATGCTAAAACAACGCATTATTCTTTCAAGGCACATTAAGCAATACTAATTGTTTGGAACAAGTCATGATACAACAATAATCACTAAGCATAAGGTGAAAACAACATTTAGCATGATATGATAAAGTCTAAGTCACAGTCAAAGCAAGCTCCTCTTGTACTATTCAAGCAAGAACTTTCTACTCCTTTCCAACACCAATCAACTTATTTGAAACAACACAGCGACAACGGGGGTCCAAACTAATTTATTCAGAAACCAAAAACCAAAACCAAAAACTAACATGCTCCAAGAACAATACAACAGTGCATGAAATAATAAAAATGAAGTATCTAGAAAAGACCTGAGATTTTTATTGACGAAGAAGGGGATGCCTTGGGCATCCCCAAGCTTTGACGCTTGTACCTCTTGAATATTTTTTGGGGTGACACAGGGTGGCATCCCCAAGCTTGACCTTTTGTCCATTCTTCATCTCATTACATCATTCTTTCTCTACACCTGCAAATTTTCCTTCATACAAAACTTCACACAATCTTCATTAGCAACATTAGTGTATTCGAAAGATAATAGACCTTGGGGTTTTAGTTTTAAAACAGCAAAACTTTCACTAAATACACAAGCTACTGTAGAAATTCCCTCAAAAATCTCAATTTCCCAAAAAGAACCCAAAAAGAAATCAATAAGAAGCAAATGCAAATAATGACAGAAATCTGTCAAAACAGACCAGCAGGTAGAAACCGAATTTTTCGAAGACCTTTTGTTGCTCAAATAAATAAGTGTTTAACTAACTAAACTTATCTAACAACCTGGGGGATTTATTCATAAAATTACATCTCAATACGATATACAGAGATTTTACACGAATTTTTACAGTGGAGCATAAAAATCTGTTTCGCGACAACAACTCCCCAAGTCTTACCTCCCTCTCATTAGAGGTTATTCTTGGCACAAAAAGTAAATAAAAAGGATAAGGAGAGGTCATTACAGAAGTAATAACTTCAAAGACTGAAGAAAATTATTGGGTTATCTTCCAAGAAGTACTTTTCTTTAATGCCTTTAAGTTAGGCACAAGAAGCAAGAATCAAGTATTTTCAAATGAAGAAGCATTAACATCAAACCTTGGTTTCAAAGGATGAGCAAAAATCAACCTCTCTCTCCTCATAGGGAAGTGTTCAATAGCTTTCTTGAATGGAAATTGGTATTTAATGGTGCCTTCTTTCATATCAATGATGACACCAACTGTTCTAAGAAAAGGTCTTCCTAAAGTAATAGGACAAGAAGCATTGTATTCAACATCCAAAACATAGAAATCAACAGGGACATAAGCATTGTTTACCATAATGAGAACATCATTAATACTCCCCATGAGTTTCTTTTTAGCATAATCATCAAGTGGAACATCCAAATAGCAATTTTCCAAAGGTGGCAAATCAAGCATTTCATAAATCTTTCTAGGCATAATAGAGACACTAGAACCAAGGTCACATGAAACTTTGAGATCAAAGTCATTCACTTGCATATTAATGATGGGTTCCCAACTATCTTCTACTTTCCTAGGAATAGAGGCTTTGTGTTTCAACTTTTCTTCCTTAATTTTAATAAGAGCATCTGTAATGTGTTTGGTGAAAGATACATTCATATCACTAGCATTAGGACTTCTAGCAAGCTTTTGTAGGAACATAATCACTTCAGAAATATTGCAACCATCAAGATCAAATTCAAACTTAGTATCACTGGTAGTAGACTCATTGGGTTTAGGCATTATGGTAGGAGGAATAGGGACTTCTTGTGGTTTGGTGGCATCCATATTGGTGGTGGTAATAGTGCACACACTATTGTTTCTAGCAATTTCAGCTTCTCTTTCCCACTTAGCATGTAGTTGGGCTAACAGTCTAACATTTTCATCAATAGTAACTTGTATGGCATGTGTAGCAGCAAAGTTACTTTCCAAGGTTTTAGGTTTAGCACCCATTTTATTAATCAAAGAGGACTGTGCTTCAGACAAAGATGAAATATTTTTCTCAGCACTCAAAATTTTTGACTGTAAACTAGGAATTTCTCTATTCAAATTCTCAAGTTGATGACTAATATTTTTCAAGATAGAAGATTGTTCTTCCATGGTTTTAGTGAATATCTTGTTCTGCTCATATTGCATTTGCATAAAGTTTTTAGTGGACCTTTCAACTTATAAAATCCTATCTTCACTAGGCATTCCAGATCTACCATGATAAGTATTGCCATTATTAGGAGTATAAGGCCTATAGTTATTACCATAAGCATTGTTGCCAAAATTATTATTTCTAATGAAGTTCACATCAACTTGCTCTTGTTGAGCAACCAAAGAGGCTAAGGGAACATTATTTGGATCTATATGAGCTTTTCCATTAACAAGCATAGCCATGATAACATCAATCTTATCACTCAAAGAGGAGGTTTCTTCAACAGAGTTTACCTTGTTACTATGTGGAGCTCTCTCAGTGTGCCATTTAGAATAATTAACCATCATATTATCAAGGAGCTTTGTTGCAGCACCCAAGGTAATGGTCATAAAGGTACCTCCAGCAGCTGAATCCAACAGGTTTCTTGTAGAGAAGTTTAAACCTGCATAAAAAGTCTAGATAATCATCCAAGCAGTAAATCCATGAGTGGGACAATTCTTAACCAAAGATTTCATTCTTTCCCAAGATTGAGCAACATGTTCATTATCAAGTTGTTTAAATTTAATTATTTCACTTCTCATAGATATAATCTTAGCAGGAGGATAGTATTTTCCAATAAAAGCATCCTTACACTTAATCCAGGGATCAATACTATTTCTAGGCAAGGATAGCAACCATTCTTTAGCTTTTCCTCTCAAGGAGAAAGGAAACAACTTGAGCATAATAATATCTCCATCTACATCCTTATATTTTTGCATATCACAAAGTTCAACAAAGTTATTGAGGTGGGCAGCAGAATTATCAGAACTAGCACCAGAAAATTGCTCTTTCATCACAAGATTCAACAAAGCAGGCTTAATTTCATAAAAGGTAGCATGAGGAGCAGGTGGAGCAATAGGTGTACTCAGGAAATCATGATTGTTTGTGCTAGTGAAGTCACACAACTTGGTGTTCTCAGCAGAGTTTATTTTTGCAAAGGTGGAGCAAACTAACAGCAGCAACAACTAGAGCAAGAACTATTTTTTTTGTGTTTTTTATAAGAGAAAGCAAACAAAATGAAACTATTTTTTTTGTGATTTTTGATAATAACAAGCAAACAAAACAAGGAAAAAGAAACTAAGGAAAACAAAGTAAAGAGAAAGGTTATGAAGGACTCCCCTTGTGAAGCCGTCCTTAGCCTCCCCGGCAACGGTGCGAGAAAACAGCTTGATGCGCTCAGATCAATGTAGAGCTTCGTTGGGAGACCCCAAGGGGAAGGTATGATGAGCACAGCAGCAAGTCTTCCCTCAGAAAGAAACCAAGGTTATTGAACCAATAGGAGGAAGGAAATAAATCAAAGGTGTTGCTAACAACTGGAAATCTGCACAACACAAACTCAAGACTTTGCCCCAACAAACAATAAGGTTGTCAATCTCACCGGTTTGCTGAAAACAAAGGATTAACTGTATGATGTGAAGGTAATGGTGGTTTGCAGAAAGTAAACAATAACTGTGGAAAATTTATCAATGGTAAAGATTGGACCGGGGTCCATAGTTCACTAGAGGTGTTCTCCTTAAGATAAACAACATGGCAAGCTAGGTAAACAAATTACAGCGGGGCAATTGACATGACAGAGCAAGGCATAGCAATGAAATACTAGACATTCATGATCCTATGAGATTTTATTGGCAATATAACAAGATACATAGACCGCCATCCAACTGCATCTATGAATAGTAATCCACCTTCAGGTTATCATCCGAACCCCCTCTAGTTTTAAGTTGCAAGCAACAGATAACTGCTTTAAGCAAAGTGTGTACGGTAAACAATCCACTTGTTCCATGAACAAGAGATCGTTGTTTTCTCCCTAGTAGCAACAACACATCTACGACCTTAGAGATTTCTGTCACTTCCCCAGATTAAATAGAGGCATGAACCCACTATCGTGCATAAATACTCCCTCTTGGAGTCACTAGCATCTACTTGGCCAAGATAGCTACTATAAATGGAGAGCATGCAAGATCACAAACAACACAGACATGATAGAATCAATAAGATAGAACCATTAATCAATCTGACATAGTAATCTCAATATCCATCGGATCCCTGCAAACATAACATGCATGATTACAAATAGATGATCTTGATCATGAATGGAGATCACAAAATCTAAACATGGTAGCACAAAGGAGGATAAACAACCATCTAGCTACTACATGGGCCCGTATTCCAAGGTGGAACTACTCACGCATCATACCGAAGGCTGGCATGGTGATGAAGAAGGCCTCCGGGATGATCTCCCCTCTGGCATGGTGCCGAGAAGAACTTTAGATCCCCCAATATAGGGATGATGGTGGCGGCGACTATGTACTATTTCATGGAAGATTGATCCGGTGTTTAGGGTCTTGGTATCGGGGGATTTTTATAGGTGAAGAGGCGAGGCAGGGGGAACCCAGGGTGGCTGCACCCCCTCCCAGGCGCGGGCCAGGCCTGGCCGCGTGGCCAGGGGGTGTGGCTGTAGGGTTCGCAACATAGAAAACAAAAAAAATTCCTACGATGGGAACAACTATGTACCAAGATCTATATACTAGATACAAGCAACGGGCGGATATACATCTGTAGAGAACATACCCTTGAAGACCGACAAATCTTAACAAGGTTATACTCGTGGATGATGTAGACGAACGCTTGCCGATCTCAAGATCGAGAGGAAGTCCTAGCGCCGCAAATCAGCAGCGCATCCATGCTCGCACACACGTCCGAGCCACCGAGCAACCTCCGCCTCATTGATCTAGCGATGCAGTGGAAGCAAAAACTCTTTCTTGCCGAAAAGCCACCGGGAACATGTATCTCGCTAGTCCGAGACCATGGGGGATAAAAACTAGAGGGGGAGAGAGATCCTTCACGAGGAGGTGTGAGTGAGAGAGAGGGAGAGGGGCTTTTTTTATAGGAGGTAGGGGGCACCCCAAGGGGTGTCCACCGGCCATGGGGGCTTCCCCACCCCTTCCTCCATTATGTGGGTAGAGCATCCACTCACAAAATTGCCCCTTCATTTCTCCACTCAAAATTCCCCCCACCAAATTTAATGCAATCTCTCTTTAAATAAAACTCCTTTTATTTATTCAGAATTTTGTAAATTAACATAATGGACAAACATTCACATATAACCCCTTGTTAGTATTTCATTTCACATGCATAAACACTTTCAACAATTTCACCCGAAAATAGTTTTGGTGTCTAGTGAAATAAATTCCTGCGCTTTGTTAATCTTTTTAGCATGAAACTATTTGTTCTAAATGGTGTCGGAGTCCCTTAAGTGTGTCACCCTACGGTTCACGAATAATGCGGACATGATCGAGACTCCTCTCGGATCAATAATCAGAAGCGGGACATGGAGATCCATACTGACTCCCACACATTCAACGATGACTTTCTTGTGATCGTGAGAACCTTTTACGCTATAATCTTAATCCCTTTGTCCAACAATATATTACATGTCCAAGATTCGATCTTCGTTATCTCCATACCTAGTTTGATCTCGTTACTGACATGTACTCTTTTCTTGTTCCCGTGATATAACATTCTAGTGATCAAATCACTTGCTTGCAAGCTAACCAATATGATATCACCAAGAGGGCCCAGAGTATATCTATCCGTCATCGGGATGAACAAATTCCACTCTTGATCCATGGGCCTCAACATAACACTTTAGTAGTACTGAACCCATCTTTATACTCACCCTGTTACGGTGTGATGTTTGATGTTATCAATATACTCTTCCAGTGTTAGTGATTAGCATGATCTCATGGTCTAAGGATTAGGATTACTTCGTATGATGTTATAGCAATATAAACTCAATGACTTTGATCATAATGCTATACTTCGGATGAATGTTCTCACACCATTCCAATAATTTTGTGACCTCGTTATTAATAACATCCAATGTCCATGATCAGGAAATCTTGATCATCTTGTTAATCAACAAGCAAGTTTATAAGAGAGGCTTAACTAGGAACTTTCTGTTTGGTTATTAAACACATATGTATTAACGTTTCCGTATTAATACAATTATAGCATGCAAAATAAACATCTATCATATACTTGGAATATACATAATAACCACTTTATTATTGCCTCTCAGGGCATATTCCCTTAAGTCTCCCACTTGCACTAGAGAAAATAATCTAGTTACATAGTGATAAATCTAACACCCATGGAGTTCTGGTGTTGATCATGTTTTGCTCTAGGGAGAGTTTTAGTCAACGGTTCTGCTACATTGAGATCTGTGTGTACTTTACAAATATTTATATCTCCATCCTTGACATGCTCGCGGATGGAGTGAAAACGGCGCTTAATATGCTTGGAATTCTTGTGAGACCTTGGTTCTTTGGCATTGGATATGGCTCCATTATTTTCACAACATATCACCATTGGGTCCAACGCGCTTGCAACCACACCTAGTTCGGTTATGAATTCCTTCATCCAAACTGCTTCCTGAGCCGCTTCCGAAGCAGCAACATATTCGGCCTCCATTGTTGATCCCGCCACCACGGGTTGTTTGGAACTCCTCCAACTAACCGCTCCACCATTCATGAGAAATACGTATCCGGATTGATACTTAGAGTCATCCGGATTGGTGTCGAAGCTAGCGTCGACATAACACTTAGCAACAAGCTCTTCTTCACTATAGAGGTCCCAACCTTTAATAAGGTAGAGATCCCTGTGTTTACAATGCTAGTCCCTGGATCAATAGCTAGCATCCACAGTTTAATATGTAATATCAAGAAACAAAGATCATAATACAACTTTATAACCAGGAATAAAATAACTCATTACATCTTACATAGCTCACTTGGTTATCTCATTACAATGCAGCAGAAATAACTATATAGCATGGAGTAATTCATCTTCAAAGTGCCACAGGCAGTCATGTTGGTTGTAGACTTGTAATCCTATTCAACACACTTCCCTAACATCAAACAAACCTACAACATAATAAGTTACAGCCACAAGGGTCAATATATTTGAATTGTATTGGCAAGTGATACTATGGTAGTATAGTGGAGTCTATCATCTATATGCATTTGGCTAAGTGGAGCTTAGGCTTGCTTTGCTCATAATAGATTTTCCTTATCTTTTTAAAACACTAAGTTTTTGTTTGTCAAAATAACCCAAAGCATCTACCAATAGACATTGGTGATCCTTTACCCTTGTTCAAACACAAGCTTTTTACTTAGAAATTAGGATGAGGAGATTCTTGATAGCTTCCAAATCTTGATGCTCAAATTGTCCATTCCCGAGGACACGAATAAGTACTTAGATTCTTCCTTCTCGAGAGGTGGTGCACTTTCCCCACAAGACTCGACATGCATCGAGACAAGATCTTTCAGAAGCCTTCCCTTAGACAAAAATGGACGCGTTCCCAAACCTATCATCCCCTACCACCAACTGTCCATCTCGCTAAGTTATTGCAACCTATATGATCCAGGCAGAGCCCATAATGCCATGTGGCTGCACTTGAAGTTTCTCAACAGTTGACATCTCAAATCTCTTTGTTCCTGGGTGGCTTTCCACTAGTGAGATACACTAGGGTAGGCCATAAATATGTGGCCCTGTGTAACCACTCAACACAAACCATTCTTTCCATTCCACCCAGGTGATTCATTCACATTAAACAAAACACAAGTCATTGACTTAGAAATATCTCATAGCATGAATATAATCCACCCGTGTTTTCTACTAGCTAAGATAAGCATGATAGTAGTAGGGATCTTAACTTAGGAAAATTCTACTAAGGCATCATCTACTAGGATTTCCCATGGCATAGTTTATACTTAGAAAATTCCATGCAAGTCCTACTTAGAAATATCACTAATGCATAGTGAAAATAATAGGACAAAAGTATGAAGCAGCACTTGCCTTTTTGGTAGAGAATATAGGTTCACTCCTTGATCTTGCAATAGTCACAGTCTTCAAATTTCACTACAATTCAATCAAGGCACAAATTCAATCTAGCATTCAAACAATTCACCATATAAAATAAAGAAAACAAACAATGCATGCAAGCATGCAAGAGATTGTTTTATTTGGAAAGGTGGTTTCTAATAGGCTATAAACATCTTAAAACACCTATTGCTCATTTGTAAAAGTGGCAACGTCATTTGAAAACAAGTTAGTGAAATGGCCATTTAAATCATTTTTATTTTGCTAGAGATGATTGAAATCAAAGTGATAATATCTAGTGTTTGTCAAATATATTTTTAAACACAACATGATAGTGTTTATGTTAAAAAGTGTTTTAAAACAATTCCATTTACAAAAGTTTTCACTTAAAACCATTTTTAAATCAAAGCAATATTTTATGTTGTTGGAAATGCTTTTAAACAAAGTAATAATTTTCTAGGATTCATCTAATATATTTTTAAACTACAAAACATGGTGTTTAGGGTCAGATAGTTTAAATCCAATCATTTTCCAAAGGTTTTACACAAAAAGCATTTTTAAAACATATTCAACATTTTTATTTAACTAGAAAATGCTTTTATTCAAAGATTTATTCCCTAGTATCACAAAATAAACTTTTATATCTACAAGTCGGTTTTTATGGTCATTAGATTCAAAGCAATCCATTTACAAAAGATTTTACCCAAAAAATCATTTCTAGAATAATTTTTATATTCAAAATATGCCTAAACAAGTTTCTGCAAAAACAACTAATTTTACAGAAGCAAAACACTAAACAAAGGGCATGGTTGCAAAGTACTCTTTTTGAGGATTCCATTGATATAAAGTTTGTAGATTTAAAGTTATGAATTTTTCAAATCTAACCATCTAATAGACAAGTTTCTATTTTTAAATCAAATCCTGAGCCACGTGTCTGAATCTTATTCGCCGGTACCATTTCACGTGGATCGACTAACATGGACTGTTGGATCTAATGCAAATCGCACGGCACAGAATGCTTCATACCCCTTCGATAAGTAATTCTATCCTACCCGCTGGATCAAAATCTAACGCTTCAGAGCATCTTGACCAAAGATGGGCGGCGCGGTGATGGTGGCTGGCGGCGCGGTGATGTTGCCGGTGATACAAGAAGAGAGAGAGAGAGAGAGAGAGAGAGAGAGAGAGAGAGAGAGAGAGAGAGAGGGAGATGGCTCACAGTGTTCGCGTGATCTCGCTGATGCTTGACGTTGTCTCCGTTATCCAAGGGGCGCACAGACGTGTCGTTGATTGTTCGCTAGACTTCACGACGGCGTCGGGCACGCTCTGGTGTCGTCGGTGGCGAAGCTACGATACACGAAAACACAAAATAACTAGTCAGGAAGATGCACGGATGGAAGACAAGTACACGAGTGTCAATTAGAAAGAAGGGGACGGTCTGACCTCACCAGGGAAAGTGGCGACGTGCTGTCGTCGAGGTTGCCGATGATGTGGAGCGCGCGCGGGCGAGCTGGTGCTACGAAAATATTCGCAGGGAGATGGGGATCATGCTCGTGGAGGTTAGAGGCAAAGGTGAGGTGAGGCTTGGCCAGAATTGTGGCCAGAGTGTCGTCGGACAGAGAGAGTTTGTGGTCGTAATTTGTGCAGCCTAGGGGCTCCGGTGGCGTGATGACTAGGGGGAGAAGGAGAGGGGAGGGAGGCGGTTAAGTGGGCGTGATCCCAGTGAGTAATGGACGCGGTGTTAAGGCGAATTAATCGGTGGAATCAAAGCCAGAAACAGCGATGAGGTTTGGGGGAGAATCAGTCGCGGGGTGGGGACAAAGACTGACAGGTGGGGTTGCATTGTCAGCGAGGGAGAGAGTTACGCAGTGGGGTCCGGCGGTCAGAGAGTGTGCGGGTGAGAGTTTGAGTGAAAGAAAATGTTTCGGGGGAGAAGAGAGTGGAATAGCTGGGCTTAGTTGGGCCAGCTTGGGCTGGGCTAGTTTTTCCCTTTTTTATTCTGTTTCTTTTTATTTTTCTATTTTCTTTTTCTGTTTTGAATTTTGTTCAAATAATTCAAACACCATTTGAATTCAGATCTTCACCAAACTTTCAGTAAGTTTCTTTTCTGTTTAAACATGTATTTTAAAGACCATTTTAGGAATAATTCTTTTATTCAATTATGGTTTATTATTTATTTATAATAGTCACTTGCCTTTATTCAAATAAGATTTTAATTATATTTTCAAACTCTTATTTGAATTCTAATTTTTTTCAAAACTTTTTATTTAGGTTTTTATTTATTCCATAGTGCAAAAAATTCACTTGAATTATTATTTAAAATATTTTAATATGATTTATTAATCATTTAAATTGGGCAATTGTCTTTATTCAAAATAAAACCAAATATGGTTTTTAATTCCATATTAATTTTATTCAAATAATTCTTTTAAGTTAATTAGATAACTTTTTAATCCACTTTGGTAAATTCCCATTTATTATCTTCTCATGATTTAATTAATCATTTATCTAAGGTATTTTGTCCTTATTAAATATAATTTGAATATGGTTTTATCTATATAATTTTATTTGATTATTCTTTGTCCCTTTATTTTATTTGGATTTGGATTATTTGTATTCCATTTGCTTATGGATTTAACTCAAGATTTATATTGCCTCCTAAATATTTTTATTAGGATTTATTAGTTAGCTTAGGCATATTATCTTTATTTAAATAAAATTGGATATTGTTCAATCCTTATGATTTTATTTAAATAATATTTTATTCCTTTTTATTATTCCATAATCTTTCATTTCATTTGTTTGGCCAAGATTTAATTTGGCTTTTAAATATTCCTTATTTCTTTCTTTCTTTCTGTGTCTTATAAAATCCATATCTTTTTATTTATAGATCCAAAATTGGTGATTACAATTTGTATAACTTTATTTAATATTTGTTTATCTTTTCAAATCATTTTAGGATTAATTTGCTCACAATTTGTTATGGATTTTTAGATAGGAGCTTTATCAGCCTTAGAAATTAATTCTTTTCATGTTATTAAATTCATAAGTTTTTATCCATGGCTTCAAATTGAATGATATCAATTTTTATGGTTTTATAATATTTTTATTTATCATTTTTGATCATTTATAAATGTTTGTTGTTGAATTTTTATGTGGATCAAATCCATAGTATGAGAGTGATCTTGGAAATGATTTCTTTCATTAGGTTTTTAGGGTTTTGGGTTTAATTTTCCAAGTGTTCAAATTTCAAGATTCATTCATTGATGAATGCATTTCACTTGATTTGAATTTTGTTGGATTCCCTTTTATTCAAAGTTTGTTCAGGATGGGTTTTGATGTTTCCATTTGGAATCAAAAAGTTTCTTTTCACCTTAAATTTCAACAATTATTTCTTTTGTTTATTTATTTTTCACATTTAAAAATTTGGAAAATTTTGGGATGTGACATTCACCTCCGTATACGAGAAACATATCCTTAGTTCTTCTCTAGTACTTAAGGATATTCTTGACCGCTATCTAGTGTTTTGATCCTAGATCAGATTGGTATCTACTAGTTAAACTAATAGCATGTGCCACATCCGGTTAAACTAATAGTACTTAAGGATATTCATACGTTGCAGGGTCATCAATTTCATCGACCATGAAATTCATAATAGGATTTCCGTACAGCTCGGGAGCTGCACACGTCCTTCTAGACCTACGAGGTTCGGTAGTATTCTCTTTTGGAGCTTCATGATCGTTATCATTAGTTTCCTCTTCATTTGGTGAAGTCAACTGCGGAACGGCTTCCGGCGCTGAGCTACTCGCCATATTATGAAAAGAAGGTTCTACAACCTCTTCGAGTTCTACCTTCTGTGAGAAACTCTTTCTCTAGAAAGGATCCATTCTTGGCAACGAAAACCTTGCTCTCGGATCTGTGATAGAAGGAATACCCACTAGTTTCCTTAGGGTATCCTATGAAGACGCATTTTTCCGCTTTGGGTTCGAGTTTATCCGGTTTAAGTTTCTTCACATAAACATCACATCCCCAAACTTTAAGAAATGACAGCTTAGGTTTGTTTCCAAACCACAATTCATACGGTGTCTTTTCAAAGGATTTAGATAGTGCCTGATTTAAAGTGAATGTAGCAGTTTCTAGTGCATAACCCCTAAATGACAGTGGCAAGTCCATCACAGACATCATAGATCGAACCATATCCAGTAGAGTATGATTATGACGTTCCAACACACCATTTCGCTGTGGCGTTCCGGCAGGTGTGAGTTGTGAAACTATTCCACACTCTTTCATATGTGTGCTAAACTCGTAACTTAGATATTCACCTCCACGGTCGGACCGTAGAAATTTTATTTTTTTATTACGATAATTTTCCACTTCATTCTGAAATTCCTTGAATTTCTCAAAGTTTTTATACTTGTGTTTCATCAAGTAGATATAACCGTATCTACTCAAATCATCCGTGAAAGTAACAAAATAACGATATCCACCTCGCGCTGACACTCATTTGACCACACACATCAAAGTGTATGATTTCCAATAAATCTGTTGCCCGTTCCATTGAACCGGAAAACAGCGTTCTAGTCATCTTGCCCATAAGGCATGGTTCACAAGTATCAAATGATTCGAAATCCAGTGATTCCAAAAGTCCATTCGAATGGAGCTTCTTCATGCGTTTAGCGCCAATATGACCTAGACGGCAGTGCCTCATATATGCGGATATATCATCATTAAGTTTACTCCTTTTAGAATCAACATTATGAATATGTGTAACACTATTATCGAGATCCAACAGAAATAAACCATTCATCATCAGTGCATGACCATAAAAGATATCATTCATATAAATCGAACAACCATTGTTTTTGGATTTAAATTAATAACCACTACGCATCAAACACAATCCGGATACAATGTTCATGCTCAGTGCTGGCACCAGATAACAATTATTCAAGTTTATAACTAATCCCGATGGTAAGTGGAGAGGTAGCGTTCCGGCGACGATCACATCAACGCTTGATTCGTTGCCGACACGCATCTTGACCTCACCCCTTGCTAGCGGTCGCTTGTTTCGCAGCCCCTGATTCGAGTTACAAATATTAGCAACCAATCCGGTATCAAATACCTAGGTACTACTGCGAGTACTAGTCAAGTACACATCAATAACATTTATATCGTATATACCTTTATTTTCCTTGTCGGCCTTCTTGTCTGCCAAGTACTTGGAGCAGTTTTGCTTCCATTGTCCAGTCCCCTTGCAATAATAGCACTCGATATCAGACTTAGGGCCAAACTCGGGATTTCTTTTCAGGTACGGCAACTGGTTTGCTTCCGTTCTTTCCCTTCTGTTTACCCTTCCTGTCTTTCTTGAAACCAGTGGTCTTATTGATCATCAACACTTGATGTTCCTTCTTGATTTCCACCTCTGCAGTCTTAAGCATTGACAAAAGCTCGGGGAGAGACTTCTTCATGCCCTACATGTTATAGTTCATCACGGAGCTCTTGTAGCTAGGTGGTAGATATTGGAGAACACGATGTATGCCTAAGTCAATGGGAATCGATATTCCCAAGGACACAAGCTTATCGGCGTACCTCGACATCTTGAGTACGTGCTCACTAACAGAGCTGTTCTCTTCCATCATGCAGCTAAAGAACTTTTCTGAAGCATTATAACTCTCTACAGCAGCATGGGTGTCGAAAATAATTTTCAACTCTCCCATTGTATCAAAGGCATTGCCGTGTTCGAAACGCTTTCGAAGTTCTGGCTCTAGCCCATACAATATGCCGCAATGAACTAAGTTGTGGTCCTCCTGATGAGTCTGATAGACGTTCTTTTCTTTTTCAGGGGCATCATAAAGTGGTGGGGGACCTAGCGGCGCTTCTAGCACATATTGATTTTTTGCTGTAGAGAGGAGAATCCTCAAATTCATAGCCCAGTCGATAAAGTTGCTATCGTTTGTTGCAAGTTTCTCTTTCTCCATGAACACATTGAAATTAAAAGCAGGTGGTGCCATCTACAACATAATTTGTAAAGTTTAGACTAAGTTTATGATATATCGAGTTCAACTAATCCAAATTAAGAATGAACTCCCACTCAAAAATGACATCCTTCGCGCCTTTTTGGTGATTACATGAACCAAATCCACTAGACCAAGTCCGATCATCACGTGAGTCGATGTATCTTCAAAGGCGAGCATCCATATGGGCAACATATCTTTCATATGACTCATTCTTAATCTTTTGGTCCGTGTTCCGAGGGCATGTTTGCACATGCTAGGCTCTCCAAGTAAGAACCTTAGTTTTCGTGTGTGTAAACTGTCTTACACCCGAAATATGATCGTGGATCCAAGAACACCCGATCATCATGTGATGTCTTGGAGCGGCGAAACATAATCGGTGCATACTTAAGGGAGAACACATTTTTATCATGATATATAATATGGGATCATCTTATTATGCTAATAAAACGCCAAACAAGCAATATAACATGCACCAAACATCACCTGTGAAAAAGTGAAATGATATGGTTCTTGCACTTGATCCCCATCATGTGCATCATGGTATGATCCTCATCATTCCTTTATGTGTAAGGCCAAGGTCTATGGAACTTACACGTTATGTGTGTTGTAAGAGTATCGACTTATACTTTTACTTACAACATCACCATATCATGACACTAGCCCAGCAACAATCTAAACTAGACGCTTCTAATTTATCCATTGCAAGTTTTACATGGCTTAGGGATTTCGAAGATAGAACCGTTCTTAACTACGAACATAAACCACAACAAGGATAACAAAATTATTGACAACTCGTTGCAAATTAGATATTGACTATAATAGGAGAGACAGACACCCGCTAGCCACTTATGCAAAACTAGTTGCATGTCAAGCGTGGAACAAGTCTCATGTGCGAGGACATTCAAAGTTTGTCCGAGCCCCTTCATCCCACTATGCCACCAATATCCAAAGTACAACTAAGAAGCAATAACATGATCATCATCGCCCACATATACATATGTGTACTACCTGTGCAATGCATCTATGCATAGATCCGGCTCTGATACCACTGTTGGGTTTGCAGCATAGAAAACAAAAAATTTCCTACGATGGGAACAACTATGTACCAAGATCTATTGAAAGAACATGTGGGCCCCCATATGTGGTTTTGGTAATTAATGACAATATTTATGGACTAATGTGTGTATTAAGTTGCACTTGTAGGATTTGTCCATTGGCCTCGCTTGGAGCATGTGTTGGCTTCAAGGTCGATGAAATGAGGAGAAGATGTGTTGTGCAAGCTCAAAAGGCACCATCTATAGAAGATCTCATGTTTTATGCTTGCCATCCTTGGTGGTCATGGATTAATGATGAGGAATCAAGAAAGGCGTTCCATCTTGAGACGTACAAGATCGTCTACATCGAGCTCAAGTGGAATGCTCAAGGCAAAGGTATAATCTTGATAGGTTTTCCCTTTTGCCGGTCTCATGTTTTGTGTGGGAGACCGGGTTTAGGATAGATAACCTTACTATCAAGAGGGGCTCTCGAATGAGTAATTCGGTCACATCGTTCGGAGAGAGCTCAAACCTTTGCATACTTGCATCAGCATATTTGGTTGTTTTTTGGTCTTATTCATGTGAGGATATAGAGCTTGTGTTAATCTCCATAACAAGTTCTTGTTCATCAAAATAGGATCTTCCGTTTGTATCTTGTTGAAATTTTGAGTTATGCGGCTTTTCGGTTTCTCACCAAGTGAGGTATCTCACATTATTCTACTTGATAATTTCTCACTTGGTGATAACCAGTATTTTTATAGGGTAGCCCATGTCGTCCTCTTTCCAACAAAATTGGAATCGGGTCAATCGGAGCTACCGTTCAAAAGTTATGGTCATTTGAATATATGCCATTTTAATTGAAAAAGAAAAAGGGTTCAGGTTTCTAGGCTAAACGGTAGTACCGCCCGGACGGGCCGGTACTACTGCCTGCATCTGAGAGCCACATACTATCTACTGCCTAGCCCAGTACCATTTTCGGGTAGTACCGGCCGGCCAGGTAGTACCGCCCGGGTGGGCCGGTACTACCGGCTGGCCCTGAAAAGAAATCCCCAGCGCCATCCCATCTCCTCACGCCGCATCCCTTCATGCCCGTGTGTTGACCCTCCTCGCCTTGCGCGCCCGGCTGGCCCCGCTCCCGCCGCCGCTCGCCCTGCCTGGCTCGCCCGCCGTCCCGCTTGCTTCGCCTCCTACGGGCACGCGCGATGCGGTGCCCTCCTCCAGCTGGCCTCGATTTCCTCCACCCGGCCCCGCTGCCTGCACTGCTACCGCTGGCCCCGCTGCCTCCCTGCTGTGCGCGTTGACCTCCTGTTGCTGCCGCTACGCTGCTGCGGCCCCGCTGCTGCTGCTGCTTCACTGCGCGCGCGCTGCTGCTGCTTCGCTGGGTCCCGTGCTGGCCCCGCTCGCATGCGCTGATGCTACTGCTTTGCTTTTTTCCTGGCGCATGCGGTAGTAAACCGGTACTATCGGACCGTTCTGAAAAACGCCCCAAACGGCTAGTTTTTATGGGCCACTATTTATACTCCTTGTCCGTTTTCAGTTTACTTAGCTTCTCTCTTATCTATTAGACTAAGCTTTGTCCACATTTTACTATATCTTGAAGCTTGCCTAATCTTTTCCCTCCGATGATTCTTGCCCATATTTGAGTGGAAGAGAGAGGAGATCTAGACCCACGTTTTTACCTAACCGATTCATCTCTTTGTGAGTGCATCTTTGGGGATCTAGATTTTGGAGGATTTTGTGTCTCTCTTTGATCCCTCCTCTCTTGTTCCCCCAATAGATTTAGTAGCTTTGTTGGAACTTCAGAGTGAGGGATTTGAGCACCTTTGTAGTGTTCTTGCCATTTGCATTTGATGCATCGGTTTGAGTTCTCCTCGGAGGATTTGGTTTGAGTTACTCATTGGAGCTTGACCCTCTTGGGTTCTTGGAACCCTAGACGGTTTTGTGGCCTTGGTGGCATTGTCGCCTTTTGTGGCGTTTGTTCGGAGCCTCCAATTAAGTTGCGGAGAAGTGCCCCAACCTTGTGAGAGGTTCCGGTTGCCACCGACAAGTGCACCGATAGTGGAAGCATGAATCGATCCCATTGGGGTGATATTCACCGGAGAATAAGGGAGGCCTTTTGTGGCGTTGGTGGTTTGATACCACCCCCTCTCCAAACGAGACGTACTCCATGTTCGGAGGAACTCGGTAAAATATCGTTGTCCCCGCGTGCCTTGGTTATCTCTATAACCGAGCTCTTTACTTATGCACTTTACATTGTGATAGCCTCCGTGCTTGAAGTAATATATATCTTGCTATCACTTTGTTGCTTGGATTGCTTAGCATAAGTGTAATATACCTCCCTTTATAAAGGTAAGGATCCCTATGATTGCAATGCTAGTCCCTGGATCAATGCTAGCATCCACAGTTTAAGATGAAGTACACAGAAACAAAGGTCATTATTACATATCATTCCAGAGACAAACATAGTCTTCTACAAACTCCATGGCCACAGGCCTAATACATGAGTTCAAATATATAATAAGATAAATAAATCTTCATCTTCATGTTCCACAGGCAAGCATGTTGAGTGTAGACTCATAACCCCTAATCACCATCAGAATAACCTGCAACATCACAAGTTACAGCCACAGTGGGTCAATACATTAGAATAGTATTGGCAAGGGATACCTTAGTAGAATATTAGTAGTCTAGATACTATATACATTTTGGCTAAGTGTAGCTTAGACTTGCTTTGCTCAAAATAGGTTTTTCCTATTAGTTGAAATCTCTAAGTTTTTCTTTGATAAAACTTTCCCAAGGAAACACCAATAGAAATTAGTGTACCTTCACCCTTGTTCAACCACAAGTTTTTACTTAGAAATTGGGATGAGGAGATTCTTGATAGCTTCCATGTCTTGATGCTCAAGTTGTCCTATACCAGGGACATGGCTAAGTACTTAGATTCTTCCATCTGCAAAGGTTGTGCACTTTCCCCACAAGACTTGATTTTCACCAAGACAAGACCTTTCAGAAGCCTTCCCTTAGACCAAATGGACGCGTTCCAATCTATCATCCCACTACCACCAACTGTCCAAATGGCTAAGTTATTGCAACCTATGTGATCCAGGCAGAGCCCATATTGCCATGTGGCTGCACTAGAAGCTTCTTAACATATGGCATCTCAAATCCCTTTGTTCCTGGGTGTCTTTCCACAAGTGAGATACAGAAGGTAAACCATAGACATGGGCCTTGTGTAACCACTCAACACAAACCATTCTTTCCATTCCACCCAGGTGTTTCATTCACTTAGTTGTTTTATTAAGCAAAAACACAAGTCCAAAGACTTAGAAATATTTTCTCATAGCATGAATATATAATCACCATTGGTTGCTACTAGCTAGGCTAATCATGGCATTGATAAGCATCTTAACTTAGAAATTTCTAGCAATTCTACAACTACTAGGATTTCCCAAGTATAGCATATAGATCAAAATATTCATGCAAGTCCTATACAAAATATTTCTAGTGCATAGTTGAGAAAACATAGGAATAAAATCATGAAGCACCACTTTCCTTGGTAGTTTGGGGAGTAGCAACAATCTTCACAATCACAATCACTATTTGCACCAAAATCTACACATAAAATAATGGCACCAAATCACATACAAAATATATACAAACAAAAATATATGAATGCATGCAAAATGCCATGTGATGAATTCCTACACCAAACAAGACAAGTAAATAGTACTGAATCATAAACAAGTTCAAAACATGCCAAATAAACTTTATTTGAACAACAAAACATTTTTCAAATAATTACTATATACAAAATATGCCTACAAATGTTTCTGTAAAAACAACCATTTTTATAGAGGCAAAACATTAAACACATTGCATACATGGAAAGGATTTTCTCTCCTAATTCCAATGATATAAAATTTGTAAAATTTGAACGTGTGGATCAAAAGTTATGAATTTTACAAGTTTGGTTAACTAATAGATCAAATTTTCTGTTTTAAATTCAAACAGAGGCCACGCGGCGCTTTCTGATTTGCTGGTACCGCTTCGCGTGGATCGACTAGCGTGGACCGTCAGATCTAACTTAAATCGCATGGCCAGATCTGATCAGTACCCCTTCGTTTAAGTGATCTATCTAACGCGTTGGATCTGGATCTAACGGCTCGCGATCAAGCGACCAAAGACTGGCGGTGCCAGCGGCGGCGAGTGGCGGCAGCGGCTCTGTCAGAGACGTTGCCGGCGTTCTAGGTTGCGCGGGAGAGGGAGAGGTAGCTTACCGAGTTCGCCATGCGCTGCTGATGCTCAAGGTAGGCTTGGTTGATGAAGGGGCGCTCGAGGTTGACAGGTATTGCTCGCCGGAGTCGTTGCTGTCGTCGGGCGTGTGCTGCTGGAGATGGTGGTGATGCTATGGTTCACGCTAAGGCATGAGAGAGGTGACGTTAGATGCGTGCAGACGAGGCGAGTGTGTGAGTATGAATGAGAGAGGGAGGCACGGTCAGTACAAACCAGGAGAGCTCGTCGGAGTTTGCGGCTGCGTCGGGCACTTGCGGTCATCGTCGTTGGCGAGGCTCCGGATAGTCCTAGCACGCACCAGTGGAGTTAGAAGATGAGCAAGGTTGCTGCGATCATGATGGCAAGATTAGAAGGCAAGGGGCGATGAGTGCTCACCGGAATTATACGCCGGAGTGGCTCGGTACCGCGGCGGTGCAAGCGAGATTGTGGGCAGCCTGGTGGCAGAGTGGGGGCGCTAAGTGAGGGGAAATGGTCGCAGACGGGTGGAGGTTAAATAGCCAGAGCAGGGGCGAGAATTACGCGCGGCATCAACGAAATTGAAGGGCATTTGCATCGGGAGGAAACGGCCGCGGCGGCGCTGGTCGCAGGCGAGATTTGGGGACGACGGGGTGACATGGCTGCAGGGCCCAGTTGTCAGCGAAGGGGTGTGCGCAAGCGCGGTGAGAAAACAGAGGGAAAGGGAGGACCCGGGTGGGCTGTTTCGCTTGCTGGGCTAGAATGGTGGCGCCAGGCCCAGTTGGGTTTTCTAAATCCTTTTATTTTTCTGAGTGAATTTTCTGGAATCATTTTCAAACAAATTCAAAAGCATTTGAAACCCAAACCTTTTCTGGATTTTGTAAAGTGTAAACTTCATAATATTGGACATAAAACCTTGCTGTCTCATTGGACTAGCTTGGTCTTTTTGAAAAAAATCAAAATAAACAGTGCCTTAGCACTTGATTTGAATAGGTTTTGAAAATGGTTTAAAACCATATTTGTTTTGTGAAATTTTGGTCCAAACTCTAACATTCAATCAAACCAACATGAGAGCAAACAAAGCTTGGTTTAAAACAATTATACTCTCATTTGAGAAGGGCATTAGATCAATGCTTGCTCACATAAAATAATAGCACTCATGTGTTTGAAATTGATCCCTAAATGATATGCATGCATGAATGATATGCAATCTTTGAAAACATGATTTTAGGGATGTTACAAATCTAACCCCCTTAAGGTGAATCTCGCCCTCGAGATTCGGGTTGGCTAGCAAATAGGTGAGGGTGGTATTTTCGAATATCATCTTCTCTTTCCCATGTTGCTTCTTCTTCGGAGTGATGGTTCCATTGAACTTTGCAGAATTTGATAGTCTTAGTCCGAGTAACTCTTTCTGCAGTCTCAAGAATCTTGATAGGTTTTTCCTCATAAGTGAGGTCACTCTCCAATTGGACCTCTTCCAAAGGTATAGTATCCTTCAAAGAAGTCTCTTCCATCTCTGGATGGCATTTCTTAAGCTGACTCACATGAAACACATTGTGAATGGCAGACAATGATTCTGGCAATTCAATCTCATAATCTACTTCTCCTTTACGACTCAGGATCTTGAATAGTCCAACATATCTTGGGGCCAATTTACCTTTGACACCAAATCTCTTCACTCCACAAAGTGGTGACACTCTAAGATAAGCTCTATCACCCACCTCATAGGTGACTTCTCTACGCTTAGGATCTGCGTAGCTCTTTTGTCGGGACTGTTCTATCTTCAATCTGTCCTTAACTAGTTTGATTCTCTCTTCAGCCTCTTTGATTAATTCTGGTCCGAACAGATTTCTTTCTCCCACACCATTCCATAGCAATGGGGTGGTACACTTTCTCCCATAGAAAATTCAAATGGTGCCATCTCAATACTGGCTTGATAGCTGTTATTATAAGAGAATTCTGCGTAAGTCAGACTTTCATCCCAACTAGCTCCATAATCTAGAGCACATGCTCTCAACATATCTTCAAGTATCTGGTTGGTCCTTTCTGTTTGTCCATCAGTCTGAGGGTGAAAAGCAGTGCTGAATTCCAACCTTGTTCCCAATGACTCATGTAGTTGCCTCCAAAAATGAGAAGTGAATTGAGTTCCCCTATCAGACACAATACTCTTGGGTACTCCATGTAGACATACAATTCTACTCATATAGATCTTGGCTAACTTAGCACTTGTATAGGTTGTCTTCACGGGTATGAAATGAGCCACTTTAGTTAAGCGATCCACCACTACCCAAATAGAATCATATCCTGACCTAGTCCTTGGCAATCCGGTGATGAAATCCATGCCAATCTTGTCCCACTTCCAATCAGGAATAGGTAGTGGTTGTAATAATCCTGCTGGTTTCTGATGTTCCACTTTCACTCTACTACATACATCACACAAAACAATATGTTCGGCGATGTCCTTCTTGAGATTATTCCACCTAAATCTTTCTTTCATATCCATGTACATTTTGGTGTTACCCGGATGAATGCAATATGGTGAGTTATGTGCTTCCTGTAAAATCAATTTCCGAAGCTCCGGATCTTGTGGAACACAGATACGTTTTCCATACCATAAAGTACCCTGTTCGTCTTCATGGAATCCTTTGGCTTTTCCTTTGCCAATCTTTTCCTTGATCTCTTCAAATTCCTTGTCTGTCTTTTGGGCTTCTTTGATTTTGTCCAACAAAGTGGGTTGAACATCCAAAGACATGAGATGTCCTTCAGGTACAATCTCCAATCTGAGATCTCTAAATTAGGCACATATATCATCTGGCAATTCTCCCTTAGTAAGGCCATTTACAAAAACCTTATGGCTTAGAGCATCTGCTACAACATTTGCTTTACCGGGGTGGTATTGCAAACTCAAGTCATAGTCCTTGATGAGTTCTAGCCATCTTCTTTGTCTCATGTTGATTTCTTTCTGGGTGAAGATATACTTCAAACTTTTGTGATCTGTGAACACTTCACATCGCTTTCCCAAAAGATAATGTATCCATGTTTTGAGTGCATGGACAACAGAGGCTAACTCTAAATCATGAGTTGGGTAATTTACCTCATGAGTTATGAGTTGTCCCGAAGCATAAGCCACAACTTTCCCTTCTTGCATTAGCACTGCACCTAATCCATGATGAGATGCATCACAATACACTTGGAAATCTTTCTCCAAATCTGGCAGACACAAGACTGGTGCTGTCACTAGTCTCTTCTTCAATTCTTGGAAACTGAGTTCACATCCTTCAGACTAAGCAAATTTCTTGTCTTTCTTTAGCAACTCTGTCATTGGTTTAGCTACTTTGGAGAAATTCTCAATAAACCTTCTATAGTATCCTGCCAAGCCAAGGAAACTACAAACCTCTTTTACTGACTTAGGAGATTCCCATTCAGTTACAGCTGACACTTTAGCAGGATCAACTGCTACACCATCCCCTAACACAATGTGTCCAAGAAATCCAACTTGACTTAACCAAAATTCACACTTACTAAATTTGGCATACAGCTTATGCTCTCTAAGCTTCTCAAGTATCAAACGTAAATGTCCTTCATGCTCTTCTTTGCTCTTGGAGTAGATCAATATGTCATCGATGAAAATGACAACAAACTTGTCAAAGAACTCCATGAACACCTTGTTCATCATATTTATAAAGTATGCTGGTGCATTGGTCAAACCAAATGGCATCACGGTATACTCGTACAATCCATACCTAGTGGTGAAAGCTGTCTTAGGTATGTCTTGTTCTCTTATCTTGAGCTGGAAATAACCTGACCAGAGATCAATCTTTGAGAACACACAAGCTCCTTCTAACTGATCAAACAAGTCATTGATTCTAGGCAAAGGGTATTTGTTCTTGATAGTCACCTCATTGAGTGAACGGTAATCTATGCATAGCCTTTGACTTCTATCTTTCTTTTCCACAAACAAAACTGGTGCTCCCCAAGATGAAGAACTTGGTTGGATAAAACCTTTCTGCAACTGTTCTCCAAGTTGTTTCTTGAGTTCTTTCAATTCATCAACTGACATCTTGTACGGTCTCTTTGCTATTGGTCCAGATCCTGGTAGCAAATCAATCAAAAATTCTACATCTCTATCTGGTGGCATTCCCGGCAATTCTTCCGGAAACACATCCGGATATTCACTCACAATAGGCACATTGTCTATGCTAACCCCCTTAAGAAAATTTAGCTTACTCCTTTTTGCTTCAAAGTTTGTCTTGAATCTGATCCTTTTATTTTCTGGAGTTGTGAGTGAGACAGTATGGTTGGCACAATCTATCACTCCCTTGTGCTTAGTCATCCAGTACATTCCCAAAATGACATCCAATTCTTGGGAGTTTAGGATTATTAGATTAACAGGAAACTTATACTTCCCAAACTTTGTGACTAGATCATGACATCCTGAGTTCACTATCATTTCTCCACCAGGAGAACTTACTTTTATAGGACACCCAATAGTTTCTACCGGTAGTTCATTTCTTTCAACAAATGTTCTTGATATGAATGAATGAGATGCACCAGTATCAAAGAGAACAAATGCTAGAACATAATTGAGTCTGAACTTACCAGCAACATCATCAGGTTCCTCATAGATTTCCTCCACATTGATGTGGTTCACTTGTCCCTTTTGGAAAGGGTTGGGATTGTTGGGTCCTTCAACTTTATTTTCTGGGCATTCATTTGCATAATGCCCCATCTTCTTGCACTTGAAACATTCAACCTGACTAAGATCTTTCTTGACAGGCTGGCTTCCACTTCCACTTCCATTGTGGTGGCTCTTATATCCACTCTTGTGATTCTTGTACTTGTCATTGTCATGCCTATGGTGATGCTTGTTGTCATGATGACGGTTGTGGTTGTGGTGGTTATTGTACTTTCCATGCTTGTGGAATCCAGAATTCCCACTATCATCATAATGGGAACGCTTGTGAGACGATCCCGAGCTGTGCTTATTAGAGTTGTGCTTTCTCTTCCTGCTTTCAACCTGTTTCATCTTGCTTTCCAAGATGGCAGCCTTGTCACAAAGAGACTGGTAAGTGGGGACATAGGCCACAGATAGCTGCAGGTTTAGTTCATCGTTCAGTCCTTCGAGGAACTTCTCTTTCCTCTTAGCATCAGTGTCAACCTCATCCGGTGCATAACACGCCAGATTGTTGAACTCCTCAATATACTCAGCCACGCTGCGGTGGCGCTGCTTCAAGTTATGAAATTCCTTCTTCTTCAAACTCATCACTCCGGATGAGATGTGAGCAGTACAGAAACCATCTTAAAAGATAGCCCATGTCACATCCGCAATGGGAGTGGTGATCTAGAAGTTATCCCACCATGTAGTTGCGGGCCCTTCCAACAAGTGTGCCACAAACCTGACTTTCTCTTCATCAGTACAACCAACAGTTACCAAATCCTTGTTCACAGAGCATAGCCAATCATTGGCCACCATAGGATCAGTAGTTCCTGAGAACTTTGCTGGCCTCGGTCTTAAGAATCTGGTAAGCATGTCAAAACCTGGTGGATTGTTCTGATTGTTGTTGTTGTTGTTGTTGTTATTGTTGTTGTTGTTATTGTGGTTGTTCTGATTCTGTATGAACATGGTCATCATCTGCATTAGCTGCGTCTGAGCTGTCATCATCTGCTGCATCTCAGGGGTGATATTGTTGTTGTTAGGGTTGGGATTGGCACGTCGGGGAGGCATCTGTAGTTTTCAATAAGGATAAGAATGAGATACCCATAGATGCTAACATGCATAATACATCACATAACATTCACCAAACATGCATCATAAAAGTTCCACAACATAGACAACAAGTTTTGAAAAGTAAACACACAAATAGCAAGCCATCCACATGTTGGATGGTCATTACGACTCAATAATCAAAAGCATGGTAAATAAATGGTAAATGAGTAGTCATCACTACTCCTCTGCATCAACCTCCTCATCAACAAGTGTAAGACCTGCATTCTCCATAGCGGTCTTGTA
Source organism: Avena sativa (assembly GCA_916181665.1). Taxonomy (NCBI): domain Eukaryota; kingdom Viridiplantae; phylum Streptophyta; class Magnoliopsida; order Poales; family Poaceae; genus Avena; species Avena sativa. The sequence goes on from OV702296.1 coordinate 224,070,538, forward strand.
TTCCTCGACATTGGTGGTCAAGGCCTCTAGTTTGGCTTTGAGAGCCCTCTTTTGTGAACGAAGTCTCTCAATCACACCTTGCTGATGCTCGAGATCGAAGTCCTTGGCCTCTAGTTCTGCAGTCATGTCTCGAATCCTCTTGTTCCTATCTTGGACTCTCTTCTCTTGACTCTTGAACTTTCTATCTTGAATCTCAAACTTGGCCTCCATTTCCTTGACTATCTCATCTTGCTCTGCGAAGAGCTTGTCCTTCTCACAAAGCTGCACCTGGAGTTCGTCATTGCTAAGCATGATCTTGGTCCTATCAGTGTCTAGGTGCCTAAGAAGAACCTATAAGTCCTAGAGGTACAAACGAATCGGCTCTGCTATCTCTCTAGCAGTATCCTTGAAGTCAATGGCCTCACCATCCTCGTCACGTCTACCGAAGGCGTGGAAGTGAGTACCTCTAACCTCCTGAGAGTGTCTCCCTAACAAGCGTCCAAGCAAATCCTGCATGACTACCTCTAGGCCTCTCTCCTTGTCATCATGCATGAGCTTGAAGGTGATGGCCTCCGTGGCTGGCTCAGTCTGGCGTCCTAGCTGAGTAACCTTGAAGCCCCAAAGGTCCTTCCTCTCGAACTTGGTGAGGGTAAGCATCATGATGGTAGGATGTGGGAGATTGAGCACACTAGTGAGCTCAATAAGACGAGTGCCAAAACGAGTTCCCTTGAACTCTTTAGCCGTGCTGATAGTAACATTAGGCATCTATTTTATAAGATAGAAAAAGTTAGAATCAACATACATAGAGATGAATCACAAGACAAGGCATCACATGCATATCTTTGACAATCAAAACACTCAAGTCATGGCATACATAAATCCATTACAGGCATCCAAGGTTCAACTTATTTTAAGCAACATTTTTGGAAAATATAAAGATAAATGTGGTGGTCCAACTAGCGCAGTACGTTACAATCCCATCTCACTTGCCAAGTTGGCTAACAAGGCATCCCTAGAAGCAATCTATCGATCCTGATCACAGGACTCCATTGCTAAGTCTATGATGTCCTCTCTTAAACGTTGGTTGGTAGCCTCTAACTCTTGGGTATGCTTCTTTTCTTCTCTAAGATCATTCTGGGTGTTGAGCATTCTGCACTTGATTCTATCACCAAGCTCTTTGATGGCCTTCCAAGCTGCATCCCTTGCTGAATCAAAGAATGTGGTGTGCATCACTGAGTTGGTGACCATGCAGAATCATGATTCCTTGTGGTTGTCTTCCTTGTTTTTATACAAGTGAAGTTGCACCCACCAATATTTAACTCCTTCATCCATCATGGGAAAACCTTTGTACACAGCTGCACCATGTATTCCATGGCAACCATGAGGTCCTTGAGAGCCTTGGGAAATTCTGTCTCACATTCCAAAGTCATAGTCATGAGTGGTTCCTTCCTCATGGCTTCGTTGATGGAGTTCATCTACAAATAGAGATGAGATAGAAGATTAGAAAGGTTTACGAGAAGGAAAAGACAAGTGTGGAAATTGTTGAAAATTTTCCTTAGTGGTTTCCAATCCTAGGGTCATAATCCTACAGGCAACACAGTGCTATGATACCATGTTTAAGATCCCTCCCTTTATAAAGGTAAGGATCCATGTGATTGCAATGCTAGTCCCTGGTTCAATGCTAGCATCCACAGTTTAAGATGAAGTACACAGAAACAAAGGTCATTATTCCATATCATTCCAGAGGCAAACATAGTCTTTTACAAACTCCATGGCCACAGGCCTAATACATGAGTTCAAATATAAAATAAGATAAATAAGTATTCATCTTCATGTGCCATAGGCAAGCATGTTGAGTGTAGACTCATAACCCCTAATCACCATCAGAATAACCTACAACATCACAAGTTACAGCCATAGTGGGTCAATACATTGGAATAGTATTGGCAAGTGATACCTTAGTAGAATATTACTAGTCTAGATACTATATGCATTTTGGCTAAGTGTAGCTTAGGCTTGCTTTGCTCAAAATAGGTTTTTCCTATTAGTTGAAATCTCTAAGTTTTTCTTTGATAAAACTTTCCCAAGGAAACACCAATAGGAATTAGTGTACCTTCACTCTTGTTCAACCACAAGTTTTTACTTAGAAATTGGGATGAGGAGATTATTGATAGCTTCCATGTCTTGATGCTCAAGTTGTCCTATACCAGGGACATGGCTAAGTACTTAGATTCTTCCATCTGCAGAGGTTGTGCACTTTCCCCACAAGACTTGATTTTCACCAAGACAGGACCTTTCAGAAGCCTTCCCTTAGACCAAATGGATCCGTTCCAACCTATCATCCCACTAACACCAACTGTCCAAATGGCTAAGTTATTGCAACCTATGTGATCCAGGCAGAGCCCATATTGCCATGTGGCTGCACTAGAAGCTTCTTAACATATGGCATATCAAATCCCTTTGTTCCTGGGTGTCTTTCCACAAGTGAGATACACAAGGTAAACCATAGACATGGGCCTTGTGTAACCACTCAACACAAACCATTCTTTCCATTCCACCCAGGTGTTTCATTCACTTAGTTGTTTTATTAAGCAAAAACACAAGTCCAAAGACCTAGAAATATTTTCTCATAGCATGAATATATAATCACGATTGGTTGCTACTAGCTAGGCTAAGCATGGCATTGATAAGCATCTTAACTTAGAAATTTCTAGCAATTCAACAACTACTAGGATTTCCCAAGTATAGCATATAGATCAAAATATTCATGCAAGTCCTATACAAAATATTTCTAGTCCATAGTTGAGAAAACATAGGAATAAAATCATGAAGCACCACTTGCCTTGGTAGTTTGGGGAGTAGCAACAATCCTCACAATCACAATCACTATTTGCACCAAAATATACACATAAAATAATGGCACCAAATGACATACAAAATATATACAAACAAAAATATATGAATGCATGCAAAATGCCATGTGATGAATTCCTACACCAAACAAGACAAGTAAACAGTACTGAATCATAAACAAGTTCAAAACATGCCAAATAAACTTTATTTGAACAACAAAACATTTTTCAAATAATTACTATACACAAAATATGCCTACAAATGTTTCTGTAAAAATAACCATTTTTACAGAGGCAAAACATTAAAAACATTGCATAAATGGAAATGATTTTATCTCCTGATTCCAATGATATAAAATTTGTAAAATTTGAACGTGTGGATCAAAAGTTATGAATTTTACAAGTTTGGTTAACTAATAGATCAAATTTTCTGTTTTAAATTCAAACAGAGGCCACGCGGCGCTTTCTGATTCGCTGGTACCGCTTCGCGTGGCTCGACTAGCATGGACCGTCAGATCTAACTTAAATCGCATGGCCAAATCTGATCAGTACCCCTTCGTTTAAGTGATCTATCTAACGCGTTGGATCTGGATCTAACGACTCGCGATCAAGCGACCAAATACTGGTGGTGCCAGCGGCGACGAGTGGCGGCGACGGTTCTGTCAGAGACGTTGCCGGCGTTCTAGGTTGCGCGGGAGAGGGAGAGGTAGCTTACCGACTTCGCCGTGCGCTGCTGATGTGTAGAGGGAGTGACCCAACCTTTAAAATAAGGTAAGGTAGAGTCCCCTGTGTTTACAATGCTAGTCCCTGGATCAATAGCTAGCATCCACAGTTAAGATGTAATATCAAGAAACAAAGGTCATAACACAACTTTATAACCAGGAATAACATAATTTTATTACATCTTACATAGCTCATTTGGCTATTACAATACATTGCAGCGGAATATCTATAAGCATGGGGTCCTTCATCTTCAAAATGCCACAAGCAGACATGTTGGTTGTGGACTTTGTAATCCTAATCAATCAATCTTCACTAAAATCAATCAAACCTGCAACATTACAAGTTACAGCCACAAGGGTCAATACATTTGAATTGTATTGGCAAGTTTCACTTCTATGTAGAATATAAGTGGATCCTATCATTACATGCATATTTGGCTAAGTAGGGTTTTAGGCTCATTTGCAGAAAGCAATAATTTATCCTATCTTTTCAAAAATGGTTTTGATCTCTTGTCAAATCTCCTTATCAAAGAAAAATCCCTTGAACTCCTTGGTAAAACCCCAAGTGTTTAGGTCCTTGTCAAAAATCTCTTGAGCTCCTTGGTACCCCCAAGTGCATCAAGTTTTATCAAAATCTCTTGAGCTCTTTGGTACCCCCAAGTGCATCAAGTCTTTTGTTGTCACTTAAAAGTTTTTCTTTTAGAAGTTGGAATGTCGAGATTTCCCATAGCTTCAAACTTTAGTTGCTCAGTATTGTCCATAACCGGGGACACGGCTAAGTACTTAGGTTTTTATTTTCTTCTGCAGAAGTTGTACACTTTACCCACATGTCACAATCTCATCTTGTTGCCACTAGTGGCCACTGGATTGGTACTCACCAAGATGGAGTACTGGAAGATTGAGAATGTGACGAAGTCTTTCCAGAAGGTCCTCCCATACACCATTGCTAGCTTGTCTTCAGTACCCATGTAGGATTCCAGGTCCTCATTTTCAGTAACCTGAAGACAACGCATGGGTCTTCCCAATGTAGTTGACTAAGCCAGAGCCATAATAGCATGTGGTTGTACACGAAAGCCACAATTGGAGAAACATGTTCAATCTCTAAGTTTCCTGGGTGGTTTTCTTTTGGAGCACAACACAAAGAGATTGCCATAGACATGGTTCCTTTTGTTGCCACCTTCTCCAAAACTCAAAGTATCCTTGTCCATCCAGGTGGTTCATTGAGTCCTTGTTTTATTATATAAATCACAAGTCCTTTCCTCAACTTCATAAAATCTCAACATGTATCTCTTTTCAAAATATAGCATGGCTAAGCATGTAACAACTACATTGTTTTCACTAAGGAATGAATAGGGTATCCTATTAGGATTTAGCATAGCATATAGTATAGAATTTCTCTTCATGCATGGTTCAAAATCCACTAAGTATAATTAAAATAGTAGGACTTTAGATGATAGTGTAACTTGCCTTTTTGGTAGGGAATGATGGTTCACTTCTTGATCTTGCTAGTTTCACACTTTTCTAACTTCACTACAAATCAATCAAGCAAACACAATATCAACTAGCATTCCAACCAATAACACTCAAACAAAATAACACACACATAAAATGATGGGATCTAAGTCATGCATGCAAACATGCATAGGATAGTTTTATTTGCCAAGGTGGTTTCTACTAGGCTCTAAACTTTGTAAGGTTCAAAGTGGCCATTTTCCAAAATGGCAAAGTCATTTGAAAAAGGGTTTTGTCCATAAACCATTTTTTAAATTCATTCATTATTTTATGTGGTGGAAAATGTTTTTATCAAATCAAAACTTTATAACTTTCATCAAATAAGTTGTAAATCCTCAAAACTTGGTGTTTAGGGTCAGTAAGTTTGAGTCAAAACATTTTCCCAAAGTTTTTACTCCAAAAACATTTTCATAACAAAACCAATATTTTTATTTGGCTAGAAATGGGTTAAATCAATTAATCCATCCTAAGCTTTACCAAATTCATTTTCAAAACCATGGGTTGGTTCCTAGGGTCAGTAAGTTCACCACAAACCAATTTGCAAAGATTTCAACCTCAAAAACATTTTTGAATAATTTTTCTAATCTAAACAAGCATACAAATGTTTCTGCAAAAACAAACAATCTACCAGAGGCTTTTTACTAAACAAATTGCATGGTTGGCTAGGGCTTGTTCCACTGATTCCATTGATATAAAGTTTGTAATTTTGGGACATGTGGATCAAAAGTTACAAAGGTTTCAAATCTGCATCTAAATCAGATTCAAATTCTATTTCTAAATCGTCTGGTGCCACGCGGCGTGTTCTGATTCGTCCATACCACTTCGCTCGGATCGACTACTCTGGCGTGTTGGATCAAGTCAGATCGAGCGGCACAGGTTGCGTACCCCTTCGCTTTAAGTGAATCTATCCTATCCACTAGATCAAGATCGGACGACTGCTGCGAGCTCGACCTAAAACGAGCGGCGCTGCGGCGGTGGATGGCGGCGGAGCGGCCAGATGGTGGCGGTGCCGGCGTTACAGGAAGATAGAAGGAAGGGGAGGTTGCTCACTGTGATCGCAGAAGCCTGGGGAAGCTCAACGTGGAGTCGTCTTGGCAAGGGGCGCATGGGGACAGGAGGAATCGCTCACCGGAGTTGGGTCTGGCGTCAGGCGGCTCTGGTCGTGGTCGGAGGCGACGTTGTAGATCGCCCTAAGGCAAAATGAAGGTGCGGTTAGAAGCGCAAGATCAAGGCGAAGCTGTGTGCATGAACGAGAGGGGAAGGGGCGGTTGGACACTACCTGGGGAACTCGCCGGAGTTGCTTGCAGACGTGGTGGTGCTCAGTTGGAGACGGAGCCGTCGTTCTGGAGCGCCGGCGATAGAACGGAGGGCACAAACAGGTGCGCCTAGAAGTGGGGAATGTTCCCGTGTGATTGGGGATACAAGGGGTGGCGAGGATCGGCCGGAATCGAGGAGGGATGGTGGTCGGAGCAGTGGGAGTGTGGCTCGAAATTCCGTCGGCCTGGGGGCAGAGAGGGTCTGGAGTGTGGGGGAGATCAGAGAGGGAAGAGAGATGCTTAAGTGCATGCAGTCACGGGCTGAATCAATGCGTGGTTAAAGAGGAATCAAGCGCGCATTCAAACAGCGGAAACGGCGACGAGGTTTGGGGAGAAGAAGTCGCGGCGGGTGGAAACGATGACAGTGCTATGGGGCCTTCCTGGCAGTGAGGGAGAGAGAGGGGATTGGGGCCACCAGTCAGTCGCTCTGCGGGTGTTTGTTCTGGTAGAAAACGTTTCGCACAGGAGAGAGTAGGTGGGCTAGACTGGGTCTTGTTGGGCTTGGCCAGTTGGGCTGAGTCCGACTCTATTTTTTTTTCTTCCTGAAAGTTTTAAAACTTTTTCCAAATCTATTTTCTGTTTTGAATTTCCAAACAACAATTCAACATTCAAATCAATTCAAACAATCATCACACTTTACAATTGAATTTGGTTCTGTTTAACAACATAAACCAATTCCCAAAATAATAAAATAATATTTTTATTTTAGGGTCCATTATTAATTAAATAAATAGACCTTGTTTAATAAATCAAAAATAGGTTTGATTTATTTAAAATCTCCTTTTTGAAATCTAATTATTTTCAAAACCAAATCAGTAGGTTTTATTTGAGAATATAAGATACTTGGAAAACTTATTTTAAACAAATAAACAAGTTTTGATGTTTTAGAAATAGTAAAACCTTTATTAATAAAACTTGGATATTAAATCCTTATTACTTTATTTAAATAAACTTTTACTATTTTTCTCAAATAGAAATATTTTGTTTCAAAGGCTTGGCCAAATTTTTATTTTGGCTCATAAAATAAACCTTATTTAATATTCCTTCCTTTTCATTTGAAAACCAAAATCTTTTTATTTTAAAAGATCCAAAATAGTAATTTTAAATATTTTTATTTTCCTTTATTAAATGTTTATCTTTTTAAATCCCTTTAGGATTTATTTATTCAAAATAGGTTTGAAGATTCTCATTGGAATTCAAAAGTTTCTTCTGACCCTGAAAATCCACAAAGTTTTATTTTATTCATTTATTTCTCACATTACAAGATTTGGAAAATCTTGGGATGTGACAGGCTACCACCCTTAAAATAAATCTCGTCCCGAGATTTGGGAAGGCTAGGGTTACAAGTAGGCTCAAAACATCTAGGGTACTACCACCCTTAAATTTTTTCAAACTAAACTACATATTGGCTTGTTTGGGGTCTTGGAAAAACTTCTCTGGGCAAACATCTGCATTGTGTCCTTTCTTTCCACACTTGACTCATGGGCCAAGGTTGAGATCCTTCATAGGCTTGTTTAACTTGTTCTTCATCTTTTCTGGACAATTGCTTGCATAATGTCCTTGTTCTTTGCAATTGAAACAGTTGATATCTTTGAGTTCTTTACGTGTCTCTTGTGGACAAGTTGCTGCATAGTGGCCTAGCTCTTTGCAGTTGTTGCACCATACTTGGCCAATCTCTTTATACTTCTGGTTCTCTGGGCATTCACTGGAATAGTGTCCCATTTCTTTACAAGTACGACATTGCACATGGCTTTTGTCCTTCTTTTGCTTTTTGGGTTTCTCCAAAGCTAGGAGTGCATCCAGTTCATGTTGTTCATATGTTATATGGTAGGTAGGAATGTCTACATGTTTCTTGGACCTTTTATTGCTCTTTGGAAAATTCACATGCTTCTTCTTTGGTCCGTTGAATTGGGTTGTTTTGCTTGGAGGTATAAGTGGACCTTTTCCTTTGTCATCAACCTTCTTGGTAGACTTGGATCATTCTGGATAGTTTGCCATCATTTGTTGCACTCCACCTTGTTTCCTTTGTTCAACAATGGAATAGATGGGGCATTGGGTAGGAACATGGTTGTTTCCTTCACATAGGTAGCAAGTAGCTTGAGAGGTGGGACATTGTCCAACTGGATGTTTCTCTTCACAATTGGGGCATTGATCTCCATGCTGCTTGGAAGTGTGATCCTTGTCTCCACAAATAATGCAAGCTGGGGCTCCATCTAGAATAACATTTTTGTCATCCTTGTTGTCACAAACTCTTTTGGAACAGTTTTCTTCCATGTTGATCATTTGATTAGTCACCTTAAGCATCAATTGGGCTTGATATTCCAAAAACTTTTGCAGGGTTGGATCTTCACCATTGGTGTTGGCTATGAATTGAGCTGTCATTTGGTTCAACTGGTGTTGGGTTGCTATAAGTTCTTTCATGCTATCCTCTTGGTTGGTGTTGGTGTCATCAACCTTGATGTTGGAGTCTCTTGGAGTAGTCATCTGTTTGGGGTTGAATGGAGATTAGAATAGGCAAGATATTTCTAAGGAAATAGTTCTAATCACACACATCACAATTCACTCAAGCAATGTGCAAGCATTCACAAACAACTTTTCACTCAAACAACAAAGTTCAAGCACATACTTAGGCAACAAAATATTTTTGTTACACCACATAAGTTGGTGTGTTTGACTTAACTAAAATATGGTGGTCCATCTATATGGTTCACTTGTGATCTTTCCATCCTTCTTTGGTTGATTCTTCTTGCATGAGATCATGGTTTCCTTGGGAAAACCTTTGGTCACAAAAACTTCAAGTGAAGTGAACTCCTTCTAATTTTGCATTTCCTCAGTCTTCATATCTTGAGTAAGACCTCCTTATCTCACTTGTAGTCCTTAGTGGTATCCAAGGTTGAAGTCCTTGGTGAACATGCTGAAGATGTTGAAGTCACTAAAGTTGAAGATGTTGAAGTCATTAGAGTTGAAGATGTTGAGGAAGTCCTTTGCACATGGTGAAATCTTTGGCCATGGGGTAGGTTTTTCCATCAAGTTGAAGTAGAAGAGATGTAGAATCAAAACCAAAATGGTTTGAGGAAAGGGTTTACAAGATTGTTTGTAAATAAGTTTTGGAATGAAAGCAACTCCTATTCTTCTAAGGGGTTTTGTCCAATCCTAGGTTTACAAATCCTACAGGCAACACAATGCTATGATACCATCTGTAGAGGGAGTGACCCAACCTTTAAAATAAGGTAAGGTAGAGTCCCCTGTGTTTACAATGCTAGTCCCTGGATCAATATCTAGCATCCACAGTTAAGATGTAATATCAAGAAACAAAGGTCATAACACAACTTTATAACCAGGAATAACATAATTTTATTACATCTTACATAGCTCATTTGGCTATTACAATACATTGCAGCGAAATATCTATAAGCATGGGGTCCTTCATCTTCAAAATGCCACAAGCAGACATGTTGGTTGTAGACTTTGTAATCCTAATCAATCAATCTTCACTAAAATCAATCAAACCTGCAACATTACAAGTTACAGCCACAAGGGTCAATACATTTGAATTGTATTGGCAAGTTTCACTTCTATGTAGAATATAAGTGGATCCTATCATTACATGCATATTTGGCTAAGTAGGGTTTTAGGCTCATTTGCAGAAAACAATAATTTATCCTATCTTTTCAAAAATGGTTTTGATCTCTTGTCAAATCTCCTTATCAAAGAAAAATCCCTTGAACTCCTTGGTAAAACCGCAAGTGTTCAGGTCCTTGTCAAAAATCTCTTGAGCTCCTTGGTACCCCCAAGTGCATCAAGTTTTATCAAAATCTCTTGAGCTCTTTGGTACCCCCAAGTGCATCAAGTCTTTTGTTGTCACTTAAAAGTTTTTCTTTTAGAAGTTGGAATGTCGAGATTTCCCATAGCTTCAAACTTTAGTTGCTCAGTATTGTCCATAATCGGGGACACAGCTAAGTACTTAGGTTTTTATTTTCTTCTGCAGAAGTTGTACACTTTACCCACATGTCACAATCTCATCTTGTTGCCACTAGTGGCCACTGGATTGGTACTCACCAAGATGGAGTACTGGAAGATTGAGAATGTGACGAAGTCTTTCCAGAAGGTCCTCCCATACACCATTGCTAGCTTGTCTTCAGTACCCATGTAGGATTCCAGGTCCTCATTTTCAGTAACATGAAGACAATGCATGGGTCTTCCCAATGTAGTTGACTAAGCCAGAGCCATAATAGCATGTGGTTGTACACGAAAGCCACAATTGGAGAAACATGTTCAATCTCTAAGTTTCCTGGGTGGTTTTCTTTTGGAGCACAACACAAAGAGATTGCCATAGACATGGTTCCTTTTGTTGCCACCTTCTCCAAAACTCAAAGTATCCTTGTCCACCCAGGTGGTTCATTGAGTCCTTGTTTTATTATATAAATCACAAGTCCTTTCCTCAACTTCATAAAATCTCAACATGTATCTCTTTTCAAAATATAGCATGGCTAAGCATGTAACAACTACATTGTTTTCACTAAGGAATTAATAGGGTATCCTATTAGGATTTAGCATAGCATATAGTATAGAATTTCTCTTCATGCATGGTTCAAAATCCACTAAGTATAATGAAAATAGTAGGACTTTAGATGATAGTGTAACTTGCCTTTTTGGTAGGGAATGATGGTTCACTTCTTGATATTTCTAGTTTCACACTTTTCTAACTTCACTACAAATCAATCAAGCAAACACAATATCAACTAGCATTCCAACCAATAACACTCAAACAAAATAACACACACATAAAATGATGGGATCGAAGTCATGCATGCAAACATGCATAGGATAGTTTTATTTGCCAAGGTGGTTTCTACTAGGCTCTAAACTTTGTAAGGCTCAAAGTGGCCATTTTCCAAAATGGCAAAGTCATTTGAAAAAGGGTTTTGTCCATAAACCATTTTTTAAATTCATTCATTATTTTATGTGGTGGAAAATGTTTTTATCAAATCAAAACTTTATGGCTTTCATCAAATAAGTTGTAAATCCTCAAAACTTGGTGTTTAGGGTCAGTAAGTTTGAGTCAAAACATTTTCCCAAAGTTTTTACTCCAAAAACATTTTCATAACAAAACCAATATTTTTATTTGGCTAGAAATGGGTTAAATCAATTAATCCATCCTAAACTTTACCAAATTCATTTTTAAAACCATGGGTTGGTTCCTAGGGTCAGTAAGTTCACCATAAACGAATTTGCAAAGATTTCAACCTCAAAAACATTTTTGAATAATTTTTCTAATCTAAACAAGTATACAAATGTTTCTTCAAAAATAAACAATCTACCAAAGGCTTTTTACTAAACAAATTGCATGGTCGGCTAGGTCTTGTTCCACTGATTCCATTGATATAAAGTTTGTAATTTTTGGACGTGTGGATCAAAAGTTACAAAGGTTTCAAATCTGCATCTAAATCAGATTCAAATTCTATTTCTAAATCGTCTGGTGCCACGCGGCGTGTTCTGATTCGTCCATACCGCTTCACTCTGGCGCGTTGGATCAAGTCAGATCGAGCGGCACAGGTTGCGTACCCCTTCGCTTTAAGTGAATCTATCCTATCCACTAGATCGAGATCGGACGGCTGCTGCGAGATCGACCTAAAACGAGCGGCGCTGCGGCGGTGGCTGGCGGCGGAGCGGCCAGATGGTGGCGGTGCCGGCGTTACATGAAGCTAGAAGGAAGGGGAGGTTTCTCACTGTGATCGCAGAAGCCTGGGGAAGCTCAACGTGGAGTCGTCTTGGCAAGGGGCGCACGAGGACAGGAGGAATCGCTCACCGGAGTTGGGTCTAGCGTCAGGCGGCTCTGGTCGTGGTCGGAGGCGACGTTGTAGATCGCCCTAAGGCAAAATGAAGGTGCGGTTAGAAGCGCAAGATCAAGGCGAAGCTGTGTGCGTGAACGAGAGGGGAAGGGGCGGTCGGACACTACCTGGGGAACACGCCGGAGTTGCTTGCAGACGCGGTGGTGCTCAGTTGGAGACGGAGCCGTCGTTCTGGAGCGCCCGCGATAGAACGGAGGGCACAGACAGGTGCGCCTAGAAGTGGGGAATGTTCCCGTGTGATTGGGGATACAAGGGGTGGCGAGGATCGGCCGGAATCGAGGAGGGATGGTGGTCGGAGCAGTGGGAGTGTGGCTCGAAATTCCGTCGGCCTGGGGGCAGAGAGGGTCTGGAGTGTGGGGGAGATCAGAGAGGGAAGAGAGATGCTTAAGTGCATGCAGTCACGGGCTGAATCAATGCGTGGTTAAAGAGGAATCAAGCGCGCATTCAAACAGCGGAAACGGCGACGAGGTTTGGGGAGAAGAAGTCGCGGCGGGTGGAAACGATGACAGTGCTGTGGGGCCTTCCTGGCAGTGAGGGAGAGAGAGGGGATTAGGGCCACCAGTCAGTCGCTCTGCGGGTGTGTGTTCTGGTAGAAAACGTTTCGCGCAGGAGAGAGTAGGTGGGCTGGACTGGGTCTTGTTGGGCTTGGCCAGTTGGGCTGAGTCCGACTCTATTTTTTTTCTTCCTGAAAGTTTTATCTTTTTCCAAATCTATTTTCTGTTTTTAATTTCCAAACAACAATTCAACATTCAAATCAATTCAAACAATCATCACACTTTACAATTGAATTTGGTTCTGTTTAACAACATAAACCAATTCCCAAAATAATAAAATAATATTTTTATTTTAGGGTCCATTATTAATTAAATAAATAGACCTTGTTTAATAAATCAAAAATAGGTTTGATTTATTTTAAATCTCCTTTTTGAAATCTAATTATTTTCAAAACCAAATCAGTAGGTTTTATTTGAGAATATAAGATACTTGGAAAACTTATTTTAAACAAATAAACAAGTTTTGATGTTTTAGAAATAGTAAAACCTTTATTAATAAAACTTGGATATTAAATCCTTATTACTTTATTTAAATAAACTTTTACTATTTTTCTCAAATAGAAATATTTTGTTTCAAAGGCTTGGCCAAATTTTTATTTTGGCTCATAAAATAAACCTTATTTAATATTCCTTCCTTTTCATTTGAAAACCAAAATCTTTTTATTTTAAAAGATCCAAAATAGTAATTTTAAATATTTTTATTTTCCTTTATTAAATGTTTATCTTTTTAAATCCCTTTAGGATTTATTTGTTCAAAATAGGTTTGAAGATTCTCATTAGAATTCAAAAGTTTCTTCTGACCCTGAAAATCCACAAAGTTTTATTTTATTCATTTATTTCTCACATTACAAGATTTGGAAAATCTTGGGATGTGACATGATGCTCAAGGTAGGCTTGGTTGATGAAGGGGCGCTCGAGGTCGACAGGTATTGCTCGCCAGAGTCGTTGCTGTCGTCGGGCGTGTGCTTCTGGAGACGGTGGTGACGCTACGGTTCACGCTAAGGCACGAGAGAGGTGGCGTTAGATGCGTGCAGACGAGGCGAGTGTGTGAGTATGAACGAGAGAGGGAGGCGCGGTTAGTACAAACCAGGAGATCTCATCGGAGTTTGCGGCTGCGTCGGGCACTTGCGGCCGTCGTCGTTGGTGAGGCTCCGGATAGTCCTAGCACACACCAGTGGAGTTAGAAGATGCGCAAGGTTGTTGCGTTCATGCTGGCAAGATTAGAAGGCAAGGGGCGATGAGTGCTCACCGGAATCATACGCCGGAGTGGCTCGGTACCGCGGCGGTGCAAGCGAGATTGTGGGCAGCCTGGTGGAGGAGTGGGGGCGCTAAGTGAGGGGAAATGGTCGCAGAGGGGTGGAGGTTAAATAGCCAGAGCAGGGGCAAGAATTACGTGCGGCATCAATGGAATTGAAGGGCATTTGCATCGGGAGGAAACGGCCGCGGCGGCGCTGGTCGCAGGCGAGATTTGGGGACGACGGGGTGACGTGGATGCGGGGCCCAGTTGTCAGCAAAGGGGTGTGCGCGAGCGCGGTGAGAAAACAGAGGGAAAGGGAGGACCCGGGTGGGCTGTTTCGCTTGCTGGGCTAGAATGGTGGCGCCAGGCCTAGTTGGGTTTTCTAAATCCTTTTATTTTTCTGAGTTGATTTTCTAGAATCATTTTCAAACAAATTCAAAAGCATTTGAAACCCAAACCTTTTCTGGATTTTGTAAAGTGTAAACTTCATAATATTGGACATAAAACCTTGCTGTCTCATTGGACTAGCTTGGTCTTTTTGAAAAAAAATCAAAATAAACAGTGCCTTAGCACTTGATTTGAATAGGTTTTGAAAATGGTTTAAAACCATATTTGTTTTGTGAAATTTTGGTCCAAACTCTAACATTCAATCAAACCAACATGAGAGCAAACAAAGCTTGGTTTAAAAAAATTATACTCTCATTTGAGACGGGCATTAGATCAATGCTTGCTCACATAAAATAATAGTACTCATGTGTTTGAAATTGATCCCTAAATGATATGCATGCATGAATGATATGCAATCTTTGAAAACATGATTTTAGGTATGTTATAATAAGTTGTTGGTGCACATAGGTGAACCTTAGTTGTTCTAGGTTGTGCTTAACAAAGTAAACACTAGTTTTATTCCGCCTTTGTTGAGCCACTCTAGGAAAAGTTTTAATCGCCTATTCACCCCCTCTAGGCGACATCCGTATCCTTTCATCTATATACTAGATACAAGAAACGAGAGGATATACATCCGTAGAGAACATACCCTTGAAGACCGACAAAGCTTAACGAGGTTGTACTCGTAGATGATGTAGACGAACGCTTGCCGATCTCAAATCGAGAGGAAGTCCTAGCGCCAAAAATCAGCAGCGCATCCGTGCTCGCACACACATCCGAGCCACCGAGCAACCTCCGCCTCCTTGCTCCAGCGATGCAGCGGAAGCAACAAATCTTTCTTGCCGAAAAGCCACTGGGAACATGTATCTCGCTAGTCCGAGACCATGGGGGATAAAAACTAGAGGGGGATAGAGATCCTTCATGAGGATGTGTGAGTGAGAGAGAGGGAGAGGGGATACTTTTATAGGAGTGAAGGGGGGCACCCCAAGGGGTGGCCGACGGCCATGGGGGCTGACCCCACCCCTTCCTCCATTATGTGGGTGGAGCATCCACTCACAAAATTGCCCCTTCATTTCTCCACTCAAAATTCCCTTTGTCTCGCGATATATTATATACTGACTCCCACACATTCAACGATGACTTTCTTATGATCGTGAGAACCTTTTATGCTATAATCTTAATCCCTTTGTCTCGCGATATATTACATGTACGAGATTCGATCATCGGTATCTCCATACCTAGTTTGATCTAGTTACTGGCATGTACTCTTTTCTCGTTCCCATGATATAAGATTCTAGTGATCAAATCACTTGCTTGCAAGCTAACCAATGTGATATCACCGAGAGGGCCTAGAGTATATCTATCCATCATCGGGATGAACAAATTCCACTCTTGATCCATGGGCCTCAACATAACACTTTAGTAGTACTGAACCCATCATTATAATCACCCTGTTACGGTGTGACGTTTGATGTTATCAAGATACTCTTCAAGTGTTAGTGATTGACATGATCTCATGGTCTAAGGATTAGGATTACTTCATATGATGTTATAGCAATATAAACTCAATGAATTTGATCATAATGCTATACTTCAGATGAATGTTCATCACACCATTCCAATAACGTTGTGACCTCGTTATTAATAACATCCAATGTCCATGATCAGGAAACCTTGATCATCTTGTTAATCAACGAGCTAGTTTATAAGAGAGGCTTAACTAGGAACTTTTTGTTTGTTTATTAAACACACATGTATTAATGTTTTCATATTAATACAATTATAGAATGCAAAATAAACATCTATCATATACTTGGAATATACATAATAACCACTTTATTATTGCCTCTCAGGGCATATTCCCTTCAGTGGCCCCCTGGTGTCTCTTCTCCATCTCGTCTTATGGCTCCGTGTTCGCCATGATAAAATATTGAATTTGTCTTTTGTCCCGTCCAATTCCGAGAATATTGATTTTCTGCCTTCTCTAGAACCAAAAACAAAAGAAAATGGACAACTGGCACTGTGGCATCTTGTTAATAGGTTAGTCCAGAAAACATATAAAAATACCTCAAAGAGAAGACAAAGCAAAGTAGATACTAAACAAGCATGGAACATCAAAAATTATAGATACATTTATGACGTATCAATGGAGATCGGAAGCACAAGAAGAAATGCCATATCATATCACATATTTTGAATTGCATGAGATGTTAGTCCTTTTATGCATCTTGTATTGCTTATATTGCGACGGTAGAATTATAGGATGATCTCTCTCAAAAAAATTCATGTTATAAAGTGTTCGTCCTTAGTAGGCACCATTGCCAAGACTCGTTGTTTCGAGGCAACATGTGATGATCGGGTGTGTTAGATTCTGCGAGTGTATCAATGGGAGCAAGCCATATTTTCTCATGCGGAAGCTAACATTTAGTCTTGACGAGCCTAGCATGTACAGATATGGTCTCGTGTTCGCCTTTGAAACTACATTATGTCTCGTGATGATCGGACTTGATGTAGTGGATTTGGTTCGTGTGATCACTAAAATAATGTGAGGGATATTTTTTGAGTAGGAGTTCACCTAGATTAATTTAACTATTAATTAGAACTCAATTTGTCATAAACTTAGTCTAAACTATTGCAAATATGTTGTAGATTAATGGCGGCCCCTACCATCAATTTTAATGCATTCCTAGAGAAAGAAAAGTTGAAAAACAATGGAAGAAACTTCGCGGATTGTTTCCACAATTTGAGGATTGTCCTCAATGCTGGTCAGTTGACCTA
The DNA here is from genome assembly GCA_916181665.1 of Avena sativa. Lineage (NCBI taxonomy): Eukaryota > Viridiplantae > Streptophyta > Magnoliopsida > Poales > Poaceae > Avena > Avena sativa. The sequence continues at coordinate 224,087,727 of OV702296.1, forward strand.
TGTGCTGGATGCACCGCTGGATGACCCACCTGCAGAAGATGCTACCGATAATGAGAAAAATGTTTTCCGTACTCGGAAGAATCAGTACTCCATGGTTCAGTGTGCTATCTTGTATGGTTTGGAATCATAGCTTCAAAAGAGGTTTGAGAACTTTGACCCACATGATATTGTCCGTGAACTTAAAAAGATATTTGAGGTTCATGCAACAGTTGAGAGTTATGAAGCTTCTGAAAAGTTCTTTAACTGCAATATGGAGGAGGGCAGCTCCATCAGTGAGCATGTGCTTAAAATGTCAAGGCACACCAATAAGCTCCAGAGCTTGGGAATAATAATTCCTAATGCTTTGGGGATTCATCGTGTCCTCCAATCACTACCATCAAGTTACAAGAACTTTGTGATGAACTACAACATGCAGCGCATGGATAAGACGTTGCCAGAACTCTTCTCTATGTTAAAATCTATGGAAGTGGAGATCAAGAAAGAGAACCAAGTGTTGATGGTCAATAATACCACCAATTTCAAGAAGCAAGGCAAGTCTAAGAAAAAGGGAAACTTCAAGAAGGGCTGTAAGAAAGCTACCGCACCGACGAAGAAGACCAAGGCTGGGCCTAAGCCTGGTACTGAGTGCTTTTACTGCAAGGGAGAAGGTTACTAGAAGCGGAATTTCCCCAAGTACTTGGCGGATCTGAAGAACGGCAACATCAAGAAGAAAGGTATATCTGATATACATGTTATTGATGTGTATCTTACTAGTACTCGTAGTAGTGCCTGGGTATTTGATACTAGTTCGGTTGCTCATATATGTAACTCAAAACAGGTGCTGCAGAATAGACGGAAAGTAGCGAAGAACAAGGTGACGATGCATGTTGGAAATGGATCAAAAGTTGATATGATCGTGGTCGGCACGCTACCTCTTCATCTACAATTAGTATTAGTTTTATACTTAAATAATTGTTATTTGGTGCATGCGTTGAGCATGAACATTATATCAGGATCATGTTTATTGCGAGACGGTTACTTGTTTAAGTCCGAGAATAATGGTTGTTCAATTTATATGAGTAATATGTTTTATGCACATGCACCCTTGATGACCCACACGTGTAGGGGATCGCAACAGTCTTCGCGGATAGTATTACCCAATTTATTGATTCAACACAAGGGGAGCCAAAGAATACTTGCAAGCCTTAAAAACTGAGTTGTCAGTTCAGATGCACATGGAATTAGTTCTTGCTCACAGAAGTTTATCAGTAGTAACAGTTTGGTCGTAGCAACAGCAAAGCAACAGAAGCAGCAACAGTAACAGTGACAGCAACAGTGAACAAGGAGCAATAGTAACAATAACGGTAACTGTAGGATTCGAGTGTGGTAGGAATAGTGATGGATGGACGGGCGTTGAATGGATGAGTCTAAACATGTAACTTCAAAGAACTAGGGCATTGCATATAAATAATAACAAGCATCCAAGTACTAAACAATCCTAGGCATGTGCTCCAAATATAGTCATACGTGCTCGCAATAAGAACTTGCACAACATCTTTTGTCCAGCCAGCCCGTGGCAGCGGTGTCTCTAGGGAACTACTGGCAATTAAGGTGCTCCTTTTAATAGAGAACCGGAGCAAAGCATTAACACTCCGTGAACACATGTGATCCTCACACCACAGCCACCCCCCCGGTTGTCCCAATTATTGTCACTTTGTGCCTTTGGATCCGGACAATGATATGTGTACACAACTTGCAGATAATATCATAAAAAATACTATCATAATTATTCAATAATAAGTTCAGATATGAGATCATGGCACTCGGGCCCTAGTGACAAGCATTAAGCACAACAAGTTGCAACAAAGTCAAATAGAACTAATAGAGATACTAGGCACTATGCCCCTAACAGATCTTATTCGATTACATGATAGAACTCATCCAATCCCTACCATCCCCAAGCCTACAGCGGGGGATTACTCACTCATAGATGAGGGTAACATTAGTGGTTGATGGAGATGCGTTGGTGATGATGATGGCGATGATCCTCTCCAAATTCCCCGTCCGGCAGGGTGCCAGAACGGAGTTTCTGGATCCGAATCTTGGTTTCTCGTGGCGACGGCGGAGCGGAAATCTCTCTGAAAAACTATCGAACCCCCCTGAGTTTTAGGTCAGAAGGCAACTTATAGGCGCGGAGGGAGGCCGAGGAGCTACCTGGGATGGCCAAACCTCCCCTAGGCGCGGGGTCAGTGGGCCCGCGCCTGGGGTGGGTCTGGGCCCCCCAGGCCTCCTCTCTGTCTCCCCTTCTGGCTCCGTGGATCTTCTGGTGAGAAATAGTTTTTGGCATATTTTCCGGGATTTTCCCCGATAGTTCATTTTTTGCACAAAAACAAGACACCAAGGTAATTCTGTTGAAAACCGCGTCAGTCTGTGTTAGTCATATCCAAATCACACAAGTATAGAGGAAAAACAATAGCAAAGTGTTCGAGAAAGGATATACGTTTTGGGCATATCAACTCCCCCAAGCTTAGCTTATTGCTTGTCCTCAAGCAATTCAGTTGAAAACTAAGTGCGATGAAGAACTTTCACAAACACTTTGCTTCATATGATGTAAATATCCTCAGGACAGGAGTAGATGCTTAGACAATTCATAATAAAGAGTATGCACTAAGTCTACTCTATAGTCATTGCAAGCTATGAAGAGAAACCAACTCAATAATAATAAGTAGCATGAAACATAAACATAAGCAACATTGCAATGCTCATAATAAGGTATGATAGAGTGGTATCTCGCTTGCCTTTGTTTGAAGAGCACAATATAAATGCCAAGGCACCTCTGAAGTTCACATGAAGACTAGAGATAAAGATATCAGAGATACAAGCATCAAAGTCATGACATAATTAACCAAGTTTTGGAACAAACACAAGAATGATAACTATGCTCTCAAGAAGGTAATCATAGAATAAGTGGTGACTCAACAAAGTTGTGAAAACGGTTTTGTGAAGTTTTGAAAGGCTTCCTAATGCTGAAAGGAAGGTACTCATTAGCTTTGAGCTCTCATTGCCCCTATCATAGGCATCTTCATGTGGTTAAGGTGAAAGTGAGGTCCACTCTGAATCATATGCTTGACAGACCATAGACTGGAAATCCCAAGTCCCTTGAGTACAAGGGTCGCTCCGCATGCTACTCAACTTTGGTCACCTGAAAGTTCTTGTCATTGTAAATACATGCATATCATCGAGAACCGCCAACGGGGTACCCCTTGCACATGGTACATGAGCTTTCCCATAACCAAAATGACAAGGCAAGTAGACAATGAGCATATCAGCAATCTTTTTATTTACCATGTGCATAGCTTTTTATTGAGGATGCTTCATAGATGCTCATTATAGTGATGCTGCAAGTTTCCACCATGATTAAGCATGGCTTAGGCTAGCAGCCCAGGCGTTTCTCTAACACAATGTATAAACTCCATGAACTAACAACTTCCCCTTTTATTTCACATCGTCAACATCCATAAACAAAAGAGCAAAGAATCAACTGGATAGGATATCCAAAAGGTGTTGAAAGCGTTCCCCGTGACAGCACGGTTCTGCTGACTCCCAATATATAATAAGCAAGCATATAACTTTCATGGACTAGTCACAATGGTTCAAGATTATTAAGCGCAAGGAATAAAGTGTGCCATAAAGTTCGTGAGAGCTTTACTAACTAACTTTCTGAAAACAGACAAACATTTTATTTTGGAAGAAAACACGGCATATTGAATATGCGCTGAAGTAGCAAATGATGCTAATAGGTAGGTATGGTGGACACAACTGGCAATATTGGTTTTGGGGAGTTGGAAGCACAGGTAGAGAACATACTCATTGCAAGTGAAGGTTAGCAATAGAGAGGGAGCAACAAACGAGAGAGCAATAACTGTCATAATCATGCTTGCAACAAAATAGGACTAATTATGGCATGAAGTGATACAAGAACTCTGAGGCAAAATAAATCATCGAGGCTTACTGACTATTGATTAGTCATATGCATGCATGATCATGTGCCAAGTCGATTGACATGAACAGTCAGAGGAGGATACCACAATATCATACCAAAGTATGAATAAAACAATGCAAGTAAACATTCATGTGACATGCTACAAACTATTAGCAAGCTGGAGCTAATCATAGACAAGCAAGAACTACTAAGCATCCATAATGACATACACCTTACACAAACAGGCTAAGGATGCTCACAATGATGAGTATATGTACAAAAATGAAACAAATAGAGTTCGTTACCAGCCTCTTACCACACCTCAAGTTGTCTTAATCTTCATTATTGCCCTTCACTTGTGTGACTTGAATAATTAACATGAAACCGCAATCCACTGAGGACGGCTGAACGCTGCAAAGAACTCACAAAACCAAAGAAGAAGAACAAATATTTTTGGTGTTTTCGAATTTTTATTTTAGAAGGAAACCAACGCAAAACTAAATGAAGCAAAACAAAACCAAAAACAAAAACTAAGACGCTCCAAGAACAACACAACTGTGCATGAAACAATAAAAACGAAGTGTCTAGAAAGACCTGAGATTTTTATTGATGAAGAAGGGGATGCCTTGGGCACCCCCAAGCTTTGACGCTTGTACCTCTTGAGTAATTATTGGGGGTGACACGGAGTGGCTCCCCCCAAGCTTGAGCTTTTGTCCGTTCTTCTTCTCATTACAAATTCCTCTCTCTACACCTGAAAATTTTCTTTCATACAAAACTTCACAAAACTTCATTAGCAACATTAGTTTATTCAAATGATATTAGACCTCTGGCAAAGCTTTTTAACAGCAAGACTTTTCATTTAATACACAAGCTACTGTAGAAAATCCTTAAAAAAGCTCAATTTCTCAAAAAGAACCCGAAAAGGAATCAATAAGAAGCAAATGCAAATAATGGCAGAAATCTGTCAAAACAGACCAGCAGGTAGAAACCGATTTTTCCGAAGACTTTCTGTTGCTCAAATAAAAAAGTGTTGAAGTAACGAAAGTTAGGTAACATACTGGGGGATGTATTTGTAAATTTACAGCTCAATCCGACTTACAGAGACTCGTCACGAATTGTTATGGTGGAGGAAGGAAATCTGTTTCGAGACAGCAACTCCCCAAATCTTACTTCCCTCTCATTAGAGGTCATTCTTGGCACAAAAAGCAAACAAAAAGGATAAGGAAAGGTCATTACTGAAGTAATAACTTCCAAGACTCATGGAAACTTGTAAGGTTCCCAAACTTTAATAAGGTAGAGATCCCTGTGTTTACAATGCTAGTCCCTGGATCAATAGCTAGCATCCATAGTTAAGATGTAATATCAAGAAACAAAGGTCATAATACAACTTTATAACCAGGAATAAAATAATTTATTACATCTTACATAGATCATTTGGCTATCTCATTACAATGCAGCAGAATATACAATAGCATGGGGTCCTTCATCTTCAAAGTGCCACAGACAGACATGTTGGTTGTAGACTTGTAATTCTAATCATTAAACTTCACTAATATCAAACAAACCTGCAACATAACAAGTTACAGCCACAAGGGTCAATACATTTGAATTGTATTGGCAAGTGATACCATGGTAGTATAGTGGAGTCTATCATCCATATGCATTTGGCTAAGTGGAGATTAGGCTTGCTTTGCTCATAATAGATTTTCCTTATCATTTGAAAACACTAAGTTTTTGCTTGACAAAAATCACCCAAGGAATCTCCCAATAGAAATTGGTGATCCTTGAACCCTTGTTCAACCACAAGTTTTTAACTTAGAAATTGGGATGATGAGATTGTTGATAGCTTCCATGTCTTGATGCTCAAATTGTCCTTTACCAGGGACATGGCTAAGTACTTAGATTTTACACTCTATAGAGGTGGCGAACTTTCTCCACAAGACTTGGTTTCACCAAGACAAGATCTTTCAGAAGCCTTCCCTTAGACCAGAATGGACGCGTTCCAACCTATCAATCCCCTACCACCAACTGTCCATTTGGCTAAGTTATTGCAACCTATATGATCCAGGCAGAGCCCATAATGCCAAGTGGCTGCACTTGAAGCTTCTCAACATTTGACATCTCAAATCTCTTTGTTCCTGGGTGGCCATCCACAAGTGTGATACACCAGGGTAGACCATTGAAATGGTCCCTGAGTAACCACTCAACACAAACCAATCCTTCCATTCCACCCAGGTGATTCATTCACTTAGTTGTCTTTATTAAACAAAACATAAGTCCACAGACTTAGAAATATTCCATAGCATGAAATATAATCCACCCTTGTTTTCTACTAGCTAAGCTAAGCATGATAGTAGTAGGAATCTTAACTTAGGAAATTCTACTAAGGTTTCATCTACTAGGATTTCCCATAGCATAGTTTATACTGAGCAAAAATTCCATGCAAGTCCTACTTAGAAATATCACTAATGCATAGTGAAAATAATGGGACAAAAGTATGAAGCATCACTTGCCTTGTTGGTAGAGAGTATAAGCTCACTCCTTGATCTTTGCAATGTTCACACACTTCAAATCACTACAATTCAATCAAGCAAACAATGTTTCAATCTACCATTCAAGCAATTCATCACATAAAATGATAGAATCAAAACAATGCATGTAAGCATGCCAAAGATTGTTTTATTCGAGAAAGTGGTTTCTAATGGTTCATAAACATTTGAAAGCACCTAATGGTCACTTTATAAGGTGGCAAAACCATTTGCAAAAGTTTTTACTTCATAAACCATTTTTAAACCAAGTCATTATTTTATGTGGTGAAGAAATGCTTTTAATAAGGCAACATTCTATAGAGTTCACAAAATATGTTTTCAAACCATAAAACCTTGTGTTTAGGGTCAGAGAGTTTATTTCCAAAACATTTCCAAAGGTTTTCCTCCAAAATCATTTTTAACAACTAAACCATATTTTTATTTGACTAGAAATGGTTTAAATCAAATATTTATTCTTTTGCTTCACCAAATACATTTTTGAAACCACCAATTGATTCCTAGGGTCAGTAGGTTCAAAACAAACCATTTTTCAAAGATTTTATCCCCAAAATCATTTTAAAACAATTTTTATATCCTAAACATGCATACATAAGTTTCTGGAAAAACAAACAATTTAACAGAAACATTTTACCAAACAAAGGGCATGGTTGGCTAGGGATTGTCTTGCTGAATCCATTGATATAAAATTTGCAAAATTTGGACGTGTAGATTAAAAGTTATAGAGTTTACAAAATCTAGCATCTAATAGATCAAATCTGTTTTTAATCAAACGAACAGAGCCACGTGGCGTGTTCTTACTCGCTGATACCGGTTCATTCGGATCGGGCTCTGTGAGGCGTTGGGTCTAAATTACATCGCACGGCACAGATTGCTTCTTACCCCTTCGCTTAGTTTCTATCCTAATCGTCAGATCAAAATCCTACGGACCTAATTGCTTTGACCATTACATAGCGGCGCTAGCGGCGGCTGGTGGCGGCGCTGGCTCTGGCTACGGCAGGGCTGGTGATAGAGGAAGCGAGGGAGGAAAGGGAGTGGCTCACCAGGTTCGCCGAAGTGTGGGGATGCTCGAGGTGGTACTGGCTGGCGAAGGGGCACACGAGGATGCCCTTAATCGCTCACCGGAGTTGAGCTACGCCTCGGGCTCGCTCAGATGTCGACGGAGGCGAGGCTACATAGCGCGCTAGGACATGGAACAAGCAGCGTGAGATGCAGGAGAGTATACTGATCACAGGCGTGTCATCGAAAGGACAAGGGGTGGCCAGATTCTTACCAGAGACTTCGCCGGAGAGAAAACAGACGGTGGCGGCGGTGGTCGTCGTCGTTGCCGAGGTTCAGGGGCGCGCGGGGATGAGCTGATGCCACTGGAAGGTGCGCCAGGTTCTGGGGAACTCGTCTGTGTGGTCAAGGGGGCAAGGGGCAATGTCGGCTAGCCGGAATCGCTCGCGGAGCTCGCCGGAGCAGAGGGAAATTGGGCAGCCTGGGGCGCGCTAGGGTGAGGCGATGGAGGGGAAAGAGAGAGGGAAGGCTGGCGATTAAGAAGGCGTGGTCGCAGGGTGTAGTAATGCTGGCAGTAACGAGTATTGACGCGAGCGTTTAACGGCAGAAACCGCCGGCGAGGTTTGCGCGCGGGTGAGGAAGAAGGAGCTGGCGGTGGGACCGTTTCGTCAGCGAAGAGAGACAGAGAAGGTGGGGTCCATCGGTCGGTGACTGTGTGGGTCAAAACTTGAGTGAAAACGTTTCGCTGCGGGTGGGGTGGGGAATGGGCTTGCTGGGCCTTGTTGGGCTAGTTGGGCTGGGTCGACCTTGCTCTATTTTTTTCCTGTTCTAATCTTTTTCCATTTTCTATTTCTAATAATCTGTTTTGATTTTGATCAATCAATTCAAACATCAATTTGAATTAAAACCTTTGCCAAATTTTGTGTAGATTTAAATATTGATTAGTAGTACATTCTGAAGTCAATTTTTGAATAAAACTTTATTCTCTTTGGGTCTTTTTAATTATTCAAAAAGTCCCTTGTTTTAAATCAAATGAGATTTAATAATATTTCAAACACCATTTAAATTCTTTAGACTTTCCAAAACTTTTCAGTAGGTTTTTATTTGTTCAATTGGGTGTCAAATAATTCATCTTGAATTATTTGGAAAAGTTTTTAATATGATTTATTAATGATTTAAAATTGGTTTTGTCTTTATTCAAATGGATTTGGTTTATGCCATTTTATTTTATTTTGGAAATTCGTTATCCTTTTATTTTATTTGGATTTGGATTATAGTTCATTCCATTTGCTTATGGATTTGGCCAAGATTTGATTTGGTCTTTATATATTCTTTATTTAATATTTATTTCTTCATCTTATAAAATCCTTATCTTTTTATTTAGAGATCCAAACTTGGTGATTCCAAGTTGTGAAATCTTGTTTGATATTTATTTATCCTTTTAAATCCCTTTAGGATTATTTGTTCATCATTTGGTATGGTTTTCTGGATAAGTGCTTTATTTGCTTTGGAAATTTAATTTCCTTATCTTATTATATTCATAGGATTTTATCTATGGCTCCAAATTAAGTGAAACCAATTTCTATGGCTTTATAATTTTTCTATTTGTCTTTCTTGATCATTTGTGAATGTTTGTTGACAAATTTTTATATGGATCAAATCCATAGGCTTGGATATAACTTGGAAATGATTTTTATTCCATTAGGGTTTAGGGTTTGGATTTATTTTCCAAGTGTTTAAATTTCAAGATACATTCATTGAGGAATGCATTTCTCTAGATTTGAATTTATTTAGATTCAAACTTTATCCAAAGTTTGTTCAAGATGGGATTTTAAGTTTCCTTTTAGAAACAAAAGTTTCTTTTCACCCTAAAATTCAACAATAATTTATTTTATTTATTTATTTTTCACATTACAAGATTTGGAAAATATTGGAATATGACAGGCTACCACCCTTAAAATAAATCTCGTCCCGAGATTTGGGGAGGATAGGGGTTACAAGATGGCTCAAGGCAACTAGAGTACTACCACCCTTAAAAATTTCCAACTAAATTACATCTTGGCTTGCTTGGGATCTTGTTGAAACCTCTCTGGACAAACATCTGCATAGTGTCCTTTGTTTCCACACTTGAAACATGTGACAAGGCTGAGATCCTTCATAGGCTTTGTCTTGTGCTTCATCTTTTCTAGACAATTGCTTGCATAATGTCCTTGGTTACCATAGTTGTAACATGTGATAAGATTGAGTTCTTCACGTATCTTCTGTGGACAAGTTGCTACATAATGGCCTACCTCTTTGCAGTTGTTGCACCACACTTGGCTAATCCCCTTATACTTCTTCTTCTCTAGACATTCGCTGGTATAGTGTCCCATTTCTTTGCAATGACCACACACTACTGCAAAATAGGCTACCAGTGACTGGCTCAAAAAACCCATTAGTGACAGGCAAAGTGTCTGTCACTGATAACTAGTCACTGGTATGATGTTACTAGTGACAGACAAGTGCCTGTCACTAGTATCTATACCAGTGGCATTTATATATGCTTGTCACTAGTATGTGTATACTAGTGACAGACAAACAAGATACATGTCACTGGTTGCAATCAAATCCCATAGCCTCATAGGATATGTAGTGACATACCCATCATCCCACCCATCTCTGTTTTGAATTTCGATAATTAAAAAAGAAATTTCAATGAATATTTCATATATAGCACAATACGATGTTATAAAAAATGCATTTTCCATTAATACTTCAGATAGCACAATAAGACGTCGTACCAATGATACGTTCACAAAACCGAATATGATATAATATTTAAACTGGTAACACAATCACATAACAACTTGCAATCTATCATCGACGGAAATTTGGCAGAGCCTGTTTCCTCGCCTTTGAACTCCAAGAACAACAGCACCACAGTACATTATATTAGAGCCACTCTACACATAAGAAGTACCAAGCATATATGGCATGATTTAGTACCCTTGAGTAGACCACCAAGCTAATGCCCATCCAGGTTTGAATCAGCTTAACCAAAATCTTGGAATTTCTGAGTCGAGCTCAGCCGCAGTACTATTGTTGGGCATCCTCTTTATTCCGCGTCAGAACTCATTGGCCTGCGAAAAATCATACAAAGGAAGAAAAATGATTTTGCATCAGCCCATCTAACCAACTAATCTCTACTTTGTCCATAAAGTAAAACAAGAAATCAACTAAACATATAAGCATTGCCATAACAGCAGCAGAATAGAGCACATGAGTAACTTCGGTCTATCTTAGGTGATTAGTTGTAGGAATCTGATTATAGACATTCTTCCTGTACATGGTACTGCTAAACACACACATATCTGGTGGTAATAAAACTGTGTATGTCAAAGTTTCAAATAATATGATAAATTTCACCTTAGATATGTAATACTTGAAAGATCGACAAGTCTCCAATAATATCACTAAATACCTCATCACCATACGTACAATATCCCTTTAGAAAATCTTTATGGGGATCTGCCAGAGTTCAGTGACAAGCTATGTTGGTATAGAGACCTGCCAGAGTAAGAAACATATATTTAATCAAAGAAAAAACCTGCAGAAAAAATATGTAAAAATGATGCAATGTAGATGAAATTAATCACCTCTCAACAACATTGCGAAATCATTCAGATATTTGCTCATCTTAAGAATGTTAAGAGTTTTAGAGACCCACACTTTAGCAGCAAGATAAAACAATCAATAAGCGTCAGGTGATTTTTTTTGCAAAACGATTTATTTGAATGATAATTCCATACATTCGGAAGAAAATGCCTACCGGTTGATGACCAATGTCTTCAAGTTAATTAAATACATATTCCGTTTGTTAAAAAGATAAGTTCTTTGATGTATTAACACAAATATGAAGAGTGCAGTACCCAAATACTGATAAAGACTGAGAAGCGACAGACAGATATCAGGCATAGAAACTAAAGGAGACATGCATGTGATACTCGAATGGATAGCAAGACGTTGGTGAGTTACTTACACAGGGAGAACGTGAGGCAACAACACCAGAGGTAATTAGATGTTGATAGTGCTGGAGTTGAAATTTGTATTTCTTTTGCACGCCTAGTGATCGGCACCATCTTCAAGATGAGCACACCATATCATACTTCAGAATTTCTATTTCAGTACAAACATCCGACGGATTCTTCATCCACTGTAGAGCACAGGCGAAAAAAATACCAAATTACATAGGGGAAAAGGGGATCTCTTCCAGGTAGTTGCGCACAGCGCACCTCCCCACCTCTTCCGGTTTCCCTTCCGTCGTCACTCCAGAGTCTTCGGGGGCCACCATGACTATGTATATCCCAAACCCTGTTGCTGATCCTTCCAGAATTTAGAAACCTTACATTGGATGCCATTGAGAAGGCCATGGTTCCGCCTCGCCGCGATCGTTCGTCAAGCCGGCGCTCGAGGCGGCACGACGGTGGCCGCACGAGTCATGTGGCGTGGCGTGGAACTGCCAGATCGGGTGGTCCGGCAGCGGCGTAGCAAGGGACATCGCGAGGAGAGGAGGTAGCCGGGAATTGGGCGTCGTGGTGGAAGGATGGGTCATGGGGGGAGATCCTGATCTATATTTTTTTATTTTTATAAGAAAGAAGTCCAGATAACCCCTATGTATCAGGTTTGGGACACTAACCACCCCCAACTATTAACTAGAGCACTTAACCTCTCTAAGTATCTAATACCAGCCAAATTACCCCTGAGACCAACAATGGCTGTTTTGGGAGCGGTTTTGGTCTACGTGGACACTGGTTTTGGTCCATGTTTTTCTGAACGGCTTACGTTCTGCTGCTATGACGCGGCCACTTCTGCTGCCGCCCATCCGGGTGCCTCATCCAGGAGATGCCTAATGGTTACTCTAAGGTGACGTCGGTGGAGCACGTCGAGGCCGGTGACGATGCCATGGTGTACGGACTCTACATGTCCCTAGTAAACTCCGGGCTGGCATTCAGCGCGATATAGTGGGCGTGCGGGTGGTTGGTGAGCGCCATGGCCATTGTACCCACCTCCGAATGAACGGAGGTGAATGCTAAAACTGGCAGAGTGGATAACGGCGGATAACGGCGAGCTTCTACGGCGGCGTTACAATGTCAACGACGCCCCAGCGAACGAAGCTCTCCGGCAGCGGCACGAAAGACATGCGTATGATAAACATACTTATCCTGCCGAAGTCCAATGCAACATGATGATCCTGCAAGAGTGCTGCAATGACACCATGGACGTGCCATGGTCAAGCACAGTCACGCCGCGGCGGCTACCTGCTACTTTCTTCTTGCCCACGTGCACACGACGCGGCACACCGGGCATACGCACGTCCGCGAACAGCACCCCACACACCCGAGTTATGCACCGCCAGTGTGCTTCTTACAGTAGCACAGGGAGACGTCGACAATAGCCATGCACCGCCAGTGTGCTTCTTACAGTAGCACAGGGAATGGGTGTCTCGGCACCAGCGATGGCATCTCTCTTGCTTAAACCATTGTCCACATGGACCAAAACCGCTTTTAAAACATCCATCATCGGTTTGAGGGGGTAATTTGTCCAGTATTAGATACTTAGGGGGGTTAAGTGTTCCAGTTAATAGTTAAGGGGGGTTAGTGTCCCAAACCTGAAATATAGGGGGGTTATTTGGACTTCTTTCTTTTTATAAAAGAAGATCGTGATCTGTATCGTTCTAGGGAGTTATTTCTCCTATTTCCTCGGGCGGGCGGCACATGCGGTGGAAAATTTCTCCCGATCGGCGGAGCATGATCCGTCAAATATACTAAGTACATACAGATCATTCGATTAAGTGGAACAAGGCTCGGTACACATATTGGGGTGCTTTGAAGAATTTTAATAGTAGTATAGATATAGATATAAATGGAGAAGATCCCACAATGCTTGTTAAAATGTGTACACAAAGTTTGGTGGACATTGAAAAAGTCATGTTTGCTCTTTTATAAATAGTATAGATGTAGATATACGAGTTTGAACCAAATTGGTTGACAAGACTGGAACGAGCGAGTATAGTCTTCCTTTGATCTCGACTCGATCCACATCCATCTCGCCTAAGCATTGAGCGACCGAGTGGCCAACCTAGAGGCGCTCGAAGGGCATCAGAGACTACAGGTTGGTACGGGATTTGTAATTTTAGTTAGGAAAAGAAATTCCGGCCAAATGTGACAGGCCCCATCACTAAGAAATTTGATCATAGCATTACCAGTGACAGGCTATATAGATGTCTGTCACTAAGTAATTTTTTTATTCCACCGGTCTCCACAAAATATACTAGTGACAGTTACTTTTATATGCCTGTCACTAGTATTTTGTACTAATGACAGGCTTATCCTTGTCTGTCGTTGGTAATACTTACTAGTGACAGTCATAGTTTTGCCTGTCACTAGCCACCTAGAGGCTATAAGCCTTTTTACAGTAGTGACATTGCACATGGCTTTTGTCCTTCTTTTTCTTGGGTTTCTCCAAAGCTAGGAGTGCTTCTAGTTCATGTTCTTCATATGTTATCTCAAAGGTAGGAACAGTTCCTGGTCTCCTTGACATTTTCTTATTCATTGGATAATACATATGTCTCCTCTTTGGTCCTTTAAATTGAGTCATATTGCATGGAGGTGCAAGCTGAGATTTTCCTTTGTCTTCATCCTTCTTGGTAGACTTGGCTCTCTCATGGTAGTCTGCAATCAGTTGTTGCACTCCACCTTGTTTCCTTTGTTGAACTATGGAATAGATGGGGCATTGGATAGGGACATGATTATTCCCTTCACATAGGTAACAAGTAGCTTGAGACGTGGGGCATTGGTTAGTTGGATGTTTCTCTTCACAATTGGGGCATTGAGCTTCATGTTCCTTGGTAGTGTGATCCTTGTCTCCACAAATATTGCAAGCTTGGGTTCCTTCTAGAATAACATCTTTGTCATCCTTGTTGTCACAAGCTCCTTGGGAAGAGTTGTCTCCCATGTTGATCATTTGAGTAGACATCCCTTGCAACAATTTGGATTGAGTTTCCAAAACTTTTTGCATGGTTGGGTCTAACTCATTGTTGTTGGCTAAAAACTGAGTTGTCACTTGGCTCAACTGGGTTTGTCTTGCTAGCAGTTGATCTCTCATGTGCATCTCTTGGTTGATGTTGTCATCATTCTTGATGTTGGAGTCTCTTGGAGAAGTCATCTGTTTGGATTGGTTTGGGATTAGAATAGGCAAAAGATTCCTAAGGAAATAGTTCTAATCACACACAACACAATTCACACAAGCAATGTACAAGCAATCACAAACAAGCATTCCACTCAAACAACAAGTTTCAAGCATATTTTCAGGCAACCAAAATATTTTGTTACACCACATAAGTTGGTGGGTTTGATTTGAACTAAATATGGTGGTCCATCTATATGGTTCACTTGTGATCTTTCCATCCTTCTTGGTTGATTCTTCTTGAACAAGAAGTTTGTATCCTTAGAGAATTTCTTGCATCTTGGTCTCAAAACTCCAAAGTGATGGATGGTTCCTTCTAAGTTGTTTTCCTTAGTCTTCAAGTCTTGAGTGACATTTCTTGTTTCACTTGTAATCCTTAGTGATATCCAAGGTTGAAGTCCTTGTTGAGAATAAGGTTGAAATCACTTGAAGATGTTGAAGTCATTAGAGTTGATGAAGTCCTTTGCACATGGTGAAGTCTTTGGCCATGGGGTAGGCTTGTCCATCAAGTTGAAATAGAAGAGATGTAGAATCAAAACCAAAAATGGTTGAGGAAAAAGTTTACAAGATTGTTTGTAAATAAGTTTTTGAACAAATACAACTCCTATTTTCCTAAGGGGTTTTGTCCAATCCTAGGTTTACAATTCTACAGGCAACACAATGCTCTGATACCATCTGTAAGGTTCCCAACCTTTAATAAGGTAGAGATCCCTGTGTTTACAATGCTAGTCCCTGGATCAATAGCTAGCATCCACAGTTAAGATGTAATATCAAGAAACAAAGGTCATAATACAACTTTATAACCAGGAATAAAATAATTTATTACATCTTACATAGCTCATTTGGCTATCTCACTACAATGCAGCAGAATATACAATAGCATGGGGTCTTTCATCTTCAAAGTGCCACAGGCAGACATGTTGGTTGTAGACTTGTAATCCTAATCATTAAACTTCACTAATATCAAACAAACCTGCAACATAACAAGTTACAGCCACAAGGGTCAATACATTTGAATTGTATTGGCAAGTGATACTATGGTAGTATAGTGGAGTCTATCATCTATATGCATTTGGCTAACTGGAGCTTAGGCTTGCTTTGCTCAAAATAGATTTTCCTTATCATTTGAAACCACTAAGTTTTTGCTTGACAAAAATCACCCAAGGCATCTCCCAATAGAAATTGGTGATCCTTCAACCCTTGTTCAACCACAAGTTTTTAACTTATAAATTGGGATGATGAGATTGTTGATAGCTTCCATGTCTTGATGCTCAAATTGTCCTTTACCAGGGACATGGCTAAGTACTTAGATTTTACACTCTATAGAGGTGGCGAACTTTCCCCACAAGACTTGGTTTCACCAAGACAAGATCTTTCAGAAACCTTCCCTTAGACCAGAATGGACGCGTTCCAACCTATCAATCCCCTACCACCAACTGTCCATTTGGCTAAGTTATTGCAACCTATATGATCCAGGCAGAGCCCATAATGCCAAGTGGCTGCACTTGAAGCTTCTCAACATTTGACATCTCAAATCTCTTTGTTCCTGGGTGGCCATCCACAAGTGTGATACACCAGGGTAGACCATTGAAATGGGCCCTGAGTAACCCCTCAACACAAACCAATCCTTCCATTCCACCCAGGTGATTCATTCACTTAGTTGTCTTTATTAAACAAAACATAAGTCCACAGACTTAGAAATATTCCATAGCATGAAATATAATCCACCCTTGTTTTCTACTAGCTAAGCTAAGCATGATAGTAGTAGGAATCTTAACTTAGGAAATTCTACTAAGGTTTCATCTACTAGGATTTCCCATAGCATAGTTTATACTTAGCAAAAATTCCATGCAAGTCCTACTTAGAAATATCACTAATGCATAGTGAAAATAATGGGACAAAAGTATGAAGCATCACTTTCCTTGTTGGTAGAGATTATAAGCTCACTCCTTGATCTTTGCAATGTTCACACACTTCAAATCACTACAATTCAATCAAGCAAACAATGTTTCAATCTACCATTCAAGCAATTCATCACATAAAATGATAGAATCAAAACAATGCATGTAAGCATGCCAAAGATTGTTTTATTTGAGAAAGTGGTTTCTAATTGTTCATAAACATTTGAAAGCACCTAATGGTCACTTTATAAGGTGGCAAAACCATTTGCAAAAGTTTTTACTTCATAAACCATTTTTAAACCAAGTCATTATTTTATGTGGTGAAGAAATGCTTTTAATAAGGCAACATTCTATAGAGTTCACAAAATATGTTTTCAAACCATAAAACCTTGTGATTAGGGTCAGAGAGTTTATTTCCAAAACATTTCCCAAAGGTTTTCCTCCAAAATCATTTTTAACAACTAAACCATATTTTTATTTGACTAGAAATGGTTTAAATCAAAGATTTATTCTTTTGCTTCACCAAATACATTTTTGAAACCACCAATTGATTCCTAGGGTCAGTAGGTTCAAAACAAACCATTTTTCAAAGATTTTATCCCCAAAATCATTTTAAAACAATTTTTATATCCTAAACATGCATACATAAGTTTCTGCAAAAACAAACAATTTAACAGAAACATTTTACCAAACAAAGGGCATGGTTGGCTAGGGCTTGTCTTGATGAATCCATTGATATAAAATTTGCAAAATTTGGACATGTAGATTAAAAGTTATAGAGTTTACAAAATCTAGCATCTAATAGTTCAAATCTGTTTTTAATCAAACGAACAGAGCCACGTGGCGTGTTCTTACTCGCTGATACCGGTTCGTTCGGATCGGGCTCTATGAGGCGTTGGATCTAAATTACATCGCACGACACAGATTTCTTCTTACCCCTTCGCTTAGTTTCTATCCTAATCGTCAGATCAAAATCCTACGGACCTAATTGCTTTGACCATTACACAGCGGCGCTGGTGGCGGCGCTGGCTCTGGCTACGGCGGGGCTGGTGATAGAGGAAGCAAGGGAGGAAAGGGAGTGTCTCACCAGGTTCGCCGAAGTGTGGGGATGCTCGAGGTGGTACTGGCTGGCGAAGGGGCGCACGAGGATGCCCTTAATCGCTCACCGGAGTTGAGCTACGCCTCGGGCTCGCTCAGATGTCGACGGAGGCGAGGCTACATAGCGTGCTAGGACATGGAACAAGCGGCGTTAGATGGAGGAGAGTATACTGATCACAGGCGTGTCATCAAAAGAACAAGGGGTGGCCAGATTCTTACCAGAGACTTCGCCGGAGAGAAAACAGACGGTGGCGGCGGTGGTCGTCGTTGTTGCCGAGGTTCAGGGGCGCGCGGGGATGAGCTGATGCCACTGGAAGGTGCGCCAGGGTCTAGGGAACTCATCTGTGTGGTCAAGGGGGCAAGGGGCAACGTCGGCTAGCCGGAATCGCTCGCGGAGCTCGCCGGAGCAGAGGACGGTGCAGAGGGAAATTTGGCAGCCTGGTGGCGCGCTAGGGTGAGGCGACGGAGGGGAAAGAGAGAGGAGAGGCTAGCGATTAAGAAGGCGTGGTCGCAGGATGGAGTAATGATGGCAGTAACGAGTATTGACGCAGGCGTTTAACGGCACAAACCGCCGGCGAGGTTTGCGCGCGGGTGAGGAAGAAGGAGCTGGCGGTGGGACCGTTTCGTCAGCGAAGAGAGACAGAGAAGGTGGGGTCCATCGGTCGGTGACTGTGCGGGTCAAAACTTGAGTGAAAACGTTTCGCTGCGGGTGGGGTGGGGAATGGGCTTGCTAGGCCATGTTGGGCTAGTTGGGCTGGGTCGACCTTGCTCTATTTTTTTCCTGTTCTGATCTTTTTCCATTTTCTATTTCTAATAATCTGTTTTGATTTTGATCAATCAATTCAAACATCAATTTGAATTCAAACCTTTGCCAAATTTTATGTAGATTTAAATATTGATTAGTAGTACATTCTGAAGTTATTTTTTGAATAAAACTTTATTCTCTTTGGGGTCTTTTTAATTATTCAAAAAGGCCCTTGTTTTAAATCAAATGAGATTTAATAATATTTCAAACACCATTTAAATTCTTTAGACTTTCCAAAACTTTTCAGTAGGTTTTTATTTGTTCAATTGGGTGTCAAATAATTCATCTTGAATTATTTGGAAAAGTTTTTAATATGATTTATTAATGATTTAAAATTGGTTTTGTCTTTATTCAAATGGATTTGGTTTATGCCATTTTATTTTATTTTGGAAATTCTTTATCCTTTTAT
Source organism: Avena sativa (assembly GCA_916181665.1). Taxonomy (NCBI): domain Eukaryota; kingdom Viridiplantae; phylum Streptophyta; class Magnoliopsida; order Poales; family Poaceae; genus Avena; species Avena sativa. The sequence goes on from OV702296.1 coordinate 224,106,670, forward strand.
TTTATTTGGATTTGGATTATAGTTCATTCCATTTGCTTATGGATTTGGCCAAAGATTTTATTTGGTCTTTATATATTCTTTCTTCATCTTATAAAATCCTTATCTTTTTATTTAGAGATCCAAACTTGGTGATTCCAAGTTGTGAAATCTTGTTTGATATTTATTAATCCTTTTAAATCCCTTTAGGATCATTTGTTCATCATTTGGTATGGTTTTCTGGATAAGTGCTTTATTTTCTTTGGAAATTTAATTTCCTTATCTTATTATATTCATAGGATTTTATCTATGGCTCCAAATTAAGTGAAACCAATTTCTATGGCTTTATAATTTTTCTATTTGTCTTTCTTGATCATTTGTGAATGTTTGTTGACAAAATTTTATATGGATCAAATACATAGGCTTGGAGATAACTTGGAAATGATTTTTATTCCATTAGGGTTTAGGGTTTGGATTTATTTTCCAAGTGTTTAAATTTCAAGATACATTCATTGAGGAATGCATTTCTCTAGATTTGAATTTAGTTAGATTCAAGCTTTATCCAAAGTTTGTTCAAGATGGGATTTTAAGTTTCCTTTTAGAAACAAAAGTTTCTTTTCACCCTAAAATTCAACAATAATTTATTTGTTTATTTATTTTTCACATTACAAGATTTGGAAAATCTTGGGATGTGACAAACCTCTTGGATTATCTCCCAACAAGTACTTTTCTTTAACGCCTTTAAGTTAGGCATGGCGAAGAGCAAAGATTGTAAAGGAGAAAATTAAAAGTGAGCAAGTATAACCACTATGAAAAACATTATTTTGTTCATTATTTTTTTTTGTTAACAAGGTTGATCAAGTCTTGTTACCAAAACGATCTTATATGAATCAAAACTTTGCACTCCACAAGGTGATTATGTTACCTCATACTTGATAGCAATGGTTCCAATCATAATAGTTTCAAAATTTTCTTGTGGAATGGGACAATATATTTCTGCAACCTTTATGCTCTCAATATTTTCAATAGAATTCAGGCAATAGCTTCTAACAACCTTCTTGGGGAAATAGATAGTGTGCTCTTTGTCATTAATATTGAATGTTACCTTTCCTTGATTGCAATTGATGATAGCACCTGCAGTATTAAGAAAAGGTCTCCCAAGAATAATAGACATATTATCATCTTCAGCCATTTCAAGCACAACAAAATCAGTTAGAACCATGCAATTCTGAGCAACTTGAACAGGAACATCCTCACATATAGCAACAGTAATAGTAGTTGACTTATTAGCCATTTGCAAAGATATATCAGTTGGTATAATTTTTTCTAACCGGAGTCTCTTATAGAGAGAAAAAGGCATAACACTAACTCCAGCCCCCAAATCACATAAAGCAGTTCTAACATAATTATTCTTAATGGAGCAAGGAATAGTTGTTATACCTGGATCACCAAGTTTCTTTGGAACCTTACCATTGAAGGAGCAATTAGCAAGTAGAGTAGAAATCTCCTCATTAGGAATCTTCCTTTTATTAGAAACAATATCCTTCATATAATTTGAATAAGGAGGCAATTTAATAGCATCAGTCAAAGGAATTTACAGAAATAAAGGCTTCATCCACTAACAAAACTTGTTATAGTGTTGTTCCTCCTTTTACTTGTGTTTCTTACCTAGAAAAGGCATAGGTTTCTGCACCCAAGGTTCTCTCTCTTTACCATGTTTATTAGCAATAAAATCTTGCTTTGTGTACCTAGTGTTCTTAGTGTGTTTCTCAGGTTCTTCCTCAACTTCCTCGTTATCAGGAGACTCATTAATATTACCACTCTCAGTTTCAGCATTAGAGACAAATATACTATTAGGATATATAGCAGGTTCAAGTGGTTCCTCAACTTTCTTATGTTTCTTTTTCTTCCTCTTACGAGGACTACCACTATCTTCACCTTGTTGGGAATCCTGCTCTATTCTTTTAGGGTGTCCTTCAGGATATAAAGGATCTCGAGTAGCTATACCACTCCTAGTTCTAATTCCATAAGCATGTTTATTTCCTGAAGCATTAACTAGCATATCCTTTTGTACTTTAGCAAGTTGATCAAGTTGAGTTTGAACCATTTGAAAGTGTTTACAAAGCATTTTAATATCATTAGAATTTATTTCTACAATATCTTTCAACTCATGAATAGCTCTAGTGTTTTCCAATAAATGATTCTGAACTTGTTTATTAAAATTACCTTGTTTAACAATAAATGTGTCAAGTTCCTATAAGCATTGATCAGGGGGCTTGCCATAAGGAATATCACCTTCATTAAATTGGAGAGAGTGTACCTCAATAGTATATGAGTGGGGAATTGGCTTACATAATTCTTCTATAGGAGGTAGATTCTTCACATCTTCAGCTCTAATACCTTTCTCCTTTAGACACTTTTTATCTTCCTTCATCACTTCATCATTTAATGCAATAAATCCCCTCTTCTTTGTTGTTGGTGTTGGAACTGGTTCAGGAAAAACTGGTTCAGGAGTAATAGGCTCAGGTGTATTCAACTCAGTTGAAGTCCAATCATCATAATTCTTGCTTATCTTGTTCATTAATTCTTCAGCATCTGTAGGGGTCCTTTTCCTGAAAACACAATCAGCAAAGCTATCTAGGTAGGTCCTAGAATCATCAGTTAGTCTATTATAATAAATATCAAGAAGCTCATTCTGAGGTAATGGACATCCAGGATATGCATGAATCAAGGAACAAAATATTTTCCATGACTTAGACAATTTCTCTTCTTCTCCGTGTTTAAAATCAAAAAGTCTCTGCAAATTAGCATGTCTAACACTGGGAGAAAAATATTTATGGAAGAAAGAAGCAATCAAGCAATCAGGGCTATCAATGGAACCAAGAGGTAATCTATTAAACCAAGCCCTAGCTTCTCCTTTTAGTGAAGAAGGGAAGATCTTAGCAACAAAGTTGTAACATCCCAGATTTTGTATTAGGATGTTATTAGTGTCATGCATCATCCTTGCATCATTGCATCCTACAAATGAAAATTGCAATAAAATCCTAAACATCTAAACCTACCAAAACCCTACTAGGGTTTTCCATATGTAAGCATTGTTGTAAGTGGTCAAGCATGATCCTCCTAAAAACTTTGTAAAACATTAAATTATGGTCCCAAGGTGACCACCTTATTTTTACAAAAATTTAGATGTTGGTTTCATCACTTTTTGACTTTATATGCAAAAGTTATTTAAGTTTTGCTAAAACAGAAATTAAAGAAAATGTTCAAGGAAAAAAAAGGGCAACCTAGCTTAACTGGGCCGATGCGCCAGCCCACCTGCGCCCGCGCGACATCTAGTTACCCGCGCCCGCGTCAGCCCACTTCTCCCCTCCGCCACCGACACCCGGACCCCACCTGTCATCCCTCTCCCTCCCAGAGTCCGCGACGAACACTGCTTCTGCCATGTCGGGACCCCCACATCCCAACGGACTTGGCCACCCCCTTCCCAAGCATCTGGATCTTAAAAGCCGACCCCTCCCGTTTCCTTTCCCTCGAAAAACCCTAGCTCGAGCTTCGCCAAATCGCTGTCGTTCTTCCTCGCCGTCATCGCGCTCGGGAAGGTTGAGGATCCGGCGATTTGCGCCACCCCGAACCCTCCCTTGCTGTTGATTGTACTCCCCATGCTTCACTGTCTCCCCTGACCGCTTTTTCCCCTTCTACAGAGCACTAAATCGCGCTCGATTCCTCGCCGACGCCTCACCGGAGTTCGCGGAGATCGGCGGAGCACCGCGGCTGGACGAGGAAACGAACGTGGACGCCAGTCTCACAATCGAGACCGCGAGGAGGAGCCGCACGTCGTCGTCTGCCCCGCTGCCTCGGGAAGCCACCGGATTGTCGCCGAGCTCCACCACCCGACAGCGCCGCCGCCTCGCCATCAGCACCGTCGCGGTAAGCCACTGCCCCCTTCCGTCATTGGATCTGCTACCAGTGGCCCAGATTAGAAGGGCGCGCGAAGCGGTACGTGCCAATCGCGCCGCGCCGCGTGGCAAAGCGCGTCGGCACCGCGCCAGCGCCGCGTCACCCCCCACCTTGCCAGCTGGCCCGATCAGAAGCTGCCACTTGGCAATATTTTAAGATAGGGTTAGATCTGTTTGGCAGAATCAAGTTAAAAGTTGCGAAATTCATAAAAAAATAAATACTTGGCCAAATGTAGATTATAATATACAGTTGGATTCATAATTTTATGTAGAACCCAGATCTGCAATAAAATTCTAAGTTTATAGTAGGGCTTTGGGTGTAGAATTAAATCTATAGATTAGAGTGTTTATTCTATAGAAAAATAATTAAATTTCTGTTTTAGTTGATTCTTGTTGCAATAACTTTGTTTCCACAATACCTACTGAACAAAATTATAAAACTTTGCTTAAGATCATTTGATCTAATTTGGGGCTAATTAGATGGTTTGATCTCCTTTTAACCCTATGAATTGTATTAGTGACCCAAATAGATCTAAACCTATGGGAAATCAATCCTAGTAACACCCTTAGCACTATTGCAGTCTAAACTATGCAACCTTGGGCAATTTAGAAAACCAATCTTGCATAAAATACCATGTTGCATGCATGCATGACTATCTCTGTGACATGTTTGAGCAAGTTGTGATCAGATCTATGTTTGTGATTCGTTAGATTGTTCGGAGTGCGCTAAGGAGTGCTATTGTGTAGAGTGCTGCTCGGATCAAGGCAAGTTACACCACTTGTTCATAATGTTGTCCCAGTTTTGATTCTATGCATGTGATCTTCAAAATTCTGTAGTATGCATGTGTAGGGTGTTCTAGTAGAATTTTCCCTTAGTTATATTTTGCAAGTGCGATGATTTTGTAGTATTCCATGGGTAGCTCTATACTTAGGATTTACCCTCCTAATAGGTTCCCCTGTTTTTGCTAAGTATTGCTTGCTATGCTATATATACAAAGTACCGTTGGGGGGTTCGAAAGACAAAGAATTTTTCTAAGTATAAAGGCTCTCTAGAGCAAACTTTTCTCCTCAAATCCACTTCAAAATAAAACTAAGTTTTCTTCTGGGCGGAATGGTTGTCGGGTCAACGAGTGAGATTTTGGTGGAGGACGGCTGCCCAGGAATCAAAGAAGACTGCCATGTTTCAGAATCCAGAAGCTTCCAGTGCAACCACAATACATTATGGGCTCTGTCTTGGCCTAGTACTTAGTGGGAAACCTCACTTGGGTACCAACATTTGGAGGTTCTTGGCATGGTTGGATCCAGAAGGTAGAGGGGCTACTAAGGGAAAGCCTCGCCATGGTCTTGTCTGTAAAAGGACTTGATCATGGATTGTGGGTAAAGTGCACAAACTCTCGAGAGTATTGCAATCTGATCGATCAACCGTGTTCACGGAAACAGAACAACATTGAGCATCTGCAGGATGGAGCCTTTGAAGGATCGTCCTCTCTCTTTTCTAAAACAAAGTTTTGAAACCCCATGGCGTGCGTAATATCGCCAATGGGTGGGATTTTGGGAACTTGGTGTGTAATATTGTAACATCCCAAAAAACATGTTTCAAACTCATGTATATCATCCATGCATCCATGATCATTTAGGGTTTCATTTTCAAAAACAGGAGCATTGTTGCTCAATATTTTATGCAAGTATACTCAAACCTTTGTGCTACTTGTTGTTGAGAAAGGTACTGTTAACCATTCAGTATTGTTTAGAATCCAAACTCAGGTGATTTCTAAAACTTGAGCAAAGTCTCAAAGCAAAATATTAAGTAAAACCAAATCTATGCCTATTATTACACCACATAATGGCATGGTTTTATTTTATTTTTCAAAATACCCAAGTGTGTTTGAGTGAACAGATGTGTTTGACACTTATTTGAGTACAAGATTTATTGTACAAAAGCCCTGAAAAGTTTTGGAATCAAACAGATTTGAATTGAAGTTTGAAAACCATTTTAGAAAAGCAAACAGAAAAAGAAAAAGCTTAAAAGAGAAAAAAATAAGCCTCAGCCGAATCTGGCCTAACTAGCCCAGCTAAGCCCAGCACCCCACCCCGCGAACCGTTTTTCTTCACTCACCCCCGCACCCGCTGAGTGACTGACAGTCAGGACCCACTCCCCCTCCGTTTCTCTCGCTGACAGCCAAGGCCCACACAGCGTTGTCGTCTCCACCCTCACCGCGACGTGTTCTTCCCCAAATCACGCCGTTCGTTACCTGGTTGATTCGCTCGTGAATTCGCGTTGATTGCAGGAGTTAATCACGCCCTCGCCTGGCCTACTTAAACCCCCTCTGCCCCCTCTCCATTTCCCCCCAAACTCCGAGCACAAAGCACCCCCAGGCTGCCCGCATTCATCCTCGCACCGCCGCAGACAGAGAGTACTCCGGCGACCGATTTCGGTGAGCCTCGTGCGCCCCTCTCCCTCTGGTTCTTGCAGACAGCCTTGCCACTTCCTTGCGCATGTACTGACACTGTTGGTTCGTCCTGTACTTCCCCAGGTCGTCGATTGCGTCCAACGCTGCAAGCTCCCGACGACACCCTCAACTCCGGCGACCAAATTCAGTAAGCCCCTTGTTCCCCTCTACCTCTGATGCACACGATCTTGCTCACCGTAGTCTTGTGCATCCCCTGATGCTGTTTGTACATGCTAGGGTGACCAGGAGCATCGCCAACATCGTCATCCACCCAAGCCCGACGCCGCCCGCAACTCCGACGAGCTCCAGCGACCGTCTCCGTGCGCCCCTTGTCAAGCCGTCGCCAGGTTGAGCTTCAGCACACCGTCACGTTTCCGGTAAGCACCTCCAACGACCCCAGAGCCACCTGTAGCACCGGCCGCCGTAGGTAGAGCTCGCCGCCGCTAGTAGCCACCGCCAGCGCCGCCCAGCTTTGGTCGTTTGATCCAAGGCCGTCAGATCTGGATCCAGCGTGCGAGATTAGATCACTTAACGAACCGTTACGAGTAGATCTGTGCCGTGCAGGTTAAGTAGATCCAGTGGCTCAGAAGCGCGATCCAACGCGAAATGGTACGGGCCAATCAGATTAAGACGCGTGGCCAAGAATTAGATTTAAAAACAGAATTTGAATCTATTAGATGTTCAAATTTGTTTTGGCTATAAATTTTGATCCCCACGTTAGAATTTGACAAATTTTATATCCTTGGAATCAGGAGAGCAAGCCCATTCTGTTTATGCAATGTGTTTAATGTTTTTCTTCTGTTAAAATGGTTTTATTTGCAGAAACATGTGTAGGGCTAATTTGAGTATATGAAATGTTTAGGAAATGTTTTAGGGTTTAAATAAATGTTGATTGGCAAGTTTTTAACTTGTTTATGATTCAGTACTATACACTTGCTTTGTTGAGTTTTAAAAATCATCACATATCATATTGCATGCATGCATATATTTTTGTTTGTATATGTTTTGTATGTGATTTGTGAATATGGTTCTTTGTGTAGATTTTGGTGCTAGTGATTGTGAGTGTGAGGAGTGTATCTACTCTCCAAACTACCAAGGCAAGTGGTACTTCATGAATATTTATCCCTATGTTTTCTACTAAGCATTAGAAATATTTTGCTAGTCTTGCATGCTATATTTTACTTTTATGCCATGTTGGGAAATCCTAGTAGTTGTAGAATTGCTAGGAAATTTCTAAGTTAAGATGCTTATCTATGCCATGCTTAGCCTAGCTAGTAGCAACCAAGGGTTGGTGAAATATACATGCTATGATGAAAATATTTCTAAGTCTTTGGACTTGTGTTTTGCCTAATAAAACAACTAAGTAAATGAAACACCTGGGTGGAATGGAAGGAATGGTTTGTGTTGAGTGGTTACACAAGGCTAGGGGACTGGTGAACCTTGTGTATCTCACTTGTGGAAAGCCACCCAGGAACAAAGAGATTTTAGAGGCAAAGTGTTGAGAAGCTTCTAGTGCAACCACTTGGCAATATGGGCTCTGCCAGGATCACATAGGTTGCTAGAACTTAGCCAATTGGACAGTTGGTGGTAGTGGGATGATAGGTTGGAACACGTCCATTTGGTCTAAGGGAAGGCTTCTGAAAGGTCCTGTCTTGGTGAAAATCAAGGCTTGTGGGGAAAGTGCACCACCTCTGCAGATGGAAGAATCTAAGTACTTAGCCAAGTCCATGGTAATGGACAACTTGAGCATCAAGACATGGAAGCTATCAAGAATCTCCTCATCCCAATTTCTAAGTAAAAACTTGTGGGTGAACAAGGGTGAAGGACCTCAATGTCTATTGGTGGTTCCTTGGGAAAGTTTTGATAAAGAAAAACTTAGTGATTTCAACTAATAGGCAAAACCTATTTTGAGCAAAGCAAGCCAAGCTATACTTAGCCAAATTGCATATAGTATCTAGTCCACCTAAATTATACTAAGGTATCACTTGCCAATACTATTCCAATGTATTGACCCACTGTGGCTGTAACTTGTGATGTTGCAGGATACTCTAATGAGGATTAGGAGTCATGAGTCTACACTCAACATGTTTGCCTGTGGCACATGAAGATGAAGACTTTTATTTATTTACTTATTCAAACTCTTGTACTAGGCCTGTGGCCTTGGAGTTGTAAAGACTATGTTTATCTCTGGAATGGCTGTAATAATGACCTTTGTATCTGTGTACTTCATCTTAAACTGTGGATGCTAGCATTGATCCAGGGACTAGCATTGCAATCACAGGGATCCTTTTCCTTTATAAAGGAGGGATCTTACAGATGGTATCATAGCACTGTGTTGCCTATAGGATTATGACCCTAGGATTGGAAACCACTAAGGAAAAAATTTCAGCAACTTCTACACTTGTCTATTCTTCTCGTAAACTTTTCTAATCTTCTTTCTCATCTCTATTTTTAGATGAACTCCATCAACGAAGCCGTAAGGAAAGGACCACTCATGACAATGACTTTGGAGTGTGAGACAGAATTTCCCAAGGCTCTCAAGGACCTCATGGTTGCATTAGAGATACAAGGTGCAGCTGTGTACAAAGGTTTTCCTGTGATGGATGAAGGAGTTGAATACTGGTGGGTGCAACTTCACTTGTATAAAAACAAGGAAGACAACCACAAGGAATCAGGATTCTGCATGTTCACCAATACAGTGGTGCACACTACATTCTTTGAATCAGCAAGGGATGCAGCTTGGAAGACCATCAAAGAACTTGGTGATAGAGTCAAGTGCAGAATGCTCAAATTCCAAAATGACCTAAAAGAAGAGAAGAAACATACCCAAGAGTTGGAGGCTACCAACCAAACCCTAAGAGGAGACATTATAGACTTAGTGATGGAGTCATGTGAGCAAGATAAACTGATTGCTTCTAGAAACATTGTGCTAGCCAACATATCTAGTGAGATAGGATTGTAAGCGTACTTCGTTAGTTGGACCACCACTTATCACCCTATTTTCCAAATGTTGCTTTAAAAGTAAGTTGAACCTTGATTGTTGTAATGGAACCATGTATGCCATGATTTGTGTGTTTTGATTTCCAAGGATATGTATGTGATGCTTTGCCTTGTGTTTTATCTCAAATTGTGTTGTTCTAACTTTTTCTATCTTACAAATAGATGCCTAATGTTACCATCAGCACTGTTGAGGAGTTCCAGGGAACTCGCTTTGGTCCTCGTATTGTTGAGCTTACTACTTTGCTCAATCTCCCTCTTCCTACCATCATGGTGCTTCCCCTCACCAAGTTTGAGAGGAAAGACCTTTGGGGCTTCAAGGTCAATCATCCCGGACGTCAGACAGAGCCTACCACGGAGGCCATCATCTTCAAGATCATGCATGATGACAAGGAGAGAGGCCTTGAGGTAGTCATGCAGGATCTGATAGGACATCTACTAGGGAGACACTCTTGACAGGTTAGAGGTACTCATTTCCACGTCCGGTAGACGTGATGAGGATGGAGAGGCCATCGACTTCGAGGACGATTCGAGGGACACAGCAGAGCCGATTCGTCTATACCTCTAGGACTTAGAGGCTCTCATTAGGCACGTGGACACCGACAGGACCAACGTCATGCTTAACAATGACGAACTCCAGGTGCAGCTTCGTGAGAAGGACAAGTTCTTCGCGGAGCAAGATGAGATAGTCAAGGAGATGGAGACGAAGTTCGAGAGCCAGGACAGAAAATTCAAGAGTCAGGAGAAGCGAGTCCAGGATAGGAACAAGAAGATCCGGGACATGACTGAAGAACTGCAGGCCAAGGACTTCGAGCTCGAGCATCAGCAGACGGTAATTGAGAGGTTTCGTTCCCAGAAGAGGGCTCTCAAAGCCAAGATAGAGACCTTGACCACCAATGTCGAGGAATACAAGACCGCAATGGAGAATGCAGGTCTTACCTTTGTCGAGGAGGAGGTTGATGCCGAGGAGTAGATTTGACTACTCATTTATCATTTATTATCATACTTGTTATTGGGAACTTGTTATTTGACCATCCAACATGTGGATGGCTTGTCATTTGTGTGTGTTTTACTTTGCAAACTTGTTATCTTGTTGTTAATCTTTATCCTTTTGTTGCTTACCTTGTGGTTGTTTGTTTGATGTAATGTGCATGAAAGCATATATGGGTATCTCATTCTTATCTCTATTGAACAAACCACAGATGCCTCCCCATCGTGCAAATCCCAACCCCAACAACAACAACAACATCACTCCAGAAATGCAGCAAATGATGACATCTCAGACTCAGCTGATGCAGATGATGACGACGTTCATCCAGAACCAAAACAACAACAATAACAACAATAACAATAACAACAATAACAACCCACCGGGTTTTGACATGCTTATCAGGTTCTTGAGATTAAGGCCAGCAAAGTTCTCAGGAACAACTGATCCCATGGTGGACAATGATTGGCTACGCGCTGTGAACAAGGACTTGGTAACTGTGGGTTGTACTGATGCTGAAAAGGTCAGATTTGCAGTACATTTTCTGGAAGGACCAGCCGCCACATGGTGGGATAACTTCCAGATCACCACTCCCATAGAAGATGTGACATGGGCTATCTTTGAGGATGGCTTTCGTACTGCTCATATCTCATCTGGAGTGATGAGTCTGAAGAAGAAAGAGTTTCATAACCTGAAGCATCGCCACCGCAACGTGGCAGAGTATATTGAGGAGTTCAACAATCTGGCGCGTTATGCACCAAATGAAGTTGACACTGATGCTAAGAGGAAGGAAAAGTTCCTCGAAGGGTTGAATGATGAACTGAATCTGTAGCTAGCAGTGGCCTATGTTCCCACATACCAGTCTCTCTGTGACAAGGCTGCTATTTTGGAGAACAAAATGAAGCAAGTTGAAAGCAGAAAGAGAAAGCACTCAGATAAGCACAACTCGGGATCATCTCACAAACGTTCCCATTATGATGATAGTGGAAGCTTAGGATCCCACAAGCATGGGAAATTCAACAAGCACCATAACCACAACCGTCATGACAACAAGCATCACCGTAGTCATGACAATGACAAGTACAAGAACCACAAGGGTGGATATAAGAGCCACCACAGTGGAAGTGGCAGTGGAAGTCAGCCTATCAAGAAAGACATTAGTCAGGTTGAATGCTTCAAGTGCAAGAAGATGGGGCATTATGCAAATGAATGCCTAGAAAAGAAAGTTGAAGGACCCAACAAGCCCAACCCTTTTCAGAAGGGACAAGTAAACCACATCAATGTGGAGGAAATCTATGAGGAGCCTGATGCTGTTGCTGGTAAGTTCAAACTCAATTCTGTTCCAGCATTTGTTCTCTTTGATACTGGTTCATCTCATTCATTCATATCAAGAGCATTTGTTGAAATAAATGAACTACCGGTAGAAACTATTGGGTGTCCTATAAAAGTAAGTTCTCCTGGCGGATAAATGATAGTGAATTCAGGATGTCATGATCTAGTCATAAGTTTGGGAAGTATAAGTTTCCCGTTAACTTGATAATTCTAAACTCCCAAGGATTGGATGTCATTTTGGGAATGGACTGGATGACTAAGCACAAGGGAGTAATAGATTGTGCCAACCATACTGTCTCACTCACAACTCCAGAAAATAAAAGGATCAGATTCAAGACCAACTTTGAAGCAAAAAGGAGTATGCTTAATTCTCTCAAGGAGGTTAGCATAGACAGTGTGCCAATTGTGAGTGAATATCCGGATGTGTTTCCGGAAGAATTGCCGGGAATGCCACCCGATAGAGATGTGGATTTCCTTATTGATTTGCTACCAGGATCTGGATCAATAGCAAAGAGACCGTACAAGATGTCAGTGGATGAACTGAAAGAGCTCAAGAAACAACTTGGAGAGCAGTTGCAGAAAGGATTTATTAAACCAAGTTCTTCATCTTGGGGAGCCCCAGTTTTGTTCGTGGAGAAGAAAGATAGAAGTCAAAGGTTATGCATAGATTACCGATCACTCAATGAGGTGACTATCAAGAACAAATACCCTTTACCTAGAATTAATGACTTGTTCGATCAGTTAGAAGGAGCCTGTGTGTTCTCAAAGATTGATCTCCGGTCAGGCTATTTTCAACTCAAGATAAGGGAACAAGACATACCTAAAACAGCTTTCACTACAAGGTATGGATTGTATGAGTATACCGTGATGCCATTTGGTTTGACCAATGCTCCAGCATACTTTATGAATATGATGAACAAGGTGTTCATGGAATTCCTTGATAAGTTTGTTGTCGTTTTCATCGATGACATTTTAATCTACTCCAAGAGCAAAGAAGAGCATGAAGGACATTTGCGTTTGATACTTGAGAAGCTTAGAGAGCATAAACTCTATGCCAAATTCAGCAAGTGTGAGTTCTGGTTGAATGAAGTTGGATTTCTTGGTCATGTTATGACAGAGGATGGTGTAGCTGTTGATCCTGCTAAAGTTTCAGCTGTAACTGAATGGGAATCTCCCAAGTAAGTGAAAGAAGTTCGTAGTTTCCTTGGCTTAGTAGGTTACTACAGAAGGTTCATTGAGAATTTCTCCAAGGTAGCTAAGCCTATGACTGAATTGCTAAAGAAGGACAAGAAATTTGCTTGGTCTGAAGGTTGTGAACTCAGTTTTCAGGAATTGAAGAAGAGACTTGTGACAGCACCAGTCTTGTGTTTACCAGACTTAGAAAAAGATTTCCATGTATATTGTGATGCATCTCATCATGGTTTGGGTGCAGTACTTATGCAAGAAGGAAAAGTTGTGGCTTATGCCTCGAGACAACTCAAAACTCATGAAGTGAACTACCCTACTCATGATTTAGAGTTAGCCTCTGTTGTCCATGCACTCAAAACATGGAGACACTATCTTTTAGGAAAGAGATGTGAAGTGTTCACAGATCACAAGAGTTTGAAGTATATCTTCACTCAGAAGGAAATTAATATGAGACAAAGAAGATGGCTAGAGCTCATCAAGGACTATGACTTAAGTTTGCAATACCATCCCGGTAAAGCAAATGTCGTAGCGGATGCTTTAAGCCGTAAGGTTTTTGTGAATGGCCTTACCAAGGGAGAATTGCCCGATGACTTGTGTGCCCAATTTAGAGATCTCAGATTGGAGATTGTGCCTGAAGGACATCTTATGTCTTTGGATGTTCAACCCACTTTGTTGGACAAGATCAAAGAAGCCCGGAAGATTGATAAGGAAATTGAAGAAATTAAAGAAAAGATTGGCAAAGGTAAAGCCAAAGGATTCCATGAAGACGAACAGGGTACTTTATGGCATGGGAAACGTATCTGTGTTCCACAAGATCCGGAGCTTCGGAAACTGATTTTCCAAGAAGCACACAACTCACCGTATTCCATTCATCCAGGTAGCACCAAAATGTACATGGACATGAAGGAAATATTTTGGTGGAATAATCTCAAGAAGGACGTCGTCGAGCATATCGCTTTATGTGATGTGTGTAGTAGAGTGAAAGCGGAACATCTGAAACCAGCAGGTTTACTTCAACCACTACCTATTCCTGATTGGAAGTGGGACAAGATTGGTATGGATTTCATTACTGGATTACCAAGGACCAGGTCAGGATATGATTCTATTTGGGTAGTAGTGGATCGCCTAACTAAAGTGGCTCATTTCATACCCGTGAAGACAACCTACACAAGTGCTAAGTTGGCCAAAATCTATATGAGTAGAATTGTATGTCTACATGGAGTGACCAAGAGTATTGTGTCTGATAGGGGAACTCAATTCACTTCCCATTTTTGGAGGCAGCTACATGAGTCATTGGGAACGAGGTTGGAATTCAACACTGCTTTTCATCCTCAAACTGATGGACAGACAGAAAGGACTAATCAGATTCTTGAAGACATGTTGAGGGCATGTGCCCTAGACTATGGAGCCAGTTGGGATGAAAGTCTGCCTTACGCAGAATTTTCTTATAACAACAGCTATCAAGCCAGCATTGAGATGGCACCATTTGAGTTTCTCTACGGAAGAAAGTGTACCACCCCATTGTTATGGAATGGTGTGGGAGAAAGAAGTTTGTTCGGACCGGAACTTATCAAAGAAGCTGAAGAGAAGGTCAAGTTGGTTAAGGATAGATTGAAGATAGCACAGTCCCGACAGAAAAGCTACGCGGATCCTAAGCATAGAGAAGTAACCTACGAAGTTGGTGATAGAGCTTATCTTAGAGTGTCACCACTTCGTGGAGTGAAGAGGTTCGGAGTCAAAGGAAAGTTGGCCCCAAGATATGTTGGGCCATTCAAGATTCTGAGCCGTAAAGGAGAAGTTGCGTATGAAATTGAATTGCCAGAGTCTCTGTCAGCTATCCATAATGTGTTTCATGTGAGTCAGCTTAAGAAATGTCATCCAGAAATGGAAGAAACTTCCTTGAAGGATACCATACCTTTGGAAGAGGTTCAATTGGAAAGTGATCTTACTTATGAGGAGAAGCCTATCAAGATTCTTGAGACTACAGAAAGAGTCACACGGACTAAGACTATCAAGTTTTGCAAAGTGCAGTGGGACCATCATTCCGAGGAGGAAGCAACATGGGAAAGAGAACATGATCTTCAGAAAGACCACCCTCACCTATTTGCTAGCCAATCCGAATCTCGAGGGCGATATTCACTTTAAGGGGGTTAGATTTGTAACATCCCAAAAATCATGTTTCAAACTCATGCATATCATCCATGCATCCATGATCATTTAGGGTTTCATTTTCAAAAACAGGAGCATTGTTGCTCAATATTTTATGCAAGTATACTCAAACCTTTGTGCTACTTGTTGTTGAGAAAGGTACTGTTAATCATTCAGTATTGTTTAGAATCCAAACTCAGGTGATTTCAAAAACTTGAGCAAAGTCTCAAAGCAAAATCTTAAGTAAAACCAAATCTATGCCTATTATTACACCACATAAAGGCATGGTTTTATTTTATTTTTCAAAATACCCAAGTGTGTTTGAGTGAACAGATGTGTTTGACACTTATTTGAGTACAAGATTTATTGTACAAAAGCCCTGAAAAGTTTTGGAATCAAACAGATTTGAATTGAAGTTTGAAAACCATTTTATAAAAGCAAACAGAAAAAGAAAAAGCTTAAAAGAGAAAAAAATAAGCCTCAGCCGAATCTGGCCCAACTAGCCCAGCTAAGCCCAGCACCCCACCCCGCGAACCGTTTTTCTTCACTCACCCCCGCACCCGCTGAGTGAATGAAAGTCAGGACCCACTCCCCCTCCGTTTCTCTCGCTGACAGCCAAGGCCCACACGGCGTCGTCGTCTCCACCCTCACCGCGACGTGTTCTTCCCCAAATCACGCCGTGCGTTACCTGGTTGATTCGCTCGTTAATTCGCGTTGATTGCAGGAGTTAATCACGCCCTCGCCTAGCCTACTTAAACCCCCTCTGCCCCCTCTCCATTTCCCCCCAAACTCCGAGCACAAAGCGCCCCCAGGCTTCCCGCATTCATCCTTGCACCGCCGCAGACAGAGAGTACTCCGGCGACCGATTCCGGTGACCCTCGTGCGCCTCTCTCCCTCTAGTTCTTGCAGACAGCCTCGCCACTTCCGTGCGCATCTACTGACACCGTTGGTTCGTCCTGTACTGCCCCAGGTCATCGATTGCGTCCAACGCTAGAAGCTCCCGACGACACCCTCAACTCCGGCGACCAAATTCAGTAAGCCCCTTGTTCCCCTCTGCCTCTGATGCACACGATCTTGCTCGCCGTAGTCTTGCGCATCCCCTGATGCTGTTTGTACATGCTAGGGTGACCAGGAGCGTCTCCAACGTCGTCATCCACCCAAGCCCGACGCCGCCCACAACTCCGATGAGCTCCAGCGACCGTCTCCGTGCGCCCCTTGCCAAGCCGTCGCCAGGTTGAGCTTCAGCACACCGTCACGTTTCCGGGAAGCACCTCCGACGACCCCAGAGCCACCTGTAGCGCCTCGCCGCCGTAGGCAGAGCTCGCCGCCGCCAGTAGCCACCGCCAGCGCCGCCCAGCTTTGGTCGTTTGATCCAGGTCCGTCAGATCTGGATCCAGCGTGCGAGATTAGATCACTTAACGAACCGTTACGAGTAGATCTGGGCCGTGCAGGTTAAGTAGATCCAGTGGCTCAGAAGCGCGATCCAACGCGAAACGGTACGGTCCAATCACATTAAGATGCGTGGCCAGGAATTAGATTTAAAAACAGAATTTGAATCTATTAGATGTTCAAATTTGTTTTGGCTATAACTTTGGATCCCCATGTTAGAATTTGACAAATTTTATATCATTGGAATCAGGAGAGCAAGCCCTTTCTGTTTATGCAATGTGTTTAATGTTTTGCTTCTGTTAAAATGGTTTTATTTGCAGAAACATGTGTAGGGCTAATTTGAGTATATGAAATGTTTAGGAAATGTTTTAGGGTTTAAATAAATGTTGATTGGCAAGTTTTTAACTTGTTTATGATTCAGTACTGTACACTTGCTTTGTTGAGTTTTAAAAATCATCACATATCATATTGCATGCATGCATATATTTTTGTTTGTATATGTTTTGTATGTGATTTGTGAATATGGTTCTTTGTGTAGATTTTGGTGCTAGTGATTGTGAGTGTGAGGAGTGTAGCTACTCTCCAAACTACCAAGGCAAGTGGTACTTCATGAATATTTATCCCTATGTTTTCTACTAAGCATTAGAAATATTTTGCTAGTCTTGCATGCTATATTTTACTTTTATGCCATGTTGGGAAATCCTAGTAGTTGTAGAATTGCTAGGAAATTTCTAAGTTAAGATGCTTATCTATGCCATGCTTAGCCTAGCTAGTAGCAACCAAGGGTTGGTGAAATATACATGCTATGATGAAAATATTTCTAAGTCTTTGGACTTGTGTTTTGCCTAATAAAACAACTAAGTAAATGAAACACCTGGGTGGAATGGAAGGAACGGTTTGTGTTGAGTGGTTACACAAGGCCAGGGGACTGGTGAACCTTGTGTATCTCACTTGTGGAAAGCCACCCAGGAACAAAGAGATTTTAGAGGCCAAGTGTTGAGAAGCTTCTAGTGCAACCACTTGGCAATATGGGCTCTGCCAGGATCACATAGGTTGCTAGAACTTAGCCAATTGGACAGTTGGTGGTAGTGGGATGATAGGTTGGAACGCGTCCATTTGGTCTAAGGGATGGCTTCTGAAAGGTCCTGTCTTGGTGAAAATCAATGCTTGTGGGGAAAGTGCACCACCTCTGCAGATGGAAGAATCTAAGTACTTAGCCAAGTCCATGGTAATGGACAACTTGAGCATCAAGACATGGAAGCTATCAAGAATCTCCTCATCCCAATTTCTAAGTAAAAACTTGTGGGTGAACAAGGGTGAAGGACCTCAATGTCTATTGGTGGTTCCTTGGGAAAGTTTTGATAAAGAAAAACTTAGTGATTTCAACTAATAGGCAAAACCTATTTTGAGCAAAGCAAGCCAAGCTACACTTAGCCAAATTGCATATAGTATCTAGTCCACCTAAATTATACTAAGGTATCACTTGCCAATACTATTCCAATGTATTGACCCATTGTGGCTATAACTTGTGATGTTGCAGGATACTCTGATGAGGATTAGGAGTCATGAGTCTACACTCAACATGTTTGCCTGTGGCACATGAAGATGAAGACTTTTATTTATTTACTTATTCAAACTCTTGTACTAGGCCTGTGGCCTTGGAGTTGTAAAGACTATGTTTATCTCTGGAATGGCTGTAATAATGACCTTTGTATCTGTGTACTTCATCTTAAACTGTGGATGCTAGCATTGATCCAGGGACTAGCATTGCAATCACAGGGATCTTTTTCCTTTATAAAGGAGGGATCTTACAAATATCCAAGTGTCACTTGGTGCGTAATATCCAAGTGTTTGGTTATTGGACACTTGGTGCGTAATATCCTCGTGTGCCACTCGACCTTATTTTATTTAAGCAAATGTTTACAAAGTAGGACAATCTTCTCTTCTTCTCTCTACTTAAGAAAACTAGCTTTGAGCAAATGAACTCTACAGCCTAAACTAGCCTTGCATGTAGAGATAGTCTTTTGTCTCCTTGGTGTAATTTGCCAATACATTCAAAGTATTGACCCAACTTGTTGGCTGCACGTCTTATGTGCAGAATCCGAAGATTGAAAGGTGCGTAGGGATCGCGAGTCTACACTCGACAAGCCTGGGGCGTTGATGGACTCAAGCTGCTTTTATGTTTCCGCTGTTATTTGAGCTAGCGTAATGCTAAGCAAATTTGTAATAAAATTCATACTCTAGATTCTCCGTGTAATAAAGACTTTGTGTTTTACATGATATTTCATCGACCGTGAGTGCTAGCTATTGATCCAGGGACTAGCATGTTAATCACAGGGACTTAGGATCCTTATCGATCCGAGGTCGCTACAGATGGTATTAGAGCACATCGTTGCATGTAGGACGTGACCCTAGGATTGGAACCACCTCTAACTTATGTGCCTTACTTACTTTATATTAAGTTATTTTCTGCACTTCTGGTACCTGTTCTCCTCTACTTGTTTAAATATCTAACTTTTATTCTTCTAACTTAAAAGATGACAAGCTTCCTCTACGACACCATCGCGGACATCGAGCCCCTTCGCTTTGGTGGATGCCTCATGGACCTACTCACACGTTTGGACCTTCCCCTCCCAACAATCCAGGGGAGCACAATGAAGAAACTCCACAAGGACGGCTGTTGGGGAGTCAAAGTCATCCAGCCAGGAATAGAGCGAGACAAGAACCCAGAGGAAGACATAGCAATCCACATTGTTAGCGATTCCAAGGAGAAGGCCCTTAGCATCAGCTTGCAGCAACTCATTGGTCGCCTATGTGGACGTCATCATGAAGCTCTCCAAGGACACTGCGGCGGCCTCTTTGGAAGACGAGATGAGGAAGGAATTCCCATGGAGTTAACCTTTGAGGAAAGAACTTCTACCAAGCGCCGAAGGACCCAATATCAAGATTTGGAGTGCCACATCCATGACCTTGAAAAGGGTACCTTCCTCGAGATGTTGAAGAACGACGAGCTATGCGCCCTCATCAAGGAGAAGGAAGAAATGATCAAGCAGCAGGAGGAGGCAATGAAGCTCCAAGAGATAAAATTCCAGGACCAAGAGAAGAAGTTCGCTAACCAAGAGAAGAGGGTGATAAATAAAAACAAGAGAATTAGGGAACTCAAACAGCATATCGATGGAGCTGAAGTGCAAACTGAAGGCCTTTGCAAGATAATCAATGATGTGCGTGCTTCCAAGAGGGACTTGGCAAAGCAACTTGAAACCGCAAAGAAGTCAAGCCTAGTGGAGGAGCTATAAAGCGAGAAGGAGGGACTTCAGGAGCAGCTAGAAGCCACCACCAAGAAACTGCAGGATGAGATTAAGAACCTCCAAGAGAAGCTTGAAGCCACCATGAAGGAGATGGAGTTGTACAAGACAACTCTAGAGCAGGAAGGCTACTCGTTCGAGGACGAGGAAGAGGAAGGCGTGGAAGATGTGTAATAGTTGGACCACCTTTAATTCTATAGTAGAACGTTATTCGCGATTGTAATAAATACCAAGACAAATCTGGTTTAGTTAAACTTGGTTGTTTTCTGTGTTAAGTTGTGTTGTTATGTCTTGTGTGCCTTGTGTGCTTGGTGTGTTTTCATAAGGGTAGGAGTTTACTACTTAGTCTTTCTGTCTATTTCTTAACTATTCTCTTAAACCCCACATTTGCCGCCAAGACGTGCGAACTCCGAAATCCCTCCAGAAATAGCACAACTTTTGGCCACTTAGAACCAGCTGATCCAACTGCTCACTCAGAACATGCAAAACAACCCGCCACCACCACCACCTCCGCCACCACCTCAACAGGATCGCTTGACTTGGTTTTTGAGGCTGAACCCGCCTACCTTCACTAGCAGCACTGAAACAATCATCGTTGATGACTGGCTGCGTATGATCAACAAGAAGCTAGACACCGTGCAAGCTGTCGGAGCCGACAGGGTACGTTATGCCGCACACCAGCTTGAAGGACCTACTGCAGAATGGTGGGATAACTACCAAGTCACCCACCTGGACATTGATGCTATCACTTGGGATCAGTTTGAGTTAGCTTTTCGCGCTCATCATGTGGCTACTGGTATCATGACTCTGAAGAGGCGCGAGTTTCGCGACCTACACCAGCTGCACCGTTCTGTCACCGAGTATGGTGAGCTTTTCAACAAGCTAGCCCTTTATGCACCCGATGATGTTTCCACTGATGCCAAGAGACAGGAGGAGTTCTTAAGAGGGCTCAATGATGAGATATCCATTCAGCTTGTGGCTCAGAAATTTGACAACTTTCAGGAACTCCTGGACAGAGCCATTGTGGTTGAATCCAAAAGGAAGAGCATAGAAAACCGCAAGAGGAAGTCTAACCCTCACAAGCACTCTGTTCCGTACCAGAAGCAGCGCAATTCCTCACCGCCACCTTATAACAATAATGGCCACAACCATGGCGGCCATAAACACAATGGGCATAAAAACCATAATGGGAATGGCAGCAATGGAAAGGATCTCAGTGAGGTGACATGCTTTAAGTGCAACAGGACAGGGCACTATGCAACCTCTTGCCCCGAGAAGAAGAATGGCAATGGCAATGTGAATGGAAATGGACACAACCATGGCAATGGAAACGGGAAGAAGCCAAATCCGTTTGTCAAAGCCACGGTGAATCATGTCTCTATGGAGGATGCTTGTGATGCACCAGACTCTGTGATTGGTAAGTTCAAACTCAATTCTATTCCCGCAGTTGTTCTTTTTGATACTGGTGCATCGCATTCATTCATATCAAGGGTATTTGTGGATAAAGGCAAGATACCTACGGAGACTATAAACTTTCCTCTAAGGGTAAGTTCTCTTGGGGGAGAAATAGTGGCAAACTCCGATTGCCGGGGATTAGAACTAAGGATTGGGACACACATCTTTCCCACAAGTCTAGTAGTTCTAGAATCACAAGGATTAGACATAATCTTGGGCATGAACTGGATGACCGAATAAGAAGGAGTCATAGATTGTGCAAAAAGGACTGTCACGCTCACGACACCGGAAGGGAAAAGGATTCACATCAAGTCGAATTTCGCACTTAAGGAAGTCATGGTGAACTCTCTTAAGGGGGTTAGCTTGGAGGAGGTACCTATTGTAGAGGAATACCCAGATGTTTTCCCAGAGGAGCTACCCGGAATGCCACCCAATCGTGATATCGAGTTCCTCATTGACTTGATGCCAGGGACGGGGCCGATAGCTAAGAGACCATACAAGATGGATGTGGACGAGTTAAAGGAACTCAAGAAACAGCTTAGGGAACAATTGGACAAGGGATTCATCCAACCCAGCGCGTCATCTTGGGGAGCGCCTGTCCTATTTGTGGAAAAGAAGGATAAAACGAAGAGACTGGTTGTGGACTACCGCTCGTTGAACGAAGTGACGATTAAGAATAAGTATCCTCTGCCCAACATCAATGAATTGTTTGACCAGTTAAAGGGAGAAAGTGTGTTCTCAAAGATCGATCTGCGATCAGGCTACTTTCAGCTAAATATTCGAGAACATGATGCGCCCAAAACAACATTCACCACAAGATATGGATTGTATGAGTACACCGTAATGTCGTTTGGTCTAACCAATGCCCCAGCGTACTTCATGACCATGATGAACAAGGTGTTCATGGAATATTTGGACAAGTTTATCATGGTATTCATAGATGATATACTCATATAGTCTAAGGATGAGAAGGAACATGAGAAACATCTGCGCCTTATCATGGAGAAACTAAGGGAACACAAGTTGTATGCCAAATTCAGCAAGTGCGAATTCTGGTTAAATGAAGTGGGATTTCTTGGTCATGTTGTGTGGGCAAAAGGAGTTGCTGTAGATCCTAGTAAGGTAGCTTCCGTGACAGAATGGGAGTCACCCAAGAATGTGGGAGATATTAGGAGTTTCTTGGGCCTCGCAGGATATTACCGGAGGTTCATTGAAAACTTTTCCAAAATAGCAAAACCCATGACGGAACTATTGAAGAAGGAAAAGAAGTTCCTATGGACCGAGGCATGTGAAGCAAGTTTTCAAGAGTTAAAGAAGCGCCTTGTAACGGCGCCAGTTCTGTGCCTGCCTGATATCCAAAAGGATTTTCAAGTCTATTGTGACGCTTCTCGACAAGGACTTGGAAGTGTATTGATGCAGGATGGGAAAGTGGTATCCTATGCCTCCCGACAACTTAAGAACCACGAACACAATTACCCCGCACATGATTTGGAACTTGCGTCTATGGTTCATGCACTCAAGGTATGGAGACACTACCTCATGGGCAAACATTGTGATGTGTTCACTGATCATAAAAGTTTGAAGTACATCTTCACCCAAAAGGAGTTGAATATGAGACAAAGAAGATGGCTTGAACTAATTAAGGATTATGACTTGGATTTACAGTACCATCCCGGAAAGTCAAACGTGGTGGCTGATGCCTTAAGTCGTAAGGTGTATGTGAATGGACTTACCGCAGGGGAACTTCCAGAGGATTTATGCAAGCAATTCAGGGATCTCAGGCTAGAGATAGTTCTGAAAGGACACGTAGCAACTATGGAAATAGTGTCCACCTTCCAAGAGAGAATCAAGGAAGCACAAAAGGGAGATAAAGAGTTGGAAGAAATAGGAATCAGGAAGCGAAGGAACGACTAAAGAATTTCGTCTGGACGAACAAGGAACCCTCTGGTATGGGAAGCGTTTGTGCGTTCCCAATGACCCCGATATCAGGAAGATGATTTTACAAGAAGCTCATGATTCGCCATAATCAATTCATCCAGGTAACACGAAGATGTACATGGATGTGAAGGATAGATTTTGGTGGAATAACCTAAAGAGAGATATTGCAGATTATATTTCTCTGTGTGATGTATGCAATAGAGTTAAAGCCGAGCATCAGAAACCGGCAGGACTACTTCAACCACTACCTATACCCGACTGGAAGTGGGACAAGGTAGGCATGGATTTCATCACGGGATTGCCCCGGACTCATTCAGGGTTTGATTCTATCTGGGTAGTGGTGGACCACTTCACCAAGGTGGCTCACTTCATCCCTGTAAAGACCACATATACAAGTGCTAAGCTTGCTAAGATATACATGTCAAGAATTGTAAGTCTGCATGGTGTTCCCAAGGGAATTGTGTCAGATAGAGGCACCCAGTTCACTTCAAAGTTTTGGCGACAGCTACATGAGTCTCTTGGAACCCGACTAGAATTCAGTACTGCCTTCCACCCTTAGACAGATGGCCAAACAGAAAGGGTGAATCAAATTTTGGAAGATATGTTGAGAGCTTGCGCACTAGACTATGGGTCTAGTTGGGACGATAACCTGCCGTATACTGAGTTCTCATACAACAACAGCTACCAGACAAGTATCAAGATGGCTCTGTTTGAAGTTCTATATGGCAGGAAGTGTAGGACTCCACTGCTATGGAATGGAGTTAGTGAACACAGTCTTTTTGGACCTGAACTGATAAAGGATGCCGAAGAAAAGGTACGACAGATTCAGGATAGGCTAAAGGTAGCCCAATCCCGACAGAAGAGTTACGCTGATTCCAAGCACAGAGATGTGGCGTATGAAATAGGGGACCGTGCGTATCTCCGAGTTTCACCCCTACGAGGAGTTAAGAGGTTCAGAATCAAGGGCAAGTTAGATCCACGATTCATAGGACCATATCAGGTTCTGGCCCGTAGAGGAGAAGTTGCTTATCAGTTGGAGTTACCGGAAGGACTGACTGTTCATGATGTGTTTCATGTGTCGCAACTAAAGAAGTGTCACCCGGAGATGGCCGAAACACCATTAAGAGACACCGTTCCCCTAGATGAGGTTCAATTGGAAAATGACCTTACCTATGAGGAAAAACCCATCAAAATACTGGAAACAGCCGAAAGGATTACCCGCACCAAGACTATAAGATTCTGCAAACTACAATGGAACCACCACTCCGAGGAAGAAGCTACGTGGGAGCGTGAAGAGGACTTAAAGGCAGAACACCCACACCTATTTGCTAGCCAACCCGAATCTTGGGGACGAGATTCTTCTTAAGGGGGGTAGGTTTGTAACATCCCAGATTTTGTATTAGGATGTTATTAGTGTCATGCATCATCCTTGCATCATTGCATCCTACAAATGAAAATTGCAATAAAATCCTAAACATCTAAACCTACCAAAACCCTACTAGGGTTTTCCATATGTAAGCATTGTTGTAAATGGTCAAGCTTGATCCTCCTAAAAACTTTGTAAAACATTAAATTATGGTCCCAAGGTGACCACCTTATTTTTACAAAAATTTAGATGTTGGTTTCATCACTTTTTGACTTTATATGCAAAAGTTATTTAAGTTTTGCTAAAACAGAAATTAAAGAAAATGTTCAAGGAAAAAAAAGGGCAACCTAACCTAACTGGTCCGCTGCGCCAGCCCACCTGCGCCCGCGCGACAGCTAGTTACCCGCGCCCGCGTCAGCCCACTTCTCCCCTCCGTCACCGACACCCGGACCCCACCTGTCATCCCTCTCCCTCCCAGAGTCCGCGACGAGCACTGCTTCTGCCGCGTTAGGACCCCCAAATCCCAACGGACTCGGCCACCCCCTTCCCCAAGCATCTGGCCCTTAAAAGCCGACCCCTCCCATTGCCTTTCCCTCGAAAAACCCTAGCTCGAGCGTCGCCAAATCGCTGCCATTCTTCCTCGCCGTCATCGCGCTCGGGAAGGTTGAGGATCCGGCGATTTGCGCCACCCCGAACCCTCCCTCGCTATTGGTTGTACTCCCCATGCTTCACCGTCTCCCCTGACCGCTTTTTCCCCTTCTACAGAGCACTAAATCACGCTCGATTCCTCGCCGACGCCTCGCCGGAGTTCGCGAAGATCGGCGGAGCACCGCGGCTGGACGAGGAAACGAACGTGGACGCCAGTCTCACGATCGAGACCGTGAGGAGGAGCCGCACGTTGTCGTCTGCCCCGCTGCCTCGGGAAGCCACCGGATCGTCGCCAAGCTCCACCACCCGACAGCGCCGCCGCCGCCTTGCCATCAGCACCGCCGCGGTAAGCCACTGCCCCCTCCCGTCGTTGGATCTGCTACCAGTGGCCCAGATTAGAAGGGCGCGCAAAGCGGTACACGCCAATCGTGTTACCCATGTGGAAAAGCGTGTCGGCACCGCGCCAGCACCGCGTCACTCCCCACCTTGCCAGCTGGCCCGATCAGAAGCTGCCACTTGGCAATATTTTAAGATAGGGTTAGATCTGTTTGGCAGAATCAAGTTAAAAGTTGCGAAATTCATAAAAAAATAAATACTTGGCCAAATGTAGCTTATAATATACAGTTGGATTCATAATTTTATGTAGAACCCAGATCTGCAATAAAAATCTAAGTTTACAGTAGGGCTTTCGGTGTAGAATTAAATCTCTAGATTAGAGTGTTTATTCTATAGAAAAAAAATTAAATTTCTGTTTTAGTTGATTCTTGTTGCAATAACTTTTTTTCCACAATACCTACTGAACAAAATTATAAAACTTTGCTTAAGATCATTTGATCTAATTTGGGGCTAATTAGATGGTTTGATCTCCTTTTAACCCTATGAATTGTATTAGTGACCCAAATAGATCTAAACCTATGGGAAATCAATCCTAGTAACACCCTTAGCACTATTGCAATCTAAACTATGCAACCTTGGTTAATTTAGAAAACCAATCTTGCATAAAATACCATGTTGCATGCATGCATGACTATCTCTGTGACATGTTTTGAGCAAGTTGTGATCAGATCTATGTTTGTGATTCGTTAGATTTTTCGGAGTGTGCTAAGGAGTGCTATTGTGTAGAGTGCTGCTCGGATCAAGGCAAGTTACACCACTTGTTCATAATGTTGTCCCAGTTTTGATTCTATGCATGTGATCTTCAAAATTCTGTAGTATGCATGTGTAGGGTGTTCTAGTAGAATTTTCCCTTAGTATTATTTTGCAAGTGCAATGATTTTGTAGTATGCCATGGGTAGCTCTATACTTAGGATTTACCCTCCTAATAGGTTCCCCTGTTTTTGCTAAGTATTGCTTGCTATGCTATATATACAAAGTACCGTTGGGGGGTTTGAAAGACAAATTTTTTTCTAAGTTTAAAGGCTCTCTAGAGCAAACTTTTCTCCTCAAATCCACTTCAAAATAAAACTAAGTTTTCTTCTGGGCGGAATGGTTGTCGGGTCAACGAGTGAGATTTTGGTGGAGGACGGCCACCCAGGAATCAAAGAAGTCTGCCATGTTTTAGAATCCAGAAGCTTCCAGTGCAACCACAATACATTATGGGCTCTGTCTTGGCCTAGTACTTAGTGGGAAACCTCACCTGGGTACCAACATTTGGAGGTTCTTGGCACAGTTGGATCCAGAAGGTAGAGGGGCTACTAAGGGAAAGCCTCGCCATGGTATTGTCTGTAAAAGGACTTGATCATGGATTGTGGATAAAGTGCACAAACTCTCGAGAGTATTGCAATCTGATCGATCAGCCGTGTTCACGGAAACAGAACAACATTGAGCATCTGAAGGGTGGAGCCTCTGAAGGATCTTCCTCTCTCTTTTCTAAAACAAAGTTTTGAAACCCCATGGCGTGCGTAATATCACCAATGGGTGGGATTTTGGGAACTTGGTGTGCAATATCCAAGTGTCACTTGGTGCGTAATATCCAAGTGTTTGGTTGTTGGACACTTGGTGCGTAATATCCTCGTGTGCCACTCGACCTTATTTTATTTAAGCAAATGTTTACAAAGTAGGACAATCTTCTCTTCTTCTCTCTACTTAAGAAAACTAGCTTTGAGAAAATGAACTCTACAGCCTAAACTAGCATTGCATGTAGAGATAGTCTTTTTTCTCCTTGGTGTAATTTGCCAATACATTCAAAGTATTGACCCAACTTGTTGGTTGCACGTCTTATGTGCAGAATCCGAAGATTGAAAGGTGCGTAGGGATCGCGAGTCTACACTCGACAAGCCTGGGGCGTTGATGGACTCAAGCTGCTTTTATGTTTCCGTTGTTATTTGAGCTAGCGTAATGCTAACCAAATTTGTAATAAAATTCATACTCTGGATTCTCCGTGTAATAAAGACTTTGTGTTTTACATGATATTTCATCGACCGTGAGTGCTAGCTATTGATCCAGGGACTTAGGATCCTTATGAGTCCGAGGTCGCTACAAAAGTACTTGCGCATTTTAAAATCATCAGAGAAGAAAGCACTCATAGTAGAAAGCTCATTCATATGAGCCACAACACTCTCATTTTCAGTACCACAAAAAGGTTCTTTCTCAACAATATCTAAATAAGATAAATCCAGAGAGAAATCATAATCTTTATCTTTAATATCTATGGGAGAGGTGGCAAACTTAGGATCATAGGACTTCTTAGGCATAATAGTACGTCTAGCAAGGAGACTCTTAATAGCACTAGCACCATGTGTGTTTCAGCACTCTTCAACAAATTCATCAGTGAGCTCTATGTAACCATCATTAATATCATAACTCTCACTAGACTCAGGTGAGCTAATAGGTGTAACAGTGTCTTCACTAGGAGTTTCGGTATTTCCGACACTAGCCATAGTAGCATCTAGAAAAGGACCTAATGAACCACTCGCATCAAGCACAGTAGAAGTAAAATCACGAGTATCAAAAGCAGTTTCAGATTCAGCAGTAGTAATAGTGTGTGTAGCATGAGCATGTGGTGGTGGTGTGACAAGCTTACTTATAACAGATGGTGAATCAAGAGCAACATAGGTGTTCAGGACTGTAACTCTTCTTGTAGTGGATGGTAAAATAGGAAACTTTCCATCGCGAGACTTCCCCATGATGAAAGGAGTAGCAGTGAACAATAATAGATCCAAGTGAACTTACAAATAAAGCTATGCTCCCCGACAACAGTGCCAGAAAATAGTCTTGATGACCCACAAGTGTAGGGGATCGCAACAGTCTTAGCGGGTAGTATTACCCAATTTATTGATTCAACACAAGGGGAGCCAAAGAATACTTGCAAGCCTTAACAACTGAGTTGTTAGTTTAGCTGTGCATAGAAATAGTTCTTGCTAACAGAAGTTTATTAGTAGTAACAGTTCGGTAGTAGCAACAGCAGCAACAATAGTAACAGTGATAGCAACAGTGAACCAGGAGCAATAGTAACAGTAATAGTAACAGTAGGATTCAAGTGCGGTAGGCATAGGGATGGATGGACGAGCGTCATGGACGAGTATAAACATGTAACTTCAAAGAACTAGGGCATTGCAGATAAATAATAACAAGCATCCAAGTACTAAACAATCCTAGGCATGTGCTCCAAATATAGTCATACGTGCTCGCAATGAGAACTTGCACAACATCTTTTGTCCAGCTAGCCCGTGGCAGCTGGGCCTCTAGGGAACTACTGGCAATTAAGGTGGTCCTTTTAATAGAGCACCAGAGCAAAGCATTAACACTCCGTGAACACATGTGATCCTCACACCACAACCATCCCCTCCGGTTGTCCCAATTATTGTCACTTTGGGGCCTTTGGATCCGGACAATGACATGTGTACACAACTTGCACATAAGATCATAAACAATACTATCATAATTATTCAATAATAAGTTCAGATCTGAGATCATGGTACTCGGGCCCTAGTGATAAGAATTAAGCACAACAAGTTGCAACAAAGTCAAATAGCACTAATAGAGATACTAGGCACTATGCCCTAACAATATTATTCGATTACATGATAGAACTCATCCAATCCCTACCATCCCCAAGCTTACAGCAGGGGATTACTCACTCATGGATGAGGGAAACATCGGTGGTTGATGGAGATGCGTTGGTGATGACGATGGTGATGATCCTCTCCAAATTCCCTGTCCTGGAGGGTGCCAGAACGGAGTTTCTGGATCCGAATCTTGGTTTATCATGGCGGCGGCGGAGCGGAACTCTTTCAGGAAAACTATCGACCCCCCTGAGTTTTTAGGTCAGAAGGCAACTTATAGGCGCGGAGGGAGGCCGAGGAGCTGCCTGGGGTGGCCAAACCTCCCCTAGGCGCGGGGTCAGTGGGCTCGCGCCTAGAGTGGGTCTAGGCCCCCCAGGCCTCCTCTCTGTCTCCCCTTCTGGTTCCGTGGATCTTCTAGCGAGAAATAGTTTTTGGCATATTTTCCAGGATTTTTCTTGATAGTTTATTTTCTGCACAAAAACAAGACACCAAGGTATTTCTGCTGAAAAAAGTGTTAGTCCGTGTTAGTCGTATCCAAATCACACAAGTATAGAGGAAAAACAATAACAAAGTGTTCAAGAAAGTAGATACGTTTTGGACGTATCAACCCTTGATAGATGGTCTATTCTTGTTGAATCTCGATTGTAGTAATACACATGTTAATAATATAGAAGCTAAAAGTTTGAAATTAAGCGACAACTCAACATATATGTGGCACTGTCGTCTTGGTCATATTGGAGTGAAGCGTATGAAGAAACTCCATTTTGATGGACTTCTTGAATTACTTGATTTCGAATCACTTGAAAGATGCGAAGCATGTATGATGGGTAAAATGACTAAGACTCCATTTTCTGGTATGATGGAGCGAGCTACACACTTATTGGAAATCATACAAACTGATGTATGTGGCCCAATGAGTGTGGAATCGCGTGGTGGTTATCGTTATGTTCTTACTTTCACGGATGACTTGAGAAGATATGGGTATATCTATTTTATGAAACATAAGTCTGAAACTTTCGAGAAGTTCAAGGAATTTCAAAGTGAAGTGGAGAATCAATGTAACAAGAAGATTAAGTTTCTATGATCTGATCATGGAGGTGAATATCTAAGTTACGAGTTTGGCGAGCATTTGAAGAAATGCGGAATACTTTCACAATTGACACCACCGGGAACACGACAACATAATGGTGTGTCTGAATGTCGTAATCAAACTCTCTTAGATATGGTTCGTTCTATGATGTCACTTACATATTTACCTTTGTAATTTTGGGGTTATGCATTAGAAACAACCGCATTCACTTTAAATAGGGCACCATCTAAATCCGTTGAAATGACACCGTATGAATTATGGTTTCGGAAGAAACCTAAATTGTCATTCCTTAAAGTTTGGGGTTGCGAAGCTTATGTAAAGAAGTTATAGCCCGACAAGCTTGAACCGAAAGCGGAAAAATGCGTCTTCATAGGATACCCGAAGGAAACTATTGGGTATACCTTCTATCATAGATCCGAAGGAAAAATCTTCGTTGCCAAGAAATGATCCTTTCTAGAGAAGGAGTTTCTCTCAAAATAAGTGACTAGAAGGAAAGTAGAACTCGACGAGGTTGTCGAATCTTCTATCGGATTTGAGAGTAGCGTAGCACCGAAAGAAGTTCCTGTGGTGCCTACACCAATAAGGGAGCAAGCTAATTATGTTGATCATGAAAGTTTGGTTGAAGTTACTACGGAACCTCGCAGGTCGACAAAGACTCGTACCACTCCCGATTGGTATGATCCCGTTATGAGTGTCATGTTGGTGGATAACACCGATGACCCTGCGACATATGCGGAAGCGATGATGAGCCTAGATTCGAATAAATGGCAAGAAGCCATGAAATCCGAGATTGGATCCATGTACGAAAACCAAGTATGGACTTTGGTGGACTTACCGGATGGCCGGAAGGCTGTCGAGAACAAATGGATTTTCAAGAAGAAAACATATGCTGATGGTAATGTAACCGTCTATAAAGCTCGACTTGTCACAAAAGGGTTTCGACAAATTCAAGGAGTTGACTTCGATGAGACTTTCTCACCGGTAGCGAAGCTAACGTCTATGAGGATTTTGTTAGCAATCGTTGCATATTATGATTATGAGATATGTCAGATGGATGTCAAAACGATGTTCATCAATGCAGACATTGATGAAGAGTTGTATATGGTACAACCCAAAGGTTTTGTTGATCCTAAATATTCTAACAAGGTATGTAGACTTCAACGGTCCATTTATGGATTGAAGCAAGCATCCTGAAGTTGGAATCAACATTTTGATAAAGTAATCAAAAGTTTTGGTTTTATACAAACTTATGGAGAAGGTTGTATTTGGAGCTCTGTAGCATTCCTAGAACTATATGTGGACGAAATATTGTTGATTGGGAATGATATAGATCTTCTTAATAGTGTCAAAGATTATTTGAATAATAGTTTTTCAATGAAGGATCTTAGCGAAGCTGCATATATATTGGG
Organism: Avena sativa; assembly: GCA_916181665.1. NCBI lineage: Eukaryota > Viridiplantae > Streptophyta > Magnoliopsida > Poales > Poaceae > Avena > Avena sativa. The sequence goes on from OV702296.1 coordinate 224,138,312, forward strand.
CATAAAGATTTATAGAGATAGATCAAGATGCCTAATATCGTTGTCACAGAGTACATATTTGGACAAAGTTCTAAAGAGGTTTGGAATGGAAGATAGCAAGAAAGGGTTCTTGCCCATGTTGCCCAATACGACCTTGAGTAAAACTCAAAGTCCCGCTACGGCAGAAGATAGAGAGAGAATGAGTAAGACTCCCTATGCCTCAGCCATAGGATCTATCATGTATGCCATGCTATGTACTAGACCCGAAATTGCATATGTTGTTATTTTAACTAGCAGATATCAAAGTGATCCAGGAGTGGATCATTGGACAGCGGTCAAAAACATCCTTAAGTACTTGATAAGAACTAAGGATATGGTTATTTTAACTAGCATATATCAAAGTGATCCAGGAGTGGATCATTGGACAACGGTCAAAAACATCCTTAAGTACTTGAGAAGAACTAAGGATATGGTTCTTTCTTATGGAGGTGATGAACAACTCGTTGTTAATGGTTACACCGATGCTAGTTGGAACACCGATCCAGATGATTCTAAATCTCAATTTGGAAGCATATTTACTTTGAATGGTGTAGCAGTGAGCTGGAGGAGTGCAAAGCAAAGATTTGTGGCAAGATCTTCAATTGAATCGGAATACATAGCTGATTCAGAGGCTTCACAAGAGGCGATATGGATGAAGGAGTTCATTACAGAGCTCGGTGTGGTTCCCAGTGCGCTGGACCCAATGTCTATCTACTGTGATAACATGGGCGCCATAGCCAATGCGCAGGAGCCAAGGTCACGCTATTCGAGAGCATGTCCAAGATTGTGACATAAAGATTTGCAAAGTACACATAGATCTGAATGTGGCAGATCCATTAACTAAACATCTCTCGAGGGCAAAACATGACCAGCACCAGACCGCCATGGGTGTTCGGTATATTACCATGTAATCTAGATTAGTCGACTCTAGTGCAAGTGGGAGACTGTTGGAGATATGCCCTAGAGGCAATAATAAAAGTAGTTGTTATTATATCTTTGTGTTTATGATAAATGTTTACATTCATGCTATAATTGTATTAACCGGAAACATTAATACTTGTGTGATTTGTAAACTTGTTAGAGTCCCTAGTAAAGCCTCTTTATAATACTAGCTTGTTGGTTGATAGATGATCATGGTTTTCTGATCATGAACACTGAGATGTTATTAACAATAAGATCATATCATTAGGAGAATGGTGTGATGGACATACTCCTATAGATAAGCGTACCATAAAGATCAAGTCATTTCAATAGTTTGTTTGCTATAAGCTTTCAGATACATAGAAACCTAATTTCTTCGACCATGAGATCATGCTAATCACCATCACCGGATGGATGCTTTGATGACATCAAACACCACTTCGTAACTAGGTGGTTATAAAGGTGGCATTGAGTGTTGAGAAAGTATGTGTTGAGGCACATGGATCAAGAGTGGGATTTGTCCATCCATATGACAGATAAATATACTCTGGGCCCTCTCGGTGGAATGTCATCCAATTAGCTTGCAAGCATGTGATTGGCTCACAAGGGATCACATATCACAAGAACGAGGTTGAACTAGCTATGCAGAGATACCGACGATCAGACCTCGTATAAGTAAACTATCGCGAGACTAAGGGAAATTGGTATCGTATGTAAATGGTTCATTTGATCACAAAGTAATCATAGAAATATGTGGGATCCATATGAATTTCCAAATTCCTCTATTGGTTATTGATCGGAGAAGAGTCTCGGTCATGTCTGCATAATTCACGAACCGTAGGGAGACACACTTAAGGATTCGATGTTGTTTAGTAGATATGGAATGTGAGTAAGAATACCGAATGCTGTTCGGAGTCTCGGATGGGATCTGGGATATCACGAGGAGATCCAGAATGGTCCGATATAACGAAAGAACAATTCCGGAGTTCGGGAATGGTTCCGGTGTTTTCACTGGAATGATCTAGAAGGGTCTAGAAGATTTGCGAACCGGAAGGGTAAGGGTACATGAATGTGTCAGGACAAAGTGGAATGATTGTGTCATGTCCTAAGTCACTAGGCTGGGCAAATAAAAGAGAGAAATCAAACTCCAAAATTGAAAGTCGAAAGGAAAGTTTGAAAAGTCAAACTGGGACAATGTTTCCTGGTGGAGGGAGGAGAGGAAACCTCCTCTCCCTCCACCGCGCGCCAAGGATGAGAGGGAGCTGGCGGAGGATTCGACCTCCCTCTGCCCTAGCTGCCCCTCCCTCTCATCAATAGAGGGGAGGGGCTGCCCCAAGACCTTCACCACAAAACCCCAAGCCCCAAGCCGCCGCCACCCCCACCGCGCCACCGCCACCACTGCCAAGCCGCCGCCTTGCTCCACAGTCGCCCTAGCCGCCGTAGGCCCACCTCCTCCTTCGGCCTCTAAACCCTAGTCATAGAGGATCCCCTCTACTCCATCTACCCGCTCCGGCTTAAGGTGAAGCCCTGTGGGATCTCTCCTCTAAACTCCGACACCACACCGTCGTGCTGCCGGAATCACGAGGAGAGAACTACAACCTCCACTGCCTGCTGGAACAAGGGAGAGGAAGGTCTTCATCGAGTACCGAACGTGTGAGCGACTGTGGGAGTGTGATAACCCACAAGTATAGGGGGTGTATCGTAGTACTTTCGATAAATAGGAGTGTCGATCTCAACGAGGGGCAGAAGGTGTTTACTAGTGGTATGGAGCAGGAAATATCTGTAAATACTTAGCAAACGGATTTTTAGGGTTTTTTGATAAAGCAAGGAAATAAAGTGCAAGTAAATAAAGACAACAAATAATTGCATCAAGTGGCCCAATCCTTTCTTAGCAAAGTACAAGCCGGTAGGAATAATTTTGATGACCAAACATTCTCGAGGACACATGGGAATACTGTCAAGTGCTTTTGTTTCATATAGTTGATTAATCTTGTTTGGTTTTATAAGTGCTGTGTGGGTGAGCCTGTGCTAATGTATAGACCTTACTTGGACTAAAACATACTTGTGATTAAACCCCTTGTAAACATCCACAACTACAATAATGTAATTAAGATAAAAACCTAACCACGACCTTAAACTCTAAGATCCTACACTCCCTTGTGCAAAGGTTTCCTAACGGGGGTTTAGGTTTCTATCACTCCAGCAACCCCACAATTAGTATCCAAATACAGAATGCATTCCCCTAGGCCCATGAATGGTGAAGTATCATGTAGTCGACGTTCACATGAAACCACTAGAAGAATAGCACCACAACTTAAATATTAAACCATTGAATAATACCTCAACACATTTCCACTACTAACAACATGACTTCTCCCATGTCCTCAAGAACTAAACGAACTACTCACGAGACATCATATGGATCAAGATCAGAGATGATATAATGATGGATAAAAATCTGAACATAAACAATAATTCAATGGTTCCACTCGCAAGCATCAACTACAATAGTAATAAACACCGAAAAAGTTTCCCCTAAGAACTATGCAAGATTCAACACAACTGTTATAGCGGGATGGAGTGGTGATGATGGTGCTAGTGGAGATGATGGCGTGGTTGATGATGATGATGATCCCGATGAAGTCTAGCTTGATGACGGTGTTGATGGCGACGATCTCCCCTCTCCGAGAAGGGATTTCCTCGACCGAAATCTGTCTGCTGGAGAGCTCTTTCTCTCTCCATGGTTTCCGCCCCACAGAGGCGGCGGAATCTTTCTGTGGTCGCTCCCCAAACTTTAGGGTTTCGGGAGGAAGATATAGGCGAAGGGGCGGAGCCAGAGGTGGGCCCGGGTGGCCACACCTCCTATAGGCGCGATCTAGGGTAGCCCGCGCTTGGGGGTGTGGGCCCACTGTGGCCCAACCCCGCCTCCCCTTCTGGCTTCCTTTGTCTTCTGGAAAAATATATTTTTCCATAGTTTTTCTGGTATTTTTCTGATCTTCGTGAAAATTGCAACTAGACACCGCTTTTTCCATCAGAATCCTGATTCCGGCAGTTCATCCTCCAAGAATCATCCAACATGCAAAAACATATGAAATAACATAAGTATCACCTCTCAATAAGGAATATATCAATGAATAGAATCAAATTATGATATAGAATGGTGATGCAAATTGGACGTATCATAGCGCTGCCGGAACGCGACGCCGGAAGGATCATCTTCGCGATCTTGAGATCGGCAAGTGAACGACTACATCATCCACGAGAATCTGCTCTTGTTAATCGCTTTGGAATCTTTGAGGGTGAGTACTCTATCGACTCGTTGCTATAATCGAGTAGATAGATCTTGGATTGTGTGTGTTCATGTGGTAGATCGATCGTTGAGGTTCAAGGGCGAAGAATCTCGGTCGGCTCTCCGGCTAGCGAGCACTCAGATCTTCTAACGCATCAGCCTTCATCGCTTCATGGTCATCAATGCAAAGCCTCAGACATCGGCCGTGGTTGCCTGAACGCGTGGTTATCGAGGCTTGTCACCGCTGTTGCCGCCACCGGAATGGACCGGTTGCATACAAACACAAATATTACCTCTGAGTATACGGCCTCGTATTTGTGTTCCCCGGAAGCAAGTATTGGCTTCCACTTAAATCGGGGTGTGTGCGAATATTAGGTAGTTATTAGATTCAGATTAGACTTTGCTAAACTGGACGTAGGCAATGCAAATGCATCTTGCCTTCTTTCGGTTCTAAAAGATTGTGGAAGTATAGATTGTATTGATATTGGAAGAGGTAATTACAACGTGAGCCCTTGGGCTGTTTATATAGTACTTGAAGACTTGGGAGCAAAAAGACTACTAGAGATAGAATTGTATTACAAACTTAAACTACCTAATATTGCCAAACCGTGACATACTCTACCCCCCCATAGTCGGATCAGTAGTGACGCGAACGGTCTGACTAGATCATAATCTGAAGGCAGATATTGGAGAGGATGTTGATGTCGATGTAGCCGGAAATAGGGCATTGTAGTCATGGTCAATGATGTCATTGCTGATGTAGTCGTTGTTGATGAAGTCGATGAAGTTGATGATGTTCTTGTGTTGTGGTCGATGTTATCGTTGAGCCTGGAGAATTCGTCGTAGTAGTTGAGGTAGATGTAGTTTTGAGTTGGAGTAGTCGAGGTAGGTGACACGCCTTTCCGAGCTTTCCAAACTCGGGAGTATGCCAGGGACGAAGGCACACGTCGATGTTGCCAATATCAGACGTGCGAAGACAAGGACCATCATGAGCCATGCGAGCCAGAGCCGGAGGGAGCAGCAGAGAAATTCTCCATGAACAGTCGGTGCGTAGAAGTTGTCCACCGATTTGTCAGAATAGATGAAGTAGTTGCAAGAAGAAAATTAATTTAGTGCAAAATAAAAATTAGACTGCAACTCCGACGGCGAGGTTGTGGTGGCTGAAGACGAAGAGGTAGTTGTTGATGGCGATTGAATTGTTGTGGTAGTCGATTTCGGGGATTAGACCTGTATTTTCCGCTTGTATGAGCGCAGCGTCGCTCATGGAGAAGAACTTGTTGGCATTGACGATGACCATGATCAGTGGTGGCGGCGACGATGTGGCGATGTTGTTGATGTAGATGATGTCGGCGATGATGACCACGGGTGATGAAGATGCAACCCTTTATTGAGGCGAGGCGCGTACTCGGGGACATGTGTCCCGGTCGATGTTGGCAAATACGGGTCGGCGTGGTGACGACGTGAGGATGGAGAAGCCGACGCAGCGTGTGAAGGCGTCCCTTGGGGCGTCGCGCGCATCCTCCTTCGCATGATCGTTGGCAATGATTTGCTGGAGATGACTCGACACGAGGTTAAAGTAGAGGCGCGTAATGACGACATGTGGCTATGGACGATGCAATTCAATCTATGATCGACGAAAGAAGAAGAAACGCCGGTCAAGCGGCCGGCGAGAAAATTTTGGCGAAGTAAGATCTAATCTACTATTGCGTGGCCCCTGGCAGATAACGATCTTCCCGTGGGTGGCTGAAAGATTAATTGCCCCTATGTATGGTTTTGGTGATTAATGACAATCCCTATGGACTAATGTTTTCACTGAGTTTTATATGAAGGAATATTCCATAGGTCATGCTTGTAGTCTATGTGTTGGATTCAAGTATGGATGCCATGAAGATAAAGATATACCTTGAGTATTGGTATCAAGATCATTGAGTTGAAGAGAACAATATGATATGATCAATATCTTGAGAGTGTGATCTCAATAGAAGAATTCGAGATATGGCTCTAAGACGGTGTCATGATAGCCTCATTAGTTGAGATATGATTGACTAAGATTTAGAGCATGTACTCAAATTAAGGTTTCTTTATGTACCTCAAGATATTAAGATGGATCATGAGAAGATACATGGTTGACCTATACAAAGAGTGATTTTAAGTTGGTCAACACATGAAGCATAAAGAATGTACCACATGGATCTTGTGGTATGGTAAGACTTGTCAAATATGCATCATGAACTAACCCATTATATATGTGCCTTTGCATTTTCTATATGGGATAGGTATATTTCCATGGGCATGCTTCAAAAGTGAAGATCTTATATAGCACATGAGAGGATGACATCAAGTGGTGATCGTCATCAAGGTTGAGAAGGGCAAGTTCAAGATAAGCATCTCGAGAAGATCATTTGCTTGAAGCTTTCCGTCCATATTGGTGATAATGTACATGTGAATACATGTATTAATGAAGCTATCCAATAGTGGTGTATGGGGGAGCAAATTAGGAGTCTTCACGAAGCAACAATGATCAAGTGATGCATTCCGGCTTGGATGGAGATTGAAGTGTTGTCATCAAGATCAAGCGGGATGTGCAAGGCAAAGGTATGTCCTTGCTAGGTTTTCCTTTTACCAGTCTCAAGGTGGTTGTTGGGATACCGGGTTATAGGATACATATCCGCACTATTAAGAGGGGCTTTCGGTTGGGTAACTTGATCACATCGTCATAGGGAACTCAATCCTTTGCATTCTTTGCATCTTCCTATTTTGTTTCTTCTTGTTGTTTCTTCATCTGAGGTTCTTAATCTTATTGCTAGCTCTTCAACAAGCCCAAGTTCATCGAAAACGGAATTCGTATGCATCTTCTATGGCGTTTTCGAGTTTGAAGGTTTTATCGGTTCTTCGTGTAGGGAGGCTTCTTACCTTTATTTATTTGGTTCTATCCTTGTTTTCTGTACTATGATGTTTCTCCGCACCATCTTGTAGGGCTTGTTGTCCTCGTCAAAACAAGCCAAAGATCATCGAAATCGGAGTCCAGACGCAAAAGTTATCGCCGTTTTCGTGTGTCCTGTTTGGTTCCACCGGAATTCCGGCGGACCGAGTCTGTGGCCAGAATTTTCGGCGACCGCCGGAAATTTCCGGCAAACCGCCAAAAAATTGTTCTGTATGTTGTTTTGGTTTGTACAGGAACTTTCGGTTTTGACCGGAAATTCCGGCGGCTGATCTGGCGGCGCCGGTTTCATCGCCGGAACGTGTTTGCCCAGCGCATCTTGCTTCCAACGGTCATCCCCCTCGAAGGGATATAAAAGGGGGGCTTCTTCCCCAAAGTTCCAAGGGTCTTGAGCATGTTTTTGACCTCCATTGTTGACCCCTTTGAGCTTTCTTCCTCTCCCTTCCCTCCTATGATTCTTGCATCTTTTTGAGGACGTTGGAAGAGGAGATCTAGATCTACAATCCCCACCAATCAAATCCTCCTCTAAGTGAGGGGAACCCATTGGATCTAGATCATGGAGTCATTTGTTGGTTTCCACCATTGTTCTTCCTCTCTAATTCCACCCTAGAACTTGTTGCTTTGGTGGGATTTGAGAGTGAAGGATTTGAGCATCCTTGGTGTTCTTGCTTTGCATTCTTACATAAGTGTTGAGCTCTTCCTTACGATCTGTTCGAGTGAGAGAACGTGAGCTTGTTACTCTTGGAGGCTGACCTCCTAGTTGGTTTGGTGGTTGGTGCCGCGGTGTTCTCTTCGTGGAAGATTGTGAAGAGACCCGGGATTCTCCTTCGTGGAGCTTGTGAAGTGGTTGTGGAGCTTGCCATCTCCGGAGTGGAGGAAAAGCTAGCCATAAGGAAAGGGCCTATTCCTTCGTGGGATAGACTCGGAGAAGAAGGTCAGACTTTGTGGCGCGTGAGGAATCCTTCATGGAACCTCACACCTCTCCAACGTGACGTATCCCCCTTCCGAAAGGTGGTGAACATGGGAATTCATCTTTGTCTCCGTGTGCCTCGGTTATCTCTATATCCGAGCTTACTTTCCTTGTGATAGCCATCGAGCTTGAAGTACTTATATCTTGCTTATCACTTGTGGTATATTTATCTTGTGCTATCTTGCTTAGCTTAATTTTTTGTTGGTGAACTTAGTTGAGCCTAGTGTATTTAGGTTTTGTGCTTGTAAAATAAACGTTAGTTTAATTCCGCATTCTATCAAGCCAAAACCGTAATAGTTTTGAAATTGCCTATTCACCCCCTCTAGGCGACATCTCTATCCTTTCAATTGGTATCAGAGCAAGGTCTCTCCTTGTTTAGGCTTCACCGCCTAGAGTGTAAAGATGTCGGCTAGTAGTATAGTGCACAATGACGCAATTATCTTTGATGGCACAAATTATACTTTGTGGATAAATTGCTTTCTTTATAATCTTCACACCTTGTGTCCAAATATTGAGAGATTTCTAGATGTAGGTTTTTCTCCTCCGATGGATCCTCAAAAACTATCTCTAGAGGATGAGAAAAATTTACATCTCGAAGCTCAAGTATCTAATGAGCTTATTTTCACTTTGAGCCCCACAGTTAATTTGTTCTTGACGATTGTAAAGCGCAAGTCATCTCATTATATGTGGACCAAGATTAAAGAAATATTTGGTGGCTCCATTTCTCATAGGGTTGGTGGTATCTCCAAGGAGCTCTCTTCTCACTCACATCATGAAGAGCTCCAAGTTGCGTCCACCTCCGGTCACGATGTGACCTCAATTCTTTCCACCTCACTTACATGTGACAAGTCACAAGGTAATGGCATGGTGAGTGGAAAAATCATATATGATGATGGTAGTGTTTCTCTTTACACCAATGATTATTGTTCTATAAATTATAATGGTGTAGGGTGTTTGGACTTAAGCACTTATTGCAACAATAATGCTATATACCCTTGTGTTGCTAGTCCTTGTATATCATCTAGAAATTATTTGAGTAATAGTGTAGATGATATGCTTGATTTGCCTTGTTCCCATGAACAAAATGCTTCTATGTCCTCTAGTTGTTTATCTAACAATCTAGAGGAAATCAAACATTCTATGGAACAAGACACGATCATGAATGAAGATTTAAGAATATCCTCATCTTCATCCTCCCGTGCTCACATGTGCCTTATGGCAAGAGGATCAAAGGTATCTCCTACTTTGGATCCCAATATATCTTCTTAAGATAATAGCAATGATAATGATGATAGTGATGATGACATTGATGAGGATACTAGTTCTCTATTGCTTGAGTTGACTTTTTTGTGTACCTATCTTCGTGGAAATAATAAGGTTGTTACTTGTCTCAAACACGTTATGGACACCATAACTAAACAAACGGGAACCATAGAGGAGTTGGATTTCCAACTTGATGATGGGAGTCGGAGATTCAATCTCCTTAAGCAAGAGCTTGCCGAGGAGAATCACACTAATTGTATCCTCACACAAAAAATTGAATCTTATGAGCTTGAAAATGAAAATTCCATTAATGATTCTTGTGCTACTAACTCTACTTCTTGTGAAGCATCTACCCTAAAGGAGAACGTTGATCTAAGGGCTCAACTTGAGTTGCTAACTAGCAAGCATAGGAAATTGGAAGAAAGTCATGAAAATCTCTCGGTCTCTCATAATGATCTTCTAATATCCCGTGATGGGCTAATGTTATCTTGTGAGGCAAGTATTACCAAGGTAACATCTTGTGAGCCTCTTTTGGACATTAGCACAACTTCTACTCAAAATGCTATTTTGCCATGTGCTAGTCCTAGTAATCCATCTAGCCATACTATTGATAAACCTTGTGTCGGCTTACTTGCTTTGCCTTGTTTCTCTAACAATGAAGCTTCTACTTCCTCCAGTACTTGTATTTCTACTAACCATGTAGAGGAAATCAAAGAGCTCAAGGCCCAAGTCATTCGTTGAGGAATGACTTGGAAAAGAGTCATGAAGGGATTTCCACACTCGATAATATTTTGAATGTGCAAAAATCCCCTAATGATAAAAGTGGACTTGGAATCAACTCCAGTAATAAGAACAAGTCCAAGAAAAACAATAAGAAGGGCCAAAACCAAGTCAGGAATTCAGCCAAGATTATTTGCTTCAAGTGCAAGGTTGAAGGACATCATGTAAGATCTTGTCCATTGAAGAAAAATCACTTCAGTGAGAAGCAACAAGGGAAGCGGCCACAAGTTCATGTTCAAGCCCAAGTTGAAGTTAGGCCACTTCCAAAGAAGAATCAAAATAATGCTCCCCAAGCCAAGAAATCAATTAAGAAGAGAAAGGGGAGCAGTTGTTGCTACATATGTCGTGTGAAGGGGCACTTTGCCTCTTCATGTTCAAATGGTACCTTATCTAACCCTATCATTGTTGATGATGATTATTCTCTTAGGAAGTATAAGGATGGCAATGTGTTTGACAAGTTTGTTGGAACTCAAAGTGGTGTCAAGAAAAGAACCATTTGGGTTCCCAAGCCTATTGTGACTAACCTCTTAGGACCCAACTTGGTTGGGGACCAACAAGCTCAAACTTGATCAATAGGTGTTTATGGAGGTCATTGGAGACTTGGCTAACTCATGAAGAATTAAGGGATCTTCATATATTATATTTGATCAAGCCAAGTCATACGGATTATCATTTCCCTATCTTATATCCATTGTGCCTCTTCGCAGTAACTTGTACTTAACACATTTATTTTGTAAGTTACTTGCCCCCTTTACATGTTTTGTTTGTGTACCAAGTATGTGTTTGTATTTGGTGTGCCTCATTCTTGATTATTTTGTGTATTCAAGTATGTCTAGGTGTTTGGCACATCATTTACCCGTGTGTTTTGTTTTGAGCCTCTAATGCATCTTGATGATATCTTATTTGGCTCTTTTCGAGTGGTTAATGGAACATCCCATTTTGGGGGAGTGACATGCTTCGCGCATCTATCAAACCTTAAAATGTGTGTACATGAGTACTACCACTTAGTATTGATATTGCGAGATTATCTAGTCACTATGTGGTGTGTCATACTCATGAGAAACTCAAATTCTAAATGTCCATTAATTATCTCTAGTTGAGGTTGCTTTTCCTATTATTAAGAAAAAATGAATCTCACATTATGGGGGAGTAATATGCTTCTTTTGCATATCACAATCCTAGGAAATGTGAACATATGAGGTAGTGCCACTTAGAGTTGATATTGTTGATTATCTTGTTTCTAGGTGGCATGTTGGCTCAAACAAGGTCCTATTTTTGTTAGAATCTTTTATTGCTCGTCTTTTCGGTCTTTGTTTGAGTAAGAAATTCTTGATGCGTTCTTCCTCAAATACATATCTCTATATGTTATTTGGGAGACCATTTGCTTCAGGTTATTATAATCATTGCTTTGCATGATTGTGTGACTAGATTGAAGATATCAAGAATCTCTATCTTTGCATATTTCTTAATATTTTTATTATTTTCCTATGTTTTTTATTGTGAAGATTTATCTTTAATATCCGTGCAATATACCATCGGAAATCAATTCCAATACACTCATTGTCTTCGACAATTGATATACTTATGTGTGGTACATTTGTGGATCATCTTCACCTTGGATTTCATGTCTTATTGCCTTATTTTATTTTCAATTTTTTTTGTGGCTCCCATTGTCTTCCTTGGCTTTTGAGCACCTCTTTGATGATGTTTTTGATTATTATAAATTACGCTTTAGTGGAAGACAAACTTTTTTTCTCGGAACCTTGTGCCATTGTGAAAAGTGTTAAGGGTTTGGTTTATTTGTTGAAACCTTGCTATTTTGGGAGTTTGTTATCTCATTCTTTCTTCTATATTTTATTTGCTTGAATGAGATAAATATTTGAGTATTTTTTTTGTTTTTATTTCATCTTTTTTCTCAATAGTTTTTGCTTAGTTCATTGGTTGAACTTCGTCGAACAAATCTTGTGTTGATTTGATTCTTTGATATAGTTTGGGCAACGAATGTGTTTTGTCACACCTTGTATGCCTTTTTGAATATTTTGGTGTTTTTCCAAATTATATCTTCTTTGGATATTGAAAGTTTCCATGTGTTTGCTTTCTTTGATCCAATATATAGGGTATACTCCATCAAATCCTTAAACGGCTAAGATGTGCATGAAATTCAAATTTCATCTCTAAATATGTATATATTTTATGGAGTGTGTCCTATGTGTTGTGTTTAGTATAACCACTTTGGACCCAATAAGTTTGGGGACCAAGATGTACTTGAATGTTGTTTTAGGTGCATTGGAGATGCAATGGATGCTTGTCTCGTCTATAAGGAAAGTGTTGTCACCACATGATAATTGGAGCCAAGCTAGGATGATCGAAAAATTCTTATCTACTACATCATACCATTGCTATCTCGGTAACAAGTATCTAATTCATGCATACTATTCTTTCATCTAATCTCTTGTAGGTTGCATCTTGGCATGAATTTATCTGTTGTAAATGTTGCGGTTCTTGCAAGGATCTTTGAAAGACTCTTTAACCTTATTGCTTATGTGAGTAATTTGAGATGATGCATATAATGGGGAGTATATAAAATCATGTTCATGATTCACCAATTCCAAATATGCCTTCTAGCAATTTATTGCATATCAATTCCTCAAGGTACTCTCATGTGCAATATTGTTGAAATTACTTTGAATCCTTCCTTTTGCTACTTGTTGCCTTTCTCAAAGTATCCCAACTAGCATTTGTTCCTTTAGTGTTAGTTGTGATGTTTTGAGGTTTTTATTTTTTCTTTGGTGAAGTTCATTGATATACAATAAGAGAAAATAGAGCCATGGGCTATATATGCACTTAAGCTTGTCTTAATAAGTGTATTTATTTATATCTACTCCTTGTATATTGTTTGTGTTCTAAATAATATAGAGGGAGTGAGGATTCCATGTTTATGGATATTGTATTCAAATACAATAATTAAAATTTATGCACGAACCTTGGGGAGCTTCCTTATTTCATTTAGAGCACTATTTGTCCATTTGATTTTTTGGACCATTGGATGGCTTGCTTCATCCGTTGAAGTTTCTTCACCGTTTTATCATTGTAGCAATATTTGATCCTCAATATAGCTTGATTTCCTCCAAATATTTGTCATTGGATATGTGCATTTGATTTCACTCAAAATATTAGAAATGCACACCTTGGGGAGGAACTCATACTATATTGGCCTTCTATATTTGTCATCCATTTTGGCACTTGTTGTCAATGGGGGAGAAGTTTAGTGGGTTTAAGGGAAATGGTTTTATACTTAAGATTGGTTTGTTCTTAAGTGTTTGCCTTTCATGCATTTCATCTTTATTATGTTTTGCATGGTTGTATATATAGTGTAAACTCTCCCAAAGTTTATTCTTGACAATGTATGCAATGAAATTCAAGTTCATCACACATGCATATATTGTGGGGGAGTTTGCTCTATATATGTTGGTTCTACTCACATCACTTACATTAGTTGTAGTTTTTGTAAGTAGAATTGGTTTTGATATGTGCTAGTAGCTTTGTGTTACTTGACCATATCAAATGCAACCTATTATACACAACTTATTCTTGGATAAGCTACATACTTGTTTCTAATATTCATTATATAAACCCTCTTGTTGTGATTGTCATCAATTACCAAAATGGGGGAGATTGAAAGAGTAATTGCCCCTATGTGTGGTTTTGGTGATTAATTACAATCCCTATGGACTAATATTTTCACTGAGTTTTATATGAAGGAATATTCCATAGGTCATGCTTGTAGTCTATGTGTTGGATTCAAGTATGGCTGCCATGAAGATAAAGATATACCTTGAGTATTGGCGTCAAGATCATCGAGTTGAAGAGAAGAATATGATATGATCAATATCTTGAGAGTGTGATCTCAATAGAAGAATTTGAGATATGGCTCTAAGACAGTGTCATGATAGCCTCATTAGTTGAGCTATGATTGACTAAGATTTAGAGCATGTAATCAAATTAAGGTTTCTTTATGTACCTCAAGATATTGAGATGGAGCATGAGAAGATACATGGTTGACCTATACAAAGAGTGATTTCAAGTTGGTCAACACATGAAGCATAAAGAATGTACCACATGGATCTTGTGGTATGGTAAGCCTTGTCAAATATGCATCATGAACTAACCCATTATATATGTGCCTTTGCATTTTCTATATGGGATAGGTATATTTCCATGGGCATGCTTCAAAAGTGAAGATCTTATATAGCACATGAGAGGATGACATCAAGTGGTGATCGTCATCAAGGTTGAGAAGGGCAAGTTCAAGATAAGCATCTCGAGAAGATCATTTGCTTGAAGCTTTCCGTCCATATTGGTGATAATGTACATGTGAATACATGTATTAATGAAGCTATCCAATAGTGGTGTATGGGGGAGCAAATTAGGAGTCTTCACGAAGCAACAATGATCAAGTGATGCATTCCGGCTTGGATGGAGATTGAAGTGTTGTCATCAAGATCAAGCGGGATGTGCAAGGCAAAGGTATGTCCTTGCTAGGTTTTCCTTTTACCGGTCTCAAGGTGGTTGTTGGGAGACCGGGTTATAGGATACATAGCCGCACTATTAAGAGGGGCTTTCGGTTGGGTAACTTAATCACATCGTCATAGGGAACTCAATCCTTTGCATTCTTTGCATCTTCCTATTTTGTTGCTTCTTGGTGTTTCTCCATGTGAGGTTCTTGAGATTTTTGCTAGCTCTTCGACAAGCCCAAGTTCATCTAAAACCGAATTCGTATGCATCTTCTATGGCATTTTTGAGTTTGAAGATTTTATCGGTTCTTCGTGTAGGGAGGCTTCTTACCTTTCTTTATTTGGTTCTATCCTTATTTGATGGACTATGATTTTTCTCCGCACCATATTGTAGGGCTTGTTGTCCTCGTCAGAACAAGCTCAAGATCATCAAAATCGGAGTCCGGACGCAAAAGTTATCGCCGTTTTCGTGTGTCATGTTTGGTTCCAGCGGAATTCAAGCAGGAATTCCGGCGGACCGAGTCTGTGGCCAGAATTTGCGGCGACCGCCAGAAATTTGCGGCAAACCGCCGAAAAACTATTCTGTATGCTGTTTCGGTTTGTACCAGAACTTTTGGTTTTGACTGGAAATTCTGGTGGCTGATCCGGCGGCGCCGGTTTCGTCGCCGGAACGTGTCCGCCCAGCTCATCTTGCTTCTAACGGTCATCGCCCTTGAAGGGGTATAAAAGGGGGGCTTCTTCCCTAAAGTTCTAAGTCTCTTGAGCATGTTTTTGACCTCCATTGTTGACCCCTTTGAGCTTTCTTCCTCTCCCTTCCCTCCTATGATTCTTGCATCTTTTTGAGAGCTTTGGAAGAGGAGATCTAGATCTATAATCCCCACCAATCAAATCCTCCTCTAAGTGAGGGGAACCCATTGGATCTAGATCTTGGAGTCATTTGTTGGTTTCCACCATTGTTCTTCCTCTCTAATTCCACCCTAGAACTTGTTGCTTCGGTGGGATTTGAGAGTGAAGGATTTGAGCACCCTTGGTGTTCTTGCTTTGCATTCTTACATAAGTGTTGAGCTCTTCATTACGATTTGTTCGAGTGAGAGACCGTGAGCTTGTTACTCTTGGAGGGTGACCTCCTAGTTGGTTTGGCGGTTGGTGCCGTGGTGTTCTCTTCGTGGAAGATTGTGAAGAGACCTGGGATTCTCCTTCATGGAGCTTGTGAAGTGGTTGTGGAGCTTGCGATCTCCGGAGTGGAGGAAAAGCTAGCCATAAGGAAAGGGCCTATTCCTTCGTGGGATAGACTTGGAGAAGAAGCCATTGTGGCGCGTGAGGAATCCTTCGTGGAACCTCACACCTCTCCAACGTGACGTAGCCCCCCTTCCCAAAGGTGGTGAACACGGGAATACATCTTCATCTCCGCGTGCCTTGGTTACCTCTATATCCGAGCTTACTTTCCTTGTGATAGCCATCGAGTTTGAAGTACTTATATCTTGCTTATCTTGCTTAGCTTAATTTGTTGTTGGTGCACTTAGTTGAGCCTAGTGTATTTAGGTTTTGTGCTTGTAAAATAAACGTTAGTTTAATTCCGCATTCTATCAAGCCAAAACCGTAATAGTTTTGAAATTGCCTATTCACCCCCCTCTAGGCGACATCTCTATCCTTTCAGTGGCGTGGCGGAAGAGGTGGCTAAACCCTAGGCGGAGCGAACCACTCTAATACCATGAAAGATTGCAAAAGTATAGATTGTATTGATATTGCAAGAGGTAATTACACCGTGAGCCCTTAAGATGTTTATATAGTACTTGAAGACTTGGGGGACAAGAAAACTACTAAATATAGAATTGGATTACAAACTTAAACTACCTAATATTGCCAAACCGTGACATACTCTAACTGGTTCCAATCAGAATCAGTTCCGATATTTTCCAAACACCGCGGAGGACGGAGTGACGGACCAAAATTTGGCACGGTCAAAACCACCGCAAGCAAAATAATAGTATAGATTAGGTATTACACAATGTCCTGGCAAGTGTCTGATAAACCCTCTGGGATAGAGGATAACCACACTGCCATTTTACCATCTATTCTAACATAACTCGCGATAAAATGGCTACTAATATTCTAAGCTTCCCTCACATGCATGAGTAATGCCGGTTTGCCCATCCTTCTGTAGGTTCATGGTAGGGTCCAAACGCTTTAATTCACTCAATAACACACATACAGGAGATTGTTCAAGAATTCAGTAGCTGGATACAAGAACAAGAATGAAGGGAATGGGAATCCAGAGCCTAGGTGGGAGAGAGAGAGAGAGCCGCCGATGTGTCGTTCTAATCCTTTGGATACCTTCGTCGATGTCTAGTTGGTTGTATATGTAGCCTGCAGCTCATGGAGGTTAAGGGTACGTTTGGTTTGAGCCCTAACACCTAAATTTTGGCATGACCAAAGCAGGCAGGACCAAAATTTTGGTAAGTTGTTTGTTTAGTTTGTAGCCATTGTACCAACCAAAAGTTTGTCAAAGTAGACCTCCGTTTGGTTTGCACTTGACCAAGTATGACTTGATATATTATCCTTCAGAATATTTAAACACTTAATAAATGTGCTCCAAGTAATAATATATGGATCAAAATTTAAGATATGGTTTTTTCAAGATAAATACTGGTGCACTCAACAAGGAAAATAAATATCACTATATAAGAAAAATAGGGAGTGATTGCTGCAACAGAAAGCATCTAACCAATCGGATCTGCTCACATCTGCATATGCATTCGATGTTCAGCTGAGGGCTAATCGATTATATATCTATTATATACTAAAAGCAATATATGGATGTCTAATAGAGCCACTATGTTGAGCCACATCATCAAAATTATTTTAACAGTTAGATATAAATTTATGGCTAAGGTTTTAGATCAGAACTGTTAGATTTATCTAACAAAAATAACACACATATTCCCATTGGTTTGGAACCAACACGTTGGAAGATATTTGTGTGGCACTTCCCATTAATTTGGGCCCAAGACGTCACAAGATTTATAGGAATTTAGACCGGACATGCTCGAGTCAGACTTCCGAAATGTACTTTCCAATAATGATCGAATATAGAACCAGTAATGGATCAAATATGGAAATAGACTAGCCTATGTATATATACTAGCTGAATGCCCGTACGATTACTACGGTCGTTATTTATCTGAATATATATAATAAAAGTATATATTGTATCTTAATATTTCACGTGTTTTAATAAAGTAACACACATATATAGTATTAAAAACATTAATATTTCGCATCACTTAAACTATATTTTGCTAAAACATATAAAATATGACCACACTAATTATCTTTCATGATTTAAACATATTGGATATTCTCGTAATGTCATTTGATTGTTATCTTTGGCTTCATTTGCACTTGGGAGGTGTTAGAGGCAAAGACGAGGATATCAGTCTTCTGCTCCTCAGTGTAATTAACTGCCTCCATAAATTCTAATTTGAGGTGATAGCCCCGGTGATACAAAGTCCACCATGTGAAAATTTGTAGAAAAAGTTGAAATATGTGGTCTAGCAATACATAAACTTGCCATGCAAGTGCATATTGGTACAAAACCAACCCTAGGCTGACACATGGCATTATTCTTTTTACAAACAAAACCCGGAATTCAGTAGCAATCGGAATGAGTCATGAGTTTTACCCGTAGGTGGCCTCATTACCTATGCCGCCCATGCCGCTCCGCTCGGACCTTCACGCGGGTACCGGAGAACCTCGCCTCCTTGACTGTTGCGTGCTCAAGGAAATGTTGCTTGGTGCACCGTGGAGTACACCAAGTCCAGCGGCTCCATCCTATGCATGTTCATGTAGAACGGGTACTCATAGTTCTCTGGCGGTGCTCTAGGATGGCTCCATGACGTCGTCCTCTATGGGAGCATCAACGCCGGCCATTGACACTTTCATGGCTGCGCGCTTCAGCCAACTAGAGATCCTGCAGAAGATGATGGACAAGGGTTGCGATGTTAAAGCGAGGGCGGAAAGTGGCAATTTGGCTATCATACTGGTCGTGCTCTACAAGCGCGAGGCTTCTCATCTCTGCCAAAGTGGACATCGCACCGTTGAACTCGTCCGGTGAGTCCACAACCTCTATCGTGCATCTTCTAGGGGCTGGAAGGCTGGCTTTGAACACATCCTTCTTGGCGCGATTTGGTCAGGAACCATCCCTCTATCCACTGAATGGTGCATGTTCACACCGATGATGTTCCCGACACAATGCAGCGACGCCGCTGCATTTGAAGTGCTTCTCGCTCTGCTGAATGTGGAGGAGAAGGACACGAAAAAGTGGGCAGGGAAGAAAAGGGATAAGGCTAGACCAGATTGCTATTAATTTCTGTGTTTTTTTTAAAACTATGTAACATGTCAGCCTAGGTCGATTTTGTGTCAATCTGCACATGCATGACAAGTTTACGTACTACTGGACCACGAATTTTTTCGAGAGTACGCCAATTACGTACCATATTTGTATAAAAGACAACACAAAATTTATAATAGGCGGAGATCACTTTGCAAAACAAAGGCCTCGCCACCTCCCCCTCACACACACTTATATCTAACTCTAACTCTAGAATCTAAAGCTTACTCTCACGGCATAATTATCTCTCCTCTCGCTGCTAATATCCAACTCTGAAACTCCTCGTGAATACACTCCAGCAGCGTGCTATACTGCTGCTATGTTAGGTTACCAAAGACTCGCGCGTTGCGTTATTTCCATAACATCCGCACAGTGAGAATTACCATCGTGTCGAACTTGCGCCTGTCCGAGCTTTGTATAGTCTCTCTCGCCTCCGGCCACCAGGACTCTAGGTTCCTTTTGTTGCGGTTGCATGATCTCCAGGCCTGCTCGTTGCAAACATCCTATCCAGACTTCTCTCGTATATACACACTGAATCATGATGTGGCTGGACTACAAATTTTAACTTGTTGTAATTTGCACATAGGGGATAAGTTTTTTTACCACCGATAGCCCTATTTACCTCAATTTAAAACCACTACAACTTTGTTTGCTTGCATGCGAGGTGTCACTAAAAAGAACAATGTAACGTGCCAGCAGGTGAAGATGCTCTAAGTCTGTTTTCTCTCCGTGTAATTAAAATTAGTCCTTGATTAAAGCTGTTCATTGAAACGGTTAACGTATCAATTGCTCATTGGAGTCTAATTGAGATAGTACTGTTCTATCTTGCATCCAAATCTCGGGTTTCAGAGGGAAAATCTCGTATTAAATGCTACTTGGAGCCTAATTAACTTTATTTTCTTAGACCTATTTAAAAGCCTAATAAAATGGTGTAGATGGATTAGGAGTAATCAAAGGAAGATTAAATCAAAATTAATTGCCGAGCCGGAGAGTAAATCAAAACATGCATATTTGGGAGTTAGTTTGGAAAGCTTAACAAATTTGTACCTTTAATTGCGCCATTTAATCTATGATTTTTGGTTTGTACGATGATTTTGACAGTGTGGATCTAGGCAAAGTTTGATGATGTTATTGGATGGTCGAGATCTTCTCAATGTTTGATGGCCAAAGCAAATCGAATTTAATAGTAAAGATATCTCATTCCAGAAATAGTAGAATCAGTTCATAAAAATACTAGAAATGGAACTCGAAAGTGGTTAGTATTTCTGATATTTTCCTAAAGAGATCTTTTTAGATTAGGTACTTTTTGATTTTTCTGCATGCACCATGAAAATAGTCAAGCCCGTTATAAATATATTGTGTGTACTCCGCTTGCTGAGCTAGCTACATGGTTTTTTCTTGAAGGAGTCTAATGGAGAAGGAAAATAGGAATAGCCGAGATCATTGAAGAAATATTGCATTCACTCCCTGGCTAGGACACATGCTTTCACGTGAGAATATTTCATGGAATAGAAGTCACCTCTCCGTTTCAAATTAATTATCATAGCTGTTTTTCAAAATGAGCGAAGTTAATTGGGATCAACGGGAGTACAAGTTTATCTGTGCATGTAGTGAAAGTGAATATCTATATGCAAAAATAATCAAAAGAAAACTTATTTTTATTTTGAGTAAAAGCAATAAAATTTGATAACGGTATTTTCTAAACTCGGTTTACTAAATCATTCTGCTGAAAGATCACTAACACTAGACATATGAACTCTTCAGAAATTGAAATATTAATTATAAAAACCACAAAACACTTGATTATCTATTATGTTTAGTTTTAGCAAATAGCACATTGGTCAAATTTGGCACATCGACTGCTCCTTAAAAAAGGAGACCTCACAAATGTATAGCACCATAAAAAATATCTATTTGATCAATAATACTCCACCATCACAAGGTATAAGGCACGATTTGAAATTACATTATCTTTGATGCATGACTTTGACCAGTGATATTTACTAAATTATATGGACTGGAAATGTATAAATTATATCATTTCATTTGTCTTGTGAAATACTTTCATTTAATATTTCATTATACTAATTTTGCATTTATAATGTAAGAACTATAGTAAAAGTTATATTTTTTTGCGGGTAAAAGTTATATATCATTGACCATAAACAGTCATATGTGTCATATTTGGGATGGATATATAGATTATGTTACTATCACGTTAAACTTTGATAGGAGATATTTGTAGAAATTTCTATAAAAAACAAAAATCCTATTGAAATTTGTTGGATCATTCTTTTATCTGATCTTACATATATCTATAAGTATCACAACCAACATATCACAACCTATAAGTAAAACTATTATGAGCATGTTAGAAATTGTTAAAAAAAGGGATTTCTATTTTCATGCCCCTAGTTCGTTAGCTGTACTCATTTTCCCCAGCCGTTTAGTTTTTCCTCACTTTTGTCCAGCTCATATTATGGAACTCTCAGATCGGTCTAAAACTCGCTCTCCATCGGGTCCTGTTAGTGGACCGTCGTTACGTGCTGACAAGTGGGGCCGCATTTAGGTGGGTCCCATAGTAGACCCTCGCAGTTACGTGCTGACAAGTAGGACCCACCCCAGTTACGTGATGACAGGTGGGGCCACGTTCAGTCGGGTCCCGTAGTAGGACCCCCATGGTGTGGGGCCAGCTTGTTGGGAACGCGTTTTGGTTGATGTGGTGTGGGACCATGTGGGGCGCGTATGGTAGTTACATGCGCCCTATCGCCTAAATTGGAAGATTTATTTTTTGTTATTTTTATGATTGGACTTTTTAAGAGCGTATTTTCTCATTTATGTCACTAACAATTATTATTTTTGTCCAAAAAGACAGCGAATCTAGAGCAACTTCTCTCTTCATTCATGGTTCCTTTTGGCCCTCGTATTTTCCTAATCTGGCAGAAATCTAACCAACACCATAAATATGTAGTTGACAGAGAAGATGTAGATAAAGGAACTAATAAAGTATTATATAGTACGATACTTAAACCAGATTCGACAATTAGGCTGCTCAGCAGCAGCAGCTTACAAGTTCAACATAGACAACAAAACAAAAGAAGCTGCTTTACAGCAGCAGCAACAACATTAGCACGGGATCAGTGGCCCTCATGGCTTGCGCTAGGAGGGCCTCCGCCTCCTCCCTGTGGCGCTTCTGCCACTTCCTGCTACCCAATCCCTTGACCTTGGGCGCCTTGGGCTTGATCAGGGGCATGCGACCCTCCTTGATGGCCACCTTATGGAGGTTGCGGAGGTGAAAACCGAGCGTCTTGTGATAGGCTCTGAAGGCTTTGGCGTTCTTTGATGGGCCGCATGTCTTCACGTCCTCGGCATGCATCACAAGGGAGTTGAAGTTGGTGGAGAGGCTCCTAGTGCAGAAGGGGCACCTGTAGACGTTACCGGCGAAGAAGCTGTTGAACTGGCCGGACTTCATCTTCCTCGGTACCCGACGAGTCTTAGTGTCCGTGGATTTGTCGTCGCTGCAGACGTATCTGCTATTCACCTATTACAAAAAACAGTAGCATACAATAAGGACATGATTGAGATACCGTGATTATCGGGATTGATTATTTGCATAAATTAACCGATTGAGATCCCCTGATTATTCCCCAATCCCCAAATCTCAAACCAAATCGAATACTGATCCCAACTACAGATCGGTGCTAGTACTAATCCCAACTACAGATTGGTGTTAGTACTGATCCCAATTATAGATCGGTGTTAGTACTGATCCCAACTATAGTTCGGTGCTAGCACTGATCCCAACTAGGGGCATTCATCGAAATACGAGATCTAACACAAGAGGATTAGCTACTGTAAAAATACCTAGCATCCACCGATTAGCCGAGCCCTAATAACACACGATCTAGCATTCAACAATGGGAATGGGGGGAGAACAAAGGAAGGAAGAAAACCCTAGTTACCTCCGACCATGGGTCGGATAAGCTGGTGTCGAAGGGGTTCTATGGCCTGATGTAATCGTTGTCCCCATAGGGGTCCCATCCGTGCGGGATCTACAGGAGAACGACGAGGGCCTGTACGGGGACGGGGGCCTCCTCGCCGGCGGCTACGGCGGAAGCGGGGATGGGGGTCTGGACGGGGATGGCGGCTACCTTCAATGCCTCGACGGGGGCCATTATGGGGATGGGGGCCTCCTCGTCGGCCGTGTTGGAGGCGATGATGGACACCTCGCCATTCTTCTCCATTGCCGGTGTGGTTGGGGTTTTCTTGGAGGTTTGCAGAAGGTGATGGGACGGTAGATATGGTTGCGTGAGTGAGTGAGCGAGTGAGTGATGAGTGAGAGTGAGGAGGCCTCTATAAAGGTGAAAGGAGGAGACGTTTCGTTGCACCATCTTGCACCGCGTAACCGCGTGCGCTACTGCACCGTGCACGGGCACACGCGTCCGCTACCTCCCCGTGCACTGCGACACGCGTACTGTGTGTCACGTTTTCCCCCTCGCGTGTCTAACCTTGGCCACTTAGTTGCGCTCACTTATACCGTCGAGTGTAGCACTAGCAGTTTGGTTGTACTCAGTTTTGTCCTCCAGTACTAACACTGCCGTGTGCAATATACTCACTTTTACCCTCTGATGGCTGGTCAACAGAGAGTCAACAAATGGGTTTTAGCTAGATAATTGAGTCATTTTATGCACAACAAATTCAAAAAGATCAAAACATAGTGGCATCTACCCAGGGAGTCTTATTACGTGACCTGTCATCATAAGAAATGTATATAAATTAAGTTTTAACCTAAATCACCACTTCTCAAATCACCTACTATCTATGAAGGTTCATGGCTTTCTACTCAAGCCTCTCTCCAAAATATCCCTCCCCAAAACATAATTTGTCTGAATGAGGCAATAATTTTCAAACTGATGTATATTTGAATTGCAAATAGTTTGATGTATGCCAATATGTATTTTATTGTATAAAAGAAGCATTTTTCATTTTTTTAAATCTGTTTTTGTTTTATATTTGAACCCCCTTGTCAGTTTTTCCCTTGGTTTTTAAGTTCTACTTAGTTTCCCTCTCCCTCTTAGTGACAAACTCTCACACCTGTGATCATCTTAGCTTCTACGCTCTGATTGGTCAAGACAGTTGTCACGCAGATCGTACCCACCAACCGTTGATCCTCTAATTGATCCTCTGTGATCTAGAGGACAAGATAACCCCTGTATCTGTCGGGGAGCACCCTCTATCCATGCAAAATAAAGAGTTTGCCACCGATGCTTTAACTCCATAAACAAATGATTTTGAATATAATTTGAAGGGAAAGTGTTCAAAGGTGTATAATTTTTGTATTATATTTCACTCCATGTCCTAAGTGCGATTTCAAAGATTTCAAAGGTGTATAATTTTTGCCATATGCAAGTTTATGCATTACATCATTCTCATGTATTAAGTGCGGTTTCATAGTGTTCAAAGGTTTATAATTTTCGTATACGCAAGTTTAGGGTTCACTTTTCACACTGTAAAAATGGTAAACACCCTTTTCCTTTACATTAAGAGTTGTATAATTTTTCAATTTGAAAGTGTTCAAGAGTAGTGTCAATTATAAACACTCTTTTACATTAAGAGTTGTATAATTTTTCAATTTGAAAGTGTTCAAGAGTAGTGTCAATTATAAACACTCTTTTACATTAAGAGTTGTATAATTTTTTTCAATTTGAAAGTGTTCAAGAGTAGTGTCAATTATAAACACTCTTTTACATTAAGAGTTGTATATTTTTTTAATTTGAAAGTGTTCAAGAGTAGTGTCAATTATAAACACTCTTTTACATTAAGAGTTGTATATTTTTTAATTTGAAAGTGTTCAAGAGTAGTGTCAATTATAAACACTCTTTTACATTAAGAGTTGTATGATTTTTTTTAATTTGGAAGTGTTCAAGAGTAGTGTCAATTATAAACACTCTTTTACATTAAGAGTTGTATGATTTTTTCAATTTGAAAGTGTTCAAGAGTTAGAGATATGCCCTAGAGACAATAATAAAAGTGGTTATTATTATATCTTTGTGTTTATGATAAATGTTTAAATTCATGCTATAATAGTATTAACCGAAAACATTAATACTTGTGTGATTTGTAAATTAAATTAGAGTCCCGGGTAAAGCCTCTTTGTAATACTAGTTTGTTGGTTGATAGATGATCATGGTTTCCCTATCATGAACATTGAGATGCTATTAACAACAAGATCATATCATTAGGAGAATGATGTGATGGACATACTCCTATAGATAAGCGTAGCATAAAGATCAAGTCATTTTAATAGTTCGTTTGCTATAAGCTTTCTGATACATAGTAACCTAATACCTTCGACCATGAGATCATGCTAATCACCATCACCAGAAGGATGCTTTGATGACATCAAACACCACACCGTAACTGGGTGGCTATAAAGGTGGCATTGAGTATTCGGAAAGTATGTGTTGAGGCACATGGATCAAGAGTGGGATTTGTCCATCCATATGACAGATATATATACTCTAGGCCCTCTCGATGGAATGTCATCCAATTAGCTTGCAAGCATGTGACTGGCTCACAAGGGATCACATATCACGGGAACGAGAAAAGAGTACTTATCAGTAACGAGGTTGAACAAGGTATGCAGAGATACCAACGATCAGACCTCGGATAACTAAACTATCGCGAGACAAAGGGAAATTGGTATCGTATGTAAGTGGTTCATTCGATCGCAAAGTAATCATAGAAATATGTGGGAGCCATATGAATTTCCAGATTCCTCTATTGGTTATTGATCGGAGAAGTGTCTCTGTCATGTCCGCGTAATTCACGAACCATAGGGAGACACACTTAAGGATTCAATGTTGTTTAGTAGATATGGAATGTAAGTAGGGAGACCAAATGTTGTTTGGAGTCTCGGATGGGATCCTTGATATCACTAGGAGATCTGGAATGGTACGGCGAATAAGATTCATATAAGGAAAGTCCAATTCTGGAGTTCGGAAATGATTCTGATGTTTTCATCGAAGAGGTTTTGGAAGGGTCTAGAAGGTTCACCGGACCGGAAGGGGAAGGGTACATGTATGTGTCATGGATAAATGGAATGATTGGATCATGTCCTAGGTCACTTGGTTCGGCATTTGCAAGAAATAAATAAAGCTCCAAATTGAAAGTCAAAAGGCAAGTTTGAAAAGTAAAACTGGGACAATGTTTCCTAGTGGAGGAAGGAAAGAATCCTTTTTCCCTCCACCACAAGCCAACTAGGAGAGGGAGTTGGAAAAGGATTCAAACTCCCCTCTTCCAAGCTGCCCTCCCTCTCATAAATAGAGGGGAGAGGGTGCCCCAAGACCACACAACCAGCCCCACCCACCAAGCCGCGCTGCCGCCGCCAGCCGCCGCCGCCGCGTCGTTGCCTGATCGTCGCCGTCGCCCTAGCCACCACCGACTCCACCTCCTCCTCTCCTGCCCTCTAAACCTAGATCGTCGGAAACCCTAAATCCACCATAACATGCTCCGGCTTAGGGGAAGCCCTTCAAAATTTTCCATCTACTTCCGACACCACACCGTCGTGCTGCCGGAATCGCGAGGGGAGAACTACAACCTCCGTTGCCTGCTAGAACAAGGGAGAGGAAGGTCTTCATCGAGTACCGAACGTGTGACCGACTACAGAAGCGCTGCTGGAACGCAGCGCCGGAAGGATCGTCTACGCAATCTTGAGATCGGCTAGTGGACAACTACATCACCCACGAGAATCTGCTCTCGTTAACCTCTTTGGAATCTTCGATAGTGAGTACTCTAATTGACTCGTTGCTATAATCTAGTAGATAGATCTTGGCTTGTTTGTGTGCATGCAGTAGAATTTTTTTGTTTTCTATGCTACGAACCCCTACATATTTTAATTAAGAGTTGTATGATTTTTTTTAATTTGAAAGTGTTCAAGAGTTCTGTCAATTATAAACACTCTTTTACATTAAGAGTTGTATAATTTTTTTTAATTTGAAAGTGTTCAAGAGTTGTGTCAATTATAAACACTCTTGTACATTAAGAGTTGTATATTTTTTTAGTTTTAAAGTTTTCAAGAGTTGTGTCAATTATAAACACTCTTGTACATTAAGAGTTATATATATTTTTTAATTTGAAAGTGTGCTAGCCATGCGAGAGTTGTGTCAAATATAGTTTCAAACCGCGCGAGAGTTTCATAATTATAAACACTCTTGCAAACCAACTTAATCTCCACTACTCCAGGGGAATTTATAATATATTTTCGGGAGATTTTATCTATCTCTGAGAGTTATGGAGGTTGGAACCACCGCTAGAAAGTAAAATCCAGAGAGATATTGTTCACAACCACAAATTACGCCAGCACTGGATCAATCCTATTCGAAAAGCAAGGCAGTTAGTTGAGCACCAGTTATTCGCGTTTAAATACTGCCAATAATCAACCCACAAAAGGAAAACGATGCTTACCCAGATAGAATCCATGCGTTAAATCCTTGGGATTCCACCCAATCTTTTCTCCGTGCTCGACGGGGATGGACAGTGCACCAGCCGGCATTGCATACTGTTCCGTGAAAGGGGTAGATCTAGCAAGGGCGGGAGCAGATCCGGATGTGGAGTGGGCGGCTCTGGGGCCGAGGACGACATAAGGTAGGAGGGCACGACGGTGGAGCAGCGAAGCGGCGATGTGGGAGCTGTTCTAGACTCGGGGGGTAAGCGAATTCTTTGAGTGAGCGAGAATGGCCAATCCGACGTGTCTCCATGCGGCCCCACTCTTCACCACGTATGCAAGACCCATCCCAACGAGGCCCCACCCTTCACCAGGTATGCAGGACCCGTCCCAACGACGCCACACCGGCCAGGCATATAACGGTCGAGGCCTCGTAACGTAACGCTCAATGTCCGTCCCGTCCCAACGCGGTCCCACCAGTCACTATGTAACGGTCAAGCCTTTGACCTGACGGCATCCCTCTGTCCGAGCGCCTGCGAGCGTCCGCGAGGGTTTCTTAACATGGAGGAAACGTGAGAAAAAGTTAAACGGCTGGGGAAAACTGAGTACAACTAACGAACCAAGGGTACGAAAATAGAAATCCCTAAAAAAATGCATTTCAATGATGTAAACCCTGTTTTATTAGGACACCGGATGTATTATTTGTTAATAAATCAAGGCATACAACAATAATTTTCACGAGACTGGCCATGGCCAGAGTTCATAGAAGCAATAGATCTGAACATACTGGATTCAATAATATTTTAAATAAAACTAAATATCACAAGTAATATATTCCATTACTGTAACAAAACATGTCACATCAAGAATAATTATGTATATATACATCAACTGATTATTCTCCAGCAGATCCTAATTGTGAGTTCGATCTATTGAACTTAACGTGGGAAAGAAACAAAGAACTGGATAACAATTTAAAATATTTTATTAGGCCAACCTATTACCCAGGATGATAATATTTTTTTGTTCATGAATAAACTATATCAATGTATGTTGAACTCACATTTTGATCTAACATCACATAAAAACTATAATTATATTTATGCAGATAATATCACTTACAAACAAAACACATGAGTGTTCTAACATATAACTAATAATCATACTCCAAAATATTTAAGTTTGTTAAAAATATTACTCACATTTGTGATATTTTATTTAGCATAACATCTACGATAGTCATAGAACCGTATTATTTCTTATCAAAAAATATGATATCCATGAAATCCTAACTTTATTTAAAACCATTACAGATTCTGTGCCCTCGCATTGCGAGAGCAACCATGCTAGTTACAAAGATAAAGATGAAGGAACCGAAATTACTGCATGCATGCAACCAGCAAAAGAGAAAATTGCATGGGACTAACGGAGATGGAGACGGCAAGTTACATGGGGCGTAGGCGGAGACTATGGGTGTGTTTGGTAGCCTGGGCCAACTGAGAATAGCTATCTTCCCTCATACAAGCTGTCTCTAACTAAGCTAAGCTCAGATTTTTTCACGTGTTTGGTAGCTCGTGTGGGTTGAGACATGCTGAGTGCATCTGTTGTATGTGTAAAAAGTGGGCAAGATAAAGATGAAGGAACCGAAAAAATCTGGGAATTTATATGTGTAAAAAATGGCCGCTACCGGAGACTAGATCGATTAAGAACACTGACACCAAGAGGCTGAGAGACGAGTACATCGTCATATATGGGGAATCTTGGTGCACCAAGTGGATCGAAGCTCACAAGCGATGCCTCCAGGCCGAGGGTTTCATGGTCCGATCCTTCATGGATATTGCACATCTCGCATTTGCTTTCATGAATGTTGCAGAACATTTTATTAATTTAAGATTCGGTTATGCATGTGGTGCCCATAGAGGAAGGTCCATCGTTGGCGCTTAACTGGTCCAATCAACCCCTAATCCTGAAGATGGACTGCTCGGAGATAACAAACATACCGCAAGGAGGTGACATAGATTGGTCTTTTCATAGACCATGGTTTTTTTTTTATGGTAATACGTGTCTCATTTATATCATAAAGATCATAGTATAAGTCACGTAAACACCGACCTGAAAAAGTTGAAAAGACAGCATAACGCAAGCCTTTATACAAAAGACCACTAGCCAAGAAAGAAAACAATCTAAGCCTACACAGCCTTTGAGCTTGAGGCCAACGCCCGTCACCTGTCTCTGGCACCACCACAGTAGCCACCAAAGAAAATAATGACGGATCACCTTCTCACCCGAGCTTGAAACGGCTCCATTGCTGGCATGCAGCTTTGCAGACCTTCAAGGTAGCTCACCCGAGGTGAAACCATTGTCGTTGAACGAATCAGACTGTGGCAACACCCCGAACACGCCATCTTGCTCCAGATCCAGCACCCCCGCACGACTAAGACGTCGAAGGAGGAAGCCACACCTGCCATCCACGAACCACGGACCTAGCACATGATCCGCCATCTTCCAGATGCCGTCGATGCAGACCACAATCTGCATCCGCTCCTGGACTACCTCCCAGGTTCCACGCCGACGCTGGAGCACACGCCGCCGCAACGGCGGAGCCTGAGGACACAAATCCACCACGAGGATGCCGCCACCGCCACACCATCCTTGCTTGGATAGACTGATCTCCAAATCCATTGGGGAGGAATCTGGAGAAAATTTATTAAGCGTCGTCATCGTCGCCCCCGAAGCCAAGACGATGACAGCCTAAAAATGAAGCTACTTTAGCCTAAAACTATCCACACGCGTGGATCCGGCGACCCCCCTCACCACCGATGACATAGGTCGTCGGCGGGGGGAGACGCCGGAGGCTGGCGTTGGAAGGTGGGTGCCCTAGATCTCTCTTCCTCTCTTGAAGGCTGCGTGCGTGGGGAAAAAGAAACCAGCTATTTCACCGATCGAGGGGATCTGCCCTTTTCATAGACCATGATTGAAGATATAATGAAAACTGTTAGAAACATATCCTACTACATGTACATGGGCAGGTCCTGGTGCCACCGCTGAGACCCACTCACTCGGCTCGTTCATCCTAGACCTCTCTCGCTCGCACGCGTGCCCCCAAATGGCCGAATCGACACCTCCGTCCGCCACCAGTCGACGCTGCTCGCCGTTGAATGAAGCTTCGCCTCGCCTCCCCGACCCTCCTGCTGGCTTACCGGTGAGCTTGTGGTCTTCGTGGACCCTCTACCTCGCTCCCTCTCACTCCCAGTCGCCTCTGCATCGTTCACCGTTTGTCGCTGCCGCAGAAGCTTGTCGCCGGCGTGGCCCGGGTGACCTATTTCGAGCGGCGCGGCCACTAGATGGTTCAGCGTGAGCCGCTGCGTCGAACGCCCCCGCTCCCGTAGCTCAACACGCTCCCAGACGCTCGATTTTACCACCACCCGTGAGCTCTCCATTGCTGATGTCATGATGACATCAGCATGGTGTAATAAGTGCCTTTCCTTTTTATCAAATGATTTCTGAAATTGTTTTCTCAAATTATAAATACCCCTGTGGGCCCCATCTGTCAGGTTTTTATTACTTTTGGAAATTAATATCTGAAATGAATAAACATATGACATGTGGGACCAAGTGGATAACTATTTTTT
Organism: Avena sativa; assembly: GCA_916181665.1. Taxonomy (NCBI): domain Eukaryota; kingdom Viridiplantae; phylum Streptophyta; class Magnoliopsida; order Poales; family Poaceae; genus Avena; species Avena sativa. The sequence continues at coordinate 224,169,476 of OV702296.1, forward strand.
ACTATAATCTAAAAATATTTTATAATTTCCTAAAATGATTTAAAATGGATTTAAATTGAGAAAAATCATAACTTATTCATTTTAAATCAGAAAAATATGTATAATATATCAAAATGTTTAGAAATATGAGAACTACCTATCTAAGCTATAATCATGCATTGTTAAGTAACTTACATAATAATTTTAATTAGAAGAACATAGTAACCCCTCATAGGTGATTTTAGAGCTTTCCCAGAGTTAGGGTTTATACCCCTCGGAACCCCGATTAAATGGTCGAGCATGCCTTAGGGTTACATTTCAATACAATTTAACTTGTCATATCATTATCCTTGCTTGAGAATTGCATAAATGCCATTGTTGATGGTTTCCTTTCTTTTCGGTGTTTGTTTCTCTTCGGTAGAATACGATATCGATATCGAGATTGAAAACCGTGATCAACACTGTCGAAGCTCGAAGACCAATACTTGACCAACCGTAATCAAGTCAAGTACAAGGCTTGCGAAGCTCTGCTTTTTGGTTATCAACAGGAAAAGGCAAGCATAGCCCCACCATGATATACTCCTATGATTTCAAAAGCATTTCAATTCTTGCCATGATGCATACGATTCTACTGTGGTCTTTTATCGATAGATAGAGTATAATATCTATTGCATTACTCCCTTTGAGCCTATATTACCTGATCCACTGCTCCTAGCATAACTAAGTTTGGCCTGTGTGCACTGTTAGAGCTTATATCTGTGTCTTGCTTAGCCATGCATAGTTGTCAATGTTGGTTCATCTAGATGATGTATCATATGCGGAGAATCTAGTATGACAGAAGACGTGATGAGATGATATTAGAGGTGATATGGGATTAAACATGCTACGGCTTGTACGGGAGAGCACGGTGGGATGTGGTTTTTCTAGTCCCATGCCCGCCACCTCTAGGAATCGAGTTCTTGCCTTTGGAACCGAGACGAGCGTACAACCAAACGGGGCCTGGACAACCTCATGACTAACTAACTTGCCTAGTAGATTCCATGAGTCACATAGTTCGGGCGTTCCATTCGACATATGTATAGAAAACCTTTTGAAAGATTTGTCGGGTGAAGGTGCATTCATAATAGGTAGGGAACCGTGGACCGGGTTGCTTGGGGTTGATAGCGCCCCTGGTAAACCAACCTCTCCTCACATCTTTAAGGACCGGCTTAGAGATTTGACCCATTACGGCGGAACCATCCTTGTTGCGTGACTCATGGTCTCGACGAAAGCAAGGTAAATGTCATGTCTAACCACCCTCTATCGGCCTTCCAATGAAGAGGGCTAATCATTGTGGCATTAAGGGAAGGTTAGTATGTGCGGGTAAAGTTGTACACCCCTGCAGGGTTAAATCTTTTCGAAAAGCCGTGTTCACGGTTATGAACGCTTGGTGACTAGATTCTAAGATCATAGAGAACTATAACCTAATCGTAAAACTTGGCAGATCAACGTAGGCTTAAGGATGCTTCATCATGGGTACGAGGGGGTGATCCTAGTTAGGGTTCAAATGATGATAACTTGGTGGATATCAAAAGATGATGATCAATTATTTGGAGATGTTGCTCTCTTATCCCCTTTTAAAATACTCTAAATATACGAGCTTCTTCTCTCTCTTGTTTTATAAACAAAATTGGCTTTATGCAAAACAACTCCACCAGCCATAAGTCTTGCGGAGTACACCCTGTACTCACCCTTGCTTTGTTGATACTTTTGGCAAAGTAAGTGTTCACCTGAAGACAAGTTTCGTACGACATCGACACCGACGAGTAGCTTGGGGTTCCCGGTCGGCAGCCTGGAATCTATGGGCTGGGACGTCATCGTTATGCTTTAGGCCTCTTAGGCCATTTGTTAAGTTTTCTATACTTTAATAGCATAATTTTCCTTCCGTTGTTTGATGTTTGTGGTCAGTGACCTCTGCTTGTAATAATTTGGTTCTTTGCTCAGTTATGAGCTTGCTGTAATAATTTTGTGTCTTAGGGTCACTGTTGTGTTATCGATTCTTCACTGGATATCCTCGAGCTCAAGGTTAAGCTTATGTCAGACAGAGGTCTGGGATTTGTTTAACCCTGATCCGGGGGGGGCATAGGTTTTGGTATCAGAGCAGTACCGACCGTAGGAAAACCTTTCTATTGGTCGATGTTGAGTCTAGTGTTTGTGAAAACTATTTTAAAGATGAAAAGTATTTACGAAAAATCTAGTATGCTTCTTTTACTCCTTATCTGGTATCGCTCTTACTCTGGGTCATCTTAACTTGTGTTGACTTGAAATGTTTTGATATCTCTTCCAGTCTTTCAAATCTTAGGTGCCTTTTGGGCATGTCATTTCTAAGCAAGTTGACCTAGTGTTGAGTTCTCTAGAGTTGTGTGCGTTGTGAACTCCATGTTTCCCTTTCCTCTTATCTAGCTGAGAGATTCCTTCCTATCATGATCTCTCTGTTTTATGGGTCCTACAATATAATGATCCACAGTGTCATGTTCTAGGCTTCGAGGTTTCCTTTTTCCTCGTGTGCCTCCCTTTTATTTGTTTGGGTACTTCAGAAGTCGTTTATTCTTTTGGAAGCTACCTCGTGGTTACTATCTTGCTGTGTACGCTATGTCACTCAAGAAGTAGTTACTCATTTATTTGGGTCTTAACCCTTGGACTTGAACCGAAGGTCCCGGATTGTGCAGGATTCTAGTGTTGTGAATCTTGTACATGAAGCTGATCTTTAACACAAGATCCCTCTTTTGACCCCTGCTTTTAATGTTCACACATTACCTCAGGATGGCTGGTATTACAATTTTAGCCTTCAATCTTGTGGTATTTACCACGATTGAATCTCGACAACCAATGACTTCCCCTACCACTAGCTATGGCAGATGTTCTTTAATGGAACCAAATAGATCACGACAAGCGTACTCCTCAAGAGTCTTGCATCTATATTCGTGACTCTGCCACACTTCTCCCCTTCTCTACATTGGTTTTCGGAAGGTTGTTGACTTATGCATCCACATATTGGGATTCTATCCTAAGTATGTTCCTTTTTACCTTGTTGCTTTACGGCCTTAGTATACCAGTTGATATCCAAGTAGTAGATATGCATTGGTGTCTTCTGATGCAAGATACTCTTGCGGTCCGTCATGACAAACCATTTCGGGATGTCAGGAGAAACAAACTCCAATACCTTGTCATTTCTATGACCAAGTCAAAGTGTTGTAATCCGCAGATTAAGTTGCATGGAGTGCCTTTCATCTGTTCTACCTTAAAGTATCACACTCTTTTATACTAAGAGGTCATGCTGAGACTCATGACCCCTTAATGAAGTAATACTCTCACACATCATTACCCACCCTTACTCGAGCTTTCGTGCTCGTGAATGATGCGTGTGCGTAATAATGTGGCCATCTGAGATTCTAGCAATTATTATTGTTTTGAACTCTAAGGACATGTGTGTCATTCCTAGCGTGATTGGTTAACCCTATTGATGACCCACAAGTGTGGAGGATCGCAACAGTCTTCGTGGTAGTATTACCGAATTTATTGATTCGACACAAGGAGAGCCAAAGAATACTTGCAAGCCTTAACAACTGAGTTGGCAATTTAGCTGCACCTGGAAATAGTTCTTGCTCACAGAAGTTTATTAGTAGAAACAGTTTATAGTAGCAACAGCAGTAGTAGAATAAGAGCAACAGCAATAGTAACAGTAAACAGTGGGATATGAGCGCAGTAGGCATAGGGATGGATGGACGGGCATTGCATGGACAAGTCTAAACATGTAACTTCAAGATCTAGGGCATTGCAGATAAATAATAACAAGCATCCAAGCACTAAACAATCATAGGCATGTGCTCCAAATATAGTCATACGTACTCGCAATGAGAACTTGCACAACATCTTCTGTCCAGCCAACCCATGGCAGCGGGGTCTCTAGGGAACTACTGGCAATTAAGATGCTCCTTTTAATAGAGAACCGGAGCAAAGAATTAATACTCCGTGAACACATGTGATCCTCACACCACAGCCATCCCCTCCGGTTGTCCCAATTATTGTCACTTCGGGGCCTTTGGATCCGAACAGTGATATGTGTACACAATTTGCATATAAGATCACAAACAATAATATCATAATGATTCAATAATAATTCAGATCTGAGATCATGGCACTCGGGCCCTAGTGACAAGCATTAAGCACAACAAGTTGCAACAAAGTCAAATAGCACTAATAGAGATACTAGGCACTATGCCCTAACAATATTATTCGATTACATGATAGAACTCATCCAATCCCTACCATCCCCAAGCCTACAACGGGGTATTACTCACTCATAGATGAGGGAAACATCGATGGTTGATGGAGAGGCATTGGTGATGATGATGATCCTCTCCAAATTCCCCATCCCGGCAGGGTGCCAGAACGGAGTTTCTGGATCCGAATCTTGGTTTCTGATGGTGGCGGCAGAGCGGAACTCTTCTCTGGAAAACTTCAAACCCCCCTCAGGTTTTAGGTCAAGGGGTGACTTATAGGCGAAGAGGGAGCCCGAGGGGGTGCCTGGGGTGGCCGCACCCCTAGGCGCGGGGCAGGGCCCACCCGCGCCTGGCATGGGTGTGGTCCCCCCAAGCCTCCACTCCGTTTCGTCTTCTGGCTCCGTGGGTCTTCTAGTGAAATATAATTTTTGGCATATTTTCCGGGATTTTTCCTAATAGTTGATTTTTTGTACAAAAACTAGACACCAAGGTAATTCTGCTGAAAACAACATCAGTCCGTGTTAGTTGTATCCAAATCACACAAGTTTAGAGGAGAAACAATATCAAAAGTGTTTAGAAAAGTAGATACGTTTTGGACGTATCAACTCCCCCAAGCTTAGCTTATTGCTTGTCCTCAAGCAATTCAGTTGAAAATTGAGTGCGATAAAAGAACTTTCACGAACACATTTTCTTCATATGATGTATATATTCTCAGCACAGGAGTAGATACTTAAACCATTCATAATAAGAAGTATGCAACCAAGTCTACTCAATAGTCATTGCAAGCTATGAAGAGAAACCAACTCTATAATAATAAGTAGCATGGAACATAAACATAAGCAACATTGCAATGCTCATAGTAAGGTATGATAGAGTGGTATCTCGCTTGCCTTGTCTATAGAGCACAATATAAATGTTGAGGCACCTCTGAAGTTCAAGTGAAGACTAGAGGTAAAAATATCAGAGCTACAAGCTCAAAGTCATGACATAATTAACCAAGTTTTGAGACAAACACAAGAATGACAACTATGCTCTCAAGAGGGTGCTCATAGAATGAGTGGTGACTCAACAAGGAAGTGAAAATGATTTTGAAAAGTTTGAAAGGCTTCCTAATGCTGAAAGGAAGGTACTCATTAGCTTTGAGCTCTCATTGCCCCTATCATAGGCATCTTCATAAGGTTAAGGTGAAAGTGAGGTCCAGTATGAGTTATATGCTTGACAGACCATAAACTGGAAATCCATGTCCCTTGAGTACGAGGTCCACTCCACATGCTACTCAACTTTGGTTACCTGCAAGTTCTTGTCATTGTACATACATGCATATCATAGAGAACCGCCAACGCGGTACCCCTTGCACATGATACATGAGCTATCCCGTGATCAAAATCACAAGGCAAGCAGACAATGAGCATCTCAGCGATCTTTTTATTTACTATGTGCATATATTTTTATTAAGGATGCTTCATAAATGCTCATTATGGTGATGCTGCAAGTTTCCACCATGATTAGGCATGGCTTAGGCTAGTGGCACAGTCGTTTCTCTAACACATATATATATACTCCATGAACTCACAAGCTCCCCTTTTATTTCACACCGTCGACATCCACAAACAAAAGAGCAAAGTATCAACTGGATAAGATATCCAAAAAGTGTTGAAAGCGTTCCCCATGATAGCACAGTTCTGCTGCCTCCCAGCATATAATTTGAAAGCATATAACTTTCATGGATAAGTCACAATGGTTCAAGATTATTAAGTGCAAGGAATATAGTGTGCCATCAAGTTCGTGAGAGCTGTACTAACTAACTTTCTCAAAACAGACAAACATTTTATTTGGAAGAAAACAAGGCATATAGAATATGCACTGAAATAGCAAACGATGCTAATAGGTAAGTATGGTGGACACAGTTGGCAATATTGGTTTTGGGGAGTTGGAAGCACAGGTAGAGCTCATACTCAGTGCAAGTGAAGGCTAGCAATAGAGAGGGAGCGACAAACGAGAGAGCAATAATTGTCATAATCATGCTTGCAACAAAACATGACTAATTATGGCATGAAAGTGATACAAGAACTCTGAGGCAAAATAAATCATCAAGGCTTACTGAATATTTTTAGTCATATGCATGCGTGAGCATGTGCCAAGTCGATTCACATGAAACTTCTAGAGGAGGATACCACAATTTCATACCAAAATATGAATAAAACAATGCAAGCAAATATTCATATGACATGCTACAAACTATTAGCAAGCTGGAGCTAATCATAGATAAGCAAGAACTACTAAGCATCCATCAGTAACATACGCCTTACCATGAACAGACTAAGCATGCTCACAATGATGAGTATATGTACAAAAATGAAAACAAATAGAGTTCATTACCAGCCTCTTACCACTTCTCAAGTTGTCTTAATATTCATTATTGCCCTTCACTTGTGTGACTTGAATAATAACATGAAACCAAAATCCACTAAGGACAGCTGAACCCTGCGAAGAACTCACAAAACCAGAGAAGAACAACAAATATTTTGGTGTTTTCGATTTTTTAAAGAAAGCAAACAAAGCAAAAACAAACCAAACAAAGCAAAATATTTTTGGAATTTTCTTTTAAGGCAAACCAAAACCAAAAAACCAAAGAAACAAACCAAGAGAAACAACAAAAATATTTTTGGTATTTTGTGTTTTTGAGAAAGAAGCAACAAAAACCAAAAAGAAAACGAGACAATGGATATACAAAGAACCGACTGAACATGATATATATATGAGTGTGATGTCGGTATACCTCCCCCCAAGATTAGGCTTTTGGCCTAGGTGGGGCTGTAGAGGTTGTCCAACCTTTAATAAGGTAGGATCCCCTGTGTTTACAATGCTAGTCCCTGGATCAATAGCTAGCATCCACAGTTAAGATGTAATATCAAAAAAACAAAGGTCATAATACAACTTTATAACTAGGAATAAAATAGTTTATTACATCTTTCATAGCTCATTTGGCTATTACATTACATTGCAGCAGAATATTTATAAGCATGGGGTCCTTCATCTTCAAAGTGCCACAGGCAGACATGTTGGTTGTAGACTTTGTAATCCTAATGAACACACTTCACTAAATCAATCAAACCTGCAACATAACAAGTTACAGCCACAAGGGTCAATACATTTGAATTGTATTGGCAAGTGATACTATGGTAGTATGGTGGAGTCTATCATCTATATGCATTTGGCTAAGTGGAGTTGAGGCTTGCATTGCTCAAAATATATTTTTCCTTAACATTTGAAAACACTAAGTTTTTGCTTGACAAAATCATTTCTCCCAATCAAAGATTGAAGATCCTTTAACCCTTGTTCAACCACAAGTTTTTAACTTAGAAATTTGGATGATGAGATTCTTGATTGCTTCCATGTCTTGATGCTCAAATTGTCCTTTACCAGGGACTTGGCTAAGTACTTAGATTTTACACTCTGCAGAGGTGGTGCACTTTCCCCACAAGACTTGGTTTCCCAAGACAAGATCTTTCAGAAGCCTTCCCTTAGACCAAGATAGACGCGCTCCAACCTATCAAACCCTACCACCAACTGTCCATTTGGCTAAGTTATTGCAACCTATATGATCCAGGCAGAGCCCATAATGCCAAGTGGCTGCACTTGAAGCTTCTCAACATTTGACATCTCAAATCTCTTTGTTCCTGGGTGGCCATCCACAAGTGAGATACACAAGGTAAACCACAAACATGGGCCTTGTGAACCACTCAACCTAAAACCACCATGCAATTACCATTCCACCCAGGTGATTCATTAACTTAGTTGTTTTATTAAACAAAAACACAAGTCTTCAGACTTAGAAATTTTCCATAGTATGAATGTATATTCCACCCTTGTTTTCTATTAGCTAAGCTAAGCTTGATAGTAGTAGTAATCTTAACTTAGGAAATTTTACTAAGGTTTCATGTACTAGGATTTCCCATAGCATGGTTTATACTTAGCAAAAATTCCATGCAAGTTTTACTTAGAAAAATCACTAATGCATAATGAAAGTAATGGGACAAAAGTATGAAGCATCACTTGCCTTTTTGGTAGAGGGTATAAGTTCACTCCTTGATCTTTGCAATGTTCGCACACTTCAAGTCACTACAATTCAATCAAGCAAACAACATTTCAATCTACCATTCAAGCAAAACATCACATAAAATCATAAAGTCAAAGTAATGCATGCAAGCATGCCAAGCTTTGTTTTATTTGAAAAAGTGGTTCCTAATGGGTCATAAACATTTGAAAGCACCTAATGGTCATTTTGTAAAGTGGCTAAGTCTTTTGCAAAAGGTTTCACTTCATAAACCATTTTTAATAAATAAACTATATTTTTATTTGACTAGAAATGGTTTTAAATCAAAGAATCATTCTTTTGTTTCACCAAATACATTTTTGAAACCACAAAGTGTTTCCTATGGTCAGTAGGTTCAATCACACCATTTGCCAAAGATTTTATCCCCAAAATCATTTTTGAACAATTTTTATAATCTAATCAAGCAAACAAATGTTTCTGCAAAAACAAACATTTTTCCAGAAGCTTTTTACTAAACAAATGGCATGGTTAGCTAGGGCTTGTTCCACTGATTCCATTGATATAAAGTTTGCAAAATTTGGACATGTGGAACTAAAGTTGTGCAATTTACAAAATTGAAAATCTAATAGATCAATTCTGTTCTAATTCAACTAAACAGAGACACGTGGCGTGTTTCTATTCGCTGATACCGCTTTGTCTGGATCACGCGATGTAGGCCGTAGGATTTAAGTCATATCGCACGGCTCATATCACACGTACCGTACCTGTTTAAGTCAATCTACCGCGTCCACTGGATCACGATCTAACGACTTAGGTGCGTTTGACCATCAACTGGCGGCGCTGGCGGCGACGACTGGCGGCGCACGCTCTGTCCGAGGTGGTCCGGCCGTTCTAGGAAGCAAGAGAAGAGGAGGAGAGGCTCACCATGATCGCAAGGACGTGGGGAAGATCAAGGAGGTTGTCGTTGCTGAAGGGGCGCACGGAGGTGAGGGTAATGGCTCGCCGGAGTTCTTACTGGCGTCGGGCGGTTCTGGAGGTCGTCGAGGGCGAGGATGGGGGGCACCCTAGGACGAAAGGGAGACACCGTTAGGTTCGCAAGGGCATGACGATCATTATCGTGTCCACGGGGAAGAGAGGGGTGGTCTGGTTTACCGGGGAGACGTCGCCGCAGTTGGAGACAGACGGCGGCGCTGGCTCGGGGTGACGCTGTCGAGCTTGCAGAGCTCGCGTGGGTGAGCTGGCGGTGCGGAAGGGTCCGCCAGGCGATGGGGATCACAGCTGCGTGCTCTAGGAGGCAAGGGGTGGCGTGGGGCTGCCGGAATCCTCGTCGGAGTGTCGTCGGACAGAGGGTGGTGTGGAGAGGAATTGTCGCAGCCTAGTGGCTCTGGTGGGGTTGCGTCTGAGGGCAAAGAGAGAGAAGAGGGAGGCGATTAATACCGCGTGGTCACGTCGAGAGATTAATGCCGCATCAAGGCGAATTCAACCGGAGAAATCAATGGCAGCAACGGCTGGGTGTGTTCAATGCGAGGAGGGAGAAGATGACGTGGCGTGGGGCCGTCTGGCAGCGAGAGAGAGGAGAGGGGAGTTGGGTCCACCTGTCATTGGCTCTGCGGGTCGTCTGGTGAGTGAGAGAAAAACGCTTCGGGGGAGAGAGGGAAATGGGCTGCTGGGCCTAGTGGGCTGTTGTGTTGGGTCGACCAGATTCATATTTTTTCTAGTTCTGAATCTTTTTCTTTTTCCAATTCGATTTCTTTTTTGAAATTCAAACAATCAATTCAAACGACCAAAACACTCAATCAAATAAACTTCTACTAAACTTTATATTGAGTTTAGCTCAGTTTATCAACACAAATCAAAGTCCAAAACAAAATAATATTTTTTAAATCTTTTTAGGATCCATTTATTAATTAAATAAAATGGACCTTAGTTTATTAAATCAAATAGGGTTTGATTTATTTATTTTTAAAACTCTATTTGATATCCAAAATAGTACCAAAACCATTCAGTAAGTTTTATTTGAAAATAGTAAACACTTGGAAAACTTGTTTAAAATAAGATAACATTTTTATTTTAGGTCCATTAATAATAAAATAAGATGGACCTTAGTTAATAATTCAAGTAGGATTTGTTTTATTAAAATCTTTATTTTGAAATCTAAAATAAAACCAAAAACACTTCAGTAGGTTTTAATTGAGAATATAAAATACTTGGAAAACTTATTTAAAATAATTTAATAAGTTTTAGTGTTTATTTAAAATGGGAAAAGCCTTTATTTTTAATAAAACTGGATATTAATAAATCCTCATTATTTTGTTTAAATAAACCTTTACTCTTTTAATCAAAGCAAAACCTTTTGTTTCAAAATTTTTGCCAAGGTTTAATTTGGCTCTATAAAATAATCCTTATTTATAAATCTACCTTTTCTTTTGAAAACCAAATCTTTTATTAAAAGATCCAAAAATAGGAATTTTAAATATTTTTAAGTTTATTGTTTATTTAACTTTTTAAATCCCTTTAGGATTTTATTTGATCCAAATAGGTTTTGAAAGTTTCCAATTGGAATCAAAAAGTTTCTTCTCACCCTGAAAATCAACAAAGTTTTATTTTATTCATTTATTTTTCACATTACAAGATTTGGAAAATCTTGGGATGTGACAGGCTACCACCCTTAAAATAAATCTCGTCCCGAGATTTGGGAAGGCTAGGGTTACAACTTGGCTCAAAGCATCTAGGGTACTACCACCCTTAAAAATTTTTCCAACTAGTTCACATCTTGGCTTGCTTGGGATCTTGGTGTAACTTTCCTGGACAGAAGTTTGCATAGTGGCCTAGTTCCTTGCATTTGAAACATGTGATAAGGCTGAGGTCTTGAGGTGGCTTCTCTGGAAAATATGATCCATAATGTCCTAACTCTTTGTAGTGGTTGCACATCACTTGGCTAAAATCCTTCCTCATCTTGGGTTTCACTAGTTTTTGTTTGTCTTCTTGTCTCTTCTTCTTTTCTGGGCATTCACTGGCATAGTGTCCCATCTCTTTGCAATTGTAACATTGCACTTGAGTAATATCTTTCTTCTTCTTTTTGGGTCTCTCCAAGGCTAGGAGTTATTCTATTTCATGTTCTTCATATCTTACCTCAAAGGTTGGAAATCTTTCCCTCTTCTTGGGGTAGTTGCTAGAGATATGACTTTCTTCTTCACAATTAGGGCATTGATCTTCATGCTCCTTGGATGTATGATCCTTGTCTCCACAAATATTGCAATTTTTGGTTCCTTAAAATAACATCTTTGTCATCCTTGTTGTCATTAGCTCTTTGGGAAAAGTTTTATCCCATGATGATCATTTGAGTAACCAATCCTTGCAACAATTGGGATTGAAGTTTCAAAATCCTTTGTATGGCTGGGTCTAGTCCATTGTTGTTGGCTAAAAGCTGAGTTGTCTCTTGGCTCAACTGGTTTTGGGTTGCTATAAGTTCTCTCATGTTGTACTCTTGGTTGTTGTTGTTGTCATCAACCTTGATGTTGGAGTCTCTTGGAGTAGTCATCTGTTTGGGTTGGATTGAGATTAGAATAGGCAAGATATTTCTAAGGAAATAATTCTAATCACACTCATCACAATTCTCACAAGCATTGTGCAAGCAATCACAAACAAACATTCCACTCAAACAACAAGTTTCAAGCATATTTTTAAGCATCCAAAAATATTTTGTTACACCACATAAGTTGGTGGGTTTGTCTTAAACAAATTATGGTGGTCCATCTATATGGTTCACTTGAGATATTTCCATCCTTCTTGGTTGATTCCTCTTGCATGAGATCATGGTTTCCTTGGGAAAATTCTTGGTCATAAAACTTCAAAGGTGATCATGGTTCCTTCTAAGTTGTGTTTCCTTAGTCTTCAAGTCTTGAGTAACATCCCTTGTCTCACTTGTAATCCTTAGTGATATCCAAGATTGAAGTCCTTGGTGAAAATGCTGAAGATGTTGAAGTCATTAGAGTTGAAGATGTTGAAGTTATTAGAGTTGAAGATGTTGAAGTCATTAGAGTTGATGAAGTCCTTTGCACATGGTGAAGTCTTTGGCCATGGGGTAGGTTTTTCCATCAAGTTGAAATAGAAGAGATGTAGAGTCAAAACCAAAATGGTCTGAGGAAAGAGTTTACAAGATTGTTTGTAAATAAGTTTTGGAACAAAAACAAATCCTATTTTTCTAAGGTTTTTTTTCCAATCCTAGGTTTACAAATCCTACAGGCAACACAATGCTCTGATACCATCTGTAGAGGTTGTCCAACGTTTAATAAGGTAGGATCCCCTGTGTTTACAATGCTAGTCCCTGGATCAATAGCTAGCATCCACAGTTAAGATGTAATATCAAAAAAACAAAGGTCATAATACAACTTTATAACCAGGAATAAAATAGTTTATTACATCTTTCATAGCTCATTTGGCTATTACATTACATTGCAGCAGAATATCTATAAGCATGGGGTCCTTCATCTTCAAAGTGCCACAGGCAAACATGTTGGTTGTAGACTTTGTAATCCTAATCAACACACTTCACTAAATCAATCAAACCTGCAACATAACAAGTTACAGCCACAAGGGTCAATACATTTGAATTGTATTGGCAAGTGATACTATGGTAGTATGGTGGAGTCTATCATCTATATGCATTTGGCTAAGTGGAGTTGAGGCTTGCATTGCTCAAAATAGATTTTTCCTTAACATTTGAAAACACTAAGTTTTTGCTTGACAAAATCATTTCTCCCAATCAAAGATTGAAGATCCTTTAACCCTTGTTCAACCACAAGTTTTTAACTTAGAAATTTGGATGATGAGATTCTTGATTGCTTCCATGCCTTGATGCTCAAATTGTCCTTTACCAGGGACTTGGCTAAGTACTTAGATTTTACACTCTGCAGAGGTGGTGCACTTTCCCCACAAGACTTGGTTTCCCAAGACAAGATCTTTCAGAAGCCTTCCCTTAGACCAAGATGGACGCGCTCGAACCTATCAAACCCTACCACCAACTGTCCATTTGGCTAAGTTATTGCAACCTATATGATCCAGGCAGAGCCCATAATGCCAAGTGGCTGCACTTGAAGCTTCTCAACATTTGACATCTCAAATCTCTTTGTTCCAGGGTGGCCATCCACAAGTTAGATACACAAGGTAAACCATAAATATGGTCCTTGTGAACCACTCAACCAAAAACCACCATGCAATTACCATTCCACCCAGGTGATTCATTAACTTAGTTGTTTTATTAAACAAAAACACAAGTCTTCAGACTTAGAAATTTTCCATAGTATGAATGTATATTCCACCCTTGTTTTCTATTAGCTAAGCTAAGCTTGATAGTAGTAGGAATCTTAACTTAGGAAATTTTACTAAGGTTTCATGTACTAGGATTTCCCATAGCATGGTTTATACTTAGCAAAAATTCCATGCAAGTTTTACTTAGAAAAATCACTAATGCATAATGAAAGTAATGGGACAAAAGTATGAAGCATCACTTGCCTTTTTGGTAGAGGGTATAACTTCACTCCTTGATCTTTGCAATGTTCGCACACTTCAAGTCACTACAATTCAATCAAGCAAACAACATTTCAATCTACCATTCAAGCAAAACATCACATAAAATCATAAAGTCAAAGTAATGCATGCAAGCATGCCAAGCTTTGTTTTATTTGAAAAAGTGGTTCCTAATGGGTCATAAACATTTGAAAGCACCTAATGGTCATTTTGTAAAGTGGCTAAGTCTTTTGCAAAAGGTTTCACTTCATAAACCATTTTTAATAAATAAACTATATTTTTATTTGACTAGAAATGGTTTTAAATCAAAGAATCATTCTTTTGTTTCACCAAATACATTTTTGAAACCACAAAGTGTTTCCTACGGTCAGTAGGTTCAATCACACCATTTGCCAAAGATTTTATCCCCAAAATCATTTTTGAACAATTTTTATAATCTAATCAAGCAAACAAATGTTTCTGCAAAAACAAACATTTTTCCAGAAGCGTTTTACTAAACAAATGGCATGGTTGGCTAGGGCTTGTTCCACTGATTCCATTGATATAAAGTTGGCAAAATTTGGACGTGTGGAACTAAAGTTGTGCAATTTACAAAATTGGAAATCTAATAGATCAATTCTGTTCTAATTCAACTAAACAAAGACACGTGGCGTGTTTCTATTCGCTGAAACCGCTTCATCTGGATCACGCGATGTAGGCTGTAGGATTTAAGTCATATCGCATGGCTCAGATCACACGTACCGTTTCGGTTTAAGTCAATCTATCGCGTCCACTGGATCACGATCTAACGGCTTAGATGCGTTTGACCATCAACTGGCAGCGCCAGCGGCGACGACTGGCAGCGCACGCTCTGTCCGAGGTGGTCCGGCCGTTCTAGGAAGCGAGAGAAGAGGAGGAGAGGCTCACCGTGATCGCAAGGACGTGGGGAAGCACAAGGAGGTTGTCGTTGCTGAAGGGGCGCACGGAGGTGAGGGTAATGGCTCGCCGGAGTTCTTACTGGCGTCGGGCGGTTCTGGAGGTCGTCGAGGGCGAGGATGGGGGGCACCCTAGGACGAAAGGGAGACACCGTTAGGTTCACAAGGGCATGGCGATCATTATCGTGTCCACGGGGAAGAGAGGGGTGGTCTGGTTTACCGGGGAGACGTCGCCGCAATTGGAGACAGACGGCGGCGCTGGCTCGGGGTGACGCTGTCGAGCTTGCAGAGATCGCGCGGGTGAGCTGGCGGTGCGGAAGGGTCCGCCAGGCGATGGGGATCATAGCTGCATGCTCTAGGAGGCAAGGGGTGGCGTGGGGCTGCCGGAATCCTCGCCGGAGTGTCGTCGGACAGAGGGTGGTGTGGAGAGGAATTTTCGTAGCCTGGTGGCTCCGGTGGGGTGGCGTCTGAGGGCAAAGAGAGAGAAGAGGGAGGCGATTAATACCGCATGGTCACGGAGAGAGATTAACGCCGCATCAAGGCGAATTTAACCGGAGAAATCAATGGCAGCAACGGTTGGGCGTGTTCAACGCGAGGAGGGAGAATATGACGTGGCGTGGGGCCGTCTGGCAGCGAGAGAGAGGAGAGGGGAGTTGGGTCCACCTGTCATTGGCTCTGCGGGTCGTCTGGTGAGTGAGAGAAAAACGCTTCGGGAGAGAGAGGGAAATGGGCTGCTGGGCCTAGTGGGCTGCTGGGTTGGGTCGACCAGATTCATATTTTTTCCAGTTCTGAATCTTTTTCTTTTTCCAATTCGATTTCTTTTTTGAAATTCAAACAATCAATTCAAACAACCAAAACACTCAATCAAATAAACTTCCACTAAACTTTATATTGAGTTTAGCTCAGTTTATCAACACAAGTCAAAGTCCAAAACAAAATAATATTTTTTTAATCTTTTTAGGATCCATTTATGAATTAAATAAAATGGACCTTAGTTTTTTAAATCAAATAGGGTTTGATTTATTTATTTTTAAAACTCTATTTGATATCCAAAATAGTACCAAAACCATTCAGTAAGTTTTATTTGAAAATAATAAACACTTGGAAAACTTGTTTAAAATAAGATAACATTTTTATTTTAGGGTCCATTAATAATAAAATAAGATGGACCTTAGTTAATAATTCAAATAGGATTTGTTTTATTAAAATCTTTATATTGAAATCTAAAATAAAACCAAAAACACTTCAGTAGGTTTTAATTGAGAATATAAAATACTTGGAAAACTTATTTAAAATAATTTAATAAGTTTTAGTGTTTATTTAAAATGGGAAAAGCCTTTATTTTTAATAAAACTGGATATTAATAAATCCTCATTATTTTGTTTAAATAAACCTTTACTCTTTTAATCAAAGCAAAACCTTTTGTTTCAAAATTTTGGCCAAGGTTTAATTTGGCTCTATAAAATAATCCTTATTTATAAATCTACCTTTTCTTTTGAAAACCAAATCTTTTATTAAAAGATCCAAAAATAGGAATTTTAAATATTTTTAAGTTTATTGTTTATTTAACTTTTTAAATCTCTTTAGGATTTTATTTGATCCAAATAGGTTTTGAAAGTTTCCAATTGGAATCAAAAAGTTTCTTCTCACCCTGAAAATCAACAAAGTTTTATTTTATTCATTTATTTTTCACATTACAAGATTTGGAAAATCTTGGGATGTGACAGGGGCTCAATAGCGCGAGTAATAACACCAAGCTGATGGGTCATCAAAAGAATGATCATAGTCAGACGCTTGCGATGAAGAAGACGTGCCCCAATCAAATGAGGGCTGCTGTATGAAGACTCTCCCAAGTTGGAGGGCTCAACCGAATCATCTTCAGCATCCTCTCCAACATACTCCTCTTGCTGGGAGAGCTCCGCCACATATGTGTCAACCTCCTCCTCCATGAGCGATCATCCTTGCGTTTTATCAAAGTTAAACAAAGCAGGTGCAGGCAAATAAACTATTTTCTCAGTCCTGCCCTTTCTCTAACCTTGCTGGGCAAAAGATAATTCATACGGTAAACTTCTCACATTAGCTCCCAAGGAGACAAAACCATGCTGAATCATGGATTAAAGATCAAGCCTCTCTATGGGGAACCGATAATATGAATGGTGAGGCTCTAAACCATGGAAAGCTAGCAACCTAGAAGCAATAAGACCTCTATAAATTCCACCCTTCTCGTGGTTGGTGGTGAGACAGTGAGCTATCAAAGCACCCAGGCTATAAGATCTATTCCTATTCAGAGCAGCTGTGACAAAAGCTAGATCAAAAGAAGATAACTTTCTAGCAATCTTTCTAGCAAGAACACACTTGGTAATGAAATAGCCAAAATATCTAATGGCTGGGAACTGAATGTTCTGAATTTTACCACTTTCCTTGGAGAAGTCGAAACCTTGGCAAATCTCAGCATATAAATCCATAAGAGACTTGGGCCTCTCGTTGATCTTCTCACAAGATCCCCACTGAGGTACTCTAATTGCTGCACAGAAATCAGCAAAAGGCAGGTCGGCAGGTATATTGTATATTTTGTAATGGACCATGGGATTAGATGTAGACCAAGTAAACCGGAAGTCCTGCACAAAAGCCATGGTTATCTTAACAAATTGAAATGGTTCACCTTCAACAAAGTGTTCCAAACCTGCATTGGCAATCAAAGTTTGGAAATCCTGGAAGATTCACACGGTTCTCATAAATTCATGGCATGGATATATGGAAGCAATAGTAGAACAAGAGCAACAGTAACAATAACAGTAAACAGTGGGATATGAGAGCGGTAGGCATAGGGATGGATGGATGGGCGTTGCATGGACGAGTATAAACATGTAACTTCAAGATCTAGGGCATTGCAGATAAATAATAACAAGCATCCAAGTACTAAACAATCCTAGGCATGTGCTCCAAATATAGTCATACGTGCTCGCAATGAGAACTTGCCCAACATCTTCTGTCCAGCCAGCCCGTGGCAGTGGGGCCTCTACGAAACTACTGGCAATTAAGGTGCTCCTTTTAATAGAGCACCGGAGCAAAGCATTAACAATCCGTGAACACATATGATCCTCACACCACAGCCATCCCCTCCGGTTGTCCCAATTATTGTCACTTCGGGGCCTTTGGATCCGGACAGTGATATGTGTACACAACTTGCAGATAAGATCACAAACAATACTATCATAATGATTCAATAATAAGTTCAGATCTGAGATCATGGCACTCGGGCCCTAGTGACAAGCATTAAGCACAACAAGTTGCAACAAAGTCAAATAGCACTAATATATATACTAGGCACTATGCCCTAACAATCTTATTCGATTACATGATAGAACTCATCCAATCCCTACCATCCCCAAGCCTACAGCAGGGGATTACTCACTCATGGATGAGGGAAACATCGATGGTTGATGGAGAGGCATTGGTGATGACAATGGCGATGATCCTCTCCAAATTCCCCATCCCGGCAGGGTGCCAGAACAAAGTTTCTGGATCCGAATCTTGGTTTCTGATGGTGGCAGCGGAGCAGAACTCTTCTCTGGAAAACGTCGAACCCGCTTGGTTTTTAGGTCAAGGGGTGACTTATAGGCAAAGAGGGAGCCCGAGGGGGTGCTTGGGTTGGCCGCACCCCTAGGCACGGGGCAGGGCCCACCTGTGCCTGGCAGGGGAGTGGCCCCCCAGGCCTCCACTCCGTTTCGTCTTCTGGCTCCGTGGGTCTTCTGGTGAAATATAATTTTTGGCATATTTTCCGGGATTTTTCCTGATAGTTGTTTTTCTGCACAAAAACTAGACACCAAGGTAATTCTGCTGAAAACAGTGTCAGTCCATGTTAGTTGTATCCAAATCACACAAGTTTAGAGGAGAAACAATAGCAAAAGTGTTCGAGAAAGTAGATACATTTTGGACGTATCACCTATCACTAAGCGAAGAATGATTGTGCTACCAAGTCCGCTATTCCGGTGCACTCTCCTCGGTCAAAGAGTTAGGCTTGTGCCGAAGCTTTGAGACTATGTCTTGTTTCCTTACAAAGCAAGTTTCCTCTATAACTAAGTGACATATCGGTGGTTCGTGATATTCTAGATGTCTACTAGAAGTATCTCCATGTTGCCACATGACCGTGTTGTCAAGTTCTTGAGCAATTAAGCTCTCTGAACTGCTCCTTTCTCCAAGGATCCATACTAGATACCCCTTAACTAGTTGGTTGAGTTTAAACAACAACTTGGAGAGTTGTAAGACAAAAGTTCTATCCAGCTCTGTTCCTTCTTAAAGGGATGTCTTGTTTTGTTCGGGTTGAAGAATGTGTTCCGGATGGTAGAAGTGACCTTCTACAATTCACGTGCAATTGCTGAAAGATGTCACCGTGGATTCGAGAAGATTTATATCCCTTTCTTTAAGGATACACGTGTATTTTATTGCAAGTACCCCGCGCAGTTGTATCTCGACAAGTTGCTAAGTACATGGGTCTAGCAATCTAGCTCAGTCTTTTGGAGCTTTACACTGTAGTCCGTGTCTTGAGAATCTAGTGACTTTACCTCTGTGTAAATGTTGCAAACTTTCTATTCGGACGTGCTAAGTCTAAAATATCATTCCACTAACCAAAGTTGAATCTCAAGCAGAAATGATGGTTGGTGTTTCTCAAGGTTTTGACATAGGTCTCTTTGTAAATTTGGCAAGATTGATGTAATGGTTGACACGCTTAGCCGGAAAGACCTTTGTCATATCTCTTGAATCAGCAATAGCAACCACTCTCATGAGGCTTCTTCCATGATTTATTATAGGAGTTGTGCTTATGGTTTCCTTTGTATCCGAAGTCTGACCTTTACTTGATGTCTGATTTCTCGAACATCAAGGAGAACATTTAAAGTAGTGTTGTTAAATGTCTCTCGGTCGATCCTCCAGACCCTTTTATGTTGGCAATCGTTGTGCCAAGAAATTGAAGTCTGAGAATGAAGTTTCTTTCTTCTCGTATCATCAGGAATCTTCTTAACTATTAATCCTAGTGGTGCAAAGTCATATCATGATATATGGAAAAGATCTTGATAGACTTGTATGAATAAAGAGTTTCCTTCGTTTTCTCAATCATGTTTTAAGAGTGACTATGATTTTGATAATCAACAGTTTCTCTTGTTACATGTTCCTTGTGATTCTTATGAGTTCTCACCACCACAACACCTTTCCGTCTTGGCCTTCTGTTGAATGAAAGAGTGACCCTTCTGTTTCAAAAGTAGTTCAACAACTTGGTTTTGTTGATCCATATCTCTACAACCTGAAATCTCTACTTAAGCCGTTTAGTAGAGGTTCCCCATCGAAGTCTGTGGTTATGATCTTTCTGTTGGAAGCTTTATTTTTCAGAAGCTTCAAAACTTCCTGTTAGCTCCATGGTCTTAATCCTTATGAAGACCATCTATCTAACAAATTGAAACCTTCTTCTCTTGTTATCTTTGTTACCTTGATGTGTTTCATGTAGTCATCTCAGAGTTGCCTCTAAACACTCCATCCATGATTTGACCATGAGATACTCGGTGTGTTGTTTAGTATGTCTCCCTCTTATCCTTAGTGTAACCTTGTTTCTTTCTCTCTCTCAGTCTCTTCCTACCTTTGGAATATCGGGTCGAGATTCTCATAAGGGGGATAGAGCTGTAACACCCTAGTTTTATATAATCTATAATTAGGGTTTCTTTATGCATTCATGAGCATCATATTAAAAAGAATGCGTGCAAGAAAATAATGCCAAACCCTACACCCTAGTTTCCTCTCTCTCAAACCAATTCTAAATGGTCTATATATTTTTAAAAGTATCAAATGTATGGAGCCCAAATTGACTAAAGGTGTCCCTACAGTATTTTTACATATTTTGTAAACCTTCTGTTATTTTGAAACTATGAAAAACATATTTGAAATGTTTACACAAAGAGAGAAAATAAAACAGAAAATGGAAAAAGGTTTTGGAAAAAATAGAGGCAGAGAGCACCAAGGCCGCGCAGCCCATTTCCTTCCTCTCCCCTACAACCTTTCATTCGACCCATCCTTGGCCCAAGTCAGCCCATCCAGAGCCCGATACCGCTCCGGCCTTTCTTTTGGTCGTCGTCTTCCTCCTGACGGTAAAGCAACTGCGTGTCGCAGCGGATGCCGCCGCCTCGATGCCGTGCGCCGTGATACTCGCCACTGCTCTGGACGCTTACAAGACCCCTGATGCTGCCGAGAACCCTAGACGAGCCCCATTTCACTACTTCCTCTTCCCTCTCGCTCGCAGGCTGCAAGAACCCTAACCCTAGCGTCTGACCTCGCCGGCGCCCCACCGTCCCCGGCCTCCAATCAGCCAGTTGAGGCCACCGTTGAGACCCACTCGCTCAGCTTGTTCATCCTAGTGCTCTCGCTCGCACGTGTGCCCCCAAATGGCCGAATCAACACCCCTGTCCGCCACCAGTCGATGCTTCTCACCATCGAATGAAGCTTCGCCTCGCCTCCCCGACCCTTATGCTGGCTTCCCGGTGAGCTTATGGTCCTTGTGTACCCTCTACCTCGCTCCCAGTCGCCTCTGCATCGTTCATCGTTTGTCGCTGCCGCAGAAGCTTGTCGCCGGCATGGCTCCGGTGACCTATTTTGAGCGGCGTAGCCACTAGATCGTTCAACGTGAGCCGCTGAGTCGAACGCCCCTGCTCCCATAGCTCAGCACACTCCAAGACGCTCGATTTGACCACCAACCATGAGCTCTCCATTGTTGATGTCATGATGACATCAGCATGGTGTAATAAGTGCCTTTTCTTTTTATCAAATGATTTCTAAAATTGTTTTCTGAAATTATAAATACCCCTGTGGGCCCCATCTGTCAGGTTTTTATTCTTTTTGGAAATTAATATCTGAAATGAATAAACATATGTCATGTATGACCAAGTGGATAAATATTTTTTAATATAACCTAAAATGTTTTATAATTTCCTAAAATGATTTAAAATGGATTTGAATTGAGAAAAAACATAACTTATTCATTTTAAATCAGAAAAACATGTATAATATATCAAAATGTTCACAAAGATGAGAACTACCTATCTAAGATATAATCATGCATTGTTAAGCAACTTACATGACAAGTTTAATTATAAGAACATAGTAACCCCTCATAGGTGATTTCGGAGCTTTCCCCGAGTTAGGGTTTATACCCCTCGAAACCCCGATTAAATGGTCGAGCATGCCTTAGGGTTACATTTCAATACATTTAACTTGTCATATCATTATCCTTGCTTGAGCATTGCATAGATGCCATTGTTGATTGTTTCCTTTCCTGGTGTTTGTTTCTCTTTGGAAGAATACGATATCGAGATCGAGATCGAAGAACAAGATCAAAGACCGAGATCAACACCGTCGAAGCTTGAAGACCAATACTTTACCAACCATAATCAAGTCAAGTACAAGGCTTCTGAAGCTTTACTTTATGGTTATCAACAGGCAAAGGCAAGCATAGCCCCACCATGATATACTCCTATGATTTCGAAAGCATTTCAATTCTTGCCATGATGCATACGATTCTAGTGTGGTATTTTATCGATAGATATAGTATAATATTTGTTGAATTACTCCTTTTGAGCTTATATTACCTGATCCACTTCTCCTAGCATAACTAGGTTTGGCATTTGTGCACTGTTAGAGCTTATATCTGTGTCTTGCTTAGCCATGCATAGCTGTCAGTGCTGGTTCATCCAGATGATGTATCATATGCAGAGAATCTAGTATGACAGGAGGCGTGATGAGATGATATCAGAGGTGATATGAGATTAAACATGCTACGGCTTGTTTGGGAGGCCACAATGGGATGTGGTTTTTCTAGTCCCATGCTCACCACCACTAGGAACCGAGTTCTTGCCTTTGGAACCGAGACGAGCGTACAACCACATGGGGATTGGACAACCTCATGACTAACTAACTTGCCTAGTAGATTCCATGAGTCACATAGTTCGGTCATTCCATTTGACATATGCATATAAAACCTTTTGAAAGATTTGCCGGGTGAAGGTGCATTCATAACAGGTAGGGAAGCGTGGACCGGGTTGCTTGGGGTTGATAGCGCCCCTAGTAAACCAACCTCGCCTCAAATCTTGAAGGACTGGCTTCGGGATTTGACCCGTTATGGCGGAACCATCCTTATTGCGTGACTCATGGTCTCGGCGAAAGCAAGGTAAAGGTCGTGTCTAATGTAACATACCACCCTTCTGTGTAATATAAATAAGATGTGTTTGAGCATTTCATGCAAGCATTACACTTGCACTTAGGTTTAACCAAAGAAGATCAAACAACAAAACCCTAAAACCCTAATAGCTTTTTCCTCTCTCTTTGAATCAATTCAAATGGTTCCCATATTTTAAAAATTCTCAACCCATATTTTGAAAATTCTCAAATGCATGGAGCTCAAATAGTTTCAAGTGCTCCTTATTGTTTCCATATGTTATGAAAAAGTTTCTATAAAATTGAAACCATCCAAAACAGATTTGAATTCAAAATACAGAAGAGGAAATAGAAAACAGAATTAGAAAAGGTTTTCCTAGAAAAAAATCTAGTCCTAAACCTCACTGGGCCGAGCCCACCTCTCCTTCTCTTTCCCTGGCGCCAGCAGAAGCCCACCCGAGGCCCAAGAGCAGCCTAGCCAGGCTCGTACCCCTTCGGCCTTTCCTCCTCTCTTCTTTCCCGATGCCGGCAAGCAGCTGCCTAGCAGCGCGCTCGCTGTCGATCTCCTGCGCGCTGCGATGCCCGCCGCTGCCCCTGGAGCTGCGGATAAGAACCACCACGCCACGCTCTATCTCCCAGTACCCATTTCACCCTCTCTCTTCCTCTCCCTCACGGCAGCGCCATGGCCGAACCCTAGCTTGCCAGGTCCTCCTCGTCCCCGCCGTCTCCGAGCACCCCTTGCCCAGCCGAGCGTGCAGGGAGCTCTGCCTCGCCGTGCTGAGCAAGCTCATAAAAGGAATCGACTCCACGCGCAAGGAATCCTCGCCATCGACTCCTTCTCTCCCGATGCTGTCTGCCGCTCTCCGACGACGATTCCGATGCTCCCCAACCGTGCCTCGCCTCGCCGAACCCTCCGTTGCATCCGTGGTGAGCCTGCGGTCCTCACAGACCTCCTCTCTCGCCTCCTCTCGCTCTCTATCGCCGGTGCCACGAGCATCTGCAAGCCCCGCCGCCGCGCGCCGCCCTGTGTCGTGCTCTGACGACCATTCCAGGGCGGCGTCGCCACTATCTGGCTCCCCGCGATGCCCTCTCTCTACCGCGACCCTCCGCGCATCCAGGCGAGAACGGGATTGTTGGATCCTTGCTCGATCTGAGGGTGAGCTCCATTGCTGATGCCATGCTGACATCAGCATGAGGCAATAACTCATTTTCTTTTATTAATTATTTTGTAAATAATTTCTGAAAATAGAAAATAATATGACATGTGGGCCATACCTGTCAGGATTTTAATAATTTCTATAAATATTCTCTAAAATGAATAAAAGTCTGACATGTGGGCCAAAGTTTGGAAATTAATTTAAATATTCCAAAAATGTTTAAAATGAATTAAAATTTGGGAAATTCATAACTAATTCATTTTAAATCAGAAAAATACAAATAATATACCAAAATGTTCAAAAAAATGAAACCTATCCAACTAAGCTATAATAATACATTGTTAACCAACTTTGATAGCAAGTTTAATTAGAAGAACTAATTGAACCCCATAGGTGATCCCGATGATCCCCCTGTTTTAGGGTTTGGACTTTCGGAACCCCCTTTAAAGTGATCAAGCATGCTTTAGGGTCCAATTCAACACTATTTACCTTGTCATATCATCCATATTGTACGAGCACTACATATGCCATGTGTTGAGTGTTGCTTTCTCTTTTCCGGTGATTGGTTCTCGCAAATAGGAACCGAACCTGAAGCTGATGGCAACACCACCGAAGAGCAGTATCAGTCCAACAACGGACAAGGCAAGGGAAGCCCCACTCATACATATGAATCCTATGATTACAAAGTATTTCATTCTCGTCATATGCATTCGGTTCAAATAGTCTTTTGTCAGTAGACAGAGTAATCCTATCTGATGCATGTTATCCTTTGTGAACTATATTACCTGATCCACCGCTCCTAGCATAACTAGGGTTTGGCTTATGAGCGTCTCTAGTGCCACAGTTCAGACAAGCTTATCCATGATTAGTGGTCTGATGCTGATCATTCAAGTGATGCACTGGAGGTGCGAATGAATCTAGTATAGAAGGATGTGGTGATGTGATCAGAGATGAATGATAAACATGCTAAGGCTCGTATGGGAGGCCACGTGGGTTGTGATTTTTGTAGTCCCATACTTGCCAACCCTAGGACCCTATGTTCTTGCCTCTTGAACCAAGACGAGCGTATAACCACACGGGGGCCTGGAAACCCCCTTGGCCAACTAACTTGCCTAGTAGATTCCATGAGTCACATAGTTTGGCTTTCCATTCGACATACGCATCTTGGTTATTCTTGAATGGAGGTGAAGGAGGTGCATTCATAACAGGTAGGTAAGCGTGGCCAGGAACAAGAGATGCCTGGCATCCGTAATCTTGAACCCTGCGCACATCATTAGGGACCAGCTTCAGGACTTGACCCGTTACGACGGCATCTCCCTAGTGCGTGACTCATGGTCTCAGCGAAAGCAAGGTAAAGGTCGTGGTCAACCACTCTCTGCCGGCCTTCCAAGGAAGAGGGCTAATAATTTGGCATTAAGAATCGGTTGGTACGTGTGGGTAAAGTTGTGCACCCCTGCAGGGTTATTAATCTTTTCGAAAAGCCGTGTCCACGGTTATGGACGACTTGGGAACGAACGTGGAGATCATAGAGAACTACAACCGAATGTTAAAACTTGTCAACTAAAGTGAGATCCGGAATACTTCCCCGGGGTTGTTGAGGGGGTAGTTCGGGAAGAGTTGTTCAGTTGATAATGATGCTTGGTGGATATCAAAGATGAATTTAAGGGCTAGAGTTGAAGTCTTCTTATCCCCTTTTGAAAATGATCTGACTAAACGAGTTTCTTCTCTCTCTTTTTTGAAAACAAAAGATGGCTTTATGCAAAACAACTCCACTAGCCATAATTCTTGCGGAGTAAACCCTGTACTCATCCTTGCTTCCCTAATGTTTTCTACAGATGAAGCTACTCCAACTGAAGGTGGTTTCTACGTCGAAGTCGACGAGTAGTCGGGGTTCTCGGACAACAGCCTAGGATCTATGGAAGGGTCGCTACTTTTGTTATGGCCTGTTAGGCCATTTGTTAAGTTTTTTGTTTATAACAACTTGTTTGCTTCTGTTGTTTGATGTAATGATGGGTCTGTGACCCCTGGCTTGTATGACTGGTTTGTAACTCTCTTAAGAGTTTACCTTATTAATGTATGGTTTGTATGTTCTGTAATGATACCGATTTTTTCCTGCGTGTTTTGGAATTTAGGTTAGGCTTATATCAGATGAGGATATGGTATTTGTCTAGCCCTGATCCCGGGTCGTGACCAGGGACGGAGACATGGGGGGACGAGTAGGGGCGATGCCCCCCTATGCTCATGATTTTCTTAAGAATATTAGCCATGGCAGGTCCTTATTTGTGATAGATTTGCTAGCTCAGCCCCCCTCAATCATATCACATGCACACCTTGCCCCCCTTGAGCTTAGACGCTGGCTCCGTCCCTGGTCGTGACATCTAACCACCCTCTGCTGGCCTTCCAAGGAAGAGGGCTAATCATTGTGGCATTAAGAGAAGGCTAGTACGTGTGGGTAAAGTTATACACCCCTGTAGGGTTAAATCTTTTCGAAAAGCTGTTTTCATGGTTATAAACGCTTGGTGACCATATTCTAAGATCGTAGAGAACTATAACCTAATTGTAAAACTTGGTAGATCAACGTGTGCTTAAGGATGCTTTCGCATTGGTACGAGGGGGTGATCCTAGTTAGGGTTCAGATGATGATAACTTGGTGGATATCAAAAGATGATGATCAATTCTTTGGAGATGTCGCTCTCTTATCCCCTTTTAAAATACTCTAAATAGACGAGCTTCTTGTCTCTCTTTTTTTATAAACAAAATTGGCTTGCGGAGTACACCCTGTACTGACCCTTACTTTGTTGATACTTTTGGCACAGTAAGTGTTCACCTGAAGACAAGTTCTGTACGACATCGACACTGACGAGTAGCTTGGGGTTCCCAGCCGGCAGCCTGGAATCTATGGGCTGGGACGTCATCGTTATGCTTTAGGCCTCTTAGGCCATTTATTAAGTTTTCTATACTTAATAGCATAATTTTCCTTCCGTTGTTTGATATTTGTGGTCAGTGACCTCTTCTTGTAATAATTTGGTTCTTTGCTCAGTTATGAGCTTGCTGTAATAATTTTGTGTCACAGGGTCACTGCTGTGTTATCAATTCTTCACTGGATATCCTCAAGCTCAAGGTTAAGCTTATGTCAGACAGAGGTGTGAGATTTGTTTAACCCTGATCCCGGGGGTGTCACAAATATCCACATGCATGCACAATATGGGCACAATATCACAAACTATGCCATGATTCAGAACATAACATCGGTCCCAGTTGTAGCCACTAAGCGGGACTAAAGATATTTCCCGCCATTTCCCACCACTTCCCGCCAAGTTTTCCCGCCCTTTCCATCTGAACAGATCTTTTAGTCCTGGTTGTAGCCACTAACCGGGACTAAAGATATTTCCCGCCATTTCCCATTGCTTCCCACCATGTTTTCCCGCCCTTTCCATCTATATATAAGCCGACCATGCCATGGCTATCCATACATCCACACCTTCATCTCTCACAACAATGGACAGGGCCTACTGGGCCATTCTGACCCTCGAGGAGACCAAGGCACTGTGCGCCTCCAGCTACCCTTGCCCGCCGGGCTACCGGCTGCCTGCCGGTTGGATGCTGAGCACTGGAGGGGTTCCTGTCCCTCCTGTGCATCAAGGCTCCGCCCAACAGGCGGCCATCACGACCCACTTCTATCACTAGCTCACGCCGGAGCAGCGGATGGATCCCTAGTGGGATCCCAACAACTACGACACCTGGAATGCCTTCTTCGCTAACTGGCGGGAAAGGGAGCTCGCCAGGTACGAGGGTGATGGCCCGCCCCCGGTGAACCACAATGAAGCTGACCGCAGTCTATGGTGGGGGAACCGTACTATCATCAGCGTGATGTGCTATATTGCCGGGGGAGACCATCCTCGCCTGCGGTGCCCACAAGTCCACCTGTCACAGAGCCACAAGAAGGCCCCTCCCCGCTCGGCGGTAGCGACATCGTCTTCCCAGAGACCCCTACCCCGCCCGCCGTGAATCCGAGGCCGGAGTGGCAGGTGCCCCCGGTATATGCCATTCCTGGGCTAAGGATCGAGCCGCATGCGCCTAGCCACGATGACGATGATGATGACAATGATGATGACGAAGAAGACCCTGAAGTTGCGTGCTATAGGACTAGGCATGATTATGACTAAAGGAGGCGGCTTTAGTCCTAAGTGTTAGCTAGTCCCGGTTTGTCCCGATTTTTAATATTAATAAATGTCTTGAGTGTTACCTAGTCCCGGTTTGTGGCTGGACCGGGACTAAATATGAAGATGTTGTTGTATTCTTGTGAGTTTGCTCAGGTGATCAAATGCTGTTTTTTTACCTGCCTTCAGCAATCTTACAAATTGTAAAAAAATAGGATTAATTCACAAAAGGTTTAATACATTATTACATCACCAGCATCTACATCTAGTGTTTTGGTTCTCTTCTAGTCCGTAACTATGGAGCATCTTCCTTATTTAATGACATGCTTGGGTTAGTTTTCACTTTGAATGGCAGAATGAAATTTGTTATAATCTTCTGACATGTCTGTCCTGTCCTCAACTCCCACTATGTTTATTTTTCCTGAAAGAACTATGTGGCACTTTGGCTCACCATATGATATTGTTTTGTTTTGCTTATCTTTCCTTTTTCTCGGTCTAGTTGTCATGTCCTTCACATAGAAAACTTGAGCCACATCATTGGCAAGGACGAATGGTTCATCTCTGTACGCAAGATTATTGAGATCCACTGTTGTCATTCCATACTGCTGGTCTACTGATACCCCCCTCCTATCATATTGACCCATTTGCATCGAAACAATGGGACCTTAAAATTAGGACCATAGTCAAGTTCCCATATGTCCTCTATGTAACCATAATATGTGTCCTTTTTACCATTGTCGTCTGTTGCATCAAATCTTATACCACTATTTTGGTTGGTGCTCTTTTTATCTTGGGCATGCGTGCAAAATATATTCCCATTTATCGTGTACCCTTGGAAAGTCAATATAGTTGAAGATGGAGACCTGGCCAACAAGTACAACTGATCTCCAATAGTCGTGTCATTCATGAGATGTGTCTGCAACCAACCTCCAAAAGTCTTCATGTGTTCATCTCTAATCAACCTGTCAGACTACCACGGGTAGTTCGAGCGTACAATATTCTTGTGTACCTCGATATACGGAGCCACCAAGGTGGAACTTTGTATAATTGAATAATGTGCTTTAGTGAAAGAATGTTTGTCCATACATATCTTTGCTTTTTTCCTAGCATGCCTTTTCCACTAAGTCTTCCCTCATGCTGTGATTCAGGTACACCGATCGGCTTAAGGTCAGGAATAAAGTCAACACAAAACTCAATGACCTCCTCTGTTCCATAGCCCTGGGAGATGCTTCCTTATGGCCTAGCACGCTTATGGACATATTTCTTTAAGACTCCCATGAATCTCTCAAAGGGAAACATATTGTGTAGGAATATAGGACCGAGAATGGTAATCTCTTCGACTAGGTGAACTAGAAGGTGTGATATTATGTTCAAGAAGGATGGTGGGAACACCAACACAAAGCTGACAAGACACTGGACCACATCTTTCTGTAACCCTGGTAGACTTTCTAGATCGATTACCTTCTGAGAAATTGCATTGTGGAACGAACATAGCTTCACAATGGGTACTCTAACAATTTCTGGCAGAAGCCCCCTCAAAGCAATCAAAAGAAACTGCGTCATAAGAACGTGGCAGTCATGAGACTTCAGGTTCTGGAATTTTTTCTCTACCATATTTATAATTCCCTTTATATTGGAAGAGAAGCCAGAGGGGACCTTGATACTACTCCGGCATTCAGAAAAGATTTCCTTTTCTTCTTTGGTAAGAGTGTAGGTGGCAGTATACCTTGAAACAACTCTGGATGCCTACCGTCTCAGTCTTCCATACGTTGTTGGTCCTGCCGTGCTTCTGGTGTATCTTTATTCTTTCCATACACGCCCAAGAAGCCTAGCAGTATCATGCAAAGATTCTTCATCGGGTGCATCACGTCGATTGCAGAGCGGACCTCTAAGACTTTCCAATAGGGTAGATCCCCAAATATAGATTTCTTCTTCCACATGGGTGTGTGTCCACCAACATCCTTCGGAACGGACTGTCCGCCAGGACCCTTTCCAAAGATTACTTTTAAATCCTTCACCATATCAAATACATCATCACTAGTAAGACGGAAAGGCTTACTCTGGTGATCTGCATCACCATTGAAATGCTTGCCTTTCCTTTTTAGGGAATGCATGGGCAGAAGAAAATGACGATTCCCTAGGTACACATTCTTTTTACACTTATATAAATAAATACTTTTAGTGTCATCTATGTGTGCATGCATTGTATCCCTTCTTTGTCTGTCCTGAAATGTTACTAAGAGTAAGCTAATCATTGATAGTTACGAACAACAATGCTCGTAGGTTAAATTCCTCACATTTGTGCTCATCCCACACACGTACACCTTGTCAATGCCACATCTGTAAAAGTTCTTCAACTAATGGCCTTACGTACACATAAATGTCGTTGCTGGGTTGTTTCGGGCCTTGGATGAGCACTGTCATCATAATGAACTTCCGCTTCATGCACAACTAAGGAGGAAGGTTATAGATACACAAAGTCACATGCCATATGCTATGACTGTAGCTCTTCTCCCCAAAAGGATTCATGCCATCTGTACTTAGACCAAACCATAAGTTCCTCATGTCACCTGCAAAGTCTGGGTAGTTTCTCTCAATTTTTCTCCACTGTGACCCATCAGCGGGGTGTCTCAAAATCTCGTCTTTCTTACGGTCTTCTTTGTGCCATCGCAATCACTTGGCATGCTCTTCGTTTCTGAACAAACTTTTCAGCCGTGGTATTATAGGAGCATACCACATCACCTTGGCAGGAACCCTCTTCCTGGGGCACTCCCCCTCAACATCACTGGGGTCATCTTGTCGGATCTTATACCGCAATTCACTACATACCGGGCATGCATCCAAATTCTCGTACTTATCACCGCGGTAGAGGATGCAGTCATTAATGCATGCATGTATCTTCATTACCTCTAATCCTAGAGGGCAGACAACCTTTTTTGCTTCGTAAGTACTAGCGGGAAGTTCGTTATCCTTTGGAAGCAGCTTCTTCATTATCTTCAACAACTTTTCCAATCCCTTGTCAGGCACACCGATCTCTGCCTTCCATTCTAGTAATTCTAGTGTGCTACCTAGATTTTTGTAGCCATCTTCGCAATTCGGGTACAAAAATTTATTATGATCCTCTAACATCTGCTCAAATTTCAACCTCTCCCTTTCGCTATCACATTATCCCTTTGCATCAGCAATGGCCCGACCAAGATCATCATCTGGCTCATATGATGCACATTTGTCTGCTTCTTCTTCATCATTGTATTCCATTGTAGTACCACTGTAGTCAGGGGACATAGGATAACTGTAATCATTCTCTTCATCTTTGTTGTCTTCCATCATAATCGCTGTTTCTCCGTGCTTGGTCCAACAATTATAGCCAGACATGAAACCGGACCAAAACAGATGGCCATGAAGGATTCTTTAGGAAGAGTATTCCTTCTTATTCCGACACTCACCACATGGACAACACATAAAACCATTCCGCTTGTTTGCCTCTACCACAACAAGAAAAGAACGCACGCCTTTAATGAACTCGTTAGAGATTCGGTCAACATACATCCATTGCCGTTTCATCTGCATTATATAAGTTCATCAAACAAAATCACGATGCTAAGATTAGTACTAGTCTAAAAATAAAAGAACACATCGTACACATCAAACAACTATGCACTGATTTAAAAACTTTCTACTACATCTTTAGTCCTGGTTGGACACACCAACCGGGACTAAAGGGGTTGCGGCAGGTTGGGGCCGGCGTGAGCCCGTTTAGTCCCGGATGGTGTCTCCAACCGGGACTAAAGGACACTCCAACCAGGACTAAAAGTGGGTGATGACACTATATGTCGTGAGTGGAGACACTATGCCAGTGAGTGGCGACACTGTTTCAGTGGGTGGAGACACTATGACAGGGGTGAGTGTCGACATTATGTCGTGTTTTCGACACTATGTTGTGCTGCTTAATCTATAAATAGGCTTCCTTGTAAACTATCAACTGCAAGGAAGATCGTGTGCGAGACCAAGGACACCACTACGGAGGAGCTTCTCGAAGATGTCTTAGGACCTCGTCCTCAGACATCTTCGAGGAGCTCGCCGTAGAGGCACTCCCTAATATGTGAAGTTAGTTAGCTCCACTAGCGTACTGAGTTAGCTAGAGAAGATATAAACTGAAAGATGGTGTGCGAGAGCAGGGACACCACTACGGCAGAGCTTCTCGAAGATGTCTTAGGATGTCGCGTCCTCGGACATCTTCGAGGAGCTTTCCATAGAGGCACTCCCTAATTTAATTTGGTAGCTCCTTGGCGTGTTCATGTTTTTGGTTCTTACTTGCTTAAACGGACGATGATTAATTAAAATGCTAGGGCGCCACTATATACATATATGTGCCTTCATAGTTTTGGTTCCTATTTTTGTTGCAATGGATTTTGTGATGGCAGGTAGAAGAAAGAAGGATATTTTGTTGCTCGACGGTGGCATGATGCACTGTGAACCATTTGAATTTCAAGACTACGTGCCAAACCAAGATATATAGATAGGATGAACTCATGTATCTATGTGCTTCGATGAATCAAATGAATTTCGATAACTATATGTGCCAAATTAACCAGATATATAGAGATAGAATTCACACAAATCTATCCATTTCTAGATCATGAAATGAGGTAAAAAAGCAATGAAAGATGAAAGGATGAAGTTGCTAACCTCTTAGGACCCTTAGATAGATGTGGAGCCAAAAAATCTTCACAAATCTTGAGAAAAATTGGCAAGAACTCCAATTTGAGGGGAGAAATTTGAGAGAGATGCTTGTGTGAGCTTGAAATGGCTCGGGCTGGGAGGGGAAGAAGATATAGTCGGGCCCTTTAGTCAGGTCCATGCATCAGCTCCTTTCCAGCGCCAGACCCTTTAGCTCCGGTTTGTTGAATGAACCGAGACTAAAGGTCCCCTACGAACCGGGACTAATGTCTTCTGGGACCTGCAGCTGTTTCTAGCCGTTGGGACCAGGGCATTAGTCCTGGTTTGTACCAGAACCAGAACTAATGCTCTGGACCAAATGTCCATTTTCTACTAGTGAATGGTGCCCAAGAAGCATGTCTTCATAAGTATTCTTGTATGAACTGATTGTACTCGTTATCGAATATGTGATTTGATAGTGGAACTTTGTACTTAATTTAGTTTAAGCGAGTTTTGTTTTAAGTCGTTTCAGGTTGTGTTAGACACACAGTACCGAGACTAGTGTGTAAGGCAAACTATGTTTGGATTTAAACTCTTTTGTTTTTTTCAAAAAGGGGGACATGCCCCGGTCTCTGCATCAATCGATGCATACGACCTTTATTTCATTATTTGAAGCAAAGTATTACACCTTATTACAATCAAGGATCACTCAAAGTGTCCACAAAAATAAGCCAGCTAAACACATCTATAAGTAAGCGGCGCATAAGCATCTTCATGTTAATCTCCGATCAGACCGCCAGTCGCATTGGCTATAGAAGTCCCGTCCAACCATTTCCAAACGGTTGCACCCAATATCCAAGGCCTGGCGGTCCTCCACAGGCTATAGATAGGACCACATATGGATCCAATGCATAGCCATAGGGATAACCTGCAGAAAAGATGGAAAACTTTTTTTGTTAAAGATAAAATCATTGCTTATGTTCCAAATGGCCCATAATAAAGCGCACACACCAACTCTAATGTGTCCTTTATCTTTTTTTGGGATCCCATTTAACCAATTTCCAAAAAGAGTAGTCATATTGGCAGGAGGTGAAATATTGAAAGTCATAAAAACAATCCTCCATATGATTTTAGCAAAAGGGCAATGATATAAAAAGATGTTGAATTGTCTCCTCTTGATCACAAAAGCAACATTTAGTAGAACCTTGCAGTTTCTTTTCACCAAGTTATCTTTTGTGAGAATTTCCTTCCTATGGAGGAACCACACGAATATTCAAATTTTAAGAGGCACTTTTATTTTCCAAATATACTTTTTTTAAAGCCGTTTGACCATTTAACAAATCAAGGTACATCGATCTAACAGTATAACACCCGGAGTCAGTTAGCTTCCACTTAAAAGTATCCTTGCTATCTGAAAGATGAACCGACATCAGATGCGACACAAGGTGCAGCCAACGAGTCCATTTGTTACCAGCCAGCGTTCTTAACACATCCGCCACAGTGACATTTTTATGATAGACAATATTATATAATGATGGGTACTGAACACTTAGGGGCTCATCCCCTAACCATGTGTCTTCCCAAAATCTTGTTTTTTGACCATTCCCTATCTCTAAAGAACCCCTTCTAAAAAAATCTTCTTTAACATTTAATAGACCCTTCCAGAAAGGAGAATCAGTTGGTTTGGCTGAAGCCTGAGAAAGAGTTTTGTTATTCAAATATTTATTATGTAGGAGTTCTTGCCAAACCCCTTGTTCATTCATAATCTTATATAACCATTTGCTAAGTAGACTTTTGTTCTTTAACTATGAAACCTCCAATCCTAAACCCCCTTGGTCCTCTGGTCTGCAGATCATATTCCACTTAGTTAATTTATATTTCTTTTTATGTGCATCACTTTGCCAAAAAAATCGAGATTTGAAAAAATCAAGTCTCTTTCTTACCCCTATGGGTATTTCTAGAAAAGAGAGCATGAACATGGGTAGACTTGTGAGTACTGAATTAATCAGGATTAAACGATCCCCATAAGAAAGCATCTTACCAATCCAATTTCCTATTTTTTTCTCAAACCGGTCCTCAACCGGTTTCCACTCACCATATTTTAACTTTCGGTAATGAATAGGAATCCCAAGGTATTTAAAAGGAAGAGACCCTATGTCGGATCCAAATAAAATTTTATAATCGCCTTCGACTGCTTTGGCTTTCCCAAAACAAAAAATCTCACTCTTATGGAAATTAATTTTGAGCCCAGATAATTGTTCAAATATGCATAGAATAAGTTTCATGTTTAGAGACTTTTCTAAGTCATGATCCATAAAAAGAATCGTATCATCCGCATATTGTAGGATGGAGACACCCCCATCTACCAAATGTGGTATAAGTCCACTCACTTGTCCATCTTCTTTAGCCCTTGCAATGAGAATTGCAAGCATGTCTGCAACAAGATTGAAAAGGATAGGGTATAGAGGATCTCCTTGCCGTAGTCCTTTCTTAGTTTGGAAATAATGACCTATGTCATCATTCACTCTAATACCCACACTTCCTTTTTCAATAAACCTTTGTATCCAATCACACCATTTCGGATCAAAACGTTTCATACGAAGAGTTTGTTGTAGAAAAGACCAATTTACCTTGTCATAAGCCTTTTCAAAATCAATTTTAAATAGAACACCATCCAATTTCTTCCTATGAAGTTCATGAAGGGTCTCATGGAGGATAACTACTCCCTCCAGAATGTGCCTCCCAGGCATGAATGCCGTTTGAGTGGGTTGTATCACATTTTCAGCTACGGATGTGACCCGATTGGACCCTACTTTTGTAAACACCTTGAAGCTTACATTTAGTAGGCAAATAGGTCTATATTGTTGGATCTGAATAACATTTTCCTTTTTAGGTAAAAGAATAATTCTACCAAAGTTAAGATGGAATAAAGGTAGTTCTCCTCTTTGAAAACTAGCAAACATAGCCATAAGATCAACCTTAATTGTTTCCCAAAACTTTTGGTAGAATTCTGCGGAGAACCCATCCGGTCCCGGCGCTTTGTTTTTTTCCATTTGCATGACCGCCTCAAATACCTATTTCTCAGTAAAGTCCGCGGTAATAATATCATTTTCAACAGCCGAAATTTGCTTATTGTCATGTGTGACTGACTCGTTCAGCACACAATGACTAGGATGGGGTGGTCCAAATAAACTTTTATAATATTTTGAAATGTATGTTTTTAGGTTTTCTTGTCCTATAATAGTTCCTTCCTCTTGCTCTAGCTGAAAATTTCTCTTCCTCCTATGCTTTCCATTAGCAATTAGATCGAAGTATTTGGTGTTATCACCACCCTCTTGAACATGTTTTACTTTTGCACGCTGAGCCCACTTGGACTCTTCATTTCTTCTTAACTTGGCTAATTCATCATTTGCCTGCCGCAAAGTTTTTCTTTCTTCCTCACTTAGAGGAGATGTTTCGTCTTGTACATCTCAATTGTCAATAATATCAAGTAGTTTTTCTTTTGAATTTTAAAATCTCCACTCAAATTTCTAGCCCAACCTCTGAGAAACATTCTTATGTGACCTATTTTATTTTGCCAATTCTCAAGGGAGTTATCCCCTGTTCAGATCGATGCCCACTCTTGAGCAATCATCTCCATAAAACCATCTATCTTAAACTCAGAGAGTTTGAATGAAAACTTCGTGTTATTTCCTAGAAAAGTTTGATATCCTGAATCAATTAAAAGAGGTGTATGGTCCGATCCAGATCTAGTTAAGGCCCTTACAGACACAAGAGGGAATTTTTGTTCCCAATCAACATTAGTTAAAATTTTGTCCAGTTTCTCATATGTAGGTGTATCCCGACGATTAGCCCAAGTAAATTGCCGGCCTGAGAAAGCTAGTTCTCTCAAGTCAAGGCTTTCTATGATGGAATTAAAAATGTAAGGCCAATGTGTATCAAAATTGTCATTGTTCTTCTCTTCTTTCCGTCTTATAATGTTGAAATCCCCTCCTACTAACATAGGCATAGACTCATCCTCGCAAATATGTACAAGCTCATCCAGGAATACTAGTTTTTGCTCATCTTGAGCAGCCCCATAAACAGCGATCAACACCCATTTAAAGTTATCGGCTTTATTAGTGACATAGAATTTGACACATCTATCCCCGGTGACAATATTTTGAATAGAAAGGGTAGCTGCATTTATGCCTACTAGCATACCCCCAGACCTCCCAATCGGCGGTACACAGTACCACTGGAAATCAAGTCCACCCGAAATGTGTTGTAAGAAAGGTGAAGAAAAATTCCCTTTACGAGACTCAAGAATCACAAAGAAATCAAGCTTATGATCTCTTATTGTTTCATTCACAAAATTATGTTTGGATGTGTCTCTGAAACCCCCACTATTCCAAAAACTCCCCTTCATTTCTTCCCGTAAAATTTCACTTTTGTTTGTTGATCCTAATACTTCTGCATACCACTTTAGGTACAACCTTTTGTCTTCTCTTATAAACTTTTGTGGATTTAGATTCCTTTATGGACGCCTCTAGGCTTTCAAGATTTTCAAGTTGGTCCTCTTCCCCTAGATCAGTAGATAACGATTCAGCATGTTCTATTACATTGTTATTATTTTTACCATCCACGGAAAGCTTCACCTCCAGATCATTCTTTAGCATAATTACTGTCCTCTGGTCGTCAACATATTTAATATTAGCTATTGTTGCCGACACTTTACTATGGGAATTACCCAAGGAGACCCCCAACATAGTAACTCTATTTAAGAAAACTTCATCTGAAATAGAAGCTAAAGAAAATTTAGATGCAAGTTTTGTACCTGAGCATGATCCAGCATCTTTGGCCTATGCCAGCTGTTGAGATCGTTCCAGCTGAGTGGCATCGGCATTTGATTGACAGTGTATCTGATCACTTGATCGAACGTCAGCTGTGGCTGCAGGGATGCCACTGAAAGACACCACATCACCCATAGAGAAGCGACCACCAAGGAACACCCCAGTTCTAGCCGTCATCTGGTGTCCTTGTGACACTGAAGGGGAGACGGCCGGCGAGGTAAAGCTCGAGCCTAACCCCCCTTCTAGGGATCTCGGCGAGCCGTGAGTCGACAACGACGATCTTGGTGAGCTAGTGCGTACATGATCCTTCTGATCCTGGACCACCACAGAATGTTGCTTTGCCATCTGATCATCGACAGTAAGGACAGGTGACCCACGAGCAGGTGAAACCTCAAAAATCAGAGACGGGGATACCACGGGAGCAACATCAGGCTGTGTCTCAACGGATAACTGCTCCAGTTTTCCTTTCGAGGACGAGACAACAGTGATCCACTGGAGGAAGCTATTTTCTGATAGCTGCGCATGGGGACCGAGAGGAGACATGGGTGATGTAAAACTGTCCGCATCATCTTTATCCCTGTCCGTGACAAGAGCCTTCTGCTCAGAGCAATCTAAGTCGAGTGGCGAAGCCTTGGCAGAAAAAACAGCATGGCTGGATGGCATGGCAGACACTATGGCTACAGGCTATCGACCATCCTTCTACCTGGGCAAGAAAGGTGCAGACATTAGTGCGGACACAAATTCAGAATGCTCCTTCCTAGCATGAGCCTTGACAAAAGTAGGTGCTGCACCATCAAAGAGTGGAGGTAGTCCCTCATGTTCAGTTTCAACCCGATCTCCCCACTTCCGAGACGAAGTGCACATGTCAAAGGTCCCAAACTTGATCACTAAGTCTGTAAGGTCCCCAACCTTTAATAAGGTAGAGATCCCTGTGTTTACAATGCTAGTCCCTGGATCAATAGCTAGCATCCACAGTTAAGATGTAATATCAAGAAACAAAGGTCATAATACAACTTTATAACCAGGAATAAAATAATTTATTACATCTTACATAGCTCATTTGTCTATCTCATTACAATGCAGCAGCATAACTATATAGCATGGAGTCCTTCATCTTCAAAGTGCCACAGGCAATCATGTTGGTCGTAGTCTTGTAATTCTATTCAACACACTTCACTAACATTAAACAAACCTGCAACATAATCAGTTGCAGCCACAAGGGTCAATACATTTGAATTGTATTGGCAAGTTTCACTACTATGTAGAAATAAGTGGATCCTATCAATACATGCATATTTGGCTAAGTAGGGTTTAGGCTCTTTTGCAGGAAGCAATATAGTTTTATCCTATCTTTTCAAAATAGTTTTGATCTTTTGTCAAATCTTTCTGAACTCCTTGGAAAACTCCAAGTGCTTCAAATCCCTTGTTGTCACCATCAAGTTTTACTTTGAGAAATTGGAATGTCGAGCTCTTTCATAGCTTCAGGCCTTAGTTGCTCAGAACTGTCCATAACCAGGGACACGGCTAAGTACTTAGAATTTTTGATCTTCTGCAGAAGTTGTACACTTTACCCACATGACACAATCTCGTCTTGATGCCACCAGTGGCCGATGGATAAGTACTCACCAAAATGGAGTACTGGCAGATCGAGAATGTGACAAAGTCTTTCCATAGAAGTCCTCCCAATACACAATGCTAGCTTGTCTACTAGGCACCAATGTAGGGATATATTTCCCTTACAAAATTCTAGTTAACCTAAAGATGCCAATGCATGGGTCTTCCACTATGTAGTTGACTAAGCCAGAGCCCATTTAGCATGTGGCTGTACATGGAATCCACAGTACGAGAAACATGTTCAATCTCTAAGTCCCTGGGTGGTTTTCTTCTAGTGCACATACAAAAAGATAGCCATATAAACATGGTTCCTTTTGTTTCCACCTTGTCCAACCTTGTGTATCCTTTTCCACCCAGGTGGTTCATTGAGTACTTTTTTTATTATATAAAACATATATCTTTCCAACACTTCATATAATCATATCATGTATCCCATCCCAATATATATAGCAGGGCTAAGCATACTAAAACTACAATGTTTTCACTAAGGAAGATATAATGATATCCTAATAGGATTTAGCATAGCATAAAATATAGTAGTCCTTATCATGCATGTTACAAAAATCTACTAAGTGTAATGAAAATAGTAGGACATGGATGATAGTGTCACTTGCCTTTTTAGTAGAGAATGTTGGTTCACTTCTTGATCTTGCAAATATCACAGTCTTCTAACTTCACTACAATTCAATCAAGCAAACACAAATTCAACTAGCATTCAAACAATTTACCACACATAAAATAACAAAAACAAGGTCATGCATGCAAGCATGCAAAAGATAGTTTTATTTAGAAAAGTGGTTTCTACTAGGCTTAAAACATTTTAAATCTCAAAGTGGTCATTTACTAAAGTGGTAAAACCATTTGCAAAAGGTTTTATCTCATAAACCAAATATTATGCTAAGGTGATATTTTATGTTGTTGAAAATATCTTTTAGCAAAGTAATATTCTCATAGGGTTCACCAAATATATTTTAATTCTCAAAACTTGGTGTTTAGGGTCAGAAGGTTTAATTAAAATCATTTCCCAAAGATTTTACTCAAAATTCATTTCTAAACCGTAAACAATATTTTTATTTGACTAGAAATGTGCTAATTCAAATATTTATTCCTTAACCTCACAAAATACATTTTTAAATCCATAAGTTGGTTCCTATGGTCAGTAGGTTCAAAACAATCCAATTAGCAAAGATTTCATCTTAAAAATATCTAGAATAATTTTTATATTCAAATTATGCCTACACAAGTTTCTGCAAATTCAACCAATTTTCCAGAAGCAAAACATTAAACAAAGTGCATGGTTGCAAAGTAATTGTTCTGCTGATTCCATTGATATAAAATTTGCAAATTTTGGACGTCTGGATCAAAAGTTATGGATTTTACAAAATTGAACATCTAATAGATCATTTCTGGTTTTTATTCAAACAGACTGGCCACGTGTCTTGTTCTGATAGGCTGGTACCGCTTTGGTTGGATTAGCCTCTCTGGTGCGTTGGATCTAAACAGATCGTGCGACACAGAGCACACGATACCCCTTCGATTAATGAATCTATCGCAACGCTCGGATCTAAATCCTACGGTTCACAGCAGCTCGACCAAGAACTGGCGGCGGTCGACGGTGGCTGGCGGCGGCGCGGCTCTGGCGGTGGCGTTGGCGACGATTCAGGAAGCGAGGGAGGGAGTGAAGGTTCTTACAGTGATCGCAATGACGCTATGATGCTCAAGGTGCTCGTCGTTGGGCAGGGGGCGCACGGGAACGGCGGTGATTGCTCGTCGGAGTTCGCGGCGGCGCCAGATGCTTCGATTCGTCATCAGGGACGAAGTTTGGGGGCGCGCTAAGACAAACAAGGTATGCTGTTCGACGCGGGCGAGCGGAGTGATCACAGGAGTGTCATCGAGAGGAACAGGGGTGGTCTGAGCTTACCAGGGGGACTCGCCGGAGAAACGGTAGACGACGGCGACGCTCTGTGTCAAGGTTGCCGACACTAGGGGACGCGCGCGGGTGAGTGGAGCACACGGGCAGGTGCGCACGGGACTGGGGAGTAAGCTTGCGTGCTCTGGGAGGAGAGGGGAGGTTGCAGTTCGCCGGAATCGGCCGGAGAACACGTCGGAGTCAGAGAGGTTTGAGCTCGCAATTCACGCAGCCTGGAGGCAGAGAGGAGCTTGCGTTTTGGGGGAAAGAGAGAGGGGAGAGGGGCGATTAAGTACGGCGTAGTCGTAGGGAGAGTGATGGCCACAATAACGCGAATTAACACGAGGATTAAACAGCAGAAACGGCGACGAGGGGGAAGGCTTGTTCATCGCGGTGGGGAGGAAGATGATGACGGGGCAGTGGGGTCCAACGGTCAGCAAGAGTGAGAGAGGGGGCGTGGGGTCCACAACTCAGTGACTTAGAGGGTGCGCTTCTGGGTGAAAAACGTTTCGCCTAAGGAGAGAGCTGGTGGGCTGCGAGTGGGCTTGCTGGGCTGGCCAGATGGGTTGGGTTTGATTCGTTTTTTTTGTACTGAACCTTTTTCTTTTTCCAATTTGAATTTCTGTTTTGATTTTATTTCAAACAATTCAAACTCCAAATGAATTCAAACCACCACCAAACTTTGGGTGAATTTTAATTCTGTTTATCAACATATTCCAAAGTCCAAAATAAAATAATTCTTTTATTCTTTTAGGATCTATTAATAATTAAATAAATAGACCTTAGTCTTTATTTCAAATAGGATTCAAATATGTTTTAAAACTCATTTTTGACTTTCTAATTTTTATCAAAACCTTTTCAGTAGGTTTTATTTGAAAAACTAAAATACTTGGAATTTTTATTTTAAAAACTTTAATAAGTTTTAATGTTTATTTGAAAGGGAAAAAGCCTTTACTTGAATAAAAATGGATATTAATAAATCCTTATTTTTTATTTAAATAACCCTTTACTCTTTTTATCAAACAAAATATTTTATTTTAAAAGCTTGGCCAAGATTAAATTTGACTCTTTAAAATAGTCCTCAAATAATATTTCTACCTTTGCTTTATAAAACTATATCTTTTTATTTAAAGATCCAAAAATAGTGATTCCAACTATTACAACTTTATTTATTATTTGTTTATCTTTTTAAATCCCTTTAGGATTCTATTGGATCAAAATAGGTTTTGATGTTTCCAATTGGAATAAAAAAGTTCCTTCTCACCCTAAAAATCAACAATTGTTTATTTTGTTTATTTATTTTTCACATTTCAAAATTTGGAAAATTTTGGTATGTGACAGGCTACCACCCTTAAAAGAAATCTCGTCCCGAGATTTAGGATGGCTAGGGTTACAAGTTGGCTTGAAGACAACTAGGGTACTACCACCCTTAAAAGAAAGTCTCATAGGGTTAAATTGATGGTTCACTTGACTATGGGTTTAACACCTGATATCCAGACAAGGAATGCTTATTTGACTCAATTGAGTTAACTAATTCCTGACATCCACTTCTTCTATTTCTTCAAAGTTCCCATCTATGTCAATGGGGTTCACATGTCCTTTCTGGGTCACATTGGAGTCATTTCCATTGGATCTTCTAGCATCCTTTTTCTTTTTCTTCTCAGGACAATCTGATGCATAGTGTCCAAGTTCCTTACAATTATAGCACTACAACTGGCTAATATCTTTCTTCCTGAAAGTTTCATGTTGGTTCTGACCAAGGTCATCTCCATTGTCAGTATCATTTCCATTATTATCACTTCCATTGTTGTTGTGGTGGTGCTGATGTGGTTCAGAATCTTCATTGCTCTTTTTGAATGAACGCTTCTTTTGTGATGATCCTGAGTGATACTTGAGTTTATGCTTCCTCTTTCTGTTCTCAACTTGATTCATCTTATTTTCCAAAATGGTGGCTTTGTCACAGAGTGATTGATAAGTTGGGACATAGGCAACAGATAGCTGCAGGTTCAACTCATCATTAAGTCCTTCAAGAAATTTCTCCTTTCTCTTAGCATCTGTATCAACTTCATTTGGTGCATAGCATGCCAGATTGTTGAATTCTTCAATATACTCAGCCACACTGAGGTGACGCTGTTTCATATTGTGAAACTCCTTTTTCTTCAATCTCATCACTCCAGATGAGATGTGAGCTGTACGGAAACCATCCTAAAAAATAGCCCAAGTTACATCTTCAAGGGGAGTGGTGATCTGAAAGTCGTCCCACAATGTTGTTGCTGGTCCTTCGAGCAGATATGATGCAAACCTAACTTTTTCTTCGTCGGTGCAGCCAACAATCACTAAGTTGTTATTCACCGAACGTAACCAGTCATTGCCTTCCATTGGATCAGTTGTTCCAGAGAACCTTGCAGGCCTAAGTTTTAGAAACCTGGTGAGCATATCATGTGCTGGAGGATTATTCTGATTGTTGTTGTTGTTCTGATTATGTATGAACGTGGTTATCATCTGCATCAACTGCGTCTGAGTTGTCATCATCTACTACATCTCAGGAGTAATGTTGTTGTTTTGGTTGGGGTTGGTACGACGGGGAGGCATCTATTGGTTTGATAGGGACAAGTAATGATGGATAGGTTTTAAGAAGTTCTAACACACAACTCAAAACAACCAAGTTCAATCAAACAATCAAACAACCAACAAGCAACTATCCACTTAACAACTTATGAGCTTAACTCATGAGTTGAAGGGAACAACAAGTTTTCTTGAAATAATTAACTTGGTATGGTCATACCTCATAGGTCAATATGATCCATACACTACCATGATATCAATTTTTTTGGTAGGCAATCTAATGTCTCTTGGTTCTCAATTGTAGTCCTTAGTGATGTCTAAGTTGAAGTCCTTGGTGAAACTAAACTTGAAGTCATTAGTCATGGTGAAGGCTTTGTCCATTAAGTTGAAAAAGGAAGAGATGTAGAATCAAAACCAAAAAGTTGAGGAAAGAGTTTACAAGATTGTTTGTAAATAAGTTTTGGAACAAATACAACTCTTATTTTTCTAAGGGGTTTTGTCCAATCCTAGGGTTACAATCCTACAGGCAACACAGTTCTCTGATACCATTTGTAAGGTCCCCAACCTTTAATAAGGTAGAGATCCCTATGTTTACAATGCTAGTCCCTGGATCAATAGCTAGCATCCACAGTTAAGATATAATATCAAGAAACAAAGTTCATAATACAACTTTATAACCAGGAATAAAATAATTTATTACATCTTACATAGCTCCTTTGGCTATCTCATTACAATGCAGCAGAATAATTATATAGCATGGAGTCCTTCATCTTCAAAGTACCACAGGATATCATGTTGGTTATAGTCTTGTAATCCTATTCAACACACTTCACTAACATCAAAAAAACCTGCAACATAATAAGTTGCAGCCACAAGGGTCAATACATTTGAATTGTATTGGCAAGTTTCACTACTATGTAGAAATAAGTGGATCCTATCAATACATGCATATTTGGCTAAGTAGGGTTTAGGCTCTTTTGCAGGAAGCAATATAATTTTATCCTATCTTTTCAAAATATTTTTGATCTTTTGTCAAATCTTTCTGAACTCCTTGGAAAACTCCAAGTGCTTCAAATCCCTTGTTGTCACCATCAAGTTTTACTTTGAGAAATTGGAATGTC
Organism: Avena sativa; assembly: GCA_916181665.1. Taxonomy (NCBI): domain Eukaryota; kingdom Viridiplantae; phylum Streptophyta; class Magnoliopsida; order Poales; family Poaceae; genus Avena; species Avena sativa. The sequence goes on from OV702296.1 coordinate 224,214,427, forward strand.
GAGATCTTTCATAGCTTCGGGCCTTAGTTGCTTAGAATTGTCCATAACCGGGGACACGGCTAAGTACTTAGAATTTTTGATCTTCTTCAGAAGTTGTACACTTTACCCACATGACACAATCTCGTCTTGATGCCACCAGTGGCTGCTGGATAAGTACTCACCAAAATGGAGTACTGGCAGATCGAGAATGTGACAAAGTCTTTCCATAGAAGTCCTCCCAATACACAATGCTAGCTTGTCTACCAGGCACCAATGTAGGGATATATTTCCCTTACACAATTCTAGTTAACCTGAAGATGCCAATGCATGGGTCTTCCACTATGTAGTTGACTAAGCCAGATCCCATTTAGCATGTGGCTATACACGGAAGCCACTATACGAGACACATGTTCAATCTCTAAGTCCCTGGGTGGTTTTCTTATAGTGCACATACAAAAAGATAGCCATATAAACATGGTTCCTTTTGTTGCCACCTTGTCCAACCTTGAGTATCCTTTTCTACCCAGGTGGTTCATTGAGTACTTGTTTTATTATATAAAACATATATCTTTCCAACACTTCATATAATCATATCATGTATCCCATCCCAATATATATAGCAGGGCTAAGCATACTACAACTAGAATGTTTTCACTAAGGAAGACATAATGATATCCTAATAGGATTTAGCATAGCATAAAATATAGTAGTCCTTATCATGCATGTTACAAAAATCCACTAAATGTAATGAAAATTGTAGGACATGGATGATAGTGTCACTTGCCTTTTTAGTAGAGAATGTTGGTTCACTTCTTGATCTTGCAAATACCACAGTCTTCTAACTTCACTACAATTCAATCAAGCAAACACAAATTCAACTAACATTCAAACAATTTACCACACATAAAATAACAAAAACAAGGTCATGCATGCAAGCATGCAAAAGATAGTTTTGTTTAGAAAAGTGGTTTCTACTAGGCTTAAAACATTTTAAAGCTCAAATTGGTCATTTACTAAAGTGGTAAAACCATTTGGAAAAGGTTTTATCTCATAAACCAAATATTATGCTAAGGTGATATTTTATGTTGTTGAAAATATCTTTTAGCAAAGTAATATTCTCATAGGGTTCACCAAATATATTTTAATTTTCAAAACTTGGTGTTTAGGGTCAGAAAGTTTAACTAAAATCATTTCCCAAAGATTTTACTCAAAATTCATTTCTAAACCATAAACAATATTTTTATTTGACTAGAAATGTGCTAATTCAAATATATATTCCTTAACCTCACAAAATACATTTTTAAATCCATAAGTTGGTTCCTATGGTCAGTAGGTTCAAAACAATCTAATTAGCAAATATTTCATCTTAAAAATATCTAGAACAATTTTTATATTCAAATTATGCCTACACAAGTTTCTGCAAATTCAAACAATTTTACAGAAGCAAAACATTAAACAAAGTGCATGGTTGCAAAGTAATTGTTCTGCTGATTCCATTGATATAAAATTTGCAAAATTTGGACGTGTGGATCAAAAGTTATGGATTTTACAAAATTGAACATCTAATAGATCATTTCTGGTTTTTATTCAAACAGACTGGCCACGTGTCTTGTTCTGATAGGCTTGTACCGCTTCGGTTGGATCAGCCTCTCTGGTGCGTTGGATCTAAACAGATCGTGCGGCACAGAGCACATGATACCCCTTCGATTAATGAATCTATCGCAACGCTCAGATCTAAATCCTACGGTTCACAGCAGCTCGAACAAGAACTGGCGCCGCTCGACGGTGGCTGGCGGCAGCGCGGCTCTGGCGGTGGCGTTGGCTACGATTCAGGAAGCGAGGGAGGGAGTGAAGGTGCTTGCAGTGATCGCAGTGATGCTCTGATGCTCAAGGTGCTCGTCGTTGGGCAGGGGGCGCACGGGAACGGCGGTGATTGCTCGTCGGAGTCCGTGGCGGCGCCAGATGCTTCGGTTCGTCATCGGGGACAAAGTTTGGGGCACACTAAGACAAACAAGGTATGATGTTAGACGCGGGCGAGCGGGGTGATCACAGGAGTGTCATCGAGAGGAACAGGGGTGGTCTGAGCTTACTAGGAGGACTCGCCCGAGAAACGGTAGACAACGGCGACGCTCTATGTCAAGGTTGCCGACACTAGGGGACGCGCGCGGGTGAGTGGAGCACACGGGCAGGTGCGCACGGGACTGGGGAGTAAGCTTGCGTGCTCTGGGAGGAGAGGGGCGGTTGCAGTTTGCTGGAATCAGCCGGAGAACACGTCGGAGTCAGAGAGGTTTGAGCTCGCAATTCGTGCAGCCTGGAGGCAGAGAGGAGCTGGCGTTTTGGGGGAAAGAGAGAGGGGAGAGGGGCAATTAAGTACAGCGTAGTCACAGGGAGAGTGATGGCCACAATAACGTGAATTAACGCGAGGATTAAACAGCAGAAACGATGACGAGGGGGAAGGCTTGGTCATCGCGGTGGGGAGGAAGATGATGACGGGGCAGTGGGGTCCAACGGTCAGCGAGAGTGAGAGAGGGGGCGTGGGGTCCACAGCTCAGTGACTTAGAGGGTGCGCTTCTGGGTGAAAAATGTTTCGCCAGAGGAGAGAGCTGGTGGGCTGCGAGTGGGCTTGCTAGGCTGGCCAGATGGGTTGGGTTTGATTCGTTTTTTTGTACTGAACCTTTTTCTTTTTCCAATTTGAATTTCTATTTTGATTTTATTTCAAACAATTCAAACTCCAAATGAATTCATACCACCAACAAACTTTGGGTGAATTTTAATTCTGTTTATCAACATATTCCAAAGTCCAAAATAAAATAATTATTTTATTCTTTTAGGATCTATTAATAATTAAATAAATAGACCTTAGTCTTTATTTCAAATAGGATTGAAATATGTTTTAAAACTCATTTTTGACTTTCTAACTTTTATCAAAACCTTTTCAGTAGGTTTTATTTGAAAAACTAAAATACTTGGAATTTTTATTTTAAAAACTTTAATAAGTTTTAGTGTTTATTTGAAAGGGAAAAAGCCTTTACTTAAATAAAAATGGATATTAATAAATCCTTATTATTTTATTTAAATAACCCTTTAATCTTTTTATCAAACAAAATATTTTATTTTAAAACCTTGGCCAAGATTAAATTTGACTCTTTAAAATAGTCCTCAAATAATATTTCTACCTTTGCTTTATAAAACTATATCTTTTTATTTAAAGATCCAAAAATAGTGATTCCAACTATTACAACTTTATTTATTATTTGTTTATATTTTTAAATCCCTTTAGGATTCTATTGGATCAAAATAGGTTTGATGTTTCCAATTGGAATAAAAAAGTTTCTTCTCACCCTAAAAATCAACAATTGTTTATTTTGTTTATTTATTTTTCACATTTCAAAATTTGGGAAATTTTGGGATGAGACAAAGTCAGATGCTACTTGCTTGCCATGATTAAATGTTGCTGATGTGTGATTATTGCTAACTGAAGAAGATTTTTCTAGGGCTTTCGGTTGGAAATCGTTTTCATTGCCCTTTTTTCCAGGATCAGCATCCTTATGTTGAGAATCATAATCATTATCTTTATCCTCCATTTCAACATCATTTTGGACATCATTCGCGCCTTCAACCTCAAAAATAATGCCATAACCGTCACCGCCATATAGAAGATCAGTTCCTGTCGGGATGTATTTGATGGCCGTGACAAGAACTCTCAGCCTGCCTTGTGTACTCCATGTCAACCTCCCTTGTTTTACCAAGTAAAGTCCCAAGTGCCAACATCCCCAAAAAATCACAGTGCAGCTTGTTGGGAATATGCCCTAGAGGCAATCATGTATGATGAGTTTTCCCATTGTATTCATAAAGATATTAAGTAGTCCTTGTATAAACATCTGATGTGTATCATTGAATATATGATTCGGTTGTGGAACTATGCATTCATGTTGTTTGTACTAAATATCCTTGGTCATTGAGGTTGTGCTGGACACACAACTTAGACCAATGTGAAAGTTGGCTTGATGACTCGGTTCCAGTTGTCATGGGCATGGAGATGCTATTCCAACTTACACAGACTCGACTAAAGAGTTTAGCGAGTCGGATTGACCCATATTGAGGTACAACGAACAAGTTGTCATTTGTATATCTCAATCAATGTAATCCTTAGACCTGAAGTTATTGCATAGTCCGAGTTCAGGATCACCGACTTAGATTCTGTCAAACGCTGATCTGTAACTAGGTAGTTATAAAGGCAGAGTTCGGATCGACTGATAATCAAGCTGTGTGATGTGAATAACCAAGATGGGATTTTGCCCCTCCACTCGGAGAGATATTCTCTGGGCCCTCTCGTGAGATATGATTCGGAAAGCATGGCCATGCATGACTCGGTTAAGTGTTAACCGAGGCGGTCGACTAAGAGTTAGTCGGGTGAATCACTTATCTCGGATCGAGAAGAGAGTCAGACTATTTAAGTGATGACAAATATTCGCCTATAGTCTGACAAGGTATATCGTGAGGCAAAAGGGTATCGGACGTAAGTCGCATTGGAAAGGCAAGTTGTCATGACTCATTGGTACTTAGGAGTCGGCACGTTCTGCTAGGAGCCGCTACCGACTGATCGATTGAGAGTCGGACTCCAATCGTGTCCAAGTAGCCATGAGCCTGCGGGGTCACACACTTAAGAGCGGGAGCAAGTTCGGATTGGATCTGAACTTGTAATCTGGTTGGGTTGGACCTAAACCGGATTAGGACTGAGTTAGTGAGTTGGACTCACGGTGACTAGTGTTATATAGGCTTTAGTGAATGGGCCGCGCGAGCAGAGCCCACGTTCACTCCCTATATATAGTGGAGCACTGTAACCTAGAAAGGTTAATCGTTGTTCGGGTAGGTCATTCCATGTGTTGGAAACCCTAGCTCCACAGTAGTCCAGCCGTCGTTACGAACCTAGAAGTTCGCCACCGGCGCTCCTCCTTGTACGTGTGGATACCAGCAGAGGTGCTGTGCGATCAGCACCAGGATGATCGGATCGTGAGGACTGCACTGCATCAATTGACGCGCTTCATCAGTAATCCGCAACTGCGCGTCTAGTGGTAAAACTCGTGGCCTTCTACCTTAGCTGGATCTTGGGATCACCACGTTAGAGGAAATTTTTTATTTTATCTCCGCGTGGCCCAACAGTGGTATCAGAGCGATAGCTTCTGGTTTTAGGCTCGAGATCTTGCATATGTGATATGCGGTTGGCTGTAGATGAGATCTATGTGCTGTTTGGTGGTCGATCTATGAGATAGATCAGTTTTGTACGAGGTTGATTGGATCAACTGTACTCGGGGAATGGTAGATCTGATTTCCGTGATCATACTGTTGAGGTCGTGGAACGACATACCCCTATCGGTCGGCTTCCGCCATCGGGGTAGACTGTGACACGTAAATCCAGAAGAGGTGATCGAAGATCAAAGAGTTTGATTGAATCGGAACGATGGTCGGAATCCATGTTTGGATCGTAGATGAGATCTGTTTTTGGAAAAATCCATGTTTGGATCGTAGATCGAATCGGAACGATGGGACCGCCGGCTTCGCCCTGTCGTAGCGCCTTATATGTTGTTGCGAGTTTCACAACGCCGGTAGATATTGTATCTATGCATAACTTGTTTTTTCTAGGAAGTTGTGAATGGTATGGTTCATGTGCATGTGATGTATGTGTGTAATCCATACGTGATCTACGAATCACGGTTTTTTCAGCCGGCTGGAGCCTAGGTGTTGTCATTTTATTGTATAACGACCAGCGTGTCGGATTCTATATGTAATTTACTTTACTAAGCTAGTGTAGCTGTTTGGAGAACCCCGAAGGCATGCAAGGCATTGCACATATCGGCGACATGGAGTAAGACGGCAAGTGACAAGAGTTGGCACGAGTCGAATTACAGGCTTTGTAGAGATGGAGATCACCATGAAGAGAGTCATACCATTTCACATTATAATTGCTTTATTTTGTGTTATTGTTATGTCTCTGTTTTACCTCTATTAGAAAGTCGGTAAAATTTAGTCCCTCAAAGAAGGTCTAGTCGGTTTTCCCGCCAGTGTTTGCACCATCACAAGTCGAACATTTTTGGTAGTGGGCTCATAAAATTGAGGTGCTGCCAATTCTTTCCGACTAGGTGGGTTCGAGTCGGACTCTTACTGCGGAAACACTCGGTAAGCTAGACGGGTCTATCACAACGGTTGTGGGACTCGAGGAAAAGTCGGATGGGAGCCGGGGCATCTGATGCCACCCGTCCAACAGGAGTCGTATGAGATACGATTGACAAGGAGTTGTCTACCTAGATCACTTGGCAGCTAGCGGTGATGCTAAAGCTCACTAGCCGACTTGCTTATTTTAGGATCCTGAATCACTAAGTAACCATCGGAGGGGTGTTGGTTCTAGTGGGAGCATAAAATATTAAAGTATTTAATATGCTTGCTCTTTTCTGAATACATGTCTTAAGTGTTTTGCATATTTTTTGTTGTAGATCATGGCACCAAGTAGCAGTCACTCTCAGATATCCGGTTTTGCATTGAGAACCATTCTTGAGAAAGAAAAACTGAACGACACTAATTTTACCAACTGGTATCGAAATATGAGAATTGTTCTCAAACAAGAAAAGAAGGACCATGTCCTAGAAAACCCACTTCCAGATGAGCCGAATGAGTGCGACTGTCGCTGCTACCAATGCCTACCGTCGGGCTAAGGATGAGTCCACAGATATTAGATGTCTTATGCTTGCTCACATGGAACCGGACTTGCAAAAGCAGTTCGAGCATGTTGAGGCCTATGATATGATCGAAAGCCTAAAAAGTATGTTCCAGGCTCAGGCGAAGACTGAGAGGTATCAAGTCTCTCAGGCTTTGCTGAGTTGCAAGCTTAATGATGGTGATCCACTGAGTCCGCATGTGATCAAAATGGTTGGTTACGTTCAGTCTTTGGAGAGGCTTGGCTACCCCATTAGCGAAGAGTTCGCTACAGATATAATTCTGAACTTTCTTCCTAGGGCATATGGGCAGTTCATTTCGAACTACCACATGCATGGTATGGATAAGAAGCTCACTGAATTACATGGGATGCTCAAGCAGGCAGAGGCGGATCTCAAGAAGGGCGCCAGTCAAGTGTTGATGGTGCAGAATAAGGCTAAGTTCAAGAAGAGTTCTTGGACTAAGAAGAAGGCTAAGTCAGGAGGAAAGCAGGCTCAGGACCCGGTCCCAAGCGCTTCCTCAGGGACTAAGGCATCTCCTTCAGCAGGATCCACTTGCTTCTACAGCAAGGCGGATGGCCACTGGAAGAGGAACTGCAACAAGTACTTGGCCGACAAAGCCAAGAGTGGAGGTATGACTTCCGACTCAGGTACACTTATTTGCAATGTTATAGACATATATCTTGCTGATGCACCTAATAGTTCTTGGGTATATGATACCGGATCAGTCATTCACATCTGCAACTCGTTGCAGGGACTGGTAAGAACTAGGAGCATAGAAAGAGGCGAGGTTGATATTCGAGTTGGCAACAAAGCAAGAGTTGCTGTGTTGGAAGTCGGCACGATGCAACTTTTTACCTTCCGGATTCATTATGGAACTGAATAATTGTTATTATGTTCCAATGCTCAGTCGAAACATTATTTCTGCTTCATGTTTGATGAGGCAAGTCTATGAGTCGAATATCAAGAATAATGGTTGTTCTTTGTATTTGAATGATATGTTTCACGGCTTTGCACCCGTCCAGGACGGGTTATTTATTTTGAATCTTGATGGTGAGTCCGTTTATAACATAAATGTTAAAAGGTTGAAACCAAATGATCTAAATATGACTTACTTTTGGCACTGTCGGCTTGGTCATATAAGTTGGAAACGCATGAAGAAGCTCCATGATGATGGACTCCTAACTTCGTTCGACTTGGAGTCGTTCGAGACATGCGAATCTTGCCTACTCGGCAAAATGACCAAGACACCTTTTGCAAAGAGTTGCGAAAGGGCGCCCGACTTGTTGGGACTAGTACATAGTGATGTATGTGGACCAATGAGCACGACATCCAGGGGTGGTTATGAGTACTTCATTACCTTCATTGATGATTTGAGTAGGTATGGATATATCTACTTGATGAAACATAAGTCGGAAGCCTTTGAAAAGTTCAAAGAATTCCAGAATGAAGCACAGAATCAACTCGGCAAGAAAATAAAGTTTCTTAGGTCGGACCGAGGAGGCGAGTACATGAGCCATGAGTTTGATGACCATCTGAAAAGTTGTGGAATAGTTCCTCAACTTACTGCGCTAGGAACGCCACAAAGGAATGGTGTTTCGGGAAGGCGGAATCGGACCTTGTTGGACATGGTATGGTCAATGATGAGTCGGACAGATCAGCCTTTATCATTTTGGGGTTATTGTCTAGAAACAGTGGCGTTCACACTAAACAGAGTACCATCAAAATCAGTAGAGAAGACACCGCATGAGATGTGGACAGACAAAAGGCCGAGTTTGTCTTTTCTTAAGATTTGGGGTTGTGAAGCATTTGTCAAGCGACTTTAGTCGGACAAGCTTACAGCCAAGTCGTATAAGTGTATTTTTGTGGGGTATCCGAGGGAAACCTTGGGTTACTACTTCTACAACTGAGAAGAGGGCAAAGTGTCTGTCGCTCGGAACGGTGTCTTCCTTGAGAAAGAGTTTCTCGGTCGGGGATTAATTGGGAGCGCGGTGCAGCTCGAAGAAATTCGAGAGGAACCGGCTAGTAGCGAGTCGACAAAAACCTTGGAGGTTGAGCCGGTCGTGGCAGCTGAGCCAGTAGCAGCACCTGTACTACGAATATTGGCAAGATTACGAAGTGTTCGTGATGTGTTACTGTTAGACAGTGATGAGCCGACAAATTATTCGGAAGCGATGGTGGGATCTGATTCCAAGTCATGGATTGGATCCATGAGATCCGAGTTAAAGTCCATGGATGAAAATCAAGTTTGGAACTTGGTTGATCTGCCAGACGGTGCAAGAACCGTCGAGTGCAAATGGGTCTTTAAGAAGAAAACTGATATGGATGGAAATGTTTCCGTCTATAAAGCACGCCTTGTCGGGAAGGGGTTCCGACAAGTTCAAGGAGTTGATTATGACGAGACTTTCTCGCCCATAGCGATGCTTAAATCAGTTCGGATCATGTTGGCTATAGCAGCCTATTTCGACTATGAGATATGGCAGATGGATGTCAAAACGGCTTTCCTTAACGAAAATTTAACCGAGGACGTGTATATGATACATCCTGAGGGTTTTGTCGATCCGGCTAATGCTAACAAGGTATGCAAACTTCAGAAATCCATTTATGGGTTGAAGCAAGCATCTCGGAGTTGGAATATTCGCTTTGATGAGGTAGTCAAATCGTTTGGCTTCATCAAGAGTGATCATGATTCTTGTTTATACAAGAAGTTTAGTGGGAGCAAAGTAAACTTTCTAATCTTATATGTGGATGACATATTACTGATTGGAAATGATGTCCAGATGTTGCAAGAAACCAAGGAATCATTGGAAAGGAGTTTCTCAATGAAAGACTTGGGTGAGGCAACATACATCCTCGGAATCCGGATCTATAGAGATAGATCAAGGAGGCTCATTGGATTGAGTCAGAGTACTTATTTGGACAAAGTGTTGAAGAAGTTCAACATGGAATCGTCTAAGAAGGGGTTCTTACCGATGTCCCATGGTGTAAAACTTAGCAAGACTCAGTGTCCTTCGACAACTGATGAGTGAAGTCGGATGAGTGCGATTCCTTATGCTTCTATAGTCGGATCCATCATGTACGCCATGATTTGTACTAGGCCGGATGTTTCATATGCTCTAAGTGTTGTGAGCAGATACCAGGCTGATCCTGGAGAAATCCACTGGACAGCGGCTAAAAATATCCTAAAGTACTTGAGAAGGACTAAGGATATGTTCTAGGTTTATGGTGGTGAAGATGAACCCAGTGTAAAGGGTTACACAGATGCGAGTTATCTTACCAACTCTTATGATTCTCGTTCGCAATCCGGATACGTGTTTATTATAAACGGAGGTGCTGTGAGCTGGAAGAGTTCCAAGCAAGAGACTGTGTCTGCGTCTACAACAGAGGCTGAGTATATTGCCGCCTCGGAGGCAGCAAAGGAAGCTATTTGGATGAGGAATTTCCTCATGGATCTTGGTGTGGTTCAGGGCTCGTCCAATCCGTTGGACGTTTATTGTGACAACAATGGTGCTATTGCACAAACCAAGGAACCTAGACAACACCAGAAGAACAAGCACATACTCATGCGGTACCACCTGATTCGCCAGTTCGTGGATCAGGGTGATATCAAGTTATGCAAGGTACACATGCATGCAAATATTGCGGATCCGTTGACAAAGCCGTTACCACAGCCGAAGCATGAGGCGCACCTGAGAGCCATGGGCATTAGATGCTTAGACATGTGATGTCGGAAGATTTACTCTAGTGCAAGTGGGAGACTGTTGGGAATATGCCCTAGAGGCAATCATGTATGATGAGATTTCCCATTCTATTCATAAAGATATTAAGTAGTCCTTGTATAAACATCTGATGTGTATCATTGAATATGTGATTCGGTTGTGGGACTATGCATTCATGTTGTTTGTACTAAATATCCTTGGTCATTGAGGTTGTGCTGGACACACAACTTAGACCAATGTGAAAGTTGGCTTGATGACTCGGTTCCACTTGTCATGGGCATGGAGATGCTATTCCAACTTACACAGACTTGGCTAAAGAGTTTAGCGAGACGGATTGACCCATATTGAGGTACAACGGACAAGTTGTCATATGTATATCTCAATCAATGTAATCCTTAGACCTGAGGTTATTGCATAGTCCGAGTTGAGGATCACCGACTTAGGTTCTGTCAAACGCTGATCTGTAACTGGGTAGTTATAAAGGCAGAGTTCGGATCGACTGATAATCAAGTTGTGTGATGTGAATAACCAAGATGGGATTTTGCCCCTCCACTCGGAGAGATATTCTTTGGGCCCTCTCGTGAGATATGATTCGGAAAGCATGGCCATGCACGACTCGGTTAAGTGTTAATCGAGGCGGTCGACTAAGAGTTAGTCGGGTGAATCACTTATCTCGGATCGAGAAGAGAGTCAGACTATTTAAGGGATGACAAATATTCGCCTATAGTCTGACAAGGTATATCGTGAGGCAAAAGGGACTCGGACGTAAGTCGCATTGGAAAGGCAAGTTGTCATGACCCATTGGTACTTGGGAGTCGGCATGTTCTGCTAGGAGCCGCTACCGACTGATCAATTGAGAGTCGGACTCCAATCGTGTCCAAGTAGCCATGAGCCTGCGGGGTCACACACTTAAGAGCGGGAGCAAGTTCGGATTGGATCTGAACTTGTAATCTGGTTGGGTTGGACCTAAACCGGATTAGGACTGAGTTAGTGAGTTGGACTCACGGTGACTAGTGTTATATAGGCTTTAGTGAATGGGCCGCGCGAGCAGAGCCCACGTTCACTCCCTATATATAGTGGAGCACTGTAACCCAGAAAGGTTAATCGTTGTTCGATTAGGTCATTCCATGTGTTGGAAACCCTAGCTCCACAGCAGTCCAGCCGTTGTTACGAACCTAGCATTTCGCCGCCAGCGTTCCTCCTTGTACGTGTGGATACCAGCAGAGGTGGTGTGCGATCAGCACTAGAACGATCGGATCATGAGGACTGCACTGCATCAATTGACGCGCTTCATCAGTAATCCGCAACTGCGCGTCTAGTGGTAAACCTCGTGGCTTTCTACCTCAGCTGGATCTTGGGATCACCACGTTAGTGGAAATTTTTTATTTTATCTCCGCGTGGCCCAACACAGTAGCTCATATCTGTCCAAATTGGTGGAGGACCATTCCTCAAAGTGCAGCGTGCAGTTAGTTTCTTCAATGGGAATATCCGTCATCTTGTGTACCCTTGCTAAATCAGCCTTTGACGGAAAAACTGCTTTAAAAGCACCCTGACCAGCAGCTCGTGAATCCACTGATGTTCACCCGGAATGATCCACTGCAAACCTCTCGGAATGTAGCTAGCATGTCTCTCTCCTCGGTTGAAATCTCCCTGTCCAATTCCATCCAGTCTTGTTGGCTGTTGAAGACGAGGTGGATGATGTTGGAAATTACCTCCACCAGCGCCAGCACGAGGGTTACCGAAACCCCTGCCAGCCATGATCTGCGAGTCACAACAACTCGATGACGGCGTAGGTAGAAGAGCAGAAGTACATGGATTTGTGAGAGGGTGCCCTAGGTAGACACGGGCAGATCGCATACCCCGCTGGTTACGTTGATCAACAACATGCGTCGTGGCCACAGGGCCTTTTTCCCAGCCCAGAAATTCAGAGGGATTATAGGCCTCATGCCCATTAGGCCCAAAATTAAGAAAGGTATCAGACCGAGATCTGCTGCTCTGCGCAGCTTGATCCGCGAAAAAAGGTACTGATCGCCGGCAGCCTCTGCGGCTCGCCGGGAATCGAGATGAAGCAACGACGCGACATCCTCTGATGGCACGATTTTTTGTTTCTTTGCACTCGAACCCATTCAAAGGCATCAAAATTGTCAATCGTGAAAACAGAAGGTTCCAGCACGGGAACCTTGATCGATTTTCTCGCTGATGGATGGCGTTGATACCGAGGATGCGGACTTACCTCCATCAAAGAAGGAAGGAGTTCCATGGTGGCCTTCCTCTGCGCCGTTCTCTTCTCCGCCCTCTTGATCCCTCTGCTTGAGGGCGACCTTCTGAACAAAGGTGAGAGCCGGGACGCAACCCAGCGGTCTCCAGTTGACGGTTGGGGAGAAGACGATTCGTCCTCATCCTCTTCCGAGGAAAGGGCCCAGAACCGACTGTCGGAGAAGGTCGCCGGAGCGCGTACGGGCTCGTCGTCCGTCGCCTCAACGGTTGCCTCAACGGCATTAGTGTGTAATGCCTTGATATGGTGCTTGAGAAACTAAAAAGCATGGGTTTTAATTTTTTCGGCATGTACATTGTGTATTCTTGGATTTATGTTCCTGGAGAATGTGATTTATTTTCAAGTGCTATCTGAGATGGAAAAAATAAATTAAAAATGCTTTTTGCTTGACAAGAAGAGTAAGTAGCAGCAGGGAGAATCAGTGACTTGAGCTTTGTCCTCCCATCCCCAAAATCCTGAAGGTACACTGAGCTGATGCAGCAAGGAAGAAGAATCAAACCTAGTATTGACGTTGGCTTCATCATTGAGGACCACTTTACTAAATATCAAGTGGTGGCATGGCTCAGAGCACCAAATCTGGAAGAAAATCATCTCTACTCTAATTTAATCAATTGCTGGCTCTAATATAGTAGACCGGAACGCCGTCACTCACATGGACTGCAGCATTTTTGCATCGTGTGATGTGGCCACCTTAAAGCCGTACTTTTTTATCATTAGGCAGGTGTACTCACCAATCCAACAACCTTAGACAACAAGTTAAACAATTTGCAACTTGGTTGCTGCCTTTACCACCCAAATGCCAATGTTCCTCCAGCTACCACTCCAATTAGTACGGTATAAAGTTTTAGAAATCACAACCTTATTTTTAGTCGGTAAGATTTGGCATCTTAATTACACACTAGAGTATCAGACGTACGGTAGTGGCATCAAAGGTCGTAAAACTGTCATTAAAAAAAGCAGTGCAGTTTGCTGCCTTTGTTACCATTACTTTCACTTTTTCATCTCGAGAAATCATTGGAAAACTCTATTAGGTACGATATAGTTCTCGAAAAGTGTCAAGATACAACTGTATCCTCTACCATGTATGAGCACACAACTCTGAACAAAATATAGCGCCACATAGGCTCTACCAGAGGATATGTGGACATAGTTCTAGATAAAATATAGGTTATGTCATTAATTAGTAAGAAATTTTGAAATGTTGGGCTGGTAACATCATTTCTATCTTGTTAAATAGGGTATTTAACATGAAGAAGCTGGCTGACCGTGCTGTACGGCACACTAATGACATGTCCTAGGCCGGTAGGCTATCCTGGTACCCAAGTTAAACTATGAAGGACAATAAGGTGCATATTATATTACACATGGATGTGCTTATTGTAGTCTCGTCTGGGAAAATAGTATGTATCCGAGGGGCCATTTATTAACCTACTCTATGATAAAAATTGTTTAATGAAAGCTTGTGTCGTCATAAGCACATGGGCACATCTGCCCTTTAGCTTGCAAACCAAAACAAACAAAGAAAACAATATAAAACAATGGCTGGATCTCTATGGGGGAAAATCGCTTCTAGCTACATTAGTCTTATTGTCAAACTCGAGAAGATAAGAAGCCATTAGCAGCCTAGCACTCTATCAAGCTTCATTTCCATTCTTATTTCTTCTCAATCCGGTTGGCCAGAAGAAGGATAGTCTGATTGATAGATTGAGAGACCCGGGAAGAAGAGGAGGATGGGGAGAGGGAAGATCGCAATCGAGCGGATCGAGAACACGATAAACCGTCAGGTGACCTTCTCGAAGAGGCGTGGTGGGCTGATAAAGAAGGCCCGAGAGCTGGCCATCCTCTGTGACGCCGATCTCGCGCTCATCGTCTTCTCCAGCACCGGTCGTCTCTACGACTACGCAAGCTCAAGGTTTATTAGTCAACTCTAGCTCTCCCTCCCATACCTTGTAATTCGTTGATTGGTGCTTTCTTAGTTAATTACATTATTTTTTGTTAGGACTCTTTAAGTACTATAAAGTTGAATATTTGTGTGATTTGTTATTAATCAGCGGCATGAAGGCAATTATAGAGCGCTACCAGCAGGAAAAAGAGGAGAATCGTGGGGTGTTGAATCCAACATCAGAGGCAAAGGTATATGTGCATATATTGGCAGGAGCTGGCTAGCTAATTTACCCACTATACTTTTGCACAGAGAAGGAAAAATGCACGTGTTCAAAGAAATATCAACTAAACTAGATGCATATATGTAGTAGCTCATTATTTCTGTGTTGAGACAACTAATCATTCAGTTGCATAGTGAAGTGATCACACTTTGCTAATTATTTTGTTGGATTCTATGAGAACAGCGAGGGGCCTCTTAGCATTAAGAAAAATGCAGTTCACCAAAGCAGTAAGATATACTCGATACTTTGGACGAAATAGTGTAGAAATGTCGTTAATAATATATTTATAGTAAAGTTGTGTGCGGTGGATTAGAAATACGTGTAGCACAGGGGGCCTTTGATCCTGCCAACTGCAGTACCTTGTGATAGAACTCACACATTTCTCTCAAGCATCTTTTTCTTTAGTATCTTTGTAGATTTTGAATGCATATATTCTAAAGAATACTCACGACCATCACATGAATTAATCCCTGGCAGGATATATCTCTTCTAAAGAATTGTCTGGCTGGATGCATCATTTTTTAGAAATGGGCACATTTATTAATAAAACTGTTTAAAAGTAGATACACGAACCTCCCTTTGCCCGAGTTGTACGATAAGAGGAGTAGAGAGAGAGAGAGAGGGGGATGTAGAGGAGAGATCCCGCCAAGCCACGGTCAGGAGCAGCAGTTCTCCCCTTGCCTAGTTATCCTGGCAAGGCCCCCCTTTTATCACCATTGTACACACTTCATCCTGTCCCGCAAGCAATACAATCAGACATGCATGAAGTATGACTGTGAGGCTCCGGGTGGCTTGAAGCTGGGTAAAATCCTTGTGTGTTCTTGTGTTCTTGGCGAGGAGGAGAAACCTTGGATGTGCTTGCCACCCTACAACCAAACAAATAAAGGGGTTATGTGATATCCCTGATGTCCACGTTCCCACACACGACATTTGACATGCCAGGTAGTGGGGTGCAGCCGTCCCTGCGATCCTTTGTCCTTGATGCCTGGACGCACAAGACAAAGCATCATCGCGAGAATGTCTTCCGTGAATTCACCCACCCATGACTTGCGCATCTAGGCACCAGGACGACCGCGGGAGAACAAGAGAGACCGATGCATGCCGCCAGAGAAGTTATTGTTGCAGGAAGGAGAACCCTCTCCACGCCAGCCCATCGACTCCCTCCCTCATGCCCTGACACGCTCTTGGAAGGCGAGTGAGCACTCTCCACAGCGGAACCGTACAACTGGGGTGGCCTCGCCAGCGAGCACCTGGCCGCTCCCAGGCATCTCTGTCATGGCCGAGGCACTCGCAGCGGTTGTGGCACTCCTGAAGTTTCCTCCGCCGGTGGACACGTCCTAGAGAGATGATTGGTTCACTCCGTTGGCTGAGCTCGTTGCGTACGCACGCCACTTGAAAGGACAATCTTCTAATCGATGTGAGCCTCACGATGCCTACCCCAAGCAGCGTCAAGGAAGCCGGTGTCCTTCCTCCATGCAAGACAGGCACGGGAGGAAACCTGACAGGCGCCAGCAAGACCTTCGGCCCCTCCACCCAGAGCATGATGCCATAGAGGAGGTTCATACGTGTACCTTCTTATGGAGCATGCAGAGAAAGATCCATATCACCATTGGGCGGCGCCACGCGTGGCGTCCATTCAAGATCATTAGGAAGGCGACATGCGCCGGGAGGACGAAGACGCTCGACCTCTCCGCATGGTGAGGCGTAGACGCCACCCGGCGGGTCTTGGAGGCGAGAGCCGAGGAGCTGACACCGGCAAGGAACATTAGCCCCACCAGGTCTACCTCCGTCATGCCCCTTCTCAACTTTGGGCTCCACGGGGTACATGAAAACATCATCTAACGCCAGGGACGAATGGCCACACGAAGGAGCAAAGAGGGCATAAAAATCGTGGGATGGCTCGCCGCTATGAGCGAGCTAGCCCCAGCGCTCTATTGTCTTTGTAGCTACACTCCTAGCTGTTGTGTCGGCACTTGATCCAACACTCTCCACTCTTTGAAGAAATGGAAAATCCGCAGGCATGGCCGAGCCCACCTAAGATGGAGCACTGGCACGAAAACAGACCACCTCCACAAGCTCACAGCAAGTGAGAGAGCCTACTACCAGAAGGGTTGTGAGAGGTGTGAGATGTTAAGGTCTACATCACCGCCGGCTCCAGACCGATGGGAGTTTCATAATTCCACCCGAGGGGTTTATCGGGATGGACTCTCACGGCTGGGTAACATCCATGGAAGAACAAGGTATCCAATTGCTCCCGGCTGGGGGCTGATTAAGTCCAGATCAAAAGTCCAAATCTACGCGCTACACCATGAGGGGTTTCTCATGATGGACTCTCACAGAAGGGTGTCCCGGGGAGCGTAGTAGGCGAGGGAGTGTATCCAGAGTAGGCCCGCGGGTGATGACCTGCAAGAGCACATGTTCGTTAGAGCATGTTTTCGTGGAAGTATTAATTCCAGTTTTTATATCGATACCAATAAGGAGCCCAGGTAAGTGTCTTTATGCAGCGTTTCTATCGCACCCAAGGTGTCATTTTGTCTTTATGAATTGACTGAAAGTATTGAAAGTGGATAGGTGTGAGTGAATAATAGAGGAAACTTGAGTAAAGAATATGCAAGACGTAAATACCATATAAGTAAAAGTGAGAAAATTGTTCGGGGTTCCTGCAGATGGGAAGTTAGGCGCGGAGAGAAACGGTTCATAGTAATAGTGAATGTTCCAGGTGAATAAAATGTGATAAGTGATTGTTATACTTTTATTAATATTGATTAGGCAAGAGTCCTCTTGGTAAAAAAATTCAAGTCCCAATGATCCATCTATCTGTTACCACAATAATGGGCAGCAAATTAATTAAGGTCTTTCGACCAGATCAAGGCTTTAATCTTGATGCTTCCTTGTTATACTAGAGTAGTACTAGACCCTCATTGATATTGACCGTTTCACTCGGGAGTCACCGGTTCTCTAGTAAACAAGTTCATACCTATGAGATATCAGGATCATGTGATCCAGGCCCTTAAATTGGACAACAAGCATTAGGCAAACATAGATATTCATTCTCACAATATAATAATCACGACAACGATCACAAATGGATGGAAGCAAAGGAGGCACAACACATATTACCAATTCCCTACATCTCCCAGGCCCATGTGGATTTACTCAGACATGATAGGATGATAGATTAAAGGCATAATAATATTGCAAATAGAAATCATCTTAACTTTAACGTATCAAGCCACAATACCGTTTGAGGATCAAATCAAATACAAACCAAAGTAGATGAAAGTATCAAACCCTAATCTTACAAGAGCCAATCTCCCTCTCCCTCTCTCAGTACAAGTGGGGATGATGGTGGAGTGAATGGTTGAGAGGCTAAGGATCATCGAAGAATGAGACGATATTCTTCTCCTTCTTTAGATCTAATCTCCCTATTATGTAACTGTTGGCGGTGGCTGTGTTCATTTTTCCGTCCCCCTTCCTTCACAAAATTGCTTGTATTGATATAACATGAAAGTCGAAAGTGTGTAGTACGGGCGGACGGTACGGGCGCGTCCCAACCATACCAGTGGTCGTGATGGCTCCTAAACGTCTCTAATGAGAGGGGCTTCAGTTGGGGATTTTTTTTCTTCAAATGTAATTAGCCCATAAATTCTCTTAGATCTTCCAAAAGTGTTTATTACCTAAAAACCAACATAGGGAACCAAGGTTTCACTAATTTGTGATGTTAACATTAGTTGAAAGGTGAAATCCAGCAAAACCCGGCAAAAACTAAAGGAAAATCATCGATAAAAAATGTTGAAATTTAGAGCTATCAACCTCACCAAGATTAGATGTTACCTACTCTCGAGTGACAAAGCTATAATGAATAATAGCGAGAAATTGAATCAAGTGGGAAAACTCACAAGTTCGAGGTTCTATCATATTCCATCGTCACAAATCCTGCAACCTTAAACATGAGCATAATATCTGAACAATTTCACTTTAGTTCGCTTCCTAACCGCAAGTTACTCGCTAGCTAATAATTTCTATTCTCAAAAGAGACTGCCAAAAATTTGGTTAGGCTTGCGAATCAATTCTTTTCAGCGCCCCTCTTTTATGAGAGTAAAAATAATTTTAAGCAAGGATGCTTTAGTGAAATTAAGGGTGCGCAAGTAGATGTCAAAAGAAGGATAAACTTAGAGCTTTTCATTAACACCCAATTTGAAAATAGTGGCTATCCAACACCCCATCTCTTCCTTGTTTTTCAGGAACTCTAAGTTTTTTAAGTGGTGAGGTGATGCCAATACTCTCATAAGGATCAAATATTTTCAGCTCATATCTTGATGGTTGTTCTCTTTTTTCTCAAGTACTTGGGCCCATGGAACTAAAATTTTGCCCACCGCAGCAATGCTAAAAATGTCTAACCAACTTATAACCAAAATCTGAGATGATCTTAAGATCATTCGTAGGCCATAGGAGTTCTTAGTTCCATGAAGTTTGGGTACTCTCATAAATCTTTTCAAGTAAAGTATCTCATTTCAGCTGAGCAAAACAAGTATGGCAACTCCCTAAACCAGTGTAAAATGTTCGTTCAATCAAACAATTCTTTTCAAAAGGTGTTATCAATTCAAACCATTAGGATGCATGATTGAGACTAAGATTAAACCCTTAAGACAAAAACATGGTACCAAAGTTGTCAAGAAGACACTTTATCTTGTTCTTAAAAGATTGGAATTTAATCCAACAAGGTTGTTTTTATAACCGAGTGTAATTGTCATAAGTCAAAACCAAAGTAGTGACATTAGACTTGAGATTAAGTCCTGAAAGATAACAGGCTAAGTGTGGAGTGTAACTCAAGTACGCAACCAAACAAACACAGTATGTTTATGAATAAGCTTACAAAAGGAGGGAAAATAGGAATGTGGTACCTCCTCTTGCTTGCTCATGTCACATCCCAAGATTTTCCAAATCTTGTAATGTGAAAAATAAATAAACAAAATAAATCTTTGTTGAAAATCAGGGTAAAAAGAAACTTTTGTTTCTAAAAGGAAACTTAAAAATCCCATCTTGAGCAAACTTTGGTGGAAGTTTGAATTCAACAAAAATCCAAATCAAGGGAAATGCATTCCTCAATGAATGTATCTGGAAATTTGAACATTAGGAAAGTAAATCCAAAACCCTAAACCCTAATGGAAGGAAATCATTTTCCAAAGTATCTCCAAATCTATGGATTTGATCCATACCAAAATTTGACCAACAAATAATCACAAAGGATCAAGAAAGACC
The DNA here is from genome assembly GCA_916181665.1 of Avena sativa. NCBI lineage: Eukaryota > Viridiplantae > Streptophyta > Magnoliopsida > Poales > Poaceae > Avena > Avena sativa. Next base: position 224,234,537 of record OV702296.1, read on the forward strand.
TTAGAGATGGTTTCACTTAGTTTGGAACCATAGACAAAAACCTTATGAATAAATTGTTGAACAATTATAATCCTAAAGGGATTAAAAAGATAAACATTTAATAAAGGAAAAATAAATTGTTTTGGAAATACTATTTGGATCTTTTAATAAAAGACTTTGTTTTCAAATGAAAAGGTGAGCCAAATTAATTTTGGCCAAACTTTTGTAATAAAATATTTTGTTTTGATAAAATGAGTAAAAGTTTATTTAAATAAAATAATAAGGATTTAAATATCCAATTTTATTTAAGTAAAAGGCTTTTCCCATTTTAAATGAACACCAAGTATTTTATTACTACTTTGAAATCTTTTATTAAAAGGTTTTGCTTTGATTAAAATGAGTAAAGGATTATTTAAATAAAATAATAAGGATTTAAATATCCAATTTTATTTAAGTAAAGGCTTTCCCATTTTAATTAAACACCAAAACTTATTTATTTATTTAAATAAGTTTCCAAGTATTCCTTATTTTCAAAATAAAACCTACTGGTTTGGTTTTGAAAATAATTGGATTTCAAATGGAAATTTTATTAAATAAATCAAAACCCTATTAATAAACTAAAGATCCATTTTATTTAATTATTAAATGGATCCTAAAATAAATAAAATATTATTTTATTTTGAGATTTGGATTATGTTGATAAACAGAACCAAATTCAAAATACCAAGTTGAGTGTTTGTTTGAATTGATTTGAGTGTGGTTTGATTGCTTGAATATTTGATTGAAATTCAAAACAGAAAAAGAAATAGAAAAAGGAAAAATAAAGCAGACAGAAAAAAATAGGAAAACAGACCCAGCCCACTAAGGCCCAGACCAGCCCAGTCTTCTCCCTCTTCTCCCCCCCGAAGCGTTACTTTTCTCACCGCCGAAACAGCCCATAGAGTCAATGACCGGTGGACCCATCCTCCCTCTTCTTTTCTCACTGACGCTGGACCCCACACCTCCACTGTTCTTCTCTCTCACCCGCGCCAGCCGTTTCTTCCCCCTCAACGGCGCTCTGCCGATTTACTCCGGCGTTGAATTCGCGTTAACCACGGCCTTTACTCCCCCTGCGACGACGCCTACTTAAACGCCTTCCTCTCCTCTGTCATTTTCCCCAGACATCGCCTCCACTCTGCCCCTAGGCTGCCTCCAATTCTCTCTGTACCGCCGCCGCTCCGACGATGTTCCGGTGACGATTCCGGCGAAACCAGACCTCCCCTTGCCTCCCCGACCAAGCACACACACTCCCTAGCCCCTGGAGCTTCTGTCCGTGCCTTCCGTTCAACCGCGGGTGACCTACAACCTCGACTACGATCACGTCTGAGCAGCGCCACCGTCGGCCTCGACTCCGGCAAGCTTTCCCGGTGAGCACAGACTTCCCCTCTCCCCCTTTTTGATGCTCCCTTACTCGCGACCCTCGTGCGCACCTAACCGCGCCTCTCCTTTGCCTTAGCGCGGTCCCGAGCGACGCCAACGACGACAACCCGAGAGCACCGCCGCCCGCAGCAACTCCGGCGAGAGATTGCCAACCCATCTGTGCGCCCCCTGCCTCCCCATCAGCACATTGAGCTTCCCCAAGCGTCTGCGAACTCGGTGAGCCTCCCCTTTTCCTCTCCCGCTTCCTGTATCGCCGGCACCGACATTGACCGATCGCTCCGTCGCCGCTAGCCACCGCAGCGCCGCTCGTCTGTGGTCGAGCACCCCACAACCGTTCGATCTGGATCGTACGCATTAGATAGAATCACTTAAACGCGAATGGGTACGCTCTCTGCACCGCTCGATCTAACTAGATCCAACGCTCCACAGCCACGATCCGGCCGAACCGGTATCGACCAATGATATCACGCCGCGTGTCGCCTGTTAGGTTTAAAACAGAATTTGAAAACAGAAACTTTTGCAAACTTCAAACCCTTGTAACTTTGGATCCACACGTCCAAATTTTATAAATTGGATGTCGTTGGATTCAAGAAAACAAGACCTAACCAACCCTGCCTTTGGTTTAGCAAATAGTAATTGTTAGATTGGTTGATTATGCAGAAACATTTGATTGCTTGTTTAGACTAGAAAAATTGTTTAAAAATGATTTTAAGGTTAATACCTTTGCAAAATGGTTTGTTGTGACCTTACTGACCCTAGGAACCAACCTATGTTTTGGAAAATGATTTTGGAAAAGAATAGAATGGATTAATTAGTTTAGTCCATTTCTAGCTAACTAAAAACTATAGTTTTGTTTATGAAAATATTTTTGTAAAGAAAACTTTGAGAAAATATTTTTGAACCAAACCTACTGACCCAAACACCAAGTTTTGCAATAGCAACTCATTTGGTGAACCCTATAGGTTAAAGCCTTAGTAAAAAATATTTCTACACCACATAAAATGAATCTTAGTTTTGAAAATGGTTTTGTAGTGAAACCCCTTTGCAAATGACTTTGCCATTTTGGTAAATGACCAATTTGGAACTTACAAAGTTTAGAAGCCTAGTGGAGACCACCTTTTCAATTAGAACCATCTTTTGCATGCTTGCATGCATTACCTTGACTTTAGGATTTTATGTGTGTTGTTTTGCTTGATTGGTGGATTGAGTTTGTGTTTGCTTGATTGACTTGTAGTGAAGTTAGAGAAGAGTGAGACTAGCAAGATCAAGGAGTGAACCTATACCCTCTACCAAAAAGGCAAGTGATACTTCATACTATCTATCCCATTATTTTCAATATGCATTAGTGTTTTTGCCAAGTAAAACTTGCATGGTTTTTATTTTGCTAAGTATAGACCTTGCTATAGGAAAACTAGTAGAATGAATCCTTAGAAGGATTTTTCCTAAGTTATAAATCCTATTACTACCAATCTTAGCCTAGCTAATAGAAAACCTGGGTGGGATTATATGTTCATGCTATGAAAATCTCCAAGTCTAAGGACTTGTGTTTTGTTTAAATAAAACAACTAAGTTAATGAATCACCTGGGTGGAAATGGAAGGAATGGTTTGTGTTGAGTGGTTCACAAGGCCATGGACTTGGCTTGTGTATCTCACTTGTCGATGGCCACCCAGGAACAAAGAGATTTGAGATGTCAAATGTTGAGAAGCTTCAAGTGCAACCACTTGGCAATATGGGCTCTGCCATGATCATATAGGTTGCAAGAACTTAGCCATATGGACAGTGGGTGGTAGTGTTTGATAGGTTGGAGCGCGTCCATGATGGTCTAAGGGAAAGCTTCTGAAAGATCTTGTCTTGGGAAACCAAGTCTTGTGGGGAAAGTGCACCACCTCTGCAGAGTGTAAAAAATCTAAGTACTTAGCCATGTCCCTGGAAAAGGACAATTTGAGCATCAAGACATGGAAGCAATCAAGAATCTCATCACTCCAATTTCTAAATTAAAACTTGTGGGTGAACAAGGGTTGTGTGAAATTATTCAATCTTTGATGGAGAGATGGCTCGGTACAAGGATCTCAAAATCTTAGATTGGGAAAATTGTTTTTGCCAAGAAAATCTTCAGTCTTTGATTGGTAGATGCCTTGAGAGGATCTTCAGTCTTGATTGGTAGATGCCTTGGTGGTTTTTGCCAAATAAAACTTAGTGTTTTCAAGATGATAGGGAAAATTCTATTTTGAGCAATGCAAGCCTCAACTCCACTTAGCCAAAATGCATATAGATGATAGACTCCACTATACTACCAAAGTATCACTTGCCAATACAATTCAAATGTATTGACCCTTGTGGCTGTAACTTGTAATGTTGCAGGTTTGATTGATTTTAGTGAAGATTGATTGATTAGGATTACAAAGTCTACAACCAACATCTGCCTGTGGTAGATTTGAAGATAAAGGACCCAAGACTATAGTTATTCCGCTGCAATGTAATGTAATTAGCCAATGAGCTAAGTTTGATGTAATAAAACTATTTTATTCCTGGTTATAAAGTTGTATTATGACCTTTGTTTCTTGATATTACATCTAAACTGTGGATGCTAGCTATTGATCCAGGGACTAGCATTGTAAACACAGGGGACCCTACCTTATTAAAGGCAGGGGATTCTTCAGCTCATCTCTCACTTGGGTCAACTCCTCACCTTCTTCTCCATAGGTAAGTCACTTAAAGTAAATAACCTGTAGAAAATTAAAAGAGAGCCAAGAGAACTTCATACAAAAAAATATAAAAGCTAGTCTAATTTTTTGGGTTTCCTTTTATCAATGCAAGCTGAAGGTAAACATGCACTAGCAGAAAAAAATCAAAAAGAAGAAAAAAATATGAATGCTAATGGTGGGGAGGAGTTCAACCTCCCCAAGCTTAGGCTCTTGGACTATCCTGGATAAATTATCGTCGCCATCGTTGGACGACAACTGCTGGTATGGAAAGTACGGGTAGCGGTTTGGGAGGTCGGTCATGAAGGAGGTGAAGTCTTGTGTGAGTTTGATAATGTTGGCATTCACATGGTGCAACATATTTTCCATGTTGTCGATGCGATGTACCACCTGGTCAAAGTCACTTATCGGGACATAGTTGAATCCCGGCTAAGGTGGAGGCATACCTTGCTACTGGTATTAGGTAAAAGGTTGTTGATGATGATGTCGCTGAACCAAAACATGGTGGATATCACCATTAGGCTCAAAATAAAATTGATAAGCACGAAGGGAGAGTTGGGGTTTATAGACCCCCATGAATTTGGTGCTATCCATGTGAATGTCATCTAAAACCTTGCTACCAGCCACAACTCTCTCATGGGGCATGAAAAACTTGCTTGCGTAGGCGATCTGAGTGATCAAGCCTCCATAGAGGATGTCACCCGAGGAAGCCGACCTTTGGCGGCAGAAATGTTGGATGAGAAAAGCACCCAAGTTTACCTTATTCTCCATCTCAGGATGAGAGCCTTATAAATTACACTTATCTCGGGGCCTATCATCGCCCCATTATATCCCTTCCCAAAAATAGAATTCACCGAGAAGGTGGCGAAGTAGCGGATAGTGGGATTATGGATAGTTGCGCTCTTCCTCCACAAATAATCCATGTTCATGTGGACAGAAATTTGATCCCAAGAATACGTTGCCTCTAGGAGGATGTCATCAGAGGTATAAAGCTCCCCCTCCTAAGAGAACCCAAAACAATCGCAAAATTGATAGAAATTGAAGTTGTGGGATTACCCCTTGAGCATGAAACTTACAGTTCAATGACGCTCCTAGGTCTCAATGTCATCATGGAATGATGACAGAACTTGTATGTGGCAATCTCAAAGGTCTCGATGGAGAGGTAGGAGAAGGGGACCATGCCGGCATTCTCGGTCATCCTATCGAAGTCATCTAGCAGGCCTTGGTGGGAGAGGAAGTCACGACTCACCCACTTAGTGGGTATAACCTTGCGTTATCTCACCCTCTCATGGTCCTTGTTCCAGGATGTCCTCAAGTTTTCCTCCTTCGAGCGCCTCTTCTTTGACCTCGTCAGGTTGGCGGTGCCCGAGGTCCCCGACTTTCCCGATGAAGGGAATATGCCCTAAGAGGCAATAATAAAGTGTTTATTATGTATATTCTAAGTATATGATAGATGTTTATTTTGCATGCTATAATTGTATTAATACGGAAACGTTAATACATGTGTGTTTAATAAGCAAACAGAAAGTTCCTAGTTATGCCTCTCTCCTAAACTAGCTCGTTGATTAACAAGATGATCAAGGTTTCCTGATCATGGACATTGGATGTTGTTAATAACGAGATCACAACATTAGTGTAATGGTGTGATGAAAATTCATCCGAAGTATAGAATTATGATCAAATTCATTGAGTTTATATTGCTATAACAACTTACAAAGTGATCCTAATCCTTAGACCATGATATCATGTCAATCACTAACACCAGAAGAGTTTCTTGATAACATCAAATGTCACACCGTATCAGGGTGATTATAAAGATAGGTTTAGAACTAATAAAGTGTTATGTTGAGGCCCATGGATCGAGAGTGGAATTTGTTCATCCCGATGACGGATAGATATACTCTGGGCCCTCTCGGTGATATCACATTGGTTAGCTTGCAAGCAAGTGATTTGATCACTAGAATGTTATATCACAGGAACGAGAAAAGAGTACATGTTAGTAAGGAGATCAAACTAGGTATGGAGATACCGATGATCGAATCTTCGACATGTAATATATCGCGAAACAAAGGGATTAAGATACTAGCGTAAAAGGTTCCGACGATCACAAATAAGTCATCGTTGAATGTGTGGGAGTCTGTATGGGTCTCTAGATCCCGCTTCGGACTATTGATCTGAGAGGGGTCTCGATCATGTCCGCATTATTCGCAAACCGTAGGGTGACACACTTAAGAGACACCGACATCCAATTGGAGCAAAAGTTTCATGCCGGAAAGAATAACAAGCACAGGAATTTATTTCACTAGAAACCGAAACATGTTTTCGAGTGAAATCGCAGAAAGTGTTTTTGCATGTGAAATGAAATACTAGCAAGGGGTTATATGTGAATGTTTGTCATTAAAGTAATTGACAAAATTCTTAATAAATAAAAGGAGTTTTATTTAATGAGAGTTTGCATTAAATTTGGTGGAAATTTAATGGGAATTTGAGTGGGATTTTGAGTGGAGGGAATTGAAAGGATTTTTGTGAGTGGAGTGTCCACCCACATGAATGAGGGAAGACAAGGGGGCAGCCCCCCATGCGCCGGCCACCCCCTTGGGGTTCCCCCCTCTCCTATAAAAGGCACCCCCTCCTTACTTCTCACTCACACCTCCTCGCGAAGGATCTCTCTCCCCCTCTAGTATTTATCCCCTATTGTCTCGGACTAGCGAGATACATGTTCCCGGTGGCTATTCAGCAAGAAAGATTTGTGATTCCACTGCATCGCTGGAGCGAGGAGACGAAGGTTGCTAGGTGCCTCGGACGTGTGTGCAAGCACAGATGCGCCGCTAAGTTGCGGTGCTAAGGACTTCCTCTCGATCTTGAGATCGGCAAGAGATCTTCTACATCAACCACGAGTTTAACTCGTTAAGATTTGTCGGTCTTCAAGGGTATGTTCTCTATGGATATACATCCGCCCGTTGTTTGTATCTAGTAGATAGATCTTGGTACATAGTTGTTCCCATCGTAGGAAATTTTTTGTTTTCTATGCTGCGAACCCTACAGTGGTATCAGAGCCGTACCTATGCGTAGATGCTTTACATGGGTAGTACACATATGAGTATGTGGGCGATGATGATCATGTTATTGCTTCTTAGTTGTATTTTTTATATTGGTGGCATAGTGGGATGAAGCGGCCCGAACAAACTTTACATGTCCTCGCACATGAGACATTTTCCACGCTTGTCATGCAACTAGTTTGCATAAGTGGCTAGCGGGTGTCTGTCTCTCCTACTATAGTCAATATCTAATTTGCAACGAGTTGTCAACAATTTAGTTATCCTTGTTGTGGTTCATGTTGGTAGGTAAGAACGGTTCTATCTTCGAAAGCCCTAAGCCACGTAAAACTTGCAATGGATAAATTAGAGGCGTCTAGTTTAGATTGTTATTGGGCTAGTGTTATGATATGGTGATGTTGTAAGTAGAAGTATGAAATGATACTCTTACAACACACATAACGTGTAAGTTCCATATACTTTGGCCTTACACATAAAGGTATGATAGTGATCATACCACGGTGCACATGATAGTGATCATACCACTTATAAACATGTGATGTTTGATAGCATCTTATATTGCTTGTTTGGCGTTTCATTACCATAATAAGATGATCCCTCATTTAAATATCAAGATAAGAATGTGTTCTTCCTTTAGTATGCATCGATTATGTTTTCGTCGCTCCAAGACATCACATGATGATCAGGTGTTCTTGGATCCACGACCATATTTCGGGTATAAGACAGTTACACAAGCGAATACTAAGGTTCTTACTTGGCGAGCCTAGCATGTATAAACATGGCCTCGGAACATGGACCGAAAGGTTAAGCATGAGCCATATAGTAGATATGATGCCCATTCGATGCTCGCCTTTGAAGCTACACCGACTCATGTGATGATCGGACTTGGTGTGGTGGATTTGGTTCATGTAATCACCAAAAAGGCACGAGGGATGTCCTTTTTGAGTGGGAGTTCATTAGTAATGTGGATTAGTTGAACTCAATCTATCATAAACTTAGTCTAAACTTTACAAATTCTATTGTAGATGGCACCACCTACTTTTAATTTCAATGTGTTCATGGAGAAAGAGAAACTTGCAAAGGATGGTAGAAACTTTACCGAATGGGCCATGAATTTGAGGATTCTCCTCTCTGCTGCACAAAAGCAATATGTGCTAGAAGCGCCACTAGGCCCCACACCTTTCGATGATGCCCCTGACGAGGAGAAGAATGTCTATCAGACTCGTCAGGAGGACCACAACTTAGTTCATTGCGGCATATTGTATGGGCTAGAGCCGGAACTTCGTAAGCGTTTCAAAAATGGCAATGCATTTGATACAATGGGTGAGTTGGAAATGATTTTCGACACACATGCTGCTGTCGAGAGCTACAAATGCTTCAGAAAAGTTCTTTAGCTGCATGATGGAAGAGCACAACTCCATATGTGAGCATGCACTCAAGATGTCGGGTTACGCCGATAAGCTTGTTTCCTTGGGAATATCGATTCCCATTGACTTAGGCATCCATCGTGTTCTGCAGTCTCTTCCACCTAGCTATAAGAGCTTCGTGATGAACTATAATATGCAAGGCATGGAGAAGTCTCTCCCCGAGCTTCTGTCAATGCTTAAAACTGCAGAAGTGGAGATCAAGAAGGAACATCAAGTTTTGATGATCAATAAGAACACTGGTTTCAAGAAAGACAAGAAGGGTAAACGAAAGGGAAGTAAGGGCGGCAAGCCGGTTGCTGTGCCTGAAAAGAAACCGCGAGTTGTCCCTAAGTCTGATACTGAGTGCTACTATTGTAAGGGGACTGGCCACTGGAAGCGCAACTGCCCCAAGTATTTGGCAGACAAGAAGGCCAGCAAGGCAAACAAAGGTATATATGATATACATGTTATTGATGTGTACTTGACTAGTGCTTGCAGTAGCACCTAGGTATTTGATACCAGTTCAGTTGCTAATATTTGTAACTCGAATCAGGGGCTGCGGAACAAGCGACTGCTAGCAAGGGGTGAGGTCAAGATGCCTGTCGGCAATGGATCAAGTGTTGATGTGATCGCCTTCGGAATGCTGCCTCTCCACTTACCATCAGGATTAGTAATAAACTTGAATAATTGTTATCTGGTGCCTGCACTGAGCATGAATATTGTATCTAGATCGTGTTTGATACGAAGTGATTATTCATTTAAATCCGAGAACAATGGTTGTTATATTTATATGAATGAAATCTTTTATGGTCATGCACCGATGATGATTGGTTTATTTCTGTTGGATCTCGATAATAGTGTTACACATAATCATAATGTTGATGGTAAAAGGATTAAACTTAATGATGATATATCCACATATATGTGGCACTGTCGTCTAGGTCATATTGGCGTTAAACGCATGAAGAAGCTCCATTCGGATGGACTTTTGGAATCACTTGATTTTGAATCATTTGATACATGTGAGCCATGCCTTATGGGCAAGAAGACTAGAACGCCGTTTTCCGGTTCAATGGAACGGGCGACATATTTATTGGAAATTATACATTCTGATGTATGTGGTCCAATGAGTGTGTCGGCGCGAGGTGGATATCATTATTTTGTTACTTTCACGGATGATTTCAGTAGATACGGTTATATCTACTTGATGAAACACAAGTCTGAAACCTTTGAAAAGTTCAAGGAATTTCAGAGTAAAGTGGAAAATCATCGTAATAGAAAGATCAAATTTTTACGGTCCGACCGTGGAGGTGATTATCTAAGTTACAAGTTTAGCACTCATATGAAAGAGTGTGGAATTGTTTCACAACTCACACATGTCGGAACACCACAGCGACATGGTGTGTCGTAACGTCGTAATCGTACTTTATTGGATGTCTCTGACGGACTTGTCATTGTCATTTTGGGGTTATGCACTAGAAACTGCTGCATTCACTTTAAATCAGGCACCATCTAAATCCGTTGAAAAGACACCATATGAATTGTGGTTTTTAAACAAACCTAAGCTGTCATTTCTTAAAGTTTTGGGATGCGATGTTTATGTGAATAAACTTCAACCGGATAAACTCGAACCCAAAGCGGAAAAATGCGTCCTCGTAGGATACCCTAAGGAAACAATTGGGTATTCCTTCTATCACAGATCCGAGGGCAATGTTTTAGTTGCCAAGAATGGATCCTTTCTAGAGAAAGAGTTTCTCGCGAAAGGCATGAGTAGTCAGAAGGTAGAACTCGAAGAGGTTATTGAACCTTCTCTTCAAAGTATGGCGAGTAGCGAAGCGCCGGAAGTCGTTCCGGAGTTGGCTTCACCAGTTGAAGAGGGAACTAATGATAATGATCATGAAACTATGAAAGAGAGTACTACCGAACCTTACAGGTCTAGCAGGACGCATGCAGCTCCCAAGCTGTACGGAAACCCTGTTATGAATTTCATGGTTGATAAAATTTATGACCCTGCGACGTATGAAGAAGTGATGATGAGCCCGGATTCCAACAAATGGTTAGAAGCCATGAAATCCGAGATGGAATCCATGTATGAAAATCAAGTTTGGAACTTGGTGGACTTACCTCACGATCGAAAGGCCATGGAGAATAAATGGATTTTCAAAAGGAAAACTGATGCTGATGGTAATGTGACCGTCTATAAAGATTGACTTGTCGCAAAGGGGTTTCGACAAATTCAAGGAGTTGACTACGACGAGACATTCTCTCCTGTAGCGATGCTAAAGTCAGTTAGAATTATGTTAGCAATTGTTGCGTATTTCTATTATGAGATATGGCAGATGGATGTGAAAACCGTGTTTCTCAATGATAATATTGAATAAGAGTTGTATATGATACAACCAAAGAGTTTTGTCGATCCTAAGGATGCTAACAAGTTGTGCAAGCTTCAGCGATCCATCTATGGACTGAAGCAAGCATCACGAATTTGGAATCTCCGCTTTGATGAGGTGATCAAAGAGTTTGGATTTTCCAAACTTATGGAGAGGCTTGTATTTACAAGAAAGTGAGTGGGAGTAATGTGGCATTTCTGATATTATATGTGGATGACATATTATTGATCGAAAATGATATAGATCTTTTAAACAATGTTAAAAGTTATCTAAACAGCAAATTTTCAATGAAGGACCTAGGTGAAGCGTCATACCTATTAGGCATAAAGATCTATAGAGATAGATATAGGCGCCTAATAGAGCTATCGCAAAGTACATACCTTGACAAGATTTTAAAGAAGTTTAAAATGGACAGAAGTAAGAAGAGGTTCTTACCTGTGTTACAAGGCAAGACATTGAGTAAGACTCAAATTCCAGCTACGGCGGAAGAAAGAGAGATAATGGACAAAGTACCCTATGCTTCAGCCATAGGCTCTATAATGTACGACATGCTATGTACAAGACCGGATGTGGCACATGCTATTAGTTTGACTAGTAGGTACCAATCGGATCCAGGTTCGGAACACTAGATAGCGGTCAAGAATATCCTTAAGTACTTGCGAAGAACTAAGGATATGTTTCTTGTATACGGAGGTGAAGAAGAGCTCGTCGCTAATTGTTATGTTGACGCAAGATTTGACACCGATCCAGATGACTCTAAGTCTCAATTAGGATACATTTTCTCATGAATGGTAGAGCGATTAGTTGGAGGAGTTCCAAACAACCTGTGGTGGCGAGATCAACAACGGAGGCCGAATATGTTGCTGCTTCGGAAGCGTCTTAGGAAGAGGTTTGGATGAAGGAGTTCATATCCGAACTAGGTGTGGTTGCGAGCGCGTTGGACCCAATGGTAATCTATTGTAACAACAACGGTGCCATTGCCAATGCGAAAGAACCAAGGTCTCACAAGAATTCCAAGCATATTAAGCGCCGGTTTCACTCCATCCGCGAGCATGTCAAGGATGGAGATATAAAGATTTTTAAAGTACACACGGATCTCAATGTAGCAGACCCGTTGAATAAAACTCTCCCTAGAGCAAAAGATGATCAACACCAGAACTCCATGGGTGTTAGATTCATCACTATGTAACTAGATTATTGTCTCTAGTACAAGTGGGAGACTGAAGAGAATATGCCCTGAGAGGCAATAATAAAGTGTTTATTATGTATATTCCAAGTATATGATAGATGTTTATTTTGCATGCTGTAATTGTATTAATATGGAAACGTTAATACATGTGTGTTTAGTAAACAAACAGAAAGTTCCTAGTTATGCCTCTCTCATAAACTAGCTCGTTGATTAACAAGATGATCAAGGTTTCCTGATCATGGACATTGGATGTTGTTAAGAACGAGATCACAACATTAGTGTAATGGTGTGATGAACATTCATCTGAAGTATAGCATTACGATCAAACTCATTGAGTTTATATTGCTATAACAAGTGACGAAGTGATCCTAATCCTTAGACCATGAGATCATGCCAATCACTAACACCGGAAGACTTTCTTGATAACATCAAATGTCACACCGTAACAGGGTGATTATAAAGATGGGTTTAGAACTAATAAAGTGTTATGTTGAGACCCATGGATCGAGAGTGGAATTTTTTCATCCCGATGACGGATAGATATACTCTGGGCCCTCTCGGTGATATCACATTGGTTAGCTTGCAAGCAAGTGATTTGATCACTAGAATGTTATATCACAGGAACGAGAAAAGAGTGCATGTCAGTAACGAGATCAAACTAGGTATGGAGATACCGATGATCGAATCTTTGACATGTAATATATCGTGAAACAAAGGGATTAAGATACTAGCATAAAAGGTTCCGACGATCACAAGTACGTCATCGTTGAATGTGTGGGAGTCAGTATGGGTCTCCAGATCCCGCTTCTGATTAATGATCTGAGAGGGGTCTCGATCATGTCTGCATTATTCGTGAACCGTAGGGTGACACACTTAAGAGACACCGACATCCAATTGGAGCAAAAGTTTCATGCCGAAAAGAATAACAAGCGCAGGAATTTATTTTACTAGATACCAAAATAGGTTTTCGGGTGAAATTGCAGAAAGTGTTTTTTCATATGAAATGAAATACTAGCAAGGGGTTATATGTGAATGTTTTTCATTAAAGTAATTGACAAATTTCTGAATAAATAAAGGAGTTTTATTTAATGAGAGTTTACATTAAATTTGGTGGAAATTTAATGGGAATTTGAGGGATTTTGAGTGGAGGGAATTGAAAGGATTTTTGTGAGTGGAGTGTCCACCCACATGAATGAGGGGAGGGAAAGGGGGAAGCCCCCATGAACCGGCCACCCCCTTGGGGTTCCCCCTCTCCTATAAAAGGCACCCCCTCCTCACTTCTCACTCACACCTCCTCGTGAAGGATCTCTCTCCCCCTCTAGTATTTATCCCCCATGGTCTCGGACTAGCGAGATACATGTTCCTGGTGGCTATTCGGCAAGAAAGAGTTGTGCTTCCGCTGCATCGCTGGAGCGAGGAGGCGGAGGTTGTTCGGTGCCACAGACGTGTGTGCGAGCACGGATGCGCCGCTAAGTTGCGGTGCTAAGGACTCCCTCTCGATCTTGAGATCGGCAAGAGATCGTCTACATCAACCACGAGTTTAACTTGTTAAGCTTTGTCGGTCTTCAAGGGTATGTTCTCTACGGATATACATCCGCCCGTTGTTTGTATCTAGTAGATAGATCTTGGTACATAGTTGTTCCCATCGTAGGAAATTTTTTGTTTTCTATGCTGCGAACCCTACACCTGAGCCCTTGTCGGAGTTGAAAATCTTCCCAATATTCATTGTGCGATGTGAAGATTCCCCCACTCAAATGCAATAAATCGGTGAATCAAAGGTTCTAGAGGATTAGGGTTTGTGTTTGAGAGAGAAAGAGAGAGATAAATTGAGAGAGGAAGAAGAAAGAGGTTTGATGTGAGCCAGCCACCGTCGTCTTTACCTGGCGATGTAGTCGGTACAGGAGGGTAGTATGGACGCGTCCCACGTGTATCGGTGGTCATAATCGTTGGATAAATATTAGGGTTTCACGATCAAACCTGGAGGGTCTGGTACGAGCGGACAGTATGTGTACCTTCGTATGTACCAATGGTCGTTAACTCATTAGTAAAGATGGAGAAAATCGTTGAAGTCTGGTATGGGCGGACGGTACGGGTACCTCCGACTGTACCAATGCTCGTTACGGTCACTGCCTCAGAAAGAAACTTGGCGACTTATTTGCTTCAGCGGTACTGGCCCCTCCGGTCGTACCGCTGCTCGTTATGAGATTTGAACTATATTTCCTTTCTTCCTTTCAAAAACATCCTTTCCAACTCTCCTTTAAACTTCACAATAGTATAATTTCTCTGCAAATTTATGACTTCAAAAAATTTATTAGAACAAAAAAGGGAATTTATTAAACTTTACTACTAAGAATGGGTTGAATCCCATTATGCATTTTATTAAGGGGAGTTAGCTTAGGCTAACCAACCTCCAAGTTTTTAGCACTTACCCCAGGCTGATCTTCATTGAGGGCACTTACCGCTTGAATATCTTTAGGAGGTGGTATATATTTCCCATATTGCTCTTGTTTCTTTGGAAAATAACGAACAACCTGATCATCATAAATATTGAAGACAATCTTCCCACTAGAGTAGTCCACTTTATCTCCTGCAGTGCTAAGAAAAGGTCTTCCAAGGATGATTGAAAGTTTATCATCTTCAGGAACATCAAGTATAATAAATTCAGTGGGTATAATATATTGATCAATTGTAAGTAAAACAACTTCGATCATACTAATAGGTTGTTTAGTTGTCTTATCAGCCATTTGCAAGGTAATTGAAGTAGGAGAATACTCTCCAAGGTTTAATTTCTTAAATAAATAATAAGGCATGACACTAACACCTATACCTAAGTCACCAAGAGCAATAAGGATATTAGTTTTTCCAATTGCGCAAGAGATAGTTGGTATACCTAGATCCCCAAGCTTATCAGATAGATTGTCACCAAAGCTTGTCATCACGGCTACAGTCTTAGTTACCTTTTTATTATATTAAGAATATCTCGCACAATTTTTTTTATAAGTAGGAACTTGAATTGCACCATCTAGAGGAAGTTCTAAACAAAGATTTCCTAGAGCTTTGGCAAAAGAATCATAAACAACCTTATCCGGTTCATACTGAACACAGTTAGGATAAGGAACTTTATTCCTTGTTGGTGTTACCTTCTCTTTTACCTTTGCTACTAGTTCAACATATTTTTTAGTTTTCTTCTTTGCTGTAGGCCTTTGCTTGTCAACTTGTTTTTTCACTCGGTTTGATAACATGCTTTCTTGTTTCTTTCTAAGATTGGTTTATTCTATTGGATCAACCATCTCAGTGTATGAAGCATATTGTTTGTCTTTATCTCCTGCTTCTTCCTCTTATTTATCTTTATTATAAGCCTCATGCTCTCTTCTCGATCTTTGTAATTAGTATAATTGTGTGGATCGACAAGGTCCTCTTCTTCTCGACTCATTTCTGAGCCTCTCTTGCTTTCCGGGCTTGTCCTTCTTGATACCAGGGTGGCCCCTAAGGTTCCTGTGTCTCTATACCACGACAATGTTAGTAGAAACAGTGTTGCGATTATAATTATTTTGATTTAAAAGATCTTACTAGGGTTGTATTGTTCATCGTTGAAAGATCTTACCTCGAAAATCTTAATGCATTCTGGCAGCATCAAGCTACTAATAGCTCCTCCTATAGTTAAGTGAATCATTTCTTTTGAATCTTCATTAAGCCCATTATAAAAGTATTGGATAACTAAATGCTCCTTAAAGCCATGATTTTGTACTTTCATTATCATTCCATAAAATATATTCCATGCTTGATAAAAGTTTTCCTCAATTCCTTGAAGAAAGTTTGTAATGTTGTGTTTCATCTACATGCTTTTAGTAAAGGATAAATATTTATGCATAAACTCTAGGATGCAATCTTCCCATCTCTTTATAGTGTGATTGGGCAACGATTGTAACCAAGTAAAAGCATTGTTTTTAAAGACCAGTGGAAAAGTTTAAGGAGTACAACCTCCATTGGTAGACTGGCTGGTTTAATAGTCGCACAAAGGTCATAGACCTTCGTCAAATGATCACTTGGATCTCCATCTTCTTTTCCTGCAAAAACAATTTCTTTCATCATATAGATTAGCTCAGGATATATTTCAAATTACAGGCTTTCAAGATTAGGATAAATAATAGGCATTTTTCTCAGGTGCCTAGATGGATTCCCATATTCTCCCAGTGGTTGCTCAAGCTCTACGGCCTCTTGGGTGATGGTCAAATCTGCCATCATAGGAATCAAATTGTTCACGTCTACAGTGCATGAGTTAGAAAATATTTCAATAAATTCTAGGCGTCTTTCAGTTGGAATACGGTCAATATATGGAGGTAAATAGGTTTTTCCTAAACGAGTAGTACCTGTATCTTCAACGGAGATCATGGATGGTTTCAACACTTACGAATATCAAGAAACAAACACTTAGTGCTTAGCTCCCCGACAACGGTGTCAGAAAATAGCTTGATGACCTGCAAGAGCACAGGTTTGTCAGAGCATGTTTTTGTGGAAGTATTAATTTCAATTTTTATATTGATCCCAATAAGGAGCCTAGGTAAGTGTATTTATGCGGTGTTTCTGTCGCACCCAATATATCACATTGTCTTGAATGAATTGACTGCAAGTGTTGAAAGTGGATAGGTATGAGTGAATAATAGAGTAAACTTGAGTTAAGGAAGATGCAAGAAGTAAATAACATATAAGTAAAAGCGATAAAAGTGTTCGGGGTTCCTACATATGAGAAGTTAGGCACAGAGAGAAACGGTTCATGGTAATAGTGAATTTTTGTGAGGTGAATGAAATGGGATAAGTGATTGTGATACTTCTTATCCGTATGTGAGTAGGCAAGCAACCAGTATACCGACTAGGAATCCTCTTGGTAAATTCTTCCCAGTCCCAATGATCCATTTGGCTGTTACCACAATAATGGCCATCAGATTAATTAAGGTCTTTAGACCAGATCAAGACTTTATCTTGATGGTTCCTTGTTATCCTTGAGTAGTACTAGGTACTCATTGATATTGGCCATGTCACTTGGGGGTCACCGATTCGCTAGTAAACAAGTTCATACCTATGAGATCTCGGGATCATGTTATCCGGGCCCTTAAATTCGACAACAAGCATTAGGCAAACATAGATATTCATTCTCATAATAAAATAATCACGGCAATGATCACAAATGGATGGAAGAAAAGGAGGCACAACACATATTACCAATTCCCTACATCTCCCATGCCTATGGGGATTTACTCAGACATGAGAGCAAGATAGATCAAAGGCATAATAATATTGCAAACAGAAATCATCTCAACTTTACCGTAGCAAGCCACAATACCGTTTGAGGATCAAATCAAACTCAAACCAAAGTAGATCAAAGTATCGGACCCTAATCTTACAAGTGACAAACTCTCTCAGTACAAGTGGGATGATGGTGGAGTGAATGGTTGAGAGGCTAGAGATCCTCAAAGAATGAGACGATGTTCTTCTCCTTCTCCAGATCTGATCTCCCCTCTTCTGGAACTGTTTGCGGTGGCTATGTTCATTTTTTCATCCCCCCTCCACGACTGTTGCTTTTATTGATATAAAGAAGGCGAAAGAGTATACAACGGGCGGATGGTACGGGCGCGTCCCGATCGTACCAATGGTCGTTATGGCTCTCGAATGCCTCTAATGGGAGGGGCTTCAATTGGGGATTTGTTTATTCAAATGTAATTAGCCCACAAATGCTCTCATATCTTCCAAAAGCATTCATTACCTAAAAACCAACACATGTAACCAAGGTTTCGCTAATTTATGATGTTAACATTAGTTGAAAGGTGAAATCTAGTGAAACCTGGCAAAAACCAGAGGAAAAATATCGATAAAAAGTGTTGAAATTTAGAGCTATCAGCGTGTAATGTATTCCATGACTTCCCCCACCCACGACTTGCACAGTGACCAACAAGAATGTTTTCCGTGAATTCCCCCACCCACGACTTGCGTGTCTAGGAACTAGGATGACCGCGAGAGAACAAGAGAGACCGATACATGCTGCTAGAGAAGTTATGGTGGCAGGAAGGGGAATCCGCTCCGTGCTAGCCCGTCGACTCCCTCCCTCGTGCCTTGACACACTCTTGGCAGGCGAGTGAGCACTCTCCATAGCGACACCGTACAACTGGGGTGGCCTCGCTAACAAGCACACAACCACTCCTAGGCATCTCCGTCACGGCCGAGGTACTCGCAGCGGTTGTGGCACTCCTGAAGTTTCCTCCGCCGGTGGACACGAACTAGAGAGATGATTAGTCTGCATGCCACTTGATAAGAAGAGCCTCACAATGCCTACCCCAAGTAGCATCAAGGTAGCCGGTGTCCTTCCACCATGCAAGCTAGTCACGGGAGGAAACCTGAAGGGCGCCAGTAAGACCTTCAGCCTCTCCACCCATGGCATGTGGCCATAGAGGAGGTTCATATGTGCACATTCTTACACTACATGCAGAGAAAGATCTGTGTCACCATTGGGCGACACCATGAGTGGAGTCAAGTGAAGATCATCAGGAAGCTGACATGCGCTAGGAGGATAAAGGCGCTCGACCTCTCCGCATGGTGAGGCATCGGCGCCACCCGGCGCGGCTTGGAGGCGAGATCCGAGGAGCTGACACCGGCAAGGAACATCAGCCCTATCAGGTCCCACCACCGGTGTTCCCCTTCTCAACATTGGGCTCCATGGGGTCCACGAGAACATCATCCGAAGCAAGAGATGAACAGCCACGCTAAGGAGCCTAGAGGGCATTGACAATCGTGGGATGGCTCGCCTCTTTGAGCGAGATGGCCCCTAGAGCTCTGTCATCCTAGCAGCCATGATCCCAGCCACCGCGTCAGCACGAGAGTCAACACTCTCCTCTCTTCGAAGGAAGGGGAAATCCATAGGAATAACCGAGCCCACCTACGGTGGAGCACTGGCACGGAAATAGACCACTTTCTTGAGCTCACAGCAAGTGAGAGCCTGCAACTATAAGGGTTGTGAGCGGTGTGAGCTTTTAAGGTCTACATCACCGCTAGATCTAGACCGACGGGAGTTTCCTAAGCCACTGCGACAGCCAGGGAAGAAGAAGGCATCCAATTCCACCCGGTTTGGGGCTAATTACGGCCATATAAAAAGTCTAAATCTATGCGCTACACCATGAGGGGTTTATTGGGATGGACTCTCACAGAAGGGTGTCTCGGAGAGCGTTATTGTCGCGGTCCTAGAAACCGGGGTGCCACACCCCGACAGTCGACAGGCCCGCCACCTGAGCGACAACACCCACTAGAAGCTAAGACGCCGGGAGTGGTGCCTCTAGAGGGAACACCTGGAGTAGTCTCGCATGAGTCTCATTCCTCGGGTCAGCCCGACCCTGCTTCGGTAGAGCACCACCCGATAAGGAGCCTCACGTGTCTCCATGTCTTTCCCCGGGTATCGAATACCTTGGAGCATGCCTCAGGGGAACACCCGTAATCTGGAAGCAAGAGCGGCAGGAACGATGAAACCCAACAAGTGGTGCCGCGGCTTTGCGGGCCACAAGGACCTCCTAGGTAAATATAATCCGGTCTGATCCCTTTGGTGAAAAAGCAAGGTGGACAACCTCAGCACTGGCAACGCTCTCCTTTCCCATTTTGGTGCGAGGACGGGAGCAGGTGGTGCAAAGTAGCGATAAGTGACGCTGACGGAGTCGGCTATATGAAGGAATGGAGAGCCCCAGTGAGAAGGACTGAGTCCACGCAAAGTAGTATTGTAGACCGGGACTTCGAGGAGTAGCTATGTGGTGACCCTTCCCGACCAAGATTTGGGGAAAGAGGACCAACACCGCTATATAAGGAGGCCTTCTCCTACCTTAGAGGGGATCGAGCCTTGTGATATAAAACCCTAGACATTCATACACCATTGTATCCTTGCGAGACATCGTGATCAATACAAAAGTAGCAGTAGGGATTTTACCTCCTCACGAGGCTCCCGAACCTGGGTAAAAAACCCATGTCCCCTCTCTATGGTGTGCGTACTCCTCCATCATTTCCATTGTTGAGAATCTTTGAGCATGTGATTCAGCCCCCTCGCGAACTTAGGGTTATTAGGACCCCTTGTTCCTTCATGGGTCACGTTATTCGACATTTGGCTCGCCAGGTAGAAGGCTGAGGCACGTCTCCAAGACTTTCACCAACCTCATCAGCATGTCAGCTCGCAACGATACTCGGCTAAGCGTGCCCTCCGCCGTGCAGAAAGTAAGGCCCATATGGAACCTGCTCCTTGATGCACCATCACGGAGCAGACCCCAGGATGAGCAGGGCTCCTCCTTCCTCCCATCGCAGGAGCGCCATCTCGCCTCGCGCAGCAACACGTTGGTCTCCCGCACTGCGTCCTGTTGTGACAAGACCGACCGGCCCATGCCGGAGGCCACCAAGCACATGGTACAGGAGGTGCCGCAATACTCACTAGCTGAATCTAGCTAGGAGAAGTGGTGCGAGCGCCTGGCAGAGCTCCTCAACATCGCCACCCTCACCCAGGAAGGTCAACGGACTCAGGCTGAGGACAAGGCACCGGGAGCTGCGGGATGACTCCCGGCCCCGGGCTCTGATGGCGCCCCCAAGCCAGGCAACATCGCTCCACCACCGGGTAACAACTTCCGGGTCATCTTGCCTTCTAAGGCTACTCACGTGGTCACTACGCCCCCTCGCGGGTGGGAAAATCGCATCGTCAAGGATATTGCAACGATGGGCTAGCAGAATCATGCGGCCCTTGCCAACGACAAAGAGGTTCAAGGCAACGGCTGCCTCGGCTTCACCGGCGAGCTCCACGTGTGGTGTGGCCGCACAAGTTCTGCTCGGAGATACCGTCGCGCTACAACGGAACCACCAACTCATGCGAGTTCCCGCAACTCTACACCAAAGGCATCCAGGCCGCGAGAGGTGACGACCAATGGTATTGGCGGGTGCGGCCATACCGCCCGCCCGTACCAACTTCGCAAAACCTGAAGTGCAACAAAAAACAAAAGGAAATCAAAAATGCAGAAAGAAATAGCAGAAAATCATCCAGAACAAAAATAACTGCAGATTTCACTTACCTTATCAATTTAGAGAGAACGAGTTCATATGAGTACGTGCTCCTTTTTGGGTTAACCTTTTCTTTTTCTCTTTGAACAAGATGGCTTGAATCATATTAATAAAACCATTGCAAAGAGAATTTGAGAGCTTTTTGTTAAGAAATGTTGTTACTATGGGTATGTAGATGGATGACACTTCTTTAGGTGGAATAATCTCTTGAATGTCCATAGGTGTCTCCTCTATCTCCTCCTTCCTTTGTAGAATCTGCAAATCAAATTCTTGCAAAAGTAGAGTCCAACGGATCATCCTTGGCTTAACATCGGTCCTTTCTAGGATTTCCTTTAGGCTAATACGATAAGTATGTACTCTCACTTTTGAGTCATTGATATAATATCTAAATTTATCACAGGAGAAAACTACAACAAAAAAATATTTTTCTACCATGGGGTAATTCTTTTGGGCCCCGTTTAGGGTTCGTCTAGAATGATGAATGATATTGAGATTATCACCATCATACTGGCAAAGAATTGCTCCCACAGTTTCATGACTAGTTTCACAAAATAACTCAAAGGGTTTCTTCCAATTAGGTGGTTTAATAATGGGAGCTTCAATGAGAGCTTGTTTTAATATGTTGAAAGCATTTAGACATCTTTCATCAAAGTTAAAGATAATCCCTTTCAGAAGAATATTAGTTAAAGGTCTAGCAGTTTTTGAAAAATTCTTAATGGACCTTCTATAAAATCTCGCATGGCCTAGGAAACTCCTTATACCTTTCACATCTAGAGGAGGGGGAAGTCTTTCTATAGCTTTTCAATCTTTGATTTGTCAACTTCTATACCCTTACCTGAGATTTTGTGACCAAGTACTATACCTTCTTGAACCATAAAATGGCATTTCTCCCAGTTCAATACTAGGTTAGTGTCTTCGCATCTCTTCAAAACTTTATGAAGGTTATGGAGATAATGATTAAAGGAAGTTCCATAAACAAAAATATCATCCATAAAGACTTCCATAATACTTTCAACATAATCAGCAAAGATAGCAGTCATACACCTCTAGAAAGTAGGAGGGGCATTGCAAAGACCGAAAGGCATACATCGATAAGCATAAAGACCATAGGGAAAAATAAAAGTAGTTTTAAGTTGATCGTCAGGATGAACATTGATTTGATAAAAACCAGAATAGCCATTCAAGTAACAAAAATGAGAATGCATAGCTAGTCTCTCTAAAGTTTGATCTATAAACGGAAGTGGATAGTGATCTTTTCTGGTTTCTGTACTAAGTTTTATATAGTCAATACACAACCTGTGTCCAAAAACAGTCCTTGTAGGTATCATCTCATTATGTTCATTTTCAACAACAGTAAATCCACCTTTCTTGGGAACACAATGAACAAGACTTAACCATTCACTCTCTTCTACATGAAAGATGATTCCTGCATCTAGCAAACGTATTATTTCTTTTCTTACCTCCTCTTTCATGAGAGGTTTGAGACATCAATGTAATTCTGCGACCGGTTGGTCACCTTCCTCCAAGAATATCCTATGGGTGTCTATTGAAGGACTGGTCCCCTTCAAGTCACTCATCGAATACCCAAGAGCATTTCTATGTATCTCAAGAACTTTCATCAAATTCTCCTCTTTTTTTCTACAAGGTTAGAACTTATAATAATAGTGAATCTATCGGTATCATCAAGAAACCTGTATTTTAATTCCTTTGGTAGATTTTTAAGGATAGGAGGGGGAAGAGATTCATCTCCCTTTCTTATAGGTTCTTCATATTCTTGATTAATCTCGGCATCCACCTCAGGTGTGGAGTCAAGATAATCATCTATTTCAGTTTTCTCTATGTCATAGAGGATATTATTATTATTAATTAAACTCCTTGCTAAATCATCTAGAGTCTCAATAACTACCAAGGCCAAATTGAAAAAATTACCTTCTTCCTCATGTTCATAATCATCATCATCTAGTTCTTCAATAGCTGGCTTATGGTCAAATTTGGAGAAATGAAAATCCATTTTCTCTTCCCCAAATTTAAGAGACACGGTTTGCCTCTTGCAATCTATGTTTGCTCCTGCAGTATTTAGAAATGTTCTTCCAAAAATGATGGGACAATAAACATCGGTAGGCATATCAACTAGCACAAAATCAATAGGATATTTGTATGGCCTAGCATAAATTGGAACATTTCTAATTATTCCCATAGGGACTCTAAGTGTTTTATCAGCAAGCATTATAGTCATATCAGTATCCTCAAATTTAGTTGGTGCTAGTTCTTTTTGTATTTTTAAAAAGAATTTAAAAGGTATCACATTAACAGCTGTCCCTATGTCTAACAGCTGTCCCTATGTCATAGAGGCCATAGTAGGAAGTTCCTCCGAAAATACAAGGGACAATAGGCTTACAACCTTCTTTAGTTTACCTTACCTTCAACAAACTGCGAGGCTTCAATATCTAGATCAATCACCTTGCAGTGAGCAAAGATGGTAAGGATGTCTTCCTTCACTGGATCCCCTATCTCTTGTACACTTGCTTCTTCAGTTTTCCTTACATGTGCTTCTTCTAGATTTTTTAGGAATAACTCTTCTTCTCATTGATCCTCCATCTGCTGAGCCATCATATGTTTCTTCGCCGTTCTTGGGAAGGAAGGGGTTCAACATATGGGGGTACCTCCCGCAATGGTTCAATAGGAGTTGTAATTATTGGATCATCTTCTACAACTGGCTTGGGTGCTGGAGTGTAATGGATCCAGTCCTTTTTAGGAGCCTCAATATGTTCTGTAAAAGACTGAATAATTTGCAAAACAATATCATCATCAAGTTGAAGTTCATCAGCAGTTTATTTTACCTTATTGATGACCCACAAGTATTGGGGATCGCAACAGTCTTCGTGGGTAGTATTACCCAATTTATTGATTCGACACAAGGGGAGCCAAAGAATACTTGCAAGCCTTAACAACTGAGTTGTCAGTTCAGCTGCACCTGGAAATAGTTCTTGCTCACAGAAGTTTATCAGTAGAAATAGTTTGTAGTAGCAATAGCAAAGAAACAGCGGCAGTAACAACGATAGTGAAACAGGAGCAATAGTAATAGTAACGGTAAACAGTGGGATTCGAGTGCGGTAGGTATTGGGATGGATGGACGGGCGTTGCATGGACGAGTCTAAACATGTAACTTCAAGAACTAGGGAATTGCAGATAAATAATAACAAGAATCCAAGTACTAAATAATCCTAGGCATGTGCTCCAAATATAGTCATATGTGCTCATAAGGAGAACTTGCACAACATCTTCTGTCCAGCCAGCCCGTGGCAGCGGGGCCTGTAGGGAACTACTGGCAATTAAGGTGCTCCTTTTAATAGAGCACCGGAGCAAAGCATTAACAGTCCGTGAACACATGTGGTCCTCACACCACAGCCAACCCCTCCGTTGTCCCAATTATTGTCACTTTGGGGCCTTTGTATCAAGACAATGATATGTGTACACAACTTGCAGATAAGATCACAAACAATACTATCATAATGGTTCAATAATAAGTTCAGATCTGAAATCATGGCACTCAGGCCCTAGTGACAAGCATTAAGCACAACAAGCTGCAACAAAGTCAAATAGCACTAATAGAGATACTAGGCATTATGCCCCTAACATATCTTATTCTATTACATGATAGAACTCATCCAATCCCTACCATCACCAAGCCTACAAAGGGGGATTACTCATCATGGATGAGGGAAACATCGATGGTTGATGGAGATGCGTTGGTGATGACGATGGCAATGATCCTATCCAAATTCCCTGTCCCGGCAGGGTGCCAGAAGGGAGTTTCTGGATCCGAATCTTGGTTTCTGGTGGCGGCGGAACTCTTTCTGGAAATCTATCGAACCCCCTGAGTTTTTAGGTCAGAAGGCATCTTATAGGCGCGAAGGGAGGCCGAGGAGGTGCTTGGGGTGGCCAAACCCCCTCCAGGCGCGGGGTCAGGTGGGCCCGCGCCTGGGGTGGGTCTAGCCCCCCAGTCCTCCTCTCTGTGTCCACTTCTGGCTCCGTGGATCTTCTGGTGAGAAATAGTTTTTGGCATATTTTTCAGGATTTTTCCTAATAGTTGATTTTCTGCACAAAAACAAGACACCAAGGTAATTCTGATGAAAACAGTGTCAGTCTGTGTTAGTTGTATCCAAATCACACAAGTATAGAGGAAAAACAATGGCAAAGTGTTCGAGAAAGTAGATATGTTTTGGAGGTATCACTTATCTGATTCTTTATAAGCATTGAGATAATCATATTCAATTTCTATACCTCCTTCGGTGCCTAAATCAAATCCCCATGTTTCTCTATTATGGATAATACGTTCTAAAAGTTTCCAAGCTTTAGTTATAGTCAAATCCATAAAGGAGCCTCCGGAATTGGTGTCTAGCTCATGTTTAACTTCTTGATTAATTCCTCCATAAATGATGTGTAAAACGTACCATTCAGGTAAATCATGATGGGGAAATTTATAAAGTAGGGTATTATACCTTTTGAAGGCCCTTACCAAGCCTTCACCTGGGTGGTTCTTGAAGTTTGTAATCACCTTCCTTACTTTAGTAGTCTTTATCTTGGGAAAGGATCGAATCACGAATTCTCCTTTAAGTTTCTCCCAAGTATCTATTTTCTCTGCAGGGCAAATTCTATACCAAGGTAAAGCAGTATTAGTTAGAGATCGGCTAAACCGTTTAAGTTTTAATTCATCATCAGAATAGCCTCTCAATTTAAGAGTCCAACATAGCTCAGTAAAATGCATTAAATGTGTGTAAGGATCCTTGTCTGGATCATCTCCTGCAAAAGTATTTTCTTTAGTGATGGCGATAAAGCGAGGGTTAACCTCGTATTCGGGTTCACCCCCACTCGGGAATTCTTTGACAAGTCCTCTATTGAACTTCCCGAGGTATTTAGTTGCATCGAGCTGATTCATCAGTCTGAGTGCAGTCAGGGTGCTTACCTGAAACTAGTAAGCAACTTTAGTAAAATAATTAGTAAAATAAGCAACTAAGAACAAAGACCAAAAGCGCTTAGCTCCCTAACAACAATGTCAAAAAATAGCTTGATGACTGCAAGTGCACATATCAATTGTAGATAGTTTCAAAGTAAAGATATCGAACCCACTGAGAGATATTGGAAGAGGTCTTTATGCCCCTTGTCACTATCTACCAAAGGATACTTGTAAGTTTCCTTTGATCTCAAGTAAAGAGTGTTTGAAAGGCTTTTGGTTGTGTGTAGAAATATAATTAAAACGATGAAATGAAAGCAAGTAACAAGTTCATATAAAAGCGTGGTGGAATGCAATAGGCCAAAACGTTCAGGGATATGTAGGATACTCCTCTACCATGGTGTTGTCATTATTAACAATTTAAGATAATATACTTCTTGCATCATGAGAAGTGTGGAGAGAGCTCCATAATAAGATGTTCACCACAAGACTCGTAGGAAGCCACTTTGTTGAGCCAAGAGTTATGTCACCTCTAAATAACCACTGCGATGCCTGAGAGTAGTCATCCATATAGACCACCGCAATTAAGGGTTTCCCCATGAATATCGTAATTTGCTTAGGGAGTCCCTCTTTATTCCTCCTTTGACCGCGTAGTTCACGAGCCGGTGCTAATCTGTCATGGGGCTATTCCGGGTACGATCCCAAAGGACGTCCAACGGATTTCTCCCTCCCTTTAGTCCCGAGGGAAAATGGTATGTGGTCGACTTTCACATACCATATAAAAAGAGAGATCAAACATAAATCATAAATCTATCATAGACTAACGAGTCATATGGACACAAGAATATATCATCTTTATTGCAAATTCATAATAGTGCTAGGGTTTCTCCATCTCCCCAAGAACAAAGGAACTACTCACACATGGAAGCAATCAACAACATCATCATAATCAAATGGATGGAAGAAAGTAATAAAATAGATCTAGTGCAAACCACAATTGAATCTTGAATTATACCAAGATCTAATAGATGAAGGATGAGAGTAATGGTGGTGATGTAGATGCAGCGGTTGATGATGAAGGGGATGATGCGCTGTCCTCCAATGATCCGTGGATCAGTAGGGGTTTCTCCCCGGCCAAGTTCCTCCTTCAGATCTCTTTCAGATGTGGTTTTTTGTGGTTTCTGGTGGATGTGAATGTCGGATCTCCGTGCCGTCTTTGCTAGGAGAAAGTATTTGGCGAGATGGACCCGGTGGCACATGGTATGGTCGGACGGTACGGGCGGGCCCCACCTGTACCGCTCGTCGTTACTGGCACTGATTGCCTCTCCTCGCTTGGTATTTTCCCAGGTGCGAAGTAATTCCACAAAATGACTTTTATCACTTAAAAATATCATATTATAGTATAATATGATAACTTTAATTAATATGTTCATAATAGACTTAGTAATTTGGGATCCTGTTGAAATAAAGACAAAAGATGCGCGTGCACGCAGTGAAATGCATAGACCCCTACTCTATTTATGTAAAAACAAAAGGTAAATATGCTTAAATTTTGTAGGCATCACCCCTCTCTGTCATGCGAGTACTCCGCCATCATTGCCGTTGTTGAGAAGCTCCGAGCGCATGACTCAACCTCCTCATGAACTCAGGGTTAGTCGAACCCCTTGATCCTTCAAGGGGCACATTTTCCAATAGTAGTAGCAGAGGGAGTGTATCCAACGCATGCCCGCGTGTAAATCACTGTACTGCATCCCACCCTGGTGCAAGGACTAATTGTCAAGAGTTTTTTCTTCATTGTTTCCTCTTTGAATCTCGTTGCCGATGCGTGGAACCGCCCCATATGGATTAGGTAGGAGAGTGAAGAGGCTGCTAAGGGTGAGCTGTGCACCACCAGGCTCTACATCGTGAACGCAATGGATGGATCATTTGGTCCGTCCCATACCAGGTTGCTAGGATGTACATGCAGCCTAGCTTTGCTCTCACCATCTCCCGGTATGCGGTTGGGCTGCATATCACGAGAAGAACGACATGAGTCACTACTCACTACACACGTGATGATATGCTAAGTATCCTAGACCCTAAGTTCAATTTCTCATGCGCTCTCATATGTTGTCTTTCCCAGGATCTAAAACTAAGGCATTATATGCGTCCTGGCCGAGAGATGGACGCTAGAGGAAAGTGTCATCCCGATGAGAGACAGATCCTCTCTAGAGTCCTCTTTGCTGGGGTGTGATTATCCGAGGGTGAATGAACCGAGAGATACAGGTCATCCCGTAGAGACACATGGATATGCTCCAACATTACATGGTCAGGGTGATCACGTGCTCAAAAGATTCCTTGAAAACATGGAGAGCGCATGCCTACACAGCATCTGAGGTATTACCCAAAGAAGGAAGATAATTGTGCCACATAAGTACCAAAGCAGAACTTTACAGTTCCAATTAATAGCCGCGAGAACTAATACTTGTGACTCGTTACACACATGTGAGGCTGGATATTCATGTGGGAGGCGGTTTCGTGCCATCCGAGTTGGTCCCTTCAGCGGGGGCCAGATCGGGCTTCACATGGAGAATGACTTCCTCGACAATAGGCACCATCGTACTCTGGCTTTGGCCAGCGCAGACGGCTCCATCGTCCTAAATATTTTGGTAGCCGGGATCAGGGAATCTAGGCAGTGGAGATCCATGAGGAAGAACTCAGTGGCGGAGCTTCAGGCCGGTGTGCCTGGGCAGCTGCCCGGGCTTTTCTCCTAGTCCCTCGCTAAAGTTCTTAGCTGCTAATGAGGATTAATCTATTTTTTTATGGGAAAAGTATCCGTTCGCCAGGGGCCTTCGTACTCTGCCCAGGCTACCTGTCTCAGCTGCCTCCGCCACTGGAAGAACTGGGCTATCACCCTGGAGACCTGCTCGACCTCTTAGTCCAAGAACACCTGCAATGACTGTGGCATGCCCTAGATCTGCGTCGCCAGGCGAATCATGAATGATGTGAGATTCTAGGCATATTTTTCCATGGGGTTTTCTTTCTCAATGGCAATGGTTCCAAAAATGGGTTAATAACCGCCGATATGTGATTAACGATGAGCCAAAGGCAGAGAGTGTCCTCCTGAAACAATCCCTCAAGTGTGGTCAAGGACTTTTGGGCAGTCTCCAGTATACCGGCCTGGACGTTAAACTCGGTCCAGCAGGCTCATCCAGCTGGAGGCGCTCGACCGAGCCGAGTCTGGTAAGGTGGACCGCGACTAGCCTGGGCTCGGCACGGTCTGGCTCGCCCTTTTTTCCAAATTAGCAAACATGGCTGATTTCAGAGGCCTGCTGGGCACACATCTTCCTCATCGATCACATCCTATCTTCTTCCTCAGCTCCTTGTACCGCCTCCACCCTGTATTGCCGCAGCCATCACCGCCCTGCCACACTGACCCACCATGCCATCCCGTAATGTCGCTGATGCCTTGCCACCCCACCTTGTACTGTCGTCGTCGTCGCCGCCCAGTACTCTCGCCGCCTTGCGATGCTACCCTGGAAGATGGCCCACCCGTTAGTGTTTATCACTACTTGGCTCGCGAGCCAGACTGAGCTAGACCCAGTCTGGGAAAGCTCGGGCTGATCTCCATGTGGAGGATCGCCGGCATCTTAGAACTAGCTCGGGATCGACCAAAAAACATCGAGCTTTTCTCTGGCTTGGTCCGAGCCGGACCGAGTCAGCCCGCGTCTAGGTATGGTCTCTAGGGACTAGAGCGCGCCCTGACGCTCTCGATGTGCCTCGGAGATCACCCCTCCAATCGCAGCAGATCCTCTTGGAGGGATTTCAGCTCCTTATGGAGCCGCAAGTTATGTTGGGCAGCCACCTTAGTGTCCTGCTTCATTTTCTTGTTCGCCTGAAATAGCATCGGGACACCTTCAAAGGGCTTTGGCACGATATACATGCAGGCTCTCCATCACCTCGTCGTGCTCATGATCTTTCAAGACAATATCATCTTGGTCTGTGCTCTCCCACGTGGCTTGCTCCTCTGTCAGGTGAAGCTCCCTAGAGGCAAGGATGCACTCGTCTTCATCAACACGGACCTCGCAACTCGAAAGCCAGCAATGCACCGACCCAGTCGTGAAATTCCCGCTGCAGAAGAAAGAAATCCTAGACGGCAAGGGAGAAGAAATACTCACCTAAGTGGTCAATTTTTGAGGAGCTTCCAAGTGCGCCTGCCTCATCGACACCATGGGTGCATTAGCAGGACTTGTATACAAGGTCCCACTCATAGGAATAATGGGAGGTGAGTGCTGCATTCGCTTGCGAGAAAGCCACTCTTCCAGTGCCTTTGGAGAGAGTGCGTTAGAATGGTTGCCAAGGGCACCGTCCCGGCCGATGAAGCTCCTTGAACCGTGGGCTAGACCATAATGAGCATCCAAGCGTATGGATCCACTATTCCCCATGACAGCTAGGATCCCTCCACCTCCTCTACGCCTGCCAAGGTAGAAAGTGAGACAAGCATTCACCAAGGGTCAACCTGTAAACCTGGCTGGGCGCGCCCCAGCAAGAGTATACCAAGAGATGAATCCCTAGCCCTAGGGGTTATGACGCTCTAGTCGAGACCAGTGCTACGGGAAGGAAGGATCTTCTCCATGCCCGAATTCATGAAGACGGCAAAAGAAGGGTGAACATTCTTAGGCGGTACCTCGGGAGTTCTTCCGCAAGGGAAGCATATCCGTCCTGGGTATTCCTTCCCGAGAAGCCAGGGCAGAAGAAGCAAAAAGAGATAAAGGGAGAAGAGTTGATACCTGCGATAAAGTCCGTACACATCCCTGTTACATTTGTTGTCGAAGATGATGAATATGGGGACTTGATGCAAGGGAGGCATGGACAACGCAACCGCAACACCAGCCAATGCATCCTCCACATGGGATTCTACAAGGCACAATTATAGCCGACTCAGCAGCGCCATGTCATCAACATCTTCATCAAAACCGTCGTGGCCTTGGCAAGAAGGCAGAGGAGGCGTGACGGTCCTTCCCAGGGTTCTAGACAATCCGTCTCAACATCCCCATCAATATCGATCACAGGGCACCACCGGAACACGCTTTTTGGTGGTGCTACTAGTGGGAAGCCTCGACAACATCACCACCAGGGCGGATCCGCAAGAAGGGGCAGCCACAACCGACATCGGTGCCGCCCCGACCCCTTGATCTTCACGCTTGGGCATGGTGTGTAGGAATATAGACCTATTGAGGTCAGTGTAGAGAGGGATGTGCCTGCCTCACACACCTACTAGTATCTTACAGGCCAAACAATATCAGAATCATCTACGAGTGCATGCTGGAGGACAAGTCGCTTCCCAGAAGAGTGCTTAACCATGTGGGATCCTAAGATCACCACCACCACATGGCTCAGTTGGGAAAGGAGGATGAAGTACGCTCCTAGTATATGGACAGGAAATAGAGAGACAACCGGGGTATCATGCCCGTTTCTAATAAGCAGCCAAAGATTGGGATGTATGACGACTCCTTGGATGAAGAAGCGACATTGAGGTGGGACCCCCACATTCGTGGCTCCTGTTGTCCCCCAGCAGCTTGGTCAGCTCCATCTAGTGGTATGCTTCCTGCTTGGCCTCATAGTCGTGGGACTCCTTGGAACACGCCATTGCTCGACTCTGCTCGTCTCGATCCATGGACTTTGCTCCTGACGAGCGCAAGCCATCACAATTCCTCTGTGACTCCTCCTGACACTCGTGGGAGGTCCTATCTTTTTAGGGGCATTGGATTGCGGCTGAGGACGGACGGGATGGCCGCAAGTAGGGAAGAAAAGGTGAACAGTGAATGAAGAGACGACAGTGAAGGAAGTAGGCTAGTGCACATGAGTTCCGTACTTATGAGGAACCAACCTCAAAATTGTTGTTCCACCTCTGCCCCTATTTATCTCTGAATGATTAATCCGATGAAGATCAAGGTAACTCCACGACCTCTAGCAGTTACTAAGAAGAAAGAAGAGAATGGCAACATCCCATTGCATCAGGTGACATGTGTCTCTTGCAACTAGGAAGCGGAGTCAAGGATGTGATGGTACGCTTCGCGTGCCCCAAGCATAATGATGGCGGGCTAACTCAGAGGACCATACCTTTTTGGGGATAGCCCCCACAACACCAACTCAACTAGATAACCACTGGTTTCTTTCGTCTCCGAGGAAACTAGGGTTATCCGAATTGACTAAGTATGGGCAGAGCATCCGACCCGCCAAGAAGGATGGTAGGGTCACCGCCAAGGCACCTGAGAAGGTTCCCGCGTGAACCCATGGGGGAAAATCCCAAGATCAAGGAAGGTAATGTCTGCAATGACGTATCCCCAAGAGACTTTGGAAGGGAACGTCAGCCCTGACGTGTCCCCAAGAGACCCGGGAAGGTAGACGTCGCGAGGGAAGCAGTGTGGCCAGGACTAGCCCAGGAGTTGTTTGTGGCATGGGACTCCCCAGACATGCCTTCACATGGTCATTACCCTTCTAGTGAATGGAGAAGAACGATACATAGTGAATGACTTAGTTGTGTCCAACCATTGTTGGGGGAGTCACTAGCTCAGCTGGTTAAGGTGGCCCCCTCTATCCTGGCACAATGAATAGAGCCAAGACCCGGGATCAAATTTCAGGATAAAGGATGAGATTTGGGAACCAGGAGGTAGCCGAGTGCGAATACCAAGACTGAAGGGGTGAGGGCCCCTAAGGCAATGGCCCCGATCATAAGGTTTTCTAGTATCCCGAGTAGGGGATATAGGAATCCAAAGCCATTTTGGTATCTCTCCTTGAGTTATAAAAGAGGGACCCTAGCCTAGGGAGAAGAAAAGATTGAACATGGCGTGCATCACATCTAGAGAGGATAGAACATATAGAGAGCTCCCTTTGCCTTAGTTGTATGGAAAGAGGTGCAGAGAGGGAGAGAGGTAGAGGAGAGATACTGGTGAGCCATAGTCAAGAGGTTCTCCCCTTTCCTAGGTCGGAAAGGGTTCCTCCCCCAGTATCACCATTGTACACACTTCATCCTCTCTGGTGAGCAATACAATCAGGCATGCAGGACATATGGCTATTAGCCTCCGGGCGGCCTGAACCTAGGTAAATCCTTGTGTATTCTTGTGTTCTTGGCGAGGCGGAGAAACCTTGATGTGCTAGCCACCTCACTGCCGAACAAATAAAATAGGTATGCAATATCCCTGATGTTTGTGTACCCGCACACGATAGACAATTTTCTCCTACATTCAACGTTATCTGGGTAAGACTATGAGAAAATGGTAGTTGGTGGGGGTATGGCTCGTGTACTCTAGGGACCAGCCGATATCAATATATATAGGGGGTATAGTAGTACAAATACAACACTCAATATATGGTGGTTTATACACAATACCAACCATATATTATATCTACACATATTGCTTAACGCCCTCCCTCAATCTCAACCATTCTGAAGGTTGAGATTGCGCCTACAAATAGTAAATAGAGGAACTGGCAGTGGCTTGGTGAAGATGTCAGCTAGCTGATCCTTGGAGGAAATAAATTTGATCTCAAGTAGTTTCTGTGCAAACCATTCATGAACAAAGTGAAAGTCAATCTCGATATGTTTAGTACAAGCGTGAAAGACCGGGTTGGAAGAGAGATATGTATCTCCAATATTATCACACCATAGTATAGGTGGACTCTTCTGAACAACTCCAAGCTCACCAGGGAGGGCTTGTACCCAAATCAACTCAGCTGTAGCATTTGCAAGTGCCTTGTACTCAGATTCTATACAAGAGCGAGACACTTTTTACTGCAAAGGATAAATCAGGTCATGTCATAGTAAGATACTATAGGCCTCCAACAATGCTACGATAGCGGGTGGACTCCTCAACAGAAAGAACAGTACCATCAGTGACTAAGAGCTTATTAGTTGAAGCCATGGGAGTAGTCATAGGAGCACACTGCTGAAGCCCATCTCGCTGCAGTAGATCGGATGCATACTTGCATTGACTGGGAAGGAGACCACCCTGACTCTGTGTGTGTACCTAAATACCAAGAAAGTAATGTAGCTGGCCAAGGTCCTTGAGGGCAAAGGAGGATCCACGCTGATGAACAAGGTGATCAACATCAGCAGACGTCGAGCTCACCACAATGATATCATCAACATAAACTAGAAGATAAATGGTGACATCTGGATGCTGCAGAATAAACAACAAACTAGGTATGGCGTGCCAGGCCCTGGGAGCTTGCCTTAGCCCATATAGTGTTTTATCAAGCTTGCACAAGTAACCTGCCTGACTGGGATCGTCAAACCCGTGTGGTTGTCGCATGTAAACCTCCACCTCAAGAACTCCATGTAAAAATGCATTTTAAATATCCAACTGAAGAAGATGCCACATGTGAGTGAGAGCCATAGACAACATCAAACGGATAGTAGTGGGTTTGACCACGAGAATGAAGGTATACTCATAATCAAGTCCATACTGTTGGTTAAAACCTTTGGCCACAAGATGAGCCTTATATCTATCAATAGACCCATCATATTTTCTTTTAATCTTGAATACCCATTTTCAATCAATAATATTCACTCCTGAGCGTGGCGGGACCAATCACCATGTCTAATTCTTCCGAAGGGCTATAAACTCAGCCTCCATTTTAGTACGCTAGTGAGGAGATGAAAGTGCCAAAGAAAAAATAGTAGGTTCTTTATTCACGAGAGTAGGATCAGTAGTCTTGGAAGTGTTCCGAGCGATCCTCCTGTTAGTACGGGTATTATACTAGCATATCCCCCGCTGTAGGCGTGTAGTCATCCGTGTGTGCACCGATGACTAGGCGATCCTAGCATCAGGTGGTGTTGGAGGAGTAGAGGGCGATGTAGCAGTATCGATCACTGTTTTTGTTAATGCTGCGGAGCCAGGCAAGCGGGCCGCACACTATTGGAGCAGGGTGCGCTACCAAGTCGGAGTCGCTCATTGCTGGGTCGGGTGATCTTGGGCCAGGGAGAGGGGCTCGCTAGACTGGGAGGAGTCACCAGCGCCAGGGCAAGTCGTAGTTGCATGATCTATGCCATGTAGAGGACCATCTCCAATACGATCGACATGAGGAGACTCGGGTACATCGTCTAGTAGTTTTAGACGTTCTCCTTGCCCTTGTCCTGCACCATGGTTAGCTAGCAATAAAGGAGTATATGCAGCATCAAAAAATTGGTCAGAAAATAATGAGGAGGGTGATGATGATTGTCCAGTGGAGGATGACGAAGTGTCAGAGAAAAGAAAGATAGTCTCATCAAACATAACATCGCGAGAAATATATACTCGATTAGTAGAATATGCAGGCATTTGTTTCCTTTGTGTAAAGAGTTGTATCCTAGGAAGACACACTTCTTGGAACGGAATTCGATTTTTCGATTATTGTATGGTTGAAGATGTGGCCAACAAGCACATCCAAAAACCTTTAAAAAGGAACAATCAGGAGTTTCACGAGTGGGTGATCGATTTATGAGGAAACAAGCAGTAGAGAATGCATCGCTCCAAAAACGAAAAGGGACACACGCATGAGCTAGAAGTGTAATTCATGTCTCGACAATGTGACGGTGTTTGCATTCACCAATTCCATTTTATTGATGAGTATGAGGACATGAAACACGATGTGATATACCAATGTCAGCAAAAAAATTGTTCAGTTTAAGGTACTCGCCCCCGGTCACTTTGGACATGTATAATTTTCTAGTTGACTAAGTGCTCAACATGTTGTTGAAATTGAAGAAACACATGAAAAACATCATATTTGTGCTTCAAAAGATACAGCCATGTAAAACGACTATAACCATCAATAAAACTCACATAAACTGATGACCACTAACTGATGTTTGGGCAGAACCCCTACATCAGAATATATAATCCTAAGAGGGTGGTAGTAACACGAGTAGACAATCGAAAAGGCAACTGGTGACTCTTGCCTTGCTGATAGGAATCACAAACTTTTAACTGATACTAATGGAAGCTCATAATGGTGTAAAATATGCTGAACTATTGGAGTGGCTGGATGTTCTAGACGCAAATGCTATTGATTATGCGACACCTTGAGGCTGTTGAAGACTTACTGCACACATGACACATCAAGAGAGTAAAAACTTCCACGACATCCCCCTCAAAGAAGAACCTTCCTGGAATCCTGGTCCTTAATATGAAAGTACCAATGATGAAATCCAAAAAAGATGTTATTATTAGTGGTGAATCTTTTAACTGAGAGGAGATTACAAGTAATAGTGGGAACATGGCAGATATTTTTGAGATGTAATGATTGTGATGGTGTAGAAATTATAAGCATGTAAAACCCACGTCATTGACCAACATGTGTAATGCGCATACATGTACCATTGGCGGTTTGGACCATGTCCTTGCCATGGTATTGCTTCTTCGAGGTTAGCTTGTCGAGGTCGTTGGTGAAGTGTTCTGTTGCTGTCGTTTCCGCGTACCATGTAGGATCAACTGGATATGATGATGTAGAACCAGTGTGCATGGAGGAGAGAGCAACCAGCTGACGCGCCATATTACGACAATCATTGCCGACACTGAGATACTCACGCTCGTACTGTTTGAAGCAGTAGGACACGACATGCTCGACTTTGGAGCATATCTGGAAGACGGGGCGGCCTCCACCCGATCCGCCAGTAGGTCGCTGTCCCTACTATCGCCCGCCCGACGAAGGTGGCGTCCACTGCTGCGGAGGAGCCCACTGCCCACCACTACCCGAGGTATAGCCCTGCGGTGAATGTGCACCACTAGGTGGAGCAGTGTAGGGGGGCGTGGTGGATAGAATGAGGGCTCCGAGAGCGCGCAAGGTGTAGTTCACTACATGTATGTTGACACCTAGCTCGGCGCATCGTGCCTCAGCATGCTGCTCAGTGTTCATAAGAGAGACATATACGTCCCGTATCGGCGACCGAGAGAGCAGAGACGCGATCAACCAGCACATCATAGTCTCTATCCAGGACGGCGAGAATAAAAGTATTGAACTCTTCAGGGCGTAGTGGTTACACGATTGTAGCGAGGACATCGCCAGTGACTTCATCCTGTTGAAGAAGGCGGTGGCACTAGGGTAATCGTGATTCTTGACCATGGATAGGGCAGTGCAAACTTGCATAACAGGCCTTGTCGACCGCGACATAAAGCTCGCCTCCAAACTTTCCCATGCCTCATGTGAGGTTTGGTTCCCCATAACCAGGCCAAGAACCCCCTCCGTGAGCGAGGAGACGATGGAGGAGAGGATCGCCTGGTCCTGTTGATGCCAGGAGGAGAACTTGGGGTTGGAGATCTCATGTCCTCTAGGGACGGACCGGCATCAATATATATATAGGTGGTATAGGACTACAAATACAACACTCAGTATATGGTGGTTTATACACAATACCAACCGTATATTGAATCTACACATATTGTTTAACAAAGACCATAACATGTTATACAATAGATTATTTGTAAGTGTTAGATCCAACAATAATGGCTGCATGCATGTATAAACAAGTGGTGATTAAAATTTATTAAGATAGACTATTGTAGAATGATATGGAACAATGCACAGGCCCAATAGGGCCGGCTGCTCTCATATATACACACACAATTACAGGTACAACCCTGAAATACATGGGGACCTATACCTATGCAATATATATCTCAACACCCCCCCCCCCCCCCCGCAATCGAAGGGTCGGCACCGACACATAGACTGGAGCGAAACTCAGGAAGAGTCGTCGACGGCAATCCCTTCGTCATGATGTCTACAAACTGCTGAGAAGTCAGCACGTGAAGAACTCGAACGTGACCGAGGGCAACCTGCTCACGGACAAAGTGGATATCCGGCTCAATGTGCTTGGTGCATCGATGATGCACGGGGTTGACGGAGAGGTAGACAGCCGATACGTTATCACAAAATAGCACCGTGACCTTGTCGACAGGACAAGAAAGCTCGGAGAGAAGCTGACGAAGCCACGTGCACTCAGCCACGGTGTTATCCACGGTGTGGTACTCTGCCTCGGCGCTGGAATAAGACACGGTGGGTTGCCTCTTGGAGGACCAAGAGACGAGCGACGCGCCGAGGTAGACGCAGTAGCCCGAGGTGGAGCGCCGCGTGTCGGGGCAGCCAGCCCAGTCCGCATCCGAGTAGGCGACGATGTCAGTCGAGGACGAGGCGGGCGAGGCGTCCAGCGAGAGGCCGAAGTACATGGTGCCGCGGACATAGCGGAGTATCCGCTTCAGCGCTGACCAGTGAGCGTCCCCGGGAGCATGCATATGCAAGCACACCTGCTGCATGGCATACTGCAGCTCCGGACGTGTCAGCGTCAAGTACTGAAGGGCACCAACGATGGAGTGGTAGAACGGTGCGTCGGAGGCCAGCGACCCATCACTAGCCGAGAGCTTGGCCTTCGTGTCGACAGGAGTAGGTGCGGGGTGGCAATTAAGCATCCCTGCGCGCTCAAGAAGCTCATGAGCGTACTTCCGCTGATGAAGAAAGAACCCGTACTCGCGCCGGACAACCTCGATGCCGAGGAAGTAGTGGAGCGGGCCGAGATCCTTCAAGGCGAACTCGGTACAAAGGCAGTCGGTGAGCTATCGAAGGAGCCCATTAGTGCATGCCGTCAGGATCATGTCGTCGACATATAAGAGCAGGTAGGCAGTGTTGGTGCCTTGTCGATAGACAAAGAGCGACACATTGGAGTGCGTGGAGAGGAAGCCGAGATGATGGAGGAACATGGTGATGTGCTGGTACCAGGCGTGGGGCGCCTGCTTCAGTCCATACAAGGACCGAGAGAGCAAGCACACGTGATCCGGGCGCTCGGCATCGACGAAGCCGATGGGCTGCTGGCAGTACACCTGCTCGGAGAGATGACCATGAAGGAAGGCGTTGGAGACGTCCATCTGGTGCACCAGCCACGCGCGAGAGGCGGCGAGGTGCAGAACAGTGCGGATCGTGCCCGGCTTGACAACCGGGGCAAACGTATCCGTGAAGTCGACGCCAGCGCGTTGGCGAAATCCGTGGACCACCCAACGCACTTTGTAGCGTTCCAGCTTCCCATTCGGGCCGAGCTTGTTCTTGAAGACCCACTTGCTAGTGATGACGTTGGCGCAAGGAGGACGAGGGACCAGCTCCCAGGTCCGATTGCGCTACAGCGCATCGTACTCCTCCTGCATGGCAGCGTGCCACTGTGGGTCGCGCAAGGCGGCCCGGGCTGAGGTGGGCACCGACGATGGCTCGGACGTAGACGCCGTGCAGACGTACTGATCAGCGGGGTAGCACGTGGACGACCGACGTATGCCCGCACGCGCGCGGGTCAGCACACCCGTAGGGGGACCAGTGGCCGTGGCTGGGGCAGCGGCGGGAGAGGACGACGAAGCGGGCGACAAAGCGGGCGACAACAGGTCCGACGAAGAAGAGGCCGCGCTGGTCGGGGGTGACACAGCCGGCGGCATCGCGGGCGGTGACGATGGCGCGGGCGCTGGTGAAGGCGCGGGCGATGGCGTGGGCGCGGGCGAGGGCGAGGGTCGAGCCTCGAAGGCCGGCGAGCCAGGAGGCGACGCGGGGACGGGCGTCGAGGGACCAGGCGGGGCGAAGCCAGGAGGGGCCGCCGCGGTCACTCGTCGGCGCGGAGGGCCGGCCGCAGGAGGGCCGACGGGCGCCGGGGTCGTTGTCGAGGGTACCTGCTAAAACGGAAACACCAAATCGTCGAAGTAAACATGTCGTGAGGTGAATACACGATGCAAGACCGGGTCGTAGCAGCGGTAGACCTTGGTGTTGGCCGGGTAGCCGAGGAACACACAAGGGAGAGAGCGCGACGCGAGCTTATGCGCGGCGGTGACGGCGGTGCTAGCGTAGCACCGACAGCCGAAGATTCAAAGGTCATCGTAGGAGGGCGGCACACCGAATAGGAGCTAGTGCGGCGTGTATTACCAACGCACGCGGCATGGGCGGATGTTGACGAGAAGAGTCGCCGTGTCGAGGGCATCCGGCCAGAACCGTGGGGGCATGTAGGCATGGAACAAAAGGGTGTGCACGCAGTCGTTGAGAGTACGAAGGATGCGTTCAATACGACCATTTTGTTGGGAAGTGTATGGACACGTGAGCCAAAAGATGGCGCCATGGGAGGCGAGAAGGGTGCAAATGGTGATGTTGTCGAACTCTTTGCCGTTATCAGTTTGTAAGGCGTGGATGGGGCGGCCGAATTGAGTGGAGACGTATGCGAAAAAGGCCATGAGAGTGGCAGGGACGTCGGATTTTCGGCGAAGAGGAAAAGTCCACACAAAATGGTATAACCAGAATTACTTAGAACCGGCGAGGTCCAAACATCATTATGAATAAGCTCGAAAGGAAAAGACACGATTGTGGAGGAAGAGTGAAACGGAAGACGAACATGTTTGCCTAGACGACATGCTTCACAAGAACGAGCATCCGTTTTATTACAAGTAAAATCAAATCCTTGCAGTATTTGACGCAGGGCGGTGGAGCTAGGATGGCCGAGGCGAGCGTGCCATAGGTCGACACCAGCGGAGAGGGTGAGTGGACTGCTGGCGGTGGTGGAGGACGACCAAACAGGTACAAATCGTCAGGGTTGTCACTTCGGCGGAGAAGCATCCGAGTACGACCATCCTTAACAGAAAAACCAAAGGCATCAAATTCCATAGAAACATTATTGTCGCGAGCAAGAGAACGAACAGAAAAAAGATTTTGGATTAACTGAGGAGAAACAATGACATTATTGAGAAAAAGAGGGGTGGAGGTGGAGGGAAAATAGGCGAAGCCAGTGTGAGTAATAGGAAGAGCATGACCGTTGCTGACGATTATGCGGGAGGAAGTGGAGGCGGGCGTGTAGGGGTTCGTAGCATGGAAAACAAAAAATTTCTACCGCATGCAAACAAACAATCCAAGATCTATCTACTAGATTGTAGCAACGAGTTGATAGAGGAACTCACCCTTGAAGATTCCAAAGCGATTAACGAGAGCAGATTCTCGTGGATGA
Organism: Avena sativa; assembly: GCA_916181665.1. Classification (NCBI taxonomy): domain Eukaryota; kingdom Viridiplantae; phylum Streptophyta; class Magnoliopsida; order Poales; family Poaceae; genus Avena; species Avena sativa. The sequence continues at coordinate 224,275,680 of OV702296.1, forward strand.
TGTAGTCAGACTCTTGCCGATCTCAAGATCGCGTAGACGATCCTTCCGGCGCTGCGTTCCGGCAGCGCTTCCGCAGTCGGTCACACGTTTGGTACTCGATGAAGACCTTCCTCTCCCTTGTTCCAGCAGGCAGCGGAGGTTGTAGCACTCTCCTCGCGATTCTGGCAGCACGACGGCGTGGTGTCGGAGGTAGAGGGGAGATCTCGCAGGGCTTCGCCTTAAGCCGGAGCGAGTATGGTGGAGTATGAGAGAGGCCTTGGTGATCTAGGGTTTAGAGGGCACCAAGGGGACGGCTTGGCTGGCGGCTAGGGTTTGGGGAAACCCTAACTCGCCGAGTTAGAGGAGGCCCTAGGCGGCGGCGACTTGGAGGAGGCCGGCGGCTTGGGGCTAGGGTTTTGGGTGTGAAGGGTAGGGGGCGCCCTACCCCTCCTCATATAGGTGGAGGGTGGCCGGTTGGGAGGAGGGAGTCCTCCCCCAACTCGGCCTCCTTGGTCAGCGGGTGGAGGGAGGGGACTTCCTCTCCAAGTAGGTTTCCTACTCTCCCTCCACCAAGCAAACTTGCCGTTTGACTTTTTCAAATTGGCGTTTGACTTTCAAACTTGGATTTGATTTCTCTCTTTATTTTGCCCAGCAAAGTGACCTAGTACATGATGCAACCATTCCATATTGTCATGACACATTCATGTACCCTTCCCCTCCGGAGTGCCGGACCTTTCGGACCCTTCTAGAACATTCCTGGTGAAAACACCGGAATCATTCCCAAACTCCGTAACAGGACTTTCCTTATATGAATCTTATTCTCCGGACCATTACGGATCTCCTCGTGATATCTAGGATCCCACCCGAGACTCCGAACAACATTCGGTCTCTTACTCATCATTCCATAACTACTCAACAACATCGAATCCTTAAGTGTGTCTCCCTACGGTTCGTGAATTATGCGGACATGATCGAGACACTTCTCCGATCAATAACCAATAGAGGAATCTGGAAATTCATATGGCTCCCACATATTTCTATGATAACTTTGCGATGGAATGAACCACTTACATACGATACCAATTTCCCTTTGTCTCACGATAGTTTACTTATCCGAGGTTTTGATCGTCGGTATCTCTGCATACCTAGTTCAACCTCGTTACCGATAAGTACTCTTTTCTCGTTCCCGTGGTACGTGATCCCTTGTGAGCCGGTCACATGCTTGCAAGCTAATTGGATGACATTCCACCGAGAGGGCCCAGAGTATATCTATCTGTTATATGGATGGACAAATCCCACTCTTGATCCATGTATCTCAACCCATACTTTCCGAACACTCAATGCCATCTTTATAGCCACCTAGTTACGGTGTGGTGTTTGATGTCATCAAAGCATCCTTCCGGTGATGGTGATAAGCATGATCTCATGGTCGAAGGAATTAGGTTAGTATGTATCAGAAAGCTTATACCAATTGAACTATTAAAATGACTTGATCTTTATGCTAGGCTTATCTATAGGAGTATGTCCATCATACCATTCTCCTAATGATATGATCTTGTTGTTAATAACATCTTAATGTTCATAATAGGGAAACCACAATCATCTATTAACCAACAAGCTAGTATTATGAAGAAGCTTTACTAGGGACTCTAATTTAGTTTACAAATCACACAAGTATTAATGTTTCCGGTTAATACCGTTATAGCATGAATGTAAACATTTATCATAAACACAAAGATATAATAATAACTACATTTATTATTACCTCTAGGGCATATCTCCAATAGTCTCCCACTTGCACTAGAGTCAACTAATCTAGATTACATGGTAATATACCGAACACCTATGGAAGTTTGGTGTTGGTCATGTTTTGCCCTCGGGAGAGGTTTAGTCAACGGATCCGCCACATTCAGATCTATGTGTACTTTGCAAATCTTTATGTCACCATCTTGGACATGTTCTCGAATAGCGTGAAAACGTAGCTTGATGTGCTTCAGCTTCTTGTGTGACCTTGGTTCTTGTGCATTGGCTATGGCGCCCATGTTATCATAGTAGATAGACATTGGGTCCAGCGCACTTGGAACCACACCGAGCTCTGTAATGAACTACTTCATCCATATTGCTTCTTGTGAAGCCTCCGAAGCAGCTATGTATTCCGATTCAGTTGAAGATCTCGCCACAACGCTTTTCTTTGCACTCCTCCAGCTAACTGCTGCACCATTCAAAGTAAATACGTATCCAAATTGAGATTTAGAATCATCCGGATCGGTGTTCCAACTAGCATCGGTGTAACCATTAACAACGAGTTGTTCATCACCTCCATAAGAAAGAACCATATCCTTAGTTCTTCTCAAGTACTTAAGGATGTTTTTGACCGTTGTCCAATGATCCACTCCTGGATCACTTTGATATCTGCTAGTCAAACTAACAACATATGCAATGTCGGGTCTAGTACATAGCATGGCATACATTAGAGATCCTATGGCTGAGGCATAGGGAGTCTTATTCATCCTTTCTCTATCTTCTGCCGTCGCAGGACTTTGAGTTTTACTCAAGGTCGTACTGGTCAACATGGGCAATAACCCTTTCTTGTTATCTTCCATTCCAAACCTCTTTAGAACTTTGTCCAAATATGTACTTTGTGACAATGATATTAGGCGTCTCGATCTATCTCTATAAATCTTTATGCCTAATATGTAAGCTGCTTCGCCAAGATCTTTCATTGAAAAACTATTATTCAAATAATCCTTGACACTATTAAGAAGGTCTACATCATTCCCAATCAACAATATGTCATCTACATATAGTATTAAGAATGCTACAGAGCTTCCACTCACTTTCTTGTAAATACAAGCTTCTCCATAAGTTTGTATAAAACCAAAACTTTTGATTACCTTATCAAAACGTTGATTCCAACTTTGGGATGCTTGCTTCAATCCATATATGGAGCGTTGAAGTTTGCATACCTTGTTAGCATCTTTAGGATCGACAAAACCTTTGGGTTGCATCATATACAACTCTTCATCAATGTCTCCATTGAGGAACGTTGTTTTGACATCCATCTGCCATATCTCATAATCATAATATGCAGCGATTGCTAACATAATCCTCATGGACTTTAGCTTCGCTACCGGTGATAAAGTCTCATCGTACTCAACTCCTTGAATTTGTTGAAACCCTTTTGCAACAAGTCGAGCTTTATAGACAGTAACATTACCATCAACATCTGTTTTCTTCTTGAAAATCCATTTGTTCTCGACAGCCTTTCGGCCATCCGGTAAGTCCACCAAAGTCCATACTTGGTTTTCATACATGGATCCAATCTAGGATTTCATGGCTTCTTGCCATTTATTGGAATCTGGGCTCATCATCACTTCCTCATATGTCGCAGGGTCATCGGTGTTGTCCTCCAACATGACACTCATAACGGGATCATACCAATCAGGAGTGGTACGAGTTCTTGTTGACCTGCGAGGCTCTGTAGCAACTTCAACCGAAGTTTCATGATGATCATCATTAGCTTCCTCTCTTATTGGTGTAGGCGCCACAGGAACTACTTCCAGTGCTGTGCTACTCGCAAGTTCGAGAGAAGGTTCAACAACCTCGTCGAGTTCTACTTTCCTTCCAGTCACTTCTTTCGAGAGAAATTCCTTCTCTAGAAAGGATCCATTCTTGGCAACGAAAATTTTGCCCTCGGATCTATGATAGAAGGTATACCCAATAGTTTCCTTCGGGTATCCTATGAAGACGCATTTTTCCGCTTTGGGTTCAAGATTGTCCGGCTGTAACTTCTTTACATAAGCTTCGCAACCCCAAACTTTAAGGAACGACAATTTAGGTTTCTTGCCAAACCATAATTCATACGGTGTCGTTTCAACGGATTTAGATGGTGCCCTATTTAAAGTGAATGCGGCTGTTTCTAATGCATAACCCCAAAACGATAGCGGTAAATCTGTAAGTGACATCATAGAACGAACCATATCTAAGAGAGTTCGATTACGAACTTCAGACACACCATTACGTTGTGGTGTTCCCGGCGGTGTCAATTGTGAAAGTATCCCGCATTTCTTCAAATGCTCGCCAAACTCATAACTTAGATATCACCTCCACGATCAGATCGTAGAAATTTAATCTTCTTGTTACGTTGATTCTCTACCTCACTTTGAAATTCCTTAAACTTCTCGAAAGTTTCGGACTTATGTTTCATGAAATAGATATACCCATATCTACTCAAGTCATCCGTGAAGGTAAGAACATAACGATAACCACCGCGCGATGCTACACTCATTGGTCCACATACATCAGTATGTATGATTTCCAATAGGTCCGTAGCTCGCTCCATCATACCAGAAAATGGAGTCTTAGTCATTTTACCCATCAGACATGCTTCGCATCTTTCAAGTGATTCGAAATCAAGTGATTCGAGAAGTCTATCGGAATGGAGTTTCTTCATACGCTTCACTCCAATGTGACCAAGACGACAGTGCCACATATAGGTCGAGTTATCGCTCAACTTCAAACGTTTAGCCTCAATGTTATTTATGTGTATATTACTACAATCAAGATTCAATAAGAATAGACCATCTATCAAAGGTGCATGTGCAGAAAACGTATTACTCATATAAATCGAACAACCATTGTCCTCGGACTTAAACAAGTAACCATCTCGCAATAAACATGATCCTGATATAATGTTCATGATCAACGCAGGCACCAAATAACAATTATTTAAGTATAAAACTAATCTCGATGGTAGATGAAGAGGTAGCGTGCCGACCGCGATCACATCAACCTTTGATCCATTTCCAACGCGCATCGTCACCTCGTTCTTCGCTAGCTTCCGTTTATTCTGCATCACCTGTTTCGAGTTACAAATATGAGCAACCGAACCAGTATCAAATACCTAGGCACTACTACGAGTACTAGTGAGATACACATCAATAACATGTATATCGGATATACCTTTCTTCTTGATGTTGCCGTTCTTCAAATCCGCCAAGTACTTTGGGCAATTCTGCTCCCAGTGACCCTCTTGCTTGCAGTAAAAGCACTCAGTATCAGGCTTAGTCCTAGCCTTGGTCTTCTTTATCGGTGCGGCAACTTTCTTACCGCCCTTCTTGAAGTTTCCCTTTTTCTTAGACTTTCCTTGCTTCTTGAATTTGGTGGTCTTATTGACCAAGAACACTTGGTGCTCTTTTTTGATCTCCACTTCTACAGATTTCAACATGGAGAAGAGTTCTAGCAACGTCTTGTCCATGTTTTGCATATTGTAGTTCATCACAAAGTTCTTGTAACTTGGTGGTAGTGATTGGAGGACACGGTGAATCCCCAAAGAATTAGGAATCACTATACCCAAACTTTGGAGTTTGTTTGTGTGCCCAGACATCTTAAGCACATGCTCACTGACGGAGCTGCCCTCTTCCATCTTGCAGTTAAAGAACTTTTCAGAAGCCTCATAACTCTCAACTGCCGCCTGAGCCTCAAATATCATTTTGATTTCATGGACAATATCATGTGGGTCATGGTTCTCAAACCTTTTCTGAAGCTCCAATTCCAAACCATACAAGATAGCACACTGAACTGTGGAGTACTGATTCTTCCGAGCGAGGAAAACATTCTTTACCTCATCGGTAGCATCAGCTGCAGGCGGGTCACCCAGCGGTGCATCCAGCACATAGGTCAAATTACCAGCATTGAGGATAATCCTCAAATTGCGGAACCAATCCGCGAAGTTGCTTCCATTGTTTTTCAACTTTTCTTTCTCTAGGAACGCATTAAAATTGATGGTAGGGGCCGCCATTGATCTACAACATATTTGCAATAGTTTAGACTAAGTTTATGACAAATTGAGTTCTAATTAATAGTTAAATTAATCTAGGTGAACTCCCACTCAAAACAATATCCCTCAAATTGTTTTAGTGATCACATGAACCAAATCCACCACATCAAAACCGATCATCACGAGACTTGATGTAGCTCCAATGGCAAACAATCAACATGTTCATCATATCTACTATATGACTCATGCTTTACCTTTCGGTGATCCATGTTCCGAGACCATGTCTGTACATGCTAGGCTCGTCAAGATCAAACCTTAGCTTCCGCATGAGCAAATCTGGCTTGCTCACGTTGTATACACTCGCAGAATCTAGCACACCCGATCATCCCGTGGTGCTTCGAAACAACGAGCTTTAGCAGCGGTGCTTACTAAGGATGAACACTTTAAAACTTGAAATTTGTGTGCATGAGGGATCATCTTATAATTCTACCGTCGTTAACTAAGCAATACAAGATGCATAAAGGGTTAACATCACATGCAATTCATAATATGTGATATGATATGGCCTTTCTTCTTGTGCTTCCGATCTCCATCTTCTAGCACGAACATGATCTCCATCATCACCAGTATGGCGTCAAGGTCAATGGCGTCGTTTCATGGTTGTCGTCCACCAGCTTCAACTATTACAACTACTTTGAATAGACACGTGGGTCTTAACGGAATTTAAAGACAACCATATGGCTCCTGCCAGTTGCCAACTTACAATAAGGAACATTGCATACATCAAATATAATCACAAACATGGCCATATCACATCAAGGCACACCCCTGCAAAACAAAGTTAGACGCCTCTAATTTTCTTTGCATATTTTACGTGGTTTGGGGATTTCAATAAGTGTCGTTCTAACTTATGAACAAGAACCACAACGTTGATGTTTGAACTATCAAGTGCCCGTTGTAAATTGAATCTATACTATGACGGGAGAGACAGACACCTGCAAAGCCACTTATGCAATACAAGTTGCATGTTGAGCGTGGAGCAAGTCTCATGAAACGATGTCATGTAAGGTTAGCCCGGGCTGCTTCATCCCATCATACCGCAAGATGCAAAGTACACAAGAAGCAATTGATAATAAAAGCACCACCGCCCACAATGACCATTGTGTTCTACTCGTGCAACAGATCTACATATAGACACGGCTCTGATACCACTGTAGGGGTTCGTAGCATGGAAAACAAAAAATTTCCACCGCATGCAAACAAACAAGCCAAGATCTATCTACTAGATTGTAGCAACAAGTTGATAGAGGAACTCACCCTCGAAGATTCTAAAGAGATTAACGAGAGCAGATTCTCGTGGATGATGTAGTCGTACTCTTGCCGATCTCAAGATCGCGTAGACGATCCTTCCGGCGCTGCGTTCCGGCAGCTCTTCCGCAGTCGGTCACACGTTCGGTACTCGATGAAGACCTTCCTCTCCCTTGTTCCAGCAGGCAGCGGAGATTGTAGCACTCTCCTCGCGATTCCGGCAGCATGACGGCGTGGTGTCGGAGGTAGAGGGGAGATCTCGCAGGGCTTCGCCTTAAGCCGGAGTGAGTATGGTAGAGTATGAGAGAGGCCTTGGTGATCTAGGGTTTATAAGGCACCAAGGGGAGGGCTTGGCCGGCGGCTAGGGTTTGGGGAAACCCTAACTCGCCGAGTTAGAGGAGGCCCTAGGCGGCGGCGACTTGGAGGAGGCCGGCGGCTTGGGGCTAGGGTTTTGGGTGTGAGGGGTAGGGGCGCCCTACCCCTCCTTATATAGGTGGAGGGTGGCCATTTGGGAGGAGGGATTCCTCCCCCAACTCGGCCTCCTTGGCTGGCGGGTGGAGGGAGGGGACTTCCTCCCCAAGTAGGTTTCCTACTCTACCTCCACCAAGCAAACATTCCTGGTGAAAACACCGAAATCATTCCCAAACTCCGAAACAGGACTTTCCTTATATGAATCTTATTCTCCGGACCATTCTGGATCTCCTCGTGATATCCCGGATCCCACCCGAGACTCCAAACAACATTCGGTGTCTTACTCATCATTCCATAACTACTCAACAACATCGAATCCTTAAGTGTGTCTTCCTACGGTTCGTGAATTATGCGGACATGATCGAGACACTTCTCCGATCAATAACCAATAGAGGAATCTGGAAATTCATATGGCTCCCACCTATTTCTACGATTACTTTGCGATCGAATGAACCAATTACATACGATACCAATTTCCCTTTGTCTCACGATAGTTTACTTATCCGAGGTTTTGATAGTCGGTATCTCTGCATACCTAGTTCAACCTCGTTACCGATAAGTACTCTTTTCTCGTTCCCGTGGGATGTGATCCCTTGTGAGCCAGTCACATGCTTGCAAGCTAATTGGATGACATTCCACCGAGAGGGACCAGAGTATATCTATCTGTCATATGGATGGACAAATACCACTCTTGATCCATGTATCTCAACCCATACTTTCCGAACACTCAATGCCATCTTTATTGCCACCTAGTTACGGTGTGGTGTTTGATGTCATCAAAGCATCCTTCCGGTGATGGTGATAAGCATGATCTCATGGTCGAAGGAATTAGGTTACTATGTATCAGAAAGCTTATACCAATTGAACTATTAAAATGATTTGATCTTTATGCTACGCTTATCTATAGGAGTATGTCCATCATACCATTCTCCTAATGATATGATCTTGTCGTTAATAACATCTTAATGTTCATGATAGGGAAACCACAATCATCTATTAACCAACAAGCTAGTATTATGAAGAGGCTTTACTAGGGACTGTAATTTAGTTTACAAATCACACAAGTATTAATTTTTCCGGTTAATACTCTTATAGCATGAATGTAAACATTTATCATAAACACAAAGATATAATAATAACTACATTTATTATTACCTCTAGGTCATATCTCCAACAGGGAGTGGAATTAGAGAGGTTACCAGGGTGGGCGGCCATGTGCGCGAAGGCGCCGGTGTCCATGAACTAGTCCCCGCCACCGCCATACGCGCCCGCCGTGGAGGTGGACTGGAGGGCGGTCAGCAAGGCGGGGTCCCACTAGGCCGTGCTCGGGGCGCGGCGTAGGAGGCAGGAGGAGCAGGGGCACGGCGGCGGGCTGGGGCGCCGCGGCGTAGAGCGCTTGGTGCAGGGTCGGGCGCTACCCCATGGTGCCCGAGTATGGGGCGCACGGCACGGGCATGGTATAGGCATGGACGACCCCGGTCCAGGGGTTATGACCGGCGATCCATGGCGGCGTGGGGCGATCTGCTGAGGTGGACGAGGCGTGGTGGCGGTGTCACCGGCATGGCCACCACCGTTGCCGCCACCGTTGCGACATCGACGAACGTTATGTCCTCTGTTGCGTCCCCCGTTGCCACCACTGTTGCCACCACCGTGGGGAGGTGGTATGGGCGCGAGCGGCAGGGGCGAGTAGAAGCCCGGGAGCAGACTCGGGGCGCGCGGGGCAGGGGCTGGGGCGCGTGGCGCGGGGGCAGGTCCACCCCGGGAGTAGTTGGAGACGAAGGTGGTGTGGGCCGCCCAGGCCCGAAGGTGCTTGATCCGGCGCTCCTTGCGACGGAGATAGGCCACGGCCTGCTCGAATGTCGGCGTGGTGAGGAGCGTGAGGTTGGAGGCGGCGTTGCTAAGGTTCTCGCCGAGGCCGGCCGACAGCGTGGAGAGCATGATCTTGTCATCGATCGGGAACTCCAAGTCGCGAAGCTCGTCGGAGAGGCTCTTGAGACGGAGGCAGTAGTCGTCGAGGGAGAGGTCATTCTAGTGGGTGCCGAAGAACTCCTGTTGGAGGAACGTGACGCGCTGGATCTTGTTGTCGGTGAAGAGGCCGGTGATCTTGGTCCAGACGGTGTGCGCGGAGTCGCCGTCACGGACGACGGTACGGAAAATCTCGTTGGAGATGGTCTAAAAAACCAGCGGATGATGGTCGCATCGATGGCGAACCAGTCGGGGTCGTGCGGCATGGTGAGGAGGTCGATGGTGCCATCGGCATGATCGAGGAGATCATACTCGCGGAAGAGGAGGCCGAAGTACGTCTTCCACGGTAAGAAGTTTGCAGCGGTGTGAGAGAGCTTCACCGGCATGCACTCGAGGATGGGGACGTCATGGATGACGGCGACAGAAGGGCCGGCGAAGGGGTTGCTGCTCCCGGAGACGGTGTCGCTGAAGGGGTTCCCGGAGTACGGGGAGTTGAGATCATCCATGACGACGTCGGGGGCGGAAGCTGTAGTGGTGGGGAGGGGCGGAAGCGGTGAAGCGGAGGAGGGGCCGGCGGCGCACTGGGAGGCGGCGGCTGGAGAGGAGAGGGAGGAGGCCGGCAACGCTTGGGGAGGCGAGGACTAGGGTTTAGGGAGGAGGGGCCAGCGACGCGAGGGACGAGGCGGCGGCTAGGGTAGGAGCACCGGAGGGACCTCCCATGTAGAATAATATGGACAATGCACATGCCCAATAGGGCCGACTTATATATATATATATATATATATATATATATATATATATATATATATATATATATATATAGAAACCCTATTCAGCACCCAGGGTGCAGAATAGTTATTTTGCACCCAACATATTTTTACGTTGTTATATTGAAAAAATTATGTTTTGTATACCAATAATTATCTTTATATATTCACCACAACCAAAAAATTTGACATAAAAATTAAGTTTATGAGTCATTATAGTGTAAAAAACACCAAAAATATGTATTTTATATCCAATTTTTTTACGGCATGTAAACAAAAATAATTATGTCATTTCTAAATTTTATTATGTTCTTCTCGACTTACAAAGTAATACAAAATTTACGTGATATAAAAATAATATACGGTTTTAAAGATAGAGGATAGGTGTAGAATAACTATTCTACACCCTGGGTGTCAAATAGCGCCGCCCTCTCTCTCTCTCTCTCTCTATATATATATATATATATATATATATATATATATGTATATATATATATATATAATTACAGGTACAACCCTGAAATACACGGGGACCTATATCTATACAATATATATCTCAACAACTATGACTCCAGCAAAGTGCAAGTTCTTTATCTGGCTGCTTCTGCAAAACAAGCTGTGGTGTGTGGACCGGCTGATGCGGCGAGAATGGACAAACTGCTATTTCTTCCCTCTCTGCATCCGCCAACTTGAGACTGCACGCCATCTCTTCTTCGACTGTCCGTTTGCCAGGCTGCTGTGGGCGGCCGTTGCGGCTTGGCCGCATTGTAGTGGGCTGGCCTCGATTCACTGGGCAAGTACAGCTTCAGTTCCGGAGGCCTGGGAAGCCATGATCCAAGCGTCACCATCTGCCCACCGCGATGGTGTCAAATCTATCATCATCCTCACCACCTGGGTGCTTTGGCAGGAGAGAAACAACCGGGTGTTCAAGGAGAAGCATACCTCAATCCGCAGGCTTCTGCAGCTCGTCAGCGACGACGCAAATGAATGGGCGCTAGCAGGTGCTAAAAGCTGAAGAAGATGATCTGGGAGCCACCTTGAGCTCCGGTTCTAGCTAGCTTAGAATGAGTAGAATGTTTTTTCCCATTATTTTTGTTTCCTTTCCGGTTACTCCTTGCCCCTGGCACCTTTTGTAAATACTCTACCTACTAATGCAAAAAACGAAGGCCAGCAGTTGCTGGATCTTTCAAAAAAAAAAAGATAGACTATGATTAGAAGACATCATCTCGTACCACTGTGAGAATTGTATTACTTATGTGATTAGCTATCGTTTCTCTCTCTTTTACAACAACGATCATCCTAGCTATGTGGTACTTTTAATATATCACCATTTCCCTTAAGATCTCTAATCTAGTGTGCATGTAAATATTATCATATTTCATGTTCTATTTGTTGTGCAGTTATGGCAGAGGGAGGTTACAACCTTGAGGCAGCAAGTGCAGAACTTACAACACAATAATAGGTAATATTAATATTCTTTAGTATTCCCTCGATCAAAGTCTGTAAAACCCCCTCCAGTTTGAGATTAACTTTGACCATAATTTTGACTAAAAGTATGTATTATCTGCCATGAAAATTGTACAATCCAAGGTGTATGTTTTACTGTGTATATAACTCATATTTTATTTGTTAAACTCATGGCTAGGATTGATCTCAAAATTCGAGAAGGCCTTATAAACCTGGACCGAGGGAGTATCCTCTGTGCATAGAAATAAAATGCTAGTTAGTAGAGCTATCCAAAACTTCTTGTTTTAGTTGTAACATATGAAAATCAATTGGATTGAAATAGTCTATGATGTATGCCAAGATATTTGAACTTCAGACTAGGCTGGTGAAAACTGATGTATCCAGTAGCACTTCTTGTTGGGACGAATGAAGAAACTATGTATCTAGTAGCTAGTTACTACACTGATAAGCCATGTGGTCTCTTATGGATATACAGGCAACTATTGGGAGAGGAACTATCTGGCTCAACTATTCGTGATGTGCAGTTTCTCCAGAACCAACTTGAGATTAGTTTGCATTCAGTAAGAAAGATGAAGGTACCCTTTTATCGCCCCATCTTATCATCTATTTTAACTGCATTTAAATATGCATGATACATACTTTATGTGTAACTGATTTCCTTAGGAGAAACTTCTGGCTAAGGAGATCCAAGAACTCAACCAAAAGGTTCACTACATTGCGTTCATCTTATTGTTGCTGTTGAGGGTGTTGAAGCAGCTCAAGTGTCGGTCCTTGCATAAGTCTATGTTATTAACGACTAAGTATGTTATGAGATGCGATGAAATTTTCTTTTGTACGTAGGGATTTATTATTGAGAAGGAAAATCTAAAACTTGGCAAGGAGTTGAGCAATGCTCATGAGCACAAGATGGAACTGCAAAACAAGGTAAGAAATGTCCTAGATACCCTACTAGTGAAATGCTACTCCCTGGTGATTATGGCATATTTTGTGTCGTTAGACAAGCCTCTGACCAACAGTTACTTTTTAAATACACAACTATCATAACAAAACAATTTTGAAAATGAACCTAATGACAAAAAAATCATGTCATATAAGACATTATTCATTGAGAAATTGTTGATCAAAGATTCGTCTAAATGAAAAAAATTCGACTTCTTACCTACGCTTGGAGTTTGTAATATCTAGTGGCTATGGCTGCATGCATTAGTCGACGCCGAGGCTAGGATCTTCCCTCCTTTAAGAAAAAAGCAGTAGTGACTTCCTTAGCGTTTACCCTAACACATGTAAGCCAATGCATTCAGTTTAGTTCCTCAATCTAGAAGTCCCTGAAATTTTGAAAAACAAAATCATGGCATAGTATGTCTTGCCATTTTGTAGACATCAACATGATTTTTAAGTTGAAACTTTGACCAATCTAATTGGTAAAAAAATCACAATAGAGATCAAAAGAATATTTGGTTAGTCAAATCATAAAAACGACCAACAATTACGATGAGAGGGCATACAATTTTAAACTCTATTATGGACAAACAACGAAAACAATGTCCGCAACTCATGAGTAATGCAAAAGAGAATGCATGTGTGCTCAGCCAATATGGTTGCAAGCATAGAAGAGAACTTATGTTTGACAAATGAATTTTCATGTGATAATTATTTAGATTTCCGCAACTTATGTTCGCAACTAGCTGGTGGAAGCATCTCAAAAGAGATTTTCATGTCAATGGTTGTGATCAATATTTTAAACTCTATTTCAGCCAATATGTCCGCAACTTATGTTCGAATGGGCAGCATGCTGGTGGAAGCATCTCAAAAGCTAGAGCACGGGAACAAAATATTGACCTTGAATTGTGTCAGCATGAACATGATGATGAATAACAGCTACTATCTCGTCCACTAGCTGGGTAAGTATTCATGTCCAAAAAAATGTCCAATTACATTGTTAAAAAGATCCACTTGCTCAGTCGCATGTCAATCAAGTTACAATTAATTACACATGCTATTTATGAACCAAAATTTATTGATTTGCATGAAATAACCCCGTTGTATTTCAGTGCTTGGACGACAACATCCAAGGTCATCAATTGTTGTGCATACAGTGCAATTTGCCCGAGGAGTCAACAACCATGTATCCATGGCGTGCACATCAAAACTAAACTAAACGAAGCATAACACACCCCGAACCTTATACATTTCTTTGTGTTGAAGACACATATAGAGCTGCAAATGTATTTATGTGGATCGAACTCGATCTACAAGGAGACGAGAAGTTCATATAGACAATTAACTAATATGTGTACGCTTATGTTTTTGGGTACTCAAAGTGTCAACCATTTAACATATTGATCACAACCATTGACGACTTGAACAACACATACCGTGGTATATATGCAAAATTTATACGTGATGGTTATATTTTGAAGAAGCTCCTTGAGGATCAACCATGTCCATCAGCTTACACAGTTTTTTTGCACATATTCCAGTTTTATTGTAGCTGGTATTTAATAGGAAGATAATGCAAAGAAAATGAAGTAATGCTACTAGCACACTGGGGAGGAACCAAAACAAATCTTCTCCGATATTTGTGAGCTAACCTTTAAATTACAAGTAATATACAGGGCGTGACGTTTACCGGATTCCAAAACCTCGTACCCTCCGTACAAGAGATTCCATTTGCAAATTCTAGTGAGTGCCATTCTTAATACTAATCGGGTATATCCATGAAGCGGAGTCGTCAGATAGACCGAGCTGACCGAAGCCTAACCCAGGACATATCGACTCGCTAAATACGATAACTGACGCATATTGGACCCATACGACTCGCCGACTGGAGGCCCAAGATAGTGGCTGCAATACGTAGCCCATCAAAACACTTGTAAACCCTAACTGGCTAGTGGCTATATATATAAAGCCATCGGAGGCACCCCTTTGCGTGATCGCTCTCTCACATCATATTAGACATAGTATCTCCCTCCGCATATGGCGTCTTCATCTAAACCAATCTATGATCATATACTGGATTGACAGCAGGATGTAGCGATCCTCCACCGAGGGGACGTGAACCTGGGTACATCGTGTGCCAATCTCGTTTCCAGATTCTCCTATATCGTCTTGCCTCCTCTACGTAAGCTATCCCTGTAACATCTGTCATATCAATACCATGACAGTTGACATCCACTGTGAGGCAAACGGTGCTTTCAGGTGATGATCTGGGTAGGATACGGCCAGATCGCATCTGGCGCGACGTCCAAGAAGTGCTATCCGATGAATCAGGGTCAGAAGTGGATGGATCTGATCCGGCTGCCTCCCCCTCGCGGCTGACGCATGCAGTCGATTCGGAAGATTTCAGACGCCATGCTAGATCCGTTCCATATGATATGCCTGAGGACGACCTACACAGCAGGAAATCTACTCGCGGGCGACGAAGGAAACCAGTCGGCATAAGAGAAAAAATCATACATGGCGATGACTGACTCAAATCTCAAGAAGCCATGTCCGCCACCAGCCAGTGGAAAACTTCCATCAGGCAAAACATACACGCTCAATCGTTTGCGACCTTGACTAATGGGATTTTTCTATTCAGTCTGATCTTTTTTATGCACTGGTTACAATGCGAATCAACTGCAGTATTTTTTTTGTTCTAATACTATCTTTTATTTTTGGAATACATGCGCATCACCGCTAAATTGGTCGTGGTCTCTCTGATTGCCAAATGCGTGTTTGCATCGGTATCGGACTCGTGATCGCCTTGAGCCAGCCCCGCTGCGCTCAGAGCCTATCCCTGGACTTGACGACCTCGACGGCGTTTGGCAGCGCGTGTACATATCACCACGATTTCAACGATGGGTACAAAACGCGGAGGCTCAACGTCAACATTGTCACTGTGGAGCACCCTCTCTCCACTCAAGATTATTCTGATTATTATCCTATCTACTAATTGTTTTTGTATGCAAAGCACAATAAGAACCAAGTTGCAATGTGAGATCCTCGGAGGAAAACATCGGCATCCGAGGTGCGGTCAACTCGTCGTCTCTACTCATCACAACAGACCGACTCCGACCTCCTCATGATCTCGACAAATAATCTGAGGATGCCGCTGAGTGGACTATGTGTCTATCATGTCTACCCCATCCGACGCATCGACTACACTCTGTCACGTCAACTCGATGTTCATGGACTCGCCATCATGGATTCGTCACGCTCGAGGACTCTCTCGCCGTGGTCACGGACTCTCCCTTGTGGACTGGCCATGTTCGGCGATTTGTCCATCGCCGACTCTCCATGCTACTGGCTAAACGCCGCTCGACTTCGCCATACCGCGACCTCCGCCCGCCGCGTCGACACCATGTCCGCCGCGTCGACTTCGCCATAGCGCGACCTCCGTCTGCCGCGTCGACCCCATGTTCGCCGCATTGACTTCGCCATAGCGCGACCTCCGTCCGATGGGTCGACCGCGTGTCTGCCGCGTCAGCTTTTCCATAGCGCAATCTCCGTCTGTCGTGTCGACCCCGTGTCTGCTGCGTTGACTTTGCCGTAGCGTGACCTCCGTCCACCGCATTGACCCCGTGTCCTCCGCGCTGATTTCTCCATAGCGCGACCTCCGTCCGCCGCGTTTACCCCGTGTCCGTCGCGTCGACTTCTCCATAGCACGACCTCTGTTCGCCGCATCGACCATGTGTCTGCCGCGTCCACTTCGCCATAGCACGACCTCCGTCCGCCGCGTTGACCCCGTATTCGCCGCTTCGATTTCGCCATAGAAAGACCTCCGTCCACCGCGTCGACTCCGTGTCCTCCGCGTCTACTCCGCCAAAGCACGCCTATACTTCCGCAGCGTCGACCCCGTGTCCGCTGCATCAACTTCGACATAGCGTGGCCTCTGTCTGCCGTGTTGACCCCGTGTCCGCTGCGTGGACTTCTCTATAGCGCGACCTCCGTCCGCCACGTCGACCCCATGTCCGGCCCCGTCGACTTGGCCATAGCACGACCTTCGTCCGACGACTCCGCCAAAGCACACCTATACTTCCGCTAAGTCGAATGCATACGCCACACTTGCTAAGGGCCCCTCATCATCCGAGTCGCCAGAGAGGGTCGCATGCCACGCTGCATGGACTCACCACTGGGCGTCTCTTCTCTGCGGTAAAATCAGTTCGCCTTTGTCAACCTTTGAAAGAGAGGCTCGCAATGGACAACTAGAGCGGACGAGAACTCGAGCCTCGGATCGAAAATGAAAACCGCTAACAAAGAACCATCATTGGAGTCTCCTTTCTCGACTGGCCTTACGGACCAAGACAAATGGCATTGCTACACAAACATCACCATGTCCTCCTCAACCTTAGACAGTGTGACTCACACGGCCAAGTACTACGAACGAGGACTCACAAACTGAGCCTCGGATCGTCCAGGAAGAATGCCTAGCTGAGAGCCATCTTTGGAGTCGCCACGCGACTGCCCCCCGGGCCAAGACAAGAGACTCGCTAACAAAACAGCACAATCGATCCCTGCCAACATTGGATGAGCGACCCGCCACACTCGGGGACTCTTCCCTCGCGGACTCGATCAACGTGGACTCGCCATGCTCGGGGACTCTCCCCTCGCGAACTCGCTCAATACGGACTCTCCATGTTCAGGGACTCTCCCTCGTGAACTCGCTCAATAAGGACTCACACACTCGGAGACTCTCCCTCACCGACTCGCTCAATGCGGACTCTCCACGCTTGGAGACTCTCCACTCACGGAATCTCTCAACGCGGACTCGCCATGATCGGGTACTCTCCTCTCACGGATTCGCCATGCCCGGGGACTCTCCCCTCACCGACTCGCCCGGCACGGACTCGCCGCCTGCCATGCTCGGGAACTACCACTACTATTTTCAGAATATGCATCTCTAAAGAGCCTCAAGTCGCCTCTACAAGCCAACTCGATCCTCAGGGACTACTCTTGGAATATTGCTGAGTTAAGCATAGAGCAAGTCAACTCCAATCGGCAGACGACTCGTCAAGTTTTCAGTTCTTTTGGCTCCGAGCTCGACAACAACATTGCCCCTCGAATGCGACATTGCTTTTGAGTCATTGTGCCCATGTGATTGTCGCAGGGTATACGTGGACTCGCCCTTGTGTCGCGGACTCGCCATCGTGACCTTGCCCTCGCAGACTCGCCACACACGTGGAATCACCATCGCGACCTCGCCACTCACGCGGACTCGCCATCTTGACCTCGCCCTCGTAGACTTCGCACGCACGCGGACTCGCCATCGCGACCTCGCCATCATAACCTCGCCCTCGCGGACTCGCCATCCTAACCTCGCCCTCGTGGACTCGCCACGCTCGGGGGATTCTTCCCATAGCGGGCTCGCCCATCTCAGAATCACCAGCGCCGACTCGACGACTTCATCAACAAAGACTTGATGGCCTCCACGTATGCTATTCGTCAACCTCTACAACAGCAAGATAACAAGGCATTGGTCAAACTTCTCTAAGGGGTGACTCCATCCAACGGCGACTCGCCTTGGCGAATGAACTACTTTATGAGTTATTTCTCTGTTTCAGTAGCTCGCCAACGACTCACCATCGACATCACCCGGAATTTCCTGTGCCAATTCGGCGGCTTGAAGTCATCGTCGAGTCCCTAACGCGCTCGGAAACTACTGATGGGGGAATACCAATCAAGGTATACCCACGAAGCGGAGTCGACAAATGGACCGAACCGACTGAAGCCTAGCTCAGGGCGGATCGACTCACCGAATACAGCGACTGGCGCATATTGGACCATACGACTCGCCAACTGGAAGTCCAAGATAGCGACTGCAATACGTAGCCCACTAAAACACTTGTAAACCCTAACTGGGTGTATATATAAAGCCATCAGGGGCACCCCTTTGGGGGATCGCTCTCTCACATCATATTAGACATAGTCTCTCACTCCGCCTACGGCGGCTTCATGTAAACCAATCTTTAATCATATACTGGATTGACAGCAGAATGTAGCGATCCTCCACCCGGCAGACATGAACCTGGGTATATCATATGCCAATCTCGCTTCCGAATTCTTTTGTATCGCCTTGCCTCCTCTACATAAGCTATCTCATGTAGCATCTGCCGTGTTAATATGACAACACTGCGGGAATACTGCGGGAATACATAAGCAAAGTTGTGTAATATGATTTGTCGAGGAAAGACATGTGAGTCAACATGCACTTTGCCTCCTAATTTGCTAGTTGCATAATAAAATAGCTCACATGCAAGTTGCACATATATTTGGAGTACTAGTCTACTTTTCTTCTCTTCACTTTATTCACATATATAGGGGCCGATAGTACATGTTCACACAACCATACATATATACTGATGTTCACACAACCATCTACAACCATCTAGCTAGTTAGATGATCTAGTGTGTTGGTGAGAGGAATAGAGTGAAAGAGACTGTGATTAGGAGGATTGAGAACATGGGGAAGGGGTAGGCCACCTTCTGCAAGCGGCGTCCTGATGAAGAAAGCAGGAGAGCTGGCGATCCTCTGCGATGTCCAGGTCGCTTGACATCATCTTCTCCTCCAATGGACGTCTCTACGAGTATGCCAGCTCAATGACCACCGACACCTCCATCGCCATGGCTTCCACCATTCGCAAGTACACAACTGCAAACGACCACCAGCAAGTAGCAACTGTTGAATCCAGTGCCACGACTCATAGTATGCATGCATTGCCTTGCAACCTAGCTTGCTAACTAACTAATCCCAACTGTTCCAAAATACACAACGTTTTGGACTTAAAGATAATTTTTTAATTCTTTTTTTTTTGAGAGCCTCAACGCTGAGTTACAAGGGTAGTATTACAAACAATTTTTTAATTCTTTTCAATATGAAACTTGGCCCATTATTTTTCCAAACAAGAAAAACGGTAGAATTATAAAATATTTTTCATGACAAATGTATCTATACTATTTTGACCATTCTCACTGATATTATTACGTAATGTTGATTCTTTTTTAGAGGAAGTAGTATTAGTAGTTCCGTCCTAATTCTAAATTTATTTAATTATCTCACCAACATTTAATCATAGTATATATATACTTTTAGTGCTACATCGCTGGTCAACTAATTAACATATTATATATCCTTAATTTTTGGTAGGCACACGGAAATGTTTTTTTACTTGACAACAATTGTAAAATTAAATTTGATAGCCTTTTTTAAAGAAATTTTCGCAACTGAAAATTTATAGTGGCAAAAATTATTGTTCAGCTAATAAAAAAAATTCTTTCTTTCTAGTTTTTGGAGGGAGAAGTAAGGATTACATCATGAAATGCAGATGCTTGAAGAACGTCATCGGTATATAAGTTCTAATTTCACTTTCTATGTTAGCCTTCTCGATTAAATCAGTTTGAAACAAGACATGGAAACATTCAAGTGACCACCCATTGCTTAGCTTTCAGGAACCTCAGATTAACCACCTAAGGAACAAAAGACTTGTGTTTATTGGAAAATCAACTATGAAAGAGGTTAGAGCATCTCTAGCAGATCCTGGATTTCCTCACTATGGAAAACGCATATCGCGTTTCCAAAAGACTGTTTTGCGGTACCGCGCATGCTGGGATAGAACAGATGCCAGAAACTCATACTAGAAACTTTTCCAATACGTGTTTTCAGGATTCATTCTGCCTCAGACTGGATTTTTTTACTGTGTTTAGCTTATATTCATGATTTGGATAACAATCTTAATAAAAAAACTTATTAATGGTTTAGCATCACACATTACAACACTTATCAAAATTACAATAATAGTTCAAATCCAAATAATTAAACAAAAAACGAATGCAATTGTTCAAATCATACATGAAAACAAATGGAATTAAATGAATAAATTTGGAGACTATCTCCCACCATACAGTTGCCATTGATACTCAGTGAAATCATTATGAAGTTGGGTATGTATACCCATGTTTTTAGTTTGGCGGTATGTCTCAAGAAAAGCCTGGATCCAGTTGGGGTTTCTTTGAGGTTTCACATGGCTACCAATGTTTTCAAATAAAATTTCCAACTCCATATATCTCATCCACGATGTTCATGTTATGCATAATCACACATCTCTTCATGATATTTGAGAGGGATTTCTTATCCCAATATTTGGCATGACCTTGAGAAATAGCAAACCAAGCTTCTTGTAACACACCGAAAGGTCTCTCAATGTATCTTTTCCTTGCTTCTTGAGCTTGGGCAAATACATAGTCCTTCCTTGTTTTGGTCGTTTGGACGGTCTTCAAAAATGTTGACCTAGAAGGATATATGAAATCATATAGATAATACCCCATGATATAGTTATACCGATTGATGGTGTAGCTGCAATCCAAAGCATCTCCATTAGAAATCCAAGCACACTAGATATCGTTGAGACACTAGTAGAAAAAGGGCCTATAGTCCCGGTTTGTAAGGGCCTTTAGTCCCGATTTTGCACCCGGGACTGCGAAATCGGGGCTAAAAGCCTATCTCTAGTCCCGGTTTGTTACAACCCGGGACTAGAGGTCACCGCATGGGCCAGCGCATGGCCGTTTTTATAGCAGGGGACGAAGGACCTTTATTCCCGTGTCGTAATACGGCTCTGGACTAAAGATGTTTTTTCAATTTTTTTTCAAATTTTTTCTTGAACTTTTGAATTGTTTGGCTCGTAATCCTCTCACTTGGAACATTTTTAGTACTAACTATATGTAATCTTAGGTCAAATTACACTTACGGTAAACTTCCCAGTCGGTCATCCATCCTAGCACTACTCCATCCTCAACACGCTTAACTTCTCTGTTCCATCAGGATGTCCTCGCGCGAAGCCCATTTATACCTTGTTGTCAACACTACAATATCTATCCTATTAGCCCATATCAATATGCCATACATCTTTATTTTTGAAATTACAAACAACTATTTTAGTAAACAACAATAAATAAGTAATAATAATATTTTAATCCAATGAAAGTAAAAAACCAAATAAAATAATATTTTATTCTTTTTCTGCCATTTATTCATTTAATATGGCATAAATAATATCTTTAAATCTGTAAATCGAAATTCGACAAATAATATATCCATAATTATCATAAAAATGTGAGGAATCCAAATATGGAATAAATAAAAATGCAAAAAAGTTAATTTTTTAAATAACTTTTTTTTCTTTTCAAATTTTGAAAATCTAAAATAATCTAAAATGGCCTAAGGCGGTTGAAATCGAATTCAAAATTTTTTCCACACATTTTGATAGGTTGTATATTTTTTTATATCATACGCAAAAGTTATAGCCAATTTAAGTTTTCCTGCCGGGGCTCGCACCCCTTTAGTCCCGGGCCGTATCACGACCCGGGACTAAAGGGTGTTGCCCGTGCCCAAACCCCTTTAGTCCCGGGCCGTATCACGACCCGGGACTAAAGGTCCGAAACGACCTAGGACTAGAGTTTCCTCGGGCTCCTAGCCACCAAAAACGGTACGAACCGGGACTAGTGCTCATACTAGTCCCGGCCCGGAAAAAACGGGACTAGTGTTAAACTCTAGATCGAACCGAAGACCCTTTTTCTACCAGTGAGAGATCCCCACAAACCAAGAAAGAAATGCCAAATCCAGAAGTCCTAGGATACCACTTCTTGAAGCAGAATAGTTGGATTATGATGATGACCAGTGTAATGACCATGCCAAGCTGCAAGGCGGTTCTTCCACCTCTAGTGCATGAAATCCACAACCCCAAGCATGCCTGGCCATCCTCTTGCTTCCTATTACTTCATTCACTGCCATCAACCGCATTGTATCCTCCTCATTGGGAGCTGGAAGGTACATGGGACCAAAAACCTAGATCATCACCTTGAGACCTGCCTCACACACTCGGGCATGGTCCTCTCCAATTTAAATATACTAGTCAGTATAATCAGTCGTAATGCCCTATGAAATCAATCTCATTGCAACCGATATCTTTTGATATACGCTATATCTAATAAGACCATCACAATTTATCCGCCAAGTGGAAAAAAGGGATCTTGTCACGCAAGCTTTAGCAATGCGCACTAATATCTCTTCCCGCATTCAGTTATGCCTATGAAAGAGTGAGCTAGGCAGGTGAAAACCTCAGTAAGGAATGAAAAGTTCGAAAATCATCTGATAGCCCAGTACTCGATCCCGAGGAATGCAAAGTCCGAAAACCATCAGGACACGACGCTTCCTTTTATTGCGGTGCTCGAGTTCCTTTGCGGGGCCAACACGATGAGATTCTCGACATCATGGTGAAAAGAACGATTCCTTGAGCAAAAACTACACGGAAAGTCCCAAGGAGATACTCATCTACCCTAGGGTTTCTTTGTTCAATCCATGGGCAAAGAAATGAGTGCACAGAGCACATGAAGAAAGAAATGGATAATTTACCTTGAGGCCAAAGATGGGTCAAATTGTGTCTGGAGGTGTGCACTTCTATAGAGGCGGTCTCCTCGATTGAGGCCTGAGAGCATCATCGACGAAGAAGGCTCCAACATAGATACTCATGAATGGATGGCCTGCGACGCCTCCTATGCAGCTCCCCGTAAAACCCATGGAGTCGGCGACTCAAATGAGATGGGAGCGGAAGGAAATATCGGGAAAGGAGAGATGGATGGTGGGAAACCTTTTGAGATCAAATCTACGGCGGCAGATGACAGGTGGAGACAAGGGTGGGGAAAAAGTTAAAATGCCAGTCGCGCCAATATTTTAGAATGGTATGGAAGTTGGATTTCTTTGTACAAAACCTTGAGATATTGCACAAGGGAGGTCTAGTACCCCGCTCCCATGAAAATATTTTATATGCCAGGATCTTTTCCAGGATATGAGAGTTTCGTTTTTTCACCATCGAAACCAGAAAATAGCGGTTATTATGTACGCCGAGGTATTTGCGGGATCCGCTAGAGATGCTCTTACACCATATCAGAGAGAAGAAGGTAGCACAGGTTCCTGGGACATTATGTTCTTACTCTTAATAATCATACCATTTCCACCATAATTATTATGCTAATAACTTTGTGAGTCCTAAATGTTGTAGGAACAAATTCTACTACTAAATCAGAATATTGGCCAATATTTCTGTCACTACCGTGTGCATCTTCAAACTCGCACCAATTAAACTTTGCATAAATGCAGTTGTCGTCAATGTTATCTTTAAACCCAAATCTCTTAATTGTCTCATTAAACTTTAGATACTATTGTCTAGAGGCTTTCTTTAATCCATAAATGTATTTCTTTAGGCGGCATCCCATATTTTCCTTGCCTTCCATGATAAAACCCTTGTGTCGTTTCATATAGACACTTTCTTCTAAATCCTCGTTTAGAAATTTCGTCTTTACATCCATCTGATGTAGCTCTAAATCAAAATGTGTCACTAGTGCCATTATGATTCTGAAGGAATCCTTACTTGAGATTGGAGAAAATGTCTCATTGTAATCTACCCACTCTCTTTATGTAAATCCTTTTTCCACAAGTCGTGATTTGTACTTTTCTACATTCCCACTAGAGTCATATTTAGTTTTGTAGACCCATTTACAACCTACTATTTTGGCTCCTTTAGGAATTTCTTCTAAATTCCAAAATTTCTTGGAAATCATCGATTTCATCTTGTCTTCCATGGCCTCCGGCCATTTTGATGAGTGAGGACTTCTTATGGCTTCTTCATATGAGGTGGGATCACCCTCCATATGAGCTCTTTATGTATTATAAAATTTATAATTAGTAGCAATGGATGATGTTTTAACTCTCTGAGACCTTCTAGGGGCCTCATTTACTGGCACATTCTGTGTCTCGACATGTGGCACATCTTCTAGAGGTGGATGTTCCTGCTCCCTTTCATTCGCAATAGTGGGTTCAATCGGCTCCTGACGGAGAGGTTATGGATCTTCACTCATTGTTGCCATTGGTGGAGTTGCAATAGGTGCTTGCACCACAACCTCAGGGATTGTTGGTGCAGGAACAACATGTACTAAAAAGAATGGCTCTTGAGTCATCGAATTAGGTGCATGCACCCTCTTCTCCTCAAGATCAATTTTCCAAGCTACCATGCTCCCCCTCATCATTTCGTCCTCTAATAAGACTACATGTCTTGTTTATACAAACGTTGTGTATCTTTCTAGACAGTAGAAACAAAAACCTTTTGATCTTTTAGGATAGCCAATAAAATGGCAACTTAATTTTTTGGAATCTAGCTTCGCAATATTTGGATTAAACACTTTGGCCTCAGCTGGACTGCCTCCCACACTCGTAAGTGATGTAGAGAGGGTACCCCTTCTGTCCACAACTCGTACAACATTTTGGGCACCAACTTGCTTGGTACTCTATTGAGAATGGGAATGGTGGTTTTTAGCACCTCCATCCACAATCCGAATGGCAAGGTGGAGTAAATCATTATATTGCGCACCATATCCATAAGTGTACGATTGCGCCTATCAACTACTCCATTCTGCTGAGGCTCGCCCGACATTGAATATTATGCGACTATACCATTTTCCTGTAGAAACCTTGCAAAAGGTCCAGGGACTTGGCCATATGGGGTGTGGCGACCGTAGTACTCCACCATGGTCAAATCTCACTATCTTTATTCTTTTATCATGCTGATTTTCAACTCCAGCCTTAAATATTTTAAATTTATCCAACGCTTCCGGTATTTCTTTGATTGGATAAATATAACCATAATAGGATTAATCATCTATGAATGTTATGAACGAGTCATATTCATCCATACTTTTCATAGGAAATGGTCCACAAATGTTAGTGTGAATTATTTCTAGTGTTCATGTGCTTCATTGTGCACCCTTTTTTATTTGCTTTACATACTTTACTTTATTGCAAACTATGCATTGCTCTATGTCTGAGAACTTTAATGGAGGAAGAATTTTATTTTTAACTAGTCTTTCTAATACCCCCCTCGAAATATGGCCTAAACGATAGTGCCATAATTTCGACGATGAACATGAGTTCTCTTTGTTTTATTTTGATATTTCTCCGACACAGAAACATGTCCATTCACATTACACACATAATATTTTTTTCACGTAGGGATAACAAATAAAGCTCATTGTGAAGGAAAACAACACCCACACAATCATTATTAAACCATATGGCACACTTGCCATGTCCAAAATGATATTCATAATAATCTTTGTTCAAACGTAAAACACTAATCAAATTTGTATGTAATGATGGAACATAAAAAACAAATCTAAGGAGGATCATGAATCCATCAGCTAGCTCCAAGGAGATGTTGCTGACAGCTTCAACGTATGCTTGGACTCCATTTGCAACTTTAATGCATCTTTCGCTTTTTTGCATAGTTCACGTCAAATGGATCCCTTAAATGAATTTGCAACAAGAATAGTTGCACCTGAATCAATCTACCAGGTAGATTTTGAAAACTGTTTATATAAGGATTCATTTACAAAGGAAACAGTGATGTTACCATTCTTTGCCATTATTGACTTTAGCCAAATAGGGCAATCTTTCTTGGAATGCGCGATCTTCTTGTAGTGGAGACATGTATCTTTGTCCACTGGGAAAGAACTTTGCTGATGCTGATGCTGATGTTGCATGGAGCTTTTCCATGTGGCTTTGAAGGGGAACTTTGGTTGCTTTGATTGTAGTTCCTTTTCTTATTGTCCTTCACATAGTTCAGAGAACCACCATGTGAGGTTTTAATTCTATCCTCTTCTTGTAGGCACATGGCTATTGTCTTTTCTATGTCCCACCGCTCTGTCTGCATGTTGTAGTTGAAAACAAAGCTTACAAACTATTTTGGCAATGAAGCCATAACTAGATGAACAATGAGTGCAGGATTGAGCTCCAAATCAGCATCCATGGGTTTCAGCTTAGCTGTCATGTTGCCCATCCTGAGGATGTACTCTCTTATGACATGTCCACCTCTAGTGTACTTTTTTGTCACTAGCTAGGTGATGACCCATAAGTATAGGGGGTGTATCGTAGAACTTCCGATAAATAGGAGTGTCGATCCCAACAAGGAGCAGAAGGTGTTGACTAGTGGTTTGGAGCATGAAATCTTTGTAAATACTTAACAAACGGATTTTTAGGGTTTATTGATAAAGCAAAGAAACAAAATGCAAGTAAATAAAGACATCAAATAATTGCAGCAAGTGGCCCAATCCTTTCTTTGCAAAGGACAAGCCAGTGATAATACTTATGAGGACCAAACGTTCTCGAGGACACATGAGAATACTGTCAAGTGCTTTCGTTTTATATAGTTGATTAAACTTCTTTGGTTTGATAAGTGTTTTGTGGGTGAATCTGTGCTAATGTACGGACCTTACTTGGACTAATACATACTTGTGATTAAACCCCTTGCAAGCATTCCCAACTACAAGAAAGTAATTAAGATAAAAACCTAACCAAAGCCTTAAACTCTGAGATCCTACACTCCCTTGTGCAAATGTTTCCTAACGGGGATTCAGGTTTCTGTCACTCCGACAACCCCACGATTAGTAGCCAAAGACACAATGCATTCTCCTAGGCCCATAAATGGTGAATTATCATGTAGTCGGCGTTCACATGACACCACTAGAAGAATAGCTCTACAACTTAAATACAAAACCATTGAATAATACCTCAACACAATTCCACTACTAACAACATGACTTCTCCCATGTCCTCAAGAACTAAACAAACTACTCACGAGACATCATATGGATCAAGATTAGAGATGATATGATGATGAATAACAATCTGAACTGTCGTCGGATTATCGACAAGTACGCCATAGGGGGTCCTAGTGGCGTAGGAAGGATGGGGTGTGAGACATAGGATGTTCCAGGAGCAGTTAGCACAAGTTTACCTAGGTTCAGATCCGACTGTGGTGATTGGATCCTACTCCTGCTAGCAACCCAGTAATATATCAGCGTAAGCCGGATGTTATAGCAGATTACAAGAGAGGTTCGCCTGTGCGAGTTGGTTGTGGTTGTGTATTGAGTTGTGCCCTAAAGGCTCCCATAGGTCCGTTTTATATAGTCACCGAGGCCTAGGGTTACAGGAGAGACCTATCCAGCTATGTTATAGAGTCGGTAACTACGTACAGCTTGTACTACAAGTAATACTACATGCCTAAGTCGGTAACTCTTCTGGGCCTTGTCGTAGCCGGAACTGGCTCCTCCTCTTTCTCTGACTGGGCCACCCGTGAAGCAAAGCTCTAACCCGTTACTGGGCCACCCTGGTCAGTGAGTCCTATGGGTATACCCGGAAAGTATATCCCCAACAGTAGCCCCGGAAGTCTCCAAGATCCAAAGTCGGATAAATCGTCTAGCTTGATGGTTTCTTCGTCTTGAGAATCTTGAAGGGTTCCCGAAAACTTCATTCATTAATGTAGGATTCCGAGTCAATCGAGTCGGATATATTTTGATCTGACCTTTGTCTTTTCCCTGATTGGTTTGAAACATAAGCCGGATTTTTCATTGGCGTGCGGGCTGACAAATTTTCAGACCAGGTCCTGTCACTGACAAGATTTCCATCAGGACGACCGTTGCTGGGTCCGTTCCTTATGAAACAGAACATCGTTTCAATGCCTACGTGAAAATCAAGGGGGCTGAAGAGTCGCGAGGAAGCTAACTCCCCCTCTCCTATTTGCGTGGCGTTAATCACGCGTGTCATCGCACGAATCTTGACGTAGAGACAAATAAAGAGGGGACAAAACCCTTTCTCTCAGATTCATATTTTCATCGCTTCATTCATTGCCTCCTCATACTCTTCGAGCGCTCCGCACCAGTTCCCATGTATGCACCGTGAAAAAATCTCTCCTTCCCCCCACTAGTCCTTTTTCCTCCAAGATCCATGACTTTTGCCTCGACCTCAGGAGCGGCGGCGGGTTTGCCGGCGGCGGAAGAAAGGAAGATGCGGGGTCTTTGGATCCCTAGTGCCATGGACAAAATGGAACTCCAAGTCATGGAGGACGAAGGATTCATCGTCGTTGGTGCATGGCAGAGCGCCTCAGGGCACGCCATTCCCGCCCCGCTCGACGGCGAGAGGGTGCTGTTCAGCACTCACGTCGACCGTGGCCTCATCCTGCCACCATCGGACTTCCTCGTCGAGGTCCTCAACTACTACGGTGTGCAACTCCATAATCTTCCTCCCAACTCCCTACTTGAGCTTAGCACTCATGCAGCTTTGTGTGAGGGGTTTCTTGGCATTAGGCCAAGTCTCACCCTTTTCCGGTACTACTATGGTACTTGGAAGAATTCCATCAGCGCCGGTGTTCCTGATGTCACTGGCACTCTTAGCTTAGTCCTTAGGATAAACTGAGTCTATCCTAGGATTAATGCTAGTGAGTCTGTCAAACGCTGGGCCAGAACTTTCTTTTATCACAAGGATATTCCGGCTCCTGGAAAGGCGGAAGGTATTCTGGTGTTTATCGACGGCGCCGCTCCCCACCAAAATTCATGGGATGTGGAGGTGCCGGAGCTTTCAGATATTTTGATCCTTGCCAAGAGGCGGATCGAGTTTTTGATGAAGCATGAGGGCCTCCGTGGATCCGACTTGATCCACTGCTGGTTGGAGCACCGGATTCAGCCTCTCCAGCACCATGTAGATCGCCTCATGCACCAGATCACGAGTGACAAGAAGGACAAGATGCGGTTTAGTTCAAGCCGGATTGCAACGAAGGACTACAAGACCCTCATGCAATGTTTGATCAAGGAAAGAGTGGAACGAAAAGTTCCAGAAGTTTCCATGAAGATGTATACGACCAACCATCCTCTGAGTCCGTTAAATATTTTGACTCTGCTTTTGCGTTTCATCGTTCTTTTCTGTTCTTTCTCTGACTCTATTTTCATCGATGCTTTTTGACTTTGTCAGCTCGATAAACTCTCCGGTTCTGAGATAGCTCCACTAGAGGGCTATGCTTCAAACGATCCGGAGGCGACGGAGGATGATGAGGTGCACGAAGTTGCCGCCCTGCCTCCAAGAAGCACAAGGCGAAAGAAGTTGTTGTTGCTGCTGGTAACCAAGTGTTACCAGTAGTTAAAAAGTAAGCACCCTATCTTTAACTTTCAGTACTTTTGTAACTTTATTTCTTTCCAGAGCACACATGATATTTAGGATTTTCGTGTTCTAGAGCAAAATCAGTTTTGAAGAGCAAGACCAATCCGGACAGCAAGCCAGGCAAGCAGATGCGTCAGCAAAAGCTTGTTATCTCCCCTGCTGTGCCGCCATCGAATCCATCCAGTACTCCATTAGCACAGGGAGCTTCTGCCTCCCCTGATGCTGGCAAAATCTTGAAATCCCTGGTCACCGTTGATGACCAGGCAACTAACAAGGGTAGACCCATCAAGGGTAATGATTCTATGGTAATATCTATAGGAACAATGGATAAAATGGCCGGCTCCGCTGTCTATGGCCTGAAGAGGAAAGAGAAAGAAGATATCCTCAGACTGGCTCAATCCATTCTTGAGAAGCAAACCTTGACTCTAGAGGCAGCGAGCCAAGAGGAGGAGGACATCAAGCTGGTTAGCCTCCTGGACCAAATTTTGGTCTGGGATGCTAAAGTCGCATCTGGCGAACTTCCAGCGATGGATGTTCCTTCCCTCACCCTTACCGAGAAGGTGTTTCACAGCGCCAAACTCGGATTTGAAAAGATGCACCTGGAACGAATTGTAAGTTTCCGATTCTTATTTGCATTTATTTTGATATCCTCTAGCCCCCAAGCATAAAGTCGGATAAACATTATTGGATCCGAGTTGATGCTTTTAGGTTGCAATAAGAACGGTGTAGTGTAGCCCCCAAGGCTCGTGCTGTAATTTTACTTAGCTAAATTTGCAGCTCGAGTCTTAGTAGCCGTCTGACGGTATTCCATCTCTAAACTTATAGAAAATTGCATCTTCCAACCAGGAATTGCTCAAGAATATTAGAAATAAGCGCAAAGAAATCAAGGCTTTGCGCTTTGAGAATTCTAAGTTGAAAGTTGAGAAAGATGAAGGAGAAGGTAATCTTTTCCGACTTCTTCTTTGTCAATGATCTTTTTTGTCATAGCCAAACTTTGTTTTGTACGACTGATATTTTGTCTTTGCAGAACTGTTGTGTCAGTCCAGCAAGATGGTGGAGCAAGACGAGAACTTCAATGTCTTGGAGATAGAGAATGCTGAACTCCGGGACAAGCTTGAGAAGCTAACATTAGAATCCGAGAAATCTGTAGCTGCAGCCCTGGAGTCAAGCAATAACGAGACCGGGAGGCTCGAGAAGCTCCTAGCCCTCCGAGACAAAGAACTAGCTGATCTCAAGAAGGACTTCGATATTCAGAGGGATCTTGCCTAGGCCAAACCCAGTGAACTAAGCAGCCTCCGCAAGGAGCATGCTCAATGGAATCACTCTGTGCTAGGTAAGATTTCCGAATCTTTTATTTTGTTGTTGATTTTTCGACTTTTGTTTCAGCCGAATTTTGACTTTTTGGTTCTTTCCCAGCCCCCCTGAATGTTTCCGACTATCCTACCTCCGAATCTTGACTTGAGTGCATTAAGCTCGTTGGAGATATCTTGTACGACTTCCGCCAAACTCTAGAAGAGGCCGGCGAGCCCATCAAGCTTTCCGACTTGCATGCAATGTCATTGCACGAGGTGAGGGACAAGGTTAAGGAGATTTTGAAGCTTATCAAAGACTGGAAGATCTCCTACGCTTGGACTGCTGCCCAGACAGCTATGACCATGGTGATGAGCCACCACAACGAGATAGAAATCTGGCACGTCACCAAGGGCATTGCCGAGGAGGATGATGAGGGTAACCCGCAAGACATCAAGGCCATCCAAGAGTCTTGTGCAGGTTATCCTTGTCGTGTGGCAGAGATGACCAACTATACGACACCATTTTTTGAATCCGTTGTCGCGCCTCCCTCGCCCCAAGAGCCAGAAGCCAGCAATGCTTCTGATCTGAGATTGAGGGCGACCATGCTGTTGACTCCAGTGCTCCACCCGCTTCATCACGACCGCCTGATTCTGCAACATAGATAATTTTTATGCATTATTCTGAACTCATTTCAATGTAATGATGAAAACAATATTTTATTTGTGCTAGTCTTGTAAAAACTAATGCTTTTACTATCGTAGCACTTTTGCTTATATATTTTTTATGCATGTGCTTGAAAACTTCTGAAGGACTTTGTGTTTTTATTCCTATACTTGTCATTTTATCTGGATCTCTGCCTCGTCCCTTTCATGGGTCGGCCAACCTTTAGGGAGGAAACTTTGCCGAGCAACGGAGCACAATTGCTAAACCAGTTTAAACTCGGAAACAAAGCCGGCTTCCAGTACCAACAACTCATTACTCGAAAAATGCCCGCGTCTAAGCAATCGGATAAAAAACCAAAATACAGACAATAAATTAAACTTTGTACCCTAAGGTAACATTTTTAGATGTTCAAAAATTGTAACCAGAACGAACATGAGCATAAATTACTTTCAAGCATTCTGGGATTTTTGAAAAAATTACATGCTCTTTTGGTAATAAGATGGTAAAAACTTCTCAAAGATAATATATGAGGAAACCAACACTTTATTTTACTTTGAACATGTACATATATGATTACAAGGAAATATAACTAAGAATAGAAGGGAATTAGCTGTGCAATATTCCATGGACGGTCTATTTCATCTGGGTCTGTGCTGCCACCAGCGCTCTTTCTCTTCCGAGTATCAGGTCTTTCCTTGACTGGTATCATGTCGGTTAAATAATATGACCCGTTATGCAGAACTCTGCTAACCATAAAAGGTCCTTCCCAAATCGGGGAAAGTTTGTGCTTTCTCTTTTACATGAGTCGGAGAACCAAATCGCCTTTTCTGAAAGAACGGTTTTGCACTCTCTGACTATGATACTTGCGCAATTTTTACTGATAGGCTGTAGATCTCTGCTCAGCAACGACGTGTACTTCTTCGATTATATTGAGATCATCTTGTCGAGAAACTTCTGCATCCTCTTCGATAAATGTTTTGAATCATGGAGCCTGATGAATCAGATCACTTGGAAGAACTTCTTCTGGACCATAGACCAAGAAGAAAGTTGTATAGCCGGTTGATCTGTTAGGAGTTATACGTAAGCTTCATATCACAGACGGTAATTCTTCCGCCCAAGCCCCCGCAGCCCGATGAAGTGGTGCCTCGAGGCGAGGTAGGATTCCTTTGTAGAATAAGGCCATTAGTTCTTTCGACTAGTCCATTAGCTTGTGGATGTGCGACTGATGCAATATCGAGTCGGATCCCTTGTTCTTTGCAGAATTCGGAAAGTTCACCCATGGAAAAGTTGCTCCCATTGTCAGTAATTATACTGTGCGGATATTTGAATCTGATGATTACGTCCTCGACGAACTTTTTGGCTGTGGCTCCATCGCAACTTTTTACGGCTTTATCCTCAATCCATTTTGTAAATTTATCCACCATCATGAGTAGGTGAGTAAATCTACATTTTTCCGTGCGAAACGGTCCTACCATATCAAGCCCCCAGACCGCGAATGGCCATGTAACAGGGATTGCTCGCAGCTGTTCAGTCGGAACATGTGCCTGATGAGCGTATTTTTGGCAGCCTTTGCACGTTTTGACCAGTTTATCAGCATCCGCCTTAGCTGTAAGCCAAAAGAATCCGTGTCAAAAAGCTTTTGCTACTAAGGATCTGGCTACAGCGTGATGACCACACTCTCCTTCGTGGATTTCTCTTAAATTTTTCACTCCTTATTTCGAAGAAATACATATTTGAAACACACCATAAACACTCCGTTTATAGAGATCACCATTTACTATAGTGTAGGATTTTGCTCGTGGGACAATCTGCCGGCTCAAGACTTTGTCTTCAGGTAATTTTTTGTCTATCCGGAAATCTAGATAGGATTTTGTTCAGCTGGGAATTACATCCAGAACTTCTATTAAAGGTGAGTCGGATATCGTCGGATAGTCCTCATCAACTCCAACTATGGAGGGGACCCTTAAATTCTCTAAAAAAGCGCCATCCGGTACTTGTTTTCTCATTCTCTTCTCGAGGGATGTGTTGAACCTCAAAACCCTCGAATGATTTGGATAGTTCATCCACAACAGCTTTGTATGCTGCCATGTGTTTGTTTGCGTTGCAGATATCGGATATTTGCTGAGCAACTAAATCCGAATCTCCGTAACACATGAGTCTTGATATGCCAATGTTTTTGGCCATGCGTATCCCATGCAGTAGTGCTTCATACTTGGCAATATTATTGGTTGCCGTGAAGTGTATTTGCAATACATAGAACAACTTATCTCCTTGGGGTGACTTGAGCACCACGCCAGCCCCTGAGCCTCCTCGTACTTTTGATCCATCGAAGTGAAGGGTCCAAAATTCCGAGTCTGGAGGGCCTGTGTTTTCTGCTGTTTCTGTCCAATCAATAACAAAGTCAGAAGGAATTTGGGACTTGATTGCCGTACGTGGTTTGTACTCAATGTCAAAAGCTGCAGGCTCTATTCCCTACTTTGCGACACGTCCTGTGGCGTCGCGGTTATTGATTATATCTCGCGGGGGAGCGGTGCTCACCACTGTGATCTTGTGCTCTTGAAAATAGTGGCGTAGCTTTCTGGATGCAAAGAACACTCCATAGCCTAGCTTTTAATGGTGTGGATACCGTTGTTTTGATTATATCAGGACCTCACTCAGATAATAAGTTGGCCACTGCACCTTATGATCGTGGCCTTCTTCCTCGCGCTCGACTACTGTTACCACACTTATGACTTTGTTGGTCGCTGCAATGTAGAGTAACATAGGCTCCTGAGGTTCTGGCGCTGCGAGAACTGGTGGGTTTGAAAGTAGATATTTCAAACTTTACAGGGCAGTTTCGGCTTCCAAAGTCGAGACAAATTTGTCGGTTTTCTTCAAGAGTTTGTATAAAGGTGCGGCTCTTTCGCCGAGCTGGCTGACGAACTGACTCACTGTTGCAATGCAACCAGTGAGACGCCGTACGTCCTTCAGGCGAGTCGGCCTGGTGATGTTTAGTATAGCCTTGATTTTATCTCGTTTCAGTTCCATGCCTCGCTCAGAGACGATGAAACCTAACAATTTTCTGGCTGAAATTCCAAAGAAACACTTCTTCAGATTTAGCATCATATTGAATTTTCGTAGACTAGCAAACGTTCCATCCAAGTCGGAAATTAAAGTTTCCTTATTTTTGGACATAACTGCTATATACATTGACATTGTGTTCGATTTGGTCGTTAAGACAATGTTGCATAGTATGTTGATATGTTGCTCCTGCGTTCTTTAAGCCAAAAGGCATAATTTTATAGCAGAAGGTTCCAAAAGGAGTGACGAAAGACATCTTAATTTGATCCGACTTTTTCATCGATATTTGGTGATATCCGGAATATGCGTCGATAAAACAGAGTAGTTCTGACCCTGCCGTTGAGTCGATAACTTGATTGATTCTTGGCAAGGGAAACGGATCTTTTGGGCATGCCTTGTTCAAAGCGGTATAATCAACACATATCCTTAAATCAATGGTGTTCTTTTTAGGGAAGAGTACAGGATTTTCCATCCAATCTGTATGGATGACCTCTGTTATAAAATCCGCTAATTTGAGGCGGGCTAATTCCTTGGCTATTGCTTTGCGCTTTTTATCACCAAACCATCGTAAGGACTGTTTGACGGGTTTAGGGTCAGAATACACATTAAGAGAGTGCTCAGCAAGTTCCCTAGGTACTCCGGTAATATCAGATGGCTGCCATGCGAAGATATCACTATTAGCTTTGAGGAACTCGACAAGCGCGCTTTCCTATGCGTGGCCTAAGCCTACCCCTATGTTCGTCGTCTTGGAGGGATCATCTTCCTTCAGCGACATTTTCTTCGTCTCTTCCAACGCCTTGAACTACAAACTTGGCTTCAGCACCTTGTTCTTCGTAGCGGGCATCTCAGAAGGATTGATGGTCGTCCTGATCTCCTGGTACTCCTGGGCGTGCAGCACGGATTCGGCGAAGGCAGCAGATTCTTTGTCGCACTCTCGCGCCTTCCTCGTATTTCCCCGTATGGTGATTATGCCCTTTGGACCTGGAAGTTTAATCATGTTGTAGATGTAACAGGGATGGGCCATGAACGCCCTGTAAGCCGGACGTCCGAAGATGGAGTGGTAAGCACTTTTGAACGGTACCACCTCGAAGGAGAGTGGCTTGGTCCGGTAATTGTCCCGGGTTCCGAATGTCACGTCCAGAGTAATCTCACCCAGAGAATCCGCTTGTGTTCCTGGTACAATGCCATGGAAAGTTACACTGCTGTAACTCAACTAACTCTTGTGTAGCTTAATGCGGTGGAGCGTCTCGATGTAGAGGATTTTGGTGCTGCTTCCACCGTCCATGAGTGTTTTAGAGAACTCATAGCCATCAATAAGAGGATTGACGACCAGAGGGTATTTCCCCCGATGATGTGTTTTCCTCGGGTGATCTAAACGATCAAAGGTGATGGTTACCTCTGACCAGCCTAGGAATTGTGGGATAGTCGGAACCGTGGCATTGAGCTCACGAAGAACCGCCTTTTTGTCCTTAGCAGGTCGGGATCCAAGGAATCAGACGTATGCGTGTTTCTTAGTCGGAAAAGTTTTCTTTCCATCCGACTTGGGATCTACAGCAGCTTCTGCTTCTTCCATGTCAGAATCTTCCTTGGGCTCCTTTCCTTTCTCGGAATTTTTCTTCCCTTTGCGTCGCTTGGCTCTGTAGCCATCAGATTCGTCTTTCTTCCCTTTGATATATTTAGCAGCCCTTCTAAATCATCATCGGCGTCAACATATTTTCTCCCAAATCTGTGACGTGGTCACGGTTCAGTCTATGACATGAAAGTCCGACTGGAAGTCCTACAATAAAAGCCTCTATCGCAGTTTGCTCGTTTACTCCTTCGCAAGAGTTTTTCGTGTCGATCCAATGTTCGAGGTAATCCTGGCGGGTTTCTCCAGGTCTTTGGGTGCAACACTGCATGTCTTCGACTGTGCAGGGCCTTCTGTATGTTCCCTCGAAGTTTGAAAAGAACACACTTTGCATAGCATACCAGTTGTGAATTGAATTCTCTGGCAGTTCATTGATCCATGATCGAGCCGTCTTCCTCAGCATGAGCGGGAGATATCGGACTACAACCAGGTTGTTTCCTCCTTTGGTGATGCAGCAGTCCTGGAAGAAATCCTGAAGCCAGGTATCTGGCCGAGCTGCAACGTCGTAGGGCTGAATGTGTTTGACAATACCAAAGTCAGCCGGAAATTTGGTTTGACGTATGCATGGTCCAAAGCACTTAGGTCCCACATACACGTCTTCTTCATCGTACCTCCGCGCCTCTATGTTTGATTTAATGCGATGGCAAGCGTCGTTTGGCGAGAGAGATCTGCGCCTTGGAGGTTCGCAGCTTCTGTGCGGTGGAGTAGGATTTCTGCTTCTCCTCTCACCATTGCCGCCTCCGCCCCTACGGCTTCCATGGCTACGAAGTGATCCTTCATGGTCGCTGCTGGGGGGCGATGGTGGCCCTGGTGGATTATTTCCGGCTGGGTTATGAGGTGGTGGCGGTGGAGCCTCATTATGCTGACTTCGATGCCTGTTTCTTCGGTCACCGTCCCTACTTGATTCAGGATGATCCGGATCATCTGTTCGTCCGACATTACCAGCCGAACGGCTCGGTGGTGGCATCCTTAGCCGATCTTGCTCCTCTCGCTGACAGAGTGTTTCTAGGTATTCTCTATAGCGGCTGTCTTGTCGATGATGGTCCTGATGAGGAACCATTGCCCTGATGGCTTCTTCGAACGCAGCCGGAATAACTCTTGCCCTGTCACGCACCAGCCAGCGAGAGTGGCCATTTGAGCCGGTTCTTGAATTCTCTTCTTCTCTACGGGGACAATAGCGTTGAGTCGTATCCCTGCGAAGCCTTACGTCAGTGCTTTGGTTAGCGCAAGTGTGGCAAAACTCGGACTTTGAGGCTAGCTTGCCACTAAATGACACGGCCATTTTCTGCTGCTTTAACACTTTGTCAAGCAACGCGACGCACTGCTGGACCTGCTGCGGAGACGGATTATTGGCGAGGATGGATCGAGCTACAGCAGTGTTTTCCAGCGGCGTGCTGTAGACTTGAATCTTCTCTCCATCTTTTCCGTTGAATAGATCTTTGTGGATATCCGGATTCTTGTTAGCAAGAAACGTACCTCCCCTTGTCTTTTTGGATGGCGCTTGAAATCTGACTGATTTTTGGCACGATCACTATCTAACTGCTGCCTCATCTCGACGAGCCGTGCGACCTCTTCAAGTAGAAACAAGCGATGCTTTTCCAGGTCCTTAGCCCTTTTCTCCAGCGCCTCCGGTGTAAGATCCGAAGCCATTGGGATTGGAATCGTGAGAGCATCTCCGTAAATTTCACGTGCACCCTTGGTGAAAACGTGTCCATCCACAGGAGGGTCGATCAGGGTGGTATTAATCGGATCTCCGTCCTGATTCTCCATCTCGATCTCTTCATCAACTTTTTCTTCGTTGGTTTCCTCGATGTCCGGCTCTGCCGGTGTCGGATTTTTGTTGTTGTTGTTGTTCTTCTTTAACCGCCCAGTAGACTTAACGTTTGTACTAGTGGCAAAGTCGGCTTTCGGTCCGGTACCGGGGGATAAACTTTAGTCGGTACTTTCCGTCATGGTTGGCTTGTGGACCTCGGAGGAATCTTCGGTGTCCATATCATCCTGCGAGGT
This sequence comes from Avena sativa, assembly GCA_916181665.1. Classification (NCBI taxonomy): domain Eukaryota; kingdom Viridiplantae; phylum Streptophyta; class Magnoliopsida; order Poales; family Poaceae; genus Avena; species Avena sativa. Next base: position 224,314,079 of record OV702296.1, read on the forward strand.
GTAGTTCTCATCCATGCTATCATATGGACTAGGAGGATTTTCCGGCTCACCTTGCGTTTGCTTGGAGATGTGCTCTTGTTCATACTCCTGCTTCTCTTTGTCGAAGTCTCAAAGTTCCTGCGATGTGATTGACTCTTGAGGGGAGCTAGGTGAGTGGGTGTTTTCTTCGATTGCGTCTAGAACTGAATCGCTACCAGCTCGAGCATCGACAGAGTCGGATCCAGTGCATATATGGTACACGAAATAGTGCTTCTTCTTGTTCATGTTCTTGAAGTAGTGGCATAGCTGGGTTTCCGCCTCCTCCATCCCAAAGTTCTCCGTGATGTCGGCGATTGCTTCATAATCGATGTAGGAGCGCTTCATCATCTCCTTTATCCTATGCTTAAAGGGTAGTTTTTCTTCTACGACATCCGGTATAACAGAGCCGTAGCGGATATATTCCTCATCCGTGTATCCGATCTCATCAGGGAGATTAGATTCAGATTTTTCTTCCACCTATTCTTCCACTACAGGAGTGGGCTTGGTGGGTTTGATTTTTCTGGGACCTTGAACTCTTCCGCCTCTGCGGATAAAGTAGATCTGGATTTTTTTTCCGCCATGGTCATCACCTGAAGGGTGGGTTGGGCGGATTCAGCAAAACCGAGATAGATATCGATCTCGCTGATTGACATGATCGTGTAGGTCGTCACGGTTTTCGAAGCCAGAATCCAAGTCTCGTCGAGAAGGACGAGAGGGACATCACTGGCGTAAACCATGAGACCCATGGCGATTGTCTCGCTGATTCCTGCACGCGCAGATTCCACCTGGAACGATGCTCCAAAGGTCACCTGCCCCATGGTGGGCGCCAACTATTGTTGGATTGTCGACAAGTACGCCATAGGGGGTCCTAGTAGCATTGGAAGGATTCGGTGTGAGACGTCGGATGTTCCAGGAGAGGTGAGCACAAGTTTACCCAGGTTTAGATTCGACTGCGGTGATCGGATCCTACTCCTGCTAGCAACCCAGTAATATATCGGTGTAAGCTGGATGTTAGAGCATATTACAAGAGAGGTTCGCCTGTGCGAGTTGGTTGTGGTTGTGTATTGAGTTGTGCCCTAAAGGCTCCCATAAGGATGGTTTATATAGTCACCGGGGCCTAGGGTTACAGGAGAGACCTATCCGGCTACGTTACAGAGTCAGTAACTACATATATCTTGGACTACAAGTAATACTACAGGCCTAAGTCGGTAACTCTTCTGGGCCTTGTCGTAGCCAGAACTGGCTCCTCCTCTTTCTCTGACTGGGCCGCCCGTGAAGCAAAGCTCTAACCCGTTAGTGGGCCACCCTGGTCCGCGAGTCCGTTGGGTTTACCCGAAAAGTATATCCCCAACATGAACATAAACAATAATTCAATGGTTCCACTCATAAGCATCAACTACAAAAGTAATCAACACCGAGGAAGTTTCCCCTAAGAACTATGCAAGATTCAACACAATTGTTACAGCGGGATGGAGTGGTGATGATGGTGCTGGTGGAGATGGTGGTGTGGATGATGATGATGGTGATCCCGATGAAGTCTAGCTTGATGATGGTTTTGATGGCGACGATCTCCCCTCTCCGGGAAGGAATATCGCCAACAGAAATTTGTCTGCCGAAGAGCTCTTTCTCTCTTTGTAGTTTTCGCCCCGCAGAGGTAGCTGAATCTTTCTATGGTCGCTCCCTGAACTTTAGAGTTTCAGGAGGAAGATATAGGCGGAAGGGCGGAGCGGGAGGTGGGCCAGGGTGGCCACACCCCCTGGTGGCGTGGCCCAGGGTGGCCTGCGCCTTGGGGGTGTGGTCCCCCAGTGGCCTGTTGGGAATATGCCCTAGAGGCAATCATGTATGATGAGATTTCCCATTGTATTCATAAAGATATTAAGTAGTCCTTGTATAAACATCTGATGTGTATCATTGAATATGTGATTCGGTTGTGGAACTATCCATTCATGTTGTTTGTACTAAATATCCTTGGTCATTGAGGTTGTGCTGGACACATAACTTAGACCAATGTGAAAGTTGGCTTGATGACTCGGTTCCACTTGTCATGGGCATGGAGATGCTATTCCAACTTACACAGACTCGGCTAAAGAGTTTAGCGAGTCGGATTGACCCATATTGAGGTACAATGAACAAGTTGTCATTTGTATATCTCAATCAATGTAATCCTTAGACCTGAAGTTATTGCATAGTCCGAGTTGAGTATCACCGACTTAGGTTCTGTCAAACGCTGATCCGTAACTGGGCAGTTATAAAGGAAGAGTTCGGGTCGACTGATAATCAAGCTGCGTGATGTGAATAACCAAGATGGGATTTTGTCCCTCCACTTGGAGAGATATTCTCTGGGCCCTCTCGTGAGATATGATTCAGAAAGCATGTCCATGCACGACTCGGTTAAGTGTTAACCGAGGCGATCGACTAAGAGTTATTCGGGTGAATCACTTATCTCGGATCGAGAAGAGAGTCGTACTATTTAAGGGATGACATATATTCGCCTATAGTCTGACAAGGTATATCGTGAGGCAAAAGGGACTCAGACGAAAGCCGCATTGGAAAGGCAAGTCGTCATGACTCTTTGATACTTGGGAGTCGGCACGTTCTGCTAGGAGCCGCTACCGACTGATCGATTGAGAGTCGGACTCCAATCGTGTCCAAGTAGCCATGAGCCTGCGGGGTCACACACTTAAGAGCGGGAGCAAGTTCGGATTAGATCTGAACCTGTAATCTGGTTGGGTTGGACCTAAACTGGATTAGGACTGAGTTAGTGAGTTGGACTCATGGTGACTAGTGTTATATGGGCTTTAGTGAATGGGTCGCGTGAGCAGAGCCCACGTTCACTCCCTATATATAGTGGAGCACCATAACCCAGACAGGTTAATCGTTGTTCGGTTAGGTCATTCCATGTGTTGGAAACCCTAGCTCCACAGTAGTCCTGCCGACGATACGAATCTAGCAGTTCGCCGCCGGCGCTCCTCCTTGTACGTGTGGATACCAGCGGAGGTGTTATACGATCAGCACCAGGACGATCGGATCGCAAAGGACTGCACTGCATCAACTGACGCGCTTCATCAATAATCCACAACCACGCGTCTAGTGGTAAACCTCGTGGTCTTCTGCCTCAGCTAGATCTTGGGATCACCACGTTAGAGGAATTTTTTTGTTTTATCTCCGTGCCCAACATGGCCCAACTCTGCCTCCCCTTCTGTCTTCCTTCATCTTCTGGAAAAATATAATTTTCCACATATTTTCTGGCTTTTTCTGATCTTCACGAAAATTGCATCTAGACACCGCTTTTTTCCATCAGAATCCTAACTCCGGCAGTTCATCCTCCAAGAATCAACAATATGCAAAAATAGATGAAATAACATAAGTATCACCTCTTAATAAGAAATATATCAATGAATATAAGCAAATTATGATATAGAATAGTGATGAAAATTAGACGTGTCAACTCCCCCCAAGCTTAGACCTCGCTTGTCCCCAAGCGAAAACTGAGCTCAGTAAACATGTCCACAGGTTTATGGAGTGAAGTTTCGATAAAAAGAATACGGACAAAAAGCTTCACACTTACCAATACACAACTCATAATATAAAGAAACTCACAATTATATAACTTAACTTGCAAAAAGTATGGGATCCAGAATAAAGATGCATAAAGATAAACCATAATTGGGAATGGCAAACTTTGTTCTTGGTCAGAGAATATTTTACAACCAGTTTTCAAGCAAAGATTTTGGAACGAAGTTTAGAACAGGAGTCCCTTTTGCTCAAACATAAAAGGCTTTTCACAATGATGGCTTTCAAAGCAATACTCATTCAGATAAGAATCTTGTGCAAAACAAGGAAGATAAGGGACATAATTGAATAAATCACCATATGAATGATTGAAACACAATAACTCAATTGCTTGTTGGAGGTATAGAGGAAATGGCTTACTGACTCAACTAAGAAGTAAAATAAAGGCCCTTCGCAAAGGGAAACAGGGATTTCAAGTTCATAAAGAGATTCCAAAAGATTATGGTACTTACTAGCTTTGAGCTCTCATTGCCCCTATCATAAGCATCTTAAGGTGATTAAGGTTAAAGTGAACAAAGATGGAGTATATGATTGACAAAATATAAGTTGACAATCTCATGTCCGTTGAGTACGAGGGCCGCTCCTCAAGATACTCAACTTTAGTTACCGGTAAGTTCTTGTCATAGTAAGTACATGTGTATCATAGAGAATCGCCAACGGGGTACCCCTTGCACATGATACAGGAGCTATCCCATATCAAAATGACAAGGCAAGCAGACAATGAGCATCTCAGCAATCTTCTTAAATTATTTACCATGTGAAAATGGTGCTTTTTATCTCTTTCCTCTTTTCTATATATCTCTCTCTCTTTTTATATATAAGAAGAATGCTTCATAGATTGCTAACTATGGTTATGCTGCAAGTTTCCACCATGATTAGGCATGGCTTAGGCTAGCGGCCCAGGCGTTTCTCTAACACACATACATAACTCCATGGACTTACACGCTCCCCTTTTAGTTCACATCGATGACATCGACAAACCAAAAGAGCATGGTATCAACTGGGTAGATATTTATAGGTGTTGAAAGTGTTCCCCATGACAGCACGGTTCTGCTAATCCCAACTTATAGGTGCAAGCATACACAACATAGATGACACAATGGTTCAAGTTTATTAGGGGCAAGAAAATAAGATGTGCCATCAAGTTCGTGAGAGCTTTACTAACTAGTTTTCACATCACAAAAGAATTTTTTATTTGAACGATAGATGAAGCTTGAGAATTTACTTGGAATAACAATAATGCTAATAGGTAGATATGGTGGACATAGATGGCATAGGTTTTGGTTTAAAGGATTGGATTCATAAGAAGTATTCACTCTCAGTACAGGTTTTTGGCTAGCAAGGCTGGGTAGCAAGCAAAAGAGTTGAAGGAAACAAACAAACATACAAGTAATAAAGTTAAACATGCAATCTTCCTTGGAAACACAAAAGATCTTAACTAAAGAATACTATGCTTATGAGCCAATCAAGAAAGAAGGAAAATGGTATAAAATACCTGTAAGTGCTTTTCTCTTTTCCTTTCAAACCTCAAAAAGTGTTGCTACTGACCAGAGCTCGGTTTGCCAAAACCAATTTAGATTTACTTGATGCTCCCAAAGTGATACCAATACTAATCAACAAGATCAATCACATAATAGAGATTGCAAACTAAAATAAGAAGTGCAAAAAGTAAAAGATGAAACTTCTCATTAATATTCCATAAAGGCACCCACACCAAGGGATACATAGATAACCAACGAAAGCAGAGATACTTCCACAATGCAAACCATCCTATATGATACCTTCTCTATTCAATATATGAATCTACTAAAGAGGTAAAAATATGAAAGATAATGATGTGATACCGCGACACTCCCCCAAGCTTGGAACAAACCAAGGGGATGCCAAAACCTGATGACGGATTACTCCTTCAGTGGTGGTGATGTTCCCTTGTCATCGTCATACTTCCAAGGTAAAGGCTCCCCATCCCAAAGGATGTCTTGGTTTCAAATATCCTGAAACTAGCAGCAGAACTTATGCGTTTAATCCTAGCCTCATACTCACAGTTTTGATTTTGTATGTCGTAGATCTGTCCTTGTAATTGGTTGGTGGTCTAATGTAGTGAGAGAATTTCATATCAAAGCTCGGTAGTCTCCCTCTTGTGCTCGGTGATGAGTTCTGAACTTATCTTATGCATGACGTCCACTTCGCGTTCTGCCATCTTCTTGTACCTAAAAACTTCCTGCTCCAATGCTTCCATCCTATCTTCCAGACTGCCTTCTCCTTTAGGTTCTTGAACTTATTTTATCTTTACCATACCATCCTTGAGTAACAACTCCTTGGGGTGAACCTTCAACTTATACATGTACGGTTTAATGACGTCCGCAGAGGAATCCTCCATGGGTGATCCAGAGGAAGACATTGTGGCTCCAAAACTGAGAATCTGCCTGATAGAAACAGATTGAAACAAAAACACGACAAGAACACGATATAAGAACCTCGGGGGTTCCGGGGGATTATATATTATGAAGTTTTACAACATAAGGAAGGTACTGTGCGAAAACGGGATGAAGACGGACTCTAGGGGGCTCACACCCCCTAGTGGCGCGGCCAGGTGGGGCCCGTGCCACTGGTGGGTGTGGCCCACCCGTGCTCCATTTCCTCCTCTTTTTTGTCTCGTAACCTTCCATATGGGATAAAAACAACAAAAATATAAAGAGATAAGTTTTACGCGAACCTTGTGTTTTTAGCACTTTTACCTGTTCAAAGACGGACTCTGCAAATTCCGGAGTTTGGTCTCTAATGAATTCTTCCGGAGTCACCATTTGAATAATATCAACATCTTTATTATAAGAATCTCCAGAAATATAATGTTTGAGCCTTTGATCATTCACCACTTGTGTAGTGTTGTCTCTCAAAAGGTCCTCCCCATTTTGAGAGTAGTTTTCCTGCAAAAAAATCTGTGACGAGACCTATACAATAGAACTTTCTCACTGACATGGAACTCCCTTTTGAGAATTCTCCTATCATGCCATCTTTTTACTTTTTCTTTAAAGAGTCTAGCATTTTCATAAGCTTCACTTCTCCACTCATCTAAGGTACTTAAGTTAAGCAATCTATTCTCACCAGCAAGTTTAAAATCTCTATTAAGTTCTTTCACTGCCCAATAATCTTTGTGTTCTAATTCTAAAATCAAGTGACAAGCTTTACCATAAAACATTTTGTAAGGAGACATTCCCATAGGATTTTTATAAGAAGTTCTATAAGCCCACAAAGCGTCATTCAAATTTTTATCCCAATTTTTCCTAGATCTATTAACAGTATTTTGCAAGATAGATTTAATTTCTCTATTTGAAAGTTCTACTTGCCCACTGGTTTGAGGGTGATAGGCTAAATAAATTCTATGGTTAGCATCATACTTAGAAAGAGTCTTCCTAAAACCACCATGAATAAAATGAGAACCTCCATCTGTCATGGGATATCTAGGCGCACCAAACCTAGGAAAAATAACATCTTTAAGCATTTTTAAAGAGGTTTTACCATCATCACTATTTCTAGGTATGGCTTCCACCAACTTTGTAACATAATCAAAACAACAAGAATATGAGTATACCATTTTGAAGGAGGAAAGGGACCCGTAAAGTCAAATCCCCATCAATCAAAGGTTCAATAACAAGAGAATAATTCATAGGCATTACATTGCGTCTAGAAATGTTACCCACTCTTTGACATTCATCACATGATAAAATAAACTTCCTTGCGTCCTTGAAGAGAGTAGGCCAATAAAAACCTAATTGTAAAACTTTTTGTGTGGTTCTATCTCCAGCATGATGTCCTCCATAAGCACCGCCATGACATTTTTTCAATATCTCCTGTCGTTTATATTCTGGAACACACCTCCGCATTATACCATCTACTCCTTCTTTATATAAATGTGGGTCATCCCAAAAGTAATGCCTCTGATCATAAAAGAATTTTCTTCTTTGCTGGGCTATAAAGTTTGGAGGAAAATGTAACACCCCAAAAGTATTAATGAGGATCATTCCCTATTTATTCAAGATTAGGGTTAACAAAATCTTTTATTAATTAAATTCAAATCTTATGCTTGTGTGTATGAATGCTTGCAATGCCATGTTTGATTGTTGTAAATTATGAGAAATGGTTTAAAGATCAAAACCATATCATCTAGGTCACTATCAAACCAGATCAAAACAAAAGAAAATTAAAATATGAAGCCTAAGACCTAATGGTCATTTTTATCCAAGTTAACCACTAGCTCACTTTGAGCATCTCTATCAATTAATATTAAACAAAAACTTTTCCATTTCTTTTCTCCCCTTGCTAAACCTAGTGACACTAAACCCAATGGATCTTTCCAACTTTGCAGAAACATTTTCAAACTCTTTTGAGAGGCAATTCAAATTTGAATCTATCTTATGTATCAATATAGCCATTTTTGGAAAACCACTCAAAACTTCACCACTTAGCAAACCATTGCACCCAAAGACTACCAAGATTAGTACCAGAACACCCACCAAAAATCACTGGAAAAGGTGATGGCTTAGTTCTTGCGGCCATTTGATCGAGCACTTGGTGATCACAGTACAAACTCAACAACTATTCACTGTTTTGATCAATCCTTTGCTTAACATTGTGACCTCACCGAGCTCACACGCTGTGCCCTTAACTCACCCAGTACTAGCCTGTGCAATGGAGCCCCTATCACTCATCGTTTGACCCATGCAAAATGGTACCCGAGCTCACCTTGCCACCATGACATGGAAACGATGCCACAGACCGCGCTGCCCTCGCCCACGATGTCTAGGAGGTAGCCCTGACCTCACCGCCTCTGCCTGTGCATGCCCCGACCAAAGACAACTCGAGGAGACGCCAGCAAAACCATGCCCATTTAACACCGAACCATGCCGGTCTCCGTGCTAGAGCATTGAGCAATCCTGAGCGCACACGCCGCGCCTCGCCCTCACCTTGCGCCACTACGTCCGCCGCGACTCCAGCAAGCTCCCAAACATGATCGTTTGACCGTGCGATCGTCGTGACCACCGTATGCCATGACGAATTCCGCCGGTACAGTCACAGAGCACAGATTTTCCACAACGATTTAGACCGCTCCTTGTCATGCCACTATGCGTGTGATGTTCGCCCTGAAGCACCGCGTCGACCTATACCCTTGGCCATGTCTATAGCTCACTGTAACTGCGTCACCGGCGAGCCCGAGGCATGTCGACGTGCTCCCTTCACCGTAGTATAAATAGAGCCCTTCCCCGACCCCAAAACGCACACCCTTCCATTCCTCTCTCACCCAGGAACATCTTTGAGCCAACCCTAGATCAAGGCGAGCACCACCGCGTCGGAATTTCACCGGAGTTCACCGCTATAGAGGATGGAAGGATCCGAAGCTAGGAGCCACCCTAGGAGCTGCCGCGACCACCATTCAAACCGCTATTGTCAACTCGTTTGTTTGCCCCCATCGCGTGACCTAGCTGGAGCCCTGGTAAGCCCCCGATGACCCCTGGAGTAGCGCTAGGTTCTGACTCGCGTGTGCCCTGTGACGGAGAAGACGATGCTCAGCCATTGATCGCGCTCTAATCGTAAGGCCTAGATTCGCCTATACTACTTCGCTTTTGCTTAGTCCCTGACAGGTATGACCATCCCCGAAGCAGCCCGCTACGCGCGCGTTGTGTAGTTGGGCCAGCCCATTAGCGTTCCCGCACGCAGCCCGTCATTTCAAACTTAGTTTTATCTTATATTTGAAAATCTCATTCTATAGTGAACTGTAAAAAGCAATTTAGAGAGATTCACTGCATCAAATAGAATGATTCCAATTTTGTTTGAAAGTAGATGAAAATATCTAATCACTCCCATTGGATTCAAATAGTTTTAAACTATGGATCACCCATGGAAAAAATAACAAGACATTAGCTTTTAGCACTTTAATCATTTTTCTAAAATCAACCATAAGTGATTCTGAGTTAATTTCAACTCTCAAAAATCACACTAGAGAAGACCTTTCTGAATATGTAAAAATCTACATAGTTACATACAATAGTCCTGGACCAAAATTAAAGAATGGCTTTCTTGTCATTTTTAGCCACTTAAATATTATTAAATAATAGTGTTAAGCTTTATAAATAAGGCCAACCACTTTAAATCCCATTCTCAAGTACTAGAATATGTGGTGATGACATGTGTCAGTATGATCCCATATTTGAATTGGAGAATATTAAATCTTAAGTAACTTTTCAATGAGTAGAAATTAATTTTCTAAAATAATATTAATAAGATAAATAAAATCATATCACCCTTTCTTGTAATGATAGAGATGATGCTAGATCATCTAGTGTGACCCTTGTGTGATAAATAGAAGTAGTTAAGTATTGTTTGGTGATTGATTACCTCGTATTTATTTATAGATGCTTGTATCCATCCGGGCTACGACGAGGAGGAATTCTACAAAGACGAGGACGAGAAATTTGACCATCTTACCAATCAAGGCAAGCTACCTTATGCATGCTATTCTATGCAATCCCCACTTGAAAGCCTTTGTGATACCCATTTTTATTATACCAAATCCCAGTTTTACTTGCAAGCTTTACTTTTCGCAAAGTTGTTCCATAGTTAAATAATTGATGTTTAGTGGAAATTTAGGAGAGTGCCATCAAGAGCTTAGATCTTGATGTATTTAGAAACCCTAGTTGAGACCCCTCATATAGTGACACCCCCAGTTGATAGATGCTAGTGCTAAAATAAACTGTATCACTAGATGGAAACTAATGATTATGGAAACCTTGGAATGATGAGTCATTCTATCGGGGGGATCACCCCCAGGTAGGCTAACCGGACAAGATACAAGGGGGATACAATTTGCCAGCCGACTGGAGCAGCTGAATGTAAAAACTCAAAGATAGATCAGAAAGAAGGCCAGACGAAGACCAAACTGGCAAACCAGTCATCCGGATAAAAATCATTCCTAAAGGCACCCATTCGGATGGATCATGCTAGCCAGATAGAGCGAGACAAGTCAAGAACGAGCCGACAGAACCATCAGCCGGATGAGACGACCAAGGTCAGATGTCTAGCCGGATGGGACCGACCACCCGGCCAAGACAGATCAGCCGGATAGGGCGGCCTAGCCGGCCACTCAAGACAGACAAGGTACAAGATGACGCAGAGCACAGTACACGGTATGCCCAGGACGTCGGACAAGACAGAAAGGAGACTCAGACACTCGGCCCATACCGACGACTTCAACGATGACGACTGTAACAGTGGACAGTAGGTGGTAGTGTGCGTAACTACCCGCACGGCAGCCACTGTAGACTACGTGGCTCGGCATGGGCTTGACTGTGGTACACACCCGCCATGCCGACCACTATAGATGACCTAGTCAGCTGGGGCCACCTGTGGGACCCGCCAGTCGGCCGGGCCATTGCCCATGCCGCCTCAGCCTATATAAGGGGCGGCAAGGGCAACATTGCAAGGGTTGGTCTCTCATTCTCTACTATCTAGGACAGATACAGCTCGAGGAGCCCCTGTAGTTCATTGTGTTCATCTAGATAGTAAGATTGGCAGGAGTAGGGGTGTTACCTCACTACGAGGGCCCTGAACATGGGTTCTTCTTGTGTCTCCGACTCTTGCTTGTGCCCAATCCCGCCTGCGTATGTCGTCGCTCGCTTGCCTGCTCGCTCCCTCACCACGAGCTAGCATGCTCAGGCACTGCCGTTTCCATAACAATGACAGCTGGCACCCACCATGGGGCCAGAATGGCGGCGACCGGAGTGACGTTCCGCACGGGACCCTGCACTTCCTCTGACGAGCGCGTAGCTTGCGGCCTCGTGCTCACGCTGGGAAAATTCGACTGCGTTATCGTAACGCTCGCTGCTTCACCGGTTTCAGCTTTCCAGCACGCGGCTCCGACCTGCCCGTCTACGTCACCACCATGCCGGAGGGTTTCCCTCAGGAGATCGTATCCTTCTCCGAGTCGTTTCCCTCAGCCGACAGCGCGCTCGTCGTACCCCGCACCATGGAGGTGATGATGGTGGGAACTAGTCATGGCCGTCGTCCCCATCCTGAGCGCGGCAGCGACTTGGGCGCCCCGTCCACTCCTCTGCGCGAGAAAGGCATAGTGGATGAGGTCATCGAGGAACTCCTTGAGCTGGTCAACCCCGGGGAAAACCCGGAGGAGGCAATGGCCAAGATCGAGGCGGCGCGAGAGCGTCTGCTTCAGCAAGCTCAGGGCTTGGGCTCCACCAAGTACCGGATGGAGATAAACATCCGCGAGTATCAGCGCGCCCACGGCCTCACCCCGGCTAATCAAGATCCTAGCCGGTTGGGCTCCATGCAGCGGCGCGGAGGAGAGCTAGGCGCCCGTTTCGAGCAAGATGTCGAGCCGGGGTCCCGCACGTACTTCCCACCGCCCATGTATGACACCGCGGTCAAGAACGTCTGGGCGGCGCGAGCCGTCGCGGAGGACTTACCCCACCTAGAGGCGGAGGAAATGCTACGCCAGTTCCAGCGGGTACAACACCTGTTGCGTGTGGCTGACGAGCAGGCAGAGGCTGCTCAGATCGCGTTCGAGGCGGGAGCCAGCTCCAGAGAGAACCGCCCGGGTGGAAGCAGCTGGCTAGGACCTCGCCAGACCGAGTGCTCTGTGTATCCAGCGCAGCAACCCCCGCACTCCAAGCGTTGCCAGTCCGGCAGCAGCCAACCCCGCGGCGACCAAGGTGCCACGAGTCGTACACCCCCGGCTGGCCAGAACCCCCCTCCACCCCCTGCTCCATCCCGCCTTCCTGGCCGGGTGGGAGCGCCCAACCCGGTTGATCCGGTTGCGCATGACCGAATCGGCCTCCTGATGCAAGCTCGCCTCACGGAGGAGGAAGACGCAATCGGCCCAGTGTGCTTCAAGCCACGCATCCGGAAGGAGCCCTTCCCCGACAAGTTCTCCCTGCCACGGGACACCCCCAAGTACGATAGTAGCATGAAGTCGAAGGACTGGCTAACTGACTACGTCGCCGCAGTTGGAATCGCCCATGGCAACAAGCGCGTGGTGGTTCGCTACATCCCCCTCATGTTGACCGGCACGGCAAGAACTTGGCTCAACAACCTCGCACCCAACAGCCTCAACGCCTGGCCCAACTTCGAGAAGGTCTTCATCCGGAACTTCAACGGCACCTACAAGCTCCCGGGCAGACCCCGCGATCTTTCTCTATGTGTCCAGGGAGACCGCGAGTCGGATCGCGCATATCTCGCCCGCTGGACCGAGATGCGCAACTCCTGCGAAGGGGTGGTGGAGAATCAGGCAATCGGTTTCTTCATCGAGGGATGCCGAGAAGGCATGATGCCGCGCCACCGGCTGTTGTGCGACGAGCCCAAGACCATGGCGGAGCTGATGACCATTGCTGACTAGTACGCCACCGCGGATGCGGCAATAAAGAAGCCCTTCCGAGTAAACGCGGAAGGACGGCCGGTTCCCACCGAGCCGGCTCAAGAGAAGCATGCCGGGCAAGGCGAAGATGCCGGGTCATCCAGGTGCCACGACGGCGACAACCTCTACCAGGGCAAGCATCCAGTTGAACAACAAAGCCCGCGCTACCATCAAAGGCAGGTCAATGCGGTGCAAGGCGCGCCGGCTCACAACGAGAAGAGGCAGAGGAACGCCTTCACCTTCGAGCAGATGTTCGACGGGCTGTGCAAGTACCATTGCAGCGCCAAGCTGGCTACACACACCACTCGGTAGTGCAGCTGGACCTGGTAGATCAAGGAGAAGGCTGGCTTGCCTCCTCTCCCCCCACCCCCTCTCAGAGGACCCCCACCACTGGCTAGGGCAGCTAGCAACAACCGCGGCAACGGGGCATACCCTCAGCAGCACGAGAACTACCACATCTTCGAGGCCGAGCCGATTGACAATCGCGGGCGGAAGCATCGCACCGCAGAGGTGAACGCTGTTGTCCCCCCGGCCCCCCTTCACCTCAATTGGTCCGAAATTCCTATCACCTGGAGTCAGGCGGATCAGCCAGATCTTCTCCCGAATCCCGAGGGCTACGCGATGGTGCTAGACCCTCTTCTCATCTCCGACGTGCGCACCTGTCGATTCTCGCGCGTGATGGTAGACAGTGGGAGCAGCCTCAACCTGCTCTACCGGTCTTCCATGGAGAAGTTGGGCATCCGGGAGTGCGACCTGTAGCCCTCGACCACTGTGTTCCATGGCATCGAGCCTGGGCCACCGTGCGTCCCGTTGGGCAAGATCCAGCTGGATGTCATATTCGGCTCAGAGGAGAACTTCCGGCACGAGCCAATCTGGTTCGAGGTGGTCAACCTCGCCAGCACCTACCATGTCCTCCTTGGGCGCCCTTCCCTCGCAAAGTTCATGACGGTCCCCCACTATGCATACCTCAAGATGAAGTTGCCGGGGCCAAATGGTTTTATCTCCATGGCCGGATGTTACAGGTGGTCCATGGCGTGCACGAAGGAAGGAGCGACGATAGCGGAGGCCCTGCTCATCATCGAAGAGAAGCGCGAGATGATGCGCAGCGTTTCCATGCTACAGCAAGAGGTGCCGGCTGGCTTGGAGTCGGCTGGGGACATGGCATTCCAGCCATCCAAGGACACTAGGCGGATCCCGCTCGACCCGGCTGACCCCTCCAAGTGTGTCACCATTGGTGCCAGCTTGGACAGCAAGTAGGAAAGCGCGCTTGTCGACTTCATCCGTGAGAATTGGTACATATTCGCATAGTCTCCCAAATACATGCCGGGTGTGTCGAGGGAGTTCGCCGAGCACTCGCTTCATGTGCGTCCTAACGCCAAGCTGGCCAAGCAGCCCCTCCGTCACTTCACGAAGGACAAGAGGAAGGTCATCGGCGACGAGATCGCCCAGCTACTTGCTGTCGGCTTCATCATGGAAGTGTACCACCCGGACTGGCTGGCCAACCCAGTCCTAGTGCTGAAGAAGAACAAGACCTGGCGTGTGTGTATTGATTACATGAGCCTGAACAAGGCTTGTTTGAAAGACCCTTTCTCCCTGCCCCGTATTGATCAAGTGATTGACTCTACGGCCTGCTGTGATCTTCTCTCCTTCCTTGATTGTTATTCTGGCTATAATCAGATCCGGCTGAATCTGGCTAATCAATTGAAAACATCGTTCATCACCCCGTACTGGGCTTACTGCTATGTAACCATGCCATTGAGCCTGAAGAATGCAGGTGCTACCTATCAACGTTGCATGCAGAAATGCTTGCACTCGCAGATCGGCCGGAATATGCACACATACGTGGACGATGTAGTCATCAAGACAAAGGAGAAGCAGACCCTACTGGAGGACCTCGGCGAGACGTTCGTGAACCTCCACCAGTACCAGATGAAGCTGAACCCGGAGAAGTGCATGTTCGGCGTGCCAGCCGGAGTGCTCCTGGTTTCCTCGTGTCGAGCCGGGGAATCGAGGCCAATCCGGAGAAGATCGCGTCCATCAAGAGGATGCAGCCGTCCAAGAGCTTGCTCGGCGTCTATAAGTTCACCGACTGTTTGGCTTCCCTCAGCCGATTCGTTAGCCGGCTTGCGGAGAAGGCCCTTCCATAGTACCAGCTGATGAAGAAGATGGACGAGTTCACCTGGACTGCGCAGGCGGATGCCGCGTTCCATGACGTCAAGCGCATGCTATCCACAGCACCGGTTCTCGCCATGCCGGCAGAGAAGGAGCCGATGTTGCTCTATATAGCTTCCACCAACCGGGTGATCAGCTTCGTCCTGTCGGTGGAGCGTCACAAGGAATGCAAGGCCCAACCGGTTCAGCGACCCGTCTACTACCTCAGCGAGGTGCTCTCCCTCTCCAAGCAGAACTACCCCCACTATTAGAAGATGTGCTACGGCGTGTACATGGCTTGCAAAAAGCTGAAGCACTACTTCCAGGAGCATCCGCTCACCATGGTTTCCACCACGCTGTTGGGTGAGATCTTCGGCAACAAGGACGCCACGGGCCGGGTAGCCAAGTGGGCCATCGAGCTGGCCGCCTACTGCATCCAGTACGAACCCAGATCACCATCAAGTGTCAGGTGGTGGCCGACTTCCTCGTCAACGTGGTGGAAAACTAGTACCTACCACCGGGTCCTAACTCCGACTACTGGAAGCTGCACTTCGACGGCTCTAAGATGCACGGGGGCTTGGGAGCTGGCATTATGCACACCTCGCCCAAGGCAGACCGGATGGAGTACATGTTGCAGATCCACTTCACCGCGTCAAACAACGTCGCCAAGTACGAGGCTCTCACGCACGGGATCCGGCTCGCAAAAGACATTGGCATCCGCCGGATCGTTTGCTTCGGTGATTCAGATCTGGTGGTGCAGCAAGTATCCGGCGACTAGGATGCTTGGGATGCTAACATGGCCTTGTACTGGTTCCATGTCCAGCTACTCAGTGCTGGCTTCAAGGGATGCGAATTACATCACGTCCCCCGTGCCAACAATGTGGCAGCCGACGTACTCGCGCGAGTCGGATCCACCAGAGCAGCCATCCTGCCAGGAGTATCCTTGGAGAACCTTCGCAAGCCCAGCATCACCCCTCTCCAGAATCCGAGTCCATCATCTGGGTAGCGGACCCGGGGGCTACCGGCTCGAAAGAGCCGGGCCCCGCTGTTGTGCCCTCCGGCTTGAAAGACCCGAGGGCTGCCTCCTCCTCAGGCAAGCCGTCATCAAGCAAGGCAAAAGGCTCAGGGGCTTCCGACTCGGGCATCCCACCCGGCCAACCCCCGGATGAGCTCTAGATCATGTCGGCTAGTGTGTTCACCATCCGGAAAGTTCCATCCTGGTCCCATCCTTTCATGAACTACCTCCTCAGCGGCGTGCTTTCGGCTGACGAGGTGGAGGCAAGGTAGATCCAGCACCATGCGCACATGTACACCATCATCAACAAGGAACTGTACAAGCACCGTGCCACAGACGTCTTCCAGCGGTGCTCGACGCGGCTACCAGCTGCTGAAGGAAATCCATTAGGTAGAATGCGGTCACCACGCCTCATCTCATGCCCTAGTGTCAAAGGCAATGTCCCACAGATTCTACTGGCCCACCACCTCAGAGGACGCGGACCAGCTGGTTCGCGCGTGCAATGGGTGCCAGCGGTTCGGCCGGCTAAGGCACATGCCGACTTCCGCGCTCAATACCATGCCGATCACATGGCTCTTTGCGGTTTGGGGGTTGTAAATGGTCGGCCCCTTCAAGCGAGCTCGAGCCGGCATGACCCACCTGCTGGTGGCGGTGGACAAGTTTTCCAAATGGATCGAGGTGAAGCCGATCCGGAAGCTGGACGGCGCCACTGTCGTCACCTTCTTTCGCAACATCATCATCTGGTTCAGCTACCCCCATAGCATCATCACCAACAATGGCACGAACTTCACCAAGGGGGCCTTCAGTCGGTTCTGCCACAACAAGGGGATCCGGCTAGACCTTGCATCTGTCACGCACCCGCAGTGCAACAAGCAGGTGGAAAGAGCCAACGACATAGTGCTAGCCGGAATCAAGCACCGGCTGATCGAGCCACTAGAGTGATCACCCGGCTGCTGGATCGAGGAACTCCCGGCTGTGCTGTGGAGTCTCCGCACCACTGCAAACAGATCAACCGGCTTCACCTCGTTCTTCCTCACCTACGGCTCGGAAGCGGTTCTCGCGGCGGACATCGAGCTCGACTCACCCCGCAAGCTCCTTTACACGGAGAAGGAGAACTAGGAGGCGATGGAGGACAGCGTGGACCTCCTCGAGGAGGCCCGCGAGCTGTCCCTCTCCAAATCATCCATCTACCAACAAGGGTTGCGCCAGTATCACTCCAACTGCATCCGGCCCGTCACGTTTCGGGAAGGCGACCTGGTGCTCCTGCTAATACAAGACACGAAGGGAATGCACAAGCTATCCCCCCGTGGGAGGGCCCCTTCATCACCAGCAAGGCGCTACACAACAACTCCTACTACCTCATCGATGCGCAGCAGCCACGCAAGAACAAGATGGACAAGTCGGATGAGGAGACGGAGCGGACGTGGAATGCAGACCTGCTCCGACCGTTTTACACTTAGTCGCAAAAATCAATGTATGTATCCAAAACCCTGAATGAATGAAAGATGTGGAACCCCGGCTGACGCTCGGGGGCTCCTTGCTAGACATTCTATTGTTATTCGTTTTCTACTAAACCCTACAATGTTTTTTCCGGCTTCCGTCGACCCCCAACCGTGGGGGCTCACCGGTTGGCCCGCCCTGCCAATTATGTAAGCCGACTGAGTAGTGTGCGGCAATGCCAGATGCCCACTCTTCGTCTCAGCTACAGACCGCAACCCGGTTGTCCGGCTAGCAAGAGCAAAAGCCTGAGGGCATCCCGCACGAAAAACGGTGAAAGATGTGATAGATCAGACATTCCGGCCATGTACATAGTTCGTATTTTCTAGCTACTAAGCCTCTAGCACCGTGCGGAAATGTATTGTTAGCTCCATACGGTTCCGGCTCTAGACCGCAACCCGGCTGTCCGGCAAGGTGCATCGTAAAAAGCATTGCGCACGAGAAAGTGACTAAGTGTTCAGAAAATCATGAGCTAGTTTTCAAAAAATAGAAATTCTGGCCGGATAGTAAAATCACGTACAACACAACAATATATTGATAAGAAATCATGTTTGTGTATTTTTTTTGCACGAACCGCACCGAGCCAAAAATCAAAGACAGAGAAGATTCGAAGCACCTATCTACGGTAGCCATGTAACACCCCAGTTTTACCTAATGTATAATTAGGGTTTTGATTGTGCATTCATGAGGATCATCCTTTAAATTGTGCATTGAAGAAAATAAATCAACCCTTACACCCTAGTTCTACCCTCTCTTTGAAATGCATCCAAAAGGTTTTGTATTTTGAAAAGTGCCAAAATATTGGATCCCAAATGGACTAAAAGGGCCCCACACTATTATATATTGATTTATTAAACCTCTGGTAATTTTTGAAATGGATCAAAACAGTTTGAAATTGAAATTACAAAGAGAAAAGCAAAAGAGAAATAGAAAAACAGTTTCTGGGAAAAAAAAGCAACCCTAGCTACCTGGGCCGAGCCCATCTCTCCGTCTCCCTCTTTCCTGCATGCGCGCAGCAGCTAGCGCAGCTTGCAGCCCAAGCACGGCCCGCTACTGGCCCATACCCCTTCGATCTCCCCTATCGTCATTTTCCTCTAGACACGCAGGGAGCTGCCTGTCGCCGGCACCGCCGTCGATCCCCGCCGCCTTCCCCTGGCCGTCCGACGAGCTCCGAGGTCGGGATAAGAACGCCACGCTGCCCTGGACTCAACCCTATCTCTTTCCCCCTCTCCAGCAACCTCTCTCTTCTTTCCCATGCGAGACCGAACCCCTAACCCTGTCAGACCCTGTCATTCACCAGCGTCTCGAGCCGCCTCAAGCCAATCCGAGGTGCCTGCGAGCTCTGCCGTGTTGTGCAGCGTCTCCTTGCCAAAGGAATCGAGGAGGGGAGCCCCAAGTCGTCGCTTACGACTTCGTCTTCCCCGACTCTGACCGTGCTCGTCGTCGCCGATTCCGGCCGCGTCCGACCTCGCCCGGCCTCGCCAAACCCTCCTCTACGCTCCCGGTGAGATGGTGGTCCTCCAGGACCCCACCAATCCTTCCCTCTCTCTCTAGTTTGAGCTCGCACCGTGTTTTGCCGTCCGCCGCCGTCGGGCTCCGTCACCACCACGCCTTCGGTGACCATTTAGCAGTGGCGCCGGCACTAATAGGTAGACCGCGATGCCCTCGTTCTAGTGCGCTAGGTCTTGCAGCCCCGCTCGTGCTCCTCCGCCATCCCCGTGCGTCGCCTGGGAGCTCACCGTCGGGTGACGTCAGGCCGACGTCACCGTGACGCTAGCCGCGGGTTAGCACCTGGACAAACCACATCGGGCCCCACCTTTCTATGTCTGGGGCTAGCCCAGCCCTATGTGTAAAAAGGTTTAGGGTGTGTGCTGATTCCTTGCGCAATAAATTAGTTAATAAAAGGTTTTAAATAAATCCTGAAAATGAATAAAATTTGTAAATTCAATAACTAATTATTTATAAGTCAGAAAATTCTGAATAATATATCAAAATGTTTAGAAAAATGAGCTCTATCTAATTACACTATAATCATGCATTGATCAACAACTAAAATGATAATTTTAATTAGAAGAACAAACCAACCCCTCTCATATACATCCGGAGTTTCCCCGAGTTAGGGTTTTCACCCCTCGGAACCCCGATTAAACTGTCGAGCATGCCTTAGGGTTACGTTTCAATGCAAATTAACTTGTCATATCATCATACTTTCTTGAGCATTCCATCGATGCCATTTGTTGATTGTTTCCTCTTTATTTCCAGTGTTTCGTTCTTCGCAGTAGAAAATGATATCGAGATCGAGATCGAAGCCTGAGGACAACACCATCGAATATCGACGCACAATACTTGACCAACTATAATCAACTCAAGTACAAGGCTCCCGAAGATATTATTATCTGTTATCAACTGGCAAAGGCCAGCATAGCCCCACCATGATATAATTATATGATTTCGAAAGCATTTCAATTCTTTCCATGATGCATACGATTCTACTATGGTCTTTTATCGATAGATAGAGTATCCTATCTGTTGCATTACTCCCTTTGAGCTTATATTACCTGATCCACTACTCCTAGCATAACTAGGTTTGGCTTGTGTGCACTGCTAGAGCTATTATCTGTGTCCTGCTTAGCCATGCATAGTTGTTGAGTCTGGTCCATCCAGATGGTGTATCAGATGCAGAGGATCTAGTATGATAGAAGAACGTGATGAGATATGATCAGATGTGATATGAGTTTAAACATGCTAAGGCTTGTATGGGAGGCCACGGTGGGATGTGGTTTTTGTAGTCCCATGCTCGCCACCACTAGGACCCAAGTTCTTGTCTCTTGAACCAAGACGAGCGTACAATCACACGGGGTTTATGGGGACCCCCTGATTGACTAACTTGCCTAGTAGATTCCATGAGCCACATAGTTCGGGGGTTCCAGTCGACATATGCATTGAAAACATTTTCGAAAGAAGGAGGTGAAGGAGGTGCATTCATAATAGGTAGGTAAGCATGGCCGGGGTTGCTTGGGGTCGATGGAGCCCCTGGTGAACCAACCTCACCTCACATATTTAAGTACCGGATTTGGGATTTGACCCGTTATGGCGGAACCATACTTATTGCGTGACTCATGGTCTCGGCGAAAGCAAGGTAAAGGTCGTGTCTAACCACCCTCTGCCAGCCTTCCAAGGAAGAGGGCTAATCTTAAGTGGCATTAAGAGAAGGTTAGTACGTGTGGGTAAAGTTGTACACTCCTGCAGGGTAATAATCTTTCGGAAAGCCGTGTCCCCGGTTATGGACAACTTGGGAATGGACGTGATGATCATAGAGAACATGAACCTAATCGTAAAACTTGGCATATCAACATGTGCTTAAGGATGTTTCCTCATGGGTATGAGGGGGTGATCCTAGTTGGTAGATGATGATGATTTGGTGGATATCAAAGATGATGATCTATGTTTCGGAGATGTCGCTCTCTTATCCCCTTTTAAAATACTCTGACTAGACGAGCTACTTCTCCCTCTTGTTTTTATAAACAAAGATGGCTTTATGCAAAAGAACTCCACCAGCCATAAGTCTTGAGGAGTACACCCTGTACTCACCCTTGCTTTGTTGATACTTTTGGCAGAGTAAGTGTTCCCTGAAGATCAGTTTGGTACTACACCGACACCGACGAGTAGCTTGGGGTTCCCGGCCGGCAGCCTGGAATCTATGGGTGGGACGTCATCATTATGCTTCAGGCCTCTTAGGTCATTTGTTAAGTTTGCCATACTTAATAGCATAATTTCCTTCCGTTGTTTGATGTTTGTGGTCAGTTACCTCTGCTTGTAATAATTTGGTTCTTTGCTCAGTTATGAGCTTGCTGTAATAAATTTTGTGTCGTAGGGTCACTGTTGTGTTATCGATTCTTCACTGGATATCCTCGAGCTCAAGGTTAAGCTTATGTCAAACAGAGTTCTGGGATTTGTTTAGCCCTGATCCTGGGGGTGTCACAGGTTTTGGTATCAGAGCAGTACCGACCGTAGGAAAACCTTGCTATTGGTCGATGTTGAGTCTAGTGTTTGTGAAAACTATTTGAAAAGCGGAAAAATATTTGGGAAACTCTAGTATGCTTATTTTACTCCTCTGTAACTCCGGGTTATCTTATCTAGTGTTGACTTTGGAAAAGTTTTGATATCTCTTCTAGTCTTTCAAATCTTAGGTGCCTTTTGGGCATGTCGTTTCCCAACCAGTTGACCTAGTGTTAAGTTCTCTAGAGTTGTATGTGTTGTGAATTCCGTGTTTCCCTTGCTCTTGTTCATCTGAGAGATTCCTTTCTATCATGATCTCTCTATATTTTGGACACACGATATTATATTGTTGGATCTTTAGTGTTCTATTCTAGGCTTCGGGGTTTCCTTTCACCTCGTATGCCTCCCTTTTCTTTTGTTGGGTACTTCGGATGTTGTTTCTTCTCTTGGAAGCTACCTCGTGATTACTACCTTGTAGTGTACGCTAAGCCACTCAAGTAGTAGTTATTCCTTTCTTTGGGTTTTAACCCTTGGACTTGAACCAAAGGTCCCGTATTGTGCTGGATTCTAGTGTTGTCAATCTTGTACATGAAGCTGATCTTTATTCCAAGATCCACTCCTTGGATCCCTGTTGATAATGTTCACACATTACCACAGGATGGCAGGTACTACCATTTAGCCTTCAAGCTTGTGGTTTTTGTCGTGATGGAATTGTGACAACTAAGGACTTCCCCTACCACTAGCCATGGCAGATGTTCTTTAATGGAACCAAATAGATCACGGCAACAGTACTCCTCGTGAGTCTCGCATCTATACTTGTGACTCTGCCACACCTTACCCCTTCTCTGCATTGGTTTTCGGAACATTGTTGACTTATGCATCCATATCTCGGGATTCCATCCTGAGCATGTTCTTTTCCCTTGTTGTTTGCCGACCTTTGTCTACTAATTGGTAGCCAAGTAGTAAATGTGCATTGGTGTTTTCCGATGAAAGATACTCTTGTGGTCCATCATGACAAACCATTTTGGAATGTCATGAGAAACAAACTCCAGTACCTTGTCATTTCTAGGACCAGGTCAAAGTGTTGTAATCCGCAGATCAAGAGGCATTGATTAGCTTCTATCTGTTCCACCTTGAAGTATCACACTCTTTTATACTAAGAGGTTGTGCTGAGTTCTATGACCCTTAATGAAGTGATACTCTCACACATATTTACCACCCTTCCTCGAGCTTTCACGCTCGTGGGTGATGCGTGTGCGTAATAATGTGGCCATCTGAGAATCTAGCAACTTTCATTGTTTAGAACTCAAAGGACAGTTGTGTCATTCTTAGCGTGATTGGTTAATCCTGTCACTAAACAAAGGATGATTGTGCTACCAAGTCCGCTATTCTGGTACATATCTTCCGTCAAAGAGTTAGGCTCATGCCGAAGCTCTAAGACTATGTCATCTTGCCGTACTAAGCAAGTTCCCTCTCGAACTATGTGACACACCAGTGGTTCGTGATATTCTGGATGTCTTTCTAGAAGTATCGCCGTGTTGCCACATGACCGTGTTGTCAAGTTCTTGAGCAAGCAAGTTCTCTGAACTACTCCTATCTCCAAGGATTTGTACTAGATACCCCTGAACTAGTTGGTTGAGCTTAAACAACAACTTGGAGAGTTGTAAGACAAAAGTTTTATCCAACTTTGTTCCTTCTTAAAGGGATGTATAGTTTCGTTCGAGTTGAAGAAAGGTAGTATTTCCTTCGTGGATATGTTATCTTCCCACGCCTTTGATTTGATTTGGGTTATCGTCAAATCAAACTCAGTTCCAAGGACTATCTTGATGATGTTTCTACTCGTGATGTTTCACTTGGGTACATCTTCATGTCTTTGGTCTGACCAGTAATTTTGCCTTGTTCATGCAACATACGAGTTCATCTTCTTGGAGTGTCTCAATAACTTTGTTGTTGAGCCCATCGACAATATCCTTATCTTCCCCATGTTAGATTGGATTCATATGGAACATTTGGCATTAATGTTGAAAAATTTCGAGAACCATCTTCGAGTCATCTCCAAGTATGTGTTCTGGATGTTAGAAGTAATCTTCTCCGATTCACGTGCAAATTTTGAAAGATGTCGCCATGGATTCGAGAAGATTTATCTCCTTTTCTCTAAGGACACATGTGTGTTTATTGTTAGTACTTTATGTGCGTGCAATTGTCTTTCGACAAGATGCTAAATACATGTGTCTAGCAATATAGTTCAATCTTTTGGAGCTTTACACTATAGTCCATATCTTGAGAATGTAGTAACTTTACCTCCGGTAAATGTTGCAAATTTTCTATTCGGAGAAGCTGAGTCTGAAAATATCATTCCACCTAACCAAAGCTGGATCTCGCAACAATGATGGTTTTTGTTCCTCAAGGTTTTGACATAGGTCTCTTTGCAAATCTTTCAAGATTGATGTAATGGTTGACACACTTAGCTGGAAAGACCTTTTGTTATATTCTCTTGATTCAGCAATAACAACCACTCTTCATAAGGCATCTCCTATGATTTATTATAGGAGTTGTTCTTATGGTTTCCTTTGTATCCGAAGTCCGACCTTTACTTGATGTTTGATTTCTCGAACATCAAGGAGAACATCTAAAGTAGTGTTGCTAAATGTCTCTCGGTCGATCCTCCAGACCCTTTTATGTTAGCAAGCACTCTGTTGTGCCAACTAATTGAAGTCTGAGAACAAAGTTTATTTCTTCTTTTGTCATCAGGAATCTTCTTAACTATTCATCTAGTGGTGTAGATTGATATCATGATCTCTGGCAAAGATTTTTGATATACCTGCATGAATACAGAGTTTCCTTCGTTCTCTCAGTCATGATTGAAGAGAGACTATGATTTTGGTAATCAACAGTTTCTCTGATACGTGCTCCTTGTGACTCCTACGAGTCCTCTCCACAAAAACACCTTTCTGTCTTGGCCTTCGGTTGAATGAAAGAGTGACCCTTGTGTGTCCAAAGTAGTTCAACAACTTGTTTATGTTGATCCATATCTATGTGACCTGAAATCTCTACTTAAGCCGTTTCGTAGAAGTTCCCTATGGAAGTATGTGTTGTGATATTTTTGTTGGAAGCTTTCCTTTTTAGAATCTTAAACTTTTCTGAAGTTCCATGGTCTCAATCCTTATGAAGACCATCTATCTAACAACTTGAAACCTTCTCCTCTTGTTCCCTCCGTTAACTTGATGTATTTCATGTCGTCATCTCAGAGTTGTTTCCGAACACTCCATCCATGAGTTGACCATGAGATACTCGGTATGTTGTTTAGTATGTTTCCCTATTATCGTTAGAGTGACCCTATTTCTTTCTCTCTTTGTCTCTTTTCCTACCTTTGGAATCTCGGGTCGAGATTCTCGTAAGGGGGATAGAGCTCTAACACCCCAGTTTTACCTAATGTATAATTAGGGTTTTGATCATGCATTCATGAGCATCATCCTTTAAATTGTGCATTGAAGAAAATAAATCAAACCCTAAACCCTAGTTCTACCCTCTCTTTGAAATGCATTCAAAAGGTTTTGTATTTTGAAAAGTTCCAAAATAATGGAGCCCAAATGGACTAAAAGGGCCCCACACTATTTTATATAGCTTTATAAAACCTCTGGTAATTTTTGAAATGGATCAAAACAGTTTGAAATTGAAATTACAAAGAGAAAATCAAAAGAGAAATAGAAAAACAGTTGCTGGGAAAAAAAAAGCAACCCTAGCTACCTGGGCCGAGCCCATCTCTCCCTCTCCCTCTTTCCTGCATGCGCGCAGCAGCTAGCGCAGCTTGCAGCCCAAGCGCAGCCCGCTACCGGCCCATACCCCTTCGATCTCCCCTGTAGTCGTCTTCCTCCAGACAGGCAGGGATCTGCCTGTCGCCGGCGCCGCCGTCGATCCCCGCAGCCTTCCCCTGGCCATCCGCCGAGCTCCGAGGTGGGGATAAGACGCCACGCTTCCCTGGCCTCGACCCTATCTCTTTCCCCCTCTACAGCGACCTCTCTCTTTCCCATGCGAGACCAAAACCCTAACCCCGTTGGAACCCGTCGTTCGCCACCATCTCGATCCACCCCGAGCCAAGCTGAGGTGCCTGCGAGCTCTGCCATGTTGTGCAGCGTCTCCTCGCCGAAGGAATCAAGGAGGGGAGCCCCCAGTCGTCACCCTTGACTCCGTCTTCCCCGACTCCGACCGTGCTCGCCGTCGCCGATTCCGACTGCGTCCGACCTCGCCCGGCCTCGCCGACCCCTCCTCTGCGCTCACTGTGAGCTGGTGGTCCTCCAGGACCCCACCAATCCTTCTCTCTCTCTAGTTTGAGCTCCCACCGTGCTTTGTCGTCCGCCATCGTCGGGCACCGCACCATCCCCCCTCCGGTGACCATTTAGCAGCGGTGCCGCCACTAATAGGTAGCCCGCGATGACCTCATTCTAGCGCGCTAGGTCTCGCAGCCCCGCGCGCTCCTTCGCCATCCCCGTGTGTCGCCTGGGAGCTCACCGTCGGGTGACGTCAGGCTGACGTCACCGTGGCGCCAGCCGCGGGTCAACACCTGGTAAAACCACCTCGGGCCCCACCTGTCTGTGTCTGGGGCTAGCCCATCCCTATGTGTAAAAAGGTTTAGGATGTGTGCTGATGTCAGCCTTGCGCAATAAATTAGTTAATAGAAGGTTTTAAATAAATCTAGAAAATGAATAAAATTTGTAAATTCAATAACTAATTATTTATATGTCAGAAAATTCTGAATAATATATCAAAATGTTCAGAAAATTGAGCTCTATCTAATTACACTATAATCATGCATTGATCAACAACTCAAAGGACAAGTTTAATTAGAATAACAAACCAACCCCTCTCATATACATCCGGAGTTTCCCCGAGTTAGGGTTTTCACCCCTCGAAACCCTGATTAAACTATCGAGCATGCCTTAGGGTTACGTTTCAATGCAAATTAACTTGTCATATCATCATACTTGCTTGAGTATTGCATCGATGCCATGTGTTGATTGTTTCCTCTTTATTTCTGGTGTTTCGTTCTTCGTGGTAGAAAACGATATCGAGATCGAGATCGAAGCCTGAGGACAACACCATCAAAGATCGACGAACAATACTTGACCAACTATAATCAAGTCAAGTACAAGGCTCCCGAATATCTTCTTATCTGTTATCAACTGGCAAAGGCAAGCATAGCTCCACCATGATATAATCCTATGATTTCGAAAGCATTTAAATTCTTGCCATGATGCATACGATTATACTATGGTATTTTATCGATAGATAGAGTATCCTATCTGTTGCATTACTCCCTTTGAGCTTAGATTACCTGATCCAGTGCTCCTAGCATAACTAGGTTTGGCTTGTGTGCATTTCTAGAGCTATTATCTGTGTCCTGCTTAGCCATGCATAGCTGTTGAGTCTGGTCCATCCAGATGATGTATCAGATGCAGAGAATCTAGTATGACAGGAGAACATGATGAGATGAGATTAGATGTGATATGAGTTTAAACGTGCTAAGGCTTGTATGGGAGGCCACGGTGGGATGTGGTTTTTGTAGTCCCATGCTCGCCACCACTAGGACTCAAGTTCTTGCCTCTTGAACCAAGACGAGTGTACAACCACACGGGGTTTATGGGGACCTCCCGATTGACTAACTTGCCTAGTAGATTCCATGAGTCACATAGTTCGGGCGTTCCATTCGACATACACATTGAAAACATTTTCGAAAGATGGAGGTGAAGGAGGTGCGTTCATAAAAGGTAGGTAAGCGTGTCCGGGGTTGCTTGTAACACCCTCGCCTGATAAGGCTGAGTTCATATGTATAGTGCCAATCCCTGGATCGGTTCAGTGGCACACACAGTACAAAATGATACCAAAGGTAACTGTACATCATAAATACAACGAATATGATCCAGAATTTACATTATATTACACAAGTACACAACGGAAAATGAATACGAGGTAGATCTCCATTCTTCAAATGTGCGACAGATGAACAATCGTTGAGTGGAGTCTCGCGACCTATGAACGATCACTCAAAAATGGAACAACCTGCAACATGAAACGTTGCAGCCATGAATGGTCAATACTTTGAATGTATTGGCAAGTAGAACTAATGAGTACAAAGGATCTATCAACTACATGCATATTTGGCTAGGTGGAGTTCAGGATCATTTGCTAAAAGCAATATAAATTTTTCCTACTTTCAAAATACTTTTATTTCTTCAAAACAATCTTCTAAGGACATACCAGCATAAACCCATGTATAAACAAGATAGTTCAGCTTTCGTATGCTCCTAAACCCATGTTCACCATCAAGTTTTAGTAATTAATAAATTGGGATGAGTGAGATCTTCCAAACAGTTCCAGGCCTAGTTGCTCATAGTTGTCCATACGGCTAAGTACTTAGTTTAGACACCCTGCAGGGGTTGTACACTTTACCCGCACGACCTAGTCAACCCGCTCTTACCATTACACTCATTTTGTGCCATGGTAGGGAGAAAACCAAGACGAAACCTTTCAGATGCAGAACCCTGAGCCCTCAGGACGGACCCATACCATCCTACATCCCCTACATCTGCTAGTCACGTCGGGTCAGGTTCCCACAACCTACTTAGTCAAGACAAATAATGACATGCGGTTGTATTGGAAGCTACTACACAAGAAACCTGTCCAATCTCTGAAGCCTAGGTGTGCTTTCCACAATAAACCATCCAAAAACATCAATCCATCACACCTAGGAGATTCATTAAATTCCAGTTGTTTTCATTATAACAAAACATAACTTCTCCATAACATAATCAATCATGTATTCCCTTTTGCGCATCTAATAAGCATGGCTAAGCAACTACAATATGATGGCTCAAAGGAATCAAGTCATGGAGATATGGCAATCATGCCTGGGTGTCATAGCACAACATAGTAGTAAAAACACCTACACATGCATCACTATTGAAAATCATACTACATGCATAGGAAAATAGTAGGACATTATGATAGCTCTACTTGCCTTTGTTATAGAAGATATAGTCGTTCAGATAATCCTCACAATATAAAAGGTTGCACTCGTCACAATCACAAATGTTGCACTCCTTGCAATCTATCGATCAAAACAAGTGCACAACAAGCACACCATTTAAAACAATGCAATTATGCACAATACAACAAAACAATGATGGACAAATGCATGTATGATGATTTAATATGTCACAATGGTTGTAGCTAGTTCTCTAAACATTACTAGAATACATGATGCATGCAGGAGATCATTTGATGCAGTAGGGTATTTGTTATTAAATCTTTATTGCCAATATATGGGTTATAATAGTTCTGTTGCAACCTCTATTCTACTTGACGTATTAAATTTAGTTCTGGAATGTACTGGATATAGGATGTTAATACGAACCAGTAGGCGTTGGATTCACCCTAATCGCAGTTATAGATATTTTTGTATGATTTAAATATCATTTAATGGGTTTTAAATCATTTATACAGTTTCTTTTGCCTAAAAATCAAACTAAAATAAGATCTGTAATCTCCTCGGGATTGTGATTCTAGGGACGTATTATTTGTAATTTTCTAAGAAGCATTCGAATTACTATCATTTTAATACTCTAAATAAGCCATTAACCTATTTATGTAATTGCTTCAAAATCTTACAGTATTTTCCTGAACCATTTGCATATTGATGATCTACATGGAACCAGCTTTCCATAGGTATATTATTTATATTTTTGTGATATGCAAATAATTTACTATGAATTTAATGATTTCTATAGCCATTAAAACTAATTAAATCACTACAGCGCAAATAATCTTCAAAGGCTCAATCCAACCCGATATTATTAATCTACATTATAGTAGCTTCAATTTGATATATTGTTCATATTTTTCGGAGTTACAGATAATTTCCTATAAATTTATTAACCTAAAAGACCATTAAAACTAATTAAATTACTACAGTAAATGCATACTGTAAAGGTTGGATCTAATGCCGTATTAATATTCTACACGTTTTTCTGAATCCACTGATATATTATATTCTATTTTTTGATCTAAGAATCTTTTTATATGATTTTTGCAACTTTACACAATTTTCTGCAAATTAAAATTCAATTTCAAATCTACAGGGAATATTCCCTGGGAATATTCTATGCTGACTGGGACGCGGGGCTGACCTGGCTTGACACATGACGAGATCTGGTTGGCTCCTACCCCTTCGTTGATAAGCTCTAGTCTTGACCGTCGGGATGAGATCCAGTGGCTAGGAGAGGAGATTGACCCGATTTTGGCTCAGAATAGACAAGAAATAGATCTGTCTTAGAGAGACAAATCCGTAGGTCAAATTGAAAAACTTACAACATGAAAGTTGTGAGGAATCATTAGTCCTATCTTCTCACCAAAGGAATTTGGATTTGAAGAAACAAGCGCGAGTACATCTTGGATTTACACCGTCATATCTGAAATATTGTGGTGCGAAATTCTCCGGCTGTGCTTGATGAAAAGAGGTAAGCTTTGTCGGGACCGAAAGATTTTGATGATATCTACAACTTTCGTGTTTTGGCCGAAGGAAAATGATGAAGTCTAGATGGGTGAATAAACGAAATAAGATTCGGGCATGTGTAGATTCAGGATTTCGAGAAGGGAAACTCATACAGCCGTGGCTTCTTGAGTTTATATGGAGGTTTAGGATGGTGGAGAGATAGGTTTTGGAGTTGAACAAGTAGAAACAAACTGAAGTCGATTTAGAGTTGTAGATTAAAAGTTTTAAGAGTTTGAATAGAGATAGGTTTTAGAAAATAGATTTTGCACGAAAATTAAAGCAACTATGGGATCGATGCCTTCTCCCCGTGCGCGTGGCTGGTCCGGTCGGACGCTAGCTAGGCCGCCGGCTGGCCCATTAGTTTTTTTTCTTTTTCTTTTTTTCTATTTTCTATTTATGTGTTTCCCTCATAACTTTTGCATACGAACTTCAAATGATATGATTTTTGTTTGTAAATTTTTCTAAAATCAAATAGATCATTGCAGGGTCATATTTGTCATATTTTTACTAGTTTGCAAGTAGTGGATTTATAAATCCTTGTATATTCCATTTTATTTATATCTTTATTTGTTTGTATTTGTTCCATAACTTTTTCACAATAGCTCCAAATGAGTTCAATTTTGTTTCTAAAATTTTGTAATATTCATTGGATATTTTTAGGCTATGATTTAGAAATAATAGCTGCCTTAGCAACAATGGGTTTTTATAAAGCCAATTTAATTCCCTTTAGGAACAAAGTGGCACATACTATTTGGGGTTTTAGTCCTTTATTTCTATTTAGGAATTTTTCTTGATGCAAATATGCAATGCAATGCTCGTGAATGTCATGCAAATGCATTTTTTTCTAGTCCCAATTTTAAAAATCTTGGGATGTGACAGTGCTTGGGGTCAATGGAGTCCCTGCTGAACCAACCTCGCCTCACATCTTTAAGTACCGGCTTCGGGATTTGACCCGTTACGGCGGAACCATACTTATTGCGTGACTCATGGTCTCAGCGAAAGCAAGGTAAAGGTCGTGTCTAACCACCCTCTGCCGGCCTTCCAAGGAAGAGGAATAATCTTAAGTGGCATTAAGAGAAGGTTAGTACGTGTGGGTAAAGTTGTACACCCCTGCAGGGTAATAATCTTTCGGACAGTCGTGTCCACGGTTATGGACGACTTGGGAACGAACGTGATGATCATAGAGAACATGAACCTAATCGTAAAACTTGGCATATCAACATGTGCTTAAGGATGCTTCCTCATGGGTACGAGGGGGTGATCCTAGTTGGTAGATGATGATGATTTGGTGGATATCAAAGATGATGATCTATGTTTCGGAGATGTCGCTCTCTTATCCCCTTTTAAATTACACTGACTAGACGATCTACTTCTCCCTCTTGTTTTATAAACAAAGATGGCTTTATGCAAAACAACTCCACCAGCCATAAGTCTTGCGAAGTACACCCTGTACTCACCCTTTCTTTGTTGATACTTTTAGCAGAGTAAGGGTTCCCTGAAGATCAGTTTGGTACTACACCGACACCGACGAGTAGCTTGGGGTTCCCGGCCGGCAGCGTGGAATCTATGGGCTGGGACGTCATCATTATGCTTCAGGCCTCTTAGGACATTTGTTAAGTTTGCTATACTTAATAGCATAATTTGCCTTCCGTTGTTTGATGTTTGTGGTCAGTGACCTCTGCTTGTAATAATTTGGTTCTTTGCTCAGTTATGAGCTTGCTGTAATACATTTTGTGTTGTAGGGTCACTGTTGTGTTATCGATTCTTCACTGGATATCCTCGAGCTCAAGGTTAAGCTTATGTCAGACAAAGGTGTGGGATTTGTTTAGCCCTAATCCCAGGGGTATCACATGCCAATCCAAATCTTGGGGGCTACACCCAGTGGGTGCGCTGGCGCGCCCCCACTAGAAGCATGCGGCGCCCGGCTAAAGGGTGCACCAGCCAGATCGAGAAAGACGAAGCCAGATAAAAGCAAGCCTGTCTTGCCTGGCTAACACCGCTAGTTAGGCACGTCAGGCAGATCTAGCGAGTCAATGAAAGAATAAAAAGTTGGAAAGATGGGAGAAGGAAAGAAAGAAAGGGAGAAAACGGATAGATGGAAAGGAGAAAGAAAGAGATAAGATAAGGAAAGTAACATAGAAAAAGGCCCAAGGCACGACCGGATATGTGCAGCCAGACTACGGTGTAGTTTCCCCGATCTGGCTAAGCAAGTGGTACTTGAAAAGGCGAGGTGAAAGACAAGAGTTTTCTGAAGATTCGAAACACCTGGCTACTCCAGCTATTCCGAATCTTGGGGGTACACCCAGTGGGTGCGCTGGCGTGCCCCACCGGAAGAATGTAGTGCCCGGCTAGCAGATGTGCCAACCGGCCAGAACAAGTCGGCAGATCGTCGCCAGGTCAGATGAAGTAGCAGAACGCAAGTGAAAAGGCTCACGAAAAGCGCAAGTCGAAAAGCAAGCTAATTCCAGCTGGAATGGACCAGTCGGATAAATTAGTCAGACAAGGCAGAAACATAATGGGTGCACGAAGGCAAACCCAGCCAGATGGTTAATTAAACGACGAGGGACAAAGCCCCCGCAGATCCAAAGTGTTCAATCACAAGTACCAAAAGCGGAAACTATCTGCAACTATGCCCGGCATCCCGAGGTCTTCTTCTTCTTTAGGAAGCCGGGCCCTTGCCATGGGGAGGAGCCGAGCCAGCCCCGCCTGGCTGGGAGGACACCTCCGTGCCACCATCCGGCCCCATGCTCCCCTTGATCTCTGTCAGCACCTTGTTAATGTTAGCGTAGCCGGCAATCGTGATGGCGGCGGAGCGAAGCCCAAGGTTGGACTGGCCCATGATGGGAAGATCCGCGCCATCTCGGAAGCCGTCCACCAGCTTGTCGAGCCGAGCATCCTTGTTCCAGGAAAGCATCAGGGCTAGGGCCATCTTGGAGCCGGCGCGAGCCGCGAGGTCGCGCAGCTGGTCGATGGCATTTCTGACAGAAGCTCCCCAGGGAATATGAGGTCGTGGATGGCGGCGCCGGCCTTGTGGATATTGGCGTTATCCTCTCCGAGCTGCGCTACGAGGTCCCGGACAACATCCTTCTCACCCGGCCCAACCTGCTGCACCCGGTCATTGGCAAGGGCATCTACTTGGGGGTAAAAGCCTTGTGATCAAAGGGGGCAAGTCCAAAAAGGCAATCCGGCAAGAGGGCAGTCGGACGGAATGAAAAGAAAAGGCAATCGACCTTACCCTTGGCAACGTGGCCAATGTTCATCAGCTCCCCATTCAAGAACTCGGAGTGATCCTTCAACCGGGTGACCTCCTTATCCAGAAGGTCGAAAGCAGTGGCCTGGATGGTGAGTGTGCCGTCGCGCTCCTCGAGGGTGGCCTCTAGCTGGTTCACCTGGGAGTGCCACTCCTTATTCGGCAGCCGGAAGGCGGAGTTGTCCCGTTTGAGGCGCCCATTAGAGCGCTTTAGTCGGTCAATCTCATGCTGGGCACAGACGAGAATGGCTGCGGCGAAGAAGAAGAAAAATGCAAGTGAGAATGTAGCCGGACACCAAAAAAATAGAGAAGGGGCAAGATGGGAGACTAACTCTGTGCGGTCCCCCGCGCTGTCTCCAGTTGCGTCGCGGCGGCCTCCTTGGCGCCGGCCAGCGTCTCCTGCAGCTGCCGGCACTCCTTGAGCCCGGCCTCGAGGTTCACCTCGAGGGCTTGCAGAGAGGACCCCGCCTCCACGGGGATCGGTGCCAAGGGTCCAGCTAGGGCGGCCGGGGCATCGCGGGCGGACGCCAGCCACTACACTGTCGCCTCCTCATCGAAGTCGACGTCCTCCACCACCACCATCTCCTTGTCAGCGCACGATCCTAACGCACCGGTTGATGAACCCCACCCGGGCTGGAAGTCACGTCAGGATGACTCGCCGCGTGCACCGGCACGGCGGGAGTCGGCTCGGGTGTGGCCATCAGAACTGGCAGGGGCATGATCGGTTGTGGGAGGCGGAGCGGCCGTCGAGGGGGGATCTGACTATGGTGGAGGGTCACGAGGCGGAGAGGCAAAATGCACGCTGCGGGACAGGCTCGCAGCAAAAGAGAGAAGAGACCTGCGAGAGAAGAGCAAGGTCAAGACAAAGGAAAGACCAAAATCAAGTGCAAGAAAAAGGCAAGTGCAAGAAAACTTACCCCTGCACCACGGGTGCGGATCTCTTCCTGCCACCTGTAGCCCGGCCAGGGCGTGGAGGAACCCCCACCCGGCTGCGCTTCGCAGGCGAATCTTCGGGGGCGGCAGCGTTTCTCGAGGACCCCTCACCGGCACGTTTCCTTTCCGGCTCGAGCGGCACGGTGCCATCGTTCTCCTCTGGGAAGGGTCCATGCGGGTCCTCCACCGCCTCGTCGGTCCGGCTGGGGAAGAAGCCCTCCTCGCCATCTGACCCCTCGCTGCCGGTCTGACATGGCCACGGCTCGGGTAAGTCAGCAGTAAAGACCTGGAGGGGCTCCTCACCCTCTTCCCGGATGATGGAGGGGACGATCTGCAAGAAAAGAAGCAAGTCAGAACCGGATACAGTGGAGATGCCGGACAGAGAAAGAACAAGGGAGAAACAGAAAAGAAGGGGAAGTAAGTCGCACTCACCCGGGGGAGTAGTTCTCGCGCGTGTAAGGAGCCAGACCAAAGCTCCAGTCGACCTTGATCTTCTCCTTGGTGATCATCCACACCCATTCGTAGAGGTTGGCGAAGGGTGTATCGCAGTAGGAGAGCCGGGTCGGGTTGAGGCGCCCGGAATAGTAATACATCTTGTGTGCTTGCTGCCGGAGGGGCATCATTAGCTAGCTGGCCCAGCTAAGCATCAGGTCGACGCTAGTCAAGCCCGGCCATGACTAGCCCCCTCATCCGGTGCAGCAGCGCATATGACTCGATCTTGGAGCCAAATATCTTCTCCTCCCAATGGGCCCAGCTAGACTCTGCATCCTGGAAGGCCGGAAGGTTGAGGAGGTTGTCGGATCCCAAGTTCTGTATCTAAAAGTACGTCTACTGCCATAGCTTAACCGTGTCATGCAGCTTGAACTTGGGATAGCCGGTTTGGGCGCGGTAGTAGATGGAGGCGTCGCCGGAGGGCACGAGCAGCCCCTTGGCTTATTGGACCTGCGGCCGAATAAGGAAGAGCCAGCAGAAGAGCCCGAGATCCGGTTGGATCCCGAGGTAGCATTCGCAGAATGCTACAAAGTGGGCCAGAATGCCGATTGCATTCGGGCCGAGATGGTGGAGGCGGAGATCGAAGTGGGCAAGGAAGGAAAGAATGAAGGCGCTGTCCGAGAAGGCCAGGCCACGCACCAGATGCACGATAAAGATGACGCGCTCGCCGGTTTGTGGAGCCGGCGATACTTCACCGGCCGGGGCAATGCGCACCCCGACCTCACCGGCGGTCGGCAGGAGGAGCGACCGCTGGTACTTTTCAACTTGCGCTCCGCGACAGAGGAGCCGCACCAGGCGCCGTGGCTTTTAGCCATGCCGACGGTGGCGGAGCACGGCGGAGAATAAGGAAGAGGCGGAGAAGGGAAAGGGCGATTCAACTTGCCAGCCCGCTGGGGAAGCCGGATGTAAAAACTCAAAGATAGATCAGAAAGAAGGCCAGACGAAGACCAAACTAGCAAACCCAGTCAGCCAGATAAAAATCATTCCCAAAGGCACCTAGCCGGCTGGATCATGCCAGCTGGATAGAGCGAGACAAGTCAAGAACGAGCCGGTAGAACCATCAGCCGGATGAGACGACCAAGGTCAGATGTCTATCCGGAGGTGACCTTTGGAGCATCGTTCCAGGCGGAATCTGCGAGTGCAGGAATCGGCAAAACAATCGCCATGGGTCGCGTGGTCTACGCCAGTTATGTCCCTCTGATCCTCCTCGATGAGACTTGGATTTCAGCTTCGAAACCCGTGTTAACCTACATGATCACGTCAATCAGCGAGATTGATATCTATCTCGGTTTCGGTGAACCCGCCCAACCAACCCTTGAGGTGATGACAATGGCGGAAGAAAAATATGGATCTACTTTGTCGCAGAAGCGGAAGAGTTCAGGGTCCCGGAGAAAGTCAAACCCACCCAGCCCACACCCATAACGGAAGAAGAGATGGAAGAAGAATCTAGATCTGATCTCTCTAGCAAGATCGGATACACAGATGAGGAGTACATCCTCTATGGACCAGCTATGCTGATGTCAAAGCATAAACCAAGTTATACAAATACCTCAAGAACATGAACAAGAAGAAGCAATGTTTCGTGTACCACATAAGCACTGGATCCGACTATGTCGAGGCTGGAGATGGTAGCGACTCGGTCCTAGACGCAATCAAAGAAAACACCGACTCACCTGGCTCCCCTTAGGAGTCAATCACGTCGCAGGAACTTCGAGTCTTCGACAAAGAGATGGAGGAGTATGAACAAGAGCACGTCCCCAAGCAAACGCAAGGTGAGCCAGAAAATTCTCCTACTCCATATGATAGCATGGATGAAAGCTACACCTCGCGGGATGACATGGACACCGGAGATTCCTCTGAGGTACACAAGCCAACCATGACGGAAAGTACCGACAGAAGTTTATCCCCTCGTACCGGACCAAAAGCCGTATTTGCCACTGGTATGCCCGTTAAAGCTACTGAGCGGTCAAAGAAGAAGAAGAAGAAGAACAAGAACAAGAATCCGACACCTGTAGAGC
Organism: Avena sativa; assembly: GCA_916181665.1. NCBI lineage: Eukaryota > Viridiplantae > Streptophyta > Magnoliopsida > Poales > Poaceae > Avena > Avena sativa. The sequence goes on from OV702296.1 coordinate 224,350,994, forward strand.
CGGGCATCGAGGAAACAAACGAAGAAAAAGTTGATGAAGAGATCGATATGGAGAATCAGGACAGAGATCTGATTAATACCACCCTGATCGATCCTCTTGTGGATGGACACATTGTCACCAAGGGTGCACGTGAAATTTACGAAGATTGTCTCACAATTCCAATCCCAACGACTTCGGATCTTAGACCAGAGGCGCTGGAGAAAAGGGCCGAGGACCTGGAAAAGCACCGCTTGTTTCTACTCGAAGAGGCCGCGCGCCTCGTCGAGATGAGGTAGTAGTTAGACAGTGATCCTGCCAGATATCAGTCAAATTTCAAGCGACATCCAAACAAAACAAGGGGAGGTCCATTTCTTCCTCACAAGAATCCGGATATCCACAAGGATCTATTTGACGAAAAAGATGGAGAGAAGATCCGAGTCTACAGCACGCTGGAGGAAACCGCTACTGCAGTTCAAGCCATCCTCCCCAACAATCCGTCCCCGCAGCAGGTCCGGCAGTGCGTCGCGTTGCTGGACAAAGGATTAAAGCACCAAAAGACGGCCGTGTCGTTTACTAGCAAGATGGCCTCAAAGTCCGAGTTTTGCCACACTGGCGCTGACCAAAGCACTGACGTAAGGCTTCACAGGGATACGACTCAACGTTATCGTCCCCGTGGAGAAGAAGAGAATTCAAGAATCGGCTCAAACGGCCACTCTCGCAGGCCAGCACGTGACTGGGCAAGAATTATTCCGGCTGCGTCCGAAGATGCCATCAGGGCAATGGTTCCTCATCAGGACCATCGTCGGCAAAACAACCGCTATAGAGAATACCCAGAAACACGCCGCCAGTGAGAAGAGCAAGATAGGATAAGGATGCTACCACCAAGCCATCTGGCTGGCAATGCCGGATAAAGAGATGATTTGGATCGTCTTGAATCAAGTAGGGACGATGCCCAAAGAAACAGGCATCAGAGTCAGCATAATGAGGCTCCACCGCCACCACCAAGAAACCCAGCCGGAAACAATCCACCAGGGTCACGATCGCCTCCTAGCAGCGACCATGAAGGATCACGTCGTATCCAGGGGAGCCGCAGGGGCAGAGGCGACAATGGTGAGAGGAGAAGTAGAAATACGACTACATCGCGCTGAAGCCGTGAGCCTCCAAGGCGCAGATCTCTCTCGCCAAATGACGCTCGCCATCGCATTGAATCAAACAAACAAGCGCGGAGGTACGAGTAAGAAGATGTGTATGTGGGACCCAAGTGCTTCGGACCACGCATACGTCAAACCAAATTTCAGGTTGACTTTGGCATTGCCAAACATATTCAGCCCTATGACGGTGCAGCTCAGCCAGATACTTGGCTCTAGGATTTTTTCCAGTATTGCTGCATCGCAAAAGGAGGAAACAGCCTGGTTGCAGTCCGATATCTCCCACTCATGCTGAGGAAGATGGCTCGATCATGTCTCAATGAACTGCCAGAGAATTCAATTCATAACTGGTATTATATGCAAAGTGCGTTCTTTACAAACTTTGAGGGAACATATAGGAGGCCCTGCATAGTCGGAGACTTGCAGCATTGCATCCAAATACCCGGAGAAACCTGTCGGGATTACCTCGGACGCTGGATCGACACGAAGAACTCCTGCGAACGAGTAAATGAGCAAACTGCGATAGAAGCTTTTATTGAAGGACTTCCAGTCGTACTTTTCCGTCATAGGTTTGGGAGAAATGATAGAGACGACAAACAAATATGCTAACGCTGATGATGATTCAAAAGGGCTGCTAAATATTCTGGCCAATCCCAATGCGGCCAAACAGCCAAAACAAACTCAGAAATGCAAGAACACCTCAGACGAAGAGCCAGCTCCAGACAACACAACGTTCGGATCCTGAGGACGAGGAGGGCACGGAGGCGGCCGGGGTAGAGGCCGAGGAACTTCCCGAATCCAGGGCAGAGGAGACAAGCAACCCGGAAGAACCTACACCTGGGCCGACATTGCCAACAATCCTTGTTTCCACCACTTGGATAGTAACGGAGGATCTACCCACATAAATGCCGAGTGTCGTTCCAACGATGACATCAAGAAAGACGAATCTGCTAGCTACAGAGCCAAGCGACGAAAAGGAAACAAAAATTCCGAGAAAGGAAAGGAGCCCAAGGAAGATTCCGACATGGAAGAAGCAGAAGCCGCTTCAGAGCCCAAGCTGGATGGAAAGAAAACTTTTCTGACAAAGAAATACGCATACGTCTTCTTCCTTGGATCCAAACCAGCTAAGGACAAAAAGGCGGTTCTTCGTGAGCTCAATGCCATGGTTCCGGCTTTCCACAATTCCTGGACTGGTCAGAGGTGACCACAATTTTGATCGTTCTTATCACCCGAGGAAAACACATCGTCGGGGAAAGTACCCTCTAGTTGTCAATTCTCTTATTAATGGATATGAGTTCTCAAAAACACTCATGGACGGTGGGAGTAGCATTAACATTCTCTACGTTGAGACGCTCCACCGCATGAAGCTACATGAGAGTCAACTGAGTTACAACAGTGTAAATTTCAATGGCATTGTACCAGGGAGACAAGCGGATTCTCTGGGCGAGATTACTCTGTATGTGACATTCGGAACCCGAGACAATTACCGGACCGAGACACTCTCTTTTGAGGTGGTATCGTTCAAAAGTGCTTACCATGCCATCTTCGGGCGTCCGACTTACTGGGCGTTCATGGCCCGTCCCTGTTACATCTACAACATGATTAAACTTTCAGGTACAAAGGGCGTAATCACCGTACGAGGAAATCTGAGGAAGGCGCGAGAGTGCGACGAAGGATCTGCTACCTTCGCCGAAGTCGTGCTACACGCCCAGAAGTACCAGGAGATCAAGAAGACCATCAATCCGTCCGAGATGCCCGCTATGAAGAATGAGGTGCTGAAGCCAATTTTGCAGTTCAAGGCGTCAGAAGAGACGAAGAAAACATCGCTGAAGGAAGATGATCCCTCCAAGACGACGAACATAGGGGTAGGCTTAGGCCACACATAGGAAAGCACGCTCGTCGAGTTCCTCAAAGCTAATAGTGATATCTTCGCATGGCAGCCATCTGACATGACTGGATTACCTAGGGAACTTGTCGAGCACTCTCTTAATGTGTACCCAGATGCTAAACCCGTCAAACAGTCCTTATGATGGTTTGGTGTTGAAAAGCGCAAAGCAATAGCCAAGGAATTAGCCCGCCTAGAGTTAGCGGATTTCATAACAGAGGTCATCCATACAGATTGGGTGGCAAATCATGTACTCGTCCCTAAAAAGGAAACCATTGATTTAAGGATGTGTGTTGATTATACCACTTTGAACAAGGCATACCCAAAAGATCCGTTTCCTTTGCCAAGAATCGATCAAGTTATCGACTGAACGGCAGAGTCGAAATTACTCTGTTTTCTCAATGCATATTCCGGATATCACCAAATACTGATGAAAAAGTAGGATCAAATTAAGACGTCTTTCGTCACACAGTTCAGAACCTTCTGCTATAAAACTATGCCTTTTGGCTTAAAGAATGCAAGAGCTACATATCAACATACCATGCAACATTGTCTCAATGACCAAATCGGACGTAACATCCATGTATACGTAGATGACATAGAAGTTATGTCCAAAATGAAGGAAACTTTAATTTCCGACTTGGATGAAACGTTTTCTAGTCTACGGAAATTCAATATGATGCTAAATCCGAAGAAGTGTTTCTTTGGAATTCCAGCCGGAAAATTGTTAGGTTTCATCGTCTCTGAGCGAGGCATAGAGGTGAACCGAGACAAAATGCGGTGACCCAGCATACCACTGCATGATGTAGTACAATATAGTTGTTGACATAACACCAATGAAACACCATTCACTAGTATTACATCCCTCAGAGTGGTACAACAGAAACATAGCAGGTCCAAGACATGACTAGAGGTTACAACTCAACTCTTTACATAAGATCCAGAGAACACTCTAGGTTAAAGAGAGAGAAAGAATCTTCTTACAAAGAAGAATCATAAATAAACAACTCAAAAACTATCATACTATTAAGACTAGTATTTTAATTAATGGTCTGGCATTGCTGCTATTCCAATACGCTATAGAAATAGGTTCTATGGCTAGAGATTATGTTCCTATCTAATCAGTAACTTCGTCTTCACTTGAGTTGATGTATATGTTGACTTTCTTGACTTCATTGGAGAACTTTAGATTCTGGTGATGATTCCTGGAGCATAACTTGATGTAGACATCGTCTATACGGGCTTCAGAACCTAGCAAGGGTTAAGAAGATACGTTGAGTACGAGCGTACTCAACAAGTTCACTAGAAAAGGAGTGTTTGATACACTATATCTACAGCCACATACCATAGGTCGTAGGCCATGCAAGTTTTCGTAAACATTTCTTCAAAGGTTGCTTTTATTCTGAAAAGCTATGTCCGTCAACCTTCATGGGTTTACCAGAACTTTCATGGAGTTCCTTTCCCGCCGCGTTCACAGCTCCTTCGATTCCCCTCTACTGGGGTGTCCAGTACTCGTGTGCCCTTATCCTGGGAGAAACCCTAGCCTCCCAATGTGTACGCCGTCGCCTGCTGCTGCTCCGGCCGCCGTCAACTACATCTGACAAAGCTGCTCTCTGGTGATGCTTTGCCTCCCTATCCTCTCTCAATCCCTCTCTTCCTCGGCCTGGTTCGGCTCTGACGCGTGCGCCCATGAAACCCTAGCCACTACTGCTTGTGCTCACAACACGCCCCCATATCCCGCTCCTCCGGCTGGTTGGTGTCGGGGACGGCGCGTCCTAGCTCGTTTCACCGCTTCTGCCTATGCTTCCAGTTCGAGGTCTGCTTCCTATGGCCCTCTTGCAATGACTTCATCTTCTCCTGTATTCCTTCTCTCCTATGACCTCGTTGTACGCCCCTGGTGCGTCTCTTTCGGCCATATTTGGCTGCTGCTAGGCTACTGATGGTCCTCTGCTTCCCATGTCCAGGGCTTGCTATGGACTAATCTTATTTCTAATGTCGGAGGGACAGCAGTGAATGCAACCCCGATGGTGAATTCTATATCTATTCCGGCTATTATGTTATTCCTGCAATTTCTCCTACTTTGATCCAGGTAATTCTTGTGTGACCGACCCTCGAGTCGATGATTTGTTCTAGATGGATGCTATGTGGTTAGATTTAGTATTGTAAATAAGCCTGGAGATGACTGACGTTTATTAATGTAATCCATGTATAGATGCTATGCATCAACTAACTTGCAATAGTTGGACTTAGAATAAGACACTTGCTGTAGTATGTGCTAAATTGTGAGTGGAGGGAAATAGTGTTGGTTGAGCTAATGTTTGTGTTTCTCCCTGACCAAACTTGTGTGCTCTACTCTGATTATGTGCTCTACTCAACATCACTTGCTAGCCTCACATTGGTAAATGTCAAGTAGTTGATTAAGTTAACTACTGTTAACTTCTTAGTTTACTTGTGATGGTTTCAAGGACCTGTTTTAATCCTTTACCTTATAACTAAATGATGAGATACTATGGCAAGAGTGATTTATACTTAAACTTAATCTAGATAGAAATTGATTTAAAGTGTGAAGGATGTCAATTTTAACCTATTGGATTTAATGGGAGTGTTCTTGACTTCTGGTGATTTAGAATTAGTGAAGAGCAAAATGTTATTATATGGACTTATACCTACTGATTGTAATATAATATACTTATTGTTCCTGGTATGCTTTAAGGCATAATGGTGTGGTTTGATTTAGAGCATAAGCTCTAATATGATGGTTGTACATGTTATCTGTGTTGAATATTTGTGTTGGCAGCACACTGATATACTGTCATGGAGGTTTATTGAAGAGTTATTGTTGTCACCTTGTTATATTATTGGTGGATAGCACTGCAGCTAATTTGATTTTATGATTCATTTGTGACATAATGCCTCAATCTGGATGACTTGTTCATCCTAGGCATGTGTGGTTAGCTGAACCCCACTCTTGATGTCTACTACTAGACATGAAATATTAATTTATGACTGTGTTTCCTGTACTACAGTACAGATCACAATAATGATTTCTAAGAACAGAATGATTCCTAGATTGGGGACTAGGAAGATGATTAAGTTATCTTAGCTTTTCTTGGTTGCATGAGTTAATTGGTGTTGTTTCTGGCTCTAGTAGCAACTTCTGTCCTAGTTGCTGTTGTGGTGCCTCATCCTAGAGTGTGCACAATAACAGCTGGGTAGCAAATCTTGCTTCTATGTTTCAGTCAACTGGAAATGTTTTCCCCAGGCCAAGGATGCACAAGCTGAAGCTTAAATTGACATAAGAACAGATTTCTGTAATTGGTTCTTGGCCCAACTTATGATGCAAATGCTGAGGTGGATTATTTGGTTAAAAAGAATACCATGTTGGTCTCAAGATTTCTATGATGATTTTGCAAAGCATTTCTTTGCAAAACTGAGAAAATCTTTCTCTAAAGATTCCTTTCTTTGGGTCTCTTATGCTATATGACAGATATGAATGCACTATATTTATTCCAAGGTTTCTACTACTCTACCTTGGCTTCCTGGAGCTTGTTCTATTGTTGGATCTTGATCAGTGGCTGTTGTATCTTGATATCCTACTCCCCTCTCCTTTTACTACTCCACCAACTGCAGCAGCTATAGCTTGGGCTTTTCCACCTTGTTCTTGCCATTGGATGGCTTCTTGAAGCAACCATGGTGCAAATGATGTGGTGGTGATCTGGGTGGTTCTTGTGATGCTATGGGAGCAGTCTGTTCTTGAGGTATGATAAACATAAAGAAGATAAGAGAATGGGTGTTCTGCTAACTAGTGGTACTAGTGAGTGCTACGGTTGTGCACTCCTATCTCTCTTTGAGGCTTCCTGGTAATGACAGCACATACACATGCAGTCATGTGTATGCTACTTACCTACTAGCTTGTACTATTGTAGATCAGCACAAGTAATTATAGTGGTTTTACCCCTTCCTTTCTATCTTCTTTGGTGAATTTTGCCCCATAAATTATTTCCAATGAGGTTGTACTGAGGCAATTTATCTGATTCAGGACAAATACTATGAGTTGGTGAAACTTGCCCCTTTTTTTAAGATTAGCTCAGTGATGTGCTGAACAGTGCATTACACTGTTAAACTGAGACCACTACTTTAACCAAACTAACCCCCTCTTTAATTTACTACTAGTTTTGTTTTGCAGGTATAAAAGAGGATGAGAAGATACCAGCTTTAGTTTAGGTTTTCTTTCTTTTCTTTCTTTTAGTTATTATTGGAATTTGTTTTCTGTTTGAATCATGTAAAGACATTGCATGGTTGTATCTTATTTAATAAAGTTATTTGTTTTATATTTCGTTTGTAAGACAATGTAATACTATATAATATTAATAAAGCTTAATGTTTCTTTCTATTTGTAATCCAAATTCTTGTAATATTCATATCTTGTTTATAATTATAAACTCAATTTTTATTGTAAATCTTTTTCCTTTTGTGTTTGAATTTCAATTATCTTGTATACTTAAATAATTGTAAATATTGTATCTTAATCATAAATAAGAGTTCACCCTTTATTTTTTATTAAAATTTACTTTCCAATTATTATTCCATTTCAAATTATTTTAGAACTCAAATTCACCAAGTGAATATTCAAATTTGGATTTCTTTCCCCTCAAACACAAAAGTACAATAGAGGTCATGTCGAAATCCATCGCACCTGTCCTAGTGTTTCCATCAGAACAAGAGAGATCTAGATCCCTCTACCGCTCTTTTAGTTTTGCACGAAAATTCCCCGGATTTTCTTATGCATGAATGCAATGCACAACCCTGTGTCCTCTTTATTTCTAGGTGCTAATCCTGGGATGTTACACAAAATCAAGGCTATCTTAAACATTACCAGGCCGACTCGCCTGAAGGACGTACATCGCCTCACTGGTTGCATTGCAGCATTGAGTCGGTTCGTCAGCCGGCTCGGTGAAAGAGCCGCACATTTGTACAAACTCTTGAAGAAAACCGACAAATTCGTCTAGACCCAAGAAGCCGAAACTGCCCTGCAAAGTTTGAAAGATTTGCTTTCAAACCCACTAGTTCTCGCAGCGCTAGAACCTCAGGAACCTATGTTACTTTACATTGAAGCGACCAACAAGGTCATAAGTGTGGTAACTGTAGTTGAACGCGAGGAAGAAGGCCACGAGCATAAGGTGCAATGGCCAACTTATTATCTAAGTGAGGTCCTGACAGAATCAAAGCAACGGTATCCACACCATTAAAAGCTAGCCTATGGAGTGTTTTTGCATCCAGAAAGCTACGCCACTACTTTCAAGAGCACAAGATCACAGTGGTGAGCACCGCTCCCCTGTGAGATATAATCAATAACCACGATGCCACGGGACGTGTCGCAAAGTGGGGAATAGATATTGCAGCTTTCAACATTGAGTACAAACCACGTACAGCAATCAAGTCCCAAATTCTCGCCGACTTTGTTGTCTATTGGACAGAAACGGCAGAAAACACAGTCCCTCTAGACTCGGAATTTTGGACCCTTCACTTTGACGGATCAAAAGAATGATGACATAGTTATACCCTACGGGTACGTAACTTCAGCATACCTAGTCCAGCCCAAGGAAGGCCCACAGCAGACATACGCTGGCCCATGAAGATTTTCGGGTGGCCAAGACCCATGACGTCTTCGGATCCTTGGAGAGCAAGACTAGAGTTTGAATACAACTTGTAACCTACTCGTATCGGTACCTGAGACCTAGCCTCCCCATATATAAAGGCTAGGAGGGGCCAACGAGGAGGACACGCACGTACACAACGCAACTCACCTCGACTCATACTTTCGCACACGCATCCACGCCAGATCGAATCTGCGCACCCTGTAACCTTCGGTTCCGTCGTAATCAAAGAGCAGACAAGCAGGAGTAGTGTTTTCCCTCCGGGGGCCTGAACCTAGGTAAATCTCGTGTCCCCTGGTTGCTTGTCTGTTAACCGTGCCACGATCTCCAGCATCACCATCTTCTCCAAAACCCAAGTCCATAACAATGGGCATTGACGAGATTAAACCTCGTCAATTGGCGCCGTCTGTGAGAATTGGGGCTGCTGATTGTGCGGTCGTGACGGTTCCGACCCGATCGATCTACAACTCCGCGGCGACGGAGAATCACCTCCTCTTCGGCGCTTTCGACTTCACCGCCCACTCACCGAATACCATGAAGGATTTCGAGCCCGTAGGCGACGGACTCGAAATTCTGTTCGGGAGCTTCTGCTTCAAGGTGGGACAAACTGGCACCCTCCGCCTCCCTGAGCGGGTACCCGTACCGTCAATCAGGCCCGCTTCGTGGGCTCCACACCCCGTGCTACGCACGTCACCATCAATAGATGAGTTCTACAGCAGCAGCTGCTGCAACTCCGATCTGTGCGATCCACCATCGGGTGAAGGGACCTACGGTTCCGGATCCGAAAGCTGCGGCAGCAGCCAACCAATCTGCAGGCGCTATCTGTGCGCCGCAATCATCCAAACCGACGAGGAAACGCCTAACCTGCCGCCCAACCCCAACCCACAGGACAGAAACGGCGAAAACGGGGAAAACAGGGGCCACCCCATCCAACTTAGCAAAGAAGGATGGGTCGAAGCACGCCGCGCCGTCGCAGGCGAAATAGTCCTACCCCTGGACTCCTCGCGTGACCTACTGATGGCATACCACTACCTCCTCATCGAGGAGCACAAGAAACAAGTCAAGATGCAGGAGACGCTCGACAAACGCAAGAAAGCAGCCTCTGAGTCCAGCGCGCGACGAGCTGCGCTCTCCGCCATGGGACCCGGCTCTAGCACAAACGGAAACCAGGGAAACAAGCAACGCTCTCGGGTGGAAAACATGGACCCGAAGGAGCGGCGTAACGCGACCCGAACTCTCCACACATCGTTCATGGATATGGACGCTGACGGCAACATCACCCCGAAGACGCCACAAGCTGCGATCATGGTAGCCACTACGTATCTCGCGGCTCACCCACCTCCGGAGGGGGACCCGAAAAGGGCCATGCATAAGTCTGCACTCACCGGACTAGGACTAATCGGAGCTGCGCTCCACGAAGACGCTCCTACAGAGCCAAAGAAGAAAGCTCCGGCCAGGCGCGGCCGGAGCCCCACTCCCTCATCCGAAGATGAAGAGGAACACGATCTTCCTCGAAGGAAGAAGAGCTCGCACCGCCATAAACGCGACTACGACGCCAGAGACAAGCTTACATAGCGCAAGATCGACAAAGCACGCGCCAAACGCGCATGCTCGTCTGAATCTGAGATCGATGAAGACGAAGGAGAACTCTGCGGGGCTCGATGCTTCAGCAGATCCGTCCGGCGAACACAGATGCCACGCAACTTCAAGCTTCCTTCGGATACTCCGAAGTTCAACGGCACGCAAGATCCAAAGTCCTGGCTCAGTGACCATCTGTCATCCGTCAAGCTTCACGGAGGCAACAAAGAAACCGCCATGCAATGCCTTCAGCTGCAGCTGACAGGCGCGGCGCGGGTCTGGCTTAGCAGCCTATCATCAGGATCCATCCGAAGCTGGGAGGAGCTCGCTTATAGCTTCATCCGAAATTTCAAAGGCACCAGCAAAAGGCCCGCCTCAATCGAAGAGTTGCGAGCCTGCACTCAGAGAACGGGTGAATCTATTCGCTCGTACATACTACGCTGGTCTACAACCAAGAACTCCGCAGCACACATCTCCGAAGAAAGGGCCATCGACGCCTTCAGGGACGGCGTCAAGCGCCCAGACTTCAAGGAGAAACTTGGACGTGTAAAACCCAAGACACTCGACCAGCTCATGGAAATCGCCAACAGTTGGGCAGACGGCGAAGATTGCATCCAGCGGGCGCAATCAGATGAAGAGGACGACTATGGCCGAAGATGCGAACGCCGCAGCAAGAGGAGATCGCGCGTCTACGAGGACCGCGACGGACCCGACATGGTCGCAGCCGGCTACGCCGACCGCCATAACGACAACAGCCGCAACAGCGGAGGATACCGTAGCGGAAACTTCCGCGACAACGGACGACCAACGCAGTCGTGGCAACGCCGCGACCGCGACAACGGACCCTCAGCATTCGACAAACTTTCGGGTCCATGCACCATCCACTTCTACATCGACAAACAAGATGGCAAAAAGAAAGCTAGCCACATGCTCAAGGACTGCCGTGAGTTCCAGAAACTCAGCGAAGGCATGATGCAGATGAGGCAACAAGCTCCAATTCCTGCGTTCGGAAACGCACCTGCGCCAGGTGAAATAGCACACGGAGCTCCTCCACCGCCGCCTATTGGTGGCCCAAATCAACCAGTCGCACCAGCGCAAAACAACGCCGGGATCGCATACCCCCCACCAAAGGGAGCGCTAAATATGATCCAGAAGGGACGCCCCACCAACAGGGTGCAGAAGAAAATCACCCGACAAATCAACTTGGCCATGGCAACTCCGCCTGCAATCCCTGAGTACCTCAACGGATCGGAGTCCTGCATCACATTCACTCGTGCGGATCACCCTTGCCAGATCCCTCGCCCAGGTCATGCTGCCCTGGTGCTGGAGGCGCAGATCGGAGGCTTCGAGATGAGTCGCGTCTTCATGGACGGCGGCAGCGGCATCAACCTAATGTTCGCAAGCACTCTAGCAGCTATGCGAATCCCGCCATGCAGCCTGGAACAATCAGACACAACGTTCCACGGCATTGTCCCAGGGAAGGGCATCTTTCCCCTGGGCAAAATAGGGCTCGACGTCATCTTCGGGAAGCCGGATAACTTTCGGCAGGAGCGCCTAGAATTCGAAGTGGTGGACTGGCCGTCGCAATACCATGCCATCCTGGGACGTGTAGCATTCGCAAGGTTCCTGGCCATCCCACACTACGCATACCTACTACTCAAAATGCCAGGACCAAGGGGCGTCATCACAGTCCACGGGAGCTTCACCCGATCGGACCAATGCGACAGGGATTTCAACAAAATCTCCCAGTCCTTCGGCATGCAAGAAGAGCTCGCAAGGCTCCGCGAGGTAACGGACAATGGGCTACCCCCAGTCACCAAGCAGAACGCACCCGACATGTCTTTCGACTCCACCATCAACACCAAGAAAGTGCAGGTCCATCCAACGGATGCCTCCAAGACGGCGTTGATCGCCAACGACCTCAGCACCGCATAGGAAGGCGCGCTCGTCGAATTCCTCCGTGAGCACTGGGAAATCTTCGCCTGGTGTCCTGCGGACATGCCAGGAGTTCCCAGGGAATTCGCTGAGCACGCACTGAATGTCTTCCCAGACACCAAGCCAGTCAAGCAGTCCATCCGAAGACTGTCAGAGCCACGAGCCGAAGCTATCGGCAAGGAGATCAACAGATTACTCGCAGCAGACTTCATCCGGGAAATCAAGGAAAGCGAGTGGCTGGCAAACACGGTGATGGTCCCGAAGAAGGACACGGACATCCTACGGATGTGCGTGGACTTCACGTCACTAAATAAGCACTGCCCTAAGGACCACTTCCCTCTTCCTCGGATCGACCAGATCATCGATTCAACTGCAGGTTGTGAGAAACTCTCCTTCCTCGACGCCTACTCAGGCTATAACCAGATTCGACTTAAGGTCGAAGATCAAGAGAAAACGGCGTTCATCACACCGTTCGGAGTATACTGCTACAACACAATGCCTTTCGGGCTAAAGAACGCGGGTGCCACGTACCAGCGATGCATGCAGGCCTGCCTCAAGGACCAGATCGGTCGCAATGTCCAAGTCTATGTCGACGACATAGTCATAAAAACCAAGGAGGCAAGCACACTTATCGACGATCTCCGCGAGACGTTCGACAACCTTGATCGCTACAGGATCAAGCTTAATCCAGAAAAGTGCGCCTTCGGCGTCCCCTCGGGTCAGCTGCTCGGGTACTTCATCTCTCAACGAGGGATCGAAGCGAACCCGAAGAAAATCAAAGCTATTATGACAATGGAGAAGCCGAAAAACCTCAAGGGCGTTCAGCAGCTCGCAGGGCGAGTAGCGGCACTAAGCAGGTTCATCAGCCGCATGGGCGAGAAGGCCCTACCATTTTACCAGCTGCCGCGCAAGGCAGACAAGTTCGAGTGGACACCAGAAGCCAACGACGCATTCGAAAGCCTCAAGCGGCTCCTCTCCACCTCGCCAGTTTTGGTCACGCCAAAAGAGCGCGAACCCCTGTTGCTGTACATAGCAGCCACACACCAGGTGGTCAGCACAGTACTCGTGGTCGAACGACCCGAAGAAGGCAAGACCCATGGGGTACAACGCCCAATTTACTACCTCAGCGAGGTTCTCACTCCAACAAAACAGCGGTACCCGCACTACCAGAAGCTGGCCTACGGCGTGTTCATGACGGCTCGACGACTGAGCCACTACTTCCAGGAGCATCAGGTGATGGTCGTCAACGAGGCACCCCTAAACAGCATCCTGAATAATCCAGAGGCCACAGGGCGCGTGGCCCTGTGGGGCATTGAACTATCACCCCTGGACATCATCTACGAAAAGCGACACGCAATCAAATCTCAAGTCCTTCCGGACTTCCTGGTGCACTGGATGGAGCTGTAGCTGCCTGACACCCCAGACATGTCGCAGTCCTGGACAATGCATTTTGACGGCTCCAAACGCGAAGCCGGAGCAGGGGCAGGAGTCATACTGACCTCCCCGCAAGGTGACAAGATGAAGTACGTCCTTCGGATGAAATTCAGAGCCTCCAACAACGAGGCCGAATACGAAGCCCTCATCCATGGCATGAAGATGGCAAAAATATGCGGCGCAACGCGCCTGGTCATCTACGGTGACTCCAACCTTGTCGTACAACAGACGATGAATGAGTGCGACGCACACGCCGAAAACATGATCGCGTACCGCGCGCTATACAACGCACTCGAAGGAGAATTCGACGGCTGCGAACTCCGGCGTTGGAAGAGAGAGCAACGAGGAGGCCGATAGACTCGCCAACATCGGCTCCACTTGTGCAAAGGTACCACCAGGTGTGTTCCTCGAACAGATCTACGTGCCATCCATCAATCGGAAATTCCCCAAGGGATCACCCGAAGAAGCAGAACACTCGGGGGCTACGCTACCCGAAGGTCATGAAGGACCCGAAAAGTTGGATACCGAAATTGCCATGGTCAACCTGATGCAGGTCATGGCAGTCGAAGAAACTTGGACACGTCCATACCTCCAGTTCCTGATAAACAGAGAATTGCCAGACAGCCCGACAAGGCCATACTCCAAGATATCCACAACGCAGCATTACGGGCGTACTACAACGGTGCGTCACCATCAATGACGGCAAGGCCATACTCCAAGATATCCACAAGGGCATCTGCGGCCACCATGCAGGCAGTCGCTCCCTCGTCACCAAAGCTCTGCGAGCAAGATTCTACTGGCCAACGACCATGAGCGATGCGAAGGACATCGTCCGAAGATGCAACGGGTGCCAACGGTTCACCGACAAACCGCACGCACCTGGGTCCGAACTTCGACCCATACCCATAGCCTGGCCTTTCGCCCAATGGGGCCTTGACATGATCGGCAAACTACCAAAATCCTCGAAGGGAGGACACGTCTTCCTCCTGGTCGCAGTCGACAAATTCACCAAGTGGATCGAAGCAATGCCAGTCACCAACCAGAAGGGCAAAACTGCCGTCAAATTCTTCGAATCCATCGTCTACAGGTTTGGCGTACCGCACAGCATCATCACCGACAACGGATCGAACTTCATCTCCGAAGAATTCCAGGACTTCTGCGAAGGCCTCGGGATCAATATCACGTATGCCTCAGTGGCACACCTGCAAACAAACGGGCAAGTGGAAAAGGCCAACGGCCTAATCGGCGTCGGCATCAAGAAGCGCCTCATGAGCTCACTCGAGCACAAAGCTGGAAACTGGACGAAAGAGCTACCGTCTGTCCTGTGGAGCTTACGGACAACGCCAAACAGCTCCACCGGCTACACACCATTCTTCATGGTGCACGGAGCTGAGGCCGTGCTACCAGCCGAAGTACGCCACCAGGCTCCACGAGTCGTTGCTTACAGCGAAGCCGAATCCACGGCTGCACTCGAAGATGCCGTCGACACACTCGACGAAGCACGGGATATAGCAGCAGCTAGATCAGCGGTGTACCAGCAAAGTCTCCGCAACTACCACAGCCGCCGGCTGCGCCCAAGGTCCTTCGTCGAAGGAGACCTCGTCTTGCGACTCAAACAAAAGCGACCGAACAAATTCGATTCACCATGGGAAGGACCGTACGCCATCACCGAGGTCATCCCAGGTGGCGCCTATCGCCTCAAGCACGTGGAGTCAGGAGTCGCATACTCCAACCCATGGAACATCTGGCACCTGCGACGATTCTACCCATAGCAATGTACCCCTTTTTTCGACAAGGCTTACAACCAAGGCTACTCAGCCGAACCATGTACCTCCTCCATTACGATACAAATAAAGCTAAGTGTCTCGCCCCCAACCTTCGGTTGACTATTTTTCTGCAACTTTATTACATGCTACAAACGCACTCGGCGGCTCCCCCCACCTCACGATTTCATCGACTGAGGACAAAACGTGTACACCTGAGTAGCTGACCACGTCAGGCAAACGAAAAGGGCACGTACTAAATCAAAGCACTGCGTGCTCGCCAATAGGCAAACCTTTACAACAAAGGGCACATACACGCCCAGCCGCAATATACAAAGTTTACATCTATCTGTTTTATTTTTCAGGTCCTACCTATTCTGAAGAATAACCTGAGCACACTGCTCAAACAAATCTACAATCTGTTCGGCATACTGCCTTACAGCCGCGTAATGCGGACGCATATCCCACTCGCCACCATCTGGTCGAGGAGGTGGCCCAGTCGCCACAGCAGCCAAATCTACATCAGGGCGGTGCACCCTCACAAGAGACAAGGCAGCCTTCACACCTGCGACGAGCTGCTGCCGCACCAGCTCCTTTACATTGCTGGCACTCCGAAACTTCGTTAGAAGACCTGCAAGGGTCGTTGGCACGGCATCCAACGGAAACATGACGTGCAGCACCGAGGAAAGCGATGTCTGCACCTGGCGGAGCACCCGCGAAACCTGGTAGACACGATCCTGCACCGTCGCCAGAACTATGGCGCGATCACGATCCATCCAGAAGAAGCCGCTGGCCTCCATGTCCTGTTGAGTCAAGCAATTGACTCGAACAGCAATATGCTCCTTTTCTTCTCTCGGAGCAAGATTGGCACCTGCGACAACCAAACAAAACAAGAGTAAGGCCAACAGGCTCACCCGAAGAACTGAGCTACAGCCCGAAAGAAGGATCAACTTACATTGCAGCTGCTCGGACAGCCGACCCAGCTCCGCCATCAAATACTCCTCTCTGGCTGCACCACGGTCTGCTTTGGATTTCCAAACGTCAGCGCGACCGCGTAACCCAAGCAAATCTCTCTCCAAGCTGCGCACGCGATCTCGAAGAAACGCGAGCTGCGAGGAATCATCCAATGATGCTCGCAAGGGCCTTTCGGATGCAGTGTCAACCGGGTCAGCACCCGAAGGAACCTATATCAGCAGAAAAAAGAAGGCACACAGACATTCAGCCAAGGATAGAGCACAACTCGGAGGAATTCATTAAAATATATAAGGCCACTACGTGGCACAAGGATGGTACTACAAAAGATATTTACAACAAAAATAGACTACAAGCTACCCTACGTCTACTACGCCTAAGGCGGAGGGCACTGAGTCGCCTCAGAACCAGACTGCCTAGCTTTGGCCTCGCCCTGCTGCCGCAATGCATACTCAGTCAGCAAGTCAATGAGCTTGGGCCCATATCGTCTGCAACGATCGGAGTAGGCGGCGAAGGCTACCTCGGATCCATCCACAGCTGTAGGCATCCGTGAAGTAATCTGAGGCAGGTCCAGCTCCGCCCCAGCTGCCATGGCCATCGCCAGCCCGACGGACGCGCCAATGCCCTTCTGCTTGTGCTTGTACGCTGCAGGCGCTTCGGCTGACAGAGCCTCTGCCAGAGCACCCACGTCTTCAAGGGATGCGCCCTTCGGGAAGAGCTCCTGGTAGAAGCGGCCAAGGACCTCCTTCGCCTTGGCAAGGGAGTTGACGACGGTGCTGCAGCGGTCTTCTACCACTACAGTGGCATCATCTAGAGCACCCCCGTGCTCCAGAGCACCGCGGTCAAACTCGATGCCTGCGGCATCTGAGACAAAAAAAGAAGAAAACATGAAGAAAGGCAACATAGAAGAAAGATCCGAAGAAAAAGAAGCAAGTACAAAAGCTAGCACTCACCCGAAATAGCCTTGGCAGCAGCCATGAGCTTCTCCGCCACCACTTTTTCACGAGCAGCCGCAACGGTGGCCAGCTGCTCCTCACGATCTGCGGCCTCCTACTGCAGACGCTCTTTCGCTTCGGCTACCTTCGTCAGCTCTAGCTCAAGGCGCTCTCTCGCCCCAGCGGCAGCCTCGGCCTTCTGCTCCGATTGGCCAAGGCTCTTCTTCAGAGCATCGACCTCACGGAGAGAGTCGTTATGCTCCTCTGCATTTACAAACAAGCAAGCGTCAAAGAACAGGACCAGGATAAGCAAGAGAAGTACTACAAGGCAGACGAATACCTTGAAGCTGCCGCAGTTTCGCCTCCAGCGTCAGGCGTTCCTCCACCAGCCGCTTGGCCTCTTGGACAAAAGGCTGCAGTAACAGGCAACAGTAATAAGAGCAGGACTTGGGGGCTACGCCCAACACAAAGAAGCATAAACAAACATCAGCATACGAAGACACTCGGGGGCTCCCCCCGTAACATCAAGCAGAAAAACTTACGTGCTCCGAAGGCGAACCCGCAGGCCCGCCTGCGACATTCTGAGGCGCAACCACCAGCCTCTCCTGCACAAGAGGAACTGGCGCAGCATCACCCGAAGTCGCCACCGTCTGAGGAGGAGGCGACACAATGTTCGACTCCCCCATCATCTCCCCCGCACCATCACTAGAGCCGTCGGAGGATTGCCTGCATACAAAGCCAATCAGCACAGGCGCAAACATCATAACAAGAAAAGGACAACAGTGGCAACAAGGAAACCTACGAGCCCAACGCGCTCAGGTCGAAGATAGGAGAAGCCCTTCGGGCCCTCTTCTCCTCCTTCTTTTCTTCCTTCTTCTCCTCCTTCTTCTCTTCCTTCTTCCGCTTTGCTGGCGGGTGCGGAGCAACAGCCCGCACAGGAATGGCAGGAAGGGGAGAGGAAGAACCCCCATGAACATCATCATGACGCTCAAGGCCCAGAGGATTTCTGGGAGTCGGAGGAGTTGAAGCATCCGAAGACTCGCTCGAGCTCCTTGATCGCTCGCGCGAATGATCCTCACTCGACTCGTCGGCATCCTCCACCGGAGATCGCGCTGACGGTAGCTCGGACACGGAATCCACCACCTCATTATCCGGGGCATTCGGATACCTTTCGGGCAATGGTGGTGCCATGCCCGGCACTTTGAAGCTCTACAAGATGAGAAGAAACTTTGTTAGCAAACAAAGGACACAAATAAACACCCAACAAAAAAGGGGGAGCACTACGTGCGCAAATCTACACCTTCGGTACGACCAACGTCGAAGAAAAGGGAGGAGTCAGCGACTTCCCCGGGATTTTTTCGTCGGCCTTGTACTTCAACAGCGCGCGAAGATCCTTGTCAAGTTCCACCTCAGAGACTTTCTCACTCGAAACCCTCGTCGGATCACGGCGCCCAGAGTAAAGAAACATCGGATGCGCCCTCGCTTGGAGAGGCTGCACCCGACGCTCAAGAAACGTCCGGATGATGTCGACACCGTTCACCTCCTTCTCGGGAATCAGTTGGAGATCCTCCACCCGACGATACAGGGCCTCTACCTCCGCCACCTCACCATCCAAGATTTGGTTTTTCCAGGATCTTTTCTTCTCAATCAACTGGGAGGGGTCAAAAGGAACGAGACCAAAATCTTGCCCAGGCAGTACGGAATCACGGATGTAAAACCACTTCCTCCGCCAGTACTGGACAGATTCGGACATGGAAAAGGAAAAGAATTGCACATTGGGACTGAGGGAGATGATGAAACCCCCAATGGGATACACACCATCTGAACCAGACTGCCTCTTCACGGAATAAAGCTTCCGGAAAAGGCCAAAGTGCGGCTCAATGTCAAGCCAACACTCGCAAAGCGTGATAAAACACGCAACGTGGAGAAGAGAGTTGGGAGACGGATGATGGAGTTGAACCCCATAGAAAAAGAGCAGTCCACGAAGGAAGTCATGGACCGGAAAAGAAAACCCGCGAATCATGAAGGCAACAAACATAACTCGATACCCAGATGGGGGACGGGGGATTACCTCATTGCCGGGGAGTCTCACGGCCGTCGTGTCCTGCGGGATCAGGCTCCGCTCGCGCAGTTTACGGAGATCGCTCTCCCGCGTTTCTGATCGCCGCCAGCCACCGTCGGTGACGCGAGCAGTGGCGGTGCCCTTCTTGCCTCCGGCGGCGCTGGTCCCAACTGCAGATGAGGAGTTCTTTGGTTTCCCCATGGCGCTACGGCGGCGGTGGCGTTGCCAACAAAGAAAGACAAAGGAAATGTGGAGAAAACTCTCAGCGCGCAGCAAGAATAGCTCAAGAACGAAGAGGCAGTGAATAGATGAACTGCTGCGGTGAAAAACAAGCCATGATTTCACCAGGGACTATAACAGCGAAGACGACGCACGTTGGCCGTCCATCGAGAAGACCTAATGCCAACGGTAGATCTGGCCGTACACGTGTCAGCACCAAAACGAACCCTCGTTACCACGCCGTCCACTACGTGCGGAAATCGAGGAGACGCCGTAATCATCTCCACGCCGTGCATGACCGGTCAATTCAAAGTCAGCAAGTGGGACCCACGCTTCGTCCAGTCAAGTCATCTCTGGCATAGCAGACGCTTGAGGTCATCGATCGTAAGCACTGACGTCATCAAAAGCTATACTAGCACCACTTCGGCTCCACAGCTAAAAGTACTCACTCGAATCTATGATTCGACTAAATACTTGGGGGCTACTCCTATCAGGAGTGCTGGCCGCGCACCCGACGGAGACAAAATATTTTCTCTGAGTCCTACGTCGAGCTATTCTATCGGGTCCTCCAACAGGAGTCGACGAAACAACTGGCTACGTTATAAACTCAAAGCCCGAGTCGAAACCCTCCTCGGATGGTTGCATCACTTGATGCTACACAGGCGCGACGCTGACCCGATGTACTTCCGGGTCAACGGTACGCTCATGAGATTGTCGACTATAACTGCACAATACAAGACTCGAGTCTCTGCCCGAGTCTACGACTCCGCCAGACACTCGGGGGCTACTCCAAACTGGAGCGCTGGTCGCGCACACAAAAGATCTTCGAGTGGCACACCAATGAAATACGCCATGGAACAATTCTTCGAGTCCGACGTCGAGTCTGCGACTCCACTACGGACTCGGGGGCTACTCCCATAGGGAGGATGGATTTAAGCATCCGAAAATTTCCGAGTCCTGCGGACCTAATGATTGAAACAATGCTTGAACTAAAAGTCTCCGTTTGAGTCTACGACTCGAACAGACACTTGGGGGCTACTCCCATAGGGAGTGCTGGTCGCGCACCCTATGAAATCTTCGACTGCGACCTTTCAGATCAGCATGCAAAACTTTTCGGCAACTCTGCCCCAATTAATGCTAAGTGAGTAACATCCTCCTTGACCACCCGAAACACCTCCGCGGTGATAAACATTCGGATGCTGCGTCTGCGACGCAAAGATAAGACCTACGGATATCATCTGATGATCTGGCAACGCACCTGACTGCGCTCTGCTAGTATGAATCCGTACCAGCAGGTACGATAAAAATCCCGACGGACGCATTGGGTACACCAATTAAAATCACTAGAATTCCACTCCTGTAAGTCCTCCGCGGCCTCAGTCGAATTACGCCAGCATATGTTCCAGGTCCGGGTTAAGGGACCCGAACCTGAGGAAGATCGTGTTGTTTCGTCCTAAGACAGTTAACTGACCCTGATCCGTCGGGTGAGTCAGGCACACGCATCAACAATCCCTACACACATATACTATTAACATACAACTGCTCCCGAAGGATGGAAGAGTCCTCAGCCGAATCTATGATTCGACTGATCACTCGGGGGCTACTGACATAGTTATACCCTACGGGTACGTAACTTCAGCATACCTAGTCCAGCCCAAGGAAGGCCCACGGTAGACATACGCTGGCCCATGAAGAATTTCGGGTGGCCAAGACCCATGACGTCTTCGGATCCTTGGAGAGCAAGACTAGAGTTTGAATACAACTTGTAACCTACTCGTATCGGTACCTGAGACCTAGCCTCCCCATATATAAAGGCTAGGAGGGGCCAATGAGGAGGACACGCACGTACACAACGCAACTCACCTCGACTCATACTTTCGCACACGCATCCACGCCAGATCGAATCTGCGCACCCTGTAACCTTCGGTTCCGTCGTAATCAAAGAGCAGACAAGCAGGAGTAGGGTTTTCCCTCCGGGGGCCTGAACCTGGGTAAATCTCGTGTCCCCTGGTTGCTTGTCTGTTAACCGTGCCACGATCTCCAGCATCCCCATCTTCTCCAAAACCCAAGTCCATAACAATGGGCATTGATGAGATTAAACCTCGTCAAACGAGGAGGCTCGGGGGCTGGCGTGGTGCTCAAATCACCCCAAGGAGATAAGTTGTTCTATGTGTTGCAAATACACTTCACGGCAACCAATAATATTGCTGAGTATGAAGCACTGCTACATGGAATATGCATGGCCAAAAACCTTGGCATATCAAGACTCATGTGTTACGGAGATTCGGATTTAGTTGCTCAGCAAGTATCCGATATCTGCAACGCAAACAAACACATGGCAGCATACAAAGCTGTTGTGGATGAACTATCCAAATCATTCGAGGGTTTTGAGGTTCAACACATCCCTCGAGCAGAAAATGAGGAAACAGATGCACTATCAAGAATAGGCTCTGCGCGGAAACAAGTACCAGATGGAGATTTTCTGAGCATTTAAGGGTCCCCTCCATAGTCGGAGTTGATGAGGACTATCCGACAAAATCCGACTCACCTTTAATAGCAGTTCTGGCTGTAATTCCCAGCTGGACAAAACCCTATCTGGATTTCCTGATAGAAGAAAAACTACCCAAAGACGAAGTCTTGAGCCGGCAGATTGTCCGACGAGCAAAAGCCTACACTATAATAAACGGTGAGCTCTACAAGCGGAGTGTTTCTGGCGTGTTTCAGAGATGTAATTCTTTAGAAGAAGGAGTGGAAATCTTAAGTGAAATCCATGAAGGCGAGTGTGGTCACCATGATGCAGCCAGATCCTTAGTGGAAAAATCTTTTTGACATGGATTCTTTTGGCTTATAGCTAAGGCAGGTACAGATAAACTGGTCAAAACGTGCAAAGGCTGCCAAAAGTACGCTCATCAGGCACATGTTCCAGCTGAACAGCTGCGAACAATCCCTACTACATGGCCATTCGCGGTTTGGGGGCTTGATATGGTAGGGCCGTTTCACATGGCAAAATGTGGATTTACTCACCTACTAGTGATGGTGGATAAATTTACAAAATGGATTGAGGCTAAACTCGTAACAAGGTGCGATGGAGCAACAACCAGAAGATTCGTCGAGGACGTAATCATCAGATTCGGATAGCCGCACAGTATAATTACTGACAACAGAAGGAACTTTTCCATGGGTGAACTTGCCAAATTCTGCGAAGAACAAGGGATCCGACTTGATATTGCATCAGTCGCACATCCTCGAGCCAATGGACAAGTCAAAAGAACTAATGGACTTATTCTATAAGGAATCCGACCTCGCCTCGAGGCACCGCTTCGTCGGGCCGTGGGGGCTTGGGCAGAAGAATTACCGTATGTGATATGGAGCTTACGTACAACTCCTGTACTCCTAACAGGTCAACCGGCTATACTCCTTTCTTCTTGGTCTATGGTGCAGAAGAAGTTCTTCCAAGTGATCTGATTCATCAGGCCCCACGAGTCAAGGCGTATATGGAAGAAGATGCAGAAGCTTCTCGGCAAGATGATCTCGATATAATCGAAGAAGTATGCGTCGTTGCTGAGCAAAGATCTACAACCTATCAGCCGAAATTGCGCAAGTATCATAGTCAGAGAGTGCAAAACCGTTCTTTCAGAAAAGGCGATTTGGTTCTCCGATTTATGCAAAAGAGAAAGCACAAACTTTCCCCAATTTGGGAAGGACCTTTTATGGTTAGCAAAGTTCTGCATAATGGGTCATATTATTTAACCGACATGAGACCAGTCAAGGAAAGACCTGATACTCGGAAAAGAAAGAGAGCTGGTGGCAGCATAGACCCGGATGAAATAGACCGTCCATGGAATATTGCACAGCTATGTCCCTTCTATTCTTAGTTACATTTCCTTGTAATCATATATGTACATGTTCAAAGTGAAATAAAGTATTGGTTTCCTCATATTATTATCTTTGAGACGTTTTTTTCATCTTATTTACAAAACAGCGTGTAATTTTTTCAAAAATCCCAGAATGCTTGAAAGTACTTTATGCTCATCTTCGTTCTGGTTATGATTTTTGAATATCTAAAAATTGTTACCTCAAGGTACAAAATCTAATTTACTGTCTAGATTGCTTTGATTCTTTATCTGATTGCTTAGACGTGAGTATTTTCTGAGTAATGAGTTGTTGGTACTGGAAGCCGGCTTTGTTTCCAAGTTTAAACTCGTTTAGCAATTACGCTCCGTTGCTCGGCAAAGTTTCCGTGCTAAAGGTTGGATGACCCATGAAAGCGATGAGGCAGAGAGCCAGATAAACCGACAAGTATAGGCATACAAAACGCAAAGTGATTCAGAATTTTTTTCAAGCACAAGCATAAAAATATATAAGGAAAAGTGCTAAGATAGTAAAAGCATTAGTTTTTACAAGACCAGCACAAAAAATTAAACATTGTATCCATCATTACATTGCCATAAGTTCAAGATAATGCATAGAAATTGTTTATGCTGCAGGAGATTGTGATGAAGCAGGTGGAGCACTGGAATCAACAGCAGTGTCGCCCTCGATCTCAGACTCGGAAGCATTGCTGGCTTATGGCTCTTGGGGCGAGGGAGGATCGGCGACGGATTTGAAGAATGGCGTCTTGTAGTTGGTCATCTCCGCCACCCGACAAGCGTAACCTGCACAAGACTCTTGGATGGCCTTGATGTCTTGCGGGTTACCCTCATCATCCTCCTTGGCAATGCCCTTGGTGACGTGCCAAATTTCCATCTCGCTATGATGGCTCATCACCATGTTCAGAGATGTTTGCGCAGCAGTCCGAGCGTAGGAGATCTTCCAGTCTTCGATCAATTTAGAAATATTCTTGACCTTGTCCCTCACCTCGTGCACTGACATTGTGTGCAAGTCGGAAAGCTTGACGGCTTCGCCAGCCTCTTCTAGAGTTTGGCAGAAGTCATACAAGACATCTCTGACGAGATTAATGCGCTCGAGGCGAGGTTCGGATGTAGGAGAGTCGGAAAGATTCATGTGGGCTGGAAAAGAACCAAAAAGTCAAAATTCGGCTGATAAGAAAGTCGAAAAATCAAACAACAAAAGTAAAAGATTCGGAAATCTTACCTAGCATAGAGTGATTCCATTGCGCATGCTCCTTGCGGAGACTGTTCAGTTCACTAGCTAAGGCTTGGGCAAGATCCCTCTGAATATCAAAATCCTTCTTGAGATCGGATAATTCTTTATCTTGGAGGGCTAGGAGCTTCTCGAGCCTCACGGTCTCGTTATTGCTTGACTCCAGGACTGCGGCTACGGATTTCTCTGATTCCAAAGTTAGCTTCTCAAGCTTGTCCCGGAGTTCAGCATTTTCTATCTCCAAGACCTTGAAGTTTTCGGCTTGCTCCACCATCTTTCTAGACTGACATAACATTTCTACAAAGACAAAATATCAGTCAGACCAAACAAAAGTTTGGCTATGACAAAAAAGATAATTGGCAAAGAAGGAGTGAGAAAAGTTTACCTTCTGATTCATCTTTTTCAACTTTCAACTTTGAATTCTCAAAGCGCAAAGCCTTGATTTCTTTGAATTTATTACTAAAATTCTTGAGCAATTCCTGGTTGGAATATGCAATTTTCTGTAAGTTTAGAGACAGAATATCTTTAGACGGCTACTAAGACTCGGGCTGCAAATTTAACGAAGTAAAATTATAGCACGAGCCTTGGGGGATACACTACATCGTTCTTTTGCAACCTAAAAGCATCAACTCAGATCCAACGATGTTTATCCTACTTTATGCTTGGGGGCTAGAGGATATGATAATAAATGCAAATAAGAATCGATAACTTACAATGTGTTCCAGGTGCATCTTTTCAAATCCGAGTTTGGTGCTGTGAAACACCTTCTCGGTAAGGGTGAGGGAAGGAAATTCGCCTGATGCGACTTTAGCGTCCCGGACCAAAATTTGGTCCAGGAGGCTGACCAGCTTGACGTCCTCCTCCTCTTGGCTCGCTACCTCTGGAGTTAAGGTTTGCTTCTCAAGACTAGATTGAGCCAGCCTAAGGATCTCCTCATTTTCTTTCCTCTTAAGGCCAAGGACAGCAGAGCCGGCCATTTTATCCATTTTCCTGTAGACATTACCATGGGATCCTTACCCTTGACGGGTTCACCCTTGTTAGTTGCCTGGTCATCAACGGTGAACAGGGCTTTCGAGATTTTGCTAGCATCAGGGGATGCAGAAGCTCCCTATGCTGATGGAGTACTGGATGGAGTCGATGGCGACACAACAGGGGAGATGATAAGCTTTTGCTAGCGCATCTGCATGCCCGGCTTGCTGTCCGGCTTTATCTTGCTCTTAAACGCTGATTTAACTCTAGAATACGAAAATCCTAAATATTAGGTGTGCTCTGGGAAGAAAATAAAGGTACAGGAGTACTGAAAACAAAAGAGACGGTGCTTACTTTTTAAATACTGGCAGCACTTGGCTACCAGCAGCAACAACTTCCTTCGCCTTACGTTTCTTGGAGACAGGGCGGCAACTTCTTACACCTCATCATCCTCCGTCGCCTCTGGGTCATCTGAAGCATAACTCTCTAGTGGAGCTAGCTAGGACTCGGAGAGTTTACCGAGCTGATAAAGTCGAAAAACATCGATGAAAATAGAGTCGGAGAAAAAACAGAAAAGAACAACGAAACGCAAAAGCAGAGTCGAAATATTTATCGGAGTCAGAGGTCGGTTGGTCGTATACATCTTCATGGAAACTTCCGAAACTTTCTGTTCCACTCTTTCCTTGATCAAATATTGCATGAGGGTCTTGTAGTCCTTCGGCGCGAGCCGGCTAGAACTGACCCTCATCTTGTCCTTCTTGTAGCTCATGATCTGGTGCATGAGGCGGTCTCCGTGGTGCTGGAGAGGCTGAATCTGGAGCTCCAGCCAGCAGTGGATCAAATCGGATCCACGGAGTCCCTCATGCTTCATCAAATACTCAATCCGCCTATTGGCGAGGATCAAAATATCCGACAGCTCCGATGCCTCCACGTCCCATGAATCTTGGTGGGGAGCGGCGCCGTTGACAAACGCCAGAAGACCTTCCATCTTTCTAGGAGACGGAATATCCTTATGATAGAAGAAAGTTCTGGCCCAGCGTTTGACGAACTCACTAGCGTTAATCCTAGGATAGATCCGATTCCTCCTAAGGACTAAGATAAGAGTGCCGGTGACATAAGGCACACTGGCACTGATGGAATTCTTCCGAGTACCATAGAAGTACCAGTAATGGGTGAGACTTGGCCTAATGCCAAGAAACCCCTCGCACAAAGCTGTGTGAGTACTGAGCTCAAAGAGAGACTAGGGAGGAAGATTATGGAGTTACACACCATAGAAGTTGAGGACCTCAACGAGAAAGTTCGACGGTGGTAGGCTGAGGCCACAGTCGATGTGAGTGCCGAATAGCACCCTCTCGCCGTTGATCGGCATGGGGACGGCGTGTCCTGAGGCGCTCCGCCATGCATCGGCAATGATGAACCCTTCATCCTCCATGACTTGGAGCTCCGTGTTGTCCATGGCGCTGGGGATCCAAAGACCCTGCATCTTCTTATCTTCCGCCGCCGACGAATCCGCCGCCGCCGCTCATGAGGTCGAGGCAGAAGCCATGGATCTTGGAGGAGAAAGGGCTGAAGGGGGAAGGAGAGATTTTTTCTCAATGGTGTGTAGATGGGAACTGGTGCGGTGCGCTCGAGGAGTATGAGGAAGCAATGAATGAACCAATGGAAAGTTGAATCTGAGAGAAAGGGTTTTCTCGCCTCTTTATTTACCTCTATGTTAAGATTCGTGTGATGACACGTGCGATTAGCGCCACGCATATAGGAGAGGGGGAGTTAGCTTCCTCGCGACTCTTCCGCCCCCTCGATTTTTGCATAGGCATTGAAATGGTGTTCTGTTCCATAAGGAATGGACCCACCAACGGTCGTGCTGATGGAAATCCTGTCAGTGACAGGACATGGTCTGAAAAGTTGTCAGTCCGCACGCCGCTGAAAAATCCGGCTTATGTTTCAAACCAAGCAGGGAAAAGACTAAGGTCAGAGCAAGATATATCTAACTAGATTCACTCGGAATCCTACATTAGTGAAAGAAGTTTTGGGGAACCGTTCAAGATTCTCAAGACGAAGAAACCATCAAGCTAGACGATTTATCCGACTTTAGATCTTGGAGACTTCCGGGGGCTACTATTGGGGATATACTTTCTGGGTATACCCACAGGACTTGCTGACCAGGGTGGCCCACCAATGGATTAGAGCTTTGCTTCATGGGCGGCCTAGTCAGAGAAAGAGGAGGAGCCAGTTCTAGCTACGACAAGGCTTAGAAGAGTTACCGACTTAGGCCTATAGTATTACTTGTAGTCCAAGCTGTACATAGTTACTGACTTTGTAACGTAGCCGGATAGGTCTCTCCTGTAACCCTAGGCGTCAGTGACTATATAAACCAGACCTATGGGAGCCTTTAGGGCACAACTTGATACACAACCACAACCAACTCGCACAGGCGAAAGTCTCTTGTAATCCGCTGTAACATCCGGCTTACGCCGATATATTACTAGGTTGCTAGCAGGAGTAGGATCCAATCACCACAGTCAGATCTGAACCTGGGTAAACTTGTGCTCACCGCTCCTAGAACATCCGACGTCTCACACCCCATCCTTCCAACGCCACTAGGACCCCCTATGGCGTACTTGTCGATAATCCGACGACAATTCCTATTAAAATGGCCTTACGGCTTTTGTGAAAGTTTGCGAGTACTTCAAAGTACTCATGGATTTGTCCCTGGCTATTCCCATGGCCAGACTCTAAAGCAGACTACGAGGAGGATGGACAGCATGACGCTTAACATAACTAGGATCATCTTCATCGTCAGCATTGCCTGTGAACCTGAAGATGGAGCCCCGACCATGCTACTACTATTATTATTCTGCTTCTTTGATTGTAATCAGACTTGATCATGAGATGATGAACTATGGTACCAATCTGTTATGTCTCGAAATAATGGTAATACTGGGATTGCGATGTACGGCATAACAGGCATCTGGGATTAACAATCTGGGTGTTGACAACAAATATTTGGAAACTATAAAGTTAGCATATTCAGCATACCAAGGACTCTCTCGCGGGCTTACCTTTATTGCAGCCAACTGTTCTTTTGGAAAACTATCATTAACAATAATAGGATCAAAAGAAATGTTTTCCAAACGAGATAAATTATCAGCAATAGGATTTTTAGCACCTTTTGTATCTACAATATGTAGATAAAACTCTTGTAAAAGCAACAACCATCTAATAAGCCTAGGCTTAGCATCATTTTTGTCATAAGGTACCTAATAGCAGCATGATCAGTATGAATGGTAACTTTTGAATCAACAATATAGGGTGTAAACTTATCACAAGCAAAGATTACAGCTAAGAACTCCTTTTCAGTAGTAGCATAATTCTTTTGAGAAGCATGAAGATTCTTACTAGCATAATGAATAACATTCAACTTTTTATCTATTTGTTGCCCAAGAACAGTACCCACAATAAAATCACTAGCATCACACATAATTTTAAAGGGTAAATTCCAATCAGGTGGTTGGACAATAGGAGCAGTAGTTAAAGCTTTCTTCAAAGTTTCAAAAGCTTCCTTACAATTGATACTTCGTAAACGTATCTATAATTTTTGATGTTCCATACTTTTTTAATATCTACTTTGCTTTGTCTACACTTTGAGGTATTTTTATATGTTTTCTAAGACTAACCTATTAACAAGATGCCACAGTGCCAGTTGCCTATTTTCTGTTGTTTTTGGTTCCAGAAAAGTCAGAAAATGAATATTCTCGGAATTGGACGGGACAAAATCCAAAGTCAATATATTTACCGTGGGGAACACGGAGCCCGAAGACGAGACGGATAAGGGCCTCGAGGGGGCCACACCCCTGGCCGTGCGGCCAGGCCTAGCCTGCTCCTTGGGGGGTGCAGCCGCCTAAGACACCCCCTCAGCCTCCCTCTTTTCTTATAAGAAGCCACCGATACCTAAACCCTAAGGACCCGAACAATCTTCCACGAAACAGTCCGTAGCCGCCGCCACCATCGTCCATAGATCGGGAGGATCTGAAGCTCTTCCCGGCACCCTGATACATCGTAAACGTATCTATAATTTTTGATGTTCTATGCTTGTTTAGTATCTACTTCGCTTTGCTTTGTCTACACTTTGAGGTATTTTTATATGTTTTCTAGGACTAACCTATTAACAAGATGCCACAGTGCCAGTTGCTTGTTTTCTTCTGTTTTTGGTTCCAGAAAAGGCAGAAAATCAATATTCTCGGAATTGGACGGTACAAAAGGCAAAGTCAATATTTTACCGTGGGGACCATGGAGCTAGAATATGAGACGGAGGGGAGCCACCAGGGGGCCACATCCCCTGGCCACGCGGCTAGGCCTGGCCCGCGCCTAGGGGGTGCGTCCACCCTGGGTGCCCCCCTGCCTCGCCTCTTCACCTATAACAAGCCCCCGATACCAAAACACTAAGTACCCGATCAATCTTCCACGAAACAGTCCGTAGACGCCGCCACCATCGTCCCTAGATCGGGGGATCTGAAGCTCTTCCCGGCACCTTGCCGGAGGGGAGATCATCCCGGAGGCCTTCTTCATCATCATGCCCGCCTCTGGTATGAAGCATGAGTAGTTCCACCTTGGACTACGGGTCCATGTAGTAGCTAGATGGTTGTCTCTCCTCCTTTGTGCTACCATGTTTAGATCTTGTGAGCTCCGTTCATGATCAAGATCATCTATTTGTAATCATGCATGTTGTGTTTGCGGGGATCCGATGGATATTGATATTACTATGTTATATTGATTAATGGTTCTATCTTATTGATTCTATAATGTCTGTGTTGTTTGTAATCTTGCATGCTCTCTGCTTCTAGTAGCTATCTTGGCCAAGTAGAGGCTAGTGACTCCATGATACGTCGGAAGCGTATCTTATTGATTCCGTTCACTTCTAGATCTGTTGCATGTTTGCCAGGGAGGTTTTGGTACATTTACTTTACCTCATCGTCAAGCTATTTTCTAGCACCGTTACCACATGTATTTCACTATCTCTTCGCCGAACTAGTGCACCTATACACCTGACAAGTGTATTGGGTGTGTTGGGGACACAAGAGACTTTTTGTATCTTGATTGCAGGGTTGCTTGAGAGGGATATCTTTAACCACTTCCTCCCTGAATTCGATAAACCTTGGGTCATCCACTTAAGGGAAACTTGCTGCTGTTCTACAAACCTCTGCACTTGGAGGCCCAACAACTGTCTACAGGAATAGAAGTGCCTAGACACCAAGCTATTTTCTGGCGCCGTTGCCGGGGAGGTAAGGTAAAAGGTACTCACATATTCCGGTGTGAGTGCTCGAAGTTATTTCCTTTAGATTCTGCAATCTTTCCTTTTTGTTTCTTGTTTTCACTAGTTAGGCTTAATGGAAAACAACAACAAAATTAGAGAGCTTTATAGTATCTATATTGAGTTAGGACATGAAGTGTTTGAAGAGAAAATTAAAAAACCTATGGAACTTTATTTTCATTCTAATAGCAATGTTATTAGTATGAAATCTTTGGACACTATTATTGCTAATGCTATGGAAACGTCTAATCTTGGGGAAGCTAGTTTTTATGAAAATGATCTTTTTAGTGCCCCAGCTTTGGAAGATAGCTATTCTATTGCTTATGATGATACCAAACCTCCAATATATGATGATTATAATGATGAATATTATATTTTTAGTCCACCTACTATTGAGGAGAAAGTTAATTGTGATTACAATATGCCTCCTATATCTGATGATTATGGTGATGACAATAGTAATGATAGCTATTTTATTGAATTTGCTCCTACTACAATTAATAAGAATGCATTTGCTTATGTGGAGAGTCTTGGAATTTATTACTTCTTTAATAACCTCTCCTTATCATTTTTATTTTCTTTTTGTGCCAAGAATAACCTCTAATGAGAGGGAAGTAAGATTTGGGGAGTTGCTGTCCCGAAACAGATTTTTGTGCTCCACCATAAATATTCGTGAGGAATCTCTGTAAGTTGGATTAAGCTGATATTTTATGAATACATCCCCCAGTATGTTAGCTAACTTTCTTTAGTTCAAAACTTTTTTATTTTAGCAACAGAAGGTCTTCAAAAAAAATCGGTTTCCACCTGATGGTCTGTTTTGACAGATTTCTGCCATTATTTGCATTTGCTTCTTATTGATTCCTTCTTGGGTTCTTTTTGGGAAATTGAGCTTTTTGAGGGAATTGCTACCGTAGCTTGTTTTTTTAGTGAAGGTTTTTCTGTTCTAAAACTAAAACCTAAGGCCTATTATCTTTTGAATGCACTAATGTTGCTAATGAAGATTGCGTGAAGTTTTGTATGAAGAAAAAATTTCAGGTGTAGAGGAAGAATGATGTAATGAGATGAATAATGGACAAAAGCACAAGCTTGGAGATGCCACCCCTTGTCACCCCCAAGAAATATTCAAGAGGTACAAGCGTCAAAGCTTGGGGATGCCCAAGGCATCCCCTTCTTCATCAATAAAAATCCCAGGTCTTTCTAGACACTTCATTTTTATTGTTTCATGCACTGTTGTGTTGTTCTTGGAGCATCTTAGTTTTTTTTTGGTTTTTGTTTTCTTAGTTTGCTTGAATAAAGCAGTTTTGACCCCCGTTCTCACTGTGTTGTTGCAAATAAGTTGATTGGTGTTGGAAAGGAGTAGGAAGTTCTTGCTTAGTAGTACAAGAAGGAGCTTGCTTTAACCGTGGCTTAGACTTTATCATGTCATGCTAGATGTTGTTTTGATCTTATGCTTAGTGATTATTGCTATAGCATGACTTGTTCCAAACAATTAGGATTTCTTAATGTGCCTTGAAGGAATCATGCGTTGTTTTAGCATACAATAGCTTAGTATTGTGGTATTCTCCTTTGATGCTTTGTTCGGGTTGACTTGGCACATGCTCACACCATGTTATGACTATGAACCAGTCACCATAGTGTAACATCCCAAAATTCATAAATTGTAAAAGCATGCATTGCATTCATATAAGCATAGCATATTTGTCTTGCACCAAAATTTTCAAACCAAAATTCAAAATAAAACCATTAATATGAATATTTTTATTAAACATATGAAGCTTGGTTTTATTTTTGTTTTCAAAGGGCCAAAGTTATTTTGAGTGAATATATGTGTTTGAAACACTTTTTGACACTAGAATAGTCCCACAAATTTTTGGTGAAAATTTTACTTGATTTGGATTTGTTTTGAGCTTTCAAACCTCATTTAGAAAATCAAATCAGAAAAAGAAAAACAAAGGAAGGAAAAACGAATGGAAACAGAACAGCCATCTGGCTCAGCCCACCCAGCTCCCCCCCACCCCGGCCCCTTCTTTTCTCACTGCACATGCCGCACCCCACCTCGCTGACTTCCTGGACCCACTGCCACGTCAACTCCATCTTTCTCAATCAGCGCCCGCGGACTTTGCCGTCGCCGCCCGTTACTCGTTGATTGATTCCGAATCAATTCGCGTTACTGCCGCAGTAATCCCGCGCCCGAACCCCCTCTACTTAACCCCCTACTCCTTCTGCTCCTTTCCCCTCACTCACCACCCTCTAAGCGCCGCTAGGCTGTCCACACGCGAGCTCGCACCGCCGCTGTTCCGAGCGTCTCCGGCGAGCAAATGCGATAACCCTAGACTTTCCCCTTCACTCTGGTTGACGCTCGTGCACTCACCGTCATCTTGCACATTTAACGCCACCGTTATCTTGTCTTCCCATGCTCTGTAGCGCCACCAGCGACGACACCCGAGTGCACCCGACGCTGACCTCACCTTCGGCGAGGAATCCCTGACGACTCCGCATGCCCGCGCCTCCACTTCGTCGACCATCGTCATCACCTCATCTCCGCGCTTTGGTAATGACCCATGCCTTCCCCACTCACCCCTAGCGCTGCCAGTACACCACCGACAGGAGCATCGCCACCGCTCTGGCCATTCGCGCCGCCCCGCTATGGTCAAGGCAACCAGGGCCGTTAGATCTAGATCTAGAGGGCCAGATTAGATCACTTATCGAATCGGTATTGTTAGATCTGGCCCATGCATTTTCATTTGGATCATGTGGCTCTTGTTGATCGGTCCAACCTAATCGGTA
The DNA here is from genome assembly GCA_916181665.1 of Avena sativa. Taxonomy (NCBI): domain Eukaryota; kingdom Viridiplantae; phylum Streptophyta; class Magnoliopsida; order Poales; family Poaceae; genus Avena; species Avena sativa. The sequence continues at coordinate 224,384,731 of OV702296.1, forward strand.
TGGGCCAATCAGACACAGCCACGTGTCTGTGTTCTGTTTAAATAAAATCCAGAAAAAGTTTTTGAATGTTTAAACTTGTAAAATTCTTATATTTTGTTCTGTTTATCCAAAAAATGCAAATAAGATATCATTGGATTCAGAAAAAAAAGACCTACATTACTATGGGCTTAAATTTGTATTTTTCTTGTGTAAAAATATGATTATATGAAGAACACTTTATAGGCTTATTTTGACTTGACAAAATGTTTATAAAATTGTTTTGAGGCAAATATAAGTTTGTTTAGACTTTAAATAGATGGTTTTGTGTTCAGTACAGTTTGGTTAGACTTGTTAGTATAATAAATTCATTTCATTGCATTTGCATGCATTCATATATATTTTTGCTTGATTATTTGAATGTGAATTTGGTGTTATTATTTTGTGTGTAGATTTTGGTGCTAGTGGTGATTGTGAGTGCGAGGATTGTTGCTACTCCCCCAACTACTACCAAGGCAAGTGGTGCTTCATGTATATTGTCCCATTATTTTGACTATGCACTAGTGATATTTTGAGTAGGGCTTGCATGGAATTTTTGCTAAGTATATCTATGCTATGCCTTGGGAAATCCTAGTAGTTGTAGTCTTTGTGGAATTTTATCTAAGTTAAGATACTTGTTATGTTATCATGCTTAGCCTAGCTAGTAGCAAACAAGGGTGGAATATATTCATGCTATGGAAATTTTGCTAAGTCCTTGACTTATGTTTTGGTTAATAAAACAACTAAGTGAATGAATCACCTGGGTGGAATGGTATGATGGTTTATGTTGAGTGGTTACACAAGGCCCATGTCTATGGTTTACCTTGTGTATCTCACTTGTTGAAAGCCACCCAGGAACAAAGGGATTTGAGATACTTAGTGTTTAGAAGCTTCTAGTGTAACCACATGGCATATGGGCTTTGCCTTGATCATATAGGTTGCAATAACTTAGACAGATGGACAGTTGGTGGTAGGGTGATAGGATGGAACGCGTCCATGGTGGTCTAAGGGAAGGCTTCTCAAAGGTCTTGTCTCGATGCATGTCGAGTCTTGTGGGGAAAGTGTACCACCTCTCGAGAGGGTAAAACCTAAGTACTTAGCCGTGTCCCCGGCAACGGACGATTTGAGCATCAAAGACATTGAAGCTATCAAGGATGTCCTCATCCTAATTTCTGCGTTAAAAACTTATGGTTGAACAAGGGTTAAAGGTTCACCAATGTCTATTGGTGGTTCCTTGGGAGTTTTTGCCAAACAAAAACTTAGTATTTTCAACTGATAAGAAAAACCTATTTTGAGCAAAGCAAGCCTACGCTACACTTAGCCAATTTCATATAGATGTTAGTTACCACTATTCTGCCAAGGTATCACTTGCCAATACTATTCCAAATGTATTGACCCACTATGGATGTAACTTATGATGTTATAGGTTACTCTGATGGAGATTAGGGTTATGAGTCTACACTCAACATGCTTGCCTTTGGCACATGAAGATGAAGACTTATAGTTATTTACCTTATGTTATGAAATCTTGTACTAGCCTGTGGCTATTGAGTTGTAAAAGACTATATTATCTCTAGAATGACAATGTAATAACGACCTTTGTATCTGTGTACTTCATCTTAAACTGTGGATGCTAGCATTTGATCCATGGACTAGCAATCACAGGGACCTTTACCTTATAAAGGTGGGGTCTTACATATGGTATCAGAGCACTGTGTTGCGTGTAGGATTATGACCCTAGGTTGGATTAGACAAAGAAAAACACTAAGGAAAAATGCAAGTCTTTGCAAATTACACACTTGTCTTTTCTTCTCGTAAACCTCTTCTAATCTTCTTTCTCATCTCTATTTCTAGATGGCCGCCATCAACGAAGCCGTCAAGAAGGGACCACTCATGACCATGAGTCTAGAATGTGAGATGGAGTTTCCCAAAGCACTCCAAACCCTTATGATTAGCTTGGGGATTGTAAGAGTCCCAACCTTTAATAAGGTAGAGATCCATGTGTTTACAATGCTAGTCCTTGTATCAATAGCTAGCATCCACAGTTTAAGATGTAATATCAAGAAACAAAGGTCATAATACAACTTTATAACCAGGAATAAAATAATACATTACATCTTACATAGCTCATTTGGCTATCTCATTACAATGCAGCAGAAATAACTATATAGCATGGAGTCCTTCATCTTCAAAGTGCCTCAGGCAATCATGTTGGTTGTAGACTTGTAATCCTATTCAACACACTTCACTAACATCAAACAAACCTGCAACAGAAAGAGTGGCATCCACAAGGGTCAATACATTTGAATTGTATTGGCAAGTTTCACTACTATGCAGAAATAAGTGGATCCTATCAATACATGCATATTTGGCTAAGTAGGGTTTAGGCTCATTTGCAGAAAGCAATACAGTTTTGTCCTATCTTTTCAAAATAGTTTTGATCTTTGTCAAATCTTTCTGAACTCCTTGGAAAACTCCAAGTGCTTCAAATCCCTTGTTGTCACCATCAAGTTTTACTTTGAGAAATTGGAATGTCGAGATCTTTCATAGCTTCAGGCCTTAGTTGCTCAGTATTGTCCATAACCGGGGACACGGCTAAGTACTTAGAATTTTTTTTTTGATCTTCTCCAGAAGTTGTACACTTTACCCACATGACACAATCTCGTCTTGTTGCCACCAGTGGCCGCTGGATAAGTACTCACCAAAATGGAGTACTGGCAGATCGAAAATGTGACAAAGTCTTTCCATAGAAGTCCTCCCAATACACAATGCTAGCTTGTCTACCAGGCACCAATGTAGGGATAAATTTCCCTTACACAATTCTAGTTAACCTGAAGATGCCAATGCATGAGTCTTCCACTATGTAGTTGACTAAGCCAGAGCCCATTTAGCATGTGGCTGTACACGGAAGCCACTGTACGAGAAACATGTTTAATCTCTAAGTCCCTGGGTGGTTTTCTTCTAGTGCACATACAAAAAGAGATAGCCATATAAACATGGTTCCTTTTGTTGCCACCTTGTCCAATCTTGAGTATCCTTGTCCACCCAGGTGGTTCTTTGAGTACTTGTTTTATTATATAAAACATATGTCTTTTCAACTCTTCATATAATCATAACATGTATCCCATCCCAAATATATAGCAGGGCTAAGCATACTACAACTACAATTTTTCCACTAAGGAATATATAAGGGTATCCTATTAGGATTTAGCATAGCATAAAATATAGTAGTCCTTTCCATGCATGTTACAAAAATCCACTAAATGTAATGAAAATAGTAGGACTTGGATGATAGTGTCACTTGCCTTTTTAGTAGAGAATGATGGTTCACTTCTTGATCTTGCAAATATCACACTCTTCTAACTTCACTACAATTCAATCAAGCAAACACAAATTCAACTAGCATTCCAACCAATTTATCACACATAAAATAATAGAAACAAGGTCATCCATGCAGGCATGCAAAAGATAGTTTTATTTGCAAAAGTGGTTTCCACTATGCTCTAAACATTATAAAGTTCAAAAGTGGTCATTTACTAAAGTGGTAAAACCATTTGCAAAAGGTTTTATCTATAAACCATTTTTAAATCAAATCATTATTTCATGTGGTTGAAAATGCTTTTAGCAAAGCAATATTCTTTAAAGAGTTCACCAAATATATTTTTAATTCTCAAAACTTGGTGTTTAGGGTCATAAGGTTTGAATCAAATCATTTCCCAAAGGTTTCACTCACAAAATCATTTCTAAATCATAATCAAAATTTTTATTTGACTACAAATGAGCTAATTCAAATATTTATTTCTAAACTTCACAAAATACATTTTTAAATCCATAAGTTGGTTCCTAGGGTCAGTAGGTTCACAACAAACCATTTTGCAAAGATTTCATCTAAAAAATATAGCTAGAATAATTTTTATATTCAAAATAAGCCTACACATGTTTCTGCAATTTCAATCAATTTTCCAGAAGCAAATCATTAAACAAAATGCATGGTTGCAAGGTACTTGTTCTGCTGAATCCATTGATATAAAATTTGCAAACTTTGGACGTGTAGAACTAAAGTTATGAATTTTACAAGTTTGCATATCAAATAGATTCTAATTTCTGTTTTTAAACAAAACCCTGTCCACGTGGCGTGTTTCTATTGGATGGTACCGCTTCGTGCGGATCAGCCTCTGCGAACCGTTGGATTTCACTTAAATCATACGGTGCAGATAGACTCATACCCCTTCAGTTAGATCTATTCCTAGCCATACGATTCGCATCGCACGGCTCACAGCAGCTCGACCAGTAACAGGCGGCGCTGGCGGCAACGACTGGCGGCGCATCCTCGGGCTACGGCGGAGCCGGTGATTTAGGAAGCAAGAGGGATAACGGAGGTGCCTACCGTGATCGTGGGAGTGTGTAGAAGCTCGAGGTGTAGTCGGCTTGGCGAGGGGCGCACCGGGGAGGGACGATTGCTCGCCGGAGTGTGCAGCAGCGTCAGGCGGCTCTGTTTGTCGTCAGAGGTGAGGCTGCAGCTCGTGCCGAGGCAAAACAAGGACATGGTTAGACGCGTACCGTCCTGGGGATCTTGGGAGCATTAATAGGAAAGCTCGGGGCGGTCGGAGTTTACCGAAAAAGCTCGACGGAGACGAGACAGACGGCGGTGACGCTCTGTGTCGTGCTTGTCGACGCTAGGGGACGCGCACGGGCGAGTGGAGCACACGGGCAGGTGCGCCTGGTGCTGGCGAGCAAGGTTGCATGCTCTGGGAGGAGAGGGGCGGCTGTGGTTCGCCAGAATTGGTCGGGGACGCCGTCAGAGACGGTGGGTTCAAGCTCGCGATTGACGCAGCCTGGTGGCAAAGGGAAGGCGCTGTTTGGGGGGAAAGAGAGCGGAGTCGTGGGCGTTTAAGGGGGCATGGTCGGGGCGAGAATAACGTAGCCAATAACTCGTATTGATTGCTGGAGTTAATCGGCAGCAACGGCAGGGGGACATGGTCGCGAGGTTGATGACGATGTGGTGGCAGTGGGTTCCGTCTGTCAGCGAGGTGGAGGAAGTGGGAGTGGGGTCCAGTCGTCAGTTGCTGAGTGGGTTAAGTCACGAGTAAGAAAACGTTTCGCTGCGGGGTGAGTAGCTGGGCTAGGTTGCTGGGCTGGGTTGGGCCTGGCAGTGGGCTGTGTCTATTTCTATTTTTTTTATTCTGAAAGCTTTTTCTTTTTCCATTATGAATTTCTGTTTTGATTTTCAAACAAACAAATCAAACAAGAAATCAATTCAAACCACCACCAAACTTTGTATTGATTTTAATTCTGTTTAACGACACATTCCAAGGTCCAAAACAAAATAATTTTTTAATCTTTTTAGGATCCATTAATAATTAAATAAATAGACCTTAGTCATTATTTAGTGTTAATTTAAAATGGAAAAGCCTTTACTTTAATAAAAATTGGATATTAATAAATCCTCATTATTTTATTTAAATAAACCTTTACTCTTTTAATCAAAAAAAAAATTCAAAAGATTGGCCAAGGTTTAATTTGGCTCTATAAAATAATCCTTATTTATAATTCTACCTTTGCTTTGAAAACCAAATCTTTTTACTAAAAGATCCAAAAAAAGTGACTCCAACTATTATAACTTTATTTAATAATTTTTTATCTATTTAAATCCCTTTAGGATTTTATTTGACCAAAATAGGTTTTGATGTTTCCAATTTGAATCAAAAGTTTCTTCTCACCCTAAATTTCAGCAATTATTTATTTTGTTTATTTATTTTTCACATTTCAAAATTTGGAAAATTTTGGGATGTGACAGGGATACATGGTGAGGCCGTGTACAAAGGATTCCCAGTGATGGATGAAGGAGAATAATATTGGTGGGTGCAACTTCACTTGTAGAAAAATAAGGGAGACAACCACAAAGAGTCAGGATTCTACATGGGCACCAACTCAGAAATGTATACGACATTCTTTGACTCTACAAGAAATGCAGCTTGGAATGCTATCAAGGAGCTTGGTGAAAGACTCAAGTATAGAATGCTCAATACCCAAAATGACCTTAAGGAGGAGAATAAGTATACCCAAGACTTAGAGACCGCCATAAAACGTCTAAGGGAATATATCATAGACTTAGCATATGAGTGATAATTGTAACGTACTCCGCTAGTTGGACCACCACACTTGTCATTTTCTCGCAAAAAATTGTCTAAAAATTTGTCTAAGTTATGAATGAACCTTAGTACTTGTGGTAAATTGTGTATGCCATGACTTGTATGTTTTATGGATGATTGTATGCTTTTTACTATCTTTTTACTATCTTGTTTTTCTCTTACTTGTGTTGTTCTAATATTTATCTATCTTATACATTAGATGCCTAGCTTTGTGATCATCACTGCTGAAGAGTTCAATGGAACTCGTTTTGGTTCGCGTATCATGCAGTTCACTAGTGTGCTCAACCTCCGCCTTCCTAGCATTAAGGCACTCCAGCTTACCGAGTTCGAGAGGAAGGATCTTTGGGGCTTTAGAGTCACACAGCTGGGACGCCAGACGGAGCCACTCACAGAGGAGATTTCCTTCAAGATGATGCACGATGACAAAGAGAAGGGTCTAAATGTAGTCATGCAGGAGCTACTCGGACGCCTCTGCGAACGCCACTCCACCGAGGTTAGGGGCCTCTACTTCCACCCGTTCGGGAGACGTGACGAGGAGGGAGAGGCATTGGTGTATGAGGGCGCTACTAGAGAGACGATAGAGCCAGTTCGTCTATACCTCCCGGACCTAGAGGGTCTTATTAGACACCTAGACACGTATAGAACCAACGTCATGCTTAGAAATGACGAGCTGTAGGTTCAGTTGAGGGAGAAGGACAAGCTCTTCGCGGAGCAAGACGAGATCGTCAAGGAGATGGAGGCCAGATTCGAGAGCCAGGACAAGAAGCTCAAGAATCAGGAGAAGAGAGTTTAGGACAGAAACAAGAAGATCAAGGACATGAGGGCCAACATAGAGGCCAAGGACTTTGAGTTAGAGACTCAGCAGGGAGTGATAGAGAGGCTTCGCTCGCAGAAGAGAGCCCTTCGCGTGAAGATTGAGGCCTTGACCACCAGCGTGGAGGAGTACAAGGCAGCTATGGAGACAACCAGACTTACTCTTGTGGACGTGGATGTCGACATGGAGGAGTAGTTGATTATTCGCCTACCTATTTATCTATCATACTTTGATTATTGAGTCGCAATGATCATCCAACATGTGGATGGCTTGCTATTATGTTTACTTTTCCATGTTGTTTACGTTGTTTAAACTCTATGTTTATCTTGTGATTGTTTATTGTGTTTGTTGCTTTGTGATGTATTATGCATAGCATCTATGGGTTATATCTCATTACTTATCCTTATTGAAACCACAGATGCCTCCCCGTCGTGCCAACCCCAACCCAAACAACAACAACAACAATAACGTCAATCCCGAGATGCAGAAGTTGATGACAGCTCAAACTCAACTGATGCAAATGATGACCCAGTTCATGGCCAATCAAAATCAAAATCAGAACAACAACAACAACAACAACAACAACAACAATAACAACAACAACAACAACAACAATAACAACAACAACAATCCCAACAACCCACCATCCTTTGACATGCTTACAAGGTTTTTGAGGTTGAGGCCAGCCAAGTTCTCGGGAACCACTGATCCCATGGTAGACAATGACTGGCTACGCTCTGTGAATAAGGATTTGGTCACCGTTGGCTGCACCGATGAGGAAAAAGTCAGATTCGCAGCACATCTGCTCGAAGGACCAGCAACAACATGGTGGGATAACTTCCAGATCAACACTCCCCTTGAAGATGTGACTTGGGCCACATTTTAGGATGGTTTCCGTATTGCCCACATCTCATCAGGAGTGATGAACTTGAAGAAGAAGGAGTTCCATAATCTGAAATAGCGTCACCGCAGTGTGGCTGAATACATTGAGGAGTTCAACAATCAGGCGTGTTATGCACCGGATGAGGTTGATACTGATGCTAAGAGGAAGGAGAAGTTCCTCGAGGGATTGAATGATGAGATGAACCTGCAGCTATTTGTTTCCTATGTCCCAACATATCACTCACTATGTGACAAGGCCACCATCTTGGAAAGCAAGATGAAGCAGGTTGAGAACAGGAAGAGGAAGCATCACTTTGACAAACATAGCTCGGGATTGTCTCATAAACGTTCCCAAGGTGATAATAGTGGAGGTTCTGGATCCCACAAGCATGGGAAGTATAACAACCACCACAACAGTAACTATCGCCATGACAATAAGCACCACCGCAGCCATGACAATGATAAGTATAAGAATCACAAGAGTGGACACAGGAGCCACCACAGTGGAAATGGCAATGGGAGTCAGCCTGCTAAAAGAGATATCAGTCAGGTTGAGTGCTTCAAATGCAAGAAAACTGGGCACTATGCAAATGAATGCCCAGAAAAGAAAGTTGAAGGATCCAACAAGCCCAACCCTTTCCAGAAGGGACAAGTGAACCACATCAATGTGGAAGAAATTTATGAAGAGTCTGATTTTGTGGCTGGTAAGTTCAAGCTTAATTCTTTTCCAGCACTTGTTCATTTTGATACCGGTGCATCGCATTCATATCAAGAGCATTTGTTGATAAAAAATGGACTTCCAACTGAAACTATTGGGTGTCCTATTAAAGTAAGCTCTCCCGGTGGGGAGATGATAGTGAATTTTGGATATCATGATCTAGTGATAGAATCTGGAAAGTATAAGTTTCCAGTTAGTTTGATAATCCTAGATTCCCAACGATTGGATGTTATTTTGGGCATGAATTGGATGGCTAAGTATGAAGGAGTACTAGATTGTGCCAATCGTACTGTTACACTCACAACCCCGGACAAGAAATGGATTAGGTTCAAGTCTAACTTTGAGTCTAAAGGGAGTAAGCTAAATTCTCTTAAGGGGGTTAGCATTGACAGTGTACCAGTTGTGAAGGAATATCCGGATGTGTTTCCAGAAGAATTACCAGGAATGCCACCTGATAGATATGTGGAGTTTCTGATTGACTTGTTTCCAGGATCTAGACCAATAGCCAGGAGACCCTACAAGATGTCAGTTGACGAGTTAAAGGAACTCAAGAAACAACTTGGAGAATAGTTGCAGAAAGGATTTATTCAACCAAGTTCTTCATCTTGGGGTGCACTAGTTCTGTTTGTTGATAAGAAGGATAGAAGTCAAAGGTTATTGTAACATCCCACGATTAGCACCTAGAATTAGAGAGGACACATGTGTGTGCATTGCATTCATGCATTAGAAAATCCGGGGAATTTTCGCGCAAAACTAAAGAAGTTATAGAGGGATCGAGATCTCTCTTGTTCTGATGGAAACACCAGAGCAAGTGCGATGGATTTCGACATGACCTCTACTGTAACTTTTGTGTTTGGGGAAGAGAAAAATTCGAAGTTGAATATTCAATTGATAAATTTGAATTCTAAAAGAATTTGAAAAAGAATAATAACTGGAAAGTAAATTGTAATAATAAATAAAAGGTGAACTCTTATTTATGATTAAGATACAATATTTACAATTATCTAAGTATAAAAGATAATTGAAATTCAAACACAAAAGGAAAAAAGATTTACAATAAGAATTGAGTTCATAATTATAAACAAGATATGAATATTACAAGAATTTAGATTACAAATAGAAAGAAAAATTAAGCTTTATTAATATTATATAGTATTACATTGTCTTTACAAACGAATTATAAAACAAATAACTTTATTAAATAAGATACAACCATACAATGTCTTTACATTATTCAAACAGAAAATAAATTACAATAATAATTAAAAAAAAACCTAAACTAAATCTGGTATCTTCTCATCCTCTTTTATATTTGCAAAACAAAACTAGTACTAAATAAAAGAGGGAGTTAGTATTGCTCTCAGGTACACAGTGTGATGCACTGTGATGTTCATCACTGAGTAGTAATTGGGGCCAGAGTAGAATATGTTTTTGTCAGTAAATTTGGCCTCATACTGTGTGCATCCCTGGCCTGAGAGAGGGGCAAGTTTCACCAAGTAGAGGAATATCCAAAACAGGGATAAATATTAGAATGAGCCCAGCTCATCCACACCATCAAGTTTCATTCATGGAAACTTGCACCCAAAGGGACCCACTTGACAGCAGCTCACACACCACAGGCAACTGATGTGTTGTCAACACATCAGGGAAGGTACCAACTATAGAAAAGGACACCAGACATACCAGTACTGCTACTACATCCTTTCCACACACACCATCAGACCAACAGCTCCTCTACTAACCATGAATACCAACAATAACATCATTTGTTCTTATCAATTTTCTCTTAAGAACACATAGGTCCATCCACCACATCATTAGCTCCGGTTGCTTAGATAAGCCATCCAGGAGCAGATCAAGATCAAGCCAGGAGCTGGGAGGAGCTGATCAAGCAACATGATAACCAAAGGAGAAATTGGTAAACATAGTTGCAAAGGAGGAGGAGGCAAGAAGTACTAGTAGCAGATGATTTAACTCATCCTCACAATAACAACAGTGAGTAAGTATCATGTCCAACTTTAACATTTGTTCTTATCAAAGTAGTCCATACAAACAAAAATGGTGTTTTTGAAAAAGGGAGTACTCTCAGTGTTGCATACAAATGATATGCAAAATTCATCATAGAGTAGATTTTGTCAAGACAAACAATAACTGTTCTTGTTATCTACTTGTGCCTCAGCCTTTGCATCCTTGGCAGGGACAAATTGCAGCAGATCATGCTGTTTGGATCTACTGTTGTGCACACTCCACATGGGAGGCACCACAACAGCAGAACTACTAGTAGCAGAAGCTACTAAGTTGTTTAACACAAAACATCAAGTACTAAATCTGTTCTTATTTATATCAATGCCTCAGCCTTTTGCATCACTGGCTAGAGAATTTCAGGTCATTAGCCACATATAAATCATCTTAAGTAAATGGTTCCATTTCCTTTTATACAAGTACTGGAGTATAGCAGATCATGCTACTTAAAAATCACTGTGCACACTCAAATTTGAGGCACCATAGTGAAATCTACACTAACATAAGCCACTACTTTATTTTGTCACATCATTTTCCTAACAGATGTTCTAGGAATCAGGTATGTAGATTGTTTCATTGTAGAAAAGTTCTATAAAACAGATCCTTTCTTAAAACCTCAAGCAAGAATCCATTCATAATTTGCTTCTACAAAGCTTAAGCCTCAAATTAAGATATAATTTGCTAGGGAAAGTCCAAACTTCTAACTAGTAATATTATACCATGGATATATATATATATATGATCTAGTTTATGTGCATCCTCCAAGGAGGTACCACATAAGCCAGAATAGTTGCTTAAAGCCAAGTATTGCATACATGCAGTAGCCAGGAGACCAAAGAGGCACCACTAGTCTAGATGACAGCAAATCTTACACAAGATAGATTGTTGTGTACTATTTAGAATGAGACATCACAACAACAAGTTACAATCAGCATCAAGCTAGGATGCTTAAAAGATATATATACCTCTGGTAACATATCCAGTTCAGAAAATGATCACCAACAAAGAAGAAATTATAAATAGGACAAACAGATTATATCTATCTATCTTTATATTATACACTCCTAGTATGGATAGGCAGTCAGCATTTAGTTTATTAGCACAAATAAAACTCATAAAAGAAATTACTATCAGGTATGAAGGACAGGATAAGGATTTGATAATACAAATCACATAGTGATCATTAGATCATCAAAAAACCAAGCACTAGAAATTTACCAAAACTCAGAAACTAAAAGCTTGTCAAATTCACTCTATTTGCATGTCATCTTAGAATGAACATGAGATAGTAAAAACCAGTAGAGTCTAGGTTTCCCAAAATTTACCATCAGCTCGTGTTTATCGAGTGACACCCAATAACGTGTCTTTAAACATGACTAATAGAGAACTGATTAGTAGAGACAATTGTTAACCAGGAATTGCCACAACAATGGTTTAGGATTTAGGAATCTGACTATTGGGGACAGAGTATTAACTCAATCAGGAGTAGCACATGTCCAAGAGCACTACCTGACCACAAATAATTCCTAGAACTAGTAGATATATTTCTAGAACCAAATAAAATCAGTACCACAGATAAATTCCAAGATTTCCATAACTCTAATGAGAAATGCATCAATAGCAATCAGAGCCGACATCACCTCACTATCATATTTGACAGTCACAGACATTAAGTGAACAACATTTTTAATCAAACTCTAGGGTAGTAGCCTGTATTGACTCCTAGGTCAAACAAGAGATTAGGCAGGAGAGGAAGGAATAGAGGAGGAGAGGTTACTTACCCGGAGGTCCTCGCCCACCAAGACGAGGAAGCAGAGAGGTCAACAGCGAGGGTAGCGACATGGTGGCACGGTGGGCACCGAGGCGCCTACACCGCGCCGAGCCGTCTCACCAGCGGCAGTGGCACGCGGAGAACATCATGGCCAAGCAACAACACTGCCAGAATCGACAGCCGCCGTGCTAGGTCAAAGCTAGGGTTTTCAACCGCGTGTGCACGAGAGATAGGGAGGAACAAATCAATCAAGGGGAGGTTGTAGATCATAGCATGTCGGACCAAAGCCCCATCTTACCGGAGCCGGAGAGGGCAGGAGCAGCCGAAGCCAAACGACGGCACGACGACGCCCAGGAGGTCGTGGGCGTGCGTGGTGTACTCAGGTGCAAGGAGGAAGAGAGGGCCCTGGGGTGGGATGTGTTAACCCCAAGTCGAACTAGGCCGGCCTGTTGGGCCAAGACCAACTCAGTCCGTTGGATGAGATCTATTTACACCCAATTGGGCCATAGCCCAACTACTTGCCATTATTAAATTATTTTCCCATTAAATAAACTCTATAAAATAATTCCAATACATATGAAGTTATATCAAATCCTAAAAATACTTATAACATCAAAAAATTGACATATATATTTATATATAAGACTATCCAATAAAGAAAATATTAATTATATATTTTTATCATAAAAAAACTTAAATTAAATAGGAATAAGACATCAAATAATTAAAAATCATTTAAAAATATACATATATAATGATTTTTTTAAAGAAAAATATTAGCTTATATTTTAATCTAATAAAATAAAACATATATTTAAAAACACTTACAACTTTATGAAATTTCATAAAATAAGGAAAAATCCTAAAAATGAATAAAAATCATTTTTGTGTATAAAAATAAATATACTATTTTATAAAAATACTAGGCTAAATGTTTTATAAATAAAATATGAAGTAAATATTCAAAGACATTTAATCCTTGATGGAATTTTATAACCATAAGAATAATACTTAAAAATAAATAAAAATCATTTTTAAAGTCTTGAAAAAATATATTACACTAGAAAATTATTAAATATAATATTAGAAGGATTTTTAATATCTTAAAGTAATAAATGCTTGTCTATTATCTATTTTAAAAAAAAACATTTCTTAAATAAGAAATAATTATATTTCTTTAGAAATATTAAAACCTTAAAATCCAATTACTAAAGTTCTAAACCATAACTAAGAATTATAATAAAACTTAAGCATAAATCATTAACTTTATAATTCTCTTTAAAACCCTAAACCAAAATTCAAAACCACAATCTTTAAGATAATTTTATATATCATTCACTTAGATGAAGAGGGAATGATCTTGACTTCTAAATCATAATTAACATGACTTTAAAACTAACACCTTAACAACACCATCCAAATTATACTTTCTTTGATAATTGCATGTTATTTTCATAATAGCAAAACAAATTTAATCTAATCATTCACTTGAATGTAAAGTGAATAATCCCACACTTTAATCATACTTATCATAAATCCAAAACTTGAGAATAATTAAAACAAATTACACCTTAAGTTTATTTACCCTCTTAAAGTTAACTTTTGTCCCAAAAGCTTATAAACATCATGACTAATAAACTACTTATATTTTTATAGTTAAATTTGGTCTATTTCAATTAAGACATAAAGTATCTCAAGACCAAACTAATCGAACAAACACCAAGCAAGATCTACCATATTCTATTAACTCTTAAAGATTGTTTAAACCTTGGAAAAGAAATCTTTTCTTCAAATGTTATTCTTTTTGCCACTTCAAACAACAACTCTATAATAGTTCCTCCAACTCTTAACAATTCAACCCAAGGACTTTTACCATAGACACCAAATAAAAATTAATTATTATCACATTACTTTATACTTTACTTGTATATTTTGGATTGTTAACACTTAAGCTCCTTATAAATGCCATTATTTGTAAATTAAAACTTGAAGATAAACCAACTCTTAAAATAATTACCTGAACTCTTTTCACTCAAAGTATTGGGGATTCACTTTGGGAGTTTTCCAAAATATATAGCGTTACTTATGCACAAAAGCATATTGCTTCTTTAAACATTAGTCCTTACCGGACCAATGATGCTAATTTCAGATATTGGATCTTATATTGTCTCGAAGACCGTGAGTGCATAATTTTGCAATCACACAAGGCAAGTTCACACTTTCTCATGTCCTTTGATTATTTTCTGTAAAGTATTTTGCAAATCCAGTGTTGTCATCACCTGCATTTGAAAAAGGTCAAAAAACACTATTTTTGATAATAATGTGAACTATTGGTTACTGATCCAGGGTGATCAGCTAATCTATTAAATCAGGCAGTTGGAATACCACTGTTCAGGACTATATCACCTATGATTTAATAACCAATGTCGCTAGTGATTCTTGCGCCGTATATTACGCGTTGACCATGAGATTTGGAATGGGACAGAGAAGTAAGTTGTATCTTCTTCCTCTCACATGTATCCGGATGTGCAGGTCGTGGCTGTTATCACTCGTAGCGTGCATATTAATTGGTAATTCGTAGAGGATATGCAGCATATGGGTGGGAACCCTCATCGTCCCACGATAGTTCTGGCATGTAACTGTGTATACAAACCATTGTTGTAATTCAATATGTGGGCATGGTGTACACCAAGGAGGCATGCGAGGTCGCGAAGGAGCAGTGATTGGCTTGGATCTTAGGTTGGGCCTCAAACCAAGGAAGTTTGAACGGGAACATAATCCCGGCCGTGCAACAAAGCCTAAGGTCTCTCATGGGTAAAGTGACGCACCTCTGCAGAGTGTAAGAACTGTATCTTGTTACTCCCTGTTCCGGAAAGGAGCTACGGACGCGGCGGGAAGGGAACTCCATGAAAGTTCTGGTAAACCCATGAAGGCTGGCGGACATAGATTTTCAGAATAAAAGCAACCTTTGAAAAAATGTTTACGAAAACTTGCATTGCCTACGACCTATGGTCTATGGCTGTAGATATAGTGCATCAAACACTCCTTTTCTAGTGAACTTTTTGAGTATGCTTGTACTCAACGTATCTTCTTAACCCTTGCTAGGTTCTGAAGCCCGTATAGACGATGTCTACATCAAGTTATGCTCCAGGAATCATCACCAGAATCTAACGTTCTCCAATGAAGTCAAGACGAAGTTACTGATTAGATAGGAACATAATCTCTAGCCATAGAACCTATTTCTATAGCGTATTGCAATAGCAGCAATGCCAGACCATTAATTAAGATACTAGACTTAATAGTATGATAGTTTTTGAGTTGTTTATTTCTGATTCTTCTTTGTAAGAAGATTCTTTCTCTCTCTTTAACCTAGAGTGTTCTCTGGATCTTGGGTAAAGAGTTGAGTTGTAACCTGTAGTCATGTCTTGGACCTGCTATGTTTCTGTTGTACCACTTTGAGGGATGTAATACTAGTGAACGGTGTTTGATTGGTGTTATGTCAACGGCTATAGTGTACTACATCATGCAGTGGTATGGTGGGTCATCGCAGTTATGCATAGATTACCGTTCACTCAATGAGGTGACAATAAAGAACAAGTACCCTTTGCCTAGAATCAATGATCTATTTGATCAGCTAGAAGGAGCCCGTGTGTTCTCAAAGATTGATCTTCGATCAGAATACTTTCAGCTAAAGATTAGAGATCAAGACATACCTAAGACTACTTTCACCACTAGGTATGGATTGTATGAGTATACCGTGATTCCATTTGGATTGACAAATGCACCAGCTTATTTCAGGAACATGATGAACAAAGTGTTCATGGAGTTTCTTGACAAGTTTGTTGTCGTATTCATCGACGACATTTTGATCTATTCCAAGAGCAAAGAAGAGCATTTGCGTTTGATACTTGAGAAGATCAGGGAGCACAAGTTGTATGCCAAGTGCAGCAAGTGTGAATTCTGGTTGAATGAAGTTGGATTTCTCGGATATATTGTGTCGGGAGATGGTATAACTATCGATCCCGCAGAGGTATTAGCTATAACTGAGTGGGAATCTCCCAAGTCAGTTAAGGAGGTCGTAGTTTCCTAGGCTTGTCAGGATACTATAGAAGGTTCATTGAAAATTTCTCAAAGGTAGCTAAGCCAATGACGGAGTTACTTAAGAAAGATAAGAAGTTTGACTGGATTGAAGGTTGTGAAGTCAGTTTCCAGGAATTGAAGAAGAGAGTGGTGACAGCACCAGTCTTATGTCTGCCAGATTTAGAGAAAGATTTCCAAGTCTATTGTGATGCATCTCACAAAGGATTAGGTGGAGGTTTGATGCAAGAAGGGAAAGTTGTGGCCTATGCCTCGAGACAACTCAAAACTCATGAAGTGAATTATCCTACTCATGATTTGGAGTTATCCTGTGTTGTCCATGCACTCAAAACATGGAGACATTATCTTTTGGGGAAGCGTTGTGAAGTGTTCACAGATCACAAGAGTTTGAAATATATCTTCACTCAGAAAAGAAATCAATATGAGACAAATAAGATGGCTAGAGCTCATCAAGGACTATGACTTGAGTTTGCAATACCATCCTGGTAAAGCAAATGTTATAGCGGATGCTTTAAGCCGTAAGGTTTATGTGAATGGCCTTACTAAGGGAGAATTGCCAGATGATCTATGTGCCCAATTCAAAGATCTCAGATTGGAGATAGTGCCTGAAGGATATCTCATGTCATCGGATGTTCAAGCCACATTGTTGGACAAGATCAAAGAAGAACAAAATTTGGAAAAGGAAATTGAAGAGATTAAAGGTAAAATTAGCAAAGGGAAAGCTAAAGTATTCCATGAAGACGAATAGGGTACTTTTATGGTATGGAAAACGTATCTGCATTCCATAAGATCCGGAGCTTCGGAAACTGATTCTGCAAGAAGCACACAACACACCATATTCCATTCATCCAGGTAACACTAAAATGTACATGGATGTGAAGGAAAGATTCTGGTGGAATAATCTCAAGAAAGACATCACAGAACACATTGCTTTGTGTGATGTGTGTAGTCGAGTGAAAGTGGAACATCATAAACCGGCAGGGTTATTACAACCACTACCTATTCCTAATTGGAAGTGGGATAAGATTGGTATGGATTTTATCGCCAGACTGCCAAGGACTAGGTCCGGATATGATTCTATTTGGGTTGTTGTAGATCGCCTAACTAAAGTGGCTCATTTCATACCCACGAAGACTACCTATACAAGTGCTAAGTTAGCCAAGATCTATATGAACACGATTGTATGTCTACCTGGAGTACCCAAGAGTATTGTGTCTGATAGAGGAACTCATTTCACCTTGCATTTTTGGCGACAACTGCATGAGTCATTGGGAACAAGATTGGAATTTAGCACAGCTTTTCACCCCCAGACTGATGGACAGACAGAAAGGACCAATCAGATTTTGGAAGATATGTTGAGGGCATGTGCCCTAGACTATGGTGCTAGTTAGGATGAAATCTTCCTTATGCAGAATTCTCTTGCAATAACAGCTATCAAGCCAGCATTGAGATGGCACCGTTTGAATTTCTTTATGGAAGAAAGTGTACTACACCATTGCTATGGAGTGGTGTTGGAGAAAGAAATTTGTTCGGACCAGAACTGATTAAGGAAGCTGAAGAGAAAGTTAAAGTAGTAAAGGACAGATTAAAGATAACACAGTCCCGACAAAAGAGCTACGCAGATCCAAAACGTAGAGAAGTCACCTATGAGGTAGGTGATAGAGCGTATCTTAGAGTCTCACCACTTCGTGGTGTGAAGAGATTTGGGGTCAAAGGAAAGTTGGCACCAAGGTACGTTGGACCATTCAAGATTTTGAGCCGCAAAGGAGATGTGGCTTATGATATTGAATTGCCTGAATCACTGTCAGCAGTTCACAATGTGTTTCATGTGAGTCAATTGAAGAAATGCCATCCGGAGATGGAGGAAACTTCTTTGAAGGATACTATACCTTTGGAAGAGGTTCAGTTGGAGAGTGATCTCACCTATGAGGATAAACCTATCAAGATTCTTGAGACTGCAGAAAGAGTTACTCGGACTAAGACTATCAAATTCAGCAAAGTACAATGGAATCATCATACCGAAGAAGAAGCAACTTGGGAAAGAGAAGATGATCTTCGGAAAGACCACCCACACCTATTTGCTAGTCAATCCGAATCTTGACGGCGAGATTCATCTTAAGGGGTTAGATTTGTAACATC
This sequence comes from Avena sativa, assembly GCA_916181665.1. Classification (NCBI taxonomy): domain Eukaryota; kingdom Viridiplantae; phylum Streptophyta; class Magnoliopsida; order Poales; family Poaceae; genus Avena; species Avena sativa. The sequence goes on from OV702296.1 coordinate 224,403,342, forward strand.
CCAAAATTCATAAATAGTAAAAGCATGCATTGCATTCATATAGGCATAGCATATTTGTCTTGCACCAAAATTTTCAAACCAAAATTCAAAATAAAACCATTATTATGCCTATTTTTATTAAACATATGAAGCTTGGTTTTATTTTTGTTTTCAAAGGGCCAAATTTATTTTGAGTGAATATATGTGTTTGACACACTTTTTGACACTAGAATAGTCCCACATATTTTTGGTGAAAATTTGACTTGATTTGAATTTGTTTTGAGCTTTCAAACCTGATTTAGAAAATCAAATCAGAAAAACAAAAACAAAGGAAGGAAAAAAGAATGGAAACAGAACAGCCAGCTGGCGTAGCCCACCCCCACGGCCCAAATTGCAGCCCAGCGAAGCCCACTCGGCTCCCCAGCACCCTCTGCCCCTTCTTTTCTCACCGCATGACCGCACACCACCTCGCTGACTTCCTGGACCCACTGCCACGTCAACCCCATCTTCCTCAATCAGCACCCGCGGACTTTGCCGCCACCTCCTGTTACCCGCTGATTGATTATGAATCAATTCGCGTTATTGCCGCAGTAATCCCGCACCCGAACCCCGTCTACTTAACCCCCTCCTCCTTCTGCTCTTTTCCCCTCACTCACCACCCTCTAAGCGCCGCTAGGCTGTCCACACGCGAGCAAATACAGTAACCCTAGCCTTTCCCCTTCTCTCTGGCTGATTCCCGTGCACTCATCGTCCTCTTGCGCATCTAACGCCACCATTCTCTTGTCTTCATGTGCCCTGTAGAGCCGCCAGCGACGACACCCGAGCGCACCCGAAGCTGACCTCACCTCCGGCGAGGAATCCCCGACGACTCCACACGACCGCGCCTCCACTTTGTCGACCATCGTCATCACCTCGTCTCCGCGCTTCGGTAACAACCCATCCCTTCGCCTTGCGCCTCCAGTACACCGCCGGCAGGAGGGTCGCAGTCGCTCTGGCTATTTGCGTCGCCCCGCTATGGTCAAAGCAACCAGGGCCGTTAGATCTAGATCTAGAGGGTCACATTAGATCACTTATCGAATATGTATTGTTAGATCTGGCTCGTGCGTTTCCATTTAGATCCTGTGGCTATCGTTGATCGGTTCAGCCGAATCGGTATGGGCTAATCAGACACTGCCACGTGTCTGTGTTCTGTTTAAATAAAATTGAGAAAAGGTTTTTGAATGTTTAAACTTGTAAAATTCATATATTTTGTTCTGTTTATCCAAAAAATGAAAATAAGATATCATTGGATTCAGAAAAATGAGCCCTACATTACTGTGGGATTAAAATTGTATTTTTCTTCTGGAAAATAGGATTATATGCAGAACACATTATAGGCTTATTTTGACTTTACAAGATGTTTATAAAAATTTTTTTAGGCAAATATAAGTTTGTTTAGAATTTAAATAGATGGTTTTATGTTTAGTACTATTTGGTTAGACTTGTTAGTATAGAAAATTCATTAAATTGAATTTGCATGCATTCATATATATTTTTGCTTGATTATTTGAATGTGAATTTGGTGCTATTATTTTATGTGTAGATTTTGGTGCCAGTGGTGATTGTGAGTGTTAGGATTGTTGCTACTCCCCCAACTACTACCAATGCAAGTGGTGCTTCATGTATATTGTCCCATTATTTTGACTATGCACTAGTGATATTTGGAGTAGGGCTTGCATGGAATTTTTGCTAAGTATATCTATGCTATGCCTTGGGAAATCCTAGTAGTTATAGTCTTAGTGGAATTTTCTCTAAGTTAAGATACATGTTATGTTATCATGCTTATCCTAGATAGTAGAAAACAAGGGTGAAATATATTCATGCTATGGAAATTTTGCTAAGTCCTTGACTTATGTTTTGATTAATAAAAAACTAAGTGCATGAATCACTTGGGTGGAATGGTATGATGGTTTATGTTGAGTGGTTACACAAGGCCCATGTCTATGGTTTACCTTGTGTATCTCACTTGTGGAAATCCACCCAGGAACAAAGGGATTTGAGATACTTACTGTTTAGAAGCTTCTAGTGCAACCACATGGCATATGGGCTCTGCCTTGATCATATAGGTTGCAATAACTTAGACAGATGGACAGTTGGTGGTAGGGTGATAGGATGGAACGCGTCCATGGTGGTCTAAGGGAAGGCTTCTGAAAGGTATCGTCTCGATGTATGTCGAGTATTTTGGGGAAAGTGTACCACCTCTCGAGAGAGTAAAACCTAAGTACTTAGCCGTGTCCTCGGCAACAGACAATTTGAGCATCAAAGACATTGAAGCTATCAAGGATCTCCTCATCCCAATTTCTACGTTAAAAACTTGTGGTTGAATAAGGGTTAAAGGTTCACCAATGTCTATTGGTGGTTCCTTGGGAGTTTTTTCCAAACAAAAACTTAGTTTTTTCAACTAATAAGAAAAACCTATTTTGATCAAAGCAAGCCTAAGCTACACTTAGCCAATTTCATATAGATGTTAGTTACCACTATTATGCCAAGGTATCACTTGCCAATACTATTCCAAATGTATTGACCCACTATGGATGTAACTTATGATGTTATAGGTTACTCTGATGGAGATTAGGGTTATGAGTCTACACTCAACATGATTGCCTGTGGCACATGAAGATGAACACTTATAGTTATTTACCTTATGTTATGAACTCTTTTACTAGCCTGTGGCTATTGAGTTGTAAAATACTATGTTATCTCTCGAATGACTATGTAATAACGACCTATGTATCTGTGTACTTCATCTTAAACTGTGGATGCTAGCATTTGATCCACGGACTAGAATTTCAATCACAGGGACCTTTACCTTATAAAGGTGGGGTCTTACACATAGCCTCTATGATCATTTAGTTTTTGACTTGTGGTACCACTTTATGCTTTGATTAGTAATGTTTTGTCGCTTTGCATGATTATGGCCATTATTGCTCTCTTAGTTGGTCGCTCCCAGTATTTTGCTAGCCTCCACTTATATTGAGTAAGCTCTACTCATGCATCCAACTCCCAAGAAACCAAGTTATTCCAAAGTGTCCACTATAAATTCATATGCATGGTGTGTTACACCATTTCAAGTATATTCTTGTTTCATCTACCTTCCAATTAAAAAGTCTCTTTATTATGTGAAAACTTAGTGATTAAAGCTCTCACAAACTTGATGCCACACTTTATTTTTCTTGCCCCTAATAAACTTGAACCATTGTGTCATCTATGTTGTATATGCTTGCACTTATACGTTGGAATTAGCAGAACCATGCTGTCATGGGGAACGCTTTCAACATTGCACTTGTACATTGTACCCAGTTGATATCATGCTCTTTTGTCTATGAATGTCGTCGGTGTGAAATGAAAGGGGCGCTTGTAAGTCCATGGAGTAATGTATGTGTGTTAGAGAAACGCCTGGGCCGCTAGCCTAAGCCATGCCTAATCATGGTGAAACTTGCAGCATCACCATAGTGAGCAATCTATGAAGCATTCTTCTTATAAAAAAGAGATAGCGATTGAGAAAAAGAAAAAAGAGATGAGAAAATAGGAAAGAGAGAAAAAAGCACCATTTTCCCATGGTAAATAAGAAGATTGATGAGATGCTCATTGTCTGCTTGCCTTGTCATTTTGATTTGGGATAGCTCATGTATCATGTGCAAGGGGTACCGCGTTGGCTGTTCTCTATGATACACATGTACTTACTACGACAAGAACTTACCGGTGACTAAAGTTGAGTAGCATGAGATTGCCAACTTATACTTTGTCAAGGGACATGAGATTGCCAACTTATACTTTGTCAAGCATAAATTCCATAGTTTGTTCACTTTAACCTTAATCACTTCAAGATTCTTATGATATGGGCAATGAGAGCTGAAAGCTAACAAGTACCATAATTTTTGGAAGCTCTTTTTCAGACTTGAAATCTCTGCTTCCCTTTTGTGAAGGGCCTTTCTTCCACCATTATATTGAGTCTCCACCTTCTATCCTTAGGCACCAATTAAGAGAGCATAGTTGCCATTCTTAGTTCTATGTGCATTTTCCCAAAACTTATTGATTAATTCATATTGTTGATATTACTTGCTCATGAACTATTTGTATCTAGTCACTCTTATGAACTTTGAAGGTGTCCTATGCATTTATTTGCTACTCCATGAGGGACAAGCTGATTGCCACTGTGCTATGCTTTCTATATGTGAAACAAATAAATGTCCTTCAATGCATTATTATTGATGATCTTTGTTCGTAACCTTTCATGTTGCATGCATAGTTACTTTGCCTTATTGATAGAACTTCTTCTTTCATGATCATGTTTAGAGTTTTTTTATCCCAGGTTTCAATGCTTGCAAATGGTTTGATCTTGATTTTGATGGTGCATGTCACCTAAAAATTATTCTTTTTATCACTTACCTACTCGAGGACGAGCAAGAGTTAAGCTTGGGGATGCTTGATACGTCGTAAATGTATATATAATTTTTGATGTTCCATGCTTGTTTAGTATTTACTTTGCTTTGCTTTGTCTACAGTTTGAGGTATTTTTATATGTTTTCTGGGACTAACCTATTAACAAGATGCCACAGTACTAGTTGCTTGTTTTCTTCTGTTTTTGGTTCCAGAAAAGGCAGAAAATCAATATTCTCGGAATTGGATGGGACAAAAGCCAAAGTCAATATTTTACCATGGGGAACACGAAGCTAGAATATGAGACGAAGGGGAGCCACCAGGAACTCACACCCCTGGCCACGCGTCTAGGCCTGGCCCGTGCCTGGGGGGGTGCAGCCACCCTGGGTGCCCCTGCCTTGCCTCTTCGCCTATAATAAGCCCCCGATACCAAAACCCTAAGTACCCGATCAATCTTCCACGAAACAGTCCGTAGCCACCGCCACCATCATCCCTAGATCGGGGGGATCTGAAGCTCTTCCTGGCACCCTGCCGGAGGGGAGATCATCCCAGAGGCCTTCTTCATCATCATGCCAGCCTCTAGTATGAAGCGTGAATAGTTCCACCTTGGACTACAGGTCCATGTAGTATCTAGATGGTTGTCTCTCCTCCTTTGTGCTACTATGTTTAGATCTTGTGAGCACCGTTCATGATCAAGATCATCTATTTGTAATCATGCATGTTGTGTTTGTGGGAACCGATGGATATTGATATTACTATGTCAGATTTAATGGTTCTATCTTATTGATTCTATCATGTCTACGTTGTTTGTGATCTTGCATGCTCTCCGTTTCTAGTAGCTATCTTGGCCAAAGTAGATGCTAGTGACTCCAAGAGGGAGTATTTATGCTCGATAGTTGGTTCATGCCTCTATTTAATCTGGGGAAGTGATAGAAATCACTAAGGTTGTAGATGTGTTGTTTCTACTAGGGGAAACAACGATATCTTGTTCATGGAACAAGTGGATTGTTTACGTTACACACTTTTCTTCAAGCAGTTATCTGTTGCTTGCAATTTAATACTGGAGGGGGTTCGGATGATAACCTGAAGGTGGATTACTAGTCATAGATGCAGTTGGATGGCGGTCTATGTATCTTGTTATATTGCCCAGTCAAATCTCATAGGATCATGAATGTCTAGTATTGCATTGTTATTCCTTGCTCTGTCCTGTCAATTACCCCGCTATAATTTGTTTACCCAGCATGCCATGTTTGTTTATCTTAAGGAGAGCACCTCTAGTGAACTATGGACCCCGGTCCAATCTTTACCATTGATACATATTACACTGTTACTGTTTACTTTCTACAAACCACCATTACCTTCCACACCATACGGTAAATAATTTATTTTTAGCAAACCGATGAGATTGACAAGCTCACTGTTCGTTGGGGCAAAGTCTTGAGTTTCTGTTGTGCAGGTTTCCAAGTTGCTAGCAACACCTTTGGGTATTTTCCTTCCTCCTACTAGTACGATAACCTTGGTTTCTTTCTGAGGGAAGACTTGCTGCTATGCTCATCATACCTTCCTCTTGGGGTCTCCTAATGAAGCTCTATAGTGATCTGAGCGCATCACACCCTGCCGGAGGGGAGAGATCATCCCGGAGGTCTTCTTCATCACCATGCCAGCTTCCGGTATGATGCGTGAGTAGTTCAACCTTATACTACGGGTCCATGTAGCAGCTAGATGGTTGTTTCTCCTCCTTTGTACTACCATGTTTAGATCTTGTGAGCTTCGTTCATGATCAAGATCATCTATTTGTAATCATGCATGTTGTGTTTGTAGGGATCCGGTGGATATTGAGATTACTATGTCAGATTGGTTAATGATTCTATCTTATTGATTATATCATGTTTGTGTTGTTTGAGATCTTGCATGCTCTCCGTTTCTAGTAGCTATCTTGGCCAAGTAGATTCTAGTGACTCCAAGAGGGAGTATTTATGCTCGATAGTGGGTTCATGCCTCTATTTAATATGGGGAAGTGAAATAAATCTCTAAGGTTGTATATGTGTTGTTGCTACTAGGGAGAAAACAACGATCTCTTGTTCATGGAACAAGTGGATTGTTTACTTTACACACCTTCTTAAAGCAGTTATCTGTTGCTTGCAACTTAATACTAGAGGGGGTTCGGATGATAACCTGAAGATGGATTACTAGTCATAGATGCAGTTGGATGGCGGTCTATGTATCTTGTTGTAATGCCCAATCAAATCTCATAGGATCATGAATGTCTAGTATTGCATTATTATGCCTTTCTCTGTCCTATCAATTGCCCTGCTATAATTTGTTTACCCGTCATGTTATGTTGTTTATTTTAAGGAGAACACCTCTAGTGAACTATGGACCCCGGTCCAATCTTTACAATTGATACATCTTCCACTGTTACTGTTTACTTTCTGCAGGCCACCATTACCTTCCACACCATACAATTAATCCTTTGTTTTCAGCAAACCGTTGAGATTGACAACCTCACTATTCGTTGGGACAATGTCTTCAGTTTGTGTTGTGCAGGTTTCCAAGTTGCTAGCAACACCTTTGAGTCATTTCCTTCCTCCTACTGGTTCGATAACCTTGGTTTCTAACTGAGGGAAAACTTGCTTCTATGCTCATCATACCTTCCTTTTGGGGTCTTCCAACAAAGATCTACAGTGATCTGAGCTACACATCATCAAGCTATTTCTGGTGCCATTGTCGGGGAGGCTAAAGAAGGATTCACAAGGGTAGTCCTTCATGGCCTTTCTCTTTACTTTGTTTTTGTTTTGCTTAGTTTCTTTTTCCTTGTTTTATTTGCCTCTTTTTATCAAAAACTCCAAAAAAATTAGTTTTGTTTGGTTTGATTTCTCTTATCAAAAACACAAAAAATTAGTTCTTCATATAGTTGTCACCTTGCTCTAGCTCACCATGTTTATCCCTAAGTTCACTCTGAAAGACCTTTCAATAGGTAGTGGCTCTATAATTGGGAAAGAAAATATTGCTGAATTCTTTAATCATGTTAGCAAACATGAGGATATTGAGGATAAATACTTAGCAGAACTTGCTCCTAATTATGAAATTGCTGCAGCTTCTTTAGTTCACATGTTGGAGGATAGATTTGTTAACCTTAACCCCATGATGCAAATAATGTTTCTTAAACTAAAGGAAGAGGAGGATACCGAAAAGAGAGATTTTATTCTAGAAACTTTGCTAAAAGAGTTCCATGATGTTGCTAAGGAAGCCAAAAAGGTCTTTGAACTTTTTAATATGCTAGGCTCATGTGTAGATGTTATGGGTACTTTAGAAAAGTTGGATAAAACCAAACCCAATGGGGAGGAAATTAAGATACCCCTTTTAAACTTGTAAGAATGCATGAAGCCTTAGAAAAGAATTTTGATTGGATTGTTCCTGAAAACCCATTTGATGAAAGTAGTGACCTAAGAGAGATGACGAAGGATCCTCTAAAACTCATTTGGATGATATACCTTTTCTAGTTGAAGAGATTTTGAGTATTGATCTTAATGCTTGTTCACTTGAAAATATTTGATTCTTGCTCCTTGTGCCTAACTTAAAGGCGTTAAAGAAAAGTACTTCTTGGGAGATAACCCAATAGTTTTCTTGAGTCTTGGAAGTTATTACTTCTTTAATAACCTCTCCTTATCCTTTTTATTTGATTTTTTGTGCCAAGAATAACCTCTAATGATAGGGAAGTAAGATTTGGGGAGTTGCTGTCTCGAATCAGATTTTTTTGCTCCACTGTAAAAATTCGTGTAAAATCTCTGTAAGTCGGATTGAGCTGTAATTTTCTGAATAAATACCCTAGGTTGTTAGAAAAGTTTCGTTAGTTTAGCACTTTTTGATTTCAGAAAAAATCGGTTTCTACCTGCTGGTCTGTTTTGACAGATTTCTGCCATTATTTGCATTTATTTCTTATTGATTCCTTTTTGGGTTCTTTTTGGGAAATTGAGCTTTTTGAGGGAGTTGCTATAGTAGCTTGTGTATTTAGTGAAAGTTTTGCTGTTTTGAAACTAAACCCCAAAGGTCTATTATCTTTTGAATGCACTAATGTTGTTAATGAAGATTGTGTGAAGGAAAATTTTCAGGTGTAAAGGAAGAATGATGTAATGAGATGAAGAATGGACAAAAGCTCAAGATTGGGGATGCCACCCCGTGTCACCCTAAGAAATATTCAAGAGGTACAAGCGTCAAAGATTGGGGATGCCCAAGGCATCCCCTTCATCAACAAAAATCTTAGGTCTTTCTAGACACTTCGTTTTTTATTATTTCATGCACAAGTTGTGTTGTTCTTGGAGCGTCTTAGTTTTAGTTTTTGGTTTTTGTTTGCTTAGTTTGCTTGAATAAAGTAGTTTGTATCCCCGTTTTCACCGTGTTGTTTCAAATAACTTGATTGGTGTTGGAAAGGAGTAGAAAGTTCTTGCTTGAGTAGTACAAGAGGAGCTTGCTTTGACTGTGACTTAGAATTTATCATGTCATGCTAGATGTTGTTTTGACCTTATGCTTAGTGATTATTTCTGTAGCATGACTTGTTCCAAACAATTAGGATTGCTTAATATTCCTTGAAAAAATCATGTGTTGTTTTAGCATACAAAAGCATAGTATTGTGGTATTCTCCTTTGATGCTCTGTTTGGGTTGACTTGGCACATGCTCACACCATGTTATAACTATGAACCAGTCACCTTAGCCTCTATTATCATTTAGTTCTGACTTGTAGTACCACTTTATGCTTTGATTAGTAGTGTTTTGTCGCTCTGCATGATTATGGCCATTATTGCTCTCTTAGTTGGTCGCTCCCAGTCTTGTGCTAGCCCCCACTTGTATTGAGTAAGCTCTACTCATGCATCCAACTCCCTAGAAACCAAGTTATTCCAAAGTATCCACTATAAATTACTATGCATGGTGTGTTACACCATTCCAAGTATATTCTTGTTTTATCCACCTTCCAATTAAAAAGTCACTTTGTTATGTTAAACTTAGTGATTAAAGCTCTCACAAACTTGATGGCACACTTTATTTTTCTTGCCCCTAAATAAACTTCAACCATTGTGTCATCTATGTTGTATATGCTTGCACTAATATGTTGGAATTAGCAGAACCATGTTGTCATGGGGAAAGCTTTCAACAATGCACTTGTACATTATACCCAGTTGATATCATGCTCTTTTTTTGCGGATGTCGTCGGTGTGAAATAAAAGGGGAGCTTGTAAGTCCATGGAGTTATGTATGTGTGTTAGAGAAACGCCTGGGCCGCTAGCCTAAGCCATGCCTAATCATGGTGGAAACTTGCAGCATCACCATAGTGAGGAATCTATGAAGCTTTCTTCTTATAAAAAAGAGACATATTGAAAAGAGGAAAGAGAGAAAAAAGCATCATTTTTCCATGGTAAATAAGAAGATTGCTGAGATACTCATTGTATGCTTGCCTTGTCATTTTGATTATGGGATAGCTCCTGTATCATGTGCAAGGGGTACCCCGTTGGCGGTTCTCTATGATACACATGTACTTACTATGACAAGAACTTACCAGTGACTAAAGTTGAGTAGCATGAGGAGCGGCCCTCGTACTAAATGTACATGAGATTGCCAACTTATACTTTGTCAAGAATAAACTCCATAGTTTGTTCACTTTAACCTTAATCACTTCAAGATGCTTATGATAGGGGCAATGAGAGCTGAAAGCTAACAAGTACCATAATTTTTGGAAGCTCTTTATGAGACTTGAAATTCCTGCTTCCATTTATGAAGGGCCTTTCTTCCACTATTATATTGAGTCTCCACCTTCTATCCTTAGGCACCAATTAAGAGAGCATAGTTGTAATTCTTAGTTCTATGTGCATTGTCCGAAAACTTTGAAGGTGTCCTATGCATTTATTTGCTACTCCATGAGGGACAATTTGAATGCCACTATGCTATGTTCACTACTAGGAAAATGGCTATAGGTAATCCGCACATACATGGCTCACGTGGTTCAAGTGTCCCACGGGTAAAACAGTCGTGGCTGGTGCACCACGACTATGTCTGGGCCAGGGCACAAGTGGCCAAAGACCACATATCCGTAGCGCACTAGGTCAAGGTGCGCTATGGGTGTGAAACTTAGCCGTAGGGCACTCCGCCCTAGTGCTCTATGAGGTTGTGTGTTGCAGCAGCTGTGTCAACTTAGCCGTAGGGCACTCTGCCCTAGTGCCCTACGGCTAAGTGGCCTGCACCAAATCCATAACCCCCCCCTATGGATCGGCTTTTTAGCCTTGCAAAAAATAAAAGAAAATGAAAAACACTTCAAAAAATAAATCCTTTCATATTTAGGTAGATAATGTGCTCTAGTTTCTAGGAAAATTAATAAACAACAATTTCGACTTTTTCTGCAAAAAAAAGTTATGCCACGGTAAAAGGGCCGTAACTTTTGCATACGATGTCGAAAAAATACGTTTAATATACCAAAATGACGAGAACGAGATTTGGCATCCGCTCGCAACCACTTACGGTCATTTAGCGATTTGTTAGTTTTCTAAATTCGAAGAGAGTAAAAAGTTACGGTCAAAAGACCTTTTTTCCTATAAAAGAGGGCAACTTACCCGTAGCGCACCACCCCTAGTGCGCCACAACTAAGTTGGGTGGGATTCGAAATTAGAATCACCACCCCGCCCACCTACCCTCTACTTTTCCTGCCCCCTTCTCTCTTTTTCCTTTTCCCTCCTTCTCCTTTTCCTTCTCCTCCCCCTCCTCCTTTTCCTTCTCCTTCTCCTCCTCCTTCTCCTTCTCCTTATCCTCCTCCTCCTTCTCCTTCTCCTTCTCCTCCTCCTCCTCCTCCTCCTTCTCCTTCTCCTTCTCCTTCTCCGTCTCCTCCTCCTCCTCCTTCTCCTTCTTCTCCTCCTCCTCCTCCTTGTAGTGAAGATGGTGACGGCGACCAACTCCTTCTCCTCCTCCTTGCAGTGACGACGGCGATGGCGGGCTCCTTCTTCTTCTCCTCCTCCTCCTCCTTGAAGTGATGACGGTGACGGAGGGCTCCTTCTCCTCCTCCTCCTCCTTAAAGTGACGACGATGTCGAGCTATCCAACGATGCAACGACGACGGCGGTGACCACTCCGACGAGGCGACAACGACGACCCGCACCGACGAGTGACGAAAGCGGGGGCGGCGAGATCCAAATCTCCCGCTTTTTTTGAATTTTGAAATTTGTATCCGTGGCGCATAGCACCCAGTGCGCCATGACTAACTTTTCATACGCGTGGCGCACAACACCTAGTGCGCCATGGTTATCTTTTTATACGCGTGGCGCACAACCTAGTGCGCCACAGCTATCTTTTATCCATAGCGCGCGCCTTGTGGCGCACCCCTAGTGCGCAACGGATAACTTTAAGCCGTAGCATGCGTCTTGTGGTGCACCCCTAGTGCACCACAGATGGCCAAAATAGGTGCGCCACAAATTAGCTGTTTCTTAGTAGTGGTTTTCTATATGTGAAACAAACAAACGTCTTTCAATGCATTCTTATTCATGATCTTGATACGTCCAATTTGCATCACCTTTCTATATCATAATTTTCCTCTATTCATTGATATATTTATTATTAAGAGGTGTTACTTACGTCTTTTCATCTGTTTTTGCATGTTGGATGATTCTTGGAGGATGGACTGCCGGAGCCAGGATTCTGATGGAAAAAGAGGTGTTTTGATGCAATTCCGTGAAGATAATAAAAATACCAGAAAAATTATGGAAAATCATATTTTCCCAGAAGAAGAAGGAAGCCAGAAGGAGAGGCGGAGATGGGCCACAGGGACCCACACCCCCAGGCGCGGGCCACCCCTAGGCCGTGCCTACAGGGGTGTGGCCCACCTGGCTGGCCTCCGGCTCCACCCTCTCGCCTATATCTTCCCCTAGAAACCCTAAAACATGGGGAGCAACCACAGAAAGATTCCGCCGCCTCTACGGGACGGAAAACACTGAGATAGAAAGAGCTCTCCGGCAGACATATTTCTGCTGGGGAAATTATTCCTGGATAGGGGAGATCGTCGCCATCAACGGCGTCATCAAGATAGACTTCATCGGGATTATCATCATCATCCACACCATCATCTCCACCAGAACCATCATCACCACTCCATCCCGCTGTAACAATTGTGTTGAATACTTGCAAAGTTCTTAGGGGAAACTTTACCGGTATTGATTACTATTGTAGTTGGTGCTTGTGAGTGGAACCATTGGATTATTGTTTATGTTCAGATTTTTATCCATCACCGCATCATCTTTGATCTTGATCCACATGATGTCTTGTGAGTAGTTCGTTTAGTTCTTGAGAACATGGGAGAAGTCATGTTGTTAGCAGTGGATTTGTGTTGAGATATTATTCAATGGTTTAGAATTTAAGTTGAGGTGCTATTCTTCTACTGGTGTCATGTGAACGTCGACTACATGATACTTCACCATTTATGGGCCTAGGGGAATGCATTGTGTATTTGACTACTAATTGTGGGGTTGCCGGAGTGATAGAGACCTGAATCCCCGTTAGGACACCATTGCACAAGGGAGCATAGTGTAACACCCCAGTTTTACCTAATGTCTAATTAGGGTTTTGATCGTGCATCATAATCATCATACCTCAAACTGCATGCATTGAAAGAAATAAAATAAAACCAAAAACCCTAATCTTCCCCTCTCTCCCTGGAAAACCTTTTTAAATGGTTTTGAATATTTTGAAAATCCCAAAATTAATGGAGCCGAAATTGAATACAAGGGTTCATAAGTATTTTATACATTTGATAAAAGCCTCTATTATTTTAAAAGTATTCAAAATAGTTTACAAATTGAATTATAAAAAGAAGAAATGAAAACAAAAAAAGGAAAAATATTTTTAGAAAAAAATAGAGCCAGCTAACCTATTTGGGCTGCAGCCCAACTGAAGGGTTTCGGAGCATAGTAAATCAAAAAAAATTCCTACAGATGCGAACAAGAAAGCCAAGATCTAATCTAGGAGATGTAATCAACGAGACAGATTGATGAGATCTTTATACCCTTGAAGAAATCGCACAGCGGAAACGTTCAACAGAACGTGGTTGACATAGTTGTACTCGCCGTCTCCTCCTCGCGATCCGATCCGATCCTACGCCGCAAGTGGCGGCGCCTCCGAGAGATGCACACATACGGTGCAGCGACGTCTCCTCCTTTCCTTGGTCCAGCAAGTATGGTGGAGAGATAGATTGGATCTGCAGCACGACGGCATGGCGCTTATGGTGGAGAGTTTCTGCGGCAGGGCTTCGCCTACGCGCAGTCGGGAGAGAGAGAGATGGAGGGGCAACAGTTGGACGGCATCTAGGGTTGGGGTGGGGAAAGGCTGCGCCCCTGCCCTCCTTATATAGGGGGTTGGACGGCCCCTTGACCCCTCCTCCAAGCCCTAGGGCGGTGGCCCAAGGGGTGGAGTGGGGGGTAAGTCATCCCCCCCTCTTCTAGAAGGTTCCCTTAGGGTTTCCCCTAATGGCTGGATGGCTGGGCCTTAGGGGCCTTTTGCCCCTGGCCCAAAGTGGTCAGGGCACTTCCCCTTAGGCCCACGCAGGACTCCGACAAGTGGGCCCACATTGGTCCCACTCTGGAACCTTCTAGAACTTTCCGGTACAATACCGATAAACTCCGAAACGATTCCGAAATCCAAAAACTACTTTCCTTTATATGAATCTTATTCTCCGGACCATTCCGGAACCTCTCATTATGTCCTTGGTCTCATCCAAGACTCCGAACAAAAAACTCATAAACCAATTATCCATTCTATCCTAGCGTCGATGCACGTTAAGTGTGTGACCCTACGGGTTCGAGAATATGCATACATGATCTTCTATCAATAATCAACAGCGGGATCTGGAAACCCATATTGACTCCCACATATTCATCGATGATCACATCGGATGAACCATGATGCCAGGATTCAATTAATCCCATATATGTATTCCCTTTGTCACGCGATATTTTACTTGCCCGAGATTCGATCGTTGGTATCGGCATACCTAGTTCAATCTCATTCACAAGTACTTTACTCGTTCCGTAATCCGATATCACTTTGCGATTAACTCCTTAACCACGTTCTTGCAAGCGGTGTTGATATCGATTACCGAGTGGGCCCGAAGTATATCTCTCCGACTTGGGAGGGACAAATTCCATCTTGATACATACAACCCAATAAGTACTTTCCGATCACCCGAGAGACACCTTTATGATCACCCTCACATAGGATGGCGTTTAATGACCTCAAATCTAATTGCTCTGTTTAATTTGGGTCTGTCCATCATATCATTCTCCTAATGACATGATCTCATTATTAATCGACAACTCATGCCTATGGTTAGGAAACCTTAACCATCATTAATCAATGAGCTAGTCCATAGAGGCGTACTAGGGACACAGTGTTGTTCATAAACCACACAAGTATCAAAGTTTCCGCTTAATACAATTCTAGCATGGAATATAAACTTTATCATGAACAAGAATTATAATAATAACATCTTTATTATTGCCTCTAGGGCATAATTCCAACAGTCTCCCACTTGCACTAGAGTCAATAATCTAGTTTACATCTGGCAACAATCTAACACCCATGGCATTAACGTGTTGATCATGTTTTGCTCGTGGAAGAGGTTTAGTCAACGGGTCTGTGACATTCAGATCCGTATGTACTTTGCTAATCTTCAGATCTCCATCTGCTATATAATCTCGAATTATATGAAAACGGCGGTTGATGTGCTTGGTCTTTGGATGATATTTTGGTTCCTTAGCCAGTGCTATGGCGGTAGTGTTGTCGCACAATATCTCCAGTGGGGCCAAGGCACTTGGAACCACACCAAGCTCAGTGATGAAGTTCCTTATCCAAACTCCTTCACTTGACGCTTCTGAAGCAGCCATGTATTCCGCTTCTGTTGTAGATACCGCGATCACGCTTTCCTTGCAGCTTCTCCAGCTCACAGCTCCACCATTCAAAATATAAACGTATCCTGTCTGAGATCTAGAATCATCCGGGTCAGTGTCGAAACTAGCGTCGACGTAAACTTTTACGACGAGCTGCTCATCACCTCCATAGACCAAGAACATTTCTTTAGTCCTACTTAAATACTTTAGGATGTTCTTTACAGTTGTCTAGTGTTCCACTCCTTGATCACTTTGGTATCTGCTCGTCAAACAAAGAGCATTGGACACATCCGGTCTAGTACATAGCATGGCATACATGATAGAACCTATGGCCATGGCATATGGCACTTTGCTCATAGTATCTCTATCCTTTACTATAGCTGGACACTGAGCCTTGATCAATATCTTACCTGACAACATGGGCAATGAACCTTTCTTTGCTTTATCCATTCTGAACCTTTTCAGAACTTTGTCTAGATATGTACTTTGGCTTAAAGCTGTCACATCCCAAGATTTTCCAAATCTTGTAATGTGAAAATAAATGAATAAAATAAAAACTTTGTTTGATTTTCAAGGCCAGAAGAAACTTTTTGGTTCCAATTGGGAATCTTGAAACCTATTTTGAACAATTAAATCCTAAAGGGATTTAAAAAAAATAAACATTTAATAAAAGAAAATAAAATGTTTTGGAGTTACTATTTTGGATCTTTAAATAAAAAGATTTGGTTTTCAAAAGCAAAGATAGATTTATAAATAAAGATTATATTTTAAAGAGCCAAAATTAATTTTGGCCAAGCTTTTATATTAAAATATTTTGTTTTGATAAAATGAGTAAAGGTTTATTTAAATAAAATAATAAGGATGTAATATCCAAATTTTATTTAAGTAAAGGCTTTTCCCATTTTAAATGAACAATAAAACTTATTTATTTATTTTAAATAAGTTTTCCAAGTATTTTATTACTACTTTGAAATCTTTTTATAAAAGGTTTTGGTTCTCAAAATGAAAAGAAATATTTTAAATAAAGATTATTTTATAAAGCCAAATTAAACCTTGGCCAAGACTTTGAAACAAAAGGTTTTGCTTTGATTAAAAATAGTAGAGGTTTATTTAAAATAAAAAGGATTTAAATATCCAAGTTTTATTAATAAAGGTTTTACTATTTCCAAAATATCAAAACTTATTTATTTATTTAAAATAATTTTCCAAGTATTTTATATTCTCAAAATAAAACCTACTAAAGTGTTTTGGTTTTATTTTAGATTTCAAAATAAAGTTTTTAAATAAACAAATCCTATTTGATTTATTAACAAAGGTCCATTCTATTTAATTATTAATGGAACCTAAAATAAAAGGTTATTTTGTTTTAAACAAGATTTCCAAATATCTTTTATTTTCAATTAAAACCTACTGATTTGGTTTTGAAAATATTTGGATTTCAAATGGAAATTTTATTAATTAAATCAAACCCTATTTTATTAAATAACTAAAGATCCATTTTATTTAATTAATGAATGGATCCTAAAAAAAATGAATAAACATATTATTTTGGAATTTGGATTATGTTGATAAACAGAACCAAGTTCAAAGTTGTGAAGTGTGGTGTTTGTTTGAATTGATTTGAATGTTGTTTGTTAGTTTGAAATTGAAAACAGAAAAATAGAATTAGAAAAGGAAAAAGTTTTAGACAGAAAAAAAATAGAACAGCCCACTCTCTGGCCCAACTAGCCCAACAGCAGCCCACCTAGCCCACCTGTTCTCTTCCCCGAAGCATTCTTTTCTCACTCAGAAACTTACCCGCACAGAGAGTGACAACTGGACCCCACCCCCACTCCCTTTCTTTCACTGCCAAGCGGACCCACTCGCCTGTTCGTCGTTTTCACCAACGCCCCCGAAACGTTTTCTTCACCGCAGAAGCTACCCGCTAAGCAGCTGACTGGTGGACCCAACCCCTTTCCTTTTTCTATCGCTGACAAGACGACCCCACTATCCCTGTTCATCGTCCTCCCCGCGACTCCTTCTTCCCCTCACCTCGCGACCGTTTCTGTCGCTAATTTCTCGCGGTTAATTCGCTTTACTACTGCGTTTACTCCTCGCAGCGATCATGCCCATTTAAACGCCAGCGCTTTCCCCTCCTTTCCCCTCAAACACCGCAGCACGAGAGCCTCCAGGCTGCCCTCAATCGACGCCGCACCCTCACTGCTCCGACCACCGTTCCTCCTTAATTCCGGCGAGCCCAGCCACTGCTTTGCCTCCCCGACCAAGCTCGCACATTCCCCATACCTAGACGCATCTGCTTGTACCATCTGTTCAACCGCGGGCGCCCCAGAACGCCGTCTTCTACAAGCTCTGAGCGCCACCGTGTCTCCTTCTTCTCCGGCGACGTTTCCTGGTAAGAGCCGACCACCCCGAGCCCTCTCCTTCACGCACACAGCTTCGCCCTGATTCTGCGCATCTAACCGTGTCTTCGTTTTGCTTTGGAGAGAACCACAGCAACGTCCCCGACCACGTCCAGAGCCGTCTGTCGCTGTAGCAAGCTCCGGTGAGGAATCGCCGCAGACCCCGAGCGCCCCTTGACCAACCGCGAGTACCTTGAGCTTCGCCGTGTTCTCCTGAGCCTGGTGAGCATCTCCCCTTTCACCCTCACCTCCTGTAGCATCGGCACCGTCGTCGACCGACAGCTCCGCCGCCAGTCGCCGCCGTCAGCGCCGCCAGTTCCTGGCAAGCGTCTGGTAGCCGTAGGATCTTAATCGCGTGGCCATGATAGATTGACTGAGCGAAGAGGTACGCTTGCCCCTGTGCCGCACGATCCACTTTGGATCTAACGGCTGCAGCTGTGTGATCCGAGCGAAGCGGTACTGACGAATCAGAACATGCCGCGTGTCATCAGGAGATTTAAAATAGGATTTGAAAACAGATTTTGATGCCATTTTCAAACCCTTGTAACTTTGAATCCACACGTCCAAAAATTACAAATTTTATGTCGTTGGATTCAGGAGAGCAAGCCCTAGCCAACCCTGCCCTTAGTTTAGCAAATAGTAAGTGTTAGTTTGTTTGTTTTAGCAGATTCATCTATGTGCTTGTTTAGATTAGAAAAATTGTTTAAAAATGATTTTAGGGCTAAAACCTTTGCAAAATGGATTGTTGTGACCTTACTGACCCTAGGAACCAACCCATGGTTTTGAAAATGAATTTGGAAAAGTTTAGAATGGATTAATTAGTTTAGTCCATTTCTAGCTAATTAAAACTATTGTTTTGTTTATGAAAAATGGTTTTGAGTAAAAACTTTGGAGAAAATGTTTTGGACCAAACCTACTGACCCAAACACCAAGTTTTGCAATAGCAACTCATTTGGTGAAACAAAATAAGGATTCCTTGAATTAAAACCATTTCTAGTCAAATAGAAATGTGGTTTATTTATTAAAAATGGTTTTGGAAGAAAACCTTTGGAAAATGTTTTGTTTTAAACTCACTAACCCCAAACCCCAAGTTTTTGATTGAAAACATATTTGGTGAACCCTATAGGTTAATGCCTTAGTAAAAAAAAATATTTCTACACCACATAAAATGATACTTTGTTTTGAAAATGGTTTTATAGAGAAACCTTTTGCAAATGACTTTGCCACTTTACAAAATGACGATTAGGTGCCTATCAATTGTTTATGACACATTAGGAACCACCTTTTCAAACAAAACAAAGCTTGGCATGCTTGCATGCACTACTTTGACTTTGTTACTTTATGTGTGTTGTTTTGCTTGATTGGTAGATTGAATTGTACCTTGCTTGATTGATTTGTAGTGAATTGAAGAGTGTGATTGTTGCAAGGACAAGGAGTGAACCTATACCCTCTACCAAAAAGGCAAGTGATGCTTCATATCTTTTTGTCCCATTACTTTCAATATGCATTAGTGATTTTGCTAAGTAAAACTTGCATGGAATTTTGCTAAAGTATAGACCTTGCTATAGTAGCACCTAGTAGATGAAACCTTAGTGGAAATCTTCCTAAGTTAAGATTCCTATTACTATCAAGCTTAGCCTAGCTAATAAAAAACATGGGTGGAATATATATTCACACTATGGAAAAATATTCTAAGTCTGAAGACTTGTGTTTTGTTAATAAAACAACTAAGTGAATGAATCACCTGGGCGGAATGGAAGGAATGGTTTGTGTTGAGTGGTTCACAAGGCCATGGACTTGTCTTGTGTATCTCACTTGTGGATGGCCACCCAGGAATAAAGAGATTTGAGATGTCAAATGTTGAGAAGCTTCAAGTGCAGCCACTTGGCAATATGGGCTCTGCCATGATCATATAGGTTGCAAGAACTTAGCCAAATGGACAGTTGGTGGTAGTGTTTGATAGGTGGGAACGCGTCCATGTTGGTCTAAGGGAAGGCTTCTGAAAGATCTTGTCTTGGGAAACCAAGTCTTGTGGGGAAAGTGCACCACCTCTGCAGAGTGTAAAATCTAAGTACTTAGCCATGTCCCTGGTAAAGGACAATTTGAGCATCAAGACATGGAAGCTATCAAGAATCTCCTCATCCCAATTTCTAAGTTAAAACTTGTGGTTTGAACAAGGGTTGTTTGAAATCTTCAATCTTTGATTGAGAGATGCCTTGTAAAGGATCTCCAATCTTTGATTGAGAAAATGATTTTGTCAAAGCAAAAACTTAGTATTTTCAAAAGTTAAGGGAAAATCTATTTTGAGCAATGCAAGCCTCAACTCCACTTAGCCAAATGCATATAGATGTTAGACTCCACTATACTACCAAAGTATCACTTGCCAATACAATTCAAATGTATTGACCCTTGTGGTTGTAACTTGTAATGTTGCAGGTTTGATTGTTTTTAGTGAAGATTGATTGATTAGGATTACAAAGTCTACAACCAACATTTGCCTGTGGCACTTTGAAGACGAAGGACCCCATGACTATAGTTATTCCGCTGCAATGTAATGTGATAGCCAAATGAGCTATGTATGATGTAATAAAATTATGTTATTCCTGGTTATAAAGTTATATTATGACCTTTGTTTCTTGATATTACATCTAAACTATGGATGCTAGCTATTGATCCAGGGACTAGCATTGTAAACACAGGGGGCTCTACCTTATTAAAGGTTGGGGAGCCTACAAGATGGTATCAGAGCATTGTGTTGCCTGTAGGATTTGTAACCCTAGGATTGGACAAAACCCCTTAGAAAAATAGGAGTTGTGTTTGTTCCAAAACTTATCTACAAAACAATCTTGTAAACTCTTTCCTCAACCATTTTGGTTTCAACTCTACATCTCTTCTATTTTCAACTTGATGGAAAAACCTACCCCATGACCAAAGACTTCATCATGTGCAAAGGACTTCTTCAACTCTAATGACTTCAACATCTTCAACATGTTCACCAAGGACTTCCAACTTGGATACTACTAAGGACTACAAGAGAGAAAAAGGAAACCTTGCTCAAGATTTGAAGACTAAGGAAACACAACTTAGAAGGAACCATCATCACCTTGAAGTTTTGTGACCAAGAATTCTCCAAGGATACAAAGATCTCATTCAAGAAGAATCAACCAGGAAGGATGGAAAGATCACAAGTGAACCATATAGATGGACCACCATATATTAGTTAAGTCAAACACACCAACTTATGTGTTGTAACAAAAGTATTTTGTTGCCAAAGTATGTGCTTGAACCTTGTTTGAGTGAAATGTTTGGTTTGTGATTGCTTGCACTTGCTTGTGTGAATTGTGATGTGTGTGATTAGAATTGATTCCTTAGAAAAATCTTTTGCCTATTCTAATCCCAACCCAATCCAAACAGATGACTTCTCCAAGAGACTCCAACATCAAGGTTGATGACACCAACACCAACCAAGAAGACAACATGAGAGAACTTATAGCAACCCAACACCAGTTGAACCAACTAACAACTCTGTTCATAGCCAACAATAGTGATAAAGATCCAGCACTGCAAAAGTTTTTGGAAGAACAATCCCAATTGATGCTTAAGGTGACTAATCAAATGATTAGCATGGAAGAAAACTATCCCAAAAGAGTGTATGACAACAAGGATGACAAGAATGTTATTCTAGATGGAGCCCCAGCTTGCATTATTTGTGGAGACAAGGATCATACTTCCAAGGAGCATGAAGATCAATGCCCCAATTGTGAAGAGAAACATCCAACAAATCAATGCCCCACATCTCAAGCTACTTGTTTCCTATGTGAAGGAAGTAATCATGTCCCTATCCAATGCCCCATCTATTCCATTGTTGAACAAAGGAAACAAGAAGGATCCAAGTCTACCAAAGGAAAAGGACCACTCATACCTCCAAACAAGACAACCCAATTCAAAGGATCAAAGAAACCCAAGAAACCAAGACCAGACATGAACCTTGTGCAATGTCGTAAATGTAAGGAAATGGGACACTACCCCAGTGGATGCCCAGAGAACATGAAGAATAAAGGGATGGACCAAGTGGTGTGCAACAACTGCAAAGAACCAGGCCATTATGTAGCAACTTGTCCACAAGAACAACGTAAAGAACTCCAAGATATCCACTGTTTCAATTGCAAGAACCCAGGGCATTATGCAAGCAACTGCCTAGAAAAGATGAAGAACAAGTTGAACAAGCCTATGAAGGATCTCAGCCTTGTCACATGTTTCAAGTGTGGAAACAAAGGACACTATGCAGATGTTTGCCCAGAAAAGTTTCCCCAGGATCCCAAGAAGGCCAACATGTAGTTTTGTTGGAAAAATTTTAAGGGTGGTAGTACCCTAGTTGTTTTGAGCCAACTTGTAACCCTAGCCTCCCCAAATCTCGGGACGAGATTTATTTTAAGGGTGGTAGTCTTGTCACATCCCAAGATTTTCCAAATCTTGTAATGTGAAAATAAATGAATAAAATAAAAACTTTGTTTGATTTTCAAGGCCAGAAGAAACTTTTTGGTTCCAATTGGGAATCTTCAAACCTATTTTGAATAATTAAATCCTAAAGGGATTTAAAAAAACATTTAATAAAAGAAAATAAAATGTTTTGGAGTTACTATTTTGGATCTTTAAATAAAAAGATTTGGTTTTCAAAAGCAAAGATAGATTTATAAATAAAGATTATATTTTTAAAGAGCCAAAATTAATTTTGGCCAAGCTTTTATATTAAAATATTTTGTTTTGATAAAATGAGTAAAGGTTTATTTAAATAAAATAATAAGGATGTAATATCCAAATTTTATTTAAGTAAAGGCTTTTCCCATTTTAAATGAACACTAAAACTTATTTATTTATTTTAAATAAGTTTTCCAAGTATTTTATTACTACTTTGAAATCTTTTTATAAAAGGTTTTGGTTCTCAAAATGAAAAGAAATATTTTAAATAAAGATTATTTTATAAAGCCAAATTAAACCTTGGCCAAGACTTTGAAACAAAAGGTTTTGCTTTGATTAAAAATAGTAGAGGTTTCTTTAAAATAAAAAGGGTTTAAATATCCAAGTTTTATTAATAAAGGTTTTACTATTTCCAAAATATCAAAACTTATTTATTTATTTAAAATAAGTTTTCCAAGTATTTTATATTCTCAAAATAAAACCTACTAAAGTGTTTTGGTTTTATTTTAGATTTCAAAATAAAGTTTTTAAATAAACAAATCCTATTTGATTTATTAACAAAGGTCCATTCTATTTAATTATTAATGGAACCTAAAATAAAAGGTTATTGTGTTTTAAACAAGATTTCCAAATATCTTTTATTTTCAATTAAAACCTACTGATTTGGTTTTGAAAATATTTGGATTTCAAATGGAAATTTTATTAATTAAATCAAACCCTATTTTATTAAATAACTAAAGATCCATTTTATTTAATTAATGAATGGATCCTAAAAAAAATGAATAAAAATATTATTTTGGAATTTGGATTATGTTGATAAACAGAACCAAGTTCAAAGTTGTGAAGTGTGGTGTTTGTTTGAATTGATTTGAATGTTGTTTGTTAGTTTGAAATTCAAAACAGAAAAATAGAATTAGAAAAGGAAAAAGTTTCAGACAGAAAAAAAAATAGAACAGCCCACTCTCTGGCTCAACTAGCCCAACAGCAGCCCACCTAGCCCACCTATTCTCTTCCCTGAAGCATTCTTTTCTCACTCAGAAACTTACCCGCACAGAGAGTGACAACTGGACCCCACCCCCACTCCCTTTCTTTCACTGCCAAGCGGACCCACTCGCCTGTTCGTCATTTTCACCCACGCCCCCGAAACGTTTTCTTCACCGCAGAAGCTACCCGCTAAGCAGCTGACTGGTGGACCCAACCCCTTTCCTTTTTCTATCGCTGACAAGACGACCCTACTATCCCTGTTCATCGTCCTCCCCGCGACTCCTTCTTCCCCTCACCTCGCGACCGTTTATGTCGCTAATTTCTCGCGGTCAATACGCTTTACTACTGCGTTTACTCCTCGCAGCGATCACGCCCATTTAAACGCCAGCACTTTCCCCTCCTTTCCCCTCAAACACCGCAGCACGAGAGCCTCCAGGCTGCCCTCAATCGAAGCCGCACCCTCACTGCTCCGACCACTGTTCCTCCTTAATTCCGGCGAGCCCAGCCACTGCTTTGCCTCCCCGACCAAGCTCGCACATTCCCCATACCTAGACGCATCTGCTTGTACCATCTGTTCAACCGCGGGTGCCCCAGAACGCCGTCTTCGACAAGCTCTGAGCGCCGCCTTGTCTGCTTCTTCTCCGGCGACGTTTCCTGGTAAGAGCCGACCACCCCGAGCCCTCTCCTTCACGCACACAGCTTCGCCCTGATTCTGCGCATCTAACCGTGTCTTCGTTTTGCTTCGGAGAGAACCACAGCAACGTCCCCGACCACGTCCAGAGCCGTCTGTCGCTGTAGCAAGCTCCGGTGAGGAATCGCCGCAGACCCCGAGCGCCCCTTGACCAACCGCGAGTACCTTGAGCTTCGCCGTGTTCTCCTGAGCCTGGTGAGCATCTCCCCTTTCACCCTCACCTCCTGTAGCATCGGCACCGTCGTCGACCGACAGCTCCGCCGCCAGTCGCCGCCGTCAGCACCGCAAGTTCCTGGCAAGCGTCTGGTAGCCGTAGGATCTTAATCGCGTGGCCACGATAGATTGACTGAGCGAAGAGGTACGCTTGCCCCTGTGCCGCACGATCCACTTTGGATCTAACGGCTGCAGCTGTGCGATCCGAGCGAAACGGTACTGACGAATCAGAACGTGCTGCGTGTCATCAGGAGATTTAAAATAGGATTTGAAAACAGATTTTGATGCCATTTTCAAACCCTTGTAACTTTGAATCCACACGTCCAAAAATTACAAATTTTATGTCGTTGGATTCAGGAGAGCAAGACCTAGCCAACCCTGCCCTTAGTTTAGCAAATAGTAACTGTTAGTTTGTTTGTTTTAGCAGATTCATCTATGTGCTTGTTTAGATTAGAAAAATTGTTTAAAAATGATTTTAGGGTTAAAACCTTTGCAAAATGGATTGTTGTGACCGTACTGACCCTAGGAACCAACCCATGGTTTTGAAAATGAATTTGGAAAAGTTTAGAATGGATTAGTTAGTTTAGTCCATTTCTAGCTAATTAAAACTATTGTTTTGTTTATGAAAAATGGTTTTGAGTAAAAACTTTGGAGAAAATGTTTTGGACCAAACCTACTGACCCAAACACCAAGTTTTGCAATAGCAACTCATTTGGTGAAACAAAATAAGGATTCCTTGAATTAAAACCATTTCTAGTCAAATAGAAATGTGGTTTATTTATTAAAAATGGTTTTGGAAGAAAACCTTTGGAAAATGTTTTGTTTTAAACTCACTAACCCCAAACCCCAAGTTTTGGATTGAAAACATATTTGGTGAACCCTATAGGTTAATGCCTTAGTAAAAAAAATATTTCTACACCACATAAAATGATACTTTGTTTTGAAAATGGTTTTATAGAGAAACCTTTTGCAAATGACTTTGCCACTTTACAAAATGACCATTAGGTGCCTATCAATTGTTTATGACACATTAGGAACCACCTTTTCAAACAAAACAAAGCTTGGCATGCTTGCATCCACTACTTTGACTTTGTTATTTTATGTGTGTTGTTTTGCTTGATTGGTAGATTGAGTTGTACCTTGCTTGATTGATTTGTAGTGACTTGAAGAGTGTGATTGTTGCAAGGACAAGGAGTGAACCTATACCCTCTACCAAAAAGGCAAGTGATGCTTCATATCTTTTTGTCCCATTACTTTCAATATGCATTAGTGATTTTGCTAAGTAAAACTTGCATGGAATTTTGCTAAAGTATAGACCTTGCTATAGTAGCACCTAGTAGATGAAACCTTAGTGGAAATCTTCCTAAGTTAAGATTCCTATTACTATCAAGCTTAGCCTAGCTAATAGAAAACATGGGTGGAATATATATTCACACTATGGAAAAATATTCTAAGTCTGAAGACTTGTGTTTTGTTAATAAAACAACTAAGTGAATGAATCACCTGGGTGGAATGGAAGGAATGGTTTGTGTTGAGTGGTTCACAAGGCCATGGACTTGGCTTGTGTATCTCACTTGTGGATGGCCACCCAGGAATAAAGAGATTTGAGATGTCAAATGTTGAGAAGCTTCAAGTGCAGCCACTTGGCAATATGGGCTCTGCCATGATCATATAGGTTGCAAGAACTTAGCCAAATGGACAGTTGGTGGTAGTGTTTGATAGGTGGGAACGCGTCCATGTTGGTCTAAGGGAAGGCTTCTGAAAGATCTTGTCTTGGGAAACCAAGTCTTGTGGGGAAAGTGCACCACCTCTGCAGAGTGTAAAATCTAAGTACTTAGCCATGTCCCTGGTAAAGGACAATTTGAGCATCAAGACATGGAAGCTATCAAGAATCTCCTCATCCCAATTTCTAAGTTAAAACTTTTGGTTTGAACAAGGGTTGTTTGAAATCTTCAATCTTTGATTGAGAGATGCCTTGTAAAGGATCTCCAATCTTTGATTGAGAAAATGATTTTGTCAAAGCAAAAACTTAGTATTTTCAAAAGTTAAGGGAAAATCTATTTTGAGCAATGCAATCCTCAACTCCACTTAGCCAAATGCATATAGATGTTAGACTCCACTATACTACCAAAGTATCATTTGCCAATACAATTCAAATGTATTGACCCTTGTGGCTGTAACTTGTAATGTTGCAGGTTTGATTGTTTTTAGTGAAGATTGATTGATTAGGATTACAAAGTCTACAACCAACATCTGCCTGTGGCACTTTGAAGATGAAGGACCCCATGACTATAGTTATTCCGCTGCAATGTAATGTAATAGCCAAATGAGCTATGTATGATGTAATAAAATTATGTTATTCCTGGTTATAAAGTTATATTATGTCCTTTGTTTCTTGATATTACATCTAAACTATGGATGCTAGCTATTGATCCAGGGACTAGCATTGTAAACACAGGGGGCTCTACCTTATTAAAGGTTGGGGACCCTACAAAAGCTATTAGGCGTCTTTGTCTATCTCTATAGATTTTGATGCTTAATATATAAGCAGCTTCTCCTAGGTCTTTCATTGAAAAACATTTATTCAAATAACTCTTCACATCGTTAAGCATACCAATGTCATTTCCAATAATCAATATGTCATCCACATATAGTACTAAAAATTTCACCGAGCTCCCACTCACTTTCTTGTAGATACAAGCTTCGTAGCAATTTGGAACAAATCCAAAACTCTTGATCACTTGATCAAAATGAAGGTTCCAACTCCGAGATGCTTGCTTCAGTCCATAAATGGAACGCTGAAGTTTGCACACGTTATTAGCATCCTTAGGATCAACAAAACCTTCGGGCTGCATCATATACAACTCTTCATCAATGTTGCCATTGAGGAACGCAGTCTTGACATCCATCTGCCATATTTCATAATCATGAAATGCAGAAATTGCTAATAAAATTCGAATGGACATAAACATCGCTACGGGAGAGAAAGTCTCATCGTAGTCAACACCTTGAACTTGCCGAAAACCTTTTGCGACAAGCCAAGCTTTATAGACAGTAACATTACCATCCGCGTCCGTTTTCTTTTTGAAAATCCATTTGCACTCAACGGCCTTACGGTCGCTAGGAGGGTCCACCAAAGTCCATACTTGGTTTTCGCTCATGGATCCCAATTCGGATTTCATGGCCTCTAGCCATTTCTTAGAGTCTGGGCTCATCATTGCTTCCTCATAATTCACAGGTTCACTGTTGTCTAACAACAAGACGGTTAAGACAGGGTTGCCGTACCATTCAAGAGTGGCACGTGACCTTGTCGACCTGCGAAGTTCAGTAGTAGCATCGTTCAAAGTTTCATGATCCTCGTTATTACCTTCCTCTCTTGTTGGTTCAGACGGCACTGGAACAATTTCAGGTGCTGCGCTACTCTCCAACTCGAGAGAAGGTTCAATAACCTCGTCTAGCTCTACCTTCCTCCCACTCACTTCTTTCGAGAGAAACTCCTTCTCAATAAAGGATTTTTTCTTTGCAACAAACACTTTGCCTTCGGATCTGTGGTAGAAGGTATACCCAATCATTTCCTTAGGGTATCCTATGAAGACGCATTTCTCCACTTTGGGTTCGTGCTTGTCCGGCATCAACTTCTTGATGTAAGCTTCGCATCCCCAAACTTTAAGAAACGACAACTTAGGTTTAGCACCAAACCATAGTTCATACGGTGTCTTATCAACGGATTTAGATAGTGCCCTATTTAAAGTGAATGCAGCGGTTTCTAATGCATAACCCCAAAATGATAACGGCAAATCTGTAAGAGACATCATTGATCGCACCATATCTAATAGAGTTCGATTCCGGCGTTCAGACACACCATTGCGCTGTGGTGTTCCGGGTGGCGTGAGTTGCGAAACGATTCCGCTTGCTTTAAGATGCGTGAGAAAATCATAACTCAAATATTCACCTCCACGATCGGATCGTAGAAATTTAATTTTCCTGTCACGATGGTTTTCCACTTCGTTCTGAAATTCTTTGAACTTTTCAAACGTTTTAGATTTATGTTTCATTAAATAGATATACCCATATCTACTTAAGTCATCAGTAAAAGTGAGAAAATAGCGATATCCACCGCGCGTCAAAACACTCATTGGTCCGCATACATCGGTATGTATGATTTCCAATAAGTCCGTTGCTCTCTCCATTATTCCGGAGAACGGGGTTTTGATCATCTTGTCCATGAGGCACGGCTCGCACGTGTCAAATGATTCAAAATCAAGAGACTCCAAAAGTCCATCAGAACGGAGTTTCTTCATGCGTTTTACACCAATATGACCTAGACGGTAGTGCCACAAATAAGTTGGATTATCACTATCTACTTTGCATCTCTTAGCCTCAATCTTATGGATGTGTGTTTCATTGCTTTCGAGATTCAGAAGAAATAAACCATTCACAACAGGTGCATGACCATAAAATATGTTATTCATATAAATAGAACAACCATTATTCTCTGATTTAAATGAATAACCGTCTTCCAATAAACACGATCCAGATATAATGGTCATGCTCAACGCAAGCACATAATAACACTTATTAAGGTTTAAAACTAATCCCAAAGGTAAAACTAAGGAGAGCGTGCCGACGGCCATCACATCAACTTTTGATCCATTGCCAACACGCATCGTCACCTCATCCCTTGCTAGCCGCCGTCTATTCCATAGCTCATGTTTCGAGTTACAAATATTAGCAACTGAACCAGTATCATATACCCAGGCACTACAACGAGCGCTAGTATGGTAAACATCAATAACATGTATATCAAATATACCTTTAATGGTGCCAGCCTTCTTGTCCGCTAAGTACTTCGGACAGTTGCGCTTCTAGTGACCCTTGTCCTTGCAATAGAAGCACTCAGTGTCCGGCTTAGGTCCAGACTTGAGCTTCTTCTTAGCAGGGGCAACGCGCTTGCCGCTGCCTTTCTTGAAGGATTTCTATGCACCCTTAGCTTTCTTAAAGCTAGTGGTCTTGTTGACCATCAACACATGATTATCTTTCTTGATATCCACCTCCGCAGCTTTCAGCTTAGCGAATAGCTCAGTGATCGTATCAGTGGAACCAATTTGATTGTGAGTAACTACAAAACCTTTGTACCTAGGAGGGAGTGATTGCAGAACTCTATCAATCTTGAGCTCTTCTGGAATCTTGCAGTCCAGTTTCTCAAGACGTTGAGTGTAGCCCGACATCTTAATGGCGTGCTCACTAATGGAACTCCCTTCCTCATCTTGCAGTTAAAGAATGTAAGATCCCTCCTTTATAAAGGAAAGGATCCATGTGATTGCAATGCTAGTCCCTGGATCAATGCTAGCATCCACAGTTCAAGATGAAGTACACAGAAACAAAGGTCATTATTACATATCATTCCAGAGACAAACATAGTCTTTTACAAACTCCATGGCCACAGGCCTAATACAAGAGTTCAAATATATAATAAGATAAATAAGTCTTCATCTTCATGTGCCACAAGCAAGCATGTTGAGTGTAGACTCATGACTCCCAATCATCATCAGAATATCCTGCAACATCACAAGTTACAGCCACAGTGGGTCAATACATTGGAATAGTATTGGCAAGTGATACCTTAGTAGAATATTGGTGGACTAAGTACTATATGCATTTTGGCTAAGTGTAGCTTAGGCTTTCTTTGCTCAAAATAGGTTTTGCCTATTAGTTGAAAACTCTAAGTTTTTCTTTGACAAAAACTTTCCCAAGGAACCACAAATAGACATTGGTGAACCTTCACCCTTATTCAACCTCAAGTTTTTACTTAGAAATTGGGATGAGGAGATTCTTGATAGCTTCCATGTCTTGATGCTCAAGTTGTCCAATACCAGGGACATGGCTAAGTACTTAGATTCTTCCATCTGCATAGGTTGTGCACTTTCCCCACAACACTTGATTTTCACCAAGACAGGACCTTTCAGAAGCCTTCCCTCAGACCAAATGGACGCGTTCCAACCTATCATCCCACTACCACCAACTGTCCAAATGGCTAAGTTATTGCAACCTATATGATCCAGGCAGAGCCCATATTGCCAAGTGGCTGCACTAGAAGCTTCTTAACATATGGCATCTCAAATCCCTTTGTTCCTGGGTGGCTTTCCACAAGTGAGATACACAAGGTAAACCATAGAAATGGTCCTTGTGTAACCACTCAACACAAACCATTCTTTCCATTCCACCCAGGTGTTTTATTCACTTAGTTGTTTTATTAACAAATCACAAGTCCAAAGACTTAGAAATATTTTCTCATAGCATGAATATATAACCACCCTTGGTTGCTACTAGCTAGTCTAAGCATGGAATAGGCAAGAATCTTAACTTAGAAACTTTCCTAGCAATTCTACAACTATTAGGATTTCCCAAGCATGGCATATATCAAAAATAACCATGCAAGACTAGAAAAATATTTCTAATGCAAAGTTGAAAAACTTAGGAATAAAACATGAAGCACCACTTGCCTTGATAGTTTGGAGAGTAGCTACAATCCTCACAATCACAATCACTATTTGCACCAAAATCTACACATAAAATAATAACACCAAAATCACATACATAATAAATACAAGCAAAAATATATTGATGCATGCATAATGCCATGTGATGATTTTCTACAACAAACAAGACAAGTGCTTGGTACTGAATCATAAACAAGTTCAAAACAAGCTAAATAAACTTTATTTGAACATTAAAACATTTTTCTCATAATTAATATACACAAAATAGGCATACACATTTTTCTATAAAAACAACCATTTTAACAGAGGAAAAACATTAAACGCATTGCATAGTTGGAAAGGATTTTCTCTCCTGATTCCATTGATATAAAATTTGTCAAATTTGGACGTGGCATTCAAAAGTTATGATTTAAACAAGTTTTAATATCAAATAGATCAAATTTATGATTTTAAACTTAACTCACAGAGACGCGGCGACATCTGATTGGCTGGTACCGCTTCGCGGTGGATCGTGTCTGCGAATCATTGGATCTAACTAAAACGTGCGGCACAGATCACTACTTACCCCTTCGGCTAGGATCTATCGCATCCACTGGATCTAAATCGAACGGCCCTAAGAAAAAGACCAACAAGTGGCGGCGCTAGCGGCGGCAACAGGCGGTGGCGCGCTCGGTCAGTGGCGGAGCCGGCGAACTAGGTCACGCGGGGAGGTGGGAGGATGCTCACCGGAATCGCCGCGACGAGGATATGCTCAACGTGTGCTCGGTTGGCGAAGGGGCGCTCGGAGTCGTCGCAGATTGCTCGTCAGAGAAGTCCTTGGCGACGGATGCTTCTGTTCGTCGACGTTGGCAAGGGTGCAGATCATGCCAAGGCAAAAGGAGCGGTGGGTCAGATGCGCAAGGCGATGCTAGTCACGCGGGTGTCATCGAGAAGGAAAGGGGCGGTCGGTAATTACCACTAGAGGTCGTCGGAGTTGAAGTCGAAGACGGTGGCGCTCAGTCGATGGTGTTGCCGACGCTCTGGGTCACGCGCGGGAGAGCTAGTGGTACTGGGAGGTGCGCAAGGTGAAGTGGAGCCTGCTTGTGTGAACCAGGAGCAGAGGGGTGGTCGGGGTTGGCCGGAATTGAGGCTGCGGTTCGTCGGAGCAGCGAGGTCACGGTGAGGAATTCTCGCAGCCTGGGGGCGCGCTGTTCTTGGGGTTTGGGGGAAAATGGAGAGGGGGCAGAGGGGGTTTAAGTAGCAAGGATGCGGGCGAGAATTACTCGAGCATTGATCGTGAATTGAAGCTGCGAATTCAAACAGGAAATGCCCGGCGTAATTTGGGGATGAACCAGTCGCTGGGTGGAGACGACGATACCGTGTGGGCCGCGGTTGTCAGCGAGAGAAAGGAAGAGGGGATGGGTCCAGGCGGTCAGTGACTCAGTGGGTGCGTCTGCGAGTGAAAGAAAACGTTTCGCGGGGAGGGGCTGCTGGGCTAGCTGGGTCGAGTTGGGCTGGGTTGGGCCAGATTGGTTGTTTGCTTATTTTTTTCCTCTTTACTCCTTTTCTTTTTCTGTTTGATTTTCTAGAAATGGTTTTCAAACTCCATTTCAAATCAGTTTGAATTCAAACCTTCTCTAGATTTTTGTACAGTGTTCTTTGTACTCAAATATGTGTCAAACACTTCTGTTCCCTCAAACCTACTTGGGTCATTTGGAGAATAAAATAAAACCAAGCCTTTAAGAGATATAAAAAAATAGGCATAGATTTGCTTTTATTTCATACTTTGTTTTGAAACTTTGCTCAAGCTTTTGGAAGCACTTAAGTTTGAATTCTAAACATTACTGAATGAATATTAGTACCTTTCTCATTAGCAAGTAGCACAACAGCTAGAGTATTCATACATAAAATAATGAGCAACATATGCTCATGTTTTTGGAAATGGTTTTGAAATGAAACCCTAAATGATCATGGATGCATGGATGATATGCATGAGTTTTGAAACATGATTTTAGGGATGTTACAAATCTAACCCCCTTAAGGTGAATCTCGCCCTCGAGATTCGGGTTGGCTAGCAAATAGGTGGGGGTGGTCTTTCCGAAGATCATCTTCTCTTTCTGAAATCCAAAAACTACTTTCCTTTATATGAATCTTATTCTCCGGACCATTCCGGAACCTCTCATGATGTCCTTGGTCTCATCTGAGACTCCGAACAAAAAACTCATAAACCAATTATCCATTCTATCCTAGCGATGATGCACGTTAAGTGTGTGACCCTACGGGTTCGAGAATATGCAGACATGATCTTCTATCAATAATCAACAGCAGGATCTGGAAACCCATATTGACTCCCACATATTCATCGATGATCACATCGGATGAACCACGATGCCAGGATTCAATTAATCCCATATATGTATTCCCTTCGTCACACGATATTTTACTTGCCCGAAATTCGATCGTTGGTATCGGCATACCTAGTTCAATCTCGTTCACATCAAGTACTTTACTCGTTCCAAAATCCGATATCACTTTGTGATTAACTCCTTAGATATCGATTACCGAGTGGGCCCGAAGTATATCTCTCCGACTCAGGAGGGACAAATTCCATCTCGATACATACAACCCAACAAGTACGTTCCGATCACCTGAGAGACACCTTTATTATCACCCTCACATAGGATGACGTTTGATGACCTCAAAGCTTTCTTCCGATACCAAGGAGTTGTATTGTCTCATGGTATAAGGAATACAATACTTGACATAGGAAAAAGCTTCGCAAAGATGAACACGATGACACGATCTAATTACTCTGCTTAATTTGGGTATGTCCATCATATCATTCTCCTAATGACATGATCTCATTATTAATCGACAACTCATGTCTATGGTTAGGAAACCTTAACCATCATTAATCAATGAGCTAGTCCATAGAGGCGTACTAGGGACACGGTGTTGTTCATAAACCACATAAGTATCAAAGTTTCTGCTTAATACAATTCTAGCATGGAATATAAACTTTATCATGAACAAGAATTATAATAATAACATCTTTATTATTGCCTCTAGGGCATAATTCCAACAGTCTCCTACTTGCACTAGAGTCAATAATCTAGTTTACATCTGGCAACAATCTAACGCTCATGGCATTAAGGTGTTGATCATGTTTTGCTCGTGGAAGAGGTTTAGTCAACGGATCTGCGACATTCAGATCTGTATGTACTTTGCTAATATTCAGATCTCCATCTGCTATATAATCTCGAATTATATGAAAATGGCGGTTGATGTGCTTGGTCTTTGGATGATATCTTGGTTCCTTAGCCAGTGCTATGGCGCCAGTGTTGTCGCACAATATCTCCAGTGGGTCCAAGAACCTTGGACCCACACCAAGCTCAGTGATGAAGTTCCTTATCCAAACTCCTTCACTTGACGCTTCTGAAGCAGCCATGTATTCCGCTTCTGTTATAGATCCAGCGATCACGCTTTGTTTACAGCTTCTCCAGCTCACAGCTCCACCATTCAAAATATAAACGTATCCTGTCTGAGATTTAGAATCATCCGGGTCAGTGTCGAAACTAGCATCGACGTAACCTTTTACGACGAGCTGCTCATCACCTCCATAGACCAAGAACATTTCTTTAGTCCTATTTAAATACTTTAGGATGTTCTTTACGGCTGTCCAGTGTTCCACTCCTGGATCACTTTTGTATCTGGTCGTCAAACTAAGAGCATTGGACACATCCGGTCTAGTACATAGCATGGCATACATGATAGAACCTATGGCCGAGGCATATGACACTTTTCTCATAGTATCTCTATCTTTTACCGTAGCTGGATACCGAGCCTTGCTCAATATCTTACCTGAAAACATGGGCAATGAACCTTTCTTTGCTTTATCCATTCTGAACCTTTTCAGAACTTTGTCTAGATATGTACTTTGGCTTAAAGCTATTAGGCGTCTTTGTCTATCTCTATAGATTTTGATGCCTAATATATAAGCAGCTTCTCCTAGGTCTTTCATTGAAAAACATTTATTCAAATAACTCTTCACATCGTTAAGCATACCAATGTCATTTCCAATATTCAATATGTCATCCACATATAGTACTAAAAATCTTCGGGCTACATCATATATAACTCTTCGTCCATGTTTCCATTGAGGAACGCAGTCTTGACATCCATCTGCCATATTTCATAATCATGAAATGCAGCAATTACTAATAAAATCCGCATCGAGTGTCGCCTTCCACCGCAGCAGTTCATGCTCGTCGGCATAGCTTCGGCTGCCAAAACAGGGCGGAGCCACCACCATATGGTCGCCGTGATGCGCTCTATCCAACCCGCCTACCCGCGCAGTCCCCCGAGCCCTCCTCTGTCGTCCCCGTATGCAACATGTGAGGTGCTGACCAGGATGACATCACACTGATGTCACCCTGATGTCAGGCATGTGGTCAGGGCCGGTCAAACCTGGCTAGGCCCCACTTTGGCAGCATTGATGTTGATGTGGCTTTGGCCCCACACGTCAGCCACTGTGGCTAGACTCCATCCCAGTGAGAAACATCCCCACCCCCGAGCTGATGTCATAATGATGCAGTAAAGCTAATAGAAGGTTTTAAAATAATTCCAAAAATTGTTAAAAACTTGTAAAATCAATAAGTAATTCATATTAACTCATAAAAATACAAATAATATATCAAAATGTTCAGAAAAATGAGAACAATCTATCTAAGCTATAGTCATGCATTGTTCAGCAACTTTCATAGCAAGTTTAACTAGAACAACCTAGTAACCCCTCACAGATGATTCCGGAGTTTCCCCGAGTTAGGCTTTTCACCCCTCGGAACCCCGATTAAGTTGTCAAGCATGCTTTAGGGTTACATTTTAGTACAATTTAACTTGTCATATCATCATCCTTGTTTGAGCATTGCATCGATACCATGTGTTGATTGTTTCCTTTGTTTCCGGTAGTTGGTTCTTTCCGGTAGAATGCAAGATCGAGATCAAGACCAAAGACCGTCGAATATCGAAGATCGACGAACAATACTTGACCAACTGTAATGAAGTAAATTACAAGGCTTCAGAAGATCTTCTTATTGGTTATCAACTGGCAAAAGGCAAGCATAGCCCCACCATGATATAATCCTTGATTTTGAAAGCATTTCAGTTCCTGCCAAGATGCATACGATATTCTACTATGCACATGAAATCTTTTTGAAAAGCCTTGTTCACGGTTATGAACGCTTGTTGACCAGATTCTAAGATGATGATGAAATATAACCAATCGTAAAACTTGGTAGTTCAACATGTGCTTAAGGATGCTTCCTCATGGGTACGAGGGGGTGATCCTAGTTGGTAGATGATGATGATTTGGTGGATACCAAAAGATTATGATCAATATTTCGGATATGTCGCTCTCTTATCCCCTTTTCAAATGCTCTGATTAGACAAGCTTCTTCTCCCCCTTGTTTTATAAACAAAGATGGCTTCAAAACAACTCCATCAGTCATAAGTCTTGTGGAGTACACCCTGTACTCACCCTTGCTTTGTTAATACTTTTGGCAGAGCAAGTGTTCCCTGAAGATCAGTTTGGTACTACATCGACATCGACGAGTAGCTTGGGGTTCCCGGCCGGCAGCCTGGAATCTATGGGCTGGGACATCATCGTTATGCTTCAGGCCTCTTAGGCCATTTGTTAAGTTGCTATACTTAATAGTATAATTTGCCTTCTGTTGTTTGATGTTTGTGGTCAGTGACCTTTGCTTGTAATAATTTGGTTATTTGCTCAGTTATGGGCTTGATGTAATAAACCTTTGTCTCGTAGGGTGACTGATTCTTCAATGGATATCCTCGAGCTCAAGGTTAAGCTCATGTCAGATGGAGGTCTAGGATTTGTTTAGCCCTGATCCCAGGGGTGTCACAGGTTTTGGTATCAGAGCAGTACCGACCGTAGGAAAACCTTGCTATTGGTCGATGTTGAGTCTAGTGTTTCTGAAAACTATTTCAAAGATGAAAAGTATTTGCGAAAACTCTAGTATGCTTTTTTATTCCTTATCCAGATTCGCTCTAATTCTGTCTTATCTTATTAGGTGTTGATTCTGGAAAATTTTGATATATCTTCTAGTCTTTCAAAGCTTAGGTGCCTTCTAGGCATGTCGTTTCTAAGCCAGTTGACCTAGTGTTGAGTTCTCTAGAGTTGTGTGTGTTATGAACCCCTTGTTTCCCTTTGCTCTTGTTCAGCTGAGAGATTCCTTTCTATCATGATCTCTCTATCTTTTGGACCCACAATAATGTATTGTTGGATCTTCAGTGATCTGTTCTAGGCTTCGAGGTTTCCTTTCTCCTCGTGTGCCTCCTTTTTGTTTGCTGGGTACTTCAGAATTTGTTTCTTCTTTTGGAACTACCTCGTGATTACTACCTTGCACTATACACTACGTCACTCAAGCAGTAGCTATTCCTTTCTTTGGGTTTTAACCCTCGGACTTGAACCTAAGATCCCGGATTGTGCTGGATTCTGGTGTTGTGAATCTTGTACATGGAGCTGACCTTTAACCCAAGATCCTTCTTTTGAAACCTGTTTCTAATGTTCACACATTACCTCAAGATGGCTGGTATTATAATTCTAGCTTTCAAGGTTGTGGTCATTGTCGCGATTGATTTGTGACAACTGAGGACTTTCCCTACCACAAGCTATGGAAGATGTTCTTTAATGGAACCAAATAGATCACGGCAATAGTACTCCTCGAGAGTCTTGCATATATACTCGTGACTCTTCCACACCTTTCCCTTCTTTGCATTGGTTTTCGGAAGATTGATAATCTATGCATCCACATCTCGGGATTCTAACCTAAGTATGTTCTTTCTCCTTTGTTGTTTCCGACCCTTGTCTACTAGTTGGTAGCCAAGTAGTAAATGCATTTCGGTGTCTTGTAATGCAAGATACTCATTTGGTCCGTCATGACAAATCATTTCGGGATGTTAGGAGAAACAAACTCCAGTACCTCATCATATCTAGGACGAGGTCAAAGCGTTGTAATCTGCAGATCAAGAGGCATTGATTAGCTTCTATCTATTCTACCTTAATGTATGACACCCTTTTATACGAAGAGGTTGTGTTGGGATTCATGACCCTCTTAATGAAGTGATGCTTTCACACATACTTTCCCACCCTTCCTCGAGCTTTCGCGCTCGCGAGTGATGCGTGTGCATAGTAATGTGGACATTCGAGATTCTTAGCAATTATTATTGTTTTGAACTCTAAGGACATTTGAGTCATTGTTAGCATGATTGGTTAACCCTACCATTAATAAAAGAATGATTGTGCTACCAAGTCCGTTATTCTGGTACCTTTCTTTGGTCAAAGAGTTAGGCTCATGTCGAAGCTCTGAGATTGTGTCTTCTTGCCTTATGAAGCAAGTTTCCTCTCCAACTAAGTGACTTAACGGTGGTTTGTGATATTCTAAATGTCTTTTTAGAAGTATCTCCATGCTGCCACATGACCGTGTTGTCAGGTTCTTGAGAAAGCAAGTTCTCTTAACTGCTCTTTTCTCCAAGGATCTGTACTGGATACCCCTGAACTAGTTGGTTGAGCTTAAACAACAACTTGGAGAGTTGTAAGACAAAAGTTCTAATCAACTATGTTCCTTCTTAAAGGGATGTCTAGTTTTGTTCGTGTTGAAGAAAGATAGTATTTCCTGTGTGGATATATTATTTTCCCCACATTTGATTTGATTTGGGTTATCGTCAAATCAAACTCAGTTCCAAGGACTATCTTGATGGTGTTGCTACTCATGATGTTTCACTTGGGTACATCTTCATGTCTTTGGTCTGACCAATAGTTTGCCTTGTTCATACCATATATGAGTTCATCTTCTTGGAGTGTCTAGATAAGTTTGTTATTGAGCCCATCGATGACATCCTTACATTCTCCATGTTATATTGTATTCATATGGGACATTGGGCATTAATGTTGGAAACTTTCGAGAACCGTCTTTGAGTCATCTCGAAGTATGTGTTCTGGATGTTAGAAGTAACCTTCTCTGGTTCACGTGCAACTGTTGAAATATGTCACCGTGGATTCAACAAGAGTTATCTTTCTTTCCTTAAGGACACATGTGTGTTTTATTGTTAATACTTTATGTATGTGCAGTTGTCTCTCGACAAGTTGTTAAATACATGGGTCTAGCAATCTAGCTCAATTTTTTGGAGCTTTACACTATAGTCCATATCTTGAGAATCTAGTAACTTTACCTTTGTGGTAAATGTTGCAAACCTTCTATTCGGACATGCTGAGTCTGAAGTACCATTTCGTCTAACCAAAGCCGAATCTCAAGTAGCAACGATGGTTGGTGTTTCCCAAGGTTTTGACATAGGTTTCTTTGTAATTCTGGCAAGGTTGACGTAATGGTTGACACACTTAGCCGGAAAGACCTTTTGTCATATTCCTTAATTCAGCAATAACAACCACTCTTCATGAGGCACCTTCTATGATTTATATAGGAGTTGTTCTTATGGTTTCCTTATATCCGAAGTCTGACCTTCACTTGATGTCTCGTGTCTCCAACATCAAGGAAAACATTTAAAGTAGAGTTGCTAAATGTCTCTCGGTCGATCCTCTAGACCTTTTATGTTGGCAAGCACTTCGTTGTGCCAAGTAATTGAAGTCTGAGAATGAAGTTTCTTCTCATGTCATCAGGAATCTTATTAACTATTCATCTAGTGGTGTAAAGTGATATCATAATCTCTAGCAAAGATTCTGATAGTCCTGAATGAATAAAGAGTTTCCTTCATTTTCTCAACCATGTTTTAAAAGAGTGACTATGATTTTGGTAATCTGTAGTTTCTTTTGCTACATGTTCCTTGTGACTCTTACGAGTCCTCTACACCAAAACACCTTTATGTCTTAAGCCTACTGTTGAATGAAAAAGTCACCCTTCTATTCAAAAGTAGTTCAACAGCTTGGTTTTGATGATCCATGTCTCTGCAACCTGAAATCTCTACTTAAGCTGTTTAGTAGAAGTTCATTTATTGAAGTCTGTGGGTATGTTGTTTCTGTTGGAATCCTTTCTCTTCAGAATCTTAAACACTTATGAGTTCCATGGTCTCAATCCTTATGAAGACCAGTTATTTAACAACTTGAAACCTTCTTATTTTGTTTCCTCCGTTACCTTGACGTGTTTCATGTTTGTCATCTCAGAGTTGTTTCTGAACACTCCTTCATGAGTTGACCATGAGATAGTCTGTGTTGTTTAGTCGGTTTCCCTCTTATCCTTAAAAGTGACCATGTTTCTTTCTCTCTCTGTCTCTTCTCCTACCTTTGGAATCTCGGGTCGAGGTTCTCGTAAGGGGGATACAGCTGTAAAACCCCAGTTTTACCTAATGTCTAATTAGGGTTTTGATTGCACATCATAAGCATCATACCACAAAATGCATGCATTGAAGGAAATAAAATATAACCTAAAACCCTAATCCTCCCCTCTCTCCCTGGAAAACCTTTTTAAATGGTTTTGAATATTTTGAAAATCCCAGAATTAATGCAGCCCAAATTGAATACAAGGGTTCATAAGTATTTTATATATTTGATAAAAGCCTCTAGTATTTTAAAAGTATTCAAAACAGTTTACAAATTGAATTATACAAAGAAGAAATGAAAACAGAAAAAGGAAAAATGTTTTCAGAAAAAAATAGGGCCAGCTAACCTATCTGGGATGCAGCCCAACCTCTCCCTCTCTCCTGTCCTGCCGCCCGCGCAACAACCTCTTCGGCGTGCCTCTCCTTTCTTTTTCCTCCCATAAACGAACGCGACGAAGAAGATGCGTGTCTACGTGCCCGCCGTTGATTCTCCCGAGCGTTGTGATGCCCGCTGCCTCCGTTGGATGAGACGATAAGGATGCCGGTGTTGTGATCTCTCTCGCCATCCCCTTTTCCCTATCTCTCTCCCTGTGCGTCGCTCGCATGCAGAGGTACCCGAAACCCTAGCTGATGGCCGCTATTTGTGCCACCGCTAGAGGCTATTCCTAGCCTCACCGCAAGGCTCTAGAGCTCCGTCTCCTCGCCAGGAACCTCCCCTCCCCCCCCCCCCGAATATTGCTTGTTAGGATGGCCTGAGACGCACGAATCGGCCCCCTCTTCCCTGCCTCTGTCTGAGCTCCGCTGTTGCCATTGATGCCGCTGCTGACCTACTCCGGCCTCGCTGACCCCTCTACTGCCTTCGTGGTGAGCTCCTACACCTCCTGGACCCTCTCCCTCTTGCTCTGTTTCGAGCCCGCGTCGAGCGTCTCCTTCCTCCGCCGTAGTTCATGCTCGCCGACGTAGCTTAGGCTGCCAAAATAGGGCGGCACCACCACCATATGGTCGTCGTGTTGTGCTCTATCCAACTCGCCTACCCGCGTAGTCCCCCGAGCCCTCCTCCGTCGTCCCCGTACGCCACCTGCGAGGTGCTGACCAGGATGACATCACAGTGATGTCACCCTGACGTCAGGCACGTGGTCAGCGTCGGTCAAACCTGGTCGGGCCCCACTTTGGCTGCGTTGATGCTGATGTGGCTTTGGCCCCACACGTCAGCCACTGTGGCTAGCCGCTAACCCACTGAGAAACATCCCCACCCCCAAGCTAACATCATAATGATGAAGTAAAGCTAATAAAAGGTTTTAAAATAATTCCAGAAATTGTTAAAAACTTTTAAAATCAATAAGTAATTCATATTAACTCAAAAAAATACAAATAATATATCAAAATGTTTAGAAAAATGAGAACAATCTATATAAGCTATAATCATGCATTGTTCAACAACTTTCATAGCAAGTTTAACTAGAACAACCTAGTAACCCCACACAGATGATCCCGAAGTTTCCCCGAGTTAGGGTTTTCACCCCTCGGAACCCCGATTAAGTTGTCGAGCATGCTTTAGGGTTACATTTCAATACAATTTAACTTTTCATATCATCATCCTTGTTTGAGCATTGCATCGATACCATGTGTTGATTGTTCCCTTTCTTTCTGGTATTTGGTTCTTTTCGGTAGAATGCGAGATCGAGATCAAGATCGAAGAACAAGGTCAACACCGTCCAAGATCGAAGATTGACGAGCAATACTTGACCAAATGTAATGAATTCAAGTACAAGGCTTCCGAAGATCTTCTTATTGGTTATCAACTGGAAAAGGCAAGCATAGCCCCACCATGATATAATCCTATGATTTTGAAAGCATTTCAATTCCTGCCAAGATGCATATGATTCTACTGTGGTCTTTTATCGATAGATAGAGTATCCTATCTGTTGCATTATTCCTTTGAGCTTATATTTCCTGAACCACTGCTCCTAGAATAACTAGGTTTGGCTTGTGAGCACTGCTAGAGCTTATATCTGTGCCTGCTTAACCATGCATAGCTGTTGAGTCTGGTCCATCCAGATGATGTACCAGATGCAGAGAATCTAGTATGACAGGAGATCGTGATGAGATGAGATCAGTGATATGAGATTAAACATTCTAAGGCTTGTATGGGAGGCCACGGTGGGATGTGGTTTTTCTAGTCCCATGCTCGCCACCACTAGGAACCGAGTTCTTGCCTTTGGAACCGAGATGAGCGTACAGCCACACGGGGCTTGGGAACCCCTCGCCTAATTAACTTTCCTGGTAGATTCCATGAGTCACATAATTCGGGCGTCCCATTCGACATACACATTGAAAACCTTTTGAAAGATTTGGCGGGTGAAAGGTGCATCATAACAGGTAGGTAAGCGTGGCCGGGTTGCTTGGGGTCGATGGAGCCCCTGGTGAACCAACCTCACCTCACATCTCTATGGACCGACTTCGGGATTTCATCCGTTATGGCGGAACTATCCTTAGGGAATGACTCATGGTCTCGACGAAAGCAAGGTAAAGGTCCTGGCCAACCACCCTCTGCCGGCCTTCCAAGGAAGAGGTCTAAAACGTTGGCATTAAGAGTCGGTTGGTACGTGTGGGTAACGTTGTACACCCCTGCAGGGATAAATCTTTTTGAAAAGTCGTGTTCACGGTTATGAACGCTTGGTGACTAGATTCTCAGATCATAGAGAAATATAACCTAATCGTAAAACTTGGTAGTTCAACGTGTGCTTAAGGATGCTTCCTCATGGGTATGAGGGGGTCATCCTAGTTGGTAGATGATGATGATTTGGTGGATAACAAAAGATGATGATCAATATTTCAGAGATGTCGCTCTCTTATCCCCTTTTAAAATGCTCTGATTAGACGAGCTTCTTCTCTCCTTGTTTTATAAACAAAGATGGCTTTATGCAAAACAACTCCACCAGCCATAAGTCTTGCGGAGTACACCCTGTACTCACCCTTGCTTTGTTGATACTTTTGGCAGGACAAGTGTTCCCTGAAGATCAGTTTGGCACTACATCGACATCGACGAGTAGCTTGGGGTTCCCGGCCGGCATCCTGGAATCTATGGGCTGGGACGTCATCATTATGCTTCAGGCCTCTTAGGACATTTTTTAAGTTGCTATACTTAATAGCATAATTTGCCTTCTGTTGTTTGATTTTTGTGGTCGGTGACCTCTGCTTGTAATAATTTGGTTCTTTGCTTAGTTATGGGCTTGCTGTAATAAATCTTTGTGTCATAGGGTCACTGATGTGTTACCGATTCTTCACTGGATATTCTCAAGCTCAAGGTTAGGCTTATGTCAGACGGAGGTTTGGGATTTGTTTAGCCCTGATCCCGGGGGTGTCACACGTAGGATCTCAGAGTTTAAGGCCGTGGTTAGGTTTATATCTTAATTGCTTTCATGTAGTTGCGGATGCTTGCAGGAGGT
Organism: Avena sativa; assembly: GCA_916181665.1. NCBI lineage: Eukaryota > Viridiplantae > Streptophyta > Magnoliopsida > Poales > Poaceae > Avena > Avena sativa. The sequence goes on from OV702296.1 coordinate 224,446,914, forward strand.
TTAATCGCAAGTATGTATTAGTCCAAGTAAGGTGGGTACATTAGCACAGGTTCACCCACACAACACTTACAACACCAGAGAAGACTACTCAGCTATTTGAAGTGAAATCACTTGACAGAATTCCCATGTGTCCTCGAGAACGTTTGTTCCTTATAAGTATTTCCACCAGCTTGTCCTTTGCTAAGAAAGGATTGGGCCACTTGCTGCATTTGTTTGTTGTCTTTATTACTTGCACTTTGTGTCTTTCCTTTATCAGAAAACCCCTAAAAATCCGTTTGCTAAGTGTTTACAGAGATTTCCTGCTCCATACCATTAGTCAACACCTTCTGCTCCTTGTTGGGATCGACACTCCTATTTATCAAAAGTACTAAGATACACCCCTATACTTGTGGGTCATCAAGACTATTTTTTGGCGTCGTTGTCGGGGAGTGAAGCGCTATTGAAGAGTGGAACTGGTAGAGGAAACTTCTACTGTGATTATTGCTTTTTATTTCGGTTTGTTACTTTGTTTCCAATATGGATAACCCACTTGGTTTTCTGTTTGCAAAAACTACTACCACTGTTAGGGTAGTAGATGAACCACCACCTGTTGAGATAGATCCTTTTAAGATACCTACAAGTATTGTTGATCGTGTTATGGATAATTATTATTTAGGGGATGGAACTGTCCACCCTGGTGATCATTTGCTTTTTATACATGAATTATGCGGATTGTTTAAGTGTGCAGGTATCACAACTAAATAGGTGAAGAAGAAGTTACTCTATATATCCTTGAAAAGGAGAGCTGAAGAATGGTATAAGCTGCTGAAGAATGGGCAATCCATGGACTGGGAGGAAATAGTACCTCTCTTTTATTATAAATTTTATCCTCCCAGTGAAATACATAAGGATAGAAATCTGATATATAACTTTTGGCCTCGTGATGGAGAGAGTATAGCTCAACCTTGGGGGAGATTGATGTTACTAATGCTTAAATGTCCTATTCATGAACTCCCTAACAATATTATTATCAATAACTTTTATGCTAGGATTTCTCTTCATGATAAAGATTTACTAGATGCTTCTTGTGCTGGATCATTCACACGTATGAAGGAAGAAGCTAAATGTGATCTCCAATACCATATTCAAGAGAACACTGAAGCTTGGGAGAATGACAAAGGAAGAAAGTCAGGTATAAATTATGATTATGAATGCATAAAATCTTTTATGGGAACTGATGGCTTCCGTGATATTAGTACTGAGTATGGTCTTGATTATCAAGTCCTTGCAAAATGTTTTAAGGCCTTTGCCGTTTATATTGAAATTCCCAAAAAGGAGTGGGACAAGTACCATGCTCCTTATAAAGACACTGTTACCCATGTTCCTACTAGCATATAAGTTTGTACTGTTGATCCTATTTTGCCTGAACCTTATGTTGAGAACCCATTATATCATAGCTAATATGGTTAGCAAAAGTACAAAGAAAACTGTGGAACCCGATGAGAAAATAAATATTGAACCTGTGGTAGCTATTGTGAAAGATCTTGTCACTAAAAATATAGAGGATGAGCATATTGTCTTCTGTGAAGACGCTTATAATATTGTCTCTCATCCAATAAAAGCTAGAAAAGCTAGTGTCCATGTGCTCTCTGTCAGAATTGGTGATCATTGCTATTATGGTTTATGTGATATTGGTGCTAGTTATAGTGTTATTCCTTATGAGCTTTACAGGGAAATTATGCATGAAATTTGTCCTTGTGAGCTTGAGGACATTGATGTGGTTATTCACCTTGCTAATAGAGAGACAGTCTGTCCCATTGGCATTGTAAGAGATGTGGAGGTTCTTTGTGGTAAGATTAAATACCCTGCTGATTTCCTAGTACTTGGTTCTGAAGCTAGTAAAACCTATCCTATTATCTTCGGTAGACCCTTCTTGAATACATGTGGGGCTATCATAGATTGTAGGAAGGAAATTTTTTTGACTAAGTTTGATGGAGAGTCTTATGAGTTTAATTTTTCCAAATTTGCTAAAACTCCTTATGAAAATGAACTGCCTAATGAGGATTTCAGGGTTGAACAACTTTCTACTATTTCTCTTGCTCCTAACAATGCCTTGCAGCAGCTTATGAAAGATCATGAAAGCGATGTCTTCATGAAGGAAAGAAATGAGATTGGCGAGGTTTTCCTTCGTCAGCCTGAGTTACTTAAGCATAATCTACCTGTGGAAGATTTGGGTACCACACTACCACCTAAAGGGGACCTGTTTTCGAATTAAAACATTTACCTGATGATCTTAAATATGCTTATCTTGATGATAAGAAAGTATATCCTGTTATTATTATTTCTAAACTTTCAGGAAAGGAAGAAGAGAAGTTATTGGAAATACTGAAGAAACACCGAGGATCTATGGGCTATACTCTTGATGATTTAAAAGGATTTCTCCTACTATATGTCAGCATGCTATTATTATAGAACCTGATGCAAAACCAGTTGTTGAGCACCAACACCATCTAAATCCTAAGATGAAGGATGTGGTAAGAAATGAGGTATTAAAACTCCTTGATGCTGGTATTATTTACCCTATTGCTGATAACCAATGGGTTAGCCCTGTTCATTGTGTTCCAAAGAAAGGGGGAATTACTGTTGTGCCTGATGAAAATAATGAGCTTATACCCCGAAGAGTAGTGGTTGGGTATAGGATGTGCATTGATTTTATAAAGGTTAATAAAGTTACTAAGAAAGATCATTATCATTTTCCCTTTATTGATCAAATGCTAGAAAGGTTGTCTAAAAAGACCCACTTTTGTTTCCTTGATGGTTATTCTGGGTTCTCTCAAATCGTTGTGAAAGCGCAAGACCAAGAGAAGACCACTTTTACTTAGCACTTATGCTTATAGGCGTATGCCTTTTGGTTTATGTAATGCTCCTGCTACCTTTCATAGATGTATGCCTGCTATCTTTCATGGTTTTTGTGAAGAAATTGTGGAGGTTTTCATGGACAATTTTTTCGTCTATGGAACTTATTTTGATAACTGTTTGCACTACCTTGATAAAGTTTTGCAAAGATGTGAAGAAACAAACCTTGTTTTTTATTGGGAGAAATGCCATTTCATGGTTAATGAAGGGATTGTTCTTGGACACAAAATTTCTGAAATAGGCATTGAAGTTGACAGAGCCAAAATTGAAGCAATTGAGCAGATGCCTTGGCCTAGAGATATAAAAGGTATTCGTAGTATCCTTGATCATGCTGGTTTCTATAGGAGGTTTATTAAAGATTTCTCCAAAATTTCGAAGCCCCTTACCAATCTTCTTCCAAAAGATGTACCTTTTGTTTTTGATGATGATTGTAAGGATGCTTTTGAAACTTTGAAGAAAGCTTTGACTACTGCTCCTATTGTTCAACCACCTGATTGGAGTTTACCTTTTGAAATTATGTGTGATGCTAGTGATTTTGCTGTGGGTGTTGTCCTTGGGCAACATGTTGATAAGAAGTTGAATGTTATTCATTATGCTAGCAAGACTCTATATGTTGCTCAAAAGAATTATGCTACTACTGAAAAAGAGTTCTTAGCTGTAATCTTTGTCTGTGATACGTTTAGACTCTATATTGTTGATTCAAAGGTCACTATTCATACTGATCATGCTGCTATTAAGTACCTTATGACAAAGAAAGACGGTAAGCCTAGGCTTATTAGATGGGTGTTACTTTTACAAGAGTTTGATCTGCATATTGTAGATAGGAAAGGTGCTGAAAATCCTGTTGCTGACAATTTATCTCATTTGGAAAACATTTCTTTTGACCCTTTGCCTGTTAATGATAGTTTTCCAAATGAATAGTTGGCTCAAATAAGGGTAAGCTCGCATGAGAGTCCTTGGTATGATGATTATGCTAACTTTATTGTTTCCAAGTATTTGCCTCCAACCTTTACATCCCAACAAAGAAGAAAATTCTTTTATGATCTAAGGCATTACTTTTGGGATGACCCACATTTATATAAAGGAGTAGATGGTATTATGCGAAGATGTGTTCCAGAATTTGAACAACAAGAGATATTGAGAAAATGTCATGGCGGTTCTTATGGAGGACATCATGCTGGGGATAGGACTGCACACAAGGTTTTACAATCTGGGTTTTATTGGCCTACCCTTTTCAAGGATGCAAGGAAGTTTGTCTTATCATGTGATGAATGTCAAAGAGTTGGTAACATTTCTAGACGCAATGAAATGCCTATGAATTATTCTCTTGTTATTGAACCTTTTGATTGTTGGGGATTTGACTTTATGGGTCTTTTTCCTCCTTCAAAAGGGTACACTCATATTCTTGTTGTTGTTGACTATGTTACAAAGTGGGTAGAACCCATACCTACAAACAACGCTGATGGTAAGACCTCATTAAAAATGCTTAAGGATGTTATTTTTCCTAGGTTTGGTGTGACTAGATATATCATGACTGATGGAGGCTCTCATTTTATTCATGGTTGTTTTAGGAAAACTCTCGCTAAATATGATGTTAACCATATAATTGCTTCAGCTTATCACCCCCAAACTAGTGGGCAAGTAGAACTTTCCAAGAGGGGAATTAAATCTATCTTGCAGAAGACTATTAATAGATTTAGGAAAAATTGGGCTAAAAAGTTGAATGACGCTTTATGGGCTTATAGAACTACTTATAAAAATCCAATGGGGATGTCTCCTTACAAAATGGTCTATGGAAAAGCTTGTCACTTTCCTTTAGAATTAGAACACAAAGCTTATTGGGCAGTGAAAGAATTGAATAGAGATTTTAAACTTGCTGGTGAGAAAAGATTGCTTGATTTGAGTAATTTGGATGAGTGGAGGAGTGAAGCGTATGAAAATGTTAGACTCTTTAAGGAAAAAGTAAAAAAATAGCATGATAGGAGAATTCTCAAAAGGGAGTACCATGTTGGTGAGAAAGTTCTTTTGTATAGGTCTCGTCTCAGATTTTTTGCAGGGAAACTACTCTTAAAATGGGAAGGACCTTTTGTTATCGAGGAAGTATATCGTTCAGGTGCTATCAAAATATCTTCTTTAAAGGACGACACCACATAGGTGGAGAATAGTCAAAGACTAAAACATTATATTTCTGGAGATTCTTATAATGAAGATGATGACATTATTCAAATGGTGAATCCGGAAGAATTTATTAGAGACCAAACACTAGAATCTACAGAATCCGTCTTTGAATAGGTAAAAGTGGTGCAAATAGAAAGTTCGTAAAAACTCTATATTTTTATATTTTTGATGTTTTTATTACATACGGAAGGTTACGAAATGAAACAGAGGAGGAAAAGGAGGCCAGGGTGGCCACACCCACCCCAGGCGCGGGCCCCAGCTGGCCGCGCCTGGAGGGGGTGTGAGCTCCCTGAGCTCCGTCTCCGCCTTGGTTCCGCACCAGTACCTTACTTATGTTTTGAAACTTCGTAATATATAACGTCCCCGGGTCCCCCGAGGTTCTTGTATCGTTTTCTCGTCGTTTTTCTGTTTCTATCAGGCAGATTCTCAGTTTTGGAGTCACAATGTCTTCCTATGGATCACCCATGGAGGATTCCTTTGTGGATGTCATCAACCCGTACATGTATGAGTTGAAGATTCATCCCAATGAGTTGATTCTCAAGGAAGGGAAGGTGCAGATGAATGAAGTTCGAGGCCCTAAAGGAGAAGGCAGTCTGGAAGACAGGATGGAAGCACTAGAGCAGGAAGTTTTCAGGTACAAAAAGATGGCGAAACGCGAAGTGGATGTCATCCATAAGATAAGTTCAGAACTCATCGCCAAGAACAAGGAGGAAGTTGCTGATCTCCGAGACAAAATCTTCTCGCCCCGTTAGACCACCAACCAATTACAAGCACGGCTCTATGACATACAAAATCAAAACTATGAGTACGAGGCTAGATTTAATTGCATAAGCTTTGCTGCTAGTTTCAGGATTGTGGAAACCAGGACGTCCTTTTTGGATGGGGAACCTTTGCCTTGGAAGTTTGATGATGAAAGAGAACACCACCACCACCGAAGGAGTAATTCGTCATCAGGTTTGGCATCCCCTTGGCTTGTTCCAAGCTTGGGGGAGTGCCGCGGTATCACATCTTTATCTTTTACCTTTTTAGTAGATTCATATCTTTGGTAGAGGAGTTATCTTATAGGTTGCTTTGCATTGTGGAAGTATCTCTCGTTTAGTTGGTTATCTATGTATCCCTTGGTGTGAGTGACCTTATGGAATATTAATGAGAAGTTTCATCTTTTACGTTTTGCACTTCTTATTTTAATTTGCAATCTCTATTATATGATTGATCTTGTTGATCAGTATTGGTATCACTTTGGGAGCATCAAGTAAATCTAAATTGGTTTTGGAAAAACCGAGCTCTGGTCAGTAGCAACACTTTTTGACGTTTGAAAGGAAAAGGGAAAAGGCTTACATGTATTTTTTTATCATTTATTTTCTTTCTTGATTGGCTCATAAGCTTAGTACTCTTTATTTAAGATTTTTTGTGTCTTCAAGGAAGATTGCATGTTTGGCTTTATCATTTGTAGGTTTGCTTGTTTCCTTCAACTCTTTTGCTTGCTACCCAGCCTTGCTAGCCAAAAACCTATTTTGAGAAGGTATACTTCTCATGCATCCAACACCTTTGAACCAAAACTGTGCCATTCGTGTCCACCATATCTACCTAATAGCATTATTGCTATTCCAAGCAAATTCTGAAGATTCATCTATCTTTCGAATTAAAAATTATTTTGTTATGTGAAAACTAGTTAGTAAAGCTCTCGCGAACTTGATGGCACACCTTATTTCCTTGTACCTAATAATCTTGAACCATTGTGTCATCGAAGTTTTATATGCTTGCATCTATACATTGAGATTAGCAGAACCGTGTTGTCACGGGGAACGCTTTCAACACTTATGGATTCTTATCCAGTTGATATCATGCTCTTTTGTTTGTGTATGTCATCGGTGTGAAATAAAAGGGGAACTTGTAAGTCCATGGAGTTATGTATGTGTGTTAGAGAAACACCTGGGCCGCTACCCTAAGCCATGCCTAATCATGGTGGAAAATTGCAGCATAACCATAGTGAGCAATCTGTGAAGCATCCTCAATAAAAACCTATGCAAATAGAAAATAAAAAGATCGCTGAGATGCTCACTATTTGCTTGCCTTATCATTTTGATTATGGGATAGCTCCTGTATCATGTGCAAGGGGTACCCCGTTGGTGGTTCTTTATGATACACATGTACTTAAAATGACAAGAACTTACCGGTAACTAAAGTTTAGTAGAATGAGGAGCGTCCCTCGTACTCAAGGGACATGAGATTGCCAACTTATATTTCGTCAAGCATATACTCCATCTTTGTTCACTTTAACCTTAATCACCTTAAGATGCTTATGATAGGGGCAATGAGGGATCAAAGCTAGTAAGTACCATAATCTTTTGTAAGCTCTTTATGAACTTGAAATCCCTGCTTCCCTCTATGAAGGACCTTTCTCCTATTTCTAAGTTGAGTTAGTAAACCTTTTTCCTCTCTATCTCCAGCAAGCATTTGAGTTGTTGTGTTTCAAGCATTCATGTGATGATTTATTCAATCATGTTCTCTATCTTCCTTGTTTGCACAAGACTCTTATCTATTGAGTATTACTTTGAAAGACATCATTGTGAAAAACCTTTTATGTTTGAGAAAAGATTAATCTTGTTGTGAAAACTACTACAAAAGTTTTTGTGAAACTGTATGCCAGCTGTTCTCTGACCAAGAACAAAGTTGTCCAATTCCAATTATGATTTATCTTTATGCATCTCTATTGTGACTCATGTACTTGTTGCAAGCTAAGTTATATAATGGTGAGTTTCTTTATTCTATGAGTTGTGTAATGGTAGGTGTGATACTTCTTGTCCGTATTCTTTTATCGACACTTCACTCCATAAACATGTGGACATGTTTACCAAGCTCAGTTTTCGCTTGGGGACGAGCGAAGGTCTAAGCTTGGGGGGAGTTGATACGTCCAATTTGCATCACCTTTCTATATCATAATTTGCCTCTATTCATTGATATATTTCTTATTAAGAGGTGTTACTTATGTATTTTCATCTTTTTTGCATGTTGGATGATTCTTGGAGGATGGACTGCCGGAGTCAGGATTCTGATGGAAAAAGAGGTGTTTTAATGCAATTTCACGAAGATCAGAAAAATACCAGAAAAAATATGGAAAATCATATTTTCCAAGAATACGAAGGAAGCTAGAAGGGGAGGCGGAGATGGTCCACAGGGAGCCCACACGCCCCCTAGGCACGGGCCACCCCTGGGCCGCGCCTACAGGGGGTGTGGCCCACCTGCCCGACCTCCGGCTCCGCCCTCTCGCCTATATCTTCCCCTCGAAACCCTAAAACACGGGGAGCGACCACAGAAAGATTCCGCCGCCTTTGCGGGGTGGAAAACACCGAGAGAAAGAGCTCTCCGGTAGAAAGATTTCTGCCAGGTATTACTTCCCAAAGAGGGTAGATCATCGCCATCAACACCGTCATCAAGATAGACTTCATCGGGATCATCATCATCATCCACACCATCATCTCCACCAGCACCATCATCACCACTCCATCCTGCTGTAACAATTGTGTTGAATACTTGCATAGTTCTTAGGGGAAACTTTCCCTGTTTTGTTTACTATTGTAGTTGATGCTTGTGAGTGGAACCATTGGATTATTGTTTATGTTCAGATTGTTATCCATCACCACATCATATTTGATCTTGATCCACATGATGTCCCGTGAGTAGTTCGTTTAGTTCTTGAGGACATGGGAGAAGTCATGTTGTTAGTAGTGGATTTGTGTTGAGATATTATTCAATGGTTTAGTATTTAAGTTGTGGTGCTATTCTTCTAGTGGTGTCATGTGAATATCGACTACATGATAGTTCACCATTTATGGGCCTAGGGGAATGCATTGTGTATTTGGCTGCTAATTGTGGGGTTGCTGGAGTGACAGAAACCCGTACCCCTGTTAGGACACCATTGCACAAGAGAGCATAGGATCTTAGAGTTTAAGGTTGTGGTTAGGTTTATATCTTAATTGCTTTCCTATAGTTGCGGTTGCTTGTAGGGGGTTTAATCACAAGTATAATTAGTACAAGTAAGGTCGGTACATTAGCATAGGTTCACCCACATAACACTTACAACACCAGAGAAGACTACTCAGCTATTTGAAGCGAAAGCACTTGACAGAATTCTCATGTGTCCTCGAGAACGTTTGGTCCTTATAAGTATTTCCACCGGCTTGTCCTTTGCTAAGAAAGGATTAGGCCACTTGCTGCGTTTATTTGTTGTCTTTATTACTTGCACTTTGTTTCTTTTCTTTATCAGAAAACCCCTAAAAATCCGTTTGCTAAGTATTTACAGAGATTTCCTGCTCCATACCACTAGTCAACACCTTCTTCTCCTCGTTGGGATCAATCACTCCTATTTATCAAAAGTACTATGATACACCCCCTATACTTGTGAGTCATCAGATCTTTGTTTGTATCCTTTCATGTTGCATGCATAGTTACCTTGTCTTATTTTTAGAACTTCTTCTTTCATGATCATGTTTAGAGTTCTTTGATCCCAGCTTTCAATGCTTGCAAATGGTTGGATATTGATATTGATGGTGCATGTCACCTCAAAAATTATTCCTTTTATCACTTACCTATTCGAGGACGAGCAAGAGTTAAGCTTGGGGATGCTTGATACGTCGTAAACGTATCTATATTTTTGATGTTCCATGCTTGTTTACTATGTACTTTGCTTTGCTTTGTATACACATTGAGGTATTTTTATATGTTTTCTTGGACTAACCTATTAACAAGATGCCATAGTGCCAGTTGCCTGTTTTCTGTTGTTTCTGGTTCCAGAAAAGTTAGAAAATGAATATTCTCGGAATTGGACGAGACAAAAGCCAAAGTCAATATTTTACCGTGGGGAACACGGAGCCAGGAGACGAGACGGAGAATGGACTTTAGGGGGCCACACCACCTATCCGTGCGGCCAGGCCTGGCCCGCGCTTGGGGGGTGCATCCGCCTCGAGCACCCCCTCGGCCTCCCTCATCGCCTATAAGAAGCCCTCGATACCTAAACCCTAAGGACCCGATCAATCTGCCACGAAATAGTCCATAGCCGCCTCCACCATCGTCCCTAGATCGCGGGGATCTGAAGCTCTTCCCGGCACCCTGTCGGAGGGGATGGATCATCCCAGAGGCCTTGGACTATGGGTCCACGTAGTAGCTAGATGGTTGTTTCTCCTCCTTTGTGCTACCATGTTTAGATCTTGTGAGCTCCATTCATGATCAAGATCATCTATTTGTAATCATGCATGTTGTGTTTGCGGGGATCCGATGGATATTGAGATTACTATGTCAGATTGGTTAATGATTCTATCTTATTGATTCTATTATGTTTGTGTTGTTTGAGATCTTGCATGCTCTCCATTTCTAGTAGCTATCTTGGCCAAGTATATGCTAGTGACTCCAAGAGGGAGTATTTATGCTCGATAGTGGGTTCATGCCTCTATTTAATCTAGGGAAGTGACAGAAATCTCTAAGGTTGTAGATGTGCTGTTGCTACTAGGGAAAAACAACGATCTCTTGTTCATGGAACAAGTGGATTGTTTACTTTACACACCTTGCTTAAAGCAGTTATCCATTGCATGCAACTTAATACTAGAGGGGGTTCGGATGATAACTTGAAGGTGGATTACTAGTCATAGATGCAGTTGGATGGCGGTCTATGTATCTTGTTGTAATGCCCAATCAAATCTCTTAGGATCATGAATGTCTAGTATTGCATTATTATGCCTTGCTCTGTCCTGTCAATTGCCCTGCTGTAATTTGTTTATCCAACATGTTATGTTGTTTATCTTAAGGAGAATACCTCTAGTGAACGATGGACCCCGGTCCAATCTTTACCATTGATACATCTTCCACTGTTATTGTTTACTTTCTGCAAGCCACCATTACCTTCCACACCATATAGTTAATCCTTCGTTTTTAGCAAACCAGTGAGATTAACAACCTCACTGTTCGTTGGGGCAAAGTCTTAAGTTTGTGTTGTGCAGGTTTCCAAGTTGCTAGCAACACCTTTGATTCGTTTCCTTCCTCCTACTGGTTCGATAACCTTGGTTTCTTACTGAGAGAAAACTTGCTGATGTGCTCATCATACCTTCCTCTTGGGGTCTCCCAACGAAGCTCTATAGTGATCTAAGCTACACATCATCAACAATTATCATCAAAAACAAAAGGTACATCTTTTTGGAGAAGATTAGTAAGGGGCTTTGAAAATTTGGAGAAATCTTTAATAAACCTTCTATAGGAACCAGCATGACCAAGTATACTACGAATACCTTTTTCATCCCTAGGACAAGGCATTTTCTCAATTTCTTCAACTTTGGCTCTGTCTACTTCAATACCTCTTTCAGAAATTTTGTGTCCAAGAACAATCCCTTCATTAACCATGAAGTGGCATTTCTCCCAATTAAGAACAATATTAGTTTCTTCACATCTCTGCAAAACTTTATCAAGATTGTGCAAACAATTATCAAAAGAAATTCCATAGACGGAGAAATCGTCCATGAAAATTTTCACAATTTCTTCACAAAAACCATGAAAGATAGCAGACATACATCTCTGAAAAGTGGAAGGAGCATTACCTAAACCAAAAGGCATACGCCTATAAGCATAAGTTCCATAGGGACAAGTGAAAGTGGTTTTATCTTGGTCTTGTGCTTTCACAGCAATTTGAGAAAACCCAGAATAACCATCAACAAAACAAAAGTGAGTCTTCTTAGACAACCTTTCTAGCATTTGATCCATAAAAAGCACAGGATAATGATCTTTCTTAGTGACTTTATTCACCTTTCTAAAATCAATGAACATCCTATAACCAACAACTACTCTTTGAGGAATAAGCTCATTATTTTCATTAGGCACAACAATTATTCCTCCTTTCTTAGGGACACAATGAACAGGAGTAACCCATTTACTATCAGCAATAGGAAAAATTACACCAGCATCAAGAAGTTTTAATACCTCATTTCTTACCACTTTATTCACCTTAGGATTTAAACGACGTTGATGTTCAACAACTGGCTTTGCATCAGTCTCTATATTAATAGCATGCTGACATATAGTACGAGAAATCCCTTTTAAATCATCAAGAGTATACCCCATAGCTCCTCTATGTTTTTCAATACTTCCAATAATCTTTCCTCTTCCTTTCCAGAAAGTTTAGAACTAATAATAACAGGATATATTTTCTTATCGTCTAGATAAGCATATTTAAGATCATCAGGTAGAGGTTTTAAATTGAAAACATGATCCCCTTTAGGTGGTAGTGTGGTACCCAAATCTTCCACAGGTAGGTTATGCTTAAGCATCTCAGGTTGACGAAGGAAAATCTCGTCAATCTCATTTATTTCCTTCATGAAGACCTCGCTTTCATGATCATCCATATATTGCTTCAAGGCATTGTTAGGAGCAAGAGAAATAGCAGCAAGTTGTTCAACCCTGAAATCCTCATTAGGCAATTCATTTTCATAAGGAGTTTTAGCAAATTTGGAAAAATTAAACTCATAAGATTCTCCATCAAACTTAGTTAAAACTTTCTCCTTCCTACAATCTATAATAGATCCACAAGTGTTCAAGAAAGGTCTACCAAAAATGATAGGACAAGTTTTACTAGCTTCTGAACCAAGCACTAGAAAATCAGCAAGATATTTAATCTTACCACAAAGAACTTCCACATCTCTTACAATGCCAATTGGACAGACTGTCTCTCTATTAGCAAGGTGAATAACCACATCAATGTCCTCCAGTTCACAAGGACCAATTGCATGCATAATTTCTTTATAAAGCTCATAAGGAATAGCACTAGAACTAGCACCAATATCACATAAACCATAATAGCAATGATCACCAATTCTAATAGAAAGCACGGGGACACTAGCCTTCCTAGCTTTATAGGATGAGAGACAATATTAGAAGCATCTTCACAAAAGATAATGTGCCCATCTTCTATATTTTTAGTGACAAGGTCTTTAATAATGGCTACTACAGGCTCAATATTTATTTGTTCATCAGGTTCCATAGCTTTCTTTGTACTTTTGCTAACTAGATTAGCCTTAATAGAATGTTCCTTTACCTTAGCAGGGAAAGGTATTTTCTCAATATAAGGTTCATGCAAAATAGGATCAATAGTACAAACTTTAGTGTTTCTAACGGGAACATGATTAACAATATCTTTATAAGGTGCATGGTACTTGTCCCACTCCTTTTTAGGAATTTATATATAAGAGGAAAAGGACTTAAAGCAATTTGCAAGAACTAGAGAATTAAGACCATATTCAGTACTAATATCATGAAAATCATTAGTTCCCATAAAATATTTAATTCATTCATAATTATAATTTATACCTGACTTTCTCCCTTTGTCATTCTACCATGCTTTAGTGTTTTCTTGAATACGGTCTAGGAGATCCCATTTAGCTTTTTCTTTCATGCGTGTAAACGATCAAGCACAAGAAGCATCTAATAAATCTTTATCATTAAGAGAAAGCCTTGCATAAAAATTATTAATAATAATACTATTAGGGAGTTCATGAATATGACATTTAAGCATTAGTAACTTCAATCTCCCCCAATCTTGGGTTGTACTCTCTCCATCACGAGGCCAAAAGTTATATATTTTGTTCATATCCTTATGAATCTCACTGGAAGGGTAGAATTTAGAATAAAAGAGAGGTTCTATTTCCTCCCATTTCATAGATTGTCCATTCTTCAGCAGCTTATACCATTCTTCAGCTCTTTCATTTAATGATATAGAGAGTAACTTCTTATTAACTTGTTCTGTTGTGATACCTGCACACTTAAACAACCTGCATAATTCCTGGATAAAAAAGCAAGTGATCACCAGGATGGACAGTTCCATCCCCAAAATAATAATTATCCATAACACGGTCAACAATTCTTGTAGGTATATTCAAAGGATCTATCTCAACACGTGGTGGTTCATCTACTAACCTATCAATGGTAGTATATTTCTCAAATAGGAAACCAAGTGGGTTATCCATATTGGAAACAAAGTAACAAACAGAAATAAAAAGAAATACTCACAGTAGAAGTTTCCTTTACTAGTTCCACTCTTCAATAGCACTTCACTCCCCGGCAACGGCACCAGAAAATAGTCTTGATGACTCACAAGTATAGGGGGTGTATCATAGTACTTTCGGTAAATAGGAGTGTCAATCCCAATGAGGAACAAAAGGTGTTGACTAGTGGTTTGGAGCAGCAAATCTCTGTAAATACTTAACAAACGGATTTTTAGGGTTTTTGATAAAGCAAAGAAACAAAGTGCAAATAAATAAAGACACCAAATTATTGCAGAAAGTGGCCCGATACTTTCTTAGCAAAGGACAAGACGGTGATAATACCTATGAGGACCAAACGTTCTCAAGGACACATGGGAATACTGTCAAGTGCTTTCGTTTCATATAGTTGATTAATATTCTTTGTTTTGATAAGTGTTGTGTGGGTGAACCTGTGCTAATGTACCGACCTTACTTGGACTAATACATACTTGTGATTAAACCCCTTTCAATCATTCGCAACTACAAGAAAGTAATTAAGATAAAAACCTAACCATGGCCTTAAACTCTAAGATCCTACACTCCCTTGTGCAAAGGTTTCCTAACGGGGGTTAAGGTTTCTGTCACTCCGGCAACCCCACGATTAGTAGCCAAATACACAATGTATTCCCCTAGGCCCATAAATGGTGAAGTATCATGTAGTCAACGTTCACATGACACCACTAGAAGAATAGCACCACAACTTAAATACTAAACCATTGAATAATACATCAACACAATTCCACTACTAACAACATGACTTCTCCCATGTCCTCAAGAACTAAAGAAACTACTCACAAGACATCATATAGATCAATATCAGAGATGATATGATGATGAATAACAATCTAAACATAAACAATAATTCAATGGTTCCACTCACAAGCATCAACTACAAAAGTAATCAACATCGGGAAAGTTTCCCCTAAGAACTATGCAAGATTCAACACAATTGTTACAGCGGGATGGAGTGGTGATGATGGTGCTGGTGGAGATGGTGGTGTGGATGATGATGATGGTGATCCCAATGAAGTCTAGCTTGATGATGGTGTTGATGGCGACGATCTCCCCTCTCCGGGGAGGAATTTTCCCGGCAGAAATCTGTCTGCCGGAGAGCTCTTTCTCTCTCTGTAGTTTCCGCCCCGCAGAGGCGACGGAATCTTTCTGTGGTCGCTCCTGGAGTTTAGGATTTCGGGAGGAACATATAGGCGGAAGGGAGGAGCAAGATGTGGGCCAGGATGGCCAGACCCCCTTGTGGCACGGCCTAGGGTGGCCCACGCCTGGGGTGTGGCCCCCTGTGGCCCAACTCCGCCTCCCCTTCTAGCTTCCTTCATCTTCTGAAAAATATAATTTTCCATCTATTTTCTGGTATTTTTATGATCTTCGCAAAAATTGCATCTAGACACTGCTTTTTCCATCAGAATCCTGCCTCCGCAGTTCATCCTCCAAGAATCATCCAATATGCCAAAATAGATGAAATAACATAATATCACCTCTTAATAAGTAATATATCAATGAATATAAGAAAATTATGATATAGAATAGTGATGAAAATTGGACGTATCACTAGGTAGCATATATCTTTGAAGAGCTAGTGAACTGGCTCTTTATCTTTTCAAGATACTTCCCTATGGAAGCACACTCCGCAATTGAGCCCACAGTAGTGTGCTCAGTTGTGTTCTTTATGAAAGTCATGCACTTTTTGTTCTCGAGGGTATATGTCATCTCCAACAGAGCATAATCCCTCTTCTTTTTATCCCAAGCATCATCATCATCTTTATCATCTCTTACTGGCTCTGTCGGTTTGGTGGGCTGCGGAGTTTCGATAACCCAGTCCACCTCAGCACAGTCGAAAACCAAGTCAACCTTCTTTCTCCATTTAGTGTAATTGTCACCTATGAGGGTTGGAACATCCTTAATGCATCCCATCAAGTAGTACTCTCCTGAAACCACAATGAAGTGAGATTATAACAACACTTGCATAAATTAATCCAATGTTGGTCAAAACTAACACATACAATTGTTTGTGCAATTGAATCTATATCACCGTTGGGAAGAAAATAGAAATAAATGCACATAAAAAACCACAAATCATGATCATGCTATTAATGACGTTGGTCAGAAAAATAACAGGATCATAATTATAATAACACTTTAACATGCTCGTACATTTAATTTTCCTTTTCATTCTAATTAAACTTGAAAGAGCACATTTAAACTAGTCACAGCAAAAACACATGAATAAAATTCATGAACATATACTTTTTAGAAGCATTCTTTATACTTTTCTATTTTTCTAAAACAAACTTTTCGTTGGTTCAGTTTGAGCAGAAAAAACTAGACAGAAAATTCGTCAAAAACTGAATAAAAACTGTCAAAAATGCTTCTGTAAAAAGAAAACTAGGAGTCAAATAGCCCTCTATCTCCTGTGCGTGCGTCACCCACGGCCCAGGACAGCCCACGGCCTGCTGCACGCTTGGCCTATTGTACTCGTGCTGCTGTGCGCTTCCTCGTGGCCCGGCAATGGCCCATGGCCTAGCTTCGCGCGCTCTCTCACTCCTAGACATCCGATCCATCGGACGACAGCCCTTGCTTCTCGTTGGGTCAAAACCAGCAGCGCCGCCCGATCGCATTAACCCTAGGGTCATACGCCTCCACTCCTCCCGCGTTCCTCTCGCTCGCCCTCTGGCGGCGGTGGGCAAAAAACTCTCGGCCCGGGACCCGCCGGCGACAGCGAGGAACCTCGCCCCCGGCTGACACCGCGACAAGACCCTTCCTCTTTGTTTCTCCGTCCCTCTCCCAGAACCCCGTGCTTCCCTGTGCGAGATCGAGAAGAGATGGAAGCTCCTCCCTGGCCCCCTTGCTGGCGTGTGCGCCCACCGCCATCAAGCGGCTCTGCGGCGGCTCCCTTTTCCAGCGTGCAATGTGGCTACGATCGGTGGTGAGCAAGGAACTTTTCTATATTCTGCTTGCAGCTGGGCTTATGGGTGGACGGTGACTATACACTACTAGGAAATAGGTCATTTGTGTCACACTAGGAGTGCACCACGGGTCTCGCGCTATGGCTATCTCCAGGCAGTGCGCCACGGTTGTGTCAAGATAGGCGTAGCGCACCTGTTAGTGCGCCACGGCTATGTGGGCAGGTGCGCTATGCTTTGGATCTTCTGTGGTGCATGTTGCAGTGCGCCACTAAGCTGCGCGGGTGTGCTTTAGATGTAGTGCGCCACAAAAGCTAGGTCATGTGCGCCACAGGTGTTTTTTTTAAATTTCAGAGCCAGATGATATACAATACAAATTATATACAATATTACAGGCAGATATACACACAGATATAAGATATACAGTTATATATATAAATACACAATTCGTAAAAAACAAGATTAAAACAAATACATATAGATAAGTCCCATACATGAATACATAAGTTATACATTGTTTCGATCAAGTTACAAAGTAGTTGGTGACATGCGAATACATGTGTTTCGAACAAGTTAGAGCTCGGAAGCTCGCCTAGACATCTAAACTAGCTAGACATAAACGCGGGATAAACAACCAAAGATGATAAGCATGATCATCCCGACGAAGGTGTAGGTCTTCATCCGGTTCCTCGTCCTAACTCCCGCTAGATAGCGCGTGTATCTAGCTTCCGCCTCCGCCATAGTGTTGTACCCTTTGTAGCTATTGCCAATGAAACAGTGCACCTGTCTCCAGCAGTCTTCCCAATCATCGTAGACTCCGGAAACCCGTCCCTTGTACACGACGTACCACATCATCTATAAGTTGACAATAATAATTAACCGGTGATTGAAAAAAACATGTATAATTAAAGTCACATATGAAGATACACTTATAGAAAGTACTCATAAATCGAAAAGACCAAACTCAAAAAGCATGCCTCATATATAACTAGGTTGTTCGACATAGGAATATGCTATGATGGAACCGTCCGCCAAGTAGGATGCACAACACCTGGAGCTGTACATAGCACAAGGCGGACAATCCCATCGCAGCACATTCACATATATAGTGTGCCACGACATTTCAATCATCGGCATTCTCGAAAAAGACCAAAGTAACTCAAAAATCATGCCTCATATATAACTAGGTGGTTGGACACAGGAATATGCTACGATAGAACTGTACGCCAAGTAGGATGCACAACACCTGAACTTGTGCATAGCACAAGGAGTACAATCCCATCGGAGCACATTCACATATATAGTGTGCCACGACATTTCAATCATCGGCATTGTTCTCGAAAAAGACCAAAGTAACTCAAAAAGAATGCCTCATATATAACTAGCTAGGTCGTTGGACACGGGAATATGCTATGATGGAACCGTAAGCCAAGTAGGATGCATAACATCTGGACTTGTGCATAACACAAGGCTTATAATCCCATCACAGCACATTCACACATATAGTATTCCACGGCATTTCAATCATCGGCATTATTCTCGAAAAAGACCAAAGTAACTCGAAAAGAATGCCTCATATATAACTAGCTAGGTCATTGGACACAGGAATATGCTACGACGGAACAATTAGCCAAGTAGGATGCACAACACCTGGACCTGTGAATATCACAAGGCTAACTATCCCGTCGTAGCACATTCACATACATAGTGTGCCACGACATTTCAATCATTGGCATTATTCTCGAAAAAGACCAAAGTAAGTCAAAAAGAATGCCTCATATATATATACATAGGTCGTTGGACACAGGAATATACTACGATGGAACTGTGAGCCAAGTAGGATGCACAACACCTGGACTTGTGCATATCACAAGGCTCACAATCCCGTCGTAGCACATTCACATATATACTGTGCCACGACATTTCAATCATCGGTATTATTCTCGAAAAAAGACTAATAAAGTAAGGAAAAAAAGAAGGACCAAAGTGAGCAAAGGACCAAAGAGTAAGCAAAAAAACCAAGCATTGATTGATATATAATAATAATAAGCAAAAGAAGTAAGCGATGATTCATAAACCTAATAAGATAAGTAGTAGCATGTACACTTGTCCACACACACACAAAGGTCATCTATAGTTTGTAACTACAACTAGGCCAACATCAAGCCTTCGGGCTCGGCTTAGGGAACGGGAGGATGCCTTGTCTCATCTTGAACTTCCTATAGTCACCCTGCATCTCTAGGCGATCTTCTATGTCACGGTTATTCGGGATATTTCCTCCGTAGAAGATCCCCATGAAGTCATGACATCACGAAAGATGATTGCCCCAAACTGCTGCTGGATGTGATACATCTCTTGTCTAATATCTGAATCAGTGATCTTGGCCTTTGCTTCGGCCCACTGTTTGAGATGATCTGGCAGCATAGAATTCTGCTGGTCTAGTAGGAACACCCTTATGTGATGGAGTGCGTAGTAGGATTCCTTCTTACTGTTTTCCGGCTACTTTACGCAGGGGAACTCCGTTATGTGGTTGAAGACGTGCTTGCCGAACTTGAACTTTGTATGCACGAAGGTGGTGCCTTCCGTCGAGGCATAGCCAGTGAGAGCATCATCCAGAACTTCCTTGATCTTGTCGTAGTTTTTCTTCTTTTCTAGACTCCCCGAGTCAAAATACGTGGCGTGGGAATGCTTCCGCGATAAGGAGATGAGCGTGCAGTGTTCATCTCTGCGCAAAAAATTCAAATGGAATGTGTTGGAAAAATAATGATGATAATCTAATAAAGCCAATCGACGGTGGCGAGTGAATAACGACTTACTCGGGAAAGTAAGGAACGAGAATGTATTCCTTTGTCTTGTTCGCCACGAGGATTCTTTTTAGGTACGAGGCCACGATACTTCGTTCAGCGGGGGAACCCAAGCAGCTGTCACGCATGTAGTAGGGGTCCACTATAGCGATGCCTAGTGTGTTCTCTCTAATGATCTACATGGCCAGGCTGAGAGAAAACAGGCGGACCATGGTATAGTGCAGCGGGTATAGGTGGAACATATTGAAGATGTCGTCGAACCGCAGGAAGAACAGATCCGCAGGGGCATTGTCGACGAATACCAAGCCTGGTGGCACCTTAACCACGAATACCAGGTGCGAGGGATCTTTCTCCGCCAGAAGGAGTCTCTCTATCGTCAGCACGCCGTCATGCACACTCTGCAGTTCCGAACTGGCGAGCCTCCGCAAATTCTTAGGTAGCATGGGCTCACCCGCCACATGAATCCTCCACATAATACCCTCGGGTCTTGGTGGCCCGTCCCGAAACCTGATCGGATTCGCAGTTGACGCCACCGCCTGGCTCGAGCTGCTAGATTTTCTTTTCCTGCCCTTTTTTCCTTTTGGAGAGCGGGCAAGCACCCCAATCTGAGCACCGGTCGCCCTATGTAGTGTGTCAGGACTTAGAATAAAGGGTCGGTTGGTTGTATCAGCTGGCTCTGTAAAGGCGCAAGCTGGAGGCCTCTCTTGAGAACCAAACAGACACTTGGTGATATTGGCTTTCTCTATGGGGCCACCAGCTAGGGCTTCGTTGCTAAACTGAGTGTTGAAGAAGTAATCATTCCAGTCTCGTCTGTGATCATTCGGAGGTCTGAGTTCTCCTTCAGCGCTGATGCGCTTAGAAGATCCAGCCTCGTCGTTGTCACACATCTTTGCACTAATAAAAAACAAATAATTGTTTAAATGCACGGAAAAATACGGCATGACCTTTGCTAATTTTCTTAAACTAGGAGTGCCCGATTTCTGCCGAAACGGAAGTTAATCAACATTCCGGCAAAAATCAGGACTCATTTCATACAAGAACCTGCATACACGACATAATAAAGTGCTTCGTACAAGCACAAGTACAGCCAGCACAGCCAGTACATTACCAGCACATTACCAGCACAACAAGCACATCAAGATCATTACTAGGTATATAAAAATAAATGGCCAGATCCAGCAACACATATAGTAGTAGCAACACAGTAGTTTTTTGCAGCCAGCAGCACATATAGTAGTAGCAGCACATACTACTAGAAAAAATACATAGTGCCTAGATGAACAACAATGCCTAGATGATCAAAACAGTAGCACATATAGTTTTCCATCAAGTCTAGCACAGGGTTATGCCTAGAATCACAAACAGTACCTTGACATTCTTATTGATGCAATGATGCTGAAACTGTTACAGCATGATCTGGGCCCAACTCCCCTACTAACTCGCTGCATGATCTGGGTTGTGCCATCCCACATGCATCCTATGCAGCGACTAAGTCTAAAACTGAAACAAACCTAGCTACTGTCAGCTGTAACGTGCACAAACACACATGCCACACTCTGAACTTTATTGCTGGGATGATGATCATCAAGTGAAACAAACAAAGGGGAACTAGCAAATAGTAATTAGAGGCACATAAAAATCTGGAAGCTATCTATTGCAACAGAAGCCATGTTTCCATCAGGAAGCGGCAACTTCTACTAACTAGCATCTATATATTGGTGGGATGATCATCATCAACTCAAATGAACAAGTGACACCAGAAAATAGCAAGAAGAGGCACAAAAATATGACATCCATCCACTGATCCATTTCAACAGAACACACATATATTCATATACCCAAATTCCATGCATCACCATCACTAGTACTTAGGGTGTTAGAACCTAGCATTCAACAGTAGCAACATACAGTACATAGATGTACTTAGCAAGGATGTTTAGGGTGCTTTCTTTTTCCCCCAAAATGTTTTCCATCTTTCTTTTTCCCCCAAAATGTTTTCCATCTTTCTGGACTTCCTGGCTTTCTTAATATAAAAGGAAGAATGCACATTTTCTGTGTATAGTAATTAGTAATGAAGGAAGTTTTGCTGTGTTAATTGCATCAGCTTTTTTTTCACAGAATGTGTAGTATATGTTCTTCTGCAAATTCAGTTTATTTTTTCTTCTAAAGTTCTTTGCCTTTTGAAACACATGGGAACCTTTATTCTAGCAGTAAATTTTTATAGCTTTCATTACTAAATGTAGCTAGCCATTGTGCTAATTTTTGTTGAACTTAAACCTGACGTGCAGTAGCTAGGGGTTTCAGACTTTGACAGAGTTTTGTTCTGTCAGATAGTTAGATAGTTTGCTTCGTTCAGTTAGCAAATAAGCGGCGTGTGCATAATCATGTTCGAGCCACGACCAAGTTAGTCCTAGCTAAGTTAGTTAGGCTGCTGCGCAAGCCTCGCGGGATGGCGCGAGTCAAGGCAAGCGTGGCGGCAATGTCGGATGGTGGGTGAGTGGTTGTGGGATGGCGCAGCTGATCCTCTCTCCCTCCTCTCCGGGTTTTATGTTTTAAGTATAAATAACAGAGATATATAGACGAGAAAAGCTGCAAGTTTTTACGCGGCACAAAAATCCCTCTTCGTGTTCTTGGCCTTTGATCTCGTTGAGTTCAAGTTCGAGCTGTAGGTCTGACAATTTTCCTATTACTATGTGCTAAAGGAGTTCGTCTGAATCCAAATGAAGATCCAAACAATACTGACTGTGATCCATCTAATTACCAGAGAGAAACAAAGAACAAGAAATGCCCAGTTCCTGGGTGCAGAGAGGGGAGAGAGGGAGAGAGGGGAGAAGGCTCACCTCCTCTGAGTCGAGGACGACGACGAGCGCGTGGGCGTGGCGGCGGCCTCCTCCTCCTCGAGCGGCGGCGACCTTCTCCTCCACGGATCGGCAGCGACGTGGGCCTCCTCCTCCTCGAGCGGCGTGAGCCTCCTCCTCCACAAGCGGCGCGGGCCTCCTCCTCCACGGATCGGCAGCGGCGCGGGCCTCCTCCTCCTCGAGAGCGCAGCGGTGGCGGATCGAGAGCGCAGCGGTGGGGCTCGATGTGGTGTCTGAGATGGGGATGAGAGAGGCGGACGTGGCGCGGTTGACTAGTCCAACCCACTTAGGCGTAGCACACCCTGGCCAAGTGCGCTACGGTTACCCGTAGCACACTTGGCCAGGATGCGCTATGCCTAAGTGGGTTGGACTAGTCAGATAAGAGGGCGGCCACCCCACTAGTTAACACAAGCACTGACTTATCCCACTGGTTCTGCCCATTGCTCTATTCTAAATTTGCGAGCACCCAGGTTCTAATCCTGGTGTCCCACTTTTTTATTTTTATTTTAAAAATACTTTTAAATGTTCCAAAAAATGCCCAAAAGTGGTGATATATGCCATAGAAGTTTTGGTTTGTTTTTAAAATACTTTTAAATATTCCAAAAATGCCCAAAAGTGATAATATATGTCATAAAAGTGGTACAAATATGATTCAAAGTATAACTAAATTTCATAATAATTTATCCATGAATATTACAATCTTTTTTGACCACGCGTTTTACAATATTTTTTGAGCTAGCGTTTTAAAATCTTTTTTCCCTTCTTTGTCACGGTTGAATAATTTAGCCCCGGCACTTTAATGTTTGTTCTTTCGAACGGGCTACCTTTTTTGGGTAGGGTTGTCCTTTTTATTGTTGTGATGTATGTTGCTACATCATAGTCGTCGTCATCTTCAATCTTTGGATCGCCGTACTGGTCGAAATCTTGCTCGTTGGCGACTCCATCCATTCCGATGATGTTTTTTTTCCTCTCCTCACGACAACGCGGCTAGGCTTTGTCGGGTCGGTAATGAAAAAACATTGGTCCACTTTGGTAGCCAGTACCCACGGTTCATTTTTCGCAGCCATGTTCGCACCGGCGGCCTTGGATTTGGCTACTTCGGGTATAACCATGGTTGTGAAATACCGGTCTTCTCTTTCGACGCTCTTTGCCCATCTGACACGGAACATCGACACCTTTTCTCCACAGTAGTCGAGCTTCCAGATCTCCTTGATTCTTCCGTAGAATCTTTCCTTCACGTTGTCATCGGTGTAGAATTCCGACGTTACGCCTGAGTTCTGATAATCACACTTGTTGTCCTTTTCCTCCGTGTAGAATGTGTAGCCGTTGATATCATATGCCTGATAGGTCACCAGGTTTTGCATCGGTCCCTGCGACAAGGTGAATATGATCTTTTCCGTGTCAGAAGAATGCGATCGCGGGGGATTATCAAGGAGCGTCTTCCTAAACCAATGCGTGAAATCTGAGTTGTGCTCTTTGATTATTTCTCCCTACGTCCTCTGTATGCCCCGGTCACTGTACTTCTTCTCGATTAACCTTTTGTGCTTCTGTACCCAAGGATCAACCAGTTCTAAATGCTGTAGCGCGACGAGGTTTGCTCGATCAAAGTCTGCGCGTCAAAAATCGAAGTTTGCATGCAGTATGCGACGACCCTCTCGGTGACCAGATCCGTCGAGCTTGCCAAGGTGCCTGTTAACGGGAAGACCGACAGGGTTCTCGATGTCTAGATAATTCGTGCAGAAAGAGATGCACTCTTCGGCCAGAAATCCCTTGGCTATGCTTCCATCTGGACAGGACCTAGTGCGAACGTATCCTTTGATGTGTCCGTTCATCCTTTCGGACGCCATCATGCTGCGGAGGAACATCGGCCCGAGTTGGACGATGTCCTCCACGACATGGACCAGCAGATGCACCATAATGTCGAAGAATGCGGTCGGGAAGTAGACCTCAAGCTCGCATAGTATTACCACGATCTCCTCCTATAGCCTCCCGAGCTGATTCACACCAATAGACTTCCTAGATATGACGTCGAAAAACTTGCAGAGGCCAAATAACGTTTCACGGACATGCTCGTCCATTATTCCTGTTAGTGCAATCGGAAGTACCTGCGTCATTAGCACGTCACAGTCGTGAGACTTCATGCCACTGAACCTCTGCTTCGCCTCGTCTAGGTATCTGCTTATCTTGCCCGCGTAGCCGTAAGGAAATTTTACTCCTAGAAGGCACTTGAAAAACTGTTTGATCTCATCCTATCTTAGAGTGAAGCAAGAAAGAGGGCAGTAATATTCGTTCTTCTTGAACTTTTTACCCTTCCGACGACCTTGTGTCGTCTCCGACTCATGATCATCGTCATCTTCCTGATCATCAGGAGTAGTGCGTCCTTCGTGAAGCTCCTTCCGGATACCCATGAATATCAGGTCGTGCCTTGCTTTCGGACCATCTTTCGTCCTATCTGGCATGTTGATTATGGTGGCGACCAGACTCTCGCACACGTTTTTCGTGATATGCATGATGTCGAGGCTATGAGGCGTGCGGAGAAACTTCCAGTATGGCAACTCCCAGAAAACAGACCTTGTTTTCCATACCTTCATCAGCGGCTTGTCTTGCTACCTCTTTCGCTTCTTTCCAGGGTTAGGACAATCTTTTCAGTTTTTCAGCAACTCTTCCACTTCTTCGCTGCTCCTACGCTCTGGGATTCCTCGGGTCTCAGATTTGCCATCGAACAGGTCTCCACGTTTTCTCCATGGATCATTCTTGCCAAGCCACCTCCGGTGCGCCATGAACACGGTTTTTGAAGACCCTGGATCTTTATCTAGTTGGAGATAGCTTGTGTTATCCATGCACCTAAAGCATGCACAGAATCCTTGGATAACCTGCCCCGAGATATACCCGCAACCTGGATAGTCTTGCACCGTAGTGACCAATGCGGCTCTCATAGTGAAATAATCTTGTGCGACGGTGTCGTAAGTATTGGCTCCAGATTCCCATAACGTGGTTAGCTCGTCTTTCAACATCCCGAGATACAGATTGATGTCGGTACCAGGTTGTTTCGGCCCTTGAATTAGCATACTCATTTGTATGTACTTCTTCATGCACAACCATGGAGGGAGGTTGTACATCCATACAAACACGGGCCAAGTGTTGTGCGTGCTGCTCTGGCTACCGAATGGATTGAGTCCATCGGTGCTCGCACCAAGCCTGATGTTCCTCGAATCTCCACCGAATTCTGGGAATTCGAGGTCCAATGCTTTCCACTGGCTAGCATCTGAAGGGTGCGTCATCAGATCATCCTTTTCGGGGTCATCGTCATCTCCTGGCTTCTTCCTTTCCGCATGCCATCGCATGAGGTTCGCTTCCTTAGGGTCCGCGAAATAGCGCTGCAGACGAGGAGTGATAGGAAAGTACCATACCACTTTTTGAGGTGCTTTCTTCCCTTTCTTGTATCGACTCATGTTGCACACCAGACATGTGGTTTTCTCCGCGTCCTCGCCCCGATAAATGATGCAATTGTTGATGCATACGTGATATCTAATGTGCGGTAGATCGAGAGGATAGACGATTTTCTTGGCATCCTCGATACTAGTTGGACACGTGTTCCCCTTCGGGAGACGGTCGTGCCAGAATGCCATCATATCGTCAAAGCTTGCGTCGCTCAATTTGTGTTTTGTCTTCATCTCCATAGCCTTGAGCATTACATTCAACCGGGTATCATCGGGCCTGCATCCTTCATACAATGGAGTAACCGCGTCTTTCTCAAGTTGCGCAAGATTGGCTTTCTCTCTAGCGGCAGCCCTGGCATTACTCGTCTGCTTGAGAAGTAGCTCTTGCACATAAGGGTCCTGCACCCAGCCTGACGTTGTTCCATCGTCGGCTGCTCCTCCGGCATCTAGATCATCATCATCCCGGTCTGCTTCCGCACCTTCACCATCTCCAGGAGACTCTTCATCATCTCGCCCATCCTTGCCGTGATGATCATCGTCATGTTGCCCACCTTCACCGTCTCCATCGTCTTTGTCATCGCTTATCCAACGAGTGTATCCATCCATGAAACCATGGCGGAGCAGGTGCGCCTGCAGATTATTCCCGGAATATGGGTCGATCACCCAGTTGAGTTTGCATCTTCTGCACAGACATCTTATCTCCGTCTTGTTATTTTGTATCATGTCGGCCGTCGCATATTTAAAAATCTAGCCACAATGCCTTCACTCATTATGCAGACCATTTTTGCATGCACGGTGTACACGGTACAATTAGAAGTCTATTAGAACCATATAATAAATGCATGCATGCAATGGTCGATAGAAAATTTCGGCATGACCTATCCTAAAATTAGGACCTTTGCGAAATGCCAAAGTCTTGCCAAAATGGAAATGAATCAACATTTTGGCAAAACAAATGGCAACTTGTTCACACACAAACTCAAGAGAGAGAGACCGATCCATACACACATGAACATATCATTATCCTCTCCATACACACACATGCATGCA
The DNA here is from genome assembly GCA_916181665.1 of Avena sativa. NCBI lineage: Eukaryota > Viridiplantae > Streptophyta > Magnoliopsida > Poales > Poaceae > Avena > Avena sativa. The sequence goes on from OV702296.1 coordinate 224,474,113, forward strand.
TATGAGCATCGATACTCTCCATATATATACACACACATGATCATCGATCCTCTCCATATACACACATCATGAGCATCAATCATCTACATACATATGAGCATATCATCCATATACACATGAACACATCCTTACATGGACAACTTACCGAGATGAGATACCGAGATCGCGAGAAGATGGAAAGGAGAGGTGCGCGCAAGACCGGAGAAGGAGATGAGAGACCGAAGAGCTTCCTCTATTACGTATGTAACATCCAAGGCAAGTTCCACATGCTAAAAATGGTGAATGAGTGGAGAAATTGAGGTGGGAAGGAGAAGGATCCTGACTAGATCTAAGGAGGAAGAAGAAGGAGAAAGTGAAGTGTGGGGTGGTGGAGATGATCACATTATCACATGTTTGTGCACATGCATGGTCGACACATCCGTGGCGCACATGGCCCTAGTGCACCACAGGGAAAAATCACATCCGTGGCGCACATGCCAGAGTGCGCCACGGATATTTCTGCCCATTTAAGGAGCATAGGGGGCTTCACATAGGCGTAGCGCACTTACCACATGTGCGCTACGGCTATCCCTAACAACCGTAGCACACCTCCCGCATGTGCGCTACGGGTATGAGGCATGCGGGCAGCAAGGCCCTGGCCCACACATATCTGTGGCGCACTATGACCATGTGCGCCACGGTTGTTCTAGTTACTAGTAGGGCACTGCCCACAGGTGAGCCACGCCTGTTTTAGCCGTGGAGCACTTCAACCATGTGAGCCACGGATGTGCTGATTACCTATAGCCATTTTCCTAGTAGTGATAGATACTAGGGTTAGGTTTTCTGTTTACTGTTGTTGATTCTAGATCGAATTTCTTTCCCCTTTCTTTCTACCCGAGGTAGATCTACAACCCTAGGAATATCTGATACCATTGTTAGATCTCTAGGATCCTACTAGGGTATATCTAGTCGAGTAGTCTTTGTCTATAAATCAAAATTGAGTTGGTCACTGCTAGAGAAAGAGAGATGGAGAGGGGATTGATAGGCGATACTTTCTCCTTGGCTAGAGGAGCTCGAGGAGTTGGACATGGTGATGCAGAGACGACGAGCGCGGGTCGTCGGCGAGGCTTCCCGTTACTCCTCCGCTCCCTAGATTGGTAGGGTTGTGTCGGTGGGGTGGACGGCTTCGCGAAAAACCTTGTGTTGCGAGCCGCCGGCTCCCACCTTATATAGCGCAGTGTAACAGGGGATCACCAACCATGTAGGTTTGGGCGCCCGCGATCACGACACAGATCAAAGGGCCCGATGGGCAGTTGGGCCCACTCGGGAGGAGACCAATCTAACAGTATCACCTTGTTATGGTGATTATGACTTAAATATCTTGTGTTTGAAATGTTTTCAGCATATATGTACATATTCTTGTGTTTTAAATAGTATTTTTCAAGTGCTATCCGAGATGGAAAAACAGAAACTATAGATGCTTTTTTCTGGAGAAGAAAATAAAGCATCAGGGAGATTCGGTGACTCCAGGTTTGTCCAGCCACCCCCAAAAGACTGAAGGAACCCATGTAGTCACAAATGCAGCAAGGAAGAAGAATCAAACCTAGTATTAGTCCTGGCTTCATCATTTAGGTCTATTTAATAAAAGAACAAGTGGTGGCATGGCTCCGAGCACCAAATCTTGAATGAATCATAGTAACTCTAATTTAATCGATTGCTGACTCTAATCGAGATTGGTATGCTGTCACTCACATGGACTGCAACATTTTTCGCATCATGCAATGTGGCCACCTTAAAACCGTACTTGTTTTTGGATTAGGCAAGTGTGCTCACCAATCCAATAACCTTAAACGCATGTTAATCTATTTGCAACTTGGTTGCTGCCATTACCACCCAAATGGCAATAATGTTTCTGCAGGTGCCCACTCCAACAAGTATGGTAATAAAATGCTCTCTCTGTTCAAAAATAACTGAATTGGGTTTAGCTATATACTAAAATACGTCTAGAAACTTTCGAATCTAGACAAAACCAAGTCAATTATTTCTGGACGGAGAGAGTATTATCTTTTGAGATCATGACCAACATGTATGCTACCTGAAATTTAGAGTTGACACACATTGTAGTAGACTACCATATGCAAAAGTATACTGAAAAGAAATAAAACTTTAGGTGTTTGTGAGCATGCAAAGGATTCATACGGTCTGTACGAAAGATGCCACCATATTTATATGTTGTAGTTGATCTACGACTTTATAGCCCCGAGATTTTGCATCTTAATTGTACACCAGAATATGCATACGGAACTGGCATCAAAAGTCATACAACTGTCACTGAAAAAAGGCAGTTCAGTTTGGCGCCTTTCTTATTTTCTCATTATTTTAATTTCAACATCTCAAGATATAATTGGAAAACTACCATGTTATTGGATATAGCACATAGCTCTGTAAAATGTGTACTACCTAGAGATTACATATAGGAAAACAGGATATTTTGACGAGAGAAAACATATCTCACGAGAGAAAACCCTCCCGGGTCGCCTCCCTCCCAGGCAGCTCCAGAGGCGCCGCCATCCCATCTTCCGGTCCCGACCGATCTAGTAGAAGAGGCCGCCGCTGCCGCCGGTGCCAGCGGTGGTAGTGGTGCCCACCCTGTCGGAATGACGGTGGGCGGAGATGGTCGCTCAGTCGCGTCACGCGGGAGGCGGTGTGGCGTTGATTGAGGCTGCGGGCCAGCATGGCCTAGGCGGGGCTGGGGCTTGAGAACTTCAGCATAGGGGCGATGACGTGGAAGCGGCGGGGCGCCGCCAGTGTGGCCGCCGGTGACGGCGCAGATCTCCGGCGCGTGCGATCTGGCCCTTTTGTTCCTTTTCGGGGATGGAGGAGCCCAGGTTGGGCTGCGGCTGCAGGGGTTCTCGATCCCCTCGACATCCCAGCCTTCTATTGCATCCTTGTGCTGCCTTCGTGCCGGAGGAGGCTAGCGGCGTGGGGGCCTGCGAATCTCGCGAATAATGGCAGCGGTCCTAGGGTTTCTCCCGCGCCAAGACGAAGATCTACTGATGTCTGCCATCGGTGATCTAGCTAGAGTTTCGAGTTCCGGAAGGCTCTGCCGACGAACTCCCATGGGCGCATATGCCTGGAGATTGCTGGATCGGAAGGTATTCGGTCGTGTGTACCCATGTTTTTTCTGGCCGTTTGGTTTCAGCTGGAGCATTGCGAAGCTCTGTTGTTTGTTACCATCATGTGTCATGTCTTCGACGATCTATGGTGAAGTCAGACGCAGAGAATGCTAGGAAAGAAGGATCATGAGAGCAGCGATGGTGATTTGAGTCTTTGTGGCGATGAGAAACTGGCTGCATGATTTGTGCAGCGACCGCATGTGGGGGAGAGACAACACAGGAGGAGTTCCCAGTCTTATCTTGTAGGATGAATATCCAATGTCTGGCCTTAATTGGTTGTACCTGGCAATGGCCTTGTTGAAGGTATTGATTTACAGGCGAGGACTTTCTTCGGGGTGAAAACTTATGATCTTTGATCGGGTGATGACAGTGCTTATGCACTGTTTGCTTTTTGAAGGCGTCGCTATTGGAGTGGTTGGACTACTGGTGTTGTTCTTGTGGTGTTAGTGTTGTTGCTTAGATAAATCGTTCTCTGTAGCGGGACTTCTTTTTTTAATTCTTCTTCTTTTATTCTGGATTGTGTGCATCCGTAAGGCCACTAGGGCATGCGTTGTTGGAGAGGCTGCGTGTAATTGGTATCTCTTGATATTAATATATACTCTTGTCCAAAAAAAAAATGTTTCTAGATATATAAAAACTTAGACAAATCCAAATCACTTATTTCTGAATCAACGAAGAAAGTATAGGATAACTTGTTGAGGTGCAGTTCGATGGCTCTACCAACATATCAGCACCAAACTTTGAAGAAAGTGTACTACCCACCTTTACAGATATGCTAATATATCGACATACAGTTAGATGACTCTACCAAGATATGAGCACACAACCTCGGATATGATGGGTGGCCCACATGTTATGGTGGTAACATTAGAGCAAGTATAATAAAAATGAGTCATCTAATTATAAGACTTAAAATACTATATTTATGATGAGTTGGCCGAGAGAATATGAGAAAGAAAGGAAGTGCTCTCGTCAAGAGTCACCTCCTACACGTTCTCCTAGACACTTTATGAGATTAAAAAATGGAATATATATTAATAAAATAACATATTTTTTATAACTAGCTATTATATGTGTTGGCTATATTATATGTGTTCGCTATAGACGATATGACACTGTCTTACATCCAGCAATAGGATATACTATTGAACTTGATCTTAACTAACATGGTGAGTACCAAGATATGAGCACACACTTCTAAATAATTTGTACTACTCCCTCCGACCCATATTAGTCGACTCAAATTTGTCTAGATTTAGATGAATCTAGACACTATTTAATATTTGGGTTCATCTACATTTTGACAAATCCAAGTCAAGTAATATGGGTTGGAGGGAGTACAACCTTAGCTCCGATTCCTATGTTATGACATGACAATAGTTAATATCGAAATTTGAAATGTTGGGCGGGGGTAACACAATTATTTGTTTATTAACCAGAGTTTTAAAAAAAAGGAGCTGGTTGACAGCATATTCCGCGGCAGATGAGGAACATGTATGAAGCCAATAGTCATTCCTCGTACTGGAGTTAAACTATGGATGGCAGTACGTTTGCAACAATATGTTATACTACATGGACGTCTTTATTGTACAGTAGACAACTAGGAAAATAGTATGTAGTGGGGCCATTAACTAACCTGCTCTATGGTTTAGCTATTTAATCTTTCGCTTTTGGGTCGTCATCATGCACATGGGCACGATCCGGCCTTTAGCTTGCAAACCAAAACAAGCAAATAAAACAATATTACAATTTAGCTGATTGGTATGGGGGAAAGCTCTTCTAGCTGAATTAGACTTGTTGTCACCTGGAAGAATCCATTAGCACCTAGCGAGCTATCAAGCTCCCTTTCCATTCTTATTTTTCCTCAATCCACCGGCAGAAGGATAGTCTGATCTATAAATAGATCGAGAGACCGGAGAAGAAGAGGAGGAGGATGGGGAGAGGAAAAATCGCAATCGAGCGGATCGACAACGCGACGAACCGCCAGGTGACCTTCTCCAAGCGACGTGGTGGGCTGATGAAGAAGGCTCGGGAACTCGGTATCCTCTGCGACGCCGATCTTGCACTCATCGTCTTCTCCAGCACCGGTCGTCTCTACGACTATGCAAGCTCGAGGTTCATTAACAAACGTCATCTCTGCTCTTGTAACTTCTAATTACTTGTTTGGTCCTTTCTTAGTTAGTTAATCTGGTCGATTGTTGTTATCACTATGAAGTACTAAAACTTTGAATATGTTTGTGATTTCTTATTATCAGCGGCATGAATGCAATAATAGAGCGCTACCAGGAGGTAAAAGAGGAGAATTGCGGTGTGTTAAATCCAATATCTGAGGCAAAGGTATGTAAATATTCATAGTACCTAGCAAGCTTAATTTCCACACTACACATATTTAACTGATAAGGACGATGCATTTGTTCCAGCTACATGAATATGTAGATCACTAATTAGTTATGCACTAAAATGAATATTCATAAAGTTGCACAGACAAAGTGACCACACTTTGCTAATTACAATTGGATGCAATATATGAGAAGGACAAGTGAGTTCTCGTGGGACCTTGGTAACAAAAATTACCAAACAAGAGCCAGAAAATTATGGGCCGCCATTTTCTTGGCTTCTGGCTACACATCATAACAGAAACCTGTCATCATTAAAAAAAAAGGAATCTACCAAAATAAGTAGGATATAGTAGAAAAATGGATGAAATAGTGTTGAAACACTTTAAATAATATGTTTATCTTGATAGAATTGTGTGTAACACGGAATAGTAAGAGCACGTGCAGCATGGCAATCCCCTCCCCTCGGCTTGTTAGTTGTGACATAACTCACACATGACTCTCTTAAGCATCTTTTTTTAGCCTATAGACTTAATCCATGGCAGGATATATAGGTTGTGGCTGGATGCATCTTTCCTTGTCTCAACACTAGCTAGATAGGTGGTCTTATCAGGCTATCCCATCTAGTAAAAAGGTGTATTCTAGGATAATATCAGTAACTCGAAATCTTGCAAAATATCAGTTTGTGTTTATATTTTTTATCATGCGATTAAAATTTTGCCAGATTCTATTTTTTTTCATTTATGACGAAGAGGTGTGCTTCCATGCCCCCCCCCCACCCACCCCGATACGAAACTCGAAGGGTAAGTTTTCCCGTGGTAGTTTTTTTCCTGTTTGGCCCGTCGAAACCCATATCCAAGCCATGTATACCCTCGTATCAGTATACTTGGTAGAGCTAGGTATAGTCCACGTGTCCACTAGTACTATCATTCGATCCACGTATCGTATACTTGGTACAGACTGTTAAATGTAACTTTGTAATGGATCTAGTCTAGATCTATCAGTAGCACTGTACTTTACCTTTCTAGATCGAAACAGAGAGAGAGAGAGAGAGGGAACCGAGAGGAGAACTACCTGCTCCCTGACTCGACAGACATGAGCCAGAGGGGATGCCCGAGCTGGTGCCGGAGCTAGAGCCTCCGTCGTTGGCCATGGGTGGTAAAGGGGTTGAGTGTGGCGGCGGTGGAGCTTCCCGTCGGCGCAGCGCTAGCCTAGATCCGGTAGGGCTTTTAGGTGGGGCGGCTAGGGCATGGCTAACCTCGTGAGGCGTGCTGCCGGCCCTCCCACCTCTTTATATAGCGCTGGCGACAGGGGCCCACCAACCAGATAGGGTTGGACGCCCCCGATCAGGGCGCGGATAGGGGCGTGACGGGCCGTTGGGCCCGTTCACGTTTGAGATCTATCTAACATTCTCCCCCTAGATCTCGACTTTACTTTTAACTTTGTACTTTACTTATTTCATCGTAGATCGATACATAGAGCATGTTTCATCGTCTCAGCTCAATTGCCGATAGAATCAGACAACCACTATATACCTTTCTATTTTGAAACAAATCATGTTACTTTAGGGCCTCTGTAGTCCAGGAATCATAGGCTTCCCATTAAACCCATGCCGGCTATGTGTTCCTTGAACACATTGGGTGGTAAGCCTTTCGTTAGCGGATCCGCAAGTATATCCTTTATCCTTATATGCTCGAGTCTTATAGTTTGATCCTGGACTTTGTCCTTCACAACATAATACTTTATATCTATAGACTTTGTAGCATTACTCGACTTGTTGTTGTGAGCATAGAATACTTCGGGCTCGTTGTCACAGTACATCTTTAGTGGCATGCTGATGCAGTCAACCACTTTCAAGTCGGGTAAAAATTTCTTTAACCATAACGCCTGTCCCATGGCCTCATAACATGCTATAAATTCTGCATACATCGTTGATGATGCAACTATCGACTGTTTGGCGCTTCTCCACGAAATAGCACCTCCTGCGAGAGTAAAGACATACCCCGTCGTGGACTTTCGGTCGTCTTTATCTCCTGCAAAATCCGCATCTGAATACCCTCTTATCTCTAGGGAATCAGATCTTCTATATGTTAGCATGAGGCCTTTTGTGCCTTGCACATAACGCAAAGCTTTCTTTACCATCTTCCAGTTCTCTATGACTGGATTCTCTTGATATCTACCGAGTACCCCGGTGATAAATGCTAAGTCAGGGCGAGTGCACACTTGTGCATACTGTAAGCTTCCAACAGCCGAAGCATATGGTACTGACTTCATTTGATCGATCTCATATTGATTCTTTGGACATTGGGATTTCCCAAAACTGTCGCCCTTGACTATGGAAGCAGGTGTTGCATTACTTGCATGCATATTGTATTTCTTTAAAATCTTTTCACAATACGCTTTCTGCGACAGTCCTAACACTCCATTCTTTCTATCTCGGTGAATTTCTATGCCCAAAACATAAGAAGCTTCACCAAGGTCTTTCATGTCAAAATTTTAGGACAAGAACTTCTTTGTCTCTAGTAGTAGACTAACATCACTGCTGGCAAGCAGAATGTCATCCACATACAGAATTAGGAAAATATATTTCCCACTTTTGAACTTTGCATAAATGCAGTTGTCCTCAACATTTTCCTTGAATCCAAATCTTTTAATGGTATCATTAAACTTTAAATACCACTGCCTAGAGGCTTGCTTTAACCCATAAATGGATTTCTTTAGGCGGCATAATATGTTCCTTCCCCTCCATGAAAAAACCCTTGGGTTGTTTCATGTAAACATTTTCTTCTAAATCTCCATTTAGAAATATCGTCTTAACATCCATTTGATGTAACTCTAAATCAAAATGTGGAACTAGTGCCATGATGATTCTGAAGGAGTCCTTACATGAGACCGGAGAAAAAGTCTCATTGTAATATACGCCTTCTCTTTGCGTAAAGCCTTTTGCCACGAGTCTAGCTTTGTACTTTTCTACATTCCCATTGGAGTCATACTTTGTTTTGTAGACCCATTTGCATCCTACTGTTTTGGCTCCTTTAGGAATTTCCTCTAAGTCCCAAACATTGTTGGAACTCATTGATTTCATTTCATCTTCCATTGCCTCTACCCACTTGGCTGAGTGAGGGCCACTCATGGCTTCTTCATATGAGGTAGGATCGCCCTCCATATGAACTACATTGTAGACTTTGTAAATTTCTTTGGAAATGGCTAGTCTTCGTTCTCTTTTAGACCTTCTGAGTTCATCAGACTCTTGCTCATTTCTTGCCTCGGGTTCAGGCACATTTACAGTAGGTGGCTGTTCTGGCTCCCTTTCGTGCTCAACAGTGGGTTCAGGTGGCTCCTGATGGACAGGTTCCGAACTTTCGCCCATTGTTGTCACGTGTGGAGTCACAACAGGTGCCGTCACCACAACCTCAGGGGTTGTAGATGGTGGCACAACAGGTAGCGAGAAAAATGTCTCCTGAGTCATCGGATTAGGTGCATGCACCCTCTTCTCCTCAAGATCAATTTCCCTAGCTACCGTGCTCTCCCTCATCAATTCGTCCTCCAAGAAGACTGCATGTCTCGTTTCTACAAACTTTGTGTATCTGTTGGGACAGTAGAAACGATAGCCTTTTGACTTATCTGGATAGCCAATAAAATGGCAAGATACTGTTTTTGGGTCTAACTTTGCAATGTTTGGATTAAAAACTTTTGCCTCAGCTGGGCTCCCCCAGACCCTCAAGTGGTGCAGAGAGGGGACTCTGCCTGTCCACAATTCATACGGTGTTTTGGGCACCGAGCTACTTGGTACTCTGTTAAGAATGTGAATGGCGGTTTTAAGCGCCTCCATCCACAATCCCAATAGGAGGGTGGAATAGCTCATCATGCTGCGCACCATATCCATAAGGGTACGGTTACGCCTTTCAGCTACTCCGTTTTGCTGAGGTTTGCCCGGCATAGAATACTGGGCGACTATTCCATTTTCTTGCAGGAACCTTGCAAAAGGTCCTGGTACTTGACCATATGGAGTATGCCGACCGTAGTACTCCCCCCCAAGATCGGACCGAACTATCTTAATTCTTTTATCATGCTGATTTTCTACTTCAGCTTTGAAAATTTTAAATTTATCCAATGCTTCAGATCTTTCTTTAATTGGATAAATATAACCATACCGGGAGTGATCATCCGTGAATGTTATGAATGAATCATAGCCATCCACACTTTTCACCGGAAACGGTCCACAAATATCCGTGTGGATTATTTCTAGTGTAGCTATGCTTCGGTTTGCACCCTTTTTAATTTGTTTGACATACTTTCCTTTAATCCAATCTATGCATTATTCTATGTCTGAGAACTCTAACGGAGGAAGAATGTCATTTTTAACGAGGCTTTCTATTCTTCCCCTCGAAATATGGCCTAGTCTGCAGTGCCATAACTTCGATGAGTCAAGAGTTCGCTTTCTTTTCTTTTGTTCTTTGTTCGACAAGGGAGCTTTTTCATTCACATCACACACAGAAAATACTTTCTCATGCAAAGATAATAAATATAACTTGTCATGTAAGGTAGCAACACCCACACAAATATCTTTTAACCAAATGGCACATTTGCCATTTCCAAAATAACACTCATAAGAATCTTTGTCCAAGCACGACACACTTATTAAATTTCTATGAATTGAAGGAACAAAAAGAACATCCTTGAGCAAAAGAGAAGAGCCATCAGCCAGCTCCAGAGGGACGTCACCAATGGCCTCCACTTCTGCTTCAATCCCATTCGCCACTTCAATGAGTCTTTCTCTTTTTGGCAAAATCCTTGTCGAATGGAACCCCTGTAAAGAGTTGGCAACATGAACAGTTGCACCAGAATCAATCCACCAAGTATATCTAGAAAACTTTTCATACAGAGATTCATTAACAAAAGAAACTATATCTTTACCATTTTTGGCCATGATGTACTTCAGCCAAACTGGACAATCTTTCTTGTAGTGGCCAGTCTTTTTACAGTGGTCTTTTTCCCCAAGGGTGGACTGCTGGTGCTGGTACTAGTGCTGCATTGGGCCCTTTCCATGTGGCTTGGAGGGTGAGCCACCATGGTTACCGTTTGTGAAGCTTCTCTTCCTGTTGTCCTTCACGAAGTTCAAGGAACCACCGTGAAGGGCCTTCAGCCTTTCCTCCTCTTGGGAGCACATCCCAATGTTATTTTCTATGTCCCACTTTTCAGGGGACATGTTATAGTTTATTACGAAGTTCTCAAATGGCTGTGGAAGAGAGGCCATCACCAGGTGCACCAGAAGTGCTGGATTTAGCTCGAGGTCCTCATCCATGGGCTTCAGCTTGGCTTCCATGTTTGACATCCCCAAGATGTGCTCTCTTATTCCGTGGGGCCCTCCCGTGTACTTTTCAGTCACCAGCTGTTTTAACAGCTGGGTCGCATACATCTTTGAAGAGCCAGTAAACTGGCTCTTTATCTTTGTAAGGTATTCTACCATGGAGGCACACTCTCCAATTGAGCCCACTATGGCGTTCTCAATTGTGTTCTTTACGAAAGCCAAACATTTCTTATTGGCATTCACCCACTTTTGATTATCAATCGAGTAGGCCAGCTCCAATGGAGCATGGTCCCTCTTCCTTTTCTCAAACGCAGCACTTTCCTCAGCATCTCCCCTGACAGGGTCAGCGGGCTTGACTGGTTGCTTGGTGTCAACCACCCAATCCACTTCGGCGCATACAAACGCCAAGTCGACCTTTTTCCTCCATTCGGAGTAGTTGTCACCCCTTAGCAGCGGGATATCCTTCAAACAGCTCATGAGGTTGAGACCTCCTGAAAACCACAAAAGATATGAGATCACCAAAGAAAACAACTGTATGCATTAACTCAACGTTGGTATGAATTAAGCATGCAATTGTTTTGTGCTATTTAAAATTACATCACCGTTGGGTAGAAATAAAGTTAAATGCACCTTTAATTCTCAATGGAAAAGATCATGATCATGTTTATTTACAACGTTGGTCAATTAATAACATGGGACACAATCATCTTTTAATTACTTTGTCACACCTTTATAACAAAATTTAAACAAAACTTTATTGCATTATTGCAATTTAAACCATCTATTTGCAGCGGAAACATTAATAATGACTTTCATAAACTTTAATCTTTATAGAAAAAATTCTGCTTTAATATCATTCTCTAGTCAAAATATACTTGAAATAAAATGACTAGAGAAAACTATTTGAAAATTGCTTTAAAAACTAAGCAAAACAATTTAAAACAGCTAAAACATACTCTAAAAATAAAAAATAATAAAAATTGTACTGTGTCGCGCGGCCCACAACGGCCCAGCACGCCTGGGGTTATCAGCCGCCTAGGCAGGCTAGCGCCCGCTCGCTGCCTTGCCGCTTGGCCCACCAGCAGCCTGGCCGCTTGGCCCGCCAGCAGCCCAGCTTGCGGCCTGGCCACGCTCGCCATCGGCCCGTTTGGCCCACCTGGCCCGCTCGGCCTCCCCCACCCCCGCGCAGATCCTGGCCGTCCATCTGCCTACCCTAGATCGGACGGCCAGCCGCGCGCTTCGGAGGTATAAAAGCCCCCAGGCCGCCCCCCCCCACAAACCCTAACGCCACTTTCCCCACTCGCCCCCCCCCCCCCCCCGCGTACACTCCGCGTGAGCTCTGCGGCGGCGCCGCGGGCACCCCGCATGCTCACCGCAGCGGGGCCGCATGCACCCCGCGCAAGGCCGAGGCGAGGCGTCCCCTTCGGCGCGCCCCTTCCTCTTTGTTAGCTCCGGCGGCTGTCCCGCGTGAGGCCGAGGCGAGGCGAGGTGGCCGCGACGGTGCGCCCCTCCCTCTGCCTTGGCTCCGGCGGCGCACGCTCGCGAGTCGGGTGAGGCGAGGTGGCCGCGACGGTGCGCCCCTCCTTCTGCCTTGGCTCCGGCGGCATATGCAAGCACCCCTCCTCTCTGTCTCTGGCAGCGGCGGCATGCAAGCCCCGCGCTTGAGGAGGTGGGAGGGGTCTTTGGTGGCGCGATTTGTGGCGGTGTTGGGGGGAGGCGGCCGTCCGTCCGGCGACTGCGCCGGCGACGGTCCCCTCCCTCTCCTCCATCGCCACCCTCTTACTCTTCTTCCCCTTTATGGCAGTGCGAGGAGAGACGAGATGGTCGGCGCTCCGGCGAGCCCCTCCGTCTGCCCCACTAGACTTCGGCTGAAGCCATGGAGCCTTACTTCCCCCCTTGGCGGCGGTGCGTCCACCCGTGGGTGGGCGCACGACCGTCAAGCGGCGCAGTGGCGACGCCCTTTGCCGGCGCACGGCGGCGGCCGGTGGGTCTGCCTCCCCCCTTTTTTTGATTGACTTTTCTTTGGGAATTTGTGGGGATCTATGGGCTTTGGGGTTTGTCTTTGATTTGGGATGCTTTTGTGGCTTAGATCTAGGGTTTTGCTTTGCCCCGAAGGGGTATGTTCTTTGTCTAGATGCCTCATAGTGATGCTCATCTAGATCGAGAGGAACGGCGCGGCCTTAGGGCAAGCGCACTTTAGATCTAGGACTTTTCTCTTCTTTTGGACTTTTGCTTTCTACTTTTGCACCGAAAAATCTAGCAAGTAAAACTTGCTCTGATACCAATGTTAAATACAACTTTGTAATGGATCTAGTCTAGATCTATCAGTAGAACTGTACTTTACCTTTCTAGATCGAAACAGAGAGAGAGAGAGAGAGGGAACCGAGAGGAGAACTACCTGCTTCCTGACTCGACAGACATGAGCCAGAGGGGATGCCCGAGATGGTGCCGGAGCTGGAGCCTCCGTCGTTGGCCATGGGTGGTAAAGGGGTTGAGTGTGGCGGCGGTGGAGCTTTCCGTCGGCGCAGCGCTAGCCTAGATCGGGTAGGGCTTGTAGGTGGGGCGGCTAGGGCACGGCTAACCTTGTGAGGCGTGCTGCCGGCCCCCCACCTCTTTATATAGCGCTGGCGACAGGGGCCCACCAACCAGATAGGGTTGGGCGCCCCCGATCAGGGCGCGGATAGGGGCGTGACGGGCCGTTGGGCCCGTTCACGTTTGAGATCTATCTAACACAGACGAGTTTGGTTCCTGCTCACGTCACCATACAATACGTGTAGGGGTATGTACGAGCGGGTCTGTACAGTTCAAACTGTGCCATACGAGCTCCTCTAGGGCTTTACCGAGCCATTGTGCCCTTCGTTTTGAAGGGGTACGGGTGAATCCAGGCTGTCCATGAGTCTGACTTTGCAATAGTTTCGAGGAGGGGGGACACCGGAGCAAAAGTGACGAAAGACATAGATGGCTCTTGACCTCTTGTGAATCTTCGTGAAAACTAGCTTCCTCATGCAGCTCTATATTCCATTACAATCAATTGTTTTGATGGTGAATAAGGGCACATATAAATTGTTAATAAGATGGTTCCCTCTTATGCATTATACGATCGTCCACAAAATACAACAATGTGTTATATAATGCATTATCCTTTAGTGTTATCTCAACATGTTATGTAATACATTATCCTTTAGTGTTATCTCTGACAACCAGTGGTGGCATGCATAAATATGTAGAGATTAAAATTTATCAACATAGAGTGTGACAAAAGATACTATCTCGTAAAGTTGATTGAAATTTCATATTTTTTTATTTGAAGAGAATATATCTTAGATCTTGTTTCACTCTCTTCTATGCCAAAACATCATACTACGTTCCTTCAAAAAAATCATACTATGTGGTATTTTTAAGATAGCACCATTTGTCTTAAGGATTTCCTAATTTTGCAGTTATGGCAGAGGGAGGTTACAGCCTTGAGGCAGCAAGTGCAGAACTTACAACACAATAATAGGTACTTTAGCATTCCCTCCAGGAGGTTCGTAAGATCGTAACAGTTTTGAGACTAATGTCTACAATATATTTGACTGACAAAATATGTTTTATTTGCGAAAACAATACCATTAAAAACTACTTTTAAATAAGAAGGGGAGTATTTTGTTTGTTAAATTAATCTCAAATACAAAAGGCTTTATGCACCGGAACAAGGGAGTATCACCTATGAATATAAATCAAATGTTAATTAGTAGAGCTATCCATAATTCTTGTTTTAGTTTTTCATATGCAATTGGATAAAAGGTGTGTACGATGATGCATGTCAAGATCTCTGTCTTGAAGACAAGGCCGGCAAAAAACCATGTATATAGTAGAAATTTTTGTTGCATGAATGAAGATACTAGGTATCTATTGCCTCTGTTACAAAATTCTTGTCGTGGTGTTAGTTCATGCCACGACAGGAATTAGGAAATAGAAGGAGTAGTAGCTAGTTACACCGTTAAATCATGTGGTCTCTGATGGATACACAGGAAACTACTAGGAGAGGAACTATTTGGCTCAAATTTTCAGGATCTACAGTGTCTCCAGAACCAACTTGAGATTAGTTTGCATTCTGTAAGAAAGAGGAAGGTACCTTTTCTTTCCCCTTCTTTATTTATTAATTTTTACTGCAATTATACACGCATGATACGTACTTTACATGTAATTGATTTCTTTAGGAGCAACTTCTGGCGGAGGAGATCCAAGAACTCAACCAAAAGGTTCACTACATCGTACAAATCTTCTTGCTACTATTGATGCTATTGTCGGTGTTGAAATAGCTCAAGTGTTGATTCTCGCATAGTCTCAGTCAAAAAACAACTAATTATATTATGATGAGATCGAATTCTCTCTTGTAGGGATTTCTTATTCAGCAGGGAAATCTAAAACTTGGCAAGAAGTTGAGAATTGCTTATGAGCACAAGATGGAACTGCAAAAGAAGGTAAGAGATGTCTTACATTCCCTAGTATTAAAATGCTAGGCAATACCATAATAAGTGGCCATAAGTGCATGCATCATCTGATGAAGAGGCAAGTAGTGTCTTCCTTACTTATTACATAAAAAATTGCAAGCTATTCCCTCCGTTTAGAAATATAAGATGTTTTAGGTTTGTGAAGGAGATATATCTAGACACCTTTTAGTGTATAGGTTCAAATGAATCAAGACACTAAAATGTGTCTAGATACATCTCATTCACAAAGCTAAAACATCTTATATTTCCAAACGGAGGGAGTAATACATAATTCTAGTTCGTACATCTAGAAGTCTCAGAAATTTTGAAACAAAATCATATCATACAAGTATGTCATTTCAGACATCACCATGATTTTTATGTCAAAACATTGACCATTCTAGTTGGTAAAAAAATTCCATTAGTGATCAAACTTAAGAATGTTTGACTAGTTCAAATCATAAAACGGCTAATATTTGTGATCAAGGAATGTGATGCCCCTGACTCATGAGTAATGAGAAAGAAAATGCAGGTTTGTTCAGGCAGTAGCTCCACTCCAGTAAAAAATAAATACCAACTTCAAATTATATGGTTCCAGGCATGGGTGACAAATGAATTTATATGTGATAATTACTTAGATTTATAGAGGCATCAGATCAAGTGATCAACAGCAGGCTGGCGGGAGCAACACCAAAGCTAGAACACGAGCACAAAATATTGACCTTGAGTTGTGCCAGCATGAACATGAGGATGAATAACACCGATTACCTCATCTATAGGTAATTATTCCTGTCTAGTTACATTGTTAAAAAGATCCACTTGCTCAGTCACGTGTAAAAGCAATTAAAACTAATTACAATGCTATTTTTAACCAAAATTTCTTGATTTTCTTGAAGCCACTCTGGTGTATTTCAGTGCTTGGACGATCTCGAAACTCATCAATTGTTGCGCATACAGCCCAATTTGCATGAGGAGTCAACAAACATGTATGCATGTCATGCACATGAAGACTAAACTAAAATGAAGCATAACATGCCTGAACCTATATATTTTGTAGTGTTCAACACCCATGTAGAGCTGCAAATGTATTTATGTGGATCTAACTCGATCTCTAAGAGGAGAAGAGAAGTTCATGTCAACGATGAATTAATATGTGTACGCTATGTTTTTAGATACTCACAAATGTCGATCTTTTGAGATATAAGATCAGAACCATTGATGACTGTTGGAGATATGCCCTAGAGGTAATAATAAATGTAGTTATTATTATATATCTTTGTGTTTATGATAAATGTTTACATTCATGCTATAATAGTATTAACAAGGAAACCATTAATACTTGTGTGATTTGTAAACTTAATTTGAAGTCCCTAGTATGGCCTCTATACTTCACTAGCTTGTTGGTTGATTGATGATGTGGTTTCTTTGTCATGAACATTGAGATGTTATCAACAACAAGATCATATCGTTAGGAGAATGATATGGTGGACATACTCCTATAGACAAGCGTAGCATAAAGATCAAGTCATTTCAATAGTTCAATTGCTATATGCTTTCTGATACATAGTAACCTAATTCCTTCGACCATGAGATCATGCATATTGCCTTTACTGGATGGATGCTTTGATGTCATCAAACACCACACCGTAACAGGGTGGCTATAAAAGTGGCATTGGGTGTTCGGAAAGTATTGGTTGAAACACATGGATCAAGAGTGGGATTTGTCCATCCACATGACGGATAGATATTCTCTGGGCCCTCTCGGTGAAATGTCATCCAATTAGCT
The DNA here is from genome assembly GCA_916181665.1 of Avena sativa. NCBI lineage: Eukaryota > Viridiplantae > Streptophyta > Magnoliopsida > Poales > Poaceae > Avena > Avena sativa. The sequence goes on from OV702296.1 coordinate 224,491,176, forward strand.
TGCAAGCATGTGACTTGGTCACAAGGGATCACATATCACGGGAACGAGAAAAGAGTACTTATCAGTAACGAGGTTGAACTAGGTATGCAGAGATACCGACGATCATGACCTCGGATAAGTAACATATCGTGAGACAAAGGGAAATTGGTATCGTATGTAAGTGGTTCATTCGATCGCAAAGTAATCGTAGAAATATGTGGGAGCCATATGAATTTCCAGATTCCTCTATTGGTTATTGTTCGGAGAAGTGTCTCGATCATGTCCGCATAATTCACGAACCGTAGGGAGACACACTTAAGGATTCGACGTTGTTTGAGTAGTTATGGTATTATGAGAAAGAGACCGAATGTTGTTCGGAGTCTCGGATGGGATCCGGGATATCACGAGGTGATCCGGAATGGTCCGGAGAATAAGATTCATATAAGGAAAGTCCCATTTCGGAGTTGGGGAATGGTTCCGGTGTTTTCATCGGGAACATTCTAGAAGGTCCCGGAATGTCCGGCACTCCGGGGGGGAAGGGGTACATGAATGTGTCATTGCAAGATGGAATGATTGCATCATGTACTAAGTGTTCTCGCTGTCCAAAATAAAGGGTTTATTTAATTCCTAAATTGGAAAAGTCAAACGGCTAGTTTGAAAGTCAAACTGCCAGTTTTGGAAAGTGGGAAGAGGAGGAGAAGAGGAGACCGACTTGGGGAAGGAGTCCCCAAGCCGGCGGCCAGCCCTAGGCCGAGTTGGGGAGGGACTCCCTCCCTCCCCTAGCGCGCCAGCCCTCCCACCTATAAAGGGAGGGGCAGGGCTCCCCTCCCAACACACACAAGTTCCTATCCTCTAAACTAGAAACTAGACCTAGACCCCGGTTTAGAGCTGTTTCGGTTTAGAGCCTTCTAATTGGTTTAGAGCCCTCTAATTGGTGTGTCTAATTACTAGACCACTAATAGCCTCTCTCATAAGCTCCACCATACTCGCACCGGCTTAAGGCGAAGCCCTGCGGGATCTCCCCTCTACCTCCGGTACCACGCCGTTGTGCTGCCGGAATCGCGAGGAGAGTGCTACAACCTCCGCTGCCTGCTGGAACAAGGGAGAGGAAGGTCTTCGTCGAGTACCGAACGTGTGACCGACTGCGGGAGCGCTGCGGGAACGCGGCGCCGGAAGGATCGTCTACGCGATCTTGAGATCGGAAAGAGTACGACTACATCACCCACGAGAATCTGCTCTCGTTAAACACTTTGGAATCTTCGAGGGTGAGTTATTCCATCGACTCGTTGCTACAATCTAGTAGATAGATCTTGGCTTGTTTGTTTGTATGCGATAGAAAATTTTTGTTTTCCATGCTACGAACCCCTACAGTGGTATCAGAGCCGTGTCTATATGTAGATCTGTTGCACGAGTAGAACACAATGGTCATTGTGGGCGTTGATGCTTTTATTGTAGATTGCTTTTTGTGTACTTTGCATCTTGCGGTATGTTGGGATGAAGCGGCCCGGGCTAACCTTACATGACATCGTTCATGAGACTTGCTCCACGCTTGACATGCAACTCGTTTTGCATAAGTGGCTTTGCGGGTGCCTGTTTCTCCTAGCATAGTAAAGATCCAATTTACAACGGGTGATCAACAATGCTAGTATCAATGTTGTGGTTCTTGTTCGTAAGTTAGAACGACACTTATGGAAAGCCCCAAACCACGTAAAATATGCAAAGAAAGTAGAAGCGTCTAACTTTGTTTTGCAGGGGTGTGCAGTGATGTGATATGGCCATGATTGTGATTATATTTGATGTATGCAATGATCCTTATTGTAAGTTGGCAACCGGCAGGAGCCATATGGTTGTCTTTAATTTCTGTTAAGGCCTGCGTGTCTATTCAAAATAGTTGTAATAGTTGAAGTTGGCGGACGACAACCATGAAGAAGCGTCATTGACCTTGATGCTATGCCGGTGATGATGGAGATCATGTTCGTGCTTGAAGATGGAGATCGGAAGCACAAAGAAGAAAGGCCATATCATATCACATATTATGAATTGCATGTGATGTTAATCCTTTATGCATCTTGTATTGCTTAGTAGACGACGGTAGCATTATAAGATGATCCCTCATGCACATAAATTTCAAGTTCTAAAAGTGTTCACCCTTAGTATGCACCGTTGCCAAAGCTTGCTGCTTCGAAGCACCACGTGATGATCGGGTGTCTTTGATTCCGCGGGTGACTACAACGTAAGCAAGCCAGATTTGCTTATGCGGAAGCTAAGGTTTGATCTTGACGAGCCTAGCATGTACAGACATGGCCTCAGGAACACGGATCGCCGAAAGGCAAAGCATGAATCATATAGTAGATATGATGAACATGATGATTGTTCGCCATTAAAACTATATCAGCTCTCGTGATGATCGGTGTTGATGTAGTGGATTTGGTTCGTGTGATCACTAAAACAATGTGAGGGATGTTGTTTTGAGTGGGAGTTCACCTAGTTTAATTTCATTAATTAATTTGAACTCAATTTGTCATAAACTTAGTCTAAACTATTGCAAATATGTTGTAGATCAATGGCAGCCCCTACCATCAATTTTAATGCGTTCCTAGAGAAAGAAAAGTTGAAAAACAATGGAAGCAACTTCGCGGATTGGTTCCGCAATTTGAGGATTGTCCTCACAGCTGGTAATTTGACCTATGTGCTGGATGCACCGCTAGGTGACCCACCTGCAGCTGATGCTACCGATGAAGTAAAGAATGTTTACCTCGCTCGGAAGAATCAGTACTCCATAGTTCAGTGTGCTATCTTGTATGGTTTAGAATCGGAGCTTCAGAAAAGGTTTGAAGAGTCAGATCCATATGATATTGTCGAGGATCTCAAATTAATCTTTGAGACTCATGCGGCAATTGAAAGTTATGAAGCTTCTGAAAAGTTCTTTAACTGCAAGATGGAAGAGGGTAGCTCCGTCAGTGAGCATGTGCTTAAAATGTCTGGGCACGCAAATAAACTTCAAAGTTTGGGTATAGTGATTCCTAATACTTTGGGAGTTTACCGCATCCTCCAATCACTACCACCAAGTTACAAGAACTTTGTGATGAACTACAACATGCAGAACATGAACAAAGAGTTGCCAGAACTATTTGCTATGTTAAAATCTGCAGAAGTGGAGATCAAGAAAGAGCACCAAGTGTTGATGGTCAATAAGACCACCAAATTCAAGAAAGGCAAGTCTAAGCAGAAGGGACACTTCAAGAAGGGTGGTAAGAAAGTTACCACGCCGACGAAGAGGACCAAGGCTGGACCCAAGCCTGATACTGAGTGCTTTTACTGCAAGGGAGAAGGTCACTGGAAGCGGAATTGCCCAAGGTACTTGGCGGATTTGAAGAACGGCAACATCAAGAAGAAAGGTATATCTGATATACATGTTATTGATGTGTATCTCACTAGTACTCGTAGTAGTGCCTGGGTATTTGATACTGGTTCGGTTGCTCATATTTGTAACTCGAAACAGGAGCTGCAGAATAAACGGAAGCTAGTGAAGAACGAGGTGACGATGCGCGTGGGAAACGGATCAAAGGTTGATGTGATCGCGGTCGGCACACTACCTCTTCATCTACCATCGGGATTAGTTTTATACTTAAATAATTGTTATTTGGTGCCTGCGTTGAGCATGAACATTATATCGGGATCTTGTTTATTGCGAGACGGTTACTTGTTTAAATCCGAGAATAATGGTTGTTCGATTTATATGAGTAATATGTTTTATGCACATGCACCTTTGATAGATGGTCTATTCATATTGAATCTCGATAGTAGAAATACACATATTAATAACATTGAGGCTAAACGTTTGAAATCAAGCGATAATTTGACCTATATGTGGCACTGTCGTCTTGGTCACATTGGAGTGAAGCGTATGAAGAAACTCCATTCCGATGGACTTCTTGAATCACTTGATTTTGAATCACTTGAAAGATGCGAAGCATGTCTGATGGGTAAAATGACTAAGACTCCATTTTCTGGTATGATGGAGCGAGCTACAGACTTATTGGAAATCATACATACCGATGTGTGTGGTCCAATGAGTGTAGCATCGCGCAGTGGTTATCGTTATGTTCTTACCTTCACGGATGACTTGAGTAGATATGGGTATATCTATTTTATGAAACATAAGTCCGAAACTTTCGAGAAGTTTAAGGAGTTTCAAAGTGAGGTAGAGAATCAACGTAACAAGAAGATTAAATTTCTACGATCTGATCGTGGAGGTGAATATCTAAGTTACGAGTTTGGCGAGCATTTGAAGAAATGTGGAATATTTTCGCAGTTGACACCGCCGGGAACACCACAGCGTAATGGTGTGTCTGAACGTCGTAATCGAACTCTCTTAGATATGGTTCGTTCTATGATGTCACTTACAGATTTGCCACTATCATTTTGGGGTTATGCATTAGAAACAGCCGCATTCACTTTAAAATAGGGCACCGTCTAAATCCGTTGAAACGACACCGTATGAATTATGGTTTGGGAAGAAACCTAAATTGTCGTTCCTTAAAGTTTGGGGATGCGAAGCCTATGTAAAGAAGTTACAGCCGGACAAGCTTGAACCCAAAGCGGAAAAATGCGTCTTCATAGATACCCGAAGGAAACTGTTGGGTATACCTTCTATCATAGATCCGAAGGCAAAATCTTCGTTGCTAAGAATGGATCCTTTCTAGAGAAGGAATTTCTCTCGAAAGAAGTGACTGGAAGGAAAGTAGAACTCGACGAGGTTGTCGAACCTTCTCTCGAAATTGCGAGTAGCGCAGCACCGGAAGAAGTTCCTGTGGTGCCTGCACCAATAAGAGAGGAAGCTAATGATGGTGATCATGAAACTTCGGTTGAAGTTACTACAGAGCCTCGGAGGTCAACGAGAACTCGTACCACTCCAGATTGGTATGATTCCGTTATGAATGTCATGTTGGTGGACAACACCGATAACCCCGAGACATATGAGGAAGCGATGATGAGCCCAGATTCCAATAAATGGCAAGAAGCCATGAAATCCGAGATTGGATCCATGTACGAAAACCAAGTATGGACTTTGGTGGACTTACCGGATGGCCGGAAGGCTGTCGAGAACAAATGGATTTTCAAGAAGAAAACAGATGCTGATGGTAATGTTACTGTCTATAAAGCTCGACTTGTCGCAAAAGGGTTTCGACAAATTCAAGGAGTTGACTACGATGAGACTTTCTCACCGGTAGCGAAGCTAAAGTCTGTGAGGATTATGTTAGCAATCGCTGCATATTATGATTATGAGATATGGCAGATGGATGTCAAAACAGCATTCCTCAATGGAGACATTGATGAAGAGTTGTATATGATACAACCCAAAGGTTTTGTCGATCCTAAAGATGCTAACAAGGTATGCAAGCTTCAACGGTCCATCTATGGATTGAAGCAAGCATCCCGAAGTTGGAATCAACGTTTTGATAAGGTAATCAAAAGTTTTGGTTTTATACAAACTTATGGAGAAGCTTGTATTTACAAGAAAGTGAGTGGGAGCTCTGTAGCATTCTTAATACTGTATGTGGATGACATATTGTTGATTGGGAATGATGTAGACCTTCTTAAAAGTGTCAAGGAATATTTGAATAATAGTTTTTCAATGAAGGATCTTGGCGAAGCAGCTTACATATTAGGCATAAAGATTTATAGAGATAGATCGAAACGCCAAATATCATTGTCACAAAGTACATATTTGGACAAAGTTCTAAAGAGGTTTGGAATGGAAGATAGCAAGAAAGGGTTCTTGCCCATGTTGCCCAATACGACCTTGAGTAAAACTCAAAGTCCGACATCGGCAGAAGATAGAGAAAAGATGAGTAAGACTCCCTATGCCTCAGCCATAGGATCTCTAATGTATGCCATGCTATGTACTAGACCCGACATCGCATATGCTGTTAGTCTAACTAGCAGATATCAAAGTGATCCAGGAGTGGATCATTGGACAGCGGTCAAAAACATCCTTAAGTACTTGAGAAGAACTAAGGATATGGTTCTTTCTTATGGAGGTGATGAACAGCTCGTTGTTAATGGTTACACCGATGCTAGTTGGAACACCGATCCGGATGATTCTAAATCACAATCTGGATACGTATTTATTTTGAATGGTGCAGCAGTTAGCTGGAGGAGTGCAAAGCAAAGCGTTGTGGCGAGATCTTCAACTGAATCGGAATACATGGCTGCTTCGGAGGCTTCACAAGAAGCGATATGGATGAAAGAGTTCATTACAGAGCTGGGTGTGGTTCCAAGTGCGCTGGACCCAATGTCTATCTACTGTGATAACATGGGCGCCATAGCCAATGCGCAAGAACCAAGGTCACACAAGAAGCTGAAGCATATCAAGCTGCGTTTCCACGCTATTCGAGAACATATCCAGGATGGGGATATAAAGATTTGCAAAGTACACACAGATCTGAATGTGGCGGATCCGTTGACTAAACCTCTCCCGAGGGCAAAACATGACCAACACCAAACTGCCATGGGTGTTCGGTATATTACCATGTAATCTAGATTAGATGACTCTAGTGCAAGTGGGAGACTGTTGGAGATATGCCCTAGAGGTAATAATAAATGTAGTTATTATTATATATCTTTGTGTTTATGATAAATGTTTACATTCATGCTATAATAGTATTAACAAGGAAACCATTAATACTTGTGTGATTTGTAAACTTAATTTGAAGTCCCTAGTATGGCCTCTATACTTCACTAGCTTGTTGGTTGATTGATGATGTGGTTTCTTTGTCATGAACATTGAGATGTTATCAACAACAAGATCATATCGTTAGGAGAATGATATGGTGGACATACTCCTATAGACAAGCGTAGCATAAAGATCAAGTCATTTCAATAGTTCAATTGCTATATGCTTTCTGATACATAGTAACCTAATTCCTTCGACCATGAGATCATGCATATTGCCTTTACTGGATGGATGCTTTGATGTCATCAAACACCACACCGTAACAGGGTGGCTATAAAAGTGGCATTGGGTGTTCGGAAAGTATTGGTTGAAACACATGGATCAAGAGTGGGATTTGTCCATCCACATGACGGATAGATATTCTCTGGGCCCTCTCGGTGAAATGTCATCCAATTAGCTTGCAAGCATGTGACTTGGTCACAAGGGATCACATATCACGGGAACGAGAAAAGAGTACTTATCAGTAACGAGGTTGAACTAGGTATGCAGAGATACCGACGATCATGACCTCGGATAAGTAACATATCGTGAGACAAAGGGAAATTGGTATCGTATGTAAGTGGTTCATTCGATCGCAAAGTAATCGTAGAAATATGTGGGAGCCATATGAATTTCCAGATTCCTCTATTGGTTATTGTTCGGAGAAGTGTCTCGATCATGTCCGCATAATTCACGAACCGTAGGGAGACACACTTAAGGATTCGACGTTGTTTGAGTAGTTATGGTATTATGAGAAAGAGACCGAATGTTGTTCGGAGTCTCGGATGGGATCCGGGATATCACGAGGTGATCCGGAATGGTCCGGAGAATAAGATTCATATAAGGAAAGTCCCATTTCGGAGTTGGGGAATGGTTCCGGTGTTTTCATCGGGAACATTCTAGAAGGTCCCGGAATGTCCGGCACTCCGGGGGGGAAGGGGTACATGAATGTGTCATTGCAAGATGGAATGATTGCATCATGTACTAAGTGTTCTCGCTGTCCAAAATAAAGGGTTTATTTAATTCCTAAATTGGAAAAGTCAAACGGCTAGTTTGAAAGTCAAACTGCCAGTTTTGGAAAGTGGGAAGAGGAGGAGAAGAGGAGACCGACTTGGGGAAGGAGTCCCCAAGCCGGCGGCCAGCCCTAGGCCGAGTTGGGGAGGGACTCCCTCCCTCCCCTAGCGCGCCAGCCCTCCCACCTATAAAGGGAGGGGCAGGGCTCCCCTCCCAACACACACAAGTTCCTATCCTCTAAACTAGAAACTAGACCTAGACCCCGGTTTAGAGCTGTTTCGGTTTAGAGCCTTCTAATTGGTTTAGAGCCCTCTAATTGGTGTGTCTAATTACTAGACCACTAATAGCCTCTCTCATAAGCTCCACCATACTCGCACCGGCTTAAGGCGAAGCCCTGCGGGATCTCCCCTCTACCTCCGGTACCACGCCGTTGTGCTGCCGGAATCGCGAGGAGAGTGCTACAACCTCCGCTGCCTGCTGGAACAAGGGAGAGGAAGGTCTTCGTCGAGTACCGAACGTGTGACCGACTGCGGGAGCGCTGCGGGAACGCGGCGCCGGAAGGATCGTCTACGCGATCTTGAGATCGGAAAGAGTACGACTACATCACCCACGAGAATCTGCTCTCGTTAAACACTTTGGAATCTTCGAGGGTGAGTTATTCCATCGACTCGTTGCTACAATCTAGTAGATAGATCTTGGCTTGTTTGTTTGTATGCGATAGAAAATTTTTGTTTTCCATGCTACGAACCCCTACAATGACTTGAACACTACAGAGACTGACATTGATCAGGTTATGATTCAAGTGATCCACCATAATTCACACCTGGTATAAAATCAGTATGCAAAATTTATGTGTGATCTTCATATTAACAAGAAGATCCTTGAGGGTCAACCATATCCACACAATGCGTTTAACAAATGGCATCGACTCAAGGGCATGATTTATGTCGCTCTCCCATAACTTGCAGCGCATCCCGTTATCTCTTAAATGCGACGAATCATTGTCTCTATCCATTTCTACGGCCTTCTCTGAAAGGATTTTTCTGGCCCCTTTTCAAACTAGATTGAAACAAATTTCATATGAACGATGTTTTTCAATCTAGTTGAAAAGCTCAAAAAATTTTGTTGAAGGTTCTATATATTTTGGTCGAAACCACATGTTTATTTCATAGTCAGCTTAGTTTTGTCATCATAGCGAGTGTGCTCACTCAGCCGCGCCTTCTAATTACGCAAATACAATTAACAACCAATGCATTTTCTTCTAAATTATTTCATCTGAATTTGTTTTAAAATTAACTACACTAGATGTCTTATTTAAATTGTTCTAAATACCTCATACAATATCAACCAAATAAATCTCCAAAAATATTGATGCATATAAATATTTTGTAAGCCAAATAATCAGGTATTTGCAAAAATAAATCGGCAAGGCACCATTGTCAAGTGACTTCCCAAACTTTATCGTAGACCTTTTTGAAAAACAGTATTCCCTTGTTTGTAACTTCCAAGTATAATAGTTGACATTGATGAAGTTTGAAACATAAGTAGTAATGCCAGAGAGGTGCTGAATAATATATATGCTCTTCTCAAACTTGCTTGCTAATAAGCTCACGAGTACAGAATGCAGCCAAACCAACTATAATACATCATCAACCCAGTGATTGATACAAATGAACCGGCTGCAACTCTATAAAAAGGGTTGGCATTGCAAGAGTAGCTTTGTCCTGCTCAAGTGGACATACCTCACTACCGTCGACCATCGTTGTCGTTCTACCAGTGCTTGAAACCGGTGCACAACTAATCCTTTTCGTTCAAGTGATACTCATGGCATATGCACCTTGTGAAACTCCTCTCGGACTTGCTGACTCCTTTTGCATGTATTGGAGAATCTTTTAAGCACACAATACTGAAACCATGATCCAGTTTAAATCCTCACAGAAACGAATTAAGATTTCTATTTATACTTGCGGACCAGGCTCTCCTGGTACTCATGCAATTTATCCTGAGGACCAGGCTTGGTGCTTAACAAAGTTTAAAAATTCTGGTACTCGTGATTAATGGTTGTGTGCATCCCTAGTTGGTGCAGAGGCAAGGGAAGTGAAATCCTCCCTCCATTTTAAGGCCATATGCATCAATTGATGCAGAGGCCAGATGCGCCCGATTTCGAAAAAACTATCCAGTTTGGCAAGTATCCATCACCACATCGTCCACTAAATTAACAAGAAATATAAATCGCCTCGATAGCAAAATAAAAAGAAATTAATGGATGCACATAGATTTGAGGTGGTGGGCTTTTCTCAGAAGAATATAAAATTCGACTTATGACACAATTTACAAAATGAAAATAACTTGGAGAGAGATGGAAAAAATTCATCAAAACTAAAGAACATTTGTACTATGTATAAAAATAAAAATAAAACCGAACCGGTACACACACAGGACAGGAGAGAGGCATCGGTTCTTGTAAAAACAATCTAGGGTTTCGTACCTTCCGTTGGTGACGTCGCCGGTCCGCTTAGTCTCCGCTGGCCTTGGTGCCTTAGAGGTGTGGCTGGCCATGGCCTCTTACCGGCGAGAAGGTTCATGTTCTTTGTTTATACTGTTTTCAGTGTCTTTTTGAGGATGTTGAGGTGATGGCTATGTCTAGAAGTCAAAATAAGGTACTCTCCATCCTATCCTCGCTCCGGCGATGCGCCCAACACCGACAGATGGCGCGTGGAGTCGTGTGTCCAACGAATCTCTTGATCAATGATCGTTTTTCATATTCTTTGGTGTGGTTTAAGGTTAGTCTATTCCGATTTACTATTCACATTTTAGATGATGGTTGCTACTCTGGTGCGTTGGTCCTTCGGGACCTTAGCATGACAACTTCATGTTCGTCTACTATAACAAGTTCTACTATAACAAGCTTTGCCTGGATCTGGTGATGAAGGGGTGAGGACGGAGGCACATCTTCGGCTGGTGCTAACGTATATAGTCGTCGCTAGGTGGTCCAGTGACCTATTTGCAATTTTATTACATTTAGCCTCCTTTGTAATGTTATTGATGATTATCAATAGATCGGTTGAAATTTCGCAAAAAGATCTTTTGTTATAAAGGGAATATATTAATATAGCTAATATACCAACCTCATCTTCATCGGAGATCTCCGAGACGAAGACTGGAACTTGTCGGTGTCCAGACCGAGGAGGCCGACGTGTAATGGATCGGCGACTTGGCGCTTGAAGAATAGCAAGGCCAAACTACCTACATTCGGGTAACATAAATGCCACCCAGCCGTGCTCGTGCATCGTCGTCGCCATCTGCAACCCACAATACCTTTGGCACTAGGCCTGCCGCTTCCACGGGAAAGGCCGACGACATCAGCTGCGAGGAACTGCTCTTGTGATGGCTCTTCTGGTGGAGGCTAGGGTTCGCCGTGCTGCCACCCTAGGGAGCAACACGAGAGGGGCGTCTAAGGTCTTCGACCTATGAGGAGGCACATGAGCCGGGAGAATCTTGGATAACAAAATGAACCGAAGATGTGAATAACATAAATGGAAAGATAAAGAAATATTTACTTAATTGATTTAGCTAGTTGAGTAAAAAACATACATAATTGGCATGGCTTATGCTAGTGTTTGTAGTCGTGCTTAAGGATGGCAATGGGCAGGGTATGGGCAGGTAGAGAAATACCATACTCATACCCATGTAGTCAAGGGGTACACAAATTTACCCATACCCGTACCCGCGGGTATAAAACTTTACCAATACCCATACCTACCGGGTACCCATACTCATTGGGTACCTGATGGGTAGATCCAATAGTATACAAGTTATTTATAATTTTACGTTCATCAATAACATATATTTGAAAAAAGACAATTATCTCTACTTAATAATAGGTAGACGAGTACTTGAAAATATCGAAGTTGAGAATTCACACTCGCATACTTGTCCTTAGGTTTCTTGGTCACATAGGTTGACACTCTATCGATAAGTTTGACATGTTAGTTTAAACGGGCAGGGTATGGGTATACCCATGGGTATAAGTCTATACCCGTGCCCGTATCCGTAACTTAGAGGGTAGGGTATAGGTATTACCCGTGGGTATAAAAATGTGTCCATACCTTAACCATGCGGGTACCGTATCCATGGATAAAATTGACATCCTTAGTCGTGCTAGTGTCTATAGTAGTAGCTACATGGTTCAAGGACCTATTTATATTTTTTTATTAATTTTCGGACTCTTTGTATTGCTATTGATGATTGGATGAATTTCGCAAAGAAAAAAACTACTGTGGAGTGTATATACTGTATTTGTATCTACTATGCCGTATTGTACTAAACCCTAATTGCCGAGTGTATATATACTTTTTCCAATGCAGGGCATCGCACACCGCATCTGGGTCTATAGCTACCTTGTCTAATTGCAGTCTTATTTGTCTTTTGCAATACGCGAGAGTGCCATATCATATTAATTATGACCCTCGTGCATAATATATAGATCCCTTACTACCTGAGATAGATCGAAATGACCTAGTGGCAGTGGCTATTTGGTACTCCATCCGTTTTAAAATATAAAATGTTTTATATTTATAAAGAAAATAAATCTAGACTTTTTTTAATGTGTAGATTCACTCTTAAGTTAAATAAACTTATGTACTAAAACAAGTCTAGATATATTTGCTTCACAAACCTAAAACATTTTATATTTTGAAATGGAGGGAGTCATACATATGGTCGGAAAGACGAAAATTCACGCGCGGTGAACCAGTTCAATCGGCACACTGGCCCTGAATTACTTTCGGGCTAAGAAAGAAGAATGGTATCGTCAGGCGTGGTCAGACTAGGCCAAGGGAGAATTTTGTTAAGCTAAACGTTAATGCAAGTTTCTGTGTCGACTCTGGAACGTGGTGGAGCTATTAGTAGAGATGAAAGAGGTTTTTTCGTGGCGGCAAGCTGTGTTGTGGCATCCCATTCGTTTCAGACCCGTCGACGACGGCGGAGGCGAGAGCGCTCTCCGGGGCAGTCTACTTTCTTGATAGACAGGCGGGATGCAACATGATCGAAGTCAATACCGGCTGCATGGACGTGATCGACGTAGTGACAAAGAGCGGGAACTCTTTTGGTCCAGTTTGCTATCCACGAAGAATGTACTTTCCTTTGCCAGGAACTGTTTTGGTCCGAAGCTGAATATGTGGGAGGAATCATGATAATAAGTAGTGAGATAAGAGCAAAAGTTGATTTGGGCTGGTGATGGTGGAATTTGGCGGGAAGATATACAAGCAAGAGAAGTAGGATTGTGCAAAATAAAATTGGTCAGTTGGGCAAAGAATCAAAGAGAGTGTCAACCCTAAAGACTATAAGTGCCATGGTTGTCGGGCTTTTTTTGAGAAATAAATAAATGTCGACTGCCAAAGGTCAGGGCCGTCGGCATAATCTTGGGATGCCCACGGACAAAAAAATGTCGTCGATGTAACTCAAATGTCGGCATAACCAGACCCGCACCGACGGCCACTGTCGGTATAGCCCGGTCGTCGGCTTATCTGGAGCTATGCTGACGGCCACCGTCAGCATTAAACGGCCGTTGGCATAGGCCCCTGCCACGTGGGACTGGCGATCCCACTGAAAACATATCGATGGCATCTACCGGCCCTAATGCAGGGTTGTCGGCATAGCCCTTGTCATAGCTGTGTTGACGACATTGCCATCGAAATAGCTATTTTATCTTTTCTCCACTTACTTTCATTTACTTACCTTTAATTTGCATTTGTTTTTTACGTTGCATTTACTTTTAAATACTGGTGATATATCACATAAAGTCAAATAATATATGTTTTGATTATTCAAAAATTTCTTATGATCACATATGGACTCACATAAAATGATATACAGACAAACTCCCGCATTGAATTAAACAAAGGGAATACTTTGAAACCTTGCGTCCAACCTTGGTTTTTCATATATCTATGGCCTTAACAAATAAGAATAAAGATAAAAGTACATTAGTCAACCCTTGTATGAAAAACGTTGGAGGGATAGATCTGCGGACCCTCGGAATAGGGCTCGTAGGAAAAAGACCATCGGAATGTTGGAATCCCTCAAAACTTGCATTTTGACCTAGCATATATGTACAAGTGTGGCGGAAGGTTCGGATATGAAATATCTAACACCCGGGTGTGAGCGTGTTCACATACATCCGATAGCACTTAGAAAGGTTTTGTACATGTAGCTGGAAACTTCCGCATCGGGTCAACCAGAGGGGAAACTTTGAAATCTTGGGCTCAATATTGATTTCCCATGTTGCTATGACCTAACCTAAAAAAACATAAGTCATTGGATGACGGTCAAAAGGGTAGATCTACGGGGGCCACTATCTAGGGTTTCGATGGAAATGACGGATCTGAGTGCCGGAACCTCTCCAAATCTTGTATGTGGTCATAGCATATGCATAAAAGTATGGTCGGGTGTTGAAATATCCAACACATGCATCCCGGATGCGAGCCTGTTCACATGTACGTAGAAAGGATCTGCACTTGTAGCTAGAAACTACCCCGCCGGGTCAATCAGAGGCAACCTTGTGGTATCTTGAACTCAAACTTGGTCTCCCATGTTGCTATAACCCAAGCTAACCAAAAGATAAAAGTCTACTGTATTTGGTTACCAATATCAATAAAAAAGTTCACTGATTGCCAATGTGTTAGATAAGTTTGATTGGCCCTCTTTCTGTCATCTTCTGTTTTGACTATCATGATAGTAACACCCATGCCAGTACTGTAGTAGTATATATTTTAGTCATTATTATTATGGACAAAACGTGTAACATTAATTTGAACATCCAATTTTATTAAAGTTGTGCCCATTAAAATTAGTAAAACAAATGTCCTGCCAATAAAAGAAAATTCGTTTTTGCTAGTTTTGAGAATGATACGTACGGAACTTCAGCAGGGAAAGAACTTGCGTCAAGCATATCATCGTTACAAGTATCTAATCTAAATAAGTTTGAGAAAAGACTAGAGAACATTAAAGTCACTCGTCTTAGGATTTCAGGAAGCTAATGGGAGAGATTATCAAACTTAGGAGTCAAAGACTTGTGTTTACTGGAAAACCAACCGGAGAAGAGCTTACACTGTATTAGAGAAAAGAAGGTAGCCCATCCTCTGTCTATTTTGACTTTTGTTGAAAAAATTATGTTTGACCATAATCATGATGCTAAGATTTTGTAAATAATAATTACAGTTTTTTTTGGTAAGGAATAATGCTAACTTTGTGTTTGCTAATACATGGTGCAAAATTTTGACAACCAAATTCTACAACTCAATCAAAAGGTTCGCCATTGGCACGTGGAACTTCAATTAATTGCACGCATTGTCATTATTTAAAATTTATAAAAATATATTGGATGAAAATATCCGTGCATGGTCATTAAATAAATTGAATATTGTAGGGATGTATCTTCCAACAAGAGAGTATTAAACTACCTGAGGAAATAAAGCTTATTCATGATCAATACATATGGAATTAGAACATGTAACAAAGTTAGTTCATTCTGTATTCAAACGCACATGTTCTTGATTAACATCAATACTTTTTTCGTGATGCTTGGTAGTAGTTTTAGCTTTATGTGTTGAATGGGTCTACTGAGGGTGCAAGATGCTATCCTCCAGAGTAGAGAATATGACAAGTACAAGGGGCTTTAATTTAGGTAAAAATATTATATATACAAACTGTTTGTGTGCATATTTGATCCAGAAGTTCAGATTTGAACACTTTTGTAGCTGTATCACCTTGATATAGCGCTTGAGACCTAAATAGCATGGGTTTTAATTTTTTTGTTATGTATGTATATATTCATGAAATTATGTTCCTGAAAAGTATGAAGTATTTTCAAGTGCTATCTAAGATGGAAAAAAGAAATTAGAGATGCTTTTTGATGGACAAGAAGAGAAAGTAGCAGCATGGAGAATCAGTGACTCTAGCTTTGTCCACCTATATGCTGAACTTTTCGGCTGTGGTCAGGGGAAATTTTTAATCAACTATTTGGGAATACCGATTTATTATCGGCGTCTCACAATTGTTGAATGGAAACTTGCTATAAAAACGTCTTAATAGTTGGAAAGGCAAATTGTTATCCCTTGGTGGAAGAGTGGTACTCATAAGTTCAGTACTTACTAATATGGTATTGTATATAATCTCATTTTTCCAATTACCAAAAGATGTCTTGAACAAAGTGGATTATTTCCGTTCAAGATTCTTTTGGCAAGGGGATAGTGAGAAAAAGAAGTATCTACTGGCCAGATGGAATGTGGTTTTCCGTCCGAAGGAGTATGGTGGACTGGGCATACATGATTTGCAAATCAAAAACACCGCGCTTCTGGAAAAATGACTTTTTGAACTACTTACGGAAGATGGTGTTTGGCAAACCATGTTATGGAGGAAATATGTGAGGTCCAAAGTTGTGTATCAAGTGGTTTGGAAACCCGGTGATTCACATTTTTGGGCGGGTCTTATGGCCACCAAAATACATTTCTTTCGTTTTGGTGCTTTCGATATTAAGGATGGATCACAGATTAGGTTTTGAAAAGATAAGTGGCTTGGCCAAATTACTCTTGAGGACAATATCCAGCTCTATATTCGATTGTCAGACACAGAGGGAATACAATTTCCACAGTGATGAAAGAAAATCCTCCCAATGTGTCTTTTAGAAGAAGTCTCATTGGTCCTCGACTGTTATCCTGAAACAATCTACTATTATGATTATCCATGATACAATTGTCGGACGGTGTTGACATGTTCAAAATAGAAATTACTAGAAAGTGGTAAATTTTTTGTTGGCTCACTATATAGAGCATTGGTTCAACCTGATATCCCGGTCGATAATAATAGTAAAATTTGGATAATGAAAATACCCCTTAAGACGAAGATATTTGCATGGTATCTATGAAAGAGTGCAATTCTAACAAAAATAATCTTGGAAAAAGAAATTGGCATGGAAGTATACAATGCGTTTTTTCATCACGATGAGACAATTCGTCATTTATTATTCCATTGCAAATTTGCTCGCTCTATATGGTCATTCATCCAAATAGCTTCTGGTTTATCTCCTCCATGTTAAGTAACCAATGTTTTTGGTAATTGGCTGCATGGAATTGTTGATAATTACAGAATTTTGTTTAGAGTGGGAGCGCTTGCCATTATATGGTCGCTATGGATTTGTAGAAGTGACAAGATTTTTAATAACATTATGTCTTCTCCTCCGCGGGTTATTTATCGAGTCACGGCTATCCTTCGATCGTGAACTATTCTCCAACGCATGGAGTTTCGTGACTTATTTATGGTGGGATATACGCGATTGGAGGACATGGCGAGGGATATTTTCTCTCGACATGGATGGCTGCGTGAGTTAAGGATTGATCTACCTTAGATTGAAGACAATTATTTCGATAGTGCTTTTTTTGTAATGATTGTCTTTCTTTTTATTCACTTGTTCTATCGTTCGTGTGGCTATGTACATCTTAGTTATGCAGAGGCTGGATATAAACATTAAACATTTTATGTTAATAAATGCATCCATTTCTAAAAAAAACTTTGTCCAACCATCCTAAAAAGCCTACAGCAAGGAAGAATAATCAAACCTAGTATTTAGGTTGGCTTCATCATTGAGAACTACTTTACTAAAGATCAAGTGGTGGCATGGCTCAGAGCACCAAATCTGGAAGGAAAACATCTTTACTATAATTTAAGCGATTGCTGGTTGTAATCGAGATCAGAACGCCATCACTCGCATGGACTGCACCATTTTTTGCATCGTGTGATGTGGCCGCCTTAAAACTGTATTTTTTTTTTGGATTGGGCAAGTGTACAACCATTCCAACAACCTTAAATACTATGTTAAGCTATGTGCAACTTGGTTGCTGCCTTTACCAAATGCCAATGTTTCTCCAACTCCCTCTCCAATAAGTATAGTTATAAAATATTATACTCTCCCTCCGTTTCAAAATAGATATCTTAGATTTGTTAAAATTTAAATGAATATAACACTATTTAGTATATAGTTTCATCCAAATTTTGAAAAATCTAAGACATATATTTTGAGACGGGGTATGTTTAAATCACAACCAACAAGTTGTTCCTAAAAATTGACCACCATGGGCAAAATTTACTAGAAATAGATAAAACTTGAGATATTTCTAGTCAAACACGGGATTCATTAGCGTGTTGATTCGTACAATACGCCACCATATTTATTGGTTGGGTAGATCTACGACCTTTTAGTCCGTAAGATTCGGCATCTTAATTACATACTAGAGTATAAGACTGGTCCTAGTGGGAGTATCATAGCTAGTATCATGAAGAAAATATGCCCTAGAGGCAATCATAGAAATGATTATATTTCATATGTATCCATGAGTTATTGTAATGTTCCTTGAATATCCATATCACGCAACTTGTATTGATTAGCAATTATGTGAATTTTTTGTGAAACTCTTTACTTGTATGATTATTTAAGAGTTGTCCCTAGTCGGAGTTCATGTGAGGACACACGTGAATATTAGACTAGCACATCGATTGGTTGATGACTACGTTTCGCAAGTCATAGACATGGAGATATCAAACCAATGATGTGGACACATGTTATGAACATGGGGTTGGACTGACCCAACCTGAGACTGGCAATTAGTTGCAGCTCTCTCTCTACACATTATGTACGTTTTATCCTTAGACCTGAGATTGTCGCATGTACTTGAGATGTGGATCGACCTACTTTGGGGCTATCAAACACTGCATCGTAACTGGGTAGTTATAAAGGTAGCTTTCGGGTTTGTCCTGAAGCATGCTGCAAGGCATGGTCAATCAAGATGGGATTTGCCCCTCTCTACTTGAGAGAGATATCTCTAGGGCCCCTCGAGTGATCGGATCCAGAAATGCATGGCCGTGCTACCTATGGTTAAGAGTTAACCTAGTAAAGGGATTCTGAATCACGGTATCAAGAAAGGGAGGTCATCTTGGAGCTAGACCAAATATCGTGAGGCAAAGGAAAAGACATGTACTAAACCTTGTGATGGTTCGTCCGATATGATCTTTGTATGCGTTTAGGAGTTGGCACGTCTTGCTAGAGGCCGCTACCAACTATTGACAGAATAAGTGTATTCGTGTCATGTCTATACGCATATGAACCTATAGGGTCACACACTTAAGGGGCTGGAATCCTAATGAGGATTAGATACAAATTAGACCAGGCTTAGGCTACTAATGGACTGCTAATGTAGAAGCCCACTAGGGACGCCTATATAAGAGAGGGTGGGGTGAGCTGACCAGGGTTAGACCTCAGATCATTCCCAGCCGCCACTCCTCACGCCTGTGTTGCACGCGCGGACCTAGCAGTCCGGCGTCTGACGCTTCCACCCTGTACGTTCAGGATTGATCTATGATCTTGCTTTTCGTGACCGTGATTCTGAGGCTGTCGAACGACTTACCCCTACCGGTCGGTTTCCGCCATCGGGGTAGACAGTGACACATAAATCCTGTTGAATCACGCGAAGATCAATATGATTGATCGAATCGGAACCTAGATCTAAAATTGATGTACCGTGATCAAAGGACTTTGATTGAATCGGGACAGGAGTCGGTTTATGGTAAATTTGATTTGTCGATCAAAATCCTTAAAAAAATTGTGAAGATTCGATCTGTAGAGCTTGGACGAGCCGCGCAAGGGGAGCTTCTCGTGGGACGAGGACAAGGAGGAAACATGGAACGTCTGCACTGCCTCGACGCGCTTCATCGATTCCGCAACTCACTATAAGAAATCTGGCTATATATGACCCTCTAATTTCGTCAAATAAATCGTCACAATAGTCTGTTTATGACGATTCTATGACGATTTTGAGATCGTCAGAAGCTGGGCGTCGCAAATGAACTATAACGACGATTTTTGCGAAATCGTCATAACCGCTATGACGATCTCATAAGGTCATAACCTCTATGACGATCTATTATCGCCACGAGACATCTAGCCTGGCCACGTCAGATCCTACATGGCAGATCCTACGTGGCAAGAATTCAGCCCGGTCCACTTCACCCATTTATATGGGCCAAGCCCAACAATTCAGTCAATTTATGCTTATTAATTCTGGTCTCAGCTAAATGGGCCAAATTCAACATTTTTCCCTATTTATTTTATGTCTTGGCCTTTTTACAATCCATTTAATTCCAATTTTGGCCTTTTTGTGAGATGGATCCCAATTATCAGGTTGTTCCAGACAATGGATCCCAATTGTCAGTTCTCATTTGTGAGATTTGAATTTTTTTCACATCAAATTATTAACCAATATACTAATCAGAAAGGAGAATGAAAACACATGAAAATATATAAATAACAGCCAAATTGCTTTGTTACAATATCGGAACAGTTAGAACACATATTACAACGATCACATCACAACGAATTCAGCCATGAAATCTTTCATACCCTGGAATATAAAAACTAAACTCTCAGTAAGTACTAAAGCTAGCTACTCGAGAAATTCATCAGCATGTAGCTCTTGTAAAGACGATTTTAATGGTCTACTCGGGCTTGGGCTTCTCTTCCTTCTGCATTTCAAACAGAAAAGTACCATTAGCAAAAGATTATGTTCACATAGATTTCACTCAGTTCTTATATTACTATAAGATAGAATCACCTCTAAAAACTTAGCTGACACAATCATCTGTATATGAATAGATGATCTACCACATCTTTGATAACAGAAAAAGCTGACAAAACAATATTACTAGCAAGAACTAGGCAAGTTGATAACATGTACAACAGATCATGTAACTTATATTTGAAACACAACCAATGCATACTTGCACCTGATATGAAAAACATAAAGGAACTAGTTGCATTAAGAAAGAAAACTGGCTGGTAGTATCATGAGCAATGCCTAGCATTTATTAAAAACTAGAGTGCATGGTTTTCCTATACAGATAATTATCACTTACCACTTACACCATGACTCGGAACAAAAACGTACAACAGTAACCAAATTAACATCATAGACTCGGCCAGATCCTAGTACACAGCTAATCAGACAATAGGTTCCTTATCACATAGGGACTTTACTCAAAATAACGCATGGCATCATTAACCATCAACCAAGTAACAAAGAGTAGAGTGGGATAGATCGAACACTTATGTAATTTGTAGAAGATAGTGTTCCTGCAGTTGCAGCACTCCATCAGGTCTCCGAGAACAACCAGCATGAATACAAGTTAACAGTACAAGAGTGTGCTATAAATAGAGAACATTCAGCAAGCATCAAATCTCAGGTAAAGCTAGCAGTACAAGAGTGTGCTATAAACAGAGAATATTCAGCAATTCGTAAAGTTAACTGATTCCTGACTATGAAGCTTTCGCGTCTTCCACCTTCATCCTGGAGCTCCTGTAAAAGAAAGGAAAATATGGTAATGGCTGTTAGTTGGAAATACAGCAGTATCTTCTAAAAATAACAAAGATTAGCTGGAAAGAAAATAAACACATACTATGTTTCTCCAGTAAACATTCCCGTGTGATCTAGTTCTAAATCTGGTCCGGCCACATGTTCCAGTTTCAGTCATGCTGCCTTGTTGTCATCAAACAACACCCTCGCGATGCTTCTGGCATTATCTGGGATACGGAAAAAAATTAGAGTTTGAGAGCTAGCACAACTTTCAGGGGTAACAATCAGGGAGACATAAGGATGCCATGCATTTATTCTGGATAAGAGATACTTGCATGAGAATATTAAGTGTTTAAGGATCCATCTAGTCATTGGATTTCCAAACATTTAATTGAAGCCACTCAGATTCATAGAATATGACAGGTCTAAATGATGAGTGTGGGAAGAATGGAGTGAACGACATACATGGGACATCTAGATAGAAAAAACAATAATCACAACATATAAGTTTTATCTACACAAGTAATTGTGTGAAAATAACAGTCGACTGGTACAAACAAACAAGAATTATGCAATCGAGGTGCTCAAAAGAAAACATTACTCTCCTACTAGATTTTACATCAAGAACACCCCAGTCAATGGGATGCATAATAAATTATCCTCCATAAGCTAAGAAAAATACCTTGGGACTAAGGTTTGACTTGCAATAGGCTTATAATCCACTTCCAATGACATATATATATAATCCACCATCCTATTATGCATCTACAACATGAAAACGAATAGTTAAAAAATTGATCATTGGATATCATCATGCAAACAATAAATATTCTTAGCATCTCAGTACAAATGAACAAATTATTTTAACTAGTTAACTAGCACATGATCCATAACATCACACATTTCCAATAACTATAACTTTACACGGAAATCATTAACACTTGCAACAGAGACTCCAAATGGAATGTAACAGAGACTCCAAAGTCTCATAAACAGTAAACACTAGTTAAATACATAGGGATGAGAAACTAAAACAAGTATGTCATGAATTTCCTACAAGAGAGAATATAGAGGACCTCCAAGTCAATTAAAACATGGTTTGCATGTATCATGATGAAGAAACAGTGGCGTAGCAATAAAATCAAACAAGTAATAAAGATAACAGGATAGACTAAAGACTTATCTAATCCAGAGAGATAGAGAAGCCGGTGCCATGGATAGGAATGGCAATAGGTCTGCCCCCTCAGGGACTTCCATTTCTGCCTTGTCCTTGTGCAATCAAAGTTCCCCTATCCCTGTCCCCATTCCCCACCCGAGGAACTAAATTTTCCCGTCCCCATCACCCATCAGGTATAGCAGACCCATGGGTTTCCCATCCCTGAGTCAATCAGTACAACAGTAGCCAGCTATAACTACACGCATGCATATGGTAGCTTTTTGATGAAAGACAAATGCAGGCATCAAGATTTCAGTATAGAATGACCGTAACATGTCACAACATCACACATAAAACTTGGGTAGTACGGTTCAACACATAGTTCACATGACGGCAAGATAGAATCACAGAAGTATATGGAAAAAACATTAACTCTCAGTCTACAGAATAGCAGCAAAATAATTTATTATTTCAGCGGACCATCTTATTGATCTTTCTTCTTCCATATATGAAGCAACGCAAAAACAACTCCATCATAATGCCGCCCCTACATACTTTTCACTGACATGGTATAAAAACTAAAGGTACATCTATAAGGTAGAGTAACCTTCTGTGCATGATTTAATTAGTTAACTAAATCGTGGGACAAATTAACCTACAATACACACTCATATAAACTGAATTTGTGAAGAATCCATATAGATCTGTCCATCAGGGATCCTTATATGGATCTAATCTAACAAGGAAGCAATACTCACGTGATGTTCTTAGCACGACCAGCAAGGGAACCTGCAGCAGCTACAACAACAAGCCCGCTTGATGTAGAAGCGTGGAGTGGTGGTCGTCCCTGGATGCCGGAGGAAGAAGACCGAGCCGTCGATGGCCTCGGATCTGACCAGGTTCCCTGGATGCAGGACATGGAAGATCGCTTCCTTGCTCGCATCTACTCTGAACTAGCTCCCTGGATACCGACGAGTAAGTAGAGGTATAAAATGGGGAAAAGCAGAGGTAGAAATAGGCAATCAACAAGGAAGAACAACAGCAAACCAATGTAGATGTTGGGGAACACGCGAGCGCTGAGGATGAGATGGGTCCATGCCTTGCAGACGACGGAGGAGGAGTCGCGTCGGAGTACCTTGAGGAATAGGGAGAGGCTAAGGTCGCCGATGTTGAGGACAGGGGAGGCCTCTTGTCGCCCTCCATGGCCACCCAGCCCCCCTCCCAGGCCCGACCGATGGTAGTTTGTTGGAGGGTGGAGTAGATCCGGTGAGGATGGAGGGGCGACCGGAGATGGGCGTGGTGTGGCGGCTGGGGAGATGGGAGTGGTGTGGCGGCTGGGGAGAGATTAGGGTTAGAGGATGGAGGGGTCCTGGGGCGGGGGCGGGGGAAAATATTCGCCGTGGGCACGCAGCGCGCGCGATGCACACAAATATCCGCCGTGCTGGATGCCAGGTCACCGATCCACAACAAGTTTCCACACTTCACCATCCTATCCGTTTATTATGTTTACATCCTACGGTTGATATTGACCCTCTCTTATATCTCAACCTGTCTAGAAATTATGACGATTTTGTCCATAGAAATTACGACGTTTTTCACAAAATCGTCATAGTTTAATAAGGATTTGGCCCTCCCAAATAGCTTACGACCATCTAGTGTAGAATCATCATAAATTTATGACGATTTCATTCAGGGTCACTACCAAAACGTCATAGTTTGACACATTCCTTGTAGTGACTGTGCGTCTAGTGGAAATCCCGTGATCTATGACAACAGTAATCCTGGTATACGCGGTAGAAATTTTTGATACCGCGAGGGGCGTTGCCCCTTCGAACCCCGCAGGAGGAGACCCCCTAGACCCCCCTTAATCGTAGCCCCTTTTGTATCTCGTTAAGGTAACTAGGTGCTGCGATGTCACATGATCCGGTAGAATGCGATTCTATGCATAACTTGTTTTTGCAGGATGTATGTGATCAGTATGGCCCATATAAGTATGTGATGCATGTATGAAAAATTGCATGACCTGCGTGTCGTGAGTAGGGCAACATGGCTGGAGCCATATGTGTTGTCATTTATTGTAATGGCCTGCGTGCCAACTTGTGATGTTTCCAATACTATGTAATTTTGATTACTAGCTGTTAGGAGTAATAGCTTGTATTAGTTCTTGGAGGACTCATCACTTGGAGGATGGCTCACATGGAACATGAATATGGAGATCATCATGGTGGACAGGTTCTATGGCGATGGAGATCACCATGAGAAAATGGGTCATACTGTGTCACATCTATGTGAATACTATTCTTATGCGTTTTACTACTATGCATGCTTAGATG
This sequence comes from Avena sativa, assembly GCA_916181665.1. NCBI lineage: Eukaryota > Viridiplantae > Streptophyta > Magnoliopsida > Poales > Poaceae > Avena > Avena sativa. The sequence goes on from OV702296.1 coordinate 224,515,776, forward strand.
ATAGAAGTAGAACGATCCCTCATAAAGTTTAAGTTAACCATGCCCTCCAAACCAAACCTTGCACGATCCTATGCCCTGTACAATCGTTGGTGGGCCTATGAAATTAGGGTGCTGCGGTTTTCCTTGGCTAGATGGGTTTGTATCGGATATCTACACGCATAAGGGTTGGTGACCTTGACAAGGTCATCTTAACAGTTAAGGACCTTGGGACATAAAGTTTGGGCGCCTAGTTTTGACATAGAGATGTCACCCAACAACAAGAGTCATATGTGATATGATTAGCAAGTGTTGCTTACCGATTTACCTTGTCTTCTAGCAGTGATGCTAAAGCTCACTAGTCGACTTGTTAATTGTGGATCTTGAATCACTTAGTATCAATAGAGGGATATTGATTTAAGTGGGAGTATATGCTATTAAATTGTTTAATATGTTTTACTCTTTCATGGTTACATGGCTTAGTATTTTGCATGTTTTCTGTTGTAGATCAATGGCACCGAACACTACATCACCTTTTTCTTTACGTTCGATTCTTGACAAAGATAAACTAAATGGAACAAACTATTCGGACTGGGTCCGTAACCTGAGAATTATTCTCAGGTTAGATAAAAAGGAAACGGTTGTGGATACCCCAATCCCCGATGAACCTGCTGATAATGCATCTGCTTCCCTAAAGAATGCCTACAAGAGAGCATGTGATGATTCTCTTGAGGTTAGTTGTCTTATGCTTGCATGCATGGAACCTGAACTCCAAAAGAAGTTTGAGGATCAGGAAGCGTACGATATGATCGTAGCGCTTAAGGACATGTTCCAAGATCAGGCAAGGACTGAGAGGTACAATGTTGCCAAGTCCTTTGTCGAATGCAAGCTAGCAGAGGGAGCAGCTGTAGGCCCCCATGTGATCAAAATGGTTGGTTACAGTCAAACCTTGGAAAAGCTTGGTTTTCCACTAGGCCAAGAGTTGGCCACTGACTTCATTTTGGCGTCTCTTCCATCCAGCTATGGGCAGTTCATTTTGAACTACCATATGCATGGGGTGGAGAAGGGCCTTAATGAATTATGTGGGATGCTTAAAACAGCAGAAAGTGACATGAAGAAGTGTGTAGGGCATAGCCATGTGATGGCTGTGCAGAACAAGCCTAGCTTCAAGAAAAAGGGTACTTCTTGGAAGAAGAAGGGCAAGGCTAAGGATACGATCCCTAAGTCTGCACCCAAGCAAAAGGCTGGACCTGTAGAAGACATTGAGTGCTTATTTTGTCATGAACATGGCCACTGGAAGAGAAACTGCAGCAGTACCAGGCTTCTTTGAAGAAGAGTGGAAGTAAGAGTACTTCCAACTCGGGTACGCTTGTTGTAAATGCTGTGGACATTCTTCTCGCTGATTCCTATGTTAACTCTTGGGTATTTGATACCGGATCGGTTGCTCATATTTGCAATTCGATGCAGGGGCTAATAAGGACTAGAGAAGTGCAGAAAGGCGAAGTGGATTTTCGCGTCGGAAATAAAGCAAGGGTTGTTGCATTGTTCGTCGGCGTCATGCAACTTCACCTTCCCTCGGGATTTATTATGGAGTTGAATAATTGTTATTACATTCCTAGTATGGGTCGAAATATTTTATCACCTTCATGTTTGATGAGGGATGGTTATTCATTCGCGAGTGCAAACAATGGTTGTGTAATCTCTATGATATGTTTATGGCTAATGCTCCCATTGTGAATGGGTTATTTATTTTAAATCTTGATGATGCATATGTTTACAATGTTAGTGCTAAAAGGCTTCGGCCTAATGATTTGAGTCCTACCTATTTATGGCATTGTCGTTTGGTCATTATAAGTGAAAAGCGCATGAAGAAGCTCCATGGTGATGGTCTTCTAACTTCGTTTGATTTTGAATCATATGAGACATGTCAGGCTTGTTTACTTGGAAAGATGACCAAGTCACCTTTTTCGGGTTTATCCGAGAGAGCGACAGACTTGTTGGAACTCATACATACTGATGTATGTGGGCCAATGAGCACAAAAGCCAGAGTAGGATATCACTACTTCATTACTTTCACTGATGATTTCAGTAGATATGGTTATGTCTACTTGATGAGGCATAAGTCTGAAACTTTTGAAAAGTTCAAGGAGTTTCAGAGTGAAGTAGAGAATCAACGTGGCAAGAAAATAAAGGCCTTGTGATCTGATCGTGGAGGTGAATATTTGAGTCACGAATTTAGCGATCATCTTAAGAGTTGCGGAATTGTTCCACAACTTACGCCGCCCGGAACGCCTCAAAGAAACGGGGTCTCCGAATGGCGTAATCGAACTTTGTTGGACATGGTTCGATCTATGATGAGCCAGTCGGATTTACCATTGTCATTTTGGGGTTACGCTCTAGAAACGACAGCTTTCACACTTAATAGGGTACCATCTAAATCCATAGTTAAGACACCATATGAGATGTGGACTGGAAAGAATCCCAGTTTGTCTTTTCTAAAGATTTGGGGTTGTGATGCATTTGTCAAGCGACTTCAGTAAGACAAGCTAACACCCAAATCGGATAAGTGCATTTTCGTGGGATATCCGAGGGAAACCTTAGGGTATTACTTCTACAACCGAGAGGAGGGCAAAGTGTTTGTCGCTCATAGCGGTGTTTTCCCAGAGAAAGAGTTTCTCATAAAGGGAACAAGTGGAAGGTCGGTGCGACTCGAAGAAGTTCAAGATGAGCCAGTTGGGGATGCTTCTACGAGTGATGCTATTGTAGCAGAACAAGTTGAGGAACCCGTGGCAACAAAAGCACCACAACCACGAAGGTCGGCGAGGCTCCGCGAAGCGCGGGAATTATTATTGTTAGACAATGATGAGCCTGCGACCTATGCAGAAGCGATGGTGGACCCAGACTCTGAGAAATGGCTGATCGCCATTAGATCCGAGATAGAGTCCATGGGAGACAATCAAGTTTGGAACTTGGTTGACCTGCCTGATGGTTTGAAAGCCATCGAGTGCAAATGGATCTATAATAAGAAGATTGATATGGATGGAAATGTTCACATCCATAAAGCTCGACTTGTTGCAAAAGGTTTTCGACAAGTTCAAGGAGTTGACTACGACGAGACTTTCTCGCCCGTAGCGATGCTTAAATCTATACGGATAATTCTAGCCATTGCTGCACATTTTGACTATGGAATATGTCAGATGGATGTCAAGACGGCTTTCCTAAATGGAATCCTAACTGAGGACGTGTATATGATGCAGCCCGAAGGTTTTGTAGATCCAAACAATGCTGGAAAGGTATGCAAACTTCTGAAGTCCATTTATGGGATAAAGCAAGCATCTCGGAGTTGGAATATTCGATTTGATGAAGTTGTAAAGGAGTTTGGCTTCATCAAAAACGAAGAAGAACCTTGTGTTTACAAGAAGGAAAGTGGGAGAGCGCTGGTATTTCTAATCTTATATGTAGATGACATATTGCTGATTGGAAATAACATTCCTATGCTCGAGTCTGTTAAGACCTCATTGAAAAATAGTTTTTCAATGAAGGACTTGGGAGAAGCGGCATATATTCTAGGCATTAAGATCTATAGAGATAGATCAAGGAGGCTAATTCGATTAAGCCAGAGTACATACATTGACAAAGTGTTGAAACGGCTCAGCATGGAAGAGGCTAAGAAGGGGTTCTTGCCCATGTCTCATGGCATAAAACTCAGCAAGACTCAGTGTCCTTCGACTACTGATGAGCGTGAGCACATGAGTAGGGTTCCATATGCTTCGGCTATTGGATCCATCATGTATGCAATGATATGTACTCGCCCAGATGTTTCCTATGCTCTAAGTGTTACGAGCAGATACCAGGCTGATCCAGGTGAAGGTCACTGGACAGCGGTAAAGAACATTCTTAAGTACTTGAAAAGGACTAAGGATGTGCTCCTAGTTTATGGAGGTGAGGATGAACTCAGTGTAAGGGGTTACACAGATGCGAGTTACCTTAACGACTCAGATGATTCAAAATCATAATCAGGTTATGTGTTTATCATGAATGGTGGTGCTGTGAGCTAGAAAAGTTCTAAGCAAGATACGGTGACCTCCTCTTCAACAGAAGCTAAATATATTGTTGCCTCGGAGGCAGTAAAGGAAGCTGTTTGGATTAGTAATTTCCTGATCACTCTCGGTGTGGTTCAGGGCGCGTCCAATCCCTTGGATGTTTATTGTGACAACAATGGTGCTATTGCATAGGCCAAGGAACCTAGACAGCACCAGAAGAACAAACATATTCGCATGCGTTACCATCAGGTTCAAGAGTTCGTTGACGATGGTAGTGTCATGATATGCAAAATACATACAGACTCAAATGTTGATGATCCCTTGACTAAGCCTCTCCCGCAGCCCGCGCGTGAAGCGCACACAAGAGCAATTGGTATTAGATACATTTTAGATTGACTCTAGTGCAAGTGGGAGACTGAAGGAAATATGCCCTAGAGGCAATCATATAGATGATTATATTTCATATGTATCCATGAGTTATTGTAATGTTCCTTGAATATCTATATCAGGCAACTTGTATTGATTGGCAATTATGTAAATTGTTTGTGAAACTCTTTACTTGTATGGTTATTTAAGAGTTGTCCCTAGTCGGAGTTCATGTGAGGACACACGTGAAGATTAGACTAGCACATCGATTGGTTGATGACTATGTTTCGCAAGTCATAGACATGGAGATGTCAAACCAATGATGTGGACACATGTTATGAACATGGGGTTGGACTGACCCAACCTGAGACTGGCAATTAGTTGCAGCTCTCTCTCTACACATCGTGTACGTTTTGTGCTTAGACCTGAGATTGTCGCATGTACTTGAGATGTGGATCGACCTACTTTGGGGCTATCAAACACTGCATCGTAACTGGGTAGTTATAAAGGTAGCTTTCGGGTTTTCCTGAAGCATGCTACAAGGCATGGTCAATCAAGATGGGATTTGCCCCTCTCTACTTGAGAGAGATATCTCTAGGCCCCTCGAGTGATCGGATACAGAAATGCATGGCCGTGCTACCTATGGTTAAGAGTTAACCTAGTAAAGGGATTCCGAATCACGGTATCGATAAAGGGAGTCAGCTTGGAGCTAGACCAAATATCGTGAGGCAAAGGAAAAGACATGTACTAAACCTTGTGATGGTTCGTCCGATATGATCTTTATATGCGTTTAGGAGTTGGCACGTCTTGCTAGAGGCCGCTACCAACTATTGACAGAATAAGTGTATTCGTGTCATGTCTATACGCATATGAACCTATAGGTCACACACTTAAGGGGCTGGAAGCCTAATAAGGATTGGATCCAAATTAGACCAAGCTTAGGCTACTAATGGGCTGCTAATGTAGAAGCCCACTAGGGACGCCTATATAAGAGAGGGTGGGGCGAGCTGACCAGGGTTAGACCGCAGATCATTCTCAGCCGCCACTCCTCACGCCTGTGTTGCACGCGCGAACCTAGCAGTCCGGCGTCTGATGCTTCCACCCTGTACGTGTGGATACCTCGGAGACGCTGCATCTGTAGCGCTTGGACGAGCCGCGCAAGGGGAGCTGCTCGTGGGACGAGGACAAGGAGGAGACGTGGAACGTCTGCACTGCCTCGACGCGCTTCATCAATTACGCAACTGCGCGTCTAGTGGTAATCCCGTGATCTATGACAACAGTAATCCTGGTATACGCGATAGAAAATTTTGATTTGCGCTAGTATAGCCTACCCGTATCCCATCATATGATGCATGTAATGTTGGCAAAAATCTAATGTGGCACAACAATTAACGAATAAAGAGATGGTATCATAGGTAGATAATGTATCATAACATGTAAAACCAGAAAATCCTCTAATAAATCTTGTACACAATTTTGTATTGAGATTCTACAAATCATTAAATATAGTACTAGTATGATACTACCATATAATACCATGCACTATGGAGGTAGTATCATACTACTAGTATCATATGCATGATACTAGTAGTATGATACTACCACTATTACCAGCCTAAGACGTATGATAGTGGCATCAAGGCAGGCAGTACACCTGTCATTGAAAAAGCGGTCTAGTTTGATGCCTTTGTTATTATCGCGTTACTTTGATTTTTTCCATGTTGAGATATCATTGGACAATTCTTCAGGATAATATATATATATATATATATGCAAAATAGTGGGCTACCTATGGGGCTAGCTGTGCATACCCACACCACCGTAGGATTAGTCTAATGAGAGCACAAACAGATTGACTGTTGCATTATAGAGCCAATAGAAACTAACGGCAGTTGTATTAAGAGCATGGTGTCAGCTTTATAAGCAAACGATGCATGCATCCATAAGCATAAATCCTTCCATTCGTCCTTGTCATTTGCCATAGCATGTGTCCTTTACTTACAAACCAAGAACTAGTGTCCTCTCCAATAGAGTGAGAACACATTCTTACTCCGTTAACATAAATCGAGTACATTTTTGTTCATCCGGCACAAATCCATAGAGAGCGTCAGACATGTATGACATTTGATATTTTCCACATCATACGTCTGTTTGAACAAATCACGGATAATAGCTCTTTAATTTAGAAGGCAAAATTTATCAAATCTCTCGTACCACGCCGAAATTCCAATACAATGCCCCACCCCGTCGCCAGCTGGCGCATACTGCGTAACATAGAACAAACTCGCTCCGCGCATCAGAGGCTGGTAGCACGCAGCTGTTTTTTTAATGCAAGCAACCATAACTATATGTTTCTGTATTCACACTTGGTGTCTATGTAATACCATGATAAAAAGCGCGGGAAAAGAACAAGGCTATGTGCCACTTGGCAAGACAACCACAACCATATGGACGTGGTATCCAGGGCGCATGTGGAAACCACAAACCCGTGACTATGGTGTCTACAACACGTATGAAAACCACAACAATGTGACTGTGGTGTCTAAGACAAAATAAAAGGACAAACGACATCTCCTACAGCTCACGCTTAGTAGAATTTGACGGATGGCAAGAGAATGCCATTAGCAGAATAATGCCAGCAAGCGACGATGTGGATATTGCGGGATCATATGATGGCAATATCCGACGATCGTATAATCATGCGCAGTTAGCCTGGTGGGTAGCAAATCCGTGTCGATATATATATATATATATATATATATATATATATATATATATATATATATATATATATATATATATATAACACATGGTATACCCGTATTCTGAGGAGGAAGCATCTCGTGCCGTCCAGGAGATCCGTGTTCACTGAGAGTTTTGCTCTTTACTCCCTCTGTTTCAAATTACTTCGCCGGCGCGTTTATGTAGGTGAACTAGTACTCCTTTTATTCAAAAAAATCCTTAAATTTTTGAAATAGATAGTATGAAATATGTACTACGTATACCAAAAATTTTAAGAATTTTTTGATGAAAAACGAGAGAATACTAGGCCACCTAGATAAGCGTGCGCGCGGAGTAATTTGAAACGGAGAGAGTATCAACCACAACTGTTATATCCTGAAGAGGAATTTCCGCCGAGTGCTTTTCCGTTGCGCGCTGTCGCTCTACGCCGCGCTGCCTGCCACCGTCTGAGGACGAACCTGCCTATCCTGCCATCGCCGCTGAAATCATACGCAAACAACTGCTGCCGGAGCAGGTGACCGTTGTTGATCCCAAATAAGTAGCACCAGCACCAGATTCACCGTCCCAGATCCCACCTGCAGCCACCCCTCTCCCGAACCCTCCCCAGATTCGTCCAACACCCGACTCCCCTCCCGATCCCCACCATGATTCGAATCCCACATCCGGCAACCAACCTGGCCGCCGGCCACCTCAGGCGGCTCCCAACCGCTCCCCAGCGGCCAACGTGGACCTCCTCCACGCCGTCGAGGGGAACATCCTCCATGCGGCCAACGTGGACCTCCTCCACGCCAGCGAGGGGAACATCCTCCACGCTGCGGACCTAGTTCTATGCGTCGCCGATGACGGAGCCTCCATCAGTTCCTTCCCGGACCTCCATGTCCACGCCGGCGGCCCAAGGCTCTCCCATCGCCGGGGCAATCCCTGGTTTGCTGCCCAACCTCCTGCGCACTCGAGAGATGCGACCACCTTCGGCGCGCGCAACCTTGCTCCAGCGAACACACGCCTCGTTCTCGCCGTCCACCGGCACTATTTCTGCGTACGACCTTGCTGAGGCAGCACCGTATGTCAACAATGGCTCGCCGGAACCCCGCCCTGCTGTATTCGTAGCATCCCCGCATCTCCATGCAACGCTGCCGCTGGCATGCGACATCATTCGCTGCTGCGCGCTTAGCTCCGTTTGCGCTGCGCGTGTCTTCTTTCTTTTTACAGCAATATGTGCGCCCTTGTGTGCACAACTGCAGCTGTTCTTTTTCAGATCTTTGCTGGAAGTATATACGACATTAAATTTGTCTTGAAAGTATGCATTTTTTGTATATACGACATTAAATTTGTCTTGGAAGTATGCATTTTTTGCTGTGTTTAGTTTGGTTTGGTTTCAGAGAGCTAAACCGGGCGAGACAATGCCCACTCCAGCAGGGTAAGGAAGTTTGGTCTCAGAGAGCTAAACCGGGCGAATCTGTGTTTGATTTCAGTGTCGGCTTGGTAGAATTCATGGATGTTTTGTCTTGATTGCGTGGGATGATTCCGGTGTATAAAGCTTTCGTGTCTACAGGTAATCGATTGCTCACTCCAGCAGGCGGGGAGCGTGGATGAGACGGAGAAGGCGGCGAGGATGTGCAAGCTGGCGATGTGGTGCGTGCAGTACCGGCCGGAGGACAGGCCGTCCATGGGCAGCGTCGTGCGGATGCTGGAGGGGGAGGAGACCAGCGTCGTGCGCCAGGCAACCCGTTCGCGCACCTAGCGCCCTACCCCTACAGCTCCGACAGGGACAGCATCGTCCCTTGTGGTCGCCACCACGGCCAGGAGCGAGACGGTCAAGCATTCGGCACGCAGGTGTTGTGTGATTGTGTCTAATGATCTGTTTGTATGCCCGGCAGGTGCTTACGACAAATTAACAGGCATCATCCACTGATCTGTACATCAGCTAGTGCTTGTGGCATTTTGATACAAACAATAATTTAAACTGTCTGTGCGTGTCCCTACAGCTGGAGCAACTTCTCTGAAATTTACGAAACGACACACAAATGGCATGCTCAACATGGAATCCTACTGTTTCTTGTTCCCTTACTCTTATGTTTGTGGTTTAATTAGAGACAACGAAGTGTGTGTGAGACATGTAGCATGCTCTTATGTGAAGTTATTGTGAGACATGTACCAATGTATTATTGACCTTGGATTTTTGGACACCGGACATGCCGATTTGTGAATGCATTATTTTTCAAGAGTCTATTTTTGGGTACTGATAATTCGTTTTCTTGGTGCCTAATGCATTTTTACAAGGGTTTTTCACAAGTTTAGACATGGTATCGAATCATGGATGCTTAACAAGTTACTTGAAGGTGCTGAATTAATTGTTCGTCTGAAATACATGGTACCGAATCATGGGTGCTTAACAAGTTACTTCGAGGTGCCGAATCCATTGTTCGTCCGAAATACATGGTATTGTACCAAATCATGGGCTCATAACAAGTTACTTCGAGGTACCGAATTAATTCGTCCAAAATACATGGTATTGTACTTCTTTATTAACAAGTATTATACTTCTCCAGATCAGTTGTTGTTTTCTGATATAGATGCTTGGTCTCACTTGCGTTGGTCTTCTTGTCGCAAGACGGAATTTCTAATACCGAGCGTTTAGGACCGAGGAACCCAAGCGTTTTCTCGTGGTGCCGAATTGGAATTCTTGGAAACATCGGTTTGCGAGACACAATAGTACCGAGTCATACGCCTCAGGGTGTAACGGTCCCAGTTACTAGCTCGCTAACCCTAGTATCAAGGACCTTACTGGAATCGAGCATTTCGGACCGAGGCACCCTACCGCTCGCTAATTGCACCGGACCAGTGACACCAAGACGACCTCCATAGGTACCGAGCGTTTGGACGGGGCACCGAACTGATTTTCTCATCGTGCCAAATCAGTTGTCTTTTAGAAACAACTACGTGATAGTACCGAGCGTGGTAGCCCTAACGCCAAGACGACCTCCCTAGGTACCGAGCGTTTGGGACCGAGGCACCGAACCGTACGTGATAGTACCGGATTGTTCGCCTTAAAAAAATACGGTCCGGCTAATACCTTGCTAACCCTAGAACTGAGAGTTTGGGACCGAGGCACCGAACCATACGTGATAACACCAAAACGTTTAGATTAAAAATTACGTTACTGGGACCGAGCGTGTCGACACTAATCTCAAGATGACCATCTTGTTACCGAGTGTTTGGGACCGAGAAACCCAACCTTTTTCTCGTGGTGCCAAATTGGAATCCTTATAAATACGACCGGGAAGGGGGTGGGCGAGGTCGCCCAATGGCTAACCCGAAAACCAAGACGACCATCATGGTACCGAGCGTTCAGCAATGAGGCTCCGAACTGTTTCTTGTTGTACCGAATCGGGTTTCTTGGACACATCGGTTTTGCGAGTCGCGATGTGTGAGGTCGCTTATAGGTTAACCATTATAATAAGGCAACCATCCTGGTACCGAATGTTTGGGACCGAGGCACCGAACCATACGTGATAACACCAAAACGTTTAGATTAAAAATTACGTTGCTGGGACCGAGCGTGTCGACACTAATATCAAGATGACCATCCTGTTACCGAGCGTTTGGGACCGAGGAACCCAACCTTTTTCTCGTGGTGCCGAATTGGAATCCTTATAAATACGACCGTGAAGGGGGTGGGCGAGGTCGCCCAATGGCTAACCCGAAAACCAAGACAACCATCAGGGTGCCTCGGTCCGAATCGGGTTTCTTGGACACATCGGTTTTGCGAGTCGCGATGTGTGAGGTCGCCTATAGGTTAACCATTATAATAAGGCAACCATAGCCCAAACGGCTAACCCTAATACCGAGATGACCATCCTGGCACCGAATGTTTAGGACCGAGGCACCGAACTGTACTTGTTAGTACCGAATCTCTTGCCTTAGAAAATACGGTCCTGATACCGAGCTTGATAACCGTTATACCAAGACGACCATCCTGGTACCGACCGTTTGGAATCAAGGGCACCGAACCATTGTCTAATTGTACCGAATCGGTTGCCTTAAAAATTACGGTCGCGCGATGCGAGGGGCGAGATCGCCCAAACGGCTAACCCTAATACCGAGATGACCATCCTGGCACCGAATGTTTAGGACCGAGGCACCGAACTGTACTTGTTAGTACCGAATCGCTTGTCTTAGAAAATATGGTCCTGGTACCGAGCTTGCTAACCGTTATACCAAGACGACTATCCTGGTACCGACCGTTTGGAATCAAGGGCACTGAACCGTTGTCTAAGTGTACCGAATCGGTTGCCTTAAAAATTATTGTCTCGATACGCGAGGGGCGAGATTGCCCAAACGGCTAACCCTAATATCGAGTCGACCATCCTGGCATCGAACATTTGGGACCGAGGCACCAAACTGTACATGCTAATACCGAATCGCTCGCCTCAGAAAATACGGTCGTGGTACCGAGCTTGCTAACCCTAATACCAAGACGACTGTCCCGGTACTGAGCGTTTTGGGACCGAGGCACCAAACCATACATGTTAGGGGGGTGGGTCGAGACGTCGGTCGCATAGCTAACGTCCCCAAGAAGAGATGGGGCGAGGTCGCCAAACGGCGAACCTGGTACCGAATCGCTTGCCTTAGGAAACACAATGGGGATGTATGCATGGCGCCGAACCGCTAGGGTCGGAGCCACGTGACAATACCCAATAGGACGACGACCAACTGTATCTTTCGTCTCGGGGTACCGAACCGTTTTCTCATTGTACCGAATCGGTTGCCTTAGAAACTACGGTCACGAGACGCGATGGGTGCGGTGGCCTAACGGCGTCCTCGGCATGTAGAAGCGGCATCCGACAGCGTTGGCATCAGCCTCGGACTTTTTAAGTTCTTTTACTTATTATTACCTAAATGCAGTTAGAATTTGGTTGTACGCCCGAATTCGCCCTTATTAATAAAAATCGTCTATATTTGCTCAAAGTTTGCCAAGTTTTGTTGAATTTTGGCCAAACGTCAGAACTTGTCCTAGGAATGCGAGAGATAAACTCGGCGTTTTCGGACCGCAAAGTAGTTTTATCCGAATTTTGGCCTGGAAACAAAAAACAAGTGGAGATGCTCTAATATGTCCAGGTACCAAATACCCGGTAAAGCAACACTAGAATCCGATACACATACTTCGTCTTTTTTGTCTAAACTAGTACTAGACACACCCCAATCTAGACAATCCCGGGTATGATGGTTTCGTTTGTCATCTAACCAAATTCGTGCACGTCCTATGGGTATTTTGTCTATTTTGTTTTTCACCCTTAAGTCCGTGATTGATTCATAGGGCTCGTCAGGGACTATGCATTTATCTAGAAACCGAATGATTACACACGCCGATCGCTAAGACGAGCAAAAGTCGTAGTCTACTCAGGATAGGCCACTACCACCGTCTACCCTGCGGGCCACAGAGGGTTTCATACAACGTGCACAGTCAAAAAGCGACGTATGGCTTCTATATCTGACATAGGCCTGCAGTACTGGACCCCCTCTGCGCCCGGCAGAGATTCACAGGCAGAGATTTATGGGACGCACACATCTCAAACCCGGAAGCCTCGGTACCGAATGCAGGTAGTTGTCAGCCCAGTGGATCCACGCTTTGGTACTTGCCATTTGAATTTTGAATCTGGCATTTGTCTGTAACGTGCGTGCATAAGCCTGCAGCAGGCTGACCAGACGAACAGAGCCCACTGGCTTGGCAGCATAGACATTTCCTAATATTGCATGGATTTCAAAATGGATTTAAACTAAGGCTGCCAAAACAACTCTTTTGGAACTGCAAAACTGCTCCAAGTTTCCTCTTTTGCTTGCCTATGTCATGTGGGTGGTGAGAGAAAATGATTTCATAAATAGATGGTGCAAAAGGGAAAAGATAAGGGAAAGTCTATTGGTACCAATCTCAAAGCAAGCTTGTGGTAGGAGATGCTTCCTCCCGGGTACTAGGGCATACCATTTTTGCTTTCTATATATATATATATATATATATATATATATATATATATATATATATATATATATATATATATAATCCTATTCAGCACCCAGGGTGTAGAATAGTTATTTTGCACCCAACATATTTTTATGTTGCTAGAATAAAAAAATTATGTTTTGTATACGAATAATTATGTGTATATATTCATCACAATCGAAAATTGACACAAAAATAAAGTTTATGAGTCATTATAGTGTAAAAACACCAAAAAATACGTATTTTACATCATAATTTTATACGGCATGTACACAAAAAAATTATGTTATTTCTAAAAAAAATTATGATCTTCTCGACTTATAAAGTAAGAAGAAATTTACGATAATATACGGTTCTAAAGATAGAGGTTAGGTGTAGAATAACTATTCTATATCCTGGGTGTCAAATAGCGCCACTCTCTCTCTCTATATATATATATATATAGAGTCTATGAACTGGGTATTTTAAAGAAGTTGGTTGACCTGTACATAGACTAACGACATGTCCGAGGCCAATAGGTTATCCTGGTACCCAAGTTAAACCATGAAGGAACAGTAAGTGCATAATTATGGAGTATTATAAATGGATGTTCTTATTGTAGATGTCTAGTAAAACAGTACTCCCTCCGTCCGGGTTTAAAGAACATAATTTGCAATTCTCTATGGCTCAGGTGTCCTTTAATTGGTCCATTTAATAATGTGGAGAAGAACATGCATGAGGAGAATAAGAGCCAGCAAAGACTTCATATTTGTTCACACATGTGCATGCAAGCATTTTATTATTTTCACACGAAAGTAATTACAGCGATTAAATGCTTTTGTATCTAAATATTTTAGCATCGCATGGTTTGCAAATTGTGTCATTTAAACTGGGATGGAGGGAGTATGTATCAGATGAGCCATTTATTAACCTACTCAACGATAAAAATTGGTGTTTAGTTATTTAATGGTAGCATGTGTCGTCATAAGAACATGGTCATATCTGCACTTTAGCTTGCAAAAACGATATCTCAAAAAAAAAGCTTGCAAAATGAAAACGACCAAAGGAAACAATACAAAAGAATAGCTAGATCGGTCCTCTTTTCATTTTTTACCTCGCTAAAATGGGAAATATCGAACGTTCAAATTAATAACATTCAAAATTTGTAAAAATTTCATACTTGAAAAAATGTTCCGATAAAAAATGTTAAGATTTTTTAAAAAAAATTATACTTTGAAAAATACGTTCAAATTAAGAACTGTTCAAAAATGAAAAACTGTTCAATCTTGAAAAATATTCAAAATATTTTTTTAAAAAAAGAGAATTACTCAAAATTGAAACATTTCAGTTTTGAAATAAATTCAAGGTTACTTAAAAAAGAACAGAAAAAAGAAACCTGGAAAACCAAAAAAAAAAGAAACATTAAAAGGGAAAAATAATAAGAAAAAGAAAAAATAATTTTATTGGGCCAGACCATTTAGACTGGGGAGTGACGTAGGGGTACGCGTTGCGTCCCTAACAGACGCAACTGGCATCATATAGGGATTGTCTTTGTAGACGTGCTTTTAAAAAAAATAAAGGGTGCGATTTTCTGGCCTTTGCATCGAAAACATACATATGGCCTTTATTGCTCTTTGTAGACGTGTTGTGGTTAGGCCTTGCAAGAAAGGATAGTTGTTGGACCAAGCCATTAATGGGTCTAGAGAACGAAAACATGAAACCGCTGGATTCCATGCCCGCATCACCTAAATATATCCCCTAATTAAAATAAGTGTATTATAAACTGGATGTTAGGGAGCATCAATTTTTAGACGACAGACATCAAGTGGCCCATCAGAACTCCATGGTAGATTGAGGACATCAGCTTAATCAGGGTGGTCAGAAATCTCCACGCATGCACACTGTTCTACTTCTAGGCCGGGCTGTCGCTAGCTGCTTGCAGATTCCTTTCGAGTAGGGTGGAAAACCGAATAGAAATAGACGGACATGTACATTATCGTTTTCTTTTCCTTTTCTATCATTGGAATCGGAAATGAAACAAACAAACTCTAAAATCGAACATGAAATCGGAAATCATCGAAAATGAATATAAAACGGATTCATGATAAATATGATACTAAAATGGACATTTACAGAATATAATAGTGGCATAATATCATGATTTGTATTAAAAAATATAACAGAGAAAGAATAGTCCACAACTTCAACAAGCAATAATTGAACATAAAGTAACATACATAATTCAACACTTCGACAAATACATAAGTTCGCATAAATAGTTTCAGCTGAGAAACTTATTACTTGATTAGTATGTAGACTGGGTTGGCTACATGTATTACATAGACTATACATATATTCTATGGCAAAAAAAATCACTTACACAAAGTACTATTTCATACATGAACCTGGCTGATTATATTTTTGGAAAGTTTTCGTATCTGTTTATCCAGAATTTTCTTACCGTTTTCATTTCCGTCGGAAATGACTCCCTTATTTCCTTTTCTGTTTTTGTTTATAATATTCCATTTCCATTCCGTTTCGCAAAATGCTGTTTTCATTTTCTTTTTACCTCTTCATTTTCATTTTCTTTGAAAACAAACTGAAAGTTTCTTTACCGTTTTCGACCCTACTTTCAAGACTGATGTGGTCTCCCGACTTTGTTTGTGATCGTCCAAAGCTCCAAGACGATCGGCTTATGTACACACAATCAGCATGGTTAGGAAATATCAATAAGGGCTTGTTTGATTCATAGGAATTGCATAGGAATTATGTAGGATTTGAATCCTATGAAAAAATTTCCTATGCTATTGTTTGATTCATAAGAACATATCCTATAGGAATTAATCCTATAGGAATCTTGTAGTGCAATTTCTATAGGAAAGAAACATTAGATCATAGCTCATGGAAAAATTCCTTTGCTACATCAAACAAAATTCCTATTCCCATAGAATTCAAGTTGACATGACATCTCAATCCTATGTCTTTCCTATTCCTATATTTTTCCTATCCTATGAATCAAACAAGCCCTAAGTCTGTTCCTAAGAGCATCTCCACTCGTCTACCCAGGACGTCGATCCGGACGGCGAAATTCGGTCCGGACGCCGAAATTCGGCTCAGTCGCGTACCCAGGGACCTATTTTTGTCCAGATTTCGGCGTGTTTTGGTCCGGCCTACCTAGGCTGAACCCAGGTTCCTGGGTACGCCCTGGGAACGTCGGACGCCGCAAAAAAGGACGTGGGTCAGCTCTGTCGGCGAGACAGTCCCATTCCCACCCACTCCACTCGCCCAGACTGCCATGAAGAGCTTTGTCGCCATGACTTCGCCGACGGAGCTCCCCCGCGCCGAGACATGCCCACGCCTATAGATACGCTCGCCGTAGTTGCCGCCCACCTCCACGCCTTCTCCGCCGCCGCTTTCGCCGACCTAGCCTCCCCGTAGCTCTGCTTTGCTCCGTGCTCCCACCACCACGCCCGCCAAGTGTTCGACATTTGGCCGGATTCGGACATGGACTCCGACGGCGACGAGATACTATCCACTGACTCCGACGAGGATGAGATACTCGCCATGGATTCCGACAACGAGGAGTTGCTCGCCGTACTCCTGGAGGAGGAGAGCGCCGAGGTCGCCGAAGGTGAAGAGCACTTGTAGATCCTCGCATCGCTCGCCCAGCTGTACATGCAGATGGCAAAGCCGAAGCGCGGTGGTTCGGCGCCAGGTCGCATGAAGTGCAAGGCGAGACAAAGGATAGAGGGCTACTGCATGTTGTACGCCGACTACTTCGCCGACCAGCCACTCTATGGAGAGGACGTGTTTCGCCGCCGTTTAAGGATGAGCCGAAAGCTCTTCCTCAAGATCGTGCATGCCATCCGGGAGTTTGATCCATATTTCCTTTGCAAGCAGGACTACACCGGCTTGGTTGGGTTTTCCTCGCTTCAGAAGTGCACCATGGAAATGAGATTGCTTGCATATGGAGCGCCGGCTGATAGTGTCGATGACTATCTCTGCATCGTCGAGTCCACCGCCCTTGATTGCTTGTACAGGTTCTGCAGGGCAGTGATTGCAGTGTTCGGGGAAGAGTACTTGAGATCACCCACTGCTGAAGACACTGCTCAGATCCTCACAGTCAATGAAAGTAGAGGATTTTCTGGTATGCTTGGAAGCATAGATTACATGCATTGGGAGTGGAAGAGCTGTCCATTTGAATGGCAAGGAATGTACAAAAGCCACAAAGAAGGATGCACTGTGATACTTGAGGCAATTGCTATACATGATCTTCGGATCTGGCACTCCTTTGGCATGGCAGGATTGAACAACGACATCAACGTCCTCAACTCCTCAACTGTCTTTTCCAAGCTTTTTGAGGGTCATGCTCCCCCTGTGGAATTTGAGATCAGTGGACACCACTACAACAAGCGATACTATCTAGCAGATGACATCTATCCAAGATGGCCAACATTTGTGAAGACTATCTCAAGCCCAATGCTCCCCAAGCATTCTCACTTTGCCAAGGAATAGGAAGCTTGCAGGAAGGACGTGGAACGGGCATTTGGTGTGCTCCAGCAAAGGTTTGCATTGTCCGGTTCCCTGCTATGACCTGGTCAAAAGATCATATATGGGAAGTGATGAACTATTGTGTGACCTTGCACAACATGATCATTGAGGATGAGAGGAAGGATCCAATGAGTTTGCTCGAGTAGGACGAGTCATACTACAGACAGGGTCCTCTTGCCGAGCCTGATCATGTTGGAGATATGCCCTAGAGGTAATAATAAATGTAGTTATTATTATATATCTTTGTGTTTATGATAAATGTTTACATTCATGCTATAATAGTATTAACAAGGAAACCATTAATACTTGTGTGATTTGTAAACTTAATTTGAAGTCCCTAGTATGGCCTCTATACTTCACTAGCTTGTTGGTTGATTGATGATGTGGTTTCTTTGTCATGAACATTGAGATGTTATCAACAACAAGATCATATCGTTAGGAGAATGATATGGTGGACATACTCCTATAGACAAGCGTAGCATAAAGATCAAGTCATTTCAATAGTTCAATTGCTATATGCTTTCTGATACATAGTAACCTAATTCCTTCGACCATGAGATCATGCATATTGCCTTTACTGGATGGATGCTTTGATGTCATCAAACACCACACCGTAACAGGGTGGCTATAAAAGTGGCATTGGGTGTTCGGAAAGTATTGGTTGAAACACATGGATCAAGAGTGGGATTTGTCCATCCACATGACGGATAGATATTCTCTGGGCCCTCTCGGTGAAATGTCATCCAATTAGCTTGCAAGCATGTGACTTGGTCACAAGGGATCACATATCACGGGAACGAGAAAAGAGTACTTATCAGTAACGAGGTTGAACTAGGTATGCAGAGATACCGACGATCATGACCTCGGATAAGTAACATATCGTGAGACAAAGGGAAATTGGTATCGTATGTAAGTGGTTCATTCGATCGCAAAGTAATCGTAGAAATATGTGGGAGCCATATGAATTTCCAGATTCCTCTATTGGTTATTGTTCGGAGAAGTGTCTCGATCATGTCCGCATAATTCACGAACCGTAGGGAGACACACTTAAGGATTCGACGTTGTTTGAGTAGTTATGGTATTATGAGAAAGAGACCGAATGTTGTTCGGAGTCTCGGATGGGATCCGGGATATCACGAGGTGATCCGGAATGGTCCGGAGAATAAGATTCATATAAGGAAAGTCCCATTTCGGAGTTGGGGAATGGTTCCGGTGTTTTCATCGGGAACATTCTAGAAGGTCCCGGAATGTCCGGCACTCCGGGGGGGAAGGGGTACATGAATGTGTCATTGCAAGATGGAATGATTGCATCATGTACTAAGTGTTCTCGCTGTCCAAAATAAAGGGTTTATTTAATTCCTAAATTGGAAAAGTCAAACGGCTAGTTTGAAAGTCAAACTGCCAGTTTTGGAAAGTGGGAAGAGGAGGAGAAGAGGAGACCGACTTGGGGAAGGAGTCCCCAAGCCGGCGGCCAGCCCTAGGCCGAGTTGGGGAGGGACTCCCTCCCTCCCCTAGCGCGCCAGCCCTCCCACCTATAAAGGGAGGGGCAGGGCTCCCCTCCCAACACACACAAGTTCCTATCCTCTAAACTAGAAACTAGACCTAGACCCCGGTTTAGAGCTGTTTCGGTTTAGAGCCTTCTAATTGGTTTAGAGCCCTCTAATTGGTGTGTCTAATTACTAGACCACTAATAGCCTCTCTCATAAGCTCCACCATACTCGCACCGGCTTAAGGCGAAGCCCTGCGGGATCTCCCCTCTACCTCCGGTACCACGCCGTTGTGCTGCCGGAATCGCGAGGAGAGTGCTACAACCTCCGCTGCCTGCTGGAACAAGGGAGAGGAAGGTCTTCGTCGAGTACCGAACGTGTGACCGACTGCGGGAGCGCTGCGGGAACGCGGCGCCGGAAGGATCGTCTACGCGATCTTGAGATCGGAAAGAGTACGACTACATCACCCACGAGAATCTGCTCTCGTTAAACACTTTGGAATCTTCGAGGGTGAGTTATTCCATCGACTCGTTGCTACAATCTAGTAGATAGATCTTGGCTTGTTTGTTTGTATGCGATAGAAAATTTTTGTTTTCCATGCTACGAACCCCTACAGTGGTATCAGAGCCAGGTTTATATGTAGATCTGTTGCACGAGTAGAACACAATGGTCATTGTGGGCGTTGATGCTTTTATTGTAGATTGCTTTTTGTGTACTTTGCATCTTGCGGTATGTTGGGATGAAGCGGCCCGGGCTAACCTTACATGACATCGTTCATGAGACTTGCTCCACGCTTGACATGCAACTCGTTTTGCATAAGTGGCTTTGCGGGTGCCTGTTTCTCCTAGCATAGTAAAGATCCAATTTACAACGGGTGATCAACAATGCTAGTATCAATGTTGTGGTTCTTGTTCGTAAGTTAGAACGACACTTATGGAAAGCCCCAAACCACGTAAAATATGCAAAGAAAGTAGAAGCGTCTAACTTTGTTTTGCAGGGGTGTGCAGTGATGTGATATGGCCATGATTGTGATTATATTTGATGTATGCAATGATCCTTATTGTAAGTTGGCAACCGGCAGGAGCCATATGGTTGTCTTTAATTTCTGTTAAGGCCTGCGTGTCTATTCAAAATAGTTGTAATAGTTGAAGTTGGCGGACGACAACCATGAAGAAGCGTCATTGACCTTGATGCTATGCCGGTGATGATGGAGATCATGTTCGTGCTTGAAGATGGAGATCGGAAGCACAAAGAAGAAAGGCCATATCATATCACATATTATGAATTGCATGTGATGTTAATCCTTTATGCATCTTGTATTGCTTAGTAGACGACGGTAGCATTATAAGATGATCCCTCATGCACATAAATTTCAAGTTCTAAAAGTGTTCACCCTTAGTATGCACCGTTGCCAAAGCTTGCTGCTTCGAAGCACCACGTGATGATCGGGTGTCTTTGATTCCGCGGGTGACTACAACGTAAGCAAGCCAGATTTGCTTATGCGGAAGCTAAGGTTTGATCTTGACGAGCCTAGCATGTACAGACATGGCCTCAGGAACACGGATCGCCGAAAGGCAAAGCATGAATCATATAGTAGATATGATGAACATAATGATTGTTCGCCATTAAAACTATATCAGCTCTCGTGATGATCGGTGTTGATGTAGTGGATTTGGTTCGTGTGATCACTAAAACAATGTGAGGGATGTTGTTTTGAGTGGGAGTTCACCTAGTTTAATTTCATTAATTAATTTGAACTCAATTTGTCATAAACTTAGTCTAAACTATTGCAAATATGTTGTAGATCAATGGCAGCCCCTACCATCAATTTTAATGCGTTCCTAGAGAAAGAAAAGTTGAAAAACAATGGAAGCAACTTCGCGGATTGGTTCCGCAATTTGAGGATTGTCCTCACAGCTGGTAATTTGACCTATGTGCTGGATGCACCGCTAGGTGACCCACCTGCAGCTGATGCTACCGATGAAGTAAAGAATGTTTACCTCGCTCGGAAGAATCAGTACTCCATAGTTCAGTGTGCTATCTTGTATGGTTTAGAATCGGAGCTTCAGAAAAGGTTTGAAGAGTCAGATCCATATGATATTGTCGAGGATCTCAAATTAATCTTTGAGACTCATGCGGCAATTGAAAGTTATGAAGCTTCTGAAAAGTTCTTTAACTGCAAGATGGAAGAGGGTAGCTCCGTCAGTGAGCATGTGCTTAAAATGTCTGGGCACGCAAATAAACTTCAAAGTTTGGGTATAGTGATTCCTAATACTTTGGGAGTTTACCGCATCCTCCAATCACTACCACCAAGTTACAAGAACTTTGTGATGAACTACAACATGCAGAACATGAACAAAGAGTTGCCAGAACTATTTGCTATGTTAAAATCTGCAGAAGTGGAGATCAAGAAAGAGCACCAAGTGTTGATGGTCAATAAGACCACCAAATTCAAGAAAGGCAAGTCTAAGCAGAAGGGACACTTCAAGAAGGGTGGTAAGAAAGTTACCACGCCGACGAAGAGGACCAAGGCTGGACCCAAGCCTGATACTGAGTGCTTTTACTGCAAGGGAGAAGGTCACTGGAAGCGGAATTGCCCAAGGTACTTGGCGGATTTGAAGAACGGCAACATCAAGAAGAAAGGTATATCTGATATACATGTTATTGATGTGTATCTCACTAGTACTCGTAGTAGTGCCTGGGTATTTGATACTGGTTCGGTTGCTCATATTTGTAACTCGAAACAGGAGCTGCAGAATAAACGGAAGCTAGTGAAGAACGAGGTGACGATGCGCGTGGGAAACGGATCAAAGGTTGATGTGATCGCGGTCGGCACACTACCTCTTCATCTACCATCGGGATTAGTTTTATACTTAAATAATTGTTATTTGGTGCCTGCGTTGAGCATGAACATTATATCGGGATCTTGTTTATTGCGAGACGGTTACTTGTTTAAATCCGAGAATAATGGTTGTTCGATTTATATGAGTAATATGTTTTATGCACATGCACCTTTGATAGATGGTCTATTCATATTGAATCTCGATAGTAGAAATACACATATTAATAACATTGAGGCTAAACGTTTGAAATCAAGCGATAATTTGACCTATATGTGGCACTGTCGTCTTGGTCACATTGGAGTGAAGCGTATGAAGAAACTCCATTCCGATGGACTTCTTGAATCACTTGATTTTGAATCACTTGAAAGATGCGAAGCATGTCTGATGGGTAAAATGACTAAGACTCCATTTTCTGGTATGATGGAGCGAGCTACAGACTTATTGGAAATCATACATACCGATGTGTGTGGTCCAATGAGTGTAGCATCGCGCAGTGGTTATCGTTATGTTCTTACCTTCACGGATGACTTGAGTAGATATGGGTATATCTATTTTATGAAACATAAGTCCGAAACTTTCGAGAAGTTTAAGGAGTTTCAAAGTGAGGTAGAGAATCAACGTAACAAGAAGATTAAATTTCTACGATCTGATCGTGGAGGTGAATATCTAAGTTACGAGTTTGGCGAGCATTTGAAGAAATGTGGAATACTTTCGCAGTTGACACCGCCGGGAACACCACAGCGTAATGGTGTGTCTGAACGTCGTAATCGAACTCTCTTAGATATGGTTCGTTCTATGATGTCACTTACAGATTTGCCACTATCATTTTGGGGTTATGCATTAGAAACAGCCGCATTCACTTTAAATAGGGCACCGTCTAAATCCGTTGAAACGACACCGTATGAATTATGGTTTGGGAAGAAACCTAAATTGTCGTTCCTTAAAATTTGGGGATGCGAAGCCTATGTAAAGAAGTTACAGCCGGACAAGCTTGAACCCAAAGCGGAAAAATGCGTCTTCATAGGATACCCGAAGGAAACTGTTGGGTATACCTTCTATCATAGATCCGAAGGCAAAATCTTCGTTGCTAAGAATGGATCCTTTCTAGAGAAGGAATTTCTCTCGAAAGAAGTGACTGGAAGGAAAGTAGAACTCGACGAGGTTGTCGAACCTTCTCTCGAAATTGCGAGTAGCGCAGCACCAGAAGAAGTTCCTGTGGTGCCTGCACCAATAAGAGAGGAAGCTAATGATGGTGATCATGAAACTTCGGTTGAAGTTACTACAGAGCCTCGGAGGTCAACGAGAACTCGTACCACTCCAGATTGGTATGATTCCGTTATGAATGTCATGTTGGTGGACAACACCGATAACCCCGAGACATATGAGGAAGCGATGATGAGCCCAGATTCCAATAAATGGCAAGAAGCCATGAAATCCGAGATTGGATCCATGTACGAAAACCAAGTATGGACTTTGGTGGACTTACCGGATGGCCGGAAGGCTGTCGAGAACAAATGGATTTTCAAGAAGAAAACAGATGCTGATGGTAATGTTACTGTCTATAAAGCTCGACTTGTCGCAAAAGGGTTTCGACAAATTCAAGGAGTTGACTACGATGAGACTTTCTCACCGGTAGCGAAGCTAAAGTCTGTGAGGATTATGTTAGCAATCGCTGCATATTATGATTATGAGATATGGCAGATGGATGTCAAAACAGCATTCCTCAATGGAGACATTGATGAAGAGTTGTATATGATACAACCCAAAGGTTTTGTCGATCCTAAAGATGCTAACAAGGTATGCAAGCTTCAACGGTCCATCTATGGATTGAAGCAAGCATCCCGAAGTTGGAATCAACGTTTTGATAAGGTAATCAAAAGTTTTGGTTTTATACAAACTTATGGAGAAGCTTGTATTTACAAGAAAGTGAGTGGGAGCTCTGTAGCATTCTTAATACTGTATGTGGATGACATATTGTTGATTGGGAATGATGTAGACCTTCTTAATAGTGTCAAGGAATATTTGAATAATAGTTTTTCAATGAAGGATCTTGGCGAAGCAGCTTACATATTAGGCATAAAGATTTATAGAGATAGATCGAAACGCCAAATATCATTGTCACAAAGTACATATTTGGACAAAGTTCTAAAGAGGTTTGGAATGGAAGATAGCAAGAAAGGGTTCTTGCCCATGTTGCCCAATACGACCTTGAGTAAAACTCAAAGTCCGACATCGGCAGAAGATAGAGAAAAGATGAGTAAGACTCCCTATGCCTCAGCCATAGGATCTCTAATGTATGCCATGCTATGTACTAGACCCGACATCGCATATGCTGTTAGTCTAACTAGCAGATATCAAAGTGATCCAGGAGTGGATCATTGGACAGCGGTCAAAAACATCCTTAAGTACTTGAGAAGAACTAAGGATATGGTTCTTTCTTATGGAGGTGATGAACAGCTCGTTGTTAATGGTTACACCGATGCTAGTTGGAACACCGATCCGGATGATTCTAAATCACAATCTGGATACGTATTTATTTTGAATGGTGCAGCAGTTAGCTGGAGGAGTGCAAAGCAAAGCGTTGTGGCGAGATCTTCAACTGAATCGGAATACATGGCTGCTTCGGAGGCTTCACAAGAAGCGATATGGATGAAAGAGTTCATTACAGAGCTGGGTGTGGTTCCAAGTGCGCTGGACCCAATGTCTATCTACTGTGATAACATGGGCGCCATAGCCAATGCGCAAGAACCAAGGTCACACAAGAAGCTGAAGCATATCAAGCTGCGTTTCCACGCTATTCGAGAACATATCCAGGATGGGGATATAAAGATTTGCAAAGTACACACAGATCTGAATGTGGCGGATCCGTTGACTAAACCTCTCCCGAGGGCAAAACATGACCAACACCAAACTGCCATGGGTGTTCGGTATATTACCATGTAATCTAGATTAGATGACTCTAGTGCAAGTGGGAGACTGTTGGAGATATGCCCTAGAGGTAATAATAAATGTAGTTATTATTATATATCTTTGTGTTTATGATAAATGTTTACATTCATGCTATAATAGTATTAACAAGGAAACCATTAATACTTGTGTGATTTGTAAACTTAATTTGAAGTCCCTAGTATGGCCTCTATACTTCACTAGCTTGTTGGTTGATTGATGATGTGGTTTCTTTGTCATGAACATTGAGATGTTATCAACAACAAGATCATATCGTTAGGAGAATGATATGGTGGACATACTCCTATAGACAAGCGTAGCATAAAGATCAAGTCATTTCAATAGTTCAATTGCTATATGCTTTCTGATACATAGTAACCTAATTCCTTCGACCATGAGATCATGCATATTGCCTTTACTGGATGGATGCTTTGATGTCATCAAACACCACACCGTAACAGGGTGGCTATAAAAGTGGCATTGGGTGTTCGGAAAGTATTGGTTGAAACACATGGATCAAGAGTGGGATTTGTCCATCCACATGACGGATAGATATTCTCTGGGCCCTCTCGGTGAAATGTCATCCAATTAGCTTGCAAGCATGTGACTTGGTCACAAGGGATCACATATCACGGGAACGAGAAAAGAGTACTTATCAGTAACGAGGTTGAACTAGGTATGCAGAGATACCGACGATCATGACCTCGGATAAGTAACATATCGTGAGACAAAGGGAAATTGGTATCGTATGTAAGTGGTTCATTCGATCGCAAAGTAATCGTAGAAATATGTGGGAGCCATATGAATTTCCAGATTCCTCTATTGGTTATTGTTCGGAGAAGTGTCTCGATCATGTCCGCATAATTCACGAACCGTAGGGAGACACACTTAAGGATTCGACGTTGTTTGAGTAGTTATGGTATTATGAGAAAGAGACCGAATGTTGTTCGGAGTCTCGGATGGGATCCGGGATATCACGAGGTGATCCGGAATGGTCCGGAGAATAAGATTCATATAAGGAAAGTCCCATTTCGGAGTTGGGGAATGGTTCCGGTGTTTTCATCGGGAACATTCTAGAAGGTCCCGGAATGTCCGGCACTCCGGGGGGGAAGGGGTACATGAATGTGTCATTGCAAGATGGAATGATTGCATCATGTACTAAGTGTTCTCGCTGTCCAAAATAAAGGGTTTATTTAATTCCTAAATTGGAAAAGTCAAACGGCTAGTTTGAAAGTCAAACTGCCAGTTTTGGAAAGTGGGAAGAGGAGGAGAAGAGGAGACCGACTTGGGGAAGGAGTCCCCAAGCCGGCGGCCAGCCCTAGGCCGAGTTGGGGAGGGACTCCCTCCCTCCCCTAGCGCGCCAGCCCTCCCACCTATAAAGGGAGGGGCAGGGCTCCCCTCCCAACACACACAAGTTCCTATCCTCTAAACTAGAAACTAGACCTAGACCCCGGTTTAGAGCTGTTTCGGTTTAGAGCCTTCTAATTGGTTTAGAGCCCTCTAATTGGTGTGTCTAATTACTAGACCACTAATAGCCTCTCTCATAAGCTCCACCATACTCGCACCGGCTTAAGGCGAAGCCCTGCGGGATCTCCCCTCTACCTCCGGTACCACGCCGTTGTGCTGCCGGAATCGCGAGGAGAGTGCTACAACCTCCGCTGCCTGCTGGAACAAGGGAGAGGAAGGTCTTCGTCGAGTACCGAACGTGTGACCGACTGCGGGAGCGCTGCGGGAACGCGGCGCCGGAAGGATCGTCTACGCGATCTTGAGATCGGAAAGAGTACGACTACATCACCCACGAGAATCTGCTCTCGTTAAACACTTTGGAATCTTCGAGGGTGAGTTATTCCATCGACTCGTTGCTACAATCTAGTAGATAGATCTTGGCTTGTTTGTTTGTATGCGATAGAAAATTTTTGTTTTCCATGCTACGAACCCCTACAGATCATCAGGTGCCTCCAACATGGGCTGCATTCATCGCAATGCGTCAGGAGATCCGAGATCCGGCGATGCATCAATAGCTGCAGGATGATCTTGTCGAGCACCTATGGATACGCAGGGGCAAAACGACGTAGATGCTGAGCATGAACTGGCCGAACTTGGCCGAAATATGTTATACTTTTATTGCAGGCCGAACTATGTTTACATTTATGCCGAACTCTGTTTAAAATTTCACTGAACTTTGGTCTTAAAGTGTTCTGTATTTATTGTATGACGAACAATGCCGAAATTTAGACGAATTTGAGTCGAATTTGAACGAAAACGGGTGACCCAAAAACTCGGCCTAAGTACGCAGGTGGAAAACTGGACGTACCTAGACTGAAAACTTGCGTCGTCCGGCCAAAGTTTGGTCCGGATTTCGCTGGGTTTGGCCAACGAGTGAACATGCTCTAATGCGTCAAAGGGCCTAGCTTTGAGCTAGAAACAACATCCACAATAATAGCTTCGGCATATACAGGTGGTTGAAAAACGACTTTATACGGCGCCAGCACGAGTTTTCGCCGCTCCAACATATATCAGTGCTGGAAAAAATTATTGGGCACACACCGGAAAACCCCCTCCCCAACCCCCCGCGATGCATATTTGCGGCAGCGAGTGGGCACACCGTAAAATTCTCACGCGTGTAGGAAGGTAAAAAAAATAGATATTTTGAGTTTTCTTATCGTGCGGACCTTCCTACAATCGAATAGGGTAGCGTTGAGTCGAGGACGAGACTAAAACCAGCGTGCGGCTTGCTTTTATACGATACGATCAAAGAGGATAGCTGATCTAATCATAGGTTATGTACGTGCTGCCGTGATGCACTCTAAATCTAAAACGTATGTGTATATCTAGCAAAGTAGAGGACCCAATCTAGCACAATAGAAAACTTAAAAAATCTATTTTTTTATTTTTTTTAAGATCTATTATAGGCTATATATGCAACACATATCTATAGAAGGCATCCAAAATTTTGGGCCCGGACGGCTGCCCCTTCGATCCCCCGAGGGCCGGCCCTGCTTCCGTGTTGTGAACTTTCTCGCCCGCTATGCTGCCGCTCCCGCTTCGACTCCCCGGGCCATGTACGACCATTCCGGAACGCCGCCGACTCCACCCTACTCCGCCTCCCCTCCTCTAGGCCCTGCCATGATCCTGTCGGGTCTTGCACTCACGTGTGGTCCCGTATTTTTAGGCATCTGAGAAATGGCATCAACAGTTTTCGTGTCTAAAAAGTCCAAAAGTGGTGCCCAAAAACCAGAAAATAGGGCACCTACTAGAAATGACCTAAGGACTTAACCGGATATAGATCTCTAATGATCTCCGGGCACTAGGTCTCTATCTCTGCCCGAGAGGACTCCCATTGCTCGGTATCATTAGGGTCGACTGGTCGTCTGAAGGAGATTATATTAGGCAATCATCCCCATTGTGGACATGTGTGACCGAGATAAGGGGTTTAAGCAGATGGCAGAAAAAATTCGGATATCGGTCTGTGTTTTACTGGGCAATGTACACAACCCACAAATCCATCAAAAACTGCCTGAAAATACCACCTTTGATTTCATGTTTTGCTCCAGCTTAAAGTAGCGATTAGTATTATTTGAGGCTGCGTCAAAAATAAGATCACCCAGGTTTATTACCATTGTAGATATATAGGGTACATTGCTATATTTTGCATGTTCGATTCTTTCCTATAGAGTCTTTTCTATGATATAATTCCCACGGTTCATAGGATGGCACGTCACTTGCTAATTAACTAAATGATATTTGTGCTTTGGGCCTGATTCCTCCCAACAGAAACAATATCAATGGGAATCCTAAGAGCATCTCTATTGGTGGAGCGAATCCAGGCCAAAATCCAGACCAAATTTTCGCCTGACGAAACTCGTTTTCGGTCTAGGAACGCCGAGTTTTTCACTCGCGTTTCCAGGCGAGTTCCCGCGTTTGGCTAAAATTTAACAAATTTTGGCAAACTTTGGGCGAACTTTGGGCGAATATAAGCGGTTTTGGGCTAATATGGGCAAACTTTGGACGAATAAGGTCGATATGGACGAACTTTGGACGATTATGGATGAACTTTGGGCGAATATGGTCGATATGGACGAACTTTGGGTGAATATGAGCGAATATGGACGAATATAAGCGGTCTTGGCCAAATATGGACGAACTTTGGACGAATATGGTCGATATGGATAAACTTTGGGCGAATATGAGCGATATGGACGAACTATGGGCGAACCCCAAGGGGGTGGCCGGCGCATGGGGCTGCCCCTTGCCCTTCCTCCATTCATATGGGTGGAAGCTCCACTCACAAAAATGTCCCTTCACTTCTTCACTGAAAATCCCACTCAAAAATCCCATTAAATTTCCACCAAATTTAATGCAATCTCTCTTTAAATAAAACTCATTTTATTTATTCATAATTTTGTCAATTACCTTAATTACAAACATTCACATATACCCCTTGCTAGTATTTCATTTTGCATGCAGAAACACTTTCAGCAATTTCACCCAAAAACAGTTTCGGTGTCTAGTGAAATAAATTCTTGCGCTTTGTTATTCTTTTCAGCATGAAACTATTTATTTCAAATGGTGTCGGTGTCTCTTAAGTGTGTCACCCTACGGTTCGCGAATAATGCGTACATGATCGAGACCTCTCTCAGATCAATAATCAAAAGCGGGACCTGGAGATCCATAATGACTTCCACACATTCAGCGATGACTTTCTTGTGATCGTGAGAACCTTTTACACTAGTAACTTAATCCCTTTGTCTTGCAATATATTACATGTCCGAGATTCGATCATCGGTATCTCCATACCTAGTTTGATCTTGTTACTGACATGTACTCTTTTCTCGTTCCCGTGATATAACATTCTAGTGATCAAATCACTTGCTTGCAAGCTAACCAATGTGATATCACCGAGAGGGCCCAGAGTATATTTATCCGTCATCGGGATGAACAAATTCCACACTTGATCCATGGGCCTCAACATAACACTTTAGTAGCATTGAACCCATCTTTATAATCACCCTGTTACGGTGTGATGTTTGATGTTATCAAGATACTCTTATAGTGTTAGTAATTGACATGATCTCATGGTCTAAGGACTAGGATTAGTTCGTATGATGTTATAGCAATATAAACTCAATGGCTTTGATTGTAATGCTATACTTCGGATGAATGTTCATCATACCATTCCCATAATGTTGTGACCTCGTTATTAACAACATCCAATGTCCATGATCAGGAAATCTTGATCATCTTGTTAATCAACGAGCTAGTTTATAAGAGAGGCATAACTAGGAACTTTCTGTTTGTTTATTAAACACACATGTATTAACGTTTCTGTATTAATACAATTATAGCATACAAAATAAACATCTATCATATACTTGGAATATACATAATAACCACTTTATTATTGCCTCTCGGGGCATATTCCCTTCGGTCTCCCACTTGCACTAGAGACAATAATCTAGTCACATAGTGACAAATCTAACACCCATGAAGTTCTGGTGTTGATCATGTTTTGCTCTAAGGAGAGTTTTAGTCAACGGATCTGCTACATTGAGATCCGTGTATACTTTACAAATATTTATATCTCTATCCTTGACATGCTCTCGGATGGAGTGAAACCGGCGCTTAATATTCTTGGAATTCTTGTGAGACCTTGGTTCTTTGGCATTGGCTATGGCACCATTGTTGTCATAATAGATCACCATTGGGTCCAACGCGCTCGTAGCCACACCTAGTTCGGTTATGAATTCCTTTATCCAAACTGCTTCCTGGGCCGCTTCCGAAGCAGCAACATATTCGGCCTCCTTTGTTGATCCCGCCACCACGGGTTGTTTGGAACTCCTCCAACTAACCGCTCCACCATTCATGAGAAATACGTATCCAGATTGAGACTTAGAGTCATCCGGATCGGTGTCGAAGCTAGCTTCGACATAACACTTAGCGACGAGCTCTTCTTCACCTCCGTACACGAGAAACATATCCTTAGTTCTTCGCAAGTACTTAAGGATATTATTGACCGCTATCCAGTGTTCCGATCCTGGATCAGATTGGTATCTACTAGTTAAACTAATAGCATGTGCCACATCCGGTCTTGTACATAGCATGGCATACATTATAGAGCCTATGGCTGAAGCATAGGGGACTTTGTCCATTATCTCTCTTTTTTTCGCCGTAGATGGACTTTGAGTCCTACTCAATGTCTTGGATTGCAACATAGGTAAGAACCCTTTCTTACTTCCGTCCATTTTAAATTTCTTTAAAATCTTATCAAGGTATGTACTTTGTGATAGCCCTATTAGGCGCCTAGATCTATCCCTATAGACATTTATGCTTAATATGTATGACGCTTTACCTAAGCTCTTCATTGAAAATTTGCTGTTTAGATAACTTTTAACACTGTTTAAAAGATCTATATCATTTTCGATCAATAATATGTCATCCACGTATAATATCAGAAATGCCACATTGCTTCCACTCACTTTCTTATAAATACAAGCCTCTCCATAAGTTTGGATAAATCCAAACTCTTTGATCACCTCATCAAAGCGGAGATTCCAACTTCGGGATGCTTGCTTCAGTCCATAGATGGATCGCTGAAGCTTGCCTACCTTGTTAGCATCCTTAGGATCGACAAAACCCTTTGGTTGTACCATATACAACTCTTCTTCAATGTTGCCATTAAGGAACACAGTTTTGACATCCATCTGCCATATCTCATAGTCGAAATATGCAACAATTGCTAACATAATCCTAATTGACTTTACCATCACTACAGGAGAGAATGTCTCATTGTAATCAACTCCTTGAATTTGTCGAAAACCTTTTGCGACAAGTCGAGCTTTATAGACGGTTATATTACCATCAATATCAGTTTTCCTTTTGAAATTCCATTTATTCTCCACGTCCTTTTGGTCGTGAGGTAAGTCCACCAAGGTCCAAACCTGGTTTTCGTACATGGATTCCATCTCGGATTTCATGGCTTCTAACCATTTGTTGGAATCCAGGCTCATCATCGCTTATTCATACATCGCAGGGTCATCAATTTCATCGACCATGAAATTCATAACAGGATTTCCGTATAGCTCGGGAGCTGCACGCGTCCTGCTAAACCTGCGAGGTTCGGTAGTATTCTCTTTCGGAGATTCATGATCGTTATCATTAGTTCCCTCTTCATTTGGTGAAGTCAACTCCGGAACGACTTCCGGCGCTGCGCTACTCGCCATATTATGAAGAGAAGGTTCTACAACCTCTTCGAGATCTACCTTCCGACTACACACACCTTTCGCGAGAAATTCTTTCTCTAGAAAGGATCCATTATTGGCAACGAAAACCTTGCCCTCGGATCTGTGATAGAAGGAATACCCAATAGTTTCCTTAGGGTAATCTATGAAGACGCATTTTTGTGCTTAGGGTACGAGTTCATCCGGTTGAAGTTTCTTCACATAAACATCGCATCCCCAAACTTTAATAAATGACAGCTTAGGTTTGTTTCCAGGCCCACCCTAGGCGCAGGTGGACCCAACCCCGCGTCTGGCTAGGGTTTGCCAACCCTGGCCGCCTCCTGGGTCTCCCCCTTCGCCTATGAAGAGCCCCCGATGCAGAAACCCTGGACACCCGATCAAATATCCATGAAACCGTCTGTAGCCTCCTCCACCATCGTCCCTAGATCGGGGGGATCTTGTATCTTGTAGGATGGCGTTCTATGTATCTTGTTGTATTGCCCAATCGAATCTCATAGGATCTTTCTGACTAGTAATTGCATTGTTATGTCTTGCTCAGTTCCTGTCAATTGCCCCGCTGTAATTTGTATACCCTTCATGTCATGTTGTATATCTAAGGAGAGAACCTCTAGTGAACTATGGACCCTGATCCAATATTTACCATTGATACATCTTCCCCTGTTACTTGTTTACTTGCTGCAAACCATTACCTTCCACACCATACGTTTAATCCTTTGTTACAGCAAACCGGTGAGCTTGACAACCTCACTGTTTGTTGGGGCAAAGTCTTGAGTTTGTGTTGTGCAGGTCTCCGCGTTGCTTGTAACACCTGTGTGACGTTTCCTTCCTCCTTCTGGTTCGATAACCTCGGTATCAACTAAGGTAAAACTTGCTGCTTGCTGCTTCAAACCTTGCTCTTGGGGTTCCCAACAAGCTATGCGTAGACAGCCGTCAAGCTTTTCTGGCGCCTTTACCAGGGAGGATAAGGACGTCTTCACAAGGGGAGTCCTTCACTTCCTTTCTCTTTACTTTGTTTTTAGTTTTCTTTGTTTCTTTTGCTTGGTTTTGTTTGCCTCTTTTCAAAAAACACAAAAAAAAAAATTAGTTCCTGCTCTAGCTGTTGCTACTGTTTTTGGCTTGCCCACCTTTGCCAAAATGAACTCTGTTGAGAACACAAAGTTGTGTGACTTCACTAGAACCAACAACAATGATTTCCTAAGCACTCCTATTGCTATACCTTCTCCCGATGCTACCTTTTATGAAATTAAGCCTGCTTTTTTGAATCTTGTGATGAGAGAGCAATTTTCTGGTGCTGCTTCTGATGATCCTGCTGCTCATCTCAATAGCTTTGTTGAAATTTGTGAGATGCAAAAGTATAAGGATGTGGATGGAGATATTATTAAGCTCAAGCTTTTTCCTTTCTCCTTGAGGGGAAAAGCTAAAGAATGGTTGCTTTCTTTGCCTAAAAATAGTATTGATTCATGGACTAAGTGCAAAGATGCTTTTACTGGAAAGTATTATCCTCCTGCTAAGATTATATCTATGAGAAGTGACATTATGAAATTTAAACAGCTTGATAGTGAACATGTTGCTACTACTTGGGAAAGAATGAAATCTTTGGTTAAAAATTGCCCTACTCATGGACTCACTGCTTGGATGATTATCCAGACTTTTTATGCAGGTTTGAACTTCTCCTCAAGAAACCTGTTGGATTCTGCTACTGGAGGTACCTTTATAGGCCTCACTTTCGGTGGTGCAACAAGGCTCCTTGATAATATGATGGTTAACTACTCTGAATGGCATGTTGAGAGAGCTCCACATGGTAAGAAGGTAAATTCTGTTGAGGAAACTTCCTCTTTGAGCGAAAAGATTGATGTTATTATGGCTATGCTTGTTAATGGGAAAACTCCTCTGGATCCTAATAGTGTTCCCTTAGCCTCTTTGGTTGCTCAAGAAGAGCAAGTTGATGTGAACTTCATTAGAAACAACAATTTCAACAACAATGCCTACAGGAATAATTTTGGTAGCAATAACAATTATAGGCCTTATCCTCCTAATAATGGCAACTCCTATGGAAGCTCTTACAATAATGCTAGAAGTGCCCCCTCTGAACTTGAATTCATGCTCAAGGACTTTATTAGTAAACAAACCACTTTCAATAAGACTATAGAGGAAAAACTTTTAACTGTTGAGAAAAATATATCCTCTTTTTCTGAAGCTCAAACTTCCTTGGTTAATAAAATGGCTGCTAAACCTGAAACTATGGAAAATACCTTTGCTACTGCTCATGCCATACAAGTTACTATTGATGAAAATGTTAGGCTGTTAGCTCAACTTCATTCTAAGTGGGAAAGGGAAGCTGAAATTAATAGAAACAATAGTGTGTGCACCATCACCACTAAACCACAAGTAGCCCCTATTCCTCCTCGTACTATGCCTAAGCCTATTGAGCCTACTACTAGTGATGCCAAGTTTGACTTTGATATTGATGGTAGCAATATTTCTGAAGTGATTATGTTTCTACAAAAGCTTGCTAGAAGTCCTGATGCTAGTGATATGCATGTTGCCTTTACCAAACACATTACAGATGCTCTTGTTAAGATTAACGAAGAAAAGATAAAACACAAAGCTTCTAATCCTAGGAAAGTAGAAGATAGTTAGGAACCCATTATTAATATGCAAGTGAATGACTTTGATCTCAAATCTTCATGTGATCTTGGTTCTAGTGTCTCTATTATGCCTAGGAAGATTTATGAAATGCTTGATTTGCCACCTTTGGAAGATTGTTATTTGGATGTCCCACTCAATGATAATGCTAAAAAGAAACTCATGGGGAGTATTAATGATGTTCTCATTATGGTTAACAATGTTTATGTCCCTGTTGATTTCTATGTTTTGGATGTTGAATACAATGGTTCTTGTCCTATTACTTTGGGAAGACCTTTTCTTAGAACAGTTGGTGCCATCATTGATATGAAAGAAGGCACCATTAAATATCATTTTCCATTCAATAAAGGTATTGAACACTTCCCTATAAGGAGAGAGAAGGTACTTTTTGCTCCTCCTTTGAAAGCAAGATTTGATGTTAATGCTTCTTCATTTGAAAATACTTGATTCTTCTTACTTCTTGTGTCTAACTTAAAGGCGTTAAAGAAAAGTACTTGTTGGGAGATCACCCAAGAGTTTCCTTGAGTCTTGGAAGTTATTACTCCTATAATGACCTCTCCTTATCCTTTTTGTTTCCTTTTTGTTCCAAGAATGACCTCTAATGAGAGGGAAGTAAGATTTGGGGAGTTGCTGTCCCGAAACAGATTTCTGTCCTCCACCAAAAAAATCGTGAGGAGGCTATGTAACTCAGATTGAGCTCAAAATTTACTAATAAATCCCCCAGTATGTTAGATAATTTTTGTTAGTTCAACACTTTTTGATTGTTGCAACAGAAGATGTTCTAAAAAATCAGTTTCTACCTGCTGGTCTGTTTTGACAGATTTCTGCCATTATTTGCATTTGCTTCTTATTGATTCCTTTTTGAGTTCTCTTTAGGTGAATTGAGCTTTTTGAAGGAGTTACTACAGTATCTTTTGTTTTTAGTGAAAATACTTGTTGTTCCAAAGCTTTGCTAGAGGTCTAATATCTTTTGAATACACTAATGTTGCTAATGAAGATTGTGTGAAGTTTTGTATGAAGGAAAAATTTCAGGTGTAGAGAGAGAATGATGCAATGAGATGAAGAATGGACAAAAGCTCAAGCTTGGGGATGCCACCATGGTGTCACCCCAATACATATCCAAGAGGTACAAGCGTAAAAGCTTGGGGATGCCCAAGGCATCCCCTTCTTCAATCAATAAAAAGCTCAGGTCTGTCTAGATACTTCGTTTTTATTGTTTCATGCACAGTTTTGTTGTTCTTGGAGCGTCTTAGTTTTCGTTTTCTTTGCTTAGTTTGTTTAGTTTTCTAAAGTAGTTTGGACCCCCGTTCTCGCTGTGTTGTTTTTTAAATAAGTTGCTTGGTGTTGAAAGGAGTAGTAAGTTCTTGCTTGAAGTGCAAGAGGAGCTTGCATTGACTGTGACTTAGACTTTAGCATGACATGCTAGGTGTTGTTTTGACCTTATGCTTAGTGATTATTGTTGTAGCATGTCTTGTTCCAAACAATTGGGATTGCTTAGTGTGCCTTGAAGAAATTATGCGTTGTTTTAGCATGCAAAAGCATAGTATTGTGGTATTCTCCTTTGATGTTTTGCTTGGGTTGACTTGGCACATGCTCACACCATGTTATGACTATGACAAGTCACCATTAGCCTCTATGATCATTTAGTCCTTGACTTGTAGTATCACTCTTTTCTTTGATTAGTATGCTTTGTTGCATTGCATGATTATGGCCATTATGCTATCTTAGTTGGTTGCTCCCAGTCTTTTGCTAGCCTCCACTTGTGTGAGTAAGTTCTACTCATGCTTCCAACTCCCAATAAAACAAGTTATTCCAAAGTGTCCACTATAAACTCCTATGCATGGTGTGTTACACCATTCCAAGTATATTCTTGTTTTCAACTATCTTCCAATTGAAAACTATTTTGTTATGTGAAAACTTAATGATTAAAGCCCTCACGAACTTGATGGCACACTTTATATTCTTTGCCCCTAATAAACTTGAACCATTGTGACAACTTTGTTGTATATGCTTGCACTTATAAGTTGGAATTAGCAGAACCGTGCTGTCACGGGGAACGTTTTCAACATTGCACTTGTACATTGTTGTACTCAGTTGATATCATGATCTTTTATCTATGGATGTCACCGGTGTGAAATAAAGAGGGAACTTGTAAGTCCATGGAGTTTGTATCCTGTGTTAGAGAAACGCCTGGGCCGCTAGCCTAATCCATGCCTAATCATGGTGGAAACTTGCAGCATCACCATGGTGACATTTATGAAGCATTCTTCTTATAAAAAAGACACATTGAGAAAAGAGGAAAGAGATAAAAAGCACCATATTCCCATGGCAAATTAGAAGATTGCTGAGATGCTCATTGTCTGCTTGCCTTGTCATTTTGGTTATGGGAAAGCTCAGGTACCATGTGCAAGGGGTACCCCGTTGGCGGTTCTCAATGATATGCAAATACTTACAGTGACAAGAACTTACCTGGACCCAAAGTTGAGTATGCATGAGGTGTGGCCCTCGTCAAGCATATACTCCAGCTTTGCCACTTTAACCTTAACCACTTGAAGATGCTTATGATAGGGGCAATGAGGGCTGAAAGCTAACAAGTACCATAATTTTTGGAAGCTTTTTTTGAAACTTGTAATCCCTGCTTCCTTTACAAAAAGGCCTTTCTTCCACCATTATTGAGTCTCCACCTTCTACCTTTAGGCACCATTAAGAGAGCATAGTTGTCATTCTGTGTGTGTCGTGGTATTGCCGACGAGTACACCATGGAGGGGTCCTCATAGTGCGTGTTTAGAGACGTGGGGTAAGGCGGACGGTTGACGGGTACGAGGTAACACATCTTATCCAGGTTCAGATCCCACAATGGTGGCGGAATCCTACTCCTGCTATAAATCACTATAAGGGCAATACGCCGAGTTACAGGGATTAGTTCGCTGTGCGAGGTTGTATGAATCGATACTAGGTTATGCCCTAAAGGCTCCCATAGGCCCGACTTATATAGTCGCCAGGTCCTAGGTTATAGGGAAAAGTCCTAGCCGGACATGTCACAAAGTCCTACACTGTCTATTATTAGTCTTGTGTATCTTGCACTCCAAGGCTCCGGGTACGTCGGTGACTCCAACGGTAGCCTTCCTTTATCCGGCATGGACCTCCCTTCTGGATCCATCTAACTAGGCCACCCAGCAGGCCATAGGCCATGCTACCAACTGTGGGCCACCCGGGTTAGCCGGATAAGAGATATGCTATAGGGATACCCATATAGCATATCCCCAACAGTAGCCCCCGGTGAACTCCGAGATCTTGCGCCGTCTTGCCTCTTCACGTGGAATGCTCTGTCTAGATGGATGTCGGCAAATCATCAAGCAATATCTTGTAGTTATCCCAAAGAACCCTGCAAGGTTTTCTCCGTCTTTAACTTGTAAGTCGGAGAAATGCTGAATCTTCCATCGTACTCTTCCGTAGTCGGATTGAATCCGTCCATGCCGGAATCTTCGATGTGACGGCTCATCTGCCAATGTCAGCTAGGACGACGTAGGCTTAGGTCAGCGACGCCTCGTAACTCACACATGCAGAGAACGCAATCATGTCCGATTTTCTCGCGCGAGCAATGCGAACCGTTGGCGGCGACGGTTGGAGACGTGGTGAAATTTCCGCGCACGTTCGTGAACACGTCGTCTACGCGGCAGCCGTCCGATTAAGCTTCATGAATCTTGACGCCGAGGATGATAAATAGTAACCGTGGGGAAATTTCCACTTTTTACCTCATTTTCCTCGCATCATCTTCTTCCTCCAGCCGCGTGTCTCCTCGAGCTCTCCGCGAGAACTCTCAAAAAAACCCTAGCTCTAATCTGCACCAGTAGCACCCAATCCTCACTCCATGGCTAGCAGCAGCACTTCTCCATCAATGGCGACGTCGAGCGAAGCCGCGACGAAGCCGGCGAGCTCCATCATCGTGCCTCCAGAGGGCCTAGGGCTACATGGAGAGTCCCAGCCGGATACGGTTACAGAGTCCTAGACTAACACTAACTAGTCTTCGTGTCCTCCAAGGCTCCGGCTTCCATCTAAGGCGGTGGCACGTCGCCTTTCTTTATCCCTGCTGGACCTCCGTCTTGTCTATCAGCAACTGGGCCGCCCGGTTATGCCATAGGCCTAACCACCAACGGTGGGCCACCCGGGCTTTCCGGTATGAGACTATACCGTAGGTATACCCATTTGGTATATCCACAACAGTAGCCCCCGGAGTTCTTCAAGATCCTCGTGTTCCTCCGTCTAGCTTTGAGCGTAAGTATCATGTCGTTTTCAATTTGTAGGCGTGCTTCGTGAAGAATCTTGGAGAGCTCCCATATCATATTCCCATCCGACTAAGCCTAGCCAGAGATTTGCTTGTATGCTTCTGTGAACGAGTCCAAGGCAGAGAATTCTCTAACGAATCGTTAGTGATTCTTCCAAGCTCTAGGAACGTCTAAAATTAATCATCCATGCAGGACGATATGTAAGCCGGAAAAAATCAGGGCTACCGGGCCACGGTCGTAAAGGCTGCCAAACTGCCGACTTAGAGCCAGCAAAGTCACATGCATAAGAGCTTACCGAATTAAGGTCTTAGAGCCTCTCATATCACGGACGTTTAGGCCATCGAGCCGTGTAACCCAGTGAAACTTCCGTGAAGGCAAAGTTGATGTCGAGCCCCCGGGTTTTGCTAGCCGGATTTTTCACCGTCTTGAAAGTTTCTTTGACATAACCATATGTAGCCCCCGAGCATTGAGTCGGCTTTGTCAAAGGCGGCTCGATGCTCAAAAGAACATGCATAATTGTACATCACACGATTGTAGCCCCCGAGTGCCAAGTCAGAGTTTTAGAAGAAATTCGTCTTGATGCTTTCAGAGTAGCTTTAGAGAAAATGTGAATAATGTAGTCCCTGAGCGCCAAGTCGGAAATTATTTCGGCTTGGTGCTCCAAAGAGAACTTCACAAAAATTCAGCATTGGTGTATCCCCAAGTGTCAAGATGGAATTCACTTGAATTTTCCGGATTGATGCTCAAAGAGAACTTTCACCATATCTTGTAGATCAACGTACTATAGCCCCCAGGGTTTGTTCCGGCTTGGACGCAAGGCGGGCCAAAGCTCATAAGTTAGAGATGTCAAGCCCCCGAGCATCGATTCGACATCCTCAAAGGCGGCTCAAGTCTTGGTCAACAATTGCAATTGCAGCCCCTGAGGTGTCAAGCCTAGTGAAAATCCGGCTTAAAACACCTTAATCCAAGGAACGCGGAAACATACCTGAAACATAAACATAAAAATATAAATGTATTAAATTGTTCCTTTAATCGTGTCCAACAAACAAATGTAAGGCGGAACAAACATGGCCTTTGAACAAATGCTTTAAAGCTGAAACAGTGCAGCAGCTGGACACATAAAACTGTTTAGGAGGAAAAAACTCAACTAATTTTGAACAGTTTATGTAAAATTTTGTTTAAGCAAGTGCTGGCTTATCCATTATTCTGGTTTTTATGCTTGACCTTTCGTGAGACAGAAGACTCGTAGCACAAAAGCATGTCCTTAGGTGATGATGCCTAATGGCACCGTCCAGAACCCAAGGCCAGAACGCCGGCTTTGAGTGCCAAAAAGTCACTATTCCGGAATTCACATAAAAATAACAAAAAACGTGTATTCAGAAAACTTAAGCTAACGCCCGAATACGGTTTTTTTTGCATGGTACTGGGGCTTAAACGGCAAGCCAATAGAAAATTTATACTCACGAGCGCAAGGCAAATCGTGGAAAAAATATGACCAAAAACAAAAGAGGTAAAAGACTCAGGATATGAGTGAACCAATCTTAATCTTATGATCATAAACAGTTAAAATAAAATATAAATAAGGACTTAGCTGTTTGAGCGGAGTCGGTGTTGTTCGCGAGGAAGACAAATCCAAACGCGGTGAAGATGACAGCGCGATTCTGATTACGTGCAACGACGATAAAACCGTAGATGGCCAAGTTGGAGTAAAACCGGTGTAGATCATAGCAAAGTCGGAGATGAATCTGATAAGCAACGCCGTTTGCGGCGTTGGCCAGTGTAACCGGCAGGCAAAATCGATTCCATCCACTAAAATATACACACGGAGCTTGATTTAATTGCATTCACATGAAGAGAAGCCACAGGGCACGCTCCATGATGCTTCATGATTGCCTAATGCAGCAGCTTTGTTCTAAGTTCTACTCCGTATTTGACAAAGCCTTCCCGACATGGCTGCTGCTCGTCTGGGCACTGCTTTCGTGGGCAGTCTGACCTGAGATTTTTAATTGCCTTACGAAGCAAGGTTGCTCCGTTTTTGACTTGTTTGGCAGCCAAGTAGTGGAGTCGTAATCCGGAAAGTACACGCAGTCGATTTGCATCTCGGGCCGTCACGTGGAGCGTTGCTGTAAGATCCCTCTTTTGTAAAGGAAAAGTATCCTGTGATTGCAATACTAGTCCCTGGATCAATGAAGTATACAGATACAAAGGTCATTTATTACCTTCATTCCAGAGATAAACATAGTCTTTACAACTCAAGGCCACAGGCCTATTACAAGAATTTGAATAAGTAAATAAATATAAGTCTTTATCTTCATGTGCCACAGGCAAACATGTTGAGTGTAGACTCATGACACCTAATCCTTATCAGAGTAACCTGCAACATCACAAGTTACAGCCACAGTGGGTCAATACTTTGGAATAGTATTGGCAAGTGATACCTTAGTATATTTTAAGTGGACTAGTTACTATATGCAAATTTGGCTAAGTGTAGCTTGGCTT
Organism: Avena sativa; assembly: GCA_916181665.1. Taxonomy (NCBI): domain Eukaryota; kingdom Viridiplantae; phylum Streptophyta; class Magnoliopsida; order Poales; family Poaceae; genus Avena; species Avena sativa. Next base: position 224,557,376 of record OV702296.1, read on the forward strand.
GCTTTGCTCAAAGTAGGTTTTTCCTATTAGTTGAAATCACTAAGTTTTTCTTTGTCAAAACTTTTCCCAAGAAACCACCAATAGACATTGAGGTCCTTCACCCTTGTTCACCCACAAGTTTTACTTAGAAGTTGGAGTGATGAGATTCTTGATAGCTTCCATGTCTTGATGTTCAAGTTGTCCATTGCCATGGACTTGGCTAAGTACTTAGATTTTCCATCTGTAGAGGTTGTGCACTTTCCCCACCAGACTTGGTTTCACCAAGACAGGACCTTTCAGAAGCCTTCCCTTAGCCAAATGGACGCGTTCCAACCTATCATCCCACTACCACCAATTGTCCAAATGAATAAGTTTTAGCAACCTATGTGATCCAGGCAGAGCCCATATTGCCAAGTGGCTGCACTAGAAGCTTCTCAACACTTGGCCACTAAAAATTCCTTTGTTCCTGGGTGGCTTTCCACAAGTGAGATACACAAGGTAAACCATAGCCATGGGCCTTGTGTAACCACTCAACCAAAAACCACCAATCAAGTTCCTTTCCACCCAAGTGATTCATTGACTTAGTTGTTTTATTAAGAAAAACATAAGTCCAAAGACTTAGAAATATTTTCATCATAGCATGTATATTTCACCAACCCTTGTTTGCTACTAGTTAGGCTAAGCATGACATAGATAGTAATTTACTTAGGAATTTCCTAGCAAATCTACAACTACTTAGGATTTCCCCAAAATGCATATAGGCAAAATAGTAACATGCAAGACTTAGCAAAAACATTTCTAATGCTTAGTATAAAATATAGGGATGGAAATATTCATGAAGTACCACTTGCCTTGGTAGTTGGGAGAGTAGCACTCTTCACAATCACAATCACTAGCACCAAAGTCTACACAAAGAATATAACCACAATCACATACAAGTCATATACAAGCAAAAATATATATGCATGCATGCAAGATGCTAAGTGATGATTTTTGAAACTCAACCAAGCAAGTGCATAGTACTGAATCATAAACAAGTCAAAAACTTGCTAAACCAAGTTTATTTAACACTAAAACAATTTCCTAAACAATTCCTATACTCAAAATAGTCCTAAACAAGTTTCTGCAAATAAAATCATTTTAACAAAAACTAAACATTAAACACATTACATAAATGGAAAGGGCTTGCTCTCCTGATTCCAACGGTATAAAATTTGTCAAAATCTAACGTGGGGATCAAAAGTTATAGCCTAATCAAATTTGAATATAAATCTGTTTCAAATTCTGTTTTAAAACCAAACCCTAGCCACGCGTCCTAATCTTACTGGCGCGTACCGGTTCGCGTTGGATCACGCACGCGAGCCGTAGGATCTAAGTGGCAATGCACGGTTCAGATCAAAACGTAACGCTTCGCTAAGGGTTCTATCGCACGCGTTGGATCTAGATCCAACGACTCTTGATCAAACGACCAAGGTCTGGCGGCGCGCGGCGACGGCGAGCGGCGGAGCGCTCTGTCCGTGGCGGTGCCGGCGTTCTAGGTCGCCCGGGGAGGAAAGAGTGTGCTCACCAGAATCGCAGGGTCGAGGCGAAACTCAACGTGGAGGTGGCTTGGCAAGGGGCGCACGGCAGGGGCTGCTGGAGCTCGCCGGAGTCGTGCACGCCGTCGGGAGTTTGCAGACGATGTAGTTGCCGAGGTTTCGCATCGCCCTAGCACGAACCAGATGGATAAGGAGACGCGCAAGACAGTGGCGAACATCCTCGTATGCAAGAGGGAGCAAGGGGCGCTCGGAGCTTACCGCAATTGGTCACCGGAGTTGAGGGGGTCGTCTGACTCATGTGGTCGCCGACGTTGCCGAGGCTCCGGATGTTCCTAGCATGCACCAGAGGGGTCAGGAGATGCGCATGGTCGCGGAGATCGTACTGGCAGGTTTAGGTAGCAAGGGGCGACAGGGTCTTACCGGAATATCTCGCCGGAGATCGTCGGAGCTGCGGCAGTGCAACGCGAAATAGGGGCAGCCTGGTGGCGAGAAGGGTGTGTAGTGTGGGGGGAAATGATCGCGAGGGGGAGAGGTTCTTATAGCCAGAGCGGGGCGTGGAGTTACTCGCGGAATCAAGGGGATTTAACGCGGCAGTGACTGCGGCGAGTAACGGCGGCGAGAGCGGCGCAGGCGCGCGTGATTGACGAAGACGACGACGGGGTCACGGGTCCACTTGTCAGCGAAATAACCAGAAGGGAGGTGGGGTCCGAGCGTCAGCGACTCACTGGGTGCGTCCACGCGTGCGAGAGAGATAGATGGGACCCGGGTGGGCTAGTTGGGCTGCTTCTATTGATGGGCCAGATTAGTAGCACCGGCCCTTTTCCTTTTCTTTATTCCTTTTCATTTTCTGATTTGATTTTCTGGAATGATTTTCAAATGAATTCAAACTCTATTTGAATTCAACTCTTTTCTGGATTTTTGCAGTGTGCAATAGTCACAAATCTTTGGCATAAAACCATGTGGTCACTTTGAGTTGGCTTGGTCATTTTGAAAAAATAAATAACAGGGACATTGCACTTGGTTTGCAAATGTTTGAAAATGGTTTTTGGAACCATTTCTATTTTGTAAAATTTTGTTCAAATTCCACACTCAATCCAATCAACAAGGAAGCAACCAAACTTGGTTTTAAAACATTAAGCTCTCAAATGAGGATGGTCATTTAAATTAAGTTTGCTCACATGAAATGATAGCACTATGTGCTTCTGTTTTCTTGAAAATGAGTTTGAAATTGATCTCAATTCTATATGCATGCATGAATGATATGCAATCTTTAAAATCATGATTTTAGGGATGTTACAAATCTAACCCCCTTAAGGTGAATCTCGCCCTCGAGATTCGGATTGGCTAGCAAATAGGTGAGGGTGGTCTTTAACGAAGATCATCTTCTCTTTCCCATGTTGCTTCCTCTTCGGAATGATGATTCCACTGCACTTTGCAAAACTTGATAGTCTTTGTCCTTGTGACTCTTTCTGTAGTCTCAAGAATCTTGATAGGTTTATCTTCATAAGTGAGATCACTTTCTAGTTGAACTTCTTCCAAAGGTATAGTATCCTTCAAAGAAGTTTCTTCCATTTCTGGATGACATTTCTTAAGCTGACTCACATGAAACACACTATGGACAGCTGACAGAGATTCTGGCAGTTCAATTTCATAGGCAACTTCTCCTTTGCGACTCAAAATCTTAAATGGCCCAACATATCTTGGTGCCAATTTTCCTTTGACTCCGAATCTTTTCACTCCACGAAGTGGTGACACACTCTAAGATAGGCTCTATCACCAACTTCGTAGGTAACTTCTCTACGCTTAGGATCCGCGTAGCTTTTCTGTCGGGACTGTGCTATCTTCAACCTGTCCTTAACCAATTTGACCTTCTCTTCAGCTCTTTGATAAGATCTGGCCCGAATAAACTTCTTTCTCCCACACCATTCCATAACAATGGGGTGGTACACTTTCTTCCGTAGAGAAACTCAAACGGTGCCATATCAATGCTGGCTTGATAGCTGTTGTTATAAGAAAACTCTGTGTAAGGCAGACTTTCATCCCAACTGGCTCCATAGTCTAGGGCACATGCCCTCAACATGTCTTCGAGAATCTGATTAGTCCTTTCTGTTTGTCCATCAGTTTGAGGATGAAAAGCAGTACTGAATTCCAACCTCGTTCCCAATGACTCATGCAACTTTCTCCAAAAATGGGAAGTGAATTGAGTTCCCCTATCAGACACAATACTCTTGGGCACTCCATGTAGACATACAATTCTACTCATGTAGATTTTGGCTAACTTAGCACTTGTATAGGTTGTCTTCACGAGTATAAAATGAGCCACTTTAGTTAGGCGATCCACTACTACCCATATGGAATCATACCCTGACCTGGTCCTTGGTAATCCGGTAATGAAATCCATACCAATCTTGTCCCACTTCCAATCAGGAATAGGTAGTGGTTGAAGCAAACCTGATGGTTTCTGATGCTCCTCTTTCACTCTACTACACACATCACACAAAGCAATATGTTCGGCGATGTCCTTCTTGAGATTATTCCACCAAAATCTTTCTTTCATGTCCATGTACATTTTGGTGTTACCCGGGTGAATAGAATACGGGGAGTTGTGTGCTTCCTGCAAAATAAGTTTCCGCAACTCTGGGTCTTGTGGAACACAAATACGTTTCCCATGCCATAAAGTACCCTGTTCGTCTTCATGAAATTCTTTGGCTTTTCCTCTGCCAATCTTTTCTTTAATCTCTTCAATTTCTTTATCATTCTTCTGGGCTTCTCTGATCTTGTCCAACAAAGTGGGTTGAACATCCAAGGACATGAGATGTCCTTCAGGCACAATCTCCAATCTGAGTTTTCTGAATTGGGTACACAGATCATCTGGCAATTCTCCTTTGGTAAGGCCATTCACAAATACCTTACGACTTAGAGCATCTGCTACAACATTTGCTTTACCGGGGTGTTATTGCAAACTTAAGTCATAGTCCTTGATAAGTTCTAACCATCTTCTTTGTCTCATATTAATTTCCTTCTCAGTGAAGATATACTTCAAACTTTTGTGATCTGTGAACACTTCACAACGCTTTCCCAAAAGATAGTGTCTCCATGTTTTGAGTGCATGGACGACAGAGGCTAACTCTAAATCATGAGTAGGATAGTTTACTTCATGTGTTTTGAGTTGTCTCGAGGCATAAGCCACAACTTTACCGTCTTGCATAAGTACTGCACCCAAACCTTGATGAGATGCATCACAATATACTTGGAAATCTTTTTCCAAATCTGGCAGACACAAAACTGGTGCTGTCACAAGTCTCTTCTTCAACTCCTGAAAGCTGAGTTCACAACCTTCAGACCAAGCAAATTTCTTGTCTTTCTTTAACAATTCAGTCATGGGCTTAGCTACCTTAGAGAAATTTTCAATGAATCTTCTGTAGTAACCTGCTAAGCCAAGGAAACTACGAACTTCCTTCACGGACTTGGGAGATTCCCATTCAGTCACAGCTGAAACTTTAGCAGGATCAACTGCTACACCATCCTTTGTCATAACATGACCAAGAAATCCAACTTCCTCCAACCAGAACTCACACTTGCTGAATTTGGCATAAAGTTTATGCTCCCTTAACTTCTCAAGTATCAAACGCAAATGTCCTTCATGTTCTTCTTTGCTCTTGGAGTAGACTAAGATGTCATCGATGAAAATGACAACAAACTTGTCAAGAAATTCCATGAACACCTTGTTCATCATGTTCATGAAATATGCTGGAGCATTTGTCAAACCAAAAGGCATTACGGTATACTCATACAATCCATACCTTGTAGTGAATGCTGTTTTTGGTATGTCTTGTTCTCTTATCTTGAGTTGGAAATAGCCTGACCTTAGATCAATCTTTGAGAACACACATGCTCCTTCTAGCTGATCAAACAAGTCATTGATTCTAGGCAAAGGATATTTGTTCTTGATAGTTACCTCGTTGAGTGAACGGTAAGTTCTATGCATAACCTTTGACTTCTATCTTTCTTCTCCACGAACAAAACTGGGGCTCCCCAAGATGAAGAACTTGGTTGAATAAATCCTTTCTGCAACTGTTCTCCTAGTTGTTTCTTGAGCTCTTTTAGTTCATCAACTGACATTTTATATGGTCTCTTTGCTATTGGTCCAGACCCTGGTACTAAATCTATAAGGAATTCCACATCTCTATCTGGTGGCATTCCCGGCAATTCTTCCGGAAACACATCCGGATACTCACTCACAATTGGCACACTGTCCATGCTAACCCCCTTAAGAGAATTAAGCATACTCCTTTTTGCTTCAAAGCTGGTCTTGAACCTGATCCTTTTATTTTCTGGAGTTGTGAGTGAGACAGTATGATTGGCACAATCTATCACTCCTTTGTACTTAGTCATCCAGTCCATTCCCAGAATGACATCCAATCCTTGGGAGTTTAGAATTATCAAGTTAACGGGAAACTTATACTTCCCAAACTCTATGACTAGATCATGACATCCTGAATTCACTATCATTTCTCCACCAGGAGAACTTACTCTTATAGGACACCCAATAGTTTCTACCGGTAGTTCATTTCTTTCAACAAATGCTCTTGATATGAATGAATGAGATGCACCAGTATCAAAGAGTACAAATGCTGGAATAGAATTGAGTCTGAACTTACCAGCAACAGCATCAGGCTCCTCATAGACCTCCTCCACATTAATGTGGTTAACTTGTCCCTTCTGGAAAGGGTTGGGCTTGTTAGGTCCTTCAACTTTCTTTTCGGGGCAGTCATTTGCATAGTGCCCCATCTTCTTACATTTGAAGCATTCAACCTGACTGATGTCTCTCTTAACAGGCTGACTTCCACTTCCACTTCCATTACCACTGTGGTGGCTCTTATGTCCACTCTTGTGGTTTTTGTACTTGTCGTTGTCATGACTGCGATGATGCTTGTTGTCATGACGGTTGTGGTTGTGGTGCTTGTTGAATTTCCCATGCTTGTGGGATCCTGAGCTTCCGCTGTCATCATAGTGGGAACGTTTGTGAGACGATCCCGAGCTGTGCTTGTTGGAGTGCTTCCTCTTCCTACTCTCAACTTGTTTCATTTTGTTCTCCAAAATAGCAGCCTTGTCACATAGAGACTGATAAGTGGGAACATATGCCACAGACAACTGCAGATTCAGCTCAGCATTCAAGCCTTCAAGAAATTTTTCCTTTCTCTTGGCATCAGTGTCAACTTCATCCGGTGCATAACGCGCCAGATTGTTGAACTCCTCAATGTATTCAGCCACGCTGCGGTGGCGCTGCTTCAGATTGTGGAACTCTTTCTTTTTCAGACTCATCGCTCCTGATGAGATATGAGCAGTGCGAAAGCCATCTTCAAAGATAGCCCATGTCACTTCATCTATGGGAGTAGTGATCTGGAAGTTGTCCCACCATGTGGCGGCTGGCCCTTCCAGCAGATGTGCTACAAATCTGACATTTTCAGCATCCGTACAGCCTACTGTTACCAAGTCCTTGTTTACCGAGCATAGCCAGTCATTGTCCACCATGGGATCAGTCGTCCCCGAGAACTTTGCTGGCCTCAATCTCAAGAACCTGGTGAGCATATCAAAACCCGGTGGGTTGTTGTTGTTGTTGTTATTGTTGTTATTGTTGTTGTTGTTGTTTTGGTTCTGGATGAACGTTGTCATCATCTGCATCAGCTGAGTTTGGGCAGTCATCATCTGCTGCATTTCTGGAGTGATGTTGTTGTTGTTGGGGTTGGGGTTTGCACGACGGGGAGGCATCTGTGGTTTGTTCAAATAGAGATGAGAATGAGATACCCATAGATGTTTTCATGCACATTACATCACATAAGCAAACACAATCATGCAACAAGAGATAAAAGTTCAACAACAAGATAACAAGTTCACATAGTAAAACACACAAGTAGCAAGCCATCCACATGTCGGATGGTCCAATAACAAGTTCTCAATAACAAGTACGATAATAAAAGATAAACGAGTAGTCAAGTCTACTCATTAGCATCAATCTCCTCCTCGACAAAGGTAAGACCTGCGTTCTCCATCGCATCCTTGTTCTCCTCGATGCTAGTGGTCAAGGTCTCTATCTTGGCCTTGAGAGCCCTCTTCTGGGAACGAAGCCTCTCAATCACTGTCTGCTGCTGCTCTAGCTCGAAGTCCTTGGACTGCAGTTCTTCAGTCATGTCTCGGATCTTCTTGTTCCTATCCTGGACACGCTTCTCCTGACTCTTGAACTTCCTGTCCTGGGTCTCGAACTTCGCCTCCATTTCCTTGACTATCTCGTCCTGCTGCACGAAGAGCTTGTCCTTCTCGCGAAGCTGCACCTGAAGCTCGTCATTACTGAGCATGACATTGGTCCTGTCAGTGTCCACGTGCCTAATGAGAGACTCTAAGTCCTGGAGGTACAGGCGTATCGGCTCTGCTGCGTCCCTCGAATCGTCCTCGAAGTCGATGGACTCTCCATCCTCATCACGTCTTCCGAAGACGTGGAAGTGGGTGACTCTAACCTGTGGGGAGTGTCGCCCTAGCAGACGTCCTATCAGATCCTACATAACTACCTCCATGCCTCTCTCCCTGTCATCGTGCATGAGCTTGAAGACGATGGCCTCCGTAGTTGGCTCTGTCTGGCGTCCCGGCTGGTTCACCTTGAAGCCCCAGAGGTCCTTCCTCTCGAACTTGGTGAGGGGATGCACCATGATGGTGGGAAGAGGGATATTGAGCAAAGTGGTAATCTCAACGATACGAGGACCAAAGCGGGTAACCTGGAACTCCTCAACAGTGCTGATGGTAATAGGCATCTATTTATAAGATAGAAAAGTTAGATCAACACAATTCAAGATAAAACAAAAGACAAAACATCACATACATATCCTTGGGAAACAAAACACACAAGTCATGCATACATGAAGTCATTACAACAACCAAGGTTCATTCTTATTTTAAAACAACATTTTGGAAAATAAGGTGATAGGTGGTGGTCCAACTAATGAAGTACGTTTACAATCCTATCTCACTGGATCTGTTGGCTAACACAATGTTTCTAGAGGCAATCAGCCTATCTTGCTCACATGACTCCATCACTAAGTCTATAATGTCTGCTCTTAAGGTTTGGTTGGTAGCTTCCAACTCTTGGGTATGTTCCTTCTCTTTCTTCAAGTCTTTTTGGAGGTTGAGCATTCTGCACTTGACTCTAGCACTAAGTTCTTTGATAGGCCTCCAAGCTGCTTCTCTTGCTGACTCAAAGAATGTGGTGTGCACCACAGTGTTGGTGTACATGCAGAATCCTATTTCTTTGTGGTTGTCTTCCTTGTTTTTGTACAAGTGAAGTTGCACCCACCAGTACTCAACTCCTTCATCCATCCCAGGAAAGCCTTTGTACACAGCTGCACCATGTATTTCCATTGCCACCATGAGGTCCTTGAGAGCTTTGGGAAACTCTGTCTCACACTCCAAAGTCATGGTCATGAGTGGTCCTTTCCTTACGGCTTCGTTGATGGAATTCATCTACAAATAGAGATGAGAAAGAATATTAGAAAAGTTTACGAGAAGAATAGACAAGTGTAGAAGTAGTTGAATAATTTTCCTTAGAGGTTTCCAATCCTAGGGTCATAATCCTACAGGCAACACAGTGCTCTGATACCATCTGTAAGATCCCTCCTTTGTAAAGGAAAAGGATCCCTGTGATTGCAATGCTAGTCCCTGGATCAATGCTAGCATCCACAGTTTAAGATGAAGTACACAAATACAAAGGTCATTTATTACATCCATTCCAGAGATAAACATAGTCTTTACAACTCAAGGCCACAGGCTTATTACAAGAGTTTGAATAAGTAAATAAATATAAGTCTTCATCTTCATGTGCCACAAGCAAACATGTTGAGTGTAGACTCATGACACCTAATCCTCATCAGAGTAACCTGCAACATCACAAGTTACAGCCACAGTGGGTCAATACTTTGGAATAGTATTGGCAAGTGATACCTTAGTATATTTTAAGTGCACTAGTTACTATATGCAAATTTGGCTAAGTGTAGCTTGGCTTGCTTTGCTCAAAGTAGGTTTTTCCTATTAGTTGAAATCACTAAGTTTTTCTTTGTCAAAACTTTTCCCAAGGAACCACCAATAGACATTGAGGTCCTTCACCCTTGTTCACCCACAAGTTTTACTTAGAAGTTGGAGTGATGAGATTCTTGATCGCTTCCATGTCTTGATGCTCAAGTTGTCCATTGCCATGGACTTGGCTAAGTACTTAGATTTTCCATCTGCAGAGGTTGTGCACTTTCCCCACCAGACTTGGTTTCACCAAGACAGGACCTTTCAGAAGCCTTCCCTTAGCCAAATGGACACGTTCCAACCTATCATACCACTACCACCAACTGTCCAAATGACTAAGTTCGAGCAACCTATGTGATCCAGGCAGAGCCCATATTGCCAAGTGGCTGCACTAGAAGCTTCTCAACACTTGGCCACTAAAATCCCTTTGTTCCTGGGTGGCTTTCCACAAGTGAGATACACAAGGTAAACCATAGCCATGGGCCTTGTGTAACCACTCAACCAAAAACCACCAATCAAGTCCCTTTCCACCCAGGTGATTCATTGACTTAGTTGTTTTATTAAGAAAAACATAAGTCCAAAGAGTTAGAAATATTTTCATCATAGCATGTATATTTCACCAACCATTGTTTGCTACTAGCTAGGCTAAGCATGGCATAGATAGTAATTTACTTAGGAATTTCCTAGCAAATCTACAACTACTTAGGATTTCCCCAACATGGCATATAGGCAAAATAGTAACATGCAAGACTTAGCAAAAACATTTCTAATGCTTAGTATAAAATATAGGGATGGAAATATTCATGAAGTACCACTTGCCTTGGTATTTGGGAGAGTAGCACTCTTCACAATCACAATCACTAGCATCAAAGTCTACACAAAGAATATAACCACAATCACATACAAGTCATATACAAGCAAAAATATATATGCATGCATGCAAGATGCTAAGTGATGATTTTTGAAACTCAACCAAGCAAGTGCATAGTACTGAATCATAAACAAGTCAAAAACTTGCTAAACCAAGTTTATTTAACACTAAAACAATTCCTATACTCAAAATAGTCCTAAACAAGTTTCTACAAATAAAATCATTTTAACAGAAACTAAACATTAAACACATTACATAAATGGAAAGGGCTTGCTCTCCTGATTCCAACGGTATAAAATTTGTCAAAATCTAACGTGGGGATCAAAAGTTATAGCCTAATCAAATTTGAATATAAATCTATTTCAAATTCTGTTTTAAAACCAAACCCTAGCCACGCGTCCTAATCTTACTGGCGCGTACCGGTTCGCGTTGGATCACGCACGCGATCCGTAGGATCTAAGTGGCGATGCACGGTTCAGATCAAAACGTAACGCTTCGCTAAGGGTTCTATCGCACGCGTTGGATCTAGATCCAACGGCTCTTGATCAAACGACCAAGGTCTGGCGGCGCGCGGCGACGGCGAGCGGCGGAGCGCTCTGTCCGTGGCGATGCCGGCGTTCTAGGTCGCCCGGGGAGGAAAGAGTGTGCTCACCAGAATCGCAGGGTCGAGGCGAAACTCAACGTGGAGGTGGCTTGGCAAGGGGCGCACGGCAGGGGCTGCTGGAGCTCGTCAGAGTTGTGCACGGCGTCGGGAGGTTGCAAACGATGTAGTTGCCGAGGTTTCGCGTCACCCTAGCATGGACCATATGGATTAGGAGACATGCAAGACAGTGGCGAACATCCTTGTATGCAAGAGGGAGCAAGGGGCGCTCGGAGCTTACCGCAATTGGTCACCGGAGTTGAGGGGGTCGTCTGACTCGTGTGGTCGCCGACGTTGCCGAGGCTCCGGATGTTCCTAGCATGCACCAGAGGGGTCAGGAGATGCACATTGTCGCGGAGATCATACTGGCACGTTTAGGTAGCAAGGGGCAACGGGGTCTTACCGGAATATCTCGCCGGAGATCGTCGGAGCTGCGGCAGTGCAACTCGAAATAGGGGCAGCCTGGTGGCGAGAAGGGTGTGTAGTGTGGGGGGAAATGATTGCGAGGGGGAGAGGTTCTTATAGTCGGAGCGGGGCGTGGAGTTACTCGCGGAATCAAGGGGATTTAACGCGGCAGTGACTGCGGCGAATAACGGCGGCGAGAGCGGCGCAGGCGCGCGTGATTGACGAAGACGACAACGGGGTCACGGGTCCACTTGTCAGCGAAATAACCAGAAGGGTAGTGGGGTCCGAGCGTCAGCGACTCACTGGGTGCGTCCGCGCGTGCGAGAGAGATAGAGGGGACCCGGGTGGGCTAGTTGGGCTGCTTCTGTTGATGGGCCAGATTAGTAGTGCCGGCCCTTTTCCTTTTCTTTATTCCTTTTCATTTTCTGATTTGATTTTCTGGAATGATTTTCAAATGAATTCAAACTCTATTTGAATTCAAATCTTTTCTGGATTTTTGCTGTGTGCAATAGTCACAAATCTTTGGCATAAAACCATGTGGTCACTTTGAGTTGGCTTGGTCATTTTGAAAAAATAAATAACAGGGACATTGCACTTGGTTTGCAAATGTTTGAAAATGGTTTTTGGAACCATTTCTATTTTGTAAAATTTTGTTCAAATTCTATACTCAATCCAATCAACAAGGAAGCAACCAAACTTGGTTTTAAAACATTAAGCTCTCAAATGAGGATGGTCATTTAAATTAAGTTTGCTCACATGAAATGATAGCACTATGTGCTTCTGTTTTCTTGAAAATAAGTTTGAAATTGATCTCAATTCTATATGCATGCATGAATGATATGCAATCTTTGAAATCATAATTTTAGGGATGTTACAGCTGCCAAATCTAGTCATTGCACCACGCTCGAGGGCGGTCGATCTTGTAGACCTGACCTGCTGTGCCTAGAGACGGTGTTTGACACTGACCCGCGACCGCACGCCAAAGCGGCAGAAAGACGAGTTGCGGAGGTGACACCATGACATCGACGAGAAACTGCAAACTCCTGATCTAGAGATGACTCTGTCTGTGTGACGACCAAAGCTCAAGCTTGTTGAGCAAGATCACGTCGTCTTCAATCTTCCTTCGGACATTGAAATAGCAGACTGATTTTTACCCGTACATTTACTAATCCAGCCTAAACGGAATTTGTGCCGACAACGTTGATGCATACATGAACGCGTACGTGCACACACATAGCTTGGGATTTAGATCCACAAGACACTTCCGATCAGACCATAGGATCAGACGGAAAAATCGGTGCTGCTTACAAATCAGATGTGATTCCGCCATCTTCTTGAAAGCGGTGAGGGATCCAACCCGGATCCGTGCTGTAAGCGTCTCTTGCCCCATGGTGGGCGCCATCTGTCGTGGTATTGCCGACGAGTACGCCATGGAGGGGTCCTCACAGTGCGTGTTTAGAGACGTGGGGTAAGGCGGACGGTTGACAGGTACAAGGTAACACAGCTTACCCAGGTTCAGATCCCACAACGGTGGCGGAATCCTACTCCTGCTATAAATCACTATAAGGACAATACGCCGAGTTACAGGGATTAGTTCGTTGTGCGAGGTTGTATGAATCGATAGTAGGTTATGCCCTAAAGGATCCCATAGGCCCGACTTATATAGTCGCCAGGTCCTAGGGTTATAGGGAAAAGTCCTAGCCGGACAGGTCACAGGGTCCTACACTCTGTATTATTAGTCTTGTGTATCTTGCACTCCAAGGCTCCGGGTATATCGGTGACTCCAACCGTAGCCTTCCTTTATCCGGCATGGGCCTCCCTTCTGGATCCATCTAACTGGGCCGCCCAGCAGGCCATAGGCCATGCTACCAACTGTGGGCCACCCGGGTTAGCCGGATAAGAGACATGCTATAGGGATACCCATATAGCATATCCCCAACAGTGTGCAGTGTTCCAAAGCTTATTAATTAATGCATATTGTGATATTACTTGTTCTTGTGCTACTTGTTTCTAGTCACCCTTGTGAACTTTGCAGGTGTCCTATGCATCTATTTGCTACTCTATGAGGGACAAGTTGAATGCCACGATGCTATGTTTTCTGCATGTGAAACAAAAAAACGTTTTTCAATGCATGTTATTCATGAACTTTGTTTGTAGCTTGCCATGTTGCATGCATAGTTACTATGTCCTACTGTTAGAACTCCATATTTTATGCACATGTTTAGAGTTCTTTGATCCCATCTTTCAACTCTTGCAAATGGTTGGATCTTTATTGTGAGGATGCATGTCACCTCAAAAATTATTCTGTTTATCACTTACCTACTCGAGGACGAGCAGGAGTTAAGCTTGGGGATGTTGATATGTTGGAAACGTATCTATAATTTTTATGCTCCATGCTTGTTTTGTATATACTTTGCTTTGCTTGTCTACACTTTGAGGTACTTTTTACATGTTTTCTGGTACTAACCTATTAACAAGTTGCAACAGTGCCAGAAGCCTGTTTTCTGCTGTTTTTGGTTTCACAAAAGTTAGTAAAGAAATATTCTCAGAATTGGACGAGACAAACGTGTAACATCCCAGGATTTAGCACCTAGAAATAGAGAGGACACAGGTTTGTGCATTGCATTCATGCATAAGAAAATCCGGGGAATTTTCACGCAAAACTAAAAGAGCTACAGAGGGATCGGGATCTCTCTTGTATTGAAGGAAACTTCGGAGCAAGTGCGATAGATTTCGACATGACCTTTGCAGAATTCTTTGTTTCGAGGAAAATTTGTTCAAACATGTATTTGAATTTCAAATATGAAATTCAAATGAATTTATAGAATTCACAAATAAGAATTGGAAATATTTAATAACTTGAAATAAAATGATTACATAAATAATATAACAAGGATTCTTTATTAATATATATATATACATATAGTATTACTTTGATCTTTTACAATTGAAATAAAAGAATTATTTATTACAACAAACTATATATGACATTGTCTTTAAAATTAGGATTTACAAAGGAAGAATTAATAAACAAATAGTTCATTATTACAATCACAATAGTAATACAAAACCTTTACCCATTTGAATAAAAAAGGAAATTACAACAAGATTAAAAAAATCTAATTAAGCTTCTTTTCTTCTTCTTGATCTTCATTCCTGTAAAATAAACAATAGAGCAGAAACATTTTTTTTAATGTTAAAATATCTGCCCCACCATAGGTGAGGCAATTTAATATATATATAGCTTAGGGATTTTGGTAAGAACTACCAAAATCCACTAACAACCTAGGAGGGTACCACCAAATCTAGGCAACAATTAGGATATGGATCTGGGAACTAAACACTTGAGTAATGAGAGGCAACTATGAAAATCCAGGAAACCAGTACATATTTGATCCATCATTCGAAGACAACAATAGGCATGCTATGGCACCCTCCTAAGCCTAGCTAAGTTCAAGAAAATAAAATCAAAGCAACACAACAAGTAATCTATCTTAGCACTAATCAGCTAAGAAGATTCATAGTTAATTTGATCTCTGCCAAGTACTTCAAGTCACATGGCAATTAAGCAATAGCTCAATTGCTATGTAAAAGCCACAAATATCTGATTAGGGTAAAATCCCATTTAACTGAACCAAATGACTGTTGTATCCATCTAGATGATATAAGGAAAGCTACAGTATAAGACCAGGAAATATCAGGCATTCACTTGATCTTATCCACACATCACAGCAACCAGGTAAGCAACACAGTCATTGCATGCAGAATGTGTGCTATTGACACAGCAAGACAGCACCAGAACTACAAAAAGGAAAGCCCAGCCACCATCACTGGTTAGACACTCCATAATCCTATCCTCTTCTAAAAGCCACACCCCTCTGCCTCAAGAACACCACAAGTAGTCCTAGCTTGTACCAGATCAACACAGCAGAAAATATACACAACACTACCATCAGAGTTACATACCACACCATTTCTAGCTCTGGTTGTTCCCTAGAGCCATCCAAGAGCTAGGAGGGGAGGAATCCATAGGGAAGGCAACACACCAGGAGAACTGGTTAGTAGCTCATTACAGAGCACAAGCAAGGTTATAAAAAATCCACATCAGGAGGAGCAGGCAACAATTATATCACAAGGGAAAAGTAGGCTAACTGATCAAGTGCTAGTACCAGCATAGAAACCTCAAGATCAGCATCAGGTTACTCCTCAACACCAAGATCATGCTTAAGTATCTGTTTTTATCATTTTGTTTAGAGAATGAGGTTGGAGAGAGAGAGAGCTCTTAGACTGGGTAGAAGTGCTAATCCATGATCATCCTAGAGCTAAGATAAAGCCAAGTGAAAGAATCTGTATTTCAGCCACTAAACTAGCTTCAGCCTTTTTTGCATCATGAGCTAAATTTCTTTTGACACCAACATCAACTACATCACTATAGATGTTCCCAGCAGCAAGTCATGCTACCTGGGCCACCATTGTGCACTCTCCAAGGTTGGAGGTACCATAGTAGCAGCCTAGGACAGCAGAAGCCACCAGACCAATTTTCCTATAGTAGCTAGATCTCAAGTTATTCAAGCCAATGATTTTATCATTTTCCTAGACAAGTAGTCTAAGAATCATCTATAAAGGCAATCTTATCTGTTCTTATCATATTTAAGCCTCAGACCATGCATCATTGGCATTTAAATTATAAATCTTAGTATGTCAATCCAAATGGCAGATCAAGTTATCTCATTGTGTCACTGAAACAAAAGTTCAGTATACCAAGGTATGGAATGCCAACTATTTAAGCCACATCATTAAATTGTTCACAAGGTAGGAAACCACTTAGAATCATTTTCCTAGCTAAATAGCTAGAAATCATACTATATCCAACAATTGAACTCCTATCACATACCTTAAATCACCATTGTGTTCACTCCTAATGGGAGGCATCACAGTAGCAATCCTAAGGCAGTAAAAGTTACTGTACTGTTGACAACTGTAAGGGCATTGCTAAGCAAGGTCACAATAGGATACATGAGCAACAATTTAAGCAATCATTACAGTTTTCCTGATCATCTGCTAGTAAGCAGTACATAAGTTCATATCATTTTCCTAGTTGTAACCCAGGAATCAAAATCATAAATTAGATTCACTGTCCATATGCATAAGAATGTTATATCTATTCAAGCCATTAAGTTAACATTGCAGCTGAGCCCTAGGATAGTTCTTTTGAATCAACAAAATTGTGAACCGTCCAAATAGACCGTTACAGAATTTAGTAAACTAAGTTTATTCCATAGTAGCCAATATCTTATAGGAATATTCTATTAACAGATTAATTCCATAACTCTAATGAGAGATGCATCAACAGCCATCAAAATAATCTAGGTAAACTAGCCATTTGAGCAAACAGGTTCAAAAGAAATATTTGTGATGAATAATCCCAAACAAAACCATCACTTACTATACCAACTGGTCTAGTATTGAGAGTGGTGGATTGTTTCCTGCATCCCAATCAGTTAGAGAAAACATTTCTCTAACTGAAAATCATCACAACACATAGACATTAATCCTCACCATAGTAAACCATCTCTAACCACAATCATTTAACATTAGGGAATCATTATTGACCCCTTTAAAGGATCTTATAGATCAAATAAGTAGAGGCATGTCAACCACATAAAGCTATAGAAGATATTGCCAGGGTTCCAGAAATTTCACTAGAAGAGGGTAAGAGTAGAAGATGTAGAGAGGGGAGAAGGAGTGCCTACCTGGGACGAGTCTAAGCTCGTCGACGAAATAGCAGTTGTGGCAATGGCAGAGATATGAAGCTCAGCACGCGGCACAGCCACACGAGGTGAGCCATGGCGCTGCACTGCCTCAGCCCACACCACCAGCAAGTCCCAGCATCCAAACGCCCTCGCCATATCATCAGGGTTGCGGAGAACCTCGCCGTCCCGCCGGAGTAATGGAAAAATGGGGAATTAGGGTTTGGGGCTGGTGGTGGGCACGTAGGATCATAATACACAAATCGAATTCGAGGGCTAGGTTCGTCTGGGGAAGGCGGAGTTCCGGCAGCCAACGGAGTCGGCCGCAGCGGTCTTCCTCACCGGAATCAAGCCGGCGGTGGCAGCGCCCAGGAACACGAGGAGAAAGGAGAGAGGAGGAGAGGCTTCGAGGGGATAAGGTGAGTGCGGACTGGGTCGGTTTGACCGATCTAGTACCCCCCTCTACTGGGCCAATTTATCCCAATGTTGGGTACTAGGCCCATTTCAAAACAAAATAAGAAATAAAATAAAAGAAAAATAAATAAATTACCAAAATAACCTTTAAACATTTCCAGCTCTAGAAAATTATAGAAAAATCATAAAGATATATTTAATATATTAAAATTATCACAAAAATAATATCCACCTAAGAAAAATATAACTTTACTTCTTTAAGTTAATAAAATGCAAATAAAGATTAAATACTATTAAATCTTAAGTGAAATTTCATTAAATAAGGAAAAATCCTAAAAATAAATAAAAATCATTTTGTGTATAAAAATAACTTTATTATTTTATAAAGATACTAACTTAGAGTTTTACAAATAAAATATAAATCAAATATTTAAAGACACTTAATTCTTTGAAGAATTTTATAAAAATAAAGGTAAGACTTAAAAATAAATAAAATCCATTTTAAAGATCTTTAATAAGTATATTTCACCAGAAAAATACTATATATATTATTCAAAAACATTTTAAGATAAATAAAATTCATTACTTACTTTACTCAAATAAAATAACCACTTTGTTAAATCTTAAAATTATTTCTTAAGTAAGAAATAATCACATTTTCTTATAAAACACCAAAACCTTTAAAGTTTAATTACTAAGTCTAAATATATAATCAAAATAAAACTTAAATATAACTATTAGCCTTTAAATATTTTAAATCTTAAATTCAAATTAAACTCCTTTTAAATACATATTACATAACACTCATGTATAAGGGGATGAATAATATCCATCCCTCAACCACCCTTAAAAATGACTTTAAACTCAAATAAATTTATAAGATCATCTAATTAAGCTCCCATTAATAAATTGCATATTATTAAACCCATATTTCAATTACATTAAAAAGGATCATTCATAATCATATTTGTCAAAACCCTAAAACTAGATGATATTCTAAACACTCATTATATCTTAAAATTCACTTATATTTTTAAAGTTAACTTTGGTCACTTGTACCATCAACGAATAGATGAAAACTTAACATCAATCATAACCATCACAAACCCTAATATAAAACCTAATAACCCTTAAGTATAATTAACCTTAACTAATACTAGTTTCTTCAAATGTTATTCTTTTTTCCACTTCACACAAACAAGTCTGTATTAGTTTCTTCAGCTCTTAAAAAAACTCAACTCAAGGACTTTTTATCCCAATCACCAGATAACAATTAATCATAATCACATTATTCTATTAGTATTTGTATATTTTGGTTTGTTAACACTTAAGTTCCTTATCAATGTCATTGCTTATAAAATAAACTTAAAGATAAACCCAATCTTAAAGAAGATACCTAAGATCAACTTATTAAAAATACGAAGGGTCTCACTTTGGGAATTATAAAATTGTATAGCATTATTTATGCATAATGGCATCTTGCTTCTTTAAACATGAGTCCTTACCGGACCAATGATGATAATTTCAGATATTGGATCTTCTATTATCTCGAAGACCATGAGTGCATAATCTTGCAATCACAAAAAGCAAGTTCACACTTGCTCATGTCCTTTGATTATTTTCTGTAAAGTATTTTGCAAACCCAGTGTTGTCATCACCTGCATTTGAAAAAGATCAGAAAACATTATTTTCATAATAATATAATTATAGGTTATTTACCATGAGGTCATAATCTACTATGAAAGTTCCGGTGGTAAAGGAACATATTATCTAGGACTTAACAACCAATGTCGCCAGTGATTCTTGCACCATATATTACGCGTTAACCATGAGATTTGGAATGGGACGGAGAAGTCAGCTGGATCGGCTCCCTTTCGCATGCATTGGACATTGTTCTAGGCATTTGTAAGTTGCAGATCATGGGTATAGCCGTTTTATACGGGGAAAGTCTACCGTGGATCTGGGCTTACAAAAGACAGATATCTAGTGTTAATGGTTGTTGTGTGTATCCAATTAAGGTATAGCCGTTTTATACGGGGAAAAGTCTACCTTGAGTTTGGTCATCCAACAATTGTGGTGTATGCGGGGTCGCGGAGGGGGACATTGATTGGCTTGGATCTTAGTCTGGGACTCATACCAAGGAAGTGTGAACGATCCTATAACTCGGATGTGCAACAAAGCTAAGATCTCTCATGGGTAAAGTAACGCACCTCTGCAGGGTGTAGGAACTGTAACTTGTTACTCCCTATTCCGGGAAGGAGCTGCGAACGCTGCGGGAAAGGAACTCCATGAAAGTTCCGGTAAACCCGTGAAGGCTGATGGACATAGCTTTTCAGAATAAAAGCAACCTTTAAAGAAATGTTTACGAAAACTTGCATTGCCTACGACCTATGGTCTATGGCCGTAGATAGTGCATAAAACACTTCTCTTTAGTGAATTTGCTGAGTACGCTCGTACTCAACGTATCTTCTTAACCCTTGCTAGATCTCGGAGAAACCAATGACGTTTCCAGGAAATAAGTCACTTGAAGAGTTGAAGATATCTAAGGGAGATCAACGGAGTCGAAGACCTTACCGGAATCTATCGAAGACAAGCTGAAGCGCAGAATAGAAATAAAATTCCTAGAATCTAGAACCTACTTCTGTAGAATAATACTGTAGTAGTACTTTCAAGCCTTATACATATATTAATAGTAGTACTTCTAAAGTAACTCCGAGTGAATCTTTCTGGTTTTTTCTATATAATATTACTCACTGTCCGAGGAAGCTCTCTAGATCTTTTGTAATATGCTATATGTAATATAAAGTGTTGTCTTGACCCGCGATGTTTCTGTTGTACCACTCTGAGGGATATAATGCGGATGGAACGGTGTTCCATTGGTATTATATCAACGACTATAGTGTACTACACCATGCAGTGTACTGGGTCACCACAAAACATCAAAGTAAATTACTTTCCGTGGGGAACAAGAAGTCTAGAGGAGAGCTGGAGGGGCCAGACCCACCCCAGGCGCGGGTGGGCCTAGCCCCGCGCCTGGCTAGGGTTTGCCAACCCTGGCCGCCTCCTGGGTCTCCCCCTTCGCCTATAAAGAGCCCCCGGTACAGAAACCCTGGACACCCGATCACATATCCACGGAACCGTCCGTAGCCGCCACCACCATCGTCCCTAGATCGGGGGATCTGAAGTTCTTCCCGGCACCCTGCCGGAGGGGAGATCATCCCGGAGTCCTTCTCTCCGGTATGATGCGTGAGTAGTTCCACCTTGTACTATGGGTCCATGTAGTAGCTAGATGGTTGTATCTCCTCCTTTGTGCTTTCATGTATAGATCTTGTGAGCTCCGTTCATGATCAAGATCTAATCTATTTGTAATCATGCATGTTGTGTTTGCGGGGATCCGATGGATATTGAGATTACTATGTTGGTTTGATTAATGGTTTTGTCTTTATGATTTTATCATGCCTGTGTTGTTTGTGATCTTGCATGCTCTCCGTTGTTAGTAGCTATCTTGACCAAGTAGTTGCTAGTGACTCCAAGAGGGGGTATTTATGCTCGATAGTGGGTTCATGCCTCTAGTTTCGAAGGGAAGTGACAATAATCTCTTCGGTTGTAGATGTGCTATTGCTACTAGGGAGAAAACAACGGTCTCTTGTTCATGGAACATGTGTACTATTTACCTTACACACTTTGCTTAAAGCAGTTGCCTGTTGCTTGCAACTTAATACTGGAGGGGGTTCAGATGATAACCTGAAGGTGGACTTCTAGTCATAGATGCGGTTGGATGGCGGTCTATGTATCTTGTTGTATTGCTCAATCGAATCTCATAGGATCTTTCTGACTAGTAATTGCATTGTTATGCCTTGCTCAGTTCCTGTCAATTGCACTGCTGTAATTTGTTTACCCTTCATGCCATGTTGCTTATCTAAGGAGAGCACCTCTAGTGAACTATGGACTCCGGCCCAATCTTTACCATTGATACATCTTCTATTTGTTACTTGTTTACTTGTTGCAAACCATTACCTTCCACACCATACGTTTAATCCTTTGTTACAGCAAACTGGTGAGCTTGACAACCTCACTGTTCGTTGAGGCAAAGTCTTGAGTTTGTGTTATGCAGGTCTCCGCGTTGCTTGCAACACCTGTGTGACGTTTCCTTCCTCCTTCTGGTTATATAACCTCGGTCTCAACTGAGGGAAAACTTGCTGCTTGCTGCTTCACACCTTGCTCTTGGGGTTCCCAATAGGCTGTGCGTAGACAGCCGTCAACATCATAGATCGAACTATATCTAGTAAAGTATGATTACGACATTCCGACACACCATTTCGCTGTGGTGTTCCGGCAGGTGTGAGTTGTGAAACTATTCCACACTCTTTTATATGTGTGCTAAACTCGTAACTTAGATACTCACCTCCACGGTCGGACCGTAGAAACTTGATCTTTCTATTACGATGATTTTCCACTTTATTCTGAAATTCCTTGAATTTCTCAAAGGTTTCAGACTTGTGTTTCATCAAGTAGATATAACCGTATCTACTCAAATCATTCGTGAAAGGAACAAAATAACGATATCCACCTTATGCCGACACACTCATTGGACCACACACGTCAGAGTGTATGATTTCCAATAAATCTATCGCCCGTTCCATTGAACCGGAAAACGGCGTTCCAGTCATCTTTCCCATAAGGCATGGCTCACATGTATCAAATGATTCGAAATCAATTGATTCCAAAAGTTCATCCGAATGGAGCTTCTTCATGCGTTTAACGCCAATATGACCTAGATGGCAGTGCCACATATATGCGGATATATCATCATTAAGTTTAATCCTTTTAGCATCAATATTATGAATATGTGTAACACAATTATCGAGATCCAAAAGAAATAAACCATTCATCATCGGTGCATGACCATAAAAGATATCATTCATATAAATCGAACAACCATTGTTTTCGTATTTAAATGAATAACCACTGCGCATCAAACACGATTCGGATACAATGTTCATGCTCAGTGCTGGCACCAGATAACAATCATTCAAGTTTATAACTAATCCAGATGGTAATTGGAGAGGTAGCGTTCCGACGGCGATCACATCAACGCTTGATCCGTTGCCGACACGCATCTTGACCTCACCCCTTGCTAGCGGTCACTTGTTCCGCAACCCCTGATTCGAGTTACAAATATTAGCAACTGAACTGGTGTCGAATACCCAGGTGCTCCTGCAAGTACTAGTCAAGTACACATCAATGACATGTATATCGAATATACCTTTATTTGCCTTGCCGACCTTCTTGTCTGCCAAATACTTGGGGCAGTTCCTTTTCCAGTGACCCAACTCATAGCAATAAAAACATTCAGTATCAGGCTTAGGACCTACATTGAACGTTCTCTCAGGCACAACAAAAGTGTTGCCCATCTTGAGTTTTGCTTTGGACACGAACCTTTCTCTATAGATTGTGGTCTTGTTGACTATCAACCCTAGATGCCTATCCTTTATGTCTACTTTGATAGCCACGAAGATGGCAGCAAGTTCGGTGAGCGATCCAATCGCACCTCTTTTCTTGTAATTCAGCACAAACTCTTAGTAGCTGGGTGGGAGCGACCGTAGAACTCTATCCATCGCAAGGTCAACTGGGATATCATATCCTAGTGCCTTAAGATGTTGAACATATCCTATCATCATGACATGATCGTTCATAGAGCTGTGTTCCTTCATCTTCACACTAAAGAACTCGCTGGAGATTGTGAATCTCGCAGCATGGATTCGGCTCTCAAACATAGCTTTGAGTTCCTTCACCATAGCATCAGCATTGCTAAATTCAAAGCGTCCTTGGAGTTCAGGCTCCAATGACAGAAGGATCGCATATTTCACAAGAGTGTAGTCATTAAGCTTTGTGTCGTACACATCACGCTCATACTGAGATGCATTTCTTGAAGGAACGTCACCTATCGGACCTTCTAGCACATATTGCGTTTGTGTAGCATTGAGGAACAACCTCATATTCATGAACCATTTGGTAAAGTTTCTACCGTCTGTTGCAAGTTTCTCTTTCTCCATGAACACGTCGAAATTAAAAGCAGGTGGTGCCATCTACAACAGAATTGTAAAGTTTAGACTAAGTTTATGATAGATTGAGTTTACTAATCCAAATTAAGAATGAACTCCCACTCAAAAACGACATCCCTCGCGCCTTTTTGGTGATTACATGAACCAAATCCACTACACCAAGTCCGATCATCACGTGAGTCGGTGTAGCTTCAAAGGCGAGCATCCATATGGGCATCAT
Organism: Avena sativa; assembly: GCA_916181665.1. Taxonomy (NCBI): domain Eukaryota; kingdom Viridiplantae; phylum Streptophyta; class Magnoliopsida; order Poales; family Poaceae; genus Avena; species Avena sativa. The sequence continues at coordinate 224,581,319 of OV702296.1, forward strand.
ATCTTTCAGATGACTCATGCTTAACCTTTCGGTCCGTGTTCTGAGGCCATGTCTGCACATGCTAGGCTCGCCAAGTAAGAACCTTAGTATTCACGTGTGTAAACTGTCTTACACCCGATCATCACGTGATGTCTTAAGAGTGGCGAAACATAATCGGTGCATACTTAAGGGAGAACATATTTTTATCTTGATACTAAATGAGGAATCATCTTATTAAGCTAATAAAATGCCAAACAAGCAATATAAGATGCAACAAACATCACATGTGAAAAAGTGAAAATGATATGGTTCTTGCACTTGATCTCCATCATGTGCATCGTGGTATGATCCTCATCATTCCTTTATGTGTAAGGCCAAGGTCTATGGAACTTACACGTTATGTGTGTTGTAAGAGTATCGACTTATACTTTTACTTACAACATCACCATATCATGACACTAGAACAGCAAAAATCTAAACTAGACGCTTCTAATTTATCCATTGCAAGTTTTACGTGAATTAGGGCTTTCGAAGATAGAACCGTTCTTACCTACGAACATGAATCACAACGAGGATAACCAAATTATTGACAACTCGTTGCAAATTAGATATTGACTATAGTAGGAGAGATAGACACCCGCTAGCCACTTATGCAAAACTAGTTGCATGTTAAGCGTGGCACAGGTCTCATGTGCGAGGACATGTAAAGTTTGTTTGGGCCGCTTCATCCCACTATGACACCAATATCCAAAGTACAACTAAGAAGCAATAACATGATCATCATAGCCCACATATACATATGTGTACTACCCGTGCAAAGCATCTACCACAAAAAATTTTCTACGATGGGAACAACTATGTACCAAGATCTATATACTAGATACAAGCAAAAGGCGAATATGCATCCATAAAGAACATACCCTTGAAGACCAACAAAGCTTAACGAGGTTGTACTCATGGATGATGTAGACGAATGCTTGCCGATCTCAAGATCGAGAGGAAGTCCTAGCGCCGCAAATCAGCGACACATCCATGCTCACACACACGTCCAAGCAACCGAGCAACCTCCGCCTCCTCGCTCCAACGATGCAATGGAAGCAACAACTCTTTCTTGCCGAAAAGCCACTGGAAACATGTATCTCGCTAGTCCAAGACCATGAGGGATAAAAATTAGAGGGGGAGAGAGATCCTTCACGAGGAGGTGTGAGGGAGAGCGGCTCCTTTTATAGGAGGAGGGGGAACCCCAAGGGGGTGGCCGGCGCATGGGGCTGCCCCTGCCCTCCCTCCATTCATGTGGGTGGAAGCTCCACTCACAAAAATGTCCTTTCACTTCTCCACTCAAAATCCCACTCAAAAATCCCATTAAATTTCCACCAAATTTAATGCAATCTCTCTTTAAATAAAACTCCTTTTATTTATTCAGAATTTTTTCAATTACCTTAATGACAAAAATTCACATATAACCCCTTGATAGTATTTAATTTCACATGGAGAAACACTTTCAACAATTTCACCCGAAAACAGTTTCGATGTCTAGTGAAATAAATTCTTGTGCTTTGTTATTCTTTTCAGCATGACACTATTTGTTCCAAATGGTGTCGGTTTCTCTTAAGTGTGTCACCCTACGGTTCGCGAATAATGCGGACATGATCGAGACCCCTCTCAGATCAATAATCATAAGCGGGACCTGAAGATCCATACTGACTCCCACACATTCAACAATGACATTCTTGTGATCGTGAGAACCTTTTACGCTAGTAACTTAATCCCTTTGTCTCGCGATATATTACATGTTCGAGATTCGATCATCGGTATCTCCATACCTAGTTTGATCTCGTTATTGACATGTACTCTTTTCTCGGTCCCGTGATATAACATTCTAGTGATCAAATCACTTGCTTGCAAGCTAACCAATGTGATATCACCGAGAGGTCCCAGAGTATATCTATCCGTCATCGGGATGAACAAATTCCACTCTTGATCCATGGGCCTCAACATAACACTTTAGTAGCACTGAAGCCATCTTTATAATCACCCAGTTACGGTGTGACGTTTGATGTCATCAAGAAACTCTTCCAGTGTTAGTGATTGACATGATCTCATGGTCTAAGAATTAGGATCACTTCGTAAGTTGTTATAGCAATATAAACTCAATGACTTTGATCGTAATGCTATACTTCGGATGAATGTTCATCACATCATTACACTAATGTTGTGACCTTGTTATTAACAACATCCAATGTCTATGATCAGGAAACATTGATCATCTTGTTAATCAACGAGCTAGTTTATGAGAGAGGCATAACTAGGAACTTTATGTTTGTTTATTAAACACACATGTATATACGTTTCCATATTAATACAATTATAGCATGCAAAATAAACATCTATCATATACTTGGAATACACATAATAAACACTTTATTATTGCCTCTCAGGGCATATTCCATTCAGTCTCCCACTTGCACTAGAGACAAAAATCTAGTTACATAGTGATGTATCTAACACCCATGGAGTTATGGTGTTGATCATATTTTGCTCCAGGGAGAGTTTTAGTCAACTGATCTGCTACATTGAGATCTGTATGTACTTTACAAATCTTTATATCTCCATCCTTGACATGTTCACGGATGGAGTGAAACCGTCGCTTAATATGCTTGGAATACTTGTGAGACCTTGGTTCTTTGGCATTGGCAATGGCACCATTGTTGTCACAATAGATCACCATTGGGTCCAACGCACTTGAAACCACACCTAGTTCATATATGAACTCCTTCATCCAAACTGCTTCCTGAGCCCCTTTCGAAGCAGCAACATATTCGTCCTCCGTTGTTGATATCGCCACCATAGGTTGTTTGGAGCACCTACAACTAACCGCTCCGCCATTCATGAGAAATATGTATCCGGATTGAGACTTAGAGTCATCCAGATCGGTGTCAAAGCTAGCATCGACATAACACTTAGCGACGAGCTCTTCTTCACCTCCGTATACAAGAAACATATCCTTAGTTCTTCGCAAGTACTTAAGGATATTCTTGACCGCTTTCCAGTGTTCCGAACCTGGATCCGATTGGTACCTACTAGTCAAACTAATAGCATGTTCCACATCAGGTCTTGTACATAGCATGGCGTACATTATAGAGCCTATGGCTGAAGCATAAGGGACTTTGTCCATTATCTCACTTTCTTCCGCCATAGCTGGACTTTGAGTCTTACTCAATGTCGTGCCTTGCAACATAGGTAAGAACCCCTTCTTACTTTCGTCCATTTTAAACTTCTTTAAAATCTTATCAAGGTATGTACTTTGTGATAGCCCTATTAGGCGCCTAGATCTATCTCTATTGAACCTTATGCCTAATATGTATGACGCTTCACCTAGGCCCTTCATTGAAAATTTGCTGTTTAGATAACTTTTAACACTGTTTAAAAGATCTATATCATTTCCGATCAATAATATGTCATCCACATATAATATCAGAAATGCCACATTGCTCCCACTCACTTTCTTGTAAATACAAGCTTCTCCATAAGTTTGGACAAATCCAAACTCTTTGATCACCTCACCAAAGCGGAGATTCCAACTTCGTGATGCTTGCTTCAATCCATAGATGGATTGCTGAAGCTTGCACACCTTGTTAGCATCCTTAGGATCGACAAAACCCTTTGGTTGTATCATATACAACTCTTCTTCAATATTGCCATTGAGGAACGCGGTTTTGACATCCATCTGCCATATCTCATAATCGAAATATGCAGCAATTGCTAACATAATCCTAACTGATTTTAGCATCGCTACGGGAGAGAATGTCTCATCGTAGTCAACTCCTTGAATTTGTCGAAACCCCTTTGCGACAAGTCGAGCTTTATAGACGGTCAAATTACCATCAGCATCAGTTTTTCTTTTGAAAATCCATTTCTTCTCCACGGCCTTTCGGTCGTGAGGTAAGTCCACCAAGTTCCAAAATTGATTTTCATACATGGATTCCATCTTGGATTTCATTGGTTCTAACCATTTGTTGGAATCCGGGCTCATCATCGCTTCTTGATACGTCGCAGGGTCATCATTTTCATCAACCATGAAATTCATGACAGGATTTCCGTATAGCTCAGGAGCTGCACGCGTCCTGCTACACCTGCGAGGATCGGTAGTACTCTCTTTTGGAGTTTCATGATAATTATCATTAGTTCCCTCTTCAACTGGTGAAGCCAACTCCGGAACGACTTCTGGTGCTGCACTATTCGCCATACTTTGAAGAGAAGGTTCAATAACCTCTTCGAGTTCTACCTTCCGACTACTCACGCCTTTGCGAGAAACTCTTTCTCTAGAAAGGATCCATTCTTGGCAACAAAGACCTTGCCCTCGGATCTGTGATAGAAGGAATACCCAATTGTTTCCTTAGGGTATCCTATGAAGACGCATTTTTCCGCTTTGGGTTCGAGTTTATCTGGTTGAAGTTTCTTCACATAAATATCACATCCCCAAACTTTAAGAAATAACAGCTTAGGTTTGTAAGTAAACCACAATTCATACGCTATCTTTTCAACGGATTTAGATGGTGCCTGATTTAAAGTGAATGCAGCAGTTTCTAGTGCATAACCCCAAAATGACAACGACAATTCCGTTAGAGACATCATAGATCGAACTATATCCAATAAAGTACGATTACGATGTTCCGACACACCATTTCGCTGTGGTGTTCCGGTAGGTGTGAGTTGTGAAACAATTCCACACTCTTTCATGTGAGTGCTAAACTCGTAACTTAGATACTCACCTCCACGGTCGGACCATAGAAATTTGATCTTTCTATTATGATGATTTTCCACTTCATTCTATAATTCCTTGAACCTTTCAAAGGTTTTAGACTTGTGTTTCATCAAGTAGATATAACTGTATCTACTCAAATCATCTGTGAAAGTAACAAAATAACGATATCCACCTCGCGCCGACACACTCATTGGACCACATACATCAGAATGTATGATTTCCAATAAATCTGTCACCCGTTCCATTGAACCGGAAAATGACGTTCTAGTCATCTTGCCCATAAGGCATGGCTCACATGTATCAAATGATTCAAAAACAAGTGAATCCAAAAGTCCATCCGAATGGAGCTTCTTCATGCGTTTAATGCCAATATGACCTAGACGGCAGTGCCACATATATGCAGATATATCATCATTAAGTTTAATCCTTTTAGCATCAACATTATGAATATGTGTAACACTATTATCGAGATCTAATAGAAATAAACCATTCATCATCGGTGCATGACCATAAAAGATTTCATTCATATAAATAGAACAACCATTGTTCTCGAATTTAAATAAATAACCACTTCACATCAAACATGATCCAGATACAATGTTCATGCTCAGTGCTGGCACCAAATAAAAATTATTTACCTTTATTACTAATCCCGACAGCAAGTGGAGAGGTAGCGTTCCGACGGCGATCACATCAACGCTTGATCCATTGCCGACACGCATCTTGACCTCACCCCTTGCTAACGGTCGCTTGTTCCGCGGCTCCTGATTCGAGTTACAAATATTAGCAACTGAACCGGTATCAAATACCCAGGTACTACTGCGAGCACTAGTCAAGTACACATCAATAACATGTATATCATATATACCTTTGTTTGCCTTGCCGGCCTTCTTGTCTACCAAATACTTGGGGCAGTTGCGTTTCCAGTGGCCAGTCCCCTTACAATAGTAGCACTCGGTATCAGAATTAGGTCCAACTTGAGGTTTCTTTTCAGGCACGGCAACCGACTTGCCGCCCTTACTTCCCTTCCGTTTTCCCTTCTTGTCTTTCTTGAAACCAGTGTTCTTATTGATCATCAACACTTGATGTTCCTTTTTGATCTCCACTTCTTCAGTTTTAAGCATTGACAGAAGCTCGGGGAGAGACTTCTTCATGCCTTGCATATTATAGTTCAGCACGAAGCTCTTATAGCTAGGTGGCAGAGACTACAGAACACGATGGATGCCTAAGTCAATGGGAATCGTTATTCCCAAGGACACAAGCTTATCGGTGTAACCCGGCATCTTGAGTACATGCTCACTTACATAGCCGTGCTCTTCCATCATGCAGCTAAAGAACTTTTCTGAAGCATTGTATCTCTCTACAGCAGCATGTGTGTCAAAAATAATTTTCAACTCACCCATCGTATCAAATGCATTTCCGTTTTCGAAATGCTTTCGAAGTTCCGGGTCTATCCCATACAATATGCCGTAATGAACTAAGTTGTGGTCCTCCTGACGAGTCTGATAGACATTCTTCTCCTCATCAGGGGCATCATCGAAAGGTGGGGGGGCCTAACGGCGCTTCTAGCACATATTGCTTTTGTACAGCAGAGAGGAGAATCCTCAAATTCATGGCCCATTCGGTAAAGTTTCTACCGTTCGTTGCAAGTTTCTCTTTCTACATGAACAAATTGAAATTAAAAGCAGGTGGTGCCATCTACAACACAATTTTTAAAGTTTAGACTAAGTTTATGATAGATTGAGTTCAACTAATCCATATTACGAATGAACTCCCACTCAAAAACGACATCCCTCGTGCCTTTTTGGTGATTACATGAACCAAATCCACTACACCAAGTCCGATCATCACGTGAGTCGGTGTAGCTTCAAAGGCGAGCATCAAAAGGGCATCATATCTACTATATGACTCATGCTTAACCTTTCGGTCCGTGTTCCAAGGCCATGTCTGTACATGCTAGGCTTGCCAAGTTAGAACCTTAGTATTCGCGTGTGTAACTGTCTTACACCCGAAATATGGTCGTGGATCCAAGAACACCCGATCTTCACGTGATGTCTTGGAGCGACGAAAACATAATCGGTGCATACTAAAGGAAGACCACATAATTATCTTGATATTTAAATGAGGGATCATCTTATTATGCTAATAAAACGCCAAACAAGCAATATAAGATGCTATCAAACATCACATGTTTATTATTGAAATGATATGGTTCCCGCATATGATCTCTATCATGTGCACCGTGGTATGATCACTATCATACCTTTATGTGTAAGGCCAAGGTCTATGGATCTTACATGTTATGTATGTTGTAAGAGTATCACCTCATACTTCTACTTGCAACATCACCATATCATAACACTAGCCCAGCAACAATCTAAACTAGACGCCTCTAATTTATCTATTGCAAGTTTTACGTGGCTTAGGGCTTTCGAAGATAGAACCGTTCTTACTTACGAACATGAACCACAACGAGGATAACCAAATTGTTGACAACTCGTTGCAAAATAGATAGTAGGAGAGACAGACACCCGCCAGCCACTTATGCAAACTAGTTGCATGTCAAGCGTGGAACAGGTCTCATGTGCGAGAACATGTAAAGTTTGTCCGGACCGCTTCATCCTACTATGCCACCAATATAAAAAATTACAACTAAGAAGCAACAACATGATCATCATCGCCCACATACTCATATGTGTACTACCCGTGTAAAGCATCTACGCATAGATCTGGCTCTGATACCACTGTAGGGTTTGTAGCATAGAAAACAAAAAATTTCCTACGATGGGAACTATTTACCAAGATCTATCTACTAGATACAAACAACGGGCGGATGTATATCCGTAGAGAACATACCATTGAAGACCAACAAAGCTTAACGAGTTAAACTCGTGGTTGATGTAGATGATCTCTTGCCGATCTCAAGATCGAGAGGAAGTCCTAACGCCGCAAAACAGCAGCGCATCCGTGCTCGCACACACGTACAAGACACCGAGCAGCCTCTGCCTCCTCGCTCCAGCGATGCAGTGGAAGCACAACCATTTCTTGCCGAATATCCACCGGTAACATGTATCTCGCCAGTCCGAGACCATGGGGGATAAATTCTAGAGGGGGAGAGAGATCCTTCACGAGGAGGTGTGAGTGAGAGAGAGGAGAGGGGGTGACTTTTATAGGAGGAGGGAGGCACCCAAGGGGGTGGCCGCCGGCCATGGGGGCGGCCCCATCCCCTCCTTAATTCATGTGGGTGGACACTCCACTCACAAAAATCTCTTTAATTCCCTCCACTCAAAATCTCACTCAAAATTGCTATTAAATTTCCACCAAATTTAATGCAAACTCTCATTAAATAAAACTCCTTTTATTTATTCAGAATTTTGTCAATTACTTTAATAACAAACATTCACATATAACCCCTTGCTAGTATTTCATTTCACATGCAAAAACACTTTCTGCAATTTCACTCGAAAACCTGTTTTGGTATCTAGTGAAATAAATTCCTGCGCTTGTTATTCTTTCCGGCATGAAACTTTTGATCCAATTAGATGTCAGTGTCCCTTAAGTGTGCCACCCTACCGTTCGCGAATAATACGGACATGATCGAGACCCTTCTCCGATCAATAATCAGAAGCGGGACCTGGAGATCCATACTAACTCCCACACATTCAACGATGACTTTCCTGTGATCGTCGTAACCTTTTACGCTAGTATATTAATCCCTTTGTTTCACGATATATTACATGTCTGAGATTCGATCATCGGTATCTCCATACCTAGTTTGATCTCGTTACCTACATGCACTCTTTTCTCGTTCCCGTGATATAACATTCTAGTGATCAAATCACTTACTTGCAAGCTAACCAATGTGATATCACCGAGAGGTCCTAGAGTATATCTATTCATCATCGGGATGAACAAATTCCACTCTCGATCCATGAGCCTCAACATAACACTTTAGTAGTTATGAAGCCATCTTTATAATCACCCAGTTAGGGTGTGATGTTTGATGTCATCAAGAAACTCTTCCGGTGTTAGTGATTGACAAGATCTCATGGTCTAAGGATTAGGATCACTTCGTAAGTTGTTATAGCAATATAAAATCAATGACTTTGATCGTAATGCTATACTTTGGATGAATGTTCATCACATCATTACACTAATGTTGTGACCTTGTTATTAACAACATCCAATGTCGATGATCAGGAAACTTTGATCATCTTGTTAATCAACGAGTTAGTTTATGAGAGAGGCATAACTAGGAACTTTTTGTTTGTTTATTAAACATACATGTATTAACATTTCCGTATTAAGACAATTATAGCATGCAAAATAAACATCTATCATATACTTGGAATACACATAATAAACACTTTATTATTGCCTCTCAGGGCATATTCCCTTCAGGGCCATCGAAGCCAATGAACGATGGGGCCGTCATGTGGGGCCGTCGAAGCCAATGACCGATGGGGCTGTGATGTGTGGCTGGAGAGGGGATTTGCATATTTGCCATGTTTTAGATTGAAACTTGCATATTTGCCATTTTGTGTGTCGCTGACATGTGGTGTTGGTCTTGTTGCAAATATGAAAATTTCAAAGAAAAGGTTCGTCCTGTGGGGTCATCGAAGCCAATGAACGATGGAGCCATCATGTGGGGTTGTCGAAGCCAATGACCAATGGGGCCGTGATGTGTGGCTGGAGGTGGGGCTTGCATATTTGTCACGTTTTAGATTGCAACTTGCATATTTGCCATTTTGTGTGTCGCTAACATGTGGTGGTCATGTGGCAAATAAGGAAATTTCAAAGTAAAAGTTTGGTAGATATGCCAAATTGGCAAATATGCAAAAATCCCGGAGCAGCTACTCCCCCAAACATTGACAGGTGGGGTTGTGAGGTCGTCTCTCTCTCTCTCTCTCATCTGCTCCCAGCCCCCAGCTCCGAGAAGCTCCTACCCCATCGGCAGCCAGAGCAGCCATCGTCGGCGCGTCGGTGGCTCCCTCCTACGGTGCATCAGATGGACTGCCGCTCTGCACCTGAACCACGGCTCCAGCACCTATTTCGTCCGCACACATTGTACGTTGAGGCAGTACCGACCGCACGCAGGTCCGCCGCCCACGATGACCGGGATTTTGTTCCGCCGCCATAGCTCGACGCACGGTTGCAGCAATTGCTAGTAGTGCTTGGTAAGACCTTCGCTCCTGCTCCGCCCACCCTAATCTATTCGGTTCCCATAATTTCCTCGATATTGCAGGGTTAAATTAGTCTTCAATGTCTGATCGTAGCGGGTACACCGGCGAGGGTGGGGATTCGATCATGTCGTGGCCACGTTCTCCTTATCCTACCATGTCGGAAGTGCTGGTAGCTCCTTCTCTTTGTACTACCGTTGAATTTGAAGTGCCGCCATGGTTTGTCGGACTGATTTTAATTGGGTTTGTTTTGGGATTGTTACAATGTGCTATGCAAGCCGATGATCCATGGTACATTGCATACCAAGACGAATCAATCCAGTGGTCTATCCATAGGATGGATTTGGAGGAGATGGTTGCCAATTTAGGTGATGAATTGGCCCGTAAAAACCTGTTGATATTAGAGATGAAGCGTACTGTCGAGGAAGAAAAGAAAAACTCAGAGCTTATTCGCAAAGAGAAGTTGACACTTGATGTTGATCTTGCCGTATCTGATCAAGTGGTAGAAAATCTAAAACATGGACTTCAAGTGAAGGGGGAGGAGAATAGTAGATTCATGTGGGAAGTTTTAGTAGTTGACATCCCCGTCCTAACAGTTACACTATGGGGTTATGGTGAAGGTGGCACATGTAATGATTAGTTGAATTGATAGCTAATTTAGATGGTAGAATTGTTATTCGATGGATGGTTGTGAGTTCATGAAAATTTAGTCACTTTGCGGTCCCAAATTTGTCATGAGCATGCATTGCAGGGCCCGAGTTGCTTGCCATTGGATCTAGCTACCCATGGTTGGCGTGCCAAATGCCATGTAGACTTGTAGCATTGACGGAAGCATCCATTCCCCGTTCTTCCTGACACCCCATTCTTCTTCTCTAGAGAGGCGATCTGTCAAAGAAAGTAGGAATCCCAAGAAAGTACTACTCACTTTGATCCAATTTAGTTGACTTAAATTTGTCAAGATACGGATGAATCTAATACTAATTCATGTCTAGGTACAATCGAATCTAGGCAAATATAAATCAACTAATACAAGCCCACTAGAGATTGTCAAAGCAAGTACTGCTACTTATGAATCAGCATATCCACCGGTCTCATGGCTCAAATACATACTCCCTCAGACCCATATTAGCAGTAAAACTTGACTAGATACGTTTCATATCTAGATGAATCCAAGTCAACTAATATGGGTCGGAGGGAGTATCAAATTTATTCAAATCGGTTCACGGGGGCTTGATCTGCGCCGTCGCGGTGATGTTGCGGATGATGGCTTCAATCGTCGTCGCATCTATGACCACTGTCGGCACCGGCGCCACCTTGGTGTCTTTAATCAGCAACGGATCTGAGGAGGTGAACAGGAGTGAGACGGACATAGACAGAAATTTCGGACGCTTAGATCCTCACCGTCGCATGTCATTCTAGCCGACACGCTTGGATCCACGCCGCCGCAAGCCGTTCCGACCCCCACGCTTAGGTCCGTGTCGCCACACGCCGTTCCGACCACCAGGCTCAGATCCGCACCGCCACACGCCGTTCCGACCCCCACGCTTAGTGATACGTCGAAAACGTATCTATAATTTTTGATGTTCCATGCTTGTTTAGTATCTACTTTTCTTTGTCCACACTTTGTGGTGCTTTTCATATATTTTCTGGTACTAACCTATTAACAAGTTGCCAAAGTGTCAGTTGCCTGTTTTTTGCTGTTTTTGGTTCCAGAAAAGCTAGTAAGGAATTATTCTCGGAATTGGACGGGACAAAAGCCAAAGTCAATATTTCACCGAGGAGAACACGGAGTCCATAGGAGAGACGGAGGGGCGCCACAGGGTGGCCACACCCCCCAGACGCGGCCTAGGGTGGGATCATGCCTAGCCAGGGTGTGGCCCCCCTAGCGCCTCCCAGCCTCGCCTCTTCGCCTATAAGAATCCCCCGATGCCTAAACCCTAAGCACCCGATCAATATTCCACGAAACCGTCTTTAGCCGCCGCCACCATCATCCCTAGATCGGGGGAATCAGAAGCTCTTCCCGGCACCCTGTCGGAGGGGAGATCATCCCGGAGGCCTTCTTCTTCATCATGCCAGCCTCCGGTATGAAGCGTGAGTAGTTCCACCTTGGACTACGGGTCCATGTAGTAGCTAGATGCTTATATCTCCTCCTTGTGCTTTCATGTCTAGATCTTGTGAGATCCATTCATGATCAAGTTCTTATCTATTTGTAATCATGCATGTTTTGTTTGCGGGGATCCGATGGATATTGAGATTACTATGTCAGATTGATTAATGGTTTTGTCTTATTGATTCTATCATGTATGTGTTGTTTGTGATCTTGCATGCTCTCCATTGTTAGTATCTATCTTGGCCAAGTAGTTGCTAGTGACTCCAAGAGGGGGTATTTATGCTCGATAGTGGGTTCATGCCTCTACTTAATCAAGGGAAGTGACAGAAATCTCTACGGTTGTAGATGTGTTGTTGCCATTAGGGAGAAAACAACGGTCTCTTGTTCATGAAACAAGTGGATTGTTTACCTTACACACTTTGCTTAAAGCAGTTGTCTGTTGCTTGCAACTTAATACTAGAGGGGGTTTGGATGATAACCTGAAGGTGGACTTCTAGTCATAGATGCAGTTGGATGGCGGTCTATGTATCTTGTTGTATTGCCCAATCAACATCATAGGATCTTTCTGACTAGTAATTGCATTGTTATGTCTTGCTCAGTCCTGTCAATTTCCCTGCTGTAATTTGTTTACCCAGCATGCCATGTTTGTTTATCTAATGAGAACACCTCTAGTGAACTATGGACCCCGGTCCAATCTTTACCATTGATACATATTCCACTGTTACTGTTTACTTGCTGCAAACCATCATCACCTTCCATACCATACAATTAATCCTTTGTTACAGCAACCAGTGAGATCAACAACCTCACTGTTAGTTGGGGCAAAGTCTTGAGTTTGCGTTGTGCAGGTTTCCACGTTGCTTTCAACACCTTTGAGGCATTTCCTTCCTCCTACTGGTTCGATAACCTTGGTTTCTTACTGAGGGAAAACTTCCTGTTGTACTGCATCATACCTTTCGCTTGGGGTCTCCCAACGAATTGCTGCTGCACGCATCACTTAGGTCCACGCCTGCACATGCCGTTCGGACCACCAGGCTTAGGTCCGCGCCACAACACGCCATTCGACAGTGAAAGGGAGGGATAGACATCTAGACCGTCAGGCTCTCCTCTCCGTATAAGGTAGGTGCGCCCATCAGGAGAGAGAGACCTCTAGCCTGTCGGGCTCTCCTCTCCGTACAAGGTAGGTGCGCCCATCGGTAGAGAGAGACCTCCAACCCGTCGGATCATGATGTATCCAACGGTGGTTAGCCAAGATCCGTGTGGCATACATCTCGACCAATCAGAGCGCATCAGCTGTTGTGAGGGGTTGAGTCAGGAGAGAGGGGAAAAGTAGGGAAAACTTTAGCGGGAGGGGAAAAGTGAGGAAAACTTTAGAGGGAGGAGAAAACTGAGTAGAGCTAACGAAAACAAGGGCACTCAGATAATAAAATGAGTAAGGTAAATTCAAGCTTTTGGCATAATAAATGGAAAAATGTGTTATTTGAACAAAATAATTCGTCTTGGCCGACGTTATATTGTTTGCAACTCATATATACACAAGTATTCCAAATTTGGCCTCATTTAGACAAAGTATGTTTTGGGATGGGTTATTTTGGAGGTTGGTCGAGTAGAAAGCCATGCATCTTCATAGCTAGTAGCTCATTCCAACAAGGGTTTAATAAGTGGTTTAGGGAATAAGTCCATTTCTTTTTTTCCTTTTCCTTTATTATTCATGCTAGGTTGTAGGCAACATAACAAGACTCCATTTGAAGGTTACACTATGTTTTGACTATTTTTTGAATTAAACTAATCCTAAAACCATTTTTTGAATTTAATCACTTAGAAAAATAAAAATGTGGTTGATTATAGGTTAATCCAAAATTTCCAATTTCATATGGTAAATCAATCCAAGATACACAAGTGTGCTAAATTTTGGATCAATTGGTCAACGTTTAAGCCATGAACTAGCTAAACCCCATGTGTTGACCACATGAAGAGGGCAAAACTGAGCAGTGCTAAGCAACTAGGTGCATGACCATAGAAACTTGCAATAACACATACATTATGGGATTATCCAATATACAAACTTAGAAGCGTCACACTAGTTCGAATTAAATACAAACATTGACAGTAGTTAAAATTTATCACACAAATTCAAATTAATAATTCAAATCCATTTTTTCTTGCTCCTAGTGTTTTTCGCTGGGTTCACCACCTTGCTCCTGGTGATCCTAGCTGGAATATTCTTGTAGTCCACCATCAGCTTCTTCCTTTTTTCCCTTTGTTATTTTTCTCTGCATCCAATGAATCAAGTGCTTCAGTCTGTCGTACAATTGGTTCAATCACATTTTGATCCACTGGTTCATACGGTTCAAAAAGCATTGTCCTTATTTCTGCCATATTCGTTGGTGTAATTCCTTTACGCTTGAACTCTACTAAAGTATCCTCTCGATCGACTGGTTCAATCTCCCCTGCATTTGGTTCAATCTCCTCTTGATCCATTGGTTCAAACTACAATGTATCCATTGCTTCATTATCCTCTCGTTCAAACGCTTCATTCTCATCTGCATTTGCTGCTCCCGCCTGATCATCCATTCCATAAGCTGGGTCCACTGCATTTTTACATAGCCTAGCAATGTGCCCTAGGATCCCACAACGTTTGCACTTACGTCGTCGAGGTGGTGCACCATCCTCTGCACTAGCTCTTATCCTATTCTTCCTTGGCCTACATGTTGGTCTAGTAAAAACTGGAAGGTATAGCTTGAAGCCTGGATCCACTTCCATCCATTGGTCTTTTCCCAACAAGGCTGGAACATTCTGAGCATATGCTGCCCTAAATTTGGCAAGGAGAAATACTCCGAAATGTACTGATCAACTTCACCCTATTCACCTCCTAGAACACCAATGAAAAACAATGCATGTATGCAGGGTTTCCCACGGAGCTACCATTGCCTGCAATGGCATGTCCTACCAACCAAACTCACTGGATACCTCCATTGCCTATCTTTACTATAAGTGTATGTTACCTCAGCCTCCATCCCTCTTCTAATGCATTTCATCTTCAATTATTTTGCCCTGGCATGCAAAGCCTTAATCAAAGATGGGAGGATGAGATGGCCAGCATATACTGTTGATGCAATTCTTTAACGCAAATCGATCTTTATCATGATCATGTGCCTAATCTTAAAAAATATTTGCCACAGCATAAGCCCTTTCAATGACTTGACCTTTGCATTGAAACTCTCTGCAAGGTTACTTGTTACATAGTCTACCTTGCAAATTTTATTGAATCGGTTTCTTGACCACACCGTTCCATGATGTGTATCCAAGTACTCATTCACCGCAGGTTTTTGATTATACAACACTTCCAAATTATACAAATGTTTCCTCAAACTGCATGTGTATGAAGCTGGCCATAGGTTGTCAGTATAAACTTTACCCTTGAATTTCTTTGTAAAATTCTGCCCTAAGTGTCGCATACATTCCCTATGCTCCACTCCGGGGAATACTGCTTCTACAACTTTCTCCAAACCTTTGCAAGCGTCCGTGTGGATAGTAAGTCCTGGTGGATGACCTGTAAGGTCGCGCAAATTCTCCAGAAACCAAGTCCAACTTTCCTCTGACTCAATCTCCAAAACTCAATAAGCAACAAGGAACATCCATTTGTGGCCATCAACTGTAGTAGCAGCTACTAGCTGTCCTTCAAATCTGCTAGGAAGAGTTGTTGCATCCACAGCCAAATAACGCCTGCAACCATCCAGAAACCCTTGCCAGCAAGCTTTAAAACAAACAAAAGCCCTTCTAAAGCACTCCTTCGCCATTGTCTTCCCTCTTATTTTGTACTGAATTTTATGCCTGTCTATCTGTACAACACTACCTGGACTATCCATCTTCACTTCAGCTTTGAAGCTATAAAGAAACTGAAAACTTTCATTCCATGGACCATTGATCCTCTCAAGAGCCAGTTCCTTTGCATAGAACATCCTCATGTAGGGTACTATAATACTAAACTTTTTAGAAACTTCTATTATGAGCGATGTTGCACCAAGTGATGGGTTCGCTCTCATCCAATCCATGATTGCATCTGCCAACCACCTAGTCTTTGCTAGTTTTATTTTATCCTTTGGTTGCCTCCCTTGAGGTGGAAAAGAATGTTCAAACCGGTTAATTTTTATCTGAAACATAATTAAAATGTCAGGTACAGCTAACAAACTCTACACAGTACACAAGTGGTTGTAATACCTGAACCAAACTACTCCCGAGCATAGTGGATTCATGCATCCTCCACCTACACCTCTTGTGTGGGAACTTCACAGTGAACCTTGTTGGCTCACTCTTAATAACATCATAAGCATTATTGGTATCAATGCAATATGTAGTAAGGGCATTATGATAGTCCCGCATCGTTTCAAATATGGTGCCTTCTGAAATCTGAGGATCGTCCTTGTCCCACTCAATTACTGGCAAGTCCTCACCATGGTACTCGGCTAAAACGAGGCTGTCATTGTTCTCCTCGTTCTCTTCATCATCAGTATCATCAAATCTGGCACCCTGGGCAATTTCATCCGTGTATTGATCCTCTAGTGCATGTTTACTGAATCTATCTACAAATTTAGGAAACATCAACTCATCCTCATCATCTAGTGGAGGCACTCCCTCGTCAGGCTCTGCCTCGTCCTCCACATCAGCAACACGAGCGGTTTGGCTTACACTCGCTGTGCGAATAGATGGTATTGCCGTGGACCTACAAGGATCGTCGGGGAGCACACTATTAGCAGAGACAACAGAGACACATGATGCCCGACCACCTGATGATGCGTGACCACCAGATAGTGATTTAACACTCTTTCCCGTGTGCTCAAATTTAGGTTGCACATGGAGACAAATTCGACCAAAACGTTCGGCAGCATTCAAAGAGAAAAGCATTATTAGATCATCTTCGCTAGTTAGTGGGAGCAATCTTTGCTTGCTAATGTTGAAATATTGCAAATCAACTAAATCGCCACTGCTCCAGGGGAATTTATAATAGATTTTATCTATCAAATCTCCGCGAGTTATGGAGGTTGCAATCACCGCTGGGAAGTAAAATCAAGAGAGATATTGTTCATAACCACGAATTACGCTAGTATCCAGTCTAATCGCCAGGCGAAATGTTAGCACTGAATCAATCCTATTCGAAAAGCAAGGAAGTTAGTTGAGCACTAGAGATTCGCGCTCAAATATTGCCAATAATCAACCACAAAAGGGAAACGATGCTTACCCAGATGGAATCATGCGTTAGATCCCTGCGATTCCACTCAATCTTCTCCTTGCTCGACATGGATGGACGGTGCACAAGCCGGCGTTGCATACTGTTCCGCGAAAGGGGTAGATCTAGCGGGGGTGGGAACGGAGCCGTAGGTGGAGTGGGCTCCGCCGCCAGGGGGAGGGGACGGCTCTAGGGCCGAGGACGACATAAGGTAGGAGGGCACGACGACGGAGCAGCGGTGGGGCAGTGTGGGAGTTGTTCCAGGCTCGGGAGAAGCGAATGCTTTGGGTGAGCGAGAATGGCCGGTTCGACGTGTTTCCATGCGGCCCCACCCTTCACCACGTATGCAAGACCCGTCCTAACGTGGCCCCATCCTTCACCACGTATGCAGGACCTGACCCACACACGGCCCCGCCGGTCAGGCATGTAACGGTCAAGGCCTCGTAACGTAACGCTCAATGTCCGACTCGTCCCAACGCGGTCCCATCAGTCAGCATGTAACGGTCAAGCTTTTGACCTGACGGCATCCCTTCGTCCGAGCGGCTTCGAGCGTCCGCGAGGGTTTCTTAACATGGCGAGGGGAAAAATGAGGAAAAACTAAGCGGCTAGAAAAAACTGAGTACAACTAACGAACCAGTGACACGAAAATAGTATAAACAAAGAATAAAACTTGACCTTATCATGAACATGAACTAAGGCACACTGATGAGAGGGCATAACATGTGAGAATCCATTCACTGGCCTCTAAACTAATTAAACGTAGGCTTGTACTCGCTAATCGGTCCATTGGATAGCTGCCAGTGTAGCATCCAAGAACAAATTAAGTGGAGCGAGTACTCTATTGGAGTACTAGTTAAGTAGAGTTGTCGAATGATCATTATAATGATAATTTGTGCGCCTCAATAGCTACAAATTCCGCACCATAGAAAGGTTACAAATTCAACTCATCGTTGACAGACAGAGGTGGACTATACTTGTACTTCTGTACCTAATTGCGTCGGCACTAGCAAGAAAGTAGATTCCTTGACCGGCCTAATTAAACAAGTGAAAGGTTACGTGTCTAAACAATATTTATATCTTTGTATCGATAATACTCTATAATATATACTCGCTCCGTTTCTAAATATAAGATGTTTTAGGTTTGTGAAAAAAATGAATCTAGACTTGTTTTAGTATGTAGGTTCACTCAATTTTAGAATGAATCTACATACTAAAAGAAATTTAGATTTATTTTCTTCACAAATCTAAAACATCTTATATTTTGAAACGGAGTGAGTACTAGGTAGCACTTTGGCCAATCTAGAGCTAACCAAAATGCATGCATCACGTTGTCACGAGCACCCGGTGTTGCGTCTGCTAGACTCGAATTAAACTATCCAAAAGCTAACAAACGCGCGCGCGTTTCTGTCTGATCGAGCAGCCTCACGCGCGTCGTCCGTTTCGCGTGGCGATTCGTGCTGTGTTCCCAGGTGTTTTTATGTCCGCGCCCGCACCTCCCGCAGTTACTGTAGCAATTCCCACTTCTGTTTCGCTCGCTCTTCTCCGCGCTCGTCGCTCTCGCATTTGTCGCTGGGATTCGGAGTTCTGCGGGTGTTGTCGCCGGGATTCGGAGGTCTGCGGGTGCTGGAGCAGGACCGAACGGCGCACACGACGCCGGTACTACCCCACTTCCGTTTCGCTCGTCGCACTCGTCATCTTCTCCGCGCTCGTCGCTCTCGATTTGTTGCCGGGATTCGGAGGTCTGCGGGTGCTGTCGCCGGGATTCGGAGGTCTGCGGGTGCTAGAGCAGGACCGCACGGCGCGCGCGACGCTGGTACTACCCCACTTACGTTTCGCTCGTCGCACTCGTCATCTTCTCCGCGCTCGTCGCGCTCGATTTGTCGCCGGGATTCGGTGGTCTGCGGGTGCTCGAGCAAGGCCGCACGGCACGCGCGACGCCGGTACTAGTCTCTGGTGAGCCACCGCTCTCTTCATCTTCTCCACCACCTTCGCATTCTCCGCTCGATTTGCCGCCGCTCTCGATTTGTCGCCGGGATTGGGAGGTCAGTATCGGGTGCTGGAGCAGGGCCGCACGACGCGAGCATCCGTAGGCGCATCCTCTACCTGGCGACGCTTCTCCCTGCCTTAAGATCCAGCAGCGCGGCCGTACCCATCTCCTGCATCGTGCATCTCTCTGCCGTAGTGGGTGTTGGTGGGTCAGAGATGGAGGCATCTCGCTTTCCATCTCTGCATCGTGGGTCGGAGATGGAGGCAGATTGGAGCAGCCCCCATCCCCTGCATCGTGCATACCTCGCGACTCATCCCAATGGCCTGCCGGCGGCGCATCTGAGGGGGAATTGAGGAAAGTGATCGGTGGTTGGTAGGAGCAACGACGGCATCGGGGTGGTTTGTGGCGTCGCTTGGAAAGGGAGAAGGTGTCGGCAGCGTCCTGGGGAGCGTATGAACACCTATGGGCTGGGCTCGACCACGACCTCGAGCTGCAGGTAGAGGAGGGGCGCTTGTCTAGGCCGATGCGCGCCTATGCTAAATTGTAGGCAATTTAGAACAAGTAGGCAAATTATGTGAATAGGCATGCATCAATAACCCTTCTGTAAGGATGCATGAGCATTATCCATAAGGATGTAGATGGGGCACTTTATTTATGCCGAGATGTTTATTAACAGTTATTTTGTTGAAGCAGAAAAATGACCTTTGTGTGTTTTTTCCTTTTTCTGCAGGCATGTTTTCTTCTTCGACATAAGGGGAAGCAGTCATGTCTGACTTTCCGGGACAAGACACCCGGCAGGTTATCCTTCTATCTTAACAATGTAGGAAGTATGATAAGTTTGTCCGAAGTTTATCCTAGGCAATGTGGGCAATATATTGCTAGTGCTTGCGATCTGTTTTGCAACTAGTGTACCAATGTAGGCAATTATTTGATGTTAATTGTACTAAGTAGGCAATATGTGTAGAAATCCAGGCAATTATCTAATTAATCCAGGAAAATATATGCTACTACGGGTTAATGAAATTTAGAACAAGTAGGCAAATTATGTAGAAATCCACACGATTATCTTATAAATCCAGGAAAATATATGCTACTATGGGCAAATGAAATTTAACACAAGTAGGAAAATTATGTTTAGTACTGTTTTTACAGGCAATTCTGAGTCACAGATAGGCAAATGTTCAGTACTGTTTTTATGTTCAGTATGATTTTTTGAGATTCTTATTTTTGTTTGCTTTCGTTTGGTAAGGGAGGTGGTCCAGATGAAGTGTTGATGGCCAATATGGAGAAGAATGCTGGACAAGGTAGGAACAGAGCTTCACCAGCAAGGATTATGAAGCTAAATGATAACCTCAGCCTTGCCCAGAGAGAGTTAATTGCCAGTTATGGACTTGGTGGACTTTTGAGGATTGCTGCCTTGACACTGCCAGCAGACTATAGCAAATGGATTTTGCAGCATGTGGACCCAAATAAGAGAAGCATAGTCATTGAAGGACAGGGTTCTATCCCTGTAACTGCGGATGGTGTAACAGAAGTTCTAGGGCTACTAAACAGAGGGGATGATGTTTTCTATGGGTGTGATCCTGAAGCGACTAATTTTATGATGAATCTTTATGGATTCGAGAAAGGATCAACACCCAACGTTACCACTTTTTGCAAGATGATCGAAGACATGAAGGGGAGGGCTGATGATGACTTCATGCGTGCTTGGATCACCCTAATGGTCAACTGTTTTCTATGCCCTACCACTGGTCTCACCACCAGCCCTCGATGCTATCCTATTGTTGTGGACCTGAAAAGAGTAAAGAGGATGAACTTTGCAAAGTTTGTAGTTGACCAAATAATGAAAGCTGTTAGCGAAATGGGAACTAAGAAAAAATCTGTCGTGTGTTGTGTACACCATCTAGTGGTAAGATAGTACCCCCTGCTTTAACCTAGGTTTATTTTTGTTTTTTTATTGTTTCGCTCACAAATTGTTTCATCTTTTATGGGTTTTTTCTATGAAAAACAGGTTAAATATGTAGATTCACTGGTCGTTGAAATGCTTGTTCCAAATTGCAAAGTTCGGGCAGAGGCTTGGGACAGCAAGCTCATAGGCAAGGTAGTTAAAGCTGACAAGAAGCCAGGTGGTGGGTTCGGGCATCTCAAAGTGAAGCCTAGCGTCTTGCAAAAACCTGGCGGTGAACTATTTGTGGGTTATGAAGAGACCGAACGTTTTGTATCATCAAAGTTGCCAGCTAATTTCAACAAAAGTGTATGTGTGCCTTTTCTCTCTATCATTTTTTGTTATCTCTTTTCTCACACTTTTTCTACCGCCAACTAACTAGGGGCATTTTGACATGTTTCTTATGATGCAGAACAAAAGAAAATTGGCTGCAATGGTGACTGAGCTATGCAGAGATATATCATTACAGATTGGTACGTTCCTCGAGGGTGTTGGCAATCTAGATTGTCAAGAGGAAATTCAGGGATCAACAAAAAGAAGAAAACAAGCTGCAGGTGTCCATATGAGCAGCAAGAACTTAGATAAAGACACTGTTGTAGGAGTTGGGGGCAAGCGTACAAGCCGACTCAGCGAAGATTCCGATTCTGATGCATTCGTCCCAATAAAAAGGCGCAGCTGCAAACAAGCTGCAGGGAGATCCATGGTACAAAAAGCAAACACATCAAAGCCTGAAAAATCCATTGCATCAATCCAACTTGTACCAACCAGTAGCAAGGCGGTAGGGGCTGCCAAAGATGTCCAAACAGCGGAGCCTCCAGTGATGGTCGCCAACATTGCAAAAAACACCCCTATGGCAAGCGATGGTCAACAAGCATCTCAGTGTGTGTCAAAAGTACAAATCCCAGAAGTTGACATACTTCCCAATGCATCAGTCCTACCTGCAAATCTGGTACTGCATGGAACAACAATTCATGAGGCACCCCCAACATTTGACAGAACTCCGTATGGAACCTCTCGTGAGGCAACTTTACACTCAGACCAAGCAGTTGTTTTGCAGGCAAATTCAAACAGAAGTGCGGATGGAACCTCTCCGGATGTATTCCAGGCAAATTCAAACTCAATTCAGGCAACTATTTGGCCAGAAGCATCAGTTGAAAAAACATCTGCTGCTGTTCACCCTGATCAGGCAACATTACATGAAAACCAGGCAAGTCCAACCCCACTACAAGCAATTGTTTTGCCAGCACCAACTTTTGACAGAACACCTATTGCCAACTCGTTTGAGGCAACTATTCAACCAAATCAGGCAATATTCCATGGAAACCAGGCAAGTTCAAACTCAAATCAGGCAAGAATTTGGACAACACCAACTTTTGACAGAACACCTGCTGGGAACTCCCTTGAGGCAACTATTCAACCAATCCAGGCAATATTCCATGGAAACCAGGCAAGTTCAAACTCAAATCAGGCAAGAAGTTGGACAGCACCAACTTTTGACAGAACACCTTCTAGGAACTCCCTTGAGGCAACTATTCAACCAATCCAAGCAATATTCCATGGAAACCAGGCAAGTTTAAACTCAAATCAGGCAAGAATTTGGACAACACCAACTTTTGACAGAACACCTACTGGGAACTCCCTTGAGGCAACTATTCAACCAATCCAGGCAACTATTTCACCAGTCCCACTGTCAACAGTTCTAATGTTGGAAAAAAAAGATCCAAGCCATACACCGGCGACTTCAAAAACTTGTCCTCCTCCAGTGCCTATCCAAACTGGGACAGCAGGATCGTCTTGCAAGCCCTTGAAGAACATGTTACGGTTGCCTGTAACGTCACCGGACAAGTCAAATAATGGCGAACAGACATTAGTTGAGTCTAGTTCAGGCCTTCAAAGCAGTGGTAGACGGGTGACAATTGTAGACAAAACGATCAACCTTAACTCCCACCTGCAGGATACAGTTGAAAGTGAAATCAGGCCAAAAAATCTAGAAGTTTCATTTGACACGGGAGAAGAGGAATGGCACATGTCTCTTCTTAGTCAAGCGGAGGCTGATGCCAAAAGAGTAATTGGTGAGATGCGTAAAATGCAACTGAACAGCAAAACACTAGAAGATGTGTAGAACCAGACAAAGATGCTCCAGGTAGCAGCTCATCAAAAACTCCACAAGGTGCTGGGCACGAACGAAGAGTTTCACGGGTAGCACCTGCTGTCAGGTCACCTTATGTAGATCATGATAACACGGACCCTTTCTTCTGTTCAGAAGAAGTCAACAAAATATACAATGTTGTCTGTCAGTACAAACGTAGGAGGTCTCGGAGCCAAGCTAAGGAGACAAGGTTAGTGTACTTCATTCCATAATACTGATTTTCTTCACAGTTTCATCTCAGTACTATGCCCCTCATTAATTTTGTTCCTCCTGTTTTTCTTTGTTCCTCTCGTCTCCATAGCAAAGCAATAATCAACTACGATGAATTCTTCATCTCGGGTGAGGAACTTGCATCTTCAGTAGCTGATGGTAGCAAGTTTGAAGCTTGCGTTGTAGAAATAGGAATTGTTGCTTTGAGAACAATAGAGATGTGTCCAAAGAAAAGATACATGCCACTAAGGATCACCGTAAGCACCTTTTTTCTTCATTGTTATACCTGATTAGTTTTTCTTAGGCAATTATTATGATCAAGGAGGAAAAATATGTTGCAATACATGCAATTTTTATGTTTGTAATTCAAATAGTCCTACTAATCTGATTTTCCATCAGTCATGTACCAACATAAGTAGCAATGCAGACAATTTTTGTTAGTAGACAGTTAGTATTGAACATGTATATTAGTTTTTTAACTTTCGACTTTTCCATCATGCGTGGTGTCTTCAGACTTTCTTCCAAAATGGTAGTTTCATCCGAAGTGAAGTCGACAAGTGGTTCAACTACCATACCATGAGGCTGAGCCGTTGTGAATTGGTAAGTAATACCTTGCTGATTTGTTTTATAAATTAGTGGTCACTTTGTTTTCTGACCCTTTAAAACTGTGAATTAGGTTGCCTTCCCAACTCTAGAAGTACTTGATCTTGAAAGACCAAAAGAGACAGGGCACTATTGGCTCCTAGTGCTGAATTTAAGGGATGAGCGATTCGAACTGTTAGACTCGCTTAGGACTCTGAAAGATAAAAAGTTGCTTAAAACCGCAAAGATCATTATTGAAGGGATTGTAGCAAATTTGGAGAAGCATTATAGCAAGTCAAGCAAGCAAGTTAAGCGGGACTGGCCTATTATTGATGTCAACAGCGCCAAATAAGACGATGGGTCAGTAATTTTTCCTTGTGCTTTTTTCGACTACCTTTTCTGTTTTTAATTACATCAAACTGATTAGCTCTTATTATCTTACTTGCATAAAAAAGCTCTAGTTGTGGCATTTACATGTTGCACAACGCTGAGAAGTGGGAGGGAAGTGTTGTACCAGTTCTTAATTCAAAGGACGTACCGAAGCTCAGGAAGTTGATGACTGTGAAATGGCTAAATAGCCGTCACGATGATGTAAATTGGAGGAGCATGTTGAACATCAAAAAGGTGTTCCCAACAAGTTTTAACCTTGTTTTTACCACTTCTTTTTGTCTCTTTTCTGTTTTTTCAGTGTACAAGCAGCAACTCCCCTCCTCACCTCCCTAGTTCTTTTGCATGGTTGTTGTCGAGCAAATTCAGGACGGTAGCATACAAATGCAAGAAAGGCAGGTAGCTGAAAACATGATGTCTTTTTAATCTCAACTTTTACTGAATCCAAGTATTACAAAACCATTACAGCCATCTCATAAAACAACTACTACTAACACAATAGGAAACTAGTACTAACTTGATATTTTTCCTAGAAAACAAGCTGGGTTTCTCAAACACTTTGGTTCAATCTCGTGCTGCAAGTAGCAGCATTGTGTCCTTGCTGGCCACAAAGTGCACATTTCACACTCCTCTTAGGATGCAATTCAAGTGCTGAACCGAGGGCTTTATCTTTCTTGCATCCTTTTGTCGACGACTTCAGTGGATTCTTCACACGGGAAGGACCTGCACCTGGTTCACCAGCAGATGCCTGTGTAGCTGCAGAGGGTGTATGTTGTTCTTGCTTCTTTTTTCTCTTCCTAAGCACTTTATCCATCTTCCCAACCTCGGTCCGCATTGCTCGGATGTGCGCATTGAAAATAGCAACACCCTCATCAGACCGACAAGCAACTTTAGCAACCTTAGCAAAGTTTGTACACAAGTTTGCATGTCTGATCATTTCGATCGCATCGGGAGACATGACATCAGGCACCTGTTCAACAACTGGAGCAACACCATCTGCAATTGCTTTCTGTGTCCACCTGGCAAGTATGTACCGAGAAGGTATCTCGTCTATACCCAAATGAGTGAAAACCTTCAAGATATGGATGAAAAGAATCCCATCTTTGTAGAATTTGCAGCACTCACATTCATATTCCTGGAGGTCGACCAGAGCGGTGACTGTGTACGACCTACTCCCATAGTTGCCCACATAGGTGTTGTTAGGAACAAGCAGGTACATATTCCCTGGTTGCGGCCTTACATTGTACCTACCAATCATCTCAAACTCATGTTGAAACCTATAGTATATGTCCCGTGTATACACAGCTAAAGCTTGCTTCTCAATTGGGAAGGGATACCATGTCCTCGGAACCAGTTCATCAGTCCGGAAGTCATTTCCTTCCTCCCTAACGAGAATCTTGTCGTTTATCTTCTCATATTGCTTGACGAAGTTCATCACAGAGTTTTGTGGGTTCACATACCGTTTCATAATAGAATTGAAACCCTCACTCCTCTGGGTAGACTGAAGAAAGGGGAAGAAATTCTTTCTGAAGTAGCATGGAACCCATGACTCCCTAATATCATACAAGTCTGCGAAGTGCTTGTTGCCTGCCACATTGTAATTCTGGAGCATAGCAGACCAGTTAAACTCAAACTCCAAGGGAGTCATGCTCATTTCTATGCACTCATTAAAAATTCTTGCCAACTCTAGATTCCTACCTAGGAATGCACCAAGATATGATTGAGCTTTTCTAATTATGTGCCACCTGCAATTTCGGTGACATGTGTTTGGAAACATTTTTTCTATGGACTTCGCCATTGCAAAATCCTGATCAGTTATAATATTAAGTGGCGCCAAACCATTCATCGCTAGTAGAAATCTTTCAAAGAGCCAATCAAAACTGGTTGCTAGTTCCTGTCTCATGAAACCACAGCCCAACATGAAGGACTGCCCATGCCTGTTGATACCTATGAAAGGTGCAAATGGCATATTGTACATGTTTGTACAGTATGTCGTATCAAAGAAGATACAATCATGGTATGCCTTAGTGTATGCTTCTCGAGCTTTTCCATCAATCTAGAACAAGTTAACAACCCTTTCATCAGAATCCAAATCCATTCTAAAGTAGAAATTGGGATCCTCCTCTTTCTTTGCTTGAAAGTAGGCAATAGTAGCAGGCATGTCACCTCCTTTTGTCTCTGTTTGCCGGATACTAGTTCTCAAATTGCTTATCTTTTTTGTCGTGTACGGCACAAGTTTTGCACAACCATAGAATTCAGACATCACTGACATCATGCGCCCTGTCTCCAAGTTGCAGTGATGTAGAGTAGTAAGAAATTTTTGCTCCTCCCTTGGTATACCCTGGTGAGAACGAAGGTACTTAGTCAACAATGGTTTATTGATCAGATCATGGTTGTGTTCAGGTATAAAAGCTGTCATTTCAAACTTGTTGTCAATCAGCTTAACCCTCATGCTTGCTCTGCAATTTGTTTGCTTTATTGATTCCCTCCTCCTTTTCTTCCCAATCTTGCCTGAACTCCCTTTTTTCTTGCTCGATGTTCTCTGGCCACCTTCCCCTCCTTCGTCATCAGTATCAGATTCTGAACTTGGACTCTCAGGTAACGGAACAGCAGGGACATCATCTGTTTTTGGTTTCCTATTTTTGTTGCAACAGAATTGTTGCTTTTCCAGAACCTTGGTGAATGCAGACCTCCTGGAGGTGTTAGACTTGACTGAGAACCCAAGCCTTTTTGCATAAGCATTGTAATGCAACTTTGCTTCTTCAAGTGTGTCGAATCTCATACCAACATATGGTTCTTCAGGGGTCGATCGCACCTCTGTCTCATTGTCACCTTCAACAACTAAGTGAACATTTGTTGCATCAACAGTAGGCAAGTTCTCAGTCCCACTGGGAAGAGTTGTAGCAACAGGGTCAGCATTACAGTCTGTATCCATAGCATCAGATCCACCAGTTGCTGCACTGATAGTTACATGGATTTTTGCACCCAACACTTTAGGCGTCCTAGAAGCATTCACCTGACCAAGCAAGTTCGGGGACTCGCCCACCCCTTCAATTGAGGCATAGCCTCCAGCCGGCGGAATCTGTGTACAGAACAATGGTTGTGCTTCATTATTCCCGTCGCCTTCATCCAAAAACATGTCTTCAGGCAACATGTTCAAGTCCAGGCCAGACATTAGTCCTACACATCAAACAAACAGCAGTTGTAGGCAACTGTTAACAGAAATCATACAAAATAAACAGAAATCATGGATACACAACTGTTCCAGCTTGCTTTGTGTGCCTTTTCCCAATAGTCAAGTTGGTTGTTTTTCAATGCAAGCAAGTTAATTTACTCAATATTTATCACTTTTCAAACTAATTCATTTTTTTGTTTTCTTCTACAGACTAGCACTACTAGGAAAATGGCTATAGGTAATCAGCACATCTGTGGCTCACATGGTTGAAGTGCCCCACGGCTAAAACAGGCGTGGCTCACCTATGGGCAGTGCCCTACTAGTAACTAGAACAACCGTGGCACACATGACCATAGTGCGCCACGGATATGTGTGGGCCAGGGCCCTGTTGGCCGCACGTCAAACATCTGTAGCGCACATAGGGTAGGTGCGCTATGGTTGTTAGTGTCAACCGTGGTGCACTTGGGGGGTGCGCTACGCCTATGCGCATGCCCCCCACTGCTGTGAAACGGCCAGACACATCCGTGGCGCACTATGGCATGTGCGCCACGGATGTTACTCCTCCCTGTGGCGCACTAGGGCAGAGTGCGCCACTAATGTGTCGATTTTTTTACAGCACTTTATGTGCACATGTGTGACCACATCCACCACCCCACACTTCACTTTCCCCTTCTTCTTCCTCCTTAGATCAAGTCGGGATTTTCTCCTTCCCACCTCAATTTCTCCACCCATTCACCATTTTTAGCATGTAGAACTTGCCTTGGATGTTATATAAGTAATAGAGGAAGGTCTCCGGTCTCGCGCGCGCACCTCTCCTTTCCATCTTTCTCGCGATAATCGGTCTCTCATCTCGGTAAGTTGTCCATGTAAGGATGTGTTCATGTGTATATGGATGATATGCTCATATGTATGTAGATGATTGATGCTCATGATGTGTGTATGGAGAGGATCGATGGTCATATGTGTGTGTATATGGAGAGTATCGATGATGCTCATGCATGTGTGTATGCAGAGGATAATGATATGTTCATGTGTGTATGGATCGGTCTCTCTCTCTCTTGTGTTTGAATGTGAACAAGTTGCCATTTGTTTTGCCAAAATGTTGATTCATTTCCATTTTGGCAAGACTTTGGCTTTTCGCAAAGGTCCTAATTTTAGGATAGGTCATGCCGAAATTTTCTATCGACCATTGCATGCATGCATTCATTGTGTGGTTCTAATAGACTTCTAATTGTACCGTGTACACCGTGCAGGCAAAAATGGTCCGCATAATGAGCGAAGGCATTGTGGCTAGATTTTTGAAATGTGCGACGGCCGACATGATACGAAATAACAAGACGGATATAAGATGTTCGTGCAGAAGATGCAAACTCAACTGGGTGATCGACCCAGATTCCGGGAATCTGCAGGCGCACCTGCTCCGCCATGGTTTCATGGATGGATACACTCGTTGGATAAGCGATGACGAAGACGATGGAGACGGTGAAGGTGGCCAACATGACGATGATCATCATCACGGCGAGAACGGGCGAGATGATGAAGAGTCTCATGGAGATGGTGAAGGTGCGGAAGCAGACCGGTATGATGATGATCTAGATGCCAAAGGAGCAGACGATGATGGAACAACGTCAGGCTGGGTGCGGGACCCTTATGTGCAAGAACTGCTTCTCAAGAAGACGAGTAACGCCAGGGCTGCCGCTAGAGAGAAAGTCAAGCTTGCGCAACTTG
Organism: Avena sativa; assembly: GCA_916181665.1. NCBI lineage: Eukaryota > Viridiplantae > Streptophyta > Magnoliopsida > Poales > Poaceae > Avena > Avena sativa. The sequence goes on from OV702296.1 coordinate 224,610,743, forward strand.
AGAAAGACGCGGTTACTCCATTGTATGAAGGATGCAGGCCCGATGATACCCGGTTGAATGTAACTCTCAAGGCTATGGAGATGAAGGCAAAACACAAATTGAGCGACGCAAGCTTCAACGATATGATGGCATTCTGGCACGATCGTCTCCCGGAGGGGAACACATGTCCAACTATTATCGAGGACGCCAAGAAAATCGTCTGTCCTCTCGATCTACCGCACGTTAGATATCACGTATGCATCAACGATTACATCATTTATCGGGGCGAGGACGCGGAGAAAACCACATGTCCGGTGTGCGGCTTGAGTCGATACAAGAAAGGGAAGAAAGCACCTCGAAAAGTGGTATGGTACTTTCCTATCACTCCTCGTCTGCAGCGCTATTTTGTGGACCCTAAGGAAGCGAAGCTCATGCGATGGCATGCGGAAAGGAAGAAGCCAGGAGATGATGATGATGACCCCGAAAAGGATGAGCTGCTGATGCACCCTTCAGATGCTAGCGAGTGGAAAGCATTGGACCTCGAATTCCTAGAATTCGGTGGAGATTCGAGGAACATCAGGCTTGGTGCGAGCACCGATGGACTCAATCCGTTCGGTAGCCAGAGCAGCACGCACAGCACTTGGCCCGTGTTTGTATGGATGTACAACCTCCCTCCATGGTTGTGCATGAAGAAGAAGTACATACAAATGAGTATGCTAATTCAAGGGCCGAAACAACCTGGTACCAACATCAATCTGTATCTCGGGCTGTTGAAAGAGGAGCTAGCCACGTTATGGGAATCTGGAGCCAATACTTACAACGCCGTCGCACAAGATTATTTCACTATGAGAGCCGCGTTGGTCACTACGGTGCAAGACTATCCAGGTTGCGGGTATATCTCGGGGCAGGTTATCCAAGGATTCTGCGCATGCATTAGGTGCATGGATAACACAAGCTATCTCCAACTAGAGAAAGATCCAGGGTCATCGAAAACCGTGTTCATGGCGCACCGGAGGTGGCTCGGCAAGAATGATCCATGGAGAAAACATGGAGACCTGTTCGATGGCAAATCCGAGACCTGAGGAATCCCAGAGCGTAGGAGTAGCGAAGAAGTGGAAGAGTTGCTGAAAAACTGGAAAGATTGTCCTAAGCCTGGAAAGAAGCGAAACAGGCAGCAACAAGACAAGCCGCTGATGAAGGTATGGAAAACAAGGTCTGTTTTCTGGGAGTTGCCATACTGGAAGTTTCTCCGCACGCCTCATAGCCTCGACATCATGCATATCACAAAAAACGTGTGCGAGAGTCTGGTCGCCACCATAATCAACATGCCAGATAGGACGAAAGATGGTCCGAAAGCAAGGCACGACCTGATATGCTTGGGTATCCGGAAGGAGCTTCACGGAGGACGCACTACTCCTGATGATCAGGAAGATGATGATGATCATGAGTCGGAGACGACACAAGGTCGTCAGAAGGGTAAAAAGTTCAAGAAGAACGAATATTACTGCCCTCCTTCTTGCTTCACTCTAAGCCAGGATGAGATCAAACAGTTTTTCAAGTGCCTTCTAGGAGTCAAATTTCCTTACGGCTACGCGGGCAAGATAAGCAGATACCTAGACGAGGCGAAGCAGAGGTTCAGTAGCATGAAGTCTCACGACTGTGCCGTGCGAATGACGCAGGTACTTCCGGTCGCACTAAGAGGGATAATGGACGAGCACGTCCGTGAAACATTATTTGGCCTATGCAAGTTTTTCGACGTCATCTCTAGGAAGTCGATTGGCGTGAATCAGCTTGGGAGGCTACAGGAGGAGATCATGGTGATACTATGTGAGGTTGAGGTCTACTTCCCACCCGCATTCTTCGACATTATGGTGCATCTGCTGGTCCATGTCGTGGAGGACATCGTACAACTCGGGTCGATGTTCCTCCGCAGCATGATGGCGTTCAAAAGGATGAACGGATACATCAAAGGATACGTTCGCAACAGGTCCGGTCCAGATGGAAGCATAGCCAAGGGCTTTCTGGCCGAAGAGTGCTTCTCTTTCTGCACGAATTATCTAGACATCGAGAACCCTGTCGGTATTCCCGTCAACAGGCACCTTGGCAAGCTCGACGGATCTGGTCACCGAGAGGGTCGTCGCATACTGCATGCAGACTTCGATTTTCGACGCGCAGACTTTGATCGAGCAAACATCGTCGCGCTACAGCATTTAGAACTGGTCGATCCTTGGGTACAGAAGCACAAAAGGTTAATCGAGAAGAAGTACAGTGACCGGGGCATACAGAGGACGCAGGGAGAAATAATCAAAGAGCACAACTCAGATTTCACGCGTTGGTTTAGGCAGACGCTCCTTGATAATCCCCCGCGATCGCATTCTTCTGACACAGAAAAGATCATATTCACCTTGTCACAGGGACCGATGCAAAACCTGGTGACCTATCAGGCGTATGATATCAACGGCTACACATTCTACACGGAGGAAAAGGACAACAAGTGTGATTATCAGAACTCAGACATAACGTCGGAATTCTACACCGATGACAACATGAAGGAAAGATTCTATGGAAGAATCGAGGAGATCTGGGAGCTCGACTATTGTGGAGAAAAGGTGCCGATGTTCCGTGTCAGATGGGCAAAGAGCGTCGAAAGAGAAGACCGGTATTTCACAACCATGGTTATACCCGAAGCAGCCAAATCCAAGGTCGCCGGTGCAAATGTGGCCGCGAAAAATGAACCGTGGGTACTGGCTACCAAAGTGGACCAATGTTTTTTCATTACCGACCCGTCAAAGCCTAGCCGTGTTGTCGTGAGGAGAGGAAAAAGAAACATCATCAGAATGGATGGAGTCGCCAACGAGCAAGACTTCGACCAGTACAGCGATCCAAAGATTGAAGATGACGACGACTACGATGCAGCAACATACATCACAAGAATAAAAAGGACAACCCTACCCAAAAAAGGTAGCCCGTTCGAAAGAAGAAACATTAAAGTGCCGGGGCTAAATTATTCAACCGCGATAAAGAAGGGAAAAAAGATTGTAAAACTCTAGCTCAAAAAATATTGTAAAACGCGTGGTTGAAAAATATTGTAATATTCATGGACAAATTATTATGAAATTTAGTTATACTTTGAATCATATTTGTAACACTTTTATGACATATATTATCACTTTTGGGCATTTTTGGAATATTTAAAAGTATTTTAAAAACAAAACAAAACTTGTATGGCATAAATCACCACTTTTGGGCATTTTTTGGAACATTTAAAAGTATTTTTAAAATAAAAATAAAAAAGTGGGGCACCAGGATTCGAACCTGGGTGCTCATAGTTTAGAATAGAATAGTGGGCAGAACCAGTGGGATAAGACAGTACTAGTGTTAACCAGTGGGATAAGACAGAAAACCGCGAGGTTCAAGAACTTAAGGCACAAGTGGCGCGGATCCCGCAGATCGTCCAAGACAACCTGGCAATCACCCTCACGTCCTTCCTGCCTACCTTGGTGGAGTCAATAGCGAACTGGAGTGCGGGTGCTCGAGTAGGGCCGTGCCCGATTCCAAGCATGGTCAGCAGCCACTCGAACAACGTGGCGCCGACGAATCAGGCGAACTACGTGTTCGTGACTCCGCCCGCTAGCACCGCGGCGCCGCAAGTGTTGGTGACTCCCCCTGCCATCACCGCGGCGCTGGAGTACATGTTGGTGCCCCCCCTGCCATCGTCGCGGCGGTACCGGAGCTCCAAGCACCCGTCGGTAGGGAGAATACACCGGCGGACAGCACCGCGCCATCAAGCAGCCCTTCCGTCTCTTGCACGCCCGTCGCTGTATGCGGTGCGTCGACATTAGCCGATCTCGACGCCATCACGGTAAACAAATTGCTTTAATTAGCGCCTTTCATACCATCTATTACTCTTATGGCATCTCTGACGACGCCGTACATGTTTTCCGCAGACGGATGTTCCTTGCACTCTCTTATGCTACGTGAACAACGAGCTGAGGGATGTTGCCAAGGGTACCATCGTTCAACCCTTGCAGCGCACGTTCCACTCAAGGCCGATGTCAGATAGCGTGCACAGGGTTAAAATTAGTCGGGTGCTAAGGGGCTGCGACGACCTGGAACCTCCCATTCAACCCCTAGGAGCGGATGAAGAAGAGTCGTCTATCCTCAGAACTTGCTTTGGCTTATTCTTGCTATGGCCAAAGAGCATGATCCGTTTGGGGACGGCGGGGGCCATCACGCCACAGACAACAGCACCGCCTGTCGTGCCAGCGACAAGCGGTGGCAAGGCCCCCTTACCGCCCTTGCCGTCACCTCCACGCGGTGGGTCGGATGATCATGTTGATGATATGCACATGGCGCAGGATCCGGCCGAGGACGACGAAGACTGGAATGATCACTTCTTCAGCACTCAGTTTGGCAACGAAGACCTAGCTGGTGGCCCCACAGAGAAAGCCACTATCAACAAGTGTCTGTTTGGTTCTCAGGAGACGCCTCCAGCTTGCGCCTTTACGGAGCCAGCTGATACAACCAACCGGCCCTTTATTCTAAGCCCTGACACACTACATAGGGCGGCTGGTGCTCAGATTGCGGTGCCTGCCCGCTCTCCAAAAGGAAAAAAGGGCAGGAAAAGAAAATCTAGCAGCTCGAGCCAGCCGGTGGCGTCTACAACTGCGAATCCGATCAGGTTTCGGGACGGGCCACCAAGACCCGAGGGTATTATGTGGAGGATTCATGTGGCGGGTGAGCCCATGCTACCTAAGGATTTGCGGAAGCTCGCCAGTTCGGAACTGCAGAGTGTGCATGACGGCGTGCTGACGATAGAGAGATGCCTTCTATCGGAGAAAGATCCCTCGCACCCCGTATTCGTGGTTAAGGTGCCACCAGGCTTGGGCTTCGTCGACAATGCCCCTGCGGATCTGTTCTTCCTGCGGTTCGAGGACATCTTCAATATGTTCCACCTATACCCACTGCACTATACCATGGTCCGTCTCTTTTCTCTCAGCCTGGCCATGCAGATCATTAGAGAGAACACACCGGGCATCGCTATAGTGGACCCCTACTACATGCGTGACGGCTGCTTGGGTTCCCCCGCCAAACGACGTATCGTGGCCTCGTACCTAAAAAGAATCCTCGTGGCGAACAAGACAAAGGAATACATTCTCGTGCCTTACTTTCCCGAGTAAGTCGTTATTCACTCGCCACCGTCGATTGGCTTTATTAGATCATCATCATTCTTTTTCCAACACATTCCATTTGAATTTTTTGCGCAGAGATGAACACTGCACGCTCATCTCCTTATCACCGAAGCATTCCCATGCCACGTATTTCGACTCGGGGAGTCCAGAAAAGAAGAAAAACTACGACAAGATCAAGGAAGTTCTGGATGATGCTCTCACTGGCTTTGCCTCGACGGAAGGAACCACCTTCGTGTGTACGAAGGTCAAGTTCGGCAGGCACGTCTTCAACCACGTAACGGAGTTCCCCTGCGTGAAGCAGCTGGAAAACAGTAAGAAGGAAGCCTACTACGCACTCCATCACATGAGGGCGTTCCTACTTGACCAGCAGAATTCTACGCTGCCAGATCATCTCAAACAGTGGGCCGAAGCAAAGTCCAAGATCAATGATTCAGATATTAGACAAGAGATGTATCGCATCCAGCAGCAGTTTGGGGCAATCATCTTTCGTGATGTCATGACTTCGGGGGGATCTTCTACGGAGGAAATATCCCGAATAACCGTGACATAGAAGATCGCGTAGAGATGCAGGGTGCCTATAGGAAGTTCATGACGAGACAAGGCGTCCTCCCGTTCCCTAAGCCGAGCCAGAAGGCTTGATGTTGGCCTAGTTGTAGTTACAAACTATAGATGACCTTTGTGTGTGTGTGGACAAGTGTACATGCTACTATACTTATCTTATTAGGTTTATGAATCATCGCTTACTTATTTTGCTTATTATTATTATATATCAATCAATGTTTGGTTTTTTTGCTTACTCTTTGGTCCTTTGCTCACTTTGGTCCTTCTTTTTTTCCTAACTCTTTTTTCGAGAATAATGCCGATGATTGAAATGTCGTGGCACACTATATATGTGAATGTGCTATGATGGGATTGTGAGCCTTGTGATATGCACAAGTCTAGGTCTTATGCATCCTACTTGGCTCACAGTTCCATCATAGCATATTCCTGTGTCCAACGACCTATGTATATATATGAGGCATTCTTTTCGAGTTATTTTTGTCTTTTTCGAGAATAATGCTGATGATTTAAATGTCGTGGAACACTATATATGGGAATGTGCTACGATGGGATTGTTCGCCTTGTGCTATGCACAGGTCCAGGTGTTGTGCATCCTACTTGGCGAACACTTCCATCGTAGCATATTCCTGTGTCCAACGACCTAGCTAGTTATATATGAGGCATTCTTTTTGAGTTACTTTGGTTTTTTTCGAGAATAATGTCGATGATTGAAATGTCGTGGCACACTGTATATGTGAATGTGCTGCGATGGGATTGTACGCCTTATGCTATGCACAAGTCCAGGTGTTGTGCATCCTACTTGGCGTACAGTTCCATTGTAGCATATTCCTATGTTCAACAACCTAGTTATATATGAGGCATGCTTTTCGAGTTACTTTGGTCTTTTTCGAGAATGCCGATGATTGAAATGTCGTGGCACACTATATATGTGAATATGCTGCGATGGGATTGTCCGCCTTGTGCTATGCATAGGTCCAGGTGTTGTGCATCCTACTTGGCGGACGGTTCCATCGTAGCATATTCCTATGTCGAACAACCTAGTTATATATGAGGCATGCTTTTTGAGTTTGCTCCTTTTGATTTAGGAGTACTTTCTATAAGTGTATCTTCATATGCGACTTTAATTATACATGTTTTTTCAATCACCGGTTAATTATTATTGTCAACTTATAGATGACGTGGTACGTCGTGTACAAGGGAAGGGTTCCCGGAGTCTACGATGATTGAGAAGACTGCCGGAGACAGGTGCACCGTTTCAGCGGCAATAGCTACAAAGAGTATAACACTATGGCGGAGGCGGAGGCGGAAGCTAGATACACGCGCTATCTAGCGGGAGTTAGGACGACAAGGAACCGGATGAAGACCTACACTTTCGTCGTGGTGGTGATCATGCTTATCTTCTTTGGTTGTTTATCCCGCGTTTGTGTCTAGCTAGTTTAGATGTCTAGGCGAGCTTCCGAGCTCTAACTTGTTCGATCGACACATGTATTTGAATGTCACAAACTACTACTTTATAACTTGATCGAAACAATGTAACTTATAATATGTATTCATGTATGAGACTTATCTATATGTATTTGTTTCAATCTTGTTTTTCATATTGTGTATTTATATATATAATTGTATATCTTGTATCTGTGTGTGTATATCTACTGTAATATTGTATATAATCTGTATTGTATATAATCTGGCTCAGAAATTAAAAAAACAAAAAACACACATGTGGCACACATGATCTACCTTCTGTGGCGCACTACACCTAAAGCGCACTATAGAAGCTTAGTGGCGCGCTGGGAAGTGCGCCACAGAAGATCCTATGCGTAGCGCACCTGCCCACATAGTCGTGGCGCACTAGCAGGTGCGCTACGCCTATCTCTACACAACTGTGACGCACTAGGCAGTGCGCCACAGCTGGGAGATAGCCGTAGCGCAAGGCACGTGGCGCACTGCTAGTGCGCCACAGATGATCTTTCCAGGTGCGCCACTAACTGCTGTTTTCCTAGTAGTGTAGGTGCAAGTAATGTGAGGCATTATGGGGGTAGGGGTAGAAATCTGGGGAGAAGTAAACTTGTGAAAGGAAGCAATTTTATTTGCTTTTTGTTTTGGTCAGAAGCAACTTCAACTGCTGATTAGTAATAGTAGTAAGAATCTTCCACTGCAACTTACAAGCAAGTTATTCTATTTCTGGGGGGGGGAGGGGGGAAGTTTTATGACAAAAACAAAGAAAAACAAGGACTGGTAAGAAGATATCTCAGCTGTGATGGTCGTTTTACCTGTTTTGAGGGTGGCAGATTTGTGCCAAACAATCTGGGCAACTTTGTTATCTCCTTGTTTTTTGGATCTGCTTCTTGTGCTTCATGTAATTTTTCTTGCCTGGAATTTTTCTTGCCTGGGATTTTCTTGCACGGCCCGATACTAGAGCGGCGGCGCTGGGTGGGAAACCCTTGCGATGGGGAAGAGAGAAGAAATCGGGGGAGGAAGAAAGACGCCCTGGAATCGGGCTGTGTTGTCCGATTGGTTGTTTTTTTATACAGCTGGCGATGGGCTGTGTTGGGAGCACGCGGGGGGAGGGGGGACCAGGTTGTTTCTTTTTTGGACAGCAGCGGGTCGGTGTGATCGAAACTTTCCTAAGACGGGAGGCCGTTTGATCGCACAAACCAGCAGCCGGCCGCTGCCTAGTCCTGTCCATTAAACTAAGGTTACTTAGAACGAAGTTTTTTTTTACCAAGAGAGCTCCCAATGCTACACTGTGGCACTGTTTCTTAGCGAGCCGCACCGGTTTTTTTGTGTGTGTATGTGTAATAGTGATGATAGAAGATATGATTGTCTCTTATATATTTAGATACCTTTTGCACTATGCATAGATTAAATCTAATACTATCACCCAATTAAGTTCAAATTAACAATTTTAACAAAAGTGAATTTATATTAAGATAAATGTCAAAAAAAAGCATAGAGATAGTTGTCTCTAAAGATCTAAGAGAATCTGGTCAGAAATGATGCATTGGAAATGGCATAAATCCCTTCCGTCTGCTTGTGTTTCCAACTAAGTAAGATTGATTTCTGTCAGCGAGTCTATACGGGAGGCACACATAGGAGATTCGGAGGTGATTGACTAAAATCCATACAGGGTTCCGTCACCCTTGCCAGTCATGCCAACGCAGAGTGCACCATAGCCCCCTCGATGGCCAGAGGTATCGCGTTGTTTAGGATTTTTTTTTCTGTTATTCGGTTCACCTAGTGTCTATAGTTGTCGCTAGGAGGTTCAAGGACCTATTTATAATTTTTATTACTTTTAGATCTATTTATACGGTTGTTGGAGACTATTAATAGATAGGTAAAACTTCAAAAAAAACTACTTTAAGTTAAAATACTCCCTCTGACCCATATTACTTGACTTGGATTTGTCAAAAATTGGATGAACCTATATACTAAATAGTGTCTAGATTCATTCAAATTTAGACAAATCTGAGTCAACTAATATAGGTCGGAGGGAGTAACATAACTCTAAATAAGTTTGGTCTTAACCATAACTTTTCTGGCGAATCAAACATTTCAGCGCAGCCTCTGACTTAGACCCACATATATGGCAGGTCCTATGTGGCGAAAACAACCGTCCACATGAACATGGTTCAAAATTCAAATCAGCAGGCCTGAACGAAGCCACACCGTGTCCTAGCTTCCATTTGACCTATATTGGCAAAAGCATGGCTCATCGTTTTCTGCTCGTGCCGGATATGAACAAGCTTAAACTCTAAACCACCATGAAGATTGAAGAAGACGCTTGATTTCCTGCTGAATGAACATAGTTGACGATAGTCCATGGCCAAGCAATCCATCTCAACCACTAAAGCTCGGTTGCGCCATTGCTGGACCAAAATAAATGTAAAGAATTTATGTACTAGCCAATTATTTCAAAAGACCGATCTAATGGAAAGAGGCTAGACACGGTATGTTTATATTTAACACTCCCCTCACGTCAAGGCTATTTTAGTCTTTAGCGTGAGATAGTAATATGCCACAAAATCTTTTTTTTTAATTCTGCGTGAGCAGGGTCTTGAACTCAAGACCTCTTAAATCTGATACCATAAAAGATCTATGCACTAGCCAATTATCCAAAAGACAAATCTGATAGAAAGAGACTAGGCATTATATTTATATTCAACACTCACCCTCACGTCTAGACTATTTTAGTCCTTAGCATGGGATAGAAATAGGTCACAGAATCTTTTTTTCTTTTTTTTTAATTCTATGTGAGCTGAGTCTTAAACTCAAGACCTTTTGCTCTGATATCATAAAGAATTTATTATGAACTCAAGGACTTTTTTTAATTATGTTTACAAAATGCTACACGTGGCTAGTACATCTCGAACGGAAGTGAATGTGGTATGTGGCAGTGGGGTTAGACCATGGCCACGGTACTCAATCGATACATTTTATGTTCCATTTTTCCCATACAAATATTTTTTTTTGTCCCAGGCTCTAATTGTTGTAAAAGGCGGAATGACCAACCAAAGATTACATGGTCTCGTCTAAAAATAATAATTAAAAACTCATTTGAGATAGCGTCTTGAAAAAAAAAAACAAGGACATAGGCAGATTCTACATCTATTGTGCCGTTTGCGGCGCCATATGACCATTCCAATTGCCATACCTCGCGCGTCGCTCTGGATGGACACACCGAGAGGTGAAAGTAGAGCTTATTGGGTTCACCAGCCAACTCCGGACACAATTCCAGTCAGTCACAACGTTATTGATATACCATTAAAGACGAGTTTGCATTTCAGGAAAAAATCAACAAAATATGTATATATATTATCTTATATTGATTCTTTCTATTCAACTTGCCTTGACCTTTTATGTTTACTTTTATTAATTATTATTACTATGCTTGTACTAGGGTCCCCATATCTAAGTTCCGCCCTAGGCCTTAGAAATCTCAAGGCCGGCCCTTGTGACGGCACTACGATCGCGCATAAGGTTCTGGCAAAATTTTATGTGCTTGGTGGGTTCCTGCGGTCCTGGTAAAACTGGCGTTCTCACTTATAACCGTGTCCAAGAAATGCCCCGACGATACCTCTATAAGGTATAAAACGTCCACAACTACAGCTTCGTCAATAATAATAAAAAAACGCGTTTTTTTGCACAGCCGGCAATGGCGGCCACACCACTACAACGACTACAACATCGACCACATCTACATCGACTACGGCTACATCGCGATCAGCTACCTCGATATCGACATCCACAACAACGTCTATAGCAACTCAAGAACTCCAGTTAACAGCGTCCGCGTCGTCACTTGCGTCCAAGCCACTCCCGCTGTGACTGCGGGAGGGAAGAGAGACACTAGAAGGGGACGCAGTCATCGCCCCTAGGTGTGAGCCATGATCATGTCCATGCAGGTGATGATGACAAGGCGGTGAAGACGACAGAAGCGCAAGACTTCAAATCCAGTCGCAAGCGTTCGCTTCACTCCCGCTCCGATTTAGGGGATGTTCAAGTACGTATACGTGTATAGGCTAGAAATAGACTAGGACTCTCTCTCGAAACAGGCTTTCGTCCCGCTTTATAAATAAAGCACACCGGTGAGACCGCTGCTGGGCCAGACAGCACAACGCCCAAAGGAAGAGAACGCAGAGACAAAAATGCTGGGGCAACAACTACAACATGCCCAAAAAGAAAAGAAATGGAAAAAACGGCGATACGACGAAACAAGGGTGGCCCGCCATCACTGCGCCCTCCGAAATTGTGCCACCACACACCTAATACCCTAAATCGCCCAGTGCCAAACAACACCTTCAAGAAGGGGAGCGGCGTCGACACGCCGCTGCTGTCCGGGCCAGCGAACTGGCCCTAGGGTTTCCCCCGACACTTGGAGTCGAGAGGACGAGGGGTATCCCAGACGCCCTCCAGGAAGGAATGGCGCCACCCGAAGGCGGCGCCGCGTTGGAGTCGAACAAACCGACAAGGATTTCTCCCTACCCTGTCCCCCAAAAAACCCCGGGCAATTCAGAGCATCACCACCAGCTTCAGCGCCCACTAGCACACGCAAAAACTAACTTGAGGCCACCATCGTCATCGTCGCATCGAGGACACTATCAAGCATCCCGCAAGCTGGAAGCAAACGACAAAGCTCGAGCTAGAAACGACACTGCAGAAGCCACACGGGAGGAGCCCACCTCCACCACCAAGTAGTGGTCGTCGACCGGACAAGGCAGCAGGGGCACACCAGGCCCAAACGGGCCTGGCCGGATCCAGATGGGCCCGTAAAGCCCCCGCCACCTTGCTGCGAACGGTGGGACTCTGCTATGCCATCCCCAATCAGAGCTTCGTCCTTGCCGCCATCTACAGGAATCGACGCAGCTGCGGGGGTGCAGGCCCGCCGGTGCCCCGATCGAGCCCAAGGGGCCCAGATCTGGGCCGGGAGATCTGCACCCGATCTGCCTGCGAGGAGCCGCGCCGCCCCGCCGAACCACGCCGGCGCCGCCGTCCAGTGGCCCACGGAGGAGCTCCGAGCCGTGCCTTCCTGAGGAGCACCGCCGCCGGAGGGAGAACCGGACCCGACCGAACCCCAGGAGCGCGGGAAGAGGACAGCCGCCGCCGCCAGCGCCGCCCAGGCTTCGCCCGGCGACCCCTGCCGGCGGCAGCGACGGGAGAAGGAAGGAAGGGGGGAGAGGTTGGCCGGAGCAGGTGGGTTGGCCCCCGTCGCCCTCGGGGGGGGGGGGGGGGGGGGGGCGAGGGGAGCAGGTCCGTAAGATGCTTCGCACCACCAAATTGGTTTTTTTCTCAATAGACTAGGACTCTACATCTTATATTTCAAGTCTCCACCAATCCCGTGTAACTCTATATAAACTCTTAAAATGGTGAGATCAATAAAGCATAATATTTTAGGGATCAATATTTTCCACGAAACAAAAGTGGTTGTGTTCTCTCTCGTGGTGATAAAGCAGAGCTGTCCGATGCTCATAATAATCATAAATTTGGGGAATATATATAGCTAGAAATTTCACGCCGAAAAAGAGGCTACGAATTGGTATATATCATCATTGACCGAAGGCAGGGGTGTACAATACTTTGGACAGCACTATATTGTGGTACTCCAGTTTCGTACCGAAATTGGTCGGCACTAGCAAAAGTCTAGATCCTGTGACCGCCCTAATTGTTTAAACTAAGAGAAAGGTTGTGCTCCTACACTACGCTTGCATCTCACAAAGAGGCTACGAATTGGCATCATCATTGACCGACAAAGGTACGAGTGTACGTACTATACTTTTGATAGTATACTACTCCTTTTCGTAATATAAAATATTTTAGCTTTATAAAGATAATGTATCTAGACATTTTTTAATGTGTAGGTTTATAAAGGTTAATTCTAAATCTACACAATAAAAGGTATTTAGATACGTTACCTTTACAAACTTAAAGCATCTAATATTTTGAAACGAAAAAAATATGTACTCCCTCAGTCTTAAAATAGATGTCTTAAATTCGTCAAAATTTTGATGAATCTATATTCTAAACAGCGTCTAGATTTATCAAATTTTAACAAATCTAGGACATCTATTTTAGGACGGAGTGAGTAGTATATATTGTGGTAGTTTTCTGACCGAAATTGGTCGTCGGCACTAGCAAAAATCTAGATTCTGTTACACTACGCTTGCATCTCGGGATTATTAAATACAGTAGTAATCCACCATACATACGTACCCAGCTAGCGCTTTGGAAAAACTATAAACTAGCCGAAAGATGCATATGCATGCATGCATCATGTTGTCACGAGGATATTTATCGAAATTCTGCCGGCAAGAAACCTTGTGCTAGCACACAGAAGTTATAAATATTGGAGAATTAATCATCCCCATAACTAATATTATACTGTATCTACGATTCCCCGGAAGATAGATGCTTTCTGCGTGGGACGGATACAGTAGAGAACAGCGTTTTGGTTACGGAAATCCGGGGAAAATCCGGTTACTGCTCGGTAACAGGATATCCTGAGGACCAAAAGAAATCGGTTTACTGAATAAAAAATTCTAAAATTTTAATTTTTTAATTAATTTTCACTGTAAATTATTATACCAATGAATTTAAATTTAAAATATGATTTTTAAGTTCATCCGGTAATCAGCCAGAATTTTCCGGTAATCGCGATAACCAGAAATCCTAACTATCCTCAGAAAAAAAATTCAGCTCCGGAACCAAAACCTTGGTACAGAACTTACGTGACAGATTTGGTTACCTACTGAAATACCGTGGTTACCAGCCGGCAACCGGACGGTAAATGATTTTATCGGTCAAAAAAATTTAAGTCCATTTGAATTTGGACTGGTTCGCTAGTCTAATGTAGTCTTTGTGTTTCTTTCCGATGTAACCTCATGCCTCAAATCAATTGTCCTGAACTCTCAATTTTCTCGAAACATGATTTGATCCCGCTTTGTAAAGAAATTCAAATGGCCAAACCGAATTCAAAGTGATGAGGAGATCCTCTTACAAAACAGATCAAAGACAGAAACAAAAAAGAACAAGGAGAGCCGAACTTGCCAGCGAAGGCACCAGACCGTGACCAAGTAATACGTCGTAAACGTATCTATAATTTTTGATGATTCATGCTTGTTTTATATCATTTGTCTTATGTTTTGACTACACTTTGAGGTATTTTCATACACTTTCTAAAACTAACCTATTGACAAGATGCCACGGTGCCAGTTGCCTGTTTTCTGCTGTTTTTGGTTTCAGAAAAGCTAAAAAATAAATATTCTCGAAATTGAACGGGACAAAAGCCAATCTTCATATTTTTCCCGGAGCAACACGGAACCACGAAGCAGAGATGGAGGAGGACACCAGGGTGGCCACACCCTAGGTGGGCGCGGGCCAGCCCTGGTGGCACCCACAGGGGGCACCGACCTTGCCTCCTTCGCCTATAAGAAGCCTCCGGCCCAAAAACCCTAAATCATCTGGCGGAAATCCACGAAAACCTCCACAGTGCCGCCGCCACCGAAGGGGAGATTCGGTGGACAGAAAGTATCTGTTCCGGCACCCTGCCGGGACGGGAAAGTGCCCACGGAGCCATCTCCATCACCGTCTCCATCACCATTGCTGATTCCCATGATGAGGAGGGAGTAGTTCTTCCTCGAGTCTAAGCGCTCTACCGGTAGCTATGTGTTCATCTCTCTCTCTCTATGCATGATCATGTTGTGATCATGAACTTTGTAATCAAGTAGATCTACTATGCTACTCAAGTATTTTAATAGATCTCTGCTCTCCCCATGTGTGTGAAAGTGACAGCGTGCACGCCATGATGGCACTTAGGCTAGAGTCTACATAAATACTCATCGTGCTTTAATAGATCTATGTTTTCCCCCAAGTGTGTGAAAGTGACAGCGTGCACGCCGTGGTGGCACTTAGGCTAGAGTTCATATATATTTATCATGAGTATATTTTGAGTTGGTTGTCTTTATGAAATTGTGGTGTTTGTTGGAACCATCTAGCGCTCAAGGTGACAGTGTGCGGTTATCTAGATGGGAAAGGCGGACTTTGAGGAGTGTTGTTATAGCCCTACCGTGGATTAGAGTTATCCAACCGGAGAGTAGTTCAGGGTAGTATCATGAAGAGAATATATTTATTGAGAGTGTTCACTAGTGAAAGTATGATCCCTAGGCCTTGTTTCTAAACATTGAAACACCATTTGCATCTAGATGCGTTACATGTTTGCTTGCTTCCAGTCTTTTCCTCCCTGTCAGAAGCTCTTTTATGGCACCGTTACCACTTGTATTTCACTATCTCTTCACCGAACTAGTGCACATATACACCTGATAAGTGTATTGGGTGTGTTGGGACATAAGAGACTTCTTGTATCTTGATTGCAGGGTTGCTTGAAAGGGATACCTTTGACCACTTCCTCCCTGAGTTCGATAAACCTTGGGTAATCCACTTAAGGGAAACTTGCTGCTGTTCTACGAACCTCTGCACTTGGAGGCCCAACAACTGTATATAAGAATAGAAGTGCGTAGACATCAAGCTATTTTTTGGCGTCGTTGCCGGGGAGGTAAGATAAAAGGTACTCACATCCTCCGTTGTGAGTGATCCTAGTTATTTCCTTTAGATTCTGCATTTTTTTATTTTTGTTTCTTGTTTTCACTAGTTAGGCTTAATGGAAAACAACAACAAAATTAAAGAGCTCTATAGTATTTATCTTGAGTTAGGACATGAAGTGTTTGAAGAAAAAATTTAAAAACCTATGGAACGTCCTTTGCATGCTAATAGCAATGTTATTAGTATGAAACTTTTGAACACCATTGTTAATGCTATGGAAACATCTAAGCTTGGGAAAGATAGTTTTTATGAAAGAGATTTTTTTAGTTCCCCAGCTTTAGGGAAGAAAATTTGCTCTTATGATACTTTATCCCCCCACATGTGGTAATTCTAATGATACTTGTGATATTTTAAATCCACATACTGAAAGTGTCCCTTTAAAAATACCTATTGAAATTGGTAAACGTGTTATGAATAACTGCTATTTTGGAGATGGAACTGTCCATCCTAGTGATCATTTACTCTTTATACATGAATTATGTGAGTTGTTCAATTGTGCAGGTATTTCAATGGACCAAGTTAAGAGGAAGCTATTCCCTTTCTCACTTAGGTACAAAGCAAGGGAGTGGTTGTAGGGTTCGCATCATAGAAAACAAAAAATTTCCTACGATGGGAACAACTATGTACCAAGATCTATCTACTAGATACAAACAACATGCGTATGTATATCCGTAGAGAACATACCCTTGAAGACCGACAAAGCTTAACGAGTTTAACTCGTGGTTGATGTAGACGATCTCTTGCCGATCACAAGATCGAGAGGAAGTCCTAGCGCCACAAATCAGCAGTGCATCCGTGCTCGCACACACGTTCAAGGCATCGAGCAACCTCCGCCTCCTCGCTCGAGCGATGCAGCGGAAGCACAAATCTTTCTTGCCGAATAGCCACCGGAAACATGTATCTCGCTAGTCCGAGACCATGGGGAATAAATTCTAGAGAGGGAGAGAGATCCTTCACGAGGAGGTGTGAGTGAGAGAGAGGGAGGGGGTGCCTTTTATAGGAGGAGGGGGCACCCAAGGGGGTGGCCACCAGCCATGGGGGATGCCCCTCCCCTCCTTCATTCAAGTGGGTGGACACTCCACTCACAAAAATCCTTTCAATTCCCTCCACTCAAAATCCCACTCAAAATTGCCATTAAATTTCCACCAAATTTAATACGAACTCTCATTAAATAAAACTCTTTTTATTTATTCAGAATTTTGTTAATTACTTTAATGACAAACATTCACATATAACCCCTTGCTAGAATTCTATTTCACATGCAAAAACACTTTCTGCAATTTCACCCGAAAACCTGTTTCGGTATCTAGTGAAATAAATTTCTGCGCTTGTTATTCTTTCCGGCATAAAACTTTTGCTCCAATTGGATGTCAGTGTCTCTTAAGTGTGTCACCCTACGGTTCATGAATAATGCGGACATGATCGAGACCCCTCTCGGATCAATAATCAGAAGCGGGATATGGGGACCCATACTGACTCCCCACACATTCAACGATGACTTTCTTGTGATCGTTGGAACCTTTTATGCTAGTATATTAATCCCTTTTTCCGCGATATATTACATGTCCGAGATTCGATCATCGGTATCTCCATACCTAGTTTGATCTCATTACTGACATGCACTATTTTCACGTTCCCGTGATATAACATTCTAGTGATCAAATCACTTGCTTGCAAGCTAACCAATGTGATATCATCGAGAGGGCCCAGATTATATCTATCCGTTATCGGGATGAACAAATTCCACTCTCAATCCATGGGCCTCAACATAACATCTTATTATTTCTGAACCCATCTTTATAATCACCCTGTTACGGTGTGACGTTTGATGTTATCAAGAAACTCTTCTGGTGTTAGTGATTGACCTGATCTCATGGTCTAAGGATTAGGATCACTTCGTAAGTTCTTATAGCAATATAAACCCAATGACTTTGATCGTAATACTATACTTTGGATGAATGTTCATCACACCATTACACTAATATTGTGATCCCGTTATTAACAACATCCAATGTCTATGATCAGGAAACCTTGATCATCTTGTTAATCAACGAGCTAGTTTATGAGAGAGGCATAACTAGGAACTTTCTGTTTGTTTATTAAACACACATGTATTAACGTTTCCGTCTTAATAAAATTATAGCATGCAAAATAAACATCTATCATATACTTGGAATACACATAATAAAAACTTTATTATTGCCTCTCAGGGCATATTCCCTTCAGTGGTATGAGCTACTAGATGATCCTCATCATTTGGAGTGGAAGGAACTTGAATCTCTCTTTTACTCTAAATTGTATCCTCCTCATGAAATTCATAAAGATAGGAATTATATTTATAATTTTCATCCTCATGAGGGAGAAAGTATTGCCCAAGCTTGGGGGAGATTGAAGTCACTAATGCTAAAATGTCCCATTCATGAGCTCCCCAGTAATATTGTTATTAATAATTTTTATGCAAGGCTTTCAGGACATTACAAGGACTATCTAGATACCTGTTTAGAGGGATCCTTCACAAGTAAGGAGGTCAAATCTAAGTGGGATCTTCTTGAAACAATTCAAAGCAATACCGAAGATTGGGATAACGACAAAGGTAAAGAACCAGGTATAAACTATGAGTATGATTGCATTAAGTCTTTCGCTGAAACTGCTGATTTTCAAGAGCTTAGTGCTAAGTATGGTCTCGATCCTCAAATTCTTGTTAAATATTATAGATCCTTTGCTTCCCATATTAATGCTCCTAAAGAAAAGTGGGACATGTATCATGAACCTTTTAAAGACACTTGCATGAAAAATGAAACTGTTATTAATGATTGCAATAAACATGCTCAAACTTCTGAAAGTACTATTTCTTATAAGCATGTTAATTTTTGTGTAATGCATAGACCTTGTGAAAAGAATAAAAATGAAGAAGATTATTGTATCACCCACTTGAATGAAAAACTAGAACGTGGTATAAGGGTCTAAGTGATCTTGGTAAAAACGTTTGTGCCCTCTATCCTTTTATTTGTGAACTCTGCTATGAAGTGGGTCATTTCAATTTTCAATGCTCAGGCCATAATAACGACCTTTCTAATCCAATGAGTACTGCAAGTTTGTATTGTGATAACACGATCACTGATAATCAACATGATGAACTTACATTATTTTGGGGGTGCAAAGAGTTATCAAGAAAAACTTCTTTGGTAGACATGAGTGCTTTTGATATGAATAGCGTCCTGCATGGTTGTCATATTTATTGTGTTGATAATTTCCATGCAAATACTTACATACAAAATTTTATAAAAGATGATATTTTACCAAAATATGATAGGACTAATATGAGTTATGTTCTTATTAATGAAAAGGAGGAATCCTCCAAAGTTTCTTCTATTGTCTCTAACAATAAACCAGGGTATGTGGAGAAGCTTCCTTTCAAGCCTCTCCCTCCTAAAGAGGAGAAGAAGAAGAAGAAGAAGAAGAAGAGGAGAAAAGGAGAGAGGAAACGGTATCTTCCCCTAAGCATGTTGCTCCTATCATAGTTTTTGCTGATGAGTCTGAACTAGATGATGTTCATATGCCTGTTACCTATATTAGTGATCATGATTGGGAAAAGCACACTAATTTTGATATTGAAAATCTCTTTGGCACCAATTCTGAAAATGATGATATTAATAATTGTTGTGCTATTAGTGCTATCCATGTTCCTTCCAATGATGATATGTTTACAAATGAACACACTTGGAAAGATAGTCATTCTATTGCTTATGATGATACCAAACCTCCAATATATGATGATTGCAATGATGAATATAATATTTTTAGTCCACCTACTATTGAGGAGAAAATTAATTATGATTACAATATGCCTCCTATATTTGATGATTATGGTGATGAGAATAGTAATGATAGCTATTTTGTTGAATTTGCTCCCACAATGATTAATAAGGATGACTATGCTTATGTGGAGAGTAATAATTATTATATGCATGTGGCTCATGATAAGAATGTTTTATGTGATAGTTATATTGTTAATTTTATTCATGTTGCTACTAAAAGTTATTATGAGAGAGGGAAACATGGTCTTATGTATCTCAACAATATTAAGTTTCCCCTCTTTATGTTGAAAATCTTGAAGTTGCACTTGTTTTGCTTTCCTATGCTTGTTGCTTTGTGCTTTCATGACTTGTTTCTTTACAAGATTCCTATGCATAGAAAGTGGGTTAGACTTAAATGTGTTTTTAATTTGCTTCTTGATGCTCTCTTTTACTTCAATTCATATTTCTTATGGAGCATCTTGTCAAACTATCAAGCCTAACTTAAAGGCGTTAAAGAAAAGTACTTCTTGGGAGATAACCCAATAGTTTTTATTGAGTCTTGGAAGTTATTACTTTTGTAATAACCTATATTTATACTTTTTGTGTAGATTTTGTGCCAAGAAAAACCTCTAATGAGAGAGAAGTAAGATTTGGGGAAGTTGCTGTCCCGAAACAGATTTTTATGCTTCACTGTAAAAATTCGTAAACAATCTCTGTAAGTCGGATTGAGCTGTAATTTTCTGAGTAAACGCCCCAGGTTGTTATCTAACTTTCGTTAGTTCAAAACTTTTTAATTTGAGAAACAAAAGGTCTTCGAAAAAATCGGTTTTCACTTGATGGTCTGTTTTGACAGATTTCTGTCATTATTTGCATTTTCTTATTGATTCCTTTTTGAGTTCTTTTTGGTAAATTGAGCTTTTTGAGGGATTTGATACAGTAGCTTGTGTCTTTACTGAAAGTTTTGCTATTTCAAAACTAAAACCCAAATATCTATTATCTTTTGAATACATTAATGTTGCTAATGAAGATTGTGTGAAGTTTTGTATGAAGGAAAAATTTTAGGTGTAGGGAAAGAATGATTTAATGAGATGAAGAATGGACAAAAGATCAAGATTGGGGATGCCACCCCGTGTCACCCCAAGAAATATTCAAGAGGTACAAGCGTCAAAGCTTGGGGATGCCCAAGACATCCCCTTCTTGATCAATAACAATCGCATGTCTCTTTTTAGACACTTCGTTTTTATTGTTTCATGGACAGTTGTGTTGTTATTGGAGCATCTTAGTTTTCGTTTTTGGTTTTCGTTTGTTTAGTTTGCTTGACTAAGTTGGTTGGGTCCCGACACACTTCTTTTGGAGAGAGACACACTCTGTTTTCACTGCCTAGAACACTCTAGTTTTCACTGTTATTGTTCTGTGAGTATTGGATATGTCCAAAACGTATCTACTTTCTCGAACACTTTGCTATTGTTTCTTCTCTAAACTTGTGTGATTTGGATACAACTAACATGGACTGACGCTATTTTTAGCAGAATTACCTTGGTGTCTTGTTTTTGTGCAGAAAATCAACTATTAGGAAAATATGCCAAAAACTATATTTCACCAGAAGATCCACGGAGCGAGAAGGGGAGACAGAGAGGAGGCCTGGGGGGCCCACACCCACCCCAGGCGCGGGCCCAGCACTGGCTGCGCCTAGAGGGGGTGCAGCCACCCCAGGCACCCCCTCGGCCTCCCTCTGCGCCTATGAGTTTCCTTTCGACCTAAAAACCGAGGGGGGTTCGATAGTTTTCCAGAAAGAATTCCGCTCCGCCACCGCCACCAAAAACCAAGATTCGGATCCAGAAACTCTGTTCTGGCACCCTACCGGGACGGGGAAATTGGAGAGGATCATCGCTATCGCATCACCAACGCATCTCCATCAACCACCGATGTTTCCCTCATCCATGAGTGAGTAATCCCCCGCTGTAGGCTTGGGGATGGTAGGGATTGGATGAGTTCTATCATGTAATCAAATAAGATCTGTTAGGGCATAGTGCCTAGTATCTCTATTAGTGCTATTTGACTTTGTTGCAACTTGTTGTGCTTAATACTTGTCACTAGGGCCCGAGTGCCATAATCTCAGATCTGAACTTATTATTGAATCATTATGATAGTATTGTTTGTGATCTTATCTGCAAGTTGTCTGGATCCAAAGGCCCCAAAGTGACAATAATTGGGACAACCGGAGGGGATGGCTGTGGTGTGAGGATCACATGTGTTCACGGAGTGTTAATGCTTTGCTCTAGTGCTCTATTAAAAGGAGCACCTTAATTGCCAGTAGTTCCCTAGAGGCCCCGCTGCCACGGGCTGGATGGACAGAAGATATTGTGCAAGTTCTCATTGCGAGCACGCATGACTATATTTGGAGCACATGCCTAGGATTGTTTAGTACTTGGATGCTTGATATTATTTATCTGCAATGCCCTAGATCTTGAAGTTACATGTTTAGACTCGTTCATGCAACGCACGTCCATCCATCCCTATGCCTACCGCACTTAAATCCTACTGCTACCGTTATTGTTACTATTGCTCCTGTTTCACTGTTGTTGTTGTTGTTGTTGTTGTTGTTGCTGTTGCTTTGCTGTTGCTACTACAAACTATTGCTACTGATAAACTTCTATGAGCAAGAACTATTTCCAGGTGCAGCTGAACTGACAACTCAATTGTTAAGGCTTGCAAGTATTCTTTGGCTCCCCTTGTGTCGAATCAATAAATTGGGTAATACTTCCCGCGAAGACTGTTGCGATCCCCTACACTTGTGGGTCATCAAGACTATTTTCTGGCGCCGTTGCCGGGGAGCATAGCTTTATTTGTAAGTTCACTTGGATCTATTATTGTTCACTGCTACTTCTTTCATCATGGGGAAGTCTCGTGATGGAAAGTTCCCTATTTTACCATCCACTACAATAAGAGGTACAGTCCTAAACACCTCTATTGCTCTTGATTCACCGTCTGTTATAAGTAAGCTTGTCATACCACCACCACATACACATGCTACACACACTACTACTACTACTGCTGAGTCTGAAACTCCTTTTGATGCTCATGATGTTACTTCTACTGTGCTTGATGTGAGTGGTCCATTAGGTCCTTTTCTAGATGCTATTATGGCTAGTCTAGGAAATACCGAAACTCCTAGTGAAGACACTGTTACACCTATTAGCGCACCTGCTAGTGAGAGTTATGATATTAATGATGGTTACATTGAGTTCATTGATGATTTTGTTGAAGAGTGCTGAAACACACATGGTACTAGTGCTATTATGAGTCTCCATGCTAGATGTACTATCATGCCTAAATTGTCCTCTGATCCTAAGTTTGCCACTTCTCCCATGGATATTAAAGATGAAGATTATGATTTCTCTCTTGATTTATCTTATTTAGATATTATTGAGAAAGAACCTTTTTGTGGGACTGAAAATGAGAGTGTTGTGGCTCATATGAATGAGCTTTCTACTATGAGTGCTTTGTTCTCTGATGATTTTAAGATGCGCAAGTACTTTGTTACTAAGATATTCCCTTTTTCACTAAAAGGAGAAGCTAGGGCTTGGTTTAATAGATTACCTCCTGGTTCCATTGATAGCCCTGATTGCTTGATTGCTTCTTTCTTCCAGGAATACTTTCCTCCCAGTGCTAGACATGCTGCTTTGCAGAGACTTTTTGATTTTAAACAGGGAGAAGAAGAGAAATTGCCTGAGTCATGGACAAGGTTCTGTGCCTTGATTCATGCACATCCTGGATGTCCATTACCAAAGAATGAGCTTCTTGATATCTATTATAATGGACTAATTCATTATTTTAGGACATACCTAGATAGCTTTGCTGATTATATTTTCAGGAAAAGAACTCCTAAAGATGCTGAAGAATTAATGACCAAGATAAGCAAGAATTATGATGACTGGACTTCAACTGAGCTGAATACTGTAACATCCCAGCATTTAGGGACTAACAAAGGGTAGATTTAGGAATATGGAATGTTGCATGCATCCATTTGTGAAAATGTGGGTAAATTTTTCGCCAAATAAAAACCTTAAGTGATCAATGTTTCTTTCATACTTTAAGATTAGGTTTAGTCTTAAAGGATGATTGTTATAAGCTTTGATATGATCTTTAAAGAATTATGTGTTTTTAAAATGAATTTGAATTTTAAACTTGAGTATTTGAATTATAATTCAAGTGAATTAGGAATAAGTTTTGAATCTTAATTTAATTAAGAGATAAATATTACAACTTAAATTCTATCCAAAGAAAAATAATAATGAATATGAAAATTATTTCTTATCATCAATATATAATCAAGTTATAAAATTATAACTTATTGAAATCATCCACACAATTCACAAAAGCAAATATACAAAGAATAAGAATATTCTTTATTAATAATAATATAATCTTTATTACAGAAGAATAAAATAAAGATTACAAAAATAATAAAAGAAAATTACAAAAGTATGAAGAAGATTACATTGGACTATTTACTAACTATTCTATAACTAAACCTAAACTAAATCTTCATCTTTATATCTGTACCTGCAAAAAACAAACAAAAATATATAGAGAAATAAAAGGTTAGAGTTAGTAATATTTTCTCTCAGACATGTCAGTGAAATGCACTTGACAAATTCATCATTGAGAAATTTATATAAGGGGCAAGTTTCACCAATATGAAAGAATCCATCTTTCATAAATTTAAAGCCAGAAGTCAAATGACAGCCAAGAGGGACAAATCCACCAGCCAGGTGAAGGTAACCAGGTAATAGTAAGTTTCAAAATTCTGAACATATCCATAAGTGCATAGCAAGCACACAGGAAGGATGTTGTCGACCTCACAACACAGTCCCAATCTCACAAAACCACAAGAACAACCATGGAGAGGCACTAGTGCGTCACTCCACTATTTGCACACAAGAACAACCTGCCTAGACAGTAGCTTACCAAGCACATCAGCCAAACCAAACCACCAAGGATCAATCAAACATCACCAGGATGGTGACATAAGGAGAGGGAAGGATCAGGTGAACAACAAGGACGAGTCTAGGAGCTAGGAGGAGCAGGCTAGCTCAAGGACAAATCCAGGAGCTAGGAGGAGCAGTCTAGCTCAAGATCAAGCACAGGAGTCTAGCAAAACCAGATCAAGATCATCACCAACTTACTACACAGTCATCAGATTTTGTGGTGAGTTTCATAAAACCTTCACATGATCTAATCATCTTATTTAGAGAGAAGCATGTGTTGTTTTATAAAACAAACCCTCAGAAAGCACCCAAGTGGGGTGAATCCATCATAGGGATTTTTAAAACTCTAAAGGCAAACAACAAAGTACCTGGATCCAGCCAGAACTCAGAGCAACATCATTGCTCTGGATTAGGCTATATATATTACAATTCAAGCCTAAATATATCTATGATCTATTCCTAGGTAGATCCCTAAAGGAAGGGTAACACCTTAGAAACAAATCTTTGGGATCCATAGAATGATCAAGCTTACTATCATTTTTTCAAACTTTGATTCAAAAACAATAGCTGGTAACAATACCAGGACTATCTATATGAACCAACTAGATAAGATCTAAATCCCTAAGCCTCAGACCAACATCATTGGTCTTAGGGAATTCATATAAGAGCATCTCTATTTATCTTTTAAAGCCAAGTTTGTCATTAAGCATAAAACAACCCAATCTATGGGTTAGAATCAAACTTGTGTGCCATACCATGATGGTGTCACAAGAATAATCCATTATGAATCAGGATAGACATTTGATCATCACAAATTCAGACAATCAACTTAACTATCATTTTCCTGTTGACACAGGAATCATAACTAGGATATTCCTATGTTACACTTCACTGTTTGAGATCATGATGATCTCAAACCACACACTAGTTCTAAGCCAACAACACTAGGACAGTGATTGCATCCTATCATAATCATGACCATGAATCAAATAACAGTGGAAAGCTATCAAGTCATTGGCTTTACCAAGCATGTTTCCCAAACAACTACATCATTTGAATCAGATGCAATCCAAGCATAAAATCATCTAATAAGCCACCAGGAACATTACAGAACATCTTAAGCAACAAGCCTCAGGCCAATAACCACTTAGCATGTTTACAATCCATCCAAACATGATTCAATTCATCCAGTATATGATCAACCCCAAGATAAGAAGCCTAAATGGAGATGTCATCCTAATCAGAATCAGACAGTAGCCAGAAAGGACACTGCCAGCATCTAGCATCGGATCAACAAGCACAGAGAGCACCAGGGGAGATGAATCGAACTCACCGTAGGTCCTCGCTGAAGATTAGAAGAGGAAGCAGAGGGGCCGACGACCATGGCGGCACGGGGAGCACCCCAGAGGGGGCGCTGCAACCCGCACGGCGCCACGGCAATGTCCCTGATCACGCCTGGAGGTGCAGAGCATCACCTCGACACACGACGGCCACGTCATCACTTGAATCCATGCCAACCCCCAAACCCTAGGGTTCGGGACGGCATTGATCCATTACAAGAGAGCCCCGGGATCAAATCAAATTGGATAGAACGAACGGGCGTAGTCGACAACCCCCTAATGCACCACGGCAGCGACCAGAACGGCCTACGGCGGCAGGAATCGCCGGTGGCGGCATCGCCGGCCACAGGGTCGTGGTTAGAGGAGGAGAGGATAAGCTCGAGGGAGAGAGAGAGAGGCAGTGAGGAGTGGGCCGAGCAGGGCCAAACCCTTCGGGTTGGTTCTTTTGTCTAGGACTAATGGGCCACTAGGGCCCAATAAGTACAACTAGCCCAGAAATCTTTCCAGGTCTGTTTGAATAAAAAGGAAAAGACCAAAATACCCCTGGACTTAACTAAAGTCTAGAAAATAAAATATAAGTCCAAAAATTATAAATAAAATAATTTTGGATTCACAATAATCCATATTATCCAACTAAAATAAAATATAAAATTTTAGACATTTAAATTTTTATAAGAATTTTGTAATTTATATATTCCATATGGAATTTTACAAAATTATTGAAAGATGATAAAAATAAATAAAAATCACTTTCATTATATATTAATATTATAGTATATTTGAAAAATACTAAATAAATATTTAATAATTTTTTTTAATGTATAATTGATAATTCCTAAAAGAATTATTAAATCAATAAAAGTCAAATAGAAGGAAATAAAATGAAATAATTTAATATATACTATAAATATTAAAAAGTAATATTTATAAATACTTTATTATTATCAAAAGGGGCCTTATATAATAATAGGGTAAATGCATATAGAATTAAATAATGCATTACATTACTTGCATAATCATTTTGCTTCTTTAAATATTGTCCTTACCTAGCAATAATGATGTTTTTATAGACATAGAAGCTCAAGTTCCAGTGCAAGCATCAGACTTCACTACCTTGCCATCACAAGGCAAGTTCATCACTTGCTCATGTCCTTTGAGGAGTCTTTATCAAAGTATTTGCAAATTGTGTGTTATCATATATGCTATAAAGGAAAGAAAATATTATTTTCACAAATAAAGAAATCATAGATATCATCCTAAGTGATGATATAATGAAACAATAGAACTTAGAGTTCTAGTTGCAAACAATGATGATCAAGTAGGGACTTAATAACCCCTGACATCAGTGATTCTAGCGTCGTATATTACGCGTTAGCCATGAGATTTGGAATGGGACAGAGAAGTCGGTTGTATCTTCTTCCTCTCGCATAAAGCCGGATGTGCAGGTCGTGGCTGTTATCCTCGTAGCGTGCATATTAATTGCTAATTCGTAGAGGATATGCAGCATATGTGTGGGAACCCTCATCGTCCCACGATAGTTCTGGCATCTAACGGTTTGTACAAACCATTGCCGTAATTCATTATGTGGGCATGGTGTACACCAAGGAGGCATGCGGGGTCGCGAAGGGGATAGTGATTGGCTTGGACCAACTACTGGGACCCACATCATGGTATTGTGGACAGGAAAGTACGCCCGGTTGTGCAACAAGGAGTTGATATCTCATGGGTAAAGTAACGCACCTCTGCAGAGTGTAAGAACTGTAACTTGTTACTCCCTGTTTCGGAAAGGAGCTATGAACGCGGCAGGAAAGAAACTCCATGAAAGTTCTGGTCAACCTGTGAAGGCTGATTGTCATAGTTTTTCAGAATAAAATCAATCTTTGAAGAAAGATTTCCAAAAATTGCATAGTGCCACGGATTTATAATCCGAGGTGGTAGTTAGAACATCAAACTTCCCACCTTGCATAAAACGAACTTGTTGGGTTACGTTGTTACTCATTCTTTCCTTTGATCCCTTACTCTGAGGATCCTGAAGACGTGCCAATGTATGCAGCCGATTGTCAAGAAGATGTGTTCTACGAGGAACCTGATCTATCCGGAGGTGTTGAAGGAGTGGATTACGATATCCGCTATGGTGTCGATGATAACGAGTCCAACTAAGTACTCCTAGTTAGTAGTAACCAATGGAGCCGAGCAGCATGAACTCTATAGAATAAGCTGCTGAGCTCAACTCCTAGACGGAGTTGCTACTTGTTAAATTCCACTGAAACACTTTATATTTTGGTTTGTAAGTTGAATCTTTGAGAAGTTTGGAACTTCTGGTATTGTAATAATAATAATGTGTGTATATTTGTAATATGGACCCGCAATGTTTCTGTTGTACCACTCTGAGGGATGTGATATTTACGGAACGGTGTTCTGTGGATGTCATGTCAACGAATATAGTGTACTACACATGCAGTGGTATGTTGGGTCACCGCAGTTGGTATCAGAGCAAAATTTTTTGAACTTAGGTTGGAAACCTAGTAAAGGGTATTACTTGTAGGAAAAATTAGCAACGTTAAATAATTCTCTAAAAGTAATATAATGGGTATTCAAATGAGAATATTCCATTATATATTTTAGTGCGATAATTCTTTGTTATGATGCAATATATTATTGGATACTAATCAAAATTATTTTTTTGATATACAGAGATATGGCACCAAAGTTTCCAAAACAGACTTTGTCAGGAAAGAGGAGACTCTTGATGATTATCAAGGATCATTCACAGACCAACTTCGTCAACTTTTAAAGCTTTTTAGTTGTCCTACTAGAATTCTAGTGAACACTATCACTTACCTTGATGGCCGGATGTTATCCAAGTATCGTGTGAGTATCCAACTTCCAGAGAAGCTTGGATTATATCTTGATCTACCTATAGGAGAAGGTAGGAGTCATTTAGCAGCATATCATGTTGTTGTTGTGGAGGCGATAGCTAATATCCGGGAACATAAAACCAAGGAGCTAGAAGGTAGCACATTCTCTGTGATACCTCATGATTCTATAGACTCGGAGCCTATACTGGATCATCTTACTTTGGTTAAGAAGCATCCTAAGTTACCTTCCAAGTTTATGGATAGATACCGAACACTCGTTGCATCTTTTTATAAGACCCATCAAGTGATTGTTGAAGACAAAAATGACATGTTAGAGGATCTAACTAATCCGGAAAGGAGGAAGCAGTTAGCATTCCAGTTAAAGAAAGAAGCAGGTAGTAGTGTAACACCTATCTTTAAGGATATACCTATAGATCCTGAATCTTTTATACCATATCCTTATTCACCAAGACCTGAACCTATACATGATCCTATTATGGATATGCGGTATGCAATACCACAGGGCTCAGATGATGGTTCTGACTCAGAACTTCCTATTGAGAATTCGGATGGTTGGAGAATGAGATCATATAATGGATCTCATGAACACCAGATGTCCACAGATGGTTCCGACAGGAATGTTGGACAATCTAGTTGGATGGGTGCAAGAATGAATCCTAATAACAGAAGTAGAAATACCATGTCAATAGATAATCAGGATGAAGAAGAAGATCCTGAGGAGAGAGTGTTTGAATCATCAACATATTCTCAAAACCCAGGGAATATACATTATCTAGTGTTTAACTATCTTGCCCACGAGAGCACCTGGGAAGCAGCAGGATCTACGTATCCTGTTGACAACTCAAGAAATGAAGCTCAGGAGATGCAGGCTGGAGATAATGTTGAATATGTTTCTGAAGACTTTTTAGCTGAGATGGAGGGAGTCAATGCGCTCAAGTTGAGTAATGACTCAAGTCCTGACACTTCAGATACAGAGTATGTTCCTTCTGGAAGGCCATATGTTCCACAAACTGTGCGACGAACAACACGTCATCACGGTTGGACATCAGGCATGTATGATGAGCGTAGTTACTACTAGAAGAAGACAATTAGTTAGTAGTATCAAGTACTGTGTATTGTACCCAAGTAACAAGGTAGTTTTGTGATTATACCTATATGGTATATGTTGTAATGACTTTGTATCATCATGATATTATGTAAAATATGTGAAATGCATATTTGGATTTTCTTTGGATCTTCATTGTGTGACTAGTTCTGTGCGTAAAGTCGAGATCAGAACACATGTGCATGATGTAATTATGAGTATTCGCTTTATGTTGCAGGACTAGAGGGTCATGGATACGGGTGTAGGAATGGAAACTAAGCAACAGCGGATGGAGCGAGAGGCCAAGGAAAAGGCTGATATAGATGCAACAAACCAAGAAGCATTACCACCACCACCAATGAGGTTGTTAATGGAGCAGAACTTTATGCAATGCATGCAAATGATTCAAGAAACCCATAACAAGTTCATGGAAGAGCTACTGGGACGAGCAAATCAGAGGGCACCTGAAGGTGGAGGAGTGAGTCTATCTGATTTCCAGAATGCAAGACCGTTACCTTTTGCATCAGCTCCTGAACCAATGGATGCAGAAGACTGGCTAGCAGATACTGAAAGGAAGCTAAAAACTGTAGGTTGCAATGATGAGGAGAAATTGAGGTATCCAACTCATCTTTTGACTGGAAATGCAACATCATGGTGGGAAAATCAATTAGCCATGCAACCACCGGGAAGGGAGTTTACCTGGGAAGAGTTCAAGCAGAGATTCCGTGAATATCATGTTCCGGAAAGTGTTATGGAGTTGAAGCGGAGAGAATTTGAGGAGCTTCAGCAAGGATATACTAGTGTCATGAAGTACATCCGGGAGTTTAGCCAACTGTCTCGTTATGCTGAGGAGGATGACAACACTGAAGAGAAGCGAAAGAAGCGTTTCCTGCGTGGATTAAATCCATTTGTGAGGATGCAACTAAGGTTAGCCAATAAGCAAACTTATCAGCAGTTGTTGGATGCATCCATTACTTTTGAAGATAACTATAAGAATGTCCAAGAGGATCGGAGGAAGAGAGCCAAGAAGGAAACCAAGAGAATTCAGGAAGCAAACCTAAACCTAACCTGGAGTTCAAATCTCGGAATATGAATTATGGCAACAATAACAATAACAATAACAATAACAAGGGCAGTGGTGGAAATCAATCCAATCCGAGAAGGAATGTTATCTGTAACAATTGTGGAATTCCAGGGCATTTCCAGAGGGAATGCAAAAAACCTATAGTGATCTGTTACGGTTGTGGTCAGAAGGGGCATATCAAGCTAGATTGTCTGAGCAAACCACCTGGAGGTTGGCCTACCAAGGGAGGAGGACAAGCCAGTGGAGGAAATGGACAGCCCAATAAAGGAGGAAATAATGGAAAGAACAACAATGTCAAGAGGAACCGACCTACTGGAAAACTGAACTGTGCAACCCTCGAGGAGGTGGATAATTCGGAGCATGCAGTGATAGGTATGCTCAATATCCTTACCAATCCCGGCAAAGTTCTATTTGATACTGGTGCAACTACTTCATTCATTTCTGAAGAATTTTGTGATAAGTTCGGGATTAGAAGGGCAACGTTAGAAAGTCCTATGACCGTAGTTACGGCAGGAGGGAATGTGATTGTACGCCACATAAAACAAGATTAGGTTATCTCGATCTGTGGTTGTACATATTTCGCAGACCTTTATGTGATTCCTTTGAAGGGAATTGCAGTAGTGCTGGGGATGGATTGGATGATGGAACACGGAGCTCAGATAAATTGTGAGGAGAAAACTGTCTCAATCAAAACTCCAAGTGGAGCAAGGATAGTTTACCAAGCAGATAAGCACAGTCATATCATGGTGGATCTGCAGTTGAATTCAATGAAAGAAGTTAAATTGGAAGAGATTCCTATAGTTAATGAATTCCAAGATGTTTTTCCAACAGAGCTACAGGGAATGCCACCAGACCGGGAGATAGAGTTCACCATTGACCTAATTCCTGGTGCAACACCAATAGCTCAAGCACCATATAAAATGGGACCCAAAGAGTTGAAAGAACTCAAAGAGAAAATTGATGAGTTAGCTAGAAAAGGATTTATACAGGAAAGTGTATCTCCATGGGGAACACCAGTAATCTTTGTGGATAAAAGAGATGGTGGAAGACGGATGTGTGGTGATTATAGAAATCTGAACAACGTGGCTATCAAGAATAAGTATCCTTTACCAAGAATTCAAGATCTATTTGATCAGGTGAAAGGGGCTGGAGTATTCTCAAAGATCGATTTAAGATCTGGATACCATCAAATAAAAATCAAGCCATAAGATGTTCCAAAAACAGCATTTGTCTCAATATATGGACACCATGAGTATCTGGTAGTACCATTTGGTTTTACCAATGCACCGGCAATATTCATGAATCTGATGAACAAGATCTTCATGCCATATTTGGACAAGTTTGTCATAGTCTTTATTGATGATATTCTGATATATTCCAAGGATAAGGAAGAGCATGCTGATCATTTGAGAATAGCATTGCAGACTGTAAGAGAACATAAGCTTTATGCTAAATTCTGTAAGTGTGAATTCTGGCTAGATGAGGTAGAATTCCTCGGTCATGTGATTAGTAAGGATGGAATTGCTGTGAATCCATCTAAAGTTCAGTCAGTACTAGAGTGGACTGCACCCACCAATGTGAAGCAAATTCGAGGTTTCTTAGGAATGGCTGGTTAATCGGAGATTCATTGAAGGTTTCTCCAAAATAGTCGGACCAATGACCAAATTATTAAGAAAGAATACACCATTCAAGTGGGATGAGAAATGTGAAGCAAGTTTTCAAGAGTTGAAGACTAGGTTGTGTATTAATGGAAGATCGGAAAGTGATTGCTTATGGTTCAAGACAACTGAAACCACATGAAGTCAACTATCCAACTCATGATTTAGAGTTAGCAGCAGTAGTTTTTGCGCTGAAAGGATGGAGGCATTTTCTTTATGGAGCCAAATGCGAGTTATACACAGACCATAAAAGTCTCAAATATTTCTTCACTCAAAAGGAATTGAATACGAGATAGAAGCGTTGGTTGGAATTAATCAAGGATTATGATTTAATAATCAACTACACCCCAGGGAAAGCAAATGTTGTAGCAGATGCTTTAAGCAGAAAGAGTGCATATATTCATCCTAGCAATAGGGAGCTACCAAAGGAATTACAAATGGACTTGGAAAGATTAGAACTTCAATTTATTAGAACAAAGGTTCTTGGAGGATTAGCTACTATGCAGGTAGTTGCAGAGCAGGATAGTGACCTTAAGAAAGAAATTTTTAGACATCAAGAAGAAGATCCTTTCATTGCTGAGGAAATTCGGAGAATATCTCAAGGGCAAAAATCAGTTTTTCACCCTGGGGATTATGGGTCTTTATGGTTTCAAGACCTTCTATGTGTTCCAGATGTGACTGAGATTAGAAATGTCATACTCAAAGAAGCACATGATACACCATATTCTATACATCCAGGGAGTACTAAGATGTATATGGATTTGAAAGAACTATTTTGGTGGAATAGCATGAAAAGAGATATTGCTAAATATGTATCTAAATGCCATACTTGTCAAAGGGTGAAAGCTGAACATCAAAGTCCAGCAGGACCATTACAACCCTTAGAAATTCCTGAATGGAAATGGGAGAAAATAGGTATGGACTTCATTACAGGATTGCCTATGACACCAAAAAGGAAGGCTATGATATGGGTAATTGTGGACAGACTCACTAAGAGTGCACATTTTATTCCGGTGAATCAAAAGGATAATGCCGATAAGTTAGTTGAAGTATATGTCAAAGAGATAGTAAGTAAGCATGGAGTACCCAAAAAGATCGTAACGGATAGGGGATCAGTGTTTACTTCAGCATTTTGGAAGAAATTGCATGAAGCACTTGGTTCAAAGTTAGATTTCAGCACGACATATCATCCTGAGACAGGAGGTCAAACTGAAAGAACAAATCAAATACTAGAAGACATGTTGAGAGCTTGTGCACTAGATTTTGGAGGAACATGGGAAGATCACCTACCATTGGCAGAATTTTCTTATAATAATAGCTATCAGAGTAGTCTGAAGGCAGCTCCATATCAGGTTCTATATGGAAGGAAGTGTTGATCACCAATATGTTGGTATGAACCTGGAAGCAGCAAAGAATTTGTACCAGATTATATCAAGGAAAGAAAAGACATCATTGATAAGATTAGGGATAGACTGAAAATATCCCAGAGTAGGCAGAAAAGTTATGCGGATCAAAATCGAATATCATGGCATCCTGAAGTGGGAGATATGGTATATTTGAAAGTAAGTCCAATGAAAGGGGTGAAAAGATTCGGAGTTAAAGGGAAATTGAGTCCAAGTTATATCGGACCATTTAAGATACTGAATCAAAATAGAACTATAGCTTATGCTTTAGAGTTACCATCAAGATTGGCTCAAGTGCATAATGTTTTCCATGTGTCACAACTTCGTAAATGTTTAAAAGTTCCAGATGATGCAATCACACATCAAGAGATAGAACTACAAGCAGACCCGACTTATATTGAAAAGCCTTGTAAGATTCTGGAAGAAAACTGGAAAAGATTAAGGAACAGAGCAATCAAATATTGCAAGGTACAGTGGGAACTTCACCCTGAAAGGGAAGCCACATGGGAGAAAGAAGAGGATTTAAGAAAAGCCTATCCAGAACTATTCAGGTATATCTCCACAAACTTCGGGACGAAGTTTAATTTAAGGGGGGAAGTCTATAACATCCCAGCATTTAGGGACTAACGAAGGGTAGATTTAGGAATATGGAATGTTTCATGCATCCATTTGTGAAAATGTGGGTAAATGTTTCGCCAAATAAAAACCTTAAGTGATCAATGTTTCTTTCATACTTTAAGATTAGGTTTAGTCTTAAAGGATGATTGTTATAAGCTTTGATATGATCTTTAAGGAATTATGTGTTTTTAAAATGAATTTGAATTTTAAAATTGAGTATTTGAATTATAATTCAAGTGAATTAGGAATAAGTTTTGAATCTTAATTTAATTAAGAGATAAATATTACAACTTAAATTCTATCCAAAGAAAAACAATAATGAATATGAAACTTATTTCTTATCATCAATATATATAATCAAGTTATAAAATTATAACTTATTGAAATCATCCACACAATTCACAAAAGCAAATATACAAAGAATAAGAATATTCTTTATTAATAATAATATAATCTTTATTACAGAAGAATAAAATAAAGATTACAAAAATAATAAAAGAAAATTACAAAAGTATGAAGAAGATTACATTGGACTATTTACTAACTATTCTATAACTAAACCCAAACTAAATCTTCATCTTTATATCTGTACCTGCAATAAACAAACAAAAATATATAGAGAAATAAAAGGTTAGAGTTAGTAATATTTTCTCTCAGACATGTCAGTGAAATGCACTTGACAAATTCATCATTGAGAAATTTATATAAGGGGCAAGTTTCACCAATATGAAAGAATCCATCTTTCATAAATTTAAAGCCGGAAGTCAAATGACAGCCAAGAGGGACAAATCCACCAGCCAGGTGAAAGTAACCAGGTAATAGTAAGTTTCAAAATTCTGAACATATCATAAGTGCACAGCAAGCACACATGAAGGACACACACCAACATGCATGTGGTGTGTTGTTGACCTCACAGCATAGTCCCAATCTCACAAAACCACAAGCACAGCCGTGGAGAGGCACCAGTGCATCACTCCAGCCAGCCTAGACAGCAGCTTACCAAGCACATCAGCCAAACCAAACCACCAAGGATCAACCAAACATCACCAGGATGGTGACATAAGGAGAGGAAAGGATCAGGTGAACAACAACGATGAGTCCAGGAGCTAGGAGGAGCAGGCTAGCTCAAGGACAAATCCAGGAGCTAGGAGGAGCAGTATATCTCAAGATCAAGCATGGGAGTCTAGCAAAACCAGATCAAGATCATCACCAACTTACTACACAGTCATCAGATTTTGTGGTGAGTTTCATAAAACCTTCACATGATCTAATCATCTTATTTATAGAGAAGCATGTGTTGTTTTATAAAACAAACCCTCAGAAAGCATCCAAGTGGGGTGAATCCATCATAGGGATTTTTAAAACTCTAAAGGCAAACAACAAAGTACATGGATCCAGCCAGAGCTTAGAGCAACATCATTGCTCTGGATTGGGCTATATATATTACAATTCAAGCCTAAATATATCTATGATCTATTCCTAGGCACATCCCTAAAGGAAGGGTAGCACCTTAGAAACAAATCTTTGGGATCCATAGAATGATCAAGCTTACTATCATTTTTCCAAACTTTGA
This sequence comes from Avena sativa, assembly GCA_916181665.1. NCBI lineage: Eukaryota > Viridiplantae > Streptophyta > Magnoliopsida > Poales > Poaceae > Avena > Avena sativa. Next base: position 224,646,997 of record OV702296.1, read on the forward strand.
TTCAAAAACAATAGCTGGTACCACTACCAGGACTATCTATATGAATCAACTAGATAAGATCTAAATCCCTAAGCCTCAGACCAACATCATTGGTCTTAGGGAATTCAGATAAGAGCATCTCTATTTATCTTTTAAAGACAAGTTTGTCATTAAGAATAAAACAACCCAATCTATGGGTTAGAATCAAACTTGTGTGCCATACCATGATGGTGTCACAAGAATAATCCATTATGAATCAGGATAGACATTTGATCATCACAAATTCAGACAATCAACTTAACTAATCATTTTCCTATTAACACAGGAATCATAACTAGGATATTCCTATGTTACACTTCACTGTTTGAGATCATGATGATCTCAAACCACACACTAGTTCTAAGCCAACAGCACTAGGACAGTGATTGCATCCTATCATAATCATGACCATGAATCAAATAACAGTGGAAAGCTATCAAGTCATTGGCTTTACCAAGCATGTTTCTCAAACAACTACATCATCTGAATCAGATGCAATCCAAGCATAAAATCATCTAATAAGCCACCAGGAACATTACAAAACATCTTAAGCAACAAGCCTCAGGCCAATAACCACTTAGCATGTTTACAATCCATCCAAACATGATTCAATTCATCCAGTATATGATCAACCCCAAGATAAGAACCCTAAATGGAGATGTCATCCTAATCAGAATCAGACAGTAGCCAGAAAGGACACTGCCAACATCTAGCATCGGATCAACAAGCACAGAGAGCACCAGGGGAGATGAATCGAACTCACTATAGGTCCTCGCTGAAGATTAGAAGAGGAGGTAGAGGTGCCGACGACCATGGCGGCACGGAGAGCACCACAGAGGGGGCGCTGCAACCCGCACGGCGCCACGGCAACGTCCCTGATCACGCTTGGAGGTGCAGAGCATCACCTCGAGACACGACGGCCACGGCAGCACTTGAATCCATGCCAACCCCCAAACCCTAGGGTTCGAGACGGCATCGATCCATTGCAGGAGAGCCCCAGGCTCAAATCCAATAGGATAGAACAAACGGGCGTAGTCGACAACCCCCTAATGCACCACGGCGGCGACCAGAACGGCCTACGGCGGCAGGAATCGCCGGTGGCGGCATCGCCGGCCATAGGGTCGGGGTCAGAGGAGGAGAGGATAAGCTCGAGGGAGAGAGAGAGGCAGTGAGGTGTGGGTCGAGCTAGGCCAAACCCTTCAGGGTGGTTCTTTTGTCTAGGACTAATGGGCCACTAGGGACCAATAAGTACAACTGGCCCAAAAATCTTTCCAGGTCTGTTTGAATAAAAAGGAAAAGACCAAAATACCCCCGGACTTAACTAAAGTCTAGAAAATAAAATATAAGTCCAAAAAATGATAAATTAAATAATTTTGGATTCAGAATAATCCATATTATCCAAATAAAATAAAATATAAAATTTTAGACATTTAAATTTTTATAAGAATTTTGTAATTTATATATTCCATATGGAATTTTACAAAATTATTTAAAGATGATAAAAATAAATAAAAATCACTTTCATGATATATTAATATCATAGTATATTTGAAAAATACTAAATAAATATTTACTAACAATTTTTAATGTATAATTGATAATTCCTAAAAGAATTATTAAATCTATAAAAGTCAAATAGAAGGAAATAAAATGAAATAATTTAATATATACTATAAATATTAAAAAGTAATATTTATAAATACTTTATTATTATCAAAAGGGGCCTTATATAATAATAGGGTAAATGCATATAGAATTAAATAATGCATTACATTACTTGCATAATCCTTTTGCTTCTTTAAATATTGTCCTTACCGAGCAATAATGATGTTTTTGTAGACATAGAAGCTCAAGGTCCAGTGCAAGCATCAAACTTCACTACCTTGCCATCACAAAGCAAGTTCATCACTTGCTCATGTCCTTTGAGGAGTCTTTATCAAAGTATTTGCAAATTGTGTGTTATCATATATGCTATAAAGGAAAGAAAATATTATTTTCACAAATAAAGAAATCATAGATATCATCCTAAGTGATGATATAATGAAGCAATAGAACTTAGAGTTCTAGTTGCAAACAATGATGATCAAGTAGGGACTTAATAACCCCTCACATCAGTGATTCTAGCTTCGTATATTACGTGTTAGCCATGAGATTTGGAATGGGGCAGAGAAGTCGGCTGTATCTTCTTTCTCTCGCATGAAGCCGGATGTGCAGGTCATGGCTGTTATCCTCGTAGCGTGCATATTAATTGGTAATTCGTAGAGGATATGCAGCATATGGGTGGGAACCCTCATCGTCCCAAGATAGTTCTGGCATCTAACGGTTTGTATAAACCATTGCCGTAATTCATTATGTGGGCATGGTGTACACCAAGGAGGCATGCGGGGTCGCGAAGGGGGCAGTGATTGGCTTGGACCAACTACTGGGCCCCACATCATGGAATTGTGGACGGGAAAGTACGCCCGGTTGTGCAACAAGGAGTTGACCTCTCATGGGTAAAGTAACGCACCTCTGCAGAGTGTAAGAACTATAACTTGTCACTCCTTGTTCCGGGAAGGAGCTACGAACGCGGCAGGAAAGGAACTCCATGAAAGTTTTGGTCAACCTGTGAAGGCTGATTGTCATAGTTTTTCAGAATAAAATCAATCTTTGAAGAAAGATTTACAAAAATTGCATAGTGCCAAGGATTTATAATCCGAGGTGGTAGTTAGAGCATCAAACTTCCCACCTTACATAAAACGAACTTGTTGGTAAGGTTGTTACTCATTCTTTCCTTTGATCCCTTGCTTAGACTCTGAGGATCCCGAAGACATGCCAATGTATGCAGCCGAATGTCAAGAAGATGTGTTCTACGAGGAACCTGATCTATCCGGAGGTGTTGAAGGAGTGGATTCGAGATCCGCTATGGTGTCGATGATAACGGGTCCAACTAAGTACTCCTAGTTAGTAGTAACCAATGGAGCCGAGCAGCATGAACTCTATAGAATAAGCTGATGAGATCAACTCCTAGACGGAGTTGCTACTTGTTAAATTCCGCTAAAACACTTTATATTTTGGTTTGTAAGTTGAATCTTTGAGAAGTCTGGAACTTATGGTATTGTAATAATAATAATGTGTGTATATTTGTAATATGGACCTGTAATGTTTCTGTTGTACCACTCTGAGGGATGTGATATTTACGGAACGGTGTTCTGTGGATGTCATGTCAACGACTATAGTGTACTACACATGCAGTGGTATGCTGGGTCACCGCAAATACACCTGAGCCTATTACCCCTAAACCAGTTGTTCCTGAACCAATTCCAGAACCAACACCAAAGAAGAGGGGAGTGATTTCATTAAATGATGAAGTGATGAAGGAAGCTAAGAAGTGTCTAAAGGAGAAAGGTATTAGAGCTGAAGATGCGAAGAATCTACCTCCTATGGAAGAATTATGTAAGCCAATTCCCCACTTATCTACTATTGAGGTACACTCTATCCAACACTTTGATGAAGGTGATATTCCTTATGGTAAGCCTCCTGATCAATGTTTAGAGGAACTTGACACATTTATTTTTAAACAAGGGTATTTTAATAAACAAGTTCATAATCATTTATTGGAAAACTCTAGAGCTATCCATGAGTTCAAAGATATTGTGGAAAGAACTTCTAATGATATTAAAATGCTTTGTAAACACTTTCAAATGGTTCAAGCTCAACTTGATCAACTTGCGAAGGTGCAAAAGGATATGCTAGTTAATGCTTCAGGAGATAAACATGTTTATGGAATTAGAACTAGGAGTGGTATATCTACTGAAGATCCTTTATATCCTGAAGGACACCCTAAAAGAATTGAGCAGGATTCCCAACAAGGTGAAACATAAGATAGTTGAGGAACCACTTGAACCTGCTGTAGATCCTAGTAGTATATCTGTCTTTGAGGCTAAAACTAAGAGTGGTAATGATAAAAATGAGTCTCCCGATAAGGAGGAAGGTGAGGAAGAACCTGAGAAGCACACTAAGAACACTTGGTACACAATGTAAGATTTTATTGCTAATAAACATGGTAAAGAGAGAGAATCTTGGGTGCAGAAACCTATGCCTTTTCCAGGTAAGAAACACAAGTCAAAGGAGGAAGAACACTACAACAAGTTTTGTGAGTGGATGAAAACTTTATTTTTGCAAATTCCTTTGACTGATGCTATTAAGTTGCCTCCTTATTCAAAGTATATGAAGGATATTATCTCTAATAAAAGGAATATTCCTAATGAGGAGATTTCTACTTTGCTTGCTAATTACTCCTTCAATGGTAAGGTTCCAAAGAAACTTGGTGATCTAGGTATACCAACTATTCCTTGCTCCATTAAGAATAATTATGTTAGAACTGCTTTATGTGATTTGGGAGCTGGAGTTAGTGTTATGCCTTTTTCTCTCTACAAGAGACTCCAGCTAGAAAAGTTGATACCAATTGATATATATTTGCAAATGGCTGATAAGTCAACTACTATTCCTGTTGGTATATGTGAGGATGTTCATGTTCAAGTAGCTCATAATTGCATGGTTTTAACTGATTTTGTTGTGCTTGAAATGCCTAAAGATGATAATATGTCTATTATTCTTGGGAGACCTTGTTGTCATCAATTGCAATCAAGGAAAAGTAACATTCAATATTAATGACAAAGAGCACACTATCTATTTCCCCAAGAAGGTTGTTAGAAGCTATTGCCTGAATTCCAATGAAAATATTGAGAGAATCAAGGTTGGAGAAATATATTGTCCCATTCCACAAGAAAATTTTGAAACCATTATGATTGGGACCATTGCTATCAAGTATGAGGTAACATAATCACCTTGTGGAATGCAAAGTTTTGTTTCATATAATATTTTTTTGGTAACAAGACTTGATCAACCTTGTTAACAAAAGGATTTTAATGAACAAAATAATGTTTCCACTGTGATTATACTTGTATTCTTTTACTTTTCTCCCTCCTAGTCTTTGCTTTCGCTTTAGTTTTGCTGGTTGTTTGCTTGTTTGAGTTTCTTAGAGCTCCTGTAGTTTGGCTTTTGGTTTGCTTTTGCTTCTTCTGAAAAACTGTTTTTGCGAGAAAATCAATTTTCATACCCTGCAAATTGGCCAAAAATAAAGTTTCCTGAAAAATCCCAAAAAATTCAAAGTAATTTTTTCCTCGAAAAAAGGGGCAGAGAGGCACCTGAAGTGACCTAGGGGGCCACCCCAGGCCACGACACCTGTGGTAGGCGCGGCCTACCAGGGGGTGGCGCCTAGGAGGGGTCTGGCCCACCTAGGCCCCTCCAGGCTGCCTCCTTAAATCCATCTTCTTTCTCTCTCCCGAAAAACACCAGAAAACTTTCTCAAGCTCGAGTTCTTGCTGTTCTTGCTCGCGATTTTCGATCTCCTTGTCCAGCCCATCTCAAGTGATGATTTTTGGAGGGATTGTTCCTTGGTATGTGCCTCCTCCAGTTGTCCAATTAGATTTGTGATTGGTAGATTGTATCTCGAGTATTTTTCTGCTATAGATGACAGGTTGTTTGAGCTTGCATCCTTGTTCTATGCCTAGAAACTTTGTTTTGATGCATGTGTAGTCCTCTAGCAAGTTCTATAGTAGTTGCTCATCATTTATCAACTTAGAAATCACTTGGTTTGATGGTTGTATAAAAATTTCAGCAAGGAGGATGAGTGCTTATCCACTGAATCAATATGACTTGATGGTGCATGAGCCAATGAAGGTTCATCGTGAGGAGGCAGTTTTTCCTTCCATATATCGTTGCCATGAATTTATGAGAGCTGCGGGGATCCTCCAAGATTTCCAAACTATGGTTACAAATGCAAGGTTGGAACACTTTGTTGAAGGTGAACCATCCCAATATGTTAAGCTAACCATGGCTTTTGTGCAGGACTTCCGGTTCACTTGGTCCACATCTAATCCCATGGTCCATTACAAAATATATAATATACATGTTGACCTGCCTTTTGCTGCTTTCTATGCAGCAATTAGAGTACCTCAGTGGGGATCTTGTGAGAAGATCAAGGAGAGTCCCAAGTCACTTATGGATTTATATGCTGCGATTTGCCAAGGTTTCGACTTCTCAAAGGAAAGTGGTAAACTTCGGAACATCCAGCTCCCAGCTATTAGATACTATGCCTATTTCATTACCAAGTGTGTTCTTGCTAGAAAGATTGCTAGAAAGTTATCTTCTTTTGATCTAGCTTTTATCGCATTTACTTTGAATAGGAGTAGATATTATAGTTTGGGTGCTCTGATAGCTCATGTCTCACCACCAACCATGAGAAGGGTGGAATTTGTGGAGGTCTCATTGCTTCTAGGTTGCTAGCTTTCCATGGTTTAGAGCCTCATTATTCAGATTTTCAGTTCCCCATAGAGAGGTTTGATATTGAATCCATGATTCGACATGGTTTTGTTTCCTTGGGGGCTAATGTGAGAAGTTTACTGTATGAATTATCATTTTCCCAGCAAGGTCGGAGACAGGGTAGGACTGAGAAAATAGTTTATTTTCCTGCACCTGCATTGTTTAATTTTCATAACAGGCAAGGATGGTCGCTTACGAAGGAGGAGGTTGACACATATGTGGGGGAACTCTCCCAGCGAGAGGAGAATGTTGAAGAGGATGCCGAAGATAATTCGGTTCAGCCCTCCAACTTGGGAGAGTCTTCATACCAGCAGCCCTCATTTGATTGGGGCGCGTCTTCTTCTTCATCGCAAGCGCCTGACTATGATCATTCCTATGATAACCCACCAGCATGGGGTTACTACCCGCGCTATTGAACCCACTTAGGCCAAAAGCCTAGGCTTGGGGGGAGGTACACCGACATCACACTCATATATATATATATATCATGTTCGGTCGGTTCTTTGTATATCCATCGTTTTGCTTTCTTTTTGGTTTTTGTTGCTTCTTTCTAAAAACCCAAAAATACCAAAAATATTTTCGTTGTTTCTCTTGGTTTGTTTCTTTGCTTTGGTTTTCCATAAAAGAAAAAAATACAAAAAGATTTTGCTTTGTTTGGTTTGATTTGTTTTTGTTTGGCTTTTCTTTGTTTGTTTGTTTCTAAAAATTTGAAAACACCAAATATATTTGTTGTTCTTCTTTGGTTTTGTGAGTTCTTTGTAGGGTTCAGCCGTCCTCAGTGGATTTTGGTTTCATGTAATATTCAAGTCACACAAGTGAAGGTCAATAATGAAGATTAAGAAAACTTGAGGTGTGGTAAGAGCCTGGTAACAAACTCTATTTGTTTCATTTTTGTACATATACTCATCATTGTGAGCATCCTTAGCCTGTTTATGTAAGGTGTATGTCATTATGGATGCTTAGTAGTTCTTGCTTGTCTATGATTAGCTCCAGCTTGCTAATAGTTTGTAGCATGGCATATGAATGTTTTATTGCATTGTTTTATTCATATTTTAGCACATGATCACGCGTTCCTATGACTAATCAATAGTTAGTAAGCCTCGATGATTTATTTTGCCTCAGAGTTCTTGTATCACTTTCATGCCATAATTAGTCATGTTTTGTTGCAAGCATGTTTATGACAGTTATTGCTCTCTCGTTTGTCGCTCCCTCTCTATTGCTAGCCTTCACTTGCATTGAGTATGTGCTCTACCTGTGCTTTCAACTCCCCAAAACCAATATTGCCAGTTGTGTCCATCATACCTACCTATTAGCACCATGCTACTTCAGTGCATATTTTATATATGCCGTGTTTTCTTCCAAAATAAAATGTTTGTCTATTTTGAGAAAGTTAGTTAGTAAAGCTCTCACGAACTTGATGGCACACTTTATTCCTTGCACTTAATAATCCTAAACCATTGTGACTAGTCCATGAAAGTTATATGCTTGCTTATTATATGTTGGGAGTCAGCAGAACCATGCTGCCACGAGGAACGCTTTCAACACCTTTTGGATATCCTATCCAGTTGATACTTTGTTCTTTTGTTTATGGATGTCGACGATGTTAAATAAAAGGGGAGGTTGTGAGTTCATGGAGTTTATACATTGTGTTAGAAAAATGCCTAGGCCGCTAGCCTAAGCCATGCCTAATCATGGTGGAAACTTGTAGCATCACCATAATGAGCATCTATGAAGCATCCTCAATAAAAAGCTATGCATATGGTATAAAAAGATTGCTGAGATGCTCATTGTCTGCTTGCCTTGTCATTTTGGTTATGGGAAAACTCTTGTGCCATGTGCAAGGGGTACCCCGTTGGCGGTTCTCGATGATATGAATGTATTTACAATGACAAGAACTTTCAGGTCACCAAAGTTGAGTAGCATGCGGAGCGGCCCTCGTACTCAAGGGACTTGGTGAAAGGATATAGATGTCGCCTAGAGGGGGTGAATAGGTGATTAAAACTTTTCCGAGAGTGGCTCAACAAAGGCAGAATTAAACTAGCGTTTACTTTGTTAAGGACAAAACCTAGAACAATCTAGGGTTCACCTATGTGCACCAACAACTTATGCTAAGCAAGACAAACAACTAAGTGATAGCAAGACATATACTTCAAGCACGAAGGCTATCACAAAGTAAAGTGCATAAGTAAGAGCTCGGGTATAGAGATAACCGAGGCACGTGTGGACGACGATATTTTACTGAGTTCCTCCCAACATGGAGTACGTCTCGTTTGGAGAGGGGTGGTATCTAACCACCTACGCCACAAAAGGCCTCCCTTATTCTCCGGTGAATCTCACCCCAATGGGATCAGTCCACACTTCCACTATCGGTGCACTTGTCGATGGCAAACCGGAACCTCTCACAAGGTTGGGGAACTTCTCCACAACTTAATTGGAGGCTCCCAACAAATGCCACCAAGTCCACAACCTGCAACACCAACAAACCGTCTAGGGTTCCAAGAACCCAAGAGTAAAAAGCTTCTCAACTTTCACTCACCAAACCTCCAGGGAGAACTCAAACCGATGCACCAAATGCAATGGCAAGAACACAAGTAGTGCTCAAATCCTTCTCTCCCAAATTCCACCAAAAGCTACAAAATCTTGTGGGGGAATAAGAGAGGAAGAACAATGGAGGAAATCCACAAAAGACTCCAGGATCTAGATCCCAAGATGTTCCCCTCACTTAGAGGAGAGATGGATTGGTGGAATTGTAGATCTAGATCTCCTCTTTCAAATCCCTAAAGTATATGCAAGAATCAAGGGAGGAATTGAAGGGGGAGCAAGCTCAAGAGGGTCAAGAATGGAGGAGAAAGCCTGTAAAACTCGAGCTGTTTCATTGGTGAAGAAGGGCCCCTTTTTATAGGCCCACAGATTTCTGACCGTTTTCTGCCCGTTGGGGAAAAGTGAGAACATTTCATGTATTATAATGTGAGATACCTCCCTTGGTGAGAAACCAGAAAACCTCAAAGATCAAAAACGCAATTTGACATAAAAGGGAAATTCGTTTTTGATGAACTAGAGCTTGTTATGAATATTACCACAAGCTCTAGAACCTCACATGGATAAGATCCAAATAACAACCAAGGAAGGATGATGCAAAGTATGCAAAGGTTTGAGCTCTCTCTGAAAGTTATGATCAAGTTACTCACTTGAGATCCCCTCTTGATAGTACGGTTGTCTATCCTATAAATCGGTCTACCCAACTAACACCACGAGACCGGTAAGAAAGAAACCCTATCAAGATCATACCTTTGCCTTGCGCATATCCCACTTGATCTTGATGTATACGATCTTGTCCTTCTCAACATGGAACACCTTTATTGATTGCTCTTGCACGCACTTGCTTGATGAAGACTTGCAAGTTGCTCCCCCCATACAACATGGGGAAACCTTTACTTTGACCTTTTCTACATCGATCCATGGTCACCGAGGATGGCAAGCTTCAAGCATGAGATCTTCTAGATATTGCACATCTTTAGCTTGCACATCATTTCTTTTCTTTATTATGTTGATGCCTTGAAGGTGCACCAGAGATATTACTCCATCTTATTCTTCAAGACATACTTGCCATAGGTTTAACTCTCACATGACCAATCTATGGATCACTCTTTGAACATCTTGGTCACCACCTGATCCTCTTCACTTTCTTCTTCTCCAAACCTTGAAGCCAAAATATGGTTCATGCATTGCCTATGGACAATTTCTACAAGTACAACTTGATACAAGCATTAGTCCATAGAGATTGTCATTAATTACCAAAACCACACATGAGGGCCCACATGTTCTTTCACTTGGGATTTCCAGTTTATGGTCTGTCAAGCATATGATTCAGAGTGGACCTCACTTTCACCTTAACCATATGAAGATGCCTATGATAGGGGCAATGAGAGCTCAAAGCTAATGAGTACCTTCCTTTCAGCATTTGGAAGCCTTTAAAACCTTCACAAAACCGTTTTCACAATTTTGTTGAGTCACCACTTATTCTACGAGCACCTTCTTGAGAGCATAGTTGTCATTCTTGTGTTTGTTCCAGAACTTGGTTAATTATGTCATGACTTTGATGCTTGTATCTCTGATATCTTTACATCTAGTCTTCACTTGAACTTCAGAGGTGCCTTGGCATTTATATTGTGCTCTACAAACAAAGGCAAGCGAGATACCACTCTATCATACCTTATTATGAGCATTGCAATGCTGCTCATGTTTATGTTTCATGCTACTTATTATTATTGAGATGGTTTCTCTTCATAGCTTGCAATGACTATTGAGTAGACTTAGTTGCATACTTCTTATTATGAACTGTCTAAGCATCTACTCCTGTGCTGAGAATATATACATCATATGAAGCAAAGTGTTCGTGAAAGTTCTTTTATCGCACTCAGTTTTCAACTGAATTGCTTGAGGACAAGCAATAAGCTAAGTTTGTGGGGAGTTGATACGTACAAAACATATCTACTTTCTCGAACACTTTGCTATTGTTTCTTATCTAAACTTGTGTGATTTGGATACAACTAACATGGACTGACGATGTTTTCAGCAGAATTACCTTGGTTTCTTGTTTTTCTGCAGAAAATCAACTATCAGGAAAAATCCCGGAAAATATGCCAAAAACTATATTTCACCAGAAGATCCACGGATCCAGAAGGGGAGACGGAGAGGAGGCCTGGGGGGCCCACACCCACCCAGGCGCGGCCCACCACTGGCCGCGCCTGGAGGGGGTGCAGCCACCCAGGCACCCCTCGGCCTCCCTCTGTGCCTATAAGTTGCATGTCAACCTAAAAACCGAGGGGGGTTCAATAGTTTTCCAGAAAGAGTTACGCTCCACCGCCGCCACCAGAAACCAAGATTCGGATCCAGAAAATCCGTTCTAGCACCCTGTTAGGACGGGGAATTTGGAGAGGATCATCACCATCGTCATCACCAACACATCTCCATCAACCACCGATGTTTCCCTCATCCATGAGTGAGTAATCCCCCGCTGTAGGCTTGGGGATGGTAGGGATTGGATGAGTTCTATCATGTAATCGAATAAGATCTGTTAGGGCATAGTGCCTAGTATCTCTATTAGTGATATTTGACTTTGTTGCAACTTGTTGTTCTTAATGCTTGTCACTAGGGCCCGAGTGCCATGATCTTAGATCTAAACTTATTATTTAATCATTATGATAGTATTGTTTGTGATCTTATCTGCAAGTTGTTTACACATATCATTGTCCGGATCCAAAGGCCCCAAAGTAACAATAATTGGGACAACCTGAGGGGATGGTCGTGGTGTGAGGATCACATGTGTTCATGGAGTGTTAATTCTTTGCTCCGGTGCTCTATTAAAAGGAGCACCTTAATTGACAGTAGTTCCCTAGAGGCCCCGCTGCCACAGGCTGGCTGGACAGAAGATGTTGTGCAAGTTCTCATTGTGAGCACGTATGACTATTTGGAGCACATGCCTAGGATTGTTTAGTACTTGGATGCTTGATATTATTTATCTGCAATGCCCTAGATCTTGAAGTTACATGGTTATACTCATTCATGCAACGCCCGTCCATCCATCCCTATACCTACCGCACTCGAATCCTACTGTTAGCGTTACTGTTACTATTGCTCCTGTTTCACTGTTGATGTTGTTTTTGCTGTTGCTTTGCTATTTGCTACTACAAACTGTTGCTATTGATAAACTTCTGTGAGCAAGAACTATTTCCAGGTGCAGCTGAACTGACAACTCAGTTGTTAAGGCTTGCAAGTATTCTTTGGCTCCCCTTGTGTCGAATCAATAAATTGGGTAATACTACCCGTGAAGACTGTTGCGATCCCCTACACTTGTGGGTCATCAGTGTTCACTTTTGCTAGCACTGCGTTTACCTTTAGTTTTCTTGTGCTTTTAGCTTAGAACTTTTTAGTTATTCCCTGTGGATTTGTGAGACAAGCTCACGGATCTTTATTGATTATTATCTTTGTGAGTTGTTTCAAATAAGTCGATTGGTGTTGGAAAAGAGTAGGAAGCTTCTTGCTTATAGTGGTACAAAAGGGAGCTTGCTTTGACTATGGCTTAGACTTTATCATGTCATGCTAGATGTTGCTTTGACCTTATGCTTAATGATTATTTCTGTAGCATGACTTGTTCCAAATAATTGAGATTGCTTAATGTGCCTTGAAAGAATCATGCGTTGTTTTAGCATACAAAAGCATAATATTGTGGTATTCTCCTTTGATGCTTTGTTTGGGTTGACTTGTCACATGCTTACACCATGTTAATACTATGAACCAGTCACCTTAGCCTCTATGATCATTTAATTTTTGAATTGTGATACCACTTTATGCTTTAATTGATAATGTTTTGTCACTTTCCATGATTATGGCCATTATTGCTCTCTTAGTTGGTCGCTCCCAGTATTTTGCTAGCCTCTACTTGTATTGAGTAAGATCTACTCATACATCCAACTCCCAAGAAACCAAGTTATTCCAAAGTGTCCACTATAAATTCCTATGCATGGTGTGTTACACCATTCCAAGTATATTCTTGTTTTATCTATCTTCCAAATTAAACTTGTTATGTGAAAATTAGTGATTAAAGCTCTCACAAACTTGATGGCACACTTTATTTTTCTTGCCCCTAATAAACTTGAACCATTGTGTCATCTATGTTGTATATGCTTGCACTTATACGTTGGAATTAGCAGAACCATGCTGTCACGGGGAACGCTTTCAACATTGCACCTGTACATTGTACCCAGTTGATATCATGCTCTTTTGTTTGCAGATGTCGTCGGTGTGAAATAAAAGGGGAGTTTGTAAGTCCATAGAGTTATGTATGTGTGTTAGAGAAATGCTTGGGCCGCTAGCCTAAGCCATGCCTAATCATGGTGGAAACTTGCAGTACCACCATAGTGAGAAATCTATGAAGCTTTCTTCTTATAAAAAAAGAGACATATTAAAAATAGGAAAGAGAGAAAAAACACCATTTTCCCATGGTAAATAAAAAGATTGCTGAGATGCTCATTGTCTGCTTGCCTTGTCATTTTGATATGGGATAGCTCCTGTATCATGTGCAAGGGGTACCCCGTTGGCGTTTCTCTATGATACACATGTACTTACTATGAAAAGGATTTACCGAAAACTAAAGTTGAGTAGCATGAGGAGCGGCCATCGTACTCAAGGGACATGAGATTGCCAACTTATACTTTGTCAAGCATATACTTCATACTTTGTTCACTTTAACCTTAATCACTTCAATATGCTTATGATAGGGGCAATAAGAGCTCAAAGCTAACAAGTACCATAATTTTTGGAAGCTCTTTATGAAACTTGAAATCCCTGCTTCCCTGTGAAGGTTCTTTCTTCCACTTTTATATTGAGTCTCCACCTTCTATCCTTAGGCACCAATTAAGAGAGCATAGTTGTCATTCTTAGTTCTATGTGCATTGTTCCAAAACTTATTGATTGATTCATATTGTTGATATTGCTTGCTCTTGAACTATTTGTATCTAGTCACCCTTATGAACTTTGAAGGTGTCCTATGCACTTATGTTTTGCTACTCCATGAGGGACAAGCTGAATACAACTCTCTATGTTTTCTATACGTGAAACAAACAAACGTCTTTCAATGCATTATTATTCATGATATTTGTTTGTATCCTTTCATGTTGAAGCATAGTTACTATGTCCTATTGTTAGAACTTCATCTTTCATGATCATGTTTAGATTACTTTGATCCCAACTTTCAATGCTTTTCAAATGGTTTGATCATGATTGTGATGGTGCATATCACCTCAAAAATTATTCTTTTTATCACTTACCTACTCGAGGACGAGCAAGAATTAAGCTTGGGGATGTTTTATACGTCGTAAACGTATCTATAATTTTTTATACTCCATGCTTGTTTTATATCATTTGTCTTATGTTTTGTCTACACTTTGAGGTATTTTTATACACTTTCTGGAAATAACCTATTGACAATATGCCACAGTGCCAGTTGCCTGTTTTCGGCTGTTTTTGGTTTCAGAAAAGCTAAAAAATGAATATTCTCGGAATTGGATGGGACAAAATCCAATCTTTATATTTTTCCCGGAGAAACACGGAACCACGAAGCAGAGATGGAGGAGGACACTAGGGTGGCCACACCCTAGGTGGGCGCGGGCTAGCCCTGGTGACGCCCACAGGGGGTGTGGGCCCCTGGCCCTCCACCGACCTTGCCTCTTTCGCCTATAAGAAGCCTTCGACACAAAAACCCTAAATCATCTGGCGGAAATCCACGAAAACCTCCACAACGCCGCCGCTACCGAAGGGGAGATTCGGGGGACAGAAAGTCTCTGTTCCGGCACCCTGCCGGGACGGGGAAGTGCCCCCGGAGCCATCTCCATCGATCTCCACCATCATCTCCATCACCATTGCTGATTCCCATGATGAGGAGGGAGTAGTTCTTCATCGAGGCTAAGGGCTCTACCGGTAGTTATGTGTTCATCTCTCTCTATGCATGATCATGAGCTTTGTAATCAAGTAGATCTGCTCTGCTACTCAAGTGCTTTAATAGATCTCTACTCTCCCCATGTGTGTGAAAGTGACAGCATACACGCCATGGTGGCACTTAGGCTAGAGTCTATATATATACTCATCGTGCTTTAATAGATCTATGCTTTTCCTCACGTGTGTGAAAGTGACAGCGTGCACGCCGTGGTGGCACTTAGGCTAGAGTTCATATATATTTATCATGAGTATATTTTGAGTTGGCTGTCTTTATAAAATTGTGGTGTTTGTTGGAACCATCTAGCGCTCAAGGTGACAGTGTGGGGTTATCTAGATGGGGAAGGCTGCCTTTGAGGAGTGCTATTATAGCCCTACCGTGGATTAGAGTTATCCAATCGGAGAGTAGTTCAGGGTAGTATCATGAAGAGAATATATTTATTGAGAGTGTTCACTAGTGAAAGTATGATCCCTAGGCTTTGTTTCTAAACATTGAAACACCGTTTGCATCTTGATCCGTTACATGTTTGCTTGCTTCTAGTCTTTTCCTCCCCGTCAGAAGCTCTTTTCTGGCACCGTTACCACTTGTATTTCACTATCTTTTCGCCGAACTAGTGCACCTATACACCTGACAAGTGTATTGGGTGTGTTGGGGACACAAGAGACTTCTTGTATCTTGATTGCAGGGTTGCTTGAGAGGGATACCTTTGACTACTTCCTCCTTGAGTTCGATAAACCTTGGGTAATTCACTTTAGGGAAACTTGTTGCTGTTCTACAAACCTCTGCACTTGGAGGCCCAACAACTGTCTACAAGAATAGAAGTGCGTAGACATCACCAAGTGATAACGTAGCTCCACGACAACGCCCACAAGAGGATAACGACGTAGCACATTGTCTTCGTCAAGACCAAGATGGTTAAGGGTTTTGCCGCCATTGGCACCAAAGCGCTGAGATTTCGTCCAAAAAAACCTTCGCACCACGCCCAATACGTCGGACCACCCGCTATACCCAAGTCGGGCCTCCAGAACGACATCTGGGAGCTGTCTTTACCAAAGCTCCGCCGACACTAGGAACCCCTATCGCCCGCTCCTCGCCATCCACATGGCCAAAAAGAGAGGCCATCACCGCCACCACGTCGGTCGCCATAGATATCCCGCGTGGTCCATATTCCACGGTTGTCACCCATGTGCCCATAAACTCAAGCTTAGGAAGCGAAAACATCACACTGCAAGGCCAACGTGTTGGGCGTCGGCGAGGTAGGCCGACAGTAGACCAAGCCCGTGTGGGTCGCGGAAATGCAGTAGACAAGCGGTCACACTCCTCAGCCAGATCTAGGCTAGCCGTGCCGAAGCCAATAGGAGACCGGACACAGCAGCATGACTTGTCATGCTCGGATCAGGCCCAACTAGTTCCTCTGCCGTGCTGCTTCGCTATGCTCGCCGCCACCAACCACCTGTAGAGCCTTTACCGTCGTCGGGATCCCGACAGTAGCTGACCTGGGCCGATCTCGCTTGGGTCCCCCGCAACAAGAAATCGCCTCCGTTGCCACGAGGTCCTGAGCCATGGCCACTCGCCCTCACACTGTGCCCGCTTCGAACCGAACCCCACCGCTAGTGCTCTGTCGCCACCATAGCGCACCACAGCCGGGCCGAGGGCCCCAATCTCCTCTCCGAGCATGCAAGGAAGGTCAAGTCCGTTGCCGTCGGCGCCACACGAGTTATTCCCGGCGGCCCACGCTGGCGGGAGGGAGTGGGTGATGGGAGGGGGGAGGGGGAGCAACGGGTTCCTGGCTAAACTTCCAATTTCCACTCCAAAATTTGTATTTAAATGCTTAGATGTTATCGAGTTTAAAATTTAAATTTTTCTTGAGAATTTAGTTTGATATTTGATCAATATCTTGGGCCCCAAGGTATAATGTTTTACGGGTACCCAAAATCTTTGGATGAAAGATCGGATTAGATTCTAGTACTGTCAACGTGCTGATGGACAGATCAAGTTATTATCAAGCGTAGATTGCATACTAGGTTGAAAATTTGCAATATCATGCTACATGCTCCATCATTGACCGGGTGGCGGGTGGCGATGACCGTGTACGGCTCGACGATGAAGAGCGGCCTCTGCCGGAGCTGCCGGCACCGCCGCACGCTCTGCACCAGCTCCGGCCTGTCTCGCACCCGTGACGTGAACAGAAGCATCGTCGCGCTCCGCTTTTCTTCGCCGTTGTCAGCTTCTTCTTCCTCCTGCTCGTCCATGCCCGTCGATGCGCCATCGCGGCAGCGAGCGTTGTGGTCGACGAAGGCACCCAAGGCATTCCTGGCTCCCCAGCCACAACCTCTTCCTGCTCTTGTTGCAATGCCGGAGGAGGTGGGACGGAATGGTCGAAGGCGGCGGAGGTATAGACTTTTTTTAGTACGTAGGTTTAGTCAAGTTTGTAATGAATCTAGACATTAAAACAAATTTAAATATATTTTCTTTATAAATTTTAAATATCTTATATTTTAAAATGGAGAGAGTACTTATATAGCGATTTGGCAAAACTATTATGAACTAGCCGAAAGATGCATGCATATGCATGCAACAGGTTGTCACGAGGATATTTCTCTGCCGAACAGAAACCTTGTGCTAGCACACAGAAGTTATAATATTCGAGAATCATTTCCATCACTAATATTATATATAGGGATTTTTGGAAGATAGATGTTTTTCTGTGTAGGACGGACACAGTAGAGAACTTACGTGACAGAGCTGAATGATCATGATGAAACAACAACGTGCCGATGGACAGATCAAGTTACAATTAAACGTAAATTGCGTACTATTTTGAAAATTTGCAATATCATGCTATATGCTCCATAAATTGATCAGGTGGCGATGACCGTGTACGGCTCCACGATGAAGAGTGGCCTCTGCCGGAGCTGCCGGCACCGCCGCACGCTCTGCACCAGCTCCGCCCTGTCCCCCACCCGCGACGTGAACAGCAGCATCGTCGTGCTCTGCTTTTCCTCGCCCTGCCCCTGCTGCCCGCCGTTGTCAGCTTCCTCATCGTCGTCGTCCTCCATGCCCGTGGACGCTGCGGCAACCGCTGCCGCCAGCGTGGTCGTGGACGACGGCACCCTACGTAGCCCGGGCACCAGCGGAGCAGCTTCGTCCTCTGCAGCGACCCGTGAGCATCGCGATGGGCTTAGGTCGTCGGTGGCCGGCGCGCCGCCCACGAACTTGTTGATGACGATCCTGGAGCACCGCTGCGCCTTGCCGGAGGCGGCCACCACCTCCACCACCGTGCCCCGGTCCACCACCTCGACCTCGTCTTCCTCCTCCTCAACATCTTCCTCGACGTAGTCTTCTTCCTCCTCCTCCTCTTCCTCCTCCTCGTCAACTTCCTCTTCTTGGTGTGACTGCGGCTCCATGGCACTCTGCTTCTGGTGATCGCGAACAGAGGAGGAGGAGGCGCAGTCGACGAAGCAGAGCCTGAGCCGGCCACCCTGGCGCCGCGCGTGCAGGTACCCTTGGGGCTTCACGGCCACGGCCTCCATGACCAGGCGCCCGTCGCGGCGGTGCGGGCGCATCCGGAGGCACGGCCCGTCGTCGTCCCGGCGGCGCGACATGGACGGCAGCGGGGGCGGGAAGGCGCGCTGCGGGCACGCGCGGTGGTACCGCACCGCTGTCAGCTCCCCTGCCACCATCTCGTCCTGCTCTTGCTCTTCTTGCAATGCCGGAGGAGTCGGGAAGGAAGGGTCGGCTAAGGCGGCGGAGCTATCGTCGTTGTTGGTCTGGTAGAGGCACGCCATGACGGCGGCCTGGTCGAGGAAGTCGCCACGGGTGCCGGTCTCGGAGCCCAGGGTCTCGGTGCAGAGTGCCAAGCTCTCGTGGCTCATGGACCGCCGCACCGGCGTCGGGTAACTGGCCTTGGCCGGCGGCAGCGTCGGGGTCTTGGTGGAGCTGTCGTCGGTAATTGTCTGGATGGCGCTCCACATGTCTAGCTGCCGCGACGCCGGCGGTGGCATGGGCGTGCGAGTCTGGCCAGGAGCCACGTCCAGCGCCGGCATCACATGGCACACCGCAACCGTCATCTTGATCGAGCTAAGATGAAGTATGTGATATAGAAAAGGATCTAAGATGGTAGCTAGGAGATGATGAAGCTGAATGAATTGTTTTGTTGGTTTGGAGGTGAAGTGTGAGTGAGAGAGTGGTGAGGGTTGGGAGGGTATTTGTAGGCGGGAAGGGGAGCCTTTTTGGCCGTCCAAACACAACCGGAATCCATGCTCCCAATTGTTTAGTAGTATCTCCTTGTGCCTCTGCTAATGGCAATTTATTATCTCTAACAAAGTATGGTGTTCTGTATGTTGCTGCAAAACAAGAAAGTACATTCTTTACCAGCTTGCTTAGCTAATACTAGTAAAATGGATGTCAATGGGGAACAGCAAAGCCAAGGGCATTTCAACACAAAAATCTCACTGTCTTCTGCTTTGCTAGCTCTTGTTTGTTGACACTAATTATTATTACAGAGTGTACTCCAGTAGTGTTCTCTAATCATATTCATAATATGCACATAATAAAGTGAGTTTTGCTAATTTTTAGTCGACTAAGAATTAAGTTAGATCTCGGTCATGTCATATTCTACTAGATTTAAATCACGATCCTTCTGGCCTGAGTTGCCAAACGTGTTACGAGTGAGATTTTTAGTTGCAAGTGATATTGTAACTGAGATATCTATAGTTATAAGTTCTCCTTGCAACTAAGATTGCATGACATTGTCTGGCCGAGAATTAAGCTAATTCTATGTCGATTGAGAATTAGACACACCCAAATAAGAATGGAGTGAACATATTGCACTTTGGACCAGGTATTCTGAAAAGTTATGCTTTGGACCAGGTATTGTGAAAAGTGTGCTTTGAAACTTCAGCCCTGTTGTTACACAGAATCAATGCATATATATTTAATTATGCACATTAGCAAACATCTAGTACTACCTCCTTCACGGTTTGCAGGACGCCTAATCAAATTTAGGTTTTTCCAAAACTACAACGTTTCTAGGTGTATAAGAATTAATTGTTAATTAATGTGACACCTTTCCTCCCAACTTCCTATGCATGCAACAGTCTTCCACCAATGCATGCGCCTTAACCGCTCACTAATAGGCTAATTTCCAGCCAATACGTTCACGCCTAGATTCGTGAGATTTTTGTAGAGCGTCCTACAAACCGTAAAGGAGGTAGTACTACTAGCTAGGTAGTAATATTAACAAGATCGCTTACAGCTACGCAAGCACTTTGCTAGCTCCTTTTTGTTAACTTTGCGCTCATGTTGTTTTTGCACCTTTTTATTCCCTTTTTCTCCTAATATAATACTTAACGTTTCTGTGGTGGCTGGCTACCGAGACATCGAGCTAGCTAGGTCAGTGGAAACGAGTCCACCCAGCATGCATCGCCAGTACCAAGCGTGGAACATGGAAGAATACTCACCAATTCATTACTAATTTGTCTCCTTGTGCCTTAATAATCAAATTACCCAAGAAAGAAAGAACCAATCAATTAACTAATCAGCCAGCTGCGTTCTTGCATCACTGATGTCGCCCACCACACACAAATATCCTCCTCTGATTCCCTGGCCTAAGGCAACCTACTTTGTTTTGTTCCTTCTTAGTGGCTAACGTAGGTAGTTACATATTGCATCATGCCCACTAGCTAGGGCAAGCTACTGCCTACTTTGTTTCAAAACTTACCTAGTGCATGCAATCAGGCCTCGCGTAGACAGCTGGTAAAAATGCTCACTTTCTTATTGACAATTAGTTCACAGACCATAGAGCTTAATTAGGTTTAATTTGAGTAAGAATTATAATTAAGCATATGCAAATGCAACATGCATTGCATGCATGCAAGTGGGGTGGAGGGTGAGATGAGCAGGATTCCATCCTCTTCCCAATTTCTTTTTCTGGCTCCTTTCCATCGATACAGAATAGAATATATATATGTGCATGGTGCATGGTCACCAAATTAGTTTAGTCGTTCTCTTTTCTCCTCATCCTCTTAATTCTTCAAGTGGTACTGTGCTCCATGCTTAGAGATACCAATTAGCCCTCTTGGATAGGTCCTCGCGTAGTCGTGTCTCTTCTTCGATCTCTTCTGATTTTTGTTCTTTCACTACAGGACGCGCGCGCTACGCCGAGGACAAAAAGCCGTCGGCGTAGGCTAAAATGCCCTCGGCGTATGCTACGCCGACGGCTGCCCTCGGCGTAGCCTCCTCGGCAAAAGGCTCCCTCGGCGGAGCACATAGAGGCCGTCGGCGTATGCTACGCCGAGGGCAATGCCGTCGGCGTAGCGGCCGTCGGCATAGCTTGTTGACAGGTTGCAAAACTATTTTTTTTTAATTTTTTTTCTCAATTTTTGAATCTTTGAATTGTTTGACTCGTTAATCTCTCACTTTAAACATTTTTAACACTAATTACACTTAATATTTAATTAAATTGCAGTCTTTGTCGAATTTTCTGGAAGGTCACCCATCCTAATACTACTCCAGCTCCAGCACACTTAACTTCCTCGTTCCTTCAGAATCTGTTTCCGCAAAGTAACTCATACATTGTTGTCAATACTATGATATCAATCCTATTAACCCTTATATCAACATGTCACATGTTTGTATTTTTTGAAATTACAAACAATTATTTAAATAAACATTAATGAATAAGTAAAAATATTATTGAATTCAAATAAAAATATAATAATTTTACTTTTTTGTATTTTTCTATTTAATATGGAATAATTAATATCTTTAAATCTATAAATCGGAATTTAACAAATAATATGTCTAAATTGATCAGAAAAATGAGAGGAATCCAAATATGATATCCATATCAACTAATCACAAACCCTCCGTTTTTGAATTATCTATTTGGTGGTTGCTTTAGAAAATTCCCTTTTTGCGCTCGGATAATGAAAAATGGCTTTTTGGTGCGATGAAAAGGAAAACTTGCATTGAATCTTTGATAAAATAGCATATTGTGAACCTAAAAATGATTTTTGTAAAAAAACATGAGCATCGTATCATGTACATGTAGTTCATATATGACCCACTTCCTGCCGATTTGGCAGGAATTTGTCTTTTTCACCAAAGATGGATGAAAAGGTTTAGAAACCCCCTGTTGGGACATTGTCCATATAATATGGTATAGTATTTTAGTAAAATATGGTGGTAGCATTTTGAATTAGCCATTTGGTAGTTGCTTCACAAAATCGTCCGTTTTTGTGCTCGGAAAATGGGAAATGGCTTTTTGGTACGACGAAAAGGAAAACTTCCTCCTGCAATATTGTTAGCCATCCCATGATGCATGTGTATGCACGATATGGGCACATTATCACAAACTATGCCTTGATTCTAGCCATAACATTGGTCATTTGATCCGAAAGCCAAAAAACCTCAAATGAGATAGGTCATTTTGTGAAGGTTTTTTTGAGACATAATCAATATATCAAGTTTAATATTTTACTTATAACTATGTCACATAATATAACACCACGCGAAGGTTTCGCATTGTTTCGATCGTTTTTGAATTTTTTATGCCCGTTTTAAACTATCGTCAAACTTTGTCGAACGGCGGGCATGAAGATTCTTAGCTCGGGGCCGAGCCTCGCTAAACTTGCATTGGATCTTTGATAAAATAGTATATTGTGAACCTAAAAATGATTTTTGTAAAAAAACATGAGCATCGGATCATGTACCTATAGTTCATATCTGACCCACTTCCTACCGATTCGGCAGGAATTTGTCTTTTTCACCAGAGGTGGACGGAAAGGTTTCGGATTCCCCTGTTGGGACATTGTCTATATAAGGTGGTATAGTATTTTTGTAAAATATGGTGGTACCATTTTGAATTAGCCATTTGGTGGTTGCTTCATAAAATCGTCCGTTTTTTGTGCTCGGAAAATGGGAAATGGCTTTTTGGTGCGACAAAAAGGAAAACTTCCTCCTGCAACATTGTTCGCCATCCCATGATGCATGTGAATGCACAATATGGACACACCATCGCAAACTATGCCTTGAATCTAGCCATAACATTGGTCATTTGACCCGAAAGCCAAGAAACCTCGAATGAGGTAGGTCATTTTGTGAAGGTTTTTTTGAGACATAATCAATATATCAAGTTTAATATTTTTACTTATAACTATGTCACATAATATGATACCACGCGAAGGTTTCGCATTGTTTCGATCGTTTTTGAATTTTTTATGCCCGTTTTAAACTATCGTCAAACTTTGTCGAACGGCGGGCATGAAGATTCTTAGCTCGGGGCCGAGCCTCGCTAAACTTGCATTTTATATTTGATAAAATAGCATATTGTGAACAAAAAATGATTTTTGTAACAAAACATGAGCATCGGATCATGTACATGTAGTTCATATGTGACCCACTTCCTACCGATTCGGCAGGAATTTGTCTTTTTCACCAGAGGTGGACGGAAAGGTTTCGGATTCCCCTGTTGGGACATTGTCTATATAAGGTGGTATAGTATTTTTGTAAAATGTGGTGGTACCATTTTGAATTAGCCATTTGGTGGTTGCTTCACAAAATCGTCCGTTTTTTGTGCTCGGAAAATGAGAAATGGCTTTTTGGTGCAATGAAAAGGAAAACTTCCTCCTGCAACATTGTTCGCCATCCCATGATGCATGTCTATGCATAATATGGGCACATTATCATAAACTATGCCTTGATTCTAGCCATAACATTGGTCATTTGACCCGAAAGCCAAGAAACCTCGAATGAGATAGGTCATTTTGTGAAGGTTTTTTGAGACATAATCAATATATAAAGTTTGATATTTTTCCTTCTAACTATGTCACATAATATAACACCACACGAAGGTTTCGCATTGTTTTCATCGTTTTTGAATTTTGTATGCCCGTTTTAAACTATATATAATGTTTTATGTTTTACTTAATTTTTATTTACAAATGTGTAATATTTGAGTGTAGATAGATAGGTCTTAATTTTCTGCAAATTTTGATATATTATTTGTATTTTTCCGAATTAGAATGATTTAGTTATGATTTTTCAAAGTTTAATAAGATAAAATAAAAAATAGCTACGCCGAGGGCAGCCGTCGGCGTAGCATAGGATATGCCGAGGGCAATTCTACGCCGACGGCTGCTTGGCGGAGCTGACATAGACGATGGCTACGCCGACGGTCCCGATGTTTGGCCGTCGGCGTAGCGACCGACCGTCGGCGTAGCTTCCCATTCCTGTAGTGTTTCTCTTGATCAAATTATTCTAGTGCTGCTTCTACTTCAAGCCAAATTCCCATGCCCTCAAAGCTAGCAAACGATTTTGTTGCACATTTTCACATAAAAACTGTGAGGCCTCTATTACGCTTGAAAAAGTTCATACTTTTGATTATATATCAACGAGTTTTATTATATGCCATTCTCTCCAAAAAAAAATAATTAAGACTATAAACTGATGCTAGCGTAAGGAGGCAGTAGCTACATAGCTAGGTAATAAGAGATGCTAGAGAAAGCAAAAGAAGACAATTCAATTTCTCATACAGTATTATTTTGTGAGCCAGGATATATAGCTAGGTCCACTTGTGAACCTAGACTAAAGTAACATCCGACATTGAACAACTAATCTGCGTCACTCCATCTGTTTAGTTGGTGTGCTACCAGTACAATAGATAATTACAAGCTAATATTGCACATCAGTAAGTAATAATTTCTTCCTTTTCAAAAAGAACTCCACATCGAACCTTTTCACGCAAAAATTACAGTACTAGAGAATCGGTAGAAACCTTAGCCTTTTCAGAATTATATAAGAAGGCGGTGTACATCTCCAAAGTAGCTGGGTTTCTACTACAGGAAACTGGAAATGATCGAACCATGGGAACAAATGAACATGGCTATCACCTTCTTTGGCCGGATGTTCTAATCCTTTTAGAAAACCAGTTCACTGTGTGCCGTGCGATGCAATCTACGTTTGTGATCTCGTATATTTCTAGGTTTTCACAGTTTTAGCCATTTATATAACACTATTTAGATAATAAAAGGCCGCATGTATCTATTGATATAGAGTCCGGGGGCAAGGCTTCATTTAAAAAAAAAAAGATAATAAAAGGGCTGTATGCACATCACCATGATGCAGACCAGGTCTATGCTCCCCATTCTAAGCCACGACATTCTCACGGAATGTGTTAACATGTGAATTGTAAAATAAGTAGTAGTGGTTAAGTGATGCACATATGGAGCCCACATAAATGTACGAAACGATAAGCGAGCTACTAAAGTTTTCTTTTAAGGAAGAAAAGTCTCGGCTAAGTTGATTTCGACGAGCCAAGTGTTGCCACACGGCGCAACCCAGATCGTTGTTATGGTCGACCTTTGCATACGACGGCACACTGCTTTCTATTTTACACACCGTGAATCCTCCAGCCTTCGATATGCCATGGTATGTGATCGGATGGCCCTCATCAGCCTTTGTGTTTGTGCTTTGTCCTCTAGTTGTCCCTATGAGCAAAGAAAATGAAACAAAAAAGGTGGGGATTCGGGGCATCATGAGCTGGAGTACTAGCTAGCTATAGTTGAAAGGGATGGATCGAAGGAAATGGAATCGGAGGAGGCTAAGCAAAGTAGTAAAGGCCAAAGCAACAGAGAAAGGGGTTCTTTTTTGCTTAGCTCGACCTGCGCTCATGCACTCCCAAAATGGAACTTGTAGCTCTTGATGTCGTTATCTTGCCAGATTAAATTAAGTGGAATGAGATGCACGAACAATTGCTGATTTCATCGGTAAAGTTACATGCATTGCCTTTTTTGCTGGTTATATAAATGTTTGGTGGAAATGTATGATGCCTGCACTTGGGTGTTGTAACATACTTCCTCCATTTCAATGAATAAGCTGTCCTTCGAAAGAACATTGTTTTTCCTAACTATTTTAGTGCTGATGACAATTTCACTTGTGATTTAATTCTGTGCCTAAGTTTTAGGTTTATTGGTTTGCAATGTGGTGTGTGAACCTTTTTCTTGAAGACTCGTGAAAACGGCGCCCTTTATTTTTGCTTTTCTCTTTTTGTTGTTGCTTCAGGTCGCCATACTATCAAGAGGGGCCGGATCCACCTCGGAAGGTTGTGGAGAATCATGTTTTCTTAAACAAACCATATTTACACCGCCACAACCCTCCTATTGTTCAGCGAGAGAGTGATCTTTCGAGGTGTTTGGGCTGTTTGGTGGAAATGTATGATGCCTGCACTTGGGTGTTGTAACATACTCCCTCCATTTCAATGAATAAGTTGTCCTCGTTTTTCGTATTTTTTTCTCAAAAATCAATCTAAATATATAAAGATTATTTTTTTATTAAATCGCTTTATTAGAAAGTGTTTTTCAATAGGAATTCTCAGCAATACTAATTATGTATAATATAATTAATATATTGTTGCTTAATTTTTCGGACAAAGTTCGTCTTAGAATGCGTGTCCATAGGAACATAGAAACAAGAATTAGATGCACGAAAAATTGCTGATTTCATTGGTAAAGTTGCATGCATTGCTTTTTTCTAGTTATATATATGTTTGGGTGGAAATGTATGATGCGTGCACTTGGGTGCAGGGGCGAAGCTCCCAGTAGGGCAAGGTAGGGCGATCGCCCTACCTTAGTTTTTTGTGAATATATTTAGATGCACTTTTTCTAAAAAATAGACTAGTTTTTTTAATAGTTAAACATCGAAAGCGGACTTCGTATGAAAAAGATATGCTACGTTTAGTGAACGCTATTCGCAATCGAATTCGAAGCGAAATGACTAGGTCTAGTCTAGTCGGAACCAACTATTTCTCCTCTTGTCGCTGTCTGTGGGGCTATCTAGGATGTTTATAAAGCTAATTTTTTGCGTGAGGTGGTTAATCTAGCTAAAGATAATCCGTACCCTATTCTTATAGGTGAGGACTTTAACTTGCTTAGATTCCTTCATGATAAAAGTCGGGGATGTTTTGATGAGCATTGGCCTTTCATGTTTAATGTTGTCATTGATAGCCTGGACTTGAGTGAGGTTACTATGTTAGGAGGACAGTTCACCTGGCTAATAGTCTTCCAGAGCCGACATACAAACAAATGGATAGAGTGCTTATATATGGATACCAAATGGAAATATAAATTACCTACGGTAACTGTTCGTGCTCTAGACCATATTGAGGCTTTGTCAGATCATACTCCATTATTGTTATATGTTGGAACACCACCATGAAAATCTAAAAATTGTTTCAAATTTGAACTAGGATGGATCAATTGAGATGGTTTCCATGATTTGGTAAAGGCTATTTGGGAGAAACTGTTTAGTAGTGGTCAAACACCTATACAACGATGGAATAAAAATATGTGCCTCATGCAAATTTCTTTGTGGTTGGGACAAACATACTGATGGTATCCTTTAAAAAGAAAAAATATGCATTTCAGCTATTATTAATGATATAGAAGCTTCAGCGAAAGTCAGGTTATTGACTGCATACGAGGTTGAACTGAAAAACCAATCGAATGCGGAAATTGCTAGACTTTTTCGCGAGAAAGAACTCAAATGGTACCAACGCTCTAAAGCTAAATTCATCCTTGAAAGAGATGCGAATACAAGATACTTCCATGCTGTTACCACTGGCAAGCATAAAAAAAAACTTATTCATTTCCTAATTCAGGAGGAAGGTACAATAGAGGGTCAGGAGCAACTTAAATATTATATTACAAGTTATTATAAATCTTTGTTTGGGGAACCGCCGGAAAACTCCTTTTTGTTGGATGAGTCACAAACTGACGATATTCCTCATGTTTCGGTTGAGAAAAATAGCTTTCTAACCGCTCCCTATACAGAGGAGCAAGAAATCTATATTCCAAATGGAACATAACAAAGCGCCAGAGCCTGATGGCTTTCCAGCAAAATTTTATCAAAAAATTTAGGAAGTCATCAAGGTAGACCCGGTGCATTCATTTAAGTTTTGACAAGTAGGTCAGCTTGACCTTTTTAGACTTAATTTTGAAAACATAATTTTACTACCTAAAGTTATTAATGCAAAAAGGATACAATAGTATCGCCCAATCTGCCTTCTTAATGTTAGTTTTAAAATTTTCACAAAAGTTGCTACAATTAGACTAAATTTAGTTGATGATCATGTAGTTCACCCTTCTCAGACTGCTTTCATGCAAGGTAGAAACATCCTAGATGGTGTAATGATCTTGCATGAAACAATTCATGAACTACACTCAAAGAAATTAAATGGAGTCTTGTTCAAGCTTGACTTTGAGAAGGCTCATGATAAAGTTAATTGGTCTTTCCTTCAGGAAACACTCTGTATGAAAGGTTTTTTTGAGAAGTGGCGTGCTATCATACAATCCTTTGTGTCCAGCGAAAGTGTTTCCATAAACGTCAACGATGACACTGGCAAATATTTCTAGACCAAAAAAGGGCTGAGGCAAGGGAATCCTCTATCGCCTATACTATTTAATATAGTGGCTAATATGTTGGCCATCCTTATTGAGAGAGCCAAGACTGATGGCCAAATTGAAGGTTTAGTTCCCCATCTTGTTGATGGTGGTCTTTCTATTCTTCAATACGCTGATGATACAATCTTATTTATGGAATATGATCCGGAGAAAGCTAAGAATCTAAAATTAATTTTATCAACATTTGAGCAACTCTTAGGATTAAAAATTAACTTCCATAAGAGTGACTTGTATTGTTTTGGCGAGGCTCAAAACGATGCTCACCTATATGCCAACCTTTTCGGCTATGGTCAGGGATGTGACACCCCTTCTATTGATACAACCATTGTACCTACATCTACACACATACAAGGAGCCATCATAAGATCTCGTGCCAAACAACTTAACTATCAGGTACTTTCGTTTGTTGGAACTATTCCTTACATACATGAGAATATGATGCTGCCTAAATCAGATATATTTCTTACTCTTAGGAATGATGGACCAAGCATGGATGAGAGGGACAAGCATTGGAGCATGGCCATGCATGGAGATGGCAGCGAGCATGTGATGATCCAAGAGAAGGCCACGGATAAAGATTTCAGAACTTTGAGGCCACCATAATGAAGAAAGAAGGCTTGGACGAAATATTCAAGATTAATACTTCACGAATTCGTCCATAGCTTAATATGGTGCTGCGACACCTTTATTTTGGGCCAGGCCCATGTAATTTTCGCAGGATTTTAAATAGCCACTTTTAAGAGTCCGCATTTGAGGGGAAAAGGACTTCTAGGGTTGGATTCGGCCACCACTTCCATGGCTGGCCGAAACCCCACCTTTTCCTCCTTAAATACTCCCCATAGCCGTCACCCTAGACTTGGATTTTGTTTAGACATTAAGTTAGCCATCATAGCAACTTCGCCAAGGCTCGAGCGTCGCAGAGGCCTCTTGTACTTCGCACCTATACAGGATCCCACCTTTTCAATAAAGCTTTCCTCTTAATCCGTAATATCTTGATTGCAATATTGGTTCTTGCTTGTTCTTGATTTCAGGTAGGAATTAAGACCCTCACTGGTCAGGCTGATCGTGTTCCCGCAGGATCGGTAACCTCCAGGAGATTGGCCTAGCGATTGCATTGGCACTCGTGCTCGCACGTGTAGTCGGATCGTCAAGCCCGAACTCCACCAAATCGATTATCTCCATCTCATCGAAAGATCGGACACCTTTTCCCTATCAAGTGGTATCAGATTTCAGGTTGCTCGGTGAGATTTTACTGTTTTCGTAGATTAGATCTGTTTTTACCTATAACCCACAAAAAAGCCAAAAACACAGTTAGAGTTTAGATCCATCCCATCGCCAATCTATGCCTCGCATTATCTTTTCAGTTTTTGCATTGTTGAATTTCTGTCTGCATCGTCGTGTCGAGTTGCTGGTCTTAGTGTCTCGTCCTGTAGAGTTTTGAGTTCTGATCATATTAGTCACCGCCACCCTCGCAGATCACCGCCACCATATTCCTCCGCCATACACCCAGCCACCATAAACCCTAAAACTCTGCCTCCGCCTTCCTACCGTGACACGGATCTGATCATCTTTCCTGTCGCGGCACGAGTCCGAGTTGAGTTATTGTTTCCTAGTTATTTCTTTTTACTTTCCTTCTTTGTTGTTTCTGTGTTCAGGTAAAGTCCGTGTCGAGCTTAGAGTTCGGTCATAAGTCCAGAAGGAGAGCAAAAAAAAAAATTCTGGAACCGCCTCCGAATTTTTTTTCTGGCTATACTAGTTTTCAGCTCTGGGGATCACTTTTCTCCATCGGCCGTTATAGCGATATTTTTTTGGCGCCTGCGCGCTTTCTGGAGCAAAATACAAAAATTTCAAAAAAAAAATTGGGGTTAACCTATTTTTAGACCCCGTAGATCAGTTCTAGATACTCGCCATCATAGTGATTTTCAACATCTCGGTTCGCTTTTCCGGGTGCCATATCATCATACATTGCTTGTTGTGTCGCGTCGTGACATCGTTGGTGATCTAGGCTCGCGTCTCTAGTACGGTCTAGCCTAGGACCAGCACAGTACCGTCGTTGAGCATTCTTTCAACTTTTGCATTGCTGTTTTGATAATTGCTCACCCCTTTGCTAAGCCTTCGCAGAGCTCCACAGATATTTTCCACGTGCGGTGTCTCGACTCCCGGTAATCGCTCGGTTCAATCTCTGGACCCTCTGATCCTCGCGGTTACACATCGCCTTTTCCTGCTGTTTGGTAAGAACTTGTAAGAGCTTCGTATATTGCTTGACGGATTACACGTGCCTTCCACCATATTTCCGTAGTATATACCTGTGCTTTTTAAAGGACTAACCATGACAGATACTTCGCGGAACCCTGCCACAATGACGAAAGAAGAACTACATGCCCACTTCTCCGAGCTCTTGGTCAGTCGCGCTGACGACGTGGATACACGCCTAGGGGAGTTTGACACCAAGCTCACCAACGCCATGGACAAGGTCGATGGACTCGAGAAATCCTTCAACGCTAAGCTTGACGCTCGGTTCAAGGAGATTTTGAACAGATTGCCCGCACCTGCACCCGCACATGGTGCACGGCGCATTCCGATCACAGGTCGGACTACTGGTTCGGCTGCCGCCGCACCCCAGGCGGCTACCGCTGCAGCTGACGCACCTCAAACTTCCACCGCGGCTGCTGCTGCGACATTGGGGACAGACGACGGGTACTACTACGACCCCGATGACGATGATCTGTTTGACGAGGAGGTTGAACAACCTCCACAGGTACCTGCTGGCCGTCCCGACATTACTACCGCAACGCTCAATCACCGGTACGTGATGATGATCATGTTGCAAAGCTTAAATTAAATATTCCATCTTTTGAGGGTAAATATAATCCTGATGCATATCTTACATGGGAGATGGAAGTAGAACAATGTTTTGCATGTTTAAAATATCCTGAGAATATGCGTGTTAGTGCTGCTACATGTGAATTTACTAAATTTGCTTCCCTTTGGTGGTCTGAGTATTGTCGTTTAAATCCTACTACTATTCCTAGTACTTGGACTGCTTTAAAAACTGCTATGCGTGTTCGTTTTGTACCTCCCACTTATCAACGTGATTTATAAAGAATCTGACACGTTTAGAGCAAGGAAAAAATTCTGTAGAAGAGTATTATCAGGAATTGCAAACGGGGATGGTTCGGTGTGGTCTTGTTGAATCTACTGAACAAATGCTTGCACGTTTCTTTGGTGGATTAAACAAGGACATTCAACACATATTAGATTATAAGGAATATAATTCTATCACTCGTTTGTTTCATCTTGCTTGCAAAGCTGAACATGAAGTGCAGGATAGCCAAACACCATGGAGGAGGACTAATAATTCTGCAGGTCGCACATCCACTTGGACATCCCGACAATCAGCGCCTCCTTCTCGTGATTCGCCACCAGCTACTACCACATCCAACCACAAGATTTCCAGCTGCTCCTCCACCGTCATCCAATGCTCCTGCTCGTAGTGCATCTTCTATGGCTTCCACGGGTAAGACAAAGGATATACAATGCCGCAAGTGCTGGGGTTTTGGTCATATTGAGAGACAGTGCACAACACAACGTGTGATGATGGTGCAGGATGATGGTCAATACGATTCAACGAGTGACTTTGATGAAGATACATTAGCCCTTATTTCTGCTCGAGATGGAGAAAATTCTGATGCTGATGAAGAGACAGAGGTAATGGGAGCTGAAGCTGCTGATCAATACAAGAGCTTAATTATACAACGTGTGTTGAGTGTGCAATTGAGCAAATCTGAGCAAGATCAACACCACAACCTATTCCAAACACGTGGTGTTGTCAAGGAAAGAGCTATACGGATCATCATTGATGGAGGGAGTTGTAATAATCTGGCTAGTGTTGACATGGTAGAGAAGCTTGCACTCCCAACAAGACAACACACACATTCATATTATATCCAATGGTTTGAGAGTTCTCGCAAGATCAAGGTAACAAGAACGGTATGCGTGCATTTTACTATTGGTACATATTCTGATTTTGTTGATTGTGATGTTGTACCTATGCAAGCTTGTTCTTTGTTACTTGGTAGACCATGGCAATTTGATAGAGAATCTGTTTATAATGGCAAAACTAATCACTATTCTCTTATGCATGATGGAAAGAAAATTGGTCTAAAACCTATGACTCCCGAACAGATTTTAAAAGATGAACTTGCTAGAGCTATTAGAGCTAAAACTGAGGAGAACAATAAAAGTGAGAATCAGATTGTTGCTGCAGATTTTGTACCACCAAAAAACACTAAATCTGATTCTAAACATGCTACTGAAATTCGTTTGAAGAGTCCATGTATGCTTGCAAATAAAATTGATATTGCTGAACTAGATGTAAACAATACTCAATGTTATGCAATTATCTGCAAAGAGGTTTTGTTTTCATTTGAGGATATGCCTCCTTCTTTGCCACCCGCTATTGCTAACCTTTTGCAGGAATATGAGGACGTTTTTCCCGCTGAGATGCCACCAGGACTACCTTCTATTAGAGGAATTGAGCAGCAAATTGATCTAATTCCTGGTGCTATGTTGCCCAACCGCGCGCCATATAGAACCAATCCAGAGGAGACAAAGGAGATACAATGCCAAATTCAGGAACTACTCGACAAAGATCATATTCGTGAGTCCCTTAGCCCTTGTGATGTTCCTATTATTTTGGTACCTAAAAAAGATGGTTCTTCACGCATGTGTACTGATTGTAGAGCTATCAATAATATTACTATTCGATATCGTCATCCTATTCCACGTTTAGATGACATCCTTGATGAATTGAGTGGCTCTACCATGTTTTCTAAAGTTGATTTGCGTAGTGGTTACCACCAGATTCGTATGAAATTAGGAGATGAATGGAAAACAGCATTTAAAACTAAATTCGGTTTATATGAGTGGTTAGTGATGCCGTTTGGTTTAACTAATGCACCCAGCACTTTCATGAGATTAATGAACGAAGTTTTACGTGCTTTCATTGGACGATTTGTGGTAGTCTACTTTGATGATATTCTGATTTATAGCAAATCTTTAGAGGATCATTTGGACCATTTACGTGCGGTTTTCAATGCTTTACGTGATGCACGTTTGTTTGGTAACCTTGAGAAGTGCACCTTTTGAACCAATCGAGTTGCGTTTCTTGGCTATGTTGTTACATCACAGGGTATTGAAGTGGATCCAGCCAAGATTGAAGCTATTGAGAATTGGCCGCAGCCCAAGACGGCCACACAAGTGAGGAGTTTTCTTGGCCTCGCTGGTTTTTATAGGCGCTTTGTCAAAGACTTTGGATCAATTGCCGCGCTGCTGAATGAGCTTACCAAGAAGGGTATGCCCTTTGTTTGGGACGATGCACAACAACAGGCCTTCGTCATATTGAAAGATAAGCTAACACATGCTCCCTTACTCCAACTTCCTGATTTTACTAAGACTTTTGAGCTTGAATGTGATGCTAGTGGAATTGGTTTGGGAGGGGTGTTATTACAAGAGGGAAAACTTGTTGCATATTTTAGTGAGAAATTGAGTAGGGCTAGTCTGAACTATTCTACTTATGATAAAGAATTATATGCGTTGGTTCGGACATTAGAAACTTGGCAATATTATCTATGGCCTAAAGAATTTGTTATACATTCTGATCATGAATCTTTGAAGCATATTCGTAGTCAAGCTAAGTTGAATCGTCATCATGCAAAGTGGGTTGAATTTATTGAGTCTTTTCCTTATGTTATCAAACATAAAAAGGGTAAAGATAATATTATTGCTGATGCTTTGTCGCACCGTTATACTTTGTTATCTCAACTTGACTTCAAAATATTTGGATTAGAAACTATTAAGGAACAATATGTGCATGATGATGAATTTAAAGATGTGTTGCAGAATTGTAGAGATGGTAGAACATGGAACAAGTTCGTCTTCAATGATGGATTTGTGTTCCGTTCTAACAAACTATGCATTCCGGATAGTTCTGTTCGTCTTTTGTTGTTACAGGAGGCGCATGGAGGAGGATTGATGGGACACTTTGGTGTCAAGAAAACGGAGGATGTTCTTGCTGCACACTTCTTTTGGCCACGTATGCGTCGAGATGTTGAGAGATTTGTGGCACGCTGCACTACTTGTCAAAAAGCTAAGTCTCTCCTTAATCCACATGGTTTATATATGCCTCTTCCTGTTCCTAGTGTTCCTTGGGAGGATATTTCTATGGACTTTGTTTTGGGATTGCCACGAACACAGAAGGGGAGGGATAGTATTTTTGTTGTCGTGGATCGGTTTTCTAAGATGGCACACTTTATTCCTTGTCATAAAACGGATGATGCTGCGCATATTGCTGATTTGTTCTTTCGTGAAATTGTTCGTTTGCATGGTGTGCCAAATACTATTGTTTCTGATCATGATACTAAATTTCTTAGTCACTTTTGGAGATGTTTATGGGCTAAGTTGGGGACTAAATTGCTGTTTAGTACTACATGTCATCCCCAAACTGATGGACAAACTGAAGTAGTAAATAGAACTTTGTCTACTATGTTGCGGACTATTTTAAAGAAGAACTTAAAATTGTGGGAAGAGTGTTTACCTCATATAGAATTTGCTTATAATCGTTCGCTGCATTCTACCACAAAGATGTGCCCGTTTGAGATCGTGTATGGTTTTGTTCCTCGTGCACCTATTGATTTATTGCCTTTACCTTCTTCGGTGCAAAATAATTTGGATGCTACACAACGCGCTGAAATGATATTAAACTTGCATAAGACTACTAAAGATAACATTGAACACATGAATACTAAGTATAAACTTGCTGGGGATAAAGGGAGAAAGCATGTTGTGTTTGATGTTGGAGATCTTGTTTGGTTACATTTGCGTAAAGATCGTTTTCCTGATTTACGCAAGTCTAAGTTAATGCCGCGTGCTACTGGTCCCTTTAAGGTGTTAGAGAAAATAAATGATAATGCATATAAACTTGAGTTGCCAGCAGACTTTGGTACGGTTAGTCCTACATTTAACATTGCAGATTTGAAGCCTTACTTTGGTGAGGAAGATGAGATTGCGTCGAGGACGACTTCAATTCAAGAAGGGGAGTATGATGTGGATATCCCTTCTATTGATACAACCGTTGTACCTACAGCTACACACATACAAGGACCCATCACAAGATCTCGTGCCAAACAACTTAACTATCAGGTACTTTCGTTTCTTGGAACTATTCCTCACATACATGAGAATATGATGCTGCCTAAATCAGATGTATTTCTTACTCTTAGGAATGATGGACCAAGCATGGATGAGAGGGACAAGCATTGGAGCATGGCCATGCATGGAGATGGCAGCGAGCATGTGATGATCCAAGAGAAGGCCACGGATGAAGATTTCAGAACTTTGAGGCCACCATAATGAAGAAAGAAGTCTTGGACGAAATATTCAAGATTAATACTTCACAAATTCGTCCATGGCTTAATATGGTGCTGCGACACCTTTATTTTGGGCCAGGCCCATGTAATTTTCGTAGGATTTTAAATAGCCACTTTTAAGAGTCCGTATTTGAGGGGAAAAGGATTTCTAGGGTTGGATTTGGCCACCACTTCCATGGCTGGCCGAAACCCCACCTTTTCCTCCTTAAATACTCCCCATAGCCGTCACCCTAGACCCGGATTTTGTTTAGACATTAAGTTAGCCATCATAGCAACTTCGCCAAGGCTCGAGCGTCGCAGAGGCCTCTTGTACTTCGCACCTATACAGGATCCCACCTTTTCAATAAAGTTTTCCTCTTAATCCGTAATATCTTGATTGCAATATTGGTTCTTACTTGTTCTCGATTTTAGGTAGGAATTAAGACCCTCGCTGGTCAGGCTGATCGTGTTCCCGCAGGATCGGTAACCTCCAGGAGATTGGCCTAGCGATTGCATTGGCGCTCGTGCTCGCACGTGTAGTCGGATCGTCAAGCCCGAACTCCACCAAATCGATTATCTCCATCTCATCGAAAGATCGGACACCTTTGCCCTATCAGTCAGAGGAACTTTCCAATTAACTATCTGGGTATACCGATTCACTATCGGTGCCTTAGGATAGCTGAATGGAAACTCATTGAGGAAAGACTTCAGAAATGTCTTAGTAGTTGGAAAGGTAAATTGCTATCCCTAGGCGGAAGACTTGTACTCATTAATTCAGTACTCACCAACATGGTACTGTATATGATCTCGTTTTTTCAGTTACCAAAAGGTGTCTTGACGAAAGTGGATTATTTCCGCTCAAGATTTTTTTGGCAAGGGGATAGTAAGAAAAAGAAATATCGACTGGCCAAACGAAATGTGGTTTGTCAATCAAAAGACTATGATGGACTGGGCATACATAATTTGCAATTCAAAAACACTGCGCTTTTTGTAGGGTTCATTGCATGGAAAACAAAAAAATTCTATCGCAAGTACACATAAAACCAAGATCCAATCTATGGAAAAGCCAAGATCTGATCTACGAGATTGGTTCAACAAGATTGAAGAGAACTAACCCTCTTAAATCCAAAGCGTTCAACGAGATCATATCTCATGGTAGATGTAGTCGATCACTTGCTGATCTCAAGATCGCGTAGACGATTCTTCCTTCGCCGCGTTCCGACAGTGCTTCCGCACTTGGTCACACGTACAGAGTCGATGAAGACCTTCCTCTCCCCATTCCAGTGGGCAGTGGAGGTAGTAGATCCCCTCGGAATCCCAGTAGAACGACGACGTGGTGGTGGTGGAGGAGAGAATCATGCAGGGCTTCGCCTAAGCCGGAGCAGCAAGACGGAGGAGGGAGGAGAGGGGCGGCTAGGCTTGAGGTGAGGGAGGAGGGGTGTGCCCCCACCCCTCTTTATATAGAGGGAGGCTGCGGCTAGGGTTCCCACCCCTAGCCGAGTCCTTCCCCAACTCGGCGGCCAAGAGAGGTAGAGGTGGGAACTTGTCCCCCAAGTTTCCCCCTTACCAAATTAGGGTTTTGCCCCCTCTTTCCTTGTGCTGGTCAGTTGGGCCCTCTTAGGCTTGGTGCAGCTGGCCCTAGGCCCCCACGGCATGCCACAACCCAAGTGCCCCCCCCGGGGTGGTGGACCCACTGGTGGTCCCTCTAGAACAATCTAGAAGCTTCCTATCAAAACGCCGAAAACATTTCCGAACCCCGGAAATTGACTTTCCTTATATGAATTTTATTCTCCGGATCATTCCGGATCTCCTCGTGATGTCCTGGATCAATCCGAGACTCCAAACAACATTTGGTCTCCAACTCACATTCCATATCTACTTAAACAACATCGAACCTTAAGTGTGTCACCCTACAATTCGTGAACTATGCATACATGATCGAGACACCTCTCCGATCAATAACCAATAGCGGGATCTGGAGATCCATAATGGCTCCCACATATTCAACGATGACTTTGTGATCAAATGAACCATTAACATACGATATTGATTCCCTTTGTCGCACGATACTTTACTTATCCGAGGTTCGATCGTCGGTATCTCCATACCTAGTTCAACCTCGTTACTGATAAGTACTCTTTACTCATTCTATGATATGACATCCTTGTAACCTAGTCACATGCTTGCAAGCCAATTGGATGACATTCCACCAAGAGGGCTCAGAGTATATCTATCCGTCATATGGATGGACAAATACCACTCTTGATCCATGTGCTTCAACACATACTTTCAGAATACCCAATGCCACCTTTATAACCACCTAGTTACGGAAGTGGTGTTTGATGTCATCAAAGTACTCATCCGGTGATGGTGATTAATATGATCTCATGGTCAAAGGATTAGGTTACTATGTATCTGAAAGCTTGTAGCAAAACGAACTTAATGACTTGATCTTATGATATGCTTACTATGGGTGTGTGTCCATCATATTATTCTCCTAATGATATGATCTTGTTATTAATAACATCCAATGTCCATGATCAGGAAACCAAGATCATCTATTAATCAACAAACTAGTTTCAACAAGAGGCTTACTAGGGACTATTTTATGTTTACAAAACATAGAAGTGGTAATGTTTCCGGTTAATACAATTATAGCATGGGGATTTTTTAATCATAAACATAAATATATAATAAGAACCACTTTATTATTGCCTCTTAGGCATATCTCCAACAGTCTCCCACTTGCACTAGAGTCAATAATCTAGTTTGGAAAAAACTTGTGCATTCAACGCCATGGATTTCTGGTCTTATATATACACGATTGCTAGTGGTAAACATAATCTTCGGATCTGACACTTCCAGGTCCGTGTGTATTTGCATGTATTTGCGTCTCTATGCATCACTCATTATCCAATGAGATGACATTGTATAAATTTGGTCCTTTGATAAGACCTTTAGTTCCTTGGGGTTAAATCATGTCGATACAATTGTCGTACAATATATCTTCATAGTGCTAGCCCGCTATGAACCACACCTAGTTTGATAACAAACTACTTGACACAGATGCTTTCTTTTGCTGCTACAATAGCATTCATATACTTAGCGTTTTGTCGTAGTATCTGTCATAATGTCTTAACTTTGGAACTCATCCAAATCTGTTATGGAACTTTCTTTCCATTACATTGTGCCACCCATAGTTTAAATTGAGATAAACTTAATTTGTATCTTGTGACAAAACTAGTATTAATGTAACACTTTACAATGAACTATCTATCTATTTGTCACCTCTACATAAATAACATATTCTTAGTTCTTCCAAAGCTCATAAGGATATCCTTAATATCATCCAATGATTATCTTATGAATCATTCTGATATATGCTCATAATATTTAGAGTATAGGACATATATGGATGTGTACATATCATAGTATGATTGATCAAAATATTCTTGTGATTTCACTTGCCAAGTGTCAAAAAACACTTGAATCTACTTTCACTTACCAAGTGTCAAAACACTTGAATCTTGATCCAATCCTTCCTATGCGACAAGTACCTTTCTTGTTGTTTCCATATTGAATTCTTTGAATATCTCATCTATGTACTTCTGGCACAACCATATTAGCGTCTCAATCTATCCATATAGACATTGATACCTAATATTCGAGTTTTCCCTAAGTCTTTCATCGAAATGAAATTCTTAACCCATGTCAATAAAAGATACATCATTTCCAAGCAAAATATGTCTTTTACATAATTTATTAGAAATATGTCTTAGCGCTCCCACTTAATTTCTTGGAAATGCAAGCATTTTCACCGTCTCCGATGAAATTAAACTCTTTTAACAGTTTCATCATGGTGAATATTCCAACTCCGCGATGCTTACTTCAACCATTGAAGTTTGCATGCGCTTTTAGCATCCTTTGAATTAACAAAACCCTTTGGATCATGTCATGTACATGTCCTAGGTAACTATTCTATTAGAAGAACTTTGTTTTGTTTATTCAACTACCATATACCAAAATTATATGTAGTGGTTGCTACATTAATCCGTCCAGACTAAATATCACTATGAAAGATCAATTCTTGTCATAGTCGACTCCTTGAACCTTATCATAAACTCTTTCCCGACATGTCGACTATTTCATAGATGTGAAACATCCATGTATATTTATTTATAGACCCAAATATGACTGAAAGGTTTTACACCTTTTAGAGGGTCTTCAAAGTTCAAAACTTGATTTCTCGTATATGGAACTATCATGGATTTTATGGCTTCAAGCCATTTGACAGAGTTAGGGTCCATCTTCGCTTCTTTGCATATAGTCGGTTCATCATTATCAAACAACAATGATTTACTCTCAAATCTTAGTATTTGATTGTTTACCCGACCTACTTGGTTCAATAGGAACTTAGACCTCCGTGACCACAACCTTTGAGGCATGTGAGCCATGAGCATTGTTGTTGCCTTTGGAACACTTTCCGGTGCTGCGCAACTTAGCACATATAGCTAAGGTTCAATAAACTTATCAAAGTTCCATTGTCTTCCCACTTAACTTTTCACGAAAAATTCCTTCTAAAGAAACTTGACGTTTTGAGCGACAAACAGTTTTGTCTTCGGTGTTATGAAGGAATAACCAATGTTTATTCGAAATAATATACAAAGACATGCTCATCCGACTTTGGTTGTAAATATTTAACTTATGCCTATCATACCAAAATTTTAAGAAAGGACAACTTGGGTTTTATCCCAGACCATAACGTATATGGTGTCATTTGAACGGATCACGATGGAGCTCTTTTAAGTGTAAAAGCGGCAGTCACTAAAGCTTTAATCTTTAAAATATAATAGCAGTTTTATAACTGACACATTTGATCTCACTATATCAAACAAGGTTTCATTACATATCTCGAACACTTCATACTCTTATGGTGTTTCGGGAAATGCAAATCCATGGAAAGATTCCTCAAATCTTAGGTGTTATGCTAATCTTGTAACTCAAATATCTTCCTTTATGATCCAATCATAAATTCTTTATTTTCTTGTTACAATGATTTTCTAGTTCATCTTGAAAGTCTTTGAACATTTTCAAATATTTCACACTTCTTCCTTGTTAAGTAAATATACACATATATTCACTTCAAATTTCCAGACAAAGTATATGAAGTTCAAATCCATCACTCACGACTACACATAATGGACTACATACATAAATATGTACAAATTCCAATAAGTTAGTTATTCGTTCTTCTTTGGCCTTTGAACGAAATTTTAATTATCTCCAGGAAAGTCTCACAAGTGTCATTTTATCAAAATCAAAAGACTCCAAAATTCTATCAGCATGAAGTTTCTTCATGTTTCCTTTCCAATATAATTTAAACGGCGATGCCACTTCTTAAGTGATCTTTCAATCATTTGTCTTTCGACATTTTTAGCATTAGTTTTATGGACATGATTTCTCCAACCAGATTTGTAAATCATCCATCTTATATGGAATACGATAATTATTTGAACAACCTTTTTTCTCATAATATTTGATCAAAATAACAATTATTGAAACAAATCTTGAAGGTAAGCTTTGATGTCAACAAGAAACACAACAACACTTTGTTTGTTTTCGATGAACATCATCACATATTCTCTTACTAGTTACTTAGTCCATTGTAGTTCATGAATTGTGTTGTCCTGCATGACAATTCACACCAACCAATTCGGGATCCAATACCTAAGAACCACATTGTTTAACAAGCAAAGAATACAACCATAACATGTATATCATCTATATACCTAAGCTGGATATTTCCAGTTTTTTCTTTTTCTTCCAAATATTTCTGAGATTCTCTTTCAGCATTTCCTTTCCCTTGTAAAAGAATCTATCAACATCAACAGTGGCTCCATACACATGACACATAGTCCAAAGAGTGTATAGTCAAATACTAATATCTTTGGACTTTCACTTTGAAGTAGATCAACATCATCAAATGTTTGGTGTTCTTTCAAAATTCATTGTTTAGTAATCTTTTAGTGTAGTAAACATTTTACCTACATCTTATATTCATCCTTATCATGACAACTTTTATGATCAATCTACCTTAGCTTATAAAGGAGAATTCGCGAGTATAATGTTGCTTTCCAAAACCTTTTGGAGGATTAGGACGACTAGCATCTTCAATCTTTGAAAATTCTCATATAAATATGAGAACATAAATTTTGCTAAATTATACTCTATCATGTTGCAACCAAAACATTGTTTCAGATATCACAATATCTTCCACATATGATGGTTACTGAAACAATTCTTTCAGCTCCTAGATAACCTTGATATTAAAATGATCTTTTGAATATCAAGATTCCTGAAGGAAAACATGATATTTAGATACTAACACTGGAATTGTTACTCTTGATGTAATACTACTTATTAAAGTTCATGGAGTAAATGGAGTTTGCTGAAATTTTGCAATATGACTTTTAAACTTTAGATTGACACTCAAAACAATATGATACCAGTTCATAAAGTAACTATCCAAAATTCTATAGTTCTATTATCTCAATTATAACTAAGCATAAGGTGGTGAACGGATGCCAATGACTACAACAATTATGCAAATTCACTTTGATTTAATTGATGATAAATTGTGTTCAACTTTAATCATATTACTATTTGAACTCTCAGTGAAAACAACATCCCGCATGAACGTTGCCCTAGTGATTACACAAACCAAATCCACTACACCAAGTCTGATCATCACGAGAGAAGATGTAGCTTCAAAGGCGAACAATCAACATGTTTATCATATCATCCATATGACTCATGCTTTACCTGTTGGTACTGCGGTGACCCAGCATACCACTGCATGTGTAGTACACTATAGTCGTTGACATGACATCCAAAGAACACCGTTCCGTAAATATCACATCCCTCAGAGTGGTACAACAGAAACATTGCGGGTCCATAATACAAACATACACATGTTATTATTATTACAATACCGGAAGTGCACGACTTCCAAAATATTCAACTTACAAACCAAAATATAAGTGTTTCAGCGGAATTTAAAGGTACCAACTCCGACTAGGAGTTGAGCTCAGCAGCTTATTCTATAGAGTTCGTGCTGCTCGGCTCAGTTGGTTACTACTAATTAGGATAGTTGGACTCGTTATCGTCAACACCATAGCGGATTTCGTAATCCACTCCTTCAACACCTCCTGGTAGGTCAGGCTCCTCGTAGAAGACATCTTCTTGACATTCAGCTGCATACATTGGCACATCCTCGGGATCCTCAGAGTCTAAGCAAGGGATCAAAGGAAAGGATGAGTAACAGCGTTACCCAACAAGTTCATTATATGCAAGGTGGGAAGTTTGATGCTCTAACTACCACCTCGGATTATAAATCCTTGGAACTATGCAATTTTTGTAAATCTTTCTTCAAAGATTGATTTTATTATAAAAATCTATGACCATCAGCCTTCACAGGTTGACCAGAACTTTCATGGAGTTCCTTTCCTGCCGCATTCGTAGCTCCTTCCCGGAATAGGGAGTAAGAAGTTACAATTATTACACTCTGCAGAGGTGCGTTACTTTACCCATGAGAGATCAAATCCTTGTTGCACAACCGGGCGTACTTTCCCGTCCGCAATTCCATCATGTGGGGCCCAGTAGTTGATCCAAGCCAATCACTGCCCCCTTCGTGACCTCGCATGCCTCCTTGGTGTACACCATGCCCAGATAATGAATTACGGCAATGGTTTGTAGAAACCATTAGATGCCAGAACTATCATGGGACGATGAGGGTTCCCACCCATATGCTGCATATCCTCTACGAATTACCAATTAATATGCACGCTACGAGGATAACAGCCACAACCTGCAAATTCGGCTTCATGCGAGAGGAAGAAGATACAACTGACTTCTATGTCCCATTCCAAATCTCATGGCTAACGCGTAATATACATCGCTAAA
This sequence comes from Avena sativa, assembly GCA_916181665.1. Classification (NCBI taxonomy): domain Eukaryota; kingdom Viridiplantae; phylum Streptophyta; class Magnoliopsida; order Poales; family Poaceae; genus Avena; species Avena sativa. Next base: position 224,690,703 of record OV702296.1, read on the forward strand.
ATCACTGATGTCAGGGTTATTAAGTCCCTAATTGATCATCATTGTTGCAAATGGCCTTCCAGAAGGAACATACTCTGTATCTGAAGTGTCAGGACTTGAGTCATTACTCAACCTAAGCGCATTGACTCCCTCCAGCTCAGCTGAAAAGTCTTCAGAAACATATTAAACATTATCTCCCGCCTGCATATCCTGAGCTTCATTCCTTGAGTTGTCAACAGGATACGCAGATCCTGCTGCTTCCCAAGTGCTCCTTTGGGAAAGATAGTTAACCACTGGATAATGTATATTCCCTGGGTTTTGAGAAGATGTTGATGATTCAAACACTCTCTCCTTAGGATCTTCTTCTTCATCCTGATTATCTATTGACATGGTATTTCTACTACTGTTACTAGGGTTAATCCTTGCACCAATCCAGCTAGATTGTCCAACATTTCTGTCAGAACCATCTGTGGACATCTGGTGTTCATGAGATACTTCATATGATCCCATTCTCCAACCATCTGAATTCTCAATAAGAAGTTATGAGTCAGAACCATCCTCTAAGCCATGTGGTACTGCATACCTCATATCCATAGTAGGATCATATATAGGTTTAGGTCTTGGTGAATAAGGATATGGTATAAAAGATTCAGGAACTATAGGTATATCCTTAAAAATAGGTGTTGCGCTACTACCCGCTTCCTTCTCTAACTGGAATGCTAGCTGCTTCCTCCTTTCCGGATTAGTTAAATCCTCTAACATATCATTTTTATCTTCAACAATCACTTGATGTGTCTTGTAAAAAGACGCAACGAGTGTTCGATATCTATCCATAAACTTGGAAGATAACTTAGGATGCTTCTTAACCAAAGTAAGATGATCCGGTGTAGGCTCCAACTCTATAGAATCATGAGGTATCACAGAGAATGTGCTACCTTCTAACTCCTTGGTTTTATGCTCCCGGATATTTGCTATCGCCTCTACAACCGCAACATGATATGCTTCTAAATGACTCCTACCTTCTCCTATAGGTAGATCATGATATAATCCAAGCTCCTCTGGGAGTTGGATACTCACACGATACTTGGATAACATCCGACCATCAAGGTAAGTGATAGTATTCACTGGAATTCTAGTTGGACAACTAAAGATCTTTAAAAGTTGACGAAGTTGGTCTGTGAATGATCCTTGATAATCATCAAGAGCCTCCTCTTTCCTTATCAAAGTCTGTTTTGGAAACTTTGGTGCCATATCTCTGTATATCAGAAAAATAGTTTTGATTAGTATCCAATAATATATTGCATCATAACAAAGAATTATCGCACTAAAATATATAACAGAATATTCTCAATTGAATACCCATTATATTACTTTTAGAGAATTCTTTATCATTAATACTCTTTCCTACAGGTAATACCCTTTACTAGGTTTCCAACCTAAGGTCAAAGCAATTTGCTCTGATACCAACTGCGGTGACCCAGCATACCACTGCATGTGTAGTACACTATAGTCGTTGACATGACATCCACAGAACACCGTTCCATAAATATCACATCCCTCAGAGTGGTACAACAAAGACATTGCGGGTCCATAATACAAACATACATATGTTATTATTATTACAATACCGGAAGTGCAAGACTTCCAAAAGATTCAACTTACAAACCAGAATATAAGTGTTTCAGTGTAATTTAAAAGTACCAACTCTGACTAGGAATTGAGCTCAGCAGCTTATTCTATAGAGTTGGTGCTGCTCGGCTCAGTTGGTTACTACTAATTAGGATACTTAGTTGGACTCGTTATCGTCAACACCATAGCGGATTTCGTAATCCACTCCTTCAACACCTCATGACAGGTCAGGCTCCTCGTAGAAGACATCTTCTTGACATTCAGCTGCATACATTGGCATGTCCTCGGGATCCTCAGAGTCTAAGCAAGGGATCAAAGGAAAGGATGAGTAATAGAGTTACCCAACAAGTTCATTATATGCAAGGTGGTAAGTTTGATGCTCTAACTACCACCTCGGATTATAAATCCTTCGCACTATGCAATTTTTGTAAATCTTTCTTCAAAGATTGATTTTATTATAAAAATCTATGACCATCAGCCTTCACAGTTTGACTAGAACTTTCATGGAGTTCCTTTCCTGCCGTGTTCGTAGCTCCTTCCCGGAATAGGGAGTAACAAGTTACAATTCTTACACTCTGTACAGGTGCGTTACTTTACCCATGAGATATCAACTCCTTGTTGCACAACCGGGCGTACTTTCCCGTCAACAATTCCATCATGTGGGGCCCAGTAGTTGGTCCAAGCCAATCACTGCCCCTTCGTGACCTCGCACGCCTCCTTGGTGTACACAATGCCCACATAATGAATTACGGCAATGGTTTGTACAAACCATTAGATGCCAGAACTATCGTGGGACGATGAGGGTTCCCACCCATATGCTGCATATCCTATATGAATTACCAATTAATATGCACACTACGAGGATAACATCCACGACCTGCACATCCGGCTTCATGCGAGAGGAAGAAGATACAGCTGACTTCTATGTCCCATTCCAAATCTCATGGCTAATGCGTAATATACAGCGCTAGAATCGCTGATGTTAGGGTTATTAACTCCCTAACTGATCATCATTGTTGCAAATAGAACCCTAAGTTCTATTGCTTCATTATATCATCACTTAGGATGATATCTATGATTTCTTTATTTGTGAAATTAATATTTTCTTTATTTTAGAGTATATATGATAACACACAATTTGCAAATACTTTGATAAAGACTCTTTAAAAGATATGAGCAAGTGATGAACTTGCCTTGTGATGGCAAGGTAGTGAAGTCTAATGCTTGCACTGGACCTTGAGCTTCTATGTCTACAAAAACATCATTATTGCCCGGTAGGGACAATATTTAAAGAAGCAAAATGATTATGCAAAGTAATGTAATGCATCATTTAATTTGATATGCATTCTCCTCATTATTATAAAATTTTCTTTTTAAATAATAAAGGAATTATAAATATTTTTTTTTAATATTTATAATATATATTGTATTATTTTATTTTATTTCCCTTTTATATGACTTTTATTAATTTAATAATTCATTTAGGAATTATCACTTAAATATCAAAAATTGTTATTAAATATTTATTTAGTATTTTTCAAAAATACTAAAATATGAATTTATAGTGAAAGTGATTTTTATTTACTTCTATCATCTTTCAATAATTTTGTAAAATTCCATAAGGAATATATAAATTACAAAATTCTTAATAAAATTTAAATGTCAAAAATTTTATATCTTCATTTATTTGGATATGTTGGATTTTTGTGAATCCAAAAATATTTTATTTATAATTTTTGGACTTTTATTTTATTTTCTAGAATTTAATTAAGTTCAGGGGCATTTTGGTCTTTTCTATTTATTGAAAACATGCCTTAAAGGTTTTTGGGCTGGCTTAATCTTATTGGGCCCTTATGGCCCATTAGGCATAGTCAAAATAGTCGCCCCGAAGGGGTCTGGCCCAACTCACCCCACTCCCTCGCTGCCTCTCACCCTCGAGCTCACTCCTCTCCTCCTCTATCCCCGACCCTGTGGTCGGTTGTAAGGACCGCGGTTCTGAAAAGACCGTGGCCTCTATGTGACATGCCAATCCCTGGATCGGTTCATTGGCCCACAATAGAGTAAGATGAATAACATAGCAAAATATCCGTGTATCATAAATAACGATGATCCAGAGTACCATTATTACAATAAAAGCTTAGCCCAAAGCTAGCTCAAATTATTCAGGTAGCAACATAAATAAAGTAAGTCCTCCATTCTTCAAATTGCCCACAAGTGAACAAGTGCCGAGTGGAGTACCGTGGCCTATATCGATTAATCAGAATCGGAATATCCTGCAACATGAAACGTAGCAGCCCCGAAGGGTCAATACATGGAATGTATGGCAAGTAGAGCTAGTAATGGAGACAATAGTACTAACATCTACATGCATATTTGGCAAGTGGAGCTGTGTCTGGCTTGCATTTGCAAATACCTTTGTCCTACTTTCATAAACAGTTTTTGATTTTCTTTGAAAAGATCCCAATTAAGTTAACCCAACAACATTAGAACAATTATGAAATTGGAATGAGCGAGAAACATGTCATGGAATCAATATCAAGCAACTCAGTTGTCCATAACCGGAGACACGGCTAATCGATTAGATTATACACCCTGCAGAGGTTAGTACACTTTACCCATGTGACTTGGCCAGCCCAGCTCGTACCATCACTCTCATTTTGGGTGACGATAGGGAGAAGTCCAAGTTGAGACCGTTCGGGAAGTAGCTCCCCAATCCCAACGCGCACCGGTCCAACCTACCAAAATTCTACATCTCTGGATACGCGGGTTCGGGTCACCACAACTTACTGAGTCCAACCAACCGCCCATTCCATTATTGGCACATGGTTGTACACGTAAGCTACATAATAAAGAAGCCAATCATTCTCTCTTGATACCTGGGTGCCTTTCCGCAATGAAACCACCAAAAATTATCAATCCCATCACACCCAGGAGATTCATTGATTAAGTTGTTTTAGTTTTTGCAAAACAACTCATTTAGAAACAACTTTCAGTGATGTAACCCAGCCTTCGTTCATCATAGCATGGCTAAGCACATCTACCAACGATGGTTCATCTACAAGGAAAGCCCTACCACATAATAGGTCATAGCATAGCGATAGTATCATCCTACACATGCATCTACAAAATACACGACAATGCATTAAAAATAGTAGGACGATATCATGAACAAAATAGCATCTACTTGCCTTGGTTGTAGCGGACGGAAGAACAATCCACACACGAGCAAGCGTTGCACTCGTCACAATCTACACGATACAATTGAAATCATAAACAAACAATCCACAAGCATATGCAACAAAGATGATGCATGAATGCAAGTACGACAAGTGAATTGGTGCTACAGCTGCACCACATAATCCTAATCAATAATACTACTGAATGCATGCATGGAAAATAGTTTTAGCGTTAGGAAAACTATTTCACAAAAAGTAACGCTCCAATACTAGAGCTAGAACTCAAATAATTCACTACCGGTAGTATACTGTTTGTAAAATCTTGGAAAAATTCTACCGCATAGGCATCACTGATCAGAAGCAGAACCAATATGAATTACTCAAAAAGGAATTATAAAACTCCCCGAGTAATTAAAACACTGCAGAAAGCCACTAGGCAGTTTCTGCAGAAGTTTTTACTGTAAGCCTATCCTTTTAATTCACAATGAGATTCCTCTCGTTCCACTGAATCCACGGACATATCATACGTGATTTTTGGAGCTACGAATCTTTTTCTACGAATTTATTACTCTAAAAAGGCCACTAACTAGTTTGATTAAACTGTACTAAACCTTGCTGCAAAAGTCTGAACTAAAGGTACAACAAGATTCTACACGACTCACTGAATCTACACATATTTTATTTGCAATTTTTGGCCAAGCGGTTTAATTTCTATGCAATTTACAAGATTCTACCGAAATCTGCCAACTAAAAGGATTAACGAAAATAACCAGTCAACTGTGTCTGTTGACTGGTCAACGCGTCTGCTGACTGGGCGCTGACTGGGCGTCTGACTAGTCAACGCCTGAGTCTGACCGGTCAACGAACGATCTGAGCCGCTGATCTGAAATCTGACGGTGGCTGCAGACGTCGGGGTTTTTCCTGCGCGGATGGAGAGGGTCAGCGCAAACGTCAAGGTTGTCAACTCGGCGCGCAAGTCGGTAGACGCGCGTACATGCGGGCGTGCGTGCGTGCACGCGAAGGCGCATCAGCGCAAGCGGCAGCGCATGCAGCGGTGCAGCAAGCGGCGAGCGGCGAGCGGCGGCTTGCAGCGGCAGCAGCGCGCGCAGCGCAGCAGCAGCGCGGCACGCAGCGGCAGTGGCACGCGCAGCGCGCGCGCAGCAGGCGAGGCGGCGCAGTAGGCGCACGCGGCAGCGGCGGCAGCAGCTGCAGCGCGTGAGCGCGCGCAAGCGAGCGGCGGCGGGGTGCGGGTGCGGGTGCTGCGGGGCGAGTGGCTCGGTGGCGGGGTCACTGCGAGGGGGAGGGCTGCAGGCGGCGGGCTCGGAGGCGAAGGGCTGCAGGCGGCGGGGCTGGGGCAGAGCGAGGGCGAGAGAGAGAGAGGAGAGAGAGGAGAGGCGCGCGGCGGCGAACCTGGGAGGCGGCGACGGCGCAAGGGCAGGCGGCGGCGGCGCCAGGAGGCGATGGCGGCGGGGCGATCGAGGCAGGCGGGGCGGCCTCGGGAATCGAGCGGGGGCGGGTGCGGTTGTGGCGGCGGGCCAGGTGGGGTCCGCCTTTAAGTGGCCCTCTCACGCGGAAATCAAAACTGATTCGGTTCGGAGTTAGACACGGACTCGGAAATCGGTCCAAAATTCGGACCGTTTTCCGACGATTCACTAAAACGGCCGCAACTTCTCCGTACGAGCTCCGAATCGAGTGATTCTTGCTCCTACGGTTTCGTACAGTCGAGGGGAAAAATCTAGGGTCAAGGGTTGAGCGAAACCGCTAGGCGACAAGGGTGGACAACACTAGTTCTACTAAAGCTTCCCGCAGGAACCTCGTAGCAAAATAAAATAGGGTTTTGCAAATAGCGTTTCGCCGAACCTTTTCACTCGACCGTTTTGTATGGAAAAACATGATGCAATGATATGAATGATATACAAGAATAAATCTAAAATTTGGGATGTGACATCGGTGATGTCGCCGTCGACGATTCCCGCCATTGTGGGTCGTTCTGGTTGCCGCCGTGGTGCAGGAGGAGGTTGTCTACTACGCACATGCCTCGCGTCCAACAGGATTCGAGCATGGAGCTCTCCTACGACAGATCGATGCCGTCCCGAACCCTAGGGTTTGGGGGTTGGCGTGGATCTTGGCGCTGCCGCCGTGCGTCGTGGTGATTCATCTTTCCACTAGGTGTGGCCATGGTCGCCGCCGTGGCGCTGTATGGGTCACAACGCCCCCCTAGGGGTGCTTCCCGTGCCGCTATGGTTGTCGGCCACCTCTGCTTCCTCTTCTAGTCTTCAGCGAGGACCTTTGGTGAGTTCTTTTCCTCTCCCCCCTTGTGCTCTCTGTGTTTGCTCATCCTATGCTAGATGTTGGCAGTGACCTCTCTGGTTACTGTCTTGTCCTGATTAAGATGATTTATTCCATTTAGGGTTCATATCCTGTTGTTGATCATATACTGGATGAATTAGATCATGTGTGGATGGTCTCTAAGCATGCTAAATGATTATTAGCTTGAGGCTTGTTGCTTAAGATGAACTATAATGGTTCTGGTGGATTATCATATGATTTTATGCTTAGATTTCATATGATTCAGATGATATAGTTTCTCTGAAATCAATGCTTGGTATAGTCAGTGGGTTTGATAACTTACCACTGTCATTACTTGGTTAATGATAATGAGTATGGTGTGATGAAATCACTATCCTAGTGCTGTTGGTTTGAGAATTTATGTGTGGTTTGAGATCACAATGATCTCAGACAGTGAAGATATACATAGGAATGTCCTAATTATGATTCCTGTAATGATAGGAAAATGATTGGTAGATTGATTCATTGAATCTGTGAAGATTGAATGCTTATTCTGATTCATGTAAAATTGTTCTTGTGACACCATCTTTATATGACACACAAGATTAATTATAATCCATTGTTTGGGTTGGTTTAAGCTTAAGACAAGTTTGGCATTAAAGGATAAGTAGAAATGTTCCTTTTTGAAATCCCTAAGACCAATGATGTTGGTTTGAGGCTTAGGGATTATGCTCTATCTAGTTGATTCATATGGATGGTTCTGGTAATGGTACCAGCTACTATTTCTTGGATCAAAGCTTGGAAAAATTATGGTAGGCTTGATTATTTATATGGATCCAAAAGATTTACTTCTAAGGTGCTACTCTTATCTTAGAGATGTGCCTAGCAGTAAAATCTTAGCTATATTTATTATTGAATTGAAATATATTGATAGCCAAATCAATGATGTTGTTCTGAGTTTTTGTTGGATCCTTGTACTTTGCTGTTTTCTTTTAGAGTTTAAAACCTTAGTGATGGATTCACCCCACTTGGTTGATTTCTGAGAGTTTGGATTTGATACAGATCATGTATGCTTGTCTAATCTTAGATAGATAGATCACATGATCGTGTATGTACTCACCATTATCACTTGATGTTGTGGTTGTTAGTGGTGGATCTTGTGGTAGCTTGATCTTGTGGTTGATCTTGTGCTCCCCTGGTATATCTAGCTCCTGGCTTGTCCTTGATCTAGCCCATCATCTTCTGATCCTGATGGCTTGACCTTGGTCTTGCTATCCACCTGATATTTCCCCTCCTTACGTTACCATCCTGGTGATGTGATTCCGGGCTTTGGTTGGTTTGGCTACTGGCTGTTGTGCTTGGTTTAGCTGCTGGCTACTGTGCTTGATGTGTAGAAGCAAAGAAGTTATGTGGGGGTTTGGTTTCCCACGGCTGTGTTTGACAGTTTTGTTTGGTCTTGCTGCTGCTGTGGTGTTGACAGCACACACCATGCAATTTGGTGTGTGTGCTGCTTGTGTGCTTGCTGCACATATGTGGATATGTTCAGAATTTTTGAAAGTTACTTTCATCTGATTACTTTTACTTGGCTGGTGAAACTTGCCCCTCCTTGCTATCATTTGACTTCTGGCTTAAAATTATGAAAGATTCATCCTATCATATTGGTGAAACTTCCCCTTTTTATAAAATTACTCAATGATGAACATTGATCAGTGCATTTCACTGACAAGTCTGAGAGTAATACAATTTAACCTTAACTTCCTTTAATTTTGTTTGTGTTTATTTTGCAGGTACAGATTTGAAGATGAAGATTTTTGTTTATTTTTTCTTTATAGAATAGTCCAATGTAATCTTATTTATGCTTTTGTAATTTTAGTTTTATTCTTTTGTAATCTTCATTTTATTATTTTGTAATAAAGATTATACTATTATCAATAAAGAAATATTCTTTCTTTATTTATTGGCTATGGTGAATATTATGGATGATTTAATAAGTTAAATTTTTATAACTTATTTATTGAATGAAAATATGAAACAAATATTCATATTCTTAATTGCTTTCTTTAAATAAAGTTTGAGTTAAATTGGTTAACTCTTAATTAAATCAAGATTCAAACATTATTCAAAAATCATTTGAATTATAATTCAAACACTCAAGTTTTAAATTCAAATTTCATTTCCCAAAACACATATTTCCACAAAGAGCATAACAAAGTCTATAGCAATCATTCATTAAGACTAAATCTAATCTCAAAGTATGAAAGAAACCTTGATCACTTTAGGTTTTTATTTGGCAAAAACTTTCCCACATTTTCACAGATGAATGCATGTAACATTTCAATTTCCTAAATCTACCCTTTGTTAGTTCCTAAATGCTGGGATGTTATAGATTTACCCCTTTAAATTAAACTTCGTCCCGAAGTTTGTGGAGATGTACCTGAATAGTTCTGGATATGTTTTTCTTCAATCCTCTTCTTTCTCCCACGTGGCTTCTCTTTCAGGGTGATGTTCGCATTGTACTTTGCAATATTTGATTGCTCTGTTCCTCAATCTTTTCCAGTTTTCTTCCAGAATCTTACAGGGATTTTCAATATAGGTCAAGTCTGCTTGTAGTTCTATCTCTTGATGTGTGATTACATCATCCGGAACTTTCAAACATTTACGAAGTTGTGACACATGGGAAACATTGTGCACTTGAGCCAATCTTGATGGTAACTCTAAAGCATAAGCTATAGTTCTGTTTTGATTCAATATCTTGAATGGTCCGATGTATCTTGGACTCAGTTTTCCTTTAACTCTGAACCTTTTCACCCCTTTCATTGGACTTACTTTCAAATATACGATATCTCCCACTTCGGGATGCCATGATCTTCGATGTTGATCCGCATAACTTGTCTTCCTACTCTGGGCTATTTTCAGTCTATCCCGGATCTTATCAATGATATCTTGTCTTTCCCTGATATAATCTGGCGCAAATTCTTTGCTGCTTCCAGGCTCATACCAACATATTGGTGATCTACACTTCCTTCCATATAGAACCTGATATGGAGCTGCCTTCAGACTACTCTGATAGCTATTATTATAAGAAAATTCTGCCAATGGTAGATGATCTTCCCATGTACCTCCAAAATCTAATGCACATGCTCTTAGAATGTCTTCCAGTATTTGATTAATTCTCTCTGTTTGACCTCCTATCTCAGGATGATATGCTGTGCTGAAATCTAACTTTGAACCAAGTGCTTCATGCAATTGCTTCCAAAATGCTGAAGTAAACACGGATCCCCTACCAGTTACGATCTTTTTGGGTACTCCATGCTTACTTACTATCTCTTTGACATATACTTCAACTAACTTCTCGGCATTATCTTTTTGATTCACTAGAATAAAATATGCACTCTTAGTGAGTCTGTCCATAATTACCCATATCATATCCTTCCTTTTTGGTGTCATGGGTAATCCTGTGATGAAGTCCATACCTATTTCTTCCCACTTCCATTTAGGAATTTCCAAAGGTTATAATGGTCCTGCCGGGCTTTGATGTTCAGCCTTCACCCTTTGGCAAGTATTACCTTCAGATACATATTTAGCAATATCCCTTTTCATGTTATTCCACCATATGAGTTCTTTCATGTAAGGTTCCCAACCTTTAATAAGGTAGAGATCCCTATGTTTACAATGCTAGTCCCTGGATCAATAGCTAGCATCCACAGTTAAGATGTAATATCAAGAAACAAAGGTCATAATACAACTTTATAACCAGGAATAAAATAATTCATTACATCTTACATAGCTCATTTTGCTATCACATTATAATGCAGCAGAATATAACAATAGCATGGGGTCCTTCATCTTCAAAGTGCCACAGGCAATCATGTTGGTTGTAGACTTGTAATCCTATTCAACACACTTCACTAACATCAAACAAACCTGCAACATAAAAGTTGCAGCCACAAGGGTCAATACATTTGAATTGTATTGGCAAGTTTCACTACTATGTAGAATTAAGTGGATCCTATCATTACATGCATATTTGGCTAAGTGGGGTTTAGGCTCATTTGCAGAAAGCAATATAGTTTTATCCTATCTTTTCAAAATAGTTTTGATCTTTTTGTCAAATCTTTTTGAACTCCTTGGAAAACTCCAAGTGCTTCAAATCCCTTTGTTGTCACCATCAAGTTTTACTTTGAGAAATTGGAATGTCGAGATCTTCCATAGCTTCAGGCCTTAGTTGCTCAGTATTGTCCATAACCGGGGACACGGCTAACTACTTAGCATTTGATCTTCTGCAGAAGTTGTACACTTTACCCACATGACACAATCTCGTCTTGTTTCCACCAGTGGCCGCTGGATAAGTACTCACCAAAATGGAGTACTGGTAGATCGAGAATGTGACAAAGTCTTTCCATAGGAGTCCTCACAATACACAATGCTAGCTTGTCAACCAGGCACCAATGTAGGGATATATTTCCCATACATAATTCTAGTTAACCTGAAGATGCCAATGCATGGGTCTTCCACTATGTAGTTGACTAAGCCAGAGCCCATTTAGCATGTGGCTGTACACGGAAGCCACTGTACGAGAAACATGTTCAATCTCTAAGTCCCTGGGTGGTTTTATTCTAGTGCATATACAAAAAGAGATAGCCATATAAACATGGTTCCTTTTGTTGCCACCTTGTCCAATCTTGAGTATCCTTGTCCACCCAGGTGGTTCATTGAGTACTTGCTTTATTATATAAAACATATGTCTTTTCAACTCTTCATATAATCATAACATGTATCCCATCCCAAATATATAGCATGGCTAAGCATACTACAACTACAATGTTTCCACTAAGGAAGATATAAGGATATCCTAGTAGGATTTATCATAGCATAAAATATAGTAGTCCTTTCCATGCATGTTACAAAAATCCACTAAGTGTAATGAAAATATTAGGACATGGATGATAGTGTCACTTGCCTTTTTAGTAGAGAATGTTGGTTCACTTCTTGATCTTGCAAATATCACACTCTTCTAACTTCACTACAATTCAATCAAGCAAACACAAATTCAACTAGCATTCAATCAATTTCATCACACATAAAATAATAGAAACTAGGTAATGCATGCAGGCATGCAAAAGATAATTTTATTTGCAAAAGTGGTTCTTACTAGGCTCTAAACATTATAAGGTTCAAAAGTGGCCATTTACTAAAGTGTTAAAACCATTTGCAAAAGGTTTCATCTCATAAACCAAATATTATGGTAAGGTGATATTTTATGTAGTTGAAAATATCTTTTAGCAAAGTAATGATTTTATATGGTCCATCAAAAAAGTTGTTAATTCACAAAACTTGGTGTTTAGGGTCAGAAGGTTTGAATCAAATCATTTCCCAAAGGTTTCACTCACAAAATCATTTCTAAATCATAATCAATATTTTTATTTGACTAGAAATGAGCTAATTCAAATATTTATTTCTAAACTTCACAAAATACATTTTTAAATCCATAAGTTGGTTCCTAGGGTCAGTAGGTTCACAACAAACCATTTTGCAAAGATTTCATATTAACAATATTTCTAGAACAATTTTTATATTTAAATTATGCCTACACAAGTTTCTGCAAATTCAACCAATTTTCCAGACGCAAAACATTAAACAAAGTGCATGGTTGGGTAGGATTTTTCTTGCTGATTCCATTGATATAAAATTTGCAAAATTTGGACGTGCAGAATTAAAGTTATGAATTTTACAATATTGAACAACTAATAGATGAATTCTGTTTTTATTAAAACGGACAGGGCCACGTGGCTTGCTCCTATTCGCCAGTACTGGTTCGTGCGGATTGCGCTCTGTGAGGCATTGGATCAAAACAAATCGTGCGGCACTGATGAGTTCATACCCCTTCGATTATGTTCTATCGTATCCGCTGGATGATGATCTAACGGCTATGGCGCTATGACTAGGAACTGGCGACGCTCGACGGCAGCACGCGGCAGCGACGCTCAGCTAACGGTGGTTCCGGCGATACAAGAAGCAAGAGAGAGGATGGAGTAGCTCACAGGGTTCACAAGGGTGCAGAGAAGCTCGACGTGGTCGTAGTAGTCCAAGGGGCACACGGTGATGTCAGGGATTGCTCGCCGGAGTAGCTCTTGACGATGGGTGCTCTCTGTTGAAGTCGGAGGCGAGCTTGTAGGCCACACACAGATTATTGGGGGGCACCCGGAGATGCACAGGAAACAGGCGAACCAAATGGCGTAAGTCTCAACTCGAGGCGCGCATGAGGTTGAGGGCTAAGACTCACCGGAGATTCGGCAGAGGGCGGCGATGCTCAGAGGCAGACCGAGGCGAGCTCCTGGGGCACGCGCGGGCGAGTGGGAGGCACAGGCAGGTGCGTGAGGGGGTGGCGAGCACGCTCGTGGAGTCCAGAGGGCAAGGGGAGGTCGGACGACGCAGGATTTCACCGGAAAAGCTCGTCGGAACAGGAGGTTTACAGCGGGCAATTGGGGCATCCCGGTGGCAGAGAGTGGATCACATCTGGGGCAAATGAGGAGGAGGGCGAGGTGATTTATTGTGCGTGATCACGGACGAGTATTACTCGCGCATTGATGCGAATTCACGCCGCGGATTCAAAGCAGCAACGGCGAGGTGCAAGGGGGAAAACGGTCGCGGTGGGTGAGAACGATGACCTAATGGCGTGGGGCCGCGCTGTCTGCGAGAGAGAGAGAGAGAGAGAGAGAGAGAGAGAGAGAGAGAGAGAGAGAGAGAGGAGTGGGGGCCAGCGGTCAGCGACTCTGCGGGTGCGCGCGTGGGTGAAAAAACGTTTCGCTGAGGGGGAGAAAGTTGGGCTGCGAGTGGGCTTGCTGGGCCTGTTGGGTTGGGTCTGTTTCTTTCATTTTTTTATACCAAATGTCTTTCCTTTTTCTGTTTGAATATTCTGATTTGATTTTCAAACAAACAATTCAAACAACAAACCAATTCAAATCACCACCAAACTTTGAATTGCTTTTAGTTCTGTTTAACAACATAATTCAAAGTCCAAAAATAAAATAATTTTTAATCTTTTTAGGATCCATTAATAATTAAATAAATAGACCTTAGTCATTAATTCAAATAGGGTTTAATTTATTTTTAAAACTCTATTTGAAATCTAAACCAAACCAAAACCTTTTCAGTAGGTTTTATGTGAAAACATAAAAACACTTGGAAATCTTATTTAAAATAAATGAACAAGTTTTAGTGTTTATTTAAAAAAATGGAAAAGCCTTTACTTTAATAAAATTGGATATTAATAAATCCCCATTATTTTAATTAAATAAACCTTTACTCTTTTTATCAAATAGAAATATTTTATTTCAAATGCTTGGCCAAGATTTAATTTGGCTCTATAAAATAATCCTTACTTATATTTCTACCTTTGCTTTTGAAAACCATATCTTTTTATTAAAAGATCCAAAAATAGTGATTCCAACTATTATAACTTTCTTTATTAATTGTTTATCTTTTTAAATCCTTTTAGGATTTTATTTGATCAAAATAGGTTTCGATGTTTCCAATTGGAATCAAAAATTTTCTTCTCACCCTAAAAATCTACAATTGTTTATTTGTTTATTTATTTTTCACATTTCAAAATTTGGAAATTTTTTTTTGGGATGTGACATTTCAAGTCCATATACATTTTAGTACTTCCTGGATGTATAGAATATGGATTTTCATGTGGTTCTCTGAGTATGACATCTCTAATATCAGTCACATCTGGAACACATAGACGATCTTGAAACCATAAGGACTCATATTCTCCAAGGCGAAAAACTGATTTTTGCCCTTGAGATATCCTCCGAATTTCCTCAGCAATAAAAGGATCATCTGCTTGATGTCTAAAAATTTCTTTCTTAAGATCACTGTCCTGCTCTGCAACTATCTGCATAGTAGCTAATCCTCCAAGAACCTTTGTTCTGATCAATTGAAGCTCTAATCTTTCCAAGTCCATTTGTAACTCTTTTGGTAGCTCCCTATTGCTAGGCTGAATATCTGCACTCTTTCTGCTTAAAGCATCAGCTACAACATTTTCTTTCCTGGAGTATAGTTGATTGTTAAATCATAATCCTTGATTAATTCCAACCAACGCTTCTGTCTCATATTTAATTCCTTTTGAGTGAAGAAATATTTGAGACTTTTATGGTTAGTGTATAACTCACATCTGACTCCATATAGGAAATGCCTCCATCCTTTTAGCGCAAAAACTACGGCTGCTAACTCTAAATCATGAGTTGGATAGTTGACTTCATGTGGTTTCAGTTGTCTTGAACCATAAGCAATCACCTTCCAATCTTGCATTAATACACAACCAAAACCTTCTTTAGATACATCACAGTACACTGTGAAGTCCTTCCCTATTTTAGGAACTGCTAAGATTGGAGATGTGGTTAAACTAGTCTTCAACTCTTGAAAACTTGCTTCGCACTTCTCATCCCAATTGAATGGTGTATCCTTTCTTAACAATTTGGTCCTTGGTCCGGATATTTTGGAGAAACCTTCAATGAATCTCCGATAGTAACCAACCATTCCTAAGAAACCTCGAATTTGCTTCACATTGGTTGGTGCCGTCCACTCTAGTACTGACTGAACTTTAGATGGATTCACAGCAATTCCATCTTGACTGATCACATGACCGAGGAATTCTACCTCATCTAGCCAAAATTCACACTTACTAAACTTAGCATAAAGTTTGTGTTCCCTTAGAGTCTGCAATGCTATCCTGAAATGATCAGCATGCTCTTCCTTATCCTTGGAGTATATCAGAATATCATCAATAAAAACTATGACGAACTTGTCCAAATATGGCATGAAGATCTTGTTCATCAGATTCATGAATATTGCAGGTGCATTGGTCAAAATAAATGGTACTACCAGATACTCATGGTGTCCATATCTTGAGACAAATGCTGTCTTTGGAACATCTTCCAGTTTGATTTTTATTTGATGGTATCCAGATCTTAAATCGATCTTTGAAAATACTCCGGCTCCTTTCACTTGATCAAACAAATCTTGAATTCTTGGTAAAGGATACTTATTCTCGATAGTAACGTTGTTCAGATTTCTATAATCTCCACACATCCTTCTTCCACCATCTCTCTTATCCACAAATATTACTGGTGTTCCCCATGGAGATACACTTTCCTGAATAAATCCTTTTCTGGCTAACTCATCAATTTGCTCTTTGAGTTCTTTTAACTCTTTGGATCCCATTTTATATGGTGCTTGAACTATTGGTGCTGTACCAGGGATTAGGTCAATAGTGAACTCTATCTCCCGGTCTGGTGGCATTCCTGGTAGCTCTGCTGGAAAAACATCTTGAAATTCATTTACTATAGGAATATCTTTCAATTTGACCTCTTTCATTGAGTTCAACTGCAGATCCACCATGATATGACTGTGCTTATCTGCTTGATAAACTATCCTTGCTCCACTTGGAGTTTTGATTGAGACAGTTTTCTCCTCACAATTTATCTGAGCTGCGTGGTCCATCATCCAATCCATTCCCAGCACTACTGCAATCCCCTTCAAAGGAATCACATAAACGTCTGCGAAATATGTACAACCACAGATCGAGATAACCTGATCTTGTTTTATGTGGCGTATAATCACATTTCCCCCTACCGTAACTACGGTCATAGGGATTTATAACATTGCCCTTCTAATCCCAAACTTATCACAAAATTCTGCAGAAATGAATGAAGTAGTTGCACCAGTATCAAATAGAACTTTGTCGGGATTGGTAAGGATATTGAGCGTACCTATCACTGCATGCTCCGAATTATCCACCTCCTCGAGGGTTGCACAGTTCAGTTTCCCGGTAGGTCTGTTCCTCTTGCCATTGTTGTTCTTGCCATTATTTCCTCCTTTATTAGGTTGTCCATTTCGTCCACTGTATTGTCCTCCTCCCTTGGTAGGCCAACCTCCTAGTGGTTTGTTCGGACAATCGGGCTTGATATGCCCCTTCTGACCACAACCGTAACAGATCACTACAGACTTTTTGCATTCCCTCTGGAAATGCCCTGGAATTCCACAATTGTTACAAATAACATTCCTTCTCGGATTAGATTGATTTTCACCACTGCCCTTGTTATTGTTATTGTTATTGTTGCCATAGTTCCTGTTCCGAGGTTTGAATTCCAGATTGGGTTTAGGTTTGCTTGCCTGAATTCTCTTGGTTTCCTTCTTGGCTCTCTTCCTCCGATCCTCTTGGACATTCTTATAATCATCTTTGAAAGTAATGGCTGCATCCAGCAACTGCTGATAAGTTTGCTTATTGGCTAACCTTAGCTGCAATTTCACAAATGGGTTTAAACCACGCAGAAAACGCTTCTTCCGCTTCTCTTCAGTGTTGACATCCTCCTCAGCATAGCGAGACAGTTGACTAAAACTCCCAGATGTACTTCATGACACTAGTATATCCCTGGTGAAGCTCCTGAAATTCTCTCCGCTTCAACTCCATAACACTTTCCGGAACATGATATTCACGGAATCTCTGCTTGAACTCTTCCCAAGTAAACTCCCTTCCTGGTTGTTGCATGGCCAACTGATTCTCCCACCATGATGCTGCAGGTCCAGTCAGAAGATGATTTGCATACCTCAATTTCTCCTCATCATTGCAACCTACAGTTTTCAGCTTCCTTTTAGTATCTGCTAGCCAATCTTCTGCATCCATTGGTTCAGGAGCTGATGCAAAAGGAAACGGTCTTGCATGCTGGAAATCAGATAGATTCACGCCTCCACCTTCAGGTGCCCTCTGATTTGCTCGTCCCAGCAACTCTTCCATGAACTTGTTCTGGGTCTCTTGCATCATTTGCATACACTGCATAAAGTTCTACTACATTAACGGCCTCCATGGTGGTGGTGGTGGTAATGCTCCTTGATTTGCTGCATCTGCATCGGCCTTCTCTTTGGCCTCTCGCTCCATCCATTGCTGCTCAGTTTCCATTTCTACACCTGTATCCATGACCCTCTAGTCCTGCAACATAAAGAGAATACTCATAATTACATCATGCACATGTGTTCTGAGATCGACTTTACACACAGAACTAGTCACACAATGAAAATCCAAAGAAAATCCAAATATGCATCTCACATATTATACATAATATCATAATAATACAAAGTCATTACAACATATACCATATAGGTATAATCACAAAACTACCTTATTCATCTAACTATCTTATTTCTTGGAGTACAATACACGGTACTTGATATCACTAACTAGTTGCCTCCTTCTAGTAATAACTACGCTCATCATACATGCCTGATGTCCAACCGTTA
Source organism: Avena sativa (assembly GCA_916181665.1). Taxonomy (NCBI): domain Eukaryota; kingdom Viridiplantae; phylum Streptophyta; class Magnoliopsida; order Poales; family Poaceae; genus Avena; species Avena sativa. The sequence continues at coordinate 224,709,077 of OV702296.1, forward strand.
TGGCGTGTTGTTCGTTGTATAGTTTGTGGAACAAATGGCTTTCCAGAAGGAACATACTCTATATCTGAAGTGTCAGGACTTGAGTCATTACTCAACCTAAGCGCATTGACTCCCTCCAGCTCAGCTGAAAAGTCTTCAGAAACATATTAAACATTATCTCCCGCCTGCATCTCTTGAGCTTCATTCCTTGAGTTGTCAACAGGATACGCAGATCCTGCTGCTTCCCAAGTGCTCCTTTGGGCAAGATAGTTAAACACTGGATAATGTATATTCCTTGGGTTTTGAGAAGATGTTGATGATTCAAACACTCTCTCCTTAGGATCTTCTTCTTCATCCTGATTATCTATTGACATGGTATTTCTACTACTGTTACTAGGGTTAATCCTTTCACCCATCCAGCTAGATTGTCCAACATTTCTGTCAGAACCATCTGTGGACATCTGGTGTTCATGATATACTTCATATGATCCCATTCTCCAACCATCCGAATTCTCAATAGGAAGTTCTAAGTCAGAACCATCCTCTAAGCCATGTGGTACTGCATACCACATATCCATACTAGGATCATATATAGGTTCAGGTCTTGGTGAATAAGGATATGGTATAAAAGATTCCGGATCTATAGGTATATCCTTAAAAATAGGTGTTGCGCTACTACCTGCTTCCTTCTCTAACTGTAATGCTAACTGCTTCCTCCTTTCCGGATTAGTTAAATCCTCTAACATATCATTTTTATCTTCAACAATCACTTGATGTGTCTTGTAAAAAGACGCAACGAGTGTTCGATATCTATCCATAAACTTGGAAGCTAACTTAGGATGCTTCGTCACCAAAGTAAGATGATCCGGTGTAGGCTCCGAGTCTATAGAATCATGAGGTATCACAGAGAATGTGCTACCTTCTAACTCCTTGGTTTTATGCTCCCGGATATTAGCTATCGCCTCTACAACTGCAACATGATATGCTGCTAAATGACTCCTACCTTCTCCTATAGGTAGATCGTGATATATTCCAAGCTCCTCTGGGAGTTGGATACTCACACGATACTTGGATAACATCTGACCATCAAGGTAAGTGATAGTATTCACTGGAATTCTAGTTGGACAACTAAAGATCTTTAAAAGTTGACGAAGTTGGTCTGTGAATGATCCTTGATAATCATCAAGAGTCTCCTCTTTCCTTATCAAAGTCTGTTTTGGAAACTTTGGTGCCATATCTCTGTATATCAGAAAAATAGTTTTGATTAGTATCCAATTATATATTGCATCATAACAAAGAATTATCGCACTAAAATATATAACGAAATATTCTCAATTGAATACCCATTATATTACTTTTAGAGAATTCTTTATCATTGATACTCTTTCCTACAGGTAATACCCTTTACTAGGTTTCCAACCTAAGGTCAAAGCAATTTTCTCTGATACCAACTGCGGTGACCCAGCATACCACTGCATGTTTAGTACACTATAGTCGTTGACATGACATCTACAGAACACCGTTCCATAAATATCACATCCCTCAGAGTGGTACAACAGAAACATTGCGGGTCCATAATACAAACATACACATGTTATTATTATTATTACAATACCGGAAGTGCAAGACTTCCAAAAGATTCAACTTACAAACCAAAATATAAGTGTTTCAGTGGAATTTAAAAGTACCAACTCCGAATAGGAATTGAGCTCAGCATCTTATTCTATAGAGTTCGTGCTGCTCGACTCAGTTGGTTACTACTAATTAGGATACTTAGTTGGAATCGTTATCGTCCACACCATAGCGGATTTCGTAATCCACTCCTTCAACACCTCCTGACAGGTCAGGCTCCTCGTAGAAAACATCTTCTTGACATTCAGCTGCATACATTGGCATGTCCTCGGGATCCTCAGAGTCTAAGCAAGGGATCAAAGGAAAGGATGAGTAACAGCGTTACCCAACAAGTTCATTATATGCAAGGTGGTAAGTTTGATGATCTAACTACCACCTCGGATTATAAATCCTTGGCACTATGCAATTTTTGTAAATCTTTCTTCAAAGGTTGATTTTATTATAAAAATCTATGACCATCAGCCTTCACAGGTTGACCAGAACTTTCATGGAGTTCCTTTCCTGCCGCGTTCGTAGCTCCTTCCCGGAACATGGAGTAACAAGTTACAATTCTTACACTCTGTAGAGTTGCGTTACTTTACCTATGAGAGATCAACTCCTTGTTGCACAACCGGGCGTACTTTCCCGTCCACAATTCCATCATGTGGGGCCCAGTAGTTGGTCCAAGCCAATCACTGCCCCTTCGTGATCTCACATGCCTCCTTGGTGTACACCATGCCCACATAATGAATTACGGCAATGGTTTGTACAAACCATTAGATGCCAGAACTATCATGGGACGATGAGGGTTCCCACCCATATGCTGCATATCCTCTACGAATTACCAATTAATATGCACGCTACGAGGATAACAGCCACGACCTGCACATCCGGCTTCATGCGAGAGGAAGAAGATACAACTGACTTCTATGTCCCATTCCAAATCTCATGGCTAACGCGTAATATACGGCGCTAGAATCACTGATGTCAGGGTTATTAAGTCCCTAATTGATCATCATTGTTGCAAATAGAACCCTAAGTTCTATTGCTTCATTATATCATCACTTAGGATGATATCTATGATTTCTTTATTTGTGAAATTAATATTTTCTTTATTTTAGAGTATATATGATAACACACAATTTGCAAATACTTTGATAAAGACTCTTTAAAAGATATGAGCAAGTGATGAACTTGCCTTGTGATGGCAAGGTAGTGAAGTCTGATGCTTGCACTGGACCTTGAGCTTCTATGTATACAAAAACATCATTATTGCCTGGTAGGGACAATATTTAAAGAAGCAAAATGATTATGCAAAGTAATGTAATGCATCATTTAATTTGATATGCATTCTCCCCATTATTATAAAAATTCATTTCAAATAATAAAGGAATTATAAATATTATTTTTAATATTTATAATATATATTGTATTATTTTATTTTATTTCCCTTTTATATTACTTTTATTAATTTAATAATCCTTTTAGGAATTATCACTTAAATATCAAAAATTGTTATTAAATATTTATTTAGTATTTTTCAAAAATACTACAATATTAATTTATAGTGAAAGGGATTTTTATTTAATTTTATCATCTTTCAATAATTTTGTAAAATTCCATAAGGAATATATAAATTACAAAATTCTTAATAAAATTTAAATGTCTAAAATTTTATATCTTTATTTATTTGGATAGTTGGGATTTTTGTGAATCCAACAATATTTTATTTACATTTTTTGGACTTTTATTTTATTTTCTAGAATTTAATTAAGTTCAGGGGCATTTTGGTATTTTCTATTTATTGAAAACATGCCTTAAAGGTTTTTGGGCTGGCTTAATCTTATTGGGCCCTTATGGCCCATTAGGCATAGTCAAAATAGCCACCCCGAAGGGGTCTGGCCCAACTCAGCCCACTCCCTCGCTGCCTCTCACCCTTAAGCTCACTCCTCTCCTCCTCTATCCCCGACCCCGTGGTCGGTGATGTCGCCGTCGACGATTCCCGCCATTGTGGGTCGTTCTGGTTGCCGCCATGGTGCAGGAGGAGGTTGTCGACTACGCGCATCCCTCCTATCCAACTAGATTCGAGCATGGAGCTCTCCTGCGACAGATCGATGCCGTCCCGAACCCTAGGGTTTGGGGGTTGGTGTGGATCTTGGCGCTGCCGCTGCCGCCGTGCGTCGTGGTGATTCATCTTGCCACTAGGTGTGGCCATGGTCGCCGCCGTGGCGCTATATGGGTCGCAGCGCCCCCTGGGGGTGCTTCCCGTGCCACCATGGTTGTCGGCCACCTCTGCTTCCTCTTCTAGTCTTCAGCGAGGACCTTTGGTGAGTTCTTTTCCTCTCCCCCTTGTGCTCTCTGTGTTCGCTCATCCTATGCTAGATGTTAGCAGTGACCTCTCTGGTTACTGTCTTGTCCTGATTAAGATGATTTATTCCATTTATGGTTCATATCCTGCTGTTGATCATATACTGGATGAATTAGATCATGTGTGGATGGTCTCTAAGCATGTTAAATGATTATTAGCTTGAGGCTTGTTGCTTAAGATGAACTATAATGGTTCTGGTGGCTTATCAGATGATTTTATGCTTAGATTTCATATGATTCAGATGATATAGTTGCTTTGAAATCAATGATTGGTATAGTCATTGGGTTTGATAACTTACCATTGTCATTACTTGGTTAATGATAATGAGTATGGTGTGATGAAATCACTGTCCTAGTGCTGTTGGTTTGAGAATTTATGTGTGGTTTGAGATCACAATTATCTTAGACAGTGAAGATATACATAGGAATGTCCTAATTATGATTCCTATAATGACAGGAAAATGATTGGTAGATTGATTGATTGAATCTGTGAAGATTGAATGCTTATTCTGATTCATGTAAAATTGTTCTTGTGACACCATCTTTGTATGGCACACAAGATTAATTCTAATCCATTGTTTGGGGTTAGTTTAAGCTTAATACAAGTTTGGCATTAAAGGATAAGTAGAAATGTTCCTTTTTGAAATCCCTAAGACTAATGATGTTGGTCTAAGGCTTAGGGATTATGATCTATCTAGTTGATTCATATGGATGGTTCTAGTAATGGTACCAGCTACTGTTTCTTGGATCAAAGCTTGGAAAAATGATGGTAGGCTTGATTATTTATGTGGATCCAAAAGATTTACTTCTAAGGTTCTACTATTATCTTAGAGATGTGCCTAGAAGTGAAGTCTTAGCTATATTTATTATTGAATTGAAATATAGCTTGATAGCCAAATCAATGATGTTGTTTTGAGTTTTGGTTGGATCCTTGTACTTTGCTGTTTTCTTTTAGAATTTAAAACCTTAGTGATGGATTCACTCCACTTGGGTGCTTTCTGAGAGTTTGAATGTGATACAGATCATGTATGCTTGTCTAATCTTAGACAGATAGATCACATGATGGTCTATATACTCACCACTGTCACTTGATGTTGTGGTTGTTAGTGGTGGATCTTGTGGTAGCTTGATCTTGTGGTTGATCTTATGATCCCCTGGTATATCTAGCTCCTGGATTGTCCTTGATCTAGCCCATCATCTTCTGATCCTGATGGCTTGACCTTGGTCTTGCTATCCACCTGATCTTTCCCCTCCTTATGTTACCATCCTGGTGATGTGATTCTGGGCTTTGGTTGCTTTGGCTGTTGGCTGCTGTGCTTGGTTTAGCTGCTGGCTGCTGTGCTTGATGTGTAGAAGCAAAGAAATTATGTGGGGGTTTGGTTTCCCACGGCTGTGTTTGACAGTTTTGTTTGGTCTTGCTGCTGCTGTGGTGTTGACAGCACACACCATGCAGTTTGGTGTGTGTGCTGCTTGTGTGCTTGCTGCACAAATGTGGATATGTTCAGAATTTTTGAAAGTTACTTTCATTTGATTACTTTTACTTGGATGGTGAAACTTGCCCCTCGTTGCTGTCATTTGACTTCTGGCTTAAAATTATGAAAGATTCATCCTTTCATATTGGTGAAACTTTCCCCTTTTTATAAATTTACTCAATGATGAACCTTGATCAGTGCATTTAACTAACAAGTCTGAGAGTAATACAATTTAACCTTAACTTCCTTTATTTTTGTTTGTGTTTATTTTGTAGGTACAAATTTGAAGATGAAGATTTTTTTTATTTTTTCTTTATAGAATAGTCCAATGTAATCTTATTTATGCTTTTGTAATTTTAGTTTTATTCTTTTGTAATCTTCATTTTATTATTTTGTAATAAAGATTATACTATTATCAATTAAGAAATATTCTTATTCTTTATTTATTGGCTATGGTGAATATTGTGGATGATTTTAATAAGTTACATTTTTGTAACTTATTTATTGAATGAAAATATGAAACAAATATTCATATTCTTAATTGCTTTCTTTAAATAAAGTTTGAGTTAAATTGGTTAACTCTTAATTAAATCAAGATTCAAACATTATTCAAAAATCATTTGAATTATAATTCAAACACTCAAGTTTTAAATTCAAATTTCATTTCCCAAAACACATATTTCCACAAAGATCATATCAAAGTCTATAGCAATCATTCTTTAAGACTAAATCTAATCTCAAAGTATGAAAGAAACCTTGATCACTTCAGGTTTTCATTTGGCAAAAAAATTTCCCACATTTTCACAGATGAATGCATGCAACATTTCAATTTCCTAAATCTACCCTTCGTTAGTTCCTAAATGTTGGGATGTTACAGGTATTCCCTGTTCTGAGGCCATGTCTGTACATGCTAGGCTCGTCAAGGTTAACCTCATTATTCACATGTGAAAATCTTGCTTGCACCCATGATGACTGGGTTACTGTACCAATACAGGGTTATTGCAGTACTTGTAGCAGCAAATATTTAAAGAGTTTGTCCCGACGGGAGCTCGGAGAACACGACCCCGCAACCAGGTTGTCAATGCAGCCATGTTCGCACCCATATTGTGGTTTGTAAATAGCCTATTCTATAAGTTGCTAGGATAAATGAATTTAAGATGATTTGTAACAACTACTACTAGGACTGGAAGAAAACTAGAACAAAAGTAAAACTGGAAAGAGGTGAATGCAATGAGATGAAATATTAATGCTATGATTCCTCAAGTAATGTTGTGTATAACGGTGTGCATGATAAGTGCTTATGGAATAGCTATAAACTGTACTTGTGGCAGACCCTCGAATACTGTTGTCTCCCACCATTGGTAAGTGGCAACTAGACAACTCAATTGTCCACACACTCTTCGGACATGGGTCATCTCGTAAGAGAATAGTGTATTAAGGTAACAAGACCAATTAAGGTAAACCCGAGCAAAGGCATTAAGTTCTATGGACAACCGTTCTCCTAAGCAAGTGTGCTAGTCACAATTCACAACACTATACCTATCTATATCATGAGTGATCTTGGAGAACTCTGGGCGGTGCATCCCAAGCTGCTATTGCCTCCACAAATCACTTATGTCAAATAGTCTATTAGTTCTACCCATGGAAGAGCAGAGACTAATGATAATTTTTGTGACACTCTGTGAATCCCTAGTAAATTCCTCAACAATGGATTGGACGTCTCCAATCACTAGAATAATATCATGAATAGAACAATGTAAAGAGAAAGCACAAACATATTAATTAACAAGAACACACCACAGTTCAATTACTCAAATCATAATAACATTAATAAAGGGGGTTCAAGCCATATTACAACCCATCACGGAGACCATGATGGGTAAGGATGAAGGAGTAGCGGCAATGTCGATGGTGATGACGGTGCGGTGATGGTGGCGTTGGCATGGTGATGGCAGCCTCCTCCTTCTCCTCCTCTTCTTGCTTGGATGGCTTGATGGTGTTGATGGAGATTGAATCTTGGTGGAGTTGTAGAGGCTATGGAGCGCCACGGCGGCAGGGAGCCGCCGTGGAGGTGGTAGATGGGATCTAGGTCTTGTATATGGTTGGTGGTGGCTTCCTCCTCTCTTCTTTGACTCCTCCCTCCTTTATATAGGCCTTGGGGGTGCCCTAGGGTTACCCCAATACCGTCATATGACTTAGGGAATGTTTTGGAGCTTCCAGGGGCAAAATCGCGTCGTTTGCGACCTTTTTGTCAACTATACGGCGGGAGCTATACGGCCGGAATTTTTGCTCCCATCGTATAGTTGGTCATTAATCCTTCGGGTGTCTTCCGTATTTTGGTCATCATTTCTTCATACGAACTCCATTTTGGTTGTTCTTGGGCTCGTTGGATTCTCCTCGCCGAGGGATACAAACCAATGGTCTTGGATCTTTATTTTGAGAAGTTGGAAAATTCACTTTTTCCAACACCTCAAATGGCTAAGTCTGGTCCTGCAGCTCCTCCATATTATGCTCTCTTTGTTCCTTTTGCCTTTGTTTTATCCATAATCATCATCAACACCTACACACATGTCAAAGACAAGGAAGATGGATAAAATTCTACCTAAACTACTAAATGTGCACAACTCATATTGATTTTAATGAAAACAAGTAATCATGCATATCAGACATAGCAATAGTTTGTTTTTGAGGAACTAACAGTAGGAAAGGCTCCTACAGTTTTTCTATTACTGGGAGTCCCCTTATGAGGGAGGGGACTCAAAGATTACATAATTACAAAGTGCCTAGAGGAGTTACAAGAGATTACATAAGATTACAAGTGGAGTGAATAAAGGGCTGGAGGTCAGCTTTGGTTCTATAAACCAACAACTGAAAGTCTATCTTGAATCTGTCTTTCCAGGAATCTAAGTCCGGGAAGATGTTATTGAAGCAAAGGTCATTCCTTTCTTACAAATGTTCCAGATAGCAACTATGAAAGTTTCCATGAACATTTTCTTATGCCAGTCAGCCTTCCCTTGCTGAATAATCTGTAATTTGTCTCCTTTGTCCTCCTAATGAATCCTAATGAATTCCAACACTGCTTGCTGAAGGGGCAGAAAAAGAAAATATGTTCCAAGGTTTCTTCATCAATGCTGCCAAAGATGTCACAATTGAAATGGATATGCTGTTATAATGTCTCCTCCTGATCATATTTTTTGTGTTCAATCTTATGGATTCGTGTCCCCCACGGTAAAATATCGACTTTGGCTTTTGTCCCGTCCAATTCCGAGAATATTGATTTTATGCCTTTCTGGAATCAAAAACAGAAGAAAACAGGCAACTGGAACTGTGGCAACTTGTTAATAGGTTAGTTCCAGAAAAGATATAAAAACACCTCAAAGTGTAGACAAAGCAAAGCAAAGTAGATACTAAACAAGCATGGAGCATCAAAAAATTTAGATATGTTTCCGACATATCAAGCATCCCCAAGCTTAACTCTTGCTCGTCCTCGAGTAGGTAAGTGATAAAAAGAATAATTTTTGAGGTGACATGCACCATCAAAACCAAGATCAAACCATTTTCAAGCATTGAAAGCTGGGATCAAAGAACTCTAAACATGTGCATGAAAAATGGAGTTCTAACAATAGGACATAGTAACTATGCATGCAAACAAACAAAGATCATGAATAACATGCATTGAAAAACTTTTGTTTGTTTCACATACAGAAAACATAGCATAGTGGCAATCAGCTTGTCCTTCATAGAGTAGCAAATAGATGCATAGGACACCTTCAAAGTTCACAAGGGTGACTAGAAACAAATAGCACAAGAACAAGTAATATCACAATATTCATCAATCAATAAGCTTTGGGACACTGCACACAGTATGCCAACTATGCTCTCTTAATGGTGCCTAAAGGTAGAAGGTGGAGATTCAAATAATGGTGGAAGAAAGGCCTTTCGTAAAGGAAGCAGGGATTTCAAGTTTCAAAAAGAGCTTCCAAAAATTATGGTACTTGTTAGCTTTCATCCCTCATTGCCCCTATCATAAGCATCTTGAAGTGATTAAGGTTAAAGTTAACAAACTATGGAGTATATGCTTGACAAAGTATAAGTTGGCAATCTCAAGTCCCTTCAATACGATGGCCACACCTCATGCTACTCAACTTCAGTCACCTGTAAGTTCTTGTCATTGTAAGTACATGCGTATCATAGAGAACCGCCAAGGGTACCCCTTGGACATGGTACATGAGCTATCCCATAACCAAAATGACAAGGCAAGCAGACAATGAGCATCTTAGTGATCTTTTTATTTATTATATGCATAACTTTTTATTGAGAATGCTTCATAGATAGCTCACTATGGTGATGCTGCAAGTTTCCACCATGATTAGGCATGGGTTAGGCTAGCGGCCCAGGCGTTTCTCTAACACAAAATACGAACTCCATGGACTTACTGCTGGAGATATGCCCAAGAGGCAATAATAAAATGGTTATTATCATATCTTCGTACTTATGATAAATGTTTACATACCATGTTATATCTGTATTAACCAAAAACATTAATACTTGTGTGGTTTGTAAACATAAAAGAGTCCCTAGTAAATCCGCTTGTTAAACTAGCTTGTTGGTTAATATATGATCATGGTTTCCTGATCATGAACATTGAGATGTTATTAACAATAAGGTCATATCATTAGGAGAATGATATGATGGACATACTCATATAGTTAAGCGTAGCATAAGATCAAGTCATTCAAATAGTTCACTTTCTATAAGCTTTCTGATACATAGTAACCTAATTCCTTCGACCATGAGATCATGATAATCACCATCGCCGGAAGAATGCTTTGATGACATCAAACACCACACCGTAACTGGGTGGCTATAAAGGTGGCATTGAGTGTTCGGAAAGTATGTGTTGAGGCACATGGATCAAGAGTGGGATTTGTCCATCCATATGATGGATAGATATATTCTGGGCCCTCTCGGTGTAATGTCATCCAATTATCTTGCAAGTATGTGACTGGCTCACAAGGGATCACATATCACGGGAACAAGAAAAGAATACTTATCGGTAACGAGGTTGAACTAGGTATGCAGAGATACCGATGATCATACCCCGGATAAGTAAAATATCACGAGACAAAGGGAAATTGGTTTCGTCTGTAAATGGTTCATTTGATTGCAAAGTAACCGTAGAAATATGTGGGAGCCATATGAATTTGCAGATTCCTCTATTGGTTATTGATCGGAGAAGAGTCTCGATCATGTCTGCATAATTCACGAACCGTAGGGAGACACACTTAAGGATTCGATGTTGTTTAGTAGATATGGAATGTGAGTAAAGAGACCGAATGTTGTTCGGAGTCTCGGATGGGATCCGGGATATCACTAGGAGATTCGGAGAATAAGATTCATATAAGGAAAGTCCAATTTCGGAGTTCGGGAATGATTCCGGTGTTTTCATCGGAATGTTCTAGAAGTGTCTAGAAGGTTCACCGATCCGGAAGGGGAAGGGTACATGGATGTGTCATGACAAAGTGGAATGGTTGCATCATGTCCTAGGTCACTTGGCTAGACACTTGGAAGAGAGAAATCAAACTCTAATTTTAAAGTCAAAAGGCAGTTTGAAAAAGTCAAATCCCAACATGGTTTTCGAGTTAGGGAGGGTTTCTGAGTTAGGGAGGGTTTCCACCTGGGTTAGGAACACCCTTGGATGACCCCCACCTATATAAGGAGGGGTGGGGGCGCACACCAAGGTATACCCCTTACCCTAGGCTCCCAAGACCCAATCCCTAGGCCACCGCTTCCCCCCAAGCCACCTGCGCCCTAGATCCCCTCTAAACCGCTGCTGCCGTCTAGCCTAAACCCTAGCTGCCGGCTGCTCTCTTCCCTTGGCATCTAAAATCTAGATCACCGAGGCCCTCTTCGACTCCACCATACTCGCTCCGGCTTAGTCGAAGCCCTGCGAGATCTCCCCTCTACTTCTGACACCACGCCGTCGTTCTGCCGGAATCGCGAGGAGAGAGCTACAACCTCTGTTGCCTGCTGGAACAAGGGAGAGGAAGGTCTTCATCGAGTACCGTACGTGTGACCGACTGTGGGAGCACTACCGGAATGCGTCACCAGAAGGATCGCCTACGCGATCTTGAGATCGTCAAGTGAACGACTACATCACCCACGACAATCTGCTCTCGTTAACCGCTTTGGATCTTCGAGGGTTAGTACTCTATCGACTCGTTGCTACAATCTAGTATATAGATCTTGGCTTGTGTGTGTTCATGTGATAGAAATTTTTTGTTTTCCATGCTACGAACCATTACAGTGGTATCAGAGCCTTGTCTATATGTAGATCTGTTGCATGAGTAGAACACAATGGTCATTGTGGGTGTTGATGCTTTTATTGTCGATTGCTTCTTGTGTACTTCGCATCTTGTGAGATGGTGGGATGAAGCGGCCCGGGCTAACCTTACATGACATCGTTCATGAGACTTTCTCCACGCTTGACATGCAACTTGTATTGCATAAGTGTCTTTGTGGGTGCCTGTTTCTCCCAACATAGTGAATATTCAATTTACAACGGGTGATTGACAATACTAGTATCAACATTGTGGTTCTTGTTCGTAAGTTAGAACGACACTTATTGAAAGCCCCAAACCACGTAAAACATGCAAAGAAAATTATAGGCGTCTAACTTTGTTTTGCAGGGGTGTGTTGTGATGTGATATGGCCATGATTGTGATTATATATGATTTATGCATTGTTCCTTATTGTAAGTCGGCAACTGGCAGGAGCCTTATGGTTGTCTTTTAATTTCGTTAAGACCTGCGTGTCTATTATTCAAAATAGTTGTAATAGTTGATGCTGGTGGAAGATAACCATGGAGCGGTGCCATTGACCTTGACGCCACGCCGGTGATGATGGAGATCATGTTCGTGCTTGAAGATAGAGATCGAAGGCACAAGAAGAAAGGCTATATCATATCACATATTTTGAATTGCATGTGATGTTAATCCTTTTATGCATCTTGTATTGCTTAGATCACGACGGTAGCATTATAAGATGATCACTCTCACAAAATATCAAGTTATAAAGTGTTCATCCTTAGTAGGCACCATTGTCAAAGCTCGTTGTTTCGAAGCACCACGTGATGATCGGGTGTGTTAGATTCTGCGAGTGTATACAATGGGAGCAAGCCAGATTTGCTCATGCGGAAACTAAGGTTAAATCTTGATGAGCCTAGCATGCACAGACATGGTCTCGGAACACGGAGTACAGAAAGGTAAAGCATGAGTCATATAGATAATATGATGAATATGATGATTGTTCGCCTTTGAAACTACATCATGTCACGTGATGATCGGAATTGGTGTAGTAGATTTGGTTCATGTAATCACTAAAACAATGTGAGGGATATTGTTTTGAGTGGGAATTCAACAGCAATATGATTAAAAGTTGAACACTATTTATCATAAATTAAATCAAAGTGTATTTGCATAGTTGTTGTAGTCATTGGCATCCGTTTACCACCTTGCGCTTAGTTATAATTGAGATAATAGAACTATATAATTCTGGATAGCTACTTTACGGACTGGTATCATATTGTTTTGATGTGTTAATCTAAAGTATAAAAGTCCTATTGCAAACTTTCAGTAGGTTATGGTTACTTTTGAAGTTTAATAATTAATATTAAATCAGGAGTAACAATTCCAGTGTTAGTATATAAATATCATGTTTGTTTCCATGATTCTTGATATTCAAAAGATTGTTTTAATTCAAGGTTATCAGGGAGCTGAAAGAATTGTTTCAGAAACCATCATGTGTGAAAGATATTGTGATATCTGAAACGAAGTTTTGGTTGCAACATGATAGAGTATAATATGGCAAAAGTCATGTTCTCATATTTGATGAGAATTTGCAAAAGGTTGGAGACGCTGGTCGTCCTAATCCTCCAAAAGGCTTTAGAGCAACATTATACTCGCAATTCACCGTTATAAGCTAAAGTAGCTTGATCATGAATAGTTCCATGATAAGGATGAATATTTGATGTAGGTAAAATGTTTACTACACTAAAAGATTACTAAACAAAATGTAATTGAAAGAACACCAAACATTTGATGATGGTGATCTACTTCAAAGTGCAAGTCTAAAGACATTGGTATTTAACTATACACGCTTTGGACTATCTGTCATGAGTATGGCGCCACTGTTGATGTTGATAGATTCTTTTGAAAGGATAAAGAAATATTGAAAGAGAAATCTAAGAAATATTTGGTAGAAGAGAAAAGACTAGAATTGTTCAGCTTAGGTATATAGAAGATATATATGTTATGTTCTTTGCTTGTTAAACGATGTGGTTCTTAATGTAACATCCCAGATTTTTATATTAAGACGTTACTATAATGCATCATCCTTGCACCTTTGCATCATACAATTAAAGTTGCAATAAAACCCTAACACCAAACAATGACAAAACTCTAATAAAATTCCTCTATATGAGAAAGAAGGGGATTTCTATGCTTGGACTTCCTAAAACCTTTTAAAAATATTTTTTCTCTGGTTCTATGAGGACCACCTCATTTTTACAAAAATTCAGAAACTAGTCTCACTAATTTTGGTTTTGTTATGCAAAAGTTATTAAAGAAAAGGCAAAGCTGAAAATGCTAATTGCATTAAACAAAAAAAACTGCCTAACCTACTAGGCCGGCTGCGCATGCCCACCAGCGCGCGTGTATCGCCTAACCTACCAGCGCCCATGCCGCCATCCCACCAGCGCCCAAGCCACCAGCCCGTAGCGCCAGCCCGCCCGCACCCGTTGACCGCTCGGACCCACACGGCATCACCTCCGTCGGTCTCTAGGACGAACACGCCGCCACCACCTCCCAACCGACCGTGAATCTCGGCCGATTTTGGAACGAATCCATGCCCCTGCCGCCAAGAAACGAGTCCTATTTAATTCTCGGTGTCTCGCTCCGCCAGAACCCTAAAACTATTTCGCGAACCGCCACAGGGCTGCCGATTGAAAGCTCGAATCGATCTCGCTCCACCGTAGCAGCTTTGGACGGTGAGCTTTTACCAAAAAACCGAATGCCCCTTCCTCCCCTTCTCTATCCCTTGCCTCCCCTTCTAACGGCCACGTCGCCTGTGCTTTTTTCCCCTTGATTAGGAGCCCGCGCCGCCCAAAATTCGTCGCCAGAATCCGAGACGGTCAGCCGCCGTCTAACGCTGATTGGGGAGGAGATAGGCGACACCGATCTTATGAACGGAACCACGAGGAGGAGATGATCCTAGCCGTCAAGACTGTCGCCTCAGAAGGGCATCACTGCGACCGCCGCCGCCACCAACCGCATTGCCACCGTCCGCCGCCGTCAACATCGTCGCCACCGCCACCAGTAAGTCACCGCTGCCCTGACCATTGGATCGTTACCGAACGGCGCAGATTAGATGACTGAGGCGAAGGGGTATCAGCGAATCGCGCTGGGCTGCGTGGCAAGTCGCGTCAGCGCGTCGCGTCAGCCCGCGTCGCCTAGCTGTGGCCAATCAGAAACTGCCACCTGTCGCAAGCCCGTTAGGTTTAGAATTTAATTTGGCAGGTTATATCTAAATCTTGAGAAATTCATAGAAATTCAACCATTTGGCAAAAAATCGCGTATAATATACCGTTGGATTCACAAAATTGTGTAGAAAACAGATCTGAAATGATTTGGCGAGTTTGTAGTAGTATTTGCTTTGTAGAATTTAATCTCTAGATTGGAGTATTTAATTCATAGAAAAATAATTAGAACTCCGTTTTAGTTGATTCTTGTTGCATTGGCCTTGTATTCACAATGCCTACTGACTAAAATTATAATACCTTGCTTAGGATCTTTAGATCTGATTCGGGGCTAATTAGATGGTTGGATCTCTTTATGAGCCTATAAATTAAAGTAATGATCCAAATTAATTAAAATTTGTGGGAAAGTAATACCAACAACATCCCCAACATATTAGCAACCCAATAAGGATACCTTGGTCAATTAGAACACAATCTTTCATAATTACCATGTTGCATGCATGCATATTATTTCTGTGGCATTATTTTGTGCAAGTTGTGATTAGATCTATGTTTGTGTTTTGTTAGATTGTTCGGAGTGCGCTGAGAAGTACTATTGTGTAGAGTGCTGCTCAGATCAAGGCAAGTTACACCACTTGTTCATAATCTTGTCCCAGTTTTGATTCTATGCATGTGATTTTCAAATTCTATAGTACGCATGTGTAGGATGTTCTAGTAGAATTTTTCTTAGTATTATTTTAATAGTGCGATGATTTTGTAGTATGCCATGAGTAGCTCTATACTTAGGATTTTTCCTCTCCTAATAGGTTACCCCTATTTTTGCTAAGTACTTGCTATGCTATGTATATATAAAGTACCGTTGGGGGTTCGAAAGACAAGAAATTTTCTAAGTATAAAGGCTCTCTTGATCGATCTTTTCTTCTCAATGCCACTTAAAAATAAATCTAAGTTTTCTTCTGGGCGGAACGGTTGTCGGGTCAACGAGTGAGATTTTGGTGGAGGACGGCCGCCCAGGAATCAAAGAAGTCTGCCATGTTTCAGAATTCAGAAGCTTCCAGTGCAACCACAATACATATGGGCTCTGTCTTGG
This sequence comes from Avena sativa, assembly GCA_916181665.1. Taxonomy (NCBI): domain Eukaryota; kingdom Viridiplantae; phylum Streptophyta; class Magnoliopsida; order Poales; family Poaceae; genus Avena; species Avena sativa. The sequence continues at coordinate 224,725,131 of OV702296.1, forward strand.
CCTAGTACTTAGTAGGAAACCTCACCGGGGTACCAACATTTGGAGGTTCTTGGCACGGTTGGATCCAGCTGGTATAGGGGCTACTAAGGGAAAGCCTCGCCATGGTCTTGTCTGTAAAAGGACTTGATCGTGGATTGTGGGTAAAGTGAACAAACTCTCGAGAGTATTGCAATCTGATCGATCAGCCGAGTTTACGGAAAAGAACCCTTGATCATCTGAAGGATGGAGCCTCTAAAGGATCTTCCTCTCTCTCTCTCTTTCAAAACTTAAAGTTTTCTAAAAAACCCAAGGCGTGAGTCATATCGTTATTGGGTGGGTTTTGGGAACTTGGTGAGTAATATCAAAGTGTTAGGTTGTTGGACACTTGGTGAGTAATATCCTCGTGTGCCGTTCGACCATATATTACTTAAACAAATGTTTACAAAGTAGGGAAATTTCCTCTTCTTTTCCATACTTAAGAAAATTAGCTTTGAGAAAATGAACTCCACAGCCTAAACTAGCCTTGCATGTAGAGTTAGTCTTTTTCTTTCCTTGGTGTAATTTGCCAATACATTCAAAGTATTGACCCAACTTGTTGGCTGCATGTCTTATGTGCAGAATCCGAAGATTGAAAGGTGCATAGGGATCACGAGTCTACACTCAACAAGCCTGGGGCATTGATGGACTCAAGCTGCTTTATGTTTTCGCTATTATTTGAGCTAGCTTAATGCTAAGCAAATTTGTAATAAATTCATACTCTGGATTCCTCGAGTAATAATGACTTTGTGTTTTATATGATATTCATCGACTGTGAGTGCTAGCTATTGATCTAGGGACTAGCATGTAAATCACAGGGACTTAGGATCTTCATTGATCCAAGATCACAACAGATGGTATCAGAGCACATCGTTGCCTGTAGGCTGTGACCCTAGGATTGGAACCACCAACTTATGTGCCTTTATTCTTCTAAGTTATTTTTCACGCACCTCTAGTACCTGCTTTTCCTCTACTTGTTTAAGTATCTATTTTTCATTCTTCTAACTTAAAGATGACAAGCTTCCTCTACAACACCGTCGCGGACATCGAGCCCCTCCGCTTTGGTGGATGCCGCATGGACCTCCTCACACGTCTGGAACTTCCCCTACCAACAATCCAGGGAAGCACAATGAAGAAACTCCACAAGGACGGCTGCTAGGGAGTCAAAGTCATCTAGCCAGGACAAGAGAGATGCAAGCTCCCGGAGGAGGACATAGCAATCCACATCGTTAGCAACCCCAAGGAGAAGGCCCTTAGCATCAGCTTGCAGCAGCTCATTGGTCGCCTATGTGGACGCCATCACGAAATTCTCCAAGGACACTGTGGCGGCCTTTTTGGAAGGAGAGATGAGGAAGTAATTCCCATGGAGTTAACCTTTGAGGAAAGGGCTTATACCAAGCGCCGAAGGACCCAATATCAAGACTTGGAGTGCCACATCCATGACCTTGAAAAGGGTAGCTTCCTCGAGATGCTAAGAAACGATGAGCTATGCGTTCTCATCAAGGAGAAGGAGGAAATAATCAAGCAGCAGGAGGAGGCAATAAAGGTCCAAGAGATGAAGTTCCAAGACCAAGAGAAAAAGTTCGCTAACCAAGAGAAGATGGTGATAAATAAAAACAAGAGGATTAGGGAACTCAAGCAGGAAATCGAGGGAACTGAAGTACAGACCGAGGGCCTTTGCAAGATAATCAATGATGTGCGTGCTTCCAAGAGGAACTTGACAAAGCAACTTGAAGCCACGAATAAGTCAAGCCTAGTGGAGGAACTGCAAGGCGAGAAGGAGGGACTTCAGGAACAGCTAGAAGCCACTACCAAGAAGCTGCAAGATGAAATAAAGGACCTCCAAGAGAAGCTTAAAGCCACCACAAAGGATATGCAGCTGTACAAGACAACCCTAGAGCAGGAGGGCTAAACGTTCGAGGACGAGGAAGGCGTGGAAGATGTGTAGTAGTTGGACCACCTTTAAATTCTATAGTTGAATGTTTTTCGCAATTGTAATAAATACCAAGACATGTTTGGTTTAGTTAATGATTCTGTGTTATACTTATGCTGCTTGTGTCTTGTGTGCCTTGTGTGTTTTCATAAGGGTAGGAGTTTACTACTTAGTCTCTCTGCCTATTTCTTAACTTGTTTCTCAAACCCCACAGATGCCGCCAAGACGTGCGAACACCGAAATCCCCCCAGAGATCGCACAACTTTTGGCCACTCAGAACCAGCTGATCCAACTGCTCACTTAGAACATGCAAAACAACAACAACAACAACAACAACAACGCACCACCTCCGCCACCCCCACCTCCACCACCACCTCAATAGGATCGCTTGACTCAGTTTTTGAGGTTGAACCCACCTACCTTCACTAGCAGCGCTGAACCAATCATTGCATATGACTGTCTCCGCACAATTAACAATAAGTTAGACACCATGCAAGCTGTCGGAGTCAACAAGGTGCGTTATGCCATGCACCAGCTTGAAGGACCTACTGCAGAATGGTTGGATAACTACCAATTCACCCACCCAGATATCGATGCTATCACTTGGAATCAGTTCGAGATAGCTTTCCGCACTCATCACGTGGCTGCTGGTGTCATGACTCTGAAAAGACGCGAGTTTTGCAACTTACACCAGTTGCACCGTTCGGTCACCGAGTATGGTGAGATTTTCAACAAGCTCGCCCGTTATGCACCCGATGATGTCTCCACTGATGCCAAGAGGCGGGAGGAATTCTTAAGAGGACTCAATGATGAGATATCAATTCAGCTTGTGGCTCAGAAGATTGACAACTTTCAGGAGCTCTTGGACAGGGCCATTGTGGTTGAATCCAAGAGGAAGATCATAGAGAACCGCAAGAGGAAGTCTAACCCTCACAATCACTCTGTTCCGTACCAGAAGAAGCGCACTTCATCACCACCACCTTATAACAGTAATTTCCACAACCATAATGGTCATCACCATGGCGGTCACAAACATAATTGGCATAAGCACCGCAATGGAAATGGCAGCAATGGAAAGGATCTTAGTGAGGTGACAGGCTTTAAGTGCAACAAGACAGGGCACTATGCAACCACTTGCCTCGAGAAGAAGAACGGAAATGGCAATGGACACAACCATGGTAATGGAAACGGGAAGAAGCCAAATCCATTTGTCAAAGCCACGGTGAATCATGTCTCTATGGAGGATGATTGTGACGCACTGGACTCCGTGATTGGTAAGTTCAAGCTCAATTCCATTCCCGCAGTTGTTCTTTTTGATACTGGTGCATCACATTCATTTATATCAAGGGTATTTGTGGATAGAGGCAAGATACCTATGGAGACTATAAATTCTCCCCTAAGGGTAAGTTCTCCTAGAGGAGAAATAGTGGCAAACTCCGGTTGCCGGGAGTTAGAACTAAGGATTGGGACACACATCTTTCCCACAAGTCTAGTAGTTCTGGAGTCACAAGGACTAGACATAATCTTAGGCATGAATTGGATGACCGAATATGAGGGAGTCATAGATTGTGCCAAAAGAACTGTCACGCTCACAACACCAGAAGGGAAAAGGATTCATATCAAGTCAAACTTTGCTCTTAAGGAAGTTATGGTGAATTCTCTTAAGGGGGTTAGCTTGGAGGATGTACCCATTGTGAAGGAATACCCAGATGTCTTTCCGGAGGAATTACCAGGGATGCCTCCCGCCCGTGATATTGAGTTTCTCATCGACTTGATGACAGGCACAGGACCGATAGCCAAGAGACCATACAAGATGGATGTGGACGAGTTGAATGAACTCAAGAAACAGCTTAGGGAACAATTGGACAAGGGATTCATCCAACCCAGCGCATCATCTTGGGGAGCGCCTGTCCTATTCGTGGAAAAGAAGGATAAAACCAAGAGGCTAGTTGTGGACTACCGCTCGTTGAATGAAGTGACGATCAAGAACAAGTAACCACCGCCTAACATCAATGACCTATTTGATCAGTTAAAGGGAGCTAGTGTGTTCTCAAAGATCGATCTGTGATCAGGCTACTTTCAGCTAAAGATTCGAGAACAGGATGTGCCCAAAACAGCCTGCACCACAAGATATGGATTGTATGAGTACACCGTGATGTCGTTTGGACTAACCAATGCCCTGACATACTTCATGACCATGATGAACAAGGTGTTCATGGAATATCTGGACAAATTTATCGTGGTATTCATAGATGATATACTTATATACTCCAAGGATGAGAAGGAACATGAGAAGCATCTGCGCCTAATTATGGAGAAGCTAAGGGAACACAAGTTGTATGCCAAATTCAGCAAATGCCGCATTTGTTAAAGGAAGTGGGTTTCCTTGGTCATGTTGTGTCAGCAAAAGGAGTTGCCGTAGAACCTAGTAAGGTAGCTTCCGTAACTGAATGGGAGTCACCCAAGAATGTGGGAGATATTAGGAGTTTCTTGGGCCTTGCAGGATATTACCGGAGGTTCATTGAAAACTTTTCCAAAATAGAAAAACCCATGACTGAACTATTGAAGAAGGAAAATAAATTCCTATGGACCGAGGCATGTGAAGCAAGCTTTCAAGAGTTGAAGATACGCCTCGTAGCGACACCAGTTCTGTGTCTGCCTGATATCCAAAAGGATTTTCAAGTCTATTGTGACGCTTCTCGGCAAGGACTTGGAAGTGTATTGATGCAAGATGGGAAAGTGGTATCCTATGCCTCTCGACAACTTAAGAACCACAAACACAACTACCCACACATGATTTAGAACTTGCGTCTGTGGTACATGCACTCAAGGTATGGAGACACTACCTCATGGGCAAACATTGTGATGTGTTCATGGATCATAAGAGTTTGAAGTACATCTTCACCCAAAAGGAGTTGAATATGAGGCAAAGAAGATGGCTTGAACTGATTAAGGATTATGACTTGGATTTACAGTACCACCCCAAAAAGGAAAATGTAGTAGTTGATGCCTTAAGTCGTCAAGTTTATGTGAATGGACTTACCGCAGGGGAACTTCCAGAGGATTTATGTAAGCAATTTAAAGACCTCAGGCTAGAAGTAGTTCCAAAAGGACATGTAGCGACTATGGAAATAGTGCCTACTCTTCAAGAGAGAATCAAGGAAGCACAAAAGGGGGATAAAGAGTTGGAAGAAATAAGGGTCAAAATAAGTGAAGGGAAGGCAAAAGATTTCCGTCTGGACAAACAAGGAACCCTTTGGTATGGAAACCGTTTGTGCGTTCCCAATGATTCCGATATCCGAAAGTTGATTTTACAAGAGGCTCATGATTCACCGTACTCAATTCATCCGGGTAACACAAAGATGTACATGGATGTGAAGGATAGATTCTGGTGGAATAACTTGAAAAGAGAAATTGCCGAGTATATTTCCCGGTGTGACGTATGAAATAGAGTTAAGGCCGAGCATTAAAAACCGGCCGGATTACTCCAACCACTACCTATACCCGACTGGAAGTGGGATAAGGTAGGCATGGATTTTATCACGAGATTGCCCCAGACTCGTTCAGGATTTGATTCTATATGGGTAGTGGTGGACCACTTTACCAAAGTGGCTCACTTTATCCCCGTAAAGACCACATACACAAGTGCTAAGCTTGCCAAGATATATATGTCGAGAATTGTGAGTCTGCATGGTGTTCCCAAGGGAATTGTGTCAGATAGAGGCACCCAGTTCACTTCAAAGTTTTCGCGACAGCTACATGAGTCTCTCGAAACCAGACTAGAATTCAGTACTTCTTTCCACCCTCAAACAGATGGCCAAACCGAAAGGGTGAACCATATTTTGGAGGATATGTTGAGAGCTTGCGTACTAGACTATGGATCTAGTTGGGATGATAACCTGCCATATGCTGAGTTCTCATACAACAACAGTTACCAAACAAGTATCAAGATGGCTCCGTTTGAAGTTCTATATGGCAGGAAATGTAGAACCCCGCTGTTATGGAGTGGAGTTGGAGAACGTAGCCTGTTTGGTCCTGAATTGATCAAGGATGCCGAGAAAAAGGTATGGCAGATCCAAAATAGGCTAAAAGTAGCCCAATCCCGACAAAAGAGTTATGCTGATTCCAAGCGCAGAGATGTGACTTATAAACTAGGGGACCGTGCGTACCTCCGAGTTTCAGCACTACGAGGAGTTAAGAGGTTTGGAATCAAGGGTAAGTTAGCCCCACGATTCATAGGACCATATAAGGTTCTGGCCCGTAGAGGAGAAGTTGCTTATCAGTTGGAGTTACCAGAAGGACTGACTGTTCATGTCTCACAACTAAAGAAGTGCCACCCGGAAATGGCTGAAACACCGCTAAGAGATACAGTTCCCCTAGATGAGGTTCAATTGGAGAATGACCTTACCTATGAGGAAAAACCCATCAAAATACTGGAAACAGCCAAAAGGATTACCCGTACCAAGACTATCAGATTCTGCAAAGTCCAATGGAACCACCATTCCGAGGAAGAAGCCACATGGGAACGTGAAGAAGATTTGAAGGCGGAACACCCACACCTATTTGCTAGCCAACCCGAATCACGGGGACGAGATTTTTCTTAAGGGGGGTAGGTTTGTAACATCCCAAATTTTTATATTAAGACGTTACTAGAATGCATCATCCTTGCACCTTTGCATCATACAATTAAAGTTGCAATAAAACCCTAACATCAAACAATGACAAAACTCTAATAAAATTCCTCTATATGAGAAAGAAGGGGATTTCTATGCTTGGCCTTCCTAAAACCTTTTAAAAATATTTTTCTCTGGTTCTATGAGGACCACCTCATTTTTGCAAAAATTTAGAAACTAGTCTCACTAATTTTGGTTTTTTATGCAAAAGTTATTAAAGAAAAGGCAAAGCTGAAAATGCTAATTGCATTAAACAAAAAAAACTGCCTAATCTATTGGGCCGGCTGCGGCAGCCCACCAGCACGCGCGCGTCGCCTAACCTACTAGTTCCCACGCCGCCAGCCCACCAGCGCCCAAGCCGCCAGCCCGCAGCGCCAGCCTTCCCGCACCCGCTGACCGCTCAGACCCACACGTCATCACCTCCGTCGGTCTCCAGGACGAACACGCCTTGTCACATTCCAAATTTTAGATTTGGTTCTGCATATCATTCATATCATTGCATCATACTTTTCCACGCAAAACCACCGATTGAAAAGTTTCGGCAAAACGCTATTTTCAAAACCCTATTCTATTTTACTACGAGGCTCCTGCGGGAGGCTTTAGTAGGACTTGTGTTGTCCACCCTTGTAGCCTAGAGGTTTCACTCATCCCTTGACCCTAGGTTGTTCCCCTCGATTTTACAAAAACTTAGGAGCAAGAATCGCCCGATTCGAAGCTCGTACGGAAAAGTTACGGAGGTTTTACAAAAGGAAAAAAGGAAAAAGAAACGGACCCAAAAAAAATCTGCCCGGCCCCGTGTCCGCGTAGGACCCCGCGAGGGGGCCCCACATAAGAGGCCCCGCACCCGCGCGCCGCCTTTTCCCCACGCAGCCGCCTCCCCGAAACCCGCGCCGCCGCCTCGGGATCGCCGCCGCCGCCTCCAGGTACGCCACCGCCGCCGCCCTGCTCTGCGCCACCTCGCGCGCCGCCGCTCCCGCCTGCAGCCGCCCCGCCTGCGCGCCGCCTCGCGCTCGCTCGCACGCCGCCTCCGCGCGCCGCGCCCGTAGCCGCCTCGCGCGCCGCGCCCGCACGCGCCACCGCCGCCGCGCGCAGCCGCCGCAGCCCGCGCCCCAGCGTCGCCGCCTCCGCGCGCGCACGCACGCGCCAGCGCACCACCGCCCTGCGCGCCGCACGCCGCTGCGTTGACCGCCACCGTTCCGCGCGCTGACCGTTTTCCCCTCCGCGCAGGAACCGCCGTCGCCGGAGCCGATCGCTTGTTCACTTGTGGGCAATTTGAAGAATGGAGGATTTGCTTTATTTATGTTGCTACCTGAATAATTTGAGCTAGCTTTGGGCTAAGCTTTTATTGTAATAATGGTACTCTGGATCTTCGTTATCTATGATACACGGATATTTTGCTATGTTATTCATCTCATTCTATTGTGGGCCAATGAACCGATCCAGGGATTGGCATGTCACATAGAAGCCACGGTCTTTTCAGAACCGCGGTGTTACAAGATGGTATCAGAGCCCGTGTGTCGACTGTAGGATCGTGACCTAGGATTGGATTAGGAAGCTATAGATTTATTAAAGCCTATATTAACTCTGTCTTTCATTTTATGCCTTTCACCCTCGTAAATTCTTACCATATGATATTCTCACACTTTCCTCTTTTACTTGATAGATGGGAGAAGTCAGGACTGAGTATGCTACCATGGAGTCACCAAGGCCCTTTGCAAGACAGTTAGCACAGCTCTCGCAGTCATTGGGATTGCCACTGCCCATGTTCAAGGGAAGGAGGCTGTACACCTATGGATATGGAGAGGATGCATGGGAGATCACTACCTTCATATTCAGGGATGCCGCCTTGCCAAATCCAGTGCATTTGATCTACACCAAGACATACTGCAACTGGGGACTTGGAATCAACTTGGCCATGCATGAAGCCCTGTCTCGCCAGTGCCATCAAGTCCGACATCTACTGCCAGCAGACTCACCCTACCGTGACTATGGGAGGCGTGATGAATATGGGCACATTGTGGTTACCCCGGGCGACAAGAACAACATGCCGCCCCGTCGAAGGCACATAGAGGACTTGGAAAGGGAGAATGGAGCTCTAGCTGAGAAAGTGATGATGGTGAAGGAGATTGCAGATTTTGCTAGCAATACTATGGCAGCCCAAGGACAGGAAATTGACACCTTGCATGAAGCTGTGGGAGTTATGGAGAATGCCCTGATAGCCAGAGATGCAACCATAGCTCACCTTCATGGCACTGTGCAGGAGAACACCCAGAACATACAACAGCTGCAAGGGACCGTCCAGGAAAGGGATCAAACTATTGAAGCTATGGCAGCCCAGATTGCCGCTCTCCAAGCGCAGCTGAACCCACCCTCTGATGATGACAATGGAGATGGTGGCAACAATGATGATGACAGTGGGAACGATGATGATGATGAGGACGAGGATGATGATGATGGAAACGACGATGGTGGAGGAGATGAGGCTGTTGCAGTTGCAGCAGAGAGTGAAGAAGAAGAGGAGGATCCAGAAGAGGTGGAGTTTGAGATCTCAAGTGATGATTCAGGAGAGGTATACACTCCACCGCCATGGTTGAACCGCGAACCGAAGCGCCAACGCATGACTGCAAGGACCTACCGCAACCTCTTCAAGAAGTAGATAGAAGTCCACCAAATAGTCCTCGTTAGGTAAAAATCGTTAGGATTAGTCTCGATCGATGTGAATCTTAGTTGCTGTTAGTTTGAGAGTGATTAGTTGCTTATTTGTGTACTCCAATATCCCAGGAATTATGTGTGCAAATTTTATGAAAGAGTTATGGCAAGTTTGGTTACTATCTGTGTTATTTTCGCTGCAGTTTTCTGCAGATACAGCAGTACTGTACGATTTTTCATATTTTCTGGTAACTGGGAAAAATCTGAAAAAACTAGGGCTAGTGCGAAACTCTCTGTACTGTATGTGCAAAAATCAGCTTATTTTTCTGACGAGTTTAAGTCAGGTGGAAAAATTCGCGAACGCTGCTGGACTGTTCTGGCAGATTGCTGTTTTGTTGCTTAGTTGATCAACTGTTTAGTTAACCATTGCCAACTCTTGTAAAACTATTTCAGTAGGTATATACTGCTAGGATAACCCCTGGGATGTTGCCGTATCACTTGTTTGTTGATGTGTTGCTTGCTTGTGATTGTCTGCTATTGTTTGTTGTTGATTGATCATATGCATGGGTAGAATCCTATTGTCGTAGTTGATTCTTTCTAAACTTACCTGTGCTGAACCGCATATGCCTCCCCGCCGTCAACCCACTGAGTTGGAGCAGCTCATGGCAGCTCAGGCACAGCTGACCCAAGTTATGAATCAGTTCATGGCAGCTCAGAACAACAACAACAATGGAAACAACCAGCCTCAGGGAGATGCTCTCACCAGATTTCTGAGGTTAAGGCCAGCTAAGTTCTCTACTACAACGGAACCAATGGTTGCTCTCGACTGGTTGCGTTCAGTCAACAAGGATCTAGTAACTGTTGGATGCACTGATGCTGAGAAGGTGAGGTTTGCCGCTCACCTACTGGAGGGACCAGCCGCTTCTTGGTGGGACACTTTTCAAATCACCCACCCGCTAAACACTGTGACATGGGCAATGTTCGAGGAAGGTTTCAGGACCAACCACGTGTCTTCAGGAGTTTTGAGCCTGAAGAGGAAGGAGTTCTGCAACTTGCGTCAAACCAATCGCACCGTGGCCGAGTACATTGAGGAGTTCAACAACCTGTCCCGTTATGCACCTGAGGATGTTGACACTGATGCAAAAAGGAGGGAAAGATTTCTGGATGGCCTTAGTGATGAGCTTTCAGTGCAGCTACTGGTGGTTTATTGCCCCACTTTCCAGGAGCTTATGGACAAGGCCAGGATCTTGGAAGGGAAGCACAAGCAGGTGGAAAGCCGGAAGAGAAAGAGTAACAATCACCACTCTGGTTCACATCACAAGTCTCGCACTTCATATGATGGATACTCCAAGCATGGAGGGAGTGACCATGGGAGCCATGACCGCCACCATCATGGAGGCGATGGGCATCGTCATGACAACCATAGGAGCAGCCACCACAGCCACAAGGGAGGACACTCTCACCACTCTGGAGGACACGGTGGACATGACCGCAACCGTGATCGCAACTTTGTGAAAAAGGATCTGAGTGAGGTGACGTGCTTCAAGTGTAAACAGAAGGGACACTATGCTGACAACAGTCCGGAGAGAAAGGGACTGAAGCCAACCAGCAACGAGAAGGCCACAGTGAACCACATGAATGTGGAGGAGATCCCAGATGAGCCTGACCTTGTGATTGGTAAGTTTCCAATCAACACTCACCCTGCACTTATACTTTCCGATACTGGTGCATCGCATTCATTCATATCAAGGGCTTTTGTGGATAAGTATAAGCTACCTACGGAGTCTATGAAAGGGTCTATTAGAGTGAGTTCACCTGGAGGAGATATGATAGCTAGTGCGGGATGCCGCAACTTAACTGTGAGGATTGGAACACACAACTTCAGTGCACATTTGGTAGTGTTGGAATCACAGGGGTTAGACGTTATTCTGGGTATGGATTGGATGTCTATGCATGAGGGACACATAAATTGTGCACAGCGAGCTGTTTCACTCAAAACCCCGGATGGTAAGAGAATTAGGTTCAAGTCAGCTGTGCGACCGCGAAGTTGTAAGTTGAATTCTCTTAAGGGGGTTAGCATGGATACTGTGCCAGTGATTAGGGATTACCCCGATGTGTTTCCGGAAGAGCTGCCAGGAATGCCACCTGACAGGGAAGTGGAGTTTCTCATCGACCTGATGCCGGGAACAGGACCTATAGCAAAGAGACCATATAAGATGGATGTGGATGAGCTGAAGGAATTGAAGAAGCATCTGAAAGAGCAGTTGGACAAGGGATTCATTCAGCCTAGTTCGTCGTCGTGGGGTGCACCTGTTCTGTTTGTGGAGAAGAAAGACAGCAGCAAGAGATTAGTAGTGGACTATCGCTCGCTGAATGAAGTAACCATCAAGAACAAATACCCCCTGCCGAACATAAATGATTTGTTTGATCAACTGGAAGGTGCGAAGGTGTTCAGCAAGATTGATCTGCGATCAGGCTACTTCCAATTGAAGATCCGGGAGGAGGACGTACCAAAAACCGCCTTCACCACTAGGTATGGTTTATATGAGTATACGGTTATGTCTTTTGGACTAACGAATGCCCCGGCATATTTCATGACCATGATGAACAAGGTATTTATGGAGTACTTGGACAAGTTCGTGGTGGTGTTTATTGATGACATACCGATATATTCCAAGGATGATGTTGAGCATGAGAAACATCTGCGACTGATTATGGAGAAGCTGAGGGAACACAAGCTGTATGCCAAATTCAGCAAGTGTGAATTCTGGCTTAACACTGTTGGGTTTCTTGGACACGTAGTGTCAGGAGAAGGAGTCGCTGTTGATCCAAGCAAAGTGACTGCAGTGACAGAGTGGGAAGCGCCCAAGAATGGAGGAGAGATACGAAGCTTTTTGGGACTTGCTGGATATTACAGGAGGTTCATTGAAAACTTTTCCAAGATTGCTAAGCCGATGACTGAACTTCTGAAGAAGGAGAGGAAGTTTGAATGGACGGATGTGTGTGAAGCCAGTTTCCAGGAACTGAAGCATCGATTAGTGACTGCACCTGTTCTGTGTTTACCAGACCTTTAGAAGGATTTCCAAGTGTGTTGTGATGCTTCTCGACAGGGACTTCGGAGTGTGCTGATGCAAGATGGGAGAGTAGTGTCATATACCTCGCGACAACTTAAGCACCATGAGCGGAATTACCCCACACACGACTTGGAGTTAGCATCAGTGGTTCATGCGCTCAAGGTATGGAGGCATTACTTAATGGGAAAGCACTGTGATGTGTACACCGACCACAAGAGCCTGAAGTACATATTCACGCAGAAGGAACTGAACATGAGGCAAAAGAGATGGTTGGAACTTATCAAGGATTATGATATGAATCTGCAATACCACCCAGGAAAGGCCAATGTAGTAGCAGATGCTCTGAGCCGGAAGGTTTATGCCAATGGTTTGACAATTGGTGAATTGCCTGAGGATTTGTGCAAGCAATTCAAGGACCTTAGACTGGAGGTAGTATCTGAAGGATACTTGGCAACAATGGAAGTCCAACCAACACTACAGGACAGAATCAGGAAAGCTCGAGTGGGAGACAAAGAGATAGATGAGGTTAAGGAAAAGATGAAGGAGGGTCGAGCAAGGGAATTCCGCGAGGATGAGCAAGGTACCTTGTGGTATGGGGATCGTTTGTGCGTTCCCAACGATCCGGAATTGAGGAAGTTGATTCTGCAGGAAGCTCATGACTCGTCGTATTCCATACATCCGGGCAATACGAAGATGTATATGGACCTAAAGGACAGATTCTGGTGGAACAACATGAAAGGAGACATCGCTGAGCATATTGCCCTATGTGATGTATGCAGCCGTGTGAAGGCGGAACACCAGAAGCCAGCAGGACTGCTACAGCCATTGCCCGTGCCGGATTGGAAGTGGGATAGAGTGGGAATGGACTTTATCACAGGATTTCCCAGGACCAGGTCAGGATATGACTCCATTTGGGTAGTGGTCGACCATTTTACCAAGGTAGCCCACTTTATACCGGTGAAGACGACCTATACGAGTGCAAAGTTGGCCAAGATTTACATGGACAGAATTGTGTGCCTACATGGAGTTCCCAAGAGTATCGTATCTGATAGGGGCACCCAATTTACCTCACACTTCTGGCGCCAGCTGCACGAGTCACTCGGTACTAGATTGGAGTTTAGCACGACATATCACCCGCAGATTGATGGACAGACCGAGAGGGTGAATCAGATTTTGGAGGACATGCTGAGAGCTTGCGCCTTGGCTCATGGCTCTAGTTGGGATGAGAATTTGTTGTATGCGGAGTTTTCCTACAACAACAGCTATCAAACCAGCATCAAGACGTCACCGTTCGACGTGCTGTATGGGAAATGGTGCCGAACACCATTGCTATGGGATGGAGTAGGAGAACGTCAGTTGTTTGGGCCTGATTTGATCAAGGACGCTGAGGAGAAGGTCGCCTTGATTAGGGACAGGCTAAAGGTAGCACAATCAAGGCAGAAGAGCTACGCTGACGCCAAGCGCAAGGAAGTGGTGTATGAGATAGGTGACAGAGCATACCTCAGAGTGTCGCCACTTCGTGGAATCAAGAGATTTGGAATTAAGGGTAAGCTGGCACCTCGGTTTATTGGACCGTATCGGGTCTTAGCACGCAAAGGAGAAGTTGCTTATCAGTTGGAGTTACCAGAGGCTCTGTCCGCTGTTCACGATGTGTTCCACGTATCCCAGCTGAAGAAGTGCCATCCGGAGATGGTGGATACACCATTGAGAGACATTGTACTGCTAGAGGAGGTTCAGCTTGAGAATGATTTGACCTATGAGGAGAAGCCGATCAAGATTCTGGAGACAGCGGAAAGGATTACCCGTACCAAGACGATCAGGTTTTGCAAGGTGCAGTGGGGCCACCACACCGAAGAGGAAGCCACTTGGGAGCGTGAGGACGACATCCGAGAGGACTACCCACACCTATTTGCTAGCCGCGCCGAATCTCGAGGACGAGATTCATCTTAAGGGGGTTAGTCTTGTCACATCCCAAATTTTGGATTTGGTTCTGCATATCATTCATATCATTGCATCATACTTTTCCATGCAAAACCACCGATTGAAAAGTTTCGGCAAAACGCTATTTCAAAACCCTATTCTATTTTACTACGAGGCTCCTGCGGGAGGCTTTAGTAGGACTTGTGTTGTCCACCATTGTAGCCTACAGGTTTCACTCATCCCTTGACCCTAGGTTGTTCCCCTCGATTTTACAAAAACTTAGGAGCAAGAATCGCCCGATTCGGAGCTCGTACGAAAAAGTTACAGAGGTTTTACAAAAGGCAAAAAGGAAAAAGAAACGGACCAAAAAAAAATCTGCCCGGACCCGTGTCCGCGTAGGACCCCGCGAGGGGGCCCCACATAAGAGGCCTCGCACCCACGCGCCGCCTTTTCCCCACGCAGCCGCCGCCGCCGCCTCCCCGAAACCCGCGCCGCCGCCTCGGGATCGCCGCCCGCCGCCGCCGCCTCCAGGTACGCCGCCGCCCTGCTCCGCGCCACCTCGCGCGCCGTCGCTCCTGCCAGCGCGCCGCCGCCTCGAGCCGCCCGCGCGCCGCCTCGCCTGCAGCCGCCCCGCCTGCGCGCCGCCTCGCGCTCGCCCGCACGCCGCCTGCGCGCGCCGCGCCCGCACGCGCCACTGCACGCGCCACCGCCGCTGCCCGCCACCCAGCGCCACCGCCTTCGCGCGCGCGCATGCACGCGCCAGCGCACCGCCGCCCTGCGCGCCGCACGCCGCCGCCTCGCGCGCTGCTCCGCCGCACGCTGCCGCCGCCCGCGCTACCGTCTCGAGCGCTGCCGCGTTGACCGCCACCGTTCCACGCGCTGACCATTTTCCCCTCCGCGCAGAAACCGCCGTCGCCGGAGCCGATCGCCGCCACCGTCCCGAGCTCGCCCCCGTTCGTCTCCGGTGAGTCCGCAGCCGCCATTGGATCTCAGATCAGCGGTCTAGATCGGCCGTTGACCAGTCAGCCCCCAGGCGTTGACTAGTCAGACGCCCAGTCAGCGCCCAGTCAGCAGCCGTGTTGACCAGTCAACAGACACAGTTGAGTGGGTATTTTCTTTAATCGTTTTAGTTGGCAGTTTTCGGTAGAAACTTGTAAATTGCGTAGAAATTAAACCGCTGGGCCAAAAATTGCAAATAAAATATGTGTAGATTCAGTGAGTCGTGTAGAATCTTGCTGTATCTTAGTTTCACACTTTTGCAGCAAGATTTAGTACAGTTTAATCAAAGGAGTTAATGACCTTTTTGGAGTAATTAATTCGTAGAAAAAGATCTGTAACTCCAAAAATTGCGTATGATATGTCCCTGGATTCAGTGGAATGAGGGGAATCTCATCGCGAATTAAAAGGGTAGGCTTACAGTAAAAACTTCTGCAGAAACTGTCTAGTGGCTTTCTGCAGTGTTTTAATTACTCGGGGAGTTTTATAATTCCTTTTTGAGTAATTCCAATTGATACTATTCCTAATTAGCGATGCCTATGCAGTAGATTTTTCCCAAGATTTTACAAATAGTATACTACCGGTAGTGAATTAATTGAGTCCTAGCTCTAGTTTTGAGCATTACTTTTTGCGTAATAGTTTTCCTAGCGCTAAAACTATTTTCCATGCATGCAATCAGCAGTATTATTGAATAGGATTATGTGGTGCAGCTGTAGCACCAATGCACTTGCCTTGCATACCTTCATCCATCATCTTTGTTGCATATGCTTGTGGAGTGTTTGTTTATGATTGCAATTGTATCATGTAGATTGTGACGAGTGCAACGCTTGCTCGTGTGTGGATTGTTCTTCCGACCGCTACAACCAAGGCAAGTAGATGCTACTTTGTTCATGATATCGTCCTACTATTTTCAATGCATTGTCGTGTATTTTGTAGATACATGTGTAGGATGATACTATCGCTATGTTACGACCTATTATGTGGTAGGGCTTTCCTTGTAGATGAACCACCGTTGGTAGATGTGCTTAGCCATGCTATGATGAACGAGGGCTGGGTTACATCACTGAAAGTTGTTTCTAAATGAGTTGTTTTGCAAAAACTAAAACAACTTAATCAATGAATCTCCTGGGTGTGATGGGATTGATAATTTTTGGTGGTTTCATTGCGGAAAGGCACCCAGGTATCAAGAGAGAATGATTGGCTTCTTTATTGTGTAGCTTACGTGTACAACCATGTGCCAATAATGAAATGGGCGGTTGGTTGGACTTAGTAGGTTGTGGTAACTCGAACCCGCGTATTCAGAGATGTAGAATTTTGGTAGGTTGGACCGGTGCGCGTCGGGATTGGGGTGCTACTTCCCGAACAGTCTCTTCTTGGACTTCTCCCTATCATCACCCAAAATGAGAGTGATGGTACGAGCTGGGCTGGCCAAGTCACATGGGTAAAGTGTACTAACCCCTGCAGGGTGTATAATCTAATCGATTAGCCGTGTCCCCGGTTATGGACAACTGAGTTGCTTGATATTGACTCCATGACATGTTTCTCGCTCATTCCAATTTCATAATTGTTTTAACGTTGTTGGATTAACTTAATTGGGATCTTTTCAAAGAAAATCAAAAACTGTTTATGAAAGTAGGACAAAGGTATTTGCAAATGCAAGCCAGACACAGCTCCACTTGCCAAATATGCATGTAGATGTTAGTACTATTGTCTCCATTTACTAGCTCTACTTGCCATACATTCCATGTATTGACCCTTCGGGGCTGCTACGTTTCATGTTGCAGGATATTCCGATTCTGAGTAATCGATATAGGCCACGGTACTCCACTCGACACTTGTTCACTTGTGGGCAATTTGAAGAATGGAGGATTTGCTTTATTTATGTTGCTACCTGAATAATTTGAGCTAGCTTTGGGCTAAGCTTTTATTGTAATAATGGTACTCTGGATCTTCGTTATCTATGATACACGGATATTTTGCTATGTTATTCATCTCATTCTATTGTGGGCCAATGAACCGATCCAGGGATTGGCATGTCACATAGAAGCCACGGTCTTTTCAGAACCGCGGTGTTACAAGATGGTATCAGAGCCCGTGTGTCAACTGTAGGATCGTGACCTAGGATTGGATTAGGAAGCTATAGATTTATTAAAGCCTATATTAACTCTGTCTTTCATTTTATGCCTTTCACCCTCGTAAATTCTTACCATATGATATTCTCACACTTTCCTCTTTTACTTGATAGATGGGAGAAGTCAGGACTGAGTATGCTACCATGGAGTCACCAAGGCCCTTTGCAAGACAGTTAGCACAGCTCTCGCAGTCATTGGGATTGCCACTGCCCATGTTCAAGGGAAGGAGGCTGTACACCTATGGATATGGAGAGGATGCATGGGAGATCACTACCTTCATATTCAGGGATGCCGCCTTGCCAAATCCAGTGCATTTGATCTACACCAAGACATACTGCAACTGGGGACTTGGAATCAACTTGGCCATGCATGAAGCCCTGTCTCGCCAGTGCCATCAAGTCCGACATCTACTGCCAGCAGACTCACCCTACTGTGACTATGGGAGGCGTGATGAATATGGGCACATTGTGGTTACCCCGGGCGACAAGAACAACATGCCGCCCCGTCGAAGGCACATAGAGGACTTGGAAAGGGAGAATGGAGCTCTAGCTGAGAAAGTGATGATGGTGAAGGAGATTGCAGATTTTGCTAGCAATACTATGGCCGCCCAAGGACAGGAAATTGACACCTTGCATGAAGCTGTGGGAGTTATGGAGAATGCCCTGATAGCCAGAGATGCAACCATAGCTCACCTTCATGGCACTGTGCAGGAGAACACCCAGAACATACAACAGCTGCAAGGGACCGTCCAGGAAAGGGATCAAACTATTGAAGCTATGGCAGCCCAGATTGCCGCTCTCCAAGCGCAGCTGAACCCACCCTCTGATGATGACAATGGAGATGGTGGCAACAATGATGATGACAGTGGGAACGATGATGATGATGAGGACGAGGATGATGATGATGGAAACGACGATGGTGGAGGAGATGAGGCTGTTGCAGTTGCAGCAGAGAGTGAAGAAGAAGAGGAGGATCCAGAAGAGGTGGAGTTTGAGATCTCAAGTGATGATTCAGGAGAGGTATACACTCCACCGCCATGGTTGAACCGCGAACCGAAGCGCCAACGCATGACTGCAAGGACCTACCGCAACCTCTTCAAGAAGTAGATAGAAGTCCACCAAATAGTCCTCGTTAGGTAAAAATCGTTAGGATTAGTCTCGATCGATGTGAATCTTAGTTGCTGTTAGTTTGAGAGTGATTAGTTGCTTATTTGTGTACTCCAATATCCCAGGAATTATGTGTGCAAATTTTATGAAAGAGTTATGGCAAGTTTGGTTACTATCTGTGTTATTTTCGCTGCAGTTTTCTGCAGATACAGCAGTACTGTACGATTTTTCATATTTTCTGGTAACTGGGAAAAATCTGAAAAAACTAGGGCTAGTGCGAAACTCTCTGTACTGTATGTGCAAAAATCAGCTTATTTTTCTGACGAGTTTAAGTCAGGTGGAAAAATTCGCGAACGCTGCTGGACTGTTCTGGCAGATTGCTGTTTTGTTGCTTAGTTGATCAACTGTTTAGTTAACCATTGCCAACTCTTGTAAAACTATTTCAGTAGGTATATACTGCTAGGATAACCCCTGGGATGTTGCCGTATCACTTGTTTGTTGATGTGTTGCTTGCTTGTGATTGTCTGCTATTGTTTGTTGTTGATTGATCATATGCATGGGTAGAATCCTATTGTCGTAGTTGATTCTTTCTAAACTTACCTGTGCTGAACCGCATATGCCTCCCCGCCGTCAACCCACTGAGTTGGAGCAGCTCATGGCAGCTCAGGCACAGCTGACCCAAGTTATGAATCAGTTCATGGCAGCTCAGAACAACAACAACAATGGAAACAACCAGCCTCAGGGAGATGCTCTCACCAGATTTCTGAGGTTAAGGCCAGCTAAGTTCTCTACTACAACGGAACCAATGGTTGCTCTCGACTGGTTGCGTTCAGTCAACAAGGATCTAGTAACTGTTGGATGCACTGATGCTGAGAAGGTGAGGTTTGCCGCTCACCTACTGGAGGGACCAGCCGCTTCTTGGTGGGACACTTTTCAAATCACCCACCCGCTAAACACTGTGACATGGGCAATGTTCGAGGAAGGTTTCAGGACCAACCACGTGTCTTCAGGAGTTTTGAGCCTGAAGAGGAAGGAGTTCTGCAACTTGCGTCAAACCAATCGCACCGTGGCCGAGTACATTGAGGAGTTCAACAACCTGTCCCGTTATGCACCTGAGGATGTTGACACTGATGCAAAAAGGAGGGAAAGATTTCTGGATGGCCTTAGTGATGAGCTTTCAGTGCAGCTACTGGTGGTTTATTGCCCCACTTTCCAGGAGCTTATGGACAAGGCCAGGATCTTGGAAGGGAAGCACAAGCAGGTGGAAAGCCGGAAGAGAAAGAGTAACAATCACCACTCTGGTTCACATCACAAGTCTCGCACTTCATATGATGGATACTCCAAGCATGGAGGGAGTGACCATGGGAGCCATGACCGCCACCATCATGGAGGCGATGGGCATCGTCATGACAACCATAGGAGCAGCCACCACAGCCACAAGGGAGGACACTCTCACCACTCTGGAGGACACGGTGGACATGACCGCAACCGTGATCGCAACTTTGTGAAAAAGGATCTGAGTGAGGTGACGTGCTTCAAGTGTAAACAGAAGGGACACTATGCTGACAACAGTCCGGAGAGAAAGGGACTGAAGCCAACCAGCAACGAGAAGGCCACAGTGAACCACATGAATGTGGAGGAGATCCCAGATGAGCCTGACCTTGTGATTGGTAAGTTTCCAATCAACACTCACCCTGCACTTATACTTTCCGATACTGGTGCATCGCATTCATTCATATCAAGGGCTTTTGTGGATAAGTATAAGCTACCTACGGAGTCTATGAAAGGGTCTATTAGAGTGAGTTCACCTGGAGGAGATATGATAGCTAGTGCGGGATGCCGCAACTTAACTGTGAGGATTGGAACACACAACTTCAGTGCACATTTGGTAGTGTTGGAATCACAGGGGTTAGACGTTATTCTGGGTATGGATTGGATGTCTATGCATGAGGGACACATAAATTGTGCACAGCGAGCTGTTTCACTCAAAACCCCGGATGGTAAGAGAATTAGGTTCAAGTCAGCTGTGCGACCGCGAAGTTGTAAGTTGAATTCTCTTAAGGGGGTTAGCATGGATACTGTGCCAGTGATTAGGGATTACCCCGATGTGTTTCCGGAAGAGCTGCCAGGAATGCCACCTGACAGGGAAGTGGAGTTTCTCATCGACCTGATGCCGGGAACAGGACCTATAGCAAAGAGACCATATAAGATGGATGTGGATGAGCTGAAGGAATTGAAGAAGCATCTGAAAGAGCAGTTGGACAAGGGATTCATTCAGCCTAGTTCGTCGTCGTGGGGTGCACCTGTTCTGTTTGTGGAGAAGAAAGACAGCAGCAAGAGATTAGTAGTGGACTATCGCTCGCTGAATGAAGTAACCATCAAGAACAAATACCCCCTGCCGAACATAAATGATTTGTTTGATCAACTGGAAGGTGCGAAGGTGTTCAGCAAGATTGATCTGCGATCAGGCTACTTCCAATTGAAGATCCGGGAGGAGGACGTACCAAAAACCGCCTTCACCACTAGGTATGGTTTATATGAGTATATGGTTATGTCTTTTGGACTAACGAATGCCCCGGCATATTTCATGACCATGATGAACAAGGTATTTATGGAGTACTTGGACAAGTTCGTGGTGGTGTTTATTGATGACATACCGATATATTCCAAGGATGATGTTGAGCATGAGAAACATCTGCGACTGATTATGGAGAAGCTGAGGGAACACAAGCTGTATGCCAAATTCAGCAAGTGTGAATTCTGGCTTAACACTGTTGGGTTTCTTGGACACGTAGTGTCAGGAGAAGGAGTCGCTGTTGATCCAAGCAAAGTGACTGCAGTGACAGAGTGGGAAGCGCCCAAGAATGGAGGAGAGATACGAAGCTTTTTGGGACTTGCTGGATATTACAGGAGGTTCATTGAAAACTTTTCCAAGATTGCTAAGCCGATGACTGAACTTCTGAAGAAGGAGAGGAAGTTTGAATGGACGGATGTGTGTGAAGCCAGTTTCCAGGAACTGAAGCATCGATTAGTGACTGCACCTGTTCTGTGTTTACCAGACCTTCAGAAGGATTTCCAAGTGTGTTGTGATGCTTCTCGACAGGGACTTCGGAGTGTGCTGACGCAAGATGGGAGAGTAGTGTCATATACCTCGCGACAACTTAAGCACCATGAGCGGAATTACCCCACACACGACTTGGAGTTAGCATCAGTGGTTCATGCGCTCAAGGTATGGAGGCATTACTTAATGGGAAAGCACTGTGATGTGTACACCGACCACAAGAGCCTGAAGTACATATTCACGCAGAAGGAACTGAACATGAGGCAAAGGAGATGGTTGGAACTTATCAAGGATTATGATATGAATCTGCAATACCACCCAGGAAAGGCCAATGTAGTAGCAGATGCTCTGAGCCGGAAGGTTTATGCCAATGGTTTGACAATTGGTGAATTGCCTGAGGATTTGTGCAAGCAATTCAAGGACCTTAGACTGGAGGTAGTATCTGAAGGATACTTGGCAACAATGGAAGTCCAACCAACACTACAGGACAGAATCAGGAAAGCTCGAGTGGGAGACAAAGAGATAGATGAGGTTAAGGAAAAGATGAAGGAGGGTCGAGCAAGGGAATTCCGCGAGGATGAGCAAGGTACCTTGTGGTATGGGGATCGTTTGTGCGTTCCCAACGATCCGGAGTTGAGGAAGTTGATTCTGCAGGAAGCTCATGACTCGTCGTATTCCATACATCCGGGCAATACGAAGATGTATATGGACCTAAAGGACAGATTCTGGTGGAACAACATGAAAGGAGACATCGCTGAGCATATTGCCCTATGTGATGTATGCAGCCGTGTGAAGGCGGAACACCAAAAGCCAGCAGGACTGCTACAGCCATTGCCCGTGCCGGATTGGAAGTGGGATAGAGTGGGAATGGACTTTATCACAGGATTGCCCAGGACCAGGTCAGGATATGACTCCATTTGGGTAGTGGTCGACCATTTTACCAAGGTAACCCACTTTATACCGGTGAAGACGACCTATACGAGTGCAAAGTTGGCCAAGATTTACATGGACAGAATTGTGTGCCTACATGGAGTTCCCAAGAGTATCGTATCTGATAAGGGCACCCAATTTACCTCACACTTCTGGCGCCAGCTGCACGAGTCACTCGGTACTAGATTGGAGTTTAGCACGGCAATCACCCGCAGATTGATGGACAGACCGAGAGGGTGAATCAGATTTTGGAGGACATGCTGAGAGCTTGCGCCTTGGCTCATGGCTCTAGTTGGGATGAGAATTTGCCGTATGCGGAGTTTTCCTACAACAACAGCTATCAAACCAGCATCAAGACGTCACCGTTCGACGTGCTGTATGGGAAACGGTGCCGAACACCATTGCTATGGGATGGAGTAGGAGAACGTCAGTTGTTTGGGCCTGATTTGATCAAGGACGCTGAGGAGAAGGTCGCCTTGATTAGGGACAGGCTAAAGGTAGCACAATCAAGGCAGAAGAGCTACGCTGACGCCAAGTGCAAGGAAGTGGTGTATGAGATAGGTGACAGAGCATACCTCAGAGTGTCGCCACTTCGTGGAATCAAGAGATTTGGAATTAAGGGTAAGCTGGCACCTAGGTTTATTGGACCGTATCGGGTCTTAGCACGCAAAGGAGAAGTTGCTTATCAGTTGCAGTTACCAGAGGCTCTGTCCGCTGTTCACAATGTGTTCCACGTATCCCAGCTGAAGAAGTGCCATCCGGAGATGGTGGATACACCATTGAGAGACACTGTACCGCTAGAGGAGGTTCAGCTTGAGAATGATTTGACCTATGAGGAGAAGCCGGTCAAGATTCTGGAGACAGCGGAAAGGATTACCCGTACCAAGACGATCAGGTTTTGCAAGGTGCAGTGGGGCCACCACACCGAAGAGGAAGCCACTTGGGAGCGTGAGGACGACATCCGAGAGGACTACCCACACCTATTTGCTAGCCGCGCCGAATCTCGAGGACGAGATTCATCTTAAGGGGGTTAGTCTTGTCACATCCCAAATTTTGGATTTGGTTCTGCATATCATTCATATCATTGCATCATACTTTTCCATGCAAAACCACCGATTGAAAAGTTTCGGCAAAACGCTATTTCAAAACCCTATTCTATTTTACTACGAGGCTCCTGCGGGAGGCTTTAATAGGACTTGTGTTGTCCACCCTTGTAGCCTACAGGTTTCACTCATCCCTTGACCCTAGGTTGTTCCCCTCGATTTTACAAAAACTTAGGAGCAAGAATCGCCCGATTCGGAGCTCGTACGAAAAAGTTACAGAGGTTTTACAAAAGGCAAAAAGGAAAAAGAAACGGACCAAAAAAAAATCTGCCCGGACCCGTGTCCGCGTAGGACCCCGCGAGGGGGCCCCACATAAGAGGCCTCGCACCCGCGCGCCGCCTTTTCCCCACGCAGCCGCCGCCGCCTCCCCGAAACCCGCGCCGCCGCCTCGGGATCGCCGCCTCCAGGTACGCCGCCGCCCTGCTCCGCGCCACCTCGCGCGCCGTCGCTCCCGCCAGCGCGCCGCCGCCTCAAGCCGCCCGCGCGCCGCCTCGCCTGCAGCCGCCCCGCCTGCGCGCCGCCTCGCGCTCGCCCGCACGCCGCCTCCGCGCGCCACGCCCGCACGCGCCACTGCACGCGCCACCGCCGCTGCCCGCGCCCCAGCGCCACCGCCTTCGCGCGCGCGCATGCACGCGCCAGCGCACCGCCGCCCTGCGCGCCGCACGCCGCCGCCTCGCGCGCTGCTCCGCCGCACGCTGCCGCCGCCCGCGCTACCATCTCGAGCGCTGCCGCGTTGACCGCCACCGTTCCACGCGCTGACCGTTTTCCCCTCCGCGCAGAAACCGCCGTCGCCGGAGCCGATCGTCGCCACCGTCCCGAGCTCGCCCCCGTTCGTCTCAGATCAGCGGTCAGCGGTCAGCGCTACCAGATCAGCCGCCATTGGATCTCAGATCAGCGGTCCAGATCGGCCGTTGACCAGTCAGCCCCCAGGCGTTGACTAGTCAGACGCCCAGTCAGCGCCCAGTCAGCAGCCGTGTTGACCAGTCAACAGACACAGTTGAGTGGGTATTTTCTTTAATCGTTTTAGTTGGCAGTTTTCGGTAGAAACTTGTAAATTGCGTAGAAATTAAACCGCTGGGCCAAAAATTGCAAATAAAATATGTGTAGATTCAGTGAGTCGTGTAGAATCTTGTTGTATCTTAGTTTCACACTTTTGCAGCAAGATTTAGTACAGTTTAATCAAAGGAGTTAATGACCTTTTTGGAGTAATTAATTCGTAGAAAAAGATCTGTAACTCCAAAAATTGCGTATGATATGTCCCTGGATTCAGTGGAATGAGGGGAATCTCATCGTGAATTAAAAGGGTAGGCTTACAGTAAAAACTTCTGCAGAAACTGTCTAGTGGCTTTCTGCAGTGTTTTAATTACTCGGGGAGTTTTATAATTCCTTTTTGAGTAATTCCAATTGATACTATTCCTAATTAGCGATGCCTATGCAGTAGATTTTTCCCAAGATTTTACAAACAGTATACTACCGGTAGTGAATTAATTGAGTCCTAGCTCTAGTTTTGAGCATTACTTTTTGCGTAATAGTTTTCCTAGCGCTAAAACTATTTTCCATGCATGCAATCAGCAGTATTATTGAATAGGATTATGTGGTGCAGCTGTAGCACCAATGCACTTGCCTTGCATACCTTCATGCATCATCTTTGTTGCATATGCTTGTGGATTGTTTGTTTATGATTGCAATTGTATCATGTAGATTGTGACGAGTGCAACGCTTGCTCGTGTGTGGATTGTTCTTCCGACCGCTACAACCAAGGCAAGTAGATGCTACTTTGCTCATGATATCGTCCTACTATTTTCAATGCATTGTCGTGTATTTTGTAGATGCATGTGTAGGATGATACTATCGCTATGTTATGACCTATTATGTGGTAGGGCTTTCCTTGTAGATGAACCACCGTTGGTTGATGTGCTTAGCCATGCTATGATGAACGAGGGCTGGGTTACATCACTGAAAGTTGTTTCTAAATGAGTTGTTTTGCAAAAACTAAAACAACTTAATCAATGAATCTCCTGGGTGTGATGGGATTGATAATTTTTGGTGGTTTCATTGCGGAAAGGCACCCAGGTATCAAGAGAGAATGATTGGCTTCTTTATTGTGTAGCTTACGTGTACAACCATGTGCCAATAATGAAATGGGCGGTTGGTTGGACTTAGTAGGTTGTGGTAACTCGAACCCGCGTATTCAGAGATGTAGAATTTTGGTAGGTTGGACCGGTGCGCGTCGGGATTGGGGTGCTACTTCCCGAACAGTCTCTTCTTGGACTTCTCCCTATCATCACCCAAAATGAGAGTGATGGTACGAGCTGGGCTGGCCAAGTCACATGGGTAAAGTGTACTAACCCCTGCAGGGTGTATAATCTAATCGATTAGCCGTGTCCCCGGTTATGGACAACTGAGTTGCTTGATATTGACTCCATGACATGTTTCTCGCTCATTCCAATTTCATAATTGTTTTAACGTTGTTGGATTAACTTAATTGGGATCTTTTCAAAGAAAATCAAAAACTGTTTATGAAAGTAGGACAAAGGTATTTGCAAATGCAAGCCAGACACAGCTCCACTTGCCAAATATGCATGTAGATGTTAGTACTATTGTCTCCATTTACTAGCTCTACTTGCCATACATTCCATGTATTGACCCTTCGGGGCTGCTACGTTTCATGTTGCAGGATATTCCGATTCTGAGTAATCGATATAGGCCACGGTACTCCACTCGACACTTGTTCACTTGTGGGCAATTTGAAGAATGGAGGATTTGCTTTATTTATGTTGCTACCTGAATAATTTGAGCTAGCTTTGGGCTAAGCTTTTATTGTAATAATGGTACTCTGGATCTTCGTTATCTATGATACACGGATATTTTGCTATGTTATTCATCTCATTCTATTGTGGGCCAATAAACCGATCCAGGGATTGGCATGTCACATAGAAGCCACGGTCTTTTCAGAACCGCGGTGTTACACGCCTCCACCACCTCCCAACCGACCGTGAATCTCGGCCGATTTCGGAATGAATCCGTGCCCCCGCTGCCAAGAAATGAGTCCTATTTAATTCTCCGTGTCTCGCTCCGCCAGAACCCTAAAAGTATTTCGCGAACCACCATAGGGCTGCCGATTGCGAGCTCGAATCGATCTCGCCGGAGCTCCGCCGCAGCAGCTTCGGACGATGAGCTTTTACCAAAAAACCGAAGGCCCCTTCCTCCCCTTCTCTGTCCCTTGCCTCCCCTTCTAACGGCCGCGTCTCCTGCGCCTTTTTCCCCTTGATTAGGAGCCCGCACTACCCACAATTCGTCGCCGGAGTCTGAAACGGTCAGCCGCCGTCTGACGCTAATTGGGGAGGAGATAGGCGACGCCGATCTTACGAACGGAACCGCGAGGAGGAGACGACCGTGTCCGTCAAGACCGCCACCTCGGAAGGGCATCACCACGACCGACGCCGCCAACGACCGCACCGCCACCATCCGCCGCCGTCAACATCGTCGCCACCGCCACCAGTAAGTCACCGCTACCCTAACCGCTGGATCGTTACCGAACGGCGTAGATTAGATGACTGAGGCGAAGGGGTATCAGCGAATCGCGCTATGCCGCGTGGAAAGTCGCGTCAGCACGACGCGTCAGCCCGTGTCGCCTAGCTGTGGCCAATCAGAAACTTCCACCTGTCGCAAGCCCGTTAGGGTTAGAATTTAATTTGGCAGATTATATCTAAATCTTGCAAAATTCATAGAAATTCAACCCTTTGGCCAAAAATCATGTATACTATACCATTGGATTCACAAAATTGTGTAGAACACAGATCTTAAATAATTTGGCGAGTTTGTAGTAGTATTTTATGTGTAGAATTTAATCTCTAAATTGGAGTATTTAATTCACAGAAAAATAATTAAAACTCTGTTTTAGTTGATTCTTGTTGCGTTGGCCTTGTCTTCACAATGCCTACTGACTAAACTTATAATACCTTGCTTAGGATATTTAGATCTTATTCGGGGATAATTAGATGGTTGGATCTCGTTATGAGCCTATAAATTAAAGTAATGATCCAAATTAATTAAAATCTGTGGGAAACTAATACCCACAACATACCCAACATATTAGCAACCCAATAAGGATACCTTGGTCAATTAGAACACAATCTTGCATAATTACCATGTTGCATGCATGCATATTATTTATGTGGCATTATTTTGTGCAAGTTGTGATTAGATCTATGTTTGTGTTTTGTTAGATTGTTCGGAGTGCGCTGAGGAGTACTATTGTGTGGAGTGCTGCTCGAATAAAGGCAAGTTACACCACTTGTTCATAATCTTGTCCTAGTTTTGATTCTATGCATGTGATTTTCAAATTCTGTAGTATGCATGTGTAGGATGTTCTAGTAGAATTTTTCTTAGTATTATTTTGCAAGTGCGATGATTTTGTAGTATGCCATGAGTAGCTCTATACTTAGGATTTTTCCTCTCCTAATAGGTTACCCCTGTTTTTGCTAAGTACTTGCTATGCTATGTATATATAAAGTACCGTTGGGGGTTCGAAAGACAAGAAATGTTCTAACTATAAATGCTCTCTTGAGCGATCTTTTCTTCTCAATGCCACTTCAAAATAAAAATAAGTTTTCTTCTGGACGGAATGGTTGTCGGGTCAACGAATGAGATTTTGGTGGAGGACGGCTGCCCAGGAATCAAAGAAGTCTGCCATGTTTCAGTATTCAGAAGCGTCCAGTGCAACCACAATACATACAGGCTCTGTCTTGGCCTAGTACTTAGTAGGAAACCTCACCGGGTAACAACATTTGGAGGTTCTTGACACGGTTGGATCAAGCTGGTAGAGGGGCTACTAAGGGAAAGCCTCACCATGGCCTTGTCTGTAAAAGGACTTGATCATGGATTGTGGGTAAAGTGAACAAATTCTTGAGAGTATTTCAATCTGATCGATCATCCGAGTTCACGGAAAAGAACCCTTGAGCATCTGAAGGATGGAGCCTCTGAAGGATCTTCCTCTCTCTCTCTCTTTCAAAACTTAAAGTTTTCTAAAAAACCCAAGGCATGAGTCATATCGTTATTGGGTGGGTTTTGGGAACTTGGTGAGTAATATCAAAGTGTTAGGTTGTTGGACACTTGGTGAGTAATATCCTCGTGTGTCGTTCGACCATATATTACTTAAACAAATGTTTACAAAGTAGGGAAATTTCCTCTTCTTTTCCATACTTAAAAAAATTAGCTTTGAGAAAATGAACTCCACAGCCTAAACTAGCCTTGCATGTAGAGTTAGTCTTTTTCTTTCCTTGGTGTAATTTGTCAATACATTCAAAGTATTGACCCAACTTGTTGGCTGCATGTCGTATGTGCAGAATCCGAAGATTGAAAGGTGCGTAGGGATCGCGAGTCTACACTCAACAAGCCTGGGTTACTGATGGACTCAAGCTGCTTTATGTTTCCGCTGTTATTTGAGCTAGCTTAATGCTAAGCAAATTTGTAATAAATTCATACTCTAGATTCCTCGAGTAATAATAACTTTGTGTTTTACATGATATTCATCGACTGTGAGTGCTAGCTATTGATCCAGGGACTAGCATGTAAATCACAGGGACTTAGGATCTTCATTGATCCAAGGTCACAACACTTAAGTATTGGATACTGAATTTGTTGGCGTGAATCGCCATACGAAACAACACAATTTATGAACTACAATGGCCTAAGTAACTAGCAAAAGAATATGTGATGATATTCATCGATAACAAATAAAGGTTGTTTTGTTGCTCGTTAATATCAAAGCTTGCCTTCAAGATTTGTTTTATCAGGTATTATGAGAACAAAAGGGTTGTTCAAATAATTTCCATATTCCATGAAAGATGGATGATATACAAGTCTAGTTCGAGAAATCACATCCATAAAGCTAATGCTAAAAATGTCAAAAGACAATTGATTGAAAGATCACTTAAGAAGTGACATCGCCGTTTAAATTATAGTGGAAAGAAAACATGAAGAAACCCCATACTTGATGGAATTTTGCAGTCTTTTGATTACGATCAAATGACGCTTGTGAAACATTCCTAGAGATAATTAAAACTCCGTTCATGGGCAAAAGGGAACAATGACTAGTTTATTGGAACTTGTACATATTGTTATATAAAGTCCATTATGTGTAGTCATGAAGTGATGGATTTGAACTTCATATGCTTTCTCCAAAAAAAATTGAGTGAATATATGAATATTTACTAATGAGGATGAAGTGTGAAACAATTTGAAAAGTTCAAAGACTTTCAAGATGAAGTGCAAAATCAGTGTAACAAAAAAATAAAGAATTTATGATAGGATCATAAAGGAATATTTTTGAGTTACAAGTTTAGCATAACACCTAAGATTTGAGAAATCGTTCTATGGATTTGCGTTTCCCGAAACACCATATGAGTATGGAATAATTGAGATATGTAATGAAACCTTGTTTGACATGGTAAGATCAAAGGTGTAATTCATAAAACTGCCATTATATTTTAAAGATTAAAAGTTTTAGACACTACCGCTTTTTCACTGAAAAGAGCTCCATCATGATCCATTGAAATGACACCATATAAAGTTATGGTTTGGGATAAAACCCAAGTTGTCCTTTCTTAAACATTGGTATGGATAAGTAAGATGTTTACAACCAAAGTAGGATGAGCATGTCTTTGTAGGTTATTTCGGATAATCATTGGGTACTCCTCCATAACACCAAAGACAAAAGTATTTGTCGCTTAGAACATCAAGTTTCTTGAGAAGAAATTTTTCGTGAAAAGTTAAGTGGGAGGACAATAGAACTTTTATAAGGTTAAAAGAACCTTAGCTATATGTGCAAAGTTGCGTTGCACAGGAAAGTGTTCCGAAGGCAGCAACAATGCTCATGGCTGTAAGATCCCACCTTTATAAAGGTAAAGATCCCTGTGATTGCAATGCTAGTCCCTGGATCAATGCTAGCATCCACAGTTTAAGATGAAGTACACAGATACAAAGGTCATTATTACATATCATTCCAGAGACAAACATACTCTTTTACAACTCCATGGCCACAGGCCTAATACAAGAGTTCAAATATTAAATAAGATAAATAAGTCTTCATCTTCATGTGCCACAGGCAAGCATGTTGAGTGTAGACTCATAACCCCTAATCATCATCAGAATAACCTGCAACATCACAAGTTACAACCACAGTGGGTCAATACATTTGGAATAGTATTGGCAAGTGATACCTTAGTAGAATATTAGTCATCTAGATACTACATGCATTTGGCTAAGTGTAGCTTAGGCTTGCTTTGCTCAAAATAGGTTTTACCTATCATTTGAAAACACTAAGTTTTTCCTTTGACAAAATCTTTCCCAAGGAATCACCAATAGACATTGGTGAACCTTCACCCTTGTTCAACCACAAGTTTTAACTTAGAAAATTGGGATGAGGAGATTCTTGATAGCTTCCATGTCTTGAGGCTCAAGTTGTCCAATAACATGGCTAAGTACTTAGATTCTTCCATCTGCAAAGGTTCTACACTTTCCCCACAAGACTTGATTTTCACCAAGACAGGACCTTTCAGAAGCCTTCCCTTAGACCAAATGGACGCGCTCCAACCTATCATCCCACTACCACCAACTTTCCAAATGGCTAAGTTATTGCAACCTATATGATCCAGGCAGAGCCCATAATGCCATGTGGCTACACTAGAAGCTTCTTAACATTTGGCATCTCAAATGCCTTTGTTCCTGGGTGGCCATCCACAAGTGAGATACACAAGTTAAACCATAGAAATGGGCCTTGTGTAACCACTCAACACAAACCATTCTTTCCATTCCACCCAAGTGTTTCATTCACTTAGTTGTTTTATTAAGCAAAACATAAGTCAATGACTTAGAAATATTTCACATAGCATGAATATATAATCCACCCTTGTTTGCTACTAGCTAGGCTAAGCATGACAATGTTAAGCATCTTAACTTAGAGGAAAATCTAACAATTCTACAACTACTAGGATTTCGCAAGCATAGCATATAGATACTTAGCAAAATATTCATGCAAGTCCTATTCAAAATATTTCTAATGCATAGGTGAAAATATAGGGATAAAATCATGAAGAATCACTTGCCTTGGTAGTTTGGGGAGTAGCAACAATCTTCACAACCACAATCACTATTAGCACCAAAATCTACACATAAAATAATGGCACCAAAATTACATAACAAAAATATACAAACAAAAATATATGAATGCATGCAAATGCCATGTGATGGTTTTTCTACACCAAACAAGACAAGTGTACAGTAATGAAACACAAACAAGTCCAAGATACTCAAAATAAACTTTATTTGATCTTTAAAATATTTTTCAAATAATTTATACACTCAAATTAAGCCTACAAATGTTTCTGTAAAAACAACCATTTTTACAGAGGCAAAACACTAAACATATTGCATAAACAGATAGGATTTTCTCTCCTAATTCCAATGATACAAAATTTGCAAAATTTGAACGTGTGGATCAAAAGTTATGAATTTTGCAAGATTGATCATCTAATAGACCTAATTCCAGATTTTAAATTTAAATCCTAGACACGCGGTGATGTCTGATTGGCCGATACCGTTTCCGTTGGATCAATCATCCAGAGCCGTAGGATTTAAGTGACACTGGGCGGCTCAGATCTAAAGAAAACGCTTCGTTAAGTGATCTATTTGTGGCCACAGGATCTAGATCTGATGGCTCACAATACTCTGACCAAGATCTGGCGGCGCGTGAGGCTACAGCGGTGGCGGACCTACTGGCGGTGGCATCCCGACAAGTCTAGGGGGTTAGGGGGAACGTGCAGATGCTTACCGAGCTCGCGTGACGATGGCGAATCTCAACGTGGACTTTGCTTGGACAGGGGCGCACTGGCTCGGCCGGAAAACCTTGTCGGAGTCCGCTCTCGCGTCAGGTGTTCACTGCCAGAGATGGAGGCGACGTTCTACGGTGCTATAAGATGAATGAAAGGCATTAGGAGATGAACATAGGAAAGGAGAACACAGTCGTAAGGACTAGGGGTCAAGGGGCGGTTTGGATTTACCATGATTGTTCGCCGAAGTCGGGCGGCGCTTCGGTCGTTCGCGGGGCTCGACGGAGACGATGACCTGGGGCATTTTAGAGCAAACAAAAGGTGTGAGAAGATGCGCATGGGTATGACAAGCAAGCTCGTAAGAATGAGAGGTGAAGGGGAGCACGGGGCTCACCAGAATAGGTCGCCGGAGTGCGTCGGGCAGCGGCGTTGCAACTTGAATTGCCGACAGCCTAGTGGCGGAAATGGTGTGTCGAGTGAGGTAAAATGAGCAGAGAGGGGAGGGGGTTAAGTAGCCAAAGCTGGACGGGGAGTTACTCGACGAATCAACGGAATTTAACTCGCGAATTCAACGGCAGTGACGGGGAAGGAAACGGCCGGAGTTGATTGCGGCGGGTTGAAGAGACGACTGACAGGTGGGGCTTGGTTGTCAGTGAGAGAAAGAGAGAGGAGGTGGGGTCCAGTCGTCATAGACTCTGCGGGTGTGCTTGCGAGTAAAAGAAAACGCTTCGGGGAAGGCGTTAGTTGGGCTAGATGGGCCGGACTGGGCTGGGTTGGGCTAGATTAGTCTGTTTGCTTTATTTTTTTCTCCCTTTCACTTTTTCTTTTTCTGAATTGAATTTCTGGTTTGAATTTGAAATCTCAAACCAAATCTGTTTCAATTGAAACTTTCTCCAAACAAAAGTTTTCTGAATCTTGCATCCTGGGATGTGTAAAACATCTAAACACACTCAATTTCAAAAAGGGTTTGGAAAAGAAGTTTAAATCATGCCTCATATAAATGTTTATAAAAAGTACATGAATGGTTTAAAAATCAAAATTTGTTTTTGAAAACATTGTCCAAACCTTAGGAACAACACTGAAACTCAAACTCAAATCCTTACTGATTAAAATAATTATTTTTCCTATTAGAAGGTAGCAATATGGCCATTGCCTTGCTTACATAAAATAATAAGCATCAAATGCTTCTGAATTTGCAATGACTTTGGAAATGAACCCTAAATGATCATGAATGCATGGATGATATGCAAAGCTTTGAAAACATGATTTTAGGGATGTTACAAATCTAACCCCCTTAAAGTGAATCTCGCCCTCGAGATTCGGATTGGCTAGCAAATAGGTGAGGGTGGTCTTTCCGAAGATCATCTTCTCTTTCCCATGTTGCTTCTTCTTTAGAATGATGGTTCCATTGAACTTTGCAGAATTTGATAGTCTTAGTACGAGTAACTCTTTCTGCAGTCTCAAGAATCTTGATAGGTTTTTCTTCATAAGTGAGATCACTTTCCAATTGAACCTCCTCCAAAGGTATAGTATCCTTTAAAGAAGTCTCTTCCATCTCTGGATGGCATTTCTTTAGCCGACTCACATGAAACACATTGTGAACTGCAGACAATGATTCTGGCAATTCAATCTCATAAGCTACTTTGCCTTTACGACTCAGAATCTTGAATGGTCCAACATATCTTGGGGCCAATTTTCCTTTGACTCCAAATCTCTTCACTCCACGAAGTGGTGATACTCTAAGATAAGCTCTATCACCCACTTCATATGTGACTTCTCTACGCTTAGGATCTGCGTAGCTCTTCTGTCGGGAATGTGCTATCTTCAATCTGTCCTTAACTAGTTTGACTTTCTCTTCAGCCTCTTTGATTAGTTCTGGTCCGAACAAATTTCTTTCTCCCACACCATTCCATAACAATGGGGTGGTACACTTTCTCCCATAGAGAAACTCAAATGGTGCCATCTCAATACTGGCTTGATAGCTGTTATTATAAGAGAATTCTGCGTAAGGCAGACTTTTATCCCAACTGGCTCCATAGTCTAGGGCACATGCCCTCAACATATCTTCAAGTATCTGGTTGGTCCTTTCTGTTTGTCCATCAGTCTGAGGATGAAAAGCAGTACTGAATTCCAACCTCGTTCCCAATGACTCATGTAATTGCCTCCAAAAATGAGAAGTGAATTGAGTTCCCCTATCAGACACAATACTCTTGGGTACTCCATGCAGACATACAATCCTACTCATGTAGATCTTGGCTAGCTTAGCACTTGTATAGGTTGTCTTCACGGGTATGAAATGAGCCACTTTATTTAGGCGATCCACTACTACCCAAATAGAATCATATCCTGAGGTCCTTGGCAATCTGGTGATGAAATCCATGCCAATCTTGTCCCACTTCCAATCAGGAATAGGTAGTGGTTGTAGTAATCCTACTGGTTTCTGATGTTCCGCTTTCACTCTACTACATACATCACACAAAGCAATATGTTCGGCGATGTCCTTCTTGAGATTATTCCACCAAAATCTTTCCTTCATATCCATGTACATTTTGGTGTTACCCGGATGGATGGAATATGGTGAGTTGTGTGCTTCTTGTAAAATCAGTTTCCGAAGCTCCGGATCTTGTGGAACACAGATACGTTTTCCATACCATAAAGTACCCTGTTCGTCTTCATGGAATCCTTTGGCTTTTCCCTTGCCAATCTTTTCCTTAATCTCTTCAATTTCCTTGTCTGTCTTTTGGGCTTCCTTGATTTTGTCCAAGAAAGTGGGTTGAACATCCAATGACATGAGATGTCCTTCAGGCACAATCTCCGATCCAAGATCTCTAAATTGAGCACATAGATCATCTGGCAACTCTCTCTTAGTAAGGCCATTCACAAAAACCTTACGGCTTAGAGCATCTGCTACAACATTTGCTTTACCGGGGTGGTATTGCAAACTCAAGTCATAGTCCTTGATGAGTTCTAGCCATCTTCTTTGTTTCATGTTGATTTCTTTCTGAGTGAAGATATACTTCAAACTCTTGTGATCTGTGAACACTTCACATCGTTTTCCCAAAAGATAGTGTCTCCATGTTTTGAGTGCATGGACAACAGAGGCTAACTCTAAATCATGGGTTGGGTAATTTACCTCATGAGTTTTGAGTTGTCTCGAGGCATAAGCCACAACTTTCCCTTCTTGCATTAGAACTGCAACCAATCCATGATGAGATGCATCACAATACACTTGGATATCTTTCTCCAAATCTGGCAGACATAAGACTGGTGCTGTCACTAGTCTCTTCTTTAATTCTTGGAAACTAAGTTCACATCCTTCAGACCAAGCAAACTTCTTGTCTTTCTTTAGTAACTCTGTCATTGGCTTAGCTACCTTGGAGAAATTCTCAATAAATCTTCTGTAGTATCCTGCCAAGCCAAGGAAACTACGAACTTCTTTTACTGACTTAGGAGATTCCATTCAGTTACAGCTGACACTTTAGCGGGATCAACTGCTACACCATCTCCTGACACAACGTGTCCGAGAAATCCAACTTCATTTAACCAAAATTCACACTTGCTAAATTTGGCATACAGTTTATGCTCTCTAAGCTTCTCAAGTATCAAACGCAAATGTCATTCATGCTCTTCTTTTCTCTTGGAGTAGATCAAAATGTCATCGATGAAAACTACAACAAACTTGTCAAGGAACTCCATGAACACCTTGTTCATCATATTCATGAAGTATGCTGGTGCATTGGTCAAACCAAATGGCATCACGGTGTACTCATGCAATCCATACCTAGTGGTGAAAGTTGTCTTAGGTATGTCTTGTTCCCTTATCTTGAGCTGGAAATAACCTGACCGGAGATCAATCTTTGAGAACACACAAGCTCCCTCTAACTGATCAAACAAGTCATTGATTCTAGGCAAAAGGTATTTGTTCTTGATAGTCACCTCATTGAGTGAACGATAATCTATGCATAACCTTTGAATTCTATCTTTCTTCTCCACAAACAAAACTGGTGCTCCCCAAGACGAAGAACTTGGTTGAATAAATCCTTTCTGCAACTGTTCTCCAAGTTGTTTCTTGAGTTCTTTCAACTCATCAACTGACATCTTGTATGGTCTCTTTTCTATTGGTCCAGATCCTGGTAGCAAATCAATCAGAAATTCCACATCTCTATATGGTGGCATTCTCGGCAATTCTTCCGGAAACACATCCGGATATTCACTCACAATTGGCACACTGTCTATGCTAACCCCCTTAAGAGAATTTAGCTTACTCCCTTTTGATTCAAAGTTAGTCTTGAATCTTATCCTTTTATTTTCTGGGGTTGTGAGAGTGACAGTATGGTTGGCACAATCTAGCACTCCTTTGCTTAGTCATCCAGTCCATTCCTAAAATGACATCCAATCCTTGGGAATTTAAGATTATTAGATTAACGGGAAGCTTATACTTTCCAAACTCTATGACTAGATCATGACATCCTGAGTTCACTATCATTTCTCCGCCAGGAGAACTTACTTTTATATGACACCCAATAGTTTCTACTGGTAGTTCATTTCTTTCAACAAATGCTCTTGATATGAATGAATGAGATGCACCAGTATCAAAGACAACAAATGCTGGAACAGAATTGAGTTTGAACTTACCAGAAACAGCATCAGGTTCCTCATAGATTTCTTCCACATTGATGTGGTTCACTTGTCCCTTCTGGAAAGTGTTGGGCTTGTTGGGTCCTTCAACTTTCTTTTCTAGGCATTCATTTGCATAATGCCCCATCTTCTTGCACTTGAAACATTCAACCTGACTGAGATCCTTCTTGATAGACTGGCTTCCACTACCACTTCCACTTCCATTGTGGTGGCTTTTGTATCCACTCTTGTGATTCTTGTACTTGTCATTGTCATGACTACGGTGATGCTTGTTGTCATGATGACGGTTGTGGTTGTGGTGGCTGTTGTATTTTCCATGCTTGTGGGATCCAGAACTCCCACTATCATCATAATGGGAACGCTTGTAAGACGATCCCGAGTTGTGCTTGTCAGAGTTGTGTTTCCTCTTTCTGCTTTCAACCTGTTTCATCTTGCTCTCCAAGATGGCAGCCTTGTCACAAAGAGATTGATAGGTGGGGACATAGGCCACAGATAGCTGCAGGTTCAGTTCATCGTTCAGTCCTTCGAGGAATTTCTCTTTCCTCTTAGCATCAGTGTCAACTTCATCCGGTGCATAACGCGCCGGATTGTTGAACTCCTCAATATATTCAGCCACGCTGCGGTGGCGCTGCTTCAAGTTATGAAATTCCTTCTTCTTCAAGCTCATCACTCCGGATGAGATGTGAGCTGTACGGAAACCATCTTCAAAGATAGCCCATGTCACATCCTCAATGGGAGTGGTGATTTGGAAGTTATCCCACCATGTAGCTGCTGGTCCTTCCAACAAGTGTGCTGCAAACCTGACTTTCTCCTCATCAGTACAACCAACAGTTACCAAATCCTTGTTCACTGAGCATAGCCAATCATTGGCCACCATGGGATCAGTAGTTCCTGAGAACTTTGCAGGCCTCAGTCTTAGGAATCTGGTGAGCATGTCAAAACCTGGTGGATTGTTCTGATTGTTGTTGTT
Organism: Avena sativa; assembly: GCA_916181665.1. Taxonomy (NCBI): domain Eukaryota; kingdom Viridiplantae; phylum Streptophyta; class Magnoliopsida; order Poales; family Poaceae; genus Avena; species Avena sativa. The sequence continues at coordinate 224,763,162 of OV702296.1, forward strand.
GTTGTTGTTGTTGTTGTTGTTATTGTTGTTATTCTGATTCTGCATAAAGGTAGTCGTCATCTGCATCAGCTGTGCCTGTGCTGTCATCAGCTGCTGCATCTCGGGGGTGACATTGTTGTTGTTTGGGTTGGGGTTGGCATGTCAAGGAGGCATCTATTGTTTTCAATAAGGATAAGAATGAGATACCCATAGACGCTTAACATGCACAATACAACACATAGCCAAACACCAAACAAGCATCAAAATAACAAAAAGTTCAACAACATAGATATCAAGTTTTGAAAAGCAAACACACCAATAGCAAGCCATCCACATATTGGATGGTCATAGCGACTCAATAATCAAAAGCATGGTAAATAAAAGGTAAATGAGTAGTCATCACTACTCCTCTGCATCAACCTCCTCATCAACAAGTGTAAGACCTGCATTCTCCATAGCGGTCTTGTATTCCTTGACATTGGTAGTCAAGGACTCTACTTTGGCTTTGAGAGCCCTCTTCTGTGAACGAAGCCTCTCAATCACACCCTGCTGATGCTCGAGCTCGAAGTCCTTGGCCTCTAGTTCTGCAGTCATCTCTCGAATCCTCTTGTTCCTATCTTGGACTCTTTTTTCTTTTCTCTTGAACTTTCTATCCTGACTCACAAACTTGGCCTCCATTTCCTTGACTACCTCATCTTGCTCCACGAAGAGCTTGTCCTTCTCACGAAGCTGCACCTAGAGTTCATCATTGATAAGCATGACGTTGGTCCTATCAGTGTCTAGGTGCCTAAGAAGAACCTCTAAGTCCTGAAGGTACAGACGAATCGGCTTTGCCGTCTCTCTAGCAGTAATCTCGAACTCAATAGCCTCACCATCCTCATCACGTCTACCGAAGGCGTGGAAGTGAGTACCTCTAATCTCCCGAGAGTGTCTCCCTAACAAGCGTCCAAGCAAATCCTGCATGACTACCTCTAGGCCTCTCTCCTTGTCATCATGCATAAGCTTGAAGGTGATAGCCTCCGTGGCTGGCTCAGTCTGGCGTCCTGGCTGAGTAACCTTGAAGCCCCAAAGGTCCTTCCTCTCGAACTTGGTGAGGGGAAGCATCATGATGCTAGGAAGCGGAAAATTGAGCACACTAGTGAGCTCAATAAGACGAGTGCCAAAACGAGTTCCCTTGAACTCTTCAGCCGTGCTGATAGTAACATTAGGCATCTATTTTATAAGAGAGAAAAGTTAGAAACAACATCAACAGAAATACACAAGACAAAGTAGCACAAACATATCAATTGCAAACCAAACACATAAGTCATGGCATTCATAAATCCATTACAAGCATCCAAGGTTCAACATAACTTTAGACAAAATTTTGGAGATAAAAAATGATAAGTGTGGTGGTCCAACTAACAAAGTACGTTACAACTCTCACTCACTAGTCAAAATGGCTATCAAAGCATCCTTAGTAGCCATCTGCCTATCTTGTTCACAAGATTCCCAAATCAAGTCTATGATGTCTTCCCTTAGTTGTTGGTTGGTAGTTTCCAACTCTATGCTTCTTTTCTTCTCTAAGGTCATTTTGGGTGTTCAGCATTCTGCACTTGAGTCTATCACCAAGCTCTTTGATGGCCTTCCAAGATGCATCCCTTGCAGAATCAAAGAATGTGGTGTGCATCACTGAGTTGGTGACCATGCAGAATCCTGATTCTTTGTGGTTGTCTTCCTTGTTTTTGTACAAGTGAAGTTGCACCCACCAATATTCTTCTCCTTCATCCATCACAGGGAAACCTTTGTACATAGCTGCACCATGTATCCCCATGGTAACCATAAGGTTCTTGAGGGCCTTTGGAAATTCAGTATCACACTCTAGGGTCATAGTCATGAGTGGTCCCTTCCTTACAGCTTCATTGATGGAGTTCATCTACAAATAGATATGAGAAAGAAGAATTAGAAAAGTTTACGAGAAGAAAAAGACAAGTGTGGAAATTGTTGAAATTTTTTCTTTAGTGGTTTCTAATCCTGTCCTAGGGTCATAATACTATAGTCAACACAGTGCTCTGATACCATCTGTAAGATCCCACCTTTATAAAGGTAAAGATCCCTGTGATTGCAATGCTAGTCCCTGGATCAATGCTAGCATTCACAGTTTAAGATGAAGTACACAGATACAAAGGTCATTATTACATATCATTCCAGAGACAAACATAGTATTTTACAACTCCATGGCCACAGGCCTAATACAAGAGTTCAAATATTAAATAAGATAAATAAGTCTTCATCTTCATGTGCCACAGGCAAGCATGTGGAGTGTAGACTCATAACCCCTAATCATCATCAGAATAACCTGCAACATCACAAGTTATAGCCATAGTGGGTCAATACATTTGGAATAGTATTGGCAAGTGATACCTTAGTAGAATATTAGTCATCTAGATACTACATGCATTTGGCTAAGTGTAGCTTAGGCTTGCTTTGCTCAAAATAGGTTTTACCTATCATTTGAAAACACTAAGTTTTTCCTTTGACAAAATCTTTTCCAACGAATCACCAATAGACATTGGTGAACCTTCACCCTTGTTCAACCACAAGTTTTAACTTAGAAAATTGGGATGAGGAGATTCTTGATAGCTTCCATGTCTTGAGGCTCAAGTTGTCCAATACCAGGGACATGGCTAAGTACTCAGTTTCTTACATCTGCAGAGGTTGTGCACTTTCCCCACAAGACTTGATTTTCACCAAGACAGGACATTTCAGAAGCTTTCCCTTAGACCAAATGGACACGTTCCAACCTATCATTCCACTACCACCAACTGTCCAAATGGCTAAGTTATTGCAACCTATATGATCCAGGCAGAGCCCATAATGCCATGTGGCTGCACTAGAAGCTTCTTAACATTTGGCATCTCAAATCCCTTTGTTCCTGGGTGGCCATCCACAAGTGAGATACACAAGGTAAACCATAGAAATGGGCCTTGTGTAACCACTCAACGGAAACCATTCTTTCCATTCCACCCGGGTGTTTCATTCACTTAGTTGTTTTATTAAGCAAAACATAAGTCAAAGACTTAGAAATATTTCACATAGCATGAATATATAATCCACCCTTGTTTGCTACTAGCTAGGCTAAGCATGGCAATGGTAAGAATCTTAACTTAGAGGAAAATCTAACAATTCTACAACTACTAGGATTTCCCAAGCATAGCATATAGATACTTAGCAAAATATTCATGCAAGTCCTATTCAAAATATTTCTAATGCATAGGTGAAAATATAGGGATAAAAGCATGAAGCACCACTTGCCTTGGTAGTTTGGGGAGTAGCAACAATCTTCACAACCACAATCACTATTAGCACCAAAATCTACACATAAAATAATGGCACCAAAATCACATAACAAAAATATACAAACAAAAATACATGAATGCATGCAAATGAAATGTGATGGTTTTTCTACACCAAACAAGACAAGTGTACAGTACTGAAACACAAACAAGTCCAAGATACTAAATAAACTTTATTTGATCTTTAAAACATTTTTCAAATAATTTCTATACTCAAATTAAGCCTACAAATGTTTCTGTAAAACAACCAGTTTTACAGAGGCAAAACACTAAACACATTGCATAAACAGATAGGATTTTCTCTCCTGATTCCAATGATATAAAATTTGCAAAATTTGAACGTGTGGATCAAAAGTTATGAATCTTGCAAGATTGATCATCTAATAGATCTAATTCCAGATTTTAAATTTAAATCCTAGCCACGCGGCGATGTCTGATTGGCTGATACCGTTTCGGTTGGATCAATCATCCAGAGCCGTAGGATTTAAGTGACACTGGGCGGCTCATATCTAAAGAAAACGCTTCGTTAAGTGATCTATTTGTGGCCACAGGATCTTGATCTGATGGCTCACAATACTCTGACCAAGATCTGGCGGCGCGCGAGGCTACAGCGGCGGCGGACCTACTGGCGGTGGCATCCCGGCGAGTCTAGGGGGTTAGGGGGAACGTGCAGATGCTTATCGAGCTCACGTGACGATGGCGAAGCTCAACGTGGTCTTTGCTTGGACAGGGGTACACTGGCTCGGCCAGAAAACCTCGTCGGAGTTCGCTCTCGCATCGGGTGTTCACTGCCGGAGACGGAGGCGATGTTCTACAGTGCTATAAGATGAACGAAAGGCATTAGGAGATGCACAGAGGCAAGGCGAACACAGTCGTAAGGACTACATGTCAAGGGGCGGTCTGGATTTACCGTGATTGTTCGCCGGAGTCGAGCGGCGCTTCGGTCGTTCGCGAGGCTCGACAGAGACGACGACCTGGGGCGTTTTAGAGCAAACAAAAGGTGTGGGAAGATGCGCATGGGTATGACAAGCAAGATCATAAGAATGAGAGGTGAAGGGGAGCACGGGGCTCACCGGAATAGGTCGCCGGAGAGCGTCGGGCAGCGGCGTTGCAACTTGAATTGTCGGCAGCCTAGTGGTGGAAATGGTGTGTCGGGTGAGGGAAAATGAGAAGAGAGGGGAGGGGTTAAGTAGCTAAAGCTGGACGGGGAGTAACTCTACAAATCAACGGAATTTAACTCGCGAATTCAACGACAGTGACGGGGAAGGAAACGGCCGGAGTTGATTGCGGCGGGTTAAAGAGACGACTGACAGGTGGGGCGTGGTTGTCAGTGAGAGAAAGAGAGAGGAGGTGGGGTCCAGTCATCATAGACTCTGCGGGTGTGGTTGCGAGTAAAAGAAAACGCTTCGGGGAAGGGGTTAGTTGGGCTAGATGGGCCGGACTGGGCTGGGTTGGGCTAGATTAGTCTGTTTGCTTTATTTTTTCTCCCTTTCACCTTTTCTTTTTCTGAATTGAATTTCTGGTTTGAATTTGAAAGCTCAAACCAAATCTGTTTCAATTCAAACTTTCTCCAAACAAAAGTTTGCTGAATCTTGCATCCTGGGATGTGTAAAACATCTAAACACACTCAATTTCAAAAAGGGTTTGGAAAAGAAGTTTAAATCATGCCTCATATAAATGTTTATAAAAAGTGCATGAATGGCTTAAAAATCATAATTTGTTTTTGAAAACATTGTCCAAACCTTAGGGACAACACTCAAACTCAAACTCAAATCCTTACTGATTTAAATAAGTATTTTTACTATTAGAAGGTAGCAATATGGCCATTGCCTTGCTTACATAAAATAATAAGCATCAAATGCTTCTGAATTTGCAATGACTTTGGAAATGAACCCTAAATGATCATGAATGCATGGATGATATGCAAAGCTTTGAAAAAATGATTTTAGGGATGTTACAATGGCTCACGTGCCTCATAGGTTGTGGTCACGGAGGTCTAAGTTTCTATTGAACCTAGTAGGTCGGGTAAACAATCAAATACTAGGATTTGAAAGTAGATCATTGTTATTTGATAATGATGAACCGACTGTATGCAAAGAAGCGATGATGGGCCCTGACTCCGTCAGATGGCTTTAAGCCATAGAATCCATGATAGTTCCATACACGAAAAATCAAGATTTGAACTTGAAAGACCCTCGAGAAAGGTGTAAGACCTTACAGTCGTGTTTGGATCTATAAAGAAATAGACATGGATGTTTCACATCTATGAAATAGTCGACATGTTGGGAAAGAGTTCACAACAATGTTCAAAGGTTGACTATGACAAGATTTGTTCTTTCATAGTGATATTTAGTCTAGACGCATTAATGTAGCAACCACTAATTTTGTTATGTGGTAGTTGAATAAACAAAACAAGGTCTTCTAATAGAATTGTTACCTAGGACGTGTGCATAACACGGTCCATAGGGTTTTGTTAATTCAAAGGATGCTAAAATGCGTATGCAAACTATAATGGTTGAAGTGAGCATCACGGAGTTGGAATCTTCACCATGATGAAACTGTTAAAAAAGGTTTAAATTCATCAGAGATGATGAAGATGCTTGCATTTGTAAGAAATTAAGTGGGAGCATAACACATATTTCTAATACATTATGTGGAAGACATATTGTTGATTGGAAATGATGTATATTTTATTAACACATGTTAAGAATTTCATCTCGATGAAATACTTAGGCAAAACACAAATATTTGGCATCAATATCTATATAGATAGATTGAGACGCTAATATGGTTGTGCCAAATGTACATATATGAGATATTGAAAGAGTTCAATATGGAAATTACAAGAAAGTTTCTTGCCACACAGAAAGGATTAAATCGAAATTCAAGTGTATCGACACTTGATAAGTGAAACAAAGATTCAAGTATTTTTTTATACTTGATGAATGAAATCACAAAGAGTATTTTTCCAATCATACTGTGATATGTGCATATCCAGATATGTCTTATACTCTAAATGTTATGAGCATATACCAGAATGATTCATAAGATGATTATTGGATGATAGTAAATATATTCTTATGATCTTTTGAAAGAACTAAGAATATGTTGCTTTTGTAGAGGTGACAAATAGATAGATAGTTCATTGTAAAGAGTTACATTGATACTAGTTTTGTCATGAAGTACAAATTAAGTTTATCTCAATTTAAACTATGAGTGGCACAATGTAATGGAAAGGAGATTCCATGATGGATTTGGATGAGTTCCAAATTTAAGACATTGTGATGGATACTACAACAAAAGGCTAAGTATATGATTGTTATTCTAACAACTAAAGAGGGTATTTGTGTCAAGTAGTTTGATTATCAAACTAGGTGTGGCTCACAGTGGGCTAGTACTATGAAAATATATTGTTCGATAATATTATCAACATGTTTTAACACCAAGGAACCAAAGGTCTCACCAAAGGACCAAATTAATTCAATGCCATCTCACTAGAGAATGAGTGATGCATAGAGACACAAAGACATGCAATTTCACACGGACCTGTAAGCGTCGGATTCGAAGATCGGTTGACCACTAGCAATCGTGTAAATACAACACCAAAAAGCCATAGGTGTTGAATACACAAAGTTTTGAAACTAGATTATTGTCTCTAGTGCAAGTGGGAGACTGTTGGAGATATGTCCAAGAGGCAATAATAAAATGGTTATTATCATATCTTCGTACTTATGATAAATTTTTACATACCATGCTATAATTGTATTAACCGGAAACATTAATACTTGTGTGGTTTGTAAACATAAAAGAGTCCCTAGTAAAGCCTCTTGTTAAACTAGCTTGTTGGTTAATATATGATCATGGTTTCCTGATCATGAACATTGAGATGTTATTAACAATAAGGTCATATCATTAGGAGAATTATATGATGGACATACTCCTATAGTTAAGCGTAGCATAAGATCAAGTCATTCAAATAGTTCACTTTCTATAAGCTTTCTGATACATAGTAACCTAATTCCTTCGACCATGAGATCATGCTAATCACCATCACCGGAAGGATGCTTTGATGACATCAAACACCACACCGTAACTGGGTGGCTATAAAGGTGGCATTGAGTGTTCGGAAAGTATGTGTTGAGGCACATGGATCAAGAGTGGGATTTGTCCATCCATATGACGGATAGATATATTCTGGGCCCTCTTGGTGGAATGTCATCCAAATAGCTTGCAAGCATGTGACTGGCTCACAAGGGATCACATATCATGGGAACAAGAAAAGAATACTTATCGGTAACGAGGTTGAACTAGGTATGCAGAGATACCGACGATCAGACCTCGGATAAGTAAAATATCACGAGACAAAGGGAAATTGGTTTCGTATGTAAATGGTTCATTCGATTGCAAAGTAATCGTAGAAATATGTGGGATCCATATGAATTTCGAGATTCCTCTATTGGTTATTGATCGAAGAAGAGTCTCGATCATGTCTGCATAATTCACGAACCATAGGGAGACACACTTAAGGATTCGATGTTGTTTAGTAGATATGGAATGTGAGTAAAGAGACCGAATATTGTTCGGATTCTCGGATGGGATCCGGGATATCATGAGGAGATCCGGAGAATAAGATTCATATAAGGAAAGTCCAATTTCGGAGTTTTGGAATGATTCTGGTGTTTTCACCGAAATGTTCTAGAAGGGCTAGAAGGTTCACTGATCCGGTAGGGGAAGGTTACATGGATGTGTCATGAAAAAGTGGAATGGTTGCATCATGTCCTAGGTCACTTGGCTGGACACTTGGAAGAGAGAAATCAAACTCTAATTTTAAAGTCAAAAGGCAGTTTGAAAAAGTAAAATCCCAACATGGTTTTCGAGTTAGGGAGGGTTTCTGAGTTAGAGAGGGTTTCCACCTGGGCTGGGAACACCCTTGGACGCCCCCCCCACCTATATAAGGAGGGTGGGGGCGCACCCCAAGGTATCCCCCTTGCCCTAGGCTCCCAAGACCCAATCCCTAGGCCACCACTGCCCCCCAAGCCGTCGGCGCCCTAGATCCCCTCTAAACCGCCGCTGCCTTCTAGCCTAAACCCTAGCTGCCGGCTATTATCTTCACTCGGCATCTAAAAACCTAGATCACTGAGGCCCTCTTCTACTCCACCATACTCGCTCTGTCTTAGGCGAAGCCCTGCGGGATCTCCCCTCTACTTCCGACACCACGCCGTCGTGCTGCCGGAATCGCGAGGAGAGAGCTACAACCTCTGCTGCCTACTGGAACAAGGGAGAGGAAGGTCTTCATCGAGTACCGTACGTGTGACCAACTACGGGAGCGCTGCCGGAATGCGCTGCCAGAACGATCTCCTACGCGATCTTGAGATCGGCAAGTGAACGACTATATCACCCACGAGAATCTGCTCTCGTTAACCGCTTTGGATCTTCGAGGGTTAGTACTCTATCGACTCATTTCTACAATCTAATAGATAGATCTTAGCTTGTGTGTATTCATGCGATATAATTTTTTTGTTTTCCATGCTATGAACCATCACACTTACAAGTTCCCTCTTTATTTCACACCGGTGACATCCATAGACAAAAGAGCATGATATCAATCGAGTACAAAGTACAAGTGCAATGTTGAAAACATTCCCTGTGACAACACGGTTCTGCCAATTCCAACGTATAAGCGCAAGCATATACAACATAGACGACACAATGGTTCAAGTTTATTAGGGGCAAAGAATATAAAGTGTGCCATCAAGTTTGTGAGGGATTTAATCACTAAGTTTTCACATAACAAAATAGTTTTTAATTGGAAGATAACTGAAAACAAGAATATACTTGGAATGGTGTAACACACCATGCATAGGAATTTATAGTGGAAACTTTGGAAAAACTTGGTTTCTTGGGAGTTGGAAGCATGAGTATAGATTACTCATACAAGTGGAGGCTAGCAAAAGACTGAGAGCAACCAACTAAGAGAGCAATAATGGCCATAATCATGCAGTGCAACGAAGCAAACTAATCAAAGCAAAGAGTGGTACTACAAGTCAAGGACTAAATGATCATATAGGCTAATGGTGACTTCTCATAGTCATAACATGGTGTGATCATGTGCCAAGTCAACCCAAGCAAAACATCAAAGGAGAATACCACAATACTATGCTTTTGCATGCTAAAACAACGCATAATTTCTTCAAGGCATACTAAGCAATCCCAATTGTTTCGAACAAGACATGATACAGCAATAATCACTAAGAATAATGCTAAAACAACACCTAGCATGTCATGCTAAAGTCTAAAACACAGTCAATGCAAGCTCCTCTTGCACTTCAAGCAAGAACTTACTACTCCTTTCCAACACCAAGCAACTTATTCGCAAAAACACAGCAAGAACGGGGCTCCAAACTACTTTATTCAAGCAAACTAAACAAACTAAGCAAACCAAACAAAAAATAAGATGCTTCAAGAACAACATAACTATGCATGAAACAATAAAAACGAAGTGTCTAGACAGACCTGAGCTTTTTATTGATAAAGAAGGGGATGCCTTGGGCATCCCCAAGCTTTGACGCTTGTTCCTCTTGGATATTTCTTGGGGTGACACCGGGGTGTCATACCCAAGCTTGAGCTTTTGTCCATTCTTCATCTCATTACATCATTCTCTCTCTACACCTGAAATTTTTTCCTTCATACAAAACTTCACACAATCTTCATTAGCAACATTAGTTTATTCAAAAGATATTAGACCTCTGGAAAAGCTTTGGAACAGCAGGTCTTGTCACTAAAAACACAAGCTACTGTAGTAACTCCTTCAAAAAGCTCAATTCCCCAAAAGAGAACTCAAAAAGGAATCAATAAGAAGCAAATGCAAATAATGGCAGAAATGTGTCAAAACAGACCAGCAGGTAGAAGCCGATTTTTTCGAACATCTTCTGTTGCTAAAATAAAGAAGTGTTGAACTAACGAAAGTTAGCTAACATACTGGGGGATTTATTCGTAAATTTTCATCTCAATCCGAGTTACAGAGACTCCTCACGATTTTTTTGGTGTAGGACAGAAATCTGTTTCGGGACAACAACTCCCTAAATCTTACTTCCCTTTCATTAGAGGTCATTCTTGGCACAAAAAGCAAACAAAAAGGATAAGTAGAGGTCATTACTGAAGTAATAACTTCCAAGACTCAAGGAAACTCTTGGGTTATCTCCCAACAAGTACTTTTCTTTAATGCCTTTAAGTTAGGCACAAGAAGCAAGAAGAATCAAGTATTTTCAAATGAGGAAGCATTCACATCAAACCTTGCTTTCCAAGGAGGAGCAAAAAGCAACTTCTCTCTCCTCATAGGGAAGTGTTCAATACCTTTCTTGAATGGAAAATGATATTTAATGGTCCCTTCTTTCATATCAATGATGGCACCAACTGTTCTAAGAAAGGGTCTTCCCAAAGTAATAGGACAAGAAGCATTGTATTCAACAGCCAAAACATAGAAATCCACAGGTACATAAGCATTGTTAACCATAATGAGAACATCATTAATACTCCCCATGAGTTTCTTCTTAGCATTATCATTAAGTGGGACATACAAATAACAATCTTCCAACAATGGCAAATCAAGCATTTTATAAATCTTCCTAGGCATAATAGAGACACTAGAACCAAGATCACATGAAGCTTTGAGATCAAAGTCATTCACTTGCATATTAATAATGGGTTCCCAACTATCTTCTACTTTCCTAGGAATAGAAACTTTGTGTTTTAGCTTCTCTTCCTTAATCTTAACAAGAGCATATGTAATGTGTTTGGTGAAAGCAACATGCATATCACTAGCATCAGGACTTCTAGCAAGCTTTTGTAGGAACATGATCACTTCAGAAATATTGCAACCATCAATATTATAATCAAACTTAGCATCACTAGTAGTAGGCTCAATAGGCTTAGGCATAGTAGGAGGAGGAACAGGGACTACTTGTGGTTTAGTGGTGATGGTACACACCCTATTGTTTCTATCAATTTCAGCTTCCCTTTCCCACCTAGCATGAAGTTGAGCTAACAGCCTAATATTTTCATCAATAGTAACTTGTATGGCATGAGTAGCAGCAAAGGCACTTTCCATGGTTTCAGGTTTAGAAGTCATTTTATTAATCAAGGAGTACTGAGCTTCAGACAGAGAGGGTATATTTTTCTCAACATTTAAAATATTTTCCTCTATAGCTTTATTGAAAGTGGTTTGTTTACTAATAAAGTCTTTGAGCATGACTTCAAATTCAGAGGGGGAACTTCTAGCATTGTTGTAAGAGCTTCCATAGGAATTGCCATTATTAGGAGGATAAGGCCTATAATTGTTGTTACCACCAAAATTATTCTTATAGGCATTGTTGTTGAAATTGTTGTTTCTAATGAAGTTCACATCAACTTGCTCTTCTTGAGCAACCAAAGAGGCTAAGGGAACACTATTAGGATCTAAAGGATCTTTCCCATTAACAAGCATAACCATAATAACATCAATCTTATCACTCAAAGAGGAAGTTTCCTCAACAGAATTTACCTTCTTACCATGTGGAGCTCTCTCAGTGTGCCACTCAGAGTAGTTAACCATCATATTATCAAGGAGTCTAGTTGCAACACCCAAAGTGATTCTCATAAAGGTACCTCCAGCAGCTGAATCCAACAGGTTTCTTGAGGAGAAGTTCAAACCTGCATAAAAAGTCTGGATAATCATCCAAGAAGTGAGTCCATGAGTGGGACAATTCTTAACCAAAGATTTCATTCTTTCCCAAGCTTGAGCAACATGTTCATTATCAAGTTGTTTAAATTTAATAATGTCACTTCTCATAGATATAATCTTAGCAGGAGGGTAGTACTTTCCAATAAAAGCACCTTTGCACTTAGTCCAAGAATCAATACTATTTTTAGGCAAACATAGCAACCATTCTTTAGCTTTTCCTCTCAAGGTGAAAGGAAAAGGCTTGAGATTAATAATATCTCCATCTACATCCTTATACTTTTGCATCTCAGAAAGTTCAACAAAGTTATTGAGATGTGCAGCAGCAGCATCAGAACTAGCACCAGAAAATTGCTCTCTCATCACAAGATTCAAAGCAGGCTTAATTTCATAAAAGGTAGCATCAGGAGCAGGTGGAGCAACAGGAGTGCTTAGGAAATCATTGTTGTTGGTGCTAGTAAAGTCACACAACTTGGTGTTCTCAGCAGAGTTCATTTTGGCAAAGGTGGGCAAGCCAAAAACAGCAGCAACATCTAGAGCAGGAACTAATTTTTTTTGTTTTTTTAATAAAGCAAGCAAACCAAACTATACTAAATTTTTTTGGGCTTTTTGAAAAGAGGCAAACAAAACCAAGCAAAAGAAACAAGGTCAAACTAAAAACAAAGTTAAGATAAAGGAAGTGAAGGACTCCCCTTGTGAAGACGTCCTTAGCCTCCCCGGCAACGGTGCCAGAAATCATTGATGCGTGCACCCAATGTTGTCATGGTACGCTTCATTGGAAACCCCAAGAGCAAGGTTTGAAGAGCACAACAACAAGTTTCCCTCAGTAGAGACCGAGGTTATCGAACCAGAAGTAGGAAGGAAGCGTAACACATGTGTTACGAACAACGTGGAGACCTGCACAACACAAACTCAAGACTTTGTCCCAACAAATCAGTGAGGTTGTCAAGCTCACCGGTTTGCTGTAACAAAGGATTAACTGTATGGTGTGGAAGGTAATGGTGGTTTGCAGCAAGTAAACAGTAACAATGGAAGATGTATTAATGGTAAAGATTGGACCGGGGTCCATAGTTCACTAGAGGTGCTCTCTTTAGATAAACAACATGGCATGAAGGGTAAACAAATTACAGCAGGGCAATTGATAGGAACTGAGCAAGGCATAACAATGCAATACTAGTCAGAAAGATCCTATGAGATTCGATTGGGCAATACAACAAGATACATAGACCGCCATCCAACTGCATCTATGACTAGAAGTCCACCTTCAGGTTATCATCCGAACCCCCTCCAGTATTAAGTTGCAAGCAACAGACAACTGATTTAAGCAAAGTGTGTAAGGTAAACAATCCACTTGTTCCATGAACAAGAGACCTTTGTTTTCTCCCTAGTCGCAATAGCACATCTACAACCGAAGAGATTTCTGTCACTTCCCTTGGAAACTAGAGGCATGAACCCACTATCGAGCATAAATACTCCCTCTTGGAGTCACTAGCAACTACTTGGCAAAGATAGCTACTAACAACAGAGAGCATGCAAGATCACAAAAAACAAAGACATGATAGAATCATAAAGACAAAACCATTAATCAATCTGACATAGTAATCTCAATATCCATCGGATCCCCGCAAACACAACATGCATGATTACAAATAGATTAGATCTTGATCATGAACGGAGCTCACAATATCTATACATGAAAGCAAAAAGGAGGAGATACAGCCATCTAGCTACTACATGGACCCATAGTCCAAGGTGGAATTATTCACGCATCATAACGGAGAGAAGGCCTCCGGGATGATCTCCCCTCCGGCAGAGTGCTGGAAAGAACTTCAGATCCCCCCGATCTAGGGACGATGGTGGCAACGACAATAGAAGGTTTCGTGGAGTTTTGATCGGGTACTTAGGGTTTCTGCATCAGGGGCTTCTTATAGGCGAAGGGGCGAGGCCGAGAGGTGACCAGGGGGCACACCCTGCCCAGGCGCGGGCCCACCCCTAGCCGCACCTAGGGGGGTTTGGCCGCCCTGGTTCTCGTCTCCGTCTCGTCTTCGGATTCGTGTCCCCCATGGTAAAATATTGACTTTGGCTTTTGTCCCGTCCAATTTCGAGAATATTGATTTTCTGCCTTTCTGGAACCAAAAACAGAAGAAAACAGGCAACTGGCACTGTGGCAACTTGTTAATAGGTTAGTTCTAGAAAAGATATAAAAACACCTCAAAGTGTAGAAAAAGCAAAGCAAAGTAGATACTAAACAAGCATGGAGCATCAAAAATTATAGATACGTTTCCGACGTATCAACATTCCTGAAGCAAAACTTGTAGAACATATTAGCTGATTAATCCTGAGATCCCCAAGTATAACTCCACACATCATTATCATTATTTTGCATAGCCACATTACTAGTCATGTCTTGTAGACTCCTGAGTTCATCCATAGCTTGAGGAGATATAGGAAGTTCAAAGTTTGTCGAAAGATCAGAGGCCATCAGGAAGTTTCTGACAGAGACATCCTCAAAATTTGCAAAAGAGAAGGCTCTAGGGAACATTTCTGAGGCTATACCATCTAGCCAATCATTTTTCCACATTAACATTGTATCCCCAGACTTGACCTCACAGGATGTAATACCCCGAAAAACAGGCATCAGTTTACAGATGTCTCTCCACCAAAAAGATCCACATAGATCAGATGCATGGGGGACCTTCCCTCTATAATATGTATTCCAAAGTAATTGTACCGAGGGTTGATCATATTTATTATAGAATTTATGCAAAAACTTCAGAAGTAGTCCATCATTCTGAATTTTGAGATTAATAATCCTCATACCTCCTTTATGCTTTGGTTGGCAGATCTTGTCCCGGGCAATCAGGGAGTTACAGTGCAGTTCCCCATTATCATCCTTTTTATTCCATAGACAATGCCTCCTAATTGTGTCCATGCAATCAATAAGTTTACCTGGTAGCTTCATTCTGCACATTGGGAACATAACAAGATAAGTCAGCAAAGAGTTGATTAGAGTAGTTCTTCCACTATAGGACATAAGCATGAAGTTAGCTGATAAATTTCTTTCCACTCTATCAACAATTGGCGTCAGATCAATCATTGTTGGTCTAGTGGTTCCAAGGGGAAGTCCCAGATAAGTAAATGGCATGGTGCCAATAGAGCAGCCAAAAGCTTGGGCAATGGTATTGGTTAAATCATTACCCAGATTGATAGGGATCATAATGGATTTACTATAATTCATACAAAGCCCAGTTGAATCAGCATAATTATCCAGAATCTCTTTCATGGTTGCAACTTGTTCAATTTTTGCAGGCATGATGATAATAGTGTCATCAGCATATTGTACTACAGGAAAATCCATGTTGTAATTTGTGTGAAAAGGTGCCTGCAAGCTTCCTTGTTTGAAGGCTATATTGATGGCAGATTGTAACGGGTCAGCAGCTAAAACAAAGATTAGAGGAGATAAAGGATCTCGTTGTCTTACACCTCTTTTGCAATGAAACTATCTTCCAAGAACTCCATTCAGAAGAATAGAAGATTTTCCAGAGCCAAAAATAATTTCAATCCATCTAATCCATTTATCATTGAACCCCATCTGTTTCATGATTTTTATCATGTCCTGATGATCAATTGTGTCAAAAGCTTTGGGAAAGTCTAGCTTAAGAAGAATGATTTCCTTTTTTGAAGTCTCACATTGACGAATAAATTCAAAAGCCCAGGCAAGGCAATCCTGAATTGGTCTACCTTTTAAAAATCCATATTGGTTCTTGCGCACAATTCCAAGGACCTCTTTTTGTAATCTATTTGCAAGTATCTTGGTGAGGATTTTAAGATAGCAGTTTAACAGAGTGATAGGCCTATAATCATTCACAGTCTCAGGAGTTCCCTTTTTTGGTATCAAAGTGATATAAAACATATTAATGCTTTCCAAATTTAAGTTACCATCATAGAATTCCTGGCAGAGTTTGTAAATGTCCTCTTTAATAATATGCCAACATGTTTTAATAAAATTACCATTAAAACCATCTAGACCAGGGGATTTGTCTGGAGGCATCTACCTAATAACCAAATCAATCTCTTCTTTGGTGAATGGTGCTGAGAGATCTTCAAGGCCTTGAACAAGTGTAATAAGAGATTGGAGATCCATGATCATAGCTGGAGCATTTGTTGTGCCTAGTCTGTCCTTCTATGCTTGGAAGAAATCTTTTTCCTTCTTATGGGAAATAGCAGAAGTTCCATTAGAGAGCTGCACCTAAGCAATGTTATTTATTTTGTATCTTTCAGTTACCAAAGAGTGAAAGAACTTGGAATTTTCATCACCAAACTTAGTCCATCTAATTGTACATCTATGTTTCCAGTACTGTCTTTGATAGTCCAAGAGTTTTAGTAGATGAGTTTTGAGTATTTTCCTAAAATTCTTTTCAGGTATTATCAACTTTCTTTTATCCTTAATATGATCCAGCTCCAGTAGAGTTTTATTGGAGTTTTCAATGCAGACAGATTATCTTGAGATTGACTTACTCCAAAATTTGAGATCATATCTAAGTCTCTTAAATTTGGTGTTCAGATTGGCAGCACTATTAGATTTAAAAGTGGGCTTGTTCCAGCTGGTGGTAACAGTGTCATAAAACCCAGATTGTGTTGTCCAGAAGGATTCAAACCTAAACAATTTAGTTCAGGGAATAGAAGTTTGTATGGAAACAATGCAAGGACTATGATCAGAAGTTGGTTTTCCTTGAGTTGAAACCATTGTGCTAGGATAGGATGCATTCCAATGTATGGAAGTAAAGAACCAGTCAAGTTGAACAAGTAGGGGGTCATCCTGCATATTGCTCCGGGTGTAACATCTACCCTTAAGTGGAAATTTAGTTAACTTTTGAACTCGTATGAATTCATTAAATGTAAGAATATCCTGAACATTAGCCCCTAGTTTATTCCTATTCTTAGGAGATCTAATGAAATTAAAATCTCCAAGAATTAGTCAGTCTTCATCATCAGGTATATTCAGATCCATTAACCAATTAATATAATCATATCTTAACTCCCCCACACAGGGGCCATATATGTTAACTAAAATCCAAGTCTTAGCTAATTGTGTTGATGTAAAGTGTACTGAGATAGCAAAAATTTCATAGTGCATGACCATCCCAGAAAGGATTGAGCTATTCCATATGATGACAAGACCGCCAGAAGCACCATTTGAGGGAATATACACAAATTCATCAAACTTTTTTGGGCAATGGGATTTAATAAAAGATATATCAAAATGCTGTTTCTTGGTTTCTTGCAAACACACCACAGTACACCCACTGGTCTTAATAGCGTTAAACAAGGCTAATTATTTCTCTTTGGAGTTCAGACCTCTAATATTCTAGCACAAAACAATCAACTGCTTGAGAATATTCATTACAGAATAACAATAAAACTAATTGTCATCCTCGTGGATGCTAGCCAGAAGGATCTTAGAAGATAATTCATTGCTTGGAATTCCACAAATCTAGCCTCCAAAGCTGCCATCATCTTCCTCATCATTAATCTGCTGAACCTTGCCAGAATCAATCTGCAAGTCAGGATCAACTTTAACTTGAGGCACCTTCCTAGCCTTGACCTTGGACTTGATTTTCTTTATATCAACAGGCATATTGCTCTTGAATCCATCATATTTTGTGCTTCTAGGACTTCTGCGGACCTGCGAAGTCAATAAAGGCACATTTGTATTTGAACTGTCAGTCACTTTATCAAGAAAGGTAGAACAATAAGGGCTGAAGTCACTTGTCTTCTCCTGTATGACCAGGCTTACCTTGATAGAAGCATCAGATCCAAAATCAGAATAACTGTCAGAGGAGGGGGACTGTGAAATACATAATTTCCTTGCCACCTGTCTAGTGAATGGAGCATCAAACAATATTTTCCCTAGCACCACTTGAATGCCATTAAACATGTATGAGGGAGACATCAGAATATTGCCACCCCAAGGAGTAGGAGATTCCTTCAGTTTGACCCACTTTGAGATGATGGACAGCTTAGCAGCAGTTTCAGGATGAAAAGGAACTAAACCAACCACAAGAGCTTGAGTGAAGTGTTCACTATCAATTTGTGTAGCAGAAAAATTCCCATCAAACAGTTTGACATTATTTCCTAGAGGCAAGAACCAAGATGTTTGCCAAATCAAGTTGCATATTATTAATAGCAGCATAGTTGAGAGTTATTTGAGAGCCTTGAGAGTACTCAGACATAGGGATGTCTACATTATCAGTCCAAGCTTGCATAAGGCTATCAGTAACATTAGAAGGAGGTGGGTGGATACCAACCTCAAAGGTGACTCCTTTCTCTCTTAGAATCATTTGAAAATTATACAAGGGTGGAAAACCAAGGTCCATTTCCCCAGGATTAGGCTGTGCAGGGTGTGCCTCAATGAGTTGCTCCTACTGAACCTCCATGGGTTGAGCCGCATATTGATTACCTTGATTGTTGTTATTATTACCCACAGCACCAGGGGCACCATTCTGCTGAAGCCAAGCTGCCAGTTGCTGCTGATAAATCTGCTCAGCAGATTGCTCAATCCCATAGAACGGATGAGGGTTGCCATCTTCAGGCTCTGGATCTTCATGTGGGGGTGGAAAGTCATGAATATGTGCATTTCAATCACTACACATAAGGATGTAAACAGGAATAGTCCAAGAGTTTCTGGCCCCACCAAGTTGAGAGATCACAAAACTTTTAGGTATAAATTTGGGATGTGCCACAACTATTTTAACAAGAACATACTGCAGGTTTTACCTAGGCCTATGCCAAATGTTCAGCAACCCAAAATCCTCAACAACACTACTGATATAAGAATTTGTCTGGTAATAAGCAGGGAATCCTAAGAACATGATCCAAGTATGTCACCCAAAAGAAGCTAGTCTCATGTTTCTAGCCTGGTCATGCCTAATGAAAGTGACAGAAGTAATATCATCAATTTGAAAAGTGACACCTATGACCGTATCAGCTTTCAGCGTGTCAACCATAGTGAAGCTACCAATGCCAAAGGGGTGGTCTTCCACACGATCAATAGTATAACCACTCTCATTAAGCAAACCCTCAATAGTCTCTCTCAGATCTGCTCTGTGTTGAATAGGGATAAATCTATTTGGTTCAGCAATGACCACATTGTCATGGTTGAGAGGTGCCATAGGATCAACTATCAGAGTGAAGCGAACACGCCTATCAACAGGGCCATGATCAATAGACATACCATCGGGGATGAAGGCGAGCGGATTGACCGAGAAGTTCGCCATGGAGGCGGCACAACAGCAGGTATCGTCAATTTTGTCACCTAAATTCTGTTTTGTTTCTTTAATAACCCAGATTTTCCAACCCCTTAAAGTGGTCGGATTGCCTCCGATATTACCATGTTTCTGTTTCTACTTCTGTTTCTGTTTAGGTTTCCATATTTTCCCCTGACGCTTTATTTTGAAACAGTCCCTGGCCCAATGGCCAACCGATTTGCACTGGATACATCTAGGCCCAGCGGGAAAAACAGTCTGCTGGTTATCAGGGAGAGGGTTGCATCCATGGGCTAGGCGAGATTTAGACAGACAACGCTTACACCTGACGCCAATATTTCTGCAATCAAAACAGACCCCAGGACACGTTCAACTTCGATGATCCCTCAAGCCACATTTTGAGCAACGTCCTAGTAAATCAAAGACCAGATCTGTAAGATCCCTCCTTTATAAAGGAAAAAGGATCCCTATGATTGCAATGCTAGTCCCTGGATCAATGCTAGCATCCACAGTTTAAGATGAAGTACATAGAAACAAAGGTCATTATTACAGTCATTCCAGAGACAAACATAGTCTTTACAACTCCATGGCCACAGGCCTAATACAAGAGTTTAAATAAGTAAATAGATACAAGTCTTCATCTTCATGTGCCACATGCAAACATGTTGAGTGTAGACTCATGACTCCTAATCCTCATCAGAATAACCTGCAACATCCCAAGTTACAACCATAGTGGGTCAATACATTGGAATAGTATTGGCAAGTGATACCTTAGTATAATTTTGGTGGACTAGATACTATATGCAATTTGGCTAAGTGTAGCTTAGGCTTGCTTTGCTCAAAATAGGTTTTTCCTATTAGTTGAAATCACTAAGTTTTTCTTTGTCAAAAACATTTCCCAAGGAACCACCAATAGACATTGAGGTCCTTCACCCTTGTTCAACCACAAGTTTTACTTAGAAATTAGGATGAGGAGATTCTTGATAGCTTCCATGCCTTGATGCTCAAATTGTCCAATACCAGGGACATGGCTAAGTACTTAGATTCTTCTATCTGCAGAGGTTGTGCACTTTCCCCACTAGACTTGATTTTCACCAAGACAGGACCTTTCAGAAGCCTTCCCTTAGACCAAATGGACGCGCTCCAACCTATCATCCCACTACCACCAACTGTCCAAATGGATAAGTTCTAGCAACCTATGTGATCCAGACAGAGCCCATATTGCCAAGTGGCTGCACTAGAAGCTTCTTAACATTTGGCCTCTAAAATCTCTTTGTTCCTGGGTGGCTTTCCACAAGTGAGATACACAAGTTAGACCATAGAAATGGGCCTTGTGTAACCACTCAACATAAACCATTCCTTCCATTCCACCCAGGTGTTTCATTCACTTAGTTGTTTTATTAGAAAAAACACAAGTCCAAAAGGACTTAGAAATATTTTAACATAGCATGAATATTTCACAACCCTTGGTTACTACTAGCTAGGCTACGCATGGCATAGATAAACATCTTAACTTAGGAATTTCTAGCAATTCTACAACTACTAGGATTTCCCCAACTTAGCATAAGCAAAATATAATCATGCAAGACTAGCAAAATATTTCTAATGCATAGTAAGAAAGCTTAGGGATAAAATCATGAAGCACCACTTGCCTTGGTATTTTGGAGAGTAGGTACACTCCGCACAATCACAATCACTATTGGCACCAAAATCTACACATAAAATCATAGCCACAAATCACATACAAATAAAATACAAGCAAAAATATATGAATGCATGCAATATGATATGTGATGATTTTCTAAACTCAACAAGACAAGTGCATAGTACTGGTTCACAAACAAGCTCAAAACTTGCCAAACAACATTTATTTAAACACTAAAACATTTCTCAAATAATTTATATACCCAAAATAGGCCTACACATGTTTCTGTGAATAAAACTATTTTAGTAGAAACAAAATATTAAACACATTGCATAATTGGAAAGGGCTTGTTCTCCTGATTCCATTGATATAAAATTTGTCAAATTTGGACATGGGGATCAAAAGTTATGGCTAAAACAAATTCAAACATCTAATAGATTCAAATCCTGATTTTAAACCTAAACTCTTGCCACGCGTCTTAATCTGATTGGCCGGTACCGCTTCGCGTCGGATCACGCTTCTGAGCCGCTGGATCTAACTTAATCGCGCGGCCCAGATCTAATCTTACCGCTTCGCCGGGGTTCTATCGTATCCGCAGGATCTAGATCTAACGATCCTAAGCAACCTGACCATCCAGTGGCGGCGCTAGCGGCGGCAACAGGCGGCGATGCCTCTGTCAGAACTACTACCGGCATTCTAGGTTGCGCGGGAGAGGGGAAGGGGCTTACTAAGCTCGCCGTGTGTTGTTGACGCTCAAGGTGGTGATGGTTGGTCAAGGGGCGCGCTGTAGTGGCCGAGGGAGATCATCGGAGTTGCTGGCGGCATCAGATGCTTGATGTCGAAGACGTTGCCGAGGTTCTGCGTCGACCTAGCACAAGCCAGATGGTTTAGGATATGCGCAAAGTCCTGGCGATCAAGACAGTATCAAAGGGAAGGCAAGGGGCGGTCCTGTTTTACCTGAATCGCACGTCGGATTTGAGCGGCGGCTCAGGTGCTCGCGGGTGTGAACGAAGACGTCGCTCTAGGTCACGAGAAAGCAAACAGAGGGAATCAGTGGACGCGCAAGGACATGCTGGTCATGATGGTTTGAACCAGAGATAGGGGGCGGTCAGTACTCACCGAGATTGGTCGCCGGAGTGCGTCTGTCGGCGGCGATGCAAGGGCGATTGCGGGCAGCCTGGTGGCGGAGAGGTGGCGCTAGGTGAGGGGAAATGCCCGTGGTGCAGAGGGGGTTATGTAGGCAGAAGGGGGACGGCAATTAAGCGCAGATTCAATGGCAATTAAGCCCGCAGTGACTGCGGCGAGGTAACGGCGGAGTGAGCGTCGCGGCCGCGCGTGATTGACGAAGACGACGACGTGGTCGCAGGGTCCACTTGTCAGCGAGTGAAATAGAGAGGAGGTGGGGTCCTGGCGTCAGTCACTCGATGGGTGCATCTGCGAGTGAGAGAGAGAGGGGGAACCCGAGTGGGCTTAATGGGCTGAATCCGTTGTTGGGCTAGATAGGTGGCGCTGGCCCTTTTCTAATTCTTTTCTCCTTTTATTTTTCTGTTTTCAATTTCAGGAATCAAATTCAAATGATTTCAAAAACCATTTGCATTCAAATCTTTTCAGGATTTTTGCAGTGTGCAACAATCACATTTCTGGGAATAAAACCAAGTGGTCAC
This sequence comes from Avena sativa, assembly GCA_916181665.1. Classification (NCBI taxonomy): domain Eukaryota; kingdom Viridiplantae; phylum Streptophyta; class Magnoliopsida; order Poales; family Poaceae; genus Avena; species Avena sativa. The sequence continues at coordinate 224,785,766 of OV702296.1, forward strand.
TTTGAATTGGTCTGTTCATTTGGAGTAAAATAAAATAAGCAGTGACATAGCACTAGTTTTATATAGGTTTTCAAATTGGTTTTCAAATTATAATTGCTTTGAAAACTTGGGTTTAAATCTTAGAAATCTAGCAATACATTCTGAAAGCAATAAGGCACAAGGTTTGGTTCACTGAACACTTATCTCACTTTGGATATTTGCATTTGTTTTAGAATGCTGATCACATAAAATAACGAGCTCATATGCTCCTGTTTTTGAATTGACTTGTTTGAAATGAACTCTATATGATCATGGATGCATGGAAGATATGCATGAGTTTGAAACATGATTTTAGGGATGTTACAAATCTAACCCCCTTAAGGTGAATCTCGCCCTCGAGATTCGGATTGGCTAGCAAATAGGTGAGGGTGGTCTTTCCGAAGATCATCTTCTCTTTCCCATGTTGCTTCTTCTTCAGAATGGTGGTTATATTGAACTTTGCAGAACTTGATAGTCTTAGTCCGTGTGACTCTTTCTACAGTCTCAAGAATCTTGATAGGTTTCTCTTCATAAGTAAGATCACTTTCCAATTGAACCTCTTCCAAAGGTATAGTATCCTTCAAAGATGTTTCTTCCATTTCTGGATGGCATTTCTTAAGCTGACTCACATGAAACACATTATGAACAGCTGACAAAGACTCCGGTAATTCAATCTCATAGGCTACTTCTCCTTTGCGACTCAGAATCTTGAATGGTCCAACATATCTTGGGGCCAACTTTCCTTTGACTCCAAACCTCTTCACTCCACGAAGTGGTGACACTCTAAGATAAGCTCTATCACCGACTTCATAGGTGACTTCTCTACACTTAGGATCTGCGTAGATCTTCTGTCGAGAATGTGCTATCTTCAATCTGTCCTTAACCAACTTGACTTTCTCTTCAGCTTCTTTGATTAGTTCTGGTCCAAACAGACTTGTTTCTCCCACACCATTCCATAGTAATGGGGTGGTACACTTTCTCCCATAGAGAAACTCAAATGGTGCCATCTCAATACTAGCTTGATAGCTGTTGTTATAGGAAAATTCTGCGTAAGGCAGACTTTCATCCCAACTGGCTCCATAGTCTAGGGCACATGCCCTCAACATATCTTCAAGAATCTGATTTGTCCGTTATGTTTGTCCATCAGTTTGAGGATGAAAAGCAGTGCTGAATTCCAGCCTTGTTCCCAATGACTCATGTAATTGCCTCCAAAAATGAGAAGTGAATTAGGCTCCTCTATCTGACACAATACTCTTGGGTACTCCATGTAGACATACAATTCTACTCATATAGATATTGGCCAACTTAGCACTTGTGTAAGTTGTCTTCACGGGTATGAAATGAGCCACTTTAGTTAGGCGATCCACTACTACCCAAATAGAATCATATCCTGACCGGGTCCTTGGCAATCCGGTAATGAAATCCATACCAATCTTGTCCCACTTCCAATCAGGAATTGGTAGTGGTTGAAGCAAACCTGCTGGTTTCTGGTGTTCCGCCTTCACTCTGCTACATACATCACACAAAGCAATATGTTTGGCAATGTCTTTCTTGAGATTATTCCACCAAAATCTTTCTTTCATATCCATGTACATCTTGGTGTTACCCGGATGAATAGAATATGGTGAGTTGTGTGCTTCTTGTAAAATCAATTTCCGTAGCTCCGGATCTTGTGGAACATAGATACGTTTCCCATGCCATAAAGTACCTTGTTCGTCTTCATGGAATCCTTTCGCTTTTCCCTTGCCAATCTTTTCCTTGATCTCTTCAATTTCCTTATCAGTCTTCTGAGATTCCTTGATTTTGTCCAACAAGGTGGGTTGAACATCCAAAGACATGAGATGTCCTTCAGGCACAATCTCCAATCTGAGATCTCTAAATTGGGCACACAAATCATCTGGCAATTCTCCCTTTGTAAGGCCATTCACAAAAACCTTACGGCTTAGAGCATCTGCTACAACATTTGCTTTACCGGGGTGGTATTGCAAACTTAAGTCATAGTCCTTGATGAGTTCTAGCCATCTTCTTTGTCTCATGTTAATTTCCTTTTGAGTGAAGATATACTTCAAACTCTTGTGATCTGTGAACACTTCACAGCGCTTTCCCAAAAGATAATGCCTCCATGTTTTGAGTGCATGGACAACAGAGGCTAACTCTAAATCATGAGTAGGGTAGTTCACTTCATGAGTTTTGAGTTGTCTCGAGGCATAAGCCACAACTTTCTGTCTTGCATAAGTACTGCACCCAAACCATGATGAGATGCATCACAATATACTTGGAAATCTTTTTCCAAATCTGGCAAACATAAGACTGGTGCTGTCACAAATCTCTTCTTCAATTCTTGAAAGCTGAGTTCACATCCTTCAGACCAAGCAAATTTCTTGTCTTTCTTTAGCAATTCAGTCATAGGTTTTGCTACCTTGGAGAAATTCTCAATGAATCTTCTATAGTAACCTGCTAAGCCAAGGAAACTACGAACTTCTTTCACTGACTTGGGAGATTCCCATTCAGTCACGGCTGAAACTTTAGCACGATCAACTGCTACACCATCTCCAGACACAACGTGTCCAAGAAATCCAACTTCATTTAGCCAAAATTCACATTTGCTGAATTTGGCATACAGTTTATGATCTCTAAGCTTCTCAAGTATCAAATGCAAATGTCCTTCATGCTCTTCTTTGCTCTTGGGGTAGATTAAAATATCATCGATGAAAACGACAACAAACTTATCAAGGAATTCCATGAACACCTTGTTCATCATATTCATGAAGTATGCTGGAGCATTGGTCAAACCAAATGGCATCACGGTATACTCATACAATCCATACCTTGTGGTGAATGTTGTTTTAGGTATGTCTTGCTCCCTTATTTTGAGTTGAAAATAACCTGACCGAAGATCAATCTTTGAGAATACACAAGCTCCTTCTAACTGATCAAAGAAGTCATTGATTCTAGGCAAAGGGTATTTGTTCTTGATAGTCACCTCATTGAGTGAACGGTAATCTATACATAACCTTTGACTTATATCCTTCTTTTCCACAAACAAAACTGGTGCTCCCCAAGATGAAGAACTTGGTTGAATAAATCCTTTCTGCAACTGTTCTCCAAGTTGTTTCTTGAGCTCTTTCAGTTCATCAACTGACATCTTGTATGGTCTCTTTGCTATTGGTCCAGACCCTGGTAGCAAATTAATAAGAAACTCTACATCTCTATCTGGTGGCATTTCCGGCAATTCCTCCGGAAACACATCCAGATATTCACTCACAATTGGCACACTATCCATGCTAACCCCCTTAAGAGAATTTAACTTACTCCCTTTTGATTCAAAGTTAGACTTGAATCTAATCCGTTTCTTTTCCGGGGTTGTGAGTGCAACAGTACGATTGGCACAATCTAGTACTCCTTCATACTTGGTCATCCAATCCATTCCCAAAATTACATCCAGTCCTTGGGAATCTTGGATTATCAGACTCACTGGAAACTTATGCTTTCCAAACTCTATCATTAGATCCCGGCATCCAAGACTTAATATCATATCTCCACCTGGAGAACTAACTTTTATTGGACACCCAATGTTTTCAGTTGGAAGCCCATTTCTATCAACAAATGATTTTGATATGAATGAATGCGATGCTCCAGTATCAAAAAGAACAAGTGCCGGAATAGAATTGAGTTTGAACTTACCAGCAACAACATCTGATTCTTCATAGATTTCCTCCACATTGATGTGGTTCACTTGTACCTTCTGAAAAGGGTTAGGCTTGTTGGGTCCTTCAACTTTCTTTTCTAGGCATTCATTTGCATAATGCCCCATCTTCTTGCACTTGAAACACTCCACCTGACTAATATCCTTCTTGACAGGCTGGCTTCCACTGCCACTTCCACTACCACTGTGGTGGCTCTTATATCCACTCTTGTGATTCTTGTACTTGTCATTGTCATGACTACGATGATGCTTGTTGTCATGATGACGGTTGTGGTTGTGGTGCTTGTTGAATTTCCCATGCTTGTGGGATCCTGAGCTTCCACTATCATCATAATGGGAACGTTTGTGAGACGATCCCGAGCTGTGCTTGTCAGAGTGCTTTCTCTTCCTACTCTCAACTTGCTTCATTTTGTTCTCCAAAATAGCAGCCTTATCACAAAGAGACTGATAAGTGGGAACATAGGCCAGTGATAGCTGCAGATTCAGTTCATCATTCAGGCCCTCGAGAAATTTCTCTCTTCTCTTAGCATCGGTGTCAACTTCATCCGGTGCATAACGCGCCAGATTGTTGAACTCCTCAATATACTCTGCCACGCTGCGGTGGCGTTGCTTCAAGTTATGAAACTCCTTCTTTTTCAGACTCATTACTCCGGATGAGATGTGAGCAGTACGGAAACCATCTTCGAAGATAGCCCATGTCACATCCTTAATGGGAGTGGTGATCTGGAAGTTATCCCACCAAGTAGCTGCTGGTCCTTCCAACAAGTGTGCTGCAAACCTGACTTTTTCTGCATTAGTACAGCCCACAGTTACCAAGTCCTTGTTCACAGAGCGTAGCCAATCATTGGCCACCATAGGATCAGTTGTTCCCGAGAACTTTGCTGGCCTCAATCTCAAGAACCTGGTAAGCATATCAAAACCCGGTGGGTTGTTGTTGTTATTGTTGTTGTTGTTGTTGTTGTTGTTCTGATTCTGGATGAACGTAGTCATCATTTGCATCAACTGAGTCTGAGCTGTCATCATTTGCTGCATCTCAGGGGTGATGTTGTTGTTGTTGGGGTTGGGATTGGCACGACGGGGAGGCATCTGTGGTTTGGTAAATAGAGATAAGAGTAAGATACCCATAGATTCTATTATGCACAATACATCACATAAACAATCACCAACATGCATCACAATAATAAAGGTTCAACAACAAAGACAACAAGTTTGTAAAGTGAACACACCAATAGCAAGCCATCCACATGTTGGATGGTCATTGCGACTCAATAAAAAGCACGATAAGTAAATGATAAATGAGTAGTCAACATTACTCCTCGGCATCAACTTCCTCCTCAACAAAGGTAAGACCTGCATTCTCCATAGCAGTCTTATATTCCTCGACATTGGTGGTCAAGGTCTCTACTTTGGCTTTGAGAGCCTTCTTCTGAGAACGAAGCCTCTCTATCACAGTCTGCTGATGCTCGAGCTCAAAGTCCTTGGCCTCCAGTTCTGCAGTCATGTCTCGAATCCTCTTGTTCCTATCTTGGACTCGCTTCTCTTGACTCTTGAATTTTCTGTCCTGACTCTCGAACTTGGCCTCCATCTCCTTGACTATCTCATCTTGATCCGTGAAGAGCTTGTCCTTCTCATGAAGCTGCACCTGGAGTTCGTCATTGCTGAGCATGACGTTGGTCCTATTAGTGTCCACATGTCTAAGAAGAACCTCTAAGTCCTGGAGGTATAGACGAATAGGCTCTGCTGACTCCCTCGAAGTGTCCTCGAAGTCAATGGCCTCACCATCCTCATCACGTCTACCGAAGGTGTGTAAATGAGTACCTCTAACCTCACGAGAGTGTCTCCCTAGTAGACGTTCTATCAGATCCTGCATGACTACCTCAAGGCCTCTCTCCTTGTCATCATGCATGAGCTTGAACATGATGGCCTCCATGGCTGGCTCAGTCTGGCGTCCTGGCTGATTGACCTTGAAGCCCCAAAGGTCTTTCCTCCCAAACTTGGTGAGGTGAAGCATCATGATAGAAGGAAGTGGAAGATTGAGTAGACTAGTAAGCTCAATAATACGAGTGCCAAAGTGAGTTCCCTTGAACTCATCAACCGTGCTGATAATAACATTAGGCATCTATTTATAAGATAGAAAAAGTTAGAATCAACATACATAAGAATGAATCACAAAACATAGCATTACATGCATAATTTTGGAAATCAAATCACACAAGTCATGGCATACATGCAACCATTACAACATCCAAGGTTCAACTTATTTCAAGCAACATTTGGAAAATAAGGTGATAAGTGGTGGTCCAACTAACGAAGTACGTTACAATCCCAACTCACTAGACATGTTGGCTAACATAATATTTCTAGAAGCAATCAGTCTATCTTGGGCACATGACTCCATCACTAAGTCTATAATGTCTCCTCTTAAGGTTTGGTTGGTAGCCTCCACTTCTTGAGTATGTTTCTTCTCTTCCTTTAGGTCATTCTGGATGTTGAGCATTCTGCACTTGACTCTATCACCAAGTTCTTTGATAGTCCTCCAAGCTACATCCCTTGCCGAATCAAAGAATGTAGTGTGCACCACTGAATTGGTTAACATGCAGAACCCTGATTCTTTGTGGTTGTCTTCCTTGTTTTTATACAAGTGAAGTTGCACCCACGAGTACTCAACTCCTTCATCCATCACAGGAAAACCTTTGTACACAGCTGCACCATGTATTTCCATTGCAACCATGAGGTCCTTGAGATCCTTGGGGAATTCTATCTCACGCTCCAAAGCCATTGTCATGAGTGGTCCCTTCCTCACAGCTTCATTGATGGAGTTCATCTACAAATAGAGATGATAAAGAAGATTAGAAAAGTTTACGAGAAGAATAGACAAGTGTGGAAGTTATTGAAAAAAATTCCTTAGTGGTTTCCAATCCTAGGGTCATAATCCTACAGGCAACACAGTGCTCTGATACCATCTGTAAGATCCCTCCTTTATAAAGGAAAAAGGATCCCTGTGATTGCAATGCTAGTCCCTGGATCAATGCTAGCATCCACAGTTTAAGATGAAGTACACAGAAACAAAGGTCATTATTATAGTCATTCCAGAGACAAACATAGTCTTTACAACTCCATGGCCACAGGCCTAATACAAGAGTTTAAATAAGTAAATAGATACAAGTCTTCATCTTCATGTGCCACAGGCAAACATGTTGAGTGTAGACTCATGACTCCTAATCCTCATAAGAATAACCTGCAACATCACAAGTTATAGCCACAGTGGGTCAATACATTGGAATAGTATTGTCAAGTGATACCTTATTATAATTTTGGTGGACTAGATACTATATGCAATTTGGCTAAGGGTAGCTTAGGCTTGCTTTGCTCAAAATAGGTTTTGCCTATTAGTTGAAATCACTAAGTTTTTCTTTGTCAAAAACATTTCCCAAGGAACCACCAATAGACATTGAGGTCCTTCACCCTTGTTCAACCACAAGTTTTACTTAGCAATTGGGATGAGGAGATTCTTGATAGCTTCCATGCCTTGATGCTCAAATTGTCCAATACCAGGGACATGGCTAAGTACTTAGATTCTTCCATCTGCAGAGGTTGTGCACTTTCCCCACTAGACTTGATTTTCACCAAGACGGGACCTTTCAGAAGCCTTCCCTTAGACCAAATGGACACGCTCCAACCTATCATCCCACTACCACCAACTGTCCAAATGGCTAAGTTCTAGCAACCTATGTGATCCAGACAGAGCCCATATTGCCAAGTGGCTACACTAGAAGCTTCCTAACATTTGGCCTCTAAAATCTCTTTGTTCCTGGGTGGCTTTCGACAAGTGAGATACACAAGGTAGACCATAGAAATGGGCCTTGTGTAACCACTCAACATAAACCATTCCTTCCATTCCACCCAGGTGTTTCATTCACTTAGTTGTTTTATTAGACAAAACACAAGTCCAAAAGGACTTAGAAATATTTTAACATAGCATGAATATTTCACCACCCTTGGTTACTACTAGCTAGGCTAAGCATGACATAGATAAACATCTTAACTTAGGAATTTCTAGCAATTCTACAACTACTAGGATTTTCCCAACTTAGCATAAGAAAAATATAATCATGCAAGACTAGCAAAATATTTCTAATGCATAGTAAGAAAGCTTAGGGATAAAATCATGAAGCACCACTTTCCTTGGTATTTTGGAGAGTAGGTACACTCCTCACAATCACAATCACTATTGGCACCAAAATCTACACATAAAATCATAGCCACAAATCACATACAAATAAAATACAAGCAAAAATATATGAATGCATGCAATATGATATGTGATGATTTTCTAAAATCAACAAGACAAGTGCATAGTACTGCTTCACAAACAAGCTCAAAACTTGCCAAACAACATTTATTTAAACACTAAAACATTTCTCAAATAGTTTATATACACAAAATAGGCCTACACATGTTTCTGTGAATAAAACTATTTTAACAGAAACAAAATATTAAACACATTGCATAATTGGAAAGGGCTTGTTCTCCTGATTCCATTGATATAAAATTTGTCAAATTTGGACGTGGGGATCAAAAGTTATGGCTAAAACAAATTCAAACATCTAATAGATTCAAATCCTGATTTTAAACCTAAACTCTTGCCACGCGTCTTAATCTGATTGGACGGTACCGCTTCGCGTCGGATCACGCTTCTGAGCAGCTGGATCTAACTTAATCGCGCGGCCCAGATCTAATCTTACCACTTCGCCCAGGTTCTATCGTATCCGCAGGATCTAGATCTAACGATCCTAAGCAACCTGACCATCCAGTGGCGGCGCTAGCGGCGGCGACAGGCGGCGACGCCTCTGTCAGAACTGCTACCGGTGTTCTAGGTCGCACGGGAGAGAGGAAGGGGCTTACCAAGCTCGCCGTGTGTTGCTGACGCTCAAGGTGGTGATGGCTGGTCAAGGGGCGCGCTGTAGTGGCCGAGGGAGCTCGTCGGAGTTGCTGGCGGCGTCAGATGCTTGCTGTCGAAGACGTTGCCGAGGTTCTGTGTCGACCTAGCACAAGACAGATGGTTTAGGATATGCGCAAAGGCCTGGCGATCAAGACAGTATCAAAGGGAATGCAAGGGGCGGTCCTGTTTTACCTGAATCGCACGTCGGAGTTGAGCGGCGGCTTAGGTGCTCGCGGGTGTGAACGAAGACGTCGCTCTGGGTCACGACAAAGCAAACAGAGGGCATCAGTGGATGCGCAAGGACATGTTAGTCACGATGGTTTGAACCAGAGACCGGGGGCGGTCAGTACTCACCGAGATTGGTCGCCGGAGTGCGTCTGTCGGCGGCGGTGCAAGGGCGATTGCGGGCAGCCTGGTGGCGGAGAGGTGGCGCTAGGTGAGGGGAAATGCCCGCGGTGCAGAGGGGGTTATGTAGGCAGAAGGGGGGCGGCGATTAAGCGCAGATTCAATGGCAATGAAGCCCGCAGTGACTACGGCGAGGTAACGGCGGAGCGAGCGTCGCGGCCGCGCGTGATTGACGACGACGACGACGTGGTCGCAGGGTCCACTTGTCAGCGAGTGAAACAGAGAGGAGGTGGGGTCCTAGCGTCAGTCACTCGATGGGTGCGTCTACGAGTGAGAGAGAGAGAGGGGGAACCCGGGTGGGCTTAATGGGCTGAATCCGTTGTTGGGCTAGATAGGTGGCGCTGGCCCTTTTCTAATTCTTTTCTCCTTTTCTTTTTCTGTTTTCAATTTCAGGAATCAAATTCAAATGATTTCAAAAACCATTTGCATTCAAATCTTTTCATGATTTTTGCAGTGTGCAACAATAACATTTCTGGGAATAAAACCAAGTGGTCACTTTGAATTGGCCTGTTCATTTGGAATAAAATAAAATAAGCAGTGACATAGCACTAGTTTTATATAGGTTTTGAAATTGGTTTTCAAATTATAATTGCTTTGAAAACTTGGGTTTAAATCTTAGCAATCTAGCAATACATTCTGAAAGCAATAAGGCACAAGGTTTGGTTCACTGAACACTTATCTCACTTTGGAGATTTGCATTTGTTTTAGAATGCTGATCACATAAAATAATGAGCTCATATGCTCCTGTTTTTGAATTGACTTGTTTGAAATGAACTCTATATGATCATGGATGCATGGATGATATGCATGAGTTGGAAACATGATTTTAGGGATGTTACAAGATCCTTCGGCGGTAAAGCTAGGATTTTAACCTCTCCAAGATATCCCTTTTTGAGTAATTAGTAGCCTACAAATCTTCCAGATGCTCTAGCATTGAAGCGGCAGGCTAGCACACAACTTGCGGAAGAAGTTATCATTAACAAATTTGAATTTGCGCCCCTAGCACCTGCTCCACAAAAACCGGATCCATAAACTTGCCAAATATGATGCCTTCCTGCACATCTTGAGGTTTGAATGAGCATGAATCCACCTTTGAATCCTGAACATGATCATTGTTTAAAAACCCAAATTTATCCAAAACTACATGGGAATGACCATCATGATCCTCAACAGCATTGCGTTCCAGAAAATCAAGATTCGGTCTAAAGGAACCTCTCTGTGATATCTCAACCAATTCATCTTTAGCAAACCAGGACTTCTCAGAACCTCTGTATAATGAAGGATGGAACCCTCTGTATAAAGAAAAATGGCAAATGAAGTCTGGCCAGATTCTATCTTTTAGCCCATAGATGAAATGCCCAACCTTATTGGAAGCCACAGAGAAACGAAATCGGCGATCACTGAGTTTAAAGACCTTGAAATCCCGAACAATCCCTCCAATACAACATTGAAGATCAAGACTAACTGATTCTTCATTGAGAACAAAGGAGGCTGAGGAGAAAGACACCACCAGGAAAAACTCTTTTCTGGGCGATTTGGGGGAGAAGCTGACAGATGAACCAAAGAGGCGACACACATGATCTTCCAAAGCCAATCCAGGGGAGAAATCCCAATGAATAAGCCCTTCCATTGTCGTCGGAAATTAGGAATCATGGTCGGCGATGGTGGGTGGGAGGGTGGGAGAGGAGAGCCATTTTAGTGTAGGATTATGATATGGTGTAGGGCATGGCAATAGTTAGATGGAGCATGATATGATAGGCAAATGAAACAATTTATATAGCTAAAAGTGTTGTATTATCACAACCATCAACTTCCCCAAGCTATATCTTTCTCTTCCTCGAGCAAAAGGGATCGATAACTTAATGGATGTGATCTTCCTTATCATTGAAAATCTATGCACCGTATCCTTGTTTTTCCTGCAAGCTCAAAGCAAGGGAGCACATAATCATACAAGGCAATATAAGCTCTGTTACATTATTCCAAACCACTAGAGATTAGTCAAAAGCTTCTATGCCCCATGTCAAAGTTAAATCTAGCTTGCAAGTAAACTTGTGATCCTTCTATACACACTTTATTGTATTTTGTATTTTTATTTGTATAAGGCAAAGTTGAACACAGTTAATTGTCAATCATAAATAGAGATAGATTTTTCCAATGCTGCCCACTCATGCCATCTATTAAAGTCTCTCAAGTGCAAACTTTGATTGTTGAGATCATAGAAAATATATTTCTTAGTAACGAGACCATGCCAAAAGAGTGGTATATGTTCAATCAAGACTGTGTAGGCTAGGAAGAACACTCGTGACCATTACCAAGGTTTCCCTTTTCGGTATAATGATTTCTCATAACGGTCAGAGGAGTATTCCGACTTTTGATTTTAACGCATGCCCATGAGACTACCAATGCATACCCAAATATAGCATTTTTTCTACATATGTTGGGCAACTCATAGCGAAACTCCAAGATTTTCCTCTTTTTTGGATTGTCCAAAGGCCAGCGGAGTTGTTAGCATCCCATGTTGTGTGATAGTGGCGCAAGACACACATAAAGCAATATCTCTCTTTGATTTCCAAGACAAAATTTTGGCATATGTAATCTCGAAACTTCGAAACATCATTTCTTATTTGACAACTCACTCAATAAGCATCTATTAAGACCATCATTTCCAACACTATGGGGTCGTGCTACTCCATAACCATGCACTTAAGACAATTCTGAATAGTGACAACTAGCAAGTTTCGAAGAACTTCTTTATTATATTTTTTCTTTTCTTTTCAAACTGTAGAGAACATGGCAATGTATATTTAGATGATCATAACATTTTTCACAAGCTAGATAAAATTTGGACAAGGTGCATCAAAGCTATGGCTTGTCTCCTATGGGGCCTAACATGAGCAAGTATATCCCTTATATAAATACGAACAAAAACTCACCTAAGCAAGCATTCAAAAACAGAGGGATACACAATAGCATGAAAACTTTTTAAGATAAAGAATATTGCACAAGACTCTACGCATGCAAAAATAACCTCCCCAAGCTAGGAAAATACCAACTTGAGAAGATCATAAAAACAAAAGAGAAAATGTTGTTATCAAAAGCGAGTATAAGAAGTGGTTACCTCCCCATGCTTAAGTTAAAATAAGGGTGACACACTTTACCGTTGAGGTGTTTTTAACCTCTACTTTGATGGACAAAGAACCTTTGCTTCAATGAATGTTTCACGATCAGGTGTATTCCTTCCTTAAGAACCTGGTAGGAACAAGATTAGAAACAAAACAAAATATTTTTGTGTTTATGAAGACACAGGTTTAGCTCACAAGTGGTAAAAATACAAGTCTCACTGAGTCAGTTCATCGACCTAAACACCACTCTTAAGTCAACAAACTAATTCTAGAAGTGCGCTTCTCCTAGATTGTGATGAAGTGTAAGTGAGACAAAATATGAAACACGAGTGTGCATCCCCTATGTGCTTATTTAATAGAGGTTTGAGTTGGAAGGTTTTACCAGACATGAATAGGTAGCCATGTTGAATTGAAGCAACCAAGTGGCTCATGCAAGTGTTTGCATGGTTGACACTACCGTACAGGTCGTCACACAGGGTTCAAAGTCCCTGTAAAAATAACACACAAAATAAAATGCATCGGTTTGGTATACGAACATAGTTCATTTACCCCACAGATAAAAGGAAAGTAAAAAAGAAAACATGAACTTCTATAGAGAATTACAGTCTAGGAAGTTTCTGAGGTAGAACTTTTATTGCTTACAGATATTCGGCTTCCCCTCGATCAAGGGAGAAGATCCCATGTGGAGTTTCGAGATTTTTAGAAGAAGTAGGGAGAAAGTATATCAAAATTTTGATACAGGGGTTACCTTTCCATAGCGATTTTATGGTCGTACCAACTATACGACCGGAACTATACGACCGTAAAACTATTTCCCATCGTATAGTTGGTCGTCAAACATGTAGTAATCTGAAATAAGAATTTTAAGTAGGTGTCGATGTCTATGCAGTGTCAACTATACGTCCGGACCAAAAAGGTCCCGCCGTATAGTTGGTCATTAAACCTTCTGTGTCCTATAAAAGAAATTTGACGAAGACATCGATAACTATACGACCGCAACTATACGGCCGGAATTTTTATTCACGCTGCATAGTTGGTCATTAAGCCTTCTAGAGTCGCCAAAATTTACCTATTTCTTCGTGAATTCTTTCTTAACCTAAAACTTAGCAAAACACCATGTTTCTACAGAAAAATGACAGCTTTAATATTCGACCAACATTAGCATGTATAAAACAGGATTTAAGTATGATCAAGTTATGCAACACATAATATAGTGACAATATATTCTAACTTTTGAAAACTACCACAAGATTACTCTAATAGCAAGACATGCGAAAAATGAAAGTTCCAATGCAACTAGACTCAAGACACAAAACTAAGAATGACACCTAATAACTTCCGGGTTGCCTCCCGGGAAGCGTTCTCTTTAAATCCATAAAGCCAGGCTAGGGTGTTTCATACATTATCCACCTGGATCCCAAGGGATATAGACTCGAGGTGTGGTTATACATACCAGTTTGGAGCATCTTGGAGTAGAGTTCGGTCGACTCGTACCCGCTTATGGTGCATCGTCATCATGTAGATGAACAAGTTCTCGCTTTCAAGCGAGTGTTGATGCACCAAGCTTGGTGAACATACTTCTGTGTATAGCAGCAATGAGAGGATTTGAGATTCATATAAAATTTTTAAATCTTTATCTTGGTTACCTGTGTATGGGAACACTTCATAGTATTCTTCCTTCATAGCAGGGATTTTAGGACCCTGCATGTTAGTATACCAAGGTTCTATCTCTAGTTCATTAGTTTTAATGCTCTTCATATGAGTGTCTAGGCACAAGTCCTCCGCGGGACAATTATCAATAGTTTTAGCGTCATAAAAATCATTACTAGAGTGAGAGGCATCACAAACAAAAGTTATAGTGTGACTCTCTTTGTCAACCTCACCTTTTTGTTCCTACTTTTCATCGACTAGTGTTTTAATAGCAATGATAGAATCAAAAGTAGGAGTTGAAGGTGTGAGCTGGTGATCAATCCGTTCTTCCTCCTCTTCCTTGTGCTCCTTTTCCTCTCCGCTCTTTAGTGATCCTGCAAAAGGTTATCTTTCTCCATGGCGGTTTTAGACCGCTTTAATAATATAATATCAATGCATTATTACTTAAATTATTGTCGCAAAAGAGGAATATGAGGTATACTAAATTAAAAACTCCATCAAGTGCTTCACATTCAACATCAATACTTCCTAGTCTAAATACCATTTCAGATGCACCTTTGAAAAGAACATATTTTAATACGTCCAAACTAGCATAGAATTTGCTAGAGTAGGATTGTTGGAACACTTACATTGAAAATTAAGGTGGTCATCTGTTATACAAATTGTGCAATAAGATCCATCATTAGCATGCAACCATAATGAATGTTTTTCCAATTGGTCTAGCAATTTATTTATCAGCTCATGTCTAGCAACCAGGATTGGTAAACTTGAATCCTTTATCTCCTCCAACGCTTGTATTATCTGTTGAACAAAATTTATCTCGGAAGACATGATTAGTAGCAACTGGCTTTATAAATTTTTGGTTTTGTAAATTTTTATTGTTTTCAATATAAAAGAAAGCAGTAGGATAACAGCAACAAACGAAAATAAACTATGTGTGAGTAGATAACCGAACGCTTTTCTCCCCGTCAACGACGCCAATTTGATAACTAGGTTCTTGCACCAATACAGGGTTATTGCAGTACTTGTAGCAGCAAATATTTAAAGAGTTTGTCCCGATGGGAGCTCGGCGAACACAACCCTGTAGACACGTTGTCAATGCGTCCATGTTCGCACCCAAACTGTGGTTTGGAAATAGCCTATTCTATAAGTTGCTAGGATAAATGAATTTAAGATGATTTGTAACAACTACTACTAGGATTGGAAGAAAACTAGAACAAAAGAAAATCTGGAAAGAGGTGAATGCAATGAGATGAAATATTAATGCTATGATTCCTCAAGTAATGTTGTGTATACCGGTATGCATGATAAGTGCTTATGGAATATCTATAAACTGTACTTGTGGCGGTCCCTCGAATATTGTTGTCTCTCACCGTTGGTAAGTGGCAACTAGACAACTCAATTGTCCACACCCTCTTCAGACATGGGTCATCTCATAAGAGAATATAGTATTAAGGTAACAAGACCAATTAAGGTAAACCAGAGCAAAGTCATTAAGTTCTATGGACAACTGTTCTCCTATGCAAGTGTGCTAGTCACAAGATATCATGTCTGTCACTTTAGGGTCAAGCAATTCGCAACACTATACCTATCTATATCATGAGTGATCTTAGGGAACTCTGGGCGGTGCATCCTAAGTTGCTATTGCCTCTGCAAATCACTTATAGAAAATAGCCTACTAGTTCTACCCATGGAAGAGCGGAGACTAATGATAAGTTTTGTGACACTCCGTGAATCCCTAGTAAATTCCTCAACAATGGATTGGACATCTCCAATCACTAGAATAATATCATGAATAGAACAATGTAAAGAGAAAGCACAAACATATTAATTAACAAGAACACACCACACATCAATTACTCAAATCATCATAACATTAATAAAAGGGGGTTCAAGCCATATTACAACCCATCACAGAGACCATGATGGGGAAGGATGAAGGAGTAGCCACAATGGCGATGGTGATGACAGCGCGGTGATGGTGGTGTCAGCGTGGTGATGGCGGCGTCCTCCTTCTCCTCCTCTTCTTTCTATGGAGCGTCACGGCAGCAGAGCGCCGCCATTGAGGCGGTAGATGGGATCTAGATCTTGTATATGGTTGCTGGTGTCTTCCTCCTCTCTTATTTGACTCCTTCTTCCTTTATATAGGCCATGGGGTGCCCTAGGGTTCCCCCAATACCGTCATATGACTTAGGGAAGGTTCTGGAGCTTCTGGGAGCGAAATCCCGTCGTTCACGACCTTTTTGGCAACTATATGGCGGGAGCTATACGGCCGGAATTTTGCTCCTGCCGTATAGTTGGTCGTTAAACCTTCGGGTGTCTTCCGTATTTTGGTTGCCATTTCTTTATACGAACTCCGTTTTTGGTGTTCTTGGGCTCGTTAGATTTGTATTGACGAGGGATACAATCTAGTTGTCTTGGATATTTATTTTCGGAAGTTGGAAAAATTCACTTTTTCCAACACCTCAAATGGCTAAGTCTGGTCCTAGAGCTCCTCTATACTATGCTCTCTTTGTTCTTTTTTCCTTTGTTTTATCCATAATCATTATCAACACCTACACACATGTCAAAGATAAGGAAGAGGGATAAAATTCTACCTAAATTACTAAATATGCACAACTCATATTGATTTTAATGAAAACAAGTAATCATGCATATCAGACATAGCAATAGTTCGATGGACCATAATATGATAGGAAAACGACACAGTTTATATAGCTAAAATGTGTTGTATTATCACAGCCATCAACCCCTTGAATGCACACGTAGAATGTATAACACCCGATCATCACGTGATGCTTCGAAAAGACGAGTCTTAGCAATAGTGCCTACTAAGGACGAACACTTTATTACTTGATATTTAGCGAGAGGGATCATCTTATAGTGCTACCGTCACAATCTAAGCAATACAAGATGCATAAAGGATTAACATCAGATGCAATTCATAATATGTGTGATATGATATGGCCTTTATTCTTGTGCCTTTGATCTCCATCTCCAAAGCATGGACATGATCTCCATCATCACCAGCATTGCATCAAGGTACATGGTTCCGCTTCATGGTTGTCCATCACCAATAGCAACTATTACAACTACTTGGAATAAAGCTATTACATGATGAATAGACACGCAGGTCTTAACAAATTTAAAGAGAACCATTAGGCTACTGCTGGTTGCCAACTTACAATAAGGATCATTGCATACATCAAATATAATCATAATCACATCATGGCCATATCACATCACATGCCCCTGCAAAAATAAGTTAAACGCCTCTAATTTTCTTTGCATGTTTTACGTGGCTTGATGCTTTCGAATAAGAACCGTTCTTACCTACGAACATGAACCACAACGCTGATAAGTATTGTCAAGTTCCCATCATAAATTGAATCTTAACTATGGTGGTAGAGACAGACACCCACAAAGCCACTTGTGCAATGCAAGTTGCATGTTGAGCGTGGAGCAAGTCTCATGTACGGCGACATGTAAGGTTAGCTTGGGCCGCTTCATCCCACCATCCCGCAAAATGCAAAGTACACGAAAATCAAGTGACAACAAGAGCATCAACGCCCACAAAACCATTATGTTCTACTTGTCAAACAGATCTACGCATAGATTCGGCTCTGATACCACTGTAGGGTTTGTTGCATGGAAAACAAAAAAATTATATCGCAAGTACACATAAAACCAAGATCCAATCTATGGCAAAGCCAAGATATGATCTATGAGATCGGTGCAATGAGATTGAAGAGAACTAACCCTCGTAGATCCAAAGCATTTAACGAGATCGGATCTCGTGGTTGATGTAGTTGATCACTTGTCGATCTCAAGATCATGTAGACGATACTTTCGGCGCCGTGTTCCAGCAGTTCTTCCGCACTCGGTCACACATACGAAGTCGATGAAGACCTTCCTCTCCCCGTTCCAGCGGGCAGCAGAGGTAGTAGACCCCCTCGAAATCCCAGCAGCATGACAACGTGGTGGTGGTGGAGGAGAGAATCTTGCAGGGCTTCGCCTAAGCTGGAGCAGGAAGACGGAGGAGGGAAGAGAGGGGCGGCTAGGGTTGAGGTGAGGGAGGAGGGGTGCTCCACCACCCCTCTTTATATAGAGGGGGGCTACGGTCAGGGTTCCCACCCCTAGACGAGTCCTTCCCCAACTCGGCGGCCAAGAGAGGGAGAGGTGGGAACTTGTCCCCCAAGTTTCCCTCTTACCAAATTAGGGTTTTGCCCCTCTTTCCTTGTGTTGGCTGGTTGCGCCCTCTTGGGCTTGGTGCAGCTGGCCCTAGGACCCATCGGCATGCCACAACCCAAGTGCCCCCGTCGGGGTAGTGGACCCACTGGTGGTCCCTCTAGAACATTCTAGAAGCTTATGGTCAAAACACCAAAAACATTTCTGAACCCCGGAAACTGACTTTCCTTATATGAATCTTATTCTCCGGACCATTCCGGATCCCATCGTGATTTCCTGGATCAAATCCAAGACTCCGAACAACATTCGGTCTCCAACTCACATTCCATATCTACTTAAACAACATCGAACCTTGAGTGTGGCACCCTACGGTTCGCGAACTATGCAGACATGATCAAGACACCTCTTCGATCAATAACCAATAGCGGGATCTAGAGATCCATAATGGATCCCACATATTTAACGATGACTTCGTGATCGAATGAACCATTAACATATGATACTGATTCCCTTTGTCGCGTGATACTTTACTTATCCAAGGTTCGGTCGTCGGTATCTCCATACCTAGTTCAACCTCATTACCGATAAGTAATCTTTACTCGTTCCGTGATATGACATCCCTTATGACCTATTCACATGCTTGCAAGCCAATTGGATGGCATTACATCGAGAGGGCCCAGAGTATATCTATTCGTCATATGGATGGACAAATCCCACTCTTGATCCATGCGTTTCAACACATACTTTCAGAATACCCAATGCCACCTCTATAACCACCTAGTTACGGAAGTGGTGTTTGATGTCATCAAAGTACTCATCCAGTGACGGTTATTAACATGATCTCATGGTCGAAGGATTAGGTTACTATATATCTGAAAGCTTGTAGAAAAACGAACTTAATGACTTGACCTTATGCTATTCTTACTATGGGTGTGTGTCCATCATATTATTCTCCTAATGATATGATCTTGTTATTAATAACATCCAATGTCCATCATCAGGAAACCATGATCATCTATTAATCAACAATCTAGTTTCAACAAGAGGCTTACTAGGTACTCTTTTATGTTTATAAAACTGACAAGTATTAATATTTTCGGTTAATACAATTATAGCACGGGATGTAAACATTTATCATAAACATAAAGATATAATAATAACCACTTTATTATTGCCTCTTGGGCATATCTCAAACACTTCGGGGAAAATGGCTATTCAAACTGCTCATAGAAGAGGGTGTCTGGCAAACTATTTTATGGAGGAAGTATGTTGGTTCCAAAGCTGTGTCTCAAGAGGTTTGGAAACCCGGTGATTCACATTTTTTGGTCTGGCTTAATGGCGTCCAAAAAACATTTCTTCCATTTTGGTGCTTTTAATATTAAGTATAGATCTTTATACTCCATTATTAGGCATAAAGGGGATACACTATCCATAGTTATAGAATCCAATCCTCCTAATGTGTCTTTCAGAAGAAGTCTTCTAGGTCCTAGACTTGTATCTTGGAATAGTCTCTTATTGAGACTATCCATGGTACAACTATCCGAGGGAGTGGACGAATTCACATGGAAATTATTACAAAGTGGTAAATTTACTATTGATTCTATGTATAGAGCTTTGATCCAACCTGATATTCCATTCGATGATAATCGTAAAATTTGGAAGATGAAAATACCCCTTAAAACGAAGATATTACCTTGGTATCTACGGAAAGGGGTCATCCTTACTAAATATAATCTTGTTAGGAGGAATTGGCATGAAAGTACACAATGCGCTTTTTGTTACCATGATGAGACAATAAGGCATTTATTCTTCCAATGCAAATTTGCTCGTGCTATATGGTTAGCCATCCAAGTAGCCTCTGGTTTATCTCCTCCACGTTCGGTAGTCAATATATTTGGCAACTGGCTAAATGGGATTGAAGATAAATATGGGACTTTATTTAGGGTGGGAGGGCTTGCCATTATTTGGTCGCTTTGGCTATGTAGAAATGACAACATTTTTAATAACATTGTGTCTTCTCCCCTGCAGGTTATCTATCGAGCCACGGCTATCCTCCGATCATGGAATACTCTCCAATGTATGGAGTTCCACGACATGTTTGCGGAGGGATGTACACGATTAGATGACACGGCGAGGGATATTTCTCTCGACATGGATGATAACGTGATCTCCAGATAGATCAACCTTAGCGAGTTTAGAGGACATCATTATTTCTACCATTATTTGTAATTCTGGTACTTTTGCCTTTATCTTCAGTTGTGTGGTTGAGCGGCTGTGTGCATCCTAGTTATGCAGAGGCCACATGTAAACTTACTATTAAGTAATAAAGCGCCCATTTCCAAAAAAAATATAATTCTCAAAATCCGACTATAAACAATGTCCTAGGTGGAGTATTTGAGGGTATATTTTATTGACCAAAATTGTAATATTTGACTAGTCAATGAGTTTGTTTAAGGATGTGAGGACATGTTTTCTTAATTGGAGAAACTATGGTTAAGAGCTCATGTAGAAGATGTCAAGTTGTGCCAAAAATAACATCACAATCCTATGTATGGATGAAATTATGAAGAAGGGGGAAACCAAGAAAAGGAGAAAAACACCAGGTACTTTTACAGTGTGGACACCATAGATGTTGCTATAGACTTTATTACCACCCATTTTGACCGTCTAAGGAGCTATCTTTAGAGTTGTTTCCAAACTTCTCTAAGCTGAACTCAATTAACTAGTGTTCTAGGTTAAATGTGAATAATATCATTTGTCTCATAGAGATTTATCATTGATCTTATTATAACCATGAGCATATACAAGATAGCCTTGAGATGTTTGTTATTCACACACGGAGAACTGAAGACATGAAAGTTTATATTGATATTTGGAAGCAAAATCATGTTTCCTATGGTTTATTGTCTCATTGAGATGGCATTGTTTTTTCCAGTGGAGATGACAACACTCAAAAGGGATTTATTGGCCACAAAGATCATCAAAACTAAGTTGCACAACAATATGCCTATGATGTACTTCTTGATGACTTGATGATGTGCAACATTGGGTGAGTGATACTCAAAAGTCGATATCGATAAAATTACCAAAGATTTTTCAAAAAAAGTAGATCTTTGACATTTCCTAGGATTTCGATAAGCTAGTAAACTTCATTATTGATATGGTTTTAGATTCTAATTACATTCAAATATGTCAATTTTGATTGTACTAAGTGATTGTGTTAGAATCATATATAACAATAAATTCTCGGGACTCTATTTTGGTCTTTGCATATTTTTTTCAGAGTTTGTCCTACCTCAGATTCTTTTCGTCCTTCTCCACTGCTTGGGTGTAGTAATATATATACTTTTTAAGAAACTACTTGCATGTACAAAAAAAATGCTACTTTTTGTAAATGTACATCGTTGATGATGTATGAAGATGGATCTTGTGGAGAAAAGAATGTATACTCCTATGTCTTACAAGAAGAACGAGAAAAGAGCGGCAACTTGGCTCCCGGGCTACATGCACCCCAATATTAAAAAAACATATTTATAAGTTTCAGTAAATTCTAAAAAAAATCCAGATATACATGTAATTGTTTTATAGGTAATTTTTTACCTTAATTTGTAAGCTACACAAATGTGACAAAAAATTGTAGACCACAATAGCAAAGACACGCATCTATTACCCACATGGTCTTTTAATAGCCCACAAATAAAAATATAATGATAATTTTCATATGGAAATAGTAGACATCTAAATGTACGTGTAATTGGCTGGAGATTTATTTGTTATTAAAAACTGTCTACGAATTTTAAAAAGGGATCTGGCCAACGAGCTACTTTTCAGTTTTGAAGATCGTGTCTAGCCAGAAATATATTTCCTCCATCCAGAATTAACTGACTCATATTTGTATAGATTCACATTCATCTATACGCATTTTAGAGGGTAGTATCTATATGTGAATCTAGATAAAGGTGAGACAATTAATTTCGGATGGAAGGAGTATAATGCAAGTATACAAACTTTTGTGTAGTCCCTAAACGGGCAATTTTAACCTAAACTTAAAGGCCAACACATAGTCCAACAACTTTTACGAGTGTTGGTCTATGTATTTGTAGAACTTGTGAATGCACATAAGGACATTCGCTTTGGTATTGTTCAGGTTGTGGAAGTAGTTGCAGCTGGCTGCAAATAAGAAGCGTGCTGGTACTGGAGATCTGGAAATATATATATGCTGGAGGATAGATAGATAGTTGGATGTATCTATGCGTGCAAAGTTTTCGGGATATGTTGTGGTGTGTGTGCATGGGCTACATGAAAAGACGTAAAAGCTGGATGGAATCGAAGAGAGGGGATCTTGCAAAATCTGAAGAAGGACGTTGTGCAGTGATGATATCTATGTGTCAGCTCCCCTATATCTTCTTCTTTTGGACCAACACTAACACCAAACCATGCACGGCCAGCACACATTCCAAGATCGGCCAACCTATGACTGTACAAGATACAAGGAGGAAATAATGGCCAAGGACAGACGTGTCGATCTTCCGATTAAAGCAGAGATATATATATGGTTGCATACACATGCATATCGACGGAGAAACGTACAAATATATGGACGGTGTGTTCCGACATGCCGATCTTTGGTGTGCACCTGCAGGATCTTATCGCCGATCTAACAGCTGATAAAGCTCCCCGATATCGATATCGTACGTACAGCTAGGTAGCAGGAGGTGAGCCACAGGCTTTTTTTTTCCTTTGGTCCTTCTTTGTAGTAGCGAATTGTACACGATAGAGATATATAAATTTTTTTCAGCGATTTCAAAGTAAAGTTTAAAAGAAGGTTTTCGAATATTTTCTTCTTCCGTGACACAATCTTGTATGTTTTTTTATGGCAGCCGAAGTAAAATGACATAGATATCAAGACATGAACAATGAGGATTCTTTTATAATTTTAATTTGAGCCACAATGTCAATGCTACGTGCACGTGCACAACCATTACAATAATCAACCAATATCAGCAAGAGACTAACACCAATATTTCAGGGAAAAGTAACCGAATAGCCTGATCGACGTCGTCTGAAAGCCGAAAATATGAATCACCATTGTCGAAGATGTAGCAGTTGGGACGAATATTGCGAGGAGCCGAGGACAATCCTTGCGGCAATCACGTGGAAAAAAATCCAAAATTGATCTGGCAAGCAAGATCTGAAGAACCATACGTACCTAGAGAAATTTGATCAGCCCGTGGAAATTATTGATCCTAGAATATTGTGTTGTATTGCAATGATCCTTGCGGAGGTTTATATAAAGTTACATGGGATAGGTAAAGACTGGGAGTACAAGATATAGAGTCGTCTATCTCTAGCCTATACATGTATACGTACCCTAACACCGCCAACACCACCATTGATGTCGGGAAAGAGATATCGTTGTCGAACCGATGTCATGAAGATCATTTATTGTATACGATGTTGTCTCTATTGACGTGGAGGTCAAAAGGATACGGCTACCAAAACACTAACATAATTCTTGCAAACACTACTTTTATGAAAAACTCAACTCATAGATCTTCCCCAACCCCTCCCAGCACCGGCGAGGCTGACTCGGAGGAGGAGAACCGACTATGGAGAAGGCGAAGGTGGATGTGGCGGCTAGGTTTCGGAGGAGACAGAAAGAAGCAGCCGTGGCGGCAAAAGCCTCCTCCTTTCTTGGACTTGCATAATGTACGTATGCTTAACATAAACACATGCATACTTCACATTATATAGAGAAACGTATAGCATTTTACCATACGCTGTAGGTTGTGCCCAATAATTTTCAGATTTTTTTAGTACTTTCACCATGCACAAGGTAGTTCTTTGAATTTATATTTATATATCCATGAACTATGCAGCTTGATGCATGTAGGCATAAACTACACTAGGAAAGATATACCTAACTTGGCCTTATATATTAGAGCATGTTACCCGACGAACATGCACTAGCTACAAGCTGAGGTGACTCTTTGTTCGGATATTCTAGCTGGTTGGACTTATATCTTCATTCAGATTCCATTTTGCTGGGAAGATACTATATCATCATCGTCCCCCCATGCCTATTGATGGAACCATGATTTGTTCGGCTTCATGGTCGTCATTATTTATGGTTGGAAATTTGGTAGGTGCGCGGGCACGCACGAACTGTCATTTCACTCGAGCAACATTTCCTGTACGAAGAGCTAATATAAATTACAAACAACACTGCAACATATGTAAATTCTAGTTACTACGCGTGTGTAACAAGCGGTATGACGTGATATATGCATACGGCAAATGCGCCCATGGCTAACTACTGGACCCTCCTCCTCGACCTTCGCCTTCCAACAAACTAGAAGGAAATTTGGATCAAGCAAGGAGCACCCTCAATGAAGAAGATCTTACGAGAAAATTCCAATTAAAAGATACTTGTTATCGACTCATGCAATCTAGAATTCTCTACATAGTTGTATAGATATTTAAATATTGTATTGACTATTTACCTATATCGAGGGTTAGTTCTATGTTCATCAAAGATTTTCGTAAACTCCCAAAACTAAATAGATATAATAAAAACTTATGCGAGAAATGTAATCTTAAAATGAAAGTATGAAAATATGCATCTTAATATGTAGGATTTGTTAGATGTATATATTTGTATATTGTATTTTCCCCATATGTTAGGAGGCTTCCTGCATATTTGCACATGTATATGTACTATATATTGTGGTCTTTGGCACCCAGAGGAATACAACTTGTCTATTCCTAACATGGTATCATAGCCAGTTTTAGGGTTTCCGTGACCACCGGTCCTCTGCTTGTGATCGCCGCCGCCGTCAGTTCGCCCCGGCCCCCGCCGGTTCCCGTTCTGGCCGCGTACGTGGAGGTTCTTGTTCTGCTTGTAAATTTTTTCGGCGGCTCGCCGGATCGCTCTCAGATCAGATCGGATCGGATCCATCTGCTTCCGTAGCTGGTATCACGCGCGTACGTCGCCGTGTCCAGCTCGACTCCCGGGCCGCATCTGGTTCTGCAGCTGGAACAGGCGCGTACGTCGCCGCCTGCCGCCCGCACCAGCCCAACGCCCCTGCCCGCCAGGCTCCACCTCACCTCGTCGCCAGGCTCCACGTGCTGGGTCGCCCTCCACGCCTCTCTGTCACCAGATCCCGTGCTTCTGTTCCCGCCAGGCTCCCCGTCGGGTGTTGGGCCTCTCGCCAGATCCCATCCCACCTGGTCGCTCCACCCGCCCCCAGCTTGCTCCCAGGCTCTGCCTGTGCTTCTGTTCACGCCAGATCGCTGCCGGCTGTCATCTCTGTCGCCGCCGGCCGCCACAACTGCTGGGAATCAATCCCTGGCGGTTGGAATTGGCCTCCCCTGGCTCTTAGGCACCGCCTCTTGTCCTGGTTCGCCGGAATTTCGCCGGATTTTAACTGGTCTCTGTCTGCTAGTGCGAGTTGACTAGATCTGTAAAAAAATTGAGAGAGAGAGATGTCTTCTGCATCGTGCTATGTTGCGATTCCTCGCTGCCCGGTGATTTTCGATGGCGCGAATTATCATGATTTCGCTGCCTTTATGCGCGGTCTCCGTCTTTGGGGTGTGCTCTCCGGCGAGGTCTCCTGTCCGCCGTGCCCCCCCCTGATCCTGTGGCTCCTCTTCCGCCGACGCCGATTGTTCTTGGTGCTGATGCTTCTCAGGAGGCCAAGGATGCTGCTCAAAGTGCCGATGATAGTGCTGTTGCTGCTTATGAGCTGAAGTTTAAACAGTACTCTGCTGATCTCGAGACCTATCGCCACGCTCTGACTGCTTACACTCAGTGGGTTGATGAGGATGCTCGTGCTGCTGTTGTTCTCACCTCTAGTGTTTTGTCCCAGTATGTTGCTGAGTTCATGAGTCTCCCTACTGTTGCCGCTCAGTGGGCACATCTTCGTCAGCGCTATCAGTCGTCTGGGGATGCTCTTTACCTGTCTATGGTTCGCCAGGAACATGCTCTCCAGCAGGGTGATTCTACTATTGATGAGTTCTATACTCAGAGTGTTGCTATCTGGCGTCAGCTTGATTCTCTTCGTACTGCTGTTTGTGGCACATGCTCGTGCTGCCAGATTGTGCGCTCGAATTTGGAGTTTCACCGCATCTATGCGTTTCTGTCTCGGCTCCGCCAGGAGTTTGAGCCCCGGCGTGCTCAGCTGAATGCTCGTGGTCGTGTTTCGCTCTCTGAGGTGTTGTCTGAGCTTCGGGCTGAGGAGACCCGTCTCCGTGGTGCTGGTCTTCTTGCGGTTCCATCTGTGCTTGCTACTCGTGGTCCTCCTATACCGTCTGCTCCCTTGACTCAGCCGTGGTCCTTTGTGCCGCCGCCGATACTACCCACTCCTCCAGGTCAGGGGCAGAGTCAGCAGCAGTAGTTTCAGGGTCAGAGTCAGCATCAGCAGCTTCAGGGCCAGAGTCAGCACCAGCAGGCTCGTGGTTAGGGTCGCAGTGGTTCTCTTCGTCACTGCTCTTACTGTAACAAGGATGGCCACACTTGGGCCACTTGTTATACACGGGATCCCAGTTTACGTCAGCAGCACCAGGCTCGTGGGCAGTCGGCTCCTTCTGGATCTTCATCAATTGCTCTCTCCGATCAGGACATTATCAGGAGTCTTCGCGGTCTGCTTGCTGCTACAGGCTCTTCTTCGACAGGCACTGCTGGTTCTGTGACTGATTCTTCAGGCACTGCGTGACCACCACCTTCTACACAGTCAGGTACGTCCCCATGGTATCTGGATTCTGGAGCTTCCTTTCATATGACCTTTGAGTCTTCTTTTCTGTCCGCTCTTCGTTCTCTCCCTTTTCCTGTTCGTGTTTTTACAGCTGATGGTACCTCTCTTCCTGTTTCTAGTCGGGGCACTCTTTCTACTTCTTCTTTTTTTGTTCCTGGTATCTCTCATGTCCCTCTTCTTAAGATGAATCTGTTCTCTGCTAGCCAGCTTACTGACTCTGGTTGTCGTGTCATTCTTGATACTGATTCTTGTGTTGTCCAGGACCATTGCACGCAGGCCCTGGTTGGAGCTGACCCTCGCAGTCGTGACTCTTCAGGACTTTGGGAGTTAGACTGGCTTCGTGTTCCCTCCGCTGCCACTTCATCTGCCAGTTCTTCTCCGGTCGTCGCCTCTGCTACCAGCTTCTTTCAGCCGTGGCATCATCGTCTTGGTCACCCTTGTGACTCTCGTCTGTCGTCCTTAGTTCATCGTGGTCTTCTAGGGTCGGTCTCAGGAGATGGGTCTTTACATTGTCAGGGTTGTAGGTTGGGTAAACAGATTCAGCTTCCCTATCCTACTAGCGCATCTGTATCTCAGCGACCTTTTGATTTAGTTCATTCAGATGTTTGGGGTACGGCTCCTTTCGCTTCGAAAGGGGGCCATCGCTACTATATTTTATTCATTGATGATTTTTCTCGGTACACTTGGTTGTATTTTATGCGCTCTCGTAGTGAGGTGCTATCCATATATCAGCGTTTTGCGGCCATGGTCCGTACTCAATATTCTACCCCCATTCGTGTGTTTCGTGCTGATTCTGCTGATGAGTATATCTCCCAGATATTGCGAGGTGTTCTTGCTGAGCAGGGCACTCTTGCTCAGTTCTCCTGTCCTGGCTCCCATGCCCAGAATGGCGTTGCCGAGCGTAAGCATCGTCATCTTCTTGAGACCACTTGTGCCATGATGATTGCTTTTTCTCTTCCGCTGCATTTCTGGGCTGAGGCTGTTGCTACGTTTGTTTACCTCATCAATATTCAGCCCTCTGCCGCTCTGAATGGTGGTATCCCTCTTGAGCGTCTATCTGGACAGTCTCCAGACTACTCCATGGTTCGCTTGTTTGGTTGTGTTTGCTATGTTCTTCTTGCTCCTCGCGAACGCACCAAACTGACCGCTCAGTCTGTTGAGTGTATTTTCCTTGGATACAGTGATGAGCATAAGGGCTATCGCTATTGGGACCCCGTTGGCCGTCGGATAAGTATCTCTCGTGATGTTATTTTTGATGAGACGCGTCCTTTCTATCCTCGTCCCACCGCTGGTACCTACCCGGTGGAAGATATCTCTTTTCTTCTCTTTCCTGACACACCTCCTTCTATTCCTATTGTGTCTCCTTCAGGATCTCCTCCCCCTGATGTATCTTCTTCGACACCATCCTCCTCTGCTACGTCTAGTTCTCCTAGTTCTCCTCGTTCTCCGGAGTCTTCCTCTGCTATTCCTTCTTCATTGTCGTCTCCTGAGTCGTCTTCCTCTAATGATCTTCCCTCTACTCGTCATGTTCGTCAGCGTCGTGCCCCCAACCGTTACTCTCCTAGTCAGTATGGTCTTTCCGTTGCCTCCGAGCCGACTTCTTATCGGGAT
The DNA here is from genome assembly GCA_916181665.1 of Avena sativa. Classification (NCBI taxonomy): domain Eukaryota; kingdom Viridiplantae; phylum Streptophyta; class Magnoliopsida; order Poales; family Poaceae; genus Avena; species Avena sativa. The sequence goes on from OV702296.1 coordinate 224,814,161, forward strand.
GCTGAGCATCATCCTGAATGGCAGCTGGCCATGGCTGAGGAGATTGCTGCGCTTGAGCGCACTGGCACCTGGGATCTTGTTTCTCCCCCTCCTGGTGTTCGTCCTATCACGTGTAAGTGGGTCTATAAGATTAAGACATGCTCTGACGGATCTCTTGAGTGCTATAAAGCGCGTCTCGTAGCTCGTGGTTTTCAGCAGGAGCATGGTCGTGACTATGATGAGACCTTTGCTCCTGTGGCTCATATGACCACTGTGTGTACTCTTCTGGCTATTGCTTCTGTTCGTCACTGGTATGTGTCTCAGCTTGATGTTCAGAATGCCTTTCTCAATGGTGAGTTGAGTGAGGAGGTTTATATGCAGCCTCCTCCTGGGTATTCTGTTCCCGAGGGGATGGTTTTTCATCTTCGACGTTCTCTTTATGGCCTCAAACAGGCCCCCCGTGCCTGGTTTGAGCGCTTCGCTTCTGTAGTGACTGCTGCTGGATTCTCCCCTAGTGCTCATGATCCAGCACTGTTTGTTCACACTTCTCCTCGTGGACGCACTCTTCTTCTTCTCTATGTTGATGATATGATCATTACTGGTGATGATCCTGAGTATATCGCCTTTGTTAAGGCTCGTCTTCGTGATCAGTTTCTTATGACTGATCTTGGTCCTCTTTGATACTTTCTTGGGATTGAGGTCTCGTCCACTTCTGATGGCTTTTACATCTCCCAGGAAAAGTATATTCAGGATCTTCTTGCTCGTGCTGCTCTTGGGGATTAGCGCACTATTGAGACCCCTATGGAGCTTAATGTTAAGCTTCAACCTACTGATGGTGATCCTCTTCCTGATCCGACGCGTTATTGTCATCTTGTTGGAAGTCTTGTTTATCTTGTTGTCACTCGTCCTGACATCTCTTATCCTGTTCATATTCTGAGTCAGTTTGTTTCTGCTCCTACCACCGTTTACTATAGTCATCTCCTTCGTGTTCTTTGTTATCTTCGGGGTACGATCACTCGTCGCCTTTTCTTTCCTCATTCCAGCTCTCTCCAGCTCCAGTGCTATTCGGACGCTACGTGGGCGAGTGATCCTTCGGATCGCTGTTCACTTTCTGCTTACTGTGTGTTTCTTGGTGGATTGCTCATTGCTTGGAAGACGAAGAAACATACAGGGGTTTCCCGTTCGAGTGTTGAGGCTGAGTTGCGTGCTATGGCCTTGTTGACTGCTGAGGTGACCTGGTTACGGTGGTTACTTGCGGATTTTGGGGTCTCTATTACCACACCCACTCTGGTTTTGTCTGACAGTACATGTGCTATTAGTGTTGCACGTGATCCGGTCAAGCATGAGCTTACCAAGCATATTGGTGTTGATGCTTTCTATACACGTGCTCAGGTGCAGGCTCAGGTTGTTGCGCTTCAGTATGTGCCTTCAGATTTACAGTTGGCGTACTTCTTTACGAAGGCACAGACCAGAGCGCAACATGATTTCTTACTCTCCAAACTCAGTGTTGTGGATCCACCATGAGTTTGAGGGGGGTGTTAGATGTATATATTTGTATATTGTATTTTCCCCATATGTTAGGGGGCTTCCTGCATATTTGCACCTGTACCTGTACTATATATTGTGGCCTTTGGCCCCCAGAGGAATACAACTTGTCTATTCCTAACAGGATTATGGTGACATCTTAACTATGTTCTTGGAAATAGTATCTATGAGAGTGCATCTTAGAATATACTACTCCCTCCGACCCATATTAGTTGACTCAAATTTAACCTTTTTGGATGAATCTAGACACTATTTAGTATATAGGTGTTGGAGATATGCCCAAGAGGCAATAATAAAGTGGTTATTATCATATCTTCATACTTATGATAAATGTTTAATACCATGCTATAATTGTATTAACCGGAAACATTAATACTTGTGTGATTTGTAAACATAAAAGAGTCCCTAGTAAAGCCTCTTGTTAAACTAGCTTGTTGGTTAATATATGATCATGGTTTCCTGATCATGAACATAGAGATGTTATTAACAACAGGGTCATATCATTAGGGGAATGATGTGATGGACATACTCCTATAGTTAAGCGTAGCATAAAGATCAAGTCATTTAATATAGTTCATTTGCTATAAGCTTTCTGATACATAGTAACCTAATTCCTTCGACCATGAGATCATGCTTATCACCATCACCGGAAGGATCCTTTGATGACATCAAACACCACACCGTAACTGGGTGGCTATAAAGGTGGCATTGAGTGTTCGGAAAGTATGGGTTGAGACACATGGATCAAGAGTGGGATTTGTCCATCCATATGACGGATAGATATACTCTGGGCCCTCTCGGTGGAATGTCATCCAATTATCTTGCAAGCATGTGACTGGCTCACAAAGGATCACATACCACGGGAACAAGAAAAGAGTACTTATCGGTAACGAGGTTGAACTAGGTATGGAGAGATACCGACGATCAAAACCTCGGATGAGTAAACTATCGTGAGACAAAGGGAAATTGGTATCGTATGTAAGTGGTTCATTCGATCGCAAAGTAATCGTAGAAATATGTGGGAGCCATATGAATTTCCAGATTCCTCTATTGGTTATTGATCGGAGAAGTGTCTCGATCATGTCCGCATAATTCACGAACCGTAGGGAGACACGCTTAAGGATTCGATGTTGTTGAGTAGTTATGGAATGATGAATAAGAGACGAATGTTGTTCGGAGTCTCGGATGGGATCCGGGATATCACGAGGAGATCCAGAATGGTCCGGAGAATAAGATTCATATAAGGAAAGTCCTGTTTCGGGGTTGGAGAATGGTTCCGGTGTTTTCATCGGGAATGTTCTAGAAGGTTCCGGAATGTCCGGCACTCCGGAGGGGAAGGGTACATGAATGTGTCATACCAAGTTGGAAAAGGGTTTAATCCAATCCTAGTTTGAAAAGTCAAACGCCAATTTGAAAAGTCAAACGGCTATTTTGGGAAGTGGAGGGAAGTGGGAAACCGAGTTGGGGAGGATTTCCTCCTCCACCGCCGGCCCACTTGGGATCCGAGTTGGGGAGGGACTCCCCTCCCCTTGGCCGGCGCCTCCCACCTATAAAGGGAGGGGCAGGGCTGCCCCTCCTAGCACACAAGATCTCCACCCAAAAACCCTAGCCCGGCGCCGCCACCTCCTGTTGCCGCCGCCTCCTAGGGATCCCCTAGCCGCCGACTTGGGCAAGCCCCAAGCCCTAGCTGTCGGACCTAGCACCTCCTCCTTGGTGTGTCTAAACCCTAGATCACCGAGGAGCTCTCTCATAGTCCACCATACTCGCTCCGGCTTAAGGCGAAGCCCTGCGAGATCTCCCTTCTACTTCCGGTACCACGCCGTCGTGCTGCCGGAATCGCGAGGAGAGTGCTACAACCTCTGCTGCCTGCTGGAACAAGGGAGAGGAAGGTCTACATCGAGTACCGAACGTGTGACCGACTGCGGGAGCGCTGCCGAAACGCAGCGCCGGAAGGATCGTCTACGCGATCTTGAGATCGGTAAGTGTACGACTACATCACCCACGAGAATCTGCTCTCGTTAACCGCTTTGGAATCTTCGCGGGTGAGTTCCTCTATCGACCCGTTGCTACAATCTAGTAGATAGATCTTGGCTTGTTTGTGTGCATGCGGTAGAAATTTTTTGTTTTCCATGCTACGAACCCCTACAGTGGTATCAGAGCCGTGTCTATATGTAGATCTGTTGCACGAGTAGAACACAATGGTCATTGTGGGCGTTGATGCTTTTGTTGTCGATTGCTTCTTATGTACTTTGCATCTTGCGGGATGGTGGGATGAAGCGGCCCGGGCTAACCTTACATGGCATCGTTCATGAGACTTGCTCCACGCTTGACATGCAACTTGTATTGCATAAGTGGCTTTGCGGGTGCCTGTTTCTCCCAACATAGTTAAGATTCAGTTTACAACGGGTCATTGACAATACTAGTATCAATGTTGTGGTTCTTGTTCGTAAGTTAGAACGACACTTATTGAAAGCCCCAAACCACATAAAACATGCAAAGAAAATTAGAGGCGTCTAACTTTGTTTTGCAGGGGTGTGCTGTGATGTGATATGGCCATGATTGTGATTATATTTGATGTATGCAATGTTCCTTATTGTAAGTTGGCAACCGGCAGGAGCCATGTGGTTGTTTTTAAATTCTGTTAAGACCCGCGTGTCTATTCAAAGTAGTTGTAATAGTTGAAGCTGGTGGACGACAACCATGGAGCGGCGTCATTGACCTTGGTGCAATGCCGGTGATGATGGAGATCGTGTTCGTGCTTGAAGATGGAGATCGGAAGCACAAAGAAGAAAGGCCATATCATATCACATATTATGAATTGCATGTGATGTTAATCCTTTATGCATCTTGTATTGCTTAGTTAACGACGGTAGCATTATAAGATGATCCCTCATGCACATGAATTTCAAGTCCTAAAGTGTTCACCCTTAGTAAGCACTGTTGCTAAAGCTTGTTGTTTCGAAGCATCACGTGATGATCGGGTGTGTTAGATTCCGCAGGCGTATACAACGTGAGCAAGCCAGATTTGCTCATGCGGAAGCTAAGGTTTGATCTTGACGAACCTAGCATGTATATACATGGTCTCGGAACACGGATTACCGAAAGGTAAAGCATGAGTCATATAGTAGATATGATGAACATGTTGATTGTTCGCCATTGAAGCTACATCAACTCTCGTGATGATCGGTTTTGATGTGGTGGATTTGGTTCGTGTGATCACTAAAACAATGTGAGGGATATTGTTTTGAGTGGGAGTTCAACGGCAATATGATTAAAAGTTGAACACTATTTATCATAAATTAATTCAAAGTGAATTTGCATAGTTGTTGTAGTTATTGGCATCCGTTTACCACCTTGCGCTTAGTTTTAATTGAGATGATAGAACTATAGAATTCTGGTTAGTTACTTTACGAACTGGTATCGTATTATTTTGAAGTGTTAATCTAAAGTTTAAAAGTCTTATTGCAAACTTTCAGTAAGTTCCGGTTACTCCATAAAGTTTAATAATTGGTATTAAAATCGAGAGTGACAATTCCAAGAGTTAGTGTATGAGTATCATGTTTGTCTCCTTGATTCTTTATATTCAAAGAATTGTCTTAATATCAAGGTTATCTAGGATCTGAAAGAGTTGTTTCAGAAACCATGATGTGTGGAAGGTATTTTGATATCTGAAATGAAGTTTTGGTTGCAACATGATAGAGTATAATATGGCAAAAGTCATGTTCTCATATTGGATGAGAATTTGCAAAAGATTGGAGACACTAGTTGTCCTAATCCTCCAAAAGTTTTGGAGAGCAACATTATACTCGCGATTCACCGTTATAAGCTAAAGTAGCTTGATCATGAATAATTCCATGAGAAGGATGAATATTTGATGTAGGTAAAATGTTTACTACACCAAGAGATTACTAAAGAAAGGATTTTGAAAGAACACCAAACATTTGATGATGGTGATCTACTTCAAAGTGCAAGTCCAAAGACGTTGGTATTTTACTATACATGCTTTGGACTATGTGTCATGTATGTGGCTCCACTATTGATGTTGAAAGATTCTTTCAAACAGAAAAGGAAATACTGAAAGAGAATCTCATAAGTATATGGCAGAAAAGAAAAGACTAGAATTGTTCAGTTTAGGTATATAAAGGATATACGTGTTATGGCTATATTCTTTGCTTGTTAAACAATGTGGTTCTTAAGTATTTGATACTGAATTTGTTGGTATGAATCATCATACGAAACAACAGAATTCATGAACTACAATGGCCTAAGTAACTAGCAAAAGAATATGTGATGATATTCATCGAGAACAAATAAAGGTTTATTGTGTTGCTCGTTTAAAAGCTTGCCTTCAAGATTTGTTTTATCAGGTATTATGAGAACAAAAGGGTTGTTCAATTAATTGTCGTAATCCATAAAAGATGGATGATTCACAAATCTCGTTGGAGAAATCACATCCATAAAACTAGTGCTAAAAATGTTGAAAGACAAATTGATTGAAAGATCACTTATGAAGTGACATCGCCGTTTAAATTATATTGGAAAGAAAACATGAAGAAACTCCATGTGGATGGAATTTTGGAGTCTTTTGATTTTGATCAAATGACGCTTGTGAAACTTTCCTAGAGATAATTAAAACTTCGTTCATAGGCCAAAAGGGAATGAATGACTAGCTTATTGGAACTTGTACATATTGTTGTATGAAGTCCATTATGTGTAGTCAAGAGCGATGGATTTCAACTTCATATGCTTCCACCGAAAATTTGAGTGAATATATGAATATTTAATTAATAAGGATGAAGTATGAAACATTTGAAAAGTTCAAAGATTTTCAAGATGAAGTGCAAAATCATTGTAACAAGAATATAAATAGTTTATGATAAGATCATAAAGGAAGATATTTAAGTTACGAGTTTAGCATAATACCTAAGATTTAAGGAATCGTTCCATGGATTTGCATTTTCCGAAACACCATAAGAGTATGGAGTGTTCGAGATATGTAATTAAACCTTGTTTGACATGGTAAGATCAAAGGTGTAATTTATAAAACTGTCATTATATTTTAAAGATTAAAAGCTTTAGAGACTACCGTTTTTCCACTGAAAAGAGCTCCATCATAATCCGTTGAATTGACACCATATAAAGTTATGGTTTGGGATAAAACCCAAGTAGTCCTTTCTTAAACATTGGTATGCTATGCATAAGAAATATGTTTGCAACCAAAGTCGGATGAACCTGTCTTTGTATGTTATTTCAAATAATTGTTCCTCCATAACATCGGAGACAAATATGTTTGTCGCTTAAAACGTCAAGTTTCTTAGAGAAGGAATTTTTCGTGAAAAGTTAAGTGGGAGGACAATAGAACTTTGATAAGGTTAAAAGAATCTTATCTATATGTGCAAAGTTGCGCAGCGCTGAAAAGTGTTCCGGAGGCAGCAAGAATGCTCATGGCTCACGTGCCTCAAAGGTTGTGGTCACGGAGGACTAAGTTCCTATTGAAACAAGAAGGTCGGGTAAACAATCAAATACCAAGATTTGAGAGTTAAATCATTATTTAACAATAATGATCCGACTACATGCAAAGAAGCGATGATGGGCCCTGACTCCGTCAAATGGATTGAAGCCATAAAATCCGTGATAGTTCCATATACGAGAGATCAAGCTTTGAACTTGAAAGACCCTCTGGAAAGGTACAAGACCTTACAGTCGTATTTGGATATATAAAGAAATAGACATGGATGTTTCACATCTATGAAATAGTCGACATGTTGGGAAAGAATTCACAACAATGTTCAAAGGTTGACTATGACAAGATCTGATCTTTCATAGCGATATTTAGTCTAGACAGATTAATGTAGCAACCACGACATATAATTTTGTTATGTGTTGAATAAACAAAACAAGTTCTTCTAATAGAATGGTTACCAAGGACATGTGCATGACACGGTCCAAAGGGTTTTGTTAATTCAAAGGATGCTAAAAGCATATGCAAACTTCAATGCTTAAAGTAAGCATCGCGAAGTTGGAATCTTCACTATGATGAAACTGTTAAAAGAGTTTAATTTCATCGGAGACGATGAAGATGCTTGCATTTGCAAGAAATTAAGTGGGAGCGCTAAGACATGTTTCTAATACATTATGTGGAAGACATATTGTTGATTGGAAACAATGTATCTTTTATTAACACAGGATAAGAATTTCATCTCGATGAAAGACTTAGGCAAAACCCAAATGTTTGGCATCAATAGACGCTAATATGGTTGTGCCGAAAGTACATAGATGATATATTGAATGAGTTCAATATGGAAACTACAAGAAAGGTTCTTGTCGCACAGAAAGGATTGAATGAGTTCAATATTGATGATATATTCAAGTGTATTTACACTTGGTAAGTGAAACAAAGATTCAAGTATAGATTGATACTTGATGTATGAAATCACAAAGAGTATTTATATCAATCATGTTGTGATATGTACAAATCCAGATATGTCATATGCTCTAAATGTTATGAGCATATACCAGAATGATTCATAAGATGATTATTAGATGATAGTAAAGATATTCTTATGATCTTGTAAAAGAACTAAGAATATATTATTTTGTAGAAGTGACAAATAGATGGTTAGTTCATTGTAAATGAATTACATTGATACTAGTTTTGTCACAAAGTACAAATTAAGTTTATCTCAATCTAAACTAAGGGTGGCACAATATGATGGAATGAGAGTTCCATAATGGATTTGGATGAGTTCCAAAGTTAAGACATTATGACAGATACTACAACAAAAGGCTGAGTATATAACTGCTATTATAGCAACAAAAGAGGGCATTTATGTCAAGTAGTTTGTTATCAAACTAGGTGTAGTTCACAGCAGGGATAATGCTATGAAGATATATTGTACGACCATATTATCAACATGTTTTAACCCCAAAGAACTAAAGGTCACACCAAAGGACCAAATTTGTACAAAGCCATCTCATTAGAGAATGAGTGATGCGTAGAGACGCAAAGACATGCAATTACACACGGACCTGGAAGTGTCAGATCCGGAGATCAGTTGAATACACAAAGGTTTGAAACTAGATTATTGACTGTAGTGCAAGTGGGAGACTGTTGGAGATATGCCCAAGAGGCAATAATAAAGTGGTTATTATCATATCTTCATACTTATGATAAATGTTTACATACCATGCTATAATTGTATTAACCGGAAACATTAATACTTGTGTGATTTGTAAACATAAAAGAGTCCCTAGTAAAGCCTCTTGTTAAACTAGCTTGTTGGTTAATATATGATCATGGTTTCCTGATCATGAACATAGAGATGTTATTAACAATAGGGTCATATCATTAGGGGAATGATGTGATGGACATACTCCTATAGTTAAGCGTAGCATAAAGATCAAGTCATTTAATATAGTTCATTTGCTATAAGCTTTCTGATACATAGTAACCTAATTCCTTCGACCCTGAGATCATGCTTATCACCATCACCGGAAGGATGCTTTGATGACATCAAATACCACACCGTAACTGGGTGGCTATAAAGGTGGCATTGAGTGTTCGGAAAGTATGGGTTGAGACACATGGATCAAGAATGGGATTTGTCCATCCATATGACGGATAGATATACTCTGGGCCCTCTCGGTGGAATGTCATCCAATTAGCTTGCAAGCATGTGACTGGCTCACAAAGGATCACATACCACGGGAACGAGAAAAGAGTACTTATCGGTAACGAGGTTGAACTAGGTATGCAGAGATACCGATGATCAAAACCTCGGATGAGTAAATTATCGTGAGACAAAGGGAAATTGGTATCGTATGTAAGTGGGTCATTCGATCCCAAAGTAACCGTAGAAATATGTGGGATCCATATGAATTTCCAGATTCCTCTATTGGTTGTTGATCGGAGAAGTGTCTCGATCATGTCCGCATAATTCACGAACCGTAGGGAGACACGCTTAAGGATTCGATGTTGTTGAGTAGTTATGGAATGATGAGTAAGAGACCGAATGTTGTTCGGAGTCTCGGATGGGATCCGGGATATCACGAGGAGATCCGGAATGGTCCGGAGAATAAGATTCATATAAGGAAAGTCTTGTTTCGGGGTTGGAGAATGGTTCCGGTGTTTTCATCGGGAATGTTCTTGAAGGTTCCGGAATGTCCGGCACTCCGGAGGGGAAGGGTACATGAATGTGTCATACCAAGTTGGAATGATTGCATCATGTACTAGGTGTCATCGCTGAACAAAATAAAGGGTTTAATCAAATCCTAGTTTGGAAAGTCAAACGCCAATTTCAAAAGTCAAACGGCTATTCTGGGAAGTGGAGGGAAGTGGGAAACCGAGTTGGGGAGGAGTTTCTCCTCCACCGCCTCCCCACTTGGGATCCGAGTTGGGGAGGGACTCCTCTCCCCTTGGCCGGCGCCTCCCACCTATAAAGGGAGGGGCAGGGCTGCCCCTCCTAGCACACAAGATCTCCACCCAAAAACCCTAGCCCGGCGCCGCCACCTCCTGTTGCCGCCGCCTAGGGCTCCCCTAGCCGCCGACTTGGGCAAGCCCCAAGCCCTAGCCGCCAGCCCTAGCACCTCCTCATTGGTGTGTCTAAACCCTAGATCGCCGAGGAGCTCTCTCATAGTCCACCATACTCGCTCCGGCTTAAGGCGAAGCCCTGCGAGATCTCCCCTCTACTTCTGGTACCACGCCGTCGTGCTGCCGGAATCGTGAGGAGAGTGCTACAACCTCCGCTGCCTGCTGGAACAAGGGAGAGGAAGGTCTATATCGAGTACCGAACGTGTGACCGACTGCGGGAGCGCTGCCGGAACGCAGCGCCGGAAGGATCGTCTACGCGATCTTGAGATCAGCAAGTGTACGACTACATCACCCACAAGAATCTGCTCTCGTTAACCGCTTTGGAATCTTCGAGGGTGAGTTTCTCTATCGACTCGTTGCTACAATCTAGTAGATAGATCTTGGCTTGTTTGTGTGCATGCGGTAGAAAATTTTTGTTTTCCATGCTACGAACCCCTACAATAGGTTCATCCAAATTTTGATAAATCCAAGTCAACTAATATGGGTCGGAGGGAGTAATAAAAATGGCATCTCGAAGCATTATGGGTTTTGATAAGGTAATTAATTTATAAGACTAATTAGAGTATCACTAACTAATGACATGTTGATTTCAAACCAAAAACTTGGATACCATTGTATTACATGCCATTGGATTATTGTTTGCAATAATTACATTGTGAAAGATGATAATAATGGAGGGAGGGGTATGTAATGATCATCAAGGAAGCTGCTGAAATTTGGTCCATCGACTTCAAGTGCTAAGGACTTCCTTATAGACTATATATGTTTTGTGTTCTCATTATTAAGCTCTTAGGTCTCTTTCGCTTCTTTGAATTTTCGGTCCTGTCATTTCCCTTGTGATTGATGGTGTGCACATTTCTCTTTCGGTGGCTTCAGACAATGCGACGTAAAACTGACCATGAGATAACACTGGTTCTGGTAGGTACATACCGACAATCAGGGTGATCTGGCCATGCATCTTGTTGATTGTCATGGCAAAGCTGAGCCTGGCCAAGAACTACTTCCTCTTGAATCTGGACAGGGACATGGCATTATTAAAGAGGCAGAAAGGTATCTGAAAAATAAACACCTTCCGCGTAGCGTGTTCCTTAGAAGTATAACATGTCAGTTTATCTTCATTTAGACGTGTTCGGGGAAACCCACTAAGTGTCAGTGAGTTGAGAAAACTCGGGAGGGCGATAGTTGAGCTTGATATATGCACGGATGATGGATCCAATTAAGGTTGAGTGCATGTTTCTAGAATACCTTTCATTCATGCCCATATGTACAACATGGTCAGATGTATATCTGGCAGAAAAGAATTAAAGAAATAAATGGGTTTAAGCCTGGCTTTGAGTACCTAACTCTGGAACTAGCTAATGCTTTCGTCTTTTATGAAACAAATAGCAAAGGAAAGTAGTAGCATTCATCTGATCGAGTGAGGTCACTGGTCAATGATCTTGTGCATGATTCATCAGACATACTTTCCCAAATGATTTAATATAAGCTGGAAAGTAAAGTACTCTCTCCGATTCATATTAATTGACTTTGATTTATCAAAATTTGGATGAAACTATATACTAAATAGTGTTTAGATTCATTCAAATCTAGACAAATTTGAGTCAATTAATATGGGCCGGAGGGAGTAGTACAGGCGGTTGAATAATTACTTCCTTTCAAGCAATCAGCTGATAGCCATCGCTAGCTTGATGACGCTCAGCTTAAAAGATACCTACATATGAAAAAACGATTGTGGAACAACGTCACCATCGGTTATACGTATAAGGCGAGGAGTTCCTCAAGTTGTGCACAGATAAGATGTTCACAATCCATCTTTATATACATGACGCAGAACACTAACTGTAGGTGTATCAGCATACATGAAAATTTGATTACATGAGTATTGCTTCGACAGATTGACTGCTTCCATGTTAATGCCCGGCAATGAGAGTTTTTGTGTGTACTATGCATGCACCGATCTAGAGAACTTCCTGATCCTTGTCGCAGGTTCAACCTACAGATTTTAGACAAAATATTGCCCAAACTTGCAGCAAGTAATTTGGGTCAAAAGAGTAGTACTACCCGATTATGATTTTAATCATCCTTTTGCATAAATACTTCCTCTGCTCCATATTATAGTCCATTTTGGCGAACTAATACCATAATATGGAACAAAGGTAATACACTTATAGTTGATCTGATTTTTAGTTGTCGTTTTTTGCAAGATCAGATGGATGGACGGAGCACTTAGCTAGGTAGGGTCCATTTTGATTTCGGAGTAACTTTTTACATCATCGTTGGCAGACATCAGCAACGATTAAGCTAGCTAGCAAGGGACCAAAAAGCTAGCTCCATATACATGTCTCATCCATAATCCATGTTGCTACCTGCCCTAGGCTTTCTCATGTATTATATGTATGCATCTCACACGAAAATATATTGAATGGAAATCTAATTTGCACCTCAATTCTTAGTCTCTAAGTAACCGAGTATGTGTGGAGAGAGAGACACACACAGACACCACTTTTAACGAAACCTTTTAGAGCTAACGTCATGCGCAATATATATTGCTAGCTCACATTATTGTATATACTTTATCTTAAGTAATGCGTACGTGCAACACGATACACATGCATTTCAACCTTCAAAACTACACATGCATTTGGACCGTGCTAGCTATGCATGACAACACATGCATTTGTCTATGTAAATAAAAAGGGTACTCTGTAAGAACATGTATATATATATATGCTTAGCCGTGTGATTCAAGAAATGCGGGTGGAGGACATTAAAGTGATTTTCGTAAAGGGGGATGACTTCAGGAATATGAATTGATCCATGCACACAATCAATGAACATGAATATCTAATGGCCATTTTTCGGCTACAGAACTACACCATGCTAAGGTGAATGATACTTCTGCCAAATCTTAAAACAACGGATTTGCTAGTTCTCATGTGCCTGAGAACATGCTAATCTCAGTCTCATATCTCACCAATTGATTTTATGTGAGATGCGTGCAATCCAGGAGTTGCATATGGATTGCAACTAACAATATGTTCATTAGTACAATTATTGTTTATGTAGTACATTTTTTTTGTTCATGCAGTATAAATGTTTGAGTAAATTATGTATTCTATTCCTAGCTAGTTTGGAAAAAAAAAGTTACCCCATTTAGTAAAAATTCCTCTCGCTTACCCCATTTATTGAAAATCTCTTTGGTACCAATTCTGAAAATGATGATATTAATAATTGTTGTGCTATTAGTTCTATCCATGTTCCTTCCAATGATGATATGTTTACAAATGAACACACTTGGGAAGATAGGTATTCTATTGCTTATGATGATACTATACCTCCAATGTATGATGATTGCAATAATGAATATGATATTTTCAGTCCACCTACTATTGAGGAGAAAATTAATTATGATTACAATATGCCTCCTATATTTGATGACTATGGTGATGATAATAATAATGATAGCTATTTTGTTGAATTTGCTCCCACTATAATTAATAAGAGTGACTATGCTTATGTGGAGAGTAATAATTATTTTATGCATGTGGCTCATGATAAGAATGTTTTATGTGATAGTTATATTGTTAATTTTATTCATGTTGCTACTGAAAGTTATTATGAGAGAGGGAAACATGGTTTTATGTATCTCAACGATATTAAGTTTCCCCTCTTTATGTTGAAAATTTTGAAGTTGCACTTGTTTTGCTTTCCTATGCTTGTTGCTTTGTTCTTTCATGACTTGTTTCTTTACAAGATTTCTATGCATAGGAAGTGGGTTAGACTTAAATTTGTTCTATATTTGCTTCTTGATGCTCACTTCTACTTCAATTTATATTTCTTATGTGAGCATCTTTTCAAACTATCATGCCTATCTTAAAGGCGTTAAAGAAAAGTACTTATTGGGAGATAGCCCAAATTTTGTTAGTTTTTTTCTTTTCTTGAGTCTTGAAAGTTATTATTTCTGTAATAACCTCTCCTTATCTTTTTTGTTTGATTTTTGTGCCAAGAATAACCTCTAATGAGAGGGAAGTAAGATTTGGGGAAGTGCTGTCCCGAAACAGATTTTTATGCTCCACTGTAAAAATTCGTAAAAACTCTCTGTAATTCAGATTAAGCTGTAATTTTCTAAATAAATCCTCCAGGTTGTTAGCTAACTTTCGCTAGTTCAACACTTTTTTATTTGAGCAACAGAAGGGCTTCGAAAAATCGGTTTTCACCTGCTGGTCTGTTTTGAGAGATTTTTGCCATTATTTGCATTTGCCTCTTTATTGATTTCCTTTTGGGTTCTCTTTGGTAAATTGAGCTTTTTGAGGGAATTGCTACAGTAACTTGTGTTTTTAATGAAAGTTTGATGTTTTAAAACTAAACCCCAAAGGTCTATTACTTTTGAATACACTAATGTTGCTAATGAAAATTGTGTGATGTTTTGCATGAAGGAAAATTTTCAGGTGTAAGGAAAGAATGATGTAATGAGATGAAGAATGGACAAAAGCTCAAGCCTAGGTTTGCCACCCCATTTCACCCCAAGAAATATTCAAGAGGTACAAGCGTCAAAGCTTGGGGATGCTCAAGGCATCCCCTTCTTCATCAATAAAATCTTAGGTCTTTCTAGACACTTTGTTTTTATTGTTTCATGCATAGTTGTGTTGTTCTTGGAGCGTCTTAGTATTAGTTTTTGGTTTTCTTTTGTTTAGTTTGCTTGAATAAAATAGTTGGACCTCCGCTTTCGCTGTGTTGTTTCAAATAAGTTGATTGGTGTTAGAAAGGAGTAGAAAGTTTCTTGCTTATAGTGGTACAAGAGAGAGCTTGTTTTGACTGTGGCCTAGACTTTATCATGTCATGATAGATGTTGCTTTGATATTATGCTTAGTTATTATTGTTGTAGCATGACTTGTTCCAAACAATTGAGATTGCTTAATGTGCCTTGCAAGAATGATGCGTTGTTTTAGCATACAAAAGCATAATATTGTGATATTCTCCTTTGATGCATTATTTGGGTTGACTTGGCACATGCTTACACCATGTTAAGACTATGAACCAGTCACTTTAGCCTCTATGATCATTTAGTTTTTGACTTGTGATACCACTTTATGCGTTAATTGATAATGTTTTGTCGCTCTGCATGATTATGGTCATTATTGCTCTCTTAGTTGGTCGCTCCCAGTCTTTTGCTAGCCTCCACTTGTATTGAGTAAACTCTACTCATGCATCCAACTCCCAAGAAACCAAGTTATTCCAAAGATTTCACTATAAATTCCTATGCATGGTGTGTTACACTATTCCAAGTATATTCTTGTTTTATCTATCTTCCAAATTAAACTTGTTATATGAAAATTAGTGATTAAAGCTCTCAAAAATTTGATGGCACACTTTATTTTTCTTGTCTCATCTGAACCATTGTGTCATCTATGTTGTATATGTTTGCACTTATAAGTTGGGAATTAGCAGAACTGTGTTGTCACGGGGAACACTTTCAACACCTGTAAATATCTATCCAGTTGATATCATGCTCTTTTGTTTATGGATGTCGGTGGTGTGAAATAAAAGGGGAGCTTGTAAGTCCAGCAAAGGCTAGCTAGCAATCCTATCTAGCCCGAGCCCAGCCAAAGTCGGCATCCATACCCGTACACCATACTCTGATACGTCGTAAATGTATCTATAATTTTTTATGCTTCATGCTTCTTTTGTATCAACTTTGCTATGTTTTGTCTACACTTTGAGATATTTTTATACACTTTCTAGAACTAACCTATTGACAAGATGCCGAAGTTCCAGTTGCATATTTTTTGGTTTCACAAAAGCTAAAAAATAAATATTCTCAGAATTGGATGGGACAAAAGTCAATCTGCCTATTTTTCCCGGAGCAATATGGAAACGCGAAGCAGAGACGGAGTAGGGCACCAGGGTGGGCACACCCTGTGGTGGCGCGGGTACCCCCCTGGTGGCGCCACCAGGGGTGTGGCCCCCCTGGCTGCCTCCTCGCCTCGCCTCTTCGTCTATAAGAAGCTGATACGTCGGAAATGTATCTATAATTTTTTATGCTCCATGCTTGTTTAGTATCTACTTTGCCGACCCCTTTAGTTGACCCTTGTTGAGTAAGTCGGAAGAAATAGTGGCCAGCTTGAGCCATTCACAAAGTGGCTTTCACCATCCCCCTCCTGCGGTGAAAGCAGAAGAAGAGCCCAATACTGCAGAATTTCTCCATTTTGCTAGGTTTCGCCCATGGCGAGATAGAAGTTATCAGAAAATGGAGGCTGAAAAATCGCTAATTTAGAGGGAAATCTAAAATTGACTACTTTTTTCACTAGGCGGGATAGAACTGATCAGGAAATTGAGCCGCAAAAACCGCTTTTTATAAGGCAAATGAAAAATCATTACTTTTTCCATCTTTTTCTCAAAAGCATGGAAATTCACGCCTGTGAAAAGTAAGCAATTTCATCATTTTCCTTCGCAACACAGCTCACTCAATTGTAGAGATACCGAACAGTTTGAGTGATTGATCGACCTTGTCGCACGATGAGCCCATTCTCTCTCTTCCATCCCGCCTTCTGAACCGAACCCTGGAGAAAGACTTCTTGAACAGAACAGAGCTGCAATTCTAGAAACTTCCATTTTCCAATATCGAGACCACAGCCTATTATTCAAACCACAAAGGATCTGTCTTTCATCGTCCAATCTTCTCGATCGAACATATTGACATCAACCATGGCCATTCATGGCCCGCGAAGATCAACCACTCGTGCCCGAGATCACTATCCAATCAAAAACCAGACTTCCAAGATCCATCTCACTCAGACCCTTTAGAATGTAGCGGATAACAACTGAGTGGGGCTATCGAATTGATATGTATTCGAATCTTAGGTAAACTCAAATAAGAAAACAACGCACATGAACCTATTGAAAACGAAACTATTACTTACCTTCTTGCAATCTCACAAGGCGGAAATCAGAAACCAATTTCTCAACTTCAATTGCTTTGTCTACACTTTGAGGTACTTTTTATATGTTTTCTGGTACTAACCTATTAACAAGTTTCCACATGCCAGTTGCCTGTTTTCTGCTGTTTTTGGTTTCAGAAAAGCTAGTAAAGGAATATTCTCGGAATTGGATGGGACAAATGTCAAAGTCAATTACTTTTCGTGGGGAACAAGAAGTCCAGAGGGGAGCCGGAGAGCCAAGCCAGGGTGGCCACACCCACCCTAGGCGCGGGTGGGCCCTGCCCCGCGCCTGGGAGGGGTGTGGGGCCCCTGTCCGCCTCCTCGGCCTCCCCCTTCGCCTATAAAAATCCCGCGATGCAGAAACCCTAAGTACCCGATCAAATCTCCACGAAACCTTCTGTAGCCGCCGCCACCGTCGTCCCTAGGTCGGGGGATCTGAAATTCTTCCTGGCATCCTGCCAGAGGGGAGATCATCCTGGAGGCCTTCTCTCTGGTATGATGCGTGAGTAGTTCCACCTTGGACTATGGGTCCATGTAGTAGCTAGATGGTTGTATCTCCTCCTTTGTGCTTTCATGTATAGATCTTGTGAGCTCCGTTCATGATCAAGATCTAATCTATTTTTAATCATGCATATTGTGTTTGCGGGGATCCGATGGATATTGAGATTATTATGTTGGTTTGATTAATAGTTTTGTCTTTATGATTCTATCATGTCTGTGTTGTTTATGATCTTGCATGCTCTCTGTTGCTAGTGGTTATCTTGGCCAAGTAGTTGCTAGTGACTCCAAGAGGGGGTATTTATGCTCGATAGTGGGTTCATGCCTCTAGTTTCCAAGGGAAGTGACAGAAATCTCTTAGGTTGTAGATGTGTTGTTGCCACTAGGGAGAAAACAACAGTCTCTTGTTCATACAACAAGTGGATTGTTTACCTTACACACTTTTCTTAAAGCAGCTGTCTGTTGCTTGCAACTTAATACTGGAGGTGTTCGGATGATAATCTGAAGGTGGACTTCAAGTCATAGATGTAGTTGGACGGAGGTCTATGTATATTGTTGTATTTCCCAATTGAATCTCATAGGATCTTTTTGTCTGGTATTTATGCTCGATAGTGGGTTCATGCCTCTAGTTTCCAAGGGAAGTGACAATAATCTCTTTGGTTGTAGATGTGATGTTGCTACTAGGGAGAAAAAAACGGTCTCTTGTTCATGGAACATGTGGATTCTTTACCTTACACACTTTGCTTAAAGCAGTTGTCTATTGCTTGCAACTTAATACTGGAGGGGGTTCGGATGATAACCTGAAGGTGGACTTCTAGTCATAGATGCAGTTGGATGGCGGTCTATGTATCTTGTTGTATTGCCCAAACGAATATCATAGGATCTTTCTGACTGGTAATTGCATTGTTATGTCTTGCTCAGTTCCTGTCAATTGCCTTGCTGTAATTTGTTTACCCTTCATGCCATGTTGTTTATCTAAGGAGAGCACCTCTAGTGAACTATGGATCCCGGTCCAATCTTTACCATTGATACATCTTCCACTGTTACTTGTTTACTTGCTGCAAGCCATTATCTTTCACACCATACGTTTAATCCTTTGTTACATAAAACTGGTGAGCTTGACAACCTCACTGATTCGTTGGGGCAAAGTCTTGAGTTTGTGTTGTGAAGGTCTCCGCGTTGCTTGCAACACCTGTGTGATGTTTCCTTCCTCCTACTGGTTCGATAACCTTGATTTCTTACTGAGGGAAACTTGTTGTTGTGCTGCTTCACACCTTGCTCTTGGGGTTTCCAACGAAGCGTTCCACGACAAGTGCTTGGCGCCATCAGAAGCCCTCGAGGAGAAAATCCTAGATGAATTGGCATACATCCACAAAAACTTCCGCAACGCCGCCACCACCGAAGGAGAGATTCAGGGGACAGAAGTCTCTGTTCTGGCACCCTGTCGGGACGGGGAATTTCCCCCGGAGCCATCTCCATTGATATCCACCACCACCTCCATCGCCATTGCTGATTCTCATGATGAGGAGGGAGTAGTTCTTCCTCGGGGCTAAGGGCTCTACCGGTAGCTATGTGTTCATCTCTCTCTATGCATGATCATATTGTGATCATGAGCTTTGTAATCAAATAGATCTACTTTGCTACTCAAGTGCTTTGATCAATCTCCGGCTATCCCCACGTGTGTAAAAGTGACAGCGTGCACACCGTGTGGTACTTAAGCTAGAGATTACATAAATACTTATCATGAGTATATTTTGAGTTGGTTGTCTCTATGAAATTGTGGTGTTTGAAAGAACCATCTAGCGCTCAAGGTGACAGTGTGGGGTTATCTAGATGGGGATTGCAAACTTTAAGGAGTGCTTTTGTAGCCCTACCGTGGATTAGAGTTATCCAACTGGAGAGTAGTTAAGAGTAGTATCATGAAGAGAAGATATTATATGAGAGTGTTCACTAGTGAAAGTATGATTCCTAGGCCTTGTTTCTAAACATTGAAACACCGTTTACAACTAGATCTGTTGCATGTTTGCTGTTGCCATCTTTGTTTCAGATTTCCTTTAGTTTCTTCCTCCGTCAAGCTCTTTTCTGCCACGTTAACAACACGCCGTCAAAGCCTTTTCTGGCACCATTGTCTTATAATCATCATATCACTTGTATTTCACTATCTCTTCGCCGAACTAGTGTACCTATACACCTGACAAGTGTATTAGGTATGTTGGGGATACAAGAGACTTCTTGTATCTTGATTGCAGGGTTGCTTGAGAGGGATACCTTTGACCACTTCCTTCCTGAGTTCGATAAACCTTGGGTTTGTTGCTATTCTACAAACTTTTGCACTTGGAGGTCCAACAACTGTCTACAAGAATAGAAGTACGTAGACATCATACTCCACCACCCTCATGCGAGGTGCTCCTATACACCACTTTAAGCGGTGCCTTATGGGGGCGCCACACACCATGCCCGCACATGGCGCTCAACAGGGACACAACTCATCAGATACTTCTTCCTTTTTTGCCTTTTCTTTTCTCATTTTTTATTCTTTTTAAGTTTCTTTTTTCGCTTTTTTATAAAAAAGTTCAAAATCCAAAATACTTTTAAAATTTGTTTTTTTCAAAAATATAAAAAATTAGTTTTTTTGCTCAAATTGCACATTTTTAAATCCTAAAAGAATTTCAAATCTGAATATTTTTCAAATCTAACATTTTGAAAATGTGTTTTCAATTCTAAATATTTTTTCAAAATGTGAACATTTTTCAAAATTTAAAATTTAGATAATATAGTTTGTCAGTTCGTCTACTGGTGTAATCGAGGAGTCGTAACAAGGTGATGTGATCTAACTGTCCATGGCAAATTAATAATTTTCCATGCATGTTGTTGTAAATTTTGCCATTTAGTATGACAAATATGTATAAAAATATCCAGATATAATTTATAAGTGTGTAGTACCTTGTTGTTCTATTTTCACATTTCCAGGAGACACATTTCCATGGGAAATGTTTTCATTTGTTAAGAATATAGTATACTCTCCCTTCTGTTGGATAAGAATGAAAAGGAGGACTCATTTTGTGGACACATCATGCCATGTTTACTTTTATGTTAAAAATTTCATAAGCACTTATGTAGAAGTGCGGTGCCCAGCCTTTCCATTTCATGTGCACATGTTTTTAGTTTTATGGTGAAAGAAAGTCAAGTGTGTGATTCAGTCTTATCTTATCTGCCTACGCTAAATAATGAGCAGTTACCTTACAAATAGCCACCTACTGGAGGAAAGAAACAAGGAGCAATATTGATATTTTACAATAAACTATTATAGGTGTTGCATGGAATTTTTAATGTAGATTCATACATGATAATTATATAATAGTAAAATTTTGTTTAAAATAGAAAACTATAAGTCGTCGTGCTTAGAGGGACCAATAAAATAAGTTGATCTTTCTCCATGTATTGCTTTCCGGTGGTAGCTCACGGGCAATCAACTAGTGTGTATAAGGAACACACTCTTTACTGACGATCATCTTGTTGACTTAACAATTTTTGTAACAGATTTCTTTCATATAACTTGTTCTAAAAGAGAAAAAACATCGTCAACTTTGTGCATCTACATGTTAACGACTCACCCTAAATAAGATTAGTTATAGAATGGCATTGCCGTATTTTGTTGGATGCACTTAATAACTATCTATTATATGGCAAAACATCTTCATTCTTGTCTATTGAACTCTCATATTTTACAAGAGAGGTACGAGGGAAATTTGTGGAGGAGCCAAGACTTATGTTGTGACATACCTATGCATGCTGGCATTGGCCATGTACGAGGAACACCCCACTCCAGATAGGAAGCTCATCGCAACATACTCTCGCCACATGTAGCATAAGCATGTGTCACGAGACGGGTGGTGCCGGAGTGGAGGCTGAAGAAGTAGGGCACAACACAAAACGCGTTTGTTGGT
Organism: Avena sativa; assembly: GCA_916181665.1. Lineage (NCBI taxonomy): Eukaryota > Viridiplantae > Streptophyta > Magnoliopsida > Poales > Poaceae > Avena > Avena sativa. Next base: position 224,835,658 of record OV702296.1, read on the forward strand.
GGAGGAGCCACGGAAATCTGCTTGGGATGAGGGGCGAGGCGATAGAGTGCCATGTATCTGTTAAAAATATAAGCAAATCATCATAATATTTAATATGAAATAAGAAATAATAAAACATGACTATAAGTGCAGTAATTAACCTAATCATATATACTAGCAGAATAGACGAACAGATCACATTCAACTAGAATAAGCAGATCGCATCTATTTCAAAAGCTAGTACAAGAAACTGTAACAAAAACTGAACTAGATAGGAGTAGATTGCGTACGGTGCTGGAGGAGGAATCGGGTTCGTGTTCAGGTTGGCGTTGAGGTTCGTGTTGACACCAGTATCATCAGCCATGTCGTCGATGTAGAGACTGCTGATGTCCGGGAAGAAGTCCTCGTCGGGGAAGGAGTGGTCGGTCGACGTGATGCCGTCAGTAGTCGTGCATACGCGCTCCCCAAAAACCTAATCGCCCCTCACCTGTATTGTCCCGTCGTCCGGTGCATGCCGGAAGAGGGGATGGAGAAGGTGTAGCGGCGGCGCAAGGTTCTAGAGGCAGAGAGAAAGATGTGTGTAACTCGTATTAGGGTTTACGCCTGAGCCGTTTATATATAGCGCCGGTCGGGTAAGACGTGGGGCGCGGCCCACATTTCTGGAAAGACCGGAAACAGCTGACAGAAAATAACTCGCACAATAATTTTTCCGGGCAGCAAAAAGATAATATCAGTACCGAGGCACAATTCCGCAAACCGAGGCATGCACGCGCGCCGCAACGAGGCGAGGCGAGACGAGCGGCAGAGGAGGAATGCACGTGTATGCCACTCCTCTTCACTCTCTTTAGGCGGTAGTGAAACACTCCACTATATATATTGGTCCAACTCCCTCCAAACTAGCAAGATGGGACTAAACTTTGGTGCCATCCCTTGCTAGGCATGAATGGGCCATGAGAATTTTAGAATTTGTATTAGGCTATGGGCCAAAGCCCACACCCAAATTCCAAGAATCCCCCACAAAGTCTCATAGGCACATATCATCACATCATATCAATCAGTTTCAGAACATTGTTTATATACCGGTGCGAGGTGGAGACTGTTAAGTTGAACTTCCACTTAGTACTTCATGCTACACTAGATTGCAACTTGAATAGTGGAGTATGCCTTAAACTACAAGTTTGGTGCGCACTAGTTTCACACAAGGTCTAGACCGATACAAGGCTGCCGCGAGGCTTCCCCGCGGTTTGGAGCTTATGCGTCATACTCCATGGCCTTTCATGAGTTTATTAGAGAGCACCCAACTCCCACGGACTGCGACGTTTGACAGTCAGACTCATATAGGTGTGTTCTTCAGAAGATGTTCTGCAGGACAACATATTTTCTTTAAACAAGCCACTCAGAACACATTAAGGTGAATACCAACCTTCCATGCAAAATAGGAGAGTATTGCATCTATACTGAGTGGTAGTATACTATAAGGATACTCTCCTTCCAGTTGACCAACTGCTTGTCTCCCAACTCTACTTCACGGAATCTTCGATCACATAGAGCGGGTTACCACTGTGAGCAACTCAAAATGTGGGTCTCAAACCCATCTCCCTCGATGCATTATCTATCACATTATGTGATATACCCTTTGTGAAGGGATCTGCTAGATTTTTAGATGTTTGGATATAGTCCAATGCAATAACTCCGGAGTTTCTCATTTTCCTGACAGATTTCAATCTCCTCTTCACATGTCTTGATGACTTCATATTGTCCTTAGAACTGTTTATTTTGATGATCGCGGTTTGATTATCACGGTTCATAAGGATTGCGGGTATTGGTTTTTCAACCATAGGTAAGTTCATCAAGAGTTCACGAAGCCACTCTGCTTTAACAGTGGCTGTGTCTAATGTTGTGAGTTCTGCTTCCATAGTTGACCTCGTTAAGATAGTCTGCTTGCAAGACTTTGAAGAAACAGCGCCACCACCAAGTGTAAACACATAACCACTCGTGGCCTTAGTCTCATCAGCATCAGAAATCCAGTTTGAGTCACTATACCCTTCAAGTACCCTTGGATACCCGGAGTAGTGAATCCCATAGCTCGCAGTGCCTTTCAAATAACGCAAAGCCCTTTCAAGGGCCTGCCAATGAACATCTCCAGGATTTGAGACAAATCGACTTAACTTGCTTATAGCAAAGTATATGTCAGGCCTCGTAGATCTGGCTAAATACATAAGCGAGCCAATAATATGATAATATCTTAGCTGATCTTTAGCATCCTTAGTATCTCCCTGATTTTTTCGAACCAACATGCTAGGATCATATGGTGTAGGAGAGGATCTACATTCGCTATACCCAAAATGACTCAAGATCTTTTCCACATAGTGAGACTGAAGCAGTGTTATCCCACCATCATCATCTTTTAGCAGCTTGATGTTCAAGATCACATCAACCACTCCTAGATCTTTCATCTCAAAGCAATGATATAGAAAGTCTTTGACCTCCTTGATAACATTAAGATTGGTCCCGAATATTAGTATATCATCAACATACAGACATAAGATGACTCCCTCGCCCCCACCATGGCGATAGTACACACACTTTTCATCTTCGTTTACAATAAATCCTTCATCAGTTAAAGTTCTTTCAAACTTCTCATGCCACTGCTTAGGTGCTTGCTTAAGACCATACAAAGACTTCAGTAACTTGCACACCTTTCCTTGTTGACCATCTATCACGAATCCATCCGGATGATCCATAAAAATTTCCTCATCGAACTCTCCATTTAGGAAAGCCGTCTTAACGTCCATTTGATGAACAAGAAGACCATGCGAGGCAGCCAAGGATAGCAGTACTCGAATGGTGGTCAATATAGCCACAGGTGAATAAGTATTAAAGAAGTCTTTGCCTTCTTTCTGGGTATAACCCTTGTCAACAAGGCGTGCCTTGTACTTCTCAATAGTACCATCAGGTCTAAGCTTCTTCTTGAACACCCACTTACATCCTACAGTTTTGCACCCATAAGGACGATCAGTAATTTCCCAAGTTCCGTTTGCTATGATGAAATCCATCTCACTGGGAACGACTTCTTTCCAGTAGTCAGCATCTTGAGATGCATAAGCTTCTGAAATAGAAGTGGGAGTATCATCCAAGAGGTATACAATGAAATCATCACCAAAGGACTTCGCAGTCCTCTGTCTCTTACTTCTGGTAGGAGCTTCATCGTTATCCTCCACAGGATTATCAGGGTGTTCTATCGAAATGGTGGGTTCAGGAATTGTAATTAATTCTTGACTAGATAAACTAGGTGTCTCCTGATTTGATGAACTAGACAAATCTTTCATGGGAAAGATATCTTCAAAGAAAGTCGCATCATTCGACTCCATGATTGTACCAACATGCATGTCGGATACCTCATATTTTACCATCAAAAATCTATAGCCAATGCTATGAAATGCATATCCCAGAAAGACACAATCCACGGTTTTTGGTCCAAGCTTGTGCTTCTTGGGTATCGGCACATTCACTTTCGCCAAACAACCCCAAGTCCGTAAGTAGGAGAGTTTCAGCCTTTTCCTCTCCCATTCTTCAAATGGAGTAATGGTTTTGTTCTTTTTGGGAACACGGTTTAGGACATGACATGCAGTCTTTATCGCCTCCCCCCATCATTCCTTGGATAGACCCGATGTATCTAACATGGCGTTAACCAAATCAGTTAGAGTACGGTTCTTTCTTTCGGCCACCCCATTTGACTGGGGTCAGTAGGGAGGCGTCCTCTCATGGATAATACCATGCTCCGCACAAAAAGAATCAAATTTGTTGGAAAAATACTCTCCACCATGATTAGACCAAAGTCGCTTAATCTTTCGATCAAGTTAGTTTTCTGATTCAGCTTTATAGATTTTGAAGTGATTAAAAGCTCCATCTTTAGATTTTAGAAGGTACACATAATAGTATCGAGTGGAATAATCAATTAAAGTCATAAAATATCGCTTTCCACCTTTTGTCAACTCATCATTCATTTCACAAAGATCAAAATATATTAGTTCCAGTGGTGCCAAATCTCGTACCTCAGCAGTCTTGTGAGACTTTCGAGGTTACTTAGCTTGCACACACACTTGACACTTGGAACTCTTGACAGTAGTAAATTTCGAAATTAAATTCATATCGGCAAGTCGCGTCATGCACTCAAAATTAATATGACAAAGTCGTGAATGCCAAATATTGGATTCACTATCATTGCAAACATGATTAATAACTTGAGTACATAAGTCTGACAAAGATAAGCGGAACTAGCCTCCGCACTCATAACCCTTTCCAACCAATTTTCCACACTTAGAGATTACAACTTTATTGGACTCAAAGACCAACTTAAAACCATCTCAGCACAGAAGAGATCCGCTGACGAGATTTTTATTGATGGAGGGGACGTGCTGCACATTCTTCAGCTGTACGGTCTTCCCCGAAGTAAACTTCAGATCCACCGTACCAACACCTTGAACAGAAGCACGTGATCCGTTTCCCATTAGCATGGAGCCAGCCCGTTAGACCTGATAAGAAGAGAACATGGAAATATCAGCACATACATGTATATTTGCACCAGTGTCTATCCACCATTCAGGTGAATTACAAATTGAAAGAATAGGAGGAAATATACCGTACCCAGCATCCTTCATCTCAGTATCACCAAGAACAACATTAGCGGATCAACTTGCCATTGTTTCCATGTGAACGCTTGTCAAAGCGATTACGGCAGCTAGGAGCCCAATGATTAGGATCACCACAGACATGGCAGGATCCTTTCTTCTTATACTCAATCTTGTTCTTGAAGTTGGTAGTCTGTGCGGCCTTGTTTTTTCCATCAAAATTTCCTTTGCCATCAGACCTGTTCTTATTCTTGAACTTGTGGGACTGGAAGTTATTTTTCTGCACTACATGTGCGCTAGAACTTCCGTCAAAACCTCGAGGACGTGTATCTTTTGCTCTTGCCTTTTCTTCAACATGAATTGATCCGATGAGATCCAAAACAGAAAACTCTTGTCTCTTATGTTTTAGAGAGGTAGCAAAGTGTTGGAGATATGCCCTAGAGGCAATAATAAAAGTGGTTATTATTATCTCTTTGTGTTTATGATAAATGTTTACATTCATGCTATAATAGTATTAAACTGGAAACATTAATACTTGTGTGATTTGTAAACTAAATTAGAGTCCCTAGTAAAGCCTCTTTGTAATACTAGCTTGTTGGTTAATAGATGATCGTGGTTTCCCGATCATGAGCATTGAGATGTTGTTAACAACAGGATCATATCATTAGGAGAATGATATGATGGGCATACTCCTATAGATAAGCGTAGCATTAAGATCAAGTCATTTCAATAGTTCGTTTGCTATAAGCTTTCTGATACATAGTAACCTAATTCCTTCGACCATGAGATCATGCTAATCACCATCACCGGAAGGATACTTTGATGACACTAAACGCCACACCGTAACTGGGTGGCTATAAAGCTGGCATTGAGTGTTCGGAAAGTATGGGTTGAGGCACATGGATCAAGAATGGGATTTGTCCATCCATATGACGGATAGATATACTCTGGGCCCTCTCGGTGGAATGTCATCCAATTAGCTTGCAAGCATGTGACTGGCTCACAAGGGATCACATATCACGGGAACGAGAAAAGAGTACTTATCGGTAACGAGGTTGAACTAGGTATGCAGAGATACCGACGATCAAAACCTCGGATAAGTAAACTATCGTGAGACAAAGGGAAATTGGTATCGTATGTAAGTGGTTCATCGCATAGTAATCGTAAAAATATGTGGGAGCCATATGAATTTCCAGATTCCTCTATTGGTTATTGATCGGAGAAGTGTCTCGGTCATGTCCGCATAATTCACGAACCGTAGGGAGACACACTTAAGGATTCGATGTTGTTTAGTAGATATGGAATTTTAATAGGGATACCAAATGTTGTTCGGAGTCCCGGATGGGATCCGGGATATCACGAGGAGATCCGGAATGGTCCGGAGAATAAGATTCATATAAGGAAAGTCCAATTCCGGAGTTCGGGAAAGTTTCCGATGTTTTCATCAGAGAGGTTCTAGAAGGGTCTAGAAGGTTCACCAGTCCGGAAGGAGAATGGCCCATGAATGTGTCATGGGTAACTAGAATGATTGGATCATATCCTAGGTCACTTGGTGTGTGCATTTGCAAGAGATAATTAAAGCTCTAAATTGAAAGTCAAACGGGAGTTTGAAAAGTCAAACTGGAACAATGGTTTCCTAGTGGGAGAAGAAACAAGTCCTTCTCTCAATCCAACTTGGGTTTGGGTTTGGATTCAAACCCACCCCTCCCAAGTCTGTCCCCCCCCTCTCATAAATAGAGGGGGAGGGATGCCCCAAAGCACACAAGCCCTAGCCCCTCTCCCCGCACATGAGCCGCCGCCATAGCCCCGCCGCCGCCGGTTCGTCGCCGCCGCCCTAGCCGCCGCCGACACCTCCTCCTCCTCCTCCCGGTCATCTAAACCCTAGATCTCCGGGAAACACTAATCCACCATAACTCGCATCGGCTTAGGCGAAGCCCTGCGGGATCTTCCCTCTACTTCCGACACAACATCGTCATGCTGCCGGAATCACGAAGGGAGAACTACAACCTCCGCTGTCTGCTGGAACAAGGGAGAGGAAGGTCTTCATCGAGTACCGAACGTGTGACCGACTGCTGAAGTGCTGCCGGAAGGCAGCGCCGGAAGGATCGTTTATGCGATCTTGAGATCCACAAGTGTACGACTACATCACCCACGAGAATCTGCTCTCGTTAACCGCTTTGGAATATTCGAGGGTGAGTGCTTCTATCGACTCGTTGCTACAATCTAGTAGATAGATCTTGGCTTGTTTGTGTGCATGCGGTAGAATTTTTTTGTTTTCCATGCTACGAACCCCTACAGTGGTATCAGAGCCATGTCTATATGTAGATCTGTTGCACGAGTAGAACAGAATGGTCATTGTGGGCGGTGGTGCTTTTATTATCAATTGCTTTTTGTGTACTTTGCATCTTGCGGTATGATGGGATGAAGCGGCCCGGGCTAACCTTACATAACATCGTTCATGAGACTTGCTCCACGCTCAACATGCAACTTGTATTGCATTAGTGGCTTTGCGGGTGGCTGTCTCTCCCATCATAGTATAGATTCAATTTACAACGGGCACTTGATAGTTCAAGCATCAACGTTGTGTTTCTTGTTCGTAAGTTAGAACGACACTTATTGAAAGCCCCAAACCACGTAAAACATGCAAAGAAAATTAGAGGCGTCTAACTTTGTTTTGCAGGGGTGTGCTGTGATGTGATATGGCCATGATTGTGATTATATATGATGTATGCAATGATCCTTATTGTAAGTTGGCAACCGGCAGGAGCCATATGGTTGTCCTTTAAATTCCGTTAAGACCTGCGTGTCTATTCAAAGTAGTTGTAATAGTTGAAACTAGTGGAAGACAATCATGAAACGGCGCCATTGACCTTGACGCCATGCCGGTGATGATGGAGATCATGTGCGTGCTTGAAGATGGAGATCGGAAGCACAAGAAGAAAGGCCATATCATATCACATATTATGAATTGCATGTGATGTTAATCCTTTTATGCATCTTGTATTGCTTAGTTCACGATGGTAGCATTATAAGATGATCCCTCAAGCACACAAAATTTCAAGTTTTAAAGTGTTCATCCTTAGTAAGCACCGTTGCTAAAGCTCGTTGTTCCGAAGAACCACATGATGATCGGGTGTGTTAGATTCTGTGAGTGTATACAAAGTGAGCAAGCCAGATTTGCTCATGCGGAAGCTAAGGTTTGATCTTGACGAGCCTAGCATGTACAGACATGGTCTCGGAACACGAATCACCGAAAGGTAAAGCATGAGTCATATAGAAGATATGATGAACATGTTGATTGTTCGCCATTTAAGCTACATCAACTCTCGTGATGATCGGTTTTGATGTGGTGGATTTGGTTTGTGTGATCACTAAAATAATTTGAGGGATATTGTTTTGAGTGGGAGTTCACCTAGATTAATTTAACTATTAATTAGAACTCAATTTGTCATAAACTTAGTCTAAACTATTGCAAATATGTTGTAGATCAATGGCGGCCCCTACCATCAATTTTAATGCTTTTCTAGAGAAAGAAAAGTTGAAAAATAATGGAAGCAACTTTGCGTATTGGTTCCGCAATTTGAGGATTGTCCTCAATGCTGGTAATTTGACCTATGTGCTGGATGCACCGCTGGGTGACCCGCCTGCAGCTAATGCTACCGATGAGGTAAAGAATGTTTTCCTCGCTCGGAAGAATCAATACTCCACAGTTCAATGTGCTATCTTGTATGGTTTGAAACCGGAGCTTCAGAAAAGGTTTGAGAACCATGACCCACATGATATTGTCCGTGAACTCAAAATGATATTTGAGGCTCACGCGGCAGTTGAGAGTTATGAGGCTTCTGAAAATTTCTTTAACTGCAAGATGGAAGAGGGCAGCTCCATCAGTGAGCACGTGCTTAAGATGTATGGGCACGCAAGAAAGCTTCAAAGCATGGTAATAGTGATTCCTAATGCTTTGGGGATTCACCGTGTCCTCCAATCACTACCACCAAGTTACAAGAACTTTGTGATGCACTACAATATGCAAAACATGGACAAGTCGTTGCCAGAACTCTTCTCCATGTTGAAATCTGCAGAAGTGGAGATCAAGAAAGAGCACCAAGTGTTGTTGGTCAATAAGACCACCAAATTTAAGAAGCAAGGCAAGTCTAAGAAAAAGGGAAACTTCAAGAAGGGCGGTAAGAAAGTTACCGCGCTGGCGAAGAAGACCAAGGCTGGGCCTAAGCCTGATACTGAGTGCTTTTACTGCAAGGGAGAGGGTCACTGGAAGCGGAATTGCCCAAAGTACTTGGCGGATTTGAAGAACGACAACATCATGAAGAAAGGTATATCTGATGTACATGTTATTGATGTGTATCTCACTAGTACTCGTAGTAGTGCCTGGGCATTTGATACTGGTTCGGTTGCTCATATTTGTAACTCGAAACAGGTACTGCAGAATAAACGGAAGCTAGCGAAGAACGAGGTGACGATGCGCGTTGGAAATGGATCAAAGGTTGATGTGATCACGGTCGGCACGCTACCTCTTCATCCACCATCGGGATTAGTTTTATACTTAAATAATTGTTATTTGGTGCATGCGTTGAGCATGAACATTATACTGGATCATGTTATTGCAAGACGGTTACTTGTTTAAATCCGAGAATAATGGTTGTTCGATTTATATGAGTAATATGTTTTATGCACATGCACCTTTGATAGATGGTCTATTCTTATTGAATCTCGATTGTGGAAATACACACATTAATAACATTGAAGCTAAACGTTTGAAATTGAGCGATAACTCGACCTATATGTGGCACTATCGTCTTGGTCATATTGGAGTGAAGCGTATGAAGAAACTCCATTCCGATGGACTTATTGAATCACTTGATTTCGAATCACTTGAAAGATGCGAAGCATGTCTGATGGGTAAAATGACTAAGACTCCAATTTCTGGTATGATGGAGCGAGCTACGGACTTATTGGAAATCATACATACTAATGTGTGTGGCCCAATGAGTGTAGCATCGCGCGGTGGTTATCGTTATGTTCTTACCTTCACAGATGAGTTGAGTAGATATGGGTATATCTATTTCATGAAACATAAGTCCGAAACTTTCGAGAAGTTTAAGGAATTACAAAGTGAGGTAGAGAATCAACGTAACAAGAAGATTAAATTTCTATGATCTGATCGTGGAGGTGAATATCTAAGTTACGAGTTTGGCGAGCATTTGAAGAAATATGGAATACTTTCACAATTGACACCGCCGGGAACACCACAGCGTAATGGTGTGTCCGAACGTCGTAATCGAACTCTCCTAGATATGGTTCGTTCTATGATGTCACTTACAGATTTACCGCTATCGTTTTGGGGTTATGCATTAGAAATAGCCGCATTCACTTTAAATAGGGCACCTTATAAATCCGTTGAAATGACACCGTATGAATTGTGGTTTGGGAAGAAACCTAAATTGTCGTTCCTTAAAGTTTAGGGTTGCGAAGCTTATGTAAAGAAGTTACAGCCAGACAAGCTTGAACCCAAATCGGAAAAAAGCGTCTTCATAGGATACCCAAAGGAAAATATTGGGTATACCTTCTATCATAGATCCGAGGGCAAAATTTTCGTTGCCAAGAATGGATCCTTTCTAGAGAAGGAGTTTCTCTCAAAAGAAGTGACTGGAAGGAAAGTAGAACTCGATGAGGTTGTTGAACCTTCTCTCGAACTTGCGAGTAGCGCAGCACCGGAAGTAGTTCATGTGGCGCCTACACCAATAAGAGAGGAAGCTAATGATGTTGATCATGAAACTTCGGTTGAAGTTACTACAAAACTTCGCAGATCAACGAGAACTCGTACCACTCTTGATTGGTATGATCCCGTTATGAGTGTCATGTTGGTGGACAACACCGATGACCCTACGACATATGAGGAAGCGATGATGAGCCCGGATTCCAATAAATGGCAAGAAGCCATGAAATCCGAGATTGGATCCATGTACGAAAACCAAGTATGGACTTTGGTGGACTTACCGGATGGCCGGAAGGCTGTCGAGAACGAATGGATTTTCAAGAAGAAAACAGATGTTGATGGTAATGTTACTGTCTATAAAGCTCGACTTGTCGCAAAAGGGTTTCGACAAATTCAAGGAGTTGACTATGATGAGACTTTCTCACCAGTAGCGAAGCTAAAGTCTGTGAGGATTATGTTAGCAATCGCTGCATATTATGATTATGAGATATGGCAGATGGATGTCAAAACGGCGTTCCTCAATGGAGACATTGATGAAGAGTTGTATATGATGCAACCCAAAGGTTTTGTCGATCCTAAAGATGCTAACAAGGTATGCAAACTTCAATGGTCCATATATGGATCGAAGCAAGCATCCCAAAGTTGGAATCAACGTTTTGATAAGGTAATCAAAAGCTTTGGTTTTATACAAACTTATGGATAAGCTTGTATTTACAAGAAAGTGAGTGGGAGCTCTGTAACATTCTTAATACTATATGTAGATGACATATTGTTGATTGGGAATGATGTAGATCTTCTTAATAGTGTCAAGGATTATTTGAATAATAGTTTTTCAATGAAAGATCTTGGCGAAGCAGCTTACATATTAGGCATAAAGATTTATAGAGATAGATCTAGACGCCTAATATCATTGTCACAGAGTACATATTTGGACAAAGTTCTAAAGAGGTTTGGAATGGAAGATAGCAAGAAAGGGTTCTTGCCCATGTTGCCCAATACGACCTTGAGTAAAACTCAAAGTCCTGCAATGGCAGAAGATAGAGAAAGGATGAGTAAGACTCCCTATGCCTCAGCCATAGTATCTCTTATGTATGCCATGCTATGTACTAGACCCGACATTGCATATGTTGTTAGTTTGACTAGCAGATATCAAAGTGATCCAGGAGTGGATCATTGGACAGCGGTCAAAAACATCCTTAAGTACTTGAGAAGAACTAAGGATATGGTTCTTTCTTATAGAGGTGATGAACAGCTCGTTGTTAATGGTTACACCGATGCTAGTTGGAACACTGATCCGGATGATTCTAAATCTCAATCTGGATACGTATTTACTTTGAATGGTGCAGCAGTTAGCTGGAGGAGTGCAAAGCAAAGCATTGTGGCGAGATCTTCAAATGAATCGGAATACATAGCTGCTTCGGAGGCTTCACAAGAGGCGATATGGATAAATGAGTTCATTACGGAGCTCGGTGTGGTTCCAAGTGCGCTGGACCCAATGTCTATCTACTGTGATAACATGGGCGCCATAGCCAATGCGCAAGAACCAAGGTCACATAAGAAGTTGAAGCACATCAAGCTACGTTTTCATGCTATTCGAGAGCATGTCCAAGATGGTGACATAAAGATTTGCAAAGTACACACAGATCTGAATGTGGCGGATCCGTTGACTAAACCTCTCCCGAGGGCAAAACATGACCAGCACAAAACCGCCATGGGTGTTCGGTATATTACCATGTAATCTAGATTAGTTGACTCTAGTGCAAGTGGGAGATTGTTGGAGATATGCCCTAGAGGCAATAATAAAAGTGGTTATTATTATATCTTTGTGTTTATGATAAATGTTTACATTCATGCTATAACAGTATTAAACTAGAAACATTAATACTTGTGTGATTTGTAAACTAAATTAGAGTCCCTAGTAAAGCCTCTTTGTAATACTAGCTTGTTGGTTAATAGATGATCGTGGTTTCCCGATCATGAGCATTGAGATGTTGTTAACAACAGGATCATATCATTAGGAGAATGATATGATGGACATACTCCTATAGATAAGCGTAGCATTAAGATCAAGTCATTTCAATAGTTCGTTTGCTATAAGCTTTCTGATACATAGTAACCTAATTCCTTTGACCATGAGATCATGCTAATCACCATCACCGGAAGGATACTTTGATGACACTAAACGCCACACCGTAACTGGGTGGCTATAAAGCTGGCATTGAGTGTTCGGAAAGTATGGTTTGAGGCACATGGATCAAGAATGGGATTTGTCCATCCATATGATGGATAGATATACTCTGGGCCCTCTCGGTGGAATGTCATCCAATTAGCTTGCAAGCATGTGACTGGCTCACAAGGGATCACATATCACGGGAACGATAAAATAGTACTTATCGGTAACGAGGTTGAACTAGGTATGTAGAGATACCAACGATCAAAACCTCAGATAAGTAAACTATTGTGAGACAAAGGGAAATTGGTATCGTATGTAAGTGGTTCATTCGATCGCATAGTAATCTTAGAAATATGTGGGGGCCATATGAATTTCCATATTCCTCTATTGGTTATTGATCGGAGAAGTGTCTCGGTCATGTCCGCATAATTCACGAACCGTAGGGAGACACACTTAAGGATTCGATGTTGTTTTGTATATATGGAATGTTAATAGGGATACCGAATGTTGTTCGGAGTCTCGGATGGGATCCGTGATATCACGAGGAGATACGGAATGGTCCGGAGAATAAGATTCATATAAGGAAACTCCGATTCCGGAGTTCAGGAAAGTTTCCGATGTTTTCATCGGAGAGGTTCTAGAAGGGTCTAGAAGGTTCACCGGTCCGGAAGGAGAATGACCCATGAATGTGTCATGGGTAAGTGGAATGATTGGATCATATCCTAGGTCACTTGGTGTGTGCATTTGCAAGAGAGAATTAAAGCTCTAAATTGAAAGTCAAACGGGAGTTTGAAAAGTTAAACTGGAACAATGGTTTCCTAGTGGGAGAAGAAACAAGTCCTTCTCTCAATCCAACTTGGGTTTGGGTTTGGATTCAAACCCACCCCTCCCAAGGATGCCCCTCTCTCATAAATAGAGGGGGAGGGCTGCCCCAAAGCACACAAGCCCTAGCCCCTCTCCCCGCACACGAGCCGCCGCTGCTAGCCGCCGCCGCCCGCGCGTCGCCGCCCTAGCCGCCGCCGACACCTCCTCCTCCTCCCGGTCATCTAAACCCTATATCTCCGGGAAACCCTAATCCACCATAACTTGCACCAGCTTAGGCGAAGCCCTGCGGGATCTTCCCTCTACTTCCGACACCACGCTATCGTTCTACCGGAATCACGAAGGGAGAACTACAACCTCCGCTGCCTGCTGGAACAAGGGAGAGGAAGGTCTTCATCGAGTATCGAACGTGTGACCAACTGCGGAAGCGCTGTCGGAACGCAGCGCCAGAAGGATCGTCTACGTGATCTTGAGATCGGCAAGTGTACTACTACATCACCCATGAGAATCTGCTCTCGTTAACTGCTTTGGAATCTTCGAGGGTGAGTGCTTCTATCGACTCGTTGCTACAATCTAGTAGATATATCTTGGCTTGTTTGTGTGCATGTGGTAGAATTTTTTTGTTTTCCATGCTACGAACCCCTACACAAAGTTCCTCCAGAAAGGAGGAAGCTTGGCAATAATGCCTCCGACCACGAACTTGTCCGGTAAGATACACTTGAACTGCTCGTGTTCTTTGGCAAGGGACCGTATCTCATGAGCCTAATCCACGATAGGACGGTCATCAGTCATCTTGTAGTCATAGAATTGCTCCATGATATACAGTTCAGTGTCAGCATCCGAAACACCAAACTTGGCGTCGAGTGCATCCCACGCATCCTTACCATTATCAAATGACATATAGGTGTCAACAATGTTGTCACCAAGAATATTGAACAAAGCCCCCATAAACATGGTGTTGACTTTCTGAAACGCTTCCTCCTGAACAGGAGAAAGATCTCCCTTAGGTTTGCCAAGAGTGGCGCTATAGCAACCTAGGTTTTTCAACCATAGAACTGCTCTCGTGCGCCATATTTTATAGTTGACACCGTCAAAGGGAGGCTGCCTGGTAGCCGCGGCTAAACTAGTTGGATTCAGTTGCCTATAATCAGGTTTTTAGATTTTTGAAAATATAAGCAAATCATCATAATATTTAATCCGAAATAAGCAATAATAAAACATGACTATAAGTGCAGGAATTAACCTAATCATGTATACTAGCAGAATATACGAACAGATCACATTCAACCAGAATAAGCAGACTGCATCTATTCCAAAAGCTAGTACAAGAAACTGTAACAGAAACTAAACTAGATAGGAGCAAATTGGATACGGTGCTGGAGGAGGAATCGGGTTCGCGTTCAGGTTGGCGTTGACACCAGTATCGTCAGCCATGTCGTCGATGTAGAGACTGCTGATGTCTGGGAAGAAGTCCTCGTCGGAAGGAGTGGTCGGTCGACGTGATGGCGTCAGTAGTCGCGCATACGCGTTCCCCAAAATTCACGAGAGGCGGTGGTTCCGGAGGCCTAGTGTCTCGTCGTCCGGTGCACGCCGGAAGAGGGGATGGAGAAGGTGTAGCGGCGGCGCAAGGTTCTAGAGGCAGAGAGAAAGATGTGTGTAACTCGTATTAGGGTTTACGCCTGAGCCATTTGTATATAGCGCCGGTAGGATAAGACGTGGGGCGCAGCCCACGTCCAAGTAGTAACAACCCACGTTTCCGAAAAAACCGGAAACGGCTGACAGAAAATAACTCACACAATAATTTTCCCGAGCAGCAAAACGATAAGATCGGCACCGAGGCACAATTCCGCAAACCGCGACGCTCGTGGGTGGCGTGGCGAGGCGAGCGGCGGAGGAGGAGCGCGCGTGTATGCCACTCCTCTTCACTCTCTTTAGGAGGTAGTGAAACACTCCACTATATATATTGGTCTAACTCCCTCCTAGCAATGTGAGACTAAACTTTGGTGACATCTCTTGCTAGGCATGAATGGACCATGAGAATTTTAGAATTTATATTAGACTATGGGCCAAAGCCCACACCAAATTCCAGCAGTAACATGGACAAAAATGAAGTAGACACGGTTATAATACATTCAATGCACCTTGCAAGATGGCGAATAGCCGTGAGATATACTCCCTCGGTTTCAAAATATATAAGATGTTCCTAAAACTGTATATATCTAGACATCTTTTTATATGTAGATTGATTTATTTATTCTAAACATACACTATAAGATGTCTAAATACAAGCGATTTACAAAATGAGACGGAGGGAGTACATAGGCTAGGGCAGGTGGAGGTTCGAGCACACTCATTGAAGAACTAAGTATTATATAGATGACGGTCTTTGTTATTTACTTTACAAATATATTTCTCCTTCGTCTAAAATAAGATGTCAAAGATTTGTCTAGCGCTTTATATTTTTCTTGACACGTTTCTAGAATTTCGAATATCCTTTTTTGGACAGAGGAGTATGAGAATACCACATACCACATCTTTTACATGTTTTCATTCTCATAATTTTCTATAAAATAAACATTCATTAGTGACCACAATCTATATTTTTCTAACGAAATTCTATCTATCTATTAATAATTACTGACAGCAGTACATAGAGTCAAAATTAATAATTTTTATTAGATCGTCTAGTAACAATTACATACACTTCATGAGCTAAAGGAGCGCCATCGTTCTCTCTCCTCCATCAGTGAAACCAGGCAAAACTCGTTATATAAGAGTTTGTTGTAGTAGACGAACAGAGAGTCGTCATGCTAAGCCCCCAAAATATGAACGCACCGCAACCATCACCGAAGATTACAACCATATATTAGAAGAGACTGACCCAAACCATATCAACGAATATGAAAAACGACTGGATACCAAGAGAACCACCGGAAATACGACTCCACATGTCAGCCGCCGACGCTAGACACACCACCAAAGCGAGGATAGGATGGAGAAGACCATGTTCTGATTTCAGGACATAGCCTATGCCTCAACATTTCGATCCTTGTTACGAGATGACTTTCTGGAGTTGAGGTTTATGAAGGGATGGAGAAGACCTTGTTCTGACTTTAGAATGTAGCATCCGCCTCAAGATTTTGAACCTTGTTACGAGTTCCGTAAGGCTCTGTCGAAGATCTTTTGGGTGCATGATGACCCTAGATTGCTGGATCAGATAGGATCCGATTGTACATGCTCTTATTATCGCTTGTGCGACTTTAGGAGGGAATGGTGCGAAACTCCATTGTCCGTTGACATCGTGGGGGCATTCCGATGTTTCGATTTCCATGGGGTTGACAATGGTGGAGAATGTTATGGTGGCTGAGATTGAAAGACTTGTAGACAAATTTTTTGAGGCAATGAAGACTTTGCTTGGTGTCAGCAGTGGCCTTGACATGTGGGGGAGACAACACTAGAGGACTACGAACTCTTATCTTTTAGGGTGAAAACCCAAGATCCAACCATAATTGGTTGTACCTGAATGGCCTTGTTAAATACACTATTTATAGAGCGTGAACTTTCTCCATGGTGAAAACTTAAGATCTTTGATCGGGTGATGACGGGGCTATTGCACTATTTCCTTGTTGAAGAGGTCACTTTTAGAGAATCTAGACTCTGAGTGTTGTTTTTGGCACTTATTTGCCCTGCATCTGTTGGGAGTTCACTATGGCGGGACCTTTCTTTCCTCCTCCTCCGCGTCCCTTCTTCTTCTTCTTTTTTTTATTAGATGAAAAGGGATCACTCCCTCAGCCCCATTTCATTAAAAACGAGACCATCCGAGTTCAGAACTAAACAGAATTACAAACTCCACACAGCAAAACTAAGGAGACTGGCAAAACGAAACTAAAACAGACTAAGTGCAAAGTTTACAGCAACCATAACAAGCCTAATGCGAAATTGCAGGGGACAACAACCCAGGCACAGCCACCACACGGTAGGAACACTGAAGACTCCGAATCACCCAATGATCACATGCACTGAATCTTCATCTTCAGGGTGCGCCTTCAAGTGCTCCACCGTCGCTCTCCCAGCATGGATTGAGGCAGCACTGTCTTTCCAGGTGGAAGCCCACCCAAAGCCAGGGCATTTCAACTCGCCAGGAGCCTCAGAGGCGTTTTTAGGTTGTTGGCCATCCTGTCCATGAACATCTCCAAGGCCCCCCCTCCAACTCTTCGAATGGAACTTTCCAGTTCCGAAGGTACAGCAGGACGAGGCGCCTAATCTGTTTCATATTTACCCAGGAACAAGCGTTAAAAACTAAGTTATTTCTATTGTTCCAGATGCTCCATAGAACAGCCGAGGACACAACATTGAAATGTAAGTGTATTTTATTAGCAATCCACTTAGAAGCAACTGAAAAGAAATTATCTACTGCAATCCCAAAAACTTCAAACACATCATCCTAGAGAAGTTTAGAAACAATGCATTCAAAGAAAAGGTGATTCACAGATTCAAACTCAGTGCAGAGATTGCACTCAAGGGGTTTAGGAATCCCCCTGGCCCTAAGATTATCTCTAGTCATGATTTTATTCTGTGAAAGAAGCCACAGGAAAATTTGAATCCTAGGGGGGATTTTTAAGGACCAAACTGCAGGCAAGAAAACAGGAGTAACACCTCTAAAATTAATCACAGCATACATGGATCTAGAAGAATACACTCCTGAGGTTTCATACTACCAAACAAGTTGGTCATCTGAATCCACCAAACAGATAGTACCAGCAATACTTTTAAGTTCTAGCCATTGCACCATCATATTATCAAAAAAGTTCCTTCTAAAGTCACATCTAAGCTGAGCACCATCCCACAAATCAGCAATAGTTTTAGTTTGTTGATTTGAGATTACATAGAGGTCCCAGAATTGAGTAGCTAGGGGAGAATTACAAAACCAGATATCCTCCCAGAATCTGACCTGTCTACCATTACCTACTTTCCGTTGGAGATATGCCCTAGAGGCAATAATAAATATAGTTATTATTATATCTTTGTGTTTATGATAAATGTTTACATTCATGCTATAATAGTATTAACAAGGAAACATTGATACTTGTGTGAATTGTAAACTAAAATAGAGTCCCTAGTAAAGCCTCTTTATAATACTAGCTTGTTGGTTAATAAATGACTATGGTTTCCCTGTCATGAACATTGAGATGTTATTAACAACAAGATCATATCGTTAGGAGAATGATATGGTGGACATACTCCTATAGATAAGCATAGCATAAAGATCAAGTCATTTTAATAGTTCAATTGCTATATGCTTTCTCATACATAGTAACCTAATTCCTTCGACCATGAGATCATGCATATCACCTTCACTAGAAGGATGCTTTGATGACATCAAACACCACACCGTAACTGGGTGGCTATAAAGGTGGCATTGAGTGTTCAGAAAGTATTGGTTGAGACACATGGATCAAGAGTGGGATTTGTCCATCCATATGACGGATAGATATACTCTGGGCCCTCTCGGTGAAATGTCATACAATTACCTTGCAAGCATGTGACTGGCTCACAAGGGATCACATATCACGGGAACGAGAAAAGAGTACTTATCAGTAACGAGGTTGAACTAGGTATGCAGAGATACCGACGATCATAACCTCGGATAAGTAAACTATCGTGAGACAAAAGGAAATTGGTATCATATGTAAGTGGTTCATTCGATCGCGAAGTAATCGTAGAAATATGTGGGAGCCATATGAATTTCCAGATTCCTCTATTGGTTATTGTTCGGAGAAGTGTCTCGATCATGTCCGCATAATTCACGAACCGTAGGGAGACACACTTAAGGATTCGACGTTGTTTGAGTAGTTATGGAATGATGAGTAAGAGACCGAATGTTGTTCGGAGTCTCGGATGGGATCCGGGATATCACGAGGAGATCCGGAATGGTCCGGAGAATAAGATTCATATAAGGAAAGTCCTGTTTCGGGGTTGGAGAATGGTTCCGGTGTTTTCATCGGGAATGATCTAGAAGGTTCCCGAATGTCCGGCACTCCGGAGGGGAAGGGTACATGAATGTGTTATATCAAGTTGTATGATTGAATCATGTACTTAGTGTCATCGCTGAACAAAATAAAGGGTTTATTCAAATCCTAGTTTGAAAAAGTCAACGCCAATTTGAAAGTCAAACGGCTATTTTGGGAAGTGGAGGGGAGGTGGAATCCGAGTTGGGGAGGAGTTCCTCCCCTCCACCTCCGGCCCTCCTTGGCCGAGTTGGGGAGGGACTCCCCTCCCCTGGCGCGCCCCCTCCACCTATATAAGGAGGGGCAGGGCTCCCCTCCTAGACACACAAGTTCCCTACCTCTAAACCCTAGCCCCAAGCCGCCGCCGCCCTCCATAGCCGTTGTCGGCCCTAGGGCACTCGCCGCCGCCGCCTAGGTCAAACCCTAGCCGCCGGCCTAGCCCCCTCCTCGGCGTGTCTAAACCCTAGATCGTCGACGGTCTCTCTCATACTCCACCATACTCGCTCTGGCTAAAGGCAAAGCCCTGCGAGATCTTCCCTCTACTTCCGGTACCACGCCGTTGTGCTGCCGGAATCGCGAGGAGAGTGCTACAACCTCCGCTGCCTGCTGGAACAAGGGAGAGGAAGGTCTTCGTCGAGTACCGAACATGTGACCGACTGCGGGAGCGCTGCCGGAACGCAGCGCCGGAAGGATCGTCTACGCGATCTTGAGATCGGGAAGAGTACGACTACATCACCCACGAGAATCCGCTCTCGTTAAACACTTTGGAATCTTCGAGGGTGAGTTATTCCATCGACTCGTTTCTACAATCTAGTAGATAGATCTTGGCTTGTTTGTTTGTATGCGATAGAAATTTTTTGTTTTCCATGCTACGAAACCCTATAGTGGTATCAGAGCCGTGTCTATATGTAGATCTGTTGCACGAGTAGAACACAATGGTCATTGTGGGCGTTGATGCTTTTATTATCGATTGCTTCTTGTGTACTTTGCATCTTGCGGGATGTTGGGATGAAGCGGCCCGGGCTAACCTTACATGACATCGTTCATGAGACTTGCTCCACGCTTGACATGCAACTTGTATTGCATAAGTGTCTTTGCGGGTGCCTGTTTCTCCCAGCATAGTTGAAAGTACAAAGGAAGTCGCCTAGAGGGGGGGTGAATAGGCTTTTAAAATTATTACGGTTTAGGCTCAAGTAAATGCGGAATAAAACTAACGTTTAATTTATTGAGCACAAAACCTAGCCACTAAGGTCACCTAGGTGCACCAACAACCTATGCTAAGCAATACAAGCAACAAGGTGATAGCAAGGTATAAATACTTCAAGCACGATGGCTATCACAATGTAAAGTCCATAAGTAAAGGGTTCGGTTGAGAGATAACCGATGGACGCGGAGACGAAGATTTGTTTCCCGAAGTTCACTTCCAAAGAAGCTACGTCTCCGTTGGAGAGGTGCGATGGCGCAATGCTCTCCGAACGCCACAAATGGCTCACCTCGAGGTGTGGTGGCTCGATGCTCACCCAACGCCACACAAGGCCTCACCCCGGATGCGGAAGCACGCAACTCACCGACGCCACAAAAGGCTCACCCTATTCTCCCAAGTGCGCACCACAAAAGGCGGGCACTTGCTCCACTATGGGACGCTTGAGGGCGGTCACCGAACCCGTACAAGATTGGGGCTAACTCCACAACTCAATTGGAGGCTCCCAACAACAAAGCCAACAAAGGCCAACAATGCCACAAAAGGCCAACAACGCCACAAAAGGCTACAAGACCACAAAAGGTCAACAAGACCACAAAAGGTCAACAATCCAACCACACAACCATCTAGGGTTCCAAGGAACCCAAGAGAAACAAGATCACAAGCTTGAACTTGCCGAATCTCCGAGGAGAACTCAAACCTATGCACCAAATGCAAGGGCAAGTCCTTCTCTCCCAAATTCCAACAAAGCAACAAAA
Organism: Avena sativa; assembly: GCA_916181665.1. NCBI lineage: Eukaryota > Viridiplantae > Streptophyta > Magnoliopsida > Poales > Poaceae > Avena > Avena sativa. Next base: position 224,856,961 of record OV702296.1, read on the forward strand.
GCTATTGGGGGAATAAGGGAGGAAGAACACAAGAGGAGAACTCAAACCTATGCACCAAATGCAAGGGCAAGTCCTTCTCTCCCAAATTCCAACAAAACTACAAAAGCTATTGGGGGAATAAGGGAGGAAGAACACAAGAGGAGAGCTCAAAACTCTCCAAGATCTAGATCCCAATGATTCCTTCACAAAGAAGGGATTTGACTTGGGGGGATTGTAGATCTAGATCTCCTCTCTCAATTCCCTCAAAAAGATGCAAGAATCATAGGAGGGGAAAGGGAGAGGGAAAGCTTCTTCAAGGTTGACAATGGAGGAGAGAGAGAAAGCCAAGAACCAAGAAGAAAAGCTGGTGCCCACGAAGGGGAAGAGGAGCCCCTTTTAAAGGGCTCCCAGATCTGCCCGTTATGGGCATTCGCGACACCTGGCCGGAACTTCCGGTGGGAGGCCGGAAGTTTCGGTGGCACACAGCCAACGGTCGAAAACTGCGGAGCGAGAAACTGAAAAAACGAATCATGGCCGGAACTTCCGGCTCTGGGCGGAAGTTCCGCCTAGCCTGGCTCCAACGGTCATCAGACCGTTGACGCCCGCTCCAGAAGCGCAATCGGAAGTTCCGGTCAAAACAGACCGGAAGTTCCGGTGAACTTCCGATGCTAGTTCCGACAAAGTTCCGGCAAATAGAACGCTTCAAAACAGAAGGTTACTGAGCGTGAGCAGAAGAAGACCCGGAACTTCCACCGGAACTTTCGGCGGCAAAAATGCCCTAGCGGAACTTCCGGTGGGAAGCCAGAACTTCCGGTCAGGGAAATTCCAGAAACCAGAAAACCAGAAACGCAATAACTTTTGCATCCGAACTCCAAACGGGATGAAACCAATTTTGTTGGAAAGATAACAACGAATAGAATCCAACAAAAAGTATCCCCTTGGGAGAAAATATCATAAATATATATGTGAAGTATCCCCCAAGGTGTGGAGCCGGAAAACTCGCAAGATCAAAAACCGCAATAAGATATGCAAGTGAAATCCTTAGATGATGAACTAGAGCTTGTTATGATGATGACCACAAGCTCTAGATCCTCTCATGGACAAGAACCAAATAACAACCAAGAAATATGATGCTATGAATGCAAAGGTTTGAGCTCTCTCCGAATGGTGCAAACGAGACACCCGCTTGAGAGCCCCTCTTGATAGTACGGCTATCTATCCTAAACCCGGTCTCCCAACTAACAACACGAGACCGGCAAAAGAGAATCCCTATCAACATACCTTTGCCTTGAGCATCCCACTTGAACTTGATGTAGACCGTCTTGTTCTTCTATAGTGGGAACACCTTTCTTGTTTGCTCTTGCTCGCTCTTGCTTGATGAAGACTTGCAAAAGGCTCCCCCATACTCCATGGAGAAACCTCTTCTTGAACTTTTTGTCTTCATCACTCCATGAACACGAGGATGGCAAGCTTCAAGCATGAGATCTTCTAGAGATGGCGCATCTTGAGCTCGCCCTTCTTCGTCCCTTCTTGAGGTTGATCCATCTTGATGCAACTCGTTGCACATGCCTTGATCAACCTTCAAGCTCCTTCTTTTAGAAGATTCCAAAGGGCACAAAGCCCTTGGACATTTCTTCATCTTCCAACCTTGAGACCAACACATGGCCCAAGCGATGCCAATGGACAAACCTACAAGTGAAACTCAATTTACACATTAGTCCATAGAGATTCTCATTAATTACCAAAACCACACATGGGGGCATACATGCCCTTTCAATAGTTAAGATTCAATTTACAACGGGTGATTGTCAATACTAGTATCAACGTTGTGGTTCTTGTTCGTAAGTTAGAACGACACTTATTGAAAGCCCCAAAACACGTAAAATATGCAAAGAAAGTAGAGGCGTCTAACTTTGTTTTGCAGGGGTGTGCTGTGATGTGATATGGCCATGATTGTGATTATATATGATGTATGCAATGTTCCTTATTATAAGTTGGCAACCGGCAGGAGCCATATGGTTGTCTTTAAATTCTGTTAAGACCCGCGTGTCTATTCAAAGTAGTTGTAATAGTTGAAGCCGGTGGACAACAACCATGGAGCAGCGTCATGGACCTTGATGCAATGTCGGTGATGATGGAGATCATGTTCGTGCTTGAAGATGGAGATCGGAAGCACAAAGAAGAAAGGCCATATCATATCACATATTATGAATTGCATGTGATGTTAATCCTTTATGCATCTTGTATTGCTTAGTTAACAACGGTAGCATTATAAGATGATCCCTCATGCACATAAATTTCAAGTCATAAAGTGTTCACCCTTAGTTAGCACCGTTGCTAAAGCTTGTTGTTTCGAAGCACCACGTGATGATCGGGTGTGTTAGATTCCGCAAGTGTATACAACGTGAGCAAGCCAGATTTGCTCATGCGGAATCTAAGGTTTGATCTTGACAAGCCTAGCATGTACAGACATGGTCTCGGAACACGGATCACCGAAAGGTAAAGCATGAGTCATATAGAAGATATGATGAACATGTCGATTGTTCGCCATCGAAGCTACATCAACTCTCGTGATGATCGGTTTTGATGTGGTGGATTTGGTTTGTGTGATCACCAAAACAATATGAGGGATGTTGTTTTGAGTGGGAGTTCACCTAGATTAATTTAACTATTAATTAGAACTCAATTTGTCATAAACTTAGTCTAAACTATTGCAAATATGTTGTAGATCAATGGCAGCCCCTACCATCAATTTTAATGTGTTCCTAGAGAAAGAAAAGGTTGAAAAACAATGGAAGAAACTTCGCGGATTGGTTCCGCAATTTGAGGATTGTCCTCACAGCTGGTAATTTGACCTATGTGCTGGATGCACCGCTAGGTGACCCACCTGCAGCTACTGCTACCGATGAAGTAAAGAATGTTTACCTCACTCGGAAGACTCAGTAGTCCACAGTTCAGTGTGCTATCTTGTATGGTTTAGAATCGGAGCTTCAGAAAAGGTTTGAGAATTCAGACCCACATGATATTGTCCGTGATCTAAAATTGATCTTTGAGACTCATGCGTCAATTGAGAGCTATGAGGCTTCTGAAAAGTTCTTTAACTGCAAGATGGAAGAGGGCAGCTCCGTCAGTGAGCATGTGCTTAAGATGTCTGGGCACGCAAACAAACTTCAAAGCTTGGGTATAGTGATCCCTAATGCTTTGGGGATTTACCGTGTCCTCCAATCACTACCACCAAGTTACAAGAACTTTGTGATGAACTACAACATGCAGAACATGAACAAGACGTTGCCAGAACTCTTTGCCATGTTAAAATCTGCAGAAGTGGAGATCAAGAAAGAGCACCAAGTGTTGTTGGTCAATAAGACCACCAAATTCAAGAAAGGCAAGTCTAAGCAAAAGGGACACTTCAAGAAGGGTGGTAAGAAAGTTACCGCGCCGATGAAGAAGACCAAGGCTGGACCCAAGCCTGATACTGAGTGCTTTTACTGCAAGGGAGAAGGTCACTAGAAGCGGAATTGCCCAAAGTACTTGGCGGATTTGAAGAACGGCAACATCAAGAAGAAAGGTATATCTGATATACATGTTATTGATGTGTATCTCACTAGTACTCGTAGTAGTGCCTGGGTATTTGATACTGGTTCGGTTGCTCATATTTGTAACTCGAAACAGGTGCTGCAGAATAAACGGAAGCTAGCGAAGAACGAGGTGACGATGCGTGTTGGAAATGGATCAAAGGTTGATGTGATCGCGGTCGGCGCGCTACCCCTTCATCTACCATCGGGATTAGTTTTATACTTAAATAATTGTTATTTGGTGCCTGTGTTAAGCATGAACATTATATCGGGATCTTGTTTATTGCGAGACGGTTACTTGTTTAAGTCCGAGAATAATGGTTGTTCGATTTATATGAGTAATATGTTTTATGCACATGCACCTTTGATAGATGGTCTATTCTTATTTAATCTCGATAGTGGAAATACACATATTAATAACATTGAGGCTAAACGTCTGAAATCGAGCGATAACTCGACCTATATGTGGCACTGTCGTCTTGGTCACATTGGAGTGAAGCGTATGAAGAAACTCCATTCCGATGGACTTCTTGAATCACTTGATTTCGAATCACTTGAAAGATGCAAAGCATGTCTGATGGGTAAAATGACTAAGACTCCATTTTCTGGTATGATGGAGCGAGCTACGGACTTGTTGGAAATCATACATACCAATGTGTGTGGTCCAATGAGTGTAGCATCGCGCGGTGGTTATCGTTATGTTCTTACCTTCACGGATGACTTGAGTAGATATGGGTATATCTATTTCATGAAACATAAGTCCGAGACTTTCGAGAAGTTTAAGGAGTTTCAAAGTGAGGTTGAGAATCAACGTAACAAGAAGATTAAATTTCTACGTTCTGATCGTGGAGGTGAATATCTAAGTTACGAGTTTGGCGAGCATTTGAAGAAATGCGGAATACTTTCACAATTGACACCGCAGGGAACACCACATCGTAATGGTGTGTCCGAACGTCGTAATCGAACACTCTTAGATATGGTTTGTTCTATGATGTCACTTACAGATTTACCGCTATCATTTTGGGGTTATGCATTAGAAACAGCCGCATTCACTTTAAATAGGGCACCATCTAAATCCGTGGAAATGACACCGTATGAATTATGGTTTGGGAAGAAACCTAAATTGTCGTTCCTTAAAGTTTGGGGTTGCGAAGCCTATGTAAAGAAGTTACAGCCGGACAAGCTTGAACCCAAAGCGGAAAAATGAGTCTTCATAGGATACCCGAAGGAAACTATTGGGTATACCTTCTATCATAGATCCGAAGGCAAAATCTTCGTTGCCAAGAATGGATCCTTTCTAGAGAAGGAATTTCTCTCGAAAGAAGTGATTGGAAGGAAAGTAGAACTCGATGAGGTTGTTGAACCTTCTCTCGAACTTGCGAGTAGCGCAGCACCGGAAGTAGTTCATGTGGCGCCTACACCAATAAGAGAGGAAGCTAATGATGTTGATCATGAAACTTCGGTTGAAGTTACTACAAAACCTCGCAGATCAACGAGAACTCGTACCACTCTTGATTGGTATGATCCCGTTATGAGTGTCATGTTGGTGGACAACACCGATGACCCTACGACATATGAGGAAGCGATGATGAGCCCGGATTCCAATAAATGGCAAGAAGCCATGAAATCCGAGATTGGATCCATGTACGAAAACCAAGTATGGACTTTGGTGGACTTACCGGATGGCCGGAAGGCTGTCGAGAACGAATGGATTTTCAAGAAGAAAACAGATGTTGATGGTAATGTTACTGTCTATAAAGCTCGACTTGTCGCAGAAGGGTTTCGACAAATTCAAGAAGTTGACTATGATGAGACTTTCTCAACGGTAGCGAAGCTAAAGTCTGACAGGATTATGTTAGCAATCGCTGCATATTACGATTATGAAATATGGCAGATGGATGTCAAAACAGCGTTCCTCAATGGAGACATTGATGAAGAGTTGTATATGATGCAACCCAAAGGTTTTGTTGATCCTAAAGATGCTAACAAGGTATGCAAACTTCAACGGTCCATCTATGGATTGAAGCAAGCATCCCGAAATTGGAATCAACATTTTGATAAGGTAATCAAAAGTTTTGGTTTTATACAAACTTATGGAGAAGCTTGTATTTACAAGAAAGTGAGTGGGAGCTCTATAGCATTCTTAATACTATATGTAGATGAAATATTGTTGATTGGGAATGATGTAGACCTTCTTAATAGTGTCAAGGAATATTTGAATAATAGTTTTTCAATGAAGGATCTTGGCGAAGCAGCTTACATATTAGGCATAAAGATTTATAGAGATAGATCGAGACGCCTAATATCATTGTCACAAAGTACATATTTGGACAGAGTTATAAAGAGGTTTGGAATGGAAGATAGCAAGAAAGGGTTCTTGCCCATGTTGCCCAATACGACGTTGAGTAAAACTCAAAGTCCGACAATGGCAGAAGATAGAGAAAGGATGAGTAAGACTCCCTATGCCTCAGCCATAGGATCTCTAATGTATGCCATGCTATGTACTAGACCCGACATTGCATATGTTGTTAGTTTAACTAGCAGATATCAAAGTGATCCAGGAGTGGATCATTGGACAGCGGTCAAAAACATCCTTAAGTACTTGAGAAGAACTAAGGATATGGTTCTTTCTTATGGAGGTGATGAACAACTCGTTGTTAATGGTTACACCGATGCTAGTTGGAACACCGATCCGGATGATTCTAAATCACAATCTGGATACGTATTTATTTTGAATGGTGCAGCAGTTAGCTGGAGGAGTGCAAAGCAAAGTGTTGTGGCGAGATCTTCAACTGAATCGGAATACATGGCTGCTTCGGAGGCTTCACAAGAAGCGATATGGATGAGCTCGATGTGGTTCCTAGTGCGCTGGACCCAATGTCTATCTACTGTGATAACATGGGCGCCATAGCCAATGCGCAAGAACCAAGGTCACACAAGAAGCTGAAGTACATCAAGCTACGTTTTCACGCTATTCGAGAACATGTCCAAGATGGGGACATAAAGATTTGCAAAGTACACACAAATCTGAATATGGCGGATCCGTTGACTAAACCTCTCCAGAGGGCAAAACATGACCAACACCAAACTGCCATGGGTGTTCGGTATATTACCATGTAATCTAGATTAGATGACTCTAGTGCAAGTGGGAGACTGTTGGAGATATGCCCTAGAGGCAATAATAAATGTAGTTATTATTATATCTTTGTGTTTATGATAAATGTTTACATTCATGCTATAATAGTATTAACAAGGAAACATTGATACTTGTGTGAATTGTAAACTAAAATAGAGTCCCTAGTAAAGCCTCTTTATAATACTAGCTTGTTGGTTAATAAATGACTGTGGTTTCCCTGTCATGAACATTGAGATGTTATTAACAACAAGATCATATCGTTAGGAGAATGATATGGTGGACATACTCCTATAGATAAGCATAGCATAAAGATCAAGTCATTTTAATAGTTCAATTGCTATATGCTTTCTGATACGTAGTAACCTAATTCCTTCGACCATGAGATCATGCATATCACCTTCACCGGAAGGATGCTTTGATGACATCAAACACCACACCGTAACTGGGTGGCTATAAAGGTGGCATTGAGTGTTCGGAAAGTATTGGTTGAGACACATGGATCAAGAGTGGGATTTGTCCATCCATATGACGGATAGATATACTCTGGGCCCTCTCGGTGAAATGTCATCCAATTAGCTTGCAAGCATGTGACTGGCTCACAAGGGATCACATATCACGGGAACGAGAAAAGAGTACTTATCAGTAACGAGGTTGAACTAGGTATGCAGAGATACCGACGATCATAACCTTGGATAAGTAAACTATCGTGAGACAAAAGGAAATTGGTATCGTATGTAAGTGGTTCATTCGATCGCAAAGTAATCGTAGAAATATGTGGGAGCCATATGAATTTCCAGATTCCTCTATTGGTTATCGTTCGGAGAAGTGTCTCGATCATGTCCGCATAATTCATGAACCGTAGGGAGACACACTTAAGGATTCGACGTTGTTTGAGTAGTTATGGAATGATGAGTAAGAGACCGAATGTTGTTTGGAGTCTCGGATGGGATCCGGGATATCACGAGGAGATCCGTAATGGTCCGGAGAATAAGATTCATATAAGGAAAGTCCTGTTTCGGGGTTGGAGAATGGTTCTGGTTTTTTCATCGGGAATGATTTTTTTAGGGTAAAACAGTAGGGCAAAAAAAAACCCACTGCAATTTTTATATATTATAGAGAGTTACAAAAGAATATTTACAAACTCATTCCACCTCAAATAAGAGGGATAACATTCTAATCAGTTATCTCCTGTCTAAATTGGTTTCAATCCAAACCTTAAGGCCCTGATAATACTTCCTCTTAATTCTATAAAGGACCCATCTTAATTCCTGGGCTACAATAGCCTTCCAGGTCTCCATCGACGCATGCTGATTATTGAAAATTTCATTATTTCTGCAAATCCAAATGCCCCAAGTTCCAAGAATCAGAATTTCCATTGCAAAAGGGACATTGAGGTCTTTTTTAATACTCGCTAAAACTTCAAAGATATTTTGATCAGCCATATTGACCTGTGAAATTTCAGCCCAGCAGGCTCTTGCAAAGGGGCATTCCCAAAACAAATGTAGGCTGGTTTCTTCACTATTGCAGCCCTGGAAGACACAGTCATAAGATGCCAGAGAGAAACATTTCCTTTTCAGAAGGTTTCTAGTGTTGAGTCTATCAAGCAGTAAGATCCAGAAGAAGAATTTGTGCTTTTGCTGACAAGAAGATTTCCATAACCAAGAGAAATGTGGCTGAACCGGTTGATAACCAGCTAAGGAGCAGTAAGCCTTTTTCACCGAATAATTACTGCCCCAAATGTAAGACCAACAATCAGAATCCCCTTCCCTGCCAGTATTGAGAATTTGTTCAAGACTTTGATATTCCTGATAAGCTTGTTGGGACAAAGAAAGATAAAAAAGGTCCTGAGTATTTGTAGTATGCAGGAACTCACTGACAGAGATGTGAGGTTTTTTTGCATAAGAGAGGATGATCTAGAAGGTTCCGGAATGTCCGGCACTCCGGAGGGGAAGGGTACATGAATGTGTTATATCAAGTTGGTATGATTGCATCATGTACTTAGTGTCATCGCTGAACAAAATAAAGGGTTTATTCAAATCCTAGTTTGAAAAAGTCAAACGCCAATTTGAAAGTCAAACGACTATTTTGGGAAGTGGAGGGGAGGTGGAACCCGAGTTGGGGAGGAGTTCCTCCCCTCCACCGCCGACCCTCCTTGGCCAAGTTGGGGAGGGACTCCCCTCCCCTGGCGCGCCCCCTCCACCTATATAAGGAGGGGCAGGGCTCCCCTCCTAGACACACAAGTTCCCTACCTCTAAACCCTAGCCCCAAGCCACCGCCGCCCTCCATAGCCGCCGCCGGCCCTAGGGCACTCGCCGCCACCGCCGCCTAGGTCAAACCCTAGCCGCCGGCCTAGCCCCCTCCTCGGCGTGTCTAAACCCTAGATCGTCGAGGGTCTCTCTCATACTCCACCATACTCGCTCCAGCTTAAGGCGAAGCCCTGCGAGATCTTCCCTCTACTTCCGGTACCACGCCGTTGTGCTGCCGGAATCGCGAGGAGAGTGCTACAACCTCCGCTGCCTGCTGGAACAAGGGAGAGGAAGGTCTTCGTCGAGTACCGAACGTGTGACCGACTGCGGGAGCGCTGCCGGAACGCAGAGTCTCGTTAAACACTTTGGAATCTTCGAGGGTGAGTTATTCCATCGACTCGTTGCTACAATCTAGTAGATAGATCTTGGCTTGTTTGTTTGTATGCGATAGAATTTTTTTGTTTTCCATGCTACGAAACCCTACACTTTCCACCTATATCCTAAAGCTACAAATCTAGATGCCCACATCACCCCTTTCCAAAAGGTAGAAGGATGAATATCCCTACAGCACAGGATATTTGGGGATCCAGTATGATATTTGGCATCAATAACTCTCCTCCAAAGGGTGCCCTCCCCCTGAATGTATCTCTTAACCCAGGAGCCAAGTAGGCACAAATTGAGATCTTTGAGATTAGGAATACCCAAACCCCCAAAATCCTTCTTCATACAAACCGAAGGCCAATTAGTTAAATGAATTTTGTGATTTCCTTCTTCATCATTCCAAAAGAAATTGGCAATATGGGAATCTAAGATTTTCAAAGCCCATTTAGGGAATTTGAAAAAGGACAGCAAATAAATAGGGATGCTAGAAAGGAAGGCTTGGATAAGGATTTTCTTAGCAGCATAAGAAAGCAATTTCCCTCTCCAACCAGTAATTCTATGGAGAATGTTATCAACCAAAGGTTGAAGATCCTCCCTTCTAAGTTTATCATAATGAAGGGGAATGCCCAAGTATTTCACTGGAAAACTACCCAAGACACACTAAAAAATATCAATGAAAGATTGGCATTCCTCAACCTCCAGATTTATTGGAATGAGTTCACTTTTGGCATAATTGATTCTCATTCCAGAGATCTGTTCAAAGCAGGTAAGGATCCATTTCAGATTCACAGCTACCCTTTCATCTTTTTCTAGGAATAGCAGAGTATCATCAGCATACTGAAGACAAACTACACCACCAGGGACAAAACCAGAGCACAAACCTCTGATGGCCCCTGAATGTGTCCCCCTACTGAGCATCCTAGCAAAAACATCAATCATAATATTAAACAGAAGAGGGGCAATGGGGTCTCCTTGCCTAAGGCCTTTGCCAGTCAGGAAAAAATTACTCTCAACATCATTAACTCTAACCCCAATGGACCCTCCTTGGGAGATCTGTTTAATCAGCCTAGTAAAGAAAGGATCAAAACCTCTGAGCTCAAGGATCTCAAGAAGGAAATCTAAATTGACCCTATCATAAGCTTTCTCATAGTCTATTTTAAAAACTAAACCTTTATCTTTTTTCCTATGCACCTCATGGATTACTTCATGAGCAGTAACTACACTCTCTAGAATGAATCTACCTCTAATGAAGGAAGATTGGTTTATAGAAATGATCCTACCAATCACTTTAGCAAGTCTATTGGTAAGAACTTTAGTGAAAATTTTAAAGGAGCAATTCAGTAAACTAATGGGTCTAAACTTCTTCATGACTCTAGCATCATTTTCCTTAGGAATTAAAGTAATCATAGCAAAATTAAGTCTAAATAGATCTAACTTATCATCAAACCACTCCTGAAACATTCAAAGAAGATCCAGCTTAACGATATCCCAATAAGTCTGATAAAAAAGGAAAGACAAACCATCAGGCCCAGGGGCGCCTTCCCCATAAGAACCAAAGACAGCATCCTTAATCTCTTCTTCCATAAAAGGAGCACTCAAAGCCAGATTCTCATCTGCACTAATTTTATCCTCCTCACTAAAGAAGTCTTGACATAAACGGATGTCAGGTCTATCTTCTTTCTTGAAAAGGTCCTTATAAAAATCAGTAGCCACTTTAAGCATGTCGTCTATCTCTGTTACAGGGCCATCAGGACCCTCTAAAACATGGTTCAGTTTTTTCCTTCTACGCTGGTTAGCTACAACATGGAAATATGTTGTATTCCTATCACCCTCTAGAATATTCCTATCTCTAGATCTCAGTCTAGCCTTAACTTCTTCCATGCGTTAAGGTCTTGCAGGATCTTATCTAATCTCTCTCTTTCTACTGGAGACAACAGATTAGTTTCAGCTTTTATATCTAATTCATCATATTCATCCATAAGAAGTTTCCTATCCCTTCTTAAAGCTGCCTCAACATTGAGATTCCAGCCTTTAGCTAGTCTCCTAAAACATCTAACCTTGCTCTGCCAAATATCCAAGCTATTAGAACTATCCACTCTATGTGACCAGGCCTTGATGACAATATCCTTAAAGTCTGGTCTACCAATCCACCATTTTTCAAATCTAAACTTTTTAATTCTGATCACCTGCCCCTCTCATGAATCCCAGATGATGGGGGTGTGATCACTACCCACTCTAGGCAAAGCTTTGGCACTAGCTAAAGGAAATCTAGCATCAAACTGAGTGGAACAAAAAATCCTATCAATCCTACTCATAATAAGGTCCTCCTGATTATTGCCCCAAGTGAAAGCTTTACCAGAAAGACCAATCTCCATCAATGCCCAGAGCTCAACCCAAGCATTGAATCTATCAATCCATCTAAAGTCTACATTCCTATTGCTTTTATCTTTCTTGAAAAGGTCTGATTAAACTTTATCAAAAAAAATCGCAACAATTATTCAGTTTGCAGACAAGCACTCATTAGTCGGCGCCAAAGTCTGGATTAATTAAACGGAAACAAATGGCAGGCCCACGGGCAGGCAGGCCCACTTACAGGCCTAGTTCCCTAAACTGGACTGGACTGGACTGGTTCGTCCACACCAGTTTAACCTGTTGTGCGGCCCGACCCGGCGAGATGGGCGACGACGGCAACGGCCGCTGGGCGGCGGAGGACGACGCCCCGGAGTGGGGTGACGCCGCCTCCGATTTCGTGTAAGCTCCATACCTCTCCTCTTCCATCTCCAACTCTGGGTATTCGGGAGGCCGCGCCAGTTAACCTCTTGTGCACCCCCGACCCGGCGACGGCAGCTGGGCGGCGGAGGGCAGTAGCGTGACGACGCCCCGGCATCCGGTTTCTTGTAAGCTCTACTCGTCTCCTCTTCCATGTCCAACATGACTGTGTATTCGGGAGGCACGGGGTTAGGGTTCTAATCTGTCAAATTCCTTGGGCGATTTAGCTGGATTCTGCTATGGCGTTTTTGAGAAGAAGGGAGATTACTTAGAGCAGATTAACAGTGAAATGAAATGGGGGCAGTTTCATACATACCCCAAGCTCAATATCATAATGGTCAAGTATGCCAACTGTTGTTACTTCCATTACTCTGTGTTTTGTTCTGTGGCTATACACAGTTGCAGTCATTACTTCTGAATTTAACAACACTCGATTTTTTTTCTTTCTTCGAGTAATTAACAAAAGTCAAGCTAGGTGAAACATCATTCCTTACTTGTGAATTTACATCTCAATTCTCCCCAGATGCAGCAGCAACAACGACTGTTCCTCAAAAACAACTGAACGCTAGACGGGCGGCAGAGTACAGACACGGGTCTGCCACTTGTCTGTGCTCCTCGATGTCTTCTTCATTTGGTGATCGGGCCACCGCCGCTCGGTGCTCCTGCGGACCAACGCTCTGGCCTCTGACATCCCGCGCTCGCCGCCTCCCCATCCCTTCCCCTTGTTCCTTCCTTCCTCCTTACATTGGTTACCGTGAACCTGGTTTAATGTCTTATGTGAAACTATGGTACTGTGTTCAGTATGATCTATATATACATGTAGTGGAAATCGATCTTAACAAATTTTCCAGGAGTCATGCTGCTCCGCTGAAATGTCTTCACATGTTGGTAACCTTATCAATAAAACAAATAGTCCAGATTCTCTGAAAAGTGCAAACTAATTCAAGTCCCAGGCATCGGTTGTTAAGCAACCCCTCCAACCCCAGTTATTATATTGGTCCTATATACAGGTTCAATCCAATTACGTTTTGATGCTTGCACTATGTCTATTTTGTGTATGTTGAACAGGTAGGCAGATCCTTCAGTGCATTTTCTTCTGAAAGAAACATGACTGGGTCAATGCAGGAAGGGAGTTGTATGTCAAGATATTAATTGATTAATTGAAGTCCCAGGCAAAACAACGTTGGTAGTTAAGCAACTCCTCCAACCCCAACTGTTTTTGCATCACCCCATCCTAACCTATGGCTGACAACCTGAAGCAACCAGGCTCCCCTTTCCTTTCTTATATAAACACTTTGCCACAACCCTATCTCTTCAAACTCACTCTAACCCTCCTCCTCTGTTTTTCTCCATCATCAATCTCTCTCTGTCACCGATACATACACCTGGAGAAGAGAGCATCAAAATGGTGAGTGTAACTTAATTGCTGATTACACATCCAAGCATGCATGTGTATGTGCTTGCTTTGACATATCGTTATGTGTGCAGGTTGCTGAGGCGGCGAAGCAGAGCAGCAAGGCGCAGCTGATGTCGGTGAAGCGTGGGGATCCAACGCTGGTGGCACCGGCAGAGGCGACGCCGACAGGGGAGCAGTATTACCTGTCCAACCTGGACCAGAACATCGCAGTGATCGTGCAGACCGTGTACTGCTTCAAGGGCCCATCACCAGGACATGAAGGCCCTGCGGACGTTCTCCGTGCCGCGCTGGCCCGCGTGCTCGTGCACTACCATCCGCTCGCTGGCCGCCTTGGGATCAGCCCGGAAATGAAGCTCACCGTGGAGTGCACCGGTGAGGGTGCCCCCTTCGTGGAGGCTGACGCCGCCTGCGACCTAGCCGACATTGGTGACCTCTCCACCCCGGACCCCTCCGCGCTGGGCCAGCTCGTCTACTCCGTCCCCGGCGCCAAAAACATCCTCGAGATGCCGCCCATCACGGCGCAGGTATGCACACACGCCACAGGCAATTCACTGCATCTGGCATGGATAACAATTCCCTCCATGATGCCTGGTCTGGTTGGCCTGCGCGTGAAAGGGAATTGACCAAGTTTGAAAAATGAATTCAGTGCGGCGTGCAGCTAAAAATTATTAATAATCCTAGTATCAGTAACCCTTTTCATCACGTTCATGCATGTACTACTACTTTGATAACCATTGGAGAATTATAATGTTTTCTTCCTTCATACTTAGCCCAACTACCTGCACCTATAAATCAACTAAACCATACCATCCGTTTTTCTTCCATCTACCTCATGACAACTGCATTCATTTCACTAAGTAATCCAATCATCCAGCATGCATGTGGTACCAGTAGCGTTGCTCCAAATTTCATATCAACATCAATTATGCACCTTACTAGTTAACCTCCAACACTCAAATTAGTCAAAACACATCTGCCAGCTTAAACTTTAACCAACTTGAACTCTCTAGTACTTGAGTTAGTAGTAAATGGGATGTAATCTTGTTTCTGGCAGGTGACGAGGTTCAAGTGTGGCGGCTTCAGCCTTGGCCTGGCCATGAACCACTGCATGTTCGACGGCCTAGGTGCCATGGAGTTCGTCAACTCCTGGGCCGAGATGGCACGCGGCGCCACGGAGCTCACCGTGCCCCCATTCCTGGACCGTACCCTGCTCCGCGCGCGCGACCCTCCAACCATCTCCTTCCCGCACCGCGAGTTCGAGGAGATTGCCGACGTCTCGGGGATGGCAGCGCTGTACGGCGGACAGGAGCTGATTTACCGCTCCTTCTCCTTCGACCCGGATAGGCTGGAGCGCGTCCGTGCCCTCGCTCTCGCCGGCGGTGACCTCGACCGCTGCACCACCTTCGAGGCGCTCTCTGGCCTCGTCTGGCGCGCACGCACCGCCGCGCTGGGGCTCGCGCCGGATCAGCAAACCAAACTGCTCTTCGCTGTGGACGGGCGCCGCCGTTTCGTGCCCCCGCTGCCCAAGGGCTACTTTGGGAACGGCATCGTGCTCACCAACGCGCTGGCGGCTGCGGGTGACCTGTTGGCGGCGCCGGTGTCGCACGCGGCAGGGATGGTGCAGGAGGCCGTGCGGATGGTGACAGACGAGTACATGCGGTCGGCGGTGGACTACTTCGAGGCGACGCGTGCACGCCCGTCGCTGGCATCGACTCTGCTCATCACCACGTGGTCGCGCCTCGCGTTCGATGGCGCCGACTTCGGCTGGGGAGAGCCGGTCATGTCAGGGCCCGTCACGCTGCCGGAGAAGGAGGTCATACTGTTCCTCGCGCACGGCAAGGAGAGGAAGAGCATTAACGTCCTGCTCGGCCTGCCTGCGTCCGCCATGGATGCCTTCAAAGATCTCATGGACGAGATATGATCAGATATGCATGATCTGTGTTTTCATTTGCACGGGTTTATTAGTATGGTTATGTTGATTTGGGTGAGTGTGTGTCATTTAGTTATCGATACCCTATGCCATATTGGTGTGTATGCTCAACATTCATTACCTGTTGTAAAGTTTCTAATAATATGGTTTAAGTATATAGTAGTACTAGTATAAAGTCGTGTATGAAAGACCGTGCTTACCTCTTTGGACGGAGCCTGGAATATGTGAACATGCTGCTGGACATGAAATTTTCTTACTGCAAAGCTTAATGGTAATTATCTTGTTATTTTTTATTGCAAAGCTAACAATTCAGAAGCTGTTCAACTGGAGAACTGCATGCTACAGGATCTCATTGTTATTCAGAAGTTGTTAAACTGGAGAGCTGCTATAGGATCTTACTTCATAACAAAGTTGTTGCATTGTGAATTTGTCAATGAGAATTGTTTTCTGATCATGTGTTTTAGCTGTATATGTTCTAGCCTGACCAGGTGGAAAGCAATGCATAGGTATTGATCTTCTTACTGCAAGGTTTAGAATTCATAAGTTGTTGGTTTTGGACCTGCTTAAGGATCATCAGAACAAAATAGCTACTACGATACATTTACAGTTAGTCAATGTAACTCCTTGAATTTAGTTTCAGTGTTGCGTGCGTATGTGTGTGTTAAGGGCAGCGATGGTGGAATTCTTACGTGTCAAAACTTATTTACTTGTGAGATCTTTTAGAGATTGTAATTGCATTATCACATTCTGAATTAGCAATGAGAATTATCTTGTTGTCGGGTGCATTGGCCTAACCTCGTGGAAACCAATGCATTGGCATTGATCTTCTGATTCGTGCTGCAAAGCTTACTGATATTTATCTTTGTGATTCTCAGAAGCTGGCCAACTGGAGAACTTCTTTAGGACTCCACTTTGTAACAAAATTAGTTCATGTAACTCCCTGAATCTTGGATACTTTTGTTTGCTACAATACTGTGGACTAGCAGCTAAGTTACCCTCTCAGGGATTTTACAAAGTTTGTTAGCCAATAAGAATTATTCCATGGTTGTGACCAATTTTAGAGATTGCATAGTCACATTCTGAATTATTCAATGAGAATTGTTTTATGTTTCAGCTACATCATCGGCCATGGGAGCTTACGCATAAAAGAAATCTTTTTAATCTGCCCACCTTCTGATAGAAAGATGAAAATGACACAAAGAGTTTACCAAGCAGACCGCAGCTTGGCGACCTCATCGGCGCAAGACAAGCGGCTGAGATCGACGATGGGTTTTATGCTCCCTTGCCCTGCCTCATTCCATAATTTTATAGTTTGCCCTGCTCCTTGGCAATGGTATGGCCCATTCTGCAATAATTTTCCCTTCCTAGTCTTCTAACTTGCTGCTAGCTTAAGAGTAAACCTCACCGGCGGTCCTAATTCTTTTTCCGTGCCTTCACTTGGATCCTAGTTCTTTGAAATTGCACGTCTAAGTACTAAATCTTTCGGAATTGAGTCACGCGAGGTCCTAAACCGCTTTGACCCAAATTGACCGGTGCCACATCGACAATAGGGCCCATGACGCATATCAGCCACCCTACATATTTGCAAATAGCCTCCCCAATATTATATTTTTTCCAAAATTCGGTCCATGTGGAGTTGGACTTGGCCCATTCGGCCCCACCTAGCACCCCACCTATAATTGTCTTCCCCGACTCCCACAATCGGCTCGACGCCCTCCATCCCTCGACCTCGCGCAGTGAGGCAGAACCAACAGTCCAGTACTCTAGGGACCTTGTCAACGCGAGCAAGAGAGGGATGTGCCGTGGTGGATTCGACTCCCCCTGATGGTGCAGGTGGACTTCCGAAGCACATGCCAAGGCAACGAGCAGAGTGCCTCGTACACGAGCGCACTACAGAAGGAAGCCTGGCGGAGGGGATCTCGGCTCCATGGGTGCGCTGCGACAGGGATGTAGCAACGGGCGCGCGCTGCAGCGGGGTTGTGGTGATGGGTGCGCGCTGCGACCGGGATGCCGGCGAGGGGCGCACGCTGCAAAGGGGAGCCTAGCAGGGTGCGCTGTTGGAGCATGCTGCGGAGGGGACCACAACGGAGGCACGCGCTACTGAGGGGATACCAGCAACGGGGGCGCAGTACTAAGGGTTTCCGACGAGGAAGAAGGAGAGGGAGAGGCGGGTAGGAAAAAAGAGGGACATGTTATTTGGAAGGAATACAAATGGGAGGGCCTTTTCACAAATATGAACATCTATTCAGGTCCCGCTGTCGATGTGGCACCGGTCAACTCGAGTCAAACCGGTTTAGGACCTCACGTGACTCAATTCTGAAAGATTTAGGACCTAAACGTGCAATTTTAAACAACTAGGACCTAAGTGAAGACACGGGAAAAGAATTAGGACCGTTGATATAGTTTACTCCTAGCTTAACACACATTAATTAATTAATTAAATACAAATGCACCTAGTTGGCACACGGCAGCAGCTACTAGGGAGCCTGCACCTAGTTGGCATTGTTTACAAGAAACCTGCCTGCTGACACTACGGTGGCAACTTGCGGTTGAACTTTTGCAATATATCAGGTAGCTGGATCTGGATCTCAGGAAGTCCCCTTCTCCTTCTCCACACAACTGGATCTAGATCTTATATCACAACTGGGGAGCTTCGCCATCTCTGCAGCAGCACTTCACCAGGTAATTACCATCTATTCTCTTCAAGGAAAATACCTTCTCAACATAGTGATTTGGAGTGCCTCTCCTGTGTGATTGCTAGCTTTAGTTCCAGGACATCCTTCTCCATCGCGTTTAATTAGCATGCTAATTTGGAGTTTATTTGGACCTGTCAGTCATCCATAGTTTATTTGGAGTAGCTGTACTTCGCAAATGTTTTTCTACAGAAAATCTCTTTGAATCAAAGGAGCTACATACATAGGGATTTTGGAGGATTGAGTTATTTAGCATCCTTCCCTTCCCCCATGTAAACTAACCAAGCACCGTATGAGTTGGCACTCTAGACAATTTTGCATGCGATTCCAATGGAAACTAACCAACCAAAACTAACCAAGCACCGAAACTAACCAAGCACCGGCTGCATACATAATATTTTCTCAAAGCTAGTCTAGTGCTGGGTTCAGGAAAGAGACACACTTGCCTATTCGTGGTATGTGTCCAGCTAATAGAGGATTATGGTTTCACACTTTTTCCGGGAATGGGAGCATTGTTCCCCATTGAGGATTTCGTTGTGTAATTCTGCCTTGACTGTAACTATTGGAAGGTCTTAGTGTAATTTCTTGATAGGTTCCGGTGTAGTTTTGAAAACTACTACAGTACTGCTATTGTGCGAAATTTGACACGCATGATTTTGTGTAATGTACAGCACTATGAAAAAGGTTTTGTGGTAAAAAATAAGTGTAGTGTCATTATATTTACTTTGTGTTTCATGATCTCTGAGTCATCTATGAGCCTGCTCTTATAATGCACCTTTCTTGTTCCCAAGGGTATTTTATTTGTAACAAGCTAATGGATCAGCAAGCTATTACCCAAACAAGTGCAGAACTGAAGGACCTACCAGAAATTGGCTATGGACATGAATGGAGAAGGTGCTATCAAATCATGAACGGGATTTGTGATGTTTTATATTATCTTCACATCATTCACTTGGATTGGAAACCTACAAATATATTGCTAGATTATTACGTGAAGCCGAAAATTGCGTATTTTCGTCTCTCGTGGTGTTTCAGTGAAAAGCAAAGCTTGGCGATAACTTCAAACCTGATTAGAACGATGTAAGTTTCTTGTTACTCTAGGAAGCTCTTCTTCTGTTATGCATGAATGAAATGTCGAGCCTTTTTCCCATTGATCGACTAAACTATATAAATATACATTCAGGGGATATTTGGCACCAGAATTCTATACGTCTGGAAAAATCACATTCAAATCAGACATATAAAGTCTTGGTGTTATTATCATAGAGATACTAACATGAGAAAAGGCATATTCACTTCTATGATGGTAGGTATGGGAAAGTTTACAAGGTACGACGTGGTTTTCGATGGTAGTATTAGTAGCTATGAACATGTGTTCTATTTTAATAAGGGGTTTTAACTAGCAGGGAGTGCATAAAGGTGAAGTGATTGCTGTGAAGAAGCTTTATAGCATGCAAGGGATCAATGATAAGGAATTCACAAATGAGCTCTACAACCTTATGAAGGTCGAGCATCCAAACATCATATGGCTAATTGGCTACTGCTATGAAACACGTCAAGACTAACAGAGCAGTTTTCGCAAAAAAAAAACAATAGAGCACTCTGCTTCGAATATATGGACGGTGAAAGCCTTGACAAACATATTCATGGTATGACGGTATTACTAATAAATTCATGAGATTTATTTCTGAGTAATGTGTGTGTCTGACCATTATATATGTGCAGATGAATCGTGATGTTATGATTTGTCCACTCGATACAAAATAATTAAGGAAATTTGTGAGGGTTTATACTATCTTCATTGTGGGAGGTTGAATGATTATATTTATCATTTAGACTTGACACCGGACAATTTTTGGGTAGAAACATGATGCCTTTATCCAAGATGCATATAACTCAATGTATGAGAGAAACACCGTAAGTTACAAGTGTAGTCCATTTTTCTTGATAGTTCATCAATGGATATAAGTTGTGCTTGCATTGCATTGACTGTATATATTGATATCATGCAGATAAATGCAGAATCACAAAGAGCCGCTTAGTCAGTGGCTGCATGATCTATTTGTTGAGCGTGTGCATTTGATGCAGTGGCTTATGCAAGGTTATCGTCAGGAATAAAGTGACTTGTCTAAACAGGTGCAGTTTTGTTGAACATTCATCAGTTTGGATGGAGCACCTGTTCTTCTAGTTTTGTCTGTAGAGTGTGATTGTTAAGGGTAGCGATGGTCGAATTCTTATGTTTCTAAACATAATTATTTGTGAAAATTATTCAGAGATTGCATTATCTTATTCTGAATCAGCAAAGAGAATTATCTTGTGATAATCTAGTGTTTTAACTGTAAGTTCTAGCCTAACCATGTGGAAACCAATGCATTGATTGTACTGATCTTGTGATTCTTACTGCAAAACTTATCATTCAGAACTTGTTCCACTAGAGAACTGCTACAACATGTGATGGTGTTCGACCCTCTATCACTCAGCGGTTGACAGCATTCGAGCAGAAGCAGCGCTATGCCTTATAGTGGATCTCCAAAGTCCCAATGACCAGTGACGTCCACTAATTTGCTGCAACATGTGATCTCCAAAGTCCCAATGACCAGTGACGTCCACTCTAAAATTCTTCTTCTGGTGTGAAAAAAAGGCAAAACTTTGTGTTTTTCCGAAAAGAAGACTACTATAAGGTAATAAATATGTTATTCAGAAGTTGTTCAACTGAAGAACAGCATCAGGGTTTTACTTCGTAAGGAAATTGTTATTGAGGTACATTACAATTGGTCAAATGCATTCTTTCCAGACTCCTCCTTATGCTATTATTTTTGGTCTTCATTTTCATTTATATCATCTTCATCTTGGCTATAACCAATGCCAATTGTCCATCTCGCGGAACAAATCGGCTTCGTTCAGATTAGGGCTAACAACAACACGTTGACAATCGTTCTAAAGTGTAACCATCTCTTGAAGACCTGCTGTCTAGCTGAAGCTTATTATGTTGTTCAGGAAAAAAAAAAAACTTGTCCTTGTAAACAGTACTAGCCTCAACCTATAATGTTATCAACTCCAGCTCTTTTGCATCTGGTACAAAGAATGTGGTGAAGTTAACGTGTGACAGACAAGGCGTCTTCACATCGATGTCATAACATTTTATAAAATTCCAATTTTTGCGACGCCACCAATTTTGACGCCACCAGTTTTGCGCATCTTCTGACTGAAAAACTGATCATGTCAAAATAGCAAAAATATAATAAAGTCAGCTTATCGAAAACTATGCAAATTGATTGATAAAAGACCACCTTTACGTGCACCTTCTCCAAGCTACAAAATAATCTCATCAAGTCAACTTTATCCAAACCTTGTCGGGCTATCTTCGGGCAAAACCTTAGAGAGCATGTCTAGTGGAACCTTTAAACCCTTAAACTTGGCATATTCGAGCACTTGTGGGGTGTGAAAAAAGGGGTCATTTACTGGAACCCTCAAACCCTTAAATATGAGGGTCGAGGTCAAAAACTGAAACCCTCAAACCCTTAAAACTAAGGGTTCGAGGGTTCTAGTATTTGCCTCAACTCTCAAACCCTTATCACAGTTTCATATGACAAATATAACTAGAACAACACAATTCATCACAATTGTTACTCCAAACAAACAAGGAAATAAAGATCATAGATGCATGGTTCAATAGTTTACATCACAAAATCATCATCTTCCCACTCTCGCCGGCACCATCACCAAAAAGTTGCAACATGGCGCCATCTTCCCCCTCCACCACGGCGCCATCAAGCACCTCCATAGGCGCCGGTGGTGGAGTCCTCCACACCGCCATCGCCACCACCACTCATCGGAGTGTCACCTCGAAGAGAAGAGGAGGCACTACGGAACATCCTCTTCCTCGCCGCGATGTCCTTGTAGTCCTTCCAGGCTTCCACCACGCCAATTGCTCTTCATCCATGTCCTTTTTGGACATCATCATGTGCTCCCTCTCTTCCACCATGAGTTCTTTCCATGCCTTTGCTTCTTTCATCGCAAGCATCCTCTCCTCCAAGTCGGCCTTGCGAGCCCTATCGTCGGCCTTGTGCTTGGATTCTTCACGCCTTGCTTCAACTTGTGCAAGCTTCACCTCTTTCTTCTTCTCGGTGATAAGAAGCTTTGTCTCCAAAGTCTTCATTGTCAATGTCTCATTTGCCTTCATCATGTTCTCCATCTTCTCCCTAATGCTTGAAGCCTCTCCTTCCATCTTCTTCCTAAGCTTTGCCTTCTTGTTTCCCTCGGGCTTGCCGGCGTTCCTTTCCTCCTCATCACTATCATCCATGCTAAGCATTGCCGCCTTTTTGGGTGCGGTTCTTGATCCCTCAACTTCCACTTGTCGAAGTCCTTAAGATGGTCCCAAGCATGCTTGAATGGAAACGGTTTGCCCTTGGAAGCGGCCATCTCCTTGTACTTCTTTTTGGCAATATCCTCCTAGCACACATATAGCATAATAAACACACATATAGCATAGAAGGAGCATAGCAAAGTAGATGTAAAAACATGCATATGTACTCACCTAGTCACTCTCAACGGTGCCACTAGGCGGTGCATCAATCACATTGGCCATCGCCGCACTCCAACGAGCACATGCGGGCTTCATCAACTCCCACCGGCCTTGAAGCGACCGGTACGTGCGAGGGGCGAACCCACCGGTCTTTGGCGTGATCTTGCAATATGCATCCTCTATGCGTTGCCAATACCGTTTGCCGGTTTAGTCGGTACCGGCGCAAGCATCCATCCCCACCGAGGCCCAAGCACGAACCAAGAGAATATCTTTGGCCTCGCTATAGTTTGTTGCGCGGACGGTGGGGCGGGCGGCGGCGGCGAAGGCATCCTTCTCTATCTCGGTCACCTCCTCCTCCTCTTATTCCCCTTCCTCCTCCTCCTCACCTACCAAATCATCAGCAAAATCAAAGGGGTCGAGAGGAGGAGCCCCAATGTCCACCGCGGCATCTTGGAGGAGCCCCATGAACGACGTCGCCTCTTCGGGCATTTCGTCGACCACCTCGTGCACGACGGGCGGAGGCGGCGGCGCGACGGGCGCGGGGGCGGGCTTCTTCCGGGAGACCAACTTCTTCCCGGCCGCGGGCGGAGCCAAGGCGCGCTTCGCGGCCACGGCGTTCTTCAGCCCGTCCACCATGGGCTTCTTGGCGCGACCACGGGGCGGCGGCGCGACGGGGGCCGGGGCGGGTGCAACGACGGGCGCGGGGGCGGGTGCGACGACGGCGGCGGCGGGGATGACGTGCTGCCCCGCGCGCCGACGTGGGTCGCCGCCACCGTGGCCGCCACGTCCGCCGAGCTCGGGGTGGGGGCCGGGGCGGAGGAGGCAGGAACCGGAGAGGGAGAGGAAGCCGCGACGAGCGCAGGGGCAGGGGAGGCCGATGAGGCTCCGACAGCGGCGCTGGAGGCCGAGGAGGTGCGGGCCGACGCGGGCGGCTCCATGGCGGGAGGCGGCGGCGTCAGGAGGGGATGCGGCGGGAAGGGACGGGGCGGGAGGCAGGCAGGGAGGGAGGGAGGAGGCCGGGGAGGGAGGAGGTGGGCGAGGGAGGACGGAGAGGGAGGATGCCGGGCCGGGCGGCGGCGCGGGTGGGGAGGGAGGAGCGGCTCGGGCGGGGCTGTGACTTCCTTGGCGCGCTCACACGGAAGGGGGCCGGGTCGTGCAAGGGGTTGGGGTGCCCAACCCTTACTTCTACAGGTTGGAGGCCGGGTTGGAGCCTTGGCCTCTAATTTTTTTTAAGGGTTTACGGGTTTAGGGGTTCCATTATTTGATATTTGGACCCTCAAACCTGCAAAAAAAACAGTTATTTGAGGGTTTAAGGGTTCCATTAGACTTGCTCTTAGATGAGAAAACGACTCCCAAAAACTTAAAGCATCTCACTCACGTTCCCAAAACGCCGATCCCAATCCCAGGGCGAATTTTAGGTCCGGAGGCCAAAAATTGGTCCAGTCGCGTTTCCAGGATCCCGTTTTCGTTCGGATTTGGACCAATTTTGGTCCGGACTTCTCAGTCCATTCCCAGGAACACCGGACGAAGCGAATTCGGCGAAAAGAAAAACAGACGGCGAGTGGACCCGTCCAGCCAGCGATAGAAGTCGAGTCGTCGTCATCCTTCCGCCTCGGAACCCCACGGAGGACCGTCGGGCATTAACTGCCCGTCGATTCGGCCACGCGTCACTGTAATGTCGCGCCACAGCCACCTCCTCGGCTCCCGCGACAAACCGACGACCAATAACTTCCCGTCATTTCCCCTTTTCCCGCCCTCGCCACTACACCCCTCCGGTCCCACTCGGCCTATAAAAGTCGTACACCTCGCCGTCTCACTTCACACTCTCTCACAGAGCTCCCAACTCCGGCGAACTCCAAACGCTCGCACCTTTTCACTTACACAACTCCGGCAAAAAGCCATGACTGAGAGATTCCCCGGCGACACCGCGACGGCGAACGGCTTCGGCCGTCGCACGCTGCAGCCATGGGAGGCCCGGATGCTCCACGACACGGGCTATATGGCACCGCCGGACGTTCGTCTCCCCCTCGGCTGGAATCTCAGCACCGACGGGATCCCGATTCCACCGGTCCCGACCGACGAGGACATCGTCGATGGAAGACCCGGATATCGCCAAGGATCCGGGCAACCTGGTCTTCTGGGAGCAGTTCTTCGCCGACAGGCAGCTCCAGGAGCTCGCCCGCCACGAGGGGCCGCCGTGCTCGCCGCCGATGCGCAACAATGTGGCGTCGCGCCGCCGTTGGTGGAGCGCTCTCGGACGAACGCTCGTCGTCGTGCTGGAGGACATCCACGCCGGCAACAACCCCTGCTTCGGCATGTAGAAGCGGCGTCCGACGTCGGCATCGGCGTCGGCCACGACGGCGGCCCTTTTTATGTTTTCCTAGTTTAAATTCGATGTAATATATATGTCCTTGTCCTAATTAATAAAATCCGCCTAAATTTTGCCGTATTAACTGAATATTAGCCAAACGCGGAAACTTGGCCTAGAAACACGAGTGAAAAACTCGGCGTTTCCAGGCCGAAAACAAGTTTCGTCTGGTCCAAATTAGGTCTGAATTCGTTCCCAACGAGTGGGGATGCTCTTAGAGTTGTATATTTGCTCCTCTAAATTTTGCGCCGCAGAAGCGATGCCAAATATTTAGAGGACTAAACTTTTATTTTAATGTAAATATTTTGTCAAATACCTGCCCTGCTATGCGCTTGTTTGTACTTACGTCGTGGATGGACGACGGTGCTGAGTTTGTGCCGCAGACGCCATATGCTTGTCCCTTGCCTTGGAGACGCTGTCAGCATGGCGTTTAGCGGCTGCGCTCAAGTTTAGCGGCTGCTTGTCCTTTTTTCTCGGAGACGCCGGCAGCATGGTGTTCAGCGTATACTTGTCCCTTTTCCTTGGAGACGCCGACCGTGTGCTCATGTTGTTGACAAGGGGCGTGCAGACGAGGGAGCCGGCGAGGTCCACTCCAAGCTAGAACGCGTAGGGTGCGTCACTGAAGACAACGACCCCGGATGAGGACGAGGGCGTCGACGGGAGGTAGATCACGAATCTGGGGGAGAAGTAGAACGTGGCGGCGAGCTGAGTTGGGAGCGCAAAGCGCACACAGCTGAGCGACGCCATGCCTCGTCGGTGGGCAGCTTCCGGCGTGATTCGAGGTGGCGTCAGCGCGATTCATGTGGCAGCGGCGCGATTATTAGAGACGGGGTGGGGTGCGTTTACTCGGCGAGCATCCCGGTGGCTGCAAAGGGTCAGCCGGTGTGTTTTGCCTCATTGGAGACGGTGGTGCATGCGGTAGAGAAATTATACTCATCGGTCTCGCGGTCAAGCAAATATAGAAGAGGAAGAGGAAATTATAGAAGTCACTATCCTATATTTGCTTCACCAATTTTGGGACTTTGGTTAGAGTAGATTTTAGTCGTTAAAGGAGCAAATTTGCTCATCCGGCCATGAAAAGGGAATGAATTAGAGATGCTCTTAATCTAGCATGGAAGACAAAATAAGGTCATACACAAAAGGCAGAAGATGCACAATTTTCTCCCCACATGTTGTAGATAAAGTCACTTTATGTGCATACTGATACATAAGACCGAATTTTAATCATCAGGAGTACTACAAAAATAACTAAAAGTAATAAAAATTACAAATAGGTCAAATGACTACCTAGCAACGACTACAACCACTAGCACAAGCCGAAGGCACGCTGTTGTCTACCCCCTCCAACACTAGAGCTAGGCAAAACTTGTCGCAGTATAGCTTGTTGAGTACATATGGATCAATCTTTCAAGTTGAGCGGCATTTTCAATGATGATTTCATCAAAGTGGATCTTAGTTGATGCCTTTGGTTTATTGATGTGTACATACTTTCTCCGTCCGCAAATAAGTGTACTTCTAGGTTTGTCCTAAGTCAAAGTTAGTAAAGTTTGACTAACTTTATCGGAAAATGTGATAATATTTATGACTCTAAATTGATACTAGTAGATATGTTTTCAAATTTAGTTTCATAATACATCAATTTGATTTAATATATTTTATTATATTTATATATAATTGGTCATATATTGATAAAGTTTGACTTAGAAAAAAACTAAAGTACACTTATTTATGGACTGAGGGAAGCCGGAGCTACAATATAATGAACCAGCAGAGTTTATAGCATAGACCACTACTTTTTTTTACAAATTTTGAAAACCCACTGCTTTAAGTTTTAATCGCCAAAAATCACCACTTTTGGGTCAGTTTGTTGCAATATGCACTTATAAAACTAAATTGACAATGAATTGATGCCCAAACTGACAGCATGACCCACTTTACAGGCTGACATGGACTAGGACCCACATGTCAGCCTAATTAAAAAGAATAAAAAAGTCTCTTTATCTCCCATCCCTAACGAAAATTGTAGAAAACTCGGTGAATCACAAATTAAATAGATAAACAAGGAGACAATATATAGTATATTTGATAATTAATGGACTTTAGGCTATACTAGCAAAAATCGACATATGCATAGATATGTAGAACGTAAACAGCTTCCACACATCGACATGTGGCTCTTCCTCGGATCACATCCTCGACTTCCATATCACAAGTATTATTTAGCGATTTGGAATTCTTTACCATCCAATTTAGTTACCTAGCGCTCCTGATTGGTCCACCATCCCACCTCGTGCGTTGCTGGGCGTTTTCACCCGCGACCACGCGTGTCCCAGTGTCCCAGGCGGTCAAACAATTTATGGGTTGCTACTCTGCAGACCAAGCTAGGAGTATCCTCATGAATCGGGCCATCCTACCGTCCAACAAGTATCCTCATGAATTCTCTCCTGCCGCGGCGTAGTAACGGTGATGGCGCTTGGCCGTCTGTCTTCCGCGCGACATGAAAGGGCTCGCACTTCTTCCTCTCCAGGCTTGCTGTGCTCCCGACATGAAAGGAATACCTCCCTCCTCTGTCCCCCGGCACGGTGGTGCTCGTCACAGAAACCCTAGAGGCGATGG
Source organism: Avena sativa (assembly GCA_916181665.1). NCBI lineage: Eukaryota > Viridiplantae > Streptophyta > Magnoliopsida > Poales > Poaceae > Avena > Avena sativa. The sequence continues at coordinate 224,884,596 of OV702296.1, forward strand.
TAGCGCCATGTCTCTTTCCTTCGCCACCAGAACGAGGAGAGCCGAGGAGAAGATGAATGGACTTGCCGACATTTCGTCCATACATCAAAGTTGTCAAAGCTCATATTTCGAGAGCACACAAGCTATTTCAAATGTGTGCAAGACTGCTGTTATATGTTGATCCAAATTCTACAAAGTATAGGCCAACTTCTGACGAGTGGAGCGAGGCCCGTCGCCGGGAGGCTTGGGCCGAGTGTAACGAGTCTGAAGTTGGCCCACACCGTGCCCAACGGGGACGCCTGTGGGGGGTGCGGGGGGCGACAGCCCCCCGCGGTACGGTACGGATCGTCGAAGACCTAGGTTTCCACCGATATATAAACCCCTTGTAAGCCGCCGGTTGGGAGAGTTGTATCTGTGAAATCCCCGGCGTTTGTAAACACTCCTCGATATAGTGAAGTTTCGCTGGCTGGCGCCCGTGGTTTTTTCCTCTCTTTGTTGGAGAGGTTTTCCACGTTAAATCTGTGTCTCCTTGCTGTGTTTTTCGTTTTCGTTCTTCGTTATCTTCTTGTCGCGATTGTAACAAGTGGTATCAGAGCCCCAGGTTCTAATCTAGGGTTTGCGACATGTCGTCATTGAAGTTCGATCTACCACAGCTGGACTACACCACAAGATTCTCCTTGTGGCAGGTGAAGATGCGGGCGATTCTCGCCCAAACTTCTGATCTGGATGAAGCGCTGGATGGATTCGGTGAAAAGGATGCTAAGACCTGGTCCGCTGAAGAGAAGCGGAAGGACCGTAAGGCTTTGTCTTTGATTCAACTTCATCTGTCCAATAATATTTTGCAGGAAGTACTGGAGATGAAATCTGCTGCTGCCCTATGGGGAAAGCTGGAAACGATCTGCATGTCAAAGGATCTAACCAGTAAGATGCATGTGAAGATGAAGTTGTTCTCGCATAGATTGCAGGAAGGTGGATCGGTAATGAATCACTTATCTCTTTTTAGAGAGATTATTTCTGATTTGCAATCTATGGAAGTAAAATATGATGATGAGGATCTAGCCCTATTACTCTTATGCTCGCTGCCTAGTTCTTATACACACTTTCGTGATACAATGTTGTTGAGCCGTGAGAAGATAACCCTTGATGAAGTGCAAGATGCCCTCAAACAGAGGGAAAAGATGAAATCTATGGTGCAGGCAGATGGGGCGTCCTCCAAGGCTGAAGCTCTGCAGGTTCGTGGCAGGACCGAGCAGAGATTTAACAACCATGGCAACCGAGATAAGAGCAAAGACGGCAGAGGTCGTTCGAAGTCCAAGGGAAAGGACAAGTTCTGCAGGTATTGTAAGAAATCTAATCATGTTATTGATGATTGCTGGAAGCTGCAGAATAAGGAGAAAAGGAACGGTACTTACCAACCGAAAGATAAAGATCAAGGCAATGGTAAGGCTGCTGTTGTTTCTGATAGTTCTGATGGTGAATGCTTAGCTGTTTTTGCTGCTTGTGCTTCTCGTGATGATGAATGGATACTTGATACTGCATGTTCGTTTCATATTTGCTGTAACAAAGATTGGTTCAGTTCATATGAGTCTGTGCAGACTGGAGATTTTGTGCGTGTGGGGAATGACAACCCATGCCATATCGTTGGTGTTGGATCTGTTAAGATTAGGACACATGATGGCGCGACACGCACGTTGAGTGAGGTGAAGCACATACCAAGCATGGCCAGAAATTTGATCTCCCTGAGTACCATGGACGTTGATGGATACAAGTATGCCGGTGGGCATCAAGTTCTGAAGGTATCAAAAGGTTCTCTTATTCACATGATAGGTGATATGAATTCTGCTAAATTATATGTTCTTAGAGGTAGCACTTTGCCTGGTATTGCTGCTGCTGTTACTTCTAATGATTCTGATGATTGTGGTAAAACACATCTATGGCATATGCGTCTTGGGCATATGAGCGAACAAGGCATGGCAGAGTTGGTCAAGAGAGAGCTGATTGATGGTTGCAACTTGAGTAAGTTTGAGTTCTGTGAGCACTGCATCTTTGGTAAGCATAAAAGAGTTAAATTCAATGCTTCCGTTCATACCACCAAAGGCATATTAGATTATGTGCATGCTGATGTATGGGGTCCGTCCCGTAAGACTTCTATTGGTGGTGCTAATTATATGCTTACTATTATTGATGATTACTCAAGAAAGGTGTGGCCTTATTTTCTGAAGCATAAATCTGATGTTTTTGATGCTTTTAAGAAGTGGAAAGTTATGGTTGAAAAACAGACTGAGAAGAAGGTAAAGGTACTACGTACTGACAATGGTATGGAATTCTGTTCTAATGAGTTTGAGGAGTTTTGCAGTAACGATGGCATGATCAGGCATCACACCATCCCATATACTCCTCAGCAGAATGGCGTGGCAGAACGCATGAACAGAACCATCATCTCGAGGGCTCGTTGTATGTTGTCTAATGCAGGTATGCATAGGCGTTTCTGGGCTGAAGCAGCCAACACAGCGTGTTACCTCATCAACAGGTCACCTTCTATTCCACTTGAGAAGAAAACTCCTATTGAGGTATGGTCAGGTTCACCTGCTGATTATTCACAGTTGAGAGTTTTTGGTTGCACTGCTTATGCTCATGTTGATAATGGAAAGTTAGAGCCTAGAGCTGTCAAGTGCATATTCCTTGGTTATGGTTCAGGAGTTAAGGCATATAAACTATGGAACCCTGAAACAAAAAGGATTTTGTTGAGTAGAAACGTTGTTTTCAATGAATCCGTTATGTATCATGACAGCTTGCCATCAGATCCCTCTCCTGTTGCTATTGGAGAGGAGGGAGTTCGTGTGCAGGTGGAGCACCTGCAGAAAACTGTTGATAATAATGTTGTTGTTGATGATACTCATGAGGAAAATATTGATGATGATGTTGTTCAACACTCACCTACTGTTTTGCAGCAGCCACAGGAATCTATTGCTGCTGATAGACCGAGACGTAACATAGTTCCACCTCGTCGTTTAATTGAAGAGTGTAATCTTGTACATTATGCTTTGAGTTGTGCTGAACAGGTGGAGAACGATTCTGAACCTGCTACATATAATGAAGCCATTGCATCTGTTGACCGCGAGAAGTGGGTTTCTGCTATGCAAGAAGAGATGCAATCGCTTGAGAAAAATGGCACATGGGATGTTGTGCGCTTGCCTAAACAAAAGAAGGCGGTCCGCTGCAAGTGGATCTTCAAGAAAAAGGAAGGTCTATCTCCCAAAGAGCCTTCAAGGTACAAGGCAAGGTTAGTAGCAAAAGGGTTCAGCCAGATTCCAGGTATTGATTACAATGATGTGTTCTCTCCAGTTGTGAAGCATAGTTCCATTCGTACTTTCTTTAGTATTGTGGCTATGCGTGATCTTGAGCTTGAGCAGTTAGATGTCAAGACTGCTTTTCTGCATGGAGAGCTTGATGAGGAAATATACATGGACCAACCAGAAGGGTTCATAGTGCCTGGTAAAGAGGATTTTGTGTGCAAATTAAAGAAGTCTCTTTATGGCTTAAAGCAATCTCCAAGACAGTGGTATAAAAGGTTTGATTCATTTATGATCTCACATGGTTTTGAGAGGTCTAAATATGATAGTTGTGTTTATATCAAGTTTGTTGATGGGTCACCTATATACTTGCTGCTATATGTTGATGATATGTTAATTGCTGCCAAGGGCATGAAAGAAATCACTACTTTGAAGGCACACCTAAGTAGTGAGTTTGAGATGAAGGATCTTGGTGCTGCTAAGAAGATCTTAGGTATGGAGATTACCCGAGATAGAAAATCTGGTTTGTTATTTCTTAGTCAGCAAAGTTACATTAAGAAAGTTCTTCATCGTTTTAATATGGATGGTGCCAACTCAGTTAGTACTCCTATTGCTCCTCACTTTAAATTGTCAGTTTCTCAATGTCCTACTACTGATGAAGAGTTTGAGTACATGTCAAAGGTGCCATATTCTAGTGCTGTTGGTTCTTTGATGTATGCCATGGTTTGTTCTCGTCCTGATTTATCATATGCTATGAGTTTGATAAGTAGATACATGGCTAATCCTGGTAAAGAACATTGGAAGGCTGTTCAGTGGGTTTTCAGGTACCTTCTTGGCACTTCCAATGCTTGTTTGAAGTTTGGCAGGACCGGTGAGGGACTCGTTGGCTATGTGGATTCAGATTTTGCTGCCGATTTGGATAAGAGAAGATCCCTCACAGGTTATGTGTTTAATGTTGGAGGTTGTGCTGTTAGCTGGAAGGCTACATTGCAGGCTGTTGTTGCACAATCTACTACTGAAGCTGAATACATGGCTATTGCTGAAGCTTGCAAAGAATCTGTTTGGTTGAAAGGTTTGTTTGCTGAGCTTTGTGGAGATGATTCTTGCATTACTTTGTTTTGTGACAGTCAAAGTGCCATATACCTTACAAAAGATCAGATGTTCCATGAGAGAACTAAGCACATTGATGTCAAGTACCATTTTGTTAGAGACATTGTTGCTCAAGGTAAATTAAAGGTATGCAAGATCAGCACTCATGATAATCCTGCTGATATGATGACTAAACCTGTTCCTGTTGCTAAGTTTGAGCTTTGCTCGAACTTAGTTGGTTTAACTGATTAGCCCAAGTGGCTATTGGCGCCGAAAGTATTTGCTTTGTTTTTGTTCAGGGAGATGGTTGCTGTTGATGCTACAAGGAGGAATTTGTCTCAAGGTGGAGTTTGTTATATGTTGATCCAAATTCTACAAAGTATAGGCCAACTTCTGACGAGTGGAGCGAGGCCCGTCGCCGGGAGGCTTGGGCCGAGTGTAACGAGTCTGAAGTTGGCCCACACCGTGCCCAACGGGGACGCCTGTGGGGGGTGCGGGGGGCGACAGCCCCCCGCGGTACGGTACGGATCGTCGAAGACCTAGGTTTCCACCGATATATAAACCCCTTGTAAGCCGCCGGTTGGGAGAGTTGTATCTGTGAAATCCCCGGCGTTTGTAAACACTCCTCGATATAGTGAAGTTTCGCTGGCTGGCGCCCGTGGTTTTTTCCTCTCTTTGTTGGAGAGGTTTTCCACGTTAAATCTGTGTCTCCTTGCTGTGTTTTTCGTTTTCGTTCTTCGTTATCTTCTTGTCGCGATTGTAACAACTGCAATCTACACTACCGTGACCAAAAGATAGCAGTTACAACTTACAAGCATTGCAGCACAACTGTTTGATCTGTCCACGCAAAGAGCAGAGAGCAGGGATCCAAGACATCTTCACGCTGCCTGAAACAAACTGAGCATTGATGGTTCCAAGACTCATCATGTAAGCCCACGGACACCAGGCTCGGCTGCGACGTGGGTGGCGGAGCGGAGCTGGTCGGCGGCGACCTGAGCGCTGAATCCGAGGCGGAGGTTACCACACATCAGCAGGTGCGGGTTCTTGGCTAGCAGTGACCTAGGTGTCGGGGCAGAGGAAGAGACAGACCATGGGGCGGCGCGGTGCTGGTTCTTGCAAGGCGGCAATGGAGACTGCGGCAATGCAGAACACTAGAGAGAGAAGAAGCAGCAAGCGGACAAGCTGCTCGTCCATACGCGGAGCCGGCGCTCGAGAGCAGTGCCCGGGTCCGGGTCGTAGAAGGGGACGCCTAGGGAAGTCGTCATTGGGGAGTCGGGAGGCTGGAGACTGTGGTGCTCGCGTGAGAAGGAGAAGCGGCGGCATTGTGCTCAGGTGCGGAGGGTAGCGAGCGGGAGGACTTGTGGGCGGCGAGCGGGAGGACTTGTGGACGTCCCAGCCGGCGCTCGCCGCTCGCTCGCAGGAAATAAGCGATAAGGGCGAGAGACTAGAGAAGAGAGAGATAGGATAAAGCTAGTGGACGGTTGGCTATTAAATTTTTTATTAAGTCATCGGTAACTACATAGCGGTGGTGTTCATTTTGGTTTAAACGCCACCGATAACTATATAGCGATGGTGTTTCATTTTTACGGAACACCACAACTAGTTTTGTTCCTTTAGACTATTAGGTTTTATTTACTGGTGGCGTTCATTTTGGTTTAAACTTCACCGATAACTATATAGTGATGGCGTTTCATTTTTATGTAATCATTGGTAGCATTACTAGTGACGTTTGATTATTTGTTATTTAACACGCCACTAGTGGTGTGCCTGCTATAAGGATTTTCCTACTAGTGTTACTGTTTGGATCCGTTTTTGTTTGTGTGTCAACTCTCTTTGTTAAGGTTGTTATTTTTTTCCTCCTAAAATTTACTTAAAGAGTTCAAACGCAACGAGAATCAGTAGGTTCTAAAATAATATAATTCCTATAATAATTTTAAACCGCTTGTTAACTTTGACTAACCTCCTGTTATCTCAAGTGTAGTACATTACCTCATACACAGTCACACAGAGTTTCCTTTCTAAGGGACGGCTGCATAGCGGGACAAAGCAGTCACACTAAAAATGGTTTATGATTCGGACTTGACCATGGAACTGTCCTCATTAGAATATGCAGCAGCCAATTAGACTGGTTGCAGTGCACCCACCCATCAGGTGTGGCGAGTCGCGCAAGGAATGGTAATGTAGCTCCCCAGCTCAACGGATGAAAATAGTGGAACCAAACACGTTTTTGTTTGAAACAGGTTTTCGCCTCGCTTTATAAATAAAAAAACATCCAGGTTTATACAAGCATCCCAACATGACAACCGGCCGATGCCAAACGAAAAAAGAAAAGTAAGACAAGTCCGCTGGTGCCACAGCACAGCAAAGCCCAAGGCTAAAAGAAAACGAAGAGAGCACTACAACACTCTAGCCCCCGCCTGAGACGAGGGAGCCGGGGCCGAGAAGGGGAACGCCGCCGTCCTCAAGGCCCGAAGAGTGCCGTCGAAAGCGTCTTGGCCACGCTGCCTCACCAATGGGGACCACTGCTGAAGGAAAGCGATAAGAGAAAAAATTGAGTCAGAGGCACGGGTAGGGTAAATCCGCTCACTTACCATCTTATTCCTCACATTCCAAATGGTCCAAGCTCGGGTCGCGAACACTAGCCAGAAGAGGCGGTGCCTTCTCCTGGCCCGGTTTGCCTCGGCCTGCAGGAACTCACCGAGCTCCAGGGCCTGCCAAGATGGCCCTAACGCCTCCTAGACAAAACTCCACAGGAAGCGAGCCGCCGAGCACGAGAACATAATATGGGCACAGGTCTTCGGAGTCCCACAAAGGGGACACAGACCATTATCCGGCCCGTTACGCTTGGCCACCTCCACCCCTGATGGCATGCGATCTCGAAGGAGTTGACAGACGAAAATGCGAATACTAAGGGGTAGAGGGGCCTTCCACAGAGACGAGGTCCACCGCAGCTCCGGGCCCTGGAAGAGGGCCCGGTATGCCAAACTTACCGAGAACTCCCCAACCGGAGTCAGCCGCCACAAGGCCGCATCCTACTCCTCCGCCAGGGTGGAGGGGAGGGCCGCCGACAAGCGCTGAAATTCCTCCGCGTCGGCCACACTAAAGAATCCCCGGAACAAGATGTTCCAGCACCCCTCTCGAAAGGCCTCGGCAACGAGGATCGCCGGGGGGGGGGGGGGGGAGGGGGGAGATGGCGTATAACGCGGGAAACTGCTCGCACAACGGAGACGCATGTAGCCAGGGGTCAAGCCATGGTCTCACAAGAAGCCCGTTGCCAATGGAAAAGGAAAGGCCCGTCCCAATAAAATGCTTAATATCTTGGATGGCCCGCCAAAACTGGGAGCCCTCCGGACGCTTGCAAGCTAGGAGTGGACGACAACATATGTTTTCTTTGGTAGGAGCTCCCTACCAAACACGTTCTTGCTGGTAGGGGCAAAAGCCCCCATCTACCCCCTCCCCCTTGAAAAATATCAAAAGAAATTACTACACATAAATGTTATACATACTCAATTAGGACCTCTCATAATGCGACACCATTTAGTGTTGGAGACAATGATTCCAAAGATCGATCCAATCCTGAGTGAGAACTCCACCGAGGAGGCGGTCCTGCACCTCCTCCTTATCGTAGGAGACACGGCTAGCATCAACGGTTGTCGTGCACTTGGTGCTCGTCTGCGCATTGGCATAGATCTCTCCTGCACAACGCGGAGCTCCCACGCCATTCCAGCAAGCGCCCGACCATCCGATTGATTGAGCGGAGGGGTGATTGCGTGTGGCAGTCGTGATGACATATCGCATCAACAATCTTGCCATCTCAAACATGGACGACTAAATAGCAAGAACAAGTTTTTACCGTAGGGAGAAAGTAAAAGTATAGAGATTTGCAATGACACAAGTTTTAATCTCTCACTACCATATATCAAAGCACTAGGTAGGAAAGCACGGCTAGCTTACAAACATTATGAAAAATGTTAAACAAAGGCAGCATAATAATTTTATAATACAAACATGTAGCCTGGTTTTGGATCAAAATAATTTTTTCCTTTAGAAAATCCAAACAAATATGCACTGTGCATGTATATATGTTTACCATGTATGTTAAAAAAAGGCAAAGAAAAAACGATCATGTTCTCATGACTAACTCAAAGAAAACATTTGTCCTTTTTGCTTGTTGCAAGCTGCTTAGGTTGACTGGGCATCTGGCTATGTACTAAATAAGCACAATTACTATGGATTGGAGGAGTACGTTTTTCCATGATGTATTCTTGAGAAAAAATAAATTTCTCAAATGAATGACAAAACCCGGTTATGAGAAGAAACTAAGAATATCTTAGTGTTACTTTATTCGTGGGCAAGTGACAGATCGACCAGATTGAGCGCCGGTCTATCTAGGCGTTGGTGGCGGCGGCGGCGATGCCACTATGGGACCCGGACCCTTGGCGGCGGCAGTGGTTGAGCATGTCGAGGTAGAACTGGCACCGGCTGATGTCGCTCCCGTTATTGTCGATGCACTGCATGAACCAACAATGAGTTGAACTAACAATCAGTATAATAATCTATACCTAATAATAAAGGAAGGAGTGTTTCTTGTAGTACCTACACTTTTCTGGACGACTTTGCCCTCCCACCAAATCCTATAATACGCGCAACTGCCATCGTACCGTTTTGTTTCAATAAAAAGAAAAAACTATGAGATGTGTGTAGGCCAGACGTTGACCCCCGGTCAGAACCGACCCGACACATTCCAATACTTCTCTGGTCCATCTTGGGATTGTTCACGTTGTCGGGCCTTCTTGGGCCGCGAGCAAGGTTTTAGAGATTTTAAGAGGAAACCGGTCAAAGAACGTTTTTAATGGAATTATTACTATGACTAACCTTGAATAGTCCCACATTGCTACCATAAACCAAGTTCTACTGATTTATATACGCTAACAAGTTGCTTCGAATCACAACTACATGTTAGCGATAACTAATTAATAGTATAACCCTCTGTATTTTAGGAAGGTGTATTCCATTAGACACACTTTGTATATATATTTTCCAATCATACAATGTAACGTGAAAGTACAACATAATAAACGATCGATTGCGTAAGCATTATTTTATTCGTCCGGATCGATGATCAACGAGAAGGTCGTGCGTGTTCGACTGTTGATCACACGGCGGGCCTTTGTGGGCGACAGCCATCGCAACGCAGGCCGAGGGATATCGCCTTACTCATGAGGCCGGGGAGAGACATGTACAACAAGTGGGTGGTTGCGTTAGGTGTCGAGAGAGAGCGACGAGAGAGACTGGCGAGAGGGACCGTGTTTGTGTTAGTAAAAGGAAATCCCTGGCCATGGGTTGGTTGGGGTCTTGGGAAAATTAGGTGGGTTTGGTGGCCAGCTGGGTCTTTTGGCCTGGTCGGTGGTTTATTTTAGGATTTTTTTAATTATCATTATAACTATGCAGCATTATAGGTCGGTGCAGTGAGGAGTTTGGAATCTAATATTCTTAGATATGCTTATTAATTCGTCATGAATGGAAGGAAACGTGAATACAAATGGTTTAGTGGAGTGTTTGAGTATTTGTTTCTCCGGTGCAACGCACGAGCACTTTTGCTATATATATATTATATATTTATATAATAAAGGAAGAAGTGTTTCTTGTAGTACCTACACTTTTTTGGACGGCTTTACCCTTTGAACAGAAAATAAATTACCCACCCATAAGCTATACTGGTTCAATTAGAAAAAAAAATCCGGCAAAAATAATATTAATCTATCTATTACCCTTTCACACGCAAAAAAAAAGTACTCCTGAGTGGCTGGGAGATCGGAGATCGAATCAGAAATCTAACGAAAGAATTTGCATACTCGTTTTCTTCATTTTCTTCAGATGTAAAAAAAATGATCGGTACCCAAATCAAACCAGCAATTAATTGATCGATCGTATTTAAGAAAGCCAGGCCACGCAGGGCGACGACCGGCACCAGGTGACGTTGTAGTTCAATACTAGGAGACGAATGGCGTCTGCGACGAGTCCGCCTTGACCTGCGGCCACCTGGTGTCGCCCAGTCCTCCGCGCTCCACAGGCTCCCTACACTGTTGCTGCTGCCAAGTCGGGAAGGGCAGCCTGCTCCTTCGACTCGGCGACGAAGTCGGTACCGCCAAGCATCTCAGTCGGTGCCGGAATTCGCCCCCGCCCTTCCGTCCTCCTCACACTTCTAGCCAGGATTACACAAGGACGACACCGTGGGTGACGGGAACGAGGTGCCGTGCCTCGGTGGCCTGTATTGAGGCTTGACCTCCTCTGCACTAGAGTCTACGTACCCGTCGTTCACCGGCGATCGAGCTGTCGTATGCACTCAAGATAGTGCTGTCCTCTTCTAGCACCTTCGCCGATGTTATTTGCCGCTTCAAAATCCATCGTCTCTTGGTCTGTTTTTGTCCGATTTGTTACCGGCGCTGCAATGTGTTGGGAGTGGGAGCACGGCAGTATGTCGGCGTTCAATGTATGGAACGCGCTGCTCTAAGCTATACTATCTTCAGCGTCGCTGAAGCTGCCGGCCAGCTCAATTCCAAGGGAAAAGAGACTCGGATGTTGATGCCCATGCTCTGATGCTTACACAATTTGGAGAAAGGAATCAAAGCACTCTTGAGGATATATAATGGACGTGTCGCGGAAATCAAGTCTAGCTAAAATAATAAGGTGGATTAATAATGACCCAAACATGCTATCATGCTTGGGGGTAGTCAAGTGTGCTGACTAGATTGAAAGTAGTGGAAAATTCGATTTCTCAAAGTGTTCATATGTGAAATATTATTGACAAGCTTTTTCTAGGTTCTGATGCAACCTGCTAAAGAGCTTGGAAGATATTCGTTCGCAGTTCACTTCAACGCACACATAATTTACACTCGCATATGATCAGTTATGTAGGGATTACTAAAGGCTGTAGCGCATATTAGAGCAAGTTTAATAGTGTAGCCGGTTGTTGGCTATAAGGTGTTTCCACATCATCTATAGTCAGCCATATAGCTAATATGTACAATAAGTGGGAAAAAGAATATACTACTTTATTAAAGTGTGACCCACCTCTCACTGTCACAAAGCACCTAGGAGCACGTGCTAGAGTTGACTCTTATCTTACAGCCGGCTTATCTTCTCTCTCATCTCCTCTTTCTTCCAACTCAACACAAATACTATAATTTATTTCTTACAGCCAGCTGACATGGCTCTATTGTACTTGATCTTATAGACACACGTTTATACCACACAGTGCAACCATAACAACCGAGAATTTACTTTGTACTACTTCGCAGTAGATTTGTTCTCGCCGTTGCAACGCACGGGTATGTTTCCTAGTACACCAACAAAAGAGACGCCAACACAAAACATATGGGGCTGATGGACGGACGGAGAAAAAAGAAAATTCGTGTGGACGTACCTCTGCGAAGGCCTGGTTGTGGATGCCGCAGGCGTCAGCCGGCGCCGGCGACTGAGAAGGCAGGGGAGCCTCGACGACCCGGATGGTGCGTGGCCCGGCGAAGAAGTCGACGACCCTGCGGCCTACGCTGCTGCCGGCGCCCCAGGCCAGCCCTGGATCATCATCGTACAGTTACATCGATCGAGATCAGACATCATCAGACTAGCTACTAGTAGGTACGATCGACGGGATTTGAATAAACCGATGATCGGACAAACCATCAAAGACGTTGGGCACGAACGACCCTCCTCCCATGACGCCGCCCCGCCGCCGTTGCTCTGTGGAGCAGGGGTATGCGACGCGGCGGCCGGGCTCCTGGCGCGGGGCGCGGACCGGAAACCTCTTCCTCCTGCTGCAAATCATATCCAGGGGTACGGATTAAGTACTACTCGATCACAAACTACTCACAATCGATTTCGTAGGGAAGAACTGTCGGACGAGAGAGACTACTGAACAATTGTTTCGTTCATCAAGAACAGATTAACAAAACCTAACTGCTCGATCGGATCACGAGACAGCAATGCATGTCCGCTAAGCTTCGATCGTTACCTGAGCTGCGGCGGCCTCCCATGGTGAAGATGATTTGATTTTCTCTGAGGCGAGTTGATTGATCGACCGACGAACTAGGTAGACGTACGTACGGCCGGAGAGGCGTTTTAGGGCATCACCTATGTTTGTTGTCAAACCAAACCACAAGCTGGGTTCCACTGGGTAGTCTTATGGCAAAGGAAGTACTCCACTATGTATGTTACACAAGCATACCTTAAAATGGGCTCCACATGTCAGAAAAAATAGTCAAAAAGTGAACCTTATAGCCAATAGTAGATAGGGCAGTTCTAAAAGAAGTATTTATATATTCCTTATGGTAGTCCACAAGCTTGTAGGTTACCCACAAGGTTTTGAGCTTGTGGATAGCTTGTAGATAGGTTCCACTATGTATGTAGAAATCCATAAGGTACACTTTTTGCTTGTAGACATCCTTATAGACAACATAGTGGATGCCCTTATAGGCCACGGTTAATCTACGTCTCGATCCAATTCAGTATCCTCTTCCGGAGCAGAGCAGAGCAGAGCAGATCCCGGACGGGCCCGGTTAGGGGTGGGCGTTCGGTCATGACCGAAAATTCAGTCTTTGTATTTCGGTCTATTTTAAATTCGGTCCTTGAAAAAATAAAGACCGAATTATACTTGATAGTTTTACTACCCGAAAAATTCGGGTACCTACTAATTCGGGTTCGGGTTTGGTCATAACCAAATAACATGGTCAATATTGTCAACACAAAAGATAGACATTACTTATTAAAAATATGACAATATTTCGACTATATTTTAAATATTTTAATACATATGTTATCATTTAGTGGAAAAAATAAACGTGCAACAATCCTAATAAAATGTAGCAACTCTACAATAGCACTTTGATGACCATTCAACAATGTCATAATTCATGCACATCACACAAATTTGGAGTTTCAGATAGTCTCATGTAAAATTCGGTCAGTTCGGTCTATTCGGTTACTTAGGAACTAAAGACCGAATAGACCAAACTAAAATCGGTCTATAAAATTCACTACCCAATTTTCTTATCGGACTTTTCGGTTTTGATCTATTCGGGTTCGGTCTCGGTCTTTTTGGTTTCGGTCTTCGGTTATCGGTTTTTATTCCCACCCCTAGGCCTGGTAACGGTACTCCAAAACTAAAGAAAACCGCGTAAATAAAATAATAATAATAATAATATAAAAGATACTCCGAAAAAAAGATGTTAATTAGGTGATAAATAACACAGTTTTTTTCTTGAATGGTCAACCGGGGGAGAGTTCCCACCTGAATTTTTGTATTAATCAGAAGGCCAAAATTGGTTGTAAATGTTTACAAAGGAAAGGAGGGAAAAGAGATCTAGGATTACAAAAAGTGTGCCTAGCCATTGTCATGACTGAAAGAGTTCAGCCAGACATCGACATCGTGCTCACATAGTTAGACCGTACAAACACTGTCTCACTGACAGCACGTGATAACCAGGGCTTGTATTTAATTAAATGCTTCAAGGAAGTGCAGAGTCCTTCCCTTTCATTGTGTCATGTACTCATGTCAAGAGATGCCGCAGGCAAAGGTGGGCTCGACCATTTCTGACCTGCAGCTCCTGCATGCACTAGTGCAGGCCCCCCCTTTAACTTCGGTTGGGAGGGCCCTCTAACAGCGGTTCTCCAACCGCTGTTGAGGGTTCGGTGTTAGAGGGGGCCCCTTTAACACCGGTTCTTATACGAACCGGTGTTAAAGGGTGGCACACGTGGGGCTGCCGCAGGCCTCAGGCCCTCCCTCCTTTAACACCGGTTCGTATCCGGAACCGGTGTTAAAGGTTCTTCTGCCGCGGCAGAGATTTAGGCCGTTTTTCTGCCGCGGCAGAACTCTGCCGTGGCAGGAAAACGGCCTAAATCTCTGCCGCGGCAGACTTCTGCCTCTGCCCCGTTCTGGGCGTATTTCTGCGGGAGGGGGGGAGCGAGGGGGAATCGATCGGGAGCGGTATACACATAAATCGTCATCGGTACATACGAGTACATGAATAATTAAGCAACTATTATTATACACAAATATCATCATCGGCACATACATCGTCATCGGCACATACATCGGCATCGTTCATTTTGGTGGATATCTAAAGAGTTCTCCGCCAGGCGTGACGACCTCATCAAGTATGAACCCCGCCAATTCCTCTTGAATGGCTCGTATGCGTTCAAATGGTAGGAGTTGGTCCCGCATCCGTTCGATCTGAATATATATGAAGAATGGGCCGTCAATATATATATAAGAATAAAACTCAACACAATTGATGGTAATAAAATAATGTTGTGGACTTTGTTTACTTACTCTAAGTTGTTCTAGTGCGGCTTGACCCGTCGCACATATCGTGTTGCGAATGAATTCGCAAACATAGTACCCACATAAGTTATTGCCGTGTCCCTGATGCACGCACTTTACGAGAATAGAGAGTTTAATCAAAATAATAATCAATAAAGCATGATATAATGGAATTGGAAGCTAGCTAGTATTACTTACGTTTTGGTCTACAAATTTTAGTTCTTCTGACCATTCACCCACGGTCCTGCCCGTGAACCTTTTCCAAACCCTGTCCGACAAAGAAAATGGATAAAGGAGTAATTAATTACTTATTGTCACGAAAGTTGCCAATCTAGTGCGATAATATGATTGAAATTACCTCTGGAGCATCTCTCTAAAGTTTGCCCATATCTCTTTTTCTTTTCGTAACGAGTCCATGACAAGGACTTTTCCTGAGTCGGGTTGAATGACTAGCAGAATAAAGTGAAACCTACGCACGCATAACTCATCATCAGTTACACTTAACATCGAGTAAGCTGAAATAGAATGTGTACAAGAGAGAGGGTAACAGTACTCACGAGAAGTTGTAAGGCAATAGTATTTCCCTTTTGGTTTGTTGTCTCAGTAAAGACGTTAGCAAGTAATCTTCTGTTTGCCCGGGTTTGGTTTCTATCACTTCTTCATGAACTCTATTTGGGTCAACGAACCCAATGTTAAAAGGGCCTCCTTTCCTGTATTCCATAACCTTTTTCCTGCATAATAGTATATACATATATGGTGAGCATATATATATATACATGCAATTAATAAAGTGAATGAGATGAGATATAAATTATAGGAATAAGTACTTACACACAATAAAGGCTGATGGCAGCTTTGTCGAGTTCCTTCTGATTGAATAGAAAATGCAAGTCTTGAATGTTGAAGTCGATCGCGTCATCTCCGCAGAAGAAAATATCATCTCTTATATGCGCCGTGATCCATTCTAACTTTCTCGTCTTGCAGAAATGAAGGTACCACTTGTGCAATTTTCGCATCTTTATTGGTAGAGTCTTGAGCTCCTCTTTCTTGACGAGATTCTTCCCATACTTCCATGGCTGTATGGGGTTGGCATCGCATTTGGGCAAGTTGTCTCCCATGACGTTCAAGTATGCAATGTAAGTCATCCCCATCTCATTGGCCTTTCTTTGTAGCTCTGCCTCGTAATAATTTACGGGAGGAGCGTCCCGTGTGTCGAACATTTGGAGCGGGGCACATGATTGGTTTTCCTGCTCTCCGAGCATGGGAACTGTTTTCTGGGGTGCCTCACGACTGCTACTTTCAGTCTCCCTACGGCGCCTTGCATCCGCCTTCAAAATCTGGCGCTCGTAGTCCGGCACAAGTGGGGTTTCAGGTTTCGAAAGATTTTTGTAAAACTTCTCCACCACCGCCGGATCTATTTTCTCCTTTGGCTCGGCCCGTCTAGGTGCAAAGAATTTTTTGACCTGTTCTTCCGAGATCCTATTGGTCTCCTCGTCACTGCGATTCCACGGTAAAACCGGCAATGGCTTGGCGGAAGGCTGCGGGACGTAGTTTTTTGAACTCTTTGGCGTACGGTTTCCTGCGGATTTCTTTGTGGCAGTGCTACTGATGCTCCTCATGGCAGTGCTCTTCCGCTTACGCTGAGGAGATGGCTGAAGCACCGGAGATGGCTGACGGGCCAGAGATGGCTGCCGCGCAGGAGATGGCTGACGGGCCGGAGATGGCTGCCGCGCAGGAGATGGCTGCCGCGCAGGAGATAGCTGAAGCGGCTCAGACTGCTGACGCTGCGGAGACGGCGGGGGTGCCAGTGACCTCCAATTTGGAAGCACAATGTGTTCCTTCTTCCAAAGAATGGTTGTTTTCACTACAAATTTGAGTTGAGTTTCCCCTTCACCTATAGCATGGTCAAGCTGTGCTTCCTCATATTCCTTCACAACCTCATCCACCCCGACAATAGCATAGCCATCTGGAATCGGTTGGCAATGGTAAGTTCCACCAGCTATAGGAGGTAAGGCATAGCCGACAGCCACCTTAATGGATAAGCCCATTAATCTCACATGCAGCTCAGCGTGTTCGCTCTCCGTGATCTCATCCACGGGGTATCGAGGACCCGTCATTTCAAGCGTGGGCTGCACGTTCTCCGTGGAAGCCACACTGCTTTTCCGCGCAGAGTCTGGGCCGCGGGCAGCTTCCAATGCAGGCTCTTCGTGCCGCTGAGATGGGCCGGTAGCTTGATGGCTCTGTTGTGCATTCACTTGCGCCTGCAGCGCCGCAAGTGCATGTTCTATCTGTGTCATCCGCTCTGTACGCTCTTTTTCTTTTCTGCCGCGCCATCTGTAAGAGTCGCTCCAGTCGGCAAACCCATCCTTCCACGTCATACCCCCTGTGCCTCGTGCATGTCCAGGGTGTTCTTTTTTACCGATGGCGCGTGTGAGCTGGTCATTCTCTCTGTCGGGATGGAAGGTCCTAGCGGATGTTTCCTCGTATGCCGTGATGAGTTCAGTGACGGGTTTGGCAAGGAGGGTTGAGAAGATACACAATCCTGTTTCTGGGTCCAACCTTGCCCCGATTCCGTAGAACCAAGTCTTTGCACGTAGGTCCCACCCATCTGTCTGGGGTGTGATCCCTCTCTCGCGCAGGGCCTTCTCAGCTTCCTCCCACTTAGGCCTCTGAGATATGTAGCCACCTGACCCCGTCCTCTGGTGATATTCCTTCTTCAGGGCATTAAGCGTATTGGTTTCTGACCTCTTTTTAGCTATAGCACTTTTTTTATATGTCTCAAATTCGGGCCAGTGAGGTCTTATCTTCGCATAATATGCGTCTTTGAAATTTGGAGTCTCGCCAGCTTTAACAAATTTGTTCAATTTTGTCTTCCAGTTGCGAAAAGCGTCAGCCATCTTCTTTAGAGTCCACTCTTTGACCTTTTCCTTTATAACCGGGTTGTTTTCATCCTCCTCTGGCGGAAGGGTGAAATTTACCAACAACGAATTCCAAAGCGTTTCTTTGGATCTGTCATCGACAAAGGTACCGTCGCCCTTCTTTGGCTTATTCCAATTTTCAATTATGATTGGGATTTGGTCCCTAACAAGAACTCTAGCCTGACGTACAAATTTGCCTGCGGCCTTCTTGGGCTCCATCGGCCTGCCATCAACACGGACTGCTTCGATCGTGAACTTTACACGATCTTTCAACCGCTGGCTCGCACCTCGCTTGCTCTTTTTCGTAGAAGAAGATGGTTGCTGGCTGGTCGATCCAGAGGGCTAAAAGAAGAAAGAAGCGTTAATTAATTAATACATGTAGAACAAGATTGTTGGTGGAAGTCAGCAGAGGCTTAATCAATGCATATACCTCGCCGGACTTTGTAACCATTAAATTGCGTTCACCGGAGTCTTCATCGGAGTCTTCATCTTCTCCATGACTAGTACTTGAGCTGTCGTCATCATGTCCCTCCAAGTTCAGATATTGTGAGGTGTCCTCATCAATAATGTTCTCCATTATTTCTTCTTCTTCAAGGTTTCTACTAAGTGGATCCATAGTTTCTAAAACAATAATATTATTTAGAGTAAGAGTGTAAACATTCAAGTGGACTTGGATTCATACACAAATATACATATTATTCATACAAAAATACACAAATGAAATTAAAACCCTAAGGATGCTTGATCATTTTAAACGAGTTCCGAGGGGTCGAAACCCTAATCAGGATGAAACTATGTTGCCCGCGAACCCGCCCCGCTTGACACCCTATCTATACTACTACTCCCTCCATAATTACATGCCATTTTAGTTTCGAGTTTCCCGATGTTAGTGAGATGTGCAATGATACACTATATTAAAAAGACAAGCAAGACTGGTGGGGAAATGGTTGCTCCTGTTGGACTGACGACATGGGGGAACTACTTCGTATCGCTTGTGACTGACCACGTCGGTGTGTTCTTAGGATGAAGATCATCTTCAATTTCGACGCATTCGCACCAACTGGTTTTAATAGTTGGTGTTAATTTCAATAATCACCGACATATTGCGACCAAAAAAAATTAAGTACTACACAAGTGCCAACAAATTGCGTTCATACCAAAATACACAAATAAATACACAAATGAGTCAGAGGTCCAATTTGTATACAAGTTTTAATCTATGCATGTAGTACAATTTATCGAGCAAACAAGTTTTAATCAGGATGAGTCAGCAATCATACACGTGGCAGACACGTGGCGCTCACCGGTGGGGTGACGTTGGTCTCGTCGGGCGGCGGTGCTCATCGGACGGATGCGGCGGTCTCGTCGGGCGGCGGTGCTAGCGGCGGGCTCGTCGGGCGGCGGGCGGCGGGCGGCGTCGGCGTTTAGGCGTGGCCTATGAGCTCCGAAGCGGCGGCGGCGAGACGCTCCTGCACGGGGAAGAGAGCGAGGTGGTCAGTTAGGGTTTAGGCGTGGACGACGGCGCCGCCAACTTTGACACATTGTTCACATTGTTCACATTCCCCACATTGTTCGCATTGTTCACATTGTTCACATTGTGCCGCCAACTTTGACACATTGTTCACATTGTGTCGCCGCCGACTGCCAGACACAGAGGCGTGGACGGCGGCTCCGACGGCGAGGGCGAGGGCGGCCGCTCCGAGGGCGAGGGCGGCGGCTCCGACGGCGAGGGCTGGACGCGGCGCCAGCGCGGCTGCTCTCTGCGCGCGGATGCATTATAAAATAATTGCATTTTCAATTATTTCATTTTAAATTATTTTTTGGAATATTATAAAACCATTTGCATTTTTGGAATTTACATAAACAATTTTCTTAATTAGAAAACATTTATGGAAATGTTTTTGTCGCTTACAGATAGGGCCCACATGTCAGGTATTTTCTTCACTGAAATAATTACAGAAATAATAAAAGAAAAAGAAAACGAATATTGCATCACGCTGACGTCAGCAATGGAGCTCCTCTCAGGTCGATCTTGCTCCCGTCGATCTGCTACACGCGGGGACTTGTGGTTGGGCTGGTTGGAAAGAGGAGGTCGAGGCGGACCTAGTAGTGGCGGCGCCTCCCCTTTTTGGTCGCCGGAGAACAGAGAACGACGAGGAACTGCGGCGGTTGGCGGCGGTTACACGATGCGGAGGCGATATAGACCGTGAGGGAGGAAGAGAAGATGTGCCTGAGCACCAGAGGCTCACCAGGAAGCCGATGGTGGGGTCGACGAGGCCGGGGAAGGTCGGGGACGCCGGCGTTGTCGATGGCGAGCGGCTGACAGAGGTGGGTGACAGGGCCGACGATTCAGGGCACCCACGGACGATTCCTCCCTCACTCTCCGAGGGCGGTGGCGGCCGACGATGGCTTCTCTCCGCTCCGATGGGTGGTGGCGGTGGCGGCGCTTCTCTCTGCTTTGATGGCGCGCGCGCGGTGGCGGTACGGTGGCGGTGGCGATCTGGCTGCTCTGGGGGGAACAAAGGAAGGGGAAGGTGAATTTAATACCCCCCCTTTAACACCGGTTCGTGGCTGGAACCGGTGTTAAAGGGGGGGCATTTATTACCACCCCCCCCTTTAACACTGGTTCCAGCCACGAACCGGTGTTAAAGGGGGGGGTGCGCGCGGGAAACGAAATAAATGCCCCCCTTTAACACTGGTTCCTGTCTGGAACCGGTGTTAAAGGGGGGCATTTATTTCATGCATTAAAGGGGCATTTTTAATTCAAAAAATATGATATGAATTTAGAAAATTCATATCCTTTTCATTTCAACTCAGAAAAATATGAATAATATATCATAATTTTCAGAAAAATAATATCTATCCATTCATGTAAATCATTTTATATTTACTTTACATGAAAATTTTCAAAATAATTAAAACACTTACATATAAATTTTGATTATTCAATTCAAACAAAAATAAATTGTTAAATCCTAAAACTTTGAACATAAGAAATATTAAGCATCTAAAAAATGATTTTTATTAGATCAAATCATATTTTAATGCCGCATCTTTTGTATTAACATTTTTGAATTGATTGGATATTTAAATGTCGCATCTTTTGTATACACTTGAATCTCACCAAGCCTCGCTCAACTTGCATTGTTTTTTAATAAAATAGCATATTGTGAACCTAAAAATGATTTTTGTAAAAAATCATGAGCATCGTATCATGTACTTGTAGTTCATATCTGACCCACTTCCTGCCGATTCGGTAGGAATTTGTCTTTTTCACCAGAGGTGGACGGAAAGGTTTCAGATCCCCCTGTTGGTACATAAAAGAACTGAAAATTAAGATACATGGCCAGATTAAGTAACAATCGGCCGAACTGGAACTGAAAATTAAGATACATAAAAGAACTGAAAATTAAGATACATGGCCAGATTAAGTAACAATCGACCGAATTTGTTTCGGAATGTTGGAGTGATTCAGTCATGCTCCTGCCTACACCTGTAATACTCGCCACTGTAGTCGTCATACTCGCCGCCGCCATCATCGCTGTCGTCGTCGAGGTCGCCGTAATTGAACCTCTCGAGAGTACGCGTGGGCTGGACTTGAGGGTAGCGCAGACGGGGGTTAGAGTCGGCGGCAGTGTCATAGGCCATGACGCTCTGGAGAGTCCGACCGCGCCACCATAGGCGACGGCCGGCCTCGTTGAAGTTAGGAGGAGGTGGGCCGTCCTCCTCGTGCCTGGCGAGCGTCCTCTCATGCCGATCCACGAAGAAGGCTTCCCAAGTAGGAAAATAGTCGGGATGCCATCTGGGATTCCTCCGCTGCTCCGGCGTGAGCTCGAAGTAGTAGTGGTTCGTGATGGCCATCCGGCGCGCCACACCTAGAGGGACAGGAGGAACCGGCACGCCTCCGACACTCAGCATCCAGCCGACGGGGACACAGTAGCCCGGCGGGCAGGGGTAGTTCGAGGCGCAAAGCGCCTCCGCCTCCCTGGGGGTTAGTGCTACAGTGGAAGCCATGGGAAAGAGTGATGAGGTTGCAGATATGAGTCTAGAGATGTGCAATGACAATGGAGGCCAACCCCCTACATATATATATAGTGAACTAGTGGGAAGAACTGGAGGGAAGAACTGGCGGGAAGAAAAATGACGGGAAGAAGAACTGGCGGGAAGAAAAATGGCGGGAAAAAATGGCGGGATGAACCTTTAGTCCCGGTTGGAGACACCAACCGGGACAAAACACGAGTCAGCACTAATAATAGGGTGAGTGTCGACATTATTTCGTACGGCCATTAAAAACATGAACTAGAGTTACATAATATGAGCATGAACTTCTTGGCATATGTCCTTCCTTATGATCGCTTCAGACGTAACCATGGAGCATCTTCTTTACTTAATGGAATGCTTGGGTCAGTTTTCACTGTGAAGGGCGGAATTTCATCAAACTTATTATAATCTTCTGACATGTCTGTCTTGTCCTCGATTCCCACGATGTTTCTTTTCCCTGAAAGAACTATGTGACGCTTTGGCTCATCATATGATGTATTCGTTTGCATATTTTTTCTTTTTTTTTGGTCTGGAGGACATGTCCTTCACATAGAAAACCTGAGCCACATCATTGGCTAGGACGAATGGTTCGTCTAAATTCTTCATAAGATTGTTGAGATCCACCGTTGTCATTCCGTACTTCTTGTCTACCTCAACCCCTCCTCCTGTTAGCTTGACCCATTTGCATCGAAACAAGGGGACCTTAAAATTAGGTCCATAGTCAAGTTCCCATATCTCCTCTATGAACCCATAATACGTGGTCTTTTGCCCATTGTCTTCTGCTGCATCGAAGCGGACATCACTGTTTTGGTTGGTGCTCTTTTTATCTTGGCCTATCGTGTAAAATGTATTCCCATTTATCTCGTACCCTTGGAAAGTACATACAGTCGAAGATGGTGTCCTGGCCAACAAGTACAGCTGATCCCCAACAGTGGTGTTATTCGTGAGAAGTCTTTGCAGCCAGCCGCCAAAACTCGCCATGTGTTCACTTATAATCCATTCATCAGACTGCCCCGGGTGTTTGAGGCGTATTAAATTCTTGTGTTCATTGATATACGGGGCAACCAAGATAGATCTTTGTAAAACCGTGTAGTGTGCTTGATTGAGAGAATGCCCGTCCCTACATATCATTGCTTTACATCCTAGGGTGCCTTTTCCACGCAGTCTCCCCTCATGTCGTGATTCTGGAACACCAATCGCCTTAAGGTCAGGAATAAAATCAACACAGAACTCAATGACCTCCTCTGTTACATAGCCCTTGGAGATGCTTCCTTCTGGCCTAGCACGGTTATGAACATATTTCTTTAAGACTCCCATGTACCTCTCAAAGGGGAACATATTGTGAGAATGGCAATCTCTTCTACTAGGTGAACCAGGAGATGCGTCATAATATTGAAGAAGGATGGTGGGAACACCAACTCAAAGCTGACAAGACATTGGGCCACATCTGTTTGTAACCCTGGTAGGCTTTCTGGATCGATTACCTTCTGAGATATTGCATTGAGGAATGCACATAGCTTCACAATGGGTACTCGAACATTTTCAGGTAGAAGCCCCCTCAATGCAATCGGAAGCAATTGTGTCATAATCACGTGGCAGTCATGAGACTTCAGGTTTTGGAATTTTTTCTCTGCCATATTTATTATTCCCTTTATATTCGACGAGAAGCCAGACGGGACCTTGATACTGCTCAGACATTCAAAAAATATTTCCTTCTCTGCTTTGGTAAGAGCGTAGCTGGCAGGAGTTAAGTGGCATCGTTTACCCTTCTTGTTCTCAGGATGCATAGACTCTTCAGGGGCCTTCAGACGTTGCTGGTCCTGTCGTGCTTCCGGTGTATCTTTTGTCTTCCCATACACTCCTAGAAAGCCTAGCAGGTTCACGCAAACATTCTTCGCCACGTGCATCACGTCGATTGAAGAGCGGACCTCTAAGACTTTCCAATAGGGTAGGTCCCAAAATATAGATTGCTTCTTCCACATGGGCGCGTGTCCGGCATCGTCATTCGGAACAGATAGACTGCCAGGACCTTTTCCAAAGATTACTTCGAGGTCCTTGACCATACCAAATACCTCCTCACCGGTACGGAGGACAGGCTTCCTCCGGGGTCTGCCAGACGTTTGAAATGCTTGCCTTTCTTTCTTACTGGATGCAGGTTCGGAAGAAATGGGCGATACCCTAGGTACACAACCTTCTTACATTTATCCAAATATACACTTTCAGTATCATCTAAACAGTGTGTGCATGCATTGTATCCCTTGTTTGTCTGCCCTGAAATGTTACTAAGAGCAGGTCAATCATTGATGGTTACGAAAAGCAATGCTCGTAGGTCAAATGGCTCCCCTTTGTGCTCATCCCACATACGTACACCTGGTTTGGCCCACAGCTGTAAAAGTTCTTCAACTAATGGCCTTAGGTACACATCAATGTCGTTGCCGGGTTGCCTCGGGCCTTGGATGAGCACTGGCATCATAATGAACTTCCTCTTCATACACAACCAAGGAGGAAGGTTATAGATACATAGGGTCACAGGCCAGGTGCTGTGACTGCAGCTCTGCTCACCAAAAGGATTCATGCCGTCTGTACTTAGACCAAACCTTAAGTTCCTTGCGTCACGTGCGAAGTCCTGGTACTCT
The DNA here is from genome assembly GCA_916181665.1 of Avena sativa. Lineage (NCBI taxonomy): Eukaryota > Viridiplantae > Streptophyta > Magnoliopsida > Poales > Poaceae > Avena > Avena sativa. Next base: position 224,908,873 of record OV702296.1, read on the forward strand.
CGCTCGACTTTTCTCCACTGTGACCCATCAGCGGGGTGTCTCAACATCGCGTCTTTCTTACGGTCTTCCATGTGCCATCGCAACAACTTGGCATGCTCTTTATTTCTGAAGAGACGTTTTAACCGTGGTATTATAGGAGCATACCACATAACCTTGGCGGGAACCTTCTTCCTAGGGGCCTCACCCTCAACATCGCCAGGATCGTCTCGTCTGATCTTATACCGCAGTGCAGTGCATACCGGGCATGCATCCAAATTCTCGTACTTCTCACCGTGGTAGAGGATGTAGTCATTAATGCAGGCATGTATCTTCTGCACGTCTAATCCTAGAGGGCAGACAACCTTCTTTGCTTGGTATGTACTGTCGGGCAACTCATTATTTCTTGGAAGAAGATTCTTCATTTTTACCAACAACTTTGAAAATGCGCTGTCAGTCACACCATTCTCTGCCTTCCATTGCAGCAAATCCAGTGTGGCACCTAGCTTTTTATGGCCATCTTCGCAAGTTGGATACAACAATGTTTTGTGATCCTTTAACATCTGCTCTAGCTTCTCCTTCTCCTTTTCAGTTTCACATTCTTCCTTTGCATCAGTAATGGCCCGACCAAGATCGTCATCAGCGGGCCCATCTGCTCCCTCTTGATCTTCATTATCTACCTCCGTTGCATTATCATCATATTCAGGATACATATTATGATAGTTTTCATCATCCTCTTCTTCTTCGTTGTCTTCCATCACAACCCCTTTTTCTCCGTGCTTGGTCCAACAATTATAGCTGGGCATGAAACCGGATCGAAGCAGGTGGGCGTGAATGGTTCTGGTATTTGAGTAGTCTTTCTTGTTCTGACAGTGAACACACGGACAGCACATAAAACCATTGTGACCACGGTTTGCATTAGCCACAACGATGAAATTTTGGAGGCCCGTAATGTACTCGGAAGTGCGGCGGTCACCGTACATCCATTGCCGATTCATCTGCATTAATATGTAGTATATATCAAAAAATAATAGGGAGATGACCATTTATATATATAGTACATCAATGACACATGAAACTATAGTTGCCGACCTCGACCGAGACGGAAAGAGCAACAAGAAAGCTTATTTTGAGCTCTCGGGCATTTCACCGAACACCTCTAGTGCATATGAAAAAAACACAAACTAGCACTCTTCACACCCTCTTGCTAGGCTCCAAAATGTGAAAGAATGGAAGAGTGGGGTGTGTGTGGGCTGGGGTGGTGTCTTATATAGCCCCCCCCCTTTAACACTGGTTCATGCCACGAACCGGTGTTAAAGGGGGGGTGCGCGGGCCACTGCTGCAGGGACCTTTAACACCGGTTCGTGGCATGAACCGGTGTTAAAGGGGGGCTCCTTTTTTGCCGCAGGGGCCACGCTGGTATGGCCCCCCCTTTAACACCGGTTCGTAGAAGAACCGGTGTTAAAGCCCCTTTTCGGGATCAACAAAAGACCTCGTTTCCACTAGTGATGCCATGGTTTCGGAACAGCTGTCTCTCTTTCTTCTGCCCTAGTTTCAAGGAAGAAACTAAAGCTTTGATCTTCGCATGCTTGATCTTGAGCACTGTGCATGGCATGATTCGGATCTCACTCCAGCCATGTGGAATTCGCAAGCAACTCGAGCAAGACCTGCAATCCTTCTCTCAAAAGGAATGGAGATTTTGACCAACGGCTCGGTTTTCCAGGTGGCATGGTTGGATGAAGGCAACCCAATGCTACGATTTTTGCTTGGAGCATTGTGCATCGTACTTGTGCAAGATTTGTATATTTTGGAGCCAGCAACATGCTCACTATTTCAAACTAATCATTAATCAACCAAAGAGGCTAAGGCTGCTCGTAGTGGGGAGTAATTTAAAGTAGTAACATGGACATGTTACTACTCTAAGTTACCACCTTCATAGTGGAAAATAACTTAGGTATGATAACATGCAATGTCACATTAATTAGGTTATAGACACATTTTGTTTTGGTATATGTGATGTTACAGTAACCTAGCTAGTTACTCAATATATCTATCTCTTCATTAAATCATTGTCACATAAGCAAAAATATTGACTTAGACTCTTAGTTACTAGTGAAGTTACTCCCATTATGACCGGCCTAATGCTAACACATGAGGCCTATCCTAGATTATCTTAAAGTTATTGATGTTAGATGTATTTGGCTGTATTTCATCCATGTATATCGTATGTATGTATACGGATACAATACTTTGTAACACCCGGCTTTGTGCCTTGTATATTAACACGTAACCAATATGGACTTAAGCATTATTCCGGTCATTAGATATGGTATCAGAGCACCTCCTCGCATAACCTAGCTGTCGCCGCCGCTCCTCTTGTCCCCGCTGCCACAATACCACGCGCCGTCGCCGCAACACAACCCTACGATCACAGCCAACAACAAAACAAACACTTTGCCGCCGTCACTACTGATAAGCCGTCGCCACCGCCTCAAACATATTAAAACCCTGTTGCCGCTGCTGCCGTTCAAGTTGTCGTCGCTGCCCTGACAAATCTGGAACTTCCCCTTGTCGCAGTTCTTCTACAACTCAAGATCTACACATCACTGTCACTAGAAGCCTAGATCTCAATCACCATGAGCTCTTCCACATCAAGCTCTGCCCTGGCCGCTGCCCTGGGTGCCCCTCCGAGTCAGCATCTGACGAGAGGCAACTTCTGAAATGGATCGTATGGGCACCTAGAGGGGGGTGAATAGGTGCTAACCAATTTTTAATACTTTTTTAATTTTAGGCTTGACACAAAGTAAATTCTCTAGATATGTAACTACGAGAATTTCCCTATATGCAACCCTAGCTACTAAGCACGTAAAGAGAGGAGCGAAGGAACCATAGTGGAGCACGCGGAGACACAAGGATTTGTTTTACCGCGGTTCCTTACTTGTTAAGGGAAGTACATCTGCGTTGGAGGAGTGGGCGGTTCTAAGACCACCACACCACAATAGGCTTCACCCTATTCTCCGATGGATCTCGCCACGAGAGGCCTCATCCACCTTCTCCACTATTGGAACCCTTCGAGGAGGGAACCGGTGCCTTTTACAACACTACCGGGGCACACACCCACAACTGAATTAGGGGCTCCCGAGATGACAACAAGCTGTCACAAGAATAAGGTTTATCAATATAAACAAAACAAGGATCTAGGTATTTGCAAGAAATACTAGATCGGTGATTCTCCAAATGAATGGAGAGGAGATGAAGCGCTTGATTGCTGATGATGAAGATCGAGTTCTCCTCCTTCGATTCCCCAAGGGACGGGGCCTTTGGGTGGATCTAGGTGGAGCTCTCTTGGATGAAGGTTGCAGATCAGATCTTTACTTTTTCGAATGAACCAAGAGCTCTGGCAGGAGGGGGGAAGGCAGGCTTAAATACCCCCTGCCCAGATCTGGTGGATTATCCGCCCCCTAGGAAAACTCCGCCCCAAGGGCGGATACTCCGGGAGAAAGTCCACCCCCTATCTGGGGATGGCGCCTGCGCACTTGATGAAGATCTTGGGGGGCGGATAATCTGCCCCCCTCCTAGGGCGGATTATCCGGCCACGCCGGAAAGTCCGGCCAAAACTCCCCCCCCCTCTCTCTAGGGCTTGCGCCTTGGGCAAGAGCAGGAGGGGCGAATTATCCGGCTCCCCTGAGGGGCGGATTATCCGGCGGGGCTAGAAAATCCGACCGAACCTCCGCCCCCCTTCTGGGGCTTGCGCCTATTTGGGAAGAGGGAGGGATGGATTATCCGCCCCTAGTGGGGGCGGATTATCCGCCCCCCAAAGGCAGATACTTTTCCCTTTTTCCTTAGAGAGAGCTGCAATACTTCAACACACGTTAAATAATCCTTGATATTGTTATCTAACACACAAAACACTAGGGATTATGAAATGTTCTTTCAATCTCCCCCTTTTTGGTGTTAGATGACAATACTAGGATTTGCAATGAAACCGGCTAACGCTACCTTAAAAATGAAAGACGCTCCCCCTAGATGTGTGCATATTTACAATTTGCATTTGAATACAAATACACACACTAGAGAGAGTACAACTTTCATAGCAAAGATAATTGAAACAAGGTGGGTAGGGAAACAAGGTCATACCACCGGGATGTGACTATAGCCAAAGAAAATAATGAGATTGATAGCCTCCAAGCACATCCCAACAATATTGATGCATATATTAGATAATCCCATGATTCCATATGCCATCAAACATACTCCATAGATAAATCCAGAATTCCATGAGATCCACAATATAATTCCGGAATTCCAGAATATACCAAGCACTCAGAGTAAAGCACGACATAGTATTACATAACCAAACACAAATAGCAAATAAGTTCACGCTAAAAAGGCACAAGCAAGCAAAGAACACGACTGAAAGACAGGTGCTTGCGCCCGACCCTTGCAAATCCACGAGACCTAATAGAACTACTTCTTCCCCTTTGGCATCGAAACGCCAAAAAGGAAGAAGAGCGATGCTAACTCCCCTGAAGATCACTCCTCCTCATCCTCGTCGTAGTCATTCCCGTCCCCTTCCTCTTCATCATACTCATCATCATCGTCATCAGCTGGAGGAGTGGGTGCCCTCGGTGGAGGAGGAAAGAGGCAACTCTCGAGCTCGTCGTAGTTGATCCCTGAAGTGTTCCACTGAGCATACGGGTCCGGAGCAGTGGGAGGAGGTGGATGGCCAGTGGCACCTGAGACATGGTGAAGAATAAGCTGCTGAGTGTGATTCCTCTCATGATCCCTGCGGTACGCCTCATATTGGCCCTTGTGTGTGTCAATCCCCATGCAAAGGATGTGCCGCTGGAACCAAGTGAGCTGCTTAACCTCGCGTGCCATTGGGGACACCGCGGAACGACGACCACTAGCCCGTGCATCACGCATGAAGGACTCCGGGGCAGTGGAAGGGTGATGGGTCTTCTGAGCCTTGTTGTAGATTTTCTTGGGCTTGTGAACTCCATCCAAAGCAGTGCCAAAATACTCATGGGGCAACATATGCTTGATGAGCATCATAATGAAAGGAGCATAAGGAATAGAGAGCTTGTTGATCATAGCATCCGTCATCTCATGAAAAATGTAGTCCATGACATCCAGTTTGTAACTTGTAGCTGAACCAGAGTTGGTGGCACACTCGTGGGCAAAAGCAAGGAGAGGAACCAGATGACCACGGATCCTATCATTGTTGCCACCACTCGGAGCAATGCAATCCCTAAATATGCCAACAAGGGAGGCATACAAGGGAGAGAGACTAGCAAAAGTACCAGCAACACCATCAGGAGTGAGGCAAGGAGCAAGCACAGTATCCTTGGATGGCTTCAGTGGAGAAATGATACGATGGCCAGAAGGAGTGTCCAGCCATGGAATGCATAACCAAGAACCTGCCAAAAGATGCGGAAGTCCGACTGAATCGTTGTTGTCCCGGGCATCCACTTCATAGTACGGCGCTCATCACCGCAAATCACAAGTGTCGAGAAAAAGTGCCTCACAATGGAGGAACCATAGTTGCATTGGATAGTCATAAGGTGGTGAAGCCCCATCTTGTTGGTCACATCTAATGCCTCAAGAAGCCTTTCCTTGGATTGAGCCTCAGTCAAATTGATAGGATGCATTGGGCGAAGCTTGAGGGTAGCATATACATCATCATGAATAGCCCGGAAGTGGGCATTCCAAAACATAGAGTCCTCGGGGGGACCATCACTGTCAGCCTCATCATAGTAATCAGCCTGGCGAATGGAGACATACTGAATACTGTCCATAGACTTGTAATTGGGCCGAGACTGTTTGCCCTTGCGAGATGCGGTCCTCTTAGTTTTCTTTCCTGCCTCTGCCATCCGTTCAGCCTCTCTTGCTGCTCTGCTGACCTCGGTTTCATCAATGAACTTCCCTTCTACAGTGGGCTTGAGATAACGGGCACGGGAACGACGAGAGAAGGTCTTGGTCGGCTTGGAACCACCTGTGAAAAGCATGAGAGGGATAGCATGGAGATAAGCACACACACAAGTCCAGGAGAAACAATAGAAAGAGTAGAAAAACAATCCATGAGTGAATGATGTGTCAGGACCAAACCAGACCAGAGTTGAATCTCCAGGCCAGATTATCCGACCCTGGCAGGGGCGGATAATCCGCCCCCCGCAGAAATTTTCTGGAATGGCCTAGATCTACCATGGCAAAACAGATCGGGCACTAGGGTTGCAATACTACTGATTCTAGCATGTAAGGAAGAACACCAAGGATCATCTACAACGAGATTTCCACCAAACAAAATGCATCCCATACAAAAGGAGATAGTATAAAAATCGCGGAGGAGAGATGAGGGAGTTACCCTCACTCATTGGAGGAAAATCGCGGAGGAGAAGATACCCGGAGGCGAGGTGAAGAAGATCCGGGGAGAGCCCGGAGAATCCGGTGGTCAAATCGACTCCGGGAGGGGCGGAGGCTCTGGCGGCGGCTGGGGGCAGAGGTAGGGTTGGGGGAGGACTGGCTGCTCTGTTTGAGCCTGCCCTCCCCGACCTAGCCTTTAAAGGGCCGATTTCGCCCGGGGAGGATAATCCGCCCCCCACTTAGGGCGGATAATCTGCCCCCCCCCCCCTCTGAAAATTCTGTTAAGTACAGATTCAGGCCGGAGCAACCTTGCAAAACCCCTCGCTAGTGTATAGAGGACTTGTGTGCAAGAATATATGGTTCAAGGAAGGAAAGAAAGGCTTGGGTTTAGAGCAACAAACTGAGATGGTACTACACACCCAAATTTGCAAGAATCAAATCACAAAAGCCAAAATTGAGTGTGTTTTCCATAAGAACAAGAAATATGCAAGAAAATCCAAAGAGAGCCATTAGAAACCAACTCTTCTCAAAGAAGAGGGCGGTGGCTGAAGCCACCATGTTGGTACGCATGGCATGACACCACGAAGATGTATCTTGAGTTCAAAACCAATGATCATCGATGACCCACATATCACAAAATGATATTAAGGGAAATGATTTTTCTTGCTTTCCGCATTATGGGGGGAGGGTTAGCCCAATCAATTAGTACCACACTCCCCCTATGTCTATGCCCGCATCTAAACCAAATACATGAATAAGGGCAAGTGAGTGTGCAAGGGTAGTCAAGCCAAGCTCCTTGAATCTATGATATTTAGCTCATTCCTCAAATAACAAAATCTTGCTTCATCAAGGGGTGTCGTGAAAATATCAGCTGGTTGGTTCTTCGTGATCACAAAGGATAGAGCAATATCGCCACGAGAAACATGAGCCCGAATGAAGTGGTTGTGAATCTCAATATGTTTTGTTCTTGTATGCTGCACGGGATTGTAAGCAATTTTTATAGCACTTTCATTGTCACATAATAGAGGCACTTTGTCACAATTGACACCATATTCCTTTAAAGTTTGACTCATCCATAATAGTTGTGTACAAGCACTTGCAGCAGCAACATATTCAACTTCAGCGGTTGAGAGAGAAATACAATTATGTTTCTTTGAAGACCAACACACTAGAGAACTGCCCAAGAATTGACATGCACCAGAGGTTGATTTCCTATCATCTTTGTCACCAGCCCAATCTGAATCAGTGTAACCACATAGAGAGAAACTTGAACCCTTGGGATACCATTCGGGGAATGAACCAAATATCTGAAGATTCGTTTGACCGCCACTAAGTGGCTTTCTTTAGGAGAGGCTTGGTACCTTGCACACACTCCTACACTTAACATGATATCGGGCCTAGATGCGCAAAGGTAAAGGAGAGACCCGATCATGGATCGGTATACCTTTTGATCCACGTCTTTACCCTTGGGATTGAGCTCAAGATGACACTTTGTTTGCATTGGAGTAGCAACACCATTGAGATCCGTCATCTTGAACCTTTTGAGCATGTCTTGGATGTACTTAGCTTGATTAATAAAGGTTACCTCTCTAAGTTGTTTGATCTCAAATACAAGAAAGAACCTCAACTCACCCATCATTGACATCTCAAACCTGTCAGTCATAAGCTTTGAAAAATCATCGTTAAAAGCTTGGTTCGTAGAGCCAAAAATAATGTCGTCTACATAAAGTTGGCATACAAAAAGCTCCCCATTAACCTTCTTAGTAAAAAGAGTGGGATCGATTTTCCCAACTTCGAATCCACGGTCTAACAAAAGCTCTTTAAGGTGCTCATACCACGCACGTGGGGCTTGTTTAAGGCCATAGAGCGCCTTATCGAGTTTGTAGACATGGTTCAGAAATTTGGGGTCCTCAAAACCCGGGGGCTGCTTGATGTATACTAACTCATGTAGAGGACCATTAAGAAACGCACTCTTAACATCCATTTGCTGTAATTTAAAATTATGATGGGCTGCATAGGCAAGAAGGATACAGATGGACTCAAGACGAGCCACAGGAGCATAAGTCTCGCCAAAATCAATTCCTTCCACTTGAGAGAATCCTTGATCCCGAGTCTTGCTTTATTCCTCACAAAAATGCCATTTTCATCTTGTTTGTTCTTGAAGATCCACTTGGTGCCGATAACATTGCGGCAATACTTGGGTTTATCTACGAGCTTCCAAACTTTGTTGCGTTCAAAGTTATTTAATTCTTCATGCATTGCAACAACCCAATCGGGATCTTCAAGAGCATCAAAGACCTTCTTCGGTTCAACCATGGAAATGTGAGCTTGATGATCACAGAAGCTTGCAAGTTCTCTTCTAGTAGACACCCTTCTTCGTAGATCGCCAACAACCTTGTCAAGAGTGTGACCCCTTAGTTCAAGATTCCGATCTGCACGAGCCTTGCGACGAGCCTCAATGTCCTTATTGTTTCTAGGAGTTGATTCAGTATTTGTATCCTTGTCTTGACCACTGCCTTGCCCTTGATATTGATCTGAGTTAACAACAGGAGCTTGCTGCAGATTTTGTTCTTCAGGGCCGGATAATCCGCCCCTTGGTGGGGCCGGACTATCCGGCCTGGGAGATGAGGCACCAGTTTCATCTTCCTGAGGATGCCTGACTGAACTAGGAGATCCAGAGCCGGACAATCCGTCCTCGGGGGGCCAGAGAATCCGGCCTAGGAACTTCTTGGCTGTTATCTTATCCTTCGGATCCCCTGGAACAAGTTGAAGTGCCAGGGGCGGATTGTCCGCCCCTTGGAGGGGGCGAATAGTCCGGCCTGGGACTACCATCTTGTCCAGGAGACTGATGATCTTCAGCAGGTTGTGGTGTCGGTGCAGAGTTTTCTCCAACAGTAGGAGCTTGTTGATCTTGTGTAGATGAGGGCTCCACTTGAGTGGAGCATTGTCCTTCCCGATACGCCACAAGGGGTTCCTCAATGGGGCGGAAAAATCCCACACCCATTCTTATTATGGCATCTTGGGGTATTTCAACATCTGCATCACAAACATCAACTTGCCCTACAAAGGAGCCATTATTTTCATCGAACTCCACACTACAAGATTCTACAACAATCCCAGTGAGCTTGTTGTAGACTCTATAAGTGTGGGATTCGGCACCGTAACCAACAAAAATACCTTCTAAAGCCTTGTACTCAAATTTAGACAAACGGACACCTTTAATAAGAAAGAAACACTTACACCCGAATACCCTGAAGTATGAGATGTTGGGCTTGTTACCGGTAAGTATTTCATATGGGGTCTTGTCCAAAATCTTTTGGAGGTAGAGCCGGTTTGATGAGTGACAAGCAGTGGATATGGCTTCAGCCCAAAAATTGTAAGGAGACTTGAATTCAGCCAACATTGATCTTTCCATATCCATCAAAGTCCAGTTCTTCCTCTCGGCTACACCATTTTGTTGAGGGGTGTATGCAGCGGAATATTGATGTCTAATCCCCTCTTCGCTTCGAAACTCATTCAAAGTGTAATTCTTGAATTCGGAGCCGTTGTCACTTCTTATTGCCAAGATAGGAACATTGTATTGACGTTGAACTTCATTGGCAAAGTCAATGACTGTTTTTTGAGTCTCACTCTTTAGCTTGAAGAAATAGACCCATGTATATCTTGAGTAATCATCGACAATGACCAAGCAATATTTCTTCCCACCAAGACTTGCATGAGAAGGAGGACCAAATAAATCCACATGAAGTAATTCCAAGATCCTCTTTGAAGACACAATAGTCTTCCTCTTGTGGGGAGAGTCATGCATTTTGCCTTCAACACAAGCCCTGCAAACACGATCTTTGGCAAAGGAGAAATTGTCTTTTAGTCCAAGGATGTGGCCACCCTTGTGGAGACTTTGCAAATTTCTCATGTTGATATGGGCTAAACGGCGATGCCAAAGCCAGCCCACGTCGGCCTTCCCGAATAGACACATCGGACCCGAAGTGGTTTTCCCCGAAAAGTCCACCACATACAGGACATTTTTGACGTACCCAACGAAAGCAACCTTTAGAGACTTGCTCCACAAGAGTACCACCAAATCATCATCGATAAAAACAGCAAAACCCATCTTTCCAAGGACACGAACAGAAAGAAGGTTGTAACCGAGGGTCTCAACAAGCATGACGTCCACGAGAGAGATATCGTGGGAAACCACAACCTTGCCAAGACCCAATACCTGAGATTAGACTTATCACCGTAGGAGACTGTAATATTATCATGATTTGGACGCATCTCCGTGATGATCTCCTTGCTTCTGGTCATATGACTAGTGCATCCACTATCCAACACCCATTTCGACCCACCGGAAGCATAGCCCTGCAAGAGAATTACTTCTTGGTTTTAGGTACCCATTTTTCAATGGGTCCTTTCATGTTAGTAACAAGGGTCTTTGGAACCCAAATAGACCAAGCAATATATTCATCAAAGGGACCAACATAATAAGCATAAACATCGCCATAATCATCACAAAAGAGTTCATAATTTGGATTGTGAGACCCTGCAAAACCAATATTGTTAGTTTCGTCTTTTGTGACAATCTTCTCAGCGGTGCTTGTCTTTTATTGCACATTATTGGTCTTGTTCTTCTTGTTTTTGTTTTTCTTGGACTTGGTGACATATCCAAGTCCCTCTTTAACATGATTTGACCTTTCCTTGTCAAGAACTTCATCAAGAACACCCTTATCCTTGGGTGAGGTGTCCTTGATCACTTCTTTTTCCACACTAGCATTTTCCTTGTGACTATATGTTGAATTGGATGTGCTAGGAATATCATACTTGGCCAATCGAATTTGGAGCTGATCATGTGACTCATTGAGAATGGAGAAATCGCTTTTCAACGCCTTGTGAGCGTTGTCAAGTTTTTCCAATTCCTCGGAGAGTCTATCATGAGCAGCCCCAAAGTCAATCTTTTCCTTCTTTAACTTCTTTGCTTTGGTGACTGCATTGTCACATTCCTTAACAAGTTTAGCCACTATTTCTTCATGTGACTCCTCAATGGACTCAAGTCTCTCTTCAAGAGAGACCTGAGCTTCTTCTTCTTCTTCAAGAGCATTTTTTAAGGATGCAATATCCATTGCATCCTCCCTTTCAATTCTGCCCTTTTCTTCGAGGAGAGCTTCGTTTTGGGCCAACTGATCCATAAAAGCTTCAAAACGTACTTTGTGCTCACCTTGCAAGTTAGTATAGAAATAATCCAAAGCAATAATCTCTTCTTTAACCTTAAGACTAGTAGGATCATCCATGTCAATCATAGCCTTAGAAAAAGAAGAGTTAGAAGAAGTTACCTCAGAGCTTCTTGCCATGAGACAAGTAGCATTCTTGTTGATGATGTTTTCGTTCGGAGAGTCGAAGAGAGATGTTGAAGGAGATGTGGTGGCTATAGCAGCCACCTCTTGAGAGATATCATCCTCGTCCTCATCTTCACTTCCCAAAGAATATTCTTCTTGAGCCACTAGAACAATCTTTGGTTGCTTCTTGAAGGGAGCATTCTTATTTACAAATTGTTTCTTGCGTGGAGCCTTTGAATTGTCTTTGAAAATAAGTCTTCCTCCATTATCTTCTCTACTTTGATATGGACACTCAGCTACAAAGTGCAGCCGGTCACCACAGTTGAAACATGTTCTCGGCTTGGGACCATTTTCCTTTCTTCCATAGGCTCCACTCTTGCATTCTAGTTTAGCTTTAGCCTTGGCTGGATCTTTCCAAAAGTTTCTAGCATAAAGAGCCAAGTATTGTCCGTGGATCCTTTTTATATCCTTGGGATAGTCCATACCTTCTATGGCATATTCATCATGATCAATCACACTAGTCTTCAAGGCCATGTTGACCCCCTTTTGCATCCCCATGGCACGTGCGCGAGCATCTTCGGCATTCTTGGCAGCCACCTTGAAAGCGGCCATTTCTTGCATTACCTCATTGGAAGTCATGAGGTGTTAGTTATGCCTACCTTGGAGACTTTTCAAATATGTGGGATCAAATGGCATAAGAGCACTGACATACTTGTGCTTGATCCATGCATCATCAACATGAGCGGCACCATGGTTTCTGAAATTTGTGGTTATTGCCTTGAGCCTCCTATACATGTCCTCATGGTCTTCTCCATCCAACATATATAATCCTTCAGCTTCGTTTCTCAATGCATCATATCTATTCCTTTTCATACTTTCATTTCCGATGAATAGCTCGGTGAGAGCATCCCAAGCTTCCTTAGATGTACTAAGATGTTGAATGTGTGGCATATCTTTGTCACCCACACCAAGTTGTATCATGTGTAGAGCTGTAGCATTGAGTTGGCTATCGACAACTTCTCTTCTTGTGAGATTGTTGGGGTTTCTAACATGAAGACCATTTTCGATGATCTTCCACAACTCTATGGAGGAACTGCACATATGAGATTTCATCAAAAATTGCCATTGAGTAAAAGTAGATGCTGAAAGTTTGGGTGGATCACCCCTATTATGTATATGTGGGTGAGGGATAGGTGGATCAGGAGAATACACATGAGAAACCTCATTGTATCCATCCTTACAACTATCCTTTTTCGAGGAGGAGCTCTTGCTAGTGTCATCACCAACCACTTCGTTCTCTTTGGTTACCCGTTTCCTTGGATTGCGGAGTGGTAGCCTCAGAGTTAGATGGAGGTGATGTTGTGGATGTGGAGAGACGCATTATCAATTGACACATCTCTTCCATCTTAGCCTCCACTGAACTCACCAAGGTTGTTTCCAATGTCTTGAGATCGTTCATAGTGACTACATCCGGAGCATCACTCCCATCTACCTTGGAACCCATACTTCTCTTAGGCGGTTAAGCCCGAATTAAGAGTCGGGGCTCTCATACCAATTGAAATGGATCGTATGGGAACCTAGAGGGGGCAAATAGGTGCTAACCAATTTTTAATACTTTTTCAATTTTAGGCTTGACACAAAGTAAATTCTCTAGATATGTAACTATGAGAATTTCCATATATGCAACCCTAGCTACTAAGCACGTAAAGAGAGGAGCGAAGGAACCGTAGTGGAGCACGCGGAGACACAAGGATTTGTTTTACCGCAGTCCTTCCTTGTTAACGGAAGTACATCTGCATTGGAGGGGTGGGCGGTTCTAAGACCACCACGCCACAATAGGCCTCACCCTATTCTCCGATGGATCTCGCCACGAGAGGCCTGATCCACCTTCTCCACTATTGGAACCCTTCGAGGCGGGAACCAGTGCCTTTTACAACGCTACTGGGGCACACACCCACAACTGAATTGGGGGCTCCCGAGATGACAACAAGCTGTCACAAGAACATGGTTTATCAATATAAACAAAACAAGGATCTAGGTATTTGCAAGAAATACTAGATCGGTGATTCTCCAAATGAATGGAGAGGAGATGAAGCGCTTGATTGCTGATGATGAAGATCGAGTTCTCCTCCTTCATTTCCCCAAGGGACGGGGCCTTTGGGTGGATCTAGGTGGAGCTCTCTTGGATGAAGGTTGCATATTAGATCTTGACTTTTTCGAATGAACCAAGAGCACTGGCAGGAGGGGAAGGCAGGCTTAAATACCCCCTGCCCAGATCTGCCCGTTGAGCAACTTTGGGGGCGAATAATCCGCCCCCCACTTGGGGCGGATTATCCGCCCCCTGGGAAAACTCCGCCCCAAGGGTGGATACTCCGGGAGAAATTCTGCCCCCTCTCTGGGGCTGGCGCCTGCGCACTTGATGAAGATCTTGGGGGGGTAATCCGGCCCCCTCATGGGGCAGATTATCCGGCCACGCCGGAAAGTCCGGCCAAAACTCCGTCCCCTCTCTGGGGCTTGCGCCTTGGGCGAGAGCAGGAGGGGCGGATTATCCGGCCCTCCTGAGGGGCGGATTATCCGGCGGGGCCAAAAAATCCGGCCGAACCTCCGTCCCCCTTCTGGGGCTTGCGCCTATTTGGGAAGAGGGAGGGGTGGATTATCTGCCCCCCAAAGGCAGATACTTTTCCCTTTTTCCTTAGAGAGAGCTGCAACACTTCAACACACATTAAATAATCCTTGATATTGTTATCTAACACACAAAACACTAGGGATTATGAAATGTTCTTTCAACTTCCTCCTGTGGAAGGCTCTCATCATTGATGACCCACAAGTGTAGGGGGTGTATCGTAGTATTTTCGATAAATAGGAGTGTCGATCCCAACGAGGAGCAGAAGGTGCTGAACAGTGGCATGGAGCAGGAAATCCCTATGAATACTTAGCAAACGGATTTTTAGTGGTTTTCTAACAAGGCAACAAAACAAAGAGCAAGTAACAGAAGTAACAAAGAAATGGAGCCCTTGGAAATACTTATAAGGACTAAACGTTCTTGAGGACACATGAGAATTCTGTCAAGTGCTTTCGCTTCAAATAGCCGAGTACTCTTCTCTGGTGTTTGTAAGTGTTGTGTGGGTGAACCTGTGCTAACATACTGCCCTTCCTAGGACTAATACATACTTATGATTAAACCCCCTGCAAACATCAGTAACTACAGGAAAGTAATTAAGATATAAATCTAACCACAGCCTTAAACTCTGAGATCCTACACTCCCTTGTGCAAAGGTGTCCTAACGGGGGTTCAGGTTTCTGTCACTCCGGCAACCCCACGATTAGTAGCCAGATACACAATGCATTCCCCTAGGACCATAAATGGTGAAGTATCATGTAGTCGACGTTCACATGACACCACTAGAAGAATAGCACCACAACTTAAATACTAAACCATTGAATAATAAATCATCACAGATTCACTACTAACAACATGACTTCTCCCATGTCCTCAAGAACTAAACGAACTACTCACAAGACATCATATGGATCAAGATCAAAGATGATATGATAATGGATAACAATATGAACATAAACAATAACCCAATGGTTCCACTCACAAGCATCAACCACAATAGTAATTAACACCGGGAAAGTTTCCCCTAAGAACTAAAGCAATATCCAACACAATTGTTACAGTGGGACAGAGTGGTGATGATGGCGTTGGTGAATATGATGGTGTGGATGATGATGATGATGATCCCAATGAAGCCTAGCTTGATGACGGTGTTGATGGCGACGGTCTCCCCTCTCCGGGAAGGAATTCCCCAGGCAAAAATCTGTCTGCCGGAGAGATCTTTCTCTCTCGGTGTTTTCTACCTCCCAAAGGCGGTGCAAATATATCTGTGGTCGCGCCCCCGTGTTAGGGTTCCTAAAGGAAGTTATAGGAGAAGGGGGAGAGTCAGGAGCCGGGCAGGTGGGCTAGACCCACCCCACGCGCGGCCTTAGGTGGGCCCGCGCCTAGGGGGTTTGGGCCCCCTGCAGCCCCCCTTCGCTCCTTCTTCTGGCTTCCTTCGTCTTCTGGTGAAATAATATGTTTCCATATTTTTCTAGTATTTTTCTGATCTTCGCAAAATTGCATCGAAAAGCCTTCTTTTCCATCAGAATCCAGACTCCGGCAGTCCATCCTCCAGGAATCATCCAACATGCATAAACAGATGAAAATCCATAAGTAATACCTCATAGTAAGACAACTATCAATGAATAGAGGTAAATTATGATATAGAATGGTGATGCAAATTGGGCGTATCAACTCCCCCAAGATTATACTTCGCTTGTCCCCAAGCGGATACTGAGCTCAGTAAACATGTCCACAGGTTTATGGAGTGAAGTGTCGATAAAAGAATACGAACAAGAAGCATCACACTTACCATTGCACAACTCATAGAAGAAAGCAACTCACCATTATATAACTTAGCTTGCAGCCAAGTACAACAGTCACAATAGAGATGCATAAAGATAAATCATAATTGGAATTGGCAAACTTATTCTTGGTCAAAGAACACCTGGCAAACAGTTTCACAATTTTTGTAGAAGTTTCAAAATAGGAGCACTCTTTGATCAAAAAGGTTTTTCACAAGTGAAGGCTTTCAAAGTAATACTCAATAGATAAGATTTTTGTGCAAACAAGAAAGATAAAGAACATGATTGAATAAATCACCATATGTATGCTTGAAACACAACAACTCAAATGCTTGCTAGAGATAGAGAGGAAATAGGTTTACTGACTCAAACTGGTAACTAGGAGAAAGGTCCCTTCTTAGAGGGTAGCAGGGATTACAAGTCATAAAGAGCTTCCAAAAGATTATGGTACTTACTAGCTTTGAACCCTCATTGCACCTATCATAAGCATCTTGAGATGGTTAAGGTTAAAGTGAACAAAGATGGAGTATATGCTTGACGAAATATAAGTTGGCAATCTCATGTCCCTTGAATATGAGGGCCACTCCTCATGGATACTCAACTTAGGGCCTAGGCAAGTTCTTGTCACTATAAGTATTTGCATATCATTGAGAACCGCCAACTGGGTACCCCTTGCACATGGTACAGGAGCTTTCCCATAACCAAAATGACAAGGCAAGCAGATAGTGAGCACCTCAGCAATCTTTTTATTTACTACGTTTATAGTTTTTTATTGAGGATGCTTCACAGATAGCTCACTATGGTGATGCTTCAAGTTTCCACCATGATTAGGCATGGCTTAGGCTAGCGGCCCAGGCGTTTCTCTAACACAGAATACGAACTCCATGGACTTACAAGTTCCCACTTCATTTCACACCGGTAACATCCATAGACAAAAGAGCACGATATCAATGATGTACAGAGTACAAGTGCTATGTTGAAAACGTTACCCGTGACAGCACGGTTCTGCTAATCCCAACATATAGATGCAAGCATATACAACTTTGATGTCCACAATGGTTCAAGTTTATTAGGGGCAAGTAAATAAAGTGTGCCATCAAGTTCGTGAGAGCTTTACTAACTAGTTTTCACATAACAAAATACTTTTTAATTTGGAAGGTAGATGAATCTTGAGAATTTGCTTGGAATAGCAAAAGCTACTAGGTAGATATGGTGGACACAAGTGGCAAAAGTTTGGTTCAAAGGAGTTTGGAAACATGAGAAGTATGCCTTCTCAAAACAGGTTTTTTTAGCAACGCTGGGTAGCAAGCAAGGGACTTGAAAGAAACAAGCAAACATACAAGTGATAAAGCCAAACATGCAATCTTCCTTGAAGACACAAAAGATCTTAAATAAAGAATACTAAGCTTATGAGCCAACAAGAAAGAAAACTAATGATACCAAATACTTGTAAGCTTTTTCAATCTCTTTTTCTTTCAAACCTCAAAATTTGTTGCTACTACCCAGAACTTGGTTTACCAAAACCAATTTAGATCCACTTGATGCTCCCAAAGTGGTGCCAATACTGATCAACAAGATCCATCATATAATAGAGATTGCAAACTAAAATAAGAAGTGCAAAAGGTAAAAGATGAGACTTCTCATTAATATTCAATAAAGGCACTCACACCAAGGGATACATAGATAATCAACTAAAGGAGAGATACTTCCACATGCAAACCAAACTATAAGATAACTTCTCTACCACAGATATGAATCCACTAGAAGGTAAAATATGAAAGATAGTGGTGGTGATACCGCGACACTCCCCCAAGCTTGGAACAAGCCAAGGGGATGCCAAACCTGATGACGAATTACTCCTTTTGAGGTGGTGGTGTTCTCTTGATAAGCTCTTCAATAAGTTTCCTTAACTCCTCGAACTCAAAAGTGAGAGTTCGGATCAGCTCCGAGTTTTGCTCTATACGGTTCATGATCATGTAAGTCTGAGAATCCCAGTTCTTGTTGTTCTTTCCCCCACTCTTCATCCCTAGCATGATCCTTCGCTACATTGTTAGAATGATGCATATCCCAAACCACAGGCAAATTCCCTTTGGGCACATGTTGATATTGATATTCATGTATAAGTGTATGGAAGGGTCTCTTGTTACGTGGAGGAGATGGTTGTGGATTGTAGAAGAGACGTGGAGGTTTCCCCCTGTAGACATCTGTGCTGTCTTCCCAAGCTGGGTAGGTTGTGCTACCAAACCAATGCTTGCGATGGTAGCGCGAGTGTCCGGTTGCTTGTCCTCCTCCATGTCACCTTCATATCCTCCCGGAATATCCTCCTCCTTGGGGACTTGAGGTTCTTCTTCGGGCTTCTTTCCTTTGTCATCGGCAGAGGCCATGGTGCTCTAAACTTGAGAAGATTTCCTGACAGAAACAAGTCGAAACAGAAACACAACGAGAACACGATGCACGAACCTCGGAGGATCCGGGGAATTATATATTATGAAGTTTCAATGCATAAGGAAGGTTTTGACATGAAAACGAAGCGGAGACGAAGTTCGAGGGTGGAACACCCCCCTTAGGCACGGCCAGGCTGGGCCCGCACCTGGGGTTGGTTTGTCCACCCCGGGCTCCGTTTCCTCTTCAGTTTCGTCTCGTAACTTCCCTTATATATTAAAAACACCAAAAATATAAAAAGATTGGGGTTTCACGAACCTTCTGTTTTTACCACTTTTACCTATTCAAAGACGAACTCTGCAGTTTCCGGTGTTTGGTTCTTGATAAATTCTTCTGGAGTCATCATTTGAATGACATCCACTTCTTCATTGTAAGAAGCTCCAGAAATATAATGTTTTAGTCTTTGACCATTAACCACATGTGTTGTGTCATCCTTCAGAGAAGAGATTTTGATGGCACCTGAACGGTGCACTTCCTTGATAACAAAAGGTCCTTCCCATTTGGAGAGTAGTTTCCCTGCAAAAAATCTGAGACGAGACCTATACAAAAGAACTTTCTCACCAACATGGAACTCCCTTTTGAGAATCCTCCTATCATGCCATCTTTTTACTTTTTCCTTAAAGAGCCTAGCATTCTCGTAAGCTTCCCCTCTCCACTCATCTAGATTACTTAAGTCGAGGAGTCTTTTCTCACCAGCAAGTCTAAAATCTCTATTCAACTCTTTCACTGCCCAATAAGCTTTGTGTTCCAATTCTAGCGGCAAGTGACAAGCTTTACCATAGACCATTTTGTAAGGAGACATCCCCATAGGATTTTTATAAGCAGTTCTATAAGCCCACAAAGCGTCATTCAAATTTTTAGCCCAATTTTTTCTAGACCTATTAACAGTCTTCTGCAATATAGATTTAATTTCTCTATTGGAAAGTTCTACTTGCCCACTAGTATGGGGGTGATAAGCTGAAGCTATTCTATGGTTTACATCATACTTAGCAAGAGTTTTTTAAAACCCCCATGAATAAAATGGGAGCCTCCATCAGTCATGAGATATCTAGGTACACCGAACCTAGGAAAAATGACATCTTTGAGCATTTTCAAAGAGGTCTTACCATCAGCACTGCTCGTAGGTATGGCTTCTACCCACTTTGTAACATAGTCAACAGCAACAAGAATATGAGTATACCCTTTTGAAGGAGGAAAAGGCCCCATAAAGTCGAATCCCCAACAATCAAAAGGTTCAATAACAAGAGAATAATTCATAGGCATTTCATTATGTCTAGAGACGTTACCTACTCGTTGGCATTCGTCACAGGATAAGATAAACTTCCTTGCATCTTTAAAAAGAGTGGGCCAATAAAATACAGATTGTAAAACCTTCTGTGCAGTCCTATCCCCAGCATGATGTCCTCCATACGCACTGCCATGACATTTCCTCAATATCTCTTGTTGTTCAAATTCTGGAACACATCTTCTCATAATGCCATCTACTCCTTCCTTATATAGGTGTGGGTCATCCCAAAAGTAATGCCTTGGATCATAGTAGAATTTCCTTCTTTGCTGGGCTGTAAAGGTTGGAGGCAAATACTTGGAAACAATAAAGTTAGCATAATCAGCATACCAAGGATTCTCATGTGGACTTACCCTTATTGCAGCTAACTGCTCATTTGGAAAATTATCATTAGCAGGTAAAGGGTCAAAAGAAATGTTTTACAAACGAGATAAATTATCAGCAACAGGATTATCCGCACCTTTCCTATCCATAATATGCAGATCAAACTCTTGCAAAAGCAACACCCACCTTATAAGCCTAGGCTTATCGTCCTTCTTTGTCATAAGGTACTTAATAGCTGCATGGTCAGTATGAATAGTAACTCTAGAATCAACAATATAAGGTCTAAACTTATCACAAGCAAAGAATACAGCTAAGAACTCTTTTTCAGTAGAAGCATAATTCTTTTGAGCATCATCTAGAGTCTTGCTAGCATAATGAATAACATTCAGCTTCTTGTCAACATGTTGTCCAAGGACAGCACCCACAACAAAGTCACTAGCATCACACATGATTTCAAAAGGTAAACTCCAATCAGGTGGTTCGACTATAGGAGCAGTTGTTAAAGCTTTCTTCAAAGTTTCAAAAGCTTCCTTACAATCATCATCAAAAACAAAAGGTACATCTTTTTGAAGAAGATTAGTAAGGGGCTTTGAAATTTTGGAGAAATCTTTAATAAACCTCCTATAGAAACCAGCATGACCTAGGATACTACGAATACCTTTGATATCTCTAGGGCAAGGCATATTCTCAATTGCTTCAATTTTGGCTCTGTCAACTTCAATGCCTCTTTCAGAGATCTTGTGTCCAAGAACAATCCCTTCATTGACCATGAAATGACATTTCTCCCAGTTAAGAACAAGGTTGGTTTCCTCACATCTCTGCAAAACTTTATCAAGGTTGTGCAAACAGTTATCAAAAGAAGTTCCATAGACAGAAAAATCGTCCATGAAAACCTCTACAATTTCTTCACAAAAACCATGAAAGATAGCAGACATACATATCTGAAAGGTAGCAGGAGCATTACATAAACCAAAAGGCATACGCCTATAAGCATAAGTACCATAAGGACAAGTGAAAGTGGTTTTCTCCTGGTCCTGTGCTTTCACAGCGATTTGAGAAAACCCAGAATAACCATCAAGAAAGCAAAAGTGAGTCTTTTTGGATAGCCTTTCAAGCATTTGATCAATAAAGGGCAAAGGATAATGATCTTTCTTAGTAAATTTATTAATCTTTCTAAAATCAATGCACATTCTATACCCAACCACTACTCTCTGGGGTATAAGCTCATT
The DNA here is from genome assembly GCA_916181665.1 of Avena sativa. Lineage (NCBI taxonomy): Eukaryota > Viridiplantae > Streptophyta > Magnoliopsida > Poales > Poaceae > Avena > Avena sativa. The sequence goes on from OV702296.1 coordinate 224,930,226, forward strand.
ATCCTCATTAGGCACAACAGTAATTCCCCCTTTCTTAGGAACACAATGAACAGGGATAACCCATTGACTATCAGCAATAGGATAAATAATACCACCATCAAGGAGTTTTAATACCTCATTTCTTACCACTTCCTTCATTTTAGGATTTAGACGGCGCTGGTGCTCAACAACTGGTTTTGCATCAGGCTCAATATTAATAGCATGCTGACATATAATGGGAGAAATTCCTTTTAAATCATCAAGAGTATAACCCATAGCTCCTCGGTGCTTCTTCAATACCTCCAATAGCCTTTCTTCTTCCTTCCCTGAAAGTTTAGAACTAATAATAATAGGATATATCTTCTTATCATCAAGATAAACATATTTAAGATCATTAGGTAAAGGTTTTAATTCAAAAATAGGATCCCCTTTGGGTGGTAGTGTGGTACCCAAATCTTCCACAGGTAAATTATGCTTAAGTAACTCAAGCTGACGAAGTAAAACCTCATCAATCTCATTTCTTTACTTCATAAAGGCATCACTTTCATGATCTTCCATGAACTACTGCAAAGCATTGTTAGGAGCAAGAGAAATAGCAGACAGTTGTTCAACCTTGAAATCCTCATCAGGTAATTCATTTTCATAAGGGGTTTTGGCAAATTTGGAAAAATTAAACTCATAAGATTATCTAGCAAAATTAGTCAAAACTTTTTCCTTCCTACAATCTATGATGGCCCCACAAGTATTAAGGAAGGGTCTACCAAAGATGATAGGATAGGTTTTACTAGCTTCTTTACCAAGTACTAGAAAATCAGCAGGATATTTAATCTTACCACAAAGGACCTCCACATCTCTTACAATACCAATGGGGCAAACTTGCTCTCTATTGGCAAGGTGAATAACCACATCAATGTCTTCAAGCTCACAAGGACCAATCTCATGCATAATTTCCCTGTAAAGCTCATAAGGGATAGCACTAGAACTAGCACCAATATCACATAAACCATAATAGCAATGATCACCAATTTTAACAGAGAGCACGAGAACACTAGCTTTCCTAACTTTCCTAGGATGAGAAACAATATTAGTAGCGTCTTCACAAAAGACAATATACTCATCCTCTATATTTCTAGTGATAAGATCTTTCACAATAGCTACCACAAGCTCGATATCAATAAGCTCATTGGAACCTATAGTTTTCTTTGTGCTTTTTCTAACCACATTAGCCAAAATAGAGTGTTCCCTTACCTTGGAGGGAAAAGGGATCTTCTCAACATAAGGTTCAAGCAAAATAGGATCAACAGTACAAACCTCTATACTGGCAGGAACGTGGGTAACAATGTCTTTATAAGGAGCATGGTAATTGTCCCACTCTTTCTTGGGTATCTCAATATAAGAGGCAAAAGCATTAAAACATTCCGCAAGAACTTGAGGATCAAGGCCAAACTTATTGCTAACATCACGGAAGTTATCAGTTCCCATAAAAGATTTAATACATTCATAATCATAGTTTATACCTGACTTTCTTCCTTTGTCATTCTCCCAAGCTTCAGTGTTATCTTGAATACGGTCCAAGAGATCCCATTTAACTTCTTCCTTCATACTTGTGAATGATCCAGCACAAGAAGCATCTAGTAAACCTTTATCCTGAAGAGAAAGCCTAGCATAAAAGTTATTGAGAATAATATTGTTAGGGAGTTCATGAATAGGACATTTAAGCATTAATAACTTCAGTCTCCCCCAAGCTTGATCTGTACTCTCTCCGTCAAGAGGCCAAAAGTTATATATAAGACTTCTATCCTTTTGGATTTCACTGGGAGGATAAAATTTAGAGTAAAAGAGAGATGACATATCCTCCCATTCCATGGATTGTCCATTCTTTAGCAGCTTATACCATGCCTCAGCTCTCCCTTTCAGGGATATGGAGAGTAACTTCTTCTTCACCTGTTCAGTTGTGATACCTGCACACTTAAACAACCCGCATAATTCATGGATATAAAGCAACTGATCACCAGGATGGACAGTTCCATCCACAAAATAATAATTATCCATGACACGATTAACAATACTCGCAAGTATCTTAAAAGGATCTATCTCAACAGGTGGTGGTTTATCTACTACCCTTTCAATGGTAGTAGTTTTCCCAAACAGAAAACCAAGTGGGCTATCCATATTGGAAACAAAGAAACAAACAATAACAAAAGGAAATATTCACAGTAAAAGTTCCCTTACCAGTTTCACTCTTCAATAGCGCTTCACTCCCCGTCAACGGCGCCAGAAAATATTCTTGATGACCCACAAGTGTAGGGGGTGTATCATAGTATTTTTGATAAATAGGAGTGTCGATCCCAACGAGGAGCAGAAGGTGTTGAACAGTGGTATGGAGCAGGAAATCCCTGTGAATACTTAGCAAATAGATTTTTAGTGGTTTTCTGACAAGGCAACAAAACAAAGAGCAAGTAAGATAAGTAACGAACAAACGGAGCAAGTGGCCCAATCCTTTCTTAGTAAAGGACAAGCCGGTGGAAATACTTATAAGGACTAAACGTTCTTGAGGACACATGGGAATTCTGTCAAGTGCTTTTGCTTCAAATAGCTGAGTACTCTTCTCTGGTGTTTGTAAGTGTTGTGTGGGTGAACCTGTGCTAACATACTGCCCTTCCTAGGACTAATACATACTTGTGATTAAACATCCGTAACTACAGGAAAGTAATTAAGATATAAATCTAACCACAACCTTAAACTCTGAGATCCTACACTCCCTTGTGCAAAGGTGTCCTAACGGGGGTTCAGGTTTCTGTCACTCCGGCAACCCCGCGATTAGTAGCCAAATACACAATGCATTCCCCTAGGCCCATAAATGGTGAAGTATCATGTAGTCGACGTTCACATGACACCACTAGAATAATAGCACCACAACTTAAATACTAAACCATTGAATAATAACTCATCACAGATTCACTACTAACAACATGACTTCTCCCATGTCCTCAAGAACTAAATGAACTACTCACAAGACATCATATGGATAAAGATCAAAGATGATATAATAATGGATAACAATCTAAACATAAACAATAATCCAATGGTTCCACTCACAAGCATCAACTACAATAGTAATTAACACCGGGAAAGTTTCCCCTAAGAACTAAAGCAATATCCAACACAATTGTTACAGCGGGACGGAGTGGTGATGATGGTGCTGGTGAATATGATGGTGTGGATGATGATGATGATGATCCCGATGAAGCCTATCTTGATGATGGTGTTGATGGCGACGGTCTCCCCTCTCCGGGAAGGAATTCCCCCGGCAGAAATCTGTCTGCCGGAGAGATCTTTCTCTCTCGGTGTTTTCCGCCTCCCAGAGGCGGCGGAAATCTATCTGTGGTCGCTCCCCCCGTGTTAGGGTTCCGAAAGGAAGTTATAGGCAAAGGAGGAGAGTCGGGAGCCGGGCAGGTGGGCCAGACCCACCCCAGGCACGGCCTTAGGTGGGCCCGTGCCTAGGGGGTTTGGGCCCCCTGCAGCCCCCCTTGGCTCCTTCTTCTGGCTTCCTTCGTCTTCTGGTGAAATAATATGTTTCCATATTTTTCTGGTATTTTTCTGATCTTCACGAAATTGCATCGAAACGCCTTCTTTTCCATCAGAATCCAGACTCCAGCAGTCCATCCTCCAGGAATCATCCAATATGCATAAACAGATGAAAAGCCATAAGTAATACCTCATAATAAGACAAATATCAATGAATAGAGGTAAATTATGATATAGAATGGTGATGCAAATTGGGCGTATCAATCATCCCCGCGTTTTGAGGTGCAAACTTCAAGGGGCTCCTCGATGGATCTGATTGCGCACCGGCCAAGACAATTGAGACCGAGGACTCAGACAAGAAGAAGATCCAAGTCGAAAATCCTGCCTATGTGGCCTCGATCGCTAGAGATCAGCAAGTACTATGTTTTCTGCTGAATTCGATGTCACCAGAAATCCTATCGCACGTTCTTGGGATGGACACCACTGCTGCTGCATGGATTGCTGTCAATGCCATGTTTACATATGCATCTCGCACCAAGGCGCGGCATCTTCATGGTGAACTCAATGACACCAAGAATCTCATGATGACTGTTGACCGGTATTTCACCAAGATGAAGGGATTCTCCTCTGAACTCTCGGGTCTAGGGAAACCGATCGAAGATGATGAGCTGCTTGGTTACCTTCTACATGGCTTGGACAAGGTGGAATACAATTCCCTCATCACTTCCATGAATGGGAACCCGGGCACCTCTCTGGATGACTTCTATGAACAACTATGCTCATATGATATGCGTAATGGCATCGAGGAAAACGACTCGTTCATCTCTTCGGCTAACCTAGCCCGCCATGGTTCTGAACGTGATCATCGCTCACGTGGTCGCATGTCACCTCCCCGTGGTCACACACCTCCTCCACGAGCCCGCAGCCCTGGCCATAGTGGCTACCGTGATGACCGCGGCAACTGGCGTTGTGATGAGCGTCATGCAGACGATGACCGTGACAACTGGCACCATGATGAGCGTTGTGGAGACCGCCACGACAGACGTCCTGATGATGGCAGTGGAGACCGCTATCATTGCTCTGATGGTGGTGGTGAGCGACGCCCAGACCGTGTCCCCACTCCCTATGTCAACACCGACTGTCAGATATGCAAGAAACATGGCCACCCTGCAAGTGAGTGCTGGTGGCGTTACTCAGATGACAAGAAAGAGAGATATGATGGATATCATGGAGAGAAGGGTGCAAACCTTGCATCCTATGGTGTTGACACAAACTGGTATCCTGACACTGGTGCCACTAATCACATCACCAGCAAGTTGCAGAAGCTCCTAGTAGCCAACAAATATTATGGGCAAGACAGGGTCCACACTGCTGATGGCACAGGTATGAGCATTAGTCATATTGGTAATTCAATATTGCGTACACCTCATAGTTGTAGGGTTTCGTAGCATGGAAAACAAAATTTTCTACCACATACAAACAAACAAGCCAAGATCTATCTACTAGATTGTAGCAACGAGTCGATAGAATAACTCACCCTCGAAGATTCCAAAGTGTTTAACAAGAGCGGATTCTCGTGGGTGATGTAGTCGTACTCTTCCCGATCTCAAGATCGCGTAGACGATCCTTCCGGCGCTGCGTTCCGGCAGCGCTCCCGCAGTCGGTCACACGTTCGGTACTCGACGAAGACCTTCCTCTCCCTTGTTCCAGCAGGCAGCGGAGGTTGTAGCACTCTCCTCGCGATTCCGGCAGCACAACGACGTGGTACCGGAAGTAGAGGGGAGATCTCGCAGGGCTTCGCCTTAAGCCGGAGCGAGTATGGTGGAGTATGAGAGAGTCCCTCGACGATCTAGGGTTTAGACACGCTGAGGAGGGGCAAGCCGGCGCTAGGGTTTAGCTAGGCGGCGGCGGCGGTTTGCCCTAGGGCCGGCGGTGGCTATGGAGGCGGCGGCGGCTTGGGGCTAGGGTTTAGAGGAGTAGGAACTTGTGTGTCTAGGAGGGACCGGCCGGCCAAGGGGAGGGGAGTCCCTCCCCAACTCGGCTTGGTGGTGCGCTGGTGGTGGGGAGGAGGGACTCCTCCCCAACTCGGTTTCCTCATCCTTTTCCACTTCCCAAAAATAGCCGTTTGACTTTCAAACTAGCCGTTTGACTTTTCAAACTAGGATTTGAATAAACCCTCTATTTTGTTCAGCGATGACACCGAGTACATGATGCAATCATACCAACTTGATATAACACATTCATGTACCCTTCCCCTCCAGAGTGTCGGACATTCCGGAACCTTCTAGAACATTCCCGATGAAAACACCGGAACCATTCTCCAACTCCGAAACGGGACTTTCCTTATATGAATCTTATTCTCCGGACCATTCCGGATCTCCTCGTGATATCCCGGATCCCATCCGAGACTCCGAACAACATTCGTCTCTTTCTCATCATTCCATAACTACTCAAACAACGTCGAATCCTTAAGTGTGTCTCCCTACGGTTCGTGAATTATGCGGACATGATCGAGACACTTCTCCGATCAATAACCAATAGAGGAATCTGGAAATTCATATGGCTCCCACATATTTCTACGATTACTTTGCGATCGAATGAACCACTAACATACGATACCAATTTCCCTTTGTCTCACGATAGTTTACTTATCTGAGGCTATGATCGTCGGTATCTCTGCATACCTAGTTCAACCTCGTTACCGATAAGTACTCTTTTCTCGTTCCCGTGATATGTGATACCTTGTGAGCCAGTCACATGCTTGCAAGCTAATTGGATGACATTTCACCGAGAGGGCCCAGAGTATATCTATCCGTCATATGGATGGACAAATCCCACTCTTGATCCATGTGTCTCAACCAATACTTTCCGAACACTCAATGCCACCTTTATAGCCACCCAGTTACGGTGTGGTGTTTGATGTCATCAAAGCATCCATCCGGTAAAGGTGATATGCATGATCTCATGGTCGAAGGAATTAGGTTACTATGTATCAGAAAGCATATAGCAATTGAACTATTAAAATGACTTGATCTTTATGCTACGCTTATCTATAGGAGTATGTCCACCATATCATTCTCCTAACGATATGATCTTGTTGTTAATAACATCTCAATGTTCATGATAGGGAAACCACAATCATCTATTAACCAACAAGCTAGTATTATATAGAGGCTTTACTAGGGACTCTTATTTTAGTCTACAAATCACACAAGTATTAATGTTTCCTTGTTAATACTATTATAGCATGAATGTAAACGTTTATCATAAACACAAAGATATAATAATAACTATATTTATTATTGCCTCTAGGGCATATCTCCAACAATAGTTCCTTTGATCTCAACAATATTCTTCATGTCCTAACGCATCTAAAAATCTTTTATCCGTTCATTATTTTACTCTTGATAATAATGTCTAAAAGAACATGTGGGCCCCCATGTGTGATTTTGGTAATTAATGACAATCTCTATAGATTAATGCTTGTATCAAGTTGTACTTGTAGGAATTTTCCATAGCCAGTGCTTGAACCATATGTTGGTTTCAAGGTTTGGAGAAGAAGAAAGTGAAGAGGATCAAGTGCATGGACGGATACACTATAGATCATGGGTGTATAGATGTACACCCAAATTTTTTAGCAAGAAACTCTTATATAGTTGTATACACAATACTAGTTGCTTGTTTTCTCTAACATATGTACTCCCTTGTTTATAAAAAAATATAATCTCTTTGTCCTAAAATAAGTGACTTAAGTTTGTCTAGATTCACATGTATCTATAATAAAATACGTCTAGATATATGCAAATCTAGACAAACTCAAGTTATTTATTTTGAGACGGAGTGAGTAGTGTTTTCCACCAACCACAAACATTCGATAAAAAGATGATCCATGCTTTGGACTAATAAAATCACACGGGACGGGATGGCATCAAAGTGATGGAATTGATAGAACTCTATTTTACTTCTTATTTTCCGTAATCCCTGTCACCTTTTAAGACATTTTCCTGAAAAAATCACAATATATTTTCCTGCAATACATAAATTATACTTTTATCTCAGTAGTTAAAATTTGTACACCCAAAACTAAAATCCTGGATCCGTCCCTGATCAAGTGATGACCAAGGTGTTCAAGGAGTGATCCACAGATTGGTCATGTGAGGGTGTTTTGAAGAAGAAGAAGATAGAGTTCAACACATGTATCTTCAAGACATCATCCAAATGATGTTAGAAGAAATGTTGTGCAAGCTAAAGACGTGCCATATCTAAAATATCTCATTCTTGAAGTTTTCCATCCCCAGTGATCATGGATCGATGAAGACAAGGTCAAAGTAAAGATTTCCCCATGTTGTATGGGGGAGCAACTTGCAAGTCTTCATCAAGCAAGTGAGTGCAAGAACAATCAAGAAAGTTGTTCCATCTTGAGAAGGACAAGATCATATACATCAAGATCAAATGTAATATGCGCAAGGCAAAGGTATGATCTTGATAGGGTTTCCTTCTTACCGGTCTCATGGTGTTAGTTGAGGAGACCGGTTGATAGGATAGATAATCGTACTATCAAGAGGGGCTCTCATGTGAGTAACTCGATCATATCTTTCGGAGAGAGATCAAACCTTTGCATACTTAGCATCATCCTTTCTTGGTTGTTATTTGGATATTATCCATGTGAGATTCTAGTGCTTGTGGTAATATTCATAACAAGCTCTAGTTCATCAAAAACGGATTTCCTTTTTATATCTCATTACGTTTTTTATCTTTGAGGTTTTCCAGTTTCTCACCAAGGGAGGTATCTCACATTATAATACATGATATATTCTCACTCGGTAGCTCTTGTTATCCTCTTTCAAAAAAAATGGTTTCGAGTCAATCGGAGTCCGAATGCAAAAGTTATGGTCGTTTCAATTTTGCTTTTTCTGCCTGCTGCCTCCCGTGAGTCCGGAGACTCCGGAGTCCAGGCTCGGAGACTCCAGGTTCTAGGCCCGGAGACTCTGGTCTTGTCTCCAGGGTAGTCTCCAGCCCTCCTAGTTCTGCTCTCTGTATCCATCCCCGAAGTTGGGCCCGGAGTCTTGCTCAGCATCGGAGACTCTGGGGCTAGAGCCCGGAGACTCCAGTCTAGTCTCTGGCCCTATCTCCGGGGTTCATCGAAATGCGTACTGGATGCCCCTCCGGAGAGAAGCGCGGAGTCTATCGCATGCACCGGAGTCCCCCTAGAATTGTAGCCGTTGGAGGTCACTAACCCCGGAGTCTCCAGCCTACAGGGCCCCTTCTTCTACCTTTGGTTGCTGCTAGTTCCCCAACCTTAAGAACCCTAAAGTTGATCCACCATTGTTGACCTCTTAAGCTTGCTTCCCTCTCAATCCCTCCTATGATTCTTGCCTATACTTTAGGGATTTGAAAGAGGAGATCTAGATCTACAATCCCACCAATCAATCTCTCCTCTAAGTGAGGGGAACATATTGGGATCTAGATCTTAGAGTCTTTTGTGGATTTCCTCCATTGTTCTTCCTCTCTTATTCCCCCACTAGCTTTTATAGCTTTGGTGGAATTTGGAGATAAGGACTTGAGCACTTGTTGTGTTCTTGCCATTGCATTTGGTGCATCGGTTTGAGTTCTCGGTGAGGATCCGTTTGGGTGAAAGCTGAGAAGCTTTTTACTCTTGGTTTCTTGGAACCCTAGATGGTTTAGTTGTTTTGCATGTTTAAGGATTACTTGGGGCCTCCAATTAAGTTGTGGATCTTTCCCCAAGCTTGTTTGTTGAGAGCCTCCAATTTAGTTGTGAAGAAGTGCCCCAACCTTGTGAGAGGTTTCGGATTGCCACTGACAAGTGCACCAATAGTGGAAGTGTGGATCGATCCCATTGGGGTGAGATTCATCGGAGAATAAGGGAGGCCTTTTGTGGCGTTGGTGGTTTGATACCACCCCCTCTCCAAACAAGACGTACTCCATGTTGGGAGGAACTCGGTAAAACATCGTCGTCTCTGCGTGCCTCGGTTATGTCTATATCTGAGGTCTTACTTATACACCTTACTTTGTGATAGCCATCGTGCTTGAAGTATATATCTTGCTATCACATAGTTGCTTGTCTTGCTTAGCATAAGTTGTTCGTGCACATAGGTGAACCCTAGTTGTTCTAGGTTTTGTGCTTGACAAAGTAAACTCTAGTTTAATTCCGCCTTAGTTTAGCCACTCTTGGAAAAAAATTAAACCACCTATTCACCCCGCCCCTTCTAGGCGACATCTGTATCCTTTCAATGTCTTTATTGAGTTCCATCCTTTCTTCTTTTTAATTAAGGATCAAGCAACTCGAAGAATCCTGTTTAGAGGTCACTGCCATGGTGGTATATATCCCTTGATGCCTACCTTTCATGAGACCTCCAAGAATGCATTTATGAAAATAAATCCATCATCCTCTACATGACATCGTCGTTTAGGACATCCCTCCTTGTTTGTGGATTAACAGGTTCTTAGAAGAAATAAAATAACTTACACTCCAGAAAGTACTCTATATGTTTGTGAATCTTGTCAGCTAGCCAAGAGTCACCAGTTGCCATACCCCATATCCTCTAGTGTCTCTACTACTCCTCTGGAGCAAGTATTCTATGATGTATGGGGTCTTGCCCCTCTTTCTGTGGGAAAACATGCATACTATGTAAGATTTATTGATGATTTTAGCAAATTCACTTGGATTTATTTCCTTCAAAAGCGTTCTGATGTTTATCAAGTCTTTCTCAACTTTCATCAGTATATTGAGCGCAAGTTTGATAAGAAAATTGTCACTATGCAAACTGATTGGGGAGGCGGGTATGAAAAATTAAACAATTTCTTTCAAAAAGTTGGCATCACTCACCATGTTTCATGCCCTCATGCTCGTCAACAAAATGGTTCTGCTGAAAGAAAACATCACCACATAGTTAAAGTTGGTCTTGCATTACTTGCAAATGCTTCCATGCCACTAAAATTTTGGGATGAAGCTTTTTTTTACTGCCACATTTCTTATAAACTTACTTCCCAACAAAGTCCTAGATTTTGACACCCCTGGTGAACGTCTTCTTTATATTACACCCAACTATAATGCTCTTCGAACTTTTGGTTGTGCATGTTGGCCAAACCTTCACCCTTACAATAAACATAAGCTTGCTTTTCGCTCCAAGCGGTGTGTTTTTCTTGGATATAGCCCTCTTCATAAAGGTGTCAAATGTCTAGATGTATCCACGGGACGAATTTATATCTCTCGTGATGTAGTCTTTGATAAGAACATATTCCCTTTTGCCTCCCTACATCCTAATGTCGGTGCCCTTCTCAAACAAGAAATATTGCTTCTTCCATCATCTATATCTTCTTATCATGAGGGTGTAAAAAATATTGATAACCACATGTCCCCTATTGTGCATATTACTGATGTGCAGCAGGTGGAAGAAGTTCCAGAAACAAATCCCAGTCAAAATGATGCTTACATTGATTCAGAAACTAATGTTGAAACTCAACCGCAAGATGACGAAATAGACATTGAAAGCGAGGCTCATCCCTTCGAACATTCTCTTGCACGTTACGATCCTGATGCGCGCCTCATCGAGGTGGACTCTCCCGCCCAGTCATGTGTAGAATCGCCGCATGCTAGACACCGTGCCCCCACTCTGCCTGGTCGCCACGTCGAGGCAGCATGTGGTGGACACACGCCTGGTTGCTCGTCTCCCCCGTGAACGCCAGTGAGCGGGCTCCACTTGGCACTGCGGACAATGATGTGACCTCGCCTAGTCCCCATCCCTTGCGTTGTTGTCGCCCCGGTCACTATCACCAGGATTGTCTGTGGCCGGCGCTGGTGGGGAGAATTCTGCTGCTGCAAGTAGTACAACCTTTTGTTGTGGTACAACCACAACCCATGGATCCTCGCACCCGTCCTCAAAAAGGTATATGCAATCCCAAACAATACACTAACGGCACTATTACATATGGCATGCTCTCTTCTACATGTGAACCATATATGCTTAAAGAAGCTCCCAATGATCCCAACTGGCGTCAAGCGATGTAAGAGGAATACGATGCATTGATTCAGAACAAGGCTTGGCATCTTGTTCCTCCCAGTAGCAGCAGAAATTTAATTGACTACAAATGGGTATATCGCATCAAGAAGAGAGTAGATGGTTCTATTGACAAATACAAGGCACGGTTAGTTGCAAAAGGTTTTAAACAAAGGTATGGCATTAATTATGCAGATACTTTTAGTCATGTGGTTAAGATTGCTATTATCGAAATTGTTTTATCTCTGTCTGTTTCTCGTGGATGGAGCCTACAGCAGCTAGATGTCAAGAACGTGTTTCTACATGATGTTCTGGATGAGGAGGTCTATATGAAACAACCTACAGGTTTTGAAATTCCCCATGCTCCGCATTATAGTTGTAAGCTTGAAAAGGCTCTATATGGACTGAAACAAGCACCTAGAGCCTGGTATTCTAGGTTGAGTTCCAAGCTATGTGATCTTGGTTTTACACCTTCGAAGGCTTACACTTCACTATTTCTCTATAACAACTAAGGTATTGTCATTTATATGTTGATTTATGTTGATGGCATCATAGTAACAAGCTCCTCTGATCATGCGATCACTACTCTGCTGAGAGACCTCAATGAGAATTTTGCCATTAAAGATCTAGGTGATTTACATTTCTTTCTTGGTATTGAGGTTAAGAAAAATACAAAATGGTTTAATTCTGACACAAGAAAAATATGCTACTGAGTTACTTGCTAAGGTTCGAATGCATGGGTGCAAGTTTGCACTAACACCTTTGTCCTCTACATAGCATCTATCTCTCACTGAGGGTACATCACTAGGTTCTAAACACAGTACTCAGTATCACAGCATTGTTGGAGCTTTGCAGTATTTGACATTGACACGTCCAAACTTGTCCTACTCAGTGAACAAGGTTTGTCAGTATCTTCATGCTCCAACTATAAAACACTGGTCTGCTGTTAAACGTATACTCGGATATATACAATATACTTTGAAAATTGGAATCACCTTTATCAAATCTCCTTCCACATTTCTTAGCGCCTTTTCAAATGCAGACTGGACAGGTTCTCTTGATGATAGGCGATCCATAGGTGGTTTTGCTATCATTGTTGGACCAAATCTGGTCGCCTGGAGTGCCAGAAAACAAGCCACGGTGTCCAGGTCCAGTACTAAGGCTGAATATAAAGCATTAGCAAATGCCACAACTGAGCTAATTTGGGGTGAAGCTCTTCTTGGTGAACTTAGAGTCAAGTTGAAAGAAAAACCATGTCTTCGGTGTGACAAATCCAGTTTTTCATGCTCACACTAAACACATTGAGATAGATTTTCATTTTGTTAGAGAAAGAGTTGCTGACAATTTACTAGATATTAAATTTGTTTCAAGCAAAAATCAAGTAGCAGATGGCTTTACAAAAGCTCTCCCAGTCAAAACGTTAGATGAGTTTAAGCGTAATCTCAACCTTTCTAAAGGTTTAGATTAAGGGGAAGTATTAGATGTATTTGGTTGTATTTCATCCATGTATATGTATGTATTTGGATACAATACTTTGTAACACCCGGCTTTGTGCCTCATATATTGACACGTAAAGCATCATTCCGGTCATTAATTTGACAATTGACAAAGGTGTGAGTACTATTAGTCTGGTACTTAACTGTTTCTGAACTAGTAGCATTTTATTTTTGAACAAACTAGTAGTATTTAATTATTAACTTTGAGAAGTCTACTAGCTAACCTTTTTCATCTCTGTCTGCTGATGATGGTAACGTAGCTTGCCTCTCCTTTGTGATTTGGTTAAGTGCCATGCAGTCAAAATGGTCAAAAGTGAAAAAACAAAATAAACAATCGAATCTCTATATGTACCAACGCACAATGATCTGGATTCTTGGAGCACCGTGCATGGGATGATTCAGATCTCACTCCCCTGCAAGCTTAGCTGCATTCCTTGTCTGAAAAGGGATGAAGATTTTGACGAGGAGCAGCTCGGTTCCCCAAGTGACATGGATGAACGCACAAGATTACTAGTGCTGCTTGGAGCATTGCGCGGGACTGGAATATTTGGAGCCACTCGGCAAGCAACATGTTCTCCCCATAATAAACTAATTCTGCCAGGAGGCTAATGCTATGTCCTAACCTATCATAAATAAAGTTGTTGACAAAAGGTCAGAGTACTACGTACTTGTTGTTAACTGGTTCTGAAACAGTGAACTCACTCAGTCAGTCCAATTTTTCACTGTCTGAAAGTGCAACCATTTTCTTGCCTGTCGTCCATGGTGATGGCCTACCATCTTCTGTCATTTGGTTCAAGTTGGCCAAACAGCCAAAATGGTCACAAAAGAAAGAAACAACTGGACTGACAAACAAGCAAAGGAAACGTAATAAAAATAAATAAAATCAAAAGGTCTCACAAGTACCTATGTACAAAAAAACAGAGTGAATTGGTTCTATCCCAAGAACCAAGGCACAAGAACAGACGAGAAAAATGTCCTACACGGCGGTTTCTCCATCACGTATCTACAAAACTTTGCTTCTACAACGAGTGCTGCTGCTACACTCGCTCACTCTGCTTATTCAGAACTCAAGGTGCTGCTCGTAGTAGAGCTCGCTGAGTGGCGGCGACAGGATCTCCTCCTCCAGCATCTTGAGCACGGCGCTCATCGACGGCCGCTGCCCCGGGTCGGCGTCCGTGCACATCGCCGCGATGTCCAGGATCGCCTCCACGGCCTCCACCTCCACGTCGCCCGACCGCTCGTCCACGATCTCCTCCAGACGGTGCTCCCCCGTCAGCGTGTTCAGCTGCAGCACCAAAGCAAAGTTCAGGCATTTTCAGACTGCTTTGGTCTTTCAGTCTGTGTGATGGCTTTTGGAGCACTTACCCAGCCGACGATGTTGAGTCCCTTGTTGAGGAAGCAAGAGTCGGTAGGCCTCTTTCCAGTCACCAGCTCCAGCAGAAGCACTCCGAAGCTATACACGTCTGATTTCTCGGTTGAATGGCCATTTTGAAGGTATTCTGATAGTGAAGTGAAAGTAAAACTTCGTTATTACTATGGATTGAAATAATTCAGTACTTGGAGGTGTCTAAAACTTGTGTCAAAGCACATCTAACTAGAAATTACACATGGAGTAACATAAATGTTCCTATAAGCTTCACTAATACGGATTCGAAAAATTTAATAGTTCAGAACATGGAAGGTATCTAAAGTGCTGTACAATTTTCTACAGCGAAAGGAGTTTTTTTTAAGGGGCTAATGTTAAAGGAGTTTATTTAGAAAATGCTGTTTAAGGAGTAATACAAATATCCCTATGGTATATGTTAAAATGAACATAACATATTTTCCTTAAAACAATTATGGAAAATGATACACATCCTCCGGGGGATCTAATCCCCCGGGTCGTCGCTTGCGCGTACGTACGTTACGCCAGGAGAGGCCCACCGTGCTGTCTTCTATTTTCTTATCCCCTCGTCTTCTTTCCATGAACATACTTCACGCAGCCGCCGCCTCCTGCCGGCACGCGTCCGCCGCTGAGCTCCGTCCTCCACCACGCGCCGCCGCTGACCTCTGCCCTCCGCCACGCGCCGCCGCGACCTCCGCCCTCCGCCACCGCCGCGGCCGGAGTAGGCCACCGCCACGCGCTGCCGCGATCTCTGCCCTCCGATACGCGCGGCCGCCGAGCTCCGCCCTCTGCCGGTGCTCCCGCCGGCGGTCGCCGCCCGCCCCGCGCCCTGCCACTCCTGGTGCTTCGTCCTCCGGCCTCCATCCCGCGCCTCTATGCAAAGCTCCGCCTGATGTGCTGCTACATGTGAGCTCTGATCTGGCGTACCGTCGCTGCTGTCAACGACGACGGCAGTCTCCTCACGTGCGGCCGCCAACATTGCTACCGAAGGACACCCCTGCCTCAACCCATCATAGATGCAACCGAAGATTTCGTGCATCTCCTTCTTGTTTGGCACGGTGCTACACAGACAGGATGACGATGCTACTGGAAGTGGTCATTGTTGCTACATATGAAGGGTCGCGATGCTACCGACGAATAGATGTGTTTTGATATTTTTGCTAAAGTGCGATGCTACAATAGTTGCAAGTTTTTGCTATTTCTCTCTATGTTTTTGCTACAATATCACAAAGTATTTGCTACGACATTTTCGATGAAAGTTCTGAGCAGAGTCGGTTTTGCCACGGTAGTCACCGGCGATGTCTCCGGCGAGGTCGGCCTTTTTGCTACATTATCAAATTTTTTTTGCTATCATGGTTTTGTGATTTTGCTACAAGTGTGTAAAATCTTTGCTACACGGTCTCCGGCGAGGTCTATCGGCGAAAGTCTCCGGCGAGGTCGAATCTGCTACATTAGCATAATTTGTTTGCTACAGAGTCTCCGGCGAGGTCTCCGACAAAGTCTCCGGCGAGTCAGTCTTTTTTTTCTATTTTTTAGAGCGAACCTTTTTTTGCTACGTGTAGCAAAAACGAGACATTTTGTAGCAAATCAGGTTAATTCGTAGCAAAAGCGAGAATCTGGACAAAAAAAGATACGTGTCACACAGGGGACCTAGGGGATCGGAGGAAGTTATCCCCCAGGGGACGCGTAGCGCTCGCCAACAATTAATGCAGAAATATTCATGTAACATGGTACAATGTCGACTAGCGTAGAGTGAAGAAAACAAGTACCTGGTGCAAGGTACCCAAATGTACCGGCCACAACAGTCGTGACATGGGTCTCACTGTCCACAAGCAGCCTCGCGAGGCCGAAATCAGAGACGCGGGGCTCCAGGAATCTGTCTAGAAGGATGTTGCTGGCTTTGATGTCCCTGTGGACAATCCCCGGCGAGCAGTCATGGTGCAGATACGCCAGCCCACGAGCGGAGCCCAGGGCGATCTTCATACGCGCGTTCCAGTTCAATGGCTGATCGTCCTGTGCGTCTCCTGCCATTGGTGGTAGTAACTCGGCGCGGTAAGCATGTGATGACATTGCACCAGCAGCAACACTTGCACCAATAATCATGAAACAAACTATAAGGTGGGTCTAACCATGAAGATAGCCGTCCAAGCTGCCCAGCTCCATGAAATCGTAGATGAGCAGTTTGGCCGTGGAGAGCCTGCAGTATCCTCGCAGATTGACGAGGTTAATATGCCTAATGCTGCCCAGGATCTCGAGCTCCTTCTCAAAAGTCTTGTCTCGTCTCTCTCGGGTGAGGTCGATCCTCTTGACAGCGAATGCCGTGCCATCATCCATCACCATTTTGTACACCGTGCCAAACCCGCCGCAACCAACCACGTCCTCTTCATCCAGCAGCTCCAGCCTTCTGATGATCTCACTCGATGAATACGGAAGGTTCCACTGGTATGTCACAAGCTTTGCACCTAAAGTCATGAAGGAAACAGCAGAGCATAACAACAATTAGCCTCCATTCAGTGAGCCTGGACAAAATTCATCAATTAAATGTTGTCGGTCAATACCATCCGGGACAGTTGGCTTGTCCATTTTTACATAGTCCACACCGTTCTTCTTCCTGGACAGCAAGCATACCCATAGGAAACCCATTACCGCGATCAGCGCAACTGCCATGGTTGACATTGAACCGATCACAATGCCATTCAGAAAGTGCGAGGTTTTGTTGCTGCTGATCGGAGAAACGCCTGTTTGTTGAGCCAAAACCGTATGACAAAATCAGTTACATCAGGCACATTGAAATAAATAAAGCTGCTCCTGAAACTGGGAAGGTGGTGTCCAAATCAATGGGATGTAAGACTTGCCTGATGAGGAGAGGGGATCGGAATGCGGCAGCACCGCAGGAAACCCGAGGGTTCCACGGCAAGCTTTTTGGATGAGCAGCCCGCAAAGCTCGAGATTTCCGACGAAACTGCATTTGCCAGGCATCGTGTGAAGAAATGCACTAGAAAACCGCATTTCTAAATTTCTAGCAAACACATTACTAAGTGATACAAACTAGATATATCACTGGTTCATACTTGCAACAGATAAGCTATCTCATTCCCTCATCATGAGGAACGCTGACAAAAGAAATGGGGAGGTCAGAGTTAAGCTTACGAGCTGCTCTTGAAGGTTCCGAGGACGCCAACAGTTGGGATCTCTCCCGAGAAGAAGTTGGTAGACACATTCCTACAGAAAAATCACATATCAGCATTTCTGTCAATTCAAAGCCGTAAGCAATGCCAAGAAGATAGGAGTACAGCAAGGAAAAGAAAAACTCACAAGAACCGCAGATGGGCCAGTCTCCCGATTGACGCCGGTATCGTGCCCCGCAGAAGGTTGCTGGACAAGTCTCTGCATCCACAACACACATCAGACCATTGGAGTATAAAAAACAGCGTAAGCAATGAGCCTAACTAGTCAATGAGTCTTGTGAACTCCGAAGAACGTACAGGATGGTGAGGTGCTCTAGCTCGCCGACCTCGGGAGGGATGCCCCCTTGCAGGTAGTTTGCCCTCAGGTAACTGAACAGACAAAATCGAGTGAACTGATATTAATACAGCAGAGCATATATAGTGGTAGTGGTAGGTAGTGAGTGGCATTACATTGCTCTGAGCTCGGTGCAGTTCTTGATCTCCGCGGGGATGGGGCCGTGCAGGCTGTTCTGGTGCAGAGCTCTGGAGGAATAAGAATGAAGGAGATATGAGAGCCTGCTGCATCCTGTGCTGAAATTAGAGGGCAGCAGACACCAGGTGCGAAGAAATCTTACAGTCTCTGCAGCTTACTGAGCTTCCCGATGCTGGGCGAGATGATGCCTCCGAGCTGCATGTACGGCAGATTTCTGGCACAAAAGAAAAGGACATTATATACCGACGGGCAAGGAATCCAAGAGGGCATCGGGAACCGGGCCACAGAAGAGTGAAAATGGGGGGGAAACGCTGATGAATCGAGAACGCGAGGTGGGGAATATCGGTCAAGCTAATCTAATCTGAAGAAGAACGCAGCAGAATGAGGGTGCAGGAGCAGCAGCAGCGAGTACGTACATGGACTGGACCCTGAGGTCGGGGAAGGAGCAGGAGACCCCTTCCCAGCCGCAGGGATCGCCGTCCGCGGGCCTCCAGCTTCCCAGCCTCCCCGCCGTGGCGTTGAATGCTGTCTTGAGCTCCAGCAGCGCCTCCCCTGCAACCCAATCCGATAAATCAAGCAGAGCATGAGAAATCGGCGCGCGAGGGTTTGATTTCAGAGAGGGATTGATTGGCTGGCTGGAGCCGAAATGCGGGCGGTACTGACCGTCCGGGGTGAGCGCCACGGATACGGTGGAGCAGAGGAGGAGGAGGAGCGCCGTGGCGGCGACGAGGGCGGCGGCGGCCCCATTGCTGCTGCTGCTGTGCTTGGCCATGGTCTGGGACTTTGGGAGGGGTTTGTTTGAAGTGAGTGAGCGAGCGAGCTTTGGGGGAGTGAGAGAGAGAGAGAGAGTGAGGTGTGGAGGAGAAGCCAGCTGCCTTTAATTATTTGCGCGCATGTGTGTGCTGACGGGGAGTCCCAGGCAGGTCACTGTACACCCGCTGACCTGCGGGTCCCAGTTGTGTCTGTGGTCCCGCCGCTCGGTCAGAGGCGCAGCAGATGTTTTGGTCCATGGGAGTGGACGCTTTCGAAAAGGCAGGAGTGAACTACTACTAGTATGGAATTGGAGGATTAGACAAAACAATGGCTGGAGCTGAAGCAGAGCAACTGCAAGGTCATATTGCTGTTACTAGTTCATTAGCGATCTTACAGTTACTAGTAGTTCTTGTTCATGAAACTGGCCGTTGTTGGCTTGCTGGAGGAAGGAAACGGAGGCAAGCAAGAGAAAATGGACTTCAAATCGAATGGATTTAACTGAACTGAAGTTGCCATCACACTACCTACCTAGTACGAGTGCAGTATAATGAAGAAGCAACAAGCAGTGGCTGGTGAGTGAGTGTGTGTGTGTGTGTGTTTATGAGTCGTGTTGCAGGGATAGGGAACAGAGTCCAAATACTCTAGCCGTTGATGCTGGGAAATGGAATCGTGGGACGTGACTGATTTTCCGACGGTTGGCCACCACCTCTAGCACCAGCACGACACGTCCTCCGTTTTGATCCAATGCAAGACTTGCTATTTGTTTGGACATAAAGAGTTTGTTCTGAAGGGAATCAAACTTTCTCAAGGTACAAAACCAAGTATTTGTGATACTAGAATATTTTTTTGCTTTTTCTAATAAGGTATAGTAGTTCAAATTCGAAGCTAATCTAGTAGTATGTCAGATCTGAAATGGAGAGCAAATGAGTAGGTATAGTTCACAAAGTCACCGAGGCTACGTCCTACGGTCCTAGAGAAACGGAGGCAAGCAGGACGAGTTCTTGTATCGTCACAAAAGAAAAACGTAACAAATTCTGGACTGACCGATGGACAGGAGACATGCCATTCTGTGATAGAAATCCAAGGTTTTTTGAGAGACCTGTTAGATTGATCTCTAACGTGACAGAGCCTAACGGCCTGCCACGCTCTTATCCCCGCCCTGATCGGGGGCGCCCAACCTTATTATGGCTGGTGGGTCCCTGTTGCCGCGCTATATAAAGAGATGAGGGACCGGTTGCACGCGGTACGAGGTTTGTCGCGGTGCCGCTCGTCCCACCGATATCCCTACCGATCTAGGGTTTTAGCGTGAGCCGACGGGAAGCGCCGCCACCACCGCACACCCACACCGTAGCCCCTGTTTCCCATGGACGCTAGCAGCAGCGCCAACTCCAGCATCCCCTCTGGCTCGTGTTCATCGAGTCAGAGCGCGGGTGGTACCCCTCCTTCCTCTCTCTCTATCCCCCTCGGATCTCCTAGTTCCAATCCAATAGTGTCTACCGAGAGTAAAACTAGGGTCAACATTGGTATCAGAGCATTTGGCTCGGTGTTTTTTCTTTGGTAGAAAAGCAAAAGAACAAAAGCAAACCCTAGATCTATAGTGTGCCTGCCTCACGGCCGCGCCGTTCCTCTCGATTTAGATGGGCATCCTATGGAGACATCTAAACGAAGAACCAACCCCTTCGGGGGCAAAGCAAATCCCTAGATCTAACCCCGAACCAAAAGATCCCCAGATCCCGCAAGCAAATCCCCATAGAAAACCCCAGATCCCGCAAGAGAGAAACCCTAGATCCCGAAAGAGAATACCCCAGATTCAAAACCCCAGATCCCAAATCCGAAAAGTGCAAAGGGTCGCCGTCGTGCGCTGGCAGAGGGCGTCTCCACTGCACCGTTTGACGGTGGTGTGCCCACCCTCGGGTGGACACACCGCTGGCAAAGGGGGCAGGAGGACGCCGGCCTTCTCTCTCTCTCTCTCACTCACCGTCGTCGATGGAGGGTGTGGGAAGGTGGAGTATGGGTAAGAGGAAAAGAAAGGGGAGAAGGGGAAGCGGCGTAGGAGAGGGAGGGGCTCGCCGCCGGCGCCGGGCGGGGAGGCCACCTCACCTCGCCAGCACCGCCAGAGAGAGTGGAGCGGGAGGGAGGCTCACGGGGGGAGTGGGGGATGGCTAGGGTTAGAAGGGGCTGTGGCGCCCAGGGGGTTTTGTTCCGCCAAAAAGCGCTCCCGGCCGCAGGATCTAGGGTGCTGGGATGGACGGCCAAGATCGGCACTGCGGGCGCCGTGGGCACGCAGCTGGGCCAGGTGGGCCGGCCACAGGCAAGCGAGCGCGCAGGCAGGGGCGCGCGTAGGTGGGCCGGCTGCAGGCAAGCGAGCGCGCGGGCAGGGGCGCGCGTAGGTGGGCCGAGCGCGGGCTGCTGGCGGGGCGAGCGCGCAGCAGGCCGCGCAGCTGGGCCAGGCGGCAACGGCAGCGCAGAGAGGCGCGCGCGTTAGATAGCAAAGAGGTCGCGGTTGGACGTGGGCCAACGTGGGTCGCGCACAGTTCCAATAGTACAGCCAGTTTTTCCTGTTTTTATTTTATCGAAGCAGGTTTTAGCTGTTTTAGTTGTTTTTGTTCAGTTTTTTGAGCAATTTTCTGCATAGTTTTTCTACTCAAATTTATTCCAATAAATTTTGATTAGAGAATTCAAAAAAGTGATAGTTGTGTGACTTCACTAGCACCAACAACAATGATTTCCTTAGCACACCTATTGCTTCACCTGCTCCTGATGCTACCTTTTATGAAATTAAGCCTGTTTTGTTGAATCTTGTGATAAGAGAGCATTTTTCTGGTGCTGGTTCTAATGATCCCGCTGCCCATCTTAATAGCTTTGTTGAACTTTGTGAGATGCAAAAGTATAAGGATATAGATGGAGATATTATTAAGCTCAAGCTTTTTCCTTTCTCCTTAAGAGGAAAAGCTAAAGAATGATTGCTTTCTTTGCCTAAATATAGTATTGATTCTTGGACTAAGTGCAAAGATGCTTTTATTGGAAAGTACTATCCTCATGCTAAGATTATATCTATGAGAAGTGATATTATGAAATTTAAACAGCTTGATAGTGAACATGTTGCTCTAGCTTGGGAAAGAATGAAATCCTTGGTTAATAATTGCCCTACTCATGGACTCACTGTTTGAAAGATTATCCAGACTTTTTATGCAGGTTTGAACTTCTCCTCAAGAAATCTGTTGGATTCAGTTGCTGGAGGTACCTTTACGGGCCTCACTTTGGGTGCTGCAACAAGGCTCCTGGATAATATGATGGTTAACTACTCTGAATGGCATGTTGAGAGAGCTCCACATGGTAAGAAGGTAAATTCTGTTGAGGAAACTTCCTCTTTGAGTGAAAATATTGATGTTATTATGGATATGCTTGTTAATGGGAAAGCTCCTCTAGATCCTAATAGTGTTCCCTTAGCCTCTTTGGTTGCTCAAGAAGAGCAAGTTGATGTGAAGTTCATTAGAAACAACAATTTCAACAACAATGCCGATAGGAATAATTTTGGTAGCAACAACAATTATAGGCCTTATCCTCCTAATAATGGAAATTCCTATGGAAGCTCTTACAATAATGCTAGGGGTGCCCCCTCTGAACTTGAAGTCATGCTCAAAGACTTTATTGGTAAGCAAACCACTTTCAATAAGACTATAGAGGAAAAGCTTTTAACTGTTGAGAAAAATATATCCTCTTTGTCTGAAGCTTAGTCTTCCTTGGTTAATAAAATGGCTGCTAAACCTGAAACTATGGAAAACACCTTTGCTACTTCTCATGCCATACAAGTTACTATTGATGAAAATGTTAGGCTGTTAGCTCAACTTCATGCTAAGTGGAAAAGGGAAGCTGAAATTGAAACAATAGTGTGTGCACTATCACCACCAAACCACAAGTAGTCCATATTCCTACTCCTACTATGCCTAAGCCTATTGAGCCCACTACTAGTGATGCCAAGTTTGACTTTGATATTGATGGTTGCAATATTTCTGAAGTGATTATGTTCTTGCAAAAGCTTGCTAGAAGTCCTAATGCTAGTGATATGCATGTTGCTTTCACCAAACACATTACAAATGCTCTTGTGAAAATTAAGGAAAAGAAGCTAAAACACAAAGCTTCTATTCCTAGAAAAGTAGAAGATAGTTGGGAACCCATTATTAATATACAAGTTAATGACTTTGATCTCAAAGCTTCATGTGATCTTGGTTCTAGTGTCTCTATTATGCCTAGGAAGATTTATGAAATGCTTAATTTACCACCTTTGGAAGATTGCTATTTGGATGTCCCACTCAATGATAATGCTAAGAAGAAACTCATGGGGAGTATTAATGATGTTCTCATCATGGTTAACAATGCTTATGTCCCTGTGATTTCTATGTTTTGGATGTTGAATACAATGCTTCTTGTCCTATTACTTTGGGAAGACCTTTTCTTAGAACAGTTGGTGCCATCATTGATATGAAAGAAGGCACCATTAAATATCATTTTCCATCCAAGAAAGTTATTGAACACTTCCCTATGAGGAGAGAGAAGTTGCTTTTTGCTCCTCCTTTGAAAGAAAAATTTGATGCTAATGAGAGGGAAATAAGATTTGGGGAGTTGTTGTCCCGAAACAGATTTGTATCCTCCACCAAAAAAAATCGTGAGGAGGCTCTGTAACTCGGATTGAGCTCAAAATTTATGAATAAATCCCCCAGTATGTTAGATAACTTTCGTTAGTTCAATACTTTTTGATTTAAGCAACATAAGATGTTCGAAAAATCAGTTTCTACCTGCTGGTCTATTTTGACAGATTTCTGCCATTATTTGCATTTGCTTCTTATTGATTCCATTTTGAGTTCTCTTTAGGTGAATTGAGCTTTTTGAAGGAGTTGCTGCAGTAGCTTGTGTTTTTAGTGAAAAGCCTTGTTGTTCTAAAGCTTTGCCAGGGGTCTAATATCTTTTGAATACACTAATGTTGCTGATGAAGATTGTGTGAAGTTTTGTATGAAGGAAAAATTTCAGGTATAAAGAGAGAATGATGCAATGAGATGAAAAATGGACAAGAGATCAAGCTTGGGGATTCAACCATGGTGTCACCCCAAGAAATATCCAATAGGTACAAGCGTCAAAGCTTGGGGATGCCCAAGGCATCCCCTTCTTCATCAATAAAAAGCTCAGGTCTGTCTAGACACTTCGTTTTTATTGGTTCATGCAAAGTTGTGTTGTTCTTGGAGCGTCTTAGTTTTCATTTGCTTTGCTTAGGTTGTTTAGTTTACTTGAATAAAGTAGTTTGGACCCCCGTTCTCTATGTGTTGTTTTGCAAATAAGTTTGCTTGGTGTTTGGAAAGGAGTAGTAAGTTCTTGCTTGAAGTGCAAGAGGAGTTTGCATTGACCGTGACTTAGACTTTAGCATGACATGCTAGGTGTTGTTTTATCATTATGCTTAGTGATTATTGTTGTAGCATGTCTTGTTCAAAACAATTGGGATTGCTAAGTGTGCCTTGAAGAAATTATGCGTTGTTTTAGCATGCAAAAGCATAGTATTGTGGTATTCTCCTTTGATGTTTTGCTTAGGTTGACTTGGCACATGCTCACACCATGTTATGACTATGACAAGTCACCATTAGCCTCTATGATCATTTAGTCCTTAACTTGTAGTACCACTCTTTGCTTTGATTAGTATGCTTTGTTGCACTGTATGATTATGGCCATTATTGCTCTCTTAGTTGGTTGCTCCCAGTATTTTGCTAGCCTCCACTTGTATGAGTAAGTTCTACTCATGCTTCCAATTCCTAAGAAACCAAGTTATTCCAAAGTGTCCACTATAAAATCCTATGCATGGTGGGTTACACCGTTCCAAGTATATTCTTGTTTTCAGCTATCTTCCAATTAAAAACTATTTTGTTATGTGAAAACTTAGTGATTAAAGCCCTCACGAACTTGATGGCACACTTTATTCTTTGCCCCTAATAAACTTGAACCATTGTGACAACTTTGTTGTATATGCTTGCATTTATAAGTTGGAATTAGCGGAACCGTGCTATCATGGGGAACGTTTTCAACATTGCACCTGCACCTTGTTGTACTCAGTTGATATCATGTTCTTTTGTCTATGGATGTCACCGGTGTGAAATAAAGAGGGAACTTGTAAGTCCATGGATTTTGTATTCTGTGTTAGAGAAATGCCTAGGCCGCTAGCCTAAGTCATGCCTAATCATGGTGGAAACTTGCAGCATCACCATAATGAGCTATATATGAAGCATCCTCAATAAAAATCTATGCATATGGTAAATAAAAAGATTGCGGAGATGCTCATTGTCTGCTTGCCTTGTCATTTTGGTTATGGGAAAGCTCTTGTACCATGTGCAAGGGGTACCCCGTTGGCGGTTCTCAATGATATGCAAATACTTACAGTGACAAGAACTTACCTGGACCCAAAGTTGAGTATGCATGAGGTGTGGCCCTCGTATTCAAGGGACTTGAGATTGCCAACTTATACTTCGTCAAGCATATACTCTAGCTTTGCCACTTTAACCATAACCACTTCAAGATGCTTATGATAGGGGCAATGAGGGCTGAAAGCTAACAAGTACCATAATTTTTGGAAGATCTTTTTTTGAAACTTGTAATCCCTGCTTCCTTTACAAAAAAAGGCCTTTCTTCCACCACTATTGAGTCTCCACCTTCTACCTTTAGGCACCATTAAGAGAGCATAGTTGTCATTCTGTGTGCAGTGTTCCAAAGCTTATTAATTGATTCATATTGAGATATTACTTGTTCTTGTGTTATTTATTTCTAGTCATCCTTGTGAACTTTGCAGGTGTCCTATGCATCTATATTGCTACTCTATGAGGGACAAGCTGATTGCCACTATGCTATGTTTTCTGCATGTGAAATAAACAAACATTTTTCAATGCATGTTATTCATGATCTTTGTTTGTAGCTTGCAATGTTGCATGCATAGTTACTGTGTCCTATTGTTAGAACTCCATCTTTCATGCACATGTAACATCCCAAAACTTTAATCCAAGTTGATCAAGATCCAAATCATCAAAATTAGGGTTAACAAAAACTTTTCCATCTCAAAATATGAAAGCATTCATGTGTATGTGTATTTAAATTAGGAGTTCATTTGAATTGCCATGGTTCTGTGATTCTTTGCTTGTAGAATGATTCTTAGGTGAAATAAACATCATCTAAATAATTCCCAAACTTTTCCAAAGAAAAACAACTCGAAATAAATAAATGAAGTGAATGGTCATTTTTGGCAAATTAACTATCATGCCTACTTTGGCTATTCCTAGTACTCAAAACTTAATAGAAACAATTGTGGATCTTTGCACCCCTTGATAGTACACATGATTAGGTACCAAGGCCCACTTTGTGATCTGCCAAAAACATTCAAATGCTACGTTTAAATGACAGTTTAAAATTGAATCTATTTCATATGGGAAGATCCCACTATTTCAAAAACCACTCAAACAAGCTAAATTTTCAAAACCCAAGCAATCACAGAGTCTCAAGATTATGCCTAGCACACCCACCAAAAATCCTTTCAAAATTCAAAATGAATTTTCTTGCGGCCATTTCATCAAACACTTGGCAGGCAGAATTCAAACAAAACCAAATTCACTATTTTGAATAGTATTCTTGCCAAACTTGTCTCCCATTTGACCCCCATTTGCTCACATTGTCCCCTCTGGATCAAACCAGGGCATAACTACCCCATCCCCTACCTCCTAGCAGCATGGCCATGCCAAGCCGAGCCCACCTCGCCGACCAACTTGGTCGCTGCCGCAGCAGACCGCCTCCCCCTCTCTCGCCATGTCTAGGAGATAACCAGCACCTCACCGCTGCCCACTGTCCCCTCCCCGAGCCAGGCCCAACCATGGACCACCGAGAAATACCTGCGCCCAGTGCCACCGCGCCATGCCGAGCACGCGCCAGAGCGCCGCATCCGGCACGCGTGCACAAGCCGCCACTCGACCGCATCCCATGCCCACCGCGTCGCCACGACCCAGGGAGCACACCAGACACCCCCATTCGCCGTCCAACGCCTCACAGCCACCGCTCGCCGTCGAAGCCGCCGCCTCTGCCCTCAAAGCGCCAGCTCCGCCCGACCGCTTACCACCGCCCCTAAGCCCGCATTAAAGTCCTAGAGCACCGCCAGGAGTCCGCGCGTCGATCGCCACCCTCAGCCATGCCGCTAGCAGCCCGTAGCCATGTCGCCACCGTCGCCTGCCCATCCCTCTCGGTCTCGCCGTCGAGCCTATAAAAGGAGGGCACCCCTAGCCGTTTGCAGCACACCACTCCACTCCCCTCACCTCAATGATCATCCCACACCTCTAGCCGGAGCACGGGGAGCAGCAGCTCGCCGGAATTGTACCGGAGCATGCCGCCTCTGGAGGAGAAGGGCGCCGCTGATTGCGACCACCCCCGGAGTTGCCTTGATCGTCCCTGAGCTCGCCGTCGACCACCAGTCCGTTTGCCCGCCTCGCCGTCGTTGCTGGAGCCCTGGTACACCCCCTATGCACCCCCACCGAGCCGCTAGGGTTAGAGCTCCGGCGACAGGTCTGTCATCGACGATGATCCACAGCCATTGATCCCCACTCTAATCCAACGTCCCACACCGCCCCGTACCGCTTCGTGCGTTATGAGACACTAACTGGTGGACCCCTTGTCAGCTGAACCCCGCGCTGCGGAGTGACACTGGGCCTGCCCGTTAGCGTCTCCCGCGCGACCCAACAGTTTAAATTTAGATTTTCCATTTAATTTCA
Organism: Avena sativa; assembly: GCA_916181665.1. Lineage (NCBI taxonomy): Eukaryota > Viridiplantae > Streptophyta > Magnoliopsida > Poales > Poaceae > Avena > Avena sativa. Next base: position 224,957,827 of record OV702296.1, read on the forward strand.
AACACAGTTCTGTACATAGATTCAAAAATCAAATCAGCTCGACTCACTGAACCAAAATGCATGAAACTATTTTTTTAGAAAGGTACTAAAATGCTTAATCCAAGCCCGTTGGATTCAAACCCTTTGGAGTTATAGATCAACCGTGGTAAAAATAACAAGCCAGAATCTTTTCTACATTCAAACATTTTTCAAAATTCAACCATAAAATATTTTGAGTTGATTCCAACTCTCAAAAATCATATTTGATCATACCTTTCAGAATATATAAAAACATAGGAGTTTACTTGCAGAAATAATGTTCAAGTAATAAAAGAATGCCACATAGGCATCTCTAGTAACTTTTTTTAATTAAATAAAAAGGTTAAACCTTATTAAATTGTGACACCACTTTAAATCACATTCCCATGTACTAAAATATGTGGTGATGACATGTGTCAACATGATCCCATGTTTGAGTTGGAGAATATTAAATCTTAAGTGGTTTTTCAATGAGTAGAAATTAATTTTCTCAAATTAAAATAAATAAGACAAATGCTTTAATCCTTGTGATGTTAGTGATGATGCTAGATCATCTATAGTGCCACTTGGTGTGATGATTGAAAATAGTTAAGTATTGTTTGGTGATTGTGTACCTCGTATTTATTTATAGACGCTAGTACCGACCAAGGATACGAGGAGGAAGGAGGATACTACGAGGAAGAAGCCGGAGGAGAACTTCAACCACTGCTCTGCACAAGGCAAGCCTTACTATCCAAGTTGACCTATGCAAGCCAATACTTGAAACCTTGCAAGCTAACACTTTCTTGTTACCATGACAACTATATGCCTTAAGCATATGTGATCATACCCACCTGATAACCCAATCCTAGTTTTACTTGCAAGCTTTATACTTTATTTCTTTATCAAAGCTTTCTCTTAGAGTTTACATAGTGAATTGTAGATACTAGAAGGATATTGGAAGGTAGCATAAAGAGCATAAAATTTGGCCTAAGTTAGATAATCTTGATGTCATCCTAAGGCATGAGATTGAACTTAGCAAATCTTCACTTGTTTACCACCCCTCATTAGTATTCACCACCACTTGTAGATGCTAGTGCTAAGCATAAAACTTGATCAACTTTAGATGGGAATACTTGGTGAAAATGGTTATGAAAACCTTAGAATGATGAGTCATTCTACTGAAATGTTTTGACATGTGTTTCCGAACACCAGATGATTTTGGTGTCGAAAATGTTGAGGCATGAGCCTTAACCCTTTATAAAACTGATGGCTGTCTGGATGCGATATCATTCCAATTTTACCGTATAACCACAATACCCGAAAATTGGGTAGGGCTTGACTGGAAATTTATATACTTAGTATGGGTTCCCTCGCGGCCAAGGTCTGAGCTGAGGCTACCTTGTGAAGATTGTCCACCTGTGCAGTACCCAAGATGACAGTTGGTCATGGTTGGGAGGCCAAACTCACAGGAGAGGTGCCTATACTAGGGCGTGTAATTGAAAGGTTAGGATTGATTATCCGCATACTGAGTATGGTGAATTCAGGATTTATTCCTGACGGATGTACCGAATGTTGTGGTGAAAGTGTACAATATCTGCAGAGTGTCAAACTATTCGAATAGCCGCGTCCACGGTTATGGACAGTTGGAGTGACCATACTGTTCCCCCGTCAGATGTTCTCAAAATGACGTATGAAATGAATTGAGACTTTGACTTGACCACAACGGAGTTGTGATATGAAATTAAAATTCCCACATAGGTGTTATAAAACTTTCAACTAGCTTTCTTTGCTTTTGAACTTAGTAGAGTTAAATATGGCTTTTTGCAAAACAACCCTAGAGCTTAGCATCCTACTACACAAAACCCCCCTTAACTTGTTAGTATTAGTTTGCAAGTACTTAAAGAGTACTCATGACTTTGTCCCTGGCTATTCCCGTGGCCAGACTAGGAAGAGGAGTACCAGGATGATGGACCGCAGGAAGGTTACGACAACTAGGATCATCTCTCATCGTCAACATTGCCTGTGACCCTGAAGATGGAGCTTCGCCTACGCTATCGTTACTATTACGTTATTCCGCTACTTGAGTTGTATTAAGAACTGGATCATGAGATCCTTATTTGTGTAAGACCTTATGTATGGTTTGTAATGGACGATGTACTGTGATATCCAAATCTGTTATGTCTCGCAAAAATGGTAATCCTAGGATTGCGATGTATGGCATAACAGGCATCTGGGATTAAAAATCCGGGTGTTGACAGCACATGTTTAGAGTTCTCTGATCCCAGCTTTCAATGTTTGCAAATGGTTGGATCTTTATTGTGAGGGTGCATGTCACCTCAAAAATTATTCTGTTTATCACTTACCTACTCGAGGACGAGCAGGATTTAAGCTTGGGGATGCTGAAATGTTGGAAACGTATCTATAGTTTTGATGCTCCATGCTTGTTTAGTATCTACTTTGCTTTACTTGTCCACACTTCGAGGTGCTTTTTACATGTTTTCTGGTACTAACCTATTAACAAGTTGCAACAGTGCCAGACGCCTGTTTTCTGCTGTTTTTGGTTTCAGAAAAGTTAGTAAATAAATATTCTCGGAATTGGACGGGCAAACATTAAAGTCAATTACTTTTCGTGGGGAACAAGAAGTCCAGAGGAGAGCCGGAGGGGCCAGCCAGGGGGGCAGACCCACCCCAGGCATGGGTGGGCCTAGCCCCACGCCTGGCTAGGGTTTGCCACCCGTGGTCGCCTCCTGGGTCTCCCCCTTCGCCTATAAGAAGCCCCTGATGCAGAAACCCTGGGTACCCGATCACCACAAAACCGTTTGTAGCCGCCGCCACCATCATCCCTAGATCGTGGGGATCTGAAGTTCTTCTCGGCACCCTGCTGGAGGGGAGATCATCCTGGAGGCCTTCTCTCCAGTATGATGCGTGAGTAGTTCCACCTTGGACTATGGGTCCATGTAGTAGCTAGATGGTTGTATCTCCTCCTTTGTGCTTTCATGTATAGATCTTGTGAGCTCCGTTCATGATCAAGATCTAATCTATTTGTAATCATGCATGTTGTGTTTGCGGGGATCTGATGGATATTGAGATTATTATGTTGGTTTGATTAATGGTTTTGTCTTTATGATTCTATCATGTCTGTGTTGTTTGTGATCTTGCATGCTCTCCGTTGTTAGTAGCTATCTTGGCCAAGTAGTTGCTAGTGACTCCAAGAGGGGGTATTTATGCTCGATAGTGGGTTCATGCCTCTAGTTTTCAAGGGAAGTTACAGAAATCTCTTCGGTTGTAGATGTGACGTTGCCACTAGGGAAAAAACAACGGTCTCTTGTTCATGGAACATGTGGACTATTTACGTTACACACTTTGCTTAAAGCAGTTGTCTGTTGCTTGCAACTTAATACTGGAGGGGGTTCGGATGATAACCTGAAGGTGGACTTCTAGTCATAGATGCAGTTGGATGGCGGTCTATGTATATTGTTATATTGCCCAATCGAATCTCATAGGATCTTTCTAAATAGTAATTGCATTGTTATGCATTGCTCAGTTCTTGTCAATTGCCCTGCTGTAATTTGTTTACCCTTCATGTCATGTTGTTTATCTAAGGAGAGCACCTCTAGTGAACTATGGACCCCGATCCAATCTTTACCATTGATACATCTTCCACTGTTACTTGTTTACTTCCTGCAAACCTTTGCTTTCCACACCATACGTCCTTTGTTACAGCAAACCAGTGAGCTTGACAACCTCACTGATTCGTTGGGGTAAAGTCTTGAGTTTGTGTTGTGCAGGTCTCCGCGTTGCTTGCAACACCCGTGTGACGTTTTCTTCCTCCTACTGGTTCGATAACCTCAGTTTCTTACTGAGGGAAACTTGCTGCTATGCTGTTTCATACCTTGCTCTTGGGGTTTCCAATGAAGCGTCCCACGACAAGTGTTGGGCGCCATCATACAGCAACACTAGAAATCATCCACACTGATATTTGTGGACCGTTTCCTATGAAAAGTGTGGATTGTTATGATTCGTTCATAACATTCACAGATGAGTACTCCCGATATGGTTACATTTATCCAATTAAATAAAGATCTGAAGCATTGGATAAATTTAAAATTTTCAAGCCTGAAGTTGAAAATCAGTATGATAAAAGAATTAAGATAGTCCGGTCCGACCGTGGGGGGGAGTACTATGGTCGTCACACTCGATATGGTCAATTACATGGACCTTTTGCAAGGTTCTTACAGGAAAATGGAATAGTCGCCCAGTATTCTATGTCGGGCGAACCTCAGCAGAATGGAGTAGCTAAAAGGCATAACCGTACCCTCATGGATATGGTGCGCAACATGATGAGCTATTCCACCCTCCCATTGTGATTATGGATGGAGGCGCTTAAAATCGCCATTCACATTCTCAACAGAGTACCAAGTAAGTCGGTGCCCAAAACACCGTACGAGTTGTGGACAGGCAGAGTCCCCTCTCTGCGCCACTTGAGGGTCTGGGGGAGCCCAGCTGAGGCAAAAGTTTTTAATCCAAACATTGCAAAGTTAGACCCCAAAACAGTGTCTTGCCACTTCATTGGCTCTCCAAATAGATCAAAAGATTATCGTTTCTACTGTCCTGATAAATACACAAAGTTTGTAGAAACGAGACATACGGTCTTCTTAGAGGACGAATTGATGAGGGGGAGCATGGTAGCTCGGAAAATCGATCTTGAGGAGAAGAGGGTGCATGCACCTAATCCGATGACTCAGGAGCCATTTTTCTCGCTACCTGTTGTGTCACCATTGACAACCCCTGAGGTTGTGGTGCCGGCACCTGTTGTGACTCCACATGTGACAAAACTGGGAGAAGGTCCGGAACCTATCCGTCAGGAGCCGCCTGAACCCACTGTTGAGCACGAAAGGGAGCCGGAACAGCCACACTCAGCAAATGTGCCAGAACGTGAGGCACAAAATGAGCAAGAGTCTGACGAACTCAGAAGGTCTAAAAGAGAAAGAAGACCAGCCATTTCTAAAGAAATTTACAAAGTTTATAACACAAAAATAGTTCATATGGAGGGTGATCCCACCTCATATGAAGAAGCCATGAGAAGCCCTCACTCAACCAAGTGGGTGGAGGCAATGGAAGATGAAATGAAATCGATGAGTTCCAACAATGTTTGGGACTTAGAAGAAATTCCTAAAGGAGCCAAAACAGTAGGATGCAAATGGGTCTACAAAACAAAGTATGACTCCAATGGGAATGTAGAAAAGTACAAAGCTAGACTTGTGACAAAAGGCTTTATGCAAAGAGAAGGGGTAGATTACAATGAGACTTTTTCTCGGGTCTCATGTAAGGATTCCTTCAGAATCATAATGGCACTAGCTGCACATTTTGATTTAGAGTTGCATCAAATGGATGTTAAGACGACATTTATAAATGGAGATTTAGAAGAAAATGTTTACATGAAACGACCCAAGGGTTTTTTCATGGAGGGGAAGGAACATCTAGGATGCCGCCTAAAGAAATCCATTTATGTGTTAAAGCAAGCCTCTAGACAGTGGTATTTAAAGTTCAATGATACAATAAAAAGATTTGGATTTAAAGATAATGTTGAGGACAACTGCATTTATGCAAAGTTTAAAAGTGGGAAATATATTTTCCTGATTCTGTATGTGGATGATATCTTGCTTTCTAGCAGCGATGTCAGTCTACTACTAGAAACAAAGAAGTTCTTGTCTTCAAATTTTGACATAAAAGATCTTGGTGAAGTTCTTATGTTCTGGGCATAGAAATTCACCGAGATAGAAAGAATGGAGTGTTAGGACTGTCGCAGAAGGCATATTGTGAAAAGATTCTAAAGAAATACAATATGCATGCGAGTAATGCCACACCTGCTCCCATAGTCAAGGGCGATAGTTTTGGAAAATTTAAATGTCCAAAGAACCAATATGAGATCGATCAAATGAAGTCAGTACCATATGCTTCGGCCGTTGGAAGCTTACAGTATGCAGAAGTGTGCACTCGCCCTGACTTAGCTTTTATCACCGGGGTACTCGGTAGATATCAAGAGAATCCAGGCATAGAGCACTAGAAAATGGTAAAGAAAGCTTTGCATTATATGCAAGGCACAAAAGGCCTCATGCTAACATATAAAAGATCCGATTCCCTAGAAATAAGAGGGTATTCAAATGCAAATTTTGCGGGAGATAAAGATGATAAAAAGTCCACGACAGGATATGTCTTTACTCTCGCAGGAGGTGCTATTTCGTGGAGAAGCGCCAAACAGTCAATAGTTGCATCATCTATGATGTATTAATAATTTATAGCATGTTATGAGGCCATGGGACAGGCATTATGGTTAACGAAATTTCTACCCAACTTGAGAGTGGCAGACTGCATTAGCAGGCCACTAAAGATGTACTGTGACAACGATCCGGCAGTATTCTATGCTCACAAAAACAAGTCGAGTAATGCTACAAAGTCAATAGATATAAAGTATTATGTTGTGAAGGACAAAGTCCAGGATCAAACTATAAGTCTCGAGCATATAAGGACAAAGGATATGCTTGCGGATCTGCTAACGAAAGGCTTACCACCCAATGTGTTCAAGGAACACAGAGCCGGCATGGGATTAATGGAAAGCCTATGATTCCTGGACTACAAAGGCCCAAAAGTAACAGGATTTGTTTCAAAATAGAAAAGTATGTAGTGGCTGTATGACTCTATCGACAATTTTGCTGAGACGATGAAACATGCTCTATGTACTGATCCGTGATGAAACGAGTAAAGTATAAAGTATAAAGTTAAAAGTAAAGTCGAGATCAAGGGGGAGAATGTTAGATTGATTTCTAACGTGACAGAGCCCAACGGCCTGCCACGCCCCTATCCGCGCCCTGATCGGGGGCGCCCAACCTTATCATGGTTGGTGGGCCCCTGTTGCCGCGCTATATAAAGAGGTGAGGGACCGACTGCATGCGGTACGAGGTTCGTCGCAGTGCCGCTCGCCCATCGATTGTTGGAATTATGCCCTAGAGGCAATAATAAAGATGTTATTATTATAATTCTTGTTCATGATAAAGTTTATATTCCATGCTAGAATTTTATTAAGCGGAAACTTTAATACTTGTGTGGTTTGTGAACAACACCATGTCCCTAGTATGCCTCTATGGACTAGTTCATTGATTAATGATGGTTAAGGTTTCCTAACCATAGACATGAGTTGTCGATTAATAATGAGATCATATCATTGGGAGAATGATATGATGGACAGACCCAAACTAAGCGGAGCAATTAGATTGTGTCATCGTGTTCATCTTTGCGAAGCTTTTCTTATGTCAAATATTGTATTCCTTAGACCATGAGATAATACAACTCCCTAGTATCGGAAGAAAGCTTTGAGGTCATCAAACATCATCCTATGAGAGGGTGATCATAAAGGTGTCTCTCAGGTGATCGGAAAGTACCTGTTGGGTTGTATGTATCGAGATGGGATTTGTCCCTCCCAAGTCGGAGAGATATACTTCGGGCCCACTCGGTAATCGATATCAACACTGCTTGCAAGCATGTGGTTAAGTAGTTAATCACAAAGTGATATCGGATTACGGAACGAGTAAAGTACTTGCTGTGAACGAGATTGAACTAGGTATGACGGTACCGGCGATCAAATCTCGGGCAAGTAAAATATCACGAGACGAAGGGAATATATATATGGGATTGATTGAATCTTGGCATCGTGGTTCATCCGATATGATCATCGATGAATGTGTGGGAGTCAATATGGGTTTCCAGGCCCCGCTGTTGATTATTGATAGAAGATCATGTCTGCATATTCTCGAACCCAAAGGGTCACACACTTAACGTGTCTCCACGCTAGGATAGATTGGATAATTGGTTTATGAGTTTTTTTTCGGAGTCTCGGATGGGATCTGGGACATCACGAGAGGTTCCGAAATGGTCCGGAGAATAAGATTCATATAAGGCAATCCAGTTTTTGGAGTTCGGAATTGTTTCGGATTAATCGGTATTGTACCGGAAGCTTCTAGAACCTTCCGGAGGGGGACCAACGTGGTCCCACCTGCCGGGAGGGGGCATGGTCCTATGAGGGAGTGCCCTGGCCGCTTTGGGCCAGGGGCACAAGGCCCCATAGGGCCCAGCCGGCCAGATCTAGGGCAAACCCTAGGAAAGCTTCTAGAAGGGGGGAACTTGCCCCCCACTCCTCCCTCCTTGGCCGCCGGCTAGGGCTTGGGGGAGGGGCTAGGGCTGGCGCCCACCCCTCTATATATAGAGGGCTGGGGCGCACCCTCCCCCCACACCTCCTCCACAACCCTAGCCGCCCTGCTGCCCTCCTCTCTCTCCCTCCCGATTGCACGTAGGCGAAGCCCTGCTACAGAAACTCTCCACCACTTGCACCGCGTCGTCGCGTTGTAGATCCAATTCGTCTCTCCACCATACTTGCTGGACCGAGGAAGGAGGAGACGTCGAGGTGCCGCACGTGTGCATCTCTCGGAGGCATCGCCACTTGCGGTGTTAGATCGGATCGGATCGCGAGGAGGAGAAGCGAGTACGACTACATCACCCACGTTCCGACGAACGTTCCACTGTGCGAATCTTCAAGGGTATGAAGATCTCATCTAATCCCCCTCGTTGTTTGCATCTCCTAGATTAGATCTTGGCTTTCCCGTTTGCATCCGTAGAATTTTTTTGATTTACTATGCTGCGAAACCCTTCAGTGGTATCAGAGCTAGATCTATGCTAGATGTGTTTCACGAGTAGAACGCAACATGGTTGTTGCGGGAGTTGATGTTTTCTGTTGCAAGCCTCTTGTTTGTGTTCTTCTTATGACGCGTGATAGTGAGATTGAAGCGGTCCAGGCCAACCTTACGCGACGTCGTTCGCGAGACCAGCTCCGCACTTGACGTGTGGCTTGTTCCACACATGCGGCTGGTGGATGCCAGTTTCTCTCACTATAGTTGTCATGGGATTTACACCGGAGTTTGGCAACCATAATATCACCGTTGTGGCTTTCCGTAGATAAGAATCGTTCTTAGCTTGCTACTCCCATAAGCCACGTAAAACATGCAACAACAAAGTAGAGGCGTCTAACTTGTTTTTGCAGGGAGTGTTTTCTGTGATATGGTATGCCCCAAGATGTGATGTGTATGTTGTATGCAATGATCATGTTTTGTAATGTTTCACGACTTGCATGTCGATGAGTACACAACCGGCAGGAGCTATATGGTTGTCTTTATAATTGTGTATGACCTGTGTGTCAACTTCTTATACGCCATGTAATAGTTTCACTTTATCGCTAAGTAGTTAGCAATAGTTGTAGTTGCTATTCGTGGTGGAGGCAATCATGGTGGAGTGATGGAGATCATGCCGGCACGCACAAGATGGAGATCATTGCGCGAAGATTGGCTATACCATGTCACATAAAGTTATATGCATGTGATGTTTATCCTTTTATGTATCTTATTATGCTTAGATCGCGACGGTAGCATTATAAGATGATTCCTCACTTAAATATCAAGATAAAACTGTGTTCTCCCCATGTATGCACCGTTGCGAAAGTTCGTCGTGTCCAAGCATCACGTGATGATCGGGTGCTATAGACTCTACGTTCACATACAACGGGTGCAAGCCAGTTTTTGCCCACGCGGAAATACTTGGGTTTGACTTGACGAGCCTACCATGTACAAACATGGCCTCGGAACACAAGAACCGAAAGGTTAAGCATGAGTCATATGAATGATATAATCGACACTTTGTTGTCCACCATTGAAGCCACATCTCTTCTCGTGAAGATCGGATTAGGTGTGGTGAATTTGGATCGTGTTCACTAAACAACTTGAGGGATGTTGAATTTAGTGGGAGTTCATCTAGTAATTTGATTAAAAGTTGAACTAGTTATCATGAACATAGTCTAATTTGTACTTGCAAACATTGTAGATCAAATGGCTAAGTCCAACTTCAACTTCAACGTTTTTGCTGAGAAGGAAAAGCTTAGAAACAATGGGTCTAACTTCACCAACTGGTTCCGCAATCAGAGAATCATTTTCTCTGGCGGTCAAAAGGACTATGTCCTTGAGAATGCGCTAGGTGACGCCCCTGCTATAGATGCGCCGGCTAATGAGAAAGCTGTCTATCAGTCACGCAAAGATGATTATAGTGTGATTAAGAGCACCATGTTGTTTGCTATGGAATCGGACCTTCAAAATCATTTTGAAGACTATCCCGGGCCCTTTGAGATTCTTGAGGAGCTGAAAACTATGTTTCAGACTCAGGCCCGTTCTGAGAGATATGAGATATCTGAGAAATTCTTTAACTGCAAGATGGAGGAAGGGAGTTCCTTTAGTGAGCACGCCATAAAGATGTCGGGCTACACTCAACGCCTTGAGCAACTGGACTGCAAGATTCCAGAGGAGCTCAAGATTGACAGGGTTCTGCAATCACTCCCTCCCAGCTACAAAAGTTTTGTAGTGACTCACAATCAGATTGGTTCCACTGATACGATCACCGAGCTCTTCGCAAAGCTGAAGGCTACGGAGGTGGACATCAAAAAGGATAATCATGTGTTGATGGTCAACAAGCCCCCCACCTTCAAGAAAGGTAAGGGTGCAAAGAAGCCCTTCAAGAAAGGCGGCGGCAAGCACGTTGCCCCTGCTGAGAAGAAGCTCAAGTCTGGACCCAAGCCGGACACTTAGTGCTTCTATTGCAAGGACAAGGGTCACTGGAAGCGCAACTGTCCGAAGTACTTAGCGGACAAGAAGGCTGGAACCATCAAAGGTATATTTGATATACATGTTATTGATGTTTTCCTTACTAGCCCTTGTTGTAGTGCCTGGGTATTTGATACTAGTTCAGTTGCTAATATTTGTAACTCGAAACAGGAGCTACGGAATAGACGGCGGCTTGCGAGAGATGAGGTGACGATGCGCGTTGGCAACGAATCAAGAGTTGATGTGATGGCCGTCGGCACGCTCTCCTTAGTTTTACCTTCGGGATTAGTTTTAAACCTTAATAAGTGTTATTATGTGCCTGCGTTGAGCATGAACATTATTTCTGGATCGTGTTTATTGCAAGACGATTATTCATTTAAATCGGAGAATAATGGTTGTTCTATTTATATGAGTAACATCTTTTATGGTCATGCACCTGCTGTGAATGGTTTATTTCTTCTGAATCTCGAAAGGGATGAAACACACATCCATAACATTGAGGCTAAGAGATGCAAAGTAGATAGTGATAATACTACTTATTTGTGGCACTGTCGTCTAGGTCATATTGGAGTAAAGCGCATGAAGAAACTCCATTCTGATGGACTTTTGGAGTCTCTTGATTTTGAATCATTTGACACATGCGAACCATGCCTCATGGGCAAGATGATCAAAACCCCGTTCTCCGGAATGATGGAGCGAGCAACGAACTTGTTGGAAATCATACATACCGATGTATGCGGACCGATGAGTGTTTCGACGCGAGGTGGATATCGCTATTTTCTCACTTTTACCGATGACTTAAGTAGATATGGGTATATCTATTTAATGAAACATAAATCTGAAACATTTGAAAAGTTCAAAGAATTTCAGAATGAAGTGGAGAACCATCGTAACAGAAAGATTAAGTTTCTACGATCCGATCGTGGAGGTGAATATTTGAGTTATGATTTTCTCACGCATCTTAAAGCAAGCGGAATCGTTTCGCAACTCACGCCACCCGGAACACCACAGCGCAATGGTGTGTCTGAACGTCGGAATCGAACCCTATTAGATATGGTCCGATCAATGATGTCTCTTACTGATTTGCCGTTATCATTTTGGGGTTATGCATTAGAAACCGCTGCATTCACTTTAAATAGGACACCATCTAAATCCGTCGAGACGACACCGTATGAACTGTGGTTTGGTGCTAAACCTAAGTTGTCGTTTCTTAAAGTTTGGGGATGCGAAGCCTACGTCAAGAAGTTGATGTCGGACAAGCTCGAACCCAAAGCGGAGAAATGCGTCTTCATAGGATACCCTAAGGAAACTATTGGGTATACCTTCTATCACAGAACCGAAGGCAAAGTGTTTATCGCAAAGAACGATTCCTTTCTTGAGAAGGAGTTTCTCTCGAAAGAAGTGAGTGGGAGGAAAGTAGAGCTAGACGAGGTTGTTGAACCTTCTCTTGAATTGGAGAGTAGCGCATCACCTGAAACTGTTCCAGTGCCGCCTGCACCAACAATAGAGGAAGCTAATGACAAGGATCATGAAGCTTCGGACGATGCTGCTACTGAACGTCGCAGGTCGACAAGGTCGCGTGCCCCTCCTGAGTGGTACGGCAACCCTGTCTTGACTGTCTTGTTGGTAGAAGATAGTGAACCTACGAACTATGAGGAAGCGATGATGAGCCCAGACTCTGAGAAATGGCTAGAGGCCATGAAATCCGAATTGGGATCCATGAGCAAAAACCAAGTATGGACTTTGGTGGACCCTCCTAGCGACCGAAAGGACATTGAGTGCAAATGGATTTTCAAGAAGAAAACGGACGCGGATGGTAATGTTACCGTCTATAAAGCACGGCTTGTCGCGAAAGGTTTTCGACAAGTTCAAGGTGTTGACTACGATGAGACTTTCTCTCCCGTAGCGATGTTTAAGTCCATTTGGATTTTATTAGCAATTGCTGCGTTTCATGATTATGAAATATGGCAGATGGATGTCAAGACTGCATTCCTCAATGGCAACATTGATGAAGAGTTGTATATGATGCAACCCGAAGGTTTTGTCGATCCTAAGGATGCTGATAAAGTGTGCAAACTTCAGCGTTCCATTTATGGACTGAAGCAAGCATCTCGGAGTTGGAACCTTCATTTTGATCAAGTACTCAAGAGCTTTGGATTTGTTCCAAATTGCTATGAAGCTTGTATCTACAAGAAAGTGAGTGGGAGCTCGGTGACATTTCTGGTACTATATGTGGATGACATATTGATTATTGGAAATGACATTAACATGCTTAACGATGTGAAGAGTTATTTGAACAAGTGTTTTTCAATGAAAGACCTAGGTGAAGCTGCTTATATATTGGGCATCAAAATCTATAGAGATAGACAAAGACGCCTGATAGCTTTAAGCCATAGTACATACCTAGACAAAGTTCTGAAAAGGTTCATAATGGATAAGGCAAAGAAAGGTTCAGTGCCTATGTTGTCAGGTAAGATATTGAGCAAGGCTCAGTGTCCAGCTACGGTAAATGATAGAGAAGCTATGAGAAAAGTGCCTTATACCTCGGCCATAGGTTCTATCATGTATGCCATGCTGTGTACTAGACCGGATGTGTCCAATGCTCTTAGTTTGACGAGCAAATATCAAAGTGATCCAGGAGTGGAACACTGGACAGCCGTGAAGAACATCCTAAAGTACCTAAATAGGACTAAAGAAATGTTCTTAGTCTATGGAGGTGATGAACATCTCGTCGTAAAAGGTTACGTCGATGCTAGTTTCGACACCGACAAGGATGATTCTAAATCTCAGACAGGATACGTTTATATTTTGAATGGAGGAGCCGTGAATTGGAGAAGCTGCAAGCAAAGCGTGATCGCGGGATCTACAGTAGAAGCGGAATACATGGCTGCTGCAGAAGCGTCAAGTGAAGAAGTTTGGATCAGGAACTTCATCACTGAGCTTGGCGTGGTTCCAAGTGCATTGGACCCACTGGAGATATTGTGTGACAACACTTGCGCCATAGCACTCCCTAAGGAACCAAGATATCATCCAAAGACCAAGCATATCAACCGCAAGTTTCATATAATCCGAGATTATATAGCAGATGGAGATCTGAAGATCAGCAAAGTACATACATATCTGAATGTCGCAGATCCATTGACTAAACCTCTTCCACGTGTAAAACATGATCAGCACCTTAGTGCCATGGGTGTGAGATTGTTGCCAAATGTAAACTAGATTATTGAATCTAGTGCAAGTGGGAGACTGTTGGAATTATGCCCTAGAGGCAATAATAAAGATGTTATTATTATAATTCTTGTTCATGATAAAGTTTATATTCCATGCTAGAATTGTATTAAGCGGAAACTTCAATACTTGTGTGGTTTGTGAACAACACCGTGTCCCTAGTATGCCTCTATGGACTAGTTCATTGATTAATGATGGTTAAGGTTTTCTAACCATAGACATGAGTTGTCGATTAATAATGAGATCATATCATTGGGAGAATGATATGATGGACAAACCCAAACTAAGCGGAGCAATTAGATCGTGTCATCGTGTTCATCTTTGCGAAGCTTTTCTTATGTCAAATATTGTATTCCTTAGACCATGAGATAATACAACTCCCTGGTATCGGAAGAAAGCTTTGAGGTCATCAAACGTCATCCTATGAGAGGGTGATCATGAAGGTGTCTCTCAGGTGATCGGAAAGTACCTGTTGGGTTGTATGTATCGAGATGGGATTTGTCCCTCCCAAGTCGGAGAGATATACTTCGGGCCCACTCGGTAATCGATATCAACACCGCTTGCAAGCATGTGGTTAAGGAGTTAATCACAAAGTGATATCGGATTACAGAACAAGTAAAGTACTTGCTGTGAACGAGATTGAACTAGGTATGACGGTACCGACGATCAAATCTCGGGCAAGTAAAATATCGCGAGACGAAGGGAATATATATGGGATTGATTGAATCCTGGCATCGTGGTTCATCCGATATGATCATCGATGAATGTGTGGGAGTCAATATGGGTTTCCAGACCCTGTTGTTGATTATTGATAGAAGATCATGTCTGCATATTCTCGAACCCGAAGGGTCACACACTTAACGTGTCTCGACGCTAGGATAGATTGGATAATTGGTTTATGAGTTTTTGTTCGGAGTCTCGGATGGGATCCGGGACATCATGAGAGGTTCCAGAATGGTCCGGAGAATAAGATTCATATAAGGCAATGCAGTTTTTGGAGTTCGAAATTGTTTCGGATTAATCGGTATTGTACCGGAAGCTTCTAGAACCTTCCGGAGGGGGACCAACGTGGTCCCACCTGCCGGGAGGGGGCATGGGCCTATGAGGGAGTGCCCTTGCCGCTTTGGGCCAGGGGCACAAGGCCCCATAGGGCCCAGCCAGCCAGATCTAGGGCAAACCCTAGGAAAGCTTCTAGAAGGGGGGGAACTTGCCCCCCACTCCTCCCTCCTTGGCCGCCGGCCTAGGGCTTGGGGGAGGGGCTAGGGCTGGCGCCCACCCCTCTATATATAGATGGCTGGGGCGCACTCTCCCCCCACACCTCCTCCACAACCCTAGCCGCCCTGCTGCCCTCCTCTCTCTCTCCCTCCCGACTGCACGTAGGTGAAGCCTTGCTGCAGAAACTCTCCACCACTTGCACCGCGCCGTCGCGTTGTAGATCCAATCCGTCTCTCCACCATACTTTCTGGACCGAGGAAGGAGGAGACGTCGAGGTGCCGCACGTGTGCATCTCTCGGAGGCATCGCCACTTGCGGTGTTAGATCGGATCAGATCGCGAGGAGGAGAAGCGAGTACGACTACATCACCCACGTTCCGACGAACGTTCCGCTGTGCGAGTCTTCAAGGGTATGAAGATATCATATAATTCCCCTCGTTGTTTGCATCTCCTAGATTAGATCTTGGCTTTCCCGTTCGCATCCGTAGAATTTTTTTGATTTACTATGCTGCGAAACCCTTCACCGATATCCCTACCGATCTAGGGTTTTAGCGTGAGCCGATGGGAAGCGCCGCCACCACTGCACACCCACGCCATCGCCCCTATTCCCCATGGACGCTAGCAGCAGCGCCAACTCCGGCATCCCCTCTGGCTCGTGCTCATCGAGTCAGGGCGCAGGTGGTACCCCTCTATCCTCTCTATCTACCTCAGATCTCCTAGATCCAATCCAATAGAGTCTATCGAGAGTAAAACTAGGGTCAACAAGACCCCCTCAGGGCACAGTAAGAATCTAATCCCGGCAGTTTCTGGCCGTTTCATGCAAGTTCCTGGCAGTTTTGGTAGTGTCGATGAAAAAATAAGCGTCGGCGCGTGGGCATATATCCAACAAATTTGGCTAGGAAGCGTCTGACGCTTGCTACACATGGTAACTAACTTTTTAAGCGTCCTAGATAAGAGGTCAGCATAGTACATGCCCTCATGCATGTGTGCCAAGCAATCTAGAGCGAAAGCTGACATATAATTTTAATTTTGAACAGGTGAGGCCCGAAGGTCCTGGAAGCTTTATAGAAGGACAAAGCGGCGGGTATAATTTGCGTTGAGGCCCATGATAAACCAAAGAAACAAAGATAAGGCATCGGGTTTTACAAAAACGATCCTGGAGCAAAGAAATTCTAAGCAATCTAGCCCCTCATCCTCTCCAATGGAACTGGTCGACCGCCGAAGCCGGGCACCTACGCCACCACCGGGGAACAAGCAACTTTGGGCGGCGTCGATGATGGTTACCAGCCCAGGGTCAATTAAGATCCTCTGAGATGGAATCGTGGCCTGGAGGAAGAAGAAACACGAATCGTGCTCATGCGAGTAGTGACTCCAATCGCCATGTATAGAGTCAGTCCTATGCTGCCGCTTGGGAGCTCCAGAAACAGCTTCATGTGTGCTCTGCTGCACGCCCATGCTCCGCCAAAGATCAGTAGGACCCGCTGCCGAACTTCTCCCCTCTCCCTTTCTGCCCCCATGGCCACAAGGAAGAAGGAAGGAGGGGACGCCAGCATCATCTCGGATCACGAAGAGAACGTCGTAGAGTCATCCTCTATACATGCATCTTGGACCGCCATGCCGAACTCCTCTCCCTATCCCCCTATCCTCTTCTTGGACCGCGAAGAGAACGTCGTGCGTCACTGCCCCTCCTCATCACCACCACACACTACTAGTAAAACAACTATAGGTAATACACATACCCGTGGGGCACAAGGTAGGTAGTGTCCCACGGGTAAATAGCCATGGCGCACGGCTAGAAAGTGCTCAACGGGTAAGTCACGTACCCGTGACACACATGTCATAGGTGGGCCACCACTACGTGTGGGCCAGGGCACAGGTGGTCGCATACCACTTGGCCGTAGGGCACCACCCACAGGCCTGCACCAACTCCAACCACCACCACCCCACCCGCGGATCGTCTTTTTAGTTTTGTAAAATAAATGATAAATACTTCAAAAAATAAAATCCTTTCACATTTAGGTAGGTAATGTGGTTTAGTTTGTAGCAAAATTAATAAACATGAATTTCGACTTTTTCTGCAAAAAAGTCATACCACGATAAAACGGCCAAAACTTTTGCATACGATGTCTAAAAAATGTTTAATATATCAAAATGATGAGCACAAAAATTTGTATCCACCCGCAAAGACCTCTAATCGTTTAGAGATTTTTTAGATTCTCAAAATTCGAAAAGGATAAAAAGTACTGGCAAAAGGAAGATTTTTTTGTACAGAAAAAAATGAGGTCGCTTACCCGTGGCGTACCCCGGTAGTGATGCCCCACGGGTAAGTTTGGGAGGGATTCAAATTTGAATCCTCGCCCGCCCACCTACCCCTTCTACCCTCCTTATCATATCCTTCTCCTCCTCCTTTCTCTCTCGTCCTTCTCCCTACTCCTCTCCTCCTTTTTTTTCTCCTTCTCCTCTTCTTTGACTGCATCTCCTTCATACGCCTCCTTCGACCACACCTTTGGTCGCCACCTCCTTCGACCGCACCTTCTCCGACCACCACCTCCTTCGACCACACTTCCTTCGGCTGCACCTCCTCCGACCGCCTCCTCCAACCACACCTCCAGCCACACCTCCTTTGGCCCGCCTCCTATGATCACACCTCCTCCGGCCGCCACCTCCTCCGGTGAGGACTAGCGCGGCCACGGCCTCTCGCACCTCCCTGTGGTGGTAGGTCGTGGCCGCACCACCATGCTCCAGCGAGGCGACACACCGACGGCGATGTGCGGAATCGATTGCTTTTCCAATTCTAAATGAAGGTGTTTTCTGCATTTTTTTGTATTTCAAAAAACATACACGTGGCGCAACCTAGACCCCTTCCAGTGGTGCACCGGGTGGTGTGCCATAGGTAAATTTTTTACACGTAATGCGCTTCAGATAACCAAGTTACCCGTGGCGCGAGTCTAGTAGCGCACCTATAGTGCCCTATGGGTAACCAAAACTGGTGCGCCATGGGTAAGCTTTTTCCTAGTAGTGACGGTGGGCGAGGAGAGGCGAGCACACACAACCATCACCACCCCCTCGTCGCCATAGCCGAACAGTGTTGACAATGCCACCAGACTTCTCCACACCATCCATTAGTCAACAACCTCTACTTTATTAATGGAGGCATCGTCATCCACCTTCTCGATGAACTCTGGCTCGAGGAGCGTCGCTAAGAGGGCAAGAACCCTAGAACTCGGGTGTGGCTGCGACGACACCGATTAAAGCTCCAAGACACCTCGAAGGGGAACACGCCTACTCTACACATAATACCTACACCGATGCCCCAGGCTATCTCCGCGCCACCTCCCACGGTGCGGATCGCCTATGTCTGCGCATGGTCTTGGTCATGTCGGATTCTTCTTCGCCTACATCGAGTTCTGTCGCCGCGCCTCTTTGGGCGTCTAACATGACCACTTCGGGTCGTCGGTGGTTTCGCCGCCTTCTACATCTTCATGCACAACGACTTCATCGCCATCGACATCTCTTCCCCTACGACACTGTCGCATAGGTTCATGATGGTCCCTGCCCTCGCACACCCGATACTGGCAACATCGGTATGTGCCTTCGTCCTCGACGCGTTCCCGAGTCTGGCAAACTCGGATCGGCGTCTTGTCTACATCGTCATCGACAACGTCTTCTTCGGCATCGACCTCTATGACTGCCTCGACCGTGTCACCGACGTGTTCTTCTTTGTGTCCTTGGTTCTAGCAAAACCAATGGATGCATTCGTTACCGATGTGTGCCTAGTTCCGGCAAAACTATGGTTGCACCTTGTTCTTGACGGCTCAAACTACATCGGTTCCGGTATCGCCACCTTCGACGACTGCCTTAATGCATCTCCGTCATCATCCTCACGCACTATACGCACACGGTTTCATGTGCGGCTGCCTCGACACAAGCAACCCCGACCCCGACCACGACGACCCTCTCAAGGCTACATCGACCACGATACCACACCACACTCTCGGCTCCCTCGACATTGGCACAAAGTTCTACCACCTACCTCACTCTAGTTTCTCATCAGCTTCCTATATAGTCCAAGCTACCGCGCCGCGACACCGTCCACGACGTTCCCGCTTGAACTGCGGGGGGATGTCAGCCTACTGGATGCTACTTTGGTTATCTCCAGTCTGACCGTTCGCAAAATTCCAGTTGTTCATGACGCTACAGCTACAACCGCGGGGATGTTAGAGTATTGTATAAATACGATTGTTACGGTAGTTTAAGATAGTTAGGATCTTAGCCTAACTTCACTCATACTCCAAGATGATCCCATATCTCAATAACATATGGAACATATTTCGCCAATCCCTCTCTATCATTCTATAATTAAATATCATATGTTATAGTTAGATCATTATTAAAGATTTTGTTCGTGTTCATGAAACATTGGAACCTAAAGTAGTGGCAGCAGACTAAACTTGTTCTCCGCGGCGTGTACCAAATTGCCCGGCCACTATTGAAGAAACGGTGGCAAGAAACGGAGATCAAGGATCCAAATGGGAAAGTAGGGCCACTAGGCATTTAGAAAACAAGCAGGTGCGTTTATGAGAGGATCAGGAGTCGTGTTGGAGGGATGGGGAACAGAATCCAAATATAGCGAGTGGAAACGTGGAATCGCCTGAACTAGCCGTTGATGAGGGGATTGGATCGTGGCACTCACTTCTTTTCCTACGATGGCCCACCACGATTCCAAACAAATTAATGGAAGGGTGAAATGCACAAAGGTTTGTGTCGCCCGACTCTGGGCCTACCTACGGTTCCATGGTGTGGACTCATTGACTAGGCCCAGCATAAGCCGAGACTGCCCATGAGCGACTCCATCTTCATCTTCTTCGCTGAGACGAGATGAGCCAAGCCAGCCCACCAGACGGCGCCGCCGGCCGGACCGCCTCCAGCTGCGGCTGCTCGCCTGTTAAAACAAAAGCTGCGTCTGCTTGCCGGCGCAGCGAGCCCTCCCCTCCCCTCCCGTCGCCCCTTCCCTTTCCTTTCTCCCCCGAATCTCGCCCCCACAACTTGAGGGCAGCACGGACTCCATACTGGTCCGGCCACCCCCTCTGTGTACCACCATCCCCAGCCCCCCTTGCTGCCGATGGTCGAGGATGTCGGGGAGAGAGACGCGCGCCCCGAGAAGCAGTTTCGTCCCAATCCGCAGGTACAGAGATCGCCATTTGCAGATAATTAGTTAACACTTTATCGGAATATAAATTGATTTTGCGAAATTAGCATGGACATTTGTGGTATGTGGTGATTTTCTTTCAAAACATTCTTCTGTATTCTGAACAAACAAACTGGAAGAAATTAGATGTTTGCTCCTATTTGATTAATATACTGCCATGGCAACCAGTGTGGTAAAAAGCGGAAACGCATAATGTTCTTCTCTTGCCAAAGGCCGATGCGTGACATGTACATGCAATCTGGGCTTAGTTCTTATTACAACCTACATAATTAATAAGTGTGTAGTGAAAGACCCCCAAAAAGTAAACTGAAGAGAAAATTACACCGTAGCTCCCTAATACTCCCTCCGTTTCAAAATATAAGATGTTTTAGCATTGTAAAAAAAGTGTATCTAGACTTTTTTTAGTATTTAGATTCGGAGTGAACCTACACACAAAAGGGGATCTAGATACACTCCTTTCGCAAAGCTAAATCATCTTATATTTTGAAACAGAGGGATTATTATTGCAATGTGCACAGCTCGCCTAATACATCGTTTCCTAATTTAGACAATGCAATAGGGAACTCTAATATGATGATGTAAGAATAGCTGAATAATAACCAGAGTATTTAAGATATCTCGATCCTGTTGGCACCAAAAGGGAATCGATATGGACTTGACCGGATCTCCTCTCCTTTATGCCAGGCACTGGCATTGTTTGCTGGGGTGGGTCGCACCTCAGCTCTGTCTATTCCTCTATGGAAAGCTCTTCTTCACTTGCAAAACACCAGATTAGATAGCTGCAGCAGAAAACGAGTACATTTTTGTGTCCAGTTTAGTCACGATTGTTTCTGAAAATCTGTCAGAAATTTCGAAGTTCTCAAGAATAGTTGTTTTAAAATTTTGTAATATTCATTTGAATAGCCACGCTATGAGTGGAATAACTTAATCTACACACCACTGGTTTTACCTCGTTTTGTAAAACTAATGCTAACATTTCTTGCCTGAAGCTTTGGATCATGTTCCGTAAATCATCCAAAGAGAACATTGCAGTGAAAATATTTCGTAAACAAGAGAGGATAAAAAATTAAATACCTGGAGAGAATTTTTGTGTGGTATTCCGTGCACTTATAAACGGGTGACCGTTTGCCAATTTTTACTCTCACAGGATTGCCGACTGGATCGCGGTTCTGATTCTGATGAACATCTTCTTTTCAATATCGTCTATACTAGGGTGGTCATAGACGGATATTCTTTTGGCTGGTTATTTTCTCTAGCGTTTTGGATCGAGTTGATGTTCTTGCATCTTAATCCAATCATCCTCAGTTTAGACCATGGAGCAGCTAGCATGGATGTACCACTATCACCTCAAATTTTTGTCTCGTAGTGATATCCTAGAAAAACAAACGTGATGAACTACTAGGTAGGTATAAGCATGGGACGCCAGTTGGGCCTGTCAAGTTAATTAATGATCCAATTATAGGCATGCATCTACCAAAAGGCTTATCCATGAGTGCTAGTTTCCATGAGTGCTAGTTTTTCTTAACAATCGACACATGACCATGTTGGTAGTTGTATGCATGTATGCAGGAAGAACTTGATTGAAAATACAATAAATTTTAACCATGTACCTATGGAACTTCGCAGCTGGCTGACATCAAGCTGCATGCAACAGACAAGTTACATGTTCAGTACGTTAGTTGTTGTGTTATCCTTGTTGTTTGTCCAACCACCACCTTGACGAAGACTACAATATAACTAGGTGCAGTCTCTTCTGGAGCGAATTTAGATGCTGTTGTAGGTTCAGATCTGTTGATCTGGGCCATTTGCCTAGCTAGCTGTTCCACGTTTGACTAGCAAATGGGAGATTGTTGGGACATGTAATATATGAGTGTATCAATGAGCCACCTTATATTTTGGTAGAACATTAGCTCAACAAACTTAAACTATATATAATCTTGTTAAACTGGTCAATCTTATTTAAAGCAAGTGAGGTCAGTCATGATTGCCGGGTTAATTAATAGAACCAATTACATGCATCCATCTATCGAAAAGCTTGAATGTATATCTGCATAAACACGGGCTGACCCTCCGGCCCTCGATATAAAATCCGGTGGATTAGCTGGCTACAAGATTCCTTTTTATAGACTAATCAAATATCTAATAGCCTTCTATGCCGACTCTACCGGCAGGTGGAGTTCGGAAGGTTCGATCTACAAGTGTCTATATAAACATACCATAATGTCGATAAACATCAAAACCTCAGAATTCACAAGAAAAAAAAGAACAACTACAACTCAGTTGATATCGAGAGGTAGAGAGATAGCACCTATGAATTGCTTTTGGAAGGGTTTAGACACTGCCGTAGCGAGCAGGGTTGTAAAGGCCGCAGAAGCAGCAGCCGACGAAGCTGTATCCAGATGTGATGCTGCACGTCTCCATGCTATGGGAGTAGTTGCGGCTAGCATTGATGATGCAACAGCATTGGCAGCTCTAGATGCATCTGCTCGTTGTGCTGCTGCATCTTTGGCAGCTCTAGACGTCGCTGCCCGCTGTGAAGCAGTAGCTGGGGAAGCTGATGCAAACTACTCGTATGTTACAGCAGCAAGTTTGGCAGCTCAACAATCTCGAGCAGCAGCTGCTCGATGTGATGTGGAAGGTGGTGCTCCTGCCGCATCTCGAGCAGCAAATGCATTTGCTGACAGATGTCTTGTGGCATGCATCGATTCATCCGCTCCAACATTGGCGGCTCGTGAAGCTGCCTACCGATGTGTTCTGTCACGTGATGACGTGGACGTAGCAGCCTTAGTAGCTCGAAAGACTTCTACGTGGCGTGATCATCTGAGAGGAACCCAGGGCACAGCTCGAGAATCTATTGTCGGCCATAAGAAAGTATCTAAAGATGCCGCGGCAGCAGCGTTGGCAGCTCGAAAAGCTGCGCTCCGCTGTGCTGCGGCAAGTCGCCATGCTGTATCAGCGGCTTCGTTAGCTCGAGAAGTTGCTTCCCGCTGCGATGCAGTAGGTGGTGCTGGCGCAGCAGCGGCCGCTCGACAAGCTGCGGACCGCTGTGTTTCAGAGCGTGCGGATGCAGCAGCCATGGCTGATGCCGATGTTGCCGAAGCAGCTGCTCGAGATGCTGCCGCTGTGCCGCTTGCGGATGCAGCATCACTGAAAGCTATAAAAGCTGCTGCTACGGCTGATGTCGATGTTGCCGAAGCAGCTGCTCGAGATGCTGCGGCCGGCCTTGCTGTGCCGCTTGCGGATGCAGCGGCACTGGAAGCTAGAAAAGCTGCTGCTAGTTGTGACGAGGCACTTGTAGGAGAAGATGCTGATGAGTTTCTGGACAAGATGCGTGGTTGGGTGATGACGGTGGCCACGCTCTTTGTTGGCATGGCATTCCAGGCGATTGTGCATCCGCCGGATGGGATGTCCTGGGACCAGTGTGCCCGATTCACGAGTCCAAAAGCTGGGAAGACAGCGTCTGGTCCTCAGCTGGTGCACCAGTTGCTGGACAATTTCAGGTCAACCGCCGCATGTTCATACTTGTATGCCAACACGCTTACTATGGCAGTAGCACTGGCATTGGTGGTAGTGCTGCTGACCATGAAAAAGGCCACATCAAGAATTGCCCTCCTTTACATACAACTTATGCTGGCAAGCCTCGCCTTTATGGTTGCGGCTTCCTTCATCACGGGTATATCGGGGAATCAGCGCCTTAAATGGTATGTTTTTATCTTCTTTGCTGTATACGCCATTAATACCTTCTTATTTGTGAAGAGAGGTATAGGGTTTATAAAGAAAAGGTAGAGAGGAAACCTCTACTGTATACGTGTGAGCAATAGTATAGTGTTTGAACTCTGGTGATGGAGGTGCAGGTGCATCCACCAATTCAACACTGCATCAGGAATTGGGTCTCCTTCATTCTTATTACTTCCCAGGATTTATTTCAAGTTTAGCACATAATGCTGTATCACATGCTTAAATCCCCGGCACCCAGCTTGGAAGATTTGAGCACATGTTCCAATTTCGGGTGTATTGTCGTGTGGCATATGCTCTTTTTCATAAGGGATATATAATCATGATTTCCCTTGTCTATCCTATGAACTGTATACACATATGTCAGTGGTTATTAACGTGTCTCTCTTTATGCAAACCATTCTTCCGCGTCTCTCTTTTAGCTTATACCTCAACTCTCCGCATGGCACGGTCAATATTCTCATGTATTAGCGTGTTCATTGTATATGGTAGTTTGCCGTGTTCATTGTATATGGTAGTTTGCCAAGTATTCAGGACGGCCTTCTGGCCGACGGTAGTACTACATAGAGGTTGCATGTCCGAGGACCTAATCTCACGGAAACGCCACTTCGGCCAAGCATCTCCAACACCTCATGGCTATGAGCGAGTGTTGTCTGGACCTGCAAGTGTTGGTTGTTCAGTTAGGTGTAGCGTTTCTCGCTGTCACATGTGGCTGCTACTCCCTCTGTTAAAATATAAGGGCACGTACAATGCGGTGACGTCAGCCTTCCCTTATGCTCGTCACGTTGGATTTTTGCTTAGTTGGAGGAGAGAGAAACAAGAGAGAGAGGGTTGTCTTCCCTTAGCTAAGGGATGATCTCTTAGCAATAAGAGAAGACTATTTTTCTCCATTGTACCATATGCCTTCTCTTAGTCAACCAATTTTTTACTAAAAATAGTTAATTCTATTAATTGCTAGAGATAGCAATAAGAGATAATGCATTGTACAAGTTATATATTATGTCTTCTCTAAATGATGTGGAGAGCTAAGAGAAGGCATGTCTTCTCTAGCATTGTACATGATGTTTTAGGTTTGTGAAGAAAATGAATCTAGTCTTTTTTTAGTGTGTAGATTTATTTCAAAGTTAAGTGAACTAAAACATCTTATATTTTGAAAGGAGGGAGTAATAAGAATGAAGGAGACCCAATTCCTGATGGGAAAACGTCTAGATTCATTTTTTTGGGTCTAAAACAAGTCTAGATTCATTCTTATTACTTTCTAGAATTTATTCCTGATGTTAAGTAAACTAAAACATCTTATATACTAAAACAAGTCTAGATTTTTTTTTTACAAACCTAAAACATCTTATATTTTGAAACGTAGGAAGTACTAGAGTGCTTGATTTATAAACCTGCTGGGAAAGAAATGTTAACCGCTGGGCACTTTTACCACAGTGCAACGGCCAAGCATTTGAAGCCACTAGTAGCTTCAAATCACGTATGTGCGAGACGTCCTCGCTGCCATCCTGAAACGTCAATTAGTAGCGAATAGATTTAACACGCATAAGCGAGGCAGTAGATAATCGTCAATCACAATCACGTATGTAATGTTTACACATACAGAACGGAAAAACAAGGCAGCAAAGACTTGTTTACTTCTTCGGTATTTTTATCCCTAAAAGATGTGGGTATTTGGTTTTCACCAAATACTCTCAAATCTCTCAAATATCCTTCCCAAAAATACTCTATCATGATAGAGAGTTTTAATCTAGCAAAAATACAAATGATATTGGGAGAGTAGGTTTATTGTAATATTCGTCTTTCTTTTCTTTGCTTTGTTTGTCAAACTTTTTTCTTAATTAATAGATTGGACAAAGCTTTTGCTCCCGTTTTAAAAAAAATATATGGAGGGGATTTGTGGGGATTCCGGAATTATCCTCTTCAAACTTAGCCTAGTAAATGACCTATCGGTAGAATTCCGGGATACGAAACCATCCCCTTCCATCCTCTTAAATGTCCTAGAAGTAAACAAGGCCCAAAGGGGATTGCAATCTTACTTGCAATTTATTTCCTGCGGATGTGCTCTCTGCCGGTTTGGATGTCCGACTGTTTGACAGGACTTCATTGCCGAAAAATCAAGTCTAAATGTCTCGAGATAGTAGTGCAGTGCAGTGATGGAAGAGACCGGATGTTTTCGCATGAAACGATATCCTGTTTCTTGAGTAATTTGAAGTGATCCACGTTGCGTGGTAAGGCGTCCCAGCTGCAACTCACGAAAATGAGGGAAAGCTTCAGCAAGTTCGGAAGCACGCATCGAGTTCTAGCAGGTACTTTGGCCCACCGTTCTGCTTATCACCATCGAATATGGATACCTTGAGCCAACAAAGTTCACGGAGCGTTTGTACCACAAAGGCTCACTTGTATATAGATCTGTTTTTTTCTTGCAATCTCATATTTTGTTCTCTCCAAACTTTATAAGCTCTTGTGTTTGTATTTCTTTTTCCAGCTGTGATTATTCTGGAACCTAATGAGATATAAATAAGCTTTCCTTGTCCTCATTTTTATGATGTGCAAATGTGAGAACGAGAACTCCAAAGAATCAAGGGATTTTTATTTTCGTGCTCTTGGTTCGTTAGTTATACTTACTTTTTCTCACTTTTAACTTTCTTCTTCTTCGAAACTCTCACACAGTCTGAAACTCGCTGTTCGTCAGCCTTGCTGTTACGTGCTGATAAGTGGGGCCGCGTTCAGTCGGGTCCCGTTGTGGACCCCTGTCGTTACTGACAAGTGGGCCACGTTCAGTCGGATCCCATAGTGGACACCTCTCTACACTTACCCAGATCAGCGTGGGATCCATAGCTTATCCACATGAGCGTCGGACCCATAGCTTATGCACGTGAGCGTCGGACCCATACCTTACCCAAATTGGTGTTGCAGATGGAACCCCGAGCCAGCCCCGCGTCCGCGTCCCTGCCGTTGCCTCCCCTTTCTTCTTCTTCTCCAGCGATGGTTGGCCCTTTGTCTAGCTTCATTTTGGCCTATCGTTCGTCCTGGTCGCAGTATGGTGTCGTCCCGTTGACATGTATGAATGATGGCAATAGCAACCGTGCGCAGGAAAGATTAGATCTCGTATCAAATTGTTCCAATTAGAGAGGGGCACTTGCTGTGGACAATCAATTGGCACATCTCGGGAGTTTAATTGGACACACGCTTGCTGCGGAGAATGCGGCCGACAAAGGAACCGTTCCGATGATTTAATTGTTTATCGAGTTAATGCCTTGGTTGCAATCAAGTGAATCTATGAGGTAAAAGTTAAACTTTGAGATTTAGGGAGATGGAAGTATAAGAAATAAGAAAATGACACAACTCTTGAATACTTTCAAATTAGAAAATTATACAACTCTTAATGTAAAAGAGTGTTTACATAACTCTTAAACACTTTAAAATTATAATTTGGACATAATAATGTTGTCCTAAGAAAATCTCGAGAGTTTACCATTTTTAGAGCGTGAAAAGTGATTAAACTAAAATCTTTACACCTCATGCATATACAAAAATTATACACCTTTGAACACTGTGAAATCGCACTTAAGACATGATAATGTTGTGCTAAGAAAATCTTGAGAGTTTATCATTTTCATAGAGTAAAATATTATGCATAAACTTAGATATACGAAAATTATACACCTTTGAATACTATGAAATCACACTTAATACGTGATAATTATGTGCTAACAAAATCTTGAGAGATTTTCATTTTCATAGAGTGAAATTTAATGCACAAACTTGCATATACGAAAATTATACACCTTTGAATTCTTTGAAATCACACTTAGGACATGATAATATTGTGATAAGAAAATCTTGATCATTTATCATTTTTATAGAGTAAAATATAATGCATAAACTTGCGTATACGAAAATTATATACCTTTGAACACTATGAAATCGTACTTAATACGTGATAATGATGTGCTAACAATATCTTGAGAGATTATCATTTTCATAGAATGAGATGTAATGAATAAATTTGCATATACAAAAATTATACACCTTTAAACTCTTTGAAATCGCACTTAATACATGATAATGTTGTACTAATTTTTTTTTGAGAGTTTATCATTTTCATAGAGTGGAATGTAATGCATAAACTTGCATATACGAAAACTATACACCTTTAAACACTTGGAAACCACACCTAGGACGTGATAATGTTGTTCTATGAAAATCTTGAGATATTATTATTTTCATAGAGTGGAATATAATGCATAAACTTGTATATATGAAAATTATACACCTTTGAACACTTTCTCTTCAAATTATATTCAAAATAATTTATTTATGGAGTTAAAGTACCGGTGGAAAAATCGTTATTTTGCATGGATAGAGGGGTGCCTCTCAACATATATAGGGGTTATCTCATTCGCTAGATTATAGAAGATCAACGGTTGGTGGGCACGATCCGCGTGACAACTGTCTCGACCAATCAGGACGTAGCAGTCAAGATGAGCACATATGTGAGAGTTTGTGACTAAGAGAGAGGAAAAAATTGAATAGAACTTAAAAACCAAGAGAACAACTGACAAAGGGATTCAAATAGAAAATAAAAAGAGATTTTAAAAATAAAAAATACGTCTTTTATACGATAAAATACGTCTTGGCATACATCAAACTATTTGCAATTTAAATATACATGAGTGTGATAATTATTGCCTCATTCAAATAAACTATGTTTTGGGGAGGGATGTTTTAGGAAGAGGATTGTGTAGAAAACCATAAACCTTCATAGATAGTAGATGATTTGAGAAGTAGTGATTTAGGTTAAAACTTGATCTCTATATATTTTTTATGATGGCAGGTCACATAAGAAGACTCCCTGGATAGGTGCCACTATGTTTTGATCCTTTTGAATTTATTGTGCATAAAATAACTCAAATAGTTAGCTAAACCCCATTCGTTGACTCTCCATTGACCAGCCACCGGAGGGTAAAATTGAGTATATTGCACACGATAGTGTTAGTACTAGAGGAAAAAACTGAGTACAATCAAACTGCCAGTGTTACACTCGAGGGTATCACTGAGCACAACTAAGTCGCTAGGGTTAGACACGAGGGCAAAAATGTGACGCACGGTACACGTGTCGCGGTGCACGGAGCGGTAGCGGACACGTGTGGCCATGTACGATGTAGTAGCGTACGCGGTTACACGATACACAGTGGTGCAACAAAACGTCCCTTCCCCTCATCTTTATAGAGGTCTCCTCACTCTCACTCGCTAGCTCACTCGCTCACTCACGCAACCGTCTCCACTATCCTATCACCTTCTGCAAACCCCCAAGAAAACCCCAACCGTCGGTGATGGAGAAAAACGGCGCGGTGTCCATTGTCGCAACCAAGCCACCAGCAAGGAGGCCCCCCATCCCTCTACAAACCCCTGTTGAGTCATCGAAGGAATCCGTTGTCCCTGTCCAGGCCCGCGTCCCTGCTTCCGCCATAGTCGCCCGCGAGGAGGCCCCGCTAGTCTCAGGCAGATCCCACTTGGTTGGGACCCCTACAAGGAGGAGGAGTACATCAGGACGGAGAACCCCTATGACACCAGCATCGTCGACCCATGGTCGGAGGTAACTAGGATTTTCTTCCCTTCCCTTGTTCTTCCCCATTACCATCGTTGGATGCTAGATTGTGTGTTGTTAGGGTTCGGTTGTTCGTATTTTTAATCGTTGGATGCTAGGTATATTTACAAAATCTAATCCTGTTTTGTTAGATCGCGTATTTCGATGAATCTCCTTGTTCGTATTTCAATCCTATTTTATTTGTCCTCCGAGTTATAGTTAAGGGATTGTCTAGCTAGTACTAGCACCGATATGTAGTTGGGATCAATATTTGATTTTATTTGAGATTTGGGTATTGGGGAATTTAACCCATACGGTCAATTTATGCAAATAATCAGGAGATCTCAA
Source organism: Avena sativa (assembly GCA_916181665.1). Lineage (NCBI taxonomy): Eukaryota > Viridiplantae > Streptophyta > Magnoliopsida > Poales > Poaceae > Avena > Avena sativa. The sequence continues at coordinate 224,987,844 of OV702296.1, forward strand.
TCGGTTAATTTATGCAAATAATTAATCCCGATAATCAAGATATCTCAATCATGTCCTTATTACACGCTGCTGTTTTTTCCAACTGATGGATAGCAGCAACGTCTACAACGACGATGAGTCCAAGGACACCAAGACTCATTAGGTGTTGAGGAGCCAAAATGAGAGCGTGAAAGAACAACTCATCCGTATTCATCCACATGAATTTCTTCTAGATACAGTGCTTGTGTTATGGGGCCCAACCGACGCACACGACTTCATTACAAGGGGGACAACCCCTGAGTATACTACTCGCACGAGGCATTCGCCTGTTGTGTGATTCCAACAACGGGAAAGCCCGGAAATGCTATCGCACGATGGCCAGTGGCCACGATGCTAAGCGATTCTTCAGGACGAGCTTGACCATGATCATGCGTCGCGGCGTGAAGCCTTTTCTTCTATAGCCCCCTAGCTGTTAAGACCCGACTAGGGGGACGTAGAGGTGTCCTGAGTCGAGCGACAACTATTTTGCCAATCCCCGGTAGGCCACGCCTAGTTCCCGGGAGGAGGCGCACTTATAACTGAGGGCCCCGCCCTCTGCAAACTATCTGGTCCCCTACGCCCTCCTCGCAACTTGTGCACGGAGAGGGGGATGAGTAGCTGCTTTTCTATTTTACCAAGTGGTCTAAAGAAATACCTCTTAGAAATATGACCCATAAGGAGGTGATCAATTTCATAACTGAGCACGTTATACATAGATTCAGCATTCCTCAAACATTGACTATGGATCACGGTATGTCATCTATGGAAAAGGAAGTGGATTTTTTTGCTGAATCTTATGAGATAAAGATGCTTAGCTTATCTTCATATTATGCGCAAGCTAATGTACAAGATGATGCGTCGTGCAATAAGATTATGATCAATATCATCAGGAAGAAGATTGAAGATCATCTGAGAAAGTGGCATGAAGTATTCTGTGAAGCTTTATGGGTGCATAGGATCTCGAGGCATGGTGCAACAAAGGTTACTCCATATGAACTTGTGTATGGACAGGAAGCCGTTTTGTCGGTAGAGGTAAATCTGGCTGCTTTGAGATTTGCTAAGCATAGAGGTAAATCTGGCTGCTTTGAGATTTGCTAAGCAAAAATATTTATCGGCGGTAGATTAAACATTTACTTTCTTTGAAAGAGATAAATAAAAAAAAGTTGTGGGTAGCAAAGTTTACAATAAAAAGATAAGGTTGAAGAGCTTCCAAGTTGGCGATCTAACGTGGAAGGTGATTCTGTCAGTTGGTTCGAAAGATAAAAAGTTTGGCAAGTGGTCTCCAAGGTGGAAGGATCCTTTTAAGGTTGTGAGAGTAAATTTATATTTGCTGGAATCTATGAAAGGAAATTTACTACCTCGAGCTCGTAGTGGAAGATATCTAAAGATGTTCTACCCGAGTGTGTGGCAAAAAGCTTAAGAATACACATGGCCGATATATACTGTTTGCCTTAGCATATATGGCCGATATATACAAAAGGCCCTTACCATATAGCCGATAAATACTTATCGCCCTAAGAACAAATGGCTGATGGAAGGAGTGTTGACATCGTTCTTATAATAAAAATGATGCAAGTTATTTTCTGGTACGCAAGCTCTGCAAGAAAACAAGGAACATGTGTTGACACTTATTTTGGGCTCATAGCTGACCAAGGTAAATGGTGAGACACACTTGGAAAGATCCACCCAAAGGGTTATTAATTATCATAGAAGAGTCAACATTTTAACCGTATCAAGTCAAGCCATGATCAGATTTGATAGCCGATTTTGCTAGAGTCCAGAGAAGACTCGGAAACTAATATATGGAGCCTTCCTCTATAACTCCTTCAAAATGACCTCAAATCAAAAAAGTGTCCAACATGAGAAGACAAACAACTATTATTTTTGAGTCATCGCTAGTCTGAGTTAGTATGCAAATTTTAAAACTAAAATACTATCAAAGGCAGAATTACTACTTGACGTAAGACAATATCTGCCCTGGGGTGCGAGGAAATCCAAAAGATGACATGGAAATCGCTAAATTGATCTACCTTCTTATGACCTAAATTAGTCGGTCAAGATCAACTCAGATAAAAAATTACAAAACATGAAAGTTTTTCATTTTTTCAAGACAAACAACTCTTCTTTAGGAGCTATCTTTAGCTGAGAAAGTATACGATATATAGATTCAAAATATGGCCAAACAGAATTAAATTCGTTTGGTCAAAATCCAAGTTTGAGACAGAAACAAGGTTAAAAAACTATGAAGATTAACTCTGAAGAAAAAGTTTGTAACATCATTTTTTTTATTTTTCTAGTCAAAAAATTTCTTTTCACGAGATTTTGATCCAAGGTCGTTTACTGCCTCAACAGTGGCTAGGAAGGTACATAAAATCTTTTGACCGAACAATTATGAAATTTCCGGTTTGCTATCGAGTTGGACCGTAATTATGATTTTGGAGGTGAATCTAATCCTCTATCTTGCACAGAAAATTCAGCCAGCCCTTATATACATCAGGCGTGACGACCAATTGAACAACATCACATAATTGCAAAAACCAATCTGCAAACCTCTAATTTTTCTATCTCGCCCTAATTTTGTGCTCATCGTTATCATCGTTTATTTACGTTTTACGTGCTAGAGAGATTTGATCCACGAGATCCTAGGAGAGGGCGAACCGATCTAGAGAAGCACATCAACTTTGTGCGTCCAGACGGGGTCCCTCCCGAGCACGTGGGCTTTCAGCTTCCAAAAGATCTCGTGGGATGTCCTGCTTATTGCGCTTTCAGCGAAACTCCTCCGGCATGTCCTACGTATCATTTTTGACGCTGGAGATACACGTTGACATGTGTATGTGCGAGCACTTTGACCTGTTTTGGTCCGCTACCAAACGGAAAGCTGTTATGGTGTCCATGGCGGCGCGACCTATATATAATTTCCTCCATTGTAGTGTTGAGCAGTTGACATCTGCATATCGCTCACATGCACCACCAATTGGTTCATGGAGGCCGATAGCAGCACTCTCCAATCTTTGTCATACACTGCCGCACCGGTGGCCTCGGCTGCGTAGTGCCCATAAACAATGCAACAAAAGTGTGTTTCTCGGAAATGTATCTATAATTTTTAATATTTCATACTTGTTTAGTATCTATTTTGCATTACTTTGTCCATACTTTGAGTTGCTTTTCATATGTTTTCTGGTACTAACCTATTAATAAGTTGCCACAGTGCCAGTTGCCTGTTTTTTTGCTGTTTTTGTTCCAGAAAAGCTAGTAAGGAAATATTCTCAGAATTGGACGGGACAAAAACCAAAGTCAATATTTTACCGAGGAGAACACGGAGTCCAGAGGAGAGACGGAGGGGCGCCACAGGGCGGCTGCACCCCTAGGCACGGGCCCACCCCCTAGCCGCCGCCCAGCCTCGCCTCTTCGCCTATAAGAAGCCCCCGATGCCTAAACCCTAAGCACCCGATTAATATTCCACGAAACCGTCTGTAGCCGCCGCCACCATCGTCCCTAGATCGGGGGGGGTCTGAAGCTTTTCCCGGCACCCTACCAGAGTGGAGATCATTCCGGAGGCCTTCTTCTTCATCATGCCGGCCTCCGGTATGAAGCGTGAGTAGTTTCACCTTGGACTACGGGTCCATATAGTAGCTAGATGGTTGTATCTCCTCCTTGTGCTTTCATGTCTAGATCTTGTGAGCTCCGTTCATGATCAAGATCTCATCTATTTGTAATCATGCATGTTGTGTTTGCGGGGATCCGATGGATATTGAGATTACTATGTCAGATTGATTAATGGTTTTGTCTTATTGATTCTACCATATATGTGTTGTTTGTGATCTTGCATGCTCTCCGTTATTGGTAGCTATCTTGGCCAATTAGTTGCTAGTAACTCCAAGAGGGGTATTTATGCTCGATAGTGGGTTCATGACTCTATTGAATCAAGGGAAGTGACAGAAATCTCTAAGGTTGTAGATGTGTTGTTGCCACTAGGGAAAAAACAACGGTCTCTTGTTCATGGAACAAGTGGATTATTTATCTTAGACACTTTGCTTAAAGCAGTTGTCTGTTGCTTGCAACTTAATACTGGAGGGGGTTCGGATGATAACCCAAAGGTGGACTTCTAGTCATAGATGCAGTTGGATGGCGGTCTATGTATATTGTTGTATTTTCCAATCGAATCTCATAGGATCTTTATGTCTAGTATTGCATTGTTATGCCTTGCTCAGTCCTGTCAATTGTCCTGCTGTAATTTATTTACCCAGCATGCCATGTTTGTTTATCTAAGGAGAACACCTCTAGTGAACTATGGCCCCGTTCCAATCTTTACAATTGATACATATTCCACTGTTACTGTTTACTTGCTGCAAACCACTTTCACCTTTCACACCATACAATTAATTCTTTGTTACAGCAACCAGTGAGATTGACAACCTCACTGTTAGTTGGGGCAAAGTCTTGAGTTTGTGTTGTGCGGGTTTTCACGTTGCTTGCAACACCTTTGAGACGTTTCCTTCCTCCTACTGGTTCGATAACCTCGGTTTCTTACTGAGGGAAAACTTGTTGCTGTGTTGCATCATACCTTGCTCTTGGGGTTTTCCAACGAAGCGCTCCATGTTGACGCAGCGCCATCATCATGCATACCCTAGGGCTTGCGTCTCCCTCAAACGGCGGCCAACCCAACTACCTCCCTAGATCTCAGCTGGCGAGTGGGCTGGTTCGCTCTCCCTTCACTTGTTGTTCCGTCGGTTGGAGGGGGACCTTGTTTATCCTTCTAGTAGTTAGGGTTAGGGTATTTTTGTCGTGATGCGCTGTTGGGGTGGTGTGAGGGGCGCCCAGACGAATAAATCTGTCTCATCTCTACTCTCACACCAACGCTGATCTTTATGGTTGCGCCTCGGAGGTGATGCCGACGTATGTTGTTCGGTCTTCAGATCGGCAACTTGGTATTCTTGTCATTCTTCAGATCTGGCGAGACATGTTTCTCGTTGTGTCACTCGCGCTCGTTGTTATCCGCGATGACGCTGGCAGCTGGGACGAGGTGGTTTCTCTGGAGCAAGGATGTTGGTCCGGAGGTGGTAGATCTGTCGTTCCTGTTCGACTTTGTTGACGGGAGGCGACAGATCTTGATCCAAGACAACACGAGACATTTCTCGGTCGACGTGCCATGGCGACATGTGACTCGCTGCGTGTAGTAGACTTGTTCATCGACTCACAAAGCCTCGTTGGAGATGGTGTTTTTTTGATCTTGCAACGGTGGAGGCTCGGCGTCTCTCTCGACGTTTGTCTCGGCGGCGCTGGAGTTGGCGGCGGTCGCTAGATTTGTTTTGTTGCAGGAAACCTAGGGGTGGTTTTGTATTTCTCGATCCCTTAGTATTTTATCTGTAATGTTTTGATCTATCTTTTAATGTCTATACGTATGTTCCTTCATGTAACCTGATTTTGAAATATGTGGTTGCCTAAAAAACAATGAAACAAACGTAGAGCACTGGCATGTTGCGGCCACCGTTGGTAGGACAGGTTTGTCCATCAGAGTTTGCATGTACAGTGTCACGAACCCATCCTACCTATATTGGTCAGGAGCCATGGTAACCGTAGATGAGTACTTCCTTTTAAAATTATGTAATTGCTTAAGCGTGAGATGCAGGGAGGATTCTCAGCGCTCCTGGGTTGCCCTATGCAATCTACTGTGTCTGCCTGTGGCCCTTCTTTTATTTTCTCGCTGGTTCTCCGGTATTTCCTCTCCCGACCCAATCGTCCATGTCGCCAAAGTTGGCAAGTTTATCTTCTCCACCGTTCCAGCGCCTCCCCTTCTAAGCCTAATCACATCCCATCTCCCATGGATTCTGTTGCCGCCCTCCACGATTTCAATGGTCGTCGGTGCCCTGGATCCCTTCCCCCACCAATACACAATCCCAGGAGGCGGCTACGCCCCGGTGGAGCATCTACACGCCGTGTGGCAGCTCCACCCGAGCGACTCCGGCACCACAAGCACCATGGCTCCGTCGAGCTCCTCCCCACGCGCCGCTGCCACTGACAGATTTGGGGAACCGGCACGAAGACAACGAGGAACCGCTACACTCCATCGAGTTATGTACATCCGAACTCGATTTTGTTCATATCTGGTAGATCCGAACTCGATTTTAGGCAGATTTGCTCTTCAATTATTTTGATCTGGATTTGCTCTTCCATTGTTAATGGAGTTGGATCCGTTCTTTGGTGTATGGAGGCATGGAGCAATGGAGGGGGTCGGGATCCTAAACTAGGGTCTTGATTTTTTTTCATGAATTTCATGTACGTTGTGATGTTTGTGGTGTTAGCTTCAGATATCGTGTTCCAGATCCATTACAACGATTTTAGTAATTGTTGATTTGCATTTTTTCTTGAAAGAAATCTTCCAATGGCTGTTTTGGACACCAAGCTTACTATTAGTATTTACAAATTAAGGTCGTAAGGTCCTAGAAGAATATATAATTTAATTAACTACTAAGAAAGTCTAGATCTGTACATGCCGTGCAGAACAAAATATAGAAGAAACCCAGGCTATAGTTATTCACGGATGTTTTTTTAAGACCCGGAGAGTTGTTTGCTTCTGTAATTGTTGTTCATGTTCATGGATGTTTTATATCCAAAATGCAAATTCTGTACAGTTTCATTGTATGTAGATTCTGTGCATATTCTATATAATTGAGTTTATTTTCCTGTTTTATAAAACACGAATTTGTCTTTCAGTTTTATATCCAAACAACTCTACATGTATGTTCTATTGCATTCTACGGCATCATCGATTAGTGGAGGGCTCTTTTCCTGCTATGTCCCATCATTCCCGATGTTTTATTTTGTGCCCTTGTATTTTTCTTGTGCTCCCAACTGGTTTCAAATCTAGAGCTGCCTATTGCATCTATCTTGCATTATTACTAAGAGGTGTTTTTTTGTGCAAAGATCATCCGATTTACTGCTACAAATCTCTATAACATGGCATGTTTTTTGTTATAAATTACATTTGGAGATCTGAATGTTTCCATTGTTTATATGTAGGTATTGGGTTGAGGGCTGCAACTAAGGCAATTGGTGCTAATCATGTCAACTGGGAGACGACCTAGAGCTTGATTGCTATTTGCTTTACTTAACTGTTCGCATGCAGTGCGATGGCTCCTGGACACACCCGTTTAGGCACAAGAGCTACATGGTGATCACGTGAATGATCACAAGAGTTGGTATTTTAGGTGCCCCTCGCTGGCACTGCTAGATTGCATTTTCTTTATCTGATTCCAATTATGCTTGATTCAGTTCATAGTAATTTCTTCCGGAGTTTGGCCAGGTCAGGTTCTCCCAAATGCAAATAATTGTTGAGGTGAAAATATTGTAAAATGTGGCGCAAATAGTACATAGATTTGTTAATTAATTCCTGATTCATCGTACTGAGGTTCGGAGATGGAAAAAACATATTGTATTGTACTACAAGGTAATAAGATGCATCTCTCTGCAAGGCTGTGTATTTCCAGTGAAAGATTTATGGAAATCTTTATCTGTTAGTTAGGTTTGTTCTATTCTTTTAGTTTTTACCAAGTAAATATTTATGGGTGATGAGCTACTCCTTGCAACGTATGCTTATATGTACATACTATGTTTGTAAAACTTCTAGAAAACATATAAAGGAATAAGAGTTGAAGTTCGGGTGGAGTCAAATAAGTTGAGGGGGCTGAACAAGCGCATGGGCGCTACAATGTTGCAGTTCCTCATGGAGCAGCTCTTCATAGACGCCGACACCATGCTCGGCTTGGACGGCCCGTGGAGGCCAACCTTCAGGTTGTTGTAACCTCTGGACTGCCGGCTCGCCGCTCATCGAATCTTTTGTGAGCAGGATAATATGATTTTGTGTTTGTTAATCTGACAAATTTTGATGGGAAATTGATATGAATATATAATAGATCATACTGCTCTAAATCAAATAATTGGTGTGCGTAGTTGTTCCCTGATTAGGTTAGATTCTAACAGTCCATCTATTTATGAAGCGAATTGATATATACTGAGAATCGGGCTATCTATTTGGTGTCCTCCAGGTGGGTTCTCAACTGGTTTGTGACCTCTCTAATTGTTACTTTATGGTTAATCAAAATATCTTCATGTTCTTTTTCACATTTGAGAACTAAATTATTTTGTTGGAATGCGATGTTCCAATATAAATACAGGCCTCTAGAATGTGTAAGTTTGTTTGTTAGTGGCTATGTCATATCTAAAGAAGGGTAAGCTATAGGTTATTTTTTAGCAACCAATGCATAGGTTAGCATGTTAAAACATTGTCTGGTTTTGGACATTGCCCTGCTCAGTTCACACAAGTTGCCAATTCTTTTGATTTACTTGTATGAGTATTTTATCTTGCTTCGAGAGACCTCTCATTTCATGTAGTGTGTGTATGCGAGTGTTTTGGTTTAACAACTTGAACATCTATAGAGATCTCTCATCTGCTTTATGTTTGTGTTTTATTTTCAGATATCTTTCAATGGTCGTCCACTGCTTGGTTAGTTCCTTTCCAAATAATAAGGTAGTCCTAATGCTCACATGGTATTTGTTTCTTCTCTTTGGTATAGTTGTGCTATGCTTAGCTGACTGAAATTAAAAAAAACTAGAGAATATATAATTTACAGAATCCTCTCTAGGAGGATCGAAGTAAGTATCGTTTACACAGATAATATCATTTCCACACACAGTGAGCAGCTTGGTGAGCAACTATCAGTTAGATACCACTGTAGCTATGTAGCCTCATACTAAGCTTTTTTGTGCACTGTAGGTATAATGATTAATTCATGTTCGGTATGATCTACAAAATATATCAGATTTTACAGTAACATCTTTCAACACATAATTATGTACTTAACCTTCATGTAGATTACAGCTAGAGGAACCGTCACAGTTTAAAAACATTTGAATGTTTGGTTATGCTTCTATTATTGCACTATAGAACTTGATATAATTATGTGTTCAACGGAATTAAAGACCACCATATGTATTTTGTGCTATGTTATTGACATCTGCTTGTTTTACTAACATAAGCACTAGAAACTCCCTATGGACAACACGCTGCCTTGGATTTCGCTCCATCGAAAAAGAAAGAGGTCATTGTAGGAGTCAATCCTTCGTCATTTGTTTCTTGAAAAAATACTACTCTTAATATATTTGTTCATTTTCAGCGTTGCTAAAATGTCCATTCGTTTTGCGTAGGACTCACCTGAAGCACTTTTTTCTCAATAATGTCGTGTTCCATGCATATTTTTTTCTGAACTGAAGTATTGCATATTTATGTAAAGCAAAAAATTCCGTGAAGAGAAAAATATGTGTATGCTTGGGGAGTGAACCAAGGCATGGTGTTGTCGGGGACTGCCAGTAGTCTAATTTCGAATTACACTTAACCTGGTTGCTTGCTGATTAGATTGGAAAGATTTCACCTGTATTAATCAGCCCGGTGAGCTTGGTCATTTTGTTTCATATATCATAATTTTGGTTCAGGGATGTGTGGGAAAGTATTAATTGTTATTGGCGTGTACGATTTATCATACACAACAATGTACTCTACAATTGTATTTACACTTTTCTTGATTAAAATTCTTTAGAATATTCATCTAAGTAGCGTTGTTGTTTTTATGGTGATTATTCCTGTTACATGCTTGGGCATCCTTTTTAGTGAAATATTCTTAGTTCTGTGCAAATATACAAAGTGTATTTTCAGAAGAGACTTTTTTTGTTTTTCTTTGGCAACAGTCTCATCAATCTGGCAACCAAGGCATCGTATGACCACGGTAATATTGGTGGAATTTGTGGTCACTTTGTCCGTTCTAATGAATAAGGACAAGCTACGGCTTTGTTTGCTCTCTATTGTATTGTTGTAAATCATTCAAAGCTTAAGTATTGCTTAGTGCTACTATGGACTAGAGCGAAGGATTGAACCATTTAATGCTTCAATGGTATATGTACCTCTGGTTCAGGAAAAAATGATGAGAAATAATTTCAAACATGCTATTTTTATCAGACCTCTAACATCGAGCATATAGAAATGCATTATCCTTATTGATTATCATGCAAAGTATAATTAACTGTAACTACATGGGCAAGCCTATTTTATCCTCCTATCGACTGTCCTTGGTGAGAACAGTAGGTGACCGAGAAGTCTTGGTTGCCAGAGAAGAGCTGGCATGCAGCCATTACATCCGGATGCCTCACGCATCAGCATCCATGCGTGTACTGTAATAGGCACACTGTGTGACAATATCATGCAGGTGGCGCGGCGAAGCGCGCTTGTTCGTCTAGTAGATATCTCAATTTTGTTCGTCTAGTAGATATCTCAAGTTTGTTAAAATCTTGATGAATCTATATACTAAACAACAGTGTCTAAATTTATTAGACGAAGGGAGTAATTAAGATCAAGCTTAGAGCATCTTCACTCGCTGGGCGAATCTAGACCGAAAATTAGACCTTTTTTTCGGCCGGACGGAACTTTTCGGCCGGACGGAACTAGTTTTCGGCTTGGGTACGCCCAGTTTCCCACTCGCGTACCCAGGCCGAGTTCTCAAGTTCGGCTAAAATTCATTAAAGTTGGGCGAATTTCATTAAGTTGGACGAATATAAGCGGATTACATCAAATTTAAACTAAACTACTATATAATAAACATAAAAAGGCCGCCACCGTGGCCTCCGCCGATGCCTTCGCCGTCCTACATGCCAAAGTTGTTGTAGAACGCCGTGTAACCGGGGTCGGCCCGACCGTCATCCTCGCCACCGTCGTCGTCGTCGTCGCTCGGCGGCTGGTTCTGGCGGAGCTCCCTTGACCTGGATCGCCGAACCTTCACGGCTGGTAGGATGGGCCTTCATCCTCGTCGTCGTCGAGGACGTAGAGCGGGGCGCCCTGGTAGGCTTGCTCGCGCGCGGACAACGCCCGTCGTCGGGCCGCCTGTTCCTTAGCCTGCTGCTGCAGGCCGAGGATGCGTTGCCGCTCCGCGTGCTCCTAGTCCTTCCTGGACCATTCCAGGATGTCCGGCGAGGAGGGCTCCACCGGCGACGGCTGCGGCGCCGTGTCGCGGAGCGACTGCTCCAGCGCCATCCTCAAGGCGCCGTCTTCGGGCGGCGCTGAGTCTTCAGTCTTGGGGCGGCGGAGTCGCAGGCGGCCGGTTGGCGACGCCGTCGCCCGTGGCTCGCCCATGACGATGTCGCGCGAGCGTGTCCGCGGCGGCGAGCGCACAGGCGAGTCCGCCTCACGCTTGACTGCGCACGGCGAAGGTGCTGTCGGCGTGCGCAGCGGCGCCGAGCCAGAGGAGTGGGATGCCGAGGCGAAGGAGGACGAGCTCATGCTGGCCATCCTCCTCGGCATCCAGTTCGGCGGAGGACGCCGGCCCGACCTGGCCGCCGGCGTTGGTGTGCGCGGAAAGCCGAGCCGCGGCGTGTTCCCGCGGTTGATGTGCTCCATCACCGCCGCGAGCGTTCAGCCTGGCGCGCTCCACCAATGCCGGTGGCCAGCCGAGTTGTTGCGCTTTGGCGGCGACTCGTTCGACGGGCCATCGTGGCGGGCGAGCTCCTGTTCGCGCCGGTCCGCGAAGAACTGCTCTCAGTACAGGAGGTTGTTGGCGCTCTCGGCGTCGAAAGGGTCGTCCATGCCGCTGATGTACTCTTGGATGTCGTACGGCAGCTCCTCTGTCGTCGGCGCCGGCAGGATCCCTATCCCGCCGGCCCCGGAGGCATCCGCATGTCCGGCGACGCCATATAGCCGGCGTCGTACAGCATGCGCGCCTCCCAAGCCTGGAGGGTGCGCCGGCCGAAGCCGTTCGCTGCCGCGCCATTGCTGGGGTACCGCTCGGCCATGGCTGGGAAGGGAAGCTGTGAGAGAGGGTTCACCGGAGTTTGGGCTTGTGGGCTGGGGGAGCTGTGAGAGAGTGTGAAGATCTCCAGCGAGGGGTACGGCTTATAAAGGCCGAGGCAGGCGTCGAGGGCAGGAGGGGTGTAGCGGCGAGGGCGGGAAAAGGGAAAACGGCGGGAAGTTAGTGCCCGCCGGTCCGTTGCGGGAGCCGAGGCAGCGACGGTGGCGCCGTAATTCGGCGACGCGTGGCCGACGCGACGGGCATTTAATGTCCGACGGTCGCCGCGTGGTTCCGAGGATGACGACGACTCGGCTTTCGTCGCTGACTCGGCGGGTCCACGCACTGTTATTTTTTTTCCGCTGAGTTCGCTGCGTCCGGCCTTTCCAGAGCGTATCCAGAATCCTAGGTTCGGCTTGGGTAGTTCGGACCAAAATTGGCCGAATTTTGGCCGAAAACAGGTCTTTGGAAGGCAAATTTTCGGCGTCCGGACCGAATTTCGGCGTCCTGGACAGTGGAGTGGAGATGCTCTTAGTTTTCTAGAATCAACTCGACTCGACTGGTGAGAGTAGTATTTTTCGTGTAGATAGAAAAAAACTAAAAGCAAAAAGAATGACTGGATAAATATTGTTTGTTCCGGAATTAAACGGAAAAGAATGATGCGTCGCCTTGATTCCCGGAGTCGTACGCGCCTGCCTGCCTGCCTACAAAAGGGCTCTCCTTCCTGGCCAATCTTCCCACCCCTCAGCCGCCCCCAACAACATCAGTATCGATCTGCCCATATAGTTCTCTCGGCCGTCTCGTCTTCTTCTCCATCCGTCCATCGCCATGGGTCGCCGCGGCTCCGGTACGTACTACGAGTCTACGATGCCTCCTGGATTGATCGTCAACACACGATCCAGTTACTGCGATCGATCCATGTCCGATCCATCCTGCGATTCCTACCTAGGCCGTCTTTGCTGTGAGGCGCTTGGTTTGTTTTTACGGTCGCGCATTGGTACTGTTGTTAAGTTTTCTCGTAGATGCATGCGTGGCGATCTTTTTTTTAATTTTACCATGATGACCATCTCATCCTATGTCGTACTAGTTCATTGATTTCTTTGAAGATCTGTATGGTACATTAATTGGTGTATCGACTCACTCAAGATTGGCATCTGAATATGTTGCCTGATTGAATTGCAGGAGGTGGTTCCCGCAGCGCCCCACGGGTCAAAACCCCTGCCCCCAAGCCAGGTAGTAATTAACATCTGTATCAATACAGTATACACATTCAATTCGCATACTAGATCGATCAACCTAACTGCGTGTATGCATCTCTTTCTCCCCTGCAGCAACCAAGTCATCTGCTCCGGCGCCGGCCGTGAGCGGCGGCGCTCCTACCTCAATCATTGGAAGCCTCGGATCCGCCATCGCCGACGGTTAGTCAGTTTTATCTCCAATGAATCAGATCTACTAGTAATATGCTTCTTAAAATTCTCGCCCGAACGTATCTGTACGATGTTCAGGGATCGGGTGGGGCGTCGGCACTAGCATGGCGCACAGGGCCATCGACTCCATCTTGGGCCCGCGCACCATCAGGGTGGTCGAAGGAACCGAGTCTGCACCTGCTGCATCCCCCGCTTCTGCTCCTCTAGATGCGTGCAGCATCCACAACAAGGCCTTCGGCGATGTACGTTGATATATCTTGCATGAACTTTTGTTTTGTTACACCCAAAAAATTCAGCTGATGCTAATATGTGTTGTTTTTGCATTGCAGTGCATCAACCAGAACGGCAGCGACATCAGCAGGTGTCAGTTCTACCTCGACTTGCTCAACGAATGCCGCCGCAACGGAGGGGTGTCCACCATTGCCTAGTCAGAGAGCCGGTCCAGCTACGATTCGTCAATTTTTAGATATGCATGCGGTTTCGGACTGCTGCTGCTCCTTATCGAGTCGTTTGTGATCTCGTTGTCGACTTATCACTAGTGCCAGTCTATCCTATAGTGGAATAAAGCAAACAATTGATACATTTGTGTCTTGGTTGAATCTTTTGTCTTTGATTTACTCACTTATTATGGAGCAACAGGGTTTAATTACCCTGGTGTTTTTGTTGCACTTCTGATTCGATACTAGCTGTGTCCCCTTGCCGGCCCTTGTTTCTGCTATGTCCATTTGCCTACCTCGTAGGGGAAGGGTTCCATTCCTAAAGATGGTTGGGAGTAGGCCTTCAATTGGTAGGCATCCAGTGGTTCGTTCCAAAATATTAGATACTAGGAGTTCGGTTTACTCAGTGCATAGTACCAAAGTCCAACCCGTTATTATGTAATGAATAAAGGATGACAATCTAAAAAAGGCACGTACGTTCCGGCAGATGACCTGACAGCAGCTCTAGACCATCAGGCTTAAGCCTATAGTATATTTTAGCTTATATGAAAGGATTATATCTAGATATATTTTAATGCGTAGTTTACTCCAAAGCGTACACACAATAAAATGCATTTAGATACGCTCGTTTCATAAAATCTAAAACATCTTATATAGAAATTATATCTTAAAAAAAATATTAGGCCACTCATAGCGGGATGATATTGGTGTTATAACTCCGTACTACCTTTCATAATGCATGCTATATCTTAGAATTAGAAGACAACATTTACTATTGGTTTGTGAGTCATCTTTCTCTTGCGGCGTGCATACCATGTTATGACAAAGCACATCTTTCCTCCGTTAATAATGCCAGGACACAACCAAATGCCCAGTTCGCGTGAATGGTATGGTACTACCTATCTCATCCCCATTGAGAAGGTCTAGACAGGTAACAATTCTACAAGCAGAATGGAGTGAAGTCTTTCCGATTTGGTACCTCTTATTTGTTGTACTTACAAAGTAAAAGCAACTCCAATAGCTTACCCATTTATACATAAACAAAAATCATTCGGTAAGAGGAGATTAAGGATGAAGGTATAGGTAAGCAAAACATGCTTTACAAGCTTACCCAAAATTTGCTATGAGAAGAATCTCGAGATAGGACCCACATGCTAGTGGGTTAGTACCTTTTTCTCTTCTTTCTTTTTTCCCTCTCTCTCTAAATTCCCAGCCTATCCATCCCGCCATCGTCTAGCCCGTCATCCATCCAACCACCGCACCAGTACCGGCTAACCCAGACCCAACCAAGCACCGCCATAGTTACTCAAACACATGCTATCGTGTACAACTATGTCTTTGCCGTGCTTGCCTCGACGATAGCTCATCGCGGATTCTACAAAGCATTAGATTTTTCTAGGGGCATTGGGGGCCTATGCCCCCTCCCTCTAAAATTCTAGAAGCTTTTTCATGCATTATTCAGCAGAAGCAATGGGGAGTATGTGTTTGCTGCTTCACAATAATATATCTTTGCAGAGGTGATCTAAAATAATAAAGCCAAACATTAAACTAATTAATTGATCGCAATATATAATGCATAGAAGGAAAACGAACAATCTAACCTCATCCATAAAATTGCAGACCTCTGTTGGTGATTGATTAGAACTTTAGCTGCAATCTCTCTACCATCTACTAGCTTTCCATAGTAACCACTCGTAAACCCTCCAAAGCCTATGCGTCTCTCAAATCCGTTGGTGGCTTCTTCGATGTATGATAGAGTATATCTATTTGTAGCTACTTCGGTAAAGCCAAGCTCCTCTTACAGTGCATGCTTCAAGGAATTTTAGCTAGAATCTCTCTACCACCTGCAAGGTTTCCATACTAACCACTCGCAGACCCTCTAGAGCCTATCCGTCTCTCTAATCCGTTGGTGGCTTCTTCGAAGTTACTCAAGCCTCCAAACGGTTTTGGGGGGCGCCGGCGCGAAAAATCCCTCCCAACAGGCCCCCTAGATCAGTTTTTATCTGACAAAGTCTAACTATTTGTCCGGCAACCCCAGACCACCCCCAACCCATAGGGAGACAATCAGGGGCGCAGGCTACCACTTTTGGCCCAAGACCACCCGGCGGCGTCCTCACTCTTTAGAGCAACTCTAGCATACCCCACATCCCCATAACTCAAAACACGTGTTTGTAGGGCACACTAAACCCGCTATGCATGCTGAAAACGCCTTGCGCAGAATATGTTATTATGATGTTTTCCTTTGCAGGATCTAGTCTGCCGCAAACCTAGCGAATCCGCAAATCTGAAATGCAACACAGGGTTTTGCAATATTTTTGACATTTCAGCATAGTATACATACTTGACATATGATAGATATTTAAACTAAACTTTAATAGTTGGTAACATCAAACAATACAACAATAATCCAAATTACAACAAATGTTCAAATCAAAGAAATTAAACAAATAACAAATGGTTTGGAATACAAATTATTGTTCAAATCACACATGAATGAAACTAAATAAGTTGAAGCGCCACACTACCGACCGCCATGCCTTCGTCAATGGTGCCCAATGAGATCAAGCTGTAGCTAGGTATGGGTCTTGTCGTTCTCAATCTTACTGTATGTCTCAAAGAATGCTTGGATTATATCCGGGTTTCTAGCTGGCTTGACCCGGGTACCAACATTGTCAAAAAGAACGGCAAGTTCAATTCCCTCTCATCTTCGATGATCATATTGTGAAGGATGACATAAGTGGTCATGATGTCTTGGAGGGTTTCCATATCCCAAAAACGAGCGGGGCCTCAAACTATTGCAAATCTAGCTTGCAAAATACTGAAAGATCTCTCAATGTCTTTTCGGGCTGCCTCTTGTGCTTTTGCAAACAAAGTTTCAGCTTTGCCATCGGGGTCTTTGATGGTTTTCACACACGTTTCCCATTCCGGATATAAGCCATAGGCAAGATAGTAGCCCATGGTATAATCATGTCCATTAACAGTGTAGTTGCAAGCCGGAGCATCACCGGGCAACAAGATGGGACCTATGCAGCACATTGATGTCCTTGAGAGATCCGGGCAACCCAAAAAAGCAATGCCAAATCCATAGGTCGTGAGAAGCAAATGCCTCTAGCACGATTGTTGGATCATGGTTCTTGCCACAGTACATGCCCTACCAAGCCTTGGGGCAATTATTCCAATTTCGGTGCATACCCGGTCAACCTCGCACCTCGTTTATTTGCATCAACCTCACCGTATCTTCTTCATTGGGAGCTTGAAGATACGTCAGACTATAAACACAGATCATAACCTTGCAAAACCTATGCATGGATTCCATGGTCGTATCTTCGCCTATGCGAAGGTACTCGTCGGTGTAGTCGACCGGAATACCATAGGCTAAGACTCGCATGACCACGGATATGTTTTGATGGATGCTGAATCTGATCAAACTGGTCGCATTCCTCCTACGCTTAAAATAGCGCGTTTCCGACTTGCAAGTTGCAGCGATCTTGTTGAATAGAGATCGTTAGATTCAGTACCGACGATGGAATAGATGAGCCAGCTAGGTGGGTACCTCAGTGAAATAATCGTGCATAAGCATGTTCTGCCGAGTACGTGATTGCAAGGAATGCGCAGATGGTCTTCCCCGGTCGCTTCTTCTTCCCATCCCTGAGCTCCCTCGCCGCGAGGAATACCACCATTTGCTCGATGTCGTCATCCAACAAATCCTCCAAATCCGAGTCCTCGGAGGACGACGAATCTTCCATCATAAAAACCTTGCATGGGTCCATCTAGGAACCATCGGGCCAAACAAACAAAAAATTTAAGAACAACTCTACAAACTAAAAAACTACGGTGGATGCGGAAGACAATTGACATACCTTGGCGGTCGATTCGCGGCGAGAGCCATTGACTCGCGAAAGGTGGGTAGTCGACTCGCCCTACATGTCCGGCGTGATAGAGCTCCACGGGGATCCATCGCGCCACCTCGCGCGGGCAGGATCCGCTCGATGCGGCGTCCAACAAGATCTACCGGTTGGGGAAGGGGTGTGGTCGATGTGTCTGTCGGCCGAAATCAGGGCAAGGAGGTGCGAGCGGCCGGGATCTGCGGCGGCGCACGGTGGCGGCTGATACGTCCAAAACGTATCTACTTTCCCGAACACTTTTGCTATTGTTTCTCCTCTAAACTTGTGTGATTCGGATACAACTAACATGGACTGACGCTGTTTTCAGCAGAATTACCTTGGTGTCTTGTTTTTGTGCAGAAAATCAACTATCAGGAAAAATCCCGGAAAATATGCCAAAAATTATATTTCACCAGAAGGCCTACGAAGCCAGAAGACGAGACGGAGAAGGGTCCTACGGGGCCCACACCCCTGCCAGGCGCGGGCCCACCTCAGGCTGCGCCTAGGGGGTGCAGCCACCCCAGGCACCCCCTCGGCCTCTCCCTGCGCCCCTATAAGTTGCCTTTCTACCTAAAAACCAAGGGGGGTTCGATAGTTTTCCAGAAAGAGTTCCGCTCCGCCGCTGCCACCAGAAACCAAGATTCGGATCCAGAAACTCCATTCTGGCACCCTGTCGGGACGGGGAATTTGGAGAGGATCATCGCCATCGTCATCACCAACGCATCTCCATCAACCACCGATGTTTCCCTCATACATGAGTGAGTAATCCCCCGCTATAGGCTTGGGGATGGTAGGGATTGGATGAGTTCTATCATGACATCGAATAAGATCTGTTAGGGCATAGTGCCTAGTATCTCTATTAGTGCTATTTGACTTTGTTGCAACTTGTTGTGCTTAATGCTTGTCACTAGGGCCCGAGTGCCATGATCTTAGATCTGAACTTATTATTGAATCATTATGATAGTATTTTTTGTGATCTTATATGCAAGTTGTGTACACATATCATTGTCCGGATCCAAAGGCCCCAATGTGACAATAATTGGGGCAACCAGAGGGGATGGCTGTGGTGTGAGGATCACGTGTGTTCACGGAGTGTTAATGCTTTGCTCCGGTGCTCTATTAAAAGGAGCACCTTAATTTCCAGTAGTTCCCTAGAGGCCCCGCCGCCACGGGCTGGCTGGACAGAAGATGTTGTGCAAGTTCTTATTGCGAGCATGTATGACTATATATGGAGCAGATGCCTAGGATTGTTTAGTACTTGGATGCTTGTTATTATTTATTTGCAATGCCTTAGATCTTGAAGTTACATGTTTAAACTCTTCCATCAACGCCCGTCCATCCATCTCTGATACATCAGAAACGTATCTATAATGTTTTGATGTTCCATGCTTGTTTAGTATCTACTTGCTTTGCTTTGTCTACACTTTGAAGTGTTTTTATATCTTTTCTGGAACTAACCTATTAACAAGTTGGCACAGTGCCAGTTGCCTGTTTTCTTCTGTTTTTGGTTCCAGAAAGACAGAAAATTAATATTCTTGGAATTGGACGGGATAAAAGCCAAAGTCAATATTTTACCGTGGGCATCACGAAGTCCAGAGGGGAGACGGAGAGGCGAACCAGGGCCACCACACCCTCCTAGGCACGGGTGGCCCTACCCCGCGCCTGGGTAGGGTGTGGGCCCTCCGGCCGCCTCCCAGCCTCGCCTCTTCGCCTATAAGAATCCCTCGATGAGAAAACCCTAAATCGTCAATCATACTTCCAGAAAAACCTCTGTAGCACTGCCACCACCGAAAGGGAGATTCGGGGGACAGAAAGTCTCTGTTCCGGCACCCTGCCGGGACAGGGAAGTGAGCTTGGAGCCATCTCCATCGATCTCCACCACCATCTCCGTCACCGTTGCTGAATCCCATGATGAGGAGGGAGTAGTTCTTCCTCGAGGCTAAGGGCTCTACCGGTAGCTATGTGTTCATCTCTCTCTCTATGCACGATCTTGTTGTGGTCATGAGCTTTGTAATCAAGTAGATCTACCTTGCTACTCAAGTGCTTTAATAGATCTATGCTCTCCCCATGTGTGTGAAAGTGACAGCGTGCACGCCATGGTGGCACATAAGTTTGGGTCTACATAAATACTCTTTGTGCTTTAATAGATCTATGCTTTTCCCCACGTGTGTGAAAGTGACATCATGCATACCGTGTGTTGAACTTTGGCTAGATTGAATATTTGTTATGAGTTATATTTGGAGTTGGATGTCTCTATGAAATTGTGGTGTTTGTTGGAACCATCTAGCGCTCAAGGTGACAGTGTGGGGTTATCTAGATTGGGGAAGGCGGACTTTGAGGAGTGTTGTTATAGCCCTACCGATGATTAGAGTGTCGAACCGGAGAGTAGATAAGAGTAGTATCATGAAGAGAGGATATTTATATGAGAGAGTGTTCACTAGTGAAAGTATGATCCCTAGGCTTTGTTTCTAAACATTGAAACACCGTTTGCATCTAGATATGTTGCATGTTTGCTTGATTTAGTCTTTACCTCACCGTCAAGCTCTTTTCTGGCATTGTTACCACTTGTATTTCACTATCTCTTCGCCGAACTAGTGCACCTATACACTTGACAAGTGTATTAGGTGTGTTGGGGACACAAGAGACTTCTTGTATCTTGATTGCAGGGTTGCTTCAGAGGGAATACCTTTGACCACTTCCTCCCTGAGTTCGATAAACCTTGGGGGTAATCCACTTAAGGGAAACTTGCTGCTGTTCTACAAACCTCTGCACTTGGAGGCCCAACAACTGTCTACAAGAATAGAAGTGCGTAGACATCAAGCTCTTTTCTGGCGCTGTTGCCGGGGAGGTAAGGTAAAAGGTACTCACATCCTCCGGTGTGAGTGCTCTAAGTTATTTCCTTTAGATTCTACAATTTTGTCTTTTTGTTTCTTGTTTTCACTAGTTAGGCTTAATGGAAAACAACAACAAAATTAGAGAGCTTTATAGTATTTATCTTGAGTTAGGACATGAAGTGTTTGAAGAGAAAATTAAAAAACCTATGGAGCTTTATTTGCATGCTAATAGCAATGTTATTAGTATGAATTTTTTGAACACCATTGTTACTAATGGTATGGAAACGTCTAAGCTTGGGGAAGCTAGTTTTTATGAGAAATATCTTTTTAGCTCCCCAGCTTTAGGGAAGAAAATTTGCTCTGATGAAACTTTATCTCCCATATGTGGTAATTCTAATGATACTTGTGATATTTTAAATCCACATACTGAAAGTGTCGCTTTTAAAATACGTATTGAAACTGTTGAACGTGTTATGAATAACTGCTATTTTGGAGATGGAACTGTCCATCCTAGTGATCATTTACTCTTTATACATGAATTATGCGAGTTGTTCAAGTGTGCAGGAATTTCAATGGACCAAGTTAAGAGGAAGCTATTCCCTTTCTCACTTAGGGACAAAGCAAGGGGGTGGTATGAGCTACTAGATGATCCTCATCATTTGTAGTGGAAGGAACTTGAATCTCTCTTTTATTCTAAATTTTATCCTCCTCATGAAATTCATAAAGATAGGAATTATATTTATAATTTTCATCGTCATGAGGGAGAAAGTATTGCCCAAGATTGGGGGAGATTGAAGTCACTAATGCTCAAATGTCCCATTCATGAGCTCCCCAGTAATGTTGTTATTAATAATTTTTATGCAAGGCTTTCAGGACATTACAAGGACTATATAGGTACCTGTTCAGAGGGATCCTTCACAAGTAAGAAGGTCAAATCTGAGTGGGATCTTCTTGAAACAATTCAAATCAATACCGAAGATTGGGATAACGACAAAGGTAAAGAACCAGGTATAAACTATGAGTATGATTGCATTAAGTCTTTCACTGAAACTGCTGATTTTCAAGAGCTTAGTGCTAAATATGGTCTTGATCCTCAAATTCTTGTTAGATACTATAGAGCCTTTGCTTCCCATATTAATGCTCCTAAAGAAAAATGGGACATGTATCATGAACCTTTTAAAGACAATTGCATGGAAAATGAAAATGTTATTAATGATTGCAATAAACATGCTCAAAATTTTGAAAGTACTATTTCTCATAAGCATGTTAATTTTTGTGGTATGCATAGAACTTGTGAGAAGAATCAAACAGAAGAAGAATATTGTATCACACACTAGAATGAAAAATCTAGAAAGTGGTATAAGGCTCTAGATGATCTTGGTAAAAAAGTATGTGCCCTCTATCCTTCTATTTGTGAACTTTGCTTTGAAGTGGGTCATTTCAATTTTCAATGCTCAGGCCATAATAATCCTGCAAGTTTGTATTGTGATAACGTGATCACTGATAATCAACATGATGAACTTACATTATTTTTGGGGTGTGAAGAGTTATCAAGAAAAACCTCTTTGATAGACATGAGTACTTTTGATATGAATAGCGTCCTGCATGGTTGTCATCTTTATTGTGTTGAAAACTGCCACGCAAATACTTACATACAAAATCTTATAAAAGATGATATTTTACCAAATTATGACATGACTGATATGTGTTTTGATCTTATTAATGAAAAGGAGGAATCTTCCCAAGTTTCTTCTATTGTCTCTAACAATAAACCAGGGTATGTGGAGAAGCTTCCTTTCAAGCCTCTCCCTCCTAAAGAGGAGAAGGAGAAGAAGAAGAAGAAGAGGAGTAAAAGGAGAGAGGAAATGGTATCTTCCTCTAATCATGCTATTCCTATCATAGTTTTTGCTGATGAGTATGAACTAGACGATGTTCCTATGCCTGTTACCTATATTAGTGATCATGATTGGGAAAAGCACACTACTTTTGATATTGAAAATCTCTTTGGTACCAATTCTGAAAATGATGATATTAATAATTGCTGTACTATTAGTGCTATCCATGTTCCTTCCAATGATGATATGTTTACAAATGAACACACTTGGGAAGATAGTTATTCTATTGCTTATGATGATTACAATGATGAATATGATATTTTTAGTCCACCTACTATTGAGGAGGAAATTAATTGTGATTACAATATGCCTCCTATATTTGATGATTATGGTGATGAGAATAATAGTGATATCTATGTTGTTGAATTTGCTCCCACTATAATTAATAAGAATGCCTTTGCTTATGTGAGAGTAATAATCATTTATGCATGTGGCTCATGATAAGAATGTTTTATGTGATAGTTATATTGTTAATTTTATTCATGTTTCTACTGAAAGTTATTATGAGAGAGGTAAACATGGTGTTATGCATCTCACAAATATTAAGTTTCCCCTCTTTATGTTGAAAATCTTGAAGTTGCACTTGTTTTGCTTTCCTATGCTTGTTGCTTTGTGCTTTCATGACTTGTTTGTTTACAAGATTCCTATGCATAGGAAGTGGGTTAGACTTAAATGTGTTTTGAATTTTCTTCTTGATGCTCTCTTTTAAATCAATTCATATTTCTTATGTGAGAATCTTCTCAAACTATCATGCCTAACTTAAAGGCGTTAAAGAAAAGTACTTGTTGGGATATAACCCAAGAGTTTTCTTGAGTCTTGGAAGTTATTACTTCAGTAATGACCTCTCCTTATCCTTTTTGTTTGCTTTTTTGTGCCAAGAATGACCTCTAATGAGAGGGAAGTAAGATTTGGGGAGTTGCTGTCCCAAAAAAGATTTATGTTCTCCACCATAAATATTCGTGAGGAGTCTATGTAAGTCAGATTGAGCTGAAAATTTACTAATAAATTCCCCAGTATGTTAGATAACTTTCGTTAGTTCAACACTTTTTGATTTGAGCAACAGAAGGTCTTCGAACAAATCGGTTTCTACCTGCTGGTCTGTTTTGACAGATTTCTGCCATTATTTGCATTTGCTTCTTATTGATTTCTTTTTGAGTTCTCTTTAGGGGAATTGAGCTTTTTGAAGGAGTTTCTATAGTAGCATGTGTTTTTAGTGAAAATTCTTGCTGTTCCAAAGCTTTACCCAAAGGTCTATTATGTTTTTAATACACTAATGTTGCTAATGAAGATTGTGTGAAGTTTTGTATGAAGGAAAATTTGCAGGTGTAGAGAAAGAATGATGTAATCAGATGAAGAATGGACAAAATATCAAGCTTGGGGATGCCAACACGTGTCACACCAAGAAATATTCAAGAGGTACAAGCGTCAAAGCTTGGGGATGCCCAAGGCATCCCCTTCTTCATCAATAAAAAGCTCAGGTCTTTCTAGACACTTTGTTTTTATTGTTTCATGCACAGTTGTGTTGTTCTTGGAGCGTCTTAGTTTTCGTTTTGGTTTTTGTTTTCTTAGTTTGCTTGAATAAAGTTGGTTGATCACAATACACCTTTTTGGAGAGAGACACACTCTGTTTTCATTGCCTAGAACACTCTAGTTTTCATTCTTATTGTTCTGTGAGTGTTCTCTTTTGCTAGCACTGCGTTTAGCCTTAGTTTTCTTGTGCTTTCAGCTTAGAACTTTTTAGTTCTTCTTTGTGGATTTGTGAGACAAGCTCACTGATCTTTATTGATTATTATCTTTGTGAGTTGTTTCAAATAAAGTTGTTTGGTGTTGGAAAGAGTAGAGAGCTTCATGCTTAAGTGGTACAAAAGGGAGCTTGTTTTGACGGTGGCTTAGACTTTAGCATGACATGCTAGGTGTTGTTTTGACCTTCTTCTTAGTGATTATTACTGTAGCATGTCTTGTTCTAAAAAAATTGGGATTGCTTAGTGTGCCTTGAAGAAATTATGCGTTGTTTTAGCATGCAAAAGCATAGTATTGTGGTATTCTCCTTTGATGCTTTGTTTGGATTGACTTGGCACATGCTCACACCATGTTATGACTATGAACAAGTCACCATAGCCTCTATGATCATTTAGTCCTTGACTTGTAGTACCACTCTTTGCTTTGATTAGTATGCTTTGTTGCACTGCATGATTATGGCCATTATTATTCTCTTAGTTGGTTGCTCCCAGTCTTTTGCTAGCCGCCACTAGTATGAGTAAGCTCTACTCATGCTTCTAACTCCCAAGAAACCAAGTTATTCCAAAGTGTCCACTATAAACTCCAATGCATGGTGTGTTACACCATTCCAAGTATATTCTTGTTTTTATCTATCTTCCAATTAAAACTATTTTGTTATGTGAAAACTTAGTGATTAAATCCCTCACAAACTTGATGGCACACTTTATATTCTTTGCCCTTAATAAACTTGAACCATTGTGTCATCTATGTTGTATATGCTTGCACTTATACGTTAGAATTAGCAGAACCGTGCTGTCATGGGGAACGTTTTCAACATTGCACTTGTACTTTGTACTTAGTTAATATCATGCTCTTTTGTCTATGGATGTCACCGGTGTGAAATAAAGAGGGAACTTGTAAGTCCATGGAGTTTGTATCCTATGTTAGAGAAACGCCTGGGCCGCTAAACTAAGCCATGCCTAATCATGGTGGAAACTTGCAGCATCACCATAGTGACATCTATGAAGCATTCTTCTTATAAAAAAGAGACACATTGAGAAAAGAGGAAAGAGAGAAAAAATCACCATATTCCCATGGTAAATAAGAAGATTGCTGAGATGCTTATTGTCTGCTTGCCTTGTCATTTTGGTTATAGGAAAACTCCTGTACCATGTGCAAGGGGTACCCCGTTGGCGGTTCTCTATGATATGCAAATACTTACAGTGACAAGAACTTACAGGTGACTAAAGTTGAGTAGCATGAGGTGTGTCCCTTGTATTCAAGGGACTTGAGATTGCCAACTTATACTTCTTCAAGCATATACTCCATCTTTGTCACTTTAACCTTAATCACTTCAAGATTCTTATGATAGGGGCAATGGGGGCTAAAAGCTAACAAGTACCATAATTTTTGGAAGCTCTTTTTGAAACTTGAAATCCCTACTTCCTTCATAAAAGGCTTTTCTTCCACCATTATTGAGTCTCCACCTTCTACCTTTAGGCACCATTAAGAGAGCATAGTTGTCATTCTGTGTGTAGTGTTCCAAAGCTTATTGATTGATGCATATTGTGATATTACTTGTTCTTGTGCTACTTATTTCTAGTCACCCCTGTGAACTTTGAAGGTGTCCTATGCATCTATTTGCTACTCTATGAGGGACAAGCTGATTGCCACTATGCCATGTTTCTGTATGTGAAACAAACAAACTTTTTCAATGCATGTTATTCATGATCTTTGTTTGTAGCCTTTCATGTTGCATGCATAGTTACTATGTCCTATTGTTAGAACTCCATCTTTCATGATCATGTTTAGAGTTCTTTGATCCCAGCTTGCAAATGGTTTGATCTTTATTGTGAGGGTGCATGTCACCTAAAAAATTATTCTTTTTATCACTTACCTACTCGAGGACGAGCAGGAGTTAATCTTGGGGATGCTTGATACGTCGGAAACGTATCTATAATTTTTGATGTTCCATGCTTGTTTAGTATATACTCTGCTTTGCTTTGTCTACACTTTGAGGTGTTTTTATATCTTTTCCCGAACTAACCTATTAACAAGTTTCCACAGTGCCAGTTGCGTGTTATCTTCTGTTTTTGGTTCAAGAAAGGCAGAAAATCAATATTCTCGGAATTGGACGGGACAAAAGCCAAAGTCAATATTTTACCATGGGCGTCACGAAGTCCGGGGAGACAGAGAGGCGAACCAGGGCCACCACACCCCCTAGGCGCGGGTGGGCCCTACCCCGTGCTTGGGTAGGGTGTGGGCCCTCCGGCCGCCTCCTAGCCTCGCTTCTTCGCTTATAAGAAGCCCCCAATGGGAAAACCCTAAATCGTCAGTCATACTTCTAGAAAAACCTCTGTAGCGCCGCCGCCACCGAAAGGGAGATTCGGGGGACAGAAAGTCTCTGTTCCGGCATCGTGCCGGGATGGGGAAGTGCCCTCAGAGCCATCTCCATCGATCTCCACCAGCATCTCCATCACCGTTGCTGATTCCCATGATGAGGAGGGAGTAGTTCTTCCTCGAGGCTAAGGGCTCTACCGGTATCTATGTGTTCATCTCTCTCTCTCTCTATGCATGATCTTGTTGTGGTCATGAGCTTTGTAATCAAGTATATCTACCTTGCTACTCAAGTGCTTTAATAGATCTCTGCTCTCCCCATGTGTGTGAAAGTGACAGTGTGCACGCTATGGTGGCACTTAGGTTTGAGTCTACATAAATACTCTTTGTGCTTTATAGATCTATGCTTTTCCCCACGTGTGTGAAAGTGACAACATGCATATCATGTGTGGCACTTTGTCTAGATTGAATATTTGTTATGAGTTATATTTGGAGTTGGATGTCTCTATGAAATTGTGGTGTTTGTTGGAACCATCTAGCGCTCAAGGTGACAGTGTGGGGTTATCTAGATTGGGGAAGACGGACTTTGAGGAGTGATGTTATAGCCCTACCGATGATTAGAGTGTCGAACTGGAGAGTAGTTAAGAGTAGTATCATGAAGAGAGGATATTTATATGAGAGAGTGTTCGCTAGTGAAAGTATGATCCCTAGGCCTTGTTTTTAAACATTGAAACACCTCTTGAGAGGGAATACCTTTGACCACTTCCTCCCTGAGTTTGATAAACCTTTGGTAATCCACTTAAGGGAAACTTGCTATTGTTCTACAAACCTCTGCACTTGGAGGCCCAACAACTGCCTACAAGAATAAAAGTGCATAGACATCAATCCCTATGCCTACCGCACTCGAATCCCACTGTTACCGTTACTATTACTATTGCTCCTGTTTCACTGTTGTTGTTGCTTTGCTGTTTGTACTACAAACTGTTGCTACTAATAAACTTCTATGAGGAAGAACTATTTCCAGGTGCAGCTGAACTGACAACTCAGTTGTTAAGGCTTGCAAGTATTCTTTGGCTCCCCTTGTGTCGAATCAATAAATTGGGTAATACTACCTGCGAAGACTATTGCGATCCCCTATACTTGTGGGTCATCAAGACTATTTTCTGGCGCCATTGTCGGGGAGCATAGCTTTATTTGTAAGTTCACTTGGATCTACTATTGTTCACTGCTACTCCGCTCATCATGGGTAAGTCTCGTGATGGAAAGTTCCCTATGTTACCATCCACTACAAGAAGAGGTACAGTCCTAAACACCTCTGTTGCTCTTGATTCACTGTCTGTTATAAGTAAGCTTGTCACACCACCACCACATACTCATGCTACACACACTGCTAGTACTGCTGAATCTGAAACTACTTTTGATGCTCATGATGTTACTTCTACTCTGCTTGATGCGAGTGGTTCATTAGGTCCTTTTCTAGATGCTACTATGGCTAGTCTAGGAAATACCGAAACTCCTAGTGAAGACACTGTTACACCTGTTAGCTCACCTGAGTCTAGTGAGAGTTATGATATTAATGATGGTTACATTGAGTTCACTGATGAATTTGTTGAAGAGTGCCGAAACACACATGGTACTAGTGCTATTAAGATTCTCCTTGCTAGATGCACCATTATGCCTAAACTGTCCTCTGATCCTAAGTTTGCCACCTCTCCCATAGATATTAAAGATAAAGATTATGATTTCTCTCTTGATTTGTCCTACTTGGACATTGTTGAGAAAGAACCTTTTTGTGGGACTGAAAATGAGAGTGTTGTGGCTCATATGAATGAGCTTTCTACTATGAGTGCTTTATTCTCTGATGATTTTAAGATGCGCAAGTACTTTGTTACTAAGATCTTCCAATTTTCACTAAAAGGAGAAGCTAGGGCTTGGTTTAATATATTACCTCCTGGTTCCATTGATAGACTTGATTGCTTGATTGCTTCTTTCTTCCAAAAATATTTTCCTCCTGGTGCTAGACATGCTTCTTTGCAGAGACTTTTTGATTTTAAATAGGAAGAAGAAGAGAAATTGCCTGAGTCATGGAAAAGGTTCTGTGCCTTGATTCATGCACATCCTGGATGTCCATTGCCTAAAAATGAGCTTCTTGATATTTATTATAATGGACTAACTGATGATTCTAGGACATACCTAGATAGATTTGCTGATTGTGTTTTCAGGAAAAGAACTCCTACAGATGCTGAAGAATTAATGCCTAAGATAAGCAAGAATTATGATGATTGGACTTCAACTGAGCTAAATACACCTGAGCCTATTACTACTGAACCAGATGTGCCTGAACCAGTTCCAACACCAACACCAAAGAAGAGGGGAGTTATTGCATTAAATGATGAAGGAAGCTAAGAAATGTCTAAAGGAGAAAGGTATTAGAGCTGAAGATGTGAAGAATCTACCTCCTATAGAAGAATTATGTAATCCAATTCCCCACTCATCTACTATTGAGGTACACTCTCTCCAACATTTTGATGAAGGTGATATTTCTTATGGTAAGCCTCCTGATCAATGCTTAGAGGAACTTGACATTTTTATTGTTAAACAAGGTAATTTTAATAAACAAGTTCAGAATCATTTATTGGAAAACTCTAGAGCTATCCATGATTTGAAAGATATTGTGGAAATAACTTCTAATGATATTAAAATGCTTTGTAAACACTTTCAAATGGTTCAAACCCAACTTGATCAACTTGCTAAGGTACAAAAGGATATGCTATTTAATGCCTTAGGAAATAAACATGCTTATGAAATTAGAACTAGGAGTGGCATAGCTACTCAGTATCCTTTATATCCTGAAGGACATCCTAAAAGAATTGACCAGGATTCTCAACAAGGTGAGAGTAGTGGTAGTCCTCGTAAGAGAAAGAAAAAGAAACATAAGATAGTTGAGGAACCACTTGAACCTGTTGTAGATCCTAATAGTATATCTATCTCTGATGCTGAAACTGAGAGTGGTAATAATAAAAATGATTCTCCTGATAAGGAGGAAGTTGAGGAAGAACCTGATAAGCACACTAAGAACACTAGGTACACTAAGGAAGATTTTATTGCTAATAAACATGGTAAAGAGAAAGAAACTTGTGTGCGGAAACCTATGCCTTTTCTAGGTAAGAAACGCAAGTCAAAGGAGGAAGAACACTACAACAAGTTTTGTGAGTGGATGAAACCTTTATTTTTGCAAATTCCTTTGACTGATGCTATTAATTTGCCTCCTTATTCGAAGTATATGAAGGATATTGTCTCTAACAAAAGGAAGATTCCTAATGAGGAGATTCTACTTTGCTTGCTAATTATTCCTTCAATGGCAAGGTTCCAAAGAAACTTTGTGATCCAGGTATACCAACTATTCCTTGCTCTATTAAGAATAATTATGTTAGAACTGCTTTATGTGATTTGGGAGCTAGGGTTAGTGTTATGTCTTTTTCTCTCTACAAGAGACTCCGACTAGAAAAGTTGATACCAACTGATATATCTTTGCAAATGGCTGATAAGTCAACTACTATTCTTGTTGGTATATGTGAGGATGTTCCTGTTCAAGTGGCTCATAATTGCTTAGTTTTGACTGATTTTGTTGTGCTTGAAATGCCTGAAGATGATAATATGTCTATTATTCTTGGGAGACCTTTTCTTAATACTGCAGGTGCTGTCATTAATTGTAATCAAGGAAAAGTAACATTCAATATTGATGACAAAGAGCATACTATTTATTTCGCCAAGAAGGTTGTTAGAAGCTATTGCCTGAATTCCATTGAAAATATTGAGAGCATCAAGGTTGGAGAAATATATTGTCCCATTCCATGGGAAAATTTTCAAACTATTATGATTGGGACCATTGCTATCAAGTATGAGGTAACATAATCACCTTGTGGATTACAAAGTTTTGTTTCATATAATATTGTTTTGGTAACAAGACTTGATCAACCTTGTTAACAAAAGGATTTTAATGAGCAAAATAATGTTTTCACTATGGTTATACTTGCTTTCTTTTATTTTTCTCCTTCCTAGTCTTGTCCTTTCTTTTGCTAGCTTTGGTTTTGCTAGTTGTTTGCTTGTTAGTTTGCCTTAGAGCTTCTGTAGTTTGGCTTTTGTTTTGCTTTTGCTTCTTCTGAAAAAACTGTTTCTGCGAGAAAATCAATTTTCATACCCTGAAATTGGCCAAAAATAAAGTTTCCCGAAAAATCCCAAAAAATTCAAAATAAACTTTTCCTCAAAAAAGGGGCAGAGGGACACCTGAATTGACCCAGGGAGCCACCCTAGGACACCATACCCATGGTAGGTGCGGCCTACCTGTGGGTGGCGCCTAGGGGGGGGGGGTCTGGCCTACCTGGGCCCCTTTAAGGTGCCCCCTCACAGCCATCTTCTTTCTCTCTCCCGAAAAACACCAGAAAACTTGCTCAAGCTCGAGTTCTTGTTGTTCTTGCTCGCGATTTTTGATCTCCTTGCTCATCCCATCTTGGCTGCTGATTTTTGGAGGGATTGCTCCTTGGTATGTGCCTCCTCCACTTATCTAATTAGATTTGTGATTGGTAGATTGTATCTTGAGTATTTTGCTGCTATAGGTGGCAGGCTGTTTGAGATTGCATGCTTGTTCTATGCTTAGAAACTTTATTTTGATGCATGTGTAGTCCTCTAGCAAGTTCCTATAGTAGTTGCTCATCATTCATCAACTTGGAAATCACTTGGTTTGATGTTTATCTAAAAATTTCAGCAAGGAAGATGAGTACCTATCCACTGAATCAATATGACTTGATGGTGTGTGAGCCAATGAAGGTTCATCGTGAGGAGGCAATTTTTCCTTCCATATATCCATGCCATGAATTTATGAGAACCGCGGTAATCTTCCAGGGTTTCCAAACTTTGATTGCCAATGCAGGGTTGGAACACTTTGTTGAAGGTGAACCATTTCAATTTGTTAAGCTAACCATGGATTTGTGCAGTACTTCCGGTTCACTTGGTCTACATCTAATCCCATGGTCGATTACAAAATATATAATATACCCGCCGACCTGCCTTTTGCTGATTTCTATGCAGCAATTAGACTACCTTAGTGGGGATCTTGTGAGAATATCAAGGAAAGGCCCCAATCACTTATTGATTTATATGCTGATATTTGCCAAGGCTCCGACTTCTCAAAGGAAAGTGGTAAAATTTGGAACATTCAGTTCCCAGCTATTAGATACTTTTCCTATTTCATTACCAAGTGTGTTCTTGCTAGAAAGATTGCTAGAAAGTTGTCTTCTTTTGATCTAGCTTCTATCGCAGCTGCTCTGAATAGGAATAGATCGTATAGCCTGGGTGCTTTGATAGCACACCGTATCACCACCAACCGCGAAAAGGGTGGAATTTGTGGAGGTCTCATTGCTTCTAGGTTGCTAGCTTTCCATGGTTTAGAGCCTCACTATTCAGATTATCAGTTCCCCATAGAAAGGATGGATCTTGAATCCATGGTTCAGCATGGTTTTGTGTCCCTGGGGGCCAACGTGAGAAGTTTACCGTATGAATTATCTTTTGCACAGCAAGGTCGGAGAAAGGGTAGGACTGAGAAAATAGTTTATTTGCCTGCACCTGCTTTGTTTAACTTTGATAACAGGCAAGGATGGTCGCTTACGGAGGAGGTTGACACATATGTGGCGGCGCTCTCCTAGAAAGAGGAGAATGTTGAAGTGGATGCTAAAGACAATTCGGTTGAACCCTCCAACTTGGGAGAGTTTTCATACCAGCAGCCCTCATTTGATTGGGGCGCGTCTTCTTCTTCATCGCAAGCGCCTGACTATGATCATTCCTATGATGACCCACCAGCATGGGGTTACTACCCGCGCTATTGATCCCCACTTAGGCCAAAAGCCTAAGCTTGGGGGGAGGTATACCGACATCACACTCATCTATATATCATGTTTGGTCGGTTCTTTGTATATCCATTGTTTCGCTTTCTTTTTGGTTCTTGTTGCTTCTTTCTCAAAAACACAAAAATACCAAAAATATTTTCATTGTTTCTCTTGGTTTGTTTCTTTGTTTATTTGCTTTGGTTTGCCTTAAAAGAAAAATCCAAAAAGATTTTGCTTTGCTTGGTTTGTTTTTGCTTTGCTTGTTTTTGCTTTGTTGGCTTCTTTAAAAAATCGAAAACACCAAAAATATTTGTTGTTCTTCTTTGGTTTTGTGAGTTCTTTGCAGGATTCAGCCATCCTCAGTAGATTTTGGTTTGCATGTTATTATTCAAGTCACACAAGTGAAGGAAAATAATGAAGATTAAGACAACTTGAGGAGTGGTAAGAGGCTGGTAACGAACTCTATTTGTTTCATTTTTGTACATATACTCATCATTGTGAGCATGCTTAGTCTGTTCATGGTAAGGAGTGTGTTACTGATGTATGCTTAGTAGTTCTTGCTTGTCTATGATTAGCTCCAGCTTTCTAATAGTTTGTAGCATGTCATATGAATGTTTGCTTGCATTGTTTTATTCATATTTAGGTATGAAATTGTGGTATCCTCCTCTGGAGGTTTCATGTGAATCGACTTGGCACATGCTCACGCATGCATATGACTAATCAATAGTCAGTAAGCCTCGATGATTTATTTTGCCTAAGAGTTCTTGTATCACTTTCATGCCATAATTAGTCCTATTTTGTTGCAAGCATGATTATGATAATTATTGCTCTCTCGTTTGTCGCTCCCTCTCTTTTGCTAGCCTTCACTTGTACTGAGCATGAGCTCTACCTGTGTTTCCAACTCCCCAAAACCAATATTGCCAGCTGTGTCCACCATACCTACCTATTAGCATTTTTTGCTATTTCAGTGCATCTTCAATATGTCTTGTTTTCTTCGCTATAAAATGTTTGTCTGTTTTGAGAAAGTTAGTTAGTAAAGCTCTCACGAGCTTGATGGCACACTTTATTCCTTGCGCTTAATAATCTGGAACCATTGTGAATTGTCCATGAAAGTTATATGCTTGCAAATTACATGCTGAGAGTCAGCAAAACCGTGCTGCCACGGGGAACGCTTTCAACACTTTTTGGATATCTCATCCAGTTGATACTTTGCTCTTTTGTTTACGGATATCAACGATGTGAAATAAAAGGGGAGCTTGTGAGTTCATGGATTCTATACATTGTGTTAGAGAAACGCCTGGGCCACTAGCCTAAGCCATGCCTAATCATGGTGGAAACTTGCAACATTACCATAATGAGCATTCTATGAAGCATCCCCAATAAAAAGCTATGCACATAGTAAATAAAAAGATCGCTAAGATGCTCATTGTCTGCTTGCCTTGTCATTTTGATCGTGGGATAGCTCCTGTATCATGTGCAAGGGGTACCCCGTTGGCAGTTCTCTATGATACGCGTGTATTTACAATGACAAGAACTTACAGGTAACCAAAGTTGAGTAGCATGCGGAGCGGCCCTCGTACTCAAGGGACTTGGGATTTTCAGTCTATGGTTTGTCAAGCATATGATTCAGAGTTGATTTCACTTTGATCTTAACCACATGAAGATGCCTATGATAGGGGCAATGAGAGCTCAAAGCTAATGAGTACCTTCCTTTCAGCATTAGGAAGCCTTTCAAACTTCCCAAAACCGTTTTCACAACCTTGTTGAGTCACCACGTATTCTATGAGCACCTTCTTGAGAGCATAGTTGTCATTCTTGTGTTTTTTCCAAAACTTGGTTAATTATGTCATGACTTTGATGCATGTATCTCTGATATTTTTACCTCTAGTCTTCACTTGAACTTCAGAGGTACCTTGGCATTTATATTGTGATCTACAAACAAAGGCAAGCGAGATACCACTCTATCATACCTTACTATGATCATTGCAATGTTGCTTATGTTTATGTTCCATGCTACTTATTATTATTGAGTTGGTTTCTCTTCATAGCTTGCAATGACTATTGAGTAGAGTTAGTTGCATACTTCTTATTATGAATGGTTTAAGCATCTACTCCTGTGCTGAGAATATATACATCATATGAAGCAAATGTGTTCGTGAAAGTTCATTTATCGCACTCAGTTTTCAACTGATTTGCTTGAGGACAAGCAATAAGCTAAGCTTGGGGGGAGTTGATACATCCAAAACGTATCTACTTTATCGAACACTTTTGCTATTGTTTTTCCTCTAAACTTGTGTGATTCGGATACAACTAACACGGACTGACGCTGTTTTCAGCAGAATTACCTTGGTGTCTTGTTTTTTGTGCAGAAAATCAACTATCAGGAAAAATCCCGGAAAATATGTCAAAAATTATATTTCACCAGAAGACCCACGGAGCCAGAAGATGATACGGAGAAGGGGCCTAGGGGGCCCACACCCCTGCCAGGCGCGAGCCCACCTCTGGCCGCGCCTAGGGGGTGCAGCCACCCCAGGCACCCCCTCGGCCTCTCTCTGGGCCTATAAGTTGCCTTTCGACCTAAAAACCGAGGGGGTTCGATAGTTTTCCAGAAAGAGTTCCGCTCCGCCACCGCCACCAGAAACCAAGATTCGGATCCAGAAACTCCGTTCTGGCACCATCCCGAGACGGGGATTTTGGAGAGGATCATCGCCATCGTCATCACCAATGCATCTCCATCAACCATCGATGTTTCCCTCATCCATGAGTGAGTAATACCTCGCTGTAGGATTGGGGATGGTAGGGATTGGATGAGTTATATCATGTAATCGAATAAGATCTGTTAGGGCATAGTGCCTAGTATCTCTATTAGTGCTATTTGACTTTGTTGCAACTTGTTGTGCTTAATGCTTGTCACTAGGGCCCGAGTGCCATGATCTCAGATCTGAACTTATTATTAAATCATTATGATAGTATTGTTTGTGATCTTATCTGCAAGTTGTGTACACATATCATTGTCCGGATCCAAAGGCCCCAAAGTGACAATAATTGGGACAACCGGAGGGGATGGCTGTGGTGCGAGGATCACGTGTTTTCACGGAGTGTTAATGCTTTGTTTCGGTGCTCTATTAAAAGGAGCACCTTAATTTCCAGTAGTTCCCTAGAGGCCCCAGTGCCACAGGCTGGCTGGACAGAAGATGTTGTGCAAGTTCTCATTGCGAGCACATATGACTATATATGGAGCACATGCCTAGGATTGTTTATTACTTGGATGCTTGTTATTATTTATCTGCAATGCCCTAGATCTTGAAGTTACATGTTTAGACTCGTCCATGCAACGCCCGTCCATCCATCCCTATGCCTACCGCACTCGAATCCCACTGTTACCGTTACTGTTACTATTGCTCCTGTTTCACTGTTGTTGTTGCTACTACAAACTGTTGCTACTGATAAACTTTTGTGAGCAAGAACTATTTCCAGGTGCAGCTGAACTGACAACTCAGTTGTTAAGGCTTGCGGATCTTGAGTGTCTTTTCAACCTTAGCAAAGAGCCGGCGTTAAGCCTAGACCTTAGAATGGTATATTTCCCCCTTTATAAAAGCACCCAGTGCTTAGCGTAGGAATATACAGTAAGGATGAATCTCAACCATGATTAATGGGTATCGTGAAGTAAATGTCCCCTAATTGACCACCATGAGAGTTCTGCTAGTTCAAGTAGTGTTTTCTTGGAATCTGCCAATCATGAAGTTTAGAATGTGCAAGCGACATTGTGTCAATAAATGTCTAGAGGAGAATTTACCGGAGCCAAGTGAACCCTCAAGAAGTGACCTAGTCAATTTCCTTTTAAGGGTGGTAGCACCCTAATGGATCCCGAACCTTTCTTTCTTTCTAGCCTTCTCAAATCTCGGGACGAGATTACTTTTAAGGGTGGTAGTCTATCACATCCCAAAATTCTCCTAATTTTGGAATGTGAAATAAATAACATAATCTTGATTGATTGTTTGACTTTGTTGAAAATTCTCAAAGAGAAGAAACTTTTTGAATTGAAAATCCTCTCAACCTTGATTCAAAACCTTATATTGGCTTATTATGACCTAAGTAGCCATATAGGCAAAAGGGCATGGATTGATTATGGATTATAGAATTGGTGTGCAAGACTTCAAAATTGAAAATCATGAAGCATGAATGAACAACATTGCACTTAAACCCTAAGGAAGAATTCTATCATCCAAAAAAATGATTATCCAATACCCTAAATGGGATTTTCCCATTCTAAGTCGAACCAAAGACCTATGGTTTTTCCATAGCAAAACTTGGGAAAAGACATTCATAAATGGGTATGTTGGTATAGGGAATATTTATAAAACATTAGGAAGTGTTTTGAATGGTTTTGGAGCAGATATGAAAAACATATGATTTAAGTAAGAAAGGAATATAATGCTCTGTAAAACAAAGAAAATAATTGATGTTTTTATGGGAATTAAATAGTTTCCTTAATGTCCTAAAAGCTTGGTTTGAATTTTACAAATTTTTAGAAATTGATTTGGTTCAATTTGGAGCCCTAAAACAAAAACTATAAAAGAAATACTAAACTGAAAATAGAAAAAAAGATAAAATCAAAAGCACAGAAAAAAACTAGAACTAACCTACCCGGCGGACCAACCCAGGCGCAACCCACCTACCTGCCTACCTACCGCGCGCGTAGAGCGTCGCATAGGCCGCAGTAGTGCGCAAGCAGCCCAAGGACGGCCCACCAGCGTGGGGTCCACCTAGCCCGTCTTCTTCCTCCTGACGAACTCCCTGATGAACACGACTCAAACTGCCCCTTTTTCATTTGTTTCGGTTCCGATTTTGTTGCCCCTCGCGCACGACCCGGCCTCTATAATCCCCCTCCTCCACCTCACATTGTTTTTCCCTCTTTTTCAAAACCCTAGCCGCCATCTGGAGCTCCCCAACCTCGCCACCATTATCGCCGCCACCGGAGCTCACATATCGTTTTTGATCTCGAGGTCCTCGCCACCCCGCGCCTTCTCCTTCCCTCTATCCTCTTCCTTGAGCTCCTCTGCGTCGTCTCACCTCTTTTTCCCCATCATAGGAACACAAGAGAGGCCGCAATATCTCGCCAGAGTGCTCGCCGGAGCCGCAAGGACTGAAGCCCGTCAGCCGCTGCTCGTCGTTGAACCAGGAGGAGAGGGGACAAGCGAAGATCATAGATGGGGACGCCGAAGCCGCCTTCTTCACGTGGGCCTATTCACCATCGCCAGGACCCGCCAGGACAGCCACCACCATCACCGCCAGGAGCCACCGCCGCCAGTTGCCGCCGTCATCCGCGAGGTAGAGCACCAGCCTCTCCAGAGCCGTCCGATCTTCGATTGACGGCCGCGATTAAAAGGACACGCAAACCGGTACCCACCAGTACCAGCGCGCCACTTGGCCCCCCGCGCCATCTCACGCCGCGTCAGCGCTGACCCGCCAGTCAGTGTTGACTGCACAGTATAAAGATTTAAATTATTATGGAAATTGCAGAAAATTGTGCAAACTTGTAAAATGCATATAAAAATATCTACTAGTCCAAAAATCGAAAATAATATACCGATGGATTCAAAATTATGTGTAGATCATCAATACACAGTTGTTTCATACCTATACTGTAAGGTTTTGTAGCAATTAAATAAATAGAATAATGCCCTTTTTAGAGTAATAAATTCATAAGAAAATAAATATTGTTCAGAAAATTTCAAATAATATAGCAATGAATTCACAAAAATGTGTAGAATAATAATATGAGATCATATCTAATATTTGCAGTACATAATTATTGTAATGATTTAATTAGTATTAATGGCTTTTTAGATCAATAAATCTAAAAATTATTTATAAATCACAAAAATATAAATAATATATCCCTGGAATCACAATCCCGTGTAGATTGCAGATCTGTTTTTAGTTTGAGTTTTAGACAATAGAAATTGTTTAAATGATTGTAAACTCCATTAAACACTATTTAAATCATAAGAAAAGATATACAACTCCGATTAAGGTGAATCCAATTGTTACTGGTTCGTATTTTCATCCCCTATCCCGTACACCCAAGAACCAAATTTAATACGACAACTAGAGCAGAAGTTTTAACAGAACTATTAAAACCTCTATATTGGCAATCAAGAATTAATAATAACTACCCTATTGCATCAAATGATCTCCTGCATGCATCTTCTATTCTAATATTGTTTAGATAACTAATTACAACCATTGTGACATATTAAATCATCATGCATACATTTGTTCATCATTGTTTTGTTGTATTGTGCATAATTGCATTGTTTTGATTGGCATGTTTGTTGTGCAATTGTTTGATCGATAGATTGCGAGGA
This sequence comes from Avena sativa, assembly GCA_916181665.1. Classification (NCBI taxonomy): domain Eukaryota; kingdom Viridiplantae; phylum Streptophyta; class Magnoliopsida; order Poales; family Poaceae; genus Avena; species Avena sativa. The sequence goes on from OV702296.1 coordinate 225,026,473, forward strand.
GTGCAACTCTTTTGATTGTGATGAGTGCAAAAATTGCAATTATGAGGATTGTTTGAACGATTATATCAACTAAAGGCAAGTGGTGCTATCTTGGTCATAAATGTCCTACTGTTTACCTATGCATTATAGATGCTTTCATAGCTACATGTGTAGATATTACTATGCTATGTTATGTCCTATGTATTGTGGTAGGGAAATCCTTTATAGTTGAGCTCCCGTAAGATAGATGTGCTTAGCATTTCTGTAGATACGAGGAAGGGATCATGCTTTGGTAAAGTAAAGGTTTTGTTTTACTAAAACAACATAATGTCAATGAACTACCTGGGCGGAGTGGCTGGATTAGTCATCGGAGTGTGAATAATGGTGGGGAATGCCGCCCAGGGCACTGAGAAGGATTAGTTGTCTTTATTCCAGTAGCTTACGTGTGCAACCATGTGCCAGTAAGAAATGGGTGGCTGGTTGGACTTAGTAGGTCGTGGTGACCCGAACCCAGCGTAGCCAGAGATATAGTGAATGGTAGGTTGGGACCGGTGCGCAGTGGGGTTTGGGGATATACTTCCTGAACGGTCTCTTCTCGGACTTCTCCCTATCGTCACACAATATGAGTGTGGTGTTACGAGCTGGGTTGTCCAAGTCACATGGGTAAAGTGTACAAACTCCTGTAGGGTGTATGATCTAAGTGCTTAGCCGTGTCCCCGGTTATGGACAAATGAGTTGCTTGATATTGATACTATGACATATTCTCGCTCATCCTTATTTTTTGATTTCTAAAACTTGATGGGTGAACTTAATGGGTTGTTGTGAATCAAAGTTGGTTTAATAAAGTAGGACAAAGTGTTTGAAAAATGCAAGCTAGCCACAACTCCACCATCCAAATAAGCATGTAGTTGATAAATCTGTTGTTAACCACTTTAGCCTACTTGCCATACATTCAATGTATTGACCATTCGTGGCTGCAACGTTTCATGTTGCAGGTTATATCATGTCTGAGTGATCGTTCATAGGTCGCGAGACTCCACTCAACAATTTTTCGCCGGTGGCACATTTGAAGGATGGAGATCTACCTTGTATTCATTTTCCGCTGTGTACTTGAATAAATAATATAAATTCTGGATCATATTCGTTGTATTTATGATGCGCAGTTATATTTGGTATCATTTTGTACTGTGTGTGCCAGTGAACCGATCCAGGGATTGACACTATACACATGAACTCGGCCTTATCAGGCGAGGGCGTTACAATAAATTTCCTATTTACTTGCTGGTGCGTGGGCGCTAGATCGTCATCCCTGGTGCACCTCTAAAAAAGACAAGTCTCTGTTGTCCCTGTCTTATACGGAAGATAAAAGGAAAGGACTCTATGCAATTACCGTATCCTCCACATACCACTGCGCCAGATTGCAGTCCCGAGCACACCAACAAAAAAGAAAGTTCGGTGCATTAATTTCCTTTTTCTAGAAATTGGAAATACTATAATGTTTGAAACACATGTCGGAATTAAGATCCCTTTTCAATTTCGGAACCCTCGCAACGAACTCTCCAAAACTAGATCCCATTTGTATATGTTTTGGCAAAAAAAACTAATAGGCAACTGTGTGTGCGACCGACCAACTTTGATTCATGACAAAGCAACTTTTGTGCACTGAGGGAAAACTACATCAGACCCCAATAAGACAACTTTAGTGCCCGTATGAGCAACTTTGGTGCCCGTCTGAGCAATATTCGTATCTTGACAAATTTGAGTCACCTAATGAGCCTGGCGAGACAACTTTTGTGCCTAGTAAGCAAAGTAGCCTCGCCGGGCTGCAAATTTGCCTCACACCGAAAGTTTCCTCGCCGGGCAAAAGTTACCTCTCCGGGCTTCAAAGTTGCCTTGCCAGGCACCAAAGTTGCCTCGCCAGGAGAAATTTGCCTCACCGGGCTCCGAAATTGCCTCGTCGGTCACCGAAGTTGTCTCGCTGGGCAAAAGTTGCCTCGTCGGGCTTCAAAGTTGCCTCGCCGCTCGGGCTTCAAAGTTGCCTCGCCGGGCACCAAAGTTGCCTCGTCGGGAAAAAGTTGCCTCGTCGGGCTCCAAAGTTGCCTCGTGGGGCACCGAAGTTGCCTAGCCGGGCACCAAAGTTGTCTCGCAGGGAAAAAGTTGCCTCGTCGGGCTTCAAAGTTACCTCACCAGGAAAAAGTTGCCTCCTCGGGCACCGAAGTTGTCTCGCCGGGCAAAAGTTGTCTCATCAGGCTCCGAAGTTGCCTCGCTGGGCATCGAAGTTGTCTCGCCGGGCTTCAAAGTTGCATCGCCGTACTTCGAAGTTGCCTCACAGGATTCGAAGTTGCCTCGTCGGGCACCAAAGTTGCCTCGCCGGACAAAAGTTGCCTTGTCGGGCTCCGAAGTTGCCTCTCCGGGCTTCCCAGTTTTTGAAAGTTGCTAAGTCGGTCACCAAAGTTGCCTCGCCGGGCTTCGAAGTTGCCTCCCCAAGCTCGAAGTTGCTCAACTGTAGAGCCCGACAGGGCAACTTTTGTGCCTGACAAAACAACTTCGGTAGTCCATTAGGATGGCGGTGTGGCATTGGGTGGGGACGCCCCTTCTGCGGGTAAGCCGCTGCCCGCCGAGGCGACTTCGAAGCCCGAAGTTGCTCAATAGGGAACAAGTTACCTTGTCGGTTGATTTCTCCCTGAAATATTGGTTCTGACTGGTTGGTAAAAGGACTCTAAATCCTTTTGAGCGCCCTGGACTCGAAATCCAATTTGTGCTAGTGGTCCGATTCCACAACAGAACAAAGAATGAAATGAATGAATGAAAGCCATGACCATGCCTCCAGTAGGAAGATCGAGGAACCTCTCCTGGTTCATGGGATCCTAACCTAGATGGGGTACGAAAGAATAATTTCGTAAGTCCATCCAATGGAGTTAGGTTTCAGAGAAAGAAAGGAGCCATTCAGAAGTATCTGAATCAAATAAGAAAAAACGTAGCTATTTCATCAATCAATCGAAGTTCAGTGGAGAAATCCCTGGAGGTTCTGACAGGCTGCGGGCGCGAGACTGAAAATCCTTTTTCACTGGGCCATTCGGACTCCAAATCCAAACGTGGTTCGAATCCACGAGCCTGCTAATCTAACTGATTCAGTTTCTCAGTAGGTAATAAGTTGCCTTATCGGGCTTTGAAGTTGCCTCATTGGGCACCAAAGTTGCTTAGTAGGGCACCCGAAGAAGGCATCATTTTTTGTGCACTAAAGTTGCTTTGCCACACACCAAAGTTGTTTGGTCGACACCGAAGTTGCTATGTCAGACACTAATTACTTCGTCGACACCAAAGTTGTTTCGCCGCATACAAAAGTTGCCCAGTCGTTACCAAAGTTGCTTCTCCGGGCACCAAAGCTGCCCAGTCGGCAACAAACTTGCTATGTCGGACAACAAAGTTGCTTCACTGGACACCAAAGTTGTTTTTATCGCGAAGTTGTCTCATGCACAAGAGTTGCTTTGTCATGCACAAAAGTTGTTTTGTCGTGCACAAAAGTTGCTTATTAAAAAAGTTTGTTGAAACATAGGCAAACGGGATCTAGTTTTGAAGATCTGGTCGCAAGGGTATCAAAAATGAAAACGGATCGTAATTTCGGTGTGAGGTTCAAAAGTTATCGTGTTTAAAATTTCTCAAAAAAAATTAATTGCATGACAATATCCTATTTGCATGCATCTGAAAGAGTTGGTAATTAATGGACCACGTGGGTTTGTCGGTTTGGATTTCTCTTCATTTCCATTTGGTCAACGGGGGAAAAGAAACTTTGCGATATGAAGCGCTCGGGATGTTAATCCAGCGTCCAGACGCCCGCTAGACTGGTCCAAAAAAATTTGCGGGTCGACGCTTTCATGCGGTGTTTGGTCCGGACCTTTTCCCGGACCGAAATGGCAAAACAATGATTAAATGATTATTTTGCGAATGCAGGGTCTGCTAGAGTTGCTCTTAGTATTGGGGGCGTGTGACTAGAAAACATCAACCACCCATATCAAAAATCATCTCCCCAGGACATAGTATTTCGGGACGAGTGAAGATGCTCTTAGCTATAGATATAGATATAGACTACTAGTTGTAAAATGTGTCAAACTTCATCAGCCAATTTGAATTGGGTATGTAGTTCATAACATAAATTTGCATTTTTTTTGCATGTCTACGGAAGATGATACACCTGGGTTCGGCTCGGTTCTCGCATCCACTGGCGGGAGAAGTTATAAACGGGTTCCTGGTTTTTTCTTTCGGCCGGAATTGATTCTGTTTCGAAACGGAAATTAACAAGGAATAATGATCCGCACGTCGCCTATAAAAGGGCTCCCCGACCGTCTACCTAACTCCTTCGCGTGCCCCTCGTCAATCGCCTCACCTCGAGAAAATCAAGTAGTAGTACAACACATCTTTGCCGGCCATGGGACGCGGCCGCTCAGGTACGTAACCACCGGAACAGAGCCTTCGACCGCCTTCCTCGTCTTCCCTACCCCTGGATCTGATTGTGATTTGCAGGAGGAGGAGGTTTCCGGTCCGCGCCCCGCGCCAGGGCTCCGGCTCCGGCGAAACCGGCCGCGGCCCCTGCTCCCGCTCTACAGAGCAATGGCGGCGGCGTCATGGGATCGTTGGTGTCCAGCGTCGTCCAAGGTTTGTCTGTCCGATCACTCATTGAAATCTCGTTTTTACCTAGTAGATCGGATCACAGTCGGATGCCTGAAATCGATGTGCTGCATGTATGTACGACAATGATGATCCAGGGCTGACCTGGGGGGCCGGCATCAGCCTAGGCCACAGGATCGTCGACTTCTTCGGCGGGCCCCGGACCATCCGGGTCGTCGAGACTCCTTCTCAGGCGCCGTCGCCGGTGGCCGCTGACGCCTGCAGCATCCCAAACCAGGCATTCGCCCATGTATGTCCATCCATCGATACTACAGTACTAGTTTTGCTTCCATCCATCAACCCTAATTTTGAGTTCTGTTGGTGCGTTATGCTAACTAATGGCTCGCGCTTGATTGGTGGGTTCGTGCAGTGCATCAGCCGCAACGGGAGCGACATCAGCCGCTGCCAGTTCTACATCGACATGCTCAACCAGTGCCGCCGCGGCGGCTCCAACGCTGGCATCGCCGCTGCCGTCAGCATCGTCTAGATTGAAATTTTCGATTCGAATTCTTGTCTGCGTTTTGTTATGTTATTGTTTTTTTCTTTTCAGTGGTGGATTGTTGGTTATTCATCTCGATCTGTTATGCAGTTGGAGTATTGGATAATAAATTGTGATGATTAAGAGAATTGTTTATTTTAAGCTAAATACTAGCTATCAGGGTCTGATTAGAAGCTCGAATCAAACAAGAATCTGAATACACTGATTATGTTGACAACATAGTCGATCCAGAGGGAGAGAAATGGTCGTGTTTTTGAAAAAAAAAAAGTTCAAACCCATACAACAGCTTATTGGAGAAATCATAGAGGAAGCTAAGAGCACCTCCATTTGTTCCGCGTTCTTAGGCCAAAATCTAGAGCTAAATAGCGCCAGACGAATCTAGTTTTTAGCCTGAAAACTGTCAGTTTTTTTAGTCGCGTTCCCATGCTGAGTTCCCGGTTTTGGTTAAATTTCAATCAAACTTGGCAAACTTTGGGTGAATATAGACAGTTTCCATTAATAGTGGACGAATACACAAATATTAAATCAAATTCGGCGAACACGTGAATTTTGACTTCTTTTAGGCTAAAAAACTAAAAAATAAAAAACGGCTGATGCCGATGCCGCTGGACGCCGCCTCACATGCCGAAGTTGCGGTAGAAGCTTATGTAGCCGAGGTCCGCCTTGCCGTCAGCGTCGACGTCGCTCGGCGGCTGCAGGGGCGCGAGCTGCCCTGGCCTGCGTCGGCGTACCTCCACGGCTAGTACGAGGGGTCGACGTCGTCATCATCGTCGAGGATGATGAGGGCGCGCCATGGTAGACGAGCTCGCGGCGAGCGCTGGCCTAGCGCTCGGCCTCCTCCCGTCGGCGGTGAACACAGGGTGCCTCCTGCTCCCAGTCTGCCCTGGACCAGCCGGACCAGGTGAGGAGGTCGGGCTTCGGCATCGGCGGCGACGGCACCACGTTCTGTAGAGAGCGCTCCATCGCCATTATGATGGCGAAGGAGTCCTCGTCGACGGGCACTGTCCAGTATGCCGGCTTCGGTTGGCGCATGCGAAGCCGGTCGGGGGCATCGGCGTGCGGGGCTCGTTGATGACGATCCCCCGTGATCGTGTCCTCGGCGGCGAGCGCACCGGCGTGTCGGCCTCCCGCTTGACGGGCCAAAAAGCGTCGCCGCTGGCACGCGGCGACTATGCCGGCACGGACCCGGACAAGCGCGAGGTCAAGGCGACGGAGGATGAGGAGCTGAGGCTGCCCATCCTCCTGGGCAACCAGTTCGCCGGAGGTTGGCGCCTCGCCCTCGCCTTGGGCGCCGACGAGCGTGGGAAGCCTAGCCTTTGGTGGTTGCCGGCGTGGATGTGTTTGAGGACGGCGGTGAGCATCGTCTAGATTGAAATTTTCGATTCGAATTCTTGTCTGCGTTTTGTTAGGTTATTTCTTTTTTCTTTTCAGTGGTGGATTGTTGGTTATTCATCTCGATCTGTTATGCAGTTGGAGTATTGGATAATAAATTGTGATGATTAAGAGAATTGTTTATTTTAATCTAAATACTAGCTATCAGGGTCTGATCAGAAGCTCGAATCAAAGAAGAATCTGAATACACTGATTATGTTGACAACATAATCGATCTGGAGGGAGAGAAATGGTCGTGTTTTTGAAAAAATATTCAAACCCATACGGCCATACAACAGCGTATTGGAGAAATCAAAGAGAAAGGCTACTGCTAGCGATGGTAAACTTGTACTTATGGTCGCTTAGAAATGCGTAAGGTAGTTTTAGACTTGATGTTATTAGTTTTAGTTACCCGTCAGAATTTTGCTTAAAAAACATTCTTTTGTAAGTTTGTAATCGCTAAGCTTTTGACCTTTATTTCGGACTTTCTCTTTTTTAATATATCACATGCAGTTCTCCTACATAGTTCCTACGTTAATTACTCTCCATACCATAACGCCTCCTCTAACCACGCTCGCGTCCTTGTAAGAAAAATGATGAATTGGAACCTTATAAGCCACTTTACGAACTAATTTTAAATCCTTGTAAGACAGAGTCGGATTCCACCCTCTGGCACTTTGACACCTTAAGTCTGACGAAAATGAAACTACCCTAACAACTAGTTTATTTCCAACGGTCCCGAATCTGAGAAAGATAACAATCAAGATGGTGAAGTTAACATACTTGCTAGAAAGTAGAAACTTCAGGTTGGCGTTGTATATGCTCTGTGCCGAGCTTCAGAATCTCCAGCAAATAGAAAGTTCTAAAGAAGTTAAGTTTTGAAGGTGCCTTTGGTCAGCCATTTATTGTATAATTTACATGCTTATTTAGCCATGGAGGACAGTGACGTTTTGCTTTGAGGAAATTCGACCAAACTGTTCAGGCCACTATCTTGAGTGTTCAAGTTTCTGAAGGCCTTTTGAACACAGCCTCCTCACCAAGGTCGGTCGAGACGTGTTTGAATTACAAGGATGGCTGCATGTTCTCGTGATAGAATTACAAGGATGGTTCCTCATCAATGAGTAGAAGATCCGTCTCGTCATGTCAATAAGTTGTTCAGAACAGCATATGTTGTCAAACGTCATGCAAAATGTTACTCAGTACGTAAGTACTATTTATGTCACAGATGATCGCTCATGATATACCCGACATCTAGATCATGAGTGATTTGGAGAGTCTACGGTTCACAATACGTACTGTCTGGCATCCTGGTCAGATGCAGCCAAACAGAAAGTTGCCAGTTCCTATCTCTGGTTAATGTCGGCGTCTCCAAGACAATCACCTTAAAATACTTAGATTGACCCAAAGGCTGCAGGTCCCGAAGACAAGTCTTAACATAACTAGGTAAGCACAATTCTTGATTAACATAGATTAGCAACCCGCTTGATACTGATCTTCCCATCTGGATTGATGATCGGTAGCAATGCTTGAACCAACGCACTAAGGATGGCAATGGAGCGGGTTTGGACGGATATATCAAAACCAAAACCAAATCCAAATCCATGAACGTCACTCTAGCCCGTCCACGAAGATATCCATGGACATGGATGTCGCTCCAGATCCAAACCCGCCGATTATCCATGTATCCATGGATATCCATTGGTTTACACACCATATACATAATCATAACAAGATTCGGCATAAATTAGGGTTCGGCGTGGGGGAAGGGAGAAAAACGACCGCCATAGAGTAATGAGGGGAATTAGCCAATTAGGGTTAATTATGATTACTATTTCGGTGGGCCTTTGGGCCTGTGGCTTGAAAGTTGGGGCCTTTTATATTGAGTAAATATTGCACATGTAAAAAGCAATCTCACTGACATGTCGGTCCCACGTGTCAGCCGGGTATCCGTTGGATATCCATGGAGCGAAACCACTACCCATCCCCGCATCATGAATTAGCGGATATCCGCCCCATGAAATCCGTGGATATAATTAGGCCTCCGTACCCTTACCCACCGGATCGGATATCCGTGGATACCCAGATCCATGGATAAAATTGCCATCCTTACAACGCACCGATCCTTGGATCTTCTTTGCGGCAAGAGATTTCGATCCTCTCGATAGAAGGATAGCTTCCGGTGCTCGACAATGTGCCCCTTGATGACGACAAAACAGATTCCTTGCATAGACTACATTCCTCCTGCAGTGTCAAAATTAAGGTACTATCAGTTAGAGGTCCAGGTTCTAGTCCAGGAAAACGAATGTTTTTCTTTGCTTTTTTTTTAAATGATACTTTTCTTTTGCACAAGGGAAGAGAACCTCTCCAGGCAAACCAATAAAAATAGTAAGTATATCTGGGAGGATTAAGTAATACCATTTTCAGCTTCACGCTTAGCTCCTTCAGCTTGGGCGAGTGATGGAGAATGTGGAGCAGTGGGTAGAAGTCTGCAGCCGTGCACCAATCACCCAATGCCAGGCTTGTGAGATTGCTGAACATCGGGCACATTTTCAAACCTCTCTCAAATGCGAGCTTCATATTTGAGAGAGTTGGATAGTTGGTGATATGGTATTTTTCAGTCTAGCTTCTTAAAATAATATGAACTAGGCAAGCAAATATATTCACCTAACTTTTACTGATATGGAAATAAAGAATCAATGTGTACCTCATGTAACGGTGCATGCAACTCCAAAGTTGTGGCATGTGAAAGGCCATCAAGTAGACGATGACCACCCACTATTATGTCGCAACCTTGATGAAGCACCTCGGAATCTATAATAACTGAAGCTGTTACTAGAGAAGACAAATCCCTAGTTACTATAGCATATTCACAATCTGGGTAAATGATAGAGAGATTTGTAAGGTTCCTAGCACAAATCAGGAGACCGTCAATGAACCCGCGAACAATACGCAGAACCTTGAGTGACATTGATGAGATCTCCTGCGGCGGGTCACACACATAGCAATCCTTCAGCTCTAAATTTTCAAGCACATGGCAGTCGTTGTTCAGCGGCCTAAAGAACCCAGGTGTCAGCTCAAGAGAATGGAGCCTGATTATTTTGAGATGCCGAGAAGGAAACATTGCTGTGCTATCCAAGATCTCAATTCCAGATCCATAAACATGGAGGAGACGAACTTTGTGCTTGATGGCATGACGAATCCACACAGAACACTTCCTCTCACATTCATGGGTGATGTGGATTCTGGCCTCATCCAAGCCAGGGGCGGACCCAGAAAGAATTTGGAGTGGGGGCAAAACATGTGAGTGGGGGCACATTTGGTATACATTCACATAATTTGTGCATTTTTTGATCAAATACGAGCAAATTCTATTGGATTTTACAAATTTGAGTGGGGGCCTAGGCCCCCACTCAGCTATACCTAGGTCCGCCCCTGATCCAAGCAAACAGCACCATCACGCAAGAGCAGCAAGTTGTCCCCAAACATCTCCAGCTTCTCGTCATCCTGACCCGACGGATGGTTTTCATCGAGGAAGTCTTGGTCGTCGATATGAATGAATGGCGTAGAGGCCCACAGATTGCGCCACCTCGGAGAGAGAAGATTTGTGCGCACGACCTCCGGCATCGGCAGGAAGGACATCACGTGGTGTAGCAGCTCATCACAGAGGCTGCTGAGCCTGTCGACAACATTGATGTTTCCTCGCGCACTCTCAGAACCACTGGGAATGGACGTTGGTGCGGACATGTCATCAACCAGAATGGCTGCATGAATCCAGGAGGTCAAATGCATTACCAATCAAAATGTCAGATATACACATATAATGCTGAAACCTTAGCAGCACAAAGTTTAGGAAAGGAAAATAAATATGTAGCCTTGAGCAACTGTGGAAAGTGTAAGCTGTAAATGCCAGCACCCTTCTAGGGAATGTGTTTCTACATATATTGCTCAAGGTGTGTCTACATATATTGCTTCAGAGGTAAGTAGCTGACTAAAATGGTAAGCAACAGGATTCAGAACCGGGTTAACCCCCTTTCTACCACTTGAATGGAAATATCGAGTCTTACAAAGTTAAACAAAGATGTAGGGGAAGAATGATTTGGACGCAGTAATAGGAATTTTGCTATGCAATTCTTTTCTCTGCTTGCAAAAGTATTTCTGTATTCTTCTGAGCATTTTAGTCTATAGTACAACACTTAAACATAAGCTCAACGGTAGCAGCAACAATGGTGCTAAGATGCAGATCAAGTAGGAGAGTACAGGTCAATTAAATTGGCTACAGAAATGAAATATGGTGATCACTAAGTGTCTTCCCCGATATCTGTAAACTAAGCTACCAGTGCATGTGCTCACTCGAATGTACCTTACTTGAGTATTTACTAATTTACTGCACGGAAATGCAGATAAACGCTAGTATCCTCAATCACAGCCAAATCGAACATTTTTGCAGAACGCACAGTAACAATCTCGGCATAAAATCAAAGGAATCATTCCCAATTGCACAGCTGCACATACATACGAATCGGCGATTAACTAGTGCTGCAGATCTTGCAAATATTTTGGTTGAGAAATACTTAGGGTTTCGTCCTCCGATTTCTTCCCATTGCTGGCTTAAAAGAAACAAAGATGGAGGTGCACTGACCTAGTTATAGTCAGGAGGTTGGACGGCGTCCGAGCACCCGATGGATGCGGCGGCGCGGCGAGCCGGCGGCGAAGATCCGGATGGCGAGGCGGCGGCGCGTGGCAGCCGCGAGAATCTGGCGTCTCACTCACACTCTCGCTCGTTACTAGCTTAGAGGATATCGCTGGGCCACTCACAAAGCTGGCCCAAAAATTTCTTTCTTGTTACAGGAAACTAGGCCCGGTATGTACTGAGAAAAAGCTCGTTAAGAAAAAAGTAGGCCTTGGACAGGTTTCAAGTGGTAACAAATCAAATGGTTGTAGTTTTCAAAAAACAAAAATCAAAAGGTGGTTTCATTTTTAGACTTGTCTATTTAATTGTTCCAAATAAAAGAAGTATCATTAATCAAATTTGTTTTTTCTCGTTCCATCTCAGAGTACCCATTCATTACCACGTCATTCTTGTCAAATTAAATTTGAAATTGTTATAGATAAGAGTAAATTAATATTGTCATGACTATTTTGCATACCCGTAAGTGGTTATTGGAGAATAGATATACTAGATGATACCCCGCGCGTTGCTGCGAGAAGTTTTAGTGATATACATAAGCAGAACTTAAGAAACAAATAAAGCGACTACTTATAGATGTTTTTGTATGTTGCAGCAGCTTAAATATCATTATTTCAATCAAAGAATGTAACATGGCAGTACCCTTGCATGAAGATTGCAGATTCAAGCACTCTAATGCAAGATAACGTTCATATTCTGAAGCCCAATAGTTAAATGTTGATATATCATATATATTCGAATAGAACACATAGTATCCAAAGTATCCCTTGTCAAACAATTCACGAAAACCAAAATTACATTAATATATGTAGCAAAACAAAATGAAATAAATATTGCTACTGGCTATTGGGTAGATTTATACCTCTACATTAATGAGAGTGGCAAAATGTTGAAATACATATATGCAGCAAGAATCAGAATCAAGACATGTCACCATAGAAAATAGTAATAACCCTTGCGAAGCACAATGTACTCAGACAACGATCTTTCATACCTTACATGGAGTGTGGTTTACCAAAATATCATCTAGAAAATTAGAATGATTGAACATCATGTCAGATCTTCACACCTGCTTGAAGTGCATTCTTCACTTATGAACATCAAGTTGTAAGAATTGACGATAGCCAAGAACAACAGCAGTAACCTTTCAGTAGAACAATGCTCAATCGTTCCATAAATGCGGTTTTTGCATTGTTTAAATCATAGTCCATATTGCAGATCATTGAGTGTGGTATAAATCCAAAAATATAGTTGAAATATGAACTCCGGTCGTATGCGAAAATGCAGAGAACCATTTCCATGAAATGTTGGAACTAATTACTGTGATAAAAACACCTAAAATAATTGAATATTAAACCTGGATATGAACAAAAGTGTGACATGGCATCATCAAGAGTCAGGACATCACTTGCATTTAATCAAACATTTCCGGTTCAGCAGAGGACAGTACATACCAGTATCATTTGGCAGTTGCATCAAGTAGACTCACTCATAGATGAAGTCCATCACACAAAAATGGACTTGAAAAAATAGAATACATAGAAGAATAGTGCAACCCGTGAGTTCTGTATGAATTTCCAACACACTGCAGGTTTGAGTGTGACTGTCAAATTTCATAAACATGACTGCCGATGGTAGAATACAAACTTCTATTTTGATCTGAAGGAAGGAACACTTCCCTCATTTTAGAAATGCGAGAGGAACCATTGCCACAAAAGATAGTCCATAACCAATAACATCGTACCTGAATTTTTTACATACCAAAATTTGACCAATTTGTCATAACCCCGTGTCCTGATACGCATTTCATCGAGCAGTTTGGATGCACGCAGTATACACCAAAAAAGAATCACAAGGTGGGCTAATGATTTGTAGGTTTGCCAGAACCTCTAAAGTATACACGGATAGGCATCAATGGGAAGTGCGTCAGATGCAAGTATGGATGACCTTGTAGAAAATCTCAGAAAAAATCGAGCTAGGAGTGACCCGAAACCTGATATAGTGACCACAAATACAGAGATATGGTTTTTTCCACCAGGAGATGTCGATTGCCGTGGATTGCAAAACATTCACTGCAAACTTGTTATGAAAAACAATTCTTCAAGCAGCATGAGAGAGATATCAAAATCATATGACACTGGAGTAACATGGATAGAAATCGACCGAAACTTTAAAGAGAAATACGAAGACTGTACCTGCAGTTTATATACTAAGAAGAATGGACGCCGGATTAATCAAGGCAGCGCTCCTTCTGGAGATCGGCGACCATGCTGATGGATGATACCATGATAGGGCAATGGGGAAGGACGAATTGCTGATGGGGGAGGGGAAACGAAGGTTGCAAAAGGCAAGCGGCTCATCCGTTACATATTGAATTACCACACCCCAGAGTGTTTTATGGCTGGCGAGGTATAATGGAGACGGGAAACTGAAGTGTTGATAAGGAGGAGCAATAGAGGTTGTTATTATAATTGCAAGCAGTGCATGTTTCTGTCGACCCAATTGGAAGGGGAAGCGACCGGGATCTAAAAACTGGAAAATCAACATGCATGGATGGGATGCGTGGACGCAAATTAGCTGATGTGGCAGGGATGCCGAGGTGTATGACTAAATGATGTGGACCAATTAGATACCTGCTGATGCGTGGGGACTCCTATTTAGATATAGAAGATTTCCTCTGACCGCAAATAAGTGTACTTCTAGTTTTTGCATAAGTCAAACTTAGTTTTAACCAACTTTATAGATAAATATAGCAATATATTACATCAAATTTCATATTATGAAATTAAATTTCAAAATATATCTAGTGATACCAATTTAGTGTCATAAATATTGCTAGATTTTCCTATAAATTCAGCCAAACTTTATTAACTTTAACTTAGGACAAGGCTGGAAGTACACTTATTTGCGGACGGATGGAGCACACACACCACAATTACCCACCTAGACGAACCACTCCCTACCTCTCTCTCCTCCTTGAGAGTCGACTCTTGTCCCCATCCGCCGCCCCCTCCTTCCTCCAATCTGGTAGCCACAGCAGCCGACATGGATATGGAGTTGGTGGTTGGCTCTCTCTGTCCTTAGTAGTAGTAGGTCTAGTTTTTCTGAGTTGTGCCTGTGTGCCGATTGTGGGTAGAGTGGAGATTGACGGCCTACAGATCCTCCACGCCCTGGTCTTGATCCACTCTGCAGCACCTCGTTGGTGGAAGACGATGTTGCCGACATGGGTAGATCGGGCCGTGCATCCCTCTAAATAAGGATGGCTGGCAGAGCCTAAGGCTGGCATTGGCCGCGTTTAGCTCTGGGTGTTCTTCTCCTACTTAGTTGTCGAGCTCTCGTGGAGATAACCAATGGGGGCGGCGGAGGAGAAGATTCCCGACTCTTCAATAAGTGCCATGTCCTGGGTTTCCTTTGGTTCTGCAGGTTAACGTTGCTTCTTCTTCCTCCTAGTAGCCATGGTGGCGTGGATGAGGGTGGATGCGGCATCTCTATCGGCAGAGTAGAGGAACCTTGGGATCCGATGCAGCTCCTGGTTCTTCCAAGCGACGTCAGTCAAGCCGAAGTTATCCATGGCCAAAGTGGTCGCAGCTTGCAACCTCCAAGAAGGCTGCCTCTCTCGAAACCTTCCTCGAGCGCGTCTTGGCGACCGGCAGCTTGCGTTCCTCGCCGGGAAGAGCATTGTCATGGACCTCGGCGTTGCCTTGAGGTCACTAGCGATCGGCGGAGAAGAATTTCTAGGACTTCATTGCTTTTTCCATTTTTCTCCTAGGGTTCTTTTTGCAAAGTTCAAGCCCTCTCCCTAAATATTAGGTCTTTTAGGGTTGTGGATGCTTATGGGGGCTAGATGTAATTTGTACCCGCCTGGATATTTATGCTTCTAGGCGGTTCCCTTGTTCAAAAAAAAACATGCACCACAATTTGTGCCAAACCGATTTGGGGAAGATTTTGTGGCGGAGTGCAAGTCAGCTAGAATGACGACTGCCATGGAGAACACCGGTTGGTCAGCACTTCTAGAGATTGTGTAAAAAATGCTGCTTCTAGCATACTCTTCATGTCTCTGCACAGAGGGGGAGTGGTCCCCATGTCGTGTCCTTGTCGGCCACTCCTGGCTTGGAGAAGGGGAAAGCCTCCTTTGTTTGGGGTGAAGTTGATGGCTTTTGGGTGAGGGAGTAGCTCTTATTCTTCCCTTGGAGCGCAAGTGTCTTGTGCGGCTTCGATGGCACAACTATTGGGATGCGGTTGTTCCCATGTTGGGTACTCATCGAGGTGCTTCTGGCCTTGTGAAGTCACCCTTGGAGGGGGTCTTGCTCTGGGGGCCTCTCCTTGACGCTTAGAGAGGGAGCTCTTTCTAAGGCCTGATGAATGCCTTCACTATAGGGATCCAACAGAAGATGGGCCAGGGCATCCTGGTTACCAATGGCCCGATAGTAGGAGTCAGCATCTCCATTGATGGTTGGGGGTAGGACGCCGTTGGGTCGTTGCCAGGCGGGACCATTGCGAGCGAGGGAGGACACGCGCGCGTGGTCCACAGCGCGTCCACCGCAACACGACCATGCCCAAAATTTGTTTTATGAATGGTTAATGCTGAACGTGTCGGTCCAAATGGGTTGGTGCGCTGGAGCGTGCGTGCCACGTCTACCCGTCAGCGTGGACCGTATTGGATCAGTTGGGTCGTGCTGTTAGAGATTCTCTTAGCACCATTTTTTTCCTCACCCACAAGAATGAGTAACAAGGTTGTCACTTGTTTTTCTCGCGCAATCCCAAGCCTATGTGTGCCACTGAGTCTGTCATGGATAGATGCAGAGCATGGCACGGGGTTGCTTGACCTTTCTTAATACTCCCTCCTTCTCAAATTAGGATGTTCATTATGTCAAAGTCAAAGTTCATAAACTCTGACCAAATACATATCAAATAATATTAACATCCACAACAAAAACTCCCCATAGAATAATATTTGGGGCTGATCCAAGGCCGAACTTTGTCCATGTGAGTAGTTAATGTACTATCTTCTCTTCAGTGGGATTTGCGCGTTTACGTCAGTTATCCCTTGACGGAACTGCCTGGAATCTTTAATTTTTTGTTGACTGTCCGTTAGAGCATCTCTAGAAAACACCGTAAAAAGGAGCAGAGCCAGGATTTAGGTATAGGGGAGGCGAGGACGAGGCACGAGAAGAGTCGAAAAAATTCGATGCCTAGGTAAGCTACCAGAGATTATTTTCTCTTAGATAACCTTGTCAGATCAATTCAACCCATCACAAATTTGTAGATTCAATATCAATTTTATGGATTATAGATAGAAATTGTTAAAACCCTTGGATTGATAAGTAAACCTATATATGCTTGCCAACATAAGAAAACCATTTTCCTAAGTTTGAGTATAGCTCTAATATTACCAACTATTTGATCGAAATTTGGCACTAAGCCGGAAGCAAGATTGATGCAATTGCCTGCGAAAGTAATCTGTCCTATCCTTTTCTATTTTAATTAATAATGTATAGCTAAACAAAATAGGATTTAATCCAGATTAGCACTATGCATCATGTACCTTGACAAATAGCTGGTGGTCGATAAATCGACGGGATAGACACGCGGGTGCAGCAAGCCGCCAACAACTGAACGACGATCAGCGGTGGCCTCCACACTACGGCCACTACTTGGCTGCCTGGACAAACGCCAATCAAGTCAACGGTCGACGGCGAGCAGAGCAGTGGGCGGCGGCAGGCGACCCTAGCAGGCAGGGAAATCAAATCAAGACGATAATAGACGGTTAGGATATACAAAACGATCGATTGCCTAATGCTGCACCTGTACAGCTGGGCTGGTGGGCAGTTTTTATTGCTTGTTGGGCTACGGTACATGCAGAGTTACATGCATGGATTACTATGGGCTTTGGATTAAAATTACGTGGCCATTAGTACCTACTGTATACTTCTATACAAGTACTACTTGCATGTACTGCTAAAATTACGTGACCCCTACTAGCCCCCTTGCCTCCGCCCCTGCCGTAAAAGAACAAACCAGAAAACGCGTTTTTAATCACGTTTCGCGGGCTTTTTCAGGTCGCGAACGGAAGGACGAAACAGAAACCAGAAACCCGAACCAGAAAAGAGAATATTCCTTTTTATCAGTTTCATGCATACGAGGTCTGTTCCGCCACAATAAGGACCGAACCCGTAAATTGAACTATTTTTTATCAATTTCACCATATATCTCGCATTTTTAAACAGAAATATGATACCAACATAAAGTAAAAGACCGAAATTATTAATTGTACATTACAACAATTATCCAATTACAATAATTGTCTAAACAAATTGAATAAACAATAATCCAGTTACAACAAATGACCAAATCAAATAAATATTCTGAATGCAAATAATGGTTCACACACATGAATGATAAAATATGGCAGTCTAGTTCCTCCCAAATAGCTGCCAGTGGTGCTCAATGAGGTCATGCTGCAGCTGGTCGTGGGTGGTCATGTTTTCAATGTTTCGGTAGGTTTGAAGGAAGGCTTGAATAGCATTTGGGTTTCTAGCTGGCTTCACACGGATGCCAACATTGTCGTAGAAGATGTCTAAGTCTAAACCCCTCTCTTCCTTAATAATCATGTTGTGAAGAATGGCACATGTCATTATATCACTGAGAGTTTTATTGTCCCAAAAACGAGCTGGACCTCGCACAATTGCAAATTGAGCTTGCAAAACACCAAAGGCTCTCTCGATGTCCTTTCGGACACTCTTTTAAGTCTTTGTAAATTCAATCTCTCTCCTAGTTTGAGGATTCGAGATGGTCTTAACAAATGTAGCCCAACGAGGATAAATACCGTCAGCTAGATAGTACCCCTTGTCATAATTAGAACCATTGACAGTGTAGTTGCAAGCGGGTGCATGACCACTAGCTAGCTTTGCAAATAGAGAAGATCTATGGAGAACATTGATATCATTGAGGGTGCTAGGCAAACCAAAGAAACAATGCCAAATCCATAAGTCCTCAGATGCAACGGCTTCTAGCGCAATTGTTGTATCTTGGCTTTTGCCACAATATTGCCCGTGCCATGCCTTCGGGCAGTTTTTCCAAGTCCAATGCATGTAGGGGTTCGTAGCATGGAAAACAAAAAAATTCTACCGCCTGCACACAAACAAGCCAAGATCTATCTACTAGATTGTAGCAACGAGTCGATAGAAGCACTCACCCTCGAAGATTCCAAAGCGGTTAATGAGAGCAGATTCTCGTGGGTGATGTAGTCGTACACTTGCCGATCTCAAGATCGCATAGACGATCCTTCCGGTAGCGCTTCCGCAGTCGGTCACACGTTTGGTACTCGATGAAGACCTTCCTCTCCCTTGTTCCAGTAGGCAGCGGAGGTTGTAGTTCTCCCCTCGTGATTCCGGCAGCACGACGGCGTGGTGTCGGAAGTAGAGGGTAGATCCCGTAGGGCTTCGCCTAAGCCGGTGCGAGTTATGGTGGATTAGGGTTTCCCGGAGATCTAGGGTTTAGACGACCAAGAGGAGGAGGAGGTGTCGGTGGTGGCTAGGGCGACGGCGACGAACCGGCGGTGGCGGCACGGCGGCCGTGACGCGGTGGCGGGTCGGCGGCGGCGGCTCGGGTGGAGAGGGGCTAGGGCTTGTGGTGTTGGGGCAGCCCTCCCTCTCTATTTATGAGAGGGGGACAGCCTTGGGAGGGGTGAGTTTGAATCCAAACCCAAACCCAAGTTGGATTGAGAGAAGGACTTGTTTCTTCTCTCACTAGGAAACTATTGTTCCAGTTTGACTTTTCAAACTTCCCGTTTGACTTTCAATTTAGAGCTTTAATTCTCTCTTGTAAATGCCAACACCAAGTGACCTAGGATATGATCCAATCATTCCACATATCCATGACACATTAATGGAACATTCACCTTCCGGTCCGGTGAACCTTCTAGACCCTTCTAGAACCTCTCCGATGAAACCATCGGAAACTTTCTCGAACTCCGAAATCGGACTTTCCTTATATGAATCTTATTCTTCGGACCATTCCGGATCTCCTCGTGATATCCCGGATCCCATTCGAGACTCCGAACAACATTCGGTATCCCTATTAACATTCCATATCTACTAAACAACATCGAATCCTTAAGTGTGTCTCCCTACGGTTCGTGAATTATGCGGACATGACCGAGACACTTCTCCGATCAATAACCAATAGAGGAATCTGGAAATTCATATGGCTCCCACATATTTCTACAATTACTTTGCGATCGAATGGACCACTTACATACGATACCAATTTCCCTTTGTCTCGCGATATTTTACTTATCCGAGGTTTTGATCGTCGGTATCTCTGCATACCTAGTTCAACCTCGTTACCGATAAGTACTCTTTTCTCGTTCCCGTGATATGTGATCCCTTGTGAGCCAGTCACATGCTTGCAAGCTAATTGGATGACATTCCACCGAGAGGGCCCAGAGTATATCTATCCGTCATATGGATGGACAAATCCCACTCTTGATCCATGTGCCTCAACCCATACTTTTCGAACACTCAATGCCACCTTTATAGCCACCCAGTTACGGTGTGGTGTTTGATGTCATCAAAGCATCCTTCCGGTAATGGTGATTAGCATGATCTCATGGTCGAAGGAATTAGGTTACTATGTATCAGAAAGCTTATAACAAACGAACTATTGAAAAGACTTGATCTTAATGCTACGCTTATCTATAAGAGTATGTCCATCATACCATTCTCCTAATGATATGATCTTGTTGTTAACAACATCTCAATGCTCATGATCGGGAAACCACGATCATCTATTAACCAACAAGCTAGTATTACAAAGAGGCTTTACTAGGGACTCTAATTTAGTTTACAAATCACACAAGTATTAATGTTTCCGGTTTTAATACTATTATAGCATGAATATAACCATTTATCATAAACACAAAGATATAATAATAACCACTTTTATTATTTCCTCTAGGGCATATCTCCAACAATGCATACAATCTATGATTCCTAGCATGCCCGGCCATCCTCTTCTCTCATTCATCGCCATCAACCTAATTATGTCCTGCTCGTTCGGTGCTCGCAGATACACCAAGCCAAAAATGCGAATAATCGCCTTGGCAAATCTACGAACACTCTACATAGTCGTATCTTCGCTATGCGAAGATACTCGTCGGCATAATCGATTGGGATCCCATTGTTGGAGATATGCCCAAGAGGCAATAATAAAGTGGTTATTATCATATCTTCATGCTTATGATAAATGTTTACATACCATGTTATAATTGTATTAACCGAAAACATTAATACTTGTGTTATTTGTAAACATAAAAGAGTCCCTAGTAAAGCCTCTTGTTAAACTAGCTTGTTGGTTAATGTATGATCATGGTTTCCTGATCATGAACATAGATATGTTATTAACAATAGAGTCATATCATTAGGAGAATGATGTGATGGACATACTCATATAGTTAAGCATAGCATAAAGATCAAGTCATTTAATATAGTTCATTTGATATAAGCTTTCTAATACATAGTAACCTAATTCCTTCGACCATGACATCATGCTAATCACCATCACCAGAAGGATGCTTTGATGACATCAAACACCACACCATAACTGGGTGGTTATAAAGGTGGCATTGAGTGTTAGGAAAGTATGTGTTGAGGCACATGAATCAAGAGTGGGATTTGTCCATCCATATGACGGATTGATATACTCTGGGCCCTCTCGGTGAAATGCCATTCAATTAGCTTGCAAGCATGTGACTGGATCACAAGGGATCATATATCACGGGAACAAGAAAAGAGTACTTATCGGTAACGAGGTTGAACTAGGTATGCAAAGATACCGACGATTAAACCTCGGATAAGTAAACTATCGCGAGACAAAGGGAAATTGGTATCGTATGTAAGTTGTTCATTCGATCGCAAAGTAATCATAGAAATATGTGGGATCCATATGAATTTCCAGATTCTTCTATTGGTTATTGATCGGAGAAGTGTCTCGGTCATGTCCGCATAATTCACGAACCATAGGGAGACACACTTAAGGATTCGATGTTGTTTAGTAGATATGGAATGTAAGTAGGGAAACCGAATGTTGTTCGGAGTCTCGGATGGGATCCGGGATATCACGAGGAGATCCGGAATGGTCCGGAGAATAATATTCATATAAGGAAAGTCCGATTCCGGAGTTCGGGAATGATTTCGATGTTTTCATCGGAGAGGTTCTAGAAGGGTCTAGAAGGTTCATCGGACCGGAAGGGGAATGGTCCATGAATGTGTCATGGTTAAGTGGAATGATTGGATCATGTCCTAGGTCACTTTGGTTGGGCATTTGCGAGAGAGAAATAAATCTCTAAATTGAAAGTCAAAAGGGAGGTTTGAAAAGTCAAACTGAAATAATAGTTTCCTAGTGGAAGAAGGAAAGAGTACTTTCTTCTATCCAACTTGGGTTTGGGTATGGATTCAAACTCCCCTCTCCCAAGCTGCCCTCCCTCTCATAAATAAAGGGGGGGCTGCCCCAAAGCACACAACACCAGCCCTCCCCACCCGTGCGTCGCCGTCGCCGCCCAAGCCGCCGCCGCACGCCGCCGTCACCGCCAGCCGCCGCCGCGCCGCCGTCGATACCTCCTCCTCCTCTCCGGCCTTCTAAACCTAGATCACCGGAAACCCTAGATCCACCATAACTCGCACCGGCTTAGGCGAAGCCCTGCGGGATCTTTCCTCTACTTCCGTCACCACGCCGTCGTGGTGCCGGAATCGCGAGGGGAGAACTACGACCTCCGCTGCCTGCTGGAACAAGGGAGAGGAAGGTCTTCATCGAGTACCGAACGTGTGACCGACTGCGGAAGCGTTGCCGGAACGCAGCGCCGGAAGGATCGTCTACGCGATCTTGTGATCGGCAAGTGTACGACTACATCACCCACGAGAATCTGCTCTCGTTAACCGCTTTGGAATCTTCGAGGGTGAGTACTCTAATCGACTCGTTGCTTCAATCTAGTAAATAGATCTTGGCTTGTTTGTATGCATATAGTAGAATTTTTTTGTTTTCCATGCTACGAACCCCTACACCCATATGCGAGCACTCTCATGGCCACGGAGATTTTCTGGTACGGTTTGAATCCAAGCAGCCCCGCGACATTTCTTCGACGCTGAAGTACCGCGCCTTGGCCTCGCAAGCTTTCACTATCTTCACGAGCAGTGAGCGGCACATTCGATAGCGTCTACGAAAGAGGTGACGCGGGTATGTGGGTACCTCGGCAAAATAATCTCGCATGAGGATGTCGTTGCCCAACTTGCGGTTGCGAGGGATGCAAAGGCGGCCGACCGTGGAGCCTCGCCGCCTCTTCCTCATGTCGTCGTCCTCCTCCTTGAGGGCGAGAACAACCACCATCATGTGTTGACGGTGGTTCCCGAGAAGCGTGTCCACATCCGAGTCGTCGGAGGAGGATGAGTCGTCCAACAAAAATTGCTCGCAAGGGGCCAAGTCCATCTACAAATCATGAGCGTTATTTAGAGCTTGCGGAGAGGAGATCTACGAGATCGAACTCGAGCGACGGTGGATTTTACCTTTGACGGGCGGCGGGAGGACGGCAGCGGTGGGGCGCGACCGGATCTGCGTCGGGAGGAGTTTTCCGACACACAACGGCTGGGGAATGGGGTTGGCGGGAGCGAACTAAATCTACCGCAGCGGTCGGCGGCGGGCGATGGCTGTGCGGGCGGAAGGAAGGGAAATGAGCTGAAACTTCCCTCCCGCCAACGGAAATGAAGGATATGGTTCACGCGCAGGTCGAGCTTGAAACCTGGGTTTTTCTGGTTCCGTGGGGGTGTTTTCTCGAAAGCCCTAAATTTTTTTTCAGTTCGGTCGATTTTGAGACGTCTGTTCTGGCTACTTTTATCACACGAAACCGAAAAATAATGATTTTTATAATTTCGTTCTTTTACGGTGTCCGCTAGAGATGCTCTTAAGGACACTCGGCAAAGACCACCTTAAGTTATCGCACCGTCAACTACGGAAGGGGTTGCCACGATGTCCACACAAGTTATCATTGGTTTGACGAGTGTATTTTTAATGCTTGCGTGTAACGAAACTTTGCCCAACTTATTTGTATAGATTTTTCTTGTACCACAACGTTGCTTTATTTTTTACCAAGTGTCTTCTTTCATGACACTTGGCAAACCTATTATTTGACTGAGTTATGGCTAAAAATCCTCGGCAAACACCCGCTTAGAGCAAGTCCAGCAGGTACCCTACATTTTCTCCCCTATAACACCATGTAGGGGACTCCCCTAAATATATTATTTCCCTACAATGTTGGTATTTCCAAAAGCTCCCCAATATTTCTCCCCTATATCTTAGTCAGCAATATTTAATTAATAACAGGCCCACTGGAAGAGAAAATCCCACCTAGAATCAGCCCACCACAGCTCGTCTCTCTCCCAGCGCTCCTCTTGAGCACGCGCTTTGCCGACGATTCCAGTCGCCGGTCGTCCATTCCAGCCGCCGGTCATAGATTCCAGTCACCGGCCGTCCATTCCTGTGACCACTAGCACCTTCACGAGATGCGTCCTCGTCCACGTCGACGGCGGTCAGGGAGGGGCGCAAGTGGATCTAGCTGTGGCGGAGCTCGTCGGGTGGGCAGAAGGGCGCCTTATCGGCGGTGGTCTCCGTGCTCGGCCGTCGTCCTCTGAGTGGTCAACGACCTGCAAGTGGGTCGGGATCAATATAGGGGAGGCGGCCACCTCCCCGATGTTGAGGGGAGAGAGAGGGGTCGGGTCGGGAACCCCGACCCGTAGGGGAGGTTGTAGGGGCGCTGCTGGAGGGCATTTTCTCGTCTCTCTCCCCTATGTTTTCTATCAGGGAGGTTGTAGGGTGTCTCCTGGACTTGCTCTTACCAGCCAAAAACTAGTTTTTCGGTAGTGGGTGCTCCGGGGAGATCCCTGCTCCCAAGGTCAATGGCTATGTTTAGAGACTTTGTAGGAGCTCTCCCGTTGAGTGGATTTCCCCAGCGTAGGAGGGGCCCCCGGCACCATCTGTACCGTCTATTTGTTGGATATTCATGCGGAGTCAACACGGTCATACCCCGCTGAACATTTGTATTTAGGCCCTCCTGCTATTTTGAATTTAACCCTCTGTCCAGGAGAGAGCATGACCACCCAGTCCCAAACCAAAGTCACAGGAACACGTCGTTCTCCTCCCGATCTGGATCAGGGACCTCTCCATCCTTTTCTCCAGGAGCTTGCGCCGCCTCCCTCTACTCCCTCCCGCTCTCCTGCTGTTATTCCCCGATCTCTCGCTCCATGGCCCTCCCCTGCTTGATCTATTTTTTCTTTCCACGAGGCAGCCATGAAAGGCATGATCTGGCCATGGAGGTCACGGATCTAGACCTCAATCTGATCAAGATTGAGAGGGGCACCACGAGGAGGAAGGTGTGATCTAGGCATGGAAGCCCGGATCTGAGCTGGACCGCCTCCAATCCAATTTTTCCTTTCTTGTTCCTTCAAGTTTGTTAGTGATTCTTTTTATTTCTCTGAATTGTTTTAGTGATCTATTTTTTCTTGACATTTTGAGTTGAGTCTATGATTTATTTTTCGAGGTAAGAGTTGAATCTGTGTTGATATGGTTATGAATCACTATATTATTTGTGATACCTCTAAAAAACTACTATGAATCTGAGTTGAATCTATGTTTATACACCTGATAATCTGATGTGCTTATCGAATAAAACAGAGATTGAGTACATAGTTGAATATACTATATGAATTATTTATGAATCCTCGAGGAAACATGTATAAGATATGCTGTATTTTGTTCTTGAATTTTTTTTGGTTTATTTATTTTTTATTTCCTTGTCCGTGGCATACACCAATGTCCGGACACAAATTATTCTTCGAGGAAACGTGTATAAAGGCTATTGCATTTTGTTCTTGAAAGCATAAACCAACGTCTATTGGATTATTCTGTTTGAGAGACACAGATTTGAGTTCATGTTCAACTTTTTTTCTAGATCTTGTTGTTTGTTCTATGAAACATGTAATTTCTTTAGATTGATCTTTGTATGAAACATCCTTCAATTTTTTTTGTATGGATCATGGTATGAATCTTCTATGGATTTATGTATGAAACATCAAAAAAAGAGGGAAAACGAAAATGATTTCGGTCAAGAATCTGAGGGAAATATTGTTTTCTATGAAAAAAATATATGAATGAGATTAGAAATTGTGAGTAATCTCGTGAATCTTGTGTGTATCTTGTATGAAACATTCTTGTTATTAATCTTATTCCTGAAATGTATATAACAAAATTGTTGATTATTCCTGAAATTTTGCGAGAAAAAATGAGGTAAAAAAGAAACAGACATTATGCAAGTATTCTGTGGAAAAATTATATGAATATCTCTCGGCAGAAACAAGTTTGTAAAACGTGTGAATCTTGTATGAAACTTCTGAATCTAGGATGAAATAAATTAAGAGTGACTACATATTGTTAAATAAAAAGTACAAAAATAAAAATTATTAAATGAGATTGTTGAAAAAACAAATTATGCATGTTTCATTTTCGGAATTAAAAATGTACATAAAAAATTGTTGAATATTGCTACCGAAAATATTGGCACCTAAATTATCTTGTATGAATCAGTCAAGATCAAACATAGTTTTAGTTCTCTGATTAAATAACCTTGGACTGATTCCATTTTATCCAAATTGCTTTCCTCAAATTTGGAAGTACGAATATTCTGGGATTCTTGTATGTATCTTCTATGAATCTCGACACAGTTAAAAATCCGTGGTGAATGATAAAAATTCTTTTAAATTTGTATGAAAATTGCTTCAATCCCGAATGAAACGTCCATACTTTTGTAGAAATAATCCAAGAATATTATTCCTGAAATATCCTATATGAATATGAATATTATTCCTATGAATCTTGAATGAATATTATTCCTAAAATATCCTAGAATATTATTCCTATGAATCTTGGATGAATATTATTTCTGAATATATCCAAGAATATTATTCCTGAAATATCCTAGCATGTATCCTATATGAATATTATTGCCTATGAATCTTGAATGAATCTGTGTTGGAAGGTTTCAAATATTTGGAAAATATCCATATTTTCGTAGAAATAATCGAAGAATATTCAACCTGTATATTGGCATGTTTCATTTTCAGAATAAAAATGTACATAAAAAATTGTTGATTATCCCTGAAATTTTGCGAGAAAAAATGAGATGAAAAAGAAACAGACATTATGCATGTATTCTGTGAAAAAATTATATGAATATCTCTTGGCAGAAACAAGTTTGTAAAACATGTGAATCTTGTATGAAACTTCTGAATCTAAGATGAAACAAAGTAAGAGTGTCTAAATATTGTTAAATAAAAAGTAGAAAAATAAAAATTATCAAAAGATATTGTTGAAAAAATAAATTATGCATGTTTTATTTTCAGAATAAAAAATATACATAAAAATTGTTGAATATTCCTGAAATTGTACGAGAAAAAAATGAGGTGAAAAAGAAACATGAACGTGTAGAAGACTATCGATTGTGAGGAGACAAACAAACGACAAAAAATTTAGAATATCCGAAAACGTTAGGGATTAGATAGAAAAACTGCAGCAGACCTAAAAGATGAGGTGGGAGAGCTATTTTGTAAAACGAACAGCACGAATCTCCAACAAATGGAGAACACAGATGGTACCGGGGGCCCTCCTACTGAGGGAATTGCATTGTCCCTCTCCCGTTATCCAACAGCTGGTGGAGTATGCGGGAGCACCAAATATTCTCCCCCTATGTCTATATAAGGCTTCGCTTGTTCAGATAGCCGAGAGCGGCAAGGCAAGCCAAGCCAGCTCTACCATTTATGCATCCTCAAGTAACAAAGCTTTCGTCACGGGATATCATCCCTGTCGATCATTCTCTGTACATGAATTATTGATTGTGTTTGGGCAGGAACAGAATGGTTTGGACGGATGGATGGATGGAAATTCGACGCGTCGAGGGCGTCTCATCAGCAGAGCTTCCCGGAGTTCATGGAGTTCGTTCGAAGCAGTCTGGGGATCGTGATGCAACACGCCCGCAGGCTCCCGCCGCAGCAGGAAAACCCTCATTTCCATGACCTCGAGCTCGTCGACCAGGGCACCACGCCATCACCCTGCGGCTGCAGACCGACAACCTCTACCTTCTTGGCGTCCGCAACACAGCTGGCCAGTGGTTCCGTCAACTCGGATGAACAAGAACAACTGCCCGTCACCGAGGGCTACACTGGTTCCAACAGCCTAGGCTCAGTATATACGTGCTGCTACTGCATTCATTTCTTTATCAAACATGCATGAGAACGCAAAATAATTTCACGTTAAACATCAGTAGTAGTACATTCAACTGACGGAACCATGCATGTGCAGGGTCGATGACCTAAAGTTGTCGACTGAGGCTGTCGGGAATGCCATTCGTGGCCTTGCTGGCTATGGCGGGGGCCACCACAAAAAGCTCACAAAGTGGCTGCATGCGCACGCTCATCGTGAGCTTCATCGAGTCCAGCAGGTTGATCGGGATAGCCGACACCGTTGCCGCCGCCATGGGTGGCACAGCGCAGGTGCTTAGCAATACACACCTGGTCAACCAGATCAACAGCTAGCTGGTCCAGGATCTCAACCGCCCTGATTTAGGCCGCCAACGACGTCGTGCAAGATCCCAACACCAACATCTTCCGGCAGTTCAACATCGAATAACCATCCAGCTGCAACATACCCAACGCCTTTGCGGCCGCCGTGGCGCTTGGATTGGTGATCACCTCCTCCAAGTTGCCGACAGGTAGCCGGAGGCTCCTCCAGTACGCTGCTGCAGATGACGAGTGCGACGATGTTGCGCTCGGGCTCACGCTTCTGGAGGTCCTCTCGGTGGTGTATTAGGAAATCTTGCCATTATTACTGTGCACCGATTGTGGCTATCAATATAATAAAGCACGATCGGTATAGGAGGCAAGATATTAACCCCACGATCGCATTATGGTTGAGTCAACCACGGTGACCGTTTGGTGGTGTTTCCCCTTACCAAAACTGATAATTGTAACGTTGCCTTTTGGCCCTATAAACATGTAACCGATGGGGAGACAAACTCATTGTTCCTTCCTAGTTTTCTTTTGAGATGGTATCAGAACGCTGGGCTCTTCCCTGACATCGAGAAAAAAAAAACAAAGAAGATCCCGTCGGCATCCTCCTCCCGACGAAGAACTCCCTTCCCCAAAAATCCATGGCTACCTCCTCCAATTCTCCATCCATTGGAAATCCTCCAGCTGAAAAACTCACCCTATCAAACCACCTCCTATGGAAGGCACAAATTGTGCCGGCACTTCGTGGAGCACGAGTGCTCGGCCTTGTGGAGAGGACGGAGAAAGCACCGCCGGAGACTTTTCAAATCGAGAAGGACGGGAAGACCACATCAGTGCCTAACACGGCATATGATACGTGGCTCACACGAGATCAACAGGTTCTAAGCTTCCTTCTAACCACGCTCTCCCCTGAAATTCTTGCCCAATGCATCGGTCTTGAGCACGCCGCCGATGTATGGGATCTCGTCAACGGCCTCTTCATCTCAAGGACCAAGGCCAACGTCACTCATCTTCGCGGCGCCCTCTCCAACACCAAGAAGCTGAGCATGACGGCCGATGAGTACGTGGCCAAGATGAGAGGCTTCGCCACCGAGCTCATCGCCGCCGGCCGTGTCATTGAAGAAGATGAACTCGTCGACCTCATCCTCAACGGGCTCGACGAAGAATACAATGGGCTGTTCTCCACGGTCCAAGCAATGGCGAAGTGCACGGTGAGTGATCTCCATGGTTTAATTCGTGCGGTTGATTCGCGCCAAAACATGCTTTCTGGTGGAGGAGATGGCGGTGATCACAAGAGGTTTGAATCCTCGGCGAATCTAGCAAGCCGTGACCGTAGTCGTGGGAGATACAACGACAATGGTCGCGGCAACTACACCGACAACTACAACGGCCGCGGCAACTACACCAACAACTACAACCGCGGCAACTACAACGACAACTACAACGGTCGCCCTCGCGGCCGTGATGAAGCAAGGAGGGATGGTGGTGGTGGTGGCCGCCGTCCCCCACAAGGAGGAAGAGGACGTGGACGTGGACGTCCACCTCGCTACAACAATGACAACCGCTACAACGACATCGTGTGCCAGATCTGCAAGAAAGATGGTCATGCCGCGTCCACTTGTTGGTGGCGCTATGCGGACAGCAGGAACAACAATGAGAAAGAAGCAAATGCCGCTTATGGTGTTGATACCAATTGGTATCCCGACACCGGAGCAACGGACCATGTCACCAACAATCTCGAGAAACTAATGATCCGTGATCAATATCATGGTAAGGACAAGATTCACACGGCAAATGGCGAATGTATGTATATTAGTCATATTGGTCATACATCTATTCGTACCTCAAATTGTGATCTTCATCTCAAAAATATTCTTCATGTTCCTAGTGCGACAAAAAATCTTGTTTCCGTTCATAAACTTGCTCTTGATAATGATGCCTTTCTCGAATTTCACCCTTGGTATTTCTTGATTAAGGATCGAGCCACGGAGAAAATTCTTCTTAAAGGACGGTGTGAAGGTGGCCTCTACCCAATTGTGTCATCATCATCTCATTCCCCGACGAAGCAAGTTTGTGTCGCCACCAAGCCATCCACTACAAGGTGGCATAGTCGCCTCGGTCATCCATCTCGTTTAGTTGTTGATCACATTCTAAATAAATTTTGTCTTCCGCATTCAAAACAAACTAGTGTTGACACTATTTGTGATTCTTGTCAAAAAGCTAAGAGTCATCAACTCCCTTATCATGTTTCCACAAGTGTATCAACCGTTCTTTTACAACAAGTTTTCTCGGATGTTTGGGGTCCTGCACCCACCTCCGTTGGCCGCTACAAATATTATGTGAGCTTTATCGATGATTTTAGCAAGTACACTTGGATCTATCTTATCAAAAAGAAATCTGATGTCTTTGATGTTTTTCAAAATTTCATGAATCTTGTCGAGAGAAGATTTAACAAGAAAATCATCACTATGCAAACAGACTGGGGAGGAGAATATGAGAAATTAAATCCTTTTTTCCAAAAACTTGGTATCACACATCACATATCTTGTCCTCATGCACATCAACAAAATGGTTCTGCCGAGCGCAAACATAGACATATAGTTGAGGTTGGTCTTGCACTTCTAGCTCATGCGTCCATGCCTCTAAAATTTTGGGACGAGGCATTCCTCACAGCCGCATATCTTATTAATATCATGCCAAGCAAAGTCATTAACAATGCTACTCCAGTCGAACTTCTCTTTAAAACAACACCTGATTATAAATCCCTTCGAGTTTTTGGTTGTACATGTTGGCCAAATTTGCGTCCCTACAACTCCCGCAAATTATCCTTTCGATCAAAACAATGTGTTTTTATCGGATATAGTTCTCGGCACAAGGGTGTAAAATGCTTAGATGTCTCTACCGGCCGAGTCTACATTTCTCGAGATGTTGTCTTCGACGAAAATATCTTCCCTTTTGCATCTCTCCATCCCAACGCCGGCGCCCTCCTCCAAAAAGGAATCCTACTTCTTCCGAATCATCTTCGTCTCACAAATGAGGATATGAATGATGTTGATTATATGCCTAATAACTGTACACCTTTGCCTGCTGCTAATCGTCCTGTGCAGATCACTGCTGAAGATATGGAGCAAAATGGTCCAAAGACTAGTCAAATTGAACAAGAAACGGAGTCTCATTTTATGCCAGAGAATAACGCATACGTAACGTCGACCAGCACTGATCCCGGGAGTGATCGGCTGTCAAGCGCAGAATCCGGAGATAACACGCATGTGCACAAGGATCCAGGAGCGGAATCATCTCCGGCATCATCAACTCGCGAATCTGGCGCTGACTCGGTGCCGGTCATCACGTCCCCGTCGTCTCCACTCGATGGCCGGGGCCACCTGGACACGCGGCTTGCGCTGGATCGCGCGGAGAACACGCCCGCGCCACGCTCCCTCGACAGCCGGCCCCATCCCGGCTCCCCACTCGACGCGTCTTCTCTCGATGGCCGGGACCACCTGGACACGCGGCTTGCGCTGGATCGCGCGGAGGACGCACCTGCGCCACGCTTCCTCAACAGCCGGCCCCACCCTGGCTCCCCGCTCGACACGTCCGTGCGGTATTGCGCCGATCCCGCGTCCGCCTCCTCTACTAGCAACAGCGGGTCGTCCTCGCCCGCCTCCTCCGCTCCCGACAGCGGTTCCTATCGGGACGCGCGCGCTCAGGCGGGAAAAAGGACTGCTCCTCGACAACAGTGTACTACGACGCCCATCGCCCCTGCTATGGAAAATCTGTCCAAGGCCGGATCCTCTACACCATCGGATTCTGCTGCCCCTCCTGCTGCACGTACAAGACTTCAAAAAGGTATATCACATCCAAAAAAATATACTGATGGTACAATACGGTATTCTTTTTTGTGCGCTACAGGAGAACCACAAGACCTACAGGAGGCTCTACATGATGAGAACTGGCGCAAGACAATGGATGAAGAATATGGTGCACTTGTTCATAACAAGACATGGCACCTCGTCCCGTCTCATCACGGTAACAAAAATATTATTGATTGCAAATGGGTCTATAAAATCAAGAAAAATGCAGATGGCTCTATTGATCGCTATAAAGCACGCTTGGTCGCTAAGGGTTTCAAACAACGCTACGGTATAGATTACGAGGACACCTTTAGTCCTGTTGTTAAAGCAGCTACTATTCGCCTTGTTTTGTCTATTGCTGTTTCTAGGGACTGGAGTCTTCGTCAACTCGATGTCAAGAATGCGTTTCTTCATGGCATTCTGGAAGAGGAAGTATACATGAAACAACCTCCTGGGTATGAAGATGCTAATGCTCCCCATCATATTTGTAAATTGGACAAAGCTTTGTATGGTCTTAAACAGGCCCCAAGAGCATGGTATTCACGTTTGAGCACCAAACTTCAGCAACTAGGCTTCCATCCCTCCAAAGGTGACACGTCATTATTTATTTATGACAAATCAGGTATCATGGTCTATGTTCTTGTTTATGTGGATGACATTATAGTTACAAGCTCTTCTCCCCAAGCTATATCCACACTTGTTCGTGATTTAAATGCTCACTTTGCTATTAAGGATTTAGGAGATTTACATTTTTTCTTGGGCATTGAAGTTAAGAAAATTCAAGATGGTCTCGTTCTTACTCAAGAAAAATATGCCTCTGATTTACTAGCCAAACTTGGTATGGACAAGTGTAAGTCTTCTCCTACACCCTTGTCTATACTAGAAAAATTATCTGTTCATGAAGGAGACGCTCTAGGTTCTGAAGATGGCACAAGATACAGAAGTGTGGTAGGTGCTTTATAATACTTAACTTTGACAAGACCCGATATATCTTTTTCTGTTAATAAGGTTTGTCAATATCTACATGCTCCTACTACAGTTCACTGGACAACTGTCAAGAGAATTTTACGATATATTAAAGATACTCTAACCACTGGACTTACTTTTAAAAAGTCTACGTCCACTTTGATTAGTGCCTTTTCAGATGCAGACTGGGCAGGGTGTGTTGATGATAGAAGGTCCACCAGAGGATTTGCTATTTTTCTTGGACCAAACCTCATATCATGGAGTGCTAAGAAACAACCAACAGTGTCCAGATCAAGCACAGAAGCCGAATACAAATCTCTAGCAAACGCAACAGCTGAAGTTATATGGGTAGAAACACTTTTAAAGGAACTCGGCATCAAGATCAAGGAGGTACCATGCTTATGGTGTGATAATATGGGCGCCCCATACTTATCTGCAAACCCAATTTTTCATGCAAGAACCAAACACATAGAGATTGATTTTCACTTTGTGAGAGAAAGAGTTGCACAAAAACTTCTTGACATACGGTTTATCTCAACGCATGACCAAGTCGCAGATGGCTTCACCAAGGCTTTATCTTATAGGGACTTAGAAAAATTTAAGCATAATCTAAACTTGTATAAGTTTTGATTAAGGGGGGATATTAGGAAATCTTGCCATTATTACTGTGCACCGATTGTGGCTATCAATATAATAAAGCACGATCGGTATAGGAGGCAAGATATTAACCCCACGATCGCATTATGGTTGAGTCAACCACGGTGACCGTTTGGTGGTGTTTCCCCTTACCAAAACTGATAATTGTAACGTTGCCTTTTGGCCCTATAAACATGTAACCGATGGGGAGACAAACTCATTGTTCCTTCCTAGTTTTCTTTTGAGATGGTGATCATCAACATCGACGGCAAAGACCCCGGCGACCTCTACGGGGATGTGCTCGTCCGCGACACCTTCAGAAGCGTGATTTTTTTTTCCACCGGGATCGCTCTGATGTCCAGGAGGTCCGTCCCGGCCGGGGACCGGGCGGAGCTGGTCTGGCCCCATAGGGCCATCTCGGCCGCGGACGACTTGGTCATCGACCTCAATCTCATTGACCGAGACAGGGACCTGTCCAAGGACGGCGAGGTGAGCCGGCCGTGGGGAGGCCGGTGCTGTGGAACTCCCGTGAGGGCGTAAGCAGCAGCTGCAACGTGGAATTGAGCACCCTGGTCACAGGCAAGAATGGCTCAGCGAAGGTATTGTATGCGGTGCTAACCAACGCCGTGGTGGCGACCGTGGAGGTGCTACTCATCGACGGCGATGACGAGCAAAGTCGTGCACCATATACCAAAGAGCTGTAAAATTTGGAGTCATCAGTTGTATACTCCATTGAGTTATAAAAGTGTGGCCAGATTAAGGTATGTCAAATGCCACAGCTTGCCATAATGGGTTCTCTGCCACTGATGACGAGAGCGTGCCCGACGTCTACGGGACCATCACCGCCACCACCAAGATGGGAGGACCTGTGGGCGCATCGCTGGACTACGATCTATTCCGACAGACGTGGAGCGACCATGTGAGTGTGCCGGTGAACACCAACATACCGCTACGGAGGAAGGTCATCACCGCGGTGCTGGGGTCACCGCTCACGGTGGCGGCCGACCTGTGGGACAAGGACTCCTTTCCTGATCCCTCTGGCGACGACCAGATTGCCCTAGGATCCGTGGACTTCCAGCCGCGATTTTAGGACTCGGTGATATTTTAGGATAATAATAACTTGTATTAATTTGAATAATAGTACAAAGATTATATAGAAGAGAGGAGGAGCCGGCCAAACCGACTTAGGCTAGAGTCCTAATTTAAATCAAACACAACTCTAATACCCCACAGTGTCAATGTCGGGACCCTTGGTGAAGATATCAGCAAATTGTGCGCTGGTCACTACATGAAGACCTCGAACCTCGCCAAGAGCCACCTTCTCTCGAACAAAATGAATATCAATCTCTATGTGTTTAGTGCGACGATGCTAAACCATATTAAAGGCCATGTAGACTGCAGATATATTGTCACAATAGACAATGGTAGTATGCTTAATTGGTCGATGTAGCTTAGCTAGAAGTTGACGTATCCAGACTTCTTCAGCTACTGCATGAGCAACCACCCGTATTTTGCTTCTGCCGAGGACCTGAAAACTGTAACATGCCTTTTCGAAGACCAAGAAAAAAGATTATCACCCAAATAAACACAAAAGCCGGATGTGGATCGTCAAGTATCTGGACAACCTTCTCTGCATCAGAATAAACTGTCAAGCTTGTAGGATAAGCATTATTTAGAAGAAGACCATGGTCAAGAGTGTCTTTGAGATATCGGAGAATTCGTTTGACATAAGAAAGGTGAGGAACACGAGGATCATGCATATACAAGCAAGCTTGCTAAACAGAATAAAAAAATATCAGGACGAGTAAGAGTAGCATATTGTAGTGCCCCCATGAGACTACGATAGAATATAGGATCAGGAACGGGATCACCATTCGCCGACAGTTTGGCGCCAATATTAGCAGGGGTACAGCTGGGCTAACAGTCAATCGTGCTAGCATGAGATAGGAGATCGAGAATATATTGGCGTTGAGAAAGAAAGAGAGTGGATGAATTTTGAGAAGGTAAAACCGAGAAAATGATGAAGTGGTCCTAAATTAGTCGTAGAAAATTCCTGATTAAGAAGGGTGATAATGTAGCTAATAAAGGAGTCGAAGGAGGCGGTTAGAACTATATCATCGTCATAGAGGAGAAGATAGGCGGTTTGAGTAGAAGAGCGAAAAATAAATAGAGAGAAATCATATTTAGATGGAATGAAACCAATAGTTTGAATAAAGGTGGCGAAGCATTGAAACTACACAGGTGGTGCTTGTTTGAGACCGTAGAGAGACTTTAGAGATGACACACAAAGTCAGGACGAGAAGAATCTACAAAGCCAGAGGGTTGTTGACAATAGACGGTCTCACTGAGATGGACGAGTTTGTTTAAGGCGGTGGATGCAGTGTTTGGAAAACATAGGCAACCAAAGAGACGTAATTCTGAATATTTAGGATGATGGAGAAAGAGAGATTGAAAGGGAGTGTAAAGTGGACAAGTTTTGGTTGGTCGGATGTTGAGAAGATAGGTTGCCATGCGAAGGGCTTCTGCCCAAAAACGAGGGGGGAGAGAGGCTTGGATGAGTAAAGTACGTTCGGCTTTACCGTTTTAAGGGGAAGTGTATGGACAAGAAAAACGTGAGAAAGAAAGATCTATTTTGAGTATCGTCAAACTCCCGGCCATTGTTGCATTGGATAAATCATATGGGAGGCCGAACTGTGTAAAAACATATCGCTAATATTAATTTTTGAAAAATAGAGTGCACAACGTATTTGGTGCGGATAGAAAATGTCCATATGTAGTGAGAATAATCGTCAAGAATAATAAGATAATATTTGAAACCAAAAACACCAGGAATCGGAGATATCCATAGATCACAATACAATAACTTAAACAAAAAAATACTATAGGTAGTTGATGTGCCAAAGATAATCACTAGCAACATGACCAAAAGGCCGAACGGATGAAAATGGCTAGACAATTTGTTTCAACATTCATCCTACGTCTTTGCCCTCTAGCATATTATGATGTGTTTTTGGGGAGCTGCGATTTTTTTTTAATTCTTGCATTGGTCAGGATTTAATCCTAGGATCTCGTACTCTGATATCATGATATTTTAAGATAATAATAACTCGTATTAATTTGAACAATAATACAAAGATTATATAAAAGAGAGAGTGAACCAGCCAAATCGACTTAGACTAAGTCTTAATTTAAATCAAACACAATTCTAATACTCGACCGCACTGGCCACAATGGAAAGGTGGAGGTGTGTGTCACTATCACCTCGTCGGTGAGTCATTGATAGATGATCTCGCATCGCATGACATGCATGTCAAGATACATGGTTCGTTGTTTGTGGAATATAAGGCACGGTTGCGCATGTTCGTGTGATAGCACGAATGGGATTTTACTATTTCTAAATCCTGTTACTTATACTTCCTTTGTTTTAAAACGTAAGATGTTTTAGATTTATAATTTTTTTTGTATCTAGACATCTTTTAATGTCTAAATTCATTTTTAATATTTAAATTCACTTCAAACTTGAATAAACCTACATACTAAAAATAGTTTCGATATATTTGGTTAATAAAGCTAAAATATTTTATATTTTGAACGGACAAAGTAGTTTGCTTATGAATAAACTTGCGGTCCACAGCAATCGGCGGTCCAAACGGGAGGGTGAAAGGTCGCCTCCTTGCCGAGTCACTGGTGATCGCGTGCTAGCTATTTGTGTAATATAGTTGTGTGTCAGGCACCATTGCCCATTCACGGGATGGGGTGAGTGGCATCGTGCCATGTATTAATTTGCTTAGGAATAAATAAACCATCTACGCATTGTTTTTGTCCTTTTGTGGGTATATAGGATGCATCACTGATACGTCGCCACTGTTAGAATGCGTCACAGAAGTTGTGATGTTTATGTGGTGTATTTTAGAAAATACGACATAGGGCATGTTTCGGTGGCGCATTTCCGTGTACGCGTCACAGAAGTTATATGTGCGACATAAGTCTATATGCATGCGTCACATGTTATTACTTAAGTATTAAAAAACAATAATGGTCCAGAATCAAGTATTATACAGGATTTATACACATAACAGTTGAAACAGAACATTTTACTTAGTATATGAAAACAAACATAATACAAACACGAATATAGGGTCATCATACTACTTAGAGCCCGATCGAGATACACAAGTGTTCATCATATCACAATACAAGTAATAAGTGGCGAATATTTACACAAGTGTTGGTACAAAGTTCATCATCTCACATCGCAAATGAAGTGGTCACCGTCTACACTAGAATTAAATAGAATACAGCTGTGATGACGGTGAGCAAGAGCAAGAGCAAGAGCACTAGTAATATCTTCATCTGGTTCTCCTTTCACGGGTGGTTCCTCCACTTGGTTACCGCCTCCTCTCGAGTCGCGCATCCTTTGTAGTTATTGCTGCTGAACTTGTTTACATGTTTCTGGCAGTCCTCCCACGTACCACTTCGTCATTGATGGCGTTGCATCAACGTAGATCGCTTCGTCGAGAAACCCCAAAAGCAAGGTATGATGCATCACAGCAGCAAGTTTTCTCTCAGTAAGAAATCGAGGTTATCGAACCAGTAGGAGGAAGGAAACGTCTCAAAGGTGTTACAAGTAACATGGAAACCTGCACAACACAAACTCAAGACTTTGCCCCAACTAATAGTGAGGTTGTCAATCTCACGGTTGCTGTAACGAAGGATTAACTGTATGGTGTGAAAAGTGATGATGGTTTCCAGCAAATAAACAGTAACAATGGAAGATGTATCAATTACAGCAGGGCAATTGACAGGACTGAGCAAGGCATAACAATACAATACAATACTAGACATAAAGATCCTATGAGATTTGATTGGGCAATATAACAAGATACATAGACCGCCATCCAACTGCATCTATTACTAGAAGTCCATTTTTGGGTTATCATCCGAACCCCCTCCAGTATTAAGTTGCAAGCAACAGACAACTGCTTTAAGCAAAGTGTGTAAGGTAAACAATCCACTTGTTCCATGAATAAGAGACCATTGTTTTCCCCCTAGTGGCAACAACATATCTACAACCTTAGAGATTTCTGTCACTTCCCTTGGAAACTAGAGGCATGGACCCACTATCGAGCATAAATACCCCCTCTTGGAGTCACTAGCAACTACTTAGCCAAGATATCTACTAACAACGGAGAGATAATCAATCTGACATAGTAATCTTAATATCCATCGGATCCCCACAAACACAACATGCATGATTACAAATAGATGAGATCTTGATCATGAATAGAGCTCACAAGATCTAGACATGAAAGCACAAGAAGGAGATACAACCATCTAGCTACTACATGGACCCGTAGTCCAAGGTGGAACTACTCACCCTTCATACCGGAGGCTGGCATGATGAAGAAGAAGGCCTCTGGGATGATCTCCCCTCCGGCAGGGTGTCGGGAAGAGCTTCAGATCCCCCTCGATCTAGGGACGATGGTGGCGGCGGCTACAGACGGTTTCGTGGAATATTGATCTGGTGCTTAGGGTTTAGGCATCGGGGGATTCTTATAGGCGAAGAGGCGAGGCAGGAGGCCACCAGGGCGGCTACACCCCAGGCGCGGGGTGGGCCCACCCGCGCGGCCAGGGGGTGTGGACCCCTGGTGAGTCTCCTCCGTCTCGTATTCCGGCTTCGTGTTCCCCACGGTAAAATATTGACTTTGGCTTTTGTCCCGTCCAATTCCGAGAATATTGATTTTCTGCCTTTCTAGAACCAAAAACAGAAGAAAACAGTCAACTGGCACTGTGGCAACTTGTAAATAGGTTAGTACCAGAAAACATATGAAAAACACCTCAAAGTGTGGACAAAGCAAAGCAAAGTAGATACTAAACAAGCATGGAACATCAAAAATTATAGATACGTTTACGACGTATCAAGCATCCCCAAGCTTAACTCCTGCTCGTCCTCGAGTAGGTAAGTGATAAAAGAATAATTTTTGAGGTGACTTGCACCATCAAAACCAAGATCAAACCATTTGCAAGCATTGAAAGCTAGGATCAAAGAACTCTAAACAAGTGCATGAAAGATAGAGTTCTAACAATAAGACAAAGTAACTATGCATTCAACACGAAAGGCTACAAACAAAGATCATGAATAACATGCATTGAAAAACGTTTGTTTGTTTCACATACAGAAAACATGGCATAGTGGCATTCAGCTTGTCCCTCATGGAGTAGCAAATAGATGCATAGGACACTTTCAAAGTTCATAAGAGTGACTAGATACAAATAGCACAAGAACAAGCAATATCAACAATATGCATCAATCAATAAGTTTTAGGACACTGCACATAGAACTAAGAATAGCAACTATGCTCTCTTAACTGGTGCCTAAAGATAGAAGGTGGAGACTCGATATAATAGTGGAAAAAAGGCCCTTCATAAAGGGAAGCAGGGATTTCAAGTTTAAAAAGAGCTTCCAAAAATTATGGTACTTGTTAGCTTTCAGCCCTCATTGCCCCTATCATAAGCATCTTGAAGTGATTACGGTTAAAGTGAACAAACTATGAAGTATATGCTTGACAAAGTATAAGTTGGCAATCTCATGTCCCTTGAATACGAGGGCCGCACCTCATGCTACTCAACTTTAGTCACCTGTAAGTTCTTGTCATAGTAAGTACATGTGTATCATAGAGAACCGCCAACGGGGTATCCCTTGCACATGGTACAGGAGCTATCCCATAACCAAAATGACAAGGCAAGTAGACAATAAGCATCTCAGCGATCTTTTTATTTGCTATTTGCATAGGTTTTTTTATTGAGGATGCTTCACAGATTGCTCATTATGGTGATGCTGCAAGTTTCCATTATGATTAGGCATGGATAAGTTTGTCGTTGTTTTCATCGATGACATTCTGATTTATTCCAAATCAGAAGAAGAACATGAGCTACACCTAAGGATCATTCTTGGAACCCTTAGAGAGCATTAGTTGTATGCAAAATTTAGCAAATGTGCATTCTGGTTACAGGAGGTAGGATTCCTCGGTCACATTGTATCAGCCGGAGGAATTGCCGTTGACCCTACCAAAGTGAAAGATGTAGAAGATTGGCAATCCCCAACCACTCAAACCCAAGTTCGTGCTTTTCTCCGATTGGCGGGATATTACCGCAAATTTGTAGAAGGATTCTCTAGTATCGCCCGACCCATGACCCAATTGCTGAATAAGGACAAGAAGTTTGAATGGACAGACAAATGTGAAGCAAGTTTTCAAGAACTCAAAAGGAGATTGATTTCAGCCCCAATCTTGATCATGCCGGATATCACGAAGCCCTTCGATGTGTATTGTGACGCATCCAAGATTGGTCTCGGATGTGTGCTAATGCAAGAAGGCAAAGTTATATCTTATCTATCGCGACAATTGAAGCAACATGAACAAAATTACCCAACCCATGACCTTGAACTCGCAACCGTAGTTCTAGCCCTGAAGACATGGAGACATTACCTAATGGGAAACCGTTGTGAGATTTATTCGGATCACAAGAGCCTAAAGTATATATTCACTCAGAAGGAGCTGAATATGAGGCAGAGAAGATGGATTGAGCTAATCAAGGATTACGACCTGGACATTCACTATCACCCTGGTAAAGCCAACGTGGTAGCCGATGCCCTTAGCAGATTGCCGTGCCGCTTGAACTCCATGATTTTAGAGGAGCAACCAAGTCTGCACAAGGAGATGGAAGATTTTCGAATGGAATTAGTAAGTGAAGGATTTTTGGCTAGCATAGAACTTCAGCCCACTTTGATCAGTCAGATTAAAGAGGCGCATAAAGGAAATGCTAGTATCGACAGAATCAAGCGTCGTATCGGTACAGGCAAAGTACCCGGATTTACCGAGGACGAGGAAGGAGTTTTGTGGTACAAAGGACGCCTTTGTGTACCATCAGATTCTGAGTTAAAAGAAGTTATCTTGAAGGAGGCTCATGATACTCTTTATTCTATCCATCCCGGAGGAATTAAGATGTATCAAGATTTGAAAGAGCAATTTTGGTGGCATAAGATGAAAAGAGAAATCGGAAGCTATATCGCCAAGTGTGATATATGTCAGCGAGTCAAGGCCGGACATCAAAGACCCGCTGGATTGTTGCAACCTTTGCAAATTCCAGAATGGAAATGGGATTCGGTAGGAATGGACTTTATCACTGGACTACCTACTTCTAGTAGGGGAAATGACTCTATTTGGGTCATAGTGGACAGATTGTCCAAAGTCGCCCATTTCTTGCCCGTCAAAACCACCTATCAGAGTTCGAAGCTAGCAGAGTTGTACATCGCTAGAATCGTTAGTTTGCATGGAGTCCCCAAGAACATAGTATCGGATCGAGGAACTCAGTTTACCTC
The DNA here is from genome assembly GCA_916181665.1 of Avena sativa. Lineage (NCBI taxonomy): Eukaryota > Viridiplantae > Streptophyta > Magnoliopsida > Poales > Poaceae > Avena > Avena sativa. The sequence continues at coordinate 225,068,111 of OV702296.1, forward strand.
GATATTCTGGAAAAAAGTCCAAGAAGGTTTAGGAACCCGCCTAGATTTCAGTACCTTGTATCACCCTCAGACCGATGGATAAACGGAGCGAGTAAATCAAATACTCGAAGATATGCTTAGAGCATGTGTGCTAGAATATGGATCCAAGTGGGAAGACTGTCTGCCGTTTGCAGAATTTTCTTACAACAATAGTTACCAAGCCAGCTTGCAAATGTCCCCATTTGAATTCATGTACGGAAGAAAGTACCGCACCCCTTTGAACTGGTCGGAAGTAGGAGAGAGTCAGATCTTCGGACCCGACATCCTACGAGAAGCAGAAGAGAAGGTTCACAAGATTCGTGAGCACCTCAAGACAGCCCAATCCCGACAGAAGAGTTACGCCGACAAGAGACATCGAGACCTCGCCTTCAACATAGGAGATTTTGTTTATCTGAAAGTGTTGCCATTGAAGGGAATGCGGCGTTTCCAACTCAAGGGAAAGTTAGCCCCCAGATATATCGGACCTTTCAAAATTTTGAATCGCCGAGGAGAAGTATCGTATCAACTGGAGTTACTAGAAGAGATGTCAGCTGTGCACATGTTCAATATCTCGTTACTTCTCGTTCCATATCGGACCTTTCAAAATTTTGAAGCCGCCTGTAACGTCGCCCCCGACGAGCTCACCGTGCGCCCCGACGGTTCCCTCGCTCGACTATAAATAGAGGCCACCCCCGCACGATTTCTTCACACCATCTCACTCCCCTCTCCTCACTGACCGTACCACATCGTTCTCAGAGCAAGGCGAGCACCACCTCGATAGAATTTCACCGGAGCCCGCCGCCTCTTGAGAAGAAGGGAGCCAGCGATTGGAGCCGCCTCAGGAGAAGCCATCGGTACCAGGAGGTTCGCCGTCGTCGACTTCGTCGTTCGCCCGCCTCGCCGACCCTCGCCCGTACCCTGGTGAGCCCCCTGTACCCCTCACTGGCCGCGCTAGGTTTCGTTCTCGCCGGAGTTGTCTCGCGTCGATGATGACCCACAGCCGTTGGATTAGAACTAGATCGAACGATCCACGTTGCCCCATACCGCTTCGCCCAGCCCCGTGTCACTAACGAGTGGGGACACCCACTTAAGCAGCCTGCGGGAGCACTGCGCTTAGAAGGCCGGCCCGTTAGAATTTCCCGCGCAGCCCAACAATTCAAATTAAATCTTTTTCTATTTTAATTCAAACACACTTCAGCACTCAACTTCAAAAATCAATCCAGATTGATTCAGTGCACCAATTTGAATGAAACCAATTTTGTTGGAAAGGTCTGTGAATGCTTAATCCAAGCCCGTTGGATTCAAGTCATTTGGATCTGTAGATCACCCATAGTAAAAATAACAAGGCAGAAGCTTTTCTGCATTCAAAATTTTTTCAAATTTAAACCATAAAAGCTTTTGAGTTGTTACCAACTCTCAAAAATCACATTTAACCATACCTTTCAGAATATAAAAAAATATATAGGTTTACTTGCAGAAATAATGTTCAAGTAATAAAAGAATGCTACATAAGCATTTCCAGCCACTTTAATTAATTAAAATAAAAGGGTAAAACCTTATTAAATTGTGACACCACTTTAAATCACATTCCCATGGACTACAATATGTGGTGATGACATGTGTCAACATGATCCCATATTTGGTTTGGATAATATTAAATCTTAAGTAGTTTTTCAATGAGTAGAAATTACTTTTCTAAAAATAAAAAGATTTAAACCAAGCCTTAACCTTGTAATGTTAGAGATGATGCTAGATCATCTATAGGACCCTTGTGTGTGATGATTGCAAGTAGTTAAGTATTGTTTGGTGATTGTGTACCTCGTATTTATTCATAGACGCTAGTACCGACCAAGGATACGAGGAGGAAGGAGGATACTACGAAGAGGAAGCCGAGGAGAACTTCAACCACTGCTCTGCACAAGGCAAGCTAACACTTGCAAGATACTATACCTATGCAAGCTGATACTATACCAATGCAAGCCTAATACTACTAGTGAATGTGCAAGCTAACCCTTGCCAGATACCCTACTGATGCCACAAACCCATACTTGTGATATGACTACTATATGCCTTAAGCATATGTGATCATACCCACTTGATAAACCAAATCCTAGTTTTATGTGCAAGCTTCTTACTTTATTTTTCTTTATCAAAGCTTACTTAGAGTTTACTTAAGTGACTGGTAGATTTTGGAAAGTGCTGAAGGTTGCATAAAGAGCATAAAATTTGGCCTAAGCTAGAAGCCTTGATATCAGCCTAAGATATAAGGTTGGACTTAGTGAAACTCCACTAGTTACCACCCCTCATTAGTACTACCCCCACCTGTAGATGCTAGTGCTAAGCATAAAATTGGATCAACTTTTAGATGGGAATACTTGGTGGAAAAATGGTTATGGAAACCTTGGAATGATGGATCATTCTATTGAAATGTTTTGGACATGTGTTTCCAAACACTTGATGATTTCGGTGATGAAAATGTTGAGGCATGAGCCTTAGCCCTTTATAAAACTGATGGTTGTCTGGATGCGATACCATTCCAATTTTATCATACAACCACAATACCCGAATATTGGGTAGGGCTTGACTGGAAACTTATATTCCTTAGTATTAGTTCCCTCACGGCCAAGGTCTGAGCTGAGGCTACCTTGTGAAGATTGTCCACCTGTGCAGTACCCAAGATGACAGTGGTCATGGTTGGGAGGCCAAACTCACAGGAGAGGTGCTTATACTAGGGCGTGTAATTGAAAGGTTAGGATTGATTATCCACATACTGAGTATGGTGAATTCAGGATTTGTTCCTGACGGATGTATCGAATGTTGTGGTGAAAGTGTACAATCTCTGCAGAGTGTCAAACTATTCGAATAGCCGCGTCCGCGGTTATGGACAGTTGGAGTGGCCATACTGTTCCCCCGTCAGACTTTTCAAAATGACTTGTGAAATGAATTGAGACTTTGACTTGACCACAACAGAGTTGTGACCTGAATTACAAGATCCCACTTAGGAGTTATAAAATTGTGACTAGCTTTGGAACTTAGTAGAGATAAACCTGGCTTTTTGCAAAACAACCCTTGAGCCTAGTGTCCTATTATCCAAAAACCCCTTACCTGTTAGTATTAGTTTGCGAGTACTTAAAGAGTACTCATGGCTTTGTCCCTGGCTATTCCCATGGCCAGACTATGAAGAGGAGTACCTGGAAGATGGACCCCAGGAAGGTTACGACAACTAGGATCATCTCCCATCGTCAGCATTGCCTGTGACCCTGAAGATGGAGCTTCGCCTACGCTACCGTTATTATTACGTATTCCGCTGCTTGATGTTGTATTAAGAACTGGATCATGAGATCCCTATTTGTGTAAGAACTTATGTATTGTTGTAACGGATGATGTACTATGGTATCCAATTCTGTTATGTCTCGCAAAAATGGTAATCCTGGGATTGCGATGTATGGCATAACAGGAATCTAGGATTGAAAAATCCGGGTGTTGACAAGTTGGTATCAGAGCCATCTTGACCATAGGAGACCCTAGTTAGATTGGACGTTGAACCAAAAACTTAGTTTCAAAACCAAAGAACAAAAATATTTACGAAAACTTATTCTCATTCTTACCTCTTTAATTCTTTAATAAAACTTCATGTTCCTCAAAAACTCTTGCAAAATAGATAAAATTTTGACACACTTGATCACTCTGCTAATCTACTCATCCTCTATTTTTATAGATGGACGTGAAGTACAGCAAGTTTTACCAACTTGGGAATGGAGGAGACCTTATCTTTGAGAGGGATCTGGATCAGCTTTCGGAACTTCTGAAGCGTCCGCATCTCGAGTTCTTCGGAGCTCATCTCAATGATCAAGGAGGAGAAGATCTGCAATGGCTAATTGTTGCAAGTCTCCGAGGAAAGATTGAACCTCCCACTGCGGAGGGAATTCAGTTTACCTTGAGGGAAAACAACTGGCTCGATGGACTTGCCAGAGCAATGCAGGAAGCTCTTTCCCGTCTGTGTGGGCAGAGCATCAATCAGATCAAGGGTACTCGCTTTGAGTTTTGCCCAAGGCGTGATGCAAATGGCCAACCATTGGAAGCCCCATACCACCCTGAGCTGAAGACTCAATTGGACCACCTTAGCTTCATGATGTATGATCGTCAGCAGGAATTGGACAACTGTCGTGACTATTGCAACCACAAGTCTGCCATCATCAAGACGAAGGACCAGACCATCGCCATGCTAGCAAAGGATCGCAAGTCTCGCCGCCGTCAGCTCGACAAGAAGGAGCACATTATTGCCCGTCTTCGCCATCGCATCTCATCTCTGGAAGAGACCATCCACGAGAGAGACATGCAGTTAGAGGAAAGGGAGAATGCCGGAGAGGATCTTCGTGGAGACCCTTACTCCTATCTCAGCGATGACGATGATTTTCTGGAGGATCAGGCCATGGACTTCTTCACCGATGAGGATGATTTCGCCTTCATCTATGATGCTGAAGATGATGAAGCCACAGACTTCGAGGAGTAGTAGCACTGAGCACTAGCGTAATGAGTAGTAGTCGGTCCCACTGTATCGTAGTTTCTAGAATGGTTCTTAAAACCATCTGTTTTCCCTTGCTGTGGTGTGTGTTGTATCGAGTGAATGAATGAATGAAAAAGCAAGTTGCTAGAAAAACCTGAGTCAAACTCTAAAAACTTTTCAAAAACCCAAAACCTTAGAAATTTCCCTCTTTTCTCATGATCTATATCAATCTTCAGATGCCACGTGGAGGAAGTGGTTCAGCCCCGGACCCGATGTTGCAGATCCTGCAAATATTGACTTCTGACCGCGAAGCTGAAAGAGCGGAACGTCAAGCCAACCTAGCCACTCTGCAACAGATAGCCCAGCTAGCCCATAACAACCAAGGCCACGGAAATCAGGACAACCATGGATCTAAGCTCAAGAATTTTTAGAATACCAACCCACCTGTTTTCACCAAGTCAGAAGAACCCCTAGACGCCGATGATTGGCTGCAAACCATGGAAAACAACTTAGAAGTAGCAGGAGTGGAAACCAACGAGAAAGTCCTGTTCGCCACCCATTATCTAGCCGGAGATGCCAGGGCATGGTGGAACAGTGTTCGTGCAATGACCGGAGGCCAGATGATGACCTAGGAGGAATTCAAGGTCAAGTTTAGCAGAACCCATGTGCCACCAGGTTTGATCAAGAGAATGAGAGACGAGATCAGAGAGCTGAAGCAAGGAAGGATGACTGTAGTGGAATACCGTGACAAATTTTTGTCATTATCTAGGTATGCCCCGGATGAGATAGACACCAAAGCCAAGAAGAAAGAAAGATTCCTGAATGGTCTGCATGACGAGATGCAAACAGTGTTAGTCAATATCCCCTTTGTTGATATTGAAGCCCTTGTCGACTCTGCTATCCAGATGGAAGGAAAGATCAACCAGGCCAATGAGAACCGCAAGCGTCGCATGATGCATCAACCAGGAACCCATCAGACCCCAAAGTATCGCCCCAACCCATCTCCAGGATTTGCCCCAAGAACCAACAGACCCCCTATGACCCGTCCAACCTATCCCAACCGTGGAAACCCTAGACCCGTAGGAAATCACAACAACCCCGACAACTCTAGCAATTTCACCCATGCCCCACCCAAGTTCAACACCAACAATGCTACCGCCAACCCCAACACTGCCCCGAGGACTAGAAGCAATGCTGTGCTTGTCGCAGCCAAGGACAAGTCACAAGTGACATGGTTATACCCTACGGGTACGTAACTTCAGCATACCTGGTCCAGCCCAAGGAAGGCCCATGGCAGATATACGCCGGCCCATGAAGATTTTCGGGTGGCCCAGGCCCATGACGCCTTCGGATCCTTGGAGAGCAAGGCTAGAGTTTGAATACAACTTGTAACCTACTCGTATTGGCACCCGAGACCTAGCATCCTCATATATAAAGGCTAGGAGGGTCCAACGAGGAGGACGACGATTACACACGACATACACTCCTCTACGCCAGATCGAATCTGCGCACCCTGTAATCTTCGGTTCCGCCGTAATAAAAGAGCAGACAAGCAGGAGTAGGGTTTTCCCTCCGGGGGCCTGAACCTGGGTAAATCTCGTGTCCCCTGGTTGCTTGTCTGTTAACCGTGCCACGATCTCCAGCATCCCCATCTTCTCCAAAACCCAAGTCCATAAGAATGGGCATTGACGAGATTAAACCTCGTCAATTGGCGCCGTCTGTGGGAATTGGGGCTGCTGATTGTGCGGTCGTGACGGTTCCGACCCGATCGATCTACAACTCCGCGGCGACGGAGAATCACCTCCTCTTCGGCGCTTTCGACTTCACCGCCCACTCGCCGGATACCATGAAGGATTTCGAGCCCGTAGGCGACGGACTCGAAATTCTGTTCGGGAGCTTCTGCTTCCAGGTGGGACAAACTGGCACCCTCCGCCTCCCTGAGCGGGTGCCCGTGCCGCCAATCAGGCCCGCTTCGTGGGCTCCACACCCCGTGCTACGCACGTCACCATCAACAGATGAGTTCTACACCAGCAGCAGCTGCAACTCCGATCTGTGCGATCCACCTTCGGATGAAGGGACCTACGGTTCTGGATCCGAAAGCTGTGGCAGCAGCCAACCAATCTGCAGGCGCTATCTGTGCGCCGCAATCATCCAAACCGACGAGGAAACGCCTAACCCGCCGCCCAACCCCAAACCGCAGGACACAAACGACGAAAACGGGGACAACAGGGGCCACCTCATCCAACTTAGCAAAGAAGGATGGGCCGAAGCACGCCGCGCCGTCGCAGGCGAAATAGTCCTACCTCTGGACTCCCCACGTGATCTGCTGATGGCATACCACTACCTCCTCATCGAGGAGCACAAGAAGCAAGTCCAGATGCAGGAGACGCTCGACAAACGCAAGAAAGCAGCCTCTGAGTCCAGTGCGCGACGAGTTGCGCTCTCCGCCATGGGACCCGGCTCTAGCACGAACGGAAACCAGGGAAACAAGCACCACTCTCGGGTGGAAAACATGGACCCGAAGGAGCGGCGTGACGTGACCCGAACCCTCCACACATCGTTCATGGATATGGACGCCGACGGCAACATCACTCCGAAGACGCCACAAGCTGCGATCATGGCAGCCACTGCGTATCTCGCGGCTCACCCACCTCCGGAGGGGGACCCGAAAAGGGCCATGCATAGGTACGCACTCACCGGACTAGGACTAATCGGAGCTGTGCTCCACGAATACGCTCCTACGGAGCCGAAGAAGAAAGCTCCGGCCAGGCGCGACCGGAGCCCCACTCCCTCATCCGAAGATGAAGAAGAGCACGACCTTCCTCGAAGGAAGAAGAGCTCGCACCGCCATAAACACGACTACGACGCCAGAGACAAGCTTACACAGCGCAAGATCGACAAAGCACGCGCCAAACGTGCATGCTCGTCTGAATCTGAGATGGATGAAGACGAAGGAGAACTCTGCGGGGCTCGATGCTTCAGCAGATCCGTCCGGCGAACACAGATGCCACGCAACTTCAAGCTTCCTTCGGATACTCCGAAATTCAACGGCACGCAAGATCCAAAGTCCTGGCTCAGTGACCATCTGTCATCCGTTAAGCCTCACGGAGGCAACAAAGAAACCGCCATGCAATGCCTTCAGCTGCAGCTGACAGGCGCGGCGCGGGTCTGGCTTAGCAGCCTATCATCAGGATCCATCCGAAGCTGGGAGGAGCTCGCTTATAGCTTCATCCGAAACTTCAAAGGCACCAGCAAGAGGCCCGCCTCAATCGAAGAATTGCGAGCCTGCACTCAGAGAACGGGTGAATCTATTCGCCCGTACATACTACGCTGGTCTACAACCAAGAACTCCGCAGCACACATCTCCGAAGAGCGGGCCATCGACGCCTTTAGGGACGGCGTCAAACGTCCAGAATTCAAGGAGAAACTTGGACGTGTAAAGCCCAAGACACTCGACCAGCTCATGGAAATCGCCAACAGTTGGGCAGACGGCGAAGATTGCATCCAGCGGGCGCAATCAGATGAAGAGGACGACTACGGACGAAGACGCGAACGCCGCAGCAAGAGGAGATCGCGCGTCTACGAGGACCGCGACGGACCCGACATGGTCGCAGCCGGCTACGCCGACCGCCGTAATGACAACAGCCGCAACAGCGGAGGATACCGCAGCGGAAACTTCCGCGACAATGGATGACCAACGCAGTCGTGGCAACGCCGCGACCGCGATAACGGACCCTCAGCATTCGACAAACTTTCGAGTCCATGCACCATCCACTTCTACATCGACAAACAAGATGGCAAAAAGAAAGCTAGCCACATACTCAAGGACTGCCGCGAGTTCCAGAAACTCAGCGAAGGCATGATGCAGATGAGGCAACAAGCTCCAATTCCTGCGTTCGAAAACGCACCTGCGCCAGGTGAAATAGCACACGGAGCTCCTCCACCGCCGCCTATTGGAGGCCCACATCAACCAGTCGCACCAGCACAAAACAACGCCGGGGTCGCATACCCCCCACCAAAGGGAGCACTAAATATGATCCAGAAGGGATGCCCAACCAACAGGGTGCAGAAGAAAATCATCCGACAAATCAACATGGCCGTGGCAACTCCGCCTGTAATCCCTGAGTACCTCAGCGGATCGGAGTCCTGCATCACATTCACTCGCGCGGATCACCCTTGCCAGATCCCTCGCCCAGGTCATGCTGCCCTGGTGCTGGAGGCGCAGATCGGAGGCTTCGAGATGAGTCGCGTCTTCATGGATGGCGGCAGCGGCATCAACCTAATATTCGCAAGCACTCTAGCAGCTATGCGGATCCGGCAATGCAGCCTGGAACAATCAGACACAACGTTCCACGGCATTGTCCCAGGGAAGGGCATCTTCCCCTGGGCAAAATAGGGCTCGACGTCATCTTCGGGAAGCCGGACAACTTTCGGCTGGAGCGCCTAGAATTCGAAGTGGTGGACTGGCCGTCGCAATACCACGCCATCCTGGGACGTGTAGCATTCGCAAGGTTCCTGGCCGTCCCACACTACGCATACCTACTACTCAAGATGCCAGGACCAAGGGGCGTCATCACAGTCCACGAGAGCTTCACCCGATCGGACCAATGCGACAGGGATTTCAACAAAATCTCCCAGTCTTTCGGCATGCAAGACGAGCTTGTAAGGCTCCGCGAGGTGACGGACAATGGGCTACCCCCAGTCACAAAGCAGAACGCACCTGACATGTCTTTCGACTCCACCATCAACACCAAAAAAGTGCAGGTCCATCCAACGGATGCCTCCAAGACGGCGCTGATCGCCAACGACCTCAGCACCTCATAGGAAGACGCGCTCGTCGAATTCCTCCGTGAGCACTGGGAAATCTTCGCCTGGTGTCCTGCGGACATGCCAGGAGTTCCCAGGGAATTCGCCGAGCACGCACTCAATGTCTTCCCAGACACCAAGCCAGTCCATCCGAAGACTGTCGGAGCCACGAGCCGAAGCTATCGGCAAGGAGATCAACAGATTACTCGCAGCAGACTTCATCCGGGAAATCAAGGAAAGCGAGTGGCTGGCAAACACGGTGATGGTCCCGAAGAAAGACACGGACATCCTACGGATGTGCGTAGACTTCACGTCACTAAATAAACACTGCCCTAAGGACCACTTCCCTCTTCCTCGGATCGACCAGATCATCGATTCGACTGCAGGTTGTGAGAAACTCTCCTTCCTCGACGCCTACTCAGGCTATAAGCAGATTCGACTCAAGGTCAAAGATCAAGAGAAAACGGCGTTCATCACACCGTTCGGAGTATACTGCTACAACACAATGCCATTCGGGCTAAAGAACGCGGGTGCCACGTACCAGCGATGCATGCAGGCCTGCCTCAAGGACCAGATCGGTCGAAACGTCCAAGTCTATGTCGACGACATAGTCATAAAAACCAAGGAGGCAAGAACACTTATCGACGATCTCCGCGAGACGTTCGACAACCTTGATCGCTACAGGATCAAGCTCAATCCAGAAAAGTGCGCCTTCGGCGTCCCCTCGGGTCAGCTGCTCGGATACTTCATCTCTCAACGAGGGATTGAAACAAACCCGAAGAAAATCAAAGCTATCATGACAATGGAGAAGCCGAAAAACCTCAAGGGCGTTCAGCAGCTCGCAGGGCGAGTAGCGGCACTAAGCAGGTTCATCAGCCGCATGGGCGAGAAGGCCCTACCATTTTACCAGCTGCTGCGCAAGGCAGACAAGTTCGAGTGGACACCAGAAGCCAACGACGCATTCGAAAGCCTCAAACGGCTCCTCTCCACCTCGCCAGTTTTGGTCACGCCAAAAGAGCGCGAGCCCCTGTTGCTGTACATAGCAGCCACACACCAGGTGGTCAGCACAGTACTCGTGATCGAACAACCCAAAGAAGGCAAGACCCACGGGGTACAACGCCCAATTTACTACCTCAGCGAGGTTCTCACTCCAACAAAACAGCGGTACCCGCATTACCAGAAGCTGGCCTACGGCGTGTTCATGACGGCTCGACGACTGAGCCACTACTTCCAGGAGCATCAGGTGATGGTCGTCAACGAGGCACCCCTAAACAGCATCCTGAATAACCCAGAGGCCACAGGACGCGTGGCCCTGTGGGGCATTGAACTATCACCCCTGGACATCATCTACGAGAAGCGACACACAATCAAATCTCAAGTCCTCCCGGACTTCCTGGTGCACTGGATGGAGCTGCAGCTGCCTGACACCCTAGACATGTCGCAGTCCTGGACAATGCATTTCGACGGCTCCAAACGCGAAGCCGGAGCAGGGGCAGGAGTCATACTGACCTCCCCGCAAGGTGACAAGATGAAGTACGTCCTTCGGATGAAATTCAGAGCCTCCAACAACGAGGCCGAATACGAAGCCCTCATCCATGGCATGAAGATGGCAAAAATATGCGGCGCAACGCGCCTGGTCATCTACGGTGACTCCAACCTTGTCGTGCAGCAGACGATGAATGAGTGCGACGCACACGCCGAAAACATGATCGCGTACCGCGCGCTATACAACGCACTCGAAGGAGAATTCGATGGCTGCGAACTTCGGCACGTTGGAAGAGAGAGCAACGAGGAGGCCGATAGACTCGCCAACATCGGCTCCACTTGTGCAAAGGTACCACCAGGTGTGTTCCTCGAACAGATCTGCATGCCGTCCATCAAGCGGAAATTCCCCAAGGGATCACCCGAAGAAGCAGAACACTCGGGGGCTACGCTACCCGAAGGTCATGAAGGACCCGAAAAGTTGGATACTGAAGTTGCCATAGTCAACCTGATGCAAGTCATGGCAGTCGAAGAAACTTGGACACGTCCATACCTCCAGTTCCTGATAAACGGAGAATTGCCAGACAGCCCGACAGATGCCCGGCGCGTATCTCGTCGGTCAAAAGCCTTCACCATCATCAACGGCGACCTGTACAAACGCAACATTATGGGCGTACTACAACGGTTCGTCACCATCAACGACGGCAAAGCCATACTCCAAGATATCCACGAGGGCATCTGCGGCCACCACGCAGGCAGTCGCTCCCTCGTCGCCAAAGCTCTGCGAGCAGGATTCTACTGGCCAACGGCCATGAGCGACGCGAAGGACATCGTCCGAAGATGCAACAGGTGCCAACGGTTCGCCGACAAACCGCACGCACCTAGGTCCGAACTTCGACCTATACCCATAGCCTGACCTTTTGCCCAATGGGGCCTCGACATGATCGGCAAACTGCCAAAATCCTCGAAGGGAGGATACGTCTTCCTCCTGGTCGCAGTCGACAAATTCACCAAGTGGATTGAAGCCATGCCAGTCACCAACCAGAAGGGCAAAACCGCCATCAAATTCTTCGAATCCATTGTCTACAGATTTGGCGTACCGCACAGCATCATCACCGACAACGGATCGAACTTCATCTCCGAAGAATTCCAGGACTTCTGCGAAGGCCTCGGGATCAATATCACGTATGCCTCAGTGGCACACCCGCAAACAAACGGGCAAGTGGAAAAGTCCAACGGCCTAATCGGCGCCGGCATCAAGAAACGCCTCATGAGCTCACTCGAGCACAAAGCTGGAAACTGGACGAAAGAGCTACCGTCTGTCCTGTGGAGCTTACAGACTACGCCAAACAGCTCCACCGGCTACACACCATTCTTCATGGTGCACGGAGCTGAGGCCGTGCTACCAGCCGAAGTACGCCACCAGGCTCCACGAGTCGTCGCTTACAGCGAAGCCGAATCCATGGCTGCACTCGAAGACGCCGTCGACACACTCGACGAGGCACGGGATATAGCAGCAGCTAGATCAGCGGTGTACCAGCAAAGTCTCCGCAACTACCACAGCCGCCGTCTGCGCCCAAGGTCCTTCATCGAAGGAGACCTCGTCTTGCGACTTAAGCAAAAGCGACCGAATAAACTCGAGTCGCCATGGGAAGGACCCTATGCCATCACCAAGGTCATCCCAGGTGGCGCCTATCGCCTCAAGCACGTGGAGTCTGGAGTCGCATACTCCAACCCATGGAACATCTCGCACCTGCGACGATTCTACCCATAGCAATGTACCCCCTTTTTTTACTCTCAATAAGGCTTACAGCCAAGGCTACTCAGCCGAAACCATGTACCTCCTCCATTACGCTACAAATAAAGCTAAGTGTCTCGCCCCCAACCTCCGGTTGACTATTTTTCTGCAACTTTACTACATGCTACATACGCATCCGGGGGCTCCCCCCACCTCACAATTTCATCGACTGAGGACAACACGTGTACACCTGAGTAGCTGACCACGTCAGGCTAACGAAAAGGGCACGTACTAAATCAAAGCACTGCGTGCTCGCTAACAAGCGAACCTTTACAACAAAGGGCACATACACGCCCAACCGCAATATACAAATTTTACATCTATCTGTTTATTTTCAGGTACTACCTATTCTGAAGAATAACCTGAGCACGCTGCTCAAACAAATCTACAATCTGTTTGGCATACTGCCTTACAGCCGCGTAATGCGGACGCATATTCCACTCGCCACCATCTGGTCGAGGAGGTGGCCCAGTCGCCACAGCAGCCAAATCTACATCAGGGCAATGCACCCTCACAAGAGACAAGGCAGCCTTCACCCCTGCGACGAGCTGCTGCCGCACCAGCTCCTTGACATTGCCGGCACTCCGAAACTTCGTCAGAAGACCTGCAAGGGTCGTCGGCACGCCATCCAACGGAAACATGACGTGCAACACCGAGGACAGCGATGTCTGCACCTGGCGGAGCACCCGCGAAACCTGGTAGACACGATCCTGCACCGTCGCCAGCACTATGGCGCGATCACGATCCATCCAGAAGAAGCCGCCGGCTTCCATGTCCTGTTGAGTCAAGCAATTGACTCGAACAGCAATGCGCTCCTTTTCTTCCCTCGGAGCAAGATTCGCACCTGCGACAACCGCACAAAACAAGAGTAAGGCCAGCAGGCTCACCCGAAGAACTGAGCTACAGCCCGAACGAAGGATCAACTTACATTGCAGCTGCTCGGACAACCGACCCAGCTCCGCCATCAAATACTCCTCTCTGGCAGCACCACGGTCTGCTTTGGACTTCCAAACGTCAGCGCGACCGCGTAACCCAAGCAAATCTCTCTCCAAGCTGCGAACGCAATCTCGAAGAAAAGCGAGCTGCGAGGAATCATCCAACGATGGTCGCAAGGGCTTTGCGGATGAAGTGTCAACCGGGTCAGCACCCGAAGGAACCTATAGCAGCAGAAAAAATAAGGCACACAGACATTCAGCCAAGGATAGAGCTCAACTCGGAGGAATTCATTAAATAAGTCCACTGCGTGGCACAAGGATGGTGCTACAAAAGATATTTACAGCAAAAGTAAACTACATACTACCCTACATCTCCTATGCCTAAGGCGCAGGATACTGAGTCGCCTCAGAGCCAGACTGCCTAGATTTGGCCTCGCCTTGCTGCCGCAACGCATACTCAGACAGCAAGTCAATGAGCCTGGGCCCATATCGTCTGCAGCGAGCGGAATAGGCAGCGAAGGCTACCTCTGATCCATCCGCAGCCATCGGCATCCGAGAAGTGATCTGGGGCAGGTCCAGCTCCTCCCCAGCCGCCATGGCCATCGCCAGCCCGACGGACGCGCCGATGCCCTTCTGCTTGCGCTTGTACGCTGCAGGCGCTTCGGCTGACAGAGCCTCTGCCAGAGCACCCACGTCTTCAAGGGATGCGCCCTTCGGGAAGAGCTCCTGGTAGAAGCGACCAAGGACCTCTTTCGCCTTGGCAAGGGAGTTGACGATGGTGCTGCAGCGGTCTTCGACCGCTATAGTGGCATCATCTAGAGCACTCCCGTGCTCCAGAGCACCGCGGTCAAACTCGATGCCTGCGGCATCTGAGACAAAAAAGAAGAAAACATGAAGAAAGGCAACATAGAAGAAGATCCGAAGAAAAAGAAGCAAGTACAAAAGCTAGCGCTCACCCGAAATAGCCTTGGCAGCAGCCATGAGCTTCTCCGCCACCCCTACTTCACGAGCAGACGCAACGGTGGCCAGCTGCTCCTCACGACCTGCGGCTTCCTGCTGCAGACGCTCTTTCGCTTCGGCTGCCTTCGTCAGCTCCAGCTCAAGGCGCTCTTTCGCCTCAGCGGCAGCTTCGGCCTTCTCCTCCGATTGGCCAAGGCTCTTCTTCAGAGCATCAACCTCACGGAGAGAGTCGTTATGCTCCTCTGCATTTACCACAAGCAAGTGTCAAAGAATAGGACCAGGATAAGCAAGAGAAGTACTACAAGGCAGACGAATACCTTGAAGCTGTCGCAGTTTCGCCTCCAGCGTCAGGCGTTCCTCCACCAGCCGCTTGGCCTCTTGGACAAAAGGCTACAACACCAGGAAATAATAGTAAGAGCAGGACTTGGGGGCTACGCCCAACACAAAGAAGCATAAACAACATCAGCACACGAAGACGCTCGGGGGCTCCCCCCGTAACATCCAGCAGGAAAACTTACGTGCTCCGAAGGCGAACCCGCAGGCCCGCCTGCGACATTCTGAGGCGCAACCACCAGCCTCTCCTGCACAAGAGGAACTGGCGCAGCACCACCCGAAGTCGCCACCGTCTGAGGAGGAGGCGACGCAATGTTCGACTCCCCCATCATCTCTCCCGCACCATCACTGGAGCCGTCGGAGGATTGCCTGCATACGAATCAATCAACACAAGCGCAAAAATAACAAGGAAACAAAAGACAACAGTGGCAACAAGAACACTTACGAGCCCAACGCGCTCAGGTCGAAGATAGGAGAAGCCCTTCGGGCCCTCTTCTCCTCCTTCTTTTCTTCCTTCTTCTCCTCCTTCTTTTCTTCCTTCTTCCGCTTTGCTGGCGGGTGCGGAGCAACAACCCGCACATGACGCTCAAGACCCAGAGGATTCCCGGGAGTCGGAGGAGTCGAGGCATCTGACGACTCGCTAGAGCTCAGTGATCGTTCGAGCGAATGATCCTCACCCGACTCGTCGGCATCCTCCGCCGGAGATCGCGCCGACGGAAGCTCGGACACGGAATCCACCACTTCATTATCCGGGGCATTCGGATACCTTTCGGGCAATGGTGGTGCCATGCCCGGCACTTTGAAGCTCTACAAGATGAGAAGAAACTTTGTTAGCAAACAAAGGACACAAGTACACAACTGATAAAACAAAAGGGAAGCACTACGTGCGCAAATCTACACCTTCGGTACGACCAATGTTGAAGAAAAGGGAGGAGTCAGCGACTTCCCCGGGATTTTTTCGTCGGCCTTGAACTTCAACAGCGCGCGAAGAGCCTTGTCAAGGTCCACCTCGGAGATCTTCTCACTCGAAACCCTCGTCGGATCACGGCGCCCAGAGTAAAGTAACATCGGGTGCGCCCTCGCCTGAAGAGGCTGCACCCGACGCTCAAGAAACGTCCGGATGATGTCGACACCATTCATCTCCTTCTCAGGAATCAGTTGGAGCTCCTCCACACGACGGTACAGGGCCTCTATCTCCGCCACCTCACCGTCTAAGATTTGATTTTTCCAGGATCTTTTCTTCTCAATCAATTGGGAGGGGTCAAAAGGAACGAGACCAAAATCTTGCCCAGGAAGTACGGAGTCACGGATGTAAAACCATTTCCTCCGCCAGTACTGGACAGATTCAGACATGGAAAAGGAAAAGAATTGCACATTGGGACTGAGAGAGATGATGAAACCCCCAATGGGATACACACCATCCGAACCAGACTGCCTCTTCACGGAATACAGCTTCCGGAAGAGGCCAAAGTGCGGCTCAATGCCAAGCCAACACTCGCAAAGCATGATAAAACACGCAATGTGGAGAAGGGAGTTGGGAGATAGATGATGGAGTTGAACCCCATAGAAGAAGAGCAGTCCACGAAGGAAGTCGTGGATCGGAAAAGAAAACCCGCGAATCACGAAGGCAACAAACATAACCCGGAACCCAGATGGGGGACGAGGGATTACCTCATTGCCGGGGAGTTTGACGGCCTCCCTATCTTGTGGGATCAGGCTCCGCTCACGCAGTTTGCGGAGATCGCTCTCCCGTGTTTCTGATCGCCGCCAGCCACCGTCGGTGAGGCGAGAAGCGGCGGTGCCCTTCTTTCCTCCGGCGGCGCTGGTCCCAACCGCAGATGAAGACTTCTTTGGTTTCCCCATCACGCTACGGCGGCGCCGGCGTTGGCAACGAAGAAAGACAAAGGCAATGTAGAGAAAACTCTCAGCGCGCAGCAAGAACAGCTCAAGAACGAGGGAGCAGTAAAACACAAGAACTGGTGCGGTGAAAACAAACCACGATTTCACTAGGGATTATAACAGCGAAGACGACGCATGCTAGCCGTCCATCGAGAAGACCTAACGCCAACGGTATATCTGGTCGTACACGTGTCAGCATCACGACGAACCGTCGTTACCACGCCGTCCACTACGTGCGGAAATCGAGGAGACGCCGTAATCATCTCCACGCCGCGCGTGACCAGTCAATTCAAAGTCAGGAAGTGGGACCCATGCTTCGTCCAGTCAAGTCACCTCTGCCGTAGTAGACGCTTGAGGTCATCGATCGTCAGCACTGACGTCATCAAAAGCTATACTAGCACCACTTCGGCTCCACAGCTAAAAGTACTTATTCGAATCTACGATTCGACTAAATACTTGGGGGCTACTCCTATCAGGAGCGCTGGTCGCGCACCCGATGTACTTCCGGGTCAGCGGTACGCCCACGAGATTTCCTACTACAACTGTACGATACCAGACTCGAGTCTCTGCCCGAGTCTACGACTCCGCCAGACACTCGGGGGCTACTCCAAACTGGAGCGCCGGTCGCGCACACACAAGATCTTCGAGTCCTACGTCGAGTCTACGACTCCACTACGGACTCGGGGGCTACTCCCATAGGGAGGATGGATTCACGTATCCGAAAATTTTCGAGTCCTTCGGACTTAATGATTGAAACAATGCTTGAACTAAAGTCTCCGTTTGAGTCTACGACTCGAACAGACACTTGGGGGCTACTCCCATAGGGAGCGCTGGTCGCGCACCCTATGAACTCTTCGACTGCGATCCTTCGGATCAGCATACAAACTTTTTTGGCAACTCTGCCCTAATTAACGCTAAGTGAGCAACGACCTCCTTGGCCACCCGAAACACCTCCGCGGTGATAAACATTCGGATGCTGCGTCTGCGACGCAAAGATAAGACCTACAGATATCATCTGATGGCCTGGCAACGCACACGACTGCGCTCTGCTAGTATAAATCATGCCAACAGGCGTGATGGAAAATCCCGACGGACGCGTTGGGTACACCAATTAAAATCACTGGAATTCCACTCCTGTAAGTCCTCCGCGGCCTGAGTTGAATTACGCCAGCATATGTTCCAGTTTCGAGTTGAGGGACTCGAACCTGAAGAAGATCGTGTTGTTTTGTCCTAAGACAGTTAACTGACCCTGATCCATTGGGAGAGTCAGGCACACGCATCAACAATCCCTACACATTCTCTTGAAAGACAGAGCTGCACCCGAAGGATTGAAGAGTCCTCAGCCGAATCTACGATTCGACTGAACACTCGGGGGCTACTGACATGGTTATACCCTACGGGTACGTAACTTCAGCATACCTGGTCCAGCCCAAGGAAGGCCCACGGCAGATATACGCCGGCCCATGAAGATTTTCGGGTGGCCCAGGCCCATGACGCCTTCGGATCCTTGGAGAGCAAGACTAGAGTTTGAATACAACTTGTAACCTACTCGTATTGGCACCCGAGACCTAGCCTCCTCATATATAAAGGCTAGGAGGGTCCAACGAGGAGGACGACGATTACACACGACATACACTCCTCCACGCCAGATCGAATCTGCGCACCCTGTAATCTTCGGTTCCGCCGTAATAAAAGAGCAGACAAGCAGGAGTAGGGTTTTCCCTCCGGGGGCCTGAACCTGGGTAAATCTCGTGTCCCCTGGTTGCTTGTCTGTTAACCGTGCCACGATCTCCAGCATCCCCATCTTCTCCAAAACCCAAGTCCATAACAATGGGCATTGACGAGATTAAACCTCGTCAACAAGTGACCTGTTATGACTGTGGAAATAAAGGCCACTATTCCAACGAGTGCCCCAACAAGAAGAATGCTACATCCCCCAACGCCAATGTCCCAGCTCAGCAGCAGCGTCGTGACCAGCCAGGGAGAAGATTTGCCCCAGGGAATTCACTCAACCGCAATGGCCGTCTTTTTCTCATGCATGCTGAAGAAGCTCAGGAAGCGCCAGACGTCGTGCTGGGTATGTTTTCTGTTAATTCAGTACTTGCAAGAGTGTTGTTTGATTCTGGTGCATCGCATTCATTTGTCACCAAAGAATTTGCCTGCACTAGTAAAATTCAACCAACCAAATTGAAGCATGTGATGATTGTACAAATTCCCGGATCAACCACCAAGGCTAGGCAAATTTGCAAGGCCGTCCCTATCCGAATCCATGGCATAGATTTTTATGCTAACCTAATAGTACTCGGAACTAAAGGTTTGGAAGTAGTACTAGGAATGAATTGGATGTCCAAACATAAAGGATTGATTGACTGTGCCAAGAAAGCCATCACCATGACCAGTACCGCCGGAATATCAGTCGAGCATATATCTGAAACCTTACCTCGCCAATTCAAGTGTAACAAGAGTATGGCCCAACCTACCATTGACCAAGTCCGGATAGTCTGCGAATACCCCAATGTATTTCCAGATGTTTTGCCTGGTATGCCCCCAAATCAGGATATCGAGCTTATCATTGAACTAATCCCCGGAACAGGACCCATAGCCCAGAGACCTTATAGTATGAACTCGTCGGAACTAGAAGAACTGAAGAAGCAACTGGATTCCATGTTTGAAATCAGATTGATTCAACCAAGTGCGTCCCCATGGAGATCACCTGTCTTATTTGTGGACAAGAAGGATGGAGGTAACCGTTTATGTACGGATTATCGGAAGTTGAATGATGTCACCATCAAGAACAAGTACCCCTTGCCTAAGATAGAAGATTTGTTTGATCAGTTGACTGGTGCCAAAGTGTTTTCTAAGATTGATCTTAGGACTGGCTATCATCAACTCAAAATTCGTGCAAAGGATATTCCAAAGACTGCCTTTACCACCAGATATGGATTGTATGAGTATACAGTCATGTCTTTTGGATTAACCAATGCCCCCACTTATTTCATGAATCTCATGAATAAGATTTTTATGGACTTCCTTGATAAGTTTGTCGTTGTTTTCATCGATGACATTCTGATTTATTCCAAATCAGAAGAAGAACATGAGCTACACCTAAGGACCATTCTTGGAACCCTTAGAGAGCATCAGTTGTATGCAAAATTTAGCAAATGTGAATCCTGGTTACAGGAGGTAGGATTCCTCGGCCACATTGTATCAGCCGGAGGAATTGCCATTGACCCTGCCAAAGTGAAAGATGTAGAAGATTAGCAAGCCCCAACCACTCAAACCCAAGTTCGTGCTTTTCTCCGATTGGCGGGATATTACCGCAAATTCGTAGAAGGATTCTCTAGTATCGCCCGACCCATGACCCAATTGCTGAATAAGGACAAGAAGTTTGAATGGACAGACAAATGTGAAGCGAGTTTTCAAGAACTCAAAAGGAGATTGATTTCAGCCCCAATCTTGATCATGCCGGATATCACGAAGCCCTTCGATGTGTATTGTGACGCATCCAAGATTGGTCTCGGATGTGTGCTAATGCAAGAAGGCAAAGTTATATCTTATCTATCGCGACAATTGAAGCAACATGAACAAAATTACCTAACCCATGACCTTGAACTCGCAGCCGTAGTTCTAGCCCTGAAGACATGGAGACATTACCTGATGGGAAACCGTTGTGAGATTTATTCGGATCACAAGAGCCTAAAGTATATATTCACTCAGAAGGAGCTGAATATGAGGCAGAGAAGATGGATTGAGCTAATCAAGGATTACGACCTGCACATTCACTATCACCCTGGTAAAGCCAACGTGGTAGCCGATGCCCTTAGCAGATTGCCGTGCCGCTTGAACTCCATGATTTTAGAGGAGCAACCAAGTCTGCACAAGGAGATGGAAGATTTTCGAATGGAATTAGTAAGTGAAGGATTTTTGGCTAGCATAGAACTTCAGCCCACTTTGATCAGTCAGATTAAAGAGGCGCAGAAAGGAAATGCTAGTATCGACGGAATCAAGCGTCGTATCGGTACAGGCAAAGTACCCGGATTTACCGAGGACGAGGAAGGAGTTTTGTGGTACAAAGGACGCCTTTGTGTACCATCAGATTCTGAGTTAAAAGAAGTTATCTTGAAGGAGGCTCATGATACTCTTTATTCTATCCATCCCGGAGGAACTAAGATGTATCAAGATTTGAAAGAGCAATTTTGGTGGCATAAGATGAAAAGAGAAATCGGAAGCTATATCGCCAAGTGTGATATATGTCAGCGAGTCAAGGCCGGACATCAAAGACCCGCTGGATTGTTGCAACCTTTGCAAATTCCGGAATGGAAATGGGATTCGGTAGGAATGGACTTTATCACTGGACTACCTACTTCTAGTAGGGGAAATGACTCTATTTGGGTCATAGTGGACAGATTGTCCAAAGTCGCCCATTTCTTGCCCGTCAAAACCACCTATCAGAGTTCGAAGCTAGCAGAGTTGTACATCGCTAGAATCGTTAGTTTGCATGGAGTCCCCAAGAACATAGTATCGGATCGAGGAACTCAGTTTACCTCGAGATTCTGGAAGAAAGTCCAAGAAGGTTTAGGAACCCGCCTAGATTTCAGTACCGCGTATCACCCTCAGACCGATGGACAAACGGAGCGAGTAAATCAAATACTCGAAGATATGCTTAGAGCATGTGTGCTAGAATATGGATCCAAGTGGGAAGACTGTCTGCCGTTTGCAGAATTTTCTTACAACAATAGTTACCAAGCCAGCTTGCAAATGTCCCCATTTGAATTCATGTACGGAAGAAAGTACCGCACCCCTTTGAACTGGTCGGAAGTAGGAGAGAGTCAGATCTTCGGACCCGACATCCTACGAGTAGCAGAAGAGAAGGTTCACAAGATTCGTGAGCACCTCAAGACAGCCCAATCCCGACGGAAGAGTTACGCCGACAAGAGACGTCGAGACCTCGCCTTCAACATAGGAGATTTTGTTTATCTGAAAGTGTTGCCATTGAAGGGAATGCAGCGTTTCCAACTCAAGGGAAAGTTAGCCCCCAGATATATCGGACCTACCAGAAGAGATGTCAGCTGTGCACAACATGTTCCATATCTCGTTACTTCGCAAGTGTCTCGAAGTCCCCGAGAAGACCGAAGTGTTCAAGAATATCGATCACCGGACCATAGAGATCAACGATGACCTGACCTATTCCGAAGTACCCATCCGTATATTGGAAGAAGCTTTTCGAACTACCCGAACCCGAAGCATCAAGTTTCTCAAGATTCAGTGGAGCAACCACACAGAAGAGGAAGCTACCTGGGAACGCGAAGATCACATCAGGACGGAGTTTCCAGATCTCTTCAAATCCTAGGTAATCTTTTCGTCCTTTTTCAAATCTCGGGATGAGATTTTGTTTAAGGGGGGAAGGTTTGTAACATCCCAAAAATACCAAACTTAGATCATCAAACACTAATCATCAAGATTAGGGTTAACAAAAACTTTTCTAAACAAACTCATGAATGCATGCATATGTGTATGCATGGATTTTGAATTTCTTTAAAAACCACCTTGTTTGTGTGATCCATTGCTTGTAAAATGTTTCTTAGGTGAAATGAACATCATCTAAAACATTTCCCACACTTTTCCTAAATACAAGTAAATCAAAACAAATATATTAAGTGAATGGTCATTTTGACCAATTTAACTCCCATGCCTACTTTGGCTGTCCCAAACTTTCAAAACCTAACAGAAACTTTTCTGGATCTTTGCACCCTCGAATGTACTCATAACAAAGTATCAAGGCCCACTTTGTGATCATCCAGAAACTTTCAAATGCATAGTTTAAATGACAATTCAAAATTGAATCTTCTTCATATGGGAAGATCCCACTTTTCGAAAACCCACTCAAACAAGCTCAACTTTCAAAACCCAAGCATCTGCAGACTCACCAACACCAATCTAGCAAACCCACCAAAATTCATTTCAAAATTCAAAACTTGATTTCATGCGGCCATTTCATCAAACAGGTTGCAGACACAAATCAAACAAAACATCAAACACTATAGTGTGCAGTGATTCTTGCCTAACTTGTTCCCTAGTTAGCTCACACACAACTCAGTAGATCATCTAGAAAGATTAGCCCAACACTAGCACCCCTGTGAGCTTGCCATTGTCATCAATGGTGAACAGCCGAGCACCCCAATGTCACCCCGTTGTGGACAGCAGGCTAGAGGAAGAACTAGCCGTGCCAACCTTGTCTGGGAGGCAACCCACCATCCACCGCCACTCCATGTCCCAGCCGCAAGCGTTGCCAAGCCCTGGACCACGCGCACAAGCCGCGCCCAGACCATGCCGAGCGTGCGCCAGAGCGCCACCCTCGACCAGCGTCCACAGACCGCGCGCCGCCCTCGCCGCGTGCACACACGATCACCACCGACCCAGGAGACCGCCAGACATCCCCGTTTGCCGCCCCGTGCCATACAGCCACCGCCCGCCGTCGAAGACGCCGCCTCTGCCGCGCAGAGCACCGGCCGTTCCAGACCAAACCACACCGCCCCATGCCTCGCGCCCATGTCGTTGAGCATCGCCAGGAGACACAGCACCGTCCCCTACCCTTGCCCATGCCATTAGCCGCCTGTAACGTCGCCCCCGACGAGCTCACCGTGCGCCCCGACGGTCCCCTCGCTCGACTATAAATAGAGGCCACCCCCGCACGATTTCTTCACACCATCTCACTCCCCTCTCCTCACTAACCGTACCACACCGTTCTCAGAGCAAGGCGAGCACCACCACGCCGGAATTTCACCGGAGCCCGCCGCCTCTTGAGAAGAAGGGAGCCAGCGATTGGAGCCGCCCCAGGAGAAGCCACCGGTACCAGGAGGTTCGCCGTCGTCGACTTCGTCGTTCGCCCGCCTCGCCGACCCTCGCCCGTACCTCGGTGAGCCCCCAGCACCCCTCACTGGCTGCGCTAGGTTTCGTTCTCGCCGGAGTTGTCTCGCGTCGACGATGACCCCCAGCCGTTGGATTAGAACTAGATCGAACGATCCACGTTGCCCCATATCGCTTCGCCCAGCCCCGTGTCATTGACGAGTGGAGACACCCACTTAAGCAGCCCGCGGGAGCACTGCGCTTAGCAGGCCGGCCCGTTAGAATTTCCCGCGCAGCCCAACAATTCAAATTAAATCTTTTCTATTTTAATTCAAACACACTTCATCACTCAACTTCAAAAATCAATCCAGATCGATTCAGTGCACCAATTTGAATGAAACCAATTTTGTTGGAAAGGACTGTGAATGCTTAATCCAAGCCCGTTGGATTCAAGTCATTTGGATCTGTAGATCACCCGTAGTAAAAATAACAAGGCAGAAGCTTTTCTGCATTCAAACATTTTTCAAATTTAAACCATAAAAGCTTTTGAGTTGTTTCCAACTCTCAAAAATCACATTTAACCATACCTTTCAGAATATAAAAAAATATATAGGTTTACTTGCAGAAATAATATTCAAGTAATAAAAGAATGCTACATAAGCATTTCCAGCCACTTTAATTAATTAAAATAAAAGGGTAAAACCTTATTAAATTGTGACACCACTTTAAATCACATTCCCATGGACTACAATATGTGGTGATGACATGTGTCAACATGATCCCATATTTGGTTTGGAGAATATTAAATCTTAAGTAGTTTTTCAATGAGTAGAAATTACTTTTCTAAAAATAAAAAGATTTAAACCAAGGGCTTAACCTTGTAATGTTAGAGATGATGCTAGATCATCTATAGGACCCTTGTGTGTGATGATTGCAAGTAGTTAAGTATTGTTTGGTGATTGTGTACCTCGTATTTATTCATAGACGCTAGTACCGACCAAGGATACGAGGAGGAAGGAGGATACTACGAAGAGGAAGCCGAGGAGAACTTCAACCACTGCTCTGCACAAGGCAAGCTAACACTTGCAAGATACTATACCTATGCAAGCTGATACTATACCAATGCAAGCCTAATACTACTAGTGAATGTGCAAGCTAACCCTTGCCAGATACCCTACTGATGCCACAAACCCATACTTGTGATATGACTACTATATGCCTTAAGCATATGTGATCATACCCACTTGATAAACCAAATCCTAGTTTTATGTGCAAGCTTCTTACTTTATTTTTCTTTATCAAAGCTTACTTAGAGTTTACTTAAGTGACTGGTAGATTTTGGAAAGTGTTGAAGGTTGCATAAAGAGCATAAAATTTGGCCTAAGCTAGAAGCCTTGATATCAGCCTAAGATATAAGGTTGGACTTAGTGAAGCTCCACTAGTTACCACCCCTCATTAGTACTACCCCCACCTGTAGATGCTAGTGCTAAGCATAAAACTGGATCAACTTTTAGATGGGAATACTTGGTGGAAAAATGGTTATGAAAACCTTGGAATGATGGATCATTCTATTGAAATGTTTTGGACATGTGTTTCCAAACACTTGATGATTTCGGTGATGAAAATGTTGAGGCATGAGCCTTAGCCCTTTATAAAACTGATGGTTGTCTGGATGCGATACCATTCCAATTTTATCATACAACCACAATACCTGAATATTGGGTAGGGCTTGACTGGAAACTTATATTCCTTAGTATTAGTTCCCTCACGGCCAAGGTCTGAGCCGAGGCTACCTTGTGAAGATTGTCCACCTGTGCAGTACCCAAGATGACAGTGGTCATGGTTGGGAGGCCAAACTCACAGGAGAGGTGCTTATACTAGGGCGTGTAATTGAAAGGTTAGGATTGATTATCTGCATACTGAGTATGGTGAATTCAGGATTTGTTCCTGACGGATGTATCGAATGTTGTGGTGAAAGTGTACAATCTCTGCAGAGTGTCAAACTATTCGAATAGCCGCGTCCGCGGTTATGGACAGTTGGAGTGGCCATACTGTTCCCCCGTCAGACTTTTCAAAATGACTTGTGAAATGAATTGAGACTTTGACTTGACCACAACAGAGTTGTGACCTGAATTACAAGATCCCACTTAGGAGTTATAAAATTGTGACTAGCTTTGGAACTTAGTAGAGATAAACCTGGCTTTTTGCAAAACAACCAGAGCCTAGTGTCCTATTATCCAAAAACCCCTTACCTGTTAGTATTAGTTTGCGAGTACTTAAAGAGTACTCATGGCTTTGTCCCTGGCTATTCCCATGGCTAGACTATGAAGAGGAGTACCTGGAAGATGGACCACAGGAAGGTTACGACAACTAGGATCATCTCCCATCGTCAGCATTGCCTGTGATCCTGAAGATGGAGCTTCGCCTACGCTACCGTTATTATTACGTATTCCGCTGCTTGATGTTGTATTAAGAACTGGATCATGAGATCCCTATTTGTGTAAGAACTTATGTATCGTTGTAACGGATGATGTACTATGGTATCCAATTCTGTTATGTCTCGCAAAAATGGTAATCCTGGGATTGCGATGTATGGCATAACAGGCATCTAGGATTGAAAAATCCGGGTGTTGACAGTGACACCGGGGTGGCATCCCCAAGCTTGAGTTTTTGTCCATTATTCATCTCATTACATCATTCTCCCTCTACACCTGAAAATTTTCCTTCATACAAAACTTTACACAATCTTCATTAGCAACATTAGTGTATTCAAAAGATAATAGACACTTGGGTTTAGCTTTAGAACAGCAAAACTTTCACTAAAAACACAAGCTACTGTAGCAACTCATTCAAAAATCTCAATTTCCCAAAAAGAACCCGAAAAGGAATCAATAAGAAGCAAATGCAAATAATGGCAGAAATCTGTCAAAACAGACCATCAGGTAGAAACCGATTTTTTCGAAGACCTTCTGTTGATCAAATCAAAAAGTGTTGAACTAATGAAAGTTGGCTAACATACTGGGGGTTTTATTCGTAAATTTTCAGCTCAATCCGACTTACAGATACTCCTCACAAGTTTTTATGGTGGAGGACAAAAATCTGTTTCGGGACAGCAACTCCACAAATCTTACTTCCCTCTTATTAGAGGTCATTCTTGGCACAAAAGGCAAATAAAAAGGATAAGGAGAGGTAATTACTGAAGTAATGACTTCCAAGACTCAAGAAAACTCTTGGGTTATCTCCCAACAAGTACTTTTCTTTAATGCCTTTAAGTTATGCTTGATAGCTTGAGAAGATGCTCACATAAGAAATATGAATTAAAGTAAAAGAGAGCACCAAGAAACAAATTCAAAACACATTTAAGTGTAACCCTCTTCCCTATGCATAAGAATATTGTATGCAAATAAATTCACAAAGAACAAAGTGACATGCATAGGAAGATGAAACAAGAGTAACTTCAAAACTTTCAGCACATAGAGAGGTGTTTTAGAACCATGAAAACTTCTACAACCATATTTTCTTCTCTCATTATAATTTTCAGTAGCCTCATGAATAAACTCAACAATATAACTATCACATAAATTATGCTTTTCATGATCTGCAAACACATAATTTCTATCAAGCTCAAAAATAGTGGGATTAAACCCTTCACAGGTTTTACCCAAAGTAGATATATTAAAAGGATCCACAGGAACATAACATTCATCCTCCTTTGGTAAGCATGGGGGACAATCAAAGAATGTAAGAGATAAAGAGTTACTCTCATTAGAAGGTAGGCATGGGTAGATCCATGCTTCCTCCTTTTGTTCATCACTCTCCTCCTCTTTTTCATCTAATGAGCTTCCAGTTTCAACAATTTCTTCTTCCATAGGCTCCTGCAAGGCATTAGTCTCTTCCATTTGTGGAAAGCATTTATTAAAATATTCAAGAATATAGCCATTTTCTTCCTTGTAATTATCAAAGCAAAATTTAAGTATCTCGTAGAACCTCATATTCATAAGGTGCATCATCAGTATTTTCAAGCAAACTGGCAAATTCAAATGCACCCTTAAAGGCAATAAATTCTTAAATTTGTTCCACATCATAAAAGTCATAATTTCCTTTAATATAAGAGGATATGATAACATTATCATTATACTCACATTAAAAAGGGAGGTGTTCGTACCTCCTACAGCAACAAGCTTTATCAAAGCAATAAGTAACATTATAAGTAGAGCACACCTCTCTAGCAATAGTATTCAATTTATCAATTTGTTCCCATAGGTGTTTCCCTTTTTATGACAAACGGTGTTTCTTATAATAATTATTTTGTTTTTCCGTGAACCCACCTTGCCAATAAGAACTAGTTTCAGAGAAACCATCCATTGATAGAAAGCATGACCAAGCAAGACAATAACAGACCACCAACTAGAGTAGGAACTAATTTTTTTTGTGTTTTTGATAAGGGAAAGCAAACCAAACGAAACTAATTTTTTTCGGAGTTTTTGATAAAAATAGGCAAATAAAACCAGGCAAAAGAAACTAAGCAAACCAAAAACAAAGTAAAGAGAAAGGTTGGGGAGGACTCCTCTTGTGAAGACGTCCTTAGCCTCCCGGGCGACGGCGCCAAAAAGACTTGATGACGCTGCGTCAACTGAGAGCGCTTCCTCGGGAAACCCCAAGAGCAAGGTATGATGCAGCACAACAGCAAGTTTTCCCTCAGCAAGAAACCGAGGTTATCGAACCAGTAGGAGGAAGGAAACGTCTCAAAGGTGTTGCAAGCAACGTGGAAACCTGCACAACACAAACTCAAGACTTTGGCCCAACTAACAGTGAGGTTGTCAATCTCACCGATTGTTCTGACAAAGGATTAACTATATGGTGTGGAAGGTGATGATGGTTTGCAGCAAGTAAACAGTAACAGTGGAAGATGTATCAATGGTAAAGATTGGACCGGGGTCCATAGTTCACTAGAGGTGTTCTCCTTAGATAAACAAACATGGCATGCTGGGTAAACAAATTACAACAGGGCAATTGATAGGACTGAGCAAGGCATAAAAATGCAATACTAGAAATAAAGATCCTATGAGATTCGATTGGGCAATACAACAAGATACATAGACCGCCATCCAAATGCATCTATGACTAGAAGTCCACCTTTGGGTTATCATCCGAACCCCCTCCAGTATTAATTTTCAAGCAACAGACAACTGCTTTAAGCAAAGTGTGTAAGGTAAACAATCTACTTGTTCCATGAACAAGAGACTGTTGTTTCCCCCCCAGTGGCAACAACACATCTACAACCTTAGAGATTTCTGTCACTTTCCTTGATTAAATAGAGTCATGAACCCACTATCGAGCATAAATACCCCCTCTTGGAGTCACTAGCAACTACTTGGCCAAGATAACTACTAACAACGGAGAGCATGCAAGATCACAAACAACACAAACATGATAGAATCAATAAGACCAAACCATTAATCATTCTGACATAGTAATCTCAATATCCATCGGATCCCCGCAAACACAACATGCATGATTACAAATAGATGAGATCTTGATCATGAACGGAGCTCACACGATCTAGAAATGAAAGCACAAGGAGGAGATACAACCATCTAGCTACTACATGAATCCGTAGTCCAAGGTAGAACTACTCACGCTTCATATCGGAGGCTGGCATGATGAAGAAGAAGGCCTCCGGGATGACCTCCCCTCCGGCAGGATGCCAGGAAGAGTTTCTGACCCCCCCGATCTAGGAACGATGGTGGCGGCGGCTACAGACGGCTTCGTGAAATATTGATCGAGTGCTTAGAGTTTAGGCATCGGGGGCTTCTTATAGGCAAAGAGGCAAGACAGGGGGCCACAAGGGCGGCTGCACCCCACCCCAGGCGCGGGGTGGGCCCACCCGCGCAGCCAAGGGGTGTGGCCCCCTGGTGAGTCTCCTCCGTCTCGTATTCCGGCTTCGTGTTCCCCACGGTAAAATATTGACTTCGGATTTTGTTCCGTCCAATTCTGAGAATATTGATTTTTTGCCTTTCTGATACAAAAAACAGAAGAAAACAGGCAAATGGCACTGTGACAACTTGTTAATAGGTTAGTACCAGAAAACATATGAAAAGCACCTCAAAGTGTGGAAAAAGCAAAGCAAATAGATACTAAACAAGCATGGAACATAAAAAATTATAGATACGTTTACGACGTATCAGTCATCTCTATAGACAAGGCATATTAGTAAATCATGCAACAAAAAGAACAGAATAGGTTCACATGCATATATGTTCACACAAACTAAAGCAAAAGATTCGTAAACATAAAAGATAGCACATCGATCGCAACCATAGAAGTTTGACGACAACGACCACAATAGTAAAGTTTACGACATACGACCATAGTAGTAAAGTTTGTGACACAACACTACACATAGATATCTATGCACACACTCGATAATGCTAGGCGCACACATCGATCATTGTGAACTGCTCACGCTTGGCTTCGGCAGATAGCCATCCTTCGTCATCCACGTCCTGTTATCACCCTGCTTACGGAGAATATCTTCGATCTCCCTCTTAGTCAACCCTCTGTTGTGTTTTAGGACCCCTCCCCTTGTGTTGACATCTTCCACGATGATTTCCGACAACTTAACCTGGATGCAATGGAAGTCTTCTATAAGATCATCATCATCAGATTGCGCCAAATTTTCGGCCCATGCTCGGAGACTAGATGGCAGCATTAGGTTCTGGCAATCCCGGACAAACCCTTTAAGGTGATGCATGATGTAGAAGGCCTCCTTGGCGCTGCCACCAGTAGCCGGCTCCTTGACGTAGGGGAACTCGAGCACGTGCACACGTGTTTGCCATCGTTGAAACATTCCCCCTTGTTGACAAAGGGGGATCCCTTTCTGGCGTAGCCCTCGAGAGCCTCATTAAGAATACCTCTTATTCTGATGTAGTCTTTCTTCTTCTTCTTACTCGTCGAGTCAAAATACGTTGCTAGCGAGTACTTCGTGGAAATAACGATGAGTGTGCAATATTTGTCTCTACACAACACGATTGAAATGGGATGTTGGAAAGGGCAAAGGAAGAAAGCTATAAGAAAGCCTAAGTTACAATGTCTAGAGGGTGTGTACTTACTCGGAAAGAAAGGCAAAAGAAGTGTGTTCGTCCTCTTGTGGTCCACCATGAACTTTTTGAGGTACGCCGTCGCCATGGCACGCGTCTCTGATCCTTCCTTCAATTGGCTATCAAGCATGTAGTAGGGATCCACTATCGCGATGTACGGGGTTTGCTCTCTCTTGATCTTTATCGCCAGATTGAGCGCGAATAGACGGTCTAGGTAATAGTCCAATCGTTTCGAGAGAAACAACTTGAAGACGTCCCTACTTTGGACTCTTTGATGGTAAGTAGGTAACATTATTCATTGTGCATTGTGCATCTATTCAAGGTACTTCCAGTGTGGTGTGGAGGCTCCTCTCAGCGCAGCTCAGATGGTCCTGGAAGTGGACAAGTTTTAATACATTCACCCCCATTCGAGTATCACTTACATTCTTATCAACAACCCATATATCTTGTAAATTTCAGCATTCCTGCATTCTTATCAGCTGTACCTTCTAGTACTGTTGTGGCAGTCTCTCAGGTAACAAAGGTTGTCTCAAGGTTTGATGTATATAACAATTTCTCAAATTTTAATTGGAAGTCTCTCACTGTATGCAGGGAGTGACTGACACATGAAGTGATTTTTCTAGTCACGCTTTGTTCCTTGCATAACATTCAAGGATCTTGTGACATCCCTTCCAAACAGTTGCTGAGTCACACGGAGTCTTGCGCGAGGTTGGCGAGAAGTAGATCTGCCCGGCATTGGACGGCCTTGAGGTCGTCGTCGGAGCGTACTAGGTCCAAGAGGTGGAAGTCCGGGAGGCTGAATGTGTGGTTGGAGAAGAAGAATCCAAGCAGGGGCGACGAAGGGTGGAGCTTGCGGTAGCGACTAATGAAGTCTTTGCTGGAGATGATCCTGCCCCAATTCTTGGAGACGAACGCCGCGCGTACAAGAGAAGCCGCCGACGGGAGCTTTAGCAGGATTTCTTCTAGAATAATGTCTGGGATGCTGTCAATGGCCTCTGCATCCGCCTCCATTGCGTCAGGACTACCAGAGTCCTGGGACAGGGTGAGACGAGGCAGTAGGGGGTGATGGAGATGGGGACAGGGTACTTGTGCTGTTGTGCACACAAGCCAGATTTACCTGCCAACAATGCAATTCCCTCGTCAATATTTTTACAGAACTAAGTACTACTGAAACTGTAATAAGCAGCAAAACTCTATAGTACAAGGATACAGATGGTTATGAACTTGAAATGGGAACATGAGAGGTAAGATGCATACAACTTGCAGGTCTGTACATGTTAACCTATCACTACAGGAAAACGCGAAACTACCAAGTATTCCCCTACCCCTTTAATTAATCTGTTATCACTAAATTTCCTGCTGAAATCTCTAGATCGTTGAATTCTCAACAAAAAAAACGCAATAAATTGGTTTGATAAACCCAAAAAATTAAATCAGTTTTATATATCTCTTTACCCAGATTTTTTCCCTGTAGGCAGTGGACAAACCCAAGTTGGGTGGTCTAGAAGCACCCAAGATGATTTTTCATGCCACCCCATGTTAGTGAAAGGATAATTGATGCTTACAGTGTAGTGGATTCAGGTGTTGTACGCTGCTCTTCTGAATATCTGAATACACGCCAAATTTCCTGTCAGTCATTATGTTTTGAGTGAATTCCACTTTTTACCCTCTATTTATGCATTTGAGACACTAATTACTCTATTTAGTGGAATTTGTACCCGAATGTCCCATTTAAGAAATTCTGAGCATGATTTTGCCCCATTTTAGCATTCAACACATGTCCATGGATAAGGCCGACATGTTAGGACGATGTGCCGTGACAAAATATGTCAAGATCGGAGAACGTCGTTGCCGATCATATCTACCCTTCTCTGCATCAAATGTTCTACTCTTTGACTCCATCTCGATAATTTCGAGGTTCAATCAGTCACCTCGCATCTTGCCCAATAGATATGCATCAGAAAATAAGGTTTAAAGTTTTCTAACATGGTAATTTAGATGAATTTTCCCTACATAGGGTAATTAGTGTCATAAATACACAAATAGAGGGTAAAAAGTGGAATTCACTCTTATGTTTTTTTTCATTCGAAAAAGGTATATGATGCCTAGACATTCAGTACTGTGCAGTTGGGAAGCAGGCCTTATTATTTCACAATGGCTTATGCCTGCATACTACAAATAAGCTATTTCATTTCATGAGTTGTCATGCTTAAGGTTTTGACAGATATATTGTTTTACCTGTATTATTGAACTCAAACACCCTAATTAAATAATTGCATGTGACTTACCATGGTCAGTGCATACCATAGTGTGTACGGTTTGTACCTATTCGGAGAAATTCTGAGCATACCACTTGGTCGATTCTTATAATTTTTAGATTTGGTGAACCTTTTAGCTTTCTACGCTACTTAGCAGCCATTCCATAAATTCGCATGTTGGCCCCTTTACTAACATGTTTGCAGGTTAATATCTAACTTCTGCTTATGAGCAGAACTGCACAAGGTCATATGTACAATACCTTTCATGGAACAGGATCACTCGAGGAAGTAAGAGAGGGGACGCCGAACATAGACAAGTGCATACATTGCTCCTCTCCAAAGGACTTCTATGAACTGCATGCTATACGAAAACTGTAAACAGTAGAAGTAATCACTAAAAAGGTGATGTATGCTATAATTTCCTCCCTATAGCAAATAATGTCTTTTTGGCTCATATAAAGTAAGACTGCAACCTGAAAGCCCTACAAAAACTGCTAATAAAACCTTACTAAAGGATCAAATATTAGCTTGAGATAAGTTACCACTGTATTTTATTCTGCTATATATATGCCTCTAAAGGGTTACTAAACTTACAATTCCTTTCTCTAAACAACACTGAAGGATTAGTTCTAACCAGCAATGGTGAATGTGCAACTAAAGTTAAAAATCTTATACTCCAGCCAACAATAATTTCAGCCTATATCCATTGACCAAAACAGTCGGAGTCCATGCACACGGATAAAAACTGATTAAGACATATCATCTAATATATGTCGAATAACTTAACATTTTGCACATTTGAATGTTATTTCAATATTGTATCTACCCGTACAGCTTCTCTTTTTTGTTCGCATAGTACTACATTCAATCACGTGGTAATTTCTTACGAATGATTTTTATCTATATCTGGGTTGACTTAAGAAATTGTTGAAACGGCATCCATTTGCCAAATGGAGCTTTCTGCTGGAACATGCATTGAAGCAGATTCAAGCATTTTTTTGTCTGGTGCCACTAAGTTGCAGGATGAGGATAAGCTGGACCGTGGAGACCCTAGGACACTGCCAAATCACTAATTGCATGATGCTGAATGAAGTGTGCCTGCATGTCCTTTCAATCCAGAAACAGTCTTCATAAATAAGGCAACCATGTCCATACAACAGTGACGAAAAAGTGCAGCCCGAAGGCAAAAGAGATAAAAAAATTACTCCCTTCGTTTCAAAATATAAGATGTTTTATGTTTGTAAAGAAAATGTATCTAAACATCTTTTATGTATAGATTCGTTCTAAACCTGAGTGAATGAGGATATTACCACTGATTTGGTGGTCTGCAGGCGGCGGAACTGAAGGGGCAGAATGGGTCCGAGGATGGAGGGGGCCTGCTGACTGCTGAGGGTACGTAGCAGTGGAGCTCGGGGATGGGGCCGGTCTTGGCGACGCTGACCTGACTGTGAAGCAGAGGGTGGCGGTGGAGCTTGGTCGCCGGCGGTAGGGGCAGCAAGCGGCGGGGATGAGCTCGACCGCGCTGAGGTTGGGGATTGAGCGCGTATCGTCTCGTCTCGTCGCTCTCCAGAGTCAAGAAGAAGGGAGCTGGCTGGGGACATTATTGCTTGAAGAAAGTGGAAGACAACGCCGCTGCTCTTTTTTATGAAGGAAGACAACGCCCATGCAGGCAGGCAGCCTCTGGTATCAACAACACTCTCTCCATTTGTGCCAAGCAGCCATGAGCAAAATGACAGCTCCCATCTCCGGTACAAACAATTTAACCTGCTAGCGCGCACCGTGCAATATATCGCCATACTGCTGCTGTCTTTTTCATGTAAAAAATTATCGCAAAATGTACCAGGGACAATGGTCTTCTTAGGTCCTAGTTAACACCGTTAGTGCATGGAATCTCAACTAAAATCTTCAGCGATATCTCCAATAAAATTGGTTTTGTTATATTAGAGCATCTCTAGCATATCCCGTAAAAATGCTAACTAAAAAACTAGAGTTCTGTTTATCGAACTTGTGTTTACGGGTCGAGAAATGGTTGGCACAGAATCAAAGCCCGTAAATCAAAAGTGTAAAACAGAATATATTCTTGGCCAGTGGCTTCCAAACCCGTAAAGGCAGAATTTATTAAAAAAAAATCATATGATCAAAGAAATGACACAATCAAATGCAAATAACTCATGCATAGTTCATAGTGCAGACATCAAATGACACAATCACAACAAATAGTTCATAGTTCACTATCTCCTCTCACCGCCGGCATCAAAACGAGCCACCACGAGCTAGTCTTCGTCTCTCCATGATCTCCGCCCATCCCAGCATCGAACGGAGTGAGTGGGGTAATGTTTACCTCGCCCAACATCTCCATGTACGAGGTGTTGTCGTTCCTAACAGCACGCGGCCTCAATATCTACTCGCAATGAAAACCGAGGAAGTGTTATAATTTGTACCTTGTTGACCCGCCATCGAGCATGTCCTGGGCGTCGTTCGCGGGGGCTTTCGCTGGCGGCGTTGGCGGGGAGGGAACAGAGGCGGGGGCCACGGCTCGTTGTCGCCTTCACTTTCGTCCTTTTGGGCACCGATTTCTTCGTTCTAGCGTGGGGTGCCTTCGCTGTGACCGCCGGGACATTAGTGCTGGCCTCCGCAACACCGGCTTGCGGGACCACATGTGTTCCCGCGCGCCGCCGCTTCACCATGCTCGTCGACGGGACCGTGGTAGCGACGTCTGCGGGGGTCGCGGGGGGGGGGGGGGGGGGGGGGGGGGGACGTAAGGGGGTGGTTGGTGTAGCGGCGGAAGCACCAGCGACCGCGGGAGAGGGTGGCGGGGCCTGCGAGCTAGCAACGACGGCCGACTGGGTCGATTCGAGACTCATGGTGGAGAAATCGGACGACGATGGCGCAGAGGAAGGTGAGGGCGCGCATATCGGCGGCGGCGGTTGGGAGGAGCTAAAACTTCCCTCCCGCGCAAACTAGTGATTCTGTTCGGGCTGTTCGGTTCGATCCATCGGCCCCTACAAATACAGGCCGAGTATGGGTTTCGGTCTTGGCCCGAATTCCTTTTTTCAATTTCGCCTCGTTTACGGGAACTGATCGGCGCTATTTTTCAGCTGCCGCGGCTCTAGTAGACTAGTACTAGTACTGTACATCACGTCAGCCAATTTGGCATTGAGAAAATGCGACGTTTTGATGGCGGGGCAGCCGAGTTTCATCACTACACCGATTGTGACCCATGATCGGTAAGATACACCAGGGTGAACGCAGTCGACGGCATTCAAATTTTATTCGCAAACATTCAAATTTTGTCGCAAACGAACGTGCTACCTCTCCCATATTAGGAGTTTAGGATTTTTTTCTTGAACTGACACTTTCGTAGTATTAGTTTGAATTTAAACTCGTATTTTTGGTGTTTTAAATGTTGTGGATTGGTGTTTTCTATTCATATATAGCTTGGTTGTTTGAACATTAAGATCACATATTAATATAATTTAGGGATCATGTTTTCTTCTTCCGCAAAAAACGCAAGTTTAAGAGTATCTTCAACCACTTCCCTCAAATGACGTCTGAAATCTAAGTTGGATCGGTCGATTGGGGGGCGCCGCCACATGGTGCCACGTTTAGACCAAGCCGCCTCCCCAAAACAAAATTACCATAGCTTAAAATTCATTCATATTAAGATCAAATCTTACAAACTGAATGAATTTAAAGTAAATTTAAACCAAAACTTAAGCATCGACGTCCTGGCCAGATGGATCGGCCTCATTGTCATTCTTGGTGCCCCGCCCCTTGGCCTACCACTCGGCCTGTTTTTGGGCCCGCCTCATCTACCGTGCTTCCACCATCCGCTGGTGCGCCACCGCGGCTGGGTTGCACCCTTTTCTGCATCGATGGTCATTCATGTCCACTGCGGATGGGTTGCGCCATTTTTGTGCGTGGCACATCTGTCGGTACTTCTAGTTCAAAGCAATTCAGACAGCCTCGCGAGCGGCGGTACCAACCTCACTTTGCGCGTTGATGCATAGAATGACATGTCGTTCCTTCTCCATGAGGAGGCGACTGTCTTATCTATCACCGCCATCTCTAAGGAGATCTCCGCGATGTAGGCTTCAATACTCCGGTTGATCTCGTGGAACCTAGGGACCACGTTGCTCCTATCGTGAGCACTCTTGGGGAAATCGACGAGGGTGCGCTGCAGGGGATCAGCTAACACCTCCTCCTCATCCTCAAAATCGTCCGGCGAGGAGAAGTTCAACATGTCATTGTTGTCCTCCTCCAAACTAGGAGGTGTTGGTTCCAGCGGCATGGTCATGGCAAGCTTGGCCTAGCAAGTGGGTAGGCGGCAAGGCATGGCGCGTAGCCCACGGTGACGAGGGATAACCTTGGCAATGCCCATTCTGATGGACTTGGGTTTCAGAAAAAAGGAAGCGCGCTGGTGATTTTGTCGGTTTATTACAAATAAGGGAGACGATTTACCTAGGTTCAGACACTCGTAGAGGAACCATCTCCTACCTATCTAATTATTATTGAGAAAGAGACAAAGTCGCCAGGATGCTAGATGCAATCTAACTTACGGTGGGTTGTAGTGAATCGAGAACTACAGTCCACTCTTCGTTGGCTCCTTCTAGCCTTTATATGAGAGGCTAGGTATCAGAGTCAATTACGATGATTACAAGTTGGAAATACAATACTATGATTATGTCGGTTTGGACTTCTACCTTGATCATCACGTATGTCAAGTAATGAGGATATTACCACTGATTTGGTGGTCTGTAGGCGGCGGAACTGAAGTGCTGCCGTCGAGCGCCGCGGGACAGAATGGATAGTACCACTTATATAGATTATCAAGTATTTGTTGTTTTATATGAAAACTTCTCAGAAATCACCCAAGTGGGGTGTATCCATCACAGAAAGAAACTAATTATAAGCCAAATGACTAATCCTTAAAAATAAATCCAGAATCTCAGCATGTGCATCATAGATTCTAGATCTAAATCTATATTTTCACATCCCAATATAACCATAGCCCTAGATCATGATTTCTGGGCACATCTCTTAAAAGAGTAGCACCTCCGAGATCAATAGATCTTAAGTATCTATACAAACAGTAGTATAATCCCAAGTATATCAATCAATTCTCAAAGGATTCAAGAATCATTAGCTGGTACTAGGTATCAAGATATATCTATGAGAGACAACAAGTCAGAAACTTAGTTTCTATGCCTCATACCAACATCATAGGCCAAGGAAAATCCACGGACATCATAGGCTAATCTTTCTAGTAAAAGCTTCAGTTCATATTAGTAACAAGCCACTCTAGAACACTGATAGAATAACACTTAGCACTAGAAAAAATTCTTGTGTACCATTCTAAGGAAGATGTCACAAGGATCTATTCTAGTCCAGCATATTCTACACAGAAAATTTCACAATCAAACCTTGCAGAAGGATATTCAATCATTTTCCTAATATAGTAACTAGGAATCATAGTGTTTGCATCAAAGAAATATCATCAGGAGTAAATGCCCAAGAAATCAAATACAGGTTCCAGTACTGAAACTAGCTAACCATCATCAATAACTAGACATCAGTCTAGATAAAAGCCATAGCACCACCATTTTTACAATGACAGAGACCAAGATCAGATAAAAATTTATCTTACAGAGCCACTAGCAATTTCAAGACAAACAGTAGACAGTAATCAACATAGTATAATCATCACAAATACTTCTAAGTCATTCCTCATCCTCAATAACCAACATAGAGGGGTGAAACCCTAATCGAATCATGAACCCTAATTAGGGATTACCATCAGAAGCACATACAAGATAATGAGGGAAGCAGAGGCAGAGAATCAAAGGGGAAGGAGGAAAGCACTTACCCATGGTCCTCGCTGACAATTAGAAGAGGAAACAGAAGGGGCCAACGAGCACACGGCAGCACGGGGAGCACCGGGGGCGCTGCAACCCGCGCCAAGCCATGGCGGCAGTCACCACAACACCAGTGGTCGAACAGCACCACCGAAGCGGCGGAGAGGTATGTCGCCAGCAACCACCAAACCCTAGGGTTCGGGGTGGAGCTAGCCTGGCCGGGGAAGAGCTCTAGAGGCGAATTGAACAGGACCAGACGAAGTATTGGGACGTCTACCTTGCCATACCATGACAGCGGTCGGGAAGGCCCAGGGCGACATGAATCGGGCGGCAGCGGCAACACAACGCCACCACGGGGTCAAAGGAGAGGAAGAGGAACGAGTGAGAGAGAGCGAGAGTGGATGTGTACTGGGCCGATAGGGTCCGGTACCAATTCGATGGGTGGTCTTGACCAACCCATTTGGGCCAGGTTGGGCCTAGTCAGCCCAATGGGTTGGCCCAAACGTTAAAATAAAAATTAAAAGATTTAATAAAAGACCAAAATACCCCTAGGATCTAATAAATTCTAGTAAAGAAAATAAAATCATTAAAAATACAAATGATATATTTTTAGGTTTATAATAATACAAACTGCCAATAAAATTAAAAAATCTAATTTTAATGGAATAACTTTAGGTTAAAGATTTTTATAATATATATTCCTTATGAAATTTTATAAAAATCAATAAAACACCTAAAAATATCTTTTATCATCCTTAATTAGTGTAGTATTTTATAAAAATACTAAATTGATATTTAAGAAATCAAAATAATATCTTCTAAATTAAAATGCTTATTCCTAAAAGAAATATTAAGAAAATAATTATAGGAGTTAAAAATAAATAAAAATTAGTTTTTGACTCTTTTACTGATATATTATATTACAAAATATCAAATATAATATTTACAAAATATTAAGAATTATTGTTAAAACAATTTCGTTTATCAAGGTAATTCAAGAAAATTTATATATTGGGTAAAACACACAAAGAAGATAAATAATAAATGATGCATTGCATTACTATGCATAATCATTTTTGCTTCTTTAAATATTGTCCTTACCGGGCAATAATGATGTTTTGTAGAAATAGAAGCTCAAGGTCGAGTGCCAGCTTCCAACTTCACTACCTTGCAATGCAAGGCAAGTTCATCACTTGCTCATGTCCTTTGAAGAATATTTATCAAAGTAATTGCAAATTGTTTGTTATCATCTATGTTCTGAAGAAAGAAAATATTATTTTCTCAAAACAAATAAATTGCTGATATCATCCTAAGTGGTGATATGTATAAGGTGAGAAATGGAACCTAGGTTTCCATTTGCAATGAGATTAATCACTTAGGACTTAACAACCCATGACATCAGTGATTCTAGCGCCGTATATTACGCGTTAACCATGAGATTTGGAATGGGACGGAGAAGTTAGCTGTATCCTTTTCCTTCCATATGTATGGCAAGACGACCTTAACGTGACGTTGTGATTCCTTGTATGGATCCAACATATGGGTGGGCACCCTTAGGCCCCACGATTTTGGTGTCTAGATTATCTATGAGTGGCTGCCGAAGGTATAGCCGGACCTATATGGTACTTGCTAAGGGCATCACTAGCTCATAGAGTCTTTGGGAACTCATCAGGGTTATAGCTTGCCCGAAAGGGGGCTTAACGGAGGTGAGCCGGCACCGGAGGATCATGCATACATGCGGGGTCACGGAGAGGGCAGTGATTGGCTTGGATCACCTACTGGGCCCCACATCATGGAATTGTGGACGGGAAAGTACGCCTGGTTGTGCAACAAGGAGTTGATCTCTTCTGTTCCGGGAAGGAGCTACGAACGCGGCAGGAAAGGAACTCCATAAAAGTTCTGGTCAACCTGTGAAGGCTAATGGACATAGTTTTTGATAATAAAATCAATCTTTAAAGAAATGTTTACGAAAACTGCATAGTGCCCAGGACTGATAGTTTGAGGTGGTAGATAGAGCACCAAACTTCCCACCTTGCATATAATGAACTTGCTGGGTAACGTTGTTACTCACCTTTTCCTTTGATCCCCTGCTTAGACTCTGAGGAGCCAGAAGATACTCCATTGTATGCAGCCGAAGGTCAAGAGGAGGTCTACTACGAGGAGCCAGATCTGTCTGGCGCAGTAGAAGGGGTGGACTATGAAATACGTTATGGATTGGAGTACAATGAGTCAGAATAGTTGCCATCGTTATTAGTAACCAATTGAGCCAAGCAACAAAAACTTTATATAATAAGTTGTTGAGCTCAATTCAGAGTATGAGTTTGAAACTTTAAATCTTCCGCTGAGATAGTTTAACTTTGGTTTGTAAGTTGAATCTTTTGAAGTCTCGAACTTCTGGTATTGTAATAATAATGTGTGTATGTTTGTAATATGGACCCGTAATGTTTCTGTTGTACCACTCTGAGGGATGTGATATTTACGGAACGGTGTTCTGTGGATGTCATGTCAACGACTATAGTGTACTACACATGCAGTGGTATGTTGGTTCACCGCAGCTGGTATTAGAGCAATTGCTTTGACATTAGGTTGTGAACCTAGTAAAGGCAGTACCTGTAGGAGCTTATAGCAACAATAAAGAATTCTCTAAAAGAGTATGATGGGTATTCAAATGAGAATATTCCAGTGTATATTTTAGTGCGATAATTCTTTGTTATGATGCAATATTATAATAAATTACTAACCAAAGTGTTTTGTATATAGTGTAATGGCACCAAAGTTTCCAAAACAAACTTTGATAAGGAAAGAAGAGACTCTTGATGATTATCAAGGATCATTCACTAATCAGCTTCGTCAACTCTTAAGGATCTTTAGTTGTTCAACTAAGATTCCAGCGAATACCATAACCTATTATGATGGTAGTATGTTATCCAAGTATCGCGTGAGTATCCAACTTCCTAAGGAGCTTGGATTATATCACGATTTACCTATAGGTGAAGGTATGATTCATTTAGCAGCATACCATGTTGCTGTTTTGGAGGTGATAGCCAATATTCGGGAGCACAAAGCCCAGGAGTTAGAAGGGAGCATATTTTCTGTGATTCCTCATGATTCTATAGACACGGAGCCAGTACCGGATCATCTTACTTTAGTAAAGAAGCATTCTAAGCTAGCTTCCAAGTTTATGGATCGATATCGACTGATCGTTGGGTCTTTGTATAAGACACATCAAGTCACAGGGGAGGATAAGAATGATATGTTGGAGGATCTAACTGATCCAAAACAAAGGGAGCAGTTAGCATCTCAGTTAGAGAATGAAGAAAGGAGTAGGGTAAAACCAATCTTTAACGATATACCTATAGATCCAGAATCTTTTACACCATATCCATATTCACCCAGACCAGAACCTACCTATGATCCTACTTTAGATATGAGGTATCATGTACTACAGGCTTCTGAGGAAGGATCTAATTCAGAACTTTCTATTGAAATTCTGATGGATGGAGGATGGGATCACCTAATGGATCCCGAGGAAATCAAATGTCAGTGGATGGGTCTGACAGAGATGTTGGACAATCCAGCTGGATGGGTGCATGAATCAACACTAATGATAATAGCAGGAATGCTATATTTGTAGGAAGTCAGGATGAGGAAGAAGATCCTGAGGAGAGGGTGTTTGAATCATTAATATCCTATCAAAACCTAGGGAATATACATCATCCAGTGTTTAACTATCTTGACCAATAGAACACCTGGGGAACAACTGAATTTGAGTATTCTGTTGATAAATCTAGGGATGAGTCTTAGGAGATGCAAGTGGGAGATAGTGATGAACACGTTTCTGCAGACTTTTCAGCTGAGCTGGATGGAGTCAATGCACTCAGGCTGAGTGATAACTCAAGACCTGATACTTTAGATACCGAGTACGTTCCATCTGAAAGGCCATTTGTTCCACAAACTGTACGACGGACATCACGTCAACACGGTTGGACTACATGCATGTATAACTAACATTGTGGATACTAAGGACATAGACTACTTATTAGAAGTAGCTGGTATTGCGTATAGTAGTGAGAGAGAATGATGTATTTAAATAAGTGAGGTAGTATACACATATGATATTGTGCGTATACTGTACAGGCTTGTAATGACTTTGTATTTACTAAGTTGTTTGTAATGTATAATATGTGAAAATGCATGTTTGGATCTTATTTGGATTTTGTTTTCCATTTGTGAATATTTATGTGCATGAAGTTGAGCTTAGAACACATGTGCATGATGTAATTATGAGTATTCGCTTTATGTTGCAGGACTAGGGGGTCATGGAATCGAGTGTAGAAACTGAATCCGAACAGCGGCGTATGGAGCGCGAGGCTAAGGAGAAAGCGGATGCAGATGCTGGAAATCAAGGAGCATTACCACCACCACCACCAATGAGGCCGTTAATGGAGCAGAATTTTGTGCAATATATGCAAATGATGCAAGAATCTTAGAACAAATTCATGGAAGAGTTGTTGGGATGAGCTGGAAACTAGAAAACACCTGAAGGTGGAGGAGTGAGTCTTTCAGACTTTCAGAATACAAGGCCGTTACCTTTTGCATCAGCTTCAGAACCAATGGATGCAGAGGATGGGCTAGCAGATACGGAAAGGAAGTTAAGGACTGTCGGTTGCAATCATGAAGAAAAGTTGAGGTATGCAACACATCTCTTAACCGGACCTGCTGCATCATGGTGGGAGAACCAGCTTGCAATGCAACCTCCAGGAAGGGAGTATACCTAGGAGGAGTTCAAGCAGAGATTTCGTGAGTATCATGTTCTAGAGAGTGTGATGGAGTTGAAGCGCAGAGTTCGAGGAGCTTCAACAAGGAGATACCAGTGTCATGAAGTACATCCGGGAGTTCAGTCAATTATCTTGTTATGCTGAGGATGAAGTGAGCACTGAGGAAAAGAGGAAGAAACGTTTCCTACGTGGTTTAAATCCATTTGTGAAGATGCAGTTAAGGCTGGCCAACAAGCAAACTTTTCAACAATTATTAGATGCAACATCACCTTTGAAGATGATTACAAGAACGTCCAAGAGGACCGAAGGAAGAGAGCAAAGAAGGAAACCAAGAGGATAGAAGCAAGTAAACCTAAACCCAATTTGGAATTCAAACCTAGGAACAGACTCTACAGTAACAATAATTCCAATCGAAGTGCAAATCCAACCGGAAGGAATGTTATATGTCACGATTGCAAGCTTCTAGGGCATATGAGCAGGGATTGCCAGAAGCCGGTAATTATTTGCCATAGTTGTGTCCAAAGGGGTCATATAAGGCCAAATTTTCCAAATAAACCGCCGGGTGGTTGGCCTACTAAAGGTGGAGTATAAGCCAGTGGAGGCAATGGAAAACCTAATAAAGGAGGAACTTTTGTCAAGAACAATAATGGCAAAAGGAGCAGGCCTACTGGGAAGCTGAATTGTGCAACTTTGGAGGAGGTGGATAACTCCTAGCACATAGTGATAGGTACGCTCAATATCCTTACCAATCCCGGAAAAGTTTTATTTGATACTGGTGCAATTACTTCATTCATATCTGAAGAATTATGTGATAAGTTCAGGATTAGAAGGGTAACGTTAGCAAACCCTATGACCATAGTGACGACAGGGGGAAATTTGGTGGTACGCCACATTAAACAAGATCAAGTTATCTCGATCTATGGTTGTACATATTTCGTGGACCTTTATGTGATTCCTTTGAAGGGAATTGCAGTAGTGCTGGGTATGGACTGGATGACTGAACATGGAGCCCAGATAAATTATGAAGACAAAATTGTTTCAATCAAGACTCCAAGTGGGGCAAGGATAGTATATCAGGCTGATAAACATAGTCATATAATGGTAGATCTTCAATTGAACTCCATGAAGGAGGTTAAATTGGA
Source organism: Avena sativa (assembly GCA_916181665.1). Taxonomy (NCBI): domain Eukaryota; kingdom Viridiplantae; phylum Streptophyta; class Magnoliopsida; order Poales; family Poaceae; genus Avena; species Avena sativa. Next base: position 225,112,828 of record OV702296.1, read on the forward strand.
AGATATTCCTGTAGTAAATGAGTTCCAAGATGTTTTTCCAGCAGAGTTACCAGGAATGCCACCTGATCGGGAAATAGATTTCACTATTGATCTAATACTTGGTACAACACCAATAGTTCAAGCACCATATAAGATGGGTCTGAAAGAGTTAAAAGATCTTAAAGAGAAAATTGATGAGTTAGCCAGGAAAGGATTTATCCAGGAACGTGTATCTCCATGGGGAACTCTAGTAATTTTCATGGATAAAAGAGATGGAGGACGAAGAATGTGTGGGGATTACAGAAATCTCAAAAATATCACCATCAAGAACAAGTACCCATTGCCAAGAATTCAAGATCTATTTGATCAAGTCAAGGGGGCCGGAGTATTCTCTAAGATTGACTTAAGATCAGGATACCATCAGATAAAACTTAAATCTAAAGATGTTCCAAAAACAACATTTGTGTCAAGGTATGGGCATCATGAGTATCTTGTCGTACCTTTTGGATTGACCAATGCACCAACAATATTCATGAATTTTATGAACAAAATCTTCATGCCTTACCTGGACAAGTTTGTTATAGTGTTCATTGATGATATTTTGATTTACTCCAAAGATAAATAAGAGCATGCAGATCATTTGAGAATAACATTGCAAATATTAAGAGAACATAAGCTTTACGCTAAGTTCAACAAGTGTGAATTTTGGCTGGACAAGGTAGAATTTCTTGGTCATGTGATCAGTAAGGATGGAATTTTTGTAAATCCATCCAAAGTTCAATAAGTGCTAGAGTGGAATGCACCAACTAATGTGAAACAAATCCGAGGTTTCTTAGGTATGGCCAGTTATTATCGGAGGTTCATTGAAGGTTTTTCCAAGATAGCTGGACCAATGACCAAATTGCTAATAAAGAATACACTATTCATATGGGATGAGAAGTGCAAAGCAAGTTTTCAGGAGTTGAAAACTAGATTAACTACCGCACCAATTTTAGCAATTCCTGAAACAGGAAAGGATTATACAGTATATTGTGATGCATCCACAGAAGGATTAGGATGTGTGTTAATGCAAGATCGTAAGGTAATTGCTTATGGATCTATAAAAATGAAACCACATGAAGTCAACTACCCAACTCATGATTTAGAGTGAGGCAAGCATCACCTCGCCGGAATTTTACCGAAGTTCCCCGCTGCAGAGGAGGCAAGGAGCCGACACTAGGAGCCGCCCCCGGAGCTGCCACGACCACCATTAGAACCGTTGTCGTCGACTCGTTCGTTTTCCCACCTCACCGGACCTAGATGGAGCCCTGGTAAGCCCCCGTCGATCCCCGCCGTAGCGCCAGGGTTCTATCTCACGTGCCCTTTGTGACGGAGACGACGACGCCCAGCCGTTGATCGTGCTCTAATCCTAAGGACTAGATTAGCTGATACCGTTTCGCGTTTGATTAGCCGATGACATGTGGGACCATCCCTGGTGCAGCACGCAACACACGCATCGCATAGTTGGGCCAGCCCATTAGCATTCCCGCGCATAGCCCACAGATTCAAACTTAGTTTTTCCTTTTATTTGAAAAATCTCATACTGTAGGTAACTTTGAAAATCAAGTAAGAAAGATTCACTGAACCAAATTGAATGAATCCAATTTTGTTTGAAAGTAGATGAAAATCTCTAATCACTTCCGTTGGATTCAAACAATTTGAAACTTCAAACATTTTTATAAAATTAACCATAAGTGATTTTGAGTTGATTCCAACTCTCAAAAATCACATTGGCCATGAACTATCTGAATATGTAAAAATATATAATTTTGCATACAGTAGTCCTGGACCAAAATTAAAGAATGGCTTTATAGTCATTTCTAGTCACTTAAATACTATTAAATGGTTTTGTTAAACTTTGTAAATTAGGTCAACCACTTTAAATCACATTCCCAAGTATTGTAATATGTGTAATGACATGTGTCAATATGATCCCATATTGCAATTGGGGAATATTAAATCTTAAGTAACTTTTCAATGAGTAGAAATTACTTTTCTAAAATAAGATAAATAAAATCTTGTCACCCTTTTCTTGTAATGATAGAGATGATGCTAGATCATCTAGTGTGACCCTTGTGTGTTAAATAGAAGTAGTTAAGTATTGTTTGGTGATTGTGTACCTCATATTTATTTTTAGACGCTAGTATCAATCCGGGCTACGAGGAGGAAGAATTCTACGAAGATGAGGAAGAGAACTTCGACCACCTTACCAACCAAGGAAAGCTATACTAAGCATGCTACACCATGTAAGTACCACTATGTATACTATTATGATACCACTTTGAGTATACCAATCCCAAGTTTTACTTGCAAGCTTTACCTTTCTTTATTTTATCAAAGTTTTTCAAGTAGTTAATTAATTGATGATTAGTGGAAATTTAGGAAAGATGCCATCAAGAGCTTGGAACTTGATGTAGGTAGTTACACTTGATTAGCACCCCTCAATAGTGACAGCCCCATTGATAGATGCTAGTGCTAAACCTATCTTGATCACTATAGATGGGAACAAATGATTATGAAAACCTTGGAATGATGAGTCAATCTATTGAAATGTTTTGACATGTGTTACAGACACAATGAGCGAAGATGGTATTGAATGAAGTCTGTGACCCGACTTTGATAAAAACTGATGGTTGGGTTCGGATACGATACCATTCCAATTTTACCATACAACCATAATACCCGAGTTTGGGTAGGGCTTAACTAGAAGTTTATGTGTCTTAGTACGGGTTCCCTCCCGGAATGAGGTGAGCTGAGGCTACCTTGTGATTGTGACTGTCCACCTATGAAGTTCCTAGGATGACAGATGGTTATGGCTGGGAGACCAAACTCATAGGGGAGGTGCCTATACTAGGGTGTGTAATTGAAAGGTTAGGATTGATTATCCGCATACCAAGTATGATGATTCGGTATTATCCCTGACAGATGTATCGAATGTTGTGGTGAAAGTGTAAAATCGCTGCAGAGTGTCAAACTATTCGAATAGCCGCGTCCGCGGTTATGGACAGTTGGATGGCCATACTTCTCCGTTGTCAGATGTTTTCAAAATGATTTGTGACCTGAAGTATGACTTTAACTTGACCCCACAATGATGTGGACAATGAAATTAGGTTCCCACTTAAGTAATATAGACAACTAAAGTTAGGTCTTTACCACTAAGTACTTGTGAAATAAAATTGGATTGTTGCAAACAACCCTAGAGCTTAGGATTCCTATTAGAATGGTCTTACTTCTTTAGCGATAGTTTGCGAGTACTAAAAAGTATTTATGGCTTTGTCCCTGGCTATTCTCATAGCCAGACTATGACGGAGAGTACGAGGAGGATGGACAACAGGACGCCTACGATAACTAGGATCGTCTCCCATCGTCAGCATTGCATGTGACCCTGAAGATGGAGCCTCGACCATGCTACTACTATTATTCCGCTGCTTTGATTTTTAATCAGACTTGATCATGAGATCAACTATTTGTAAGATTATTTTGGTTTGTAATGGATGATGTACTGTGCTACCAATTCTGTTATGTCTCGCAAAAATGGTAATCCTGGGATTGCGATGTACGACATAACAGGCATCTAGGATTAAAAATCCAGGTGTTGACAAGTTGGTATCAGAGCCATCCTGAACATAGGAGACCCTAGTTAGAATGGACGTCAGAAAAACTTAGTTTCCAAAATAAAGAAAGTGAGTATGTATGAAAACCTATTCTCACTCTTATACTTGAAATTCTTTCAAAAAGAGAGTCATATGTTCCTCATTTTTTTTGCAAATATTACATAAAATTTGGCACACTTGATCACTTCTCTAACTTACTCATCTCAATTGCTTATATATGGACTACACCTACAACAAGTTTTACCAGTTGGGCAACGGAGGAAACCTCATCTTTGAGAGTGACCTGAGTCAGCTTGCAGAATTTCTGGAGCGCCCACACCCAAAATTCTATGGAGCTCAACTCAATGATCACCCCGGAGGGGAGCTACAGTGGCTGATAGTTGCAAATTTGCGAGGAAAGATGGAGCCACCTACATCTAAGAAGATCCACTTCGGCATAAGAGAGAATAATTGGTTGGACGGATTAGCAAGAGCAATGCAGGAAGCACTTGCCCGACTATGTGGTCAGAACGTCAATCAGATCTCCGACACCCGCTTCGATCATTATGCCAGGAGTGACTCCCAGGGACAAACCTTGCACATGATGGGACACCCAGAGTTGAGGCACCATGTGAACCATCTTGCCTTGATGCTCCATGTAAATCAGAAAGAGCTGGACAACGCTCGTGCTGACGCCAACGAGAAGCAACTTGCCGCTGTCAAGAAGGACCAGACCTTCGCCATTCTCGTGAAGGAGCGCAAGTCACTTAGCCGCATGCGCGACAAGAAGGATCACATTATTGCCTGCCTTCGTCACAAAGTGTCAGCCCTGGAAGAGACCATCCATGATCGGGACATGCATCTTGAGGAGAGGGAGAACGAAGGAGAAGATATTCACCTCAGTGATGATGATGACTACTTGGAGGGCATGGACCAGGAGTTCCACACTGATGATGAGGACCACGACTTCATTGATGATGAAGAAGACACCGGTTCTGATGAGTAGTAGAACCAGAGAACCGTCATAGGTGTGAGTTGTATCCGGTCTCACTGTATCGTAGCCTGGCAAAATGGTTCTTCAAACCATCTGCATAGTTGTTGTGATGTGTTGTTTGGAATGCATGGTTTGTATGTGTGCTTGGAATGAATGAAAATGAGTTGTTGGCTTTCAAACCTTAGCCTTAATAAAAGTTTAAAAGCTTTAAAACCAAACCCATAAACCTTAGAAAAATTTCCCTCTTGTCTTATGATCTATCTCAATCTTCATATGACTCGCGGTGGGAGCAGCTCATCTCAAGACCCGATGGTCCAAACTCTGCAAATGTTAGTAGCCGTTCGAGAAGCCGGTACAACCAAGCATCAAGCCAATCTTGCCACTCTTCAACAGATTGCTCAACTGGCACATGACAACCAAGGCCATGGAAATCAGGATCATCATGGATCCAAACTTAAGAACTTCCAGAACACCAATCCCCCTTATCTTTAGAAAGTCTGAAGAGCCCCTAGATGTTGATGACTGGCTGAAAACCATGGAGAACAACTTAGAAGTTGCAGGAGTAGATGCTGCGGAGAAAGTACTATTTTCCACCCACTATCTGGCAGGTTCTGCAAGAGAATGGTGGAATAGCACTTGTACCATGAATGGAGGACACATGATGACTTGGGATGAATTAAAACTCAAGTTTAGCCGAACCCATGTGCCACCAGGTTTGATTATAAGGATGAGGGATGAATTCAAGGAGTTAAAACAGGGAAGGATGACCATGGTAGAATACCGTGACAGATTTCTGTCTCTGTCTAGGTATGCCCCTGATGAGATTGGTACCGAAGCCAAGAAGAAGGAGAGATTTCTGAATGGACTGCACAATGAGATGCAAACGGTGCTAGTCAATATTCTGTTTTCTGATTTAGGAGCTCTAGTAGATTCAGCAATCCAGATGGAAGGAAAGATCAACCAAGCTACCGAGAATCCTAAGCGGCATATGATGCATCAACCTGGACCCCACCATTACCCCAAAGTATCGCCCCAGTTGGTTTGCTGGATTTGCACCAAGGAACAATAGGCCACCTATGTCTTGTCCGAACTACCCCAATCATAGCGGAGGAAACCCGAGGCCCGGAGGCAAAAACCACTACAACACTGACAATCCCAATAACTTCAACCGTGCACCGCCAAGACCCACCAACAACACCAATAATACTGCTCCAAGGACGGGAAGTAATGTTGTGCCTGTCACGGGGAAGGACAAGTCAACGATCACCTACTTTGAAAGTGGAGTGATAGGTCACTACTCCAATGAGTGTCCCAAGAAGATTGGTGCAGTATCCAATGTCACCGCACCTGCCCAGCAGCAGCATCGTGTCCAACCTAGAAAGAGATTTCCCCAGGCAACCCGCACAACCGTACATGACGTCTGTTTCACATGAATGCTGAAGAAGCCCAGGAAGCGCCAGATGTCATGCTGGGTATGTTTTCTGTTAACTCAGTACTTGCAAGAGTGTTGTTTGATTCTGGAGCATCACACTCATTTGTTACGGAATAATTTGCATGCACTAGTAAGATTAAACCAAAAAATTTGAAGCATGTTATGATAGTTCAAATACCCAGGTCAACTACCAAAGCTAGAAAAATTTGCAAGGCCGTACCCATCAGAATTCATGGAATAGATTTCTATGCCAATATAATAGTACTCAGAACAAAAGGTTTGGAAGTAGTACTAGGAATGGATTGGATGTTGAAACATCAAGGATTAATAAATTGTGCCAAGAAAGCCATAACCATGACTAGTAGCACCGCAATATCAGTTGAGCATGTGTCTGAGACACTACCTCGTCAATTCAAGTGCAACAAGAGATTAGCCCAACCAACCTTAGACCAAGTCAGAGTAGTCTGTGAATACCCCGATGTGTTCCCAGATAAATTGCCCGGTATGCCCCCAGATCGGGATATCGAGTTTATCATTGAACTAATCCCTGGAACTGGACCCATAGCTCAGAGACCCTATAGTATGAACCCAGTAGAGTTAGTGGAGCTCAAGAAGCAACTTGATGACATGATTAGCTAATATCTGATTCAACCAAGTGCATCACCCTAGAGATCACCTGTTTTGTTTTATGATAAAAAAGATGGTGCCACCCATTTGTGTACGGATTACCGGAAGTTGAACGACATCACCATCAAGAACAAGTACCCACTACCGAAGATAGAAGATTTGTTTAACTAGTTGACCGGTGCCAGAGTGTTTTCTAAGATTGATCTTAGAACTGGTTATCATCAACTAAAAATTTGCACAACGGATATTCCAAAGACTACCTTCACTACTCGATATGGATTGTATGAGTACAAGGTCATATCTGTTGGATTAACCAATGCCCCCGCTTATTTCATGAATCTCATGAATAAGATTTTTATGAAATTCTTAGATAAGTTTGTCATTGTTTTCATCGATGACATTCTGATCTACTCCAAATCGGAAGAAGAACATGAACAACACCTAAGAACCATCCTTAGAACCCTTAGAGAGCATAAGTTGTATGCCAAGTTTAGCAAATGTGAGTTCTGGTTAAAGGAAGTAGGATTCCTAGGACATATCTTGTCAGCCGGAGGAGTTGACGTTGACCCTGCCAAGATTAAGGATGTTGAAGAATGGAGAGCCCCAACCACTCAAACAGAAGTTCGTGCATTTCTTGGATTAGCGGGATATTACCGCAAGTTTGTTGAAGGATTTTCAAGCATCGCTAGGCCGATGACTCAGCTATTGAAGAAAGACCAGAAGTTTGAATGGACGGATAAATGTGAAGCGAGTTTTCAAGAGATCAAGAAGAAACTACTAGAAAACTAGCTATAGATTGACATACCTTCTGTGGCGCATGGTTCTGACCATGCGCCACAAAAGTTATCCAATGGCGCATCCGAAGCAATGCGCCACAGAACCACCAAACTTCTCTGGCGCATCCTCCAGAGCCATGTGCCACAAAAGTTTGGTGGGACCCACACCAGCCGTTGGACCACGAATCTTCTGTGGTGCATCACTCCGTATGCACCACAGAAGTTTGGTGGGACCCACAACAGGCGTGGTCTGATCGTGCTCTGACCAAACTTCTGTGGCGCATACAAGGAGATGCGCCACAGAAGTTTATATCTTCTGTGGCGCATATGACAATATGCGCCACAGAACAACTATGTGGGCCCCACTCTCTGGACACCTATGTACAAGCTTCTGTGGCGCATTCTTTCATATGCGCCACAGAAGAACAAACTTCTGTGGCGCATGTGTGCAGTATGCGCCACAGAATGCTTCGTACAGTATGCTACTCAGATTATGTGTGCAGTATGCTACTCAGATTATTTGTTTCCTAGTACACACATTTTCCACTTGTGCTTTTCCCAACTAAACAAGTACCAGTGGAATAGGTAGAATATACTAAACAATCTAGTAGATAGACATGTGTAGTGGCATACATCGTTGCAAAATGCACATGCGCATAGCCTTGAACAGCAAAACAACAATGCCATACATCATTGCAAATACACAAAATACAACATCGCAAATCCCTTCATAGAGCTGGTGGGGGCGATGGCGGTGGAAGATGCCAAACCTCCCTGTTCACGCGCGCCTGCAGCCTGCGGACGTGGTCCTCCATGGACACGTTGGGGTCGAGCACCGGCCGCCACCCGATTGGTTCCGCCATGCGCGCCCTCTCCTCCGGAGACGCGAGCACCGCGTACAACATTATGGCCTTGTTGTAGAGGGCCTCGTGCTGCAGTCTGGCCTCCTCCTCGATTAGGTTGACCTCTGAATCCCGCGGCGGCTGACTCCGAGTACTGCCCCTCGACCTCGCCCCTCCACTGCGAGTAGGCTGCAGGGAACGCGAGCGGGCTGTGCTCTCCAGCGAGTCTTCCGAAGAGTTGTGGGAAGAAGACATCAGGGGCAGGTATGTTGCTTTGGACAGGGAGTGTGGTATATATATAGAGGGGTGTCATTAAAGCAGCTCTATCTGCCACCTTTATTTCGTGCAGATCTGCCCTTAGTGTTCTGTGGCGCATATATCATCTATGCGCCACAAAAGTTCAATCTTCTGTGGCGCATATCCATAATATGCGCCACAGAACACTAAGTGCAGGGGCCCACAGTGTCTGGCCACTGCACCCTATGGCCCACAGTGTCTGGCCACTGGCCAAGGTTTTGTGGCACATATATGTGCTATGCTCCACAGAACATTGAGTCTCGGGGCCCACAGTCTGGCCCACTACACCCTATGGACAAGGTTCTGTGGCGCATGCACCCAGTATGCGCCACAAAAGATTGAACTTCTATGGTGCATATTTCCTGTATGCGCAACATAATCCTTCGACCAGATCTGCACAAAGGTGGCAGCTTTGCACCCCTCTATCTACCACCATCCATTTCACATCCTTCTTCGCCCTCCTCCCAGCTCGTCTTCCTCCTCTCTCGAACCCCATTGTGTCTATACTTTTCTACATTTTGTTGTATTTAAACCTACTATAGTTGATAGATTGGTTAGGGAAAGCCTTTCTCCAACTAGTAGATCTAAAACACACCTACTTTTCTCCTCCACATCTCTATTTGTGTACTATTTTCTCTCTATAGATCTATTGAACCACACTCTCTCACATCACGCTCTCGACTCGGTATTCAATCTACCCGGTGAGTAATTGGCCATGAATATGCATGTTTTGTAGGTGTAAAGCTTGTCACGCGGACGGTGTGTATATGTGATGCATGCATGGCGCGAAGATGATGTTTGTGAATGAAGCTTGTGTGGTGCATGAATGCTTGCATGGGAAGAAGTTTCTTGTTTTTGCTTGTCTGTCCCGGTGTGGTGCATGGTTGTTTCCCGAAATGTTGATTCATTTCTATTTCGGCAAATTTTTGCACCACCCATATTTCCTACTTTTAGGAAAGGCCATGCCGAATTTTTCCGGCGACGACCATGCATGTGTGTTTTGTGTGTGCATAAGGTGTTGTTTCTAATTAACCTACTCTCTGTCTTTTGCTCTACATGTGCATACCGCGCAGGCTACCATGGTCGTCAGCATGAGCGAAGTTTGAGTTACTATATATAATAAAGACGCCAAGGCGGACATGATTTGGAACAACAAGACCCAGATAAGATGTCCATGTCGAACATGCAAACTCCAGCGCTGGATCGACCCTGATTCTAGACAATTGGAGGATCACCTGCTCAGGCGCGGTTTCATGCGCGACGACTTCGATGAGGAGTTGGCAGTAAATGGTGTTGGTCATCATGAAGACTTGGGCGGGCGAGAAGACGAAGAGTCTCCCAATGGGCATGGTCATGATGACGAAGAATATACCGGCGTCGGGCATGATCATCATGACGAAGAAGGAGATGTCGACGGGCATGACCATCATGAAGAAGGAGAAGAAGCAAACACCTAGACGCTGCTAACTTTGGTGTTAAGGGACCCTCATGTTCAGGAACTGCTTCTCAAGGAGACGAGCAACGCCAAAGCTGCAGCCAGAGAGAAAGCCAAGCTAGCACAAATGGAGTTAGATGGGATGACTCCATTGTATCCTGGGTGTCGGCCCGAGGATACACGCCTGAGTGTAACGCTCAAGGATCTAGAGATGAAGGCGGAACACAAATGGACCGACGTGAGCTTCAATGCTAACATGGAATTCTGGCACGATCGTCTTCCTAACGGGAACAAATTGCCAACAAGTATAGAGGAGGCCAAGAAAATCGTGCGCCCTCTCGACCTACCGCACGTTAAATACCACGCATGCATCAATGATTGCGCACTTTATCGTAACGAGTACGCAGAGAGAACCACATGTCCGGTGTGCGGCCATGGATGGTACAAGAGAGGGAACAAGAAAGTTCCTCAAAAAGTGGTATGGTACTTTCCTATCACTCCCCGTCTACAAAGATATTTCTTAGATCCTAAGGAAGCAAAGCTAATGCAATGGCACGCGGAAAGGGAGAAACCCGAAGATGATCCAGAGAAGGGCAAGATCCTAACACACCTTTCAGACGCTAGCCAGTGGAATGCATTGGACATCGAGTTCGAGGGCGATGCAAGGAACGCCAGGCTGGTTATGAGCACCGATGGACTCAATCCTTTTGGCAACCAGAGTAGCACGCATAGATCCTGGCCCGTGTTTGTATGGCCGTACAACATCCCCCCCGTGGCTCTGCACAAAGCAAAGGTATGTACACATGAGCATTCTTATTCAGGGGCCGAAACAGCCAGGTGTCGATATGCATCTTTATCTCGGGTTGTTGAAAGAGGAGTTAGCCACGTTGTGGGAGACGCCATCCCATACGTGGGATGCCTACACTAAATAATATTTCCCTCTGAGAGCCGCATTGCTCACGACGGTGTAGGACTATCCTGGTTATGCATATGTATCGGCCCAGGTGAACCACGGACACAATGCATGTGTCAAGTGCATGGATAAGACCCCGCATCTCTAGCTACCCAAGGATCCCGGGTCTTTGAAAACCGTGTTCCAAGGGACTCGAAAGTGGCTTCGCATGGATCACCCGTGGAGAAAACGTGGTGACCTGTTCAATGGTAAAGACGAGCTCGAAAGATCCCCGCGTACGAGGAGCGGCGAAGAAATCAAGGAGCTTCTGAATAATTGGGATGAGTGCCCAGCACCAGGAAAGAAGCGACCAAGGACAAAGCCGCTTCTGGGTGTATGGAAAGCGAGGTCTGTTTTCTGGGACCTACCGTACTGGAAGGTCCTCCACACGCCCCATAGCATCGATGTAATGCATATCACAAAGAACGTTACCGAGAGTCTTCTTGGCACTCTCCTCAACATGCTGGAGAGGACCAAGGATGGGTGGAAAGCAAGAAACGACCTGAAATTGCTTGGCATCAAGAAGGAGCTTCAGTACCCTGATAGTGATGATGATGACGATCAAATGGAAGGGACTCAGGGTCACCGCAAGAGGGTTAAGAAGAATGAGGTGGTTGTGCTTCGTGCTGCCTGCTTCACTCTGTGTCAGGAGGAGATCGAGCAGTTTTTCAGGTGCCTCCTAGGAGTCAAAGTTCCTCACGGTTACTCGGGCAAGATAAGCAGGTATCTCGACGTAGCAAAGAAGAGGTTCAGCGGTATGAAGTCCCACGACTGTCATGTGATGATGACACATATACTTCCAGTTGCCATATAAGGGATAATGGACGAGCACGTCCGTGAGACGCTGTTTGGCTTGTGCAACTTTTTCGACGTCATCTCTAGGAAGTCGATCGGCATGAAGCAGCTCGACAGGCTATAGGAAGAGATCGTGGTGATACTATGCGAGCTCGAGATTTACTTTCCGCCCGCATTCTTCGACATCATGGTGCATCTACTTGTCCATGTCGTGGATGACATCATCCAGCTCGGGCTGACATTCCTGCACAACATGATGCCGTTTGAAAGGCTAAACGGTGTCATCAAAGGGTTCGTTCACAACAGGTCCCGTCCAGATGGAAGCATAGCCAAGGGCTTTCTGATCTATGAGTGCATCTCTTTCTGCCAGAACTATCTAACCACCGAGAACGAGGATGTTGGAATACCCACCAAGAAGCACCTCGGCAGGCTCGCTGGGTATGATCACCGCGAGGGCCACCGCTCACTGCATGTCGGCATTGCTAATCGACACGCTGACTTTGGCAGGGCACACCGAGTCGCACTACAACACATTGAATTGGTCAGCCCTTGGGTGGAAGAGCACAAAAGATTGATCGAGCAGGAGTACGTGGACCGGGCTCGCCCGAGGAAGAAAGGAGACGTAACAAGAGAACACAACTCCAGCTTCACGTGTTGGTTCAAGAAAAGGATGCTGGACAATCCCCCGCAGACGCCTTCTACGGAAGATCAACAACTCATATTCTCCTTGTCACAGGGCCCAGCGCATAACGTAAAGACCTATCAGTCATACGACATCAACGGTTACAGATTCTACACCAAGGAAAAGGACATGAATAGCGAATATCAAAACTCAGGAGTAACTATGATGTCCTTCGCCGATGACGAGACTACTGTCATGTAAAGATTCTATGGAAGGATCAAGGAGATATGGGAGATTGACTACTATGGAGAGACGGTACCGATGTTTCGTGTTAGATGGGCCAAGAACGTCGAAAAAGAAGGCCGATATTTCACCACCTGCGTTATACCAGATGCCAAGTCGCCAAGAAGTCCTCCACGAAAAATGAGCCATGGATACTCGCTAGCCAAGTTGATCAATGTTTCTTTATTACCGACCCGTCAAAGCCTAGTTGTGTTGTAGTGAGGAGGGGCAAGATGAGAATCATCGGAATGGAAGGATCCGCCAACGAACAAGACTTCAACAAGAATGGCGATCCGAAGATCGAAGAGGAGTTCAACAAGTACTTCAACATGCCTATTACTACTACAATAAGAAGAAAGACCACACTACCTACTAAAGGTTGTCCGTTCACGATAAGAAATCTCATAGTGCCCGGGCTAAAGTATTCAACCGCGAAGAAAAAAGGCAAGAAGATTGTGAAGAGAGGCTAGCTCGACACATCACATGACGACATGCGACCTTTTATGTGTATTAGTTAGAGACTAAAATATATATCGTGATATTTAAATATATTTGTAACATATATATATATATATTTGTACTTGCTTGTTGTAATATAACATAAGTAAATATATTTGTCACATACAATTAAAAATATTTTTTAAATAAAGAAAAAAGTCTGAGACAGCCAGGATTCGAACCTGGGCTGCCCAGGTTTAGAGCCAGTACTGGTGACCACTAGGTTAGGTGAGTGTTTGATGCAAACTACAATGCCGCATTTCTTTTGGACCAAGTGCACATATTCTATGGCGCATTCATATAATATGCGCCACAGAAGTTGGACATTCTGTGGCGCATATTGTAGGAATGTGTCACAGAAGTTTCAAACTTAGCCAAAAAAACGGTTCGGCCTTCCCATTCCATACTTCATTCCAACGTTTCCCCAAATCTAAATCTCTGAGCCCGTGACCCAGAACCCTAGCACCGCCCACATGCACCGGAGGAGGATCCTACGAGGGAGGAGGAGCCAACCATCGTCGCTGTTGTAACCTGTGGAGGAGGAGCGTACGAGGGAGGGAGCCAGCCATCGCCGCCCGTCGGATCCTGTGGAGGAGGAGCCCGTCCCGCGTGCAACCTAGGAGGAGAAGGGCAGTCCCGCGCCCGTGGAGGACGAGCCTGCAGAGGAGGAGCTCGTCCCGCAGAAGGAGCACCGCCTGCACGACCACCTCCCCTTCCCGCGCCATCTCGCCACCGCAGGTACATCTCTGAATTTCGTTTGCTGATTAGGGTTCCTAGGCACCGTAGTAGGGTTCCTAGGCATGCTCTGTAGTTTTCTGATTAGGGTTCCTAGGCGTTAATTTGATTAGGGTTAATTTTTTGATTAAAATTCAGTGGTGAATAGGGTTCCTAGGCACCGCAGTAGGGTTCCTAGGCAAAGGCACTATGCTAAACTAGGGGAATAGGCATGGGGAATTGTTGCATATACCAAATAAATTCTTGCATGAGAAGAAACATTGGACCTACTGAAAAAGCATAAACATATATAGCATGCGGGGTTTTCATGGTGCCATATGGTTGGACATCCTGTATATCTTGGATTCAATTAACACTGTAGTTTACTCTCTCAGTTCATAATTCTTGTTGGGGCTGTAATTTGAATTGAAACTGTAGCAGAGGGGGGACCAAGATTAGTTGGGTACAGCGACCTGTTTAATTGTTTTCTAATCATCATTTGTTTAGTTTAGTACAGCATGCCTAGCCTAAGGGCAGCAGCAACACTGTAGAATACAGCACACTTTGAATAGCTTTCTTAAGTAAACCCTAAACTATCACAACAGTGTAGTATACTAGCTTAAGTGTGTGTATAATAGCTTAACTGTAGCAGTGTAGTATACTAGCTTGCAGCATACTTTGAATCCAGCACAACATTTGAGATTACTTTATTAAGTAAACCCTAAACCAGCACAACAGCAGCATCATGCCTAGCCTAAGGTTCTTTAGGTAGTAGCTGCAGCAGCAGCAGCAGCATGACTAGGACAAAAATTATGAACTGTTTATCTAGTTGTAAAAGATATAAATAAACATGTTTCTGTTGTTTATCTGGTTGTAAAAGATATAAATAAACATGTTTATCTGGTTGTAAATGATGGGGCTACTGTTATGATCATTTGAATCTGTTATGGTCATTTGAATCTGCTGTTTATCTGGTTGTAAAAGATATAAATAAACATGTTTATCTGGTTGTAAATGATGGGGCTGTTGTTCTGATCATTTGAATCTGTGATCATTATAATCTGTGATGGATGAGGTCAATGGGGTTGTCAATGGGGCTGGGGTGTTTTTTCTTGCAGGGATTTCAATTGAGTTGCCCGTTTCTCCCGAAGTGTTGATTCACTTCCATTTCGGTTGAGAAATGGGCACCCATAGGTCCAAAAATTAGCAAAGGTCATGCCGAATTTTTCGGTCGATATTTGTGCTAATCTTTTATCTCTTTTTTTAGTAATAAAGCACAAACATGTCGACTAACAACGAGGCCGGTCCTTCTAAACAAATGAGCGTCGTGGATCTAGCCCGAGAGGCCAACAAGTCGTTCTGGGGCCCGTCCCAAGAGCATGAGGAGGCGGAGGAGATGAGAATGACACCACCACCGACGACCGTCGTCGGAGGTGCTGGGGGCGAGGAAGATCCAGATTACGAGGGGGACGACGATGACTACGACAGAACTAGTGAAGGCGGGGAGGAGGGTAACACCACCACAGATGGTGGCGAGCGCACAGATGGTGGTAGCGGCAACCCGACCGCTATACATAAGAAGAAGAAGAAGAAGGATATTAAGGATCGAAAGCTGCAAGTGCTCGCCAATGTCTGTGATGAGTTCACCGAGGTCACAGAAGGTGGCCAACCCATTGCGCCTTCATCGATTGCCTGTGGGTACGGCATGCAACTCGGGTGCATCGTCCGGGAAAGCATGTCGATCAACACGAAGTACATCCGACGTAATCATGCTTTGGTCGAGAACCTCCTTAAGAAGCTTCACAAGCGATACACATTCCCAGAGAAGTTTAGAAACCTGCAGAGTAATAAGAACTTGGTGAACAAACTAGCACTGACAAAGATGACCAACGCCTTGAGCAGCTGGAAAACCCGGGTAAAGAACATCATTGACAAAGGTGAAAGCTGGGAGATTATAAGTAGGAAAAATCTGATGCTCGACGAAGAAGAGTTCAAGATATTCAAGGCGGACTTAGATACCGCTGCCTCTAAAGCATGGACTGAATGGGGAAAGACTATGCGAGAGAAGAACATAGGTAACCACCGGCTTGGAAGCGGCGGATACAGAGAGAAAAAACCCATTTGGTACAAGGAGGATGCCGAGCTTGAACGCCTGGGTAAGGAGAACCCATGGCATAAAATCACAGACCTGCAGATCCAACAATTTGTTCGGGCCCGCTACTACCTGGACCCTGTTACAGGGGAGTTCGTCACCGACGACCCGGATGTGAAGGCCTTTGAGGATGAGCTGGTAAGGAATTTACCGTGGATCTCTCATTAAAATAATTAAGCCAAGAATCTAAATGCATGCATGGGTTCACCTCTCCTTGTATCACTGCTAGCCAAGAATTAAACGCTAGCGAGGACTTGTCGTCCCAAGATTCGGCGGTGGAGCCATGGGACACTGTTTTTAACAGGGCGACGAACACTTACAAGAAGAGGGCGAAGAATTTGCCACCAAAATCAGCTGGCCGTGTGTCCGGCTTCGGTACAAGCATGAAGTTTACCGAGTGCTACAAAGAGGACGCAAAGAAGAGGAGGGAGAGGAAGAACCAGTCGGCAGCTAAAGATAAAGCCGTGGTTGAAGAGATGAAGTTGAAGGTGAAGACATTAGAGGAAAAAGTGGATGAGAAAGCAATGGACAAGTTATTGGAGGAGAAGCTTTGCACGATCACCCCCTGGGTTGATGGAGGGGCTAGCTGTTTGGAATGCGGGAGGTCGACAGGGGCCGATAAACGTTCCCAGCTTTAGCGGCAGCAACTCGAGCATCAATGTTAACACGTCACCAGACTTGGTGACCCCTCCGGCCACCATCGCCGTGGCACAGCTGCAAGAGCTGGTTGTCGCACAGATTCCCCCTGCTGCTCCCGCCAAAAATACCAGTATCGCACAGCCGGCGGTGGCACCAGTACCGCAGGAGAATGCTGATGATAGGCCTGCCGCCGGTATCGGCCGTGTGTAGATATTAGCCGAGCTCAACGCCCTCACCAAGGTAACTAATTAGTTACTCCGCTTCATCTTCTTTATGCGCCTTTGGTGACTGCCACCTCGATCATGATGCCCAACACATATGTGTCGATATTCAGGATGCTGCTTGCGTACTACTCCACAAAGTTGCCGGCGGTGAGTTGAGGGATGTTGCCAAGGGCAATATCATACAACCGGCGAACCGCACGATGCACAACAATGCAATGGACAATGCCGTGATGAGGGTCCGGATTGCTCGGGTGTTGCCAGGGTGCGACGACATGGACCCCCCCTTTCAACCTCAGGGAGCCGATGAACATAAGACCCTTGTAGAATGCCATGGCTGGCCCTTGACATGGCCGAAGACTCAGATTCGTCTTACGGGGCACCTAAGCGCCACCTCGATCGTCCAGCCACCACCTCGGATGCCACCTGTCACCGGCGCCACCTCAATCATTCGGCCACCACCTCGGAAGCCACCTGTCGTTGTCGCCACCACCAGTCGCTACCAACAACTGTTGGGAGCGTGTGGGCCGCCCCAAGGAGATGCCGTCGCATCGCAACCGCCGTCGCCCCCGCCACCACAATCACCACATGGCGGCAACAACGATGATGATGAAGAATTTGTCAACGTCGACGACTACATCAACACCGGCGCCGGCATAGGATTGTACATGCCTGCTGTGGATGAACAACCCTTCGTCGCCTGCCAAGTCAAGGTGGGCGTCCCACTACATGCACGCAATGCCTGGTCTTCCATGGTTTATCTCAAGAGACGCCTCCGGCTGCCGATCAACAGGAGAAACCTGTTGGATTCGTCTTTAGCCCTGGCACACTCCAAAAGGCGGCCGTTGAGCACTTAGCATCCTTAGTGGAGGAGCCTGTTCAGAAGATGAAGAAGCACATGAAGAGAGGTAAGAAAGCCGAGAGCCAACCTCCTCCGAAGAGGATCCAGGCTAAGGATGATGTCGTACCAGCCCGCGAGGATGGCTTGCCCAGGATACATATAGCCGATGAAGCGATACTGACTCCGGAGCTGCTTCGCCTTGCTGGTGGACATATGCTCGCTTTGAGTGATAGTATCAAGACACTAGAGGGCATTCTTCTTAAAGAAAAAGATCCAAATTACCCGGTTTTCACTGTCAAGGTGCCATCGGACGTGGACTTCATCCATGAAGCCCCCGCGGACGTGTTCTTCATAGCGTACGAGGACGTCTTCAAGCTGTTTCTCTCGAAACGGCTGGACTATAACATGGTCCGCCTATTCGCGCTCAATCTGGCAATGAAGACCAAGAGAGAGCAAACCCCCTACATTGCGATAGTGGATCCCTACTACATGCGTGATAGCCAGTTGAGAGAAGGATCAGAGACGCGTGCCAAGGCGACGGCGTATCTCAAGAAGTTCATGGTGGACCACAAGAGGACGAACACGCTTCTTTTGCCTTTCTTTCCCGAGTAACTACACACACCCCCTAGCATTGGTAACTTAGGATTTCTTATAGCTTTCTTCCTTTGCCCTTTTCCAACATCCCGTTTCAATCGTGTTGTGCAGAGACAAATACTGCACACTCATCGTCATTTGCACAAAGTACTCGATAGCATCGTATTTCGACTCGGCGAGTCAGAAGAAGAAGGACTACACCAGAATAAGGGGTGTTTTGAATGAGGCTCTCGAGGGCTACGCTAAAAAGGGATGCCCCTTCGTCAACAAGGGGGAATGTATCAAGGATGACAAGCACGTGTTCAAGCACGTGCTCGAGTTCCCCTGCGTCAAGGAGCCGGCTACTGGCGGCGCCAAGGAGGCCTTCTACGCCATGCATCACCTTAAAGGGTTTGTCCGGGATTGCCAGAACCTAACTTTGCCATCTAGTTTTCGAGCATGGGCCGAAAATTTGGCGCGAAGGGACGATGATGATCTTAGAGAAGACCTCCATCGCATCCAGGTTAAGTTGTCAGAAATCATCGTGGAAGATGTCAACACAAGGGGAGGGGTCCTAAAACACAACATAGGGTTGACTAAGAGGGAGATTGAAAATATTCTTCGTCAACAGGGTGACAACAAGACATGGATGATGAAGGATGGCTATCTACAATTTCCGAAGCCGAGCGTTAGCAGTTCTCAACATTGATCGATGTGTGCGCCTAGAATTATCATAGATGTCTATGTGTAGTGTTGTGTCACAAACTATATACTACCATGGCCGTATGTTGTAAACTATATACTACCATGGTCGTATGTTGTAAACTTCACTATTGTGGTCGTTGTCGTCGAAGTTCTATGATTATGATCGATGTGCTATCTTCTATGTTTACTGATCTTTTGCTTTAGTTTATGTCAATATATATGCATGTGAACCAGTTTAGTTCTTTCTGTTGCATGATTTACTAATATGCCTTATCTATAGAGATGACGAAGTGGTACGTGGTGTACAAGGGTTGGGTTCCAGGAGTCTACGATGAGTGGGAGGACTGTCAGAAACAGGTGAACAAGTTTAGCGGCAACAACTACAAAGGATACGCGACTCGAGAGGAGGCGGTATCCAAGTGAAGGAACCACATGTGGAAGGAGAACTGAATGAAGATATTGCTAGTGCTCTTGCTCACCGTCATCACAGCTGTATTCTGTTTGATTCTAGTGTAGGCAATGAACACTTCATTTGTAATGTGATGAGATGGTGAACTTTGTAACAAACACTTGTATAAATATTCGCCACCTTTGACTTGTATTGTAATATGATGACCACTTGTCTATCTCGTTCGGGATCTAAGTAGTGTGATGGCACTATATTTGTGTTTGTATTATATTTGTTTTCATATACTAAGTCAAATATATTGTTTCTGTATAATACTGTATATTACCTGTATAATACTGTATATTTGGACAAGTTTCGATTTTTTTAATACTTGATATTCAAACCAGTGGCTCATTGTTTTTACCTTCTGTGGCGCATTGCACTTCAGTGGCGCATTTTCCAGAATGCGCCACTGAACAGAGTCCTGTGGCGCATCAGCCAAAATGCACCACAAAAGTATCATGACTTCTGTGGCGCATTTCGGAATGCGCCACAAAAGTTTTCATCAGTGGCGACATAACAGTGGCGTCCCTGCCATGCGCCACAGAAGCCCAATATAGCTGCGCCACTGATGAAGGATTTCCTAGTAGTGAGAGATTGATTTCAGCCCCAATCTTGATCATGCCGGATATCACGAAGCCCTTTGATGTGTATTGTGATGCATCCAAGATTGGTCTCGAATGTGTGTTAATGCAAGGAGGCAAAGTAATGTCCTATCTATCCCGGCAACTGAAGCAACATGAACAGAATTACCCCACCCATGACTTAGAGTTAGCCGTAGTAGTCTTAGCCTTGAAGACATGGCGTCATTACCTCATGGGTAATCGCTATGAGATTTATTCGGATCACAAGAGTTAGAAGTATATTTTTACTCAGAATGAGTTGAATATGAGGCAAAGGAGATGGATAGAGTTAATAAAGGATTACGACCTTGACATTCACTACCACCCCGGCAAGGCCAATGTGGTAGCGTATGCTCTTAGTAGACTGCCATGTAGATTAAACACCATGATTCTGAAAGAGCAACTAAGTTTGCATAAGGAGTTGGAGGATTTTAGAATGGAGCTAGTTAGCGAAGGATTCCTAGCCATTATTAAACTTCAACCCACTTTGATAGATCGGATAAAAGAAGCTCAAAAAGGAAATGCCAGTATCGACGGAATTAAGCATCGTATCGGTACGGGTAAGGTACCCGGATTCACGGAAGATGAAGGAGTTCTGTGGTATAAGGGAAGAATCTGTGTGCCAGTAGATTCAGAGTTGAAGAAAGTTATTCTGCAAGAAACACATGATACTCTTTATTCTATTCATCCGGGAGGAATGAAGATGTATCAGGATTTGAAGGAGCAATTTTGGTGGCATAAAATGAAGAGAGAAGTCAGAAGCTATATAGCCAAGTGTGATATCTGTCAGAGAGTCAAAGCAGAACATCAGCGACCCGCGGGACTTTTGCAACCGTTGCAAATTCCAGAATGGAAATGGGATTCAGTTGGAATGGATTTCATCACCGGATTACCTACATCTAATAGAGGAAATGATTCTATTTGGGTCATAGTGGATAGACTTTCCAAAGTAGCTCATTTCCTACCAGTCAAGACCACTTATCAAATCTCAAAGCTAGCAGAGTTGTACATCGCTAGAATAGTCAGTCTGCATGGAATCCCCAAAAACATTGTGTCGGATCGAGGAACCCAGTTTACCTCAAGATTTTGGAAGAAAGTCCAAGAAGGTTTAGGAACCAAACTGAACTTTGGCACAACTTATCACCCGCAGACCGATGGACAAACAGAGAGAGTAAACCAGATACTCAAGGATATGTTGGGAGCTTGTGTATTGGAATATGGATCCAAATGGGAAGACTGCCTACCTTTAGCAGAATTCTCATAAACAACATCTTGCAAATGGCCCCATTTGAGTTAATGTATGGAAGGAAGTGTCGTACCCCCCTAAATTGGTCGCAAGTAGGAGAGAGTCGGATTTTCGGACCAGACATCCTACAAGAAGCCGAACAGAAGGTTCACAAGGTCCGTGAACACCTCAAGACCGCTCAGTCCAGACAGAAGAGTTATGCGGACAAGAGACGTCGAGATCTAGCCTTCAATGTCAGAGACTTTGTTTATCTCAAAGTATCACCCTTGAAAGGAATGCAGCATTTCCAACTCAAAGGAAAGCGTGCACCCAGATATATTGGACCCTTCAAGATTTTAATTCGCTGAGGAGAAGTATCATATCAGATAGAACTGCCAGAAGAGATGTCAGCCGTGCATGATGTGTTTCATGTCTCGTTACTTCGGAAATGTTTAGAAGTTCTAGAGACGATGGAAGTTTTCAAGAACATCAATCACAGAGCCATTGAAATCAACCCGGACTAAACCTATCGTGAAGTACCCGTTCGTATTTTGGAAGAAGCTTTCCAAACTACTCGAACCAAGAGTATCAAGTTTCTCAAGATCCAGTGGAGCAACCATACTGAAGAAGAAGCCACTTGGGAACGAGAAGATTACATGAGGACAAAGTTTCCCAATATCTTTAGTTCCTAGTTTTTCCTGAATCTCGGGACGGTATTCTGTTTAAGGAGGGAAGGATTGTTACATCTCAAAAATATTAATGAGGATCAATTTCTAATTAACCAAAAATTAGGGTTAACAAAATCTTTTATTAATTAAATCCTATATTAATGCTTGTGTGTATGAATGCTTGCAATGCCAAGTTTGATTGTTGTAAATGATGAGAAATGATTTAAAGATCAAAACCATATCATCTAGGTCATTTCCAAACCAGATCAAAACAAAAGAAAAGTAAAATATGAAGCATATGACCTAATGGTCATTTTTTCCAAAGTTAACCACTAGCTCACTTTGAGCATCTCTAGGAAGTGATCTCAAACAGAAACAATTCCATTTATTTTCTCCCCTTGATAGACCTAGTGACACTAAACACAATGGATCTTTCCTACCTTGCAGAAACCTTTTCAAATCCATTTGAGAGGCAATTCAAAATTGAATCTATCTTATGTATCAAGATAGCCATTTTTGGGAAACCACAAAAACCATCACCACTTAGCAAACCATTTCACCCAGAGACTATCAAGATTACTACCATCACACCCACCAAAAATCACTTGAAAATATGAAAGTTTAGTTCTTGCGGCCATTTGATCGAGCACCTGGTGATCACAGTACAACCTCAACAACTATACACTATTTTGATCAATCCTTTGATCATCCTTGTGACCTCATCAAGCTCACATGACGTGCCCTTAACTCACTCAGTACCAGCCCATGCGAAGGATCGCCTCTCACTCGTCCAATAGACTAGTGCCGACCATAATTGAGCTCACCTTTGCCACCCGACGCGGACACGCTGCCATAGACAACACCGCCCTCGCCCACGATGTCTAGGAGGTAGCCCTGGCCTCACCGCCCCTGCCTGTGCATACCTCGACCAATGACCGCTTGTAGAGACACCAGCGCAGACGCGCCCATTTAACCCCAGACCATGCCGGTCGCCGCGCCAGAGCACCGAGCAATCCCGTGTGCACACGCCGCGCCTTGCTCCCTCCTTGCGCCATTAAGTTCGCCATGACTCCAGCAAGATCCTAGACACGACCGTTTAACCCCGTGCTCACCGTGACCACCATACGCCATGATGAATGCCGACGGTACCGCCGCAGAGCATGAATGTTCTAGAACGATGGAGACCGCGCCTCGCCGTGCCACTGTGCGCATGATGACCGCCCTGTGAAGCACTGTGTCAACCTACATCCTTGTCCATGCTGATAGCTCACTATAACTACGTCGCCAACGAGATCGAGCAATGCCGCCGTGCCCCATTCGTTGCAGTATAAAGAGAGCCCTCCTCCAGCCTCAAAAAGCACACCATTCCACTCCTCTCTCACCCAGCAACCTCTCCGACCCATCCCTGGATCAAGGCGAGCACCACCTCGCCGGAATTTCACCGGAGTTCCCCGCTACAGAGGAGGAAAGGAGCCGACGCTAGGAGCCGCCCCCGGAGCTGCCGCGACCACCAGTCGAACCGCCGTTGTCGACTTGTTTGTTCGCCCACCTCACCGGACCTAGCTGGAGCCCTGGTAAGCCCCCGAAGACCCCCCGCCATAGTGCCAGGGTTCTATCTCGCGCGCCCTTTGCGACGGAGACGACGACGCCCAGCCGTTGATCGTGCTCTAATCCTAAGGCCTAGATTAGCTGATATCGCTTCGCGTTTGATTAGCCAATGACATGTGGTACCATCCCCGGTGCAGCCCGCAGCGCGCGCGTCGCATAGTTGGGCCAGCCCATTAGCATTCCCGCGCGTAGCCCACAAATTCAAACTTAGTTTTTCCTTTTATTTGAAAATCTCATACTGTAGGTAACTTTTAAAATCAAGTCAGAAAGATTCACTGAACCAAATTGAATGAATCTAATTTTGTTTGAAAGTAGATGAAAATATACAATCACTCCCGTTGGATTCAAACAATTTGAAACTATAGATCACCCACAGTAAAAATAACAAGACAATGGCTTTTATCACTTCAAACATTTTTCTAAAATTTAACCATACGTGATTTTGAGTTGATTCCAACTCTCAAAAATCACATTCGCCACGACCTATCTGAATATGTAAAAATATATAATTTTGCATACAGTAGTCCTGGGCCAAAATTAAAGAATGGCTTTATAGTCATTTATAGTCACTTAAATACTATCAAATGGTTTTGTTAAATTTTGTAAATTAGGCCAACCACTTTAAATCACATTTCCAAGTATTGGAATATGTGTGATGACATGTTTCAATGTGATCCCATATTGCAATTGGGGAATATTAAATCTTAAGTAACTTTTCAATGAGTAGAAATTACTTTTCTAAAATAAGATAAATAAAATCTTGTCACCCTTTTCTTGTAATGGTAGAGATGATGCTAGATCATCTAGTGTGACCCTTGTGTGTTAAATAGAAGTATTTAAGTATTGTTTGGTGATTGTGTACCTCGTATTTATTTTTAGACGCTAGTATCAATCCGGGCTACGAGGAGGAAGAATTCTATGAAGACGCGGAAGGGAACTTCGACCACCTTACCAACCATGGCAATCTATACTAAGCATGCTACACCATGTAAGTCCCACTATGTATACTATTATGACACCACTTTGAGTATACCAATCCCAAGTTTTACTTGCAAGCTTTATCTTTCTTTATTTTATCAAAGTTGTTCAAGTAGTTAATCAATTGATGATTAGTGGAAATTTAGGAAAGATGCCATCAAGAGCTCGGAACTTGATGTAGGTAGTTAGACTTGATTAGCACCCCTCAATAGTGACACCCTCATTGAAAGATGCTATTGCTAAACCAATCTTGATCACTATAGATGGGAACAAATGATTATGAAAACCTTGGAATGATGAGTCATTCTATTGAAATGTTTTGACATGTGTTACGGACACGATGAGGGAAAATGGTATTGAATGAAGTATGTGAACCGACTTTGATAAAAACTGATGGTTGGGTTCGGATGCGATACTATTCCAATTTTATCGTAGAACCATAATACCCGAGTTTGGGTAGGGCTTAACTAGAAGTTTATGTGTCTTAGTACAGGTTACCTCGCGGAACGAGGTGAGCTGAGGCTACCTTGTGATTGTGACTAGGAGGCCAAATTCATAGGGGAGCTGAGGCTACCTATGCAGTTCCTAGCATGACAGATGGTTATGGCTAGGAGGCCAAATTCATAGGGGAGGTGCATATACTAGGGTGTGTAATTTAAAGGTTAGGATTGATTATCCGCATACCAAGTATGATGATTCAGGATTATCCCTGACGGGTGTAGAAATGTTGTGGTGAAAGTGTACGACCTCTGCAGAGTGTTAAACTATTCAAATAGCCATGTCCGTGGTTATGGACAGTTGGATGGCCATACTGTTCCATTGTCAGATGTTTTGAAAATGACTTGTGACTTGAAGTATGACTTTGACTTGACCCCACAATGATGTGGACAATGATTTATTTTCTCACTTAAGTAATCTAGACAACTAAAGTTAGGTAAGTACTTGTGAAATAAAATCGACTTGTTGCAAACAACCCTAGAGCTTAGTATTCCTATTAGAATGGTCTTACTTCTTTAGCGATTGTTTGTGAGTACTTAAAAGTATTCATGGCTTTATCCCTGGCTATTCCCATGGCCATACTATGATGGAGAGTACAAGGAGGATGCACAGCAGGACGCCTATGATAACTAGGATCATCTCCCATCCTCAGTGATACGTCGTAAACGTATCTATAATTTTTGATGTTTCATGCTTGTTTAGTATCTACTTTGCTTTGATTTGTCTACACTTTGAGGCGTTTTTATATGCTTTCTAGAACTAACCTATTGACAAGATGCCAATGTGCCAGTTGCCTGTTTATTTCTATTTTGGTTCCAGAAAAGGCAGAAAATCAATATTCTCGGAATTGGACGAGAAAAAAGCCAATCTTCCTATTTTTCCCGGAGCAACACGGAACCACGAAGCAGAGGTGGAGGAGGACACCAGGGTGGCCGCACCCCCCTAGGCGCGGTCCAGCCCTGGTGGCACCCACAGGGGGTGTGGGCCCCCTGGTCCTTCACCGACCTTGCCTCCTTCGCATATAAGAAGCCTTCAACCCAAAAACCCTAAAAAATCCATCAAAAAGACACGAAAAGTTCCGTTGTGCCGCTGCCACCGAAGGGGAGTTTCGGGGGACAGAAAGTCTCTATTCTGGCACCCTGTCGGGACGGGGAAGTGCCCCCGGAGCCATCTCCATCAATCTCCACCACCATCTTCATCACCGTTGCTGATTCCCATGATGAGGAGGGAGTAGTTCTTCCTCAAGGCTAAGGGATCTACCTGTAGCTATGTGTTCATCTCTCTCTATGCATGATCTTGCTGTGATCAGGAGCTTTATAATCAAGTATATCTACCTTGCTACTCAAGTGCTTCAATAGATCTCTGCTCTACCCATGTGTGTGAAAGTGACAGCGTGCATGCCATGGTGGCACTTAGGCTAGAGTCTACATAAATACTCATCGTGCTTTAATAGATCTATGATTTTCCCCACGTGTGTGACAGTGACAGCGTGCGCGCCGTGTGTGGCACTTAAGCTAGATTATATATATATTTGTTATGGGTTATATTTGGAGTTGGATGTCTCTGGGTAATTGTGGTGTTTGTTGGAACCATCTAGCGCTCAAGGTGACAGTGTGGGGTTATATAGATGGGGAAGGCGGGCTTTGAGGAGTGCTGTTATAGCCCTACCATGGATTAGAGTGTCCAACCGGAGAGTAGTTAAGAGTAGTATCATGAAGAGAGGATATTTATATGAAAGAGTGTTCACTAGTGAAAGTATGATCCCTAGGCCTTGTTTCTAAGCATTGAAACACCGTTTGCATCTAGATCTGTTGCATGTTTGCTTGCTTCCATCCTTTTGCCTTTAGTCTTTACCTCACCGTCAAGCTATGTTCTGGCACTCACACACATTAACCCACGTCAACAACAAGTCAGAAGCTATTTCATGGCACCGTTACCACTTGTATTTCACTATCTCTTCACCGAACTAGTGCACCTATACACCTGACAAGTGTATTGGGTGTGTTGGGGACACAAGAGACTTCTTGTATCTTGATTGCAGGATTGCTTGAGAGGGAATACTTTGACCACTTCCTCCCTGAGATTCTATAAACCTTGGGTAATCCACTTAAGGGAAACTTGTTGCTGTTCTACAAACCTATACACTTGGAGGCCCAACAATTGTCTACAAGAATAGAAGTGCATAGACATCACTTAGCATTGCATGTTACCCTGAAGATGGAGCCTCGACCACGCTACTACTATTATTCCGCTGCTTTGATTTTGTAGTCAGACTTGATCATGAGATCAACTATTTGTAAGACTATTATGGTTTGTAATGGATGATGTATTGTGCTACCAATTATGTTATGTCTCGCAAAAATGGTAATCCTGGGATTGCGATGTATGGCATAACAGGCATCTAGGATTAAAAATCTGGGTGTTGACAAGAAACCCTAGGTACCCGATCAGAATTCCACGAAAAAGTCTGTAGCTGCCGCCACCAACATCCCTAGATCGGGAAGGATCTGAAGCTCTTCCCGGCACCCTGCCGAAGAGGGGAGATCAACCCGGAGTCCTTCTTCATCACCATGCCAGCCTCCGGAGTGATGTGTGAGTAGTTCATGTTTGGACTACGGGTCCATAGCAGTAGCTAGATGGTTGTTTCTCCTATTTTGTGCTACCATGTTTAGATCTTGTGAGCTGCCTATCATGATCAAGATCATCTTATTGTAATTCTACATGTTGTGTTTGCAGAGATCCGATGGATATTGAGTATTATGTCAGATTGATTATTGTTCTATCATGTCTATGTTACTTGTGATCTTGCATCCTCTTCGTTGCTAGTAGTTTCTTTGGCCAAGTATTTACTTGTGACTCCAAGAGGGAGTATTTATGCTCGATAGTAGGTTCATGCCTCTAGTAATCTGGGAGAGTGACAGAAACTTCTAAGATTGTAGATGTGTTGTTGCTACTAGGGAGAAAACAACAATCCTTTGCCTAAGGGCAATTGTATTGTTTACATTACACACTTTGCTTAATGCAATTATCTGTTGCTTGCAACTTAATACCCGAGGGTTGTTCAGATGATATCCCGAAGGTGGATTATTAGTCATAGATGCAGTTGGATTACGGTCTATGTATCATGTTGTAATGCCCAAATGAATCGCATAGTGATCATCATGTCATGTACATGAATTGTTATGCATTCTCTATTTGTTAATTGCCCCACTATAATTTGTTTACCCAACATGTTATTTATCTTATGGAGAAAACACCTCTAGTGAACTATGGACCCCGGTCCATTCCTTTCCATTTATATTCTACCTACTGTTTACTATTTACTTTCTGTAATTACCACAAGCAATTACTTTCTTCCACACTATATGTTTAATCCTTTGTTTTCAGCAAAACCAGTGAGCTTGACCACCTCATCGATCAGTTGGGGCAGAGTATTTTGGTTGTGTTGTGTGCAGGTTCCACATTGCTAGCAACACCTTCAGAAGTGGTTTATTTCTCCTACTAGTTCGATAACCTTGGTTCTATAACTGAGGGAAACTTGTTGTTGTGCTCATCATACCTTCCTCTTGGGGTTCCCAACGGGCTCTATATCAACTGAGCACATCAATAGGCGAGCAGTTGACAAGTCGAGCATGCGGCGAGCTGCGCTCTTCGCTGGCGGCTCTACCTCGAAGGGCCACGGTGGTGGAAAGTATCGCTCTTGCCTGGAGTGCATGTGTAACATCCCAAAAATGTTAATCAAGGTTATCAAGTTCTAATCACCCAAATTTAGGGTTAACAAAAACTCTTGTGAATTAAAATCAATATGAATGCATGTGTGTATGTGATGAATGCATGCACGGACGTGTGTGATTGTTATGAATGACAAGGATTGGTTTAAATATGAAAACAACATCATCTAAATGATTTCCAAGCAGAATCAAATAAATAGAAATTCAAATATAAATAATATGAGCTAATGGCCATTTTGGCCAAACTTGTTCACTAGACCACTTTGAGTGTCTCTAGTCCAAGTTTCCTAACAAAAAAATCCAATTCTTTTCACCCCTTGCTAGACCAAGTAAAAGTGAACCCAAGCCCACCTTGCAAACCCACAGAAACATTTTGCAAATCTATGCCAAGGACAATTCAAAATTGAATCTAGTTCATATGGTAAGATCACCTTTTCTCAAAACCCAACCAAACCAGTTCACCTTGACAAATCCAAACAACCAGAGACTACCTAGTATGTTACCAGTACACCCCCCAATTTTCATCCAAAAATTCCAATCTAAAATTCTTTCGGCCATTTCATCAAACACCTTCTAAGCACAAATCAGAGAAAACAACAAACACTATTGTGAGCAGTGTTATGGCCAAACTTGTTCCCTCTGTAGCCCTCACCACACTCCCAGTAGGTCATAAACCTTGTCTAAGCAACTCTATCCCACTGTGTACTTGACCATGCCATCAATGGCATTCATGGCCGAGCACACTTGCCACCCCCACCGTCGACAGCAAGATACAAGCGTAGCCAGCCTCGCCAACCTTGTCTACCATGCCGCCCATGCCTCACTACACCCTTTAGACCAGCCCTAGCTCGAAGACAGAGAGAGGAACCGCCAGAAATGTCGTGCCCGCTCCGCTGTCGACCATGCCGACGCGCACCGCAGTGCAGCGCCGTTCCCACTAAACCCGACCACCTCGAGCCTTCGCGTCCCATCTACATGATCACCACCGTCCCAGGAGACAACCAGACATGCTTGTTTCCTCGACCGCGCCCCGTAGCTGCCGCACGCCGCAGAGTTTGCCGTTGGTACCGCGTAGAGCACCGCACGTTCCCGACCAAACCCCACCGCTCCATGCTTTACCTTTAAGCCAGCAATAACCGCCAGGAGACCGCGCACCATCCCCTAGCCTCAGCCACGCCGCTAGCCGCATGTACCATTGCCTCTGACGACCTCTGCCCACGCCGTGCTTCCCCTCTCGCTCGCCTATAAAAGGAGGCCTCCCCCGCACCATTTCTTCACACCATTCCACTCCCCACCTCTCACTGATCCTTCCCACTTATTCCCAGAGCAAGGTGAGCTCTCTCTCGCTGGAATTTGGCCGGAGCCTACCGCTGCTGGAGGAGAAGGGCACCGTCGATTGCGGCCACCCTAGGAGACGCCACCAGTACCAGGAGAACCGCAATCGTCGACAACCTCGTTCGCCCCCAACGCCGACCCTTGCCTGAGCCCCGGTGAGTCTCCCTAGACCCCCACTGTCCGCGTTAGGGTTAGTTCCTCGCCGGAGTAGCTCGTCGTCGACGACGACCCTCAGTCATTAGATTAGAATTAGATCGTAAGGCTCAAATTCATAGATACCATTTCGTTTAGTTAGTTCCGCTGACCAGTGGACCCCAACTGTCAGCAGCCCCCGCGTGCGCTGTGTGCAGTGGGCCGGCCCAGTAACTCTCCCGTGCGACCCAGTTAGTTTAAATTTAGATTTTCCATTTAGTTTCAAAACTTGTTCAGATAGTGACTTTAAAAATCAATTCAGGAAGATTCACTGAACCAAATAGCATGAAACCAATTTTGTTAGAAAGTTATTGGAATTCTTAATCCAAGCCCGTTGGATTCAAACCATTTGGAATTATAGATCACCTATAGTAAAATAATAAGGCAGAGACTTTTCTACATTCAAACATTTTTCAAAAATCAACTGGAACTGTCGGAAGAGATGTCAGCCGTGCATAATGTGTTTCATATCTCGTTACTTCGCAAATGCCTATAAGCCCCAGTGAAGACCGAAGTTTTCAACAATATTGATCACAGAACCATAGAGATCAACGATGACCTGGCATATCCCGAAGTACCCATTTGTATTTTGGAAGAAGCCTTCAGAACCACCAGGACCCGGAGTATCAAGTTTCTCAAGATCCAGTGGAGTAACCACACTGAAGAAGAAGCTACCTGGGAGCGAGAAGACTACATTAGGACGGAGTTTCTAGATCTCTTTAAATCCTAGTTTTCTCTTTTTCTCAAATCTCGGGACGATATTTTGTTTAAGGGGGGAAGGTTTGTAACATCCCAAAAATATTAATCAAGGTTATCAAGTTCTAATCACCCAAATTTAGGGTTAACAAAAACTCTTGTGAATTAAAATCAATATGAATTCATGTGTGTGTGTGATGAATGCATAAATGCTTGCAAGGACTTGTGTGATTGTTATGAATGGAAAGGATTGGTTTAAAGATGAAAACAACATCATCTAAATCATTTCCAAGCATAATGAAATCAACAAAAATTCAAATATAAATAATATGAGCTAATGGCCATTTTGGCCAAACTTGTTCACTAGACCACTTTGAGTGTCTCTAGTCCAAGTTTCCTAACAGAAACAAATCCAATTATTTTCACCCCTTGCTAGACCAAGTAAAAGTGAACCCCATCCCACCTTGCAAACCCACATAAACATTTTGCAAATCTATGCCAAGGATAATTCAAAATTGAATCTAGTTCATATGGTAAGATCACCTTTTCTCAAAACCCAACCTAACCAGTTCACCTTGACAAATCCAAACAACCAGAGACTACCTAGTATGTTACCAGTACACCCACCAATTTTCATCTAAAAATTCCAATCTAAATTTCTTTCAGTCATTTCATCAAACACCTTCTAAGCACAAATCAGATAAAACAACAAACACTATTGTGAGCAGTGTTCTGGACAAACTTGTTCCCTCTCTAGCCCTCACCACACTATCAGTAGGTCATAAACCTTGTCTAAGAAACTCTAGCCCACTGTGTACTCGACCATGCCATCAATGGCATACATGGCCGAGCACACTTGCCACCCCCACTATCGACAGCAAGCTACAAGCGTAGCCATCCCCGCCAACCTTGTCTACCATGCCACACGTGCCTCACTGCCCCCTCTAGACCAGCCCTAGCTCGAAGATAGAGAGAGGAACCGCCGGAAACGCCGTGCCCGCGCCGCTGTCGACCGTGCCGACGCGCACCGCAGTGCATGCACCGTTCCCACTCAACCCGACCATCTCGATCCTTCGTCTCCCGTCTACACTATCACCACCGTCCCAGGAGACCACCAGACATGCTCGTTCCTCGACTGCGCCCGGTAGCCGCCGCATGCCGCGGAGTTCGCCGTCGGTACCGCCCAGAGCACCGTATGTTCCCGACCAAACCCTAAAGCCCCACGCTTTACCTTTAAGCCAGCAATGACCGCTAGGAGACCATGCACCGTCCCTTAGCCTCAGCCACGCAGCTAGCTGCCTGTACCATCGCCTTCGACGACCTCTGCCCACGCCGTGCTGCCCCTCTCGCTCGCCTATAAATGGAGGCCTCCCCCGCACCATTTCTTCACACCATTCCACTCCCCACCTCCCACTTCTTCTCGGAGTAAGGCGAGCTCTCCCTCGCTGGAATTTGGCCAGAGCCTCCACTGCTGGAGGAGAAGGGCGTCGTCGATTAAGGCCACCCCAGGAGACGCCGCCAGTACCAGGAGAACCGCTATCGTCGGCAACCTTGTTCGCCCCCATCGCTGACCCTCGCCTGAGCCCCGGTGAGCCTTCCCAGACCCCCCTAGCCGCGTTAGGGTTAGTTCCTCGCCGGAGTAGCTCGTCGTCGACGATGACCCTCAGCCGTTAGATTAGAATTAGATTGTAAGGCTCAGATTCATAGATACCGTTTCATTTAGTTAGTTCCACTGACCAGTGGACCCGAATTGTTAGCAGCCCGTGCGTGCGCTGTGCGTGGTGGGCCGGCCCAGTAACTCTCCCGTGCGACCCAGTTAGTTTAAATTTAGATTTTCCATTTAGTTTCAAACCTAGTTCAGACAGTGACTTTAAAAATCAATTCAGGAAGATTCACTAAACCAAATAGCATGATACCAATTTTGTTAGAAAGGTATGGAATTATTAATCCAAGACCGTTGGATTCAAACCATTTGGAATTATAGATCACTTATAGTAAAAATAACAAGGCAGAGACTTTTCTGCATTCAAACATTTTTCAAAAATCAACCGTAAATGATTTTGAGTTGATTCCAACTCTCAAAAATCACATTTGACAAGTCCTTTCTAAATATATAAAAATATCTAGGTTTACTTGTAGTAATAATGGACAAGTAATAAAAGAATGCCTCATAGGCATTTCTAGTCACTTTAATTAATTAAAATAATAATGTTAAACATTATTAAATTGTGACACCACTTTAAATCACATTCCCAAGTATTAGAATATGTGATGATGACATGTGTCAACATGGTCCCATGTTTTAATTGGAGAATATTAAATCTTAAGTAGTTTCTTAATGAGTAGAAATTACTTTTCTGAAATAAAATAATTAAGACTAAGCCTTTAATTCTTGTGATGATTGTGATGATGCTAGATCATCTAGTGTGAACCTTTGTGTGCCAAATAGAAGTAATTAAGTATTGTTTGGTGATTGTGTACTTCGTATTTATTTATAGACGCTAGTACCGACCAAGGATACGAAGAGGAAGGATACTACTACAAGGAAGAAGGAGAAGAAAATCTCAACCACTGCACCAATCAAGGCAAGCTATCTAATGCAGGCCTAACACTACAAGTGAACTATGCAAGATATTATCTTAGAAAGCAAGCTAACACTTGCAAGTTATCTTACCTAACAAGCTATCTAATGCAAGCTACCGTTAGCAAGCTAACACTTGCAACTTTGCAACCAAGATAACCTATGTAATGCATTAGGCATGCTTTGGTTATACCACCTTGATTATACCAAATCCCAGTTTTATTTGCAAGCTTTATTATTTTATTTCTTTATCAAAGCTCTTTTACTTTTACTTAGCCACTTGTGAATTTTGGAAGGTTATTATAGGTAGCATAAAGAGCATAAAACTTGGCCTAAGTTAGATATAATTAGATGTCATCCTGGGGCATGAGATTAGATTTATATAAGTAACACTTGACTAGCACCCCTCATTAGTGATTACCCCCAACTTTAGTGGCTAGTGCTAAGCATAAAACTTGATCACTTTAGATGGGAATACTTGGTGAAAATGGTTATGAAAACCTTAGAATGATGAGTCATTCTAATGAGATGTTTTGATATGTGTTATTGAACACCAGATGATTTGATGATGAAAATGTTGAGGAATGAGCCTTAGCCCTTTATAAAACTAATGGTTGTGTTCGGATGCGATACCATTCCAATGTTTACCGTACAACCACAATACATGAATTTGGGTAGGGCTTGAATGGAAGTTTATATACCTTAGTATGGGTTCCCTTGCGGCCGAGGTTTGAGCTGAGGCTACCTCCTGATGATTGACCACCTGTGCAGTTCCCAAGATGATAGATGGTCATGGTTGGGAGGCCAAACTCATAGGGGAGGTGCCTATACTAGGGTGTGTAATTGAAAGGTTAGGATTGATTATCCGCATACTAAGTATGGTGAATCAGGATTGTTCCTGACGGATGTATTGAATATTATGGTGAAAGTGTACAACCTCTGCAGAGTGTCAAACTATTCGAATAGTCGCATCCGCGGTTATGGACAGTTGGAGTGGTCATACTATTCCGTCGTTAGATGTTTTCAAAATGACTTGTGAAATGAATCTTGACTTTGACTTGACCACAACAGGGTTGTGATATGAAACTTAAGTTCCCACTTAGGTGTTGAAAGACATTAAACTAGTTTTCTTTATTTATAAACTCAGTTAGAGATAAACTTAGATTTTTGCAAAACAACCTAGAGCTTAGGATTCCTACTCAAACTACTTACTTGTTAGTGATATTTTGCGAGTATTTAAAGAGTACTCATGGCTTTGTCCCTGGCTATTCCTATGGCCAGACTATGAGGACGACTACCAGGATGATGGACAACAGGAAGTCTATGACAACTAGGATCATCCCGCATCGTCATCACTGCCTGCGACCCCGAAGATGGAGCCGTGATCATGCTTCTATTATTATTATTCTATTGCGTTGATTATATTAGGACTGGATCATGAGATCCTTTATTTGTAAGACCTATATTATGGTTTGTAATGTATGATGTACTGTGATATCCAATCTGTTATGTCTCGCAAAAATGGTAATCCCAGGATTGTGATGTATGGCATAACAGGCATCTGGGATTAAAAATCCGGGTGTTGACAGCATGGACCCCGCGGCATGACGCGAGGCTTCCAAGGCACTCGAGATGTCCTTCATGATGATGGACTCCCAGGGTAACATTAGGCCCAAGACGCCACAAGCCGCGGTCATGGCGGCCACCACCTACCTCGCATCCAACCCGCCATTGGTAGGGGACCCAAGGAACACGATCCATAAATCCGCGCTTGCAGGACTCGAACTCGTCGGAGCTGCGCTCCACGACGAAACACTCGCGGATCCAAAGAAAAAGGCTGCGGTAAAGTTTACTCGAAGCCGCACACCCTCATCCGAGGAGGAAGAACATGACCTGCCTCGACGCCGCCATAGCCGATGGTGAAGGAGCAGCAACTACGACACTCGTAGTGAGTTCGCACAGCGCAAGATCGACAAGTCACACGCCAAGCGTGCGTGCTCAACTGAGTCCGAAGACGACGACATGGAGTTGTGCGGCACCAGGTGCTTCAGCAGGGCCATATGGCAATCACGGATGCTGAAGAACTTCAAGCTCCCTTCAGAAAACCCGAAATTTGACGGTGCACAGGAGCCGAAGATCTGGCTCGACGACCACTTTTCGTCAGTCAGGATCCATGGTGGGAGCAAAAACACAGCCATGCAGTTCCTTCAGCTACAGCTGACGGGCGCATCCAGGGCCTGGCTCAACAGCCTCCCCTCCGGATCCATCTGTAGCTGGGAAGAGTTGGTGTACAGCTTCATACGCAACTTCAAGGGCACCAGCAAGAGACCAGCTTCAATCGAAGAGCTACGTGCCTGCTGCCAGCGGTCCAACAAGTCCATCCGCTCATATATACTATGCTGGTCCATCATGAAAAATTTAGCCTCAAACATCTCGGAAGAGAGGGCAATCGACACCTTCAACGATGGCGTTAGGCGCCGTGAATTTAAGGAAGAGCTTGGGCGCGTGAAGCCCAAAACCATCGACCACCTAATGGACATCACCAATCGCTGGGCCGATAGCGAGGATGCCGTCAACCGAACATGTTCGGATAATGAAGATGACTTTGGCTGCAGGCGTGATCGCCGTGAAAAGAGAAGATCATGCGTCTACGATAATCGCGAGGAGGTCGACATGGTTGCGGCTGGTTACGCCGATCGACACGAATATGGCAACCGCAATAGCGGGTATCGCAGTGGAAACTACTGTGGTAGCGTAAGACCCACCCAAACGTGGCAGCGCTGCAACCGCGACGATGAACCATCCGCATTCGAAAAGCTGTCGGGGCCCTGCACCATCCACTTCTACATCAACAAACATGATGGTAAGAGGAAAGCCAGCCACATGCTGAAGGACTGCGGGGAGTTCCAGAAACTCCACGAGGGCTTCACCCAAATGCATCGCCAAGCGGTGAACCTAGGATTCACCCCTGCTCTAGGAACCGTCGCACACGGAGCTCCACCGCCGCCACCCGGAGGACCCGCGCAGCCTGCGGCTATGACGACGCAGAATAACGGGGCAGACGCATACCCACCACCGTTGGGGTCCATGATGATACAAAAGGGGTTCCCAACTAACAGGGTGCAGAAGAAGATCACTCGCCTGGTCAACTTGGCCATAACCTCTCCGCCAGCCATACCTGAGTACCTCAGCGACTCGGATCACCTGCGCTAGATACCTCGCCCAGGTCACTCTGCCCTAGTGCTCGAGGCCCAGATTGGAGGGTTTGAGATGAGCTGCGTCTTCATGGACGACGGCAGTAGCATCAACCTGATGTTCGCCAGCACACTTGCAGCTATACGGATCCCGCTATGCAGCCTAGAGGCATCGGACATGATGTTCCACGACATCGTCCCAGGGAAGGTCATATACCCCTGGGCAAAATATGGCTTGACGTCATCTTCGGTAAGCCCGACAACTTCAGGCGTGAGTGGCTTGAGTTCTAAGTGGTGGACTGGCCCTCATAGAACCATGCCATCCTTGGGCGTGTGGCATTCACAAGATTTCTGGAAGTACCGCACTACGCGTACCTTCTACTAAATATGCCAAGACCTAGGGGCGTCATCACCGTCCCAGGGAGCTTCACCAGGTCAGACAGGCGCAACAGGGACTTCAACAGAATCTCCCAATCGTTCGACATGCAGGAGTAGCTCACAAGGCTTAAGGAGGTCACAGACAACGGGTTGCCACCAGTCACCAGGCAAAACACACCTGATATGTCGTTCAACTCCACAGTTAACACTAAAACGATGCAGGTCCACCCGACAGATCCCGCCAAGATGACGTTGATCGCCAACAACCTGAGTACCGCATAGGAAAGAGCGCTTGTTAAATTCCTCCATGAGCGCTGGGAAATTTTTGCTTGGTGTCCTACGGACATGCGAGGAGTTCCTAGGGAATTCGACGAGCATGCACTCAATGTGTTTTCGGATGCAAAGCCAGTGAAGCAGTCGATGCGTCGACTGTTTGAGCCAAGAGCTGAAGCCGTTGGTCTCGAAGTCAATAGACTCCTTGATGCCAACTTCATAAGGGATATAAAGGAAAGCACCTGGGTAGCTAACCCCGTGCTGGTCCCCAAAAAGGACACAGACATCCTGCAGATGTGTGTGGACTTCACATCGCTCAACAAGCATTGCCCCAAGGACCACTTTCCCCTACCAATGATCGACCAAATCATCGATTCAACTGCAGGTTACGAGAAACTCTCCTTCCTCGATGCCTACTCAGGCTACCACCAGATTCGAATGAAGGTGGAGTATCAAGAGAAAACGGTGTTCATCACGCGGGTTCGGGGTGTTCTGCTACAACACTATGCCTTTCGGGCTGAAGAACGTGGGTGCCATGTACCAGCGATGCATGCAGGTGTTCCTGAAGAGCCAGATCGGTCGCAACGTGCAAGTCTATGTCCACGACATAGTAATCAATACCAAGGAGGCCAAAACACTCATCGACGATCTCCGCGAGACGTTCGACAACCTAGATCGCTACAAGATCAAGATGAATCCGGACAAGTGCGCCTCCGGCGTCTCGTCCGGCCAACTACTTGGGTACTTCATCTCTCAACGTGGAATCGAGGCTAACCCAAAGAAAATCAGGGTTATACTATCCATGGAGAAGCCCAAGAATGTCAAAGGAGTCTAGCAACTGGCTGGGCGAATCGCGACGCTCAACAGGTTCATCAGCCGCATGGGCGAGAAGGCCCTCCATTTCTATCAGCTATTGTGCAAGGCCGAAAAATTCGAGTGG
Source organism: Avena sativa (assembly GCA_916181665.1). Taxonomy (NCBI): domain Eukaryota; kingdom Viridiplantae; phylum Streptophyta; class Magnoliopsida; order Poales; family Poaceae; genus Avena; species Avena sativa. Next base: position 225,151,204 of record OV702296.1, read on the forward strand.
ACGGCCAAGGCCGACGAATCGTTCGAAGACATCAAGCGCCTGCTCTCCACATCTCCTATACTGGTAACACCAAAGGAGAGGGAGCCTATGCTGCTATACATTGCTGCCACGCACCAGGTGGTCAGCACCGCCCTTGTGGTCGAGCGACCCGAAGACGGAAAGACCCATGGGGTACAACGCCCAGTCTACTACCTCAGCGAGGTTCTGACCCCAACAAAGCAGAGATAGAAGGAGAAAACTGGACAGTGGGGCGGATGGAAATCCCACACCCACCCAGTGGATAGACGCCGCCTATGCTAGATTGCCTCTTCATAAAGTAAAGTCTCCGGAAGAGGCCAAAGTGAGGCTCGATATCGAGCCAGCACTCGCAAAGCGTGATGAAGCACGCAATGTGGAGAAGAGAGTTTGGTGACAAATGATGGAGTTGAAACCCATAGAGAAAAAGAATCCCACAAAGAAATTCGTGGGCAGGCAAAGAAAGGTCGCGAACAACAAAAGCGTAAAACATGACCCGAAACCCCTCAGGCGGGTGCGGGATTACCTCATGATCAGGAAGGATAGAGTCGCCTTGTTCTTGGAGATCAGGCCGGACTCGTGCAGCTAGCGCAAATCCGCATCCCTCATCTGAGTACGCTGCCACCCACCATCGGTGGTGCGGCTAGGAGCAGCGACATTCTTGGCGGCGCCAGCGGCGCTCGACCCCGCTGCAGTGGAGGAACTCTTCTTTGAATTGCCCATCTTGGCGGTGCAGCGAGGACGGCGATGCGAGCGGAGGAAATAAGAAGAGAAAATGCGGAGAATGTCCAACACGCAACACAAGCTCTAGAAATGGCAGTAGCAAGAAGAGGAAGGAAAATGACGAAAGAATAGATTACTCTGTTTTCACCACGATATAAAAGGAGGAGGAAGATGAAGAGGAGCCGTCGATGCAGAAGCCCTAACGCCTGCCTTACATCTCACCGTACACGTGTCAACAGTCGCCCGAACCGTCGTGAACACGCCGCCCACTATGCACGGGAATCGAGGAGGCACCGTAATTTTCACCAAAGTTACGTGTGACTAGTCAAAATCCACGTCAGAAGGTGGGACCCACCATCATCATGTCGCATCGTCTCTCCTGCCACAGACGGTTGAGCTTACCGGGCATCAGCAATGACGTCATCAAAGCAAAGCCGGCAACGGCTCGAAACTTTCGACTGAACAAAAGTACTTACTCGAGTCTATGACTCGACTAGTTACTCGGGGGCTACTCCTATCAGGAGCGCTGGCCACGCACCTGAGAAATAACAATAGTAAAAATGCCTCGAAGAAATCTCTGAGTCCTACGTCGAGTCTGTGACTCCACTACGGACTCGCGGGCTACTTCCATAGGGAGCGCTGGTCAAGCATTTGAACAAACATTAGCGTCGTTGACATCCGCAGAATTAAATTCTCTGCTCGAGTCTACGACTCGAACAGACACTCGGGGGCTACTCCCATAGGGAGTGCTGGTCGTGCATCCTATAAACTATTCAGATGATATGAACAAAAATCTTTTTGGCAACTTTGCCCAAATTAACGCTAAGTGAGAAGTTGTCTTCTTGGTCACCCGAAACACCTACGCGATAATAAACTTTCGGATGTTGTATCTACGACGCAAAGATAAGCCCTACAGGTTTCATCTGATGGCCTAGTAACGAACCAGACTGCGCTCTGCCAGTAACATACCATGACAACAGGCACGATGAAAAATCCTGACAGACGCATTGGGTATCTAACTTAAAACACTAGAATTAGACTAATATAAGACCTCAACAGCCAGAGTCGAATTTCGCCAGCATTGTTCCCGATTCGAGTCCCGGGACTCGAGTCTGAAGAAGATCGTGTTGTTTTGTCCAATGACGGTTAACTGACCCTGATCTGTTGGGTGAGTCAGGCACACGTATCAACAATTCCTATGAACTAACGTATTTACTCGAAAAACAGGTTCAAATGAGAAGCACCTAAAATCTTATAGAGTCTCCAGTCGAATCTATGATTCGACTGAACACTCGGGGGCTACTGACATGGATATACCCTATGGGTGCCTCACATTGGTATACCCGGTCCAGCCTAGGGAAGGCCCACGTAAAGACTTGCTATCCAAGAAGACTCCGGGTGGCCCAAGCACAGTAGAAGTTCGAATGCTTGGAGAACATGGCCAAGCTGTAGATAGATTATTCAAGGGTGAAACCCTAACATGTAACCGACTCGACCTACCCCGTGACCGGCAATATCTATATAAAGGCCATGAGGGCACGGCAAGGAAGATCTAGACAACTCATACACACACCTCACGTCAGATCACATCTGTGCACCCCTATAACCTTCAGTTCCGCCGTAATCAAGATCAGACAAGCATGAGTAGGGTTTTCCCTCCGGGGACCTGAACCTAGGTAAACCTCGTGTCCCCTTGCTGTGTATTTGGTAACCGTCCTGCGATCTCCAGTATCCTCATCTTCTTAAAAACCGAAGTCCATAACAATGAGCATTGACGAGTCGAACCCTCGTCAGTTTCTGCCATATATGCATCTCTATTTGGATCTGATATAAGCCACAAATAAGTACATGCTTTTATGTTTTTTATATAGGTTTGTAGTAAATCTTCCTACTATTATTTGTATCATTGTACCATGTGTATATATGGTACAAATGCATTTTGTTTTTTCCTAATGTTATATATTTGATTAGTATTTTTCTGATTATTTTGGAAGTATTAATTTCTTAGTTAGTAGTAAATTCTTGCTACTGTTATATGTATGATCAATATCACATATTTATTTGGTTTTTTTCTCAGACTGTTCCTTGTCACTTGAAGGAAAAACTCAACCAGTATGCCGATAAGTGGTTACCATCTCTGGCTGGAGGGCGTAGGTTTGAGCTTTTCCTGCAAAAAAGGGAAGATGCTACATCCATAAGAGGACTATTCTGGTTATCATTCTTGAGGACACACAATATTGTTATCCATGATGTGGTGACCTTTAGCCTAATCACAAAAGATGATGATGAAGGAGATAAAGAGGAAGGAGATGATCAAGTCTGTGTTTAGTATGGAAGTACATGCCCTAATGGTGACATCAAGTAATACCAGACTATTTATGATACGTGTTTTCTCCATCAAATGTATGTACATTTGAATTTTCTATTTGTGGATCCCTACATTATTTCTCATTTTAATTGTAATTCAATTTTACAGGATTTAGGGTGATATTTGTGGATCCCATCGTTAGAGGTGTTTTCTACAGGAGTGTTTTCACACATGTGTATGTCATTAATGTGGAAGACATGTATGCCATTATATTTGAGATGCTAAAGGATGTAAACATAATATGTCGGCTACATGATAAGGATGATTTTTTCCTTCTCTCTGATATACAATACTATGTTACAAGTCTCAGTGCATTTAATCTAGCTAACAACAGCTTTATGGGTTATTGTACCTAATAAGGACATGGTTACAATTTTACTTGTGTGTTTATAATTTATTAATGTGTTTTAATTATTTTATTATTTTAGGTCATACCATCAAGCTTTGCACTTGGTTACAACATCCCAAAGAATGGCATAGCTTTATTTCATGGTTATGGCATGGCCAACACAGTTACTGGCTAGTACACTATCTTGCATGAAAAATTGAACCAGATAGTGTTCTCCAATGCTTGGAACTTCTTCTGTAACATGAACCAACTTCAAGGTGGTTCAATAGTTTATGTGAGGGTGGAAATGAAGGAACACTTCATTGGCTTGTTCGTGACGAAAATTTGCTGAACCCTCCAAGTAAGACCCCGAATCGTTATTTTGTTTAGCTAGATCTAACGTAGGAACTATGTTAGATATGTTGCGAACAACTATGTTTGAAGTATTCGGTGTTATGAACAACTATGTTTGTAATATATTCACCTCCCTTGCCTTTTGGTCCTAGATATAATTCACAAGTTTTAGGATTAACAAAATATGGAGTGTCCGAATACATCCGGAGTTCTGACTACACGGAATTTATGCAAAATAGTTTAAATTGATGATAAATTCATATTTACGTAACCAAATGATCTCAAAACCTAATTAAACACCGGAATTAGTCAATTTCTAGACACTTCCACCTTATTGCTATTCAACAAGCGCATGAGCACTAGGAGATGTCATACCTTTAAGGATAAGATCCAAGGTTTGTACTATGTCGTGGGAATGGTCACGGCAGATGCTGCAATCGGCAGCGAGTAGTAGAACGAGGGGCAAGGGCGGCCAGCCATCTGCGGTGCGAGATGAGGGCGGAGACACAAGGTTTTACCCAGGTTCGCCCCCCCGGAGGGTAAAGACCTACTCCTGCTATATTGTATTATGAAGGTGGTACAATGGGCGAGCTTGGCGGCTAGGCGGCGAGTCGCTTGGGTGTATGATGGAACGTATCTCTACACACCCTGCAGGGAGGTTTATATAGGCTCACCTCCCCTAGGGTTTACATATCTCAACCGAATCAGTTAAGGCTTCGGTACTTGTTTAACCTAATCCGACCGGGTCTATCTACTCGCCTGGGCCTTCGGCTTCCAGTCGCTTGGATCCACACCGGGCCTTGATCCAGTCGCCGTCTTGCAGGCCCACTCGCCAGTTCCTGGGCCAGTCGGAAACGTCCTGCTGGGTATACCCCGGTAGGCACATCCCCATCAGTAGTCCACGAGGCCGTCGTCGATTGGGCGTAGGTGGTTGCTGGCAGTCGGAGTATACGGCTTCAAAGCAAGCATCCAGTCGAATCATCGGCGGGCTCCTATATGAAGGAAACCACTAATCATCCTGATCGCAGCTTTGGCGAGTCGAGTCGGCGAAACACTTAGTCACTGTCGTAGTGATCGGGTCAGCGAGCCGAGTGGCTGAAGTTGGACTGTTAAACGTGGTCAAACTAGCCATTGGGGTAATCCAACGGTAACTTTTGGCGTAATCACCGCGTAGTAACGGCTCCCTGATTTGGCGGGTAACAACCGCTATATAAGGGGAATGACAGGCGATCAGAGAACCATCTTCTCGCCATTTCCTCCGATTGTACGCACTTTCGCCTTCCTTCGCATCGCGATCCAGCCGACCCGAAATCCTCCGACCCCCCACAAATCCTTCCGCCATGGCCCTCTCCACCGAACCTTGGGGTAGATCTAAGTGTACGAGGGCGCAACTGGCGTCCTTCGAGGAGGCCGGGATCCTGCGCACCGACTGTTGGCGCATCCCCGCGGCCGGAGAGGTGACCCCGAACCCGCGCGAGGGGGAATTCATCTGCTTCACTAGCCACCTAGAATGGGGGCTGGGATTCCCTACATCCCTGTTCTTCCGGCGCTTCTGCGCCTACTACGGGATCCAACCGTCGGACCTGGGTCCACACAGCATCGAGCAGCTCGCCATCTTCGTGGCGTTCTGCGAGTGCTACCTGGGCTATCGGCCCTACTTCCCTCTATGGCAAGATCTGTTCCACGGACGGATCAGTCGCGAGGAAGCGGGCGGCCCAATGCTTGCCGCGGGCGGCCTGACATTCCAGCTGAAGTCGAAGGCTTCGTTCTTTGACTTGATGCTGCCCTCCAAGGCGGCGAGCAACTGGAAGATGGAAGACGGCCAGTCGGCAACCGGTCCAAACCGCGCCATCTCCAAGTCGGCAAGCTCCCCACCGACCAGCGGATGGTCGTGGACGAAATGATCCAAACCATCCGCAGTCTGAAGAAGAAAGGCCTCCAGACAATTAACTTATACAACTGCTGGCTCGGGCGGCGGCTCGTCCCTCTGGCTCGGCGCGACCACTACATGTATCAATACACAGGCCGGGAGGACTCGACGAAGTCCTGCCTCGCCGAGTGGAAGCTCGAGGACTACACCCCAGCACTGAAGAAGATCACCCAGGCAGTGTACCTGGACGCAAAGGCTGGGGTCGCCCCCTACACCGAGTGGAAGCATCCAGCCCCAACGGTAAATCACCTCGCATCATTCGCAGTCGTAGTTTTTGCAGTCGCGGTCATTCTAATTTCATTTTGTACTCATTGTAGCTATTCCAAGTGGTGGAAGGATGGCTCCCGCCTTCAGATGACGAGAACTCGAGCTCGTCTGTCTAGGACATGGGCGAGTCGCTTCCCGCCAAGGGCGACACCGAGAGCGACGAGAGCAAGGGCGACGACGAATCCGAGGAGGAGGTCGCCCTGCTGGTCCGCAAGACTCGCGGGCAGCGTCAGCATGAGCTTGAGGCGAGTAAAAGCCTTGAGCGTCATGATGATGATGACGAACTTTCGGAGACCACCTCACGCCGCCAGGCTACTCCATCGAAGAAGAAGAAGAAGGAGAAGGAGGTGAAGGCCCCTCCGAAGAAGAAGACGAAGCCGATGAGGCCGACCTTGCCACCGTACTCGGCGAGCAGCTCCGACGCCCCCAGCCCGGCCAAGGACGAGGCGCCGCCGACGGCAGCCGCGCTGGACACGGCCACTATCCTGAGCGAGGTGCCACTGGCCTCGATGCCTCCGCCATTCGCCCCAGTCTCTGGGCTAGGGGCCGCTCCGGTCGCGGCGGCTTCACCTCGCAGGGAAGCTCCCGCTGAAGATGTCTCAGAAACTCCCGTTGTGTAGCATCCCAATTGTCTAACAATTGTAATGCTACTTGGTCTAGTAATATAATGGCTACTTCCTATATATAATTGTTGCATCATAATTAAATCATGCTCATGTCATCATGCCACCTTGCATTTGAGCATCATATAAAACCCTTTTTGCTTTGGTTCTTATCTCATATGCATTGTAAATGGTATTTGCCTCTTGATATTGTATTTGGTTATTGATATATTGTTTAATGCCCAAGTTGAGTTGGGGGCATATCTTTTATTCCACTCCACCACCCTTTCTTTCACCACCTTATAATTCCACCATCCCTTTATCCATGAGCTTGTATTTTATTTTCTCTTGGTATTTAATCTAGCTCATGGGAGATAGGATGGATCTACTTCTACAATTATTTTGCTTGGCCTTTATTCCATATTTTGGAATGCATAAGAATAATGCCATGTTATTATTTTGTTTTCACAAGAATAACACATGGCATTTAATATTTTGCATGGGCCATGCAATCATCATCAACACCATTTATTTTCTTTGGTTTTTCCTTGGTTTTGGGTGGATCCTTCTTGTGAGCTCTCTTTTTCTCCCTCAATCCTCACCACCTTGCTACCTCATGCTATGCCTTAGGGATTAACCCTAATCCCCTACCCCTAACACTCTAACACCACACCATCCTCTCTCCACTTTCATCTCTAAAACCCTAACCCTAACCTCATACAAAACTCCCCCATGCCGAAGTTTTTCCCTCTCCCTTCCCCTCCTCTCTCTCTAACATGCTGGCCACCTGGCCCTCTCTCTCTCCCTGGCCCACACCCCAGCTACTCATCTAGCCACCCCAAACCCTAGCCCATGCCGAGCCGGCCCTAGCTAGCACCACTTTTGCATGGCCATCTATGTAATCTGTTTGACCAAACCACCTTGAGCTGGTCCCTCCCTCTCTCCCCTTGGATAAAGAACAAAGGAGGAAAGGGAAACCTACCTGATGCCTCCCTCCTACCTTTTTACAAAAAGTGAAACAAACCCCATGTGCAAGCCCTGACCCTCTCCTTATCTACGCCTCCTCCACGCCATGACCAGATCAAGATCAACCAGAAGATCCCCTCCCTCCGTCCTCCTTTCCCCAAGAAAAACCATGGCCATGGCCATCTCCATGCCTCTACTAGATTCCACCTCGGCCAAGACCCAAAGGAGGCGGTTGGAGCTGTGCTAGTAGGTGTCCCGGACGCCCAGGAAGGTGCCACTGCCTCTTCTTCTTCGACCTGTACCGGAGATCGATGCCGGATCTTGCCGGAGCGAGCTCGCCGCTGCCATGAACCCGTAGGACCCGACCTTGTCATGCCCAAGCCTCGCCGACGATCTGGCCGGTTACAGCTTGTTGGGATAGCTTGAGGACCTCCTGGTGAGCACCCGAACGACCCTGACATCCTCTCCTTCCTCTTCATGCCCTGCACCTCTAGTTCGTTCCGTCGAGCGGCCTCCGTGCGCCGCCACCGCCGCGCGTCGCGCTCTGGCCGACAGCAGCAGCTGCAGCAGCGTTTGTCCCCCTCTTTTCTCCGCCGTACCCCGCGCGCTGTAGCCCTCCTCCGATGTTGCTCCCTGAACGAAAGTTGTAGATCCCAGTACCCTCTTCGTTTTTCGTTTTTGGGACGACGCGTTTCGTCCAGCGTACGCGTCGCCATCGTCGCTGGAAGACGGCCAGTCTTTCACCGCCGGCAGCACCGCGTCCGTCAAAGTCAGCAGCAGCCGCTGGCCTTTTTGCGCTGGAGCCCCTGCCCTTTTTCCCGCCTGAACCCGCCGTCCCCAGAGCCCACCTGTCAGCCTCGGTGTTTTATTTGCAAGAAAACCCCCGGAAGATCCTGGCCATCACGGACAGACCCCCCCAGCGCCCTGGGATCACCCACGTGTCACGCCCCGGCTGGGCGACGCGTGCGCGTGGCCCCTCTGTACCCGGACCCACCTGTCATGGGTGCGGTTAGGAAAGACCCTAGTGAGAAAAGCCCCGCGCAGCCGCTGCGCCCCACCTGGGCTGAGTCAGCACTGGACCCACATGATAGTGTCGGTGGCTAAGTCCAGTTGAGTGTAAAAAGTTGTGGCGAATTTCTGTTAAATAAAAATGATTCTAGAAAATGTTTAAATTCAAATTCAAATCTGTTTTAAAATAACTTTTAAAATATAATTCCAAATTAAACATATAATATATGTTTTGAGATCAGAAAAATGTGAGGAATTCAAATATGCCCTTCAAAATATATTTTGAACACTTTAATTTTCGAGTTGATTAAAATTACAATAAAATGCCCTTTTCCTTATTTAATTAATAACTTTTGTTTTATAACTCCGAATTTGACAAATAATATGTCTAAAATGATCAGCTCGATGAGACCTTTATGTTTATGCATTCCATGTTCTGAATTGCAGCATGCATCATATAAATATAAAGTATACAGCAACTTATTTGAGGATAAAATGTGACCAAAACTCAATAAAATGCTTATTTCTTGTATTCCATACCTCACCCATGCCATGCTACATTATTGCCATGCAAATTGTGCATCATTCATCATGGCATGATTGTTTGCTTGTCGCATTTTATTCATATGCTTGTGCACTTTATTTATGTTGGCCCTTGTATGTTTGGTTCTTCTTCGAATAGACGCTGAGCAGGGGATATATCAAGAAACCCAGGAGCACTACCCAGATCCTTCTCTCGCTTCAACTGAGCTGCCAGACAAGCACTACCACATGCTTGCATACATATATTACCTATTGCCTCTATCTTATTCTTGCATCATTGAGTCGCGATTGCATTAAACTGAATCCCAAGTACTGCATAGCCTTTACTTTTAAACCCTACCGAAGCTTGTTCCTCCATCCCATGAGCCATTACTACAGGAGTTGTTTGAGCCATGCGGGTCGTAGAACAGCATGTGTAGGGTATGTGAGTGTCTGATGGATAACGAGGTACCTATACAACTTAACCTGAGTAGTAATGGGATAACTAATGAAAGTGGCACCGGTGAGCAATATCTGCTATTTGGTTTTTCATGCTCACTTGTGTCCCGTAAGACCCCGAGTACTTGATTCCTGTTCCTTGAATATTCGCGCTATCCACATCCGGGAGGCCTATGGACCCCCCTGAGCTAGAGCTTGATTCATTCTTATTTCTTGGGGCCACAAAGTAGTTTGGGGCTTTATTACTATCCTGTACTTATGCCATGCTTTACTACTTTATTTAAGATTGTGCGAGGAGCACCTGTACTGTTTAGGTAAGCGGAGTGTTTTTGCGGTATCGACAAGCCCAGTCACACTTTCGGGTTCCCAGTCGTTTACAGCCATTGACGCAAACCTTGAGTCTGTCTCGGAGCCGGCCAACTTCGTTGCGGGTAGCTTAATGGGGTGGCCCCCTGAAATATTTTTGAATCCTGTGATCGCTTTGTCGTGAATGCCTCGTTGGGTTTTGATTTGGTTTTTCCGAGGTTGATCGAGTGTGTGTTGCTATTTGTGCACCCCTGCAGGGTAAAACTTTCTGAAAGCCGTGTCCGCGGTTATGGACGACTTGGAGCACAGTTTCTCGATCATAGACAAGTATAACTAAAGTACCGCTTTTAATTTGACTAAGTACCTGACTAGTAAATAGCGCAACACTCATGGAATGGATAATAAAACTGCCAACGGATGGGGGGTTGTTCGTCCGCTTCCTCGTTGGTAAGCGAGGAGGAGGATGGATCTGTTAATATTACTGTTATAACTGTTGTTATTAATTCACGAACATCCGTCTATCTTTGGTTAGGCGGATGGTTAGCGAGTATCTATAGAATTGTTAGGTATTATCTTTTGCTGCAATTGTGTCACCCCAGGTTGTGTCCCCTTTAGAGGCATAAAGACTTGCTGAGTACCCCTAGGGTCTCACACGATAAATTGTTTGATTCAGATGAACAGGTAAGCTCGCAAGATGGATACTGGGTGGAGGAGACGGACGATGTGGGCAACGATCATTCGTGTAGAGATTCCGGGAACGGGGATCCGTGAGATCTGTGGGCGGGATGTGTTTATTTATGGGGCATCTTATGCCGATTTGCTTCTTATCCGTACTCGGATCTTGTTTTCCGCTTCCGCCTGATACTCTGATGTTTGATGTATGAGGAGATATCCTAAACTATTATATCTATCTAGGATATTTGGATCTTGCCGTATGGCGTTGCAATATTTCTATTTCTTTTAGATGGAATGGCTCTGAGGACTGTTGTATGGTGGCTTGCATACATACTCATTTGTGTATGTAGTTGATCCCTTCGCCTGCCGATTACGCCGCTCGTTATTGTCCTGATGTTTTGGAAATGGTTAGGACGGCCGAAAGGTCTACCTGTGAGTGGCATTTGGCCCCACCGTACTATTTTAACCATTTCCGCTCATCCAGGCTTGTAACTAAGAGCGTAATTCACCGAGGTAGTTACACGTTGCAGCCTCGATGACGAAGAAGCCGTCCGTGTCTTGGGCACACGACGTCCTGGAGATGGGCCTTAGTCGCTGACTGGGCCCTGAACTGGAGAAGCCGGCCGGCATCCGCACGGGGCTACGCTTCATTCTAGTCGCCAAGTGAGTTCGCTCACCTACTTTTGTCTTTCATAGCAACTTGGATTATCTTGCTCACACGATCGATTTACAGGACCGGAGCGAAGAAGATAGGCCACCCGACCGTGGCTAAGGTGCCACCCGTTGACAGCGAGGAGGATCCTTCCCGTAAGAGGAAGGCGGACGAAGTCGTCGTCCCTGCGGATGGCGCCAAGAAGGCCAAGGGCGACGATACCGTCACGATCTCCGACGACACGGCGGTCGCACCGAATGAACCCGCAACGGAGGCGGCCGTACCCACGAAGGAGGGTGCTCCCTCGCCTGGGGCGGCCGATCCGACCTCCTTTGGTGCCGGTGCCTCTATCGCAACGTTCCCGCGCTTCATGACCAGGGCGGCTGCGATGAGTGGGACCTCGCCCTCGAGCCATGCACCTGGGGTCGCCGACGCGGAGGTCGAGCAGCGTCACGGGCACACGCCAGCTCTCCTCGCGTCCGTGGATGCGATACAACTTCATGGCATGCTTGGCGCAGCCATCCAGGTATGTCTAGTCCCCGAGGATCAGGCCGATGTGCAGCAGCGGTCTAATTCTTTTAGTGGCTTGTTTTTATTTTTCGCGTCCAGTCCCCGAGTGCGCACTCGCTGAATTTCAGCGGGTGGGCACTTAGGATTTTTGATTGACAGTCCCCGAGTGCGTACTCGCTGAATTTCAGCGGGTGGGCACTTAGGATTTTTGATTGCCAGTCCCCGAGTGCGCACTCGCTGAATTTCAGCGGGTGGGCACTTAGGATTTTTGATTGCCAGTCCCCGAGTGCGCACTCGCTGAATTTCAACAGGTGGGCACTTAGGATTTTTGATTGCCAGTCCCCGAGTGTGCACTCGCTGAATTTCAGCGGGTGGGCACTTAGTATTTCGCTTTGGTTAACTGTTTGAATTGTGTGCAGGGTCTGCAACGTGAGTCAGCTGACCGATTGGCAGCGAAACACCGCGCGGAGAAGGAACTGGCCACCGTCCAAGAGGTGAATAAGGGGCTTCAGGCAGTTGCCGCGAAGGCAGAGGAGGCTCGCCAGGGGCTTGTCCCAGCGGGTGAATTGGCAGTGGCCCAATCGGCATTGAGCTCGGCTGAGAAGCGGATCGCCGACCTCGAGCGTGAGCTGAGGGAGGCGAAAGAAGAAGCGAGTTCGGCGGATGGTCGAGCCAAGGCCGCTGTTACGGCCGCCGCGGAAGAACGTAAGGTTTCTGACGCCCTTGTTGCTGGGCTTCAGGATGATTATACTTCTCTTCAGAGCTTCATCACGGATCTCTCCCGTCCATTGATTGGTGAGTGTGTCTGCCCCTGCCTATTGCATGTGCCTTTTTGTGATATCCAACGTACTCACTGTTGTCTTCTATTCGCAGGTCGCATCCTTGACAGCGCGGAAGAGGCGAGCTCGTTCGACACGCGGCAATGTGTGGCCACGCTCGTCGACTCGGCGACGTTGTCGGCGACATGCATCCGAGCCTACCTCCAGGAGATATCGCCCACGGAAGTAATTCCCAGCGACCTCGTCGAGGTGTGGAAGTACTTGGAGAAGGCGCCCTCGGTCGTTGAGTTCATGACGCGATCGGCGTTCCGGCGCGGAGCGGCGACGGCGCTTAGCCTTGGGCTTGCTCACTTCCCGGAGGACTTCGACCTCGACGATGTGACGAGTGGCTACCCGTCGTCGACTGGCGCGGTGGAGATCTCCGAGGTGCTCAAGTTGACGGACCGCGCCACGGTGTACTCCGAGTGCGTCTGGGCGATGGGCGACCTCCTTCCTTACCAGGAGACGGTCGCCGCACCCAACGACCCCGAGCCGCAGCACCGGGATTTCAAGGTCGAGCAGCCCTTTCGTGCGGCGATGGCGGGTGAGCTGACGACGTATCCGTCGAACCCGTACACTCCCTTCATCCGCAACCGCAAGGGTGCTGGCGAGTCGTCGTCGAAGCCTGCGGAGTGAACTAGGTTTCCCTAGGGCGTTAGTAGCAGTTCTGCCATTCGGCATACTATGTAATTTTGAGACAATGCGACATGCTATTGAATGAGATATCGTGTTTGATTTGTGATTTGTCATGTGTTTTTTGATTGAGGGTTGAGCGAGACCCCGGGCGCGTCGCCGTTTTTATGGGGTTGACCTTGTTTGTAATGTGTTTGCGGTTTTTGGATATTTTGTTATTGCGGTCAACTCGCCCGGACTCGGAGAGCCAGTCGCATGGCGACTCCCTTGAGCGCTTTGTACTTCACCGTATTCCCTTGCGCGAACTAGGTCGGGTGGCCGAGTCCCCGAGCGCGGTACTTGGTTGTTCTAGGCGCAACTCGAGGGTGGGTGAGGACTTGACGCGTTAGTTCGAGCGCATCACTCCTGCCTGGCCCGGTGGGTCAGTCGCATGGCGAGTCCTGGGCATGCTCTCATACTTGGCGTTTTCCCGAGCCGCTCGCGCTGAACTGGTCGTCAGTCCCCGAGCGTGGTACTTGGCCGTTCGAGTCGCTATGTCGAGGATGCGGAGGATCATGGTCGCTATAAGAAGCGAAGGCAGTTGTCTTGGCTCGTAGAGCCAGTCGGGCTGGACGACTCCAATGGTGCTCCAGGTAGGCGTTTTTCGTGGACGATGCGAGACCTGAGGTGACCCAGTGCTCTTGCACCGCACTACTTAGCCGTGCCGATCGCTGTACCAGAGGTTGACTTCTGCGGTTAGCTTGACGCTGTTATTACGAGTGCGAGTGGCACAAGACACGGAGAGTAGGCGCAATTTGCGGTAACCAATTCTTTTATTTCATAGCGACTGGAGGGTACATATGTGGGGTTCTAGGAGTAGAACTTCCATAGGAGGTTTACATTCCATGGTCGCTTGACGTCGAGTTTTCCGTCCCCGCGGACGTCGATGAGGTAGTAGGCGTCGTTGCCGAGTACTCGCCCGATGGCGAATGGTCCCTCCCACGGAGGGGAAAGCTTGTGCATGCCTTTCTTGTCCTGGATGAGGCGCAGCACCAGGTCGCCTTCTTGGAAGGTGCGAGTTTTCACCCGCCAGCTGTGGTAGCGGCGGAGTCCTTGTTGGTAGATGGCGGTGCGCAAACGAGCTAGGTCGCGTGCCTCGTCGAGTTGATTGACTCCATCCTGTCGTGCGAGTTCGTTCGCAGCCTCCGTGTAGTGGACGACCCTCGGCGAGTCGTGCTCAAGGTCGGTGGGCATGACTGCCTCGACGCCGTACACCATGAAGAAGGGGGTGAATCATGTCGACCTGTTGACCGAGGTGCGGATGCCCCAGATGACGGAGGGTAGCTCCTCGACCCAGCACCCGGCGGTGCGCTCGAGTGGTACTTGGAGTCACGGCTTCAGGCCGTGGAGGATGCTTTGATTGGCCCGTTCCGCCTGGCCGTTGGATTCCGGGTGGGCGACTGACGCGAGGTCGAGCCGGATGTGGTGTTCTTCGCAGAATTCGGCCATGGCACCTTTGGCGAAGTTGGTGTCGTTGTCCGTGATGATGCTGTTTGGGAACCCGTAGCGATATATGAGCTCGCGTAGGAATTTAGTGGCGGTCTTCCCATCGCATTTCCGGACTGGCTTGGCCTCCACCCACTTTGTGAATTTGTCGACCGCGACCAGGAGGTGGGTGTAGCCGGAGGGGGCCTTTTTGAAGGGGCCTACCATATCCATATCCCACACGGCGAATGGCCAGGTGATGGGGATTGTCTTCAGCACCGAGCTCGGCACGTGCGTCTGGTTGGCGTACTTCTGGCACCCGGTGCACCGCTGGACAATGTCGACGGCATCGGCGTGTGCGGTGGGCCAGTAGAACCCATGCCGCATAGCCTTGGCGACTAGAGAGCGGGCGCCGGCGTGGTGGCCACAGTCGCCGGAGTGGATGTCGTGGAGGATCTTGCGTCCTTCAGCCGGTTGGACGCAACGTTGGAACACGCCGGTGACGCTTCGCTTGTGGAGCTCGCCGTCGATGATGGTGAAGGATTTGCATCGGCGTGCGATCATCCGGGCGTCCGTCTTGTCTGCCGGCAAGGTGCCGGCCTCGAGGTAGGCGACGTAGGGCTTGGTCCAGTCGTCTGGCTCGGTGACGAGTGCGACCAGGGCTGCCTCTGGCTGCAGCGGGACTCCGATGTCGATCTCCCTTGGGGGAGAGACTGATGGCTTGGTGATCGTGTCGAGGAAGACGCCGGCTGGTGGTGCGAGTCGAGCCGACCCAATGCGAGAGAGTGCGTCGGCCTCCTCGTTCTTCTGCCTGTCAATCCACTCGACGGAGTAGCCTGCGAAGTGTCCGCCCAGCTTGTCCACTGCTTGGCGGGGAGACGGCGTCGCAGGTGCCAGCGACGAGGTCGGAGTCTCCGTAGCAGCGTAGGCGGTTGACGTTCATCTCCTTGGCAGCTCGCATGCCATGGAGTAGTGCCTTGTACTCGGCCATGTTGTTGGTGCAGGGGGTGAAGTCGAGGCAGAGGACGTAGCGGAGTTTGTCGCCCTTCGGTGAAGTCAGCACGATCCCTGCTCCTGCGCCGTCCGCGTTCTTGGAGCAGTCGAAGTGCAGGCTCCAGTAATGGAGGTATGGCAGCTTTTCTGGCTGCTGGGCTTCTTCCCAGTCGGCGATGAAGTCCGCTAGAGCCTGCGACTTGATCGCTTTTCGTGGCTCGTACTTGATATTATGGACGCCGATTTCGACGGCCCACTTAGCGACTCGCCCAGTCGCCTCACGGTTGCGGATGATGTCCTGCAACGGTGCTGAGGAGACGACCGTGATCGGGTGCTCCTGGAAGTAGTGCGGTAGTCGCCGCTATGCTCTGAAGACCGCGTATACCAGTTTCTGGTACTACGGGTATCGCTGGCGCGAATCGGTGAGGACCTCGCTGATGTAGTACACCGGTCGTTGTACTGGGCGCTCCTTTCCTTCCTCCGGCCGTTCGACGACCATGACGGCGCTGACGACGCGCTCGGAGGCCGCGACGTAGACCAGCATGGGTTCTTTGTCGGCGGGTGCGGCGAGTAGTGGTGCGGCGAGTAGCACCTTCTTGAGGTCGCGAAGCGCGTCGTCCGCCTCCTTGTCCCACTGGAAGGTGGGGTTCTTGCGCATCAGACGGTATAGGGGCATCGCCTTTTCGCCCAGGCGGGGGATGAAGCGACTGAGAGCCGCTACTCACCCGGCCAGCTTCTGGACGTCGCGCAGGCACTCGGGTTTGCCGAGTCGGGCGATCGTGTCGATCTTAGTGGGGTTCGCCTCGATCCCTCGCTTGGAGACGACGTACCCCAATAGTTTTCCTGCTGGTACACCGAAGGTGCATTTGCCTGGGTTAAGCTTTATCTTGTATTTTCGCAAGTTGGCGAACGTTTCCGCCAGGTCGGCGAGTAGATCACCCTGGCGAGCGGACTTTACGACCACGTCATCGATATAGACGTGGATGTTGCGGCCAATTTGGCTCGCGAGGCACTCTTGCATGCACCGCTGGTAGGTCACCCCGGCGTTCTTGAGGCCGAAGGTCATGGCGGTGTAGCAGAAGGCTCCGAATGGCGTGATGAACGCCATCTTCTCCTTGTCCTTGACAGCCATTTTGATCTGGTTGTATCCAGAGTAGGCATCGAGGAAACATAGCGACTCCGAGCCCGTGGTGGAGTCGATTATTTGGTCGATCCGCGGGAGGACGAACTGCTCCTTTGGGCAGGCGCTGTTCAAGTTTGTGTAGTAGATACACCTCCAGGTCCCGTTCTTCTTCTCGACCAGGACTGGGTTTGCCAGCCACTTGGAGTACTTGATTGGTCGGATGAAGCCTACAGCGAGTAGACGCTGCACCTCCTCGGCGATGGCTCGGCGGCGCTCTTCATTGAAGGGCCGCAGCGACTGTTTGACGGGTCGCACTTTGGGGTCGGCGTTTAGTTTGTGCTCAGCGAGCTCTCTAGGGACACCAGGCATGTCAGAGGGCTTCCATGCGAAGATGTCCCTGTTCTCACGGAGGAACTTGATGAGCGCGCCTTCCTAGGCTGGGCTCATCCCTATTCTGATCGTCACCGTCTGGCTGGAGTCGCCCGAGACCAGCTCGACGGTGCGGGTGTGCGTCGTTGCCTCGAAGGCTGAGGTGTTTGCGCCCTCCGAATTGGGCTTCTTGAGTATGGTGGGGTCGTCATTGTTCACCCCGCTCGTGTACTTGGCGAGCTCGTCGGCGTGGTTGGCTTCTGCCGCGATGACGGCATCGGCGAGTTCGGCTCCTTTGGCCTCGCACTCGGCGGCCATGTCTGGGTCGCCGTTGATGGTGATGACGCCGCACGGCCCAGGGAGCTTCATCGCGTTGTACGCGTAGTGTGGCGCTGCCATGAACTTGGCGAACGCCTGGCGCCCCAGGACGCAGTGGTAGGGGCTGTCGAAGGGCACTAGCTCGAAGACGATCCGCTCGGTGCGGAAGTTTGCTGGTGTGCCAAAGGTGACTGGCAGCGTGACCTTGCCGATCGGGTACGCCTTCCGACCGGGGACGATGCCGTGGAACGTGGTGTGGGTTGTCTCGATCATCGACTGCGGGAGTCGCAGCCGCCTGAAGGTGTCCAGGTACAGGATGTTGATGGAGCTGGCGCCGTCCATCAATGTCTTGGGGAGCCAGTAGTCGCCCACCTTTGGCTTGACCACCAGGGCGACTCGGCCTGGGTACTCGATGCGCGGCGAGTGGTCCTGGCGGCTCCAGGTGATGGGCTGCTCTGACCAGTTGAGGAACTGGGGAACGTCCACCTGGGCCACCGCGTTGATGGCGACGGTGCGGGTGATGACCTTCTTCTCGCGCTTCGTGTTGAAGCCTGTGAAGGTATGGAGCGAGCCGGCCACGTTGCCGAACTTTCCGCCGTTTGGCGGGTTGTTGTCGGGGTCCTCCCTTGCTCGCCGTGCCTTCTCAATCTCCCTGAGGGTGTGGCAGTCGGCAGTCGTGTGCGTTGCGGGTTTGCCTTCCCTGCTATGAAACGCACAAGGTTGGTTAAGGAGGGCCGCAGGGTCGAACCTTGGCTTGGCCTTGTAGTTGCCGCCGTCGCGGCGTTGTCCTCCGTCGCGGCGGAAGCTTTTGGGCTCGCGTTGTGCGTGCCCGGCGTTGGCGACGAAATCGACTCGCCCGTCACTGCGGCGCTTGCCGGTGAGGCGAGTGTTGCTGTAGCATAGGTCGGACCGTCGTCCGCTGTCGTTGCCGCTCGTGCGGCGTTGACCTCCCGACTCGTCGTCGGTTTCCTGGTTTGGATCTTCCTCCGCGTACCGTTTGGCGATCTCGAGGAGGTCCGGTATGTTGTCGAGTGTGCGAGAATGTCGCTTGAGCTTGGCGACCAAAGGCTCGTAGCGGCACGAGGTCCTGAAGCAATGGAAACGGTGTCCGGGTGGATGCCGACCGCGTTGTACCAGAGTTCTTGCCACCACTGGACCCAGTTGCGGGTCGACTCGCGGGGTCCCTGGACGCATCGCTCCAGGTCCTCGATGGTGGTGGCACGGGTGTAGGAGCACTCGAAGTGCCTGACGAAGGCGTCGCGCATCTCCTCCCAGGAGTTGATACTATCCTGGGGGAGGGTGTTGATCCACTGCCTACACGTCCCCTCCATCATCAGGGGGAGGTAACGGGCGGCTAGCAGGTCGGTGTGGCCTGCGATCCCCATCGCCATGAGGTATGTATCAAGCCAGACGGCGGGGTCGTACTTTTCTATCTCCTTCGGCGCCTTGAAGTTTGGCGGGTACTTCTCGCCTCGGATCATCGGTCTGAAGCACTTGGGGCCGAGTCGACTTAGCGACCCCATTGGCTCGCCGTCGCGACGATTGGTTAGGGTGTGTCGCAGGTCGTCGGGCTGGCGTGCGCGCCAGCTTTGGTTGTTGATGATGTGGGTACGGGCGTCGATGGGTTGACCATTGGCGGCGACGAAGTTGGTCGCTGGCCTGGGGTCGTTGGTGGAGAGTGCCGCGTTCGCGGGTCGGTGTTGGAGCTGCAGTGGCTCTGGTGGCGGGCAGTTGAGGGTGTTTGCCGCCATTGGGCGGCCGCTCGAGGCCGCTCTGCTTCCCGAAGAACGCGAGTACACTCGACCCTGCGAGTCGGCGCCTACGTTTTGCTGCTCGACGGCCTTTGCGAGCAGGGCCCTGACGTACTGGATCTGTAGGGCGCCGTAGCCGGTGGCCGTGATGTTGTCGGCTGCTGCTCGGCCCGCCACGAGGTTGTCCATCGGGGTGGAGAACAGTGGGAGGCCGTTCGCGTCCTGCTCCTGTGAGGAGACTACTACCCGCGGCTGATCCCTGGGGGGTGTGCGGTTGGGTGGAGGTGGGGCGCCCATCGCCGTCGACCCTGGCGGGGGCCGGGCGCTTCCTCCTGGTGGCACGTTCTCGTAGATCGCGCGCTCGGCCACGCGGGCCGGGTCATTTTCGTCGTCAAAGTTCAGGGCGCGCCCCTGGACGGTAGGGTTCAGGCGCGACCTGATTCGCTGCTGGTGGTAGCGCGATAGCTCCTGCGCCGTCACCTGCTCGAGGCGAAATTTTTCGCGCTCGGCTTGCTCCTTGCGCACTGCCTCTGCCAGCTTCAGGCGGAGTTCCTCGACCTCCGTTGCCGTGGCGTTAGGAGGGATCAGGGTGGAGAAGGGATCCTCCGGCGGATCGGTGCCGGTCGCCATGTAGGTCGCGGCGTGGCGCCTGGTCCCGTCGCGGAGGTCGGCGGAATTTTCCGGCCCAGAGTCAAAGTCGAAGATCCCAAGGATGGAGGGGTCCTCGAAGTCTCCCATGTTGGAGACCTGGGTGATGGAGCCCGCGGGTGAAGCCGCGGTGATGGATCCGGCGAATGACGCCGGGGTCGCCGAGTCGGCGTCGGCGTTGAGGGTCGCGTCTTCTGCGGCCGCTGAGTTTTCGGCCACTTTACTGTGGGCCGAGTTGTACTCGGAGGCGACACGATGGATCATGCGGATCTGGCTCTCAGAGAGCCGATCGCGTGGCGGCGACTCGCGGATGCGAGCCGAGTCCTCCGAGACGATGACGTCGGTGAGGCCGACGAAGAGGCTGATCGTGCCGACCGGCAGGATCACGCTGTGCGTGACGGGTCGCGCCGCCGGGACGTAGCTGCTCGGCAAGATTTGGAGCATCTCGCCGATCGCTATCATGCGGCCGGTGGCGACCGTCTCGTTGATGGGCAGATTGGATCTCGCCGCAGAACACCGGCCAGACCGGCCAGGCCCCACGGTGGGCGCCACTGTCGTGGGAATGGTCACGGCGGATGCTGCAATCGGCAGCGAGTAGTAGAACGAGGGGCAAGAGCGGCCAGCCATCTGCGGTGCGAGATGAGGGCGGAGACACAAGGTTTTACCCAGTTTCGGCCCGCCGGAGGGTAAAGACCTACTCCTGCTAGATTGTATTATGAAGGTGGTACAATGGGCGAGCTCGGCGGCTAGGCGGAGAGTCGCTTGGGTGTATGATGGAACGTATCTCTACACGCCCTGCAGGGAGGTTTATATAGGCTCGCCTCCCCTAGGGTTTACATATCTCAACCGAATCAGTTAAGGCTTCGGTACTTGTTTAACCTAATCCGACTGGGCCTATCTACTCGCCTGGGCCTTCGGCTTCCAGTCGCTTGGATCCACACCGGGCCTTGATCCAGTCGCCGTCTTGCAGGCCCACTCGCCAGTTCCTGGGCCAGTCGGAAACGTCCTGCTGGGTATACCCCCGGTAGGCACATCCCCATCATACTATACCATATATTTTCTTCAATACATATAAACCTAATTCAGTCTTAGGAGTTAATTTAACACTAGTATACATGTATAACCATATTTGTTTGCCTTTTCGTCCCCAATAATTCTCAAATATTAGGATCACCACAATCCGGAGGGTCCGAATATATGCGGAGAACCCGAATAATTTGTTACAGTAGAGACGGTTATTTTTATGGGTCGCCTCCTACAGAATCCACCTTTCCATTTAATATCGAAAAATCCCCCATAGGTCGGCTTCCTCTCCTCCAGATCCAGCGCTCCCGCTCCCCCCCTCCGTCGCCCCTAAATCTAGAACGAGATTGCCGCCACTCATCGACGCTGACTGGCTCGACGACGCCCGCATTGACGAAGCAGACACCCCCACCCCTCCCCCGCGACAAGATATATGGCAACGTGCCATCTTTTCATGACTCACTACAAGGAAAGAATCTTGTCAACTAGCTCACTGTTCAGTGTTCATCTCGTACCTGGTTATTTTGAAGAAATCAGTGGTATATTCTCCGACACTCGTACAATTTAAATTTCTCTCATACTTGTCAGCATATAAAAATGGTTAATTTAAAGTGTGCTTTTGGGCACAGACTGTCCCAGGCAATACAAGGACACATTTCAATGAGATCACATGAGGTACGATGCAATTTTGATCTTGTGGGCGGACATACACGATTGAAGTGCGAAAAGGGCCATCTAGGACTCGATTGGGAGGTGAAGGGTGGCATCGGTTCATTGCTGATAACCATCTCACCGGAGATGGTTAGTTAGTGTGATTTTTGTTGTAAGGAGACAGACCAAGGATAACTGTCATCTATCTAAACAATGTTGGCGAAGACGAAGAAGATGACGAAGAATAGGAAGAAGATGAGGAACCGCCTATAGACCTGTTGTCACCAATTATCTCCCAGAGATGCAAACTTACCGATGGTGAGAAAGATCACCTCCAACGAATCATCCCTCCAAGTAATTCCATCATTGGGGTGCCGTTTGTCACCCGCTTGACGAAGAAGAATGTCGAGAGGCGCCTTACGGTAAGTATATCATGTCAACGGAGCTATGCATATCGATCTATTTGTGATAATGGTCGCGTGTAACAATGAGTCATCTTACCTTTGCATCATAGGAATTATCTAAGGACATGGTTTATCATCTTCATATCCATGAAGATGGCTTGGTTGGAATAAGCGTTGGAGCACGAGGTGGCATCAGCACCATCGAGTACAAGATGGATTTTAACGACCGCGTCTCCTTCATCACTGACGAGTGGACTAACTTCCTCCAAACCGAGCGTCTCCAGATTAGACAAGACATACTCATCACTACGAGGTTGACCACAACGCGCAGGGACTTGCATATGATGTTTGTCATCGACATCATTAATGATTTGGCATCCCTACCGGACTCGGACTTATAGGAGTGATACTCTGAGGAGTACGCCGTGTGACCTTAATAATATTGTTTACTAGAATATTGTCTGAACCACAACTTTGTCAATAGCTAGCTAGTTTCATCTCTATGTTTTGGACATAATTCATTTTAATTAGCCATTTAATGTTGTATGATAAGTGCTCTAGGCCGTCGATCTCATCTTCCAAATCTTTCGATCTTAATGGGCCTCTTCTCTCCCTTAATTACTTCCTTTGTATGAAATTTGAATTATTCCTTTTAAAATTCGAGACGGTTGTAATTTATAGCCACTCGAGGGAAGTTCTTGGCGGCAAAATATGAAATTCGGATGTCGTTAGAGACGTTTCCGTTCGCAACCGTTTGAGGTTAGTACTTGGCGGCAAGATCTGAAAATATTTGGACAGATACGTGCCATATTTTTCGTTCCCCGCCCGCCGAGGTTAATACTTGACGGCTCCCACTGTCCACCGCCGCCTCTGCCGGCGCCCTCCACCACCGCCGCCTCTAGTCCCCTGCCTCTCCTCCCTGCTGCCTCTAGTCCCCTGCAGTGCAGACGCTCTCCCTCGCCTCCGAAGACCCCTTCGTCGTCCAGGCAGGTATACGTGAAAGCCAAACCCCATAACCCTAATGTAGAGCTTCGATTTAGGAATGTTGGCATGGAATTTGCCATTTTGCTTGTCGAATTTAGGGTTCAGGGTTTCCGAGCTGCAGAGACACGACGACGGCCTCAGGAGAGCCTCCCCCAACATTTGTCCCACCTCTTTTCCCCTTGTATACATCTCAAAATTTGCAATTTTTATTGATTCCTCATTGTTTGTTGCCCTTCTAGCAATATGGATTTAATTGTCACTTCATTAGTCTACTTGCATCTTGTTTATTCGATGAATTTCAAATTCTTTGGCTGTGTATGCTTTTTATTAATGTACGATAACAAGAACCGTGTTTCTGTTTTCAGTCTATTTAACAGATGGAAACCTGTGTTGATCTTGCAATAGTGTTCTGTACCGATAACAGTGTTGCCATTCGCTCTTGCAGTTCTAGTCATCAGAAGAGACCACTAAGAGGCTTGAGCTTAGAGGTATCAAAGAATATCAAAATTCTAGTCACCTGTTTTGAATTTGTGTTTAGACTATAGACATAGGAATATTCCACCGTATTGAAATTTGTATGTGTTATTGCATTAGGTCCTCAACACAAAGGGAACACTGATTTTGATAAGTAGAGTCTTTTTGGAAGCGACATGTATCTAAAATAAGATCACGTAGACTTTCTTTTAGACTGGTATGAATCCGAATTTCTACCAAAAATCAAGTACTATGTCTATAGGTTCCCCTATTCATCTATCGTGCAAAAGAAGTGCAAGCTAGTAAGATGATATATTCTTAAACACGTGATTAACAATGCTACCCTGTGATATTTAAATAATTCTAGTAATGAAATGCTAATTCTTTAACTATTTGTATTTGCGCAGACTTTTGGAGCTGAGTTCACAAGAAAATATCTAATGAATCGTCTTGATGAACCAATTAATGTCCATGTTTGACAAATTAAGAGCAAGAAGTCAAAGATGGTTACGATGAATATGAGAGCTGATGCGTCAAATACAATCTTGATGACTAGATGGGAGAAGGTTGTGAGAAGCTTCAACTTAAAGCACGATAGCATTGTCCTGTTTAGCTTTGATAAAATAGATAATGGTGAGGTATATATTCTGGTTCTGAAACTTCCACCGAGCGGCCCATTACTACTCGAGTACTAATTATGCTTCTTCGATGTATGGACTCTACATTGTATGCACTGCCATAATGTAATGGCTAAATATGTATGGATTTCACCAACTATTGGGTTAATGTTAATTATTAATATAATGGTCTTTTTTTGGCCGGCTGCTTAATTTCTTGAGTTAATCTGTCTATATAGCCACTGAATCATGATTATGTGTCATGTCATATAATTGAGTTCGAATTAGCATGGTCTAGACACATTGGAGACGGTCACTTTAAAAGTAGCTTCGAGGCACACTAGTTCTGGAGATGGTCTTTGTTAGAATCCGACTTAGATCGTCTTATTATTCGAGACGGTTCATAGTATAAGCCGTATGGGGTTGAAGAGTTCTGGCAAGTGGCCAAAAATATTGCTCGTCTCCAGTTCGTAGATGTTAGAGGCATTTGTTTTATGCACCATCTAAGGCCGCGTATTCTATAGCCGCAAAGAAAATCCGGTTTAGGTGGTGCCGTTTTTAGGAGCTATGCGTTTGAGTCGAAACGAGAAACCGTCTAAGACCTATAAAAGATTGCCGTCTCTAAATAACGAGTTTGTACTAGTGTATTAGTGTATGCTCGAATGCTCGAATGATGGTATTCGAGCATAGGTTCAGAATTGTTCTTCGTATTCGAGTTCTTTATGCCCGTCATTACCTTTGTCACATTCGAGCGCTGTAACGTGTTGCTAATAGAGGGAACACTCTTACCCTGTACACATAGCCTGTTGTTTTGAACCATTAATAAATGCTTTTTTGAAGTTAAAAAAAATCGACCAAAAAATTTAGATGTACAAAATAATATATTCTACAAACTTGAAAAACTCTCGACCTAAAATACCCAGTATTTTGGGATGCACAAAAATGCCAAAATTTGGCAAATCTCTACTATATAATTTTTGTTGAGGTGGTTTTCGTCCTCCTTTGGTTTCGTCCGTCCTTGCCGGTTTCGTCCGATCGCTAAAAAAACAGTGCGTGAAATTCTAATCGTGATCGGTTCAGTTTCCTTAGTTGTCGTATCATGATCGGTTCAATCTCTACTATATAAAAAGTCTTACGGTGGTTTTCATTCGTGATGGCCGATCATGTCTCAAGTAACAACCAGGAAAAACTGGATCTGATCGTGTTCCATATGGTCTGTCCATGCTAGGCTAAAAAACCGGGAAAGGAGTCCTCGTTCGATGAGTTCAACGCGCGTGAAAATTAGATCCATAGTTGTCCAGCTCTACTGCATAAGGAAATCACAAACAAGATCCGTGTTCGTCGTTTCCGGAATAGAAACAAACAAGGGCTAGAGGGGATAAGGAAAAGGATCAGCTCAATGCACGAGCTCCAGGTCCAAATAAGATACATATACATACGATGTTCTGTGCGGGGGTTTTGAACTTTTGATTCCGCTGAAGAGATACCAGCACGCACGGAGGGGACGATGACCCGGTGCCATAGGCAGCTGGCCGGAGACAGCTGTTAGAGTCTCTCTCGGATCTTCTGAGATTATCTCACAGGAATTGGATTACAGTAGTGGGAATCGAGAGTTCAGGGATTTGGATTACAGACTCCGAAGGAGAGCCCAAAGCAAAAGCTAAACAAGTCCCAAGCCATCATCTATTCACCGCCTAATCAACTCAGCGTCGTCAGCTTAAGTAGCCGCTGCCAATCCCAGGACGCCAGCTCAGCGCAGGACCCAGTCGCGTGACGAATATCTCTTGCTCTCTTGTCTTGACCTTCGTTCCCTCTGGGCCACTGCCAGTGGGCCCTCCGTAGTTGACGCACGAGTGTTAACAACAGCACGGCGGCGACGATGAGCCGGCGCCATAGGCAGCTGGCCGGAGACCGGTCTCTTCCTAGGCGGCTTCCCCGGTGGCCGATCCGGCCTTGACACCGACCTGGTCGCGACTGACGTTCGCCGCTTCGAACCTCTCGTTGGTGGCCAAGGTCAACGACAGGCATCTAGCGATATCAAGCAAGTTAGCCTTCATCTGGAAACAAAAAAAGAAAAAAAAAAGCAGCAAGCGTCGCCGCCGACGGTTACCACGACCCGCAAGCTGGGGCTCCATAGTCGGGTTGCGAAGCTGAAGTCCTGGGTCTTGGTGATCTTGTGTGCGGCCTCGGGGACGAGGCAACAACGACCCTTACCTTGCAAAGTTTCAGCTACACGAGGGACGCACTGAGACAACACGGGAGCTCGGCCATGGCGGCATGGAGTATTGGAGGTGAAGGAGCGGGCTGTTCACGATCAACTGATGGAGCTGTGGAGGTTGCAGATAACTGCAGCTGCCACATGGACGTGCATCGAATCTAAGCACGACGGTGCCCTCTCCAAGGACGTGAAGTCTGACTCAAGTTGATTGTCTCTTAGTGCCACGACGATGGAGCTAAGCTTCCTCTATGATCAATCCTTATCTGCGCTATCAGAATCTATACGTAGCATTTGTGACTATTCTCGGTAGCTACCATGAACTTTTATTTTCTTTTTTCCTTGCATGCATTTTGATCCCGTGCATCAGGTATTTGAGTTTGGTTACGGTTTGTGCTTTCTTAGGTTGAGCAGTAATTGGCTAGGTTGCAGCATATTCCAGTGACATTCACAAAGCACCACATAGTTAAATTAGGAATTGAGTTGTTTTTTTTTTGAAAACATTGTGCAGTTCTTTTTTAACTTCTGAAAACCTTATAGCCCGCTTGACATGCAGTTGGAAGAGAAGCTTGGAAATTGTTGGGGCAGAGGAAGTTGGACCTCAAAAAGTAGGCTCCATTGTGTTTGTCTTAACTCTATAAATGTGTTTGAGCCCTCTTGTAGGAGACCTTGTCTATTTGTTTATTTCTAAACTTTACTGCAATGCAAAAAGAAATGAATATGTTTTGGATAGTCGGTTTGTCCAGGTTTCTGTAAAAGGTACAGGCTTCTTAAATGGTTGGTTAATTTGTGAGAATACGTTGCATCTGGTGTTGTTTTATTGGCATCATCATTTGATAATAATAGTATTATTGGCAGCATCATTTGATAATATTTATTGTCCATGTTTTATCAAATGAGTTGAGATTTCAACTCTATATATTGCTTGTATTTTATAATGTAGATAGATTTGAAGAGAACAAACAAACTCACGATTGCCGTCCCAATGTAGGTTTCCTGTATTAGGAACCAAAAAAGCAAACGTGTTAGAATGAATAACCATTAATGTTAATATTCTAAGCCCTCGACTGCATGGTTTTAGAGAACTTTAGAGACTACAAGGTGATATAGTAATACATAGTGGGGTGATGCTAGAGTAAAAGAACAAAAAATTGAGGGCTTACTAATGCTTGGGTTTCTTTCAAATTTTGTTGGTCCATGCTCTACGATCGGATCTGAGGACACCGATCGAGTGTTTTGTTTGTCAGATCCCAGGTATGAGGTCTGTTCTCCTGTTGAATTCGACCTGAAACACTGCCACTATCCAATAATGTAAAAATAAAAATAAAAATCACGTGTTCCTATATTCCCGTCTTCTGAGTTCATTTGTTCCCTTTTTCCTCACTTTAGTTGAAATTAAAATCTATAATAATATCAAACGCTCTAATCAAAATCAGTAGGACGGGTCAGCCTGAGGAAGTTCGAGACCAGAAGGAAGAAAAGGACACAGACAGTGGCGAGCCGTAGCAACGCACGGGCATTCAACTAGTAAAGTAATGAATAGTGCAAAAAATCAATCCTCCAAATTTTGTGTGTTCATAGAGTACATCATTATCTACGTGTAGAATTGTGTAGAATTGTTTTCAAAAATTTCAAAACTTTGAACTTTTGAAAAAACCGATCTCCATTAGCTCGAGCTCTAATTCTGAACGGTATTCCAAAATTTGTTTTCTTGTAGCTAAAAAAATCGCTTAGTACTACTGTACTAGCTACTCTTCCCTCTGTCCCAGCGGTAAGGGCGCATAATTGTTTTCGATTTCTCCTCGAAGCAAAAGGCGCGGGGACTTCATGTGCTACTACTTTGGAGTTGATCTTCCGAAAATGCCCCTAATTCATAATCCATCTTCTTCCTGGGCAGCGCTGGGAGAAGCGTCCGTGGGCCTGGGTCGAGCCGGCAGCGCTGTGTCCTTGGGGCGAGGTGGCGGTTACCAAGCGTGGCGGACCTGGGCGAGGCGGCCGTTCCTGAGCGGCTTGGAAGCACGGCAGCGGTTCTAGCGCGGGCTTGGCGGCGAGGTGGGCTTGGGGCGGGACGGCTGGCCGGCGGCTCCCACGCTGCGACACGATGTGGAGGAAAGACGGCCGCTGCGACATGGGGGCGAGGTGGTTCCCGGCGGCGCAGACCTGGGTGAGGCGGGCTTGAGGGCGAGGCGGCTTGGCAGCGGGTACCCGCGCTGCGAGATGATGCGGAGGCGAGGCGGCCGCTGGGACCTTGGGGCGAGGTGGTTCCCAGGCGGCACAGACCTAGGCAAGGCGGGCTTGGGGGGCGAGGCAGTTTGCCAGTGGCTCCCGCGCTGCGAGACGATGTGGAGGCGAGGCGTCCGCTGCGACGGGAACGAGTAATTAGGGGTACTAGATAATACCCCGCGTTGCTGCAGTAATTTTAGAAATAATTGTTAAGTAAAATTGGAATACACAATAATAGGTGTTCGTAAAATTTGTTCTTGAGGTGATCTAACACACCTCTAAGAAACTCCTTGCAGTTCAAGTTGATTTACCGTAAACTCTCCCTTCTAAGAGTTTGCCGTTGAGCATTTGAAGTTTAAGTTGATTTACCACAAATTCTCTGTTCCAAGAAATAGGGCACATATAATCCAAGATTGATCTTTGACCAAAAGTTTGTTCAAATATATAGATTATTTATACTCCCTCTGATCCAAATTAATTGGCTTGAGTTTATTTAGATTAAGATGTATCTAATACTAAAACATGTCTAGATACATTCAAATCTAGACAAACTTAAGTCAATTAATTTGGATTGGAGGAAGTATAAAATTAGAATCCTTAGAAATATATACTAAATAATCAAGATATTATTGCTCTTTTTTCTAGTCAACGCTCATCTTGTACAGTGTGTGCGTCTTTATAGAAATCGGATGGGACTATATGCTATAAAAGGTGGAACATCTATTCTTCTTCCATGCACGTGAACAATGGTAATCTAAAATTTAATTAGCCATGAAAAAATAAATAGTTAGTCATATTTGAATAGAAAATACACAAATGAGTCAAAGATTAAAAAGTTTACTAAAATGATACTAATCATGGGACAAATATGTTTCTTACTCGGCAGAAACCACAGTTCCTACCATGTTCAAGCCATATAATCAGCATAGTCCACAAGGTGTATTTGAGCACCCTTACTTCTGGGATATTAAGAAGAAAATTTTGGAAGTATGTTCTGAAAAGATCAGGATATTCTTTTATTGTTTGAAACTCTCACCATATTGCAATTTTATTTTTTCTATACTGATAAGAAATTTAAGTTGGTAAAATTAAAAACATTGGAAAGGGAGTTCAGAACGAAAACAATTGCACCTAGTTTTTTGCGTGTACAAATAATTTTAACATCATCTCCTTACCAGCATTGAGACAACTATTCACAACCATTATATTGAACACAGGATAATAAACAAAAAATACATGCTGGCTGAATCGATCTGTCTCACACTCACCTCTTACTTTCTTCCTCATAAAGCAACTACAGCGAAGCGTCTACTATGAGAGACTGGAATAGAAGCATGTCACAGTAAAACTATAGACCGTGAGCTTCCTTCACAGAAATCTGATTATGTGGAAGTAAGAAAAGGAAGAAAATGAAAGCTGACTTCAGATTAACTTTGTTGATTATCATGATTTTATAAAACTGGTCTTTTGATGAACAAAAAAGTATGCTTATCTTAGACAGGCTTGTCAAACAACTTCAGCAAATATTTGTATAAGCGTCAGCAGGTGAAGGATTTGAAGGATGCGATGAACTAACCAACAAAATATGCAAAAAGTCTCCTCTCGCGACACTCCCTTGAACGAAAGAGCAACCCTTGTGGCAGTCCTACATAGCGATGAATAGAGACCAGAAAGTCTATTTTGTATGGGAAGGACGGAAAGAGGGATTAAGAATTTATGCCAGCCCCGGCGTGCTCACCTTACAGACTACTCGGGATCTCAACGGGCAAATCAGCTAGCTCATCGACTCGGGCCTGGGTATTAGATTCGTTGGTCGCAGGCTCGCACCTTAGCTCCTCGAAGCATAAACAATTTCCTGGTATACTGGTGGATCTCCTCCATGACAGCACGGTGGGGAGGACACAATTCTGTGGACATACGGAGATGGCATGCAAGAGTAGATAACAACGGCGCATGGGGAGTTGATCTTGGATGGAGGATGCCAGATTAGCATAGGACTGAGAAGACGAAGATTTGTAGATGGATGAGGCAGATTAGCATAGAGGATGGCTGGTCATGGATGCGCATTGGTGGTAATATAACAAAATAATTAAGAGGATATAGGACCACTCGGCCTCCCTAATTATGCCTAGGCTTTTCGTTTTCATTAAACTGTATCGACGAAAGGCAACACACGAACGTCAAAGAAAAAAAAAGGCAGCGCTCGCCTTAGATGATGACATGGCGGTGGATGTTTGAATGAGATGGACCAATTAGTGGCTTGCTGATGTGGCATAGCTGCATGTTGAGAGAAATATAGCAGTGGAGGTGATCTTCTTAGTTATATAGGATAACGGGAAAAGGAAAGCGTCCTAATCGTTTTTTTAGAAGATTATTGCATTCTGTTGGGAAACTAGGCCGGCAGAGGCCCACTTGGTGTGGCCTCTACCAGCCTAGAGTTGGCCCATGTGAGTATCCTATCCCTTAGTCTATAAATAGATGAGCAATCACTGTACGGGAGTTTACCGAGAGAAAGATCAATAAAGTTCTCTTTTGTTCCCTGTGCCATTTACTTGTGTTATCTGTGTGCTTTTCGACTCTAGTCTTCTCCCTCGGGTGTGGAGCAGCCTCGGGACCGGCCAGCCGGCAGGGGGTGTTCCAATACGTTATCAGCACGTGTCTCTCCGTCGAGCCTCCATCAAGCCACCGTCGAGCCTGCATCACGCAGGATTTCGTTGAAGGTAACCCAAATCTGACCGCAAAAATGGATTTGTCTCTCGATTTCCTTTCAAGATTTGCGTTTAGATCTTAGATCAGATCCTATCTGGGGTACGGATTTTTCTTCCCGGAAGTCGAGCTGACCTGCTGTCGCCGACCAATATCGATTTAATCACTCCCGGATCAGAAACTTGTTGACTGTACCAGTGCACCTGTTGTGCCGATCTAATTTTTTTAACAGATCGGACTGATCTTGGCCATTTTAGTTAGTAGATCGATTAGATCTACAGTTTTCTTTTTTGATGTACGTTTCTATGAACTCGCGCATGCACTCGAACAACGCTGGCAGTACCAACCGCGCGCGCACGCACTGGCCGACGCCGCGCTCGGCCCTGTTGGCCATGCCTGCCACCGCCGCGCCGTGGGCCCTGCTGGCCACACCCGCCGCCGCCGCGCTATGGCCGCTCACTGGCTGCGCCGCGCCGTCGGCCCTGCTGGCCACGCCCGCCGCCGCCGCGCCGTGGGCCCCGCTGGCCCTGCGCCGCCACGCCGCTGGCCCCGCGTCGTCGCCGCGGCCCTGCTGACCGCCCACGCGCGCGCGCCCGCACTCGCGTCCGCGAGCTGCGCTGGCCGCCGCTGCTGCGCCGCCGCGCCGTCGGC
This sequence comes from Avena sativa, assembly GCA_916181665.1. Taxonomy (NCBI): domain Eukaryota; kingdom Viridiplantae; phylum Streptophyta; class Magnoliopsida; order Poales; family Poaceae; genus Avena; species Avena sativa. The sequence continues at coordinate 225,182,954 of OV702296.1, forward strand.
CCCGCGCAGCCGCTGCAAGCTCCCGTCGCCCGCGCCGCGCTGGCCCCGCGCCACCGGCCGCGTGCTGCGTGCCGCCGCCGAGCCGCGCCGCTGCGCACTGGCCGTGCTGCGCCGCCGCCGCACGAACTGGCCCGCGCCACGCGTTGCACTGCTGCATGCCGCGCGCCGGCCGTGCTTCGCTGCCTCGCGTGCTCGCCGCCCGCGCGCCGAGCTGCCGCTGGCCGCACGCCCCCGCGTTGCGCCCCGCTGCGCCTGCTGCCGCGCCCACACGCGTGCTCGCCGGCCTGCTGCCGCTGCGCGCCGCACGTCGCCGCCAGCTGCGCGCTACCGTCGTCATCGGCCTGCTGCCGCCGCCGCACCCCCTCTCGCCACCTGCCCAAGGTCGCTGGCCTGCTGCCGCTGCCACCCCGCCCTAGTCGGGAGCTCATAGCTCCGTCCACCCCGCTAGCTGGGCTGGACAGTCTAGGGTGGGCCGGTCTAGTTGGGCCGTTTTTCGGCCCAGGCGGTATACAAAATGAGGGGGTCGGACCGTTTTGGCTCTGTTTTTGGTCCGATTTTGTACAAGCTTTTTGTAACATGTTTTACTACATTCATTAATTATCGAATGATTTTAATACTTCGTATCTCATAGTTAGCTTGTACCGTTTTTACATTAAATTTTGGAACACCGTCATATTTGAATTATTGTATCGATTATCGCATTTATGCAACCGATTACCTGCTGTAATCTTACACATTTTGCATAAATTGCAGATGACCGGAATCGTCAGCCGCGAGTTCCCGGTGTTGACCCAGGATGGGCTTAACTACCTGACTTGGGCCTCGGACGTTGAGATCGTCCTCGAGGGCCGATGCATCAAGGATGCGTTGATTGCGGGGACCCCGACGGCCCCCAGCAAAACCATCCCGGCGGACAACGCCAAAGCTATGCACTTCCTCCGCCATCACATGTGTGAGACTCTCAAGAACGAGTACATGGCAGAACGAAGTGCTTCTGCCCTTTGGACCGCCCTCAACAAGCGGTTCTCTAGGCTGAAGTACACCATTCAGCCACAGGCGGAGGCAGATTGGATTCGTCTGAGGTTTGCGGACTTCAAGACAGTGGGAGAGTACAACTCCAGGTTGCACCGGATTTGTACCATTCTTCAGCTGTGTGGGACCAGTACCACCGATCAGCAGAAGATAGACAAAACCCTCTCCACATTCCATACGGACAACATCCAGTCCTCGTGAAACTTTCGCCAGGAAGGATTCACGGAATATGCAGTGCTTATTGATGCTCTCTAGGTGGCCGAGGCGCAGGATAATATTCTGAAAAAGAACTTCTCTGCGCAACCTTTCGCAGGGGGCCCAAGTCATGAGGCCAATGCCGGTGCCTACAAGGTGCGCAAGCCCATCCACAAGAAGAGAGGCAAGAAGGGCAAGAAGGGCCCCAACTCCTCCAACCCGGCCAAGCAACGCAAGGCGGGCAAGGGGGAGGCAAGGCCCCAGGACTGCTTCCGCTGTGGCTCCAAGACTCACTTCTCCAGGCAGTGTTTGGCCCCTAAACACGTCGTGGACGCGTTCAAGGCCAACAAGAAGGCGCGCGAGGCGCACCTTGTCCAGGTTGAGGCACCACTGGCGCCCGGAGCGGCGCCTGTGTAGAACGTCGCGCCCGTAGTGGCGCAGGACGTAGCACAAGTGGAAGCACCTTTGGCGGTTCCCACGAACGCCGCTGTGCCCATGGAGGTTGAGAACGTTGTGCCCCCCGCCTCAGGTAGACATCTATGCTGCCTCGATGATGATAGCCAACGAATAGAAGCTCACTGACCTTGAGATACAGGCTGAGCTTGATGGTTTCTTTGCAGAATCCACCTGAGCTCCTTTTTGTTGTGATGATTCCTTTTCCACAATAATCAGATACAATTTTTCGATATGGTTGTAAGCTCTATGAGAGCATAACATTTATTTGTTTTCGGCGATTGGATGACATTTATTTCATTCATTTATTCCATTATTTGGTTGTGTGATGTTCTGAAATGTTTATGTGTTTTACTTACTTGATGTAGCATCTTCCTCGCTCCATTATATTAATTAGGCACTATATTTTAGAACGCGTGTGGCGCCCAAATGGAGGAAACGTGCCTTGCTGATAGCGGCACCACTAATACCATCTTGAGAGAAACAAAGTATTTTGAGTCCATTACCAAAAACCCCGGTAACATAATGACGATCGTCGGCTGCGGTCCGAATGTAGTTGGCTCCGGAAGAGCAACTATCATACTCCCAAATGGAACAACTCTGATCATTGAAGAGGCATTGTTGTATCCGGAGTCGACTCGTACTCTCTTGAGTTTTAGAGACATCCGCGCCAATGGTTTCCATGTAGAAACCGATGATGATGAGAATGGAAAGGAGTTCCTACTCATTACCAAGCGCGACGAAAATGGTAAACATGTTGTCGAAAGACTCCCTTCATTAGCTACTGGGCTGTACTACACTAAGATAGTAGCACCACCTATTTACACTACCCTTAAGACTATCTTTAGAAGCTCCGAACTATTCTGCCTTTGGCATGATAGGTTAGGCCACCCCGGTCTTAGGATGATGAGAAATATAATTAACAACTCGGATGGTCATAATGTTAATGTGAAAAATTTCCCGAATCACGATGATTTCGTGTGCTCCGCATGCGCTACGGGGAAATTGATCATTAGACCGTCCCCCCTAAAGGTGAAGGATGAACTCCCCGCGTTCTTGGAACGTATTCAAGGGGATATATGTGGTCCAATTCAGCCCCTCTCAGGGCCGTTTCGGTACTTCATGGTGCTCATCGATGCTTCCTCTAAATGGTCCAATGTTTGCCTGCTGTCAACAAGGAACCATGCTTTTGCAAAGTTGATCTCTCAGATCATACAAATAAGGAATAAATTCCCTGTTTATCGTCTAAAGTCTATTCGAATGGATAATGCCGGAGAATTTACTTCAAAGGCATTCGATGATTATTGCATGGCAACTGGAATCAAACTCGAGCACTCTGTACCGCATGTCCACACTCAAAATGGACTTGCGGAGGCATTGATTAAAAGAATTAAATTCATTGCCAGACCACTCCTTCAGGGTTGTAATTTACCAACTATATATTGGGGACACGCGGTGTCACACGCCGCTAATCTCATCAACTTTCGACCATCGGCCTACAACATCCACTCTCCCATCCAACTTGCGCAAGGGTCGGCACCGAAAATTTCCCACCTACGTAGGTTCGGCTGCCAGGTATATGTACCTATACCACCATCCCAGCGATCAGCAATGGGACCGCTCCGTAAGTCGGGGATATACGTTGGTTATGAGACTGTGTCCATAATCAGATTCTTGGACCCCTTGACAGGTGACTGTCACACAGCCCGTTTTGCTGACTGCATTTTTGACGAGGATGTTTTTCCGACTTTGGGGGGACGTAATCAACCCCTGGATGACAAAAGTCGAGAAATCACGTGGAAAGTCACGGGGATCCACACTCATGACCTGCGCACTGTTAAGACTAATAGAGAACTCCAAAAGATATTAGATTTGCACTCCCTAGCGAATTGTAGTATCCCAATTGTCTAACAATTGCAATGCTACTAGCCTAGTCTATATATATGCTACTTCCTATATATAATTGTTGCATCATAATTATATCATGCTCATGTCATCATGCCACCTTGCATTTGAGCATCATATAAAACCCTTTTTGTTTTGGTTCTTCTCTCATATGCATTATTAATTGTTTTTGCCTCTTGATATTGTATTTGGTTATTGATATATTGTCTAAATGCCCAAGTTGAGTTGGGGGCATATCTTTTATTCTGCTCCACCACCCTTTCTTTTCACCACCTTATAATTCCACCATCCCATTATCCATGAGCTTGTATTTTATTTTTTGTTGGTATTTAATCTAGATCATGGGAGATAGGATGGATCTAAATCTATAAATTCTTTTGGCTTGGCTTTATTCCATATTTTGGAATGCATATGCACAAATGCCATGATTATTTATTCTGTTTTCACAAGATTAAAACATGGCATGTAATGTTTTTGCATGGGCCATGCAACCATCACCACCATTTGATCTCCTTTGGTTTTTCTTTGGTTTTTGAGTGGATCATGTTCAAACCCTAAACCCTCACATCTTGTCCTCCTCTCTTTGTCATGGGCACTTGAATCCTAGGCTTTTTCATATCTCTATCTCTTCACCAACACCATGTGTCCAACCAAAACCCCTCAAAACCCTAGCTCATTCTTTGTTCTCCTCCTAACCTTGTTCATCTTTCTCTTGCATGTGATCATATGTATGTGACCTAAATCTTTCCTCCCTCTTTCTTTCTAGCTACCTCTAGTCCTCTCTCCTTACCCTAGCTCTAATCCACCCTAAACAACCTCACCACCTCCCCCTCTCTCCACCTGGCCACCCTCTCTTTACTTGACCCACCACCCCAGCCTCTCCTCTCTCTAACCTAGCTAACCCAAACCCTAACCCTAGCTAAACCTAACCCGAGGCCACCATCTAACCTAACCCGAGCATGCCCTAGCTCACCCTAGTTTTCCTCTCCTCTCCTTTTCTCTCTCTCTGCCGAGTAGGTCCCACGCGACCCTGCCCCGCCTTGACCGCCTTCTGGCCCACCTGCCATGCCTCTGCCTGCCCAACCCGATCCCCCAGCTCGAGCACGTGCATGGGAGGAGGGAAAAGAGCCGAAGCTACTTTTCCTCTACCCCGTACCCCACGGCATCCTCCTCCCTTTTTCCTCGCCTTGTCCCTCTCCTCACGTCTCCTGGCTTCACCAGGTCCACCCCAGAGCCCCTGTCTCTCCCCTCCTTCTTCTCATCGACGCCAACCCTCTCTCGTCGGTCATGGCCAGTAGCGCCGCCGCCCCCTCGTTCCAGCGGGCGTGGTCGACATGGAGGTGGTCGAGGAGGTCAAGGAGGTTCCCCTGCTTCGCCCTGGACACGCCAGCGAGGAGGAGGAGAACCAGATCCGCCAGCACCACCACCGCCCGCCGAAACCCTAGCTCCTCCCCGGCCTCTGCTTCCTCGCCGATCCGTCGTCTCCCGCACCGATCCGCCGCCATCAACCCCTCCGCGGTGAGTCCCTCTCCCGCCTAGACACCCGCTGCCTCGCCCTAGACTCCTAGCCTCGCCGGGCGTTTCACCGAACGCTCTCGGTGCACCGTGGCCGCGAGCGTCTGCACGCCTCCGCGACGCGTACCGCTCACCTAGTCGCCGATCTGTTCCCTGTCAGCAACCTCCAGCCTACCGCAGTGGCTACCTCCGCCGAGCGTGAGCCCCAGGTCCCCGGATCAAATCCCCACGCGCCGCGCCCTGCGTCGGTCGCTCACCGACCTGTCCGCGCGTTCGCAGAGAAGAGGAACAGTGGGGCCGTGGCCGTCTTTCAGAAAACCCCCCAACCTTTTTATTTCCTAAACCCGCGGACCAGCCTCCCCCACCTGTCAGCCACCCCGACGTTCTTGCAGAAAAGTCCCTCTGTTCCTCTGGTCGTAACCCGCGCTCCAGCTCGGCCCCGCCTGGCAGTCTCTGCGCGCTCGTTCGCTGGCACGTGGGCCTCCAGTTGCTGGCCCACCCGTCAATCGCAGAGGCTGGCTAAGCCGAGGTGAGAAAAGGTTTTCCTGAGCGCGTGGCCCAGTCCGTTTGGTCCCACTCGTCAGCGACTGGGGCTAGCTCGGTCTGAGTAATAAAAGTTTCTCCTGTTGTCTGTTTTAATTAAACCTTTTTCAAATTAATTTAAATTCAAATTCAAATTCAAATCTGTTTTTAAATAACTTTTAAAATATAATTCCAAATTAAATGTGTAATATATGTTTTGAAATCAGAAAAATGTGAGGATTTCAAATATGCTATTCAAAATAATGTTTGAACACTTTAAATTTCGAGTTGATTAAAATTACAATAAAATGCCCTCTTTCTTATTTAATTCATAACTTTTGTTTTATAACACCGAATTTGACAAATGATATGTCTAAAATGATCAGCTCGACGAGACCTTTCTGTCTATGCATTCCATGTTCTGAATTACAGCATGCATCATATAAATATAAAGTATACAGCAACTTATTTGAGTATAAAATGTGACTAAAACTCCATAAAATGCCTTATTCTTGTATTCCACACCTCACCCATGCAATGCTACTTTATTGCCATGCAAATTGTGCATCATTCATCATGGCATGATTGTTTGCTTGTCGTAGCTTAATTCATATGCTTGTGCACTCTATTTATGTTGGCCCTTGTTTGTTTGGTTCTTCTTCGAATAGACGCTGAGCAGGGGATATATCAAGAAACCCAGGAGCACTACCCAGATCTTTCTCTCGCTTCAACTGAGCTGCCAGGCAAGCACTACCACATGCTTGCATACATATAGTACCTATTGCCTCTATCTTATTCTTGCATCATTGAGTCGCGATTGCATTAAACTGAATCCCAAGTATTGCATAGCCTTTACTTTTAAACCCCACCAAAGCTTGTTCCTCCATCCCATGAGCCATTACTACAGGAGTTGTTTGAGCCATGCGGGTCGTAGAACAGCATGTGTAGGGTATGTGAGTGTCTGATGGATAACGAGGTACCTAAACAACTTAACCTGAGTAGTAATGGGATAACTAATGAAAGTGGCACCGGTGAGCAATATTTGTTATTTGGTTTTTCATGCTCACTTGTGTCCCGTAGGACCCCGAGTACTTGATTCCTGTTCCTTGAATATTCACGCTATCCACATCCGGGAGGCTTATGAACCCCCCTGAGCCAGAGCTTGATTCATTCTTATTTCTTGGGGCCACAAGTAGTTTGGGGCTTTATTACTATCATGTACTTATGCCATGCTTTACTGCTTTATTTAAGATTGTGCGAGGAGCACCTGTACTGTTTTGGATGCGGAGTGTTTTCGCGGTATCGACAAGCCCAGTCACACTTTCGGGTTCCCAGTCGTTTACAGCCATTGACGCAAACCTTGAGTCCGTCTCGGAGCCGGCCAACTTCGTTGCGGGTAGCTTAATGGGGTGGCCCCCTGAAATATTTCTGAATCATGTGATCGCTTTGTCGTGAATGCCTCGTTGGGTTTTGATTTGGTTTTTCCGAGGTTGATCGAGTGTGTTGCTATTTGTGCACCCCTGCAGGGTAAATCTTTCTGAAAGCCGTGTCCGCGGTTATGGACGACTTGGAGCACAGTTTCTCGATCATAGACAAGCATAACTAAAGTACCGTTTTTAACTTGACTAAGTACCTGACTAGTAACTAGTGCAACACTCATGGAATGGATAATAAAACTGCCAACGGATGGGGGGTTGTTCGTCCGCTTCCTCGTGGTAAGCGAGGAGGAGGATGGATCTGTTAATATTACTGTTATAACTGTTGTTATTAATTCACGGACATCCGTCTATCTTTGGTTAGGCGGATGGTTAGCGAGTATTCCTAAAATTGTTAGGTATTATCTTTTGCTGCAATTGCGTCACCCCAGGTTGTGTCCCCTTTAGAGGCATAAAGACTTGCTGAGTACCCCTAGGGTCTCACACGATAAATTGTTTGATTCAGATGAACAGGTGAACTCGCAAGATGGATACTGGGTGGAGGAGACGGACGATGTTGGCAACGATCACTCGGTGTAGAGATTCCGGGAATGGGGATCCGTGAGATCTGTGGGCGGGATGTGTTTATTTATGGGGCATCTTATGCCGATTTGCTTCTTATCCGTACTCGGATCTTGTTTGCCGCTTCCGCCTGATACTCTGATGTTTGATGTATGAGGAGATATCCTAAACTATTATATATATCTAGGATATTTGGATCTTGCCGTATGGCGTTGCAATATTTCTATTTCTTTTAGATGGAATGGCTCTGAGGACTGTTGTATGGTGGCTTGCATACATACTCATTTGTGTATGTAGTTGATCCCTTCGCCTGCCGATTATGCCGCTCGTTCTTGTCCCGATATTTGGAAATGGTTAGGACGGCCGAAAGGTCTACCTGTGAGTGGCATTTGGGCCCCACCGTACTATTTTAACCATTTCTGCTCATCCAGGCTTGTAACTAAGAGCGTAATTCACCGAGGTAGTTACAATTGGTATCAGAGCCATCCCGCCCTTCAGGGTCTCAGCCAAATGGTCGTTGTCAGTCTAGCAAATATTTTTGGTAGCTATGTATACTAGGGAAAAACAAAACGTGAGAGTAGGACTGCTTCCACTTTTCTTCTTACCCACCCACCACCCTTTTCTGGTAAGGAAGTGTAACGTTTTCAATCCTCTTCTTAAAATTCAAATTAGGATTCACGTGTTCTGGGTTTCCGTAGTACCATAGAAAGTGTGTGTGTGTGTGTAATTCCTTGTCTATCTGTTGCATCCAATTTGTTATCACCATCTGCCTTTCATTATCAACTGTTGGTACATTCCATACTGACTGGCTTTTGAAAACCGGCACGATCTATCTGACTCCTTGTTAACCGGTGCCATCTTCTTAAGGGTGTTCTTCCTTCCAGCATGCTTTCACAGAATGTGGAGTTGCTAATCTCTACCTGATAAGTGATTTTGCGCATCTATTGGTATTTTAATGCCAAAAAATGCGGAAATTTTTTCTTTGATACATCTGTGTTTCCACACTCCTTTCCAATCGTGTGTGAAACATTATCTATCTCCCTTTTATCAGCATGTCCATGCTAACTCATTCTTTTGTCACCAGCGCTTAATCCTAGAGTTTCATTTCATCTCCTTTTCTCTTGGGCTAATTACATAACATGTGTCGATCCGATGTTGGTGATTGTAATTTGGTTCTCAGCATAGCTATAGGACACTTATCATGAGTGGAATATGGAAAATGCTATCAACACTATCCTCCAAATGGTGACGGTTATCTCCTGTGATTTTGAGTACCCCGTGATCATACCTATGCATATTCAAGCATCTTTGGCAATCCGGAGTTTCTCAAGGCACTACGGCGGTCTACCATCTGTCCATCATGCTGCACATCTTTTTGAACTCCATATCTGCAAAATTCTCTTTGAGACGAGGGAATTGCATCTTTTCGTCTCTGATAGCTTTGCTTAAGGTATGATCTATCATCTCTTCTTTATCCAAGATCTCTTTATCTTTGTAACCGGTGATCCAATCGACAATGTGAATCAGGTGACATCTCTTTTTCTTCCGAAAGACCAGATAATCTATTCTTCCAGTGCATCTCCTTCAACACGAACCCGTGCTGTTAATATTGATCTTTCTAAGAGCGTTGAGCTCCGGAAGTGTTCAAGCATTTGTTCGTTTCTCTCGCCTTTTGAACTTGGTATTCTGGGAATATCCTGTTAATCCATGGTGGTATATGTTGATAATATGCTTGCCTATTCGATATCAATGGAAGGACATGGAAGATCATCTGTGTCTCTTTCTCTCAAGCTTCGTGAGCACTTCCTGTGTGCAAAGTCTCAAAGTGAAAATTCTGGCTTCTTGAAGTCACCTATCTCGACCACGTCCTTTTGCTAAATACATTACTTCAACTCTGGAATCAGCAAGTTCATTGTTAATTCCATCTTCCATCTTCAATCAAACCCGGAGTTTTTCCTTGTTGGCGAGTTATCATCGTCGTTCCGCTGTAGATTTCCTCAAAACTGCTAAATCTCTCTCAATCATTTCAAGAAGAACATGGAGTTCTTTCACCTCAGTCTCGTCAAGTGATCTTTTGAAACCCTCTCGTTCTATCGTCTATGCTCAATCCACCGGAGGCCATGAAGACCTTACAGATCTTGTATTCCTTCTGTTCAAGTTGGTGCTATCTTTTCTGTAGCTGTTGAATCTTGCAGTTGTCTCCGTAATCTTCCTTCATATCTTTCTGGTGGCTTGGTACTTCAGACATGACGACAACATCATCATCTTTGTCTATCTTGGATCCGGCGAATCGTTTGCATCTATCCTTGTTTTCTAACGAAGTTCCATGAGTTATTGTCAATACCTTCAGTCTGTTTCGGTAGTTGGGTTGCATGGTTTTCTTATTCATGTGCGGAGTAATGCTTTGAGTGCGGGATGGAGTAGCTACCATACCACTACTCTTATCATTCGCTCTTGTACATTGAATTGGTGAATTAATGTGATTTCACTCATTCCACGGAAGTTAGAAGTGGCCTTTATCCCTCGATACTTTTACTTCCGTCCTTGTTTTCCGGAGTGCTCTCTCGAAGAAATTAATCAATAATCTCTTGTTGGTGATCTCGCCCTTTCTACGCGGAGCAAAATCTTCAATTATCTGGTGGAAACAAATGCAAACTCTTTTCTGTCCTCGTCATTCTACCGATGCTCGGCACCCCCAAACAAGATGAAAGGAAACTATCTCTCTTTGTTTCAGCAATTCTTTTTCTGTGGTAAAGCCAATTATGGTTGAGGCCATCAGCCGCAAATCTATTGCGTTAGCCTCAAGGCTAAATAAAGCAATAAGTATCTCCACAATAAACTCCAGATCCTCCATATTCTTTGCTTCTCGGGATTCCACCATGATCTGGCTTCACATCCGTCTCTAGAAGTTATATCCGCGCACCTCAATTGCGTGATCCTTGGTTCTTACCGTTGCAACAAGAATCTAATCCGACGATGTCTAACTAAATCTTTCTGTTGATATCAAGAGACTCTATTGTTTGAAGGCAATATTGTTTCCGAACTTCATTTCTCAAATCTGAGAGAAGATACGATGCTATTGTCATAGAGGTTCAGAACCTCTCCAATCTAACTCTTTTTCCTCCGGCGAGACAAAGATTTCATCATCTCTAGTATCGGTAAATCTTTAATCTTAACGGTGTGTCCTTCTTTATCCATGATACATCATCTTGTCCTTTCTTTCACAAGTGGTTCTATTCTTTTATCATGTTCTTGAGAAAACCGGAGCTATGTCCATCCTATCCTTCTTGTATCACGACAATCCTTCAACTCTTCTAACCGTTGTTTCTCAAGCAAAACGCAAGACTCGCAGCAAGTCTAGCAAGTTATTCCGTTGTTCATCAACTTGGGAACGTGAGGGTCACCTTCGTTCGAACACCCGCCTCTCCTTGTGTTGTTTTCTTTTTCCTAGGAATCTCGGGGCGAGATTCTTGTTTAGTGGGGGAGACTTGTAGCATCCCAATTGTCTAACAATTGCAATGCTACTAGCCTAGTCTATATATATGCTACTTCCTATATATAATTGTTGCATCATAATTATATCATGCTCATGTCATGATGCCACCTTGCATTTGAGCATCATATAAAACCCTTTTTGTTTTGGTTCTTCTCTCATATGCATTATTAATTGTTTTTGCCTCTTGATATTGTATTTGGTTATTGATATATTGTCTAAATGCCCAAGTTGATTTGGGGGCATATCTTTTATTCTGCTCCACCACCCTTTCTTTTCACCACCTTATAATTCCACCATCCCATTATCCATGAGCTTGTATTTTATTTTTTGTTGGTATTTAATCTAGATCATGGGAGATAGGATGGATCTAAATCTATAAATTCTTTTGGCTTGGCTTTATTCCATATTTTGGAATGCATATGCACAAATGCCATGATTATTTATTCTGTTTTCACAAGATTAAAACATGGCATGTAATGTTTTTGCATGGGCCATGCAACCATCACCACCATTTGATCTCCTTTGGTTTTTCTTTGGTTTTTGAGTGGATCATGTTCAAACCCTAAACCCTCACATCTTGTCCTCCTCTCTTTGTCATGGGCACTTGAATCCTAGGCTTTTTCATATCTCTATCTCTTCACCAACACCATGTGTCCAACCAAAACCCCTCAAAACCCTAGCTCATTCTTTGTTCTCCTCCTAACCTTGTTCATCTTTCTCTTGCATGTGATCATATGTATGTGACCTAAATCTTTCCTCCCTCTTTCTTTCTAGCTACCTCTAGTCCTCTCTCCTTACCCTAGCTCTAATCCACCCTAAACAACCTCACCACCTCCCCCTCTCTCCACCTGGCCACCCTCTCTTTACTTGACCCACCACCCCAGCCTCTCCTCTCTCTAACCTAGCTAACCCAAACCCTAACCCTAGCTAAACCTAACCCGAGGCCACCATCTAACCTAACCCGAGCATGCCCTAGCTCACCCTAGTTTTCCTCTCCTCTCCTTTTCTCTCTCTCTGCCGAGTAGGTCCCACGCGACCCTGCCCCGCCTTGACCGCCTTCTGGCCCACCTGCCATGCCTCTGCCTGCCCAACCCGATCCCCCAGCTCGAGCACGTGCATGGGAGGAGGGAAAAGAGCCGAAGCTACTTTTCCTCTACCCCGTACCCCACGGCATCCTCCTCCCTTTTTCCTCGCCTTGTCCCTCTCCTCACGTCTCTTGGCTTCACCAGATCCACCCCAGAGCCCCTGTCTCTCCCCTCCTTCTTCTCACCGACGCCAACCCTCTCTCGCCGGTCATGGCCAGTAGCGCCGCCGCCCCCTCGTTCCAGCGGGCGTGGTCGACATGGAGGTGGTCGAGGAGGTCAAGGAGGTTCCCCTGCTTCGCCCTGGACACGCCAGCGAGGAGGAGGAGAACCAGATCCGCCAGCACCACCACCGCCCGCCGAAACCCTAGCTCCTCCCCGGCCTCTGCTTCCTCGCCGATCCGTCGTCTCCCGCACCGATCTGCCGCCATCAACCCCTCCGCGGTGAGTCCCTCTCCTGCCTAGACACCCGCTGCCTCGCCCTAGACTCCTAGCCTCGCCGGGCGTTTCACCGAACGCTCTCGGTGCACCGTGGCCGCGAGCGTCTGCACGCCTCCGCGACGCGTACCGCTCACCTAGTCGCCGATCTGTTCCCTGTCATCAACCTCCAGCCTACCGCAGTGGCTACCGCCGCCGAGCGCGAGCCCCAGGTCCCCGGATCAAATCCCCGCGCGCCGCGCCCTGCGTCGGTCGCTCACCGACCTGTTCGCGCGTTCGCAGAGAAGAGGAACAGTGGGGCCATGGCCGTCTTTCAGAAAACCCCCCAACCTTTTTATTTCCTAAACCCGCGGACTAGCCTCCCCCACCTGTCAGCCACCCCAACGTTCTTGCAGAAAAGTCCCTCTGTTCCTCTGGTCGTAACCCGCGCTCCAGCTCGGCCCCGCCTGGCAGTCTCTGCGCGCTCGTTCGCTGGCACGTGGGCCTCCAGTTGCTGGCCCACCCGTCAATCGCAGAGGCTGGCTAAGCCGAGGTGAGAAAAGGTTTTCCTGAGCGCGTGGCCCAGTCCGTTTGGTCCCACTCGTCAGCGACTGGGGCTAGCTCGGTCTGAGTAATAAAAGTTTCTCCTGTTGTCTGTTTTAATTAAACCTTTTTCAAATTAATTTAAATTCAAATTCAAATTCAAATCTGTTTTTAAATAACTTTAAAATATAATTCCAAATTAAATGTGTAATATATATTTTGAAATCAGAAAATGTGAGGATTTCAAATATGCTATTCAAAATAATGTTTGAACACTTTAAATTTCGAGTTGATTAAAATTACAATAAAATGCCCTCTTTCTTATTTAATTCATAACTTTTGTTTTATAACACCGAATTTGATAAATGATATGTCTAAAATGATCAGCTCGACGAGACCTTTCTGTCTATGCATTTCATGTTCTGAATTGCAGCATGCATCATATAAATATAAAGTATACAGCAACTTATTTGAGTATAAAATGTGACTAAAACTCCATAAAATGCCTTATTCTTGTATTCCACACCTCACCCATGCAATGCTACTTTATTGCCATGCAAATTGTGCATCATTCATCATGGCATGATTGTTTGCTTGTCGCAGCTTAATTCATATGCTTGTGCACTCTATTTATGTTGGCCCTTGTTTGTTTGGTTCTTCTTCGAATAGACGCTGAGCAGGGGATATATCAAGAAACCCAGGAGCACTACCTAGATCCTTCTCTCGCTTCAACTGAGCTGCCAGGCAAGCACTACCACATGCTTGCATACATATAGTACCTATTGCCTCTATCTTATTCTTGCATCATTGAGTCGCGATTGCATTAAACTGAATCCCAAGTATTGCATAGCCTTTACTTTTAAACCCCACCGAAGCTTGTTCCTCCATCCCATGAGCCATTACTACAGGAGTTGTTTGAGCCATGCGGGTCGTAGAACAGCATGTGTAGGGTATGTGAGTGTCTGATGGATAACGAGGTACCTAAACAACTTAACCTGAGTAGTAATGGGATAACTAATGAAAGTGGCACCGGTGAGCAATATTTGTTATTTGGTTTTTCATGCTCACTTGTGTCCCGTAGGACCCCGAGTACTTGATTCCTGTTCCTTGAATATTCACGCTATCCACATCCGAGAGGCTTATGAACCCCCCTGAGCCAGAGCTTGATTCATTCTTATTTCTTGGGGCCACAAGTAGTTTGGGGCTTTATTACTATCATGTACTTATGCCATGCTTTACTGCCTTATTTAAGATTATGCGAGGAGCACCTGTACTGTTTTGGATGCGGAGTGTTTTCGTGGTATCGACAAGCCCAGTCACACTTTCGGGTTCCCAGTCGTTTACAGCCATTGACGCAAACCTTGAGTCCGTCTCGGAGCCGGCCAACTTCGTTGCGGGTAGCTTAATGGGGTGGCCCCCTGAAATATTTCTGAATCCTGTGATCGCTTTGTCGTGAATGCCTCGTTGGGTTTTGATTTGGTTTTTCCGAGGTTGATCGAGTGTGTGTTGCTATTTGTGCACCCCTGCAGGGTAAATCTTTCTGAAAGCCGTGTCCGCGGTTATGGACGACTTGGAGCACAGTTTCTCGATCATAGACAAGCATAACTAAAGTACCGTTTTTAACTTGACTAAGTACCTGACTAGTAACTAGTGCAACACTCATGGAATGGATAATAAAACTGCCAACGGATGGGGGGTTGTTCGTCCGCTTCCTCGTGGTAAGCGAGGAGGGGGATGGATCTGTTAATATTACTGTTATAACTGTTGTTATTAATTCACGGACATCCGTCTATCTTTGGTTAGGCGGATGGTTAGCGAGTATTCCTAAAATTGTTAGGTATTATCTTTTGCTGCAATTGCGTCACCCCAGGTTGTGTCCCCTTTAGAGGCATAAAGACTTGCTGAGTACCCCTAGGGTCTCACACGATAGATTGTTTGATTCAGATGAACAGGTGAACTCGCAAGATGGATACTAGGTGGAGGAGACGGACGATGTTGGCAACGATCACTCGGTGTAGAGATTCCGGGAACGGGGATCCGTGAGATCTGTGGGCGGGATGTGTTTATTTATGGGGCATCTTATGCCGATTTGCTTCTTATCCGTACTCGGATCTTGTTTGCCGCTTCCGCCTGATACTCTGATGTTTGATGTATGAGGAGATATCCTAAACTATTATATCTATCTAGGATATTTGGATCTTGCCGTATGGCGTTGCAATATTTCTATTTCTTTTAGATGGAATGGCTCTGAGGACTGTTGTATGGTGGCTTGCATACATACTCATTTGTGTATGTAGTTGATCCCTTCGCCTGCCGATTACGTCGCTCGTTTTGTCCCGATGTTTGGAAATGGTTAGGACGGCTGAAAGGTCTACCTGTGAGTGGCATTTGGGCCCTACCGTACTATTTTAACCATTTCCGCTCATCCAGGCTTGTAACTAAGAGCGTAATTCACCGAGGTAGTTACACGAATCAACTTCCCGATCATTTTAGTGATTTAAAGACTGTGACAAAGTCGCATGTGCACGCACGCAATGCACCGGAAAGGGTTGAAATACCAAAGAAAAATGATGGTATACCCGCTCCTGCTCCAAGGCCTAAGAGGTCGCGGATTCCGGTTTCTCAAATCCCAAGTACCCGGGGACGCCCGAAGAAAAAGGACAAGAGAGATTTATTACAGTCTGCCCCTGTTGAGGGGAGACAGTTGAGACCTGGCACAAGTACGGATATTTCAGTGCACGAAATTCCGGACTTGAACTTTCCTATATCGGAAATACCCAGCAAAGTTGTGTGCGCACACATCGGAGTGGGGAAGCTAAAGGACTTAGCTCCTGGATTGGGAAATCTGGTGGAGCAAGAGGATGTGCCTGATGCACTCCATGACGAAATGGCCATTAACTATGTTAATTCGGGCGAGTCATACAACCGAGCCATGGAAAATGTCGACGTTAATTTTGCCAAGAAAATTGCCTCAATCATAGATCTTGACCCTGAGCCTAACACGCTCGCTGATTGCAAGAAAATGTCGGATTGGAAAGATTGGAAAAAGGCAATTACTGCTGAATTATTATCGTTAAACAAAAGAGAGGTATTTGGACCTGTTTGTCTAACTCCTCCCCACATTCTCCCCGTTGGCCATAAGTGGGTTTTTGTTCGAAAGAGAAACGAGAATAATGAAGTAGTAAGGTACAAAGCAAGGCTCGTTGCTCAAGGTTTCACTCAGCGACCAGGTGTCGACTTTGAGGAAACTTACTCCCCGGTCATGGATGGAATTACCTTTAGATACTTGATCTCAATGGCAGTAAACATGGACTTAAAAATGAAACTAATGGATATTGTCACCTCTTACCTATATGGTAACCTGGATTCGGACATATACATGAAAGTACCAGAAGGTATCCCTGTCCCGAACCAGTATAGAGCAAACAAGAGCTTATACAGTGTTCAGCTTAAGAAGTCATTATATGGACTAAAACAGTTAGGTAGGATGTGGTATAATCGTTTAAGCGATTTCCTTCATCAGAAGGGCTACGCGAGCAATGAAGATTGCCCATGTATTTTTATACGGAGATCCCAGGATGGTTTCTGTATTATCTTGGTGTACGTGGACGATTTGAATATAATTGGTACACCTGACGATATTGAGGAAGCGAGTTCCTACCCGATGTCGGAATTAGAGATGAAAGACTTAGGCAAAACCAAGCTCTGCCTGGGTCTGCAACTTGAGCATTCTCCTGCTGGGATTCTAGTTCACCAGTCGGCCTACACCCAGAAGGTGTTGGAACGATTTGGGTTTGAAAAGGCATATCCTTCTAAGACCCCGATGGCCGAAAGATCTTTGCAGCAAGACAAGGACCCGTTCAGGCCTAAAGAAGAGGGGGAGGAAATTCTAGGACCGGAATTCCCCTACCTAAGTGCAGTTGGTGCACTTATGTACCTCGCAAATTGTACACGGCTGGATATTGCATTCGCCGTCAATTTTCTTGCAAGGTATAGTTCTGAGCCTACCAAGAGGCATTGGAAAGGCGTTAAGGACATCTTTAGGTACATTCAAGGGACAAAGGACCTTGACTTGTTTTACCAAAAGAACCAAGACCTATCTGTTGTAGGCTATGCAGATGCTGGGTACCTTTCGGACCCGCACACATCCAAGTCGCAGACTGGATATGTTTTCCTTTATGGTGGAACAGCGATTTCCTGGAAATCGTCTAAGCAAACTCTTGTGTCAACTTCGACGAACCACTCGGAAATCATAGCATTATATGAAGCATCACGAAAATGTGTATGGCTTCGACGAGTAGTCAGCCACATCCAGATGTCATGTGGACTGAACACCGTACAAACCCCAACAATTATCTATGAAGATAATGCCGCTTGTGTTGCATAAGTCCAGACGGGTTACGTGAAGAGCAATCTCACAAAGCATATAAACCCCAAGTTCTTCTATGCACATGAGTTGCAAAAGATGAACGAAGTGAAAGTCTTGCATACTAAGTCGTGTGAAAATCTCGCTGATTTGTTCACTAAATCATTGCCAGCATCTTCTTTCGAGAGATGTGTCCGTGGGATCGGCATGATGAGACTTAGGGAGATGCAAGGTTCATGGGGAGAATCTTCACAAACTCATCGCTGAAATCTTGATCCCAATGATTGAGTGCTTAACTTTATAGTTAAGTGAATTGTACTCTTTTTCCCTTAGTGAGTTTTTATGAAGTTTCTCACATGAGGTATTTAATGAGGCAATTCATGCAACATAGCAAGAAGTATACCGTGTGCATTTCTCCATATTTTTCTCACTGGGTTTTTCGGAGTTTTAAGCCATGGTTATACAGATAAGATACTCAGGGGGAGTATTGGGAAACTGGGCCGGTAGAGGCCCACTCGGTGTAGCCTCTACCAGGCTAGGGTTGGCCCATGTGGGTATCCTATCCCCTTAGTCTATAAATAGAGGAGCAATCACTGTACGGGAGTTTACCGAGAGAAAGATCAATAAAGTTCCCTTTTGTTCCGTGTGCCATTTACTTGTGTTATCTATGTGCTTTTCGACTCTAGTCTTCTCCCTCGGGTGTGGAGCAGCCTCGGGACCGGCTAGCCGACAGGGGGTGTTCCAACACATTCATTCAACCGGCACACAGACAGACTTAGTACAGACGCAGAAATCTCCAGAAAGCTCGAGAAGAAAAAAGTGCCCCAGAAAAAAGGCAAAAGACCCCTAAATAAAGATAAATTACAATCAAGTCCCTGTGAAGCCTTTCTGCCACCGAAACCATGCCCGCGACGAGCCACTGTCGCCGGAAGACGCCGGAGGAGGACACGAGCCCCCATCTCCCCATAGGGCCGTGGTCGCACCATCGCCAAACCTGGCTTTGAGAGTTGAAAAAGGACCACGCCGTGACCGGCGAGGCACATCCGTTGGGGCGCATCGACCGGGGCTTTCCCCGTGCTTCCTCGGCCCCAGAACCGATGCCTCCAATCGATGTCGTCGACGGAGCCACACCGGATCCGCCGCCTCGAGCCACCATCCTTGTACCAGAGCACCAAAACTCCCGAGCATCGGCGCTGGAGAGCTCAACACCGGCCACCAAGCTCCTGCAGAAGCTTATGGATCCCCGGCCAGAGTCGGAGGGAACTCTGTCGCGACGGTGATGGATCCAAAGCCCAAAATGCCATGGTTTGGACTACGAAACCGTCTTGCCGGCCAAACCCAGCCAAACCACCTCAAGATCCGCGACCGGCGACGGCCGGGAAGGCCTCACAGGACCCGGATCCGAGAGAAATTTATTCGGCGGCGCGGTTAGCCTCACCGGAGCGCGGTGACGAACGCCCGAAATCCTAGCTACGCATCCTAATCCTAGTCTACAGCTATACAAAGCCGGGCGCCAGATCCGCTGACCTCCCTTCCATTAGAGAGCCCGAGGCCCTCGGGGAAGAGGAGTCACCGGAGCCGGCGCCGGCAGAGAGGTCGCCTCCCTTTTCGTCTCCTCTGGCACTGTAGAAGGGGTGAGAGGGGAACGAAAAGTCGTAGCATGTGCTAATTTTGACTGGACTGCGAAAGCGTCCTAATCGTTGGGATGGAGTGAGTACTGCTGTTTGTTCAAATTTCAAAATTTGATAAAGGGAAATGATATGCCCTTGGCAGCATGTTGCGAATCCTCGAGGATCTGACTCCATTTAAAAGTTGCATTTTCCCAATGACATGCATGGCAGCCATCCACTGCTCGCGTCCCGTTGCTGCGATTCTAGCTGTCCTATCGCTAGTAGCTAGGGTCGTGTCGCTGGCATGCAAGTTTCGTTTTTTGATTCTCTATTCGAAATGGACGTGCTTTTCTACAGTACTACTAGTACTACTCCTACCTTGGAGAAAAACTGTTTGCCTAGACTGACTCGACCCTGCAGGTGTGGGGTCCTGGTAAGCGCCTGGTTACCGCCCCATCGATTCTCCAAGATTTGCAAAGATATGCACTTGCTTCTCTCCCTCCTCCTCCTCCTCCTCCTCCTCCTACTTCCAAACACAAGAGACAAGGGACTGTCAGTTCTACAGTGCACGTCGACCAGCAAGGAGAGGTTGAGGTGCTGGAGTGGTCAGTGATGATCCAACCTGATTTGGAGAGGGAGAGGAGATATAGGGATTTATGTATCATAGTAGCCTCCATTTATTTTTGAATTTGATCATGAAATTCCCAAGTGTCAACATGGAAAGAGATATCACGGTTGCGGAAGATGGTGCACGATATGGCATTGCCATATTGTTTGAAATTTAGTTGATTTGATTTGGTTGCCAAACTTTCTATTTTTTCTCAAATATGGCTGAAAGGTGAATTAATTTGATTTTAGAGAACTTTCCAAAAGATCACAAGGTTTTTTGGGTTCAACTATTTTACCTATCTATGAGAGCATTTTTTGGAGATTAATAAAACAATTTATATATTGATGGTTAAAACAGCAAGAAATGGAGATTATTTCTTTTATGGGTTTCAGGTTAGAGTTCAACTATTATTCTAGAGTGTAAGCGTGGTTACATGCAAGGCTTCTGAGCCCATATACGCCTGCGATCCTACTGTGGTTGTTGGTCACGAGGCTTTGACGGTCTCTACTGCCTGTGGGCCAGGGGCATTTTTGCATATCAGTTCAAGATAATTCGGACGAGTTCTGCGCGAGACACGCTGGCACATCTCCACGTGTAGTCTATAGTGTAAGCGTGGTTACATGCAAGGCTCCTGAGGCCATATGCGTGTGCAATGCCCGCCGTGGTTGCTGGTCACGAGGCTTTGACGGTTTCTGCTACCTATGGGCTAGGGACACTTTTGCATATCCGTTTAAGATAGTCTGGATGAGTTCTGAACAGGAAGCGCTGGCATATCTCCACGCGTCGTTGGGCATGTACACATAGGGATGCAGCTCAGGGCAGGGAATACCCAAACGGTCCATGTCGCTCTATTTTTTCCATCCGGATAGTTGGACCAAAAAACAGCCTCCTATCTAGACAGTTCTAGGCCAAAAGATCCATCCAGACACTAAATTTGGGTCACAGATTGATCGAGCTGGACAGACGCAAGCGTCTGCCCTGTCCTCCCACGTCCGTCTCTGACCCCACATTGGAGCATCTGAAGGCCGAACGTCCTATTTGGGCACCAAATTTGGATCACAGATGGGTCGAGCCGAATAGACACGAGCGTCTGGTATGTCCTCCCATGTCCGTCTCTGACCCCACATGGCAGCGTCTGAAGGACAAACGACCCATCCGAGCACCAAATTTGGGTCACACATGGGTCGAGCTGAACAGATGCGAGCGTCCGACATGTTCTCCCATGCGCGTCTCCGACCCCACATGGCAGCGTCTGAACACCTTTTTTATTCTTCTTCTTTTCTCTCATATATGCCCTCTGTTTTTTCTCTCATGCGAGCCGCTGCGTCGTCCCGACCTTGACAGCTTCGCTGCCGCGCCGCCCGCTGCCTCGCCGCCCTCTTGAGGTCCTTCGCTAGGGCGCGAGATCCTGCGCCTTCAAGGCATGCGTCGCCAAGGCCACTTCCATGACCGGTGCAAACATTACTCTAAGTAATAAAGGCGCCCATTTACAAAAAAATGACCAGTGCTCACAAGGACAAAGCAGTGCGAGGCCAACGCCGGCAAGAAGCACGCCATGCACGTCAAAGAGGTGGAGGAGTACGAGTGCGGAGCTGCGCGGCGAGCTGAGCGAGCGGCACGGCATGCACGCGCGGCAAGCTGCGGGTGAGTTGAGCAACACGGCGAGCTGCGGGTCAAGTTGAGCGGCGACGGAGGTTGGAGACGGCCAAAGAAATACGATGCGACCACAATCAAAGCATAATGTGGACTTGCATTTGCATGCTTTACATCAAGATGTGATTTTTGTTTCACCATTTGAATTCATGTGTTGCACTTGTGCTTTTAATAACCAATTTTGTGTATGATCTTGTCCATTTTTATGATTGTGGTTCCTCAAAACTTGTGCTTATCAGGCCTATACAAAATTAGAGTCTTTAGTGCTAAGCATGCTCATTGAATTGTAAAGGAATCCTTATGATGTAGGACTCAAAATAAAATATATGGACTCCGAGCTTCTTTAGGTATTACAGTGGAAAATAACATATGTTCTCTTAATTTTGGTTTGAAGGCTTTGTTTGCTGAAACTAGATAAATAGCTATCTTGGTAATGCCTTTTTTTCTTCTAAGCAAATTATATTATTTTCATTTATTAAATGGATTTGTATCTATTTCCAGGTGCATGTATCAGGCCTAGGTTATGACGAGATGATTCGGACATGGATATGACGATGAATCGATGACCATGGAACACGACAAGCCTTGGTACCCCCGAAGTTGACTTGAGACACTACCACTTGCTCCTATGAACGTGCATTCACCTTATTGCCAATATGTGTATGCACATATGACTCCATTTCATATATGACTCATCAGATCATATCGGTAATGGTTCCATTATAAATATATGCAACAGAAGAATACCTAGCATGCTGGTAAACTAATGGATTACAACTACGCAGATGTGTAATATAATTGCATACTAATGTTTGATATTTATAGCGTCATACTTTCTATATTATTCATTTGGATTTGGATCTTTAGAAGAAGCATATATTATATTGCTTTCCTGTTTTACTTATTTACGTGTATGTCAATGTAGATTTTTTACTTGGTGCAAATAATGTGTGCAAATTATGTTATGTAGTGAATCCTAAATTACTTATCGGCATAAATATATTTATGCATCAACAAAAGGAAAACCATCGGACTTTTGGCATATTTATTTGCATAATTCATAGCATTTTTTTGAGAGGAGCCATTCGTTCATAGCATTGGTGCTTACCTCTCTATGAGTAAAGGGTCATCAACTGTATTGATCTCTCTAGGTCAATCCATCTACCAATGTTTGTCTCAATATTCATATTGATTCTTAAAATGCAATACTTTTTAGTGCCAATTTCTTATACTTAATGTTGTTAAAAACTTCAAGTGTACGGTTTCCTTGAAAGATGTTAGTTGGGTGTTTTTTCCATAAATTATTTTTTCCATGTTTTTTTTTGGAAAAGAGCATATATTAATATCACAAGGACACAAATTACACCTAGCCTCTGCAATAACGCATGCCCTAGCGGCTCTACGGATGCACACAACTCGAAAAAAAGAAACATAAATTACAAAAAAAAAGTCTCGCTACAGAGAATTAATCCTCAAAGAAACGACAGTCACACTATCAGAACAACACCAGTAGTCCCCCACTCCAATAACAAAGCCTTCAAGAAGGAAACAGTTCCCAAGCGTCGTCGTTGCCCGACCAAAGGTCATAGGTTTTCGCCCTGGAGAAAGTCCTTACTCACAAAACAATGCCTTCAACAAGGTCATTGCCAGGCACAACCAGCTAAGGCCAGACCTTGGATTTTCACCCTGCAAGATAAGACTGAAAACTCCCCTGTGTTGTCTTCCTGGACCAACAGTTGCTGCAACGAGTCCCAGATCACGCGGCCAGATCTCCGTCACCACAAGAACAAAAATCACCATCGCTACCCTCAAATTTCCGCTTTCCTGACATTCTCCGCATCTGACATCACCATGGCTCAAAGCATGGCACTTGGTAGGAACAAACAAGAGAGCTTTGAACCGCTCCCGCTGAAACCAATCGGCCAGAAAAACAAGGTGTGCGCGACCGAATACCTTCCGATCCAGCAATCTCCAGGCATGATACGCCCATGGGAGTTCGCCGGCGGAGCCTTCCAGAACCCGCCTCTCCAGACCAGATCAAGGAGGGCAGACATCAAGCAGATCTTCATCTTCGTGCGAAAGAAATCAAAGGACCACCACCTTTATTAGATCCGACACAACAATCCCCACACGGCCTGCCGGTTCCCGGACGAAGGATCGAGCAGGCAAAAAGGAAGAGAGCCAAACCGGGAACCACCGCAGTAGCACCGAAGTCGCCGCCCAGCAAGATCCCAGCACCACGCCTTGACCGCTGCCTACCACGGCGCCCCCGCCGAGGGCCGATCTGGCCTAGTTGGCCCTAGATCTAGCCCACACGGCGCACCCGCAGACGGTCGTTGTCGCAGCGAGGCCCCTCCCTACACCACCCGTACAGCCTCCGCCGAGCCAGCATGCGCCGCCCGCGACCTCCAGAGTAGGTCGTGCCGTCGCCCGCGACCTCCAGAGCATTGGGCTTGAGATAGTCTTCACAAATGTTGGCCATCTTTGATAGATTCCATCCGCTAGATAGTATTCCTTGTTTTAGTGGTGCCCGTTGATCTCAAAGTTCACAGGAGGAGCATGACCCTCAACAAGATTGGCAAAGACATTTGAGGATTTGAGGACGTTGATGTCGTTGTTCGATCCTGCCATGCCAAAGAAGGAGTGCAGAATCCAAAGATCATGTGTAGCAACTGCCTCGAGTATCATAGTGCAACCTCTTTTGTGATCTTTGTACATTCTCTGCCATGCAAATGGACAGTTCTTCCACTGCCAATGCATGCAGTCTATGCTTCCAAGCATCCCGGGAAATCCTCTACTTTCATTGACCACGAGGATCTGAGCAGTGTCTTCGTCAGTGGGTGTTCTTAAGTACTGTTTCCCAAACACTGCAATCACTACCCTATAGAAGTTGTACAAGCAATCGATGGCGGTGGACTCGGCCATGCGGAGATAGTCATCGGCATTGTCACCTGGCGCTCCATATGCAAGCAACCTCATCGCCACTGTGCACTTCTGCAGTGAGGAAAACCCAACCATGCCGGTGTAGTCCTTCTTGCAAACGAAATAGGGGTCGAACTCACGGATGACATGCACGATCTTGAGGAAGAGCTTTCGGCTCATCTTGAAACGTCGCCGAAACACTGCCTCTCCATGGAGCGGCTCGTCGGCGAAGTAGTCGGCGTACAACAAGCAGTAGCCCTCTATCTTTTGCCTCTCCTTGCACTTTCGGCGACCCTTCGCCGAACCTCCGCGCTTCGATTTCGCCGTCTGCAGATACAGCTGGGCGAGGGAGACTGATGACCCACAAGTGTAGGGGATCGCAACAGTCTTCATGGGTAGTATTACCCAATTTATTGATTCGACACAAGGGGAGCCAAAGAATACTTGCAAGCCTTAACAACTTAGTTGTCAATTCAGCTGCACCTGGAAATAGTTCTTGCTCACAGAAGTTTATCAGTAGTAACGGTTTGTAGTAGCAACAGCAAAGCAACAGCAGCAGCAACAACAACAGTGAAACATGAGCAATAGTAACAGTTACGGTAATAGTAGGATTCGAGTGCAGTATGCATAGGGATGGATGGACGGGCGTTGCATGGACAAGTCTAAACATGTAACTTCAAGATCTAGGGCATTGCAGATAAATAATAACAAACATCCAAGTACTAAACAATCCTAGGCATGTGCTTCAAATATAGTCATACGTGCTCGCAATGAGAACTTGCACAACATCTTCTGTCCAGCCAGCCCGTGGCAGCGGGGCCTCTAGGGAACTACTGGAAATTAAGGTGCTCCTTTTAATAGAGCACCGGAGCAAAGCATTAACACTCCATGAACACATGTGATCCTCACACCACAGCCATCCCCTCCGGTTGTCCCAATTATTATCACTTTGGGGCCATTGGATCCGGACAATGATATGTGTACACAACTTACAAATAAGATCACAAACAATACTATCATAATGATTCAATAATAAGTTCAGATCTGAGATCATGGCACTCGGGCCCTAGTGACAAGCATTAAGCACAACAAGTTGCAACAAAGTCAAATAGCACTAATAGAGATACTAGGCACTATGCCCTAATAGATCTTATTCGATTACATGATAGAACTCATCCAATCCCTACCATCCCCAAGCCTATAGCGGGGGATTACTCACTCATGGATGAGGGAAACATCGGTGGTTGATGGAGATGCGTTGGTGATGACGATGGCGATGATCCTCTCCAAATTCCCCGTCCCGGCAGGGTGCCAAAACGGAGTTTCTGGATCCGAATTTTGGTTTCTGGTGGCGGCGATGGAGCGGAACTCTTGCTGTAAAACTATTGACCCCCCCTGAGTTTTTAGGCCAGAAGGCAACTTATAAGCGCGGAGGGAGGCCGAGGAGCTGCCTAGGGAAAAAATAGTTTTTGGCATATTTTCCGGGATTTTTCCTGATAGTTGATTTTCTGTACAAAAACAAGACACCAAGGTAATTCTGCTAAAAACAGCGTCAGTCCATGTTAGGTGTATCCAAATCACACAAGTTTAGATAAGGAACAATAGCAAAGTGTTTGAGAAAGTAGATACATTTTGGACGTATCAACTCCCTTCAAGCTTAGCTTATTTCTTGTCCTCAAGCAATTCAGTTGAAAACTGAGTGCGATAAAAGAACTTTCACGAACACTTTGCTTCATATGATGTATATATTCTCAGCACAGGAGTAGATGCTTAGACAATTCATAATAAGAAGTATGCAACTAAGTCTACTCAATAGTTATTGCAAGCTATGAAGAGAAACCAACTCAGTAATAATAAGTAGCATGGAACATAAACATAAGCAACATTGCAATGCTCATAATAAGGTATGATAGAGTGGTATCTCGCTTTCCTTTGTTTGAAGAGCACAATATGAATGCCAAGGCACCTCTGAAGTTCAAGTGAAGACTAGAGGTAAAGATATCAGAGATACAAGCATCAAAGTCTTGACATAATTAACCAAGTTTTGGAACAAACACAAGAATGACAACTATGCTCTCAAGAAGGTGCTCATAGAATAAGTGGTGACTCAACAAAGTTGTGAAAATGGTTTTGTGAAGGTTTGAAAGGCTTCCCAATGCTGAAAGTAAGGTACTCATTAGCTTTGAGCTCTCATTGCCCTATCATAGGAATCTTCATGTGGTTAAGGTGAAAGTGAGGTCCACTCTGAATCATATGCTTGACAGACCATAGGCTGAAAATCCCAAGTCCCTTGAGTACGAGGGTCGCTCCGCATGCTACTCAACTTTGGTCACCTGAAAGTTCTTGTCATTGTAAATACATGCATATCATCGAGAACCGCCAACGGGGTACCCCTTGCATATGGCACATGAGTTTTCCCATAACCAAAATGACAAGGCAAGCAGAAAATGAGCATCTCAGCAATCTTTTTATTTACCATATGCATAGCTTTTTATTGAGGATGCTTCCTAGATGCTCATTACAGTGATGCTGCAAGTTTCCACCATGATTAGGCATGGCTTAGGCTAGTGTCCCAGGCGTTTCTCTAACACGATGTATAAACTCCATGAACTCACAACCTCCCCTTTTATTTCACATCGTCGACATCCGTAAACAAAATAGCAAAGTATCAACTGGATGAGATATCCAACAGGTGTTGAAAGCGTTCCCCGTGAGAGCACGGTTCTGCTGACTCCCAGCATATAATAAGCAAGCATATAACTTTCATGGACTAGTCACAATGGTTCAAGATTATTAAGCACAAGGAATAAAGTGTGTCATAAAGTTTATGAGAGCTTTACTAACTAACTTTCTCAAAACAGACAAACATTTTATTTTGGAAGAAAACACGGCATATATAAAATATGCACTGAAGTAGTAAACGATGCTAATAGGTAGGTATGGTGGACACAGCTGGCAATATTGGTTTTGAGGAGTTAGAAGCACAGGTAGAGCACATACTCAGTGAAAGTGAAGGCTAGCAAAAGAGAGGGAGCGACAAACGAGAGAGCAATAATTGTCATAATCATGCTTGCAACAAAATAGGACTAATTATGGCATGAAAGTGATACAAGAACTCTAAGGCAAAATAAATCATCGAGGCTTACTGACTATTTATTAGTCATATGCATGCGTGAGCATGTGCCAAGTCGATTCACATGAACAGTCACAGGAGGATACCATAATGTCATACCAAAGTATGAATAAAACAATGCAAGCAAACATTCATATGACATGCTACAAACTATTAGCAAGCTGGAGCTAATCATAGACAAGCAAGAACTACAAAGCATCCATAATGACATACACCTTACACAAACAGGCTAAACATGCTCACAGTGATGAGTATATGTACAAAAAAGAAAAACAATAGAGTTCGTTACCAACCTCTTACCACACCTCGAGTTGTCTTAATCTTCATTATTGCCCTTCACTTGTGTGACTTGAATATTAACATGAAAACCAATATCCACTAAGGACGGCTGAACCCTGCAAAGAACTCACAAAACCAAAGAAGAACAACAAATATTTTTGGTGTTTTCGATTTTTTAGAAACAAGCAAACAAAGAAAAACCAAACAAAAACAAAGCAAACCAAACAAAGCAATATCTTTTTGGATTTTTCTTTTAAGGCAAACCAAAGCAAAGAAACAAAGAAACAAACCAAGAGAAACAACAAAAATATTTTTGGTATTTTTGGGTTTTTGAGAAAGAAGCAACAAGAACCAAAAAGAAAGCGAAACGATGGATAAACAAAGAACCGGCCGAACATGATATATATATGAGTGTGACGTCGGTATACCTCCCCCCAAGCTTAGGCTTTTGGCCTAAGTGGGGCTCAATCCCATGGTGTCCAAGTAGATGCACCTCCGTAGTATGTCGAAGAGGCTCCCTCGTCCTGGTACGAGCTCGAGGCCTACCCTGTATAGTCTACTACAGGGTCATATGAGGGCGCTTCCCCCTGATAGCGACCGTGGAAGTTGAGAGAGCGCAGCTTGTCATCCATCTCCGCCTTCGTGCGTGACCAAGGTCCCTGAGAAATACTGAACAAAGTGGTTTGGGGTAGAGGGATCTCTCTCTCTTCCCCGTCAGTAAACAACATCCTATAAACCAAGTTCTCAAGAGTAGAGCTAGAGGTGACAAAGTGGTGCGCCTTCATGGCAGCAAGATCAAGCCTCAGAGGAGCCAAAACTGTATCATGTGGATCAACAGAAATGTCCAAGGTAGCAGCAATACGAGTAGCAATAACTCCCCCATAAATGGGTCCCTTAGCAGCTAAACGACGAGCAATGAGGGAACCAAGATTATACTTATCCTCACCGTAGAGCGTAGCAGCTAAGAAGGCTAATTGATAGTTGGAGATATTACTAGTGTTTTCCCTACCAAGAACACTGGTGGTAAGACAGTAGGCAAAGTACCTGATGGCTGGAAGTTGAATATTCTTTATCTTCCCTCGTTGAGCTCTGCGGTCATCATCATTGGTTATTCCTCGGTAAATCTCCAACAAATCAGCTAGAAGAGCTGGAATCTTCTTTGATGACCCAGCTGTACCAAGTCCTAGGGCCTTGCCCTGTCATAAATTTTGAAAGACACAGAGGGATTGAACCGGCTGTTAGTAAAGGAGAAACTCTCCACAAATGTTTTAGTAAGCACGGCATATTGTGCACTCTCATCCTGCATGAAACTTGTTAGACCAGCCCTCTCAATCAAATTCATGAAATCATTAAGAATCCCAGCAGGTCGCAAGAAAGTTTGACAAGGAAAGGTGGAGGGGTGCGCATCCCCTTCATCTCCCTCATCACCAAATCGCGAAGTGATGAGATCCTCATTGTATGAGGGTCTAGAACTGGTGGATGACCTTGGAAGCCTTGCCCTTCTAGGTGCATCACTCTCAAATATGTCACCAAAGGTGTGGTGGTCCATGACTCCACTATTCTAAAATTTTAAGCAACCATCAAACCAAGTGATTTCTAAGTTTATAAATGATGAGTAACTACTATAGGAACTTGCTAGAGGAATACACATGCATCAAAACAAAGTTTCTAAGCAAAGAACAAGCATGGAAGATCAAACAACCTGTCACCTATAGCAGTAAAATATTCAAGATATAATCTAGCAATCACAAATCTAATTGGACAAGTGGAGGAGGCACATACCAAGGAGCAAACCCTCCAAACGTCAGCACTTGAGATGGGCTGAACAAGGAGATAAAAAATCGCGAGCAAGAACAGCAAGAACTCGAGCTTGAGCAAGTTTTCCGGTGTTTTTCGGGAGAGAGAGAAAGAAGGTGGCTTTGAGGAGGCTGCCTGGAGGGGCCTAGGTGGGCTAGACCCCCCCCTAGGCGCCATTAGTGGTGGGCCCGCGCCTACCACTGGTGTGGTGGAATGGGGTGGCCCCCTGGGTCACCTCTGGTGCCTCTCTGCCCCTTTTTTGAGGAAAAAAATATTTTGAATTTTCTGGGACTTTTCGGGAAACATTATTTTTGGCCAATTTTCAGGGTATGAAAATTGAATTTCTCGCAGAAACAGTTTTTTTCAGAAGAAGCAAAAGCAAACCAAAAACCAAACTACATGAGCTCTAAGAGACTAAAACAAGCAAACAACTAGCAAAACTAAAGCTAAATCAAAGACTAGGAAGGAGGAGAGTAAAATAAAGCAAATATAACCATAGTGGAAACATTATTTTGTTCATTAAAATCCTGTTGTTAACAAGGTTGATCAAGTCTTGTTACCAAAACAATCTTATATGAAACGAAACTTTGCATTCCACAAGGTGATTATGTTACCTCATACTTGATAGCAATTGTCCCAATCATAATAGTTTCAAATTTTTTTCTTATGGGATGGGACAATATATTTCTCCAACCTTGATGCTCTCAATATTTTCACTGGAATTCAGGCAATAGCTTCTAACAACCTTCTTGGGGAAATAGACAGTGTGATCCTTGTCATTAATATTAAATGTTACTTTTCCTTGATTGAAATTGATGACAACACCTGCAGTATTAAGAAAAGATCTCCCAAGAATAATGGACATATTTTTATCTTCAGGGATTTCAAGCACAAAAAAATCAGTTAAAACCATGCAATTATGAGCAACTTGAACAGGAACATCCTCACATATACCAACAGGAACAGTAGTTGACTTATCAGCCATTTTAAAAGATATATCAGTTGGTATCAACTTTTCTAGCTGGAGTCTCTTATAGAGAGAAAAAGGCATAACACTAACTCTAGCTCCCAAATCACATAAAGCAGTTCTAACATAATTATTCTTAATGGAGCAAGGAATAGTTGGTATACCTGGATCACCAAGTTTCTTTGGAACCTTACCATTGAAGGAATAATTAGCAAGCAAAGTAGAAATTTCCTCATTAGGAATCTTCCTTTTATTAGAGACAATATCCTTCATATACTTTGAATAAGGAGGCAACTTAATAGCATCAGTCAAAGGAATTTGCAAAAATAAAGGCTTCATCCACTCACAAAACTTGTTGTAGTGTTCTTCCTCCTTTGACTTGTGTTTCTTACCTGGAAAAGGCATAGGTTTCTGCACTCAAGGTTCTCTCTCTTTACCATGTTTATTAGTAATAAAATCCTCCTTTGTGTACCTAGTGTTCTTAGTGTGCTTCTCAGGTTCTTCCTCACCTTCCTCCTTATTAGGAGATTCATCATTATTACCACTCTTAGTTTCAGCATCAGATACATATATACTATTAGGATCTACAGCAGGTTCAAGTGGTTCCTCAACTATCTTATGTTTCTTTTTCTTTCTCTTACGAGGACTACCACTATCTTCACCTTGTTGGGAATCCTGCTCTATTCTTTTAGGGTGTCCTTCAGGATATAAAGGATCTTGAGTAGCTGCACCACTCCTAGTTCTAATTGCATAAGCATGTTTATTTCCTGAGGCATTAATTAGCATATCCTTTTGTAACTTAGCAATTTGATCAAGTTGGGTTTGAACCATTTGAAAGTGTTTACAAAGCATTTTAATATCATTAGAAGTTCTTTCCACAATATCTTTCAACTCATGGATATCTCTAGAGTTTTCCAATAAATGATTCTGAACTTTTTTATTAAATTTACCTTGTTTAACAATAAATGTATCAAGTTCCTCTAAACATTGATCACGAGGCTTACCATAAGGAATATCACCTTCATTAAATTGGAGAGAGTATACCTCAACAGTAGATGAGTGGGGAATTGGCTTACATAACTCTTCTATAGGAGGTAGATTCTTCACATTTTCAGCTCTTATACCTTTCTCCTTTAGACACTTCTTAGCTTCTTTCATTACTTCATCATTTAATGCAATAACTCCCCTCTTATTTGTTGTTGGTGTTGGAACTGGTTCAGGAACAAGTGGTTCTGGAGTAATAGGCTTAGGTGTATTCAGCTCAGTTGAAGTCCAATCATCATAATTCTTGCTTATCTTGGTCATTAATTCTTCAGCATCTGTAGGAGTTCTTTTCCTGAAAACACAATCAGCAAAACTATCTAGGTATGTCCTAGAATCATCAGTTAGTCCATTATAATAAATATCAAGAAGCTCATTCTTAGGCAATATATATCCAGGATATGCATGAATCAAGGAACAAAATCTTTTCCATGACTCAGGCAATTTCGCTTCTTCTCCCTGTTTAAAATCAAAAAGTCTCTACAAAGCAGCATATCTAGCACTGGGAGGAAAATATTTATGGAAGAAAGAAGCAACCAAACAATCAGGCCTATCAATGTAACCTGGAGGTAATCTATTAAACCAAGCCCTAGCTTCTCCTTTTAGTGAAAAAGAGAAGATCTTAGCAACAAAGTATTTGCGCATCTTAAAATCATCAGAGAACAAAGCACTCATAGTAGAAAGCTCATTCATATGAGCCACAACACTCTCATTTTCAGTCCCACAAAAAGGTTCTTTCTCAACAATATCTAAATAAGACAAATCAAGAGAGAAATCATAATATTCATCTTTAATATCTATGGGAGAGGTGGCAAACTTAGGATCAGAGAACAAGTTAGTCATAATAGTTCGTCTAGCAAGGGGACTCTTCATAGCATTAGTACCATGTGTGTTTCGGCACTCTTCAACAAATTCATCAGTGAACTCAATGTAACCATCATTAATATCATAACTCTCACTAGACTCAGGTGAGTTAACAGGTGTAACAGTGTCTTCACTAGGAGTTTCAGTATTTCCTAGACTAGCCATAGTAGCATCTATAAAAGGACCTAATGAACCACTCGCATCAAGCAAAGTACAAGTAACATCATGAGTATCAAAAGCAGTTTCAGAATCAGCAGTAGTAGCAGTGTGTGTAGTATGTGTATGTGGTGGTGGTGTAACAAGCTTACTTATCACAGACGGTGAATCAAGAGCAACAGAGGTGTTTAGGATTGTACCTCTTCTTGTAGTGGATGGTAAAATAGGGAACTTTCCATCACGAGACTTCCCCATGATGAAAGGAGTAGCAGTGAACAATAATAGATCCAAGTGAACTTACAAATAAAGCTATGCTCCCCGGCAACGACGCCAGGAAATAGTCTTGATGACCCATAAGTTTAGGGGATCGCAACAGTCTTCGCGGGTAGTATTACCCAATTTATTGATTCGACACAAGGGGAGCCAAAGAATACTTGCAAGCCTTAACAACTGAGTTGTTAATTCAGCTGCACCTGGAAATAGTTCTTGCTCACAGAAGCTTATTAGTAGTAACGGTTTGTAGTAGCAACAACAGCAGTAACAGCAATAGTGAAACATGAGCAATAGTAACAGTAACAGTAACAGTAACAGTAGGATTCGAATGCGGTAGGCATAGGGATGGATGGACGGGCGTTGCATGGACAAGTCTAAACATGTAACTTTAAGATCTAGGGCATTGCAGATAAATAATAACAAGCATATAAGTACTAAACAATCTTAGGCATGTGCTCCAAATATAGTCATACGTGCTCGCAATGAGAACTTGCACAACATCTTCTGTCCATCCAGCCCGTGGCAACGAGGCCTCTAGGGAACTATTGACAATTAAGGTGCTCCTTTTAATAGAGCACTGAAGCAAAGCATTAACACTCTGTGAACACATGTGATCCTCACACCACATCCATCCCCTCCGGTTGTCCCAATTATTGTCACTTTGGAGCCTTTGGATCCGGACAAATGATATGTGTACACAACTTGCAGATAAGATCACAAACAATACTATCATAATGATTCAATAATAAGTTCAGAACTGAGATCATGTTACTCGGGCCCTAGTGACAAGAATTAAGCACAACAAGTTGCAACAAAGTCAAATAACACTAATAGAGATATTAGGCACTATGCCCTAACAGATCTTATTCGATTAGATGAAGAACTCATCCAATCCCTACGATCCCCAAGCCTACATCGGGGGATTACTCACTCATGGATGAGGGAAACATCGGTGGTTGATAGAGATGCGTTGGTGATGAGGATGGCGATGATCCTCTCCAAATTCCCCGTCCCGGCAGGGTGCCAGAACGGAGTTTCTGGATCCGAATCTTGGTTTCTGGTGGCGGCGGAGCGGAACTCTTTCTGGAAAACTATCGCCCCCCCCCCCTGAGTTTTTAGGTCATAAGGCAATTTATAGGCGCGGAGGGAGGCTGAGGAGCTGCCTGGGGAAAATAGTTTTTGACATATTTTCCAGGATTTTTCCTGATAGTTCATTTTCTGCACAAAAACAAGACACCAAGATAATTCTGATGAAAACAACGTCAGTCCGTGTTAGTTGTATCCAAATCACACAAGTTTAGAGAAGAAACAATAGCAAAGTGTTTGAGAAAGTAGATACGTTTTGGACGTATCAGAGACGAGGATCTCCATGTGCTCTGCCTCTTCGGCAACCTCGACGTTCTCCTCCTCGAGTAATACGACAAGTATCGCCTCGTCGTCGGAGTCCATGGCCGAACCGGCCAAATGCCGAACACTTGACGGGCGTGGTGGTGGGATCTCGCAGCGAAGCCGAGCTATGACGAAGTTTGGACGGCGAAAGCGGCGGCGGAATGGGCGG
The DNA here is from genome assembly GCA_916181665.1 of Avena sativa. Lineage (NCBI taxonomy): Eukaryota > Viridiplantae > Streptophyta > Magnoliopsida > Poales > Poaceae > Avena > Avena sativa. The sequence continues at coordinate 225,217,340 of OV702296.1, forward strand.
CAAAACGGGCGGCGACTACGACGAGCCTATCTAGAGGCATGGGCATGTCTCGGCGTGGAGGAGCTCCGCCGGCGAAGTCATGGCGACAGGGGCGCTGAGAGCTCTTCGCCGTAGTCTGGGCGAGTGGAGTGGGAAAAAATGGGACTGTCTTGCCGACAAAGCCGGCCCACACCCATTTTCGCTTCGTCCGGTGTTCCCAGGGCGTTCCTAGGATCCTAGGAATGGCCTGGGAAGTCCGAACCAAAGTTCACCCAAATCCAAATGAAAAGAGGTTTCTGGAAACGCGACTGGATCGATTTTCGGCGTTTGGACCAATAAAACGTCTTGGTATCGACGTCTTGGAAACATCAGCGGAGATGATCTAACTACGAAAATCGCTGGGGTTGCTTTCCTAACGTCTATCCTTAAGCATCCGCAATGAAAATGCCCGTCCTAATCGTTGGGATGGAGCGAGTACCGCTGTTTGTTCTAATTTCGAAATTTGATAAAGTGATGTGCCCTTGGAGTAAATTACATTTTAGTACCACAATTGGGGCAAGGGTAATAGGTTAGTGCCACTTTTGCAATTTTTTGCGGATACGTACCACTTTTAGGGCAAACTGTTACAAATAGGTCACTTTTGTGGCAAATCGCGTTTTAACAGCTAAACTAAGATAATAGACCCACAATTAAGCAATGACATGGACCTAGGACCCACATGTCATCCCTCTCATCTCCTTTCCCTCCTCCCTCTCGCTTCTCTCGTATCCTTCTTCTGGCAACCACTCTCCCTACCCCTCCCGACCTTCCTGATCTTCTGGTACTCCTGGTTTTGCCGCTTGAGCACCATATTCACTTGTCATCGATCATCATCGTTTGTCACGTGGCCGCGTCACCGACAAGGTTGTGGTGACCTTTTACTAGTGGTGATGCGCTCTTTTTGGTTCCCTTTGAACTCCGAGTGAAATGCACCCGCCAGCGTAGCCCTGCACGCTCCCTTCCACCGCATCCTTGGACGTGGTCGGGTCCTCGAGACCATGGTAATCACACAACGCCCGTGGGAGATAATAGGAGGGGCGACGGGAGGTAGAAGAGGGGGTGACGGCAGGAGGTAGGAGGGGGTGCTAGCGGTGGAAGGTAGCAGGAGGGGTTATCGACGACGATGATTGATGAGGTGGACTTGGACCAACATGTCATCCCCTCATATCTCTTCTCCTTCATGTACCTCCTCTCTCTCATCAAACAATCAGCGCCGCTACCTTCCGCCAGTAGCTCCCCCTCCTCTTACCTCCCGCCTCCACCCATCTTTCTACCTCCCGCCACCCCTCCTACTATCTCCCCTGGTCCCAACCACGTCCAAGGATGTTGTGGAAGGGAGCGTGCATGGCTATGCTGGCGGGAGCGTTTGACTCGGAGTTCAAGGGGAACCAAAAGCGCGTAGCGCCACTAGTAAAAGGTCATCGAAACCTTGCTTGTGACACGGTCGCGCGACAGATGATGATGATCGATGACAAGTGACTATGGTGCTCAAGCGGGCAAACATGGAGTACCAGGAGACGATCTAACCAGAAATGCAAGGGGAAAGCCAGCGAGCTCAGGAAATGTCGCAGTCGACATCAACGGCTGCCACGTGACGAAGAGGGCATGGATGGTGGCATCAATTAGGGAAGTTTGGCTTCAATTCCATCTACAGGGGAGATGCGAGCAACAAGGCGGAGGTCGTCGGCTTAGCGATGGAGCTCGGGAAGGTCGAGAGGGGTAGGGAGAGCAGTTGCCAGAGGAAGAAGAAGGATGCGATAGAAGAGAGAGGAGCAGGTAGTAGACGAGAGGGATGGCAGGTGGGCCCTAGGTCCATGTCATCGCTTAATTGTGAGCCGATTATGTTATTTTTTATGTTAAAACACGATTAGCAAAAAAATGACATATTTATAACAGCTCGTCCCACAAGTGGTATGTATCCGCAAAAAATTGTAAAAATGGCACTAAGTTGTTACCGTAGCTCCAATTATGGTACTAAAATGTAATTTACTCTGTGCCCTTGGCAGCATGCTGCGAATCCTCGAGGATCTAAGGCCATTTAAAAGTTGCATTTTTCCAATGCCATGCATGGCAGCTGTTGAAGTGTATAAGTGAATTGCACTAGCCCTTTCCATCAGTTCAGACTTTTGGTTGCGTTGGCTAGTGCATGAAGCTTTACATGGTATCAGAGCCTAAGGTCTCGAGTTCGAGTCCTGGCTTTCGTAATTTATCCTAAAATTGTTGTTGACCTCTCTGTGTTCACGTATAGGCCTCTCGAGTCATACGTGAGTTTCGCGCGCCGTCGCTCTCTTCCAGTTGCACGTGCTGACTTCTCCCCGTCACACGTGAGAGGGGGTGTTAAAATGTATAAGTGAATTGCACTATCTCTTTCCATCAGTTTGGACTTTTCGTTGCGTTAGCTAGTGGCAGCAGCCAGCCACTTCTCCCGTCCCGTTGCTGCGATTCTAGCTGTCCTATCTGCTAGTAGCTAGGGTCCTGTCGCTGGCGTCCAAGTTTCGTTTTTCTACGGTACTAGTACTACTCCTACCTTGGAGAAAAACTGTTTGCCTAGACTGACTCGACACTGCAGGTGTGGGGTCCTGGTCGTCCCATGGATTCTCCAAGATTTGCAAAGATATGCACTTGCTTCTCTCCCTCCTCTTCCTCCTCCTTCCAAGCACAAGAGACAATGGACTGTCAGTCCTACAGTGCACGTCGACCAGCAAGGAGAGGCCGAGGTGCTGGAGTGGTCAGTGATGATCCAACCTGATTTGGAGAGGGAGAGGTAGATATAGGGATTTATGTATCATAGTATCTGGAGAGGGAGAGGTAGATATAGGGATTTATGTATCATAGTATCCTCCATCTATTTTTGAATTTGATCATGAAATTCCCAAGTGTCAACATGGAAAGAGATATCACAGTTGCGGACGATGGTGCACGATATGGCATTGCCATATTGTTTGAAATTTAGTTGATTTGATTTGGCTGCCAAACTTTGTATTTTTTTTCAAATATGCCTAAAAGGCGAATTCATTTGATTTTTGAGAACTTTCCAAAAGATCACAAAGTTTTTTTGGGTTCAACTATTTTACCTATCTATGAGAGCATTTTTGGAGATTAATAAAACAATTTATATATTGATGGTTAAAACAGCAAGAAATGGAGATTATTTTTTATGGGTTTCGGGTTAGGGTTCAACTATTATTCTATAGTGTAAGTGTGGTTACATGCAAGGCTCCCGAGGCCATATGCGCGTGCGATGACTATCGTGGTTGCTGGTCACAAGGCTTTGATGGTCTCTGCTGCCTGTGGGCCAGGGGCACTTTTGCATACGTTCAAGATAGTACGGACGAGTTCTAAGCAGAACGCGTTGGCACATCTCCACATGTAGTCTATAGTGTAAGTGTGGTTACATGCAAGACTCCTGAAGCCATATGCGTGCGCGATGCCCACCGTGGTTGCTGGTCACGAGGCTTTGACAGTCTCTGTTGTCTATGGGCCAGGGGGCACTTTTGCATATCTGTTTAAGATAGTCTGGACGAGTTCTGAGCCTGACGCGCTGGCACATCTCCACGCGTTCGTTGAGAATGTACACATAGGGATGCAACTCAGGGCAAGGAATACCTAAACGGTTCATATCGCTCCATTTTTTTCCAGCCGGATAGTTGGACCAAAAAACAGACTCATATCTAGACAGTTCTAGGCCAAACGACCCATCCGGACATTAAATTTGGGTCACAGATTGATCGAGCTGGACAGACGCTCGCGTCTGGCCTGTCCTCCCACATCCGTCTCTGACCCCACATGGCAGCATCCGAAGGCCGAACGTCCTATTTGGACACCAAATTTGGATCACAGTTGGGTCAAGCCGAATAGACACGAGCGTCTGGCCTGTCCTCCCATGTCCGTCTCCGAGCCCACATGGCAGTGTCTGAAGGCCGAACGACCCATCCGAGCACCAAATTTGGGTCACACATGGGTCGAGCCGAACAGATGTGAGCGTATGGCATGTCCTCCCATGCCCGTCTTCGACCCCACATGGTAGCGTCTGAACACCTTTTTATTCTTCTTCTTTTCTCTCCTATATGCCCTCTGTTTTTTCTCTCATGCGAGCTGTTGCGCCGTCCCGATCTCGACAGCTTCGCTGCCGCGCCGCCCGCTGCCCCGCCGCCCTCTTGAGGTCCTTCCCCAGGGGGCGAGCTCCTCCACCATCAAGGCATGCGTCGCCAAGGCCACCTCCATGACCGGTGCAAACATTACTCCAAGTAATAAAAGCGCCCATTTACGAAAAAAATGACCGGTGCTCACAAGGACAACACAGTGCGAGGCCGACGCCGGCAAGAAGCACACCCCACGCGTCAAAGAGGTGGAGGAGTACGAGCGCGGAGCTACGCGGCGAGATGAGCAAGCGGCACGGCGTGCACGCGCGACAAGCTGCGGGTGAGTTGAGCAGCACGGCGAGCTGCGGGTCAAGTTGAGCGGTGGCGGAGGTTGGAGACGGCCAGAGAAAGACGAGGCGACCAATTCAATTTTGTCTTGGCAATCAAAGCATAATGTTGGGCTTGCATTTGCATGCTTTACATCAAGATGTGATTTTTCTTTCACCATTTGAATTCATGTGTTGTGCTTGTGATTTTAATAACCACTTTTGTGTATGATCTTGTCCATCTTTATGATTGTGGTTCCTCAAAATTTGTGCTTATCAGGCCTATACAAAATTAAGAAGTCTTTAGTGCTAAGCATGCTCATTGAATTGTAAAGGAATCCTTATGATGTAGGACTCAAAATAAAATATATGGAGTCTGAGCTTCTTTAGGTATTACAGTGGAAAATAACATATGTTCTTTTAATTTTGGTTTGGAGGCTTTGTTTGCTGAAACTAGATAAACTAGATGATGCCCCGCCACGTTGCTGCGGGAATTTTATTGAACATATGCTAAAGCAAAGATCATAAATTTATCAAATTAAGTTTTTGAAACAAATAAATATGCAGCAAATGACTTTTACATAAATTATATTTCAAACTTAAAATACTTCATCCTGCCAGGTTGGATCAAGAACATGACAAAAAATCTGGACATTCATTTTCTGATAATCCGTACTTGCCACATGATTACATGAACACTCAGGACGCTCTATGGTCATTGTAGACTTTGGTACATATATGCTCAACGCTCAAGTGCATATCTAACATGATCAACCAGACTTTGGCAGATAAAGAATCATGCTCAGCGATTAGCAACATGAGTTGATGTTTGGTTGAGTTGGTCGAGGGAAAGTCGTGCTCGATCTTGGTGGTATGTGATGTGATGATGGCACTGATGAGACGTCGGTGTGTACTGGAGAGCCACGATGGCAATGAAGAAACTACATTTTACCATGATAACAGAACTAATAAAATATGCGGCATGAGAGATGGAACTAAGCGTTATGTACTTTTCCCTCACTATGTGCAATGCCTGGCTGAAACAAAATTGAGTATGTTGCGCATTCTAAAATAAAATTGTGTGTCTATATAAGATTACTGAGATGCTAGAATCAGCACTTCGACAAATTGCATAAATTCAATCTGTATAAAATCTATATACCAGTAATTAGCTAGAATTGAGTGATAATTATTACCTTTGAGTGTTGGTGTAGAGAAAATATCAAGCACATACTGAATATGTATGTACTCTTCAGATTACTTGCAACTGAAGGATGTACCTGATGTGGTGATAAGTACTATAATGATAAAGAGGCATGTCTCTTTAAGTTTGTAACCATGATTGTAATCTCTTGAGATGGCCATATATATCAAAGAGGTTTGCCACTACAGTACTACAATTGAGACAAAAAACATGTATGTATATTCTGAATAATCAATTCTGTCAAACAAATAACAATGCTATTTATCACCAAACAAATCTGGTACAGACCATACCACAATGAGAGCACCTTAATACCTGCTCATTTCTATCTTCATCTAGTTCAGACTAAAATTGAAGAGGGCCATTGAATTGATGGGTTGCCGCTTGGAGATGAGCACGTGTTCAGTTCTTTGTCGTCTTCAAACTGCAGATGCAGCGGCAACCACTCGGATTTGGTCGCCCTGGTACTGCAGATTCGGTTCTTGGTCGCCCTAGAACTGCACGACTACGGCGGCGGCGGACACTCGGATTCGGTTAGACGACCCGTCGAGGGATGCGCCAGTACATGGGAGATGCTGGGTTTATTCATTGATGGAGAATTCCGTAAGCTTCTGCAGATTTTAAAAGACCCTTGAATAGATCTGGAATACAATAAGTAAATCACGTTATTAGCTCCATCGTCCACTCCTTGTCAGATGTAAAAAGAAAACAAAGCATCAAGACCTGCAACAACAAAACCATGTGCAGATTGCGTGTTCCAAGCACAAAGGGTACCGACGGTTGGCCATGCTAATCTATCCATACAATGGTCGCGAGTGAGGAGAGGGCATTTGGACGGCAGGCGGTCAGCCGAGAGGGGAGGTTCACAACGACATATTGGTGTTCTTGGTTTAGGCTGGAGAGCACTATAGGAAAGAACTAAGCTGCCGACGTCGGCGTAGCTGTCTTCCCTGGCCAGCCGACCAGCCCGACCGTCGTCGTAGATGACGGTGCCGAGGTTAGCCCTCGGTATAGTAGCGAGGGTTGTGCCGACGGTGGTCCTCGGCGTAGATACAACCCTCGGCGTAGCCCAGTTCAGACACGACGACGAAAACGGCGTTAGACAGCCAAGCTGTGCCAACTCTTTGAAATTTTTTGTTTGGTTTGTGCTGACGGCTAAGCCGTCGGCATAGGCCTCCAGATTTTTTCCTTGTATCTCATTATTTTTAAAAAAATCATAACTAAATCATTCTAATTCAGAAAAATATAAATAATATATCAAAATTTGCAAAAAAATAATATCTATCTATCTACACTCAAATATTACACATTTATAAACAAAAATTAAGTGAAATATAAAATATTATATATAGTTTAAAACGGGCATTATAAATTCAAAAATGATCCAAACAATGCTAAACCTTGGCGTGGTGTCATATTATGTGACATAGTTAGACAGAAAAATATCAAATTCGGTATATTGATTATGTCTCAAATAAAATCTTCACAAAGTGACCTATATTGTTCGAGGTTTCTAGGCTTTCGGGTCAAATGACCAATGTTATGGCTAGAATGAAGGCATAGTTTGTGATAATGTATCCATATTATACATAACTGTGTATCATGGGATAGTGAACAATGTTTTATGAGGAAGTTTTCCTTTTAGTCGCACCAAAAAGTCGTTTTCTATTTTTCGAGTGCAAAAAAAGAACGGTTTTATGAAGCAACCACCAAATGGCTAATTCAAAATGCTACCATCATATTTTTCAAAAATACTAGACCACCATACATGGATAATGTCATAACAGGGGGATATCAAACATTTTCGTCTATCCCTGATGAAAAAGACAAATTCCTGCCGAATCGATAGGAAGTGGGTCAGATATGAACTACAGTTACATGATCGGATGCTCATGATTTTTTACAAAAATCATTTTTAGGTTCAAAATATGTTGTTGAAGGGAATATCCCGAGAGGCAATAATAAAGTGGTTATTATCGTATTCCTTATTTATGATAAATATTTATTTTATATGCTATAATTGTATTAATACAGAAACGTTAATACATGTGTATTTAATAACAAAAATAAGTTCCTAGTTATGCCTCTCTTATAAACTAGCTCGTTGATTAACAAGATGATCAAAGGTTTTCTGATCATGGATATTGGATGTTGTTAATAACGAGGTCACAACATTATTGGAATGGTGTGATGAACATTCATCCGAAGTATAGCATTACGATTAAGGTCATTGTGTTTATATTTCTATAACATCATACGAAGTAATCTTAGTCCTTAGACCATGAGATCATGTCAATCACTAATATCGGAAGAGTATCTTGATAACATCAAACGTCACACCGTAACAGGGTGACTATAAAGATGGGTTCAGTGCTATGAATGTGTTATGTTGAGGCTCATGGATCAAGAGTGGAATTTGTCCATGCCGATGACGGAGAGATATACTCTGAGCCCTCTCGGTGATATCATATTGGTTAGCTTGCAAGCAAGTGATTTGCTCACTAGAATGTTATATCACAGGAACGAGAAAAGAGTACATATCGGTAACGAGATCAAACTAGGTATGAAGATACCGATGATCAAATCTTGGACATGTAATATATCGCGAGACAAAGGGATTGAGTTACATGCGTATAAGGTTCACACGATCACAGAAGTCATCGTTGAATATGTGGGAGTCAGTACGGATCTTCAGGTCCCGCTGCTGATTATTGATCGGAGAGGGGTCTCGATCATGTCTACATTATTCACGAACCGTAGGGTGACACACTTAAGGGACACCGACACCATTTGGAGCAAATAATATGCCAGAGAAAGAAAAAGGAAAGCGCAGGAATTTATTTTAATAGACACCGAAACTGTTTCGGTTGAAATTGCTGAAACTGGTTCTACATGTGAAATTGAATAGTAGCAAGGGGTTTTATGTGAATGTTTGTTAATTAAAGTAATTAACAAAATTCTGAATAAATAAATAAAAGAGTTTTATTTAAATGAGAGTTTGCATTAAATTTGGTGGAAATTTAATGCATGTGACTGGATTTTTGAGTGGAGGCTTTTTAGTGGGAGTGGAGGCTTTTCATTTTGAGTGGGAGCTCCACCCACATGAATGTGGAAGAGGTGGGGGCAGCCCCCATGGCTGGGCGCCATGCCCCTTGGGTGCCTCCCTCTCCCCTATAAAAGGCCCCCCTCTCATCCTCTCAAAGCACACCTCCTCGTGAAGGATCTATCTCCCCCCTTTAGAATTTCCCCATGATCTCGGATCAGCGAGATACATGTTCCCGGTGGCTTTTTCTGGAAGGATTTGTTGCTTCCGCTGCTTCGCTGGAGCGAGGGCATGGAGGTTGTCGGGGTACCCGGACGTGTGTGCGATCACGGATGCACCACTGCTTTGCGGTGCTGGACTTGATGGTGCTGGACCGGCTGGACCAGATGGACTTCATCACGATCTTGAGATCGGAAAGCGTTCGTCTACATCATCCACGAGTACAACCTCGTTAACGCTATTCGGTCTTCGAGGGTATGTATTCTATGGATGTATATCCACCCGTTGGTTGTATCTAGTAGATAGATCTTGGTACTTAGATGTTTCCATCGTAGGAATTTTTTGTTTTCTATGCTGCGAACCCTAGAGTTGTTTCATCATAGATCCACTTCAAGTTTAGCGAGTCTTAGCCCCGAGCTAAGAATCTTCATGTCCGCCCTTCGACAAAGTTTAACGATGGTTTAAAACGGGCATAATAAATTCAAAAACGATCCAAACAATGCGAAACCTTCGTGTGATGTCATATTATGTGACATAGTTAGAAGAAAAAAATATCAAATTTGGTATATTGATTATGTCTCAAAAAAACCTTCACAAAATGACCTATCTCGTTCGAGGTTTCTTGGCTTTCGGGTCAAATGACCAATATTATGGCTAGAATGAAGGCATAGTTTGTGATAATGTGTTCATATTATGCATAAGTGTGCATCATGGGATGGTGAACAATGTTTCAGGAGGAAGTTTTCCTTTTCGTCGCACAAAAAAACGTTTTCCATTTTCCGAGTGCAAAAAACGGACGGTTTTGTGAAGCAACCACCAAATGGCTAATTCAAAATGCTACCGTCACATTTTTCAAAAATACTAGACCACCTTACATGGATAATGTTATAATAGGGAGATCTCAAACATTTCCGTCCATCCCTGGTGAAAAAGACAACTTTTAGCTGAATCATAGGAAGTGGGTTAGATATGACTATAGGTACATGATCGGATGCTCATAATTTTTTACGAAAATCATTTTTAGGTTAAAATATGTTGTTTCATCATAGATCCACTTTAAGTTTAGCGAGTCTTAGCCCCGAGCTAAGAATCTTCATGTCCGTCCTTCGACAAAGTTTAACGATGGTTTAAAACGGGCATTATAAATTCAAAACGATCCAAACAATGCGAAACCTTCGCGTGGTGTCATATTACGTGACATAGTTAGAAAGAAAAATATCAGACTTGATATATTGATTATGTCTTAAAAAACCTTCACAAAATGACCTATCTCGTTCGAGGTTTCTTGGCTTTCGAGTCAAATGACCAATGTTATGGCTAGAATGAAGGCATAGTTTGTGATAATGTGTTCATATTGTGCATATATGTGCATTATGGGATGGAGAACAATGTTTTAGAAGGAAGTTTTTCTTTTCGTCGTACCAAAAAGCCGTTTTCCATTTTCCAAGTGCAAAAAATGGCCAGTTTTGTGAAGCAACACCAAATAGCTAATTCAAAATACTACCGTTACATTTTTAAAAAATAGTAGACCACCTTAAATGGATAATATCATAACAGGGGGATCTCAACCATTTTTGTCTATCCCTGGTGAAAAAGACAAATTCCTGCCGAATCTGTAGGAAGTGGGTCAGATTTGAACTACAGGTATATGATCGGATGCTCATGATTTTTTACAAAAATCATTTTTAGGTTCAAAATATGTTGTTTCATCATATATCCACTTCAAGTTTAGCGAGTCTCAGCCCCGAGCTAAGAATCTTTATGCGTGCCGTTTTAAACAGGCAAATGAAATTATAATAAGAATCACGACATTGTTTTTGATAAGTTGATATTGATATCATATTTGGATTCCTCTCATTTTTATAATCAATTTAGACATATTATTTGCCGAATTACGATTTACAGATTTAAAGATATTAATTATTCCATATTAAATAAAAAATACAAATAAAATAAAATTATATTTTTATTTGAATTTCAATAATATTTTTACTTATTCATTATTGTTTACTTAAATAATTGCTTATAGTTTCAAAAATACAAACATGTGACATGATGATATAAGAGTTAATAGGATTGATATCATAGTAATGATAATAATGTATAAATTGTTTTGCGGAAAGAGATTCTGAAGGAACGAGAAAGTTAAGCGTGCTAGAGCTGGATTAGTGCTAGGATGGATGACCGACTAGGAACTTTGACTAAGACTGCAATTTAATCAATTATTGACTATAAATAGTGTTAAAAATGATCAAAATAAAAGATTAATGAGTCAAACAATTCAAAGGCAAAAACAAATTTAAAAAAATTTAAAAACAATTTAGGCTATGCCGACGGTCTGACCGTCGGCGTAGCTCCAGGCTGGGCCGTTATCGAAGACAGCCGTTGCCGGACACGCGGGGGCCGCTGGAAGACGCTATGCCGAGGGGGAGGGGCTGTGCCGACGAGGACGTACGCCGAGGGGCTACGCCGATGGCCACCGTCGGCACAGGCTGTGCCGACGGCAGCTGGTCATCGGCATATCAATTCTTTCCTGTAGTGGAGGAGGCATACCACTGAAAGAGCGTAGGACTGAAATCGAGTGTTCCTAGACAAGAGAGGAGGAGCATACCGGGGTTTTATCATCCGTGGACCTAGTAATTTAGACGGTATGTCTTCCTCTGCATTCATTTCTCGTGGAGATCAAGAGGAAGAGCATAAAAGGAGGAGGCAAAACAAACAGTTTTGTGGTGTGTGTGTGGGGGGGGGGGGTCCGGAAACTTAACGCATGGACTCGGATGTGTAGTTTTTTCCTTTTAATTAGGTGGCAAATTTGCTTAGGTGCCAAGATAGCATTAATCCATAATGCTTGATGAGGTGGATACCTTGCATGTAGAGAGAAATCTCTTAGTGGGGGACTCCTATTTAGATATACTAGAAGATATCAATCTTAGTAATTCATTTTTTTTTCTTCTAAGCAAATTATATTATTTTTATTTATTAAATGGATCTGTACCTATTTTTAGGTGCATGTATTAGGCCTAGGTTATGACGAGATGATTCGGACATGGATATGACGATGAATCGATGATTATGGAACACGACAAGCCTTAGTACCCCCGAAGTTGACTTGAGACACTACCACTTGCTCCTATGAACGTGCATTCACCTTATTGCCAATATGTGTATGCACATATGACTCGATTTCATCTATGACGCATCTGATCATATCGGTAATGGTTCCGTTGTAAATATATGCAACAGAAGAATACCTAGCATGTTGTGAATGGTAAACTAATGGATCTATGCAGATGTGTAATATAATTGCATACTGATGTTTGATATCTACAACGTCATATTTTATATATTATTCATTTGGATTTGGATCTTTAGAAGAAGCATATATTATATTGCTTTCCTGTTTTACTTATTTACATGTATGTCAATGTATATTTTTACTTGGTGCAAATAATGTGTGCAAATTATGTTATGTAGTTAATTCTAAATTACTTATCGGCATAAATCTATTTATGCATCAACAAAAGGAAAACCATCGAATTTTTGGCATATTTATTTGCATAATTCATAGCATTTATTTGAGAGGAGTCATTCGTTCATAGCATTGGTGCTTACCTCTCTATGAGTAAAGGGTCATCAACTGTATTGATCTCTCTAGGTCAATCTATCTACCAGTGTTTGTCTCAATATTCATATTGATTCTTAAAATGCAATACTCTTTAGTGCCAATTTCTTATACTTAATGTTGTTAAAAACTTCAAGTGTATGGTTTCCTTGAAAGATGTTAGTTGGGTGTTTTTTCCCTAAATTATTTTTTCCAAGTATACCACTAAAAATAAAGAAAAATGACAATATGGAGTTCATGGACTGCAAATAAGTTAACTACTTTTTGTTCACTACTACACAATTTTGTTCAGTGGTGATAAAAGTTGATGACGCGGACTAGCCTATTTTTCTTAACCTTGTATTATCTTTCCTTGAATCTTTGCAATTAAAACCGGTGATAGCCCGCAATTCTACCACGTTGCCCACCCTATGCCAGACAAAGTGCAGGCGGCGCGGCGAAGCGCACATCTTCACCTAGTTTTACCTATTTATGAGAGCATTTGACTTTATTTAGGTACATTATTTTCTTGTATTTATTCCAAAGATTTTAGTTGCTCGATTAACACAAAGCAATTACCTACATGCATTAGCTAATCACACAAGTGATCAAGAAACAAGCAAAAAAAGTTTTTGTTGGCTCTAGTTTTTTCTGTTCCCACGGAATAGTCTGGGTTAGAGCAACTCTAGCAGATGCTGTAAATAGGAAAATTGAAAACCTGAGTACAGTCACCTCATGTTTTTTAGTTCTGAGCATGGCAGCGCAGTTCAATGCCTATAAATACGAACTGATAAATTCGAAACTTAAAACTTGAACAGCTCACGAGGAATTCCAAGTTCGATGATAGTCACATACATACATAAGCAACAGATCAAAAGCTGCTTGCATTTACATCAGTTAAGGCCTAGCTACTGCATAGTCCGCAAGGTCAAAATGGAGCTCGGCGGTGAGCTCTGGGACGCGGAGTAGCTTCGGAGGGGTCGATGAGGTCGTCCAGCTCCATCTTCACGATGCTGGTGCGTGCCGCTTCCTCCCTCGCAATGCGGTAGTTCACGAGCTCCACGACGCGGCGAGTCTCCTCCTGCTCGCGGACGATCTCGTGCTCGTGGTCGAGCTCGGACTCGTGCAGGAGCATCTCCACCGCGAGGCGTTCCTCGTCGGAGTCGTTCGAGTAGTCGGCCTGCACGACGACCTAGGCACGTGGAGGGGAGGGCGAGCTCCACTCGTCGGATGACGGAGGAGATGGATTAGCACGGCTAGAGGAGCCTTCGCCGGTGTACGTGTACCTACAGAGGGGCTCTGGAGCGCGGCGAGAGGGACGGAACCACGATGGGGTGTATGCGCGCATTGATGGCGGCGGCGACAAGTCGTTGTTGCACCACTTGAGCGTCGCCCACTTCTTCGTGCCCTCTGACCGGTGGCGCTTCTTCTCGAGCTCGTCGAAGAACCATCGACGCGGCTTCCTCTCGGTCGCGGCAGCCCCTGCCTCCGACTCGCCCACCGCCTTGCCCGAATTGGCCGTGGTGTCCATGCGCGCATGCTATGCCGGATCTGGAGCTCGAGCTCGACGAATCGCTCGCCGGAGATGGGATGAGGTCGCGGTGGCGGCTAGGGTTTCGCGATGGAGGGAGTGCGGATTGTGACCTGCACCCGTCGATGTGGTAGGACATATAGTGGCCGCGCTGGTGTAGTAACAGGCCACGGTAAAAAGATTCACGGACCGGACCGTGATACCGTTACTGCTAGCTCGTCCGAGTTAGACCGAAACTGTAAATCCGCCAGAAGCAGTATCGGCTAGAGTTAGAGCATCTCTAGCACAACCCGTATTTCTCCGAACCGAAAACGCGGAGTTCGGTCTCCTGAAATGTTCAGTTTAGATGGTTCTAGTCACGGCACAGATTAGAAATCGAACCCGCGAATTGAAAAACCGAAAATCAAACATCACGGGAAAATGTGTTGCGATGTTCTTGCGAAATTGAACCCATTCTTGCTCCGATCGAGCTACATTCGTCAATAATTTACATAAACTAGCCAAAATACGGGGCACTTCGAGCTACATTCGTTAATTCTGGTACTAAAAGTACTAGATTAGGCCCCGGATAGTCATCGGGGCTGTTCTTGCGGCGGCGGAGGGTTTTTCCACGCCGGCGACTCCTACGCGACGATGAGCGCGGCCACCTCGAACTCCGTCGCCTTCGCCGAGCTCCCGCAGTGAGAGTCGGCCCGCCTGCGTCGTCGTTGTCGCGCGGGGGAATCGCCGGCAGCGGCGTGCTGCACGAGCCGGCGGAGGGCGCCTCGGCTTCTCCTTCGTGTGCCTCCTCGCGCGCTGCCCGGCGCGCGAAAGCACGCGACCACTTCCGTGCCGCCCGCTTCCAAGCGCCGTTGAAGCGCGCCCGCCTCGGGCGGTCCGCCTCCGACCGCACACCCAGCGGACGCGGTGCTAGCTTCCCACCGCCGATTCGGCCCCTCCCCTACCTACGCGTCTTAAACGCCCCATTGCGGACATAATGGTGGTGGCGGTAGCGGCGGAGTGGCGGCGGAATTTCTCGTCGGATGGGACAGACGGTGGCGGCGGAGAGAGTGGTAGCGGCGGAGGGGAGTAGGATTTGGAAACCGAACTCCCCTCTGCGGCCCGTTTTAATACGGGGCGGCCACTGAGTTTCCCGGGCCCCCAAACTCGTTTTACGGGCCAGGCCGCGAGGTCGGGCTCCGTTCTAGGCCTCTTTCGGCCTGAACCCGTATTGTTATCAGACTTTTTCTGTTTTAGCCCGTTTTACGAGCTCTGCTAGAGATGCTCTTACACTTACAAAATATGGGGTGTTCCAATAAGAGTGAAATCGGAACGCCGGTGTCAAAAGAAACAATAGCTCACCGCTCAGTTTTTCCATGACCATGCATGCAAGTATATACTCTAGTTTTGTGTTACGGACTAAGCATACGGACAAATAAACCTCTCACACAAATGGATAACTGTAAGGAATAATGCAAACTTTGTAAATTGTTCAAATGGAAAACGGGTCGCTACAAAATTGTCCACGAACTACTAGAACTACTTTTCTGTTCGTTTCTTTTTCTTTGCTAACCTCTCAAACCAACTACAACTAATTAAGTTCTCCGGCCCCACTAAATCTAGTTTGTGTCTGTTGGCAAGTAGCATCTGTTGGTGAACCAGGCCTTGTCGACGACGACCTTGACGCCGTCCTGGTTGCGGTGCCACTCGTAGTGGGCGTGCGTCCGGTTCTTGATCTCCAGGGTGGCGTGCCCGAAGCTGGCCTCCCTGAATGCGGAGTAGTCCGGCTGCGGTGACCGGAACTTTGCCACGAGTCCCTCGGTGTTCCCCCCGTCGCCGATGGTCACGTACACGGGAGCCGACGCGTTGAAGGCCGGCGTGGCCTTGCCGTTGTCGATGTCGTAGGCGACGTTGGACATACGGTGGCTGCGCTCGTAGGAGTGGACGTGGCCGGCGAGGACGAGGTCCACCTTGGCGTCGACGATCCACTGCTCGAACTGCACGCGCATCGTTTCCCCTGTTAGCCCCTAGCCCTTACTCCAGCTACACACTTTTAATCACCACGTACAACTCTCCTAGTGTGAATACTTGACCATGGAAGGCCGAGAAGTCCAGCCAACTTATCTCCTGCGGTCTGCAGCATTGTAGATTCTTTTTCGGCTTATCGTCAGGTAGTCAGTTTATCCCTGCGGCTTATCTCCTTCAACTTTGCAGGTCATGATTCTCATGCTAGTCATAGTGAGAGTAACTTGAATAGTAACATAGTTCTACATGTATTGCCAACTAAGCATTTACTGACATGACATGTAATTAAATAATGAGAGAGGTTTGTGATAACTAGCTATGTTACCACAACATCACACATTTCAAGACAAAATGAGTCTATATTGCAATAAATAGCCTTTGCATGACACCACACATATGTTATTTTCCACTATGAAGATAGTAACTTAGACCAGTAACATACCCATATTACTACCCTAAGTTACTCTCCACTATGACCAGCCTCATGCCCACTTGCTCCTGACACCCACTTGCTTCTTCTAGCTGTTCATGCAAGCTTCACACTGGTGGAAAAAGGGCCTCCAGTACCGGGCCGCAACTGGCTCTAGTCCCGGCTTTGGGCCCGGGACTGCCAAAACGGGACTAGAGGCCCCCCTCTAGTCCCGGCCCGCTACGGCCCGCGACTGATAACAGCCACGTGGCTGTTTCAGCGCCGTGGGGCACGGAAACCCTCTAGTCTCGGGCCGTAACACCACCCGGTACTATAAGGTTTTCTGCCGCGGCAGAGAATTGTGTGTTTCTCTGTCGCGGCAGAGATTGTGTATTTCCTTTTTTTGCCATTTCGTTCCTTTTTTCATTTGATATTTTACTATAATTTCAAACATATATTTCAGTACACATATTCTACGCTAGTACATACACAGTACACGTTGATACATCTATATAATTAATCGATCCCTTGCAAGCATACATTGATGATATATATATCAAAAGGAAGAAATGTTTTGAAATTAAATGGTCATTGATGAATATATATATCGTATCAACTACATGGAGATCACTAAGGCAAATCGAGTTCCACGTCATTCGCATAATGCTCTCCATGTACATCAAGGACCTCCTTCATCATAAATCCTGCCAGCTCCTCTTGAATTGCTCTTATGCGCTGGTCTGGCTCTAGTTTCTCCCGCAAACTATAAATATAATGTGAGTCGACTTTCTTCTCATGGTCAACTCGCGGATGTACTCGCAGACGCAGTATCCACATAAATGAGTTCCCGGTGGCTTCTATAAAATCTTCACCATTTTATAAGTTAGCTCCTCTTTGAATGGACCTGGTATTTTCTGTCTGAACCGTGTCCAACACCTGCTTGGAAAAGAAAATAAACAAAGGAGTTATTAGCTACTTGATATCAGGAAATGAACGAAAGAGGCCGATATAATGCGATAATGATTGAAATTACTTATGGAGCATTGCTTTCATGCCGCTCCACTGCTCTTGGTCCCAACTTAATTAGTCGTGGACTTCAATTAGGGACTTGTCAACTTGAATGTTTAGCAAGATCCAGTGGAATCTGCGGCCGTTTACATAAGCATACATGCATAGCTCATCGAGTAAGCAAAAATAAAATGTGTACAAGACAGAAACACTCACTTGAAGTTGTAAGGAAATAGTATTTCCTTAATAAAATTATTCTCGATTAAGAACCTGCACAGGTATTCCTCCACGTCCTTGCGGTGATTCTTTAACGTATATTCATTAACGATATATGGGTCAATGAACCCAACGTCATATCTTCTAGCTCTTTTGCATTCAAGCATTTTCATTCTGCAGAATATAATATCATACAAAAGGATATATAGTTAGGATAATATATTAAATGCAATGAATGAGCTGAGCTACAAACTTAATTATAGAAATAAATCACTTACAGACAGTAGCAACCAATGATAGATTTGTCGAGGGCGCGCTGGTTGTATAACTGAAACAGTTCGGTCATTTGAACCTGTATCGAGTATGGTTTGAAGTGATGCTCCTTTCTAACGTCCACCGAAAACCAATCTTTCTGATGCTTTTTTCTGCTTGCGACATGTACCATTCGTGCAGATTTCGCATATGTGTGGATATACGCGTGAGCTCCTCATTACTAACTAGAGGCTCTCTCCGGACATACTTCCGTACTATCTGACCCACTAGCGTATCTTCATAGCCTAAATATTGACCAAGAGACATATTTGCTTTGGTAGCAAGTGCTTTGGCCTGCGATACAGTGATGCCCATTAGTGCAGCATTAGTACGTGTTCTGGAGTCCATTATTTGCATGTCCATATCCATTTCAGCTCTGAAGGCCATGTCGAGGTCTGAAATGACTTTGAGCGGAGCGACCGATTGATTCTTTTGTGCTCCGAGCTGGGCAACTTGCTTCCCGCTTTTTGCACTTGTGCTTTTTTCTTCTTTGCTTGCTTAATAATCTCCTGGTCATAGTCTGATTCCAGATTCATCGATATCTGGGATGGTTGCTCAAGAAAGGACTTAGCCCACTTTTTGGTTTTTCATCATATACTGTCTTTGGCTCAGGCTTTTTAGGTGCAAAATGTGCCTTAACTTGGGCAGCCACATCCGCGTTAGTTTCCTCATCGGTCTTGTCATAAGGTCTCTTTGGAAGAGCCGGTGGGATGTTGACTATCTTTGCCGTTTGACCTTTCTTTGATGTGGGGCGCAGGGGAGCGTCGACCTTCCATTTATTCGACGAGGTAGTAGTATTGCACGGAGGCGGAGATCGAGTATTGCGCGGAGGCGGAGATCGAGTTGATGTACTCCTGCTGCGGCGATCATCAGCGGGGCGGGGTGGACTTGGAGGTTGACGATAATCGGGTTGGGGTGGACTTGGAGGTTGACGATATTCGATGCGGGATGGACTTGGATTCCTCGGAGTCGGTGGCTGTAACATCCCAACATTAGAGCTGAGAAATAAGCTGAACCCAGATGTGTGCATTGCATTCATGCATAGAAAATCCGAATAATTTTCGCGCTTTTGAATAAAACTTGTCAAAGTGATTGAAGCTTCTCTCAACTTGATGGAATTGAAGTAGATCATCAAGTTGACTGCGATAAGTTTCAATATGACATTTTTTAAAACCTTATTTTGGGAAAACATGATTTGATCTAAGAGTAGATCAAATATAATAATATTTAAATCATAAGGCATTGCTTAATGATTGATATTTGATCCTTAAGGGATCATATCATAATATTCATCACAAGAACTCATGAATACCAAGTTAAGACTACAACTCAAGTAATAAGAATGTAATGACTAATTCTAACCTATCTTATTCTTATCTATTCTTACTATGAGTATCATGGTAATATCTAACCTAACACTTTTAGTGAGATTTAGTAGCAAGGAAATAAAGTTAAGATCATTTACCACATATCTTTCTTTCCATAAGAATCTTTATCATCTCTAGTGAACTTTATTCTAATATCTATTGTTCATCAATGTTGAGTAATCAACTATGGATTCACCAATTCTTAAACTAGCAATACTTGATCCATTAACTCTTGACCATATCATAGCATTCACTTCAAACCCTTTAGAGAAGGAAGTAAGGAAAGGTAAGGTGGTAATGTTAGAATTAAATATCATCTATAGGATGGGAGTGATTGGAGGAAATCAAATCAATATGGTAACAAAGAGATTACAAGGATGAATTCTGAAGATAGTTAATAGGAGTAAGTTTTGGATCAAGTATGTATACTCAATGAATTATATCTCTTATTCCAATAGAGATAAACAGAAGATAATTATAATACAACTATAATGTTGTAAGAATGAAAGCCTTGATTAGCCAACTGGAAACCTAAACCATATAGGATCAGAGGATTATAATGATCATTCTTTAGTCACCAAGATCGAATGCTTATATCCAGTATAAGTAACATTGGTGGGTAAAACATGATTGAACTCTAATATGAGATATTGGAGTCAAGTAAAGATAATATTGTATGATTAAGATGATGTTAGAGCAGCATTGAATTATAGACTTAGTATTTCCTCTGGAAAAAGAGTAAACACTTGAGGTGAAGTAGGATTTGATGTATATCTAATCATAAACACATCTACTAAAGTAATATTAGTGGTGGATGATTATGGAAGAATAGGAATGGAGTTAGAAGTAGCTACTTATTGGATTGGAGGTTATCAACAGAAGAGTAGTTGATATAACCAAGTCTGGATAGGTGAAGATTATGAAAGGCATTAGTGTCAAACTCATTGGATTTATCAATAGGTTTAGAAGAATAAAGGTGGATAAGAATATTCCTGTGAAGTAAAGCTCATCATGTTAGCACATGATGATGGATATGAAGGAGTAGGATATCTAGGAAAGGAATTCCTTAATCAGAAGTCCAGAATTATGAATTATGGAAGATAGGAATTCCTGGTAAACACTAAACTCTAAATCTATGATCAAACTTAACATCCATCTCATCTGTTGGATAAACCATATTATTTCCACAATGCTTTATAGGAATATTTCCTATAGCAAATCACTTAAGCACATCTCTGACATTTCCAATTGTCTTAGCCATGTGTGTTTAGGAGATATTTTTTATCAATTCTTTTCCATAAGACATTCCAGTAAATAACTTTATATTTTTAAAAAGGTGATATCATTAAAGATCACAAACAAAAAGACAATATGCTTAGCCATAAAATTTTATCAACAAAAGAACATAAGTATATTAAGAACCCTAAACTCTAAGATAAGCACTTACAATTCAAACCTTAACTTCTATGTTAACTATAATAGAACATATACATTGCTATTGCCTAAATTGATGAGAGTAATAGTAACCATATTAATTATTTGTATATCATACATCAAATAAAGATATATGATCATTATATAGAATTTCATTCAAACTATGAGCTAACTACAATTAAGTTTTATAAAGAGATAAGGAAATATCATATAATAACACTATGGCTTATTATAAATAGAATATTAATAACAAAGGCTTCTACAAAATATTAAAAAGGTATTCATATAAAGAAAATAAAGAAATATAACATTATATAAAAAAATAAATCACAAATTGATTCTAAATAATCTTATTGTTGCTGCAAGTATTCAACAAATAAACTTTGTTAGAAAATTTCAAATCAAAGATAAAAATTCAAATCTAAAAACAAAACAGAAAATAGAAAAAGGAAAGATTAAAGAAAAAAAGGAGACCAGATCTGGCCCATGGCCCATTTTCTATCTCTTTATCCACTGCTCACGAGCAGCCCGTAGCAGCACACCTCGGCCCAGTAACCAGCCCGGCTTTTCTCACTCTGTGACTGACAAGTGGGCCAGCATGGGGATCGTGGATCAAGAAAGGAAATGTTCCAGGGGGTTTTCCGCAAATGTAGCATCATCGTCTACCTCGCCTACTAGAAGCAGATCGCTGGCCGGAGCTCCGCCGTTAATTGATCGCCGCGCTGCGATGCGTGCTACCACTCCTGGAGGAAGGGATAAGAACGCCACGACGACGTACCCGTTTGTCCTCATCCCCATTTCCCCCTCTGAAGCTCTCTCTCTCTCAATTTCTTCCTCAGAGCCGAAACCCTAGATCGCCTCGCCGTCGTGCCACACCTCCCCACTCTCTTCCAAGTAGCCATGGAGAAGCCCCGTGCTCCGCAGATCATCTGGGTGGAATCTTGCATCAAGGGGAGCACTGGAGAGGGCGGATTTTCCCGTTCCTCTTTGCGGCAGTTCATTGGAATCCTCGTCGAAAAGCTCGTTTCCGGCCACACCAGTCCTCTCCGACACCACCACTACAACCAGGGTAAGCCACTGATGCTCAAGCATCGTTCTATTCATCCTATCTCGCTCCCTAGCCTTCTCGAGCCGTAACACCGCCGCATGCCGCCGTCGCTCGTCGTCGTTCCAGTAGCTCCGATGACCATTTCCGAGCGGCGCCGCCACTCTAAGGTTTAGCACGTTGCGCTGATTCGAACTAGGCTAGTTTCGTTTGCTGGGGCACCGTAGATCGTTGCCGGCAACCATCAACTGGTGGTGGTGGCCGCACTAACGTCATCCTGACGCCTGCATGCGTCACCCTTGACCCAGTCCACGAGTTGACCAGTCCACGCCTAGGTGGCATAGGGACGTGGCCCTGACCCCACTGGTCAGTGACTTAGGGTAGCTTTGGCTGTAGTGTAAAAAGTTGTTTTCTGTTTAAGAAATAAATAAAATGTTATAAGCCCAAATTTAAATATTTCAAAAACTAAATCAAATTATTAAATCTTGTTAAATCAATAACTTTTGATTTATAATTCAGAAAAATATGTGTAATATATGAATTTTTTTAGAAAAATAAAATATACAACTTAAAACTATTATAAAATATTATTGTTATAATTATTTATATAAATATTATTTAATAAAGGTTTTATAAGTAATAAAATTTAGATAATCCATATTTTAATATTGGTAAATATTAAAAATATAAATAAAATACCAAAAATCTTAGAAAAATAAGAAATATAATTTAAAAACTATAATCATATATTCCAATTTCACTTAAATAATATTTATTATTTAATACTATTTATTAAGTAATAAACCTTATAAAAATCATATCTTATTATTTCTAAATCACAAAAATAAATGTAATATACCAAAATGATCACAAAAATAATGACTACATGTTAAAAATATAATATTCCATTTTTGTGTTAAATAAAAAATTAAATACTCTAATAACTTGAATTTAAACCTATTTCCTGAGTTGTTAATTCATATAAGGGTAAATAAAATTTGTTAATATTTCTAAAATTAGTCAATTGAGTCTAATAAATAGTATTAGTTTTAAATATTTATAATATTAAGTCAAAATGGTTCAACACATTTTAAATACAATCTTATTGAATTATCTTTCAACCATTGGTGCAGATTATTTTCTAAAAGGATCCTTATCCAATATAAAATCTCCAAGAATGATTGTGACTAAATTAAATCCTTTCCATTACTCTAACCACAAGTTTATAAACATACCAAAACATTATAGTGAATTCATAAAGAGTTAAGTAATATTATTACCTTGATTATAAATTATAACCATTCATTCATAAAAAGATAAATGATTCTATTCCGTTATAAAATCAATAAAACCACTACACCAAGAAAAAGTATAACCATTCTTAAGTAACCTTAAGGAAACATTATAAAGTACACAAGGTACAAATATCATAAGATTTACACCTTAAATCCATCCATGTTTTTAAAGTTAACTTTAGTCTTCAAGACTTTAAATGTAAGGATAAAGTCTTGGTTATGTGTTTTATAGTTAACTTTGGTCTGTTATAGTTAAGTCATAAAGCATCCCAAGTCCAAACTATTCAAGCAAGCACAAACAACCTCGACCACATCTTACTAACCACAAGAATTGTTTAAACCTTAATAAAGAAATCTTTTCTTCAAAAGTTATTCGTTTTGCCACTTTAGTCAACATATGACAATTAATCGTAATCACCTTACTTTATACTTTACTTATATACTTAAGTTTGATAGCACTTAAGTTCTTAATAAGTGACATTACTTGTAAAGTAAAAATTTGAAAATAAACAATTATAGTATAAGCTATCTTGAGTAGCATTTCACATTTGTGTGTATCTCATTTTTTATGATATTGTAATTACATATTGTTTCACACACACACTCCCAAACCTTAACAAGAAGCATAAGTGTGAAACTGATCTAAAAGCACAACACATTTTAAAGACATCATTTCCAGTATTCAAACCCTAGAATAACGTTATCCCCGGAATCTGCGTTTATAAAAGGCATCACATTACTTATGCATAAGAGCATCCTGCTTCTTTAAACATTAGTCCTTATCGGACCAATGATGCTGATTTTAGATATTAGATCTTATATTATCTTGAAGACCATGAGTGCATAATCTTGCAATCACAAAAGGCAAGTTCACACTTTCTCATGCCCTTCTTTTATTTTCTGTAAAGTGTTTTATAAATTCAGTGTTGTCATCACCTACATTTGAAAAAGGTCGAAAAACACTATTTTCATAATAACATGATTATAAGTTATTTACCATGAGGTAATAACTGATTATGAAAGTTCCTGTGGTAAAGGAACATATTATCTAGGACTTAACAACCAATGTCGCCAGTGATTCTTGCGCCGTATATCACGCGTTAACCATGAGATTTGGAATGGGACGGAGAACTCAACTGTATCCTTTTCCTCTCGTATGGAGGCAAGACGACCTTAACGTGACGTTGTGATTCGTTGTGCGGATCCAACATATGTGTGGGCACCCTTACGCCCCACACTTTTGGTGTCTAGATTATCTATGAATGGTGTTTTGAGATATAGTCCATTTAAATGGTACTCGTCTGGGTATCACTAGGTCATAGAGTCTTCGGGAACTCATCAGGGTTTTAGCCTGCCCGAAAGGGGGCTTAACGGAGGTGAGCCAGCCCCGAAGGATCATGCAGACATATGAGGTCGCGGAGAGGGCAATGATTGGCTTGGATCATCTACTGGGCCCCACAACATGGAATTGTGGACGGGTAAGCTCCCCGGTTGTGCAACAAGGAGTTGATCTCTCATGGGAAAAGTAACGCACCTCTGCAGAGTGTAAGAACTGTAACTTGTTACTCCTTGTTCCGGGAAGGAGCTGCGAACGCGGCGGGAAAGGAACTCCATGAAAGTTCTGGTAAACCCGTGAAGGCTGACGGACATAGCTTTTCAGAATAAAAGTAACCTTTGAAGCAATGTTTATAAAAACTTGCATTGCCTACAACCTACGGTCTGTGGCTGTAGATATAGTGCATCAAACACTCCTTTTCTAGTGAACTTGCTGAGTACGCTCGTGCTCAACGTATCTTCTTAACCCTTGCTAGATTCTGAAGCCAGTACAGACGACGTCTACATCACGATATGCTCCAGGAATCATCATCCAAAGCTAAAGCTCTTCAATGAAGACAAGGAAGTCAACATATACATCAACTCAAGTGAAGACGAAGTTACAGATTAGATAGGAATATACTCCCTAACCAAAGAACCTATTTCTGTAGTGCATTGCAATAGGCGCAATGCCAACCCCTTAGTTAAGATACTACTCTTAATAGTATAATAGTTTTTGCGTTGTTTATCTTTGATACTTCTTTGTAAGAATTTCTTTCTCTCTCTTTAACCTAGAATGTTCTCTGGATCTTGTGTATAGAGTGAGTTGAAACCTTTATCCATGTATTGGACCCGCTGTGTTTCTGTTGTACCACTCTGAGGGATGTAATACTAGTGAACGGTGTTTCATTAGTGTTATGTCAACGACTATAGTGTACTACATCATGTAGTGGTATGCTGGGTCACCGCAGTGGCCTTGGCGCAGAGCCTGGAAACTTGATGTACTTCTTCTTCCATATAATGATGTTGCGCTTGACATCTCCTAGTTTTGTAAGTCCTTCAGGCGTAGCGATGTCAATCTCTAGGTCCGCAAAATTATCCACTATGTCATCCAGCGTGACACGAGCATAGCCAGGTGGAATCGGAAGTGAATGATGGAGTGCTCCAGGTAGACAAGGTAAAGCAGTGCCGATCGCCACCTTGAAGGACAGATTATTCATTGGCTGATGTAGCTCACATTGTGCCATATCTCTGACATCATCCACGGGGTAGCGATGAGCCGGTGCATCATCCAGCAGTGCTTGATCATCAGCCCAGACCTCCATGGAAGCCACACTGCTTCTCCGCTGGCTAAGATCCAATGCAGGATCATCAGCCTGCTGGTGAGTTGACGACAACGGCCTTTGGCTAATTTCTTGCATGAGGTTCTTGAGATCAGCTAGGTCCTGCTCTACCCTAGAGATCCAGTCTGCCTCCTAGTCCTTCTCTCTCTAACGGCTTCTGTAACTGGCATCGTACTGAGGAAACCATTTCTTCCACGAGTCACGGGCGCCTTTGCCTCGTGTTCGTCCTCCCTTTTCAGGATTCCCTAGGGCGCGTGTCATCTCGTCGTTCTCTCTCTCGGGACGGAACAATCCCAATTGAGCACCATTCATTGCTTGAACAAGGTCTTCGGAGGGTTTTAGAATTTTTTATGAAATAATGTCTTCCCTGTTTCTGGGTCCAACGATCCCCACTACTAGGAAAATGGCCATTCGTGGCACACCTGAAAAGGGCATCCGTGGCGCACTAGATGTGTTCCACTAGCCTCGCGCTGCGGCTATCTCTTACCTGTAGCGCACTGCCTGGTGCGCTATAGGTAGGGGTACAGGGTGCGCCACAGATGTGTTTTTCAAAAAACAAAAAAAATGCAAAAAACACCCTCGTTTTGAATTGCAAAAGCAATTGGGTCCGTGCATCACCGCTGTCGTGTCACCTCGCCGGAGCATGGCCGTGGCCACGACCTACCACTGTAGGGAGGTGCGGGAGGCCATGGCCGCTCTAGTCCTCGCCGACGTCGAGGTGGTAGGAATGGTGTGGTTGGAGAAAGAAGGTAGGAAGAGAGGGAGGTAGGAAGAGATGGAGGAAGAGAGGGAGGAGGGGAGGCCGGTGAGGAGAAGGATGCCGCCGTCGCCCGTTGTCACTGCGAGGAGGAGGAGAAGGCCGCCGTCGCGCCGTCGTCACTGCAAGGAGAGGAGGAGGCCGCTGTTGCACCGCCGCCGTGCCATCGTCACTGCAAGGAGAGGAGTCGGCCGCCGTCGTGCCGTCACTACAAGGAGAGGAGAAGGGGAAGGAGGAGAAGGAAAAGGAGAAGGAAGAAGGAGAAGGGAGAAGGAAGAAGAAGGGAAAGGAAAAGGGGGAGGGAAAAGGGGAAAGGAAAAGGTAGGAGGGCGGGGTGGGGATTCAAATTTTGAATCCCGCCCAACTTATTCATAGCGCACTAGGTGGTGGTGCGCTACGGGTAAGTTGTCCTCTATTTTTTTTCTGCAGGAAAAAACGGTCTTTTGACTATAACTGTTTACTCTTTTCGAATTTGGAAAATCTAAATAGTCGCTAAACGATCGGAGGTCGTTGCAAACGGATGCGAAATCTCGTTCTCGTCATTTTGGTATATTATACGATTTTTTTCGACATCGTATGCAAAAGTTACGGCCATTTTACCGTGGCATGACTTTTTTTTGCAGAAAAAGTGGAAACTCATGTTTGTTAATTTTTCTAGAAACTATACCACATTACCTACCTAAAGATGAAAGGATTTTATTTTTTTAAGTATTTATTATTTTCTTTTATTTTTTGCAAAACCTAAAAAGGCGATCCACAGGGAGGGGGCAAG
Organism: Avena sativa; assembly: GCA_916181665.1. NCBI lineage: Eukaryota > Viridiplantae > Streptophyta > Magnoliopsida > Poales > Poaceae > Avena > Avena sativa. The sequence goes on from OV702296.1 coordinate 225,244,640, forward strand.
CCACTTAGTCGTAGGGCACTAGGAAAGAGTGCCCTACGGCTAAGTTGACCCAGCTGCTGCTGCACACATGCCCGTAGTGCACTAGGTCAAGGTGCGCTATGGCTAAGTGACACATCCGTAGCGCATCTTGACCTAGTGCGCTACGGGTATGTGTGTTGTGGTCACATGTGTCCTGGCCCACACATAGTCGTGACCCACACATAGCCGTGGCGCACCACCCCCATGTGCGCCACGCTTACGTTAGCCGTAAGGCACCTGTAGACAGTGCGCCACGCCTATTTTACCTGTGGGACACCACTAGCAAGTGCGCCATAGAAGTGTGGATTACCTATAGCCGTTTTCCTAATAGTGCACCATGTCCGTCACACCAATGCTTTGACCTCTCGGGCCATCCATCTATACCAGGAGTGACACCTCTAGCCCTCAAGTCCTTCTCCATAGTTTCCCACCTAGGGACGACACTCTTGTAGCCACCTGTCCCCATTTTATGATGATATTTCTTTTGGGCAGCATTTAACCGGTTCTTTGCTGACTTTGCCTTTGCTTTATCAGATTGATTGTACTGTACAAAATCGGGCCACTGTTCTCTCAACTTCTCGTTTGCTCCTTTGAAGTCTGGAGTTTTCTTTTTCGCAACATATTTCGCGTATAATCTTTTTTGTGGCTCTGGTACAGTTCAGCCATCTTGCTCAGATCCCACTCCTTGACTTTCTCTCTATTTTCAAGCCCACCCGGCCTTGGGCTAATACCATCTGCCTCAAATTCTTCATACTCTGGAGGTAGTATGAAATGCGCTATGAGGTTCTGCCAAAGGTCATCTTTGGCATCATCGGTGACATAGCTGTTGGATTCTTCACCGGGTTTCTTTGACTTATTCCATTCTTGGATGGTGATCGGCAGGTTGTCCCTAACAAGCACCCCGCATGGATTTGTAAACATCCTCCGGTGCTTCTCTGGAGCAATCGGTTCACCATCATCATCTATTTCTTCAATGATGAACCTCTGATTACCATCTAACTTTTTGTTCGGCCCTTGTTTCGTTCGAGCTATCGATTTCTTCGATCCAGTGGGCTAAAAGAAGAAAAGAGAGTGATTAATATATATATATTGATATATCTAGATCAGTTAATGAATAGAGGTAACACAAGGCTTTATATATGTACCTCGCCGGATCCTATCGAGGGGCCATCATTATTGTTGTTATTTGCTTGCCCTTCGTCCATCCGGTCTTCCCCTTGGTACATCAGGTTTTCCTCTAGTCCATCACCGGATGGATTCAGATATGAGGATATCTCTTCCTCGAGCAAAATATCTTCACCGGTAGTAATATTAAGAGGAATTTCACCTCTTATCATGCCCTGAAGTAAACCTTCACCAATGCAACCAGGATCATTGGATGCATCCATGACTTAACTATAACAGAAAGAGAGCTAAATAGGTTAGAAAAAATTTAATAATATACTATACTAACAATACACTAATAACAATAACTAACAATATAATATTACCACAAAATGTGATATTTACTAAAGCAATAACTAATAATAGCATTTATATATTAATAACAACTAAAAACAATTAATATTCCTAATACACCTAATATAACTAATAAACAATTATATATTCCTAAAAAAACAACTAAAAACAATTATATATTCCTAAAAAATTATATAAACAATTATATATTCCTAAAAACAACTAAAAACAATTATATATTCCTAAAAAACAACTAAAAAAATTATATGTTCCTAAAAAATTATATAAACAATTATATATTCCTAAAAACAACTAAAAACAATTATATAATCCTAAAAAAACAACAAAAAACAATTATATAAACAATTATATAATCCTCAAAACAACTAAAAACAATTATATATTCCTAAAAAAACAATACCTCGGCCCTCCTATACGTACTAGCTAGGGCGAGGCGGCAGCAGCAAGACGGCGGCACGACGAGGTGGCGACGGCACGGCGAGGCGCGTGGCAGCACGATGCGGGGCGGTGGCACGGCGTGTGGCGGCACGGTGGGGCGGTCGGAGATGAGGGCGGTGGCGCGGTGGAATCGGGCAGCGCCTCTCCTGCGTCGTCGTCGTTCTCGAGCTCGTCTGTTCGTCTCCTTGTTGATTTCGCCAAGTGCTGGGTGGGGGAGGCCAGGGGCAGGCGCAGTGTACTTATACCCCCCCTTTAGTCCCGGGCTAAGCCACCGCCCACGACTAGAGGGTCTCTAGTCCCCGGCAGTGGCTTAACCCACGACTAAAGACCCACCCTGTCGTGGGAATGACCACGGCAGATGCTGCAATTGGCAGCGAGTAGTAGAACATGGGGCAAGGGCGGCCAGCCATCTGCGGTGCAAGATGAGGGCTGAGACACAAGGGTTTACCCAGGTTCGCCCCCCCGGAGGGTAAAGACCTACTCCTGCTAGATTGTATTATGGTGAGAGTACAATGGGGCAAACTCGACGGCTAGGCGGCGAGTCGCTTGGGTGTCTGATGGAACGTATCCTCTATGCGTCCCCCTAGGAGGTTTATTTAGACTCACCTCGCTAGGGTTTACAAATCACAACCGAATTAGTTAAGAATTCGGAGATTCTACGACCTAGTCCGACTGGGCCTAGCTACGCTTCTGGGCCTTCAGCTTCCAGTCGCCTGAGTCCACGCCAAGTCTTGATCCAGTCGCCGTCCTGCAGGCCCACTCGCTGACGGCTTGGGCCGGTAGGAATCGTCCCGCTGGGTATACCCCGGTAGGCATATCCCCATCAATAGTCCCCGAGGACGTCGTTGATTTGTCGCAGGTGTTTGCTGGCAGTCGGAGTATGCGGGTCCATTGCGGACGCCTAGTCGAATCGGCGGCGAACTCCTAAACAAAGGAAAAGAACTAGTCATTTCGGTCGCCATAACAGCGACCAATTGTGTCGCAGCTCGGCGAACGGGTCGGCGAATATTTAGTCGCTGTTATAGCGATCGGGTCGGCGAGTCGTCGAGTCGCTGGGAGCAGCGAATCGAGTAGATGAAGCTGGACCGTCAGCTATGGTCAAACTAGTCGTTGGTTAACCCAACGGTAACTTCGGCGTAATCACCGTGTAATAACGGCTCCCGGAAATGGCGGGTAACAACCGCTATATAATAGGAGTGAGGGGTGACTAGGGAGACACTTCTTTCATTTCCTCCGATCTCGCATACCTCCATCTCCTCATTCCTCGCAGCGATCGGAGCACTCCCGAAAACCTCGACCTCCGCGAACTCCCATCCGATGGCCCCCTCCATCGAGCCATGGGGCAGATCCAAGTGTACCAAAGCGCTGCTAGCATCTTTCAAGGAAGCAGGGATTCTCCGCGCTGGTAGATGGCGCATCCCCGCGGCCGAAGAAGTGATCCCAGATCCGCGCGAGGGGGAGTTCATCTGCTTCACCAGCCACCTGGAGCGGGGGCTGGGCTTCCCAACTTCCCTATTCTTTCAATGTTTCTGCGCCTACTACGGAATCCGACCATCGGATCTGGGTCCGCATAGCATCGAGCAGCTCGCCATCTTCGTGGCATTCTGCAAGTGCTATCTGGGCTGCAGGCCCTATTTTCCCCTGTGGCAAGACTTGTTCCATGGGAGAATCAGCCGCGAGGAGACATGCGGCCCAATGCTAGTCGCGGGCGGCCTGACGTTCCAGCTGAAGTCGAAGGCCTCGTTCTTCGATCTGATGCTACCCGCCAAGGCGGCGAATGAATGGAAGAAATTTTGGTTCTACGTCACCGAGTCGACTCCGAGCGATGAAGTGGCGCTTCCAAGATACTCCACCGACCGGCCCGTGCCGCGCCGGCTCCAGGTCGCCAAACTCCCGCTGGATCAACGGATGGTTGTTGACGAAATGTTGCAAACCATCCGCGGGCCTGAAGTAGAAAGGCCTCCAGACCATCAACGTCTACAACTGCTGGCTCGGGCGGCGGCTCGGGCCCCTGGCTAACCGCGACCACTACATGTATGAATATACGGGTTAAGACGACCCGACGAAGTCCTGCCTCGTTGAGTGGAGACTCAACGACTACACGCAGGCCCTGAAGAAGATTACCCTGGCCGTGTACCCCGACGCATAGGGCGGGGTCGCCCCTTATACCGCAAGGTGCCCGGCTCCAACAGTAAGCCGTCGTTCCGTTAACACTCGTAGTCGCAGCTTGTGCATTCGCAGTCGCGCTAACATTGTTTTGTTCTTGTTGCTGTTATTCCAAGTGGTGGAAGGGTGGCTTCCACCCGCAGATGACGAGAACTCAAGCTCGTCCGTCCAGGATGGAAGCGAGTCATCGCCTGCCAAGGGTAACGCCGAGAGCGACGGGGGTGATGACGACGACGAGGAAGACGAGCCCATGGAGGTCGCTGCCCCCACGGTCCGTAAGACTCGCGGGCAACACCAACACGAGCTCGAAGCAAGCAAAAGCCTCGAGCCCCACGACAATGACGACGACGAGCTTCCCGAGCATACCTCACATCGCGAGGCCACGCCGTCAAAGAAGAAGAAAGCTCCGCCGAAAAAGAAGGCAAAACCAGCGAAGCCAACATCTCCGTCCCGATCTGCAACCAGTTCCGACGCCGCTAGCTCGGCTAGGGACGCAGCGGCACACGCGACCGCGACACCAGACGCTGCCGCCCCCAGGGACGAGGCGCCGCTAGTGTCGTTACCACCTCCATTCGCCCCGGTCGTTAGTTTGTGGGCTGCTCCAGCCGCAGGGGCCTCGCCTCCAAGGAAGGCTCCCGCAGCAATCACCGCGGAGGCTCCTGCCGCGGCTTCATCTTCAAAAAAGCCGTCAGTGTCTTGGGCACATGATTTACTCGAGATGGGCCTCACTCGGAAGTTGGGGCCTGAACTAGAGAATCCGGCTAGCATCCGCACTGGTCTACGGTTCATACCAGTCGCCAAGTGAGTGCTGTTCGTCTGCTTGTTTTTCGTTTTAGTCGGACAACCTTATTCATAAATCTATTTCGCAGGACTGGTGTTAAAAAGATCGGCCATCCTTCTGTGGCCAAGGTTCCACCAGTCGCCACCGAGGTGTTAGCAGATTCTTCGCGGAAGAGGAAGACCGACGAAGTCGCTGCTCCCGCCGAAGGTGTCAAGAGGACAAAAGGCGACGATGTCGTCACGGTCTCTGATGACCTGGCGGTTGCTCCGAGCGATCCTCCGATTCCATCGGAAGTGGCCTCGAAGACCAAGGAGGGCGTTGACTCACCCGATGTGGCCGAGCCAACTCCGAGTGGCGTAGCAGCGTCTGCAGCGACCTTCCCTCGCTTCATGGCAAAGGCAGCCACGGCGAGTGCCTCGGCGCCGACGAGCCGGATGCCTGGGGTCGCCGAGGTGGAGGTTGAGCAGCGTCGCGGCCATACTTCGGTCGTGCTTGCGTCTGTTGATGCGCTGGAGCTTCACGGCATGCTAGGCGCTGCCATCTAGGTATGTCCAGTCCTCGAGGATTGGGCCACTGAATTTCAGTGGTCGGATTCTTAGTGTTTTTATATCATCCAGTCCCCGAGTGCCTAGTCACTGAGTCTTAGCGGGTGGTCATTGAGTATTTTGATTGTCTAGTCCCCGAGTGCCTAGTCGCTGAATTTCAGCGGGTGGGCACTTAGGAATTTCATTTTTGTTGACGCTGCAGTTTGTGCGCAGGGCCTGCAGCGGGAATCGGCCGACCGGCTTGCTGCGAAGTCTCGCTTGGAGAAGGAGCTCGTTGCCGTCCAGGAGACGAACAAGGAGCTTCAAGCGGTTGCAGCCGAGTTGAAGGAGGCCCACCGAGGCCTTGTCCCGGTGGGTGACTTGACAGCGGCTCAGTACGCCTTGGGCGCGGCCGAACAACGAGTCGCTGACCTGGAGCGTGAGTTTAAGGAGGCGAGGGCAGAAGCGAGTTAAGCAGAAGGGCGAGCGAAAGCTGCTGTTACGTCTGCCGCTGAAGAGCGGAAAGTGTCTGACGGGCTCGTTGCTGGGCTGCAGAACGACTTCTCTTCTCTTCAAAGCTTCATCACGGGTCTCTGCCGACCGCTAATTGGTAAACCTTCCTTCTTCTTCCCTCTACCTGCAATAAGTGTGTTGTGATGCCGTTGGTTTGCTCACTGCTCGCTTCTGTTCCCCAGGTCGGGTTATTGATAACGTGGAAGAAGCGCAATTGTATGGCGCGCGGCAGTGCGTGACCACCCAGGTCGACTCGGCCACGTTGTCAGCAACTTGCCTTCGAGCATATCTTCAGGAGATATCGCCCACGGAGGTGATCCCCAGTGACCTTGTCGAGGTATGGCGCTACCTGGAAAAGGCTCCATCAGTCGTCGAGTTCATGACGCGGTCGGCCTTCCGGCGTGGGGCAGCGACGGCGCTTAGCCTTGGGCTTGCCCACTTCCCGGAGGATTTCGACCTCGACGATGTCACGAGCGGCTACCCCTCGTCGACAGGCTCGGTGGAGATTGCCGAGGTGCTGAAGCTGACGGACTAGGCCGCGGTGTACTCCGATCGCATTTGGGCGATGGGCGACCTCATCCCCTCCCAGGAGACGATTATCGCTCCCAATGATCCTGAACCGAAGCATCGGGACTTCAAGGTCGAGCAGCCGTTTCGTGCGGCGATGGCGGGTGAGCTGACGACGTACCCGTCGAACCCGTACGTGCCCTTCATCCGCAACCGCAGGGACGGCGGAGCGTCTGCATCAAGACATGCGGAGTAAAAGTGTTGTGCCCTTGGGCATTAGTACGGAATAACTATGTAACTTCCTTGTACGTGGAACAACTTTGTGCTGTTATAAAGGAAACTCGTGTTGTTTTGTTATTCGTTTGCGATTTTGGATGTTGATTGAGGGAGTCCCCGAGCGCGTTCGCCCTTTTTATGGGGTTTACCTCGTTATTGTATGTTTCTGAATTTTTAATGAGTTAAGGTCGACTCGCCATAGCTCGGAGAGCCAGTCGCATGGCGACTTCCAGGGGTGCTCTGTACTTGACCGTTTTCCCGGGCGCGAACGAGGTTGGGTTGCTGAGTCCCCGAGCATGGTACTTGGTGGTTCTAGTCGCAGGCCCAGGATAGGTGAGGACTAAGCGCGTTTATAGTAAGCGCGTCACTCCTGCCTGTTCCGAAGGATCAGTCGCATGCCAGTCCTGGGCACGCTCTCATACTAGGCATTTTTCCCTAGTCGCTCATATTTGGCTGGGTGTCAGTCCCCGAGGGTGGTACTTGGCCGTTCGAGTCGCTGTGCCAAGGATGCGGAGGACTTGGTCGCTGTGAGGAGTGAATGCAGTTGTCTTGGCTCGGTGAGCCAGTCGAGCTAGGCGACTCCAATGGGGCTCCGGGTTGGCGTTTTTCATGGACATTACGAGGCCTGGATTTTCCCAGTGCCCTCGTGCCGCACTACTTGGCCGTGTCGGTCGCTTTACCAGAGGTTGACTTCTGCGAATAGCATAACGCTGTTATTACGAGTGCGAGTGGCACAAGACACGGAGAGGAGACACAATTTTCGGTAACCGAGCTGTTTTATTTCATAGCGGGTGGGGAGTACATGTGTGGAGTTCTAGGAGTAGAACTTCCGTAGGAGGTTTACATTCCCGGCCGCTTGACATCGAGTTTTCCGTCTCCTCGGACGTCGGTGAGGTAGTAGGCGTCGTTGCCCAGTACTCGCCCAATTGCGAATGGTCCCTCCCAAGGGAGGGAGAGCTTGTGCATGCCTTTCTTGTCCTAGATTAGACACAGTACCAGGTCGCCTTCCTGGAAAGTACGAGTCCTCACTCGCCAGCTATGGTAGTGGCTGAGCCCTTGCTGGTAGATGGCAGTGCGGGAGCAGGCTAGGTCGCGTGCCTCGTCGAGCTGGTCGACTCCGTCTTGGCATGCGAGTTTGTTTGCAGCCTCCGTGTAGTTGACCACCCTTGGTGAATCGTGCTCGAGGTCGGTGGGCATGACTGCCTCGACACCGTACACCATGAAGAAGGGGGTGAATCCTGTCAACTTGTTGACGGAGGTGCGGATTCCCCAGATGACGGAGGGTAGTTCCTTGACCCAGCACCCGGCGGTGCGCTCCAGTGGCACTTGGAGCCGTGGCTTCAGGCCATGGAGGATGCTCTGATTGGCGCGTTCCGCCTGGCCATTAGACTCCGGGTGCGCGACTGAGGCGAGGTCGAGTGGAATGTGGTGTTCCTCGCACAACTGGGCCATGGCTCCTTTGGCGAAGTTGGTGCCGTTGTCCGTGATGATGCTGTTTGGGAAGCCGTAGCGATAGATGAGCTCGCGTAGGAACTTGGTGGCGGTCTTCCCGTCGCACTTGCAGACTGGCTTGGCCTCCACCCATTTTGTGAATTTTTCGACTGCGACTAGGAGGTGGGTGAAGCCGGAGGGGGCCTTCTTGAAGGGGCCTACCATGTCCATGCCCCATACGGCGAATGGCCAGGTGATGGGGATTGTCTTGAGCACCGAGCTCGGCACGTGGGTCTGGTTGGCGTATTTCTGGCATCCGACGCACCGCTGGACGATGTCGACAACGTCTGCATGTGCGGTGAGCCAGTAGAATCCGTGTCGCATATCCTTTGCGACCAGAGAGTGGGCACCGGCGTGGTGGCCGCAGTCGCCAGAGTGAATGTCTTGGAGGATTTTGCGTCCTTCAGCGGGTTGAACACAGCGTTGGAACACGCCGGTCACGTTGCGCTTGTGGAGCTCGCTGTTGATGATGACGAAGGATTTGCAGCGGCGTGCTATCATCCGGGCGTCCGTTTCGTCCGCGGTCAGGGTGCCTCCCTCCAAGTAGGCGACGTATGGCGCCGTCCAGTCGTTTGGCTCGGCGATTAGTGCGACCAGGGCTGCTTCTGGTTGCAGCGGGATTCCGATGTCGATCTCCCTTGGGGGAGAGACGAAAGGCTTGGTGATGGTGTCGAGGAAGACGCCGGCGGGTGGTGCGAGTCGAGCCGAGCCGATGCGAGAGAGTGCGTCGGCCTCCTTGTTCTTCCGCCTGTCGATCCACTCGACGGAGTAGCCTGCGAAGTGTCCACCCAGATAGTCCACTGCTTGGCGGTATGCCGCCATGGTGGGGGAGACGGCGTCGCAGGTGCCGGCGACGAGGTCGGAGTCTCCATAGCAGCTCAGGCGATTGACGTTCATCTCCTTGGAAGCTCGCATGCCGTGGAGTGGTGCCTTGTACTCGGCCATGTTGTTGGTGCAGGGGGTGAAGTCGAGGTAGAGGACGTAGCAGAGCTTGTCACCCTTCGGAGACGTTAACACGATCCCTTCCCTTGCGCCGTCCGCGTTCTTGGAGCCGTCGAAGTGTAGGTTCCAATAGTGGAGGTATGGCAGTTTCTCTGGCTGCTGGGCCTCCTCCCAATCGGCGAGGAAGTCTGCGAGAGCCTGCGATTTGATCGCCTTGCGTGGTTCGTACTTGATGTTGTGGACACCGATCTCGACGGCCCACTTGGCGACTCGCCCTGTCACCTCGCGGTTGCGGATGATGTCCTGCAGCGGTGCTGAGGAGATGACTGTTATTGGGTGCTCCTGGAAGTAGTGCGGCAGTCGCAGCTGTGCTCTAAAGACCGCGTATACCAATTTCGGGTATTGCGGGTAGCGCTAGTGCGACTCGGTGAGGACTTCGCTGATGTAGTACACCGGTCGCTGCACCGGGCGCTCCTTTCCTTCCTATGGCCGTTCGACGACCATGACGGCGCTGACGACACGTTCGGAAGCCGCGACAGAAGGTGCATTTCCCTGGGTTTAGCTTTATCTTGTACTTCTGCAGGTTGGCAAATGTTTCCGCCAGGTCGGCGAGTAGGTCGTCCTGGCGAGCGGATTTCACCACCATGTCGTCGATGTAGACGTGGATATTGCGGCCAATCTGGCTCGCAAGGCACTCCTGCATGCACCTCTGGTAGGTTGCCCCGACGTTTTTGAGGCCAAAGGTCATGGCAGTGTAGCAGAAGGCTCCGAATGGCGTGATGAACGTCGTCTTGTCTCTGTCCTTGACAGCTATTTTGATCTGGTTGTACCCAGAGTAGGCGTCGAAGAAGCATAGCGCCTCCGAGCCCGCGATGGAATCGATGATTTGGTCGATCCGCGGGAGGACGAATTGCTCCTTCGGGCAGGCGCTGTTTAAGTTTGTGTAATTGATACACATCCTCCAGGTCCCGTTTTTCTTCTTGACCAGGACTGGGTTTGCCAGCCACTTGGTGTACTTGATTGGCCGGATGAAGCCTGCAGCGAGTAGACGCTGCACTTCCTCGGCGATGGCTCGGCGGCGCTCTTCATTGAAGGGCTGCAGTGACTGCTTGACATGTCACACTTTGGGGTCGGCGTTAAGTTTGTGCTCAGCGAGTTCCCTCGGGACACCAGGAATGTCTGATGGCTTCCATGCGAAGATGTCCCTGTTCTCACGGAGGAACTCGATGAGCGCGCCTTCCTATGCTAGGCTCATGCCCATCCCAATCGTCACCGTCTGGCTGGAGTCGCCTGGGACCAGCTCGACGATGCGGGTATGCGTCGTTGCCTCGAAGGCGGTGGAGTTGCCGCCCTCCGAGTTGGGATTTTTGAGTATGGTGGGGTCGTCGCTGTTGACCCCGCTCGCGTACTTGGCGAGCTCCTCGACGTGGTTGGCCTCTGCCGCGATGATGGCGTTAGCGAGTTCGGCCCCTTTGGCCTTGCACTCTGTGGCCATATCGGGGTCGCCGTGGATGGTGATGACGCCGCATGGCCCGAGTAGCTTCATCGCGTTGTACGCGTAGTGGAGCTCTGCCATGAACTTGGCGAACGCCTGGCGCCCCAGGACATAGTGGTAGGGGCTGTCGAAGGGCACCAGCTCGAAGACGATCCGCTCGGTGCGGAAGTTTGCTAGTGTGCCGAAGGTGACTGGCAGCGTCACCTTGCCGATCGGGTACGCCTTCCGACCGGGGACGATGCCGTGGAAAGTGGTGTAGGTCGTCTCGATCATCGACTGCGGGAGCCGCAGTCGCCTGAAGGTGTCTAGGTACAGAATGTTGATGGAGCTGCCGCCGTCCATCAATGTTTTGGGGAGCCAGTAGTTTCCCACCTTGGGCTTGACCACCAGGGCGACTCGGCCCGGATACTTGATCCGTGGCGAGTGGTCCTCGCGGCTCTAGGTGATTGGTTGTTCAGACCAGTTGAGGAACTAGGGGATATCTATCTAGGCCACCACATTGACAGCGACGGCACGGGCGACGACCTTCTTCTCGCGCTTCGTACTGAAGCCTGTGAAGGTGTGGAGCGAGCCGGTGACGCTGCCGAATTTTTCGCCGTTTGGCAGGTTGTTGTCGGGGTCTTCCCGCGCGCGTCGTGCCTTATCGATCTCCTTGAGAGAGTGGCAGTCGGCGGTCGTGTGCGTGGCGGGCTTTCCTTCCCTGCTGTGGAACACACAAGGTTGGTTAAGAAGGGCCGCGGGATCGAACCTCGGCTTCGCCTTGTAGTTGCCACCGTCACTCCGTTGTCCCCCGTCGCGGCGGAAGCTCTTGGGCTCGCGCTGCGCGTATCTAGCGTTCGCGATGAAGTCGACTCACCCATCACTGTGGCGCTTGTCGGTGAGGCGAGTGTTGTTGTACCGTAATTCGGGTCGCCTCCCGTTGTCGTGGCCGCTCGTGCGGCGATGTCCTCCCGACTCGTCGTCGGTTTCTTGGTTTGGGTCTTCCTCCGCGTACTTCTTTGTGATCTCCAGGAGGTCTGATATGTTGTCAAGTGTGCGGTACACTCGTTTGAGCTTGGCGACCAGGGGCTCATAGCGGCACGAGGTCTTGAAGCAGTGGATCGCGGTGTCCGAGTGGATACCGGCCGTGTTATACCACAGATCTTGCCACCGTTGGACCCAGCTACGGGTCGAATCGCGGGGTCCCTGGACGCACCGCTCTAGGTCCTCGATGGTGGTGGCGCGGGTGTATGAACCCTCGAAGTGCCTGACGAAGGCATCACGCATCTACTCCCAGGAGTCGATGCTATCCGCGGGGAGGGTGTTAATCCACTGCCTGCACGCCCCCTCCATTACCAGGGGGAGGTAGCGGGCGGCGAGTAGATCGGTGTGGCCGGTGATGCCCATCGCCATGAGGTAGCTATCCAGCCACACAGAGGGATCGTACGAGGGGTCGTACTTTTCTATTTCCTTTGGCGCTTTGAAGTTCGCCGGGTATCTTTCGCCTCAGATCATCGGTCCGAAGCACGGGGGCCCCACTCGGCTCAGCGATCCCCTTGGTTCGCCGTCGCGGCGGTTGGTGAGGGTGTGCCGCAGGTCGTCAGGCTGGCATGCACGCCAGCTCTGGTTGTTGATGATGTGGGTGCGGGCGTCGACGGGTCGTCCGTTGGCAGCGACAAAGTTGTTATCCGGCCGAGGGTCGTTGGTGGAGAGTGCCGCGTTCGCGGGTCGGTTTTGGAGCTGTAGGGGTTCGGGTGCCGGGCAGTTGAGAGTGTTCGCCGCCATGGTGCGGCCGCTCGAGGCCACTCTGCTTCCTGATGAACGCGAGTACATTCGACCCTGTGAGTCGAAGCTTTCGTTTTGTTGCTCGGACGCTTTGGTGAGCAGAGCCCTGGCATACTGGATCTGCAGGGCGCCTTCCCCAGTGGCTTCAATGTTGTCGACTGCTGCTCGGCCCGCGACAAGGTTGTCCATTGGGGTGGAGAATAGCGGGAGGCCGTTCGCGTCTCGCCTACGTGAGGAGACCATGATACTTGGCTGGTCCCTGGGGGTGCGCGGTTGGGTGGTGGTGGGGCACCGTTGGCCATTCCCCCTGGTGGGGGCCGAGTGCTTGCTCCTGGCAGCGCGTTCTCGCAGATCGCGCGCTCGGCCGCGCAGGCCGGGTCGTTCTCGTCGTCGAAATTCAGGGCGCGGCCCTGGACGGTAGGGTTCAGGCGCAACCTGATTTGGAGTTGGTGGTAGCGCGACAGCTCCTGCACTGTCACCTGCTCGAGGCGAAATTTTTCGCGCTCGGTTTGTAACTTTCGGACTGCCTCTGCCAGCTTCAGGCGGAGTTCCTCGACCTCCGTTGCCGTCGCGTTTGGTGGGATCGGCGTGGAGAAGGGGTCTTCCGGTGGGTCGGCGCCAGTCGCCATGTAGGTCGCGGCGTGGCGACCAATTCTGTCTTGGAGGTCGGTGGAATTCTCCGACCTGGAGTCGAAGTCAAAGATCCCAAGGATGGAGGGATCTTCGAAGTCTCCAACGTTGGAGAATTGGGTGAGGGATCCCGCGGGTGACGCGGCGATGATGGATCCGGCGTGTGATGCCGGGGTCGCCAAATCGGCGTCGTCGTTGAGGGCTGCGTCGCCTGCGGCCGCAGTGGTCTCGGCCACGTTGCTGTGGGCCGAGTCGTACTCGGAGGCGAGGCGGTGGATCGTGCGGACCTGGCTCTCAGAGAGCCGGTCGCGTGGCGGCGACTCGCGGATGCGAGCCGAGTCCTCCGAAGCGATGACGTCGGTGAGACCGACGAAGAGGCTGATCGTGCCGACTGACAGGATCACGCTGTGCATGACGGGCCACGCCGCCGGGACGTAGCTGCTCGGCAAGATCGGGAGCATCTCGCCGATCGCGATCATGCGGCCGGTGGCGATCGACTTGTTGATGGGAAGAGTGGATCTCGCCGCAGAACACCGGCCTGAACGGCCAGGCCCCACGGTGGGCGCCACTGTCGTGGGAATGACCACGGCAGATGCTGCAATTGGTAGCGAGTAGTAGAACATGGGGCAAGGGCGGCCAGCCATCTGCGGTGCGAGATGAGGGCTGAGACACAAGGGTTTACCCAGGTTCGCCCCCCCGGAGGGTAAAGACCTACTCCTGCTAGATTGTATTATGGTGAGAGTACAATAGGGCGAACTCGATGGCTAGGCGGCGAGTCGCTTGGGTGTCTGATGGAACGTATCCTCTATGCGTCCCCCTGGGAGGTTTATATAGACTCACCTCGCTAGGGTTTACAAATCACAACCGAATTAGTTAAGGATTCGGAGATTCTACGACCTAGTCCGACTGGGCCTAGCTACGCTTCTGGGCCTTCAGCTTCCAGTCGCCTGAGTCCATGCCAAGTCTTGATCCAGTCGCCGTCCTGCAGGCCCACTCGCTGACGGCTTGGGCCGGGAGGATTCGTCTCGCTGGGTATACCCCGGTAGGCATATCCCCATCACACCCTTTAGTCGCGGGTTAAGCCACGGCCCGGGACTAGAGGGTTTTTTCGGCCGCTTCGTTTTCGTGCGCAGGCACCCTCTAGTCCCTTTAGTTTTTGTAAATTTTCTTTTATTTAATTCAAATCAAATATAAACTTTAGAAAATCATATCTCCTATTATAAAAATCCAAATAAAACAAATAATATGTCTATTATTATCAGAAAAATATAAAGAATCTTAATATAATATCCATACATCTGTTTGCATCATTTATAAATTATGTCATTTGTAAATTTTCTTTTTTTAATTCAAATCAAATATAAAACTTTGGAAAATCATATCTCCTATTATAAAAATCCATAAAACAAATAATATGTATATTATTATAAAAATATAAAGAACCTTAATATAATATCCATATATCTGTTTGCATCATTTATAAATTATGTCATTTGTAAATTTTCTTTTTTTCATTCAAATCAAATATAAAACTTTGGAAAATCATATCTCCTATTGTAAAAATCCAAATAAAACAAATAATATGTCTATTATTATCAGAAAAATATAAAGAATCTTAATATAATATCCATACATTTGTCTACATCATTTATAAATTATGTCATTTGTAAATTTTCTTTTATTTAATTCAAATCAAATATAAAACTTTGGAAACCAATAAATGTATTGAAACTAATACATCTTTCCTATAAATAGTATGCAACTATAAATAGAGCAACCTATAAATAGAGCAGCCTATAAATAGAGCAGCCTATAAATAGAGGAAAGGGGAGGCAAGCTGGATCGAGCAGCCTATAAACAGAGGAAAAGGCCTATAAATAGAGGGAAATGTCTATAAAGAGAGGGTTCATCTTTAGTCCTGGTTGGAGTCTCCAACCGGGACTAAAGTTTCATCTTTAGTGCCGATTGGAGAAACCAACCGAGACTGAAGGGATTGCGGAAGACTGGGTCAGGCAGCACTAATAATAGGGGTGAGTGTCGACATTATGTCGTGCGGCTTGTACCTTGTTCCAGATGGTGTCACCAACCGGGACTAAAGATGAACCTTTAGTCCCGGTTGGAGACACCAACCGGGACAAAACATGAGTCGGCACTAATAATAGGGGGTGAGTGTCGACATTATGTCGTGAGTGTCGACACTATGCCGAGCTGCTTGTACTATAAATAGGAATCCTTGTGAGTCCAGTCCTCCAGCCAGTTTGAGGCATCTCCAAGATGGTTTTTGAGAGCAGGGACACCACTATGGCCAGTTTGAGGGAGATGCCGGAGGAGCCCAACAAACTGGTCATAGAGGCACTCCCTAATATGTGAAATTAGTTAGCTCTCAGGTGTATTGATCTAGTTAGAGAAGTTACAAGCTGCAAGATTGTTTTTGAGAGCAGGGACACCACTATGGCCAGTTTCAGGGAGATGCTGCCGGAGTCCAGTCCTCCGGCATCTCCAAGAAACTGGTCATAGAGGCCCTCCCTAATATGTGACCACACGCGTTTGGAGATCAGATCTTAATGGTAAGTACGAATCAGGACTAAAGGCCCCCCTTTAGTCCCGGTCCAGCCACAAAACGGGACTAACACACTCAAGATGGTTTGCAGACAACACTATAAAAATGGACACATGGAGCATCTTCACTCATAAAATGTTACAATTATTACACATCATTTCTTCACATGTGTTCCTTTCTGATCCCGCCGTATCCATGGAGCATCTTCATTCATTAACATGATGCTTGGGTCATCCTTCACTACGAAGGGCGGAATTTCATGAAACTTATCACACACTTCTGACATGTCTGTCTTGTCGTCCACTCCCACAATGTTTCTTTTTCCTGGAAGAACTATGTGGCGCTTTGGCTCATCGTCTGATGTATTCTTTTTCTTATTTTTTTCTTTTTCTAGGTTTGGTAGACATGTCCTTCACATAGAAAACCTAAGCCACATCATTGGCTAGGTCGAATGGTTCGTTTAAGTACCCAAGATTGTTGAGATCTAATGATGTCATCTCGTATTTCTTGTCTACCTCAACCCCTCCTCCTGTCAGCTTGACCCATTTGCACCGAAACAAGGGGACCTTAAAAGTAGGTCCATAGTCAAGTTCCCATATCTCCTCTATGTAACCGTAATATGTGGTCTTTGACCCATTGTTGTCTGTTGCATCAAAACGGACACCACTGTTTTGGTTGGTGCTCTTTTTTTCTTGGGCGATCATGTAAAATGTATACCCATTTATCTCGTACCCTTGGAAAGTCGATATAGTCGAATATGGTGACCTAGACAACAAGTATAGCTGATCTCCAAGAGTGTTGTTTTTGATGAGATGTTGCAACCAACCGCCAAAACTCTTCATGTGTTCATCTCTAATCCTAGAGTCATTCTTTCCAGGGTTGTTGGAGCGTAGGATTTTCTTGTGTTCCTCGATATATGGGGCTGCCAAGATAGAATTCTGTAGAACTGTGTAATGTGCTTTGGTGTAAGAATGTCCGTCCCTACATATTATTGATTTCCTTCCTAGAGTACCCTTTCCACTCAGTCTCCCCTCATACCGCGATTGAGGAAGACCAACCGGCCTACGGCCAGGAACAAAGTCAACACAAAACTCAATGACCTCCTCTGTTTCATAGCCCTTGGAGATGCTTACTTATGGCCTAGCATGGTTACAAACATATTTCTTTAAGAATCCCATGAACCTCTCAAAGGGAAACATATTGTGTAGAAATACAGGACCGAGAATGGAAATCTCTTCGACTAGGTGAACCAGCAGGTGTGTCATAATATCGAAGAAGGATAGTGGGAACACCAACTCAAAACCGACAAGACATTGGACCACATCATTCTGTAACCGTGGTAGATCTTCAGGATTGATTATCTTTTGAGAGATTGCATTGATGAATTCACATAGCTTCACAATGGGTACTCGAACATTATCTGGTAGAAGCCCCCTCAATGCAATCGGAAGCATTTGCGTCATAATCACGTGGAAGTCATGAGACTTTAGGTTTTGGAACTTTTTTCTGCCATATTTATTATTCCCTTTATATTCGACGAGAAGCCAGACGGGACCTTAATACTGCTCAGGCATTCAAAAAATATTTCCTTCTCTTGTTTGGTAAGAGCATAGCTGGCATGACCTTGAAACCATTCTGGATGCAGTCCATATGGGTCTTTCATACCTTGATGGTCCTTTCGTGCTTCCGGTGTATCTTTTGTCTTCCCATACACGCCCAAGAAGCCTAGCAGGTTCACATAAAGATTCTTCGTCACATGCATCACATCGATTGCAGAGTGGACCTCTAAGAATTTCCAATATGTTAGCTCCCAAAATATAGATTTCTTCTTCCACATGGGTGCGTGTCCTTCAGCGTCCTTCGGAACAGATTTTCTGCCAGGACACTTTCCAAAGGTTAATATTTGATCCAAATCTTTGACCATATCAAATATATCAGCACCAGTATGCTCGTTAGGCTTCGTCTGGTGACATGCCAGACCATTGAAATGCTTGCCTTTCTTTGTTAAGGGATGCTTGGCCAAAATAAATCTATGATGCTCATTGTACACATTCTTCTTACAATGTTCCAAATATATACTTTCAGTCTCATATAAACAGTGTGTGCATGCATTGTATCCCTTGTTTGACTGTCCTGAAAGGTTACTAAGAGCAGGCCAATCATTGATTATTACGAAAAGCAATGCTCGAAGGTCAAATCTTCCTGCTTGTGCTCATCCCACACGTGTATGCCGGGTTCATGCCACAACTGTAAAAGTTCTTCAAGTAATGGCCTTAGGTACACATCAATGTCATTTCCGGGTTGCTTCGGACCTTGGATCAACACTAGCATCATAATGAACTTCCGCTTCATGCATAACCAAGGAGGAAGGTTATAGATGCATAGAGTCATGGGCCAGGTGCTGTGACTGGAGCTCTGCTCCCCAAAGGGATTCATGCCATCTGTACTTAGACCAAACCTTAAACTCCTTGCGTCATCTGCAAAGTCCGGGTACTTTTTATCGATTTTTCTCCATTGCGACCCATCAGCGGGGTGTCTTAACATCCTGTCTGACTTACGTTCCTTTTTATGTCATCACAACAACTTGGCGTGCATTTTCTTTCTGAATAAGCATTTCAACCATGGTATTATAGGAGCATACCACATCACCTTGGCAGGAACCCTCTTCCGGGTGGCTCGCCCTCAACGTCAATAGGGTCATCTCGTCTGATCTTATACCGAAGTGAAGTGCATACCGGGCATGCATCCAAATTCTCGTACTCCTCACCGCGGTAGAGGATGCAGTCATTGGGGCATGCATGTATCTTCTGAACCTCTAAACCTAGAGGGCCGACAACCTTTTTTGCTTCTTACGTATTGGTGGGAAATACATTATCTTTTGGAAGCATATTCTTCATCATTTTCAGCAACTTTACAAATGAGGAGTCAGGTATAGCACACTCAGCCTTCCATCGCAGCAATTCCAGTGTGCTGCCCAGCTTTTTTAGACCATTTTTCCAATTTGGGTACAACAACTTTTTGTGATCCTCTAACATGTGATTGAACTTCTCCCTCTCCTTTTCAGTTTCACAGTCTCTTCGTGCATCGGCAATGGTCCGACCAAGATCATCAGCGGGTTCATCATGTGTCTCTTCTTCATCCTCCCCTTCAGCATCCCCCATGGAAGTATCTCCGTACTCAGGGAAACCATGATAGTTTTCATCCTGCTCCTCTTCTTCATTGTCTTCCATTATAACCCCTCTCTATCCATGCTTGGTCCAAAAATTATAACTAGACATGAAGCCAGACTTCAACAGGTGGTTGTGAAGGGTTTTTGAGTCAGAGTAATCCTTCTGATTCCTACATCCACTACATGGACAGAATACAAAACCATTGCGCTTGTTTGCATCAGCAACACGGATGAATTCATGCACGCCATTAATGAACTCCCCAGAGCGTCAGTTAGTACCGTACATCCATTCCTGGACCATCTTCATTATAGTAAAAGTATATCAAAAACCATTACACAACATGATAAAATTATTACAAGTTATATTGAGAGCTTCTAGAGCATTAATTTTGAATTTGAAAAATTTACATGCACCAATTTGTGAATTGGAGAAAACAATTAACATGATAAATGTAGAATTTTTTATTATTGTTCTATCAGTGAAAACCTCATTCCATTCTAAGCTCTGAAACTCTAAAATTACACATTTCAATTTCTAGTAACTATGTGCCTAATCAAAATTTGTTACACATATATATCAAAATCCTTCTACTTCTAGAGCATGCATGCATTGATCCATATCTCTATACTTCTAGAGCATTATAGAGCTAAAGTAGCAATACGAGATGAAAGAATGAAGTTCTAACCTTTTAAAGCTTTGGATTTAGGGGTTGCAAACTAAATCTTGAAAAAAATGGGATGAACTGGCTTGCTTCTTTCAGAAAAATGGCCACCATATGCTTTAGGGCAGCTGGACAGGAAGCAGAATATATACTGGTGGACAACTAGTTCCGGTCCGTGATACGACTGGGACTAATAGTCCACGAAAAGACCAGCTGGCCTGCTCCAGGTTATTAATTCCGGGCCGTATTACGGACCGAGACTAGAGATTTGGTCCGGACCGGGACTAGTATCTACGGCAATTTCTAGCCGTTAGAGGCCTCACGGCCCAGGACTAGTGCTAGCACTAGTCGTGGGCTTTGACAGGACGGCACTGCTGGCATTGTTCACATCGAACCGAAGACCCTTTTTCTAGTAGTGTCATGTTCACACTCACGGTGGCTACTTGCAAGCTACTACTTGCATACCACTAATACTACTAGCAACTTGATTAAAAAACATCCCCCTCCATGTAGTGGTAGTCGTTGGTGTTGTACCATGGCGTGTGCACGGACACAATGAACCATGGCGTCAGTTTCCTGTTGACGCGTGTCCGCTCGTCCTGTAGCCACGTCCACTTTGGCATGTACTTGCCATAGGAGGAGTAGGAGGAGAGCATGATGACGTGCGCTGACACCATCTTGACGGAGTATCAGAAGGGCTCCGTGCTTTTGGACGCCTGGTGCGGCGTCGGGGTACCGGTAGGTGAAGGGCTTGAAACAACTGCACATGTAGAGCAATAGCGACGAGTCAGAGTGCGTGGGCGTGAAGCCGATTGACTTGACAAAGCCAGCGAAGCAGAGAAACCACGCACGCGGTACCTACTTCAAACCATAGAGTGACTTGGACAGGCGACAAACATGATGGGGCTTGGACCGGTCGATGAAGCCGGCGGGTTGGAGGCAATAGACCTCCTCGTCGAGCGTGCCATGGAGGAATGCATTCTTCATGTCGAGCTGGTGCACGGGCCAGCGGAGCGACCACCCACTAGGCCTTGTAGCGCTCGAGCATGCCGTCGGCACGCGTCTTGTGCCGGAACACCCATTTGCCGATGATGAGGTAGGCACAATGAGGGCGCGGAACCAGCTCCCACGTGCGGTTGCCGACAAGAGCGGCGAACTCCTCGCGCATGGATGTACATGCAAGGCTCGTCAAGTAAGAACCTTAGTATTCACGTGTGTAAAACTATCTTACATTCGTTTTATGCGAACGTAGAATCTATCACAACCCAATCATCACGTGGTGCTTCGAGATGACGAATTTTTTTAATGGTGCATACTAAGGAAGAACATATTATTATCTTGATATTTAGTGGATAGATTATCTTATAATGCTACCAAGGGAATCAAATACTACCTAGGCGATCAAATCAACACAAAATAAGATGCATCAAAGGATAAACATCACATGCATATATAATGTGATATGATAATCGTCCTTCTGGCATTCGATCTCCATCGCCTGCAATATGGCATGATCTCCATCATTCCTCCAGCGTGTCACCAAGGTCCATGGCGTCATCACCATGGTTGTTCTCCACTAATCTAATTACATGGATTTTCATTTTCTGGCACGCAGGCAATAAAATTAAAATAACAGCCATATGGCTCCTGCTGGTTATTTTACAATAAAACACATTTCATACAACAATGTTTGTATTATATACCATATCACATCACATGCTCTGCAAAAATAAATTAGACATCTCTGATTTGTTTTTGCATATTTTATGCGGTGTGGGCTTTCTGAGATAGAACCGTTCCACCTACGAACTTTAGACACAACGATGATAACTAAGTTATTAAGCAGACTAAATCATATATCAACTATAGTGGGAGAGACTGACACCCTCTAGCCACTTATGCAAAACGCGTTGCGTGTCAAGCGTGGAACAGGTCTCATGTGCGAGAACATGTAAAGTTTATCCCGGACCGCTTCTTCCCACTATGCCACCAATATCTGAAGTACAAGAGATTTGCAATAATAAGACTATTAATTCCTACATCTCTATGTGTTCTAACTATACAAAGCATATACACATAGACATAGCTCTGATACCACTGATGGGGTTCATTGCATATAAAACAAAAATATTTCCTACGATTGTAGCTGGCAAGATCATATCTAGGCGATACTTGTAACGGTTACAGATGGACTCACCGTCGTAGACTGTAAGTGAGAAAACATTTTCGCAAACAAACGTGTTTGATGTAGATGTACACGACCGTCCTCAAGGACGTGAAGACGACCAGTGGCACAAACGGGAAGCGCCTCCGCAATCGGTCACATGTACGATGCGCTAACGACTCCTGGACCCTGGCTCCAGCCGGGCAGCGGAAGTAGCGGATCCTTGGGAAATTCAACAATGCTACGACATGGTAGTGGTGGTGGAGAGGAAGGATTAGAGCATGGCTTCACCAAGCACCTTTTCTAGTGACAATGGACTAGGCAAGTAAGGGGGGAAGATGCCAACCAAAGGGCATATGAGAGAGGCTATGGAGAGTGTGTGTGAGAGAGGGGGAGGAGGCCACCTCCTTTTATAGGGGAGAGGGGGCAGCCCCCTCCCTTTGCCGGCACCAAGGGGGATCCCCTTCCCCTCCTCTCATTCATGTGAGTGCTCCTCCCACTCACATAAAGTCCCTCTCCACTTTCTTCCATTTATTCTCCACCCAAAAACCAAAGGTATTTTTAATTAAACTACTTTAATCTATTTGGTTTAATGCAACTCAATTTAATGAACACATTAACATTTTGATTTTTTGCTTTGTTTTGATACCCCGAAACTATTCCGGCTGTTTCGTCAGAACAATTCTCTGCAGCAGAACAATTTTCTGCGATGTCCATTGAACTTACCATGTGTTTCCTATCCTCTCAAATGCGTCGGTTTACCTTAAGTGTGTCTCCCTACGGGTTCGGTAACTATGTAGACATAATTGAGACTTTCTCTGATCAATAATCATTAGCGAGACATGGAAATCCATAATGACTCCCACTAGCTCCTCGACGATCTCATGATCATCCGAACCTCTTTCGCTGTAATCAAAATCCTTTTGTCTCGCTATAATTTACTTGTCCGACATCCGATCACTTGGTATCAACCATACCTTGTTTAATCACGGGAATTGGCCTCTGCCACTTCTAGGCATGGTTCCTGTCTCATCTCCTTTTCACAAGCAGGGTGAAACGATGGCTATGTTCCTTTTCTTGTAATTCCATTATGCTTGTGTTATTGATCTGGCAACTTCATGCTGAATTTGTTTGTTACCCACGGCTTTTATGGCTCTACATAGAAACATATTTTTTCACATGACTTGAACAGAAAACCATAGCTTCTTTGGATCCACTAACGCAAGGAGACATGCGATTTTTTTGAAACAAGGCAAAAGATTTGCCATTTTCATTGATAGAGAGGGACATTCAATTCAATTACATTAAGATAACTACTCGTACAGGTCATAGAATGGTAGGGATTTCCATACAAAATCATCACCTCCAGCATCTTGTTCTACAAAAGGTGGTATACTAGATCCACAACCTTCTTTTCCATGGGACGACAATGTCAAGTGCAGGATTTCGAGTCTAAACGCAATTCAGTGCAGGTTCATCAGGACAACATCCAGCTGTGTTAGTCTCCGCAGAAGGTACATTAGCGCTATGGAAAACACCATTGGAAATGCTTGCTAAAGCTGTTTTATACTCCTATCATCAGGACCACAAATAAGGGCCAGAAATTCAAGCTCCAAAATCTAGTTTTACAAAATAGACAAGAGGTTATCCCATGTGGAAAATTCATAGATTATTCACAGTGTAATTTGAGCGTCTTACATGATTCTTAGACCTTATTAGCCGGTCTTTTTATTGGTGGAACGTAATTCGCTGGTACTTGTATTTCTGTGCAGAACCTACAAAACATAGCCAAGTTAGACATCTGAATATATCTAATTTTGGTACAACCTATATTATATATGAAGATGTCTTTGCATAGCACTCACTTAGCAAATTGTCTACGAATATTTTCCCGCTCCTTGGAAATGCGAAGTGGACGTTCTCTAGGGTACATCCATCTATACTGTGCCTCTAAGTACTTCATCGTGAGGTACATCAACAACCAAATGCTCCATTGTATCAAAGGTGGATGGGGAATATATCAGGTAAAAAGCTTGCATAGGATCTCTGCCAAGTCCTTTTTAAGATGTTTTCCAACTCTTCCTAGAGCTTTACTATAGATTTATCTAGCCAAATCTGCAAGAAACTTGTAAATCTACATGGTCAGAAGATTTAACTATTTCTACGAGAGGTGGAGTACAGACCAAAGCCAAGAACAATGTGAAGGGAATATGCCCTGAGAGGCAATAATAAAGTTGTTATTATGTATATTCCAAGTATATGATAGATGTTTATTTTGCATGCTATAATTGTATTGATAGGAAACATCAATACATGTGTGTTTAATAAACAAACAGAAAGTTCTTAGTTATGCCTCTCTTATAAACTAGCTTGTTGATTAACAAGATGATCAAGGTTTCCTGATCATGGACATTGGATGTTGTTAATAACAAGGTCACAACATTATTGGAATGGTGTGATGAACATTCATCCGAAGTATAGCATTACGATCAAAGTCATTGAGTTTATATTGCTATAACATCATACGAAGTAATCCTAATCCTTAGACCATGAAATCATGTCAATCACTAACACTAGAAGAGTATTTTGATAACATCAAACGTCACACCGTAACAAAGATGGGTTAAAAAACGTCTGTTATGATCATACAAAGATGGGTTCAGTGCTACGAAGGTGTTATATTGAGGCCCATGGATCAAGAGTGGAATTTGTTCATCCTGATGATGGATAGATATACTCTGGGCCCTCTCGGTGATATCATATTGATTAGCTTGCAAGCAAGTGATTTGATCACTAGAATGATATATCACGGGAACGAGAAAAGAGTATATGTCAGTAACAAGATCAAACTAGGTATGAAGATACCGATGATCGAATCTTGGACATGTAATATATCACGAGACAAAGGGATTAAGATTCTAGCGTAAAAGGTTCTCATGATCACAAGAAAGTCATTGTTGAATGTGTGGGATTCAGTATGGATCTCCAGGTCTCGCTTCTGATTATTGATCCAAGAGGGGTCTCGATCATGTCCGCATTATTCGTGAACCATAGGGTGACAAACTTAAGAGACACCAACACCATTTGGAACAAATAGTTTGATATCGAAAAGATTTACAAAGCGCAGGAATTTATTTCACTAGACACCGGAATTGTTTCGGGTGAAATTGTTGAAAGTGTTTCTTCATGTGAAATGAAATACTAGCAAGGGGTTTTATGTGAATGTTTGTCCATTAAATTAATTGACAAAATTCTGAATAAAATAAAAAGTTTTTTATTTAAAGAGAGATTGCATTAAATTTGGTGGAAATTTAATGGGATTTTGAGTGGAGAAGTGAAGGGCCAAATTTGTTAGTGGGAGCTCCACCCACATGAATGGAGGAGGGGAGGGGGCAACCCCCATGCACCGGCCACCCCCTTGCAGTGCCCCCTCCCTCCTATATAAATCCAACCTCTCACTCCATCTCACTCACACCTCCTCGTGAAGGATCTCTCTCCCCCTCTAGTTTTTATCCCCCATGGTCTCGGACTAGCGAGATACGTGCTCCCGGTGGATTTTCGGCAAGAAAGAGTTGTTGATTCTGCTGCATCGCTAGAGCGAGGAGGCGGAGGTTGCTCAGTGGCTTGGACGTGTGTGCGAGCACGGATGCGCTACTGATTGGCGGCGCTGGACTTCTTCTCGATCTTGAGATCGACAAGATTTCGTCTACATCATCCATGAGTACAACGTCATTAAACTTTGTCGGTCTACAAGGGTATGTTCTCTATGGATGTCTATCCACCCGTTGCTTGTATCTAGTAGATAGATCTTGGTACATAGTTGTTCCCATCGTAGGAATTTTTTTGTTTTCTATGCTGCGAACCCTACAGAATGTCTAGTGCCTGAATCTAGCAGGCGAAGCGTGGGGATCGCCCAGCTGACCGCCCGCCGGTGCGTCTCGTGAAGAACGGCATGGCCAATCGTGGTAGGCCAGTGATGACCCACAAGTATAGGGGATCGCAACATTTTCGCGGGTAGTATTACCCAATATATTGATTCTACACAAGGGGAGCCAAAGAATACTTGCAAGCCTTAACAACTGAGTTGTCAGTTCAGCTGCACCTGGAAATAGTTCTTGCTCACAGAAGTTTATCAGTAGCAACAACAACATAAACAGTGAAACAGGAGCAATAGTAACAGTAACAATAACAGTAGGATTCGAGTGCGGTAGGCATAGGGATGGATGGACGGGCATCGCATGGACGAGTGTAAACATGTAACTTCAAGATCTAGGGCATTGCAGATAAATAATAATAAGCATCCAAGTACTAAACATTCCTAGGCATGTGCTCCAAATATAGTCATACGTGCTCGCAATGAGAACTTGCACAACATCTTCTGTCCAGCCAGCCCGTGGCAGTGGGGCCTCTAGGGAACTACTGCAATTAAGGTGCTCCTTTTAATAGAGCATCGGAGAAAAGCATTAACACTCCGTGAACACATGTGATCCTCACACCACAGCCATCCCCTCTGGTTGACCCAATTATTGTCACTTTGGGGCCTTTGGATCCGGACAATGATATGTGTACACAACTTGCAGATAAGATCACAAACAATACTATCATAATGATTCAATAATAAGTTCAGATCTGAGATCATGACACTCGGGCCCTAGTGACAAGAATTAAGCACAACAAGTTGCAACAAAGTTAAATAGCACAAGAGATACTAGGCACTAAACCCTAACAATCTTATTCGATTACATGATAGAACTCATCCAATCCCTACCATCCCCAAGCCTACAGCGGGTGATTACTCACACATGGATGAGGGAAACATCGGTGGTTGATGGAGATGCGTTGGTGATGATGATGGCGATGATCCTCTCCAAATTCCCCGTCCCGGCAGGGTGCCAGAATGGAGTTTCTGGATCCGAATCTTGGTTTCTGGTGGCGGTAGCGAAGCGGAACTCTCTCTGAAAAACTATCGACCCCCCTCGTTTTTTAGGTCGAAAGGCAACTTATAGGCGTAGAGGGAGGCCGAGGAGATGCCTGGGGTGGCCACACCCCCACCATGCGCGGGGTCAGGTGGGCACGCGCCTGGGGTGGGTCTAGGCACCCCAGGCCTCCCATCCGTCTCTTCTTCCGACTCCGTGGATCTTCTGGTGAAATATAATTTTTGGCATATTTTCTAGGATTTTTCCTGATAGTTCATTTTCTGCACAAAAACAAGACACCAAGGTAATTCTACTAAAAACAACGTCAGTCCGTGTTAGTTATATCCAAATCACACAAGTTTAGAGAATAAACAATAGCAAAGTGTTCAAGAAAGTAGATACGTTTTGGACATATCAGCCAGCACTGCTGATAGAAAGGCATCAAGAAGGTTTTTTAAAAGGCGTGTGGAGAAGTTCACGTCCTGGTTCTAATCTGGTGCATCTACAGTGAAAAAATTGAAGAGACAGGGGCTAGTTGCTCGATTGAAGGCGTGCTTAGGAAAGTATGGGGTCTCGGTGGAAAGTTTTGGCGGATGCGGGGTGTTTGTCCCAGTTTGTCAACATATTTAACAAAAATATCAGTGGATATTTTATACCTTGTTTACGTCTTTATTTCGAATCCGGCCAATCCCCAACACGTACATTGGGATTTTAACTTTCAAGCCCAAGAAATTAGCCTATACAACCTCATTATAGCCCAAGAACTTGTAATTAGGCCTTTTCTAGGTCACGCGGCTGCCACGAAGAGCCCATAGAATATAGCCCATGGATAATAGCCTGATGGTGCTTGACGTGGAGCACTTCGTTGGAAACCCCAAGAACAAGGTGCGATGAGCACATCAACAAGTCTAAGCTCAGTAGAGACCGAGGTTATCGAACCAGTAGGAGGAAGGAAACGTCACACAGGTGTTGCAAGCAACACGGAGACCTGCACAACACAGACTCAAGACTTTTCCCCAATGAATCAGTGAGGTTGTCAGGCTCACCGGTTTGCTGTAACAAAGGGTTGAACGTATGGTGTGGAAGGTAATGGTTTGCAGCAAGTAAACAAGTAATAGTGGAAGATGTATCAATGGTAAAGTTTGGACCGGGGTCCATAGTTCACTAGAGGTGCTCTCCTTAGATAATGAACATGGCATAAAGGGTAAACAAATTAAAGCAGGGCAATTGACAGGAACTGAGCAAGGCATAAGAATGCAATACTAGACAGAAAGATCCTATGAGATTCGATTGGGCAATACAAGAAGGTACATAGACCGCCATCCAACTGCATCTATGACTAGAAGTCCACCTTCAGGTTATCATCCGAACCCCCTCCAGTATTAAGTTGCAAGCAACAGACCACTACTTTAAGCAAAGTGTGTAAGGTAAACAGCCCACGTGTTCCATGAATAAGAGACCGTTGTTTTATCCCTAGTAGCAACAACACATCTACAACCGAAAATATTTCTATCACTTCCCTTGGAAACTAGATGCATGAACCCACTATCGAACATAAATACCCCCTCTTGGAGTCACTAGAAACTGCTCAGCCAAGATATCTACTAACAACAGAGAGCATGCAAGATCACAAACAACACAGACATGATAGAATCATAAAGACAAAACCATTAATCAATCCAACATAATAATATCAATATCCATCGGATCCCCGCAAACACAACATGCATGATTACAAATAGATTAGATCCTGATCATGAACGGAGCTCACAAGATCTATACATAAAAGCACAAGGAGGAGATACAACCATCTAGCTACTACATGGACCCATAGTCCAAGGTGGAACTACTCACGCATCATACCGGAGAGAATGCCTCCGGGATGATCTCCCCTCTGGAAGGGTGCCGGGAAGAACTTCAGATCCCCCCGATCTAGGACGACGGTGGCGGCGGCTACAAAAGGTTTCGTGGAATATTGATTGGGTTCTTAGGGTTTCTGCATCGGGGGATTCTTATAGGCAAAGAGGGAGGACGAGGGGGTGCTCGGGGGGCCCACACCCTACCCAGGCACGGGACAGGATTGGCCGCGCCTGGGGGGATGCGGCAACCCCGTGGCTCCCCTCCGTCTCTCCTCCTCGATTCGTGTCCCTCGCGGAAAGTTATTGACTTTGTCTTTTGTCCCGTCCAATTTCGAGAATATTTATTTTCTGCCTTTCTGGAACCAAAAACAGAAGAAAACAGGCAACTGGCACTGTGGCAACTTGTTAATAGGTTAGTTCCAGAAAATATATAAAACATCTCAAAGAAATATAAAGTAAAGCAAAGTAGATACTAAACAAACATGGAACATCAAAAATTATAGATACGTTTCTGACGTATCAAGCATCCCCAAGCTTAACTCTTGCTCGTCCTCGAGTAGGTAAGTGATAAAATAATAATTTTTGAGGTGACATGCACCTTCACAATAAAGATCAAATCATTTGCAAGCATAGATGGGATCAAAGAACTCTAAACATGTGCATGAAAGATGGAGTTCTAACAATAGGACATAGTAACTATGCATGCAACATGAAAGTCTACAAACAAAGATCATGAATAACATGCATTGAAAAACGTCTGTTTGTTTCACATACATAAAACATAGCATAGTGGCATTCAGCTTGTCCCTCATAGAGTAGAAAATAGATGCATAGTACACCTTCAAAGTTCACAAGGGTGACTAGAAACAAATAGCACAAGAACAAGTAATATCACAATATGCATCAATCAATAAGTTTTAGGACACTGCACACAGAATGGAAGCTATGCTCTCTTAATGGTGTCTAAAGGTAGAAGGTGGAGACTCAATAATGATGGAAGAAAGTCCATTTATAAAGGAAGTAGGGATTTCAAGTTTCAAAAAGATCTTCCAAAAATTATGGTACTCGTTAGCTTTCGGCCCTCATTGCCCCTATCATAAGCATCTTGAAGTGATTAAGGTTAAAGTGAACTAACTATGGAGTATATGCTTGACAAAGTATAAGTTGGCAATCTCAAGTCCTTTGAATACGAGGGCCACACGTCATTCTACTCAACTTTAGTCACCTGTAAGTTCTTGTCATTGTAAGTATATGCATATCATAGAGAACCGCCAACGGGTACCCCTTGCACATGGTACAGGAGCTATCCCATAACCAAAATGACAAGGCAAGCAGACAATAAGCATCTCAGTAATCTTTTTATTTACTATATGCATAGCTTTTTATTGAGGATGCTTCATAGATAGCTCACTATGGTGATGCTGCAAGTTTCCACCATGATTAGGGATGGCTTAGGCTAGCGGCCCAGGCGTTTCTCTAACACAAAATACTTACTCCATGGACTTACAAGCTCCCTCTTTATTTCACACCGGTGACATCCATAGACAAAAGAGCATGATATCAACTGAGTACAAACTACAAGTGTAGTGTTGAAAACGTTCCCCATGACAGCATGGTTCTGATAATTCCAACATTAAGTGCAAGCATACACAACATAGACGACACAATGGTTCAAGTTTATTAGGGTCAAAGAATATAAAGTGTGCCATCAAGTTTGTGAGGACTTTAATCACTAAGTTTTCACATAATAAAATAGTTTTTAATTGGAAGATAGCTGAAAACAAGAATATACTTGGAATGGTGTAACACACCATGCATAGGAGTTTATAGTGGAAACATTGGAATAACTTGGTTTCTTGGGAGTTGGAAGCATGATTAGAGCTTACTTATACAAGTGGAGGCTAGCAAAAGACTGGGATCAACCAACTAAGAGAGCATAATGGCCATAATCATGCAGAGCAACAAAGCATTACTGATCAAAGCATAGAGTGGTACTACAAGTCAAGGACTAGATGATCATAGAGGCTATGGTGACTTGTCATAGTCATAACATGGTGTGAGCATGTGCCAAGTCAACCCAAACAAAGCATCAAAGGAGAATACCACAATACTATGCTTTTGCATGCAAAAACAACGCATAATTTCTTCAAGGCACACTAAGCAATCCCAATTGTTTGGAACAAGACATTCTACAGCAATAATCACCAAGCATATAGTTAAAACAACACCTAGCATGTCATGCTAAAGTCTAAGTCAAAGTCAATGCAAGCTCCTCTTGCACTTACAAGCAAGAACTTACTACTCCTTTCCAACACCAAGCAACTTATTTGCAAAACAACACAACAATAACAGGGGTCCAAACTACTTTATTCAAGCAAACTAAACAACCTAAGCAAGGCAAACGAAAACTAAGACGCTCCAAGAACAACACAATAGTGCATGAAACAATAAAAACGAAGTGCCTAGACAGACCTGAGCTTTTTATTGATGAAGAAGGGGATGCCTTGGGCATCCCCAAGCTTTGACGCTTGTACCTCTTAGATATTTCTTGGGGTGACACCATGGTGGCATCCCCAAGCTTGAGATTTTGTCTATTCTTCATCTCATTACATCATTCTCTCTCTACACCTGAAATTTTTTCTTCATACAAAACTTCACACAATCTTCATTAGCAATATTAGTGTATTCAAAAGATATTAGACCTCTGGCAAAGCTTTGGATCATCAAGACTTTTCACTAAAAACACAAGCTACTGCAGTAAATCCTTCAAAAAGCTCAATTCCCCAAAAGAGAACTCAAAAAGGAATCAATAAGAAGCAAATGCAAATAATGGCAGAAATCTGTCAAAACAGACCAGCAGGTAGAAACCGATTTGTTCGAAAATCTTATGTTACTCAAATCAAAAAGTGTTGAACTAACGAAAGTTATCTAACATACTGGGGGATTTATTAGGAAATTTTGAGATCAATCCGATTTATATAGACTCCTCACGAATTTTTATGGTGGAGGACAGAAATCTGTTTCAGAACAGCAACTCCCCAAATCTTATTTCCCTCTTATTAGAGTTCATTCTTGGCACAGAAAGCAAACAAAAAGGATAAGGAGAGATCATTAATGAAGTAATAACTTCCAAGACTCAAGGAAACTCTTGGGTTATCTCCCAACAAGTATTTTTATTTAACGTCTTTAAGTTAGGCACAAGAAGCAAGAAGAATCAAGTATTTTCAAATGAGGAAGCAACCTTCTTGTTAATGCTTCTTCATTTGAAAACACTTGATTCTTCTTACTTATTGTGCCTAACTTAAAGGCGTTAAAGAAAAGTACTTGTTGGGAGATAACCCAAGAGTTTACTTGAGTCTTGGAAGTTATTACTTCAGTAATCGCCTCTCCTTATCCTTTTTGTTTGCTTTTTTTGCCAAGAATGACCTCTAATGAGAGGGAAGTAAGATTTAGGGAGTTGCTGTCCCGAAACAGATTTTTGTCCTCCACAAAAACAATTCGTGAGGAGTATATGTATCTCAGATTGAGCTCAAAATTTACGAATAAATACCCCAGTATATTAGCTAACTTTCGTTAGTTCAACACTTCTTGATTTGAGCAACAGAAGATGTTCGAAAAAATAGGTTTCTACCTGCTGGTCTGTTTTGACAGATTTCTGTCATTATTTGCATTTGCTTCTTATTGATTCCTTTTTGAGTTCTCTTTAGGTGAATTGAGCTTTTTGAAGGAGTTACTACATTAGATTGTATTTTTAGTGAAAATCCTTGCTGTTCCAAAGCTTTGCCAGAGGTCTAATATCTTTTGAATACACTAATGTTACTAATGAAGATTGTGTGAAGTTTTGTATGAAGGAAAAATTCCAGGTGTAGAGAGAGAATGATGCAATGAGATGAAGAATGGACAAAAGCTCAAGCGTGGGGATGCCACCATGGTGTCATCGCATGAAATATCCAAGAGGTACAAGCGTCAAAGCTTGGGGATGCCCAAGGCATCCCCTTCTTCATTAATAAAAAGCTTAGGTCTGTCTAGACACTTCTTTTTTATTGTTTCATGCACAATTGTGTTGTTCTTGGAGTGCCTTAGTTTTCATTTGCTTTGCTTAGGTTGTTTAGTTTGCTTGAATAAAGTAGTTTGGACCCCCGTTCTCGTTGTGTTGTTTTGCAAATAAGTTTTCTTGGTGTTGGAAAGGAGTAGTAAGTTCTTGCTTGAAGTGCAAGAGGAGCTTGCATTGACTATGACTTAGACTTTAGAATGACATGCTAGGTGTTGTTTTAGCATTATGCTTAGTGATTATTGCTGTATCATGTCTTGTTCCAAACAATTGGGATTTCTTAGTGCTCCTTGAAGAAATTATGCGTTGTTTTAGCATGCAGAAGCATAGTATTGTGGTATTCTCCTTTGATGCTTTGCTTGGGTTGACTTGGCACATGCTTACACCATGTTATGACTCTCGCAAGTCACCATTAGCCTCTATGATAATTTAGTCCTTGACTTGTAGTACAACTCTTTGCTTTGATTAGTATGCTTTGTTGCACTGCATGTTTATGGCCATTATTGCTCTCTTAGTTGGTTGCTCCCAGTCTTTTGCTAGCCTCCACTTGTATGAGTAAGTTCTACTCATGCTTCCAACTCCCAAGAAACCAAGTTTTTCCAAAGTGTCCACTATAAACTCCTATGCATGGTGTATTACACCATTCCAAGTATATTCTTGTTTTCAACTATCTTCCAATTTAAAACTATTTTGTTATGTGAAAACTTAGTGATTAAAGCCCTCACGAACTTGATTGCACACTTTATTCTTTGCCCCTAATAAACTTGAACCATTTTGACAACTTTGTTGTATATGCTTGCACTTATAAGTTGGAATTAGCAGAACCATGCTGTCACGAGGAACGTTTTCAACATTGCACTTGTACTCTGTACTCAGTTGATATCATGTTCTTTTGTCTATGGATGTCACCGGTGTGAAATAAAGAGGGAACTTGTACTTGGGCCGCTAGCCTAAGCCATGCCTAATCATGGTGGAAACTTGAAGCATCACCATAGTGAGCTATCTATGAAGCATCCTCAATAAAAAGCTATGCATATGGTAAATAAAAAGATTGCTGAGATGCTCATTGTCTGCTTGCCTTGTCATTTTGGTTATGGGAAAGCTCTTATACATGTGCAAGGGGTACCCTGTTGGCGGTTCTCAATGTTATGCAAATACTTATAGTGACAAGAACTTACCTAGACCCAAAGTTGAGTATGCATGAGGTGTGGCCCTCGTATTCAAGGAACTTGAGATTGCCAACTTATACTTATCAAGCATATACTCCAGCTTTGCCACTTTAACCTTAACCACTTCAAGATGCTTATGATAGGAGCAATGAGGTCTAAAATCTAACAAGTACCATAATTTTTGGAAGCTCCTTTTGAAACTTGTAATCCCTGCTTCCTTCACAAAAAAGGCCTTTCTTCCACCACTATTGAGTCTCCACTTTCTACCTTTAGGCACCATTAAGAGAGCATAGTTGTCATTCTGTGTGCAGTGTTCCAAAGCTTATTAATTGATGCATATTGTGTTATTACTTGTTCTTGTGCTATTTGTTTCTAGTCACCCTTGTGAACTCTGCAGGTGTCCTATGCATCTATTTGATACTCTATGAGGGACAAGCTGATTGCCACTATGCCATGTTTTGTGCATGTGAAACAAACAAACGTTTTTCAATGCATGTTATTCATGATATTTGTTTGTAGCTTATCATTTTGCATGCATAGTTACTATGTCCTATTGTTAGAACTCCATCTTTCATGCACATGTTTAGAGTTCTTTGATCCTAGTTTTCAATGCTTGCAAATGGTTGGATCTTTATTGTGAGGGTGCATATCACCTCAAAAATTATTCTTTTTATCACTTACCTACTCGAGGATGAGCAGGAGTTAATCTTGGGGATGCTGATACGTTGGAAATGTATATATAATTTTTGATGCTCCATGCTTGTTTTGTGTCTACTTTGCTTTACTTGTCCACACTTTGAGGTGCTTTCTACATGTTTTCTGGTACTAACCTACTAACAAGTTGCAACAGTGCCAGATGCCTATTTTCTGCTGTTTTTGGTTTCAGAAAAGTTAGTAAAGAAATATTCTCGGAATTGGACAGGACAAACGTCAAAGTCGATTATTTTCCGTGGGGAACAAGAAGTCCAGAGGGGAGCCGGAGGGGCCATCCAGGGGGGCCAGACCCACCCCAAGCACAGGTGGGCCCTGCCTCGCACCTGGCTAGGGTTTGGGGCCCCTGGCCGCCTCCTCGGCCTCCCCCTTCGCCTATAAGAAGCCCCTGATGCAGAAACCCTAAGGACCCAATAAAATCTCCATGAAACCGTTTGTAGCCGCTGCCACCATCGTCCCTAGATCAGGGGGATCTGAAGTTTTTTCCGGCACCCTGCTGGAGGGGAGATCATCCCAAAGGCCTTCTCTCCGGTATGATGCGTGAGTAGTTCCACCTTGGACTATGGGTCCATGTAGTAGCTAGATGGTTGTATCTCCTCCTTTGTGCTTTCATGTATAGATCTTGTGATCTCTGTTCATGATCAATATCTAATCTATTTCTAATCATGCATGTTGTCTTTGCGGGGATCCGATGGATATTGAGATTATGTTGTTGGTTTGATTAATGGTTTTGTCTTTATGATTCTATCATGTCTGTGTTGTTTGTGATCTTGCATGCTCTCTGTTGTTAGTAGATATCTTGGCCAAGTAGTTGCTAGTGACTCCAAGAGGGGGTATTTATGCTCGATAGTGGATTCATGCCTCTAGTTTCCAAGGGAAGTGAAATTAATATTTTCGGTTGTAGATGTGCTGTTACTACTAGGGAGAAAACAATAGTCTCTTCTTCATGGAACATGTTCACTGTTTACCTTACACTTTGCTTAAAGCAGTTGTCTGTTGCTTGCAACTTAATACTGGAGGGGGTTCGGATGATAACCTGAAGGTGGACTTCTAGTCATAGATGCAGTTGGATGGCGGTCTATGTATATTGTCCAATCGAATCTCATGGGATCTTTCTGACTAGTAATTGCATTGTTATGCCTTGCTCTCTTCCTGTCAATTGCCCTGCTGTAATTTGTTTACCCTTCATGCCATGTTGTTTATATAAGGAGATCACCTCTAGTGAACTATGGACCCCGGTCCAATCCTTACCATTGATACATCTTCCACTGTTACTTATTTACTTGCTGCAAACCATTACCTTCCACACCATACGTTTAATCCTTTGTTACAGCAAACCGGTGAGCTTGACAACCTCACTGATTCGTTGGGGCAAAGTCTTGAGTTTGTGTTGTGCAGGTCTCCGCGTTGCTTGCAACACCTGTGTGACGTTTCCTTCCTCCTATTGGTTTGATAACCTCGGTTTCTTACTGAGGGAAAACTTGCTGATGTGCTGCTTCACACCTTGCTCTTGGAGTTTCCAACGAAGCGCTCCTACATCAACTCAACACTGCATCACCGGTTTGCTATAACAAAGGGTTAAACGTATGGTGTGGAAGGTAATGGTTTGCAGCAAGTAAACAAGTAACAGTGGAAGATGTATCAATGGTAAAGATTGGACCGGGGTCCAAAGTTCACTAGAGGTGCTCTCCTTAGATAAACAACATGGCATGAAGGGTAAAAAAATTATAGCAGGGCAATTGTCAGGAACTGAGCAAGGTATAACAATGCAATACTAGTCAGAAAGATCCTATGAGATTCGATTGGGCAATACAACAAGATACATAGACCGCCATCCAACTGCATCTATGACTAGAAGTCCACCTTCAGGTTATCATCCGAACCCCCTCCAGTATTAAGTTGCAAGCAACAGACAACTGCTTTAAGCAAAGTGTGTAAGGTAAATAGTCCACGTGTTCCATGAACAAGAGACCGTTGTTTTCTCCCTAGTAGCAACAACACATCTACAATCGAAGAGATTTCTGTCACTTCCCTTGGAAACTAGAGGCATGAACCCACTATCGAGCATAAATACCCCCTCTTGGAGTCACTAGCAACTACTCGGCCAAGATAGCTACTAAAAACGGAGAGCATGCAAGATCACAAACAACACAGCAATGATAGAATCATAAAGACAAAACCATTAATCAATCCAACATAATAATCTCTATATCCATCGGATCCCTGCAAACACAACATGCATGATTACAAATAGATTAGATCTTGATCATGAACAGAGCTCACAAGATCTATACATGAAAGCACAAGGAGGAGATACAACCATCTAGCTACTACATGGACCCATAGTCCAAGGTGGAACTACTCACGCATCATACCGGAGAGAAGGCCTCCGGGATGATCTCCCCTCCGGCAGGGTGCCGGGAAGAACTTCAGATCCCCCCCGATCTAGGGACGACGGTGATGGCGGCTACAGAAGGTTTCGTAAAATATTGATCGGGTCCTTAGGGTTTCTGCATCGGGGGCTTATTATAGGCAAAGAGGGAGGCCGAGGGGGTGCCCGGGGGGCCCACACCCGCCCCAGGCGCAGGCCAGGCTTGGCCGTGCATGGGGGAGGGTGCGGCCACCCCATGGCTCCCCTACGTCTCTCCTTCTGGATTCGTGCCCCTCACGGAAAGTTATTGAATTTGGCTTTTGTCCCGTCCAATTTCGAGAATATTGATTTTCTGCCTTTCTGGAACCAAAACACAGAAGAAAAACAGGCAGCTGACAGTGTGGCAACTTGTTAATAGGTTAGCTCTAGAAAAGATATAAAAACACCTCAAAGAAAGACAAAGTAAAGCAAAGTAGATACTAAAGAAACGTGGAACATCTAAAATTATAGATACATTTCCGACGTATCATAGCCCATCAACGCCTACCTGACCCATTTTTCTTCAATTCGGCCTTTTGAGCACTATCGACCCACCCCTAAGAAACCTCCGCTATCCATATTTTTTAAGTAGAAACTAATACCTACTACATTATGTATATTATTGTTTAGTTGAGCTGCTAGCAATCACGTGTCGCACATGGACAAGCAAATCTTTTAAAAGTCAAATAAATAAGTTATAAATGATGTTAGAATACATTTTTAACGTTTTATAAAAGCATAATATTTTATTTGCATAGTGGAAAGGCATGCAGTTTACCTGTACTGAAGTCTCGAGTTTGAAGTTCGAATCCTACGCTTATAATGGTGCTATATAGATTACCATTTTATCTGTAGCAATATTTCTATACTGAGAGGCTAACATGGCTGACCCACCTGCCTACAGCTAGCACCAATCAATCTTACTATACAAGAGATCAAGTTTAACGAGCAGGTTTAAATAGTACTCGTACAACAGTCACGGCCAAAAAAAAGACCAAGATAGACACGTTTCTTGTCTAGAGAGGCTGACAAGTGGGCCCTAGAAGCAATACCATACATGGCTTCCGCATCGAGCAACGTTACCAAGGTCAAACCAACAGAGGCGATCAAAAAAATGTTCAACATACACACATTTCCTGTATAGAGGAGGCGTACATGTGGGACCCAACATCGAGACCTTATATAGTGAAGGCATCGCGCAGTGTTGCCAAGTTCGAAACAGGGAGGCGCGAGCGATAAAAAAGTCCAGTATGCACACGTTTGTTCTAATAAGAAGCTGAAATGTGGATCCACTAGCCTGTATAAACGGTTGATGCATCGAGCAACGTTGCCAAGTTTGAAACACGGAGGAGCCAGCGAGAAAAAAGTCCAGCATGCACATGATTTTTCTAATAAGAGGATGACATGGGTGACCCACCAACCTATATTAATGGCTGATACATCATGCAACGTTGCCAAGTTCGAAATACGGAGGCGCGAGCAAAGAAAAATCCAGCATGGACACGTTTTTTCTAATAAGAGGCGGACATATGGGACCAAGAAGCATGGCCAAACGGCAGATTCGTCGAGCAACGCTATCTAGTTCGGAACATGATAGTGCTAGAGAAGAAAAAATTACATAATACACACAATTCTTCTAATGTGATGCTGACATACGGGACCCAACAGCTTGAATAAATGGCTGATACCGTGAGCAACGCTATGTTGTACGGAACAAGGTAGCGCTAGAGAAAAATCCATCATACACATGTTTTTTCTAATGAGAGGATGCCATATGAGGGTCAGCTGCGTGATTAAACGGTAGATGCATCTAGCAGTGCTATCAAGTTCGGAACAGGACAGCGGGAGCGGAGGAAAAAATTTCATCACATAATTCTAATGAGAGGCTGATATGTGGGACCCGTTAGCCTGGTTAATGATAGATAGATCGAGCAACGTTTTATCGAGTTCAAATCAGGAAGGCACGATCCAAGGAAAAAAATCCATTATGCACACGTTTCTTTTAATGAGAGGATGACATGTGAGGGCCGACTGCGTGATTAAACTATAGATGCATCTAGCAGCGCTATCAAGTTCGAAACAGGGTAGTGGGAGCAAAGGAAAAAATTCCATCATACATACGATTCTTCTAATGAGAGGCTCATATATGGGACCCAACATCGTGATTAACGGCAAATATATCAGGCAACATTATCGAGTTAATATCAGGGAGGCACGAGTCAAGGAAAAAAATCCATCATGCACACGTTTCTTCTACTGTGAGGATGACATGTGGGACCCAGAAGCCTGATTAAACGGCAGATGCATCGAGCAATGCTATCCAGTTCAGAACAGGGAAGGAAAAATTCCATCATACACAGGATTCCTCTAATGAGAGGCAGACATGTGGAACCCAGCAGCCTGACTAAACGGAAGAGGCATCGAACAATGTTATCGAGTTAAAATCAGGGAGGCGCGACTGAAAAGTTTGGTTCGATAGAGTCACTAACGTTCAAGACCCACACACAAAAAAATTCAGCGAATCAACATCTCGCGAGGAAGCGGAAATCTTACTTTTGCCATGCGCCCGTCGAGCTTTGTCCATGTTTTTAGCGGTTTCATCGTAGTAGAGGGGCGTTGACATGGGCAAGCCCTACAGGTGCCTAATGTTAGCCTACCTGGTATCAACTTGATAGAAGCCCATGTAATTGCCCACTACGGATGACGAATCCCAGGAAGGATTCGGTTGACCAAGGCCCACACGAACATGACTTCTTGGGAAGCAAGGCTAGCTAAAAGATAGAATTTCAAAGGGTGAAACCCTAATTTGTAACCAACTCGACCTACCCCAAGACCTGGCTTCCCTATATAAAGGCCAGTAGGGCATGACGAGGAGGCTCTCTCTCAACTCTCATACACACACCACACGCCAGATCCAATATGCACACCTCTGTAACCTTCGGTTCCGCCATCAATCAAGAACAAACAAGCAGGAGTAGGGTTTTCTCTCCGGGGCCTGGACCTGGGTAAACACCGTGTTCCTGTGTTGCTTTCGTGTTAACCGTTCCGTGATATCCATCTTCCCCATCTTCTCTAAACCCAAGTCCATAACAATGGGCATTGACGAGTCAAACCCTCGTTAATTGGCGCCGTCTTTGGGAACTGGGGACGCTGATCGTGCGATCGTGACGGTACCATCCACAACCGTCTTAGAATCATCCGCGACGGAGAACCACATCTTCTTTGGCGCCTGATGACCCACAAGTATATGGGGTGTATCATAGTACTTTCGATAAATAGGAGTGTCGATCCCAACGAGGAGCAGAAGGTGTTGACTAGTGGTTTGGATCAACAATTCTCTGTAAATACTTAGCAAATGTATTTTTAGGTTTTTTTACAATGCAAAGAAATAAAGTGCAAGTAAATAAATACAATAATAATAATTGCAGCAAGTGGCCCAATCCTTTTTTCAGCAAAGGACAAGCCGGTTGTATTACTTATGAGGACCAAACGTTCTCGAGGACACTTGGGAATACTATCAAGTGCTTTCACTTCATATAGTTGATTAATCTTCTTTGGTTGGATAAGTGTTGTGTGGCTGAACCTATGCTAATGTACCGACCTTACTTGTACTAATACATACTTGTGATTATACCCTTTGAAAGCATATGCAACTATAAGAAAGTAATTAAGATAAAAACCTAACCACAACATTAAAATCTGAGATCCTACACTCCCTTGTGCAAAGGTAGCCACATACACCATGCATTCCCCTAGGCCCATAAATGGTGAAGTATCATGTAGTCGATGGTCACATGACACCACTAGAAGAATAACACCACAACTTAAATATCAAACCATTGAATATTACTTCAACACAATTCCAGTACTAACAACATGACTTCTCCCATGTCCTCAAGAACTAAACGAACTACTCGCGAGACATCATATGGATCAAGATCAGAGATGGTATAATGATGAGTAACAATCTAAACATAAACAATAATACAATGGTTCCACTCAATAGCATCAACTACAAAAGTAATCAACACCGGGAAAGTTTCCCCTAAGAACTATGCAAGATTCAACCCAATTGTTACAACGGGATGGAGTGGTGGTGCTGGTGCTGGTGGAGATGATGGTGCGGATGATGATGATTATCCCGATGAAGTTTAGCTTGATGCCGGTGCTGATGGTGACTATCTCCCCTCTCCGGGAAGGAATTCCCTGGCACAAATCTGCCTGCCGGAGAGCTCTTTTTCTCACTATAGTTTCCGCCCCGCAGAGGCGGCGGAATCTTTCTATGGTCACCCCCCGAGTATTAGGGTTTCAAGGGGATGATATAGGCAAAAGGGCGACGCCAGAGGTGGGCCAGGGTGGGCACACCACCTGGTGGCACGGCCTAGGGGACCCCGCACCAAGGGGTGGTGTGGGGCCCCTGTGGCCCATATCCACTTCCCCTTCTGGCTTCCTTCATCTTCTGGAAAAATAAGAATTTCCATATATTTTCTGGAATTTTCTGATCTTCGCGAATATTGCATCTGGACGTCGCTTTTTCCATCAGAATCCCGACTCCGGCAGTTCATCCTCCAAAAGTCATCCAACATGCAAAATAGATGAAATAACATAAGTATCACCTCTTAATATGAAATATATCAATGAATAACAGTAAATTATGATATAAAATCATGATGCAAAATGGACGTATCAACTCCCCCCAAGCTTAGACCTCGCTTGTCCCCAAGCAAAAACTGAGCTCAGTAAACATGTCCACAGGTTTATGGAGTGAAGTGTCGATAAAAAGAATACGGACAAGAAACATCACATTCACCAATACACAAATCATAATAGAAAGCAACTCACCATCATATAACTTAACTTGCAACGAGTATGGGAGTCACAATAAAGATGCATAAAGATAATCATAATTGGTAATGGCAAACTTTGTTCTTGGTCAGAGAATAGTTGACAAATCATACTTGGTTTTCAAGAAAAGCTTTTGTAATGAAGTTTATAAAGCCGGAATATTTTGCTCAAACAGGCTTTTCATAATGATAGCTTTCAAAGTAATATTCATTCAGGTAAGAGGAATGTGCAAAACAAGGAAGATAGGAAACAGGATTGAATAAATCATCATATGAATGACTGAATCACAATAACTCAAATGCTTGCTGGAGATAAAAGGGAATAGGTTTACTAACTCAACTTAGAAGTAAAAGATAGGCCCTTCGCAGAGGGAAGCAGGGGTTTCAATTTCATAAAGAGCTTCCAAAAGATTATGGTACTTACTAGCTTTGAGCTCTCATTGCCCCTATCATAAGCATCTTGAAGTGATTAAGGTTAAAGTGAACAAATATGGAGTATATGCTTGACAAATCATAAGTTGGCAATCTCATGTCCCTTGAGTACGAGGGACGTTCCTCGTGCTACTCAAGTATAGTCACAAGCAAGTTCTTTCCATTATAAGTATATGTGTATCATAGAGAACTGCCAACGGGTACCCCTTGACCCATGATATAGGAGCTATCCCATATCAAAATGACAAGGCAACATACAGTGAGCATCTCAGCAATCCTTTATTTACCATAAGAATGGTGCATATATTTTTTTCTCTTCTCTCCTTTTTTATATCTATTCTTTATAAGGATGCTTCATAGGTTGCTCACTATATTTATGCTGTGAGTTTCCACCATGATTATGCATGGCTTAGGCTAGAAGCCCAGGCATTTCTCTGACACATATACATAACTCCATGGACTTACAATCTCCCCTTTTATTTCACACCGCCGATATCCGTAAACAAAAGATCATGATATCAACTGGGTAGATATTTACAGGTGTTGAAAGTGTTCCCCATGACAGCATGGTTCTGCTAATTCCCAACTTATAAGTGCAAGCATATACAACATAGATGACACAATGGTTCAAGTTTATTAAGGGCAAGAAAATAAAATGTGCCATCAAGTTCGTTAGAGCTTTACTAACTAGTTTTCACATAACAAATAAGTTTTTAATTTGGAAGATAGATAAAACTTGAGAATTTACTTGGAATAGCAATAATGCTAATAGGTAGGTATGATGGACAGAAATGGCATAGGTTTTAGCTCAAGGATTGGATGCACGAGAAGCGTTCCCTCTCAGTACAGGTTTTTGGCTAGCAAGGCTGGGTAGCAAGTATAAGGGTTGAACAAAATAAGCGAACATACAAGTGATAGAAACAATCATGCAATCTTCCTTGAAAACACAAGAGATCTTAACTAAAGAATACTAAGCTTATGAGCCAATCAACAAAGAAAATTAAAATAAAATACCTGTAGGTGATTTTCTCTTTTCCTTTCAAATCTCAAAAATGTTGCTACTGACCAGAGCTAGGTTTGCTAAAACCAATTTAAATTTACTTGATGCTCCCAAAGTGATACCAATACTAATCAACAAGATCAATCATATAAGAGAAATTGCAAACTAAAATAAGATGTACAAAAAGTAAATGATGAAACTTCTCATTAATATTCCATAAAGGAACTCACACCAAGGGATACATAGATAACCAACTAAAGGAGAGATACTTACACAATGCAAACCATCCTATATGATAACTTCTCTATTCATGATATGACTCTACTAAAAAGGTAAAAAGATGAAAGATAATGATGTGATATCGTGGCACTCCCCCAAGCTTGGAACAAACCAAGGGGATGCCAAAACCTGATGACAAATTACTCCTTCGGTGGTGGTAGTGTTCCCTTGCCATCACCAGACTTACAAGGTAAAGGATCCCCATCCACAAAGGATGTCTTGGTTTCCAATATACTGAAACTAGCAGCAGAACTTATGCGTTTAAACCTAGCCTCATACTCACAGTTTTGATTTTGCATGTCGTAGAGTTGTGCTTGTAATTGGTTGATGGTCTGATGGAGCGAGAGGATTTCATGCCGAAGCTTGGCAGTCTCTTTCTTGTGCTCAGCGACGAGTTCTGAACTTATCTTATGGATGACGTCCACTTCACATTCTTCCATCTTCTTATACCTAAAAACTTCTTGCTCCAACGCTTCCATCCTATCTTCCAATCCGCCTTATCCTTTAGGGCCCTGAACCTCCTTTATCTATACCTTCCCTTCCTTGAGTAAAAACTCCTTGGAGTGAATCTTCAACTCATACATGTACGGGTTGAAGATGTCCCCAGAGGAATCCTCCTTGGGTGATCCAGAGGAAGACATCGTGGCTCCAAAACTGAGAATCTGCCTGACAGAAATAAATCGAAACAAAAACACGACAAGAACACGATATACGGACCTCGGGGGTCCGGAGGATTATATATTACGAAGTTTTACAACACAAGGAAGGTACTAGGCGAAAACGGGACAGAGACAGGCTCCAGGGTGGTCACACCCCCTGGTGCCACGGCCAGGTGGGCCCGCACCACGAGGTGGTGTGGGCCACCCGGGCTCCGTTTCCTTCTCTCTTTCGACTCGTTATCTTCCAAATGAAATAAAAACTACAAAAATATAAATTGACAAGTTTTTCGTGAACCTTTTCTTACCAGAACTGTTACCTATTCGAAAACAGGCTCTGTAGGTTCCTGAATTTGGTCTTTAATAAATTCTTCCAGAGTCATCATTTGAATAATATCAACAGCTTCATTGTAAGAATCTCCGGAAATATAATGTTTTAGCCTTAAACCATTCTTCATCTCCTTACATCATTCTTTCCCAACACTTGAAAATCTCTTTCATATAAAGCTTCACACAATCTTCATTAGCAACATTAGTGTATGCAAGATAAAGAACCTTTGGATTCAATTTCAACTGAAGTCCATCAAAACATAAGCTACTACAGCAACTCCTTTCAAAAGCCCAAACATAATTTAAAAGGAAATCGATTTAAGAGGCAAATGCAA
Organism: Avena sativa; assembly: GCA_916181665.1. Lineage (NCBI taxonomy): Eukaryota > Viridiplantae > Streptophyta > Magnoliopsida > Poales > Poaceae > Avena > Avena sativa. Next base: position 225,289,211 of record OV702296.1, read on the forward strand.
GTAATGGCATAAATCTGTCAAAACAGACCAGCAGGTATAGAATGATTTTTTTGAAAATCTTCTGTTGCTCAAATAAAAAAGTGCAAACCTAACGAAAGTTGTATAATAACTTTGGGCACATGCACAGAAAATTACAGCTTGATACAACGTACTGGGATTTTTCACAATTTTTCACAGTGCAGCACAAAAATCTGTTCTGGGACAGCAACTTCCCACAACTCACCTACTTCTCAAAAGGGGCTAATATTGACACAAAAACCAAACAAAAAGGATAAGGATAGGTTATTACGGACATAATAAATTCCAATACCCAAAGAAACAAAAACCAAAAGCAAACTAAAATGGGTTGTCTCCCAAAAGCTCTTTCTTTATAGCCATTAAGATAGGCATGATAGTTTCAATGATGCTCACATAGGAAATATGGATATGAAGTAAAAGAGAGCATCAAGAAGCAAATATCCAACACATTTAAGTCTAACCCACTTCCTATGCCAAGGAATTTTGTATGAAAACAAATTATTGAAACAAAAGGCTACTAGCATAGGAAGGCAAAACAAGTGCAACTTCAAAACTTTCAAAATAAAGAGGGGAAACTTAATATTATTGAGATGCAAAAAAACATGTTTCCCTCTCTCATAATAAGTTTTAGTAGTACTATGAATAAATTTAGCAATAGAACTGTCACAAGAAACATTCTTATCATCAGAATGAGCAATCTTAAAATCATCAAATAGAGGTTTAAAGTCAAAAACTGGATCAACAGAAGCAAGTTGTTTAACTCTAAAATCCTCATTAGGGAATTCATTTTCATAAGGAGTTTTAGAAAATTTGGAAAAATTAAACTCATAAGATTCTCCATCAAACTTTGTTAAATTTTTCTCCTTCTTACAATCTATAATAGCTCCAGAAGTGTTCAAGAAAGGTCTACCAAAAATAATAGGACAAGTTTTACTAGGTGCTGAACCAAGTACTAGAAAATCAGCAGGATATTTAATCTTACCACAAAGAACTTCCACATCTCTTACAATACCAATTGGACAAATGGTTTCTTTATTAGCAAGCTAAATAACCACATCAATGTCTTCAAGATCACAAGGACCAATCTCGTGCATAATTTCTTTGTAAAGATCATAAGGAATAGCACTTGAACTAGCACCAATATCACATAAACCATAATAGCAATGATCACCAATTCTAACAGAAAGCATAGGGACACTCGCTCTCCTAGTTTTAATAGGATGTGAAACAATATTAGAAGCATCTTCACAAAAGATAATGTGTCCATCTTCTAGATTTTTAGTGACAAGGTCTTTCACAATGGCTACTACAGGTTCAATATTTATTTGTTCACCAGGTTCTATAGCTTTCTTTGTACTTTTGCTAACCACATTAGATATAATAGAATGTTACTTTACCTTAGCAGGGAAAGGTATTTTCTCAATATAAGGTTAGGCAAAATGCGATCAAGAGTACAAACTTCAGTATTTCTAGCAGGAACATGATTAACAATATCTTTATAAGGTGCATGGTACTTGTTCCACTCCTTTTTTAGGAATTTCAATATAAGAGGCAAAGGCCTTAAAACAATTGGCAATACTTTGGGAGTCAAGACCATAAGCAGTACTAATATTATGAAAGTCATCAGTTCCCATAAAAGATTTAATACATTCATAATAATAATTTATACCTGACTTTCTTCCTTTGTCATTCTCCCATGCTTCAGTATTTTCTTGAATACGGTCTAGAATATCCCATTTATCTTCTTCTTTCATACGTGTGAATGATCCAGCACAAGAAGCATCTAACAAATCCTTATCATGAAGAGAAAGCCTTGCATAAAAGTTATTAATAATAATATTATTATGGAGCTCATGAATAGGACATTTGAGCATTAGTAACTTCAACCTCCCCCATGCTTGGGCTATACTCTCTCCATCACGAGGCCAAAAGTTATATATTTGATTCCGGTCTTTATGAATCTCACTAGGAGGATAGAATTTAGAATAAAAGAGAGGTACAATTTCCTCCCATTCCATAGATTGTCCATTCTTCAGCAGCTTTTACCATTCTTCACCTCTTCCTTTCAATGATATAGAGAGTAACGTTTTCTTGACTTGTTTTGTTGTGATACCTTCACACTTGAAAAACCCGTATAATTCATGGATAAAAAGCAAGTGATCACTAGGATGGACATTTCCATCCCCAAAATAATAATTATCCATAACATGATCAACAATTTTTGTAGGTATCTTAAAAGGATCTATTTCAGCAGGTGGTGGTTCATCTACTACCCTAGCAGTGGTAGTAGATTTCCCAAATAGGAAACCAAGTGGATTATCCATATTGGAAACAAAGTAACAAACAGAAATAAAAACAATACTCATAGTAGAAATTTCATATACCAGTTCCACTCTTCAATAGCGCTTCACTCCCGGCAATGGCGCCAGAAAATAGTCTTGATGACCCAGAAGTATAGGGGGTGTATCGTAGTACTTTCGATAAATAGGAGTGTTGATCCCAACGAGGAGCAAAAGGTGTTGACTAGTGGTTTGGATCAGGAATTCTGTGTAAATACTTAGCAAACAGATTTTTAGTTTTTTTTTTTGATAATGCAAAGAAATAAAGTGCAAGTAAATAAATACAATAATAATAACTGCAGCAAGTGGCCCAATCCTTTCTTCAGCAAAGGACAAGCCGGTTTTATTACTTATGAGGACCAAATGTTCTCAAGGACACATGGAAATATTGTCAAGTGCTTTCGCTTCATTTAGTTGATTAAACTTCTTTGGTTGGATAAGTGTTGTGTGGGTGAACCTATGCTAATGTACCGACCTTACTTGGACTAATACATACTTATGATTATATCCCTTGCAAGCATCCGCAACTACAAGAAAGTAATTAAGATAAAAACCTAACCACAACATTAAACTCTGAGATCCTACACTCCCTTGTGCACAGGTTTCCTAACGGGGGTTCAGGTTTCTGTCACTCCGGCAACCCCACAATTAGTAGCCAAATACACAATGCGTTCCCCTAGGACCATAAATGGTGAAGTATAATGTAGTCGATGTTCACATGACACCACTAGAAGAATAACACCATAACTTAAATATCAAACCATTGAATATTACTTAAACACAATTCCACTACTAACAACATGACTTCTCCCATGTCCTCAAGAACTAAATGAAATACTCGCGAGACATCATATGGATCAAGATCAGAGATGGTATAATGATGAGTAACAATCTGAACATAAACAATAATTCAATGGTTCCACCCAATAACATCAACTACAAAAGTAATCAACACCGGGAAAGTTTCCCCTAAGAACTATGCAAGATTCAACCCAATTGTTACAGCGGGATGGAGTGTTGGTGATGGTGCCAGTGGAGATGATGGTGAGGATGATGATGATGATCCCGATGAAGTCTAGCTTGATGACGGTGTTGATGGTGACGGTCTCCCCTCTCTGGGAAGGAATTTCCCCGGCAGAAATCTGCCTACTGGAGATCTCTTTCTCTCTTTGTAGTTTCCGCCCCGCAGAGGCGGCAGAATCTTTCTGTGGTCGCCCCCAAGTATTAGGGTTTCGCGGGGATGATATAGGCGAAAGGGCGACACCAGAGGTGGGCCAGAGTGGCCAAACCACCTGGTGGCGTGGCCTAGGGGGCCCGCGCCAGGGGGTGGTGTGGGCCCCTGTGGCCCATCTCCACTTCCCCTTCTGGCTTCTTTCGTCTTCTGGAAAAATAGAAATTTCCATATATTTTCTGGAATTTTATTGATCTTTGCGAATATTGCATCTGGACACCGCTTTTTCCATCAGAATCCTGACTCCGGCAGTTCATCCTCCAAAAGTCATCCAACATGCAAAATAGATGAAATAACATAAGTATCACCTCTTAATATGAAATATATCAATGAATAAAGGTAAATTATGATATAAAATAGTGATGCAAAATGGACGTATCAGCGCCATCGACTTCACCGTCCACTCGCTGGCAACTCATCAAAACTTCGACTCCGTAGGCGACGGAGTCGAACTGATGCTCGGGAGCTTCTGCTTCTAAGTAGGCCAGATCGGCGCCCTCCGCCTTCCTGAGCGGGTGCCGCCTGTGTCGATCAGGCCCTCCTCGTGGGTGTTTGTTGTGCATGTTGCACTTTGTTGGAAACCCCAAGAGCAAGGTGTGATGAGCACAATAACAAGTTTTCCCTCAGTAGAGACCGAGGTTATCGAACGAGAAGGAGGAAGGAAACGTCTCAAAGGTGTTGCAAGCAACATGGAAACCTGCACAACACAAACTCAAGACTTTGTCCCAACGAACAGTGAGGTTGTCAAGCTCACCGGTTTGCTGTAACAAAGGATTAACTGTATGGTGTGTAAGGTAATGGTGGTTTGCAGCAAGTAAACAGTAAAAGTGGAAGATGTATCAAGATTGTACCGGGGTCCATAGTTCACTAGAGGTGCTCTCCTTAGATAAACAACATGATATGAAGGGTAAACAAATTACAGCATGGCAATTGATAGGAACTGGGCAAGGCATAACAATGCAATACTAGTCAGAAAGATGCTATGAGATTCGATTGGACAATACAACAAGATACATAGACCGCCATCCCACTACATCTATGACTAGTAGTCCACCTTCAGGTTATCATCCGAACCCCCTCCAGTATTAAGTTGCAAGCAACGGACAACTGCTTTAAGTAAAGTGTGCAAGGTAAACAATCCACTTGTTCCATGAACAAGAGACCGTTGTTTTCTCCCTAGTGGCAACATCACATCTACAACTGAAGAGATTTTGGTCACTTCCCTTGGAAACTAGAGGCATGAACCCACTATCAAGCATAAATACCCCCTCTTGGAGTCACTAGCAACTACTTGGCCAGGATAGCTACTAAAAATGGAGAGCATGCAAGATCACCAACAACACAGACATGATAGAATCATATAGACAAAACCATTAACCAAACTGACATAATAATCTCAATATCCATCGGATCCCCGCAAACACAACATGCATGATTACAAATAGATTAGATCTTGATCATGAACGAAGCTCACAAGATCTATACATGAAAGCACAAGGAGTATATACAACCATCTAGCTACTACATGGACTCGTAGTCCAAGGTGGAACTACTCACGCATCATACCGGAGAAGAATCCCTCCAGGATGATCTCCCTTTCGGCAGGGTGCCGGGAAGAACTTTAGATCCCGCTCGATCTAGGGACGATGGTGGCGGCGGCTACAGACGGTTTCGTGGAGTTTTGATCCAGTGCCTAGGGTTTCTATATCGAGGTATTCTTATAGGCGAAGAGGCAAGGCTGGGAGGCGACCAGGGGGCACACCCTGCCTAGAGGCGAGCCCACCTTGGCCGCGCCTAGGGGGTTTAGCCACCCTGGCTCGCCCCTCCATCTCTCCTCTGGACTTTGTGTTGCCCACGGTAAAATATTGACTTTGGATTTTGTCCCGTCCAATTCCGAGAATACTGATTTTTTGCCTTTCTGGAACCAAAAATAGAAGAAAACAGTAAATTGTTACTGTGGCAACTTGTTAATAGTTTAGTTCCAGAAAAGATATAAAAACACCTCAAAGTGTCGACAAAGCAAAGCAAAGTAGATACTAAACAAGCATGGAACATAAAAAATTATAGATACGTTTCCGAGAGCATTTCCTATTCCTATTCTTGAGATTTTGATGTTTGATGATAACACACGTATCGGTTTAATTGTGCGCTAAGTGTTTCTCAGGCTTTCTAGGTTGTGGCACAAATATTGAATTTCCCACAGTTGCACTTGCCAAATTCACCAGTGCTGACCGGTAGTACCGGTTGTAAAAACCGGTACTACCGCTTGGCACCGGTACTACCGCTCGCTTGTACCGGTTGCATCTGACTGAGTAGGGAATGCTTCAATTTTCCTCAGTACCACCCGGTACCGCGGAGCGGCACTACCGCTCGGACCGGTAGTACCGCTTGTGGAAAGCGGTACTACCGCTTGGACATGGTAGTGCCGCTCGGCAGTACCGGGCGACACTGAGGGTAGACTAAACCTTTCCTTCTCACTATACCAACCAACACTTGGAACTGGTAGTACCGCCCTGACCGGTAGTACCGCCTCCCACGACCAGTACTACCGCTTGGCGGTAGTACCACAAGTTGGGTCCAGGCGTGACTGAGGCTGGCTCGACCATGTGGCGCACCCCCTGGTACTTGGTCTGGTACCTGACCGGTAGTACGGGTTGTAACCGGTACTACCACTTGAGTACCGGTAGTACCGGTGCATTTAATGCCCAACGGGCAGATCTGCTTAGGGAGCTATAAATACCCCTCCACCTACCTTGGGACAAGGTGCTCGTTGCATTGAAGACTGCCACCTCCATTAGAGCCACCAAATCGCCAAGATCTCTTCACTCAACCATCCAAAGTCATTGATCTTTGTAGAATCGAAGGAGGACCCCTTGATCTACTACTTCACCAAAAGAGATCTTCATTTCCCCCTCATTTATTTCAGGGCCCCTTGCTCTAGTGTTTTATTGGAAACTCTAGTTCTAGATTTGGTTCTTACAAGTTTGTCTTTGATTGTGTGACAGCTTGCTTGTATTCGGGAGCCTCCAATTAAGTTGTGGATGTGTGCCTCGAACTTGTTGTAAAGGTGCCGGCTTCCACCTTAAAGGTTGCCAATATAGTGGAAGAGGAGAATCGAACCCATCGGGGTGAGGTTCATCAGAGAACAAGGGAGGCCTTTCGTGGCGTAGGTGGTTTGATACCACCCCCTCTCCAAACATAGACGTACTTCCCCTCAAAAGGAAGGAACTACGGGAAACAAATCCTTGTGTCTCCGCATCCACCACTTTGGCTACCTTTATCCTTTACCGCACTTTACTTTACTTGTTCGTGCTTTGTCTTGTGCTAGGTTGTACTCATTTGACATATAGGTAAATTCACCTTAGTTGCATACTCTAGAGAATTTACCTTTCTTGTCAAACCCTAACTTGAAAAAGAAGAAAATTTGAAGTAGCACCTATTCACCCCCCTCTAGGTTCCCATACGATCCTTTCAATTGGTATCAGAGCCTCGGCTCTTTATTCGTGTTTACCGCCTAAGAGTATATGGGTAGCGATGATGGGGAAGGTGGTGGTGAGCATACCTCGGTGACCATGGAGGATCTCAAAAACTTGGAAACAAGATTGAGCTCATCCTTGGTTAACGGAGTCAAGAAAATGCTTGAGCAGCTTCTTAAAGATAAAGATGGCTCATCATCCCCTTGTCCTCAAGAGGAGCCTCCATCTGTTGTACCTAAGGGTAATGCCCCGGTATCACCCGAGGGTATGGTGGTGGGGGGTAAACAAGACAATACTAATTCCTCCTCACAAAAGGATGGTGGGAAGGGTGAGAACCGTGATTCATGGTACTCTCCCGACCCCCCAATTCCTCACCCTCATGTAAACAATATAGGTGACCCACCTTTGCTTGAAGCATCTACTACTTTTGCTCAATGGCAATCTCTAATGAAAACTCATGTGCGCAGATCTTGCATTGAACTATGGAACATCATTGAACAAGGACTCTATATTGGGGATCCAAACAACTTGACAAGAAGAGAAATTGTCAATATCCAACTCAATGCCACCGCCTTGCACATGATTCAACAAGGATTGGGTACAAAGGATTACCCACACATTGAGCACCTGAGCACCGCCAAGGAAGCTTGGGATGCTCTCATAGGGTTGTTTGTTGGGAATGAGAGCATGGGGAGGAACCAGTATGATGAACTAAGCAATGAAGCCGAAGGCTTCTATATTAAGGAAGATTAAGATCATGAAGACATGTATCGTAGGCTCAAATCCACCGCCACCGCCTTTAGGAATGTGGGTGCCTCACATGTGGATGATGCATGGATAAAAAGGAAATATGTGAGTGCACTCATGCCCTTTGAGCCCACTGACTTGAAGAGCCCAAAAGGAAGACACAACTACCACCTCATGACCTCCAATGAAGTTATGCAAGAGATGGCCTCTTTCAAGGTTGCCGCCAAGAATGCCAAAGATGCCCGTGCTCGGGCGCTTGGAATGACCAATGTTGTCAAGCTTGCATTGAAGGCCAAAGTTGTTGAACATGGGGATGGTGATGATAGTGATGAAGGCCTATCCATGAGCAACCCCGATGATGTCAAGAAGTTTCATGGTCAATATATGGCCTTCTATGCAAACAACTTCTGGAAGAACCCCGCCAAGGCTAAGATGGAAATAGTACGAAAAATCAACCCCAAAGGACAAAGAGGAAATCCCCCAAGATTGATAACTTGTTACATTTGTGGTGACCGAAATCACTTCTTGGCCAGTTGTCCCTATGAGAAAAGAGAAGATCATGGTGGCCATCTTGTGCCAAAGATAGCTTCCAAAGCACCTTACAAGAAGCCCTTCATCAAGAAGAATTCCAACAATAAGAAGAAGGGTGAAATTGTATTGATCACTCATGAAGAATTCTCCTCCGATAATGAAGATGATGAAGATGAGGAAGAGTAAACATCAAGTGGTGTGGCTGCTCTAGCCACTACTTCTACTCCGACATTGTCCCTCTTCGATTCTCCAAATGAGAATACTCCCAACAAGAACGTCACTTGCCTTATGGCAAGAGGAACAAAGGTATCCTCATCATCTCACCCCACTCCCTTAACTAATGATGAAATGGATGATGAGATGTCTCTTGAAGTAAAACGAGAATTAGTTGCTTTTGATGAATTTGTGACTAACTTACAAGGAGAGACCAAGATGCATTTTGGGAACGTCTTAGATCAACTCTCCCACACTCAAGAGCTTCTAGATATAAGATGCAAACTTGGGAATGAGCAAATGATTGAGATAGAAGCCCTAAATAATGCTCTAGAAGAAGAACAAGAGACTAGAATGTCTCTTGAACTAAAACTTGAAGGGCTTAATGAGGCCAATGACATAATCGTTAATAGACTCATCAAGGAACGTGATCATACTATTGCTAAGTATAAAAGGGCTAAAAAGGACAAGATTGAGTTTGGTGTGGTTCATGAAAAACTTGACGAGGACTTGAATTTACTTAACAAGGCTCACAAGGCATTGGAAAGTGAATTCTTGTCTCTCACGAAGTCCCATGAAACGCTTCAAACTCAATTGACCAATATTCCTTCACCTAGTAATTTCATTCCTTCTAGTAGCACAACTATTCTTGAAGAAAATGATAGGTTGAAGGGGGAGCTAGCCAAGGCCACATTTCCACAAGGTAACAAGTCCATTGATGATCTTATGAGTAAGCAAAGGCCTAGTAGTGAGAAAGGGGGCATTGGTTTTGTCTCAAAAACTAAGAAGAAGAACAACAACAAGAAGAAGGCCAAGCCCGCACAAGAGACTGTCACATCCCAAATTTTAGATTTGGTCTTGCATATCATTCATATCATTGCATCATGCTTTTCCATGCAGAACTGTCGAGTGAAAAGGTTCGGCGAAACGCCAATTGCAAAACCCTATTCTATTTTGCTACGAGGTTCCTACGGGAAGCTTTAGTAGGACTAGCGTTGACCACCCTTGTATATTTGTGGTTTCGCTCAAACCTTGACGCTAGATTGTTCCCCTCGACTGTACGAACCCGTAGGCGCAAGAATCGCTCGAATCGGAGCTCGTACGGAGAAGTTGCGGCCGTTTGAGTGAATCGTCGGAAAACGGTCCGAATTTCTGGACCGATTTCCGAATCCGCGTCCAATCTGCGCCGAATTGGAGTAGGACCCGCGCAAGGGGCCCACTTAAAGAGGCCACACGCCCTCGGGAACCGCACCCGCACGCCCCGCCTGCCCTGCCTCGATCCGCGCGATCGCCCCCGCCATCTCGTTCCGCGCGCCGCCGCCAGGTTCCGCCGCCGTCGCCCTCCGCCGTTGCCGCCGCCTCCGCAGGTACACGCCGCCGGCGCCATCCCCTACCTCGCCTCCACCCGCCGCGACCCCGCCGCCCCACAGTACCCGCGCCGCCTCGCCGCCCTTCCGCCGCCGGCGCCCCGCGCCACAGCCGCCGCCGAGCCGCGCCTCGCCCGCGCGCCAACCGCCGCCGTGCGCCGCCATCTGCCTCGCCGCCGCCACTGCTGCTAGCGCTGCTGCCGCCGCGCGCATGCGCTGCCGCGCGCGCTTGCACTGCTCGCCTGCTGCTGCCTCGCGCGCGCCCTGCCGCGCGCTACTGCGCGCCGCTGCCGCTGCAAGCCGCCACTCTCCGCTTGCTGCGCGCGCGCTCGCTTAGCCGCTGCGCCGCCTCGCTGCGAACGCCGCACGCGCCGCTCGCTGTCGCATGCGCTACTGCGCCTCGCGCGCACACACGCATGCATGCACGTACGCACGCCCGCACACGCGCGCCGTCTTGCGCGCCTCGTTGACGATCTTGAACCGCTCGTTGACCGTCTCCCTCCGTGCAGGAAGAACCCCGACGCCGGAACCGATCGCCGCCGTCCGTTTCGCCGTTTGTTTCCGGTAAGACTGCAGCCACCGTCAGATCTCAGATCGGTGGCTTAGATCGTTCATTGACCGGTCAGACTCAGGCGTTGACTAGTCAGACACCCAGTCAGCAGACGCTTTGACCAGTCAACAGACACAATTGACTGGTCAATTTCGTTAATCCTTTTAGTTGACAGATTTCGGTAGAAACTTGTAAATTGCGTAGAAGTTAAACCGCTTGGCCAAAAATTGCAAATAAAATATGTGTAGATTCAGTGAGTCGTGTAGAATCTCGCTGTACCTTTGGTTCAGGCTTTTGCAGCAAGGTTTAGTACAGTTTAATCAAACTAGTTAGTGGCCTTTTCGGAGTAATAAATTCGTAGAAAAAGATCCGTAGCTCCAAAAATCACGTATGATATGTCCCTGGATTCAGTGGAACGAGGGGAATCTCATCACGAATTAAAAAGATAGGCTTACAGTAAAAACTTCTGCAGAAACTGTCTATTGGCTTTCTACAGTGTTTTAATTACTCGGGGAGTTTTGTAGTTCCTTTTTGAGTAATTCCAGTTGGTACTGTTTCTAACCAGCGATGCCTATGCGGTAGAATTTTCCCAATATTTTACAAACAGTATACTACCGGTAGTGAATTATTTGAGTTCTAGCTCTAGTTTGGAGCATTACTTTTGCTTAATAGTTTTCCTAGCGCTAAAACTATTTTCCATGCATGCAATCGGTAGTACTATGGAATAGGATGTTGTGGTGCAGCTGTAGCACCAATTCACTTGTCGCTCTTGCATTCATGCATCATATTTGTTGCATATGTTGTGGATTGTTTGTTTATGAATGCAATTGTATCGTGTAGATTGTGACGAGTGCAACGCTTGCCCGTGTGTGGATTGTTCTTCCGACCGCTACAACCAAGGCAAGTAGATGCTACTTTGTTCATGATATCGTCCTACTATTTTTAATGCATTGTCGTGTATTTTGTAGTTGCATGAGTAGGATGATACTATCGCTATGCTATGTCCTATTATGTGGTAGGGCCTTCCTTGTAGATGAAACACCGATGGTAGATGTGCTTAGCCATGCTATGTTGAACGAGGGCTGGGTTACATCATTGATACTTGTTTTCTCAAAGTATTGGTTTGTGAAAACTAAAAACAACTTAATCAATGAACCCCTGGGTGTGATGGTATTGATAATTTTTGGTGGTTTCATTGCGGAAAGGCACCCACGTATCAAGAGAGAATGATTGGCTTCTTTATTGTGTAGCTTACGTGTACAACCATGTGCCAATAATGGAATGGGCGGTTGGTTGGACTTAGTAGGTTGTGGTGACCCGAACCCGCGTATCCAGAGATGTAGAATTTTGGTAGGTTGGACCGGTACGCGTCGGGATTGGGGAGCTACTTCCCGAACGGTCTCAACTTGGACTTCTCCCTATCACCACTCAAAATGAGAGTGATGGTACGAGCTGGGCTGGCCAAGTCACATGGGTAAAGTGTACTAACCTCTGCAGAGTGTATAATCTAATCGATTAGCCGTGTCCCCGGTTATGGACATCTGAGTTGCTTGATATTGATTCCATGACATGTTTCTCGCTCATTCTAATTTCATAATTGTTTTAACATTGTTGGGTTAACTTAATTGGGATCTTTCCAAAGAAAATCAAAAACTGTTTATGAAAGTAGGACAAAGTTATTTGTAAATGCAAGCCAGACACAGCTCCAATTGCCAAATATGCATGTAGATGTTAGTACAATTGTCTCCTTTACTAGCTCTACTTGCCATACATTCCATGTATTGACCCTTCGGGGCTGCTACGTTTCATGTTGCAGGTTATTCCGATTCTGAGTAATCGATATAGGCCACGGTACTCCACTCGGCACTTGTTCACTTGTGGGCAATTTGAAGAATGGAGGATTTACCTTGTTTATGTTGCTACCTGAATAATTTGAGCTAGCCTTGAGCTAAGCTTTTATTGTAATAATGGTACTCTGGATCTTCGTTATCTATGATACACGGTTATTTTGCTATGTTATTCATCTTACTCTATTGTGGGCCAATGAACCGATCCAGGGATTGGCATGTCACATAGAGGCCACGGTCTTTTCAGAACCGGGGTGTTACAGGATGGTATCAGAGCCCGTGTGTCGACTGTAGGATCGTGACCTAGAATTGGATTAGGAAGCCATAGATTTATTAAAGCCTATATTAACTCTGTCTTTCATCTTATGCCTTTCACTCTCGTAAATTCTTACCATATGCTATTCTCACACTTTCCTCTTTTACTTGATAGATGGGAGAAGTCAGGACTGAGTATGCCACCATGGAGTCACCAAGGCCCTTTGCAAGGCAGTTAGCTCAGCTCTCGCAGTCATTGGGATTGCCACTGTCCATGTTTAAGGGAAGAAGGTTGTACACCTATGGATATGGAGAGGATGCATGGGAGATCACTACTTTCATATTCAGAGATGCCGCCTTGCCAAACCCAGTGCATTTGATCTACACCAAGACATACTGCAACTGGGGACTTGGAATCAACTTGGCCATACATGAAGCTCTGTCTCGCCAGTGCCAGTATGTCTGACACCTACTACCAGCGAATTCACCCTACCGTGACTATGGAAGGCGTGATGAAGATGGGAACATTGTGGTTACCCCGGGCGACAGGAACAACATACCGCCCCGTCGGAGGCACATAGAGGACATGGAAAGGGAGAATGGAGCTCTGGCAGAGAAGGTGAGGATGATAAAGGAGATTGTAGATTTTACTAGCAATGGTATGGTGGTCCAAGGACAGGAGATTGACACTTTGCATGAAGCTGTGGGAGTTCTGGAGAATGCCCTGATAGCCAGAGATGCAACCATAGCACATCTTCATGGTACTGTGCAGGAGAACACCCAGAACATACAACAGTTGCAAGGGACCGTCCAGGAAAGGGATCAAACTATTGAAGCTATGACAGCCCAGATTGCCGCTCTCCAGGCACAGCTGAATCCACCCTCTGATGATGACAATGGAGAGGATGGCAACAATGGGGATGATGATGACAGTGGAGATGATGATGATGATGAGGACGAGGATGATGATGATGGAGACGATGATGGTGGAGGAGATGAAGCTGTTGCAGTTGCAGCTGAGAATGAAGAAGAAGAGGAGGATCCAGAAGAGGTGGAGTTTGAAGTTTCAAGTGATGATTCAGGAGAGGTGTACACTCCGCCGCCATGGTTGTACCACGAGTCGAAGCGCCAACGCATGACCACAAGGACCTACCTCAATCTCTTCAAGAAGTAGATAGAAGTCCACCAATTAGTCCACGTTAGGTAAATTCGTTGGAATTAGTCTCGGTCGTTGTGAAGCTTAGTTCGTGTTAGTTTAAGAGTGATTAGTTACTTATTTGTGTACTCCAATATCCCAGGATTTATTTGTGCGAATTTTAATGAAAGAGTTATGGCAATTTGGTTACTATCTGCGTTATTTTCGCTGCAGTTTTTCTGCTGATACAGCAGTACTGCGCGATTTTTCATATTTTTCTGGTAACTCGGAAAAATCTGAAAAAAATTGGGCTGATGAGAAACTCTCTGTACTATATGTGCAAAAATCACCTAAATGTTCTGACGAGTTTAAGTCAGGCGGAAAAATTTGTGAACACTGCTGGACTGTTCTGGCAGATTGCTGTTTTGGTTGTTTAGTTGATCAACTGTTTAGTTAACCATTGCCAACTCTTGCAAAACTATTTCAGTAGGTATATACTACTAGGATAACACCTGGGATGTTGCTGGATCGCTTGTTTGTTGGTGTGTTGCTTGCTTGTGATTGTCTGCTATTGTTTGTTGTTGATTGATCATATGCATGGGTAGAATCCTATTACCGTAGTTGATTCTTTCTAAACTTACCTGTGCTGAACCGCAGATGCCTCCCCGCCGTCAGCCCACTGAGTTGGAGCAACTCATGGCAGCTCAGACACAGCTGACCCAAGTGATGACTCAGTTCATGGCGAATCAGAACAACAACAATGGAAACAATCAGCCTCAGGGAGATGCTCTCACCAGATTTCTGAGGCTAAGGCCAGCTAAGTTCTCTACTGCAACGGAACCAATGGTTGCTCTTGACTGGTTGCGTTCCGTCAACAAGGATCTAGTAACTGTTGGATGCACTGATGCTGAGAAGGTGAGGTTTGCCGCTCACCTACTAGAGGGACCAGCCGCTTCTTGGTGGGACACTTTTCAGATCACCCACCCGCTGGATACCGTAACTTGGGCAATGTTTGAGGAAGGTTTCAGGACCAACCACGTGTCTTCAGGAGTTCTGAGCCTGAAGAGGAAGGAGTTCCGCAACTTGCGCCAAACCAATCGCTCCGTGGCCGAGTACATTGAGGAGTTCAACAACCTGTCCCGTTATGCACCTGAGGATGTTGACACTGATGCAAAAAGGAGGGAGAGATTCCTGGATGGCCTCAGTGATGAGCTTTCAGTGCAACTACTGGTGGTTTATTGCCCCACTTTCCAGGAGCTTAAGGATAAGGCCAGAATCTTGGAACGGAAGCACAAACAGGTGGAAAGCCGCAAAAGAAAGAGCAACAATCATCACTCTGGATCACATCACAAATCTTGCACTTCGTATGATGGATCATGACCTAGTATTGGATTAGGAAGCCATAGATTTATTAAAGCCTATATTAAATCTGTCTTACATCTTATGCCTATCACCCTCGTAAATTCTTACCATATGCTATTCTCACACTTTCCTCTTTTACTTGATAGATGGGAGACGTCAGGACTGAGTATGTCACCATGGAGTCACCAAGGCCCTTTGCAAGGCAGTTAGCTCAACTCTCGCAGTCATTGGGATTGCCACTGCCCATGTTCAAGGGAAGAAGGTTGTACACCTATGGATATGGAGAGGATGCATGGGAGATCACTACTTTCATATTTAGAGATGCCGCCTTGCCAAACCCAGTGCATTTGATCTACACCAAGACATACTGCAACTGGGGACTTGGAATCAACTTGGCCATACATGAAGCTCTGTCTCGCTAGTGCCATTATGTCCGACACCTACTACCAGCGGATTCACCCTACCGTGACTATGGAAGGCGTGATGAAGATGGGAACATTGTGGTTACCCCGGGCGACAGGAACAACATGCCGCCCCATCGGAGGCACATAGAGGACATGGAAAGGGAGAATGGAGCTCTGGCAGAGAAGGTAAGGATGATAAAGGAGATTGCAGATTTTACTAGCAATGGTATGGTGGTCCAAGGACAGGAGATTGACACTTTGCATGAAGCTGTGGGAGTTCTGGAGAATGCCCTGATAGCCAGAGATGCAACCATAGCACATCTTCATGGTACTGTGCAGGAGAACACCCAGAACATACAGCAATTGCAAGGGACAGTCCAGGACAGGGATCAAACTATTGAAGCTATGACAGCCCAGATTGCCGCTCTTCAGGCACAATTGAATCCACCCTCTGATGATGACAATGGAGAGGATGGCAACAATGGGGATGATGATGACAGTGGAGATGATGATGATGAGGACGAGGATGATGACGATGGAGACGATGATGGTGGAGGAGATGAAGCTGTTGCAGTTGCAGCTGAGAATGAAGAAGAAGAGGAGGATCCAGAAGAGGTGGAGTTTGAGGTTTCAAGTGATGATTCAGGAGAGGTGTACACTCCGCCGCCATGGTTGTACCGCGAGCTGAAGCGCCAACGCATGACCGCAAGGACCTACCTCAATCTCTTCAAGAAGTAGATAGAAGTCCACCAATTAGTCCTCATTAGGTAAACTCGTTAGGATTAGTCTCGATCGTTGTGAAGCTTAGTTTATGTTAGTTTAAGTGTGATTAGTTGCTTATTTGTGTACTCCAATATCCCAGCAATGAGAAGGCCACAGTGAACCACATGAATGTGGAGGAGATTCCAGATGAGCCTGACCTTGTGATTGGTAAGTTCCCAATCAACACTTACCCTGCACTTATACTTTTCGATACTGGTGCATCGCATTCATTCGTATCAAGGGCATTTGTGGATAAGTATAAGTTACCTACTGAGTCTATGAAGAGGTCTTTTAGAGTGAGTTCACCAGGAGGAGATATGATAGCTAGTGCGGGATGCCGCGATTTAACTGTGAGGATTGGAACACACAACTTCATTGCACATTTGGTAGTGTTGGATTCACAGGGATTAGACGTTATTCTGGGTATGGATTGGATGTCTATGCATGGGGGACACATAGATTGTGCACAGCGAGCTGTTTCACTGAAAACCCCGGATGGTAAGAGGATTAGATTCAAGTCAGCTGCACGACCAGGAAGGTGTAAGTTGAATTCTCTTAAGGGGGTTAGCATGGATGCTGTGCCAGTGATTAGGGATTACCCTGACGTGTTTTCGGAAGAGCTGCCAGGAATGCCACCTAACAGAGAAGTAGAGTTTCTTATCGACCTGATGCCGGGAACAAGACCAATAGCAAAGAAACCATATAAGATGGATGTGGATGAGCTGAAGGAATTAAAGAAGCAGCTGGAGGAGCAGTTGGACAAGGGATTCATTCAGCCTAGTTCATCGTCATGGGGTGCACCTGTTCTGTTTGTGGAGAAGAAAGACAACACCAAGAGATTAGTGGTGGACTATCGCTCGCTGAATGAAGTAACCATCAAGAACAAGTACCCTCTGCCGAACATAAATGATTTGTTTGATCAACTGGAAGGAGCAAAGGTGTTCAGCAAGATTGATCTGCGATCTGGCTACTTTCAATTAAAGATCCGGAAGGAGGATGTACCAAAAACCGCCTTCACCACTAGGTATGGTTTATATGAGTATACAGTTATGTCTTTTGGACTAACGAATGCCCCGGCATATTTCATGACCATGATGAACAAGGTATTTATGGAGTACTTGGACAAGTTCGTGGTGGTGTTTATTGATGACATACTGATATATTCCAAGGATAATGCTGAGCATGAGAAACATCTGCGACTGATTATGGAGAAACTGAGGGAACATCAGCTGTATGCCAAATTCAGCAAGTGTGAATTCTGGCTTAACACTGTTGGGTTTCTTGGACACGTAGTGTCAGGAGAAGGAGTTGCTGTTGATCCAAGCAAAGTGACTGCAGTAACTGAGTGGGAAGCACCCAAGAATGCAGGAGAGATTCGAAGATTTTTGGGACTTGCTGGATATTACAGGAGGTTCATTGAAAACTTTTCCAAGATTGCTAAGCCGATGACTGAACTTCTGAAGAAGGAGAGGAAGTTTGAATGGTCAGACGTATGTGAAGCCAGCTTTCAGGAACTGAAGCGTCGACTAGTGACCGCGCCTGTTCTGTGTTTACCAGATCTTCAGAAGGATTTCCAAGTGTACTGTGATGCTTCTCGATAGGGACTTGGGAGTGTGCTGATGCAAGATGGGAGAGTAGTGTCATACGCCTCGCGACAACTCAAGCACCATGAGCGGAATTACCCCACACACGACTTGGAGTTAGCGTCAGTGGTTCATGCGCTCAAGGTATAGAGGCATTACTTAATGGGAAAGCACTGTGATGTGTACACCGACCACAAGAGCCTGAAGTACATATTCACGCACAAGGAACTGAACATGAGGCAAAGGAGATGGTTGGAACTTATCAAGGACTATGATATGAATCTGCAATACCACCCAGGAAAGGCCAATGTGGTAGCAGATGCTCTGAGCCGGAAGGTTTATGCCAATGGGTTGACAATTAGTGAATTGCCTGAGGATTTGTGCAAGCAGTTCAAGGACCTTAGACTGGAGGTAGTATCTGAAGGATACTTGGCAACAATGGAAGTCCAACCAACGCTACAGGATAGGATCATAAAGGCTCAGATAGGAGACAAGGAAATAGATGAGATAAAGGAAAAGATGAAGGAGAATCGGGAAAAAGATATTCACGAGGATGAGCATGGTACCTTGTGGTATGGAGACCGTTTGTGTGTGCCCAGCGACCCGGAGATAAGGGAGTTGATTCTGCAGGAGGCTCATAACTCGCCATACTCCATACATCCGGGCAACACAAAGATGTATATGGATTTGAAGAGCAGGTTTTGGTGGAACAACATGAAGGGAGATATCGCCAAGCATATTGCCCTATGTGACGTGTGCAGCCGAGTGAAGGCAGAACACCAGAAGCCAGCAGGACTGCTACAGCCATTGCTCGTGCCGGATTGGGAGTGGGATAGAGTGGGAATGGACTTTATCACAGGATTGCCCAGGACCAGGTCGGGATATGACTCCATTTGGGTAGTAGTCGACCATTTGACCAAGGTAGCCCACTTTATACCGGTAAAGACAACCTATACGAGTGCAAAGTTGGCCAAGATTTACATGGACAGAATTGTGTGCCTACACGGGGTTCCAAAGAGTATCGTATCTGATAGAGGCACCCAATTTACCTCACACTTCTGGCGCCAGTTACATGAGTCACTTGGCACTAGATTGGAGTTTAGCACAGCGTTTCACCCACAGACTGATGGACAGACCGAGAGGGTGAATCAGATTTTGGAGGACATGCTGAGAGCTTGCGCCTTGGCTCATGGCTCTAGTTGGGATGAGAATTTGCCGTATGCTGAGTTTTCCTACAACAACAGCTATCAAACCAGCATCAAGACATCACCGTTCGATGTGTTGTATGGGAAACGATGCCGTACACCATTGCTATGGGATGGAGTAGGAGAACGCCAGTTGTTTGGACCTGATTTGATCAAGGACGCTGAGAGGAAGGTCGCCTTGATTAGGGACAGACTGAAGGTAGCACAATCAAGACAGAAGAGCTACGCTGACGCCAAGCGCAAGGAAGTGGTGTATGAGATAGGTGATAGAGCATACCTCAGAGTGTCGCCACTTCGTGGAATCAAGAGATTTGGAATTAAGGGTAAGCTGGCACCTCGATTTATTGGACCGTATCGGGTCTTGGCACACATAGGAGAAGTTGCTTACCAGTTGGAGTTGCCAGAAGCTCTGTCCGCTGTTCACAATGTGTTCCACGTATCCCAGCTGAAGAAGTGCCACCCAGAGATGGTGGATACACCGTTGAGAGACACCGTACCGCTAGAGGAGGTTCAGCTTGAGAACGACTTGACCTATGAGGAGAAACCGATCAAGATTCTAGAGACAGCGGAAAGGATTACCCGTACCAAGACAATCAAGTTTTGCAAGGTACACTGGAGCCACCACACCGAAGAGGAAGCCACTTGGGAGCGTGAGGATGACATCCGAGAGGACTAACCACACCTATTTGCTAGCCGCGCCGAATCTCGAGGACGAGATTCATCTTAAGGGGGTTAGTCTTGTCACATCCCAAATTTTAGATTTGGTCTTGCATATCATTCATATCATTGCATCGTGCTTTTCCATGCAGAACCGTTGAGTGAAAAGGTTCGGCGAAACGCCAATTGCAAAACCCTATTCTATTTTGCTACGAGGTTCCTGCGGGAAGATTTAGTAGGACTAGCGGACCACCCTTGTAGATTTGTGGTTTCGCTCAAACCTTGACGCTAGATTGTTCCCCTCGACTGTATGAACCCGTAGGCGCAAGAATCGCTCGAATCGGAGCTCGTACGGAGAAGTTGCGGCCGTTTGAGTGAATCGTCGGAAAACGGTCCGAATTTCTGGACCGATTTCCGAATCCGCGTCCAATTCTGCGCCGAATTGGAGTAGGACCCGCGCAAGGGGCCCACTTAAATAGGCCACACGCCCTCAGGAACCGCACCCGCACGCCCCGCCTGCCCCGCCTCGATCCGCGCGATCGCCGCCGCCATCTCGTTCCGCGCGCCCCCGCCAGGCTCCGCCGCCATCGCCCTCCGCCGTCGCCCTCCGCCGTCGCCGCCGCCTCCGCAGGTACACGCCGCCGGCGCCATCCCCCACCTCGCCTCCACCCGCCGTGACCCCGCCGCCCCACAGTACCCGTGCCGCCTCGCCGCCCTTCCGCCGCCGGCGCCCCGCGCCACAGCCGCCGCCGAGCCGCGCCTCGCCCGCGCGCCACCCGCGGCCGCCAACCGCCGCCGTGCGCCGCCATCTGCCTCGCCGCCGCCGCTGCTGCTAGCGCTGCTGCGCTGCTGCCGCCGCGCGCATGCGCTGCCGCGTGCGCCTGCTGCTGCCTCGCGCGCGCCCTGCCGCGCGCTGCTGCGCGCCGCTGCCGCTGCAAGCCGCCACTCGCCGCTTGCTGCGCGCGCGCTCGCTTAGCCGCTGCGCCGCCTCGCTGCGAACGCCGCACGCCGCTCGCTGCCGCATGCATGCACGTACGCATGCCCGCACACGGCGCCGTCTTGCGCGCCTCGTTGACGATCTTGAACCGCTCGTTGACCGTCTCCCTCCGTGCAGGAAGAACCCCGACGCCGAAACCGATCGCCGCCGTCCGTTTCGCCGTTTGTTTCCGGTAAGACTGCAGCCACCGTCAGATCTCAGATCAGCGGCTTAGATCGTTCGTTGACCGGTCAGACTCAGGCGTTGACTAGTCAGACGCCCAGTCAGCAGACGCTTTGACCAGTCAACAGACACAATTGACTAGTCAATTTCGTTAATCCTTTTAGTTGACATATTTCGGTAGAAACTTGTAAATTGCGTAGAAATTAAACCGCTTGGCCAAAAATTGCAAATAAAATATGTGTAGATTCAGTGAGTCGTGTAGAATCTCGCTGTACATTTGGTTCAGGCTTTTGCAGCAAGGTTTAGTACAGTTTAATCAAACTAGTTAGTGGGCTTTTCGGAGTAATAAATTCGTAGAAAAAGATCCGTAGCTCCAAAAATCGCGTATGATATGTCCCTGAATTCAGTGGAACGAGGAGAATCTCATCATGAATTAAAAAGATAGGCTTACAGTAAAAACTTCTGCAGAAACTATCTATTGGCTTTCTGCAGTGTTTTAATTACTCGGGGAGTTTTATAATTCCTTTTTGAGTAATTCCAGTTGGTACTGTTTCTAACCAGCGATGCCTATGCGGTAGAATTTCCCCAAGATTTTACAAATAGTATACTACCGGTAGTGAATTATTTGAGTTCTAGCTCTAGTTTGGAGCATTACTTTTGCTTAATAGTTTTCCTAGCGCTAAAACTATTTTCCATGCATGCAATCGGTAGTACTATGGAATAGGATGTTGTGGTGCAGCTGTAGCACCAATTCACTTGTCGCTCTTGCATTCATGCATCATATTTGTTGCATATGTTGTGGATTGTTTGTTTATGAATGCAATTGTATCGTGTAGATTGTGACGAGTGCAACGCTTGCCCGTGTGTGGATTGTTCTTCTGACCGCTACAACCAAGGGAAGTAGATGCTACTTTGTTCATGATATCGTCCTACTATTTTCAATGCATTGTCGTGTATTTTGTAGTTGCATGAGTAGGATGATACTATCGCTATGCTATGTCCTATTATGTGGTAGGGCCTTCCTTGTAGATGAAACACCGATGGTAGATGTGCTTAGCCATGCTGTGTTGAACGAGGGCTGGGTTACATCATTGATACTTGTTTTCTCAAAGTATTGGTTTGTGAAAACTAAAAACAACTTAATCAATGAACCCCCTGGGTGTGATGGTATTGATAATTTTTGGTGGTTTCATTGCGGAAAGGCACCCAGGTATCAAGAGAGAATGATTGGCTTCTTTATTGTGTAGCTTACGTGTACAACCATGTGCCAATAATGGAATGGGCGGTTGGTTGGACTTAGTAGGTTGTGGTGACCCGAACCCGCGTATCCAGAGATGTAGAATTTTGGTAGGTTGGACCGGTGCGCGTCGGGATTGGGGAGATACTTCCCGAACGGTCTCAACTTGGACTTCTCCCTATCACCACTCAAAATGAGAGTGATGGTACGAGCTGGGCTGGCCAAGTCACATGGGTAAAGTGTACTAACCTCTGCAGAGTGTATAATCTAATCGATTAGCCGTGTCCCCGGTTATAGACATCTGAGTTGCTTGATATTGATTCCATGACATGTTTCTCGCTCATTCTAATTTCATAATTGTTTTAACGTTGTTGGGTTAACTTAATTGGGATCTTTCCAAAGAAAATCAAAAACTGTTTATGAAAGTAGGACAAAGTTATTTGTAAATACAAGCCAGACACAGCTCCAATTGCCAAATATGCATGTAGATGTTAGTACTATTGTCTCCTTTACTAGCTCTACTTGCCATACATTCCATGTATTGACCCTTCGGGGCTGCTACGTTTCATGTTGCAGGTTATTCCGATTCTGAGTAATCGATATAGGCCACGGTACTCCACTCGGCACTTGTTCACTTGTGGGCAATTTGAAGAATGGAGGATTTACCTTGTTTATGTTGCTACCTGAATAATTTGAGCTAGCCTTGAGCTAAGCTTTTATTGTAATAATGGTACTCTGGATCTTCGTTATCTATGATACACGGTTATTTTGCTATGTTATTCATCTAACTCTATTGTGGGCCAATGAACCGATCCATGGATTGGCATGTCACATAGAGGCCACGGTCTTTTCAGAACCGGGGTGTTAGAGAGACCAACAAGGCCATTGTGGATAGTAAGACCACAAGTGGTAAAACTATGTCTCATGATGACTTTGCGGGAAGTGCTAACCTTCACTATGTTCTAATGCGTGATTATTATGTTGATGTGTATGCACAATATGTTGGCACATATGATGGTCATATTGCTTGGTCTATTTGGGTCCCCAAGACCCTTGTCGCTAACAAAAGAGGACCCATTGAAAAATGGGTACCTAAAGATTAGCTTGATCTTTTGTAGACATATGCTTCTGGAGGGTCAAAGTGGGTGCTTGATAGTGGTTGCACAAGTCATATGACCAGAAGCTCGTCTATTGTCAAGGACCTAAAGCCAAATGATGATCAAATAACCATGACATATGGCGACAAGTCAAAGTCTAAGGTAATGGGTTTCGGCAAGGTAGTGGTTGCTCACGACATTACACTCGTGAATGTCATGCTTGTTGAGACCCTTGGATACAATTTACTTTCAGTCTGTTCTCTTGGAAAGATGGGCTTTGCCGTCTTTATTGATAATGATATTGTGGTCCTCATGTGGAGCAAGTCTCTCAAGGTCGCTTTCGTTGGGTACGTCGAACATGACTTGTATGTGGTGGACTTTTCGGGGCAAACCACTACAAGTGCGATGTGCTTATTCGGAAAGGCCGATGTGGGTTGGTTATGGCATCGCCGACTAGCCCATGTTAATATGAGAACTTTGCAAAGTCTCCACAAGGAGGTCCATATTGTTGGACTAAAATAAAATGTTTCCTTTGCCAAAGATCGTGTTTGCAGGGCTTGTGTAGGAAAGATGCATGATGCTCCCCACAAGCTAAAGAACCGCATAAAGTCAACCAAGATCTTGGAACTCCTTCAGGTGGATCTCTTTGGTCCTCCATCTCATGCAAGTCTTGGTGGGAAGAAATATTGTTTGGTGATTGTTGATGACTTTTCAAGATACTCCTGGGTATATTTCTTCAAGTTGAAGAGTGAGACCCAAAAGACCTTCATCGACTTCATCAACATGGTTCAACGTCAATACAATATTTCCGAGTTGATTATAAGAAGTGACAACGGCACTGAGTTCAAGAACTACACCTTGAATGATTTACTTAGTGATGAGGGGATAAAACACCAATATTCCACTGCATATACCCCTCAACAAAATGGTGTGGCTGAGAGGAAGAACCGGACACTTATTGAGATGGCTAGGACTATGTTGGCAGAGTTTAAATATCCATACAACTTTTGGGCCGAAGCCATCTCCACCGCTTGCCATGCATCTAACCGGCTCTACCTCCACAGAGAAATCAACAAGACTCCATATGAAATACTTACCGGTAACAAGCCCAACATATCTTACTTCCAGGTGTTCGGTTGTAAGTGTTTCTATCTCATAAAAGGTTGTCGTTTTTCCAAATTCGAGTCTAAAGCATTAGAGGGTATTTTTGTTGGCTATGGTCTCGAATCTCACACTATAGAATCTATGATAAGCTCTCTAGAGCCGTCATAGAATCTTGTAGTGTGACCTTCAAAGAATATGATGGTCCCCAAGGGGGCGTCTTGATGCTTGTGATGCAGATGATGAAATGCCTCAGGATGCCACAGGAAGAATGGGTGTGGGATTTATCCCCCGTTGAGGAACTCCTTATGGCGGATCGATAAGAACTATGCTCTACTCAAGTGGAGCCCTCATCTTCACAACATCAACAAGCTCCATCCACCGAGGAGGGAAATGACTCAAGCCAAAGACAAGATGTGGACCCTCAACATGTTGATCAAAGTGACAAATCTAATCAAGAGGAGCTTGATTCATTCTCCAGGATGTCAAGTGGTGCCAAGTCAATTATTCAAGGAAGATCTGTACAAACTGCCTTGAGACAAGCTCAAATCGATTCTAGAAGAGTGCTTGATCAAGACCAAGGTCAATCTTTGCCTCTTAATGAAGAGAATGATTCCCGTGATGATCAAGGTCAAGTTGATGGTCAAGACAAGGACTAAAATGATGAAGAGGGCCCCCCAAGAAACAACGAGGAGATCCACGCTCGCCGTGAAGCTAGAAAGGAGAGAATGTTGGAATTAAGAGACCACTCTCTACAAAATGTGGTTGGTGACCTAAGGAAAGGAATTTCCACAAGAGCACAATTGAAGAAGTTCAGTGAACACCAAGCACACATATCCATGATTGAACCAAAGGAAGTGTGGGAAGATCTTGAAGATTCGGATTGGTTGGAAGCTATGCACAAAGAGCTCAACAACTTTCAGATAAACAAAGTATGGAAGTTAGTTGAGAAGCTAAAGGATTGCCGCAATGTTATAGGCACAAAGTGGATATTCAAGAACAAGCAAGATGAGCATGGAATTATAGTAAGGAACAAGGCAAGATTGGTTGCACAAGGGTTCTCTCAAATTGAAGGCATTGATTATGGAGAGACATATGCACCCGTGGCTCGCCTTGAGTCCATCTGTATCCTTCTTGCTTATGCGGCACATCATAACTTTAAGTTGCAACAAATGGATGTAGAAAGTGCATTTCTTTATGGTCCATTAAATGAGTTGGTATATGTAAAGCAACCCCCGGGATTTGAGGATCCCAACTTCCCAAACCATGTCTACAAACTTGATAAGGCGCTCTATGGGCTCAAGCAAGCCCCCACACACGTGGTATGAGCACCTTAGAGAGTTGTTGTTTGACTGTGGATTTGAGGTTGGGAAAATCGATCCCACTCTTTTTACTAAGAAGGTCAATGGGGAGCTTTTTGTATGCCAAATATATGTTTATGATATTATCTTTGGCTCATCTAACAAAGCTTTTAATGATGAAATCTCAAAGCTTATGACTAGTAGGTTCCGCATGTCTATGATGGGGGAGTTGAGAGTATTTCTTGGTTTTGAGATCAAGCAAGTTAGAGGAGGGACATTCTTCAACCAAGCCAAGTATACTCAAGATATGCTCAAGAGATTCAATATGCAAGATTTAAATGGATCTCCTACTCCCATGGCTACAAAGACTCATCTAGAACAAAATCCAAATGGTAAAGATGTGGATCAAAAGGTATACCGGTCCATGATTGGTTCTTTGCTTTACCTTTGTGCATCTAGGCCCAATATTGTGTTGAGTGTAGGTGTGTGTTCAAGATATCAAGTGGCTCCTAAAGAAATCCATTTAATGGCGGTCAAGAGAATCTTTCGATATTTAGTTCATACCCTATTTTATGGTCTTTGGTATCCTCGAGGTTCAACATTTGCTCTCTGTGGATACACGGATTCGGATTGGGCGGGTGATAAGGATGATAGAAAATTAACATCTGGGGATTGCCAATTCCTTGGTAGGTCCTTGGTATGTTGGTCTTCTAAGAAGCAAAATTGTATATCTCTCTCCACCACCGAAGCCGAGTATGTGGCAGCTGCTAGTGCTTGCACCCAATTGCTATGGATGAGGCAAACATTAAAGGAATACGGTGTCCATTGTGGCAAAGTGCCTCTTCTATGTGACAATGAAAGTGCTATCAAGATTGCCTACAACCCGGTGGATCACATAAAGGACAAAGCATATTGAGATTCGGCATCACTTCATTAGATATCATGTTGCTCGAGGTGATATTGATCTATCATATGTGTCAACCAAAGACCAACTTGCCGACATCTTCAGGAAGACACTTGATGAAGCAAGGTTTTGCTATTTGAGGAATGAACTAAATATCATAGATTCAAGGAGCTTGACTTGATTATATTGCATTCTCACCTATGAATTGACCCGTATTTGGTTTAGGTGTAGGCATGGATATAAGGGGAGTGCGGTTCTAATTGGTTGGACTATCCCTCCCCCCATTATGCGCAAAGCAATCAAAATCATTCATCTTAATATCATTTTGTGATATGTGAGCTTAAATGATGAGTTTCGGTAATGGACCCAAGATATATCTTCGTGGTGTCAAGCCGAGTATACTCAAATATGGTGGCCTAGGCCACCACCCTCTTTCACTCGAGAGGTTGGTGCTTACTCATGTTTGTCATCTTTTGATTCTTTGTTGATATTAGTATCATGCACTCTCCTTTGGTTTTTGATATCTTTATCCCTATTTTCAGAGTGCATGTTCTTCACATTGTGACTATCTAAACCCACGCCTTTCTACTCCCTCGAAAAACCCTCATCCAATCTGCACAAGAATCCTTCCTTTCACCCTGGCTTGGAATCAGGTGGCACCGGTACTACCTGATTAGGAGCGGTACTACCGGACCTGGGTGGCTCCCAGGTCGTTTCCTGGAAACTACTCCAGGCGTGGTACTACCGCCCATATGCCCGGTAATACCGATCACCGGTACTACCGGTTGCTGAACCGGTACTACCGCTTGCGAGCGGTACTACCGCTTCAGTAACCGGTACTACTGGTCGGCGTTTTTCCTGGTATATATTGGTCGCATGGGGGGGAGGCACCCTTCAGTGCCTTATTTTTCTCCCCGCCCTCCACACATACCACCGCCACCGCCGGAGCCCTTGATGCCGTCGGGGCCTCGACGCGTCCTCCTCTCCTCGGATCCTCCTTGGATTCGGACTCCTTGCGGGCTCCCACTCCTTCTCCATCGCCATGGATCCCGGTACACCCGCCCCACTCTCTCTCAATTTTAATTTCCTCATTGGATCTAGGTCTTGCTTAGATTTGTGAAGAAATTGACGTGTCGTGAGGTTGTACCGCCAAAAATTCCTTGTTTCCTGTAAGAATCGTCGATTTAGGAGGTACTGAGGCCAATTTGGACCGTGCTCTATCTTTGTTGGGCGTGTCACTGCTCGACCGGTAGCACGTGTAGTACCAGTTCCTACTACCCACAATATTTCTTTAAATCCTAGATTCTTTGTGGCTTGCCTTGGGTTCTTGTGCTCTTACCCCCTTGTTGTTCCCCCTCTTGCTTTCATAGGTGCAGGTGGTTCTAGGGGTGCTCGTAAGTGCTCCAAGGAAACTCATGAGATTGAATAGGAAGAGACGGAGTCCGAGGAAGAAGTCATGCCTTAGCCTAGCCGTCGTATGAAGATTCCTGCTTTTCGAGGTGGCCGTGGGGGTCGTGAGGGGATCACCAAGCGGTCTGCTGGTCGTGGTAGTGCTCCCCCTCCTTGTCCCCCTTCCTCGGGGCGCATCAAGAGTTGCAGCTCAGGGCCATCAGGGACAAAGAAACTGTCTGACATATCTAAGTCTGAGTTCCGCTCTCTGAGGATTGATAATCCCTATGTCCGCGCCCGTGACAAGGACAGGGAAGACAGCTTGTTCTACAATGACTTCCAAGAGCGTGTCTACCATGAATTCCTTATGGAAAATGTTCAAATGGTTGTGCCATAGCTGTGGATTCATATGGGTCACATCGACAAGAATCTTGAGTACTTCGCCGAGGCCAAAGAAATCTGCACTCACCTTGGTATCCTCCCCATTATGGAATTTAATCATGACTATGAGCCTCTTCTCATTGCTCAATTTTATGCCACTGCTCACTTCTCAACTGGCCGCTCTTGGAAAATCACTTGGATGACTCAAGGTGCAATCAAGGAGGCCACTCTTGCTGAATTTGCTGAAATTCTGGGGTATGAAGATCGTGGTCGTGACACTCCTTGTGGTTTTCGCTGTCACTTGCGTGAGCACCCCTCCAAGAAGGATGTTCTTGCACCTCTTTATATCCGGGGCCGCGGTGTTCCTAGCAAGATCAAGGATCTTCTCCCCACGTATGACATTCTCCACTGCATCTTCCGTGAGACCGTTGCTCCTCGTGCGGGAAACAAAGATGA
This sequence comes from Avena sativa, assembly GCA_916181665.1. Lineage (NCBI taxonomy): Eukaryota > Viridiplantae > Streptophyta > Magnoliopsida > Poales > Poaceae > Avena > Avena sativa. The sequence continues at coordinate 225,317,918 of OV702296.1, forward strand.
AATTCATGGATACTCTGTTAATTTGTTGCTCAACACCTTCCTCAACAAAGACTCCGGCACCGCTCTTGATGTGATGGATTATATATGGAATAAGATGGTTGCTGCTGCCTACTCCCGGAGGGTTCCGCCTTTTGATCCCTACATCATGGCTCTCATTGTTTCCAAGTGCCCTCCCATTGCCAGGACCCTGTCCTCTCGTCCTCTCATTGTGCACCGGTTCAAGGCCCTCAAGATCAAGGAGCATGCCAAGCCCCGCAATGTGGACGGTGATGAGGTGGATGAAGAATGCAATGTGATTGAGGCCGATTCTGAGGATGCCGACAATGGCCGTGATGCATATTATGTTGTCTCCCATCGCAAGAATGCCCAGCCATCTTGGGCCAAGAGGATGGAGGCCAAGCTCAATAAGATCTTTTGCATCCAAGTTGACAATCAAAAGCGCATGTATGAGGCTCATGTGTATGCCAAGAAAGCTTGTGCTCGACAGAAGGACTTGATGGAAGCTCAAGGATTGACCATCTCCGAGGGTTCCGAGACCAACATCACCCCTGTAGACTAATGGATCTCCAAGCACAGCCAGTGGGCTAATGATGTCTCTTCCTCGCACCGTGCTCCACCCACCTATGAGGAGGACTTTGATGATGAGGAGGAGGATTGACTGTCGGGGCGTTAGTCTTGCACTTGTCCCTTTTTGGCGTCTTGATGCCAAAGGGGAGAAGTTGCACCTTAGGCATGCGGGTGTTGCATGGGAAGTCACAAGCCCGTTCTTACTTTGATCTTTTAATTGCTTGTGAACTTTGATTTCCTCCTAATTATGTGTGAACTCCTATTTATGTGTGAATTCTATGTACTAACTATTTGGGAACTACTAGTGCTATGTATGGTGAAATTATGTGGGTATTTCACGGATCCATCTTGTGATGATATGCGTTATTCACTGCCAATATTTTTCTCATCACAAGTTATTGTGCAAAGGTATGAATTCAAATGCTATTATCTCTATTTGTGCACTCATGATGTGTTTGTAAAATAGAGGGGGAGGATTGATCCTAATCATCCAGGGGGAGCCCCGTCCCTATTTTTCAAACACCTTGTTTATCTCCCCAATATTATCTTGCAAAGGTGTGTTGCCATCAAACACCAAAAAGGGGGAGATTGAAAGAGCATTTCCTATTCCTGAGATTTTGATGTTTGATGATAACACACCTATCGATTTAATCGTGCGCTAAGTGTTTCTTAGGATTTCTAGGTTGTGGCACAAATATTAAATTGCCCACAGTTGCACTTGCCAAAGTCACCAGTGATGACCGGTAGTACCGGTTGTAACAACCGATACTACCACTTGGCACCGGTACTACCGCTCGCTTGTACCGGTTGCATCTAACTGAGTAGGGAAGGCTTCGATTTTCCTCAGTACCAACCGGTCCCGCGGAGCGGTACTACCGCTCGGACCGGTAGTACCGCTTGTGGCATGCGGTACTACCGCTTGGACACGATAGTGCCGCTTGGCAGTACCGGGCAACACTGAGGGTATACTAAACCTTTCCTTCTCGCTCAGTACCAACCGGTACTTGGAACCGGTAGTACCGCCCTGACCGGTAGTACCGCCCCTCACGACCGGTACAACCGCTTGGCGGTAGTACCGCAAGTTGGGTCCGGGCGTGGCTGAGGCTGGCTCGACCATGTGGCGCACCCTCCTGGTACTTGGTCCGGTACCTGACCAGTAGTACCGGTTGTAACCGGTACTATCGCTTGAGTACCGGTAGTACTAGTGCATTTAATGCCCAACGGGCAGATCTGCTCAGGGAGCTATAAATACCCCTCCACCTACCTTGGGACAAGGTGCTCGTTGCATTGAAGACTACCACCTCCATTAGAGCCACCAAATCGCCAAGATCTCTTCTCTCAACCATCCAAAGTCATTGATCTTTGGAGAATCGAAGGAGGAGCCCTTCATCTACTGCTTCACCAAAAGAGATCTTCATTTCCCCCTCATTCATTTGAGGGCCCCTTGCTCTAGTGTTTATTTGGAAACTCTAGTTCTAGATTTGGTTCTAACAAGTTTGTCTTTGATTGTGTGACAGCTTGCTTGTATTCGGGAGCCTCCAATTAAGTTGTGGATGTGTGCCTCGAACTTGTTGTAAAGGTGTCGGCTTCCACCTTGAAGGTTGCCGATATAGTGGAAGAGCTGAATCGAACCCATCGGGATGAGGTTCATCAGATAACGAGGCCTTTTGTGGCGTAGGTGGTTTGATACCACCCCCTATCCAAACATAGACGTACTTCCCCTCAAAATGAAGGAACTACGGGAAACAAATCCTTGTGTCTCCGTGTCCACCACTTGGTTACCTCTATCCTTTACCGCACTTTACTTTACTTGTTCGTGCTTTGTCTTGTGCTAGGTTGTACTCGTTTGACATATAGGTAAATTCACCTTAGTTGCATACTCTAGAGAATTTACCTTTCTTGTCAAACCCTAACTTGGAAAAGAAGAAAATTTGAAGTAGCACTTATTCACCACCCCCCTCTAGGTGCCCATATGATCCTTTCAGATACGTTTCCGACGTATCAAGCATCCCCAGGCTTAACTCATGTTCGTCCTCGAGTAGGTAAGTGATAAAAGAATAATTTATGAGGTGACATGCACCATCAAAACCAAGATCAAACCATTTGCAAGCATTGAAAGCTGGGATCAAAGAACTATGCATGCAACATGAAAGGCTACAAACAAAGATCATGAATAACATGCATTGAAAAACGTTTGTTTGTTTCACAGACAGAAAACATGGAATAGTGGCAATCATCTTGTCCCTCATAGAGTAGCAAATAGATGCATAGGACACCTTCAAAGTTCATAAGAGTGACTATATAAAAATAGCACAAGAACAAGTAATATCACAATATGCATCAATCAATAAGTTTTGGGACACTACACATAGAACTAAGAATGGCAACTATACTCTCTTAATGGTGCCTAAAGGTAGAAGGTGGAGACTCAACATAATAGTGGGAGAAATGCCCTTCATAAGGGAAGCAGGGATTTCAAGTTTCAAAAAGAGCTTCCAAAAATTATGGTACTTGTTAGCTTTCAACCCTCATTGCCCCTATCATAAGCATCTTGAAGTGATTAAGGTTAAAGTGAACAAACTATGGAGTATATGCTTGACAAAGTATAAGTTGGAAATCTCAAGTCCCTTGAATACGAGGGCCACACCTCATGCTACTCAACTTCAGTCACCTGTAAGTTCTTATCATAGTAAGTACATGCATATCATAGAGAACCGCAAACGCGGTACCCCTTGCACATGGTACAAGAGCTATTACATAACCAAAATGACAAGGCAAGCAGACAATGAGCATCTTAGCGATCTTTTTATTTACTATGTGCATAGATTTTTATTGAGGATGCTTCATAGATAGCTCATTATGGTGATGCTGCAAGTTTCCACCATGATTAGGCATGGCTTAGGCTAGTGTCCTAGGCGTTTCTCTAACACAAAATACATAACTCAATGGACTTACAAGCTCCCTCTTTATTTCACACCGGTGACATCCATAGACAAAAGAGCATGATATCAACTGTGTACAAAGTACACGTGCAATGTTGAAAATGTTCCCCATGACAGCATGGTTCTGCTAATTCCAACGTATAAGTGCAAGAATATACAACATAGACGACACAATGGTTCAAGTTTATTAGGGGCAAAGAATATAAAGTGTGCCATCAAGTTTGTGAGGGCTTTAATCACTAATTTTTCACATAAAAAATAGTTTTAATTGGAAGATAGCTGAAAACAAGAATATACTTGGAATGGTGTAACACACCATGCATAGGAATTTATAGTGGACACTTTGGAATAACTTGGTTTCTTGGGAGTTGGAAGCATGAGTAGAGCTTACTCATACAAGTGGAGGCTAGCAAAAGACTGGGAGCAACCAACTAAGAGAGCAATAGTGACCATCATGCAGAGCGACAAAACATTACTAATCAAAGAATAGAGTGGTACTACAAGTCAAGGACTAAATGATCATAGAGGATATGGTGATTTGTTCATAGTCATAACATGGTGTGAGCATGTGCCAAGTTAACCCAAACAAAGCATCAAAGGAGAATAACACAATACTATGCTTTTGCATGCTAAAACAACGCATAATTTCTTCAAAGCACACTAAGCAATCCCAATTGTTTGGAACAAGAAATACTACAACAATAATCACTAAGCATATGGTCAAAACAACACCTAGCATGTCATGCTAAAGTCTAAGTCACAGTCAATGCAAGCTTCTCTTGCACTTCCAAGCAAGAACTTTCTACTCCTTTCCAACACCAATTGACTTAATTGAAACCACAAAGCGAGAACGGGGGTCCAAACTAGTTTATTCAATAAAAATAAACAAACTAATCAAAGCAAATGAAAACTAAGACTCTCCAAGAACAACACAAATGAGCATGAAACAATAAAAACGAAGTGTCTAGAAAGACCTGAGCTTTTTATTGATGAAGAAGGGGATGCCTTGGGCATACCCAAGCTTTGACGCTTGTACCTCTTGGATATTTCTTGGGGTGAAACCATGGTGGCATCCCCAATCTTGAGCTTTTGTCCATTCTTTATCTCATTACATCATTCTCTCTCTACACCTGAAATTTTTCCTTCATACAAAACTTCACACAATCTTCATTAGCAACATTAGTGTATTCAAAAGATAATAGACCTTTAGGCAAAGCTTTGGAACAGAAAAACTTTTCAATAAAAACACAAGATATTGTAGCAACTCCTTAAAAAACTCAATTCCCCAAAAGAGAACTCAAAAAGGAATCAATAAGAAGCAAATGCAAATAATTGCAGAAATCTGTCAAAACAGACCAGCAGGTAGAAACCGATTTTTTCGAAAATCTTCTGTTGGTCAAATCAAAAAGTGTTGAACTAACGAAAGTTAGGTAACATACTGGGGGATCTATTCGTAAATTGTAAGATCAATCCGACTTACAGATAGTCCTCACGAGTTTTTATGGTGGAGGATAGAAATCTATTTCGGGACAGCAACTCCCCAAATCTTACTTCCCCCTCATTAGAGGTCATTCTTGGCACAAAAAGCAAACAAAAAGGATAGTGAGAGGTCATTACTGAAGTAATAACTTTCAAGACTCAATAAAACTCTTGGGTTATCTCCCAACAAGTACTTTTCTTTAACGCCTTTAAGTTAGGCACAAGAAGCAAGAAATCAAGTATTTTCAAATGAAGAAGCATTAACATCAAACCTTGCTTTCAAAGGAGGAGCAAAAAGAAACTTCTCTCTCCTCATAGGGAAGTGTTAAATACCTTTCTTGAATGAAAATTGATATTTAATGGTGCCTTCTTTCATATCAATGATGGCACCAACAGTTCTAAGAAAAGGTCTTCCCAAAGTAATAGGACAAGAAGCATTGTATTCAACATCCAAAACATAGAAATCCACAGGGACATAAGCATTATTAACCATAATGAGAACATCATTAATACTCCCCATGAGTTTCTTCTTAGCATTATCATTAAGTGGGACATCCAAATAACAATCTTCCAAAGGTGGCAAATCAAGCATTTCATAAATCTTCCTAGGCATAATAGAGATACTAGAACCAAGATCACATGAAGTTTTGAGATCAAAGTCATTCACTTGCACATTAATAATGGGTTCCCAACTATCTTCTACTTTCCTAGGAATAGAAGCTTTGTGTTTTAGCTTCTCTTCCTTAATATTCACAAGAGCATCTGTAATGTGTTTAGTGAAAGCAACATGCATATCACTAGCATCAGGACTTCTAGCAAGTTTTTGCAGCAACAAAATCACTTCAGAAATATTGCAACCATCTATATCAAAATCAAACTTAGCATCGCTAGTAGTAGACTCAATAGTCTTAGGCATTGTAGGAGGAGGAATAGGGACCACTTGTGGTTTAGTGGTGATGGTGCACACACTATTGTTTCTATCAATTTCAGCTTCCCTTTCCCACTTAGCATGAAGTTGAGCTAACAGTCTAACATTTTCATCAATAGTAACTTGTATGGCATGAGTAGCAGCAAAGGTACTTTCCATGGTTTCAGTTTTAGGCTTCTAGCATCCATTGTATTAATCAAGGAGGACTGTGCTTCAGACAAAGAGGAAATTTTTTCTCAACATTCAAAAGCTTTTCCTCTATAGTCTTGTTGAAAGTGGTTTGTTTACCAATAAAGTCTTTGAGCATAGCTTCAAGTTTAGAGGGGGCACTTCTAGCATTGTTGTAGGAGTTTCCATAGGTATTGCCATTATTAGAAGGATAGGGCCTATAGTTGTTACCACCAAAATTATTCCTATAGGCATTGTTGTTGAAATTGTTGTTTGTAATGAATTTCACATCAACTTGCTCTTCTTGAGAAACCAAAGAGGCTAAAGGAACATTATTTGTATCTAAAGGAGCTTTCCCGTTAACAAGCATAGACATAATAACATCAATCTTATCACTCAAAGAGGAGGTTTCTTCAACAGAATTTACCTTCTTACCATGTGGAGCTCTCTCAGTGTGCCATTCAGAGTAGTTAATAATCATATTATCAAGGAGCTTTGTTGCAGCACCCAAATTGATGCCCATAAAGGTACCTCCAGCAGCTGAATCCAACAGGTTCCTTGAAGAGAAGTTCAAACCTGCATAAAAAGTCTGTATAATCATCCAAGCAGTGAGTCCATGAGTGGGACAATTCTTAACCAAAGATTTCATTCTTTCCCAAGCCTGAGCAACATGTTCATTATCAAGTTGTTTAAATTTCATAATATCACCTCTCATAGATATAATCTTAGTAGGAGGGTAATACTTTCCAATAAAAGCATCTTTGCACTTAGTCCAAGAATCAATACTATTTCTAGGCAAAGATAGCAACCATTCTTAGCTTTTCCTCTCAAGGAGAAAGGAAAAAGCTTGAGCTTAATAATATCTCCATCTACATACTTATACTTTTGCATCTCACAAAGTTTAACAAAGTTATTGATATGGGCAGCAGCATCATCCAAATTAGCACCAGAAAATTGCTCTCTCATCACAAGATTCAACAAAGCAGGCTTAATTTCATAAAAGGTAGCATCAGGAGAAGGTGGAGCAATAGGAGTGCTAAGGAAATCATTGTTGTTGGTGCTAGTAAAGTCACACAACTTGGTGTTCTCAGCAGAGTTCATTTTGGCAAACGTGCGCAAGCCAAAAACAGCAGCAACAGCTAGAGCAGTAACTAATTTTTTTGGGTTTTTGAATAGAGAAAGCAAACCAAAGTAGACTAATTTTTTTTGGATTTTTTGATAAAAAGAGGCAATCAAAACCAAGCAAAAGAAACTAAGAAAACTAAAAACAAAGTAAAGATAAAGTAAGTGGAGGACTCCCCTTGTGAAGACGTCCTTAGCCTCCCCGGCAACGGCGCCAGAAAATCTTATTGGCTGTGCGTGGTGCACTTCGTTAGACACCCCAAGAGCAAGGTGTGTTGAGCACAGCAGCAAGTTGTCCCTCAGTAGAGACCGAGGTTATCGAACCAGAAGGAGGAAGGAAATGTCTCAAAGGTTTTGCAAGCAACATGGAAACCTGCACAACACAAACTCAAGACTTTGTCCCAACGAAAAGTGAGGTTGTCAAGCTCACCAGTTTGCTGTAACAAAGGATTAACTGTATGGTGTGGAAGGTAATGGTGGTTTGCAGCAAGTAAACAGTAATAGTGGAAGATGTATCAATGGTAAAGATTGGAGCAGGGTCCATAGTTCACTAGAGGTGCTCTCCCTAGATAAACAACATGGCATGAAGGGTAAACAAATTACAACAGGGCAATTAGCAGGAACTGAGCAAGGCATAACAATGCAATACTAGTCAGAAAGATCCTATGAAATTCGATTGGGCAATACAACAAGATACATAGACCGCCATCCAACTGCATATATGACTAGTAGTCCACCTTCAGGTTATCATCCGAACCCCTTCCAGTATTAAGTTGCTAGAAATAGACAACTGCTTTAAGCAAAGTGTGTAAGGTAAACAATCCACTTGTTCCATGAACAAGAGACCGTTGTTTTCTCCCTAGTGGAAACATCACATCTACAACCGAAGAGATTTCTGACACTTCCATTAGAAACTAGAGGCATGAACCCACTATCGAGCATAAATACCCCCTCTTTGAGTCACTAGCAACTACTTGGCCAAGATAGCTACTAACAACGGAGAGCATGCAAGATCACCAACAACACAGACATGATAGAATCATATAGACAAAACCATTAACCAAACTAACATAATAATCTCAATATCCATCGGATCCCAACAAACACAACATGCATGATTACAAATAGATTAAATCTTGATCATGAACGGAGCTCACAAGATCTATACATGAAAGCACAAGGAGGAGATACAACCATCTAGCTACTACATGGACCCATAGTCCATGGTGGAACTACTCACACATCATACTGGAGAAGAAGGCCTCCGGGATGATCTTCCTTCCGGCAGGGTGCCGGGAAGAACTTCAGATCCCCCCGATCTAGGGACGATGGTGGCAGCGGCTACAGATGGTTTCGTGGAGTTTTGATTGGGTGCCTAGGGTTTCTACATTGGGGGCTTCTTATAGGCGAAGAGGCAAGGCTGCGAGGCGACCAGGGGGGCCACACCCTGCCTAAGCGCGGGCCCACCTTGGCCACGCCTAGGGGGTTTGGCCGCCCTGGCTCGCCCCTCCGTCTCTCCTCTGGACTTCGTGTTGCCCACGGTAAAATATTGACTTTGGCTTTTGTTCCGCCCAATTCCAAGAATATTGATTTTCTGCCTTTCTGGAACCAAAAACAGAAGAAAACATGCAACTGGCACTGTGGACACTTGTTAATAGGCTAGTTCCAGAAAATATATAAAAACACCTCAAAGTGTAGACAAAGCAAAGCAAAGTAGATACTAAACAAGCATGGAACACCAAAAATTATAGATATGTTTCCGACGTATCAGTGGGTACCACTGATCGGTGTCCTAGACACGCTGAGCATGACGTACGTTTCGGATGACAGCAGTAGCTGCAACTCCGATCTATGTGATCCCCCCACTGATGAAGGAACCTACAGTTCCAGATCTGAAAGTTGCTAGAGCAACGATCTCCCCCGTTGCTACATGTGCGCGGCCATCCACGATGGTAACATTGACGACGGCTCCGATCCACCAAATCCCGCTCCCAACCCGCAGGCTCCTAATGCCATGAATAGAGGAAAAAGACCGCTCCAGGAAATTCGAACGGGAATAGGCCACCCAAAAACACTGAGAGCATCAATCGCGTGCGCCATGAGATCAACTCAAGGACGATCAGTGGGCGAGGGTGCGAGAAGCTGTGCGAGGTACCAATCCTATACCGATCGACGCCTCCCGCGACATGCTGATGGGCTTCCACTAGCTACTCATAGAGGAGCACAATCAACAAATAAAGCAGCAACACGAGCTCGAGCAGCATAAGAAGGCGGTTGACGAGTCAAGCATACGAAAAGCTGCGCTACAACGGTGACAAGCACCGCTCCCACTTGGAGCACATGGATCCCGCTGCGTGATGCGAGGCCACTAGAGCACTCAACCTATCCTTCATGTCGATGGACTCGCAGGGAAACATCATGCCCAAAACACCACAAGCCGCGGTCATGGCGGCTACCACCTACCTGACATCGAACCCGCCACTGGCGGGAGACCCACGGTAAGCAATCCATAAATCCGTGATTGCAGGTCTTGGGCTCGTCGGAGCCGCACTACACGAAGAGGCAGCTCCAGAGCAGAAGAAGGCTGCGGTAAAGTTCACTCGAAACCGCACACCCTCATCCGACAAGGAAGAGCTTGACCTGCCGCGGCATCGACGAAGCCCGTGACGAAGGAGCCACAACTATGACGCCCGTGACGAGGTCACACATCGCAATATCGACAAATCACGCGCAAAACACAAGTGTTCCACGGAGTCCGATGAGGAGGATACAGAGCTATGCGGTGTTAGGTGCTTCAGCAGGGCCATACGGCAAACATAGATGCCCATAGGCTTCAAGCTCCCTTTGGACAACCCGAGGTTCAACAGCATGCAGGAGCCGAAGATCTAGCTGGACGACCATATCTTGTTGGTCAAACTCCACGGCGGGAGCAAAAACACAGCCATGCAATGCCTTCAGCTGCAGCTGACAGGCGTGGCCAGAGCCTGGCTCAATAACCTCCCCTACGGATCCATCCGAAGCTAGGAAGAGCTGGTGTACTGCTTCATCCGCAATTTCAAAGGCACCAGTAAGAGGCCGGCTTCAATCGAGGAGCTATGCGTCTGTTGTCAATGCTCTAGCGAGTCCATCCACTCGTACATATAGCGATGGTCTGTCATCAAGAACTCCGCTCAGAACATCTCGGAAGAAAGGGAAATCGACGCCTTCAACAGTGACGTAAGGCACCACGAATTCAGGTAGGCACTTGGACGTGTCAAGCCCCAAACCATCGACCACGTGATGGGCATCGCCAACCGCTGGGCCGATGGCGAGGATGCCGTCAACCGAACACGTTCGGATGACGAAGAAGACTTCGGCCATCGACGCGATCGCCGAGGAAAAATAAGGGCGCGCGCCTACGACGAGCGCGAAGAGGTCAACATGGTCGCGGCTAGCTACGCTGACCGCCGTGAAGATGGCAACCGCAACAGCAGATAGCAGCAGCAATTACCGCGACAATGGAAAGCCAACACAAGCACAGCAACGCTGCAATCGCGACGATGAAACATCCATGGTTGAAAAGTTGTCGGGCCCCTGCACCATACACTTTCACATCAACAAGCATGATGGAAAAAGGAAGGCCAGCCACATGCTCAAGGACTACAGGGAGTTCCAGAAGCTCCATGAAGGCTACGCCCAAAAGCAGCGCCGGGCGGTAAATCCAGGATTCGCCCCTGCTCTAGGAGCCATCGCACATGGAGCCCCATCTCCACCACCTGGAGCACCCGCGCAGCCTGCGGCTGCCTCGGCCCAGCATAATGGAGAAGATCCATACCCACGACCGCTAGGGGCCATGATGATACAAAAGGGTCGTCCATCCAATAGGGTGCAGAAGACAATCACCCGACAAGTCAACCTAGCTGTCACCGCTTCACCGCAATACCTGAGTACCTCAGTGGCTCGGAGTCGTGCATCACATTTGATCGTTCGGATCACCCACGCCAAATACCTCGCCTAGGTCATTCTGTCCTGGTGCTCGAGGCACAGATTGGGGGATTCGAGATGAGTCGTGTCTTCATGGATGGTGGCAGCGGTATCAACTTGATGTTCACCAACACACTCGTGGCTATGCGGATCCTGCTATGCAGCCTGGAGGTGTCAGACAAGACCTTCCACGACATCGTCCCAGGGAAAGGAATATACCCCTTGGGCAAGATTTGGCTCAACGTCATCTTTGGCACCCTAGCAACTTCAGGCGTGAGCGGCTCGAGTTCGAGGTGGTGGACTGGCCCTCACAGTACCACGCCATCCTTGGGCAAGTGGCATTCGCAAGATTCCTGGCAGTGCCACACTATGCGTAGCTTCTACTAAAGATTCTAGGACCCAATGGTGTCATCACTGTCCTAGGAAGCTTCACTAGACTAGACAGCTGCGACAGGGACTTCAACAGAATCTCCTAGTCATTTGGCATGCAGTAGGAACTCGCAAGGCTAAAGGAGTCAACAGACAATATCCTACCCCCTCTCACTAGGAAAAACGCACCTGATATGTCGTCCGACTCCACAGTCAACACCAAAGCGGTACAGGTCCACCCGGCAGACCCTGCCAAGACGGCCCTGATTGCCAACAACCTGAGTCCCACATAGGAACTCACGCTTGTCGAATTCCTCCATGAGCGCTAGGAAATCTTCGCCTGGTGTCCTGCGGACATGCCAGGAGTTCCTAGGGAATTCACGGAGCATGCACTCAATGTGGTTCCAGATGCAAGGTCGTTGAAGCAGTCGATGCGTTGATTGTCTAAGAAAAGAGCTAAATAAGTTGGTATCATAGTCAATAGGCTCCTCGGCGCCAACTTCATAAGAGAAATAAAGGAAAGCACCTGGGTAGCTAACCCCGTGCTGGTCCCCAAGAAGGACACGGACATCCTGCGGATGTGCGTGTACTTCATGATGCTTAACAAGCATTGTCCTAAGGACCACTTCCCCTTACCACAATCGATCAAATCATCGACTCCACCTTAGGATGCAAGAGACTCTCCTTCCTTGACGCCTACTTAGGCTACAATCAAATCCGATAAAAGGTCGAAGATCAAGAGAAGACGGCGTTCATCACACCATTCGGGTTGTTCTGCTACAACACAATGCCTTTCGGGCTCAAGTACGCAGGAGCCACCTACCAAAGGTGCATGCAGGCATGCCTGAAGAGTCAGATCGGGAACAACGTCCAAGTCTATGTCGACGACATAGTAATCAAGACTAAGGAGAGATGAACACTTAACAACGATATCTGTGATATGTTCGATAACCTCGATCACTACAAGATCAAGCTAAACCTGGAAAAGTGCGCCTTCGATGTTCCGCCCGGGCAACTACTCGGGTACTTCATCTCCCAAAGGGGCATCGAGGCCAACCTGAAGAAAATCAGGTCTATACTAGCCATGGAGAAGCCAAAGAATGTCAAAGGAGTCTAGCAGCTAGCTAGGAGAATCGCGACACTCAACAGATTCATCGGCCACATGGGTGAAAAGGCTTTCCCCTTCTACCAACTGTTGGGCAAGGCCGAACAACTCGAGTCGACGGCCGAAGCCGATCAAGCATTCGAAGATCTCAAGCGCCTCCTCTTCACATCTCCTATATTGGTAATGCCAAAGGAAAGAGAACCCATGCTGCTATCATATCGGCCACACACTAGGTGGTCAGCACCGCCCTCGTGGTGGAACGACCCGAAGACGGCAAAACCCACGGTGTTCAACGCCCAGTCTACTACCTTAGTGAGTCTTGATGCCTACAAAGCAAAGGTATCCCCACTATCAAAAACTCGCCTACGGGGTATTCATGACTACGTGTCGACCGTGCCACTACTTCCAGGAGCATCAGATCGTGGTTGTCAATGACACACGACTTTCAAATATCCTAAATAACCCCGAAGCTACTTGGCGAGTAGCCTTATGGGGCATCGAGCTATCCCCTCGGGACATCGTCTATGAATAAAGCACCGCCATAAAGTCTCAGGTGCTCCCTAACTTCTTCATCCACTGGATGGAGATCTAGCTACCGGATACTCCGGACATATCCTAGTCCTAGACAATGCACTTAGACGGCTCCAAGCGCGAGGCCGGAGCAGGAGTTGGAGTAATATTGATGTCTCCTCAAGGGGATAAGATGAAATATGTTCTACGGATGAATTTCCGTGCATCCAACAATGACGCTGAGTATGAGGCACTCCTGCACGGTAGCGGATGGCCAAGGTCTGCAGCGCCACTAGCCTTCTCATCTACGGTGACTCCAACCTCGTTGTTCAGCAGACAATGAACGAGTGCAACGCCCATAGCGCCAACATGATCGTGCGCTCTACAATGCACTCGGAGGAGACTTTGACAGTTGCAAACTCCGGCACGTCAAAAGGGAAACAAGTGAAGAGGGCGACAAGCTCGCCAACATTGGCTCCACCTGCTCCAAAGTGCCAGTAGGAGTGTTCCTCGAGAAAATCTATGTGCCCTCCATCAAGCGAAAAATTTCAAAGGACACAACCAACGCTACGGAACACTCGGGGGCTACACCACCCGAAACTCCCGAGGCACCCTAAGAGCTCGACATGGAGGTCAAACTAGAGAGCCTCATGCAGGTCCTAACGATCGAGCAGACATGGATGCACCCATACCTCAAGTACATGAGCAAACAGCTGCCTGAGGACCCGACAAACGCCCGACACATCGCTTGCCGATCAAAGGCATTCACCATCATCGACGGCGAGCTATACAAGCGCAGCATCTCAGGAGTGCTCCAGCGATGCGTCACCAACAGTGATGGGAAGAGCATCCTCCTTGACATCCATGAAGGAATTTGCGGCCACTATGGATGCAGTCGTGCCCTTGTTGCCAAGGCTCTGCAAGCTGGCTTCTACTAGCCAACAGCAATGCACGACGCCAAGGACATCGTCGAGAAGTGCAACGCCTGCCAAAGGTTTGTAGACAAGCCACACGCTCTAGGCTCAGAGCTACGGCCCATACCATTGGCCTGGCCCTTCGCCCAGTCGGGACTCGACATGGTTGGAAAGTTGCATAAGTCCTCATCCAGAGGACACGTCTTCCTCCTGGTGGCATTTGACAAATTCACAAAGTGGATCGAGGTCATGCCCGTCACTGACCAAACCGATGCTTCTGTCGTCAACTTCTTTCAATCCATCATCTATAGGTTTGGAGTGCCCCATAACATCATAACCGACAACGGCACAAACTTTACATCAAAGGAGTTCTGATACTTCTACGAAGATCTCGACATCAACCTCACATATGCCTCCGTGGTGCATCCGCAGACCAACGGTCAGGTCGAAAAGGCCAACGGCCTCGTCTGCAACAGAAACAAGAAGAGGCTACTACATCTACTCAAAAGGCTAGCGGGAGCCTGGGTGCAGGAACTACCCTCCGTCCTCTAGAGCCTATGCACAATTCCAAATAGCACCACTGGCTACACGCCTTTCTTCATGGTGCATGAAGCCGAAGTGATACTGCCCGCTGAGGTGCGCTACAAGGCTCCACGGGTCATCGCTTACATCGAAGCAGAATCAATGACCGAACTCGAAGATGCGGTTGACATACTAGACGAAGCTCGCGACATTGCAGTAGCCCGTTCAGCGGTGTACCAGCAAAGTCTCCGCAACTACCACAGTCGATGATTGCACCCAAGGTCATTCGTCGAGGGAGACCTCGTCCTGCGACTCAAGCAGAAAGGGCACCTGAAGCTAGAGTCGCCCTGGGAAGGACCTTACATGGTTACTAAAGTAATCCTATGTAGCGCCTATTTCCTCAAGGAAGTTGCGTCCGGAGTAGCATACTCCAACCCTTGGAACGCCGCACAATTGCAATGCTTCTACCCCTAGTTGTATTTTACTTTCAATAAGGCTTCTCAGCCAGGCTACTCAGCCGAAAACTGCACCCCTACATTATGATGAATAAAAGCTAAGTTCCTTGGCCCAAATATTTCTCTCTTGCATACTTTTACATCCTCAAATACGCTCTGAGGTTGTGCCTCACCTTACGACTCCGTCGACTATTATAACAATGCATTGCCCTGAGTAGCTGACAACGTCAGGCTAATGAAAAGGACATGCACAACTTATAATTAGCAATGAACTACGTGCCAATATATAAACTTTACAAGGGCACAGTCAGCCCACTCAATACTATACAAATTTTACATTGCCATATTTACAATTTGCAGGACTCGACTATGATTAAGCAAAATGTTTGTCTGTTCGTCGAACACATCGACGATGTCTTCGGCGTGGCCGGCAACCACGACATAGTGTGGGCGCATATCCCACGCCATACCAGCTGGGGGAGCCGGTGGCCCTGCCACTATTTTGGCTAGATCAACGTCGCGACGGTGCAGCCGAACAAGCGCTAGCACAACCTTCACACCCGACACAAGTTGATGACGTACAAGCCCCTTCATGGCGCCCATGCTAAAAAAAATTCCCATTAACCCCAAGAAGCTAGAAGGAGATGCATCTAAGGGGAACATCGTAGCCTAGACGAACATGAGTGTAGACCTTGCACGCTTGAGCACGTGAAGCACCTGGTTGACGCGATCCTAAACTGTCGCAACAACAGTTGCACGGTCATGGTCCATCCAAAAGAAGCCTCCGGCCTCTAGCTCTTGTTGAGTAAGGCAATTCGGTTGAATTGCAACCCGATCTTTCTCTTCCTGTGGAAGAAGATTAACAACTACAAACGAAAGCAGCAGCTTAGAGACCATAAAGGTTGGACTCAATCGAATAATAAACAAGTCTACGGAGACTCACATTGGAGTTGCTCGCCGATCTACCTAAACTCCTCAAGGAGAAATTCCTCTCTCACATCTCGTTCGGTATTGGATTTCCAAACATACGCATAGCCACGGATGACAAGGATATCCTTCTCCAAGCTTCAGATGCGGTCATGCAGCAAGGGCAGCTGCGATGCCTCACTCGGTGGTGGACAAGAAACAGCTAAGGCAGGCGGCGTGGCTACTAGCTCAACATTTGAAGGACCCTAAGAGGCGCACAAGTGACAAAGTGTAAAAACTAAGGCAATTGACAACAGTCAAAGGAAACACATATATCTACATAAACAACCACTACGTGGTAAAGTCAGATTTGTCCAGCACAAAGCATTACATGCACAAGTGAAATCAAAAGACTATCAAAAGAAACTACGGCACGGGAGCCCTAAGCGTCAGTCACATCTGGAGAAGCTTCGGACTCTGAGGCCTTCACCTTGGCGACCCGCTGCTGCTCCAGTGCATATGTGGCCAGAAGGTAAATGAGCTTCGGGACAAAATGCTTCCAGTGGGACGCGAAAGAAGCAAAAGCTACCTCAGAGCCATCTGCTGCCACTGGCATCTTGGAGGTCACTTGGGGGAGATTGAGCTGTGCGCCAAAAGCCATTGCCATTGCCAGGCCCAGGGCTGCACCCACACCCTTCTGGGATTTCTTGTAGTCCGCGGGAGCATCGCCTAACAAAGGCCTGTGTCATAGAGTCGACATCGTCAAGAGCGACGCCCTTTGGGGTGATCTCTCGGTAGAAGCGGGCGAGAACTTGCTTGGCCTTGCCAAGCGTCTCGACGGTGGAGCGGCAACGATCTTCGACTGCCACAACTGCATCATCCATGGGGTCCCCATGCTCCAGGACATCGTGATCAAACGCGACGCTAGTAGCACCTACACATCAAGGCAAAGAAATTTCGGATGAGCCAAAGGAAACACACCCAAAGTAAATTCAAGAAGAGGAACGTATGGTCACTTACCAGACAGCCTTTGGCAGCAGCCATAAGCTGCTACACCATGGCCTTCTCCCGAGACGCCATGGAAGCAGCAAGCTTCTTCTCACGATCCTGGGCCTCCTGTCTGCAACGTTCGAGGGCCTCCAAGACCTCCTTAGCCATGGTCTCAGCATGGCTGTATCTCTTTTTGAGTGCATCCAGCTTGCAGAGAGCCTCATTGATCTCATCTATGACAACCAACAGGAAAAAGGATCAAACAAGAAACACTCATCAGTACCCCAAGACAAAATATCATAAATATACACACCTTGGAGTTGCTCATAGTTCTCCTCCAAGGCGAGGTACTGTTGCCCGAGGCGGTTGATGTCGCGGATGAAGGGCTGCAGAAAAAGGATCAGCAATTCAGATAAACAAAGAGCTCGAGGGCTTGACTATGAGAAACGATAAATTACTTACGTGGGCACCCGAAGACTCCGAGGGCCTAGTTTGTGTCTTCCGAGCGACAACCGCACACGCCCTTGGCCTCAAGGATCTCAATACTTGATCGTCGGAGTCGGCCACCTTCTTCAGGGAAGCCGCATCAGCCTTCGAATCCCCATGCATCTCGTCCAGTTCTTCCTTGAAGGATTATTCAGAGGAATTCCTCCTAGCACATTCAAAGCATTTCAGGCTAACCAGCAAAACACTAAGCTAACACTTAGCACACCGAAAAAGCAAAGATGACAGGAAACTCATGACGGAATGTCAGAGAGATTGAAGACCGGCGCCTCCTTCTTCTTCTTGGCCGACGTTTGTGGAGCTATGGCCCGAATGGGTACAATAGGAATGGGGGAGGTAGCACCTTCGTCCCTAGCATGCCGCAATAGGAAGTCGGGAACTTTCGGTGTTGGCGGTGTCGCCCCATCCGAGATCTCACTCCAAGACCTCTTGCGAGAGATCCCTTGGCTATGCTCAGGGTATTCCGTAGAAGGTGACCATGCGGAGGAAGTGTGGATTCGGATTCTGCATCCCCACCGTCTGGCGTAGCCTCATACTTTTTAGGAAGGGTAGGTAGCATACCCTCCACCTTAAGCTCCTACGGACCAAGAAAGAAAAAATTTCAAAGTCAAAGAATGACAGACAAAGGCACTTGAAAATGCATTACATGCAACCGCAAGACTCACCTGAGGGACTTCCTTTTTTGCGGTGAAGGGGGCAGTCAGAGACTTCCCTGGCAACTTCTCGTCGGCCTTCTGCTTCAGCACGGGTCGAAGCGCTCGCTAGAGTACATTTCCTCATCCGACACTCTTGTTGGATCACTGGCGCTGGAGTATAAAAACATTAGGTGCGCCCAAGCTTGGACAGGTTGCACCCGACACTTGAGGACCGATGATGTCGACACTATAGACCTCCTTGCCTCACACTAGATGAAGCGCCTCCACTCGCTGGTATAGCTTCTCCACCACCGCGGCTTCACCCTCTAGGATGTCATTGTACCATGCGCGCTTTCGGGTGACCACCTTGCTGCGTCGAAGGGGGCTAGCCCATAGTGCTGACCGTCGAGCTTGGAGTCGCGAATGTAAAACCACATGTTCCTCCATTGCTGGATAGGCTTGCAGAGATACAAGGAGAAAAATTGGACGGTGGGGCGCATGGAAATCCTGCACCCACCCAGCGCATAAACGCCGGCGGCTCCAAATTGACTCTTCAAAGAATAAAGTTTCTTGAAGAGGCCGAAGGGTGGCTCGATACCGAGCCAGCACTCGCAAAGCGTGATAAAACACGCGATGTGAAGAAGGGAATTGGGTCAGAACTAGTGGAGTTGTAGCCCATAAAGAAATATAAGCCCACGAAGAAATTCGTGGGCAGGAAGAGAAAGACCACGGATGACAAAGGCATAAAACATAACCCGAAAACCTTCGGGTCAGTCCGGGATTACTTCGTTGCCAGGAATCAGGGAGTCCCCCTTTTCGTTCGATATGAGGTCGGCCTCGCGCAGGCGGTGCAGGTCCGTCTCCCTAATCATGGACCGCCACCAGCCGCCATCGGTGACGCGGCCAGTGGTGGATGTCTTCTTCACAACTCCGGCGTCGCTCGTTCTCCCAACAGTGGAGGTGGACTTCTGGGACTTTCCCATTGTACACGCGCGGCGTACGGCGAGATGGGAACAGAGGAAAGATGATGGAAAAACGCGGAGAATATCCAGTGCATGGGACGTACGAGCTATGGAAATGGCGAAAGAAGATAGAAGAAAACAAATGGCAAGGGGAACATCACTTTGATCCCTCTGCGGTATAAAAGGACGAAGAAGCTGAAGCTGAACCGTCGATCCACATGCCCTAATACGTGACCTCCATCGCACCGTACATGTGGCACAAGCCGCCCGAACCGTCGCGAGCACTCCACCCACTATGCACGGGACTCGAGGAGACATTGTAATTATCGCAAAAATTACACGTGACTAGTCAAATCCAAGTCAGAAAATGGGACCCACAATCGTCTAGTCACGTCGCCTCTACTGCTGCAGATGGTTGAGCTCACCAAGCGATAGCAATGACGCCATCAAAGAAAAAGCTAGCAATGGCTAAAAACTTTCGACTTCACATAAAGTACTTACTCGAGTCTACGACTCAACCAATTACTCGGGGGCTACTCCTATCAGGAGCGCTGGTCGCGCACCTGAGAAATTTGTTGGGGATATACTTTCCGGGTATACCCACAGGACTCACTGACCAGGCTGGCCCACCAACAGGTTAGAGCTTTGCTTCACGGGCGACCCATTCAAATAAAGAGGAGGAGCCACTTCCGTCTATGAAAAGGGCCAGAAGAGTTACTGACTTAGGCCTGTAGTATTACTTGTAACGTAGCCGGATAGGTCTCTCCTGTAATCCTAGGTCCCGGTGACTATATAAACCGGCCCTATGGGAGCCTGTAGGACACCAGATCATAGACTAACCACAACCTACTCGCACAGGTGAACCTCTCTTGTAATTTGTTGTAACATCCGGCTTTAGCTGATATATTACTGGGTTGCTAGCAGGAGTAGGATCCGATCACCGCAGTCGGATCTAAACCTGGGTAAACTTGTGCTCACCGCTCCCGGAACACCCAACGTCTCACACCCCATCTTCTCAATGCCGTTAGGACCCCCTATGTCGTACTTGTCGACAATCCGACGATAGTTGGCACCCACTGTGGCGCAGCTAACTTTATGAGCTTCGTTCAGGGTGGAATCTATGTGTGCAGGAATCGGCAAAACAATCGCCATGGGTCACGTGGTCTACGCCAGTGATGTCCCTCTCGTTCTTCTCGACGAGACTTGGATTCCAGCTAAGGATCCCGTGACAAACTACACAATCATGTCCATCGGCGAGATCGACATCTACCTCGGCTTCGCTGAACCCGCCCAATCCACCCTTGAGGCGATGACTATGGCGGAAGAAAAATCCGGACCTACTTTGTCTGTAGAGGCGGAAGTGTTTAAGATCCCAGAAAAACCTGAACCCACCCAGTAGGCTCCTATAGTGGAAGAAGTGGTGGAAGAAAAATCCGGATCTGATCTCCCCGTTGATATCGGATACACGGATGAGGATTATATTCGCTTCGGATCCGGTTCTACCGATTGTGGAGCAGAAAACACTCTTGAGGCACAGGATAAAGTAGATGACGAAGCGCCCCTACATCGATTACAAATCAATCGCCGAGATCAAGCGGATATTTGAGATGGCAGAGGAAGAAACCCATCTATGTTGCTACCTTCATGCCATGAACAAGAAGAAGCATTGCTTCATATACCATGTGAGATCTGGATCCGACTCTGTTGATGCTGGAGCCAGAAATGATTCAGTTCTTGACACGACTATAGAAAGGGCCGACTTACCTGATTCCCATCAAGAGTCAATAACGTCACTGGAACTCCGAGATTTTGAGAAATATATGGAGGCATACGAAGAACAATACGCCTCCAAACCAGCACAAGGTGAGCTGGAGACCCCTCCGAGTCCATACGATAGCATGGACGAAGATTACACCTCGCACGATGAGATTCATCCGAGGTCCAGAAGCCAACTACTACGGAAAGTACTGACGGAAGTTTATCTGATAGTACCAGACCGAAAGTCGTCTATGCCACCATTATGCACGTTAAGGCTACTGGGCAGTCAAAGAAGAAGAAGAAGAAAAACAAGAATCTGACACCGGCAGACCCAGAGGTCGAGGAAACAAACGAAGAAAAAGTTGACGAAGAGATCAAGATGGAGAATCAGGATGGAGATCTGATTAATCCCACACCGATTGATCCTTCGGTGGATGGACATGTTGTCACCAAGGGTGCACGTGAAATTTACAGAGACGCTCTCACGATACCAATCCCAACTGCTTCGGATCTTACTCCAGATGCGCTGGAGAAAAG
The DNA here is from genome assembly GCA_916181665.1 of Avena sativa. Lineage (NCBI taxonomy): Eukaryota > Viridiplantae > Streptophyta > Magnoliopsida > Poales > Poaceae > Avena > Avena sativa. The sequence goes on from OV702296.1 coordinate 225,339,254, forward strand.
GGATGAGGACCTGGAAAAACACCTTTTTTTGCTCGAGGAGGCTACGCGCATCATCGAGCTCAGACATCAGTTAGACATCAATCCTTCCCAATATCAGTCAGAATTCAAGCGACTACCAAACAATACAAGGGGAGGTCTGATTCTTGCTAATAGGAACCCGGATGTCCATAGAGATCTATTTGACGGTAAATCTAGAGAGAAGATCCGAGTCTACAACACGCTAGTGGAGAACGCTGCAGCTGCTCGGGCTACCCTCACCAATAATTCGTATCCAGAGCAAGTCCAACAATGTGTAGCGTTGCTGGACAATGGATTAAAATAGTAGAAGACGGCCGCGTCATTCAGTGGAAATATGGCCTCAAAGTTGGAATTTTGCCACACTAGCACAGACCAAATCGCTAATGAGAGACCCCGCAGGGGTATGGATCAGCTTTATCGTCCCCAAGGAGAAGAAGAAAATTCAAGGACCGGTTTAAACGGTCATCATAGTGGGCCCGCGCGTGACTGGTCGGGAGTTAATCCGGCTGCGTTCGAAGATGCCATCAGGGCATTGGTGCCTCATCAGGGCCATCGTTGGCAAAACAATCGCCACAAAGAAGACATGAAGGTGCACCGCCAGCGAGAACATGATCAGCTAAGAATGCGACCCCCAAGACATTCGGCTGGTAATGCTGGACGAAGAGATGATTCGGAACATCCTGAATTGAGTAGGGATAGGCCCGAAGAAATCAACCTCGGAGTCAGCATAATGAGGCTCCACCACCACCACCACGTCATCCAGCCGGAAATAACCTACCAGGACCACCATCGCCTCTAGACAACAACCATGAGGGATCTCATCGCATCCATGGTAGCCGCAGAGGCGGAGGTGGCAATGGTGAAAGAAGAAGCAGGAATCCGACTCTGCCGCATAGAAGCCACGAGCCTCTAAGGCGCAGATCTCCAAATGACGCTCGTCATCGCATTGAGTCAAACATAGAGGCACAACGGTACGGAGAAGAAGATGTATACGTGGGACCTAAATACTTTCGCCCGCGTATCCGTCGAACCAAATTTCCGATTGACTTTGGTATTGCCAAGCACATTCAACCCTACGACAGCGCAGCTCAGCCAGATACTTGGCTTCATGATTTTTTCTAGTCTTGCTACATCGCTAAAGGAGGAAATAGCCTGGTTGCAGTCCGATATCTCCCACTTATGTTGTGGAAGACGGATCCATCATGGCTCAATGAGCTACCACAGAATTCAATTCACAACCGGTATGACATGAAAAGTGCGTTCTTTTCAAACTTCGAGGGAACATACAGGAGGCCCTGCACAGTCGAAGACTTGCAGTGTTGCACTCAGAGAACTAGAAAAACCTGCCGGGATTACCTCGGATGCTCGATCGACACGAAAAACTCCTGTGAGGGAGTAAACAAACAAACTGCGATTGAAGCTTTCATTGTAGGACTCCTAGTCGGACTTTTTCATCACAGATTGAAGCGTGACCATTTTACAGATTTGGGAGAGATGATAGAAATGGCGAGCAAATATGCCGATGCCGATGACGATTTAGAAGGACTGCTGAATATTCTGGCCAATCCAAATGCGGCCAGGCAGCAGAAGCAACAAACTCAGAAGCACAAGAATACCTCGGAAGATAAACCGGCTCTGGACAATGCAGCGATTAACGCAACGTTTGGATCCGGAGGACGAGGAGAGCGCGGAGGCGGACGACGACAAGGCCGCGGAACTTCCCGAGTCCAGGGCAGGGGAGTTCAGCAACCCAGAAGAACCTATACCAGGGCCTACATTGCCAACAATCCCTATGTTCATCACCTGGATAGTAACATAGGTTCTACCCACACAAATGATGAGTGTCGTTTCAATGACGACATCAAAAAAGACGAATCCGCTGGCTACAGGACCAAGCGACGAAAAGTAAATAAAAATTCCGAGAAAGGCAAGGAGCCCAAGGAAGATTCCGACATGGAAGAAGCGGACGCCGCACAGCCCAGGTCAGATGGAAATAAGTACTATCCCACAAGGAAAGACACATACATCTGCTTCCTTGGAACTCAACCAGCTAAGGTCAAAAAGGCGGTTCTCCATGAGCTTAATATCACAGTTCCGGCTGTCCCCCAATTACTGGATTGGTCGGATGTAACCATAACCTTTGACCGCTCAGAACACCCGAGAAAAACACATCGTCGGGGAAATTACCCTCTGGTCATCAATCCTCTTATTGATGGCTGAGTTCTCTAGAACTCTCATGGACGGTGGCAGCAGCATCAACATCCTCTACATCGAAACGCTCCACCGCATGAAGATCCACGAAAGCCAATTGAGTTACAGTAGTGTAACTTTTCATGGCATTGTACCAGGGAGACAGGCGGATTCTCTGGGTGAGATCACACTAGATGTGACATTCGGAACCTGAGATAATTATCGGACTGAGCCACTCTCTTTTGAGGTGGTATCATTCAAAAGTGCTTACCACGCCATCTTCGAGCGTCTGGATTACTAGGCGTTCATGGCTCGTCCCTATTACATTTACAACATGATAAAACTTCCAGGTCCAAAGGGCTTCATCACCATCTGGGGAAATCCAAAGAAAACACGAGATTGCGAGAAAGGATCTACCTCCTTTGCTAAAGCCGTGTTGCACGCCCAGGAGTACCAGGAGATCAAGAAGACCATCAACCCGTCCGATATGCCTACCACGAAGAACGAGGTACTGAAGCCCAGCATGCAGTTCAAGGCATCGGAAGAGACAAAGAAGACATCGCTAAAGGAAGACGATCCCTCCAAGACCACGAACGTAGGGATAGGCTTAGACCGTGCAAAGGAAAGTGCGCACATCGAGTTCCTCAAAACTAATACTAATATCTTGGCATGGCAGCCTTTTGACATGACTGGAGTGCCTAGGGAACCTGCCGAGCACTCTCTTAATGTGTACCCTGACGCTAAACCCATCAAACATTTCTTATGACAGTTTGGTGATGAAAAGCGCAAAGCTATAGCTAAGGAATTAGCCCGACTAGAGTTAGCCAGATTTATCGCAAAGGTCATCCACGCTGAATGGGTGGCAAATCCTATACTCGTCCCTAAAAAGGACACTATTGATTTAAGGATGTGCATTGACTACTCTGCCTTGAACAAGGCTTGCCCTAAAGATCCTTTCCCTTTGCCAAGAATCGATCAAGTTATCGACTTAACGGCAGGGTCGGAACTACTCTGTTTTCTAGATGCATATTCCGGATATCACCAAATATCGATGAAATAATCAGATCAACTAAAGATGTCTTTCGTCACACCTTTCGGAACCTTATGCTACAAAACTATGCCTTTTGGCTTAAATAATGCAGGAGCTACATATCAAACGCATAATGCAACATTTCCTTAATGATCAAATCGGATGCAATGTCCATGTATACGTAGATGTTATAGCAGTGATGTACAAAAAGAAGGAAACAGTTATTTCCGACTTAGAGGAAACATTTGCTAGCCTACGAAAATTTAACATAATGCTAAATCCGAAGAAGTGCTTCTTTGGAATTCCAAACAGAAAATTGTTAGGTTTCATTGTGTCTGAAAGAGGCAAAGAGGTGAACCGGGGCTAAATTAAGGCTATAATCAACATTACCAGGCCGACTCGCCTGAAGGACGTATAACGTCTCACTGGTTCGTCAGCCGACTCGGAGAAAGAGTCGTGCCTTTATACAAACTCTTGAAGAAAACTGACTAATTTTTCTATACCTAAGAACCTGATGCTGCTCTACAAAGTTTGAAAGATCTACTTTCAAACCCACCAATCCTCACGGCACCAGAGCCTCAGGAGCCTATGTTACTTTACATCGCATCGACTAACAAAGTCATAAGTGTGGTAACATCAGTGGAGTGCGAGGAAGAAGGCTATGAGCATAAGGTGCAACGTCCAACATACTATCTGAGCGAGGTCCTGACAAAATCGAAAAAATGGCATCCACACCATCAAAAGCTAGCCTATGGAGTGTTCTTCGCCTCTAGAAAGCTACGACACTACTTTCAAGAGCACAACATCACTATGGTTAGTACTGCTCCCCTGCGAGATATAATCAACAACCGCGATGCCACATGACGTGTCACAAAGTGGGGAATAGAGCTTGTAGCTTTTGATATCGAGTACAAGCCACGAATAGCAATCAAGTCCCAAATACTTGCCGATTTCGTCGCTGATTGGACAGAGACGACAGAAAATGCAAGTCCTCCAGACTCGAAATTTTGGTCCCTACATTTTGACGGGTCAAAAGCACGAGGAGGCTTGGGGGCTGGTGTGGTACTCAAGTCAATCCAAGGAGACAAGATGTTCTATGTCTTACAAATACACTTCACGGTAACCAATAATATTGCCGAGTATGAAGCATTGTTACATGGAATACGCATGGCCAAAAATTGGCGTAACTAGAATCATGTGTTACAGAGACTCGGATTTAGTTGCTTAGCAAGTATCTGATATCTGCAATGCAAACAAGCACATGGCAGCCTACAAATCTATTGTGGATGAATTATCTAAATTGTTCAAGGGTTTTGAGGTTTAACACATCCCTCGAGCAGAAAATGAGGAAGCATATGCTTTATCAAGGATAGGCTCTACGTGGAAACAAGTCCCGATTGGCGCTTTTCTAGAACACCTAAAAGTCCCCTCTATCACAGGAGTTGGTGAGGACTATCCGACGAAATCCGACTCACCTCTAGTAGCAGTTCTGGCGGTAATAGTGAGCTGGACAAAACCCTATTTGGATTTCCTGGTAGATGGAAAATTACTCGAAGACAAAGTTCTGAGCCGGCATATCATCCGACGAGCAAAATCCTATACAATAAAAACGGTGAGCTCTATAGGCGGAGTGTTTTGGGGGTTTTTCAGAGCTGTATTTCTCCGGAAGGAGTGGAAATCTTATGAGAAATCCATGAAGGCGAGTGTGGTCACCATGTTGTAGGCAAATCTTTAGTGGCAAAAGCTTTTAGGCATGGATTCTTTTCGCTCACAGCTAAGCCGGATGCCGAGAAACTGGTCAAAACGTGCAAAGGCTGCCAAAAGTACGCCCGTAAGGCACACGTTTCGGCTGATCAGCTGCGAAAAATCCCTACTACATGGCCATTTGCGGTCTGGGGGCTTGATATGGTAGGGCCGTTTCTCACGGCAAAATGTGGATTTACTCACCTACTAGTGATGGTGGATAAATTTACAAAATGGATTGAGGCCAAACCCGTAACAAGTTGCTATGGAGCCACAACTAGAAAGTTCGTCGAAGACGTGATCATCCGATTCGGATATCCGCAGAGTATAATTACTGACAACAGGAGCAACTTTTCCATAAGAGAACTAGCTGAATTCCGCGAGAAACAAGGGATCCGACTTGATATTGCATCAGTTGCGCATCCACAAGCTAATGGACAAGTCGAAAGAGCCAACGGTCTTATTTTATAAGGACTCCGACCTCGTCTCGAGGCACCACTTCGTCGTGTCGCGGGGGCTTGGGCGGAAGAATTACCGTCTGTGATATGGAGCTTACGTACAACTCCTAACAGATCAACCGGATACACTCCTTTATTCTTGGTCTACGATGCAGAAGCAGTTCTTCTAAGTGATTTAATTCATCAGTCTCCTCGAGTCAAAGCGTATATCGAGGAAGATGCAGAAGTTTCTCGACAAGATGATCTCAACATAGTCAAAGAAGTTTGTGTCGTTGTTGAGCAGGGATCTATAGCCTATCAGTACAAGTTACGCAAGTATCATAGTCAGAGAGTGCAAAATCGTTCTTTCAGGAAAGGCGGTTTAGTTCTCCGACTCGTGCAAAAGAGAAAGCACAAACTTTCCCTGATTTAGAAAGGACCTTTTATGATCAGTAGAGTTCTGCATAACGGGTCATATTATTTAACCGATATGAGACCAATCAAGGAAAGACCGGATACTTGGAAGAGAAAGAGAGATGGCGGTAATACAGACCCGAATGAAATAGACCGTCCATGGAACATTGTCACAGCTACGTCCCTTCTATTCTTAGTTATATTTCCTTGTAATCATATATGTACATGTTCAAAGTGAAATAAAGAATTTGTTTCCTCGTATATTATTCTTGAGAAGTTTTCTGCCATCTTATTTCCAAAAGAGCATGTCATTTTCAAAAGTCCTAGAATGCTTAAAAGTACCTTATGCTCATGTTTTGTTCTGGTTATGATTTTTGAATATCTAAAAAATGTTACCTTAGGGTGTAAATCTAATGTGTTATTTATACTTTGGTTTTTTACCAGATTGCTTAGACGCGGGCATTTTCCAAGTAATGAATTGTTGGTACTGGAAGCCGTCTTTGTTTCCGAGTTTAAACAGGTTTAGAAATTGAGCTCCGTTGCTCAGCAAAGTTTTCGTGCTAAAGGTTGGCCGGCACATGAAAGGGACGAGGCAGAGAGCCAGATAAAATGATAAGTGTAAACACAAAATAGTTCTTAAGAATTTTTTAGGCACGTGCATAAAAATATATAATAACAAGTGCTAAGTAGTAAAGCATCACTTCTTACAAACCAGCACACATTCAAAAACAAAAATAGTGTTCCCGTCATTACATGCCAAATAAAAAGTTCAGGATAGTGCATCAAGATGTTCATGCTGCAGATTTAGGCGGTGATGATGGAGACCTTGGAGCACTGGAGTCGACATCGTCGTCACCTTGATCCTGAGACTCGGAATCTCCTTCAATGAGGCTATCTTCTAGCTCTTGGGGTGAAGGAGGGACAATGGCGGATTGGAAGAATGGCGTCGTGTAGTTCATCATCTCCATCACACGACAAGCATAGCCCGCGCAAGATTCTTGGATGGCCTTGATGTCTTCCAGGCTACCCTCATCGTCCTCATTGGCAATGACTGTCGTGGGAATGACCACGGCAGATGCTGCAATCGGCAACGAGTAGTAGAACATGGGGCAAGGGCGGCCAGCCATCTACGGTGCGAGATGAGGGTGGAGACACAAGGGTTTACCCAGGTTCAGCCCCCCGGAGGGTAAAGACCTACTCCTGCTAGATTGTATTATGGAGAGAGTACAAGGGCGAGCTCGACGACTAGGCGGCGAGTTGCTGGGGTGTATGATGGGACGTGTCCTCTATGCGTACCCTAGGGAGGTTTATATAGGCTCACCTCGCTAGGGTTTACAGATTACAACCAAATTAGTTAAGGATTCGGAGGTTCTTTGACCTAGTCCGACTGGGCCTAGCTACGCTTCTGGGCCTCTAGCTTCCAGTCGCCTGAGTCCTCGCCAAGTCTCGATCCAGTCGCCGTCCTGCAGGCCCACTCGCTGGCGGCTTGGGCCAATAGGAAACGTCCTGCTGGGCATACCCCGGTTGGCATATCCCCATCAGTAGTCCCCGAGGCCATCGTTGTTTCGTCGCAGGCGTTTGCTGGCAGTCGGAGTATGCGGGTCCAATGCGGATGCCTAGTCGAATCGGCGGTGGACTCCTGAACAAAGGAAAGAACTAGTCATTTTAGTCACAATAACGGCGACCAATCATATCGCAGCTCGACGAACGGGTCAGCGAGTAACTAGTCAATGTTATAGTGATCGGGTCGGTGAATCGTCGAGTCGCTGGAGGCAACGAGTCGAGTAGACGAAGTTGGACCGTCAGTTTTGGTCAAACTAGCCGTTGGGTAACGCAACGGTAATATTGGCGTAATCACCGCGTAGTAACGGCTCTTGAAAATGGCGGGTAACAACCGCTATATAAGGAGAGTGAAGGGCGAACGGGGAAAATGCTTCCCTCACTTCCTCTGATTTCGTGCATCCTTGTTTTCTCATTCCGCGCAGCGACCAGAATGATCCAGAGAGTTCTGAATCCCACGATCCTCCGGCCAATGGCTCCTCCCACCGAACCATGGGGCAGATCCAAGTGCACGAAGGCACTGCTGAAGTCGTTTGAGGAGGCAGGGATCCTCCGCGCCGGGAGATGGCGCATCCCCGCGGCCGGAGAAGTAATTCCGGATCCGCGCAAAGGAGAATTCATCTGCTTCACCAGTCACCTGGAGCGGGGGCTTGGCTTCCCAACCTCCCTTTTCTTCCGGCGTTTCTGCGCTTATTACGGCATCCAGCCGTCGAATTTGGGTCCGCACAGCATCGAGCATCTCGCCATTTTCATGGCGTTCTGCGAGTGCTACCTAGGCTGCAGGCCCTACTTCCCCCTGTGGCAAGATCTATTCCACGGGAGAATCGGCCGCAAAGAAACAGGCGGCCCCATGCTAGCCGCGGGCGGCCTGACTTTCGAGCTGAAGTCAAAGGCATCATTCTTCGACCTGATGCTGCCCGCCAAAGTGGCGAATGAGTGGAATAATAGCTGGTTCTACGTCACCGAGTCGACTCCAGGTGATGAAGTGGCGCTTCCGAGGTACTCCGCCGACCGGCCCGAGCCGCATCGGCTCCAGGTTGTCAAACTCCCGCTAGAACAGCGGATGGTCGTTGGCGAGATACTGCAAACCATTCGCAATCTAAAGAAGAAAGGCCTCCAAACCATCAATCTTTACAACTGTTGGCTCGGGCGACGGCTCGTGCCCCTGGCCAGCCGTGACCATTACATGTACGAGTATATGGGCAAGGACGACCCGATGAAATCCTGCCTTGTTGAGTGGAGACTTAACGAATACACCCTGGCCCTAAAGAAGATCACCCAGGCGGTGTATCTCGACGCGAAGACCGGGGTCGCACATTATACCGCGAGGCGCCCAGCTCTAACGTAAGCTGCTATTACCTTTGCACTCGCAGTCGTGCATTCGCGGTTGTGCTAATTTCGTATGTTTTTGGTGCGGTTGTTCCAAGTGGTGGAAGGGTGGCTCCCGCCTGCAGACGACGAGAACTCGAGCTCGTCCGCCCAGGACGGGAGTGAGTAATCGCCCAACAAGGGCAATGTTAAGAGTAACGAAGGCGGTAACGACAACGATGAAGACGATGACCCCGTGGAGGTTGCTGCCCCCACAGTTCGCAAGACTCGCGGGCATCACCAACGCGAACTCGAGGCCAGCAAGATCCTCGAGGCCCATGACGACGACGACGAGCTTCCCGAGCACACCTCACACCGTGAGGCTATGTTGTCGAAGAAGAAGAAGCAAGCTCCGCTGAAGAAGAAGGTGAAACCGGCGAAAACGGCGTCTCCGCCTCGGTCTGCGAGCAGCTCCGACGCCAGCAGCTCGGCCGAGGAAAAAGCAGCGCACGCGGCCGCGGCGACTGGTGCTGCCGTCACAATGGACTAAGTGCCACTGGCGTCGTTGCCATCGCCATTCGCCCCAGTCACTAGCTTGGGGGCCGCTCCAGCCGCAGGGGCCTCGCCCCCAAGGGAAGCTCCCACGAAGATTGCCACCGAGGCTCCCGCCGCGGCTTCATCTTCGAAGAAGCCATCAGTGTCTTGGGCACACGATGTGTTTGAGACGGGCCTCAGTCGGAAGCTGGGGCCAGAAGTGGAAAAGCCGGCCAGCATCCACACCGGCCTGCGATTTCTTCCAGTCGCCAAGTGAGTGCTCCTCGATCTTTTACTCGTATGCTTGCCTTGTGTTTCCATCGGAGAGCTTTATTGACGGAGTTGTTTTGCAGGACTGGGCTTAATAAGATAGGCTATCCTTCAGTGGCCAAGGTTCTGTTCGGTCGCTACAGAGGTGCCAGCTGATCCCTCGCGGAAGAGGAAGGGCGACGAAGTCATTGCTCCCGCCGAAGACACCAAAAGGACGAAAGGCGACGACGTCGTCACGGTCTCTGACGAACCAGCGACTGCCCCGAGCGAGCCTCCAACCGCAGCAGAAGTGGCTTCAAATGCCATGGAAGATGTGGGGTCGCAACGTACGGTGCTTGCGGGCTCAACCGATGCGGCCGAGCCGACCTCGAGTGGTGCATTGGCCGCAGTGGCGACTTTCCCCTGCTTCGTGGCGAAGGCCTCCACGGCGAGTGCCTTAGTGCCATCGAGCCAGCTTCTTGGGGCTGCCGGCGCGGAGGTTGAACAACGTCATGGCCACACTTCGCTTGTGCTCGCGTCGGTGGATGCGATGGAACTCCATAGCATGCTAGGTGCTGCCATCCAGGTATGTCCAGTCCCCGAGGATTTGGCCACTGAATTTTAGTGGTCAGATTCTTAATGTTTTTTATGTTATCTAGTCCCCGAGTGCCTGGTCGCTGAATTTCAGCGGGTGGGCCCTTAGGAATTTTCGTTGCCCAGTCCCCGAGTGCCTAGTCGCTGTATTTCAGCGGGTGGGAACTTAGGAATTGTTTGTTGTTGACGATGTAGTTGTTGCGTAGGGCCTACAGCGCGAGTCAGCCGAGCAGCTTGCTGTGAAGTGCCGCATGGAGAAGGAGCTCGTCGTCGTCCAGGAGACGAACAAGGAGCTACAAGCGGCTGCGGGTTAGTATATTCTTTAGTTGGCACCCATTGCTTCCTTGTCACGGTGTTGACTATTTTGCTCTAGAAACAGAGAGTAGTGCGGCTGAGGCGAAGGAGGCTCGCCAAGGCCTTGTCCCAGTAGGTGACTTGACGGCGGCTCAGTTCGCTTTGAGCGTGGCCGAAAAGCGAATCGTCGATCTGGAGCGTGAGCTTAAGGAGGCGAAGGCGGAAGGACGAGCCAAGGCTGCCGTCACTTCTGCCGCTGAAGAGCGGAAGGTATCTGATGCGCTCGTTGCTGGGTTGCAAAACAATTTTTCTTATCTTCAAAGTTTCATCATGGACCTCTACCGCCCGCTGATTGGTAAGCCCTCCTTCATCCGACTTCCGCTTGCATGTACTGCGTTGCAGTTTTGATGTTTTGCTTACTGTTCATTTGTATGCTGCAGGCCGAATCACTGATAACGCGGAAGAGGCGCAGTCGTACGACGCACGGCAGTGTGTGACCACCCTGGTTGACTCATCCGCGTTGTCGGAGACTTGCCTTCGTGCATACCTTCAGGAGATATCGCCCACGGAGGTGATTCCCAGCGACCTTGTCGAGGTATGGCGCTACCTGGAGAAGGCCCCGTCGGTCGTGGAATTCATGACGCGGTTGGCCTTCCGTCGCGGGGCGGCGACGGCGCTCAGCCTTGGGCTCGCCCACTTCCCGGACGACTTCGACCTCGACGATGTCACGAGCGGTTACCCCTCGTCGACGGGCTCAGTGGAGATTGCCGAGGTGTTGAAGCTGAAGGACCGAGCCGCGGTATACTCCGACCACGTTTGGGCGATGGGAGACCTCATCCCCTACCAGGAGACGACTGTCGCCCACAATGACCTTGAGCCAAAGCACCAGGACTTCAAGTTGGAGCAGCAATTCCGTGCGGCAATGGCGGGCGAGCTGACGACGTACCCGTCGAACCCTTACGTGCCCTTTATCCGCAGCCGCAGGGACGGTGGCTCGTCTTCGTCGAAGCCTGCGGAGTAAAAATGTTTAGCCATCCGGCATTAGTATGGAATAACAATGTAACTCTCCTTGTACGCGTAACAAATTTTGCTGCTATAAAGGAATGTTCATGTTATTTTGTCAGTCGTCTTGCGATTTGGATTTTGGTTGTGCGAGTCCCCGAGCGCGTCCGCCCTTTTTATGGGGTTTTCCTCGTTTTTATATGTTTTGTGAACAGTTAGTGAATTAAGGTCGACTCGTCATGGCTCGGAAAGCCAGTCGCGTGGCGACTCCCAGGGGTGCTCTTTACTTGGTCGTTTTCCCGGGCGCGAACGGGGTCGGGTTGCCGAGTCCCCGAGCGTGGTACTTGGCCGTTCTAGTCGCAAGCCCAAGGTAGGTGAGGACTAAGCACGTTATGTTAGGCGCGTCACTCCTGCCTGATCCGTAAGATCAGTCGCATGGCGAGTCCTGGGCACGCTCTCATACTTGGCGTTTTTCCCTAGCCGCTCGTCTTTGGTCGGGTGTCAGTCCCCGAGCGTGGTACTTTGCCGTTCGAGTCGCTGTGCCAAGGATGCGGAGGACTTGGTCGCTGTGGGGAGCGAGTGCAGTTGTCTTGGCTTGGGGAGCCAGTCGAGCTAGGCGACTCCAATGGGGCTCCGGGTTAGCGTTTTTCGTGGACGGTACGAGGCCTAAGTTTTCCCAGTTCCCTCGTACCGCACTACTTGGCCGTGCCGGTCGCTTTGCCAAAGGTTGACTTCTGCGAATAGCGTAACACTGTTATTACGAGTGCGAGTGGCACAAGACACGGAGAGTAGACACAATTTCTCGGTAACCAATCTATTTTATTTCATAGCGGGTAGGGGGTACATGTCTGGAGTTCTAAGAGTAGAACTTCCGTAGGAGGTTTACATTCCATGGCCGCTTGACGTCGAGTTTTCTGTCACCTCGGACGTCGGTGAGGTAGTAGGCATCGTTGCCCAGGACTCGCCCGATGGTGAATGGTCCCTCCCAAGGGGGTGAGAGCTTGTGCATGCCTTTCTTGTCCTGGATTAGGCGCAGTACCAGGTCGCCTTCCTAGAAAGTAGGAGTCTGTACTCGCCGGCTGTGGTAGCGGTGGAGCCCTTGCTGGTAGATGGCGTTGCCGGAGCGAGCTAGGTCGCGTGCTTCGTCGAGCTGGTCGACTTCGTCTTGGCGTGCGAGCTCGTTGTCGGCCTCCGTGTAGTTTACCACCCTTGGTGAGTCATGCTCGAGGCCGGTTGGCATTACTGCCTCGGCACCATAAACCATGAAGAAAGGGGTGAATCCTGTCGACCTATTGACGGAGGTGCGGATGCCCCAGATGACAGAGGGGAGCTCCTCGACCCAGCACCCGGCGGTGCACTCGAGTGGGACTTGAATCCGTGGCTTCAGGCCATGGAGGATGCTCTGATTGGCGCGTTCCGCCTGGCCATTGGACTCTGGGTGAGCGACTGAGGCGAGGTCGAGTCGGATGTTGTGCTCTTCGCAGAACTCGGCCATGGCTCCCTTGGCGAAGTTGGTGCCGTTGTCCGTGATGATGCTGTTTGGGAACCCGTAGCAATAGATGAGCTCGCGTAGGAACTTGGTAGCGGTCTTCCCGTTGCACTTGCGGACTGGCTTGGCCTCCACCCATTTTGTGAATTTGTCGACGGCGACTAGGAGGTGGGTGAATCTAGAGGGGGCCTTCTTGAAGGGGCCTACCATGTCCATGCCACACACGGCGAACGGCCAGGTGATGGGGATTGTCTTGAGTACCGAGCTCGGCACGTGAGTCTGGTTGGTGTATTTCTGGCATCCGACGCACCGCTGGACAATGTCGACAGCGTCTGCGTGTGCGGTGAGCCAGTAGAAGCCGTGTCGCATGGCCTCTGCGACCAGAGAGCGGGCGCCGGCGTGGTGGCCACAGTCGCCGGAGTGGATGTCTTGGAGGATTTTGCTTCCTTCAGTGGGTTGGACGCAGCGTTGGAACACGCCGGTCACACTACGCTTGTGGAGCTCGCTGTTGATGATGACGAAGGAATTGCAGCGGCGTGCTATCATCCGGGCCTCTGTTTCGTTCGCGGGTAGGGTGCCTCCCTCTAGGTAAGCGACGTATGGCGCGGTCCAGTCGCTTGGCTCGGCGATTAGTGTGACCAGGGCTGCTTCTGGTTGCAATGGGATTCCGATGTCGATCTTCCTTGGGGGAGAGATGGAGGGTTTGGTGATGGTATCGAGGAAGATGCCAGCGGGTGGTGCGAGTCGAGCCGAGCCGATGCGAGAGAGTGCGTCGGCCTCCTCGTTCTTCCGCCTGTCGATCCACTCGACGGAGTAGCATGTGAAGTGTCCTCCCAACTGGTCCACTTCTTGGCGGTATGCCGCCATGGTGGGGGAGATGGCGTCGCAGGTGTCGGCGACAAGGTCGGAGTCTCCATAGCAGCACAGGCGATTGATGTTCATCTCCTTGGCTGCTCGCATGCCGTGGAGTAGCGCCTCGTACTCGGCCATGTTGTTGGTGCAGGGGGTGAAGTCGAGGTAGAGGACGTAGCGGAGCTTGTCGCCCTTCAGAGATGTCAGCACAATCCCCGCTCCTGCACCGTCTGCATTCTTGGAGCCATCGAAGTGCAGGTTCTAGTAGTGGAGGTATGGCAGCTTCTCCAGCTGCTGGGCCTCCTCCCAGTCGGGGAGGAAGTCTGCGAGAGCCTGCGACTTGATTGCCTTGCACGGCTCGTACTTGGTATTGTGGACGCCGATATCGAAGGCCACTTGGCGACTCGCCTGGTCGCCTCGCGGTTGCGGATGATGTCCTGCAACGATGCTGAGGAGACGACCGTTATTGGGTGCTCCTGAAAGTAGTGCGGCAGTCGTCGCTGTGCTCTGAACACCGCGTATACCAATTTATGGTACTGCGGGTAGCGCTGGCGCGACTCGGTGAGGACTTCGCTGATGTAGTATACGGGTCGCTGCACCGGGCACTCCTTCCCTTCCTCTGGCCGTTCGACGACCATGACGGCGCTAACGACGCGCTCGGAAGCCGCGACGTAGACCAGTATGGGTTCCTTGTCGACGGGGGCGGCAAGTAGCGGTGCTGCGAGTAGCACCTCCTTGAGAGAATGGAGCGCGTCATCTGCCTCCTTGTCCCACTGGAAGGTGGGGTTCTTGCGCATTAGGTGATAAAGGGGCATCGCCTTTTCGCCTAACCGCGGGATGAAGCGACTGAGGGCCGCGACTCGCCCGGCCAGCTTCTGGACGTCGCGCAGGCACTCGGGTCTGTCGAGTCGGCCAATCGTGTTGATCTTCGTGGGGTTCGCCTCGATCCCGCGCTTGGAGACGACGTATCCCAGTAGCTGTCCAGTTGGTACACCGAAGGTGCACTTTCCTGGGTTTAGCTTTATCTTGTACCTTCGCCGGTTGGCGAAGGTTTCCGCCAGGTCGGCGAGTAGATCGCCCTGGGGAGTGGATTTTACCACCACGTCATCGATGTAGACGTGGATATTGCGGTCAATTTGGCTCGCAAGGCACTCCTGCATGCACCGCTGGTAGGTCGCTCCGGCGTTTTTGAGGCCGAAGGTCATGGCAGTGTAGCAGAAGGCTCCGAATGGCGTGATGAACGCCGTCTTCTCTTCATCCTCGACGGCCATTTTGATCTGGTTGTACCCACAGTAGGTGTCGAGGAAGCATAGCGCCTCCGAGCCCATGGTGGAGTCGATGATTTGGTCGATCTGTGGGAGGACGAATTGCTCCTTCGGGCAGGCGTTGTTTAAATTTGTGTAATCGATACACATTCTCCAGGTCCCGTTTTTCTTCTCGACCAGGACTGGGTTTGCCAGCCACTTGGAGTACTTGATTGGCCGAATGGAGCCTGCAGCGAGTAGACGCGCACCTCCTCGGCGATGGCTCGTCGGCGCTCTTCATTGAAGGGCCGCAGCGACTGCTTGACAGGTCGCACTTTGGGTTCGGCGTTAAGTTTGTGCTCAGCGAGTTCCCTCGGGACACCAGGCATGTCAGATGGCTTCCATGCGAAGATGTCCCTATTCTCACGGAGGAACTCGATGAGCGCGCCTTCCTATGCTGGGCTCATGCCCGTTCCGATCGTCACCGTCTGGCTAGAGTCGCCTAGGACCAGCTCGACGGTGTGGGTGTGTGTCGTTGCCTCGAAGGTGGTGGAGTTGCCACCATCCTAATTGGGCTTCTTGAGTATGGTGGGGTCGTCGTTGTTGACCCCGCTCGCGTACTTGGCGAGCTCCTCGGCGTGGTTGGCCTCCGCCGCGATGACGGCGTCAGCGAGTTCGGCGCCTTTGGCCTCGCATTCTGTGGCCATGTCGGGGTCGTCATGGACAGTGATGATGCCGCATGGCCTAGGTAGCTTCATCGCGTTGTACGCGTAGTGGGGTGCTGCCATGAATTTGGCGAACGCCTGGCGCCCCAGGACACAGTGGTAGAGGCTGTTGAAGGGCACCAGCTCGAAGACGATCCGCTCGGTGCGGAAGTTTGCTGGTGTGCCGAAGGTGACTGGCAGCGTCACCTTGCCGATCGGGTACGCCTTTCGACCGGGGACGATGCCGTGGAAGGTGGTGTAGGTCATCTCGATCATCGACTGTGGGAGCTGCAGCCGCCTGAACGTGTCCAGGTACAGGATGTTGATGGAGTTGCCGCCGTCCATCAGCGTTTTGGGGAGCCAGTAGTCTCCCACCTTGGGCTTGACCACTAGGGCGACTCGGCCCGGATATTCGATCCGTGGCGAGTGGTCCTCGCGGCTCAAGATGATTGGTTGCTTAGACCAGTTGACGAACTGGAGGATGTCTATCTGGGACACCGCATTGACAGCGACGGCGCAGGCGATGACCTTCTTCTCGCGCTTCGTGTTGAAACCTGTGAAGGTGTGGAGCGAACCGGCGACGCTGCCGAACTTTCCGCCGTTTGGCGGGTTGTTGTCGGGGTCTTCCCGCGTGCGCCGTGCCTTCTCGATCTCCTTGAGAGAGTGGCAGTCGGCGGTCGTGTGCGTGGCGGTCTTTCCTTCCCTGTTGTGAAACACACAAGGTTGGTTGAGGAGGGACGTGGGATCGAACCTCGGGTTTGCCTTGTAGTTGCCACCGTCGCGGCGCTGTCCTCCGCTGCGGCGGAAGCTCTTGGGTTCGTGCGGCGCGTATCCGGCGCTGGCGACGAAGTCGACTCGCCTGTCACCGCGGCGTTTGCCGGTGAGGCGAGTGTTACTATAGCATAACTCGGGTCGCCTCCCGTTGTCGTGGCCGCTCGTGCGGCGATGTCCTCCCGACTCATCGTCAGTTTCTTGGTTTGGGTCCTCCTCCGCGTACTTATTTGCGATCTCTAGGAGGTCTGGTATGTTGTCGAGTGTTCTGTACACTCGCTTGAGCTTGGCGACCAGGGGCTCGTAGCGGCACGGGGTCTTGAAGCAATGGATCGCGGTGTCCGGGTGGATTCCTGCCGCGTTATACCACAGATCTTGCCACCGTTGGACCCAACTGCGGGTCGACTCGCGGGGTCCCTGGCGCATCGCTCTAGGTCCTCGATGGTGGTGGAGCGGGTGTATGAACCCTCGAAGTGCCTGACAAAGGCATCGCGCATTTCCTCCCAGGAGTCGATGCTATCCGCGAGGAGGGTGTTAATCCATTGCCTGCACGCTCCCTCCATCATTAGGGGAAGGTAGCGGCGGCGAGTAGGTTGGTGTGGCCGGCGATCCCCATCGCCATGAGGTAAGTGTCCAGCCAAATGGACGGATCGTACGAGGGGTCGTACTTCTCGATTTCCTTCGGCGCCTTGAAGCTCGCCGGGTATCTTTCTCCTCAGATCATCGGTCCGAAGCACTGGGGTCCGACTCCGCTCAGCGATCCCCTTGGTTCGTCGCCGCGGCGGTTGGTGAGGGTGTGCCGCAGGTCTTCAGACTAGCGTGCGCGCCAGCTCTGGTTGTTGATGATGTGGGTGTGTGCGTCGACGGGCTGCCCGTTGGCGGAGATGAAGTTGTTCGCCGGCCGTGGGTTGTTGGTGGAGAGTGTCGCGTTCGCGTGTCGGTGTTGGAGCTGCAGGGGCTCGGGTGGTGGGCAGTTGAGGGTATTCGCCGCCATGGGGCGGCCGCTCGAGGCCGCCCTACTGCCTAATGAACGCGAGTACATCTGACCCTATGAGTCGGCGCCCGCGTTTTGTTGCTCAACTGCTTTGGCGAGTAGAGCCTTGGCATACTGGATCTGTAGGGCGCCTTCGCCAGTTACTTGGATGTTGTCAACTGCAGCTCGGCTCGTGACGACATTGTCCATTGGGGTGGAAAACAACGGGAGGCCATTCGCGTCTCGCTCTCGTGAGGAGACCACGATCCTTGGTTGGTCCCTGGGGGCGCGCGGTTGGGTGGTGGTAGGGCGCCGTTGGCCGTCGCCCCTGGTGCAGGTCGAGCGCTTCCTCCTGGTGACGCATTCTCGCAGATCGCGCGCTTGGCCACGCGAGCTGGGTCGTTTTCATCGTCGAAGTTCAGGGCGCGCCCCTGAACGGTAGGGTTCAGGCGCGACCTGATTCGGAGTTGGTGGTAGCGCGACAGCTCCTGCGCTATCACCTGCTCGAGGCGAAATTTCTCGCGCTCGGCTTGTTCCTTGCAGACTGCCTCCGCCAGCCGCAGGCGGAGTTCCTCGACCTTCGTTGCCGTCGCGTTTGGCGGGACCGGCGTGGATAAGGGGTCTTCCGCGGGGTCGGCGCCAATCGCCATGTAGGTCGCGACATGGCGACCGGTTCCGTCGTGGAGGTCGACGGAGTTCTCCGACCCGGAGTCGAAGTTGAAGATCCCAAGGATGGAGGGTTCCTCGAAATCTCCGATGTTGGAGACCTGGGTGATGGAGCCTGCTGGCGATGCAGCGACAATGGATCCGGCGGCCGACGCCGGGGTCGCCGAATCCGCATCGTCGTTGAGGGTCGCGTCGTCCGCGGCCGCGGTGGTTTCGGCCACGTTGCTGTGCGTCGAGTCGTACTCGGAGGCGAGGCGGTGAATCGTGTGGACCTGGCTCTCAGAGAGCCGGTCGCGTGGCGGCGACTCACGGATGCGAGCCCAGTCCTCCGAGACGATGACGTCGGTGAGACCAACGAAGAGGCTGATCGTGCCAACCGGCAGGTTCACGCTATGTGTGACGGGTCGCGTCGCCGGGACGTAGCTGCTCGGCAAGATCTAGAGCATCTCGCCGATTGTGATCATGCGGCCGGTGGAGATCGACTCATTGATGGGCAGATTGGATCTCGCCGCAGAACACCGGCCAGGCCCCACGGTGGGCACCACTGTCGTGGGAATGACCACGGCAGATGCTGCAATCGGCAGGGAGTAGTAGAACATGGGGCAAGGGCGGCCAGCCATCTGCGGTGCGAGATGAGGGCGGAGACACAAGGGTTTACCCAGGTTCGGCCCCCCGGAGGGTAAAGACCTACTCCTGCTAGATTGTATTATGGAGAGAGTACAAGGGCGAGCTCGACGACTAGGCGGCGAGTTGCTGGGGTGTATGATGGAACGTGTCCTCTATGCGTACCCTAGGGAGGTTTATATAGGCTCACCTCGCTAGGGTTTACAGATTACAACCGAATTAGTTAAGGATTCAGAGGTTCTTTGACCTAGTCCGACTGGGCCTAGCTACGCTTCTGGGCCTCCAGCTTCCAGTCGCCTGAGTCCTTGTCAAGTCTCGATCCAGTCGCCGTCCTGCAGGCCCACTCGCTGGCGGCTTGGGCCAATAGGAAACGTCCTGCTGGGCATACCCTGGTTGGCATATCCCCATCAATGCCCATGGTGACGTGCCAGATCTCCAGGTCGCTGTGGTGGCTCATCACCATGGTAAGGGCGGTTTGTGCAGCAGTCTGAGCATAGGAAATCTTCTAGCCTTCGATAAGCTTCAGAATCTCCTTGTTCTTGTCCCTCACCTCAAGCACTGGCACTTTGTGCAAGTCAGAAAGTCTGACTAACTCGCCAGCCTCTTCAAGAGTTTGGCGGAAGTTGAAAAGAACATCTCCGACAAGCTTTATGCGCACGAAGCAAGGTTCAGAGGAAGAAGAGTCAAAAAGATGCAGAGGATCTGGGAAAAGAACCAAAAATCAAAATCTGACTCAGAAAAGGTCGAAAATCAAGAGAAGAGTAAATGTCGGAAATCTTACCTAGCACACAGCGGTTCCACTGAGAATGATCCTCTTGGAGACTTTTCAGCTCTGCTTTTGTGTCCTGGTCTAGATCTTTCTTGCTCTTGAAGTCCTTCTTGATATCATCAAGTTGTTTATCTCAGAGGGCCAATAGCCTCTCGGTCTCCAAGTTGCTTGATTCCAGGACGGCGCTCACGGATTTCTCCGATTCAACCTTTAACTTCTCAAGCTCGTCCCGGAGTTCATCATTTTCTATTTTCAAGACCTTGAAGTTCTCGGCCTCCTCCACCATCTTGCTTGATTCACATAGCAATTCTGCAAAGGAAAAATTATCAGGCAATTGAACATTTTTGACTATGGTAATCACTAATGAAAAAAGGAGTTAGAAAATATTACCTTCCGCCTCATCTTTCTCCACCTTCAACTTGGAATTTTCAAGGCGTAGAGCCTTGATCTCCTTGCGCTTGTTGCATATATTCTTGAGCAAGTCCTGGTTGGAAGATGCAATTTTCTGTCAGTTTAATGATAGAATACCGTCAGATGGCTACTAAGACTTGGGCTGCAACTTTAACCAAGTCAAAATATAGCACGAGCCTTGGGGGCTACACTATATCGTTCTTTTGCATCCTATAAGCATCAAGTTGGATTTAATACTATGATGTCTATCTGACTTTATGCTTGGGGGCTAAAGGATATGATAATAAATGCTACAAACGAGATTCAGAAAACTTATAATATGCTCCAAGTGCAGCTTCTCGAATTCGAGTTTCGTGTTGTGGAAACTTTCTTGGCAAGGGAGAGGGAAGGAACGTTTGTTGCTGGGAGCTCGCCAGACTCGATTTTTGTATCCCGGACCAAAATTTGGTCCAGGAGATTCACCACCTTCACGTCTTCCTTCTCTTGGATCGCTGCCTCCGGGGTGAGGGTTTATTTCTCGAGACTGGACCAAGCCAGCTTGAGAATTTGTTCCTTCTTTTTCCGCTTCAGGCTGAAGGCATCATAGCCAGCTATTTTATCCACCTCCCCTGTTGATATCACCATGGGATCATTACCCTTGACGGGTTCACCCTTGTTAGTTGCCTGGCTACCAACGTTAACCAGGGATTTCGAGGTGGTGCTGGCGTCGGGGATGGCAGAACCAGCATTGGGAGAGGCAGAAGCCTCCGGTGCTGATGTCTGGGTGCTGCTGGGAGTCGGAGGAGGCATGATTGGAGAAACTACAAGCTTCTGCTGGCGCAGTTTCTTGCCTGGCTTGCTTTCTGGCTTTAGCTTGCTCTTCAAAACAGTTTTAGCTCTAAAACACATAAAACCAAACATCAGGTATGCTTTGTAAAGAAAGAGATGTACAAGGTACTACAAGATTGACAAGGTGCTTACCTTTTAACTACTGGGAACACTTGGGTGCCAGCGATAAGAACAACATCCTTAGCCTTGCGCTTCTTGGCAGCAGAGGCAGGAACTTCCCGTACCTCGTCATCCTCCGTCGCCTCCGAATCGTCTGAAAGATAGCCCTCTAGTGGAGCTATCTCAGACTCGGGGAGCTTCTCGAGTTGATAAGTCGAAAAAATCATCGGTAAAATTAGAGTTGGAGGAAAAGACAGAAAAGAGAGAAAAAATGCAAGAGCAAAGTCGAAATATTTAGCGGAATCAGGGGACAGTCGGCTGTAAACATCTTCATGGAGACTTCACGGAGCCTCCTCTCTACTCTCTCATTGATCAAAAATTGCATCTAGGTCGAGCAGTCCTTCACAGGAATGCGATTCTGACTGACCCTCACGCTATCTTTCTGGTCTCTGGTGACTATGTGCATGAGGCGATCTCCGTGATAATTTAGAGGTTGAATCCGATGATCCAGCCAGCCGTGGATCAATTCGGATCCGTGGATGCCCTTGTGCTTCATCAAGAACTCAATCCGCCTTTTAGCGAGGATCAAAACCTAAGAAAGTTCCAGCGCCTCCACGTCCCACGATTCCTGGTGGGGAGCGGCACCGTCGACGAAGGCCGAAAGAGCTTCCACCTTTTCAGGAGCCGGAATATCCTTATTGTAAAAGAAGGTTCCGGCCAATCTTTTAACTAACTCGCTTTCGTTAATCCTAGCATAGAATCGGTTTCCCCTAAGGACTAAGCTGAGAGTGCTAGTGGTGTAAGGAACACCGACACTGATAGAGTTATTCCAAGTACCATAGTAGTATCGGAAAAGAGTAAGATTTGGCTTAATGCCGAGAAACCCCTCGCTGAGAGATGCATGAGTGCTAAGCTCGAGCAAGGAGTTGGGGGAGATTATGAAGTTGCACACCATAGTATTGGAGGACTTCGATGAAGAAATCCGACGGTGGGAGACTAAGGCCACGGTCAATGTGCGTGCCAAAGAGTACTTGCTCGCCATCGCGCGGTGTGGGGTACGGCGTCTCCAGCGGCGCTCCACCACGTGTCGGCGACGAGGTAGCCCTTGTCCTCCATGACCCGGAGCTCGGCGTTGTCCATAACGCTCGGTACCTAGATGCCCTACATCTTACTCTCGTTCGGCACGATCACACCTGCCGCCGCCACACCGGAGCTACATGGCGCTTCCATCTTGCCGGAGTAGACTAGAAAGTGGCACCACTGGGAGCTTTTTTGGTGTGTGGATGGGAATAGATGTAGAGCGCTCGAGGAGTACGAGGAGACGATGAATGAAGCGACGAAGAATGAATCTGGGAGAAAGAGATTTATTCTCTCTTAATAACTTCTGCGCTAAGATTTGCGTTAAAACCGCACAATTTGCGCGTATAGGAGAGAGGGAGGTAGCTTCTTCGTGACTCCTCCGCCCCTTGATTCTCGCGCAGGCATTGAAACGGTGTTCTATTCCGTAAAATACGAGCCCAACAACGGTCGTGCTGATGGGACCCTTGTTACTGACAAGACCTGGTCTGAAAAGTTGTCAGATAGCACGCTGCTTTTTAAAATCCGGCTCATGTTTTGAATCGAGCAAGGAAAAGACTGAAGTCAAAGAAAATATATCCGACTTAGATGACTTGGAATCCTACATTATTGAAAGAAGTTTTCGGGAACCCTTCAAGATTCTCAAGACGAAGAAACCATCAAGCTAGACGATTTATCCGAATTTGGATCTTGGAGACTTCCGGGGGCTACTGTTGGGGATATACTTTCCGGGTATACCCATAGGACTCACTGACCAGGGTGGCCCACCAACGGGTTAGAGCTTCGCTTCACCACCAAAGAGGAGGATCCACTTCCGGCTACGACAAGGCCCAGAAGAGTTACCGACTTAGGCCTGTAGTATTACTTGTAGTCCAAGCTATATCTAGGTACCGACTCTGTAATGTAGCCGGATAGGTCTCTCCTGTAACCCTAGGTCCCGGTGACTATATAAACTGGCCCTATGGGATCCTTTAGGACACCAGATCATAGATCAACCACAACCTACTCGCACAGGCGAACCTCTCTTGTAATCCGATGTAACATCCGGCTCTCGCCGATATATTACTAGGTTGCTAGCATGAGTAGGATCCGATCACCGCTATCGGATCTGAACCTGGGTAAACTTGTGCTCACTGCTCTCGAAACATCCGACGTCTCACACCCCATCTTCTCAACGTCGTCAGGACCCCCTATGGCATACTTGTCAACAATCCGACGACAAAATTGACATGGTTCCCCGTGTTAGTTGAAATACTTCTTCAAAGCTTCGAGTCCTCCCTTGAGTCTACAACTCCATTATGGACTCGGGGGATACTCCCATAGGGAGCGTTGGTCGGTCATTTGAAAAAGCACTGGCGTTGATGCCATCCGCAAGATTAAAGTCTCTGCCCGAGTCTACCACTCGAACAGACACTCAGGGGCTACTCTCATAGGGAGCGCTGGTCGCGCACCCTATAAACTCTTTGAATGAGATCCTTCGGATCCTTTGTGAAAAAAGAGGAATTCGCATCCCAAATTTATGATAAGTGAGATACCATCTCCTTGGTCACCCGAAACACCTCCGCGGTGATAACTTTTCAGATGTTGCGTCTACAATGCAAAGATAAGACCTACAGATATCAACTGATGGCCTGGCAACGCACCCGAATGCAATCTGCTAGTAACATTCCGCGCTAACAGGCACGATGAAAAATTCCAACGGAAGCGTTGGGTATATAACTTCAGACACTGGAATTTGACTCATGTAAGACCCTTGCGGCCTGAGTCGAATTACGCCAGCATTCTTCCGGATTCGAGTCCGGGGACTCGAGTATGAAGTAGATCATGCTGTTTTATCCAAACACAGTTAACAAACCCTGATCTGTCGGGTGAGTCAGGCGCACGTATCGACAATCCATATGAACTAACATATTGACTCAAAACTTGTTCGGATGAAAGCACCCAAAAGATTTAAGAGTCTCCAATCAAATCTACGATTCGACTGACCACTCGAAGGCTACTGACATGGGTATGTGAAAGGATCGTATGGGCACCTAGAGGGGCGTGAATAGGTGCTACTTCAAATTTTCTTCCTTTTCAAATTAGGGTTTGACAATAAAGGTAAATTCTCTAGATAATGCAACTAAGGTGAATTTACCTATATGTCAAACAAGCACTAGCTAACACAACACTAAGCAAGAACAAGTAAGTAAAGTGCGGTAAAGGATAGAAGTGACCAAAGTGGTGGACGCGGAGAAACAAGGATTTGGTTCCCGTAGTTCCTTCCTTTTGAGGGGAAGTACATCTACGTTTGGATAGGGGGTGGTTTCAAACCACCAACGCCACGAGAGGCCTCCCTTGTTCTCCGATGAATCTCACCCCAACGGGATCGATCCACCTTCCACTATATCAGCAACCTTCAAGGTGGAAGCCGGCACCTTACGAGTTCGGGGCACACATCCACAACTTAATTGGAGGATCCCAAATACAAGCAAGCTGCCAAGACAATCAAAGACAAGCTTGTAAGAACCAAATCTAGAACTAGGGTTTCCAACGAAAAACACTAGAGCAATGGGGGCCCTCAAGTGAAAGAGGGGAAAATGAAGATCTCTTTTGCTGAAGTAGTAGATCAGGGCCTCCTCCTTCGATTCTCCAAAGATCAAAGACTTTGGATGGTGGAGTGAAGAGATCTTGGTGATTTGGTGTCTCAAAATGGAGGTAGTAGTCTTCAATGCAATGATCACCTTGTCCCAAGGTAGGTGGAGGGGTATTTATAGCACCCAGAGAAGATCTGACCGTTGGAGCATTTAATGCAGCGGTAGTACCAGATTTCCAAGCGATAGTACCAGAAAACACCGGTACTACCGGGCTGGTACCGGAAGTGCATTAATCAAAAGCACATGTGCACCAACCACCCGCGGTATCAATTTGTGGTGCTACCGCAAAGCGGTAGTACCGCCCCTGGGGCACGGTACTATCGGACGCATGCGGTAGTGACGCTTTTTGATACCGCGGAGGGCACTGGGATTTGCCAACTTGCCAAAAACTCTCTGCCGCATTAGGTACTAAAATGCGGTACTACCGCATTTTGGTACCTAGGCAGGCAGTAGCTTTTGGCAACTTGTAAAAAGCTTCTGCCGCGCTAGGTACTAAAATGCGGTACTAGAGAATTTTGGTACCAGGGCGGGCAATAGCTTTTGACAAGTTGCAAAAAGCTTCTGCCGCGCTAGGTACTAAAATGCGGTACTACCACATTTTAGTACCGGGGTGGGCAGTAGCTTTTGACAAGTTACAAAAAGCTTCTGCCGCGCTAGGTACTAAAATGCGGTACTACTGCTTTTTAGTACCTAGCCTGGCAGAGGCATTTTGGCAACTTGCCAAAACCTACTGCCGCGCTAGCTGGTAAAAAGCGGTACTACCGCTTTTTGGTACCGCGTCTGGCAGAAGGTTTTGGGCAGTTTGTCCAAACGCACTGCCAAGCCTAGTAGCAAATTCTAGTACACCCGATACACTACAAACCCCTTTTTGATACAACCTGTGGTACACTTGGCAAATAATTATTCTGATATATGTGTTGTTATAAACACCAAAATCACTAGGGATAGGAAATGCTCTTTCAATCTCCCCCTTTTTGGTGTTTGATGACAACACACATTTGCATGATAATATTGTGATGACAAACAAGGTTTTGAAAAATAGAGATGGGGCTCCCCCTGGATACGTAGAATCAAGCCCCCTTCTATTTTACAAGCTACCTGGGAGTGTAAAGTCGCACTTAGAGCACATACCTTTGCATAATAAAGTGTGATGAGAAATATTGATAACGAATAGATAATGTCATCACACACACCACATAAGATGGATCCATATGAGAATACCCATACCACACAAATGATGGATCCATACGATAACCACATAGTATCACCATACATAGCACAAATAGCTAGTTCACAAGATTCACACATAGTAAGGGGCAAGCAAATAAAAGTTCACAAGCGAATAAAAATCAATGGCGAGAACGAGCTTGTGACTTTTCCCACGCAAATCCATCATGCCTAATGTGCAACTTCTCCCCCTTTGGCATCAAGATGCCAAAAAGGGACAAGAGCAACACTATCGACCCGGATATCACTCGTCATCATCATCCCAGGCATCCCAGGCATCATCATGAGTTGGCGAGGCACGGAAGGAGGAGGTGGCATCATCATCCCAGTGGCTGTGCTTGGAGATCCATTGGTCTTCTGAGGTGATGTTGTTCTCGGAGCCCTTGGAGACGGTCAAACCTTGAGCCTCCATTAATTCCTTCTGACGAGCACATGATTTATTGGCATAGACATGAGCCTCATACATGCGCTTCTGGTTGTCAACTTGGAAGCAAAATACTTTCTTGAGCTTAGCCTCAATCCTCTTGGCCCAAGATGGTTGAGCAGGCTTGCGGCGTGAGATCACAAAGTCAGCATCCTGGGCATCATCGTCATCACCAGGCCCCTCCTCAAGTGGGTTCCCATCATCATCAACAAGTTGACCATCCGCATTGCGAGGTTTGGGATGAGTCTTGATCAACAGATTCTTGTGCCGGTGGGTGACAAGGCATTGAGAAGTAATGTCACGGACAATCGATGGGCACTTGCTAAGAATGAGAGCCATGATATAGGAAGCAAAAGGAGGCACCCTCCGGGTGTAGGTGGCACAGACCATCTCATTCCAAATAACATCCATAACATCCATTGGTTGGCCGGAATCACGGTGGTGAAAGGTAGTGATCATGATATCCACCATGAATGCATGCATCTCATCAACATTTCCAGCGCGGGGGGAAACGGTCTCACACAATATACGGTGCATGATGTTATATGTGGGGATAAGCCCTTGCTCTTCCCAGGAATACCGTGCCTCCGGATGTAAAGTGGAGCAAGAACATCCTTCTTCATGGGTCGATCATTGTTGTGACACCGAAATCCTATAGGAGTGTCCTTGCCATGGTCCTCGTACCCAAGGATAGCCGCAAACTCATCCAAGGTTGCTTGCTTGACAACGCCCTCGGTCACCCAGGTGACAGTCCGAGACTGATCCTTCGAAAAGTGAATGGTGGAATAAAACTGAGTAATGAGCATTGGGTCATAGTTGCACCGGAACTGCATAATGGGAAGCAAGCCAATGTTTGTGAAAATCTCAAGGGCTTCACCGAAGTACTGCAGGTTCTTCTTCACATGATTCATCTCAATCCACTTCTAAGGGACCACAAGCTTTTCATCCTTCATGAGTATCTCATCGAACACACGCTCTTGGAAATCCGTATAGAAGAGGCTATCTTTTCGAGCATGAGAGCGAGAAGCAACATATGGATTGACAGACCTCAAGGCATGGAACTCAACCTCAGACAAGTCATACAGTATCTTTGGCCCAGATGGCCTAGAACTTTGACTCTTGCGATGACCCGAGGGAGGAGGAGGTGGAGGAGCCTTACCACGGATAACACTTTGCTTAACTCCCCCTCCACGTCGACACCATGAGTGGTTTTCAGCTTTAGACGGGTGCTAGGTTGAGGCATGATCTCTTCTTCTGACTCAGTCTCAGCCTCGAAATCTGAATCTAACTCATAGTCCTCGATCTCATGATGAGCTTTGGAGCGTTTGATTGAAACCCGGGAACCCCCTGCACCTGTGAAAGAATGAGGGAGATAGCATAGGGGTAAGGGCACAAGAACCCGAGACAAACAGACAACGAACCTCAAGTTTTAGAGGAAATTTTGCTGTCAGTACAGGGCGGTATTACCGGATCTCACGGGCGGTAGTACCGGAAAAGATTTCTGGTACTACTGGTCATGCGACCAAAGTGCGGATCTGGTATTATCGATCCATGGACGGGCAGTAAAATTTACACAAAACAAGAATGCCAACGGACAAGGAGTAATATCAGGTAACAAGCACACGGTACAACCTCAAAAACACTTGTTTTGGCCAAGAATCAAAGTTACCCTAGATTCAATGGAGAAAACATGTGATCAGAAGAGAAGGGAGGCAGTACCGGTGTCCATGGCGGTGTAGAATCAGGAGGAGCCCGCGAGGAGGTCGGATCCGGTGTGGATCCGAGGAAAGGAGGAGGGGGCCGGACTCCGGCGGTGTTCTCTGCTCTGGCGGCAGCGGTGGTTAGGAGTGGAGACGGGGGAACAATGAGGCACTAAGAGGTGCCCCTCCCCGCGTCTCCACCCTTAACCGAGACACAGAGCGGTAGTACCATAGAAAACGACCAGTAGTACCACACCTGGGAATTTCCATAAAACGACCTAGAAACTGACCCCTGAGCGGTAGTACCGCTAGTTTTTCACGGTAGTATCGTTTGATGGTAGTACCGCAGGTTTGCACCAGTAGTATCGTAACCACCAGAACAGAGAGCCAGGTATAAAGTGGAAGGTTCTTGTGCAAAGTAGATGAGTTTTGTCGGGGGATAAGAAAGGCTTGGGTTAAGAGAGTCACACTGATATGGACATATGCACTCTAAAAATGGGAAACACATATGAAGAGCCAAACGAGAGTGCATGACCGTAAGAACAACCCAACACGAGAATGACAAACATGAGTAAGCACCAACCTCTCGAATGAGAGAGGGCGGTGGCCTAGGCCACCATATATGAGTATACTCGGCTTGGCACCACGAAGATATATATTGGGTCCATTACTGAAACTCATCATTTAAACTCACATATCACAAAATGATATTAAGAGGAATGATTTTGATTGCTTTTTGGGCATATGGGGGAGGGATGGTCCAATCAATTAGGACCGCACTCCCCCTATATCCATGCCTGCACCTAAACCAAATACGGGTCAAGTCATAGGTGAGAATGCAAGATAATCAAGTCAAGCTTCTTGAATCTATGATATTTAGTTCATTCCTTAAATAGCAAAAACTTGCTTCATCAAGTGGCTTCGTGAAGATGTCGGCAAGTTGGTCTTTGGTTGACACATATTATAGATCAATATCACCTCGAGCAACATGATCTCTAATAAAGTGATGGCGAATCTCAATATGCTTTGTCCTTGTGTGATCCACCGGGTTGTAGGAAATCTTGATAGCACTTTCATTGTCACATAGAAGAGGCACTTTGTCACAATGGACATCGTATTCCTTTAAAGTTTGCCTCATCCATAGCAATTGGGTGCAAGCACTAGCAGCTGCCACATACTCGGTTTCGGCGGTGGAGAGAGATATACAATTTTGCTTCTTAGAAGACCAACATACCAAGGACCTACCAAGGAATTGGCAAGCCCTGGATGTTGATTTTCTGTCATCCTTATCACCCGCCCAATCCGAATCCGTGTATCCACAAAGAGCAAATGTTGACCCTCGAGGATACCAAAGACCATAAAATGGGGTATGAACTAAATATCAAAAGATTCTCTTGACCGCCATTAAATGGCTTTCTTTAGGAGCCGCTTGATATCTTGCACACACACCTACACTTAACACAATATCGGGTCTAGATGCACAAAGGTAAAGCAAAGAACCAATCATAGACCGGTATACCTTTTGATCCACATCTTTACCATTTGAATTTTGTTCTAGATGAGTCTTTGTAGCCATGGGAGTAGGAGCTCCATTTAAATCTTGCATTTTGAATCTCTTGAGCATATCTGGAGTATACTTGGCTTGGTTGAAGAATGTCCATCCTCTAACTTGCTTGATCTCAAAACCAAGAAATACTCTCAACTCCCCCATCAAAGACATCCGGAACCTACTAGTCATAAGCTTTGAGAATTCATCATTAAAAGCTTTGTTATATGAGCCAAAGATAATATCATCAACATAAATTTGGCATACAAAAAGCTCCCCATTGACCTTCTTAGTAAAAAAGAGTGGGATCTATTTATCCAACCTCAAATCCACGGTCAAACAACAACTCTCTAAGGTGCTCATAC
The DNA here is from genome assembly GCA_916181665.1 of Avena sativa. NCBI lineage: Eukaryota > Viridiplantae > Streptophyta > Magnoliopsida > Poales > Poaceae > Avena > Avena sativa. The sequence continues at coordinate 225,369,032 of OV702296.1, forward strand.
CATGTGCGTCGGGCTTTCTTGATCCCATAGAGCGCCTTATCAAGTTTGTAGACATGGTTTGGGAAGTTGGGATCATCAAATCACGGGGGTTGCTTTACATATACCAACTCATTTAATGGACCATAAAGAAATGCACTTTCTACATCCATTTGTTGCAACTTAAAGTTATGATGTGCTGCATAAACAAGAAGGATACGGATGGACTCAAGGCGAGCCACGGGTGCATATGTCTCTCCATAGTCAATGCCTTCAATTTGGGAGAACCCTTGTGCAACCAATCAAGCCTTGTTCCTTACTATAATTCCATGTTCATCTTGCTTGTTCTTGAATATCCACTTCGTGCCTATAACATTGCGGCAATACTTTGGCTTCTCAACTAACTTCCATACTTTGTTTCTCTCAAAGTTGTTGAGCTCTTTGTGCATAGCTTCCAACCAATCCGAATCTTCAAGAGCTTCCCACACTTTCTTTGGTTCAATCATGGAGATGTGTGCTTGGTGTTCACTGAACCTCTTCAATTGTGCTCTTGTGGAAATACCTTTCCTTAGGTCACCAACCACATTTTGTAGAGAGTGGTCTCTTAATTCCAACATTCTCTCCTTTCTAGCTTCATGACGAGCGTGGATCTCCATGTTGTTTCTTGGAGGACCCTCTTCATCATTTTGGTCCTCGTCTTGACCATCAACTTGACCTTCATCATCAAGGGAATCATTCTCTTAATTAAGATTCAAAGATTGACCTTGGTCTTGATCAAGCACTCTTCTAGCATCGATTTGAGCTTGTATCAAGGCAGTTTGTACGGATCTTCCTTGAAAAATTGACTTGGCACCACTTGACATCCTGGAGAATGAATCAAGCTCCTCTTGACTAGAGTTGTCACTTTGATCAACATGTTGAGGGTCCAATTTTTGTCTTTGGCTTGAGTCATTGTCCTCGTCGGTGGATGGAGCTTGTTGATGTTGTGAAGATGAGGGCTCCACTTGAGTAGAGCATAGTTATTCTCGATCCGCCATAAGGGGTTCCTCAACGGGGCGGATATATCCCACACCCATTCTTCCTATGGCATCCTAAGGCATTTCATCATCTGCATCACAAGCATCAACACACCCCCCTTGGGGACCATCATATTCTTCGAAGGTCACACTACAAGATTCTATGATGGCTCCGGAGAGCTTATCATAGATTCTATAAGTGTGAGATTCGAGACCATAGCCAACAAAAATACCCTCTAATGCTTTAGACTTGAATTTGGACAAACGAACACCTTTTATGAGATAGAAACACTTACAACCGAACACCCGGAAGTAAGATATGTTGGGCTTGTTACAGGTAAGTATTTCATATGGAGTCTTGTTGATTTCTTTGCAGTAGAGCCGGTTTGAGGCATGGCAAGCAGTGGAGATGGCTTCGGCCCAAAAGTTGTATGGAGATTTAAACTCTGCTAACATGGTCCTAGCGATCTCAATAAGAGTCCGATTCTTCCTCTCGTCCACACCATTTTGTTGAGGGGTATATGTAGCTGAATATTGGTGTTTTATCCCCTCATCACTAAGGAAATCATTTAAGATGTAGTTCTTGAACTCGGTGCCGTTGTCACTTCTTATAATCAACACGGGAAGATTGTATTGACGTTGAACCATGTTGATGAAGTCGATGAAGGTCTTTTGGGTCTCACTCTTTAACTTGAAGAAATATACCCATGAGTATCTTGAAAAGTCATCAACAATCACCAAACAATATTTCTTCCCACCAAGGCTTTCATGAGAAGGAGGACCAAAGAGGTCCACATGAAGGAGCTCCAAGATCTTGGTGGACTTGATGCGGTTCTTTGGCTTGTGGGGAGCATCATGCATTTTTCCTAGAACACAAGCCCTGCAAACACGATCTTGGCAAAGGAAACATTTTCTTTTTAGTCCAACAATATGGCCCTCCTTGTGGAGACTTTGCAAAGTTCTCATATTGACATGGGATAGTCGGCGATGCCATAACCAACCCACATCGTCCTTTCCGAATAAGCATATCGCACTTGTAGTGGTTTGCCCCGAAAAGTCCACCACATACAAGTCATGTTCGATGTACCCAACGAAAGCGACCTTGAGAGACTTGCTCCACATGAGGACCACAATATCATCATCAATAAATACGGCAAATCCCATATTTCCAAGAGCACAGACTGAAAGTAAATTGTATCCAAGGGTCTCAACAAGCATGACGTTCACGAGTGTAATGTCGTGAGCAACCACTACCTTGCCGAAACCCATTACCTTAGATTTTGACTTGTCGACATATGTTACGGTTATTTGATCATCATTTGGCTTTAAGTCCTTGACAATAGATGAGCTTCCGGTCATATGACTTGTGCAACCACTATCAAGCACCCACTTTGACCCTCCGGAAGCATATGTCTACAAAATATCAAGCTAATTTTTAGGTACCCATTTTTCAATGGGTCCTATTTTGTTAGCGACAAGGGTCTTGGGGACCCAAATAGACCAAGCAATATAACCATCATATGGCCCAACATATTGCGCATACACATCACCATAATAATCACGCATAAGAACATAGTGAGGGTTGGCACTTCCCGCAAAGTCATCATGAGACATAGTTTTACCACTTGTGGTCTTACTATCCACATTGGTCTTGTTTCTCTCTTGTGCGGGATTGGCCTTCTTCTTGTTGTTCTTCTTCTCCTTGGCTTTGGAGACAAATCCAATGCCCCCTTTCTCACCACTAGACCTTTTCTTACTCAAAAGTTCATTAATGGACTTGTTTCCTTGTGGAAATGTGGCCTTGGCTAGCTCTCCCTTCAACCTAGCATTTTCTTCAAGAATAGTTGTACTACTAGAAGGAATGAAATTACTAGGTGAAGGAATATTGGTCAATTGAGTTTGAAGCGTTTCATATGACTTTGTGAGCGACAAGAGTTCACTTTCCAATGCCTTGTGAGCCTTGTCAAGTGAACTAAAGTCCTCGGCAAGTTTTTTATGAACCACACCAAACTCAATCTTATCCTTTTTAGCCTTTTTATATTTAGCAATAGCATGATCACGTTCCTTGATGAGTCTACTAACAATTACATCATTGGCCTCATCAAGCCCTTCAATTTTTAGTTCAAGAGACATTCTAGTCTCTTGTTCTTCTTTTAGAGCATTATTTAGGGCTTCTAGTTCAGTCATGTGTTCATGCCCAGGTTTACATCTTACATCTAGAAGCTCTTGTGTGTGGGAAAGTTGATCTAAGATGCTCCCAAAATGTGTCTTGGCCTCCCCTTGTAAGTTAGTCACAAACTCATCAAAAGCAATTAATTCCCTTTTTACTTCAAGAGACATCTCATCATCAATTTCATCATTAGCTAAGGGGGTGGAGTGAGATGATGAGGATACCTCCGTTCCTCTTGCCATAAGGCAAGTGACGTTATTGTTGGGAGCATTCTCATTTGGAGAATCGAAGAGTGAGAATGTTGGAGTAGAAGTAGTGGCTAGAGCAGCCACACCACTTTGATGTTTCTTCTTCCTCATCTTCATCATATTCATTGTCGGAGGAGAATTCTTCATGAGTGATCAAAACAATTTCGCCCGACTTCTTGTTGGTGGGATTCTTCTTGACGAAGGGTTTCTTGTAAGGAGCTTTGAGAGTTTTCTTCAACACAAGATTACCCCCATGATCTTCTCTCTTCTCATAGGGGCAACTTGCCACAAAGTGATAGCGGTCACCACAATTGAAGCAAGTTCTCAATCTAGTGGTATTTTCTCTTTTCCCATTTGGGTTGCTTCTTCGTTGCATTTCCATCTTGGCCTTGGCGGGGTTCTTCCAAAATTTCTTTGCATAGAAGGCCATATATTGACTATGAGCAATCTTGACATCATCGGGGTGGTCCATGGAGAGGCCTTCATCACTATCATCTTCGTCCCCATGTTCAACAACTTTGTCCTTCAAAGCAACATTAACAACATTGCTCATACCAAGGGCACGAGCACATGCATCTTTGGCATTCTTGGCAGCAACCTTGAACGAGGCCATCTCTTTCATATCTTCATTGGAGGTCATGAGATGGTAGTTGTGTCTTCCTTGTAGGCTCTTCAAGTCGGTGGTCTCAAAGGGCATGAGTGCACTCACATATTTCCTTTTTATCCAAGCATCATCCACATGTGAGGCACTCACAATTCTAAAAGCGGTGGCGGTGCTCTTGAGCCTACGGTACATGTGTTCATGATTTTCACCTTCCTTCATGTAGAAACCTTCGGCTTCATTGCTTAGTGCATCATACCGGTTCCTTCGCATGCTCTCATTCCCAACAAACAACACCGTGAGAGCATCCCAAGCTTCCTTGGCGATGCTTAGGTGCTCAATGTGTGGGTAATCCTTTGTACCCAATCCTTGTTGAATCATGTGCAAAGCGGTGGCATTGAGTTGACTATTGACAACTTCTCTTCTTGTTAAGTTGTTTGGATCCCCAATATAGAGTCCTTGTTTGATGATGTTCCAAAGTTCAATGCAAGAGCTGCGCACATGAGTTTTCATTAGAGATTGCCATTTAGCAAAAGTATTAAATGCTTCAAGCTTAGGTGGGTCACCTCTATTGTTTACATGAGAGTGAGGTATTGGAGGGTCGAGAGAGTACCATGAATCACGGTGCTCACCTTTCCCACCATCATTTTGTGTGGAGGAATTAGTGTTGTCTTGTTTACCCCCCACTGCCATATCCTCGGGTGATACCAGAGTATTACCCTCGGGTATCATAGGTGGAGGATCCTCTTGAGGAGAAGGGGATGATGAGCCATCCTTATCTTTAACAAGTTGCTCAAGTAACTTGTGCAATTGTTTGATCTCGTTTCCCAAGGTGGAGCTCAATTTTGTTTCCAAGTTATTGAGATCATCCGTGGTCACCGAGTGGATAGACTCGCCATCACCTTCCCCTACTTTGCTACCCATATACTCTTAGGCGGTAAAGCCCGAATAAAGAGCCAAGGCTCTGATACCAATTGAAAGGATCGTATGGGCACCTAGAGGGGGGGTGAATAGGTGCTACTTCAAATTTTCTTACTTTTCAAATTAGGGTTTGACAATAAAGGTAAATTATCTAAATAATGCAACTAAGAAGAATTTACCTATATGTCAAACAAGCACTAGCTAACATAACACTAAGCAAGAACAAGTAAGTAAAGTGCGGTAAAGGATAGAAGTAACCAAAGTGGTGGACATGGAGACACAAGGATTTTTTTCCCATAGTTCCTTCCTTTTGAGGGGAAGTACATCTACGTTTGGAGAGGGGGTGGTTTCAAACCACCAACACCACGAGAGGCCTCCCTTGTTCTCCGATGAATCTCACCCCAACGGGATCGATCCACCTTCCACTATATCGGCAACCTTCGAGGTGGAAGTCGTCACCTTTACAACGAGTTCGGGGCACACATCCACAACTTAATTGGAGGCTCCCCAATACAAGTAAGCTGCCAAGACAATCAACGACAAGCTTGTAAGAACCAAATCTAGAACTAGGGTTTCCAACAAAAAACACTAGAGCAATGGGGGCCCTCAAGTGAATAAGGGGGAAATGAAGATCTCTTTTGGTGAAGTAGTATATCAAGGCCTCCTCCTTCGATTCTCCAAAGATCAAAGACTTTGGATGGTGGAATGAAGAGATCTTGGCAATTTGGTGGCTCAAAATGGAGGTAGTAGTTTTCAATGCAACGAGCACCTTGTCCCAAGGTAGGTGGAGGGGTATTTATAGCTCCCAGAGCAGATCTGACCGTTGGAGCATTTAATACAGCGGTAGTACCGGAAAACAGCGGTACTACCGGGCTGGTACTAGAAATGCATTAATCAAAAGCACATATGCCCCAGCCACCAGCGGTATCAATTTGTGGTGCTACCGCAAAGCGGTAGTACCTCCCCTGGGGCACGGTACTACCAGACGCATGCGGTAGTGTCGCATTTTGATACTGCGGAGGGCAGTGGCATTTGCCAACTTGCCAAAAACTCTTTGTCACGCTAGGTACTAAAATGCGGTACTACCACATTTTGGTACCTAGGCAGGCAGTAGCTTTTGGCAACTTGTAAAAAGCTTCTGTCGCGCTAGGTACTAAAATGCGGTACTACCGCATTTTGGTACCGGGGCGGGAAATAGCTTTTGACAAGTCGCAAAAAGCTCTGTCGCGCTAGGTACGAGCAGTAGCTTTTGACAAGTTACAAAAAGCTTCTGTCACGCTAGGTACTAAAATGCGGTACTACCGCTTTTTAGTACCTAGCCTAGCAGAGGCTTTTTGGCAACTTGCCAAAACCTACTGCCGCGCTAGGTAGTAAAAAGCGGTACTACCGCTTTTTGGTACCGCGTCTGGCAGAAGGTTTTGGGCAGTTTGTCCAAACGCACTGCCAAGCCTAGTAGCAAATTCCAGTACACCCGGTACACTGCAAACCCCTTTTTGATACAACCTGTGGTACTTTTGGCAAATAATTAGTCTGATATGTGTGTTGTTATAAACACCAAAATCACTAGGAATAGGAAATTCTCTTTCAGTATGCCCTATGGGAGCCTAATTTTAGCCTACCTGGTATCAGCCAGATAGAATCCCATGCAATTGCCCGCTACAGATAACGAAGCCCGGGAAGGATTCGGTTGACCAAGGCCCACACGACATGACTTCTTGGGAAGCAAGGCTAGCCAAAAGATAGAATTTCAAAGGGTGAAACCCTAATTTGTAACCGACTCAACCTACAACGAGACCTAGACTCCCCATGTAAAGGCCAGGAGGGCATGGCGAGGAGGCTCTCTCTCAACTCTCATACACACACCTCATGCCCGATCCAATCTGCGCACATGTGTAACCTTCGGTTCTGCCATCAATCAAGAACAGACAAGCAGGAGTAGGATTTTCCCTCCGGGGGCCTGAACATGGGTAAACACCATGTCCCCATGTTTCTTGCATGTTAACTGTTCCGCGATCTCCAGCTTCCCCATCTTCTCTAAACCCAAGTCCATAACAATGTGCATTGACGAGTCGAACCCTCGTCAAGCGTGAAACTGAAAAAAGTTTTCCATCAGCCACGGTCGAGCCGAGAATTTTGTCGCGAAAGACGCGCCTTCTACGATGACCGACGGGTCCAGTCGTTGCGTAAGGAAACATTTCTTGTAGTGATTGTTGTTCAGGACCCCAAATAAATGCAATATCTTTGAGGTTGTTGTGCAGAGGTTGAAAAATGTTGGCATAGTTCTTGATGAATCTCCTGTAATAACCTGTTAGGCCCAAAAATACTCTTAGTTGCTTGATAGTTGTAGGAGTTTTCAATCTGATGATGTCCTCAATTTTAGAAGGATCAGTTTGTACTCCATCACCTGAAATGATGTGGCCTACGTATTCCACTTGTGGTTGGGAAATTGCATCTGGACAGCTTTTCTTTAAGCTCATGTTCCCTAAAAATGGACATTACTGCTTTGAGCTGTATTTGATGCTCATCCAGAGATTTGCTATAGACTAGGATGTCATCAAAAAACACTAATACAAACTTCCTCAAAAGTGGTGCAAATAGGTTGTTCATGAGTTCTTGAAATGTTGCAGGAGCATTGCATGACCCAAATGGCATGACCAAATACTCATAGTGGCCTAAATGTGTTGAAAAGGCTGTTTTCGGGATGTCTGTCTCATTCATCCTGATTTGGTGGTAGCCAGATCTGAGATCAAACTTGGAAAATATTTGGCACCATGTAGTTCATCAAGGAGGTCTTCAATGACAGGTATTAGAAACTTATTCTTGATGGTGAGATCATTGAGGCCATTGAAATCCACACAGAGTCTCCAAGATTTGTCTTTTTTCTAACCAGAATGGATGGGGAAGGAAATGGACTTTTGTTTGGTGTAATCTCAGCATTCTTTAAAATTTCCTTTATCAGTAACACCACGGAATTATTTTGGATGTGGGACATTCTGTAGGGTCTGATATTGGGTGGTTTTGCATCAAGCAAGAGAGGAATTTGATGATCACAGTTCCTCTTTGGTGGTAAACCAGCTCGAGGTTGAAATGTATCTTGGAATTGGTGTAAGAGGTTAGTGATGACATTTAGTACCTGGTCCGTGTCAATTTTTCTTGTTCATTAGTAGTATTGAACAACATGTATCCCTCTAGATTCCCCACTGCTTCCCCCACCCCGTGGGATTCCGGGCCGTGTCTCAGTCCCAGTGTGGTTGATCATCCGAAAAGACCAGCTAAGCATAGGCTTGGTCAGCCTTTACCTAACCAATTACCTAATACCACGCAGGCTCATCAAACAACGCTCCCTTCTCAATATGTGTGTTGCACTGATAAGAAGAAATTAGTAATTTCCTTCTTGGGGGGATATGGTCCTAGAATGTGTGTTGTTTCCCTTTTATCTCCAATGTCAACTCTCTGGTGATGAAGTCAAAGGTGATAGGGTTATGGTGTTTAAAGCAGTTGACTACTAAGATGATGTCGGAGCCTTGAAGCTCCAATATCCTGAAATTTGTAACAAATTTGTGACCCTGGATGGAAAAAGGCCAATTGTATGCCATTGATCTAGAAGAGAGGAGTCCACCACCAGCCACTTTCACTGTTCTTTTTGTTGTATTAGTCATAGGAATATTGTTTTTCATAGCAAAAGATAAATCCATGAAGGTGTTAGTGCTTCCTGTATCAGCCAATGCTACAACTGTGGTTTTTGACAAATGCAAGAGCAATGATATGGAAGAATCACTAGGACAGCCCTTGTATGCTGCAGCTAAAATATTCATCAATTGATCATCCTTAGGGACCAATTCAGCATTTGCTGCATTTGGTTGGTGGGGTTGTAGTTCAGGTGCTTGTTCCTCGTTGTTAGGCACTTGTTCCTGGGCAGCATAATCCCAAACTTCATCATTTCCTTGCATCTCAATAACATTCAGTTCTCTTTGCAATTGCTGGCATTTATGGACCAATGTCCAATTTTCAGGACAATACCAGCATTTCCTGGGAGGTCTATCCACTTGATCTGTATTTCTATTAGCAGGAGCTCTGTTAGGCCGAGGTTGGAAATTCCTGGGAGCTGGTGGGGTAGGGGTAGGTTTCTTAATAGTGGAGAGCTAAGCTTTTTCATATGTCTTGCATACCAGTAAGCTGAAATTAGGGAGGTTGGCCTCTAGCATTTAACAATGTGTTTAATGCCGTCCTTTAGTCCACTGATGAATCTGTCCACAAAGAACTCCAGAGGTAAATATGGTCCTTCCCTTCTCATCTGTGATCCAGATTTCATACAAGTCAATGTAGGCATTGATAGAGGTAACTTGCTTCAGTTGTTGTAGTTGGTCCATAGGATCACATGATGCATTATCAGGGAATCTCTCAATTAAGATTTTGCTTAGATCAGACCAGTACAATGTTTGTAAGTTGTATCTAGAGCTGCTTAACCAAGTTTTACTCGTCCTCTAATGTGTGTTGTTCCACATTTCACTCTGTTTTCATGGGGAATGTTGACCAAGTGAAATAGGTCCTCCCATTCTAGAAGCCATGACCTTGGAGATTCACTAGCGAAAATTGGCAGCTCCACATGATGAGTTCGCATGTTTATTTCATTGTGCTACTGGAATTGTTGTTGCTGACTCTGGTTTTGGTGTTGTCTAACTTGTGGTCTAGAATTTTGTTGGTGTAACCCAGTGGACTGATTGCCAGAGTTCTGTTGAGGCTGGTTTCGGCTTGGAGAGCCACTGTTTCCATTACTAGAACCAGGTGGGAACTATTGACTGCTAGTTTGAGGAATGCCAGAGTTCTGTTGCTGATGGTTAAACGGATGTAATTGGTTGGGAATAGGTGGTGGGTAATGGTTCTGTGGCTGGCCATTTGTGGTGAACTGGGAGGTGGTATGTGTGGTGCAAGTCGGGTGGTAATTTGGAGTATAACAAGGAGTATGGTGGCAAGTGGAGTAGGATTGGGTAGTCGGACTGCAAGGTTGGTAGTAAGGATTGCTTGAACACTGTGGATACGGGGGTTGGTAACATTGGGGTATGTGGAAGAATTTGTGAGTTGGTAAAAGGTTTCAGCTGGTTGTTGCTAGGAGTGTTGATTTTGAATTGTGAATAAAGATGTGGATTCTGTGTAAATAGGTTGGGGTGGGAAATTTGGTGTAAAGCTTGTGAATTGGGAGAGTAATCTGGGTGGGGAAGTGTAACACCCCGGTTCTGAAAAGACCGTGGCCTCTATGTGACATGCCAATCCCTGGATCGGTTCATTGGCCCACAATAGAGTAAGATGAATAACATAGCAAAATAACCGTGTATCATAGATAACGAAGATCCAGAGTACCATTATTACAATAAAATCTTAGCTCAAGGCTAGCTCAAATTATTCAGGTAGCAACATAAACAAAGTAAATCCTCCATTCTTCAAATTGCCCACAAGTGAACAAGTGCCGAGTGGAGTACCGTGGCCTATATCGATTACTCGGAATCGGAATAACCTGCAACATGAAACGTAGCAACCCCGAAGGGTCAATACATGGAATGTATGGCAAGTAGAGCTAGTAATAGAGACAATAGTTCTAACATCTACATGCATATTTGGCAAGTGGAGTTGTGTCTGGCTTGCATTGGCAAATACATTTATCCTACTTTCATAAACAGTTTTTGGTTTTCTTTGAAAAGATCCCAGTTAAGTTAACCCAACAATATTAAAACAATTATGAAATTAGAATGAGCGAGAAACATGTCATGGGATCAATATCAAGCAACTCAGTTGTCCATAACCGGGGACACGGCTAATCGATTAGATTATACACTCTGCAGAGGTTAGTACACTTTACCCATGTGACTTGGCCAGCCCAGCTCGTACCATCACTCTCATTTTGAGTGGTGATAGGGAGAAGTCCAAGTTGAGACCGTTCGGGAAGTAGCTCCCCAATCCCGACACGCACCGGTCCAACCTACCAAAATTCTACATCTCTGGATACGCGGGTTCGGGTCACCACAACCTACTAAGTCCAACCAACCGCCCATTCCATTATTGGCACATGGTTGTACACGTAAGCTACACAATAAAGAAGCCAATCATTCTCTCTTGATACCTGGGTGCCTTTCCGCAATGAAACCACCAAAAATTATCAATACCATCACACCCAGGGGGTTCATTGATTAAGTTGTTTTTAGTTTTCACAAACCAATACTTTGAGAAAACAAGTATCAATGATGTAACCCAGCCCTCGTTCAACATAGCATGGCTAAGCACATCTACCATCGGTGTTTCATCTACAAGGAAGGCCCTACCACATAATAGGACATAGCATAGCGATAGTATCATCCTACTCATGCCACTACAAAATACACGACAATGCATTGAAAATAGTAGGACGATATCATGAACAAAGTAGCATCTACTTGCCTTGGTTGTAGCGGTCGGAAGAACAATCCACACACGAGCAAGCGTTGCACTCGTCACAATCTACACGATACAATTGCATTCATAAACAAACAATCCACAACATATGCAACAAATATGATGCATGAATGCAAGAGCGACAAGTGAATTGGTGCTACAACTGCACCACAACATCCTATTCCATAGTACTACCGATTGCAAGCATGGAAAATAGTTTTAGCGCTAGGAAAACTATTAAGCAAAAGTAATGTTCCAAACTAGAGCTAGAACTCAAATAATTCACTACCGGTAGTATACTGCTTGTAAAATCTTGGGAAAATTCTACCGCATAGGCAATGCTAATTAGAAACAGTACCAACTGGAATTACTCAAAAAGGAATTATAAAACTCCCCGAGTAATTAAAACACTGCAGAAAGCCAATAGACAGTTTCTGCAGAAGTTTTTACTGTAAGCCTATCTTTTTAATTCACTATGAGATTCCCCTCGTTCCACTGAATCCAGGGACATATCATACGCGATTTTTGGAGCTACGGATCTTTTTCTACGAATTTAATACTCCGAAAAGGCCACTAACTAGTTTGATTAAACTGTACTAAACCTTGCTGCAAAAGCCTGAACCAAAGGTACAGTGAGATTCTACACGACTCACTGAATCTACACATATTTTATTTGCAATTTTTGGCCAAGCGGTTTAATTTCTACGCAATTTACAAGATTCTACCGAAATCTGTCAACTAGAAGGATTAACGAAATTGACCAGTCAATTGTGTCTGTTGACTGGTCAAAGCGTCTGCTGACTGGGCGTCTGACTAGTCAACGCCTGAGTCTGATCGGTCAATGAACGATCTAAGCCGCTGATCTGAGATCTGACGGTGGCTGCTGTCTTACCGAAAACAAACGACGAAACGGACGGCGGCGAGTTCCGGACGGCGGCGGCGATCGGTTCCGGCGTCGGGGTTTTTCTTGCACGGAGGGAGACGGTCAACGAACGGTCCAAGATCGTCAACACGGCGCGCAAGACGGCGCGCGTGCGACGCGGTACGGACGAAACGGCGCGACGCAAAACGGCACGCGAGTGTGTACGCGTATGCATGCATGCGTGTGCGTGTGTGCACGCGAGGCGCAGCGCAGCGGCATGCAGCGGCAGCGGGGCGGCGGCGGCGCGCGCAGCAAGCGCGCGGGGGCGCGCGGTGGAGGGCGGCGGCTGGCCGCGGTGGCGCGGCGGCGGCGGCGCGCGGAACGAGATGGCGGCGGCGATCGCACGGATCGAGGCAGGGGTCGGGCACAGGTTTCGAGGCTAGGTGGGGTCCTCTTTTGTGGGGCCTCACGCGGAATTCTAAACTGATTCGGTCCGGAGTTAGATTAGAACTCGGAAATCGGTCCAAAATTTCGGACCGTTTTCTGGCGATTCACTAAAACGGCCGCAACTTCTCCGTACGAGCTCCGGTTCGAGCGATTCTTGTGCCTACGGGTTCGTATGGTCGAGGGGAACAATCTAGCGTCAAGGTTTGAGTGGAACCATTAATCAACAAGGGTGGTCAACGCTAGTCCTACTAAAGCTTCCCGCAGGAACCTCGTAGCAAAATAGAATAGGGTTTTGCAATTGGCGTTTCGCCGAACCTTTTCACTCGACGGTTTTGCATGGAAAGGCATGATGCAATGACATGAATGATATGCAAGACCAAATCTAAAATTTGGGATGTGACAAGACTAACCCCCTTAAGATGAATCTCGTCCTCGAGATTCGGCGCGGCTAGCAAATAGGTGTGGGTAGTCCTCTCGGATGTCATCCTCACGCTCCCAAGTGGCTTCCTCTTCGGTGTGGTGGCTCCACTGTACCTTGCAAAACTTGATTGTCTTGGTACGGGTAGTCCTTTCTGCTGTCTCCAGAATCTTGACCGGTTTCTCCTCATAGGTCAAATCATTCTCAAGCTGAACCTCCTCTAGCGGTACAGTGTCTCTCAATGGTGTATCCACCATTTCCGGATGGCACTTCTTCAACTAGGACACGTGGAACACGTTGTGAACAGTGGACAGAGCCTCTGGCAACTTCAACTGATAAGCAACTTCTCCTTTGCGTGCTAAGACCCGATACGGTCCAATAAATCGAGGTGCTAGCTTACCCTTAATACCAAATCTCTTGATTCCACGAAGTGGCGATACTCTGAGGTATGCTCTATCACCTATCTCATACACCACTTCCTTGCGCTTGGCGTCAGCATAGCTCTTCTGCCTTGATTGTGCTACCTTCAGTCTGTCCCTAATCAAGGCGACCTTCTCCTCAGCATCCTTGATCAAATCAGGTCCAAACAACTGGCGTTCTCGTACTCCATCCCATAGCAATGGTGTACGGCATCGTTTCCCATACAGCACATTGAACGGTGACGCCTTGATGCTGGTTTGATAGCTGTTGTTGTAGGAAAACTCCGCATACGGTAAATTCTCATCCCAACTAGAGCCATGAGCCAAGGCGCAAGCTCTCAGCATGTCCTCCAAAATCTGATTCACCCTCTCGGTCTGTCCATCAGTCTGTGGGTGAAAGGCTGTGCTAAACTCCAATCTAGTGCCAAGTGACTCGTGTAACTGGCGCCAGAAGTGTGAGGTAAATTGGGTGCCTCTATCAGATACGATACTCTTGGGAACCCCGTGTAGGCACACAATTCTGTCCATGTAAATCTTGGCCAACTTTACACTCGTATAGGTTGTCTTTACCGGTATAAAGTGGGCTACCTTGGTCAAATGGTCGACCACTACCCAAATGGAGTCATATCCTGACCTGGTCCTGGGCAATCCTGTGATAAAGTCCATTCCCACTCTATCCCACTTCCAATCCGGCACGGGCAATGGCTATAGCAGTCCTGCTGGCTTCTGGTGTTCTGCCTTCACTCGGCTACATACATCACACAGGGCAATATGCTTGGCGATATATCCCTTCATGTTGTTCCACCAAAATCTGCTCTTCAAATCCATATACATCTTTGTGTTGCCCGGATGTATGGAGTATGGCGAGTTATGAGCCTCCTGCAGAATCAACTCCCTTATCTCCGGGTCGCTGGGCACACACAAACGATCTCCATACCACAAGGTACCATGCTCATCCTCGCGAATATCCTTTTCCCGATTCTCCTTCATCTTTTCCTTTATCTCATCTATTTCCTTGTCTCCTATCTGAGCCTTTATGATCCTGTCCTGTAGCGTTGGTTGGACTTCCATTGTTGCCAAGTATCCTTCAGATACTACCTCCAGTCTAAGGTCCTTGAACTGCTTGCACAAATCCTTAGGCAATTCACCAATTTTCAATCCATTGGCATAAACCTTCCGGCTCAGAGCATCTGCTACCACATTGGCCTTTCCTGGGTGGTATTGCAGATTCATATCATAGTCCTTGATAAGTTCCAACCATCTCCTTTGTCTCATATTCAGTTCCTTCTGTGTGAATATGTACTTCAGGCTCTTGTGGTCGGTGTACACATCACAGTGTTTTCCCATTAAGTAATGCCTCCATACCTTGAGCGCATGAACCACTAACGCTAACTCCAAGTCGTGTGTGGGGTAATTCCGTTCATGGTGCTTGAGTTGTCGCGAGGCATAAGACACTACTCTCCCATCTTGCATCAGCACACTCCCAAGTCCCTGTCGAGAAGCATCACAGTACACTTGGAAATCCTTCTGAAGATCTGGTAAACACAGAACAGGTGCAGTCACTAGTCGACGCTTCAGTTCCTGAAAGCTAGCTTCACATACGTCTGACCATTCAAACTTTCTCTCCTTCTTCAGAAGTTCAGTCATAGGCTTAGCAATCTTGGAAAAGTTTTCAATGAACCTCCTGTAATATCCAGCAAGTCCCAAAAAGCTTCGAATCTCTCCCGCATTCTTGGGTGCTTCCCACTCAGTTACTGCAGTCACTTTGCTTGGATCAACAGCGACTCCTTCTCCTGACACTACGTGTCCAAGAAACCCAACGGTGTTAAGCCAGAATTCACACTTGCTGAATTTGGCATACAGCTGGTGTTCTCTCAGTTTCTCCATAATCAGTCGCAGATGTTTCTCATGCTCAGCATCATCCTTGGAATATATCAGTATGTCATCAATAAACACCACCACGAACTTGTCCAAGTACTCCATAAATACCTTGTTCATCATGGTCATGAAATATGTCGGGGCATTCGTTAGTCCAAAAGACATAACTGTATACTCATATAAACCATACCTAGTGGTGAAGGCGGTTTTTGGTACGTCCTCCTCCCGGATCTTCAATTGGAAGTAGCCTGATCGCAGATCAATCTTGCTGAACACCTTTGCTCCTTCCAGTTGATCAAACAAATCATTTATGTTTGGCAGAGGGTACTTGTTCTTGATGGTTACTTCATTCAGCGAACGATAGTCCACCACTAATCTCTTGGTGCTGTCTTTCTTCTCCACAAACAGAACAGGTGCACCCCATGACGACGAACTAGGCTGAATGAATCCCTTTTCCAGCTACTCTTTCAACTGCTTCTTCAATTCCTTCAGCTCATCCACATCCATCTTATATGGTTTCTTTGCTATTGGTCCTGTTCCCGGCATCAGGTCGATAAGAAACTCTACTTCTCTGTCAGGTGGCATTCCTGGCAGCTCTTCCGGAAACACGTCAGGGTAATCCCTAATCACTGGCACAGCATCCATGCTAACCCCCTTAAGAGAATTCAACTTACACCTTCCTGGTCGTGCAGCTGACTTGAATCTAATCCTCTTACCATCTGGGGTTTTGAGTGAAACAGCTCGCTGTGCACAATCTATGTGTCCCCCATGCATAGACATCCAATCCATACCCAGAATAACGTCTAATCCCTGTGAATCCAACACTACCAAATGTGCAATGAAGTTGTGTGTTCCAATCCTCACAGTTAAATTGCGCATCCCGCACTAGCTATCATATCTCCTCCTGGTGAACTCACTCTAAAAGACCTCTTCATAGACTCAGTAGGTAACTTATACTTATCCACAAATGCCCTTGATATGAATGAATGCGATGCACCAGTATCGAAAAGTATAAGTGCAGGGTGAGTGTTGATTGGGAACTTACCAATCACAAGGTCAGGCTCATCTGGAATCTCCTCCACATTCATGTGGTTCACTGTGGCCTTCTCATTGCTAGTTGGCTTCAGTCCTTTCCTCTCCGGACAGTTGTCAGCATAGTGCCCCTTTTGTTTACACTTGAAGCACGTCACCTCACTCAGATCCTTCTTCACAAAGTTGCGATCACGGTTGCGGTCATGTCCACCGTGTCCTCCAGAGTGGTGAGAGTGTCCTCCCTTGTGGCTGTGGTGACTGCTCCTATGGTTGTCATGACGATGCCCATCGCCTCCATAGTGGTGGCGGTCATGGCTCCCATGGTCACTCCCTCCATGCTTGGAGTATCCATCATACGAAGTGCGAGATTTGTGATGTGATCCAGAGTGATGATTGTTGCTCTTTCTTTTGCGGCTTTCCACCTGTTTGTGCTTCCCTTCCAAGATTCTGGCCTTATCCATAAGCTCCTGGAAAGTGGGGCAATAAACCACCAGTAGCTGCACTGAAAGCTCATCACTGAGGCCATCCAGGAATCTCTCCCTCCTTTTTGCATCAGTGTCAACATCCTCAGGTGCATAACGGGACAGGTTGTTGAACTCCTCAATGTACTCGGCCACGGAGCGATTGGTTTGGCGCAAGTTGCGGAACTCCTTCCTCTTCAGGCTCAGAACTCCTGAAGACACGTGGTTGGTCCTGAAACCTTCCTCAAACATTGCCCAAGTTACGGTATCCAGCGGGTGGGTGATCTGAAAAGTGTCCCACCAAGAAGCGGCTGGTCCCTCCAGTAGGTGAGCGGCAAACCTCACCTTCTCAGCATCAGTGCATCCAACAGTTACTAGATCCTTGTTGACGGAACGCAACTAGTCGAGAGCAACCATTGGTTCCGTTGCAGTAGAGAACTTAGCTGGCCTTAGCCTCAGAAATCTGGTGAGAGCATCTCCCTGAGGCTGATTGTTTCCATTGTTGTTGTTCTGATTCGCCATGAACTGAGTCATCACTTGGGTCAGCTGTGTCTGAGCTTCCATGAGTTGCTCCAACTCAGTGGGCTGACGGCGGGGAGGCATCTGCGGTTCAGCACAGGTAAGTTTAGAAAGAATCAACTACGGTAATAGGATTCTACCCATGCATATGATCAATCAACAACAAACAATAGCAGACAATCACAAGCAAGCAACACACCAACAAACAAGCGATCCAGCAACATCCCAGGTGTTATCCTAGCAGTATATACCTACTGAAATAGTTTTGCAAGAGTTGGCAATGGTTAACTAAACAGTTGATCAACTAAACAACCAAAACAGCAATCTGCCAGAACAGTCCAGCAGTGTTCACGAATTTTTCCGCCTGACTTAAACTCGTCAGAAAATTTAGCTGATTTTTGCACATATAGTACAGAGAGTTTCGCATCAGCCCAATGTTTTTCAGATTTTTCCGAGTTACCAGAAAAATATGAAAAATCGCGCAGTACTGCTGTATCAGCAGAAAAACTGCAGCGAAAATAACGCAGATAGTAACCAAATTGCCATAACTCTTTCATTAAAATTCGCACAAATAAATCCTGGGATATTGGAGTACACAAATAAGCAACTAATCACTCTTAAACTAACACGAACTAAGCTTCACAACGATCGAGACTAATTCCAACGAATTTACCTAACGTGGACTAATTGGTGGACTTCTATCTACTTCTTGAAGAGATTGAGGTAGGTCCTTGTGGTCATGCGTTGGCGCTTCGGCTCGCGGTACAACCATGGCGGCGGAGTGTACACCTCTCCTGAATCATCACTTGAAACTTCAAACTCCACCTCTTCTGGATCCTCCTCTTCTTCTTCATTCTCAGCTGCAACTGCAACAGCTTCATCTCCTCCACCATCATCGTCTCCATCATCATCATCCTCGTCCTCATCATCATCATCTCCACTGTCATCATCATCCCCATTGTTGTCATCCTCTTCATTGTCATCATCAGAGGATGGATTCAGCTGTGCCTGGAGAGCGGCAATCTGGGCTGTCATAGCTTCAATAGTTTGATCCCTTTCCTGGACGGTCCCTTGCAACTGTTGTATGTTCTGGCTGTTCTCCTGCACAGTACCATGAAGATGTGCTATGGTTGCATCTCTGGCTATCAGGGCATTCTCCGAAAAGGCCACTAACTAGTTTGATTAAACTGTACTAAACCTTGCTGCAAAAGCCTGAACCAAAGGTACAGCGAGATTCTACACGACTCACTGAATCTACACATATTTTATTTGCAATTTTTGGCCAAGCGATTTAATTTCTACGCAATTTACAAGATTCTACCGAAATCTGTCAACTAGAAGGATTAACGAAATTGACCAGTCAATTGTGTCTGTTGACTGGGCAAAGCGTCTGCTGACTGGGCGTCTGACTAGTCAACGCCTGAGTCTGACCGGTCAACGAACGATCTAAGCCGCTGATCTGAGATCTGACGGTGGCTGCTGTCTTACCGGAAACGAACGGCGAAATGGACGGCGGCGAGTTCCGGACGGCGGCGGCGATCGGTTCCGGCGTCGGGGTTTTTCCTGCACGGAGGGAGACGGTCAACGAACGGTCCAAGATCGTCAACGCGGCGCGCAAGACGGCGCGCGTGCGACGCGGTACGGACGAAACGGCGCGACGCAAAACGGCGCGCGAGTGTGTACGCGTATGCATGCGTGTGCGTGTGTGCACGCGAGGCGCAGCGCAGCGGCATGCAGCGGCAGCGGCGGCTGCAGCAAGCGGCGCAGCGCGCTGCAGCGAGGGCGGCGAGGCGCGCTGGCGGCGGCGCTGGCGCGAGGCGGCAGCGGCGGCGCGCGCAGCAAGCGCGCGGGGGCGCGCGGTGGAGGGCGGCGGCTGGCCGCGGTGGCGCGGCGGCGGCGGAGCCTGGCGGCGGCGCGCGGAACGAGATGGCGGCGGCGATCGCGCGGATCGAGGCAGGGGTCGGGCACGGGTTTCGAGGCCAGGTGGGGTCCTCTTTTGTGGGGCCTCACGCGGAATTCTAAACTGATTCGGTCCGGAGTTAGATTAGAACTCGGAAATCGGTCCAAAATTTCGGACTGTTTTCCGGCGATTCACTAAAACGGACGCAACTTCTCCGTACGAGCTTCGATTCGAGCGATTCTTGCGCCTACGGGTTCGTATGGTCGAGGGGAACAATCTAGTGTCAAGGTTTGAGCGGAACCACTAATCAATAAGGGTGGTCAACGCTAGTCCTACTAAAGCTTCCCGCAGGAACCTCGTAGCAAAATAGAATAGGGTTTTGCAATTGGCGTTTCGCCGAACCTTTTCACTCGACGGTTTTGCATGGAAAGGCATGATGCAATGACATGAATGATATGCAAGACCAAATCTAAAATTTGGGATGTGACAGGAAGCTTGTCTTTAGTTATGTTGCCGAAGGTGGGAGCCATGGAGTTTGGTGGTTTGGTAGTGGGGGTGGCACTGGGTGTCACGGTTTCGGTAATTGGTGAGAGCGATTGTTGGGGAAGAGGTGGCGGTGTGGAAAAATTGTGGGTTTGGGTTCTTGTATGCACTGTCTCTATAGAACTATCTGTAACTAGCATACGAATAAAATTGGCAGACATGGCAGTCATCATCTCAGTCATTCGAGCCATCTCACCTTGCAGGCTGCTGAGGGCGGCGGCGTTGTCGGCTTGGTGGCAATCGAGACGGCGACCGACGGTACGAACGTCGCGTGGTAGGTTCTTGTTCCTCTGCTCCTCGTCACGGTCTTCGTCCGTCGTTGCGAGGTCGTCCTTGTCTCGTGACGTGGAGAGAGAGCGCATACCTCTCGGCATGGTTGTCGGCGAGGGGAAAGTGAGGGATTTTACGACCAGCTGAGAAGAACTGGTAACCTCGAAGTGGAAGGAGGGGAGAAGGTGGGAAGATGTAGAGTGGGCGGGGGGGGAGAAAAGAGGCAGGTCTGGTGGATGGACTGCTCTGATACCATGGTGTTAGGACCTCGTGGTCACCGACGATAAACTGAGAGAAGGGGGAAATATGGAGCTTCGGTGGCTCAGATCTACACAGCTTGATAAAGTAAAGTGCAAGATAGAAGATAAGAAATAATTTGTTATGTTTAGCGCACCTCCTATCCGCCCACCCTGCCCTTTTATATCGAAAGAGCAGGTCATGCTAATTATTCTTATTACATACTTAAGCACGATTAGCATGCTAACACAGTAATTAATGTTCACGGGACACCTGGACCGTTACATTCATATGTCTAGTTGTTGGATGAATACTCCATCAAGTTTTGTTGTAACCAGTATCGAGGCTGATGGTGTTGGTACTGTTATTTTCGAATAAAGCTTGAAATTTTCACGCAAAAGAAAACTTCATGATATGGTTTTGAAACGGGATCGAGGTGTTAATCAAAACCTGTGTTTCTCATCAAAAGAAAAAGAGAAGTCTTAATCAAAACTGATCTCATTTCCCAAATGAAAAGATTGCTTGCCAAAGAATACGTGATCGAGGTGTTAATTAAAACTGATCTTATTTTCCAAATCAAAAGATAGCTCGCCAAAGAATACACCTGATCTGACCTGACCTAGCTTGATCCAGGCAATCAACCTATATATAAAGGACGCTTGTGACGGACGTAGCCCTAGCCCAACACCTTGACCTGCCGCCGCCCTAGTACATCCACCCATGGCCGCGGCCTACGACCTCGACGTCTCGCCACCTCAACCACCACCACCACTGGCCATGAAGAAGAAGACTAGGAAGAAGAAGATTGAGACGATGGCGGTCAACTCCGATCACCTTGACAGCTCGCCAGCACCACCGGCCATGAAGAAGAAGACAAGGAAGAAGAAGCCAGAGATCGAGGCGATGGCGGCCAGATCTGATCGCCGTCGACGCAACAAGCGCAGGCTTGCCGACCGCCAAGTTTACAAGAATCTGAAAGAGGCGGAGAGGCTGCTGGGGATACTGCTCAACGACTGCCACCACCAAGACAACGACTCCGGCCGCAACCCGATCACTGTCAACCCCATCATGGACGGCTACCAGGTTCACGATGTGCTCATGGACGGAGGAAGTTCTCTCAACGTCATCACCGCGGAGACGCTCGACGAGTTGTGTATCTCCCGATTCGACATGGAGCCGGTGATCTGCTCTTTCGAAGGGGTCATGCCCGGCATCTCGGCCACGTCCATCGGACAGATATGGATTTCGGTGCAGCTCGGGACGCCACAAAACTTTCGAATTGAACATGTCCTATTTGACGTGGTCGACACCAACGTCCAGCTCCATTTCACGGCCATCTTAGGGCGTCCAGCTATCGCCCAATTCATGGCTGTCCTGCACCATGCTTATCAGTGCGTAAAGATCCCCGGGCCCAATGGAGTGATCACACTTCCGAGCTCAAGGTCAGGAGGAAATCTCTGATGTCTGCCTTTCTGTTCGATGAATATAGTATCATTTTTGCCTTTTGGTGAACCTTGATTCGTCGAGCACGTAGGAGGTGTCCGGCGAAGATCAGTACATTGAGTTCGTATTACCCCATTAATTAGCATATATCCTTGATTAGCTATGCACGCGTTTTGTAGTATTTTAAGTTTGTATTTTCCTGAAACCTTATGGCATTCAAGCAAGCTATTTGTATTTATGATGCTAATGGTTACTTATTGTCTTTGCAATTTTTTTGTAAAGGTTACTTTATGATGATACCTTCTCATTAATTAATTTATAAAAGTTGTCTGTGTGGGCTGGTATTACCATTCTATGTGACAGGAGCACAATGCATATGAGGTTGAAAGAGCCTGAACTGTTCTACCAGGCTTCCCATCCATCCTACTAAAGGAATGACATGTAAGTGTCAGCAATGCTAGTTGTTTCAACGGAGTGTGTTGGTAGTATTTGGGTGGCTTAAATGAAAGAGTGTCTTGAAGAAACTAGACACTACTCATATATAAGAGAATGTGAGATTTCAACTCGGGCTGTCTAGCACACCACTTCTTGTGCTAGCCAGAAGACCCCCAAGTCTTTTTCAGGTGGGGTCAGAGCATCAGCTCCGTGTTGTGCATCGGGAAATCAGTATTCTTTCTGACCCATATTAGTTGACTCTATTTTGTCTAGATACGGATGCATCTAGACTAGATATTAAACTAGATACATATAAATGTAGATATCAACTAATATGGACCAAAGGGAGTACCTTTTTTGTTTGTTGATCCCAAATTTTTACCATGTGAGTCAGGCTGCAAGGATTTTCAGCTCGATGGAAGAAGAGATCTTGGCTGGTCATTCTCTTCACCGGTCACCAAGTTTGTTCATGACCCTGTCCTAATGTGTTACGTACTACTCCTACCTGTTAAATTTGAGTGGTCTTCAGGGGAATGGCAGCATCTGCGTTTGGTAAATCGTTCATGTGGTTATATCTCTGTTCTGCTCACTTTGTTTTTTGTGTGCAGTGTTCCTCCTCTCGTTGGAGCTGGTGTGCACTGCTTAATTACACACAGTGTGCGCTTTGCACAATTTTTTGAGAATACAACTCATGTGAAAAATCAAGGAGTTCAAACCTCTGTTTCTGCCATCTTCAAAGTGGCTTCTGCGTCGCACAGGTATAATTCAAATAAGGGTGCGTAGACCTAACGTGAGATTTCCAGGAACCACCACGTACGTGGAAAGTGAAAGCAGTGTGGGTAACTGTTTAAAATGTTGGTTGATGAAATGGAAAACGGGTTGCTACAAAATTGTCCACGACTAGAACTACTTTTCTGTTTGTTTCTTCTTCTTTGCAAACCTCTCAAACGTCTAATTAAGTTCTCCCCACTAAATCTCTCACATAAATGGATAACTGCAAGGAATGAAAACTTTGTAAATTGTTCAATGCAAAACGGATCGCTACAAAATTGTCCACGACTAGGACGTTGTAATACTACTTTTCTTTTTTGTCTCTTCTTCTTTGCTAACCTCGCTCAAACCAACTAAGTTCTCCCCACTAAATCTACTAGTTGGTGTCTGTTGGCAAGTAGTATCTGTTGGTGAACCAGGCCTTGTCGGCGACGACCTTGACCCCGTCCTGGTCGCGGTGCCACTCATAGTAGGCGTGCGTCCGGTTCTTGATCTCCAGCGTGGCGTGGCCGAAGCTGGCCTCTCTGAACGCGGAGTAGTCCGGCTGCGGCGACCGGAACTTGGCCGCGAGCCCCTCGGTGTTCCCTCCATCGCCGATGGTGACGTACACGGGCGCCGACGCGTTGAAGGCCGGCGTGGCCTTGCCGTTGGCGATGTCGTAGGCGACGTTGGACACGCGGTGGCTGCGCTCGTAGGAGTGGACGTGGCCGGCGAGTACGAGGTCGACCTTGGCGTCGACGATCCACTGCTCGAACTGCACGCGCATCGTCTCCCCCTCCATGTAGTGGTAGTCGTTGGTGTTGTACCAGGGCGTGTGCACGCACACGATGAGCCATGGCGTGAGTTTCCTGTCGACGCGTGCCAGCTCGTCCTGCAGCCACGTCCACTGCGGCATGTACTTGCCGTAGGAGGAGTAGGAGGAGAGCATGATGACGTGCGCCGACGCCATCTTGACGGAGTACCAGAATGGCTCGGTGCTGTTGGACGCCCGGTGCGGGGTGAGGTAACGGTTGGTGAAGGGCTTGAACGGCACGTCCTCGCCGATCTCCGGCGCGTAGTCGATCTCGTGGTTGCCCGTGGTCCAGATCCATGGCTGGTAGGCGACGCTGCGCTCGACGAAGCGTGCCCACGTGTCCCAACGGTTGTTGTCGTGGCCCGGGTGGTTGTCGGCGTAGGAGAGGTCGCCGATGAAGAGCACGGCGTCGCCGCCGCCGTTGGCCTCGTAGTGGGTCAAGGTGTGGTTGGAATGGAACGTCTGTCCCAAATCACCTGCACATAGTACATAGGATGATTGTACAGTACGAAATAATGTTCGTATGCTAGTTACAGTCCAGTTAGGAAGGTAGACATGTATATGTACCGATGATGCCGAACTTGATTGGCACGTCGGGCCCGGGCTTGGGCGGGGTCTTGAAGGAGAAGGAGCGGACCGTATAACCGTGGCCGACGGCGTAGTGGTAGACTGTGGCGTGGTCGAGTCCGGTGAGCGTGGCGTGGTGGATGTAGGGGGACTGGTACGTCCCGCCCCACGTGTATCGCCGGACGGTGCCCTCGATGGAGAGGTTGAGGTTGTCGGCGGCGAGGCCGTACCGTACGACGTTGCTGCCCGGGTGTGTCGGCGTGACCCAGGAGACTGTCATTGCGCGGCCGGTGAGGTCGCCCTGGGTGATGTGGACCTGCTCCGGCGCGTTGTCGCCCGGCGGCGGGCGGAACACGTCGGCGTCAAGAGGCATGTCGGGCAGCGTCAGCAGGCTGCGCCTGTACGGGCTCGTCACGCCGGCGGCCGCGGTGGCCGCGTGCGCCGCCAGGAGGAGGAAGAGCAAGGCGAGCGCGCGCGCCATTTTTGCCTAGTAGGTGCGTTGTGATGGGGCGAGGTCAAATCGCTGCTAGCTGACTGAGCTATATATATGGATCAGGTGGACGTGATCGATTCATGGAATATCCATTTTCCAGTCGCCAAAATATTCGTCGCAATAGGCGATCTCAGCAACAAACTCCTGCTAGCAGAGTCAAGGATGATAACTAACCCCCGCGGCGCCGTCAAATTGGAGCCCATGCATTGGCCAACTAGCTAGTGAGTAGTGCCACACACATGTGTATTTAGAGTCAAACTCGTCCTATAATACTCCCTCCGTTTCGGTTTACAAGTCTTGCACGTAGTTCTATGTCGCCAAATTGAGCAACTTAGTATGATGTATATATTACAAAAAATAGATCACCGCAAACTTTAGACTTTGTATTTTTTAATGATGTAATTTTTATATTATATAATTCAAATTATATAGGTTAAATTGATAACCTAGAGATACACTTATAAACCGAAACGGAGTACGAGTATTTTATTTTACATTTTGTAAGGCATCCGTAGTACCGGGCGTGCCCTTTTTTCTCGAAAAAAGAACGTGATGTGTCTGTAGACTTGCATTCGGCCGATAGCCGCCGTGTAGGAAAACTTCGAAGTTATCCTTTCCATGAATGCATGGAAAAACGATCTGTGCACCCTCCCCACAACCATCTGTTTAGCAGTAGTAGAAAAGGTTAAGTGGCATGATAATTGCCAAAGAAGAGAAAGAAGAGTTGCCACGAATACAAGGCCAATATAAGTATCCCTGATTTAGCTTTACCCTTCAAATAAATTTTATTTTTTAAGTGCCAATATAAGTATCAGGAGAATTCAGAAGTCACACACGGCGACCAATCTCATAGTTTGGAAGAAATAATAACTTGTATTAATTGATCAAGATTACAGAGAATATATAGGACATGAGTCGGCCGGTCTAGGGTTTGGTAAACAGACTACATATAGAGTCCTAGTCTAACACGAGTACATATCTAATACCCCCGCAGTGTCAATGTTGGGCGCAACGATGTTGAGACTGGAGAGAATGTTAACGAAGAAAGTCGGATGCAGTCCCTTTGTGAATATATCAGCGAATTGAGCACTTGTTGGGACGTGAAGAACACAGACTTCTCCAAGAGCCACTTTCTCGCGAGCAAAGCGAATACCAATCTCTATGTGCTTTGTACAACGATGTTGCACTGGATGGGAAGTCATATATACTGCAGAGATGTTGGGTCGATGAAGTTCAGAAAGCAACTGTCGTATCCAAATGGCTTCAGCTACATCATGTGCAACCAGCCTGTATTATGCTTCAGCCGAAGATCTGGAAACCGTAACCAACCTTTTCTAAGACCAAGAAACAAGATTATCATCCAAATAAACACAAAAGTCGGATGTGGATCGTCAAGTATCTGGACAACCTGCTTAGTCTGCATCATAATAAACTGTCAAGCTTGTAGGAGAAGAAGAATTTAGGAGTAAGCCATGATCTAGAGTGCCTTTGAGATAGCGAAGAATCTTTTTGACATGAGAGAGATGAGGAACACAAGGATCATGCATAAAGAGACAAGCTTGCTGAACAAAATATAAAATATCGGGGGGTGTAAGGGTCGCATACTGGAGAGAACTAGTGAGATTATGATAGAAGGTGGGATCAGGAACGGGATCACCATCAGCTGATAGCTTGGTGCCAACTTCAGCCGACATACAGCAAGGCTGGCAGTCGAGCATCCCAGCACGAGACAAGAGATCAATAATGTTGACGTTGGGATAGAAAAAGTGTGGAAGAAGTGCGAGAAGTAGTGATGCAAGAAAATGATGCAATGGACCTAAATCGGTCATAGAAAATTTACAATGAAGAAGAGAGATAATGTGTGTTAAGGAAGAGTCAGAGGATGCAATAAGAATAATATCATCAACATAAAGAAGTAGATATGCAGTGTGAGTGGTGGATCGAAAAATGAAAAGAGAGGATTCAGATTTAGAAGGAATAAAGTCGATGGTTTGAATGAAGGTGGCAAAACTATAAAACCATGCTCAAAGATCTTGTTTGAGACCATACAAGGATTTGTGGAGAAGACAGACAAGATCAGGGCGAGAAGGATCCTCAAATCCTGAGGGTTGTTGACAATAGATGGTCTCATTTAGTGTGCCATGAAGAAACACATTCTTAACGTCGAGTTGATGAATTGGCCAACTAGAAGAAACAGCTAGACTAAGAACAACGCGAATGGTACTTGGTTTTACAATAGGAGAAAATGTCTCATTAAAGTCAATGCCATGTTGCTGAGAAAATCCCCGATGAACCCAACGTGCTTTGTAGCATGCCAGAGTGCCATCATAATTATATTTGTGACGGAATACCCATTTGCCAGAAACAATGTTGGCACCGGATGGTTTAGAAACAAGAGTCCATGTGTTATTTTGAAGAAGAGCATCAATTTCATCATGCATTGCAGAGAGCCAAAGAGGATCAAGAAGGGCTCATTTGTAAGATGTAGGAATAGGTGAAATAGTGGGTGTAGCTGTGAGATTGAGATGTCGGCGTGGAATATTAAAACCCTTCTTGCCACGAGTGCACATGACATGATCATTTTCAGTGATAGGAATAGGAACGGCATTTGGAGGAACTATGGGTGCGGAGAGACGAACGAGAGAGGAGAGTTTTGGTTGGAACTAGGAGTAGGTAAAGAATAGTCAGAGTTGTCTGCCGTAGTAAATGATTGTATCGCCGCAGGATGGCGGTTGGCGGAATCTCTATCGCGGCAATACATGTGGCAGTGTTGGCGGCAGAGAAAGTAGGCAAGGCGGGATGTTGTGGGCTCGCGGCATAAGATTTTTCTGCCGCGGCAGGGGGTTCAGCAGAGTAAGTTGGTGGTATTAGGGGTTGGTGCTTGTGTGGTGTGGTGTTGTTGTTGGGAGGGGTTGGAGATGCTGATACGGTGGCATAAGTAAAAGTGTTTACATCGAAGACAACATTGCAAGAGATAAGCACACAACCAGTTGTTGGATCAAAACAATGAGCCTTTGTGATCGTCGGAGGGACCGAGAGAAACGCATGGTAGGGATGGAGAGGCTAGTTTGTGAGGAGCGGTAGAGGAGGTGTTTGGAAAGCATAGACAGCCGAAGATACGCAATTCAGAGTAATCGGGATGATGAAGAAAAAGGGATTGAAAGGGGTGTAAAGAGGACAAGTTTTGATTGGTCAAATATTAAGTAGGTAAGTGGATATGCGTAGGGATTTAGCCCAAAAACATGGTGGAAGGGAAGCTTAGATTAATAAAACACGTAAGATGTCATTGATAGATCGAAGAGATCGTTTGGATTTACCTTTTGGGGAGATGTGTAGGGACATGAGAAACGTAGAATAATTCCTTGAGAGAGAAAGAAGGATTTATTTTTTGTGTTATCAAATTCTCGACCATTGTCACATGGATGAAGCAAATATGGAGACCAAAGCGGGTTTGAACATATTGTTGAAAATTAAGAAAAATAGTGTGAACATCTGATTTGGCATGAAGAGGAAAGGTCCAAATATAATGAGAGTAATCATCAAGGATAACTAGATAATATTTAAAATAATAAACACTAGGTATTGGAGATGTCCATAGATCACAATGTAATAATTCAAACAAAAAAGAACTAGAGGTGGAGGAGGTGCCATAGGGTAGTCTACGATATTTGCCGCATTGACAGGCATTACAAGGAGAAGAATTATGAGAAGTACTTGAAGTATTACTATGGATACACAAATATCAAAGTAAAGACGACAACGTATGTTTATCGGGGTGTCCTAGCCGACAGTGCTAGGGATCAATGGAGGCGAGCATGGCTTGAGGTGTGGAAGATGGAGTGCCATGTAGAGGATAGAAATTTCCCGAACTATTGTAGCAAGCGAGAACCTCCGCCTTTTTCAGATCCTTCACAGATAAACCAAAAGGGTCAAATTCTAAGGAAATGTTGTTGTCAATAGTAAATTGGCAAAAAAATAAGATTTTTTATTAAAGAGGGTGCAATGATAATATTGTAGAGAATAAAATTGTTGTTTGGATTAGAGATGTAGGAGTGGTCGGTGCAAGATATGGGAATTGAAGATCCATCTCTAATGGTTATGGAAGAAAAAGGTGAAGAGGAACAAGATGACAAAAAAAATCTTATTTTAAGACATGCTCGAGGATGCACCAGAATCGAAAATCTAATCCATTACCTTCGTGATCGTAGAGTGTAAAGTTGTTCATGTTGGCGATGAAGGCGGCTTGATCCCAGTTTGGTGGAGCAATTGAGGTCGATGACGTAGGCATGTAGGTTGGAGGCGATGGCGCAGGCGTGTACTATAGTGCTATAGGGGCGTTGTACATGTAGGGAGACGCATGCATGTACGGCGAGGGCGGAGCCATGTAGACGGGCGGTGAAGCCAGAGCGTTGTAGACCTGGGCCAAAGTCCCGGTACCAAGGAGACCAGGCGAGCCGATGGACGGATGAAGGCCGGGACTCTATGTCCCGATGTAGGCTGGTGGGGCACCGTAGGGTGATGGAGAGGACCATGGCATCGACCATTCTTGGACAAGGCCAGTCTAGGGATCATGAGGTGGGAGCCAAGTCGGTGTAGCTGGAGGAGCGACCGGAGGGGCCGCATGACTCGGAGGATCCACGGGGCGTGGTTGTGGTGGCCGGTATGTAGGTTTTTTCCCTCGGTAGTTGGGGCTCGGCCTCCACCCTGGAGGAGGTTACGGCGCAGCTGGCGTAGGTCCGGCGATGAGGGTCGGAGTAGGAGGGCGAGTCGTGACGTTAAATACCCGAGGAGGTCGAGAGGCCTTGCGAGCTTGCGTCATGGCTTCAATTTAGAGGAGAGAGCGGACTTCGGCAAAAGTTGACTGAGGCTACATCAAGGGTATGAAGGCCACCTGCTTATCGAATTGCTCGCCGAGGCCGACAAGAAGGGCGTTGATGAGAGCGTGATCTTGGTCACCGAGGTCGCGAAGCTCGTCGCCGATTGCTTTGATCCGTTGAGAGAAGAAAGTAACATAGGCATCCCCTTGAGTGGTAGTGCGAAGCTCGGTATGGAGAGCATTGATGCGAGCATCGCTATTGTCCTGGAAGAGGTGTTGAGGAGAAGCCTGATACGTCCAAAATGTATCTACTTTTCCGAACACTTGCTATTGTTTCTCCTCTAAACTTGTGTGATTTGGATACAACTAACACGGACTAACGCAGTTTTCAGCAGAATTACCTTGGTGTCTAGTTTTTGTGCAGAAAATCAACTATCAGGAACAATCCCGGAAAATATGTCAAAAATTATATTTCACCAGAAGATCCACGGAGCCAGAAGACAAAACAGAGTGGAGGCCTGGGGGGCCCACACCCTTGCCAGGCGCGGGTGGGCTCTGCCCCGCGCCTAGGGGGTGCGGCCACCCCAGGCACCCCCTCGGGATCCCTCTTCGCCTATAAGTTACCCATTGACCTAAAAACAGAGGGGGGGTTTGACGTTTTCCAAAGAAGAGTTCCGCTCCGGCGCCACCATCAGAAACCAAGATTCGGATCCAGAAACTCCGTTCTGGCATCCTGCCGGGACAGGGAATTTGGAGAGGATCATCGCCATCATCATCACCAGCGCCTCTCCATTAACCATCGATGTTTCCCTCATCCATGAGTGAGTAATCCCCCGCTGTAGGATATGGGGATGGTAGGGATTGGATGAGTTCTATCATGTAATCGAATAAGATTGTTAGGGCATAGTGCCTAGTATCTCTATTAGTGCTATTTGACTTTGTTGCAACTTGTTGTGCTTAATGTTTGTCACTAGGGCCCGAGTGCCATGATCCCAGATCTGAAATTATTATTGAATAATTATGATAGTATTGTTTGTGATCTTATCTGCAAGTTGTGTACACATATCATTGTCCGGATCCAAAGGCCCCGAAGTGACAATAATTGGGACAACCGGAGGGGATGGCTGTGGTGTGAGGATCACATGTGTTCACGGAGTATTAATGATTTTATCCGGTGCTCTATTAAAAGGAGCACCTTAATTGCCAGAAGTTCCTTAGAGGCCCCGCTGCCACGGGCTGGCTGGACAGAAGATGTTGTGCAAGTTCTCATTGCGAGCACGTATGACTATATATAGAGCACATGCCTAGGATTGTTTAGTCTTGGATGCTTATTATTATTTATCTGCAATGCCCTAGATCTTGAAGTTACACGTTTAGACTCGTCCATGCAACGCCCGTCCATCCATCCCTATGCCTATCACACTCGAATTCCACTGTTTACTGTTACTATTGCTCCTGTTTCGCTGCTGCTGTTGCTACTATCAAATTGTTGCTACTGATAAACTTCTGTGAGCAAGAACTATTTCCAGGTGCAGCTGAATTGACAAATCCGTTGTTAAGGCTTGCAAGTATTCTTTGGCTCCCCTTGTGTCGAATCAATAAATTGGGTAATACTACCCGCGAAGACTATTGTGATCCCCTATACTTGTGGGTCATCAAGACTATTTTTTGGCGCCATTGCCGAGGAGCATAGCTTTATTTGTAAGTTCACTTGGATCTATTATTGTTCACTGCTACTCCTTTCATCATGGGGAAGTCTCATGATGGAATGTTCCCTATTTTACCATCCACTACAAGAATAGGTACAGTCCTAAACACCTCAGTTGCTCTTGATTTACCGTCTGTTATATGTAAGCTTGTCACACCACCACCACATACTCATGCTACACACACTGCTACTACTGTTGAATCTGAAACTTCTTTTGATGCTCATGATGTCACTTCTATTGTGCTTGATGCGAGTGGTTCATTAGGTCCTTTCCTAGATGCTACTATGGCTAGTCTAGGAAATACCAAAACTCCTAGTGAAGACACTGTTGCACCTGTTAGCTCACCTGATTCTAGTGAGAGTTATGATATTAATGATGTTTACATTGAGTTCACTGATGAATTTGTTGAAGAGTGCCGAAACACACATGGTACTAGTGCTATTAAGAGTCTCTTTGCTAGACGCACCATTATTCCAAAGTTGTCCTCTGATCCTAAGTTTGCCACCTCTCCCTTTGATATTAAATATAAAGACTATGAAGAAGTGAGCCTAGCTCACTTGGTTAGGGGAGTGGATGTACGACCCAGCCACCCAAGTTCAAGTCCTCACGGATGCAAAACTGGGTTCTTATTATTTCACAAACCAAACTTGCTGTGGGGGTTTCCCTCACCGCTTTCCTTTCAAAAAAGATAAAGATTATGATTTCTCTCTTGATTTATCCTATTTAGATATTGTTGAGAAAGAACCTTTTTGTGGGACTGAAAGTGAGAGTGTTGTGGCTCATATGAATGAGCTTTCTACTATGTGTGCATTATTCTTTGATGATTTAAGATGCGTAAGTATTTTGTTACTAAGATCTTCCCTTTTTCACTAAAAGGAGAAGCTAGGGATTGGTTTAATAGATTACCTCCTAGTTCCATTAGTATCCCTGATTGCTTGATTGCTTCTTTCTTCTAGAAATATTTTCCTCCGAGTGCTAGACATGCTGCTTTGCAGAGGCTTTTTGATTTTAAACAGGGAGAAGAAGAGAAATTGCCTGAGTCATGGACAAGGTTTTGTTCCTTGATTCATGCACATCCTGAATGTCCATTACCTAAAAATGAGCTTCTTGATATTTATTATAATGGACTAACTTATGATTCTAGGACATACCTAGATAGCTTTGTTGACTGTGTTTTCAGGAAAAAGACTCCTACAGATGCTGAAGAATTTATGGCTAAAATAAGCAAGAATTATGATGATTAGACTTAAATTGAGCTAAATACACCTGAGCCTATTACTCCTGAGCCAGTTGTGCCTGAACCAGTTCCAACACCAACGCCAAAGAAGAGGAGAGTTATTGCATTAAATGATGAAGTAATGAAATAATCTAAGAAATGTCTAAAGGAGAAAGGTATTAGAGCTGAAGATGTAAAGAATATACCTCCTATAGAAGAGTTATGTAAGCCAATTCCCCACTCATCTACTATTGAGGTACACTCTCTCCAACACTTTGATGAAGGTGATATTCCTTATGGTAAGCCTCCTGATCAATGTTTAGAGGAACTTGACATTTTTATTGTTAAACAAGGTAATTTTAATAAACAAGTTAAGAATCATTTATTGGAAAACTCTAGAGCTATCAATGAGTTGAAACATATTGTGGAAAGAACTTCTAATGATATTAAAAGCTTTGTAAACACTTTCAAATTGTTCAAACCCAACTTGATCAACTTGCTAAGGTACAAAAGGTTATGCTAGTTAATGCCTCAGGAGATAAACATGCTTATGGAATTAGAACTAGGAGTGGTATAGCTACTTAAGATCCTTTATATCCTGAAGGACACCCTAAAAGAATTGAGCAGGATTCTCAGCAAGGTGAAAGTAGTGGTAGTCCTCGTAAGAGAAAGAAAAATAAACATAAGGTAGTTGAGGAACCCCTTGAACCTGCTGTAGATCCTAATAGTATATATGTCTCTGATGCTGAAACTGAGAGTGGTAATGATAAAAATGATGCTCCTGATAAGGAGGAAGGTGAGGAAGAACCTGAGAAACACACTAAGAACACTAGGTACACAAAGGAAGATTTTATTGCTAATAAACATGGTAAAGAGTGAGAACCTTGGGTGCAGAAACCTATGCCTTTCCAGGTAAGAAACACAAGTCAAAGGAGGAAGAACACTACAACAAGTTTTGTGAGTGGATGAAACCTTTATTTTTGCAAATTCCTTTGACTGATGCTATTAAATTGCCTCCTTATTCAAAGTATATGAAGGATATTGTCTCTAATAAAAGGAAGATTCCTAATGAGGAGATTTCTATTTTTCTTGCTAATTATTCCTTCAATGGTAAGGTTCCAAAGAAACTTGGTGATCCAGGTATACCAACTATTCCTTGCTCTATTAAGAATAATTATGTTAGAACTGCTTTATGTGATTTGGGAGCTAGAGTTAGTGTTATGCTTTTTTTCTCTCTACAAGAGGCTCCAGCTAGAAAAGTTGATACCAACTGATATATCTTTGCAAATGGCTGATAAGTCAACTACTATTCCTGTTGGTATATGTGAGGATGTTCCTGTTCAAGTGGCTCATAATTGCTTGGTTTTAACTGATTTTGTTGTGCTTGAAATGCCTGAAGATGATAATATGTCTATTATTCTTGGGAGACCTTTTCTTAATACTACATGTGTTGTTATTAATTGCAATCAAGGGAAAGTAACATTCAATACTAATGACAAACAACATACTGTCTATTTTCCCAAGAAGGTTGCTAAGAGCTATTGCCTGAATTTCATTGAAAATATTGAGAGTCTCAAGGTTGGAGAAATATATTGTCCCATTCCACAAGAAAATTTTAAAACTATTATGATTGGGACCATTGCTATCAAGTATGAGGTAACATAATCACCTTGTGGAATACAAAGTTTTGTTTCATATAAGATTATTTGGTAACAAGACTTGATCAACCTTGTTAACAAAATGATTTTAACGAACAAAATAATGTTTTCACTGTGGTTATACTTGCTTTCTTTTACTTTTCTCCTTCCTAGTCTTTGCCTTTCTTTTGCTAGCTTTGGTTTTGTTAGTTGTTTGATTATTAGTTTGTCTTAGAGCTTCTGTAGTTTGACTTTTGGTTTGCTTTTGCTTCTTCTGAAAAAACTGTTTCTGCGAGAAAATCAATTTTCATACCCTAAAAATTGGCCAAAAATAAAGTTTCCCAAAAAATCCCAGAAAAATTAAAATAATTTTTTCCTCGAAAAAGGGGCAGAGGGACACCTGGAGTGACCCAGGGGGCCACCCCAGGCGCCCACACCCCAGGTAGGCGCGACCTGCCCATGGGTGGCGCCTAGGGGGGTCTGGCCCACCTGGGCCCCTCCAAGGTGCCCCCTCACAGCCATCTTATTTATCTCTCCCGAAAAACACCGGAAAACTTGCTCAAGCTCGAGTTCTTGTTGTTCTTTCTCACGATTTTTGATCTCCTTGCTCAGCCCATCGTTGCTGCTGATTTTTTGAGGGATTGCTCCTTGGTATGTGCCTCCTCCACTTGTCCAATTAGATTTGTGATTGGTAGATTGTATCTTGAGTATTTTGCTGCTATAGGTGACAGGTTGTGTGAGCTTGCATGCTTGTTCTATGCTTAGAGATTTCATTTTGATGCATGTGTATCCCTCTAGCAAGTTCCTATGGTAGTTTCTCATCATTTATCAACTTGGAAATCACTTGGTTTGATGTTTGTCTAAAAATTTCAGAAAATAAAGTGGTCATGGACAACCACAAATTTGGAGAGATATTTGAGAGAGATGCACCTAGAAGGGCAAGTCCTTCAAGATCATCCTCTCGTGCTAGGCCCTCATACAACAAGGATCTCATCACTCCGTGATTCGGCGACGAGGAAGATGAAGGGGATGCGCACCCCTTCGCCTTTCCTTGCCAAACCTTCTTGCGGGCTGCTGGGATTCTTGATGATTTTATGACCTTGGTTCGGAGGGCTGGACTAACAAGCCTTATGCAGGATGAGAGCATGGAATATGCTATGCTCACTAAAACATTTGTGGAGACCTTCTCCTTTACTAACAGCATGTTCAATCCAGATGTTTCTTTCAAAATTTATGGCAGGTCTTACCATATGACATTGAAGAAATTTTGTGAGGCTCTGGGACTTAGTACAGCTGGGTCAGCAAAGGAGATTCCAGCTTAAACCACTGATTTGTTGGAGCTCTACCGCAGAATAACCAATGATGATAACCGTAGAGCTCAACGGGGAAATATAAGAAACATTCAGCTTCCAGCCATCAGGTACTTCACTTACTATCTTGCCACTAGTGTTCTTGGTAGGGAGAACACTAGTAATATTTCCAGCTATCATTTGGCTTTCTTAGCTGCTTCACTTAACAATTATACTAAGCACAATCTTGGTTCTCTCATTGCTCGTCGCTTAACTGCTAAGGGACCCATTTATGGGGGAATTATTGTTGCACGTGTTGCTACTGCCTTGGACCTTGCTGTTGATCCAAATGATACAGTTTTGGCCCCTCAGAGGCTTGATCTTGCTGCCATGAAGGCACATCACTTTGTCACCACTAGCTCTACCCTTGACAACTTGGTTTATAGAATGTTGTTTATTAACGGGGAAGAGAAAGAGATCCCTCTCCCACAAACCACTTTGTTCAGTATTTCTCAGGGACCTTTTTCATGCTCCAAGGAGGAGATGGATGACAAGATGCGCGTTCTTGGTTTCCATGGACACTATTAAGGGGAAGCGCCCTCATACGACCCCTCTGTATACTACACAGGGGAGTCCTCGAGCTTGTACCAGGATGAGGGAGCCTCCTCGACGTACTACGGAGGTGCACCTTCTTGGGCACCATGGGATTGAGCCCCACTTAGGCCAAAATCCTAAGCTTGGGGGGAGGTACACCGACATCACACTCATCTATATATCATGTTCGGTCGGTCCTTTGTATATCCATTGTTTCGCTTTCTTTTTGGTTTTTGCTGCTGCTTTCCCAAAACACAAAAATACCAAAAAAATCGTTGTTTCTCTTGGTTTGTTTCTTTGCTTTGGTTTGCCTTAAAAGAACAAAATCCAAAAAGATTTTGCTTTGTTTGCTTTGTTTGGTTTGTTTTTGCTTTGTTTGCTTTTGCTTTGTTTGCTTGTTTTAAAAAATCAAAAACACCAAAAATATGTGTTGTTCTTCTTTGGTTTTGCGAGTTCTTTGCAGGGTTTAGCCGACCTCAGTGGATTTTGGTTTCATGTTATTATTCAAGTCACACAAGTGAAGGGCAATAATGAAGATTAAGACAACTTGAGGTGTGGTAAGAGGCTGGTAACGAACTCTATTTATTTTCATTTTTGTACATATACTTCTCATTGTGAGCATGCTTAGTCTGTTCATTGTAAGGAGTATGTTACTGATAGATGCTTAGTAGTTATTGCTTGTCGATGATTAGCTCTAGCTTGCTAATAGTTTGTAGCATGTCATATGAATGTTTGCTTGCATTGTTTTATTCGTATTTTGGTATGATATTGTGGTATCCTCCTCTAAATGTTTTATGTGAATCGACTTGGCACATTCTCACGCATGCATATGACTAAACAATATTCAGTAAGCCTCGATGATTTATTTTGCCTCAGAGTTCTAGTATCACTTCCATGCCATAATTAGTCCTGTTTTGTTGCAAGCATGATTATGACAATTATTGCTCTATCTTTTGTCGCTCCCTCTCTATTGCTAGCCTTCACTTGCACTGAGTATGAACTCTACTTGTGCTTCCAACTCCCCAAAACCAATATTGCCAACTGTGTCCATCATACCTACCTATTAGCATCATTTGTTATTTCAGTGCATATTCTATATGCCTTGTTTTCTTCCAAATAAAATGTTTGACTATTTTGAGGAAGTTATTTAGTAAAGCTCTCACGAACTTGATGGCACACTTTATTCCTTGCACTTAATAATCATGAACCATTGTGACCTGTCCATGAAAGTTATATGCTTGCAAATTATATGCTGGAAGTCAGCAGAACTGTGATGTCACGGGGAACGCTTTCAACACTTTTTGGATATCCTATCCAGTTGATACCTTGCTCTTTTGTTTGCGGATGTCGACGGTGTGAAATAAAAGGAGATCTTGTGAGTTCATGGAGTCTATACATTGTGTTAGAGAAACGTCTGGGCTGCTAGCCTAAGCCATGCCTAATCATGGTGGAAACTTTCAGCATCACCATAATGAGCATTTATGAAGCATCCTCAATAAAAAGCTCTGCACATACTAAAGAAAAAGATCGCTAAGATGCTCATTGTCTGCTTGCCTTGTCATTTTGATCACAGGATAGCTCCTGTATCATGTGCAAGGGGTACCCATTGGCGGTTCTCTATGATATACATGTATTTACAATGACAAGAACTTACATGTAACCAAAGTTGAGTATCATGCGGTGCGACCCTCGTACTCAAGGGACATGGGATTTCCAATTTATGGTATGTCAAGCATATAACTCAGATTGGACCACACTTTCAC
The DNA here is from genome assembly GCA_916181665.1 of Avena sativa. Taxonomy (NCBI): domain Eukaryota; kingdom Viridiplantae; phylum Streptophyta; class Magnoliopsida; order Poales; family Poaceae; genus Avena; species Avena sativa. Next base: position 225,406,899 of record OV702296.1, read on the forward strand.
CTTAACCATATGAAGATGCCTATGATAGGGGCAATGAGAGCTCAAAGCTAATGAGTACCTTGCTTTCAGCATTTGGAAGCCTTTCAAACTTTTCAAAACCTTTTCACTTCCATGTTGAGTCACCACTTATTCTATGAGCACCTTCTTGAGAGCATAGTTGTCATTCTTGTGTTCGTTCCAAAACTTGGTTAATTATGCATGACTTTGATGCTTTTATCTCTGCTATCTTTACTTTTAGTCTTCACTTGAACTTCAGAGGTGCCTTGGCATTTATATTGTGCTCTACAAACAAAGGAAAGCGAGATACCACTCTATCATACCTTATTATGAGCATTGCAATGTTGCTTATGTTTATGTTTCATGCTACTTATTATTATTGAGTTGGTTTCTCTTCATAGCTTGCAATGACTATTGAGTAGACTTAGTTGCTTTCTCTTTATTATGAATGGTTTAAGCATCTACTCTTGTGCTGAGATTATATACATCATATGAAGCAAATGTGTTCGTGAAAGTTCTTTTATCGCACTCAGTTTTTAACTGAATTGCTTGAGGACAAGCAATAAGTGACATGGTTATACCCTACGGGTACACGATATCAGCATACCTGGTCCATCCCAAGGAAGGCCCATGAAAATATACACGGCCCATGAAGACTTTCAGGTGGCCCAAGCCCATGACGCCTTCGGATCCTTGGAGAGCAAGACTAGATTAGATAGAATATTCAAAGGGGGCAAACCCTAAACCTGTAACCGACTCGATCTGTGCATGGGACCTGCCTACTTCTATATAAAGTCTAGGAGGGAACAACGAGGAGGGCACCTCGCATACCACCGCATACACACCTCCACGCCAGATTGCATCTGCGCACCCCTGTAACTTTTGGTTCTGCCGTAATCAAGAGCAGACAAGGTGGAGTAGGGTTTTCCCTCCGGGGGCTGAACCTTGGTAAATCTAGTGTCCCCTGGTTGCTTGTCTGTTAACCGTTCTGCGATCTCCAGCATCCCCATCTTCTCCAAAACCCAAGCTCATAACAATGGGCATTGACGAGATCGATCCTCGTCAATTGGCGTCGTCTGTGGGAATTGGGGGCGCTGATTGTGCGATCATGACGGTCCCAACCAAAGCGATCTACAATTCTTCAGCGACGAAGAGCCATCTCCTCTTCGGCACTTTCGACTTCACCGCCCACTCGCCAGCCACCATGAAGGACTTCGAGCCCATAGGCGACGGACTCGAAATTCTGTTCGGGAGCTTCTGCTTCCAGATGGGACAGACCGGCACTCTCCGCCTCCTAGAGCGGGTGCCACTGCCATCAATCAGGCCTGCCTCATGGGCTCCGCATCTCGTGCTACGCACATCACCATCGACAGATGAGTCCTATGACAGCAGTTGCTGCAACTCAGATCTGTGTGATCCGCCATCAGATGAAGGGACCTACGGTTCCGGATCCAAAAGTTGTGGCAGCAGCGATCCGACCTATGGACGCCACCAATGCGTCGTGGTCATCCAGAGCGACGTGGATCAGCACCAACCCAACTCGCCACCCAACCCGCAGGGTAGAAACTGCGAAAACAGGGGGGACCAATCCCCCCCGCCCAACGAGGATGACACTGATGCCAATCAGGTAATCCACCTCAGTGAGGAAGGATGGAACCAAGTACGCGAAGCCGTGGCGGGCAACAAGATCCTGCCTGTGGGTGCCTCACGGGACCTACTTATGGCATACCACCTGCTCCTCATTGAAGAGCACAAAAAGCAGGTGAAGATGCAAGAGGTTCTTGACAAACACAAGAAAGCAGCCTCGGAGTCCAGCGCACGGCGAGCCGTGCTCTCTGCCGTCGGCGGCTCCAGCTCGCATGGCAACCATGGCAACAAGCACCATTCTCGCGTAGAGAACATGGACCCCGCCACGCGTCGTGAGGTGACCCGAACCCTCAAGACATCCTTCATGGAGATGGATGCCAACGACAACATCATCCCAAAGACGCCGCAAGTTGCGATCATGGAAGCCACCACATACCTCGCATCCCATCCACCTCCGGTGGGGGACCCGAAGAGGGACATACACAACTCCGCACTAGCCGGACTTGGACTCGTTGGAGCTGCGCTCCATGGAGAAGTCCCTGAGGAGCCGAAGAGGAAGGCTACAGTTAGATTCAACCGCAGTCCCACACCCTCATCGGACGAGGAAGAACATGAACTACCTTGACGGCACAAGAGCTCACGGTGTCGCAGCCGCGACTATGACGCTCGAAGCAAGCTCACCCAACGAAAGATCGACAAGGCATGCGCCAAGCACGTATGCTCGTCTGAATCCGAAGAGGACGACGACGAAGGAGAACTCTGCGGAGCTTGATGCTTTAGCAGATCCGTTCGGTGGACGCGGATGCCGTGGAATTTCAAGCTTCCTTCGGACACTCCGAAGTTTGATGGCACGCATGACCCTAAGGCGTGGCTCAGCGACCACCTGTCGTCCGTCAAGCCACACGACGGAAACAAAAACACCGCCCTGCAATGCCTTCAGCTGCAGCTGACAGGCGCAGCCCGGATCTGGCTCAGCAGCCTATCCTCGGGATCCATCCGAAGCTGGGAGGAACTGGCGTACATTTTCATCCGAAACTTCATGGGCACCAGCAAGAGGCCAGCCTCGATCGAAGAGCTGATGGCCTGTACCCAGCGAACGGGAAAATCCATTCGCTCGTATATACTATGCTGGTCCAACACCAAGAACTCCACGGCGCACATCTCTGAGGAGAGAGCAATCAACGCCTTCAAGGACGGCGTCAAACGCCAAGACTTCAAGGAAGAACTTGGGCACATCAAGCCCAAGACACTCGACCACCTCATGGACATCGCCAATAGGTGGGCAGATGGTGAGGACTCCGTCCACCGAGCACACTCGGAGGAGGAAGATGACTACGGTCGCCGACGTGAACGCCGTAGCAAGCGAAGATAGCGTATCTACGAAGATCATGACGGACCCGGCATGGTCGCGGCTGGCTACGCCGACCGCCGCAGCGAAGGCAACCGTAGCAGCGGCGGATACCGTGGAAACAACTTCCGTGATGGAGGACGCCGAGCGTAGTCATGGCAACGTCGTGGCCGCGACGACGGACCCTCGGCATACGACAAGTTGTCGGGCCCATGCACCATCCACTTCTACATCGACAAGAAGGATGGTAAAAAGAAGGCAAGCCACATGCTCAAAGACTGCCGCGAGTTCCAGAAACCCAGCGAGAGCATGTCCCAGATGAGGCAGCAAGCCTCGAACCCTGGGTACGGGAACGCACCCGCACCAGGTGACATCGCCCACGGAGCTCCTCCACCATCACCTGTGGGACCTTCGAATCACCCAATCGCACCCGCGCAGAACAACGGCGGAAACGGGTACCTCGTGCCAAAAGGGTCACTGATGATCCAAAAGGGGCGCCCAACAAACAGGGTGCAAAAGAAAATCACCAGTCAGGTCAGTTTGGCTATGACCGCTCCACCCGCCATCCCTGAGTACCTCAGCGGTTTAGAGTCCTGCATCACTTTCAGCCGTTCGGATCACCCCCGCCAAATCCCTCGCCCAGGTCATGCTGCCCTGGTGCTCGAGGCGCAGATCAGAGGGTTCGAGATGAGCCGCATCTTCATGGACGGTGGCAGCGGCATCAATCTGATGTTCGCTAGCACCTTGGCAGCAATGCGGATACCGCTGTGCAGCCTGGAACAATCCGACACAATGTTCCACGACATTGTCCCAGGGAAGGGCATATTCCCTCTGGGAAAGATATGGCTCGACGTCATCTTCGGCAAGCCCGATAACTTTCGGTGTGAACGACTCGAGTTCGAAGTGGTGGACTGTCCATCACAATACCATGCCATCCTCGGGCGCGTGGCATTTGTACGTTTCCTGGTAGTACTGCACTACGCGTACCTGCTACTCAAGATGCCAGGACCTAGGGGCGTCATCACGGTCCACGGGAGCTTCACCCGATCGGATCACTGCGATAGGGACTTCAATAGAATCTCCCAGTCATTCGGCATGCAGGAGGAGCTCATAAGGCTCCGAGAGGTGACAGACAATAGGGCACCCCCAGTCTCAAGGCAGAACGCACCTGACATGTCCTTCGATTCCACAGTCAACACAAAGAAGGTGCAGGTCCACCCGACGAACGCCTCCAAGACGGCGCTGATCGTCAACGACCTCATCCCCGCATAGGAAAGCGCGCTCGTCGAATTCCTCCGTGAGCGCTGGGAAATCTTCGCCTGGTGTCCTGCGGACATGCCAGGAGTTCCTAGGGAATTCGCCGAGCACGCACTTAACATATTTCCGGATGCCAAGCCCGTCAAACAGTCCATCCGACGACTGTCCGAGCCATTGGCTGAAGCCATCGGAGTCGAGGTCAACAGACTGCTCGACGCTAACTTCATCAGAGAGATCAAGGAGAGTGAGTGGCTGGCCAACACCGTGATGGTCCCTAAAAAGGACATAGACATCCTACGGATGTGTGTGGACTTCACATTGTTGAATAAGCACTGCCCGAAGGATCACTTCCCTCTCCCTCGGATCGATCAGATCATCGATTCGACTGCAGGATGCGAGAAGCTCTCCTTCCTTGACGCCTACTCGGGCTACAACCAGATTCGACTGAAGGTCCGAGATCAGGACAAAACGGCGTTCATCACGCTGTTCGGAGTGTTCTGCTATAACATGATGCCCTTCGGGCTGAAGAACGTAGGTGCCACATACCAGCGATGCATGCAGGCATGCTTGAAGAACTAGATCGGCCGCAACATACAAGTCTATGTCGACGACATAGTAATCAGAACAAGGGAGGCCAAGACACTGATCGACGATCTCCGCGAGACGTTCGACAACCTTGATACATACAAGATCAAGCTAAACCCATAAAAGTGCGCCTTCGACGTCCCATCTGGCCAACTTCTCGGCTACTTCATTTCCCAGCGAGGGATCGAGGCGAACCCAAAGAAAATCTGAGCCATAATGGCCATGGAGAAGCCGAAGAACCTCAAAGGCGTCCAACAGCTCGTTGGGCGAATCGCGACGTTGAGCAGGTTCATCAGCCGCATGGGTGAAAAAGCCCTGCCTTTCTATCAGCTGCTACGCAAGGCAGACAAATTCGAGTGGACAACCGAAGCGGACGACGCATTCGAAGATCTGAAGCGGCTGCTCTCCACCTCGCCCATCTTGGTCACGCCAAAGGAGCGCGAGCCTCTACTGCTATACATAGCAGCTACACACCAGGTGGTAAGCACCGTGCTCGTGGTCGAACGACCCAAAGATGGCAAGACCCATGGGGTCCAACGCCCAATCTACTACCTCAGCAAGGTATTGATGCCGATAAAGCATAGGTACCCTCACTACCAGAAACTCGCCTACGGCGTGTTCATAACGGCTCGTCGGCTGAGCCACTACTTCCAGGAGCATCAGGTGATGGTCGTCAACGAAGCACCCCTGAACAGCATCCTGAACAACCCGGAGGGCACAGGACGCGTGGCCATGTGGGGCATCGAGCTGTCACTTCTAGACATAGTCTATGAGAAGCTCCATGCGATCAAGTCCCAGGTCCTTCCGGACTTCCTCGTCCACTGGATGGAGTTGCAGCTGTCGGATACCCCGAACATGACACAGTCATGGACGATGCACTTCGACGGCTCCAAGCGTGAGGCAGGAGCAGGAGCCAGGGTCATACTAACATCCCCGCAGGGCGACAAGATGAAGTACGTCCTCCGGATGAAATTTCGAGCTACCAACAACGAAGCCAAATACGAGGCCCTCATCCACGGCATGAGGATGGCCAAGATCTGCGGTGCAACGCGCCTAGTCATCTACGGCGACTCAAATCTCGTCGTCCAGCAGACGATGAACGAGTGTGACGCGCATGTCGCCAACATGATCGTGTACCGTGCACTCTACAACTCACTCGAAGGAGACTTCAATGGATGCGAGTTTCGGCACGTTGGAAGAGAAAGAAACGAAGAGGCCGACAGACTCGCCAACATCGGCTCCACCTGCGCGCGGGTGCCACCAGGTGTGTTCCTTGAACAGATCTGCATGCCATCCATCAAAAGGAAATTCCCCAAGGGATCACACAAAGAAGCAGAACACTCGGGGGCTGCGCTACCCGAAGGACAGGAAGGACCAGAAAAACTCGACACAGAGGTCGCAGTGGTCAACCTGATGCAGGTCATGGTAGTCGAAGAAACATGGACACAGCCATACCTCCGATACCTGATAGACAGGGAACTGCCTGATGACCCGATAGATGCCCGGCGCATATCTCGCTGGTCCAAGGCCTTCACCATCATCAATGGCGAGCTATACAAGCGCAGCATTTCGGGTGTACTCCAAAGGTGCGTCACCATCGGTGACAACAAAACTATCCTCCAAGAGATCCACGAGGGCTTCTGCGGCCATCATGCATGCAGTCGCGCCATCATTGTCAAAGCTCTGCGAGCTGGGTTTTACTGTCCAACGACCATGAACGACGCCAAGGACATCGTTCGAAAGTGTAACGGATGCCAGAGGTTCGCAGACAAACCGCACGCACCCGGATCGGAGCTCAGGCCCATACCCCTGGCGTGGCCCTTCGCCCAATGGGGCCTCGACATGATTGGCAAACTGCCCAAGTCCTCGAAAGGAGGCCACTACCTCCTGGTCGCAGTTGACAAATTCACCAAGTGGATCGAGGTCATGCCCGTTACTAATCAAAAGGGTAAAACGGCCATGAAATTCTTCGAATCCATAGTCTACAGGTTCAGCATACCGCATAGCATCATCACCAACAACGGGTTGAACTTCATCTCCAAAGAATTCCAGGACTTCTGCGAAGGCCTCGGTATCAACATAACATACGCCTCAGTGGCGCACCCACAAACGAATGGGCAGGTCGAAAAGGCCAATGGCCTCGTCGGCGGCGGCATCAAGAAACGCCTGATGATCCCGCTCCAGCGACTTGCGGGAGCCTAGCCAGAAGAGCTACCCTCCGTCCTTTGGAGCCTGCGCACAACGCCAAATAGCTCAACTGGCTACACGCCTTTATTCATGGTGCACGGAGCCGAAGCCGTGTTGCCTGCAGAAGTACGCCACAAGGCCCCACGGGTCGTCGCCTACAACGAAGTCGAATAGACGACCGCACTTGAAGACACCGTCAACACACTCGACGAGGCACGCGACATCTCTGCAGCCCGATCGGCGGTCTACCAGCAAAGCCTCCGCAACTATCACAGCCGCTGGCTACGCCCAAGGTCCTTCGTCGAAGGATACCTAGTCTTACGACTCAAGCAAGAGCGACCGAAGAAGCTCGAGTCACCCTGGGAAGGACCCTACGTCGTCACCGAAGTCATCCCAGGTGGCACCTATCGCCTCAAGCACGTGGAGTCTGGAGTCGCATACTCCAACCCATGGAACATCGCACAACTGTAACAATTCTACCCCTAACTATCTCCCCTTTACTTTCAATAAGGCTACTCAGCCGAACAATGTACCTCCTCATTACTATATAAATAAAAGCTAAGTGTCTCGCCCCAAAATTTATCTTTCACTCGCATTTCTTTATGCTATGACACACTCGGGGGACTCCCCCTCACCTCACGACTTCGTCGATTGAGGATAACGCATGTACACCTGAGTAGCTGATCACATCAGGCTAACGAAAAGGGCATGCATACAAACAAAGCACCACATGCTAAAAACAATCATCATTTTACATCAAAGAGCATAACACGCCCAGTCAAATATATGCAAATTTTACATCTATCTTTTTACAGGTCCTACCTATTCTGAAGAATCACCTGCGCACGATGCTCAAAGAGATCTACAACTTGTTTGCATACTGCCTTACAGCCGCATAGTGCGAACGCATGTCCCACATGCCACCATCTGGCCGAGGAGGCGGCCCAGCCGCAACAGTAGCAAGATCTACATCAGGGCGATGCAGCCACATGAGGGAAAGCGCGGCCTTTACCCCCGCAACCAACTGATGCCGCACCAGCTCCCTGACATGATGCACATCTCGAAACTTCGCCAGCAATCCCAAAGAGTCGATGGTGCCTCATACAGGGGAAATATTACGTGCAGAATTGACGCCAAGGAAGTCTTCACTTGCCGCAGCACCCGCGACACCTGGTGAACACGATCCTGCATAGTCGCAAGGACCATGGCACGATCGCGGTCCATCCAGAAAAAGCCATCGCATTCCATATCTTGCTGCGTCAAGCAATTGATCCGAATAGCAACACACTCCTTTTCCTCCCTAGGAACAAGGTTAGCACATGCAACACCTACAAAGTAAGATGACAAGCCAACAAGCGCATCCAAAAATGAGCAGCAGCTCGAAGAAACTTACACTGAAGCTGTTCGGCCAAAAGACGCAACTCCCCCATCAGATACTCCTCTCTGGCGGCGCCTCGCTCCGCCTTCGACTTCCAAACATCCGCGTGGCCTCAGATGCCAAGCAACTCCTTCTCAAGACTACGGACACGGTTACGAAGAAATACAAGCTGCGACGCATCATCCAAGGATGGCCGCAGCTGCGGCGCAGATGAAGTATCGACGGGATCATCACCCGAAGGTCCCTAGAGGAAAAGAGGCAAGGATATGAACAAACACACGAACAGGCAACAACTCGAAGATTCATTATATACAACAAAATCCACTATGTGGCACAAGCAGTGCTTGTAAATATGTTACAACAAAAGCAGACGAAAGCTATCCTACAACTACAAGGCCTAAGCAGTTGCATCCTGAGTGGCCTCGGAGCTGGATTGCCTGCTCTTGGCCTCCCCCTGCTGCCTCACCGTGTACTCTACCAGCAGGTCAATCAGCTTCGTCCCATAGCATTTACAGCGGACAGCATAGAGGGCAAAAGCTACCTCGGATCCGTCGGGAGCCGTCGGCATCTGGGAGGTGACTTTATGAAGATCTAGCTTCGCTCCAGACGCCATGGCCATCGCCAGCCCCATGGACGCGTCGATGCCCTTCTGCTTACGCTTGTACGCCGCAGGCGCCTCGGCTGACAGCGCATCCGCCAACAAGTCGACATCCTCGAGGGCAACGCCCTTGGGTATGAGCTCCTTATAGAAGCGCCTGATAACCTCCTTGGCTTTGGCAAGAGAGCCAACCACAATGCTGCATCGGTCTTCGACCGTCGCAGTAGCATCATCCAAAGCACTTCCGTGCTCTAGAGCACTGCGGTCAAACTCAATGCCCGCGACATCTAGATAAACGGAAAAGGCAAAGTGAGAATCAAACAAAACAAGAGAGACAAGGAAGCCGAAAAGGAACAAGTAACAGATGAAACTACTCACCCGAAATAGCCTTGGAAGCAGCCATCAGCTTGTCGGCTACCTCCTTCTCGCGCGAGGCCGCAGCGGTGGCAAGCTGCTCCTCGCGGTCCGTGGCCTCTTGCTGCAGGCGCTCCTTGGTCGCAGCTGCGTCGGCTAGCTCCTACTCGAGGCATTCCTTAGCGCCAATGGCGTCCTCAGCTTTTTTCTCCGCTCGCCCGAGGCTCTTTTTGAGAGCATCAAGCTCGCGGAGGGCCGTATTATTCTCATATGCGGCAAGCAATAAGAACATGTGCGAGTTTTATAAGCTAGCAAGCATACGAAGAAGTAGAAGACCTAGTTACAGATGTACCTTGAAGCCGCTGGAGGCTGGCCTGCAATGCCAGATGTTGCTTCACCAGCTGGTTGGCGCCTTGCACAAAAGGCTGCGAGAAGACGCAACTTATCAGGAAAAAGGCTCGAGGGTTGTGCCCAAGAAGCAAGCAAAACAAAATCAAGCACACAAAAAGCGCTCGAGGGCTCCCCCCGAGACACGCACAAGACAGAAGCACTGATCAGTAGATCATACAAAAAACGCTCAGGGGCTCCCCCACGGCAAGAACAAAAATACTTACATGATCAGACGGAGACTCCGAAGGTCCGGCTGTAGTCTTCTAGGAGACGATCACCCGAGCCTCATGCGGAGAGGGGTTCAGAGCAATGCCCCCAGAGGTGGCCACCGTCTGAGAAGGAGGAGGTGTAATCTTCGACTCCCCCACCATCTCCTGAGTGCCACCGCTAAATGAGCCATCAGAGGAGTGGCTACAAAAGAAAACACCAGTTAAACACAAGCAAGCAACAATGAAAGATAGCCAAAGGCAACCGAAGGTACTTACGAGTCCATATCGCTCAAGTTGAAGACAGTCAAGGTCCTCTTGCCCTTCTTCTCTTCCTTCTTCCGCTTCGCCGGCGGCTGCGGCGCTACAGCCCGCACAGGCACGACCAGAATAGGGGAGGAAGAACCACCATCACCTCCACTGTGACGCGCAAGGCATGACGAGTTCCTAGGCGTCAGCAGAGTCGAAGCATCCGACGATTCACTCGAGCTCCGTGTCCGCTTTCGGGTCTGCTCCTCGCTCGACTCAAAGGTTTCTTCAACCGATGATCGTGCCGAGGAAGCTCATACATGGAGTCCACTACCTCATTGTCCGGCGCATCCGAAAAACGTTCGGGTAGTGGAGGCACCATGCCAGGTACCTTGAACTCCTGCACAAAAGAAACAAACTTTCAGAACAAAAGAAGTACAAGAAAACGCAGTCAGAAAAAGCGCTACGCGCACGTCCTAGATCTACACCTGTGGCACCGGTCGAGAGGCCCTGAATGGAAGGGTCAGCGAGCTACCCGGAAGGTCCTCATCAACTTTGAACTTCAGCAGCGGCCGGAGGACTCCGTCGAGGTCCCCCTTGGAGAGCTCTTTAGCCGCAACTCTCGTCGGGTCATGGCGGCCAGAATAAAGGAACATCGGATGCGCCCTAGCCTGGAGCGGCTGCACCCGACGTTTGAGGAAGGTGCAGATAATATCCACACCGTTCACCTCCTTCTACGGAATCACCTGGAGGTCCTCCACCCGACGGTAGAGCCCCTCAATCTCCTCCACCTCACTCTCCAGGATGTGGTTCTTCTAGGACCTCTTCGGCTGGATTGTCTGGGTGGAGTCGAAAGGGGCAAGGCCAAAGTTTTGCCAGTCCACTGTGGAGTCACGGATATAAAACCACCTCCTCTGCCAGTATTGGACGGACTCAGACATCGAAAAGGAAAAGAAGAGAAAATTTGATCAAAGGGAAATAATGCAGCCACCGATCGGATAAACTTCGTCGGAGCAGGATTGCCTCTTCACGGAATAGAGCTTCCGAAAGAGGCTAAAGTGCGGCTCGATACCGAGCCAGAACTCGCAGAAGGTGATGAAGCAAGCGATGTAGAGAAGAGAATTTGGGGAGATATGATGAAGTTGGATGCCATAGAAAAAAGCAGTCCATAGAGAAAATCGTGGACTGGGAGAGAGAGGCCCCGAAGGACAAAAGCAACGAACATGACCCGAAACCCTGCAGGTGGACAGGGAATTACCTCGTCACCGGGAATCTTGACGCCCCCCTTGTCCTGCGGGATCATACCCCGCTCACGAAGTTTGCGCAGGTCGCCCTCGCGCGTCTCTGACCGTCGCCAGCCACCATCGGTGACGCGAGTGGCGGCGGTGCCCTTCTTGCTGCCGGCAGCAGCGCTGGTGCCCACTGCGGTGGAGGCCTTCTTCGGTTTCCCCATTGCAGTACGACGATGGCGGCGGCGTGAGCGCAAAAAAGAGGATGGGAAGGATCGAAGAACTTCCAGCGCGCGTCGAAAAAATCTCAAGAAAGTGGAAGCAGTGAAGCGTGAATGGCTGCGGTGAAAACAAACAAAATTTTCCCCACATATTATAAGGACGAAGACGATAAATAGGGACCGTTCATCGGGAAGCCCTAGAGCCAGCATCAAATCCAAGCCGTCCACGTGTCAGAACAGCAGCGAACCGTCGCTCGCACGCCGTCCACTAAGCACGGAAACCGAGGATACGCCGTAATTATAGCCACGTCGCGCGTGATCAGTCAACTCCAAGTTAGAAAGTGGGACCCACGTTCGTCCAGTCGCGTCACCTCTGGCGCTGCAGACGCTTGAGGTCACCGATCGTCAGCACTGACGTCATCCAAGCTATACTAGCAACGATTATAAATTTTTGGCTCAAACAACTAAAGTACTCACTCGAATCTACGATTCGAGCAACTACTCGGGGGATACTCCTATCAGGAGCGCTGACCGCGCACCCGAAACATGAATAGCGTACTACGCCGATGAACTATACTCCGAGTCCGACGTCGAGTCCGCGACTCCACTACGGACTCGGGGGCTACTCCCATAGGGAGGACTGGTCAAGCATCCGAAAAAATTGTGTCCTACGGACCAGAAACAAACAAAGGCTGAATTAAAGTCTCTGCTCGAGTCTATGACTCGAACAGACACTCGGGGGCTACTCCCATAGGGAGAGCTGGTCGCGCACCCTATGAATTCTTCGAGACGATCCTTTGGATCAGAATGCAAAAACTTTTCGGCAAATTTTCCCCGATTAACGCTAAGTGAGAAACATCCTCCTTGGCCACCCGAAACACCTCCGCGGTGATAACATTTCGGATGTTGTGTCTGCGACGCAAAGATAAGACCTACAGATATCATCTGATGGCCTGGCAACGCACACGACTACGCTCTGCTAGTAATAATCCGTGCCAGTAGGCGCGATGAAAATCCCGACGGACGCGTTGGGTACATCATTCGAAAATCACTGGAATTCTACTCCTGTAAGTCCTCAACGGCCTGAGTTAAATTACACCAGTATTTGTTCCGGGTTTGAGTCGAGGGACTCAAATCTGAAGAAGATCGTGTTGTTTTGTCCTAAGACAGTTAATTGGCTCTGATCCGTCGGGAGATTTAGGCACATGCATCAATAATCCCTACACCCTAAAATCATTCTCTGATGAACAGAAAACAACTGCACTTGAAAGATTGAAGAGTCCTCAGCCGAATCTACGATTCGACTGAACACTTGGGGGCTACTGACATGGTTATACCCTACGGGTACATGATATCAGCATACCTAGTCCAGCCCAAGGAAGTCCCATGAAAATATACACGGCCCATGAAGACTTTCGGATGGCCCAAGCCCATGATTCCTTCGGATCCTTGGAGAGCAAGACTAGATTAGATAGAATATTCGAAGGGGGCAAACCCTAAACCTGTAACCGACTCGATCTGTGCCCGGGACCTGCCTACTTCTATATAAAGGCTAGGAGGGCACGACGAGGAGGGAACCTTGCATACCACCGCATACACACCTCCACGCCATATTGCATCTGCGCACCCATATAACTTTCGGTTCTGCCGTAATCAAGAGCAGACAAGCAGGAGTAGGGTTTTTCCTCTGGGGGCCTGAACCTGGGTAAATCTTGTGTCCCCTGGTTGCTTGTCTGTTAATCGTTCCGCGATCTCCAGCATCCCCATCTTCTCCAAAACCCAAGCTCATAACAATGGGCATTGACGAGATCGATCCTCGTCAATAAGCTAAGCTTGGGGGGAGTTGATACGTCCAAAACGTATCTAATTTCCCGAACACTTTTGCTATTGTTTCTCCTCTAAACTTGTGTGATTTGGATACAACTAACACGGACTGACGCTGTTTTCAGCAGAATTACCTTGGTGTCTAGTTTTTGTGCAGAAAATCAACTATGAGGAAAAATCCCGAAAAATATGCCAAAAATTATATTTCACCAGAAGATCCACGGAGCCAGAAGACGAAACGGAGTGGAGGCCTAGGGGCCCACACCCCTGCCAGGCGCGGGTGGCCCTTGCCCCCCGCCTATGTGGGGTGCGGCCATCCCAGACACCCCCTCGGGCTCCCTCTTTGCCTATAAGTTACCCCTTGACCTAAAAATAGAGGAAGGTTCGACATTTTCCAGAGAAGAGTTCCGCTCCACCGCCACCATTATAAACCAAGATTCGGATCCATAAACTCCGTTCTGGCACCCTATCGGGACAAGGAATTTGGAGAGGATCATCGCCATCGTCATCACCAACGCCTCTCCATCAACCATCGATGTTTCCCTCATCCATGAGTGAGTAATCCCCCACTGTAGGCTATGGGGATGGTAGGGATTGGATGAGTTCTATCATATAATCGAATAAGATTGTTAGGGCATACTGCCTAGTATCTCTATTAGTGCTATTTGACTTTGTTGCAACTTGTTGTGCTTAATGCTTGTCAATAGGGCCCGGGTGCCATGATCTCAGATCTGAACTTATTATTGAATCATTATGATAGTATTGTTTGTGATCTTATCTGCAAGTTGTGTACACATATCATTATCCGGATCCAAAGGCCCCGAAGTGACAATAATTGGACAACCGAAGGGGATGGTTGTGGTGTAAGGATCACATGTGTTCACGGAGTGTTAATACTTTGCCCCGGTGCTCTATTGAAAGGAGCACCTTAATTGCCAGAAGTTCCCTAGAGGCCCCGCTGCCACGGGCTGGCTGGACAGAAGATGTTGTGCAAGTTCTCATTGCGAGCACGTATGACTATTATGGAGCACATGCCTAGGAGTGTTTAGTACTTGGTTGCTTGTTATTATTTATCTGCAATGCCCTAGATCTTGAAGTTACATGTTTAGACTCGTCCATACAACACCCGTCCATCCATCCCTATGCCTACCGCACTCGAATCCCACTGTTTACTGTTACTATTGCTCATGTTTCACTGTTGCTGCTGTTGTTGTTGTTGTTGCTACTACCAAACTATTGCTACTGATAAACTTCTGTGAGCAAGAACTATTTCCAGGTGCAGCTGAATTGACAACTCAGTTGTTAAGGCTTGCAAGTATTCTTTGGATCTCCTTGTGTCGAATCAACAAATTGGGTAATACTACCCGCGAAGACTGTTGCGATCCCCTATACTTGTGGGTCATCAAGACCCATAGCTAAGCGGCGGTAGAGTAATCATTGGATACAAGATTGAACATCTCAGTGGAGATGCGGGTGTAGATCCTTTGGATGATCGCGAGATCCTCCTTGATCCAACAGGAATCGGCCAGTCGAGGAACCGTGGCGGAATCAACGTGATGGCGAAGGCTGCTTGATCTAGATGAACATGAAATAGATGGCGCCAATGATAATATTTGTGGAGGGCAAGATCTAAGACAATTGGTATGAAGGGAGAGACATCAGAGATTGTATCTGCTAGAGAAATTGGGGCAAGTTGGATGGAATTTTGGTGGGTAACCGAGGAGGAAGGGGAGGGTGGTGCGCCAGCGGTGCAGGCTTCGGTTGCGGTCCAGAGAGGAGCTGGCAACGGTGACGGAGGTTGTGGCGGCGGAGTCATACTAGATGCGGAAAACCTAGGCGTATGATACCATGATAGTTTGGGAGAAATAATAACTTGTATTGATTGATCAAGATTACAGAGAATATATAGGACATGAGATGACCGGTCTAGGGTTTGGTAAACCGACTATAGAGTTCTAGTCTAACACGAGTACATATCTAATACAATCGATAAACCGAGAAAGCTACGAGCTAAATCATGAGGATGAACATTTAACTTTCTGTGTTTATGGGTGAAACAAACATCTTCAAAAGCTTCCTTCCTATTGCTGATCTCGCGAGGAACTGAGGCATAAGCTGGACGACAACTGTTTTTCATGGCATTAATCAATTCCAGACAATCAGATGAAAGGAGCACCTTTGTTAGCAGTAACAATAGCCTCCGTTCCATAATAAGTGTTGCTTATCAAGTACAAAATTTATACTAACTTAGTAGAAATGAGCGATACCTACTATGAATCGGAGGGAGTAGAAAAGGTTAAGTGACATGAAAGAATAGTTGCAACGAAAGAGATACAAGGCCCACCCGAGCAAGCGAGCTAAATACACACAGGTGCAATTAGAAATGTAATTTTATTTTTTGATTTTGTGTTTTTTGTGGTGAAGTTCACCCATGCGAAATTAATGTAGCCAAATTAATCCTAGAATTTTTTTCGGGTAAATAAACCAGTGAAATTAATCATAGAGAAAACTAAATAAACCAGTGAAATTAATCTACACAATCCTCGCAAAAGATTTAGGTGAAAAGAATTGTAATTGTGTGCCACTTGGGAGTCTTTTCATCACAATAAACCGACCATTTTCTTTAAGGAATGCATGCCAACCAACTAGTTATCACAAAACCTATGATCCACCAATAACTGTTTTTGTGAGGTAGAACTACCAATCTATTATATATATATATATATATATATATATATATATATATATATATATATATATATATTATAATAAAGCACGAAGTGTTTCTCCCGGTCCAACACTTTTTTGAATCATTTTGCCCTCCCACCAAAACACGTATTTCAAACAAGCCACCGGTAAGTCAAAAGAAAACTATCTGTGCCTCGGTTCCTCAATCGATCGTTTTGTCGGCCCAGCGAGCACGTCAAATGTTAATCAAAGAGTCAGTTTAGGTCACGGGTCATATCCATCGATCAACTCGATCAGCGCATCTGCCAGACTGCCACCGTCGCTCGCGAAAATCCACCTGTCCGCCGCAACACGATCAAAAGCTAGACGGGACCGGAAGCTGCCAGGGTTCGACTCCTCAGCGGGAACCAAGCATGAGCGAGCGAGGGAGAGGGAGGCTAGCTACTTGTAGGTCATAGATATAGATATACTACATGTTCAACAATCATGATATTGGTGATTTCGTATGGACCTGGAAACGTGATGCGTTGACGCCAAGATTGCCGATCGATCGAAAGGTTAGTTTTGAGTTCTAATCTTGCTTCACATTAGAGTAGAGTACCTGCCAGACTTTGGCACCAACATAACCGCCGAGTGTACACAGAGTTGAATATGTACATTGACGTTGACGGGTTAGAGTTGTTACGTGTTAGACGATTGGAAAGAATAAGAATCGATCGAGGGATTTGGAGTTATTTCTGGCCGGCACGCACAAGCCAAGAAGGGTGAAAAATAAAAAATATCTAGCTTGTGGGTTTAACCTGGATTCGACCATAGTCACACATGCACATGGGCCAAGGCCCAACATCAATTATACACATTTTGGTTGCTTTGACCATCACGTATAATTAAGATATGGTACATCTCAAATTTAGTCCCACCCCGCTTCATTTTACCAAACCCTACTGATTTATATACCTACACAAGTTGGCTGAAGTATTGGCAAGGCAAATCAGGAACAACAAGCAGCAGTACCCTGATTAGGGAACATGGCCATGAAACGTGGCATAATTAAAGATGGGATTTGCAGTCTAAGTAAAAATTGGCTGAAACGAGGGCATAATTAAAGATGGTATTTGTAGTCTAAATAAAAATTTGCTAAAACATGGCATAATTAAAGATGGGATTTGCAGTCTAAATAAAAATTGGCTGATGACAGATGAGAGGTAGACCATGGTTTGAAATAATAAAAAGAGCGTTATAAGCTAGCTCCAGCGAATGATCTTCAATTATTTTTCAATTTTGCTCCTTATTTTGTTGGATCTTTATTTTACTATCAAGAAAGTTTTGTCTTCCGGTACAACGCACGGGTTTATTTGCTAGTAAATAATAAATTTCATAAACAGGAACACTCACCGGTTCGCATTTAGACTAGCCCAGTGGGTGATGCCTCAAAGACTTTGAGGCCCATATACAGTAAATCTGACTACACTCTTCCGCTTTTACTCTAGCCGGTTAGAGGGTCCATAAGACCATAATCAGCAGCTGCGCGGGCACACTACCCCATCCCCCATCGCGGGTGCTCCTAGTTGACGCTGGGTGCGTCTGTTTTTTCTAGATAACTTGCTCACTTTATTAATCATCAAAATCCAAAATTGCAGGAATTAGCAAAGTATCATGGGGATCAACGATCGAGCCAAACATGGCGCCCCTAGCCTAAAGAAAGAGCAAAACTAGCTAAACTGTGAGCTTCCATATTGGGTTTCCTACCTTCTTGCTTAAAGGAGACATTATGAAATCACTTCTATGGAGATTAATCTCCCTCACAACGGAAGCATAGCGGCCACCCGATCCTTGAGCGACATCCATGACAACTTGTTTCCAATCACTTGCTATATATCACCATATTCTGAATATTTAAATCCTCTGCTAGGGACAAGGCTTCCGGACATGCTAAAGCTTCTAAAGTGGATGGATCGGTTACACCTGGGCACACAAATGGCTGAAGATCCGAGATAAGCCCCCTGGCTATCTCCGAAAATAGCAGCAAAGGCTCTTGTAGAATTATTTCTGGACAGAACAACATCAACGTTAGCCTTATCAAAACTAGCAGGTGAGGGAATCCACTTCTGAGCTGCACTCCCGTGGTTTGTAACCTGTGAAACTTTAGTTTGCGACGGGATCATAGCAAGATCAGATAGATACCTTTGCACGAAGGAGTGAGTAGAAAGGGGATCTGAAACTCTTCTTCGTGTATAACTCGTATGGACTCATCTCGATTGATAGGCTCCATATATCTCTATCTCTACTATCTAAAAAATACAAGACTGTTCCGTTTTCTGCCCGTTCCTACTACGTCGCCTCCTTCGTCAACATCCTTCCTAAACCGCACGCGGACGTTTCGTTTCTCCGTCAACCGCTCATAAAGTCGGAAATCAATCCGCACCCCGCAAACACCGCACCACCCGCACCGACACACGGCCTCCCCGTCCACATCGCTGCCTCCCCGTCCTAGCGCTCTCCGCCGCGCTAGAGTGCTGCGCGTAGCCTTGAGGGATAGCGCGCCATGGATGGTGCTGACATGCGCGCGGGCGCGCATCGAGACGGTCCACGGCGGGGACGGAGCGCGCAAGGGAGCCAGGCGACGGCAGGAGCGAGCCGTTCCCCGGCGGGACTGGGTGTGCAAGGGAGCCGAACAAGTCAGGAGCATACCGCTCGTCTTCGTCTTCAAGCACCGCCCCTAAATCCATCCACTCAGATTCCTCTCATCCTCTCTCCAAGACTCCAATCGTGCTTATTTTCTTTCTTTTGGCTGCTGAATAGAGTGTGCTTTCTGGTACATGTACCTTGGTGCAGCTTCAGGCTCTTCGTGGTGGTGGGGGTCAGGGTGCTTCATCTTGTACAATTTGTATCTGCAGCATCATATCTAGGTGCTCGCCGTTTTTACTGGAGGTAGTATGTCGTCAGGGCCACAGCGCCACCTCATGTGCCCCATGTCACCTCGCTGTCGGGATCCTGCCCCCCTGCATCACAGCCGCCGGGAACCCGTCCCCTGCATCACCACCTGTCCACCGCCGCTTCTCCCCTGCTTCCGCCGCAATGCCAGGCCACTCCCCCACATCATGCCGCCTCCGGTCCGTTTTTCTTGCCTTACCACCGAAGGGAGACGTGATGCTTCTCCTCGGTTGAAATTGTTTCAATCAGCTTTCCTTGATTATGTCTTGTTCTTAGATTATCAAATTGACCTAGACTGTACATCAGGTTTGTGGCAGGGACTGTATAGTTATCTCTCCCGGAATCTTAATAAGCTGGTTCCTTGCTCCTTATATCACTGTATCCATCGATTCTATGCAGGCCCTCTCCTATAGTTTATACCAGGAGGTCTTGCCTGATTCCCGGGCATATCGGTCCTGCCTAGACTGAGATCCTCTAGATATGGTTCCTAGGTTGATTTGTTTTGGCCATGAGGAATCCTGCCTTGCTTGGGTTGTTTTGCTTGTGAGGAACCCTGTGTTTGGATTGTTTTGCCGGTGACTCATATGGATATACATTGATGACTCTGCTGTGTCGACAGGGTTCATGATTTCTGAGCTACCAGGCAAGTAGGCGCTGGAGTAGGTGCTTACTACCAGGTGGGTGATATCTGTAGCCGGGCGGCCCCACTCGGCGATAGCCTTGGTAGCCACGGCAGCCGCAAGTTCCGGCACAACGGCTGCTAGGATTTCTTGCGGTGTCAATGTAGGGTAGTGTGTCGTTGAGGAACTCAGGGTGATCACGAAGCATCTCCTCATTATGGTGAAAGTAGTGGTTTTTGATCCCCGTGTTGTCATCTGACATCAATTGCAACAAAACAAATTAAGAAAACTTGCTAGAACATTAAGGACAGACTGATCATATGCAGTACATGGAGTAGAATACTTACTTATCCTCTTCATCTTGGATTTGAGCTTAGTGAGGCATCATCGGTAAAGCAAAGAGTAGGTACAGTACATGCACATTTTCTATGTTTTTTTGTCTCATCTCTGCATGTCCAAATTCATCTGGATTCTGGCAGGAGAATCTACACTAGAAAATGTGAGGACCCTTTGTGTGGCTTGTCATGTTGAAGCCACCAATGCTCGGCCAAAGGAGCTAAAAGAACTAATACTGAAGGAGGAAGAGCTTCCGTGAAATGCCATTAATCAGCAATGCGATGACGTTAGTAGTTTTCTCTGAATTTCAAGTATCTTTTGACATTTTTATAATTTTCTATAACATGTATCTTTCGAGGATTTTTGCAAGACATGAGCTCTCTAGAATATTACCTGTCTATTCTTTATTGCCTTATTGGAACTATAAAGTAGCGGGTATTTTTCCTATTTTACTTCATGATATTGCCTTATTGGAACTATAAAGTAGCGGATATTTTTCCTATTTTACTTCTATGATTTCCAACAATCTATTTGCTTGAGCACGACAACGAGTGATTCTGTGCATGACACTTTCAGAAGTCAGTTCATTGTGTATTAAATATTTTTATTTTCATAGTTTTTTATATTCATGTAACATGCATTGTTCTATTTCACTGTTTCCAATTATTTTTATCCTCATTGTAGGCAAGTGAAGTTCGTGAAGATGACGATGATTCTTTTTGGTTGTTCCCCTATCAATGCCTACACATTAGAACATCGGACCTCCATTCCATATTATAACACGTTTTGGTAGGCTATTTTACCAAAACGTCTTATAATTTAAAACACGGGTAGTAAATCATGTATACAGTCCAATTAAACTAAACATAATGACGCCAATTAAACTTTACAAAATGATGTCAATGTATCTAACATATTTTCTTGTATGCAGGATGGTAGGGGCTGGTTCAAGAGCTTTAATTGCGTACCATGAGACAAGACACATCTCTCATCATAAGGTTTTGTATCATTCTACATTAGTACATCAGACCTCCATTCCAAACTATAACACGTTTTGGTAGGCTATTTTACCAAAACGTCTTATAATTTAAAACAGAGGTAGTAAATCATGTATATAGTCTAGTTAAACTTTACATAATGATGCCAATTAAACTTTACAAAATGACGCCAATGTGTCCGACATATTTTTTTGTATGCAGGATGGTAGGGGATGGTTCAAGAGATTTAATTTCTTTTTTTTAGGGGAAAAGAGAGATTTCATTGATCAACACAAACATGGTTTACAGACTCCCTGGTAACAATATCCTCAATAACCGGTGGGACAGACCCCAACCAGAGATTTAATTTCGTACCATGAGACAAGACACATCTCTCATCATAAGGTTCGGTATCATTCTATTGTTCCTTGCTAAATGCAACATTCAAACTAAATCTTAAATTGACTGGCAACAATGTTCTAACTGCAAACATGGGTGCTACTTTAGGAAACATGCCCGTGCGGTCTCAACGGGGCATGAAAATTTCACTAATCTTGTCAAACCTGTAATTTTAGGTTTCTCGTGCACATCAGATATCACTGTCAAGTTTTGATGGACATAAAGGCATGATATATTACTATATAAAGGCATGATATACTGCTATAATCTATGTTATGGTTAATCTGCTACACTTGCTTGAGCGACAATGCTTGTGATAAATATCTCTGTAGTCTAAAGCTGGAAAATTCTAGCTGAAGTCGATCTTCATGTCCTTCGCACTAACCGTGTCCACTTAAGAAAAATAGCTCAACCTCTTCCATGCATACATAAAAAATTGCTCATACTTAATAATTGCACACCTGCAGGTTCTTCTTCGGGTTATCAGAAATAGTCAGTTTTTTTTATAGAAGGGAGCAAGATACCAAAAGATCACAATATTCCCAACAACCAGTGGTATGGTGGCTTCTGAAAACAAATAGCATCCATGGCAAATGATTCCTTGTAAAACCTTACTAACAATAATGATCATAGTATCAGACTTTTGGGCCTTCCAATTTAGGTTGGACAGACGTAGAGCAAGAGAGAGTGTGGCTACATAAAAGCTTACCAAAGTGGAAGACGGGGCCGATGTCACCATCTGCATCGGCTGTTCGGAGGCTCCAAGGAGGCTCTCTGTGGCCTGCCATAGGATTGTGCTCCTTGAGCTCTTCTTGGTGGCAGATTGCCAACAGAGCCATCTCCTGCTGCCACGTCGTGGTCTTCCGCTGATGGCGGTGCTGCCGCACCGGAGGCCGGTGTGCGTGGAGCACAGGAGACCGTTGAGCCAAAACGTCTTATGGATTTGCCAACTGGGTTATGGAATGGTATCTTTAGTTGTTGTTGCCGATAGCTATTGCATGCGGCGGTTGCACGGGGAGAAGGCGAGGCTCTCCGTGGCTACTTGGAGATGGGAAATCTTGCGTTCTTCATCTCTAAAAATTGTTTCTATTTAGCTCTATACTCTCCTATTTGCTAATACTGTCTAGATTTCTTCTTGCAGGAGTTCGGAGATAAAGCAGATGATTACCTTACCCGGAATCTTTTCTATATGTTTAACTGCACAATGCTCTGTAGAATGTGGAGGTAATTTAGCGTTTCGTCATTTTAGTTGCAATTGTAAGTTTAATGCTAAATAGATTCCATTCATCTCATGTTTGCTGATTCCATCTTCCATAGACAGAACGACTTGATATGTTCTTATTAGTGCTGTTGGCAGAGGTCTGTGGATATGCTTGCATTGATGTTTGGTTTTTGGGTGTATATGATTTAGAGTTTGGAGAAAAATATAGAACTGATTTCACTAGCAAAGTGATAAAGTATGATGCTAACAACTTCTGACACATATATTGCCTATAATGTTAACAATCATATGTGTTTCTATTCAAACTCCTGCTGATGCACATGCCTATCGGCTGCATGTTTCTATTTGTAAAATCATTCATCACTTTGTTGCTTAATTACTTAAAGAGCTTGGCTCTGAATTCTTCTTGTAAAATTGCACATACTTTGGATGGATAACAAAATGAAATCTCAGCGGAATTGAAGCTCGATTGTGCATGTTTTCCTATTACAAATATTCCTTGCTTATTTTATATGGGATTCTTTATTTATAAGGACAACCTGAACGATCAACGCAAAGGAGAAAAGTTACAATAGTAGGACACACATCTTAAGGAGGAAGAGCTGTTGCACTGAGCTTCTTGTGGCTGGACATTGTTCCTGAAAGTTTGGACACACCGAGAAATCTAGCAAAAGACATGCATGAGGTTTGTTTCAAATGCATGTAGCTTCTAACATTGACAACTTAACCTTGGTGAAGGTATTTTTATTTCAAAGATAAAAGTTTTCATGTAACTTTGTAGTAACTGAACGTGAAGTTCTTTTGCTAGATGACATTTTACAAATGTTGATTCTCTGTATAAATTCATGTAATCCTGAATATTTTGAGAATTCATGAATGATGTTTCCTTCATGGTCAATTTCAAGGAGATCAAGGTCCATAGAAAGAAAGTTAAAACAACTTTTGCTAAGAGAAACAAGGATCTTATAGATTGGCTACCAACGTACAAAGGTGCCATTTGAGTTTAAGATTATTTTGTGTGCGGGGGAGGGGGAGGGTTATACAAACTGTGTTATCGCTACATTACATGATCTATCTTTTTATTATTATTTCTCTTGTGCTGATATCTGACTTTTATTGATGCCCTTAGATACCTGCCTGATTGCCTAATGATGATACATTTGTTTGCGGCGTTACCTGCTGTTGAAGGTGAACACGTGTAAGTACAACAAATTCATAACTGCTGCAGGTATGTTCAGTTATGAAATTAAAGCCTTGTGGTATGTCCTATGTGGCTTGAACTGAGTGATAGACTATTACTAATTCCTGGTAATCTTGAGAAAAATGAGTGTGGGTAAAAATTCTAATTAGAAAGTTACACACTATGTCTGGCCATATTACTGTGATTAAATTTGGTTCAATCATATAAAGGATTGTAATGATATTCACTCTGAGATGGTAATGTCGGGGAGAAACCTTATGAATAAACTCGTGCTTCTCGGGAGAGTAAGAGTATCCTTTATCTTACGTTGTGTATACCAATAGGTACAAAAGGGAAATAATTTGGCCTTCGGTAATTTACTTATGTCATTTATTAGTTGCATTCTAGCACCGGCTGACAGTAACATCAATCAAGTTAGTATGTATGTTTTTAGTAGATTTATTGCAATTTTGTTATGTTCATGTTGTTTGTGTATTATTTGAATTAAGTATCCCCTTCTACTTTATGTTGGCAAATAGGCTTGAACTACGAGCAAGCTGATGGAAGCTGAAAGAAGTCAGCTCAGCCTATTCGACCCAAGAAGAGTTCTCTTTTCGTGTTGCATAGTATGGACTCTCATGACCTTCATCTCATGGTTGGTACTATTTATGTGTCACATTGGCAATTTGTAGAGAAGATGGTGTAATCTTGGACATTGCCGGCTCAAAATTTTGTCAGTTGACAACTTTGCTTTTGGAGTGTAATCTTTGGTTTTGTCTCCATGACGAGTGTGCCGGCTAGAGGGCGCAGACAGGACAGGAATCTGACCGCGATGACGACCAGGCAGAAGCTCTCCTACTCTCCGCTCCAGTAAGGCACACTCTCTGTAAATCTACTAATTCTCTTTTCCATTGTTAGTAACTTGATGATCTTTTTTATGGATTGAAGCAAGTTTTGATCTACTTTAGTTTTGTAAAGTAGAGAGATTCATGACATGGTAGTTGAAGTGTCCACGGTAGTGATCCATGAAGTGTTAACAAGACGGTGCTCTGCTTTAGTTTTATACTACATGTAGGAGGCTTTTATTTAAATTGGGAGGTTGTATCATATGATAGCGCTACAAGGTTCTTTGCATTCAAGTCGAGGCGACATAGAACAACAATCTGGATAAAGGCGTGCAGGAGTTCTAGAAGAGGAACTACAACATGTTCACCTTCAGATGCCACTCCCTCGTCATGAACAATCTCAACCGTCTCTTCTTACCCAGACATGACAAGTGGAGTATGGCCAGCCTAGCTGCCGGGATGTTCCTACGAGGCTATTGGGAGAGTGTGGCATGTGGAGAAGGCCTTCTCACCTTTTGTCGTGGTGCTCACAGTCGGGGCTCTCCTCGGCAGTATGCCTTGATTGATGCTAAAAGTGAAGCTGCTCTAAGTATGCCTTGATTGATGCTATTATCCTTTTTTGGGGCAGTGCGTCGATAGTGGAGGCCAAGGACAAAAGCTCATGCGAATTGTGAGGGAGTGAAGAAGCCACACGAAGTTGCTATGCAGAGTAGTTTCGAAGCAAAATGAGCGAACCTACACATAACTAGAGATTTCTCGGACTTCTGGCCACTGAAAACGGTACGAACCGGGACTAGTGCTCATACTAGTCCCGACCCGTAATAAATCAGGACTAGTGTAAGACTCTAGATCGAACCGAAGCCTCTTTTTCTACTAGTGAAAGCTAAAACATCTTATATTATAAAATGGAAGGAGTAAATAGCATATACTTAACAATATCCTCATCAAACAAGGCCCATACGGATCCAGCCATCCTGCACTCAAGCAAGAGTGGCGCCACGAGTCAACAACTCCACATAATGAACACACACTCGTTCTGTGGATATATTTCGATGATGCATCAAGTGTGCAGTAGGTAGGGACTGCTTTGCTAATCTCCACAAGAAAATCATAATCTTTGAGGGCACCTTGATCTTCCACATGGTCGTCCAGCTTTTGGCTTCCCTTGATCTGTCAGACGTCTCAGTTCTGCCTTCTAGCCAGGCCTTTCTACGTTATTTGGTCTCCAGCAGCATGCGATATGCTGATCGCACTATAAATATACCTCTCCTTTCAAAGTTCAAAGACCAAAAGTCATGTATGTTCCGTGTGCACAAAGGAAGCACCATAATCAAATCAGCATCCACACGCACAAATCAACCTTCCATGAAGCAGTAGCCGGATTAATTAACTCACTAACAAAAATTGGAGGCTCGTCGGACCGACAAGAGAAAGGCCTCGTCATCTCGCTGCGAGGTAACCAGTTCTGTGACTAGATTTGTGTTGATACTCCATTACCAATCCGGCGTATAATTAAGCCCCTGGGCTAGGACGTCGCGTCCTTCAGTAACAGACCGCCAAATCTGAGAAGGGTGGGAGTCCAATTCATCGTCAAGAAACTCAACCGAAGGATAATATATTTCCTTCAAAATCCGTTTTCCCTCGTGGGCTGGCGGGAGGCGTCCATGAGCTGGCGGCTGGCCGCCTCCGCCGCCTCTTTGCGGGCAATAGTCCCCGAGAAGGTAATGCCACCGCAGGCATCAAGGTGAACGTGAGATCTCGCCAGCTTCGGTGGCCGTTACCTTCTTGTGAACGACGGCGTGCATGAGGCTACCTTCTTCTCCTTTCCACGTTAGTGGAGCCTCTCCCATTTAGTCCATATCCTCCCTCTCTTTTTGCCAACGGCCGACGATGGATAAACTTTCTACTATGAGAAGAGGGAGAGAGGAGCCGGCAAGTGTATTATGTGAAGAGGAAGTTGTGCCCGTCAATCGATGTCGTCTAGCCGCTAGCGGGTCACGGGCTCTGCTCTATAGACGCAGTGCTCGACGTGTCGCATTAAACATTTATCAACGGCGTTGGCATATGTGGCCACGCCCCTGATCATGCCACTATTTGCAGTGTGGGCATGTGCAACGCCCCACATACCTATTTACCGAGGGTGCGCAAACATAGCACCATGCCTTTACTATTTACAGTCAAGCACATGAGGCCCATCCTTTTGGAAGCACTGTCACCGGTAGCCTAACGCAACCAATGGCACACTATCAGGGGCATTGCCTGTTTCAATGCGCCGCCAGTGTTAACATTGGCGCGGACATTAGACGGTGTGCCCCGATAGGGGTGTGACTTAGAAGCATTTTCCTAGTATTCAGGGGACGAACGCAAGTGAGACGAGTGGGGGCCTAGGCCCCACTCAAAATTTTGAATTTATATAATATTTATTCATATTTAAATGAAAAATTCAAATTTTTACAAGTTCATACATGAAATGCCCCCACTCACCAGATTAGCCCCCGCTCATTATTTTCTCTAGGTCCGCCCCTGAGTAGTGTCTTCCTACTCGGTTCAGAACAAGACACGTCCATCATGCTCCTTAGTCTTTAATAGGTCCTCATTTGCTTAGCTAGTAAACAACTCAAAATGGGTGCTAATTAACAACTGTTTTGCTCTGCGACTTCCAACAAACTAAGTGATATAGAACTAACAGCTTCATGGAACTGGTTGACAGGTTATGTAATAGATTGAAGGGCCCCAAAAGAGAAATATTTATCATTTGATGGAAAAGAGGTGTTCTTAAAGGCCATTGCGCAAGCTATTCCTGCATATACAATGTCTGTCTTCAAGCTCCCTAAACTAGAAATCAATAGGTTCACAAATGCTATGAGCCAATACTGGTGAGGAGATGATGATGAACAAAAACACATGCACTGGTTCGCATGGTGGAAAATGTGTATCCCGAAGAAAAAAGGTGGAATGGGATTTCGTGACCTTCATAGTTTCAATCTAGCTCTATTAGCCAAACAAGTTTGGAGGCTCATGTGTGATCCGGACTCTCTTTGTTCTAGGGTGTTGAGAGCAAAGTACTACCCTTATGGAGATTTGCTTAATGCGGAATTAAAGAAGGGATCCTCATACACATGGCAAAGCATATGGGCTGGTATCCAAACTTTCAAAAAAGGTTGTATTTGACGAGTGGGTAATGGTGAAGACATAAACATTTGGGATGACCCCTGGATCCCCATGAGCTCATCTAGGAAGGTGGTGTCTCGCCGTGGGAATATTGTGTACACAGAAGTTTCAGAACTGATCAATCATGAGACAAGATCATGGGATGAAGAGATGTTAAGATCCATGTTTCTGTCAGTAGATGTTAATCGGATATTGAAGATCCCCCTTGCTGTGGGAATGATGGAGGACTTTGTGTCTTGGAATAACACAAAGAATGGTGTTTTTTCTATGCGCTCGGCTTATTACACCGAGTGGGATCATCAACATGGAAGAAAACTACTCCGAACAAATGGACAAGGTACCTCTGATATTAATCCAGTTTAGTCTATTGTCTGGTCCTTGAAAACCTCAGCAAAGGTAAAAATATTTATATGGAGACTACTTCACGGCACAATCACATGTAATTGTGTATTGGCAAATAGACATATCAACACTAGTAGCGTTTGTCATGTTTGCAACATATACCGTGAAGATATTCTTCATGCCTTCTTTCAGTGCCCAAGGGTTTCTGAAATATTGGAGAAACTTGGCTTGTTCGATCTAATTAATGAAGTATCTCTCATTGACCGATCGGGATCTGCGGTGGTGGAGGAGCTATTAAGGTCATCAAAGGTTACTAATTCAGGAGGTCTAGATGTGAATCCAAAAGATCTTATAGCTACTTCATGCTGGTATATATGGTGGCAGAGAAGGCAAATAGCACATGAGGAACCGGCTCTTCTCCAGGGAGATCGGCACTAGCTATCCTGGCTATCACTACTAATTATGAGAGAGCGTGCAAGAAAAAGTTGGTATTAAACGAGATGGCTGGGAGAAGCCGAAGGAAGGATACACAAAACTAAAGGTTGACGCATCTTTTTATGTGGAAACTTGTACGCGAGCAACAGGTGCTGTTATTCACGATGACATAGGTACATTTATTGCTGGTATGTATTGCTTGATCCCTGCAGTTTCAGATGCACCGATGGCGGAGGCAATGGCGCTTCGAGACGGTCTTTTGTTGGTAGGGCAGGTGGGATGCTCTAAACTAATCGTGAACTCGAACTGTTGGGAAGTCATTGCTACAATGCAAGAAGGAGGTAATTCTCTAGGCGCAAACGACGACGATTTATGAAGAATGCTCTTTTCTAGCTAAGGGCTTTGCCCATGTTATTTTTACTCATAGCGCTAGAGAGAATAATAGTGTAGCGGATATGCTTGCTTGTAAGACGGAGGGAACCCAGACTATTTGGCTAGAGGATCCGCCGAATTATATCATAGGGCTTCTCACAAACGATGTAACCATAATATGATTGCAACAGCAAGTTCTAGACGCACTATTTTCTTACCAGAATACCTAAGGGGACTGGAAGGTTTTTAATGAGACGGCTTACTTGCTTAATATAAATACCATTTTGCTTAAAAAAAGTGATATAGCCAGCCCATGCCTTGTTCTTCTTGTAAGCCCTCTAGAGGGACAGTCTTCGGTTTGGCCACCGTCTTCTTTAATCGGTGGGCCCTCTGGGTCTTGTGGGTCGTTTTCTTGCAGCGAGCCTATCCGGCTTATATATATCAGCGACATACGGCATAGTTTGGCACCTCCTAAAGTGAAAATCTTTGCTTGGGAACTAGCAAGAAATGGTCTGGCAACATGCAACAGTATGCCCAAACAAAAGATGATCACCAATGGCACATGCCCAATCAATGGATCTGAAAGAGAAGGTATGTTTCATGTCGTAGTCACATGCACGCATGCCAGCAATATTTGGCAAAGCAATGAGGCAGACTTGGGATATCCCAAAAGATGAAATAATTCAGAGAAACGATGAAGACTGGGCGAATCAGAGATTGCTGGTTTTGATGATACTTTGGCGTAATTGGCATGTTCATAATGAGCCGACTCACGATAAGGAGGCACCACCGGCTGAAGCATCTTGTAGATTCATATGTAGCTATGTTGTCTCGCCACGCCTCCAACCCGCCCGCCGCAGCCAAGGGACGAATCGTGGGAGAGGAAGGCCGCCGCCGCCGCCATCCGCCTTCGATCTGCCCGGAGAAGAGGCTGCCTTCCGCGCCGTCGCCGGAGCAGCCGCACCATGACGCCCGAGTCAGAGCCAACGATGGAGGTGTTTTCGGACGTCGTAAGGCGTCGTTGCTGCGAATTCCGCCTCATGCCTAAGGCTCCGGGGGAAACCTTAGATCCGTAATGTCCTAGTTCTGACGATGACGACACTTTTAGTGTCATTCACCCTCTTGAGGGCATTGTTTTGGAGCTCGAGATGCCTGGAGGAGGTCTTATGGTGGTGCGGTGTCTCATCTACCATGCCGACGGTGGTGAGTCTCGGTTGCGTGGTGCAGCGGGGTCTCGGCGACGGGCGCGCTGATGTCCTCGCGCAGGGTTGAGGTATGGTTTGGCGTCGTGGTGGCGTCAGCAGCAGGAACAGCAAAGCTCATGCTGATCTTAACCATGAAGACTATTCAGAGGTTCGATGACGGCGACAACTTCTATGGCGTGTACACAAGGTGCTCGCTAAGAGTCAGCTAATATAGATGTACGCTCTTGTCTCGCTGCCTAGGGGTATGCGATTTTTCCCGGTTTCTAGCTGGTGGAGTGTCTTCGTTGTCTTTCCGAGCACAAAGTGGTCTCGTTAACACGATTTTCCTCTATTGTCGAGTTCATAGGCGTTGTACGGTGGTTTTGGGTTTGGTGATGTATGTTCTTGGTTGTTTCTTTGTTGATCGTTCAGTAATAAAGCAATAAGACCGTATATATCTTTTCAATGCAAAAGCCGGGGTGAAAAAAAATGTAGGTATATCTTGTGTCTCTGATGTCATTTAAACAACACTGGCAGGCTGATGCTGCCACAGGGATATAAGTACTGACGATATCACTTATCAGAGAGTGCTGATAAGAGAAAAAAATCCAAGTAAAGAGAAGGAGAATAAGATGTAGACAAAGCCAAAAGAAAAATTCGTGAAACTCAACATTATTGGCGGCAGCTAGGTGCATGCAAATGTAGAAGCGGGCACATATGGAGAGGCAGTTACGACCCTTTACTCCAACTACAGCACCACGGAGATGGGCCCTGCGGACGTACCAGCCCAAGCGGCCCTCTCAAAGCCGGCCCAGGTTGTACATAGCGCGGACCATAAAGCGGAAAACCCTAACTCTACGCCTCCGCATCGCAGATCAGACCAGTTGCTTCTCGCGGCGGCCGGATCCTGCCCGCCGGCTCGCTGCGCCGATGTCGAGAAGGCGCGCTTGGACGCCGTGACACATGTTTCCGGACTTCTACCAGGTCAGTGTGCCTCCAGCTGGTTTCTTTGTATTAGCAATGGTCAGTGAGAAATCGGAGGAAGAAACCCTAGTACTACTAATCCTCAACCAAAATATTTACGAACTAGCTGGCCGCTGGTGCGTCTGTCTGTGATGCCACTTGTGTTATTGCCAAATGATTCCGTTGGTTTTTAACAAGAGCGTGCCTAATTTGGTCAAGCTCTGGATTCTTCTTGTGTATTTTGCATACGGAGAAAAACTATTCGGTTTGGCGCTAGATCTGTGCGTAATTTGGTTATGCGTTTTGCAACCCAGAGAGAGGGAAAAAAGTTCGATTTGGCTGCGCAGATATTAAAAGCAAAGGGGTGTTTACCTGCAATTGGATCTCTGTATTATAAATTAGTAAATACCGTAGCAGAATATATGAAAGTGAGTATCTGAAATGGTAGCTTATTTCGGTTTTTTAAAAGAAAAATATAGGCAAAAAGAGGTCGCAGGAGCAAGCAGAATTAGAGAAGTGAAAAAGCAGTGCTGCAATCCGTCCCGCTTGCCGCTGCCGTTTCCGTGGAGGAGCCCGCCTAGGGGGCTCCCCTTGGAGACGACTCGTGACCCCGCCCTCGCCTCCTAGCCAGCCCGAGTACGTGTTGCCCGCCTAGGATCCTGGGTGTAGAGCCACCTGGGGGAAAGAATTCATGACATGATGAGCAGGGCTATCCCTGACCTATGTCAGGCTACCTAGCTAGGACGTAGGGTGACGTATCCGGACAGCAGCGCAGACCCGCCACGTTGAGGCCATGCATAGCTTGGCCGGTCGCGTGGCTCCAAGCCCTCCACCGCGTGTACACCGATCCCCATGGTGTCCCCTTGTTTATATAAAAGGAGGCCCAGATCGGATTAAAGAGGGAGAGATTTGGAGACTAGAGAACCTTCCCGTTGAACTCCTTGTGGAAGGAGCCTAGTGTAACATTGTGATAATTAGATAGTAGCTAGTTGCATGATGTAGGGATCTGTTCACTTTGGACATAACTTGGGTAAAAAAACCTGTGTCTCTCCGTGAATGTGTTTATCTAACTCGCCGAACGTTGTGCCCCCGATAGAACAACAAAGAGGGAATCATATCCCTGGTGTTAGAAAATCAAGACATGACAGACACCCTAGTATTAGTGCTTGTTCCCCCTTCTTCCTTTTACATTGTAAGACTATGTATTTCCACTGAACTAGTGGAAAGGGCACTAACTTGGTTCTCAATTTTTTTATTTACCATTTAAGTTTGCCCTGAAGGAATATATGTAGACACACGATTGGATACTGGCATTTACATCTTACACTTTCCACAATTGCTCAAGGCTGAATATGTATTTTTCTCTCCTAAACTATATTACTATTTTACATAATGTTGCCTTGTTGCATCCCCAACATGGAGTGTGCAGTTGCTTCTCGACTGAAACTCTCTCATTTATCAAACCCTCTCATCTCATTTTGTGTTTCTAACGTTGTGAAACCAGGGAATCATCGTGAGTTTCTTTCTTTGAGGGGGTGAAAATCCTATATTGATCAAAAGTAGCGATACATAATCTCGAATTACAGAGTCTACAATAGATAGATCTTAAATTTGTGCTGTAACTTAATCCTGAGTCGAACGAAAAAACTAGTTAATAGTTATTTCGTTGCGCTTGTTCCGCATGGTTGCACGTGCGGCCAAGCCTCTTTGAAGCACTTGTAGAGCCTGATCTCGGCGCGGGTGTGCAACCCGGGCGCTTGTGTTTCCCATCGGTCTTGAGCAGTTCACAAAACTTCCTTTTTAGGTTATGTCTTTGGTCATGAACGGTCCTAGCAGTCAGGTTGGTGTGGACAAGCGGTGGATCCACCTTGTATAGTTCTTCAAGGAGCTTGGGAGAGGCGACGCTGGTGCCCCCGTTCTCTTTGAGGAGCCCCTGTCCATCCTTAACAGCGTGAGCTTGTCTTCCAACAAACACTTGAAATATTTTTTCGGCCAACGAGTCTGTGTCTTTCTGTTGGTGGCGACGACGACCGAGGATGCGACATCGTTGCCTTCGTCAGGAGATGTGATCTCCTTGTCGTGGGAGGGGGTACTGTTGGTGATGTTGTCTTTGTTGCCGCTGTCGCTGTTGGTCGTGGCGATGGAGGAGGCGTGGTTGTCGCCTTCGATGGAAGAGGTGATCTCCTCGTTGGAAGTGGCGCCATTGGTAGTTTCGTGGTTGTGGTTGTTGTTGTAGCCATTGCCAAGAGGTGATTCATCCTCGGATCAGGAGATAAGTATCGTGGCCTTATCAGTACCATCATTGTGGTTAAAATCGACCATATCGTCGTCCAAAAAGATGACGTCTTTCTAGGTAGAAGAAAGAGAGGAGGTGAGAAGAGGAAGCGAAAGGAGGCATGACGCAGTGTGTACAATGTATAAGTTGGTCATATATTTAGGTGTGTTGTGCCAAAATAGTTTTGGAGGGCATTACCAAAAACTGTTGACGCCTTTACCTAAAAGAATTTTAATTACTACGATTTAGCTTGATTAATATGCTGCTGATGCACTTGATTCCAACTACATGATTTTTGTCTCCATAGATCAATAGAGATGGAGGGAAACTACAATGCCAACATATCCAAGAAACAATATAATTACTGCGTCAAAAATGGTAATCGTGCTAAGAGATCCACTAAATAGACGATTTATATGCTGAATCTCTAAACTGAGCCATCCACTCGAATGGGTACTTTTCTTAAAAATGTTCTCGCTGATTGCTGAAGCTGATAGTAATTATCTAAAGAATAGTACTAGGCGTTTTTGAGGATAATTTTTTTTGATCCCCATGGACATGCTGACACGTCCCAAAAAAGTCATAATGATATCGTGAAACTAGTGTCTTTGCTAGAATCGGTTTTGCTACATTATAATGATTTTCTGCTACAAAGTCTTTGATGAGGTCTCATGCATAATTTCCCTTAGCAAAAATGGTTCGCTCTTAGAAAGACTGTCCTCATAGGATACTTCATAGGAGATTTCATTAGATACTTTGTAGAAAAAAAATACTAATGTAGCAAAACCGACTTCGACGAAGACATTGGTTTTACGGTAAGAGGGATTAGTTTGACTTTTTGGGGGACACATGTCAGCATGTGCACGAGGATTGAATTTTTTACTATCAGCAGGAATATTTTTAAAAGAGTACAAGTTCGAATGGAGATTTGGCTCAGTCTAGAGATTCGCATTGAAATCCTGTATTTGGTGGATTTCTTGGTGTGATTACCAGTTTTGGTGTGCAGTACTTAACTTTTTTTCTTGATATATGTTGGCGACATAGTTTCCCTCCGTCTACTTTGATTTATGGAGACAGAAATTGTGTAGCTGCAATCAAGCGCATGAGCAGCGTATCAATCAAATCAAATCGTAGTAATTAACCTTCATTTAGTCGGAGGCGCCAAAAGTTTTTGGTGCTGCCGTCAAAACCGTTTTGGCACAACACACCCGTTCTGCTTATAAATATATGACCAACTTATACATTCTACACAAGACGCCATGCCTTCTACGCTTCCTTTTCTCACCTCCTCTTTTCCTTCTACCTTAGAAAGACGTCATCTCTTTGGACGATGATGTTGTCGATTTTACGCACAATGATTGTATTTATAGGGCCATGGTCCTTATCTCCTCATCCGAGGATGAATCGCCTCTAGGCGATGGCGACAACCACAACCACGACACTACCGAGGCGCCACATTCGACGAGGAGATCACCTCTCCCATCAAAGGCGATGACCACGCCACCTCCATTGCCACATCCGACGGTAACGACAGCGGCAACAAAAAGGAAAACATCACCAACAGTACACCTCCGACGATGCCGCATCCTCAGTTGCCGCCGCCGCCGAAAAATATTCCAAGTGGTTGCTGGAAGACAACCTCGCGCTGTTGAGGATGGACGATGAGTCCTAAAGGAGAACGGGGGCTCCTGCACGGCCTCTCCCAATTTTCTTGAAAAACTGCGCAAGGTGGATCCACCGTTTGTCCGCACCAACCTGACTGCTCGGATCGTTCGTGACCAAAGGCACACCCTAAGAAAGAAGTTTCGTGAACTGCTCAATACCGGCAAAAAGCACAAGCGCCCGTTCCGTGGGCTTACGTGTCTATGTTGAGATTCGGCTCTACAAGTGCTTCAGAGAGGCGTGACCCCACATCGAGGCCAAGGCCTGTGCAACCATGCGGAACAGGTGCAACGAAGTAGCTATTAACTAGTATTTCGTTTGATCCAGGAATAAGTTACACCACGAATTTAAGATCTTTCTATTCCAAACTCTGTAATTTAAGATTATGTATCTCTAATTTTGATTAATATAAGATGTCCACCCCCTCAAAAAAAAACTCACGATGGTCAGCTGGTATATGTGTATATCTTACATTTTGATTGGCTATGCTTTGCCTACCTCTATTGATGCAGCTGACCTATTTGATGAAATGTCGTCGCAAGCGTCTGTTCCTAGTGCTTCTAAGAGTGCATTACAAAACAACAACGGTGTCGACAGGCTCAGCAGCCTTCCGGATGAGCTGCTGCATCATGTGATGTCCTTCTTACCGATGCCGGAGGTCGTGCGTACGAGTCTTCTCTCACTCAGGTGGCACAATCTTTGGGCTTCTACGCCGTTCATCCATATTGACTACCACGACTTCAAGGATGAAAATAATCCATTGGGTGTGGATGACGAGAAACTGAAGGAGTTTGGAGACCACTTGCTGCTCTTGCGTGATGACTCTGTTTGCTTGGATGAGGCCTGAATCTTCGTTACTCATGGCAGTAGTAGGAAGAGTTTTGCGTGGATTCGTCATGCCATCAAGCACAAAGTTTGTCTCCATGTTTCTGGATCAAACCGCTCTCCCTATTTGGATAGCACAGCAAGGTTTCCTTCTCAGCACCTCAGAATAATTAGGCTCCAGTCTCTGTTTTTGAGTAAGCGGTTCTTTGAGACACTGAACTATGAATGGCCGGTGCTTGAACATTTAAAGCTGGAGAATTGCTCTTTGATCGGCATGAAGGAGATCTCATCTGGGTCACTCAAGGTTCTGCATATGATTCGCTGCTTTAACAGCGAGGGTCTCCTGATTTGTGCTAGGAGTCTTACCTATCTCTCTATCCTAGACCTCGTTTGTCTTGGTGCTATAGTACTTAGGGATTTGTCTTCTCTTGTAAAAGCTTCAGTTATTCTAAGTTCCGAGAAGTTCAATTTCCCCATCGACACAATATGTATGGTCATCGCCTACTTGATGGCCTTTCACATGCCATAACATTGGAGTTGCATGCACTGTTGCACGAGGTACGAATGTGTTTCTGTATCATTACAAGTTTATAGGTGAATATATTTGCTTGCCTAGATTGTATTGTTGTAACAAGCTAAGATGATAACATCAAACCATCAACTATCCAACTTGATTTGTTCTATATGAAGCTTGCATTGAAGAGAGGTTTGCAAACATGCCCGATGTTTAGCAACCTCACACGCCTGGTGTTGGGTGATTGGTGCATGGCTGCTGACTTCTACCCACTTCACATTCTCCAGCGCTCGAAATGGTATGCTCACTCCTCCTAGACATGGCTTCATAGAGTGCTGTGTTACCTAAAAAGAGAACTATCATTTAAGAAGAAAGTAACGAAAAATATTTGTTTGCTTGGACTAGAACCCTACCATAATTTTTATACTCTGCAGTCTGCAGGAGGAATATCGTATATGCAAGGATTCTGAAATCTGTTTTATCGTCGTCAAGGGCCACGTCACTGACCACGGAAAGCTATCCTTCTTTGGAGAGAATCAAAATCTGTTGTGGCAAAGATGATCCAAGGGTCAGTGCGTTGGTTCAAGCATTGCTACCGTTCATCAATCCAGATGGGAAGATCTGCATCGAGCGCTGCTAATCTATGTTAATTAAGAACTTTGCTTACCTGTTTTACATCAAGATTTGTCACCTTTTTGGTAGTGCTAAGAGCATCCCTACTTGTTGGCCGTTCTCAGACCAAAATATAACAGGATGAAACATGTTTTTGGCCAAGGAAACACCGAGTTTTTCACTCACGTTTGCAGACCGAGTTTCTGAGACGTCTTTTTTTTTCGTTCAAATTCGGCTCAAATTCATCCAGTTTACGGTATAATATGAATACAAAGCATTGGTCGGCCTAGTTCGGCATGACCATAGTTTGACGTAAATTTAAATATAGTT
This sequence comes from Avena sativa, assembly GCA_916181665.1. Taxonomy (NCBI): domain Eukaryota; kingdom Viridiplantae; phylum Streptophyta; class Magnoliopsida; order Poales; family Poaceae; genus Avena; species Avena sativa. The sequence continues at coordinate 225,444,195 of OV702296.1, forward strand.
TGGGGTATAAAGAAAATACAATATATTTTGGACTAGTTTGGCTAGTTCATGCTCGACATCTATGTGTTGCTTCTGCGTATGCATAGGTGCTCAACCGGAACATTCTGCAGCCGTTGATGTACTATTGGATCTCGGTCTCCTGATGCATGGCGATAAAGACAACCTAGGTTGAAGACACTTGGTGATCGGGCTCGACAAGAGGTCCTTGTTTGTAGTATGGCTCGTTCTGCTTGACCAAACTCACTGGGTTTTTTCTCTAATCCTCAATGATCATGTTGTGCAAGGTCACACAATAATTCACCACTTCCTATATCTGATCTTTTGACCAGGCTATAGCAGGAAATCGGACAATAACAAACCTCTGTTGGAGCACACCAAATGCCCGCTCCACCTCCTTTCTGCAAGCTTTCACTTCCTTGGCAAACTGAGCATGTTTGGGGAGCATTGTGTTTGAGATAGTCTTCACAAATGCTGGCCATCTTGGATAGATGTCATTTGCAAGATAGTATCCCTTGTTTTCAGTGGTGTCCGCTGATCTCAAAGTCCACATAGGAAGCATGACCCTCAACAAACTTGGCAAAGACATTTGACGAGTTGAGGACATTGATGTTGTTGTCCGATCCTACCATGCCAAAGAAGAAGTGCCGGATTCAAAGATCATATGTAGCAACTGCCTCGAGTATCACAGTGCAACCTCCTTTATGACCTTTGTACATTCTCTGCCATGCAAATAGACAGTTCTTTCACTTCCAATGCATGCAGTCTATGCTTCCAAGCATCCTAGAAAATCATCTACTTTCATTGACTGCCACGATCCGAGCAGTGCATTTAGCAATGGATGTTTTCAAGTACTGTTTGTCAAACATTGCAATCACTACCCTGCAGAACCTGTACAAGCAATCTATGGCGGTGGACTCGGCCATGTAGAGATAGTCATTGGCACTGTCACCAGCGCTCCATATGCAAACAACCTCATTGCCATTGTACACTTCTTTAATGAGGAAAACCCAACCATGCCGGTGTAGTCCTTTTTGCAAACGAAATAGGGGTCGAATTCACGGATGGCATGCATGATCTTGAGGAAGAGCTTCCGGCTCATCATGAAACGGCGTCGAAATACGACCTCTTCATGGAGCGGTTCGTCAGCATACAACATGCAGTAGCCCTCCATCCTCTGTCTTGACTTGCACTTCCGGCGACCCTTCGCCGAACCTCCACGCTTCGGCTTCGCCGTCTGCAAGTACAGCTGAACGAGGGAGGCGAGGATCTGCATGTGCTCTGCATCTTCGACGGAAGCGACGTTCTCCTCCTCCAGCAACACGACGAACATCTCCTTGTCGTCGGAGTCCATGGCCGAACAGGCAAAACGCCGAACACTTGGCGGACGAGACGACGGGAGCTCGCAGCGAAGCCGAGCTACGACGAAGTCTGGGGCGAGAGGAGCGGCGAAAACGGCGGCCACTACGGCGACCTATCTAGAGGCATGGATACGTCTCGGCGGGGTGGAGCTCCGTCGGTGTAGTCATGACGGGCAGAGACAGCTGGGGAGCTCTTCGCCGCAGACTGGGCGAGTGGGTGTGGGGAATGAGACAGTCTCGCCGATAAAGCTGGCCTGTGTCTGTTTTCGCTTCGTCCGGCGTTCCCAAGACGTTCCCGGGATGCTGGGAATAGACTAGAAAGTCCGGACCAAAGTTGCTTAAATCCAGACAAAACCGGGGTCCTGGAAACGCGACTGGACTGATTTTCAGCGTTCGGACCTAAAATTCGTCCTCGGATCGGCATCTTGACTCCTGAGAAGCCGAGTGTAGATGCTCTAAGTTGAAGCATTGGAAAGGCCAACACTAACCAAAGAATGGGGTGCTGATATTCTTCTTCATTTGATCAAACCCACCGTCCGCCTCGATCTAGGCTAGCAGCTAGTCGGTTGAGTCTGTGTATGCTTGAAATTCGAACAAGTTGGTATATGCTATTAACCAACAAACTGGTTGGATTAGGCATTGGTGTATGCTAGTATTGCTATTTACAATTTCCTTTTTTTCCTCTTATATCAATATCGGATTGGTTTAACCAGGAATGAACAGTTATAACTGCAATTAGCTAGTCTATGCCTATCATGATCCATTTGCATATTCTGCCATGATTTTTTTTTGCATTCAACCCATACAAGTGATGTTTATTTTCCGAAACACCTGGGTTGATTGAAGTGGTACTGATAGCTGATAATTTGGTAACGGAAAAAGAAGAATTTTCGTTTCATTATTTAGGCGCTTCACAATTGATGAGGCCTCTGATCTTTTGACCCAACATGCGTTGTCAGTTCACTTTAACCAGCAAATTTGCTGGCTTTGTACACAAAACTACAACAAGTAAAGAAGTTTAGAGATAGGCTACAGTCCTGTAACGAAATTTGTTAGCTGGCCCTAAAGGAACAATTTTCTTATAATTGTGTATTGCACTATGCAGGGTCTATAAATGAGAATCTTCCGCTACTTCCGTATCACATGCGGAAAACCATTGATCTTGAACGATTAGGTCTCTCTCAGGACATGTATCAGCACGTATAAAACAACCAGCAAATTTGCTACTCGGTATCACATGCGGAAAACCATTGATCTTGAACGATAGGTCTACAAATGAGAATCTTCTGCTACTCCGTATCACATGCGGAAAACCATTGATCTTGAACGATTAGGTCTCTCTCAGGGCATGTATCAGCACGTATAAAACAACCGAAGTTCTATTTTGAAGACCGTATCAATCCCACCTATAAAAAATTAAAGACCGTGCCAAATCCAAAGAGACGCCATTTACTTGGCAAAAAAACACATTTTTTTTGAACGGTCAAAGGGTGCACCCAACTTTAATAAGCTGCAAAGTACAGAGGTGGCAGGTAAAAAAAACAAGGAAGCCCCGGACAACACTGGCAAAGGACTGAATTCGAAGATAAAGCCTCCACAATTACAAAAAACACCCTTAGCAAATAACTAGAAAACGCGATCAGGTCCACGACGTCTCTGTCACCATCGCCGGCGACCTCGAAGGCAAGCCCGCATCGAGGTCAGAGCATCGGGCTTGACTAGGCTCATCCGGCGAGAAGAGACTCTGCAAACGGCCACCTCCAAAGCACCGGGGCCAATACCACTTGGTGGAGAGGAGACGGCGAGCACCGTCGTAGAGCCAAAGCAGCAACGGAGCGGCAACCCTACTGCCCTTGGGTCCGGCGCGACAATGGAGAAAACCCAGCGGAAACGCGTCGGAGAAAAGCTCCAGGAAAACACAACTTCTAGCACCTCTTAGGCAAAAACACTTCATCGAGCAGAACCACCAAATAGAAGGCACTTCCTCGCTCGCCCTTGCCGCCACGGCCGGCCACAAGTCAAGAGAAGATTAGAATCTAGTGCTTCAACAGGGAAGCGCGAGCAGATCATCCGAGCTGCAAACACCACACCTCCAACGGCTCCACCCACCATGGGGGTGTCGAAACATGGCCGCATCACAACCTCCTGGTGTTGCTCCAGCACGTCAAGAGTAGCTCAACATTCACCATCGCCAAGAGCCAGCCACACAACCGACGAACCCACCCTCTCCCTCGCCACCCGGCCAGCCAAGAGAGTGAAGTCGTCAAACAGGCAGCAGAAGGCGATGGAGGAGATTATTTGGGAGGCTTGCCGCCGAGAAACACGCTGCCGTCTACCACCACAGGAGCACATCATTGAAGCTCGGAAGCACCCCTTGGCGCCGCGCCAAGCACCACCAAGAGGTAGCCATCCCGCCCAGCACCCCACCAGTCTCCACCCCCTTCCAATCCCCATCCCTAGCCGCTACGGCTGGCCGACAAGGAGAGAAGGAGGAAGGAGAAGCACCAACATGGCGAAGCCCAAGGCCTTATTCACGGGGAGGCCAAAGCTTCAATCCACCCTCAACTTTGTCCATCGGAGCGCCGAGGCGAAGCACAAGCCGCAACACATCTTGGCCAAGAAAATGGCGGGCTCCCGGCGAAAAACAGCCACCAAAACCGGGGATGCGGCCCCAAAACTACACCTACAACCTACTCTACAAGGAATGCCACCCCCCTCATCCCAGCTCAACCAGCGGCGCCGGCGAGCGAGGCCTCTGGGCGGCACAACGCAAGGAGGAGGCTCGTGGCTACTGTAGCAGGGGAAGGGGAAGAGGATAAGGTTTCGCGTGTGATCATGCATTTCCATGTTTAAAAAATACATAGTAAATCATGCATGCGTATACTACATTGATACTTATACCTACCGATTTTTAAGGAAAAATATGCAAGTGTGTGGACTACACAAAAAACAGAAATCCAAAAGTTGCACGGTGAAAAATGTAACTTGTAATATTCATGTGGTACTTTGTCTTTTTACCCAAGTTACATGCTTTCGATTTTAAGTTTAAAACTATGGCGGACCACCGCAATCGCCAACGCACCCATCGTGGCCCCACTTGACATGGTTATACCCTGCAGGTACACGATCTCAGCATACCTAGTCCAGCCCAAGGAAGGCCCATGACAAATATACGTCGGCCCATAAAGACTTTCGAGTGACCAGGGCCCATGACGCCTTCGGATCCTTGGAGAGCAAGACTAGAGTAGATAGGAAATTCAAAGGGGTAAACCCTAGAACCTGTAACCGACTCGATTTGTGTCTGGGACCTGCCTAACTTTATATAAAGTCTAGGAGGGCACCACATACCGCCGCATACACACCTCCACGCCAGATTGCATCTGCGCACCCCTGTAACCTTCGGTTCCGCCGTAATCAAGAGCAGACAAGAAGGAGTAGGGTTTTCCCTCCGGGGGCCTGAACCTGGGTAAACCTCGTGTCCCCGTGTTGCTTGTTTGCTAACCGTTCCGCGATCTCCAGCATCCCCATCTTCTCCAAAACCCAAGTCCATAACAATGGGCATTGACGAGATTAAACCTCGTCAATTGGCGCCGTCTGTGGGAACTGGGGACGCTGCGATCGTGACGGTCCCAACCCGAGCGATCTACAACTCCGCGATGACGGAGAGTCATCTCCTCTTCGGCCCCTTCGACTTCACCGCCCACTCACCGGCCACCATGAAGGACTTCGAGCCCGTTGGCGACGGACTCGAGATCCTGTTCGGGAGCTTCTGCTTCCAGGTGGGGCAGACCGGCACTCTCCGCCTTCTAGAGCGGGTGCCCCTGCCATCGATCAGGCCCGCTTCATGGGTTCCACACCCTGTGCTACGCACATCACCATCGACAGACGAGTCCTTTGACAGCAGCAGCTGCAACTCCGATCTGTGCGATCCACCATCAGATGAAGGGACCTACGGTTCCGGCCAAAAGCTGCGATAGCAGCAAACCGATCTACGAATGCTACTAGTGCGCCGTGGTTATCCAGGATCAGGAACACAATCCGCCACCCAACCCGCAGGGTAGAAACGATGGTAACAGAAGAAGCCAATCCCTCCCACCCAACGGGGACAACAATGACCGGGTCATCCACCTCAACGAGGAGGGATGGGCCCAAGCACGCGAGGCCGTAGCAGGCAACAAGATCCTGCCCGCCGATGCCTCACGGGACCTGCTGATGGCATACCAGATGCTCCTCATCGAGGAGCACAAGAAGCAGATCAAGATGCAGGAAGTGCTTGACAAGCGCAAGCAAGCAGCCTCAGAGTCCAGTGAGCGACGAGCTGCGCTCTTCGCCATGGGCATTGGCTCCAGATCGCATGGCAACAAGCACCGTTCTCGGATGGAGAACATGGACCCCAAGGAGCGTCGCGAGGTGACTCGGGCCCTCAACGCGTCCTTCATGGAGATGGACGCCGATGACAACGTCATCCCAAAGACGCCCCATGCCGCAATCATGGCGGCCACCGTGTACCTCGCATCTCACCCACCTCCGGAGGGGGACCCAAAAAGGGCCATGCATAAGTCCGCGCTTACCGGACTCGGACTCATCGGAGCTGCGCTCCACGAAGAAGTTCCTGCGGAGCCAAAGAAGAAGGCTACGGTCAAGTTCAAGTGTAGCCCCACACCTTCATCTGAAGATGAAGAGCACGACCTTCCTCGAAGGCACAAGAGCTCGTGCCATCGTAGACGCGATTACAACGCCCGAAGCGAGCTCATCCAGCGCAAAATCGACAAAGTGCGTGCCAAGCGCGCATGCTCGTCTGAATTCGAGATGGATGAAGACAAAGAAGAACTCTACGGAGTCCGATGCTTCAGCAGATCTATTCGATGGACAAGGATGCCGCGAAACTTCAAGCTTCCTTCGGACACTCCGAAGTTTGATGGCACACAGGATCCCAAAGCGTGGCTTAGCGACCACTTGTCGTCCATCAAGCTGCACGGCGGAAACAAGGAAACCGCCATGCAATGCCTTCAGCTGCAGCTGACAGGCGCAGCTCGGATCTGGCTTAGCAGCCTATCCTCAGGATCCATCCGAAGCTGGGAGGAGCTGGCGTATAGTTTCGTCCGAAACTTCAAGGGCACCAGCAAGAGGCCTGCTTCGATCGAGGAGCTGCAGGCCTGCACTCAACGAACGGGCGAATCCATTCGCTCGTACATACTGCGCTGGTCCAACACCAAGAACTTCGCGGCGCACATCTCTGAGGAGAGGGCTATCGACGCCTTCAAGGACGGCGTCAAATGCCAAGACTTCAAAGAAGAACTTGGGTGCGTCAAGCCCAAGACACTTGACCACCTCATGGACATCGCCAACAGGTGGGCCGATGGCGAGGACTCCGTCCACCGAGCGCACTCAGAGGAAGAAGACGACTACGGCCGGCGACGTGAACGCCGTAGCAAGAGAAGATCGCGCATCTACGACGATCGCGATGGACCCGACATGGTCGCGGCTGGATACGCCGACCGCCGCAGCGACGGCGACCGCAACACCAGTGGATACCGCGGAAGCAACTTCCGCGACGGAGGACGCCCAACGCAGTCGTGGCAGTGCCGCGATCACGACGACGGACCGTCAGCATACGAAAAACTATCGGGTCTGTGCACCATCCACTTCTACATCGACAAGCAGGATGGTAAGAAGAAGGCAAGCCACATGCTCAAGGACTGCCGCGAGTTCCAGAAACTCAGTGAGAGCATGGCTCAGATGAGGCAGCAAGCCCTGAACCCTGGATACGGGAACGCACCCGCACCTAGAGAGATCGCACATGGAGCCCCTCCACCACCACCCGTAGGAGGCCCGAACCACCCAGTCGCACCTGCGCAGAATAACGGTGGGCACGGGTATCCCCCGCCGAAAGGAGCGCTGATGATCCAAAAAGGGTCCCCAACAAACATGGTGCAGAAGAAAATCACCCGTCAGATCAACCTGGCCGTGACAGCACCACCCGCCATCCCCGAGTACCTCAGCGGATCGGAATCTTGCATCACGTTCAGCCGTTCGGATCACCCTTGCCAGGTCCCTCGCTCAGGTCATGCTGCCCTGGTGCTTGAGGCGCAGATCGGAGGGTTCGAGATGAGCCACGTCTTCATGGACGACGGCAGCGACATCAACCTGATGTTCGCTAGCACCCTAGCAGCAATGCGGATCCCGCTATGCATCCTGGAATAGTCAGACACAATGTTCCATGGCATCGTCCCAGGAAAGGGAATATTCCCCCTGGGAAAGATATGGATCGACGTCATCTTCGGCAAGCCGGATAACTTCCGATGCGAGTGACTCGAGTTCGAAGTGGTGGACTGGCCATCACAATACCATGCCATCCTCGGGCGTGTGGCATTCGCATGATTCCTGGCAGTACCGCACTACGCGTACCTGCTACTCAAGATGCCAGGACCCAGGGGCGTCATCACGGTCCACGGGAGCTTCACCCGATCGGACCACTGCGACAGGGACTTCAACAGAATCTCCCAGTCATTCGGCATGCAAGAGGAGCTCGTAAGGCTCCGCGAGGTGACGGACAACGGGGCACCCCTAGTCGCAAGACAGAACGCACCTGACATGTCCTTCGATTCCACCATCAACACAAAGAAGGTGCAAGTCCACCCGACGGATGCCTCCAAGACGGCGCTGATCGCCAACGACCTCAATCCCGCATAGGAAAGCGCACTCGTCGAATTCCTCCGTGAGCGCTGGAAAATCTTCGCCTGGTGTCCTGCGGACATGCCAGGAGTTCCCAGGGAATTCGCCGAGCACGCACTCAACGTCTTTCCAGATGCCAAGCCCGTCAAGCAGTCCATCCGATGACTGTCCGAACCCCGGGCCGAAGCCATAGGAGTCGAAGTCAACAGACTACTCGCTGCAAACTTCATCAGGGAGATCAAGGAGAGCGAGTGGCTCGCCAATACAGTGATGGTCCCCAAAAAGGACACGGACATCCTGCGGATGTGCATGGACTTCACGTCGCTGAACAAGCACTGCCCGAAGGACCACTTCCCTATCCCTCGGATCGATCAGATCATCGATTCGACTGCAGGATGCGAGAAACTCTCCTTCCTCGACGCCTACTCAGGCTACAACCTGATTCGACTGAAGGTCGAAGATCAGGAGAAAACGGCGTTCATCACGCTGTTCGGAGTGTTCTACTACAACACAATGCCCTTCGGGCTAAAGAATGCGGGCGCCACGTACCAACGGTGCATGCAGGCATGCCTGAAGGACCAGATCGGCCGCAATATACAAGTCTATGTCGACGACATAGTCATCAAAACAAGGAAGGCGAGAACACTCATCGACGATCTCCGCGAGACGTTCGATAATCTCGACCGCTACAGGATCAAGCTCAACCCTGAAAAGTGCGCCTTCGGCGTCCCATCTGGCCAGCTGCTCGGCTACTTCATCTCCCAACAAGGAATTGAGGCGAACCTAAAGAAAATTCGGGCCATAATAGCCATGGAAAAACCGAAGAACCTCAAGGGCGTCCAGCAGCTTGCCGGGCGAATCGCGGCATTGAGCAGGTTCATCAGCCGCATGGGCGAAAAGGCTCTGCCGTTCTACCAGCTACTACGCAAAGCAGACAAATTCGAGTGGACGCCTGAGGCAGACGATGCATTCGAAGATCTAAAGTGCCTGCTCTCTACCTCGCCGGTCCTGGTCACGCCAAAGGAACGCGAGCCTCTACTGCTGTACATAGCAGCCACACACCATGTGGTCAGCACCGTATTGGTGGTCGAGCGACCCGAGGAGGGCAAGACCCATGGGGTCCAACGCCCAATCTACTACCTCAGCGAGGTATTGACGCCGACAAAGTAGAGGTACCCTCACTACCAGAAACTCGCCTATGGCGTGTTCATGACGGCTCGTCGCCTGAGCCACTACTTCCAGGAGCACCAGGTGATGGTCGTCAACGAGGCACCCCTGAACAGCATCCTGAACAATCTGGAGGCCATAGGACATGTGGCCCTGTGGGGGCATCGAGCTGTCACCTCTAGACATCGTCTATGAGAAACGCCACACGATCAAGTCTCAGGTCCTCCCGGACTTTCTCGTACACTGGATGGAGCTGCAGCTGCCAGACACCCCAAACATGACGCAGTCATGGACAATGCACTTCGACGGCTCCAAGCGCGAGGCCGAAGTAGGATCCAGGGTCATACTGACCTCCCCGCAGGGCGACAAGATGAAGTATGTCCTCCGGATGAAGTTTTGAGCCTCCAACAACGAAGCTGAATACGAGGCCCTCATCCACGACATGAGAATGGCCAAGATCTGCGGCGCAACATGCCTCGTCATCTACGGTGACTCCAACCTCCTCGTCCAGCAGACGATGAACGAGTGCGACGCACACGCTGCCAACATGATCGCATACCGCGCACTCTACAATGCACTCGAAGGAGGCTTTGATGGCTGCGAGCTCCGGCACGTTGGGAGAGAAAGCAACAAAGAAGCCGACAGACTCGCCAATATCGGCTCCACCTGCGCACGGGTGCCACCAGGTGTGTTCCTCGAACAGATTTACGTGCCATCCATCAAACGGAAATTCCCAAAGGGATCACCCGAAGAAGCAGAACACTCGGTGGCTGCGCTACCCAAAGGACAGGAAGGACCCGAAAAGCTCGACATAGAGGTCGCTGTGGTCAACCTGATGCAGGTCATGGCAGTCGAAGAAACCTGGACGCAGCCATACCTCCGATATCTGATAGAGGGAGAGCGGCCTGATAGCCCAACAGATGCCCGACGCATATCTCGCCGGTCCAAGGCCTTCACCATCATCAATGGCGAGTTGTACAAGCGTAGCATTTCGGGTGTACTACAAAGGTGCGTCACCATCGGTGACGGAAAAACCATCCTCCAAGACATCCACGAGGGCATCTGCGGCCATCATGCAGGCAGACGCTCCCTTGTCGCCAAAGCTCTACGAGCTGGATTCTACTGGCCAACGGCTATGAACGATGCCAAGGACTTCGTCCGAAGATGCAACGGGTGCCAAAGGTTTGCCGACAAACCACACGCACCCGGATCAGAGCTCAGGCCCATACCTTTGTCCTGGCCCTTCGCCCAGTGGGGCCTCGACATGATCGGCAAACTGCCAAGGTCCTCGAAAGGAGGTCACGTCTACCTCCTGGTCGCAGTCGACAAATTCACCAAGTGGATTGAGGCCATGCCGGTCACTAACCAAAAGGGCAAAACTGCCGTCAAGTTCTTTGAATCCATTATCTACAGGTTCGGCGTGCCGCACAGCATCATCACCGACAATGGGTCGAACTTCATCTCCAAAGAATTCCAGGACTTCTGCGAAGACCTCGGAATCAACATCACATACGCCTCCGTACCGCACCCGCAAACAAACGGACAGGTCGAGAAGGCCAACGGCCTCGTCGGTGCTGGCATCAAGGAGCGTCTAGTGAGCCCACTCGAGCGACTCGCGGGTGCCTGGACACAAGAGCTACCCTCGGTCCTGTGGAGCCTACGCACAACGCCAAACAGCTCAACTGGCTACACGCCCTTCTTCATGGTGCACGGAGCCGAAGCCGTGCTACCAGCAAAAGTACGCCACAAGGCCCCACGGGTCATCGCTTACAGCGAAGCCGAATCGACGGCTGCACTCGAAGACGCCGTCGACACACTCGACGAGGCGCGCGACATAGGAGCAACTCGATCAGCGGTGTACCAACAGAGTCTCCGCAACTACCACAGCCGACGGCTGCGCCCAAGGTCCTTCGTCGAAGGAGACCTAGTCTTATGACTCAAGCAAGAGCGACCGAAGAAATTCGAGTCACCATGGGAAGGACCCTACATCGTCAATAAAGTCATCCCAGGTGGCGTCTATCGCCTCAAGCACGTGGAGTCCGGAGTCGCATACTCCAATCCATGGAACGTCGCACAGCTGCGACGATTCTACCCCTAGCTACCTTCCTCTTTTACTAAGGCTATTCAGCAAAGGCTACTCAGCCAAACAATGTACCTCATCCATTACGATATGAATAAAGCTAAGTGTCTCGCCCCAAAATTTTGTTTATTGTTCGCATCTTACTCCATGTTACAACGCACTCAGGGGATCCCCCACCTCACGAGGATAACACGTGTACACCTGAGTAGCTGACCACGTCAGGCTAATGAAAATGGCACGTATACAAACAAAGCACTACGTACTAAAACAACAACTAAACCTTTACAACAAAGGGAAGAACACGCCCAGTCAAATATATACAAATTTTACATCTATCTTTTTCTATAGGTACTACCTATTCTGAAGAATAACCTGAGCACGCTGCTCAAACAGATCTACGATCTGTTCGGCATACTGCCTTACAGCCGCATAATGCGGTCGCATATCCCACTCGCCACCATCTGGCCGAAGAGGCGGCCTAGCCTCCACAACAGATAGATCTAAATCAGGACGATGTAACCACACAAGGGAGAGCACGGCCTTCACCCCTGCGACGAGCTGATGCCGTACCAGTTTCCTGACATGATGCACATTCCGAAACATCGAAAGCAGACCAGAGAGAGTCGAAGGCGCATCATCCAGCGGAAATATCACATGCATAACCGACGCAAGCGAAGACTTCACCTGATGAAGCACCCGCGATACCTGGTGGACACGATCCTGCACCGTCGCAAGGACCATGGCACGATCACAGTCCATCTAGAAGAACCCGCCGGCCTCCATGTCCTGCTGAGTCAACCAGTTGATCCGAACAGCAACACGCTCCTTCTCCTCCCTTGGAGCAATGTTAGCACCTGCAATACTTGCAAAAGAGTAAGATGAAAGGCCAACATGAGCATCCGAAGTAACGAACAACAACTCGAAAAACTCACACTGAAGCTGTTCGGACAAACGAAGCAACTCTGCCATCAAGTACTCCTCTCTGGCAGCGCCTCGATCCGCTTTGGATTTCCAAACATCGGCGTGGCCACGCACCCCAAGCAATTCTTTCTCGAGGCCACGGATGCAGTCTCGAAGAAACACAAGATGCGACGCACCATCCAGGGAAGGCCGCAGCTGTGGCGCAGACGAAGTGTCAACGGGATCATCACCCGAAGGACCCTAGAGTAACAGAAGACAAGGATATGAACAAGCAAACTAAGGAGCACAGAACTCGGAAATTCATTATGTGCAGAAAAAGCCACTACGTGGCACAAGGATCGTTCATCGAAATAATTATAACAAAAGAAACTAAAACTATCCTACAACTGCAAAGCCTATGAAGCTGCATCCTGAGTAGCCTCGAAGCCGGACTGCCTCGCCTTGGCCTCCCCCTGCCGCCTCAGCGTGTACTCGGCCAGCATGTCAATCAACTTCGGCCCATAACGCTTACAACGAGCAACATAGATGGCGAAGGCTACCTCGGATCCGTCAGCAGCCGTCGGCATCCGGGAGGTGACCTGAGGAAGATCCAGCTCAGCTCCAGACGCTAAGGCCATGGCCAGCCCGGCGGACGCACCAATGACTTTCTGCTTGCGCTTGTACGCCGCAGGCGCTTCGGCTGATAGCGCATCCGCCAAGGCATCGACATCCTCGAGGGCCACGCCCTTGGGGACGAGCTCCTTGTAGAAGCGCCCAAGGACCTCCTTGGCCTTGGCAAGAGAGCTGACAACGGTACTACAGCGGTCCTCGACCGCCGCAGCAGCATCATCCAAAGCACTCCCGTGCTCCAGAGCACCACGATCAAACTCGATGCCCACGACATCTAAAGAAATAAAGGAAGTAGCATAAATAAAAGCACTACAAAGAAATACAAAGAAGCCGAAAAAGGGAAGACGGAGAAACTCACCCGAAACAGCCTTGGCAGCCGCCATCAGCTTGCTGTCTACCTCTCTCTCACGCGAAGCCGTGGCGGTGGCGAGCTGCTCCTCGCGGTCCATCGCTTCCTGCTGCAGGCTCTCCTTGGCCGCAGCTGCGTTGACCAGCTCCTGCTCAAGGCGCCCTTTCGCAGCAACGACGTCCTCGGCCTTTTTCTTCGCTCGCCCGAGACTCTTTTTGAGAGCATCAAGCTCACGGAGAGTGTCATTGTTGTCCTCTGCAATCAGTATAAAACTCATCAGATCGCAGGACAAGAAATGCAAGAGGAAGAAAAGATCATATACGGACCTTGAAGCCGTTTGAAGCTCGCCTCCAATGCCAGGTGCTGCTGCACCAGTTGGTTGGCGCCTTGCACAAAAGGCTGCAAACGGAACTACTCGTCAAAAGAACGGCTCGGGGGCTACGCCCAAAAGAACGAGCAGAAGCAAGTTACACATACGAAAAACGCTCGGGGGCTCCCCCTGAGACTCAAAGAAAAAATGATCAACAAATCCTCCAACAAACGCTCGGGGGCTCCCCCCGAGATAAGAAGCAAAAAACAAGGATCAGCAGATCATTCGAAAAGGCTCGGGGGCTCCCCCTGCGGCAGAAAACAAAAAATTACTTACGTGGTTAGACGGCGACTCCGAAGGTCCGCTCGCAGTCTACTGAGGGACAACCACCCGATCCTCCTGAGGAGAAGGGTTCGGAGCAGCGCCCTCAGAGGTGGCCACCGTCTGAGGAGGAGGAGGAACAACCTTCGACTCCCCCACCATCTCCCGAGCGCCATCACTGGAGGAGCCGTCGGAGGAGTGGCTATAAAAGAAACAAAAATCAGCAAAGCACAAAGCAAACAGACAAGAGAAAGCAAAAAACAAGGGGGACCGAGGAAACTTACGAGTCAAGCTCGCTCAAGTCAAAGACAGGAGGGGTCTTCTTGCCCTTCTTCTCCTCTTTCTTCTCTTCCTTCTTCCGCTTCCCCGGCGGGTGCGGTGCCACAACCCGCACGAGAACGGCAGGAATAGGAGAGGAGGAGCCCCCATGGTCCCCGCTGTGACGCTCGAGGCCTAGCGGATTCCTAGGTGTTTGAGGAGTCGAAGCATCCGAAGATTCACTGTAGCTCCTCGTCCGCTTGCGGGTGTGATCCTCGCTCGACTCGTTGGCCTCTTCAGCCGAAGATCGGGCCGACGGCAGCTCGGACATGGAATCCACCACCTCATTGTCCGGAGCATCCGGGAATACTTCGGGCAATGGAGGTGACATGCCTGGTACCTTGAATTCCTGCAAAAAAGATAGCAAAAATTTCAGCACAAAAGTTGAAAAGACAAAACGTAGTCGAAAAATAGCGCTACGCGCACATCCCAGCTCTACACCTGCGGAACCGGACGAGAAGCAGAGAACGGAGAAGTCAGCGACTTTCCCGGAAGATCCTCTCCAGCCTTGTACTTCAGCAGCGGGCAAAAGATCCCGTAGAGATCTCCCTTGGAGAATTCCTCAGCCGAAACCCTAGTCGGATCACGGCGACCCGAGTAAAGGAACATCGGGTGCGCCCTGGCCTAGAGCGGCTGCACCCGACGTTTGAGAAAGGTGCGGATGATGTCCACACCATTCACCTCCTTATCTGGAGTCAGTTGAAGATCCTCCACCCAGCGATAGAGCCCTTCAATCTCCGTTACCTCGCCATCCAAGATCTGGTTTTTCCAGGACCTTTTTGGCTCGATTTTCTAGGAGGGGTCAAAAGGAGCAAGTCCAAAATCCCGCCCAGTCAACATGGAGTCGCGGATGTAAAACCATCACCTTCGCCAGTACTGGACAAACTCGGACATAGAAAAGGAGAAGAAAAGAATATTGGATTTGAGGGAGATGATGCAACCCCCAATGGGATAAACACCATCGGAACCAGATTGCCTCTTCACGGAATATAGTTTCCGGAAGAGGCCAAAGTGCGGCTCGATACCAAGCCAGCACTCGCAGAAAGTGATGAAACAAGAAATATGAAGAAGAGAGTTGGGAGAAAGATGATGCAGCTGGATACCATAAAGAAAAAGCAATCCACGAAGGAAATCGTGGACTAGAAAGGAAAAGCCCCGAAGTACAAAGGCGACGAACATAACCCGAAACCCAGCGGGGGATGGGGAATTACCTCGTTGCCAGGGAGTTTGACGGCCTCCCTATCCTGCGGGATCAAGCCCCGCTCACGGAGCTTGCGGAGATCACTCTCACGTGTCTCCGATTGCCGCCAGCCACCGTCGGTGACAGGGGCAGCAGCAGAACCCTTCTTGCCACCAGCAGCGCTAGTATCAACCGCAGAGGAGGACTTCTTCGGCTTCCCCATGGCAGTGCGGCGGCGCCAGCGGAGAGCACGCAAGATCAAAGAAGGAGACGCTCGGGGAAATTCCAGCGCGCAATGAGAAAGCTCAGAAACGATGGGAGTAGTGAAACAAGAATGGCTATGGTGAAAACAAATTCACCTTTTCCCCAATGATTATAAGGACGAAGACGATGCACGACGACCGTCCATCGAGAAGACCTAGAGCCAACATCAAGATCTGGCCGTCCACGTGTCAGTACAACAGCGAACCGTCGCTCACACGCCGTCCACTACGCGCGGAAATCGAGGCGACGCCGTGATTATCTCCACGCCGCGCGTGACCGGTCAACTCAAGGTCATACGGTGGGACCCATGTTCGTCCAGTCATGTCATCTCTAGCGCTGCAGACGCTTGAGGTCACCGATCGTCAGCACTGGCGTCATCAAAAGCTATGCTAGCAACGGTTAAAATTCTTCGGCTATACAATTAAGAGTACTCACTCGAATCTACGATTTGACTAACTACTCGAGGGCTACTCCTATCAGGAGCACTGGCCGCGCAACCGAAAAGTGAACAAAACACTACATCACTTAATTATTTCTTCGAGTCCTACGTCGAGTCTACGACCCCACTACAGACTTGGGGGCTACTCCCATAGGGAGGATGGATTCAAGTATCCGAAAAATTTGTGTCCTATGGACCTAAAGCCGAACAACGGCTGAATTAAAGTCTCTGCTCGAGTCTACGACTCGAACAGACACTCGGGGGCTACTCCCATAGGGAGCGTTGGTCGCGCACCCTATGAATTCTTCGACTGCGATCCTTCGGATCAGCATGCAAAACTTTTTGGCAACTCTGCCCTAATTAACGCTAAGTGAGCAACATCCTCCTTGGCCACCCGAAACACCTCCGTGGTGATAAACATTCGGATGCTGTGTCTGCGACACAAAGATAAGACCTACAGATATCATCTGATGGCCTGGTATCGCACACGACTATGCTCTGCTAGTAAGAATCCGTGCTAACAGGCGCGATGAAAAATCCCGACAGACGCGTTGGGTACATCATTTAAATTCACTGGAATTCCACTCCTGTAAGTCCTCCGCGGCCTGAGTCGAATTACGCCAGCATATGTTCCGGGTTCGAGTCGAGGGACTCAAATCTGGAGAAGATCGTGTTGTTTTGTCCTAAGACAGTTAACTGACCCTGATCCGTTAGGAGAGTCAGGCACACACATCAACAATCCCTACACACTCAAATCATTCTCTTAAAAGATAGAGATAGCTACACCCGAAGTATTAAAGAGTCCTCAGCCGAATCTACGATTCGACTAAACACTCGGGGGCTACTAACATGGTTATACCCTGCGGGTACACGATCTCAGCATACCTAGTCCAGCCCAAAGAAGGCCCACGACAAATATACGTCGGCCCATGAAGACTTTCGGGTGGCCAGGGCCCATAACGCCCTCGGATCCTTGGAAAACAAGACTAGAGTAGATAGGAAATTCAAAGGGGTAAACCCTAAAACCTGTAACCGACTCGATCTGTGCCTGGGACCTGCCTAACTTTATATAAAGGCTAGGAGGGCACGGCGAGGAGGACACCTCATAGCACCGCATACACACCTCCACGCCAGATTGCATCTGCGCACCCATGTAACCTTCGGTTCCGCCGTAATCAAGAGTAGACAAGCAGGAGTAGGGTTTTCCCTCCGGGGGCTGGGTAAACCTCGTGTCCCCGTGTTGCTTGTTTGCTAACCGTTTCGCGATCTCCAGCATCCCCATTTTCTCCAAAACCCAAGTCCATAACAATGGGCATTGACGAGATTAAACCTCGTCACCACTCAAGCCGAAGAAAGAGTTGACGCCGGAGGCAGAGGGTCAAGGAGAAAATGAGTCAAACTCCGTGCGGGAGGATGGAGGGAGGAGGGGTTGCGCGTGTAAGGCCACGCTTCCCGTTGATGGGTAGACGGGGACGCACGATGGAGGCCACCTTCATCAGTTTTGGCCGTTGCCCGAAGCGATTCTGGTGTTTTATGGAGCCTGTGTGGAGATATTCCAAGGGAAATCAAATGCGGAGGTTTTGGAGGTAAAAAATATGTTGGTCGATATATGGTATCAAGCCTAAAAATAGCATTTTTAGATACCGTAAAGTGCCAAAAACTACCACACACGATTGACATGCACACAGTTCCACCCAAGGCTGGTCATGACATGTCGGGGGACCGATGCAACACAACAAAATGAGTCCTTTGTGGGCAAAGAATTAGTACTAGAACAAGAACTTATTTTTACCTTCATACACATTAAAATCGAATTTACACTAGATATATTATCTCTAACTCTCAATCTATACCTAATAATAAAGGACGAAGTGTTTCTTCCGGTCCAACTCTTTTTTGGACAGGTTTGCCCTCCCACAAAGCTACATATTACCCTGCACCACCGCTAAGTCGAAAAAAAAACAGAAATCCAATTTTTCTTTGCTTGCCCGACACGGTGTGTTTGGGCCGGCCCAGTATACCGTGCCTGCATTGCTTGTGGAATACAAAAGTTCAACACATGCTAAAAAAAAGTTCAGCCACAAAAAAAACATTCAACGCCCACGGAGGGGTCGGGGCGGCCGGGAGTAGCTTGAGCCGGCGAGGGACCGAAGGCCTCACCGATGCCACAATCCCCGGCTGCTTGAGCTCTTGCCACCCACGACCGCGACCATGGAGCGATGCCGCCCGAGGTCATGAGACCCGTGGCCAAGCTTGAACCGGCGACGTGCTTGAGCGCCGCCAGCCATGGCAGCTCCCGATGCCACAATCCCCTGTTGCTTGAGTTCCCGCCACCCACGACTGAGACCACAGAGCGGTGCCGCCCGAGGTCGTGAGACCCGTGGCCAAGCTTGAACTGGCGACGTGCTTGAGCGCTCCCATCCATGGTCATGGCGACCGCCATGGCAGCTCCTAGCATGTGGATGCCTCTCCTCGCTGTCGCCGCCATCGGCGTGTACCCATCCCCCTAGTAGTTATATTATAGAACACATACTACTGCTTTTCTCTTAATAAAAATTAAGAGTGGAGTTTCTTTTGGTCTTGAAAATTTTGTCTATGACATTCTCAGCTCCGTTTCTATCGTTTCTAAAAGATCTTATCTCATGAACATTACTCTCTCTGTTTTAAAATATAAGATGTTTTAGATTTGTTAATAAAATGTATCTAGATTTTTTTTAGTGTCTAGATTCATTCTAAACTTGAATGAACCTATATACTAAAAAAATCTAGATACATTTGCTTCACAAAGCTAAAACATCTTATATTTTAAAACGGAAAAAGTATTATACAAGTTAAATGAAATTGAAGCAAAAACACCTCGACGTATAGGGTCGAAGCCAGGCTTGTTGCTTACTGCCTGTTGTGAATGTGATGTCGCCGGGAGAACAAAACCAGTCTAGCACCAGCAGCAATCGCCTTGTCGACTTGCCCAACAGCCCAGCTGGGCGCTCGCTGCCGGCGAGCCCCAAGGGCATTCCTTTGTCTTTCCCCTTGCCCGCAATCTACTAGAGAGGGAACTTCATACTATGGATAATTTAGAAATGGACTTACAGAGAACTAGATTTACTCGAACTGAATGAAGAAAACCACGTGAATCTGAGAGGAGAAAACGAGGGAGGTGACACGGAGATAGAGGAGTTGCGGCATGTTTTTTTATCAAGAATCCCTAGCTCTAATCTGTCCGTGGGAGGTCCTAAGATCAATTCCAATAGTACGGCCGACATTTATCTGTAATCAGTTTATAGTCAAGTGGTATAATAGTTATCTTTAAAGATTTAATATTTTATATGTCAATGGTCCACTTACATATTCTTAGAACACGCGCAAGAGTTTATATGTCAATGGTCCACTTACATACTCTTAGAACACGCGCAAGAGCTGGCTATTGCATGAGAGTCCATCTCTTTTCTCTCGCCTCTTCTCTTTTATCCAACCAAACAAAATAATACTAGTTTAAACCTTATAGTCAGCTGATTAAAATTTATTATACTTGCTCTAAAGATTTAGGGCTCTGTGCGGCTGCACTGGTTGCACCTGCTGAGGACCGGGCCTGTCTTGGAGAGCAGGGGCCGCCGCCCTGCTTGTTGCTGCCCTGTTGACTACGAACCTCTCCCCCATGCCCACGCTCGCTCATCCTTGATTCCTCTTGGCCTGCGCTGTTGGCCTCTCCCTTGCGCTTGATCGTGGGACCCAACGAGGCGGGGCGGACAGGGACGATAGCAGGGTCAGGGAGAGGCACTGATTGCCCCTCATGGCGGTGGAGGCAGAGATGGAGGCCGCGTCAGCGGACTGCTGCGGAGGGAGCGGTTGCATCCGCTTGCGGGCCGCCACACTCACCGCCAAATCCTTCGTCGGAGGCAGAGGGATGGCGCAGCAGGTCCAATCCTCCTCGTCGATGTTGTCATCGTTCATGAAGGCGTCGGTGTTCTTGCAGCAGCGGTCGACAATCGTCGGTAGAAATCCTCGATGGCGGTCTCGTGGGTCGGATCCTCCGTCCTTACCTGGAAGGCGGCCGCAGCTGCGCGGGTGCCGCAAACGCGAAAGGCTGGGAGGCCAGCCTGCTGCCATGTGCCCGGTCTGGGACAAATGGCACCATGAGACACATGTGTTAGTCTCCTTAATCTCCCATCAGGTGATCCAAGGATGGTAAGCAACCTTCGTTGGCATGTGTGATCTACAGGTTTTATTTTCATGTATGTTGCAAATCATTGCTACAATTCCTGCTTCTGTCGTTTGATTTTGTTTCATTCCGCAAGTATGTGGAAGTTGTGTTCTATATGCTCTGTCCATGGAAATTGCTTAGCTCAGTTAGATATGATCTAAATGAAACAAAATCAAGATTATTAATACAACCTAGAGATTCTGAAGATGAACTTGCATTGTTAACCACTGACTACCAGTAGTTTTTCAGAAAAATGGTCAGATAACTAGCTGAAGAAACAATAGATACAACTCGGAATGGATTCTTTTCTTCAGAAAATAGAGCATCACACACATATGGGTTCGTCTTGTTGAAGGACTCGCCAGTTCAGCTTCCTCATCGCCATCAAACTCATGTTCCACTCTTTTCACCTGCAAAATAAAGTTGAAGCATTAAAGTTTGTGAAACCTGCCAATAGCCACATCGACCGAAGATGAACAAATTATTCTTTTATGCAAGCTGGTCGTATGAAGCATATGTATTGTGACGCATGTCTTGAATAATTATCAATCCAAGGATAGGTACTCTATTAATAAAATTCAGTCAAACTCGTGAGTGATTTCACCTCCATACATACCGCTTGAGAACAATCTTAAAGTGTTTTTTTTAGATTCAATCTTAAAGTGTTAAATTATATTATTGTATGTTTAAGATTTATACCTGTGTACTGATGCAGCTAATATGACCTCTTCTAATTAAACTGCTGACGAAAATATATTTGAGAAAATAAATAAGAGTCGTCTTCCTCTCTATGGAATCTTATGATTTTGTTACCTGTTACCATATGATCTGTCTTAGGGTATTCTTCACACTTTCATAGTGAAGATGATCCCTATGGTTGGGTGAGCTGAGTGTTATAGCTTTGCTAAATACGAGCTATTATGGATTGTTGCAGAAGACAGCGGCAACCTTGTTAACAACATCACTTGCCTCGAGAATGTCTGATCCTGCGAATACCGCTTCTACCACTACATGAGAGGTTGTCTTCTTAGACTCGCCGAGGGACTGAGAAACTGCAGGGAAGTTCCACTATCAATTGTTAATAAGCCATTTGATCCAGATAAGTCATCTGTCTTTCCTTCTCTCTATGTGCTAACCTGTATACAAAAGTGCTGCTGTTTTTCTTTGCATATGACTCTTCTGTTAACACACGTCACACTTGTACTTGCAACTGTACTTCATTTGATCGAGGATCTATCTTGGGTACAGATAAAAGCACTAAGTAACCTCATCTACCTTTTGAACCGTATCATTTATTTTTTCTATGAATCCATGATATATATATGTGCCTTATCTACCAGAGGCGATTGCCTTGTTCTTGCTTTGCAGACGAACATATCTAAATCTTACTTTTTAAATTTTTTCATGTTTTTCTTCTCTTTTTTGAGCCTACATTATGTCCAACCAAGGATAAAGGATTGTTGTAGATTTAAAGAACTCCCCAGGATTGTCGCCGAATTTTTGAGCCAACATGATAACCAATGGCTTACCAATTTAAACAATCCCACATGATTGTTGTAGATTCATCGTGAGAGCTTCTCTAGAAAAATACCGTAAATTTGCGAACTAAAATTAGCCTTTACACGCCACCGAAAATGCGTTTTTCGGACCGAAATAGACCCGCACAGAACAGAACCCGTAAATAGCCCACTTTTGCCACATCAGGCCCACCAGTAGCTATTTTTTGACTCAAAAAAAACCAGTAGCTATTTTTTATTTATCTTCTTCGTCAGTTCCCTGCCATCATGGGCCATACCCGTCACCTGCTCCGCACCGCGCTCGCCAGCTGCTGCCGCCTAGAGCTCGCTCGCCCCACTGCCCTCGCGTGCCACCCCTCCGCCCAGAGCTCACCCGCTAGCCACCAACACCGTGCACCCCGCCCCGCCGCCCCTCTGCCGCCACGCCTGTAACACCCTCGTATGATAAGGCTGAGTTCATGTGTATAGTGCCAATCCCTGAATTGGTTCACTGACACACATCATACAGATGAATACAAAATAATTTAACAGTGCATCATAAATAACGAATTGATTCAAAATTTGCAATTATTACAATAATGCTTAGCACGCAGGCTAGCTCAAATAGTTTAATAGCAAACGGAAGCATAAATATATAGTAGACTTCATCTTCAATTTCCCACAAGCGAACAAATATTGAGTGGAGTACTGCGACCTATTCGATCACTCAGAATCGGAATATCCTGCAACATAAAACGTAGCAGCCCCGAAGGATCAATACATGGAAATATGGCAAGTAGTGCTAAATAGGGAGACAATAGACCTAGCAGCTACATGCTTATTTGGCTGGTGGAGTTGTGGCTAGCTTGCATTTTCCAAACACTTTGTCCTACTTTATTAAACCAATTTGATTCACAACAACCCATTAAGTTCACCCATCAAGTTTTAGAAATCAATAAATAAGGATGAGCGAGAATATGTCATAGTATCAATATCAATCAACTCATTTGTTCGTAACCGGGGACACGACTAAGCACTTAGTTTATACACCCTGCAAGGGTTAATACACTTTACCCATGTGACTTGGGCAGCCCAGCTCGTACCACCACACACATATTGTGTGACGATAGGGAGAAGTCCAAGAAGAGACCGTTCGGAAAGTAGATCCTCAAACCCCACTGCGCACCGGTCCCAACCTACCATTCACTACATCTCTAGCTACGCTGGATTCGGGTCACCACGACCTACTGAGTCCAACCAGTCACCCATTTCTTACTGGCACATGGTTGCACACGTAAGCTATTAGAATAAAGACAACTAATCCTTCTCGGTGCCCTAGACGGCATTCCCCACCATTATTCACACTCCGATGACTTATCCAGCCACTCCGCCTAGATAGTTCATTGACGTTATGTTGTTTTAGTAGAATAAAACCTTTACTTTACCAAAGCATGATCCCTTCTTTGTATCTACAGCAATGCTAAGCATATATACCATACGAGAGCTCAACTATAAAGGATTTCCCTACCACAATACATAGAACATAGCATAGCATAGTAATACCTACACATGTAGCTACAAAAATACACTACAATGCACAAGCGAAAATAGTAGGACAAAATCATGATCAAAATAGCAACTACTTGTCTTGGTTGCAGCTGAAGTCGTTCAAGCACTCGTTGCAATCACACACATTACACTTCTCGCAATCTATCGATCAAACAATTGCAACATATAAACAATCATATACAACCATAATAATGCAAGATGCATGCATGACAAGTTGAACAAAGCTTCAGTTGCATTCTATAACCTTTGTTCAGTATACCTACTGTATGCATGCATGGAAAACATTTATAAGCATGGAAAACAAAACATGCAATTTTAAATGGCCAAATAATGGAGCTATAATCCAATTATAAAGCCACTGCTATTGACTAGTTTATAAAATCTTGGAAAAATAACTACTATGTAGGCAATCTAAAATAGAACCAGTACCAACTAGAGTCACGCAAAAAGGATTTACAAAACTTTTTATATAAATAAAATACTACAAAAAGCCTTTTAATTGTTTCTGCAACTTCCAGTATTGTAAGGCTACATTTTTAATTCACAAACTTATTCTACTTGTTCTACTGATTCCAGGGACACCTCATTTGCAATTTTCCGAGTGGTAAAACTTTTCCTATGATTATATTACTCTAAAAGGGTCATTAAACCATTTATTTAATTGTTGCAAAACCTTAAAGTAAAGGTCTGAAACAATTGTGTATTGATGATCTACACACAATTGTGAATCTATCGGTATATTATTTGCGATTTTTGGACCAGTAGATTTTTTTCTATGCATTTTACAATTTTGCACAATTTTCTGCAATTTCCAAAATAATTTAAATCTTTACTGTGCGGTCAATGATGACTGGCGGGCCAGCACTGACGCGTTGTTGACGTGGCGCAACGCCATTGCCGGTACCGGTTCGGTTGATGCTTCTAATCCTGGGCATCCATCGGGGATCAGACGTCTGAGAACGAAATCATCTGGGCTCATCGGTGCTGGCGATAGTGGACGGCGGCGGCGGCTCAAACGATGAAGCTCGGCGGCGCTCCGGCAACCTCTAGCAATGTAGAAGGGTTCCACGAGGGACCTCACGGTACGGAGGGTTCGATGGTGTCCGTGGAATCGTCAATTGCTTCCTGTGGCGGCGTCAAGGTGCGGACGAACGATGGCAGACGGAGACGAACTCCGACGGCGGTGTCTCGGCTCTGCGGTGCCCCTGCGACGAAGGAAACATGGCGGGATGAGACGGTGTGTAACATCCCAAAAATATAAAACAATGATCATCAAACTCTAATCACTAAAATTAGGGTTAACAAAAACTTTGCTTAATTAAAATCATATGAATGCAGTGTGAATGTGATGATTTGATAAATGCATGAATGAACTTGTGGGATTAACCTAAATAGCAAGAAATGGTTTAAAGGTGAAAACAATATCATATAAAACATTTCCAAATAGAAACAAATAAAAAGAAAATAAAAAACAAATCAATTAAGGCAAATGGTCATTTTTGCCAACTTGCTTACTAGGTCACTTTGAGTGTTTCTAGTCCAAGATTTCAAACAGAAACTTTCCCAATTCTTTTCACCCCTTGCTAGACCAAGTAAAAGTGAAGCAAAACCAACATTTCAAACTTGCAAAGATATTTGGCAACCTCATTCAAATCACAATTCAAAATCGAATCTTTATCATATGTGAAGATCACCCATTCAAAACCCAACCAAACCAGTGTCCCTTGACTTATCCAATTAACCAGAGACTCCCTAGTAGGTGCCTAGTAAATCCACCAAGTTTGAACCTAAAATTAAAATTTGAATTTCTTTCGGCCATTTCATCAAACACTTTGTTTGCAGCAAACAAACAAACACAAAACTGTGTAGTAATTTTGGCCAACCTTGTTCCCTCTCTAGCTCTCACTACACTCTCAGTAGATGATCAAAGTAATCTAACTAGCTTTAGCCCCACTGTGAGCTTGGCATATCCATTAATAGTGACCATGCCGAGCCTAACTTGCCACCCACATGTCGACAGCAGGATAGGAGACACACCAAGCCTAGCAAGCATGTCTAGGAGGCACTCCACTGTCCACCGCCACTCCCTGTCCAAGCCTCAAGCACTGCCAGCCCCTGGACCACACTGCCCGAGCTCGCCCAATCTCTCTGCGTGCGAGCCGAGAGCGCGCCAGTACGCCACCCTCGACCAGCACCCACAGACCGCGCGCCGCCCTCGCCGCTTGCGTGCGTGATCACCAACACTCCAGCACCCCGCCAGACATGCTCGTTCGCCGCCGCGCGACCAGGAGCACCCGTGCGCCATTAAAAGCGCCATCATACCCACCCAGAGCATCGACGCGTTCCGACCGATCAACACCGCCACACGCCTCGCGACCACGCCGTTGAGCTTCGCCAGGGAGCACATCATCGCCCCTACCGTCGCCCATGCCAGTAGCGCTCTGTGCCGTCGACCACGACGAGCTCAGCCCGTGCCCGTCGGCCCCCTTCAGCCACTATAAAAGGAGGCCACCCCCGCTCGTTTTCTTCACACCGGTTCACTCCCCACCTCTCACTGATACCCCCCACTCACTACCGAAGCAAGGCGAGCAGCACATCGCCGAAATTTCACCAGAGTTCGCCGCTGCCGAGGAGGAGAGGCGTTGTCGATTGGAGCCTCCCCAGGAGAAGTTGCCGGTACCAGGAGACTCGCCGTCGTCGACTTCGTCGTTCGCCCCCATCGCCGACCCTCTCCTGAGCCCCGGTGAGCCTCCCACGACCCCCACCTGCCGCGTTAGGGTTCTGTCTCGTCGGCGCTGCCTGACGTGGACGATGAACCAGAGCCGTTCGATTAGAGTTAGATCGTGCGGCCTAGATCACCCCATACCGCTTCGCCCCTCACTGTCTCACTGACGCGTGGGGACAGCCACTTAACCAGCCCGCGCGTGCGCTGTGCGTAGTGGGCCGACCCAGTTAAACCTCCTGCGCGACCCAACAATTCAAATTTAGTTTTATTCATTTAATTTCAGACCCAGTTCTGTACCTAGATTCAAAAATCAACCCAGCTTGATTCACTGAACCAAAATGCATGAAACCAATTTTGTTAGAAAGGTACCGGAAGGCTTAATCCAAGCCCGTTGGATTAAAACCATTTGGATTTGTGGATCAACCATGGTAAAAATAACAAGGCAGAAGCTTTTCTGCATTCAAACATTTTTCAAAATTCAACCATAAGAGCTTTTGAGTTGATTCCAACTACCTTTCAGAATATATAAAAATATATGGGTTTACTTACAGAAATAATGATCAAGTAATAAAAGAATGCCACATAGGCATTTCTAGTCACTTTAATTAAATAAAATAAAAAAGGTTAAAACTTATTAAATTGTGACACCACTTTAAATCACATTCCCATGTACTGAAATATGTGGTGATGACATGTGCCAACATGATCCCATGTTTGAGTGGAAAATATTAAATCTTAAGTAGCTTTTCAGTGAGTAGAAATTACTTTTCTAAAATAAAATAAATAAGACAAGTGCCTTAATCTTGTAATGTTAGTGATGATGCTAGATCATCTAGTGTGAACCATTGTGTGATGATTGGAAATAATGAAGTATTGTTTGGTGATTGTGTTGGAGGAAGAAGCCGAGAAGAACTTCAACCATGGTTCTGCACAAGGCAAGCTAACACTTGCAACTATGAAAGTCGGATAACCTATGCAATGCATTGATGATACCCAATACTAGTTTTACTTGCAAGCTTAAGTATTTTATTTCTTTATCAAAGCTTTCTCTTAGAGTTTACTTAGCTAGTTGTAGATATTAGAAGGATATTGGAAGGTAGCATAAATAGCATAAAATTTGGCCTAAGATAGATAAGCCTGATGTTATCCTAAGGCATGAGATTGAACTTAGCTAATCCCCACTTGATTATCACCCCTCATGAGTCTTACCCCCACTTGTAGATGCTAGTGCTAAGCATAAAACTGGATCAACTTTAGATGGGAATACTTGGTGAAAATGGTTATGAAAACCTTAAAATGATGAGTCATTCTACTGAAATGTTTTGACATGTGTTTCTGAATACCAGATGATTTTGATGATGAAAATGTTCAGGCATGAGCCTTAGCCCTTTATAAAACTGATGGTTGTCTGGATGTGATACCATTCCAATTTTACCGTACAACCACAATACCCGAAATTTGGGTAGAGCTTGACTGGAAATTTATATACCTTAGTATGGGTTCCCTTGCGGCCAAGGTCTGAGCTGAGGCTACCTTGTGAAGATTGTCCACCTGTGCAGTACCCAAGATGACAGTTAGTCATGGTTGGGAGGCCAAACTCATAGGAGAGGTGCCTATACTAGAGCGTATAACTAAAAGGTTAGGATTGATTATCCGCATACTGAGTATGGTGAATTCTGGATTTGTTCCTGACGGATGTATCAAATGTTGTGGTGAAAGTGTACAATCTCTGCAGAGTGTCAAACTATTCGAATATTCGCGTCTGCGGTTATGGACAGTTGGAGTGGCCATAATGTTCTATCGTCAGATGTTTTCAAAATGACTTGTGAAATGATGCATGACTTTGACTTGACCACAACAGAGTTGTGATATGAAATTCAAGTTCCCACTTAGGTGTTATAAAACTTTCAACTATCTTTCTTTGCTTTTAAACTTAGTAGAGGTAAATCTGGATTTTTGCAAAACAACCCTAGAGCCTAGCATATCCTATGCAAAACCACTTCACTTGTTAGTATTAGTTTGCGAGTACTTAAAGAGTACTCATGGCTTTGTCCCTGTCTATTCCCGTGGCCAGACTATGAAGAGGAGTATCAGGATGATGGACCACAGGAAGGTTACGACAACTAGGATCATCTCCCATCGTCAGCATTGCCTGTGACCATGAAGATGGAGCTTTGCCCACGCTATCGTTAGCTTTACATTATTCCGCTGCTTGATTTGTATTAAGAACTGGATCATGAGATCCTTATTTGTGTAAGACCTTATGTATGGTTTTTAAGGGATGATGTACTGTGATATCCAAATCTGTTATGTCTCGCAAAAATGGTAATCCTGGGATTGCGAGGTATGGCATAATAGGCATGTGGGATTAAAAATCCGGGTGTTGACAAGTTGGTATCAGAGCCATCCTGACCATAGGAGAACCTAGTTAGAATGGACGTTTGAATCAAAAACTTAGTTTCAAAACCAAAGGAAGTGAGTATTTACAAAAACCTATTCTCATTCTTATCACTTGGATTCTTTCATGAAAATTCATGTTCCTCAATTTTTTTTTGCAAAGTACATAAAATTTGACACACTTGATCACCCTACTAACTTACTCCTCCTATATTCTCATAGATGGACTTGAAGTACATCAAGTTTTATCAACTGGGGAATGGAGGAGACCTCATCTTTGAGCGTGACTTGGACCAGCTGTCGGAGATTGTGGAGCGTCCACACCCCGAGTTCTTCGGAGCTCAGCTCAATGATCAGGAAGGAGAAGATTTGCAGTGGCTAGTTGTTGCAAGTCTCCGAGGAAAGATTGAACCTCCCACTGCAGAGGGAATTCAGTTCACCATAAGAGAGAACAACTGGCTCGATGGACTTGCCAGGGCCATGCAGGAAGCTCTTGACCGTTTGTGTGGTCAGAGTATCAATCAAATCAAGGGTACCTGTTTTGAGTTCTACCCAAGGTGTGATGTTATGGGACAACCACTAGAGGCCCCATACCACCACGAGCTGAAGAGTCAATTGGACCACCTCAGCTTCATGATGTATGACCGTCAGAAGGAGTTGGACAATGCACGTTCCTACGCCAACACAAGTACGCCATCGCCGCCAAGAAGGATCAGACCATCGCCATTCTAGTGAAGGATCGCAAGTCTCGTCGCCGTCAGCTCGACAAGAAGGAGCGCATCATTGCCTGTCTTCGCCACCAGATCACGGATTTGGAGGAGACCATCCACGAGAGAGACATGCAGTTGGAGGAGAGGGAGAATGCAGGGGAAGACCTTCGTGGAGACCGCTACTCCTATCTCAGCGATGATGAATTTCTGGAGGATCAGGCCATGGACTTCTTCACCGATGAGGATGACTTCGCCTTCATCGATGATGATGATGAGGACACTGACTCCGAGGAGTAGTAGCACTTGAGCACTAGAGTTAGTGAGTTGTAATTGGTCCCACTATATCGTAGTTCCCATAATGGTTCTTAAAACCATATGTTTTCCTTTGTTGTGGTGTGTGTTTGTATCGTGTGCTATGAATGAATGAAAAGCAAGTTGCTAGAAAAATTTGAGTCAAACTTTAAAAACTTTTCAAAACCCCTAAACCTTAGAAATTTCCCTCTTTTCTCATGATCTATCCCAATCTTCAGATGCCTCGCGGAGGAAGCGGTTCATCCCCGGACCCGATGTTGCAGATCTTGCAAATGTTGGTTTCTGACCGTGAAGCTGAAAGAGCCGAACGTCAAGCCAACTTAGCCACCCTTCAACACATCGCCCAGATGGCCAAAAACAATCAAGGCCATGGAAATCAGGACAACCATGGATCTAAGCTCAAGAATTTCTAGAACAACAATCCACATGTTTTCACTAAGTCAGAAGAGCCCCTAGATGCAGATGATTGGTTGCAAACCATGGAGAACAATCTGGAAGTTGTAGGAGTGGAAGCTAACGAGAAAGTATTGTTTGATACCCACTATCTGGCAGGAGATGCAAGATCATGGTGGAACAGCGTTCGTGCAATGGCAGGAGGTCAGATGATCACTTGGGAAGAGTTAAAAGTCAAGTTCAGCAGAACCCATGTGCCACCGGGTTTAATCAAGAGGATGAGAGATGAATTCAGAGAACTGAAGCAAGGAAGAATGACCGTAGTGGAATACCGTGACAAATTTTTGTCATTGGCTAGGTATGCACCAGATGAGATCGACACCGAAGCCAAGAAGAAAGAGAGATTCCTGAATGGTCTGCATGATGAGATGCGGATGATGTTAGTCAATATCCCCTTTGCAGATATTGAAGCCTTAGTTGACTCTGCCATTCAGATGGAAGGAAAGATCAACCAAGCCAATGAGAACCGCCAGCGTCGCATGATGCATCAGCCAGGAACCACCATACACCAAGGTATCGCCCCAACCCATCTCCAGGATTTGCCCCAAGAAACAACAGACCCCCGATGAACCGTCTGACCTATCCCAACCGTGGAAACCCAAGGCCCGAAGGAAACCACAAAAAACCCGACCACTCCAGCAATTTCAACCGTGCACCACCCAAGTTCAACAACAACAATGCCGCCACCAACACCAACACTGCCCCAAGGACTGGAAGCAATGCTGTGCCTGTTAGAGCGAAGGACAAGTCGCAGGTGACTTGTTATGAATGTGGAACCAAGGGTCACTATTCCAATGAGTGCCCCAAGAAGATTGCCGCAACCTCCAATGCAAATGCCCCAGCTCAGCAGCAACGTCGTGTTCATCCCGGAAGAAGGTTCGGCCCAGGGAATTCGCTCAACCGCAACGGCCGTCTCTTTTTCATGTATGCTGAAGAAGCCCAAGAAGCGCCAGATGTCGTGCTGGGTATGTTTTCTGTTAACTCAGTACTTGCAAGAGTGTTGTTTGATTCTGGAGCATCGCACTCATTTGTTACTGAAGAATTTGCATGCACTAGTAAGATTCAACCAACCAAATTGAAGCATGTTATGATTGTTCAAATACCTGGTTCGACCACCAAAGCTAGACAAATTTGCAAATTTGTCCCTATCCGAATCCATGGCATAGATTTTTATGCTAATCTAATAGTACTCGGAACTAAAGGTTTGGAAGTAGTACTAGGAATGGATTGGATGTCCAAACATAAAGGATTAATTGACTGTGCCAAGAAAGCCATAACCATGACAAGTACAACCGGAATATCAGTAGAGCAAGTATATGAAACCTTGTCCCGTCAATTCAAGTGCAACAAGAGTATAGCCCAGCCAACCATTGATCAAGTTTAGATAGTCTGTGAATACCCCGATGTATTTCTAGATGTTTTGCTCGGTATGCCCCAGATCGGGATATCGACTTTATCATTGAACTAATACCTGGAACCGGACCCATAGCCCAGAGACCATATAGTATGAACCCGTCTGAACTAGCAGAACTGAAGAAACAACTGGATGCTATGCTGGAAATTGGGCTGATTCAACCAAGTGCGTCACCTTGGAGATCACCTGTTTTGTTTGTGGACAAGAAAGATGGAGGTAACCGTCTGTGCACGGATTATCGAAAGCTGAACGATGTCACCATCAAGAACAAGTACCCGCTGCCGAAGATAGAAGACCTGTTTGACCAGTTAATTGGTGCCAAAGTGTTTTCTAATATTGATCTTAGAACTGGCTATCATCAACTCAAGATTCGCGCAAAGGATATTCCAAAGACTGCCTTTACCACCAGATATGGATTATACGAGTATACGGTCATGTCTTTTGGATTAACCAATGCCCCCGCTTATTTCATGAACCTCATGAATAAGATTTTTATGGACTTCCTGGATAAGTTTGTCGTTGTTTTCATCGATGGCATTCTGATTTATTCCAAATCAGAAGAAGAACATGAGCTACACCTAAGGACCATTCTTAGAACACTTAGAGAGCATCAGTTGTATGCCAAGTTTAGCAAATTTGAATTCTGGTTACAGGAGGTAGGATTCCTCGGACACATTGTATCAGTAGGAGGAATTGCCGTTGACCCTGCGAAGGTGAAAGATGTTGAAGATTAGCAAGCCCCAACCACTCAAACCCAAGTTCGTGCATTTCTAGGATTAGGGGGATACTACCGCAAGTTCGTAGAAGGATTCTCGAGTATTGACAGACCCATGACCCAATTGCTGAAGAAGGACAAGAAGTTTGAATAGACAGACAAATGCGAAGTGAGTTTTCAAGAACCCAAGAGAAGATTGATTTCAGCTCCAAACTTGATCATGTCGGATATCACGAAGCCCTTTGATGTGTATTGTGACGCATCCAAGATCGGTCTCAGATGTGTGCTAATGCAAGAAGGCAAAGTTATATCTTATCTATCCCGACAACTGAAGCAGCATGAATAGAATTATCCAACCCATGACCTTGAACTCGCAGCCGTAGTTGTAGCCCTGAAGACATGGAGGCATTATCTGATGGGAAACCGTTGTGATATTTATTCGGATCACAAGAGCCTGAAGTATATATTCACTCAGAAGGAGCTGAATATGAGGCAGAGAAGATGGATTGAGCTAATCAAGGATTATGATCTGGACATTCACTATCACCCCGGTAAAGCCAATGTGGCAGCAGATGCCCTTAGCAGATTGCCGTGCCGCTTGAACTCCATGATTTTGAAGGAGCAACCAAGCTTGCACAAAGAGATGGAAGATTTCCGAATGGAATTAGTGAGTGACGGATTTTTTGCTAGCATAGAACTTCAACCCACTTTGATCAGTCAGATCAAGGAGGCGCAGAAAGGAAATGCAAGTATCGACGGAATCAAACGTCGTATCGGTACAAGAAAAGTACCCAGATTCACCGAAGACGAAGAAGGAGTTCTGTGGTACAAAGGACGTCTCTGTGTACCAACAGATTCAGAGTTAAAAGAAGTAATTTTGACAGAGGCCCGTGATACTCTTTATTCTATCCACCCCGGAGGAACGAAGATGTATCAGGATATGAAGGAACAATTTTGGTGGCATAAGATGAAGAGAGAAATCGGAAGCTATATCGCCAAGTGTGATATATGTCAGAGAGTCAATGCGGGACATCAAAGACCCGCAGGACTATTGCAACCATTACAGATTCCGTAATGGAAATGGGATTCAGTTGGAATGGACTTTATCACCGGATTGCCTAGTTCTAGTAGGGGAAATGACTCTATCTGGGTCATAGTTGACAGATTGTCCAAAGTAGCCCATTTCTTACCAGTCAAGACCACATACCAGAGTTCGAAGCTAGCAGAGTTATACATTGCTAGAATCGTCAGTTTGCACGGAGTCCCCAAGAACATCGTATCGGATCGAGGAACCCCAGTTTACCTCGAGATTCTGGAAGAAAGTCCAAGAAGGTTTAGGAACCCGACTGGATTTCAGCACAATGTATCACCCTCAGACCGATGGACGAACGGAGCGAGTAAATCAAATACTCGAAGATATGTTGAGAGCATGTGTGCTAGAGTATGGATCTAAATGGGAAGACTGTCTGCCTTTCGCAGAATTTTCATACAACAACAGTTACCAAGCTAGTCTGCAAATGGCCCCATTTGATTTCATGTATGGAAGGAAGTGTCACACCCCTTTAAATTGGTCGAAAGTAGGAGAGATTTAGATTTTTGGACCCCACATCCTACGAGAAGCCGAAGAGAAAGTTTACAAGATTCGTGAGCACCTCAAGACCGCCCAGTCAAGACAAAAGAGTTACGCCGACAAGAGACGTCGAGACCTCGCTTTCAATATCGAAGATTTTGTGTATCTCAAAGTGTCACCTTTGAAGGGAATGCGCATTTCCAGCTCATGGGAAAGCTAGCCCCCAGATATATCAGACCCTTCAAGATTCTGAATCATCGAGGAGAAGTATCATATCAATTGGAACTGCCAGAGGAAATGTCAGTAGTGCACAATGTGTTCCATATATTGTTACTTCACAAATGCCTTGAAGTTCCGGAGAAGACTGAAGTTTTCAAGAACGTTGATCATCGGACCATAGAGATCAATGATGGCCTGATGTATCCTGAAGTACCCATCCGTATTTTGGAAGAAGCTTTCAGAACCACCCGAACCCGGAGCATCAAGTTTCTCAAGATTCAGTGGTGCAACCACACCGAAGAAGAAGCTACCTGGGAGCGAGAAGATCACATCAGAACGGAGTTTCCCGATCTCTTTAAATCCTAGGCAATCTTTTTCCTTCTTTTTCAAATCTCGGGACCAGATTTTGTTTAAGGGGGGAAGGTTTGTAACATCCCAAAAATATAAAACAATGATCATCAAACTCTAATCACTAAAATTAGGGTTAACAAAAACTTTTCTTAATTAAAATCATATGAATGCATGTGTGAATGTGATGATTTGATAAATGCATGAATGAAATTGTGGGATTAACCTAAATAGCAAGAAATGGTTTAAAGGTGAAAACAACATCATATAAAACATTTCCAAATAGAAATAAATAAAGAGAAAATAAAAAACAAATCAATTAAGGCAAATGGTCATTTTTGCCAATCTTGCTCACTAGGTCACTTTGAGTGTTTCTGGTCTAAGATTTCAAACAGAAACTTTCCCAATTCTTTCCACCCCTTGCTAGACCAAGTAAAAGTGAAGAAAAGCCACATTTCAAACTTGCAGAAACATTTGGCAACCTCATTCAAATCACAATTCAAAATTGAATCTTTATCATATGTGAAGATCACCCATTTTCAAAACCCAACCAAACCAGTGCCCCTTGACTTATCCAACTAACCAGAGACTCCCTAGTATGTGCCTAGCAAACCCACCAAGTTTGAACCCAAAATTCAAATTTGAATTTCTTTCAGCCATTTCATCAAACACCTTGTTGTAGCAAACAAACAAACACAAAACACTATAGTGTGCAGTAATTTTGGCCAACCTTGTTCTCTCTCTAGCTCTCACTACACTCTCTTTAGATGATCAAAGTAATCTAACTAGCTTTAGCCCCACTGTGAGCTTGACATAGCCATTAATGGTGACCATGCCGAGCCTAACTTGTCACCCACATGTCGACAACAGGATAGGAGACACACCAAGCCTAGCAAGCATGTCTAGCAGCACTCCACCATCCACCGCCACTTCCTGTCGAAGCCTCGAGCACTGCCAGCCCCTGGACCATACTGCCCGAGCTCGCCCAATCTCTCTGCGTGCAAGCCGAGAGCGCGCCAGTATGCCACCCTCGACCAGCACCCACAGACCGCGTGCCGCCCTCGTCGCTTGCATGCGTGATCACCAACACTCCAACACCACGCTAGACATGATCGTTTGCCGCCGCTCGACCAGGAGCACCCGTGCGCCAATAAAATTGCCGTCGGACCAGCACAGAGCATCGACGCGTTCCGACCGATCAGCACCACCCCACGCCTCGCCACCATGCTGTTGAGCTTCGCCAGGGAGCACAGCACCGCCCCCTACCGTCGCCCATGCCAGTAGCACTCTGTGCCGTCGACCACGACGAGCTCAGCCCGTGCCCGTCGGACCCCTTCAGCCACTATAAAAGGAGGCCACCCCCGCTCGTTTTCTTCACACCAGTTCACTCCCCACCTCTCACTGATACCCCCCACT
The DNA here is from genome assembly GCA_916181665.1 of Avena sativa. Taxonomy (NCBI): domain Eukaryota; kingdom Viridiplantae; phylum Streptophyta; class Magnoliopsida; order Poales; family Poaceae; genus Avena; species Avena sativa. Next base: position 225,479,731 of record OV702296.1, read on the forward strand.
CACTCCCGGAGCAAGGCGAGCAGCGCATCGCCAGAATTTCACCGGAGTTCGTCGCTGTAGAGGAGTGTAACACCCTCAGAATCGACCCTATGCAAGTTTTAGCGATCCCCGCCAAACCCGCATAGAAACGATTCAAAGGTGCCCACCAGGCACTTTCGTGCGGGTGGAAAACGAAGTAATATCATTACACAATAGTCCACGATGGAACCCACAGAATATATATATATATATACAACAGCGACTCAAAGAGTCAAGAATACAGATATAACATACAAAGATCCAAATCACCTTGGAAACGATACAGCGTCCGAGTACGGACAAGATGCAAATTGAGCTAAGAGCCCTGAAGAATAACCAATGGCGTCCATAACCCTGCCCAGGCCAAGCCGGAAGGGTAACCCTGCTAACGACGTCGGTCTCAAAACCTGCTTAAACAAAAGGGGTGCCGACAAAGGGCAAAGGAAAAAGAGAGCGGTCCGTACTGAGGCCAGTACACGGCGAGACTAGAATTCGGCGGTCCTCGCCTACATAGGTATGGTGGACTGAGCGGCAGCGCGGCATGCACTAAACAACCTATAGAGACTCGAGATAACTGTCGGCTATCAGAGAGGGATAAGAAAGACCTATTCGGAACCAACCTAATTCTACCACCAAACATACCCATCCTGGTATTTCCCCCTCGAGACCAAACTAGGAAGTCAACCGAGGAACTCACACAGTTGGCAGTTTTATTCGTTCCGTTATAGTTGCGGCAATTACTAGTCAAATATAGATAGCATGAGTCATCCTGATATAATAAACAGTGGGCAGTTTTAGTTAACCATTCAGTTGTAGTTGCAACACTTACTAGTCAGATACGATTAGCATGAGATATCCCAAACCCAGCAGTGGTTGGTACTTTTATTTAGCCATTCCGTTGTAGTAAAGCTGATTACTAGTCATATCGGATACAAGTCAAATTATAACAGTAAACTTTAGTTATAGTTGTCTATGATCGAGAACTGTGCTCCAAGTCGTCCATAACCGCGGACACGGCTTCTCGAAAAGATTTAACCCTGCAGGGGTGCACCAAAGTTTCCACACGCACCTACACCCTTGTTGTCAGATCAGGTAGGTACAAGATCACAAAACATACACCCAACAGTATGTCGACGGGGTTTCGGACACGACGTTTCCCAGACCCAAAGCAAGCACGGGGGGCCACCCCACTAAGCTACCCGTAACGAAGTCGGCCGATCTCCGAGACGGACCCAGGGTTTGTGTCGACGGCTGTAAACGACTGGGAACCCGAAAGTGTGACTGGGCTTGTTGATACAGCGAAAACGTGTCACGGGGTTCCTAAACAGTACAGGCGCTCCACGCGCAATCGTAATTAAAACAGTAAAGCATGGCATAAGTACAGGATAGTAATAAAGCCCCAAACTACTTTGTGGCCCCCGGTACAATACTTTGAAATCAGGTACTAAATCGATGGGGGTGCCCACACACCCCACCTGTGGTTAGCGCGCTCGATCTCGGAACAGGTGTCAAGAACTCGGGGTCCTACGGGACACCAGTGAGCGGTTAAAAACCAAATATTGTCTATTACCCACCGGTGCCTCTGCATTATTTACCTACTTCAATTTTAGTTATTAAGCAGTAATTAAAGCCATGATCATCTCCAACATTAAACATGCGGCAATACTCCAACAACTGTGGTACTTGACGACACGCAACAGCACTTGAGCAAGCGACTACGACACGCAAGTCCAACTATTTACCAATCAACAGGTAATAGGATGTGTCCAAGGCAATATAAGGCTGCAAGGGATATCACGGGTACGAAAACTAGAGCATCGCAACACAGATAGCAATAGATCAACAGGGGGGAATAAATACTATAAAAGTAAGATAGGTAGAAAGGGGGAGGTGCTCGCCTGAAAACACTACCGAAGGATCATAACCGGAGAACTTGTCGATACTCGCATCCACTCACCGGCCTAATCCACGAAGAAGCAAACACTAGAAGAAACACCGGATGCAATATTTAATACTACGGCGGAAGATCCGGCATGCTTATGATATGATGCAGATGCAGTGCAATTAGGCAATATTAAGCGGAACCGTGGTCCCGACAATTGATTATATGGTTCAAGTTGTTTAGAACCCCCGCAATTTAAATGTTGTTTTAATAGGGCGAAACATGGCATCGGTTCGCTACACCAATTTAAATGGAGTCCGGAATAAGACAAAGATATCCCGCAGATGGACTCCATATTTAATTATGAGGTGAATCGGCATAATGCCCCCAAACCACAGATAGGTATGCAGGTATGAACAATTAAATATGCAACAGTTTATATAGTTGGCAATTTATAAAATAGGGGCTCAGAAAAGGGGTCACACATTGGGATATCGACGATCTTGGCGTTCACCGAGGGTTCGGGTTTTCGGATCAGGGCTTCCGGGTTCAACGGGGTTTGGTCTCGGGTCTGGGAAACGCTCTTCAAGGTACGGCCTTCGGATCCGACTCCGGGAAGAAGAACTTGGCATTCCGAGGGGGATCTTCGGGTCATCGGCTCCGGTTGTTGACGATGTACTTGGTTTTGTGCCTGTGTGTCTTCGGTTACCACGAATCCTTGGCATGATCGATCTTGGCGCGATGCGAATCCTGTACAATCTTGGCAGGGACACTATTACACACATACAAAAGGCTCTTCATACAAAACAGCACCGACACGATTTTGGAAGCAACCGCATAAGGGCACAACGAGGTTGCAAGAGGACGGTGATGTAGACCTTGGTCAAGGACGGACCCAGCAACGCGCTGCTGTCCACCTTGCTCGGGTTCTGCACAAACTGGCGCCGGGAACCGGGCTCGGACGCGAGGCCACGCAGGGGATGCGACCGGCAGGACGAGGGCGGCGCGGCCTGACGAGCCGGCAGGAGGAGGCGTCCGCAGGGAGACGCGCAGGAGGGGCCGGACGCAGACCGGTGGCGGAGCTCGCCATGGCACATCGATGCCTGGACCGGAGAGGGATGGCTCGAGGCAGGGCACCGGGGCCGGAGGAGACCAAGGCGGGGGTCGCTGGCCATGATGCTGCAGCAGGAACGAGGTGGAGCCGGGGGTCGCGGGAGGGCGCGCCGGTCGCGGGCTTGCTGGCGCGAGGGCGGCAGCAGGGTCGGCGGCGACGGGCGGTGGCGGGATGGAGCTTGGCCGCGTGTCGGAGGGAGGCGCAGGGAAGGCAAGACAGACGGCGCGAGGAGGGGGAAGGCGGCGAGGCGGTTGCGGCATGCAGAGGGCGGCGGCGGAGGGACCCTCGGTGATGGATCCCGCGGCGGAGGAGGTTGCGGCCAGGGCGAGGCCGAGCCGACGACGGGACCGGGAGGCGGAGGAGGAGGCCGCTGGGAAGGAAGATGGTGGGCGGCGGTCGCGCTTGGGCTCGCGCTCGAGCGGCCGGGGAGGAGGTCAAGTGGCGGCGACGGAGGAGCGAGGCGCCCGGTGGCGGTGGTTGGCCGAGGAGGCGGAGAGGAGGGCCACGAGGCGGCGGCACGAGGCTCTGCGTGAGGAGAGGGAGCCGACGGGGAAAGAGGGAGCGGGGACAGGAGAGGAGAGACGGCGGCGGCGGGCGCCTGGGGGGAGGCGGGGTCGGTCGGTGGTGGGGAACAAGGAGGAAGGAGGAAGACGCGGACGGGTTGATAGGGAAAGGAGAGGCGCGTGGGAGAAGGAGATAGCGGGGGAAGAGAGAGAGAGAGGGACAAGCGGGCTCGGGATTGCCCCAGGTGGTGGGACCGGGCGACGGGAGTGGGCAGGTGGCGACGCGGAAGTCACGGGGTGGAGCGGCTCGATTGGTTGGGATGAGGCGGGAGAGGCAGGTGGGGTCGGGGTGGGGCTGGCGTTGGCGTGTAGCAGCCAGGTGCGGGCGGCACGCGCGCGCGGTTGGTGGGGCGCGCGCGGTGGAGCGGGAGGGCGCGCCCAGGGGGTTTGTCCGCTTGCAGCAACGTGGGGGCGCGCGCAGCTGGGCAGGAAAAAAGGTGGCCAGGTGGGGCGTTGGGCGGGAGTTTGGAGGGAGTTGGGGTGAGGTGGCAGCGGGTGAGTGGGTGGAGATTTCCCAGGGTAATGTGGCGCGATGTGATAGGGTGGGGTGAGGTGGAGGGCTGGAGAAAAGTGGCTGGGTAGACTAGGCTTGGGTAGAAAAGGGTTTGGGCGGTCCTGGTTTTTGTACTGGGGTGGCCGGCTGGGTCGGATCGGCCCGGTTCGGCTGCCCCCTAAAAAGAAAATGAATGTTTTATTATTTAAAACGGGGCTTTTGAAATCCGTTGGTAGACGAAACAAAATATCCCGGAGACTCGGGTTTTGATTTGAAATAAAGACGGGACGTTTAGAAAACAAAACCAGGTTTTCGAAAATAGTTTTTAAACAACCCATGCATGATGATGACGATGCTCAAATGCAATGTGACATGATGACATAAGCATGCGGTCATGATGATGCAATGCACAAAAACAACGCGATTTTCTAGTAGTGGTTTTGGCGGGGCGCCACAATTCGACACCACTAACAATGGATCTCGCCCTCGAGATCCGCCTCATGGTACCGGGAAGAAGGGCGGCGATCTGAATCTTCTCACATCGTGTAGATCCTCGCGACACCACTAACAAGAGGTCGTTGTCCGTGATCGTCGAGAGAACACTCCGGGAACAAAAGGTCGAAGGTAGAGGTATCAACAAATAAAGCCACCTCTAGCTTCGATAGAAAGAGGGAACCGATGCATTCTCATCCACTTCAATGTACAAAAGCGAATAGAAGGGGTAGTCGGCATGGGGGCCAATCCATCACGCACCCAAACTATTACTCCGCACAATCAGTAGAAAAGCGTGCAACCATTCTCGGAATCAGACTGAAGATCTCGACAATCGAGGTTCAGAAACAAAGGAGTGATGCAGACTCTGCATCGGATCTGGTGTAGATGATGTCGTCGCGTCAGAAAACACCGGAAGGCACAATTAGGAACAAAGAGAAATCTAATAGATGAAGGATTCCTCTGATAGCACGAAGACCGGATGTAGAAGCATCGTTACCAAAGGAGGAAGCGAAACCCTGAAGGTACGACGGAAAACCCAACCACGAGAAATCCTGGACTAGAAGAAGGGAAGAGAACAGATCCAAAACACGCAGAGGTAAGAGGAGAACAACAGAGGGGTAAGGAATAAAAGCAGACCTAATCAGATCTATCCAACCGATTTTCCAAAATAGTTTTGACACTCTACTTCGGCCGTTAGCTAGGTTATCCTACAGGATGGACTTGTGGGGTATCGTAACTGCTGAGCTCTGATACCACTCTGTAACACCCTCAGAATCGACCCTATGCAAGTTTTAGCGATCCCCGCCAAACCCGCATAGAAACGATTCAAAGGTGCCCACCAGGCACTTTCGTGCGGGTGGAAAACGAAGTAATATCATTACACAATAGTCCACGATGGAACCCACAGAATATATATATATACAACAGCGACTCAAAGAGTCAAGAATACAGATATAACATACAAAGATCCAAATCACCTTGGAAACGATACAGCGTCCGAGTACGGACAAGATGCAAATTGAGCTAAGAGCCCTGAAGAATAACCAATGGCGTCCATAACCCTGCCCAGGCCAAGCCGGAAGGGTAACCCTGCTAACAACGTCGGTCTCAAAACCTGCTTAAACAAAAGGGGTGCCGACAAAGGGCAAAGGAAAAAGAGAGCGGTCAGTACTGAGGCCAGTACACGGCGAGACTAGAATTCGGCGGTCCTCGCCTACATAGGTATGGTGGACTGAGCGGCAGCGCGGCATGCACTAAACAACCTATAGAGACTCGAGATAACTGTCGGCTATCAGAGAGGGATAAGAAAGACCTATTCGGAACCAACCTGATTCTACCACCAAACATACCCATCCTGGTATTTCCCCCTCGAGACCAAACTAGGAAATCAACCGAGGAACTCACACAGTTGGCAGTTTTATTCGTTCCGTTATAGTTGCGGCAATTACTAGTCAAATATAGATAGCATGAGTCATCCTGATATAATAAGCAGTGGGCAGTTTTAGTTAACCATTTAGTTGTAGTTGCAACACTTACTAGTCAGATACGATTAGCATGAGATATCCCAAACCCAGCAGTGGTTGGTACTTTTATTTAGCCATTCCGTTGTAGTGAAGCTAATTACTAGTCATATCGGATACAAGTCAAATTATAACAGTAAACTTTAGTTATAGTTGTCTATGATTGAGAACTGTGCTCCAAGTCATCCATAACCGCGGACACGGCTTCTCGAAAAGATTTAACCCTGCAGGGGTGCACCAAAGTTTCCACACGCACCTACACCCTTGTTGTCATATCAGGTAGGTACAAGATCACAAAACATACACCCAACAGTATGTCGACGGGGTTTCGGACACGACGTTTCCCAGACCCAAAGCAAGCACGGGGGGCCACCCCACTAAGCTACCCGTAACGAAGTCGGCCGATCTCCGAGACGGACCCAGGGTTTGTGTCGACGGCTGTAAACGACTGGGAACCCGAAAGTGTGACTGGACTTGTTGATACAGCGAAAACGTGTCACGGGGTTCCTAAACAGTACAGGCGCTCCACGCGCAATCATAATTAAAACAGTAAAGCATGGCATAAGTACAGGATAGTAATAAAGCCCCAAACTACTTTGTGGCCCCCGGTACAATACTTTGAAATCAGGTACTAAATCGATGGGGGTGCCCACACACCCCACCTGTGGTTAGCGCGCTCGATCTCGGAACAGGTGTCAAGAACTCGGGGTCCTACGGGACACCAGTGAGCGGTTAAAAACCAAATATTGTCTATTACCCACCGGTGCCTCTGCATTATTTACCTACTTCAATTTTAGTTATTAAGTAGTAATTAAAGCCATGATCATCTCCAACATTAAACATGCGGCAATACTCCAACAACTGTGGTACTTGACGACACGCAACAGCACTTCAGCAAGCGACTACGACGCGCAAGTCCAACTATCTACCAATCAACAGGTAATAGGATGTGTCCAAGGCAATATAAGGCTGCAAGGGATATCACGGGTACGAAAACTAGAGCATCGCAACACAGATAGCAATAGATCAACAGGGGGGAATAAATACTATAAAAGTAAGATAGGTAGAAAGGGGGAGGTGCTCGCCTGAAAACACTGCCGAAGGATCATAACCGGAGAACTTGTCGATACTCGCATCCACTCACCGGCCTAATCCACGAAGAAGCAAACACTAGAAGAAACACCGGATGCAATATTTAATACTATGGCGGAAGATCCGGCATGCTTATGATATGATGCAGATGCAGTGCAATTAGGCAATATTAAGCGGAACCGTGGTCCCGACAATTGATTATATGGTTCAAGTTGTTTAGAACCCCCGCAATTTAAATGTTGTTTTAATAGGGCAAAACATGGCATCGGTTCGCTACACCAATTTAAATGGAGTCCGGAATAAGACAAAGATATCCCGCAGATGGACTCCATATTTAATTATGAGGTGAATCGGCATAATGCCCCCAAACCACAGACAGGTATGCAGGTATGAACAATTAAATATGCAACAATTTATATAGTTGGCAATTTATAAAATAGGGGCTCGGAAAAGGGGTCACGCATTGGGATATCGACGATCTTGGCGTTCACCGAGGGTTCGAGTTTTCGGATCAGGGCTTCCGGCTTCAACGGGGTTCGGTCTCGGGTCCGGGAAACGCTCTTCAAGGTACGGCCTTCGGATCCGACTCCAGGAAGAAGAACTTGGCATTCCGAGGGGGATCTTCGGGTCATCGGCTCCGGTTGTTGACGATGTACTTGGTTTGGTGCCTGTGTGTCTTCGGTTACCGCGGATCCTTGGCATGATCGATCTTGGCGCGATGCGAATCCTGTACAATCTTGGTAGGGACACTATTACACACATACAAAAGGCTCTTCGTACAAAATAGCACCGGCACGATTTTGGAAGCAACCGCATAAGGGCACAACGAGGTTGCAAGAGGACGGTGATGCAGACCTTGGTCAAGGACGGACCCAGCAACGCGCTGCTGTCCACCTTGCTCGGGTTCTGCACAAACTGTCGCCGGCAACCGGGCTCGGACGCGAGGCCACGCAGGGGACGCGACCGGCAGGACGAGGGCGGCGTGGCCTGACGAGCCGGCAGGAGGAGGCGTCCGCAGGGAGACGCGCGGGAGGGGCCGGACGCAGACCGGTGGCGGAGCTCGCCATGGCACATCGATGCCTGGACCGGAGAGGGACGGCTCAAGGCAGGGCACCGGGGCCGGAGGAGACCAAGGCGGGGGTCGCTGGCCATGATGCTGCAGCAGGAACGAGGTGGAGCCGGGGGTCGCGGGAGGGCGCGCCGGTCGCGGGCTTGCTGGCGCGAGGGCGGCAGCAGGGTCGGCGGCGACGGGCGGTGGCGGGATGGAGCTTGGCCGCGTGTCGGAGGGAGGCGCAGGGAAGGCAAGACAGACGGCGCGAGGAGGGGGAAGGCGGCGAGGCAGTCGCGGCATGCATAGGGCGGCGGCGGAGGGACCCTCGGTGATGGATCCCGCGGCGGAGGAGGTTGCGGCCAGGGCGAGGCCGAGCCGACGACGGGACCGGGAGGCGGAGGAGGAGGCCGTGGGGAAGGAAGATGGTGGGCGGCGGTCGCGCTTGGGCTCGCGCTCGAGCGGCCGGGGAGGAGGTCAAGTGGCGGCGACGGAGGAGCGAGGCGCCCGGTGGCGGTGGTTGGCCGAGGAGGCGGAGAGGAGGGCCACGAGGCGGCGGCGCGAGGCTCTGCGTGAGGAGAGGGAGCCGACGGGGAAAGAGGGAGCGGGGACGGGGGAGGAGAGACGGCGGCGGCGGGCGCCTGGGAGGAGACGGGGTCGGTCGGTGGTGGGGAACAAGGAGGGAGGAGGAAGACACAGACGGGTTGATAGGGAAAGGAGAGGCGCGTGGGAGAAGGAGATAGCGGGGGAAGAGAGAGAGAGGGACAGGCGGGCTCGGGATTGCCCCAGGTGGTGGGACCGGGCGACAGGAGTGGGCAGGTGGCGACGCGGAAGTCACGGGGTGGAGCGGCTCGATTGGTTGGGATGAGGCGGGAGAGGCAGGTGGGGTCGGGGTGGGGCTGGCGTTGGCGTGTAGCAGCCAGGTGCGGGCGGCACGCGCGCGTGGTTGGTGGGGCGCGCGCGGTGGAGCGGGAGGGCGCGCCCAGGGGGTTTGTCCGCTTGCAGCAACATGGGGGCGCATGCAGCTAGGCGGGAAAAAAGGTGGCCAGGTGGGGCGTTGGGCGGGAGTTTGGAGGGAGTTGGGGTGAGGTGGCAGCGGGTGAGTGGGTGGAGATTTCCCAGGGTGATGTGGCGCGATGTGATAGGGTGGGGTGAGGTGGAGGGCTGGAGAAAAGTGGCTGGGTAGACTAGGCTTGGGTAGAAAAGGGTTTGGGCGGTCCTGGTTTTTGTACTGGGTGGCCGGCTGGGTCAGATCGGCCCGGTTCGGCTGCCCCCTAAAAAGAAAATGAATGTTTTATTATTTAAAACGGGGCTTTTGAAATCCGTTGGTAGACGAAACAAAATATTCCGGAGGCTCGGGTTTTGATTTGAAATAAAGACGGGACGTTTAGAAAACAAAACCATGTTTTCGAAAATAGTGTTTAAACAACCCATGCATGATGATGACGATGCTCAAATGCAATGTGACATGATGACATAAGCATGCGGTCATGATGATGCAATGCACAAAAACTACGCGATTTTCTAGTAGTGGTTTTGGCGGGGCGCCACAATTCGACACCACTAACAATGGATCTCGCCCTCGAGATCCGCCTCATGGTACCGGGAAGAAGGGCGGCGATCTGAATCTTCTCGCATCGTGTAGATCCTCGCGACACCACTAACAAGAGGTCGTTGTCCGTGATCATCGAGAGAACACTCCGGGAACAAAAGGTCGAAGGTAGAGGTATCAACAAATAAAGCCACCTCTAGCTTCGATAGAAAGAGGGAACCGATGCATTCTCATCCACTTCAATGTACAAAAGCGAATAGAAGGGGTAGTCGGCATGGGGGCCAATCCATCACGCACCCAAACTATTACTCCGCACAATCAGTAGAAAAGCGTGCAACCATTCTCGGAATCATACTGAAGATCTCGACAATCGAGGTTCAGAAACAAAGGAGTGATGCAGACTCTGCATCGGATCTGGCGTAGATGATGTCGTCGCGTCAGAAAACACTGGAAGGCACAATTAGGAACAAAGAGAAATCTAACAGATGAAGGATTCCTCTGATAGCACGAAGACCGGATGTAGAAGCATCGTTACCAAAGGAGGAAGCGAAACCCTGAAGGTACGACGGAAAACCCAACCACGAGAAATCCTGGACTAGAAGAAGGGAAGAGAACAGATCCAAAACACGCAGAGGTAAGAGGAGAACAACAGAGGGGTAAGGAATAAAAGCAGACTTAATCAGATCTATCCAACCGATTTTCCAAAATAGTTTTGACACTCTACTTCGGCCGTTAGCTAGGTTATCCTACAGGCTGGACTTGTGGGGTATCGTAACTGCTGAGCTCTGATACCACTCTGTAACACCCTTAGAATCGACCCTATGCAAGTTTTAGCGATCCCCGCCAAACCCACATAGAAACGATTCAAAGGTGCCCACCAGGCACTTTCGTGCGGGTGGAAAACGAAGTAATATCATTACACAATAGTCCACGATGGAACCCACAGAATATATATATATATACAACAACGACTCAAAGAGTCAAGAATACAGATATAACATACAAAGATCCAAATCACCTTGGAAACGATACAGCGTCCGAGTACGGACAAGATGAAAATTGAGCTAAGAGCCCTGAAGAATAACCAATGGCGTCCATAACCCTGCCCAGGCCAAGCCGGAAGGGTAACCCTGCTAACGACGTCGGTCTCAAAACCTGCTTAAACAAAAGGGGTGCCGACAAAGGGCAAAGGAAAAAGAGAGCGGTCAGTACTGAGGCCAGTACACGGCGAGACTAGAATTTGGCGGTCCTCGCCTACATAGGTATGGTGGACTGAGCGGCAGCGCGGCATGCACTAAACAACCTATAGAGACTCGAGATAACTGTCGGCTATCGAGAGGGATAAGAAAGACCTATTCGGAACCAACCTGATTCTACCACCAAACATACCCATCCTGGTATTTCCCCCTCGAGACCAAACTAGGAAGTCAACCGAGGAACTCACACAGTTGGCAGTTTTATTCGTTCCGTTATAGTTGCGGCAATTACTAGTCAAATATAGATAGCATGAGTCATCCTGATATAATAAGCAGTGGGCAGTTTTAGTTAACCATTCAGTTGTAGTTGCAACACTTACTAGTCAGATACGATTAGCATGAGATATCCCAAACCCAGCAGTGGTTGGTACTTTTATTTAGCCATTCCGTTGTAGTGAAGCTGATTACTAGTCATATCGGATACAAGTCAAATTATAACAGTAAACTTTAGTTATAGTTGTCTATGATCGAGAACTGTGCTGCAAGTCGTCCATAACCGCGGACACGGCTTCTCGAAAAGATTTAACCCTGCAGGGGTGCACCAAAGTTTCCACACGCACCTACACCCTTGTTTTTAGATCAGGTAGGTACAAGATCACAAAACATACACCCAACGGTATGTCGACGGGGTTTCGGACACGACGTTTCCCAGACCCAAAGCAAGCACGGAGGGCCACCCCACTAAGCTACCCGTAACGAAGTCGGCCTATCTCCGAGACGGACCCAGGGTTTGTGTCGACGGCTGTAAACGACTGGGAACCCGAAAGTGTGACTGGGCTTGTCGATACAGCGAAAACGTGTCACGGGGTTCCTAAACAGTACAGGCGCTCCACGCGCAATCGTAATTAAAACAGTAAAGCATGGCATAAGTACAGGATAGTAATAAAGCCCCAAACTACTTTGTGGCCCCCGGTACAATACTTTGAAATCAGGTACTAAATCGATGGGGGTGCCCACACACCCCACCTGTGGTTAGCGCGCTCGATCTCGGAACAGGTGTCAAGAACTCGGGGTCCTACGGGACACCAGTGAGCGGTTAAAAACCAAATATTGTCTATTACCCACCGGTGCCTCTGCATTATTTACCTACTTCAATTTTAGTTATTAAGCAGTAATTAAATCCATGATCATCTCCAACATTAAACATGCGGCAATACTCCAACAACTGTGGTACTTGACGACACGCAACAACACTTGAGCAAGCGACTACGACGCGCAAGTCCAACTATCTACCAATCAACAGGTAATAGGATGTGTCCAAGGCAATATAAGGCTGCAAGGGATATCACGGGTACGAAAACTAGAGCATCGCAACACAGATAGCAATAGATCAACAGGGGGGAATAAATACTATAAAAGTAAGATAGGTAGAAAGGGGGAGGTGCTCGCCTGAAAACACTGCCGAAGGATCATAACCGGAGAACTTGTCGATACTCGCATCCACTCACCGGCCTAATCCGCGAAGAAGCAAACACTAGAAGAAACACCGGATGCAATATTTAATACTACGGCGGAAGATCCGGCATGCTTATGATATGATGCAGATGCAGTGCAATTAGGCAATATTAAGCGGAACCGTGGTCCCGACAATTGATTATATGGTTCAAGTTGTTTAGAACCCCCGCAATTTAAATGTTGTTTTAATAGGGCGAAACATGGCATCGGTTCGCTACACCAATTTAAATGGAGTCCGGAATAAGACAAAGATATCCCGCAGATGGACTCCATATTTAATTATGAGGTGAATCGGCATAATGCCCCCAAACCACAGACGAGCCGGCAGGAGGAGGCGTCCGCAGGGAGACGCGCGGGAGGGGTCGGACGCAGACCGGTGGCGGAGCTCGCCATGGCACATCGATGCCTGGACCGGAGAGGGACGGCTCGAGGCAGGGCACCGGGGCCGGAGGAGACCAAGGCGGGGGTCGCTGGCCATGATGCTGCAGCAGGAACGAGGTGGAGCCGGGGGTTGCGGGAGGGCGCGCCGGTCGCGGGCTTGCTGGCGCGAGGGCGGCAGCAGGGTCGGCGGCGACGGGCGGTGGCGGGATGGAGCTTGGCCGCGTGTCGGAGGGAGGCGCAGGGAAGGCAAGACAGACGACGCGAGGAGGGGGAAGGCGGCGAGGCGGTCGCGGCATGCAGAGGGCGGCGGCGGAGGGACCCTCGGTGATGGATCCCGCGATGGAGGAGGTTGCGGCCAGGGCGAGGCCGAGCCGACGACGGGACCGGGAGGCGGAGGAGGCCGTGGGGAAGGAAGATGGTGGGCGGCGGTCACGCTTGGGCTCGCGCTCGAGCGGCCGGGGAGGAGGTCAAGTGGCGGCGACGGAGGAGCGAGGCGCCCGGTGGCGGTGGTTGGCCGAGGAGGCGGAGAGGAGGGCCACGAGGCGGCGGCGCGAGGCTCTGCGTGAGGAGAGGGAGCCGACGGGGAAAGAGGGAGCGGGGACGGGGGAGGAGAGACGGCGGCAGCGGGCGCCTGGGAGGAGGCGGGGTCGGTCGGTGGTGGGGAACAAGGAGGGAGGAGGAAGACGCGGACGGGTTGATAGGGAAAGGAGAGGCGTGTGGGAGAAGGAGATAGCGGGGGAAGAGAGAGAGAGGGACAGGCGGGCTCGGGATTGCCCCAGGTGGTGGGACCGGGCGACGGGAGTGGGCAGGTGGCGACGTGGAAGTCACGGGGTGGAGCGGCTCGATTGGTTGGGATGAGGCGGGAGAGGCAGGTGGGGTCGGGGTGGGGCTGGCGTTGGCGTGTAGCAGCCAGGTGCGGGCGGCACGCGCACGCGGTTGGTGGGGCGCGCGCGGTGGAGCGGGTGGGCGCGCCCAGGGGGTTTGTCCGCTTGCAGCAACGTGGGGGCGCGCGCAGCTGGGCGGGAAAAAAGGTGGCCAGGTGGGGCGTTGGGCGGGAGTTTGGAGGGAGTTGGGGTGAGGTGGCAGCGGGTGAGTGGGTGGAGATTTCCCAGGGTGATGTGGCGCGATGTGATAGGGTGGGGTGAGGTGGAGGGCTGGAGAAAAGTGGCTGGGTAGACTAGGCTTGGGTAGAAAAGGGTTTGGGCGGTCCTGGTTTTTGTACTGGGGTGGCCGGCTGGGTCGGATCGGCCCGGTTCGGCTGCCCCCTAAAAAGAAAATGAATGTTTTATTATTTAAAACGGGGCTTTTGAAATCCGTTGGTAGACGAAACAAAATATTCCGGAGACTCGGGTTTTGATTTGAAATAAAGACGGGACGTTTAGAAAACAAAACCAGGTTTTCGAAAATAGTTTTTAAACAACCCATGCATGATGATGACGATGCTCAAATGCATTGTGACATGATGACATAAGCATGCGGTCATGATGATGCCATGCACAAAAACAACGCGATTTTCTAGTAGTGGTTTTGGCGGGGCGCCACAAGGAGGAGAGGCGTCGTCGATTGGAGCCGCCCACGGAGAAGCTGTCGGTACTAGGAGACTCGCCGTCGTCGACTTCGTTGTTCGCCCCCGTCGCCGACCCTCGCCTGAGCCCCGTTGAGCGTCCCACGACCCCCACCTACCGCGCTAGGTTTCTGTCTCGCCGACGCTGCCCGACGTGGACGATGAACCAGAGCTGTTCGATTAGAGTTAGATCGTGCGGCCTAGATCAGCCCCTCACTGTTTGACTGACGCATGGGGACAACCACTTAACCAGCCCGCGCGTGCGCTGTGCGTAGTGGGCCAGCCCAGTTAAACCTCCCGTGCGGCCCAACAATTGAAATTTAGTTTTATTCATTTAATTTCAAACCCAGTTCTGTACCTAGATTCAAAAATCAACCCAGCTCAATTCACTAAACCAAAATGCATGAAACCAATTTTGTTAGAAAGGTACTTGAAGGCTTAATCCAAGCCTGTTGGATTAAAACCATTTGGATTTGTGGATCAACCATGGTAAAAATAACAAGGCAGAAGCTTTTCTGTATTCAAACATTTTTCAAAATTCAACCATAAGATCTTTTGAGTTGATTCCAACTCTCAAAAATCACATTTAACTATACCTTTCAGAATATATAAAAATATATGGGTTTACTTATAGAAATAATGATCAAATAATAAAAGAATGCCACATAGGCATTTCTAGTCACTTTAATTAAATAAAATAAAAAGGTTAAACCTTATTAAATTGTGACACCACTTTAAATCACATTCTCATGTACTGAAATATGTGGTGATGACTTTGCCACTTTGGAAAATGACCATTTTGGACCTTACCAAGTTTTAGAAGCCTAGTGGAGACCATCTTTGCAAATAAAACAATCACTTGCATGCTTACATGCATAACTTAGATCCCATTTGTTTTATGTGTGTGAAATTGTTTGATTGATCATTGGTTTGGAATGCTAGTTGATATTGTGTTTGCTTGATTGATTGTAGTGAAGTTAGAAAAGTGTGAGACTAGCAAGATCAAGGAGTGAACCAACATTCCCTACCAAAAGGCAAGTTACATTATCATCTAAAGTCCTACTATTTTCATTATACTTAGTGGATTTTGAAACATGCATGAAAATAATTCTATACTTATGCTATGCTAAATCCTAATAGGATACCCTATACATTCCTTAGTGAAAACAATGTAGTTCTTACATGCTTAGCCATGCTATATTATGAAAAGAGATACATGTTGAGATTTTATGGAATTGAGAAAAGGACTTGTGTTTTTATATAATAAAACAAGGACTCAATGAACCACCTGGGTGGCCAAGGATACTTTGAGTTTTGAAGAAGGTGGCAACAAAAGGAACCATGTCTATGGCAATCTCTTTGTGTTGTGCTCCAAAAGAAACCACCCAGGAAACTTAGAGATTAAACATGTTTCTCCAATTGTGGCTTTCGTGTGCAACCACATGCTATTATGGCTCTGGCTTAGTCAACTACATTGGGAAGACCCATGCATTGTCTTTAGTTTACTAGACATGGGGACCTGGAATCCTACATGGGTGCTGAAGACAAGCTAGCAATGATGTATGGGAGGACCCTTTGGAAAGACTTCGTCACATTCTCAATCTGCCAGTACTCCATCTTGGTGAGCACTAATCCAGTGGCCACTGGTGGCACAAAGATGGGATTGTGACATGTGGGTAAAGTGTGCAACTTCTGCAGAAGATAATAAAATCTAAGTACTTAGCCGTGTCCCCGGTTATGGAAAATACTGAGCAACTAAAGTTTGAAGCTATGGGAAATCTCGACATTCTAATTTCTAAAAGAAAACTTTTAAAACTTGATGCACTTGGGGGTACCAAGGAGCTCAAGAGATTTTGATAAAACTTGATGCACTTGGGGGTACCAAGGAGCTCAAGAGATTTTGATAAAACTTGATGCACTTGGGGGTACCAAGGAGCTCAAGAGATTTTGATAAAACTTGATGTACTTGGGGGTACCAAGGAGCTCAAGGGAATTTTTGACAAGGACTTGAACACTTGGAAACTTTACCAAGGAGTTCAAGGGATTTTTGAAAAGGAGATTTGACAAAGGACCAAAACCATTTTGCAAAGACAGGATAAAATATTGCTTTATGCAAATAAGCCTAAAACTCTACTTAGCCAAATATGCATGTAATGATAGGATCCACTTATATTCTACATAGTAGTGAAACTTGCCAATACAATTCAAATGTATTGACCCTTGTGGCTGTAACTTGTAATGTTGCAGGTTTGATTGATTTTAGTGAAGATTGATTGATTAGGATTATAAAGCCTACAACCAGCATTTGCCTGTGGCACTTTGAAGATGAAGGACTCCATGCCTATAGTTATTCCGCTACAATGTATTGTAATGGCCAAATGAGCTATGTAAAGGTGTAATAAAATTATGTTATTCCTGGTTATAAAGTTATATTATGACCTTTTTTTCCTGATATTACATCTAAACTGTGGATGCTAGCTATTGATCCAGGGACTAGCATTGTAAACACATGGGACACTCCCTCTACAGATGGTATCAGAGCTTTGTGTTGCCTGTAGGATTTGTAAACCTAGGATTGGACAAAAACCCTTAGAAAATAGGAGTTGTATTTGTTCCAAAACTTATTTACAAACAAACTTGTAAACTCTTTCCTCAACCATTTTGGTTTTTAATACTACCTCTCATCTATTTCAAACTTGATGGAAAAACCTACCCCATGGCCCAAGACTACACCATGTGCAAAGGACTTCCTCAACACTTTCAACTCTAATGACTTCAACTTCTTCAACTCTAATGACTTCAACATCTTTAGCATGTTCACCAAGGACTTCCAACTTGGATACCACTAAGGACTACAAGTGAAACAAGGAAATCTTGCTCAAGACCTAGAGACTGAGGGAATGCAAAAGTTAGAAGGAGTTCACTTCACTAGAAGTCAAGGTAACCAAGGAGTTTTTCCCAAAGAAACCATGATCTCATATAAAGAAGAATCAACCAAAGAAGAAGAGAAAGATCACAAGTAAACCCTATAGATGGACCACCATATTTTAGTTAAGTCAAACACACCAACTCATGTGGTGTAACAAAAATATTTTGTTGCCTAAGTGTGTGCTTGAACTTGTTGTTGAGTGAAATGTTTGGTTTGTGATTGCATGCACATTGCTTGTGTGAATTGTGATGTGTGTGATTAGGATTGATTCCTTAGAAATATCTTGCCTATTCTAATCTTCTTTCAACCCAAAACAGATGACTACTCCAAGAGACTCCAACCTCAAGGTTGATGACACCAACACCAACCAAGAGGACAGCATGAAAGAGCTCATAGCAACCCAACACCAGTTGAATCAAATGACAGCTCAGTTCATAGCCAACACTAGTAATAAAGATCCAGCCCTGCAAAAGTTTTTGGAAGATCAAACCCAACTGATGCTTAAGGTGACTGATCAGATGATTAAAATGGAAGAAAACTATTCCAAGAAAATTTATGACAACAAGGATGACAAAAATGTTATTCTAGATGGAGTCCCAGCTTGCATTATTTGTGGAGACAAGGATCATACTTCCAGGGAGCATGGAGATCAATGCCCCAACTGTGAGGAGAAACATCCTGTTGGACAATGTCCCACCTCTCAAGCTACTTGCTACCTATGTGAAGGAAATAACCATGTCCCTATCCAATGCCCCATCTACTCCATTGTGGAACAAAGGAAACAAGAAGGATCCAAGTCTACCAAGAAAGTTGATGACAAAGGAAAAGGACCACTTATACCCCCAAACAAGACAACCCAGTTCAAAGGATCAAAGAAACCCAAGAAGCAAAAGAAGGACAAAAGCCATGTGCAATGTCATAAATGTAAGGAAATGGGACACTATTCCGGTGAATGCCCAGAGAACCCAAAGAATAAGGAGATTGGCCAAGTAGTGTGCAACAACTGCAAAGAGCTAGGCCATTATGTAGCAACTTGTCCACAAGAGCCACGTAAAGAACTCAAAGATATCCACTGTTTCAACTGCAAGAACCGAGGACATTATGCAAGCAACTGTCCAGAAAAGATGAAGAACAAGTTGAACAAGCCTATGGAGAAACTCAACCTTGGCCCATGAGTCAAGCATGGAAACTAAGGACACAATGCAAATGTTTGCTCAAAGAAGTTCCCCAGGATCCCAAGAAGGACAATATGTAATTTTTGTTTGAAATTTTTTAAGGGTGGTAGTACCCTAGTTGTTTTGAGCCTACTTGTAACCCTAGCCTTCCCAAATCTCGGGACGACATTTATTTTAAGGGTGGTAGCCTGTCACATCCCAAGATTTTCCAAATCTTGTAATGTGAAAAATAAATGAATAAAATAAAACTTTGTTTGATTTTCAGGGCCAGAAGAAACTTTTTGAATTCAATTGGAACTTCAAACCAAGTTGAATTCAAATAAAATCCTAAAGGGATTTAAAAAAACATTTATTAAAGGAAAATAAAAATATTTAAAAATTACTATTTTGGATCTCTTAAATAAAAGGATTTTAGTTTCCAAATGAAATAGAAGTTTTATTAATAAAGATTAATTTATAGAGCCAAATTAAACCTTGGCCAAGCTTTTGAAATAAAACATGTTGTTTTGATAAAACTAGTAAAGGTTTATTTAATTAAAATAATAAGGATTTAAAATCCAAAATTTTATTAATAAAGGTTTTACTAATTCCAAAACATCAAAACTTATTTATTTGTTTGTTTAAAATAAGTTTTCCAAGTATTTTATATTCTCAAATAAAACCTATTGTTTTGGTTTTGAAAATATTTAGATTTCAAAAGGAGTTTTTAAATAAAACAAATCCTATTTGATTTATTAAACAAGGTCTATTTATTTAATTAATGATGGACCCTAAAATAAAACTATTATTTTGATTTTGGAATTCTGGTTTATGTTGCTAAACATAACCAAATCCAAAATTGCAAAGTTTGGAGATTGTTTGAATTGATTTGAACATTGTTTGTTTGTTTGAATTTTCAAAACAGAAATTGGAATTAGAAAAAGAAAAAGATTGCAGAAAGGAAAAAATAGGATCTGGACCAGCCCAGCCGGCCAAGCCCAGGAAGCCCAACAAACCAGCCCAGCTCCCCTCCCCGGAAGAAAACGGTTCGCACCAACTCCCTGACCCACAGAACCAATGACTGGTGGACCTCCCCCTCTCTCCTTTCCCACTGACCGACCGACCCCACTTTCCCAGCATACCCCTCTTCTTCCTCGCGACGACCACGCCGGCCGTTTCTGCCAGTGATTCCGCGCATTAATTCACGAGTAATGGCCGCGTTAATCTCGCCCCTGACCATGCGTACATAAGCACCTCTCCTCCCTCTGTCTTTCCCCTCAAACGCCAACCCCTCCTCGCCACCAGGCTGCTCTGAATCGAGCTCGCCCTCCCACTGCTCCGACGAGCTTCCACCTCCAATTTCGGTCGTGTCCTGCCACCCCGTGCCTCCTTGACCTAACTCACACCTTCCCCACCTCCTGACGCATCTGTCCGTGCCCCTCGTTCGACCGCGGGCGTCCCTGAGCGTCGACTCCGACAAAGCTCTGAGCGCCGCCGTCTGTCTCCAACTGCGATGACGTCTTCCAGGTAAACCAGACCGCCCCACGCCGTTTCATTCATGCTCCCTCACTCGCCTCGACCATGCGCAGCTAACCATGTCCTCTGTTTGTCTTCTTGTGACCCGTAGCATCGTCCTCGACCTCGACCGCGTGCAACCGTCGCCAGACCTAACTCCGGCGAGCAATTGCTGCAGTCCCCGAGCGCCCCTTGTCAAGCCAACCCCACGTCGAGCATCACCACTCCCTTGCGACTTCGGTGAGATTACTCCCTCCCTTTTTCGCTTCCTGCCTCGCCAGCGCCGCCACTATCTGGCCGCTCCGCCGCTCGCCGTTGTCCTAGCGCCGCCAGCTTTTGGCAAGTCAGTAGGAGCCGTTCGATCTAGATCGGGCGAGCAAGATTAGATCACTTAACCGCGAAGGGGTACGTGTCCTGTGCCGCACGATCTGATTAGATCCAATGGCTGCAACTACGCGATCCGGCCGAACCGTTACCAGCGAATGACGACGCGACACGTGGCCAGACTTTGGTTAGAACTGATTTTTGAAAACAGATTTGTTTGTGATTTTCAAACCTTTGTAACTTTTGATCCACACGTCCAAAAATTGCAAATTTGATATCATTAGAATCAGTGGAACAAGCCCTAGCCAACCATGACCTTAGTTTAGTAAATAGTATCTGTTAGTTTGCTTGTTTTTGCTGAAACATTTGTATGCTTGTTTAGCTTAGAAAAATGATTCAAAAATGTTTTTAGGGTTAAAACCTGTGCAAAATGGTTTGTTGTGAACTTACTGACCCTAGGAACCAAACCATGGTTTTGAAAATGGATTTTATAAAGTTTAGGATGGATTTTTTGACTTAGCCCATTTCTAGTCAAATAAGAATAATGGTTTAATTATGAAAATGGTTTTGGAGTAAAAACTTTGGGATTTTTTTGGATCAAACCTACTGACCCTAAACACCAATTTTTGAGAAACAACAACTTATTTGGTGAACCACTTAAAGTTGTTGCTTGATAAAAATATTTTCTACCACATGAAATGATGAATGGATTTAAAAATAGTTTTTGGGCAAAAACCCTTTTGCAAATGACTTTGCCACTTTGGAAAAATGACCACCTTGAGCCTTACTAAATTTAGAAGCCTAGTGGAGACCATCTTTGCAAAATAAAACTATCTTGTGCATGCTCCCATGCATGACATAGAATCCATTGAATTTATGTGTGTGTTATGTTGACTTTGGTTGGGAATGCTAAGTTGATGTTGTATTTGCTTGATTGATTGTAGTGAAGTTAGAAAGTGTGAGACTAGCAAGATCAAGGAGTGAACCAACATTCCCTACCAAAAGGCAAGTGACACTATCATTCAAAGTCCTACTATTTTCATTATACTTAGTGGATTTTGAAACATGCATGAAAACAAATTTTATACTTATGCTATGCTAAATCCTAATAGGATACCCTATACATTCCTTAGTGAAAACAATGTAGTGGTTACATGCTTAGCCATGCTATTTTTGAAAAGAGATACATGTTGAGATTTTATGAAGTTGAGAAAAGGACTTGTGATTTTATATAATAAAACAAGGACTCAATCAACCACCTGGGTGGCCAAGGATACTTTGAGTTTTGGAGAAGGTGGCAGCAAAAGGAACCATGTCTATGGCAACCTCTTTGTGTTGTGCTCCAAAAGAAACCACCCAGGAAACTTAGAGATTGAACATGTTTCTCCAATTGTGGCTTTCGTGTGCAACCACATGCTATTATGGCTCTGGCTTAGTCAACTACATTGGGAAGACCCATGCATTGTCTTCAGTTAACTGGACATGGGGACCTGGAATCCTACATGGGTGCTGAAGACAAGCTAGCAATGGTGTATGGGAGGACCCTTTGGAAAGACTTCGTCACATTCTCAATCTGCCAGTACTCCATCTTGGTGAGCACTAATCCAGTGGCCACTGGTGGCAAAATGATGGGATTGTGACATGTGGGTAAAGTGTACTCCTTCTGCAGAAGATAATAAAATCTAAGTACTTAGCCGTGTCCCCGGTTATGGACAATACTAAGCAACTAAAGTTTGAACTATGGGAGATCTCGACATTCCAATTTCTAAAACAAAAACTTGATGCACTTGGGGGTACCAAGGAGCTCAAGAGATTTGATAAAACTTGATGCACTTGGGGTTACCAAGGAGCTCAAGAGATTTGGTTAAAACTTGATGTACTTGGGGTTACCAAGGAACTCAAGAGAATTTGTTGAAGACTTGAACACTTGGGGTTACCATGTAGTTCAAGGAGATTTGATAACAACTTAAACACTTGGACTTTACCAAGAAGATTTTCAAAGATTTGACAAAGGACCAAAACCATTTTGCAAAGACAGGATAAAATATTGCTTTATGCAAATAAACCTAAAACTCTACTTAGACAAATATGCATGTAATGATAGGATCCACTTATATTCTACATAGTAGTGAAACTTGCCAATACAATTCAAATGTATTGACCCTTGTGGCTGTAACTTGTAATGTTGCAGGTTTGATTGATTTTAGTGAAGATTGATTGATTAGGATTATAAAGCCTACAACCAGCATTTGCCTGTGGCACTTTGAAGATGAACGACTCCATGCCTATAGTTATTCCGCTGCAATGTATTGTAATGGCCAAATGAGCTATGTAAAGGTGTAATAAAATTATGTTATTCCTGGTTATAAAGTTATATTATGACCTTTGTTTCCTGATATTACATCTAAACTGTGGATGCTAGCTATTGATCCAGGGACTAGCATTGTAAACACATGGGACACTCCCTCTACACAGTGGGTTGTCGGCGGGGCGGCATCTGTTGGGACAACATAGATGATTTATGGATAGAAATACTAGAGAAGTAATACTATCCATAACTATATGAAGCAAACAATTGGCACACAATCAAACAATCATTGCAAACAACACTCAAGCCAAAATAGTTTCATTGATGTTACAGAAGTTTTGTTTTAGTGGCATACCATCCACAAAATAGTTTTCCATTGACTAATATTCATTTGGGGGTGAACCTACAATCACAAAAGCAATGGATAGAATCTGTCCTGAAACTACAACAGTGTTCACGAATTTTTCTGGGCACCTTAAACTCATCAGGAATTTTAGCCAATTTTTGTGCACGTACTACAGGTAATTAAGCTCCAGATCCTATTTTTGAGATTTTTCTGAGTTACCAATAAAATATGAAAAATCGCGTGGTACAACAGGTCACGCAGAAAACTGCAGCAGTAATCTCATGAATTTCAATCAAATTACACCATCAAAATTATTTAAAAAACACACGAAAACTCCAAAAACTTTAGAGTTTCAAAATAATAGATTTTAAACAATACATCACACAATATGGTTCAATACAAACAAGCAAGCAACCTATATTGTTATACCTCATCAGTTGGTAAGATCAATATGCTAACACGATATCGATGATCTCTTAAAGAGATAAAATATGGTGGTCTAGGCCTAACCAAACTTGGTGAGATGTTTATTTATGCCATATTATTTGTTCTATTACTTGTAGGCCAAATCTTATATAGTGATTTGCTTTATAGAAAACTTCTAATAAGATTTTCCAATTCTTGTAGTTTTCATGGTAGATCACTTCTTGTACTAGTCAAATAAATGGACATCTACAAGTTTGAACAAGGAGAGGTGTTGGAAAAGATAGACAAGTAATATAAGAACTCTAATAAGTATAAAATATGATAGTTCTCCTAATAGAGGTCTCCATTTGCTAATCCATTTCTAAGGTCACGATCCTACAGTCAACACACAGCTTTGATACCATCCTGTAACACCCTCGCCTGATAAGGCTGAGTTCATGTGTATAGTGCCAATTCTTGGATGGGTTCACTAGCACACACAGTACAAATGAATACCAAAGAATTTAACAGTGCATCATAAATAACGAATTGATCCAGAATTTGCAATTATTACAATAATTCTTAGCACGCAGGCTAGCTCAAATAGTTCAATAGCAAACGGAAGCATAAATATATAGTAGACTCCATCTTCAATTTCCCACAAGTGAACAAATGTTGAGTGGAGTACCGCGACCTATTCGATCACTCAGAATCGGAATATCCTGCAACATAAAACGTAGCAGCCCCGAAGGGTCAATACATGGAATGTATGGCAAGTACCGCTAAATAGGGAGACAGTAGACCTAGTAGCTACATGCTTATTTGGCTGGTGGAGCTGTGGCTAGCTTGCATTTGCCAAACACTTTGTCCAACTTTATTAAACCAATTTGATTCACAACAACCCATTAAGTTCACCCATCAAGTTTTAGAAATCAATAAATAAGGATGAGCGAGAATATGTCATAGTATCAATATCAATCAACTCTTTTGTCCATAACCGGGGACACGACTAAGCACTTAGTTTATACACCCTGCAGGGGTTAGTACACTTTACCCATGTGACTTGGACAGCCCAGCTCGTACCACCACACGCATATTGTGTGACGATAGGGAGAAGTCCAAGAAGAGACCGTTCGGGAAGTAGATCCCCAAATCTCACTGTGCACCGGTCCCAACCTACCATTCACTACATCTCTGGCTACGCTGAGTTCGGGTCACCATGACCTACTGAATCCAACCAGCCACCCATTTCTTACTGGCACATGGTTGCACACGTAAGCTACTGAAATAAAGACAACTAATCCTTCTCAATGCCCTGGGCGACATTTCCCACCATTATTCACACTCCGATGACTAATCCAGCCACACCGCCCAGTTAGTTCATTGACATTATGTTATTTTAGTAGAACAAAACCTTTACTTTACCAAAGCATGATCCCTTCCTCGTATCTACAGCAATGCTAAGCACATCTACCATACAGGAGCTCAACTACAAAGGATTTCCCTACCACAATACATAGGACATAGCATAGCATAGTAATACCTACACATGTAGCTACAAAAATACACTACAATGCTGCAGTGACTCATCATACTACTGCATGATGTAGTACACTATAGTCGTTGACATAACACCAATGAAACACCGTTCACTAGTATTACATCCCTCAGAGTGGTACAACAGAAACACAGCAGGTCCAAGACATGACTATAGGTTACAATTCAACTCTTTATACAAGATCCAGAGAACACTCTAGGTCAAAGAGAGAGAAAGAAAGTTCTTACAAAGAAGAATTATGAATAAACAACTCAAAAAAAACTATCATACTAATAAGACTAGTATCCGAACTATTGGTCTGACATTGCTACTATTGCAATACACTAAAGAAATAGGTTCTATGGCTAGAGATTATATTCCTATCTAATCAGTAACTTCGTCTTCACTTGAGTTGATGTATATGTTGACTTTCTTGACTTCATTGAAGAACTTTAGCTTCTGGTGATGATTCCTGGAGCATAACTTGATGCAGACGTCGTCTTAGTGGCTTCAGAATCTAGCAAGAGTTAAGAAGATACGTTGAGTACGAGCGTACTCAACAAGTTCACTAGAAAAGGAGTGTTTGATGCACTATATCTATAGCCACAGACCATAGGTCATAGGCAATGCAAGTTTTCATAAACATTTCTTCAAAGGTTGCTTTTATTCTCAAAAGCTATGTCCGTCAGCCTTCACGGGTTTACCAGACTTTCATGGAGTTCCTTTCTCGCCGCGTTCGCAGCTCCTTCCCGGAACAAGGAGTAACAAGTTATAGTTCTTACACTTTGTAGAGGTGCGTTACTTTACCCATGAGAGATCAAATCCTTGTTGCACAACAGGGCGATCTTTCCTGTCCACACTTCCTATGGTGTGGGGCCCAGTAGATGATCCAAGCCAATCACTGCCCCCTTCGTGACCTCGCATGCCTCCTTGGTGTACACCATGCCCACCTATTGAATTACGGTAATGGTTTGTACAGACCGTTAGATGCCAGAACTATCGTGGGACGTTGAGGGTTCCCACCCATATGATGCATATGCTCTACGAATTACCAATTAATATGCACGCTATGAGTGATAACAGCCACGACCTGCACATCCGGCTACATGCGAGAGGAAGAAGATACAACCGACTTCTCTGTCCCATTCCAAATGTCATGGTTAACGCGTGATATACGGCGCAAGAATCACAGGCGACATTGGCTGTTAAGTCCTAGATAATATGTTCCTTTACCACCGGAACTTTCATAGTAGGTTATTACCTCATGGTAAATAACCTATAATCATATTATTATGAAAATAGTGTTTTTTGACTTTTTTCAAATGCAGGCGATGACAACACTGGATTTGCAAAATACTTTACAGAAAATAATCGAAGGGCATGAGCAAGTGTGAACTTGCCTTTTGTGATTGCAATATTATGAACTCACGGTCTTCAAGACAATATAAAAGATCCAATATCTGAAATCAGCATCATTGGTCCGGTAAGGACTAATGTTTAAAGAAGCAAGATGCTTTTATGCATAAGTAATGTAATGAAATTTCGTAAACTCGAATCCCGGGGATAACGTTGTTCTAGGGTTTGGATATTGGAGATGGTTACTTTAGAATGTGTTGTCCTTTTAGATAAGTTTCATACTTATGCTTCTTATTAAGGCTTGTGAGTGTGTGTGAAACAACATGTAATTATAATGGTATACAACAATAAGATACACACCTAGGGAATGCTACTTAAGATTGATTACACCTTAATTGTTTATCTTCAAATTTCACTTTACAAGTAATGTCACTTATCAAGGACTTAAGTGTTATCAATCCTAAGTATGCAAGTAAAGTATAAAGTAATGTGATTACGATTAATTGTCATATTTTGACTTAAGTGGCAAAACGAATAACTTTTGAAGAAAAGATTTCTTTATTAAGGTTTAAACAATCCTTGTGGTTAATCAGAGGTGGTCGACGTTGTTTGTGTTTGCTTGGATAGTTTGGATTTGAAATTCTTTATAACGTAATTACAACAGACCAAAGTTAACTATAAAACACATAACAATATCTTTAGCATAATATTTAAGGTCTTGTAGACTAAAGTTAACTTTAAAGAAATAGATGGACTTAAGGTATATTGCTTATGTTATTTGTACCTTGTGTAGTTTATAATGTTTCCTTAAAGTTACTTAAGAATGGTTATCCTTTTATTTGGTGTAGTGGTTTCTCAAGATTATAATGGAGTAGAATCATTTATGTTTTTATAAATGCGTGGTTATGGGTTGTAATCAAGGTTATAATATTACTTAACTACTTATGAATTCACTATAGTGTTTTTATATGTTGATAAACTTGGGGTTAAAGTAAAGGAATAGGTTTTATTTCATTACAAATTATTCTTGGAGATTTTATATTGGATAAGGATCCTTTTATAAAATAATCTACACTTATGGTTGAAGGATAATTCCATAAAATTGTATTTAAAATGTGTTCAACCATTTTGACTTCATACTATCAATATTTAGAACTAATACTATTTATTAGTCTATATTAACTAATTTTTAGAATTTTTAGCAAGTTTTATTTACCCTTATATGAATTATCAACTAAGGAAATAGTTTAAATTCAAATTATTACAGTGTTGTAAATTTGTATTTACCTCAAAAGTGGAATATTATATTTTTAATATGTAGATATTATTTTTGTGATTATTTTGGTATTTTACATTTATTTTTATGATTTAAAAATAATAAGTTATGATTTTTATAAGATTTATTAATTTATAAATACTTAATAAATAATAAATATTTAATTAGGTAAAATAATAATGCATGATTATAGTTTTAAATTATAGTTCTTATATTTTTAACATTTACCAATATTAAAATATGAATTTTCAAATATTATTATTTTTATAACCTTTAATAATAATGATTTAAATAATTAACATAATAATGTTTGATATTAGTTTAATGTTATAGATTTTATTTTTCTAAATTTTTTCATATATTAAACACATTTTTCTGAGTTATAAAACAAAAGTTATTAAATTTATAAGAATTATTCATTTCCTAAATTATTAAAAACAAAATAAAAAAGTAATTACTGCATCACTGCTAACGTAATTACTTAGGTTAATCTTTTTATACCGCACCCAAACTTAGCCCTAGTCACTGACCAGTGGGCCACATGCCACATCACATATCCAGATTAGTAAATACAATTGTTACTAAATCTATTTCTACTCTTAGTCAATGACAGATGGGACCAGGGAAAATGTCACATGCCACATGGACAAGGACCAGCCAAACAGCTGACCATGTCAACTCTGACGCATGCATGGTGTCATTGTGACATCAGCACGGCCACCACCCCCAGAAAGTGGTCACCGGCGGTGAACCGGGGCTCCCCAGTAACCGTGGATGGTTGTGTTAGAACCGTGAGGGCAAGGCGATCCTAGGGTTAGTGTCAACGCTACTTTTTAGTCGCCGGAGTTGATCCAGTGATGTCCTACGGTGGTGGCGCTCGTCGGCCCGACGACAAACTCGAGCTACAAACGATTCAACGAAGCGTAGTTAGGGTTGTTCGATGCAGAAACTCACCCCCGACGTGATGAAGTGGTCGGCGATGTAAATGGTGACCAGAGGCGAGTAAAAGGTCACTGATTCCGATCGGCGGCTACGGAGGAAATTGATGAAATTCGCTTGACTCCATACTCCCCTTGATTCCATGATGCGCTCATATTATCAACACTCGGTGGCGCTTCTCCTCGACACCTCCACGCATGTCAAGGTGGACTACAACGACATATAGCCAAAGCTCGTCGTTGGCGGCGTTGATGCTATTGGGGAAAACAGAGAGAGTTTGAGGGGGAATTGAGGAGAGATGAAGGTAGACGAGGCTCGGGCGATCCTCATCCCACTTTTTATATGGTAAGGCGAGCTCAGACACGGCGACACGGTGACGACGACGGCCGAGATGTGGCGGTGGTGTTGAATCTTGTTAGGGGCACTAATCACTGCGCGACTCCTACTAGCGGACTCCTAGTAGCTAGGGCAAAGCTCAGAGGGGTCAATCGTGTCTGTGGAAGTCCAAAATGGCGGCGGTGAGGTGGACTCGCCGTCGGCGTGTCGGCCATGCGAAGGAGAATGAGGAAGAAGACCCTCTCCTGAGGTGGTTCCCGTCCGTCAGCCTCATACCGAAACAGTATGCGGGCTGGGCTGCGTTGGTGGGTTGACTTGATGGGCCTCAGGGACGCGCGCGTGGCGGCAGATAGAGAAGAGGAAGAATGGGCCACGGGCCAGAAAACTGTTCTTCTTCTTTTTCTTTAATATTTTCTAGATTCTGTTTTCTTTTCTAGCTTTTTTATTTAAGCAATTGTTTTGACTTATCTTTATGAAATTTCTTTGCTAAATACTTGCAGCAATAATAAGATTATTTAGAATCAATTTGGGAACTTTTATTATATAATGTTATATTTCTTTATTTTGTTTATATAGATACTTCTAATATTTGGTAATGGCTTTTGTTATTAATTTTCTTCTATAATAAACCATGGATTTATTATATGATATTTTATTATTTATTTATAAAACTTAATTCTAGTTAACTCATAGTTTGGAGAAAATTTAATATGATAATCTTATATCATTACTTGATGCATGATATTCTAAGGAATTAAAATGGCTAATATTATTCCCTTCAATCTAGAAAATTTTCAAGGTATATATTTTATTATACCCAATATAGGAGTTAGGGTTTTAGGGATTGGTTAATTATGTTATACCCTTATAAAATGATTTCTATTTCCTCCTAAAGAATGTAATGATAATGGTTTAAGATAGATAAATATATTCAAAGTATGTATCCATCTTTATTATTATATAACAATCATTATATAAGAGAATTTAATTATTAGGGTTCTCAAAATGGTGAATTCTATTATTCAAAACCTACCAACAGGTGAATCCTAACCACCCTTCTTATTTAAAATATGCATAGTTGTTTTCTGGAACTAGCTATTCATTATTTGCTTAAGTGTGATTAATATATATATGGATATAATATTGCGCATAATGGTTTATAGTAATTTCCAATTATGTGATACACATGATTTAGAGGTTTGAAAATGTCAAAGATGTACTTGAGTGATTTGATATAGGAAAATATTCCTATAAACCATTGTGGAAACAAGATGGTTTATCAAACATATGAGATGGACATTATGTTTGGTTATAGATTTAGGGTTTAGTGTTTACCAAGAATTCCTATCTTCCATACTTCACAATTCTTGACTTCTACTTAAAGAATTCCTTTCCTAGATATACTATTTCTTCCTATCCATCATCATGTGTTAACATGATGAGATTTACTTCACAAGAATATTCTATCCACCTTTATTCTTCTAAATCCATTTATAAACCCAATGATCTTGACACTAAAGCTCATCATAATCTTCTCATATAGATAATTCTCATCTCTAGAATATTTCTTATGAATCTAATTCCCCTTGGATGATTACTCTATTACTTCCCAAATTACTCTGTAATCTCACTTATAAATCTTATAAGCTTTTCACTGAAGCTTTTCATAAACTTCTCATATCTATACTTGGTTATATCATCTACTTCACTAATGATCACCTCTAATCCATTAAGTAGTTACTTCTAACTCCTTTCATATACTTCCTTTATCCTCATCACCAATATTACTTCAATAGATGTATACATCAAATCCTACTTCACCTCAAGTGTTTAGTATTTCCAAAGAGGAAAATACTACTTCTTTTATCTAATGTTTCTCTAACATCATCTTAATCATACTATCTTGTCTCTACTTGACTCCAGTATCTATGTAACATCCCAAAAATACCAAACTTAGATCATCAAACATTAATCATCAAGATTAGGGTTAACAAAAACTTTTCTAAATAAACTCATGAATGCATGTATATGTGTATGCATGGATTTTGAATTTCTTTAAAAACCACCTTGTTTGTGTGATCCTTTGCTTGTAAAATGTTTCATAGGTGAAATGAACATCATCTAAAACATTTCCCACACTTTCCTTAAAGAAAAGTAAATCAAAACAAATATATTAAGTGAATGGTCATTTTGACCAATTTAACTCCCATGCCTACTTTGGCTGTCTCAAACTTTCAGAACCTAACAGAAACTTTTCTGGATCTTTGCACCCCTTGAATGTACTCATAACAGAGTATCAAGGCCCACTTTGTGATCATCCAGAAACTTTCAAATGCATAGTTTAAATGACAATTCAAAATTGAATCTTCTTCATATGGGAAGATCCCACCTTTTCAAAACCCACTCAAACAAGCTCAACTTTCAAAACCCAAGCATCTGCAGACTCACCAGCACCAATCTAGCAAACCCACCAAAAATCATTTCAAAATTCAAAACTTGATTTCATGCGGCCATTTCATCAAACAGGTTGCAGACACAAATCAAACAAAACATCAAACACTATAGTGTGTAGTGATTCTTGCCTAACTTGTTCCCTAGTTAGCTCACACACAGCTCAGTAGATCATCTAGAAAGATTATCCCAACACTAGCACCCCTGTGAGCTTGCCATTGCCATTAATGGTGAACAGCCGAGCACCCCA
This sequence comes from Avena sativa, assembly GCA_916181665.1. NCBI lineage: Eukaryota > Viridiplantae > Streptophyta > Magnoliopsida > Poales > Poaceae > Avena > Avena sativa. Next base: position 225,511,290 of record OV702296.1, read on the forward strand.
ATGTCACCCCATTATGGACAGCAAGCTAGAGGAAGAACTAGTCGTGCCAACCTTGTCTAGGAGGCAGCCCACCATCCATCGCCACTCATTGTCCCAGCCGCAAGCGTTGCCAAGCCCTAGACCACGCGCACAAGACGCGCCCAGACCATGCCGAGCGTGCGCCAGAGCGCCACTCTCGACCAGCATCCACAGACCGCGCGCCGCCCTCACCGCGTGCATACACGATCGCCATTAACCCAGGAGACCGCCAAACATCCCCATTTGCCGCCCCGTGCCGCACAGCAACCATCCGCCGTCGAAGACGCCGCCTCTGCCGCGCAGAGCACCGGCCGTTCTAGACCAAACCACACCGCCCCATGCCTCGCGACCATGTCGTTGAGCATCGCCAGGAGACACAGCACCGTCCCCTACCCTTGCCCATGCCAATAGCCGCCTGTAACGTCGCCCCCGACGAGCTCACCGTGCGCCCCGACGGTCCCCTCGCTCGACTATAAATAGAGGCCACCCCCGCTCGATTTCTTCACACCATCTCACTCCCCTCTCCTCACCGATCGTGCCACACCATTCTTAGAGCAAGGAGAGCACCACCTCGCCGGAATTTCACTGGAGCCTGCCGCTGCCGGAGAAGAAAGGAGCCAGCGATTGGAGCCGCCCCAGGAGCTGCCGCGACCACCCCTGAGTTCGCCGTCGTCGACTTCGTCGTTCGCCCGCCTCGCCGACCCTCGCCAGTACCCCGGTGAGCCCCCAGCGACCCTCACTGGCCGCGCTAGGTTTCGTTCTCGCCGGAGTTGTCTCGCGTCGACGATGACTCCCAGCCGTTAGATTAGAACTAGATCGAACGATCCACGTTGCCCCATACCGCTTCGCCCAGCCCCGTGTCACTGACGAGTGGGGACACTCACTTAAGCAGCCCGCGGGAGCACTGCGCTTAGCAGGCCGGCCCGTTAGAATTTCCCGCGCAACCCAGTTATTCAAATTAAATCTTTTTCTATTTCAATTCAAACACACTTCTGTACTCAACTTCAAAAATCAACCCAGATCGATTCATTGCTCCAATTTGAATGAAATCAATTTTGTTGGAAAGGTCTGTGAATGGTGAATCCAAGCCCGTTGGATTCAAGTCATTTGGATCTATAGATCACCCCTCGTAAAAATAACAAGGCAGAAGCTTTTCTACATTCAAACATTTTTCAAATTTAAACCATAATATCTTTTGAGTTGATTCCAACTCTCAAAAATCACATTTAACCATACCTTTCAGAATATATAAAAATATATAGGTTTACTTGCAGAAATATTGTTCAAGTAATAAAAGAATGCTCCATAAGCATTTCTAGCCACTTTAATTAATTAAAATAAAAGGGTAAAACCTTATTAAATTGTGACACCACTTTAAATCACATTCCCATGGACTACAATATGTGGTGATGACATGTGTCAACATGATCTCATGTTTAGTTTGGAGAATATTAAATCTTAAGTAATTTTTCAATGAGTAGAAATTACTTTTCTAAAAATAAAAATATTTAAACCAAGCCTTAACCTTGTAATGTTAGAGATGATGCTAGATCATCTATAGGACCCTTGTGTGTGATGATTGCAAGTAGTTAAGTATTGTTTGGTGATTGTGTACCTCGTATTTATTCATAGACGCTAGTACCGACCAAGGATACGAGGAGGAAGGAGGATACTACGAAGAGGAAGCCGAGGAGAACTTCAACCACTGCTCTGCACAAGGCAAGCTTATATTGACACTAATGCAAGCTAGTAACTATGCAAGCTTATACTGATATTGATGCAAGCTAACCCTTGCAAGATACCCTACTGATGCCACAAACCCATACTTGTGATATGACTACTATATGCCTTAAGCATATGTGATCATACCCACTTGATAAACCAAATCCTAGTTTTATGTGCAAGCTTCTTACTTTATTTCTTTATCAAAGCTTACTTAGAGTCTACCTAAGAGTTTGGTAGATACTAGACAGTTGTGCTGAAGGTTGCATAAAGAGCATAAAATTTGGCCTAAGCTAGATAACCTTGATGTCATCCTAAGGCATGAGTTTGAACTTAGTTAAAACCCCACTAGTTTACCACCCCTCATCAGTGCTTACCCCCACCTGTAAATGCTAGTGCTAAGCATAAAACTTGATCAACTTTAGATGGGAATACTTGGTGGAAAAATGGTTATGAAAACCTTGGAATGATGGATCATTCTATTGAAATGTTTTGGACATGTGTTTCCAAACACTTGATGATTTTGGTGATGAAAATGTTGAGGCATGACCCTTAGCCCTTTATAAAACTGATGGTTATCTGGATGCGATACCATTCCAATTTTATCGTACAACCACAATACCCAAAGATTGGGTAGGGCTTGACTGGAAACTTATATTCCTTAGTATTAGTTTCCTCACGGCCAAGGTCTGAGCTGAGGCTACCTTGTGAAGATTGTCCACCTGTGCAGTACCCAAGATGACAGTTGGTCATGGTTGGGAGGCCAAACTCACAGGAGAGGTGCTTATACTAGGGCGTGTAATCGAAAGGTTAGGATTGATTATCCGCATACTGAGTATGTGAATTCAGGATTTGTTCCTGACGGATGTATCAAATGTTGTGGTGAAAGTGTACAATCTCTGCAGAGTGTCAAACTATTCGAATAGCCGCGTCTGCAGTTATGGACAGTTGGAGTGGCCATACTGTTCCCCCGTCAGACTTTTCAAAATGACTTGTGAAACAAATTGAGACTTTGACTTGACCACAACAGAGTTGTGACCTGAATTACAAGATCCCACTTAGGAGTTATAAAATTGTGACTAGCTTTGGAACTGAGTAGAGATAAACCTGGCTTTTTGCAAAACAACCCTAGAGCCTAGTGTCCTATTATCCAAAAACCCCTTACCTGTTAGTATTAGTTTGCGAGTACTTAAAGAGTACTCATGGCTTTGTCCCTGGCTATTCCCATGGCCAGACTATGAAGAGGAGTACCTGGAAGATGGACCCCAGGAAGGTTACGACAACTAGGATCATCTCCCATCGTCAGCATTGCCTGTGACCCTGAAGATGGAGCTTCGGCTACGCTACCGTTATTATTACGTATTCCGCTGCTTGAAGTTGTATTAAGAATTGGATCATGAGATCCCTATTTGTGTAAGAACTTATGTATCGTTGTAACAAATGATGTACTATGGTATCCAATTCTGTTATGTCTCGCAAAAATGGTAATCCTGGGATTGCGATGTATGGCATAACAGGCATCTAGGATTGAAAAATCCGGGTGTTGACAATCTAATACTCCAACCTCACATTATATTAATATGGCTTGTCATGGCTAACCTAGGATAACATATCTATACTAGGTTTCAATCATGTTTTATCCACCAATGTCACTTATACATGATATAAGTATCCAATCTTGGTGAGTAAGGCATGATCATTATAATCCTTTGATCCTTTATGGTTTAGGTTTCTAGTTGGCTAATCAAGGCTTCCATCCATACAACATTACAATTGTATTATAATTATCTTTTGTTTATCTCTATTGGATTAAGATATATAATTCATTGACTATACCTACTTGATCCAATAGGACTACTCCCGGTAACTATCTTCAGGATTCATCCTTGTTATCTTCTTTGTTACCATATAAATATATATTCCAAATAACTCTTCTATCCATTCAGGAGTGAGTTAACTCCATCAATTATCATATTGATCTAATTTTCTTCCAACATTCCCATCCTATAGATGATATTTAAATCTAGCATTTCCACCTACCTCTTCTTACTTCTTTCTTTATAGGCACTTAAGTGAATGCTATGATATGGTTAAGAGTTGCTAGATTAAGAATTGGTGATCAATAGTTGATTATTCAACATTGATGAACAACAGATATTGAGATAGGATTCCATAAGGATTGGTATGGAAAGAAAGATATATGGTGAATGATCTTGACTTGGTTTCTTTCCTACTCAATCTCACTAAAGAGTTAAGGTTGGGTATTACCATGATACTCATGGTATAAACAGATGAGATTAAGATAGATCAAGATTTAGTTGTTCCATTCCTATTACTTAAGTTATGTTTATAACTTGGTATTCATGAGTGGTGTAATGAATACTAGGATATGATTACTTAAGGATCAAATATAAATCATTAAATAATATATTAGGGTTTAACTTTCATTACATTTGATCTACCCTTAGATCAAATATCCTTTACCCAAAACAAGGTTTTAACAAAGGTCATATTGAAACTTATCGCAGTCAACTTGATGATCTACTTCAATTCCATCGAGTTGAGAGAAGCTTCAATCACTTTGATAAATTTTGTTCAAAAGCACAAAAATTATTTGGATTTTCTATGTATGAATGCAATGCACACATCTGGGTTCGGCACACATCTGGGTTTGGCTTATTTCTAAGCTCTAATGCTGGGATGTTACAGACTCTCCCCCTTAAAATAAACTTCGTCCCCGAAGTTCGTAAACTCTCATGTTTCAGAGTAAGGAATTGACTTGTGTTGGTTACGGCATTTCTGAACTCCATGGTAACCTTAATGGGAATAATTGTAGCATTCCATATCCAGATCTTTTCCTTGAATTCTTATCATTCTTGGTAATCTCCAACTTGTTGTCTTTAATACACCAAAGTTTCTTTTACTATTCTTCTTTAGGAATATGTCCTTATTATAAACTCCTTAATTTGGGGTCTCTTCTTAGTTCCTTTTCCTGATTAGGTATCCTAATCCAACTCCTTTTATTTAATCATCGAACTCTTTCTATACTATGTAAGGTCTAGGAAGTCTAACTAAAACAGGGTTTTTCAATTCTATTGGACAATATTTGTGGCAAAAAGACTAATCTTTGATTTGTCATTATATGAGTTGTATTGGTAGTCCTTCTGAAGATTGGACTTTAAACTCATTTAGTCCATACCCATTGAAATTTCTTATTTCTCTGTCCATGACCAATTGGATGTGTTTTATTCCCTCTCAAGGATCACTTAAGAGTTTTTTTATTAGACTGAGTCTATTATTTCACCTTCAAACTTTACCTTATCAGGATTTTAGACAATCTTTTGTTATTACCTATAGTACTTCTTTAACTTTCATCTATTAATTACCTTAAGGTTTGAGTACTACTACCTTGAAGTATACTTTAATATTTTATCCATACATACTTCTGAAGGTACCTTTATAATAATTACTTTCTTTTTAACCTTATAAAAACAATGCTTAATGTTGTCATAGGTTAGTATTTCTTCTCCAAACTTTACTCTGGGAAGTCAGATAACAGTACTTCCGTTTACTGTTTACTCTCCCCCTTAGGGTTTACTAATGGTCTTTAACTGTCTATATAATAGCCATTGGCTTTATAATTAGAATGTTGGTCTCTGTTCAGCTTATACTATACCTCTTTAAGGTCTCACGAAAGAACTTACGGTATACCCACATAGTTGTGGATCTCTGAGATAGATCTTCCAAGATTATTTGTTTTACTTATAATTTAGACATTTTCACTTTGATGGGCCTGACTTCGCGAGGCGTCTCGGAAGACGATCGCTTAAATTTTATACTTCTCTATGTCTTTCTTAACTTAGGCCAAGTTTTATGCTCTTTATGCAATATTAAGATGATCTAATTAACTAAGTCAACCAAATACCAACTGAGGACCAAATACCAGCTGCAGACCATCCTAAGGTGTATGTATTACCCTACGGTTCCCGACATACTACTAGCATTCTCTCTGAATTATCAGAGCTTGAATACCATTTTTGGTTCCAAAAATTCTTCTTTGCACCTATTCATGATACTTCCATGAACTTGGTACTACTACTTCATTAACTTCTTAGCAACATCACTTATTTTGGGTGAACTCTAAGTTCATGGCTTCTTGTTGCTCCATACATTATCTTCACTAATCTTCCTTCTCATTGTTGGCTAGTAATGATCTGAACTTGATCCAACCTTCAAATTGTGTTAAGACTCCTTATACTTTGCTTAATTCTTCATGTAAGTCTTCATCTTGGTCTTTGGAAATCATCACTCCCTTACACGAATTCCCATTCCTATCTAGGTCTATAACATCAAGTGGTAACTGGATGTTGCAACATGCATTTGCACACCAAGTCAAACTTCATGTACAGATCTAGTCAATCAAGAAGATCCAATAAAAACCAATAAATCCAAATGTGGTACATATAACACACAATATTCTAAGCCCAGAATATAGTAGTTGAGTATAATATCTCTAAAATTCAGGATTAGTTGTGTAGTATATGACACCTCCTCATATAGGTTTACATCGTGATACTTATCACATAGGGTTAAACTATTCTTTGCCTCATAATTTACCCAAATTGCTCAATTGCAATAGGATAATCTTAAACAAAGTGGTCTCAATCTGGTTTCGACTCACCTTTTGTCTCACTTTTGGAATTATTAGCTATAACCATCCTTACTTTATTAATAAACTAACCTCACATGATATCTCCAAATGACTAACTAGATTCTATTACTATCTTAAATCAAAGATTGTTAGAATTTTCTAGCACCTATGACTTCTATCATAGTTCTACCATGTTATTTCCTTACTTTTACCTCAACATAATTTACTAAATATTTGCCATATTTACAGTTATATCATGGTTTCGGAGCTAATCTCACCATGATCTTATTATGTTTTACCTCTTTATCATGATTCAAAAGCTAATCTAACCATGTTGACTTTGTTTCCCATTGAACTATCATTAAGTCTTAACATAATTTCACTACATCATGTAGAATTCTCAAGTAAATCCCACATGATTACTACTCATTACATCAACATTTATACTAATGATATTCATCATGTTGTCTTTGGTTATCAATTAACCATAAGATTCCACTATCTTACTTGAATTCTAGGGTTAGGCTACACCATTTAAACTACTTCAATTATGTTTTAAACTTGATCCTAACCTAATGTGACCAATTGGCTTTCCTAAAGTATCTTGGTGGGTTATGTCTCCTTCGGAAGACACTAAATAACACTTTACTTAGTGAAGATAGACAACTATTTCTAAGAAAGATGATTATACACCTCGTGACAAGGTTATCCTCAAGTGGATACTCATCACAATTCATAAGATTATTTGGTTTTAGATAAGATGGCTTCCTACAATCACTATCCAACCTACAGATCTTCCTAAAAGGGTTTTAATCCCAAGGACAAAGCATAGGCTCTGATAACAGCTGCGGTGACCCAGCATACCACTGCATGATGTAGTACACTATAGTCGTTGACATAACACCAATGAAACACCGTTCACTAGTATTACATCCCTCGGAGTGATACAACAGAAACACAGCAGGTCCAAGACATGAATATAGGTTACAATTCAACTCTTTATACAAGATCCAGAGAACACTCTAGGTCAAAGAGAGAGAAATAAACTTCTTACAAAGAAGAATCAGGAATAAACAACTCAAAAAAACTATCATACTAATAAGACTAGTATCCGAACTATTGGTATGGCATTGCTGCCATTGCAATACACTAAAGAAATAGGTTCTATGGCTAGAGATTATATTCCTATCTAATCAGTAACTTCGTCTTCACTTGAGTTGATGTATATGTTGACTTTCTTGACTTCATTGAAGAACTTTAGCTTCTGGTGATGATTCCTGGAGCATAACTTGATGTAGATGTCGTCTTAATGGCTTCATAATCTAGAAAAGGTTAAGAAGATACGTTGAGTACGAGCGTACTCAGCAAGTTCACTAGAAAAGGAGTGTTTGATGCACTATGTCTACAGCCACAGACCATAGGTCGTAGGCAATGCAAGTTTTCGTAAACATTTCTTCAAAGTTTGCTTTTATTCTGAAAAGCTATCTGCATCAGCCTTCACGAGTTTACCAGAACTTTTATGGAGTTCCTTTCCCGCCACGTTCGCAGCTCCTTCTCGGAACAGGGAGTAACAATTTATAGTTCTTACACTCTGTAGAGGTGCGTTACTTTACCCATGAGAGATCAAATCCTTGTTGCACAACCGAGCGATCTTTCTCGTCCACACTTCCTATGGTGTGGGGCCCAGTAGATGATTCAAGCCAATCACTGCCCCCTTCGTGACCTCGCATGCCTCCTTGGTGTACACCATGCCCACCTATTGAATTACGGCAATGGTTTGTACAGACCGTTAGATGCCAGAACTATTGTGGGACGTTGAGGGTTCCCACCCATATGCTGCATATGCTCTAGAAATTACCAATTAATATGCACGCTACGAGTGATAACAGCCATGACCTGCACATCCGGCTACATGCGAGAGGAAGAAGATACAGCTGACTTCTCTGTCGCATTCCAAATCTCATGGTTAACGCGTGATATACGGTGCAAGAATCACTAGCGACATTGGTTGTTAAGTCCTAGATAATATGTTCCTTTACCACCGGAACTTTCATAGTAGGTTATTACCTCATGGTAAATATCCTATAATCATATTATTATGAAAATAGTGTTTTCTGACTTTTTTCAAATGCAGGTGATGAAAACACTGGATTTGCAAAATACTTTACAGAAAATAATCAAAGGGAATGAGCAAGTGTGAACTTGCCTTTTGTGATTGCAAGATTATGCACTCACAGTCTTCAAGACAATATAAAAGAACCAATATCTGAAATCAGCATCATTGGTCCGGTAAGGACTAATGTTTAAAGAAGCAAGATGCTTTTATGCATAAGTAATGTAATGCAATTTCGTAAACTCGAATCCCGGGGATAACAGTGTTCTAGGGTTTGGATATTGGAGATGGTTACTTTAGAATGTGTTGTCCTTTTAGATAAGTTTCATACTTGTGCTTCTTATTAAGGCTTGTGAGTGTGTGTGAAACAACATGTAATTATAATGGTATACAACAATAAGATACACACCTAGGGAATGCTAATTAAGATTGATTACACCTTAATTGTTTATCTTCAAATTTCACTTTACAAGTAATGTCACTTATCAAGAACTTAAGTTTATCACTCCTAAGTATGCAAGTAAAGTATAAAGTAATGTGATTACGATTAATTGTCATCTGTTGACTTAAGTGGCAAAACAAATAACTTTTGAAGAAAAGATTTCTTTATTAAGGTTTAAACAATCCTTGTGGTTAATCAGAGGTGGTCGACGTTGTTTGTGTTTGCTTGGATAGTTTGGATTTGAAATTCTTTATAACGTAATTATAACAGACCAAAGTTAACTATAAAACACATAACAATATCTTTAGCATAATATTTAAGGTCTTGTAGACTAAAGTTAACTTTAAAGACATAGATGGACTTAAGGTATATTGCTTATGTTATTTGTACCTTGTGTACTTTATAATGTTTCCTTAAAGTTACTTAAGAATGGTTATCCTTTTATTTGGTGTAGTGGTTTCTCAAGATTATAATGGAATAGAATCATTTATGTTTTTATAAATGAGTGGTTATGGGTTGTAATCAAGGTAATAATATTACTTCACTACTTATGAATTCACTATAGTGTTTTGATATGTTGATAACCTTGGGGTTAAAGTAAAGGATTAGGTTTTATTTCATTACAAATTATTCTTGGAGATTTTATATTGGATAAGGATCCTTTTATAAAATAATCTACACTTATGGTTGAATGATAATTCCATAAAATTGTATTTAAAATGTGTTCAACCATTTTGACTTCATATTATCAATATTTATAACTAATACTATTTATTAGTCTATATTAACTAATTTTTAGAATTATTAGCAAGTTTTATTTACCCTTATATGAATTATCAACTAAGGAAATAGTTTAAATTCAAATTATTACAGTGTTGTAAATTTTTATTTACCTCAAAAGTGGAATATTATATTTTTAATATGTAGATATTATTTTTGTGATTATTTTGGTATTTTACATTTATTTTTATGATTTAAAATAATAAGATATGACTTTTATAAGATTTATTATTTTATAAATACTTAATAAATAATAAATATTTAATTAGGTGAAATAATAATGCATGATTATAATTTTAAATTATAGTTCTTATTTTTTTAAAAAAATTGGTATTTTATTTATATTTTTAACATTTACCAATATTAAAATATGAATTTTCAAATATTATTATTTATAAAACCTCTAATAATAATGATTTAAATAATTAACATAATACTTTTTGATATTAGTTTAATGTTATATATTTTATTTTTCTGAAATTTTTCATATATTAAACACATTTTTCTGAGTTAAAACAAAAGTTATTAAATTTATAAGAATTATTCATTTCCTAAATTATTAAAAAAAAATAATAAAGTAATTACTGCATCACTTCTAACGTCATTACTTAGGTTAATCTTTTTATACCGCACCCAAACTTAGCCCTAGTCACTGACCAGTGGGCCACTTGCCACATCACATATCCAGATTAGTAAATACAATTGTTACTAAATCTATTTCTACTCTTAGTCAATGACAAATGGGACCAGGGAAATTTCACATGCCACATGGGCAAGGACCAGTCAAACAGCTGACCATGTCAACTCTAACACATGCATGATGTCATTGTGACATCAGCATGGCCACCACCCCCAGAAAGTGGTCACCGGCGGCGAACCGGGGCTCCCCAGTAACCGTGGATGGTTGTGTTAGAACCGTGAGGGAAAGGCGATCCTAGGGTTGGTGTCAACGCTACGTTTTACTCGCCGGAGTTGCTCCGGTGACATCCTATGGTGGTGGCGCTGGTCGGCCCGACGACAAACTCGAGCTACAAACGATGCTAGGAAGCGTAGTTAGGGTTGTTCGATGCGAAAACTCACCCCCGACGTGATGAAGTGGTCGGCGATGTAAATGATGACCGGAGGCGAGTACAAGGTCACCGATTCCGGCCGGCGGCTGTAGAGGAAATTGATGAAATTCGCTTGACTCCGTACTCCCCTTGATTCCATGATGCGCTCAGATTATCAACACTCGGTGGCGCTTCTCCTCGACCCCTCCACACATGTCAAGGTGGACTACAAGGCCAGCTAGCCGAAGCTCCTCAGCAGCGGCGCTGATGCTATTGGGGAAAACAGAGAGAGTTTGAGGGGGAATTGAGGAGAGAGGAAGGTAGCCGAGGCTCGGTAGATGCTCATCCCACTTTTTATACGGTGAGGCGAGCTCAGACACGGCGATACGGTGACGACGACGGACGGGATGCGGCGGCGGTGTTGAAGCTTGTTAGGGGCATGAATCACTACGCGACTCCTACTGGCGGACTCCTAGCAGCTAGGGAGAAGCTCAGAGGGGTCAATCGCGTCCGTGGAAGTCCAAAATGGAGGCGGTGAGGTGGACTCATCGTCGGCGTGTCGGCCATGCGAAGGAGAACGAGGAAGACGACCCTCTCCTGAGGTGGGTCCTGTCCGTCAGCCTCATACCGAAACGGTATGCGAGCTAGGCTGCGTTGGTGGGTTGACTTAATGGGCCTCAGGGATGCACGCGTGGCGGCAGATAGAGAAGAGGAAGAATGGGCCACGGGCCAGAAAACTGTTCTTCTTCTTTTTCTTTAATATTTTCTATATTCTGTTTTCTTTTCTAGCTTTTTTATTTAAGCAATTGTTTTGACTTATCTTTATGAAATTTCTTTGCTAAATACTTGCAGCAATAATAAGATTATTTAGAATCAATTTGGGAACTTTTATTATATAATTTTATATTTCTTTATTTTGTTTATATAGATCCTTCTAATATTTGGTAAGGGCTTTTGTTGTTAATTTTCTTTCTATAATAAACAATGGATTTATTATGTGATATTTTCTTATTTATTTATGAAACTTAATTCTAGTTAATTCATAGTTTGGAGAAAATTTAATATGATAATCTTATATCATTACTTGATGCATGATATTCTAAGGAATTAATATGGCTAATATTACTCCCTTAAATCTAGAAAATTTTCAAGGTATATATTTTATTATACCCAATATAGGAGTTAGGGTTTTAGGGATTGGTTAATTATATTATACCCTTATAAAATGATTTTTATTTCCTCCTAAAGAATGTAATGATAATGGTTTAAGATAGCTAAATATATTCAAAGCATGTATCCATCTTTATTATTATATAACAATCATTATATAAGAGAATTTAATTATTAGGGTTCTCAAAATGGTGAATTCTATTATTCAAAACCTACTAACAGGTGAATCCTAACCACCCTTCTTATTTAAAATATGCATAGTTGTTTTCTGGAACTAGCTATTCACTACTTGCTTAAGTGTGATTAATATATATGGATATAATATTGGGTATAATGGTTTATAGTAATTTCCAATTATGTGATACACATGATTTAGAGGTTTGAAAATGTCAAAGATATACTTGAGTGATTTGCTATAGGAAAATATTCCTATAAACCATTGTGGAAACAAGATGGTTTATCAAACATATGAGATGGACATTATGTTTGGTTATAGATTTAAGGTTTAGTGTTTACCAAGAATTCCTATCTTCCATACTTCACAATTCTTGACTTCTACTTAAAGAATTCCTTTCCTAGATATACTATTTCTTCCTATCCATCATCATGTGTTAACATGATGAGCTTTACTTCACAAGAATATTCTATCCACCTTTTATTCTTCTAAATCCATTTATAAACCCAATGAGCTTGACACTAAAGCTCATCATAATCTTCTCATATAGATAATTCTCATCTCTAGAATATTTCTTATGAATCTAATTCCCCTTGGATGATTACTCTCTTACTTCCCAAATTACTTTGTAATCTCACTTATAAATCTTATAAGCTTTTCACTGAAACGTTCCATAAACTTCTCATATCTATACTTGGTTATATCATCTACTTCACTAATGATCACCTCTAATCCATTAAGTAGTTACTTCTAACTCGTTTCATAAACTTCCTTTATCCTCATCACCAATATTACTTCAATAGATGTTTCAAGGTTAATCTATTTATTCGTCTAGATAATATTTTTCCTTGTTCACTAATAAATCTACTAATTAAACTCATGTTTCTATAATTAATTCGATCTCCCGGGCCAATCCGAGGACGCCTACGAAAAGGTTGTTTAGATTTACGAAAAGGTTGTTTGAATTTACGAAAAGTTTGCTTGGATTTACGAAAGGTTTGCTTGGATTTATTAGAAGTGTGTTTGGATTTACGAAAGGGTTGCTTAGATTTAAACATCAAATCCTACTTCACCTCAAGTGTTTAGTATTTCCAAAGAGGAAAATACTACTTCTTTAATCTAATGTTGCTCTAACATCATCTTAATCATACTATCTTGTCTCTACTTGACTCCAGTATCTAATACTCCAACCTCATATTATATTAACATGGCTTGTCATGGCTAACCTAGGATAACATATCTATACTAGGTTTCAATCATGTTTTATCCACCAATGTTACTTATACATGATATAAGTATCCAATCTTGGTGAGTAAGGCATGATCATTATAATCCTTTGATCCTTTATGGTTTAGGTTTCCAGTTGGGTAATCAAAGCTTCCATCCATACAACATTATAGTTGTATTATAATTATCTTCTGTTTATCTCTATTGGATTAAGAGATATAATTCATTGACTATACCTACTTGATCCAATAGGACTACTCCTGGTAACTATCTTCAGGATTCATCCTTGTTATCTTCTTTGTTACCATATAAATATATATTCCAAATAACTCTTCTATCCATTTAGGAGTGAGTTAAATCCATCAATTATCATATTGATCTTATTTTCTTCCAACATTCCCATCCTATAGATGATATTTAAATCTAGCATTTCCACCTACCTCTTCTTACTTCTTTCTTCATAGGCACTTAAGTGAATGCTATGATATGGTTAAGAGTTGCTAGATTAAGAATTGGTGAATCAATAGTTGATTACTCAACATTGATGAACAACAGATATTGAGATAGGATTCCATAAGGATTGGTATGGAAAGAAAGATATAAGGTGAATGATCTTGACTTGGTTTCTTTCCTACTCAATCTCACTAAAGAGTTAAGGTTAGGTATTACCATGATACTCATGGTATAAGCAGATGATATTAAGATAGATCAAGATTTAGTTGTTCCATTCCTATTACTTAAGTTATGTTTATAACTAGGTATTCATGAGTGGTGTAATGAATACTAGGATATGATTACTTAAGGATCAAATATAAATCATTAAATAATATATTAGGGTTTAACTTTCATTACATTTGAGCTACCCTTAGATCAAATATCCTTTACCCAAAACAAGGTTTTAACAAAGGTCATATTGAAACTTATTGTCAACACCTGAATTTTTCAATCCTAGATGCCTGTTATGCCATACATCGCAATCCCAGGATTACCATTTTTGCGAGACATAACAGAATTGGATACCATAGTACATCATCCATTACAAACGATACATAATTTCTGTCACATCCCAAGATTTTCCAAATCTTGTAATGTGAAAAATAAATAAACAAAATAAATAATTGTTGAAAATTAGGGTGAAAAGAAACTTTTGTTTCTAAATGGAAACTTAAAATCCCATCTTGAACAAACTTTGGTAAATGTTTGAATCTAACTAAATTCAAATCCAGTGGAATACATTCTCTTTAAATGCATCTGGAAATTTAAACACTTGAGAAATAAACCAAAACCCTAAAACCCTAATGGAAGAAAATCATTTTCAAGTTATCTCTAAGACTATGGATTTGATCCATAAAAAAAATTGTCAAAACAAACATTTCAAATTGATTAAGAATGACTATTAGAAATACTATAAAACCATATGAGTTGGAATCACTATTTTTGGATCTTAAATAAAAGATATGGTTTTTATAAAGAAAAGGTAAAAATATAAATAAGGATTATTTTATAGAGCCAAATTAAATCTTGGCCAAGCTTTTGAAATAAAATATTTCTATTTGATAAAAATAGTAAAGGCTTATTTAAATAAAAATAATGAGGATTTATTAATATCCATTTTTATTAAAGTAAAGGCTTTTCCATTATAATTAAACACTAAAACTTGTTAATTTATTTTAAATAAGATTTCCAAGTGTTTTTGCTTTTTAAATTAAACCTACTGAAAAGATTTTGATATTATTTAGATTTCAAAAAGAGTTTTAAAAATAAATTAAAACCTATTTTGAATTAAAGACTATGGTCTAGTTATTTAATTATTAATAGATCCTAAAAGAATAAAAGTATTATTTTTATTTTTGACTTTGAAATATGTTGTTAAATAGAATTAAACTTCACCCAAAGTTTGGTGATGATATGAATTCAAATGGAGATTTAAAAATATTATTAAATCTTATCTAATTAAAACTAGAGCCTATTTTGAATAATTAAAAGACCTTAAAAAGAATAAATAAATTATTCTAAAAATGATTTCAGAATGTTTTATTAATCAGTGTTTGAAGCCACAAAAAATTTGATAAAGGTTTGAATTCAAATGGATGCCTGAATTGATTAAATAAAATCAAAACAGAATTAAAGAAATGAAAAAGGAAAAACATTCAGAACAAAAAAAATGAAATGAAATGGAGCAGCCCAACCAGCCCAGCCCACTAAGCCCAACCCCAGCCCACTCCTTCCCCGCGGAAAAATGCTTCGCACCAGAGATTCTACCCGCGCAGTCACTGACGTTCGGACCCCACCTCCCCTGTCTCTCCTTCGCTGACGAAACGACCCCACCGCCACCTCATCGTCGTTCCCACCCGCGCCAACCTCGCTGCCGTTTCTGGACGGGAATCAAATCCGTTAAATTCGCCTCTAAATGCTGGAGTAAACCCCGCCCCGATCATGCACACTTAAACCCCTGCTCCTCCTCTTCGTTTCCCCTAGAAACCACCTACTCCCTGCCCCCAGGCCGTCTTAATTTCTCTTCGAAACTCCACTGCCCCGACGAGTTTCGGCGTCGATTCCGGCGAGCCCCGACCCTCTCCTACCTCCTAGCTCACACCAGCTTGATCCCCATCATCTCGCGCACCTGCCCATGGTCTCCGTTCGCCACGCATGCCCCACAACCTCGCCTCCGTCTTCGTCTGAGCGCCACCGACGACCCCCGCAACTCCGGTGAGCCCTAGAACTCTACTCCGTGCGCGCCTCGACCAGTGGATCATGCAGTTTTGTTCGCCTGTGCCTTGTGCATCTCCAGGTGCTCGCCAATCACTCGCGCGTGGCCTGCAGCCTCGTCTCCGATGACTCCCGAACGTGCTGACGCCAGGAGCATCTCCGGCGAGGAATTCCGACGACACCCGTGCGCCCCTTGACTGACAAAGACCACGTTGAGCATCAGTACATCGTGACGATTCTGGTAAGCATCTCCCCCACTCCTCTCGCTTCTTGTAGCCACCGCAGCACCGCTAGCAGAGCGCCGCCGCCGCGCGCCACCGTCGTTGCGCCGCCAGATAGTGGCAGGTAAATGATAGCCGTCCGATCCAGATCGTAGTGACGCGATAGATTCATTTAACCAAAAGGGTATGGATAGATCTGTGCCACACGATTCACATTAGATCCAACGGTGCTCAATGCGTGATCCGAACGAACCGGTACCAGCCAGTAGCAAGCAGCCACGTGGCCCTGTCCGTTTGAAATAAAAACAGAAATGTCTATTAGATGTCCCAATTTGAAAAATTCATAAGTTTCAAACTACACGTCCAAATTTTGCAAATTTTATATCAATGGATTCAGCAAAACAAGTACTTTCTGACCATGCACTTTGTTTAGTATAATGCTTCTGTTAAATTGATTGTTTTTGCAGAAACTTGTGTATGCATGTTTAGAATATAAAAATTGTTCTAAAATGATTTTTGAGATAAAACCTTTGGCAAATGGATTTTTTTGAACCTACTGACCATAGAAATAAATTTGTGGTTTCAAAAGCATATTTGGTGAAGCAAAAGAATAAACTTTTGATTTAAACCATTTCTAGTCAAATAAAAATAATGTTTATTTATTAAAAATGCTTTTGGGAGAAAATCATTGGGAAATGCTTTGGAATAAACTCTCTAACCCCAAGCACCAAGTTTTATGATTTAAAAATGTATTTGGTGAACCATATAAAAATTGTTGCTTTGATAAAGGCATTTTCAACCACATAAAATAATGATTTAGTTTAAAAATGGTTTATAGGTAAAAATCTTTTGCAAATAGTTTTGCCACTTTATAAAATGACCAATAAGTGTTTTAGAATGTTTATAACCTATTATAAACCACTTTTGTAAATAAAACAAAGCTTGGCATGCTTGAATGCATTGTTTTATTTCTATTATTTTATGTGATGTTTGCTTGAATGGTAGATTGAATTATTGCTTGCTTGATTGAAATGTAGTGATTTGAAGACTGTGATCATTGCAAAGACAAGGAGTGAACTTATATTCTCTACCAACAAGGCAAGTGATGCTTCATACTTTTGTCCCATTATTTTCACTATGCATTAGTGATATTTCTAAGTAGGACTTGCATGGAATTTTGCTAAGTGTAAACTATGCCATGGGAAATCCTAGTAGATGAAACCTTAGTGGTATTTCCTAAGTTAAGATTCCTACTACTATCATGCTTAGCTTAGCTAGTAGAAAACAAGGGTGGAATATATATTCATGCTATGGAATATTTCTAAGTCTGTGGACTTGTGTTTTGTTAATAAAACAACTAAGTGAATCAATCACCTGGGTGGAATGGAAGGAATGGTTTGTGTTGAGTGGTTCAAAAGGCCCGTTTCTATGGTTTACCTTGTGGATGGCCACCCAGGAACAAAGAGATTTGAGATGTCAAATGTTGAGAAGCTTCAAGTGTAGCCACTTGGCATTATGGGCTCTGCCTGGATCATATAGGTTGCAATAACTTAGCCAAATGGACAGTTGGTGGTAGGGATGATAGGTTGGAACGCGTCCATTCTGGTCTAAGGGAAGGCTCCTAAAAGATCTTGTCTTGGTGAAAACCAAGTCTTGTGGGGAAAGTGCACCACCTCTGCAGAGTGTAAAATCTAAGTACTTAGCCATGTCCCTGGCAAAGCACAATTTGAGCATAAAGACATGGAAGCTATCAAGAATCTCATCATCCAAATTTCTAAGATGGCTCAAGTACTTGATGCTCAAATTGTCCTTTACCAGGGACATGGCTAAGTACTTAGATTTTACACTCTGCAGAGGTGGTGCACTTTCCCCACTAGACTTGGTTTCCCAAGACAAGATCTTTCAGAAGCCTTTCCTTAGTCAAATGGACGCGCTCCAACCTATCATTCCTACTACCACCAACTGTCCAAGAGACTAAGTTCTAGCAACCTATATGATCATGGCAGAGCCCATATTGCCAAGTGGTTGCACTTGAAGCTTCTCAACATTTGACATCTCGAATCTCTTTGTTCCTCGGTGGCCATCCACAAGTGAGATACACAAGCCAAGTCCATGGCCTTGTGAACCACTCAACATAAACCATTCCTTCCATTCCACCCAGGTGATTCATTCACTTAGTTGTTTTATTAATCAAAACATAAGTCCACAGACTTAGAAATTTTCCATAGCATGAATATATAATCCACCCTTGTTTTCTATTAGCTAAGCTAAGCATGCAAGTAATAGGAATCTTAACTTAGGAAATTTCTACCAAGGCTTCATCTACTAGGTTTTCCCATAGCATAGTTATACTTAGCAAAATTTCCATGCAGGTCCTACTTAGAAATATCACTAATGCATAGTGAAAATAATGGGACAAAAGTATGAAGCATCACTTGCCTTTTTGGTAGAGTATGGGTTCACTCCTTGTCCTTGCAACAATCACACTCTTCAAGTCACTACAAATCAATCAAGCAAGGCACAAAACTCAATCTACCAAACAAGCAAAACAACACACAAAATGACAAAGTCAAAGTAATGCATGCAAGCATGCCAAGCTTTGTTTTGTTTGAAAAAGTGGTTCCTAGTGGGTCATAGACATTTGAAAACATCTAATGGTCATTTTGTAAAGTGGCCAAGTCATTTGCTAAAGGTTTGACCTCAAAAACCATTTTCAAAACAAAGTATCATTTTATGTGGTGTAGAAATATTTTTACTAAGGCATTAACCTATAGGGTTCACCAAGTATGTTTTCAAATCACAAAACTTGGGTTTTTGGGTCAGTGAGTTTAAAACAAAACATTTTCCAAAGGTTTTCTTCCAAAACAATTTTAATAAACAAACCACATTTCTATTTGACTAGAAATGGTTTTAAATCAAAGAAATTTTATTTCACCAAATGAGTTGCTATTGCACAACTTGGTGTTTGGGTCAGTAGGTTTGGTCCAAAACATTTCCTCCAAAGTTTTCTTTATAAAAGTATATTCATAACCAAAATCTTTATTTTCATTTGGCTAGAAATGGGCTAAATCAAGTTTTCCATCCTAAACTTTACCAAATCCATTTTCCAAACTATGGGTTGGTTCCTAGGGTCAGTAAGGTCACAACAATCCATTTTGCAAAGGTTTTAACCCTAAAATCATTTTTAAACAATTTTTATACTATAAACAAGCTCACAAAAGAATCTGCAAAAACAAGCAAACTAACAGATACTATTTACTAAACCAAGGGCATGGTTGGATAGGTCTTGCTCTCCTGAATCCAACGACATAAAATTTGTAATTTTTGGACGTGTGGATCCAGAGTTATAAGGGTTTGAAGTTTGCAAAATATTCTGTTTTCAAATCTGTTTTTAAACAGAACAGTGACACGCGGCGCTTTCTAATTGGGTGGTACCGGTTCGGCCGGATCGTGGCTGTGGGGCGTTGGATCAGATCGATCGCACGGTCCTGGACGCGTACCCCTTCGTGGTTAAGTTATTCTATCATAGCCAATGGATCTGCATCTAACGGTCGCTGCGCGTTTGACCTAAAAGGAGCGGCGCTGACGGCGGCTGTGCGGCGGCGGCGCTCTGGCGGCGAGGTTGCCGGCGACACAGGGGGCTAGAGGGAGAGAGGGATAGCTCACCAGGTTCTCTGCGCCTTGCTGATTCTCAACGTGCTCTTGTCTGACGAAGGGGCGCTCTAGGTCAACCTGAATTCCTCGCCGTAGTTGTCGTCGGCGTCGGATGCTTTCTGTCGTCGTCGATGGCGAACCTATAGGTTATGCGCGAATAAATGGCGAGCATCAGAGAACGCGTTAGACGATGGAGATCAAAATGGTTTGGTCTAGAGTGCAAGGCATGCACGGGTTCAGACGCTAGGGCTCACCGGAGTTATGCTCACCGTCGGGTTCTAGCAGAGGTTGTCAGAGGCGGTCTACAAGGCACACGAGGGTAAATGGAAGACGTTAGTGAACGCGTATGATAACAAGGTTTGCGATAAGGTAAACCAGAAAGAAAGAGAGGGTCGGAGTTCACCGGGATTTGTCGACGAACTCGTCGGAGCTGCGGCGGCGCTCAGTGGTTTGCTGGAGACGGCGTTCTGAGGCGCCCGCGGGTAAATGGAAAGTGCCGGGAGATGCTCCTGGGAGTGGGGAAGGTGTGAGCTTGGTCGGGGAGGAGAGGGGCGGCGAGGGGCTGCCGGAATCGGCGTCGGAGCGTCGTCGGACAGAGGCGGTGTTCGAGTAAAATTCGACGGCCTAGGGGCGGGATTGGGGGAGGAGATAGAGGGGAACGAGGGAGGATGCGCTGGCGTTTAAATGTGCATGCTCGCAGGGGGTAACGGCAGCATCAATGCCGCGAATTTAAGCGTGCATTCATCGGCGGTAACAACCGGCGTGGTCAGTGGCGGGTGAGGAAGAAGAGGCACGTGGCGGTGGGGTCGTCTCGTCAGCGAAAGAGAGGAAGGAGAAGTGGGTCCAGGCTATCATTGACTGCGTGGGTTCTGTCCGCAGTAAAGAAAAACGGTTCGCACGGGAGAGAGAGAGGTGGGGTCCACCGGTCAGTGGGAAAAGAAATGAGGGGGAGGGTCCACTGGTCATACTCTGTTCGGGTAAGTTTCTGAGTGAGAAAAGAATGCTTCGGGGAAGAGAACAGGTGGGCTAGGTGGGCTGCTGTTGGGCTAGTTGGGCCAGATGGTGGCTGCTCTATTTTTTTATGTCTGAAACTTTTTCCTTTTCTATTTCTATTTTCTGTTTTGAATTTCAATCAATTATTCATTCACTTAAAACATTCAAACAATTCAAACAAACACCACACTTCACAACTTTGAACTTGGTTCTGTTTATCAACATAAACCAAATTCTAAAATAAAATAATATTTTTTTATTCATTTTAGAATCCATTCAATAATTAAATAAAATGGATCTTTAGTTATTTAATAAAATAGGGTTTGATTTAATTAATAAAATTTCCATTTGAAGTCAAAATATTTTCAAAACCAAATCAGTAGGTTTTATTTGAAAGTAAAAGATATTTGGAAAACTTGTTTAAAACAAAATAACCTTTTATTTTAGGTTCCATTAATAATTAAATAGAATGGACCTTAGTTATTAAATCAAATAGGATTTGCTTTAATAAAATATTTATTTTGAAATCAAAGATAAAACCAAAACACTTCAGTAGGTTTTATTTGAGAATATAAAATACTTGGAAAACTTATTTTAAATAAATAAATAAGTTTTGATGTTTTGGAAATAGTAAAACCTTTATTAATAAAACTTGGATATTTAAATCCTTTTTATTTTATTTTAAATAAACCTCTACTATTTTAATCAAAGCAAAACCTTTTGTTTCAAAATCTTGGCCAAGGTTTTAATTTGGCTTTATAAAATAATCTTTATTTATAAAACTTCTTTTCATTTGAAAACAAAGTCTTTTATTAAAAGATCCAAAATAGTATTTCCAAAATATTTTATTTTCCTTTATTAAATGTTTTATCTTTTTAAATCCCTTTAGGATTTTATTTGATCCAACCGGTTTGAAGTCCCAATTGAATACAAAAAAGTTTCTTCTGGCCTTGAAAATCAAACAAAGTTTTATTTTATTTATTTATTTTCACATTACAAGATTTGGAAAATCTTGGGATGTGACACATGGAAGCTATCAAGAATCTCCTCATCCCAATTTCTAAGTTAAAATCTTGTGGTTGAACAAGGGTTGAAGGACCACCAATTTCTATTGGGAGATGCCTTGGGTGATTTTTGTCAAACAAAAACTTAGTGTTTGCAAATGATAAGGAAAATCTATTTTGAGCAAAGCAAGCCTAAGCTCCACTTATCCAAATGCATATAGATGATAGACTCCACTATACTACCATAGTATTACTTGCCAATACAATTCAAATGTATTGACACTTGTGGCTGTAACTTGTTATGTTGTAGGTTTGTTTGATATTAGTGAAGTTTAATGATTAGGATTACAAGTCTACAACCAACATGTCTGCCTGTGGCACTAAGAAGGATGAAGGACCCCATGCTATTGTTATATTCTGCTGCATTGTAATGAGATAGCCAAATGAGCTATGTAAGATGTAATAAATTATTTTATTCCTGGTTATAAAGTTGTATTATGACCTTTGTTTCTTGATATTACATCTTAACTGTGGATGCTAGCTATTGATCCAGGGACTAGCATTGTAAACACAGGGATCTCTACCTTATTAAAGGTTGGGAACCTTACAGATGGTATCAGAGCATTGTGTTGCCTGTAGGATTGTAACCCTAGGATTGGACAAAACCCCTTAGAAAAATAGGAGTTGTATTTGTTCCAAAACTTATTTACAAACAATCTTGTAAACTCTTTCCTCAACCATTTTTGGTTTTGATTCTACATCTCTTCTATTTCAAACTTGATGGACAAGCCTACCCCATGGCCAAAGACTTCACCATGAGCAAAGGACTTCATCAACTCTAATGACTTCAACATCTTCAAGTGATTTCAACCTTATTCTCAACAAGGACTTCAACCTTGGATATCACTAAGGACTACAAGTGAGACAAGAAATATTGCTCAAGACTTGAAGACTAAGGAAACACAACTTAGAAGGAACCATCATCACTTTAAAGTTTTGTGACCAAGAATTTTTCCAAAGAAACCATGATCACATGCAAGAAGAATCAACCAAGAAGGATGGAAAGATCTTAAGTGAACCATATAGTTGGACCACCATATTTAGATTAAATCAAACACACCAACTTATGTGGTGTAGCAAAAAATATTTTTGTTTGCCTAAAAATATGCTTGCAACTTGTTGTTTGAGTGGAATGTTTGTTTGTGATTGCTTGCACTTGGCTTGTGTGATTTGTGATGTGTGTGATTAGAATTATTCCCTTAGAAATATTTTGCCTATTCTAATCCCAATCCAACCCAAACAGATGACTTCTCCAAGAGACTCCAACATCAAGGATGGTGACAACAACAACAACCAAGAGACCAACATGAGAGAACTCATAGTAACCCAAACCCAGTTGAACCAAGTGACAGCTCAATTTATAGCCAACACCAATGAGTTTGACCCAACCATGCAAAAGTTTTTGGAAACTCAATCCCAATTGTTGCAAGGGATGGCCACTCAAATGATCAACATGGGAGACAACTCTTCCCAAGGAGTTTGTGACAACAAGGATGTCAAGGATGATATTTTAGAAGGAACCCAAGCTTGCAATATTTGTGGAGACAAGGATCACACTTCCAAGGAACATGAAGATCAATGTCCCAATTGTGAAGAGAAACATCCAAGTAATCAATGCCCCACATCTCAAGCTACTTGTTTCTTATGTGAAGGAAATAATCATGTCCCTATCCAATGCCCCATCTATTCCATAGTTCAACAAAGGAAACAAGGTGGAGTGCAACAACTGATTGCAGACTACCATGAGAGAGCCAAGTCTACCAAGAAGGATGAAGACAAAGGAAAATCTCAGCTTGCACCTCCATGCAATATGACTCAATTTAAAGGACCAAAGAGGAGACATATGTATTATCCAAGGAATAAGAAAAGGTCAAGGAGACCAGGAAACTTTCCTACCTTTGAGATAACATATGAAGAACATGAATTAGAAGCACTCTTAGCTTTGGAGAAACCCAAGAAAAAGAAGGACAAAAGCCATGTGCAATGTTGTCATTGCAAAGAAATGGGACACTATGCCAATGAATGTCCAGAGAAGAAGAAAAAGTATAAGGAGATTAGCCAAGTATGGTGCAACAACTACAAAGAGTTAGGTCACTATGTGTCAACTTGTCCATAGAAGATACATGAAGAACTCAATCTTATCACATGTTACAATTGTCGTAACCAAGGACATTATGCAAACAATTGTCCAGAAAAGATGAAGCACAAGATAAAGCCTATGAAGGATCTCAGCCTTGTCACATGTTTCAAGTGTAGAAACAAAGGACACTATGCAGATGTTTGCCCACAGAGATTTCAACAAGATCCCAAGCAAACCAATATGTAATTTATTTGGAAATTTTTTAAGGGTGGTAGTACCCTAGATGCTTTGAGCAAACTTGTAACCCCTAGCCTCCCCAAATCTCGGGACGAGATTTATTTTAAGGGTGGTAGCCTGTCACATCCCAAGATTTTTCCAAATCATGTAATGTGAAAAATAAATAAACAAAATAAATAATTCTTGAAAATTAGGGTGAAAAGAAACTTTTGTTTCTAAATGGAAACTTAAAATCCCATCTTGAACAAACTTTGGTAAATGTTTGAATCTAACTAAATTCAAATCAAGTGGAATGCATTCTCTTTAAATGCATCTGGAAATTTAAACACTTGAGAAATAAACCAAAACCCTAAAACCCTAATGGAAGAAAATCATTTTCAAGTTATCTCTAAGACTATGGATTTGATCCATATAAAAATTTGTCAAAACAAACATTTCAAATTGATTAAGAATGACTATTAGAAATACTATAAAACCATATGAGTTGGAATCACTATTTTTGGATCTTAAATAAAAGATATGGTTTTTATAAAGAAAAGGTAGAAATATAAATAAGGATTATCTTATAGAGCCAAATTAAATCTTGGCCAAGCTTTTGAAATAAAATATTTCTATTTGATAAAAATAGTAAAGGTTTATTTAAATAAAATAATGAGGATTTATTAATATCCATTTTTATTAAAGTAAAGGCTTTTCCATTTTAATTAAATACTAAAACTTGTTAATTTATTTTAAATAAGATTTCCAAGTGTTTTTTGCTTTTTAAATGAAACCTATTGAAAAGATTTTGATATTATTTAGATTTCAAAAAGAGTTTTAAAAATAAATTAAAACCTATTTTGAATTAAAGACTATGGTCTATTTATTTAATTATTAATAGATCCTAAAAGAAAAAAAGTATTATTTTTATTTTTGACTTTGAAATATGTTGTTAAACAGAATTAAACTTCACCCAAAGTTTGGTGATGATATGAATTCAAATGGAGATTTAAAAATATTATTAAATCTTATCTAATTAAAACTAGAGCCTATTTTGAATAATTAAAAGACCTTAAAAAGAATAAATAAATTATTCTAAAAATGATTTTAGAATGTTTTATTAATCGGTGTTTGAAGCCACACAAAATTTGACAAAGGTTTGAATTCAAATGGATGCTTGAATTGATTAAATAAAATCAAAACAGAATTAAAGAAATGAAAAAGGAAAAACATTCAGAACAGAAAAAATGAAATGAAACGGAGCAGCCCAGCCAGCCCAGCCCACTAAGCCCAACCCCAGCCCACTCCTTCCTCGCGGAAAAATGCTTCACACCAGAGATTCTACCCGCGCAGTCACTGACGTTCGGACCCCACCTCCCCTGTCTCTCCTTCGCTGATGAAACGACCCCACCGCCACCTCATCGTCGTTCCCACCCGCGCCAACCTCGCTGCCGTTTCTGGCCGGGAATCAAACCCGTTAAATTCGCCTCTAAATGCTGGAGTAAACCCCGCCCCGATCACGCACACTTAAACCCCTGCTCCTCCTCTCCGTTTCCCCCAGAAACCACCTACTCCCTGCCCCCAGGTCGTCTTAATTTCTCTTCGAAACTCCACTGCCCCAACGAGTTCCGGCGTCGATTCCGGCGAGCCCCTACCCTCTCCTACCTCCTAGCTCACACCATCTTGATCCCCATCATCTCGCGCACCTGCCCATGGTCTCCGTTCGCCCACGCATGCCCCACAACCTCGCCTCCGTCTTCGTCTGAGCGCCACCGACGACCCCCGCAACTCCGGTGAGCCCTAGAACTCTACTCCATGCGCGCCTCGACCAGTGGATCATGCATTTTTGTTCGCCTGTGCCTTGTGCATCTCCAGGTGCTTGCCAATCACTCGCGTGTGTCCTGCAGCCTCGTCTCCGATGACTCCCGAACATGCTGACGCCAGGAGCATCTCCGGCGAGGAATTCCGACGACACCCGTGCGCCCCTTGACTGACAAAGACCACGTTGAGCATCAGTACATCGTGCCGATTCTGGTAAGCATCTCCCCCACTCCTCTCGCTTCCTGTAGCCACCGCAGCACCGCTAGCAGAGCACCGCCGCCGCGCGCCACCGTCGTCGTGCCGCCAGATAGTGGCAGGTAAATGATAGCCGTCCGATCCAGATCGTAGTGACACGATAGATTCATTTAACCGAAAGGGTATGGATAGATCTGTGCCACACGATTCGCATTAGATCCAACAATGCTCAATGCGTGATCCGAACGAACCGGTACCAGCCAGTAGCAAGCAGCCACGTGGCCCTGTCCGTTTGAAATAAAAACAGAAATGTCTATTAGATGTCCCAATTTGAAAAATTCATAACTTTCAAACCACACGTCCAAATTTTGCAAATTTTATATCAATGGATTCAGAAAAACAAGTACTTTCTGACCATGCACTTTGTTTAGTATAATGCTTCTGTTAAATTGATTGGTTTTACAGAAACTTGTGTATGCATGTTTAGAATATAAAAATTGTTCTAAAATGATTTTTAACCTACTGACCATAGAAATCAATTTGTGGTTTCAAAAGCATATTTGGTGAAGCAAAAGAATAAACTGTTGATTTAAACCATTTCTAGTCAAATAAAAATAATTTTTATTTATTAAAAATGCTTTTGGGAGAAAATCTTTGGGAAATGTTTTGGAATAAACTCTCTGACCCCAAGCACCAAGTTTTATGCTTTAAAAATATATTTGGTGAACCATATAAAAATTGTTGCTTTGATAAAGGCATTTTCAACCACATAAAACAATGATTTAGTTTAAAAATGGTTTATAGGTAAAATCTTTTGCAAATAGTTTTGCCACTTTATAAAATGACCAATAAGTGTTTTAGAATGTTTATAACCTATTATAAACCAATTTTGTAAATAAAACAAAGCTTGGCATGCTTGCATGCATTGTTTTATTTCTATTATTTTATGTGATGTTTGCTTGAATGGTAGATTGAATTATTGCTTGCTTGATTGAAATGTAGTGATTTGAAGAGTGTGATCATTGCAAAGACAAGGAGTGAACTTATATTCTCTACCAACAAGGCAAGTGATGCTTCATACTTTTGTCCCATTATTTTCACTATGCATTAGTGATATTTCTAAGTAGGACTTGCATGGAATTTTGCTAAGTGTAAACTATGCCATGGGAAATCCTAGTAGATGAAACCTTAGTGGTATTTCCTAAGTTAAGATTCCTACTACTATCATGCTTAGCTTAGCTAGTAGAAAACAGGGTGGATTATATATTCATTCTATGGAATATTTCTAAGTCTGTGGACTTGTGTTTTGTTAGTAAAACAACTAAGTGAATGAATCACCAGGGTGGAATGGAAGGAATGGTTTGTGTTGAGTGTTTCACAAGGCCCATTTCTATGGTTTACCTTGTGTATCTCACTTGTGGATGGCCACCCAGGAACAAAGAGATTTGAGATGTCAAATGTTGAGAAGCTTCAAGTGCAGCCACTTGGCATTATGGGCTCTGCCTGGATCATATAGGTTGCAATAACTTAGCCAAATGGACAGTTGGTGGTAGGGGATGATAGGTTGGAATGCGTCCATTCTGGTCTAAGGGAAGGCTTCTGAAAGATCTTGTCTTGGTGAAAACCAAGTCTTGTGGGGAAAGTGCACCACCTCTGCAGAGTGTAAAATCTAAGTACTTAGCCATGTCCCTGGCAAAGCACAATTTGAGCATCAAGACATGGAAGCTATCAAGAATCTCATCATCCAAATTTCTAAGATAAAAACTTGTGGATGAATAAGGGTTGAAGGATCACCAATTTCTATTGGGAGATGCCTTGGGTGATTTTTGTCAAACAAAAACTTAGTGTTTGCAAATGATAAGGAAAATATATTTTGAGCAAAGCAAGCCTAAGCTCCACTTAGCCAAATGCATATAGATGATAGACTCCACTATACTACCATAGTATCACTTGCCAATACAATTCAAATGTATTGACCCTTGTGGTTGTAACTTGTTATGTTGCAGGTTTGTTTGATATTAGTGAAGTTTAATGATTAGGATTACAAGTCTACAACCAACATGTCTGCCTATGGAACTAAGAAGGATGAAGGACCCCGTGCTATTGTTATATTCTGCTGCATTGTAATGAGATAGCCAAATGAGCTATGTAAGATGTAATAAATTATTTTATTCCTGGTTATAAAGTTGTATTATGACCTTTGTTTCTTGATATTACATCTAAACTGTGGATGCTAGCTATTGATCCAGGGACTAGCATTGTAAACACAGGGATCTCTACCTTATTAAAGGTTGGGAACCTTACAAGTTCTTACACAAATAGGGATCTCATGATCCAGTTCTTAATACAACATCAAGCAACGGAATACATAATAATAACGGTAGCGTAAGCGAAGCTCCATCTTTGGGGTCACAAGCAATGCTGACGATGGGAGATGATCCTAGTTGTCGTAACCTTCCTGGGGTCCATCCTCCAGGTACTCCTCTTCATAGTCTGGCCATGGGAATAGCCAGGGACAAAGCCATGAGTACTCTTTAAGTACTCGCAAACTAATACTAACAAGTGAAGGGGGTTTCTGTAGTAGGACACTAAGCTCTAGGTTTGTTTTGCAAAAGCCAGATTTACATCTACTAAGTTTAGAAATGAAGAAAGCTAGTTGAAGTTTTATAACACCTAAGTGGGAACTTGTATTTCATATCACAACTCTGTTGTGGTCAAGTCAAAATCTCAATTCATCTCACAAGTCATTTTGAAAACATCTAACGGGGGAACAGTATGGCCACTCCAACTGTCCATAACCGTGGATGCGGCTATTCGAATAGTTTGACACTCTGTAGAGATTGTACACTTTCACCACAACATTTGATACATTCGTCAGGAACAAATCCTAAATTCACCATATCAGTATGTGGATAATCAATCCTAACCTTTCAATTACACGCCCTAGTATAAGAACCTATCTTGTGAGTTTGGCCTCCCAACCATGACCAACTATCATCTTGGGTACTGCACTGGTGTACAGTCTTCACAAGGTAGCCTCAGCTCAGACCTTGGCCGTGAGGGAACCAATACTAAGGTATATAAGTTTCCAGTCAAGCCCTACCCAATCTTCGGGTATTGTGGTTGTATGATAAAATTGGAATGGTATCGCATCCAGACAACCATCAGTTTTATAAAGGGCTAAGGCTCATGCCTCAATATTTTCATCACCAAAATCATGTGGTGTTCGGAAACACATGTCAAAACATCTCAATAGAATGATCCATCATTCCAAGGTTTTCATAACCATTTTTCCACCAAGTATTCCCATCTAAAGTTGATCAAGTTTTATGCTTAGCACTAGCATCTACAAGTGGGGGTAAGTACTAATGAGGGGTGGTAAACTAGTGGAGTTTAACTAAGTTCAATCTCATACCTTAGGATGACATAAAGATTATCTAGCTTAGGCCAAATTTTATGCTCTTTATGCAACCTTCAATTATCTCTCTAGAATCTACAATTCACTTAAGTAAGCTCTAAGTAAATAGCTTTGATAAAAAAATAAAGTATAAATCTTGTAAGTAAAACTAGGATTGGTTTATCAAGTGGGTATGATCATATATGCTTAAGGCATATAGTTGGCATGGTAAGGCTTGCTAAAGTAGAGTATCTTGCAAGTGTTAGCTTGCACATTCAACTAGTAGTATTAGGCTTGAATCATTATCAGTATAAGCTTGCTAAATTGCAAGTGTTAGCTTGCCTTGTGCAGAGCAATGGTTGAAGGTCTCCTCGGCTTATTCTTCATAATATCCTCCTTCTTCCTCGTATCCTTGGTCGGTACTAGCGTCTATAAATAAATACGAGGTACACAATCACCAAACAATACTTAACTACTTTCAATCATCACACACAAGGGTTCTATAGATGATCTAGCATCATCACTAATATTACAAGAATAAGGCATTTGTCTTATTTATTTTATTTTTTAGAAAAGTAATTTCTACTCATTGAAAAACTGCTTTAGATTTAATATTCTCCAAACCAAACATGGGATCATGTTCACACATGTCATCACCACATATTTCAGTTCATGGGAATGTGATTTAAAGTGGTGTCACAATTTAATAAGCTTTAACCTTTTATTTTAAATAAAAATAAATGACTAGAAATGCCTATGTGGCATCCTTTTATTACTTGAACATTATTTCCGTAAGTAAACCCATATGTTTATATATATTCTGAAAGGTATGATTAAAGGTGATTTTTGAGAGTTGGAATCAACTCAAAAGCTATTATGGTTTAAATTTGAAAAATGTTTGAATGCAGAAAAGGTTCTGCCTTGTTATTTTTACCAAGGTTGATCTACAGATCCAAATGATTTGAATCCAACGGGCTTCGATTAAGCATTTCAAAACCTTTCCAACAAAATTGGTTTCATTAAATTTGGTTCACTGAATCGAGCTGGCTTGATTTTTGAAACTAGGTAAAGAACTGTGTTTGAATGAAAATGGAAAAATCCAAATTCAAACGAGTGGGCTGCGCGGGAACTGCTAATGGGCCGGCCTGCTACGCACAGCGCTTACGCGGGCTGGTTAAGTTGCTGTCCCCATGCGTCAGTGAGACAGGGGGTGCGAAGTGGTACGGGGCAACGTGGTGCGTTGGATCTAGTTCTAATCCAACGGCTCTGGTTCATCGTCCATGTCGGGCAGCGCCGACGAGATAGAACCCTAACGCGGCAGGTGGGGGTCATGGGAGTCTCACCGGGGCTCAGGCGAGGGTCGGCGAGGTGGGCGAATGACGAAGTCGACGACGGCGAACCTCCTGGTACCGGTAGCTTCTCCTGGGGCGGCTCTAATCACTGGCTTCCTTATTCTCCAGCAGCGGTGGGCTCCGGCAAAATTACGGCGATGCGCTGCTCGCCTTGCTCCGGGAACAGGGTGGAACGATCAGTGAGAAGAGGGGAGTGAGATGGTGTGCTCAATTCGGCTGGGGGTCGTCTCCTTTTATAGGCTCGACGGTGAGACCGAACGAGATGGGCAGACGACGGTGGCGACACGGCTACGGGCAGCTAGAGGCATGGCCAAGGGTGGCGATCGATCGGTGGTCTCCTGGCGATGCTCTATGGCTTTAATGCGTGTGTAGGGGCGGTGGAAAACGGTCGGGAACGCTCGATGCTCTACGAGGAAGAGGTGGCATCTTCGACGACGAGCGGTGGCTACGAGGTACGGGCGGTGAAATGGTCATGTCTGGCGGTCTCCTAGGACGGTGGGGAGCATGCTGGCAGGCGGCGAGGGCTCGAGGTGGTCTGGTTAAATGGGAATGGCGCGTGCTCTCCGGCGAGGGTCGGCATGGTCGACAGCATCACGGGCGCGGCGTTCCTGGCGGTTCTGGTTGTTGTCTACGAGGCAGGGCTGGTCGAGAGGGGGCGGTGAGGCATGGGCACTCGCAAACTAATACTAACAGGTAAAGGGGTTTTTGGATAATAGGACACTAGGCACTAGGGTTGTTTTGCAAAAGCCAGATTTATCTCTACTAGGTTCCAAAGCTAGTCACAATTTTATAACTCCTAAGTGGGAACTTGTATTTCATATCACAACTCTGTTGTGGTCAAGTCAAAGTTTCAAATCATTTCACAAGTCATTTTGAAAAGTCTGACAGAGGAACAGTATGGCCACTCCAACTGTCCATAACCGCGGACGCGGCTATTCGAATAGTTTGACACTCTGCAGATATTGTACACTTTCACCACAACATTCGATACATCCGTCAGGAACAAATCCTGAATTCACCATACTCAGTATGCGGATAATCAATCCAAACCTTTCAATTACACGCCCTAGTATAAGCACCTCTCATGTGAGTTTGGCCTCCCAACCATGACCAGCTGTCATCTTGGGTACTGCAGATGTGGACAATCTTCACAAGGTAGCCTCAGCTCAGACCTTGGCCGTGAGGGAGCTAATACTAAGGTATATAAGTTTCCAGTCAAGCCCTACCCAATCTTCGGGTATTGTGGTTGTACGATAAAATTGGAATGGTATCGCATCCAGACAACCATCAGTTTTATAAAGGGCTAAGGCTCATGCCTCATCATTTTCATCACCAAAATCATCAGGGGTTCAGAAACACATGTCAAAACATCTCAGTAGAATGATCCATCATTCCAAGGTTTTCATAACCATTTTCACCAAGTATTCCCATCTAAAGTTGATCAAGTTTTATGCTTAGCACTAGCATCTACAAATTGGGGGTAAGTACTAATGAGGGGTGGTAAACTAGTGGAGTTTTACTAAGTTCAATCTCATGCCTTAGGATGACATAAAGATTATCTAGCTTAGGACAAGTTTTATGCTCTTTATGCAACCTTCAATTATATTTCTAGAATCTACAATTCACTTAAGTAAGCTCTAAGTAAATAGCTTTGATAAAGAAATGAAGTATAAAGCTTGTAAGTAAAACTAGGATGGTTGATCAAGTGGGTATGATCATATATTCTTAAAGCATATAGTTGGCATGGTAACTAGCAAGTATTAGCTTGCATAGGTCAACTTGATTAGTAAGGCTTGCATCATTATTAGTATAAGCTTGCTAAATTGCAAGTGTTAGCTTGCAAGTATTGGCTTTCTAAGTTAATAGCTTGCAAGTATTGGCTTGCTAAGTTAATAGCTTGCAAGTATTGGCTTGCATTGGTTCACTTAGTTAATAAAGCTTGCCTTGTGCAGAGCAATGGTTGAAGTTCTCCTCAGCTTCTTCTTCGTAGAATCCTCCTTCCTCCTCGTATCCTTGGTCGGTACTAGCGTCTATAAATAAATACGAGGTACACAATCACCAAACAATACTTAACTACTTGCAATCATCACACACAAGGGTCCTATAGATGATCTAACATCATCTCTAACATTACAAGATTAAAGCTTGGTTTAATTCCTTTTATTTTTAGAAAAGTAATTTCTACTCATTGAAAAATTACTTAAGATTTAATATTCTCCAAACCAAACATGGGATCATGTTGACACATGTCATCACCACATATTGTAGTCCATGGGAATATGATTTAAAGTGGTGTCACAGTTTAATAAGGTTTTACCCTTTTATTTTAATTAATTAATGTGTCTAGAAATGCTTATGTAGCATTCTTTTATTACTTGAACATTATTTCTGTAAGTAAACCTATATATTTTTATATATTCTGAAAGGTATGGTTAAATGTGATTTCTGAGAGTTGGAATCAACTCAAAAGCTATTATGGTTTAAATTTGAAAAAAAATTGAATGCAGAAAAGCTTCTGCCTTGTTATTTTTACCATGAGTGATCTATAGATCCAAATGACTTGAATCCAACGGGCTTGGATTCAGCATTCACAGACCTTTCTAACAAAATTGGTTTTATTCAATTTGGTGCACTGAATCGATCTGGGTTGATTTTTGAAGTTGGGTACAGAAGTGTGTTTGAAATAAAATGGAAAAAGTTTAATTCAAATCACTGGGCTGCGCGGGAAGAGTTAACGGGCCGGCCTGCTAAGCGCAGTGCTCCCGCGGGCTGCTTAAGTGGGTGTCCCCACTCGTCAGTGAGACAGGAAGGGGCGAAGCGGTACGGGGCAACGTGGGTCGTTCGATCTGATTCTAATCCAACGGCTGGGAGTCATCGTCGACGCGAGGCAACACCGGCGAGAAAGAAACCTAGCGCGGCCAGTGAGGGGTGCTGGGGGCTCACCGGGGTGCAGGCGAGGGTCGACGAGGCGGGCGAACGACGAAGTCGATGACGGCAAACTCAGGGGTGGTCGCGGCATCTCCTGGGGTGGACGAAATTGATGGCGCCCTTCTCCTCCAGAGGCGGCGGGCTCTGGTGAAATTCCGACGAGGTGGTGCTCGCCTTGCTCCGGGAACGGTGTGGCACGATCAGTGAGAAGAGGGGAGTAGAATGGTGTGAAGATATCAACTGGGGGTGGCCTCTATTTATAGTCGAGCGAGGGGACCGACGGGGCGCATGGTGAGCTCGTCGGGGGCGATGTTACAGGCGGCTATTGGCATGGGCGACGGTAGGGGACGGTGCGATGTTCCCTGGCGATGCTCAACGACATGGTTTTGAGGCATGGGGCGGTGCGGCTTGGTCTGGAACATGCGACGCTCTGCGCGGCAGAGGCGGCGTCTTTGACGGGGAGCGGTGGCTATGCGGCACGGGGCGGTGAACGAGGATGTCTGGCGGTCTCCTGGGTCGGTGGGGATTGTGTATGCACGCGGCGAGGGCGGCGCGCGGTCTGTGGGCTTCGGTCGAGGGTGGCGCTCTGGCGCACGCTCGGCATGGTCGCTGGCGAGGTTGGCATGGTTCGTGCGTGTGGTCCAGGGCTTGGCAACGCTCGCGGCTGGGACAGTGAGTGGCGGTGGACGGTGGGCTGCCTCCCAGACATGCTGGCTAGGCTTGCTGCTGCTCCTAGCTTGCTGTCGACTATGGGGTGGCAAGGGTGTGCTCGGCTGTTCACCATTGATGACAATGGCAAGCTCATAGTGGTGCTAGTGCTTAGTTAATCTTGCTAGATGATCTACTGAGCTGGTTGTGAGCTAGAGAGGGAACAAGTTAGGCTTCAATCACTGCTCACTATAGTGTTTAGGATTTTGATGATTTGTGTCTGCAACCTGTTTGATGAAATGGCCGCATGAATTAATGTTTTGAATTTTGAAAAGATTTTTGGTGGGTTTGCTAGATTGGTGCTGGTGAGTCTGCAGATGCTTGGGTTTTGAAAGTTGAGCTTGTTTGAGTGGTTTTTGAAAAAGTGGGATCTTCCCATATGATAAAGATTCAATTTTGAATTGTCATTTAAACTATGCATTTGAAAGTTTCTGGATGATCACAAAGTGGGCCTTGATACTTTCTTATGAGTACATTCAAGGGGTTCAAAGATCTAGAAAAGTTTCTGTTAGTTTTTGAAAGTTTGAGACAGCCAAAGTAGGCACGGGAGTTAAATTGGTCAAAATGACCATTCCCTTAATATATTTGTTTTGATTTACTTGTCTTTATGAAAAGTGTGAGAAATGTTTTATATGATGTTTATTTCACCTAAGAAACATTATACAAGCAATGAAACAATCAAACAAGGTGGTTCCAAAGAATTTCAAAATCCATGCATACACATATGCATGCCTTCATAATTTTATTTAACAAAATTTTTGTTAACCCTAATTTTGATGATTAGAAAATGGATGATCCAAGTTTAGTATTTTTAGGATGTTACACTTATCGCAGTCAACTTGATGATCTACTTCAATTCCATCAAGTTGAGAGAAGCTTCAATCACTTTGACAAATTTTGTTCAAAAGCGCGAAAATTATTCGGATTTTCTATGCATGAATGCAATGCACACATCTGGGTTCGGCACACATCTGGGTTCGGCTTATTTATAAGCTCTAATGCTGGGATGTTACATACTCTCCCCCTTAAAATAAACTTCGTCCCCAAAGTTCGCAAACTCTCACGTTTCAGAGTAAGGAATTGACTTGTGTTGGTTACGACATTTCTCAACTCCATGGTATCCTTAATGGGAATAATTGTAGCATTCCATATCTAGATATTTTCCTTGAATTCTTATCATTCTTGGTAATCTCCAACTTGTTGTCTTTAATACTCCAAAGTTTCTTTTACTATTCTTCTTTAGGAATATGTCCTTATTATAAACTCCTTAATTTGGGGTCTCTTCTTAGTTTCTTATCCTGATTAGGTATCCTAATCCAACTCCTTTTGTTTAATCATCGAACTTTCTTACTATACTATGTAAGGTCTAGGAAGTCTCACTAAAACAGGGGTTTTCAATTCTATTAGACAATATTTGTGGCCAAAATACTAATCTTTGATTTGTCATTATATGAGTTGTATTGGTAGTCCTTCTAAAGATTGGATTTTAAACTCATATAGTCCATACCCATTGAAATTTCTTATTTCTCCGCCCATGACCAATTGGATGTGTTTTATTCCCTCTCAAGGATCACTTAAGAGTTGTTTTTATTAGAATGAGTCTATTGGAATTAGTCTATTCTGTGACCTTCAAACTTTTACCTTATCAGGCTTTTAGACAATCTTTTGTTATTACTTATAGTACTTCTTTAACTTTCATCTATTAATTACCTTAAGGTTTGAGTACTACTACCTTGAAGTATACTTTAATATTTTATCCATACATACTTCTGAAGGTACCTTTATAATAATTACTTTCTTTTTAACCTTATAAAAATAATGCTTAATGTTGTCATAGGTTAGTATTTCTTCTCCAACCTGTACCGGTTCGGTTGATGCTTCTAATCCTGGGCGTCCATCGGGGATCGGATGGCTGAGAACGAAATCATCTGGGCTCACCGGTGCTGGCGGCAGTGGACGACGGCGGCGGCTCAGACGATGAAGCTCGGCGGCGCTCCGGTGACCTTTGGAGATGTAGAAGGGTTCCACGAGAGGCCTCGCAGTATGGAGGGTTCGATGGTGTCCGTGGAATCGTCAATTGTTTCCTGTGGCAGCGTTAAGGTGCGGACGGACGATGGCAGACGGAGAGGAACTTTGGCGGCGGTGTCTCGGCTCTGCGGTGCCCCTGCGACGAAGGAAAGATGGCGGGGTGAGACGGTGCAGAGAGGGGAACTCCATATAGGGAAAAGGAGCGAGAGTGGTTGAGGGAATCGGCGGCTGTTGCGACCTCCGAAGATTCGGTAATGGAGCACGGCGGCGGAGATCGGATCGATCTCGATCTGGGGCTAGGGTTACTAAAATTGCAAAACCGGAAACAGGAGACGGAGGGGGGTTTATATGTAGGGGAAATCATGCAGAGAGGGGCCACGGTTCGAGCGGAAACAGGGGAAAATCCGTTTGGATTCGGTCGGGTCGGGGGCGTGTTCGACGTGTTCGTCGCGAGGTTGAAGGAGGGAAGCATGCCCCACACGTCAGCGGGACAGGGAGGAAGAGCGGGCTGCGGGCGCTGCTGGTTGCCAAGTGGGCCGCCGCTGGGCCTTAGCAAGCTTGCGCGCTGCACGTGGGGGGGGTGGAGTGAGCGGCAGGTAGCCAGGCGGCTAGGCGGGCTGGTGGGCTGGGTCGCGCGCGGGTTCGGCCGGGTAGATTAGTCTAGTTTTTTTCTACTTCTTTTATTCTTTTCTGTTTTACTATTCTATTGTAACTTTTTCAAATGAACTCCAAATTAGATGATTTTTGCGTCCACATTTTTCTAAAATTCAGGGGATCCAAACAGGATCTTATTTAGCAATAAATTGCCTAGTTTAAAATAGTGGTCTTACTCAACCTTGTATAATTCCTTTATAGGAACAAAAGGGCATTTTGAAATTAAAACCACCAAATAGTTTTGGAAATGAAATTTTTGCATGATGCTTATGATGCAATGACATGAATGAAATGCAAATACATTTTTTTCTAGTCTCAATTTCTAAAATCTTGGGATGTGACAGCGCCCCACTGGCCTCACTCGCCGCCCTGCCCCACTGGCCTCGTGCGCCGCCTCGCTCCACGCCAGTCTTCCCCGTCCCGCCCCGCTGGCCTTGCACCCCGCCCCACTGGTTTCTGAGAAAACAAGGAGCGGCTCCTCGAGCTCCTCGAGCTCAGTCATGGAGGTACTCATCATCTCAGTCACGGAGGTTCTACTCGCGGAGGAGGACCAAAGATGACGAATTTGATGGATTCCGGCGATGGTCTGGCGAGTCCCACGATGGAATGACACCGGCGCGTCCTGAAATATCCCTCCCGCCAAACCACCAAAGTGTTTACAGGCCTCGCTCGGTTCAACCACGAAACCTGGACATATAGGACGTGAGGTGCAATTTTCAATGAATCAGTTGTATATCAGTTCTTATGTGCAATCTTTATTTCTGAATTTGGTCATAATTCATCCACTATATTGAATGCCATGTTTATTGGTGGTGCTGGCTATTCGGTGTTTGCCAGTTTATTGTGTACCTGGTGCTGGCATGCCTATGTTATAAATTTTGGCGGTCTTGCCTCATGTTGTCTCAAATGCATGCAATGCGAGACCATTTGCCTATAAATATAATAGCATGTAGAGTAATGTAAGTAATAATTTATATAAATATTTTAATTCACAATCCTTTTATGCAAGTACAACGTCACATAAAGTAACCGAACTTAATACACTCTTTTTTAATCAACAATGACAAGTACTTGTCATGTGTTTCGAGAAAGAAACCATTCAGCAACGCTTTGATAATATGATTTAAATTTGTAGTCAAGCTAAGCTTTATGTGAAAAGATGTCTTTATCTATTTTTTGTTTTTACACAAAAAGTAGATATCGAGAAGTATAGTACTCCCTCCGACCCATATTAATTGACTTGAATTTGTTAAAATTTGGATGAATCTAGACACCATTTAGGATATAGGTTCATCCAAAATTTGACAAATCCAAGTCAATTAATATGGATCGGAGGGAGTACTGTTTTTTGTGCCAATGAACGGATAGTCCTTTGTTATATAGTCTTACTCTCTTTCCTCGGGAGCATAACAAGAATCGGATGGAAAGGCTCTTTTTTGTTCGAGGCTAATCGACTACCTAAGTTCTGCTCGTATTCAGCTTCCCAAGGTTCGACAAGGGTTGTTTTTTTGCAAAGTCAAAGCATTCCCTATTGTGCCTTTAGTAGGATGATGTTGTATTATTTGGTTTATCTTCCCGTGGAATGTTTTTTTTTCAATCGTGTGGTTCATACGTTTCAGCCAGTTAAAACAGAACAACTATGTTAAAGGACAAAACATTGTAGCTCTCTTCATATATTTCTATGGTCCCATTTTGCCAATGGTCTGATGATGCCCTGTCAATTTAAGTTGTGAAGTGTTGTGATATATTCAAGGATTACGAGTCGCTCGACAAGTCGCGACTTGTCACATGATTTGTCACACAACTTGTCTACCAGTCGCAACTTCGATGTCGACAACCTAGAGCGATTCGACTAGTTGAGGTTGTCGGTCGACAAGTTGAGTAGTCGTTGACTATTCACGACAAGTTTATGATTTTGAGTCGATCGATAAGTTAGTTGCCTAGGAACAAAAAGGCCCCCATGTGAGTGAAAACCCTAACGCCCCACGGATCGTTATTTCCCCACCGAGCCGCCTCTCTCCTGGCCACCTTCCCCTTGCACCGTCTCTCAACTTGTTAATATACTACTATTAGTAAACTAGTTGCTTAGTATTTTTTAGTAATTAAAGCTTGACTACGTATCGACTAGTCTAGCACTAGTCGAGACTAGTCTCCTTGTCGCCATCCCAGCGACAAGTTGCCCTCATAATCCTTGGATATATTTCGATGGTTCGATAAGATATCCAACTTGAGTCTTCTGTTTGAAGAGCAACCTTATAGGAAACAATATCTTATTAGTTAAAATGCTCCCTCAATCTTTAATTCACATTTTCATAGCCTTTAAATTGGTTTATTGTTCTCTGTTGGGTGCTAACCCAAAGTAAAACAACTATTGTTTCATATTCATTTATAATTGGTACACTTATAGCCTCGGGTAGTATGGACTGAAACCGATAAGGGATTATATGATACATGTACTGCTTTGTAAAAAGTAGATATGTGGTAAAATTGTAATTGCGCTGGATATTTGATTCAGTCTCAACGTTCATTGATGTTATGCTTGTTTACAATGATTGTGAACTAGGAATATCATGTACTACTTAGATTACTCAATTCATATGTCTCATATAGGGTTTATTGGGTTAATTGTTGTAGGTGACTGAACTT
Organism: Avena sativa; assembly: GCA_916181665.1. Lineage (NCBI taxonomy): Eukaryota > Viridiplantae > Streptophyta > Magnoliopsida > Poales > Poaceae > Avena > Avena sativa. Next base: position 225,551,303 of record OV702296.1, read on the forward strand.
TCTAGCATAGACGAAGTCAACGACCGTGCCATTTTTATGTCTGTTTTTGGTGTAATGTTTTTAACTTGTCTAAGTATGAGAAAGAAAAATAAGGTATTGTCATGTACTTCGAAACATGACAGCTCAAGGGCAGTTAGTCTAATAATTTAGTGAATAGATATTAAAGTTCATTATCTTGATAATATCATGTAGCTCCTTGGTTCTAACTATTCATTCTCTAGGAGTTTTGAAAGGTTTCTGCACATTGGTAGTGTAATCGAGGCTGATCCGTTTTCTTCTCTGACATGCACAAGCTCCCTCAAGTAATATCCGGTCTTATATAACACTTGTAACATTAATAACCTGCTATAATCTAAATCATAAGAACTTTAACTTTTCATCAAATGCTCCTGTAGCCACTTAAAATAAATTTGTTTCAAACGAAAATCTGAACATGAAAGAAAGGCATTGATCAACATGACTAGTTCAGGATGCCCATGTGATCCCTCCAACCATGAGCTAACCTTCTTGGTTGTTTCCTTTATACTCTTCCACTGTTTCATCACTTCCGGTTGCAGGACCCAAATTAGCCTCCGAGAAATATGTCTACCCCCAAAAAAGGTTTTATATCTTACCCAAGTTTATGTTCTCTTTTAGAGAGTTAGCGTTTGTATTTTTGCAATGTTGCTTACATTTCTTTATTCTATTTGTACCCCACGGTTTATGGATGAGTACTATTGGTGTAGTTAGCCTGGCTCCGAACTTACATGCCTATGACTTTGTTTTCCAGGAAATCCGTGCAGCGGAACATCCTGAATTTGAGACTTTCTACACCAAAAGTATTCTTGTAGCCTCAATGTTGTTAATTCAAATAGAATCCAGTTAGTGAATATGAAGGTTATGATCAGGGCAAAAGCCTTGTGGGGAAACTAATATAGCCACCTCTTGTGTAACTTGGGAGTAGTGAACATGCATATCTAGCATTGTTTCTACATTTCTTGGTTATTTTTAGTATTGTTTCTTCTCTATTTTGAGTGTTCTTAAAATCATAGACACAAAAGACAAAAATACTAGGTGGCTTAACTTGCTCTCCTTACAAGTAAACAAGTAGTACTTGGGATGCCATTTGGTTATTATGACAGTTCTTATTAACAGATTATGGCTTGCTTGTGATGTGTTGTTTTCTTTGTCAAGTTGACATGTTGCTTATCACACGGTAGCTTTCTTTGAGCTTTGTCAGGACTGAGAAGGTTTCTCGGTAGGAGCATAGCCAGAAAGGAGGAAGTAAGAATGTCCAACGTATTGCTGCTCTATGTGAGATGTGTTTTAAGGCTTTTTCTATAGGCTCCAAGTTGTTATTATGAGTATGTAATGGCATTGCATTTATAAATGGTTAAAGAGTAAGTAAGTGATTATTCTGCTTATTTTTTATTGTATATTCTAATAGTTATGAATTGATCCCAGAGACAAGAACCTCTTACAAAATCCGCAATAACTCTGTGTTTCAGTATGAGAGTATCTTAGATATAGTCATCTACAAATGAAAAATTGATCTACGGATTTACCAGCCAAATGAGATAAAATTTGTGGCTTTCAGAGTTCCAAATAAATATTGCATTGCTATTAGTTCAATATAAGAACGCACACCATCGAGAAAAAAACTTTGATTATGTGGAAACTCTTCGATGCAAAAACGAACAACACCCGAGCTAACATGCACGCTGAGATGGAGCAAACCCCTCTTCACTTTGAATGCAAAAATACACATATATAACCTTCTTTCAACTCTGCATTTACCACCAACCTATTCCAGTTCACTCTCATAGTACTCCCTCAGTTTAAAAATATAAGATGTTTTAGGTGTGTGCATTAAATGTATCTAGACATATTTCAGTATGTAGATTCATTTGAACCTACACACTAAAAGGTGCTAATAAGGACCAATAGTCAAGTTGACCTTTATCTTTGTTATGAACCGCGTCCATTCTTCTTCAAAGTTTGTTTCAACATCTATTTGGTTCACAGACACACACATGTACCTAAGAAAACAAGAATATGTATTAACTAAAGAAAAGTACATCTAGGGTTTGTCGAAGGACATACGAAAGAAACAGTCGGTAAGAGCAAGAGCGAGCTAGGTCGTATTGGATATCGGGGTGCAGATGGGGACCTGACATAACAACATGGGGACAAGAAGGGGAAAAACAATTCAATATGGAAAAGAGAGTGGTGTGGGAGTTGACAAAGTCCCGATGGTAACCATAGCGAGGGGCCTCGATCATACAAAGAATTGTCAAAGAAGACAACAGAAGCATAAAGAGTGGTGCTACATCACACGTACTTGTATTTACATACATGCCCGGCTTTCGGTACTGATACCAAATAACGGGATTCGAATAAACATGCTTTTGAACTACCAGGGCCAATTAACATTGGGTTTGCTAACATGTGAACCATGCTTAGAGTCTACAACTTTATACCTCGAGGTTCCTAAGGTCAATGAATCTCAGTCGGGAACATTAACATGAATGAACTTATGGCTTAAAAATGTTATGGTTCAGCCAATTGTCCCAGGTGACTGTTATAACAATAAAATAGCACCCAGACATAAATTTCCCAAGACAAGAAAATTCCAATCAATAATTAATAAAACAATGAATGACGCAAAAACACATTTTCAACAAAACACAACGTTCCTTCCATTCCAAAAAAAACAACTTAGAAAAAACATGCATCATTCGGTCATAGGTTTTCTTATCTCTGATCAAAACAACTATTACTTCAACTATAGTTGTATGTGCAAGTTACATAACAGTTACTCAACGCGGTTCGGTTTCAAATGATTAAATCTATGGCTAAAATATTGTCTCGCTTTCGGCCTCGGCGCCAGTGGCGCACCGGGTCATCTAGTATAATACTCAAAGGAAGCCGACCTCTAGTCTGTCTTCATCGGGTTTTTCTGTTTCTTTTTATCTTTTAGTTTTAAATAAATAGGGCACACCTACTTAAAGGAAGAACAAATTTTTCATTTTATTTTTTGTTCCTGGTTTCTCTTTTATTTTTATTTTCCCCATTTATTTTTGGTTTTTATAAATGATACAATTTGTAATATGCAATTTTTTAACGTTATGGACAATTATTTTGAACCATGTGAATTTTTTATTTTTCCTATCTTTTGTATTTCTAAGAGTCAATTGAATTTTTATTGTTTTGCACCTCATGAACATTAATTTTATTTGCACGTGAACGTTTTTTATCTATTCGACCATCTTTTTAAACCTCATGAACATTTTTTCAACCTTAGAAACATTTTATCCAAATTTTCCATAAAATATTCATATGAATATTAAAATAAAAAGATAACAGAAAACCAAAATAGAAACACGAATAAAATATTAAATGAAGAAAAAATAAACATGAAGAAAGGCGAAAAGAAAACAATGAAGACCAAAAAAATAGAACTATAATAAAAAAAGCCTATTAGTCCAATCAAAGCATAGGTCCTATTGGACGGTAAGAGAAGCAGGAGTTCGGAGTTCCCTTGAGACCGAGCATGAGTAGTGTCGACGTGAACCCACAGAGTTTTGGGCTCCTAGAGTCACATGCTTATCATCTTGCTGACTCCACCAATAGTGACAGATCATAGAGCTGATGTCTTCACAAAGAGTTTTTGTAAGATCGAAACAAGACATGGAATAGGTGGGGATTGCTTTGATCAAGATTTCTTTCCCCGCCTTAGATAACAATTTTTCCTTCCACCCATTCTTTGCCAAATCCTCTCTTTAAGATATTCGAATTCCTTAGCCTTCGCCGCTCCTAGATGCACCGGCAAACCTAGGTATCTCTCGTTACAGGATTCCTTTGGGATTTCAAGTGCATGAAGGACAGATTGCTTGACACTTTGCGTTGTTCCTTTACTAAACATTGCCTCTGACTTGTCCTTAATATACATCATGATTTTGGGCTCACCGTATTTGAAAGGCCACACCACTGTCTCCATGACACCATTGGCGGACCGAACGGGTGTGCCAGGTGTGCCGTGGCACACCCAGAATTTTTGATTTTTTTAATCTATTACTATTCAGTCTCCAAAACCGGTTTATTATAGCAAAGAAAAATAAAGCAAGGAAGTAGAATACGAGGAGTCGAGGAGCCATTCTGATTCTGTCGCTCGTCGCCTCGTCCCAAGACTCGGGCTCGAGCGGCCGCCGCCAACGCCCGCACACGCCAAGTCGCCTCACCGGATCGCCCGTTCGCCCACCTGGTCGCCTCCCCTGCCCCCTGCTTCTTGCCCTCTCTATCCTCTCCGGTCGGCGTACGCCCTTCTCTCCGCTTGTCGCTCGGCTGAATTTAACAGGAGCAGATCGATTGACAGGTAAAAATCCCCTTTCTGGTGAAGAAGAGGGTAGACTGCCCATGAACAGTCCATGGCTGCGAAATTCTCCTAATTTATGCCTCGATTGCTCGACGCCTTGCCTGCAGTCCGCTTGTTCTTCCCATGAACAGCCCATGCTCTCTGTATGTTTGTGAAATTATCTCGAATTTATTCCTATGTTTGTTGTAATTGTAGGGAGATTGATGCAGGGGTTCGTAGCATGGAAAACAAAAAAATTCTACCGCATGAACACACAATCAAGATATAATCTATGATCAAGCCAAGATCTATCTACTAGATCAGTGCAACAAGTTGATATAGTACTAACCCTCGAAGATCCAAAGCGGTTAACGAGAGAACATTCTCGTGGGTGATGTAGTCGTTCACTTGCCGATCTCAATATCGCGTAGATGATCCTTCCGGTGCCGCGTTCCGGCAGCGCTCCCGCAGTCGGTCACACGTACGGTACTTGATGAAGACCTTCCTCTCCCTTGTTCCAGCAGGCAGTGAAGGTTGTATCTCTCTCCTCGCGATTCTGGCAGCACGACGGCGTGGGGTCGGAAGTAGAGGGGAGATCCTATAGGGCTTCGCCTAAGCCGGAGCGAGTATGGTGGAGTAGAGGGAGCCCCGGCAATCTTGGGTTTAGAGGGCCGAGGTTTAGAGGTAGCTAGGAACTAGAGTTTAGCTAGTCGGTAGCGGTTTAGAGGACATCTAGATTGGTCGCAACTAGAGAGGGGGGCGGCGGCCAACCTAGGGTTTCTTGGGCGCCTAGGGCAAGCGGATACCTTGGGGTGTGCCCCTACCCCTCCTTATATAGGTGGGGGCGTCCAAGGGTGTTCCCAACCCAGGTGGAAACCCTCCCTAACTCAGAAACCCTCCCTATCTCAGAAACCATGTTGGGATTTGACTTTTTCAAACTGCCTTTTTGACTTTCAAATTAGAGTTTGATTTCTCTCTTCCAACTGTCAAGCCAAGTGACCTAGGACATGATGCAACCATTACACTTTGTCATGACACATCCATGTACCCTTCCCCTTCTGGATCGGTGAATGTTCTAGACCCTTCTAGAACATTCTGGTGAAAACACCAGAATCATTCCCAAACTCCAAAATTGGACTTTCCTTATATGAATCTTATTCTCCGGACCATTCCGGATATCCTCGTGATATCACGGGTCCCATCCGAGACTCCAAACAACATTCAGTTTCTTTACTCACATTCCATATCTACTAAACAACATCGAATCCTTAAGTGTGTCTCCCTACGGTTCGTGAATTATGCAGACATGATCGAGAATCTTCTCGGATCAATAACCAATAGAGGAATCTGGAAATTCATATGGCTCCCACATATTTCTACGATTACTTCGTGATCGAATGAACCATTTACATATGATACCAATTTCCCTTTGTCTCACGATACTTTACTTATCTGAGGTTTGATCGTCGGTATCTCTGCATACCTAGTTCAACCTCGTTACCAATAAGTACTCTTTTCTTGTTCCCGTGATATGTGATCCCTTGTGAGCCAGTCACATTCTTGCAATCTATCCGTCATATGGATGGACAAATCCCAATCTTGATCCATGTGCCTCAACACATACTTTCCGAACACTCAATGCCACCTTTACAGCCACCCAGTTACGGTGTGATGTTTGATGTCATCAAATCATCCTTTCGGTGATGGTGATTAGCATGATCTCATGGTCAAAGGAATTAGGTTACTATGTATCAGAAATCTTATAGCAAGTGAACTATATTAAATGACTTGATCTTTATGCTACGCTTAACTATAGGAGTATGTCCATCACATCATTCTCCTAATGATATGACCCTGTTGTTAATAACATCTCTATGTTCATGATCAGGAAACCATGATCATATATTAACCAACAAGCTAGTTTAACAAGAGGCTTTACTAGGGACCTTTTATGTTTACAAATCACACAAGTATTAATGTTTTCGGTTAATACAATTATAGCATGGTATGTAAACATTTATCATAAGCATGAAGATATGATAATAACCACTTTATTATTGCCTCTTGGGCATATCTCCAACAGTCTCCCACTTGCACTAGAGTCAATAATCTAGTTTCAAACCTTTGTGCATTCAACACCTATGGCTTTCCGGTGTTGTATTTACACGATTGCTAGTGGTCAACTGATCTCCGGATGCGACACTTCCAGGTCCGTGTGTAATTGCATGTCTTTGTGTCTTTATGCATCACTCATTCTCTAATGAGATAGCTTTGTATAAATTTGGTCCTTTGGTGAGACTTTTAGTTCCTTGGGGTTAAAACATGTTGATAATATTGTCGTACAATATATCTTCATAGTACTATCCCGTTGTGAACCACACCTAGTTTGATAACAAACTACTTGACACAAATGCCCTCTTTTGCTGCTATTATAGCAGTCATATACTTAGCCTTTTGTTGTTGTATCTGTCACAATGTCTTCATTTTGGAACTCATCCAAATCCAATATGGAACTTACTTTCCATCATATTGTGCCACCCTTAGTTTAGATAGAGATAAACTTAATTTGTACTTTGTGACAAAACTAGTATCAATGTAATACTTTTACAATGAACTAACCATCTATTTGTCACTTCTACAAAATAATATATTCTTAGTTCTTCTAAAAGATCATAAGAATATCTTAACTATCATCCAATAATCATCTTATGAATCATTCTGGTATACACTCATAACATTTAGAGCATAGGACATATCTGGATTTGTACACATCACAGCATGATTGATAAAGTACTCTTTGTGATTTTATATATCAAGTATCAAAAATACTTGAATCTTTATTCAATCCTTCCTGTGCAACAAGAACCTTTATTATAGTTTCTATATTGAACTCATTCAATATCTCATCTATGTACTTCTGGCACAACCATATTAGCGTCTCAATTTATCCATATAGACATTGATGCCAAATATTCGGGTTCTGCCTAAGCCTTTCATCGAGATGAAATTTTTAACCTGTGTCAATAAAAAGATACATCATTTCCCATCAAAAATATGTCTTCCACATAATGTATGAGAAACATGTCTTAGCGTTCCCACTTAATTTCTTGCAAATGCAAGCATCTTCATCGTCTCCGATGAAATTAAACTCTTTTAACAATTTTATCATAGTGAAGATTCCAACTCCGCGATGCTTACTTCAACCATTGAAGTTTGCATATGATTTTAGCATCCTTTGAATTAACAAAACCCTTTGGACCTTGTCATGCACACGTCCTAGGTAACCATTCTATTAGAAGAACTTGTTTTGTTTATTCAACTACCACATAACAAAATTATATGTAGTGGTTGCTACATTAATCTGTCTAGACTAAATATCGCTTAATGAAAGATCAGATCTTGTCATAGTCAACTCTTTGAACATTGTCGTGAACTCTTTTGCGACATGTCGATAATTTCATAGATGTGAAACACCCATGTCTATTTCTTTATAGATCCAAATATGACTGTAAGGTCTTGCACCTTTTCAGAGGGTCTTTCAAGTTCAAAGCTTGATCTCTCGTATATGGAACTATCGCGGATTTTATGGCTTCAAACCATTTGACGGAGTCAGGGCCCATCATCGCTTCTTTCCATGTAGTCGGATCATTATTGTCAAATAATGATTTAAATCTTAAATCTTCGTATTTGATTGGTTACCCGACCTACTTGTTTCAATAGGAACTTAGACCTCCGTGACCACAACCTTTGAGGCACGTGAGCCATGAGCATTGTTGCTGCCTCCGGAACACTTTTCAGCGCTGCACAACTTTGCACATATAGCTAAGGTTCTTTTAACCTTATCAAAGTTCTATTGTCCTCCCACTTAACTTTTCACGAAAAATTCCTTTCTCAAAGAAACTTTACGTTCTAAGCGACAAACATTTTTGTCTTTGGTGCTATGGAGGAATACTCAACGATTATTCAAAATAACATACAAAGATATGTTCATCCGATTTTGGTTGCAAACATCTTTCTAATGCATAGCATACCAATGTTTAAGAAAGGACAACTTGGGTTTTATATCAAACCATAACTTTATATGGTGTCATTTCAACGGATTATGATGGAGCTCTTTTCAGTGGAAAAATGGTAGTCTCTAAAGCTTTAATATTTAAAATATAATGGCAGTTTTATCAATTACACCTTTGATCTTACCATGTCAAACAAGGTTTCTTTGCATATCTTGATTATTCCATACTCATATGGTGTTTCGGTAAACGCAAATCCATGGAACAATTCCTCAAATATTAGGTGTTATGCTAAGCTTTATAACTCAAATATCTTCCTTTATGATCCTATCATAAATTCTTTATTTTCTTGTTACATTGATTTTGCACTTCATCTTGAAAGTCTTTAAACTTTTCAAATGTTTCACACTTCATCCTTCTTAACTAAATATTCATATATTCACTCAAATTTTCAAAGAAAGCACATGAAGTTGAAATCTATCGCTCTTGACTACACATAATGGACTTCATACAACAATATGTACAAGTTCCAATAAGCTAGTCATTCGTTCCCTTTCGCCTATGAGCGGAGTTTTAATTATCTCTAAGAAAATTTCTCAAGCGTCATTTGATAAAAAATCAAAAGACTCCAAAATTCCATCCACATGGAGTTTCTTCATGTTTTCTTTCCAATATAATTTAAACGATGATGTCACTTCCTAAGCTTTCTTATCAATTGTCTTTCGACATTTTTAGCAATATTTTTATGGATGTGATTTATCCAACAAGATTTGTAAATCATCCATCTTTTATGGATTACGGCAATTATTTGAATAACCCTTTTGTTCTCATAATACCTGATAAAACAAATCTTGAAGGCAAGGTTTGATGTTAAAGAGCAACACAACAACCCTTTATTTGTTCTCGATGAACATCATCACATATTCTTTTGCTAGTTACTTAGGCCATTGTAGTTCATGAATTGTGTTGTTTCGTATGACGATTTACACCAACAAATTCAGTATCCAATACTTAAGAACCACATTGTTTAATAAGCAAAGAATATAGCCATAACATGTATATCCTCTATATACCTAAGCTGAACAATTCTAGTCTTTTCTTTTCTGCCATATATTTTTGAGATTCTCTTTCAGTATTTCTTTTTCTGTTCGAAACAATCTATCAACATCAATAGTGGAGCCATACACATGACACATAGTCCAAAGCATGTATAGTTAAATACCAATGTCTTTGGACTTGCACTTTGAAGTAGATCACCATCATCAAATACTTGGTGTTCTTTCAAATTCCATTCTTTAGTAATCTTTTAGTGTAGTAAACATTTTATCAAATATTCACCATTATCATGGAACTATTCATGATCAAGCTACTTTTAGCTTATAACGGTGAATCGCGAGTATAATGTTGCTCTCCAAAACCTTTTGGAGGATTAGGACGACAAGCGTCTCCAACCTTTTTCAAATTCTCATCAAATATGAGAACATAAACTGTGCCATATTATACTCTCTCATGTTGCAACCAAAACATCATTTCAGATATCGCAATATCTTCCACACATCATGGTTTCCGAAACAACTCTTTCAGATCCTAGATAACCTTGATATTAAAACAATCTTTTGAATATCAAGAATCATGGAGACAAACATGATACTTATATACTAACACTGGAATTGTCACTCTTGATTTAATACCAATTATTGAACTTCACGGAGTAACCGGAACTTACTGAAAGTTTGCAATAGGACTTTTAAACTTTACATTAACACTTCAAAACAATACGATACCAGTTCGTAAAGTAACTAACCAGATTTCCATAGTTCTATTATCTCAATTATAACTAAGCGCAAGGTGGTAAATGTATGCCAATGACTATAACAACTATGCAAACTTACTTTGATTTAATTTATGATAAATAGTGTTCAACTTTTAATCATATTGCTATTGAACTCCCACTCAAAACAATATCCCTCACATTGTTTTAGTGATCACACGAACCAAATTCACTACAACAAGTCCGATCATCACGTGACATGATATAGTTTCAAAGGCGAACAATCATCATGTTCATCATATCATCTATATTACTCATGCTTTACCTTTCTGTATTCCGTGTTCCGAGACCATGTCTGTACATGCTAGGTTCGTCAAGATCAAACCTTAGCTTCCGCATGAGAAAATCTGGCTTGCTCCCATTCTATACACTCGCAGAATCTAACACACCCGATCATCACGTGGTGCTTCGAAACAACGAGCTTTGGCAACGGTGCCTACTAAAGACGAACACTCTATAACTTGATATTTTATTGAGAGGGATCATCTTATAATGCTACCGTCGCGAACTAAGCAATACAAGATGCATAAAAGGATTAACATCACATGAAATTCAAAATATGTGATATGATATGGCCTTTCTTCTTATGCTTCCGATCTCCATCTTCAAGCACGAACATGATCTCCATCATCACCGGCGTGGCATCAAGGTCAATGGCGCCGCTCCATGGTTGTCGTCCACCAGCATCAAATATTACAACTACTTTGAATAATAGACACGCAGGTCTAGACGAAATTAAAAGACAACCATATGGCCCCTGCCGGTTGTCGACTTACAATAAGGAACATTGCATACATCATATATAATCACAATCATGGCCATATCACATCACAGCACACCCCTGCAAAAAAAAGTTAGACGTCTCTAATTTTCTTTGCATGTTTTACGTGGTTTGGGGCTTTCAATAAGTGTCGTTCTAACTTACGAACAAGAACCACAATGTTGATGCTTGAACTATCAAGTGCCCGTTGTAAAGTGAATCTTTACTATGATGGGAGAGACAGACACCCGCATAGCCACTTATGCAATACAAGGTTCATGTTGATCATGGATCAAGTCTCATGAACGATGTCATGTAAGGTTAGCCCGAGCCGCTTCATCCCACCATACTTCAAGATGCAAAGTACACAAGAAGCAATTGATAATAAAAGCACTACCGCCCACAATGACCATTGTGTTCTACTCGTGCAACAGATCTACATATAGACACGGCTCTGATACCACTGTAGGGGTTCGTAGCATGGAAAACAAAAAAATTCTACCGCATGAACACACAATCAAGATATAATCTATGATCAAGCCAAGATCTATCTACTAGATCAGTGCAACAAGTTGATATAGTACTAACCCTCGAAGATCCAAAGCGGTTAACGAGAGAACATTCTCGTGGGTGATGTAGTCGTTCACTTGCCGATCTCAATATCGCATAGACGATCCTTCCGGTGCCGCGTTCCGGCAGCGCTCCCGCAGTCGGTCACACGTACGGTACTTGATGAAGACCTTCCTCTCCCTTGTTCCAGCAGGCAGTGAAGGTTGTAGCTCTCTCCTCGTGATTCTGGCAGCACGACGGCGTGGGGTCGGAAGTAGAGGGGAGATCCTATAGGGCTTCGCCTAAGCCGGAGCGAGTATGGTGGAGTAGAGGGAGCCCCGGCAATCTTGGGTTTAGAGGGCCGAGGTTTAGAGGTAGCTAGGAACTAGAGTTTAGCTAGTCGGTAGCGGTTTAGAGGACATCTAGATTGGTCGCAACTAGAGAGGGGGGCGGCGGCCAACCTAGGGTTTCTTGGGCGCCTAGGGCAAGGGGATACCTTGGGGTGTGCCCCTACCCCTCCTTATATAGGTGGGGGCGTCCAAGGGTGTTCCCAACCCAGGTGGAAACCCTCCCTAACTCAGAAACCCTCCCTATCTCAGAAACCATGTTGGGATTTGACTTTTTCAAACTGCCTTTTTGACTTTCAAATTAGAGTTTGATTTCTCTCTTCCAACTGTCAAGCCAAGTGACCTAGGACATGATGCAACCATTACACTTTGTCATGACACATCCATGTACCCTTCCCCTTTCGGATCGGTGAACCTTCTAGACCCTTCTAGAACATTCCGGTAAAAACACCGGAATCATTCCCGAACTCCGAAATTGGACTTCCTTATATGAATCTTATTCTCCGGACCATTCCGGATCTCCTCGTGATATCACGGATACCATCCGAGACTCCAAACAACATTCGGTCTCTTTACTCACATTCCATATCTACTAAACAACATCGAAACCTTAAGTGTGTCTCCCTACGGTTCGTGAATTATGCAGACATGATCGAGAATCTTCTCGGATCAATAACCAATAGAGGAATCTGGAAATTTATATGGCTCCCACATATTTCTACGATTACTTCGTGATCGAATGAACCATTTACATATGATACCAATTTCCCTTTGTCTCACGATACTTTACTTATCCGAGGTTTGATCGTCGGTATCTCTGCATACCTAGTTCAACCTCGTTACCAATAAGTACTCTTTTCTCGTTCCCGTGATATGTGATCCCTTGTGAGCCAGTCACATGCTTGCAAGCTAATTGGATGACATTCCACCGAGAGGGCCCAGAGTATATCTATCTGTCATATGGATGGACAAATCCCAATCTTGATCTATGTGCCTCAACCAATGCTAAGGATATCGCTTATCGGTAATTTATCGGCCGGCAGAAAATTGGCGATTTTTTAGCGTATCGGTCGATTTATCGGGCGATAAATCCATAAATCGGACGATAAATCAGAAAATCGGCATATCGGCCACCCTCGAGTAGCGGTAAATCAGGCGATTAATCGGCATATCGGCCGATTTTTTGAACAGTGGCCTCAACACATACTTTCCGAACACTCAATGCCACCTTTATAGCCACCTAGTTACGGTGTGGTGTTTGATGTCATCAAAGCATCCTTCCGGTGATGGTGATTAGCATGATCTCATGGTCAAAGGAATTAGGTTACTATGTATCAGAAATCTTATAGCAAGTGAACTATATTAAATGACATGATCTTTATGCTACGCTTAACTATAGGAGTATGTCCATCACATCATTCTCCTAATGATATGACCCTGTTGTTAATAACATCTCTATGTTCATGGTTAGGAAACCATGATCATATATTAACCAACAAGCTAGTTTAACAAGAGGCTTTACTAGGGACTCTTTTATGTTTACAAATCACATAAGTATTAATGTTTTTGGTTAATACAATTATAGCATGGTATGTAAACATTTATCATAAGAATTAAGATATGATAATAACCACTTTATTATTGCCTCTTGGGCATATCTCCAACAATTGATTATGAATAGAAAAAGTGATAGTTATATTGTGTCACTTTTTCGGAATCATGAAGCAAAGATTGCATCTTCTCCGACACCCTTGGTTACAATCGATGAGCAAACCGAAGACAATGGGGCTTTCTTGAATTGTCATCATTCTGCATCTCCTGTCCAATCTGATACCGGAAGTGAGATTGAAACTGAAGAAGTAACACCACATCCACCCTCATATGATGCTCAATTTGCTCCATATGATCCGGGGGAAAGGATTCCTATTTCAGAATATGATGTTAATGATCAAGATGTTGTTCGGAGAGGATATATTGGAAAAGTCCCATGCCAACCATTTTCACATGCCTTTCCAACAACAAAAATATATGGTAAAAATCGACACTTCATCTTTGTTTGGTTAGAACAATACAAATGGCTAGAATATAGCATTGCAAAGGATGTCGCGTTTTGCTTTGTTCGTTATTTGTTCAAAGGGAGATCCAATGGGGGCCCTGTGGGTGATGCCTTTGTGAAAGGTGGTTTTAGAGATTGGAGATGACCGAAAGCATTTGGGAAACATGTGGGTGGTGTTGGTAGCATTCACAACCAAGATCAAGAGAAGTATAACTTATTTGTTACGCCCAACACAAAAATCAATAATGTTATTGTGAAGCTTTCTAAGAAGGATCTACTTCTTTATAGAACTAGGCTAATGATACGTTGGAAACGTATCTATAATTTTTGATGCTCCATGCTTGTTTAGTATCTACTTTTATTTACTTGTCCACACTTTGAGGTGCTTTTTACATGTTTTCTGGTACTAACCTATTAACAAGTTGCAACAGTGCCAGATGCCTGTTTTCTGCTGTTTTTGGTTTCAAAAAAGTTAGTAAAGAAATATTCTCGGAATTGGACGGGACAAACGTCAAAGTCAATTACTTTCCGTGGGGAACAAGAAGTCCAGAGGGGATCCCGGGAGGCCAGCCAGGGGGCTAGACCCACCCTAGACGCAGGTGGGCCCTATCCCACACCTGGATAGGGTTTGCCAGCCTTGGCCGCCTCCTCGGCCTTCCCCTTCGCCTATAAGAAGCCCCTGATGCAGAAACCCTGAGTACCCAATCAAAAATCCATGAAACTGTCTGTAGCCGCCGCCACCATCGTCCCAAGATCGGGGGGATCTGAAGTTCTTCGTGGCACCCTGCCGGAGGGGAGATCATCCCGGAGGCCTTCTCACCGGTATGATTCGTGAGTAGTTCCACCTTGGATTATGGGTCCATGTAGTAGCAAGATGGTTGTATCTCCTCCTTTGTGCTTTCATGTATAGATCTTGTGAGCTCTATTCATGATCAAGATCTAATCTATTTGTAATCATGCATGTTGTGTTTGCGGGGATCCGATGGATATTGAGATTATTATGTTGGTTTGGTTAATGATTTTATCTTTATGATTCTATCATGTCTGTGTTTTTTGTGATCTTGCATGCTCTCCGTTGCTAGTGGTTATCTTGGTCAAGTAGTTGCTAGTGACTCCAAGAGGGGGTATTTATGCTCGATAGTGGGTTCATGCCTCTAGTTTCCAAGGGAAGTGACAGAAATATCTTCGGTTGTAGATGTGTTGTTGCTACTAGGGATAAAACAATAGTCTCTTGTTCATGGAACATGTGAACTTTTTACCTTACACACTTTGATTAAAGCAGTTGTCTGTTGCTTGCAACTTAATACTGGACAGGTTTCGGATGATAACCTGAAGGTGGACTTCTAGTCATAGATGCAGTTGGATGACGGTCTATGTGTATTGTTGTATTGCCCAATCAACCTCATAGGATCTTTTTGGCTAGTAATTGCATTGTTATGCCTTGCTCAGTTCCTGTCAATTGCCCCGCTGTAATTTATTTACTCTTCATTCCATGTTGTTTATCTAAGGAGAGCACCTCTAGTGAATTATGGACCCTGGTCCAATCTTTACCATTGATACATCTTCCACTGTTACCTGTTTACTTGCTGCAAACCATTACCTTCCACATCATACGTTTAATCCTTTTTTATAGCAAACCGGTGAGCTTGACAACCTCACTGATTCGTTGGGGCAAAGTCTGGAGTTTGTGTTGTGCAAGTCTTCGTGTTGCTTGCAACACCTGTGTGACGTTTCCTTCCTCCTACTGGTTCGATAACCTCGGTCTCAACTGAGGGAAGACTTGTTGTTGTACTCTTCACACCTTGCTCTTGGGGTTCCCAACAAGACTCCACATCAAGCACCAAGTTCTCTGGCGCCATCAAGGAGTCATCAGCTAACTTATTCTCTTAGATGCTTGAGGTTTCTTTTAAATCAAGGATTGGCATTCCGTGGGCATCATGAGAGTGAAGAATCAAGCAATAGGGGGAACTTTATTGAGATTTTAAAATGGCTTGCCGCAAATGATGAAGAAGTTAATAAAGTTGTTTTGAAGAATGCTCCTAGAAATTGCATCTTGAATAGTCCTAAGATACAACATGACATTATTGAATGTTGTGCGAAAGAAACTACTAGACTAATCATGGAAGAACTTGGTGATGACAATTATGCAATTCTAGCCGATGAGTCTAGTGATATATCTCACAAAGAACAACTTGCTCTTTGCTTGCGTTATGTTGATAAAGTGGGAAGAGTTTGTGAGAGGTTCCTTGGAGTAGTTCATGTTTTTGATACTACTTCATCATCACGTAAGGTTGCAATTCTATTGTTGCTAAAAGATCATCATTTGACTCCCACTCAAATTTGTGGGCAAGGATATGATGGGGATAGCAACATGAAGGGAGAGATCAAAGGGTTGAAAACATTGGATATGCAAGAGTCGCCATCCTCTTATTATATCCATTTCTTCGCACATCAACTCCAATTGGTTCTTATTACCGTGGCAAAGGAAAATGAAGCATGTGTGTGTTTTTTTTATCATGTTTCTTACTTGTTCAATATTATTGGAGTTTCTTGCAAACGTCATGACATGCTTCGTGATGTTAGATCTGAAAATGTTTTGAAAGCACTTGAAATGGGTGAAAGTGGAAGTTGATGTCTACGCACTTCTATTCTTGTAGACAGTTGTTGGGCCTCCAAGTGCAGAGGTTTGTAGAACAACAGCAAGTTTCCCTTAAGTGGATTACCCAAGGTTTATCGAACTCAGGGAGGAAGTGGTCAAAGGTATTCCCTCTCAAGAAATCCTGCAATCAAGATACAAGAAGTCTCTTGTGTCCCCAACACACCAAATACACTTGTCAGGTGTATAGGTGCACTATTTCGGCGAAGAGATAGTGAAATACAATTGGTAACGGTGCCAGAAAATAGCTTGATGGTAAGGTAAAGACTAAAGCAAGCAAACATGTAATATATCTAGATGCAAACGGTGTTTCAATGTTTAGAAACAAGGCCTAGGGATTATACTTTCACTAGTGAACACTCTCTCATATAAATATCCTCTCTTCATGATACTACTCTTAACTACTCTCCGGTTGGACACTCTAATCATCGGTAGGGCTACAACAGTACTCCTCAAAGTCCTCCTTCCCCAATCTAGATAACCCCAGACTGTCACCTTGAGCGCTAGATGGTTCCAACAAACACCACAATTTCATAGAGACATCCAACTCCAAATATAACTCACAAAAAATATTCAATCTAGCCAAAGTGCCACACACGGTATGCATGCTGTCACTTTCACACACGTGGGGAAAAGCATAGATATATTAAAGCACAAAGAATATTTATGTAGACTCAAACCTAAGTGCCACCATGGCGTGCATGCTGTCACTTTCACACACATGGGGAGAGCAGAGATCTATTAAAGAACTTGAGTAGCAAGGAAGATCTACTTGATTACAAAGATCATGATCACAATATGACCATGCATAGAGAGAGATGAACACATAGCTACCGGTATATCCCTTAGCCTCGAGGAAGAACTACTCCCTCCTCATCATGGGAATCGGCAACGGTGATGAAGATGGCGATGGAGATCGATGGAGATGGCTCCGGGGGCACTTCCACGTCCCGGCAGGGTGCTGTAACAGAGACTTTCTATCCCTCGAATCTCCCTTTTGGTGGTCGTGGCGCTACGGAGGTTTTTCTGGAAGTATGATGGATTCTTTAGGGTTTGTGGGTCGAAGGATTCTTATAGGCGAAGGAGGCAAGGTCGGTGGAGGTCAAGGAGGGCCCACACCCTTCCCAGGCGCAGGGTGGGCCCACCCGCGCCTAGGGTGGGCCCACACCCTTCGTGTCGCCCATGGTAAAATATTGACTTTGGGTTTTGTCCCGTCCAATTCCAAGAATATTGATTTTCTGCCTTTCTGGAACCAAAAACAGAAGAAAACTGGCAACTGGCACTGTGGCAACTTGTTAATAGGTTATTTCTAGAAAATATATAAAAACACCTCAAAGTGTAGACAAAGCAAAGCAAAGAAGATAGTAAACAAGCATGGAGCATCAAAAATTATAGATACGTTTCCGATGTATCAAGCATCCCCAAGCTTAACTCCTGCTCGTCCTCGAGTAGGTCAGTGATAAAAGAATAATTTTTGAGATGACATGCACCATCAAAACCAAGATCAAACCATTTGCAAGCATTGAAAGCTGGGATCTAAGAACTCTAAACATGTGCATGAAAGATGGAGTTCTAACAATAAGACAAAGTAACTATGCATGCAACATGGAAGGCTACAAACAAAGATCATGAATAACATGCATTGAAAAACGTTTGTTTGTTTCACATACAGAAAACATGTCATAGTGGCATTCTGCGTGTCCCTCATAGAGTAGCAAATAGATGCATAGGACACCTTCAAAGTTCATAAGAGTGACTAGATACAAGTAGCACAAGAACAAGCAATATCAACAATAAGCATCAATCAATAAGTTTTGGGACACTGCACATAGAACTAAGAATGGCAACTATGCTCTCTTAACTGGTGCCTAAAGGTAGAAGGTGGAGACTCAATGTAATAGTGGAAGAAAAGCCCTTCAAAAGGGAAGCAGGGATTTCAAGTTTCAAAAAGAGCTTCCAAAAATTATGGTACTTGTTAGCTTTCAGCCCTCATTGCCCCTATCATAAGCATCTTGAAGTGATTAAGGTTAAAGTGAGCAAACTATGGAGTATATGCTTGACAAAGTATAAGTTGGCAATCTCATGTCCCTTTAATACGAGGGCCGTACCTCATGCTACTCAACTTTGGTCACCTGTAAGTACTTGTCATAGTAAGTACATGTGTATCATAGAGGACCTCCAAGGGGGTCCCCTTGCACATGATACATGAGCTATCCCATAACCAAAATTACAAGGCAAGCAGACAATGAGCATCCCAACAATCTTCTTATTTACCATGGGAATATGGTGCTTTTTTCTGTATTTCCTTTTTTCAATATGTCTCTTTTTTATAAGAAGAATGTTTCATAGATGTCACTATGGTGATGCTGCAAGTTTCCACCATGATTAGGCATGGCTTAGGCTAGCGGCCCAGGCGTTTATCTAACACACATACATAACTCCATGGACTTACAATCTCCCCTTTTATTTCACACCGACGACATCCATAAACAAAAGAGCATGATATCAACTGTGTACAAAGTACGAGTGCAATGAGTTGAAAGCGTTCCCTGTTACATCACGGTTCTGCTAATTCCAACATATAAGTGCAAGCATATACAACATAGATGACACAGTGGTTCAAGTTTATTAGGGGCAATAAAAATAAAGTGTGCCATCAAGTTTGTGAGAGCTTTAATCACTAAGTTTTCACATAACAAAATACTTTTTAATTGGAAGGTAGATGAAAACAAGAATATACTTGGAATGGTGTAACACACCATGCATAGGAATTTAAAGTGGAATTTAAAGTGGACACTTTGGTATAACTGGGTTTCTTGGGAGTTGGAAGCATGAGTAGAACTTACGCATACAAGTGGAGGCTAGCAAAAGACTGTGAGCAACCAACTAAGAGAGCAATAATGGCCATAATCATGCAGAGCGACAAAACATTACTAATCAAAGCATAGAGTGGTACTACAAGTCAAGGATTAAATGATCATAGAGGCTATGGTGACTTGTTCATAGTCATAACATGGTGTGAGCATGTGCCAAGTCAACCCAAACAAAGCATCAAAGGAGAATACCACAATACTATGCTTTTGTATGCTAAAACAACGCATGATTCTTTCAAGGCACACTAAGCAATACCAATTGTTTGGAACAAGTCATGCTACAATAATAATCACTAAGCATAAGGTCAAAACAACATCTAGCATGACATGCTAAAGTCTAAGACACAGTCAAAACAAGCTCCCTTTTGTACCACTATAAGCATGAAACTTTCTACTCTTTTCCAACACCAATCGACTTATTTGAAACAACTCACAAAGATAATAATCAATAAATACCAGTGAGCAAGCCTCACAAATCCACAAAGAAGAACTAAAAAGTTCTAATATGAATGCATAAGAAAACTAAGGCTAAACGCAGTGCTAGCAAAAGTGAACACTCACAGAACAATAAGGATGAAAACTAGAGTGTTCTTGGCAATAAAAACAGAGTGTCTCTCTCTCCAAAAGAAGTGTGTTGTGATCCAAGCAACTTACTCAAGCAAACTAAGAAAACAAAAACCAAAACGAAAACTAAGACGCTCCAAGAACAACAAAACTGTGCATGAAACAATAAAAACGAAGTGTCTAGAAAGATCTAAGCTTTTTATTGATGAAGAAGGGGATGCCTTGGGCATCCCCAAGCTTTGATGCTTGTACCTCTTGAATATTTCTTGGGGTGACACGGGGTGACATCCCCAAGCTTGAGCTTTTGTCCATTCTTCATCTTATTACATCATTCTTTCTCTACACCTGAAAATTTTCCTTCATATAAAACTTCACACAATATTCATTAGCAACATTAGTGTATTCAAAAGATAATAGACCTTTGGATTTAGATTTAGAACAGCAAAACTTCCACTAAAAACACAAGCTAATGTATCAATTCCCTCAAAAAGCTCAATTTCCCAAAAAGAACCCAAAAATGAATCAATAAGAAGCAAATGCAAATAATGGCAGAAATCTGTCAAAACAGACCAGCAGGTAGAAACTGATTTTTTCAAATACCTTCTGTTGCTCAAATCAAAAAGTGTTGAACTAAATAAAGTTATCTAACATACTGCAGGGTTTATTCGTGAAATATCAGCTCAATCCGACTTACAGAGATTCCTCACGAATTTTTATGGTGGAGCACAAAAATCTGTTTTGGGACAGCAACTCCCCAAATCTTACTTCCCTCTCATTAGAGGTTATTCTTGGCACCAAAATAAAACAAAAAGGATAAGGAGAGGTCATTACTGAAGTAATAACTTCCAAGACTCAAGAAAACTCTTGGGTTATCTCCCAACAAGTACTTTTCTTTACCGCCTTTAAGTTAGGCTTAATAGTTTGAGAAGATGCTCACATAAGAAATATGAATTGAAGTAAAAGAGAGTATCGAGAAGCAAATTCAAAAGACATTTAAGTCTAATCAACTTCCTATGCATAGGAATCTTGTAAACAAACAAGTCATGAAAGCACAAAACAACAAGCATAGGAAAGCAAAACAAGTGCAACTTCAAAATTTTCAACATAAAGAGGGGAAACTTATTATTTTTGAGATGCATTAGACCATGTTTCCCTCTCTCATAATAACTTTCAGTAGCATCATGAATAAAATTAACAATATAACTATCACATAGGACATTCTTATCATGAGCCACATGCATATAATAATTATTACTCTCCACATAAGCATAGTCATTCTTATTAATTGTAGTCGGAGCAAATTCAACCAAATAGCTGTCAATATTATTCTCATCACCATAATCATAAAATATAGGAGGCATATTGTAATCACAATTAACTTTCTCCTCAACAGTGGGTGGACTGAAAATATCATATTCATCATTGTAATCATCATATATTGGAGGATTGGTATCATCATAACCAATAGAATAGCTATCTTCCAAAGCTGGGGAACTAAAAATATCATTTTAATAAAAACTAGCTTCCTCAAGCTTAGACTTTTCCATAGTATTAGCAACAATGGTGTTCAAAAAATTCATACTAATAACATTGCTATTAGCATGCAAATAAAGTCCATAGGTTTTTTATTTTTCTCTTCAAACACTTCATGTCCTAACTCAAGATAAATACTACTCCCTCCGTTTCAAAATATAAGACGTTTTAGGTTTGTGAAGAAAATGTATCTAGACTTCTTTTAGTGTCTAGATTCACTCTAAACATGAGTGAACCTATATACTAAAAGTAGTTTAGATACATTTGCTTTACAAAGCTAAAATATCTTATATTTTGAAACGGAGGGAGTATAAAGCTCTCTAATTTTGTTGTTGTTTTCCATTAAGCCTAACTAGTGAAAACAAGAAACAAAAAGACAAAATTGCAGGATCTAAAGGAAATAACTTCGAGCACTCACACCGGAGGATGTGAGTACCTTTTACCTTACCTCCCCGGCAACGGCGCCAGAAAATAGCTTTCTGGCTTGCTGTTGCCGTGGGATAACGTGTATGAGTGCCTTTTACCTTTCCTCCCCGGCAACGGCGCCAGAAAATAGCTTGATGTCTATGCACTTCTATTCTTGTAGACAGTTGTTGGGCCTCCAAGTGCATAGGTTTGTAGAACAGCAGCAAATTTCCCTTAAGTGGATTACCCAAGTTTTATCAAACTCAGGGAGGAAGTGGTCAAAGGTATTCCCTCTTAAGCAATCCTGCATTCAAGATACAAGAAGTCTCTTGTGTCCCCAACACACCCAATACACGTGTCAGGTGTATAGGTGCACTAGTTCGGCGAAGAAATAGTGAAATACAAGTGGTAATGGTGCTAGAAAATAGCTTGACGGTGAGGTAAAGACTAAAGCAAGCAAACATGCAACAAATATAGATGCAAACGGTGTTTCAATGTTTAGAAACAAGGCCTAGGGATCATACTTTCACTAGTGAACACTCTCTCATATAAATATCCTCTCTTCATGATACTATTTTTAACTACTCTCCGGTTGGACACTCTAATCATCGGTAGGGCTACAACGGCACTCCTCAAAGTTCGCCTTCCCCAATCTAGATAACCCCACACTGTCACCTTGAGCGCTAGATGGTTCCAATAAACACCACAATATCATAGAGACATCTAACTCTAAATATAACTCATAACAAATATTCAATCTAGCCAAAGTGCCACACATGGTATGCATGCTGTCACTTTCACACACGTGGGGAAAAGCATAGATCTATTAAAGCACAAAGAGTATTTATGTAGACTCAAGCCTAAGTGCCACCATGGCGTGCACGCTGTCACTTTCACACACATGGGGAGAGCAGAGATCTAATGAAGCACTTGATTAGCAAGGTAGATCTACTTGATTACAAAACTCATGATCACAATATGACCATGCATAGAGAGAGAGAGATGAACACATAGCTACCGGTAGAGCCCTTAGCCTCGAGGAAGAACTACTCCCTCCTCATCATGGGAATCAGCAATGGTGATGAAGATGGCGATGGAGATCGATGGAGATGGCTCCGGGGGCACTTCCCTGTCCCGGAAGGGTGCCGAAACAGAGACTTCCTGTCCCCCGAATCTCCCCTTCAGTGGCGGCGACGCAGCAAAGGTTTTCGTGGATTTCTTCTGGATGCCCTAGGGTTTTTGGGTTGGAGGCTTCTTATAGGCGCAGGAATCAAGGTCGGTGGGGGTCCAGGAGGCCCACACCCCCTGTGGGCGCCTCCAGGGCTTGCCCGCGCCTAGGGGAGGTGCGGCCACCCTATGGCACCCCTCCGGCTCTGCTTCTTGGTTCCATGTTGCTCTGGTAAATATAATGACTTTGGCTTTTGTCCCATCCAATTCCGAGAATATTGATTTTCTGCCTTTCTGGAACCAAAAACAGAAGAAAACATGCAACTGGCACTGTGGCATCTTGTCAATAGGTTAGTTCCAGAAAAGATATAAAAACACCTCAAAGTGTAGACAAAGAAAAGTAAAGTAGATACTAAACAAGCATGGAGCATCAAAAATTATAGATACGTTTCCGACGTATCAAGCAGCCCCAAGCTTAACTCCTGCTCGTCCTCGAGTAGGTAAGTGATAAAAAGAATAATTTTTGAGGTGACATGCACCATCAAAACCAAGATTAAACCATTTACAAGCATTGAAAGCTGGAATCAAAGAACTCTAAACATGTGCATGAAAGATGGATTTCTAACAATAGGACATAGTAACTATGCATGCAACATGAAAGGCTACAAACAAAGATCATGAATAATATGCATTGAAAAACGTTTGTTTGTTTCACATACAGAAAACATAGCATAGTGGCATTCAGCTTGTCCCTCATAGAGTAGCAATATAGATGCATAGGACACCTTCAAAGTTCACAAGGGTGACTAGAAACAAATAGCACAACAACAAGTAATATCATAATATGCATCAATTAATAAGCTTTGGAACACTGCACACAGAATAACAACTATGCTCTCTTAATGGTGCCTAAAGGTAGAAGGTGGAGACTCAAATAATGGTGGAAGAAAGGCCTTTCATAAAGGAAGCAGGGATTTCAAGTTTCAAAAAGAGCTTCCAAAAATTATGGTACTTGTTAGCTTTCAGCCCTCATTGCCCCTATCATAAGCATCTTGAAGTGATTAAGGTTAAAGTGAAAGAACTATGGAGTATATGCTTGACAAAGTATAAGTTCGCAATCTCAAGTCCCTTGAATACGAGGGCCACACCTTATGCTACTCAACTTCAGTCACCTATAAGTTCTTGTCATTGTAAGTACATGTGTATCATAGAGAACCGCCAATGGGGTACCCCTTGCACATGGTACATGAGCTATCCCATAACCAAAATGACAAGGAAAGCAGACAATGAGCATCCCAGCGATCTTTTTATTTACTATATGCATAGCTTTTTATTGAGGATGCTTCATAGATAGCTCACTATGGTGATGCTGCAAGTTTCCACCATGATTAGGCATGGCTTAGGCTAGCGGCCCAGGCGTTTCTCTAACACAAAATACATACTCCATAAACTTACAAGTTCCCTCTATATTTCACACCGATGACATCCATAGACAAAAAAGCATGATATCAACTGAGTACAAAGTACAAGTGCAATGTTGAAAACGTTCCCCGTGATAGCACGGTTATGCTAATTCCAACGTATAAGTGCAAGCATATACACCATATATGACACAATAATTCAAGTTTATTAGGGGCAAAGAAATATAAAGTGTGCCATCAAGTTTGTGAGAGCTTTAATCACTAAGTTTTCACATAACAAAATACTTTTTAATTGGAAGATAGTTGAAAACAAGAATATACTTGGAATGGTGTAACACACCATGCATCGGAGTTTATAGTGGAAACTTTGGAATAACTTGGTTTCTTGGGAGTTGGAAGCATGAGTAGAGCTTACTCATACAAGTGGAGGCTAGCAAAAGACTGGGAGCAACCAACTAAGAGAGCAATAATAGCCATAATCATGCAGAGCAACAAAACATTACTAATCAAAGCATAGAGTGGTACTACAAGTCAATGACTAAATGATCATAGAGGCTATGGTGACTTGTTCATAGTCATAACATGGTGTGAGCATGTGCCAAGTCAACCCAAACAAAGCATCAAAGGAGAATACCACAATACTATGCTTTTGTATGCTAAAACAACGCATGATTCCTTCAAGGCACACTAAGCAATCCCAATTGTTTGGAACAAGTCATGCTACAGCAATAATCACTAAACATAAGGTCAAAACAAGATCTAGCATGACATGATAAAGTCTAAGCCACATTCAAAACAAGCTCCCTTTTGCACCACTATAAGCATGAAACTTTCTACTCATTTCCCACACCAAACAACTTATTTGAAACAACTAACAAAGATAATAATCAATAAAGATCAGTGAGCTTGTCTCACAAATCCACAAAGAAGAACTAAAACGTTCTGAGCTAAAAGCACAAGAAAACTAAGGCTGAACACAGTGCTAGTAAAAGTGAACACTCACAAAACAATAAGAGTGAAAACTAGAATGTTCTAGGCAATGGAAACAGAGTGTGTCTCTCTCCAAAAGAAGTGTGGTGTAACCAACCAACTTACTCAAGCAAACTAAGAAAATGAAACCAAAAACGAAAACTAAGACGCTCCAAGAACAACACAACAATGCATGAAATAATAAAAACGAAGTGTCTAGAAAGACCTGAGATTTTTATTGATGAAGAAGGGGATGCCTTGGGCATCCCCAAGCTTTGACGCTTGTACCTCTTGAATATTTATTAGGGCTACACGGGGTGGCATCCCCAAGCTTGAGCTTTTGTCCATTCTTCATCTCATTACATCATTCTTTCTCTACACCTGCAAATTTTCCTTCATACAAAACTTCACACAATCTTCATTAGAAACATTAGTGTATTCAAAAGATAATAGACCTTTGGGTTTAGTTTCAAAACAGAAAAATATTTCACTAAAACACAAGCTACTGTAGCAACTCCTTCAAAAATCTTAATTTCCCAAAAATAACCCAAAAAGGAATCAATAAGAAGCAAATGCAAATAATGGCAGAAATCTGTCAAAACAGACCAGCATGTAGAAACCGATTTTTTCGAAGACCTTCTGTTGCTCAAATCAAAAAGTGCTGAACTAACAAAAGTTATCTAATATGCTGGGGGATTTATTCGTAAATTTTCAGCTGAATACGACTTACAGAGACTCCTCACAAATTTTTATGGTGGAGGACAGAAATCTGTTTCGGGACAGCAACTCCCCAAATCTTACTTTCCTCTTATTAGAGGTTATTCTTGGCACAAAAAGCAAACAAAAAGGATAAGGAGAGGTCATTACTGAAGTAATAACTTACAAGACTCAAGTAAACTCTTGGGTTATCTCCCAACAAGTATTTTTCTTTAACCCCTTTAAGTTAGGCATGATAATTTGAGAAGATGCTCACATAAGAAATATGAATTGAAGTAAAAGAGAGCATCAAGAACCAAATTCAAAACACATTTAAGTCTAACACACTTAATATGCATAGGAATCTTGTAAAGAAACAAGTAATGAAAGCACAAAGCACCAAGCATAGGAAAGCAAAACAAGTGCAACCTCAAGACTTTCAACATAAAGAGGGGAAACTTAATATTATTGAGATGCATAAAACCATGTTTCCCTCTCTCATAATAACTTTCAGTAGCATCATGAATGAAATTAACAATATATCTATCACATAAAACATTCTTATCATGAGCCACATGCATAAAATGATTATTACTCTCCACATAAGCATAGTCATGCTTATTAATCATAGTGGGAGCAAATTCAACAAAATAGGTATCATTAATATTCTCATCACCATAATCATCAAATATAGGAGGCATATTGTAATCATAATTAATTTTCTCCTCAATAGTAGGTGGACTGAAAATATCTCATATATTGGAGGTTTGGTATCATCATAATCAATTGAATAGCTATCTTCCAAAGCTGGGGGACTAAAAAGATTATTTTCATCAAAACTAGCTTCCCCAAGCTTAGACTTTTCCATAGCATTAGCAATAATGGTGTCCAAAGAATTCATACTAATAACATTTCTATTAGCATGCAAATAAAGCTCCATAGGTTTTTAAATTTTCTCTTCAAACACTTCATGTCCTAACTCAAGATAAATGCTATAGATCTCTCTATTTTTTTGTTGTTTCCCATTAAGTCTAACTAGTGAAAACAAGAAACAAAAAGTCAAAATTGCAGAATCTAAAGGAAATAACTTCGAGCAATCACACCGGAGGATTGAGTACCTTTTAGCTTACCTCCTCGGCAACGGCGCCAGAAAAGAGCTTGATGTCTACGCACTTCTATTCTTGTAGACAGTTGTTGGGCCTCCAAGTGCAGAGGTTTGTAGAACAACAACAAGTTTCTCTTAAGTGGATTACCCAAGGTTTATCGAACTCAGGGAGGAAGTGGTCAAAGGTATTCCTCTCAAGCAATCCTGCAATCAAGATACAAGAAGTCTCTTGTGTCCCCAACGCACCCAATACACTTGTCATGTGTATAGGTGCACTAGTTCGGCGAAGAGATAGTGAAATACATGCAGTAACAGTGCCAGAAAATAGCTTGACAATGAGGTAAAGACTAAAGGCAACAAGAAGGAAATAAGCAAACATGCAACAGATCTAGATGCAAATGGTGTTTCAATGTTTAGAAACAAGGCCTAGGGATCATACTTTCACTAGTGAACACTCTCTCATATAAATATCCTCTCTTCATGATACTACTCTTCACTACTCTCTGGTTGTACACTCTAATCATCGGTAGGGCTATAACAACACTCCTCAAAGTTCGCCTTCCCCAATCTAGATAACCCCACACTGTCACTTTGAGCGCTAGATGGTTCCAACAAACACCACAATTTCATAGAGACATCCAACTCCAAATATAACTCATAACAAATATTCAATCTAGCCAAAGTGCCACACACGGTATGCACGTTGTCACTTTCACGCACGTGGGGAAAAGCGTAGATCTATTAAAACACAAAGAGTATTTATGTAGACTCAAGCCTAAGTGCCACCATGGCTTGCACGCTGTCACTTTCACACACTTGGGAAGAGCAGAGATCTAATAAAGAACTTGAGTAGCAAGGTAGATCTACTTGATTACAAAGCTCATGATCACAATATGACCATGCATAGAGAGAGATGAACACATAGCTACCGGTAGAGCCCTTAGCCTCAAGGAAGAACTACTCCCTCCTCATCATGGGAATCAGCAACGGTGATGAAGATGGCGATGGAGATCAATGGAGATGGCTTCGGGGGCACTTCCCCGTCCTGGCAGGGTGCCGGAACAGAGACTTTCTGTCCCCTGAATCTCCCCTTCGGTGGCGGCGGCGCAGCAAAGGTTTTCGTGGATTTCTTCTGGATGCCCTAGGGTTTTTGGGTCGGAGGCTTCTTATAGGCGCAGGAATCAAGGTCGGTGGGGGTCCAGGGGGCCACACCCCCTGTGGGCGCCTCCAGGGCTTGCCCGTTCCTAGGGGGCGTGCGGCCACCCTATGGCCCCCCTCTGGCTCTGCTTCGTGGTTTCGTGTTTCTCCGGGAAAAATAATGACTTTGGCTTTTGTCCGTCCAATTCCGAGAGTATTGATTTTCTGCCTTTCTGGAACCAAAAACAGAAGAAAACAGGCAACTGGCACTGTGGCATCTTGTCAATAGGTTAGTTCCAGAAAAGATATAAAACACCTCAAAGTGTAGACAAAGCAAAGCAAAGTAGATACTAAAACATGGAGCATCAAAAATTATAGATACGTTTCCGACGTATCATAGATCTACTTGATTACAAAGCTCATGATCACAATATGACCATGCATAGAGAGAGAGAGAGAGAGATGAATACATAGCTACCGGTAGAGCCCTTAGCCTTGAGGAAGAACTACTCCCTCCTCATCATGGGAATCAGCAACGGTGATGAATATGGCAATGGATATCGATGGAGATGGCTCCGGGGGCACTTCCCCGTCCCGGCAGGGTGCCAGAACAGAGACTTTCTGTCCCCCGAATCTCCCTTTCGGTGGCGGCGGCGCTACAGAGGTTTTTCTAGAAGTATGATGGATTCTTTAGGGTTTTTGGGTCGAAGGCTTCTTATAGGCGAAGGAGGCAAGGTCGATGGAGGGCCAGGGGGCCCACACCCTGCCCAGGCGCGGGGTGGGCCCACCTGCGCCTAGGGGGTGTGGTGGCCCTGGCTCGCCTCTCCGTCTCTCCTCTGGACTTCGTGTCGCCCACGGTAAAATATTGACTTTGCCTTTTGTCCCGTCCAATTCCGATAATATTGATTTTCTGCCTTTCTGGAACCAAAAACAGAAAAAAACAGGCAACTAACATGGTGGCAACTTTTTAATAGGTTAGTTCCAAAAAAGATATAAAATACCTCAAAGTGTAGACAAAGCAAAGCAAAGTAGATAGTAAACAAGCATGAAGCATCAAAAGTTATAGATACGTTTCCGATGTATCAGAAGTGGATTAAATCAAGAAATGGGTATATCTAGACCCGGTGATACTCGGTGGGGTTCTCATTTTAAAACCATTCTACATATTGTTGATATGTATCCCACAATACTCGAAGTGCTTGTAAGGATTGTAAAAGATCCATCAAAAGAGTGAGTGGACAAGAATACGTGGCGTTGCCACGGCCTTTGAATCATTTGACTTTGTTTTCAATCTTCACTTGATGCTTGTTATTCTTGGCTACACAAATGACTTGTCCATATCCTTGCAAAAGAGGGATCAAGATATTGTTAATGCAATGGGGCTTGTTAGATTGGCAAAGGATAAAATGCAACGTATGAGGTCTCATGGATGGGAAGGATTTCTTGCAAAGGTGACATTATTTTTCCAAAAAACATGGCATTGAAGTTCCTTCACCGGAGGATACTTATGTGGCTCATGAAAGATCACGTCGATATTATGAAATACAAACAAATGATGACCGCTATAGAAGAGAAGTGTATCTTGGTGTTGTTGATGAAATTATTCAAAAACTTGACAACCGGTTTGATGAGGTTAACATGGAGTTGCTTATTTGCATGTCGGCTATGAATCTGTTGAAATCATTTGCTTCTTATGATGCTCAAAAGGTAATGAAACTTGCCCAATTCTACCCCAATGACATATCAAGCTCAGATTTTATAAGACTTGAATACCAACTTGATACCTTTATCAATGATATGAGAATGGATGATAGTTTCAAATGTGTAAATCATCTTGGTGAGCTCTCTATTATGCTTGTTGAAACAAACAAGCATGTTGTCTATGAACTTGTCTATTTACTTCTCAAGTTGATATTGCTCTTATCGGTGGCGACCGCGAGTGTTGAAAGAGTTTTTTCTTCAATGAGTCTAGTGAAAAATAAGTTGATAAATAGTATGGGTGATGAGCTCTTGAACCATTGCTTAGTGACATTCATTGAGCGAGATGTGTTCTTGAAAGTAAATGAAGATGACATTGTTGACACCTTCATGGGAATGAAAGAGCGTAGAATTACCAAATCCTAGTGATGGGCGCCATATTTTGTAATGTAAGAGTTTGTTTATGTTTTTGAATATTGGAATCATGCACATTTGAAACAAATGTATTGACGTACAATATTGGGAATCAATTATCTATGCATATTACTCATTGTCAAATTTGTATCACACATATGCTAGTGCCAAAAAAAATTGGAGCGTGCATACCCTCCAATTTTTTCCTGGGTCCGCCACTGCATGACACACACGATGATCCTGACACACACGATGATCCTTCACCGAGGCAAGTTCCGGGACAGACCCGGGTTTTTTAGCGCAAAGAGCAAGAAGAGCGACTATGACCTTTTGGATGATTGAAACTAGCGAGTGACCTTTTGGACGATAGCAATATTCAAAACCACATGGATGTTCTTGAAATCCTTGAGTGAGAGCCCCTTGTTTTCAAAAGCCTAAATTACAAGTAAACATTGGAGTAATATATCCTTTCCAATGGCTCATGTTCCAAGCTGGCCATACTGTGAATGTGGTGATGATGTGTGATGTGTCCACTTTTCGAGAGGCATTTTCGTCCATTTTCATTTGATTCAGTAAGTGCACAACTCATCTTGAAATTTCTATTTGATTTCAGCAATCAAGCAGATACAAAACAAGGCATCAGTCAGTAGACTGATAACCACGACTTCATCCGATCCAGAAGCAGAAAGATATAGCACAGACAATTTAGTGAATCATAGATAAAATCTGTACTTCTTTGCCTGTATCATCAGCACATCGGCAGGATGGTTACACTCCTTGCTTATTCTATATATCTCATTTGATAGCGATGACGATATTCACGTCCTGACACATGTACAAGCCACCTTTGCGGTACGATAAGCGGGGTGCTTAGAATTTAAGCCTAAAATCATCATCTCATCTCCCCTTCGAAGAGATTTCACAGTATGAGCCGATCGATGCCCCTTATACTTTGTCATCGTGGAACCACCATCTGGTCTCCTTCGGCGACCTTCCGTTCCGGCAGTTCCTAACGTAGCGGTCATTGTCTTGTGGGCGTTGCTGTTGATAAATACAATGTAGTTAGTTCGAGTACAAGTAATGAGCATCATGTTTGATATGTGAAGGGAGATGGGTAACCTTTGCTGGCGAGCTAGATAACATGGACAAGATGCTGATACAGACTGAACTAACAGTCATCGCAGGCGACCATGAGTCATATAGTATATCTGCACATAAGGAACCAGACATTTTCTTGAAAATCTCACAGATCGTGTAGTCCAAAAATGACAAACACTAAGAGTGCAGAAAATTTTCAGCTGCACTAAATTTCAGATTTGGTGGCTTCGGCTACCTAAAGTAAGCAATTTAGATGGTATTATCAGTATTAGAGACCATCATGGCCCTTCAGTTACCTATTCCCTTCGTATATTGGTGCCAAGACAGACATACACAAGACAAATCAATATGAAGAGAACTGCTACACGTCTGACACTCACCTACGATTTTCTACAATGGGTCACATGAACATTCAGCCTCTCTTTTTCACTGTGTGTGGTGCATATCAGATTGAGAACTCCATAGTAGAAAAAAAAATGTGCATGTGCAGCTGCTCAGCAATTTAAAACCTTGAGGAGAAAGTTTAAGGGCCATCTCTTTAATTTAGACTAGGTAGTGCTAACAAAAAAAAGAAACAGAAGGATTGTGATACTTCGCGAAGTTGAGCCGGTGATTACAAGGATCACACAAAATAGCAGATTAATCAATCAAGAAACAAAACTGGGTGTTGCAATGGAAGTCAGATTCAGGATGGATAGTGATTACATAACTTGAATGCATGGCCCTTTTACAATGTACTGGAAGGTTTATATTCTAAACGCCAAAAAAAATGCAAATCTCTTCAACTCACACACATCATGAAGTTAAATTACTATGATTTTTTTATCTCTACTTGCTTCCTTGGCAAACAATCACAATGAACCAACCGGCGACTCTGTTCGGAAGGTGCTTACTGGATTCACATAGAGGTGGTTTAGGATTCAGATGACAGGAGGGTAGTTTAGGAGTACTCCAGAGAGGACTAGGCACAATTGCCAAAATCAAAATCTTCACAGAAGTAAAAAAAGGAAATGCTGCAGCTTAGCTTGATTACTTGTACTGGTCATCAGTGGAACAAGGTTCACGGAGGCAGAGATACAAATTATAAAGACTCGGAATATTACTGACAATTGCAGTGGTGATCATGGGTTTTAAGGAGGTAAGATGTCCTTGGCGTTTTACCCCCTCTCACAAAAATTCCAAGGCGCTCGGTAGGGGTGGGGGGCACTAAAAAACATGGTGGTGATGCTACCACACTGGGTTGACAATGAATAGTGTAACATGTAGAATGGAATGATGGGAATGGATGAACACATTCTTTGATGTCGTGATTACCAACAACAGAAAAAAGGTGTCCTGAAGCTATGCTGAAGATATCATACCATTAATGTGGAAAGTGACTAGTGCTTTGATTGAGGTTACCAACTTCCCCATATTATTACATGAATTCGGATAGTACATGCTACGTCCAGCATATGACAAACTACAGGATAACTTTGGTTATGTCGTACCTACAGATAAACACTATGGTTTGACTTGAAGACAGCTTATCCACTTTTACATTATGATTTGACATTACATATGTGTACAGCTAGCATGCAAAACATCTTTTCACCTAGATGAATGTAAGTTCTATTTTATAGACTACCTTTTAAAATAGCTAATTAAAAGCCAGAAAAGAAATGATTTAATAGCTCAAGATGGGGAATTCAGAAGAACATAAGACTTGAACTCAAACCAACATTATAGAAGTGGTGATGGTAGTAGCTACAACATCAGCAAGGAACTCCCAACATCAAAACATTAAGATAACTTGGAACACAACAAGCACTAAGGCCACAAGTTTAACAAGGTCATGGATGCATCTGAAAATTCGATCAAACCCGTCTTGTCTAGTATTAGAATAGAAATGCGATTAAGCACATCAATCGTGCAGCTAGTCTAAAACAAAAGCCCACTTGACCAAGCCGGTTACCTTCTGCTAACGAATGGAATCTTAGCACCTAACTGACAGCTAGACGTTGCGTTATGTAAGGCAAAGGACATTCCAATGTATCATTAAATTAATCAAAAGGGCCAACCAAATCTTCTTCCAAGGAGGAGAGGCATAATTTTTTTAGATGAACTAGGAGAGGCATAATGAAGAGCTTTACCTAAACAGATGTGCCCGTTGCTGTAAATGTGCGGGTGCATTGGCGCCGGGTTGAGGAAGATGACCTGGGACAGGGACAGGATTATTATTGCCCAACCTAGTCAACTAGAAGGAGAACAGATAACCCAAGGTGTATAATCTTCAGAGTGAAAAGGAGAAAAATCACCTGAGGCGCCTCCATGGGGTAATGCTCGGGGAAGTCGACCTGCAACTGGTACGTCTCGCCGGCGTAGAGGGTGCCCGCCGCCCCGCCCACCTCGATCACCCACCTGCTCAATCAAAATTCCTCCCGTTAGCCCAAGCAGTCCCAAACTAAATCCACCAATTCTCCAATATCGGAGGAGGAACCCCAGCCCCCACGGAAATTTTATCCAAAATCAAGAACAGAAAGTGGTAAAGAACAGAGGAATCGGAAATTCATCCACAGGAACCGATCGCGGGGATGGATTGGGCCAGGGAGCGGCGGCGCACCTCTGTAGGTTATCGGAGACCCTGTAGTTGAAGCCGGCCGGCGGTCCGACCTGCCACTCGGCGAGCTCCTTCTGCAGCCGGCTGGAGGCGATCTTGCTCAGCGCCTGCCCACACCATGCAAAGAAAGAAATTGTCAGCCCAATCGCGCACGGGAACGGCCAATCCGCCGCTGCTCTCCGGGCGGGCGAATTCAGCGGATTGATCAGAGGAGGAGAGGGACGGTTAGGGTTTGATACCTTCCGGGATGGAGTCGAGGAGCTCGTCATGGTGCGTTCGGGTTCTCGTGGGAGGGGAAGGGGAAGGAGACAGAGGAGAGGTCGGCTCTTGGGAGGGCCTTTTTATTTATTTATTTCTCTCTTTTGGGGGTTGGATGCTTCCTCTATTAATATATTTTTATTTATTTAACTTATCTTTTCAGTTTTCTTTTCCTCTAAGTGTATACCTTTGTTTCCAATATAAAAAAAATAAAATTTTAAATATTATTTCTGTTGGTAAACTTTGAAAGTACAATCAAGATGGTACCTAAGTTGGAGGCGTTATGCAAAAATCAAGTTTAAGAGGAAAGAAAAAGACAACTTATGTTTAACAAAAAGACACAACTTGCAAAGATCCTACATGTTAACGGCGGCAAACATTACACCAAGCAACAAGACGAAAAAGAATACACCAAGCAACAAGATAAAAAAGAATACGATGACATCATATGTGGCACGTTGAAGAAGTGATGACCGCCATTTTACACCATCATGTACAAAGGGCATGACAGATTTTAAGATCTGCTCGTGGTTTTCAGATTTATTAAGACTACATGTTTTGGATGTGTTCATTCAACAATTTTCTTCAAAGATTTAGGATGTGACCATGGGTATCATTATATCATATCATGCATGGGAACCAATAAACCAATACCTCAGTGATCACATCACTTGTAGAGAGAAAGGAACATGGTGTTTGAAGCCTACAAGGATTGAACTGATTGATACTATTGGACACCTGAAATCTTGGTTTGCTGCACTGACAAAGCAAGCAATACCTGGAAAAAATAGTACCAACTAAAAAGCAGTGTGAGCCTTGTAGAAAGAGTACTAGCAAACAAAAAATGGAGGACAATGATCCCAGAGAAATAGAAAAGAAAGAATTAGGCCAAGCCAGGGGTCAATGTCGTCAGGAAAAGAGGTATCGAACAACCCAATTTGTATTGTAGTGTATGCAAGGGGATCAGAATGGCATCTTCTTTCTCTCAATTATTACTGCCTTTTCTACATTCATGCTTGGTGTAGTACACATCATCACATTTTACAACGAGAGTAGCAACATCTTCCACCAAAAAAAACCACGATCGTTTTCTTTCATTCCTATTCAACACTTCTCACACAATCTTTACAGTTTACATGCAAGGGGCTCGGCTCCTCACGTCGCTGGCGCACGGCTTCACCGGGCGGAGCATGCTCCATCTCAAGAAAAGATGGGAGAGGACTAACGCTGGCGCCCGGGGATCTGGAGCCGCTGCACTTTTCGTCGGTGGCGGCAGGTGGCTCTGGATCGCAGTTCGAGTGCCTCGGGTAAGAATCGGGGTCGGACCGCGACGAAACTCTGGCTGTAGAGTGGCTCTATAGGATCTGTCCGGAGAACTCGGTTGGACAACCGTTGCTCGCTAGCGGTGGAAAACCGACGAGGAGCTGCGGCAAGCATCTGGGAAGAGATCGAATTCCCGACCCCGACATCTCGTTTCTGAGAGAATGGCTCGACGGCTTCGGTGACGCATGGCTCTGCCTCACCGCATTGTGAAGTGCAACCGACGAAGGAGGGGGTGGTGGCTAGGAGACGATCTGCTTCTCCTTTGGCTGTGAGGCGCGGGGCGATGGATTTGCCGATGGGTGTGCTGCTCCGCCGGTGGCCGAGTATCCGGCCGTGGAAGGGGCCTCTTCCGCCGAGAAGGGTTTCAGCGCTGCCGGTGTTGGGAAGATTCA
This sequence comes from Avena sativa, assembly GCA_916181665.1. NCBI lineage: Eukaryota > Viridiplantae > Streptophyta > Magnoliopsida > Poales > Poaceae > Avena > Avena sativa. The sequence goes on from OV702296.1 coordinate 225,587,497, forward strand.
TGGCGGTGGCGTTGGATCGAGCGCAATCAGTGGTGGTTCGAGATCCGCGTTTCCCGCGGGCTGCTGACATGCCTGTGTCTGACGTGGTGCAAGCTATTGGGGCCACCGGGTCCGAGTTTGTCGCGAGTTACTACTGGACCGCGGTCACGCGAAGACTCGGTATAGGCCTTTATCGGGGTGCCCTAATGCAGTCTACGCGATCTTCTCGTCAATCACCTCCAACTCCCGATCGCTTGCCGAAGCCCGTGTCGCCTCTGTCGGCGGCCTTGCCTGGGTCGACATTGTGTCATTCCTTTGCGGACGTCGTCACTGCTCCTGCTTCCATGGCAGCCCCTAACCCTAGGGGACCACGCGTCGTCATGCCTCCTCCCATCGCTACGTCGGGCAACCGCTGGCCGCCTCCCTTCTTAGGACCACCAGGGATGCCTCTGCCCAGATCACTGCAGCCGGGGACGCCACCACCAGGGATGCCACCACCCAGATCGCTGCAGCCAAGGGCGCCGCCGCGGGTGTAGGCCTCGTTCCCACCTGCGGCTTTCTTCAATGCACCGCAACCCCAAGTTCATCGCCGGTCACTTGATACGTCGTAAACATATCTATAATTTTTTATGTTTCATGTTTGTTTAGTATCCACTTTGCTTTGCTTTGTCTATACTTTGAGGTATTTTTTATACGTTGTTTGGGACTAACCTATTAACAATTGCCACAGTGCCAGTTGCCTGTTTTCTGCTATTTTTGGTTCTAGAAAAGCCAGAAAATGAATATTCTCGAAATTGGAGAGGACGAAAGCCAAAGTCAATATTTCACCGAGAAGAACACGAAGGCAGAAGACGAGACGGAGGAGGGCCATGAGGGGCCACACCCCCTGGCCGTGCGGCCAGGCCTGGCCCGCGCCTAGGGGGTGTAGCCGCCTCGGGCACCCCCTCGGTCTCCCCATTCGCCTCTAAGAAGCCCCTAATACCAAAACCCTAAGTACCCAATCAGATCTCCATGAAACAGTTCGTAGCCTTTGCCACCATCGTCCCTAGATCGGGGAGGGGGGTGAAGCTCTTCCTGGCACCCTGTCGGAGGGGAGAGATCATCTTGGAGGCCTTCTTCCTCACCATGCCAGCCTCCGGTATGATGCGTGAGTAGTTCCACCTTGGACTATGGGTCCATACAATAGCTAGATGGTTGTTTCTCCTCCTTTGTGCTACCATGTCTAGATCTTGTGAGCTCCGTTCATGATCAAGATCATCTATTTGTAATCATGCATGTTGTGTTTGCGGGGATCCAATGGATATTGAGATTACTATGTCAGATTGGTTAATGGTTTGATCTTATTGATTATATCATGTCTGTGTTGTTTGAGATCTTGCATGCTCTCTGTTTCTAGTAGCTATATTGGCCAAGTAGATGCTAGTGACTCCAAGAGGGAGTATTTATGCTCGATAGTGGGTTCATGCCTCTATTTAATCTAGGGAAGTGACGGAAATCTCTAAGGTTATAGATGTGTTGTTTCTACTAGGGAGAAAACAATGATATTTTGCTCATGGAACAATTGTATTGTTTAGTTTACACACTTTGCTTAAAGCAGTTATCCGTTGTTTGCAACTTAATACTGGAGGGGGTTCAGATGATAACCTAAAGGTGGATTACTAGTCATAGATGCAGTTGGATGGCGGTCTATGTATATTGTTGTAATGCCCAATCGAATCTCATAGGATCATGAATGTCTAGTATTGCATTGTTATGCCTTGCTCTGTCCTGTCAATTGTCCCGCTGTAATTTGTGTTGGAGATATGCCCTAGAGGCAATAATAAATGTAGTTATTATTATATCTTTGTGTTTATGATAAATGTTTACATTCATGCTATAATAGTATTAACCAGAAACATTAATACTTGTGTGATTTGTAAACTAAATTAGAGTCCCTGGTAAAGCCTCTTTATAATACTAGCTTGTTGATTAATGGTTGATCATTGTTTCTTGATCACGAACATTTGAGATGTTGTTAATAACAAGGTCATATCATTAGGAGAATGGTATGATGGACATACTCCTATAGATAAGCGTAGCATAAAGATCAAGTCATTTTAATAGTTAAATTGCTATAAGCTTTCTGATGCATAGTAACCTAATTACTTGGACCATGAGATCATGCTAATCACCATCACCGGAAGTATGCTTTGATGACATCAAACACCACACCATAACTGGGTGGCTATAAAGGTGGCATTGAGTGTTCGGAAAGTATGGGTTGAGGCACATGGATCATGAGTGGGATTTGTCCATCCATATGACGGATAGATATACTCTGGGCCCTCTCGGTGGAATGTCATCCAATTGGCTTGCAAGCATGTGACTGGCTCACAAGGGATCACATACCACGGGGACGAGAAAAGAGTACTTATCAGTAACGAGGTTGAACTAGGTATGCAGAGATACCGACGATCAAAACCTTGGATAAGTAAGCTATCGTGAGACAACGAGAAATTAGTATCGTATGTAAGTGGTTCATTCGATCGCAAAGTAATCGTAGAAATATGTGGGAGCCATATGAATTTCTAGATTCCTCTATTGGTTATTGATCGGAGAAGTGTCTCGATCATGTCTGCATAATTCACGAACCGTAGGGAGACACACTTAAGGATTCGATGTTGTTGAGTAGTTATGGAAAGATGAGTAAGAGACCGAATGTTGTTCGGAGTCTCGGATGGGATCCGGAATATCACGAGGAGATCCGGAATGGTCCGGAGAATAATATTCATATAAGGAAAGTTCTGTTTCGGAGTTGGGGAATGATTCTGGTGTTTTCACCAGGAATGTTCTAGAAGGGTCCGGAAGGTCCGGCACTCCGGAGGGGAAGGGTACATGAATGTGTCATAACAATATGGAATGGTTGCATCATGTACTATGTCACTTGTCTAGGCAAAATAAAGGAAGAAATCAAATTCAAGTTTGAAAGTCAAACGCCAATTTGAAAAGTCAAACGGCAAGTTTGCTTGGTGGAGGGAGAGTAGGAAACCTACTTGGGGAGGAGTTCCTCTCCCTCCACCCGCCGGCCAAGGAGGCTGACTTGGGGGAGGACTCCCTCCTCCCAAGCCGCGCCCTCCCAACTATATAAGGAGGGGCAGGGCTGCCCCTCTTCCCTACACCAAACACACCCCAAAACCCTAGCCCTAGCCGCCGGACTCCTCCAAGTCGTCGTCGCCCTAGGGTTTCTCCAAGTCACCGACTTGGGGCTTCCCCAAGCCCTAGCCGCCGACCACACCCTCCCCTTGGTTCCTCTAAACCCTAGATCACCAAGGCCTCTCTCATAGTCCACCATACTCGTTCCGGCTTAAGGCGAAGCCCTGCGAGATCTCCCTTCTACTTCCGGTACCACGCCGTCGTGCTGCCGGAATCGCGAGGAGAGTGCTACAACCTCCGCTGCCTGCTGGAACAAGGGAGAGGAATGTCTTCATCGAGTACCGAACGTGTGACCGACTGCGGAAGCGCTGCCGGAACGCAGTGCTGGAAGGATCGTCTACGCGATCTTGAGATCGGCAAGAGTACAACTACATCACCCACGAGAATCTGCTCTCGTTAACCGCTTTGGAATCTTCGAGGGTGAGTTCCTCTATCGACTCGTTGCTACAATCTAGTAGATAGATCTTGGCTTGTTTGTTTGCATGCAGTAGAAATTTTTTGTTTTCCATGCTACGAACCCCTACAGTGGTATCAGAGCCGTGTCTATATGTAGATCTGTTGCACGAGTAGAACACAATGGTCATTGTGGGCGGTGGTGCTTTTATTATCAATTTCTTTTTGTGTACTTTGCATCTTGCGGTATGATGGGATGAAGCGGCCCGGGCTAACCTTACATGACATCGTTCATGAGACATGCTCCACGCTCAACATGCAACTTGTATTGCATAAGTGGCTTTGCGGGTGTCTGTCTCTCCCATTATAGTATAGATCCAATTTACAATGGGCACTTGATAGTTCAAACATCAACGTTGTGGTTCTTGTTCGTAAGTTAGATCGACACTTATTGAAAGCCCCAAACCACGTAAAATATGCAAAGAAAATTAGAAGCGTCTAACTTTGTTTTGCAGGGGTGTGCTGTGATGTGATATGGCCATGATTGTGATTATATTTGATGTATGCAATGTCCCTTATTGTAAGTTGGCAACCAGCAGGATCCATATGGTTGTCTTTAAATTCTGTTAAGACCCACGTGTCTATTCAAAGTAGTTGTAATAGTTGAAGCTGGTGGATGACAACCATGAAACGGCGCCATTGACCTTGACGCTATACCGGTGATGATGGAGATCATGTTCGTGCTTGAAGATGGAGATCGGAAGCACAAGAAGAAAGGCCATATCATATCACATATTATGAATTGCATGTGATGTTAATCCTTTATGCATCTTGTATTGCTTAGTTAACGACGGTAGCATTATAAGATGATCCCTCATGCACACAAATTTTAAGTTCCAAAGTGTTCATCCTTAGTAAGCACCGTTGCTAAAGCTCGTTTTTTCAAAGCACCACGTGATGATCAGGTGTGTTAGATTCTGCGGGTGTATACAACATGAGCAAGCCAGATTTGCTCATGCGGAAGCTAAGGTTTGATATTGATGAGCCTAGCATGTACATACATGGTCTCGGAACACGGATCGCCGAAAGGTAAAGCATGAGTCATATAGTAGATATGATGAACATGTTGATTGTTCGCCATTGAAGCTACATCAACTCTCGTGAGGATCAGTTTTGATGTGGTGGATTTGGTTCGTGTGATCACTAAAACAATTTGAGGGATATTGTTTTGAGTGGGAGTTCACCTAGATTAATTTAACTATTAATTAGAACTCAATTTGTCATAAACTTAGTCTAAACTATTGCAAATATGTTGTACATCAATGGCGGCCCCTACCATCAATTTTAATGCGTTCCTAGAGAAAGAAAAGTTGAAAAACAATGGAAGCAACTTCGCGGATTGGTTCCGCAATTTGAGGATTGTCCTCAATGCTGGTAATTTGACCTATGTGCTGGATGCACCGTTGGGTGAACCACCTGCAGCTACTGCTACCGATGAAGTAAAGAATGTTTACCTCACTCGGAAGAATCAGTACTCCACAGTTCAGTGTGCTATCTTGTATGGTTTGGAATCGGAGCTTCAGAAAAGGTTTGAGAACCAAGACCCATATGATATTGTCCGTGAACTCAAAATTATTTTTGAGACTCACGCGACAGTTGAGAGTTATGAGGCTTCTGAAAAGTTCTTTAACTGCAAGATGGAAGAGGGCAGCTCCGTCAGTGAGCATGTGCTTAAGATGTCTCGGCACGCAAACAAACTCCAAAGTTTGGGTATAGTGATTCCTAATGCTTTGGGGATTTACCGTGTCCTCCAATCACTGCCACCAAGTTACAAGAACTTTGTGATGAACTACAATATGCAAAACATGAACAAGATGTTGCCAGAACTCTTCTTCATGTTGAAATCTGCAGAAGTGGAGATCAAGAAAGAGCATCAAGTGTTGTAGGTCAATAAGACCACCAAATTCAAGAAAGGCAAGTCTAAGCAAAAGGGAAACTTCAAGAAGGGTGGTAAGAAAGTTACCGCACCGACGAAGAAGACCAAAGCTAGGCCAAAGCCTGATACTGAGTGCTTTTACTGCAAGGGAGAAGGTCACTAGAAGCAGAATTGCCCAAAGTACTTGGCGGATTTGAAGAACGGCAACATCAAGAAGAAAGGTATATCCGATATACATGTTATTGATGTGTATCTCACTAGTACTCGTAGTAGTGCCTGGGTATTTGATACTGGTTCGGTTGCTCATATTTGTAACTCGAAATAGGTACTGCAGAATAAACGGAAGCTAGTGAAGAACGAGGTGACGATGCGCGTTGGAAATGGATCAAAGGTTGATGTGATCGCGGTCGGCACGCTACCTCTTCATCTACCATCGGGATTAGTTTTATACTTAAATAATTGTTATTTGGTGCCTGCGTTGAGCATGAACATTATATCTGGATCATGTTTGTTGCGAGACGGTTACTTGTTTAAGTCCGAGAATAATGGTTGTTCGATTTATATGAGTAATATGTTTTATGCACATGCACCTTTGATAGATGGTCTATTCTTATTGAATCTCGATAGTGGAAATACACATATTAATAACATTGAAGCTAAACGTTTGAAATTAAGCGATAACTCGACCTATATGTGGCACTGTCGTCTTGGTCATATTGGAGTGAAGCGTATGAAGAAACTCCATTCCGATGGACTTCTTGAATCACTTGATTTTGAATCACTTAAAAGATGCGAAGCATGTCTGATGGGTAAAATGACTAAGACTCCATTTTCTGGGATGATGGAGCGAGCTACAGACTTATTGGAAATCATACATACTGATGTGTGTGGACCAATGAGTGTAGCATCGCGCGGTGGTTATCGTTATGTTCTTACCTTCATGGATGACTTGAGTAGATATGGGTATATCTATTTCATGAAACATAAGTCCGAAACTTTCGAGAAGTTTAAGGAATTTCAAAGTGAGGTAGAGAATCAACGTAACAAGAAGATTAAATTTCTACGTTCTGATCGTGGAGGTGAATATCTAAGTTACGAGTTTGGCGAGCATTTAAAGAAATGCGGAATTCTTTCACAATTGACACCGCCGGGAACACCACAGCGTAATGGTGTGTCCGAACGTCGTAATCGAACTCTCTTAAATATGGTTCGTTCTATGATGTCACTTACAGATTTACCGCTATTGTTTTGGGGTTATGCATTAGAAACAGCCGCATTCACTTTAAATAGGGCACCATCTAAATCCGTTGAAATGACACCGTATGAATTATGGTTTGGGAAGAAACCTAAATTGTCGTTCCTTAAAGTTTGGGGTTGTGAAGCTTATGTAAATAAGTTACAGCCGGACAAGCTTGAACCCAAAGCGGAAAAATGCGTCTTCATAGGATACCTGAAGGAAACTGTTGGGTATACCTTCTATCATAGATCCGAAGGCAAAATCTTTGTTGCTAAGAATGGATCCTTTCTAGAGAAGGAATTTCTCTCGAAAGAAGTGACTGGAAGGAAAGTAGAACTCGACGAGGTTGTTGAACCTTCTCTCGAACTTGCGAGTAGCGCAACACTGGAAGTAGTTCCCGTGGCGCCTACACCAATAAGAGAGGAAGCTAATGATGATAATCATGAAACTTCGGTTGAAGTTGCTACAGAACCTCGCAGGTCAACGGGAACTTGTACCACTCCTGATTGGTATGATCCCGTTATGAGTGTCATGTTGGTGGACAACACCGATGACCCTGCGACATATGAGGAAGCTATGATGAGCCCAGATTCCAATAAATGGCAAGATGCCATGAAATCCGAGATTGGATCCATGTACGAAAACCAATTATGGACTTTGGTGGACTTACCGGATGGCCGAAAGGCTGTCGAGAACAAATGGATTTTCAAGAAGAAAACAGATGATGATGGTAATGTTACTGTCTATAAAGCTTGACTTGTCGCAAAAGGGTTTCGACAAATTCAAGGAGTTGACTACGATGAGACTTTCTCACCAGTATCGAAGCTAAAGTCTGTGAGGATTATGTTAGCAATCGCTGCATATTACGATTATGAGATATGGCAGATGGATGTCAAAACGGCGTTCCTCAATGGATACATTGATGAAGAGTTGTATATGATGCAACCCAAAGGTTTTGTCGATCCTAAATATGCTAACAAGGTATGCAAACTTCAACGGTCCATATATGGATTGAAGCAAGCATCCCGAAGTTGGAATCAACATTTTGATAAGGTAATCAAAAGCTTTGGTTTTATACAAACTTATGGAGAAGCTTGTATTTACAAGAAAGTGAGTGGGAGCTCTGTAGCATTCTTAGTACTATATGTATATGACATATTGTTGATTGGGAATGATGTAGACCTTCTTAATAGTGTCAAAGAATATTTGAATAATAGTTTTTCAATGAAAGATCTTGGCGAAGGAGCTTACATATTAGGCATAAATATTTATAGAGATAGATCGAGACGCCTAATATCATTGTCACAAAGTACATATTTGGACAAAGTTCTAAAGAGGTTTGGAATGGAAGATAGCAAGAAAGGGTTCTTGCCCATGTTGCCCAATACGACCTTGAGTAAAACTCAAAGTCCAGCAACGACAGAAGATAGAGAAAGGATGAGTAAGACTCCCTATGCCTCAGCCATATGATCTCTAATGTATGCCATGCTATGTACTAGACCCGACATTGCATATGCTGTTAGTTTGACTAGCAGATATCAAAGTGATCCAGCAGTGGTTCATTGGACAGCGGTCAAAAACATCCTTAAGTACTTGAGAAGAAGTAAGGATATGGTTCTTTCTTATGGAGGTGATGAACAACTCGTTGTTAATGGTTACACCGATGCTAGTTGGAACACCGATCCGGATGATTCTAAATCTCAATCTGGGTACATATTTACTTTGAATGGTGCAGCAGTTCGCTGGAGGAGTGCAAAGCAAAGCGTTGTGGCGAGATCTTCAACTGAATTGGAATACATAGCTGCTTCAGAGGCTTCACAAGAAGCGATATGGATGAAGGAGTTCATTACAGAGCTCGGTGTGGTTCCAAGTGCGCTGGACCCAATGTCTATCTACTGTGATAACATGGGCGCCATAGCCAATGCGCAAGAACCAAGGTCACACAAGAAGCTGAAGCACATCAAGCTACGTTCTCACGCTATTCGAGAACATGTCCAAGATGGTGACATAAAGATTTGCAAAGTACACACAGATCTGAATGTGGCGGATCCGTTGACTAAACCTCTCCCGAGGGCAAAACATGACCAACACCAAACTGCCATGGGTGTTCGGTATATTACCATGTAATCTAGATTAGTTGACTCTAGTGCAAGTGGGAGACTGTTGGAGATATGCCCTAGAGGCAATAATAAATGTAGTTATTATTATATCTTTGTGTTTATGATAAATTTTTACATTCATGCTATAATAGTATTAACCAGAAACATTAATACTTGTGTGATTTGTAAACTAAATTAGAGTCCCTGGTAAAGCCTCTTTATAATACTAGCTTGTTGATTAATGGTTGATCATTGTTTCTTGATCATGAACATTTGAGATGTTGTTAATAACAAGGTCATATCATTAGGAGAATGGTATGATGGACATACTCCTATAGATAAGCGTAGCATAAAGATCATGTCATTTTAATAGTTCAATTGCTATAAGCTTTCTGATGCATAGTAACCTAATTCCTTCGACCATGAGATCATGCTAATCACCATCACCGGAAGGATGCTTTGATGACATCAAACACCACACCATAACTGGGTGGCTATAAAGGTGGCATTGAGTGTTCGAAAAGTATGGGTTGAGGCACATGGATCAAGAGTGGGATTTGTCCATCCATATGACGGATAGATATACTCTGGGCCCTCTCGGTGGAATATCATCCAATTGGCTTGCAAGCATGTGACTGGCTCACAAGGGATCACATACCACGGGAACAAGAAAAGAGTACTTATCAGTAACGAGGTTGAACTAGGTATGTAGAGATACCGACGATCAAAACCTCAGATAAGTAAGCTATTGTGAGATAAAGGGAAATTGGTATCGTATGTAAGTGATTCATTCAATCGCAAAGTAATCATAGAAATATGTGGGAGCCATATGAATTTCCAAATTCCTCTATTGGTTATTGATCGGAGAAGTGTCTCGATCATGTCCGCATAATTCACGAACCGTAGGGAGACACACTTAAGGATTCGATGTTGTTTAGTAGATATGGAAAGATGAGTAAGAGTCCGAATGTTGTTCGGAGTCTCGGATGGGATCCGGGATATCACGAGGAGATCCGGAATGGTTCGGAGAATAAGATTCATATAAGGAAAGTTCTGTTTCGGAGTTGGGGAATGATTCTGGTGTTTTCACCAGGAATGTTCTAGAAGGGTCCGGAAGGTCCGGCACTCCGGAGGGGAAGGGTACATGAATGTGTCATAACAATATGGAATGGTTGCATCATGTACTATGTCACTTGTCTAGGCAAAATAAAGGAAGAAATCAAATTCAAGTTTGAAAGTCAAACGCCAATTTGAAAAGTCAAACGGCAAGTTTGCTTGGTGGAGGGAGAGTAGGAAACCTACTTGAGGAGGAGTTCCTCTCCCTCCACCCGCCGGCCAAGGAGGTCGACTTGGGGGAGGACTCCCTCCTCCCAAGCCGCGCCCTCCCACCTATATAAGGAGGGGCAGGGCTGCCCCTCTTCCCTACACCAAACACACCCCAAAACCCTAGCCCTAGCCGCCGGCCTCCTCCAAGTCGTCGCCGCCCTAGGGTTTCTCCGAGTCGCCGACTTGGGGCTTCCCCAAGCCCTAGCCACCGGCCACACCCTCCCCTTGGTGCCTCTAAACCCTAGATCACCAAGGCCTCTCTCATAGTCCACCATACTCGCTCCGGCTTAAGGCGAAGCCCTGCGAGATCTCCCCTCTACTTCCGGTACCATGCCGTCGTGCTGCCGGAATCGCGAGGAGAGTGATACAACCTCCGCTGCCTGCTGGAACAAGGGAGAGTAAGGTCTTCATCGAGTACCGAACGTGTGACCGACTGCGGAAGCGCTGCCGGAACGCAGCGCCGGAAGGATCGTCTACGCGATCTTGAGATCGGCAAGAGTACGACTACATCACCCACGAGAATCTGCTCTCGTTAACCGCTTTGGAATATTCGAGGGTGAGTTCCTCTATCGACTCGTTGCTACAATCTAGTAGATAGATCTTGGCTTGTTTGTTTGCATGCGGTAGAATTTTTTTGTTTTCCATGCTACCAACCCCTCCAATTTGTTTACCCAACATGTTATGTTGTCTATCTTAAGGAGAACACCTCTAGTGAACTATGGACCCTGGTCCAATCTTTACTAGTCATAGATGTAGTTGGATGGAGGTCTATGTATATTTTTGTAATGCCCAATCGAATCTCATAGGATCGTGAATGTCTAGTATTGCATTGTTATGCCTTGCTCTGTCCTATCAATTGCCCCGCTGTAATTTGTTTGCCCAGCATGTTATGTTGTCTATCTTAAGGAGAACACCTCTAGTGAATGGTGGACCTCGGTCCAATCTTTACCTTCCACGATTACTGTTTAATTTCTGCAATCCACCATTACCTTCCACACCATACGTTTAATCCTTTGTTTTTAGCAAACCGGTGGGATTGAGAACCTCAATGTTCGTTGGGGCAAAGTCTTGAGTTTGTGTTGTGCAAGTTTCCAAGTTGCTAGCAACACATTTGAGTCGTTTCCTTCCTCCTACTAGTTCGATAACCTTGGTTTATTACTGAGGGAAAACTTATTGTTGTACTCATCATACCTTCCTCTTGGGGTTTCCCAACGAAGCTCTACAGTAATCTGAGCCGCATCAAGATGTTTTCTGGCGCTGTTGCCTGGGAGGCTAAGGATGGCTTCACAAGGGGAGTCCTTCACAACCATTCTCTTTACTTTGTTTTTGTTTTGCTTAGTTTCTTTTGCTTTGTTTTGCTTGCTTCTTTTTATCAAAAATTCCAAAAAAATATTTTCATTTGGTTTGCTTTTTCTTATCGAAAACACAAAAAAATTAGTTCATACTCTAGTTGCTATTGCTGTTGGTTTGTTCCACCTTTGCAAAAATAAACTCTGCTGAGAACACCAAGTTGTGTGACTTCACTAACACAAACAACAATGATTTCCTAAGTACACCTATTACTCCACTAACTCTTGAGCTACCTTTTATGAAATTAAGCCTGCTTTGTTGAATCTTGTGATGAAAGAGCAATTTTCTGGTGCTAGTTCTGATGATGCTGCTGCCCACCTTAATAACTTTGTTGAACTTTGTGAGATGCAAAAATATAAGGATGTAGATAGAGATATTATTAAGATTAATTTTTTCCTTTCTCCTTGAGAGGAAAAGCTAAATAATGGTTGTTATCCTTGCCTATAAATAGTATTGATTCTTGGATTAAGTGCAAAAATGCTTTTATTGGAAAATACTATCCTCCTGCTAAGATTATATCTATGAGAAGTGAAATAATGAAATTTAAATAATTTGATAATGAACATGTTGCTCAAGCTTGGAAAAGAATGAAATCTTTGGTAAAGAATTGTCCCACTCAAGGACTGACTGCTTGGATGATTATCTAAAACTTTTATGCATGACTAAACTTCTCTTCAAGAAATCTGTTGGACTCTGCTACTGGAGGTACCTTTATGACCATTACCTTAGGTCCTGCAACAAAACTCCTTGATAATATGATGGTCAACTATTCTAAATGGCACACTGAGAGAGATCCACATGGTAAGAAGACCTTTTCTTAGAACTGTTGGTGCCATCATTGATATGAAAGAAGGCACTATTTAATATCAATTTCCATTCAATAAAGGTATTGAACAATTACCTATGAGGCGAGAGAAGTTACCTTTTGCTCCTTCTTTTAAAGCAAAATTTGATGTTAATACTTCTTCATTTGAAAATACTTGATTCTTGCTTCTTATGCCTAACTTAAAGGCGTTAAAGAAAAGTACTTCTTGGGAGATAACCCAATAGTTTTCTTGAGTGTTGGAAGTTATTACTTATGTAATAACCTCTCCTTATCCTTTTTGTTTGATTTTTGTGCCAAGAATAACCTCTAATGAGAGAGAAGTAAGATTTGGGTAAGTGCTGTCCCGAAACAGATTTTTGTGCTCCACTGTAAACATTCTTAAAAAATCTCTGTAAGTAGGATTGAGCTGTAATTTTTTGAATAAGTCCCCCAGGTTGTTAGCTAACTTTCGTTAGTTCAAAACTTTTTTATTTGAGCAACAGAAGGTCTTGGAAAAAAATCGATTTCTACCCGGTGGTCTGTTTTGACAGATTTCTGCCATTGTTTGCATTTGCTTCTTATTGATTCCTTTTTGGGTTCTTTTTGGGAAATTGATATTTTTGAGGGAATTGCTATAGTAGCTTGTGTCTTTAGTGAAAGTTTTGCTATTTTGAAACTAAAACCAAAGGTCTATTATCTTTGGAATGCACTAATGTTGCTAATGAAGATTGTGTGAAGTTTTGTATGAAGGAAAATTTTCAGGTGTAAGGGAAGTATGACGTAATGAGATGAAGGATGGACAAAATCTCAAGCTTGGGGATGCCACCCCGTGTCACCCCAAGAAATATTTCAAGAGGCACAAGCGTCAAAGCTTGGGGATGCCTTGGGCATCCCCTTCTTCATCAATAAAAATTTCAGGTCTTTCTAGACACTTCGTTTTTATTGTTTCATGCACAGTTGTGTTGTTCTTGGAGCGTCTTAGTTTTCTTTTTTGGTTTTTGTTTGCTTAGTTTGCTTGAATAAAGTAGTTGGACCCCCATTTTCGATGTTTCAAATAAGTTAATTGATATTGGAAAGGAGTAGGAAGTTCTTGCTTTAGCTGTACAAGAATGAGCTTGCTTTGAATGTAACTTAGACTTTATCATGTCATGCTAGATGTTGTTTTGACCCTATGCTTAGTGATTATTGTTGTAGCATGACTTTTCCAAACAATTAGGATTGCTTAATGTGCCTTGATAGAATCATGCGTTGTTTTAGCATACAAAAGCATAGTATTGTGGTATTCTCCTTTGATGCTTTGTTTGGGTTGACTTGGCACATGCTCACACCATGTTATGACTATGAACCAGTCACCTTAGCCTCTATGATCATTTAATTTTTGACTTGTGATACCACTTTATGCTTTGATTAGTAATGTTTTGTCGCTCTGCATGATTATGGCCATTATTGCTCTCTTAGTTGGTTGCTCACAGTCTTTTGCTAGCCTCCACTTGTATTGAGTAAGCTCTACTCATGCATCCAACTCCCAAGAAACCAAGTTATTCCAAAGTGTCCACTATAAATTCCTATGCATGGTGTGTTACACCATTCCAACTATATTCTTGTTTTATCTATATTCCAAATTAAACTTGTTATGTGAAAGTTAGTGATTAAAGCTCTCACAAACTTGATGGCACACTTTATTTTTCTTGCCACTAATAAACTTAAACCATTGTGTCATCTATGTTGTATATGCTTGCACTTATACGTTGGAATTAGAAGAACCATGCTGTCATGGGGAACGCTTTCAACATTGCACCTGTATATTGTACCCAGTTGATATCATGCTCTTTTGTTTGCGGATGTCGTCAGTGTGAAATAAAAGGGGAGCTTGTAAGTCCATGGAGTTATGTATGTGTGTTAGAGAAACGCCTGGGACACTAGCCTAAGCCATGCCTAATCATGGTGGAAACTTGCAGCATCACCATAGTGAGCAATCTATGAAGCATTCTTCTTATAAAAAAAGAGATTTTTTGAGAAAAATAAAAAAAAGATGAGAAAAGGGGAAAGAGAGAAAAAAGCACCATTTTCCCATGGTAAATAAGAAGATTGCTGAGACGTTCATTGTTTGCTTGCCTTGTTATTTTGATATGGGATAGCTCCTGTGTCATGGGGCAAGGGGTACCCCGTTGTCGGTTCTCTATGATACACATGTACTTTCTATGACAAGAACTTACCGGTGACTAAAGTTGAGTAGCATGAGGAGCGGCCCTCGTACTCAAGGGACATGAGATTGCCAACTTATACTTTGTCAAGCATATACTCCATATTTTGTTCACTTTAACCTTAATCAATTCAAGATGCTTATGATAGGGCAATGAGAGCTGAAAGCTAACAAGTACCATAATTTTTGGAAGATCTTTATGAGACTTGAAATCCTTGCTTCCCTTTTGAAGGGCCTTTCTTCCACTATTACATTGAGTTAAGAGAGCATAGTTGCCATTCTTAGTTCTATGTGCATTGTCCCAAAACTTATTGATTGATTCATATTGTTGATATTGCTTGTTTTTGACCTATTTGTATCTAGTCACTCTTATGAACTTTGAAGGTGTCCTATGCATTTATATTTTGCTACTCCATGAGGGACAAGCTAAATGCTACTATGCTATGTTTTCTGTATGTGAAACAAACGTCTTTCAATGCATTGTTATTCATGAATCTTTGTTTGTATCCTTTCATGTTGTAGCATAGTTACTTTGTCTTATTGTTAGAACTTCATCTTTCATGCTCATGTTTAGAGTACTTTGATCCCAGCGTTCAATGCTTGCAAATGGTTTGATCTTGATTGTGATGGTGCATGTCACCTCAAAAATTATTCTTTTTATCACTTACCTACTCGAGGAAAGCAGGGGTTAAGCTTGGGGATGATTGATACGTCGTAAATGTATCTATAACTTTTGATGTTCCATGCTTGTTTAGTATCCACTTTGATTTGCTTTGTCTACACTTTGAGGTATTTTTTATATATTTTTTGGGACTGACCTATTAACAAGTTGCCACAGTGCCAGTTGCCTGTTTTCTACTGTTTTTGGTTCCAGAAAAGCCAGAAAATGAATATTCTCGGAATTGGACGGGCCGGAAGCCAAAGTCAATATTTCACCTAGAACACATAGCCAGAAGACGAGACGGAGGAGGGCCACGATGGGCCCACAACCCCTGGACGCGTGGCCAGGCCTGGCCCGTTCCTGGGGGCTGTGGCCGCCTCGGGCACCCCCTCGGTCTCCCCCTTCACCTATAAGAAGCCCCCGATAACAAAACCCTAAGTACCCGATCAAATCTCCATGAAAAAGTTTGTAGCCGCCGCCACCATCGTCCCTAGATCGGGGGGGGGGGGATCTGAAGATCTTCCTAGCACCCTGCCGGAGGGGAGAGATCATCCCGGAGGCCTTCTTCATCACCATGCCAGCCTCCGGTATGATGCATGAGTAGTTCAACCTTGGACTATGGGTCCATACAGTAGCTAGATGGTTGTTTCTCCTCCTTTGTGCTACCATGTCTAGATCTTGTGAGCTTCGTTCATGATCAAGATCATCTATTTGTAATCATGCATGTTGTGTTTGCGGGAATCCGATGGATATCGAGATCACTATGTCAGATTGGTTAATGGTTTTATATTATTGATTCTATCATGTCTGTGTTGTTTGAGATCTTGCTCTCCATTTCTAGTAGCTATCTTGGCCGAGTAGATGCTAGTGACTCCAAGAGGGAGTATTTATGCTCGATAGTGGGTTCATGCCTCTATTGAATCTGGGGAAGTGACAAAAATCTCTAAGGTTGTAGATGTGTTGTTGCTACTAGGGAGAAAACAACGATCTTTTGTTCATGGAACAATTGTATTGTTTACTTTACACACTTTGCTTAAAGCAGTTATCCGTTGCTTGCAAATTAATACTGGAGGGGGTTCGGATGATAACCTTAAGGTGGATTACTAGTCATAGATGCAGTTGGATGGCGGTCTATGTATATTGTTGTAATGCCCAATCGAATCTCATAGGATCATGAATGTCTAGTATTGCATTGTTATGCCTTGCTCTGTCCTATCAATTGCCCCGCTATAGTTTGTTTACCCAGCATGTTATGTTGTCTATCTTAAGGAGAACACCTCTAGTGAACTGTGGACCTCGGTCCAATCTTTACCTTCCACGGTTACTGTTTAATTTCTGCAAGCCACCATTACCTTCCTCACCATACGTTTAATCCTTTGTTTTCAGCAAACCGGTGAGATTGACAATCTCACTGTTCGTTGGGGCAAAGTCTTGAGTTTGTGTTGTGCAAGTTTCCAAGTTGCTAGCCACACCTTTGAGTCGTTTCCTTCCTCCTACAGGTTCTATAACCTTGGTTTCTTACTGAGGGAAAACTTATTGCTGTACTCATCATATCTTCCTCTTGGAGTTTCCCAACGAATCTCTACAGTGATCTGAGCCACATCATCACTCCAGCTCCGCTATCGTGGCCAGCATACAGAGGGCTTCAATGGGATGCATGCCCCCCGTTAGTCATCATGGAGTTCCTGGGATGTGCCAATGCAGACTGTCCTAGGAGAGCCACTGTCGGGCCAGCGGTTCGCGGTTGGCATGGGTGCTACGGCTGCAGCTGTGCCAAAAACAAAGAAGAAGCAACCATATGTGTCGGGGAATCAGGGGCTAGCGGCTCACCAAGTCCAGGCCGACCCTCAGCTTCAGTAGACAATTTTGAGTCAGTTTGGGTATTCTCAGGTTCAAGTGCCCAGGGCATATGGTGCTCCATTTGTAGCTCAGGGCCAACAGTTACAGTACCAATACAATACGCATGGACAGCCGTATGTTCAGAACACTACCCCTTGATACGTCGGAAACGTATCTATAATTTTTGATACTCCATGCTTGTTTAGTATCTACTTTGCTTTGCTTGTCTACACTTTGAGGTGCTTTTTACATGTTTTCTGGTACTAACCTATTAAAAAGTTGCCACAGTGCTAGTTGCCTGTTTTCTGCTGTTTTTGGTTTCAGAAAAGTTAGTAAAGAAATATTCTCGGAATTGGACGGGACAAACGTCAAAGTCAATTATTTTCCGTGGGGAAAAAGAATCCAGAAGACGAGACGGAGATGCAAACCAGGGCGCCTAGACCCCTCCTAGGCGCGGGTGGGCCCTACCCCGCACCTGGGTAGGGTTTGGGGCCTTTGGCCGCCTCCTCGGCCTCCCCCTTCTCCTATAAGAAGCCCCCGATGCAGAAACCCTAAGTATCCGATCAAATCTCCACGAAACCGTCTGTAGCCGCCGCCACCATCGTCCCTAGATCGAGGGGGATCTGAAGTTCTTCCCGGCACCCTGCCGGAGGGGAGATCATCCCGGAGGCCTTCTCTCCGGTATGATGCGTGAGTAGTTCCACCTTGGACTATGGGTCCATGTAGTAGCTAGATGGTTGTATCTCCTCCTTTGTGCTTTCATGTATAGATCTTGTGAGCTCCGTTCATGATCAAGATCTAATCTATTTGTAATCATGCATGTTGTGTTTACAGGGATCCAATGGATATTGAGATTATTATGTTGGTTTGATTAATGGTTTTGTCTTTATGATTCTATCATGTCTGTGTTGTTTGTGTTCTTGCATGCTCTCCGTTGTTAGTAGCTATCTTGGCCAAGTAGTTGCTAGTGACTCCAAGAGGGAATATTTATGCTCGATAGTGGGTTCATGCCTCTAGTTTCCAAGGGAAGTGACAATAATCTCTTCGGTTGTAGATGTGTTGTTGCTATTGGGAAGAAAATAACGGTCTCTTGTTCATGGAACATGTGGACTGTTTACCTTACACACTTTGCTTAAAGTAGTTGTCTGTTGCTTGCAACTTAATATTGGAGGGGGTTCAGATGATAACCTGAAGGTGGACTTGTAGTCATAGATGCATTTGGATGGCGATCTATGTATCTTGTTGTATTGCCCAATCGAATCTCATAGGATCTTTCTGACTAGTAATTGCATTGTTATGCCTTGCTTAGTTCCTGTCAATTGCCCTGCTATAATTTTTTTACCCTTCATGCCATGTTGTTTATCTAAGGAAAGCACCTGTAGTGAACTATGGACCCCGATCCAATCTTTACCATTGACACATCTTCTACTCTTACTTGTTTACTTGCTGCAAACCATTACCTTCCACACCATACATTTAATCCTTTGTTACAACAAACCGGTGAGCTTGACAACCTCACTGATTCGTTGGGGCAAAGTCTTGAGTTTGTGTTGTGCAGGTCTCCGCGTTGCTTGCAACACCTGTGTGAAGTTTCCTTCCTCCTACTGGTTAGATAACCTCAGTTTCTTACTGAGGGAAACTTGCTGCTGTGCTGCTTCGTACCTTGCTCTTGGGGTTTCCAACGAAGCGTCCCACGACAAGTGCTGGGCGCCATCAAGCTATTTTCTGGCGCCGTTGCCGGGGAGGCTAAGGACGTCTTCACTATGGGAGTCCTTCACTTCCTTTCTCTTTACTTTGTTTTTAGTTTGCTTTGTTTCTTTTGCTTGGTTTTGTTTGCCTCTTTCCAAAAAACAAAAAAAAAATTAGTCTAGTTTGGTTTGCTTTCTTTATTCAAAAACACAAAAAAATTAGTTCCTGCTCTAGCTGCTGCTGTTTTTGGCTTGCCAACCTTTGCCAAAATGAACTCTGCTAAGAACACCAAGTTGTGTGACTTCACTAGCACCAACAACAATGATTTCCTTAGCACACCTATTGCTCCACCTGCTCCTGATGCTACCTTTTATGAAATTAAGCCTGCTTTGTTGAATCTTGTGATGGGAGAGCAATTTTCTGGTGTTAGTTCTGATGATCCTACTGCCCATCTCAATAGCTTTGTTGAACTTTGTGATATGCAAAAGTATAAGGATGTAGATCGAGATATTATTAAGCTCAAGCTTTTTCCTTTCTCCTTGAGAGGAAAAGCTAAAGAATGGTTGCTATCTTTGCCTAAAAATAGTATTGATTCTAAAGATGCTTTTATTGGAAAGTACTACCCTCCTTCTAAGATTATATCTATGAGAAGTGATATTATGAAATTTAAACAACTTGATAGTGAACATGTTGCTCCAGCTTGGGAAAGAATGAAATCTTTGGTTAAGAATTTCTCTACTCATGGACTCACTGCTTGGATGATTATCCAGATTTTTTATGCAGGTTTGAACTTCTCCTTAAGAAATCTATTGAATTTCAGCTGCTGGAGGTACCTTCATGGGCCTCACTTTGGGTGCTGCAACATGGATCCTTGATAATATGATGGTTAACTACTCTGAATGGCATGTTGAGAGAGCTCCACATGGTAAGAAGGTAAATTATGTTAAGGAAACTTCCTCTTTGAGTGAAAAGATTGATGTTATTATGGCTATGCTTGTTAATGGGAAAGCTCCTCTAGATCCTAATAGTGTTCCCTTAGCCTCTTTGGTTGCTCAAGAAGAGCAAGTTGATGTGAACTCCATTAGAAACAACAATTTCAACAACAATGCCTATAGGAATAATTTTGGTAGTAACAACAATTATAGGCCTTATCCTCCTAATAATGGCAATTCCTATGGAAACTCCTATAACAATGTTAGAAGTACCCCCTCTAAACTTGAAGTCATGCTCAAGTACTTTATTAGTAAACAAACCACTTTCAATAAGACTATAGAGGAAAAGCTTTTAACTGTTGAGAAAAATATATCCTCTCTGTCTGAAGCTCAAACTTCCTTGGTTAATAAAATGGCTGCTAAACCTGAAACTATGGAAAATACCTTTGCTACTGCTCATGCCATACAAGTTACTATTGATGAAAATGTTAGGCTTTTAGCTCAACTTCATGCTAGGTGGGAAAGGGAAGCTGAAATTGATAGAAACAATAGTGTGTGCACCATCACCACTAAACCACAAGAAGTCCATATTACTCCTCCTACTATACTTAAGCCTATTAAACCTACTACTAGTGATGCTAAGTTTGATTTGATATAGATGGTTGCAATATTTCTGAAGTGATTTTGTTCCTGCAAAAGCTTGCTAGAAGTCCTAATGCTAGTGATATGCATGTCGCTTTCACCAAACACATTACAAATGCTCTTGTTAAGATTAAGGAAGAGAAGCTAAAACACAAAGCTTCTATTCCTAGGAAAGTACAAGATAGTTGGGAACCCATTATTAATATACAAGTGAATGACTTTGATCTCAAAGCTTCATGTGATCTTGGTTCTAGTGTCTCTATTATGCCTAGGAAGATTTATGAAATGCTAGATTTGCCATCGTTGGAAGATTGTTATTTGGATGTCCCACTCAATGATAATGCTAAGAAGAAACTCATGGGGAGTATTAGTGATGTTCTCATTATGGTTAATAATGCTTATGTCCCTGTTGATTTCTATGATTTGTATGTTGAATACAATGCTTCTTGTCCTATTACTTTGGGGAGACCTTTTCTTAGGACAGTTGGTGCCATTATTGATATGAAAGAAGGCACCATTAAATATCATTTTCCATTTAAGAAAGATATTGAACACTTCCCTATAAGGAGAGATAAGTTGCTTTTTGCTCCTCCTTTGAAAGCAAGGTTTGATGTTAATGCTTCCTCATTTGAAAATACTTGATTCTTCTTGCTTCTTGTGCCTAACTTAAAGGCGTTAAAGAAAAGTACTTGTTGGGAGATAACCCAAGAGTTTCCTTGAGTCTTGGAAGTTATTACTTCAGTAATGACCTCTCCTTATCCTTTTTGTTTGCTTTTTGTGCCAAGAATGACCTCTAATGAGAGGGAAGTAAGATTTGGGGAGTTGCTGTCCCGAAACAGATTTCTGTCCTCCACCAAAAAATTCATGAGAAGTCTCTGTAACTCAGATTGAGCTAAAAATTTACGAATAAATCCCCCAGTATGTTAGCTAACTTTCGTTAGTTCAATACTTTTTTATTTGAGCAACAAAAGATGTTCGAAAAAATCGGTTTCTACCTGCTGGTCTGTTTTGACAGATTTCTGCCATTATTTGCATTTGCTTCTTATTGATTCCTTTTTGAGTTCTCTTTAGGTGAATTGAGCTTTTTGAAGGAGTTACTACAGTAGATTGTGTTTTTTTGTGAAAAGCCTTGCTGTTTCAAAGCTTTGCCAGAGGTCTAATATCTTTTGAATAAACTAATGTTGCTAATGAAGATTGTGTGAAGAAAAAAAATTAGATGTAGAGAGAGAATGATGCAATGAGATGAAGAATGGACAAAAGCTCAAGCTTGGGGATGCCACCATGGTTTCACCCCAAGAAATATCCAAGAGATACAAGCGTCAAAGCTTGGGGATGCCCAAGGCATCCCCTTCTTCATCAATAAAAAGCTCAGGTCTGTCTAGACACTTCGTTTTTATTGTTTCATGCATAGTTCTGTTGTTCTTGGAGCGTCTTAGTTTTCGTTTGCTTTGCTTAGGTTGTTTAGTTTGCTAGAATAAAGTAGTTTGTACCCCCGTTCTCGCTGTGTTGTTTTGCAAATAAGTTGCTTGGTGTTGGAAAGGAGTAGTAAGTTCTTGCTTGAAGTGCAAGAGGAGTTTGCATTGACTGTGACTTAGACTTTAGCATGACATGCTAGGTGTTGTTTTGACCTTATGCTTAGTGATTATTGTTGTAGCATGTCTTGTTCCAAATAATTGTGATTGCTTACTGTGCCTTGAAGAAATTATGCATTGTTTTAACATGCAAAAGCATAGTATTGTGGTATTCTCCTTTGATGTTTTGCTTGGGTTGACTTGGTACATGCTCACACCATGTTATGACTATGATAAGTCACCATTATAATCTATGATCATTTAGTCCTTGACTTGTAGTACCACTCTTTGCTTTTATTAGTAATGCTTTGTAGCTCTGCATGATTATGGCCATTATTGCTCTCTTAGTTGGTTGCTCCCAGTCTTTTGCTAGCCTCCATTTGTATGAGTAAGCTCTACTCATGCTTCCAACTCCCAAGAAACCAAGTTATTCCAAAGTGTCCACTATAAATTCCTATGCATGGTGTGTTACACCATTCCAAGTATATTCTTGTTTTCAGCTATCTTCCAATTAAAAACTATTTTGTTATGTGAAAACTTAGTGATTAAAGCCCTCACAAACTTGATGACACACTTTATATTCTTTGCCCTAATAAACTTTCACTATTGTGTCATCTATATTGTATATGCTTTCACTTATACGTTGGAATTAGCAGAACCGTGCTGTCACGAGGAACGTTTTCAACATTGCACTTGTACTTTGTACTCAGTTGATGTCATGCTCTTTTGTCTATGGATGTCACTGGTGTGAAATAAAGAGGGAACTTGTAAGTCCATGGAGTTTGTATCCTGTGTTAGAGAAACGCCTGGGCCGCTAGCCTAAGCCATGCCTAATCATGGTGGCAACTTGCAGAATCACCATTGTGACATCTATGAAGCATTCTTCTTATAAAAAAAGAGACACATTGAGAAAAGAGGAAAGATAGAAAAAAGCACCATATTCCCATGGTACATAAGAAGATTGCTGAGATGCTCATTGTCTGCTTGCCTTGTCATTTTGGTTATGGGATAGCTCATGTACCATGTGCAAGGGGTACCCCGTTGGCGGTTCTCAATGATATGCAAATACTTACAATGACAAGAACTTATAGGTGACTAAAGTTAAGTAGCATGAGGTGTGGCCCTCGTATTCAAGGGACTTGAGATTGCCAACTTATACTTCGTCAAGCATATACTCCATCTTTGTTCACTTTAACCTTAATCACTTCAAGATGCTTATGATAGGGGCAATGAGGGCTGAAAGCTAACAAGTACCATAATTTTTGGAAGCTCTTTTTGAAACTTGAAATCCCTGCTTCCTTTATAAAATGCCTTTCTTCCACCATTATCTGGGTCTTCACCTTCTACCTTTAGGCACCATTAAGAGAGCATAGTTATCTTTCTGTGTGTAGTGTTCCAAAGCTTATTAATTGATGCATATTGTGATATTACTTGTTCTTATGCTATTTGTTTCTAGTCACCCTTATGAACTTTGAAGTTGTCCTATGCATCTATTTGCTACTCTATGAGGGACAAGCTGATTGCCACTATGCTATGTTTTCTGTATGTGAAACAAAAAAACGTTTTTCAATGCATGTTATCCATGTTCTTTGTTTGTATCTTGTCATGTTGCATGCATAGTTACTATGTCCTATTGTTAGAACTCCATCTTTCATGCACATGTTTGGAGTTCTTTGATCCTAGCTTTCAATACTTTCAAATGGTTAGATCTTTATTGTGAGGGTGCATGTCACCTCAAAAATTATTATTTTATCACTTACCTACTCGAGGACGAGCAGGAGTTAAGCTTGGAGATCCTTGATAAGTCGGAAACGTATCTATAATTTTTGATACTCCATGCTTGTTTAGTATCTACTTTGCTTTGCTTGTCTACATATTAAGGTGCTTTTTACATGTTTTCTGGTACTAACCTATTAACAAGTTGCCACAGTGCTAGTTTCCTGTTTTCTGCTATTTTTGGTTTTAGAAAAGTTAGTAAAGAAATATTCTCGGAATTGGACGGGACAAACGCCAAAGTCAATTACTTTCCGTGGGGAAAAAGAATCCAGAAGACGAGACAGAGATGCAAACCAGGGCGCCCAGACCCCCCTAGGCGCGGGTGGGCCCTGCCCCGCGCCTGGGTAGGGTTTGGGGCCTTTGGCCGCCTCCTCGGCCTCCCCCTTCTCCTATAAGAAGCCCCCGATGTGGGAACCCTAAGTACCCGATCAAATCTCCACGAAACCGTCTGTAGCCGCCGCCACCATCGTCCCTAGATCGAGGGGGATCTGAAGTTCTTCCCAGCACCCTGCCGGAGGGGATATCATCCCAGAGGCCTTCTCTCCGGTATGATGCGTGAGTAGTTCCACCTTTGACTATGGGTCCATGTAGTAGCTAGATGGTTGTATCTCCTCCTTTGTGCTTTCATGTATAGATCTTGTGAGCTCCGTTCATGATCAAGATCTAATCTATTTGTAATCATGCATGTTATGTTTGCAGGGATCCAATGGATATTGAGATTATTATGTTGGTTTGATTAATGGTTTTGTCTTTATGATTCTATCATGTCTGTGTTGTTTGTGTTCTTTCACGCTCTCCGTTGTTAGTAGCTATCTTGGCCAAGTAGTTGCTAGTGACTCCAAGAGGGGGTATTTATGCTCGATAGTGGGTTCATGCCTCTAGTTTCCAAGGGAAGTGACAATAATCTCTTCGGTTGTAGATGTGTTGTTGCTAATGGGGAGAAAATAACGGTCTCTTGTTCATGGAACATGTGGACTGTTTACCTTACACACTTTGCTTAAAGCAGTTGTCTGTTGCTTGCAACTTAATACTGGAGGGGGTTCAGATGATAACCTTAAGGTGGACTTGTAGTCATAGATGCAGTTGGATGGCGGTCTATGTATCTTGTTGTATTGCCTAATCGAATCTCATAGGATCTTTCTGACTAGTAATTGCATTGTTATGCCTTGCTTAGTTCCTATCAATTGCCCTGCTGTAATTTGTTTACCCTTCATGCCATGTTGTTTATCTAAGGAGAGCACCTCTAGTGAACTATGGACCCCGATCCAATCTTTACCATTGATACATCTTCTACTCTCACTTGTTTACTTGCTGCAAACCATTACCTTCCACACCATACGTTTAATCCTTTGTTATAGCAAACCGGTGAGCTTGACAACCTCACTAATTCGTTGGGGCAAAGTCTTGAGTTTGTGTTGTGCAGGTCTCCACGTTGCTTGCAACACCTGTGTGACGTTTCCTTCCTCCTACTGGTTTGATAACCTCGATTTCTTACTGAGGGAAACTTGCTGTTGTGCTGCTTCATACCTTGCTCTTGGGGTTTCCAATGAAGCATCCCACGACAAGTGCTGGGCGCCATCACCCCTTTGCCTCATGTTGTTACATCGCAAGTAACAATTAGTGCTCTGGTGGTAACAAGAATAAAAAGGTAGTTGGGTGCTAGAAGTGTGCGGTCAATACTCATGCGTCCAAGCATTGTAAGGTGGTACATTAATGTTACATCTATGACAACTCCGCCCATCTGATGTCTGGGTTCCTGCGATCAACAACAGGGTTATTGCAGTACTTATAGCATCAACTATTTATTAGAAAGATCAATCCCAAGGGAGATTTGCTGGATGGAAAACACACAACCACATAGCCACGTTTTCAGTGCGGCCACGTTCGCATCCAAAACGGTGTTTGGAAATAGTATACTCTATAGGTTACTATAATGGCAATGATCTGAGAGAGGTTTGAAGTAACTAAGAACAAGGAGCTAAACACGAACAAAACAAACTAAAACTGAAAGTAAACGAGAGGAGTTGTACTTGTAGGATTGAATGGAATGAGAGAGGGTTTCTTGGCTTTGGTCTCACTAGTAGTAGATGGGTAAATATTTGTGTGATCCATTGTCTACAAGAAGTTTCTTGGACAAATAAATGGTCCCCACTTGATTACTGGGCTATCACACTATGTACTATGCATGATTTTCACTCGCAAGGAAAATGTACACTTCCGGACCAAGGGATCCCATGAACTCATGTTCGACTCATGTAATTGAATACTTGGATCACAAACACATTCTAACTTGGCGCACTAGATCAAACCTCAACCTAGAACCTAATAAATCACTCACACATGGATGAACAACAAAACATAGATGAATATATTAATGAAGTCACAGCCATGTTTAATCTTACAAATACAAGATCTAAAACAAGGGAGAGGGAGGTAGAGACGATGTTGGATATGATGACGATGAACATTGCGTGCGGTGAAGATGGGGCATCTCCTTCTCTTGCTTGGATCTTGTGGAGATGTTGGAGATGATATTGATCTTGGAAGTGTGTGGAAGCTATGGAGAGGGAGGAGGAGCATGGATTCACCCCTAGGGCGTGGATGGATTCTCGTCTCTTCCTCTAGGGTTCCTGCTCTTCAAATAGGCATTCTAGAGGTCGGTTTCGCGAACCGACGGAGCTTGGGACCGAATATTCCCATTATGCATTCACAAATGTTGTTTCGGCTGACGAAACGAAGCCGTCGGAGGCGGTACAACCTTATGGTACAGACAAGATCCGCCCGTACCAGTGGTAGATATGCCCTCTAGATTCTGTAGTGTCTTGGTCGCCATTTCTACATATGAACTCCGATTGAGGTGTTCCTTGGCTCGTTGGATTCGTATGGACGAGGAATACAAGACCATGGCCTTGGATCTTAATTTGTATATTATGAAAAAATTCACCTTTTCCTCCACTCAAATGGCTAAGTCTGGTGCCTGGAACTCTTCCATATTGAATCCTCTTGGCTCCGTTTATCCATGATTGTTCATAGCACCTACACACAAGTAGAAGACAAGAAAAGGTAATAAAATACTAATAAAACTACTAGTTATGCAAAGTCCATGCGAAAATGAATGAGAACTAGTAATCATACATAATATGCATAGTTGTAGCTAGATATAGCATGTAATGAGAGAATAATTTGTATGCTTAAATATGCATCATATTTGCACTCATGACCATCCCACATTGAAATGCCCTATTATTATGCAGCCACTAAAGGAGATATGCCCTAGAGGCAAATAATAAAGTGATTTATTTGATGTATCTCTTATATGTTCATATTGTGTTTCTTACTGTACTATAACTGTATTAATACAAAACATTAATACATGTGTGGTATGTAAACAAACCGTGTCTCTAGTTGCCTCTAGAGAACTAGCTCATTGGTCAAGCGATGATCTATGGTTTCAAGATCATGGGTGATAGTGCCAATTGACAATGAGGTCATATCATTAGTTGAATGATATAATACACATACACCCAAAGTAAATCACAATGAGATCTAGTTACTTAACGTTCATCATTGATGATAACATAAGAAACCTCATAACCTAATCCTTTGACTATGAGATAATGCATAATCATTGTTACTAGAAAGAGACTTTGATGGTATCAAGTACCAAGGTGTAAAAGGGTGATCATAAAGGTACCAATGGGTTTCCTGAAGGAACGGGTTAAGGAGTATTTATAGAGATTAGGATTTGCCAATCCAACTAATGGATAGATACACGTGGCCAACTCAGTGACGTTGCATTAATGAAGCTTGCAAGCGTATGACTAGGTCATGGAATGCAACGGCGCGGGAACGAGTAAACGAGTTCATCAAAAACAAGATCGAACATAGGTATGGAGATACCAAAGATCAAATCTCGGATGACCTAGGTATCGAATGGCAGGGAATAGGACACGAAGTTTAAGGTTCAAGCGATGAGATTCGTGAATGCACGAGTGGTCATTATGGGCATCTAGGTCCCGCTGATGATCATTGACACGAGAGGGTTCTCGGTGATCTCCGAAGCATCTCCGAACCAAAGGGTGGCACACTTAATGGTGGGGACACTTAGGGATAGAACCGACACCGTAGGAGAAATGAGAGAGAGAAATTGAAAAGGTTCCATGAAACACCCGATGTTGATCGGAGCGGTCCGGAAGGTGTTCTAGAGTGAAATAAATAATACTATATGTGTTTATATATTAATTGGTTGAATTAATATTAAAAACATATTTATTTATTTATTTTTGGGCAGCCTATACCTATTAGGCCATTCCCCGAAGCGAAGGGCCCATATGGCAAGGTGCCTAGGAGAAGAGGGGGCCTATTCGCCTGGCTCCTAGGGTTTCCCCTTGCGTGGGGACCACCTAGGGCTGACGGCTGCCCTACGGCAGCGGCGGCCTAGTGGCGGAGACGGTGGGAGCCCCACCCCCGTCCCTAGGGTCTGCCCCTCCCACCTCCCTCCTATAAATAGAGGGGTTTCCCCTCCCCTCTATGCACAATAAGTTCTCCTCTCTCTCTATTCCCTAGAGCGCCTCTCTCTCTATTCCCTAGAGCCCCTATCTCCACCAAGATTGGATCTAGCTCTCGTGGAATTAGTTCTCCACCTCCGCACTACCGTCATGTGAATGACGGTCCGACTTCCATCTTCTTCCGCTGATCTACTGGATCGGAGCCCGGGAGATGTCCCTACACTAGACATGTGTATATCTTCGAGGTTCAACACTTGGGGCGTTGCTCATCTTCATCGCTATACGCCTACCTGCGTAATGCGTGTCTCGGTCTTCAAGGGTGTGAACACCGCCCCCTCTCCGTTACTTATGTCTACATAGAATAGATCTTGGTTATCGTGTTCGTGTAGCTATAATTTTTTTGGTTCCTACTACGAACTGCAACAGTGGTATCAGAGCCAAATCTATGGGTAGACATGTCGTACGGATATAACACATATCAATATGAGGGTGTTGATTCTCTAGTTGCGGCCCTCTTCCGTGTTCTTGTTATATCGCGATATTGTTTGATGAAGCGGCCCCCAACCAAGGTGATTCACGAGACTGGTCCACAAGTATAAGTGGCTTTAGGTGGTGTATATCTCTCTACAGTAGTTGATATGACATTTACACCGGAGGGCCCTGAAAAGGGAGCGAAGAGGCAACCATTGAATCAGCATTGTGGCTCAATGTTCATAGGTTGGAAGGGGTTCTGCCATGAAAGCCCTAAAGACGCGTAGAACATGCAAGAGATAAAGTAAAAGGGTCTAACTTTATGTTGTAGGGGAAAGTGTCGTGACATGGAAATGGTAAGTTTATGAAATGTTTTCCATTGGAGCTCTCGATGGCGATCAAGGCGCTGCAACCATGTCATGACACTATACTTTTGAAGTATTTTACATGTACATCTTGTTTGGCATAGTATATTATGATATACGATGGTAGGTTAAATAGGATGATCCCTCACATAATTCCAATGATAGTGTTCCCCTTGTGTGTGCACCACCAAGAAAGTTCTCCGGTATGAGGCACGCCGTGACGATCAGGTGTCAAACATACTTGCGTTCACATACGGTGGGTGTAAGCCATGTTGCACAACCGTACACACAAGTTTGAGTTAGCGAGCCTAGCATATACAGACATGGCCTCGAAACACAAGAGACCGAAAGGTTGAGCATGAATCACATGTTGCTGTGATCGACATTTGGAATGTCTACCTTTGGATCTATATCATCGGCTGTGACGATCGGGGACGATATGGTGAATTGGGATCATGTGATCACTAAACGAATTGACGGGTGTTAATTTGAGTGGGAGCCCTATTAGTTTTAATTTAGTGTAAACTTAAAATTTGAGCTCATTATATAACGAACATGGTCTAAACACTTTACAAATCCATTGTAGATGTCTCGCCCACCCCCTTCAACCTTAGCTCATTCCTAGAGAAGGACAAGCTAAAAACTGATGGGTACAACTTCACCGCCTGGCACCGTACCCTAACAATCCTCCTGGTCCCCTACAAGCTCACCTATATATTAGAGGCAGATCTGCCTACCGAACCCGCTGATATTGCCACCTAGGACAAAAAGAATGTCTGGTAGTCCAAGGCACATGATTCCTCCCTCGTCCAGAGTGGAATGCTCTATGCCATGGAGCCGGAGCTTCAAAAGTGTTTTGATAAGATGAATGCTTTTGAGATCCTTGAGGATCTTAAGGTCATCTTTGCTCCACAGGCTTGGGCCGAGAGGTATGAAGCTTATAGGCTCTTCTTCTTTGCCAAAATGGAAGAGCATAGCAGTGTGAGCGAGCATGTGGTCAAGATGTCTGGCTACAACGCTTGAACGCCCTGGATTGCAAAATCTTGGACGAGCTCGTGATTGATAGGGTGCTGTACTCGTTACCCCTAGCTATAAGGGCTTCATGATGAACTACAACATGCAAGGGATGGTTAAGACCCTCGCTGAGTTGTTCGCCATGCTTAAAACTGGTGAGGTGGAAATCAAGAAGGAGCACACGATGTTGATGGTCAATAAGACCACCAACTTTAAGAAGTTGGCACATAAGAAGGGAAATAAGCCTAAGAAGGATGGAAAGCTAGTTGCCAACCCCTCCAAGGCTACAAGGCCCGGATCTAAGCCCGGTGTCACATGCTTCTACTGCAAGGGAGACGAGCACTAGAAGTGAAACTACCCCAAGTACCTCGAGGACAAGAAAGCAAGCAAGTTTGCCATGAAAGACAAAGGAATATATGATATACATGTTATTGATGTATTCCTTAAAAGTGCCAGGAGTAACACCTGGGAATTTGATACCGGTTCTGTTGCTCACATTTGTAACTCCCAGCAAGAGCTACAGAATAAACAACGCCTGGGGAAGGTCGATGCGACGATGCATCTCGGCAACGGATCGAAGGTCGATGTCAAGGCCATCGGCGATCTACCTCTGACTCTACCTTCGGGATTAATTTTAGTTTTGCGTAAGTGCTACTTTGTACCCGCATTAAGTATGAATATTGTGAGTGGATCTTGCTTGCTGCAAGATCATTATTCATTTAAATCCAGAACAAGTGGTTATTCTATTTATATGAATGATATCTTTTATGTTCAGGCGCGTGTATGCAAAGGTTTATTCTTGCTGGATCTTGATAGTAGTACACACATTCATAACATTGATGCCATGCATTGCAAGCACAATGACGATAATACCATATACGTATGGAATTGCCTTCTTGGTCATATTGGCGTAAAGTGCATGAAGAAACTCCATTCTAATGGACTTCTAGAATCATTATATTTTGAATCTTTTGAAACATGTGAGCCTTTCCTCATGGGCAAGATGACTAGGACACCCTTCTCCGGCACAATGGAGCGGGCAACAGACCTGTTGGGAATCATACATATAGATGTGTGTGGGCCAATGAGTGTCTCAACATGCAATGGATATCGTTATTTTGTTACCTTTACTAACGATTTGAGTAGATATGGGTATATCTACTTGATGAAGCACAAATTTGAGACCTTTGAAAAGTTCAAAGAATTTTAGAAGGAGGTACAGAATCAACTCAACAAGAAGATTAAGCACCTTCGATTAGATCGGGGAGTTGATGTTTGTGATAATACAACACTTTTTAGCTATATAAATTGTG
The DNA here is from genome assembly GCA_916181665.1 of Avena sativa. Lineage (NCBI taxonomy): Eukaryota > Viridiplantae > Streptophyta > Magnoliopsida > Poales > Poaceae > Avena > Avena sativa. The sequence goes on from OV702296.1 coordinate 225,618,798, forward strand.
TCATTTGCCTATCATATCATGATCCATCTAACTATTGCTATGCCTGATATGCATGATTACTTGTTTTCATTAAATTCAATATGAGCTATGTACATTTAGTAGTTTAGGTAGAATTTTATCTCTCTTCCTTTGTCTTCCACATGTGTGTAGGTGTTGATGATGATTATGGATAAAACAGAGGCAAAAGGAACAAATAGAGCATAGTATGCAGGAGCTGCAGGACCAGACTTAGTCATTTGAGGTGTTGGAAAAAGTGAATTTTTACAACTTCTTAAAATTAATATCCAATACCACTGGGTTATATACCTCGTCGATATGAATCCAACGAGCCCAAGAACACCCAAAACAGAGTTCGTATGAAGAAATGGCGACCAAAATACGGAAGACACCCGAAGGTTTAACGACCAATTATACAGCGGGAGCAAAAATTCCGGCCGTATAGCTCCTGCCGTATAGTTGCCAAAAAGGTCGCAAACGACGGGATTTCGCCCCCGGAAGCTTCATAACCTTCCCTAAGTCATATGACGGTATTGGAGGAATCCTATGGAACCCCCAAGGCCTATATAAAGGAGGGAGGAGTCAAAGAAGAGGGGAGGAAGCCACCACCGACCATATACAAGATCTAGATCCCATCTACCGCCTCCACGGCAGCGCCCTGCCGCTGTGCCGCCTCTATAGCCTCTATAGCTCCACCAATACCAAGATCTCCATCAACACCACCAAGCCATCCAAGCAAGAAGCGGAGGAGAAGAAGGACACCGCCATCACCATGCCGATGCCACCATCACCGCACCGTTATCACCATCTCCATCGCCACTACTCCTTCATCCTTCCCTATCATGGTCTCTGTGATTGGTTGTAACATGGCTTGAACCCCCTTTTATTAATGTTATGATGATTTGAGTAATTGAAGTGTGGTGTGTTCTTGTTAATTAATATGTTTGTGATTTCTCTTTACATTGTTCTATTCATGATATTATTCTAGTGATTGGAGACGTCCAATCCATTATTGAAGAATTTACTAGGGATTCACGGTGTGTCAAAAAACTTATCATTAGTCTCTTCTCTTCCATGGGTAGAACTAATAGGTTATTTGCTATAAGTGAATTGCGGAGGCAATAACAACTTAGGATAAATCTCCCAGAGTTCCCCAAGATCACTCATGATATAGATAGGTATAGTGTTGCGAATTTCTTATTGACCCCAAAGTGACAGACGGTATATCTTGTGACTAGCACACTACTTGCTTAGGAGTACAGTTGTCCATAGAACTTAATGCCTTTGCTCTGGCTTACTTGATTGGTATTGTTACCTTAATACACTATTCTCTTATGAGATGACCTATGTCTGAAGAGGGTGTGCACAATTGAGTTGTCTAGTTGCCACTTACCAACAATGGGAGACAACAGTATTTGAGGGACCGCCACAAGTACAGTTTATAGCTATTCCATAAGCACTTATCATGCACACCGGTATACACAACATTACTTGAGGAATCATAGAATTAATATTTCATCTCATTGCATTCACCTCTTTTTATTTTTTTACTTTTGTTCTAGTTTTCTTCCGGTCCTAGTAATAGTTGTTAAAAATCATCTTAAATTCATTTATACTAGTAACTTATAGAATAGGCTATTTATAAACCATGGTTTGGGTGCGAACATGGCCGCATTGACAACGTGGCTGCGGGGTCGTGTTCGCTGAGCTCCCATCGGGACAAACTCTTCAAATATTTGCTGCTACAAGTACTACAATAACCCTATTATTGGTGTAGGAACCCAGTCATCAAATTGGCGCCGTTGCCGGGGAGCAAAGCGTTCGGTTATCTACTCGCATATAGTTTATTTCCGTTTGTTGCTATTATGTTACTATTTTCTTTTATATTGAAAACAATAAAAAATTACAAGACCAAAAATTTATAAAACTGTTGCTACTAATCTTGTCTTTCAAGATAATTTTTTTCAAGAGATAATACAAGCATTGGAGGAGATAAATGATTCAAGTTTATCAAGCCTGGTTGCTAGACATGAGCTGATAAATAAATTGCTGGACCAATTGGAAAGGCATTCATTATGGTTGCGTGCTAATGATGGATGTTATTGCACAATTTGTATAACAGATCACCACCTTAATTTTCAATGTAAGTGTTCCAACAATCCTACTTTAGCAAATTATAATAGAGATAAATCCTATGCTAGTTTGGAAGTACTAGAATACGTTTTTTCAAAGGTGCATCTGGAATGGTATTTAAAGTAGGAAGTATTGATGTTAATTGTGAAGCACTTGATGGAGTTTTTAATTTAGTATACCTCATATTCCTCTTTTGTGAAAATAATTTAAGTAATAATGCATTGGTATTATATTATTTAAAGTGGTCTAAAACCTCCATGGAGAAAGATAACCTTTTTCAGGACTCACTAAAGAGAGGAGAGGAAAAAGAGCACAAGGAAGAGGAGGAAGAATGGATTGATCACCCGCTCACACCTTTAACTCCTACTTTTGACTCTATCATTTCTATTAAAACACTAGGCGATGAAAAGGAGGAACAAAAAAGTGAGGTTGACAAAGAGTCATATTACAACTTTTTTATGATGCCTCTCACTCTAGTAGTGATTTTTATGATGCTAAAACTGTTGATAATTGTTCTGCGGAGGCCTTGTGCCTAGACAGTCATACAGAGAGTATTAATAATAATGAACTAGAGATAGAACCTTGCTATACTAACATGCAGGGTCCTGAACTCTCTGCTATGAAGGAAGAGTACTATGTAGTGTTTCCCTACATATGTAACCAAGGTAAATATTTAAGAATTTTATATGAATCTCAAATCCTCTCATTGCAGCTATACATGGAGGCATGTTCACCAAGCTTGGTGCATCAACACTCGCTTAAAAGTGAGAACTTGTTCATCTACATGATGCCGATGCACCATAAGCAGGTACGACTCTGACCGAACTCTACTCTAAGATGCTCCAAGCTGGTATGTACAACCTCACTTCGAGTCGATATCCCTTGGGATCCAGGTGGGTAATGTATAGAGCATCCTAGCCTGGCATTATGGCTTTCAAGAGAGCGCTTCCCGAGAGGCAACCCGGAAGTCATTAGGCGTCTTTCTTAGTTTTGTGTCTTGAGTCTAGTTGCATTCATGTTGCATTGGCACTTTTATTCTTTGCATGTATTTATATTAGAGTAATCTTGTGGTAGTTTTCAAAAGGTAGAATTTATTGTCACTATATTATGTGTTGCATAACTTGGTTGTACTTAAATCCTATTTTATACATGCTAATGTTGATCGAAAATTAAAGTTGTCATTTTTCTGTAAAAACATGGTGTTTTGCTAAGTTTTAGGTTAAGAAAGAATTCTCAAAGAAACAGGTAAATTTTGGCGACTCCAGAAGGTTTAACGACCAACTATACGACGGGAATAAATTTTTTGGCCATCTAATTGAGGTTGTATAGTTATCAATGTCTTTGTCAAATTTCTTTTTTAGGACAAAGAAGGTTTAACGACCAACTTTACGGTGGGACCTTTTTGGTCCGGCCGTATAGTTGCCATCATATAGATATCGACACCTACTTCGAATTCTTATTTCAGGTTGCTGCACGATTGACGACCAACTATACTGTAGAAAATATTTTTCCGACCGTATAGTTCCGGTCGTATAGTTGGTGTGACCACAAAAGCACTATAGAAGGTAACCCAGGTACCAAAATTTCGATATACTTTCTCCCTACTTCCTCTAAAACCTCAAAACTTCACATGGGATCTTCTCCCTTGATCGAGAGGAAGCCGAATATCTATAAGCAATAAAAGTTCTACCTTATAAACTTCCTAGACTATAATTCTCTATAGAAGTTCATGTTTTCTTTTTTTACTTTCCTTTTATCGGTGGGATAAACGAACTATGTTTGTATACAAAACCAATGCATTTTACTTTGTGTGTTATTTTCGCAGGGACTTGAACCCTGTGCGACCACGTGTACGGTAGTGCCAACCGTACAAAAACTTGCATGAGCCACTTGGTTGCTTCAATTCAATATGCTGTCACATCCCAAGATTTTGCAAATTTTAAAATGTGGAAAAACTTAAACAAAATGAAAAACTAAGTCTTGGAAATTCAGAGGGAACAAAAACCTTTTGACTATTTAATATAACTCCTTCAAAACAAATGTTAAATAAAACAATTTTGTTTCTGAGTTGTATGCATGTTTTCAAAACCTCAAAATCATGAAGCATGCATTGTTGAATTTTAAAACTAAGAGAAATAACTTTCTTCTCAAAATTGAATTGACCACTTAACAACATGAGACTATGGATATATTCCATATTTAAAATATACAAAATAATTCCTAAGTGAGCTAAAAAGATAAAGAACAAAATTATAAAACCATAGAAATTAGTTTGACTCTATTTGAAGATCCAGATAAAATGATATGAAATTTATAAAAATATAGGAAGAAAATAAAGTCAAGTTAAGGCAATGACTAAAAACAAAATAAAAGTATTTTTAAACGAGTGATTATGATAAATAATAAGATTATAAAGCTAAGAAAATTGGTTTGAACCTTTTTGGAGTCCTAAGTCAAAATATATGGTTTTTATAAAAAAGGAAATAGAAAATAATAAAACTAGCCATACGTACCATGCTCATTTATTTTAAATGAATTATACATTATTAAAAAAATATTCCAAATACTCTAATTGGAGTAAACTGTCAAACTATATTTTATATAAATTTTCAGAAAAGATTTAATATAAATTTGAAACAATTTGAAAGTTAAATTAATTGATATAAACAAATAGATAAAGAAAACATTTAAAAAACAAGGCAGCAGCAGCTCAAGCCCATATGGCCAACTCTCTTATCTATTTTTTTCCTCTTTTATTTTCTTGTTGGACTGTCCTTCTTGGTCCATCTAGGCCGACGGAACACCACCTGATCGATGGTCTTCCTCCTCCAGCACCTATATGTTGTATGTTACATCCATAACCATGTCTATCTATTATTCTTCAAATCCCCATCAATTCTATTGACCGTTTCTTGTCGAGTTAAATATGAAAGTTATTGTAAATTCAATGGAGAATCCGTTCAGGGAAGAAATTTTGCATTTAGTTGAGTAAATACATCAAACCAAACCGGTGCTCCGAATGTCACCCACCGGTATACGTCTCCCGATCTCTCTCCACAGACCACCTTAGCAAAAACCGAAGACAGCACCATATTCTCTCCTTCTCCATCACTTTAGTTCCTAAACTTTCTCGAGAGGAGCTCCATAGAACACACACGGATCATGCCAAGATTAGCCTAAAAACGAAGTTCATCGTCAGATATTGTTGTCCACGGTGAGTCCCTCGTCGATTCCTTCTTCCAGTAGACTACGCTTGATGTTGCCTACCTCCAGGACATGATTGTTCATCATATTGTTGTAGTTGGTCATGCCGCCGACGTTGCACGTTGCTCCAGCTGTGAATTGCCGTCATGGAGACGAACGATCTCTCAATCACGTCCAGTAGCACCGCCTCGACGTCCTCTACGCCATCTGTATCTTCTTCTATTCCGGATACGTTCCTAGCGACGGGAACGACAACGCCAAGCCCGTGCCCACAAATCCGGCGAACTTCTCCGGCGAGCTGTTCCGGTGAGCCATCCTGAACCATTAGATCTTCATCTAAAGGTCATCATAGATCACTTAAACGAAGGGGTATCCTCCAAAGAATCTGCCAAGTTTCATATCTATTCCTATTTTCGGATTTTTAGACATAAGAACACACAAACTTGCAAAAATCATATCTTTAGTTCTGTATATCCAAATTTAGCAAATAATATGTCTATGAATTCACAAAAACGATAAGAACACAGTGGAACCATAATTTGATATTTTTGAGTCGGTTAAAATCACGTTTTATACAGAACCATTTGTGGAGTATTTTGAGTATAAAAATTGTTGTGTAAATTATTTTTAGGTGAATCCTTTTGCAAATGGTTGTATATTGAACTCTATATATAGTAAGACAAAAATATAGTTTTATTCTAGTATAAATAAGATCGTGGTAATTATTTAGTGAGAACGGTCTTTCCAAGTGTTAGAAAATATTGCTAATTGCTACAATTGCACGAATGGTTGCATTTGTAATCTTGAAAATATAAAATGTTTAGAAATCACTTAGTAATGTTCAGAACCTTGTTATAACAATTTGTACAATAAGAATTGCCATCTTGCATGTTTGCATAGTTTGCATGATTTTTGTGTTGCCATTGTGTATGTTTTTTCTTGGTTGTTTTGCTTGATAGATTGTGTTGATTGTCAAGTGTGTTATGGCGAAGAGTGTACCAACATCACCAACTACTAAGGCAAGTGGAACTATCATCCATGTCCTACTATCCATGTCCTACTATATTACTTAGTGAAAATTTTGTAGTATGCATGATAGGGCTACTATATTACTATGCTATGATATGTCCTATTAGGATATCCTTTATATCTTCCTTACTGGAAACATCGTAGTTGTAGTATGCTTAGCCTTGTTATAGATTCGGGGTGGAATACCATGTTATGATTATATGAAGTGTTGGAAAAATATATGTTTTATATAATAAAACAAGTACTCAATGAATCACCTGGGTGGAATTGTGGATACTCAGTTGTGGATAAGGTGGCAACGAAGGGAACCATATCTATGGCTATCTTTTTTGTGTGTGCACTAGAAGAATACCATCTAGGGACTTAGAGATTAAACATGTTTCTCGTACAGTGGCTTCCGTGTACAACCACATGCTAAATGGCCTCTGGCTTAGTCAATTACATAGTGGAAGATCCTTGCATTGGTACCTATTCAGGTTAACTAGAATTATGTATTGGAAGTATATCCTTACATTGGTGCCTGGTAGACATCTAGCATTATGTATTGGGAGGACTTCTATGGAAAAACTTTGTCATATTCTTGATCTGCCGGTACTCCATTTGGTGTGTACTTATCCAGCGGCCACTGGTGGCGTCAAGACAAGATTGTGTCATGTGGGTAAAGTATACAACTTATACAGAAGATCAAATTCTAAGTACTTAGCCGTGTCCCCGGTTACGGACAACTCTGAGCAACTAAGGCCTGAAGCTATGGAAGATCTCGACATTCCAATTTCTCAAAGTAAAACTTGATGGTGTCAACAAGGGATTAGAAGCACTTGGAGTTTGCCAAGGAGTTCAAAAAGATTGTTGAAAGATCAAAACTATTTTGAAAAGATAGGATAAAACCATATTGCTTTCTGCAAATGAGCCTAAACTCTACTTAGCCAAATATGCATGTATTGATAGATTTGAACTTACTCCCACATAGTAGTGACACTTGCCAATACAATTCAAATGTATTGACCCTTGTGGTTGTAACTTATCATGTTGCAGGATTACTTGATGATAGTGACATTTGATGAGTAGGGGTTACGAGTCTGCACCCAACATGTTTGCCTGTGGCACATGAAGATGAAGGACTCCATGCTTTACTTTTACTCCGCTGCTTTGTAATAAGATAGCCTATGGCTATGAGATTGTAATAAGTATTTGTATTCTGGATCATGCGATGTAATATGACCTTTGTATCTTGATATTACATCTTAAACTATGGGTGCTAGCTATTCGATCCAGGGACTAGCACTGTAATCACAGGGATTTTGAACCAAGCTGGGTTCGGGTCCGCACAGATGCCTACCTATTAATGTCTGGTAAAACTTTCCAACTCGAACCTCTTTTAATAAGCACATAGGGGTTGCACACTCGTGTCTCGTATCCTGTTTCACTTGCACCTCATCATAATCTAGGAGAGACATTTTCTAGATCTATTTTGTTGACTTAAGCGTGGTGCTTAGGTTGATGAACCGACTTAGTGGGACTTGTATTTTATCAATTGTGAGCTAAACCCGTGTCTTAAAAAACACAAAATATTTCCTTTTTTTAGTTTCTAAGAAGGTTCTCAACGAAGGCACACCGGGACGTATCAAGAAACAAATGTTGAAGCAAAGGTTCTTTGTCCATCAAAAGAGAGGTTACTAGTACCTCAATGGTAAAATGTGCCACCCTTGCTTTAACTTAAGCTTGGGGAGGTAACCACTTCTTATACTCTCTTTTGATAACTGCATTTTCTCTTTTGTTTTCATGATCTTCTCGAGTTGGTATTTGAAAAGTTCTTAGCTTGGGGAGATTATTTTGCATGCATAGAGTCTTGTTCAATGTTCTTTATCTTCAAAAGTTTTCATGCTATTGTGTATCCCTCTGTTTTTGAATGCTTTCTTAGGTGAGTTTTTGTTCATATTTATATAAGGGATATACTTGCTCATGTTAGGCCCCATAGGAGACAAGCCATAGCTTTGATGCACCTTGTCCAACTTTTATCTAGCTTGTAAAAAAATACTGTGATCCTTTAAATATACATTGTCATGTTCTCTACATTTTGAAAAGAAAATAAAAAATATATGATAAAGAAATTCTTTGAAACTTGCTAGTTGTCACTATTCAGAATTGTCTTAAGTGAATGGTAATGGAGTAACACTACCCCATAGTGATGGAAATGATGGTCTTAATAGATGCTTACTAAGTGAGTTGTCAAATAAGAAATGGTGTTTCAAAGTTTTGAGATTACATATGCCAAAAAAATTTCTTGGAAATCAAAGTGAGATATTGCTTTATGCGTGTCTTGCGCCACTATCGCACAACATGGGATGCTAACAACTCCGCTGGCCTTTGGACAATCCAAAAAGAGGAAACTCTTGGAGTTTGGCTATGAGTTGCCCAACATATGTAGAAAAAATGCTATATTTGGGTATGCATTGGTATTCTCATGGACCTGCGGTAAAAGCAAAAGTCGGAATACTCCTCTGACCGTTATGAGAAATGATTATACCGAAAAGAGAAACCTTGGTAATGGTCACGAGTGTCCTTCCTAGCCTACACACTCGAATGAACATATACCACTCTTTTGGCATGGTCTCATTACTAAGAAATAGATTTTATATGATCTCAACAATCAAAGTTTGCACTTGAGAGACTTTAATAGATGGCATGAGTGGGAAGCATTGGAAAACTCTATCTCTATTTATGATTGACAACTAACCGTGTTCAGCTTTGCCTTATACAAATAAAAATACAAAATACAATAAAGTGCGTATAGAAGGATCATAAGTTTACTTGCAAGCTAGATTTAACTTTGACATGGGGGATAGAAGTTTTTGACTAATCTCTAGTGGTTTGGAATAATATAACTTAGCTTATATTGCCTTGTATGATTATGTGCACTCTTTCTTTGAGCTTGTAGGAAAAACAAGAATATAGTACATTGATTTTCAATAATAAGCAAGGTCACATGGCTTGATTTTCAATGATAAACAAGAATACAGTACATTTGACTAATCTATAGTTGTAACATGGCTTGAACCCCCTTTTATTAATGTTATGATAATTTGAGTAATTGAAGTGTGGTGTGTTCTTGTTAATTAATATGTTTGTGCTTTCTCTTTACATTGTTCTATTCATGATATTATTCTAGTGATTGGAGATGTCCAATCCATTATTGAGGAATTTACTAGGAATTCACGGTGTGTCACAAAACTTATCATTAGTCTCTTTTCTTCCATGGGTAGAACTAATAGGCTATTTTCTATAAGTGAATTGCGGAGGCAATAGCAACTTAGGATGCATCTCCTAGAGTTCCCCAAGATCGCTCATGATATAGATAGGTATAGTGTTGCGAATTGCTTGTTAACCCCAAAGTGACAGATGGGATATCTTGTGACTAGCACACTACTTGCTTAGGAGTACGGTTGTTCATAGAACTTAATGCCTTTGCTCTGGTTTATCTTGATTGGTATTATTACCTTAATAAACTATTCTCTTACGAGATGAACCATGTCCGAAGAGGGTGTGGACAACTGAGTTATCTAGTTGCCACTTACGAACAGTGGGAGACAACAACATTTGAGGGACCGCCACAATTACAGTTTATAGCTATTCCATAAGAACTTATCATGCACACTGGTATGCATAACATTACTTGAAGAATCATATGTCACATCCCAAAATTCTCCTAATTTTGGAATGTGAAATAAATAAATAAGTTTGATTGATTGTTTGACTATGTTGAAAATTCTCAAAGATAAGAAACCTTTTGAATAGAAAATCCTCTCGACCTTGAATTCAAAATCTTATACTCTTTTGTTATGACCTAAGTAGCCATATAGGCAAAAGGGCATGGATTGATTATGGATTGTAGAATTGGTGTGCAAGATTTCAAAAATGGAAATCATGAAGCATTCATTAGAATTTCATTACATCTATGCAAGGTTCTCACAAACTGAATCCAAATCCTGGTATCTAAATCCTATAGTTGATTCGCCCAAATGTTCCTAAAGGTAATTAACTTGACTTTATAAAACCCACCGTTGCTAAGGCATAAATTATTGATAATTATAGCCTAAAGAGATCCAATTAATACTACAAAATTTTAGAAACAAAATTGAGCTTATTTGTAACATCCCTAAAAACATGTTTCAAACTCATGCATATCATCCATGCATCCATGATCATATGAAATTCATTTCAAACAAATCATTTCAAAACAGAAGCATATATGCTTATTATTTCATGTAAGTTTGCTCTAGCCTTAGTGCTATCTTCCAATGAGAAGAGTACTTTGTTTGGTTCAGTAAGCTTTGAATTCAACTTAGGCACCTTCAAAAGCTTGAGCAAAGTTTTCAAAGCAAAATGAGTAAGTAAAACCAATATTATGCTTATTGAATATATCACATAAAGGCTTGGTTTTATTTTTATTTTAATTTGATCAAAGCGTTTTGAGTAAACAGTAGTGTTCGACACACATTTGAGTGCAAGGTTTGCAGTATAAAAACCTAGAGCAGTTTTGAATTCAAACTCATTTGATTTGGAGTTGAAAATCATTTCAGAAAAATCAAACAGAAAAAGAAAAAGGTTAAAAGGGAAAAAAAATAAGCTAACAGGCGAATCTGGCCCAACTGGCCCAACTAAGCCCAGCAACCCACCCTGCGAACCGTTATTCGTTACTCATACCCGCACCCGCCGAGTGACTGACAGACATGACCCACTCCCTCTCTATTTCTCTCGCTGACAGCCGCGGCCCACACGGCGTCGTCGTCTCCACCCCGCGACGTGTTCTTCCCCAAATCACGCCGTGCGTTTCCTGGTTTGATTCGCTCGTCAATTCGCGTTGATTGCAGGAGTAAATCACGCCCCCGCCTCGCCTACTTAAACCCCCTCTGCCCCCTATCCATTTTCCCCCAGACTCCGAGCACAAAGCGCCCCCAGGCTGCCCGCAATCATCCTCGCACCGCCGCAGACAGAGCTCACTCCGGCGACCAATCCCGGTGAGCCTCGTGCGCCCCTTCTTCTCTAGTTCTCGCAGACAGCTTCGCCACTTCGTTGCGCACCTTCTGACACCGTTGGTTCCTCCTATACCGCCCTAGGTCGTCGTCTTCGTCAAGCACAGCAAGGTTCCAACGACGTCCTCAACTCCGGCGATTAAATTCGGTGAGCCCCTTGTTCCCCTTCGCCTCTGATTCACACGAACGAGTTCGCCGTAGTCTTGCGCATCTCCTGATGCCGTTTGTTCATGCTAGGGTGACCAGGAGCGTCCCCAACGTCGTCGTCCACCCGAGCCCGACGCAGCCAGCAACTCCGACGAGCCCGTGCAGCCGTGTCCGTGCGCCCCTTGCCAAGCCGTCGCCAGGTTGAGCATCAGTGCATCACCACGATTCTGGTAAGCATCTCTGATGATCCCAGAGCCACCTGTAGGTCCGTGCCGCCGTAGACCGAGCTCGCCGCCGCCAGTAGCCACCGCCAGCGCCGCCCATCTGTGGTCGCTTGATCCAGGACCGTAGGATCTAGATCCAGCACGTATAAACAGATCACTTATCGAAGCGTTATGAGTAGATCTGGGCCGTGCAGATTAAGTAGATCTAACGGCTCACAGACGCGATCCTGAGCGAACCGGTACGTACCAATCAGATTAAGACGTGTGGCTAGAGATTAGATTTAAAAACAGGATTTGAATCTATTAGTGGTTTGAATTTGTTTTAGCTATAACTTTTGATCCCCACGTTTAAATTTGACAAATTTTATATCAATGGAATCAGGAGAACAAGCCCTTTCTAATTATTCAATGTGTTTAATATTTTGCTTCTGTTAAAATGGTTTTATTTACAGAAACATGTGTAGGGCTCTTTTGAGTATATGAATTGTTTGAGAAATGTTTTAAGGTTTAAATAAATGTTGTTTGGCAAGTTTTGAACTTGTTTATGAACCAGTACTGTACACTTGCTTTGTTGAGTTTTAAAAATCATCACATATCATATTGCATGCATTCATATATTTTTGTTTGTATATATTTTGTATGTGATTGTTGCTATGATTTTATGTGTAGATTTTGGTGCCAATAGTGATTGTGATTGTGAGGAGTGTAGCTACTCTCCAAACTACCAAGGCAAGTGGTGCTTCATGATATTTTTATCCCTATGTTTTCTACTAAGCATTAGAAATATTTTGCTAGTCTTGCATGTTATATTTTGCTTATATGCCATGTTGGGAAATCCTAGTAGTTGTAGAATTGCTAGGAAATTTCTAAGTTAAGATGCTTATCTATGCCATGCTTAGCCTAGCTAGTAGCAACCAAGGGTGGTGAAATATACATGCTATGATAAAATATTTCTAAGTTTTTGGACTTGTGTTTTGCCTAATAAAACAACTAAGTAAATGAAACACCTGGGTGGAATGGAAGGAATGGTTTATGTTGAGTGGTTACACAAGGCCCATTTCTATGGTTTACCTTGTGTATCTCACTTGTGGAAAGCCACCCAGGAACAAAGAGATTTTAGAGGCCAAATGTTAAGAAGCTTCTAGTGCAGCCACTTGGCAATATGGGCTCTGCCTGGATCACATAGGTTGCTAGAACTTAGCCATTTGGACAGTTGGTGGTAGTGGGATGATAGGTTGGAACGCGTCCATTTGGTCTAAGGGAAGGCTTCTGAAAGGTCCTGTCTTGGTGAAAATCAAGTCTGGTGGGGAAAGTGCACAACCTCTGCAGATGGAAGAATCTAAGTACTTAGCCATGTCCCTGGAAAAGGACAACTTGAGCATCAAGACATGGAAGCTATCAAGAATCTCCTCATCCCAATTTCTAAGTAAAACATGTGGGTGAACAAGGGTGAAGGACTCCAATGTCTATTGGTGGTTCCTTGGGAAAAGGTTTGACAAAGAAAAACTTAGTGTTTTCAACTAATAGGCAAAACCTATTTTGAGCAAAGCAAGCCTAAGCTACACTTAGCCAAATTGCATATAGTATTTAGTCCACCAAAAATTATACTAAGGTATCACTTGCCAATACTATTCCAATGTATTGACCCACTGTGGCTGTAACTTGTGATGTTGCAGGTTACTCTGATGAGGATTAGGAGTCATGAGTCTACACTCAACATGTTTGCCTGCGGCATATGAAGATGAAGACTTTTATCTATTTACTTATTTAAACTCTTGTATTAGGCCTGTGGCCTTGGAGTTGTAAAGACTATGTTGTCTCTGGAATGACTATAATAATGACCTTTGTTTATGTGTACTTCATCTTAAACTGTGGATGCTAGCATTGATCCAGGGACTAGCATTGCAATCACAGGGATCCTTTTCCTTTATAAAGGAGGGATCTTACAGATGGTATCAGAGCACTGTGTTGCCTGTAGGATTATGACCCTAGGATTGGAAACCACTAAGGAAATTTTTTCAACAACTTCTACACTTGACTATTCTTCTCGTAAACTTTTCTAATCTTCTTTCTCATCTCTATTTTTAGATGAACTCCATCAACGAAGCCGTAAGGAAAGGACCACTCATGACAATGACTTTAGAGTGTGAGACAGAATTCCCCAAGGCTCTCAAGGACCTCATGGTTGCAATGGAAATTCATGGTGCAGCTGTGTACAAAGGCTTTCCTGTGATGGATGAAGGAGTTGAGTACTGGTGGGTGCAACTTCACTTGTATAAAAACAAGGAAGACAACCACAAGGAATCAGGATTCTGCATGTTCACCAATTCAGTGATGCACCCTACATTCTTTGATTCAGCAAGGGATGCAGCTTGGAAGACCATCAAAGAACTTGGTGATAGAGTCAAGTGTAGAATGTTCAACATCCAAAATAGCCTAAAAGAAGAGAAGAAACATACCCAAGAGTTGGAGGCTACCAACCAAACCTTAAGAGGAGACATTATAGACTTAGTAATGGAGTCATGTGCTCAAGATAGAGTGATTGCTTCTAGAAATATTGTGTTAGCCAACATATCTAGTGAGTTGGGATTGTAACTTACTTCGTTAGTTGGACCACCACTTATCACCTTATTTTCCAAATGTTGCTTAAAATAAGTTGAACCTTGGTTGTTGTAATGGATCCATGTATGCCATGACTTGTGTGTTTTGATTTCCAAGGATATGTATGTGATGGTTTGCCTTGTGTTTTATCTTAAATTGTGTTGTTCTAACTTTTTCTATCTTATAAATAGATGCCTAATGTTACCATCAGCACTGTTGAGGAGTTCCAGGGAACTCGCTTTGGTCCTCGTATTATTGAGCTCACTACTTTGCTCAATCTCCCTCTTCCTACCATCATGGTGCTTCCCCTCACCAAGTTTGAGAGGAAAGACCTTTGGGGTTTCAAGGTCAATCAGCCCGGACGCTAGACTGAGCCTACCACGGAGGCCATCATCTTCAAGCTCATGCACGATGACAAGGAGAGAGGCCTAGAGGTAGTCATGCAGGACTTGATTGGACGTCTGTTAGGGAGACACTCTCGACAGGTTAGAGGTACACATTTCCACGTCTTTGGTAGACGTGATGAGGATGGAGAGGCCATCGACTTCGAGGACACTTCGAGGGATACAGCTGAGCCGATTCGCCTATACCTCCAGGACTTAGAAGTTCTTCTTAGGCACGTGGACACTGATAGGACCAACGTCATGCTTAGCAATGACGAACTTCAGGTGCAGCTTCGTGAGAAGGACAAGCTCTTCGCGGAGCAAGATGAGATAGTCAAGGAGATGGAGGCAAAGTTTGAGAGGTAGGACAGAAAGTTCAAGATTCGGGAGAAGCGAGTCCAAGATAGGAACAAGAGGATTCGGGACATGACTGAAGAACTGCAGGCTAAGGACTTCGAGCTCGAGCATCAGCAGACTGTGATTGAGAGGCTTCATTCTCAGAAGAGGGCTCTCAAAGCCAAAGTAGAGACCTTGACCACCAATGTCGAGGAATACAAGACCGCGATGGAGAATGCAGGTCTTACCTTTGTTGAGGAGGAGGTTGATGCCGAGGAGTAGTGACGACTACTCATTCATCATTTATTTATCATACTTTATTTGAGTCACAATGACCATCCAACATGTGGATGGCTTGTTATTGGTGTGTTTACTTTGCAAACTTGTCGTCTTTGTTGTTGAACTATTTTTATTATGATGCATGCTTGGTGATTGTCTTATGTGATGTATTGTGCATGAAAGCATCTATGGGTATCTCATTCTTATCTCTATTGAACAAACCACAGATGCCTCCCCGTCGTGCCAACCCCAACCCCAATAACAACAACATCACTCCTGAGATGCAGCAAATGATGACATCTCAGACCCAACTGATGCAAATGATGACCATGTTCATCTAGAACCAGAACAACAACAACAACAATAACAACAACAACAACCCACCGGGTTTTGACATGCTTACCAGGTTCTTGAGATTGAGGCCAGGAAAGTTCTCAGGAACAACTGATCCAATGGTGGCCAATGATTGGCTAAGCTCTGTGAACAAGGACTTGGTAACTGTGAGCTGTACTGATGCAGAAAAAGTCAGATTTGTAGCACATTTGTTGGAAGGACCAGCCGCCACTTGGTGGGATAACTTCCAGATCACCACTCCCATTGAATATGTGACATGGGCTATCTTTGAAGATGGCTTTCGTACTGCTCATATCTCATCTGGAGTGATGAGTCTGAAGAAGAAAGAATTCCATAATCTGAAATAGCGCCACCGCAGCGTGGCTGAATATATCGAGGAGTTCAACAATCTAGCGCGTTATGCACCGGACGAAGTTGACACTGATGCTAAGAGGAAGGAAAAGTTCCTTGAAGGCCTGAATGATGAACTGAACTTGCAGCTATCAGTAGCCTACGTTCCCACTTACCAGTCTCTCTGTGATAAGGCTGCTATTTTGGAGAGCAAAATGAAGCAAGTTGAAAGCAGGAAGAGAAAGCACCCTGACAAGCACAGCTCGGGATCGTCTCACAAGCATTCCCATTATGATGATAGTGGAAGCTCAGGATCCCACAAGCATGGGAAATTCAATAAGCACCACAACCACAACCGTCATGACAACAAGCATCACCGTAGTCATGACAATGACAAGTACAAGAACCACAAGGGTGGATATAACAGCCACCACAGTGGAAGTGGAAGTGGTAGTGGAAACCAGCCTGTCAAGAAGGATATTAGTCAGGTTGAGTGTTTCAAGTGCAAGAAGATGGGGCATTATGCTAATGAATGCCTAGAAAAGAAAGTTGAAGGACCCAACAAGCCCAACCCTTTTCAGAAAGGGCAAGTTAACCACATCAATGTGGAGGAAATCTATGAGGAGCCTGATGCTGTTGCTGGTAAGTTCAAACTCAATTCCGTTCCAGCATTTGTTCTCTTTGATACTGGTGCATCTCATTCATTAATATCAAGAGCATTTGTTGAAAGAAATGAACTGCCGGTAGAAACTATTGGGTGTCCTATAAAAGTAAGTTCTCCTGGCGGAGAAATGATAGTGAATTCAGGATGTCATGATCTAGTCATAGAGTTTGGGAAGTATAAGTTTCCCGTTAACTTGATAATCCTAAATTCCCAAGGATTGGATGTTATTTTGGGAATGGACTGGATGACTAAGCACAAGGGAATGATAGATTGTGCCAACCATACTGTATCACTCACAACTCCAGAAAATAAAAGGATCAGGTTCAAGACCAACTTTGAAACAAAAAGGGGTATGCTAAATTCTCTTAAGGGGGTTAGCATAGACAGTGTGCCAATTGTGAGTGAATATCCGGATGTGTTTCCGGAAGAATTGCCGGGAATGCCACCAGATAGAGATGTAGAGTTTCTTATTGATTTACTACCAGGATCTGGACCAATAGCAAAGAGACCGTACAAGATGTCAGTTGATGAACTGAAAGAACTCAAGAAACAACTTGGAGAACAGTTGCAGAAAGGATTTATTCAACCAAGTTCTTCATCTTGGGGAGCCCTAGTTTTGTTTGTGGAGAAGAAAGATAGAAGTCAAAGGCTATGCATAGATTACCGTTCACTCAATGAGGTGACTATCAAGAACAAATACCCTTTGCCAAGAATCAATGACTTGTTTGATCAGCTAGAAGGAGCTTGTGTGTTCTCAAAGATTGATCTCCGGTCAGGTTATTTTCAGCTCAAGGTAAGAGAACAAGACATACCTAAAACAGCTTTCACCACAAGGTATGGATTGTATGAGTATACCGTGATGCCATTTGGTTTGACCAATGCTCCATCATACTTTATGAATATGATGAACAAGGTGTTCATGGAATTCCTTGATAAGTTTGTTGTCGTTTTCATCGATGACATTTTAGTCTACTCCAAGAGCAAAGAAGAGCATGAAGGACATTTGCGTTTGATACTTGAGAAGCTTAGAGAGCATAAACTGTATGCCAAATTCAGCAAGTGTGAATTTTGGCTAAATGAAGTTGGATTTCTTGGACACGTTGTGTCAGGAGATGGTGTAGCAGTTGATCCTGCTAAAGTTTCAGCTGTAACTGAATGGGAATCTCCCAAGTCAGTGAAAGAAGTTCGTAGTTTCCTTGGCTTAGCAGGTTACTACAGAAGGTTCATTGAGAATTTCTCCAAGGTAGCTAAACCTATGACGGAATTGCTAAAGAAGGACAAGAAATTTGCTTGGTCTGAAGGATGTGAACTCAGCTTTCAGGAATTGAAGAAGAGACTTGTGACAGCACCAGTCTTGTGTTTGCCAGATTTGGAGAAGGATTTCCAAGTGTATTGTGATGCGTCTCATCATGGTTTGGGTGCAGTACTTATGCAAGAAGGAAAAGTTGTGGCTTATGCCTCGAGACAACTCAAAACTCATGAAGTGAACTATCCTACTCATGATTTAGAGTTAGCCTCTGTTGTCCATGCACTCAAAACATGGAGACACTATCTTTTGGGAAAGCGATGTGAAGTGTTCACAGATCACAAGAGTTTGAAGTATATCTTCACCCAGAAAGAAATTAACATGAGACAAAGAAGATGGCTAGAACTCATCAAGGACTATGATTTAAGTTTGCAATACCATCCCGGTAAAGCAAATGTTGTAGCAGATGCTCTAAGCCGTAAGGTTTTTGTGAATGGCCTTACTAAGGGAGAATTGCCAGATGATTTGTGTGCCCAATTTAGAGATCTCAGATTGGAGATTGTGCCTGAAGGACATCTCATGTCTTTGGATGTTCAACCCACTTTGTTGGACAAGATCAAAGAAGCCCAGAAGACTGATAAGAAAATTGAAGAAATTAAGGGATTGGCAAAGGAAAAGCCAAAGGATTCTATGAAGACGAACAGTGTACTTTATGGCATGGGAAACGTATCTGTGTTCCACAAGATCCGGAGCTTCGGAAACTGATTTTGCAAGAAGCACACAACTCACCATATTCCATTCATCCGGGTAACACCAAAATGTACATGGACATGAAGGAAATATTTTGGTGGAATAATCTCAAGAAGGACATCACCGAACATATTGCTTTGTGTGATGTGTGTAGTAGAGTGAAAGCGGAACATCAGAAACCAGCAGGTTTGCTTCAACCACTACCTATTCCTGATTGGAAGTGGGACAAGATTGGTATGGACTTCATTACCGGATTACCAAGGACCAGATCAGGATATGATTCTATTTGGGTAGTAGTGGATCGCCTAACTAAAGTGGCTCATTTCATACCCGTGAAGACAACTTATACACGTGCTAAGTTGGGCAAGATCTACATGAGTAGAATTGTATGTCTACATGGAGTGCCCAAGAGTATTGTGTCTGATAGGGGAACTCAATTCATTTCCCATTTTTGGAGACAGCTACATGAGTCATTGGGAACGAGGTTGGAATTCAGTACTGCTTTTCATCCTCAAACTGATGGACAAACAGAAAGGACTAATCAGATTCTTGAAGACATGTTGAGGGCATGTGCCCTAAACTATGGAGCCAGTTGGGATGAAAGTCTGCCTTACGCAGAATTTTCTTATAACAACAGCTACCAAGCCAGCATTGGGATGGCACCATTTGAGTTTCTCTACGGGAGAAAGTGTACCACCCCATTGTTATGGAATGGTGTGGGAGAAAGAAGTTTGTTCGGACCCGAACTTATCAAAGAAGCCGAAGAGAAGGTCAAGATGGTTAAGGACAGATTGAAGATAGCACAGTCCCGACAGAAAAGCTACGCAGATCCTAAGCATAGAGAAGTCACCTACGAAGTTGGTGATAGAGCTTATCTTAGAGTGTCACCACTTCGTGGAGTGAAGAGGTTCGGAGTCAAAGGAAAGTTGGCCCCAAGATATGTTGGACCATTCAAGATTCTGAGTCGTAAAGGAGAAGTTGCTTATGAAATTGAATTGCCAGAGTCTTTGTCCGCTGTCCATAGTGTGTTTCATGTGAGTCAGCTTAAGAAATGTCATCCAGAAATGGAAGAAACTTCTTTGAAGGATACTATACCTTTAGAAGAGGTTCAGTTGGAGAGTGACCTCACTTATGAGGAGAAACCTATCAAGATTCTTGAGACTGCAGAAAGAGTCACACGGACTAAGACTATCAAGTTTTGCAAAGTTCAGTGGAACCATCAATCCGAAGAGGAAGCAACATGGGAAAGAGAAGATGATCTTCGGAAAGACCACCCTCACCTATTTGCTAGCCAATCCGAATCTTGAGGGTGAGTGTAACACCCCGGTTCTGAAAAGACTGTGGCCTCTATGTGACATGCCAATCCCTGGATCGGTTCATTGGCCCACAATAGAGTAAGATGAATAACACAGCAAAATAACCGTGTATCATAGATAACGAAGATCCAGAGTACCATTATTACAATAAAAGCTTAGCCCAAAGCTAGCTCAAATTATTCAGGTAGCAACATAAACAAGTAAATCCTCCATTCTTCAAATTGCCCACAAGTGAACAAGTGCCGAGTGGAGTACCATGGCCTATATCGATTACTCAGAATCGGAATAACCTGCAACATGAAACGTAGCAGCCCCGAAGGGTCAATACATGGAATGTATGGCAAGTAGAGCTAGTAAAGGAGACAATAGTACTAACATCTACATGCATATTTGGCAAGTGGAGCTGTGTCTGGCTTGCATTTGCAAATAACTTTGTCCTACTTTTATAAACAGTTTTTGATTTTTCTTTGAAAAGATCCCAATTAAGTTAACCCAACAATATTAAAACAATTATGAAATTAGAATGAGCGAGAAACATGTCATGGAATCAATATCAAGCAACTCAGTTGTCCATAACCGGGGACACGGCTAATCGATTAGATTATACACCCTGCAGAGGTTAGTACACTTTACCCATGTGACTTGGCCAGCCTAGCTCGTACCATCACTCTCATTTTGCGTGATGATAGGGAGAAGTCTAAGAAGAGACTGTTCGGGAAGTAGCACCTCAATCCCGACGCGCACCGGTCCAACCTACCAAAATTCTACATCTCCGGATACGCGGGTTCGAGTTACCACAACCTACTAAGTCCAACCAACCGTCCATTCTATTATTGGCACATGGTTGTACACGTAAGCTACACAATAAAGAAGCCAATCATTCTCTCTTGATACCTGGCTGCCTTTCCGCAATGAAACCACCAAAGATGATCTATACCATCACACCCAGGGGATTCATTGATTAAGTTGTTTTAGTTTTCACAAACCAATACTTTTAGAAACAACTTTTAGTGATGTAACCCAGCCCTCGTTCATCATAGCATGGCTAAGCACATCTACCAACGGTGGTTCATCTACAAGGAAGGTCCTACCACATAATAGGACATAGCATAGCGATAGTATCATCCTACACATGCATCTACAAAATACACGACAATGCATTGAAAATAGTAAGATGATATCATGAACAAAGTAGCATCTACTTGCCTTGGTTGTAGCGGTCGGAAGAACAATCCACACACGAGCAAGCGTTGCACTCGTCACAATCTACACGATACAATTGCATTCATAAACAAACAATTCACAATCAAATGCAACAAAGATGATGCATGAAGGTATGCAAGGCAAGTGAATTGGTGCTACAGCTGCACACAACATCCTATTCCATAATACTACCGATTGCATGCATGGAAAATAGTTTTGGCGCAGGGAGAACTATTAAACAAAAGTAATGCTCCAAACTAGAGTTAGAACTCAAATAATTTGCTACCGGTAGTATACTATTTGTAAAATCTTGGGAAAATTCTACCGCATAGGCATCGCTGATTAGAAATAGTACCAACTGGAATTAATCAAAAAGGAATTATAAAACTCCCCGAGTAATTAAAACACTGCAGAAAGCCAATAGACAGTTTTTGCAGAAGTTTTTACTGTAAGCCTATCTTTTTGATTCACGATGAGATTCCCCTCGTTCCACTGAATCCAGGGAAATATCATACGCGATTTTTGGAGCTACGGATCTTTTTCTACGAATTTATTACTCCGAAAAGGGCACTAACTAGTTTGATTAAACTCTACTAAACCTTGCTGCAAAAGCCTGAACCAAAGGTACAGCGAGATTCTACACGACTCACTGAATCTACACATATTTTATTTGCAATTTTTGGCTAAGCGGTTTAATTTCTACGCAATTTACAAGATTCTACCGAAATCTGTCAACTAGAAGGATTAACGAAATTGACCAGTCAATTGTGTCTGTTGACTGGGCAAAGCGTCTGCTGACTGGACGCTGACTGGGCGTCTGACTAGTCAACGCCTGAGTCTGACCGGTCAACGAACGATCTAAGCCGCTGATCTGAGATCTGACGGTGGCTGCTGTCTTACCGGAAACGAACGGCGAAACGGACGACGGCGAGTTCCGGACGGCGGCGGCGATCGGTTCCGGCGTCGGGGTTTTTCCTGCACGGAGGAAGACGGTCAACGAACGGTCCAAGATTGTCAACGCGGCGCGCAAGACGGCGCACGTGCGACGCGGTACGGACGAAACGACGCGACGCAAAACGGCGCGCGTTTGTGTACGTGTATGGATGCATGCGTGTGCGTGTGTGCACGCGAGGCGCAGCGCAGCGGCATGCAGCGCTGGCGGCGGCGCAAGGCGGCGGCGTCGGCGCACGCAGCAAGCGGAGGCGGCGCGGCGGCGCAGCAGCAGCGGGCGGCGGGCGGCGCGCCGGCGGCGAGGCGCGCGGGGCGCGCGGAGGAGGGCGGCGAGGCGGGCGGCCGAGGCGGGGGCGAGGTGGCGTCGGCGACGGCAGGCGGCGCGCCGGCGGCGAGAGAGAGAGGAGAGAAGAGGCGCGCGGCGGCAGCCTTACCGGGTGGCGGCGGCAGTGCATGGAGGAGGAGGCGGCGGCGACGACGGAGGGCTCCCGAGGCCAGGTGGGGTCCTTTTGTGGGCCTCACGCGAAATCCTAAACTGAATCGGTCCGGAGTTAGATTAGAACTCGGAAATCGGTCCAAAATTTTGGACCGTTTTCCGGTGATTCACTAAAACGGTGACAACTCCTCCGTACGAGCTCCGATTCGAGCGTTTCTTGCGCCTACGGATTCGTATAGTCGAGGGGAACAATCTAAAGGCAAGGTTTGAGCGAAACTACTAATCTACATGGGTGGTTGTCGCAAGTCCTACTAAAGCTTCTCGCAGGAACCTCGTAGCGAAAATAGAATAGGGTTTTGCAATTGGCGTTTCGCCGAACCTTTTGACTCGACGGTTTTGCATGGAAAAGCATGATGCAATGACATGAATGATACACAAGACCAAATCTAAAATTTGGGATGTGACAAGACTAACCCCCTTAAGATGAATCTCGTCCTCGAGATTCGGCGCGACTAGCAAATAGGTGTGGGTAGTCCTCTCGGATGTCATCCTCACGCTCCCAAGTGGCTTCTTGTTCGGTGTGGTGGCTCCACGGTACCTTGCAAAACTTGATTGTCTTGGTACAGGTAGTCCTGTCTGCTGTCTCCAGAATCTTGACCGGTTTCTCCTCGTAGGTCAAGTCGTTCTCAAGCTGAACCTCCTCTAGTGGCACAGTGTCTCTCAATGGTGTATCTACCATCTCCGGATGGCACTTCTTCAGCTAGGACACGTGGAACACGTTGTGAACAGCGGATAGAGCTTCTGGCAACTCCAACTGATAAGCAACTTCTCCTTTGCGTGCTAAGACCCGATACGGTCCAATAAATCGAGGTGCCAGCTTACCCTTAATTCCAAATCTCTTGATTCCACGAAGTGGCGATACTCTGAGGTATGCTCTATCACCTATCTCATACACCACTTCCTTGCGCTTGGCGTCAGCGTAGCTCTTCTGCCTTGATTGTGCTACCTTCAGCCTGTCCCTAATCAAGGCGACCTTCTCCTCAGCGTCCTTGATCAAATCAGGTCCAAACAACTGGCGTTCTCCTACTCCATCCCATAGCAATGGTGTACGGCATCGTTTCCCATACAGCACATCGAACGGTGACGTCTTGATGCTGGTTTGATAGCTTTTGTTGTAGGAAAACTCAGCATACGGCAAATTCTCATCCCAACTAGAGCCATGAGCCAAGGCGCAAGCTCTCAGCATGTCCTCCAAAATCTGATTCACCCTCTCGGTCTGTCCATCAGTCTGTGGGTGAAACGCTGTGCTAAACTCCAATCTAGTACCAAGTGACTCGTATAGCTGGCGCCAGAAGTGTGAGGTAAATTGGGTGCCTCTATCAGATACGATACTCTTGGGAACCCCGTGTAGGCACACAATTCTGTCCATGTAAATCTTGGCCAACTTTGCACTCGTATAGGTTGTCTTTACCGGTATAAAGTGGGCTACCTTGGTCAAATGGTCGACCACTACCCAAATAGAGTCATATCCTGACCTGGTCCTGGGCAATCCTGTGATAAAGTCCATTCCCACTCTATCCCACTTCCAATCCGGCACGGGCAACGGCTGTAGCAGTCCTGCTGGCTTCTGGTGTTCCGCCTTCACTCGGCTGCACACATCACATAGGGCGATATGCTTGGCGATATCTCCCTTCATGTTGTTCCACCAAAATCTGCTCTTCAAATCCATATACATCTTTGTGTTGCCCGGATGTATGGAGTATGGCGAGTTATGAGCCTCCTGCAGAATCAACTCCCTTATCTCCGGGTCGCTGGGCACACACAAACGGTCTCCATACCACAAGGTACCATGCTCATCCTCGCGAATATCCTTTTCCCGATTCTCCTTCATCTTTTCCTTTATCTCATCTATTTCCATGTCTCCTATCTGAGCCTTTATGATCCTGTCCTGTAGCGTTGGTTGGACTTCCATTGTAGCCAAGTATCCTTCAGATACTACCTCCAGTCTAAGGTCCTTGAACTGCTTGCACAAATCCTCAGGCAATTCACCAATTGTCAATCCATTGGCATAAACCTTCCGGCTCAGAGCATCTGCTACCACATTGGCCTTTCCTGGGTGGTATTGTAGATTAATATCATAGTCCTTGATAAGTTCCAACCATCTCCTTTGCCTCATGTTCAATTCCTTCTGCGTGAATATGTACTTCAGGCTCTTGTGGTCGGTGTACACATCACAGTGTTTCCCCATTAAGTAATGCCTCCATACCTTGAGCGCATGAACCACTGACGCTAACTCCAAGTCGTGTGTGGGGTAATTCCGCTCATGGTGCTTGAGTTGTCGCGAGGCGTATGACACTACTCTCCCATCTTGCATCAGCACACTCCCAAGTCCCTGTCGAGAAGCATCACAGTACACTTGGAAATCCTTCTAAAGATCTGGTAAACACAGAACAGGCGCGGTCACTAGTCGACGCTTCAGTTCCTGAAAGCTGGCTTCACATACGTCTGACCATTCAAACTTCCTCTCCTTCTTCAGAAGTTCAGTCATCGGCTTAGCAATCTTGGAAAAGTTTTCAATGAACCTCCGGTAATATCCAGCAAGTCCCAAAAAGCTTCGAATCTCTCCCGCATTCTTGGGTGCTTCCCACTCAGTTACTGCAGTCACTTTGCTTGGATCAACATCGACTCCTTCTCCTGACACTATGTGTCCAAGAAACCCAACGGTGTTAAGCCAGAATTCACACTTGCTGAATTTGGCATACAGCTGGTGTTCTCTCAGTTTCTCCATAATCAGTCGCAGATGTTTCTCATGCTCAGCATTATCCTTGGAATATATCAGTATGTCATCAATAAACACCACCATGAACTTGTCCAAGTACTCCATAAATACCTTGTTCATCATGGTCATGAAATATGCCGGGGCATTCGTTAGTCCAAAAGACATAACTGTATACTCATATAAACCATACCTAGTGGTGAAGGCGGTTTTTGGTACATCCTCCTTCCGGATCTTCAATTGAAAGTAGCCAGATCGCAGATCAATCTTGCTGAACACCTTTGCTCCTTCCAGTTGATCAAACAAATCATTTATGTTCGGCAGAGGGTACTTGTTCTTGATGGTTACTTCATTCAGCGAGCGGTAGTCCACCACTAATCTCTTGGTGCTATCTTTCTTCTCCACAAACAGAACAGGTGCACCCCATGACAACAAACTAGGCTGAATGAATCCCTTGTCCAACTGCTATTTCAGCTGCTTCTTCAATTCCTTCAGCTCATCCACATCCATCTTATATGGTCTCTTTGCTATAGGTCCTGTTCCCGGCATCAGGTCGATAAGAAACTCTACTTCCCTGTCAGGTGGCATCCCTGGCAGCTCTTCCGGAAACACGTCAGGGTAATCCCTAATCACTGGCACAGTATCCATGCTAACCCCCTTAAGAGAATTCAACTTACACCTTCCTGGTCGTGCAGCTGACTTGAATCTAATCCTCTTACCATCCGAGGTTTTGAGTGAAACAGCTCGCTGTGCACAATCTATGTGTCCCCCATGCATAGACATCCAATCCATACCCAGAATAACGTCTAATCCCTGTGAATCCAACACTACCAAATGTGCAATGAAGTTGTGTGTTCCAATCCTCACAGTTAAATTGCGGCATCCCGCACTAGCTATCATATCTCCTCCTGGTGAACTCACTCTAAAAGACCTCTTCATAGACTCAGTAGGTAACTTATACTTATCCACAAATGCCCTTGATATGAATGAATGCGATGCACCAGTATCGAAAAGTATAAGTGCAGGGTAAGTGTTGATTGGGAACTTACCAATCACAAGGTCAGGCTCATCTGGAATCTCCTCCACATTCATGTGGTTCACTGTGGCCTTCTCATTGTTGGTTGGCTTCAGTCCTTTCCTCTCCGGACAGTTGTCAGCATAGTGCCCCTTTTGTTTACACTTGAAGCACGTCACCTCACTCAGATCCTTCTTCACAAAGTTGCGATCACGGTTGCGGTCATGTCCACCGTGTCCTCCAGAGTGGTGAGAGTGTCCTCCCTTGTGGCTGTGGTGACTGCTCCTATGGTTGTCATGACGATGCCCATCGCCTCCATGGTGGTGGTGGTCATGGATCCCATGGTCACTCCCTCCATGCTTGGACTATCCATCATACGAAGTGCGAGATTTGTGATGTGATCCAGAGTGATGATCGTTGCTCTTTCTCTTGCGGCTTTCCACCTGTTTGTGCTTCCCTTCCAAGATTCTGGCCTTGTCCATAAGCTCCTGGAAAGTGGGGCAATAAACCACCAGTAGCTGCACTGAAAGCTCATCACTGAGGCCATCCAGGAATCTCTCCCTCCTTTTTGCATCAGTGTCAACATCCTCAGGTGCATAACGGGACAGGTTGTTGAACTCCTCAATGTACTCGGCCACGGAGCGATTGGTTTGGCGCAAGTTGCGGAACTCCTTCCTCTTCAGGCTCAGAACTCCTAAAGACACGTGGTTGGTCCTGAAACCTTCCTCAAACATTGCCCAAGTCACGGTATCCAGCGGGTGGGTGATCTGAAATGTGTCCCACCAAGAAGCGGCTGGTCCCTCCAGTAGGTGAGCGGCAAACCTCACCTTCTCAGCATCAGTGCATCCGACAGTTACTAGATCCTTGTTGACGGAACGCAACCAGTCGAGATCAACTATTGGTTCCGTTGCAGTAGAGAACTTAGCTGGCCTTAGCCTCAGAAATCTGGTGAGAGCATCTCCCTGAGGCTGATTGTTTCCATTGTTGTTGTTCTGATTCGCCATGAACTGAGTCATCACTTGGGTCAGCTGTGCCTGAGCTGCCATGAGTTGCTCCAACTCAGTGGGTTGACGGCGGGGAGGCATCTGCGGTTCAGCACAGGTAAGTTTAGAAAGAATCAACTACGACAATAGGATTCCACCCATGCATATGGTCAAACAACAACAAACAATAGCAGACAATCACAAGCAAGCAACACATCAACAAACAAGTGGTCCAGCAACATCCCAGGTGTTATCCTAGCAGTATATACCTACTGAAATAGTTTTACAAGAGTTGGAAATGGTTAACTAAACAGTTGATCAACTAAACAACCAAAACAACAATCTGCCAGAACAGTCCAGCAGCGTTCGCGAATTTTTCCGCCTGACTTAAACTCGTCAGAAAATTTAGCTGATTTTTGTGCATATAGAACAGAGAGTTTCGCATCAGCCCAATTTTTTTCAGATTTTTCCGAGTTCACAGAAAAATATGAAAAATCGTGCAGTACTGCTGTATCAGCAGAAAAACTGCAGCGAAAATAACGCAGATAGTAACCAAATTGCCATAACTCTTTCATTAAAATTCGCACAAATAAATCCTGGGATATTGGAGTACACAAATAAGCAACTAATCACTATTAAACTAACACGAACTAAGATTCACAACGATCGAGACTAATTCCAACGAATTTACCTAACGTGGACTAATTGGTGGACTTCTATCTACTTCTTGAAGAGGTTGAGGTAGGTCCTTGCGGTCATGCGTTCGCGCTTCGGCTCGCGGTACAACCATGGCGGCGGAGTGTACACCTCTCCTGAATCATCACTTGAGATCTCAAACTCCACCTCTTCTGGATCCTCCTTTTCTTCTTCACTCTCAGCTGCAACTGCAACAGCTTCATCTCCTCCACCATCATCGTCTCCATCATCATCATCCTCGTTCTTATCATCATCATCATCATCGTCTCCACTGTCATCATCATCCCCATTGTTGCCATCATCTCCATTGTCATCATCAGAGGATGGATTCAGCTGTGCTTGGAGAGCGGCAATCTGGGCTGTTATAGCTTCAATAGTTTGATCCCTTTCCTGGACGGTCCCTTGCAATTGCTGTATGTTCTGGGTGTTCTCCTGCACAGTACCATGAAGATGTGCTATGGTTGCGTCTCTGGCTATCAGGGCATTCTCCAGAACTCCCACAGCTTCATGCAGGGTGTCAATCTCCTGTCCTTGGACCACCATACCATTGCTAGTAAAATCTGCAATCTCCTTTATCATCCTCACCTTCTCTGCTAGAGCTCCATTCTCCCTTTCCATGTCCTCTATGTGCCTCCGACGGGGCGGCATGTTGTTCCTGTCGCCCGGGGTAACCACAATGTTCCCATCTTCATCACGCCTTCCATAGTCACGGTAGGGTGAATCTGCTGGTAGTAGGTGTCGGACATAATGGCACTGGCGAGACAGGGCTTCATGTATGGCCAAGTTGATTCCAAGTCCCCAGTTGCAGTATGTCTTGGTGTAGATCAAATGCACTGGGTTTGGCAAGGCGGCATCTCTGAATATGAAGGTAGTGATCTCCCAT
Organism: Avena sativa; assembly: GCA_916181665.1. Classification (NCBI taxonomy): domain Eukaryota; kingdom Viridiplantae; phylum Streptophyta; class Magnoliopsida; order Poales; family Poaceae; genus Avena; species Avena sativa. Next base: position 225,647,767 of record OV702296.1, read on the forward strand.
GCATCCTCTCCATATCCATAGGTGTACAGCCTTCTTCCCTTGAACATGGGCAGTGGCAATCCCAATGACTGCGAGAGCTGAGCTAACTGCCTTGCAAAGGGCCTTGGTGACTCCATGGTGGCATACTCAGTCCTGACTTCTCCCATCTATCAAGTAAAAGAGGAAAGTGTGAGAATAGCATATGGTAAGAATTTTACGAGAGTGAAAGGCATAAGATGAAAGACAGAGTTAATATAGGCTTTAATAAATCTATGGCTTCCTAATCCAATACTAGGTCACGATCCTACAGTCGACACACAGGCTCTGATACCATCCTGTAACACCCCGGTTCTGAAAAGACCGTGGCCTCTATGTGACATGCCAATCCCTGGATCGGTTCATTGGCCCACAATAGAGTAAGATGAATAACACAGCAAAATAACCGTGTATCATAGATAACGAAGATCCAGAGTACCATTATTACAATAAAAGCTTAGCCCAAAGCTAGCTCAAATTATTCAGGTAGCAACATAAACAAGTAAATCCTCCATTCTTCAAATTGCCCACAAGTGAACAAGTGCCGAGTGGAGTACCGTGGCCTATATCGATTACTCAGAATCGGAATAACCTGGAACATGAAACGTAGCAGCCCCGAAGGGTCAATACATGGAATGTATGGCAAGTAGAGCTAGTAAAGGAGACAATAGTACTAACATCTACATGCATATTTGGCAAGTGGAGCTGTGTATGGCTTGCATTTGCAAATAACTTTGTCCTACTTTCATAAACAGTTTTTGATTTTTCTTTGAAAAGATCCCAATTAAGTTAACCCAACAATATTAAAACAATTATGAAATTAGAATGAGCGAGAAACATGTCATGGAATCAATATCAATCAACTCAGTTGTCCATAACCGGGGACACGGCTAATCGATTAGATTATACACCCTGCAGAGGTTAGTACACTTTACCCATGTGACTTGGCCAGCCCAGCTCGTACCATCACTCTCATTTTGGGTGATGATAGGGAGAAGTCCAAGAAGAGACTGTTCGGGAAGTAGCACCTCAATCCCGACGCGCACCGGTCCAACCTACCAAAATTCTACATCTCTGGATACGCGGGTTCGAGTTACCACAACCTACTAAGTCGAACCAACCGCCCATTCCATTATTGGCACATGGTTGTATACGTAAGCTACACAATAAAGAAGCCAATCATTCTCTCTTGATACCTGAGTGCCTTTCCGCAATGAAACCATCAAAGATTATCAATACCATCACACCCAAGGGATTTATTGATTAAGTTGTTTTAGTTTTCACAAACCAATACTTTTAGAAATAACTTTCAGTGATGTAACCCAGCCCTCGTTCATCATAGCATGGCTAAGCACATCTACCAACGGTGGTTCATCTACAAGGAAGGTCCTACCACATAATAGGACATAGCATAGCGATAGTATCATCCTACACATGCATCTACAAAATACACGACAATGCATTGAAAATAGTAGGACGATATCATGAACAAAGTAGCATCTACTTGCCTTGGTTGTAGCGGTCGGAAGAACAATCCACACACGAGCAAGCGTTGCACTCGTCACAATCTACACGATACAATTGCATTCATAAACAAACAATTCACAATCAAATGCAACAAAGATGATGCATGAAGGTATGCAAGGCAAGTGAATTGGTGCTACAGCTGCACCACAACATCCTATTCCATAATACTACCGATTGCATGCATGGAAAATAGTTTTGGCGCAGGGAGAACTATTAAACAAAAGTAATGCTCCAAACTAGAGTTAGAACTCAAATAATTCGCTACCGGTAGTATACTGTTTGTAAAATCTTGGGAAAATTCTACCGCATAGGCATCGCTGATTAGAAACAGTACCAACTGGAATTACTCAAAAAGGAATTATAAAACTCCCCGAGTAATTAAAACACTGCACAAAGCCAATAGACAGTTTCTGCAAAAGTTTTTACTGTAAGCCTATCTTTTTGATTCACGATGAGATTCCCCTCGTTCCACTGAATCCAGGGACATATCATACGCGATTTTTGGAGCTACAGATCTTTTTCTACGAATTTATTACTCCAAAAAGGCCACTAACTAGTTTGATTAAACTGTACTAAACGTTGCTGCAAAAGCCTGAACCAAAGGTACAGCGAGATTCTACACGACTCACTGAATCTACACATATTTTATTTGCAATTTTTGGCCAAGCGGTTTAATTTCTACGCAATTTACAATATTCTACCGAAATCTGTCAACTAGAAGGATTAACGAAATTGACCAATCAATTGTGTCTGTTGACTGGTCAAAGCGTCTGCTGACTGGGCGCTGACTAGGCGTCTGACTAGTCAACGCCTGAGTCTGACCGGTCAACGAACGATCTAAGCCGCTGATCTGAGATCTGACGGTGGCTGCTGTCGTACCGGAAACGGACGGCGGCGAGTTCCGGACGGCGGCGGCGATCGGTTCCGGCGTCGGGGTTTTTCCTGCACGGAGGAAGACGGTCAACGAACGGTCCAAGATCGTCAACGCGGCGCGCAAGACGGCGCGCGTGGGACGCGGTACGGACGAAACGGCGCGACGCAAAACGGCGCGCGTTTGTGTACGTGTATGGATGCATGCGTGTGCGTGTGTGCACGCGAGGCGCAGCGCAGTGACATGCAGCGCTGGCGGCGGCGCAGCAGGGCGTCGGCGGCGCGCGCAGCAAGCGGAGGCGGCGCAGCGGCGGCTGGCGGCGCGCCGGCGGTGAGGCGCGCGGGGCGTGGGGAGGAGGGCGGCGAGGCGGGCGGCCGAGGCGGGGGCGAGGTGGCGTCGGCGACGGCAGGCGGCGCGCCGGCGGCGAGAGAGAGAGAGGAGAGAAGAGGCGCGCGGCGGCGGCCTTACCGGGTGGCGGCGGCGGCGCGTGGAGGAGGAGGCGGCGGCGACGACGGAGGGCGACGGCCGGCGGCGGCGGCCGAGGCGGAGGGCGGCGGCGCGCAGAACGAGGAGGCGGCGCGCGGCGATCGAGGCAGGCGGGAGGCGGCGGGGTGGGGTGCGGATCCCGAGGCCAGGTGGGGTCCTTTTGTGGGCCTCACGCGAAATCCTAAACTGAATCGGTCCGGAGTTAGATTAGAACTCGGAAATCGGTCCAAAATTTTGGACCGTTTTCCGGCGATTCACTTAAACGGCGACAACTCCTCCGTACGAGCTCCGATTCGAGCGATTCTTGCGCCTACGGATTCGTACAGTCGAGGGGAACAATCTAAAGGCATGGTTTGAGCGAAACCACTAATCTACAAGGGTGGTTGTCGCAAGTCCTACTAAAGCTTCCCGCAGGAACCTCGTAGCGGAAATAGAATAGGGTTTTGCAATTGGCGTTTCGCCGAACCTTTTGACTCGACGGTTTTGCATGGAAAAGCATGATGCAATGACATTAATGATACACAAGACCAAATCTAAAATTTGGGATGTGACAGCGAGATTCACCTTAAGGGGGTTAGATTTGTAACATCCCTAAAAACATGTTTCAAACTCATGCATATCATCCATGCATCCATGATCATATGAAATTCATTTCAAACAAATCATTTCAAAACAGAAGCATATATGCTTATTATTTCATGTAAGTTTGCTCTAGCCTTAGTGCTATCTTCCAAAGAGAAGAGTACTTTGTTTGGTTCAGTAAGGTTTGAATTCAACTTAGGCACCTTCAAAAGCTTGAGCAAAGTTTTCAAAACAAAATGAGTAAGTAAAACCAATATTATGCCTATTGAATATATCACATAAAGGCGTGGTTTTATTTTTATTTTCATTTGATCAAAGTGTTTTGAGTAAATAGTAGTGTTTGACACACATTTGAGTGCAAGGTTTGCAGTATAAAAACCTAGAGAAGTTTTGAATTCAAACTCATTTGATTTGGAGTTGAAAATCATTTCAGAAAAATCAAACAGAAAAAGAAAAAGGTTAAAAGGGAAAAAATAAGCTAACAGGCGAATCTGGCCCAACTGGCCCAACTAAGACCAGCAACCCACCCCGCGAACCGTTATTCGTTACTCATACCCGCACCCGCCGAGTGACTGACAGACAGGACCCACTCACTCTCTGTTTCTCTCGCTGACAGCCGCGACCCACACGGCGTCGTCGTTTCCACCCCGCGACGTGTTCTTTCCCAAATCATGCCGTGCGTTTCCTGGTTTGATTCGCTCGTCAATTCGCGTTGATTGCAGGAGTAAATCACGCCCCCACCTCGCCTACTTAAACCCCCTCTGCCCCCTCTCCATTTTCCCCCAGACTCCGAGCACAAAGCGCCCCCAGGCTGCCCGCAATCATCCTCGCACCGCCACAGACAGAGCTCACTCCGGCGACCAATCCCGGTGAGCCCCGTGCGCCCCTTCTTCTCTAGTTCTCGCAGACAGCTTCACCACTTCCTTGCGCACTTTCTGACACCGTTGGTTCCTCCTATACCGCCCCAGGTCGTCGTCTTCGTCAAGCACAGCAAGGTTCCGACGACGTCCTCAACTCCGGCGATTAAATTCGGTGAGCCCTTGTTCCCCTTCGCCTCTGATTCACATGAACGAGTTCGCCGTAGTCTTGCGCATCTCCGGATGCCGTTTGTTCATGCTAGGGTGACCAGGAGCGTCGCCAACGTCATCGTCCACCCGAGCCCGACGCAGCCAGCAACTCCGACGAGCCCGTGCAGCCGTGTCCGTGCGCCCCTTGCCAAGCCGTCGCCAGGTTGAGCATCAGTGCATCGCCACGATTATGGTAAGCATCTCCGACGACCCCAGAGCCACCTGTAGCGCCGCGCCGCCGTAGACCGAGCTCGCCGCCGCCAGTAGCCACTGCCAGCGTCGCCCATCTGTGGTCGCTTGATCCAGGACCGTAGGATCTAGATCCAGCGCGTATAAATAGATCACTCATCGAAGCATTATAAGTAGATCTGGGCCGTGCAGATTAAGTAGATCTAACGGCTCACAGACGCGATCCTAAGCGAACCGGTACGCACCAATCAGATTAAGACGCGTGGCTAGAGATTAGATTTAAAAACAGGATTTGAATCTATTAGTGGTTTGAATTTGTTTTAGCTATAACTTTTGATCCCCACGTTCAAATTTGACAAATTTATATCAATGGAATCAGGAGAACAAGCCCTTTCTAATTATGCAATGTGTTTAATGTTTTGCTTCTGTTAAAATGGTTTTATTACAGAAACATGTGTAGGGCTATTTTGAGTATATGAATTGTTTGAGAAATGTTTTAAGGTTTAAATAAATGTTGTTTGGCAAGTTTTGAACTTGTTTATGAACCAGTACTGTACACTTGCTTTGTTGAGTTTTAAAAATCATCACATATCATATTGCATGCATTCATATATTTTTGTTTGTATATATTTTGTATGTGATTGTTGCTATGATTTTATGTGTAGATTTTGGTGCCAATAGTGATTGTGATTGTGAGGAGTGTAGCTACTCTCCAAACTACCAAGGCAAGTGGTGCTTCATGATAATTTTATCCCTATGTTTTCTACTAAGCATTAGAAATATTTTGCTAGTCTTGCATGTTATATTTTGCTTATATGCCATGTTGGGAAATCCTAGTAGTTGTAGAATTGCTAGGAAATTTCTAAGTTAAGATGCTCATCTATGCCATGCTTAGCCTAGCTAGTAGCAACCAAGGGTGGTGAAATATACATGCTATGATAAAATATTTCTAAGTTTTTGGACTTGTGTTTTGCCTAATAAAACAACTAAGTAAATGAAACACCTGGGTGGAATGGAAGGAATGGTTTATGTTGAGTGGTTACACAAGGCCCATTTCTATGGTTTACCTTGTGTATATCACTTGTGGAAAGCCACCCAGGAACAAAGAGATTTTAGAGGCCAAATGTTAAGAAGCTTCTAGTGCAGCCACTTGGCAATATGGGCTCTGCCTGGATCACATAGGTTGCTAGAACTTAGCCATTTGGACAGTTGGTGGTAGTGGGATGATAGGTTGGAACGCGTCCATTTGGTCTAAGGGAAGGCTTGTGAAAGGTCCTGTCCTGGTGAAAATCAAGTCTGGTGGGGAAAGTGCACAACCTCTGCAGATGGAAGAATCTAAGTACTTAGCCATGTCCCTGGAAAAGGACAACTTGAGCATCAAGACATGGAAGCTATCAAGAATCTCCTCATCCCAATTTCTAAGTAAAACATGTGGGTGAACAAGGGTGAAGGACTCCAATGTCTATTGGTGGTTCCTTGGGAAAAGTTTTGACAAAGAAAAACTTAGTGTTTTCAACTAATAGGCAAAACCTATTTTGAGCAAAGCAAGCCTAAGCTACACTTAGCCAAATTGCATATAGTATTTAGTCCACCAAAAATTATACTAAGGTATCACTTGCCAATACTATTCCAATGTATTGACCCACTGTGGCTGTAACTTGTGATGTTGCAGGTTACTCTGATGAGGATTAGGAGTCATGAGTCTACACTCAACATGTTTGCCTATGGCACATGAAGATGAAGACCTTTATCTATTTACTTATTTAAACTCTTGTATTAGGCCTGTGGCCTTAGAGTTTTAAAGACTATGTTGTATCTGGAATGACTGTAATAATTACCTTTGTTTCTGAGTACTTCATCTTAAACTGTGGATGCTAGCATTGATCCAGGGACTAGCATTGCAATCACAGGGATCCTTTTCCTTTATAAAGGAGGGATCTTACATTATTTGGAACTAGTATGAAAAAGTTATGGGATAAATACAAACAAATAAAGATATAAATAAAATGGAATATACACGGATTTATAAATCCACTACTTCCAAACTAGTAAAAAGATTACAAGTTTGATCCTATAATGATCTATTTGATTTTAGAAAAATTTAGAAACAAGAATCATATCATTTGGAGTTCGTATGCAAAAAATATGAGGGAAACAAGTAAAAAAAAACCTAAACGGGCCAGCCCATCCGGACCGACCGAGCCAGGCCAGGCACGTACGTGACCGATCATGCCCAGGTCCGCTTTAATTTCCGTGCGAAATCTGTTTTGTCAAACCTATCTCTACTCAAACTCTCATAACTTTTTATCTACAACTCCGAATCGACTTCCGTTTATTTCTAATTGTTCCCTACTTCAAGGCCTATCTCTACACCATCCCAAACCTCCATATAAACTCGTGTAGCCACAGCTGTACGAGTTTCTCTCCTCGAAATCCCGAATCTACATATGTCCGAATCTTATTTCGCTTTTTAACCCATCTAGACTTCGTTGTCTGCCTTCGGTAAAAAAACGAAAGTTGTAGAACTCGTCTAAATCTTTCAATACCGAAAAACCTCACCTCTTTTCATCCACCACAGCCAGAGAATTTCGCATCGCAATATTTCAGATCTGACGGTGTAAATCCAAGATGTACTCGCGCTCGTTTCTTCAAATCCAAATTCCTTTGGTGAGAAGGTAGGAATAATGATTCCCCATAACTTTCATGTTCTATGTTTTTTAATTTGACCTACAGATTTGTCTCTCTAACACAGATCTGTTTCTTGTTTATTCTGAGCCAAAATTGGGTCAATCTCTTCTTCTAGCCACCGGATCCTATCCAGACGGTCGAGATCCAATCAAACCGGTGCGTGTCATGTCGTCATCCCGGTCAGCTTCCTCATCAACACCACGTCAACGTCAGGTCAACATCTAGTCCCAGTCAGCATGCAAAGTCAATCTGTCCAGTCAGCGAAATATTCTCTAAAATATTCCGTTCGAATTTAAAATTGTATATTATAGGTCTAACTTGTAAAATTCATTAGAAATTCATACCACGTCCAAAAATTGCGTATAATATATCAAATTGAAGATAATTTTACGTAGAATCATCTTATCAGAATAGATCCAACTTTTACTGTACGAGTTTACTGCAGTAATTTAATTGGTTTTAATGGTCTTTTAGGTTAATAAATTCATAAGAAATTATCTGTAACTCCGAAAAATATGAACAATATATTAAATTGAAGCTACTGTAATGTACATTAATAATATCTGGTTGGATATATATTTTGCCGACTATTTAACCCGTAGCAATTTAATTAGTTTAAATGGCTTTATAAATCATTAAATTCATAGTAAATAAATTGCTTGTCACAAAAATATAAATGATATACCGATGGAAAGCTGGTTCCATGTAGATCATCAATATGCAATTAGTTCAGCCTTTGACTATAAGGTTTTGCCGTGAAGATTTAAATGGTTTAATGCCTTATTTAGAGTAATAAATTCATAAGAAAATAAATACTATTCAGAAAATTATAAAAAATATGTCCCTGAAAGCACAATTCCGTGGAGATTACAGATATAATTTTAGTTTGATTTTTAGACAACAGAAACTATATGAATCATTTAAAACTCATTAAACACTATTTAAATCATACAAAAAGATCTATAACTCCGATTGGGGTGAATCCAAGTGCTACGGTTTTGTATTGACAATATCTATACAGAGAAATTGCATGACAAATTATTTGGTACTGTTAAAACAGAAAGTCATACAGAAATATTTAAACCCATTAAAATAGTGTTTTAATCATAGGAAAGTATCTATAATTCCTTTTTAGGTGATTCAAATTGCCACTGTCTCTAAATTGCATTACCTCTATCCAGTAGAATCTAGTTCACAATTTAATACGGCATAAACATATTTAGTTCAATTAAAGTGGTATACACCATATTAAATCGATACAACTTTAGTAATAAAAGCTTTAGTGCAATAAATGACTTTCCACATGCATCATGTAATCTAACTATGTTTAGAACACTAAATGCAACCATTTTGACTCATTAAATCGTCATGCATGCATCTGTTCATCATTGTTTTCTTGTAATGTTGCACTGTTGTATGTTTGCAATGTTTTGAATGGTGTTTATTGTGTTTGCTTCAAACGTTAGATTGCGAGGAGTGCAACTACTGTGATTGCAACTACTATGATTGCAAGTATTGTGGTTATTACGAAAGAGGCCAATATAATTGTAAGGATTATCTAATCGACTACATCTACAACAAAGGCAAGTGGTGCTATCTTGGTCATAAATGTCATATTGTTTTCCTATGCATTGTAGATGTTTTTGTAGAATTGCATATGTAGGAATTGATGTGTATATGCTATGCTATATCCCATATTATTCCCTAGTATTACTTGTTTATGAGCCATCGTATTGGTAGTTTGCTTAGCTATGCTATTTAGACGAGGAAGGGAATCACATCATGAAAAGTTATATGTTTTGAAAGGCTTATGTTTTGCTAAATGACAAACCAATATGTTTTAATGAACCACCTGGGCGGAATGGCATTGATTGGGTCATCGAGTGTGGATTTATGGTGGGGAATGCCGCCCAGGACACTGAGAAAGGATTGGCTTCTTTATTTGGTAGCTTTCATGTGCAACCATGTGCCAATAATGAAATGGGCGGTTGGTTGGACTCAGTAGGTTGTGGTAACTCGAACCCACGTATCTAGAGATGTATATAGTGTAGGTTGGACCGATGCGTGTCGGGTTTGGGGAGCTACTTCCCGAACGGTTCCTTCTTGGACTTCTCCCTATCATCACCCAATATGAGAGTGGTGGTACGAGCTGGGCTGGCCAAGTCACATGGGTAAAGTGTACTAACCCCTGGAGGGTGTATAAACTAAGTGCTTAGCCGTGTCCCGGGTTATGGACAGTTTGAGCGACCTGATACTAATGCTATGATATTTCTCACTCATCCTTATTTCTTAATTGCTTAAAACTTGTTGGGTGAACATAATTGGGTAGGAGCACCTGGGAGTGAACCAGAGTGTCCTATTTATCATATTGGAAAACTACTTTGTTACAAATGTTAGGATAAAACTGTTGCTTCATGCAAATGAGCCTGAACTCCACTTGGACAAATAAGCATGTAGTTGATAGATCTGTTGTTAACCACTTTAGCCTACTTGCCATACATTCAATGTATGGACCATTCGTGGCTGAAACGTTTCATGTTGCAGGTTGTATCGTATCTGAGTGATCGTTCATAGGTCGCGAGACTCCACTCAACAATTGTTCGCCTGTGGCACATTTGGAGGATGGAGATCTACCTTGTATTCATTTTCCGCTGTGTACTTGAATAAATAATGTAAATTCTGGATCATATTCGTTGTATTTATGATGCACAGTTATATTTGGTATCATTTTGTACTATGTGTGCCAGTGAACCGATCCAGGGATTGGCACTATACACATGAACTCAGCCTTATCAGGCGAGGGTGTTACATCATAGCATTAATATTTCATCTCATTGCATTCACCTCTTTTTATTTTTTTACTTTTGTTCTAGTTTTCTTTCAGTCCTAGTAATAGTTGTTACAAATCATCTTAAATTCATTTATCCTAGTAACTTATAGAATAGGATATTTCCAAACCATAGTTTAGGTGCGAACGTGGCCACATTGACAACGTGGCTGCGGGGTCTTGTTCGCCGAGCTCCCATCGGGACAAACTCTTTAAATATTTGCTGCTACAAGTACTGCAATAACCCTGTTATTGGTGCAGGAATCCAGTCATCAGGAGGCAAATACTTGAGTTATGAGTTTGGCATGCACTTGAAGGACTTTGGTATTGTACCATAGCTTACACCAGCCAGAACACCATAGCATAATGGTGTGTTAGAATGGTGTAACCCTACCGTATTGGATAGTGTGTGGTCCATGATTTCTTTAACTGATTTGTCTGTTTCATTTTGGGGCTATGCGTTAGAAACCGCCGCTTTTATTTTAAACAGAGCACCATCCAAATCCGTGGATACAACACCATATGAGATATGACATGGCAAGAATCCAAAGTTGTCATTCTTGAAAGTTTAGTGATGTGAGGCTTACGTTAAAAACTACAGCCTAACAAACTCGAGCGCAAGACGGAGAAGTGTATCTTTGTAGGATACCCAAAGGAGATTATTGGGTAAACCTTCTACAACAAAGATGAGGGTAGAACATTTATCGCTAACAATGAAAACTTTATAGAGAAAGAGTTTCTCACGAGGAGTTAGTGGAAGGAAGATAGATCTTGATGAGGTCATTGATCCTTCTCTCCAAATACTGAGTAGGGAAATGGAAACTGTTCAGGAACCTCCCTATTTAGTGGAGGAAGAGTCAAATGATGTAGATCATAGCATTGAAACTCCTACGGTTCGGAGATCTGCAAGAGTATGTACCACTCTAGATTGGTATGGTAATCTTGTGATGTCAGTCTTGTTAAATGAATAAGAAGAACCTAGAAACTACAAGGAAGAAATGGAGAGTGCTGACTCCAAGAAATGGCTAGAAGCCATGAAATCCGAGATAGGATCCATGTATGAGAACCATGTTTGGAACTTGGTAGATCTTCCTGAAGGTCGAAAGGCTGTGGAAAATAAATGGATCTTTAAGAAGCTCGATGCTGATGGCAATGTGATTGTCCACAAGGCTAGACTTGTTGCGAAGGTTTTTTGACAAGTGCAAGGAATTGACTACATAGATACCTTTTCTCATGTAGCAATGTTGAAGTATGTCTGGATTTTACTAGCAGTTGATGCATATTATGATTATGAGATATGGCAAATGGATTTCAAGACCGCTTTCTCCTCAATGGACACATTGATGAAGAGTTGTATATGATGCAACCAGAGGGTTTTGTTGATCCTAAGGATTCTGGAAAGGTATGCAAGCTTGAGCAATCTATTTATGGACTAAAGCAAGCATCAAGGAGTTTGAACAAGCGTTTTGATCAAGTGATCAAGAGTTTTGGATTTGTCCAAAATAGTTAAGAGGCTTGTGTTTATAAGAAAGCGAGTGGGATCTCGGTGGCATTCCTAGTAGTATATGTGAATGACATATTACTGACTGGGAATGATGTGGAATTATTATGGAGCATAAAGGAATATCCGAGTAATCAGTTTTCCATGAAGGATCTAGGTGAAGCAGCCAATATATTAGTTATCAAGATCTATAGAGATAGATCAAAATGCCTAATAGCATAGTTAGAGTACTTACATAGATAATATTTTGAAGAAGTTCAAAATGGAAGATGCCAAAAGGGTTTTTGTGCCTCTTGTAAGAGGTGTCCCATTGAGTAAGAATCAATGTATAGCAACATGTGTTGATAGATAAAGGATGGCAAACATCCCCTATGCCTCAGCCATAGGTTCTATCATTTATGCTATGCTATGTACTCGACCTGATGTGGCCATAGATCTTAGTTGGACAGGACATTATAAAGTGATCCAGGAGTGGAACATTGGACAGCTGTGAAAAATATCCTGAGTATCTTAAAAGAACTAAGGATATGTTCCTAGTCTTTGAAGGTGGTGATGAAGCTCTAAACGTAACTGGTTACGTGGATGCGATCTTAAACACATACTCCGATGACTCGAAGTCTAAAACAAGATATGTCTTTCTAGTGAATGGTGGCGCGGTAACCTGAAGAAGCGTGAAGCAGCCAGTGGTGGCACAATCTTCAATGGAGTCAGAATACATCGCAGCTAATGCAGTGGCGAATGAAGATATCTGGCTACAAAATTTCGTCATTAAACTGGGAGTTGTTCCAAGTGCGGATGACCATGTGAAAATATTTTGTGACAACATGGGTGCCATCACAAACACGAAGAACTCATTCCATGGTCAAGCACATCCAGTTGAGATTCCACGCCATTAGACAAAATGTTGTAAATGGCAAAATCAAGATTTGCAAAGTGCATATAGATATGAATGATGCGGACCTGTTTACCAAAGGACTTCCACAAGCCAAGCATGAGAAACACCGGGATACTATTGGTGTTAAGTCATTGCCTATTGTAAACTAGATTAATCTGTACTCTAGTGCAAGTGGGAGACTGAAGGAGATATGCCCTAGAGGCAAATAATAAAGTGATTTATTTGATGTATCTCTTATATGTTCATAATAAGTTTCTTACCGTACTATAACTGTATTAATACGAAACATTAATAACATGTGGTATTGATGAATCCAAAATTGAAGCATATCTACCTTTTGTTTTTGCATAATTAGAGTAGGAATCTTTGTATTTCATTGTGTTTGCATGCACCTTTTTGTGTTTATGTCAACAGGATCCCGAATCATTAAGTCTTATATGAACATATTAATTAGAGTTGTCATATTATGCTATAATATGATATTTTTAAGTGATAAAAGTAATTTTATGGATTTACCTTCGCACCCGGGAAAATACCAAATGAGGGGAAGCAACCAGTGCCAATAACGACCATGGTACAGGAGGAGCCCTCCCATACCGTCCTCCCATACCATGTGTCATCGGGTTCACCTCGTCAAATACTTTATCCTAGCGAACACGACAGAGAGATCGGACATTCACAAGCACGAGAAACCAAGAAAAACCACATCTAAAAGGGATCTGAAGGAGGAACTTGTCTGGGTAAAATCTCAGCTGCTTCACGGATCGTCGGAGGACAACGTATCATCCCCTTCATCATCAACCATTGCATCTACATAACCACCATTACCCCCATCTCTCATATATTAGATCTTGTTGTAATTCCAGATTCAATTGTGGTTTGTATTAGATCTATTTCAGTACTTTTATCCATCCATTTTATTATGATGATGTTGTTGATTGCTTCCATGGTTGAGTAGTTCCTTTGTTCTTGGGGAGATGGAGAAACACGAGAACTATTATGAATTTGCAATAAAGATGATCTATTCTTGTGTCCACATGACTTTCCGTTCTATGATAGATTTATGATTTGTGTTTGATCGCTCTCTTTAGATGGTATGTGTGGTTGGCCACATGAAATTTTCCCTTGGGACTAAAGGGAGGGAGAAATCCTTTGGACGTGTTTTGGGAGCATACCCGGAATCACCCCGTGATAGATTGGCGCCGGCTCATAACCTACACAGTCAAAGGAGGATAAAGAGGGACTCACTAAGATAATTACGATATCCACAGGGAAACCCTTAATTGCGATGGTTTGTATGGGTGACTGCTCTCAAACATCACAGTGGTTATTTAGAGGTGACTGAAGGGAATATGCCTGAGAGGCAATAATAAAGTTGTTATTATCATATTCCAAGTATATGATATATGTTTATTTTGCATGCTATAATTGTATTAAAATGAAAAGTTAATACATGTGAGTTTAATAAAAAAATAAAGTTTTCCTAGTTATGCCTCTCATATAAACTAGCTCGTTGATTAACAAGATGATCAAGGTTTCCTGATCATGGACATTGGATGTTTTTAATAATGAGGTCACAACATTGGTGGAATGATGTGATGAACATTCATCCAAAGTATAGTAATACGATCAAAGTCATTATGTTTAAATTACTATAACATCATTACAAGTAACTTTAGTCCCTAGACCATGCGATCATGTTAATCACTAACACAGGAAGAGTAGCTTGATAACATCAAACATCACACCGTAATAGGATGACTATAAAGGTGGGTTCAGATACTCCTATAGTGTTATGTAGAGGTTCATGGATCAAGAGTGGGATTTGTCCATCCAAATGACAGAGAGATATACTTTGGGCCCTCTCAGTGATATCAGATTGATTTAGCTTGCAAGCAGGTGATGTGGATCACTAGAATGTTATATCACGGGAATGAGAAAAGAGTACATGTCGGTAGCGAGATCAAACTAGGTATGGGGATACCGATGATCGAATCTCGGACTTGTAAAATATCATGAGACAAAAGGATTTAGTTATAGTGTTAAGTTTCTCACGATCATAAGAAGTCATTGTTGAATGTGTAGGAGTCAGTACGGATCTCCAGGTCCCGCTGCTAATTATTGATCAGAGAGGGGTCTCGATCATGTTTGCCTTATTCGTGAACTATAGGGTGACACACTTAAGGGATACCGACACCTTTTGGAGCAAATAAGATGCCAGGAAAAGAATATCAAAGCGCTGGAATTATTTCAATGGACACTAGAATTGTTTCAGGTGAAATTGCTAAAATTGGTTCTGCATGTGAAATTGAAATGTAGTAAGGGGTTTTATGTGAATGTTTTCTAATTAATGTAATTTAAAAAATTCCTAATAAATAAAGAAAATAGTTTTATTAAATGAGAGATTGCATTAAATTTGGCAGAAATTTAATGGATTTTGAGTGGAGAAGATGGAGAAGCATTTGGCTGAGTGGGAGATCCACTCACATGAATGAGGGAAGAGGTGGGGGCACCACCTTGGCCGCCGGCCATGGGAGGGGCTACCCCCTTCCCCCTATAAAAGGTCTACCTCTACCTCCTTCTCACTCACACATCTTCGTGAAGGATCTCTCCTCCCTCTAGTACTATTCCCCCATGGTCTCGTCTTAGAGAGATACATGTTCCCGGTGTCTTTTTCTAGAGCAAGGACTTGCTGCTTCCGCTGCATTGCTGGAGCAAGGACGTGGAGGTTGTCGGGGTTCCAGACGTGTGTGCGATCACGGATGCTTCGTTAAGTTATGGTGTTGCTGGACTTCTACACGATCTTGAGATCGGCAAGAGATCGACTATATCACCAAAGAGTCCATACTCG
The DNA here is from genome assembly GCA_916181665.1 of Avena sativa. Lineage (NCBI taxonomy): Eukaryota > Viridiplantae > Streptophyta > Magnoliopsida > Poales > Poaceae > Avena > Avena sativa. Next base: position 225,663,266 of record OV702296.1, read on the forward strand.
TAAAGCTTTGTCGGTCTTCAAGGGTATGTATTATTTGGATGTATATCGCCCGTTGATTGTATCTATATAGATGGATCTTGGTACTTAATAGTTCTCGTAGAATTTTTTTGTTTTCTATGTTGCAAACCCAATAGTGACCTCACTCTTAGCTCAACAAAGTGGCTTCCTTTGAGCTTTGTAGTGAACATCTTATTATGGAGCTCTCTCCACACATCTCATGACACAAGCAGTATATTATCTTAAATTATTTATAATAACAATACCATTCTAGAGGTGTATCCTACATCCCTGAGAATGTTTTAGCCCTATTGAGTTCAACTATGCTTTCACACGACCTTGTTACTTGCTTTCTTTTACTTGTTTTAATTACTTTTCTACAAACAACCAAAAACCTCTCAAACTGCAATGCTAGTCCCTGGATCAAATGCTAGCATCCACACTTTAAGATGAAGTACACAGATATAAAGGTCATTATTACATCGTCATTCCAGAGATAACATAGTCTTAGAACTCAATAGACCAAGGCTAGTACAAAGAGTTTATAACATAAAGTAAATAACTATAAGTCTTCATCTTCATGTGCCATAGGCAAACATGTTGAGTGTAGACTCACAACCCTAATCTCCATCAGAGTAACCTGAAACATCATAAGTTACAGCTACAGTGGGTCAATACATTTGGAATTGTATTGGCAAGTGATACCATAGTAGAATAGTAGTATCTAACATCTATATGAATTTGGCTAAGTGTAGCTTAGGCTGGCTTTGCTCAAGATAAGGTTTTGTCTTATTAGTTCAAAAACACTAAGTTTTTGTTTGACAAAAACACCCAAGGAACCACCAATAGACATTGGTGAACCTTTACCCTTGTTCAACCATAAATTTTTAACTTAGAAATTGGAATGAGGAGATCCTTGATTGCTTCAATGTCTTTGATGCTCAAATTGTCCATTGCCGGGGACACGACTAAGTACTTAGGTTTTACCCTCTCGAGAGGTGGTGTACTTTCCCCACAAGACTCGACATGCATCGAGAGGAGACTTTTCAGAAGCATTCCCTTTGACCACCATGGACACGTTCCATCCTATCACCCTACCACCAACTGTCCATCTGGCTAAGTTCTTGCAACCTATTTGGTCAAGGTAGAGCCCATATGCCATGTGGTTGCACTAGAATCTTCTCAACACTAAACATCTCAAATCCCTTTGTTCCTGGGTGGCAATCCACAAGTGTGATACACAAGGTAAACCATAGACATGGGCCTTGTGTAACCACTCAACATAAACCAACCATACCATTCCACCCACGTGATTCATTCACATAGTTGTTTTATTAATCAAAACACAAGTCATAGACTTAGCAAAATTTCATAGCATGAATATTCCACCCTTGTTTCCTACTAGCTAGGCTAAGCATGATAACATGACAAGTTTTCTTAACTTAGGAAAAAATCTACTAAGACGACAACTACTAGGATTTCCCAAGGCATAGCATAACATAGATACTTAGAAAAACTCCATGCAAGTCCTACTCAAAATATAACTAATGCATGACCAAAACAATAGGACAAAATATATGAAGTACCACTTGCCTTGATAGTTGGGAGAGTAGCAACAGTCCTCACAATCACAATCACCACAATCATCAAAATCTACACATAAAATCATAACACCAAATTCACATTCAAGTATCCAAACAAAAATATATATGAATGCATGCAAATGAAATGGAATGATTTTTTCTACTAACAAGTCAAACCAAACAGTACTGAACATAAAGTAAACTTTCTAAGGTTCAAATAAAACAAGTTTTACTCTAAAACAATTTTCTAAACATTTTATATAGTCAAAATAAGCCTATAATTGGTTCTGCAAATAATCCTATTTCTCCAGAAGCAAAATACTAATTCAAGGCTACAGAATTGTAGGGCTTAATTTTCTGAATCCAATGATATATTATTTGCAATTTTTGGACAAACAGATCAAAACATATGAATTTTACAAGTTTGAATATCTAATAGATTCAAAACAACTTTTAAATCGAAAACACAGACACGTGGCCGTGTCTGATTGGCCCGTACAGCTTCGCGCGGATCACGCTTCCACGCCGTTGGATCAAGTCAAATCCAACGCGCCAGATCAAAATGTACCGCTTCACTAAACGATATAATCTACAACGCACGATCTAGATCTAACGACTCTGGAGCATGCGACCAAAACCTAGCGGCGCTGATGGCTACTGCGGCGGCGACGACACTACCGATGACGTTATGGTGGCGCTAGGGGGTAAAGGGGATGGTGGCGAGGCTTACCAGGTTCGCACGGACACGAGGGAGCTCAAGGTGTGGTTGGCTTGGGCAGGGGTGCACAGACGTAGGCGTAGGAGCTCGTCGGAATTGCTACTGGCGTCGGGCTTTCACAAACGGCCACGGAGGCGACAACCTAGGTCACAAGAAAACAAGCAAAGGGTATCAGGATGTGCACAAGGTCACGACGAACATGCTGGTTTGAATCAGAGGGCAAGGGGCGATCGATCCTTACCGAAATTACTCGCCGGAGTCGTGGTCGGTGTCGCGTGCTCGCATGGGTTGACGGTGCCGACGTTCTAGGTCACAGGTAGGCAAACAGAAGGCATGAGAAGAAGCACAAGAACAAGAGGAGCACACTCGCGTGAACGAGAGATAGAGGGGCGCGCTATACTCACCGGAATAGCTCGCCGGAGCGCGTCGGGCAGCGGCGGTGCGAGCTTGATTGTGGGTAGCCTGGTGGCGATTAGACGGTGGCGAGTGAGGGGAAATGACCGCGAGGCAGAGGGGGTTAAGTAGCCAAGGCTGGGGCAACAGTCACGCGAGCAATCAACACAAATTGAAGCAAATTCATTTGCGGCAGTGAAGGGAAGAAACGTGCAGCGACGGCGTCGTCTGCGGGCTCGGGATTTTGGGGACGAAGGTAAGGTGGCACTGGGCCTAGTAGTCAGTGAGTGCGGGGTATGGCTCGCGCGGGTGAGAGAAGAGAGAGGGGAGGGTGGCCCGGGTGGGCTTGCTGGGCCGAATGTGGCTCTAGTCTAGTTAGGCAGCGCATTTTTTTTTCTTTTGCTCTTTTTCTTTTCCAATTTGATTTTCAAGAATGGTTTTAAAACCCTAATTCAAATATGTTTGAATTCAAACCTTTTCCAAATTTTTGCACTGTGATCGTAGCACTCAAAAGTGTGTCAAACACATATGTCCACTCAAAAACACTTTGGTCTTTTGAAAATAAAAATAAAACCATGCCTCATATGTATATAATAGAAAGGCAGAAAAATGGTTTTATTTGATTTCAAACTTCGAATTTTTTTATGCAAGCTCTAAATTATATGATGATATGAATTCAATACATGATTTGGCATTTGATGAAATTTGGGATGTTATAGTAGTAGTAGGAACTTGGTATTTTACAATGCCCACGCGCATATTTTATGTCTATTTTCATCAGGATCAGGACAGATGACGGACACACTGGACACAATTATTGGAGCATTTCTACTGGAGTGAAAAGGAGTAAAAACAACATAAATCGCTTATTTCGGAAATATCAATTACACCAGAAGAAAACCCGAAGCGAACAAAGTGTACACAAGGTTTAATGACCAACTTTACGGCGGGAATAAATTCTTTGGCCGTATAGTTGGCGTCGCCACCGCCTCCTCAAATAGTTTCACCCCGTGCAACTGGATCAGGGAGACGACATACAAAACTACTCGAAATCACTGAAACCTCACCTTCGGAAGGCATCCGGAGGAGGAACTAACCCACCGAGGATCCATCTTCACCCTGCACAGATCCGGGAGGCTAAGGCATCAATCTTCATCATCAACCGTTGCATCACCACCATATCCATCCATCCCATCTACATATTTTCTAGATCTTTTTGTAATTTCCGTACTCGTTGTGGATTTATACAAGTACTATTCATCTATGATAGATTCTATGTTTGCCATGATGTTGATTGCCTCCATGTCTGAGTACATCATTAGTTCTTGGTGAGATGGACAAACCCTAGTATGATACTGAAATAATATAAAGTTTATTATGATATTCATCACTATGACCATGTGTTAGATTGTCTTCATCTTGATGTTGGGAGAAGTCGACCTCTCAATATTTGCCTCTTGTGGGGACTTGATGGAGGGAACTACTTGTTGGTAGACGGAGGTGTGTTAGCACTTACAGTGACTATAAAGCTGTTGGCACTCTTTACGTATCAATTTGGGAACCGAGGAAACTCACGGAACACTATCCATGCCATGGGATACGTCCTGCGGGATTAAGTTCCTTAATAGCACAGTAATTCAATTGATGTTGATTGGTGTCTTCTGTGGTTATGAGGATGATGTGAGCAGTTGTTGCTGCCTATTTTTGTCCAAATACGGAGTTCCTCCCACACATACATAGTCGATAATGTTCATGATAATAATCTTTACCTTGGCCCTTTATAATGCTAGTTGTGTATCCTCTAATCCCTGAGAACGCTTTTCCCCATTACAGTTTCAAATATCTTTTACACACACGATACTTACTTTCTGTATTCAGTTTGTTTTACTTTACCTATTGTTCTCTTATACCAAAACCCCCAAAACACCTTTCTACATAATATTCTCATTCTATCTTGTTACTTAGAACTTTATTTTAGCATTTCTATTTTAGTATTTAAAATAAAGTTATTAGAGTTCACACTCCTTCTCTTTATGGGATCGATATATTTATTTCAAAACTAGCTACAAACGATCTGTGCACTTGCAGTCATCAGTAGCCCCCCGAGTATCTAGGTTGAATAAATTATTCCAACTAGATACTCTTAGAGTAGCATACATAGTGTTGTAAATTTTGATACTTTAGCCCCAAGCCTATAGGTGAAACTTGTCAAAGTTCCGACTAGATTCTTTAAAAAGGAATAAGAATAGCTTATAGTAAAAACTCATACTGTAGCCCCCGAGCCTCTAGGTGAAGATGTCAAAGTTCTGGCTAGATTCTCTAAGAGAACTAAGAATTTTGGAAGGTCGCCGCCAATGAGCAGTTCGCCAAGATCCATAAAGATTTGGAGGCTGAAAAGGGTAAATCTGTCTTTCTAAAGGAACAGATCACCAACAACAAGAGTCTGTTTTATTTTTAGTTCCCTGCTAACTTAATCCTGGACTTATTTCCTCCAAGTACTCATAGCACTGTTTGTTTTGTCCGACTTGCAGAAGCTGTCGCCAAGTCCAAGAGCATCATCGATCAGTCTAAGCATATCCAGGAGCTGGATGATTAAAATAAGATTTTGAAGGACCTAACCGACACAATCAAGATGCACGAGGAGGCTATGAAGTCTCTACAAGAATCTACCGCCACCGCGATGAATCGCTTGAACAAAGAAATTGCACTCCTCAAGGAACAGAAGAAAGTCGTTGATGAGAAGAACTCATGAGCCTTAAGGCGCACAGGAAACTTCAGAAGGAGTGTGACATCTTGGCGGAGACATGCCAACAAAATGAGACCAGCATCTTTGGTAAGCTTCCCCTGTCTTGTTTTTCAATTTTCTACAAGTCGGGTACTTAACGTAGTTGTTGAACTCATGTCCCTTGTCTTTGTCGGAAATGCAAATCCCATTGGCCTATCCAATTTGGGTGAGAATGATCCGTCTCCAAAGGAATGCATGGTTCTTGTAGGGAACTTCATTAACACTGCTATTGCCGAGGCCAAGGAGATAGCCAAGCCTCTGGACATCAATATTAAAGCCGTGGACTCCGTCATGAAAGTACTCGGAAATCCTCCGCTGAGCCTCCGAGCGCATTGTGAGTGATACGTCGGAAACGTATCTATAATTTTTGATGATCCATGCTTGTTTAGTATCTACTTTGCTTTTCTTGTCTACACTTTGAGGTGCTTTTTACATGTTTTTTGGTACTAACCTATTAACAAGTTGCCACAGTGCCAGTTGCTTGTTTTCTGTTGTTTTTGGTTTCAGAAAATTTAGTAAAGAAATATTCTCGGAATTGGATGGGAAAAACGTCAAAGTCAATAACTTCAATGGGGAACAAGAATCCAGAAGACGAGACGGAGACACAAGCCAGGGTGGCCATACCCCCCTAGGCGCGGGTGGGCCCTGCCCCATGCCTGGGAGGGGTGTGGCCCCTCTGGCCGCCTCCTCGGCCTCCCCCTTCGCCTATAAGAAGACCCCGATGCAGAAACCCTAAGCACCCAATCAAATCTCCATGAAACCGTCTGTATCCGCCGCCACCCTGCTGGAGGGGAGAACATCCCGGAGGCCTTCTCTGTGGTATGATGCGTGAGTAGTTCTACCTTAGACTATGGGTCCATGTAGTATATAGATGGTTGTATCTCCTCCTTTGTGCTTTCATGTATAGATCTTGTGAGCTCCGTTCATGATCAAGATCTAATCTATTTGTAATCATGCATGTTGTGTTTGCGGGGATCCGATGGATATTGAGATTATTATGTTGGTTTGATTAATGGTTTTGTCTTTATGATTCTATCATGTATGTGTTGTTTGTGATCTTGCATGCTCTCCATTTTTAGTAGCTATCTTGGCCAAGTAGTTGCTAGTGACTCCAAAAGGGGGTATTTATGCTCGATAGTGGGTTCATGCCTCTAGTTTCCAAGGGAAGTGACAATAATCTCTTCGGTTGTAGATGTGCTATTCCTACTAGGGAGAAAACAATGGTCTCTTGTTCATGGAACATGTGGACTATTTACCTTACACACTTTGCTTAAAGCAGTTGTCTGTTGCTTGCAACTTAATACTGGAGGGAGTTTGGATGATAACCTGAAGGTGGACTTCTAGTCATAGATGCAGTTGGATGGCGGTCTATGTATCTTGTTGTATTTCCCAATCGAATCTCATAGGATCTTTCTGACTAGTAATTGCATTGTTATGTCTTGCTCAGTTCCTGTCAATTGCCCTGCTATAATTTTTTTACCCTTCATGCCATGTTGTTTATCTAAGGAGAGAACCTCTAGTGAACTATGGACCCCGGTCCAATCTTTACCATTAACACATCTTCCACTGTTACTTGTTTACTTGCTGCAAACCATTACCTTCCACACCATACGTTTAATCCTTTGTTACAGCAAATCGGTGAGCTTGACAACCTCACTGAGTCGTTGGGGCAAAGTCTTGAGTTTGTGTTGTACAGGTCTCCGCATTGCTAGCAACACCTGTGTGACGTTTCCTTCCTCCTACTGGTTCGATAACCTCGGTTTCTTACTGAGGGAAAACTTGCTGCTGTGCTGCTTCACACCTTGCTCTTGGGGTTCCCAACGAAGTGCTCCTACATCAACTCAACACTGCATCAAGATTTTTCTGGCACCGCTGCCGGGGAGGCTAAGGACGTCTTCACTAGGGGAGTCCTTCACTTCCTTTATCTTTACTTTGTTTTTAGTTTTCTTTGTTTCTTTTAGTTGGTTTTGTTTGCCTCTTTTCAAAAAAAACCCAAAAAATTAGTCTAGTTTGGCTTGCTTGCTTTATTCAAAAACACAAAAAAATAGTTCCTGCTCTAGCTGCCACCTTGTTCTAGCTCACCATGTTGCTCCCCAAGTTTTCCATGAAAGATCTTGCAATAGGTAGTGGCTCCATAATTGGGAAAGATAATATTAAAGAATTTTTTAATCATGTTAGCAAGCATGAGGACATTGAGGATAAATCTATAGCAGAGCTTGCTCCTAATTATGAGATTGCTGCAGCTTCTTTAGTTCATATGTTGTAGGCTAGGTTTGTTAGCCTTAACCCCTTCATACAATTCTTGTTCCTAAAACTAAAAGAAGAAAAGAATGCTGAAAAGGGAGAATTTATCCTTGAAACTTTATCAAAGGAATTTCATGACGTTGCTAGGGAAGCCAAAAAGGTCTTTGAGAGTTTAAATATGCTAGGATCAAGAGTAGATGTTGTGGGTATTCCTGATAAAACTAAGCCTAGAGAAGAATTTAAGATACCCATACCCTTTAAGCTTGTTGGGATGGATGAAGCCTTTGAAAAGAATTTTGATTGGATTGCACCTGAAAATATTTTTGATAAAAGTAGTAGACTAAAGAGAGATGAGAAGGGATACTCCAAAACCCATTTGTATGAGATACCTGCAAGTATTGATATTAATGCTTCTTCATCTGAAAATACTTGATTCTTCTTGCTTCTTGTGCCTAACTTAAAGGAGTTAAAGAAAGTATTTGTTGGGAGATAACCCAAGAGTTTCCTTGAGTCTTGGAAGTTATTACTTCAGTAATGACCTCTCCTTATCCTTTTTGTTTGCTTTTTGTGCCAAGAATGACCTCTAATGAGAGGGAAGTAAGATTTGGGGAGTTGCTGTCCCGAAACAGATTTCTATCCTCCACGAAAAATATTCGTGAGGAGTCTTTGTAACTCGGATTTATCTCAAAATTAACGAATAAATCCCCCAGAATGTTAGCTAAATTTCCTTAGTTCAACACTTTTTTATTTGAGCAACATAAGATGTTCCAAAAAATCGGTTTCTACCTGTTGGTCTGTTTTGACAGATTTGTCATTATTTGCATTTGCTTCTTATTGATTCCTTTTTGGGTTCTTTTTGGAAATTGAGATTTTTGAAGGAGTTACTACAGTAGCTTGTGTTTTTAGTGAAAATCCTTGCTGTTCCAAAGCTTTGCCAGAGGTCTAATATCTTTTGAATACACTAATATTGCTAATGAAGATTGTGTGAAGTTTTGTATGAAGAAAAAAAATTAGATGTAGAGAGAGAATGATGTAATGAGATGAAGAATGGACAAAGTCTCAAGGTTGGGGATGCCACCATGGTGTCACCCCAAGAAATATTCAAGAGGTACAAGCGTCAAAGTTTGGGGATGCCCAAGGCATCCCCTTCTTCATCAATAAAAAGCTCAGGTCTGTCTAGACACTTTGTTTTTATTGTTTCATGCACAGTTGTATTGTTCTTGGAGCGTCTTAGTTTTCATTTGCTTTACTTAGTTTGTTTAGTTTGCTTAAGTAGTTTGGACCCCCATTCTTGCTGTGTTGTTTTGCAAATAAGTTGCTTGGTGTTGGAAAGGACTAGTAAGTTCTTGCTTGAAGTGAAAGAGGAGCTTGCATTGACTCTGACTTAGACTTTAGCATGACGTGCTAGGTGTTGTTTTGACCTTATGCTTAGTGATTATTGCTGTAGCATGTCTTGTTACAAAAAATTGGGATTGCTTAGTGTGCCTTGAAGAAATTATGCGTTGTTTTAGCATGCAAAAGCATAGTATTGTGGTATTCTCCTTTGATGTTTTGCTTGGGTTGACTTGGCACATGCTCACACCATGTTATGACTATGACAAGTCACCATGAGCCTCTATGATCATTTAGTCCTTGAATTGTAGTACCACTCTGTGCTTTGATTAGTAATGCTTTGTTGCACTGCATGATTATGGCCATTATTGCTCTCTTAATTGGTTGCTCCCAGTCTTTTGCTAGCCTCCACTTGTGTGACTAAGTTCTACTCATGCTTCCAACTCCCAAGAAACCAAGTTTTTCCAAAGTGTCCACTATAAACTCCTATGCATGGTGTGTTACACCATTCCAAGTATATTCTTGTTTTTAGCTATCTTCCAATTAAAAACTATTTTGTTATGTAAAAACTTAGTGATTAAATCCCTCACAAACTTGATGGCACACTTTATATTCTTTGCCCCTAATAAACGTGAACCATTGTGTCATGTATGTTGATATGCTTGCACTTATACGTTGGAATTAGCAGAACCGTGCTGTCACGGGGAACGTTTTCAACATTGCACTTGTACTTTGTACTCAGTTGATATCATGCTCTTTTGTCTATGGATGTCACCAGTGTGAAATAAAGAGGGAACTTGTAAGTCCATGGAGTTTTTATCCTGTGTTAGAGAAACGCCTGGGCCGCTAGCCTAAGCCATGCCTAATCATGGTGGAAACTTGCAGCATGACCATAGTGACATCTATGAAGCATTCTTCTTATAAAAAAAGAGACACATTGAGAAAAGAGGAAAGAGAGAAAAATGCACCATATTCCCATGGTAAATAAGAAGATTGTTGAGATGCTCATTGTCTGCTTGCCTTGTCATTTTGGTTATGGGATAGCTCCTGTACCATGTGCAAGGGGTACCCCGTTGGTGGTTCTCAATGATATGCAAATACTTACAATGACAAGAACTTACAAGTGACTAAAGTTGAGTAGCATGAGGTGTGGCCCTCGTATTCAAGGGACTTGAGATTGCCAACTTATACTTCGTCAAGCATATACTCCATTTTTGTTCACTTTAACCTTAATCACTTCAAGATGCTTATGATAGGGGCAATGAGGGCTGAAAGATAACAAGTACCATAATTTTTGGAATCTCTTTTTTAAAACTTGAAATCCCTGCTTCCTTTATAAAAGGCCTTTCTTCCACCACTATTGAGTCTCCACCTTCTACCTTTAGGCACCATTAAGAGAGGATAGTTGTCATTCTGTGTGCAGTGTTCCAAAGCTTATTGATTGATGCATACTGTGATATTACTTGTTCTTCTGCTATTTATTTCTAGTCACCCTTGTGAACTTTGAAGGTGTCTTATGCATCTATTTTCTACTCTATGAGGGACAAGCTGATTGGCACTATGCTATGTTTTCTATATGTGAAACAAACAAACGTTTTTCAAAGCATGTTATTCATGATCTTTGTTTGTAGCTTGTCATGTTGCATGCATAGTTACTATGTCCCCAATGCAGAATCCCTAAGCACCCGATCAAATCTCCATGAAACCGTCTATATCCGCCGCCACCATCGTCCCTAGATCGAGGAGGGTGTGGCCCCTCTGGCCACCTCCTCGGCCTCCCCCTTCGCCTATAAGAAGCCCCCGATGCAGAAACCCTAAGGACCCGATCAAATCTCCATGAAACCGTCTATAGCCGCCGCCACCATCGTCCCTAGATCGAGGGGATCTGAAGTTCTTCCCGGCACCCTGCCGGAGAGGATATCATCCCAGAGGCTTTCTCTCTGATATGATGCGTCAGTAGTTCCACCTTTGACTACGAGTCCGTTTAGTAGCTAGATGGTTGTATCTCCTCCTTTGTTCTTTCATGTATAAATCTTGTGAGATCCGTTCATGATCAAGATCTAATCTATTTGTAATCATGCATGTTGTGTTTGCGGGGATCTGATGGATATTGAGATTATTATGTTGGTTTGATTAATGGTTTTGTCTTTATGATTCTATCATGTCTGTGTTGTTTGTGATCTTGCACGCTCTCCGTTGTTAGTAGCTATCTTGGCCAAGTAGTTGCTAGTGACTCCAAGAGGGGGTATTTATGCTCGATAGTGGGTTCATGCCACTAGTTTCCAAGGGAAGTGACAATAATCTCTTCGGTTGTAGATGTGCTATTGCTACTAGGGAGAAAACAACTGTCTCTTGTTCATGGAACATATGGACTGTTTACCTTACACACTTTGCTTAAAGAAGTTGTCTGTTGTTTGCAACTTAATACTGGAGGGGGTTCGGATGATAACCTGAAGGTGGACTTCTAGTCACAGATGCAGTTGGATGGCGGTCTATGTATCTTACTGTATTGCCCAATCGAATCTCATAGGATATTTCTAACTAGTAATTGCATTGTTATGCCTTGCTCAGTTCCTATCAATTGCCCTGCTATAATTTTTTACCCTTCATTCCATGTTATTTATCTAAGGAGAGCACCTCTAGTGAACTATGGACCCCGGTCCAATCTTTACCATTGATACATCTTGCACTGTTACTTGTTTACTTGCTGCAAACCATTACCTTCCACACCATACGTTTAATCCTTTGTTATAGCAAACCGGTGAGCTTGACAACCTCACTGATTCGTTGGGGCAAAGTCTTGAGTTTGTGTTGTGCAGGTCTCCGCGTTGCTAGCAACACTTGTGTGACGTTTCCTTACTCCTATTGGTTCGATAACCTCGGTTTCTTACTGAGGGAAAACTTGCTGCTGTGCTGCTTCACACCTTGCTCTTGGGGTTCCCAACGAAGCTCTCCTACATCAACTCAGCGCTCCATCAGTGAGCTGGAAAGATTCTTCAATCCGGGTAGGAGCTAGGATGGCATTTACCATGACTAAGGCGCATTACGATAATGCTAACATTGACATGGTAACCTCTGGGATGCTTGCCATTGACGAGGAAGGGAACAAGGTCAACAGTGATGCCATTTGGGCCTCCCTCACTGGCTACGACACCAGAGATGCCAATTTAGTCAACAAAAACGTTTTTGTGCCCTTGGAAATCTTGGACAATGAGACATCAGAGTCTGAGTCACTAAAGACAGCCGACTTTGCTGATGATTCCCAGGATGGCTCTCCTGCTGCTGACGATGCAGCTTCAAAGTTTCCTACACTAGAGGCATAAAAACACTTTGTACTAATTACCTCTCTGGTTATGTAATATGTACGTGGAAAACAAAGTCAGATGCAAGGCAGAGAACTTGGCTACAAGCCTCCTGCTAGTTTATCTAAGTCCAGCATGTATATAGTTGTGTATTTGATTAAGCAAGTGCTGGCTTATCCATTATTCTGGTTTTTATGCTTGACCTTTCGTGATACGAAAAACCCTTAGCACATAACTATGCGCTTAGGCGATGATGCCTAATGGCACCATTAGGACCAGAGTGCAAAAGGCCGGCTTCGAGTGCCGAAAAGTCACTACTCCAGAATCAACATTAAAACAAAAGAAAACGTGTAGACCAGAAAACTTAAGCTAACGCCCATAGGCGGAATTTTCACAAGTGCAAATGCAAAGCTTACACATAAAGGGTTTTTCATGATCCAAAAATGAACACTAAAGGAGGTAAAAGAATCAGGTATATGAGTGAACCAAATGCTTTATTTCATTGATCATATAAAGGTACATAGTATATAAGAAAATATGCTAACTGTAAAAGGGACATAGCTATGCTATGTTCCATGGCCGATCAAACTCCGGATAGTCATCATCAGTGTCACGTCTCTTGCGCTTGTGATCTTTGTTTGTCCTATCTTTCAACTCGCGACTATCAACGAGGTAATAGGAACCATTCAGCGGCACTTTGGTTATGAAGAACAGTCCTTCCCAAGGCGTGGATAATTTGTGTGACTTTTTCTGCTTAAGTCGGAGCACTATACCACCCCCTCTTTAAACGAGTGATGTCTAACGCGGCGACTATGGTAGCTGCATAGCTTCTGCTAGTAGATAGCGGATTTCTGGGCTGCTAATGGCAACAATCATGGCCACTCTTCATTAGGACTCCAAGCAGAGTGTTGTAGCAAGCTTATTTTCCCCATAAAGGTGACTCGAGGGTTTATATCGAACTCTTGGGGAATTGGAAGGATATTTGTCTTCTTCTCTTCAAGCAACCCGTAAAGTAAAATAATTTGTCTTGTGTCCCCAACTCCACCAAGTGGTTTTCAAGCACAAGGTTTCGTATTATTAATATGAAATAAAGTATAATATAAAATGAAATAAATAAATCAAATAAAGTAAAGTAATGCAAACTAAATGATATGGAATATAGTAGAGTTGTTTTTTGGGTTTTTATGAGTGATTGCAAGTAGGGAAAGTATTTTTGTATTTTCCAAATAATAAATTGAAAAAATTATAAATGATAGTAGATGCAATGGACAGGTGTTTCTTATGATAAAAATTGGACCGGGGTTCATGGGTTCACTTGTCTACTCTTTTTTTAAGATGTAGTGATCACAAAAAATTCATCAATGATAAAGATTCATGGAACTTGTATATGTGTTTGATAAATAAATCAATATGGGCATTAGGTTCTAACATAGAGATGAAATACATCTCTCTTATACTCCTCAAGAAAGGAAAACTATGCAATCTTGAATTAAGAATAAATAAGAGTATAGATTTAAGCAATATATCATGATGTTTGCAGTACAAATATGCTACCTTGATCTAACAAGGTTATCACACTGTCACATGATAATTATAGCACATGATTTCACTTTATCCCTAGTGAGGCAGCAAAATAAAGGTAAAAACCAAAGTAGATCTTGAATATTGTTTGTCACAATTCAATCTCTGCCACCATGGTACTCCATCGCATACACACCACTATTCAAAAAATCGTCCGATATGCCGATTTATCGTCCGATTTATCTCTTATCACTAGGTGACCGATAAGTCGATTAATCAATTTATCACCCAATAAATTGATTTATCGCCCGATAAATCGGCCGATACACCCAAAAATCACTAATTTTGGGTTGACCGAGAAGTTAACGATAAACGATATCCTCAACATTGATACACACTTCTCCCCATACAAGTTCTTGCATACAAGCTGGATCAAAACAAGCAATTAAGAACGGGGTGCATGATATGTATATATTTATACATCTTACACAAAATATATTCCAACCTCAAATATCAAATCATAGAACAAAGATCCACCACATAGGAATTACAAATATGACCATAATCATGTAGGGCAGCTCATATGGTACTATATCTATGAAGAACAAGAGAGAAATAGATCAAGCTACTGCCACAAACACATAACCCGTAGGTGGACTACTCCCTCTTCATCATGGTGATGATGCTTGAGATGTTGGGGAGGGTGGAGATCTCCCCGGAGGTGGCTTCGGCAGAGTTCCCCCCTCCAATCTTTGCTAGATATGACTCTATTTGGTGGTGTTTTCGTCTTTGGTGTGCCTGTCTTGAGGACTCCCCGGGGATCCTTATATAGGGATTTTTAGGTCAAGCGAACTATGTGGGCCAAAGAATCAAGGCGATCAGACGGCCGAGGAGGGAGATAGCATAGGTGGTGCGCCAACCTGGGTTGGGCGCGACACCTAGGATATCTTGGGCCTCCTGGCCCTCCTGGTGGGATTCTTGTGCTCTAGATTCTTATCTTGGATAAATATTGGCATTCATATAGGTCCTAAAACATCAAAAACATTGAAAACAGGGTTTTTCTACCTTGCCAGGTTATAGCCAAAATAAAGGGGATCATTGGTAAATCCTAAAAAATCAATATGAAACATGGATATACCATTATATATGATGCAAATATGTGGGAAAACATGTTAACAAACTACAAAGTTCATGTATGCATTTTACATGCATCAACATCCCCAAGCTTAATGATATGTCCAAAATGTATCTACTTTTCCGAACACTTTTGCTATTGTTTCTCCTCTAAACTTGTGTGATATGGATACAACTAACACGGACGGACGTTGTTTTCAGCAGAATTACCTTGGTGTCTAGTTTTTGTGCAGAAAATCAACTATCAAGAAAAATCCCAGAAAATATGCCAAAATCCTATTTCACCAAAAGATCCACGGAGCTAGAAGACGAGACTGAGGGGAGCCCTGGGTGGCCCACACCCCCTGCCGCGTGGGTGGGCCCACGCCGCGCCTGGGAGGGGTGTGGACAGCCCAGGCACCTCCTCGGCCTCCCTCTTCGCCTATAAGTTACCCCTTTGTAGGCTACGGGGATGGTAGGGATTGGATGAGTTCTATCATGTAATCGAATAAGATTGTTAGGGCATAGTGCCTAGTATCTCTATTAGTGCTATATGACTTTGTTGCGACTTGTTGTGCTTAATGCTTGTAACTAGGGCCTGAGTGCCATGATCTCAGATATGAACTTATTATTGAATCATTATGATAGTATTGTTTGTGATCTTATCTGCAAGTTGTGTACACATATCATTGTCCGGATCCAAAGGCCTCGAAGTAACAGAAATTGGGACAACCAGAGGGGATGGCTGTGATGTGAGGATCACATGTGTTCACGTAGTGTTAATTCTTTGCTCCAGTGCTCTATTAAAATGAGCACCTTAATTGCGAGTAGTTCCCTTGAGGCCCCGCTGCCACGGGCTGGCTGGACAAAAGATGTTGTGCAAGTTCTCATCGCGAGCACGCATGACTATATATGGAGCACATGCCTATGATTGTTTAGTACTTGGATGCTTATTCTTATTTATCTGCAATGCCCTAGATCTTGAAGTTACATGTTTAGACTCGTCCATGCAACGCCGGTCCATCCATCCCTATGCCTACCACGCTCATATCCTACTGTTTGCTACCACTGTTACTGTTGCTCTTGTTTTGCTGCTGCTGTTGCTACCGATAAACTTCTATGAGCAAGAACTATTTCCAGGTCCAGCTGAATTGACAACTCAGTTGTTAAGGCTTGCAAGTATTCTTTGGCTCCCCTTGTGTCGAATCAATAGATTGGGTAATACTACCCGCGAAGACTATTGTGATCCCCTATACTTGTGGGTCATCAAGACTATTTTCTGGCACCGTTGCCGGGGAGCATATCTTATTTGTAAGTTCACTTGGATCTATTATTGTTCACTGCTACTCCTTTCATCATGGGGAAGTCTCGTGATGGAAAGTTTCTTATTTTACCATCCACTACAAGAAGAGGTACAGTCCTAAACACCTCTGTTTCTCTTGACTCACCGTCTGTTATAAGTAAGCTTGTTACACCACCACCACATACTCATGCTACACACACTTCTACTACTGCTGAATCTGAAACTTCTTTTGATACTCATGATGTTACTTCTATTGTGCTTCATGCAAGTGGTTCATTAGGTACTTTCCTAGATTCTACAATGGCTAGTCTAGGAAACACTAAAACTCCTAGTGAAGACACTTTTACACCTGTTAGCTCACCTGAGTCTAGAGAGAGTTATGATATTAATGATGGCTACATTGAGTTTACTGATGATTTTGTTGAACAGTGCCGAAACACACATGGTGCTAGTGCTATTAAGAGTCTCCTTGCAAGATGTACAATTATTCCTAAACTGTCCTCTAATCCTAAGTTTTCCACCTCTCCCATAGATATCAAAGATAAAGATTATGATTTCTCTCTTGATTTATCCTATTTAGACATTGTTGAGAAAGAACCTTTTTGTGGGACTGAAAATGAGAGTGTTGTGGCTCATATGAATGAGCTTTCTACTATGAGTGCTTTATTCTTTGATGATTTTAAGATGCCCAAGTACTTTGTTACTAAGATCTTCCCTTTTTCACTAAAAGGAGAAGCTAAGGCTTGGTTTAATAGAATACCACCTGGTTCCATTGATAGCCCTGATTGCTTGATTGCTTCTTTCTTCCAGAAATATTTTCCTACTAGTGCTAGACATGCTGCTTTGCAGAGACTTTTTGATTTAAACAGGGAGAAGAAGAGAAATTGTCTGATTCATGGACAAGGTTCTTTGTCTTGATTCATGCACATCCTAGATGTCCATTACCTAAAAATGAGCTTCTTGATATTTATTATAATAAACTAACTGATGATTCTAGGACATACCTAGATAGTTTTGCCGATTGTGTTTTTAGGAAAAGAACTCCTACAGATGCTGAAGAATTAATGGCTAAAATAAGAAAGAATTATGATGATTGGACTTCAACTGAGCTAAATACACATGAGCCTATTACTCCTGAACCAGTTGTACCTTAATAAGATACAATGCCAACACCAAAGAAGAGGGGAGTTATTGCATTAAACGATGAAGTGATGAAAGAAGATAAGAAATGTCTAAAGGAGAAAGGTATTAGAGCTGAAGATGTGAATAATCTACCTCCTATAGAAGAATTATGTAAGCCAATTCCCCACTCATCCACTATTGAGGTACACTCTTTCCAACACTTTGATGAAGGTGATATTCCTTATGGTAAGCCTCCTGATCAATGTTTAGAGGAACTTGATATTTTTATTGTTAAACAAGGTAATTTTAATAAACAAGTTCAGAATCATTTATTGGAAAACTCTAGAGCTATTAAAGAGTTGAAAGATATTGTGAAAAGAACTTCTAATGATATTAAAATTCTTTGTAAACACTTTCAAATGTTCAAACCCAACTTGATCAACTTGCTAAGGTACAAAAGATATGCTAGTTAATGCCTCAAGTGATAAACATGCTTATGGAATTAGAACTAGGAGTGGTATAGCTACTCAAGATCCCTTATATCCTGAAGGACACCCTAAAAGAATTGAGCAGGATTCTCAACAAGGTGAACGTAGTGGTAGTAATCGTAAGAGAACAAAAAAGAAACATAAAATAGTTGAGGAACCACTTGAACCTGCTGTAGATCCTAATATCTGTCTCTGATGTTGAAACTGAGAGTGGTAATGATAAAAATGATGCTCCTAATAAGGAGTAAGTTGAGGAAGAACCTGAGAAGCACACTAAGAACACTAGGTACACTAAGGAAGATTTAATTGCTAAGAAACATGGTAGTGACAGATAATCTTGGGTGTAGAAATCTATGTCTTTTCTAGGTAAGAAACACAAGTCAAAGAGGGAAGAACACTACAACAAGTTCTGTGAGTGGATGAAGCCTTTATTTTTGCAAATTCCTTTGACTGATGCTATTAAGTTGCCTCCTTATTCAAAGTATATGAAGGATATTATCTCTAATAAAAGGAAGATTCCTAACGAGGAAATTTCTACTTTGCTTGCTAATTATTCCTTCAATGGTAAGGTTCCAAAGAAACTTGGTGATCCAGGTATACCAACTATTCCTTTCTCTATTAAGAATAATTATGTTAGAACTTCTTTATGTGACTTGGGATCCGGAGTTAGTGTTATGCCTTTTTCTCTCTACAAGAGACTCTAGCTAGAAAAGTAGATACCAACTGATATATCTTTGCAAATGGCTGATAAGTCAACCACTATTCCTGTTAGTATACGTGAGGATGTTCCTGTTCAAGTGGCTCATAATTTCTTGGTTTTAACTGATTTTGTTGTGCTTGAAATGCCTGAAGATGATAATGTGTCTATTATTCTTAGGAGACCTTTTCTTAATACTGCAGGTGCTGTCATCAATCGTAATCAAGGAAAAGTAACATTCAATATTAATGACAAAGAGCATACTATTTATTTCCCCAAGAAGGTTGCTAAGAGCTATTGCCTAAATTCCATTGAAAATATTGAGAGCATCAAGGTTGGAGAAATATATTGTCCCATTCCACAAGAAAATTTTGAAACTATTATGATTAGGACCATTGCTATCAAATATGAGGTAACATAATCACCTTGTAGAATGCAAAGTTTTGTTTCATATAAGATTGTTTTGGTAACAAGACTTGATCAACCTTGTTAACAAAAGGATTTTAATGAACAAAATAATGTTTTCACTGTGGTTATACTTGCTTTCTTTTACTTTTCTCCTTCCTAGTCCTTGCCTTTTATCTTGTTAGATTTTGTTTTGTTAGTTGTTTGCTTGTTAGAGTGTCTTAGATCTCTTGTAGTTTTGTTTTTGGTTTGCTTTTGATTCTTCTAAAAACTATTTCTGCGAGAAAATCAATTTTCGTACCCTGAAAATTGGCCAAAAATAAAGTTTCCCAAAAAATCCCAAAAAACTCAAAATAAATTTATCCTCGAAAAAGGGGCAGAGGGGCACCTGGAGTGACCCAGGGGCTACCCCAGGCCAGCACACCCAGGGTGGGGACGGGTACCCCCTAGGTGGCGCCTGGGTGGGGTGTGGCCCACCTGGGCCCCTCCAAGGTGCCTCCTCCCAACTATCTTCTTTCTCTCTCCCAAAAAACACCGGAAAACTTTCTAAAGCTTGAGTTCCTATTGTTCTTGATCGCGAATTTTGATCTCCTTGCTCAGCCCATCTTTGTCGCTGATTTTTGGAGGGATTGCTCCTTGGTATGTGCCTCCTCCACTTGTCCAATTAGATTTGTGATTGGTAGATTGTATCTTGAGTATTTTTCTTCTATAGGTGACAGGTTGTGTGAGCTTGCATGCTTGTTCTATGCTTAGAGATTTCATTTTGATGCATGTGTATCCCTCTAGCAAGTTCCTATAGTAGTTTCTCATCATTTATCAACTTGGAAATCACTTGGTTTAATGTTTGTCTAAAAATTTCAGAAAGGAAGATGACTGCATACCCACTAAATCAATATGATTTGATGGTGCCTGAGCCAATGAAAGTTCATCGTGAGGAAGGAGTCTTCCCTTCCATTTACCAAGGCCATGAATTTATGAGAGCCGCGGGGATCTTCCAAGATTTCCAAACTATGATTACCGATGCAGGGTTGGAAGACTTTATTGAAGGGGAACCACTTCAATATGTTAAGCTAACCATGGCTGTTGTGCAGGACTTCCGGTTTACTTGGTCTTCATCTAATCCCATGGTCCATTATAAAATATACAATCTAGCTGACGACCTGCCTTTTGTTGATTTCTGTGCAGCAATTAGAGTACCTCAGTGGGGATCTTGTGAGAAGATCAAGGAAAGTCCCAAGTCACTTATGGATTTATATGTGGAGATTTGCCAAGGTTTCGTCTTCTCAAAGGAAAGTGGTAAAATTCGGAACATTCAGTTGCCAGCCATTAGATATTTTGCCTATTTCATTGCCAAGTGTGTTCTTGCTAGAAAGATTGCTAGAAAGTTATCGTCTTTTGATCTAGCTTTTATCGCAGATGCTTTGAATATGAATAGATCTTATAACCTGGGTGCTTTGATAGCTTACCGTCTTACCACTAACCGCGAGAAGGGTGGAATTTGTGGAGGTCTCATTGCTTTTAGGTTGTTAGCTTTCCATGGTTTAGAACCTCACCATTCAGATTATCGGTTCCCCATAGAGAGGATTGATCTTGAATCCATGATTCAGCATAATTTTGTTTCTTTAGGGGCTACTATGAGAAGTTTACCGTATGAACTATCTTTTGCCAAGCGTGGTTGGAGAGGGGGTAGGACTGATAAAATAGTTTATTTGCCTGCACCAGCTTTGTTTAATTTTGATAACAGGCAAGGATGGTCCCTCACGGAGGAGGAGTTTGACATGTACGTGGCGGAGCTCTCCCAGTAAGAGGAGAATGTTGGAGAGGATGCCGAAGATGATTCGGTTCAGACCTCCAACTTGGGAGAGTCTTCATACCAGCTGCCCTCCTATGATTGGGGTGCGTCTTCTTCTTCATCGCAAGCGCCTGACTATGATAATTCCTATGATGACCAACCAGCTTGGGGTTACTACCCGCACTATTGAGCCCCACTTAGGCCAAAAGCCTAAGCCTGGGGGAGATATACCGAAAAAACACTCATCTATGTATCATGTTCGGTCGGTTCTTTGTATATTCATTGTTTCGCTTTCTTTTTGGTTCTTGCTGCTGCTTTCTCAAAAACACAAAAATACCAAAAATATTTTGGTTGTTTCTCTTGGTTTGTTTCTTTGATTTTTTGCTTTGGTTTTCCTTAAAAGAAAATTCCAAAAAGATTTTGCTTTGTTTGTTTTTGCTTTGTTTGCTTGTTCTAAAAAATCGAAAACACGAAAAATATTTGTTGTTCTTCTTTGGTTTTGTGAGTTCTTTGCAGGGTTCAACCGTCCTCAGTGGATTTTGGTTTCATGTTATTATTCAAGTCACACAAGTGAAGGGAAATAATGAAGATTAATACAACTTGAGGTGTGGTAAGAGGCTGGTAATAAACTCTATTTGTTTTCATTTTTGTACATATACTCATCATTGTGAGCATGCTTAGTCTGTTCATGTAAGGTGTATGTTATTATGGATGCTTAGTAGTTCTTGCTTGTTTGTGATTAGCTCCAGCTTGCTAATAGTTTGTAGCATGTCATAAGAATGTTTGCTTGCATTGTTTTTTTTCATATTTTGGTATGATATTGTGGTATCCTCCTCTAAATGTTTCATGTGAATCGACTTGGAACATGCTCACGCATGTATATGACTAAATAATAGTCAGTAAGCCTCGATAATTTATTTTGCCTCAGAGTTCTTGTATCACTTTCATGCCATAATTAGTCCTGTTTTGTTGCAACCATGATTATGACAATTATTGCTCTCTCGTTTGTTGCTCCCTCTCTATTGCTAGCCTTCACTTGCACTGAGTATGAGCTCTACTTGTGCTTCCGACTCCCCGAAACCATTATTGCCAATTGGGTCCACCATACCTACCTATTAGCATCATTTGCTATTTCAGTGCATATTCTATATGCCTTGTTTTCTTCCAAATAAAATGTTTGACTGTAACACCCTCGCCTGATAAGGCTGAGTTCATGTGTATAGTGCCATTCCCTGGATCGGTTCACTAGCACACACAGTACAAAATGATACCAAATATAACTGTGCATCATAAATACAACGAATATGATCCAGAATTTACATTATTTATTCAAGTACACCTCGGAAAACGAATACAAGGTAGATCTCCATCCTTCAAATGTGCCACAGGCGAACAATTGTTGAGTGGCGTCTCGCGACCTATAAACGATCACTCAGATACGATACAACCTGCAACATGAAACGTTGCAGCCACGAATGGTCAATACATTGAATGTATGGCAAGTAGGCTAAAGTGGTTAACAACAGGTCTATCAACTACATGCTTATTTGGCCAGGTGGAGTTCAGGCTCATTTGCATAAAGCAACAGTTTTATCCTAACATTTATAACAAAGTAGTTTTCCAATACGATAATAGGACACTCTGGTTCACTCCCAGGTGCTCCTACCCAATTATGTTCACCCAACAAGTTTTAAGTAATTAAGAAATAAGGATGAGTGAGAAATATCATAGCATCAGTATCAGGTCACTCAAATTGTCCATAACCGGGGACACGGCTAATCGATTAGTTTATACACCCTGCAGGGGTTAGTACACTTTAGCCATGTGACTTGGCCAGCCCAGCTCATACCACCACTCTCATATTGGGTGATGATAGGGAGAAGTCCAAGAAAGAACCGTTCGGGAAGTAGCTCCCCAATCCCGACACGCACCGGTCCAACCTACACTATCTACATCTCTGGATACGCGGGTTCGAGTTACCACAACCTACTGAGTTCAACCAACCGCCCATTCCATTATTAGCACATGGTTGTACACGAAAGCTACCAAACAAAGAAACCAATCCTTTCTCAGTGTCCTGGGCGGCATTCCCCACCATAAATACACTCGATGACCCAATCAATGCCATTCTGCCCAGGTGGTTCATTAAAACATATTGGTTTGTCATTAGCAAAACATAAGCCTTTCAAAACGTATAACTTTTCATGATGTGATTCCCTTCCTCGTCTAAATAGCATAGCTAAGCAATCTACCAATACGATGGCTCATAAACAAGGAATACTAGGGAATAATATGGGATATAACATAGCATATACACATCAATTCCTACATATGCAATTCTACAAAAACATCTACAATGCATAGGAAAACAGTAGGACATTTATGACCAAGATAGCACCACTTGCCTTTGTTGTAGATGTAGTCGATTAGATAATCCTCACAATCCTCATAGATATAATGGTTGCACTCGTCATAACCACAATACTTGCAATCATAGTAGTTGCAATCACAGTAGTTGCACTCCTCGCAATCTAACGTTTGAACCAAACACAACAAACACCATTCAAAACATTGCAAACATACAACAGTGCAACATTACAAGAAAACAATGATGAACAGATGCATGCATGACGATTTAATAAGTCACAATGGTTGTTACTTTAGTTCTGAACATAGTTAGATTACATGATGCATGTGGAAAGTCATTTAATGCACTAAAGCTTTTATTACTAAAGTTGTATCGATTTAATATGGTGTATACCACTTTAACTGAACTAAAGATGTTTATGTCGTATTAAATTGTGAACTAGATGCTACTGGATAGATAATGCAATTTAGAGACAGTGGCAATTTGAATCACCTAAAAAGGAGTTATAGATATTTTCTTATGATTAAAACACTATTTCAATGGGTTTAAATATTTCTGTATGAATTTCTGTTTTAACAGTACCAAATAATTTGTCATGAAATTTCTCTGTATAGCTATTGTCAATACAAAACCTTAGCACTTGGATTCACCCTAATCAGAGTTATAGATCTTTTTGTATGATTTAAATAGTGTTTAATGGTTTTACATGATTCATATAGTTTCTGTTGTCTAAAAATCAAACTAAAATTATATCTGTAATCTCCACGGAATTGTGATTTCAGGGATATATTATTTGTAATTATCTGAATAGTATTTTTATTTTCTTATGAATTTATTACTCTAAATAAGCCATTAAACCATTTAAATCTTCACGGCAAAACGTTATAGTCAAAGGCTGAACTAATTGCATAATGATGATCTACATGGAACCTGCTTTCCAACGGTATATCATTTATATTTTTGTGACAAGCAATTAATTTACTATGAATTTAATGATTTATAAGGCCATTAAAACTAATTAAATTGCTACGGGTTAAATAATCTGCAAAGGCTAGATCCAACCAGATATTATTAAATTAAATTACAGTAGCTTCAATTTGATATATTGTTCATATTTTTCGGAGTTACAGATAATTTCTTATGAATTTATTAACCTAAAAGACCATTAAAACTAATTAAATTACTGCAGTAACCACGTACAGTAAAAGTTGGATCTATTCTGATAAGATGATTCTACGTGAAATTATCTTCAATTTGATATATTATACGAAATTTTTGGACATGGTATGAATTTCTAATGAATTTTACAAGTTAGATCTATAATAAGCAATTTTAAATTCGAACGGAATATTTCAGGGAATATTCCGCTGACTGGACGGGTTGACTTTGCATGCTGACTGGGACTAGATGTTGACCTTATGTTGACGTGGCGTTGATGAGGAAGATGACCGGGATGACGACATGGCACGCACCGGTTTGATTGGATCTCGACCGTCTGGATAGGATCGGGTGGCTAGAAGAAGAGATTGACCCGATTTTGGCTCAGAATAGACAAGAAATAGATCTGTGTTAGAGAGACAAATCTGTAGGTCAAATCGAAAAACTCAAAACATGAAAGTTGTGGGGAATCATTATTCCTACCTTCTCATCAAAGGAATTTGGATTTGAAGAAACGAGCGCGAGTACATCTTGGATTTACACCGTAAGATCTGAAATATTGCGATACGAAATTCTCCGGCTGTGGTGGATGAAAAGAGGTGAGGTTTGTCGGGATTGAAAGATTTCGACGCGTTCTTCAACTTTCGTTTTTTGACCGAAAGCAAACGACGAAGTCTAGATGGGTTAAAAAGCGAAACAAGATTCGGGCATATGTAGATTCAGGATTTCGAGAGGAAAAACTCGTACAGCTGTGGGTCCACGAGTTTATATAAAGGTTTAGGATGGTTTAGAGATAGGCCTTGGAGTAGGGAACAAGTAGAAACAAACGGAAGTCGATTCAGAGTTGTAGATAAAAAGTTATAAGAGTTTGAATAGAGATAGGTACAGAAAATCAGTTTTCGCACGCTTTTTGGAGCAATTTGGGCATGTACGTGCACGCTGGCCGGCTGGCTCGGTCCGGGTGGGCCGGCCCGTTAGAACTTTTTTTTCTTTTTTTTCTATTTACTTGTTTTCCTTATATCTTTTGCATACGAACTCCAAATGACGCGATTCTTGTTTCTAAATTTTTCTAAAATCGAATAGATTATTGTAGGATTAAATTTGTAATATTTTTACTAGTTTGGAAGTAGTGGATTTACAAATCCTTGTATATTCCATTTTATTTATATCTTTATGTGTTTGTATTTATTTCATAACTTTTTCATACTAGCTTCAAATGAGCTCAATTTTGTTTCTAAAATTTTGTAGTATTAATTGGATCTCTTTAGGCTATGATTTAGCAATAGTTTATGCCTTAGCAACAGTGGGTTTTAAGAAGTCAATTTAATAACTCTTAGGAACATTTGGGCGAATCAACTATAAGATTTAGATATCAGGATTTGGATTTAGTTTGTGAGAACTTTGCATGGATATAATGAAATGCTTATGAATGATTTATGATTTTCATTTTGAAATCTTGCACACCAATTCTACAATCCATAATCAATCCATGCCCTTTTGCCTATATGGCTACTTAGGTCATAACAAAAGAATATAAGATTTTGAATTCAAGGTTGAGAGGATTTTCTATTCAAAAAGTTTCTTCTCTTTGAGAATTTTCAACATAGTCAAACAATAAATCAAACTGATTTATTTATTTCACATTCCAAAATTAGGAGAATTTTGGGATGTGACAGACTACCACCCTTAAAAGAAATCTCGTCCCGAGATTTGGGAAGGCTAGAAAGAAAGAAAGGTTCGGGATCCATTAGGATGCTACCACCCTTAAAAGAAAATTGACTAGGTCACTTCTTGAGGGTTCACTTGGCTAAGGTAAATTCTCCTCTAGACATTTATTGACACAATGTCTCTTGCACATTCTAAACTTCATGATTGACAGATTCCAAGAAAACACTACTCGAACTAGCAGAACTCTCATGGTGGTCAATTAGGGGATGTTTACTTCACGGTGCCCATTAACCATGGTTGAGATTCATTCTTACCGTATATTCCTACGCTAAGCACTAGGTGCTTTTATAAGGGTGTAACAATATACCATTCTAGGGTTTAGGCTCAACGTCGACTC
Organism: Avena sativa; assembly: GCA_916181665.1. Taxonomy (NCBI): domain Eukaryota; kingdom Viridiplantae; phylum Streptophyta; class Magnoliopsida; order Poales; family Poaceae; genus Avena; species Avena sativa. Next base: position 225,689,652 of record OV702296.1, read on the forward strand.
TCTGCTAAGGTTGTAAAGGGCACTCAAGATTCGAAAAGCCAACAGTACAAGAGCGAATAATAAGAGTAGTAGGAATGGTGATCAATCCAACCTGCACCCAAATCAATACCCTGTATGAGGATAGGTGAATCACGTTTTTCTATCACTTGGGCATTCTCACTTGCCTTGAAGAATGTTTCCATGGGCACGAGCTAATGCTCTATGTATACTCCCATGTATCCAATCAACAAAGCTACTACTAAAACTAAGCTATTGATACTTCAACTTTCAGGTTGGGTAATCTACTACATAACACCATGTGCAACACTTCATACTTCCACATCCTTCTGTTGCATTAGATGAACTATTCTCCTTTGTCGATGCATTATGTTGTAAAACTTTCCACTTAATCCTTCTCCATGTATTCAACACATCATTATAGTTCCATTGGTTTGAGATAGAGAAGAATTGATTGTAGGGAGAAGAAGCTACTAAGGAAGTAATCCTACTCATAACTATATGAAGCAATCAATGTCACAAACAAGAAAACAATCATAAGAAATCAACACACAAGCAAGCACTTGCATAAAAATAATACAGAGGTCTAAATTTAGTAGTATATAACCACAAAATAGTTTGAAAGCATTGGGAACAATACTAGAGTAAAATAGAGCAACATATAAGCAATAAACTAAATCTGTCAAAACGGTACAGCAGGTTTAACGAATTTTTCTGGGCACCTTAAACTCGTCAGGAATTTTAGCCAATTTTTGTGCATGTACTACAGGTAATTACTCTCCAGATCCTATTTTTTTAGATTTTTCTGACTTACCAGTAAAATATGAAAAATCGCTCCGTACAACAGATCATGCAGAAAACTGCAGCAGTAAAATCACGAATTTCAATCAATTCACACCATTAAACTAATTTAAAAACCTCATCACAATTTCAGAAACATTAGAGTTCAAAACTAACTGATCCTAAACAAAGCATCACACAAAATAGCTCAATACAACCAAGCAAACAACCTATATTGTCATATCACATAAGTTGATAAGAACAATATGCTAACACGATAGCGATGATCTCCTAAAGAGATAGAACATGGTGGTCTAGACCTAACCAAACTTGATGAGATGTTTATTTATGTCATACTATTTGTTATTTTACTTAGCTAACTCTCATATAGGTATCATAAGAATGGACAACTACAAATTTTGAACAAGAAGAGGTTATAGAAAAGATAGACAAGGAATATAAGAACTCTAATAAGTATAAAATATGATAGTTCTCCTAATAGAGGCCTTCTATTTTTAATCCATTTCTAAGGTCACGATCCTACAGTCAACACACAGCTCTGATACCATCTTGTAACACCCTCGCCTGATAAGGCTGAGTTCATGTGTATAGTACCAATCCCTGGATCGGTTCACTGGCACACACAGTACAAAATGATACCAAATATAACTGTGCATCATAAATACAACGAATATGATCCAGAATTTACATTATTTATTCAAGTACACAGCGGAAAACGAATACAAGGTAGATCTCCATCCTTCAAATGTGCCACAGGCGAACAATTGTTGAGTGGAGTCTCGCGACCTATAAACGATCACTCAGATACGATACAACCTGCAACATGAAACGTTGTAGCCACGAATGGTCAATACATTGAATGTATGGCAAGTAGGCTAAAGTGGTTAACAACAGGTCTATCAACTACATGCTTATTTGGCCAAGTGGAGTTCAGGCTCATTTGCATAAAGCAACAGTTTTATCCTAACATTTATAACAAAGTAGTTTTCCAATACGATAAATAGGACACTCTGGTTCACTCCCAGGTGCTCCTACCCAATTATGTTCACCCAACAAGTTTTAAGTAATTAAGAAATAAGGATGAGTGAGAAATATCATAGCATCAGTATCAGGTCACTCAAATTGTCCATAACTGGGGACACGGCTAATCGATTAGTTTATACACCCTGCAGGGGTTAGTACACTTTACCCATGTGACTTGGCCAACCCAGCTCGTACCACCACTCTCATATTGGGTGATGATAGGGAGAAGTCCAAGAAGGAACCGTTCGGGAAGTAGCTCCCCAATCCCGACGCGCACCGGTCCAACCTACACTATCTACATCTCTGGATACGCGGGTTCGAGTTACCACAACCTACTGAGTTCAACCAACCGCCCATTCCATTATAGGCACATGGTTGTACACGAAAGCTACCAAACAAACAAACCAATCCTTTCTCAGTGTCCTGGGCGGCATTCCCCACCATAAATACACTCGATGACCCAATCAATGCCATTCCGCCCAGGTGGTTCATTAAAACATATTGGTTTGTCATTTAGCAAAACATAAGCCTTTCAAAACATATAACTTTTCATGATGTGATTCCCTTCCTCGTCTAAATAGCATAGCTAAGCAATCTACCAATACGATGGCTCATAAACAAGGAATACTAGGGAATAATATGGGATATAACATAGCATATACACATCAATTCCTACATATGAAATTCTACAAAAACATCTACAATGCATAGGAAAACAGTAGGACATTTATGACCAAGATAGCACCACTTGCCTTTGTTGTAGATGTAGTCGATTAGATAATCCTCACAATCCTCATAGATATAATGGTTGCACTCGTCATAACCACAATACTTGCAATCATAGTAGTTGCAATCACAGTAGTTGCACTCCTCGCAATCTAACATTTGAAGCAAACACAACAAACACCATTCAAAACATTGCAAACATACAACAGTGCAACATTACAAGAAAACAATGATGAACAGATGCATGCATGACGATTTAATAAGTCACAATGGTTGTTACTTTAGTTCTGAACATAGTTAGATTACATGATGCATGTGGAAAGTCATTTAATGCACTAAAGCTTTTATTACTAAAGTTGTATCGATTTAATATGGTGTATACCACTTTCATTGAACTAAAGATGTTTATGTCGTATTAAATTGTGAACTAGATGCTACTGGATAGATAATGCAATTTAGAGACAGTGGCAATTTGAATCACCTAAAAAGGGGTTATAGATATTTTCTTATGATTAAAACACTATTTCAATGGGTTTAAATATTTCTGTATGAATTTCTGTTTTAACAGTACCAAATAATTTGTCATGAAATTTCTCTGTATAGCTATTGTCAATACAAAACCTTAGCACTTGGATTCACCCTAATCGGAGTTATAGATCTTTTTGTATGATTTAAATAGTGTTTAATGGTTTTAAATGATTCATATAGTTTCTGTTGTCTAAAAATCAAACTAAAATTATATCTGTAATCTCCACGGAATTGTGATTTCAGGGACATATTATTTGTAATTTTCTGAATAGTATTTATTTTCTTATGAATTTATTACTCTAAATAAGCCATTAAACCATTTAAATCTTCACGGCAAAACCTTACAGTCAAAGGCTGAACTAATTGCATAATGATGATCTACATGGAACCAGCTTTCCAACGGTATATCATTTATATTTTTGTGACAAGCAATTAATTTACTATGAATTTAATGATTTATAAGGCCATTAAAACTAATTAAATTGCTACGGGTTAAATAATCTGCAAAGGCTAGATCCAACCAGATATTCTTAAAGTAAATTACAGTAGCTTCAATTTGATATATTATTCATATTTTTCGGAGTTACACATAATTTCTTATGAATTTATTAACCTAAAAGACCATTAAAACTAATTAAATTACTGCAGTAACCACGTACAGTAAAAGTTGGATCTATTCTGATAAGATGATTCTACGTGAAATTATCTTCAATTTGATATATTATACGAAATTTTTGGACATGGTATGAATTTCTAATGAATTTTACAAGTTAGATCTATAATATGCAATTTTAAATTCGAACGGAATATTCCAGGGAATATTCCGCTGACTGGACAGGTTGACTTTGCATGCTGACTGGGACTAGATGTTGACCTTATGTTGACGTGACGTTGATGAGGAAGATGACCGGGATGACGACATGGCACGCACCGGTTTGATTGGATCTCGACCGTCTGGATATGATCGGGTGGCTAGAAGAAGAGATTGACCCGATTTTGGCTCAGAATAGACAAGAAATAGATCTATGTTAGAGAGACAAATTTGTAGGTCAAATCGAAAAACTCAAAACATGAAAGTTGTGGGGAATCATTATTCCTACCTTCTCACCAAAGAAATTTGGATTTGAAGAAACGAGCGCGAGTACATCTTGGATTTACACCGTAAGATCTGAAATATTGTGATACGAAATTCTCTGGCTGTGGTGGATGAAAAGAGGTGAGGTTTGTCGGGACTGAAAGATTTCGACGCGTTTTTCAACTTTCGTTTTTTGACCGAAAGCAAACGACGAAGTCTAGATGGGTTAAAAAGCGAAACAAGATTCGGGCATATGTAGATTCGGGATTTCGAGAGGAAAAACTCGTACAGCTGTGGCTCCACGAGTTTATATGAAGGTTTAGGATGGTTTAGAGATAGGCCTTGGAGTAGGGAACAAGTAGAAACAAACGGAAGTCGATTCGGAGTTGTAGATAAAAAGTTATAAGAGTTTGAATAAAGATAGGTACAGAAAATCAGTTTTCGCACGCTTTTTGGAGCAATTTGGGCACGTACGTGCGCGCTGGCCGGCTGGCTCGGTCCGGGTGGGCCGGCCCGTTAGAAATTTTGTTTTTCTTTTTTTCTATTTACTTGTTTTCCTTATATCTTTTGCATACAAACTCCAAATGACGCGATTCTTGTTTCTAAATTTTTCTAAAATCGAATAGATTATTGTAGGATTAAATTTGTAATATTTTTACTAGTTTGGAAGTAGTGGATTTACGAATCCTTGTATATTCTATTTTATTTATATCTTTATGTGTTTGTATTTATTTCATAACTTTTTCATACTAGCTCCAAATGAGCTCAATTTTGTTTCTAAAATTTTGTAGTATTAATTGGATCTCTTTAGGCTATGATTTAGCAATAATTTATGCCTTAGCAACAGTGGGTTTTAAGAAGTCAATTTAATTACTCTTAGGAACATTTGGGCGAATCAACTATAAGATTTAGATATCAGGATTTGGATTTAGTTTGTGAGAACTTTGCATGGATATAATGAAATGCTTATGAATGCTTATTGATTTTCATTTTGAAATCTTGCACACCAATTCTACAATCCATAATCAATCCATGCCCTTTTGCCTATATGGCTACTTAGGTCATAACAAAAGAATATAAGATTTGAATTCAAGGTTGAGAGGATTTTCTATTCAAAAAGTTTCTTCTCTTTGAGAATTTTCAACATAGTCAAACAATAAATCAAACTTATTTATTTATTTCACATTCCAAAATTAGGAGAATTTTGGGATGTGACATTGAATGTTTTGAGAAAGTTAGTTAGTAAAGCTCTCACAAACTTGATGGCACACTTTATTTCTTGCACTCAATAATCCTGACCATTGTGACCTGTCCATGAAAGTTATATGCTTGCAACTTATAGGCTGGGAGTTAGCAGAACCGTGCTGTCACAGGTGATGTCTACACACTTCTATTCTTGTAGATAGTTGTTGGGCCTCCAAGTGCAGAGGTTTGTAGAACAACAGCAAGTTTCCCTTAAGTGGATTACCCAAGGTTTATCGAACTTAGGGAGGAAGTGGTCAAAGGTATTCCCTCTCAAGCAATCCTGCAATCAAGATATAAGAAGTCTCTTGTGTCCCCAACACACCTAATACACTTGTTAGGTGTATAGGTGCACTAGTTCGGCGAAGAGATAGTGAAATACAAGTGGTAACGATGCCAGAAAATAGCTTCTGACTTGTTGTTGACGTGGGGTAAAGACTAAAGGCAACAAGAAGGACGCAAGCAAACATGCAACCGATCTAGTAGCAAATGGTGTTTCAATGCTTAGAAACAAGGCCTAAGGATCATGCTTTCACTAGTGAAAACTCTCTCATATAAATATCCTCTCTTCATGATATGTTAGGGGGATAACCCCCGGTAGGGTCACAAGGGATGAAACATAGCATAGCTGGGTATGATCCGAGTGAAGAAAGAACCAAGCCGGGTAAGAAACATAGCATAGCTGGGTATAAACTATGTTGGCCCGCATAAGATAAAGTTGTTATTCTTGCAGGAACCAATGAGCCGAGTCTACCGAGGAAGGGCGGAGTCGGATAGGACGCGTGACACCTTTCCGAGTAAGGTTCAGAAGGGACCATGGCAAAGCATGGTCAAAAGAGAAGGGCGACACCGGGTGACACAAAAGGAGCCGGGTGACGCCCAAAGTAAACGCTGACGCACAAAGTTACAGCATGACGCCAAAAGGAACAGGAAGCAACATACTAGAAGACCGTTAGATGTCAAGCTTTGTGGACTGGGCCATTGGGCTTAGGGCAAGCCCATGACCCGGCCCACATTGTAGGCACCAAGATCCAAACAGTAAACCCTAGAACCCAAAGGGTATAAGCTAGCTAGCGCTGCCTATATAAGAGGGGGCATAGTTGTAGTAGAGAGAGGTTGGAGGAAGTAGGGGAACTACTGCACAGAACACTAGTTCATACAGCTCAAGGAGCACTTGTAATTCTCGGGTATCAATCAAATCGCTAAGTGTGGAGAGTTCATCTTGTTCTTCGTGCATGGCTCGACCGTGCACTCCCTCCCCGGTGACCACAAGCACCCATTCGGCCCCCCAACTTAAGCCTACCCATGGCATCTGCCGTGCCACCACCACGATAGTTGGCGCCCACCGTGGGGCACAAGCAGGTGCTTGATGGAGTCTTCATCCGGACGGGCAACATCATCGCCAAGACCGGCGAGCGCGTCTATTCCGGCCTCATCCAGAGGTTTGGAGCGCTCAACTTCGTCAGTGACAACGCGGGATGCTTCGGGATCAGGCCATTCCCTAGGGGCGGTCGCTTCATCAAGTTCGGCGAGCACCAGGTCTACGTCGCTGTGCACGTGGAGCACGCATATCTAGAACGCGTCGTCCAGGTGCCGGATCCGCCAGCAGTTCCAATTACTGGAAAGCTTCAGCAACTCGTCTCCGTGGAGGTAATGATGACAGCCCCTAACCTAGCAGCTCCACCGATAGTTCTAGTAATGAATTAGAATGCTGAGGGAGGAAATCATGAAGAAACACCAAGGGCTGCAAGAACAACAATGGCACCACTAGAAAAGCCAGAAAACATAGCTAGGACTAAAAGGGCTAAGGAGCTGCAAGATGCGATAGATAAGTTGGCAGAACCAGTAGCGCAAGCAACTGACCCGACAGTGTGCAAGCCGAGTTGGAGGAAGCTAGGATAAAAGTTCTGGAGAAAGCCAAGGAATTAGCACAGTTACAGCAAGATGTGGATATCACGATCCGAGAGCTCAATTCGGCAAATCAAGTCAAGGGCGCAAAAACCCGGCTTGATGCGACGAGATTAAGAGGAAGAAACCTCAATGAAGAGCTGGCACATGCGACGTCAAAAATAACGCCAAAAAACAGCAACGAAATACCTATGCAGCCAACATACAACACAACCGCAGCTAACCTGCGAGCCGCAGAAGCAGCAATGGCCGAGTTACCCCACCTGGAGGGAGAAGCAAAGAAAAGACAACAAGAGCGAGTCAATGAACTGGTAAGAGTAGATAGTATGCTAAATGAAGCGTACTACAGAGTGAATCCGGGTATAGCAGGGACGTCACAACTGGTTCACTCGGCAACTCATGTCCCGGCAAGATCGACAGGGCACACGGCGTCCTCACCTGGAGCGGCACCAAGACCGAGAAAAAAAAAGTGTGGATTCAGGAAGAAACAAGCAGATGATCACTTATGATCCGACAATGGCTCAGGGAAATCCGGCACATGCACAGGGAGCAAGAAGGAATAATGACCAAGGAAATGAAAACCAGGAGAATGCAGGCCGAGAAAGGCAAGTAGGGCAAAGAAACGACAACGGGGGCAAAATTTTGCGCCTCAACCTAGGCGTGGAACTCACTCGGCATGAGGAGGTAATCCAGCGCTGAATAATGCACCAGCTCAACCCGAAAGAAGACAACAAAGCGCGGGAAAGGCAGCTCAACAGCCTGCTGACCCGAACGCTAATAAGTACAATGATGGTTACTCGACAATGGTGAACAACGGATATGAATTGCCGGATCACGCGTATCAAGCGATGGGAGCTAGACTCGGAGGTAGGAACCTTCAGACGGATGATGCAAGGCTAAAGCTTGACAGAATAAAGATGGCAGAACTGATCGAATCACAAGGTCTGCAGGGTCTACCATGCTTTCGCCCAAGGATCATGAAGGAGCCACCGGTACCAAATTTCTAGCTGGCCAGAGGAACAAAAACATATGATGGAAGCACGAAGCCAGAAGACTGGCTTATAGATTATGGAACTGCTATGAAAATCGCGCAGGGGAATTTGAGATGGGCAGTACGGTATGTGCCGCAAATGCTGGACGGACCAACTCGGGTGTGGCTGAACAATTTGCCACCCGGAAGCATCAACAACTGGATCGATTTTCAGGACGCTTTTTTGAGCAATTTCACAAGCACTTACAAGAGGCCGAATCGCCCACAACAGCGAGCAATGGGCAAGCAAAGACCGAATGAAAAGATAGAGAATTCCTCACAAGATGGTGCACAATGCGCAACTCTTACGAAGGGGTAATCGAGTTGCAGGCAATCGCTTGGTTTGCACAAGGATGCAGACATGGAAGTGTGCTGTGGCAAAGGTTACAAAGGGATATGCCGACAAGTTTGGCAGAAACAATAAGGATTGCAGATTCATATGCGTTAGGAGATCCGACTCAGCCGCTGTTCATGTCGGCAGACGGGATGACTGAGACTCAGATTTATGATGCAGCCGGGTCGCAAAGGCGCCAGGAAAGATCCGAGTATAGAAGCAAGAGAAGAGACGAAAGGTCAGATACGAAAGGCCAGATTACAGATATGGTTCGACTCAGGTTGCGCCCGTGAGTCAGGATCATCCGGATGCTGGAAGTAGCCAGCATAAAAGGACAAGTGGACAACAATAGTTGGTGCCAAAGAATGATGGCAAAAAGCCATATGAGCAAAGGAAGCAATATCAGGACCGACAGAAGTACACCTATGAGATGATGTTGGACTAGCCGTGTAAGTTTCACACGCCGAGTCCGAGTAAGCCAGCAAATCACACAACAAGACAATGCACTTGGTTTCAGAAAGGAGATAGAGTGGATTTGCCGAATAAGCAGCTTCCACCACCTCCCCCTCCACCACTTACAGGAGGAAATGCTCAAGCTGTGGGAACAGATAACAGATACGACAACATGCAGCCGAGGTATCATAATCAAGAAAGAAGAGAAACTGTGAACCAGGTGCATAATCCAAGAGGTGACGACGCTCATGTCGTCCATGGAAATAGAAATGAGTACAGAGAACATCACCAAAGCTATGTCGTCTTCGTCACAGAGTCGAATGACAAAAAGAGTCAGCAGCGACGGATGATGGAAGTGAATGACACAATGCCGACAAATCCCAAGTACATGCATTGGTCCGAGCAAGAGATAACTTGGAGCATAAAAGATCACCCCAAGATCATGCCAACCCCAGGAGGCTATGCTCTAGTTTTGGACCCAACGTTCATGGGCCCAGATATCAATGCCAAGTTTTCAAAAGTGCTGATCGATGATGGCAGTAGTATCAACATCATTTACAAGGATACTATGCTCAAGTTAGGCATTTCCATGAACATGCTGGAGCCGACTAAGAACACTTTCCACAGTATTGTGCCAGGATTGTCATGTGAGCCAATTGGCAAGATCTGGGTCGACGTCTTATTCGGCAATAGAGAGGATTGTCGCACTGAATCCATAGAGTTCGAGGTAGTGGATTTGGTCAGCTCATATCATGCCTTACTCGGCAAGCCGACTATGGCAAAGTTTATGGCTACTCCTCACATTGCTTACTTGAAGATGAAGCCGCCAGGCCCATGTGGGGTGATTACAGTCGAAGGGGACTACAAAAGGTCCATTGCTTGTGCCTCAGCCGGATCTTCACTAGGCGAGTCACTCGTCATAGCACAAGAAAAGCATCAAATGTTGGAAGTGGCAGCATTGGCCAAAGCAGCACAATGTCCATGACGTCACTCACCAACCCGCATGGCAATGTGTCATTTCAAGCTACCAAAGAAACCAAGAAGGTACAGGTGGATGAGACTTTCCCAGAGTGTACGGTTACCATTGGGGCTGGCCTTACCGACAAATAGGAAAGTGAGCTCACCAGCTTCCTCCGTGAGAATCGGGATATCTTTGCATGGTCCACACAGAATCTGCAAGGAGTTCCGAGGGAGCTGGCTGAGCACTCTCTTCATGTGTCCCTCCTATGCCTCAAGGCTCCACCCGACAGGCGGCCATCACGAACCACTTCTACCACAAGCTCACGCTAGAGCAGCGGATGGATCCCTAGTGGGATCCCGACAACTACGACACCTTGAATGCCTTCTTCGCTAATCGACGGGAAAGGGAGCTCGCTAGTTACGAGGGTGATGGCCCGCCCCCGGTGAACCACAATGAAGCCGGTCGGCGTCTGTGGTGGGCGAACCGTACTATCCTCAGCGTGATGCGCTACATCACCGAGGAGACTATCCTCGCCTGCGGTGCCCATAAGTCCACCCGCCACAGAGCCACAAGAAGGCCCCTCCCCCGCCCGGCGGTAGCGGCATCATCTTCCAGGAGACTCCTCCCCCGCCCGTCGTGAATCCGAGGCTGGAGTGGCAGGTGCCCCCGGTATATGCCATGGCTGGGCTGAGGATCACTGGTGTGGCAGGTGACGATGACGATGATGATGACGATGACGAAGAAGACCCTGAAGCTGCGTACTATAGGACTAGGCATGATTATGACTAAAGGGGGTGGCTTTAGTCCTCAGTGTTAGCTAGTCCCGGTTTGTCCCGGTTTTTAATATTAATAAATGTCTAAGTGTTACCTAGTCAAGTGTTTTGGTACCTTCCTATAGCAATCTCAGAAATTCCTTTTTGTCCCGGTTTGTCCCGGTTTTTTATATTAATAAATGACGATGATGATGAAAAATAGGATTAATTCACAAAAGGTTTAATACATTACATCACCAACATCCACATCTAGTGTTTTGGTTCTCTTCTTGTCCGTAAACCATGGAGCATCTTCCTTATTTAGCGATATGCTTGGGTCAGTTTTCACTTTGAATGGCGTAATTTCATGAAATTTGTCATAATCTTCTGACATGTCTGTCCTGTCCTCAACTCCCACCATGTTTATTTTTCCTGAAAGAACTATGTGGCGCTTTGGCTCATCGTATGATATTGTATTCTTTTGCTTATCTTTAATTTTTCTTGGTCTAGTAGACATGTCCTTCACATAGAAAACTTGAGCCACATCATTGGCAAGGACGAATGGTTCGTCTCCGTATGCAAAATTATTGAGATCCACTGTTGTCATTCCGTACAGCTGGTCTACCGTCACCCCACCTCCTGTCATCTTGACCCATTTGCATCGAAACAATAGGACCTTGAAATCAGGACCATAGTCAAGTTCCCATATGTCCTCTATGTAACCATAATATGTGTCCTTTTTCCCATTCTCGTCCATTGCATCAAATCGGACACCACTGTTTTGGTTGGTGCTCTTTTTATCTTGGGCGTACGTGTAAAATATATTTCCATTGATCTCATACCCTTGGAAAGTCAATATAGTTGAATATGGAGACCTGGCCAACAAGTACAACCGATCTCCAATAGTGGTATCATTCATGAGATGTGTCTGCAACCAACCGCCAAAAGTCTTCATGTGTTCATCTCTAATCAACTTGTCAGACTGCCCCGGGTAGTTAGAGCGTACAATATTCTTGTGTACCTCGATATACAGAGCTAGCAAGGTGGAACTTTGCAGAATTGTATAGTGTGCTTTAGTGAAAGAATGTCCGTCCATACATATCTTTGCTTTCTTTCCTAGCGTGCCTTTTCCACTAAGTCTCCCTTCATGCCGTGATTCAGGTACACCGATCGGCTTAAGGTCAGGAATAAAGTCAACACAAAACTCAATGACCTCCTCTGTTCCATAGCCCTTGGAGATGCTTCCTTCTGGCCTCGTACGGTTATGGATATATTTCTTTAAGACTCCCATGAATCTCTGAAAGGGTAACATATTGTGTAGAAATACAGGGCCGAGAATGGTAATCTCTTTGACTATGTGAACTAGAAGGTGCGTCATTATGTTGAAGAAGGATGGTGGGAACACCAACTCAAAGATGACAAGACACCGGACCACATCTTTCTGTAATCCTGGTAGACTTTCTGGATCGATTACCTTCTGAGAAATTGCATTGAGGAACGAACATATCTTCACAATGGGTACTCTAACATTTTCCGGTAGAAGCCCCCTCAAAGCAACCGGAAGCAACTGCGTCATAAGCACGTGGCAGTCATGAGACTTCAGGTTCTGGAATTTTTTTCTCTGCCATATTTATTATTCCCTTTATATTGGACAAGAAGCCAGAAGGGACCTTGATACTACTCAGGCATTCAAAAAAGATTTCCTTCTCTTCCTTCGTAAGAGCGTAGCTGGCAGTACCTTAAAACAGCTCTGGATGCATGCCTTCTCGGTCTTTCATATGTTGTTGGTCCTGCCGTGCTTCTGGTGTATCTTTATTCTTTCCATACACGCCCAAGAAGCCTAGCAGTATCATGCAAACATTCTTCGTCAGGTGCATCACGTCGATTTCAGAGCGGACCTCTAAGACTTTCCAATAGGGTAGCTCCCAAAATATAGACTTCTTCTTCCACATGGGTGCGTGTCCCCCAACTTCCTTCGGATCGAACTGTCCGCCAGGACCCTTTTCAAAGATTACTTTTAAATCCTTCATCATATCAAATACAGCATCACCAGTACGACGGACATGCTTACTCCGGTGATCTGCTTCACCATTGAAATGCTTGCCTTTCCTTCTTAGGGAATGCGTGGGCGGAAGAAAACGACGATTCCCTAGGTACACATTCTTGTTGCACTTATCTAAATAAATACTTTCAGTGTCATCTAAACAGTGTGTGTATGCATTGTATCCCTTGTTTGTCTGTCCTGAAATGTTATTAAGAGCAGGCCAATCATTGATGGTTACGAACAACAATGCTCGTAGGTTAAATTCCTCAATTTTGTGCTCATCCCACACACGTACACCTTGTCTGTGCCATAGTTGTAAAAGTTCTTCAACTAATGTCCTTAGGTATACATCAATGTCGTTGCCGGGTTGCTTCAGGCCTTGGATGAGCACTGGCATCATAATGAACTTCCGCTTCATGCACAACCAAGAAGGAAGGTTATACATACACAAAGTCACATGCCATGTGCTTTGACTGCAGCTCTGCTCCCCAAAGGGATTCATGCCATCTGTACTTAGACCAAACCATAAGTTTCTCGCGTCACCTGCAAAGTCTGGGTACTTTCTCTCAATTTTTCTCCACTGCGACCCATCAGCGAGGTGTCTCAACATCTCGTCTTTCTTACGGTCTTCTTTGTGCCATCGCAACAATTTGGCATGCTCTTCGTTTCTGAACAAACGTTTTAGCCATGATATTATAGGAGCATACCACATCACCTTGGCAGGAACCCTCTTCCTCGGGGGCTCCCCCTCAACATCACCAGGTTCATCTCGTCGGATCTTATACCGCAATGCAGTGCATACCGGGCATGCATCCAAATTCTCGTACTGCTCACCGCGATAGAGGATGCAGTCATTAATGCATGCATGTATCTTCTGTACCTCTAATCCTAGAGGGAATACAACCTTCTTTTCTTCGTAAGTACTGACGGGCAGTTCTTTATCCTTTGAAAGCAGCTTATTCATTATCTTCAATAACTTTTCAAATCCCTTGTCAGGCACACCGACCTCTGCCTTCCATTGCAGCAATTCTAGTGTGCTGCCTAGCTATTTGTGGCCATCTTCGCAATTTGGGTACAACAATTTGTTGTGATCATCTAACATCTGCTCAAATTTCAACCTCTCCCTTTCGCTATCACATTCTCCCTCTGCATCAGCAATGGCCCGACCAAGATCATCATCTGGCTCATATGATGCACGTTCTTCTGCTTCTTCTTCATCATTGTCTTCCATTGTAGTACCACCGTATTCAGAGGACATAGGATAGATGTCATCATTCACTTCATCTTTGTTGTCTTCCATCATAACCCCTCTTTCTCCGTACTTGGTCCAAATATTATAGCCAGACATGAAACCGGACCGAAACAAATGGCCATGAAGGACTCTTGAGGAAGAGTATTCCTTCTGATTCCGACACTCACCACATGGACAACACATAAAACCATTCCGCTTGTTTGCCTCTGCCATAACGAGAAAAGAACGCACGCCTTTAATGAACTCGTCAGAGATCCGGTCAGCGTACATCGATTGCCATCTCATCTGCATTTTATAAGTTCATCAAACAAAATCACGATGCTAAGAGTAGTACTAGTCTAAAAATAAAAGAACACATCATATACATCAAACAAGCACTAATTTAAAAACTTTCTACTACATCTTTAGTCCCGGTTGGACACACCAACCGGGACTAAAGGGGTTGCGGCAGGCTGGGTCCGACATGAGCCTGTTTAGTCCCGAATGGTGTCTCCAACCGGGACTAAAGGACACTCCAATCGGGACTAAAAGTGGGTGACGACACTATATGTCGTGAGTGAACACTATGTCAGTGAGTGGCAACACTGTTTCAGTGTGTGGCGACACTATGACAGGGGTGAGTGTCGACATTATGTCGTGAGTGTCGACACTATGTTGTGCTGCTTAATCTATAAATAGGCTTCCTTGTGAACTATCAACTGCAAGGAAGATCATGTGCGAGACCAGGGACACCACTATGGCGAAGACCAGGGACACCACTATGTCTGGGGACGAGGTCCTAAGACATCTTCGAGGAGCTCGCCATAGAGGCACTCCCTAATATGTGAAATTAGTTAGCTCCACTAGCATACTGATTTAGCTAGAAAAGATATGAACTGAAATATGGTGTGCTAGAGTAGGGACACCACTATGGCAGAGCTTCTCGAAGATGTCTTAGGATGCCTCGTCCTCAGACATCTTCGAGGAGCTCGCAATAGAGGCACTCCCTAATTTAATTTGGTATCTCCTTGGCGTGTTCATGTTTGTGTTCTTACTTGCTTAAACGACCGATGATTAATTAAAATGCTAGGGCGCCACTATATATATGTGTGCCTTCATAGTTTTGGTACTTATTTTTGTTTCAATGGATTTTGTGATGACAGGTAGAAGAAAGAAGAATATTTTGTTGCTCGACGGTGACATGATATGCACTGTGAACCGTCCGGATTTCAAGACAACGTGTCAAACCAAGATATGTAGATAGGATAAACTCATGTATCTATGTGCTTCGATGAATCAAATGAATTTCGAGAACTATATGTGCCAAATTAACCAGATATATAGAGATAGAATCCACACAAAATCTATCTATTTCTAGAGCATGAAATGAGCTAAAACAAGCAATGAGAGCTGAAATGATGAAGTTGATAACCTCTTAGGACCCTTGATAGTTGTGGAGCCAAAAAATATTCACAAATCTTGATAAAAATGGGGAACAACTCGAGCTTGAGGGGAGAAATTTGAGAGGGGTGATTGTGTGAGCTTGAATTGGCTCGGGCTGGGAAGGGAAAGAAGATATAGTTAGGGACTTTAGTCCCGGTTTGAGAAACAAACCGGGGCTAAAGGTCCACGCATCTGCTCTTTTCCAGCGCCAGACCCTTTAGCCCCGGTTTGTTAAACGAACTGGGGCTAAAGTTCCCATACGAACCGGGCTAATGTCTTCTGGTCCCTGCGGCTGTTTCTAGCCGTTGGGACCAGGGCATTAGTCCCAGTTTGTACCAGAACCGGGACTAATGCTCTGGACCAAAGGTCCATTTTCTACTAGTGGGCTTTGATGTTGTGGCCTCCATGTGTGCATCACAGTTATTTCTCCTACACTTATCAAATTTAGTTATGCCATCACACTTGTAGAAAATTTAGTCACGCCATGACACTTATATAAAATTTAGCCTTTCCATGACACTTGTAGATAATTCTATGTCATTTTCAAAATTTACTTGTCATTTCATCATCTTGCCATGAGACTTGTCAAAATCACATGAAATTTTCATTCCATCAACTTTCCTTAAAATTTGTAGATATTCATGATTTTACTTGTCATATTGATGTACTTGCCATGAGACTTGTAAAAATCCCATGTAATTGTCATTGTCATCAACTTGCCATTCATGTACTTTTATCGGACTTGTAGGATCTCACCGAGGATACTTTTATGGATTTGAAGCATGAGCTTGTGGAGTACTCAGCAGTGATGATCTTGTGATTGTCTTGTGGTCATGTGCATGTAGGGAATGAACTTGTAATATTTGTGAAGTTTATAAATTGTGCACTTGTTGGTTATGCACTTTGATTTAAGTTTGTTACTTGTGTGGTGATGATATGATATCATATTATTGTTGTTTATCATGCAATTCATTTTGGTGATATTCTGGTATTACACATATATATTCTGTGGTTTGAATTGCAGGAAATGTAAGAAAACAGAAAAATTAAAAAACCTAGGGCCTTTGTCATGTGTATACACATGGCATGCCCGTACTAGGGGCAACGTGGCGGCTACCTAGTGACCTGGAAGTGTACTTTGCCGTGTTTCGGCCCAGCAGACACACGGCAGAGAGGTAAGACTTTGCCATGTTCGGTCCCAGTAGACACACGGTAGAGAGGACACACACGACAAAGAAACAACACATGACAATAGGGCGTCACAGGGCAACACACGATCATGCCATCAGCTAGCCCTCGGTCCCAGTAGACACACGGTAGAGAGGACACACATGACAAAGAAACAACACATGACAATAGGGCGTCACAGGGCAACACACGATCACGCCATCAGCTAGCCTGGTAACGTGAGCTACTTTACTTTGCCGTGTGAACACACGGCAGAGGCCTCTGCCGTGTCTATCTAGCTGGGCACACGGCAATGAGTCTTTGCCGTGGCGATCGCTGTCGTGTGGGTTTTGTCTTGTGTCGACACATGGCAAACCCTTTGCCACGTTCCGGGGCGGCATTTGCCGTGTCTATTGGCCGCACGGCAAAGGAGTGTTCTCACGTAGTGAATCGGTCCCTTGTGCTACACATTTGTGACTGAATAGACACTGGAATTTCATTTATCTACACATTTGTTTGCACTCTTGTGCTACATATCTATGCCACCCGTACAATTTTGGAATAACGGAGCATTTGTAATTTGTAATACAGTGATAGCCATTTCTGTTCAGCCATGTCTTCAAATGAACTTGAAGATATGGGAGAAAACAGAGTGACAATGATAGAAAGGAGGGGATCGCGAGCATTGGGGAAATGCGAGAGAATGTTGCGAAGCAGATCCGAGTTCTTGGCTCGCCACCCATCACCGACGCTGGGAGAGGTGGCCACATAAGATCAAAAGTGAGGCCCTCTCGCGGGCCAAAGAGATGAATAGAGTAGGGAGAGAGAGTTTGGGCCATGTAAATGCCGGTGCACGTCTCTCGTTCCAGCCCCAGCCTAGGCAATCCTTGTACGTCCCTGCTCCTGGGCAATCCGCCGCCACCGCCTTGCAATATCGCCGGCCGTGCCCTGAGCCTGGCCGGCCCTCTTCGCCGCGCCACGCCCTGCCAGCCTGGCCGCCCCTCTCCATCAGCTACCCCTCCACCTACGACGCGGCGGCGCCCTACCTGCCCACACGCAGATTGAGTGACAACTTCCTAGCAGGCACAACCACGCCGTACCACGCCGCCGTTGTGGCCTCCAACCGCCGGCGCCTCGCACTGCCGCTGCCGTTGACGAAGGACCCCACACGAGTTAGTGACTCAGTCCCCGCCGGGCTCGCGAGCTGTTCCGAGCTGCACCGAGCTTTTGGAAGCTCGGGCCGAGCTCCATGACGAAGCTCGCCGGCAGATGCGAGCTGGCTCAGGCTTGGCCGGAAAAGAGATCGAGCTTTTTGCTGGCTCGCGCCCCGAGCCAGCTCGGTCTGGCTCATGTCTAGGTATAGTCGGCTGGTCGTGTGTCTGATTTTTCGGCCTCATCCGGCAAACACACATTTTACTTCTTTGTACAGGTACGATCTGGGCACAGATACCTATCAACTGATTAGGGGATTTAGAAGCATCTTTGAGATCCGCTCTAAGGGTTTTACAGAATTTCTTTGCCGTTCCTTCAGCTAGCAAGTCTCCCCCGAAGATTACGTGTGACACCACCTCCTCCTGGTTATCTCAGATTATTAGTACGTGGTTTTATTGAGTTTGAAGGCCAGCCAATTAATACAAGGTATACTAGAAGCTAAATAATCCTTGAGATAATAATCAAAAAATAAACAAAACTACTCCGCATAGATTTTATTTGAAACAGAGGTAGCATCAACAATTATTTCTGGCCTCAAGCAAAACGGAGCAACCCAACGCCGAGCTTTGCCAGCTCGAACGCGTTGCCGTCCTCCGCCGTCAGCAGCGACATCACGTTGCTCTTCCCAAACCCGTCCTCGCACTCCTTTGCTGCGGCTGCGGCCTTTTCCAGAATGGCCGTCGCGTCGCCGAACTTCTTGGCCTTGACCGCAGCGGTGCAGGCCGGCCCGCCATCCAGTATGCCACCGTATAGCAACTGGCACGACCGTAGGCACCGGGACACAGCGCCGTTGTCCTCCGCCTTAGGCTTCAGGCTGTCGCCACCGCCTCGGAGGAGGCTGTCGATCTTGGTCTTCGTGCTGGTGGCGTTGTCTGCAAGGAGGCCTACGACGAGACCGCCGAAAACCTGGTAGTCAAGACCGCCCACGTCGCTGCCGAGGAGCTGAGGGCATCTCGGCAGAACTGGACGCTTCTTGCACGCGGCGAATATCCCTTGGGCTGATGGCGAAAGCACTGGCGTGACGGGGAAGAGCAGCAAGAGGACAGCCACCACGCTCATCAGGCTGGTAGAGGAGGTTGAGGGAGCCATTGTCTTCGATGGTGGATTCGATCTCCCCTGGACCATATGTGTGTCGAATATATATGGCAGATGAAGGTACTCCCTCCGTCTCGGTTTATAAGACCTACGCGTATTTCTAGGTCGATAAATTAACCAACTTAGCATGAGGTACATAAGATAAAAACTATACTATTAGAAACTTTAAAAGTTATATTTTCTAATGATATAATTTTTATATTATATAATTTATATTATATAGCTCATGCGGACGACCTAGGTATACGCGTAAGTCTTATAAACTGGGATAGAGGGAGTATATCGGGTGCTGACAAATTTATTAGGTATATTGATTTACTTCCAGATTTCACTGGATGTATCAATGCATTGCTCTAAATGCTGATACGTTTATTGATTTAATTCCAGATATGATTTGATGTGTATCAATGTAATGTTTTTAATGCTGATACCTTTGGATTTCAAATAATTATCACATAAAAAAATCTCCCATTGAGATGGCCAGAAACGAATTGGAGCGGGCCTACTATATTTGGTTAAACGCTGGTTACACAAGGTTTTTTATTTATTTTTTAGAGTAACCATATATTTCATTAATCAAAATCAATTTAAGAAAAACCACACGACAGTCTCAGTTAGAATGATTCTGAAAGCTTTGCAGAATATATGAACAACCTAAGAGATCAAGAAATATAAATGATATGTAGAGTTTCCTGTAATCATTGAAGCCAGCAGCCACCACCGAACTCGCCGTCGAGATGCACGCCAACACTAGTAGAAAACAGACCTTTGGTCCAGAGCATTAGTCCCGGTTCTGTCCTGGACCCAACTGCTAAGAACGGCCGCAGGCCCTAGAAGACATTAGTCCCGGTTCGTAGGGAACCTTTAGTCCCGGTTCGTTTCACAAACCGGGGCTAAAGAGTTTGGCGCTGGAAAGGAGCGAATACGTGGACCTTTAGTCCCGGCTTGTTTAACAAATCGGGACTAAAGAGTCCGATTATATCTTCTTTCCCTCCTAGCCCGAGCCATTTCAAGCTCACACAAGCATCTTCCTCATATTTCTCCCCTCAAGCTCGAGTTCTTGCCAATTTTTCTTAAGATTTGTGAAGATTTGTTGCCTCCACATCTATCTAAGGGTCCTAAAAGGTTAGCAACTTCATCATTTCATCTTTTATTGCTTGTTTTAGCTCATTTCATGCTCTAGAAATGATAGATTTGTGTAGATTATATCTCTATATATCTGGTTAATTTGGCACATATAGTCTCAAATTTCATTTGATTCGTCGAAACACATAGATACATGAGTTCATCCTATCTATATATCTTGGTTTGGCATGTAGTCTCAAAATTCAGATGGCTCACAGTGCATCATGCCCGTCAAGCAACAAAATATCATTCTTTCTTCTACCTGCCATCACAAAATCCGTTGCAACAAAAATAAGAACCAAAACTATGAAGGCTCACATATATATAGTGGCACCCTAGCATTTTAATTAATCATCGATCGTTTAAGCAAGTAAGAACAAAAACATGAACACACCGAGGAGCTATATCAAATTAAATTAGGGAATGCCTCTATGGCGAGCTACTCGAAGATGTCTGAGGACGCGACATCCTAAGAGATCTTCGAGAAGCTCTGCCATAGTGGTGTCCATGCTCTCGCACACCATCTTTTAGTTTATATCTTCTCTAGCTTAATCAGTATGCTAGTGGATCTAACTAATTTCACATATTAGGGAGTGGCTCTACGGAGAGCTCCTCGAAGATGTCTGAGGACGAGGTCCTAAGACATCTTTGAGAGGCTCCGCCATAGTGGTGTCCCTAGTCTCGCATACGATCTTCCTTGCAGTTGATAATTCACAAGGAAGCCTATTTATAGATTAAGCAGCACAACATAGTGTCGACACTCGCGACATAATGTCAACACTCACCCCTGTCATAGTGTCTCCACCCAATGAAACAGTGTCGCCACTCACTGACATAGTGTCTCCACTCACGACATATAGTGTCGTCACCCACTTTTAGTCCCGGTTGGAGTGTCCTTTAGTCCCAGTTGGAGACACCATCCGGGACTAAGCGGGCCCACGTCAGCCCCAGCCTGCCGCAACCCCTTTAGTCTCGGTTGGTGTGTCCAACCGGGACTAAAGATGTAGTAGAAAGTTTTTAAATCAGTGCATAGTTGTTTGATGTATACGATGTGTTGTTTTATTTTTATACTAGTACTACTCTTAGCATCGTGATTTTTTTTGATGAACTTATATAATGCAGATGAGATGACAATGGATGTACGCTGAACGAATCTCTGACGAGTTCATTAAACGCGTGCGCTCTTTTCTCGTTGTTGCAGAGGCAAACAAGCAGAATGGTTTTATATGTTGTCCATGTGGTTAGTGTCGAAATCAGAAGGAATACTCTTCCTCAACAGTCTTTCACGGCCATTTGTTTCGGTCCGGTTTCGGGTCTGGCTATAATTGTTGGACCAAGCACGGAGAAAGAGGGGTTATGATGGAAGACAACGAAGACAAAGAGAATGATGACAGCTATCCTATGTCCCCTGAGTACGGTGGTACTACAATGGAAGACAATGATGAAGAAGAAGCAGAAGAACGTGCATCATATGAGCCAGATGATGATCTTGGTCGGGTCATTGCTAATGCAAAGGGAGAATGTGATAGCGAAAGAGAGAGGTTGAAATTTGAGCAGATGTTAGAGGATCACAACAAATTGTTGTACCCGAATTGCAAAGATGGCCACAAAAAGCTAGGCATCACACTATAATTGCAACAATGGAAGGCAGAGGTTGGTGTGCCTGACAAGGGATTTAAAAAGTTGTTGAAGATAATGAAGAAGCTGCTTCCAAAGGATAACGAACTGCCCGCCAGTACTTACGAAGCAAAGAAGGCTGTCTTCCCTCTAGGATTAGAGGTACAGAAGATACATGCATGCATTAATGACTTCATCCTCTACCGCGGTGAGCAGTACGAGAATTTGGATGCATGCTCGGTATGCACTGCATTGCGGTATAAGATCCGACGAGATGAACCTGGTGATGTTGAGGGGGAGCGCCCGAGGAAGAGGGTTCCCGCCAAGGTGATGTGGTATGCTCCTATAATACCACGGCTAAAACATTTTTTCAGAAACGAAGATCATGCCAAGTTGTTGTGATGGCACAAAGAAGACCGTAAGAAAGACGAGATGTTGAGACACCCCGCTGATGGGTCGCAGTGGAGAAAAATTGAGAGAAAGTACCCGGACTTTGCAGGTGAAGCGAGAAACTTATGGTTTGGTCTAAGTACAGATGGCATGAATCCCTTTGGGGAGCAGAGCTATAGCCATATCACCTGGCCTATGCCTTTGTGTATCTATAACCTTCCTCCCTGGTTGTGCATGAAGCGGAAGTTCATTATGATGCCAGTGCTCATCCAAGGCCGGAAGCAACCCGGCTACAACATTGATGTGTACCTAAGGGCATTAGTTGAAGAACTTTTACAGTTGCGGCATAGACAAGATGTATGTGTGTGGGATGAGAACAAACGTGAGGAATTTAACCTACAAGCATTGTTGTTCGTAACCATCAATGATAGGCCTGCTCTTAGTAACATTTCAGGACAGACAAACAAGGGATACAATGCAAGCACACACTATTTAGATGACACTGAAAGTATTTATTTGGATAAGTACAATAAGAATCGTCGTTTCTTCCGCCCACGCATTCCCTAAGAAGGAAAGGCAAGCATTTCAATGGTGAAGCAGATCACAGGAGTAAGCCTGTCCGTCATACTAGTGATGATGTATTTGATATGGTGAAGGATTTAAAAATAATCTTTGGAAAGGGTCCTGGTGGACAGTCTGTTCCGAAGGGCGTTGGCGGACACGCACCCATGTGGAAGAATAAATCTATATATTGGGAGCTACCCTATTGGAAAGTCTTAGAGGTCCGCTCTGCAATCAACGTGATGCACCTGGCGAAGAATGTTTGCGTGATACTTCTAGGCTTCTTGGCCGTGTATGGAAAGAATAAAGATACACCAGAAGCACGACAGGACCAACAACATATGAAAGACCGAGAAGGCAGGCATCCAGAGCTGTTTCAAGGTACTGCCAGCTACGCTCTTACCAAGGAAGAGAAGGAAATCTTTTTTGAATGCCTGAGTAGTATCAAGGTCCCCTCTGGCTTCTCGTCCAATATGAAGGGAATAATAAATATGGCAGAGAAAAAAATTCCAGAACCTGAAGTCTCATGACAGCCACGTGCTTATGACGTAGTTGCTTCCGGTTGCTTTGAGGGGGCTTCTGCTGGAAAATGTTAGAGTACCCATTGTGAAGCTATGTTCGTTCCTCAATGCAATTTCTCAGAAGATAATCGATCCAGAATGTCTACCAGGGTTACAAAAAGATGTGGTCTAGTGTCTTGTCAGCTTTGAGTTGGTGATCCCACCATCCTTCTTCAACATATGACGCACCTTCTAGTTCACCTAGTCGAAGAGATTACCATTCTCGGTCCTGTATTTCTACACAATATGTTCCCCTTTGAGAGATTCATGGGAATCTTAATGAAATATGTCTATAACCGTGCTAGGCCAGAAGGAAGCATCTCCAAGGGCTATGAAATAGAGGAGGTCATTGAGTTTTGTGCTGAATTTATTCCTGACCTTAAGCCGATCGGTGTACCTGAATCACGACATGAGGGGAGACTTAGTGGAAAAGGCACGCTAGGAAAGAAAGGAAAGATATGTATGGACGGACATTCTTTCACTAAAGCACACTATACAATTCTGCAAAGTTCCACCTTGGTGGCTCCGTATATCGAGGGACACAATAATATTGTACGCTCGAACTACCCGGGGCAGTCTGATGGGTTGATTAGAGATGAACACATAAAGACTTTTGGCGGTTGGTTGCAGACACATCTCATGAATGACACTAGTGTTGGAGATCAGTTGTACTTGTTGGCCAGGTCTCCATCTTCAACTATATTAACTTTCCAAGGATACGAGATAAATAGGAATATATTTTACACGTACGCCCAAGATAAAAAGAGCACCAACCAAAACAGTGGTATCCGATTTGATGCAACAGACGAGAATGGGAAAAAGGACACATATTATGGTTACATAAAGGACATATGGGAACTTGACTATGGTCATAATTTCGAGGTCCCATTGTTTCGATGCAAATGGGTCAAGATGACAGGAGGTGGGGTAACGGTAAACCGGCAGTACGGAATGACAACAGTAGATCACAATAATCTTGCGTACGGAGACGAACCTTTCGTCCTTGCCAATGATGTGGCTCAAGTTTTCTATGTGAAAGACATGTCTACTAGACCGAGAAAAAGGAAAGATAAGCAAAAGAATACAATATCATACGATGAGCCAAAGCGCCACATAGTTCTTTGAGGAAAAAGATACATGGTGGGAGTTGAGGACAGGACAAACATGTCAGAAGATTATAATTTTTTTCATGAAATTCGGCCATTCAAAGTGAAAACTAACCCAAGCATACCGCTACATAAGGAATATGCTCCATGGTTACAGACTAGAAGAGAACCAAAACACTAGATGTGGATGTTGGTGATGTAATAATGTTAAATCTTTTGTGAATTAATCCTATTTTTTTAGAATTTCTGAGATTGCTGTAGGCAGGTAGAAAAAAACAGCTTTTGATCACCTGAGCAAACTCAAAAAAATACAACAACATCTTCATATTTAGTCCCGGGACTAGGGAACACTTAAGACATTTATTAATATTAAAAACCGGTACAAACCGGGACTAGCTAACACTCAGGATCATGCCTAGTCATATAGTACGCAGCTTCCGGGTCTTTTTCATCATCGTCATCATCATCGTCATCGTCGTCGTGGCTAGGGGCACGCGGCTCGATCCTCAGCCCAGCCATGGCATATATCGGGGGCACCTTCCACTCCGGCCTCGAATTCACGGCGGGCAGGGAGGGGTCTCCTAAAAGTCAATGCCGCTACCGCCGGGCGGGGGAGGGGCCTTCTTGTGGCTCTGTGGCGGGTGGACTTGTGGGCACCGCGGGCGAGGATGGTCTCCCCCGGTGATGTAGCGCATCACTCCGATGTTAGTACGGTTCGCCCACCACAGATGGCGGCCGGCTTCGTTGTGGTTCACTGGGGGCGGGCCATCACCCTCGTACCTAGCGAGCTCCCTTTCCCGCCAGTTAGCGAAGAAGGCATTCTAGGTGTCATAGTTGTCGGGATCCCATTGGGGATCCATCCGCTGCTCCTATGTGAGATCTTGGTATATGTGGTTCGTGATGGACGCCTATCGAGAAGAGCCTTGAGGCACAGAGGGATAGGAACCCCTCCAGCGCTCAGCATCCAGTCGGCGGGCGACCGGTAGCCCGACGGGCAAGGGTAGCTGGAGGCGCACAACGTCTCAGTCTCCTTGAGGGTCAGAATGGCCCAGTAGGCATTGTCCATTATTGTGAGAGAGGAAGGTTTGGATGTATGGATATCCATGGCGTGGTCGGCCTATATATAGATGGAAAGGGCGGGAAAACATGGCGGGAAGCGGTGGCAAATGGCGAGAAAAATTCGAAACGGGCATAAAAGTACAAAAAAGGTCCGAACAATGTAAATCCTTCGCGTGGTGTGATATTATGTGACATAGTTGCAAGGAAAAATATCAAACTTGGTATATTGTTTATGTCTCGAAAAAACCTTCACAAAATAACTTATCATGTTCGAGGTTTCATGGATTTTGGTCCAAGAGATGGATGTTATGTGCTGAATCGCGGCCTAGTTTGTGATAATGTGCTCATATTGCGCATGCATGTGGATATTGGGATGGCGAACAATGTTGCAGGAGGAAGTTTTCCGTTTCGTCGTACGGAAAAGCCATTTTCCATTTTCCAAGCGCAAAAAGACGAGTCGTTTTGTGAAGCAGCCACCAAAATGCAGTTACAGAATGCTACCATCCCATTTTCCTAAAATACTAGACCACCTTACATGAACTATCTGCCAACCAGGGGATATCAAACCTTTCTGTCCTTTCCAGTGAAAAAGACAAATGTGTGCCGAATCGGTAGGAAGTGGGTCCGGTTTGAACTACAGGTACATGATCTAACGCCCGTGATTTTTTGAAAAAATCATTTTTAGACTCATAATATGTTGTTTCTTCAGAGATCCATTGCAAGTTCTAACATTCTCATCCCCTATCTTCACGCACGCCGTTTTGACCTAAGTTCTAAACATGAAAATTTTAAAACGGGCATAAAAAATTCAAAAAAGGTCCGAACAAAGAAAAAATGGGAACAATTATTTTATTTACATCTACGTAACAGAGTAGGATAATATATTTAAATTATAGATCTTTTATTTCTGCAAATTTTGATATATAATAATTAATTTTCCTAATTTCTAATTTGTTTTTTAAAAAAGGTTTAAAAACAGACCTTTAGTCCCAGTTTATACCACAAACCGGGACTAAATGGGTGCGGCCCTGCGTGCGAAACGCGGCGCGCCGATAACCCATTAGTCCCTGTTGGTAGCACAAACCCGAACTAAAGGGTAACCTTTAGTCCCGATTTGTGTTACCAACCAGGGCTAAAGGGTGGGTGGGTATAAATACCCACCCCGTGCGCCCCGGTTCGAGCACCGAACCGGAGCACACAGATCGCCCACCACGCCGTCTTCCTCCTCGCGACAGAGCAACCGCGCCGATGTGCCGTCCACCACCGCGTTGCGCCCGTGCCGCCCCTCCCAGCGCCGCCCATGCCCGTGCCGCCCTGCCCCGGCGCTGCTCGCGCTCGTGCCGTCCCGCTCCACGCAGCCCCTCCCCGGTGCGCCGTCTTCCTCCGCCCTGTCCGCGCTGTCCACCACCACCGGAGCCACCACTCCATGGTGAGCTCTTGTTAATTAGTTTTAATTTTGTTAGTGTTAATTTTGTTAGTGTATTTTGTTAGTGTTAATTAGTTAGTGTAATTTTATTAGTGTATTTTAGGGTTAATTAGTTATTAATTTTAGGGTTATTTTAGGGTTAATTAGCTAGTGTTATTTTAGGGTTAATTATTTAGGGTTATTTTAGGGTTAATTAGTTAGTAAGTTTAGTGTAATTTTGTTTAGAGATTTTAGTTGATTTTAGTTAATGTTTAATGTAGTTAATTAGTTGATTTTAGTTGAATTTATTTAGTGTTTAATATAGTTTATTTTAGTTGATACTATTTACTTTCGTCATGTTTAAAGTATATAGGTTTAATTTAGTGTTTAGGATTATGCCACGTCCTCATCCTCGTTCACTCGGCAGGAACAACAGAGCACTACTAGACTCTGTCGCCAGGCATCCACGGGACTGGGCTCCGTCGGGCTGGCACTAGGAGGAGCTACCATCCGGGAGACGTGGTTTGGTGAGGAATCCGGGTGTCGTCGTTGACCTGGATTTTCTGTGGTGGTGGCCGAGTGGTCCAGGCACGGTGCAGAGTGAGCCGGCCCCCGACGAGGTGGTACAACGTCGTGTCAGGGAGGAGGACGAGCATGTCCGACGTTACATGTACATTCTGGAAGTCCGGGTCGCCAATACCTGGCAGCTTCTTCAGGCACCTTACCCGAGATATTCTCCGGTGATGGTTCCTACTCTTTGGGTGCACACCTCCCGTGGCTCAGTAGCCGGGGCTCGACGTCTTCGTTGAGCTAGATGTGTAATAGGGTAGTATCTTTTATTATTGTTGTACTAGCTGGATTATTCGAGATGTATTGTTGTTTAATTGTTACTTTATCTTTCTTCATCGCATTTTTTAATTGGTACTTTAATGTGTAATATGGTATATTAAGCTGAATTACTTTATCTTCCTTTATTTATCGCATTGAGAAAAATGGTTTTATCTTTCTTCTGTATTAGTTAAGTTATGGACGGTAGAGACAATGAAGAGCACATGTACAACATAATAGATGAGGGTACAGGAGGTTACCATTATGATGGAGAAGACGACGACGGAGATGATGATGGCTTCCAATACCTCAACTTAGATGAAGCCGACGGAAGAGGCAACTATGATGAATACTTTGGTGGAGACGACGGTGGAGCTGACGGTGGAGACGACAGTGGAGACACCATAGCAAAGTTCGGCGAGGTATATAAAGCCTCTGCTGACCACGAGCCAATAGATGCATTAGTTGATATATATATATATTTATGTACTAAC
Source organism: Avena sativa (assembly GCA_916181665.1). Taxonomy (NCBI): domain Eukaryota; kingdom Viridiplantae; phylum Streptophyta; class Magnoliopsida; order Poales; family Poaceae; genus Avena; species Avena sativa. Next base: position 225,717,819 of record OV702296.1, read on the forward strand.
GACTATTTCCTCTCTTAGACCTCCGCATCGGGCCAATCTTCTTCAAGGAAACGAGGCCCGACCAAAAAGTTGGCTGATGGTGCGCGTTTCACTATTGATGTAGTTTCTGAGATGGGCGAACCTTTGGAGATAAAACAGGCCACAAGTGTATTTGTATATCAATGCGGAGTGATAGTCAGGGACACCATCTTGATCACCACTCAGAAGTGGAATAAGCCAGGAAAGAAAAGCGATCAAGTTGGAGAAACTTTTGTCGATGACAGAGCCAAAGAGGGTCTTTGGAATTTACTCATGACACACTTCTCTCTGCCTGAATTGGACACTCGTGAACTCAATGAGGCATTGAGGTTGATAGTCAGAAAGTGGGCCCTTAAGAAGATGGGCGCACAGTTCAAGGACTGGAAAAAAAGATTGTACCATAACTATGTCAAGAAGGGGCTGACTCCACCATTCACTGGCCCGCTGGATAAGCAGCGGGATAACTGGGCCCCATTTGTGACATACAAGGAATCAAAAGCAGCTATGTCCAAGTCAGAAAAGAATAAGTTAAATATGGCCAAAAAGAAATATCACCATACTATGGGGACAAGTGTCTACAAGAAGACCGTGCCTAAGTGGGCAAAAACCGAGAAAGAAATGCATGATAAAGGGGTCATGCCAGCTACAAATCAGTGGCCCGTGAGGTCAAAAAATTGGTTCCTTGGGCATGGGGGGTCGTATGACACTGCAATTGGGGAGATTATTGTTACAAAGAAGGACATTACTAAACCCAAAGATGACCTTGTTAAAGTTATACAACTGAGAAAAGATGGAAAGGTCATTCCCGACAAAGAGAACGATGAGTTGACATATGCCCTCGGGAATCCTGAAAAAGTCGGAAGAACACGAGGCTTTGGCCCATGTGTTCCATGGAAGACAGGGTTTCCCTAGGACATCGAAACTTATAGAAGCCGATTGAGAAAACGAACCGGTAGAAGGAGGAGGAGGTAGCGAGGTTGGAGGAGGTTGAAAAAAGGAATGAGGAATTTCAAGCCATGTTCAAGATGCAGCAGGAGCAGATTAATGAACTTAGAGTACTGACCCGACAGCAAGATCCTGCATTAAACAGTCCGATGGGCCCATATCAGCGGAGAAGAAGCGTGGCTTCCACGGAGGTACAAGCTAATAATCTACTGCTGATGGAGAATAATGCACCGGTGATAGATGATACTACTGGTGCAACAATGGTTCGCTACCCCGTGGATGAAGTCGAGGCAAGGACAGCTTGTGAGATACATGTCACAGTGAGGAACATTTCTATGAAGGTGGCGCTCGGCTTTGCTTTACCTTGTCCACCGAAAGCGACCTACCATGAAAGTTAGATTCCAGCTGGCTATGCTTGTGTCGGTGTGGATGAAGTTGAACCGACATGTCGATCACTTGAGCTTGACATCCCTACAGGCGAAGGGGAGAAAACGCTGGGAGAAGTGGATGGTGGGATCATTCTTTAGAAAAACAGCACATCGTGTTTCTAGGCTGGGCGCCAAGGCAATCTTCTCCTCCGAGATGCAATCCATCACCTCTGAGGCCACCATCACCTCCGAGTCCACCGTCTCCACCGAGAAACAATAGTCCACCCCTCCCTGAGAGGGACCGCAGCGCGAGTGCATCTCCATCTCCGGCGCCTCCGCCTCTGCCCACTGAATCAAAGGGAAGAAAGCGAAAGAATAACACCGCTACGTCGAGGGATACCCGACGCCGAAAATGACAAGAGCCCCTCCCAAGAGTACCGTCGTCTCCTCCCAAGTTAGCTTATCACCGAACTGATGAGGAAAGCATGGTGATCTCCCAAGACGAAGTGAAGAACCATTTTGCACCAAAACAACCCGAGGCACAGGTGCAAATTGATCCAAAAGTCAAGAAGCACTTCAAGGCATTCCTTGAGCAACCAACCCAACATGTGATAAATAGGAAAGATGACTATACACGCTGTCTTACGAAGACACTAAAAGAGAAGTCATCAAGCAGTACTGAAAGCGGGAGAAAATCAAAAGAAGTTGCCCAGCTCAGCAAACAGGCAAAACAATCCATCGCCCCGCTCAAGGTGTTACCCCAGCCCACTCAAGGTGGAATAAATATGGAATTAGCTATTAAATTAGCCAAGGAGTGTAACGTGCCGGTCGAAGAAATTCTAGCTGATGGAGATGATGTCGCCAAGGGACCAATAGCACGGAAATTTGTCTAGGGGGAGTCTCTAGTCAGCAATGAGGTATTCGATGATCTGCCAACACATATGCGACTGTTGCATATCTGGTACTTGAAAGTCACAAAGTAAGGGCGACAATTTCTCCTATGTAAAGTTGGAGAGGTGTACTTCCGTCCAGACATGATCTCGATTGAATTTTGTGAACTATTTCAGTTATTCAACCTAGACGCCCTCGACAAGTCCCTCCTCAGTTGCTATTTTCCATAAATAATTAAGTCACTAACTCAGCTCGTTCAATTCATTTCATGCCGTTATCCTCACTATATCTCCTTCTGTATGCTATTATATATGTAGAATGAAGATTTAGAAATGTAGAATAAAGTCAATCTACGGTATTAGGTTCGTTGACCCAAACAGAGTTAATGGATATACGCTAAGAGAGAACCCCAAGGAAACGGAGGATAACTTGCTAATGTTTTTAATGGAGCAACATTACAAGACGCAAATACTATTTCCTTACAACTATGGGTGAGATTCTTACTGTCTTGTACACATTCAATTTTTGTTTACTCGATGTTAAGTGTATATAATTATGCGCAGGTTCCACTAGATTCTTCTAAACATTGACGTTGACCGTGCAAAAGTTGAAATCTCGGACTCGTTAAAGAAGCCGATGGAAGACTACCGCAACATACTTGATTGCCTCCGAAAGTAATTTCAATCATTATCGCACTATATCTGTCTCTTTCGTTCATTGTCTGAGATGTAAAGTAATTAATAACTCATTCATTTCTTTTTTCCGGATAGGGTTTGGAAAAAGGTTCACGAAGGAGGTTCAGGGTGAATGGCATAAGGAGCTGACTTTTCGTACGGTCCTGGTAAGTAGTACGAGAGCTAGATCCTCGCATCTCTTCAATTCTAGTCTCCATACAATTATCATGCTTGATTATTATTTGATTGAATTATATTCTCGATCAAAAAGTGTACGATGCAGCAATTGGGGACTAATTTATGTGGATATTACGTATGCGAATTCATTCGTGAGTGTATGGAGCAGGGCACAGACTTTCTTCGAGTACGTAAACATTATATTTATAATTTATTTTATACCATAATTTTTTTTGAGTTCCATTCATAATGATCTACTTTTTTATATATAGTTTGATGCGATGCGGGATAAGCTCCTACCAATTGAACGCCTACTAGAAATTTAAGAGGAGTTGTCGGAATTTTTGCTCAGGATGTCATAAACACAAAAGGAGAGTACAATGTGGATAGACCTTCGTGTAATCGTGGATAGACACAAAAGGATAGTATCCGTGTAATGTAATGATCCTCGTATAAATCAAATAGACGAGCTCTAGTCTCGGTTGTGTATATATTTATATGTCTTTATATAATTATGAGAGAAATTATATTATATATGCATAAATGTATACAACATGAAGTAGCATAGAATAATATGTATATGAAAACACAATTGTTTGAAATGAAAACACAAACGGCTCAAGGCTCAATGATCTAATCTACAACGCACGATCTAGATCTAACGGCTCTAGAGCATGTGACCAAAACCTAGCGGCGCTGATGGCTACTGCGGCGGCGACGGCACTGCCGACGACGTTCTGGTAGAGCTAGGGGGTAAAGGGGATGGTGGCGAGGCTTACCAGGTTCGCACAGACACGAGGGAGCTCAAGGTGTGGTTGGCTTGGGCAGGGGCGTACAGACGTAGGCGTAGGAGCTCGTCAGAGTTGCTGCTAGCGTCGGGCTTTCACAAACGGCGATGGAGGCGACAACCTAGGTCACGAGAAAACAAGCAAAGGGCATCAGTATGTGAACAAGGTCACGACGAACATGCTGGTTTGAATCAGAGGGCAAGGGGCGGTCGATCCTTATCGGAATTACTCGCCGGAGTCGTGGTTGGTGTCGCGTGCTCGCATGGGTTGACGGTGTCGGTGTTCTAGGTCACAGGTAGGCAAACAGAAGGCATGAAAAGAAGTGCAAGAACAAGAGGATCACACTCGCGTGAACAAGAGGTAGAAGGGCGCCTATACTCACCGAAATAGCTCGCTGGAGCGTGTCGGGCAGCGGTGGTGCGAGCTTGATTGTGGGTAGCCTGGTGGCGATTAGACGGTGGCGAGTGAGGGGAAATGACCGCGAGGCAGAGGGGGTTAAGTAGCCGAGGCTGGGGCGACAGTCACGCGAGCAATCAACTCGAATTGAAGCGAATTCATTTGCGGCAGTGAAGGGAAGAAACGTGCGGCGACGGCGTCGTCTGCGGGCGCGAGATTTTGGGGACGAAGGTAAGGTGGCACTGGGCCTAGTAGTCAGCGAGTGCGGGGTATGGCTCACGCGGGTGAGAGAAGAGAGAGGGGAGGGTGGCCCGGGAGGGCTTGCTGGGCCGAATGTGGCTCTAGGCTAGTTAGGCAGCGCATGTTTTTTTTCTTTTGCTCTTTTTCTTTTCCAATTTGATTTTCAAGAATGGTTTTAAAACCCTAATTCAAATCTGTTTGAATTCAAACCGTTTCCGAATTTTTGCACTGTGATCCTAGCACTCAAAAGTGTGTCAAACACATCTGTCCACTCAAAAACACTTTGGTCTTTTGAAAATAAAAATAAAACCATGCCTCATATGTATATAATAGAAAGGCATAAAATGGTTTTATTTGATTTGAAACTTCCAAAATTTTTATGCAAGCTCTAAATGCTATGATGATATGAATGCAATACATGATTTTGCATTTGACGAAATTTGGGATGTTACAGTAGTAGTAGGAACTTGGTATTTTACAATGCTCGCGTGCATATTTTATGTCTATTTTCATCAGGATCAGGACAGATGACAGACACACTGGACACAATTCTTGGAGCATTTGTACTAGAGTGAAAAGGAGTAAAACAACATAAATCTCTTATTTGGAAAATATCAATAACATCAGAAGAAAATCCGAAGCGAACAAAGTGTATAGAAGGTTTAATGACCAACTATACAGCGGGAATAAATTCTTTGGCCGTATAGTTGGCGCCGTCACCGCCTCCTCAAATAGTTTTACCCCATGCAACTGGATCAGGGAGACGACATACAGAACTACCCGAAATCACTGAAACCTCACTTCGGAAGGCATCCGGAGGAGGAACTCACCCACCGAGGATCCATCTTCACTTGCACAGATCCGGGAGGCTAAGGCTTCGATCTTCATCATCAACCGCTGCATCACCACCATCTCTATCCATCCCATCTACATATTGTCTAGATCTTGTTGTAATTCCCGTACTCTTTGTGGATTTATACAAGTACTATTCATCTATGATAGATTCCATTACTTTTGCCATGATGTTGATTGCCTCCATGTCTGAGTACATCATTAGTTCTTAGGGAGATGGACAAACCCTAGTGTGATACTGAAATAAGATAAAGTTTATTATGATATTCATCGCTATGACCATGTGTTAGATTGTCTTCATCTTGATGTTGGGAGAAGTCGACCTCTCAATATTTGCCTCTTGTGGGGACTTGATGGAGGGAACTACTTGTTGGTAGACGGAGGTGGGTTAGCACTTACAGTGACTATAAAGCTATTGGTACTTTTTACGTATCAACTTGGGAACCGAGGAAACTCACGGAACACTATCCATGCCATGGGATACATCCTGCGGGATTAAGTTCCTTAATAGCACAGTAATTCAATTGATGTTTATTGGTGTCTTCTGTGGTTATGAGGATGATGTGAGCAGTTGTTGCTACCTATTTGTCCAAATACGGAGTTCCTCCCACACATACATAGTCGATAATGTTTATGATACTAATCTTTACCTTGGCCCTTTATAATGCTAGTTGTGTATCCTCTAATCCCTAAGAACGCTTTTCCCCATTACAGTTTCAAATATCTTTTACACACACGATACTTACTTTCTGTATTCAGTTTGTTTTACTTTACCTATTGTTCTCTTATACCAAAAACCCAAAAACACCTTTCTACATAATATTCGCATTCTATCTTGTTACTTAGAACTTTATTTTAGCATTTCTATTTTAGTATTTAAAATAAAGTTATTAGACTTCATACTCCTACTCCTTGTGGGATCGATATCTTTATTTCGAAACTAGCTACAAACGATCTGTGCACTTGCAGTCATCAGTATCCCCCCGAGTATCTATGTTGAATAAATTATTCCAACTAGATACTCTTAGAGTAGCATACATAGTGTTGTAAATTTTGATACTTTAGCCCCCAAGCCTATAGGTGAAACTTGTCAAAGTTCTGATTAGATGCTTTAAAAAGGAATAAGCATAGCTTATAGTAAAAACTCATACTGTAGCCCCCGAGCCTCTAGGTGAAGATGTCAAAGTTTTGGCTAGATGCTCTAAGAGAACTAAGAATTTTTTATTTTGTGCAGAATGAGAACGCTTGGAAGGTTGCCGCCAATGAGCAGTTCGCCAAGATCCGTAAAGATTTGGAGGCTAAAAAGGGTAAAATTGTCTTTCTAAAGGAACAGATCACCAACAACAAGAGTCTGATTTATTTTTAGTTCCCTGCTAACTTAATCCTGGACTTATTTCCTCCAAGTACTCATAGCACTGTTTGTTTTGTCTGACTTGCAGAAGCTATCGCCAAGTCCAAGAGCATCATCGATCAGTCTAAGCATATCCAGGAGCTGGATGATTAAAATAAGATTTTGAAGGACCTAGCCGACACAATCAAGATGCACGAGGAGGCTATGAAGTCTCTACAATAATCTACTGCCACCGAGATGAATCGCTTGAACAAAGAAATTGCACTCCTCAAGGAACAGAAGAAAGTCGTTGATGAGAAGAACTCATGAGCCTTAAGGCGTACAAGAAACTTCAGAAGGAGTGTGACATCTTGGCGGAGACATGCCAACAAAATGAGACCAGCATCTTTGGTAAGCTTCCCCTGTCTTGTTTTTCAATTTTCTACAAGTCGGGTACTTAACGTAGTTGTTGAACTCATGTCCTTTGTGTTTGTCGGAAATGCAAATCCCATTGGCCTAGCCAATTTGGGTGAGAATGCATGGTTCTTGTAGGGAACTTCATTAACACTGCTATTGCTGAGGCCAAGGAGATAGCCAAGCCTCTGGACATCAATATTAAAGCCGTGGACTCCGTCATGGAAGTACTCGGAAATCCTTCGCTGAGCCACCGAGCGCATTGTGAGTGATACGTCGAAAACGTATCTATAATTTTTGAAGTTCATTTTACATGTTTTCTCGTGGACTCCATGCTTGTTTAGTATCTACTTTGCTTTGCTTCTCTACACTTTGAGGTTCATTTTACATGTTTTCTGGTACTAACCTACTAACAAGTTGCCACAGTGCCAGTTGCCTGTTTTCTGCAGTTTTTGGTTTCAGAAAAGTTAGTAAAGAAATATTCTCGGAATTGGACGGGACAAACGTCAAAGTCAATAACTTTCCATGGGGAACAAGAATCCAGAAGACAAGATAGAGACACAAGCCAGGGCGACCATAACCCCCCTAGGCGTGGGTGGGCCCTGCCCTGCCCCTGGGAGGGGTGTGGCCCCTCTGGCCGTCTCCTCGGCCTCCCCCTTCGCCTATAAGAAGACCCCGATGCAGAAACCCTAAGCACCCGATCAAATCTCCACGAATCCGTCTATAGCCGCTGCCACCATAGTCCCTAGATCGGGGGGAGGGGATCTGAAGTTCTTCCCGGCACCCTGCTGGAGGGGAGATTATCTCGGAGGCCTTCTCTCTGGTATGATGCGTGAGTAGTTCCACCTTGGACTATGGGTCCATGTAGTAGATAGATGGTTGTATCTCCTCATTTGTGCTTTCATATATAGATCTTGTGAGCTCCGTTCATGATTAAGATCTAATCTATTTGTAATCATGCATGTTGTGTTTGTGGGGATCCGATGGATATTGAGATTATTATGTTAGTTTGATTAATGGTTTTGTCTTTATGATTCTATCATGTCTTTGTTGTTTGTGATCTTGCATGCTCTCCGTTGTTAGTAGCTACCTTGGCCAAGTAGTTGCTAGTGACTCCAAGAGGGGGTCTTTATGCTCGATAGTGGGTTCATGCCTCTAGTTTCCAAGGGAAGTGACAATAATCTCTACGGTTGTAGATGTGCTGTTGCTACTAGGGACAAAACAACGGTCTCTTGTTCATGTAACATGTGGACTGTTTACCTTACACACTTTGCTTAAAGCAGATGTATGTTGCTTGCAACTTAATACTGGAGGGGGTTCGAATGATAACCTGAAGGTGGACTTCTAGTCATAGATGCAGTTGGATGGCGGTCTATGTATCTTGTTGTATTGCCCAATCGAATCTCATAGGATCTTTCTGACTAGTAATTGCATTGTTATGCCTTGCTCAGTTCCTGTCAATTGCCTTGCTATAATTTTTTTACCCTTCATGCCATGTTGTTTATCTAAGGAGAGCACCTCTAGTGAACTATTGACCCCGGTCCAATCTTTACCATTGATACATCTTCCACTGTTACTTGTTTACTTGCTGCAAACCATTACCTTCCACACCATACGTTTAATCCTTTGTTACAGCAAACTAGTGAGCTTGACAACCTCACTGATTCGTTGGGGCAATGTCTTGAGTTTGTGTTGTGCAGGTCTCCGCATTGCTAGCTGTTGAATAAAGCATGTGCTTCTTAGGATTAGGTTCAGTTTACAGCTTTCTTTAGTTTCAGTTAGCAGTTTTAAGACACTGTCAGTCTGGCTAGGTTATGGGATGGCATGATCGGATTAGTTAGCTGATTAGTAGGTTTGGAAGTAGTCCACGCCCTACATGATTCCGTTGTGGGATGGCACGTCGAGTCCGGATCGTGGAGGGCGATTTTCTCGGGCCATTGGTGGCCTTTCCTGTATGCTGAATAAAAGGAAGATAACAGAAAAGTTGCAAAAGGCGCAACAAAAAAAAACCACCTGTGTCTCTGTCTCTTTTGTTCATCTGAGATTTGCAATTCGTGTGTGTGTTCTTGTTTTCTGAGATCCAGGGATAACAAGTGGTATCAGAGCCTAACCAGAGATGGTTGGGACTCCACCGCGACAGCCATCGAGCTCGAAATCGCTGTCAGCCTCTCGCACTACTCGTCGCGCGCGCTCCCCGAGCCGTGGACGGAGCAGAGACAGGAGGGGTGGCGAGGTCGTGGTGCGGGAGATCGTGAGGGACGGGGGCGGCGGCGGTGCTGTGTCCTGGCCGACCCTCACAAAGACGAACTACACCGAATGGGCGATACTCATGCGTGTCCAGCTCCAGGGCGCTGGCCTCTGGGATGCTGTCGACGCGGACGACGGGACGGAGCGGCAAGAGCGTCAAGCGCTCGGCGCCATCCTTCGTGCAGTGCCACCAGAGATGGTGTAGGTTCTCGCGGCAAAGGATAACGCGAAGGCGGCCTGAGACACGATCAAAACCATGAGGGTTGGGGTGGATCGTGTCCGAGAGGCGCGCCGTTAGAGACTCCGGAAGGATTTCGATCATCTGGTGTTCAAGAGCGGGGAGATGATCGAGGACTTCTCCCTGCGGGTGTCGAGCATCGTCAGCGAACTGCAAGCGCTGGGCGATTCGACGACCGAGCTCGAAGGCGTGCAGAAGATTCTGCGCGTGGTGCCGTCGAGGTATGCACAAATGGCATGTTCTATTGAAACTTTGTTGGATTTGAAGGACATGTCGATCGACGAGCTCTCTGGCCGTCTCGTTGCGTCGGTGGGCCGCGGCAAGCCAGAACAGGAGGAAGGCGGGCGGCTTCTCCTGACGGAGGAGGAGTGGCGTGATCGTCAGAACAGCTGTGGCTCGGGCGAACGATCGTCCGGCGGAAAGGGGAAGAAGCCCCAACACTGTTCACCCGGCAAGGACGGGAAGAACGACGGCGGTGGGAAACCGCCGCGCCGCAGCGGTAAATGCAATTACTGCGGCATCAATGGGCACTGGGCGCGCGAATGCCGCAAGGCAAAGCGCGACCACGAGGGCCAAGGCAAGCGGGATGAGGCGAATCTCGCGCAAGCACAGGCCGACGATGATGATGACGCAGCCCCAGGGCTGCTGATGGTCGAGGCGTTGTCGCTGTCCGCCACCGACACGGGGGAGCGCGTCTTCCTAAACGAGGAACATGCACGCGCCGTTCTTCGTCGCTCCCCTGACGACATCGACACGGCTTGGTACCTGGACACGGGCGCATCCAACCACATGACAGGGGACGAAGCGGCGTTCGCAGAGCTCGACAAGAGTGTGTTGGGCACTGTGAAGTTTGGCGATGGGTCCCTGGTGCAGATCCATGGACGGGGAACTGTTCTATTCGCTGTCGCTGACGAGGAGCACTGTGCACTGTCTCAGGTGTACTGGATACCGCGTCTCAAGAGCAACATTGTCTCCATCGGACAGCTGGACGAGATAGGGTGCCCAACCCTCGTCAAGGATGGTTTCATGACCGTGCGCGATCGGCATCAGCGCGTCCTCGCCAGGGTGCCACGCGCACGTAACCGCCTCTACATCGTCCGTCTACAGCTGGTCAAGCCAGTGTGCCTCGTGGCGCACATCACCAAGGACGCCTGGTTGTGGCACGCCAGGTATGGTCACCAGCACTTCGATGGGCTCACTAGGCTGGCGCGACAGGGCATGGTGCACGGGATCCCTCTGATCGATCATGTGGAGCAACTGTGTGAGGCATGCCTGGTCGGCAAGCAACGGCGCATTCCGTTTCCCCAAAAGGCCAACTTCCGAGCAGCAGAACCACTTGCACTGGTTCACGGTGATCTATGTGGGCCTATCTCACCTGCCACTCCTGGAGGAAAGAAGTACTTCCTGCTCCTGGTCGATGATCATAGCAGATTCATGTGGCTGGTGTTGTTGCAGCGGAAGGAAGAGGCATCTCAAGCCATCCAGCGTTTGCAGGCACGTGTGGAACGGCAGACGGGCAAGCAGATCCACACTTTCAGAACTGATCGTGGGGGGGGGGGAGAATTCAACTCCAAGGAATTTGCAGCATACCTGGCAGATTTGGGACTACAACAACACCTCACCGCACCGTATACGCCTCAGCAGAACGGTGTGGTGGAGCACCGGAACCAGACAGTGGTCGGCACAGCGAGGTGCATGCTCAAGGTGATGGGCGTCCCTCCTGAGTTTTGGGGAGAAGCAGTGACAACAGCTGTGTTCGTCCTCAACCGAGCTTACACGAGAAGTGTGAAGGGGAATACTCCGTTCGAGGCATGGTGTGGACGGAAGCCAAATGTGGAGGATCTGCGCGTCTTCGGGTGCACAGCGCACGCTAAAGACACGCGCCCACATCTGACCAAGCTCGATGACAGAAGTAAGGCGATGGTGTTCTTTGGCTATGAACCAGGTAGTAAGGCATATCGCCTGTATGATCCTGACGCCAGATGAGTGCACGTGTCGCGCGACGTCGTGTTCGATGAACGCCGTGCCTGGAGCTGGACAAAGGAAGAGCAGGCCATGCCAAACATGACGTCCATCATCGACCCACTATCAGTCATCTCCGGTGGCCCTCTGCCGCAAGCCACGGCATCATCGAGCATCGGCGGGTCGTCTCCAGCGCCAACACGTATGCCGTCGAGCAGCGTCGCACCCACGCCGCCCACGCCAGCACAGGGGAGTGCACGCTCTGCTAGTCCGGCCACATCGCCTGCAGGAGCAAGCACTGCGCCTGTACCTGCACACCCGATGCAGACACGGGCCAGGAGCGGCATCACTGTCCCCGACCAGCGGTTTCAGGATCATTCAGAGGAGCCGTGTGAGCCGGCGACACCACTGTCACCGGACGTCGACGACATCGACGCAGATCCTGACTACGAGCTCCACCTGGCTTCCGGAGAAGAGCTAGGATCGTTTGCTGAAGCTGAGAAGCACGAGTGCTGGCGGCGTGCCATGGCTGAAGAGATGGCATCGATCGAGGCCAACCATACCTGGTATCTGACAGAGCTGCCCAAGGGTCACCGTCCCATTGGTTTGAAGTGGGTGTACAAGGTGAAAAAAGATGCCTGTGGAGCAGTATTGAAGCACAAAGCAAGGCTGGTTGCAAAAGGCTATGTGCAGAAACAAGGAATCGATTATGAGGAAGTGTTTGTGTCCGTCGCAAGGATTGAGTCTGTGCGGTTGCTCCTCGCTCTGGCAGCGCGCGCATGCTGGTCTGTGCATCACATGGATGTCAAGTCCGCATTCCTCAATGGGGAGCTCGAAGAGGAGGTGTTCGTTCATCAGCCTCCTAGGTTTATTGTCGCTGAAGAATCAAGCAAAGTTCTGAAGTTGGACAAAGCCCTTTACGGGTTGAAGCAGGCACCCCGTGCCTGGAACACCAAACTTGACGCGTGTCTGACGAAACTGAACTTCAGTATGTGTCCCTCTGAACATGGAGTGTATGCAAGGGGCACGGCAACATCAAGGCTGATTGTCAGAGTGTACGTGGATGATCTAATCATCACTGGCTCAGACGAGAACGAGATAAGGCGATTCAAGGAAGAGATGAAAGCACTATTTAAGATGAGTGATCTGGGCAAGCTCAATTACTATCTGGGCATCGAGGTACATCAGAACAATGGTGGCATTGATCTCCGTCAGTCAGGATATGCAACCAAGATTCTCGAGAAGAGTGGCATGACCGGTTGCAACCCGTGTCATGTGCCGATGGAACCACGGTTCAAGCTGAGCAAGGTGAGTTCAGCACAGCCGGTGGACACGACAGAATACCACAGCATTGTGGGGATGTTGCGTTATCTTGTGCATACCAGACCAGATCTCTCATACAGTGTGGGCTTCGTATCTTGGTTCATGGAATCGCCAACTCAAGAGCATATGGCAGCAGTAAAGCACATTCTTCGATATGTTGCTGGAACTCTGCAGTGGGGAGTGCATTACTCCTGTGGAACTGACGACGCACCTCTGATCGGTTATAGTGACAGTGATCTGGGTGGCGACATCGACACTCGGAAGAGCACCACCGGCGTCATGATCTTCCTCGGCAAAAATCTTGTGAGTTGGCAATCGCAGAAGCAAAGGGTTGTTGCAATCTCCTCCTGTGAAGCTGAGTATGTTGCAGCAACTACTGCAGTGTGTCAGGGGATTTGGCTTGCACGATTGCTAGCTGAGATCAAAGTTGAGGATACCAAGTCATTAGTGCTCAATGTGGACAACAAGTCTGCAATCTCTCTGAGTAAGAATCCTGTCTTCCACGACCGAAGCAAACATATTGAAATCAGATATCACTTCATTCGGGAGTGTGTGGAGAATGGGAATGTGCAGATAGAGTTCGTCAGGTCTGAAGAACAGCTTGCAGATGTGCTCACCAAAGCGCTCGGGCGTGGCAAACTTCAGGAACAACGAACCAAGATCAGGATGATCGAGGTCGAGAAGAAGCACAAGCATTAGGGAGTGAATGTTGAATAAAGCATGTGCTTCTTAGGATTAGGTTCAGTTTACAGCTTTCTTTAGTTTCAGTTAGCAGTTTTAAGACACTGTCAGTCTGGCTAGGTTATGGGATGGCATGATCGGATTAGTTAGCTGATTAGTAGGTTTGGAAGTAGTCCACGCCCTACATGATTCCGTCGTGGGATGGCACGTCGAGTCCGGATCGTGGAGGGCGATTTTCTCGGGCCGTTGGTGGCCTTTCCTGTAAGCTGAATAAAAGGAAGATAATAGAAAAGTTGCAAAAGGCGCAACAGAAAAAAACCACTTGTGTCTCTGTCTCTTTTGTTCATCTGAGATTTGCAATTCGTGTGTGTGTTCTTGTTTTCTGAGATCTAGGGATAACACTAGCAACACCTGTGTGACGTTTCCTTCCTCCTACTGGTTCGATAACCTCGGTTTCTTACTAAGGGAAAACTTGTTGCTGTGCTGCTTCACACCTTGCTCTTGGGATTCCCAATGAAGTGCTCCTACATCAACTCAGCGCTGCATCAAGCTTTTTCTGGCGCTGTTGCCGGGGAGGCTAAGGACGTCTTCACTAGGGGAGTCCTTCACTTCCTTTATCTTTACTTTGTTTTTAGTTTGCTTTGTTTCTTTTGCTTGGTTTTGTTTGCCTCTTTTCAAAAAAAACCCAAAAAAATTAGTCTAGTTTGGCTTTCTTGCTTTATTCAAAAACAAAAAAAAATAGTTCCTGCTCTAGCTCCCACCTTGCTCTAGCTCACCATGTTGCTCCCCAAGTTTGGCCTGAAAGATCTTGCAATAGGTAGTGGCTCCATAATTGGGAAAGATAATATTGAAGAATTTTTTAATCATGTTAGCAAGCATGAGGACATTGAGGATAAATCTATAGCAGAGCTTGCTCCTAATTATGAGATTGCTGCAGCTTCTTTAGTTCATATGTTGGAGGCTAGGTTTGTTAGCCTTAACCCCTTCATACATTCTTGTTCCTAAAACTAAAAGAAGAAAAGAATGCTAAAAAGAGAGAATTTATCCTTGTAACTTTATCAAAGGAATTTCATGACGTTGCTAGGGAAGCCAAAAAGGTATTTGAGCGTTTCAATATGCTAGGATCAAGTGTAGATGTTGTGGGTATTCCTGATAAAACTAAGCCTAGAGAAGAATTTAAGATACCCATACCATTTAAGCTTGTTGGGATGCATGAAGCCTTTGAAAAGAATTTTGATTGGATTGCACCTGAAAATATTTTTGATGAAAGTAGTAGACTAAAGAGAGATGAGAAGGGATCCTCCAAAACCCATTTGTATGAGATATCTTTCATAGTTGAAGACTTTGCAAGTATTGATATTAATGCTTCTTCATTTGAAAATACTTGATTCTTCTTGCTTCTTGTGCCTAACTTAAAGGCGTTAAAGAAAAGTACTTGTTGGGAGATAACCCAAGAGTTTCCTTGAGTCTTGGAAGTTATTACTTCAGTAATGACCTCTATTTATCCTTTTTGTTTGCTTTTTGTGCCAAGAATGACCTCTAATGAGAGGGAAGTAAGATTTGGGGAGTTGCTGTCCCGAAACAGATTTCTATCCTCCACGAAAAATATTAGTGAGGAGTCTATGTAACTAGGATTAAGCTCATAATTTATGAATAAATCCCCCAGAATGTTAGCTAAATTTCGTTAGTTGAACACTTTTTTATTTGAACAATAGAATATTTTCCAAAAAATCAGTTTCTACCTGCTGGTCTGTTTTGACAGATTTCTGCCATTATTTGCATTTGCTTCTTATTAATTCCTTTTTGGGTTCTTTTTGGAAATTGAGCTTTTTAAGGAGTTACTACAGTAGCTTGTGTTTTTAGTGAAAAGCCTTGATGTTCCAAAGCTTTGCTAGAGGTATAATATTTTTTGAATACACTAATGTTGCTAATGAAGATTGTGTGAAGTTTTGTATGAAGGAAAAAAATTCAGGTCTAGAGAGAGAATGATGTAATGAGATGAAGAATGGACAAAAGATCAAGGTTGGGGATGCCACCGTGGTGTCACCCTAAGAATTATTTAAGAGGTACAAGCATCAAAGTTTGGGGATGCCCAAGGCATCCCCTTCTTCATCAATAAAAAGCTCAGGTCTATCTAGACACTTTGTTTTTATTGTTTCATGCACAGTTGTGTTGTTCTTGGAGCATCTTAGTTTTTGTTTGCTTTACTTAGTTTGTTTAGTTTTCTTAAGTAGTTTGGACCCCCATTCTCGCTGTGTTGTTTTGCAAATAAGTTGCTTGGTGTTGGAAAGGACTAGTAAGTTCTTGCTTGAAGTGCAAGAGGAGCTTGCATTGACTGTGACTTAGACTTTAGCATGACATGCTAGGTGTTGTTTTGACCTTATGCTTAGTGATTATTGCTGTAGCATGTCTTGTTCCAAACAATTGGGATTGCTTAGTGTGCCTTGAAGAAATTATGCATTGTTTTAGCATGAATAATCATAGTATTGTGGTATTCTCCTTTGACGTTTTGCTTGGATTGACTTGGCACATGCTCACACCATATTATGACTATGAAAAGTCACCGTGAGCCTCTATGATCATTTAGTCCTTGACTTGTAGTACCACTATATGCTTTGATTACTAATGCTTTGTTGCACTGCATGATTAAGGCCATTATTGCTCTCTTAGTTGGTTGCTCCTAGTCTTTTGCTAGCCTCCACTTGTATGACTAAGTTCTACTCATGCTTCCAACTCCCAAGAAACCAAGTTTTTCCAAAGTGTCCACTATAAACTCCTATGCATGGTGTGTTACACCATTCCAAGTATATTCTTGTTTTTAGCTATGTTCCAATTAAAAACTATTTTGTTATGTGAAAACTTAGTGATTAAATCCCTCACAAACTTGATGGCACACTTTATATTCTTTGCCCCTAATAAACTTGAACCATTGTGTCATCTATGTTGTATATGCTTGCACTTATACGTTGGAATTAGCAGAACCGTGCTGTCACGGGGAATGTTTTCAACATTGCACTTGTACTTTGTACTCAGTTGATATCATGCTCTTTTGTCTATGGATGTCACCGGTGTGAAATAAAAGAGGAAACTTGTAAGTCCATGGAGTTTGTATCCCGTGTTAGAGAAACGCCTGGGCTGCTAGCCTAAGCCATGCCTAATCATGGTGGAAACTTGCAGCATCACCATAGTGACATCTATGAAGCATTCTTCTTATAAAAAAGAGACACATTGAGAAAAGAGGAAAGAGAGAAAAATGCACCATATTCCCATGGTAAATAAGAAGATTGCTATGCTCATTGTCTGCTTGCCTTGTCATTTTGGTTATGGGATAGCTCCTGTACCATGTGCAAGGGGTACCATGTAGCATGAGGTGTGGCCCTCGTATTCAAGGGACTTGAGATTGCCAACTTATACTTCATCAAGCATATACTCCATTTTTGTTCACTTTAACCTTAATCACTTCAAGATGCTTACGATAGGGGCAATGAAGGCTGAAAGATAACAAGTACCATAATTTTTGGAAGCTCTTTTTGAAACTTGAAATCCCTGCTTCCTTTATAAAAGGCCTTTCTTCCACCACTATTGAGTCTCCACCTTCTATCTTTAGGCACCATTAAGAGAGCATAGTTGTCATTCTGTGTGCAGTGTTCCAAAGCTTATTGATTGATGCATACTGTGATATTACTTGTTCTTGTGCTATCTGTTTCTAGTCACCCTTGTGAACTTTGAAGGTGTCCTATGCATCTATTTGCTACTCTATGAGGGACAAGCTGATTGTCACTATGCTATGTTTTCTGTATGTGAAACAAACAAATGTTTTTCAATGCATGTTATTCATGATCTTTGTTTGTAGCTTGTCATGTTGCATGAATAGTTACTATGTCCCCAATGCAGAAACCCTAAGAACCCGATCAAATCTCCATGAAACCGTCTGTAGCCGCTTCCACCATCATCCCTAGATCAAATCCCCTCTAGCTGCCTCCTCGTCCTCCCCATTTGCCTATAAGAAGCCCCCGATGCAGAAACCCTAAGCACCCGATCAAATCTCCATGAAACCGTCTATAGCAGCCGCCACCATCGTCCCTATATCGAGGGGATCTAAAGTTCTTCCCGGCACCCTACCGGAGGGGAGATCATCCCGGAGGCCTTCTCTCAGGTATGATGCGTGAGTAGTTCCACCTTGGACTACGGGTCCATGTAGTAGCTAGATGGTTGTATCTCCTCCTTTGTGCTTTCATGTATAAATCTTGTGAGATCCGTTCATGATCAAGATCTAATCTATTTGTAATCATGCATGTTGTGTTTGCGGGGATCCGAAGGATATTGAGATTATTATGTTGGTTTGATTAATGGTTTTGTCTTTATGATTCTATCATGTCTGTGTTGTTTGTGATCTTGAATGCTCTCCGTTGTTAGTAGCTATCTTGGCCAAGTAGTTGCTAGTGACTCCAAGAGGGGGTATTTATGCTCGATAGTGGGTTCATGCCTCTAGTTTACAAGGGGAGTGACAATAATCTCTTCGGTTGTAGATGTGCTATTTCTACTAGGGAGAAAACAATTGTCTCTTGTTCATGAAACATGTGGACTGTTTACCTAACACACTTTGCTTAAATCAGTTGTTTATTGCTTGCAACTTAATACTGGAGGGGGTTCAGATGATAACCTGAAGGTGGACTTCTAGTCATAGATGTAGTTGGATGGCCGTCTATGTATCTTGTTGTATTACCCAATCGAATCTCATAGGATCTTTCTGACTAGTAATTGCATTGTTATGCCTCCTTTCAATTGCCCTGCTGTAACGTTTTTACCCTTCATGCCATGTTGTTTATCTAAGGAGAGCACCTCTAGTGAACTATGGACCCCGTTCCAATCTTTACCATTGATACATCTTCCACTGTTACTTGTTTACTTGCTGCAAACCATTACCTTCCACACCATACGTTTAATCCTTTGTTACAGCAAACCGGCGAGCTTGACAACCTCACTGATTCGTTGGGGCAAAGTCTTGAGTTTGTGTTGTGCAGGTCTCCGCGTTGCTAGCAACACCTGTGTGACGTTTCCTTCCTCCTACTGGTTTGATAACCTCGGTTTCTTACTAAGGGAAAACTTGCTGTTGTGCTGCTTCACACCTTGCTCCTGGGGTTCCCAACGAAGCGCTCCTACATCAACTCAAAGATTCTTCTATCCAGGTAGGTGCTAGGATGGCATTTACCATGACTAAGGCGCATTACGACAATGCTAACATTGACATGGTAACCTCTGGGATGCTTTCCATTGACGAGGAAGGGAACAAGGTCAACAGTGATGCCATCTGGACCTCCCTCGCTAGCTACGACACCAGAGATGCCAATTTAGTCAACAGAAACGTTTTTGTACCCTTGGAAGTCTTGGACAATGAGACATCAGAGTCTGAGTCACTAAAGACAGCCGACTTTGCTGATGATTCCCAGGATGGCTCTCCTTCCACTGACGATGCATCTTCAAAGTCTCCTACACCAGAGGCATAAAAACACTTTGTATTAATTACGTCTCTGGTTATGTTAAATGTACGTGGAAAACAAAGTCAGATGCAAGGCAGAGAACTTGGCTACAAGCCTCCTCCTACTTTATCTAAGTCCAGCATGTATATATTTGTGTATTTGATGAAGCAAGTGCTGGCTTATCCATTATTCTGGTTTTTATGCTTGACCTTTCGTGATACGGAAAACCCTTAGCACATAACTATGCGCTTAGGCGATGATGCCTAATGGCACCATTAGGACCAGAGTGCAAAACACCGGCTTCGAGTGCCGAAAAGTCACTACTCCAGAATCAACATAAAAACAAAAGAAAACGTGTAAACCAGAAAACTTAGGATAACGCCCATAGGCGGATTTTTCACAAGTGCAAATGCAAAGCTTACACATAAAGGGTTTTTCATGATCCAAAAATGAACACTAAAGGAGGTAAAATAATTAGGTATATGAGTGAACCAAATGCTTTATTTCATTGATCATATAAAGGTACATAATATATAAGAAAATATGCTAAGTGTAAAAGGGACATAGCTATGCTATGTTCCATGGCCGATCAAACTCCGGATAGTCATCATCAGTGTCACGTCTCTTGCGCTTATGATCTTTGTTTGTCCTATCTTTGAACTCGCGAATATCAACAAGGTAATAGGAACCATTCAGCGACACTTTGCTTATGAAGAACGGTCCTTCCCAAGGCGTGGATAATTTGTGTGACTTTTTCTGCTTAAGTCGGAGCACTATACCGCCCCCTCTTTAAACAAGTGATGCCTAACGCGGCGACTATGGTAGCTGCGTAGCTTCTGCTAGTAGATAGCAGATTTCTGGGCTGCTAATGGCAACAATCGTGGCCACTCTTCGTTAGGACTCCAAGCAGAGTGTTGTAGCAAGCTTATTTTCCCCACAAAGGTGACTCAAGGGTTTATATCGAACTCTTGGGGAATTGGAAGGATATTTGTCTTCTTCTCTTCAAGCAACCCGTAAAGTAAAATAATTTGTCTTGTGTCCCCAACTCCACCAAGTGGTTTTCAAGCACAAGGTTTCGTATTATTAATATGAAATAAAGTATAATATAAAATGAAATAAATAAATCAAATAAAGTAAAGTAATGCAAACTAAATGATATGGAAGATAGTAGAGTTTTTTTGGGGGTTTTATGAGTGATCGCAAGTAGGGAAAGTATTTTTGTATTTTCTAAATAATAAATTGCAAAAATTATAAATGATAGTAGATGCAATGGAAATGTGTTTCTTATGATAAAAATTGGACCGGGGTTCATGGGTTCACTTGTCTACTCTCTTTTTAAGATGTAGTGATCACAAAAAAATTCATCAATGATAAAGATTCATGGAACTTGTATATGTGTTTGATAAATAAATCAATATGGGCATTAGGTTCTAACATAGAGATGAAATACATCTCTCTTATACTCCTCAAGAAAGGGAAACTATGCAATCTTGAATTAAGAATAAATAAGAGTATAGCTTTAAGCAATATATCATGATGTTTGAAATACAAATATGCTACCTTGATATAACAAGGTTATCACACTGTCACATGATAATTATAGCACATGATTTCACTTTATCCCTAGTGAGGCAGCAAAATAAAGGTAAAAACCAAAGTAGATCTTGAATATTTTTTGTCACAATTCAATCTCTGCCACCATGGTACTCCATCACATACACACCACTGTTCAAAAAATCGTCCGATAGGCCGATTTATCGTCCGATTTATCTCTTATCATTAGGTGACCGATAAGACGATTAATCAATTTATCACCCGATAAATTGATTTATCGCCCGATAAATCGGCCGATACACCCAAAAATCACTAATTTTTGGTTGACCGAGAAGTTAACGATAAACGATATCCTCAACATTGATACACACTTCTCCCCATACAAGTTCTTGCATACAAGCTGGATCAAAACAAGGAATTAAGAACGGGGTGCATGATATGCATATATCTATACATCTTACACAAAACAGATTCCAGCCTCAAATATAAAATAATAGAACGAAGATCCACCACATAGGAATTACAAATATGACCATAATCATGTAGGGCAGCTCATATGGTACTATATCTATGAAGAACAAGAGAGAAATAGATCATGCTACTGCCACAAACACATAACCCGTAGGTGGACTACTCCCTCTTCATCATGGTGATGATGCTGGAGATGTTGGGGAGGGTGGAGATATCCCCGGAGGTGGCTCTGGCGAAGTTTCCCCCTCCAATCTTTGCTGGATATGACTCTGTTTGGTGGTGTTTTCGTCTTTGGTGTGCATGTCTTGAGGACTCCCTGGGGATCCTTATATAGGGATTTTTAGGTCAAGCAAACTATGTGGGACAAATAATCAAGGCGATCGGATGACCGAGGAGGGATATAGCATAGGTGGTGCGCCCACCTGGGTTGGACGCGACACCCAGGATATCTTGGGCCTCCTGGCCCTCCTGGTGGGATTCTTGTGCTCTAGATTCTTATCTTGGATAAATATTGGCATTCCCAAAAGTGCAAGTCCATTTGACTTTGTATAGGTCCTAAAACATCAAAAACATTGAAAACAGGGTTTTTCTACCTTGCTAGGTTATAGCCAAAATAAAGGGGATCATTGGTAAATCCTCAAAAATCAATGTGAAACATGGATATTCCATTATATATGATGCAAATATGTGGAAAAACATGTTAACAAACTACAAAGTTCATGTATGCATTTTACATGCATCAACATCCCCAAGCTTAATGATACGTCCAAAACGTATCTCCTTTTCCGAACACTTTTGCTATTGTTTCTCCTATAAACTTGTGTGATTTGGATACAACTAACATGGACAGACGTTGTTTTCAGCAGAATTACCTTGGTGTCTAGTTTTTGTACAGAAAACAACTATCAAGAAAAATCCTGGAAAATATGCCAAAATCCTATTTCACCAAAAGATCCACGGAGCCAGAAGACGAGACGGAGGGGAGCCCTGGGTGGCCCACACTCCCCTGCCGTACGGGTGGGACCACCCCGCGCCTGGGAGGGGTGTGGCCAGCCCAGGCACCTCGTTGGCCTCCCTTTTCGCCTATAAGTTACCCCTTGACCTAAAAACCGAGGGGGATTCGACGTTTTTCCAAAAAGAGTTCCGCTGCGCCGCCACCACCAGAAACCAAGATTCGGATCCAGAAACTCTGTTTTGGCACCCTGCCGGGACGGGGAATTTGGGGATGATCATCGCCATCGTCATCACCAACGCCTCTCCATCAACCATTAATGTTTCCCTCATCCATGAGTGAGTAATCCCCCACTGTAGGCTATGGGGATGGTAGGGATTGGATGAGTTCTATCATGTAATTGAATAAGATTGTTAGGGCATAGTGCCTAGTATCTCTGTTAGTGCTATTTGACTTTGTTGCGACTTGTTGTGCTTAATGCTTGTAACTAGGGCCTAAGTGCCATGATCTCAGATCTGAACTTATTATTGAATCATTATGATAGTATAGTTTGTGATATTATCTGCAAGTTGTGTACACATATCATTGTCCGGATCCAAAGGCCTCGAAGTGACAGAAATTGGGACAACCGGAGGGGATGGCTGTGATGTGAGGATCACATGTGTTCACAGAGTGTTAATGCTTTGCTCCAGTGCTCTATTAAAAGGAGCACCTTAATTGCGAGTAGTTCCCTTGAGGCCCCGCTGCCACGGGCTGGCTGGACAAAAGATATTATGCAAGTTCTCATCGCGAGCACGCATGACTATATATGGAGCACATGCCTATGATTGTTTAGTACTTGGATACTTATTCTTATTTATCTGCAATGCCCTAGATCTTGAAGTTACATGTTTAGACTCGTCCATGCAACGCCCGTCCATCCATCCCTATGCCTACCGCGCTCATATCCTACTATTTGCTATCACTGTTACTATTGCTCTTGTTTTGCTGCTGTTGTTGCTTTGCTGTTTCTACTACAAACTGTTGCTACTGATAAACTTCTGTGAGCAAGAACTATTTCCAGGTGCAGCTGAATTGACAAATCAGTTGTTAAGGCTTGCAAGTAGTCTTTGGCTCCCCTTGTGTCGAATCAATAAATTGGGTAATACTACCCGCGAAGACTGTTGTGATCCCCTATACGTGTGGGTCATCAAGACTATTTTCTGGCACCGTTGTCGGGGAGCATAGCTTTATTTGTAAGTTCACTTGGATCTATTATTGTTCACTGCTACTCCTTTCATCATGGGGAAGTCTTGTGATGGAAAGTTTCCTATTTTACCATCCACTACAAGAAGAGGTACAGTCCTAAACACCTCTGTTGCTCTTGACTCACCGTCTGTTGTAAGTAAGCTTGTTACACCACCACCACATACTCATGCTACACACACTGCTACTACTGCTGAATCTGAAACTGCTTTTGATACTCATTATGTTACTTCTACTGTGCTTGGTGGTTCATTAGGTCCTTTCCTAGATGCTACTATGGATAGTCTAGGAAACACTGAAACTCCTAGTGAAGACACGGTTACACCTGTTAGCTCACCTGAGTCTAGAGAGAGTTATGATATTAATTATGGCTACATTGAGTTTACTGATGATTTTGTTGAACAGTGCCAAAACACACATGGTGCTAGTGCTATTAAGAGTCTCCTTGCAAGATGTACAATTATTCCTAAACTGTCCTCTAATCCTAAGTTTTCCACCTCTCCCATAGATGTCAAAGATAAAGATTATGATTTCTCTCTTGATTTATCCTATTTAGACATTGTTGAGAAAGAACCCTTGTGTGGGACTGAAAATGAGAGTGTTGTGGCTCATATGAATGAGCTTTCTACTATGAGTGCTTTATTCTTGATGATTTTAAGATGCGCAAGTACTTTGTGTAAGGTTCCCAACCTTTAATAAGGTAGAGATCCATGTGTTTACAATGCTAGTCCCTGGATCAATAGCTAGCATCCATAGTTAAGATGTAATATCAAGAAACAAAGGTCATAATACAACTTTACAACCAGCAATAAAATAATTTATTACATCTTACATAGCTCATTTGGCTATCACATTACAATGCAGCAGAATATAACAATAGCATGGGGTCCTTCATCTTCAAAGTGCCACAGGTAGTCATGTTGGTTGTAGACTTATAATCCTAATCAATAAACTTCACTAACATCAAACAAACCTGCAACATGATAAGTTACAACCACAAGGGTCAATACATTTGAATTGTATTGGCAAGTGATACTATGATAGTATAGTGGAGTCTATCATCTATATGCATTTGGCTAAGTGGAGCTTAGGCTTTCTTTGCTCAAAATAGTTTTTCCTTATCATTTGAAAACACTAAGTTTTTGCTTGACAAAATCACCCAAGGCATCTCCCAATAGAAATTGGTGATCCTTTAACCCTTGTTCAACCACAAGATTTTAACTTAGAAATTGGGATGAGGAGATTCTTGATAGCTTCCATGTCTTGATTCTCAAATTGTCCTTTGCCAGGGACATGGCTAAGTACTTAGATTTTACACTCTGCAGAGGTGGTGCACTTTCCCCACAAGACTTGGTTTCACCAAGACAAGATCTTTTAGAAGCCTTCCCTTAGACCAGAATGGATGCGTTCCAACCTATCATCCCCTACCACCAACTGTCCATTTGGCTAAGTTATTGCAACCTATATGATCCAGGCAGAGCCCATAATGCCAAGTGGCTGCACTTGAAGCTTCTCAACATTTGACATCTCAAATCTCTTTGTTCCTGGGTGGCCATCCACAAGTGAGATACACAAGGTAAACCATAGAAATGGGCCTTGTGAACCACTCAACACAAACCATTCCTTCCATTCCACCCAGGTGATTCATTCACTTAGTTGTTTTATTAAACAAAAAACACAAGTCCTTGACTTAGAAATATTCCATAGCATGAATATAATCCTCCCTGGTTTTCTACTAGCTAAGCTAAGCATGATAGTAGTAGGAATCTTAACTTAGGAGAATTCTACTAAGGTTTCATCTACTAGGATTTCCCATGGCATAGTTTATACTTAGCAAAATTCCATTCAAGTCCTACTTAGAAATATCACTAATGCATAGTGAAAATAATGGGACAAAAGTATGAAGCATCACTTGCCTTTTTGGTAGAGAATATAAGTTCACTCCTTGTCTTTTCAATGATCACACTCTTCAAATCACTACAATTCAATCAAGCAAGGCACAATTTCAATCTACCATTCAAGCAACCATCACATAAAATACTAGAAACAAAGCAATGCATGCAAGCATGCCAAAGATTGTTTTATTTGAAAAAAATGGTGTCTAATGGGTTATAAACATTTGAAAACACTTATTGGTCATTTTATAAAAGTGGCAAAATCATTTGCAAAATATTTTACTTTATAAACCATTTTTAAACCAAATAAATATTTTATGTGGTTAGAATTGCCTTTAGCAAGCAATAATCTTTATAGGGTTCACAATATGTATTTTTTAATCATAAAACTTGGTGTTTGGGGTCAGAGAGTTTAAAACAAAAACATTTCCCAAAGGTTTTCTTCCAAAAGTATTTTTAATAAATAAACATTATTTTTATTTGACTAGAAATGCTTTAAATCAAAGATTTATTCTTTTGCTTCACCAAATATGTTTTTGAAACCACAAATTTATTTCTATGGTCAATAGGTTCAAACAATCCATTTGCCCAAAGGTTTTATCGCCAAAATAATTTTAGAACAAATTTTATATTCTAAATATGCCTACACAGGTTTCTGCAAAAAACAATCAATTTAACAAAAGCATTTTACTAAACAAAGTGCATGGTCAGAAAGTACTTGATTTGCTGATTCCATTGATATAAAATTTGCAAAATTTGGACGTGTGGTTTGAAAGTTATGAATTTTTCAAATTGGAACATCAAATAGATCAATTCTGTTTTTATTAAAACAGACAGGGCCACGTGGCTGCTTGCTACTAGCTGATACCGATTCGTTCGGATCACGCACTGAGGATCGTAGGATTTAACTTCGATCGTGCGGTGCAGATGCCAACTTACCCCTTCGGGTTAAATTCTATCATAGCCACTAGATCAAAATCGAATGGTGCACATACGAGTGACAATCGATGGGCGGCGGCGAGTGGCGGCGCGCGGTCAGACGGTGGTGTTCCCGACGATTTAGGAAGCAAGAGATGGTGGAGAGAGGCTCACCAGGTTCGCAGGGTTGCGCTGATTCTCGACGTGGTCGCCACAGGGACAGGGGCGCACGGTGCTGCTGGTGATTGCTCGCCGGTGTTGTCGTTGGCATCGGGTCCGCTCTGCTGTGGTCGAAGGCAAGGCTACACGGCTCGGGAAGGAGAGACAAAGAGCTCTTTAGATGCACAAGACGATGGTGAGTATATGAGCATCACAGATATGGAGAGGCGAGGTCAGATTTTACCAGTAGGGTTCGCCGGAGTTGAGCTAGCTGTCGGTGGCGAGATGGCGTTGTCGGAGGCAACGTTCTAAGGTGCGCGCGGACTAGCTGGGGCCACTGGTAGATGCGCAAGGTACTGGAGAGTGATCTCGTGTGCACAAGGGGGCATGGTATGGTCAGGCATTGCCGAAATTCGCACTGGACCTCGTCGGAGCCAGTGGGGTTGCCGCGAGCAATTCGAGCAGCCCTGGGGCGGAGAGGAGCTGGCGACTAAGGGGAAATGAGGAGGAGGACGAGGCGATTAAGAGGGAGTGGTCACAGACAGGAGTTACTCGGCCAGTAACGCGAATTAACGAGGATTGATCATCGGCCGAACGACAGCGAGAGGGGAGGGGCGAGGTCAGCGGGGTGAGGAAGATGATGACGCGGCAAAGTGGGGTCGTGGAGTCAGTGAGGTGCAGGGTTAGGTGTGGGGTCGACACGTCAGTGACTGCGCGGGTCTGTTCGCGAGTGAAATAATAATGGTTCGGGGGAGGAGGGAGTGGGCTGGACTGGGCCAGTGGGTCTTGATGGGCTGGGCTGCTTTTGTTTATTTTTTTTGTACATATTCTTTTTCCCTAATCCATTTCTATTAATCTGTTTTGATTTTGTTTAATTAATTCAAACAAATTTTGAATTTCAAACTTCAACCAAACTTTGAGTATATTCAAATAATGTTTAATAACACATTCTGAAGACAAATTTAGAATAATATATTTCTTCTTTTTAGGGGATATTAATTAATTAAAATAAGCCCTTGTATTAATTCAAATAAGATTTAATAATGTTTTTCAAACTCCATTTAAATTCTAAATTTTTTCAAATCTTTTCAGTAGGTTTTATTTGTTTATTGAATGTTTTTAATATGATTTATTAAACATTTAAAACTGGGTATTTGTCTTTATTCCAATGATAGTAAATATATTTTTAAATCCATAAATTTTATTTGGAAGATTTCTTTTATTTAAGTTAATTAAATAACTTTTATTCCACTTGGGTAAATTCCAAATATTATTTTCCCATAATTTAATTAATCATTTCTAATAGGTATTTTATCTTTATTCAAAATAGAAATAGAATTTGGTTAATGCCATTTTATTTTGGAAAATTCTTCTTCCTTTTATTTTATTTGGATTTGGGTTATAACTTATTCCATTTGCTTATGGATAGGGCCAAGATTTAATTTGGTCTTTAAATATTCCTTATTTAATATTTCTTTCTTCATATTATAAAATCCATATCTTTTTATTTATAGATCCAAACTTGGTGATTCCAATTGATAAAATATTGTTTATTATTTGTTTATTATTTTAGATCTCTTTAAGATTAATTGCTCACCATTTGGTATGGATTTCCTGATAAGTACTTTATTGGCTTTCGATATTCAATTCCCTTATCTTATTTAATTCATAAGATTTTATTGATGGCTTCAAATTGAATGAAATTAATTTATATGGTTTAATAATATTTCCATTTGTCATTCTTGATCATTTTGAAATGTTTGCTCGACAACTTTTTATATGGATCAAATCCATGGTATTAGAGATAACTTGAAAATGATTTTCTTACATTAGGGTTTTAGGGTTTTGGTTTATTTCTCAAGTGTTTAAGTTACCAGATGCATTTATGAAGTATGCATTTCACTTGATTTGAATTTGGTTGGTTTCAAACATTAACCAAAGTTTTTGTTCAAGATGGGATTGTAAGTTTCCATTTAGAAACAAAAAGTTTCTTTTCCCTCTAAATTTCAACAATTATTTATTTTGTTTATTTATTTTTCACATTACAAGATTTGGAAAATCTTGGGATGTGACACTTTGTTACTAAGATCTTCCCTTTTTCACTAAAAGGAGAAGCTAGGGCTTGGTTTAATAGATTACCTCCTGGTTCCATTGATAGCCCTAATTGCTTCATTGCTTCTTTCTTCAAGAGATATTTTCCTACCAGTGCTAGACATGCTGCTTTGCAGAGACTTTTTGATTTTAAACAGGGAGAAGAAGAGAAATTGCCTAATTCATGGACAGGGTTCTTTGCCTTGATTCATGCACATCCTGGATGTCCATTACCTAAAAATGAGCTTCTTGATATTTATTATAATGGACTAACTGATGATTCTATGACATACCTAGATAGTTTTGTTGATTGTGTTTTTAGGAAAAGAACTCCTACAGATGCTGAAGAATTAATGGCTAAAATAAGCAATAATTATGATGATTGGACTTCAACTGAGCTAAATACACCTGATCCTATTACTCCTGAACCAGTTGTACCTTAATAAGATCCAATGCCAACACCAAAGAAGAGGGGAGTTATTGCATTAAATGATGAAGTGATGAAAGAAGATAAGAAATGTCTAAAGGAGAAAGGTATTAGAGCTGAAGATGTGAAGAATCTACCTCCTATAGAAGAATTATGTAAGCCAATTCCCCACTCATCCACTATTGAGGTACACTCTCTCCAACACTTTGATGAAGGTGATATTCCTTATGGTAAGCCTCCTGATCAATGTTTAGAGGAACTTGACATTTTTATTGTTAAATAAGGTAATTTTAATAAACAAGTTCAGAATCATTTATTGGAAAACTCTAGCTACTAAAGAGTTGAAAGATATTGTGGAAAGAACTTCTAATGATATTAAAATTGTTTGTAAACACTTTCAAATGTTCAAACCCAACTTGATCAACTTGCTAAGGTACAAAAGATATGCTAGTTAATGCCTCAGGAGATAAACATGGTTATGGAATTAGAACTAGGAGTGGTATAGCTACTCAAGATTCCTTATATCATGAAGGACACCCTAAAAGAATTGAGCAGGATTCTCAACAAGGTGAAAGTAGTGGTAGTAATCGTAAGAGAACGAAAAATAAACATAAAATAGTTGAGGAACCACTTGAACCTGCTGTAGATCCTAATAGTGTATATGTCTCTGATGTTGAAACTGAGAGTGGTAATGATAAAAATGATGCTCCTGATAAGGAGGAAGTTGAGGAAGAACCTGAGAAGCACACTAAGAACACTAGGTACACTAAGGAAGATTTTATTGCTAAGAAACATGGTAGTGAGAGAGAACCTTGGGTGCAGAAATCTATGCCTTTTCCAGGTAAGAAACACAAGTCAAAGGGGGAAGAACACTAC
Organism: Avena sativa; assembly: GCA_916181665.1. NCBI lineage: Eukaryota > Viridiplantae > Streptophyta > Magnoliopsida > Poales > Poaceae > Avena > Avena sativa. Next base: position 225,747,431 of record OV702296.1, read on the forward strand.
AACAAGTTCTGTGAGTGGATGAAGCCTTTATTTTTGCAAATTCCTTTGACCGATGCTATTAAGTTGCCTCCTTATTCAAAGTATATGAAGGATATTATCTCAAATAAAAGGAAGATTCCAAACAAGGAAATTTCTACTTTGCTTGTTAATTACTCCTTCAATGGTAAGGTTCCAAAGAAACTTGGTGATCCAGGTATACCAACTATTCCTTGCTCTATTAAGAATAATTATGTTAGAACTGCTTTATGTGATTTGGGAGCCGGAGTTAGTGTTATGCATTTTTCTCTCTACAAGAGACTCTAGCTAGAAAAGTATATACCAACTGATATATCTTTGCAAATGGCTGATAAGTCAACTACTATTACTATTGGTATATGTGAGGATGTTCCTGTTCAAGTGGCTCATAATTTCTTGGTTTTAACTGATTTTGTTGTGCTTGAAATGCTTGAAGATGATAATGTGTCTATTATTCTTGGGAGATCTTTTCTTAATACTACACGTGCTGTCATCAATTGTAATCAAGGAAAAGTAACATTCAATATTAATGACAAAGAGCATACTGTTTATTTCCCCAAGAAGGTTGCTAAGAGCTATTGCCTGAATTCCATTGAAAATATTGAGAGCATCAAGGTTAGAGAAATATATTGTCCCATTCCATAAGAAATTTTTGAAACTATTATGATTGGGACCATTGCTATCAAATATGCAGTAACATAATCACCTTGTGGAATGCAAAGTTTTGTTTCATATAAGATTGTTTTGGTAACAAGATTTGATCAACCTTGTTAACAAAAGGATTTTAATGAACCAAATAATGTTTTCACTGTGGTTATACTTGCTTTCTTTTACTTTTCTCCTTCCTAGTCCTTGCCTTTTCTCTTGTTAGCTTTTGTTTTGTTAGTTGTTTTCTTGTTAGAGTGTCTTAGAACTCTTGTAGTTTTGTTTTTGTTTTGCTTTTGCTTCTTATAAAAAACAGTTTCTGCGAGAAAATCAATTTTCATACCCTGAAAATTGGCCAAAAATAAAGTTTCCCAAAAAATCCCAAAAAATTCAAAATAAATTTTTCCTCGAAAAAGGGGCAGAGGGACACATGGAGTGACCCATGGGGCCACCCCAGGCCAGCACACCCCTGGTGGGCGCGGGCACCCCCTAGGTGGCGGCTGGGTGGGGTGTGGCCCACCTAGGCCCCTCCAAGGTGCCTCCTCCCAGCTATCTTCTTTCTCTCTACCGAAAAACACCGGAAAACTTTCTCAAGCTCGAGTTCCGACTGTTCTTGATTGCTAATTTTGATCTCCTTGCTCAGCCCATCTTTGTCGCTGATTTTTGGAGGGATTGTTCCTTGGTATGTCCCTCCTCCACTTGTCCAATTAGATTTGTGATTGGTAGATTGTATCTTGAGTATTTTGCTTCTATAGGTGACAAGTTGTGTGAGCTTGCATGCTTGTTCTATGCTTAGAGATTTCATTTTGATGCATGTGTAGCCCTCTAGCAAGTTCCTATAGTAGTTTCTCATCATTTATCAACATGGAAATCACTTGGTTTAATGTTTGTCTAAAAATTTCAGAAAGGAAGATGACTACATACCCACTAAATCAATATGATTTGATGGTGCCTGAGCCAATGAAAGTTCATCGTGAGGAAGGAGTCTTCCCTTCCATTTACCCAGGCCATGAATTTATGAGAGCCGCGGGGATCTTCGAAGATTTCCAAACTATGATTACCAATGCAGTTTTGGAAGACTTTATTGAAGGGGAACCACTTCAATATGTTAAGCTAACCATGGATGTTGTGTAGGACTTCTGGTTTACTTGGTATTCATCTAATCCCATGGTCCATTATAAAATATACAATCTAGCTACCGACCTGCCTTTTGCTAATTTTTGTGAAGAAATTAGAGTACCTCAGTGGGGATCTTGTGAGAAGATCAAGGAGAGGCCCAAGTCACTTATGGATTTATATGTTGAGATTTGCCAAGGTTTCATCTTCTCAAAGGAAAGTGGTAAAATTCGGAACATTCAGTTGCCAGCCATTAGATATTTTGCCTATTTCATTACCAAGTGTGTTCTTGCTAGAAAGATTGCTAGAAAGTTATATTCTTTTGATCTATCTTTTATCACAACTGCTTTTAATATGAATAGATCTTATAACCTGGGTGCTTTGATAGCTTACCGTCTTACCACTAACCGCGAGAAGGGTGGAATTTGTGGGGGTCTCCTTGCTTCTAGGTTGTTAGCTTTCCATGGTTTAGAACCTCACCATTCAGATTATCGGTTCCCCATAGAGAGGCTTGATCTTGAATCCATGATTCAACATAATTTTGTTTCTTTAGGGGCTACTGTGAGAGTTTACGTATGAACTATCTTTTGCCAAGCGTGGTTGGAGAGGGGGTAGGACTGATAAAATAGTTTATTTGCCTGCACCAGCTTTGTTTAATTTTGATAACAGGCAAGGATGGTCGCTCAGGGAGGAGGAGTTTGACATGTACGTGGTGGAGCTCTCCCAGCAAGAGGAGAATGTTGGAGAGGATGCGGAAGATGATTCGGTTTAGACCTCCAACTTGGGAGAGTCTTCATACCAGCAGCCCTCCTATGATTGGGGTGCGTCTTCTTCTTCATCGCAAGCGCCTGACTATGATCATTCCTATGATGAACAACCAGCTTGGGGTTACTACCGGCGCTATTGAGCCCCACTTAGGCCAAAATCCTAAGCTTGGGGGGGGGGAGATATACCGATAACACACTCATCTATATATCATGTTCGGTCGGTTATTTGTATATTCATTGTTTCGCTTTCTTTTTGGTTCTTGCAGCTGCTTTCTCAAAAACACAAAAATACCAAAAATATTTTGGTTATTTCTCTTGGTTTGTTTCTTTGCTTTTTTTCTTTGGTTTTCCTTAAAAGAAAATCCAAAAAGATTTTGCTTTGTTTGCTTGTTGTAAAAAATCGAAAACACGAAAAATATTTGTTGTTCTTCTTTGGTTTTATGAGTTCTTTGCAGGGTTCAACCGTCCTCAGTGGATTTTGGTTTCATGTTATTATGCAAGTCACACAAGTGAAGGGAAAAAATGAAGATTAATACAACTTGAGGTGTGGTAAGAGGCTGGTAATGAACTCTATTTGTTTTCATTTTTGTACATATACTCATAATTGTGAGCATGCTTAGTCTGTTCATGTAAGGTTTATGTTATTATGGATGCTTAGTAGTTCTTGCTTGTTTGTGATTAGCTCCAGCTTGCTAATAGTTTGTATCATGTCATAAGAATGTTTTCTTGCATTGTTTTTTTCATATATTGGTATGATATTGTGGTATCCTCCTTCAAATGTTTCATGTGAATCGACTTGGCACATGCTCACGCATGTATATGACTAAACAATAGTCAGTAAGCCTCGATGATTTATTTTGCCTCAGAGTTCTTGTATCACTTTCATGCCATAATTAGTCCTGTTTTGTTGCAACCATGATTATGACAATTATTGCTCTCTCGTTTGTCGCTCCCTCTCTATTGCTAGCATTCACTTGCACTGAGTATGAGCTCTACTTGTGCTTCCGACTCCCCAAAACCATCATTGCCAATTGTGTCCACCATACCTACCTATTAGCATCATTTGCTATTTCAGTGCATATTCTATATGCCTTGTTTTCTTCCAAATAAAATGTTTGACTGTTTTGAGAAAGTTAGTTAGTAAAGCTCTCACAAACTTGATGGCACACTTTATTTCTTGCACTCAATAATCCTGACCATTGTGACCTGTCCATGAAAGTTATATGCTTGCAAATTATAGGCTGGGAGTTAGCAGAACCCTGTTGTCACGAGTGATGTCTACACACTTCTATTCTTGTAGACATTTGTTGGGCCTCCAAGTGCAGAGGTTTGTCGAACAGCAGCAAGTTTCCCTTAAGTGGATTACCCAAGGTTTATCGAACTTAGGGAGTAAGTGGTCAAAGGTATTCCCTCTCAAAGCAATCCTGCAATCAAGATACAAGAAGTTTCTTGTGTCCCCAACACACCCAATACACTTGTCAGGTGTATAGGTGCACTAGTTCGGCGAAGAAATAGTGAAATACAAGTGGTAACGGTGCCAGAAAATAGCTTCTGACTTGTTGTTGATGTGGGGTAAAGACTAAAGGCAACAAGAAGGACGCAAGCAAACATGCAACCGATCTAGTAGCAAACGGTGTTTCAATGCTTAGAAACAAGGCCTAAGGATCATACTTTCACTAGTGAAAACTCTCTCATATAAATATCCTCTCTTCATGATATGTCGGGGGATAACCCCCGGTAGGGTCACGAGGAATGAAACATAGCATAGTTGGGTATGCTCTGAGTGAAGAAAGAACCAGGTCGGGTAAGAACGGTCGGGAGAGAGAAGCATGTGCGGCCGACGTATTAACTATGTCGGCCCGCATAAGACAAAGTTGTTATTCTTGTAGGGACCAATGAGCCGAGTCTACCGAGGAAGGGCCGAGTCGGATAGGACGCGTGGCACCTTTCCGAGTAAGGTTCAGAAGGGACCATGGCAAAGCATGGTCAAAAGAGAAGGGCGACGCCGGGTGACACAAAAGGAGCCGGGTGACGCCCAAAGTAAACGCTGACGCACACAGTTACGGCATGATGCCAAAAGGAACAGGAAGCAACGTACCAGAAGACCGTTAGCTATCAAGCTTTGTGGACTGGGCCATTGGGCTTAGGGAAAGCCCATGACCCGGCCCACATTGTAGGCACCAAGATCCAAACAGTAAACCCTAGAACCCAAAGGGTATAAGCTAGCTAGCACTGCCTATATAAGAGGGGGCATAGTTGTAGTAGAGAGAGGTTGGAGGAAGTAGGGGAACTAGTGCACAAAACACTAGTTCATACAGCTCAAGGAGAACTTGTAATTCTCGGGTATCAATCAAATCGCTAAGTGTGGAGAGTTCATCTTGTTCTTCGTGCATGGCTCGACCGTGCACTCCCTCCCCGGTGACCACAAGCACCCATTCGGCCCCCAACTTAAGCGTACCCATGGCATGTGCCGTGCCACCACCACAATAGTTGGCGCCCACCGTGGGGCACAAGCAGGTGCTTGATGGAGTCTGAATCCAGACGGGCAACATCATCGCCAAGATCGGCGAGCGCGTCTATTCCGGCCTCATCTAGAGGTTTGGAGTGCTCAACTCGTCAGCGAGAACGCGGGATGCTTCGGGATCAGGCCGTTCCCTAGGGGCGGTCACTTCATCAAGTTCGGCGAGCACCAGGTCTATGTCGCTGTGCACGTGGAGAGCGCATATCCAGAACGCGTCGTCCAGGCGCCGGATCCGCCAGCAGTTCCAATTACTGGAAACTTCACCAACTCGTCTCCGTGGAGGTAATGATGACAACCCCTAACCCAGCAGCTCCACCGATAGTTCCAGTAGTGAATGAGAATGCTGAGGGAGGAAATCATGAAGAAACACCAAGGGCTGCAAGAACAGCAAAGGCACCACTGGAAAAGCCAGAAAACATAGCTAGGAGTAAAAGGGCTAAGGAGCTGCAAGATGCGATAGATAAGTTGGCAGAGCCAGTAGCGCAAGCAACTGACCCGGCACGTGTGCAAGCCGAGTTGGAGGAAGCCAGGATAAAAGTTCTGGAGAAAGCCAAGGAATTAGCACAGTTACAGCAAGATGTGGATATCACGATCCGAGAGCTCAATTCGGCAAATCGAGTCAAGGGCGCAAAAACCCGGCTTGATGCGACGAGATTAAGTGGAAGAAACCTCAATGAAGAGCTAGCACATGCAACGTAAAAAATAACGCCAGAAAACAGCAACGAAACAGCTATGCAACCAACATACAACACAATCGTAGCTAACCTGCGAGCCGCAGAAGCAGCAATGGCCGAGTTACCCCACCTTGAGGGAGAAGCAAAGAAAAGACAACAAGAGCGAGTCAATGAACTGGTAAGAGCAGCTAGTATGCTGAATGAAGCGTACTACAGAGCGAATCCGGGTATAGCAGGGAGGTCACAGCTGGTTCACTCGGCAACTCCTATCTCGGCAAGATCGGCAGGGCACACGGCGTTCTTACCCGGAGCGGCACCAAGACCGAGAAAAGAAAAAAGTGTGGATTCAGGAAGAAACAAGCAGATGATCACCTATGATCCGACAATGGTTCAGGGAAATCCGGCACATGCGCAGGGATCAAGAAGGAATAATGCCCAAGGAAATGAAAACCAGGAGAATGCAGGCCGAGAAAGGAAAGCAGGGCAAAGAAACGACAACGGGGGGAAATTTTTTGCGCCTCAACCTAGGCGTGGAACTCACTCGGCAGGAGAAGGTAATCCAGCGCCGAATAATGCACCAGCTCAACCCAAAAGAAGACAGCAAAGCGCGGGAAAGGCAGCTCAACAGCCTGCTGACCCGAACGCTAATAAGTACAATGATGGTTACTTGGCAATGGTGAACGGCGGATATGAATTGCCGAATCACGCGTATCAAGCGATGGGCGCTAGACTCGGAGGTAGGAACCTTTAGCCGGATGATGCAAGGCTGAAGCTTGACAGAATAAAGATGGCAGAACTGATCGAATCACAAGTTCCGCAGGGTCCACCATGCTTTGGCCCAAGGATCATGAAGGAGCCACCGGTACCAAATTTCCAACTGACCAGAGGAACAAAAACATATGATGGAAGCACGAAGCCAGAAGACTGGCTTATAGATTATGGAACTGTTGTGAAAATCGCACAGGGGAATTTGAGATGGGCAGTACGGTATGTGCCGCAAATGCTGGAAGGACCAGCTCGGGTGTGGCTGAACAATTTTCCACCTGGAAGCATCAACAGCTGGATCGATTTTCAGGATGCTTTTTTGAGCAATTTTACAAGCACTTACAAGAGGCCGAATCACCCACAACAACTAGCAATGTGCAAGAAAAGACCGAATGAAACAGATAGAGAATTCCTCACAAGATGGTGCACAATGCGCAACTCTTGCGAAGGGGTAATCGAGGCGTAGGCAATCGCTTGGTTTGCACAAGGATGCAGACATGGAAGTGTGCTGTGGCAAAGGTTACAAAGGGATATGCCGACAAGTTTGGCAGAAACAATAAGGATTGCAAATTCATATGCATTAGGAGATCCGACTCAGCCGCTGCTCATGTCGGCAGACGGGATGACTGAGACTCAGATTTATGATGTAGCCGGGTGGCAAAGGCGCCAGGAAAGATCCGAGTATAGAAGCAAGAGAAGAGACGAAAGGCTAGATTACAGATATGGTTTGACTCAGGTTGCGGCCGTGAGTCAGGATCATCCGGATGCTGGAAGTAGCCAGCGTCAAAGGACAAGTGAACAACAACAGTGGGTGCCAAAGAATGATGGCAAAAATCCATATGAGCAGAGGAAGCAATATCAGGACCGACAGAAGTACACCGATGAGATGATGTTGGACTAGCCGTGTAAGTTTCACACGCCGAGTCCGAGTAAGCCAGAAAATCACACAACAAGACAATGCACTTGGTTTCAGAAAGGAGATAGAGTGGATTCGCCGAATAAGCAGCTTCCACCACCTCCCCCTCCACCACTTACAAGAGGAAATGCTCCATATGTGGGAACAGATAATAGATACGACAACATGCAGCCGAGGTATCTTAATCAAGAAAGAAGAGAAACATTGCACCAGGTGCATAATCCAAGAGGTGACGACGCTCATGTCGTCCATGGAACTAGAAATGAGTACAGAGAACATCACCAAAGCTATGTCGTCTTCTTCACAGAGCCGAATGACAAAAAGAGTCAGCAGCGACGGATGATGGAAGTGAATGCCACAATGCCGGCAATTCCCAAGTACATGCATTGGTCTGAGCAAGAGATAACTTGGAGCATAAAAGATCACCCCAAGATCATGCCAACCCGAGGAGGCTATGATCTAGTTTTGGACCCAACGTTCATGGGACCAGATATCAATGTCAAGTTTTCAAAAGTGTTGATCGATGATGGCAGTAGTATCAACATCATGTACAAGGATACTATGCTCAAGTTATGCATTTCCATGAACATGCTGGAGCCGACTAAGACCACTTTCCACGGTATTGTGCCGGTATTGTCATGTGAGCCAATTAGCAAGAGCTGGGTCGACGTCTTATTCGGCAATAGAGAGAATTGTCACACTGAATCCATAGAGTTTGAGGTAGTGGATTTGGTCAGCTCATATCATGCCTTACTCGGCAGGCCGACTATGGCAAAGTTTATGGCTACTCCTCACATTGCTTACTTGAGGATGAAGCTGCCAGGCCCATGTGGGGTGATTACAGTCGAAGGGGACTACAAAAGGTCCATTGCTTATGCCTCAGCCAGATCTTCACTGGCTGAGTCACTCGTCATAGCACAAGAAAAGCATCAAATGTTGGAAGTGGCAGCATTGGCCAAAGCAGCACACATGTCCATGCCGACACTCACCAACCCGCATGGAAATGTGTCATTTCAAGCTACCAAAGAAACCAAGAAGGTATAGGTGGATGGGACTTTCCCAGAGCATACGGTTACCATTGGGGCTGGCCTTACCGACAAATAAGAAAGCGAGCTCACCAGCTTCCTCTGTGAGAATCGAGATATATTTGCATGGTCCACACAGGATCTGCAAGGAGTTCCGAGGGAGCTGGCTGAGCACTCTATTCATGTAAGACCAGATGCCAATACGGTGAAGCAACCCCTCCGCCGCTTCGCCGAAGATAGGAGGAAAGTAATAGCTGCCGAGATTGCCAGACTCTTAGCTACTGGATTAATCATGGAAGTACTGCACCCGGATTGGTTGTCAAATCCAGTGGCCGAGAAGAAAAAAGATGACCCGAACGTGGCAGTGGTATAGCGCATGTGTATTGATTACACGAACCTCAATAAGGCGTGTCCGAAAGATCCATTTCCCCTTCCACGGATCGATCAGGTTATAGATTCTACTGCTGGGTGTGAGTTGTTGTCATTTGTGGATGCGTATTCTGGATTCTATCAGATACAACTGAATCCGAGTGATCAAACAAAGACGGCTTTTATCACCCCGTATGGGGCTTATTGCTATCGTGCCATGCCATTTGGGTTGAGAAATGCAGGGGCAACATATCAAAGATGCATGCAAAAATGTTTGCAAGATCAATTGGACAAAACCTTTCAAGTATACGTCGATGACGTGGTAATAAAAACCAAGCAAAGTCATACTCTAATTGAGGACTTGCATCAAACATTCACAAACTTGAGAAGATTCCGGATGAAGCTTAACCCGGAAAAATGCACATTTGGTGTCCCGGCTGGCAAGTTACTCGGATTCCTTGTATCCAGTCGAGGAATCGAAGGTAACCCGACAAAAATTAGGGCCATCGAAAGAATGGAATTGACAAAAACCCTCAACGATGTCCAGAAGTTTACTGGATGCTTGGCCTTGTTGAGTAGGTTTGTTAGTAGGCTAGGTGAAAAAGCCCTACCACTATATCAACTGATGAAGAAATCAGACAAATTCACATGGACACAACAAGCTGATAGTGCTTTCCATGAATTAAAGAAAATGTTGGCAACAACACCAGTATTAGCATCACCACTATCCAAAGAGCCAATGTTGCTCTATGTCGCCGCAACCAACAGACTTGTAAGTATAGTAATAGCGGTTGAACACGAAGAAGAGGGAAAATCATTCCAAAGACCAGTTTATTATTTGAGCGAAGTGCTCTCTGTCTCGAAACAGAATTACCCGCATTATTAGAATATGACATACGGGGTATATATGGCAGCAAAGAAGCTGAAACATTACTTTCAAGATCACCCAATCCGGGTAATATGCGAGGAACCTATCTCGGATATATTGGGCAGCAAAGATGCTAGCGGCCGAGTCACAAAATGGGCCATAGAACTAGCACCATATACTCCACAATATGATAGGCGAGATGCAATCAAATCTCAAGTTGTTGCAGATTTCTTTGTAGACTAGATGGAAATGCAGTATGAACCACCACTACCAGACCCGAACTACTAGAAAATGCATTTTGACGGGTCCAAGACGAAAATGGGTCTGGGCGCCGGGATAGTGCTCACATCACCAAAGAGGGATCAGCTCAAGTATGTGCTACAAATTCATTTTGCTGCTTCCAATAACGTTGCCGAGTATGAAGCACTTGTCCACGGCATCAAAGTGGCCAAAGAAATTGGCATCAAGAGGATCATGTGTTTCGGTGATTCGGATTTGGTGATTCAAAAAGTGTCTGGAGATTGGGACGCGCTGGACGCAAACATGGCATTATATCGTTTCCATGTGCAACAAATTTTAGGATACTTTGACGGATGTGAATTCCATCACGTCCCAAGAGCAGAGAATGAAGCAGCAGATGTACTGTCCAAACTAGTTTCATCTCGGCAAGCAATACCACCAGGAGTAGCCTTGGAGCACCTTAGGAAACCGTTGATCAAGTCGTCACCAGAGTTCGAGTCGATATTCATCCCGGCAACACAAGAATCAGATGTCGTGCCAATGGATATTGATTCAGGGGCAGTTTCGAGTCACTCGAGGACTAACCTGCTCACCTCAGGGGTTGTCGAATCACACTCAAGGACTTGTTAGGTCATGTCGGCAGGACATTTGTCGGCAGATCCAATGGAAATTGATGCTAAAGCAGATCCAAATCCACTGATACCAACATGGGCACAACCAATATTCGACTACTTAAAACATGGGACCTTGCTGAATGATGAGATATTGGCAAGGCAAACAACAAGAAGAGCAAAAGCATACACCATAATCAACAAAGAACTATATAAGCGAAGTGTGACGAGCGTACTACAACGTTGTATCATCTCAGAGAAAGGCCAGGAGATTTTGTTGGATATTCATCAAGGGGAATGTGGGCACCATGCGTCATTAAGAGCATTTGTGGCCAAGGCATTCCGACATGGATTTTATTGGCCAAGCGCATTGGCACAAGCACAAGAGTTAGTCGGAAAATGCAGTGGTTCTCAACACTATGCATCCAAGTCACATCTACCAGCGTCTGAACTAAAGACTATACCAATCACTTGGCCTTTTGCGGTATGGTGCCTGGATATGGTAGGACCATTCAAACCAGCAAGGGGAGGCATGGCTCATATTTTGGTGATGATTGATAAGTTCACCAAATGGATAGAAGTGAAACCCATCAAAAAATTGGACGGTAAAACAACTGTCACATTCTTAAAGGATATAATCCTAAGATATGGTTACCCACACAGTGTAATCACTGATAATGGCACGAACTTTGCTGAAGGAGATTTTGCTCATTTCTGCGGGAAACACCGAATAAGACTCGATGTCGCATCAGTCGCCCATATGGAATCAAATGGACAAGTTGAACGGGCTAATGGATTAGTTCTGTCAGGGATAAAACCCCGCTTAATGGAACCACTCCAGAGGTCACCTGGTTGTTGGATAGAGGAACTGCCCTCAGTGTTATGGAGCCTAAGAACAACTCCAAATCGATCAACGGGCCATACGCTGTTTTTTCTCGTGTTTGGGGCAGAAGCAGTTTTGCCTGCCGACATAGAATATGACTCGCCAAGGATAAGGCAATACTCGGAAGCCGAGGTAAAAGAGGCCCTAGAAGATGGAGTAGACTTACTCGAAGAAGAAAGGGAACTGGCATTATCCAGATCCGCTATATATCAACAGAATCTCCGACGCTACCATAGCCGGAAAATTCAACCTCGTGTTTTTCGAGAAGGGGATATGGTGCTAAGGCTAGTGCAACGCACAGCAGGAATGCATAAATTATCACCCCCATGGGAAGGTCCGTTCGTTGTAAGGAAAGCATTGCACAATGATTCATATTATCTCATAGACGCTCGCGAAGTGCAAAAAACAAGGCGGACAGGTCAGGAGATGAGACCAAAAGGCCATGGAATGTGGCGCTACTTTGTCCCTTCTATAACTACGAGACGCAATGCATGTATCACTCGAACTCTCATATTTCGGACGTGTGTGCCAGCTATGTGCTAATAATAAAATGGTATGACTCGAAAAACTGACTCGGGGACTACCCCTTAAGTTTTCCCTCTCAATTATTTTATGTCGGCTGGCGTGACACCCGAAATTTATCTCGGAACAAGTAGTGTTTACTCAGAAAAAACCAACTCTTCGACTATGCTGTTGTCCGAAAACATGGCTTCATGACAAGCAAGAGGAAAGGATGTATGACGGGTAAACACGAATGCCGGATAGGTACAAAGGAGAAACGCGAGTCGGCTTTATGTCTTTGCCTAACCCACTTCAGGTCGTGTTATACTGCGTGTTGAATAATATCGGCCAAGTGATCCAAGTTTCATATCCGCTAACTATATCCTTAGTACTTTGAGACTCTAATGTCGAACACCAAAAAAGGTAGACAGGGGCCAAAGTCGAGGAAAGGTGAAATGGCAAAATGAGACTCGGGGACTTGTCCTTGAATGATTCACACTTAGAACATAATGAAAATATATAAAGCCTTATCAAAAGGCGCATAATCAAACTTAAAGTGCAATGTACATTACATCTGTACCCAGCATACCGGGGATCTAATCAAAAGTTCAAGTACTTGTTAGCCTAAGGAGCAGCAGGACTCGGAGGAGCACCCTTGGAGCTAGGAGCATCACTTGGAGCACCTGCTGAGTCAGGGCGTCAGCATCTGGGTCATCAGAACCATCTGACTCGGTTGCTTCGGTGTCGGCACCCTCTTCATCAGTAACTTCGACAAGCGGGTCGCCGAGGTCAAGGAAGCTGGGCCCATCGCACCAAGCGTGCACCATGGTGTACTCTATCATGGCGTAATCTCGCTCCTAGCATTTCTTGATCAGCTCTCGGTCATTCAGCCATTTACCATCTCCCCTTATGCAAGCAAGAACATCAAGATTGATGTCCTCGTACCATGAAAGCACGAAGGAAAGAGCCTTGTCCGCTGCAGCTCGGCCAGCTGACTCACGCCACTGATCCATCTGGTCCTCAGTATGGAGCAATCTCTCAGCAAGTGGCTCGATGAGTTCAGGTGAATCCTCATATGGCCATAGCATGTGAAACGCATGAATAGCCGACTTGAGCAGGTCCACGCCGCAATACTTGAGGGTCTTGACTCGCTCTGACACCGCTTTGAGATGCTCGTCCATGGCACCTCGCCATCAGCCAGAGCGCTAGATTCGGCCCTCACTTTCTTCATGGCCCGGATGGCAAACATATTGGCCTCAGGAAAATTCTCTGCAAGCAAAAGATAAAGTTAGCAAAATAACAAAGGTAGATGGAAGAAGTCCAGAGCGACCTGTATAGTGCAAAAAGAGTAAGAACTCACTACCGATAAAGGAGTTGATAGCGCCGAGCTTGCTCTGCCAAATTTTGTCCTTGTCTTGAAGTGCGTCAAGGTTCAGGTTTGCCGACTCAACCGATGACTCGGCCTCGTCGAGCAGCCTCCTGGTCTTTTCGGCGCTGGCGTCCTGCTGCTCATTCTTCTCGGCAAGCTCTTCTTTCAGCCCCTTCACCTCGGCCAAGTTTTTCTGCTCCATATCGGCCATCAGTTTCTTCAACCGAGTCACCTCGTCTCACTCATTCTGGAGTTCTCCTTGGTGCTTCTCTGCTTATTCGGAACAAACTACTTGTCAGCAGCGATAGAGATATTTTTGACCTACCAGGGTAAAAAGACAAGAACATGGTACGAACACAAAAATAGCACGGGAAAGGCAAGAATCTTACTCTCCGCCTCGCTGATCTGCGAGTGAAGAGCCTCGATGGTGGACTGAGCAGAGGCTATGATAAAAGAGTAAGGAAAGATTGAGAAAAGGAACTAAAGAAAGATACACCGAATAAAGAAAGGACGAGTAAGAACATTACCTTGGCCTTGGGTGTCAGTATGCAGCTTCTCATAAGCAAGTTCGAGCTTACGATGCGGCAGAACGAGAGCTTGGTGCACCTTGGTGCGCTCGTTATGCGTAAGTTGCGAAAAGGTAAAGAAAAGTGAGTAAATAGAAATCAAGCTCCCAGACAGATAAGGAGTGGTTCATATATGTGAGTTTACAGCCGAATAAGTTCTTCATTCAACAGTAGCCTCGAGGGCTAGGGATCAAAGCTTTAGCATATGTGTTTGGCATAAAGAAAATAAAAAATCTTAAGAGCTTACAGCCGAATAAGTCTCTTATCCGGCAGTAACCTCGAGGGCTAGGGATTGAATCTCTAACATATGAGTTTGGCATAAGGAAATAAAAAGGGCTTAAGAGCTTACAGCCGAATAAGTTCTTCATTCAACAGTAACCTCGAGGGCTAGGGATCGAAGCTCTAGCATACAATCTTGGCGTGAAAATTTAAAGACTAAGTGATTATTGAGAGCTTACGACCGAGTAAGTTCCTTACTCGGCAGTATCCTCGGGGCTAGGTAGTATGCATAAATGAAATACTCAACAACACAAAAGAGTAAGAAGATCATTTACCTCGTTCACTTCGTCGGCACGTGCCATTAGGGAAATGGCCTGCTGGGTCATGTTAGAGACGACCTTGGGGCCCAGCACCAGTTTCTTGCCGCTCCGGGTACTGACCTCTTGCTCTCCAGTTGCATTCCATGCCAAAGCATAAGGCTCAGCCGAACCAAGGCTTTTCCCGCTGAGCGTCCGAGTGAGAACTTGACCCGTTTTCAGGGTAGTTCCCATGTTGGCGCGGGTCGCAACGACACTATTATGAAGGGCAACAGCTTTAGAGCCATCACCTGACCCGACAGCCGCGGACTCGCCCGCTTTGCCCGTTGAAGCAAGCATTGTTGCCAACATCGGAGACCGGATCTGAGGAGCAGAACCCGGAGCACAGACCAAGGTTGTCTGCTTGGTGGTGGTTTTGCCGGATGAGGGGCGAGCCATACCAGCAGCCTTTGGATGGATCTGGCTCTTTGACAGAATAGGAGAGCGAGCAGGAGGATTTGGAGAAGAAGGTGGAGCCGGCTGACTGGGATCAGCAGTTTTGCTGTCTCCAAGATCAGGAAGTTGTTCATTCGCACCAGCTTGAGGGCTGATGCCAGAGGAACTGGTCGCGGAAGGCTTCTCGGCGCCAGAATCACTAGCACCAGGATCAGGAAGTTATTCCTGATCAGCTCTAGGGGTGCTGGGCCGATTCTCCTTCAACGGATGCGCCACCAGGTCTGACTGACACTGAGAAGCGTGAGCCTCGATAGTGGGAGCCTCGACCCGGACGGGTTTTTGCACCATAGAATCAGTCGCAGCGGGTGCGGGCCTTAGCGGCGAGGGGATGCTGGAAGCAGCCTGGTTAGCCGACAGAGGGGCAACACTGAAAAACAACAAGACAAGCATAAGAAAACATTTGCGATACATGAGAAGGAAAAATGTGACTCGGCATGTGAGTCGGCGCCTAGCGGCTTGGGGAGTGTCATCCAGAGTGGAAGCAGGAGGAGCAGCGGGAGTGGGCTTGCTCTTCTTAGCCGGATGAGTGCTGGAGGAGGCCCCGCGTCGCTTCGGCTTGGCGACGGGTATCTTGCCGACTCCGCCCACGGTGAGAGGAGGAGTGTCATGTACCTGGCCAGCTGCATAAGTAAATAACTGCGGTGACCCAGCATACCACTGCATGTGTAGTACACTATAGTCATTGACATGACATCCACAGAACACCGTTCTGTAAATATCACATCCCTCGGAGTGGTACAACAGAAACATTGCGGGTACATATTACAAACATTCACACATTATTATTATTACAGTACTAGAAGTTCAAGACTTCAAAAAGGTTCAACTTACAAACCAAAATATAAAGTGTTTCAGCAGAATTTAAAGGTACCAACTCCGACTAGGAGTTGAGCTCAGCAGCTTATTCTATAGAGTTCGTGCTGCTCTGTTCAGTTGGTTACTACTAATTAGGATACTTAGTTGGACTCGTTATTGTCAACACCATAGCGGATTTCGTAATCCACTCCTTCAACACCTCCCGACAGGTCAGGCTCCTCGTAGAAGACATATTCTTGACATTCAGCTGCATACATTGGCACATCTTCGGGATCCTCAGAGTCTAAGCAAGGGTTCAAAGGAAAGGATGAGTAACAGCGTTACCCAACAAGTTCGTTATATGCAAGGTGGGAAGTTTGATGCTCTAACTACCACCTCGGATTATAAATCCTTGGCATTATGCAATTTTTGAAAATCTTTCTTCAAATATTGATTTTATTATGAAAATCTATGACCATCAGCCTTCATAGGTTGACTAGAACTTTAATGGAGTTCCTTTCCTGCCGCGTTCGTAGATCCTTCCTGGAAATATGGAGTAACAAGTTACAATTCTTACACTCTGCAGAGGTGCGTTACTTTACCCATGAGAGATCAACTCCTTGTTGCACAACCGGGCGTACTTTCCCGTCCACAATTCCATGATGTGGGGCCCAGTAGTTGGTCCAAGCCAATCACTGCCCCCTTCGCGACCTCGCATGCCTCCTTGGTGTACACCATGCCCACATAATGAATTACGGCAATGGTTTGTACAAAACGTTAGATGCCAGAACTATCGTGGGACGATGAGGGTTCCCACCCATATGCTGCATATCCTCTACGAATTACCAATGCACTCTACGAGGATAACAACCACGACCTGCACATCCGTCTTTATGCGAGAGGAAGAAGATACAGCTGACTTCTCTATCCCATTCCAAATCTCATGGCTAACGCGTAATATACGGCGCTAGAATCATTGATGTGAGGGGTTATTAAGTCCCTCATTGATTATCATTGTTGCAAATAGAACCCTAAGTTCTATTGCTTCCTTATATCATCACTTAGGATGATATCTATGATTTCTTGATTTGTGAAATTAATATTTTCTTTATTTTTAGAGTATATATGATAACACACAATTTGCAAATACTTTGATAAAGACTCTTCAAAGGATATGAGCAAGTGATGAACTTGCCTTGTGATGGCAAGGTAGTGAAGTCTGATGCTTGCACTAGACCTTGAGCTTCTATGTCTACAAAAGCATCATTATTGCCCGGTAAGGACAATTTTTAAAGAAGCATAATTATTATGCAAAGTAATGTAATGCATCATTTAATTTGATATGCATTCTCCCCATTATTATAAAAATTATTTTTAATAATAAAGGATTTATAAATATTACTTTTTAATATTTATAATATATATTGTATTTACTTTATTTCCCTTTTATTTGACTTTTTTATTTTTATAATTCTTTTAAGAATTATCACTTAAATATTAAAAATTGTTATTAAATTTTTATTTAGTATTTTTCAAAAATACTACAATATTAATATATATTGAAAATGATTTTTATCTATTTTATCATCTTTCAATAATTTTGTAAAATTCCATAAGGAATATATAAATTACAAAATTCTTAATAAAATTTATATGTCTAAAATTTTATATCTCAATTTATTTGGATACTTTGGATTTTTGTGAATCTAGAAATATTTTATTTATAATTTTTGGACTTTTATTTTATTTTCTAGAATTTTATTAACTTCAGGGGCATTTTGGTCTTTTCCTATTTATTAAAATAGGCCTTAAAGATTTTTGGGCTGGCTTAATCTTATTGGGCCCTTATGGCCCATTAGACATAGTCAAAATATCCACCCCGAAGGGTTCTGGCCCAACTCAGCCCACTCCCTCACTGTCTCTCACCCTCGAGCTCACTCCTCTCCTCCTCTGTCCCCGACCCCGCGGTCGGTGATGTCGCCGCCGATGATTCCCGTCGTCGGGGGTCGTTCTGGTCGCCGCCGTGGTGTAGGAGGAGGTTATCGACTACGCACTTCCTTCCTATCCAACTGGATTTGAGCATGGCACTACTAGGAAAATGGCTATAGGTAATCAGCACATCCATGGCTCACATGGTTGAAGTGCCCCACGTCTAAAACAGGCGTGGCTCACCTATGGGCAGTGCCCTACTAGTAACTAGAACAACCATGGCGCACATGACCATAGTGCGCCACAGATATGTGTGGGCCAGGGCCCTGTTGGCCGCACGCCAGACATCCGTAGCGCACATAGGGTAGGTGCGCTACGCCTGTTGGTGTTATCCGTGGTGCATGTTGGGGGGTGCGATACGCCTAAGCGCATGCCCCTCTGCTCTGTAAAACGGTCAGACAGATCGATGCCCTCCCGAACCCTAGGGTTTGGGGGTTGGCGTGGATCTTAGCGCTGCCGCTGCCGCCGTGCATCGTGGTGATTCATCTCGCCTCTAGGCGTGTCCATGGTCGCTGCCGTGGCGTTGTATGGGTCGCAGCGCCCCTGGGAGTGCTCCCTGTGCCGCCATGGTCGTCGGTAACCTCTGCTTCCTCTTCTAAGCTTCAGTGAGGACCTTTGGTGAGTTATTTTCCTCTCCCTTATGCTCTTTGTGCTCGCTCATCCTATGCTGGATGTTGGCAGTGACCTCTCTGGTTACTGTCTTGTCCTGATTAAGATGATTTATTCCCTTTAGGGTTCATATCCTATGGTTGATCATATACTGGATGAATTAGATCATGTGTGGATGACCTGTAAGCATGCTAAATGATTATTAGCCTAAGGCTTGCTGCTTAGGATGAACTATAATGGTTCTGGTGGCTTATCAGATGATTTTATGCTTAGATTTCATGTGATCCAGATGATATAGTTTCTCTGAAATCAATGTTTGGTATAGTAAGTGGGTTTGATAACTTACCACTGTCCTTACTTGATTAATCATAATGAGTATGGTGTGATGTAATCACTGTCCTAGTGCTGTTGGCTTGAGAATTCATGTGTGGTTTGAGATCACAATGATCTCAGACAGTGAAGATTTACATAGGAATGTCCTAATTATGATTCCTATAATGACAGGAAAATGATTGGTAGATTGATTGACTGAATCTGTGAAAATGTAATGCTTATTCTGGTTCAGGTAGAATTGTTCTTGTGACACCATCTTTGTATGACACACAAGATTGATTCTAATCCATTGTTTTGGGTTGGTTTAAGCTTAAGACCATTTTGGCTTTAAAAGATAAGTAGAAATGTTCTTTTCTGAAATCCCTAAGACCAATGATGTTGGTATGAGGCTTAGGGATTAGGCTATATCTAGTTGATTCATATGGATAGTTCTGGTAGTGATACCAGCTACTGTTTCTTGAATCAAAGATTGGAAAAAAATGATAGTAGGCTTGATCACTTATATGGATCCAAAAGATTAACTTCTAAGGTGCTACCCTTATCTTAGGGATGTGCCTAGAAATTAAATCTTAGCTATATTTATGGGAATATAACTTGATTGCCAAATCAATGATGTTGTTCTGAGTTTTGGTTGGATCTTTGTACTTTGTTGTTTGATTTTAGAGTTCAAAACCTCAGTGATGGATTCACCCCACTTGGGTGCTTTCTGAGAGTTTGAATGTGATACAGATCATGTATGCTTGTCTAATCTTAGACAGATAGATCCTGTGATGGTCTATGTACTCACCACTGTCACTTGATGATGTGGTTGCTAGTGGTGGATCTTGTTGTAGCTTGATCTTGTGGTTGATCTTGTGCTTCCCTAGTATATTTAGCTCCTGGCTTGTCCTTGATCTAACCCATCATCTTCTGATCCTGATGGCTTGTCCTTGGTCTTGCTATCCACCTGATCTTCCCCCTTCTTATGTCACCATCCTGGTGATGTGATTTTGGGCTTTGGTTGGTTTGGCTGCTGGCTGCTATGCTTGGTTTAGCTGCGGGATGCTGAGTTTGATGTGTAGGAGTAAAAGAATGATGTGGTTGTGTGCTTGCCCACGACTGTGTTGATGGTTTTGTGTTGCTGGGTTGTTGCTAAGGTGCTCACAGCACACACCATACAGTTTGGTGTGTGTGCTCTCTGTGTGCTTGCTGTGCACTTGTGGATATGTTCAGAATTTTCAAATTGACTATTATCTGGTTACTTTTACCTGGCTGGTGAAACTTGCCCCTCTTTGCTATCATTTGACTTCTGGCTTAAAAGTATGAAAGATAAATTCTTTCATATTGGTGAAACTTGCCCCTTTTAATATAATTACTCAATGATGAATCTTGCTCAGTACACTTCACTGACAAGTCTGAGAGTAAAACATTACTAACCCTAACCTTCTTTATTTTTTATTTATGTTTGTTTTGCAGGTACCAGACTTGGGGACTCAAGATTTTAGCTTAGGTTTAATTTGTAGAATAGCTATATGTAATTTTATTTATTCTTTTGTAATTTTTATTTTATTCTTTTGTAATCTTCATTTATTATTTTGTAATAAAGATGATACTATTAGTAATAAAGAAATATTATTATTCTTTATTTATTGGCTATGGTGAATATTGTGGATGATTTTAATAAGTTACATTTTTGTAACTTATTTATTGAATAAAAATATGAAACAATATTCTTATTCTTAATTGCTTTCTTTAAATAAAGTTTGAGTTAAATTGGTTAATCTTTGAATCAAATCAAGATTTAAACATTATTCAAAAATCATTTGAATTATAATTCAAACACTCAAGTTCTAAATTCAAATTTCATTTCCCAAAACACATAATTTCACAAAGATCATATCAAAGTCACTAGCAATCATTCTTTAAGACTAAATCTAATCTCAAAGTATGAAAGTAACCTTGATCACTTTAGGTTTTTATTTGGCGAAAACTTTACCCACATTTTCACAGATGAATGCATGCAACATTTCAATTTCCTAAATCTACCCTTCGTTAGTTCCTAAATGTTGGGATGTTATAATAACAGGCTTACTCGGATAAGTTGCGAACTAAGGTCACAAGCCAAGTACCTCCAAAATTGTACAATCATCATCCTCATCATCGTCAGACCAATCTTGTAAGGGGTTAAGAGATTGACTCTTACCTGAAGCTAAAGCAGCAGCAGCATGCGGGATGGGCATCAAGCACTCCAGGTCGAACTCGACTTCGTCAGAGTCAGAGTGATCCCTGTTATAACCGCAGGGAGGGACAGTACTGTCATCAACCTGGTTAACGAGGTTCTGTGAAGGACAAACAGAATGAGTAATGAAACCAGACTAAGAGTGGCAAAAAAGCTAAAGCTGACTCAGCAAGGAAAACGATTCGGAAAACTTACCCAGGGGACAGGATTGACCCGGCGAAACGGGGGACAGCTCCAAGCCCAATCGTCCGCCAAGTTCAGTTTAAAGATGGAGCTTACTTGGCGAGCAATGGAGTCATGGGAGAGCTCCTTGGTAGAGTGCCGAGTGGGATCATGGGAGCCACTCATAAAGCACACCTTATGGCTCCTAGCTTGGATGGGGCTTACCCGGCGTGAGATGAAGGTGCACATGAGGTCTCTCTCGGCAAGATGAAAATGCTTATCCAGCGATAGCAACCTTTCCAAGATCACGTTGGCCTCGTTCACCGCAGCGTCTTGGTCGTGTGGGTCAAGCTGCCAGAACTTCTTGTTCGGGACCGCGTCCGAGAAAGGGGGAGCCGAATGTTATCGGTGGACCCTCTGTTTTTGACATAGAAGAAAGTCCTATGCCATTTCTTGCAAGAATCAATACCAGTAACCCGAGGAAAGATGGAGTCTCTCCTGGGTGTGATACTAGCAGCACCGCACCGGGTCGGCCTCTTCTCGGATCGAGGGGCACTAGGCTGGGGAACAACTTGGACCTTAAAGCTAAAATATTTGGCCCACAGAAGAACTGTAGGCCAAATCCCGAGGTAGGCCTCGCAAGCAGAAATAAAACAAGAAAGAGAGCCAATCGCATTGGTAGGAAGGTGATGGGTTTGCATATGGAAAGTGGAGAGAAACGAGGAAAAGAAGGTGATCACTGGAAGAGAGAAACCGCGCTCAAAGTAAGAAAGGAAAAACACCCGCTCATTGGGTTGTGGTTTGGGAGAGATCTCACCGGCGGGGAGGCGGCAATCCACTTGCAGTGGAATGCGCTGGTGGAGCGGAGCCATTCCACCTCCTCGGTGGAGACCTCTGAGCCTTCCCAGCTGCCGCGCTAGCCGGCGGGAACCTCCTGCTCCTCCGCACCATTAGCACCATCGCGAGTGTCCATGACCCTCGCAGATTCAGTCTCCTCCGCCATTGGAAGGGGCTTGGAAGAACACGGACCCGTGGTGGAATGGAAAGAGAAGTGGAGCAATTGCAAGGCAATAACAGAAGGAAGAACAAACCGCAAAGGGGACGGTTTGATTTCGCAGGCGCAAGGAAGAAGAAGAAGCAGGGGAAACTGAACGGGCGTGGAGAAAGAGGTAACCCCGTCACCCCTACTTAAGGGCAGTAAAAACCCCGATCGTGGGATCTCTCTACGCCGTGCGGCCAGCGTGTGGCCGTGTACCCGACCGGGTAGGTGAATCAGCGGGCGCCACGTAGCCAGAGATACACGAAAAATCCCGTGCCATGTCATGAAAGGAAGGACAAGGGGCGCAGGCCGATGGGACTGCCACAGTGACGGGGAATAACTGCGCAGCCGTCACTGTGCCGCCAGAGCTTGGAACAAAATTTGAGGCAGGTAGTCATGATTACCAGCTGTCAGTTACTGAAGCACGCCGAAAATGACCCGAAATTTTCCAAAATAACTCGGAACGAGGCAAAAACGAGTTAGGAAGTCAAAGAGTGGATCCGAAAACTGTTAGACAGACTCGGCAAGGTGCAAGATTGTAAGCTTCCCAACCTTTAATAAGGTAGAGATCCCTGTGTTTACAATTCTAGTCCCTGGATCAATAGCTAGCATCCACAGTTAAGATGTAATATCAAGAAACAAAGGTCATAATACAACTTTATAACCAGGAATAGCATAATTTATTACATCTTACATAGCTCATTTGGCTATTACATTACATTGCAGCAGAATATCTATAAGCATGGGGTCCTTCATCTTCAAAGTGCCACAGGCAGACATGTTGGTTGTAGACTTGTAATCCTAATCAACACACTTCACTAATATCAAACAAAACCTGCAACATAACAAGTTACAGCCACAAGGGTCAATACATTTGAATTATATTGGCAAGTGATACTATGGTAGTATAGTGGAGTCTATCATCTATATGCATTTGGCTAAGTGGAGCTTAGGCTTGCATTGCTCAAAATAGATTTTTCCTTATCATTTGAAAACACTAAGATTTTGTTTGACAAAATCACCCAAGGCATCTCCCAATAGAAATTGGTGATCCTTCAACCCTTGTTCATCCACAAGTTTTTATCTTAGAAATTTGGATGATGAGATTCTTGATAGCTTCCATGTCTTGATGCTCAAATTGTCCTTTGCCAGGGACATGGCTAAGTACTTAGATTTTACACTCTGCAGAGGTGGTGCACTTTCCCCACAAGACTTGGTTGAGACAAGATCTTTCAGAAGCCTTCCCTTAGACCAGAATGGATGCGTTCCAACCTATCATTCCCTACCGCCAACTGTCCATTTGGCTAAGTTATTGCAACCTATATGATCCAGGCAGAGCCCATAATGCCAAGTGGCTGCACTTGAAGCTTCTCAACATTTGACATCTCAAATCTCTTTGTTCCTGGGTGGCCATCCACAAGTGAGATACACAAGGTAAACCATAGAAATGGGCCTTGTGAACCACTCAACACAAACCATTCCTTCCATTCCACCCAGGTGATTCATTCACTTAGTTGTTTTATTAAACAAAACACAAGTCCTCCGACTTAGAAATTTTTCCATAGTATGAATATATATTCCACCCTTGTTTTCTACTAGCTAAGCTAAGCATGTTAGTAGTAGGAATCTTAACTTAGGAAATTTCTACTAAGGTTTCATCTACTAGTATTTCCCATAGCATGGTTTATACTTAGCAAAAATTCCATGCAAGTCTTACTTAGAAATATCACTAATGCATAGTGAAAATAATGGGACAAAAGTATGAAGCATCACTTGCCTTTTTGGTAGAGAGTATAAGTTCACTTCCGTATTCTTTGCAATGTTCACTCACTTCAAATCACTACAATTCAATCAAGCAAACAATATTTCAATCTACCATTCAAGCAATTCATCACATAAAATAATAGTGACAGGACAATGCATGCAAGCATGCTAAAGATTGTTTTATTTGTAAAAGTGGTTTCTAATGGTTCATAAACATTTGAAAACACCTAATGGTCATTTTATAAAGTGGCAAAATCATTTGCAAAAGTTTTTACTCCATAAACCAATTTTAAACCATGTCATTATTTTATGTGGTGAAGAAATGCTTTTAATAAGGCAACATTCTATAGGTTTAACAAAATATGTTTTCAAACCATGAAATCTTGTGTTTAGGGTCAGAGAGTATATTTCCAAAACATTTCCCAAAGGTTTTCCTCCAAAATCATTTTTAACAATTAAACCATGTTTTTATTTGACTAGAAATGGTTTAAATCCAAGATTTATTTTTTTGCTTTACCAAATTTTTTTTTTGAAACCACCATTTGATTCCTAAGGTCAGTAGGTTCAAATCAAACCATTTGCCAAAGATTTTATCCTCAAAATCAATTTTAGAACCATTTTTATATCCTAAACATGCATACACAAGTTTCTGTAAAAACAAACAATTTAATTGAAGCTTTTTACTAAACAAAGTGCATGGTTGGCTATGGATTGTCTTGCTAATTCTATTGATATAAAGTTTGCAAAATTTGGACGCGTGGATCAAAAGTTATGGATTTTTCAAATTGGCACATCTAATAGATCTATTCTGTTTTAAACAAATTAGCAGGGACACGTGTCTTGATCTAATATGCTGGTACCGATTCGTCTGGATCACGCGCTGTGAGACATTAGATCAAGTTATATCGCACGGCACAGATTGCGTACCTCTTCAGCGTTAAGTGATTCTATCCTAATCGTCAGATCAAGATCGGATGATGCTGAGCACACTTGCCAACTAGTGGCGGCGCTAGCGGCGGCAGGTGGCGGCGGCGTGTCTGGCTACGGCGGAGCTGGAGCTAGGGGAAGGAAGGGAGGAAAGGGAGTGGCTCACCGTGATCGCCGTGGCGTGGGTAAGCTCAAGGTACTCGCGGTTAGTCAAGGGGCGCACTGGGTTGCTGACAATGCCTCGTCGGAGTTGCGTCTGACGACGGCCACGCTCTGTCGTCGTCGCGGGCGGTGCTACAGGTCACGAGGAAGCAAACGGAATACACGGTTATCTTTGTACGCGAGCGGCAAACAAGGGAGCATCAAAAAGAGGGCGAGGGGAAGTCTGTGCTCACCAGGGAAGCTTGCCGGAGTCGAGGCCGACGGTGGCGCTGCTCAGACGTGGTCATAGCCGACGTTGGGGTGCAAGCGCTGGCAAGACAAGGCTACTGGGAGACGCGCAGGGGCCTGGGGAACATGCCTGAGTGGTCAAGGGGGCGAGGGATGGCAAGGTATGGCCGGAATTGGCGCCGGAACTCGTCGGGGCAGTGGAGCTTCGTAGAGGAATTAGGACGGCCTGGGGGCGTTCTAGGGTGGGGAACTGAGGGGGAAACATAGAGGGGATACTGGCGATTAAGAGGGCATGGTTTGGGGGCGGAATAACTACGTCATTGAAGAGAATTGACGACGCGAATCAATCGGCAGTAACGGGGGAAGAACTGGTCGCGGGTTGACGATGAGGTGAGCTGGCGGTGGGGTCCGCTTGGCAGCGTGAGAGAGAGAGAGGAAATAGGGTCCACCAGTCAGTGTCTTTGCGGGTTTATAAATGGGTGGGAATCGTTTTTCTTCGGGAGAGAGAGGGAATGGCTGTTGGGCCTTGTTGGGCTGGCCGGCTGGGCTGAGTCCTTTAGCATATTTTTGTTCTGTTTGTTTTTCTTTTTCTTTTCCTTTATTCTGTTTTGATTTTAAACAACCAATTCAAACACCTATTTGAATTCAAAACCTTGCCAAAATTTGCGTGGGTTTAAATACTGGTTAGTAAAACATTCTAGAGTCATTTTTAGGATAGTTTATTCCTTATTTTTGGGGTCTTTTTAATTAATAAAAAGGGCCCTTGTTTTAAATCAAATAGGTTTTAATAATATTTCTAAACACCATTTAAAATCTTTTAAACCTTCCAAATCTTTTCAGTAGGTTTTGATTACTTAAAAGGGTGTCAAATAATTCATCTTGAATTATTTGGAAAAGCTTTTAATAAGATTTATTAATCATTTAAAATTTGGATTTGTTTTTATTCTAATAGGATTTGGTTTATGCCATTAATTTATTTTGGAGATTCTTTAACTAATATTTTTATTTGGATTGGGATTACAATTCATTCCATTTGCTTATGGATTTGGCCAAGATTTGATTTGGTGTTTCAAATATTCTTTAATTTTAATAATTCTTTCTTCATCTTATAAATTCCATATCTTTTTATTTAGAGATCCAAACTTGGTGATTCCAATTTGTAAAATCTTATTTGATACTTATTTATCTTTTT
Source organism: Avena sativa (assembly GCA_916181665.1). Lineage (NCBI taxonomy): Eukaryota > Viridiplantae > Streptophyta > Magnoliopsida > Poales > Poaceae > Avena > Avena sativa. The sequence goes on from OV702296.1 coordinate 225,773,731, forward strand.
TAAATATCTTTAGGATTATTTGTTCACCTTTTGGTAGGGATTTTAGATAAGGGCTTGATTAGCTTTGGGAATTTAATTTCCTTATCTTATTATATTCACAAGATTTTATTTATGGTTCCAATTTAAGTGAAACCAATTTATATGGTTTTATAATATTTATATTTGTCTTTCTTGATATTTGTGAATGTTTGTTGACAAATTTTTATATGGATCAAATCCATAGGCTTGGAGATAACTTTGGAAATGATTCTTATTCCATTAGGGTTTAGGATTTGGATTTGTTTTCCAAGTGTTTAAATTTCCAGATACATTCATTGAGGAATGCATTACCCTTGATTTGGATTTTTGTTGGATTCAAACTTTACCAAAGTTTATTCAAGATGGGATTTTAAGTTTCTATTTAGAAACAAAAGTTTCTTTTCACCCTGATTTTCAACAAAAATTTATTTTGTTTATTTTATTTTTCACATTACAAGATTTGGAAAATCTTGGGATGTGACAGGCTACCACCCTTAAAATAAATCTCGTCCCGAGATTTGGGGAGGCTAGGGTTACAAGTTGGTTCAAAACAACTAGGGTACTACCACCCTTAAAAATTTTCCAACTGAATTACATTTTGGCTTGCTTGGGATCTTGTTGAAACTTCTCTGGACACTTGTCTGCATAATGGCCTAGCTCTTTGCATTTGAAACACATCACTTGGCTGATATCTTTCTTTTCCTTTGGTATCATTGCCTTTTGTTTGTTTCCTTGGTTCTTCTTCTTTTCTAGGCATTCATTGACATAGTGTCCCATCTCTTTGCAAGTGTAACATTGCTCTTGGGTAATATCCTTCTTGCTAGGGTTGGGGCATTTCTTCTTCTTCTTCTTGGGTCTCTCCAAAGCTAGGAGTTCTTCTAGTTCATGCTCTTCATATTTCACCACAATGGGAAATCTTTCTCTCTTCTTGGGGCAGTTACTAGAGATATGACCTTCTTCTTCACAAGAGTAGCAACACTTTGTGATCACTTTGGATTTGGCCTTATGATGCATAGTTTTGACTTTGCCTTCATCCTTCTTGGTAGAAGTTGTTCCTTCATGAGGGTTTACAAGCTGTTGATGCACTCTACCTTGTTTCCTTTGTTGAACTATGGAATAGATGGGGCATTGGATAGGAACATGATTATTTCCTTCACATAGGAAGCAAGTAGCTTGAGTTGTGGGGCATTGGTCTATTGGATGTTTCTCTTCACAATTGGGGCATTGATCTCCATGCTCCTTGGAAGTGTGATCCTTGTCTCCACAAATATTGCAAGCTTGAGTTCCTTCTAAAATAACATCTTTGTCATCCTTGTTGTCATAAACTCCTTTGGAAGAGTTGTTTCCCATGTTGATCATTTGATCTGTCACCTTATGCAACAATTGGGTTTGGGTTTCCAAAAACCTTTGCATGGTTGGATCTACCTCACTGGTGTTGGCTATAAATTGAGCTGTCACTTGGTTCAATTGGGTTTGGGTTACTATGAGTTCTCTCATGTTGTTCTCTTGGTTGTTGTTGTTGTCACCATCCTTGATGTTGGAGTCTCTTGGAATAGTCATCTGTTTGGGTTGGATTGGGATTAGAATAGGCAGAATATTTCTAGGGGAATAATTCTAATCACTCACATCACATTTCACACAAGCATTATGCAAGCAATCACAAACAAACATTCCACTCAACAACAAGTTTCAAACACATTTTTAGGCAACCAAAAATATTTTTTGTTACACCACTTAAGTTGGTGGGTTTGACTTATACTAAATATGGTGGTCCATCTATATGGTTCACTTGAGATTTTTCCATCCTTTTTGGTTGATTCTTCTTGAACAAGATCTTTGTATCCTTGGAGAATATTTCTTGTGTCTTGGTCACAAAACTTCAAAAGTGTTGATGGTTCCTTCTAAGTTGTGTTTCCTTAGTCTTCAAGTCTTGAGCAACATTTCTTGTCACACTTGTAGTCCTTAGTGATATCCAAGGTTGAGGTCCTTGGTGAAAATGTTGAAGATGTTGAAGTCATTAGAGTTGAAAATGTTGAAGTCATTAGAGTTGATATCCAAGGTTGAAGATGTTGAAGTCATTAGAGTTTATGAAGTCCTTTGCACAAGGTGAAGTCTTTGGCCATGGGGTAGGCTTTATCCATCAAGTTGAAATAGAAGAGATGTAGAATCAAAACCAAAATGGTTGAGGAAAGAGTTTACAAGATTGTTTGTAAATAAGTTTTGGAACAAATACAACTCCTATTTCCCTAAGGGGTTTTGTCCAATCCTAGGGTTACAATCCTACAGGCAACAAATGCTCTGATACCATCTGTAAGGTTCCCAACCTTTAATAAGGTAGAGATCCCTGTGTTTACAATGCTAGTCCCTGGATCAATAGCTAGCATCCACAGTTAAGATGTAATATCAAGAAACAAAGGTCATAATACAACTTTATAACCAGGAATAGCATAATTTATTACATCTTACATAGATCATTTGGCTATTACATTACATTGTAGCAGAATATCTATAAGCATGGGGTCCTTCATCTTCAAAGTGCCACAGGCCGACATGTTGGTTGTAGACTTGTAATCCTAATCAACACACTTCACTAATATCAAACAAAACCTGCAACATAACAAGTTACAGCCACAAGGGTCAATACATTTGAATTGTATTGGCAAGTGATACTATGGTATTATAGTGGAGTCTATCATCTATATGCATTTGGCTAAGTGGAGCTTAGGCTTGCATTGCTCAAAACAGATTTTTCCTTATCATTTGAAAACACTAAGATTTTGTTTGACAAAATCACCCAAGGCATCTCCCAATAGAAATTGGTGATCCTTCAACCCTTGTTCATCCACAAGTTTTTATCTTAGAAATTTGGATGATGAGATTCTTGATAGCTTCCATGTCTTGATGCTCAAATTGTCCTTTGCCAGGGACATGGCTAAGTACTTAGATTTTACACTCTGTAGAGGTGGTGCACTTTCCCCACAAGACTTGGTTTCACCAAGACAAGATCTTTCAGAAGCCTTCCCTTAGACCAGAATGGACGCGTTCCAACCTATCATCCCCTACCACCAACTGTCCATTTGGCTAAGTTATTGAAACCTATATGATCCAGGCAGAGCCCATAATGCCAAGTGGCTGCACTTGAAGCTTTCAACATTTGACATCTCAAATCTCTTTGTTCATGGGTGGCCATCCACAAGTGAGATACACAAGGTAAACCATAGAAATGGGCCTTGTGAACCACTCAACACAAACCATTCCTTCCATTCCACCCAGGTGATTCATTCACTTAGTTGTTTTATTAAACAAAACACAAGTCCTCAGACTTAGAATTTTTTCCATAGTATGAATATATATTCCACCCTTGTTTTCTACTATCTAAGCTAAGCATATTAGTAGTAGGAATCTTAACTTAGGAAATTTCTACTAAGGTTTCATCTACTAGGATTTCCCATAGCATGGTTTAAACTTAGCAAAAATTCCATGCAAGTCTTACTTAGAAATATCACTAATGCATAGTGAAAATAATGGGACAAAAGTATGAAGCATCACTTGCCTTTTTGGTAGAGAGTATAAGTTCACTTCCTTATTCTTTGCAATGTTCACTCACTTCAAATCACTACAATTCAACCAAGCAAACAATATTTCAATCTACCATTCAAGCAATTCATCACATAAAATAATAGTGACAGGACAATGCATGCAAGCATGCTAAAGATTGTTTTATTTGTAAAAGTGGTTTCTAATGGTTCATAAACATTTTAAAACACCTAATGGTCATTTTATAAAGTGGCAAAATCATTTGCAAAAGTTTTTACTCCATAAACCATTTTTAAACCATGTCACTATTTTATGTTGTGAAGAAATGCTTTTAATAAGGCAACATTCTATAGGTTTAACAAAATATGTTTTCAAACCATGAAATCTTGTGTTTAGGGTCAGAGAGTATATTTCCAAAACATTTCCCAAAGGTTTTCCTCCAAAATCATTTTTAACAATTAAACCATGTTTTTATTTGACTAGAAATGGTATAAATCCAAGATTTATTTTTTTGCTTTACCAAATATATTTTTGAAACCACCATTTGATTCCTAAGGTCAGTAGGTTCAAATCAAACCATTTGCCGAAGATTTTATCCTCAAAATCAATTTTAGAACCATTTTTATATCCTAAACATGCATACACAAGTTTCTGTAAAAACAAACAATTTAACAGAAGCTTTTTACTAAACAAAGTGCATGGTTGGCTATGGATTGTCTTGCTGATTCCATTGATATAAAGTTTGCAAAATTTGGACGTGTGGATCAAAAGTTATGGATTTTTCAAATTGGCACATCTAATAGATCTATTCTGTTTTAAACAAATTAGCAGGGACACGTGTCTTGATCTAATACGCTGGTACCGATTCGTCTGGATCACGCGCTGTGAGACGTTAGATCAAGTTATATCGCACAGCACAGATTACGTACCTCTTCAGCGTTAAGTGATTCTATCCTAATCGTCAGATCAAGATCGGAAGATGCTGAGCACACTTGCCAACTAGTGGCGGCGCTAGCGGCGGCAGGTGGCGGCGGCGTGTCTGGCTACGGCGGAGCTGGCGCTAGGGGAAGGAAGGGAGGAAAGGTAGTGGCTCTCCGTGATCGCCGTGGCGTGGTTAAGCTCAAGGTACTCGCGGTTAGTCAAGGGGCGCACTGGGTTGCTGACAATGCCTCGTCGGAGTTGCGTCTGACGACGGCCACGCTCTGTCGTCGTCGCGGGCGGTGCTACAGGTCACGAGGAAGCAAACGGAATACACGGTTAGCTTCGTACGCGAGCGGCATACAAGGGAGCATCAAAAAGAGGGCGAGGGGAAGTCTGTGCTCACCAGGGAAGCTTGCCGGAGTCGAGGCCGACGGTGGCGCTGCTCAGACGTGGTCGTAGCCGACGTTGGGGTGCAAGCGCTGGCAAGACAAGGCTACTGGGAGACGCGCAGGGGCCTGGGGAACATGCCTGAGTGGTCAAGGGGGCGAGGGATGGCGAGGTATGGCCGGAATTGGCGCCGGAACTCGTCGGGGCAGTGGAGCTTTGTAGAGGAATTAGGACGGCCTGGGGGAGTTCTAGGGTGGGGAACTGAGGGGGAAACGTAGAGGGGATACTGGCGATTAAGAGGGCATGGTCTGGGGGCGGAATCACTACGTCATTGAAGAGAATTGACGAAGCGAATCAATTGGCTGTAACGGGGGAAGAACTGGTCGCGGGTTGACGACGTGGTGAGCTGGCGGTGGGGTCCGCTTGGCAGCGTGAGAGAGAGAGGAAATAGGGTCCACCAGTCAGTGTCTTTGCGGGTTTATAAATGGGTGGGAATCGTTTTTCTTCGGGAGAGAGAGGGAATGGCTGTTGGGCCTTGTTGGGCTGGCCGGCTGGGCTTAGTCCTTTAGCATTTTTTTGTTTTGTTTGTTTTTCTTTTTCTTTTCCTTTATTCTGTTTTGATTTTAAACAACCAATTCAAACACCTATTTGAATTCAAAACCTTGCCAAAATTTGCGTGGGTTTAAATACTAGTTAGTAAAACATTCTGGAGTCATTTTTAGGATAGTTTATTCCTTCTTTTTGGGGTCTTTTTAATTAATAAAAAGGGCCCTTGTTTTGAATCAAATAGGTTTTAATAATATTTCTAAACACCATTTAAAATCTTTTAAACCTTCCAAATCTTTTCAGTAGGTTTTGATTACTTAAAAGGGTGTCAAATAATTCATCTTGAATTATTTGGAAAAGCTTTTAATAAGATTTATTAATCATTTAAAATTTGGATTTGTTTTTATTCCAATAGGATTTGGTTTATGCCATTAATTTATTTTGGAGATTCTTTAACTAATATTTTTATTTGGATTGGGATTAAAATTCATTCCATTTGCTTATGGATTTGGCCAAGATTTGATTAGGTCTTTCAAATATTCTTTAATTTTAATAATTATTTCTTCATCTTATAAATTCCATATCTTTTTATTTAGAGATCCAAACTTGGTGATTCCAATTTGTAAAATCTTATTTGATATTTATTTATCTTTTTTAAATATCTTTAGGATTATTTGTTCACCTTTTGGTAGGGATTTTAGATAAGGGCTTGATTAGCTTTGGGAATTTAATTTCCTTATCTTATTATATTCACAAGATTTTATTTATGGTTCGAATTTAAGTGAAACCAATTTATATGGTTTTATAATATTTCTATTTGTCTTTCTTGATATTTGTGAATGTTTGTTGACAAATTTTTATATGGATCAAATCCATAGGCATGGAGATAACTTTGGAAATGATTTTTATTCCATTAGGGTTTAGGATTTGGATTTGTTTTCCAAGTGTTTAAATTTCCAGATACATTCATTGAGGAATGCATTACCCTTGATTTGTATTTTTGTTGGATTCAAACTTTACCAAAGTTTATTCAGGATGGGATTTTAAGTTTTTATTTAGAAACAAAAGTTTCTTTTCACCCTGATTTTCAATAAAAATTTATTTTGTTTATTTTATTTTTCACATTACAAGATTTGGAAAATCTTGGGATGTGACAAATATTGCAACAAATAAAGACAAAATTAAGTTCCAGTCACGTAAAAGGAACCTGGAGACGCCTAACAGCTTGAACTGCTAGACCTCACTAGCTTCAGGGACTAATGTCGGGGGGATAACCCCCGGTAGGGTCACGAGGGATGAAACATAGCATAGTTGGGTATGCTCCCAGTGAAGAAAGAACAAGGCCGGGTAAGAACGACCGGGAGAGAGAAGCGTGTGCGGCCGACGTATGAACTATGTCGGCCCGCATAAGACAAAGTTGTTATTCTTGCAGGAACCAACAAGACGAGTCTACCGAGGAAGGGCCAAGTCGGATAGGACGCGTGGCACCTTTCCGAGTAAGGTTCAGAAGGGACCATGGCAAAGCATGGTCAAAAGAGAAGGGCAACGCCGTGTGACACAAAAGGAGCCAGGTGACGCCCAAAGTAAACGCTGACGCACAAAGTTACATCATGACGCCAAAAGGAACAGGAAGCAGCGTACCAGAAGACCGTTAGCTTTCAAGCTTTGTGGACAGGGCCATCGGACTTAGGGCGAGCCCATGACCCGACCCACATTGTAGGGAGCAAGATCCAAACAGTAAACCCTAGAACCCAAAGGGTATAAGCTAGCTAGCGCTACCTATATAAGAGGGGGCATAGTTGTAGTAGAGAGATGTTGGAGGAAGTAGGGGAACTAGTGCACAGAACACTAGTTCATACAGCTCAAGGAGCACGTGTAATTCTCTGGTATCAATCAAATCGCTAAGTGTGGAGAGTTCATCTTGTTCTTCGTGCATGGCTCGACCGTGCACTCCCTCCCCGGTGACCACAAGCACCCATTCGGCCCCCAACTTAAGCCTACCCATGGCATCTGCCATGCCACCACCACGACATGATACTACTCTTAACTACTATCCGGTTGAAAACTTTAAACCATGGTAGGGCTATAACAACACACTTCAAAGTCCGCCTTCCCCAATCTAGATAACGCCACACTGTCACCTTGAGCGCTAGATGGTTCCAACAAACACCACAATTTCATAGAGACATCCAACTCCAAATATAACTCATAACGAATATTCAATCAAGCCAAAGTGCCACACACGGTATGCCCGCTGTCACTTTCACACATGTGCGGAAAAGCATAGATCTATTAAAGCACAAAGAGTATTTATGTAGACTCAAGCCTAAGTGCCACCATGGCGTGCACGCTGTCACTTTCACACACATGGGGAGAGCAGAGATCTATTGAAGCACTTGAGTAGCAAGGTAGATCTACTTGATTACAAAGCTCATGACCACAACAAGATCATGAATAGAGAGAGAGATGAACACATAGCTACCGGTAGAGCCCTTAGCCTCGAGGAAGAACTACTCCCTCCTCATCATGGGAACCAGCAACGGTGATGGAGATGGTGGTGGAGATCGATGGAGATGGCTCCGGGGGCACTTCCCCATCCCGGCAAGGTGCCGGAACAGAGACTTTCTGTCCCCTGAATCTCCCTTTCGGTGGCGGCGGTGCTACGGAGGTTTTTCTGGAAGTATGATGGATTATTTAGGGTTTCTGCATCAGGGGCTTCTTATAGGCGAAGAGGCGAGGCTGGGAGGCGGTCAGAGGGGCGACATCCTGCCCAGGCGCGGGTCCACCCTAGCCCACGCCTTGGGGAGGGGGTGTGGTGGCCCTCTGGCACCTCTCTGTCTCCCTTTCTGGCTTCGTGACACCCACGGTAAAATATTGACTTTGGCTTTTGTCCTGTCCAATTCCGAGAATATTGATTTTCTACCTTTCTGGAACCAAAAACAGAAGAAAACAGGCAATTGGCACTGTGGCATCTTGTTAATAGGTTAGTACCGGAAAGTGTATAAAAATACCTCAAAGTGTAGACAAAACATAGCAAAGTAGATACTAAACAAGCATCGAGCATCAAAAATTATAAATACGTTTCCGACGTATTAAGCATCCCCAAGCTTAACTCTTTGCACCATAAAAACCAAGATCAAACTATTTGCAAGCATTGAAAGCTGGGATCAAAGAACTCTAAACATGAGCATGAAAGTAACTCTGCATGCAACATGAAAGGCTACAAACAAAGATCATGAATAACATGCATTGAAAAAACGTTTGTTTGTTTCACATACAGAAAACATGGCATAGTGGCATTCAGCTTGTCCCTCATAGAGTAGAAAATAAATGCATAGGACACCTTCAAAGTTCACAAGGTGATGCTGCAAGTTTGCACCATGATTAGGCATGGCTTAGGCTAGCGGCCTAGGCATTTATCTAACACAAAATACATACTCCATGGACTTACAAGTTCCCTCTTTATTTCACACCGGTGACATCCATAGACAAAAGAGCATGATATCAACTGAGTACAAAGTACAAGTGCAATGTTGAAAACGTTCCCCGTGACAGCACGGTTCTGCTAATTCCAACGTATAAGTGCAAGTATATACAAAATAGATGACACAATGGTTCAAGTTTATTAGGGGCAAAGAATATAAAGTGTGCCATGAAGTTTGTGAGGGCTTTAATCACTAAATTTTCTTATAACAAAATAGTTTTTAATTGGAAGATAGCTGAAAACAAGAATATACTTGGAATGGTGTAACACACCATGCATAGGAATTTATAGTGGACACTTTGGAATAACTTGGTTTCTTGGGAGTTGGAAGCATGAGTAGAACTTACTCATACAAGTGGAGGCTAGCAAAAGACTGGGAGCAACCAACTAAGAGAGAAATAATGGCCATAATCATGCAGAGCAACAAAACATTACTAATCAAAGCATAGACTGGTACTACAAGTCAAGGACTAAGTGATCATAGAGGCTATGGTGACTTGTCAAATTCATAACATGGTGTGAACATGTGCCAAGTCAACCCAAACAAAGCATCAAAGGAGAATACCACAATACTATGCTTTTGCATGCTAAAACAACACATAATTTCTTCAAGGCACACTAAGCAATCCCAATTGTTTGGAACAAGTCATGCTACAACAATAATCACTAAGCATAAGGTCAAAACAACATCTAGCATGACATGATAAAGTCTAAGCCATAGTCAAAACAAGCTCCCTTTTGTACCACTATAAGCATGAAACTTTCAACTCTTTTCCAACACCAAACAACTTATTTGAAACAACTCACAAAGATAATAATCAATAAATATCAGTGAGCTTGTCTCACAAATCCACAAAGAAGAACTAAAAAGTTCTAAGCTGAAAGCACAAGAAAACTAAGGCTGAACGTAGTGCTAGCAAAAGTGAACACTCACAAAACAATAAGAGTGAAAACTAGAGTGTTCTAGGCAATGGAAATAGAGTGTGTCTCTCTCCAAAAGAAGTGTGGTGTTACCAACCAACATACTCAAGAAAACAAAGAAAAATGAAACCAAAAACAAAAACTAATACGCTCCAAGAACAACACAACAATGCATGCAACAATAAAAACGAAGTGTCTAGAAAGACCTGAGATTTTTATTGATGAAGAAGGGGGTGCATTGGGCATCCCCAAGCTTTGACGCTTGTACCTCTTGAATATTTCTTGGGGTGATACGGGGTGGCATCCCCAAGCTTGATCTTTTGTCCGTTCTTCATCTCATTACATCATTCTTTCTCTACACCTGCAAATTTTCCTTCATACAAAACTTCACACAATCTTCATTAGCAACATTAGTGTATTCAAAAGATAATAGACCTTTGGGTTTAGTTTCAAAACAGAAAAAATTTCACTAAAGACACACGCTACTGTATCAACTTCTTCGAAAAGCTCAATTTCCTAAAAAGAACCCAAAAAGGAATCAATAAGAAGCAAATGCAAATAATGGCAGAATTCTGTCAAAACAGACCAGGAGGTAGAAACTGATTTTTTCGAAGACCTTCTGTTGCTCAAATCATAACGTGTTTAACTAACTAAAGTTACCAAACATACTGGGGGATTTATTAGTAAATTTTCAGCTCAATCCGAGTTACAGAGACTCCTCACGAATTTTTTTGGTGGAGGACAGAAATCTGTTTCGGGACATCAACTCCACAAATCTTACTTCCCTCTCATTAGAGGTCATTCTTGGCACAAAAAAGCAAACAAAAAGGATAAGGAGAGGTCATTACAGAAGTAATAACTTCCAAGACTCAAGAAAACTCTTCGGTTATCTCCCAACAATTACTTTTCTTTAACGCCTTTAAGTTAGGCACAATAGTTTGAGAAGATGCTCACATAAGAAATATGAATTGAAGTAAAAGAGAGCATCAAGAACCAAATTCAAAACACATTTAATTCTAACCCACTTCCTATGCATAGGAATCTTGTAAAGAAACAAGTCATGAAAGCACAAAGCAACAAGCATAGTAAAGCAAAACAAGTGCAACTTCAAGACTTTCAACATAAAGAGGGGAAACTTAATATTATTGAGATGCATAAAACCATGTTTCCCTCTCTCATAATAACTTTCAGTAGCAACATGAACAATATTAACAATGTAATTATCACATAAAACATTCTTATCATGAGCCACATGCATAAAGTGATTATTACTCTCCACATAAGAATAGCCATTCTTATTAATTGTAGTGGGAGCAAATTCAACAAAATAGCTATCTTCCCAAGTGTGTTCATTTGGAAACATATCATCATTGGAAGGAACATGGATAGCACTAATAGCACAACAATTATTAATATTATCATTTTTAGAATTGGTTCCAAAGAGATTTTCAATATCAAAAGTAGTGTGCTTTTCCCAATCATGATCACTAATATAGGTAATAGGCATAGGAACATCATCTAGTTCAGACTCATCAGCAAAAACTATGATAGGAGCAACATGCTTAGGGGAAGATATCGTTTCCTCTCTCCTTCTACTCCTCTTCTTCTTCTCCTCTTTATGAGGGAGAGGCTTGAAAGGAAGCTTCTCCACATATCCTGGTTTATTTTTAGAGACAATACAAGAAACTTTGGAGGATTCCTCCTTTTCATTAATAAGAACAAAACTCATATCAGTCCTGTCATATTTTGGTAAAATATCATCTTTTATCAGATTTTGTATGTAAGTATTCGCGTGGAAATTATCAACACAATAAAGATGACACCCATGCAGGACGTAATTCATACCAAAAGCACTCATGTCTACAAAAGAAGTTTTTCTTGATAACTCTTCACACCCCAAAAACAATGTAAGTTCATCATGTTGATTATCAGTGATCGCGTTATCACAAAAAAATCTTGCAGTACTCATTGGATTATAAAGGTCATTAGTATGGCCTGAGCATTGAAAATTGAAATGACCCACTTCATAGCAGAGTTCACAAATAAAAGGATAGAGGGCATAAATTTTTTTACCAAGATCATTTAGAGCCTTATACCATGTTCTGGTTTTTTAATTCTAGTGTGTGATACAATATTCTTATTCTATTTGATTCTTATCACAAGGTCGATGCATACCACAAAAATTATCATGCTTATAATAAATAGTACTTTTAGAAGTTTGAGCATGTGTATTGCAATCATTAATAACATTTTCATTTTCCATGCAAGTGTCTTTAAAAGGTTCATGATACATGTTCCACTTTTCTTTAGGAGAATTAATATGGGAAGCAAAGGCTCTATAATATTTAACAATAATTTGAGGATCAATACCATATCTAGCACTAAGCTCTTGAAAATTAGCAGTTTCAGCGAAAGACTTAATGCAATCATACTCATAGTTTATACCTGGTTTCTTACCTTTGTCGTTATCCCAACCTTCGATATTTCTTTGAATTGTTTCAAGAAGATCCCACTTAGCCTTGACCTCCTTACTTGTGAAGGATCCCTCTAAACAGGTATCTAGATAGTCCTTGTAATGTCCTGAAAGCCTTGCATAAATATTATTGAAAACAGCATTACTGGGGAGATCATGAATGGGACATTTGAGCATTAGTGACTTTAATCTCCCCCAAGATTGGGAAATACTTTCTCCCTCATGAGGATGAAAATTATAAATATAATTCCTATCTTTATGAATTTCAGGAGGAGGATAACATTTAGAATGAAAGAGAGATTCAAGTTCCTTCCACTCCAAATGATGAGGATCATCCAGTAGATCATACCACTCCCTTTCTTTGTCCCTAAGTGAGAAAGGGAATAGCTTCCTCTTAACTTGGTCCATTGAAATACCTGCACACTTGAAAAACTCGCATAATTCATGTATAAAGAGTAAATGATCACTAGGATGGACAGTTCCATCTCCAAAATAGCAGTTACTCATAACACGTTCAAAAATTTAAATAGGTATTTTAAAAGGGACACTTTCAGTATGTGGATTTAAAATATCACAAGTATCATTAGAATTACCACATATGGGAGATAAAGTATCATCAGAGCAAATTTTCTTCCCTAAAGCTGGGGAACTAAAAAGATCTTTCTCATAAAAACTATCTTCCCCAAGCTTAGACGTTTCCATACCATTAGTAACAATGGTGTTCAAAAAATTCATAGTAATAACATTGCTATTAGCATGCAAAGAAAGTTCCATAGGTTTTTTAATTTTTTTTAAAAACAACTCAAATTATAACTTAGGAAAAATACTAAAAAGCTCTATAATTTTTGTTGTTGTTTTCCATTAAGCCTAACTAGTGAAAACAAGAAACAAAAAGACAAAACTGCAAAATCTAAAGGAAATAACTTTGAGCACTCACACAGGAGGATGTGAGTACCTTTTACCTTACCTCCCCGACAACGACGCCAGAAAAGAGCTTGATGTCTACGCACTTCTATTCTTGTAGACAGTTGTTGGGCCTCCAAGTGCAGAGGTTTGTCGAACAGCAGCAAGTTTCCCTTAAGTGGATTACCCAAGGTTTATCGAACTCAGGGAGGAAGTGGTCAAAGGTATTCCCTTTCAAGCAATCCTGCAATCAAGGTACAAGAAGTCTCTTGTGTCCCCAACACACCTAATACACTTGTCAGGTGTATAGGTGCACTAGTTCGGCGAAGAGATAGTGAAATACAAGTGGTAACGGTGCCAGAAAATAGCTTCTGACTTGTTGTTGACGTGGGGTAAAGACTAAAGGCAACAAGAAAGAAGCAAGCAAACATGCAACATATCTAGTAGCAAACGGTGTTTCAATGCTTAGAAACAAGGCCTAGGGATCATACTTTCACTAGTGAACACTCTCTCATATAAATATCCTCTATTCATGATACTACTCTTAACTACTCTCTGGTTGGACACTCTAATCCATGGTAGGGCTATACCAACACACCTCAAAGTCTGCCTTCCCCAATCTAGATAACTCCAAACTGTCACCTTGAGGGCTAGATGGTTCCAACAAAAACCACAATTTCATAGAGACATCCAACTCCAAATATAACTCATAACAAATATTCAATCTAGCCAAAGTGCCACACACGGTATGCCCGCTGTCACTTTCACACACGTGGGGAAAAGCATAGATCTATTAAAGCACAAAGAGTATTTATGTAGACTCAAGCATAAGTGCCACCATGGAGTGCACGCTGTCACTTTCACACACATGGGGAGAGCAGAGATCTATTGAAGCACTTGAGTAGCAAGGTAGATCTACTTGATTACAAAGCTCATGACCACAACAAGATCATGCATAGAGAATCAGATAAACACATAGCTACCGGTAGAGCCCTTAGCCTCGATGAAGAACTACTCCCTCCTCATCATGGGAATCAGCAACAGTGATGGAGATGGTTTTGGAGATCGATGGAGATGGCGCCGTGGGCACTTCCCCATCCCGGCAAGGTGCCGGAACAGAGACTTTCTGTCCCCTGAATCTCCCTTTTGGTGGCGGCGGTGCTACGGAGGTTTTTCTGGAAGTATGATGGATTATTTAGGGTTTCTGCATCGGGGGCTTCTTATAGGCGAAGAGGCGAGGCTGGGAGGCGGCCGGAGGGGCGACACCCAGCCCAGGCGCGGGTCCACCATAGCCCACGCCTTGGGAGGGGGGGTGTGGTGGCCCTCTGGCACCTCTCCGTCTCCCCTTATGGCTTCGTGACACCCATGGTAAAATATTGACTTTGGCTTTTGTCCTATCCAATTCCGTGAATATTGATTTTCTACCTTTCTGGAACCAAAAACAGAAGAAAACAGGCAATTGGCACTGTGGCATCTTGTTAATAGGTTAGTACCAGAAAGTGTATAAAAATACCTCAAAGTATAGACAAAACATAGCAAAGTAGATACTAAACAAGAATGGAGCATCAAAAATTATAGATACGTTTCCGATGTATCAAGCATCCCCAAGATTAACTCCTGCTCGTCCTCGAGTAGGTAAGTGATAAAATAATAATTTTTTGAGGTGACATATATATGTGTTAGAGAAACGCCTGGGCCTCTAGCCTAAGCCATGCCTAATCATGGTGGAAACTTGCAGCATCACCATAATGAGCATTCTGTGAAGCATCCTCAATAAAAAGCTATGCACATAGTAAATAAAAAGATCGCTAAGATGCTCATTGTCTGCTTGCCTTGTCATTTTGATCACGGGATAGCTCCTGTATTATGTGCAAGGGGTACCCCAATGGGTTTAGGGTTCTCTATGATATGCATGTATTTACAATGATAAGAACTTACAGGTAACTAAAGTTGAGTAGCATGCGGAGCGGCCCTCGTACTCAAGGGACATGGGATTTCCAGTTTATGGTCTGTCAAGCATATAACTCATATTGGACCTCACTTTCACCTTAACCATATAAAGATGCCTATGATAGGGGCAATGAGAGCTCAAAGCTAATAACTACCTTACTTTCAGCATTTGGAAGCCTTTCAAACTTTTCAAAACCTTTTCACTTCATTGTTGAGTCACCACTTATTCTATGAGCACGTTCTTGAGAGCATAATTATCATTCTTGTGTTTGTCTCAAAACTTGGTTAATTATGTCATGACAATGATGCTTGTATCTATGAGATGTTTACTTCTAGTCTTCATATGAACTTCGGAGGTTCCTTGGCATTTATATTGTGCTCTACAAACAAAGGCAAGCAAGATACCACTCTATCATACCTTATTATGAGCATTGCAATGTTGCTTATGTTTATGTTTCATGCTACTTATTATTATTGAGTTGGTTTCTCTTCATAGATTGCAATGACTATTGAGTAGGATTAGTTGCATACTTCTTATTATGAATGGTTTAAGTATCTATTCCTGTGCTGAGAATATATACATCATATGAAGGAAATGTGTTCGTGAAAATTCTTTTATCGCACTCAGTTTTCAACTGAATTGCTTGAGGACAAGCAATAAGCTAAGCTTGGGGGAGTTGATACGTCCAAAACGTAACTACTTTCCCGAACACTTTTTCTATTGTTTCTCCGCTAAACTTGTGTGATTTGGATACAACTAACACGGACTGACGTTGTTTTTAGCAGAATTACCTTGGTGTCTAGTTTTTGTGTAGAAAATCAACTATCAGGAAAAATCCCGGAAAATATGCCAAAAATCATATTTCACCAGAAGATCCATGGAGCCAGAAGATGAGACGGAGGGGGGGCCCTGGGTGGCCCACACCCCCTACCGCGCGGGTGGGCCCTCCCCGCGCCCGAGAGGGGTGGAGCCAGCCCAGGCACCTCCTCGGCCTCCCTCTTCTCCTATAATTCACCCCTTGACATAAAAACCGAGGGGGGGGGTTCGACGTTTTTCCAGAAATAGTTGCGCTGCGCCGCCACCACTAGAAACCAAGATTCGGATCCAGAAACTCCGTTCTGGCACCCTGCCGGGATGGGGAATTTGGGGAGGATCAATGCCATCGTCATCACCAACGCCTCTCCATCAACCATCAATGCTTCCCTCATCCATGAGTGAGTAATCCCCCACTGTAGGCTATGGGGATGGTAGGGATTGGATGAGTTCTATCATGTAATCGAATAAGATTGTTAGGGAATAGTGCCTAGTATCTCTATTAGTGCTATTTGACTTTGTTGCAACTTGTTGTGCTTAATGCTTGTCACTAGGGCCCGAGTGCCATGATCTCAGATCTGAACTTATTATTGAATCATTATGATAGTATTGTTTGTGATCTTATCTACAAATTGTGTACACATATCATTGTCTGGATCCAAAGGCCCCGAAGTGACAGAAATCGGGACAACCGGAGGGGATGACTGTGATGTGAGGATCACGTGTGTTCACTGAGTTCTAATGCTTTGCTCCGGTGCTCTATTAAAAGGAGCACCTTAATTTCCAGTAGTTCCCTTGAGGCCCTGCTGCCACGGGCTGGCTGGACAAAAGATGTTGTGCAAGTTCTCATCGCGAGCACGCATGACTATATATGGAGCACATGCCTATGATTGTTTAGTACTTGGATGCTTATTCTTATTTATCTGCCATGCCCTAGATCTTGAAATTACATGTTTAGACTCATCCACTATTTATCTGCCATGCCTACCGCGCTCATATCCTACTATTTGCTACCACTGATACTGTTGCTCTTGTTTTGCTGCTGCTGTTGCTTTGCTGTTGCTACTACAAATTGTTGCTACTGATAAACTTCTGTGAGCAAGAACTATTTCCAGGTGCAGCTGAATTGACAACTCAGTTGTTAAGGCTTGCAAGTATTCTTTGGCTCCCCTTTTGTCGAATCAATAAATTGGGTAATACTACCCGCGAAGACTGTTGTGATCCCCTATACTTGTGGGTCATCAATTAACCTATGCTCGTCCTCTAGCACGAAGGTGATAAAAACTAAACATGGACTTTGGAGTTTGTTACCTTTGCTTCCTTCATTATCATGTAAAGTTCATAGGCTCAATTCCTTTCAATGAAGCATAATATGCAAGTGTACTATCAAGTGGTATCTTTTACACATATATAAATATGTTAAACAATAAGTAATCATGTACTAAAACAAAGGATGAACAAAACAAACCTTCAATCACACTTTGATGAACCTATATAATAAGAGACTCTTTTCATGATTGGCATTGGTGTTTTATGCCTTTATTTTTGGGCTACTTCTTAGTTTCATGCCCGACTAGAAGACTCACTTCTTAGTTTTATGTCTTCCCTTGAGATGTTTTGCATCTCATACCGAAAGTAAGCATTGAATACATATATATGTTAATCCTCCATAAAGAATATAAAATAAAATTTTGAGTTATGTAGTTCATGTAAACAAAACTAATAAGGATGGGGTTCCAAGTATCGTTTATTTCAAAGCTTCATAAGATTTATTTTCTAAACATCTTACAAGTTGATTGTTTCATGCATCATACCTATGACCTTGCACTCCTCATGCTACTCAACTTAGGCCTGTCAATGTATGATCATGTTGGTCTTAGAAACCACATCACCGAAGTACCTCTTGCTCCTTGTGTAGCTATATGCCCCCCTTTTGTATTTATTTATTTATTTATTCATTTAGCATAAGAGTTAATATAATTCCTTGGTTATGTTCAAGGTAGTAGGGGGCAGTATCCCTACTCTAGAAGAACAAGAAAAAACATACATATGAATCATGTCAACAAATATCATCATGTTGTAAGTTTCCACCATGAGTTGCGCATGGTTTTGACTAGCGGTTCAGGAGCGTTTTCTCTCAACATGCCTACTCTAGTGTGCACACTTTATTTCACATTGATGCAATATATAGGCATAACTTAAACATGATTAATTTATCAACATTCAACATTGAAATCTTGTGCCATGCCAACATGATTTAGCCAACAACAACTAATAATATGTAAAGCACAAAATGTTTCATAGTGGTATCACCCTAAACCTTACTTTCTTATGAGCTTTAAAATACATGAAAAAGGTGTTTTTAAGAATGTTTGGAGGATTAACATACATACTATACTTGAAATTAGCTTTTTCCACAAATAGGTGGAAATTCCTAATCTAGTTTATGGGGTTTGGAACAAGTCTTAGCTTGTGTAGAGAAGGCATAGCAAAAAGAGATCTAAATAGTACCATCTAGTTCATAATTCCAACATTTATTTTATCACCTTGCTCCTTAATGTTTGAACATAAATATACACAAGCAAAGGATACAAATTAATATGCACAAAACAAATCATACTTCATACAAAGTACTTGAGCTTAAGAACTAGACACAACATGAATTTCAAATTTTTGTTTTTTTATCTCCCCTTCTCTTTTACCCTAAGGCATTCTTATTCATTTTTAATCTTATCATGTCAAAGTTTATTGTCAGTGGCTTTATCATAAACATTTATAATAATAGTGATGGTGGTCTTTTTAATGCAAAACATAAGTAAAATGACAAAACATAAACTCCAAGTTTCTACAATAGTTTTATGTTGCTCAAAAACAAAGTTTAGAGCTTTGCAACCGAGAGTTTAGTAGGTCCAGTGGAGTCCCTTGGGCATCCCCAAGCTTATTGTTTTCACCATCCTTGGATTGCTCTTGGTGTGATGTTCCTCTATTCCCTGTCAAAAAACTTCAACACCGAACTTTTTCTCCCATCTCTTTTCTGAGTAGTGACATTAGTGGCACAAAAGCATAACAATTGCTGCATATATATCAAAGGCAAAATTCTTTATAAATGTTCCAGCAAGCATATAATGTTTATACATATCCCTGGAATATAATATGACTCATAACAATCATTTAGGACACTTGCGAATTGTTAAAACAAAACATGGCAGAATTTGTCTAGATTTTCAGTAGCAGCAAAAAACAAATTTGCCCACTTAGACATGCCAAGAATTTTAGCCATTTTTCATACAGAGGATGAAAAGTTGTAAATTCATTATAAATTTTAGTGCAATCAAAGTTATAGAAAAATTAGAAAATTTCTACACTGAAAACTGTTCTGTAGGGATTTGCTACTCGACATGTTTTATAACTTTTAAAACATCCAAAATGGGTTCCACTTGGTGCTTTATTAAAAATTACAGAAATAAAACCAAAACAAAACTCTGTTGCGACAACAAGAGCTCAAAACAAAAATCCAAAATAAAATAACCGGGTTGCCTCCCGCAAAGAGCTTTCTTTATAGCCATATAGCTAGGATTTACTTATTTGGTTTAGGTGATATGGAATTCATGGTATAGCTTGTGCTTCTTTGATACCTCCTTCTTCATTGGAAAGTGTTCCATACACTTCTTGTGAGGAAATTGACACTTCACATTTCCTTATTTTCTATCAATGACTGCACTTGTGGTTCTCAAAAAAGGTCTACGAAGTATTATAGGACTTGAGGTATTACTTCCCGTGTCCATGACAATAAAATCAACATGCAAAAATGTCATATGTAATTAAACCATGATATCTTTAACTTTTCCTAAAGCATGTTTAGTTGCATCATCAACAATTAAAAGATCTATAGAGCATTTTTTCAAAGGTTTCAATTCAAGTAAATCATATAGATCCTTAGATAAAATTGAGACACTATATCCTAAATCTAGAATAGCATGATGTGTCTATTTTCCAATAGTGATTAATATCTTGGGGATCTGTAACATCCTAAAATTCATAAATTACAAAAGCTTGCATTTCATTCATGCACTCATAGCATTGTTGACATGCACAAAAATTTACAAATCAAAACTCTAAATAAAACCATTTTTATGCTTATTATCTATATATCAATAAGGAATGGTTTTATTTTATTTTTAAAGGATCCAAGTGTAGTGGACTAAATAGTAGTGTTTTATACACAAATAAGTGCAAGGTTCACACTATAAAAATCTAGAGAAAATTTGAAATCAAACTCAATTGAATTTGGTATGAAAATGGTTCCTGAAAAATCAAATAGAAAAATAAAAACAAAAAAATAAAAACTGGCGCCAGCTTTTCAGCCCATTGCCAGAAATGGCCCAGGAGCCCACTCGGGGCATCACCCTCCCCCTCTCTCTCACGCGCGCTAGCCCTACCCCGCTGTCACTGCCCTGTGGCCCCGTCCAGCTTAGCATCGTCTTCCCCACCCCGCGCGCGTAGACGTCGTCATCGCCTATTTCCTCCCCATCAATTCCGGGTTGATTACGCGCTTAATAGCCATTGATCCCCTGCGTGATTCCCTCCCCCTTTTGGCTACTTAACCCCCTCGCTTCCATGGTCATCCCCCCCCCCCAACTCTCCTCGCCAGAACGCCACCAGGCTGCGCGTATTTGCACTTGCAACGCTGCTGCCCGAGCAACTCCGGCGACGCATTCCGGTGAGCTCCATGCTCCCCTCCGCTTCTCATTCATACGAGCTTCTTCGTCAGATGCTTGCGCAGCTTCTCCCACCTTTGGATTGTTTTGAATTGGCCCAGGTCATCATCCCTATCAACCCCGCGAACAACCGAAGCTCCGCTCGAATCCGACGAACAATCACGGTAATTTCTAAGCGCCCCTCGACCTCTGCTTCATACGATTAGGTTCGCCGTGTATTTGCGCAACTGTTGATGTCTTTCAGTACTGTTGCCATGCGCGCCTCTCGACCTCTGCTTCATACGATTAGGTTCGCTCGAATCAATAGTGATTTTCATGTTCAGTACTGTTTGGTTTGAATGGTTTAGTGTAGAAAATTCATTTCATTGCATTTGCATGCATTCATATATTTATTTTTGCTTGATTATATGAATGAAAATTTGGTGCTATCATTTTATGTGTAGATTTTGGTGCTAGTGGTGATTGTGATTGTGAAGATTGTTGCTACACCCCCAACTACCAAGGCAAGTGGTGCTTCATGTGTTTTGTCCTATTATTTTTTGACTATGCACTAGTGATATTTTGGATAGGGCTTGGACGGAATTTTCTAAGTATATGTTTCGCTATGCCTTGGGAAATCCTAGTAGTTGTAGTCTTTGTAGAATATTTCTCTAAGTTAAGATACTTTTTATGTTATCATGCTTAGCCTATCTAGTAGAAAACAAGGGTGGATTATATTCATGTTATGGAAATTTTGCTAAGTCTTTGACTTATGTTTTTGCCTAATAAAACAACTAAGTGAATGAATCACCTGGGTGGAATGGTATGATTGGGTTATGTTGAGTGGTTACAGAAGGCCCATGTCTATGGTCTACCTTGTGTATCACACTTGTGGAAAGCCACCCAGGAACAAAGGGATTTGAGATATTTAGTGTTTAGAAGTTTCTAGTGCAACCACATGGCATATGGGCTCTGCCTTGATCATATAGGTTGCAATAACTTAGCCAGATGGACAGTCGGTGGTAGGGTGATAGGATGGAACCCGTCCATGGTGGTCTAAGGGAAGGCTTCTGAAAGGTCTCATATCGATGCATGTAGAGTCTTGTGGGGAAAGTGCACCACCTCTCGAGAGGGTACAACCTAAGTACTTAGTCGTGTCCCCGGCAACGGACAATTTGAGCATCAAGACATTGAAGCTATCAAGGATCTCCTCATCCCAATTTCTAAGTTAAAAACTTGTGGTTGAACAAGGGTAAAGGTTCACCAATGTCTATTGGTGGTTCCTTGGGAGTTTTTGTCAAAAAAACTTAGTGTTTTTCAACTGATAGGAAAAACCTATTTTGAGCAAAGCAAGCCTAAGATACACTTAGCCAAATTCATATAGATGTTAGAAACTACTATTCTACTATGGTATCACTTTCCAATATAATTCCAAATGTATTGACCCACTGTGGCTGTAACTTATGATGTTGCAGGTTACTCTGATGAGGTTTAGGGTTATGAGTCTACACTCAACATGCTTTCATGTGGCACATGAAGATGAAGACTTTACCTTATTTAGTAATATTGTGAACTCTTGTACTAGCCTTTGACTATGGAGTTGTAAAAGACTATGTTTATCTCTCTAATGACAATGTAATAAAGACCTTTGTATCTGTGTACTTCATCTTAAACTGTGGATGCTAGCATTTGATCCAAGGACTAGCATTGCAATCACAGGGACCTTTACCTTATAAATGTGGGTCTTACAGATGGTATCAGAGCACTGTGTTGCCTGTAGGATTATGACCCTAGGATGGATTAGACTAAGGAAACCACTAAGGAAAAATGCAACTCTTTGCAAATTCCACACTTGTCTTTTTATTCTCGTAAACCTTTCTAATCTTGTTTCTCATCTCAATTTTTAGATGGCCAACATTAACGAAGCCGTCAAGAAGGGACCACTCATGACCATGACTTTAGAATGTGAGACGGAGTTTCCCAAAGCACTCAAAACCCTTATGGTTAGCTTGGGGATACATGGTGAGGCCGTGTACAAAGGATTTCCAGTAATGGATGAAGGAAAAGAATATTGGTGGGTGCAACTTCACTTGTACAAAAACAAGGGAGACAACCACAAAGAGTCGGGATTCTACAAGGGAACCAACTTAGAAATGTATATGACATTCTTTGACTCTGCAAGAAATGCAACTTGGAATGCTATCAAGGAGCTTGGTGAAAGACTCAAGTGTAGAATTGTAACATCCCTAAAATCATGTTTCAAAACTCATGCATATCATCCATGCATCCATCATCATTTAGGGTTTCATCTCAAAATCATTTAAAAAACAGGAGCATATGTTGCTCATTATCTGATGTATGAATACTCTAGCCTTTGTGCTACTTGCTAATGAGAAAGGTACTATTATTTATTCAGAAATGTTTTGAGTTCAAACTTAAGTGATTTCAAAAGCTTGAGCAAAGTTTCAAAACAAAGTATGAAATAGAACCAAATTTATGCCTATTATTATATCTCCTAAAGGCTTGGTTTTATTTTTATTTTTCAAATGACCCAAGTAGGTTTGAGTGAACAGAGGTGTTTGACACTTATTGAGTGCAAGGTACACTGTACAAAAATCTAGAGAAGGTTTGGATTCAAACTTATTTGAATTGGAGTTTGAAAACCATTCCTAGAAAATCAAACAGAAAAAGAAAAGGAGTAAAGAGGAAAAAAATAAACAAACAGCCAATCTGGCCAACCCAGCCCAACTCGGCCTAGCTAGCCCAGCAGTCCCTCCCCCGCGAAACGTTTTCTTTCACTCGCCCCCGCACCCACTAGCTCGCTGATAGGCAGGACCCACTCCCTCTCCTCCTCTCTCGCTGACAGTCACGGCCCACACGACCTTCGTCGTCTCCACCCCGCGACTGGCTCATCCCCAAATTACGCCGGGTGTTTCCTGGTTGATTTTGCAGCTTCAATTCGCATCAATGCTCGAGTAAATCTTGCCCGCATCCTTGCTACTTAAACCCCCTTTGCCCCCTCTCCATTCTCCCCCAAACCCCAAGCACAGAGCGCCCCCAGGCTACGAGAATTGCTCACCGCGACCTCGCTGCTCCGACGAACCGCAGCCACAATTCCGGCCAACCCCGACCACCGCTCTGCTCCTGGTTCACACAAGCAGGCTCCACTTCACCGAGCGCACCTCCCAGTACCACTAGCTCGCCCGCGCGTGACCCAGAACATCGGCAACGCAAGCGACTGAGCGCCACCGTCTTCGGCTTCAACTCCGACGATCTCCAGTGGTAATCTCCGACCGCCCCTTTCCCTCTCGTTGACACCCACGTGACTAGCTCGTCTTGCGCATCTGACCCACCACTCCTTTTGCCTTGGCATGATCTGCACCCTCGCCGACGTCGACGAACAGCAGCATCCGTCACCAGGGACTACTCCGACGAGCAATCAGCGACGACTCCGAGCGCCCCTTCGCCAACCAAGCACACGTTGAGCATCTCCTTGTCGCGGCGATTCTGGTGAGCCTCCTCCCACCTCCCCACGCGACCTAGTTCGCCGGCTCCGCCACTGAGTAAGCGCGCCGCCGCCTGTCGCCGCCGCTAGCGCCGCCACTTGTTGGTCCTTTGCTTAGGATCGTTCGATTTAGATCTAGTGGACACGATAGATCCTAGCCGAAGGGGTATGGATAGATCAGAGCCGTGCAGCGATAGTTAGATCCAACGGCGCGGAAAGGTGATCCGGTGCGAACCGGTACGCACCAATAGAAACTTGACGCGTGTCTAGGGTTGGATTCAAAAATAGAATTCAAATCAGATTTAGATCCAATTTTCAAAGGGCTATAACTTGAGATTCCCACGTTAGATTTTTGCAAATTTTATACCGTTGGAATCAGTGATTCAAGCCCTTTCTGATTCTGCAATGTGTTTAACAAAAAGTTTCTGTTAAAATGACTTTTTAAATAGAAACATATTTAGGACCATTTTGAGTATAGAATTTGTTTAGGGCTAAATAAGTTTAGTTAGCAAACTTTTTGACTTGGTTATGTTTCTGTATCATACACTTGCTTGGTGGAGTTTTCAAAAATCATCACTTAGCATTTTCTTGCATGCATGCATTCATATTTTTGTTTGTATATGAATTGTGTGTAACTTTGTGCTACAAATTTTTGTGTAGATTTTGCTAGTGACTGTGATTGTGAAGAGTGCTACTCTCCCCATTACCAAGGCAAGTGGTACTTCATGGTTATTTTCATCCCTATATTTTGTATAGCATTAGAAATATTTTGCTAAGTCTTGCATGCTACTTTTGCCAAATGATATGTTGGGAAATCCTAAGTAGATGTAGAATTGGTAGAATTGCTAGGAAAATTCCTAAGTTAAGTTACTATACCATGCTTAGCCTAGCTAGTAGCAAACAAGGGTTGGTAAATTTTATACATGCTATGTTGAAAATATTTCTAAGTCATGAGACTTAGGTTTTTCTTAATAAAACAACTAAGTCAATGAACCTCCTGGGTGGATTGGGACTTGAATTGGTGGTTTTTTGGTTGAGTGGTTACACAAGGCCATGGATATGGCTTGTGTATCTCACTTGTGGTATGCCACCCAGGCACAAAGGGATTTGGAGGCCAAGTGTTGAGAAGCTTATAGTGCAACCACTTGGCAATATGGGCTCTGCCTTGATCATATAGGTTGCTAGAACTTAGTCATTTGGACAGTTGGTGGTAGTGGGATGATAGGTTGGAACGCGTCCATTTGGCTAAGGGGAGGCTTCTGAAAGGTCCTGTCTTGGGAAACCAAGTCTGGTGGGGAAAGTGCACAACCTCTGCAGATGGAAAATCTAAGTACTTAGCCAAGTCCATGGCAATGGACAACTTGAGCATCAAGACATGGAAGCTACAAGAATCTCATCACTCCAACTTCTAAGTAAAACTTGTGGGTGAACAAGGGTGAAGGACCCCAATGTCTATTGGTGGTTTCTTGGGAAAGTTTTTGACAAAGAAAAACTTAGTGATTTCAACTAATAGGAAGAACCTATTTTGAGCAAAGCAAGCCAAGCTATACTTAGCCAAAATGCATATAGTAATATAGTCCACCTAAAAATTTACTAAGGTATCACTTGCCAATACTATTCCAAAGTATTGACCCACTGTGGCTGTAACTTGTGATATTGCAGGTTACTCCGACGAAGATTAGGAGTCATGAGTCTACACTCAACATGCTTGCCTGTGGCACATGAAGATGAAGACTTATGTTTATTTACTTATTCCAAAAACTCTTGTATTAGGCCTATGGCCCTGAGTTGTAAAAGACTATGTTTTATCTCTGGAATGAATGTAATAAAGGACCTTTGTATATGTGTACTT
The DNA here is from genome assembly GCA_916181665.1 of Avena sativa. Classification (NCBI taxonomy): domain Eukaryota; kingdom Viridiplantae; phylum Streptophyta; class Magnoliopsida; order Poales; family Poaceae; genus Avena; species Avena sativa. The sequence continues at coordinate 225,799,739 of OV702296.1, forward strand.
CATCTTAAACTATGGATGCTAGCAATGATCCAGGGACTAGCATTGCAATCACAGGGATCCTTTTCCTTTACAAAGGAGGGATCTTACAGATGGTATCAGAGCACTGTGTTGCATGTAGGATTATGACCCTAGGATTGGAAACCACTAAGGAATTTTTTTTTCAATTACTTCTACACTTGTCTATTCTTCTAGTAAACTTTTCTAATCTTCTCATTCTCATCTCTATTTGTAGATGAACTCCATCAACGAAGCCGTGAAGAAAGGACCACTCATGACCATGATGTTGGAGTGTGAGACTGAGTTTCCCAAGATTCTCAAGGACCTCATGGTGGCAATGGAAATACATGGTGCAGCTATGTACAAAGGCTTTCCAGTGATGGATGAGGGAGTTGAGTACTGGTGGGTGCAACTTCACTTGTACAAAAGCAAGGAAGACAACCACAAAGAAAGAGGATTCTGCATGTACACCAACACTGTGGTGCACACCACATTCTTTGAGTCAGCAAGAGAAGCAGCTTGGAGGACTATCAAAGAACTTAGTGCTAGAGTCAAGTGCAGAATGCTCAACCTCCAAAAAGACTTAGAGAAAGAGCAAGAGCATACCCAAGAGTTGGAAGCCACCAACCAAACCTTAAGAGGAGATATTATAGACTTAGTGATGGAATCATGTGAGCAAGATAGGCTGATTGCCTCTAGGAACATTGTGTTAGCCAACAGATCCAGTGAGATAGGATTGTAAACGCACTTCGTTAGTTGGACCACCACCTATCACCTTATTTTCCAAAATGATACCTTAAATAAGTTTGGACTTTGATTGATGTAATGGATTCATGTATGCATGACTTGTGTGATTTTGTGTTCCAAGGTTATGTATGAGATGTTTGTCTTGTTTATCTGAAATTGTGTTGTCCTAACTTTTCTATCTTATAAATAGATGCCTATTACCATCAGCACTGTTGAGGAGTTCCAGGTTACCCGTTTTGGTCCTCGTATCGTTGAGCTTACCACTTTGCTCAATCTCCCTCTTCCCACCATCATGGTGCATCCACTCACCAAGTTCGAGAGGAAGGACCTCTGGGGCTTCAAGGTGAACCAGCCCGGACGCCAGACAAAGCCTACTACGGAGGCCATCATCTTCAAGCTTATGCACGATGACAGGGAGAGAGGCATGGAGGTAGTCATGCAGGACCTGATAGGACGTCTGCTAGGCCGTCACTCCCGACAGGTTAGGGGCACCCACTTCCACGTCTTCGGAAGACGTGACGATGATGGAGAGTCCATCGACTTCGAGGACGACTCGAGGGACGCAGCAGAGCCGATACGTCTCTATCTCCAGGACTTAGAGTCTCTCATTAGGCACGTGGACACGGACAGGAGCAATGTCATGCTCAACAATGACGAGCTCCAGGTGCAGCTTCGCGAGAAGGACAAGCTTTTCGCACAGCAGGATGAGATAGTCAAGGAAATGGAGGCGAAGTTCGAGACCCAGGACCGGAAGTTCAAGAGTCAGGAGAAACACGTCCAGGATAGGAACAAGAAGATCCGGGACATGACTGAAGAACTGAAGTCCAAGGATTTCGAGCTAGAGCAGCAGCAGATGGTGATTGAGAGGCTTCGTTCCCAGAAGAGGGCTCTCAAGGCCAAGATCGAGTCCTTGACCACTACTATTGAGGAGAACAAGACCGCGATGGAGAACGTAGGTCTTACCTTTGTCGAGGAGGAGATTGATGCTGATGAGTAGACTTGACTACTCGTTTATCTTTTATTATCGTACTTGCTATTTGTGAACTTGTTATTGGACCATCCGGCATGTGGATGGCTTGCCACTTGTGTGTTTTACTTTGAGAACTTGTTATCTTGTTATTGAAATTTTATCTTTGTGTTGCATGCTATGTGTTTGCTTATGTGATGTAATGTGCATAAAACATCTATGGGTATCTCATTCTTATCTCTACTTGAACAAACCACAGATGCCTCCCCGTCGCGCAAACCCCAACCCCAACAACATCACTCCAGAAATGCAACAAATGATGAATGCTCAAACTCAGATTATGCAGATGATGACAACATTCATCCAAAACCAGAATAACAACAACAACAACCCCAATAACAACAACAATAACAACAACAACAATAACAACCCTCCGGGTTTTGATATGCTCACTAGATTTCTGCGTTTGAGGCCAGCTAAGTTTTCAGGGACGACTGATCCCATGGTGGCCAATGATTGGCTGCGTTCTGTAAACAAGGACTTAGTAACCGTGGGCTGCACGGACGCAGAAAAAGTCAGATTTGCAGCGCATCTGCTGGAAGGGCCAGCCGCCACATGGTGGGACAACTTCCAAATCACCACTCCTATAAATGAGGTGACTTGGGCCATCTTTGAAGATGGTTTTCGCACTGCTCATATCTCATCAGGAATGATGAGCCTGAAAAAGGAGTTTCATAACCTGAAGCAGCGCCACCGCAGCGTGGCTGAATACATTGAAGAGTTCAACAATCTGGCACGTTATGCACCGGACGAAGTTGACACAGATGCCAAAAGAAAGGAAAAGTTTCTGGAAGGCTTGAATGATGAGCTGAATCTGCAGCTGGCTGTGTCATATGTTCCCACTTATCAGTCGCTCTGCGACAAGGCTACTATATTGGAGAACAAAATGAAGCAAGTCGAGAGTAGGAAGAGGAAACACTCCGACAAGCACAACTCGGGATCGTCTCACAAGCGATCTCACTATGATGACAGTGGAAGCTCAGGATCCCATAAGCATGGGAAATTCAACAAGCACCACAACCACAACCGTCATGACAACAAGCATCACCGCAGTCATGAAAATGACAAGTACAAGAACCACAAGAGTGGACACAAGAGCCACCACAGTGGGAATGGTAGTGGAAGTGGAAGTCAGCCTGCTAAAAGAGACATCAGTCAGGTTGAATGCTTCAAATGCAAGAAGATGGGACACTATGGAAATGAGTGCCCCGAAAAGAAAGTTGAAGGACCTGTCAAGCCCAATCCTTTCCAGAAAGGTCAGGTGAACCACATTAATGTGGAGGAGGTCTATGAGGAACCTGACGCTGTTGCTGGTAAGTTCAGACTCAATTCCATTCCAGCATTTGTACTCTTTGATACTGGTGCATCTCATTCATTCATATCAAGAGCATTTGTTGAAAAAAAAATGAACTACCGGTAGAAACTATTGGGTGTCCTATAAAAGTAAGTTCTCCTGGTGGAGAAATGATAGTGAATTCAGGATGCCATGACCTAGTCATAGAATTCGGAAAGTATAAGTTTCCCATTAACTTGATAATATTAAACTCCCAAGGTTTGGATGTCATTCTGGGAATGGACTGGATGACTAAGTACAAAGGAGTGATAGATTGTGCCAGTCATACTGTCTCACTCACAACTCCGAATAATAAAAGGATCAGATTCAAGACCAGCTTTGGAGCAAAGAAGAGTATGCTAAATTCTCTTAAGGGGGTTAGCATGGACAGTGTGCCAATTGTATGTGAGTATCCGGATGTGTTTCCGGAAGAATTGCCAGGAATGCCACCGGATAGAGATGTGGAATTTCTGATAGATTTGGTACCAGGTTCTGGACCAATAGCAAAGAGACCATACAAAATGTCAGTTGATGAACTGAAAGAGCTCAAGAAGCAACTAGGAGAACAGTTGCAGAAAGGATTCATATAACCAAGTTCTTCATATTGGGGAGCCCCAGTTTTGTTCGTGGAGAAGAAAGATAGAAGCCAAAGGTTATGCATAGATTACCGTTCACTCAACGAGGTAACTATCAAGAACAAATATCCTTTGCCTAGAATCAATGACTTGTTTGATCAGCTAGAGGGAGCATGTGTGTTCTCGAAGATTGATCTCCGGTCAGGCTATTTTCAACTCAAGATAAGAGAGAAAGACATACCTAAAACAGCATTCAACACAAGGTATGGATTTTACGAGTATACCGTAATGCCTTTTGGCTTAACCAATGCTCCAGCCTACTTCATGAATATGATGAACAAAGTGTTCATGGAATTTCTTGACAAGTTCGTTGTCGTTTTCATCGATGACATCTTAGTCTACTCCAAGAGCAAAGAAGAACATGAGGGACACTTGCGCTTGATACTTGAGAAGTTAAGAGAGCATAAACTTTATGCCAAATTCAGCAAGTGTGAGTTTTGGTTAGAGGAAGTTGGTTTTCTTGGTCATGTTATGACAAAGGATGGTGTAGCAGTTGATCCTGCTAAAGTTTCAGCTGTGACGGAATGGGAATCTCCCAAAAATGTAAAAGAAATGCGCAGTTTCCTTGGCTTAGCAGGTTACTACAGAAGGTTCATCGAGAATTTCTCTAAAGTAGCTAAACCCATGACTGAATTGTTAAAGAAAGACAAGAAGTTTGCTTGGTCTGAAGGTTGTGAAGTCAGCTTTCAAGAATTGAAGAAGAGACTTGTGACAGCACCGGTTTTATGTCTGCCAGATTTGGAAAAGGACTTCCAAGTATATTGTGATGCGTCTCATCAAGGTTTGGGTGCCGTACTTATGCAAGACGGTAAAGTTGTGGCCTATGCCTCGAGACAACTCAAAACTCATGAAGTAAACTATCCTACTCATGATTTGGAGTTAGCCTCTGTCGTCCATGCACTCAAAACATGGAGGCATTACCTTTTGGGAAAAAGTTGTGAAGTGTTCACGGACCACAAGAGTTTGAAGTATATCTTCACCCAGAAGGAAATCAATATGAGACAAAGAAGATGGTTAGAGCTTATCAAGGACTATGACTTAAGTTTGCAATACCACCCCGGTAAAGCAAATGTTGTAGCAGATGCTCTAAGTCGTAAGGTATTTGTGAATGGCCTTACCAAAGGAGAATTGCCGGATGAATTGTGTGCCCAATTCAAAGAACTCAGATTGGAGATTGTGCCAGAAGGACATCTCATGTCTTTAGATGTTCAACCCACTTTGTTGGACAAGATTCGAGAAGCTCAAAAGACTAATAAAGAAATTGAAGAGATTAAGGAAAGGATTAGCCAAGGGAAAGCTAAAAGTTTCCATGTAGACGAAAAAGGTACTTTATGGCACGGGAAACGTGTTTGTGTTCCACAAGATCCGGAGATGCGGAAACTGATTCTACAAGAAGCCCACAACTCTCCGTATTCTATTCACCCGGGAAACACCAAAATGTACATGGACATGAAAGAAAGATTTTGGTGGAACAATCTCAAGAGGGACATCGCCGAGCATATTGCTTTGAGTGATGTGTGTAGTAGAGTAAAAGCGGAGCATCAGAAACCAGCAGGTTTGCTTCAACCACTACCTATTCCTGATTGGAAATGGGACAAGATTGGTATGGATTTCATTACCGGATTACCAAGGACCAGATCAGGATATGATTCCATATGGGTAGTAGTGGATCTCTTAACTAAAGTGGCTCATTTTATACTCGTGAAGACAACTTATACAAGTGCCAAGTTAGCCAAAATCTACATGAGTAGAATTGTATGCCTTCACGGTGTGCCTAAGAGTATTGTGTCCGATAGGGGAACCCAATTCACTTCCCATTTTTGGAGACAGCTACATGAGTCATTGGGAACGAGGTTGGAATTCAGTACTGCTTTTCATCCTCAAACCGATGGACAAACAGAAAGGACTAATCAAATTCTGGAAGACATGTTGAGGGCATGTGCCCTAGATTATGGAGCAAGTTGGGACGAAAGTCTGCCTTACGCAGAATTTTCTTATAACAACAGCTATCAAGCCAGCATTGAGATGGCACCGTTTGAGTTTCTCTACAGAAGAAAATGTACCACCCCATTGTTATGGAATGGTGTGGGAGAAAGAAGTTTATTCGGGCCAGATCTTATCAAAGAAGCCGAAGAGAAGGTCAAATTGGTTAAGGACAGGTTGAAGATAGCACAGTCCCGACAGAAAAGCTACGCAGATCTTAAGCATAGAGAAGTCACCTACGAAGTTGGTGATAGAGCCTATCTTAGAGTATCACCACTCCGTGGAGTGAAAAGATTCGGAGTCAAAGGAAAGTTGGCACCAAGATATGTTGGGCCATTCAAGATTCTGAGTCGCAAAGGCGAAGTTGCTTATGAAATTGAACTGTCAGCATCTCTATCAGCAGTCCATAATGTATTTCATGTGAGTCAGCTTAAGAAATGTCACCCAGAAATGGAAGAATCTTCTTTGAAGGATACCATACCTTTGGAAGAAGTTCAACTAGAAAGTGATCTCACTTATGAAGAAAAGCCTGTCAAGATTCTTGAGACTGCAGAAAGAGTTACTCGGACTAATACTATCAAATTCTGCAAAGTTCAATGGAACCATCATTCCGAAGAAGAAGCAACATGGGAAAGAGAAGATGATCTTCGGAAAGACAACCCTCACCTATTTGCTAGCCAACCCGAATCTCGAGGACGAGATTCACCTTAAGGGGCTTAGATTTGTAACATCCCTAAAATCATGTTTCAAAACTCATGCATATCATCCATGCATCCATCATCATTTAGGGTTTCATCTCAAAATCATTTCAAAAACAGGAGCATATGTTGCTCATCATTTGATGTATGAATACTCTAGCCTTTGTGCTACTTGCTAATGAGAAAGGCACTATTATTTATTCAGAAATGTTTTGAGTTCAAACTTAAGTGATTTCAAAAGCTTGAGCAAACTTTCAAAACAAAGTATGAAATAGAACCAAATTTATGCCTATTATTATATCTCCTAAAGGCTTGGTTTTATTTTTATTTTTCAAATGACCCAAGTAGGTTTGAGTGAACAGAGGTGTTTGACACTTATTGAGTGCAAGGTACACTGTACAAAAAGCTAGAGAAGGTTTGGATTCAAACTTATTTGAATTGGAGTTTGAAAACCATTCCTAGAAAATCAAACAGAAAAAGAAAAGGAGTAAAGAGGAAAAAAATAAACAAACAGCCAATCTGGCCAACCCAGCCCAACTCGGCCTAGCTAGCCCAGCAGTCCCTCCCCCGCGAATCGTTTTCTTTCACTCGCCCCCGCACCCACTAGCTCGCTGACAGGCAGGACCCACTCCCTCTCCTCCTCTCTCGCTGACAGTCACGGCCCACACGACCTTCGTCGTCTCCACCCCGCGACTGGTTCATCCCCAAATTACGCTGGGCGTTTCCTGGTTGATTTTGCAGCTTCAATTCGCATCAATGCTCGAGTAAATCTTGCCCGCATCCTTGCTACTTAAACCCCCTCTGCCCCCTCTCCATTCTCCCCCAAACCCCAAGCACAGAGCGCCCCCAAGCTACGAGAATTGCTCACCGCGACCTCGCCGCTCCGACGAACCGCAGCCACAATTCCGGCCAACCCCGACCACCGCTCTGCTCCTGGTTCACACAAGCAGGCTCCACTTCACCGAGCGCACCTCCCAGTACCACTAGCTCGCCCGCGCGTGACCCAGAACATCGGAAACGCAAGCGACTGAGCGCCACCGTCTTCGGCTTCAACTCCGACGATCTCCAGTGGTAATCTCCGACCGCCCCTTTCCCTCTCGTTGACACCCACGTGACTAGCATCGTCTTGCGCATCTGACCCACCGCTCCTTTTGCCTTGGCATGATCTGCACCCTCGCCAACGTCGACGAACAGCAGCATCCGTCACCAGGGACTACTCCGACGAGCAATCAGCGACGACTCCGAGCGCCCCTTCGCCAACCAAGCACACGTTGAGCATCTCCTCGTCGCGGCGATTCCGGTGAGCCTCCTCCCACCTCCCCGCGCGACCTAGTTCGCTGGCTCCGCCACTGACTGAGCGCGCCGCCGCCTGTCGCCGCCGCTAGCGCTGCCACTTGTTGGTCCTTTGCTTAGGATCGTTCGATTTAGATCCAGTGGACACGATAGATCCTAGCCGAAGGGGTATGGATAGATCGGAGCCGTGCAACGATAGTTAGATCCAACGGCGCGGAAGGGTGATCCGGTGCGAACCGGTACGCACCAATAGAAACTTGACGCGTGTCTAGGGTTGGATTCAAAAATAGAATTCAAATCAGATTTAGATCCAATTTTCAAAGGGCTATAACTTGAGATTCCCACGTTAGATTTTTGCAAATTTTATACCGTTCGAATCAGTGATTCAAGCCCTTTATGATTCTGCAATGTGTTTAACAAAAAGTTTCTATTAAAATGACTTTTTAAACAGAAACATATTTAGGACCATTTTGAGTATAGAATTTGTTTAGGGCTAAATAAGTTTAGTTAGCAAACTTTTTGACTTGGTTATGTTTCTGTATCATACACTTGCTTGGTGGAGTTTTCAAAAATCATCACTTAGCATTTTCTTGCATGCATGCATTCATATTTTTGTTTGTATATGAATTGTGTGTAACTTTGTGCTACAAATTTTTGTGTAGATTTTGCTAGTGACTGTGATTGTGAAGAGTGCTACTCTCCCCATTACCAAGGCAAGTGGTACTTCATGGTTATTTTCATCCCTATATTTTGTATAGCATTAGAAATATTTTGCTAAGTCTTGCATGCTACTTTTGCCAAATGATATGTTGGGAAATCCTAAGTAGATGTAGAATTGGTAGAATTGCTAGGAAAATTCCTAAGTTAAGTTACTATACCATGCTTAGCCTAGCTAGTAGCAAACAAGGGTTGGTAAATTTTATACATGCTATGTTGAAAATATTTCTAAGTCATGAGACTTAGGTTTTTCTTAATAAAACAACTAAGTCAATGAACCTCCTGGGTGGATTGGGACTTGAATTGGTGGTTTTTTGGTTGAGTGGTTACACAAGGCCATGGATATGGCTTGTGTATCTCACTTGTGGTATGCCACCCAGGCACAAAGGGATTTGGAGGCCAAGTGTTGAGAAGCTTATAGTGCAACCACTTGGCAATATGGGCTCTGCCTTGATCATATAGGTTGCTAGAACTTAGTCATTTGGACAGTTGGTGGTAGTGGGATGATAGGTTGGAACGCGTCCATTTGGCTAAGGGAAGGCTTCTGAAAGGTCCTGTCTTGGGAAACCAAGTCTGGTGGGGAAAGTGCACAACCTCTGCAGATGGAAAATCTAAGTACTTAGCCAAGTCCATGGCAATGGACAACTTGAGCATCAAGACATGGAAGCTACAAGAATCTCATCACTCCAACTTCTAAGTAAAACTTGTGGGTGAACAAGGGTGAAGGACCCCAATGTCTATTGGTGGTTTCTTGGGAAAGTTTTTGACAAAGAAAAACTTAGTGATTTCAACTAATAGGAAAAACCTATTTTGAGCAAAGCAAGCCAAGCTACACTTAGCCAAAATGCATATAGTAATATAGTCCACCTAAAAATTTACTAAGGTATCACTTGCCAATACTATTCCAAAGTATTGACCCACTGTGGCTGTAACTTGTGATATTGCAGGTTACTCCGATGAAGATTAGGAATCATGAGTCTACACTCAACATGCTTGCATGTGGCACATGAAGATGAAGACTTATGTTTATTTACTTATTCCAAAAACTCTTGTATTAGGCCTATGGCCCTGAGTTGTAAAAGACTATGTTTTATCTCTGGAATGAATGTAATAAAGGACCTTTGTATCTGTGTACTTCATCTTAAACTGTGGATGCTAGCAATGATCCAGGGACTAGCATTGCAATCACAGGGATCCTTTTCCTTTACAAAGGAGGGATCTTACAAGAATGCTCAACACTAAGAACAACCTTGAGGAGGAGAAAAGTATACCCAAGACTTAGATACTGCCATAAAACATCAAAGGGAAGATATCATAGACTTAGCATATGAGTGAGAACTGTAACGTACTCCGCTAGTTGGACCACCACACTTGTCATTCTCCCGCAAAAATTTGTCTAAGTTATGTTTGAACCTTAGTGTTTGTGGTAGACTTTGTATGCCATGACTTGTATGTTATATGAGTGATGTATGCTTTTGTTTTCATTTTACTGTCTTATTTTATCTTACTTGTGTTGTTCTAATATTTCTCTATCTTACATTAGATGCCTAGCTTTGTGATTAGCACTGTCGAGGAGTTCAATGGAACTCGTTTTGGTTCACGCATCATGCAGTTTACTAGTGTGCTCAATCTCCCACTTCCTAGTATCAAGGCACTTTAGCTCACCAAGTTTGAGAGGAAGGACCTTTGGGGCTTTAGAGTCACACAGCCGGGACGCCAGACGGAGCCACTCATGGAGGAGATTTCCTTCAAGCTGATGCACGATGACAAAGAGAAGGGTCTAGATGTAGTCATGCAGGAGCTACTCGGACGCCTCTGCGGATGCCACTCCACCGAGCTTAGAGGCCTCTACTTCCACCCGTTACGGAGACGTGACGAGGAGGGATAGGCATTAGTTGACGAGGTTTAATCTCGTCAATGCCCATTGTTACGGGCTTGGGTTTTGGAGAAGATGGGGATGCTGGATATCGCGGAACGGTTAGCAAACAAGCAATACGAGACACGAGGTTTACCCAGGTTCAGGCGCCTGGAGGGAAAACCCTACTCCTGCTTGTCTGCTCTTGATTTATGATGGAACCGAAGGTTATAGGGTGCGCAGATGCAATCTGGCGTGGAGGTGTGTATGTGGTGGTGTGTGAGAGAGAAAGATCTAGGTTGTACCCTCCTAGCCTTTATATAGAGGTAGGCAAGTCCCGGGTACAAGACCGAGTCAGTTACAGGTTTTAGGGTTTACCCCTTTGAATATTCTATCTACTCTAGTCTTGCTCTCCAAGGATCCAAAGGCGTCATGGGCCTTGGACACCTGAAAGTCTTCATGGGCTGGCGCATATTTGTCGTGGGCCTTCCTTGGGCTGGATCAGGTATGCTAAGATCGTGTACCCACAGGGTATAACCATGTCAGTAGCCCCCGAGTGTTCAGTTGAATCGTAGATTCGGCTGAGGACTCTTCAATCCTTCGGGTATAGCTATCTCTATTTGTCTAGAGATTAATTCAAGTGTGTAGGGATTGTTGATATGTGTGCTTGACTCTCCCGACGGATCAAGGTCAGTTAAATGTCTTAGGAAAAAATAACACGATCTTCTTCAGATTCGAGTCCCTCGACTCGAACCCGGAACATATGCTGGCGTAATTCAACCAAGGCCGCGGAGGACTTACAGGAGTGGAATTCCAGTGAATTTTAAGTGAGGTACCCAACGCGTCCGTCGGGATTTTTCATCGCGCTTGCTAGAATGGATTCTTACTAGCAGAGCGCAGTCGTGTGCGTTGCAAGGCCATCAGATGGTATCTGTAGGTCTTATCTTTGCGTCGTAGACGCGACATCCGAATGTTTATCACCGCGGAGGTGTTTCGGGTGGCCAAGGAGGATGCTAATCACTTAGCGTTAATTGGGGTAGAGTTGTCGAGAAGTTTTACATGCTGATCCGAAGGATCGCACTCGAAAATTTCATAGGGTGCGCGACCAGCGCTCCCTATGGGAGTAGCCCCCGAGTGTCTGTTCGAGTCTTAGACTCGAGCAGAGACTTTGATTCAGCCACTGTTTGGCTTAAGGTCCGTAGGACACAAATTTTTCGGATGCTTGAATCCATTCTCCCTATGGGAGTAGCCCCCCCCCCCCGAGTCCGTAGTGGAGTCGCAGACTCGACGTAGGACTCGAAGAATAGTTCCATGTTATAGTGCTTTGGTTATTTTTCGGGTGCGTGGCGAGCGCTCCTGATAGGAGTAGCCCCCGAGTAGTTAGTCGAATCGTAGATTCGAGTGAGTACTCTTAGCTGTGTAGCCAAAGAATTGTAACCGTTGCTAGTATAGCTTTTGATGACGTTAGTGCTGACGATCGGTGACCTCAAGTGTCTGCGGCGCCAGAGATGACGTGACTGGACGAACATGGGTCCCACCTTCTGACGTTGAGTTGATCGGTCACCCACGGTGTGGAGATAACTACAGCGTCGCCTCGATTTCCGTGTGTAGTGGACGGCGTGTGAGCGACGGTTCGCTGCTGTGCTGACACGTGGACGGTCAGATCTTGATCTTGTCTTTAGGTCTTCCCGATGGACGGTCGTCGTGCATCGTCCTCGTCCTTATAATCATTGGGGAATAGTTAGTTTGTTTTCACCGCAGCCATTCCTGTGTCACTGCTCCCATCTTCTTTGAGCTTTTCCCATTGCGCACTGGAATTTCCTCGAGCCTTTCCTTCCTTGTTTCTGCGCGCTCGTCGTCGTCGCCGCCGCACTGCAATGGGGAAGTCCAAGAAGGCCTCCACCGCAGGTGGTACTAGTGCTGCCGCTGGTGGCAAGAAGGGTTCCACCGCCACTCACGTCACCAATGGTGGCTGGCGGCGATCGGAGACGCGTGAGGGTGACCTCCGCAAGCTCCGTGAGCGGGGCCTGATCCCGCATGATAGGGAGGCCGTCAGACTTCCTGGTGATGAGGTAATTCCCCGTCCTCCCGCTGGGTTTCGGGTTATGTTCATCGCCTTTGTGCTTCGGGGCCTCTCTTTCCCAATCCACGATTTTTCGGTGGATTGCTTTTTCTTTATGGCATCCAGCTTCATCATCTTTCACCAAACTCTCTTCTTCATGTCGCCTGTTTCATCACTTTCTGCGAGTGTTGGCTTGGTATCGAGCCGCACTTTGGCCTCTTCCGGAAGCTCTATTCCGTGAAGAGGCAGTCTGGCTCCAATGGCGTTTATCCCATCGGCGGCTGCACTATCTCCCTAAGATCCAACTTTCTCTACTTCTCCTTTTCTATGTCTGAATCTGTCCAATACTGGCGAAGGCGATGGTTTTACATCCGCGACTCCACAGTTGCCGGACAGAGTTTTGGCCTTGCTCCTTTCGACCCCTCCCAGAAAATCGATCCAAAGAGGTCGTGGAAGAACCACATCTTGGATGGCGAGGTGGAGGAGATAGAGGGCCTCTATCGTCGGGTGGAGGATCTTCAGTTGATTCTGGATAAAGAGGTGAACGGTGTGGATATCATTTGCACCTTCCTTCAACGTCGGGTGCAGCCGCTCTAGGCTAGGGCGCACCAGATGTTCCTTTATTCTGGTCGCCGTGATCCAACTAGGGTTTCGGCTGAGGAGTTCTCCAAGGGGGATCTCGACGGGATTCTTCACCTGCTACTAAAGTACAAGGCTAGAGAGGATATCCCGGGGAAGTCGCTCACTCCTCCGTTCTCCGCTTCTCGTACGGTTCCGCAGGTGTAGATCTGGGACGTGCGCGTAGCGCTGTTTTTCGACTGCGTTTTTCTTGCACTTTCTTGTGCTGAAAATTTGTTTCTTTTTTGCGCAGAAATTCAAGGTGCTAGGCATGTCGCCTCCACTGCCCGAGTTGTTTCCGGATGCACCGGACAATGAGGTAGTGGATTCCATGTCTGAACTTCCTTCGGCGCATTCGCTGGCCGAAGAAGCCATCGAGTCGAGCGAGGAGCACACTCGAAAGCGGACAAGGAGTTCGAGCGAATCGTCGGATGCTTCGACTCCGCCGATGCCTAGGAACCCGTTGTGCCTTGAGCGTCCTAGTGGAGGTCATGGGGTCTCTTTCTCTCCTATTCCGACCGTGCCCGTGCGGGCTATGGCGCCGCACCCGCCGGTGAAGCGGAAGAAAGAAGAGAAGAAGGAAGAGAAGAAAGAGGAGAAGAAGGGCAGGAGGACCCCGCCCGTCTTCGACTTGAGCGATTGCGACTCGTAAGTTGATCCAGCTGCTGTTTTGCTCCCGCTTATTTTTGCTTGCTTGTACTTATCTGACGCTTTCTTTTGTATCCACTCCACCGACGGCTCCTTTAGCGATGGCGCTCGGGAGATGGTGGGGGAGTCGAAGGTTGTTCTTCCTCCTCCTCAGACGGTGGCCACCTCTGAGGGCGCTGCTCCAAACCCTTCTCCGCAGGAGGCTCGGGTGGTTGTCCCCCAGAAGACTTCGGCTGGACCTTCGGAGTCGCCGTCTGATCACGTAAGTTTCTTCGTTCTTGCCGCGGGAGGATCCCCCGAGCGTTTTTGGGTGATCTGCTGATCACTTTTATTTTTGCTTCTTGTCTCGGGGGGAGCCCGCGAGCATTTGTAGGATGATCTACCGATCGTTTTTCTTTGAGTCTCGGGGGAGCCCTCCGAGCGTTTTTTCGTATGTGTAACTTGTCTTGCTTGTTCTTTGGGCGTATCCCCCGAGCCTTTCTTTTGACGAGTAGTATCTTTTTGCAGCCTTTTGTGCAAGGCGCCAACCAGCTGGTGCAGCAGCACCTGGTGCTGGAGGCCAGCTTCAAGCAGCTTCAAGGTACGTTCACGAGTTGATCTTTTTGCTTCTTTTTTCTATTTCTTTTTCTGCGATCTGATAAGTGTTCTGCTGATTGCAGAGGACAACGATACCACCCTCCGTGAGCTTGATGCTCTCAAAAAGAGCCTTGGGCAAGCGGAGAAGAAAGCCGAGGACGCCGTTGGTGCGAAGGAGCGCCTCGAGCAGGAGCTAGCCAACGCAGCTGTGGCCAAGGAGCGCCTGCAGCAGGAGGCGATGGACCGCGAGGAGCAACTAGCCACCACTACGGCCTCGCGCGATAAGGAGGTAGCCGACAAGCTGATGGCGGCTGCCAAGGCTATTTCCGGTGAGTGGTGTTGTCTTTCCCTTCTCAGCTTCCTTGTCTTTTCTTGATGTGCTTTGTATTCACGTTGCCCCTTTTGTTTCTTTAGATGCTGCATGCATCGAGTTTGATCGTGATGCTCTGGAGCACGGAAGTGCTCTGGATGATGCCACTGCGCGGTCGAAGACCGCTGCAGTACCTTGGTCGGCTCGCTTGCCAAGGACAAGGAGGTTCTCAGGCGCTTCTATAAGGAGCTCGTTCCCAAGGGCGTCGCTCTCGAGGATGTCGATGCCTTGGCGGATGCGCTGTCAGCCGAAGCACCTACGACATACAAGCGCAAGCAGAAAGACATCGGTGCATCCGTCGGGCTGGCGATGGCCCTGGCGTCTGGAGCGGAGCTAGATCTTCATCAGGTCACCTCCCGGATGCCAACGGCTGCTAACGGATCCGAGGTAGCCTTCGCCCTCTACACTGCCCGCTGTAAACGTTATGGGCCGAAGTTGATTGACTTGCTGGCTGAGTACGCGTTGAGGCAGCAGGGAGAGGCCAAGAGCAGGCAATCCAGCTCCGAGGCAACTCAGGATGTAGCTTCTTAGTCCTTGTAGTTGTAGGATAGCTTTTGTTTCTTTTGTTGTAATTATGTCTATGAACAGTCCTTGTGCCATGCAGTGGCTTTTTGCTGCATATAATGAATCTCCGAGTTATGTGTTCATTCGTCTGCTTGTTCATATCCTTGCTTTCTTTTCCCCTAGGGGCCTTCGGGTGATGATCCCATTTTACTTCGTCTGTGCCACAGCTGCGGCCATCCTTGGATGGTGCGTCGCACCTTGTGTTTCTTCGAGACCGCATCCGTAGTCTTGAGAAAGAATTGCTTGGAGTGCTTGGCCACGCCGATGGTTGGAAATCGAAGGCAGAGCGAGGCTCTGCCAGAGAGGAGTATTTGATGGGGGAGTTGCGTCGTTTGTCCGAACAGCTTCAATATGAGTTTCTCGAGCTGCTGCTCATTTTTTCGGATGCGCCTGTTGGCCTTTCATCTTACTTTTGCAAGGATTGCAGGTTCTAACCTTGCTCCGAAGGAGGAAAAGGAGCATGTTGCTATTCGGATCAGCTGCCTGACCCAGTAGGACATGGAGGCTGGCGGGTTCTTCTGGATGGACCGCGATCATGTCGTGGTCCTTGCGACTATGCATGATCGTGTTCACTAGGTCTGCGGGTGCTGCGTCAGGCTAAGACTTCGTTGGCGTCGGTTCTGCACGTGATGTTTCTGCTCGATGAGGCACCATCGACCCTCTGGTGCCTGCTGGCGAAGTTTCTAAGTGTGCATCATGTTAGGGAACTGGTGCGGCATCAGCTGGTCGTGGGGGTGAAGGCCGCACTTTCCCTTGTGCGGTTACATCATCCTGATGTAGATCTGTCTGCTGTAGTGGCTGGGCCGCCCCGTCGGCCAGATGCTGGCGAGTGGGATATGCGTCCACATTATGCGGCTGTAAGGAAGTATGCCGAACAAATTGTAGATCTTTTTGAGCAGCGTGCGCAGGTGATTCTCCAGAATAGGCAGGACCTATAAAAAGATAGATGTAAAATTTGTATGTGTTCGACTGGGTGTGTTGTGCCCTTTATTATAAAGGTTTATTGTTGTTTTAGCACGTAGTGCTTTGTTTGTATATGTGCCCTTTTCGTTAGCCTGACGTGGTCAGCTACTCAGCTATACACGTGTTATCCTCAGCCGACAAAGTCGTGAGGTGGGGGGAGCCCCCAAGTGTGTTGTAACATGGAGTAAAATGCGAACAATAGACGAAAATTTGGGGCGAGACACTTAGCTTTATTCATATCATAAGGAGGAGGTACATTGTTTGTCTGAGTAGCCTTGGCTGAATAGCCTTATTGAAAGTATAAGGAGGGGGGGGGTAGCTAGGGGTAGAAGCGTCGCAGTTGTGCGACGTTCCATGGGTTGGAGTATGCGACTCCGGACTCCACGTGCTTGAGGCGATAGGCGCCACCTAGGATGACTTTAGTGACGATGTAGGGTCCTTCCCATGGTGAATCAAATTTCTTCGGTCGCTCTTGCTTAAGTCACAATACTAGGTCTCCTTCGACGAAGGACCTTGGGGGCAGCCGTCGGCTGTGGTAGTTGCGGAGGCTCTGTTGATACACCGCTGATCGAGCTGCTGCTATGTCACGCGCCTTGTCGAGTGTGTCGACGGCATCTTCGAGTGCGGCCGTCGATTTGGCTTCGCTGTAGGCAACGACCCGTAGGGCCTTGTGGCGTACCTCTGCTGGTAGCACGGCTTTGGCTTCGTGCACCATGAAGAAAGGCGTGTAGCCAGTTGAGCTATTTGGCATTGTGCGCAGACTCCAGAGGACCGAGGGTAGCTCTTGTGTCTAGGCTCCTGCGAGTCGCTCAAGTGGGCTCATTAGGCGTTTCTTGATGCCAACACCGACAAGGCCATTGGCCTTTTCGGCCTGCCCGTTCGTCTGCGGGTGCGCTATGGAGGCGTATGTGATGTTGATTCCGAGGTCTTTGCAGAAGTCCTGGAATTCTTTGGAGATGAATTTTGACCCATTGTCGGTGATGATGTTGTGCGGTACGCCGAACCTGTACACAATGGATTCGAAGAACTTGACGGCCATTTTGCCCTTTTGGTTAGTGACGGGCATGGCCTCAATCCACTTGGTGAATTTGTCGACTGCAACCAGGAGGTAGGCGTGACCTCCTTTCGAGGACCTTGGCAGTTTTCCAATCATATCGAGCCCCCATTGGGCAAAAGGCCAGGCCAGAGGTATGGGCCTAAGCTCCGATCCGGGTGCGTGCGGTTTGTCGGCGAACCTCTGGCACCCATTGCATCTTCGTACGATGTCCTTGGAATCGTTCATGGCCGTTGGCCAGTAAAATCCGGGTCGTAGAGCTTATGCGACAAGGGCGCGGCTGCCCGCATGATGGCCGCAGATGCCCTCGTGGATGTCTTGGAGGATGGTATTTCCGTCGCCGAAGGTGACGCACCTTTGGAGTACAGCCGAAATGCTGCGCTTGTACAGCTCGCCATTAATGATGGTGAAGGCCTTGGACCGGCGAGATATGCGCAGGGCATCTGTCGAGCTGTCGGGCAGTTCTTCGTCTATCAGATATCTGAGGTATGGCCTTGTCCACGTTTCTTCGACTGCCATGACCTGCATCAGGTTGACCACTGTGACCTCTGTGTCGAGCTTTTCAGGTCCTTCCTGTCCTTCGCGTAGCGCAGCCCCCGAGTGCTCTGCTTCTTCGGGTGATCCCTTGGGGAATTTCCTTTTGATGGATGGCACGCAGATCTTTTTGAGAAACACACCTGGTGGCACCCGTGTGTAGGTGGAGCCGATGTTGGTGAGTCTGTCGGCCTCTTCGTTGCTTTCTCTGCCAACCTGCCGAAGCTCGCAGCCGTCGAAGCCTCCTTCGAGTGCATTGTAGAGTGCACGGTACACGATCATGTTGGTCGTGTGCGCGTCGCATTCATTCATCATCTGCTGGACAATGAGGTTGGAGTCACCGTAGATGACCAGGCGCGTCGTGTCGCATCGCAGATCTTGGCCATCCTCATGCCGTGGATGAGGGCCTCGTATTAGGCTTCGTTGTTGGAAGCTCGAAACTTCATCCGGAGGACGTACTTCATCTTGTCGCCCAGCGGGGAGGTCAATATGACCCCGGCGCCTGCTCCGGCCTCGCACTTGGAGCCATCGAAGTGAATGTCCATGACTGTGTCATGTCTAGGGTGTTTGGCAGTTGCAATTCCATCTAGTGTACGAGGAAGTCCGGGAGGAATTGAGACTTGATCGTGTGGCGCTTCTCGTAGACGATGTCTAGAGGTGATAGTTCGATGCCCCACAGGGCCACGCGTCCTGTGGCCTCCGGATTGTTTAGGATGCTATTCAGGGGTGCTTCGTTAACGACCATCACCTGGTGCTCCTGGAAGTAGTGGCTCAGACGACGAGCCGTCATGAACACGCCATAGGCGAGTTTCTGGTAGTGAGGGTACCTCTGCTTTGTCGGTGTCAATACCTTGCTGAGATAGTAGATTGGGCGTTGGACCCCATGGGTCTTTCCTTCTTCGGGTCGCTCGACCACCAGAACGGTGCTTACCACCTGGTGTGTGGCTTCTATGTACAGCAGTAAAGGCTCGCGCTCCTTTGGCGTGACCAGGACGGGCGAGGTAGAGAGCAGCCGCTTTAGATCTTCGAATGCTTCGTCCGCTTCGGGCGTCCACTCGATCTGTCTGCCTTGCGTAGCAGCTGGTAGAACGGCAGATATTTTTCACCCATGCGGCTGATGAACCTGCTCAATGCCGCGATTCGCCCGGCAAGCTGCTGGACGCCCTTGAGGTTCTTCGGCTTTTCCATGGCCATTATGGCCCGGATTTTCTTCGGGTTTGCCTCAATCCCTTGCTGGGAGATGAAGTAGCCGAGTAGCTGGCTAGATGGGACGCCGAAGGCGCACTTTTCTGGGTTTAGCTTGATCTTGTAGTGATCAAGGTTATCAAACGTCTCGCGGATATCATCGATGAGCGTCTTCGCCTCCCTTGTTTTGATGACTATGTTGTCGACATAGGCTTGGATATTGCGGCTGATCTGGTTCTTCAGGCATGCCTGCATGCATCGCTGGTACGTGGCACCTGCGTTCTTCAGCCCGAAGGGCATTGTGTTGTAGCAGAACACTCCGAATGGCGTAATGAACGCTGTTTTCTCCTGATCTTCGACCTTCAGTCAAATCTGGTTGTAGCCTGAGTAGGCATCAAGGAAGGATAGCTTCTCGCATCCTGTGGTCAAATCTATGATCTGATCGATCCGAGGGAGAGGGAAGTGATCCTTCGGGCAATGCTTGTTCAGCGATGTGAAGTCCACGCACATCCGCAGGATGTCTGTGTCCTTTTTGGGGACCATCACGGTGTTGGCGAGCCATTCGCTCTCCTTGATCTCCCTGATGAAGTTTGTGTCGAGTAGTCTGTTGACTTCGACTCCTATTGCTTCGGCCCGAGATTCGGACACTCGTCGGATGGACTGTTTGAAGGGCTTGGCGTCTGGAAAGACATTGAGTGCATGCTCGGCGAATTCCCTGGGAACTCCTGGCATGTCCGCGGGACACCAGGCGAAGATTTCCCAGCGCCCACGGAGGAATTCGAGCATGCTTTCCTATGCGGGGCTGAGGTCGTTGTCGATCAGCGCCGTCTTGGAGGCGTCCGTCGGGTGGACTTGTACCTTCTTTGTGTTGACGGGGGAGTCGAAGGACATGTTTGGTGTGTTCTGTCTTGCGACTGGGGGTACCCCATTGTCCGTCACTCCGCGGAGCCTTATGAGCTCCTCCTGCATGCCGAATGACTAGGAGATTCTGTTGAAATCCCTGTCGCAGTGGTCCGATCGGGTGAAGCTCATGTGGACCGTGATGACGCCCCTAGGTCCTAGCATCTTGAGTAGCAGGTACGCGTAGTGCGGTACTGCCAGGAATCATGCGAATGCCACATGCCCGAGGATGGCATGGTATTGTGATTGCCAGTCCACCACTTCGAACTTGAGCCGCTCGCACCGGAAGTTATCGGGCTTGCCAAAGATGACGTCGACCCATATCTTTCCCAGGGGGAATACGCCCTTCCCTGGGACAATGCCGTGGAACATAGTGTCGGACTGTTCCAGGCTACACAGCGAGATCCGCATTGCTGCTAATTTACTGGCGAACATCAGATTGATGCTGCTGCCACCGTCCATGAAGACGCGGCTCATGTCGAACCCTCCGATCTGCGCCTCAAGCACCAGATCAGCATGACCTGGGTGAGGGACCTGGCAAGGGTGGTCCGAACGGCTGAACGTGATGCAGGACTCCGATCCGCTGAGGTACTACGGAATGGCGGGTGGAGCGGTCACGGCCAGATTGATTTGACGGGTGATTTTCTTCTGCACCCTGTTCGTTGGGCGCCCTTTTTGGATCATCAGTGATCCCTTCGACGCGGGGTACCCGTGCCCACTGTTATTCTGCGCGGGTGCGATTGGGTGGTTGGAAGGTCCCGCAGGTGGTGGTGGAGGAGCTCCATGTGCGATCTCACCTGGTGCAGGTGTGTTCCCGTATCCAGGGTTCGGGGCTTGCTGCCTCATTTGAGCCATGCTCTCGCTGAGTTTCTAGAACTTGCGGCAGTCCTTGAGCATGTGACTTCCTTTCTTCTTACCATCCTGGTTGTCGATGTAGAAGTCGATGGTGCATGGACCCGACAGTTTGTCATATGCTGAGGGTCTATCGTCACGGCCGCGACGTTACCATGACTGCGTTGGGCGTCCTCTTGCTTCCGCGGTATCCACCGCTGCTGCAGTTGCCGTTGTTGTAGCGGTCGGCGTAGCCAGCCGCGACCATGTCGGGTCCGTCGCGATCGTCATAGACACACGATTTTCTGTTGCTACGGCACTCACGTCGTCGGGCGTAGTCATCTTCCTCCTCCGAGTGCGCTCGGTGGACGGAGTCTTCGCCGTCGGCCCACCTGTTGGCGATGTCCATGAGGTGGTCGAGTGTCTTGGGCTTGACGCGCCCAAGTTCTTCCTTGAAGTCCTGGCATTTGATGCCGTCCTTGAAGGCGTCGATAGCTATCTCCTCAGAGATGTGCGCTATCAACACCAGTTCTTAATACAACTTCAAGCAGCGGAATACGTAATAATAACGGTAGCGTAGGCGAAGCTCCATCTTCAGGGTCACAGGCAATGCTGACGATGGGAGATGATCCTAGTTGTCGTAACCTTCCTGGGGTCCATCTTCTAGATACTCCTCTTCATAGTCTGGCCATGGGAATAGCCAGGGACAAAGCCATGAGTACTCTTTAAGTACTCGCAAACTAATACTAACAGGTAAGGGGTTTTTGGATAATAGGACACTAGGCTCTAGGGTTGTTTTGCAAAAAGCCAGGTTTATCTCTACTCAGTTCCAAAACTAGTCACAATTTTATAAATCCTAAGCGGGATCTTGTAATTCAGGTCACAACTCTGTTGTGGTCCAGTCAAGGTCTCATTTCGTTTCACAAGTCATTTTGAAAAGTCTGACGGGGGAACAGTATGGCCACTCCAACTGTCCATAACCGCGGACGCGGCTATTCGAATAGTTTGACACTCTGCAGAGATTGTACACTTTCACCACAACATTCGATACATCCGTCAGGAACAAATCCTGAATTCACCATACTCAGTATGCGGAAAATCAATCCTAACCTTTCGATTACACGCCCTAGTATAAGCACCTCTCCTGTGAGTTTGGCCTCCCAACCATGACCAACTGTCATCTTGGGTACTGCACAGGTGGACAATCTTCACAAGGTAGCCTCAGCTCAGACCTTGGCCGTGAGGGAACTAATACTAAGGAATATAAGTTTCCAGTCAAGCCCTACCCAATCTTCGGGTATTGTGGTTGTACGATAAAATTGGAATGGTATCGCATCCAGACAACCATCAGTTTTATAAAGGGCTAAGGCTCATGCCTCAACATTTTCATCACCAAAATCATCAAGTGTTTGGAAACACATGTCCAAAACATTTCAATAGAATGATCCATCATTCCAAGGTTTTCATAAACACTTTTCCACCAAGTATTCCCATCTAAAGTTGATCAAGTTTTATGCTTAGCACTAGCATCTACAGGTGGGGGTAAGCACTGATGAGGGGTGGTAAACTAGTGGGGTTTTAACTAAGTTCAAACTCATGCCTTAGGATGACATCAAGGTTATCTAGCTTAGGCCAAATTTTATGCTCTTTATGCAACCTTCAGCACAACTGTCTAGTATCTACCAAACTCTAGGTAGACTCTAAGTAAGCTTTGATAAAGAAATAAAGTAAGAAGCTTGCACATAAAACTAGGATTTGGTTTATCAAGTGGGTATGATCACATATGCTTAAGGAATATAGTAGTCATATCACAAGTATGGGTTTGTGGCATCAGTAGGGTATCTTGCAAGGGTTAGCTTGCATCAATATCCGTATAAGCTTGCATAGTTACTAGCTTGCATCAGTGTCAATATAAGCTTGCATAGTTACTAGCTTGCTCAATCAACTAGTAGTATTAGGCTTGCCTTGTGCAGAGCAGTGGTTGAAGTTCTCCTCGGATTCCTCTTCATAGTATCCTCCTTCCTCCTCGTATCCTTGGTCGGTACTAGCGTCTATGAATAAATACGAGGTACACAATCACCAAACAATACTTAACTACTTGCAATCATCACACACAAGGGTCCTGTAGATGATCTAGCATCATCTCTAACGTTACAAGGTTAAGGCTTGGTTTAAATCTTTTTATTTTTAGAAAAGTAATTTCTACTCATTGAAAAATTACTTAAGATTTAATATTCTCCAAACTAAACATGGGATCATGTTGACACATGTCATCACCACATATTGTAGTCCATGGGAATGTGATTTAAAGTGGTGTACAATTTAATAAGGTTTTACCCTTTTATTTTAATTAATTAAAGTGGCTAGAAATGCTTATGAAGCATTCTTTTATTACTTGAACAATATTTCTGCAAGTAAACCTATATATTTTTATTTATTCTGAAAGGTATGGTTAAATGTGATTTTTGCGAGTTGGAATCAACTCAAAAGCTCTTATGGTTTAAATTTGAAAAATGTTTGAATGCAGAAAAGCTTCTACCTTGTTATTTTTACCAGGGGTGATCCATAGATCCAAATGACTTGAATCCAACGGGCTTGGATTCAGCATTCACAGGCCTTTCCAACAAAATTGGTTTCATTCAAATTGGTGCACTGAATCAATCTGGGTTGATTTTTGAAGTTGAGTACAGAAGTGTGTTTGAATTGAAAAAGAAAAAGATTTAATTTGAATAACTGGGCTGCGCGGGAAATTCTAACGGGCCGGCCTGCTAAGCGCAGTGCTCCCGCGGGCTGCTTAAGTGGGTGTCCCCACTTGTCAGTGACACGGGGCTGGGCGAAGCGGTATGGGGCAACGTGGATCGTTCGATCTAGTTCTAATCTAACGGCTGGGAGTCATCGTCAACGCGAGACAACTCCGGCGAGAACGAAACCTAGCGCGGCCAGTGAGGGTCGCTCGGGGCTCACCGGGGTACTGGCGAGGGTCGGCGAGGCGGGCGAACGACGAAGTCGACGACGGCGAACTCAGGGGTGGTCGCGGCAGCTCCTGGGGCGGCTCCAATCGCTGGCTCCTTTCTTCTCCGGCAGCGGCAGGCTCTAGTGAAATTCCGGCTAGGTGGTGCTCGCCTTGCTCTGAGAATGGTGTGGCATGATCAGTGAGGAGAGGGGAGTGAGATGGTGTGAAGAAATCGTGCGGGGGTGGCCTCTATTTATAGTCGAGCGAGGGGACCGTCGGGTCGCACGGTGAGCTCGTCGGGGGCGACGTTACAGGCGGCTATTGGCATGGGAAAGGGTAGGGGACGGTGCTGTGTCTCCTGGCAATGCTCAACGACATGGTCGCGAGGCATGGGGCGGTGTGGTTTGGTCTAGAACGGCCGATGCTCTGCGCAGCAGAGGCGGTGTCTTCGACGGCGGATGGTGGCTGTGTCGCACGGGACGGCAAATGGGGATGTCTGGCGGTCTCCTGGGTTGATGGCGATCGTGTATGCACGCAGCGAGGGCGGCGCCCGGTCTGTGGATGCTGGTCGAGTGTGGCGCACGCTCGGCATGGTCTGGGCGCGGCTTGTGCGCGTGGTCCAGGGCTTGGCAACGCTTGAGGCTGGGACAGTGAGTGGCGGTGGACGGTGGGCTGCCTCCTAGACAAGGTTGGCACGGCTAGTTCTTCCTCTAGCTTGCTGTCCACAATGGGGTGACATTGGGGTGCTCGGCTGTTCACCATTAATGGCAATGGCAAGCTCACAGGGGTGCTAGTGTTGGGCTAAACTTTCTAGATGATCTACTGAGCTGTGTGTGAGCTAACTAGGGAACAAGTTAGGCAAGAATCACTGCACACTATAGTGTTTGATGTTTTGTCTGATTTGTGTATGCAACCTGTTTGATGAAATGGCCGCATGAAATCAAGTTTTGAATTTTGAAATGATTTTTGGTGGGTTTGCTAGATTGGTGCTGGTGAGTCTGCAGATGCTTGGGTTTTGAAAGTTGAGCTTGTTTGAGTGGGTTTTGAAAAAGTGGGATCTTCCCATATGAAGAAGATTCAATTTTGAATTGTCATTTAAACTATGCATTTGAATGTTTCTGGATGATCACAATGTGGGCCTTGATACTCGGTTATGAGTACATTCAAGGGGTGCAAAGATCTAGAAAAATTTCCGTTAGGTTCTGAAAGTTTGAGACAGCCAAAGTAGGCATGGGAGTTAAATTGGTCAAAATGACCATTCACTTAATATATTTGTTTTGATTTACTTGTCTTTAAGGAAAGTGTGGGAAATGTTTTAGATGATGTTCATTTCACCTAAGAAACATTTTACAAGCAATGGATCACACAAACAAGGTGGTTTTTAAAGAAATTCAAAAATCCATGCATACACATATACATGCATTCATGAGTTTATTTAGAAAAGTTTTTGTTAACCCTAATCTTGATGATTAGTGTTTGATGATCTAAGTTTGGTATTTTTGGGATGTTACAAACCTTCCCCCCTTAAACAAAATCTCATCCCGAGATTTGAAAAAGGACGAAAAGATTACCTAGGATTTGAAGAGATCGGGAAACTCCGTCCTGATGTGATCTTCGCGTTCCTAGGTAGCTTCCTCTTCTATGTGGTTGCTCCACTAAATCTTGAGAAACTTGATGCTTCGGGTTCGGGTAGTTCGAAAAGCTTCTTCCAAAATGTGGATGGGCACTTCGGGATAGGTCAGGTCATTGTTGATCTCTATGGTCCGATGATCGATATTCTTGAACACTTCGGTCTTCTCGGGGACTTCGAGACATTTGCGAAGTAATGAGATATGGAACACATTGTGCACAACTGACATCTCTTCAGGTAGTTCCAGTTGATAAGATACTTCTCCTCGACGGTTCAAAATTTTGAAAGGTCTGATATATCTGGGGGCTAACTTTCCTTTGAGTTAGAAGCGCTGCATTCCCTTTAATGGCGACACTTTCAGATAAACAAAATCTCCGATGTTGAAGGCGAGGTCTCGACGTCTCTTGTCGGCGTAACTCTTTTGTCGGGATTGGGCGGTCTTGAGGTGCTCACGAATCTTGTGAACCTTCTCTTCTCCTTCTCGTAGGATGTCGGGTCCGAAGATCTGACTCTCTCCTACTTCCGACCAGTTCAAAGGGGTGCGACACTTTCTTCCGTACATGAATTCAAATGGGGCTATTTGCAAACTGGCTTGGTAACTATTGTGGTAAGAAAATTCTGCAAACGGCAGACAGTCTTCCCACTTGGATCCATATTCTAGCACACATGCTCTAAGCATATCTTCGAGTATTTGGTTTACTTGCTCCGTTTGTCCATCGGTCTGAGGGTGATACGCGGTACTGAAATCTAGGCGGGTTCCTAAACCTTCTTGGACTTTCTTCTAGAATCTCGAGGTAAATTGAGTTCCTCGATCCGATACTATGTTCTTGGGGACTCCGTGCAAACTAACTATTCTAGCGATGTACAACTCCGCTAGCTTCGAACTCTGATATGTGGTTTTGACAGGCAAGAAATGGGAGACTTTGGACAACCTGTCCACTATGACCCAGATAGAGTCATTTCCCCTACTAGAAGTAGGTAGTCCAGTGATAAAGTCCATTCCTACGGAATCCCATTTCCATTCCGGAATTTGCAAAGGTTGCAACAATCCAGCGGGTCTTTGATGTCCTGCCTTGACTCGCTGGCATATATCACATTTAGCAATATAGCTTCCGATTTCTCTCTTCATCTTATGCCACCAAAATTGCTCTTTCAAATCTTGATACATCTTCGTTCCTCCGGGATGGATAGAATAAAGAGTACCATGAGCCTCCTTCAAGATAACTTCTTTCAACTCCGAGTCTGCTGGTACACAAAGGCGTCCTTTGTACCACAGAACTCCTTCTTCGTCCTCGGTGAATCCGGGTACTTTGCGTATACTGATACGACGCTTGATTCCGTCGATACTAGCATTTCCCTTCTGCGCCTCTTTAATCTAACTGATCAAAGTGGGCTGAAGTTCTATGCTAGCCAAAAATCCTTCACTTACTAATTCTATTCGAAAATCTTCCATCTCCTTGTGCAGACTTGGTTGCTCCTCTAAAATCATGGAGTTCAAGCGGCACGGCAATCTGCTAAGGGAATCGGCTACCACATTGGCTTTACCAGGGTGATAGTGAATGTCCAGGTCGTAATCCTTGATTAGCTCAATCCATCTTCTCTGCCTCATATTCAACTCCTTCTGAGTGAATATATACTTTAGGCTCTTGTGATCCGAGTAAATCTCACAACGATTTCCCATCAGGTAATGTCTCCATGTCTTCAGGGCTAGAACTACTGCAGCGAGTTCGAGGTCATGGGTTGAGTAGTTTTGCTCATGTTGCTTCAATTGTCGAGATAGATAAGATATAAATTTGCCTTCTTGCATTAGCACACATCGGAGACCAATCTTGGATGCGTCACAATACACATCGAAGGGCTTCGTGATATCCGGCATGATCAAGATTGGGGCTGAGATCAATCTCCTCTTGAGTTCTTGAAAACTCGCTTCACACTTGTCTGTCCATTCAAACTTCTTGTCCTTCTTCAGCAATTGGGTCATGGGTCTGGCGATACTCGAGAATCCTTCTACAAATTTGCGGTAATATCCCGCCAATCCGAGAAAAGCACGAACTTGGGTTTGAGTGGTTGGGGCTTGTCAATCTTCTACATCTTTCACTTTGGCAGGGTCAACGGCAATTCCTCCTGCTGATACAATGTGACCGAGGAATCCTACCTCCTGTAACATTTGCTAAATTTTGCATACAACTGATGCTCTCTAAGGGTTCCAAGAATGGTCCTTAGGTGTAGCTCATGTTCTTCTTCTGATTTGGAATAAATCAGAATGTCATCGATGAAAACAACGACAAACTTATCCAGGAAGTCCATAAAAATCTTATTCATGAGATTCATGAAATAAGCGGGGGCATTGGTTAATCCAAAAGACATGACTGTATACTCATACAATACATATCTGGTGGTAAAGGCAGTCTTTGGAATATCCTCTGCATGAATCTTGAGTTGATGATAGCCAGTTCTAAGATCAATCTTAGAAAACACCTGGGCACCGGTCAACTGATCAAACAAATCCTCTATCTTGGGCAAGGGGTACTTGTTCTTGATGGTGACATCATTCAACTTTCGATAATCCGTACATAAACGGTTACCTCCATCTTTCTTGTCCACAAATAAGACAGGTGATCTCCATGGTGACGCACTTGGTTGAATTAGTCCAATTTCTAGCATGGAATCCAGTTGCTTCTTCAGTTCTTCTAACTCCGATGGGTTCATACTATAGGGTCTCTGGGCTATGGGTCCTGTTCCGGGGATTAGTTCAATGATAAACTCGATATCCCGATCTGGGGGCATACCGGGCAAAACATCTGGAAATACATCGGGGTATTCATAGACTATCCGGACTTGGTCAATGGTAGGTTGGGCTAGACTCTTGTTACACTTGAATTGGCGAGGTAAGGTTTCAGATACATGCTCGACTGTTATTCCGGCGGTACTGATCATGGTGATGGCTTTCTTGGCACAGTCAATCAATCCCTTATGTTTGGACATCCAATCCATTCCTAGTACTACTTCCAAACCTTTAGTTCCGGGTACTATTAGATTAGCATAAAAATCTATGCCATGGATTCGGATAGGGACGGCTTTGCAAATTTGCCTAACCTTGGTGGTGGATCCGAGGATTTGCACAATCATAACATGCTTCAGTTTGGTTGGTTGAATTTTACTAGTGCAGGCAAATTCTTCGGTGACAAATGAATGCGATGCACCAGAATCAAACAACACTCTTGCAAGTACTGAATTAACAGAAAACATACGCAGCATGACGTCTGGCGCTTCCAGAGCTTCTTCAGCATGCATGAGAAAAAGACGGCCATTGCGGTTGAGTGAATTTCCTGGGGCAAATCTCCTTCCTGGCTGAACACGACGCTATTGCTGAGCTGGGACATTGGTATTAGGGGCTGTAGCATTCTTCTTGTTGGGGCACTCATTGGAATAGTGGCCTTTATTTCCACAGTCATAACAGGTCACTTGTGACTTGTCCTTGGCTGCGACAGGCACAACATTGCTTCCAGTCCTCGGGGCAGTGTTGGTGTTGGCGGTAGCATTGTTGGTGTTGAACTTGGGTGGGGCACGGGTGAAATTGCTAGAGTTGCCGGGGTTGTTCTGATTTCCTCCGGTTCTAGGGTTTGCACGGTTGGGATAGGTTGGACGGGTCGTAGGGGGTCTGTTGGTTCTTGGGGCAAATCCTAGAGATGGGTTGGGGCGATACTTTGGGGTCTGATGGGTTCCTGGTTGATGCATCATACGACGCTTGCGGTTCTCATTGGCTTGGTTGATCTTTCCTTCCATCTAGATGGCTGAATCGACAAGGGCTTCAATATCAGCAAAGGGGATATTGACTAACACCGTCTGCATCTCGTCATGCAGACCATTCAGGAATCTTTCTTTCTTCTTGGCTTCGGTGTCTATCTCGTCCGGGGCATACCTAGCTAATGACAAAAATTTGTCACGGTATTCCACTACAGTCATCCTCCCTTGCTTCAGCTCTCTGAACTCATCTCTCATTCTCTTGATCAAACCTGGTGGCACATGGGTTTTGCTAAACTTGACCCTGAATTCCTCCGAGGTCATCATCTGGCCTCCGGTCATGGCACGAACACTGTTCCACCATGCCCTGGCATCTCCGGCTAGATAGAGGGTGGCAAATAGAACTTTCTCGTTGGCTTCGACTCCTGCTACTTCTAAGTTATTTTCCATGGTTTGCAGCTAATCATCGGCGTCTAGGGGTTCTTCTGACCTGGTGAAAACAGGTGGGTTGGTATTCTGAAAATTCTTGAGCTTAGATCCATGGTTGTCCTGATTTCCATGGCCTTGGTTGTTGTGGGCTAGCTGGGCTATCTGTTGCAGAGTGGCTAGGTTGGCTTGACGTTCCGCTCTTTTAGCTTCGCGGTCAGAGGTCAACATTTGCAGAATCTGCAACATCGGATCCGGGGCTGAACCACTTCCTCCACGTGGCATCTGAAGATTTAGATAAACCATGAGGAAAGAGGGAAATTTTCTAAGGTTTGGGGTCTTTGAAAAGTTTTAAAGGTTTGACTCAGATTTTTCTAGCAACTTGCTTTTTCATTCATTCATTCATTCATTCATAGCACACAGTACAACACACACCACAACAAGGAAGAACAGATGGTTTTAAGAACCATTCTGAAATCTACGATACAGTGGGACCGACTACTACTCACTACGCTAGTGCTCAGTGCTACTACTCCTTGGAGTCTGTGGCTTAATCATCTTCATTATCATCGATGAAGGCGAAATCATCCTCATCGGTGAAGAAGTCCATGGCCTGATCCTCCAGAAAATCATCGTCATCACTGAGATAAGAGTAAGGGTCTGCACGAAAATCCTCTCCGGCATTCTCCCTTTCCTCCAACTGCATGTCCCTCTCGTGGATGGTCTCTTCCAGAGATGAGATGCGGTGGCGAAGATGGGCAATAATGCGCTCCTTCTTATCGAGTTGATAGTGACAAGACTTGCGATCCTTTGCTAGCATGGCTATGGTCTGATCCTTCGTCTTGATGATGGCAGACTTGTGGTTGCAATAGTCACGGCAGTTGTCCAACTCCTGCTGACGAT
Organism: Avena sativa; assembly: GCA_916181665.1. NCBI lineage: Eukaryota > Viridiplantae > Streptophyta > Magnoliopsida > Poales > Poaceae > Avena > Avena sativa. The sequence continues at coordinate 225,829,985 of OV702296.1, forward strand.
CATACATCATGAAGCTAAGGTGGTCCAATTGAGTCTTCATCTCGGGGTGGTATAGGGCTTCCAGTGGTTGTCCATTTGCCTCACGCCTTGGGAAAAACTCAAAGCGGGTTCCCTTGATCTAATTGATGCTCTGCCCACACAGACGGGAGAGAGATTCCTGCATTGCTCTGGCAAGTCCATCGAGCCAGTTGTTCTCTCTTAAGGTAAACTGAATTCCTTCCGCAGTGGGAGGTTCAATCTTTCCTCGAGGACTCGCAACAATTAACCACTGCAGATCTTCTCCTCCTTGATCATTGAGCTGAGCTCCGAAGAACTCGGGGTGTGGACGCTCCAGAAGTTCCGAAAGCTGATCCAGATCCTTCTCAAAGATAAGGTCTCCTCCATCCCCCAACTGATAAAACTTGCTGTACTTCACGTCCATCTATAAAAATAGAGGATGAGTAGATTAGCAGAGTGATCAAGTGTGTCAAAATTTTATGTATTTTGCAAGAGTTTTTGAGGAACATGAATTTTTATGAAAGAATCAAAGAGATAAGAATGAGAATAGGTTTTTGTAAATATTTGTTTTTCTTTGGTTTTTGAAACTAAGTTTTTGGTTCAACGTCCAGTCTAACTAGGGTCTCCTATGGTCAGGATGGCTCTGATACCAACTTGTCAACACCCGGATATTTCAATCCTAGATGCCTGTTACGCCATACATCGCAATCCCATGATTACCATTTTTGCGAGACATAACAGAATTGGATACCATAGTACATCATCCGTTACAACGATACATAAGTTCTTACACAAATAGGGATCTCATGGTCCAGTTGTTAATACAACTTCAAGCAGCGGAATACGTAATAATAACGGTAGCGTAGGCGAAGCTCCATCTTTAGGGTCACAGGCAATGCTGACGATGGGAGATGATCCTAGTTGTCGTAACCTTCCTGGGGTCCATCTTCCAGATACTCCTCTTCATAGTCTGGCCATGGGAATAGCCAGGGACAAAGCCATGAGTACTCTTTAAGTACTCGCAAACTAATACTAACAGGTAAGGGGTTTTTGGATAATAGGACACTAGGCTCTAGGGTTGTTTTGCAAAAAGCCAGGTTTATCTCTACTCAGTTCCAAAACTAGTCACAATTTTATAAATCCTAAGCGGGATCTTGTAATTCAGGTCACAACTCTGTTGTGGTCCAGTCAAGGTCTCATTTCGTTTCACAAGTCATTTTGAAAAGTCTGACGGGGGAACAGTATGGCCACTCCAACTGTCCATAACCACGGACGCGGCTATTCGAATAGTTTGACACTCTGTAGAGATTGTACACTTTCACCACAACATTCGATACATCCGTCAGGAACAAATCCTGAATTCACCATACTCAGTATGCGGAAAATCAATCCTAACCTTTCGATTACACGCCCTAGTATAAGCACCTCTCCTGTGAGTTTAGCCTCCCAACCATGACCAACTGTCATCTTGGGTACTGCACAGGTGGACAATCTTCACAAGGTAGCCCTAGCTCAGACCTTGGCCGTGAGGGAACTAATACTAAGGAATATAAGTTTCCAGTTAAGCCCTACCCAATCTTCGGGTATTGTGGTTGTACGATAAAATTGGAATGGTATCGCATCCAGACAACCATCAGTTTTATAAAGGGCTAAGGCTCATGCCTCAACATTTTCATCACCAAAATCATCAAGTGTTTGGAAACACATGTCCAAAACATTTCAATAGAATGATCCATCATTCCAAGGTTTTCATAAACACTTTTCCACCAAGTATTCCCATCTAAAGTTGATCAAGTTTTATGCTTAGCACTAGCATCTACAGGTGGGGGTAAGCACTGATGAGGGGTGGTAAACTAGTGGGGTTTTAACTAAGTTCAAACTCATGCCTTAGGATGACATCAAGGTTATCTAGCTTAGGCCAAATTTTATGCTCTTTATGCAACCTTCAGCACAACTGTCTAGTATCTACCAAACTCTAGGTAGACTCTAAGTAAGCTTTGATAAAGAAATAAAGTAAGAAGCTTGCACATAAAACTAGGATTTGGTTTATCAAGTGGGTATGATCACATATGCTTAAGGAATATAGTAGTCATATCACAAGTATGGGTTTGTGGCATCAGTAGGGTATCTTGCAAGGGTTAGCTTGCATCAATATCCGTATAAGCTTGCATAGTTACTAGCTTGCATCAGTGTCAATATAAGCTTGCATAGTTACTAGCTTGCTCAATCAACTAGTAGTATTAGGCTTGCCTTGTGCAGAGCAGTGGTTGAAGTTCTCCTCGGATTCCTCTTCGTAGTATCCTCCTTCCTCCTCGTATCCTTGGTCGGTACTAGCGTCTATGAATAAATACGAGGTACACAATCACCAAACAATACTTAACTACTTGCAATCATCACACACAAGGGTCCTGTAGATGATCTAGCATCATCTCTAACGTTACAAGGTTAAGGCTTGGTTGAAATCTTTTTATTTTTAGAAAAGTAATTTCTACTCATTGAAAAATTACTTAAGATTTAATATTCTCCAAACTAAACATGGGATCATATTGACACATGTCATCACCACATATTGTAGTCCATGGGAATGTGATTTAAAGTGGTGTCACAATTTAATAAGGTTTTACCCTTTTATTTTAATTAATTAAAGTGGCTAGAAATGCTTATGAAGCATTCTTTTATTACTTGAACAATATTTCTGCAAGTAAACCTATATATTTTTGTATATTCTAAAAGGTATGGTTAAATGTGATTTTTGAGAGTTGGAATCAACTCAAAAGCTATTATGGTTTAAATTTGAAAAATGTTTGAATGCAGAAAAGCTTCTGCCTTGTTATTTTTACCAGGGGTGATCTATAGATCCAAATGACTTGAATCCAACGGGCTTGGATTCAGAATTCACAGCCCTTTCCAACAAAATTGGTTTCATTCAAATTGGTGCACTGAATCGATCTGAGTTGATTTTTGAAGTTGAGTACAGAAGTGTGTTTGAATTGAAAAAGAAAAGGATTTAATTTGAATAACTGGGCTGCGCGGGAAATTCTAACGGGCTGGCCTGCTAAGCGCAGTGCTCCCGCGGGCTGCTTAAGTGGGTGTCCCCACTCGTCAGTGACACGGGGCTGGGCGAAGCGGTATGGGGCAACGTCGATCGTTCGATCTAGTTCTAATCTAACGGCTGGGAGTCATCGTCGATGCGAGACAACTCCAGCGAGAACGAAACCTAGCACGGCCAGTGAGGGTCGCTGGGGGCTCACCGGGGTACTGGCGAGGGTCGGCGAGGTGGGCGAACGACGAAGTCAACGACGGCGAACTCAGGGGTGGTCGCGGCAGCTCCTGGGGCGGCTCCAATCGCTGGCTCCTTTCTTCTCCGGCAGCGACAGGCTCCAGTGAAATTCCGGCGAGGTGGTGCTCGCCTTGCTCTGAGAATGGTGTGGCACGATCAGTGAGGAGAGGGGAGTGAGATGGTGTGAAGAAATCGTGCGGGGGTGGCCTCTATTTATAGTCGAGCGAGGGGACCGTCGGGGCGCACGGTGAGCTCGTCGGGGGCGACGTTACAGGCGGCTATTGGCATGGGCAAGGGTACGGGACGGTGCTGTGTCTCCTGGCGATGCTCAACGACATGGTCGCGGGGCATGGGGTGGTGTGGTTTGGTCTGGAACGGCGGACGGTGGCTGTGCGGCAGAGGCGGCGTCTTCGACGGCGGACGGTGGCTGTGCGGCACGGGGCGGCAAATGGGGATGTCTGGCGGTGTCCTGGGTTGATGGCGATCGTGTATGCACGCAGCAAGGGCGGCACGCGGTCTGTGGATGCTGGTCGAGGGTGGCGCTCTGGCGCACGCTCGGCATGGTCTGGGCACAGCTTGTGCGCGTGGTCCAGGGCTTAGCAACGCTTGAGGCTGGGACAGTGAGTGGCGGTGGATGGTGGGCTGCCTCCTAGACAAGGTTGGCACGGCTAGTTCTTCCTCTAGCTTGTTGTCCACAATGGGGTGACATTGGGGTGCTCGGCTATTCACCATTAATGGCAATGGCAAGCTCACAGGGGTGCTAGTGTTGGGGTAAACTTTCTAGATGATCTACTGAGCTGTGTGTGAGCTAACTAGGGAACAAGTTAGGCAAGAATCACTACACACTATAGTGTTTGATGTTTTGTCTGATTTGTGTATGCAACCTGTTTGATGAAATGGCCGCATGAAATCAAGTTTTGAATTTTGAAATGATTTTTGGTGGGTTTGCTAGATTGGTGCTGGTGAGTCTGCAGATTCTTGGGTTTTGAAAGTTGAGCTTGTTTGAGTGGGTTTTGAAAAAGTGGGATCTTCCCATATGAAGAAGATTCAATTTTGAATTGTCATTTAAACTATGCATTTGAAAGTTTCTAGATGATCACAATGTGGGCCTTGATACTCGGTTATGAGTACATTCAAGGGGTGCAAAGAACCAGAAAAGTTTCTGTTAGGTTCTGAAAGTTTGAGACAGCCAAAGTAGGCATGGGAGTTAAATTGGTCAAAATGACATTCACTTAATATATTTGTTTTGATTTACTTGTCTTTAAGGAAAGTGTGGGAAATGTTTTAGATGATGTTCATTTCACCTAAGAAACATTTTACAAGCAATGGATCACACAAACAAGGTGGTTTTTAAAGAAATTCAAAAATCCATGCATACACATATACATGCATTCATGAGTTTATTTAGAAAAGTTTTTGTTAACCCTAATCTTGATGATTAGTGTTTGATGATCTAAGTTTGGTATTTTTGGGATGTTACATGCGCCGCGGAGTTCTTGGTGTTGGACCAGTGCAATATGTACGAGCAAATGAATTCGCCCTATCGTTGGGTGCAGGCCCGCAACTCCTCGATCGAGGCTGGCCTCTTGCTGGTGCCTTTGAAGTTTCGGATGAAACTGTATGCCAACTCCTCCCATCTTCGGATGGATCCCGATGATAGGCTGCTTAGCCAGATCCAGGCTATGCCTGTCAGCTGCAGCGAAAGGCATTGCAGGGCGGTGTCCTTGTTTCCGCCATGTATCTTGACGGACGACAGGTGGTCGCTGAGCCACGCCTTGGGGTCCTGTGTGTCGTCGAACTTTGGAGTGTCCTAAGGAAGTTTGAAGTTCCGTGGCATCCGTGTCCACCAAACAGATCTGCTGAAGCATCGGGCTCCGCAAAGTTCTCCTTCGTCTTCGTCCATCTCGGATTCAAACGAGCATGTGTGCTTGGCGCGTGCTTTGTCGATTTTGCGCTAGGTGAGCTTGTTGGAATTATGCCCTAGAGGCAATAATAAAGATGTTATTGTTATAATTCTCATTCATGATAAAGTTTATACTCCATGCTAGAATTGTATTAAGCAGAAACTTTGATACTTGTGTGGTGTATGAACAATACCGTGTCCCTAGTATGCCTTTATGGACTAGCTCATTGATTAATGATGGTTAAGGTTTCCTAACCATAGACATGAGTTGTCAATTAATAATGAGATCATGTCATTAGGAGAATGATATGATGGACAGACCCAAATCAAGCAGAGCAATTAGATCGTGTCATCGTGTTCATCTTTGCGAAGCTTTTTCTTATGTCAAATATTGTATTCCTTAGACCATGATATAATGCAACTCCCTGGTATCGGAAGAAAGCTTTGAGGTCATCAAACGTCATCCTATGTGAGGGTGATCATAAAGGTGTCTCTCAGGTGATCAGAAAGTACTTGTTGGGTTGTATGTATCGAGATGGGATTTGTCCCTCCCAAGTCGAAGAGATATACTTCGGGCCCACTCGATAATCGATATCAACACCGCTTGCATGCACGTGGTTAAGGAGTTGATCACAAAGTGATATCGGATTACGGAACGAGGAAAGTACTTGCCGTGAACGAGATTGAACTAGGTATGCCCATACCAACGATCGAATCTCGGGCAAGTAAAATATCGCGTGAGGAAGGGAATATATATATGGGATTAATTGAATCCTAGCATCGTGGTTCATCCGATATGATCATCGATGAATATGTGGGAGTCAATATGGGTTTCCAGATCCCGCTGTTGATTATTGATAGAAGATCATGTCTGCATATTCTTGAACCCGTATGGTCACACACTTAACGTGTCTCGACGCTAGGATAGAATGGATAAATGGTTTATAAGTTTTTGTTCGGAGTCTCGGATGATATCCAGGACATCACGAGAGGTTCCGGAATGGTCCGGAGTATAAGATTCATATAAAGGAAAGCAGTTTTTGGATTTCAGAATCGTTTCAGAGTGTTCGGTATTGTACCGGAAGGTTGTAGAAGCTTCCGGAGGGGACCAACATGGCGCCACTTGTCAGAGGGGTGCGTGGGCCTACGAGGGAGTGCCCTGGTCGCATTGGGCTAGGGGCACAAGGCCCCATAGGCCCAGCCGGCCAAAACCCTAGGGGAAACCCTAGGAAACCTTCTAGAAGGGGGAGAAGACTTGCCCCCCACTCGACCCTTGTGGTTGCCGCCCTAGGGCTTGGAGGAGGGGGCAAGGGGGCTGGCCGTCCCCTATATAAGGTGGGCAGGGGGCACACCCTCCCCTCACCTCAAACCCTAGCCACCAGCTGCTGCCCTACCTCTCTCTCTCTCTCTCCCGACTGCGTGTAGGCAAAGCCCTGCTGCAGAAACTCTCCACCATAGCACCACGCCGTCGTGTTGTAGATCCAATCTATCTCTCCACCCCACTTGCTGGACCGAGGAAGGAGGAGACGTCGCGGCACCATACGTGTGCATCTCTCGGAGGCGCCGCCACTTGCGGCGTATCGGATCGCGAGGAGGAGACGGCGAGTACGACTACACCAACCACGTTCTATTGAACGTTTCTGCTGTGCGATTTCTTCAAGGGTATGAAGATCTCATCTATCCCTCTCGTTGATTGCATCTCCTAGATTAGATCTTGGCTTTCCCGTTCGCATCCGTAGAATTTTTTTGATTTACTATGCTACGAAACCCTTCAGTGGTATCAGAGCTAGATCTATGCGTAGATGTATTTCACGAGTAGAACGCAACATGCTTGTTGTGGGCGTTGATGTTTTCTGTTGCAAGCCTCTTGTTGTGTACTTCTTATGACGTGGGATAGTGGGATCTTAGCGGTCCAGGCCAACATTACGCGACCTCGTTCGCGAGACCGGTTCCGCACTTGACGTGTGGCTTGTTCCATACATGCGGCTGGTGGATGCCAGTTTCTCTTACTATAGTTGTCGTGGGATTTACACCGGATGTTGGCAACCATAATATCACCGTTATGGCTTTCCGTAGGTAAGAATCATTTTTAGCTTGTTACTCCCATAAGCCACGTAAAACATGCAACAACAAAGTAGAGGCGTCTAACTTGTTCTTGCTGGGAGTGTTTTGTGATATGGTATGGCCCAAGATGTGATGTGTATGTTGTATGCAATGATCATGTTTTGTAATATTTCACGACTTGCATGTCGATGAGTACACAACCGCCAAGAGCCATATGGTTGTCTTTATAATTGTGTATGACCTGTGTGTCAACTTCTTATACACCATGTAATAGCTTCACCTTATCGCTAAGTAGTTAGCAATAGTTGTAGTTGCTATTCGTGGTGGAGGCAATCATGGTGGAGTGATGGATATCATGCGGGCGTGCACAAGATGGAGATCATTGCGTGAAGATTGGCTATACCATGTCACATAAAATTATATGCATGTGATGTTTATCCTTTTATGTATCTTATTATGCTTAGATCGCGACGCTAGCATTATAAGATGATTCCTCACTTAAAGATCAAGATAAAATTGTGTTCTCCCCATGTATGCACCATTGCGAAAGTTCGTCGTGTTCAAGCACCTCGTGATGATCGGGTGTTATAAACTCTACGTTCACATCAAGCCAGTTTTGCACACGCGGAAATACTTGGGTTTGACTTGACGACCCTAGCATGTATAGACATGGCCTCGGAACACACGAACCGAAAGGTTAAGCATGAGTCATATGAATGATATGATCGACACTTTGTTGTCCACCATTGAAACCACATCTCTTCTTGTGAAGATCGGATTAGGTGTGGTGAATTTGGATCGTGTTCACTAAACACCTTAAGGGATGTTGAATTTAGTGGGAGTTCATCTAGTAATTTGATTAAGTTGAACTAGTTATCATGAACATAGTCTAAATTCTACTTGCAAATTTTGTAGATCAAATGGCTAAGTCCAACTTCAACGTTTTTTCTAAGAAAGAAAATCTTAAGAACAATGGGTCTGACTTCACCAACGGGTTCCACAATCTGAGAATCATTCTCGCTGGCGGACAAAAGGACTATGTCCTTGATAAAGCGCTAGATGACGCCCCTGCTGTAGATGCGCCGGCTGATGAAACAGCTGTTTATCAGTCGCGCAAAGATGATTATGGAGTGATTAAGAGTACCATGTTGTTTGCTATGGAATCAGACCTTCAAAATTGTTTTGAGGAGTTCGTCGGGCCCTTTGAGATACTTGAGGAACTGAAAACCATGTTTCAGACTCAGGCCCGCTCTGAGAGATATGAGATCTCTGAGAAGTTCTTTAACTGCAAGATGGAGGAAGGGAGTTCCGTTAGTAAGAACGCCATTAAGATGTCGGGCTACACTCAACGCCTTGAGCAACTAGATTGCAAGATTCCAGAGGAGCTCAAGATTGACAGAGTTCTGCAATCACTCCCTCCTAGCTACAAAGGTTTTGTAGTTACTCACAATCAGATTGGTACCACTGATACGATCACTGAGCTCTTCGCTAAGCTGAAAGCTGCGGAGGTGGATATCAATAAAGATAATCATGTGTTGATGGTCAACAAGCCCCCTAGCTTCAAGAAAGGTAAGGGTGCAAAGAAGTCCTTCAAGAGAGGCAGCGGCAAGCGCGTTGCCCCTGCTGAGAAGAAGCTCAAGTCTAGCCCTAAGCCGGACACTGAGTGCTTCTATTGCAAGGACAAGGGTCACTCGAAGCGCAAATGTCCGAAGTACCTAGCGGACAAGAAGGCTGGCACCATTAAAGGTATATTTGATATACATGTTATTGATGTTTACCTTACTAGCGCTCATTGTAGTGCCTGGGTATTTGATACTGGTTCAGTTGCTAATATTTTTAACTCGAAACAGGAGCTATGGAATAGACGGCGGCTAGCAAGGGATGAGGTGACGATGCGCGTTGGCAACGGATCAAGAGTTGATATGATGGACGTCGACACGCTCTCCTTAGTTTTACCTTAGGGATTAGTTTTAAACCTTAATAAGTGTTATTATGTGCCTGCGTTGAGCATGAACATTATATCTGGATCGTGTTTATTGCAAGATGGTTATTCATTTAAATCGGAGAATAATGGTTGTTCTATTTATATGAGTAACATCTTTTATGGTCATGCACCTGCTATGAATGGTTTATTTCTTCTGAATCTCTAAAGCAATGAAACACACATCCATAACATTGAGGCTAAGAGATGCAAAGTAGATAGTGATAATTTGAATTATTTGTGGCACTGCCGTCTAGGTCATATTGGTGTAAAACGAATGAAAAAACTCCATTATGATGGACTTTTGGAGTCTCTTGATTTTGAATCATTTGACATCTGCGAGCCATGCCTCATGGGCAACATGATCAAAACCCCGTTCTCCGGAATGATGGAGCGAGCAACGGACTTGTTGGAAATCATACATACCGATGTATGCGGACCAATGAGTGTTTCGACGCGCGGTGGATATCGCTATTTTCTCACTTTTACTGATGACTTAAATAGATATGGGTATATCTATTTAATGAAACATAAATCTGAAACGTTTGAAAAGTTCAAAGAATTTCAGAACGAAGTGGAAAACCATCGTAACAGGAAAATTAAATTTCTACGATCCGATCGTGGAGGTGAATATTTGAGTTATGATTTTCTCACGCATCTTAAAGCAAGCGTGTCACATCCCAAGATTTTCCAAATCTTGTTATGTGAAAAATAAATGAATAACATAAAACTTTGTTGATTTTCAAGGTGAGAAGAAACTTTTTGAATCCAATTGGAAACTTTCAAAACCTATTCGGATCAAATAATATCCTAAAGGAATTTAAAAAGATAAATAAACCATAAAGTTAAAATATTTGGAATTACTATTTTTTTGATCTTTTAATAAAAGGTTTGGTTTCAAAGAGAAGGATAGAATATTAAATAAAGATTATTTTATAAGCCAAATAAAGCCTTGGCCAAGCTTTTGAATTAAAATATTTTGTTTTGATAAAAAGAGTAAAGGTTTATTTAAATAAAATAATGAGGATTTATTAATATTCCATTTTAACAAAACCAAGGCTTTTCTATTTTGAATAAACACAAAAACTTATTTTAAATAAGTTTTCCAAGTATTTTATATTCTCAAATAAAACCTACTGAATAGTTTGGTACTATTTTAGATTTCAAATAAAGGTTTTAAATAAAACAAATCCTATTTGAATTAATAACTAGGGACTATTTATTTATTAAATAGATCCTAAAAAGAATAAGATTATTATTTTATTTTTGGACTTTGGTTTTGTGTTGTTAAATAGAACCAAAACTCAATGCAAAGTTTGGAGGAGTTTTGATTTGATATTTTTGTTTGAAAGGTTTGATTGAATTTCAAAACAGAAAATCAAAAGAGAAAAAGAAAAATAATCAGAACAGAAAAAATAAGAAAAGGAGCCAGCCCAGCCGGCCAGCCCAATAAGGCCCAGCAAGCCCAATCCCCACCCCACCCACAGCGAACCGTTTTTACTCGCGATTGAACCCACTGAGTCAATGACATATGGACCCCGCTCTCCCTTCCCTTTTCTCACTGACGCCGGGCCCCACAGCCAGGTCATCGTCGTCTTCACCCCCGCGATAAACTCGTGTAGAGGTTGTATCCCAACCTTTATTAACATAAGGTGGTGTCCCCTGTGTTTACAATGCTAGTCCCTAGATCAATAGCTAGCATCCACAATTAAGATGTAATATCAAGAAACAAAGGTCATAATATAACTTTATAACCAGGAATATCATAATTTTATTACATCTTTACATAGCTCATTTGGCTATTACATTACATTGCAGCGGAATAACTATAAGCATGGGGTCCTTCATCTTCAAAGTGCCACAGGCAGACATGTTGGTTGTAGACTTTGTAATCCTAATCAACACACTTCACTAAAACAATCAAACCTGCAACATAACAAGTTACAGCCACAAGGTTCAATACATTTGAATTGTATTGGCAAGTGATACTATGGTAATATAGTGGAGTCTATCATCTATATGCATTTGTCTAAGTGAAGTTGAGGCTTGCATTGCTCAAAATAGATTTTTCCTTATCATTTGAAAATACTAAGTTTTTGTTTTGACAAAACTTTTCCAAGGCAATCTCCCAATCAAAGATTGAAAATTCTTTAACCCTTGTTCAAACCACAAGTTTTTATCTTAGAAATTTGAATGATGAGATTCTTGATTGCTTCCATGTCTTGATGCTCAAATTGTCCTTTACCAGGGACATGGCTAAGTACTTAGATTTTACACTCTGCAGAGGTGGTGCACTTTCCCCACAAGACTTGGTTTCCCAAGACAAGATCTTTCAGAACCCTTCCCTTAGACCAAAATGGAAGCGTTCCAACCTATCAAACTCTACCACCCACTGTCCATATGGCTAAGTTCTTGCAACCTATATGATCCAGGCAGAGCCCATAATGCCAAGTGGCTGCACTTGAAGCTTCTCAACATTTGACATCTCAAATCTCTTTGTTCCTGGGTGGCCATCCACAAGTGAGATACACAAGGTAAACCATAGACATGGGCCTTGTGAACCACTCAACCAAAATCCACGAAGCAATTACCATTCCACCCAGGTGTTTCATTAACTTAGTTGTTTTATTAAACAAAAACTCAAGTCCTCAGACTTAGAAATTTTTCATAGTTTGGATATATATTCCACCCTTGTTTTCTATTAGCTAGTCTAAGATTGATTGTAATAGGAAATCTTAACTTAGGAATATTTCTACTAAGGTTCATCTACTAGGATTTCCTATAGCAAGGTTTATACTTAGCAAAAATTCCATGCAAGTTTTACTTAGAGAAAATCACTAATGCATAGTGAAAGTAATGGGACAAAAAGTATGAAGCATCACTTGCCTTTTTGGTAGAGGGTATGAATTCACTCCTTGTCCTTGCAACAATCACACTCTTCAATTCACTACAAATCAAGCAAGCAAGGCACAATCTCAATCTACCAATCAAGCAAAACAACACATAAAATCATAAAGTCTAAGGAATGCATGCAAGCATGCCAAGCTTTGTTTTATTTGGAAAAGTGGTTCCTAATGGGCCAGAAACATTGGAAAACACCTAAGGGTCATTTTATAAAGTGGCAAAGTAATTTGCAAGAGGTTTCACTTCCTAAACCATTTTCAAAACAAAGTATCATTTTATGTGGTGTAAAAATGTTTTTACTAAGGCATTAATCTCTACAGTTCACAAAATATGTTTTCAAACCATAAAACTTGGTTTTTAGGGTTAGAGAGTTTAAAACAAAACATTTCCCAAAAGTTCTCTTCCAAAACCATTTTTAATAAATAAACCACATTTCTATTTGACTAGAAATGGTTTTAAATCAAAGAATCATTCTTTTCTTTCACCAAATACATTTTTGAATCCACAAAGTGTTTCCTATGGTCAGTAGGTTCAAAGCAATCCAATTGCAAAAGATTTTATCCCCAAATTCATTTTTAAACAATTTTCACATCCTTAACAAGCATACAAATGTTTCTGCAAAAACAACCATTTTTCCAGAAGCTTTTTACTGAACAAAAGGCATGGTTGGCTAGGTCTTGTCTTGCTGATTCCATTGGTATAAAATTTGTAATTTTTGGACGTGTGGATCAAAAGTTATACCAATTACAAATTTGCATTCTAATCAGATCAAAATTCTGTTTTAAATCGAATCCAGTCCACGTGGCTGTTTCTGATTCGTCAATACCCTTTCGGTTGGATCGACTATCCTGGCGCGTTGGATCAAGTTAGATCGTGTGGAACAGGTTGCGTACCTCTTCGCTTTAAGTGGTTATATCCTATCCACCAGATCGAGATCGGACGGCTACGGTGAGCTCGACCCTAAACGAGCGGCGCTGCGGCAGTGGCTGGCGGCGGAGCGGCCAGACGGTGGCGGCGCCGGCGATACAGGAAGCAAGGGTGGCTGGGAAGGTACTCACAGCGTTCGCAGAGGCCTGGGGAAGCTCAAGGTGGTGCCGTCTTGTCGAGGGGTGCACTGGAGCGGGTTTGATTGCTCGCCGGAGTTCCTGCTGGCGTCGGGTTCGCTCGGGTGTCGTCGGAGACGGGGCTACGATGCACGCTAGGACAAATGGGAGACAGGGTCAGATGCGCAAAGACACGGCGAAGGTGTGTGCATGAACGAGAGGGGTCAGGGTAGTCTGGTTTACCAGAGGGAGGTCGTCGGAGAAGAGCCAGACGGTGGCGGCGGCGGTTGTTGTCGCTGCCGACGCTCAGGGGCGCGCGCGAGCGAGCTGCGGCTGCAGAAAGGTCTGCCGGGTGATGGTGATCACAGCTGCGAGCTCGAGGAGGCAAGAGGTGGCGTGAGGCTGCCGGAATTCTCGCCGGAGGGTCGTCGGACAGTGGCGGTGTTTAAGTGAAATTCGTCAGCCTGGGGGCGCACTTGGGGGAGGAGACGGAGGGGAAATGGAGGAGAGTCGCTGGCGTTTAAAGGGGCATGGTCACTGCGAGTAATGGTGGCCGCGTTAAGACGAATTCAAGCCGAGAAATCAAAGCCAGAAACGGCGACGAGGGGAGGAAGAACAGGTCGTGGGGGTGGGGAAGATGACAGCGTGGCTGTGGGGTCCTCTGGCAGCGAGAGAGGGAGAGAGAGAATAAGGTCCACTAGTCAGTGACTTAGCGGGTGTGAGTTCGAGTGAAAGAAAACGCTTCGGCAGAGGGGAATAGGTGGGCTGGACTGGGCTGTTGGGCCAGTTTGTTGGGTTGGATCCTTTGCATATTTTTTTCTGTCTGAAACCTTTTTCTTTTTCTAATTGATTTTTCTGTTTTGAATTTTAATCAACAATTCAAACATTCAAACAATTCAAACAATCACCACACTTGTAATGAGTTTTTGGTTCTGTTTATCAACATAAACCAAATCCCAAAATAAAATAATATTTTTATTCTTTTTAGGATCCATTCATTAATTAAATAAAATGGACCTTTAGTTATTTTAATCAAATAGGGTTTGATTTATTTAATAAAATCTCCATTTGAAACCCAAATATTATCAAACCCAAATCAGTAGGTTTTATTTGAAAATAAAAGATACTTGGAAAACTTGTTTAAAACAAAATAACATTTTTTACTTTAGGGTCCATTAATCATTAAATAAAATGGGCCTTAGTTATTAAATCAAATAGGATTTTTTTATTAAAATCTTTATTTTGAAATCTAAAATAAAACTAAAAACACTTCAGTAGGTTTTATTTGAGAATATAAAATACTTGGAAAACTTATTTAAAATAAAATAATAAGTTTTGGTGTTTATTTAAAATGGGAAAAGCCTTTACTTAAATAAAATTGGATATTAAATCCTTATTATTTTATTTAAACAAACTTTTACTATTTTTATCAAAACAAAATGTTTTATTTCAAAAGCTTGGCCAAGGTTTAATTTGGCTCTATAATATAATCTTTATTTATAATTCCACCTTTTCTTTTGAAAACCAAATCTTTTATTAAAAGATCTAAAATAGTAATTCCAAATATTTTTAGCTTTATTGCTTATTTAACTTTCTAAATCCCTTTAGGATTTTTATTGGATCCAAGATCAAAATAGGTTTGAAAGTTTTCCAATTGGATTCAAAAAGTTTCTTCTTACCCTGAAAATCAACAAGGTTTTATTTTATTCATTTATTTTTCACATTACAAGATTTGGAAAATCTTGGGATGGGACAGGCTACCACCCTTAAAATAAATCTCGTCCCGAGATTTGGGAAGCCTAGGGGTTACAAATGGGCTCAACACATCTAGGGTACTACCACCCTTAAAATATTTCCAACTAAATTACATGTTGGCCTCCTTGGGATCCTGGGGAAACTTCTCTGGGCAAACATCTGCATAGTGTCCTTTGTTTTCACACTTGAAACATGTGACAAGGCCGAGATCTTTTATAGGTTGGTTTATCTTGTGCTTCCTCTTTCCTGGACAGAAGTTTACATAGTGGCCTAGTTCCTTGCATTTGAAACACATCACTTGGCTGATATCTTTCTTTTCCTTTGGTATCATTTCCTCTTGTTTGTTTCTTTGATTCTTGTTCTTTTCTAGGCATTCATTGGCATAGTGTCGCATCTCTTTGCAATTGTAACATTGCACTTGAGTAATATCCTCCTTGTTAGGGTTGGGGCATTTCTTCTTCTTTTTTTTGGGTCTCTCCAAAGCTAGGAGTTCTTTTAGTTCATGCTCTTCAAAGGTGGAAATTCTTTCTCTCTTCTTGGGGCATTGATCTTCATGCTCCTTGGATGCATGATCCTTGTCTTCACAAATATTGCAAGCTTGGGTTCCTTCTAGAATAGCATCTTTGTCATCCTTGTTGTCATTAGCTCTTTGGGAAAAGTTTCCTCCCATGTTGATCATTTGAGTAACCAATCCTTGCAACAATTGGGATTGAAGTTTCAAAATCCTTTGTATGGCTGGGTCTAGTCCATTGTTGTTGGCTGAAAGCTGGGTTGTCTCCTGGTTCAACTGGTTTTGAGTTGCTATAAGTTCTCTCATGTTGTCCTCTTGGTTGTTGTTGTTGTCACCATCATTGATGTTGGAGTTTCTTGGAGAAGTCATCTGTTTGGGTTGGATTGGGATTAGAATAGGCAAAAGATGTTTCTAAGGAAATAATTCTAATCACACACACAAGCAATGTGCAAGCAATCACAAACAAACATTCCACTCAAACAACAAAGTTCAATCACATTTTTAGGCAACAAAATATTTTTGTTACACCACATAAGTTGGTGTGTTTGACTTAACTAAAATACGGTGGTCCATCTATATGGTTCACTTGTGATTCTTCCATCATTCTTGGTTGATTCTTCTTACATGAGATCATGGTTTCCTTGGGAAAAACTCTTGGTCACAAAACTTCTAATGAAGTGAACTCCTTCCAATTTTGCATTTCCTTAGTCTCCATATCTTGAGCAAGATTTCCTTGTCTCTCTTGTAGTCCTTAGTAGTATCCAAGTTGGAAGTCCTTGGTGAATATGCTGAAGATGTTGAAGTCATTAGAGTTGAAGAAGTTGAAGTCATTAGAGTTGATGAAGTCCTTTGCTCATGGTGTAGTCTTTGGCCATGGGGTAGGTTTTTCCATCAAGTTGAAATTAGATGAGATGTAGAGTTGAAACCTAAATGGTTGAGGAAAGAGTTTACAAGATTGTATGTAAATAAGTTTTGGAACAAATACAGCTCCTATTTTTCTAAGGGTTTTTGTCCAATCCTAGGTTTACAAATCCTACAGGCAACACAATGCTCTGATACCATCTGTAGAGGTTGTATCCCAACCTTTATTAGCATAAGGTGGTGTCCCCTGTGTTTAAAATGCTAGTCCCTGGATCAATAGCTAGCATCCACAGTTAAGATGTAATATCAAGAAACAAAGGTCATAATATAACTTTATAACTAGGAATAACATAATTTTATTACATCTTTACATAGCTCATTTGGCTATTACATTACATTGCAGCGGAATAACTATAAGCATGGGGTCCTTCATCTTCAAAGTGCCACAGGCAGACATGTTGGTTGTAGACTTTGTAATCCTAATCAACACACTTCACTAAAACAATCAAACCTGCAACATAACAAGTTACAGCCACAAGGTTCAATACATTTGAATTGTATTGGCAAGTGATACTATGGTAATATAGTGGAGTCTATCATCTATATGCATTTGGCTAAGTGAAGTTGAGGCTTGCATTTCTCAAAATAGATTTTTCCTTATCATTTGAAAATACTAAGTTTTTGTTTTGACAAAACTTTTCCAAGGCAATCTCCCAATCAAAGATTGAAAATTCTTTAACCCTTGTTCAAACCACAAGTTTTTATCTTAGAAATTTGAATGATGAGATTCTTGATTGCTTCCATGTCTTGATGCTCAAATTGTCCTTTACCAGGGACATGGCTAAGTACTTAGATTTTACACTCTGCAGAGGTGGTGCACTTTCCCCACAAGACTTGGTTTCTCAAGACAAGATCTTTCAGAAGCCTTCCCTTAGACCAAAATGGACGCGTTCCAACCTATCAAACTCTACCACCCACTGTCCATATAGCTAAGTTCTTGCAACCTATATGATCCAGGCAGAGCCCATAATGCCAAGTGGCTGCACTTGAAGCTTCTCAACATTTGACATCTCAAATCTCTTTGTTCCTGGGTGGCCATCCACAAGTGAGATACACAAGGTAAACCATAGACATGGGCCTTGTGAACCACTCAACCAAAATCCACCAAGCAATTACCATTCCACCCAGGTGTTTCATTAACTTAGTTGTTTTATTAAACAAAAACTCAAGTCCTCGGACTTAGAAATTTTTCATAGTTTGGATATATATTCCACCCTTGTTTTCTATTAGCTAGTCTAAGCTTGATTGTAATAGGAAATCTTAACTTAGGAAGATTTCTACTAAGGTTCATCTACTAGGATTTCCTATAGCAAGGTTTATACTTAGCAAAAATTCCATGCAAGTTTTACTTAGAGAAAATCACTAATGCATAGTGAAAGTAATGGGACAAAAAGTATGAAGCATCACTTGCCTTTTGGGTAGAGGGTATGAATTCACTCCTTGTCCTTGCAACAATCACACTCTTCAATTCACTACAAATCAATCAAGCAAGGCACAATCTCAATCTACCAATCAAGCAAAACAACACATAAAATCATAAAGTCTAAGGAATGCATGCAAGCATGCCAAGCTTTGTTTTATTTGGAAAAGTGGTTCCTAATGGGCCATAAACATTGGAAAACACCTAAGGGTCATTTTATAAAGTGGCAAAGTAATTTGCAAGAGGTTTCACTTCCTAAACCATTTTCAAAACAAAGTATCATTTTATGTGGTGTAAAAATGTTTTTACTAAGGCATTAATCTCTACAGTTCACAAAATATGTTTTCAAACCATAAAACTTGGTTTTTAGGGTCAGGGAGTTTAAAACAAAACATTTCCCAAAAGTTCTCTTCCAAAACCATTTTTAATAAATAAACCACATTTCTATTTGACTAGAAATGGTTTTAAATCAAAGAATCATTCTTTTCTTTCACCAAATACATTTTTGAATCCACAAAGTGTTTCCTATGGTCAGTAGGTTCAAAGCAATCCAATTGCAAAAGATTTTATCCCCAAATTCATTTTTAAACAATTTTCACATCCTTAACAAGCATACAAATGTTTCTGCAAAAACAACCATTTTTCCAGAAGCTTTTTACTAAACAAACGGCATGGTTGGCTAGGGCTTGTCTTGCTGATTCCATTGGTATAAAATTTGTAATTTTTGGACGGGTGGATCAAAAGTTATACCAATTACAAATTTGCATTCTAATCAGATCAAAAATCTGTTTTAAATCGAATCTAGTCCACGTGGTTGTTTCTGATTCGTCAATACCGTTTCGGTTGGATCGACTATCCTAGCGCGTTGGATCAAGTTAGATCGTGTGGCACAGTTTGCGTACCTCTTCGCTTTAAGTGGTTCTATCCTATCCACCAGATCGAGATCGGACGGCTGCGGTGAGCTCCACCCTAAACGAGCGGTGCTGCGGCGGTGGCTGGCGGCGGAGCGGCCAGACGGTGGCGGCGCCGGCGATACAGGAAGCAAGGGTGGCTGGGAAGGTACTCACAGCATTCGTAGAGGCCTGGGGAAGCTCAAGTTGGTGCCGTCTTGTCGAGGGGCGCACTGGAGCGGGTTTGATTGCTCGCCGGAGTTCCTGCTGGCGTCGGGTTCGCTCGGGTGTCATCAGAGACGGGGCTACGATGCACGCTAGGACAACTGGGAGACAGGGTCAGATGCGCAAAGACATGGCGAAGGTGTGTGCATGAACGAGAGGGGTCAGGGTAGTCTGGTTTACCAGAGGGAGGTCGTCGGAGAAGAGCCAGACGGTGGCGGCGGCGGTTGTTGTCGCTGCCGATGCTCCGGGGCGCGCGCGAGCGAGCTGTGGCTGCATAAAGGTCCGCCGGGTGATGGTGATCACAGCTGCGAGCTCGAGGAGGCAAGAGGTGGCGTGAGGCTGCCGGAATTCTCGCCGGAGGGTCGTCGGACAGTGGCGGTGTTTGAGTGAAATTCGTCAGCCTGGGGGCGCACTTGGGGGAGGAGACAGAGGGGAAATGGAGGAGAGTCGCTGGCGTTTAAAGGGGCATGGTCACTGTGAGTAATGGTGGCCGCGTTAAGACGAATTCAAGTCGAGAAATCAAAGCCAGAAACGGCGACGAGGGGAGGAAGAACAGGTCGTGGGGGTGGGGAAGATGACAGCGTGGCTGTGGGGTCCTCTGGCAGCGAGAGAGGGAGAGAGAGAATAAGTTCCAGCAGTCAGTGCTTAGCGGGTGTGAGTTCGAGTGAAAGAAAACGCTTCGGCAGAGGGGAATAGGTGGGCTGGACTAGGCTGTTGGGCCAGTTTGTTGGGTTGGGTCCTTTGCATATTTTTTTTCTGTCTGAAACCTTTTTCTTTTTCTAATTGATTTTTCTGTTTTGAATTTTAATCAACAATTCAAACATTCAAACAATTCAAACAATCACCACACTTGTAATGAGTTTTTGGTTCTGTTTATCAACATAAACCAAATCCCAAAATAAAATAATATTTTTATTCTTTTTAGGATCCATTCATTAATTAAATAAAATGGACCTTTAGTTATTTTAATCAAATAGGGTTTGATTTATTTAATAAAATCTCCATTTGAAATCCAAATATTATCAAACCCAAATCAGTAGGTTTTATTTGAAAATAAAAGATACTTGGAAAACTTGTTTAAAACAAAATAACATTTTTACTTTACGGTCCATTAATCATTAAATAAAATGGGCCTTAGTTATTAAATCAAATAGGATTTGTTTTATTAAAATCTTTATTTTGAAATCTAAAATAAAACCAAAAACACTTCAGTAGGTTTTATTTGAGAATATAAAATACTTGGAAAACTTATTTAAAATAAAATAAATACGTTTTGGTGTTTATTTAAAATGGGAAAAGCCTTTACTTAAATAAAATTGGATATTAAATCCTTATTATTTTATTTAAACAAACTTTTACTATTTTTATCAAAACAAAATGTTTTATTTCAAAAGCTTGGCCAAGGTTTAATTTGGCTCTATAATATAATATTTATTTATAATTCCACCTTTTCTTTTGAAAACCAAATCTTTTATTAAAAGATCTAAAATAGTAATTCCAAATATTTTTAGCTTTATTGCTTATTTAACTTTCTAAATCCCTTTAGGATTTTTATTGGATCCAAGATCAAAATAGGTTTGAAAGTTTTCCAATTGGATTCAAAAAGTTTCTTCTTACCCTGAAAATCAACAAGGTTTTATTTTATTCATTTATTTTTCACATTACAAGATTTGGAAAATCTTGGGATGTGACAACTCGCCTCTGACTGTTTCTTCCATGTCTTAATTCGAATCAATACGAGTTATTCTGCGAATTAAAATCCCCCGCGATCACGCTCGTTTAACCACCTCCCCCTCCTCTTCCTTTCCCCCCAAACACCACGCCTCGAGAGCCACCAGGCTGCTCTAATTCCCTTTTGCACCTCCGCGGCTCCGACGCACTCTGGCGACAAATGCGGTGAGTACACGCCGCCCCCTCCTCTCTAGTTCATGCTCACTGGATCTCCATCACTTTCCGCATCCACTGACCCTAGCCACACTTCCTCTGGGGACCCAGAGCGTCGGCAACCACCTCGACTGAGCCCCGCCACGGTCTGCTTCAACTCCAGCGAGCAATAGCCGACAAACCAGCGAGCCCCTTTCCCTCTGGTGAGTTCTTTCACACCCTAGGCAACCTTGCGCACCCTCCTGACACGTTTACTTGATCAGTTGCGACCCAGACGCTCGCCTTCGACCACGGCCGTGCATACCCGTGCCAGAGAGCAACTCCGGCGAGAGATTGCCGACTCGTCCGTGCGCCCCCTGCCCTATGACAACCACGTTGAGCATCAGCAAGCTTCGGCGATTCTGGTGAGCTACCCCTTTGTTCCCCTTGCTTCCTAAATCACCGATGACCGCACCGTCTGAGCGTGCCGCCGCCAACAACCGCCGCCAGCACCGCCACTTTGTGGTCAAATAGATCAAGGCCATTCGATTTAGATCGCACGCATAGAAACAGGCGACTTAAGCGAAAGGGTAAGAACTGATCTGTGCCGCACGATCTCATTTTGATCCAACGCCTCGCAACGCTTGATCCGCACGAACCGTTATCGTCCAATGAGGAACAGCCACGTGCCCAGCCTGTTTGATTTAAACCTAATTTGATCTATTAGTTTTCCAATTTTGTAAATTCCAAAACTTTCAAACCACACGTCCAAATTTTGCAAATTTTATATCAATGGATTCAGCAAGACAAGCCCTAGCCAACGATACACTTTGTTTAGTAAAAAGCTTCTGGTAAAATGTTTGTTTTTGCAGAAACATATGTATGCTTGTTTAGATTGTAAAAATTGTTCAAAAATGATTTTGGGGATAAAATCTTTTGCAAATGGTGTGTTTTGATCCTACTGACCATAGGAAACACTTTGTGGTTTCAAAAATATATTTGGTGAAGAAAAAGAATGATTCTTTGATTTAAAACCAATTCTAGTCAAATAAAAATATGGTTTATTTATTAAAAATGGTTTTGGAAGAAAACCTTTGGGAATGTTTTGTTCCAAACTCTCTGACCCTAAACACAAGGTTTTATGGTCTGAAAACATATTTTGTGAACCCTATAGATTAATGCCTTAGTAAAAACATTTCTACACCACATAAAATGATACCTTGTTTTAAATGGTTTATAAAGTGAAACCTTTTGCAAATGACTTTGCCACTTTATAAAATGACCATTAGGTATATCCAAATGTTTATGACCCATTAGAAACCACTTTTACAAATAAAACAACCCTTTTGCATGTTTGCATCTGTTGTTTTGTTTTATTATTTTATGTGATGAAATGCTTGAATGGTAGATTGAATTATTGTTTGCTTGATTGAATTGTAGTGACTTGAACTGTGTGAACATTGCAAAGATCAAGAAGTGAACCTATACTCTACCAAAAAGGCAAGTGTTGCTTCATACTTTTGTCCCATTATTTTCACTATGCATTAGTGATTTTTCTAAGTAAAACTTGCATGGAATTTTTGCTAAGTATAAACCATGCTATGGGAAAACCTAGTAGATGAAACCTTAGTATAAATTTTCCTAAGCTAAGATTCCTACTACTATCAAGCTTAGCTTAGCTAATATAAAACAAGGGTGGAATATATATTCACACTATGGAAAAATTTCTAAGTCTGAGGCCTTGTGTTTGTTTAATAAAACAATTAAGTGAATGAATCACCTGGGTGGAATGGAAGGAATGGTTTGTGTTGAGTGGTTCACAAGGCCCATGTTTATGGTTTACCTTGTGTATCTCACTTGTGTATGGCCACCCAGGAACAAAGAGATTTGAGATGTCAAATGTTGAGAAGCTTCAAGTGCAGCCACTTGGCATTATGGGCTCTGCCTGGATCATATAGGTTGCTAGAACTTAGCCATTTGGACAGTTGGTGGTAGTGGGAATGATAGGTTGGAACGCATCCACTTGGTCTAAGGAAAGGCTTGTGAAAGATCTTGTCTTGGTGAAACCAAGTCTTGTGGGGAAAGTGCACCACCTCTGCAGAGTGTAAAATCTAAGTACTTAGCCATGTCCCTGGTAAAGGACAATTTGAGCATCAAGACATGGAAGCAATCAAGAATCTCATCATCCAAATTTCTAAGTTAAAAACTTGTGGTTGAACAAGGGTTAAAGGATCTTCAATCTTTGATTGGTAGATGCCTTGGGTGATTTTTGTCAAGCAAAAACTTAGTGTTTTCAAATGATAAGGAAAAATCTATTTTTGAGCAATGCAAGCCTCAACTCCACTTAGCCAAAAGCATATAGATTATAGACTCCATTATACTACCATAGTATCACTTCCCAATACAATTCAAATGTATTGACCCTTGTGGCTGTAACTTGTTATGTTGCAGGTTTGATTGATTTAGTGAAGTGTGTTGATTAGGATTACAAAGTCTACAACCAACATGTCTACTTGTGGCACTTTGAAGATGAAGGACCCCATGCTTATAGATATTCAGCTGCAATGTAATGTAATAGCCAAATGAGCTATGAAAGATGTAATAAATTATTTTATTCCTGGTTATAAAGTTGTATTATGACCTTTGTTTCTTGATATTACATCTTAACTGTGGATGCTAGCTATTGATCCAGGGACTAGCATTGTAAACACAGGGGACTCTACCTTATTAAAGGTTGGGAACCTTACAGATGGCATCAGAGCACTGTGTTGCCTGTAGGATTTGTAACCCTAGGATTGCACAAAACCCCTTAGAAAAATAGGAGTTGTATTTGTTCCAAAACTTATTTACAAACAATCTTGTAAACTCTTTCCTCAACCATTTTTGGTTTTGACTCTACAACTCTTCTCTTTCAACTTGATGGATAAAGCCTTTCCCATGGCCAAAGACTTCACCATGTACAAAGGACTCATCAACTCTAATGACTTCAGCATCTTCAACTCTAATGACTTCAACATCTTCAACTCTAATGACTTCAACATCTTCAGCATTTTTCACCAAGGACTTCAACCTTAGATATTACTAAGGACAAGTGAGACAAGAAATCTTGCTCAAGAATTGGAGACTAAGGAAACACCAATTAGAAGAAGCCATCATCACCTTTGAAGGTTTGTGACCAAGACATGAGAAATTTTCTCCAAGGATACAAAGATTTTGTTCAAAGAGAATCAACCAAGAAGGATGGAAGGATTTCAAGTGAACCATATAGATGGACCACCATATTTTGTTTAAGTCAAACACACCAACTTATGTGGTGTAACACAAATATTTTGTTGCCTAAAAATATGCTTGAACTTTGTTGTTTGAGTGAAATGTTTGTTGTGATTGCTTGCACATTGTTTGTGTGAATTGTGATGTGTGTGATTAGAATTATTCCCTTAGAAATATTTTGCCCAAACAGATGACTTCTCCAAGAGACTCCAACATCAAGGTTAATGATGACAACCACAACCAAGAGGACAACATGAGAGAACTTATAGCAACCCAAAACCAGTTGAGCCAAGAGACAACTCAACTTTTAGCCAACAACAATGGACTAGACCCAGCCATACAAAGGATTTTGAAACTTCAATCCCAATTGTTGCAAGGATTGGTTACTCAAATGATCAACATGGGAGAAAACTTTTCCCAAAGAGATAATGACAACAAGGATGACAAAGAGGTTATTCTAGAAGGAACCAAAGCTTGCAATATTTGTGGAGACAAGGATCATACATCCAAGGAGCATGAAGACCAATGCCCCAAGAAGAGAGAAAGATTTCCCACCTCTAAGGTGAGATATGAAGAACATGAACTAGAAGAACTCCTAGCTTTGGAGAGACCCAAAAAGAAGAAGAAGGATAAATGCCAGTTGCAATGTTACAATTGCAAAGAGATGGGACACTATGCCGGTGAATGTCCAGAAAAGAAGAAGAGCCAAGAAGACAAACAAAAGCTAGTGAAACCCAAGATGAGGAAGGATATTAGCCAAGTGATGTGCAACCACTGCAAAGAGTTAGGACATTATGCATCATATTGTCCAGAGAAGCCACCTCAAGACCTCAACCTTATCACATGTTTCAAATGCAAGTAGCTAGGCCACTATGCAAACTTCTGTCCAGGAAAGTTACATCAAGATTCCAAGCAATCCAAAATGTAATCTAGATGGAAAATTTTTAAGGGTGGTAGTACCCTAGATGCTTTGGATCAACTTGTAACCCTAGCCTTCCCAAATCTCGGGACGAGATTTATTTTAAGGGTGGTAGCCTGTCACATCCCAAGATTTTC
Source organism: Avena sativa (assembly GCA_916181665.1). Classification (NCBI taxonomy): domain Eukaryota; kingdom Viridiplantae; phylum Streptophyta; class Magnoliopsida; order Poales; family Poaceae; genus Avena; species Avena sativa. Next base: position 225,855,068 of record OV702296.1, read on the forward strand.
CAAATCTTGTTATGTGAAAAATAAATGAATAAAATAAAACTTTGTTGATTTTCAAGGTGAGAAGAAACTTTTTGAATCCAATTGGAAACTTTCAAAACCTATTCGTATCAAATAAAATCCTAAAGGGATTTAAAAAGATAAATAAACCATAAAGTTAAAATATTTGGAATTACTATTTTTTTATCTTTTAATAAAAGGTTTGGTTTCAAAGAGAAGGATAGAATATTAAATAAAGATTATTTTATAAGCCAAATAAAGCCTTGGCCAAGCTTTTGAATTAAAATATTTTGTTTTGATAAAAAGAGTAAAGGTTTATTTAAATAAAATAATGAGGATTTATTAATATTCCATTTTAACAAAACCAAGGCTTTTCTATTTTGAATAAACACAAAAACTTATTTTAAATAAGTTTTCCAAGTATTTTACATTCTCAAATAAAACCTACTGAATAGTTTGGTACTATTTTAGATTTCAAATAAAGGTTTTAAATAAAACAAATCCTATTTGAATTAATAACTAGGGACTATTTATTTATTAAATAGATCTTAAAAAGAATAAAATTATTATTTTATTTTTGGACTTTGGTTTTGTGTTGTTAAACAGAACCAAAACTCAATGCAAAGTTTGGAGGAGTTTTGATTTGATTTGTTGTTTGAATGGTTTGATTGAATTTCAAAACAGAAAATCAAAAGAGAAAAAGAAAAACAATTAGAACAGAAAAAAATATGAAAAGGAGCCAGCCCAGCCGGCCAGCCCAATAAGGCCTAGCATGCCCAATCCCCACCCCACCCGCAGCGAACCGTTTTTACTCGCGATTGAACCCACTGAGTCAATGACACATGGACCCCGCTCTCCCTCCCCTTTTCTCACTGACGCCGGGCCCCACAGCCAGGTCATCGTCGTCTTCACCCCCGCGATGAACTCGCCTCTGACTGTTTCTTCCGCGTCTTAATTGAATCAATACAAGTTATTCTGCGAATTAAAATCTCCCGCGATCACGCTCGTTTAACCACCTCTCCCTCCTCTTCCTTTCCCCCCAAACACCACGCCTCGAGAGCCACCAGGCTGCTCTAATTCTCTTTTGCACCGCCATGGCTCCGACGCACTCCGGCGACAAATGCGGTGAGTACACGTCGCCCCCTCCTCTCTAGTTCACGCTCACTGGATCTCCATCACTTTGCGCATCCACTGACCCCAGCCACACTTCCTCTGGTGACCCAGAGCGTCGGCAACCACCTTGACTGAGCGCCGCCACGGTCTACTTCAACTCCAGCGAGCAATAGCCGACAAACTAGCGCGCCCCTTTCCCTCTGGTGAGTTCTTTCACACCCTAGGCAACCTTGCGCACCCTCCTGACACGTTTACTTGATCAGTTGCGACCCATACGCTCGCCTTCGACCATGGCCGTGCGTACCCGTGCCAGAGAGCAACTCCGGCGAGAGATTTCCGACCCGTCTGTGCGCCCCCTGCCCTGCGACAACCACGTTGAGCATCAGCAAGCTTCGGCGATTCTGGTGAGCTACCCCTTTGTTCCCCTTGCTTCCTAAATCACCGACGACCGCACCGTCTGAGCGCGCCGCCGCCAACCACCGCCGCCAGCGCCGCCACTTTGTGGTCAAATAGATCAGGGCCATTCGATTTAGATCGGACGCGTAGAAACAGGCGACTTAAGCGAAAGGGTAAGAACTGATCTGTGCTGCACAATCTCATTTTGATCCAACAACTCGCAACGCTTGATCCGCACGAACCGTTATCGTCCAATGAGGAACATCCACGTGGCCAGCCTGTTTGATTTAAACAGAATTTGATCTATTAGTTTTCCAATTTTGTAAATTCCATAACTTTCAAACCACACGTCCAAATTTTGCAAAATTTATATCAATGGATTCAGCAAGACAAGCCCTAGCCAACCATGCACTTTGTTTAGTAAAAAGCTTCTGGTAAAATGTTTGTTTTTGCAGAAACATATGTATGCTTGTTTAGATTGTAAAAATTGTTCAAAAATGATTTTGGGGATAAAATCTTTTGCAAATGGTGTGTTTTGATCCTACTGACCATAGGAAACACTTTGTGGTTTCAAAAATATATTTGGTGAAGAAAAAGAATGATTCTTTGATTTAAAACCAATTCTAGTCAAATAAAAATATGGTTTATTTATTAAAAATGGTTTTGGAAGAAAACCTTTGGGAATGTTTTGTACCAAACTCTCTGACCCTAAACACAAAGTTTTATGGTCTGAAAACATATTTTGTGAACCCTATAGATTAATGCCTTAGTAAAAACATTTCTACACCACATAAAATGATACCTTGTTTTAAATGGTTTATAAAGTGAAACCTTTTGCAAATGACTTTGCCACTTTATAAAATGACCATTAGGTATATCCAAATGTTTATGACCCATTAGAAACCACTTTTACAAATAAAACAACCCTTTTGCATGTTTGCATGTGTTGTTTTGTTTTATTATTTTATGTGATGAAATGCTTGAATCGTAGATTGAATTATTGTTTGCTTGATTGAATTGTAGTGACTTGAAGTGTGTGAACATTGCAAAGATCAAGAAGTGAACCTATACTCTACCAAAAAGGCAAGTGATGCTTCATACTTTTTTCCCATTATTTTCACTATGCATTAGTGATTTTTCTAAGTAAAACTTGCATGGAATTTTTGCTAAGTATAAACCATGCTATGGGAAAACCTAGTAGATGAAACCTTAGTATAAATTTTCCTAAGCTAAGATTGCTACTACTATCAAGCTTAGCTTAGCTAATAGAAAACAAGGGTGGAATATATATTCACACTATGGAAAAATTTCTAAGTCTGAGGACTTGTGTTTGTTTAATAAAACAATTAAGTGAATGAATCACCTGGGTGGAATGGAAGGAATGGTTTGTGTTAAGTGGTTCACAAGGCCCATGTTTATGGTTTACCTTGTGTATCTCACTTGTGGATGGCCACCCAGGAACAAAGAGATTTGAGATGTCAAATGTTGAGAAGCTTCAAGTGTAGCCACTTGGCATTATGGGCTCTGCCTGGATCATATAGGTTGCTAGAACTTAGCCATTTGGACAGTTGGTGGTAGTAGGAATGATAGGTTGGAACGCGTCCACTTGGTCTAAGGAAAGGCTTCTGAAAGATCTTGTCTTGGTGAAACCAAGTCTTGTGGGGAAAGTGCACCACCTCTGCAGAGTGTAAAATCTAAGTACTTAGCCATGTCCCTGGTAAAGGACAATTTGAGCATCAAGACATGGAAGCAATCAAGAATCTCATCATCCAAATTTCTAAGTTAAAAACTTGTGGTTGAACAAGGGTTAAAGGATCTTCAATCTTTGATTGGTAGATGCCTTGGGTGATTTTTGTGAAGCAAAAACTTAGTGTTTTCAAATGATAAGGAAAAATCTATTTTTGAGCAATGCAAGCCTCAACTCCACTTAGCCAAAAGCATATAGATGATAGACTCCACTATACTACCATAGTATCACTTGCCAATACAATTCAAATGTATTGACCCTTGTGGCTGTAACTTGTTATGTTGCAGGTTTGATTGATTTAGTGAAGTGTGTTGATTAGGATTACAAAGTCTACAACCAACATGTCTGCCTGTGGCACTTTGAAGATGAAGGACCCCATGCTTATAGATATTCAGCTGCAATGTAATGTAATAGCTAAATGAGCTATGAAAGATGTAATAAATTATTTTATTCCTGGTTATAAAGTTGTATTATGACCTTTGTTTCTTGATATTACATCTTAACTGTGGATGCTAGCTATTGATCCAGGGACTAGCATTGTAAACACAGGGGACTGTACCTTATTAAAGGTTGGGAACCTTACAAAGCGGAATCGTTTCGCAACTCACGCCACCCGGAACACCACAGCGCAATGGTGTGTCTGAACGCCGGAATCGAACTCTATTAGATATGGTGCGATCGATGATGTCTCTTACAGATTTGCCGTTATCATTTTGGGTTATGCATTAGAAACCGCTGCATTCACTTTAAATAGGGCACCATCTAAATCCGTTGAGACGACACCGTATGAACTGTGGTTTGGTGCTAAACCTAAGTTGTCGTTTCTTAAAGTTTGGGGATGCGAAGCTTATGTCAAGAAGTTGATGCCGGACAAGCTCGAACCCAAAGCGGAGAAATGCGTCTTCATAGGATACCCTAAGGAAACGTTTGGGTATACCTTCTACCACAGATCCGAAGGCAAAGTGTTTGTCGCAAAGAACGGATCCTTTCTTGAGAAGGAGTTTCTCTCGAAAGAAGTGAGTGGGAGGAAGGTAGAGCTAGACGAGGTTGTTGAACCTTCTCTTGAGTTGGAGAGTAGCGCGGCACTTGAAATTGTTCCAGTGCCGTCTGCACCAACAAGAGAGGAAGCTGATGACGAGGATCATGAAACTTCGAACGATGAGACTACTGAACGTCGCAGGTCGACAAGGTCGCGTGCCCCTCCTGAGTGGTACGGCAACCCTATCTTAACTGTCTTGTTAGTAGACAATAGTGAACCTGCGAACTATGAGGAAGCAATGATGAGCCCAGACTCTGAGAAATAGCTAGAGGCCATGAAATCCGAATTGGGATCCATGAGCGAAAACCAAGTATGGACTTTGGTAGACCCTCCTAGCGACCGTAAGGCCGTTGAGTGCAAATGGATTTTCAAGAAGAAAACGGACGTGGATGGTAATGTTACTGTCTATAAAACTCGACTTGTCGCGAAAGGTTTTCGACAAGTTCAAGGTGTTGACTATGATGAGACTTTCTCTCCCGTAGCGATGTTTAAGTCCATTCGGATTTTATTAGCAATTGCTGCATTTCATGATTATGAAATATGGCAGATGGATGTCAAGATTGCGTTCCTCAATGGCAAAATTGATGAAGAGTTGTATATGATGCAGCCCGAAGGTTTTGTCGATCCTAAGGATGCTGATAAGGTGTGCAAACTTCAGCGTTCCATTTATGGACTAAAGCAAGCATCTCGGAGTTGGAACCTTCGTTTTGATCAAGTGATCAAGAGCTTTGGATTTGTTCCAAATTGCTACGAAGCTTGTATCTACAAGAAAGTGAGTGGGAGCTCAGTGACATTTCTTGTACTATATGTGGATGACATATTGATTATTGGAAATGTCATTGGTATGCTTAACGATGTGAAGAGTTATTTGAATAAATGTTTTTCAATGAAATACCTAGGAGAAGCTACTTATATATTAGGCATCAAAATCTATAGAGATAGACAAAGACGCCTAATTGCTTTAAGCCAAAGTACATATCTAGACAAAGTTCTGAAAAGGTTCAGAATGGATAAGGCAAAGAAAGGTCCAGTGCCCATGTTGTTAGGTAAGATATTGAGCAAGGCTCAGTGTCCAGCTACGGTAAACAATAGAGAAACCATGAGCAAAGTGCCATATGCCTCGGCCATAGGTTCTATCATGTATGCCATGTTGTGTACTAGACCGGATGTGTCCAATGCTCTTAGTTTGACGAGCATATACCAAAGTGATCCAGGAGTGCAACACTGGACAACCGTAAAGAACATCCTAAAGTATTTAAATAGGACTAAATAAATGTTCTTGGTCTATGGAGGTGATGAGCAGCTCGTCGTAAAAGGTTACGTCGACGCTAGTTTCGACACCGACCCGGATGATTCTAAATCTCAGACAGGATACGTTTATATTTTGAATGGAGGAGCTATGAGCTGGAGAAGCTGCAAGCAATGCGTGATCGCGGGATCTAAAGTAGAATCAGAATACATGGCTGCTGCAGAAGCGTCAAGTGAAGGAGTTTGGATCAGGAACTTCATCACTGAGCTTGGTGTGGTTCCAAGTGCCTTGGACCCACTGGAGATATTGTGCGACAACACTGGCGCCATAGCACTGGCTAAGGAACCAAGATATCATCCAAAGACCAAGCACATCAACCGCCGATTTCATATGATTAGAGATTATATAAAAGATGGAGATATGAAGATTAGCAAAGTACATACGGATCTGAATGTCGCATATCCGTTGACTAAACCTCTTCCACGAGCAAAACATGATCAGCACCTTAATCCCATGGGTGTTAGATTGTTGCCAAATGTAAACTAGATTATTGACTCTAGTGCAAGTGGGAGACTGTTGGAATTATGCCCCAGAGGCAATAATAAAGATGTTATTGTTATAATTCTCGTTCATGATAAAGTTTATATTCCATGCTAGAATTGTATTAAGCAGAAACTTTGATACTTGTGTGGTTTATGAACAACACCGTGTCCCTAGTATGCCTCTATGGACTAGCTCATTGATTAATGATGGTTAAGGTTTCCTAACCATAGACATGAGTTGTCGATTAATAATGAGATCATGGCATTAGGAGAATGATATGATGGACAGACCCAAATCAAGCAGAGCAATTAGATCGTGTCATCGTGTTCATCTTTGCGAAGCTTTTTCTTATGTCAAATATTGTATTCCTTAGACCATGAGATAATGCAACTCCCTTGTATCGGAAGAAAGCTTTGAGGTCATCAAACGTCATCCTATGTGAGGGTGATCATAAAGGTGTCTCTCAGGTGATCAGAAAGTACTTATTGGGTTGTATGTATCGAGATGGGATTTGTCCCTCCCAAGTCGGAGAGATATACTTCGGGCCCACTCGATAATCGATATCAACACCGCTTGCAAGCACGTGGCTAAGGAGTTGATCACAAAGTGATATCGGATTACGGAACGAGTAAAGTACTTGTCGTGAACGAGATTGAACTAGGTATGCTGATACCAACGATCGAATCTCGGGCAAGTAAAATATCGCGTGACGAAGGGAATATGAAAATGGGATTAATTGAATCCTAGCATCGTGGTTCATCCGATATGATCATCGATGAATATGTGGGAGTCAATATGGGTTTCCAGATCCCGCTGTTGATTATTGATAGAAGATCATGTCTGCATATTCTTGAACCCGTATGGTCACACACTTAACGTGTCTTGACGCTAGGATAGAATGGATAAATGGTTTATAAGTTTTTGTTCGAAGTCTCAGATGATATCCAGGACATCACAAGAGGTTCCGGAATGGTCCGGAGAATAAGATTCATATAAAGGAAAGCAGTTTTTGGATTTCGGAATCGTTTCGGAGTGTTCGGTATTGTACCGGAAGGTTCTAGAAGCTTCTGGAGTGGGAACAACGTGGCCCCACTGTCGGAGGGGTGCGTGGGCCTATGAGGGAGTGCCCTGGTCGCATTGGGCCTGGGGCACAAGGCCCCATAGGCCCAGCCGGCCAAAACCCCAGGGGATACCCTAGGAAACCTTCTAGAAGGGAGGGGGAAGACTTGCCCCCCACTCCACCCTTGGGGCCGCCACCCTAGGTCTTGGAGGAGGGGGCAAGGGGGCCGGCCAGCCCCCTATATAAGGTGGGCAGGGGGCGCACCCTCCCCTCACCCCAAACCATAGCCGCCAGCTGCTGCCCTACCTCTCTCTCTCTCTCCCGACTGCGTGCAGGCGAAGCCCTGCTGCAGAAACTCTCCACCATAGCACCACGCCGTCGTGTTGTAGATCCAATCTATCTCTCCACCCCACTTGCTAGACCGAGGAAGGAGGACACGTCGCGGCACCGTACGTGTGCATCTCTCGGAGGCGCCGCCACTTGCGGCGTAGGATTGGATCGGATCGCGAGGAGGAGACGGCGAGTACGACTACACCAACCACGTTCTATTGAACGTTTCCGCTGTGCGATTTCTTCAAGGGTATGAAGATCTCATCTATCCCTCTCATTTATTGCATCTCCTAGATTAGATCTTGGATTTCCCGTTTGCATCCGTAGAATTTTTTTGATTTACTATGCTACAAAACCCTTCAGAGCTTGCTTCTAGCGCCGTAATCGCGGCTGCGATGGCACGAGCTCTTGTGCCTTCGAGGAAGGTCGTGCTCTTCATCTTCGGATGAAGGTGTGGGGATGTGGTTGAACTTGACCGTAGCCTTCTTATTTGGCTCCGTAGGAGCTTCTCTGTGAAGCGCAGCTCCAACGAGTCCGAGTCCGGTAAGCGCGGGCTTGTGCATGCCCCTTTTCGTGTCCCCCTCCGGAGGTGGATGGGACACGAGGTACGCGATGGCTGCCATGATCGCAGCTTGCGGCATCTTCGGAATGACGTTGCCGTCGGCATCCATCTCCATGAAGGACGCGTTGAGGACCCGGGTCAACTCGCAACGCTCCTTGGGGTCCATGTTCTCCTTCCGAGAATGGTGCTTGTTGCCATGGTTGCCGTGCTAGCTGGAGCAAATGCCCATGGCGGAGAGCGCAGCTCGCCGCGCACTGGACTCCAAGGCTGCTTGCTTGCGTTTGTCAAGCACCTCTTGCATCTTCACCTACTTCTTGTGCTCCTCGACTAGGAGCATGTGGTACGCTATCAGTAGGTCCCGCGAGGCACCCACGGGCAGGATCTTGTTGCCTGCTACGGCTTCGCGTGCTTGAGCCCATCCTTCCTCGCTAAGGCGGATGACCCGATCGGTGTCCTCCCCGTTGGGTGGGGGACTGGCTTCTTCTGTTCCCACCGTTTCTACCCTGTGGGTTGGGTGGCGGGTTGGGTGCGTGATGTTCTACATCACTCTGGATGACTACGGCGCATTGGTAGCATTCGTAGATTGGATCACTGTTGCCGCAGCTTTCGGATCCGGAACCGTAGGTCCCTTCCTCCGATGGTGGCTCGCACATATCTGAGTTGCAGCTGATGTCGTCATAGGACTCATCTGTCGATGGTGATGTGCGTAGCACGGGATGTGGGGCCCATGAAGCGGGCCTGATCGATGGCAGGGGCACTCGCTCTGGGAGGCGGAGAGTGCTGGTTTCCCCACCTGGAAGCAGAAGCTCCCGAATAGGATCTCGAGTCCGTCGCCAATGGTCTCGAAGTCCTTCAGGGTGGCTGGCGAGTGGGCGGTGAAGTCGAAGGCGCCAAAGAGGAGATGACTCTCTGTCGTCGCGGAGTTGTAGATCGCTTTAGTTGGGACCGTCACGATCGCACAATCAGCGCCCCAGTTCCCACAGACGGCACCAATTAACGAGGTTTAATCTCGTCAATTCCCATTGTTATCGACTTGGGTTTTGGAGAAGATGGGGATGCTGGAGATCACGGAACGATTAGAAAACAAGCAATACGGGACACGAGGTTTACCCAGGTTCAAGCCCCCAGAGGGAAAACCCTACTCCTGCTTGTCTGCTCTTGATTATGATGGAACCGAAGGTTACAGGGTGCACAGATGCAATCTGGTGTGGAGGTGGGTATGCGGTGGTGTGCGAGAGAGAGATCTAGGTCGTACCCTCCTAGCCTTTATATAGAGGTAGGAAGGTCCCGGGTACAATACCGAGTCGGTTACAGGTTTTAGGGTTTACCCCTTTGAATATTCTATCTACTCCAGTCTTGCTCTCCAAGGATCTGAAGGCGTCATGGGCCTTGGCCACCCGAAAGTCTTCATGGGCTGGCGCATATTTGTCGTGAGCCTTCCTTGGGCTGGACCAGGTATGCTAAGATCGTGTACCCGCAGGGTATAACCATGTCATTAGTGTAGGAGGGTGCTACTAGAGAGATGATTGAGCCAGTTCGTCTATACCTCCAGGACCTCGAGGGCCTTATTAGACACCTCGACACAGATAGGACCAACATCATGCTTAGCAATGACAAGCTCCAGGTTCAGTTGAGGGAGAAGGACAAGCTCTTCGCGGAGCAAGACGAGATCGTCAAGGAGATGGAGGCTAGATTCGAGAGCCAGGACAAGAAGTTCAAGAATCAAGAGAAGAGAGTTCAGGACAGAAACAAGAAGATCAAGGACATGAGGTACGAGATAGAGGCCAAGGACTTTGAGTTAGAGACTCAGCAGAGAGTGATTGAGAGGCTTCGCTCGCAAAAGAGAGCTCTTCGTGCGAAGATTGAGGCCTTGACCACTAGTGTAGAGGAGTACAAGGCCGCCATGGAGACAGCACGTCTTGCTCTTATTGACGTGGAGGTCGACATGGAGGAGTAGTGTAGACTACTCGACTATCTTTTATCTATCATACTTTGATTATTGAGTCGCAATGACCATCTAACATGTGGATGGCTTGCTATGGTGTGTTTACTTTTTCCAAAACTTGTTGTTTATGTTGTTAAACTCCTTGTTATCTTGTGAGTGTTATTGTGTTTGTTGCTATGTGATGTATTGTGCATGGAATCTATGGGTTATATCTCATTACTTATCCTTATTGAAACCACAGATGCCTCCCCGTCGTGCCAACCTGAACCCAAACAACAACAATAACGTCAACCCCGAGATGTAGTAGTTGATGACAGCTCAAGCTCAACCAATGCAGATGATGACCCAGCTCCTGGCCAATCAAAACCAGAACAACAACAACAATCCCAACAATCCACCAGCATTTGACATGCTTACGAGATTTTTGAGGTTGAGGCTAGCCAAGTTCTCGGGAACAACTGATCCAATGGTATCCAATGACTGGCTACGTTCCGTGAACAAGGACCTAGTCACTGTTGGCTGCACTGATGAAGAAAAGGTCAGGTTCGCAGCACATCTGCTTGAAGGACCAACAACAACCTGGTGGGACAACTTTCAGATCACCAGTCCCCTTGAGGATGTGACATGGGCTATCTTTGAGGATGGTTTCCGCACTGCCAACATCTCATCAGGAGTGATGAACCTAAAGAAGAAAGAGTTCCACAATCTGAAACAGCGTCACCGTAGTGTGGCTGAGTACATTGAGGAGTTCAACAATCTGGCGCGCTATGCACTAGATGATGTTGATACTGATGCCAAGAGGAAGGATAAGTTCCTAGAAGGATTGAATGATGAATTGAACCTGCAGCTATCTTTTGCCTATGTCCCAACATATCAATCATTTTGTGACAAGGCCACCATCTTGTATAACAAGATGAAACAGTTTGAGGGCAGGAAGAGGAAGCATAACTTTGATAAGCATAGCTCGGGATCGTCTCACAAGCGTTCCCATAATGATTATAGTGGAGGTTCTGGATTCCACAAGCATGGGAAGTATAATAGCCACCACAATCATTACCACGACAACAAGCATCATCGCAGTCATCACAGTGACAAGTATAAGCACCACAAGAGTGGACACAAGAACCACCATACTGGAAGTGGTAATGGGAGTCAGCCTGCAAAAAGAGACATCAGTCAGGTTGAGTGCTTCAAATGCAAGAAATCTGGGCACTATGCTAATGAATGCCCAGAAAACTAAGTTGAAGGAGCCAATAAGCCCAACCCTTTCCAAAAACGAGAAGTTAACCACATCAATGTGGAAGAAATTTATGAAGAGTCTGATACCGGCGCATCACATTCATTCATATCAAGAGCATTTGTTGATAAAAATGGACTTCCAACTGAAACCATTGGGTGTCCTATAAAAGTAAGCTCTCCTGGTGGAGAGATGATAGTGAATTTTTGATGTCATGATCTAGTGATAGAATTTGGAAAGTATAAGTTTCCAGTTAGTTTGATAATCCTAGATTCCCAAGGATTGGATGTTATTTTGGGCATGGATTGGATGACTAAGAATGAAGGAGTACTAGATTGTGCCAATCGTACTGTCACCCTCACAACCCCAGATAAGAAACGGATTAGGTTCAAGTCTAACTTTGAATCTAAAGGGAGTAAGTTAAATTCTCTTAAGGGGGTTAGCATAGACAGTGTGCTAATTGTGAGGGAGTATCCAGATGTGTTTCCGGAGGAAGTGCCTAGAATGCCACCAGATAGAGATGTAGAATTTCTGATTGACTTACTGCCGGGATCAGGACCAATAGCAAAGAGACCCTACAAGATGTCAGTTGATGAGTTGAAAGAACTCAAGAAACAACTTGGAGAATAGTTGCAGAAAGGATTTATTCAACCAAGTTCTCCATCTTGGGGTGCACCGGTTCTGTTTGTTGAGAAGAAGGATAGAAGCCAAAGGTTATGCATAGATTACCGTTCACTCAATGAGGTGACTATAAAGAACAAGTATCCTTTGCCTAGAATCAATGATCTATTCGATGAGCTAGAAGGAGCCCGTGTGTTCTCAAAGATTGATCTCCGATCAGGCTACTTTCAGTTAAAGATTAGAGAGAAAGACATACCTAAGACTGCTTTCACCACTAGGTATGGTTTGTATGAGTACACCATGATGCCATTTGGTTTGACAAATGCACCAGCTTATTTCATGAACATGATGAACAAAGTGTTCATGGAATTTCTTGACAAGTTTGTTGTCGTATTCATCAATGACATTTTGATCTATTCCAAGAGCAAAGAAGAACATGAAGAGCATTTGCGATTGATACTTGAGAAGCTTAGGGAGCACAAACTGTATGCCAAGTTTAGTAAGTGTGAATTCTGGCTGAATGAAGTTGGATTTCTCGGACATATTGTGTCAGGAGATGGAATAGCTGTCGATCCCGCAAAGGTGTCAGCTGTAACTGAGTGGGAATCTCCCAAGTCAGTTCAAGAAGTTCGTAGTTTCCTTGGTTTGGCAGGGTACTATAGAAGATTCATTGAGAATTTCTCAAAGTTAGCTAAGACAATGATGGAGTTACTCAAGAAAGAAAAGAAGTTTGACTGGACTGAAGGATGTGAACTTAGTTTCCAAGAATTGAATAAGAGACTAGTGACATCACTAGTCTTATGTCTGCCGGATTTGGAGAAGAATTTCCAAGTATATTGTGATGCATCTCACCAAGGATTGGGTGGATTTTTGATGCAAGATGGGAAAGTTGTGGCTTACGCCTCGAGACAACTCAAAACTCATGAAGTAAATTATCCTACTCATGAATTAGAGTTAGCATATGTTGTCCTTGCACTAAAAACATGGAGACATTATCTTTTGGGAAAATGTTGTGAGGTGTTCACGGATCACAAGAGTCTAAAATATATCTTCACTCAGAAAGAAATCAATATGAGACAAAGAAGATGGCTTGAACTCATCAAAGACTATGACATGAGTTTGCAATACCACCCCGGTAAAGCAAATGTTGTAGCAGATGCTTTGAGCCATAAGGTTTATGTGAATGGCCTTACTAAGGGAGAATTGCCAGATGATCTGTGTGCCCAATTCAAAGATCTCAGATTGGAAATAGTACCTGATGGACATCTCATGTCATTGGATGATCAACCCACATTGTTGGAAAAGATCAACGAAGCCCAAAAGTTGGAAAAGGAAATTGAAGAGATTAAAGGAAAAATTAGCAAAGGGAAAGCTAAAGGATTCCATGAAGACGAACATGGTACTTTATGGTATGGAAAACGTATCTGCATTCCGCAAGATCCGGAGCTTTGGAAACTGATTCTGCAAGAAGCACACAACTCACCATATTCTATTCATCTAGGTAACACAAAAATGTACATGGATGTGAAGGAAAGATCCTGGTGGAATAATCTCAAAAAGGACATTGCAAAACATATTGCTTCGTGTGATGTGTGTAGCCAAGTAAAGGAGGAGCATCAGAAACCGGCAGGGTTATTGCAACCACTACCTATTCCTGATTAGAAGTGGGATAAGGTTGGTATGGACTTCATCACCGGACTGCCAAGGACTAGATCCGGATATGATTCTATTTGGGTAGTTGTAGATCGTCTAACTAAAGTGGCTCATTTCATACCTGTGAAGACAACCTATACAAGTGCTAAGTTAGCCAAGATCTATATGAATAGGATTGTACGTCTGGATGGTGTACCCAAGAGTATTGTGTCGGATAGAGGAACTTAGTTCACCTCACAGTTTTGGCGACAATTGCATGAGTCACTAGGAACAAGATTGGAATTCAGTACAGCTTTTCACCCCCAGACTGATGGACAGACAGAAAGTACCAATCAGATTTTGGAGGATATGTTGAGGGCATGTGCCCTAGACTATGGTGCTAGTTGGGATGAAAGTCTGCCTTACACAGAATTTTCTTACAATACCAGCAATCAAGCCAGCATTGAGATGGAACCGTTTGAATTTCTCTATGGAAGGAAGTGTACTACGCCACTATTATGGAGTGGTGTTGGAGAAGGGAATTTGTTCGGACCAGAACTGATTAAAGAAGCTAAAGAGATGATTAAATTGGTAAAGGATAGATTAAAAATAGCACAGTCCCGACAAAAGAGCTAGGCAAATCCAAAGCGTAGGGAAGTCACCTATGATGTAGGTGATAGAGCATATCTTAGAGTCTCACCACTTCGTGGTGTGAAGAGATTTGGAGTCAAAGGAAAATTGTCACCAAGGTATGTTGGACCATTCGAGATTTTGAGTCGCAAAGGAGAAGTGGCTTATGAGATTGAATTGTCCAAATCTCTCTCTGCTGTTCACAATGTGTTTCATGTGAGTCAGTTGAAGAAATGCCATCCGGAGATGGAAGAAACTTCTTTGAAGGATACTATACCCTTGGAAGAGGTTCAATTGGAAAGTGATCTCACCTATGAGGAGAAACCTATCAAGATTCTTGAGACTGCAGAAAGAGTTAATCGTACCAAGACTATCAAATTATGCAAGGTTCAGTGGAACCATCACTCCGAAGAAGAAGCAACTTGGGAAAGAGAAGACGGCCTTCGGAAAGATCACCCTCACCTATTTGCTAGCCAATCTGAATCTCTAGGGCGAGATTCATCTTAAGGGGTTTAGATTTGTAACATCCCAAAATTCATAAATTACAAAAGCTTGCATTTTATTCATGCACTCATAGCATTCTTGACTTGCACAAAAATTTTCAAATCAAAACTCCAAATAAAAACAATTTTATGCCAATTATCTATATATCAATAAGGCATGGTTTTATTTTATTTTCAAAGGATCCAAGTGTAGTGGACTAAACAGTAGTGTTTTATACACAAATAAGTGCAAGGTTCACACTACAAAAATCTAGAGAAAATTTGAAATCAAACTCAATTGAATTTGGCTTGAAAATGGATCCTAAAAAATCAAATAGAAAAATAAAAACTAAAAAAAAAACAGGCGCTAGCTTTTCAGCCTAGTGCTAGAAACGGCCCAGCAGCCCACCTGAGGCATCCCCCTCCCCCTCTCTCTCACACGCGCTAGCCCTACCTTGCTGTCACTACCCTATGGCGCCGTCCAGCTCAGCATCGTCTTCCCCACCCCGCGCACGCAGACGTCGTCGCCGCCCGTTTCCTCCCCCATCAACACCATGTTGATTACGCGCTTAATAGCCATTGATCCCCTGCGTGATTCCCTCGCCCCCGCTGGCTACTTAACCCCCTCGCCGCTGCGTTCATTTCCCCCCAACTCTCCTCGCCAGAATGCCACCAGGCTGCACGTATTTGCACTTGCAACGCCGCTGCCTAAGCAACTCCGGCAACGCATTCCGGTGAGCTCCATGCTCCCCTCCGCCTCTCGTTCATATGAGCTTGTCGTCAGATGCTTGCGCACCTTCTCACACCTTTGGTTTGTTCTAAATTTCCCCAGGTCGTCATCCCCGTCAACCCCCCGCGAACAACCGAAGCGTCGCTCGACTCCGACGAGCAATCACGGTAATTTCTGAGCGCCCCTCGACCTCTGCTTCATACAATTAGGTTCGCCATGTCTTTGCGCAGCTGCTAATGTCTTTCGTTTGCCGTACTATGACCTAGGTCGTCGCCTTTGTCTCCGGCAGTGAACACCCGAAGCTAGGTTAAACTCCGGCGAGTTCCTGAGCTCGTGTCCGTGCGCCCCTGTCCAAGCCAGTGGCACGTCGAGCTTCACCACATCTTCACGAGTCTGGTAAGCCACAGTGCTGTCTATATCCCCCTCTACAATCGCCGGAATGCCACCGCCAGTAAAGCCGCCGCCGTTGTAGCCACGCGCGCTGCCAGACTATGGTCGCTTGCATCGTAGTCGTTAGATCTGGATCCAGTAGATCTGATTAGATCACTTAACGAAGGGGTATGCATAGATCTGAGCCACAGGATCTAACTTAAATCCTACAGCCCACGTTGGCCGATCCACACGAAGCGGTACGGGCCAATTAGATGCGTCCACATGTCTGAGATTTAGATTTAAAATCTGTTTTTGAATCTATTAGAGATTCAAACTTGTAAAATTCATAACTTTTGTTCTATTTATCCAAAAAATGCAAATAATATATCATTGGATTCAGAAAATTAAATCCTACACTACTGTGGGCTTGAATTTTGTATTTTTCTTCTGTAAAATTTTATTTATTTGCAGAATAAATTATAGGCTTATTTTTTTCATATAAATTTTTTAGAAAATGTTTTTAAAGCAAATTTAAGTTTATTTAGACTATAAATAGTGAGTTTCATGTTCAGTACTGTTTGGTTTGAATGGTTTAGTGTAGAAAATTCATTTCATTGCATTTGCATGCATTCTTATATTTATTTTTTCTTGATTATATGAATGAAAATTTGGTGCTATCATTTTATGTGTAGATTTTGGTGCTAGTGGTGCTTGTGATTGTGAAGATTGTTGCTACAACCCTAACTACCAAGGCAAGTGGTGCTTCATGTGTTTTTTCCTATTATTTTTTGACTATGCACTAGTGATATTTTGGATAGGGCTTGCATGGAATTTTCTAAGTATATGTTTTGCTATGCCTTGGGAAATCCTAGTAGTTGTAGTCTTAGTAGAATATTTATCTAAGTTAAGATACTTGTTATGTTATCATGCTTAGACTAGCTAGTAGCAAACAAGGGTGGATTATATTCATGCTATGGAAATTTTGCTAAGTCTTTGACTTATGTTTTTGCCTCATAAAACAACTAAGTGAATGAATCATCTGGGTGGAATGGTATGATTGGGTTATGTTGAGTGGTTACACAAGGCCCATGTCTATGGACTACCTTGTGTATCACACTTCTGGAAAGCCACCCAGGAACAAAGGGATTTGAGATACTTAGTGTTTAGAAGCTTCTAGTGCAACAACATGGCATATGGGCTCTGCCTTGATCATATAGGTTGCAATAACTTAGCCAGATGGACAGTCGGTGGTAGGGTCATAGGATGGAACTCATCCATGGTGGTGTAAGGGAAGGCTTCTAAAAGGTCTCATATCGATGCATGTCGATTCTTGTGGGGAAAGTGCACCACCTCTCGAGAGGGTAAAACCTAAGTACTTAGTCGTGTCCCTGGCAACGGACAATTTGAGCATCAAGACATTGAAGCTATCAAGGATCTCCTCATACCAATTTCTAAGTTAAAAACTTGTGGTTGAACAAGGGTAAAGGTTCACCAATGTCTATTGGTGGTTCCTTGGGAGTTTTTGTCAAACAAAAACTTAGTGTTTTTCAACTGAAAGGAAAAACCTATTTTGATCAAAGCAAGCCTAAGCTACACTTAGCCAAATTCATATAGATGTTAGAAACTACTATTCTACTATGGTATCACTTGCCAATACAATTCCAAATGTATTGACCCACTGTGGCTGTAACTAATGATGTTGCAGGTTACTCTGATGAGGATTAGGGTTATGAGTCTACACTCAACATGCTTGCCTGTGGCACATGAAGATGAATACTTTACTTTATTTACTCATGTTGTGAACTCTTGTACTAGCCTTTGGCTATGGAGTTGTAAAAGACTATGTTTATCTCTAGAATGACGATGTAATAAAGTCCTTTGTATCTATGTACTTCATCTTAAACTGTGGATGCTAGCATTTGATCCAGGGACTAGCATTGCAATCAGAGGGACATTTACCTTATAAAGTTGGGGTCTTACAGGATCCATACATCCCCAACCTTAGGTGGTATCATAGGTTCATTATTATATCTTTCAATCTTCTCTTTATAACATAATTTTCTAGGTAGGAACCAAATCCTACTTGATGACCATTAAAAGATGGATCATTAGAAAACATTTGCAACAAGTTAATGAGTTCATGCAAGTTACATTTATCTAGATAAAGTAGAGGTTGTTTTATTTCACTTAGCATTTTAAATTATACTTGTTTATCATTTGTTATCATTAGTGTTTCATTTTCCTCCATCATATTAAGAGTTTCCCATGATTTATCTATTACTAACTGCACATATTTGATTATTTCCTCATGGTTCTTTTGAGATTGAATAAGATTTTTAAATGATGTGACTTCTTGTGTTCGGAGATCTACCCTTTCAAATAAAGCATCTTTTCTTTCAAACTTAGCTATAAATTCCTTGTTAAGTTCCTTTTGGGTAGCTATAAAGGATCGCATGGTGCTTTCTAAATCATTAGAAGCATTATTACCACTAGCATCTTTATTAGGAACAAAAGGTGGCCTACCATATGATTTATTATAGTTGTTTCCATATCCATTACTACCAAAGTTTCTTATGTAGTTGACATCTACATTTTCATTGGTGTTTGCTACTAATTCTTGTAGAGGATCATTATCGGTATTTTGCTTAGATATTTAGGCAAATATGGCATCAAGTTTACTTCTTGTGGAGTCTAGTTATTCAATGGAGTTAACTTTCTTAGATGCGTTTGGTGCTTGTTTAGTATGTAATTGACTATGGTTGTGGAGCATGCTTTCTAGGATAGTTTTAGCTTCATGCACAGTTTTACTCATGAATGCACTACCGAAGTGGAATCTAGAATGATTCTTTGGAATATAGAATGCTTCTTGACATAATATTTAGGCCATTATCAAAGTAATGCAATAATGTCCATTCATTTAGTCCATGTGATGGGCAAGATCTAAGCATGTTTTTAACTCTCTCCCAAGCTCTGGCTACATGTTCATTATCATTTTGTCTAAATGATAGGATACTATTTATGTTTTGTAAGATCTTAACAGGTGGGTAGTATTTCTTAATGAAAGCTTATTTTAGGTCATCCCAAGAGTTTATACTAGCAGTAGGAAGTAATAATAACCATTCTTTAGCTCTGCCGCTTAGTGAAAATGCGAATAGTTTAAGTTTGACAATGTTATTTTCCACATTTTTAAACTTTTGCATATCACAAATTTAACAAAAATCATGCAAATGCATAGAGGCATCCTCACTAGAACTCCCACCAAATTGTTCTTTAGTTATAAGATTTAAAAGACGAGGACTTACTTCAAAACTTCCAGCAGTAATTTCAAGAGTGGCAATAGGTCTAGCTATGAATTGATCATTAGGGTGTTTGTGTAGTCACAAAGTTCTGTTCCTCTTTCACCCATGTTTGCAAATAAAAAGTTGATACTAATTTTTATGTGTTTTCTATTTTAAGGAAAATTTAAAATGACTAAAAACAAGACAAAATAAAATACTTTAAAAATCTAAAAGGAGAAGAAAAAGCTCATACGGGTGCAACCCAGTGGCGAAGGACGAAAAAACTTTGAGGTTGGGAGAACTTATTAACACAAACCGATAGTACAATGGTAAATTGATTCTAATGATAAAGAGAAACCTTTGTAGTAAATCATACAAAATTTACTAATGCACAAGAAAAAATCAGTATCCAAAACCATCCAAAGGTGCTTGTACTAATGGATAGGTTAAGGGAAGGTAATGAACGAACCAACAGTAGACACCATGACCGTGCCATGTGCATACAGAAGAAATACTAGTCACAAGTCACGAAAAAAACCTTGCAAGCTACCCGAGGTAGATGAACTGCACGGGCGGGCTGGAGGTTAGGTTATGTATACATGGACGACATTGTTGTCAAGGCCGCCGCCGCCAACGATCTAGCTATCCACGCTGGCGCGATCCGCCTATGGACCGTTGTGCTCCCAGGTAGGTTTCCTGCCGGCCGAGCTGCGCGGTCATCGTCTCCCATCTTGATTCGATTTTTTTCATCTCTACTTCCTGCCTCGGTGGAAGGAACTAACAAACAACACTGAGTCGATCCGCACCAGGCCGGTGTTCCGTTGTCCAACTCAGCCCAACTCAGCCCAGTAGCTAGTCAACTAGCCCACCTCTGTCCTTCCCTTTCTTCTCCAATCGCCCTCGAACAAACAGAACTGGAACAAGGAACAGAGTTGAATGACCAGCGACTGATGCACATGTGTACTCAATTTTTTTGGCAAAATCAAGGTAGGACGACTGCCCTACCCTGCCCAAAGGGGCCCTTCGCCACTACCTCCCAAGCTTGGGTTGCTGCACAAGTTGATGAAGATGACGGTGCTAGAAAATAGATTACCAATTGTCATAGGAGCTTCACAACACTACAACAACTGAAGGCAGTTGACTTCGCTGATGATTCCTAGGATGGCTCTCCTGCCACCGATGATGCAGCTTCAAAGTCTCCTGCACCAGAGGCATGTATGCGGAAATCAAAGTCAGATGCAAGGTGGAAAACTTGGCTACAAGCCTCCTGCTACTTTTATCTAAGTCCAGCATGTATATATTTGTACAATTGTTTAAGCAAGTGCTGGTTTATCCATTATTCTGGTTTTTATGCTTGACCTTTCGTGAGAAGGAAAACCCTTAGCATAGAACTATGAGCTTAGGCGATGATGCCTAATGGCACCATCCAAAACCTTAGTGCAAAATGCCGGCTTCGAATGCCGAAAAGTCACTACTCTAGAATCCACATAAAAACAACAGAAAACGTGTAGACCAAAAACTTAAGCTAACGCACATAGGCAGAATTTTCACAACTGTAAATGCAAAGCTTGCGCATAAAGGGTTTTTCATGATCCAAAAATGAACACTAAAGGAGGTAAAAGAATCAGGTATATGAGGGAACCAAATGCTTCATTTCATTGATCATATAAAGGTATATAATATATAAGAAAATATGATAAGTGTAAAAGGGACATAGTTGTGCTATGTTCCATGGCCGATCAAACTTCGGAGAGTCGTCATCAGGTTCACGTCGCTTGCGCTTATGATATTTGTTTGGCCTATCTTTCAACTCGTGAATATCATTCAGCAGCGCTTTGCTTATAATGAATGGTCCTTCCCAAGGCGTGGATAATTTGTGTGACTAGTTCTTCTTAAGTCAGAGCACTAGACCCCCTCTTTAAACAAGTGATGCCTAACATGGCGACTATGGTAGCTACGTAGCTTCTGCCGGTAGATGGCAGATTTTTGGGCTGTTGATGGCAACAATTCTGGCCACTTTTTGTTGGGACTCCAAGTGCAGAGTGTTGTTGCAAGATTCTTTTCCCCACAAGGGTGATTTGAGGGTTTATATCGAACTCTCAGGGAATTGGAAGTATATTTGTCTTATCCTCTACAAAAAACCTGTAAATTAAAATAATTTTTCTTGTGTTGCCAACTCCACCAAGTGGTTGTCAAGCACAAGGTTTCTTATTACTAATATGAAATAAAGTATAATATAAACTAAAATAAATAAATAAAATAAAGTAAAGTAATGAAACTAAATGATATGGAAGATAGTAGAGTTGTTTTTAGGTTTTTATGAGTGATTGCAAGTAGCGAAAGTATTTTTGTATTTTTGAAATAATAAATTGCATAAAATATAAAAGATAGTAGATGCAATGTATAGGTGTTTATAATGATAAAAATCAGACCGGGGTTCATGGTTTCACTTGTCTACTCTCTTTTTAAGATGCAGTGATCACAAAGCAATTCATCAATGATAAAGAGTCATGGAACTTCTATATGTGTTTGATAAATAAATCAATATGGGCATCATGTTCTAACATAGAGATGAAATACATTTCTCTTATACTCCTCAAGAAAGGGAAACTCCATGCAATCTTGAATTAAGAATAAATAAGAGTATAGCTTTAAGCAATATATCATGATGTTTGAAATACAAATATGCTACCTTGATCTAACAGGGTTATCACACTGTCACATGATAACTATAGCACAGGATTTCACTTTATCCCTAGTGAAGCAGCAAAAGAAAGGTAAAAACCAAAGTAGATTGTCTTGAATATTGTTTCTCACAATTCAATCTCTACCACCATGCTACTTCATCTAATACACACTTCTCCCCATACAAGTTCTTGCATACAAGTTGGATCAAAAAAAGCAATTAAGAACGGGGTGCATGATATGCATCTATCAATACATCTTACACAAAATACATTCCAATCTCAAATATCAAATCATAGAACAAAGATACACCACATAGGAATTACAAATATGACAATAATCATGTAGGGCAGCTCATATGGTACTAGATCTATGAAGAACAAGAGATAAATAGATCAAGTTAGTGCCACAAACCCATAGCCCGGAGGTGGAATACTCCCTCTTCATAATGGTGATGATGATGGAGATGTTGGGGAGGGTGGAGATCTCCCCGAAGGTGGCTCTGGCGGAGTTTCCCCCTCCAATCTCTGATGGATCTGACTCTGTTTGGTGGTGTTTTCGTATCTGGTGTGCCCATCTCGAGTAATCCCTGGGGGATCCTTATATAGGGATTTTTAGGTCAAGAGAACTCTATGGGCGAAAGAATCAAGGCGATCAGACAACCGAGGAGGGATATAGCATAGGTAGCGTGCCCACCTGGGTTGGGTGCGCCACCTAGGGTATCTTGGTCCTCTTGGCCCTCCTGGTGGGATTCTTGTGCTCCAGATGCTTCTCGTGGATAAATATTGGCATTCCCAAAGTGCAGGTCCATTTTACTTTGTAAGGTCCTGAAACATCAAAAACATTGAAAAGAGGGTTTTTCTGCCCTGTCGGGTTATAGCCAAAATAAAGGGTATCATTGGTAAATCCCCAAAAATCAATATAAAACATGGATAACATTATATATGATGCAAATATGTGGGAAAAGAAGTTAACAAACTACAAAGTTCACTTATGCATTTTACATGCATCAGCTGCCAAAACGCGTTCCTCCTCGAGCAGGTCCATAGATAGGCGTCTGGATTCTTCAGCATCATCCTCGTCATAGGTGGCAACTATTGGTGCATCATAGAGGATGTAGGATGGTAGGAATGCTTCTTCTCCATATACCATGAAGAAAGGGGTGTAGACGGTATATCTGTTGGGAGTAGTTCTTAAACTCCACAATACAGATGGTAATTCCTCCGCCTAGGATCCAGCTGCTCTATGTAGCGGTGCCTCTAAGCATGGCTTGAGTCCCTGTAGAATTAGTCCATTAGCCCGTTCAACTTGACCGTTGGATTGTGTATGTGACACAGATCCTAGGTCAAGGCGGATGCCTTTCTCGTGACAGTAAGCCTCGACTTCTCCGAGTGACAAGTTGCTACCATTGTCGGTGATGATGCTATGTGGGAGACCAAATCTCACCACTAGATCCCAGAAAAATTTAAGGGTTGTTGCCCCCATTGAGCTTTCTAATTGGTTTAGCTTCTATCCATTTAGTGAATTTGTCAACTACAACTAGCAGATGCGTAAACCCACAACGTGTTGTCTGCAATAAAGGGAATATGCCCTCAGAGGCAATAACAAAGTTGTTATTATAAGTATTCCAAGTATATGATAGATGTTTATTTTGCATGCTATAATTGTATTAATACAGAAATTTTAATACATGTGTGTTTAATAAACAAATAGAATGTTCCTAGTTATGCCTGTCTTTTAAACTAGCTCGTTGATTAACAAGATGATCAAGGTTTCCTGATCATGGACATTGGATGTTGTTAATAACGAGGTCACAACATTATTGGAATGATGTGATGAACATTCATCGGAAGTATAGCATTACGATCAAAGTAATTGTGTTTATATTTCTATATCATCATATGAAGTAATCCTAGTCCTTAGACCATGAGATCATGTCAATCACTAACACCGGAAGAGTATCTTGATAACATCAAAAATCACACCGTAACAGGGTGACTATAAAGTTGGGTTCAGTGCTATGAAGGTGTTATGTAGATGCTCATGGATCAAGAGTAGAATTTTTCCATCCCAATGATGGATAGATATATTCTGGGCCCTCTCGGTGATATCACATTTGTTAGCTTGCAAGAAAGTGATGTGATCACTAGAATGTTGCATCACGGGAATGAGAAAAGAGTACATGTTGGTAACGAAATCAAACTAGGTCTGGAGATACCGACAATCGAATCTCGGACATGTAATATATCGCGAGACAAAGGGAATAAGTTAATAGCATAAAAGGTTCTCACGATCATAAGAAGTCATCGTTGGATGTGTGGGAGTCAGTATGGATCTCGAGGTCCCGCTTATGATTATTGATCTGAGAGGGGTCTCGATCATGTCTGCATTATTAGGGAATCGTAGGGTGACACACTTAAGAGACACCTACATCATTTGGAGCAAATATGTTCTAGGCGAAAGAATTACAAAGCGTTGGAATTATTTAAATGGACACCAGAATTGTTTTGGGTGAAATTGCTCAAATTGTTTCTGCATGTGAAATTGAAAAGTAGCAAGGGGTTTTATGTGAATGTTTGTTAATTAATTTAATTGACAAAATTCTGGATAAATAAATAAAAGGAGTTTTATTTAATGAGAGATTACATTAAATTTGGTGGAAATTTAATGGGAATTTTGAGTGGAGAATATGGAGGGACATTTTTTGAGTGGGAGCTCCACTCACATGAATGGAGGAAGGGGTGGGTGAAGCCACCATGGCCGCCGGCCATTCCCTTTGGGGTGCCCCCTCCTCCTATAAAAGGCCGCTCTCTCCCTCTTTCACACTCACACCTCCTCGTGAAGGATCTCTCTCCCC
Organism: Avena sativa; assembly: GCA_916181665.1. NCBI lineage: Eukaryota > Viridiplantae > Streptophyta > Magnoliopsida > Poales > Poaceae > Avena > Avena sativa. The sequence continues at coordinate 225,879,573 of OV702296.1, forward strand.
CTCTAGAATTATTCCCCCATGGTCTCAGACTAGCGAGATACATGTTCCCGGTGGATTTTCATCTGGAAGGAGTTGCTTCTTACACTTCATCGCTGGAGCGAGGAGGCGGAGGTTGTTCGGTTCTTGAACATGTGTGCGATCACGGATGCGCTGCTGATTTGCGGCGCTGGAATTCTTATTGATATTGAGATTGGCAAGCGTTCAACTACATCATCCATGAGTACAACCTCGTTAAACTTTGTCAGTCTACAAGGGTATGTTCTCTATGGATGTATATCACCCGTTTCTTGTATCTAGTAGATAGATCTTGGTGCTTAGTAGTTCCCATCGTAGAATTTTTTTTGTTTTTTATGCTGCGAACCCAACAGTGGTATTAGATCCCGATCTATGTGTAGATGCTTTGCACGGGTAGTACACATATGAGTATGTAGGCGATGATGATCATGTTATTGCTTCTTGTTTGTACTTTGGATATTGGTGGCATAGTGGTATGAAGCGGCCCGGACAAACTTTACATGTCATCACACATGAGACCTGTTCCACGCTTGACATGCAACTAGTTTTGCATAAGTTGATAGCGGGTGTATGTCTCTCCTACTATAGTCAATATCTGATTTACAACAAGTTGCTAAGAACTTAGTTATCATCGTTGTGGTTCCATGTTCGTAGGTAAGAACGGTTCTATCTTCGAAAGCCCTAAGCCACGTAAAACTTGCAATGGATAAATTAGAAGCGTCTAGTTTAGATTGTTGCTGGGCTAGTGTCATGATATGGTAATGTTGTAAGTTGATACTCTTACAACACACCTGACATGTAAGTTCCATATACCTTTGACTTACACACAAAGGAATGATAAATATCATATCACGATGCACATGACTGTGATCAAGTGCAAGAACCATATAATTTCACTTTTCACATATGATGTTTTTGCATCTTATATTGCTTGTTTGGTGTTCTAGTAGAATTGTAAGATGATCCCTCACTTAGATATCAAGATAAAAATGTGTTATCCCTTAAGTATGCACTGATTATGTTTCGCATCTTCAAGACATCATGTGATAATTTGGTGTACTTGAATCCAAGATCATATTTCGGGTAAGACAGTTGTACACACGCAAATACTAAGGTTCTTACTTGGCGAGACTAGCATGTACAGACATGGCCTCGGAACATGGACCAAAAGGTTAAGAACGAGTCATATATTTGATATGATGCCCATATAGATGCTCGCCTTTGAAACTACACCGACTCACGTGATGATCGGACTTGGTGTAGTGGATTTGGTTCATATAATCACCAAAAAGACACGAGGGATGTTGTTTTTGAGTAGGAGTTCATTCATAATTTGGATTAGTTGAACTCGATCTATCATAAACTTAGTCTAAACTTTTCAATTTCTGTTGTAGATGGCATCACCTGCTTTTAATTTCAATGTGTCAATGGAGAAAGAGAAACTTGCGACGAATGGTAGCAACTTTACCAACTGGGCCATGAATTTGAGGATTCTCCTCTCTGTTGCACAAAAGCAATATGTGCTAGAAGCGCCGCTAGGCCCCCCACCACTTGATGATGCCCCTGACAAGGAAAAGAACATCTATTTGACTCGTCAAGAGGACCGCAACTTAGTTCATTGCGGCATAGTGTATGGGCTAGAGCCAGAACTTCAAAAGTGTTTCAAAAACAACAATGTCTTTGATACAATGGGTGAATTGAAAATGATTTTTTATACCCATGCTTCCATAGAGAGTTATAATTCTTCTAAAAAGTTCTTTAGCTTCATGATGCAAGAGAACAGCTCTGTTAGTGAGCACATACTCAAAATGTCTGGTTACGCCGATAAGCTTGTGTCCTTGGGATAACGATTCCCATTGACTTAGGCATACATTGTGTTCTCCAATCTCTACCACCTAGCTATAAGAGCTTCATGATAAATTATAACATTCAAGGCATGAAGAAATCTTTCCCTGAGCTTCTGTCAATGCTTAAGACTACAGAGGTGGAGATCAAGAAAGAATATCAAGTGTTGATGATCAATAAGACCACCGGTTTCAAGAAAGACAAGAAGGGTAAAAAGAAGGGAAAGAAGGGCGCCAAATCTGTTGCCGCGCCTGAAATGAAATCCCGAGCTGGCCCTAAGTCTGATACCTAGTGCTATTATTGTAAGGGTACTGGACATGGGAAGCGCAATTGTCCCAAGTATTTGGCAGACAAGAAGGCCGGCAAGGCAAACAAAGGTATATATGATATACATGTTATTGATGTGTACTTGACTAGTACTCGCAATAGCACCTGGGTATTTGATATTGGATCAGTTTCTAATATATGTAACTCGAATCAGGGGCTGCGAAACAAGAGACCGCTAGCAAGGGGTGAGGTCATGATGTGTGTCGAAAATGGATCAAAAGTTGATGTGATCGCCATCGGAACGCTTCCTCTCCACTTACCGTCGGGATAAGTGATAAATCTAAATAATTGTTATTTGGTGCCTGCACTGAGCATGAAAATTGTATCCGGATCGTGTTTGATGCAAAGTGGTTATTCATTTAAATCTGAAAACAATGGTTGTTTGATTTATATGAATGATATATTTTATGGTCATGCACTTGTGATGAATGGTTTATTTCTATTGGATCTCGATAATAGTGTTACACATATTGATGGCTTGCACAGCTTCTGTGGAGCCTGTTGGAAACCCCAAGAGAAGGGTGTCAAGAAGTACAACAGCAAGTCTTCCCTCAGTAAAAAACTGAGGTTATCGAACCAGTAGGAGGAAGGAAACGTCACACAGGTGTTGCAATGTAACATCCCAACATTTAGGAACTAACGAAGGGTAGATTTAGGAAATTGAAATGTTGCATGCATTCATCTATGAAAATGTGGGTAAATTTTTTGCCAAATAAAAACCTAAAGTGATCAAGGTTACTTTCATACTTTGAGATTAGATTTAGTATTAAAGAATGATTGCTAGTGACTTCGATATGATCTTTGTGAAATTATGTGTTTTGGGAAATGAAATTTGAATTTAGAACTTGAGTGTTTGAATTATAATTCAAATGATTTTTGAATAATTTTTAAATATTGATTTGATTCAAAGATTAACCAATTTAACTCAAACTTTATTTAAAGAAAGCAATTAAGAATAAGAATATTGTTTCATATTTTTATTCAATAAATAAGTTACATCCACAATATTCACCATAGCCAATAAATAAAGAATAATAATATTTCTTTATTGCTAATAGTATCATCTTTATTACAAAATAATAAATGAAGATTACAAAAGAATAAAATAAAAATTACAAAAGAATAAAGAAAATTACATATAGCTATTCTACAAATTAAACATAAGCTAAAATCTTGAGTCCCCAAGTCTGGTACCTGCAAAACAAACATAAATAAAAAAATAAAGAAGGTTAGGGTTAGTAATGTTTTACTCTCAGACTTGTCAGTGAAGTGAACTGATCAAGTTGGATCATTGAGTAATTCTATTAAAAAGGGCAAGTTTCACCAATATGAAAGAATGTATCTTTCATACTTTTAAGCCAGAACTCAAATGACAGCAAAGGGGGCACGTTTCACCAGCCAGGTAAAAGCAACCAGATAATAGTCAATTTCAAAATTCTAAACATATCCACAAGTGCACAACAAGCACACAGACAGCACACACACCAGATTGCATGGTGTGTGCTGTCAGCACCTTAGCAATAGCCCAGCAACACAAAATCATCAACACAACCGTGGGAAAGCACACAACCACATCATTCTTTCTCTCCTACACATCAAGCCCAGCAGCCAGCAGCTAAACCAAGCACAACAGCCAGCAACCAAACCAACCAAAGCCCAAGATCACATCACCAGGATGGTGACATAAGGAGGGGGAAGATCATGTGAACAGCAAGACCAAGGTCAAGCCATCATGATCAGGATATGATGGGCTAGATCAAGGACAAGCCAGGAGCTAAATATACCAGGGGAGCCCAAGATCAAGCTACAACAAGATCCACCACTAGCAACCACATCATCAAGTGATAGTGGTGAGTACATAGACCATCACATGATCTATCTGTCTAAGATAAGACAAGCATACATGATCTATATCACATTCAAACTCTCAGAAAGCACCCAATTGGGGTGAATCCATCACTGAGGTTTTAAACTCTAAAAGCAAACAACAAAATACAAAGATCCAACCAAAACTCAGAACAACATCATTGAATTGGCAATCAAGCTATATTCCAATAAATATAGCTAAGATTTAATTTCTAGGCACATCCCTAAGATAAGGGTAGCACCTTAGAAGTTAATCTTTTGGATCCATATAAGTGATCAAGCCTACTATCATTTTTTCCAATCTTTGATTCAAGAAACAATAGCTGGTATCACTACCAGAACTATCCATATGAATCAACTAGATATAGCCTAATCCCTAAGCCTCAGAACAGCATCATTCGTCTTAGGGATTTTAGAAAAGAACATTTCTATTTATATTTTAAAGCCAAAATGGTCTTAAGCTTAAACCAACCCAAAAAAATGGATTAGAATCAATCTTGTGTGCCATACAAAGATGGTGTCACAAGAACAATTCTACTTAAACTAGAATAAGCATTCCATTTTAACAAATTCAATCAATCTACTAATCATTTTCCTGTCATTATAGGAATCATGATTAGGACATCCCTATGTAAATCTTCACTGTCTGAGATCATTGTGATCTCAAACCACACATGAATTCTCAAGACAACAGCACTAGGACAGTGATTACATCACACCATACTCATTATCATTAATCAAGTAAGTACAGTGGTAAGTTATCAAACCCACTGACTATACCAAGCATTGATTTCAGAGCAACTATATCATCTGAATCACATGAAATCTAAGCATAGAATCATCTCATAATCTACCAGAACCATTATAGTTCATCTTAAGCAGCAAGCCTTAGGCTAATAATCATTTAGCATGCTTACAGGTCATCCACACTGTCACATCCCAAGATTTTCCAAATCTTGTAATGTGAAAAACAAATGAATAAAATAAAACTTTGATTGATTTTCAGGGTGAGAAGAAACTTTTTGAATTCAAATGGGAATCCTCAAACCTATTTTGATCAAGATAAATCCTAAAGGGATTTAAAAAGATGAACATTTAATAAAGGAAAATAAAAATAATTGGAATTACCATTTTGGATCTTTTAAATAAAAAGATTTGGTTTTCAAATGAAAAAGGAGAAATTAAATAAGGATTATTTTATAAGCCAAATTAAAACTTGGCCAAGCCTTTGAAATAAATATTTCCATTTGATAAAAATAGCAAAAGTTTATTTAAATAAAATAATAAGGTTTATTGAAAATAAAGGTTTTACTATTTTAATTAAACATCAAAACTTATTCATTTATTTCAAATAAACTTTCCAAGTATTTTATATTCTCAAATAAAACTTACTGATTTGGTTTTAAAAATATTTAGATTTCAAATGGAGTTCTAAATAAATTAAAACCCATTTGATTTAATAACTCATGTCCATTTTGTTTAATTAATAATGGACCCTAAAATAAAAATATTATTATTTTTTTATTTTTGAGACTTTGGTTTATGTTGTTAAACAGAACCAAATTCAATTGCAAGGTTTGATGAATGTTTGAATTGATTTGAATGCTTGATTTGTTGTTTGAAATTCAAAATAGAAAATAGAAATAGAAAAGGGAAAAGAATTACTGAACAAAAAAAAGGATCAGACAGCAACCCAACCCAGCAAGCCCACTAAGCCCAGTACCAGCCCAGCTTCCCTCTCTTCCGAAGAAAATGTTTCGCACCTGAACACATACCCACAGAGACACTGACTGGTGGACCCTCCTTCTTTCTCACTCCCTCACTGACAGCAAGGCCCCACAGCACTGTTCATCATCTTCAAACTCGCGCTGATTCCTCCTCGCTGTTTCCTGTCTTTACTCCGGCTATCAATTCGCGTGGTTAACAGCCATTACTCCCCCAGCGACCACGCCCCCTTAAACGTCCCCCTCTCCTCCCCATTACCCTCTGTCGCCATAACCAACTCGCCACCAGGCTACGCTAATTTGACCAGAGACCCCTCACTGCTCCGACGAGCTCCCTCCTCGATTCTGGCCGAACCTTGCCACTCCTTGCCTTCCCAAGCACACGAGTACATTCCCTAGACCCAGGCGCTTCTTCCTGCGCCATCCGTTCAACCGTGGGCGCCCTAGAACCTCGGCTTCGTCGACCTCTGAGCGCCGCCGCGTCTGCTTCCTTCTCCGGCGACCCTTCTGGTAAGCACCTGACTGCCCCGCTCTTTCCCGATGATGCTCCTGCACTCCCCAACCTCGGCTGCATCTAACCATGCCCTTGCTTTTCCACGGGGTGATCCACAGCACCACCCTCGACGAGCTCCAGGACCATCTGACGCCGACCACGTCTCCGGCGAGCAATTAACCGCAACCTTGCGCGCCCCTCGTCGAACCAACAACACGTTGAGCTCCCCCACGCTACTGCGAACACGGTGAGCCTACTCCCTTTCTTCCTCGTTTCCTACATCGCCAGTTTCACCGTCGTCTGACCGTCGCCGCCGCGCGCAGCCGTCGAGCGCCGCCAGATATTGGTCAAGGTGACGATAGCCGTTAGATGAAAATCCAAAGGATGCGGTTAGATCACTTAACGCTGAAAGGGTACGCAGTCTGAGCCGTGCGATGTAGTTTAATCCAACGCCCCGCAGAGGCTGATCCGCACGAAGCGGTACTGCCCAATAAAAACGCGACGCGTGTCACCAGTTCTGTTTAAAAACAAAGTTTGAATCTGATTTAGATGCAGATTTGAAACCCTTGTAACTTTAGTTCCACACATCCAAAATTTACAAACTTTATATCAATGGAATCAGTGGAACAAGCCCTAGCCAACCATGCAATTTGTTTAGTAAATAGCTTCTGGTAAAATGTTTGTTTTTGCAGAAACATTTGTATGCTTGTTTAGGTTATAAAAATTATTCAAAAATGATTTTGAGATTGAAATCTTTGCAAATTGGTTTGTGGTGAACCTACTAACCCTAGGAACCAACTTGTGGTTTTAAAAATGGATTTGGTGAAGATTAGGATTGGAAAATTGAATTAGCCCATTTCTAGTCAAAATAAAAATATTGATTTTGCTATGAAAATGTTTTTGGAGTAAAAACCTTGGGAAAATGATTTGAATCAAACTTACTGACCCTAAACACCAAGTTTTTGAGATTAACAACTTATTTGGTGAACAACCCAAAAAAAATTGCCTTGCTAAAAACATTTTTCACCACATAAAATAATGTTTTGATTTAAAAATGATCTATAGGAAAAACCCTTTTGCAAATGACTTTACCACTTTGGAAAATGACCAATTTTAACCTTACAAAGTTTAGAGCCTAGTAGAAACCACCTTTGTAAATAAAACTATCTTTTGCATGCTTGCATGCATGACTTAGTTCTATTATTCTATGTGTGTTTTGATTGTTTGAATATTGGTTGGAATGCTAGTTGATATTGTGTTTGCTTGATTGATTTGTAGTGAAGTTAGAAAAGTGTGAAACTAGCAAGATCAAGAAGTGAACCAACATTCCCTACCAAAAAGGCAAGTGACACTATCATCTAAAATCCTACTATTTTCATTATACTTAGTGGATTTTGAAACATGCATGAAAAGAATTTCTATACTTATGCTATGCTAAATCCTAATAGGATTCCCTTATATATTCCTTAGTGAAAACAATGTAGTTGTAAAATGCTTAGCCATGCTAAATATTTTGAGAAGAGATACATGTTGAGATTTTATGAAGTTGAGAAAAGACTTGTGTTTTATAATAAAACAAGGACTCAATGAACCACCTGGGTGGACAAGGATACTTTGAGTTTTGGACAAGGTGGCAACAAAAGGAACCATGTCTATGGCAATCTCTTTGTGTTGTGCACCAAAAGAAAACCACCCAGGAAACTTAGAGATTGAACATGTTTCTCCAATTGTGGCTTTCGTGTACAACCACATGCTACATATGGCTCTGGCTTGGTCAACTACATTGGGAAGACCCATGCATTGTCTTCAGGTCACTGAAAATGAGGGAACTCGAAACCCTCCATGGGTGTCTGAAGACAAGCTAGCAATGGTGTATGGGAGGACCCTCTGGAAAGACTTCGACACATTCTCAATCTGCCAGTACTCCATCTTGGTGAGTACCTATCCAGCGGCCACTGGTGGCAACAAGATGAGATTGTGTCATGTGGGTAACGTGTACAACTTCTGCAGAAGATAATAAAACCTAAGTACTTAGCCGTGTCCCCGGTTATGGACAATACTGAGCAACTAAAGCTTGAAGCTATGGGAAATCTCGACATTCGAATTTCTAAAAGAAAAACTTTTAAGTGATAACAAAAGACTTGCAGCACTTGGGGGTACCAAGGAGCTCAAGAGATTTGGATAAAAACTTGCAGCACTTGGGGGTACCAAGGAGCTCAAGATATTTTGACAAGGACTTGAACACTTGGGGATTTACCAAGGAGTTCAGAAAGATTTGACAAAATACCAAAACCATTTTGAAAGATAGGATAAATTATTGCTTTCTGCAAATAAGCCTAAAACTCTACTTAGCCAAATATGCATGTAATGATAGGATCCACTTATATTTTACATAGTAGTGAAACTTGCCAATACAATTGAAATGTATTGACCCTTGTGGCTGTAACTTGTAATGTTGCAGGTTTGAGTGATATTAGTGAAGTTGATTGATTAGGATTACAAGTCTACAACCAACATGTTTGCCTGTGGCACTTTGAAGATGAAGGACCCCATGCTTATAGATTTTCTATTGCAATGTAATGTAATAGCCAAAGAGCTATGTAAGACGTAATAAAATTATGTTATTCCTGGTTATAAAGTTATATTATGACCCTTGTTTCTTGATATCACATCTTAACTGTGGATGCTAGCTATTGATCCAGGGACTAGCATTGTAAACACAGGGGACTCTACCTTATTTAAAGGTTGGGACCCATACAGATGGTATCAGAGCATTGTGTTGCCTGTAGGATTTGTAAACCTAGGATTGGACAAAACCCCTTATAAAAATAGGAGTTGTGTTTGTTCCAAAACTTATTTACAAACAATCTTGTAAACCCTTTCCTCAACCATTTTGGTTTTTGATTCTACATCACTTCTATTTCAACTTGATGGAAAAACCTACCCCATGACCAAAGACTTCATCATGAGCAAAGGACTTCTTCAACTCTAATGACTTCAACATCTTCAGCAAAATCACCAAGGACTTCAAACTTGGATATCACTAAGGACTACAAGTGAGACAAGGAAATCTTGCTCAAGATATGGAGACTAAGGAAATGCAAAATTAGAAGGAGTTCACTTCACTTCAAGTTTTTGTGACCAAAAGTTTTCCCAAGGAAACCATGATCTCATGCAAGATGAAACCACCAAAAAGGAAGATGGAAAGATCACAAGTAAACCCTATAGATGGACCACCAAATATAGTTAAGTCAAACCCACCAACTTATGTGGTGTAACAAAAATATTTTGTTGCCTAAGTATGTGCTTGAACTTTGTTGTTTAAGTGAAAAGTTGTTTGTGATTGATTGCACCTTGTTTGTGTGAATTGTGATGTGTGTGATTAGAATTATTTCTTTAGAAAATCTTTTGCCTATTCTAATCTCAATTCAACCCAAACTGATGACTACTCCAAGAAAATCCAAGGTTGATGACACCAACACCAACCAAGAGGACAACATGAGAGAACTCATATCAACCCAAAACCAGTTGAACCAGATGACAGCTCAGTTCATAGCTAACACTAGTGGGGAAGATCCAACCCTGCAAGGATTTTTAGAGAACCAAGCTCAAATGTTGCTTAAAGTGACAGACCAAATGCTCAACATGGAGAGCAACTTTTCCAAAGACAAGGATGTTATTCTAAAAGGATCCAAAGCTTGCAATATTTGTGGAGATAAAGATCACACTACTAAGGAGCATGGAGATCAATGCCCTAACTATGAAGAGAAACATCCTATTGGCCAATGTCCCACCTCTCAAGCTACTTGCTACTTGTGTGAAGGAAATAACCATGTCCCTATCCAATGCCCCATCTATTCCATTGTTGAACAAAGGAAACAAGATGGAGTGCAACAAATGATTGCAAATTATCAAGAAGGATCCAAGTCTACCAAGAAGAATGATGACAAAGGAAAAGGTTCACTCATACCTCCATGCAATACAACCCAATTCAAAGGACCAAAGAAGAGGCATATGAATTTTCCAAAGAGCAATAGAAGGTCCAAGAAGCATGTAGACATTCCTACCTACCATATAACATATGAACAACATGAACTAGATGCACTCCTAGCTTTGGAGAAGCCCAAAAAGAAAAAGATGGACAAAAGCCATGTGCAATGTCATCATTGTAAAGAAATGGGACACTATTCTAGTGAATGTCCAGAGAAACAGAAGTATAAAGAGATTGGCCAAGTATGGTGCAACAACTGCAAAGGACTAGGCCATTATGCAGCAATTTGTCCACAAGAGACACGTGAGGAACTCAAGCTTATCATATGTTTCAATTGCAAAGGACTAGGCCATTATGCAAGCAATTGTCTAGAAAATATGAAGAACAAGTTGAACAAGCCTATGAAGGATCTCAGCCTTGGCCCATGAGTCAAGTATGGAAACAAAGGACACTATGCAAATGTTTGCTCAGAGAAGTTTCCCCAAGATCCCAAGCAAGCCAATATGTAATTTAGTTTGAAATTTTTTAAGGGTGGTAGTACCCTAGATGTTTTGAGCCTACTTGTAACCCTAGCTTTCCCAAATCTCGGGACGAGATTTATTTTAAGGGTGGTAGCCTGTCACATCCCAAGATTTTCCAAATCTTGTAATGTGAAAAACAAATGAATAAAATAAAACTTTGATTGATTTTCAGGGTGAGAAGAAACTTTTTGAATTCAAATGGGAATCCTCAAACCTATTTTGATCAAGATAAATCCTAAAGGGATTTAAAAAGATGAACATTTAATAAAGGAAAATAAAAATAATTGGAATTACCATTTTGGATCTTTTAAATAAAAAGATTTGGTTTTAAAATGAAAAGGAAGAAATTAAATAAGGATTATTTTATAAGCCAAATTAAAACTTGGCCAAGCCTTTGAAATAAATATTTCCATTTGATAAAAATAGCAAAAGTTTATTTAAATAAAATAATAAGGTTTATTGAAAATAAAGGTTTTACTATTTTAATTAAACATCAAAACTTATTCATTTATTTCAAATAAACTTTCCAAGTATTTTATATTCTCAAATAAAACTTACTGATTTGGTTTTAAAAATATTTAGATTTCAAATGGAGTTCTAAATAAATTAAAACCCATTTGATTTAATAACTCATGTCCATTTTGTTTAATTAATAATGGACCCTAAAATAAAAATATATTTTTTTTATTTTTGAGACTTTGGTTTATGTTGTTAAACAGAACCAAATTCAATTGCAAGGTATGATGAATGTTTCAATTGATTTGAATGCTTGATTTGTTGTTTGAAATTCAAAACAGAAAATAGAAATAGAAAAGGGAAAAGAATTACTAAACAAAAAAAAAGGATCAGACAGCAACCCAACCCAGCAAGCCCACTAAGCCCAGTACCAGCCCAGCTTCCCTCTCTTTCGAAGAAAATGTTTCGCACCTGAACACATACCCGCAGAGACACTGACTGGTGGACCCTCCTTCTTTCTCACTCCCTCACTGACAGCAAGGCCCCACAGCACTGTTCATCGTCTTCAAACTCGCGCTGATTCCTCCTCGCTGTTTCCTGTCTTTACTCCGGCTATCAATTCGCGTGGTTAACAGCCATTACTCCCCCAGCGACCACGCCCCCTTAAACATCCCCCTCTCCTCCCCATTACCCTCTGTCGCCATAACCAACACGCCACCAGGCTACGCTAATTTGACCAGAGACCCCTCACTGCTCCGACGAGCTCCCTCCTCGATTCTGGCCGAACCTTGCCACTCCTTGCCTTCCCAAGCACACGAGTACATTCCCTAGACCCAGGCGCTTCTTCCTGCGCCATCCGTTCAACCGTGGGCGCCCTAGAACCTCGGCTTCGTCGACCTCTGAGCGCCGCCGCGTCTGCTTCCTTCTCCGGCGACCCTTCTGGTAAGCACCTGACCGCCCCACTCTTTCCTGATGATGTTCCTGCACTCCCCAACCTCGGCTGCATCTAACCATGCCCTTGCTTTTCCACGGGGTGATCCACAGCACCACCCTCGACGAGCTCCAGGACCATCTGACGCCGACCACGTCTCCGGCGAGCAATTAACCGCAACCTTGCGCGCCCCTCGTCGAACCAACAACACGTTGAGCTCCCCCACGCTACTGCGAACACGGTGAGCCTACTCCCTTTCTTCCTCGTTTCCTACATCGCCAGTTTCACCGTCGTCTGACCGTCGCCGCCGCGCGCAGCCGTCGAGCGCCGCCAGATATTGGTCAAGGTGACGATAGCCGTTAGATGAAAATCCAAAGGATGCGATTAGATCACTTAACGCTGAAAGGGTACACAGTCTGAGCCGTGTGATGTAGTTTAATCCAACGCCCCGCAGAGGCTGATCCGCACGAAGAGGTACCGCCCAATAAAAACGCGACGCGTGTCACCAGTTCTGTTTAAAAACAAAGTTTGAATCTGATTTAGATGCAGATTTGAAACCCTTGTAACTTTAGTTCCACATGTCCAAAATTTACAAACGTTATATCAATGGAATCAGTGGAACAAGCCCTAGCCAACCATGCAATTTGTTTAGTAAATAGCTTCTGGTAAAATGTTTGTTTTTGCAGAAACATTTGTATGCTTGTTTAGGCTATAAAAATTATTCAAAAATGATTTTGAGATTGAAATCTTTGCAAATTGGTTTGTGGTGAACCTACTAACCCTAGGAACCAACTTGTGGTTTTAAAAATGGATTTGGTGAAGATTAGGATTGGAAAATTGAATTAGCCCATTTCTAGTCAAAATAAAAATATTGATTTTGCTATGAAAATGTTTTTGGAGTAAAAACCTTGGGAAAATGATTTGAATCAAACTTACTGACCCTAAACACCAAGTTTTTGAGATTAACAACTTATTTGGTGAACAAGCTAGCAATGGTGTATGGGAGGACCCTCTGGAAAGACTTCGACACATTCTCAATCTGCCAGTACTCCATCTTGGTGAGTACCTATCCAGCGGCCACTGGTGGCAACAAGATGAGATTGTTTCATGTGGGTAAAGTGTACAACTTCTGCAGAAGATAATAAAACCTAAGTACTTAGCCGTGTCCCCGGTTATGGAAAATACTGAGCAACTAAAGCTTGAAGCTATGGGAAATCTCGGCATTCCAATTTCTAAAAGAAAAACTTTTAAGTGATAACAAAAGACTTGCAGCACTTGGGGGTACCAAGGAGCTCAAGAGATTTGGATAAAAACTTGCAGCACTTGGGGGTACCAAGGAGCTCAAGAGATTTTGACAAGGACTTGAACACTTGGGGATTTACCAAGGAGTTCAGAAAGATTTGACAAAAGACCAAAACCATTTTGAAAGATAGGATAAATTATTGCTTTCTGCAAATAAGCCTAAAATTCCACTTAGCCAAATATGCATGTAATGATAGGATCCACTTATATTTTACATAGTAGTGAAACTTGCCAATACAATTAAAATGTATTGACCCTTGTGGCTGTAACTTGTAATGTTGCAGGTTTGAGTGATATTAGTGAAGTTGATTGATTAGGATTACAAGTCTACAACCAACATGTTTGCCTGTGGCACTTTGAAGATGAAGGACCCCATGCTTATAGATTTTCTGCTGCAATGTAATGTAATAGCCAAAGAGCTATGTAAGATGTAATAAAATTATGTTATTCCTGGTTATAAAGTTATATTATGACCCTTGTTTCTTGATATTACATCTTAACTGTGGATGCTAGCTATTGATCCAGGGACTAGCATTGTAAACACATGGGACTCTACCTTATTTAAAGGTTGGGACCCTTACAAACACATGATCTAATTCATCCAGTATATGATCAACCATAGGATATGAACCCTAAATGGAATAAATCATCTTAATCAGGACAAGGCAGTAACCAGACAGGTCACTGCCAACATCGAGCATAGGATGAGCGAGCACAGAGAGCACAAGGGGAGAGGAAAAGAACTCACCAAAGGTCCTCGCTGAAGATTAGAAGAGGAAGCAGAGGTGGCCGACGACCATGGCGGCAAGGGGAGCACCCCCAGGGGGGCGCTGCAACCCATACAGCGCCATGGCGGCACCATGGCCACGCCTAGAGGCGATATGAATCACCACGACGCATGGCGACAGCGGCAGCGCCAAGATCCACGCCAACCCCCAAACCCTAGGGTTCGGGACGACATCGATCTGTCCCAGGAGAGCCCCATGCTCAAATCCAGTTGGATAGTAAGGAAGGGCGCAGTCGACAACCTCCTCCTTCACCACGGCGGCGACCAGAACGGCCCCCGAAGGCGGGAATCGTCGACGGCGACATCACCGACCACGGGGTTGGGGATAGAGGAGGAGAGAAGTGAGCTCAAGGGTGAGAGACAGCGAGGGAGTGGGCCAAATTAGGCCAGAACCCTTCGGGGTGGCTATTTTGACTATGTCTAATGGGCCATAAGGGCCCAATAAGATTAAGACAGCCCAAAAAAATATCTTTAAGGCTTGTTTTAATAAATAGGAAAAGACCAAAATGCCCATGAACTTAATAAAATACTAGAAAATAAAATAAAAGTCCAAAAATTATCAATAAAATATTTCTGGATTCACAAATATCCAAACTATCTAAATAAATTGATATAGAAAATTTTAGACATATAAATTTTATTAAGAATTTTGTAATTTATATATTACTTATGGAATTTTAAAAAATTATTGAAAGATGATAAAAATAAATAAAAATCACTTTCATTATATATTAATATTTTAGTATTTTTGAAAAATACTAAATAAAAATTTCATAATTTTTTTAATATTTAGGTGATAATTCTTAAAAGAATTATTAAAATAATAAAAGTCAAATAAAAGGGAAATAAATTAAATACAATATATATTATAAATATTAAAAAGTAATATTTATAAATCCTTTACTATTAAAAAGAATTTTTATAATAATGGGGAGAATGCATATCAAATTAAATGATGCATTAAATTACTTTGCATAATCATTTTGCTTCTTTAAATATTGTCCTTACTAGGCAATAATGATGCTTTTGTAGACATAGAAGCTCAAGGTCCAGTGCAAGCATCAGACTTCACTACCTTGCCATCATAAGGCAAGTTCATCACTTTCTCATATCCTTTGAAGAGTCTTTATCAAAGTATTTGCAAATTGTGTGTTATCATATATACTCTAAAAATAAAGAAAATATTAATTTCACAAATCAAGAAATCATAGATATCATCCTAAGTGATGATATAAGGAAACAATATAACTTAGGGTACTATTTGCAACAATGATAATAAATTAGGGACTTAATAACCCCTGACATCAGTGATTCTAGCGCCGTATATTTTGCGTTAGCCATGAGATTTGGAATGAGACAGAGAAGTCAGTTGTATCTTCTTCCTCTCGCATGAAGCCGGATGTGCAGGTCGTGGCTGTTATCCTTGTAGCGTGCATATTAATTGGTAATTCGTAGAGGATATGCAGCATATGGGTGGGAACCCTCATCCTCCCACGATAGTTCTGGCATCTAACGGTTTGTACAGACCATTGCCCTAATTCATTATGTGGGCATGGTGTACACCAAGGAGGCATGCGAGGTCGCGAAGGGGGCAGTGATTGGCTTGGACCAACTACTGGGCCCCACATCATGGAATTGTGGACGGAAAAGTACGTCCGGTTGTGCAACAAGGAGTTGATCTCTCATGGGTAAAGTAACGCACCTCTACAAAGTGTAAGAACTATAACTTGTTACTCCCTGTTCCGGGAAGGAGCTACGAACGCGGCAAGAAAAGAAACTCCATGAAAATTCTAGTGAACCTGTGAAGGCTGATGGTCATAGATTTTCATAATAAAATCAATCTTTGAAGAAAGATTTACAAAAATTGCATAGTGCCAAGGATTTATAATCCAAGGTGGTAGTTAGAGCATCAAACTTCCCACCTTGCATATAATGAACTTGGTGGGTAGCGCTGTTACTCATCCTTTCCTTTGATCCCTTGCTTAGACTCTAAGGATCCCGAAGACGTGCCAATGTATGCAGTTGAATGTCAAGAAGATGTGTTCTACGAGGAGCCTGACTTGTCAGGAGGTGTTGAAGGAGTGGATTACGAAATCCGCTATGGTGTTGACGATAACGAGTCCAACTAAGTATCCTAATTAGTAGTAACCAACTGAGTCGAGCAACACGAACTCTATAGAATAAGCTGCTGAGCTCAACTCCTAGTCGGAGTTGGTACCTTTAAATTCCGCTGAAACATTTTATATTTTTGTTTGTAAGTTGAACCTTTTTGAAGTCTTGAATTTCTGGTACTGTAATAATAATAATGTGTGAATGTTTGTAATATGGACCCGTAATGTTTCTGTTGTACCACTCTGAGGGATGTGATATTTACAGAACGGTGTTCTGTGGATGTCATGTCAACGACTATAGTGTACTACACATGCAGTGGTATGCTGGGTCACCGCAGTTGGTATCAGAGCAAATTGCTTTGACCTTAGGTTGGAAACTAGTAAAGGGTATTACCTGTAGGAAAGTTTAGCAACGATAAAGAATTCTCTAAAAGTATTATAATGGGTATTCAATTGAGAATATTCCGTTATATATTTTAGTGCGATAATTCTTTGTTATGATGCAATATATTATTGGATACTAATTAAAACTATTTTTCTAATATACAGAGCTATGGCACCAAAGTTTCCAAAACAGACTTTGGTAAGGAAAGAGGAGACTCTTGATGATTATCAAGGATCATTCACAGACCAACTTCGTCATCTTTTAAAGATCTTTAGTTGTCCAATTAGAATTCCAGTGAACACTATCACTTACCTTGATGGCCGAATGTTATCCAAGTATCGTGTGAGTATCCAACGCCCAGAGGAGCTTGTATTATATCACGATCTACCTATAGGAGAAGGTAGGAGTCATTTAGCAGCATATCATGTGGCGGTTGTGGAGGCGATAGCTAATATCCGGGAGCAGAAAACCAATGAGTTATAAGTTAGCACATTCTCAGTGATACCTCATGATTCTATAGACTCGGAGCCTACACTAGATCATCTTACTTTGGTTAAGAAGCATCCTAAGTGAGCTTCCAAGTTTATGGATAGATATCGAACACTCGTTGCGTCTTTTTACAAGACACATCAAGTGATTGTTGAAGATAAAAATGATATGTTAGAGGATCTAACTGATCTGGAAAGGAGGATGTAGTTAGCATTCCAGTTAGAGAAGGAAGCAGGTAGTAGCACAACACCTATCTTTAAGGATATACCTATAGATCCTGAATCTTTTATACCATATCCTTATTCACCAAGACCTGAACCTATATATGATCCTACTATGGATATGAGGTATGCAGTACCATAGGGCTCAGAGGATGGTTCTGACTCAGAACATCCTATTCAAAATTCGAATGGTTGGAGAATGGGATCATATTAAGTATCTCATGAACACCAAATGTCCACAGATGGTTCTGATAGAAATGTTGGACAATCTAGCTGGATGGGTGCAAGAATTAACCCTAGTAACAGTAGTAGAAATACCATGTCAATAGATAATCAGGATGAAGAAGAAGATCCTGAGGAGAGAGTGTTTGAATCATCAACATCTTCTCAAAACCCAGGGAATATACATTATCCAGTGTTTAACTATCTTGCCCAAGGGAGCACTTGGGAAGCAGCAGGATTTGCGTATCCTGTTGACAACTCAAGGAATGAAGCTCAGGATATGCAGGCGGGAGATAATGTTGAATATGTTTTCGAAGACTTTTCAACTGAGCTAGAGGGAGTCAATGCGATCAGGTTGAGTAATGACTCAAGTCCTGACACTTTAGATACAGAGTATGTTCCTTCTGGAAGGCCATTTGTTCCACAAACTGTACGACGAACAACACGTCATCACGGTTGGACATCGGGCATGTATGATGAGTGTATTTAATACTAGAAGGAGGCAACTAGTTAGTGATATCAAGTACCGTGTATTGTACTCCAAGAAATAAGATAGTGAGATGAATAAGGTAGTTTTGTGATTATACCTATATGGTATATGTTGTAATGACTTTGTATTATTATGATATTATGTATCATATGTGAAATGCACATTTGGATTTTCTTTGGATCTTTATTGTGTGACTAGTTCTGTGCGTAAAGTCGAGCTCAGAACACATGTGCATGATGTAATTATGAGTATTCTCTTTGTGTTGCAGGACTAGAGGGTCATGGATACGGGTGTAGAAATGGAAACTGAGAAGCAGCGGATGGAGCGAGAGGCCAAAGAGAAGGCCGATGCAGATGCATCAAATCAAGGAGCATTACCACCACCACCAATGAGGCCGTTAATGGAGCAGAACTTTATGCAGTGTATGCAAATGATGCAAGAGACCCAGAACAAGTTCATGGAAGAGTTGCTGGGACGAGCAAATCAGAGGGCACCTAAAGGTGGAGGCGTGAGTCTATCTGATTTCTAGAATGCAAGACCGTTACCTTTTGCATCAGCTTCTGAACCAATGGATGCAGAAGATTGGCTAGCAGATACTGAAAGGAAGCTGAAAATTGTAGGTTGCAATGATGAGGAGAAATTGAGGTATGCAACTCATCTTCTGATGGGACCTGCAACATCATGGTGGGAGAATCAGTTGGCCATGCAACAACCAGGAAGGGAGTTTACCTGGGAAGAGTTCAGGAAGAGATTCCGTGAATATCATGTTTCGGAAAGTGTTATGGAGTTGAAGAGGAGAGAATTTGAGGAGCTTCAACAAGGATATACTAGTGTCATGAAGTACATCCGGGAGTTTAGTCAACTGTCTCGCTATGCTGAGGAGGATGTCAACACTGAAGAGAAGCGGAAGAAGCGTTTTCTGTGTGGGTTAAACCCATTTGTGAAAATGCAGCTAAGGTTAGCCAATAAGCAAACTTATCAGCAGTTGTTGGATGCAGCCATTACTTTCGAAGATGATTATAAGAATGTCCAAGAGGATCGGAGGAAGAGAGCTGAGAAGGAAACCAAGAGAATACAGGCAAGCAAACCTAAACCCAATCTGGAATTCAAACCTCGGAACAGGAATTATGGCAACAATAACAATAACAATAATAATAATAATAATAATAATAATAACAAGGGCAGTGGTGGAAATCAATCTAATCCGAGAAGGAATGTTATTTGTAACAATTGTGGAATTCCAGGGCATTTCCAGAGGGAATGCAAAAAGCCTGTAGTGATCTGTTACGGTTGTGGTCAGAAGGGGCATATCAAGCCCGATTGTCTGAGCAAACCACCAGGGAGGTTGGCCTACCAAGGGAGGAGGACAAACCAGTGGAGGAAATGGACAGACCAATAAAGGAGGAAATAATGGCAAGAACAACAATGGCAAGAAGAACCGGCCTACCGGGAAACTGAACTGTGCAACCCTCGAGGAGGTGGATAATTCGGAGCATGCAGTGATAGGTACGCTCAATATCCTTACCAATCCCGGCAAAGTTCTATTTGATACTGGTGCAACTACTTCATTAATTTCTGAAGAATTTTGTGATAAGTTTGGGATTAGAAGGGCAACGTTAGCAAGTCCTATGACCGTAGTTAGGGAAGGAGGGAATGTGATTATACGCCACATAAAACAAGATCGGGTTATGTCGATCTATGGGTGTACATATTTCGCAGACCTTTATGTGATTCCTTTGAAGGGAATTGTAGTAGTGTTGGGGATGGATTGGATGATGGAACACGGAGTTCAGATAAATTGTGAGGAGAAAACTGTCTCAATCAAAACTCCAAGTGGAGCAAGGATAGTTTACCAAGCAGATAGGCACAGTCATATTATGGTGGATCTGCAGTTGAACTCGATGAAAGAGGTCAAATTGGAAGATATTCCTATAGCAAATGAGTTTCAAGATGTTTTTGCAGCAGAGCTACTGGGAATGCCACCAGACCGAGAGATAGAGTTCACTATTGACCTAATTCCTGGTACAACACCAATAGCTCAAGCACCATATAAAATGGGACCCAAAGAGTTAAAATAACTCAAAGAGCAAATTGATGAGTTAGCCAGGAAAGGATTTATTCAGGAAAGTGTATCTCCATGGGGGACACCGGTAATCTTTGTGTTTAAGAGATATGGTGGAAGAAGGATGTGTGGAGATTATAGAAATCTGAACAACGTTACTATCAAGAATAAGTATCCTTTACCAAGAATTCAATATTTGTTTGATTAAGTGAAAGGAGCCGGAGTATTTTCAAAGATCGATTTAAGATCTGGATACCATCAAATAAAAATTAAACCGGAATATGTTCCAAAGACAGCATTTGTCTCAAGATATGGACACCATGAGTATCTGGTAGTACCATTTTGTTTGACCAATGCACCTGCAATATTCATGAATCTAATTAACAAGATCTTCATGCCATATTTGGACAAGTTCGTCATAGTTTTTATTGATGATATTCTGATATATTCCAAGGATAAGGAAGAGCATGCTAATCATTTGAGAATAGCATTGCAGACTCTAAGGGAACACAAACTTTATGCTAAGTTTAGTAAGTGTGAATTTTGGCTAGATGAGGTAGAATTCCTCGGTCATGTGATCAGTAAGGATGGAATTGCTGTGAATCCATCTAAAGTTCAGTCAGTACTAGAGTGGACTGCACCAACCAATGTGAAGCAAATTCGAGGTTTCATAGGAATGGCTGGTTATTATCGGAGATTCATTGAAGGTTTCTCCAAAATAGCTGGACCAATGACCAAATTGTTAAGGAAGAATACACCATTCAGTTGGGATGAGAAATGTGAAGCAAGTTTTCAAGAGTTGAAGACTAGATTAACCACAGCTCCAATCTTAGCAGTTCCTGAAACAGGGAAGGACTTCACAGTATACTGTGATGCATATAAAGAAGGTTTGAGTTGTGTATTAATGCAAGATCGGAAAGTGATTTCTTATGGTTCAAGACAACTGAAACCACATGAAGTCAACTATCCAACTCATGATTTAGAGTTAGCAGCCGTAGTTTTTGCGCTAAAAGGATGGAGGCATTTCCTATATGGAGCCAGATGTGAGTTATACACTGACCATAAAAGTCTCAAAGATTTCTTCACTCAAAAGGAATTGAATATGAGACAGAAGCATTGGTTGGAACTAATCAAAGATTATGATTTAACAATCAACTATACTCCAGGGAAAGCAAATGTTGTAGCTGATACTTTAAGGAGAAAGAGTGCAGATATTCAGCCTAGCAATAGGGAGCTACCAAAGGAGTTACAAATGGACTTGGAAAGATTAGAGTTTCAATTCATCAGAACAGAGGTTCTTGGAGGATTAGCTACTATACATGTAGTTGCAGATCAGGACAGTGATCTTAAGCAAGAAATTTTTAGACATCAAGCAGAAGATCCTTTTATTGCTGAGGAAATTCGAAGTATTTCTCAAGGGCAAAAATCAGTTTTTCGTCTTGGAGAATATGAGTCTTTATGGTTTCAAGACCGTCTTTGTGTTCCAGATGTGACTGAGATTCGTGATATCATACTTAAAGAAGCACATGAAACACTATACTCTATACATCCGGGAAGTACTAAGATGTATATGGATTTGAAAGAACTATTTTGGTGGAATAACATGAAAAGGGATATTGCTAAATATGTATCTGAATGCCATATGTGCCAAAGGGTGAAGGCTGAACATCAAAGCCCGGCAAGACCATTACAACCTTTGGAAATTCCCGAATGGAAGTGGGAAGAAATAGGTATGGACTTCATCACAGGATTGCTCATGACACCAAAAAGGAAGGATATGATATGGGTAATTGTGGATAGACTCACTAAGAGTGCACATTTTATTCCGGTGAATCAAAAAGAATGCTGAGAAGTTAGTTGAAGTATATGTCAAAGAGATCGTAAGTAAGCATGGAGTACCCAAAAAGATCATAACTGATAGGGGATCAGTGTTTACTTCAGCATTTTGGAAGCAATTGCATGAAGCACTTGGTTCAAAGTTAGATTTCAGCACAGCATATCATCTTGAGACAGGAGGTCAAACAGAGAGAACTAATCAAATACTAGAAGACAGGCTAAGAGCATGTGCATTAGATTTTGGAGGTACATGGGAAGATCATCTACCATTGGCAGAATTTTCTTATAATAATAGCTATCAGAGTAGTCTGAAGGGAGCTCCATATCAGGTTCTGTACGGAAGGAAGTGTAGATCACCAATATGTTGGTATGAGCCTGGAAGCAGCAAAGAATTTGCACCAGATTATATTAAGGAAAGACAAGATATCATTGATAAGATCAGGGATAGACTGAAAATAGCCCAGAGTAGGCAGAAAAGTTATGCAGATCAAAGTCGAAGATCATGGCATCCAGAAGTGGGAGATATGGTATATTTGAAAGTAAGTCCAATGAAAGGGGTGAAAAGGTTTGGAGTTAAAGGAAAATTGAGTCCAAGATACATTGGACCATTCAAGATATTGAGTCAGAACAGGACTATAGCTTATGCTTTAGAGTTACCATGAAGATTGGCTCAAGTGCACAACATTTTCCATGTGTCACAACTTTGTAAATGTTTGAAAGTTCCAAATGATGCAATCACACATCAGGAAATAGAACTACAAGCAGACTTGACCTATATTGAAAAGCCCTGTAAAATTTTGGAAGAAAACTGGAAAAGGTTGAGGAACAGAGCAATCAAATATTGCAAAGTACAATGGGAACATCACCCTGAAAGAAAATCCATGTGGGATAAAGAAGAGGATTTAAGGAAAGCCTATCCAGAATTATTCAGGTACATCTCAACAAACTTCGGGACGAAGTTTAATTTAAGGGGGGAAGTCTGTAACATCCCAACATTTAGGAACTAACGAAGGGTAGATTTAGGAAATTGAAATGTTGCATGCATTCATATGTGAAAATGTGGGTAAATTTTTCGCCAAATAAAAACCTAAAGTGATCAAGGTTACTTTCATACTTTGAGATTAGATTTAGTCTTAAATAATGATTGCTAGTGACTTTGATATGATCTTTGTGAAATTATGTGTTTTGGGAAATGAAATTTGAATCCAGAACTTGAGTGTTTGAATTATAATTCAAATGATTTTTGAATAATGTTTAAATCTTGATTTGATTCAAAGATTAACCAATTTAACTCAAACTTTCTTTAAAGAAAGCAATTAAGAATAAGAATATTGTTTCAATTTTTTTTCAATAAATAAGTTACAAAAATGTAACTTATTAAAATCATCCATAATATTCACCATAGCCAATAAATAAAGAATAAGAATATTTCTTTATAGCTAATAATATCATCTTTATTACAAAATAATAAATGAAGATTACAAAAGAATAAAATAAAAATTACAAAAGAATAAAGAAAATTACATATAGCTATTCTACAAATTAAACCTAAGCTAAAATCTTGAGTCCCCAAGTCTGGTACCTGCAAAACAAACATAAATAAAAAATAAAGAAGGTTAGGTTTAGTAATGTTTTACTCTCAGACTTGTCAGTGAAGTGCACCGATCAAGTTTCATCATTGAGTAATTCTATTAAAAGGGGCAAGTTTCACCAATATTAAAGAATGTATCTTTCATACTTTTAAGCCAGAAGTCAAATGACAGCAAAGAGGGGCAAGTTTCACCAGCCAGGTAAAAGTAACCAGATAACAGTCAATTTCAAAATTCTGAACATATCCACAAGTTCACAGGCAGCACACACACCAGATTGCATGGTGTGTGCTGTCAGCACCTTATCAACAGCCCAACAACACAAAACCATCAACACAGCCATGGGCAAGCACACAACCACATCATTCTTTCGCTCCTACACATCAAGCTTAGCAGCCAGCAGCTAAACCAAGCACAGCAGCCAGCAGCCAAACCAACCAAAGCCCAAGATCACATCACCAGGATGGTGACATAAGGAGGGGGAAGATCAGGTGAACAGCAAGACCAAGGTCAAGCCATTAGGATCAGGAGATGATGGGCTAGATCAAGGACAAGCCAGGAGCTAAATATACCAGGGGAGCCCAAGACCAACCACAAGATCAAGCTACAACAAGATCCACCAGTAGCAACCACATCATCAAGTGATAGTGGTGAGTACATAGACCATCACATGATCTATCTGTCTAAGATAAGACAAGCATACATGATCTGTATCACATTCAAACTCTCAGAAAGCACCCAAGTGGGGTGAATCCATCACTGACGTTTTAAACTCTAAAAGCAAACAACAAAGTACAAAGATCCAACCAAAACTCAGAACAACATCATTGAATTGGCAATCAAGCTATATTCAAATAAATATAGCTAATATTTAATTTCTAGGCACATCCCTAAGATAAGGGTAGCACCTTAGAAGTTAATCTTTTGGATCCATATAAGTGATCAAGCCTACTATCATTTTTTCCAATCTTTGATTCAAGAAACAGTAGTTGGTATCACTACCAGAACTATCCATATGAATCAACTAGATATAGCCTAATCCCTAAGCCTCAAACCAACATCATTGCTCTTAGGGATTTCAGAAAAGAACATTTCTATTTATCTTTTAAAGCCAAAATGGTCTTAAGCTTAAACCAACCCAAAACAATGGATTAGAATCAATCTTGTGTGCCATACAAAGATGGTGTCACAAGAACAATTCTACCAAAACCAGTATAAGCATTCCATTTTAACAAATTCAATCAATCAATCTACCAATCATTTTCCTGTCATTACAGGAATCATAGTTAGAACATTCCTATGTAAATCTTCACTGTCTGAGATCATTGTGATCTCCAACCACACATGAATTCTCAAGCCAACAGCACTAGGAAAGTGATTACATCACACCATACTCATTATCATTAATCAAGTAAGTATAGTGGTAAGTTATCAAACCAACTGACTATACCAAGCATTGATTTGAGAGCAACTATATCATCTGAATCACATGAAATCTAAGCATAGAATCATCTGATAAGCTACCAGAACCGTTATAGTTCATCTTAAGTAGCAAGCCTTAGGCTAATAATCATTTAGCATGCCTACAGGTCATCCACACATGATCTAATTCATCCAGTATATGATCAACCACAGGATATGAACCCTAAATGGAATAAATCATCTTAACCAGGACAAGACAGTAACCAGAGAGGTCACTGCCAACATCCAGCATAGGATGAGTGAGCACATAGAGCACAAGGGGAGAGGAAAATAACTCACCAAAGGTCCTCGCTGAAGATTAGAAGAGGAAGGAGAGGTGGCCGACAACCATGGCGGCACGGGGAGCACCCCAGGGGGCGCTGCGACCCATACAGCACCACAGTGGCGACCATGGCCACGCCTAGAGGCAATATGAATCACCATGACACACGGCGGCAGCGGCAGCGCCAAGATCCACGCCAACCCCTAAACCCTAGGGTTTGGGACGACATCGATCTATCGCGGGAGAGCCCCATGCTCAAATCCAGTTGGATAGGAAGGGAGGGTGTAGTCGACAACCTCCTCCTGCACCACGGCGGCGACCAGAACGGCCCCTGGCGGTGGGAATCGTCGTCGGCGACATCACCGACCGTGGGGTTGGGGATAGAGGAGGAGAGGAGTGAGCTCGAGGGTGAGAGACAACGAGGGAGTGGGCTGAGTTGGGCCAAAACCCTTCGAGGTGGCCATTTTGACTATGTCTAATGGGCCATAAGGGCCCAATAAGATTAAGCCATCCCAAAAAGAAATCTTTAAGGCCTGTTTTAATAAATAGGAAAAGACCAAAATGCCCCTGAACTTAATAAAATTCTAGAAAATAAAATAAAAGTCCTAAAATTATAAATAAAATATTTCTGGATTCACAAAAATCCAAAATATCCAAATAAATTGAGATATAAAATTTTAGACATATAAATTTTATTAAGAATTTTGTAATTTATATATTACTTATGGAATTTTAAAAAATTATTGAAAGATGATAAAAATAAATAAAAATCACTTTCATTATATATTAATATTGTAGTATTTTTGAAAAATACTAAATAAAAATTTAATAACAATTTTTAATATTTAGGTGATAATTCTTAAAAGAATTATTAAAATAATAAAAGTCAAATAAAAGGGAAATAAAGTCAATACCATATATATTATAAATATTAAAAAGTAATATTTATAAATCCTTTATTATTAAAAAGAATTTTTATAATAATGGGGAGAATGCATATCAAATTAAATGATGCATTACATTACTTTGCATAATCATTTTGCTTCTTTAAATATTGTCCTTACCGGACAATAATGATGCTTTTGTAGACATAGAAGCTCAAGGTCTAGTGCAAGCATCAGACTTCACTACCTTGCCATCATAAGGCAAGTTCATCACTTTCTCATATCCTTTGAAGAGTCTTTATCAAAGTATTTGCAAATTGTGTGTTATCATATATACTCTAAAAATAAAGAAAATATTAATTTCACAAATCAAGAAATCATAGATATCATCCTAAGTGATGATATAAGGAAACAATAGAACTTAGGGTACTATTTGCAACAATGATAATAAATTAGGGACTTAATAACCCCTGACATCAGTGATTCTAGCGCCGTATATTTTGCGTTAGCCATGAGATTTGGAATGAGACAGAGAAGTCAGTTGTATCTTCTTCCTCTCGCATGAAGCTGGATGTGCAGGTCGTGGCTGTTATCCTTGTAGCGTGCATATTAATTGGTAATTCGTAGAGGATATGCAGCATATGGGTGGGAACCCTCATCCTCCCACGATAGTTCTGGCATCTAACGGTTTGTACAGACCATTGCCCTAATTCATTATGTGGGCATGGTGTACACCAAGGAGGCATGCGAGGTCGCGAAGGGCGCAGTGATTGGCTTGGACCAACTACTGGGCCCCACATCATGGAATTGTGGACGGAAAAGTACGTCCGGTTGTGCAACAAGGAGTTGATCTCTCATGGGTAAAGTAACGCACCTCTACAAAGTGTAAGAACTATAACTTGTTACTCCCTGTTCCGGGAAGGAGCTACGAACGCGGCAAGAAAAGAAACTCCATGAAAATTCTAGTGAACCTGTGAAGGCTGATGGTCATAGATTTTCATAATAAAATCAATCTTTGAAGAAAGATTTACAAAAATTGCATAGTGCCAAGGATTTATAATCCAAGGTGGTAGTTAGAGCATCAAACTTCCCACCTTGCATATAATGAACTTGTTGGGTAGCGTTGTTACTCATCCTTTCCTTTGATCCCTTGCTTAGACTCTAAGGATCCCGAAGACGTGCCAATGTATGCAGTTGAATGTCAAGAAGATGTGTTCTACGAGGAGCCTGACTTGTCAGGAGGTGTTGAAGGAGTGGATTACGAAATCCGCTATGGTGTTGACGATAACGAGTCCAACTAAGTATCCTAATTAGTAGTAACCAACTGAGACGAGCAACACAAACTTTATAGAATAAGCTGCTGAGCTCAATTCCTAGTAGGAGTTGGTACCTTTAAATTCCGCTGAAACAATTTATATTTTGGTTTGTAAGTTGAACCTTTTTGAAGTCTTGAACTTCTGGTACTGTAATAATAATAATGTGTGAATGTTTGTAATATGGACCCGCAATGTTTCTGTTGTACCACTCTGAGGGATGTGATATTTACAGAACGGTGTTCTGTGGATGTCATGTCAACGACTATAGTGTACTACACATGCAGTGGTATGCTGGGTCACCGCATGCAAGCAACGCGGAGACCTACACAACACAAACTCAGGACTTTGCCCCAACTAGCAGTGAGGTTGTCAATCTCACCGGTTGTTGTAACAAAGGATTAATCGTATGGTGTGGAGGTAATGGTTTGCAACAAGTAAACAAGTAACAGTGGAAGATGTATCAATGGTAAAGATTGGACCGGGGTCCATAGTTCACTAGAGGTGCTCTCCTTAGATAAACAACATGGCATGAAGGGTAAACAAATTACAGCAGGGCAATTGACATTAACTAAGCAAGGCATAATAATGCAATTACTAGTGAGAAAGATCCTATGAGATTTGATTGGGCGATACAACAAGATAGATAGACCGCCATCCAACTGCATCTATGACTAGAAGTCCACCTTTAGGTCATCATCCGAACCCCCTCCAGTATTAAGTTGCAAGCAACAGACAACTTCTTTAAGCAAAATGTGTAAGGTAAATAGTCCACATGTTCCATGAACAAGAGACCATTGTTTTCTCCCTAGTAGCAATAGCACATCTACACCCGAAGATATTATTGTCACTTCCCTTGGAAACTAGAGGCATGAACCCACTATCGAGCATAAATACCCCCTCTTGGAGTCACTAGAAACTACTTGGCCAATAGAGCTACTAAAAATGGAGAGCATGCAAGATCACAAACAACACATACATGATAGAATCATAAAGACAAAAGCATTAATCAAACCAACATAATAATCTCAATATCCATCGGATCCCCGCAAACACAACATGCATGATTACAAATAGATTAGATCTTGATCATGAACGGAACTCACAAGATCTATACATGAAAGCACAAAGGAGGAGATACAACCATCTAGCTACTACATGGACCCATAGTCCAAGGTGGAACTACTCACGCATCATACCGGAGAGAAGGCCTCCGGGATGATCTCCCCTCCGGCAGGGTGTCGGGAATAACTTCAGATCCCCCGATCTAGGGACGATGGTGGCGGAGTCTACAGACGGTTTCATGGAGATTTGATCGGGTGCTTAGGGTTTCTGCGTCGGGGGCTTCTTATAGGTGAAGGGGGAGGCCGAGGCGGAGGCCATAGGGGGCAAACCCTACCCAGACGCAGGGTAGGGCCCACCTGCACCTATGGGGGTTTAGCCGCCCTGGCACGCCTCCTCGTCTCCCCTCTGGACTTCTTGTTCCCCACGGAAAGTAATTGACTTTGACGTTTGTCCCGTCCAATTGCAAGAATATTTCATTACTAACTTTTCTGAAACCAAAAACAGCAGAAAACAGGCATCTGGCATTGTTGCAACTTGTTAGTAGGTTAGTACCAGGAAACATGTAAAAAGCACCTCAAAGTGTGGACAAGTAAAGCAAAGTAGATACTAAACAAGCATGAAGCATCAAAAATTATAGATATGTTTCCAACGTATCAACATCCCCAAGCTTAACTCCTACTCGTCCTCGAGTAGGTAAGTGATAAAAAGAATAATTTTTGAGGTGACATGCACCCTCACAATAAAGATCCAACCATTTGCAAGCATTGAAAGCTAGGATCAAAGAACTCTAAACATGTGCATGAAAGATGGAGTTCTAACACTAGGACATAGTAACTATGCATGCGATATGACAAGCTACAAACAAAGATCATGAATAACATGCATTGAAAAACGTTTGTTTGTTTCACATACAGAAAACATAGCATAGTGGCAATCAGCTTGTCCCTCATAGAGTAGAAAATAGATGCATATGACACCTTCAAAGTTCACAAGGGTGACTAGAAACAAGTAGCACAAGAACAAGTAATAACACAATATGAATCAATTAATTAGCTTTGTAACACTGCACACAGAATGACAACTATGCTCTCTTAATGGTGCCTAAAGGTAGAAGGTGGAGACTCAAATAATGGTGGAAGAAAGGCCTTTTTGTAAAGGAAGCAGGGATTACAAGTTTCAAAAAGAACTTCCAAAAATTATGGTACTTGTTAGCTTTTAGCCCTTATTGACCCAATCATAAGCATCTTGAAGTGATTAAGGTTAAAGTGGCAAAGGTGGAGTATATGCTTGACGAAGTATAAGTTGGCAATCTCAAGTCCCTTGAATATGAGGGCCACACCTCATGCATACTCAACTTTGGGTCCAGGTAAGTCCTTGTCATTGTAAATTTTTGCATATCATTGAGAACCGCCAACAGGGTACCCCTTGCACATGGTACAAGAGCTTTCCCATAACCAAAATAACAAGGCAAGCAGACAATGAGCATCTCAGCAATCTTTTTATTTACCATATGCATAGCTTTTTATTGAGGATGCTTCATAGATAGCTCATTATGGTGATGCTGCAAGTTTCCACCATGATTAGGAATGTCTTAGGCTAGCGGCCCAGGCGTTTCTCTAACACGGGATACAAACTCCATGGACTTACAAGTTCCCTCTTTATTTCACACCGGTGACATCCATAGACAAAAGAACATGATATCAACTGAATACAAAGTACAAGTGCAATGTTGAAAACATTCCCCGTGACAGCACGGTTCTGCTAATTCCAACTTATAAGTGCAAGCATATACAACAAAGTTGTCACAATGGTTCAAGTTTATTAGGGGCAAAGAATATAAAGTGTGCCATCAAGTTCGTGAGGGATTTAATCACTAAGTTTTCACATAACAAAATAGTTTTTAATTGGAAGATAGATGAAAACAAGAATATACTTGGAATGGTGTAACACACCATGCATAGGAGTTTATAGTGGACACTTTGGAATAACTTGGTTTTTTGGGAGTTGGAGGCATGAGTAGAACTTACTCATACAAGTGGAGGCTAGCAAAAGACTGGGAGCAACCAACTAAGAGAGCATAATTTCCATAATCATGCAGAGCAACAAAGCATACTAATCAAAGAAAAGAGTGGTACTACAAGTCAAGGACTAAATGATCATAGAGGCTATGGTGACTCGTCATAGTCATAACATGGTGTGAGCATGTGCCAAGTCAACCCAAGCAAAGCATCAAAGGAGAATACCACAGTACTATGCTTTTGCATGCTAAAACAACACATAATTTATTCAAGGCACACTAAGCAATCCCAAATGTTTGGAACAAGACATGCTACAGCAATAATCACTAAGCATAATGCTAAAACAACACTAGAATGTCATGCTAAAGTCTAAGTCACAGTCAATGCAAGCTCCTCTTGCACTTACAAGCAAGAACTTACTACTCCTTTCCAACACCAAGCAACTTATTTGTAAAACAACACAGCGAGAACGGGGGTCCAAACTACTTTATTCAAGCAAACTAAACAACCTAAGAAAAGCAAACAAAAACTAAGACGCTCCAAGAACAACACAACTGTGCATGAAATAATAAAAACAAAGTGTCTAGACAGACATGAGCTTTTTATTGATGAAGAAGGGGATGCCTTGGGCATCCCCAAGCTTTGACGCTTGTACCTCTTGGATATTTCTTGGGGAGACACCATGGTGGCATCCCCAAGCTTGATATTTTGTCCATTCTTCATCTCATTGCATCATTCTCTCTCTACACCTGAAATTTTTCCTTCATACAAAACTTCACACAATCTTCATTAGCAACATTAGTGTATTCAAAAGATATTAGACCTCTGGCAAAGTTTTGGAACAACAAGTATTTTCACTAAAAACACAAGCTACTGTATTACCTCCTTAAAGAAACTCAATTCACCTAAAGATAACTCAAAAAGGAATCAATAAGAAGCAAATGCAAATAATGGCAGAAATCTGTCAAAATAGAACAGCAGGTAGAAATCGATTTTTTCGAACATATTCTGTTGCTCAAATAAAAAAGTGTTTAACTAACTAAAGTTATCTAACATACTGGGGGATTTATTCGTAAATTTTGAGCTCAAACCGATTTACAGAGACTCCTCACGAATGTTTTTTGTGGAGGACAAAAATCTGTTTCGGGACAGCAACTCCGCAAATCTTACTTCCCTCTCATTAGAGATCATTCTTGGCACAAAAAGCAAACAAAAAGGATAAGGAGAGGTCATTACTGAAGTAATAACTTCCAAGACTCAAGGAAACTCTTGGTTTATCTCCCAGCAAGTACTTTTCTTTAACGCCTTTAAGTTAGGCACAAGAAGCAAGAAGAATCAAGTATTTTCAAATGAGGAAGCATTAACATCCATACTTGCAAAGTCTTCAACTATGAAAGGTATCTCATCCAAATGGATTTTGGAGGATCCCTTCTCATCTCTCTTTGGTCTACTACTTTCATCAGAAAGATTTTCAAGAGCAATCCAATCAAAATTCTTTTCAAAGGCTTCATGCATTCCAACAAGCTTAAAGGGTATGGGTATCTTAAATTCTTATCTAGGCTTAGTTTTATCAGAAATACCCACAACATCTACACTTGAGCCTAGCATTTTGAAATGCTCAAAGACCTTTCTGGCTTCCCTAGCAACATTGTGGTGACCCAGCATACCACTGCATCATGTAGTACACTATAGTCGTTGACATAACACCAATGAAACACCGTTCACTAGTATTACATCCCTCAGAGTGGTACAACAGAAACACGGTAGGTCCAAGACATGACTATAGGTTAGAACTCAACTCTTTACACAAGTTCCAGAGAACAGTCTAGGTTAAAGAGAGAGAAAGAAACTTCTTACAAAGAAGAATAAAAAATAAACAACTCAAAAAATATCATACTATTAAGACTAGTATCTTAACTAATGGTCTGGCATTGCTGCTATCGCTATACCTATAGAAAATAGGTTCTATGGATAGAGATTATATTCCTATCTAATCAGTAACTTCGTCTTCACTTGAGTTGGTGTATATGTTGACTTTCTTGACTTCATTGAAGAACTTTAGCTTTTTATGATGATTTCAGGAGCCTGACTTGATGTAGACGTTGTCTTAATGGCTTCAGAATCTAGAAAGGGTTAAGAAGATACGTTGAGTACGAGCGTACTCAGCAAGTTCACTAGAAAATGAGTGTTTGATGCACTATATCTATAGCCTAAGACCATAGGTTGTAGGCAATGCAGGTTTTCGTAAAAATTTCTTCAAAGGTTGATTTTATTCTAAAAAACTATGTCCGTCAGCCTTCACGAGTTTACCAGAACTTTCATGGAGTTCCTTTCCCGCAGCGTTCGCAGCTCCTTCCCGGAACAGGGAGTAACAAGTTACAGTTCTTACACTCTGCAGAGGTGTGTTACTTTACCCATGAGAGACCTTAGCCTTGTTGCACAACCAAGTCATGAACTTGTCCATACTTCCTTGGTATGGGGCCCAGTCTAAGATCCAAGCCAATCACTGCCCTCTCCGCGTCCTCATATGTCTGCATGATCCTTCGTGGCCGGCTCACCTCCGTTTAGCCCCCTTTCGGGCAGGCTAAAACCCTGATGAGTTCCCTAAGACTCTATGACCTGGTGATGCCCGCACGAGTACCATTTAAATGGACTACATCCCTAAACACCATTCATAGATAATCTAGACACCAAAAGTGTGGGGCGTAAGGGTGCCCATCCATATGTTGGATCCGCACAAGGAATCACAACGTCACGTTAAGGTCATCTTGCCTCCATACGAGAGGAAATGGATACAGCTGACTTCTCCGTCCCATTCCAAATCTCATGGTTACGCGTAATATACGGTGCAAGAATCACTGGCGACATTGGTTGTTAGGTCCTAGATAATATGTTCCTTTACCACCGGAACTTTCATAGTAGGTTATTACCTTATGGTAAATAACCTATAATCACATTATTATGAAAATAGTGTTTTCTGACCTTTTTCAAATGCATGTGATGACAACACTGGATTTGCAAATGACTTTACAGAAAATAACCAAAGGACATGAGCAAGTGTGAACTTGCCTTTTGTGATTGCAAGATTATGAACTCATGGTCTTCAAGAAAATATAAGATCCAATATCTGAAATCAGCATCATTGGTCCGGTAAGGACTAATATTTAAAGAAGCAAGATGCTATTATGCATAAGTAGTGTAACGCATTTTCGTAAGCTAGAATCCTGAGGATAACGTTGATCTAGGGTTTGGAAACTAGAAATGGTTTCTTTATAATGTGTTGTCCTTTTAGATAAGTTTCATACTTGTGCTTCTTATTAAGGCTTGTGAGTGTGTGTGAATAACACGTATTTATAATATCATACCACAATAAGATACACACATATGGAATGCTACTCAAGATTGCTTACACTTTAATTGTTTATCTTCAAATTTTACATTACAAGTAATGTCACTTATAAAGAACTTAAGTGTTATCAATCCTAAGTATATAAGTAAAGTATAAAGTAATGTGATTATGATTAATTGTCATCTGTTGTCTTAAGTGGCAAAATAAATAACTTTTGAAGAAAAGATTTCTTTATTAAGGTTTAAACAATCCTGATAATTTTTAGAATAGGATTAATAGAATTTGATTAATGTTCTTTATGCTAGCTAGAATATTCTGGACTTTGGATGCCTTAGGTCTAATTTTAAATAGACCAAAGTTAACTATAAAACACATAACAAAGACCTTAACATTTTATTTAAAGTCTTGTAGACTAAAGTTAACTTTAAGGATGTATTGCTTATGATATTTGTATCTTGTTCACATTATAAGGTTTCTTAATTTTATAATGGGATAGAAGCTTTTATCTCCTTATAAAGGTTGGTTATGATTTATATCTAAGGAATAATATTACTTAACTACTTATGAATTCATTATAGTGTTTTGGAATGTTGAAGAACTTGTGGTTGAAGTAAAGGAATAAGTTTTATTTCACTACAAATTATTCTTGAAGATGTTATATTTGATAAGGATTCTTTGTAGAAAATATTCTACACTTATGGTGGAATGATAATACAACAAAATTGTATTGAAAATGTGTTGAAGCATTTTGATTTCATATTAAAAATATTTAAGAATATTATTACTTATTAGACCTAAATTGGCAATTTTAGAAATATTAACAAATTTTATTTATCCTTATATGAATTAACAACTCAGGAAATAGGTTTTAAATTCAAGTTATTAAAGTATTTAAATTTTTATTTAACTTAAAGGTGGAATATTATATTTTTAACATGTAGGTATTATTTTTGTGATTATTTTGGTATATTACATTTATTTTTGTGATTTATAAATAATAAGATATGATTTTTATTAGATTTATTACTTAATAATTACTTAATAAATAATAAATATTTAATTAAGTGAAGCAATAATGTATGATTATAGTTCTTATTTTTATAGGATTTTTGGTATTTTATTTACATTTTTTAACATTTACCAATATTAAAATATGAATTATCAAATTTTTAATACTTATAAAATCTTTATTAAATAATAATTATTTAACTTATTGACATAATAATGTTTGATAATAGTTTTAAGTTGTAGATTTTATTTTTCTGAAATTTTTCATATATTATACATATTTTTCTGAATTATAAAACAAAAGATATTGAATTTCTAAAGTTTAATCAATTTCTGGAATTAATAAACCAATTATTAAAGGACTTATTGCGTCAGAGTGACATCAGCATGACATAGCTATGTGGATAAAACTTTTGATACTGGAACAAACCTAGCCTTAAGGTCACAGACATGTGGGCCAGTAGCCACGTTGGCACGCCACCTAGGCGTGGACCAGTCAACACGCTGAGCCAGGTCCAGGGTGACCTCAGCCTGACGTCAGCGTGACTTCAGCAATGGCAATCCTCACTATTGACGCTCGTGTTCAGCGATTGAAGGCGTGCGGCTAGCGAGAATGAGTGCGCTGGACTCGGGCAGCTAGGAGGAACCTTGTGGTGGAGGCGCCGCCATTTTTTGGTCGCCGGAGTGACACCGGTGACGAGCTACCATGGCGGTGGCGGCCGATGCTCGGTGGTAGAGCAAACGAGGAAGCAAAGAGGAGATTGAGAAGGTGCGTGAGCACTGATAACTCACCGGGAAGCTGAAGGGCGCGACGTCGTGACCGGAGGAGCCCTGTGGAGGTGGCAATCGACGATTGAAGAAGATGGCCGGAGACGGGGATGACATGTCGATTGGGTCGACTGAGAACTCTCCGGCTTCCGTGACCTGTCCAGGGAGAACGAGGGTGGTGAGGCGATCCTCCCAGGCACCTCATATAGACGCGTGGAGGTCTACATCGATGAGCTCCGGCGGGGTTTAAGGCTGGGGTGTCGGTCACTGAGAGAAAACAGAGAGGAAGGAAGAGATAGGGGAAGGGATGGCGTGCAGGCTTTCTTCACGCGATGATGTGGTCCTCTCATAGAGCTTCTAGAGCGGCGGCGCGTATCGTATCGTCGATCAGGCGGTCGTCGGAGCTCCACCGAGCTGCTTCTTAGGCGCTGCCTTCTGTCACGAGGAGGAAGAAAGGAAAAGGGATCGAAGGGGTATGCGGGCTACTGACGGGCTAGTGTTGGGCCGTGTGGGCTATTGAGCACTGCTCGTGAGTAGTAGATAGAGAAGGGAAAGATGGGCCGCAGGCCAGATCTAATCTCCTTTATTTTTTTATTAGGCAGAAACTTTTTATTTTCTGTTTTTATTAAACCCTTTCAAATATGAATTTTTATAAGGATTTAAACATCCAGAATTTTTATAGAGCACATTAAATAATGTAGGAATATTAGAAACTAAGTGGTGTTGATACCTTTCTTGATTTTCTTATAATTTTTGAACTAATAGGAAACTATTTTATTGAGTACAATATTTATCACTTAGAGTTTTAGAGATTTGCCTTTTATATATGTATTTATTGAGAACTTATAAAATGATTTTTATTTCCTATTTATGAGTGTAATGATAATGGTTTAATAATTAAGGTTCTTGTATTAAATAGAATTGATAGGAAGTAGGGTTTTAGGGTTTATATCTTAAAAATTCTTTATAACACTATTTTCACTTTCATTTGGAGTAATGAAATTTTAAAATGTTTAATAATAGTCATAGGGTTTATTTTTATGTAATTCATCACATAGCAAAGTATAAGGTAGTTTATAATTATTGTATCCCCACTTATTCCATGATCATATGGAATGAGTGGTTAGAGAAATGGGTCAAAGAATTTGTCTAATGAATATAGATTGAATATTTATGAGATGTTAAGGATAAAACTCATTAATAAATTTAGGGTTCTGAATTGTAATTGCTTACCCTAGGTTTTCGGGTACTTACTATATTTATATTCTTTTGTTGATGTGAAAAAACATTAATGACTAAATATATTGTCTTTATGTTTGTGATCTTTAATGATATCACCATTTAAAATAGAAAGTTATTATCTGGTATGTCTTATGAAAAGGATTTGGTAAAGATAACTCCTAAGCACCTTTAATTATGATAATTAGGAATAACAAAGATGTGCTTAAGTGATTTGCTATAGAAAATATTCCTATAAACCATTGTGGAAACAAGATGATAGATCAATCAGATGAAATGGATTTTATGTTTGGTTAAAGATTTAGGGTTTAGTGTTTTATCCAAAATTCCTATCTTCCATACTTCAATAATTCTAGACTTCTAATTAAGGAATTCCTTTCCTAGATATACTTCTTCTTCATATCTGTCATCATGTGTTAACATGATGAGATTTACTTCACAAGAATATTCTTATCCACCTTTTATTCTTCTAAATCCATTTATAAATCCAATGAGCTTGACACTAAAGCCTTTCATAATCTTCTCATATTCATACTTGGTTATATTAAACTATTCTACTACTAATAAACTCCAATCCAACAAGTGGTTACTTCTAACTCCATTCATACTCTTCCTTAATCATCCATCACTAACATTACTCCAATGGATGTATATATATATATATCAAATTGTACTTTTCTCAAAAGCTTATTATCTTTTTAAGAGAACTCTAACTTTGTAAGATCCCTCCTTTGTAAAGGAAAAGGATCCCTGTGATTGCAATGCTAGTCCCTGGATCATTGCTAGCATCCACAGTTTAAGATGAAGTACACAGATACAAAGGTCATTAATTACATCCATTCCAGAGGTAAACATAGTCTTTACAACTCAAAGGCCATAGGCCAAATACAAGAGTTTGATAAGCCAATAAATATAAGTCTTCATCTTCATGTGCCACAGGCAAACATGTTGAGTGTAGACTCATGACACCTAATCCTCATCAGAGTAACCTGCAACATCACAAGTTACAGCCACAGTGGGTCAATACTTTGGAATAGTATTGGCAAGTGATACCTTAGTAAATTTTAAGTGGACTATATTACTATATGCATTTTGGCTAAGTGTAGCTTGGCTTGCTTTGCTCAAAATAGGTTTTTCCTATTAGTTGAAATCACTAAGTTTTTCTTTGTGAAAACTTTTCCCAAGAAGCCACCAATAGACATTGGGGTCCTTCACCCTTGTTCACCCACAAGTTTTACTTAGAAGTTGGAGTGATGAGATTCTTGATAGCTTCCATGTCTTGATGCTCAAGTTGTCCATTGCCATGGACTTGGCTAAGTACTTAGATTTTTCCATCTGCAGAGGTTGTGCACTTTCCCCACCAGACTTGGTTTCACCAAGACAGGACCTTTCAGAAGCCTTTCCTTAGACCAAATGGATGCGCTCCAACCTATCATTCCCACTACCACCAACTGTCCAAATGGCTAAGTTCTAGCAACTTATGTGATCCAGGCAGAGCCCATATTGCCAAGTGGCTGCACTAGAAGCTTCTCAACACTTGGCCTCTAAAATCCCTTTGTTCCTGGGTGGCATACCACAAGTGAGATACACAAGGTAAACCATATCCATGGGCCTTGTGTAACCACTCAACCAAAAACCACCAATCAAGTCCCTTTCCACCCATGTGATTCATTGACTTAGTTGTTTTATTAAGAAAACATAAGTCCAAAGACTTAGAAATATTTTCATCATAGCATGTATATTTCACCAACCCTTGTTTGCTACTAGCTAGGCTAAGCATGGCATAGATAGTGTAACATCCCTAAAATCATGATTTCAAAGATTGCATATCATTCATGCATGCATATATAATTGAGATCAATTTCAAAACTCATTTCAGAAAAACAAAGCACATAGTGCTATCATTTTATGTGAGCAAGCTAAAAATCAAATGGCCATCACCATTTGAGAGTTTGAATGTTTTAAACCTAGAATGCTTGTTTCCTTTGTTGAATGGATTGAGTGTGGATATTTGAACCAAGTTTTACAAAATGGAAATGGTTCAAGAACCATTTTTCAAAACATTTGCAAATCAGGTACCAAGTCCCTGATATTTTGTTCTCCAAGAGTGACCAAGCTTTTGCAAAGCAACCACATGGTTTTATGCCTATATTTGAAACTTGTGCACACTGCAAAAACCCCAGAAAGATTTGAATTCAAAAAGAGTTTGAATTCATATCAAAACCATTCCTGAAAATCAAAACAGAAAAAGAAAAGGACAAAAGAAAAGAAAAGGGCCAGGAGCCAGGATTCTAGCCCAGCAACAGAACTGGCCCAACTAGCCCACCCGGCCTTCCTCTCTCTCTCTCTCTCTCTCTCTCTCTCGCACGTGCAAGCACACCCAAGCAGTCGCTGACAACTAGACCCCACCTCCTCTCTGCGCGTTTTGCTGACGAGCGGGCCCTCTCCACGTCACCCTCGTCTTCCCCAAATCACGCCCGACCCCGTCGCCGGCCGTTTCCTCCGTCCTTCACTGCCGCGATTGATTCTCGCTTAATTGCCATTGATTCCACGCTTAATCGCCGCTCCCCTATCGCCTACAAAACCCCCTCTGCACCGCGGTCATTTCCCCCCACTCTCCTCGCTCACTCCGCCACCAGGCTGCGCGCATTTGCCCTCGAAACCTCGCAGTACCGATGACTCCGGCGACTAATTCCGGTGAGCCTCGAACACCCCCCTCTCTCTGGTTCAAACTGTCGTGTCCAGCTTGATCTTGCGCACCTCCTGATACTTTTCTTTTTCCTACTCGTGACCCAGGTCGTCGAATCCGTTCACGACCGCAACCACCTGCGCCGTCGCTCGACTCCGGCGAGCAATAGCGGTAAGTTCCGTGCGCCCCTCGCTTTCCCTTTGTCACCAGTTGATTCGCCAGTCACTTGCGCATCTTCTGAACCCTCTTCCTTGTGCTAGGGCGACGCCTCACCTCGGCAACGACCTTGACTGCAAGCGACAGACGCCGCCGCAACTCCGACGAGCCCCAGAGACCGTACCCGTGCACCCCTTGCCCAGCCACCACCACGTTGAGCTTTGCCTCGACCTTGCGGATCTGGTAAGCACGCCCTTTCCTCCCCGAGCGATCTAGAACGTTAGCGCCGCCGCTGTCAGAGCACTCCGCCGCTCGCCGTCGCCGCGTGCCGCCAGGACATGGTCGCTTGATCGAGAGCCCTTGGATCTGGATCCAACGCATAGATTTAGATCACTTAGCGAATCGTTTTTGGTAAATCTAGGTCGTGTGTTTTAAATAGATCCAACGGCGCGGGAGGGTGATCCTGAGCGAAACGGTATCAACCAGTAGGAACATGACGCGTGGCTAGGGTTAGTTTCAAAAACAAATTTGAAATCAGATTTTGATCCAAAATTGAAATAGCTATAACTTTGGATTCCCACGTTAGAGTTTTGCAAATTTTATACCGTTGGAATCAGGGAGACAAGCCCTTTATGAATCTGCAATGTGGTTAGTGAAATGTTTCTGTTAAAATGACTTTTAATGAAGAAACTTGTTTAGGACTATTTTGAGTATAGAATTTGTTTAGTAAATTGTTTTAGTGCTAAATAAGTTTAGTTAGCAAGTTTTTGACTTGATTATGTTTCTGTATCATGCACTTGCTTGGTGGAGTTTTAAAAATCATCACTTTGCATTCTTGCATGCATGCATATATATTTTTGTTTGTATATGAATTGTGTGTAATTTTGTGCTACAAATTTTTGTGTAGATTTTGCTAGTGACTGTGATTGTGAAGAGTGCTACTCTCCCCATTACCAAGGCAAGTGGTACATCATGAATATTTCCATCCCTATATTTTGTACAAGCATTAGAAATATTTTGCTAAGTCTTGCATGTTGTTGTTTTGCCAAATGCTATGATGGGAAAACCTAAGTAGTTGTATAATTGCTAGGAAATTTCCTAAGTTAAGTACTATGCCATGCTTAGCCTAGCTAATAGCAAACAAGGGTTGGTAAAGTATATACATGCTATGATGAAAATATTTCTAAGTCTTTGGACTTATGTTTTTCTTAATAAAACAACTAAGTCAATGAACCTCCTGGGTGGAATGGGACTTGAATGGTGGTTTTTGGTTGAGTGGTTACACAAGGCCCATGGACATGGTTTACCTTGTGTATCTCACTTGTGGTATGCCACCCAGGCACAAAGGGATTTTAGAGGCCAAGTGTTGAGAAGCTTATAGTGCAACCACTTTGCAATATGGGCTCTGCCTGGATCACATAAGTTGCTAGAACTTAGCCATTTGGACAGTTGGTGGTAGTGGGAATGATAGGTTGGAGCGCGTCCATTTGGTCTAAGGAAAGGCTTCTGAAAGGTCCTGTCTTGGGAAACCAAGTCTAGTGGGGAAAGTGCACAACCTCTGCAGATGGAAAATCTAAGTACTTAGCCAAGTCCATGGCAATGGACAACTTGAGCATCAAGACATGGAAGCTATCAAGAATCTCATCACTCCAACTTCTAAGTAAAACTTGTGGGTGAACAAGGGTGAAGGACCTCAATGTCTATTGATGGTTTCTTGGGAAGTTTTTGACAAAGAAAAACTTAGTGATTTCAACTAATAGGAAAAACCTATTTTGAGCAAAGCAAGCCAGGCTACACTTAGCCAAAAATGCATATAGTAATATAGTCCACTTAAAATTTACTAAGGTATCACTTGCCAATACTATTCCAAAGTATTGACCCACTGTGGCTGTAACTTGTGATGTTGCAGGTTACTCCGATGATGATTAGGTCTCATGAGTCTACACTCAACATGCTTGCTTGTGGCACATGAAGATGAAGACTTATGTTTATTTACTTATTCCAAAACTCTTGTATTAGGCCTATGGCCTTGAGTTGTAAAAGACTATGTTTTATCTCTGGAATGCCTGTAATAATGACCTTTGTATCTGTGTACTTCATCTTAAACTGTGGATGCTAGCAATGATCCAGGGACTAGCATTGCAATCACAGGGATCCTTTTCCTTTATAAAGGAGGGATCTTACATGAATGCTATGATAAAGACAAAAGTTGCTAAGTCAAGAATTGATAAACTAAGAATTGGTGAATCAATAGTTGATTACTCAACATTGATGAACAATAGATATTGGAATAAGATCCAATAGAGATGATAAGGATTGATATGGAAAGAAAGATATATGGTGAATGATCTTGACTTGGTTTCTTTCCTACTCAAACTCACTAAGGAATTAAAGTCACGTATTACCATGATACTCATGGTATAAGTATATGAGATTAAGATATATCAAGATTTAGTTGTTACATTCCTGTTACTTAAATTATGTTTATAACTTGGGATTCAAGAGTTGGGTAATGAATACTAGAATATGAATACTTAAGGATCAAATATAAACCATTAAATAATGTATTAGGGTTTAACTTTTATTACATTTGATCTACCCTTAGATCAAATCTCCCATACCCAAAATAAGGTTTTAGCAAAGGTCATATTGAAACTTATCGCAGTCAACTTGATGATCTACTTCAATTCCATCAAGTTGAGAGAAGCTTCAATCACTTAGACAAGTTTTGTTCAAAAGCGCGAAAATTATTCGGATTTTCTATGCATGAATGCAATGCACACATCTGTGTTCAGCTTATTTCTAAGCTCTAATGCTGGGATGTTACAGACTCTCCCCCTTAAAATAAACTTCATCCTCAAAGTTCGTACTCTCACATTTTGGAGTAAGAAATTGTCTTGCAATGATTACGATATGTCTCAACTCCATGGTAACCTCAATGGGAATAATTGTAATATCCCGTATCCAAAAAAATTCCTTGAATTCTCATCATTCTTGGCAATCTCCAACTTGTTTTCTCCACTACTCCAAAGTTCATTTTACTTTAGTACCTTAGGGATATGTCCTTATTATAAACTCCTTAAATTGGGGTCTCTCCTTTAGTTGATTTCCCTGATTAGGCATCCTAATCCAACTTCTTTACTTAATCATCGAACTTTCTTATTATACTATGCAAGGTCTAGGAAGTCTCACTAAAACAGGGTTTTTCAATTCTATTAGACAATATTTGTGGCCAAAAGACTAATCTTTCATTTGTCATTGTATGAGTTGTATGGGTAGTACTTCTGAAGATTGGTGTTGAACACATTTAGTCCACACCCGTTGGAATTTCTTGTTTCACTACACATGTCCAATTGGATGTGATTATTCACTCTTAAGGACCACTTAAGAGTTGTTTCCTTCAGAATTAGTCTGTTAGAACTATTATATTTTATTACTTCAAGCTTTTACCTTATAAAGCTTTAGACAAACTATTATTATCACCTTAAGTACTTCTTCAACTTCCTTATATTAATTGCCTTAAGGTTTGAGTCCTACTATCTTGAAGTAAACTTCGATCTTTCATCCAGACAGACTTCCAAAAATACATTAATAACGATGACTTCTTTTAACCTTATGAAATAAGGCTTATTGTTGTCATAGGTTATTCTTTATTTTCCAACTTTTATTCGGAAAGTCAGATAATAATATTTTCATTTCTAATGTTTTACTCTCCCCCTTAGGGTTTACTAACAGTCTTCAAACTGTCTATATTGAATTTATTAGCTTTATAATTAGAATATTGGTCTCTCACTAGCTTATACTCTACCTAGTTAGGGTCTTATGAAAGATTGTACAATGTATCCACACAATTGTGGATCTCCGAAGTGAATCTTTCAGCATTATTGGTCTAACTTACTATTTGGATATTTTCACCTTGATAGGTCTGACTTTGCAAAGCGCCTCGAAAGACGATCGCTTTAATTTTATACTCATTTATGTCTTAATTAACTTTAGGCCAAGTTTTATGCTCTTTATGCAAACATTGAGATGATCTGGTTAACTATGTCAACCAACATCGGCTGCAGACAAGATACCAACTGTGGATCAAATACCAGCTGCGGATCATCCTAGGTTGTAGGTATTACCCTACGGCTTCCAACATCCTTATGGCATTCTCTCTGAATTGTCAGAGCTTGAATAATATTTTGGGTTCCAAGGCTTCTTCTTCATACTAATTCATGATGCTTCCATGAACTTGGTACAATTACTTTATTAACTTCTTAGCAACATCACCAATTTTTG
This sequence comes from Avena sativa, assembly GCA_916181665.1. Lineage (NCBI taxonomy): Eukaryota > Viridiplantae > Streptophyta > Magnoliopsida > Poales > Poaceae > Avena > Avena sativa. The sequence goes on from OV702296.1 coordinate 225,923,753, forward strand.
GTGAACCTTAAGTTTATTTCCTATTCAGGGTGAAATTAATTTCATCACTCCTTGTTGCTCCTTATATTTCCTACACTATACTTTCTTCTTATTATTGTTTAGTAATGATCTGAACTTGATCCATCCTTCAAATTGCGTTGATACTCCTTATACTTTGCTTCATTCTTCATGTAAATCTTCATCTTGGTCTTTGGAACCCGTCACTCCCTTACACGAACTCCCTTACTCTATCTAGGTCTATAACATCAAGTAGTAACTGGGTTGCAACATGCATTTGCACACCAAGTCAAACTTCATGTACATATCTAGTCAATCAAGAAGATCCAAGAAAAACAAATAAATCCAAATGTGGTACATATAACACACAATATTCTAAAACTGGAATATAGAAGTTGAGGATAATATCTCTATAATTCAGGCTTAGTTGTGTAGTATATGACACCTCCTCATATAGGTTTACGTTGTAATACTTGGCACTTAGGGTCAAACTATTCTTTGTCTCATAATTTACCCAAATTTCTCAATTGCAATAAGATAATATTAAGCAAAGTGGTATCAATTTGGTTTTGACTAAACTTTTTTCTCACCTTTGGAATTACTAGCTATAACCACCCTTTCCTTATTTAGTAAACTAATCTTACATGAGCACTCCAAATGATTAATCAGATTCTATTTGCTAACTTAAACCACAGATTATTCGAATTTTATAGCACTTATGAGTTCTATCATAGTTCTACCATGTTATTTTCTTACTTCTATCTCAAGACAATTTACTAATTACTTGTCATGTTTTACACCTACATCATGGTTTCAGAGATAATCTCATCATGATCTTGTTAGGTTTTACCTATTTATCATGATTCAAGAGCTAATCTCACCATGATAACTTTGCTCCTCATTACACTTTTATTGATTCTTAATAGAATTCAACTCCTCGCGTAGAATTCTCAAGTGAATCCCACATGATTACTAATCATTACATCAACATTTATCCTAATGATATTCACCATGTTGTCTTTGGTTATCAACTAACAATAAGATTTTACTGCTCTTACTTAAATTCTAGGGTTAGGCTACACCATTAATACTACTTCCATATGATGTCTTACACTTTCTTACAGTATGTTGGTGGTTTATGTCTCCCTCGGAAGACACTAAGAGCACTATCCTGAGAAAAGATAAAATAATTAATCCTAAAAAAAGAATGACTTAAGTACCTAGTGACAAAGGTGTCCTCAATTGGACACTCATCACAAGTCATAAGAATATTTGGTTTAGGTAAGATGGCTTCTATAGTCACTATCCAACCTACAGATCTTCCTAAAAGGGATTTAATCCTAAGGTCAAAGCATATGCTCTGATACCAACTGCGGTGACCCAGCATACCACTACATGATGTAGTACACTATAGTCGTTGACATAACACCAATGAAACATCGTTCACTAGTATTACATCCCTCAGAGTGGTACAACAGAAACACAGCTGGTCCAAGACATGACTATAGGTTACAACTCAACTCTTTACACAAGTTCCAGAGAACACTCTAGGTTAAAGAGAGAGAAAGAAACTTCTTACAAAGAAGAATCAGAAATATACAACTCAAAAACTATCATACTATTAAGACTAGTATCTTAACTAATGGTCTGGCATTGCTTCTATCGCAATACCTACAGAAATAGGTTCTATGGCTAGAGATTATATTCCTATCTAATCAGTAACTTCGTCTTCACTTGAGTTGGTGTATATGTTGATTTTCTTGACTTCATTGAAGAACTTTAGCTTTTGATGATGATTTCCGGAGCCTGACTTGATGTAGACGTTGTCTTAATGGCTTCAGAATCTAGCAAGGGTTAAGAAGATATGTTGAGTATGAGCGTACTCAGCAAGTTTACTAGAAAAGGAGTCTTTGATGCACTATATCAACAGCATGAGACCATAGGTCGTAGGCAATGCAGGTTTTCGTAAACATTTCTTCAAAGGTTGATTTTATTCTAGAAAACTATGTCCGTCAGCCTTCATGGGTTTACCAGAACTTTCATGGAGTTCCTTTCCCGCAGCGTTCGCAGCTCCTTCCCGGAACAGGGAGTAACAAGTTACAGTTCTTACACTCTACAGAGGTGCATTACTTTACCCATGAGAGACCTTAGCCTTGTTGCACAACCAAGTCATGACCTTGTCCATACTTCCTTGGTATGGGGCCCAGTCTAAGATCCAAGCCAATCACTGCCCTCTCCGTGACCTCATATGTCTGCACGATCCTTCGGGGCCGGCTCACCTCCGTTAAGCCCCCTTTCGGGCAGGCTAAAACCCTGATGAGTTTCCGAAGACTCTATGACCTAGTGATGCCCGAACGAGTACCATTTAAATGGACTATATCCCTAAACACCATTCATAGATAATCTAGACACCAAAAGTGTGGGGCGTAAGGGCGCCCACCCATATGTTGGATCCGCACAAGGAATCACAATGTCACGTTAAGGTCGTCTTGCCTCCATACGAGAGGAAAAGGATACAGCTGACTTCTCTGTCCCATTCCAAATATCATGGTTAACACGTAATATACGACACAAGAATCACTGGCGACATTGGTTGTTAGGTCCTAGATAATATGTTCCTTTACCACCGGAACTTTCATAGTAGGTTATTACCTTATGGTAAATAACATATAATCACATTATTATGAAAATAGTGTTTTTGACCTTTTTTCAAATGCAGGTGATGACAACGCTGGATTTGCAAAATACTTTACAGAAAATAACAAAAGGACATGAGCAAGTGTGAACTTGCCTTTTGTGATTGCAAGATTATGCAGTCACGATCTTCAAGATAATATAAGATCCAATATCTGAAATCAGCATCATTGGTCCGGTAAGGACTAATGTTTAAAGAAGCAAGATGCTATTATGCATATGTAATGTAACGCATTTTCGTTGTAGGGTTCTCAGCATAGAAAACAAAAAATTCCTACGATGGGAACAACTATGTACCAAGATCTATCTACTAGATACAAGCAACGGGCGGATATACATCCGTAGAGAACATACCCTTGAAGACCGACAAAGCTTAACGAGTCCAAACTCGTGGTTGATGTAGACGATCTCTTGCCGATCTCAAGATCGAGAGGAAGTCCTAGCGCGCCACAAAACAACAGCGCATCCGTGCTCGCACACACGTCCGAGGCACCGAGCAACCTCCGCCTCCTCGCTCCAGCGATGCAGCGGAAGCACAACTCTTTCTTGCCGAAAAGCCACCGGGAACATGTATCTCGCTAGTCCGAGACCATGGGGAATAAATACTAGAGGGGGAGAGAGATCCTTCACGAGGAGGTGTGAGTGAGAAGTGTGGAGAGGGGCTCCTTATATAGGGGAGGGGGAAGCCCTAGGGGGCATGGCCGCCGGCCATGGAGGGTGCCCCCACCTCTCCCTCATTCATGTGTGTGGACACTCCACTCACAAAATGCCCCTTCAATTTTCTCCACTCAAAATCCCACTCAAATTCCCATTAAATTTCCACCAAATTTAATGCAAACTCTCATTAAATAAAACTCCTTTTATTTATTCAGAATTTTGTCAATTACTTTAATGACAAACATTCACATATAACCCCTTGCTAGTATTTCATTTCACATGCAGAAACACTTTCTGTAATTTCACCTGAAAACCCGTTTCGGTATCTAGTGAAATAAATTCCTGCGCTTGTTATTCTTTCCGGCATGAAAATTTTGCTCCAAATGGATGTCGGTGTCTCTTAAGTGTGTCACCCTACGGTTCGCGAATAATGCAGACATGATCGAGACCCCTCTCGGATCAATAATCAGAAGCGGGATCTGGAGACCCATACTGACTCCCACACATTCAACGATGACTTTCTTGTGATCGTCGGAACCTTTTACGCTAGTATCTTAATACCTTTGTTTCGCGATATATTACATGTTCGAGATTCGATCATCGATATCTCCATACCTAGTTTGATCTCGTTACTGACATGCACTCTTTTCTCATTCCCGTGATATAACATTCTAGTGATCAAATCACTTGCTTGCAAGCTAATCAATGTGATATCACCGAGAGGTCCCAGAGCATATCTATCCGTCATCGGGATGAACAAATTCCACTCTCGATCCATGGGCCTCAACATAACACTTTAGTAGTTCTGAACCCATCTTTATAATCACCCTATTACGGTGTGACGTTTGATGTTATCAAGAAACTCTTCCGGTGTTAGTGATTGACATGATCTCATGGTCTAAGGATTAGGATCACTTCTTAAGTTGTTATAGCAATATAAACTAAATGACTTTGATCGTAATGCTATACTTCGGATGAATGTTCATCACATCATTACACTAATGTTGTGACCTTGTTATTAACAACATCCAATGTCCATGATCAGGAAACCTTGATCATCTTGTTAATCAACGAGCTAGTTTATAAGAGAGGCATAACTAGGAACTTCCTTTTGTTTATTAAACACACATGTATTAACGTTTCCGTATTAATACAATTATAGCATGTAAAATAAACATTTATCATAAACAAGGAATACGATAATAACCACTTTATTATTGCCTCTCGGGCATATTCCCTTCAGTTTCCCACTTGCACTAGAGACAATAATCTAGTTTGAAAACTTTGCGTATTGAACACCTATGGCTTTCTGGTGTTCCATATACACAATTGCAAGTTGTTAACATAATCTACGGATCTGACGCCTCAGGTCCGTGTGTATTTGCATGTCTTTGCGTCTTCACGCATCACTCATTGTCCAATGAGATGACATTGTATAAATTTGGTCTTTTGGTGAGACCTTTAGTTCCTTGGGGTTAAATCATATCGATACTATTGTTGTAAGATCCCACCTTTATAAAGGTAAAGATCCCTGTGATTGCAATGCTAGTCCCTGGATCAATGCTAGCATCTATAGTTTAAGATGAAGTACACAGATACAAAGGTCATTATTACATATCATTCCAGAGACAAACATAGTATTTTACAACTCCATGGCCACAGGCCTAATACATGAGTTCAAATATAGAATAATATAAATAAGTCTTCATCTTGATGTGCCACAGGCAAGCATGTTGAGTGTAGACTCATAACCCCTAATCATCATCAGAGTAACCTGCAACATCACAAGTTACAGCCACAGTGGGTCAATACATTGGAATAGTATTGGCAAGTGATACCTTAGTAGAATATTAGCTTCTAGATACTACATGAATTTGGCTAAGTGTAGCTTAGGCTTGCTTTGCTCAAAATAGGTTTTACCTATTAGTTGAAAACACTAAGTTTTTCTTTGACAAAACTTTCCCAAGGAATCACAAATAGAAATTGGTGAACCTTCACCCTTGTTTAACCACAAGTTTTAACTTAGAAAATTGGGATGAGGAGATTCTTGATAGCTTCCATGTCTTGATGCTCAAGTTGTCCAATACCAGGGACATGGCTAAGTACTTAGATTCTTCCATCTACAGAGGTTGTGCACTTTCCCCACAAGACTTGATTTTCACCAAGACAGGACCCTTCAGAAGCCTTCCCTTAGACCAAATGGACGCGTTCCAACCTATCATCCCTCTACCACCAACTGTCCAAATGGCTAAGTTATTGCAACCTATATGATCTAGGCAAAGCCCATATTACCATGTGGCTGCACTAGAAGCTTCTTAACATTTGGCATCTCAAATCCCTTTGTTCCTGGGTGGCTTTCCACAAGTGAGATACACAAGGTAAACCATAGAAATGGGCCTTGTGTAACCACTCAACACAAACCATTCTTTCCATTCCACCCAGGTGTTTCATTCACTTAGTTGTTTTATTAACAAAAACACAAGTCAATGACTTAGAAATATTTCACATAGCATGATTATATAATTCACCCTTGGTTGCTACTAGCTAGGCTAAGCATGGCAATAGTAAGCATCTTAACTTAGAGGAAATTCTAACAATTCTACAACTACTAGGATTTCCCAAGCATAGCATATAGATACTCATCAAAATATTCATGCAATGTCCTATATAAAATATTTCTAATGCATAGGTGAAAATATAGGGATAAAAACATGAAGCACCACTTGCCTTGGTAGTTTTGGGGAGTAGCAACAATCTTCACAACCACAATCACTATTTGCACCAAAATCTACACATAAAATAATGGCACCAAAATTACATAACAAAATATACAAACAAAAATATATGAATGCATGCAAATGTCATGTGATGATTTTTCTACACCAAACAAGACAAGTGTACAGTACTGAAACATAAACAAGACCAAGATACTCAAAATAAAATTTATTTGATCTTTAAAACATTTTTCAAATAATTTCCATACTCAAATTAAGCCTACAAATGTCTCTGCAAAAATAACCATTTGACAGAGGCAAAACATTAAACACATTGCAAAACAGATAGGATTCTTTCCCCTGATTCCAATGATATAAAATTTGTAAAATTTGAACGTGTGGATCAAAAGTTATGAATTTTACAAGTTTGAATCACTAATAGATCTAAATTCTGTTTTTAAATCTAAACGCAGGCCACGCGGCAGCGTCTGATTGGCTGATACCATTTCGCACTAGATAACACTCGCGGGCCATTAGATCTAACTTAACACGCACGGCTCGGATCGTCACATACCGCTTCGCTTCAAATCTAATCTAGAGCGCTGGATCTAGATCCTATGGCTGCTAAGCATGTGACCAAAGATGGGCGGTGCCAGTGGCGGCGATGCAGCGGCGCGGCTCTGTCAGAGAGGTTTCCGGCGATTTAGGTCGCGTGGGGAGGAGTGGGGGTGCTTACTGTGTTCGCGTGGTCGCTACGGTGCTCGAGGTGGTCGAGGGAGAGACAGGGGCGCACGGACGCAGCGGCAGGACCTCGTCGGAGTTGCTAGCGGCGTCGGTTGTTTGTTGATGGAGTCGTTGCCGACGATGTAGATGGCCCTAGCACGAACCAGTGGTGTTAGAGGATGCACAAGCTTGAGGCGAACACGACAGTGTCAAAGAGGAAGCAAGGGGCGCTCGGAGGTTACCGGTATTCCTCGTCGGAGTTGAGCGGCGGCTCTGTTGCTTGCAGAGGTGGACGGAGGCAACGACCTGGGTCACGATAAGGCAAAAGAAAGGCATCAGGAGATGCGCCAGAACATGCTGGTCACGTTCGTTTGAAGCAGAGGCAAAGGGGCGCTCGGTTCTTACCGGAATCAGTCGCCGGAGCTGGTTCTGTCTGTGGCGATGCAACGTGAAATTGAGGCAGCCTAGTGGCGGAGCGAGCGAGTGGTGTGAGGGAAAAGGTGCAGAGAGGGGAGGAGTTTAAGTAGCCAGAGCAGGGGCGGAGATTACGCACGCATTCATCGCCATTTAAGCAAATTGAAATCGCGGCAGTGATGGGGGAGGAAATGGGCGGCGACGGCGTCTGCGCGCGGAGTTTGGGGAAGAAGGTGCTGACGTGGAGAGGGTCCACTGATCAGTGACTGCGGGGTAAGTCTGCGTCGCGTGAGAGAGAGAGAGAGAAGAACCCCGGGTGGGCTTAGTGGGCTGGGTCTGCTGTTGGGCTAAAATGCTAGCGCAGGCCTTTTTCCATTTCTTTTCTCTTTTTCTTTTTCTATTTCAATTTCCAGGAACCAAATTCAAATGAATTCAAATGTGTTTTAGTTCAAACCTTTTCTGGATTTTTTATAAAGTGAAATTTGTACACAATTGGTTGCAGAAAAATGTTGTGCACTTTAAAATAATTTAGTACTTTGGAATTTTTAAAAATAAACAAGGTTTTTCACCCATTGTTTAATAAAGACAAAGAAATTGTTTTGAATTTTTTTCCTTGTTTTGAAACCCTAGTCCATGCTTTGGAATTAAACAAACAACCCTATGAACCAACAACTTTGGTTTAAGACAAATATTCTCTCACTAGAGAGTAGCATTGGATCAATGCTTTGCTTACATAAAATAATAAGCACACAAATGCTTCTGTTTTTGTAAAACTTGGAAAATGATCCTAAAATGACCATGAATGCATGGATGATATGCAAAGCTTTGAAATCATGATTTTTGGGATGTTACAAATCTAACCCCCTTAAGGTGAATCTCGCCCTCGAGATTCGGATTGGCTAGCAAATAGGTGAGGGTGGTCTTTCCGAAGATCATCTTCTCTTTCCCATGTGGCTTCTTCTTCGGAATGATGGTTCCATTGAACTTTGCAGAATTTGATAGTCTTAGTCCGAGTAACTCTTTCTGCAGTCTCAAGAATTTTGATAGGTTTTTCCTCATAAGTGAGATCACTTTCCAATTGAACCTCCTCCAAAGGTATAGTATCCTTCAAAGAAGTCTCTTCCATCTCTGGATGGCATTTCTTTAGCTGACTCACATGAAACACATTGTGAACTGCAGATAATGATTCTGGCAATTCAATTTCATAAGCTACTTCTCCTTTATGACTTAGAATCTTGAATGGTCCAACATATCTTGGGGCCAATTTTCCTTTGACTCCAAACCTCTTCACTCCACGAAGTGGTGACACTCTAAGATAAGCTCTATCACCCACTACATAGGTGACTTCTCTGTGCTTAGGATCTGCGTAGCTCTTCTGTCGGGACTGTGCTATCTTCAATCTGTCCTTAACTAGCTTGACTTTCTCTTCAGCCTCTTTGATTAGTTCTGGTCCAAACAAATTTCTTTCTCCCACACCATTCCATAGTAATGGGGTGGTACACTTTCTCCCATAGAGAAACTCAAATGGTGCCATCTCAATACTGGCTTGATAGCTATTATTGTAAGAGAATTCTGCGTAAGGCAGACTTTTATCCCAAGTAGCTCCATAATCTAGAGCACATGCTCTCAACATGTCTTCAAGAATCTGGTTGGTCCTTTCTGTCTGTCCATCAGTCTGAGGATGAAAAGTAGTGCTGAATTCCAATCTCGTTCCCAATGACTCATGTAGTTGCCTCCAAAAATGAGAAGTGAATTGAGTTCCCCTGTCAGACACAATACTCTTGGGTACTCCATGCAGACATACAATGCTATTCATGTAGATCTTGGCCAACTTAGCACTTGTATAGGTTGTCTTCACGGGTATGAAATGAGCCACTTTAGTTAGGCGATCCACTACTACCCAAATAGAATCATATCCTGACCTGGTCCTTGGCAATCCAGTGATGAAATCCATGCCAATCTTGTCCCACTTCCAATCAGGGATAGGTAGTGGTTGTAGCAATCCTGCTGGTTTCTGATGTTCCGCTTTCACTCTACTACATACATCACACAAAGCTATATGTTCAGCGATGTCTTTCTTGAGATTATTCCACCAAAATATTTCCTTCATATCCATGTACATTTTGGTGTTACCCGGATGAATGGAATATGGTGAATTGTTGTCACATCCCAAGATTTTCCAAATCTTGTAATGTGAAAAATAAATGAATAAAATAAAACTTTGTTGATTTTCAGGGTGAGAAGAAACTTTTTGAGTCCATTTGGAAACTTTCAAAAACTATTTGGATCAAATAAAAATCCTAAAGGGATTTAAAAAGATAAATAAACAATAAAGTTAAAATATTTGGAATTACTATTTTTGGATCTTTTAATAAAAAGATTTGTTTTCAAAAGAAAAGATATAAAAATAAATAAGAATTATTTTATAAGAGCCAAATTAAACCTTGGCCAAGCTTTTGAATTAAAATATTTTGGTTTTGATAAAAAAAAGTAAAGGTTTATTTAAATAAAATAATGAGGATTTATTAATATCCCATTTTAATAAAACCAATGTTTTTCTATTTTTAATAAACATAAAAACTTATTTTAAATAAGTTTTCCAAGTATTTTATATTCTTAAATATAACCTACTGAATGGTTTGGTACTATTCTAGATTTCAAATAAAGGTTTAAAAAAAACAAATCCTATTTGAATTAGTAACTAGGGACTATTTATTTATTAAATAAATCCCAAAAGAATAAAATTATTATATTGTTTTGGACTTTGATTTGTGTTGATTAACAGAATTGAAATCAACACAAAGTTTGGAGGAGTTTTGAAATTGATTTGAGTGTTTGATTTGTTGTTTGAAATTCAAAACAGGAAATTCAAACAGAAAAAGGAAAAACAAATAGAAAGAAAAAATAGAATCAGACAGCAGCCCAACTGGCCAGCCCAACAAGACCCAACCAGCCCTCTCCCTCTCTCCCTGCAGAAAACGATTCGCACCTGTTTACTGACCCACGCAGACACCGACGAGTGGACCCTCTCCCTATCTCACTCCCTCGCTGACAGCAAGGCCCCACCTCTCCTGTTCGTCGTCTTCAACCCCAAATCACTCCCTGCCGTTGCAGCCAGTAACGCCGGCGATCAATTCGCGTTGATAGCGGCTTTAACTCCCCCTGCGACCACGCGTGCTTAAATGCCCCCCTCCTCTCTCTCTTTTTCCCCAGACCCCGTACCACCGGAGCCACCAGGCTGCCCTGAATTCCCTTTGCCTTGCCACTGCTCCGGCGAGCCTTTCCAGCAAATTCCGGCGACCCCGCACCACCCCTTGCCTCCCGGAGAACACGGGCACATTCCCCAGACCCAGGCGCACCTACCCGTGTCATCCGTTTGACCGTGCTCGCCCCAGAGCCTCGGCTTCGACAACCTCTGAGCGCCGCCGCGTCTACTACTTTCTCCGGCGACCTCTCCTGGTAAGCTCAGACCGCCCCGAAGCCAATCATTGATGCTCACATGTTCCCTGGTACCGCGCGCGTCTAACGCACCCCTTATTTTGATCTGGCACGCCTTGTAGCCCCGCCTCCATCGACGACAGTACAAACCCGAGGCGCAGCTCCACTCCGGCGAGCGATTAATCCCGCGCCAGTGCGCCCCTCGACGAACCAACCACACCTCAAGCTCCACCGCAACCCTGCGAGCCTGGTAAGCCTCGCCAACCTCTTCCTCGCTTCCTCTAGCACCAGCTCCGCCATAGCCAGACACACCGCCGCCTCCTGCCGCCACCAGCGCCGCTAGTCTATGGCTAGCGCGCTGTGCGTCGTGCGATTTAGATCCTGCGGCTGCGATTAGATCACTTAACGTTGAAAGGGTACGCAACCAGTGCCGTGCGATTTAACTTGATCCAACGGCCTGCATCGCCCGATCCGTGCGAACCGGTACCGCCCAATAGTATTGCGCCGCGTGGCACTAGTTCTGTTTAAAACAAATTTTGAATCTGATTTAGATGCAAATTTGTAAACCTTGTAACTTTTGATCCACACATCCAAAAATTACAAACTTGATATCAATGGAATCAGTGGAACAAGCCCTAGCCAACCATGCAATTTGTTTAGTAAAAAGTTTCTGGTAAAATGTTTGTTTTTGCAGAAACATTTGTATGCTTGTTTAGGTTATAAAAATCATTCCAAAATGATTTTGGGGTTGAAACCTTTGAAAAATGATTTTTTGTGAACCTACTGACCCTAGGAACCAACCCATGGATTTAAAAATGGATTTTGTGAAGTTTAGAAATAAAAACTTGAATTTGCTCATTTCTAGTCAAATAAAAATATTGGTTTTGCTATGGAAATGATTTTTGAGTAAAACCTTTTGGAAACTGATTTGATTCAAACCTACTGACCCTAAACACCAAGTTTTGAGAATTAACAACTTATTTGGTGAAGAACATGAAATTGTTGCTTTGCTAAAAACATTTTCACCACATGAAATAATGATTTGATTTAAAAATGATCTATAGGAAAAACCCTTTTGCAAATGGTTTTGCCACTTTATAAAATGACCACTTTGAACCTTACAATATATAGAGCCTAGTAGAAACCACCTTTGCAAATAAAACTATCTTTTACATGTCTGCATGCATGACTTGGTTTCTATGATTTTATGAGTGACTAATTTGATTGAATATTGTTTGGAATGCTAGTTGAACCTATGTTTGCTTGATTGATTTGTAGTGAAGTTAGAAGAGTGTGATATTACCAAGATCAAGAAGTGAACCAACACTCTCTACCAAAAAGGCAAGTGACACTATCATCTAAAGTCCTACTATTTTCATTACACTTAGTGGATTTTGAAACATGCATGAGAAAGACTACTATATTTTGCTATGCTAAATCCTAATAGGATACCCTTATATATTCCTTAGTGAAAACAATATAGTTGTAAAATGCTTAGCCATGCTATATATTTTGAGAAGAGATACATGTTGAGATTTTATAAAGATGAGAAAAGACTTGTGTTTTATATAATAAAACAAGTACTCAATGAACCACCTGGGTGGACAAGGATAATCAAGTTTTGGACAAGATGGCAACAAGAGGAACCATGTTTATATGGTAATCTCTTTTTGTTGTGCATCAGATGAAAACCACCCAGGGACTTAGAGATTGAACATGTTTCTCCAACAGTGGCTTCCGTGTACAGCCACATGCTAATATGGCTCTGGCTTAGTCAACTACATTGGGAAGACCCATGCATTGGTCTTCAGGTTAACTGGAAATGAGGGAACTAGGAACCCTACATTGGTGCCTGAAGACAAGCTAGCATTGTGTATGGGAGGACCCTATGGAAAGACTTCGTCACATTCTCAATCTGCCAGTATTCCATCTTGGTGAGTACTTATCCAGCGGCCACTGGTGGCAACAAGATGAGATTGTGTCATGTGGGTAAAGTGTACAACTTCTGCAGAAGATAAAAAATTCTAAGTACTTAGCCGTGTCCCCGGTTATGGACAATACTGAGCAACTAAAGCTTGAAGCTATGGGAAATCTCGACATTCCAATTTCTAAAAAAAAACTCTAAAGTGACAACAAAAGGCTTGAAGCACTTGGGGTGTACCAAGGAGCTCAAGAGATTTTGATAAAAACTTGAAGTACTTCGGGTGTACCAAGGAGCTCAAGAGATTTTGACCAAGACTTGAAACACTTGGGGATTTACCAAGGAGTTCAGAAAGATTTGACAAAAGATCAAAACTATTTTGAAAAGATAGGATAAATTATTGCTTTCTGCAAATCAACCTAAAACCCTACTTAGCCAAATATGCATGTAATGATAGGATCCACTTTTATTCAACATAGTAGTGAAACTTGCCAATACAATTCAAATGTATTGACCCTTGTGGCTGTAACTTGTTATGTTGCAGGTTCGTTTGATATTAGTGAAGTTGATTGTTTAGGATTACAAGTCTACAACCAGCATGTTTGCCTATGACACCTTGAAGATGAAGGACCCCATGCTTATAAATATTCTTCTGCAATGTAATGTAATAGCCAAATGAGCTATGTAAGATGTAATAAAATTATGTTATTCCTGGTTATAAAGTTATATTATGACCTTTGTTTCTTGATATTACATCTTAACTGTGGATGCTAGCTATTGATCCAGGGACTAGCATTGTAAACACAGGGATCTCTACCTTATTGAAGGTTGGGACCTCTACAATTGTGTGCTTCCTGTAAAATCAGTTTCCGAAGCTCCGGATCTTGCGGAATGTAGATACGTTTCCCATGCCATAAAGTACCCTATTCGTCTTCATGGAATCCTTTGGCTTTTCCCTTGCCAATCTTTTCCTTAATATCTTCAATTTCCTTGTCTGTCTTTTGGGCTTCCTTGATTTTGTCCAACAAAGTGGGTTGAACATCCAATGACATGAGATGTCCTTCAGGCACAATTTCCAATCTGAGGTCTGTAAATTGGGCACACAGATCTTCTGGCAATTCTCCCTTAGTAAGGCCATTCACAAATACCTTACGGCTTAGTGCATCAGCTACAACATTTGCTTTACCGGGATGGTATTGCAAACTCAAGTCATAGTCCTTGATGAGTTCTAGCCATCTTCTTTGTCTCATGTTGATTTCTTTCTGAGTAAAGATATACTTCAAACTTTTGTGATGTGTGAACACTCCACATCGCTTTCCCAAAAGATAATGTCTCCATGTTTTGAGTGCATGGACAACAGAGGCTAACTCTAAATCATGAGTAGGGTAATTTACTTCATGAGTTTTGAGTTGTCTCGAGTCATAAGCCACAACTTTACCTTCTTGCATTAGAACTGCACCCAATCCATGATGAGATGCATCACAATACACTTGGAAATCTTTCTCTAAATTTGGCAGACACAGGACTGGTGCTGTCACAAGTCTCTTCTTCAATTCTTGGAAACTAAGTTCACATCCTTCATACCAAGCAAATTTCTTGTCTTTCTTTAGTAACTCAGTCATTGGTTTAGATACTTTGGAAAAATTCTCAATGAATCTTCTGTGGTATCCTTCCAAGCCAAGGAAACTACGAACCTCTTTTACTGACTTAGGAGATTCCCAATCAGTTACAGATGACACTTTTGCAGGATCGACCGCTACACCATCTCCCGACACAACGTGTCCTAGAAATCCAACTTCATTTAACCAAAATTCTTACTTGCTGAATTTGGCATACAGCTTATGCTCTCTAAGCTTCTCAAGTATCAAACGCAAATGTCCTTCATGCTCTTCTTTGCTTTTGGAGTAGATCAAAATGTCATCGATGAAAACGACAACAAACTTGTCAAGGAACTCCATGAACACCTTGTTCATCATATTCATGAAATAAGCTGGTGCATTGGTCAAACCAAATGGCATCACGGTGTACTCATACAATCCATATCTAGTGGTGAAAGCTGTCTTAGGTATGTCTTGTTCTCTTATCTTAAGCTGGAAATAACTTGACCAGAGATCAATCTTTGAGAATACACAAGCTCCTTCTAACTGATCAAACAAGTCATTGATTCTAGGAAAAGGGTATTTGTTCTTGATAGTCACCTCATTGAGTGAACGGTAATCTATGCATAACCTTTGACTTCTATCTTTCTTTTCCACAAACAAAACTGGTGCTCCCCAGGATGAAGAACTTGGTTGAATAAATCCTTTCTGCAACTGTTCTCCAAGTTATTTCTTGAGTTCTTTCAACTCATCAACTGACATCTTGTAAGGTCTCTTTGCTATTGGTCCTGATCCTGGTAGCAAATCAATCAGAAATTCCACATCCCTATCAGGTGGCATTCCTGGCAATTCTTCCGAAAACACATCCGGATATTCACTCACAATTGGCACACTGTCTATGCTAACCCCCTTAAGAGCATTTAGCTTACTCCCTTTTGGTTCAAAGTTGGTCTTGAATCTAATCCTTTTGTTTTCTGGGGTTGTGAGTGTGACGGTATGGTTGGCACAATCTAGCACTCCCTTGTGCTTAGTCATCCAGTACATTCCCAAAATGACATCCAATCCTTGGGAATTTAGGATTATCAGATTAACGGGAAACTTATACTTCCCAAACTCTATGACTAGATCATGATATCCTGAGTTCACTATCATTTCTCCGCCAGGAGAACTTACTTTTATAGGACACCCAATAGTTTCTACTGGTAGTTCATTTCTTTTAACAAATGCTCTTGATATGAATGAATGCGATGCGCCAGTATCAAAGAGAACAAATGCTAGAACAGAATTGAGTTTGAACTTACCAGCAATAGCATCAGGTTCCTCATAGATCTCTTCCACATTGATGTGGTTCACCTGTCCTTTCTGGAAAGGGTTAGGCTTGTTGCGTCCCTCAACTTCCTTTTCTGGGCATTCATTTGCATAATGCCCCATCTTCTTGCACTTGAAACATTCAACCTGACTAAGATCCTTCTTGGCAGGCTGGCTTCCACTACCACTTCCACTTCCATTGTGGTGATTCTTATATCCACTCTTGTGATTCTTGTACTTGTCATTGTCATGACTACGATGATGCTTGTTGTCATGATGACGGTTGTGGTGGCTGTTGTACTTTCCATGCTTGTGGGATCCAGAACTCCCACTATCATCATAATGGAAATGCTTGTGAGACGATCCCGAGCTGTGCTTGTCAGAGTTGTGTTTCCTCTTCTTGCTTTCAACCTGTTTCATCTTGCTCTCCAAAATGGCAGCCTTGTCACAAAGAGATTGATAGGTGGGGACATAGGCCACAGATAATTGCAGATTCAGTTCATCATTCAGTCCTTCGAGGAACTTCTCCTTCCTCTTGGCATCGGTATCAACTTCATCCGGTGCATAACGCGCCAGATTGTTGAACTCCTCAATATATTCAGCCACGCTACGGTGGCACTGCTTCAAGTTATGGAACTCCTTCTTCTTCAAACTCATCACTCCGGATGAGATGTGAGCTGTACGGAAACCATATTCAAAGATAGCCCATGTCACATCCTCAGTGGGAGTGGTGATCTGGAAGTTATCCCACCAAGTAGCTGCTGGTCCTTCCAACAAGTGTGCTGCAAACCTGACTTTCTCCTCGTCGGTACAGCCGACAGTTACCAAATCCTTGTTCACTGAACATAGCCAATAATTGGCCACCATGGGATCAGTATTTCCTAAGAACTTTGCTGGCCTCAGTCTTAGGAATCTGGTGAGCATGTCAAAACCTGGTGGATTGTTCTGATTGTTGTTGTTGTTGTTGTTATTGTTGTTGTTATTGTTGTTGTTGTTGTTGTTGTTATTCTGATTCTGCATGAAAGTAGTCATCATCTGCATCAGCTGTGCCTGTGTTGTCATCAGCTGCTGCATCTCAGGGGTGACATTGTTGTTGTTCGGGTTGGGGTTGGCATGTCGAGGAGGCATCTGTGGTTTTCATAAGGATAAGAATGAGATACCCATAGATGCTTAACATGCACTATACATCACATAACAATCACCAAACAAGCATCAAATAACAAAAGTTCAACAATGTAAACAATAAGTTTGAAAAGTAAACACACCAATAGCATGACATCCACATGTTGGATGGTCAATGCGACTCAAAATCATAAGTATGGTAAATGATAAATAAACAAGTAGTCATCACTACTCCTCTGCATCAACCTCCTCATCGACAAGTGTAAGACCTGCATTCTCCATAGCGGTCTTGTACTCCTCGACATTGGCAGTCAAGGCCTCTACCTTGGCTTTGAGAGCCCTCTTCTGTGAACGAAGTCTCTCAATCACAACCTGCTGATGCTCGAGCTCGAAGTCCTTGGCCTCTAGTTCTGCAGTCATCTCTCGAATCCTCTTGTTCCTGTCTTGGACTCTCTTCTCTTGGCTTTTGAACTTCCTATCCTGACTCTCAAACTTGGCCTCCATTTCCTTGACTATCTCGTCTTGCTCCGCGAAGAGCTTGTCCTTCTCACGAAGCTGCACCTGGAGCTCGTCATTGCTAAGCATGACGTTGGTCCTATCAGTATCTAGGTGCCTAAGAAGAACATTTAAGTCCTGAAGGTACAGACTAATCGGCTCTACCGTCTCTCTCGCAGTATCCTCGAACTCAATAGCCTCACCATCCTCGTCGCGTCTTCCGAAAGCATGGAAGTGAGTACCCCTAATCTCCCGAGAGTGTCTCCCTAACAAGCGCCCAAGTAAATCCTGCATGACTACCTCTAGGCCTCTCTCCTTGTCGTCATGCATGAGCTTGAAGGTGATAGCCTCCGTGGCTGGCTTAGTCTGGCGTCCTGGCTGAGTAACCTTGAAGCCCCAAAGGTCCTTCCTCTCAAACTTGGTGAGGGAAGCATCATGATGCTAGGAAGCAGAAGATTGAGCACACTAGTGAGCTCAATAAGACAAGTGCCAAAACGAGTTCCCTTGAACTCTTCAGCTGTGCTAATAGTAACATTAGGCATCTATTTTATAAGATAAAGGGAAGTTAGAAACAACATCAATAGAAATACACAAGTCAAAGTATCACAAGCATATCATTGGCAAACAAACACACAAGTCTTGATGTACATAAATCCGTTACAAACATCCAAGGTTCAACATAACTTTTGGAAATAAAATGATAAGTGTGGTGGTCCAACTAACGAAGTACGTTACAACTCTCACTCACTAGACAAAATGGCTATCAAAGCATCCTTAGTAGCCATCTGCCTATCTTGTTCACAAGATTCCCAAATCAAGTCTATGATGTCTTCTCTTAGTTGTTGGTTGGTAGTTTCCAACTCTTGGGTATGCTTCTTTTCTTCTCTAAGGTCATTTTGGGTGTTGAGCATTCTGCACTTGAGTCTACCACCAAGCCCTTTGATGGCCTTCCAAGCTGCATCCCTTGCAGAATCAAAGAATGTGGTGTGCATCACAGAGTTGGTGACCATGCAGAATCCTGATTCTTTGTGGTTGTCTTCCTTGTTTTTATACAAGTGAAGTTGCACCCACCAATATTATTCTCCTTCATCCATCATAGGGAAACCTTTGTACACAGCTGCACCATGTATCCCCATGGTAACCATAAGGTTCTTGAGGGCCTTTGGAAATTCAGTCTCACACTCTAGGGTCATGGTCATGAGTGGTCCCTTCCTTACAGCTTCGTTGATGGAGTTCATCTACAAATAGAGACGATAAAGAAGAATTAGAAAAGTTTACAAGAAGAAAAAGACAAGTGTGGAAATTTTTGAAAATTTTCCTTAGTGGTTTCTAATCCAATCCTAGGGTCATAATTCTACAGGCAACACAGTGCTCTGATACCATCTGTAAGATCCCACCTTTATAAAGGTAAAGATCCCTGTGATTGCAATGCTAGTCCCTGGATCAATGCTAGCATCCACAGTTTAAGATGAAGTACACAGATACAAAAGTCATTATTACATATCATTCCAGGGACAAACATAGTCTTTTACAACTCCATGGCCACAGGCCTAATACATGAGTTAAAATATAGAATAATATAAATAAGTCTTCATCTTGATGTGCCACAGGCAAGCATGTTGAGTGTAGACTCATAACCCCTAATCATCATCAGAGTAACCTGCAACATCACAAGTTACAGCCACAGTGGGTCAATACCTTGGAATAGTATTGGCAAGTGATACCTTAGTACAATATTAGCTTCTAGATACTACATGAATTTGGATAAGTGTAGCTTAGGCTTGCTTTGCTCAAAATAGGTTTTACCTATCAGTTGAAAACACTAAGTTTTCTTTGACAAAACTTTCCCAAGGAATCACCAATAGAAATTGGTGAACCTTCACCCTTGTTTAATCACAAGTTTTAACTTAGAAAATTGGGATGAGGAGATTCTTGATAGCTTCCATGTCTTGATGCTCAAGTTGTCCAATACTAAGGACATGGCTAAGTACTTAGATTCTTCCATCTACAGAGGTTGTGCACTTTCCCCACAAGACTTGATTTTTACCAAGACAGGACCCTTCAGAAGCCTTCCCTTAGACCAAATGGACGCGTTCCAACCTATCATCCCTCTACCACCAAGTGTCCAAATGGCTAAGTTATTGCAACCTATATGATCTAGGCAGAGCCCATATTGCCATGTGGCTGCACTAGAAGCTTCTTAACATTTGGCATCTCAAATCCCTTTGTTCCTGGGTGGCTTTCCACAAGTGAGATACACAAGGTAAACCATAGAAATGGGCCTTGTGTAACCACTCAACACAAACCATTCTTGCCATTCCACCCAGGTGTTTCATTCACTTAGTTGTTTTATTAACAAAAACACAAGTCAATGACTTAGAAATATTTCACATAGCATGATTATATAATTCACCCTTGGTTGCTACTATCTAGGCTAAGCATGGCAATAGTAAGCATCTTAAGTTAGAGGAAATTCTAACAATTCTACAACTACTAGGATTTCCCAAGCATAGCATATAGATACTCATCAAAATATTCATGCAATGTCCTATACAAAATATTTCTAATGCATAGGTGAAAATATATGGATAAAAACATGAAGCACCACTTTCCTTGGTAGTTTGGGGAGTGGCAACAATCTTCACAACCACAATCACTATTTGCACCAAAATCTACACATAAAATAATGGCACCAAAATCACATAACAAAATATACAAACAAAAATATATGAATGCATGCAAATGTCATGTGATGATTTTTATACACCAAACAAGACAAGTGTACAGTACTGAAACATAAACAATACCAAGATACTCAAAATAAACTTTATTTGATCTTTAAAATATTTTTCAAATAATTTCCATACTCAAATTAATCCTACAAATGTCTCTGCAAAAATAGCCATTTTTACTGAGGCAAAACATTAAACACATTGCATAAACAGATAGGATTATTTCCCCTGATTCGAATGATATAAAATTTGTAAAATTTGAACGTGTCGATCAAAAGTTATGAATTTTACAAGTTTGAATCAGTAATAGATCTAAATTCTGTTTTTAAATCTAAACGCAGGCCACACGGCAGCGTCTGATTGGCTGATACCATTTCGCACCGGATCACACTCGCAGGCCGTTAGATCTAACTTAACACGCACTGCTCAGATCGTCACATACCGCTTCGCTTCAGATCTAATCTAGAGCGCTGAATCTAGATCCTACGGCTGCTAAGCATGTGACTAAAGATGGGCGGCGCCAGCGGCGGCGCGGCTCTGTCAGAGAGGTTGTCGGTGATTTAGGTCGCGTGGGGAGGACTAGGGGTGCTTACTGTGTTCACGTGGTCGCTGTGGTGCTCGAGGTGGTCGAGGGAGAGACAGGGGCGCACGGACGCAGCGGCAGGACCTCGTTGGAGTTGCTAGCGGCGTCGGTTGTTTGCAGATGGAGTCGTTGCCGACGATGTAGATTGCCCTAGCATGAACCAGTGGTTTCAGAGGATGCACAAGCTTCAGGCGAACACGACAGTGTCAAAGAGGAAGCAAGGGGCGCTCGGAGGTTACCGGTATTCCTCGTCGGAGTTGAGCGGCGGCTCTGTTGCTTGCAGAGGTGGACGGAGGCGACATCCTGGGTCACGAGAAGGCAAAAGAAAGGCATAAGGAGATGCGCTAGAACATGCTGGTCATGCTCGTTTGAAGCAGAGGCAAAGGGGCGCTCGGTTCTTACCGGAATCAGTCGCCGGAGCTGGTTCTGTCTGCGGCGATGCAACGAGAAATTGAGGCAGCCTGGTGGCGGAGCGAGCGAGTGGTGTGAGGGGAAAGGTGCAGAGAGGGGAGGGGTTTAAGTAGCCAGAGCAGGGGCGGATATTACGCACACATTCATCGCCATTTAAGCAAATTGAAATCGCGGCAGTGATGGGGGAGGAAATGGGCGGCGACGGCGTCTGTGCGCGGAGTTTGGGAAAGAAGGTGCTGACGTGGAGAGGGTCCATTGATCAATGACTGCGGGCAAGTCTACGTCACGTGAGAGAGAGAGAGAGAGAAGAACCCCGGGTGGGCTGGGTCTGCTGTTGGGCTGAAATGCTAGCGCATGCCTTTTTCCATTTCTTTTCTCTTTTTCTTTTTCTATTTCAATTTTCAGGAACCAAATTCAAATGAATTCAAATGTGTTTGAGTTCAAACCTTTTCTGGATTTTTATAAAGTGAAATTTGTACACAATTGGTTGCAGAACAATGTTGTGCACTTTAAAATAATTTAGTACTTTGGAATTTTTAAAAATAAACAAGGTTTTTCACCCATTGTTTAATAAAGACAAAGAAATGGTTTTGAATTTGTTTCCATGTTTTGAAACCCTTGTCCATGCTTTGGAATTAAACAAACAACCCTATGAACCAACAACTTTGTTTTAAGACAAATATTCTCTCACTAGAGAGTAGCATTGGATCAATGCTTTGCTTACATAAAATAATAAGCACACAAATGCTTCTGTTTTTGTAAAACTTTGAAAATGATCCTAAAATGACCATGAATGCATGGATGATATGCAAAGCTTTGAAATCATGATTTTTTGGATGTTACAATTGTCGTACAATATATCTTTAGTGTTAGCCCGTTGTGAACCACACCTTAGTTTGATAACAAACTACTTGACACAAATTTCCTCCTTTGCTGCTACTATAGCAGTCATATAGTTAGACTTTTGTTGTAGTATCTGTCACAATGTCTTAACTTTGGAACTCTTCCAAATCCATCATGGAAACTCCTTTCCATTACATTGTGCCACCCATAGTTTAGATTGAGATAAACTTAATTTGTATCTTGTGACAAAACTAGTATCAATGTAACGCTTTACAATGAACTATTTGTAATTGTTTGTCACCTCTACACAAATATATTCTTAGTTCTTCCAAAAGATCATAAGAATATCCTCACTATCGTCCAATGATCATTTTATGAATCATTCTGGTATATGCTCATAACACTTAGAGCATATGACATATCTGGATGTGTACATATCATGGTATGATTGATCAAAACATCCTTGTGATTTCACTCATCAAGTGTCAAAGCACTTGAATCTTGTTTCACTTATCAAGTGTTGATACACTTGAATCTTGATTCAATTCCTTTCCATGCAACAAGAATCGTTTCTTGTCGTTTCTATATTGAACTCCTTCAATATCTCATATATGTACGTTTGGCACAACCATATTAGCGTCATGGTCTATCCACTATAGACATTCATGCTAAATATTCGGGTTTTGCCTAAGCCTTTCATCGAAATGAAATACTTAACCTTCGTCAATAAAAATTACATCATTTCTAATCAACAAGATGTCCTCCACATAATGTATTAGAAATATGTCTCAGCGCTCCAACTTAATTTCTTGCAAATGCAAGCATCTTCATCTCTCCTGATGAAAACTCCTTTTCATCATGGTGAAGATTCCAACTCCGCGATGCTTACTTCAACCATTCAAGTTTGCATGCCCTTTTAGCATCCTTTGAATTAACAAAACCCTTTGGACCGTGTCATGTACACGTCCTAGGTAACCATTCTATTAGAACTTTGTTTTGTTTATTCATCTACCATATAACAAATTATATGTAGTGATTGCTACTTTAATCCGTCCAGACTAAATATAGTCAACTCCTTGAACATTGTCGTAAAAACTTTACCGACATGTCGACTATTTCATAGATGTGAAACATCCATGTATGTTTCTTTATAGATCAAAATATGACCGATAGGTTTTTACACCTTTCCGGAGGGTCTTCCAAGTTCAAAACTTGATTTCTCGTATATGGAACTATCATGGATTTTATGGCTTCAAGCCATTTGACGGAGTCAGGGCACATCATCGCTTCTTTGTAGTCGGTTCATCATTGTCAAACAATAATGATTTACTCTCAAATCTCAATCATTTGATTGTTTATCTGACCTTCTTGGTTCAATAGGAACTTTAGATATCCGTGACCACAACCATTGAGGCACATAAGCTATGAGCTTTCTGGCTGCCTCCGGAACATTTTCCGGCGCTGCATAACTCAGCATATTTAGCTAAGGTTCGTTAACCTTATTTAAAGTTCTATTGTCCTCCCACTTAACTTTTGCGAAAAATTCCTTCTTCAAGAAACTTCACGTTTCAAGCGACAAACCCTTTTGTCCTTGGTGTTATGGAGGAATAACCAATTGTTATTCGAAATAACCTACAAAAAAATACTCATCCTACTTTGGTTGTAAACATCTTACTTATGTTTAACATACCAAAATTTAAGAAAGGACAACTTTGGTTTTACCCCAAACCATAACTCATATGGTGTCATTTCAACGGATCAAGATGGAGCTCTTTTCAGTGTAAAAGCGGTAGTCTCTAAAGCTTTAATCTTTTAAAATATAATGGCAGTTTTATAAATAACACCTTTGATCCAACCATGTCAAACAAGGTTTTATTACAAATCTCAAACACTCCATACTCCTATGGTGTTTTCGGGAGATGTAAATCTAGGTGTTTTTGCTAAACGTGTAACTCAAATAAATCCCTTTACGATAAAATCATAAATCATTTATTTTCTTGTTACACTTGCAACTCAAATAAATTCCTTATGATAAAATCATAAACCATTTATTTTCTTGTTACAATGATTTTCCACTTCATCTTGAAAGTCTTTGAAACATTTTCAAATATTTCATACTTCTTTCTCATTAAGTGAATATTCACTCAAATTTCCGGAGAAAGCATATGAAGTTGAAATCCATCGCTTACGACTATACATAATGGACTACATACATCGATATGTATAAATTCCAATATTTTAGTCGATCGTTCTTCTTTGGCCTTTGAACGATGTTTTAATTATCCTGAGGAAAGTCTCACAAGCATCACTTGATCAAATCAAAGACACCAAAAATCCATGAAAATGGAGATTCTTCATGTTTTCTTTCCAATATAATTTAAACGATGATGTCACTTCGTAAGTGATCTTTCAATCATTTGTCTTGCGACATTTTAGCATTAGGTTTTATGGATGTGATTTCTACAACTAGATTTGTAAATCATCCATCTCATATGGAATACGGTAATTATCTGAACAACCTTTGTTCTCATAATACCTGATTTAAATAACAATTATTAAAACAAATCTTGAAGTCAAGCTTTGATGTCAACAAGAAATACAAACAACGGTTTGTTTGTTTGTTTTCGATGAACATCATCACATATTCTCTTGCTAGTTACTTAGGCCATTGTAGTTCATGAATTGCGTCGTTATGTATGACATTTCATACCAACTAATTCGGTATCCAATACCCAAGAACCACATTGTTTAACAAGCAAAGAATACAACCATAACATGTATATCATATATATATACCTAAATTGGATATTTCCAATCTTCTCTTTTCTGCCAAATATATTTTATAGATTCTCTTTCAGCATTTCCTCTTTCTTTTTAAAAGAATCTATCAACATCAACAATGGCGCCATATACATGACACATTCAAAGCGTGTATATTCAAATAATAATACCTTTGGACTTACACTTTGAAGTTGATCACCATCATCAAATGATCGGTATTCTTTCAAAATCCATTATTTAGTAATCCTTTTAGTGTAGTAAACACTTTGCATACATCTTCTATTCACCCTTATCATGGCGACTTTCATGATCAATCTACTGTAGCTTATAAAGGCGAATCGTGAGTATAACGTTACTTTCCAAAACCCTTTTGGATGATTAGGATGTCTAGCATCTCCAACCTTTGTAAATTCTCATCCAATATGAGAACATACATTATACTCTATCATATTGCAACCAAAACATTGTTTCAGATATCGTTATATCCGTTACACATGATGGTTTTTGAAACAATTATTTCAGCTCCTAGATAACCTTGATATTTAAATCAAGAATCATGGAGGCAAACATGATACTTTAGATACTAACACTGGAATTGTTACTCTCGATTTAATACTAAATATTAAATTTCACGGAGTAAACAAAGTTTGCTGAAAGTTTGCAATAGGACTTTAAACTTTAGATTGACACTCAACACAATATGATACTAGTTCGTAAAGTATATATCCAGAATTCTGTAGTTCTATTATCTCAATTACAACTAAGCATAAGGTGGTGAATGAATGCCAATGACTACAACAAATTATGCAAATTCACTTTGATTTAATTTATGATAAATTGAGTTCTACTAATCCAAATTAGAAATAAACTCCCACTCAAAAAACGACATCCCTCGTGCCTTTTTGGTGATTACATGAACCAAATCCACTACACCAAGTCCGATCATCACGTGAGTTGGTGTAGCTTCAAAGGCGAGCATCCATATGGTCATCATATCAAAACATATGACTCATGCTTAACCTTTCGGCCCGTGTTCCGAGGCCATGTCTGTACATGCTAGGCTCGCCAAGTAAGAACCTTAGTATTCGCATGTGTAACTGTTCAAGTACACCCAATCATCACGTGATGTCTTGAAGCGACGAAACATTGTCGGTGCATACTTAAGGAAGAACACATTCTTATCTTGATATCTAAATGAGGGATCATCTTATTATGCTAATAAAATGCCAAACAAGCAATATAAGATGCAATCAAACATCACATGTTTATAAGTGAAATGATATGGTTCCCGCATATGATCTCCATCATGTGCAC
Organism: Avena sativa; assembly: GCA_916181665.1. NCBI lineage: Eukaryota > Viridiplantae > Streptophyta > Magnoliopsida > Poales > Poaceae > Avena > Avena sativa. Next base: position 225,949,498 of record OV702296.1, read on the forward strand.
CCTGGTATGATCTCTATCATACCTTTTATGTGTAAGGCCATGGTCTATGGAACTTACATGCTATGTGTGTTGTAAGAGTATCATCTCATACTTCTACTTACAACATCACCATATCATAACACTAGCCCAGCAACAATCTAAATTAGACGCCTCTAATTTATCCATTGCAAGTTTTATGTGGCTTAGGGCTTTCAAAGATAGAACCGTTCTTACCTACGAGCATGAACCACAACGAGGATAACCAAATTGTTGACAACTCGTTGCAAATTAGATATTGACTATAGTAGGAGAGACAGACACCTGCTAGCCACTTATGCAAAACTAGTTGCATGTCAAGCGTGGAACAGGTCTCATGTGCGAGGACATGTAAAGTTTGTCCGGGCCGCTTCATCCCACTATGCCACCAATATCCAAATTACAACTAAGAAGCAATAAAATTATCATCATTGCCCACATACTCATGTGTGTACTACCCGTGCAAAGCATCTACGCATAGATCCGGCTCTGATACCACTGTAGGGTTCTCAGCATAGAAAACAAAAAATTTCCTACGATGGGAACAACTATGTACCAAGATCTATCTCCTAGATACAAGCAACGGGCGGATATACATCCGTAGAGAACATACCCTTGAAGACCGACAAAGCTTAACGAGTCCAAACTCGTGGTTGATGTAAATGATCTCTTGCTGATCTCAAGATTGAGAGGAAGTCCTAGCACCGCAAAACAGCAGCACATCCGTGCTCGCACACACGTCCGAGGCACCGAGCAACCTCCGCCTCCTCGCTCCAGCGATGCAGCGGAAGCACAACTCTTTCTTGCCGAAAAGCCACCGGGAACATGTATCTCGCTAGTCCGAGACCATGCGGAATAAATACTAGAGGGGGAGAGAGATCCTTCACGAGGAGGTGTGAGTGAGAAGTGAGGAGAGGGGATCCTTATATAGGGGAGCGGGGGCAGCCCAAGGGGGCATGGCCGCCGGCCATGGAGGGTGCCCCCACCTCTCCCTCATTCATGTGGGTGGACACTCCACTCACAAAATGCCCCTTCAATTTTCTCCACTCAAAATCCCACTCAAATTCCCATTAAATTTCCACCAAATTAATGCACACTCTCAATAAATAAAACTCCTTTTATTCATTCAGAATTTTGTCAATTACTTTAATGACAAACATTCACATATAACCCCTTGCTAGTATTTCATTTCACATGCAGAAACACTCTGTAATTTCACCCGAAAACCCGTTTCGGTATCTAGTGAAATAAATTCCTGCGCTTGTTATTCTTTCCGGCATGAAACTTTTGCTCCAAATGGATGTCGGTGTCTCTTAAGTGTGTCACCCTACAGTTCGCGAATAATGCGGACATGATCGAGACCCCTCTTGGATCAATAATCAGAAGAGGGATCTGGAGACCCATACTGACTCCCACACATTCAACGATGACTTTCTTGTGATTGACGGAACCTTTTACGCTAGTATCTTAATCCCTTTGTTTCGCGATATATTACATGTCCGAGATTCGATCATCGGTATCTCCATACCTAGTTTGATCTCATTACTGACATGCACTCTTTTCTCGTTCCCGTTATATAACATTCTAGTGATCAAATCACTTGCTTGCAAGCTAATCAATGTGATATCACCGAGAGGGCCTAGAGCATATCTATCCGTCATCGGGATGAACAAATTCCACTCTCGATACATGGGCCTCAACATAACACTTTAGTAGTTCTGAACCCATCTTTATAATTACCCTGTTATGGTGTGACATTTGATGTTATTAAGAAACTCTTCCGGTGTTAGTGATTGGCCTGATCCATGGTCTAAGGATTAGGATCACTTCTTAAGTTGTTATAGCAATATAAACTCAATGACTTTGATCGTAATGCTATACTTCAGATGAATGTTCATCACATCATTACACTAATGTTGTGACCTTGTTATTAACAACATCCAATGTCCGTGATCAGGAAACCTTGATCATCTTGTCAATCAACAAGCTAGTTTATAAGAGAGGCATAACTAGGAACTTCCTTTTGTTTATTAAACACACATGTATTAATGTTTCCGTACTAATACAATTATAGCATGTAAAATAAACATTTATCATAAACAAGGAATACGATAATAACCACTTTATTATTGCCTCTCGGGCATATTCCCTTCATTCGTAAGCTCGAATCCCGGGGATAACATTGATCTAGGGTTTGGAAACTGGAAATGGTTTCTTTATAATGTGTTGTCCTTTTAGATAAGTTTCATAATTGTTCTTCTTATTAAGGCTTGTGAGTGTGTGTGAATAAAAAGTATTTATAATATCATACCACAATAAGATACACACATATATGGAATGCTACTCAAGATTGCTTACACTATAATTGCTTATCTTCAAGTTTTACTATACAAGTAATGTCACTTATAAAGAACTTAAGTGATATCAATCCTAAGTATATAAGTAAAGTATAAAGTAATGTGATTATGATTAATTGTCATCTGTTGTCTTAAGTGGCAAAACGAATAACTTTTGAAGAAAAGATTTCTTTATTAAGGTTTAAACAATCCTGATAGTTTTTAGAATAGGGTTAATAGAATTTGATTGATGTACTTTATGCTAGCTAGAATATTCTGTACTTTGGATGCCTTAGGTATAATTTTAAATAGACCAAAGTTAACTATAAAACACATAAAAAGACCTTAACATTTTATTTAAAGTCTTGTAGACTAAAGTTAACTTTAAGGATGTATTGCTTATGATATTTGTATCTTGTTCACTTTATAAGGTTTCTTAATTTTATAATGGGATAGAAGCTTTTATCTCCTTATAAAGGTGTGGTTATGATTTATATCTAAGAAATAATATTACTTAACTACTTATGAATTCATTATAGTGTTTTGGAATGTTGAAGAACTTGTGGTTGAAGTAAAGGAATAAGTTTTATTTCACTACAAATTATTCTTGAAGATGTTATATTTGATAAGGATTCTTTGTAGAAAATATTCTACACTTATGGTGGAATGATAATACAACAAAATTGTATTCAAAATGTGTTCAAGCATTTTGATTTCATATTAAAAATATTTAAGAATATTATTACTTATTAGACCTAAATTGGCAATTTTAGAAATATTAACAAATTTTATTTACCCTTATATGAATTAACAACTCAGGAAATAGGTTTTAAATTCAACTTATTAAAGTATTTAAATTTTTATTTAACTTAAAGATGGAATATTATATTTTTAACATGAAGGTATTATTTTTGTGATTATTTTGGTATATTACATTTATTTTTGTGATTTATAAATAATAAGATATGATTTTTATAAGATTTATTACTTAATAAATAATAAATATTTAATTAAGTTAAGCAATAATGTATGATTATATTTTTAAATTATAGTTCTTATTTTTCCAAGATTTTTGGTATTTTATTTACATTTTTTAACATTTACCAATATTAAAATATGAATTATCAAAATTTTAATACTTATAAAATCTTTATTAAATAATTATTATTTAAATTATTGACATAATAATGTTTGATAATAGTTTTAAGTTGTATATTTTATTTTTCTGAAAATTTTCATATATTAAACATATTTTTCTGAATTATAAAACAAAAGATATTGAATTTCTAAAGTTTAATCAATTTCTGGAATTAATAAACCAACTATTAAAGGACTTATTGCGTCAGAGTGACATCAACATGACATAGCTGTGTGGATAAAACTTTTGATACTGGAACAAACCTAGCCCTAAGGTCACAGACATGTGGTCCAGTAGGCACGTTGGCATGCGAACTAAGCGTGGACCAATCAACACGCTGACCCAGGTCCAGGGTGACCTCAGCCTGACGTCAGCGTGACCTCAGCAATGGCAATCCTCACTGGTGACGCTCGTGTTCAGCGATTGAAGGCGTGCGGGTAGCGAGAATGAGTGCGTTGGACTCGGGTGGCTAGGAGGAACCTTGTGGTGGAGGCGCCGCCAGTTTTTGGTCGCCAGAGCGACACCGGTGACGAGCTACCGTGGCGGTGGCGGACGGTGCTTGGTGGTAGAGCAAACGAGGAAGCAAAGAGGAGATTGAGAAGGTGCGTGAGCACCGGTAACTCACCGTGAAGCTGAAGGGCGCGACGGCATGACCGGAGGAGCCCTGTGGAGGTGGCAATCGACGATTGAAGAAGATGGCCGGAGACGGGGATGACATGTCAATTGGGTCTACTGGGAACTCTCCGGCTTTCGTGACCTGTCCAGGAAGAACGAGGGTCATGAGGCGATCCTCCTGGGCACCTCAGGTGGACGCGGGGAGGTCTACATCGACGAGCTCTGGCGGGGTTTGAGGCTAGGGTGTCGGTCACCGAGAGAAAACAGAGAGGATGGAAGAGATAGGGAAGGGATGGCATGCAGGGTTTCTCCACGCGATGCGGTGGTCCTCTTATAGAGCTTCTAGAGCGACGACGTGTATCGTGGTGTCGATTGGGCAGTCGTCGGAGCTCCACCGAGCTGCTTCCCCGGCGCTGCCTTCTGTCATGAGGAGGAAGAAAGGAAAAAGGGATCGAAGGGGTATGCGGGCTACTAACGGGCTGGTGTTGGGCCGTGTGGGCTATTGAGCACTGCTCGTGAGTAGTAGATAGAGAAGGGAAAGATTGGCCGCGGGCCAGATCTCATCTCCTTTAGTTTTTTTATTAGGCAGAAACTTTTTATTTTCTGTTTTTATTAAACCCTTTCAAATATGAATTTTTATAAGGATTTAAACATCCATAATTTTTATAGAGCACATTAAATAATGCAGGAATATTAGAAACTAAGTGGTGTTGATACCTTTCTTGATTTTCTTATAATTTTTGAACTAATAGGAAACTATTTTATTGAGTACAATATTTATCACTTAGAGTTTTAGAGTTTTGCCTTTTATATATGTATTTATTGATAACTTATAAAATTGATTTTTATTTCCTCTTTATGAGTGTAATGATAATGGTTTAATAATTAAGGTTCTTGTATTAAATAGAATTGGTAGGAAGTAGGGTTTTAGGGTTTATATCTTAAAAATTCTTTATAACACTATTTTCACATTCATTTGGAGTAATGAAATTTTAAAATGTTTAATAGTCATAGGGTTTATTTTTATGTATTTCATCACATAGTAAAGTATAAGGTAGTTTATAATTATTGTATCCCCACTTATTCCATGCTCATATGGAATGAGTGGTTAGAGAAATGGATCAAAGAATTTTTCTAATGAATATAGATTGAATATTTATGAGATGTTGAGGATAAAACTCATTAATAAATTTAGGGTTCTGAATTGTAATTGCTTACCCTAGGTTTTAGGGTACTTACTCTATTTATATTCTTTTGTTGATGTGAAAAAATATTAATGACTAAACATATTTTCTTTATGTTTGTGATCTTTAATGATATCACCATTTAAAATAGAAAGTTATTATCTGGTATGTCTTATGAAAAGGATTTGGTAAAGATAACTCCTAAGCACCTTTAATTATGATAATTAGGAATAACAAAGATGTGCTTAAGTGATTTGCTATAGAAAATATTCCTATAAACCATTGTGGAAACAAGATGATAGATCAATCAGATGAAATGGATTTTATGTTTGGATAAAGATTTAGGGTTTAGTGTTTTATCCAGAATTCCTATCTTCCATACTTCAATAATTCTAGACTTCTAATTAAGGAATTCCTTTCCTAGATATACTTCTTCTTCATATATGTCATCATGTGTTAACATGATGAGCTTTACTTCACAAGAATATTCTTATCCACCTTTTATTCTTCTAAATCCATTTATAAATCCAATGAGATTGACACTAAAGCCTTTCATAATCTTCTCATATTCATACTTGGTTATATTAAACTATTCTACTACTAATAAACTCCAATCCAACAAGTGGTTACTTCTAACTCCATTCATACTCTTCCTTAATCATCCATCACTAACAATACTCCAATGGATGTATATATATATCAAATTATACTTTTCTCAAAAGCTTATTATCTTTTTAAGAGAAATACACTACTTGAATAACTGCAATGTTGCTCTAACTTCATCTTAGACATACAATCTTATATCTACTTAACTCCATTATCTTATATTCAAACTTAACATCATATCATGGTGACTTAGCATGGCTAACCTAGAATAACATATCTATACTAGGGTTCAATCATGTTCTATACACCAATGTCACTTATACATGATATAAGCATTCAATCTTGGTGACTAAAGCATGATCATTATAATCCTTTGACCCTTTATGGTTTAGGTTTCCAGTTGGCTAATCAAGTCTTCATTAATACAACATTACAGTTGTATTGAAATTATCTTCTTAGTATCTCTATTGGATTAAGGGATATTGTTCATTGACAATATCTACTTGATCCAATAGGATTACTCCTGGTAACTACCTTCAATACTCATCCTTGTAACCTTTACCTCAGATACTCTTCTATTCATTCAGGAGTGAATTAACTCTATTAATTATCACACTGACTTAATTCTCTTCCAACACTCCATCCTAAAGATGATACCTAAGACTAGCATTACCACTTACCTCTTCTTACTTCTTTCTTTATAGACCTTAAGTGAATGCTATGATAAAGACAAAAGTTGCTAAGTCAAGAATTGATAAACTAAGAATTGGTGAATCAATAGTTGATTACTCAACAATGATGAACAACAAATATTGGAATAAGATCCAATAGAGATGATAAGGATTGATATGGAAAGAACGATATATGGTGAATGATCTTGACTTGGTTTCTTTCCTACTCAAACTCACTAAGGAATTAAAGTCAGGTATTACCATGATACTCATGGTATAAGTAGATGAGATTAAGATATATCAAGATTCATGAGTTGGGTAATGAATACTGGAATATGACTACTTAAGGATCAAATATAAATCATTAAGTAATGTATTAGGATTTAACTTTTATTACATTTGATCTACCCTTAGATCAAATCTCCCTTACCCAAAATAAGGTTTTAGCAAAGGTCATATTGAAACTTATCGCAGTCAACTTCATGATCTACTTTAATTCTATCAAGTTGAGACAAGCTTCAATCACTTTGACAAGTTTTGTTCAAAAGCGCGAAAATTATTTGGATTTTCTATGCATGAATGCAATGCACACAGTGGTGTTCAGCTTATTTCTAAGCTCTAATGCTGGGATGTTACAAACATCATGGAATTCTTTTGATAAAGTTTCAAGGATAAATTCCCTCTCTTCAGCATTCTTTTCTTCTTTTAGTTTTAAGCACAAGAATTGTATGAAGGGGTTAAGGCTACAAACCTAGCCTCCAACATATGAACCAAAGAAGCTGCAACAATCTCATAATTAGGAGCAAGCTCCGCTATAGATTTATCCTCAATATCCTCATGCTTGCTAACATAAAAGAATTCTTCAATGTTATCTTTCCCAATTATGGAGCCACTACCTATTGCAAGATCTTCTAGGGAAAACTTGGGGAGTAAAATGGTGAGCTAGAGCAAGGTGGCAACTAGAGCAGGAACTAATTTTTTGTGTGTTTTTGAATAAAGCAAGCAAACCAAATTAGACTAATTTTTTTGGGTTTTTTTGGAAAGAGGCAAACAAAACCAAGCAAAAGAAACAAAGAAAACTAAAAACAAAGTAAAGAGAAAGGAAGTGAAGGACTCCTCTAGTGAAGACGTCCTTAGCCTCCCCGGCAATGGCGCCGGAAAGGCTTGATGACTTGCACAGCTTATGTGGAGCCTGTTGGGCACCCCAAGAGCAGGGTGTGAAGCAGTACAGTAGCAAGTCTTCCCTCAGTAAGAAACCGAGGTTATCGAACCAGTAGGAGGAAGGAAACATCACACCGGTGTTGCAAGCAACGTGGAGACCTGTACAACACAAACTCAAGACTTTGCCCCAACTAACAATGAGGTTGTCAATCTCACCGGTTGCTATAACAAAGGATTAAACGTATGGTGTGGAAGTAATGGTTTGCAGCAAGTAAACAAGTAACAGTGGAAGATGTATCAATGGTAAAGATTGGACCGGGATCCATAGTTCACTAGAGGTGCTCTCCTTAGATAAAAAACATGGCATGAAGGGTAAACAAATTACAGCAGGGCAATTGACAGGAACTGAGCAAGGCTTAACAATGCAATTACTAGTCAGAAAGATCCTATGAGATTCGACTGGGCAATACAACAAGATACATAGACCGCCATCCAACTGCATCTATGACTAGAAGTCCACCTTCAGGTTATCTTCCGAACCCCCTCCAGTATTAAGTTGCAAGAAATAGACAACTGCTTTAAGCAAAGTTTGTAAGGTAAACAGTCCACATGTTCCATGAACAAGAGACCGCTGTTTTCTCCCTAGTAGCAACAACACATCTACAACCGAAGAGATTATTGTCACTTCCGTTGGAAACTAGAGGCATGAACCCACTATCGAGCATAAATACCCCCTCTTGGAGTCACTAGCAACTACTTGGCCAAGATAGCTACTAACAACAGAGAGCATGCAAGATCACAAACAACACAGACATGATAGAATCATAAAGACAAAACCATTAATCAAACCAACATAATAATATCAATATCCATCAGATCCCCACAAACACAACATGCATGATTACAAATAGATTAGATCTTGATCATGAACGGAGCTCACAAGATCTATATATGAAAGCACAAAGGAGGAGATACAACCATCTAGCTACTACATGGACCCATAGTCCAAGGTGGAACTACTCAAGCATCATACCGGAGAGAAGGCCTCCGGGATGATCTCCCCTCCGGCAGGGTGCCGGGAAGAACTTCAGATCCCCCCTGCTCTAGGGACGATGGTGGCAGTGGCTACAGACGGTTTCATGGATATTTGATTGGGTTCTTAGGGTTTCTGCATCAGGGGCTTTTTATAGGCAAAGGGGGAGACCGAGGCGGCGGCCAGAGGCGGCAAACCCTACCCAGGCATAGGGTAGGGACCACCCGCGCCTAGCGGGGTTTATCCGCCCTGGCACGCCTCCTCGTCTCCCCTCTGGACTTCTTGTTTCCCACGGAAAGTAATTGACTTTGACGTTTGTCCTATCCAATTCCGAGAATATTTCTTTACTAACTTTTCTGAAACCAAAAACAACAGAAAATAGGCATCTGGCACTGTTGCAACTTGTTAGTAGGTTAGTACCAGAAAACGTGTAAAAAGTACCTCAAAGTGTGGACAAGTAAAGCAAAGTAGATACTAAACAAGCATGGAGCATCAAAATTTATAGATACGTTTCCAACGTATCACATATTCATAATGTTCATTCTAAAAGGATTCAACTTGATGATGATATATCTACATATATGTGCCACTGCTGTCTAGGTCATATTGGTTTTAAACGCATGAAGAAACTCCATTCAGATGGAATTTTGGAATCACTTGATTTCGAATCGTTTGATACATGTGAGCCATGCCTTATGGGCAAGATGACTAGAATGCCGTTTTTCGGTTCAATGGAACGGGCGACAGATTTATTGGAAATCATACATACTGATGTATGTGGTCCAATGAGTGTGTTGGCACAAGGTGGATATTGCTATTTTGTTACTTTCACGAATGATTTGAGTAGATTTGGGTATATATATTTGATGAAACACAAGTCTGAAACCTTTGAAAAGTTCAAGGAATTTCAGAGCGAAGTAGAAAATCATCGTAATAGAAAGATGAAATTTCTGCGGTTTAACCGTGGAGGTGAGTATCTAAGTTATGAGTTTAGCACTCATATGAAAGAGTGTGGAATAGTTTCACAACTCACACCTGCCGAAACACCATAGCGTAATGGTGTGTCGAAACATTGTAATCGTACTTTATTAGATATGGTTCGATCTATGATGTCTCTGACTGACTTGCCACTGTCATTTTGGGGTTATGCACTAGAAACCGCTGCATTTAGTTTAAATCGGGCACCATCTAAATCCGTTGAAAAGACACCATATGAATTGTGGTTTGGAAATAAACCTAAGTTGTCATTTCTTAAAGTTTGGGAATGCGATGTTTATGTGAAGAAACTTCAGCCTGACAAACTCGAACCCAAACCGGAAAAATGCGTCTTCATAGGATACTCTAAGGAAACTATTAGGTATTCCTTCTATCACAGATCCGAGGGAAAGGTTTCCGTTGCCAAGAATGGATCCTTTCTAGATAAAGAGGTTCTCACAAAAGGTGTGTGTAGTCGGAAGGTAGAACTCGAAGAGGTTATTGAACCTTCTCTTCATAAAACAGCGAGTAGCCCAGCATCGGAAATTGTTCCGGAGTTGAATTCACGAATGAAGAGGGAACTAATGATAATGATCATGAAACTCCGAAAGAGAATACTACCAAACCTCATAGGTCAAGTAGGACACGTGTAGCTCCTAAACTATACGGAAATCCTGTTATGAATTTCATGGTTGATGAAATAGATGACCCCTACGACATATGAAGAAGCGATGATGAGCCCGGATTTCAAAAAATGGCTACAAGCCATGAAACCCAAAATGGAATCCATGTACCAAAACCAGGTTTGGATCTTGGTGGACTTACCTCACGACCGAAAGGCCGTGGAGAACAAATGGATTTTCAAAAGAAAACTGATGCTGATGCTAATGTAACCATCTATAAAGCTCGAATTGTTGCAAAGGGGTTTCGAAAAATTCAAGGAGTTAACTATGATGAGACATTCTCTCCCGTAGTGATGCTAAAGTCAGTTAGGATTATTTTAGCAATTGCTGCATATTTTGACTATGAGATATGGGAGATGGATGTCAAAACTGCGTTCCTCAATAGAAACATTGAAGAAGAGTTGTATATGATACAACCAAAGGGTTTTGTCGATCCTAAGGATGCTGACAAGGTATGCAAGCTTCAGCGATCCATCTATGGACTGAAGTAAGCATCCCAGAGTTGGAATCTCTGCTTTGATGAGGTGATCAAAGAGTTTGGATTTGTCCAAACTTATGGATAGGCTTGTATTTACAAGAAAGTGAATGGGAGCAATGTGGCATTTCTGATATTATATGTGGATGACATATTACTGATTGGAAATGATATAGATCTTTTAAACAGTGTTAAAAGTTATCTAAACAGCAAATTTTTTATGAAGGACTTAGGTGAAGCATCATACATATTAGGCATAAAGATCTATAGAGATAGATCAAGACACCTGATAGGGCTATCACAAAGTACATACCTTGATAAGATTTTAAAGAAGTTAAAATGTAGGAAAGTAAGAAGGGTTTATTACCTATGTTGCAAGGAAAGACATAGAGTAAGACTCAAAGTCCGGCTACGGCGAAAGAAATGGACAAGATCCCCTATGCTTCTATCATGTACGACATGCTATGTACAAGACCGGATGTGGAACATGCTATTAGTTTGAGTAGTAGATACCAATCCAATCCAGGTCCGGAACACTGGACAACGGTCAAGAATATCCTTAAGTACTTAAGAAGAACTAAGGAAATGTTTCTCGTGTACGGAGGTGAAGAAGAGCTCGTCGCTAAATGTTATGTTGATGCTAGCTTCGACACTGATTCAGATGACTCTAAGTCTCAATCCGGATATGTATTTATCACGAACAGAGTATCAGTTAATTGGAGGAGTTCCAAACAACCCGTGGTGGCGGGATCAACAATGGATGTCGAATATGTTGCTGCTTTGGAAGCAGCCACTACAAGGAAAAGGGATGTTCGTGGCGCACCTGAAAATCCCATCTGTGGCGCACTAGGGGTGCGCCACCATCCTTGCGCTATGGCTAAAACATAGACGTAGCGCACTGCCTAGTGCGCTACGGTTACCTGGAAACTTCTGTAGAGCACCTGCCAGTGCACCACGGCTAGAAACTATAGTGTGCTACGGGTATGCTGCCTATGACGCACAAGGCGGTGTGCCACTGATTGCTGGCATGTGCGCTTTAGTTGTATTGCACCACTAACGCCATGCCATGTGCGCCATGGGCATTTTTTTAATTTCTGAGCCAGATGATATACAATATAGATTATATACAATATTACAGGCAGATATACACACAGATATAAGATATACAGTTATATATATGAATACAGATATAAGATATGCAGATATACGCGCATCCGTGATATGCATGATGTCAAGGTTATGAGGCGTGCGGAGAAACTTCTAGTATGGCAACTCCCAGAAAACAGACCTTGTTTTCCATACCTTCAGCAGCGGCTTGTCTTGCTGCCTCTTTCGCTTCTTTCCAGGCTTAGGACAATATTTCCAGTTTTTTAGCAATCCTTCCACTTCTTCGTTGTTCCTCCGCTCTAGGATTCCTCGGGTCTCGGATTTGCCATCGAACAGATCTTCACGTTTTCTCCATGGATCATTCTTGCTGAGCCACCTTCGGTGCGCCATGAACACGGTTTTCGAAGACCCTGGATCTTTCTCTAGTTGGAGATAGCTTGTGTTATCCATGCACCTAACGCATGCGGAGAATCCTTGGATAACCTGCCCCGAGATATACCTGCAACCTGGATAGTCTTGCACCGTAGTGACCAACGCGGATCTCATAGTGAAATAATCTTGTGCGGCGGCATCGTAAGTATTGGCTCCATATTCCCATAACGTGGCTAGCTCCTCTTTCAAGAACCCGAGATACAGATTGATGTCGGTACTAGGTTGTTTTGGCCCTTGAATTAGCATACTCATTTGTATGTAATTCTTCTTCATGCACAACTATGGAGGGAGGTTGTACATCCATACAAACACGAGCCAAGTGTTGTGTGTGCTTCTCTGGCTACCGAACGGATTGAGTCCATCGATGCTCGCACCAAGCATGATGTTCCTCGAATCTCCACCAAATTCTGGGAATTCGAGGTCCAATGCTTTCCATTGGCTAGCATCTGAAGAGTGCGTCAGCAGCTTGTCCTTTTTGGGGTCATCGTCATCTCCTGGATTCTTCCTTTTCGCATGCCATCGCATGAGCTTCGCTTCCTTAGGGTCCATGAAATAGAGCTGCAGACGAGGAGTGATAGGAAAGTACCATACCATTTTTCGAGGTGCTTTCTTCCCTTTCTTGTATCGACTCACGCCGCACGCCGGACATGTGGTTTTCTCCGTGTCCTCGCCTCGATAAATGATGCAATCGTTGATGCATACGTGGTATCTAACATGCGGTAGATCAAGAGGACAGACGATTTTCTTGGCGTCCTCGATACTAGTTGGACACGTGTTCCCCTCCAGGAGACGATCGTGCCAGAATGCCATCATATCGTTGAAGCTTGCGTCGCTCAATTTGTGTTTTGCCTTCATCTCCATAGCCTTGAGCATTACATTTAACAGGATATCATCGGGCCTGCATCCTTAATACAATGGAGTAACCACGTCTTTCTCAACTTGCGCAAGCTTGGCTTTCTCTCTAGCGTCAGCCCTGACGTTACTCGTTTGCTTGAGAAGTAGCTCTTGCACATAAGGTCCCACACCTAGCCTGACGTTTTTCCATCGTCATCTGCTCCTCCATCATCTAGATCATCATCATCCCGGTCTGCTTCCGCACCTTCACCATCTCTAGGAGAGTCTTCATCATCTCCCTCGTCCTCGCCGTGATGATCATCGTCATGTTGCCCACCTTCACCGTCTCCATCATCTTTATCATCGCTTATCCAATGCGTGTATCCATCCATGAAACCATGGCGGAGCAGGTGCGCCTGCAGATGCCCGGAATATGGGTCGATCAACCAGTTGAATTTGCCTCTTATGCACGGACATCTTATCTCCGTCTTGTTATTTCGTATCATGTCGGTCGTCGCGCATTTTAAAGATCTAGCCACAATGCCTTCGCTCATTATGCGGACCATGGTTGCATGTGCGGTGTACACGGTACAATTAGAAGTTTATTAGAACCACATAATAAATGCATGCATGCAATGGTCGATATAAAATTTCGGCATGACCTATCCTAAAATAAGGACCTTTGCGAAATGCCAAATTCTTGCCAAAATGGAAATGAATCAACATTTTGGCAAAACAAATGGCAACCCAGTCACACACAAACACAAGAGAGAGACCAATCCATACACATGAACACATCATCCTCTCCATACACACATGCATGAGCATCGATCCTCTCCATATACACACACATGAGCATCGATCCTCTACATACATATGAGCATATCATCCATATACACATGAACACATCCTTACATGGACAACTTACCGAGATGAGAGACCGATCGAGAAGATGGAAAGGAGAGGTGCGTGCGAGATCGACCGAGAGGATGGCGTGTCTGGAAGGAGACCTTCCTCTATTATGTATGTAGCATCCAAGGTAAGTTCTACATGCTAAAAATGGTGAATGAGTGGAGAAATTGAGGTGGGAAGGAGGAGGATCCCAACTAGATCTAAGGAGGAAGAAGGAGGGGAAAGTGAAGTGTGGGTGTGGTAGTGGATAGTCACATGTGCAAAGTGGAGCTGTCAAAAAAATGGTTGACACATCCGTGGCGCACATGGCCCTAGTGCTCCATAGGGACTAATCACAACCGTGCCGCACATGCCAGGAGTGTGCCACAGATGTGTTTGCCCATTTACAGAGCAGAGGAGCCTTCGCTTAGGCATAGCGCACGCCTACCATGTGCGCCACGGCTAACCCTAAGAGCCGTAGCGCACATATCCCATGTGCGCTATGGGTATGTGGCATGCGGCCAGCAGGCCCCTAGCCCACACATATCTGTGGAGCACTATCACCACGTGCGCCACGGTTGTTCTAGTTACTAGGAGGGCACTGCTCACAGGTGAGCCACGCCTGTTTTACCCGTGGGGCACTTCAACCACGTGAGCCACGGATGTGTGGATTACCTATAGCCCTTTTCCTAGTAGTGAGCTCAAGAAGTAGTTTGGATGAAGGAGTTCATAACCGAAGTAGGTGTGGTTCGTAGTGTATTGGACCCAATGGTGATCTATTGTGAAAAAATGGAGCCATAGCCAATGCCAAGGAACCAAGGTCTCACAAGAATTCCAAGCATATTAAGCATCAGTTTCACTCCATTCGCGAACATGTCAAGGATGGAGATATAAAGATTTGTAAAGTACACACGAATCTCAATATAGCAGATTTATTGACCAAAACTCTCCCTAGGGAAAAAATGATCAACACCAGAACTCCATGGGTGTTAGATTTATCACTATGTAACTAGATTATTGTCTCTAGTGCAAGTGGGATACTGAAGGGAATATGCCCTTAGAGGCAATAATAAAGTCGTTATTATAAGTATTCCAAGTATATGATATCTATTTTGCATTCTATAATTGTATTAATACGGAAACGTTAGTACATGTGTGTTTAATAAACAAATATAAAGTTCCTAGTTATGCCTCTATTATTAAATAACTCGTTGAGTAACAAGATGATCAAGGTTTCCTGATCATGGACATTGGATGTTGTTAATAACGAGGTCACAACATTATTGGAATGATGTGATAAACATCCATACAAAGTATAGCATTACGATCAAAGTCATTGTGTTTATATTGCTATTACATCATACGAAGTAATCCTAGTCCTTAGACCATGATATCATGTCAATCACTAACACTAGAAGAGTATCTTGATAACATCAAACGTCACACCGTAACAAGGTGACTATAAAGGTGGATTCAGTGCTACAAAGGTGTTATGTAGAGGATCATGGATTAAGAGTGGAATTTATCCATCCTGATGACGGATAGATATACTCTAGGCCCTCTCGGTGATATCACATTAGTTGGCTTGCAAGCAAGTGATGTGATCACTAGAATGTTATATCACGAGAACGAGAAAAGAGTACATGTCGGTAACGAGATCAAACTAGGTATGGAGATACCGATGATTGAATCTCGGACATGTAATATACCGCGAGACAAAGGGATTAAGTTACTAGCATAAAAGGTTCTCACGATCACAAGAAGTCATTGTTGAATGTGTGGGAGTCAGTATAGATCTCCAGGTCCCACTTCTGATTATTGATCCGAGAGGGGTCTCGATTATGTTTTCATTATTCGTGAATCGTAGGGTGACAAACTTAAGAGACACGAACACCATTTGCAGCAAATATGTTCTAGATGAAAGAATTACAAAGCGCTATAATTATTTCTATGGACACCGAATTGCTAAAATTGTTTATGCATGTGAAATTGAAAAGTAGCAAGGGGTTTTATGTGCAAGTTTATTAATTAATGTAATTGACAAAATTCTGAATAAATAGATAGAAGGAGTTTTATTTAATGAGAGATTACATTAAATTTGGTGAAATTTTAATGGGAATTTTGAGTTGGATTTTGAGTGGAGACTATGGAGGGACATTTTGTGAGTGGGAGCTCCACTCACATGAATGGAGGAAGGGGTGGGGGCAGCCACCATGGCCACCGGCCATGCCCTTTGGGGTTCCCCCCTCCACCTATAAAAGGCCCCCCTCTCCCTCTCTCTCACTCAAAACTCCTCCTGAAGAATCTCTCTCCCCCTCTAGAATTATTCCCCCATGGTCTCGGATTAGCGAGATACATGTTCCCGGTGGATTTTCGTCTAGAAGGAGATGCTACTTCCGCTGCTTCGCTGGAGCGAGGATGCGGGGGTTGTTCGGTGGCTTGAACATGTGTGATATCATGGATGTGCTGCTGATTTGCGGCGCTGGACTTCTTCTCGATCTTGAGATCGGCAAACGCTCGACTACATCATCCACGAGTACAACCTTGTTAAACTTTGTCGGTCTAAAAGGGAATGTTCTCTATGGATGTATATCCACCCGTTGCTTGTATCTAGTAGATAGATCTTGGTACTTAGTGGTTCCCATCGTAGGAAAAAAAATTCTATGTTGTGAACCCAACATTCAATGGCCCAACCATGTAAAGCCCCCATACTACAAACGGCCAAGTTATTGCTATGGTTTGCAATTCTTTAGCTGGAACACATGTGGTTTCCGTGCATAAAACTGACACCCAGTGCACATCTCAACTAGCTTGTCGGCATTCTCCTTGGTGGTCAGCCAGTAGAATCCTTGCCGGAGGGCTTTAGAGACCAAAGATCAGGGAGCGACGCGATGCCTGGAATATCCGGGATGGATCTCATGCAGGATGTCAATACCTTGCGGTTAAGAAACCCACCGTAGTAATAATCTTGTGGTGCTTATTTTGTATAGCTTCCCATTTATAATGGTATAGCATTTTGCTTTGTGTACTATCTGCCGGCTTTCGACTTTGTCGACGGGCAGTGTTCCTTCTTTGAGTTAGTCCATGAACGGTTTCGTCCAAGCCGGAGTGACCACTATTAGTGCATTAAAAAATGAGTCAACTCTATCTGGATTCTAGGGGTCTACTCCCTTCATGGATGGGATCTGTAGATTCTCCAAGAAAACGCCGGGCGGAACTGGTTTGCAAGCAGATCCAAGCTTTGACAGCAGATCTGCCACCTCATTATCCTCCCTTTTGACATAGTTGACTTCATAGCCATCGAAGCACTTGGCCATATCGTCTACTTCGTCTCGATATGCCGCTATCATAGGGTTCCGCATGTTCCATGTGCCAGCCACCTGCTGGTCAACCAAGTCATAATCTCACAGCAAACTATGCGCTTGATGCCAATATCCTTGGCTACGCGAAGTCCATGAATGGGTTCTTTATATTTCACCATGTTGTTTGTAGCATTGAATTGGATCTGCAGGACATATTGGAGCTTCTCCCCTATTGGTGATTGTAGCAATACACCTGCCCTCGAGCCATTGAGTAGCTGTGATCCATCAAAGTGCATGACCCAAGACTCTAGCTCTGGCACATGAGTATCTGATGGCAGTTCCGTCCAATCTGCAATAAAATCCGCCAATTCTTGTGACTTTATAGCATCGCATCTCTTGTAGGTGATTTCGAAGGTGGAAAACTCAATGCCCCATTTTGCCACTCTCCCTGTAGCGTCGTTGTTATTGATGATGTCGAATAGTGGAGATGTTCTCACTACTATGATTGGGTGCTCTTGGAAATAGTGCCTTAACCTCCGAGAAGCAAGGAAAACTTCGTAAGCTAGTTCATTTTAGTGCGGGTAACGCTGCTTGGACTCCATCAAGACCTTGCTTACATAGTAGACTGGCTGCTGAACGCCATAATCATGCATTGGTTCCTTCCGCTCCACCACGATGAGGATGTTGACTACCCGGTTGGTTGCCTCCATGTAGATTAACATAGGCTCCATTGACTCTGGTGCTGCAAGTATAGGTGTAGACGAGAGTATTCTCTTTAACTCATGAAGTGTTGCGTTCGCCTCGTCCATCCACACGAATTTGTCCGCCTTCTTGAGCAACTTGTAGAGCAACATTGCCTTCTCTCCAAGTCGGATGATGAACCGGCTTACCGCTGCAATGCAGCCTATGAGCCGTTGGATGTCCTTCAGGCATGTCGGACGTTTGATGTTGAGGATGGCCTTGATATTATCCGGGTTGACCTTGATTCCATGATGAGAAACAATGAAGCCCAACAATTTGTTGGCAGGGACCCCGAAGACGCACTTCTTAGGGTTAAGCATCATGTTGAACTTTCAGAGGTTATTGAAGGTTCCCTATTAGTCGGTGATGAGGTCGTTTGATTTTTTGAACAATACCATGATGTCGTCCATGTAAGCGTGTACGTTGCAACCTATTTGGTCGTGGAGGAAATGTTGGATCGTCCGCTGGTATGTGGCACCAGCGTTTTTCATACCAAAGGGCATCGTGACATAGAAGTAAGTGTCGTAGGGTGAGATGAATGAAGTGGCCAATTTTTCTGACTTTCGCATCTTGATTTGGTGGTATCCTCAGTATGCATCTAGAAAACACAGATGTTACGAGCCAGACATTGAGTCAATGACTTGTTCAATGTGAGTCAAAAAATGGATCCTTCAGACACACTTTGCTCAAGCCGGTGTAATCAACGCACATTCTTAATTATTTGGTTCCCTTTTAGGGTACAAGTATAGGATTGGCCACCCACTAGGTGTGAAGGACTTCTTGGATAAAACTAGCCTTAAGTAACCTAGCTATCTCTTTGCCTATGGTGCGTCTCTTTTCATCCCCGAAGCGTCATAGAGGTTGTTTCACCGGGTTGGATTAAGGAACGATGTTTAAGAAGTGCTCGGCAAGTTCCCTAGGAACACCTTTCATGTCGGCAGGTTTCCAGGAAAAGATGTCCTTATTCTCACGGATGAACTCGACTAGCACACTTTCCTATTGGGATCAAGTCTTGTTCTAATGGCGGTGTTCTTGGAGGCATCGACTACCACAAGTTCCACCGGCTTGGTCTCGATGGCGGCCTTGAATGCGGTATCAGAGTCATAAATTTGTTTCTTCAAAGCCGGCATGTTTGAGGCATCGACTTGGCTCTAGATCTCTCTCAATTCTTTGCCGTAGAGGAAGGATTCGACAAATGCGGATTCACTTAGCTCGCACTCCCTTGCCTTTGTGAAGCTTTTGGCAAAGTTGATGACACCACTTGGGATGGGTATCTTGAGCTTGTTGTAGATAAAACATGGCCTGGCGTGGAAGGAGTGGAAGATGTCGCGCCCAAATATGACGTGGTACATGCTTTTGAAGGGGTCAGCTTAGAAGGTCATGCGCTCTTGGCAATAATTATTGACATCACCAAAGGTGGATGGACGGGTAATGCCCCCAAGGGACCGAGCTTCCCGGCCAAGAACGACACCATGAAACACGGTGCTGGTCCACCTTAGGTTGGTCTCCATCAAGTTTATCCTATGAAGTGTATCCAGGTACATAATGTTGATGCTTCTTCCACTGTCCATGAGGAATTTGGTGAACTTGTTCCCATCAATCAGAGGGTTGATGACCATGGCATACTGGTTCTCTGTTGGGACGAGGTCTGGTGATCCTTCCTGTCCCATGTAATTGGAACTTCCAACCAGCGCATGTACTAGGAACGAGGGGGAGGGTGGCCATCAGTATCCTCAGAGAGGTTTTCTATTGCCGGACAGTTGGAGTACCAAGGAAGGTGTGGTAGATGGGTTCCTTATTCTCGAAGGGGTTCTTGCCCTTGCCATTTTCGTTGTCGGCGTGTTTGGGCTCCACGTCATCATCAATGTCATATGAATCCTTGTACTCTTCTTCCTTCTTCCGTTTTCCCTTGCCACGCGGTTGATTCTTCCAGCTTTGCTTGTAGCCGGACTTCGGGTCTTCCTTGAGATCGTTGACAAACTTGCACTGGCGGTCGGCGTGAGTGGATGTAGCACCCTGGGTTAAACCACTACTAGAAAATTGCTTGGTGTTTTTGTTTTGTGCATCATCATGATTGCATTCTCATGTCATCATGTCACATTTCATTTGAGCATCATCATGACATCATGCATTTGTTCGCCTTAAACTGTTTTCTAACAACCTCGAGTAGGAAGCTACGCTGCCAGCGGATCTGTCCTCCTCTGAATAATTTTACCTCGCTAACTCATGTTGATGAGGGTCTTGCTGTAACAACCACGCGCATATGGTGTAGTGTTGATATGAAGTTGGTGCTTTGAAGATATGGGGATGTTGTTGATGCGACATTTGTGAAAAGGAGATGGGTGTAGTATTTGAAGCGATAAGTCACACATAAAGATCCTCCTCGAGAAGGTTGTCGTCCAAAAACCATCGGTTCCAAATCCAAGTTCGCCTCCTATGGAAAGGACCGACAAGATATCCTTCTAGGACCGACGAAACCAAGTCCGCCATCATTGATCAAGATGGAACACCAAGATCGCCCAATGCTGCGCACATTCCATTGTCAAGTTCTACTTCCCCATGATTGAGACCCTGGACCGCAAGAACGTTCCCGGTGCTTAAGATCAAACTCTGGCGCGTTCCACTTCCTCTTCAAAGACCGAACTTACAGACCGAACCCGAACCTAGTTCGCCAAACCGACATGTGTGACCTTGTCTGAGACCTCCCTATTTCTATAATAATAGACATCTATATGAATTGTTGGATATAAAATTGTACATGTTAGCATACATATTCCACGGGTCGGAGTTGTATATTCGATTCACCTCATAATTAAATATGGAGACCATATGCGGGCTTTTCTAGTCTTATATTGCCTCCATTTAAATTAGTGTAGCGAACTGATGCTATGTTTTGCCTTATTAAGCCAACATTTAAATTGCAGGGTATCTGAACAGCATGAACCTATTAATTAATTTTCGAGACCCTGATTTCTCTTCATATTGCCTAATTGCATCGCATCTTTGCCATGTCATGCATTACTTCTGGCATAGTATTAAATAGTGCATCTGGTGTTTCTTTTAGTGCTTTGCTTCTTCACGGATTAGGCTGATGAGTTGATGCGAATGTTGACCCGATCTTTGAATGAACCTTCGGCAGTGTTTCCTGGGCAAGCATTCTCCCCTTTCTACCTATTTTACATTTATAGTCTTCACTTCCTCATATTGATCTATTGCTACCTGTGTTGCGATGTTTTAGTCTTTTCGTACCCGTTATATCCTTTGTAGCCTATATTGTCTTGGACACCTCCTATTGCCTGTTGTTTGGTAGAAAGTCGGCCTTGTGAGTCGTAGTTGCTTTCTTAGGCGTTGCTTTGCATCATCGATGTTCCACTAAGGTTGGGGGTTGGCACATGATTAATGGTGGAGTTGATCATGCCTTTAATTACAATTTAATAATTAATATTGAAAGTAGATATAATTAATGCACATGCACATGTGGCTAATAGTTAAGATCTAATTATTATACCACCCTCTTGTGTCCACCTAGGACCCGAGTTCTTGACACCTGTTCCGAGACTGAGCGTGCTAACCACATGTGGGGTGTATAGGCACCCCTATCGGCTTAGCACCTGATTTCAAAGTACTGTTCTGGGCCCACAAACTAGTTTTGGCTTTATACATCATCTATTGTACTTATGCCATGTATGACATGTTTATTACCTGTTGCTCAATGAGCATTTCTTACTGTTGCTTAGGTGTGCCACTCTGTCACATGAATATATATTGTCTATGGCCTCTTCTCGTGTGACAAGTGCATGCAACCTTAGGGTCTGTACGAGGATTATCTATACCTTGTACGGGTAGCTCTTTTAGGTGGCCCCCATGTACTTGCTTTGGGTCTAGGAAAGCGTTGTGTCCGAGGCCCCGCCGACATACCGATGGGTGTATGTTAATTGATCTAACAACAAGAGTTGAAGTGTGTGTGGAAACTTCTGTGCACCCCTGCAGGGTTAAATCTTTTCAAAAAGCCATGTTTGCGGTTATGGATGACTTGGAGCACAGTTTCTCGATCATAGACAACTATAACTAAAGTTACTGTTATAATTTGACTTGTGTCTGATATGACTAGGAAGTTGGATAACCACCATGGAAAGAATGAATAAAACATCCAACCTATTGAGTTTCCTAGGAATGACTTCCACATTTGGTCTCGAGGGGAAATACCAGGATGGGTATGTTTGGTGATAGTATCAGGATGGTTCCGCATAGGTCTTCCTTATCTCTCTCTGATAGCCGACAGTTGTATCGAGTCTCTATAGGTTGTTTAGTGCATGCTTTGCTACCGCTTCAGTCCACCATACCTATGTAGGAGAGAGCCACCGAATTCTAAGTCTCGTCGTGTACTGGCCTTAGTACTGACCACTCTGTTTTTTCTTCGCCCTTTGTCAGCACTCCTTTTGTTTAGCAGGTTTGAGATAGATGTGATTAGCAGGGTTACCCTTCCGGCTTGTCCTGGGCAGGGTTATGGACGCCATTGGTTATTCTTTAGGGCTCTTAGCCCCATTTGCATCTTGTCTGTACTCAGACGTTGTATTGTTTTCAAGGTGATTTGGACCTTTGTACTATATATATATTCTTGACTCTTAGAGTCGTGTTGTATATATCGGTTCTGTAGGTTCCATCGTGAACTAATGTGTAATGGTATTACTTTGTTTTCCACCTACATGAAAGTGTCTGGTGGGCACCTTTGAATCATTTCTATGCGGGTTTGGCGGGAATCCCTCAAACTTGCATGGGGCCGATCCGAGGGTGTTACAGTGGCTTTGTCGTTGGCGTCGAGGTGGATGGAACACGGCATATCGCGGTAATCCTCATACGTCTGGGGTATGCGGGGCGCTGCCGATGTGGTTTCACTACCGTGATGCTGCCCACAACCAGCCCCCCAGCCATGGCCACGCTGTCCGCCTTCGCCTCTGCCAGCGAACGTCATGGCGACCATGTCGGCTGCTGGCTTTTCTTCAGGCGAATTCTTCCGCTTATTTTTGATGTTATTCTTAGCTTGGGTGGGGTTAGCCATTGCAAGTAGGGAACCACGAGCATCATCATTGGCATCAGCAAACTCACTGGCCAAGGCAATCATTTGATTGAGATCCAGTTTTCCGTTGTCCTGAATGCGCTTCAACGCATGTCAGAGAAAGGTCCCTTTCTTCAAGCCATCAATAAAGGCGGCCATAGCTTTTTGGTCGTGCACTCTCGCACAAGATTTTTTCATATCCAGCCAGCGAGAGAGGTAGGCCCAAGAAGACTCATCCTTTTCCTGTATGCACCGCTGTAAGTCACCGACAGTGCAGGGACGCTTGTACGTACCCTTGAAATTCTTATTGAATGCTTCATGCATGTCCAACCAATTTCCGATTTATTTCTTCAGCAAGTCACTGATCCATTGGCGGGCAGTGCCGGTCAGCATCAGTGGGAGGTACTTGACGGCGACGTTGGGGTTATCCCCGACGATCTCTACCACTTCATTGTAGTCCTACAACCACATAGTTGGCCTGGCAGTTCCTTCATAGGGCTTGCTAGTCTTGTCAATCTAGAAACACTTGGGGTAAGTTGTGGCTTGTATGAATGGGCCAAAACAAGATGGTCCCAGGTAATGTTCTTCCCGGGATTCATAGATCTTGTCAAGGCGTGAACGCACGGCTCCAGGTTCTTCTTGTGTTTGTTGCTGCCATGAGGAGGGCTATGTGATCTACATGGTCCTTCTCCGCCATGGTGGCTACTAGGTGGTGACAGTGGCGGCGGCGGTGGGTTAGCCTTCTATTGTTTCCCTCCTATGACTCGTCACACCTGTCGCGGTTGCTTGTCGGACATGGAGGGTCATGGTGCGCCCTTTCCCTGTGTCCATTGATGCCACTGCGCTCTCTGTCATGCCGAATGACGATGCCGCCCTGCGGGCGTCTAGGCGGAGGCATTCTTGTGTGATGGTGAGCCTTTGGGTCTTCATGATGCCAGGAATGCCGGGGAGGTGGGGGCGAGTGAAGAGGTTGAGCCTTGCCTCCATAGTCGAAGGATATGGGGATGGCATCAGTCTTGTTGTGTGTGTCCCTCCGTATTTGTTCCGAGGAACCCGTGCGGGATCCGACATCGTAGGGAGATCTTTCCCTGTGATGGTTGTGGGGCCTAGACTGAAAATATGTCGGGTCAGACTCAACCTCTGAGAGGTGGCCTTTCCCTGCTGTTTCACAGCCTTGGCAATGAGGTCATAGACTTGACTCAGTGCTGCGGGCAATCTATCCTGCTCAAGTAAAGTTTTGGCGATGGCAAAGTTGAAGGAGGGTGTGGGCATGACTTGCTTCCCTGACTTATCAGTGTATGGGATGGCTTGTGCCGGCTTCGTCGGAGCCTACCAAAGTTGCTTCGGACGTTGATGACTGCAAGTGCATAGATCGTCCGTAGCTAGTTTCAAAATAAAGATATCGATCCCACAGGGAGTAGTAGGCGAAAGACAAAATGCTTTTAACTAAAACTAAACGAAGTACTTAAGAAATAATTTTAATATGCAAGAAAAATAGAATTGTTTTTGGGTTTATTATTGAATAAAGGAATTAATTAAACTAAAGTAAAACTTAATGCAGAAAGTAAGAATCGCGTATGTAAGAGAGCTTGGAAATGCAATAGGGAAAATGCGTTCTCGGGAAGTGGTGGATATACCGCTAGAAATTTAGATAGGGTAATCAAGATTATCATAACAAATATTCTCATGACATATACCTATGTGGGAGGAGCTCCATATATGGACGAATAGGCAGCAACCACTGCTCATATCATCCGCCATAACCATAGCAGACAGATAAACGACATCAATCGTATTATCTCGCTATTAAGGGATTTCTCCCGTGGCATGGACACAGCTTAATGAGTTCTCCTTGTTTCCCCAAGTTATTACGTAAAGAATGAAAACAGCTTTATAGTCATAGTAAGTGCTATCATCCCTCCGTCTACCAACAGGTAATCCCCTTCATCAATTCCCCATAAGAGGCAAATATTAAGAGGTGCACAACTCCCAACATCAAGATGAAGACAATTAACACATACACATAATGATGTATAACATGATAATCTCCATCTTATATCCATCATATGCTAGGGTTTCTCCATCTCCCCAAGAACTAACGATCTACTCATACATGGAGGCAATCAGCATCATGGCAATGATTATGGAAACGATCATAGATGAATAGTACTTGTATAAATCCACAATGAGTACGAGAATTACAACAAGATCTAGATGAGATGGATGGAGATGGTGGTGATGCAGCGGTTGATGATGGGAAGATCTATGCCTTGGCCTCCCAGATCTGCATAGGGCAAATATGGATTCCATGGGCAAGTTCCCCCTCCCGATCCCTTCCATATGTGAGGTTTCTGCGATTTCTGGTCGCTCTGTATGTCGTCTCTCCGATCTGGTTGCACGGGGCGAAATTATCTGAGGAGGTGGTGGGGGCGCAAACAATATGGCAGGAACTATACGGCCGTAAAAAGTATTCTCGTCGTATAGTTTGTCGTTAAACCTTCTGGATGCTGCGATCACCGTGAGTTTTCTTCTGGTGTTATTGATATTTCCCAAAATAGCGATTTACGCTGTTTTTTACTCCTTTTCTCTCCAGTATAACTGGTCTAAAGAATTGTGTCCATCGTATCCATCATCAGTCCTGATCCTGGTGAAAATAGACATAAAATATGCGCACGAACACCGTAAAATACCAAGATCCTACCACTACAGTACAAAACAATAATGAAGTTGAGTCAATAAAATAAATGAGGCACTTGCAGCATGTGTTTATCCTATATGATACATAGGAATAAGTTCATGAATAGTACCTTACTTGAACTATCCGAATATTAGTAGACTTCCACACCTTAGAATTTAATAGTTCACAAAAGGTTACCTCTCGATATGATGTAAGATTACGTTGGTTCAACTGAATGAGTTAGCGAGGTAGTCCCAAGTGTCTTACGATTAACATATCCACTTGGGATTTAAAATCTCAAATGTTTCTTTGTCTCTCCACAAGTAATGGCCTATTTTCTCTTTGCACATTTTATTTTCTTTTTGCTCACACTTTTATTTTTAAGTGATGTGCAAAGAAGCTAGCCATACGCTCCACCTCATGAGGGAATTCAAAGATTGACGATCTATTTTATCAAATTCCATATGTATATGAAGTATCTTCATGGCTTGAATGTCCACCTCACCTTGTTCTCACTCTAATTTGATAGCACTTTTTAATTCTTCTTTGCTCAAGGTTTCTTTCTCAATTTTGTTACTAGGATAATTATTTCTTTATAAATCAAATCATGAACTCAAAATATATCAAATAAATTACCTTTGTATGTTCCATTCATACCAAGGGTGTGGAAGACTACTAATGCTATCATCAATTTCAAGTAAAATAATACTCAATCTTCTCCATATATCAAATAAGATAACCACAAACTCAATAATACTCCATATATAATGATGAACTCAGAATTTTATAAAGGAATCGACCATTCCTGAAGGGAATTCTAATGATGCACAATTTATTTCTAAGTTTGAACTAATGCAAAAAACTAAACTAATAAGATAGATTACAAGGTCTTAAAGATCTCCCCAAGCTTGGAATCAAGCCAGGCAGGATCAAATAACTCCTTGTTGGTACCTATTCCTTCTCATGGGTGAGAAGAATATCGCCTTTTTCCTTTGTGTTGCAAGCTTCAGCTATGCTTTCAAGGCGTCTGCTGAGCTCGGCCATGTCGAATTGAAGCTTCAAAATATTCTTCTAGAGGAATTTATTCTCATCTGTCAACTCAAAAAAAGTTTTAATCAAGAAACCAACTCTACCATCGATGTCATTGACCTTTTTCTCGAGGTCTTTGCTCATCATCCAGTAGGAGTCAATCCCTTCCCCAATAGTTTCAACACATGCTTTCGAGGCTTTTTCCAATTGATAGATCTTATCATGAATCTCATCTGGCCGCACCTTCTTAGGCTTGAGAGGTGACGAACCGAGAGGAGGTTTATAATAAGATCTTAAGTTGTGGCGATAAGAATTAGGGGATACTCATCATTGTTCTTTCTCTGCTCTGCTTGCCTCATCATCTCCATCCTCCGCGGGAACATGTCCTCCCAATTTGGGAGAGGCTTGATTTCATTGATCTCCAGGCTGGATGGCGATGATGCTTCTTTAGGTTCTACTTCTTCGATCCTCTTCACGGGCTTCTCTTGTTTCTTCCTCCAAACCTTGTTGACATGAAAAGGATGCATGGCTTCGCTGCACATATATTTTTAGAAGGAGCTTATATAGGGATGGCGATGATTTTTCGAGAATGGAGGTTGTATCTCTGCGAAAATTTAATGAAAAAGGTTAGATGCAATCAGCTTTAAAAGGGGAGATTGAAAACCCTAGCCGCCGCCCATAACGAGCAACTATACGGGGGAGTCCCGTATATGTCCTAACGTATAGTTGTGAACCGACTTAGATTTTACTTCTGCGGTGGTACCAACTATAGGACCGCACCTTTTGGTAACCTGGGATAAAAATTTGGAGATGGGGAGATAACTATACGACCGCAACTATACGGCTGAAAAAAGTATTCTCGTCGTATAGTTGGTCGCTAAACCTACTGTACCTTTTGAAAACAGAAGAGAAGATGTAAAAACATCTATATGACCGGAACTATACGGCCAGAATTTTTATTCCCGCCATATAGTTGGTCGTTAAACCTTCTGGAGTCACCATAATTTACTTGTCTCTCCTAGAATTCGTTGAACGGGATTTTAGAGGAGATAACTAGAAGTCTGAAATTTAATGAAACACCAAGTTTTGATATAAAAATGACAGCTTAAATTTTCAACCAACATTAACATTCATTGAACGGGATTTTAGAATTACCAAACTTCTTCTACTTGACTAGAGCTTTAAGTGTTCCTTATTCAACACAAACTTAACTAAAACTTAATTGAAAGTTTAAAACTTAACTCAAACCTTAGTTTCTCATGGGTTGCCTCCCATGAAGTGCTGCTCTTTTATGGTTAATAGCTTGACCATGATGTTGCTCATTTAGACTCAATTTTATCCTTCTTGCAGTTGCCTTTCCTTGTATATTTTTGCTTAATCACCTCTTCTAGGGTGATCACATGTATTGTGAATGCACTTATATCTTATTTTGCTCGATAATGTTTCAAGTGTTGTCCATTCACCACGCATGAAAGAGAGGGTGTTTTTCCCTGGAGCTTCACTGCTCCCGATGAATAGGCTTCTTCAACTATATAGGGGCCTTCCCACTTCGATCTGAGCTTTCCTGGAAACAACCTAAGACGAGAATTATAGAGAAACACCTTGTCTCCACTTTTAAAGACCTTATTTTCTATTTTCCTATCATGCCATATTTTTACTTTTTCTTTAAACAATCTAGAATTTTCATAAACCTCACTCCTAAATTAATCTAAAGCATGGATATCTAATAAACGTTTTTCTCCTGCTGTTTTAAAATCATAATTTAAGTTCTTGATTGCCCAAAAAGCTTTGTGTTCCAATTTTAAAGGTAAATGGCACGCCATACCATAAACCATATTATATGGTGTCATACCCATTGTATTTTTTAATGTAGTACGGTATGCCCAAAGAGTGTCATTCAACTTGTATGGCCAATCTTTTCTTGATTTATCCATCGTCTTCTCGAGTATGGTCTTTAATTTTCTATTGGAGAGTTCCACTTAACCACTTGTTTGAGGATGATATGGTGAAGCAATACAGTGAGTTACTCCATATTTGTAAAGGATTTTCCTAAAAGTTCCTTTCATAAAATGAGAACCACCATCAGTGATTAAAAATCTAGTAACTCCAAACCTGGGAAATATGACATCCTTGATCATCTTCACTAAAGTAGCTGCATCTACATGGCTTGCTGGAATAGCTTTAACCCATTTAGTGACATAATCGACAGCAACAAGAATATGAGTGTAACCATTTGATTGTACAAAAGGTCCCATGTAAGCAATTCCCCATACATCAAAGGGTTCAATTATAAGACTATAATTCATTGCCATCTCTTGTCTTCTACCTATATTACCACTTTTTTGGCAAGCATCACAATGTTCTACATACCTGTGTGCGTCTTTGAACAAGGTGGGCCAATAGAATATGGATTGAAGTACCTTTGCTACAGTTCGCTTGCCTGCATGATGTCCTCTATACGGGCTGTCATGACAAGCTTGCAAGATTGCATTCATTTCATGGTTAGGAACACAGTTTCGAATCATTCCATCAGGTCCATGACGATATAAATAAGGATCATCCCAAAAGTAATATTTCAGATCATTAAAGAATTTCATTCTTTGATTTCTTGTCATACCATGAGGTAGGAATTTTTCTACAAGATAGTTAGCATAATCTGCAAACCAAGGATCAGAGATTTCAACATTCGCTAAATATTCTACCGAAAATGACTCATTTATAGGTACGGGGTCACTGATTATTCCCTCCATCCTAGAGAGATTATCGGCTACCAGATTATCCTTACCCCTCATATCTACTATTTCTAAATCATATTTTTGCAGTAATAAGACCCATCTAATCAACCTGGGCTTTGCACCCTTTTTCACAAGGAGGTGACGCAAAGCTTGGTGATTAGTATGAAATATTACCTTAGAATTAATGATGTAAGGTCTAAATTTTTCACAAGCAAAAATTATAGCCAGGAACTCTTTTTCTGTAGTAGGATAATTTTTTGAATCTTATTAAGAGTTCTACTAGCATAATGAATAACATTTAAATTCTTTTTGTCTCGTTGTCCTAACACGGATCCTAAAGCATAGTCACTAGCATCACACATGATTATGGAAAGTTCATCCCATTTTGGAGATTGCATGATAGGTGCTGAAACTAATTTGTTTTTAAGATTTTCAAAAGATGCAATGCAATCATGATCTAAGTAGAACGGGGTATCTTTATCAAGAAGGTTAGTGAGAGGCATAGATGTTTTAGCAAAATCTTTTATAAAATGCTTATAAAAACCTACATGTCCTAGAAACATTTTTAAGTTTTTTATGTCCTAAGGTACTAGAAGTTCTTCTATAGCATCTATATTAGAATTATCTATTTCTATACCCTCTTCTAAAACCTTATGTCCAAAAACTTTACCTTCTCTTACCATGAAACAACATTGCTCCCAATTCAAAACCAAGTTTGATTGCCTGCATCTCTACAAAACTTTGGTTAAATTGTAAAGACAATTATCAAATGTTGTTCCACAAGCATTGTTATAACTTCCATAGTCTTTTCAACAAGATCATCAAAGATTTTTAAAACATATTCTTGAAAAGTTGTAGCTGCATTACATAAGCCAAACGGAATTAATCTATAAGCAGAGGTGCCATAACAACAGGTGAAAGTCATTTTCTCGTGATCTTCTGGTTGTATAGCAATTTGAGAGTAGCCGGAATAACCATCAAGAAAACAGAAATAAGAATTATTACTAAGTCTTTCTAAATTTTTATCCATAAATGGTATAAGTTTATAATTTTTGTATGTCTCACGGTTTAGTTTCCTAAAATCGATGCGCATGCGATATCCAAAAATAGGTCTTATAGGAACTATCTCACCATCCTCATTCATAGCAACATCAAGACAAACTTGTCTTGGTATGCAATGAGCTGGACTAACCCACTTACTGTCAGAAATAGGATATATTATCGTGACATCTAATAAGCGTATAACTTCTTTTGTTACTACTTCCTTCATTTTCAGATTAAATCTTCTCTGTGTGTTAACTATAGGTACAACATCATCAAGCATGGTAATTTTATGTGTTACAATAGAGGGATCTATTCCTTTAATACCACTTAGAGTATATCCAAATGCTTCTCGATGCTTAATCAAGACTGAAATGAGCTTATTTGTTTCATTTTCTGATAATTTTTACTAATAATAACAGGATATTTATTTTCATTATCTAAGAACTCATACCTCATATCGTCTGAAAGTTGTTTCAATTCAATTGGCGGAGTTTCTTCATCTCCTTTTCTTACCAGTTCTTCATAGTCTTGTGGGTTATGCGCTTCTGGAACAGAATCAAGGTAATCATCCATGTCTTTTCTTCCTTCATCATCTGGTACCTCCTCCCAATTAATTAGGCTTCTTTCTAATTCGTCTTGCCGAGTGCTAAAATGAATTGCAGCTAGCTCCGCAATTGTTTTTCATTTTTTGATATATTCCTCTTCATATGGCCTCTTTTTTAATTTGGTGAAGTGGAATGTCATTTCCTCTTCTCCAAACAACATTAAAATAGTCCCCTTCTTATTATCGATTTGAGCTTTGGTTATGGAGACAAAAGGCCTGCCTAAAAGGATAGGACAAAAAGAGTCTTGAGGCATATCAACAATATGAAAATCAGGAGGGTGCATAAGTGCTCCAATAAAGACATAGATATTTCTAATAACACCTTATGGTCTTATATTAATTCTATTTGAGAGTTTAATAGTAGCGTCTACCGGTTCCACATATGGTTTATTTAAATTGTAGCGAAGTTCCTCATAGAGTGATGAAGGCATAATATTTATAGTGGATATCGGTTCACAAATTACATACAAGAAAGTTTCCCCATAATATATAGGAGTCATAGGCTTAGAAGTTTCATTACCTCGTACCTTACCTTTGATGAATTCTGAAGTTTCAAGGTCTAGCATAACTACTTCATTATCCATGGTTCGTGCTTCCATAAGATCCTTCAATATAACAATATTTGCATTGGTAGCATCGGGGTTCTTTTCTAGTTTCTTTAATCTTCTCTTGATGTGTTCTTCCTCTCTGCGATTTTTCTTGATATTCTCTTGTATAGTTCAGAGGAAAACTCTACTATTGATGCACTTTTTCTTGATATTCTCTTGAATAGGTTCAGAGGAAAACTCTACTATTGGTGAACTTTTTCTTGCATGCTTCTTTTCTTTGGGGGACTTATAGGATTCCCATTCTGTAGGTATCTATAGATGCCCTACATAATTCTCAATAATTATCTTTATTGAGTAAGAATCAATATCGAGGGTTTTAATCATTGCACAAGTCTTTTCATCTGCAAGAAAATCGTTAACTCAAACATACTCAGAAGAACTGTTTAACATAATGCTCCCCTTATTTTTAAGACTTTCTGTTGTCTCCCTCATTTTCATTATTAATTTCCAGGCTTCATCATAGGTATAGGATAGAAAAATACCATTATAAGCAGTATCTAAACTCATTCTGTTTTTATCATTAAGCCCTCCATAAAAAGTGTGAGTGATTAACCAATCAGGCAAATGATGATGGGGGCAATTATATAAATAACTTTCATACCTCATATAGCCTTCATATAGGCTCTCATCGGGACTATTTTTGAAACTGAAATAGTACTTCTCATTCTGTGAGCTTTGCTTTCTGAGTAATATTTTGATAGGAAATTGATTATGAATTCCGTCCAAGTCCTTGGTGCCTCTGCAGAAAAAGATCTATACCAGTTGCAAACATTATTTCAGAGTGTTTGTCTAAACAACTAGACTTTAACCTTATCAAGATTACAGTTATCAAACATAAAGGGACCAAAAACATCTTCAAAGAATTGTAAGTGCCCATATGGACTCTCTTCATCGGTTCCTACAAATTTCTTAGAGTGTAGAAATTCAAGTAATAAAGGATGGATCTCAATACCATCAGGATTTATGCTTTTGTTGACAGTTATAAAAGCATCCATGGGTGAACCCATTTTCTTGACTGCCTCAAGCTAGATTAAATGTTGAGTATTGTCCATTGTTATGGTCCATCAACTTAAATCAAAGATTAGTACAACGAGAGTAAATAACTAAAACTAAAGTGACTTATAGCGCTAAGCTCCCCGACAACGGCGCCATAAAATAGCTTGATGACTGCAAGTGCACAGAACGTTTGTAGCTAGTTTCGAAATAAAGATATCAATCCTATAGGGAGCAGTAGGCGAAAGACTAAAATTCTTTTAACTAAAACTAAAAGAAGTACTTAAGAAATAATTTTAAGATGCATGAAAAATAGAATTGTTTTTGGGTTTATGATTGAACAAAGCAACTAATTAAACTAAAGTAAAACTTAATGCAGAAAATAAGAATCGCGTATGTAAGAGAGCTTGGAACTGCAATAGGGGAAAAGGCGTTCTCTGGGAGTGGTAGATACACCACTAGAAATTTAGATAGAGTAATCAAGATTATCATAACAAATAGTCTCATAAAATATAAGTATGTGGGAGGAGCTCCATATGTGGACGAATAGGCAGCAACAACTGCTCGCATTATCCGTCATAACCACAGCACACAGATAAACGATATCAATTGTATTATCTCGCTATTAAGGGATTTATCCCATGGCATGGACATGTCTTAATGAGTTCTCCTTGCTTCCCCAAGTTAGTACGTAAAGAACGAGAACAGCTTTATAGTCACAGTAAGTGATATCATCCCTCCGTCTACCAACAGGTAATCCCCTTCATCAATCCCCTATAAGAGGCAAATATTAAGAGGTGTCGCACAACTCCCAACATCAATATGAAGACAATTAACACATAAACATACACATAATGATGTATAACATGATAATATCTATCTTACCTCAATCATATGCTACGATTTCTCCATCTCCCCAAGAACTAACGATCTACTCAGACATGGAGGCAATCAGCATCATGGCAATGATAATGGAAACAATCATAGATGAATAGTACTTCTATAAATCCACAATGAGTACGATAATTACAACAAGATATAGAGGGGATGTAGATGGGTGTAAGACCACACCTTTGTAAAGGTAAAGGTCCTTGTGATTGCAATGCTAGTCCCTGGATCAATTGCTAGCATCCACAGTTTAAGATGAAGTACACAGAAACAAAGGTCATTATTACATCGTCATTACAGATATAACATAGTCTTTTACAACTCCATAGCCATAGGCTAGTACAAGAGTTTAACTTAACAACATAAATAAATGTCTTCATCTTCATGTGCCACAGGCAAACATGTTGAGTGTAGACTCACAACCCTAATACTCATCATAGTAACCTGCAACATCACAAGTTACAGCCATAGTGGGTCAATACATTGGAATAGTATTGGCAAGTGATACCTTAGTAGAATAATAGTTTCTAACTTCTATATGAATTTGGCTAAGTGTAGCTTAGGCTTGCTTTGCTCAAAATAGGTTTTATCTATCAGTTTTAAAACACTAAGTTTTTGTTTGACAAAAACTCCCAAGGAACCATCAATAGACATTGGTGAACCTTTACCCTTGTTCAACCACAAGTTTTTAACTTATAAATTGGGATGAGGAGATCCTTGATAGCTTCAGTGTCTTAATGCTCAATTGTCCATTTCCGGGGACACGGCGAAGTACTTAGATTTTTCCTTCTCGAGAGGTGGTGCACTTTCCCCACAAGACTTGACATTCATCAAGATGAGACCTTTCAGAAGCCTTCTCTTAGACCAAATGGACGCGTTCCAACCTATCACCCTACCACCAGTGGTCCAAATTACTAAGTTATTGCAACCTATATGATCAAGGCATAGCCCATATGCCATGTGTTTGCACTGGAAGCTTCTGAACACTAAGTATCTCAAATCCCTTTGTTCCTGGGTGGCTTTCCACAATGTGATACACAAGGTAAACCATAGACATGGGCCTTGTGTAACCACTCAACACAAACCATCATACATTCCACCAAGGTGATTCATTCACTTAGTTGTTTTATTAGGCAAAAACACAAGTCAAGGACTTAGCAAAACTTTCCATAGCCTGAATATATTACGCCCTTGTTTGCTACTAGCTAGGCTAAGCATGGTAATATAGAAAGTATCTTAACTTAGAGAAAATTTCTAACAAGTCTACAACTACTAGGATTTCCCAAGCATAGCATATATATACTTAGTAAAAACATCATGCAAGCCCTATACAAAATATCACTAATGCATAGTCAAAATATTGGGACAAAAATATGAAGCACCACTTGCCTTGGTAGTTGGGGAGTAGCAACAATCCTCACAATCACAATCACCACTAGCACCAAAATCTACACATAAAATGATAGCACCAAATTCATATTTCAAATAATCAAGCAAAAATATATGAACGTATGCAAATGCCATGTGATGTTTTTTCTAAACTAAAAAAGACAAGTAAAATAGTAATGAATCACTAAATAAACATTTAGAGACTAAATAAACTTAATTTGGCTTTAAAAACATTTTTTAAATAATTTTTATACACAAAATAATCATACAAATGTCTCTGCATTAAAATTCTATTTTAACAGACGAAAAATACAAAACCAAGCCTACAGATGTGTAGGATTTAATTTTGTGATGCCATTGATATATTATTTGCATTTTTTGGATAAACAGAACAAAAGTTATGAATTTTACAAGTTTAAACATTCAAAAATCATTTCTGGAATTTTAAAGAGGCAGGATAGGCCACGTGGAGTGTTTCTATTGGCTGGTACCGCTTCACACAAATCATGCTCTGTGGACCGCAGGATTAAAATCGCACGGCTTAGATCTAATCAGACCCTTTTGCTAAGTGATCTAATCTGGCATGCTGGATCTAGATCTAACAGTCCTCGGTGCTCTGACCATCGAGTGGCGGCGCAAATGGCCAGAGTGGTGGCGATGCTTCTGCCGGTGATGAACTGGCGGTGCTAGGGGGCAATTGGGGGTGGGGTGGGTCGCTACCGAAGCGTGGGGGCGCGGGCGTGCGGGACCGTCTAAAATTCCTCGCCAGAGATGCTCCTGGCGTCGGGTGCTCGAAGTCGTCGACAGAGGCGAGCCTACAGAGCGCCAGTGAACAAACCAAAGGCATTAGCATTAGCGCGAGGGGATAGTGGACTTGGCAAAGCAAACCATAGGCGAGGGGGTGGTCAGACCTCACCGTAATTGGTCGCCGGAGCTCGTCGGGACAACGGCGGTGCGAGGAGAAAAGCGAGCAGCCTGGTGGCGCACAAGTGTAATTGAGTGGGGGAAAATGGAGCGGAGGATGTGGGGTTTAAGTAGCAGGCTCGGGGGAGGAAATCTCGCGCTGATTCAATGGAAATAACGCGAGAACTGATTCGGCAGTGAAGTGAGGAAACGGCCACGGCGAGCTGGTCTCGCACGGTGATTGAGGACGATGACACTGACGTGGCGTTGGGTCCACTTGACAGCGAGGGGGGTGAGCGGGTGAGAAACAGAGAGGAGAGGGGGTTTTCCCGGGTGGGCTAGGTGGGCTGGTTGCTGGGCCGCGGGTGGGTTGGGCTAGATAGGTTAGCTGTGTTTATTTTTTTCTTCTTTTGTCCTTTTCTATTTCTGTTTTGATTTTCTGAATCCATTTTCAAATGATTTTCAAATGAGTTTGAATTGAAACCACTTCTGGATTTTTGTAGAGTGATCCATGCACATATTTGTGTATAAAACACTGGTTGTTTACTCAAAAATACTTTGGCCCATTGAAAATAAAATAAAAACCATGCCTTATTTAAATATATATATGATAGGCATATAAATGGTTTTAATTTAGATTCTTGTTTTGAAAACTTTATGCAAGCCTTGAAATCAACCTTTAAATTTTTCTAGTTAAATCAAAGTATTCTCATATTTTGAGAGTAGAAATAAAGCCATTGCCTTTCTTACATGCAATAATAGGCATACAAATGGCTTCTAATTTTAAACCTTGTTTGAAAATAATCCAAATGCATAAGGATGCATGAATAATATGCAAACTTTATAAACCATGATTTTTGGGATGTTAGAAATCTAACCCCCTTAAGGTGAATCTCGCCCTCGAGAATCAGATTGGCTAGCAAATAGGTGAGGGTGGTCTTTCCGAAGATCATCTTCTCTTTCCCATGTTGCTTCTTCTTCGGAATGATGATTCTACTGAACTTTGCAGAATTTGATTGTCTTTGTACGAGTGACTCTTTCTGCGGTCTGAATAATCTTGATAGGTTTCTCTTCATAAGTGAGATCACTTTCCAACTGGACCTCTTCCAAAGGTATAATATCCTTCAAAGAAGTCTCTTCCATCTTCGGATGGCATTTCTTCAGCTGACTCACGTGAAACACATTGTGCAGACAATGATTCAGGCAACTCAATCTCGTAAGTCACTTCTCCTTTGCGACTCAGAATCTTGAATGGTCCAACATACCTTGGTGCCAATTTTCCTTTGATTCCAAACCTCTTCACTCCACGAAGTGGTGATACTCTAAGATAAGCTCTATCACCCACCTCATAGGTGACTTCTCTATGTTTTGGATCTGTGTAGCTCTTCTGTCGGGACTGTGCTATCTTCAATCTGTCCTTTACCAACTTGACTTTCTCTTCAGCTTCCTTGATTAGCTCTGTCCCAAACAAATTTATTTGTCCAACACCATTCCATAGTAATGGTGTAGTACACTTTCTCCCATAGAGAAATTCAAACGGTGCCATCTCAATACTGGCTTGATAGCTGTTGTTGTAAGAGAATTCTGTGTAAGGTAGACTTTCATCCCAACTAGCACCATAGTCTAGGGCACATGCCCTCAACATATCCTCTAGAATCTGGTTGGTCCTTTCTGTTTGCCCATCAGTCTGGGGATGAAAAGCAGTGTTGAATTCTAGTCTCGTTCCCAAGGACTCATGTAGTTGCCTCCAAAAATGTGAAGTGAATTGAGTTCCCCTATCCGACACAATACTCTTGGGTACTCCATGTAGACACACAATTTTATTCATATATATCTTGGATAACTTAGCACTTGTATAGGTTGTCTTCACTGGTATGAAATGAGACACTTTAGTTAGGCGATCTACCACGACCCAAATAGAATCATATCCTGATCTAGTCCTTGGCAGTCCGGTGATGAAATCCATGCCAATCTTGTCCCACTTCCAATCAGGAATAGGTAGTGGTTGTAACAATCCTGCTGGTTTCAGATGTTCCGCTTTCACTCTGCTACATACATCACACAAGGCAATATGTTCTGCGATGTCCTTCTTGAGATTGTTCCACCAAAATCTTTCCGTCATATCCATGTACATTTTGGTATTACCTGGATGATTGGAATATGGTGAGTTGTGTGCTTCTTGTAGAATCAGTTTTCGAAGTTCCGGATCTTGCGGAATGCAGATACATTTTCCATACCATGAAGTACCATGTTCGTCTTCATGGAATCCTTTGGCTTTCCCTTTGCTAATTTTTCCCTTCATCTCTTCAATTTCTATGTCTATCTTTTGAGCTTCCCTGAT
This sequence comes from Avena sativa, assembly GCA_916181665.1. NCBI lineage: Eukaryota > Viridiplantae > Streptophyta > Magnoliopsida > Poales > Poaceae > Avena > Avena sativa. The sequence continues at coordinate 225,987,964 of OV702296.1, forward strand.
CCTGTCCAACAATGTAGGTTGAACATCCAATGACATGAGATGTCCTTCAGGAACTATCTCCAATCTGAGATCTTTGAATTAGGCACATAGATCATCTGGCAACTCTCCCTTAGTGAGGCCATTCACATAAACCTTGCGGCTTAATGCATCCTCTACAACATTTGCTTTACCGGGGTGGTATTGCAAACTCAAGTCATAGTCCTTGATGAGTTCTAGCCATCTTCTTTGTCTCAAATTGATTTCTTTCTGAGTGAGGATATACTTCAAACTTTTGTGATCTGTGAACACCTCACATCGTTTTCCCAAAAGATAATTTCTCCATGTTTTGAGTGCATGGACAACAAAGGCTAACTCCAAATCATGAGTAGGATAATTCACTTCATGAGTTTTGAGTTGTCTCGAGGCATAACCCACAACTTTCCCTTCTTGCATCAAAACTGCACCTAGTCCTTAGTGATATGCATCACAATATACTTGGAAATCTTTCTCCAAATATGGCAGACATAAGACTGGTGTTGTCACTAGTCTCTTCTTCAACTCTTGGAAACTGAGTTCACATCCTTCAGTCCAATCAAATTTCTTGTCTTTCTTAAGTAACTCCGTCATTGGCTTAGCTACCTTTGAGAAATTCTCAATGAATCTTCTATAGTATCCTGCCAAGCCAAGGAAACTACGCACTTCCTTCACTGACTTAGGACATTCCCACTCAGTTACAGCTGGCACTTTTGCGGGATCAACTGCTACACCATCTCCCGACACAATATGTCCGAGAAATCCGACTTCATTCAGCCAGAATTCACACTTGCTAAATTTGGCATACAGCTTATGCTCCCTAAGTTTCTCAAGTATCAATCGCAAATGTTCTTCATGTCCTCTTTGCTCTTGGAGTAGATCAAAATGTCATCGATGAATACAACAACAAACTTATCAAGAAATTCCATGAACACTTTGTCCATCATATTCATGAAGTAGGCTGGTGCATTTGTCAAACCAAATGGCATCACGGTGTACTCATACAATCCATACCTAGTGGTGAAAGCAGTCTTAGGTATGTCTTGTTCCCTTATCTTTAGTTGAAAGTAGCATGGTCGGAGATCAATCTTTGAGAACACTCGGGCTCCTTCTAACTGATCAAACAAATCATTGCTTCTTGGCAAAGGGTATTTGTTTTTGATAGTTACCTCATTGAGTGAAGGGTAATCTATGCATAACCTTTGACTTCTATCTTTCTTCTCAACAAACAAAACTGGTGCACCCCAAGATGAAGAACTTGGTTGAATAAATCCTTTCTGTAACTGTTCCCCAAGCTGTTTCTTGAGTTCCTTCAACTCATCAACTGACATCTTGTAAGGTCTCTTTGCTATTGGTCCTGATCCTGGCAGCAAGTCTATCAGAAACTCAACATCTCTATCTGGTGGCATTCCAGGTAATTCCTCCGGAAACACATCCGGGCACTCTCTCACAATTAGACATTGTCTATGCTAACCCCCTTAAGAGAATTTAGCTTACTCCCTTTTGATTCAAAGTTAGACTTGAATATAATCCTTTTATTATCCGGGGTTGTGACTGTGACAGTACGATTGGCACAATCTAGTACTCCTTCATACTTGGTGATCCAATCCATTCGCAGAATGACATCTAGACCTTGAGAATCTAGGATATCAAACTAACTGGAAACTTATACTTTCCAAATTCTATCACTAGATCGTGACATCCTGAGTTCACTATCATTTCTCCACCAGGAGAACTTACTTTTATAAGACATCCAATAGTTTCAACTGGAAGTCCATTTCTATCAACAAATGCTCTTGATATGAATGAATGCGATGCGCCGGTATAAAAAAGAACAAGTGCTGGAACAGAATTGAGTTTGAACTTACCAGCCACAACATCAAATTCTTCATATATTTCTTCCACATTGATGTGGTTCACTTGTCCCTTTTGGAAGGGATTAGGCTTGTTTGCACCTTCAACTTTATTTTCTGGGCACTCATTAGCATAGTGCCCCATCTTCTTACACTTCAAGCATTCAACCTGACTGAGATCTTTCTTTACAGGCTGACTTCCACTCCCACTATGGTGGCTCTTGTGTCCACTCTTGTGGTTCTTATATTTGTCATTGTCATGACTGCGATGATGCTTGTTGTCATGGTGACGGTTGTGGTTGTGGTGGTTGTTGTACTTCCCATGTTTGTGGGATCCAGAACTCCCACTATCATCATGATGGGAACGCTTGTGAGACGATCCCGAGTTGTGCTTATCAAGGTTGTGCTTCCTCTTTCTGCCCTCAACCTGTTTCATCTTGTTTTCCAAGATGGTAGCCTTGTCACAAAGGGATTGGTAGGTGGGGACATAGGCAACCGAGAGCTGCAGGTTCAACTCATCATTAAGTCCCTCGAGGAATTTCTGACCTTTTCCTCGTCGGTGCAGCCAACAGTCACTAAGTCCTTGTTCACTGAACGTAACCAGTCATTGGTTACCATTGGATCAGTGGTTCCTGAGAACTTTGCAGGCCCTAGTCTCAGAAATCTGGTGAACATGTCAAATCCTGGCGGATTATTTAGATTGTTGTTGTTGTTGTTATTGTTGTTGTTGTTAATCTAGTTATGGTTCTGTATGAATTGTGTCATCATATACATCAGTTGAGCTTGTGCTGTCATCAACTGCCGCATCTCGGGAGTGACATTGTTGTTTTGGTTGGGGTTGGCACGACGGGGAGGCATCTGTGGTTTCAATAAGGATAATAATGAGATACCCATAGATTCTTAGCATGCACAATACATCACATAGAAACAATCACAATAACCAGCTCAAAATAACATAAAGTTTGAACGACATAACAACAAGTTTTGAAAATGCAAACACACCATAGCAAGCCATCCACATGTTGGATGGTCATTGCGACTCAATAATCAAAGTATGATAGATGAAAGATAATCGAGTAGTCTACCCTACTCATCCATGTCAACCTCTACGTCAACAAGATCAAGACCTGCATTCTCCATGGCGGCCTTGTACTCCTCAACACTAGTGGTCAAGGCCTCAATCTTGGCCCTGAGGGCCCTCAACTATGAGCGAAGCCTCTTGATCACTCCCTGCTGGTTCTCAAGCTCGAAGTCCTTGGCCTCTAATTCATCCTTCATCTCCCTAATCTTCTTGTTCCTATCTTGGACTCTTTTCACATGGCTCTTGAATTTCTTGTCCTGGCTTTCAAATCTGGCCTCCATCTCTTTGATGATCTCGTCTTGCTCTGCGAAGATCTTGTCCTTCTCCCGCAGCTGAACCTGGAGCTCTTCATTTCTAAGCATGACGATGGTCCTATCAGTGTCAAGGTGTGTAATAAGACCCTCTAGGTCCTGAAGGTACATACGAATCGGCTCCATCATCTCTCTAGTAGCATCGTCGTACTCTATAGCCTCACCCTCCTCGTTGCATCTCCCGAACGGGTGAAAGTAGAGACTTCTAAGCTCGATGGAGTGCCTCCCAACCAGGCGTCCAAGTAACTCCTGCATGACTACATCTAAGCCTCTCTCCTTGTCATCATGCATCAACTTGAAAGTGATAGCCTCTGTGGGTGGCTCTGCCTGACGTCCCGGTTGTGTGACTCTGAAACCCCAAAGGTCCTTCCTCTCAAACTTGGTGAGATGAAGTGTCGTGATACTAGGAAGTGGGAGGTTGAGCACACTAGTGATCTCAATGATACGAGTACCAAAACGAGTTCCCTTGAACTCCTCGTCCATGCTGATAAAAACATTAGGCATCTATTTTTATAAGATAGAGAAAAGTTAGAACCAACACAAGTAGAGAATATTTACAAGACAAAATATCACAAGCACATTTAACATCAAACACACAAGTCATGGCATACACAAATCCATTACAAACACCAAAGGTTCAACATAACTTAGAATTTTTTTTGAAGTAAAAACGACAAGTGTGGTGGTCCAACTAACGGAGTACGTTACAATTCTCACTCACTAGACAAAATAGCTATCAGGGCATCCTTAGTGGCAATCTGTCTATCTTGTTCACAAGACTCCCATATCAAGTCTATGATGTCTCCCCTTAGTTGTTGATTGGTGGTCTCTAAGTCTTGGGTATGCTTCTTTTCTTCTCTAAGGCATTTTGAGTGTTGAGCATTCTGCACTTGAGTCTATCACCAAGCTCCTTGATGGCATTCCAAGCTGCATTTCTTGCAGAGTCAAAGAATGTTGTGTGCATTTCAGAGTTGGTGACAATGTAGAATCCTCACTCTTTGTGGTTGTCTTTCTTGTTTTTGTACCAGTGAAGTTGCACCCACCAATACTCTTCTCCTTCATCCATCACAGGGAATCCCTTGTACATAGCTGCACCATGTATCCCCATGGTAACCATAAGGTTCTTGAGTGCCTTGGGAAATTCGGTCTCACACTCCAAAGTCATGGTCATGAGTGGTGTAGAGGTCCCAACCTTTAATAAGGTAGAGATCCCTGTGTTTATAATGCTAGTCCCTGGATCAATAGCTAGCATCCACAGTTAAGATGTAATATCAAGAAACAAAGGTCATAATACAATTTTATAACCAGGAATAACATAATTTTGTTACATCTTACATAGCTCATTAGGCTAATACATTACATTGCAGCAGAATATCTATAAGCATGGGGTCCTTCATCTTCAAAGTGCCACAGGCAAACATGTTAGTTGTAGACTTGTAATCCTAATCAACACACTTAACATCAAACAAACCTGCAACATAATAAGTTGCAGCCACAAGGGTCAATACATTTGAATTGTATTGGCAAGTTTCACTACTATGTAGAAATAAGTGGATCCTATCATTACATGCATATTTGGCTAAGTAGGGTTTTAGGCTCATTTGTAGAAAGCAATAATTTATCCTATCTTTTCAAAATAGTTTTGATCTTTTGTCAAAATCTTTCTGAGCTCCTTGGTACACCCCAAGTGTTTCAAGTCTTTGTCAAAATCTTTTGAGCTCCTTGGTACACCCCAAGTGCTTCAAGTCTTTGTCAAAATCTTTTGAGCTCCTTGGTACACCCCAAGTGCTTCAAGTCTTTGTAAAAATCTTTTGAGCTCCTTGTTACACCCCAAGTGCTTCAAGTCTTTTGTTGTCACTTTCAAGTTTTACTTTTAGAAATTGGAATGTCGAGATTTCCCATAGCTTCAGGCCTTAGTTGCTCAGTATTGTCCATAACCGGGGACACGGCTAAGTACTTAGAATTTTATCTTCTGCAGAAGTAGTACACTTTACCCACATGACGCAATCTCATCTTGTTGCCACCAGTGGCCGCTGGATAAGTACTCACCAAGATGGAGTACTGGAAGATTGAGAATGTGACGAAGTCTTTCCATAGGGTCCTCCCATACACAATGCTAGCTTGTCTTCAGGCACCAATGTAAGGTTCCAAGTTCCCTCATTCTAGTAACCTGAAGAGGCCAATGCATGGGTCTTCCACAATGTAATTGACTTAGCCAGTGCCCATTTAGCATGTGGCTGTACACGGAAGCCACTGTACGAGAAACATGTTCAATCTCTAAGTCCCTGGGTGGTTTCCATCTGGTGCACAACAAAAAGAGATTGCCATATAAACATGGTTCCTTTTGTTGCCACCTTGTCCAAAACATGAGTATCTTTGTCCACCCAGGTGGTTCATTGAGTACTTGTTTTATTATATAAAACATAAGTCTTTTCTCAACTTCACATAATCTCAACATGTATCCTTTCTCAAAATATAGCAGGGCTAAGCATATTGCAACTACATTGTTTTCACTAAGGAATGTATAAGGGTATCCTATTAGGATTTAGCATAGCAAAATATAGTAGTCCTTATCATGCATGTTTCAAAATCCACTAAGTGTAATGAAAATAGTAGGACTTGGATGATAGTGTCACTTGCCTTTTTGGTAGAGGATGTTGGTTCACTTCTTGATCTTGCTAATATCACACTCTTCTAACTTCACTACAAATCAATCAAGCAAACATAGATTCAACTAGTATTCCAACCAATATTCAAACAATCTAACACACATAAAATAATAGAAACAAGGTCATGCATGCAAGCATGCAAATGATAGTTTTATTTGCAAAGGTGGTTTCTACTAGGCCCTACACATTATAAGGTCCAAAGTGGTCATTTTCTAAAGTGGCAAAACCATTTGCAAAAGGGTTTTATCTATAGACCAATTCTCAAATCCAATCATTATTTCATGTGGTGGAAAATGTTTTTAGCAAAGCAACAATTTATATTGTTCACCAAATAAGTTGTTAGTTCACAAAACTTGGTGTTTAGGGTCAGTAGGTTTGAATCAAAACATTTTCCAACGGTTTTTCTCAAAAATCATTTCCATATCAAAATCAATATTTTTATTTGACTAGAAATGAGCTAATTCAAGTTTTTATTCCTAAACTTCACAAATTACATTTTTAAATCCATGGGTTGGTTCCTAGAGTCAGTAGGTTCACATTAAACCATTTTGCAAAGATTTCAACCCCAAAATCATTTTGGAATAAATTTTATATCCTAAACAAGCATACACAAGTTTCTGCGAAAACAAACAATTTAACAGAAACTATTTACTAAACAAATTGCATTGTTGGCTAGGGTTTGTTTTTCTGAATCCATTGATATAAAGTTTGCAAAATTTGGACGTGTAGATTTAAAGTTATGCAATTTACAAGTTTGTATCTAAATCAGATTCAGAGTTTTTGTTTTAAATCGAAACCTGTCCACGTGGCGCTTTCCTATTCGTCGGTACCGCTTCGGGTGGATCGACTGATGCGGTGCGTTAGATCTAAATGAAATCCTACGGCTCTGAATCAAACTTACCCCTTCGATCTAATCTAATCATAGCCACAGGATTTGGATCTGACGGGCTCTGTGTGTTTGACCACGAGTTGGCGGCGCTAGCGGTGGCTGGCGGCGGCGCACGCTCTGTCTACGGCGGAGCCGGTGATACAGGAAGCAAGGAGAGAAGTGGAGGTGCTCACCGTGTTTGCAGGGTTGCGGTGAAGCTCGAGGCGTGGTCGGTTCGTCGAGGGGCGCACTGGAGTGGAGGGGATTGCTCGCCGGAGACGAAGGCGGCGTCAGGCGGTTCTGGAGGTCGTCGGGGGCGACGCTGTGGTACACTCCGAGGGAAAACAAGGACATGGTTAGACGCGGGCGAGTGTGGGATTCACGTGAGCATGACTGAGAGGGCTCGGGGCGGTCTGTCTTACCAGGGGGAGGTCGCCCGAGTGTCAGCAAGTGACGGTGGCGCTCAGATGTTGTCGAAGCCGAGGCTCTGGGGCGAGCGCGGGTGAACAGGAGGCACTAGCAGGTGCGCGCTGGTCTGAGGAGCAAGCTCGTGTGCTCGGGAAGGCGAGGCGAGGCTGGACGGCGCCGGAATTTGTCGGGGACGTCGTCGGAGTAGTGGCAAGGCAAATGAAATTGGGGGCAGCCTGGTGGCTCACTCGCAGCGGGGTTTGAGGGGAAAGAGGGGGAAGACGCAGGCGGTTAAATGGGTGCGGTTACGGGGAGGAATCAAGGCCTCTATCAATGCGTAATCAACACCGGAGTTACTGGATGCAACGGCAGGGCGACGGGGTCGTGGTTGAAGACGATGAACAGGAGGGGTAGGGCCTTGCTGTCAGCAAGGGAGAGAGATAGGGAGAGGGTCCACTCGTCTGTGACTGCGCGGGTGCGTTTCTGAGTGGAAAATGATTCGCGCGTGGGGAAAGAAGTTGGGCTAGAGCTGGGCTTGCTGGGCCAGGTGGGTTGGGTCCGGTCTGATTCTATTTTTTTTATTCAGTAATCTTTTCTTTTTCTAATTGATTTTCTGTTTTGAATTTCAAACAACAATTCAAACATTCAATCAAACAAACTTCCATCACACCTTGTATTGGTTTTAGTTCTGTTTATCAATAATAATTCAAAGTCCCAAAATAATATTTTTATTCTTTTTAGGATCCATTAATAATTAAATAAAATGTACCTTAGTTATTAAATCAAATGGGTTTTGATTTATTCAAAACCTCCATTTGAAAACTAAAATAGTACCAAAATCATTTCAGTAAGTTTTATTTGAAAATATAACACACTTGGAAAACTTATTTAAAATAAAATAAGTTTTAGTGTTTATTTAAAATGGAAAAGCCTTTACTTAAATAAAATTGAATATTAATAAATCATTTTTTTATTTTATTTAAATAAACCTTTACTCTATTTATCAAATAGAAGTATTTTATTTCAAAAGCTTGGCCAAGTATTAATTTGGCTATATAAATAATCCTTATTTATAATTCAACCTTATCATTTGAAAACCAAATCTTTTATTAAAAGATCCAAAAATAGAATTCCAAATATTTTTAACTTAATTGTTTATTTATCTTTTTAAATCCCTTTAGGATTCTATTTGATCCAAATAGGTTTTGAAAGTTTCCAATTGGAATCAAAAAGTTTCTTCTCACCCTGAAAATCAACAAAGTTTTATTTTATTCATTTATTTTTCACATTACAAGATTTGGAAAATCTTGGGATGTGACAAGTGGTCCCTTACTGACGGATTCATTGATGGAGTTCATCTACAAATAGAGATTAGAAAGAAGATTAGAAAAGTTTACGAGAATAAAAAGACAAGTGTGGAATTTTTTTTCAAAGTGTTGAAATTTTCCTTAGTGGTTTCTTAGTCTAATCCAATCCTAGGGTCATAATCCTACAGGCAACACAGTGCTCTGATACCATCTGTAAGACCCCACCTTTGTAAAGGTAAAGGTAAAGGTCCCTGTGATTGCAATGCTAGTCCCTGGATCAATTGCTAGCATTGTAGAGGTCCCAACCTTTAATAAGGTAGAGATCCCTGTGTTTACAATGTTAGTCCCTGGATCAATAGCTAGCATCCACAGTTAAGATGTAATATCAAGAAATAAAGGTCATAATACAACTTTATAACCAGGAATAAAATAATTTATTACATCTTACATAGCTCATTTTGATATCTCATTACAATGCAGCAGAATATAACAATAGCATGGGGTCCTTCATCTTCAAAGTGCCATAGGCAGTCATGCTGGTTGTAGACTTGTAATCCTAATCAATAAACTTCACTAACACCAAACAAACCTGCAACATAATAAGTTACAGCCACAAGGGTCAATACATTTGAATTGTATTGGCAAGTGATACTATGGTAGTATAGTGGAGTCTATCATCTATATGCATTTGGCTAAGTGGAACTTGGGCTTGCATTGCTCAAAATAGATTTTCCTTATCATTTGAAAACACTAAGTTTTTGCTTGACAAAAATCACCCAAGGCATCTCCCAATAGAAATTGGTGATCCTTAAACCCTTGTTCAACCACAAAATTTTAACTTAGAAATTGGGATGAGGAGATTCTTGATAGCTTCCATGTCTTGTTGCTCAAATTGTCCTTTGCCAGGGACATGGCTAAGTACTTAGATTTTTCACTCTGTAGAGGTGGTGCACTTTCCCCACAAGACTTGGTTTCAGCAAGACAAGATCTTTCAGAAGCCTTCCCTTAGACCAGAATGGACGCGTTCCAACCTATCAAACCCCTACCACCAACTGTCCATTTGGCTAAGTTATTGCAACCTATATGATCCAGGCAGAGCCGATAATGCCAAGTGGTTGCACTTGAAGCTTCTCAACATTTGACATCTCAAATCTCTTTGTTCCTGGGTGGCATTCCACAAGTGAGATACACAACGTAAACCATAGAAATGGGCCTTGTGTAACCACTCAACACAAACCATTCCTTCCATTCCACCCAGTTGATTCATTCACTTAGCTGTTTTATTAAACAAAACACAAGTCCTTGACTAAGAAACATTCCATAGTATGAATATATTCCACCCTTTTTTTCTACTAGCTAAGCTAAGCATGATATTAGTAGGAATCTTAACTTAGGAAATTTATACTAAGGTTTCATCTACTAGGATTTCCCATGGCATAGTTTATACTTAGTAAAATTCCATGCAAGTCCTACTTAAAAAGATCACTAATGAATAGTGAAAATAATGAGACAAAAGTATGAAGCATCACTTGCCTTTTTGGTAGAGAATATAAGTTCACTCCTTGATCTTGCAATGTTCACACTCTTCAAATTCCACTACAATTCAATCAAGCAAGCAAGAATTCAATCTACCATTCAAGCAAACATCACATAAAGTAATAGAAACAAAACAATGCATGCAAGCATGCCAAAGATTGTTTTATTTGGAAAAGTGGTTTCTAATGGGTTATAAACATTTTAAAACACTTATTGGTCATTTTATAAAAGTGGCAAAACCATTTGCAAAAGATTTTACTATAAACCAATTTTAAACCAAAGCATTGTTTTATGTGGTTGAAAATGCTTTTAGCAAAGCAACAATCTTTATAGGGTTCACCAAATATGTTTTCAAATCATAAAACTTTGTGTTTAGGGTTAGAGAGTTTAAATCAAAACATTTCCCAAAGGCTTTCTCCCAAAAGCATTTTTAACACATAAACATTATTTTTTTATTTGACTAGAAATATTCTAAATCAAAGATTTATTCTTTTGTTTCACAATATATGTTTTCGAATCCACAAGTTGGTTTCTATGGTCAGTAGGTTCAAACAATACATTTTCCCAAAGGTTTTATCACAAAAATAATTTTAGAACAAATTTTATATCAAAAATATGCCTACACAAGATTCTGCAAAAACAACCATTTTACCAGAAGCAATTTACTAAACAAAGTGCATGGTTGGATAGGGTTTGTCTTGCTGATTCCATTGATATAAAATTTGCAAAATTTTGACGTGTGGATCAAAAGTTATGCAATTTACAAGTTTGTACATCTAATAGAATCTATTCTAGTTTTTATTAAACAGACAGGGCCACGTGGCTTGATTCTACTGGTCCATACCGTTTCGGTTGTATCGACCTCTCTGGTACGTTGGATCTAAGTGTAATCGCGCGGCTCAGGTTCAACCATACCCTTTCGAGTCAAATCTAATCATACGCGTCTGATTCAGATCCAACGGTTCTCACGCATCGACCAAGAAGCAGCGGCGCTGGTGGCGGCGTGTGGCGGCGCACGGTCTGAGGCGTTCCCGGCGATTCAGGAAGTAAGGAAGGGGAAGGAAATCGTTACCAGTTTCGCCGTGGTGAGGATATGCTCAAGGTGGCCTTCTTCGTCGAAAGGGCGCTCGGGATGGACGGCAATCGCTCGCCGGAGTTATCGCAGCGTCGGGCACGTTCTGTTTGTCGTCGGAGGCGAAGATGGAGGGCGCACTAAGACAAAGGGAAGACACCGTTAGGTTCGCAAGGGCATGGTGATCATGAGAGTGTCCACGAGGAGGAGAGGGGCGGTCAGAATGTTACCAGGGGAGTCGCCGGAGTTGATGCCGAAGAAGGTGGCGCGTTGGCATCGTCAGAGGCGATGCTCTAGGGAGCGAGCGAACGAGCTATGGTTACTGTTAGGTGCGCCTGGTGACGGAGAGCACGCTCATGTGGTCGAGGAGGCGAGGGGCGACGGGGTTTGGCCGGAATTCCTCGCAAAGCTCGTCGGAGGCAGTGGGGGTGTGTGGATGAATTAGGACAGCCTGGGGGCTCCGGTGGGGTGATGGTTTGGGGCAAAGGAAGAGGGGAGCCTAGCGATTAAGTACACGCGGTCACGGCGAGGTTTAAGCGAGCCATTTACGCGAATTGAAATGAGTTAATGCGAGGCAGAAACGGCCGGCGAGGCGTGGTCGTCGCGGGTGAGGAAGAAAGCTGGGTGGTGGGGTCTGCTTGACAGCGAGATAGAGAGGGGTGAGGTGGGGCCTGCTAGTCAGCGACTGAGTGGGTCAGGTCCACGGTGAGAAAAACGTTTCGGGGAGAGGGAGTGGGAGTGGGCTGCTGGGCTAGTTGGGCTGGGTTTGCTGGGCTGGCTTGGCCCTGTTCATTTTTTTGTTCTGATCATTTTTCTTTTTCCATTTCTATTTATCTGTTTTAATTTTGTTTAATCAATTCAAACATTCATTTGAAATCAAACTTTTGCCAAACTTTGTGAATAATCAAACACTATTTATTAACACATTCTGAAGTCAAATTTAGAATAATATATTTATTATTTTTAGGAAATATTAATTATGATAGGCCCTTGTATTAACGCAAATAAGATTTAATAATGTTTTTCAAACTCTATTTCAAGTCTAAATCTTTCCAAATCTTTTCAGTAGGTTTTATTTGTTTATTAGGGTGTCAAATAATTCACCTTGAATTATTTGGAATAATTTTAATATGATTTATTAATCATTTTAAATTGGGTAATTGTCTTTATTCCAAAGAGATTCAAATATGGTGTTAATTCCATATAATTTTAAATGGTTCTTTTATTTCATTTAAGTCATTTAAATAACTTTTATTCCACTTGGGTAAATTCAAATTATTTTCCTCTGTTTAATTAATCATTTCTATTAGGGATTCTGTCTTTATTCAAATGGGAATAGAATTTGGTTAAAGCCATTTTATTTTTATTTGGAAAATCCTTTATCCATTATTTTATTTGGATTTGAATTATATTTATTCCATTTGCTTATAGATTAGGCCAAGATTTAATTTGGTTTTTAAATATTCCCCATTTAATATTTCTTTCTTTATCTTATAAAATCCATATCTTCTAATTTATAGATCCAAACTTCGTGATTCCAATTTGTAAAATCTTAATTGATATTTATTTATCCTTTTTATATATCTTTAAAATTATTTGCTCACCATTTGGTATGGATTTTAGATAGGTGCTTTATTGGCTTTGGAAATTCAATTTCCTTATCTTATTAATTTCATAAGATTTTATCTTTGGTTCCAAATTGAATGAAATCAATTTCTATGGTTTTGTAATATTTCTATTTGTCATTCTTGATCATTTATAAATGTTTGTTGACAAAATTTTATATGGATCAAATCCATGGTCTTAGAGATATCTTTTGAAATGATTTTCTTCCATTAGGGTTTTGGTTTATTTTCCAAGTGTTTAAATTTCCAGATGCATTTATGAATAATGCATTTCACTTGATTTGAATTTAGTTGGATTCAAACTTTATTCAAAGTTTGTTCAAGATGGGATTTTAAGTTTCCACTTATAAACAAAAAGTTTCTTTTCCCCTTAATTTTCAACAATTATTTATTTTGTTTATTTATTTTTCACATTACAAGATTTGGAAAATCTTGGGATGTGACAAGCATCCACAGTTTAAGATGAAGTACACAGAAACAAAGGTCATTATTACATCGTCATTCCAGAGATAACATAGTCTTTTACAACTCCATAGCCATAGGCTAGTACAAGATTTTAACTTAACAACATAAATAAATGTCTTCATCTTCATGTGCCACAGGCAAACATGTTGAGTGTAGACTCACAACCCTAATCCTTATCAGAGTAACCTGCAACATCACAAGTTACAGCCACAGTGGGTCAATACATTGGAATGGTATTGGCAAGTGATACCTTAGTAGAATAATAGTTTCTAACTTCTATATGAATTTGGCTAAGTGTAGCTTAGGATTGCTTTGCTCAAAATAGGTTTTATCTATCAGTAGTAAAACACTAAGTTTTTGTTTGACAAAAACTACCAAGGAACCACCAATAGACATTGGTGAACCTTTAACCTTGTTCAACCACAAGTTTTTAACTTAGAAATTGGGATGAGGAGATCCTTGATAGCTTCAGTGTCTTGATGCTCAATTGTCCATTTTCGAGGGCACGGCTAAGTATTTAGATTTTTCCTTCTCGAGAGGTGGTGCACTTTCCCCACAAGACTTGACATTCATCAAGACGAGACCTTTTAGAAGCCTTCCCTTAGACCAAATGGACGAGTTCCAACCTATCATCCTACCACCAACTGTCCAAATGACTAAGTTATTGTAACCTATATGATCAAGGCAGAGCCCATATGCCATGTGGTTGCACTGGAAGCTTCTAAACACTAAGTATCTCAAATCCCTTTGTTCCTGGGTGGCTTTCCACAAGTGTGATACACAAGGTAAACCACAGACATGGGACTTGTGTAACCACTCAACACAAACCATCATACCATTCCACCAAGGTGATTCATTCACTTAGTTGCTTTATTAGGCAAAAACACAAGTCAAAGACTTAGAAATTTTTTCCGTAGCATGAATATATTCCACTCTTGTTTGCTACTAGCTAGGATAAGCATGGTAATGTAGCAAGTATCTTAACTTAGAGAAAATTTCTAACAAGTCTACAACTACTAGGATTTCCCAAGCATAGCATATATATACTTAGTAAAAATATCATGCAAGCCCTATACAAAATATCACTAATGCATAGTCAAAATATTGGGACAAAAATATGAAGCACCGCTTGCCTTGGTAATTGGGGGAGTAGCAACAATCCTCACAATCACAATCACCACTAGCACCAAAATCTACACATAAAATGATAGCACCAAATTCATATTTCAAATAATCAAGCAAAAATATATGAATGTATGCAAATGCCATGTGATGTTTTTTTATAAACTAAACAAGACAAGTAAAATAGTACTGAATCACTAAATAAACATTTAGAGACTAAATAAACTTAATTTGGCTTTAAAAACATTTTCTAAATAATTTTTATACACAAAATAAGCCTACAAATGTCTCTTTGTGGTTGTCTTTCTTGTTTTACAGATGTGTATGATTTAATTTTGTGATTCCATTGATATATTATTTGCATTTTTTGGATAAACAGAACAAAAGTTATGAATTTTACAAGTTTAAACATTGAAAAATCATTTCTAGAATTTTAAACAGACAGGATAGGCCACGTGGAGTGTTTCTATTGGCTGGTACCGCTTCGCACGGATCGTGCTCTGTGGGCCGCAGGGTTAAAATTAAATCACACGGCTCAGATCTAATCATACCCTTTCACTAACTGATCTAATCTGGCGCGCTGGATCTAGATCTAATGGTCCTCGATGCTCTAACCATCGAGTGGCGGCACAAATGGCCAGAGTGGCGGCGATGCTTATTCCAGCGGTGAACTGGCGGTGCTAGGGGGAAATTGGGGGCAGGGTGGGTCGTTACCGAAGAGTGGGGACGCAGCAATGACGATGGTTGACAAGGTGGAGACGCGGGCGTGCAGGACCGTCGAAAATTCCTTGCCGAAGATGCTCCTGGCTTCGGGTGCTCGAAGTCGTCGACAGAGGCGAGCCTACAGAGCGCCGGTCAACAAACCAAAGGCATTAGCGTGAGCGCGAGGGGACAGTGGACTTGGCAAAGCAAACCAGAGGCAAGGGGGTGGTCAGACCCCACCGTAATTGGTCACCGGAGATCGTTGGGACAGCGGCGGTGCGAGGAGAAAAGCGAGTGGCCTAGTGGCGCACAGGTGTGATTGAGTGGGGGGAAATGGAGCGAAGGCTGTGGGGTTTAAGTAGCAGGCTCGGGGGAGGAAATCTCGCGCTGATTCAATGGCAATAACATGAGAATTGATTCGGCAGTGAAGTGAGGAAACAGCCACGGCGAGCTGGTCTCGCGCGGTGATTGAGGACGACGACGCTGACGTTGCGTTGGGTCCACTTGACAGCGAGGGGGGGTGTGCGTGGGTGAGAAATAGAGAGGATAGGGGGTTTTCCTGGGTGGACTGGTTGCTGGGCCGCGGGTGGGTTGGGCTAGATAGGTTAGCTGTGTTTATTTTTTTCTTCTTTTCTCCTTTTCTATTTATGTTTTGATTTTCTGAATCCATTTTCAAATGAGTTTGAATTCAAACCACTTCTGGATTTTTGTAGAGTGATCCATGCACATATTTGTGTATAAAACACTGCTGTTTACTCAAAAATACTTTGGCCCATTGAAAATAAAATAAAAACCATGCATTATTTAAATATATTGATAGGCATATAAATGGTTTTAATTTAGATTCTTGTTTTGAAAAAATTATGCAAGCCTTGAAATCAACCTTTAAAATTTTGTGGTTAAATCAAAGTATTCTCATATTTTGAGAATAAAAATAAAGCCATTTCCTTTCTTACATGAAATAATAGCCATACAAATGGCTTCTGATTTGAAACCTTGTTTGAAAATAATCCAAATGCATAAGGAGGTGGTGGTGGAAGCAACTATACGGAGGGAACTATACAACCGGAAAAAGTATTCCTGTTGTATAGTTGGTCGTTAAACCTTCTGGATGCTGCGATCGCCGCAAGTTTTCTTCTGGTGTTATTGATATTTTTCAAACTAGTGATTTACGCTATTTTTGATTCCTTTTCGGTCCAGTACATCTGGTCTAAGAATTGTGTCCATCGTATCCATCATCCGTCCCGATCCCAGTGAAAATAGACATAAAAGATGCGCGCGAACGCCATAACATAGCAAGATCCCACCACTACAGTACAAAACAATAATATAAAACATGATGCAAAATATGCACTCTTCAGACGCCGAGATCGCGGACGATGTGAGATGGAGCCTTCTTGGTTTTTTTCTTCTTGAGCAGATTCTTTTACTCCGTCTCCATGGCCTTAGCCTCCTCGATTGATTT
Source organism: Avena sativa (assembly GCA_916181665.1). Classification (NCBI taxonomy): domain Eukaryota; kingdom Viridiplantae; phylum Streptophyta; class Magnoliopsida; order Poales; family Poaceae; genus Avena; species Avena sativa. Next base: position 226,004,460 of record OV702296.1, read on the forward strand.
TTGCGCTCTGGCCAGATCTCTATCCAGCTTTGTGCTTTGCTCTGTAATGTACTATGTCTCCTCCTGGAGCTTCTGGCGCTTCTCATCGAGTTTGACGATGTTCTGAATGTGGGCCATATTCATAGGTTTGACAAGGAGATTTCCATACATCACTCTATCTGCAGGAGTAACGTGTATGTTGTCGGCCGCTGAAGTAGATGGCGGTGGAGGCGTATTTTACTGGTTCGAAGTGCTTGGCCCGATGGCAGGCTCCTATGGCAGCAGCACGGGGATAGCCGGAGGAGGCATGCCCCTTGTCGGATCAAAAGGATCAACAACGTTCTTGGCTGCTGCTTGTCCACCATCGCCTGCTTTCAGCGGAGCCACTCCAGTTTGCTGATCTTCTTCGATCACATTCCCAATGGCGACTAGCACCTGGTTGGAAGTGATAGTATTTTCGGTGCACTCCTCACGCTCGATCTCCTTCATAACAGTGTCAAGTTCTTCCGCGTTGGCCTCTAGCTCCTCTGAATCCATTCTGATGTTGGCGTAGAGTGCGTCTAAGACTGAGTCGGAGGGAGCGTTGGGTTCTTCGACGGTGGAGGTCGATGGGGAGGCAACATGGCCGGTAGGTTTGGACTTTCTGGCTGCGGAGGCAATGTTGGCCTGGGCCTGCTGCCTCCTGAGAATATGTCGGAGAAGTGTGTCGAGCTTGAGCCCCTCGACGAAGTGGTAGATTGCTTCATTCCTCGGATATCCCTCCAAGTCGGCCCTCGGCCTTAGCCATCTAGCGAGGCATTCTCAGTGGTTCTCACCATCTCTCTGATCGCAACAAGCCATAACGAAGATGGTCACAATGCTGACAAAGTGTGACCTTTGCTTTATGACGCTTGGGGGAGCCCAGTAGATTTGCATTGGTCTTTCACCATTATATCCTGCATAGGGGAGGTTTGGGTGGGACTTGAATTTTTTCGATCTAAGACGGCAAACTCAAAGAGAGATCCAGGTTCGAACCTTTCGCAAATGTGTCCTTCCCGGAGATGGTCTATATGGGCCTTGTCGCGTGTCTGACTTCCAGGGAACTAGTGCCCGATCCGGTTTCGGCGATGAAGAGGTATATGTCCCTGATTGGAACAATTATGCAGCGGGCGGGGTTCAACTTCGCCGGGATCTAGAATTCATTAGGTGGGACAATCGGAACATGGCCGGAGAGGAGGACACGCCCAATGGCTACGGAGTCGCCGATTCCCACGAAGAGATTGGACCTCACCCGGTGTAGAGCTCGAAGCGCCTCTTTCCCCATGGTGGGCGCCAACTATTGTGGTATTGCCGACGAGTACGCCATGGAGAGGTACTCATAGAGCGTGTTTATAGAGGTAGAAGGAAGACAGAGATTTGGCTGCTACGACATAACACAGCTTACCCAGGTTCAAATCCCACGATGGTGGCAGAATCCTACTTCTGCTATAAATCACTATAGTGGCAATACGACAAGTTACCGAGATAGGTTCGTTGTGCAAGGTTTGTTAATCCATGCCCTAAAGTCTCCTAGAGGTCCAGCTTATAAAGGTGCCAGAACTTAGGGTTACAGAGAAAAGTCCTAGCCGGACAGGTTACAAAGTCCTACACCGATACTAACTAGTCTTTGTGTCGTGCATTACAAGGCTTCGGGCTGCATTATATCTGCACCGTAGCCTTCCTTTATCCGGCATGGACCTTCCTTTTGGATCCGTCTAACTGGGCCGCCCATCAGGCCATGGGCCTTGCTGCCAACTATGGGCCACCTGGGTTAGCCGGATTAGAGACATGCAATGGTGAGCATATCACCTATCATTTCCTGATCATGGAGAATTTATGCCAACTAATAATAAATTCATATCATTAGTGAATGATGTGATGGACATTACCCATATAAGTATTGTGACATGATCAAGTCACATGTTTATCATTGCAATAGTTAGAGAAAAAGTGTACTAATCCTTAGACCTTTAGATCATGTTTAATCACTATCACCCGAGGTTGCTTTGACTGCATCAAACATCATGATCGTAATTGGGTGATCATAAATGTGTATGTTGGGTATTCCAGAGGTACAGGTTGAGGCGCATGCATCAAGATTGATATTTGTTCTCCTGCGTGACAGGATGATACACTAGGCCCACTCGGGTGAATTACATCCATAAGATACGCATCGTATGACTAAGTTCGGGAATGAGTAAAGCAACACTTGTCAAAAACAATAATGAACTAGGTATCATGATACCGATGATCAGATCCTGAACAAGTCAGGTATCAAAGTAACAAAGGGATTTAGACTCGACATTTATGGTTGAAACAACATTGAAATTGAGGAATGCATAGGGGTCATTATGAGCATCCCGGTCCCGCTATTTATTATTGATCCAGGAGTCGTATTGATCATGTCAGCGATGTTCCCGAACCGTAGAGTAACATACTTATGGTCTTAACGACGCCTAGAGATTGTTCTGGAATCAATGGAATCACAAGAAGAAAAAGAAAGGTACATCGAAAGTCTTTTCGTGAGAGAACCAAAATCGTTCTGGGAAATTCCTATGGAAATTGGTGCGAATCGAAAGGTGTTTCGGGTTAAAAGGATTTAATGAATATGTATGTTATATTAACTATTGTAATTAATAATGAAATAATATTTAAATTAGATTTTAATGGACAAATTCCCTATTGGGCCAAGTTCCTCGAGGGAACAAGGCCTAAGTGGAAGGGTTGCATGCAAAAGCCGATGTCGTCACCTCGGAGGGTGCCCGAGTGGGGCCCGCTCGACCACATCCCACCTCGGGTGACATGCGTGTTGGCCCGCCCGGCCCCAGATGGCCGGCCGACCCTCCTCCTCCCGTGCGCACGCCTCCCTACACCTCCTCCTCCCTTTAGTACCACCCCGGGACTTTAGTGGAAGGGGGTGCCCCTTTTCCTCTATATAATAAGCAAGTCCATATGGGAAAGAAAAGGGAAACCCAACACACCCAATATTTTCTAAGGCATTTTTATTTAGGAATTTCTATTTTCGTGCCCTTGGTTCGTTAGTTGTACTCACTTTTTCCCAGCCGCTTAAATTTTCCTCACTTTTGCCCTCCCTCTATTTTAAAACCCTCGCAGGTGCTCGGATGGAAGGATGTCAGGATTGACTGTTACATGCTGACCGGTGGGGCCACGTTGGGAACAGTCCTGCCATGACCGTTACATGCTGACGGGTTGGGCTAGGATACACGTCGAACCAGCCATCCATCTCCGCTGACTTGTGGGTCGCTTTATTTCCTAATTGTGTGGCCGATGCAGTCAATGAGAAAATGGGCCGTTCTGTGGGGACGCTGAAACCAATGACCGATGGAGCCTTCATGTGGGGATGTCATGTGGGTCTAGAGGGGGATTTGCATATTTTTCACATTTTATTTTGCATACATCCCCACAGAACGGCCTCATTTATCATTGGCTGCAACGGCCACACAATTAGGAAATAAAGTAGACCACAAGTCAGAGAGAGATGGATGGCTGGTCCGACGTGTATCCTAGCTTTACCTGTCAACACATAACGGCCCCACCAGTCAGCATGTAACAGTCAAGCCTTTGACCAACGACATCCTTCCATCCGAGCACCTGCGAGGATTTTTAAATAGATGGAGGGCAAAAGTGAGGAAAATTTAAGCGGCTGAAAAAAGTCAGTACAACTAATAAACCAAAGGCACGAAAATAAAAATCCCTTTTATTTAGGGAATATTTCTCTCTCTCTTCTCTTGTGATTGCAGCCCCTAAGTAAGGGATGCAGGAGCAGGAGACTGCTTCGCTACGGCACGTGCTGTTGTGTTGGGGTGATTCCAGCCAGAAAATCTATTTCCACAATCTATGCAGATCCGGGAGTCTTTTTCTTGCACCGTATGTGTGCGATACCTCGGGCGTGCTGCCTTTTGTGGCACCGGATCCTCGTGCGGGTACCAAGGGTGACTTATGAGGAGCTTCGTGTCCTTGAGGTTGGACGAGCATAACAACATCATTAATGTTCCGCATGAAAGTTAAGCGCTTTCGATCTACAAGGGTATGTTACCAAAGTATATCTCCGTTAAACCATTACTCCTAGATAGATCCTGAGCAGTTTGTGGTGAGTTAATTTTTTTGTTTTCTGCTACGAACCCTTTTAGTGGCATCAGCGCTGATCTATGCGTAGTAAGCTTGTACGGATAGTATGCTTGTATGGATAGAGGGCCAGAACCCCTCGACACTACCCCACCCCGGAGAAGGAAAAAACATGAAATCTTTGAATAACTTCTGCCACAAAATGCGCAAGAGATAATTTTCGCACGCATGCGCTTACACTTACGAACTTCTCGACGTGCAGCTATGAGAGACAAGATTCACGATGCCATTTTTAGGTGGGTCGAGACTGCTATTCGGAGGGTCGAATCCCTCCAATTGGTGAAAAAAATATAACCATATTAAACTAATTGAGAGTAATAAATTCATGAGTATTAATGTATGCCTATATCAAAATAAAAAACCCTGTCCCGACTGCAAAACTATTGGTGTAGGTGTGCAACCTGGGCTGACGGCAAAGCCATCGGCGTAGGTGTGATTCCGTCGCCTCGCCGTCACGGTCTGGTTTTCTGGGCCCACGTGAAGCCCCCTACGCCGACGACATTTGTACATCGACAGTTGTCATTGGCCCACCAAGTCCTACGCTGACGGCTCATTCAATGCCAGCGGTTTCCATCGGTCCACCAAGTCCTACGCTGTCGGCTTCTCTAGGCTGACAGCCGGAGCCTACATCGGCGTAGGATATGGTCGCTAGCACCTTGAAGTTTTCCTGTTGTGCTCCTCGTCTACTCGCCTAGGGTGTTTGCAATGCTGGGTAGAAAGAACCCAGGCCTCTCAAGGACCTTGTCTTAGTGAAGGATTATCGTGCCGCATCACTATTACATTGAAACCATCAGAAGTGTGTGTGGCCTTTCATACATAGAAAGTACTAGCTTAGGATGGACACCGCGATGTCCGTCATGAAACTGACATGTCCGAGATCAGCTTAGGGCAAGGGGAAGACATGTCTTCTCTACCATAGTACGTGTTGGAAGCCGACAGCATGGACCAAGTGCGAAGAGGCTATGGTCCGATAGGGCGACACCGTTGAACGTTGTGTTTGTACCTTGTAGTTTTGTCACATTGTGTAACAGCTATAGGCCTAATCTACCGATCCCTTGGTGATCGGATCTCATGCACATCGTGCACTACCTGTACTCCTTATGTACCGATCCCTGAGATAATGCAACAACTGTTCGACTCTTTCTGTTCTGCTTGGTATCAGCTCTCTCCTTCCTCCTCATGGCCGACGATCTCCCTCCATCCTCCTCCGGCACGGTGGCCCTAGCCTTCTCCTCCCCTCTCGACACCGATCCCCACACCCCTCTCCAACAGCGCCCACCTCCCTACCACTCCGCACCCGCCTACTCCTTCGACCATGGGGCGATGATCCACGCCGCCGCCAGCAACTCGCCGTACCAGCCACCAGAATGGCTCATGGACTTCGGGGCATCATCACACATCACCGGTAAGACAGGTAACTTGGCCACTTCTCATTCTCCGTTATGACATAATTCTCAACATATCATTGTCGCCGATGGGTCCAAAGTTCCTATCCTTGATGTAGGTTCCGTTAAAATTTCTTCCCTGCCCCTTTATCTTCAAAACGTGCTTGTCTCTCCACATATTGTTTAGAATTTAATATCCGTTAGAAAATTCACTCGGGACAACTATGTTTCAATAGAATTTGATCCGTTTGGTTTTTCCGTGAAGGACCTAGCAACCAAGAATATTCTTCATCGCTCCAATAGTGACGACGACCTCTACCCATTCTTCGGCTCCAAAGGACCTCCCTCCTCCGTGTTCTCCACCACCATTGGAGATCTATGGCACCAACGTCTTGGGCATCCCAGCAAGAGCACCGTCTCTCATTTACCCTCAGATTTTCTTTCCCCTTGTAATAATGATGATGTTGTCACACGTAGTTCCCCCTTTGCGAGGCGTGCCAAATAGGGCGCCAACCTCGCCTCCCCTTCCCCTCCTCCACCTCCCGCACTTCCGCTGCATTCCAACTCATACATTGTGACTTATGGACATCACCAATCTCTAGTTTTTCGGGTTATCAATATTATTTGGTTGTCCTAGATGATTTTACTCATTATTCATGGACCTTCCCATTGAAAAATAAATCCAATACTTGTGCCACCATTCAGCGTTTCTTTCAATATGTGCTTACTCAATTTCATGTTACAGTTAAATGTCTACAATGTGATAATGGTGGTGAGTTCTTAACGAGTGCCTTGCGTGAATTTTTCTCTAGTCACAGTGTTTCTTTTCGCCTCTCCTGCCCTTACACTTCTCCCCAAAATGGTAAAGCTGAACGCCTTATTTGCACCACCAATGACATTGTCCGTACCCTCCTTCTTCAAGCCAAACTTCCCCCATCGTTTTGGGTCAAAGCTCTCCACACCGCCACTCATCTTCTCAACATTTGCCCCTCTCGCGTCATCGAATTCAACACACCTCACTACCTCCTCTATGGCGTCCATCCATCATATCATCACCTCTTTGTGTTCGGGTGCTTGTGCTACCCCAATCTCTATGCCACTTCCGCTCATAAGCTCGCCCCTCGCTCCACGCGTTGCGTTTTTCTGGGATATCCTCGTGAACACAAGGGCTTCCGCTGCTTTGACTTGGATTCGCGTCGTGTAATAATTTCCAGCCACGTGATATTTGACGAATCTCACTTTCCTTATTTTTCCCCTGACCGTAGCGATCCCTCCGCAGAAGATCCGGCTGGCGTCGCAATCCCCTCCGGGTTCCGTGTGGCAGCTCCTGGTCCCCCTCCTGGCTTCCCGCCAACCTTGTACCGATCCCCAACTCCTGCCTCCACTTCCCGCCCGCCAGCTCACCACCCTAGTCCACCACCCACGCGCGCGCCCGTTGCGACCCCGTGCTCCCCACGCGCACTCCCTCCCGCCAGCGGTCCCACCACGACATCTCCGCAACCCCCCAGCCAATCCCCTGCGTGCCCCGCCCCGCTGTCTCCCGACACGTCCTGTCACGGGCCTGCCTCGCCTGTCACGCCTCCTTTCACATCATCTGAGCAGCTCCTGCCTTCCACTGCCCGCGTGCCACCTCGCCCTCTGCCTCCCAAAGCCATATCGGTACAGCCACCCATCAATCCACACACCATGGTCACTAGAGGGAAATCTGGATATTTCATGCCACGGCAACAATTCACTCTCGCCACTTCTACCACTCCAATTTCTCCCATTCCCTCCACATACCGCTCCGCTTTAAAGGACCCTCATTGGCACAATGCTATGCTTGATGAATTTACTGCCCTAATGCGGAATGACACTTGGTCTTTAGTTGCTCGTCCTGCAGGTGTTAATGTGGTGACCGGCAAATGGATCTTTCGCCACAAGTTTCATCCTGATGGTTCTCTTGATCGCTACAAGGCGCGTTGGATTGTTCGGGGATTCACTCAACAACATGGCGTGTACTATGACCATACCTTCAGCCCTGTTGTGAAGCCCGCCACTATTCGAGTCGTCCTCCGCATTGCCACTTCTCACTCGTGGCCCATTCATCATCTTGATGTGAAGAACGCCTTTCTCCATGGCAATCTCCAAGAAACGGTATATTGTGAGCAGCCATCTGGTTTTGTTGACTCCTCTTGTCCCACTCATGTGTGTCATTTGTGCAAGTCTCTTTATGGGCTCAAGCAAGCTCCTCGCACTTGGTTTCACCGTTTCACCACTTTCCTTGTTTCCATTGGTTTTTTCGCCTCCAAGAGTGATTCCTCATTGTTCATCCTCCGAAATGGTTCTTCCATCGCTTACTTGCTCTTATATGTGGATGATATCATTCTGACCGCCAACACCACCACCCTTCTTGAGTCCATCATTCACTCCCTCAAACACGAGTTCTCTATGAGTGATCTTGGCGACATTCATCACTTCCTCGGCATTAATGTGCACCGCACCACCGATGGTCTTTTTGTCTCCAACAACAATATGCCTTGGAAATTCTTGAGCGAGCCAAAATGATGAATTGCAACCCCATTCCTACACCCATCGACACTTGCTCCAAGGTGTCGGCCCATGATGGGGCTCGGGTTGGTGACCCCACTCTCTATCGAAGTCTTGCTGGCGCTCTCCAATACCTCACACTCACTCGTCCCGACATATCCTATGTTGTCCAGCAAGTGTGCCTTTTCATGCATGATCCGCGCGATGCTCACTTCAACCTTCTCAAACGCATTTTGAGGTACATCAACGGGACATCTCATTTTGTCTTGCGGTTTCACAGGTCCTCCTCACTTGATCTCATTGCATATTCGGATGCTGATTGGGCCGGATGCCCCGACACACGTAAGTCCACTTTGGGCTTTTGTGTGTTCCTTGGTGATAACTTGGTCTCATTGTCCTCGAGGCGGCAACAAACTGTCTCCAGATCCAGTGTGGAAGCTGAGTATAGAGCGGTTGCAAATTGTATCGTTGAGTCTTGTTGGCTGCGACAGTTACTCCAGGAACTCCATCATCCTCCTTCACGAGCCACAGTGGTCTACTGCGACAATGTCAGCGCAATGTATATTGCCTCCAATCCTGTGCAGCACCAGCGGACTAAGCATGTGGAGATTGATCTTCATTTTATCCGGGATCGTGTGGCTCTTGGCGAGGCCCGTGTTCTTCATGTTCCTACCAGCTCGCAGTTTGCTGACATCTTCATAAAAGGACTCCCGGCGAGTGTGTTTCAAGATTTTCGCTCCAGTCTTAACGTCGCTTCTAGCGTCGTTCCGACTGCGGGGGCTGTTGAACGTTGTGTTTTTACCTTGTAGTTCTGTCACGTTGTGTAACGGCTATAGGCCTAATCTACCGATCCATTGGTGATCGGATCTCATGCACATCATGCACTCCCTGTACTCCTTATGTACTGATCGCTGAGATAATGCAACAACTGTTCGACTCTTTCTGTTCTGCTGACACAGCGGCAACCTGATACTCGATCGGTGGTAGGAATGTGTCCGTGGACATGCTGGGCATAGACATATGCGGGTCATTTGATTAGACCGACGCGGCGTTGTACGCGTCATTGCATGGAATACATGCAGATTGGAGTCGATGACGATGTTATCGGTGAGTCCCAGGCGATGACGATGAATACGAACCGCCGATGGAGACCATGCGGACAAGAGTGGTCGATGGAAACACATGAATGCATCCCTTATGCGGCGCATCTAGCCTTGGCGCACAGTGATGACGAGTTGGAAGGTGTAGATTCAACACCATTGTCGGAGTAGAGGCGCATGGAGATGATAGGCGGTGAGCGGTGCAATCCGATCTACGGACGAGCCCTATGACGGGTCGTGCAGTCGCCAGCGGAGAGCATGGAGATCGGCCTCCACATGGGCGGCGTGGTGCGGAAGCGCATTCCGTGGCTAGGTCAAGGATCTTGCCGCTCTGACACCAATTATAAGATTGAGAAAGATTGGTAGAATATGATGGATGTATTTTTTTTATGGTCAATAGGGGGCAATCCTCACCTGATCTTTCTCTTTTTATATAACACCAGGCCCAAATGGTCGTATAGTATTAAACAGAGGGAAAGGGTCAAAAGATTACAAGGTTCATGGTCTGTCGTTGCCTAGGCAGAGCAGACAGGGGGTGGGATCGTCGGTGCGATCGACGAGCAGTCTGACGCGGCAAAGACGAAGCACATCATCACGACGGTTCTTCAGAAGGAGCAGGAGGAAGGGACACATATCTCTAAAGACAACCACATTGCGGTGTTTCCAGAAGTTCCAGCAGCAGAGTAGCATAAAGGTTGATGTCGTTTCAGGCGGCCCCGAATCAGGAGCATGGTAGGAGTGGATCATATGCACACCCACACTGGGGGAAGACGAAAACCCATGGCACCCCAGAAATTGCGGGAAACACGCAGCTCAAGAAGATATGATCAGCTGGCTCGTCATGGTTTTTGCAGATAGGATAGTGGTCCTTCGTAGTTGTGAGGATATTTTTATCCAGCTAAGCACCATGAGTCAGGAGCCAGTAACAGGAGAGAAGCCAAGCGAAGAATTGCACTTTCGAGGGCTCAAAGTTCTTCCAAACAAAATCGAAGAATGGGGCAGTGACCCCTTCCTAGGTGTGGATCTTGTACAACGCTCCAGCGTCGAGATCCTCATGTTACTTTGCACATCTAGTTAACCCTCGTGGATCATGTGCTGCCGTGAGGGCGACTCCCTCAAGAAGCCTCGCGAGAGAGAGTAGCTGTCTCTCGCCTACGTTGTTGAGGCGTGGGATGAGTGCCTTTTGGACACCACCGAAGACGACAGCCTAGACCGTGACTTCAAGCTTCGGGGCAGGGAAGCAAACACCGAGAGGGAGATCGCCCAGCTTGGTATCAAGTCAGAAGGCAGTGCGACGACCATCAGCTATGTGGACCCGTTAGATGTCAGGTAGATTGGCATAGGCTATGAGAGGCGACGCCAATGGTGCCTAGCAGGGTCCTGGTTTTTAGCAGGCGTTCATCCTAAAAGGGCCAGAGGCATAATAAACGAGTATATATAGGTGTACAGACTTGGAGGGCAAGAAACATCTCCTAGAGATAAGGTAGAAGACGGATTGCAAATTCTAAACTACCAAATATATATAAATCACATAATATTTTTAACAGTTTTGACTGCTCCAGCAAAAAAGAAAGATAAACACAAGTTGTTTTAACCGCTCTATGATGTCATTGCTTCCACATTATTTTCGAAAAGGGAAACAAACCTAGCCTCTATATCAAGCGATGCACATTACCCTTTTATTAAAAAAAGCGAAAAATAAAAACTAAACAAACCCGAGGCCGGTGCCCCGAAACAGAACCTCCACCAGACTACCACTAACACTATGATAAAAGACCAAAACAAAGAGAAAAAAGAAGGGAAATCCTTTTAAAAAGCCGCACATGCGCCAATACCGACGAGTCCAACCAAGCAGTCGAGCTCGGGAATTTTCCGTCCCCGAAGGCTAGCTTCGAGACACCACCTGCATCAAGCACACACGTCAACAATGCCACATGCATGGTGGGACAGATGGTCATTGCTTCCACACGATAGGACAGATGGTCTACTCCATTTGATTTAGTCTTTATCTTTCGTAGGGTTGACGATCTGTCTGACTAGAGTTCAAACGGGGCACCAATAGTATATAGAGAAGGCGCTACATCTGTCCACAAACCAATGGTGCTGGCCACAAGAAACACAAACCACACCTGCTCTTTGGAAAAACAAACCAGTACACGCATGTCGTCCGCAGCAGCGGTGCGGGAGGTGGCGCTGCGATCCGGCAACGCCAGGCCCATGCCGGCGATCGGCATGGGCACGGCCGGCATGTGCAACCCTCTCGCGCCAGAGACCACAAGGGACGCCGTGCTTGCGGGCTTGGAGGTCGGCTTCCGCCACTTTGACACGGCCTCCCTGTACGGGTCAGAGCAGCCGCTGGGAGAGGCCGTGGCAGAGGCGGTGCGGCGCGGGCTGGTTGTGTCCCGGGAGGAGGTGTTCATCACGACCAAGCTCTGGATCACGCGGTGCCACCCACACCTCGTGCTCCAGTCTCTTCAGGAAAGCCTCCAGTAAGTATAGATTGATCATGGATGATGCACCCGATCAAATTGGCCGCCGATTTTCTTGATGTTGATCCTCATGTCTATGATTAGGAACCTGCAAGTGGAGTACGTGGACCTGTACTTGATCCACTTCCCAGTCAGCCTGAAGCCCGGGACAACTGCGTTCCCGGCCAAGCGGGAGGACGCCATGCCTTTCGACTTTGAGGGCGTGTGGCGGGAAATGGAGGAGTGCCACCGCCTCGGCCTCGCCAAGGCTGTCGGCGTCAGTAACTTCACCACCAAGCACCTAGACAAGATCCTGGCAGCTGCCACTGTCCCACCTGCAGTGAACCAGGTTACCGGTCTCACCAAAGCTAGTATCTTAATATTATACACTCTCCCTCCGTTCCAATAGTTTTGCCAAAACATATACTCCTCATAATAAGTGTCACTGATTTAGCATATGATTGCTCATGCATCACCCGTGTGATCTGCAGGTGGAGTTGAACCCGGTCCGGCAGCAGAGAAAGTTGAGGGCGTACTGCGCAGAGAAGGGCATCCACATCGTGGCGCATTCGCCCTTGGGTGGCCAGCAATGCTCCGAATCGGAGCGAAACGCCGTGCTGGAATCTGAAGTGCTCGCCGAGATTGCCAAGGCTAGAGGAAAGAGCATCGCACAGGTACACGGATAGCTGGATCCAAGAGCATGCATGATATCCATATGATGATAGCTAGTAACGCATACCTTCTTCTTTTCCTTAAGGTAGCCCTGAGGTGGATTTATGAGCAAGGAGCGAGCCCCATCGTCAAGAGCTTCAAGAAGGAGAGGCTCAAGGAAAACATTGAGATCTTCGACTGGGAGCTGAATGAGGACGATCTGATCAAGATCGGGCAAATTCCACAGAAGAAGGTCGTCAACACAGCGGAGGGAATATTCTCGCCAGAGGGGGAGTTCACGTCTGTTGATCTTTCGGATATCGAATTTGTCGAGGAATAATAGTATTAGGAGCTAGACAACGCATACATCGTTGTTTGTTGTGAACTGCAGAAGAAAACAAACGAGTGAGAATACTGAATGAAGTGTTCCGTCAGTGTTATGCTTCGATCCGATGTTAGCTGTTATATATCCCACCTCTATGCGCAGTACTTTGATTGAGTTTGTTAGAGAAACATTGTCACCTCCGTTGCCATTATTCCCAAGTGCATATACGATTCAATTGAGTGCGAGGTCTTAGAGCATCTCCAGCAGACACCAAGGGCGGAACCGAGAAAATAACCGCCACTTTTCGGTTTCGCGTGAGAAAAGTGGTCAGAACAGACGCCTCAAAATCCACCGAACCAAAAAAAAATTAGGGCCTCCGAGAAAACAACCCCCGGAACCGAGAAAATCCAGTTTTCGAGCCCGACCTGGACGCGAACCATATCCCCAGTTTTCGTTGGCGGGAGAGAAGTTTCAGCCGCGCTATTCCCGCCGCCGCCACGCTCGATCTCCCGTCCCCGTCCCTCCCACCTCTGTCGAGCCTCACGAAAGGCCGCCATGGATGTCCAGCAGCCGCCGCTGAGCTCCGGCGAGGTCGCGCCGGCATAGGTGACCCCTCCGACGGATCTGCAGATCTGGTAGCCACCACCATCGTCTTCGTCCCCGTTGCCGGTCCCCCAGCCGGGGCTGCTGCTGCGATGAAGCGGAAGTGGCAGGGCTCCGTCCTCATCTAGGATGGCACCGTGGGTGCTCCGGCCTCTCCCGTCGCCCCCTCCAAGCCGGCGCCAGGAAAGGTGAAGAGGACGGTCGTGAAGCGGAAGGCAGCCCTCGGGAAACCATCCGCCGCTGCAAAATCCGCCAAAACGGCCTCGGTTAGCCAACCTAGGTATGAACAATTCCCCTCCCCCTTCCACCGCAGTTGCCGCCGATCTAGGTATGAACAATTGACTCGAATTGGAGCTTTATACACAACAATTTTCACAAGGTTCCGACCTCCTATGTCGATTTGTTGAATGACAATGTGGGATATCGACAAGGCTCCGCTCGACGGATATGGGGATGAGTTGGGTGGGTCTCAAATTTACAACGAGGCGGATGGTGGTGTCGACAGTACAGGTGAAGACGAGGAGGTGGAGGTGGAGGAGGTCAATGGATCGCAAGTGCCTACCCACACCCGAGCGAAGAATTTCCCGCAAGTTGAAGATGTGACTTTGATCAAGGCTTGGGAGGTTGTCTCTCTCGATGCCGTGACCGGCACCGACCAAACGGGGAAGCGTTATTGGCAGAGGATTGAGGACAAGTTCTACCAATGCTTTCCTTCCCTTCCAAGGACGATTGCACGAACTTATCGGTCACTCCAGGGCCGTTGGGATTACATCCAAAACACTTGTTCTCGCTATAGTGGATGCTTGGAGCAAGTTCGAGCAACACCACCAAGTGGTTCGGTTGAGGGTGACTATGTGAGTACTAGCATAATGTCCAATTGTTTTTTTGCACCACCAAGTGCTAGCATTTTTTGCAACTAATTGTTTGTTTGCATTTTGTAGGAGAAAATTACAAAAGAGAGGTTATTGGAGATGGAGGCTTCGAAGGGCAAGACATTCAACCTCGAGCATTGTTGGCTTTTGCTCCAAAGAAGTGAGAAATGGAAGTTGAGGGAGTAAGAAGCACCACCCAAAAGAGGATCACTCATCCAATTGGATGATGAGGAGGATGATGAACTTCCACCGGGTGGGAGGAACAAGAACAAGCCCGATGGCAACAAGATGGAAAAGGAGAAACTTAAGAAGCTAGCCGAGAATTCAAGTTTGAGAGAGAAGATTGATCTCATGGTGGTCTCAAATGAGAAAATGGTGGCCAAGACTTTGGAAGAAAAATTTGCTTTGGCCAAGAAGAAAACAATTGAGAAGCAAGCGAGGTGGGAAGCACTCCAGCAAGATGGTTTGCGCAAGATAGCCGTGGAGGAGAGGAAGGAGGCAGGAGAGGAAACCAAGGCCCTGGCAAAGCTCTATGGTAAAGAAAACACCATCATGACCATGGACCAAAGCAACATGGACGAGCTCACCTTGGCGTGGCATGATCAAGCAAGGCATGACATCTTGGAGAGAAGGAGGTCAGCGGCGCTGGCAAGAGGCAATGCTCGGGCTAGGGATGGTAGTGGACATGGTTCTCCGACAAGTGATGGTGGCCATAGTGGTGGCGGTGATGTGTCTCTTGGCTTTGATGCTTGATCATAATCGTGGGTTGTGGTGATGATTCATATTTTGACTGATGTTCTACGACGTGGTAGCAAGATACTTTGTTAAATTTGGTTAAAACTTGATGATTGTCGCGGTTGAACGGTCGAATTTGTTTAAATTCTGTCATTTGTGGTTTAGTTTTATGGTTTGGTATCGGTTTTGCCCTGGCATAAACTGTGTGCGCGAAACTATAAAAAGGGAATATTCCCTTTTCTGGTTCGGTTTTGAGGGGTTTGTTCCGCCCTGTTGCTCGCGGCCTAAAAAACCCCACAAAACGTGACCTAAGAACGTGTTTTCCGGTTTGCCCTTTTATAGTGTCTGCTAGAGATGCTGTTATAGACAATGCTATATCCTCCAGCATATATACTAACTAACACTAGTGGAGAATGGGGCTCTTGTCCCGGTTCGTAGGGGGCTTTAGTCCCGGTTGCCCAACCGGGACAGGGCAATCGAGACTAAAGCCCTCACCCTTTAGTCCCGGTTGGGCTACGAATGGCACCAGGGGGAGGAGTATCCGTCCCGGTTCGTAACATGAACCGGGACAGATCTGTCTCTGCCACGGCACCAATTTGGCACATTTCTGTGCCGCGACAGAGAATTTAGTTTTGCCACTTTTTTGCCGCGGTAGCATTTTGGCCACTTTTTGTGTCACGGCAGAGAATTCATTTATATTGTTTTCCTTTTTATTTTGTGTTTTTCACTCATCAACAAAGGAACCATTATATTACACAACATTATCATGAATATAGAGATCAAAGTGTCGAACATATTACATTCGATACACGGGTTTCATACATATATACATACAAAATAAGCTCTTTGTACGGTCCCTATTGCTTTATACACCCAACTTCATATGGTATTCTTCTTTTGGGTTTATGACCTCTGCATCGAAGAATTCCGCCAATTCCTCCTGAATTGGTCGTACGCGATCCTTTGGCAGAAGACCGTCCCGCAGCCGTTCGATCTGATTTAAAGAAGGAGTCAACATATACGAATGAAACTAAACACAATTTTATGGTAATAAAAAACTATGAAAATTGTTTACGTACGTGAAGTTGCTCTAAATTTCTCCCTTTCTCACAGCACGTCTGACGGATGAACTCGCAAACATAGTATCCACATAAGTTATTCCCGGGTCCCTGCGTTAGGCACTTTACGAGAACAGAGTTTAATCAAAATAATAATCAAGCATGGTAATGGTATCAAAACTAGAATCAAAGAGATGCGCGGATCTAGCTAGTGGTACTTACATTTAGTGGTTTAAATATAAGATCCTCTTTCCAAACACCTCTAGCCTTCTTGGTGAATTGTTTCCAAGCACTGCCTGGCAAAGAAAATGAATAAAAGAATTTATTAATTACTTGATATCAGGAAATTCACGAACATTGCCGATATAGTGTCGTAATGATTAGAATTCCCGCTGGACCATCATCTGCATGTACGTCCATGTCTCAAGGGGTTTATGTTTCGATTCCATGACTGGTACCTGTCAACACCCGGATTTTTAATCCCAGATGCCTGTTATGCCATACATCGCAATCCCAGGATTACCATTTTTGCGAGACATAACAGAATTGGATACCATAGTACATCATCCATTACAAAATATACATAAGGTCTTACACAAATAAGGATCTCATGATCCAGTTCTTAATACAACTCAAGCAGCGGAAATACGTAATAATAACGATAGCGTAGGCGAAGCTCCATCTTCGGGGTCACAGGCAATGCTGATGATGGGAGATGATCCTAGTTGTCGCAACCTTCCTGGGTCCATCCTCCAGGTACTCCTCTTTATAGTCTGGCCACAGGAATAGCCAGGGACAAAGCCATGAGTACTCTTTAAGTACTCACAAACTAATACCAGCAAGTGAAGGGGGGTTTTTGTAATAGGACACTAAGCTCTAGGGTTGTTTTGCAAAAAGCCAGATTTACCTCTACTAAGTTCAGAAGCAAGAGAAAGCTAGTCAAATTTTATAACACCTAAGTGGGAAATTGTATCTCATGCCACAACTCTATTGTGGTCAAGTCAAAGTCTCAAGTCATTTCACAAGTCATTTTGAAAACATCTGACGGGGGAATAGTATGGACACTCCAACTATCCATAACCGCGAATGCGGCTATTCGAATAGTTTGACACTCTGTAGAGATTGTACACTTTCACCACAACATTTGATACATCCGTCAGGAACAAATCCTGAATTCATCATACTCAGTATGTGGATAATCAATCCTAACCTTTCAATTACACGCCCTAGTATAGGCACCTCTCCTGTGAGTTTGGCCTCCCAACCATGACCAACTGTCATCTTGGGTAATGCACACGTGGACAATCTTCACAAGGTAGCCTCAGCTCAGACCTTGGCCGTGAGGGAACCAATACTAAGGTATATAAGTTTCCAGTCAAGCCCTACCCAATTATCGGGTATTGTGGTTGTACGGTAAAATTGGAATGGTATCGCATCCAACGAACCATCAGTTTTATAAAGGGCTTAGACTCATGCCTCAACATTTTTATCACCAAAATCATCTGGTGTTTGGAAACACATGTCAAAACATCTCAGTAGAATGATCCATCATTCTAAGGTTTTCATAACCATTTTCACCAAGTATTCCCATCTAAAGTTGATCAAGTTTTATACTTAGCACTAGCATCTACAAATGGGGTGAGTACTAATGAGGGGTGATAAACAAGTGGAGTTTCAACTAAGTACCACCTCATGTCTTAGGATGATATCAAGGTTTTCTAGCTTAGGCCAAATTTTATGCTCTTTATGCAACCTTCAAGTATCTTCCTATAATCTACAAGTCACTTAAGTGAACTCTAAAAGAAAGCTTTGATAAAGGAATAAAATAAAAAGCTTGCAAGTAAAACTAGGATTGGTTTATCAAGTGACTATAACCACATATGCTTAAGGCATATGGTTGGCATTGTAACAAGAAAGTATTTGCTTGCACATTCAACTAGTAGTATTAGGATTGCCAAAGTAGAGTATCTTGCAAGTGTTAGCTTGCCTTGTGCAGAGCAGTGGTTGAAGTTCTCCCCGGCTTCTTCTTCGTAGTATCCTCCTTCCTCCTCGTATCCTTGGTCGGTACTAGCGTCTATGAATAAATACGAGGTACACAATCACTAAACAATACTTAATTACGTGCAATCATCACACAAAGGGGTTCTATAGATGATCTAGCGTCATCACTAACATTACAAGACTAGAGCATTTGACTTAATGATTTTATTTTTAGAAAAGTAATTTCTACTCATTGAAAAACTACTTAAGATTTAATATTCTCCAAACCAAACATGGGATCATGTTGACACATGTCATTACCACATATTTTAGTCCATGGGAATGTGATTTAAAGTGGTGTCACAATTTAATAAGGTTAAACCTTTTATTTTAAATAAAAAAAGTTACTAGAAATGCCTATGTGGCATTATTTTATTACTTGAACATTATTTCTGTAAGTAATCCCATATATTTTTATATATTCTGAAAGGTATGGTTAAATGTGATTTTTGAGAGTTGGAATCAACTCAAAAGCTATTATGGTTTAAATTTGACAAATGTTTGAATGCAGAAAAGCTTCTGCCTTGTTATTTTTACCAAGGGTGATCTACAGATCCAAATGATTTAAATCCAACGAGCTTGGATTCAGCATTTCAAGACCTTTCTTACAAAATTGGTTTCATTCAATTTGGTTCACTGAATCGAGCTGGGTTGATTTTTGAAACTAGGTACAGAACTGTGTTTGAATGAAAATGGAAAAATCCAAATTCAAACGAGTGGGCTGCGCGGGAAACGATAGTGGGCCGGCCTGCTAAGCACAGCGCTTACGCGGGCTGGTTAAGTTGCTGCCCCCACGCGTCAGTGAGACAAGGGGTGCGAAGCGGTACGGGGCAATGTGGTGCGTTGGATTAGAAGTAAGATCAACGGCTGAGGGTCGTCGTCGACGATGAACTAGTCACCGACGAGCTCGAACCCTAGCGGCGCAGTGTGGGTCGTGGGAGGCTCACCGGGGCTCAGGCGAGGGTCGGCGATGCGGGCGAACGACAAAGTCGACGATGGCGAACCTCCTGGTACCGGCAGCTTCTCCTGGGGTGGACGAAATCGACGGCTCCCTTCTTCTCCAGAGGCGGCCTGCTCTGGCGCAATTCCGGCGATGCGCTGCTTGCCTTGCTCCGGGAACGGGGTGGAACGATCAGTGAGGAGAGGGGAGTGAGATGGTGTGAAGAGTTTGAGCGGGGGAGGCCTCTATTTATAGTCTCGACGACGAGACCGAACGGGATGGGCAGGCGACGATGGCGACATGGCTATGGGCTGCTAGAGGCATGGCCGGCGGTGGCGATCGATCAGTGATCTCCTGGCGATGCTCTATGGCTTTAATGCGCATGTAGGGGCGGTGGCAAACGGTCTGAAACATGTGATGCTCTGCGCGGCAGAGGCGGCGTCTTTGACGGCGAGCGGTGGCTGTGAGGCATGGGGCGGCGAACGAGGATGTCTGGCGGTCTCCTGGGACGGTGGTGATCGCGTATGCACGCGGCAAGGGCGACGCGCGGTCTGTGGGCGTGTGTCGAGGGTGGCGCTCTGGCGCGCTCTCGGCATGCGCTCAGAGAAGCTTGGCATGGCTTGGGCGTGTGGTCCAGTGGCTGGCAGGGTTCAAGTGCTAGACAAGGGGTGGCGGTGGACGGTGGGCTGTGTCCTAGACATGTTGTTTAGGCTTGGTGCTTGCTCTGGCTAGCTAGCCATGGTCGGCTGGCAAGGGGGTGCTCGGGTTGGCATAGCATGGGGCAAAGGGTAGGGGCTAGGGTTTATCCAAGCACTGGTTGGCACTGAGGGAGACAAGGGTGATCAATGGTGAACATTGCTTAGCCAAATTACTGCTCAAAACAGTGAAGTTTGGCCAGATTGATTTGTTGCCTCCAAGTGTTTGATGAAATGGCCGCAAGAACTCAAGTTTTGAATTTTGAAAAGATTTTTGGTGGGTGTGCTAGGCATGTGCTGTTGAGTCTGTGGATGTTTGTGTTTTGAAAGTTGAGCTTGTTTGAGTGGTTTTTGAAAAAGTGGGATCTTCCCATATGATAAAGATTCAATTTTGAACTGTCCTTTAAACTATGCATTCAAATGTTTTTGGATGATCACAAAGTGGGCCTTGATACTTTGTTATGAGTACTATCAAGGGGTGCAAAGATCCAAACAAGTTTTTGTTAAGTTCTGAAAGTTAGAGACAGCCAAAGTAGGCATGGGAGTTAATTTGGCAAAAGTGACCATTCACTTAATTTGTTGGTTTTGATTTATTTGTCTTTGGGAAAAGTGTGGGGATTGTTTAGACGATGTTTATTTCACCTAAGAATCCTTTTACAAGCAAAGAAACACATAAATAAGGCAATTCAAAAGAATTCAAATTGGAATGCATACACACATGCATGCTTTCATATTTTTATTTAGAAAAGTATTTGTTAACCCTAATTTTGATGATTAGAGTTTGATGATTCTAGTTTAATATTTTTGGGATGTTACAAACCTTGCCCCCTTAAACAAAATATCGTCCCGAGATTTGAAAAAGGACGAAAAGATTACCTAAGATTTGAAGAGATCGGGAAACTCCGTCCTGATGTGATCTTCGCGCTCCTAGGTAGCTTCCTCTTCCGTGTGGTTGCTCCACTGAATCTTGAGAAACTTGATGCTTTGGGTTCTGGTAGTTCGGAAAGCTTCTTCCAAAATACGGATGGGTACTTCCGGATATGTCAGGTCATCATTGATCTCTATGGTCCGGTGATCAATATTCTTGAACACTTCCGTCTTCTCTGGAACTTCGAGACACTTGCGAAGTAATGAGATATGGAACACATTGTGCATGGCTGACATCTCTTCGGGTAGTTCCAATTGATACGACACTTCTCCTCGACGGTTCAGAATCTTGAAGGGTCTGATATATCTGGGGGCTAACTTTCCATTCAGCTGGAAATGCTGCATTCCCTTCAATGGCGACACTTTCAGATATACAAAATCTCCTATGTTGAAGGCGAGGTCTCGACGTATCTTGTCGGCGTAACTCTTATGTCTTGACTGGGTTGTCTTGAGGTGCTCACGAATCTTGTGAACCTTCTCTTCTGCTTCTCGTAGGATATCGGGTCCGAAAATCTGACTCTCTCCTACTTCCGACAAGTTCAAAGGAGTGCGACACTTCCTTCCGTACATGAATTCAAATGGGGACATTTGCAAACTAGCTTGATAACTATTTTTGTATGAAAATTCTGCAAACGGCAGACAATCTTCCCACTTAGATCCATATTCTAACACACATGCTCTCAGCATATCTTCGAGTATTTGATTTACTCGCTCCGTTTGTCCGTCAGTCTGAGGGTGATAAGCGGTACTGAAATCTAGTCGGGTTCCTAAACCTTCTTGGACTTTCTTCCAGAATCTTGAGGTAAACTGAGTTCCTCGATCCGATACGATGTTCTTGGGGACTCCATGCAAACTAACGATTCTAGCGATGTATAACTCCGCTAGCTTCGAACTCTGATATGTGGTTTTTACGGGTAAGAAATGGGTGACTTTGGACAATTTGTCCACTATGACCCAGATAGAGTCATTTCCCCTACTAGAAGTAGGCAATCCGGTAATAAAGTCCATTCCAACGGAATCCCATTTCCATTCCGGAATCTGCAAGGGATGCAATAATCCAGCGGGTCTTTGATGTCCTGCCTTGACTCGCTGACATATATCACACTTGGCGATATAGCTTCCGATTTCTCTCTTCATCTTATGCCACCAAAATTTCTCTTTCAAATCTTGATACATCTTAGTTCCTCCGGGGTGGATAGAATAAAGAGTATCATGAGCTTCCTTCAGAATAACTTCTTTCAACTCAGAATCTGCTGGTACACAAAGGCGTCCTTTATACCACAGAACCCCCTCTTCGTCTTTGGTGAATCCGGGTACCTTGCCTGTACCGATACGATGCTTGATTCCGTCAATACTAGCATTTCCTTTCTGCGCCTGTTTGATCTGGCTGATCAAAGTGGGTTGAAGCTCTATGCTAGCCAAAAATCCTTCACTTACTAATTCTATTCGAAAATCTTCCATCTCTTTGTGCAAGCTTGGTTGCTCCTTCAAGATCATGGAGTTCAAGCGGCCCGGCAATCTGCTAAGGGCATCGGCTACTACATTGGCTTTACCTGGGTGATAGTGAATGTCCAGATCATAATACTTGATTAGCTCAATACATCTTCTCTGCCTCATATTCAGCTCTTTCTGAGTGAATATATACTTCAGGCTCTTGTGATCCGAATAAATCTCACAATGGTTTCCCATGAGGTAATGCCTCCATGTCTTCAGGGCTAGAACTACGACTCCGAGTTCGAGGTCATGGGTTGGGTAAATTTTCTGATGTTGTTTCAGTTGTCGGGATAGATAATATATAACTTTGCCTTCTTGCATTAGCACACACCCGAGACCGATCTTGGATGCATCACAATACACGTCGAAGGGCTTCGTGATATCCGACATGATTAGGATTGGGGCTGAAATCAATCTCCTCTTGAGTTCTTGAAAACTAGCTTCACATTTGTCGGTCCATTCAAACTTCTTGTCCTTCTTCAGCAATTGGGTCATGGGTCTGGTGATACTCGAGAATCCTTCTACGAACTTGCGGTAGTATCCCGCCAATCCGAGAAATGCATGAACTTGGGTTTGAGTGGTTGGGGCTTGCCAATCTTCGACATCTTTCACTTTTGCAGGATCAATGGCAATTCCTCCGGCTGATACAATGTGACCGAGGAATCCTACCTCCTGTAACCAGAATTCACATTTGCTAAACTTGGCATACAACTGATGCTCTCTAAGGGTTCCAAGAATGGTCCTTAGGTGTAGCTCATGTTCTTCTTCCGATTTGGAATAAATCAGAATGTCATCAATGAAAACAACGACAAACTTATCCAGGAAGTCCATAAAAATCTTATTCATGAGATTCATGAAATAAGCGGGGGCATTGGTTAATCCAAAAGACATAACGGTATATTCGTATAATCCATATCTGGTGGTAAAGGCAGACTTTGGAATATCCTCTTCACGAATTTTGAGTTGATGATAGCCAGTCCTAAGATCAATCTTAGAAAACACTTTGGCACCGGTTAACTGATCAAACAAATCTTCTATCTTGGGCAACGGGTACTTGTTTTTGATGGTGACATCATTCAACTTACGATAATTTGTACACAAACGGTTACCTCCATCTTTCTTGTCCACAAACAAAACAGGTGATCTCCATGGTGACGCACTTGGTTGAATCAATCCAATTTCCAGCATGGCATCCGATTGCTTCTTTAGTTCTTCTAGTTCAGACGGGTTCATACTATATGGTCTCTGGGCTATGGGTCATGTTCCGGGGATTAGTTCAATGATAAACTCGATATCCCGATCTGGGGGCATACCGGGCAAAACATCTGGAAATACATCGGGGTATTCGTAGACTATCCGGACTTGGTCAATGGTAGGTTGGGCTATACTCTTGTTGCACTTGAATTGACGAGGTAAGTTTTCAGATATATGCTCGACTGATATTCCGGCTGTAATGGTCATGGTTATGGCTTTCTTGGCATAGTCAATCAATCCTTTATGTTTGGACATCCAATCCATTCCTAGTACTACTTCCAAACCTTTAGTTCCGAGTACTATCAGATTAGCATAAAAATCTATGCCATGGATTCGGATAGAGACGGCTTTGCAAATTTGCCTAGCTTTGGTGGTTGAATCGGGAATTTGAACGATCATAACATGCTTCAGTTTGGTTGGTTGAATTTTACTAGTGCATGCAAATTCTTCGGTGACAAATGAGTGCGATGCACCAGAATCAAACAACACTCGAGCTAGTACTGAATTAACAGAAAACATACCCAGTACGACGTCTGGTGCTTCCTTAGCTTCTTCAGCATGCATGAGAAAAAGACGGCCGTTGCGGTTGAGTGAATTCCCTGGGGCAAACTTTTTTCCGGGATGAACATGACGCTGCTGTTGCGCTGGGGCATTGGTATTGGGGGCTGCGGCATTCTTCTTGTTGGGTCACTCGTTGGAGTAGTGACCCTTATTTCTACAGTCATAACAAGTCACTTGCGACTTGTCCTTTGCTGCAACAGGCACATCGTTGCTTCCAGTCCTCGGGGCAGTGTTGGTGTTGGTGGTAGCATTGTTGTTGAACTTGGGTGGGGCACGGTTGAAATTGCTAGAGTTGCCGGGGTTGTTGTGATTTCCTCCGGGCCTAGGGTTTCCACGGTTGGGATATGTCAGACGGTTCATCGGGGGTCTGTTGGTTCTCGGGGCAAATCCTGGAGATGGGTTAGGGCGATACTTTGGGGTCTGATGGGTTCCTGGCTGATGCATCATGCGACGCTTGCGGTTCTAATTGGCTTGGTTGATCTTTCCTTCCATCTGGATGGCATAGTCGACCAGGGCTTCAATATCAGCAAAGGGGATATTGACTAACACCGTCTGCATCTCATCGTGCAGACCATTCAAGAATCTCTCCTTCTTCTTGGCTTTGGTGTCGATCTCATCCGGGGCATACCTAGCTAATGACAAGAATTTATCACGGTATTCCACTACAGTCATCCGTCCTTGGTTCAGTTCTCTGAACTCATCTCTCATCCTCTTGATCAAACCCGGTGGCACATGGGTTCTGCTGAACTTGACTTTGAATTCCTCCCAGGTCATCATCTGTCCTCCGGTCATGGCACGAACACTGTTCCACCATGCTCTGGCATCTCCGTCTAGATAATGGGTGGCGAACGGAACTTTCTCGTTGGCTTCCACTCCGGCGACTTCTAGGTTATTTTCCATGGTTTGTAGCCAATCATCGTCATCTAGGGGTTCTTCCGACTTAGTGAAAACAGGCGGGTTGGTGTTCTGGAAATTATTGAGCTTAGATCCATGGTTGTCCTGATTTCCTTGGCCTTGGTTGTTGTCGGCTAGCTGAGCTATCTGCTGAAGGGTGGCTAGGTTGGCTTGACGTTCGGTTCTTTCAGCTTCGCGGTCAGAAACCAACATTTGCAGGATCTGCAACATCGGGTCCAGGGATGAACCACTTCCTCCGCGTGGCCTGAAGATTGAGATAGATCATGAGAAAAGAGGGAAATTTCTAAGGTTTCGAGACTTTGAATTTTTTTAAAAGTTTGACTCAGATTTTCTAGCAACTTGGAATGCATACACACATGCATGCTTTCATATTTTTATTTAGAAAAGTATTTGTTAACCCTAATTTTGATGATTAGACTTTGATGATTCTAGTTTAATATTTTTGTTATGTTACAGTACCCATCCTTAACGCGTGTACATAACTCATCAATTAGTGGAAGCTGCACATACATAACTCATCAGTATACACTTAATATCGAGTAAGCGAAATAGAAAGTGTATACAAGACAATAACACTCACTCAAAGTTGTAAGAAAATAGTATTTCCATTATGGTTTCTTCAAACCTTACGCGTGTACAATATTATCCTCTGTATCCTAGGGTCTTTTTTTGAGACTAGATTCATGAACAAAATATGGGTCAATGAACTCAATGTCATAGATTTGTCCTCTTCTGCATTCGAGAATCTTCATTCTGCATAATATAGTATGATTATACATGCAATAAAGGAGGTGAGATAGTTAGAGACTTAATTCAATCATAGTATGATTATTGTACTTACAGATAATAGGCACTGACGATCGATTTTCCAAGACGTCTTGATTGAATAATTGAAATAGTTCAACAATTCAATCGTTACCACGTCATCTTATTTCCCATAATGCTGTTTTTAACCCCCAGGATTATCTAGTTTGCCCCGACCTTTGTGGCATTCATATACCAGTTATGCAATCTCCACATTTTTGTTCGTAGATTCTTTACCTCCTCAGGTTTGACGAGAGGATTCCCTTACTGGTATTTGTATGCTACTTTAGTCGCGGAGAAGTACTCTAACTGGGATAAGTAGTTAGCAATACTCATACCTTGAGCAGCAGTCGCTTCTCCATACAGTATAACTACCTCTGGATCATACTGCTCTTTGACCACATAATTGTTCGACCCCACATTGGTATGGGAAATCACCTTGAGCGGGGGGAACGGTTATTTTTTTGTTCTTCGAGCTGGGTAACTGATTTCCCGCTGGCACTACTGCTCTTAGATAGATTTTGTGCCGCATGTGACTTGAGAATAGAGCGCTCATAGTCTGATGACAGCTTTGTCTTTGGTTGGTGAAGGGCCTTTATCATTTTGAACACTCGGGCTTTATCTTCTTCGGTGATGGGGAACTTTGGCTCTTTCGGCCGCTTCAGTTTAGCAAAAAATTCGGTCGTTTCCGCCTTGACGATTGCCGCAGTCTCGTATGGAGTATAGTCGTAAGCTCTCTTGGGAGGAACCTTTGGTACTTTTGGTAGAGGCTCATGTTTACGTATCGGCGATCGCTTACCACTCCGCAGAGTAGAGATGGTACGCCTACGCTCTTTTTGCTAGTGCGGCAGCGATGGCTGGCGCGGCGGGGATGGCTGGGGCGGCGGCGACGACTGTGCTGGAGACGGCTGTTGCGCTGGAGACGAGTGAGGCGACTGAGACGACTGTTGTGCTGGCGGAGACGGGTGAGGCGGCGGCGAAGAAGACCTTGGCGTCTGATTTGGAAGCATGATATATTACTTTGGCCATAGAAAGGTGACATTTGTTGTTTCTCCCAGTTCACTCACATCCTCTTCACCTGCAGGGTAGTCAAGCTTCAATTGGTGAAATCCGTGCATAACTTCATCCACCCCGATAACAACGTAGCCTTGTGAAACGTGACGACAATGTTAAGTTGGTTCAGGTCCAACTGGTTAGACATAGCCAACCGCCACCTTCATTGTTATGTTCACAACTTTGAATGTAGCTCGCAATGTGTCGTCTCCGTGATATCATCCACTAGGTAGCCAACATGAGCCATCGTTGGTGTACCATCATCATCGTCATCACTCGGGACCTCTGTGAAAGCCACACTGCTTTTTCGATTATTCGATAGGCCGGTAGCATCGAATGCAGGTTCTACCATGTGCCCTAAGATGGGCCGGTAGTACCTTGCTGGCTAAGTGCGTCAATTTGATCTTGCTGCCGCTTTAATTGTTCTTCAATGTAATGCATCCGGACTGCCTGATTATTTGCTTCAATTTCCTCCTTGTCCTTTCTCCTCTTATGGCTTCTATCAGGATATTTCTTCTTGTCTGCGGGAAACCCAATGCTCCATGGTTGGGAGCCTATTGTGCCTCGTGTTCGTCCTTCGTGTTCCGGATTCCCAAGGGCGAATGTGAGCTCGTCATTCTCTCTATCGGGAATGAACTTCCCCTCTTCAACAGCCTTTACTGCATTTCTTATGTCCTCGATGGGAAATGGGGTTTCTTTATGTCTTATGTTATATATACACTTCCCTTCTGAGTCCAACGTGCCCCCATGCCCGTAAAACCAATTCTTTGCGCGTTCGATCCAATCGGTTGTCTCTGGGATTACCCCTTTAGCACGTAGACCATCCTCAAGTTTCTTCCACTTAGGAATGGCAACACTATAGTATGGTGATACTTCTTGTTATTAGCATTTATATTATTCATTTCAGACCTTTTTAAGCTACCGCTGATCTCTTGTAGTCCACAAACTCATCCCAAAATGGTTTTATCTTCTCATACTGACCCTTGAAATTTGGAGTCTTCTTTTTCACGACAAAGTCAAGGTGCAATCTTTTCTTCCAGTTGGTGAATTGATGGGCCATCTTCTTAAGATTCCACTCCTTGACCTTCTGCTGCATGGCAGCGGCATGTTTCTTGGCCTCCTCATCTAGATTCTGTGCATTTGGATCCACCTCTACCGTCGGTAGGGTGAAATTAAGCATGAGCCTCCTCCAAAGTAAACCTTTGTCTTTGTCTGGGACATATAAAGGCATAACTTCTTCCTCCTCAGCAGGCATATTCCAATTTTGAACGGTGATCGGGATGAAGTCCCTAACAATTACTCTGCATTGTGCCATAAATTTGTTTGCGACATGAAGGGGAGCCACCGGTTTGCCGTCGTCAGCGACTTCTTCGATCATATACCTTTCATGGTCTTCCAACTTTTTGGTTGGGTCTCGTTTTCTCTTTGCAGTAGATCTACTTGATCTAGAGGGCTAAAAGAAGAAAGAGCGTAAATATATGTATATAGACAGCAGAGGCTTAATTAATTAATATTACATGAACCTCGCCGGAGTTTGTAATATTTAATGTTCCATCCGAGCGGTCATCTTCTCCCTCACGGAAGGCATCACCTTCTCCCTCAACAAACCCGATGCCTTCTCCCTCAATGAAGTGGTCTATTCCGGCAAAAAGAGGATCACCCTCACCGGAGTTGTTCAGAAACGTCGATATATCCATATTTTCTTCCCCGCAGATCAAACTCTTCCTTTTGTTCGTCTCTGCCATGTGGTTCCATTGTTCTGAAAACAATTGTTCCAAAAACGTAGATCTCATCTACGATCCGGACATGGATTCCTACCATTGTTCCGATTCGATCAAACTTTTTGATCTTCGATCACCGCCTCTGGATTTACGTGTCACAGTCTACCCCGATGGTGGAAGCCGACCGGTAGGGGTGCGTCGTTCCACGACCTCAGTAGTATGATCACGGAAATCAGATCTACCATTCCCCGAGTACAGTTGATCCAATCAACCTCGTACAAAACCGATCTATCTCATAGATCGACCACCAAAACAGCACATAGATCTCATCTACAGCCAACCGCATATCACATATGCGAGATCTCGAGCCTAAAACCAGAAGCAATCGCTCTGATACCACTGTTGGGCCACGCAGAGATAAAACAAAAAAATTCCCTCTAACATGGTGATCCCAAGATCTGGCTGAGGTAGAAGGCCACGAGGTTTACCACTAGACGCGCAGTTGTGGATTACTGATGAAGCGCGTCAGTTGATGCAGTGCAGTCCTTTGCGATCCGATCGTCCTGGTGCTGATTGTACAACACCTCTGCTGGTATCCACACGTACAAGGAGGAGCACCAGCGGCGAACTGCTAGGTTCGTATCGACGGCAGGACTGCTGTGGAGCTAGGGTTTCCAACACATAGAATGACCTAACCGAACAACGATTAACCCTTCTGGGTTACTGTGCTCCACTATATATAGGGAGTGAACATGGGCTCCACTCTCGTGGCCCATTCATTAAAGCCCATATAACACTAGTCACCGCAAGTCCGACTCGCTGACTCAGTCCTAATCCGGCTCGGGTCCAACCCGGCCAGATTTCCGGCTTGGGTTCCACTCGGACTGATTTCTGGCTTGGGTCCAACCCGGACTTGCTCCCGCTCTTAAGTGTGTGACCCGGCAGGCTCATGGCTACTTGGACACGATTGGAGTCTGACTCGCAATGGATCAGTCGGCAACGGCTCCTAGCAGAACGTGTCGACTCCCAAGTACCAAAGAGTCATGACGACTTGCCTTTCCAATGCGACTTGCGTCCGAGTCCATTTTGCCTCACGACATACCTTGTCAGACTATAGGCGAATAATTGTCATCCCTTAAATAGTCCGACTCTCTTCTCGATCTGAGATAAGTGATTCACCCGACTAACTCTTAGTCGACTGCCTCGGTTAACACTTAACCAAGTCGTGCATGGCCATGCTTTCCGAATCATATCTTCCGAGAGGGCCCAGAGAATATCTCTCCGAGTGGAGGGGAAAAATCCCATCTTAGTTATTCACATCACGCAACTTGATTCTCCGTCGACCCGAACTTTGCCTTTATAACTGCCCAGTTATGGATCAGCGTTTGACAGAACCTAAGTCGATGATCCTCAACTCGGACTATGCAACAACCTCAGGTCTACGGATTACATTGATTGAGATATACAAATGACAACTTGTTCGTTGTATCTCAATATGGGTCAATCCGACTTGCTAAACTCTTTAGCCGAGTCTGTGTAAGTCGGAATGGCATCTCCATGCCCATGACAAGTGGAACCGAGTCATCAAGCCGGTTTTCACATTGGTCTAAGTTGTGTGTCCAGCACAACCTCGATGACCAAGGATATTTAGTACAAACAACATGAATGCATAGTTCCACAACCGAATCACATATTCAATGATATACATCAAATGTTTATATAAGGACAACTTTATATCTTTATGAATACAATGGGAAATCTCATCATACATCATTGCCTCTAGGGCATATTCCCAACAGTCTCCTACTTGCACTAGAGTCAATATTTCGACATCACATGTCTAAGCATCTAATGCCCATGGCTCTCAGGTGCGCCTCATGCTTTGGCTAGGGTAATGGCTTTGTCAACGGATCCGCAATATTTGCATCCGTGTGTACCTTGCATAACTTGATATCACCCTGATCCACGAACTGGCGAATCAGATGGTACCGCATGAGTATGTGCTTGTTCTTCTGGTGTTGTCTAGGTTCCTTGGCTTGTGCAATAGAACCATTGTTGTCACAATACACGTCTAACGGATTTGACGAGCCCTGAACCACACCAAGATCCATGAGGAAATTCCTCATCCAAACAGCTTCCTTTGCTGCCTCCGAGGCGGCAATATACTCAGCCTCTGTTGTAGATGCAGAGACAGTCTCTTGCTTGGAACTCTTCTAGCTCACAGCACCTCCGTTTATAATAAACACATATCCGGATTGTGAATGAGAATCATCAGAGTCGGTAAGATAACTCGCATCCGTGTAACCCTTTACACTGAGTTCATTTTCACCACCATAAACCAAAAACATATCCTTAGTCCTTCTCAAGTACTTTAGGATATTTTTAGTTGCTGTCCAGTGGATCTCTCCAGGATCAGCATGGTATCTGCTCACAACACTAAGAGCATAGGAAACATCCAGCCTAGTACAAATCATGGCATACATGATGGATCCGACTGCAGAAGCATACGGAATCGCACTCATCCGACTTCGCTCATCAGTTGTCGAAGGACACTGAGTCTTGCTAAGTTTTACACCATGGGACATCAGTAAGAACCCCTTCTTAGACGATTCCATGTTGAACTTCTTCAACACTTTGTCCAAATAAGTACTCTGACTCAATCCAATGAGCCACCTTGATCTATCTCTATAGATCCGGATTCCGAGGATGTATGTTGCCTCACCCAAGTCTTTCATTGAGAAACTCCTTTCCAATGATTCCTTGGTTTCTTGCAACATCTGGACATCATTTCCAATCAATAATATGTCATCCACATATAAGATTAGAAAGTTTACTTTGTTCCCACTAAACTTCTTGTACAAACAAGAATCATGATCACTCTTGATGAAGCCAAACGATTTGACTACCTCATCAAAGCGAATATTCCAACTCCAAGATGCTTGCTTCAACCCATAAATGGATTTCTGAAGTTTGCACACCTTGTCAGCATTAGCCGGATCGACAAAACCCTCGGGCTATATCATATACACGTCCTCGGTTAAATTTCTGTTAAGGAAAGCCGTTTTGACATCCATATGCCATATCTCATAGTCGAAATAGGCTGCTATATCTAACATGATCTGAACTGATTTAAGCATCGCTACGGGAGAGAAAGTCTCGTCGTAATCAACTCCTTGAACTTGTCGGAACCCCTTCGCGACAAGACGTGCTTTATAGACGGAAACATTTCCATCCATATCAGTTTTCTTCTTAAAGACCCATTTGCACTCGACGGGTCTTGCACCGTCTGGCAGATTAACCAAGTTCCAAACTTTATTTTCATCCATGGACTTTAACTCGGATCTCATGGCTCCAAGCCATTACTCGGAATCAGATCCCACCATCGCTTCCGAATAATTTGTCGGCTCATCACTGTCTAACTGTAACACATCTCGAACACTTCGTAATCTAGCCGATCTTCATAGTACGGGTGCTGCAGCTGGCTCAGCTACTATGACCGGCTCAACCTCCAAGGTTTTTGCCGACTCCCTACTAGCTGGTTCCTCTCAAATTTCTTTGAGCTGCACCTTGCTCCCACTTACTCCCCGACTAAGAAACTCTTTCTCAAGGAAGACACCGTTCTGAGCGACAAACACTTTGCCCTCTTCTCGGTTGTAGAAGTAGTAACCGAAGGTTTCCCTCGGATACCCCATGAAAATACACTTATCCGACTTGGCCGTAAGCTTGTCCGACTAAAGTCGCTTGACAAATGCTCACAACCCCAAATCTTAAGAAAAAATAAACTCGGCTTTTTGTCTGTCCACATCTCATGCGGTGTCTTCTCTACCGACTTTGATGGTACTCTGTTTAGTGTGAACGCCGCTGATTCTAGACAATAACCCCAAAATGATAAAGTCACATATGTCTGACTCATCATTGATCGTACCATGTCCAACAAGGTCCGATTCCGCCTTTCCGAAACACCATTACTTTGTGGTGTTCCTGGCGGAGTAAGTTGAGGAACTATTCCACAACTTTTCAGATGGTCATCAAACTCATTGCTCATGTACTCGCCTCCTCGGTCCGATCGAAGAAACTTTATTTTCTTGCCGAGTTGATTCTGTGCTTCATTCTGGAATTCTTTAAACTTTTCAAAGGCTTCCGACTTATGTTTCATCAAGTATATATATCCATACCTACTCAAATCATCAGTGAAGGTAATGAAGTACTCATAACCACCCCTGGCTGTCGTGCTCATTGGTCCACATACATCACTATGTACTAGTCCCAACAAGTCGGACGCCCTTTCGCAACTCTTTGCAAAAGGTGTATTGGTCATTTTGCCGAGTAGGAAAGATTCACATGTCTCGAACGACTCCAAGTCGAACGAAGTTAGGAGTCCATCATCATGGAGCTTCTTCATGTGTTTCCAACTTAAATGACCAAGCCGACAGTGCCAAAAGTAAGTCATATTCAGATCATTTGGTTTCAACCTTTTAGCATTTATGTTATAAACCGACTCACCATCAAGATTCAAAATAAATAACCCATCCTAGACGGGTGCAAAGCCGTGAAACATATCATTCAAATACAAAGAACAACCATTATTCTTGATATTCGACTCATAGCCTTGCCTCATCAAACATGAAGAATAAATAATGTTTTGACTGAGCACTGGAACATAATAACAATTATTCAGTTCCATAATGAATCCGGAAGGTAAATGAAGCTGCATCATGCCGACTTCCAACGCAGCAACTCTTGCTTTGTTGCTGACTCGAATATCAACCTTGCCTCTTGCTACGCTCCTAGTTCTTACCAGTCCCTGCAACGAGTTGCAGATGTGAATAACTGATCTGGTATCATATACCCAAGAACTATTAGGTGCATCAGCAAGATATATGTCTATAACATTGCAAACAAGTGTACCTGAGTCGGAAGTCATACCTCCACTCTTGGCTTTATTGGCCAAGTACTTGTTGCAGTTCCTCTTCCAGTGGCCATCCGCCTTGCAATATAAGCAAGTGGATCCGGCTGAAGGAGATGGCTTAGTCCCTGAGGAAGCGCTTGGGACCGGGTCCTGAGCCTGCTTTCCTCCTGACTTAGCCTTCTTCTTAGTCCAAGAACTCCTTTTGAACTTAGCCTTATTCTGCACCATCAAAACTTGACTGGCGCCCTTCTTGATATTCGCCTCTGCCTGCTTGAGCATCCCATGCAATTCAGTGAGCTTCTTATCCATACCATGCATGTGGTAGTTCGAAATGAACTTCCCATATGCACTAGGAAGAGAGTTCAGAATTATATCCGTAGCGAACTCTTCGCTTATGGGGTAGCCAAGCCTCTCCAGATACTGCACATAACCAACCATTTTGATCACATGCGGACTCAGTGGATCACCATCCTTAAGCTTGCAACTCAGCAAAGCCTGAGAGACTTGATACCTCTCAGTTTTCGCCTGAGCCTGGAACATACTTTTGAGGATTTTGATCATATCGTAGGCCTCAACATTCTCGAACTGCTTCTGCAAGTCCGGTTCCATGTGAGCAAGCATAAGACAGCTAATATCCGTGGACTCATCCTTAGCCTGACGGTAGGCATTAGCGATAGTCGCATTCTCATTCGGCTCATCTAGAGTGGGTTGTCTAGGACATGGTCCTTCTTTTCTTGTTTGAGAATAATTCTCAGATTTCGATACTAGTTGGTAAAATTAGTGTCGTTCAGTTTATCTTTCTCAAGAAGGGTTCTCAATGCAAAACCAGATATCTGAGAGTGATTGCTACTTGGTGCCATGATCTACAACAGAAAATATGCAAAACACTTAAGACATGTATTCATAAAAGAGCAAGCATATTAAATACTTTAATATTTTATGCTCCCACTAGAACCAACACCCCTCCGATGGTTACTTAGTGATTCAGGACCCTAAATAAGCAAGTCGGCTAGTGAGCTTTAGCATCACCGCTAGCCGCCAAGTGATCAAGGTAGACAACTCCTTGTCAATCGCATCTCATACGACTCATGTTGGACGGCTGGCATCACATGCCCCGGCTACCATCCGACTTTTCCCCGAGCCCCACAACCGTTGTGATAGACCCATCTAGCTTACCGAGTGTTTCCGCAGTAAGAGTCCGACTCGAACCCACCTAGTCGGAAAGAATTGGCAGCACCTCAATTTTATGAGCCCACTACCAAAAATGTCCGACTTGTGATGGTGCAAACACTGGCGGGAAAACCGACTAGACCTTCTTTGAGGGATTAGATTTTACCGACTATCTAATAGAGGTAAAACAGAGACATAACAATAACACAAAATAAAGCAATTATAATGTGAAATGGTATGGCTCCCTTCATGACGATCTCCATTTCCACAAAGACTGTAATCCGACTCGTGCCAACTCTTGTCACTTGCCGTCTTACTCCATGTCGCCGACATGTACATCGCCTTGCATGTCATCCGGATTCTCCAAACAGCTACACTAGCTTAGTAAAGTAAATTACATAGATAATCCGACATGCAGGTCGTTATACAATAAAATGACAGCACCTGGGCTCTAGCCGGCTGACAAAAACCGTGATTCGCAGATCACGTATGGATTACACACATACATCACATGCACATGAACCATACCATTCACAACTTCCTGCAAAAACAAGTTATGCATAGATACAATATCTACCAGCGTTGTAAAACTCGCAACGACATCTAAGGCGCTACGACAGGGCAAAGCCGGCGGTCCCGCTAGCCGTATAGCGGGCGGGGATCGAAGGGGCAGCACCCCCCGCGGGTGCAGGCAGTACCCGACGATTTTTCCAAAAACGTAGATCTCATCTACGATCCGGACATGGATTCCGACCATTGTTCCGATTCGATCAAACTTTTTGATCTTCGATCACTGCCTCTGGATTTACGTGTCACAGTGTACCCCGATGGCGGAAGCCGACCGGTAGGGGTACGTCGTTCCACAACCTCAGGAGTATGATCACGGAAATCAGATCTACCATTCCCCGAGTATAGTTGATCCAATCAACCTCGTACAAAACCGATCTATCTCATAGATCGACCACCAAAACAGCACATAGATCTCATCTACAGCCAACCGCATATCACATATGCGAGATCTCGAGCCTAAATCCAGAAGCAATCGCTTTGATACCACTGTTGGGCCACGCGGAGATAAAACAAAAAAAATTCCCTCTAACGTGGTGATCCCAAGATCTAGCTGGCATAGAAGGCCACGAGGTTTACCACTATACGCGCAGTTGCGGATTACTGATGAAGCGCGTTAGTTGATGCAGTGTAGTCCTTTGCGATCCGATCGTCCTAGTGTTGATCGTACAACACCTCTGCTGGTATCCACACGTACAAGGAGGAGCACCGGCGGCGAACTACTAGGTTCGTATCGACGGCAGGACTGCTGTGGAGCTAGGGTTTTCAAGACATGGAATGACCTAACCGAACAACGATTAACCCTTCTAGGTTACTGTGCTCCACTATATATAGGGAGTGAATATGGTCTCCACTCTCGTGGCCCATTCACTAAAGCCCATATAACACTAGTCACCGCGAGTCCGACTCGCTGACCTCAGTCCTAATCCGGCTCGGGTCCAACCCGACCAGATTTCCGGCTTTGGTTCCACCCGGACTAATTTTCGGCTTGGGTCCTGTAACACCCTCGGATCGGCCCTATGCAAGTCTTAGCGATTCCCGCCAAACTCGCATAGAAACGATTCAAAGGCGCCCACCAGGCACTTTCGTGCGGGTGTAAAACGAAGTAATATCATTACACAATAGTCCATGATGGAACCCACAGAATAGATATATATATAACAATGACTCAAAGAGTCAAGAATACAAATATACAGTACAAAGATCCAAATCACCTTGAAAACGATACAGCGTTCGAGTACGGACAAGATGCAAATTGATCTAAGAGCCCTAAAGAATAACCAATGGCGTCCATAACCCTGCCCAGGCCAAGACGCAAGGGTAACCCTGCTAACGACGTCGATCTCAAAACCTGCTTAAACAAAAGGGGTGCTGACAAAGGGCAAAGGAAAAAGAGAGCGGTTAGTACTGAGGCCAGTACACGACGAGACTAGAATTCGGTGGTGCTCGCCTACATAGGTATGGTGGACTGAAGCAGCAGCGCAGCATGCACTAAACAACCTATAGAGACTCAGTACAATTGGCGGCTATCAGATAGGGATAATAAAGACCTATTCGGATCCAACCGAAAACTATCACCAAGCATACCCATCCTGGTATTTCCCCCTCGAGAGCAAACAAGGAAGTCAACCGAGGAACTCACACAGTTGGCAGTTTTATTCATTCCGTTATAGTTGCGGCAATTGCTAGTCAGATATAGATAGCATGAGTCATCCTGATGTTATAAACAGTGGGCAGTTTTAGTTAACCAATCCGTTGTAGTTGCAATACTTACTAGTCAGCTACATATAGCATGAGGCATCCCAAAACCAGCAGTTGTTGATACTTTTATTTAGCCATTCCGTTGTAATGAAGCTGATTACTAGTCATTATAAAGTCAAATTTATAGCACTACTTTAGTTATAGTTGTCTATGATCGAGATACTGTGCTCCAAGTCGTCCATAACCGCGGACACAGCTTTCAGAAATTTTTACCCTGCAGGGGGGCACAAATAGCAACACACGCACGATCAACCTCGGAAAAACCAAATGAAACCCAATGAGGCATCACGATAGAACATTCGCAAGATTCATATTTGATTTCAGGGGGACACCCCACCAAGCTACCCGCCATGAAGTTGGCCGGCTCCGAGACGGACCCAGAGGTTTGTGCCAATGGCTGTAAACGACTGGGAACCCGAAAGTGTGACGGGTCTTGTCGATACCGCGAAAACATTCCACATTTGTTCCTAAACAGTACAGGCGCTCCACGCGCAATCGTAAATAAAGAAGTAAAGCATGGCATAAGTACATGATAGTAATAAAGCCCCAAACTACTTGTGGCCCCAAGAAATTAAATATGACTCAAGCTAGGGTTAGGGGGATTCATGGTCCCACATGCGGATAGTGCGAATATTCAAAGAACAGGTATCAAGTACTCGGGGTCCTACGAGACACAAGTGGACAGTTAAAAACCAAATAACATCTATTGCCCACCTGTGCCTCTGCATTATTTACCTACTTCAATTTTAGTTATTAAACGGTAATTAAATCGATGATCATCTCCAACATTAAACATGTGGCATTACTCCAACAACTGAGGAAGATCGATGGCGCGACACATCACCTGCGCAAGCAACTACGACTCGCAAGGCCGACTATCTACCAAGAAACAAGTAATAGGATGTGTCCATGGCAATATAAGGGCTGCAGGGGAATATAACAGGGTACGAAATCTATAGCATCGCAACACAGATAGCAATAGATCAACAGGAGAAAATAAAGACTATAAAGTAAGATAGGTAGAAAGGGGGAGAATGCTCGCCTGAAAAACATTGCCGAAGGTTCATCCGAATATCGGGTCGACACTCGCATCAACTCATCGGCCTAATCCGTGAAGAAGCAAAGCGCTAGAAGAAACACCAGATACACCATTTAATACTACGGCATAAGATCGAGCATGATGCATGTATGATGTATGGCATGGCAAAGATGCGATGCAATTAGGCAATATTAAGCGGAACCGAGGTCCCGACAATTAATTATTAAGTTCATGTTGTTTAGATAACCCCAATTTAAATGTTGCATTAACAAGGCAAAAGATAGCACCGGTTCGCTACACAAATTTAAATGGGGCCAATATAAGACTAGAAAAGCCCGCATATGGCCTCCATATTAATTATGAGGTGAATCGGCATAGTGCCCCCAAGCCACATGATATGTGTTCAAGCATGACAAATTTAATATGCAACAAATTTATATCATTTATAAAAAATAGGGTTCTCAGAATAAGGGGCACACTTTAGGGTTCGGCGATCTTGGGCTCCGAGGATCGGTCTTCGGGGTTTGGGTCTAGGGCCTTGACGTCCGTGAAGGAGATCTTGGAATTCCGATGGATCGATCTTGGACTTCGGCGCCGGTGGTTCATCTGATTCATCCGGTCGATGTTGATCTAGACGGTGTACTTGCCCATGTTGATGTCCTTGTTGACACAAGCCTTGCTGAGCATTGATCTTGGCTTGCATGTGGGAAACACTCGACACTAACGAGGAAACAACCACGCAGGTGCAAACATCGAACAGGAACGGAGGGCACCGGGAAACAAAGGCCTGGACGCACTGGTCTTGGCATGTCTAAACAACTGGCAGGAGCACAACCAAAAGTCCGGGCTGCTAGAGGAACTCCTTGCAGGCACCTGGACAAACATGGTGAAAACAGAGGACAAAATAAGCGTTGCAGAGACGGGCCGACCGGCTTGCTGCGGCTTGGAGTCGCAGAGGTGGAGGCCGACGCGGGCTGCGGGCAGGTGGCTTGGCGCTGCAAGCGGATGGCTCGACACTGCAGGGGTGGCCGCGCAGGACTGACGGACGGGCGGAGGTTGCAAAGACATGCTGGACGGTCAGAAGGGTGAGCCGAGGATGGCGCAGCGACGTGCAGACGCGGGCGACGGCGCTCTAGACGGAGGCGCCGGGCTTGGCTCAACGGGAGGCCGCTGGGGGAGGTGGAAGCCGACAGTGCAGGAGATTTTGCAGGGGGCGACGATGGGCTCGACGAGGGCCAGCGCAAGGCAGAGGTGCCGCCGGAGGGGCGCATACGACATGGTGAAGCTGAGGAGCAGCAGGGGACACAGGGCACGCACGGGAAGCGAGAGGGGCCCTAGCGGTGCACAGAGGTCGTGGGCGGCACAGAGGATGCTGGTGACGAGGTTTAATCTCGTCAATGCCCATTGTTATGGACTTGGGTTTTGGAGAAGATGGGGATGCTGGAGATCGTGGCACGGTTAATAGACAAGCAACCAGGGGACACGAGATTTACCCAGGTTCAGGCCCCCGGAGGGAAAACCCTACTCCTGCTTGTCTGCTCTTGATTACGACGGAACCGAAGATTACAGGGTGCGCAGATTCGATCTGGCGTGGATGCGTGTGCGAAAGTATGAGTCGAGAGATCTAGGACGTGCCCTCCTGGCCTTTATATAGACTTAGGCAGGTCCCGGGCATAGTCCTAGTCGGTTACAAGTTCTAGGGTTTTACCCCTTTGAATTTCCTATCTCCGCTAGACTTGTTCTCCAAGGATCCGAAGGCGTCATGGGCCTTGGCCACCCGAAAATCTTCAGGGGCCAGCGTATATCTGCTATGGGCCTTCCATGGGCCGGACCAGGTATGCTGAAGTCATGTACCCGTAGGGTATAACCATGTCAGTAGCCCCCGAGTGATCAGTCGAATCGTAGATTCGGCTGAGGACTCTTCCATTCTTCGGGTGCAACTATGTTTTAATAGTGTATGGGCGTAGGGATTGTTGATGCGTGTGCCTGACTCACCGGACGGATCAGGGTCAGTTAACTGTCTTAGGACGAAACAACGCGATCTTCTTCAGGTTCGGGTCCCTCAACCCGGACCTGGAACATATGCTGGCGTAATTCGACTCAGGCCGCAGAGGACTTACAGGAGTGGAATTCCAGTAATTTTAATTGGTGTACCCAACGCGTCCGTCGGGATTTTTCATCGTACCTGCTGGTACGGCTTCATACTAGCAGAGCGCAGTCAGGTGCGTTGCCAGGCCATCAGATGATATTTGTAGGTCTTATCTTCGTGTCAAAGGCACAGCATCCGAATGTTTGTCACCGCGGGGGTGCTTTGGGTGGCCAAGGAGATTGTCGCTCACTTAGCGTTTTCTTGGGGCAGAGTTGCCAAAAAGTTTTTGCATGCTGATCCGGAAGATCGCAGTCGAAGATTTCATAGGGTGCGCGACAAGCGCTCCTTATGGGAGTAGCCCCCAAGTGTCTGTTCGAGTCATGGACTCGAACGGAGACTTTATTTCAAGCATTGTTTCAGTTGTTAAGTCCGCAGGACTCGAAAATTTTCGGATGCTTAAATCCATCCTCCCTATGGGAGTAGCCCCCGAGTCCGTAGTGGAGTCGTACACTCGACACAGGACTCAGAGAAGTAATTTTGTCCTCATTTGTTTGTCGGGTGCGCGGCCAGCGCTCCTGATAGGAGTAGCCCCCGAGTATTTAGTCGAATCGTAGATTCGAGTGAGTACTCTTAGATGTGAAGCCGAAGTTGGTGCTAGTATAGCTTTTGATGACGTCAGTGCTGACGATCAATGACCTCAAGCGTCTGCTACGCCAGAGATGACTTGACTAGACGAAGCGTGGGTCCCACTTCCTGACTTTGAATTGACTGGTCACGCGGGGCGTGGAGATGATTACGGCGTCTCCTCGATTTCCGCGCGTAGTGGACGGCGTGGTAACGACGGTTCGTTATGGTGCTGACACGTGTACGGCCAGATCTATCGTTGGCGTTAGGTCTTCTCGATGGACGGCCGGCGTGCGTCGTCCTCGCTGTTATAATCCTTGGTGAAATCGTGGTTTGTTTTCCACCGCCTCAGTTCATCTGTTTACTGCTTCCTTGTTCTTGAGCTTATTCTCGCTGCGCGCTGAGAGTTTCTTCTACATTTCCTCTGTTCTTTCTGCTTTGGCATCGCCACCACCGCCGTAGCGCCATGGGGAAAACAAAGAAATCCTCATCTGCGGTTGGGACCAGCGCCGCTGGAGGCAAAAAGGGCACCGCCGCTGCTCGCATCACCGATGGTAGCTGGCGGCGATCAGAAACGCGGGAGAGCGATCTCCGCAAACTGCACGAGCGGGGCCTGATCCCGCAGGACACGACGGCCGTGAGACTCCCCGGCAATGAGGTAATCCCCCGTCCCCCATCTGGGTTCCGGGTTATGTTTGTTGCCTTCGTGATTCGCGGGTTTTCTTTTCCGGTCCACGACTTCCTTCATGGACTCCTCTTCTTCTATGGGGTTCAGCTCCATCATCTGTCTCCCAACTCCCTTCTCCACATTGCGTGTTTTATCACGCTTTGCGAGTGTTGGCTTGGCATTGAGCCGCACTTTGGCCTCTTCCGGAAGCTTTATTCCGTGAAGAGGCAGTCTGGTTCGGATGGTGTGTATCCCATTGGGGGTTTCATCATCTCCCTCAGTCCCAATGTGCAATTCTTTTCCTTTTCCATGTCCGAATCTGTCCAGTACTGGCGGAGGAAATGGTTTTACATCCGTGACTCCGTGTTGCCTGGGCAAGATTTTGGTCTCGTTCCCTTTGACCCCTCCCAGAAGATTGAGAAGAAAAGGTCTTCGAAAAACCAAATCTTGGACGGTGAGGTGGAGGAGATAGAGGCCCTTTATCGTCGGGTGGAGGATCTCCAACTGATTCCTGAGAAGGAGGTGAACGGCGTGGACATCATTCGAACTTTTCTTGAGCGTCGGGTGCAGCCTCTCCAAGCGAGAGCGCACCTGATGTTTCTTTATTCTGGACGCCGTGATCCGACGAGGGTTTCGAGTGAGAAAATTTCCGAGGGAAATCTTGAAAAGGATCTTCGCGTGCTGCTGAAGTTCAAGGCTGATGAGGGACTCCCGGAGAAGTCGCTGACTCCTCCCTTTTCTTCGACGTTGGCCGTGCCGAAGGTGTAGATTTATGCACGTAGTGCTCCCCTTTTTTGTTGGGTGTGTATTTGTGTCCTTTGTTTGCTAACAAAGTTTCTTCTTATCTTGTAGAGCTTCAAAGTGCCGGGCATGGCACCACCATTGCCCGAAAGGTATCCGAATGCCCCGGATAATGAAGTGGTGGATTCCGTGTCCGAGCTTCCGTCGGCGCGATCTCCGGCGGAGGATGCCAACGAGTCGAGTGAGGACCATACGCGCAAGCGATCACGGAGCTCGAGCGAGTCTTCGGATGCTTGAACTCCTCCGACTCCCAGAAATCCTCTGGGCCTTGAGCGTCATGATGATGGTCATGGAGGTTCTTCCTCTCCCCTTCCTGCCATTCCTGTGCCGGCTGTTGCACCGCACCCGCTAGCAAAGCGGAAGAAGGAAGAAAAGAAGGAGGAGAAGAAGGAAGAGAAGAAAGAGGATAAGATGGCCCGAAGGGCTTCTCCTATCTTCGACCTTAGCGCACTGGGCTCGTAAGTTTTTCTTGTTGTACTGTTGTCCTTTTCTCTTTATGATGTTTGCACCTGTGCTGATTGGCTTCGTATGCAAGCAATCCTTCGACGGCTCCAGTGATGGTGCGAGGGAGATGATGGGGGAGTCGAACATTGCGTCGCCTCCTCCTCAGACGGTGGCGACTTCGGGTGGCACTGCTCCAGATCCTCCTGTGCGTGAGAGGCTGGTGGTTGCGCCTCAGAATTTCGCAGGCGGGCCTTCGGGCTCGCCTTCGGAGCACGTAAGTTTTCTGCTTCCTGTCACGGGGGGAGCCCCCGAGTATCTTCGTGTGCTGATGTTGTTTTTGACTCTTTGTTTTGGGCGTAGCCCCCAAGTCCTCTTCTTACTGCTACTGCCTTTCCCTGCAGCCTTTTGTCCAAGAGGCCAAGCGGCTGGTGGAGGAGCGCCTGACGCTGGAGGCGAAACTTCGGCTGCTTCAAGGTATCCGTCTACCTTTTAATACATTTCTTGTTTATCATGGTCCTGTTCTTTGACGCTTGCTTGTTGTGAATGCAGAGGAGCATAACGACTCTCTCCGTGAGGTCGATGCTCTGAAGAAGAGCCTTGGCCAATCGGAGCAGAAGGCCGAAGCTGCCGCTGGGGCGAGAGAGCGCCTTGAGCTGGAGCTGACGAAGGCAGCCGAAGCGAAAGAGCGTCTGCAGCAGGAGGCCGCAGATCGTGAGGAGCAGCTGGCCACCGTTGCGGCTGCTCGTGAAAAAGTGGTGGCGGAGAAGCTCATGGTTGCTGCCAAGGCTATTTCGGGTGAGCGCTAGCTTTTGTACTTGCTTCTTTTTCTTCGGATCTTCTTCTATGTTGCCTTTCTTCATGTTTTCTTCTTTTTTGTCTCAGATGCCGCAGGCATCGAGTTTGACCGCGATGCTCTGGAGCACAGGGGTGCTCTAGATGATGCCACTGTAGCGGTCGAAGACCGCTGCAGCACCGTCGTCAACTC
This sequence comes from Avena sativa, assembly GCA_916181665.1. NCBI lineage: Eukaryota > Viridiplantae > Streptophyta > Magnoliopsida > Poales > Poaceae > Avena > Avena sativa. The sequence goes on from OV702296.1 coordinate 226,047,789, forward strand.
CCTGGCTAAGGCGAAAGAGGTCCTTGGTCGCTTCTACCAGGAGCTCTTCCCGAAGGGCGCAACCCTTGAAGATGTGGATGCCCTGGCAGAGGCTCTGTCAGCCGAAGCACCTGCAGCTTACAAGCGCAAGCAGAAGGGCATCGGCGCGTCCGTCGGGCTGGCGATGGCCATGGCGGCTGGGGCGGAGCTGGACTTGCCCTAGATCACCTCTCGGATACCAACGGCTGCGGATGGATCAGAGGTAGCCTTCGCTGCCTACTCCGCTCGCTGCAGACGATATGGGCCCAAGCTCATTGACTTGCTGTCTGAGTACGCACTGCGGCAGCAGGGCGAGGCCAGAGCTAGGCAGTCTGGCTCTGAGGCGACTCAGTGTCCTGCGCCTTAGGCATAGTAGATGTAGGGTAGCATGTAGTTTACTTTTGTTGTAAATATCTTTTGTAGTACCATCCTTGTGCCACGCAGTGGCCTTATATGTTTAATGAATTTCTCAGTGTTGGACTCCATCCTTGGCTGAATGTCTGTGGTTTTTTTTCTTTTTTCTGCTGCTATAGGTTCCTTCGGGTGCGGGCCCAGTTGACACTTTATCCGAAAGGCCCTTGCAACCATCGTTGGATGATTCCTCGCAGCTCGCTTTTCTTCGAGATCGCGTGCGCAGCTTGGAGAGGGATTTGCTCGGGTTACGCGGTCGTGCCGATGTTTGGAAGTCCAAGGCAGATCGTGGTGCTGCCAGAGAGGAGTATTTGATGGCGGAGCTGGGTCGGCTGTCCGAGCAGCTGCAATGTAAGTAGATCCTTCTTTCGGGCTGTAGCTCAGTTCTTCGAGTGGGCCTGCTGGCCTTACTCTTGTTGTATGCGGTTATTGCAGGTGCTAATCTTGCTCCGAGGGAAGAAAAGGAGCGTGTCGTTGTTCGGGTCAATTGCTTGACTCAACAGGACATGGAGGCCGGCGGCTTCTTCTGGATGGATCGCGATCGTGCCCTGGTTCTGGCGACGGTGCAGGATGGTGTTCATCAAGTTTCGCGGGTGCTCCGCCAGGTGCAGACATCACTTTCTTCGGTGCTGCACGTCATGTTTCCTTTGGATGCCATGCCGACGACCCTTGCAGGTCTTCTGTCAAGGTTTCGGAGTGCCAGCAATGTCAAGGAGCTAGTGCGGCAGTAGCTCGTCGCAGGAGTGAAAGCTGCCTTATCTCTTGTGAGGGTGCATCGCCCTGACGTAGATTTGGCTGCTGTAGCAGCTGGGCCACCTCTTCGACCGGATGGTGGCGAGTGGAACATGCGTCCGCATTACGCGGCTGTAAGGCAGTATGCCGAACAGATTGTAGATTTGTTTGAGCAGCGTGCTCAGGTTATTCTTCAGAATAGGTAGGACCTGAAAATAGACAGATAGATGTAAAATTTGTATATTGCGACTGGGCGCTTCTGTGCCCTTTGTTGTAAAGGTTTGCTTGTTTGTGAGCACGCAGTGCTTTGATTGAGTACGTGTCCTTTTCGTTTGCCTGACGTGGTCAGCTACTCAGGTGTACACGTTTGGTCCTCAGTCGATGAAATCGTGAGGGTGGGGGGAGCCCCCGAGTGCATTTGTAGCATGTAGTAAAGTTGCAGAAAAATGGTCAACCGAAGGTTGGGAGCGAGACACTTAGCTTTATTTATATCGTAATGGAGGAGGTACATGGTTCGGCTGAGTAGCCTTGGCTGAAAGCCTTATTGAAAGTAAAAGGAGGTAGGATTGCTACGGGTAGAATCGTCGCAGGTGCGAGATATTCCATGGGTTGGAGTATGCGACTCCAGACTCCACGTGCTTGAGGCGATAGGCGCCACCTGGGATGACTTCAGTGATGACGTAGGGTCCTTCCCATGGTGACTCGAGTTTGTTCGGTCTCTTTTGCTTGAGTCGCAAGATGAGGTCTCCTTCGACGAAGGACCTTGGGCGCAGCCGGCGGCTGTGATAGTTGCGGAGACTCTGCTGGTACACCGCTGATCGAGCTGCTGCTATATCCCGCGCTTCGTCGAGTGTGTCGACGGCGTCTTCGAGTGCAGTCGTGGACTCGGCTTCGCTGTAAGCAACGACTCGTGGAGCCTGGTGGCGTACTTCGGCTGGTAGCACGGCCTCAGCTCCGTGCACCATGAAGAACAGTGTGTAGCTGGTGGAGCTGTTTGGCGTAGTCCGTAAGCTCCACAGGACAGACGGTAGCTCTTTCGTCCAGTTTCCAGCTTTATGCTCGAGTGAGCTCATGAGGCGCTTCTTGATGCCGGCGCCAATTAGACCGTTGGCCTTTTCCACTTGCCCGTTTGTTTGCGGGTGTGCCACTGAGGCATACGTGATGTTGATCCTGAGGCCTTCGCAGAAGTCCTGAAATTCTTCGGAGATAAAGTTCGATCCGTTGTCGGTGATGATGCTGTGTGGTACACCGAACCTGTAGACAATAGATTCGAAGAATTTGACGGCAGTTTTGCCCTTCTGGTTGGTGACTGGCATTGCCTCGATCCATTTGGTGAATTTGTCGACTGCGACCAGGAGGAAGACGTGTCCCCCTTTCGAGGACTTTGGCAGTTTGCCGATCATGTCGAGGCCCCACTGAGCAAAAGGCCAAGCTATGGGTATGGGTCTGAGTTCAGACCCCGGTGCGTGCGGTTTGTCGGCGAACCGTTGGCACCCGTTGCATCTTCGGACGATGTCCTTTGCGTCGCTCATGGCCGTTGGCCAGTAGAATCCTACTCGTAGAGCTTGGGCGACAAGGGAGCGGCTGCCGGCGTGGTGGCCGCAGATGCCCTCGTGTATGTCTTGGAGTATGGCCTTGCCGTCATCGATAGTGACGCACCGTTGTAGCACACCCGTAATGCTGCGCTTGTACAGCTCGCCGTTGATGATGGTGAAGGCTTTTGACCGACGAGATATGCGCCGGGCATCTGTTGTGCTGTCAGGTAGTTCTCCGTTTATCAGGAACTGGAGGTATGGTCGCGTCCAAGTTTCTTCGATTGCCATGACCTGCATTAGGTTGACCATGGAAACTTCGGTGTCCAGCTTTTCGGGTCCTTCGTGACCTTCGGGTAGCGTAGCCCCCGAGTGTTCTGCTTCTTCGGGTGATCCCTTGGGGAATTTTCGCTTGATGGATGGCACGCAGATCTGTTCGAGGAACACGCCTGGTGGCACCTTTGCACAAGTAGAGCCGATGTTGGCGAGTCTATCGGCTTCCTCGTTGCTTTCTCTTCCGACGTGCCGAAGCTCGCAGCCGTCGAATTCTCCTTCGAGTGCGTTGTAGAGCGCGCGGTACGCGATCATGTTTTCGGCGTGTGCGTCACACTCATTCATCGTCTGTTGGACGACGAGGTTGGAGTCACCGTAGATGACCAGGCGCGTTGTGCCGCATATCTTTGCCATCCTCATGCCATGGATGAGGGCTTCGTATTCGGCCTCGTTGTTGGAGGATATGAATTTCATCCGAAGAACGTACTTCATCTTATCACCTTGCGGGGAGGTCAGTATGACTCCTGCCCCTGCTCCGGCTTCGCGCTTGGAGCCGTCGAAGTGCATTGTCCAGGACTGCGACATGTCTGGGGTGTCTGGCAGCTGCAGCTCCATCCAATGCACCAGGAAGTCCGGGAGGACTTGAGATTTTATTGCGTGTCGCTTCTCGTAGACGATGTCCAAGGGTGATAGTTCGATGCCCCACAGGGCCACGCGTCCTGTGGCCTCTGGATTATTCAGGATGCTGTTCAGGGCTGCCTCGTTGACGACCATTACCTGATGCTCCTGGAAGTAGTGGCTCAGTCGTCGAGCCGTCATGAACACGCCGTAGGCTAGCTTCTGGTAGTGCGGGTACCGCTGTTTCGTTGGAGTAAGAACCTCGCTGAGGTAGTAAATTGGGCGTTGGACCCCGTGGGTCTTGCCTTCTTCGGGTCGTTCGACCACGAGTACTGTGCTGACCACCTAGTGTGTGGCTGCTATGTATAGTAGCAGGGGCTCGCGCTCCTTTGGCGTGACCAAAACGAGCGACGTGGAGAGGAGCCGCTTGAGGCTTTCGAATGCGTTGTTGGCTTCTGGTGTCCACTCGAACTTGTCCGCCTTGCGCAGCAGCTGGTAGAATGGTACGGCCTTTTCGCCCATGCGGCTGATGAACCTGCTTAGTACCGCTACTCGTCCTGTGAGCTGCTGAACGCCCTTGAGGTTTTTCGGCTTCTCCATTGTCACGATGGCTTTGATTTTCTTCGGGTTCGCCTCGATCCCTCGTTGAGAGATGAAGTATCCGAGCAGCTGACCCGAGGGGACGCCGAAGGCACATTTTTCTGGATGGAGCTTGATCCTGTAGCGATCAAGGTTGTCGAACGTCTCGTGGAGATCGTCGATAAGTGTCCTTGCCTCCTTGGTTTTTATTACTATGTCGTCAACATAGACTTGGACGTTGCGACCGATCTGGTCCTTGAGGCAGGCCTGCATGCATCGCTGGTACGTGGCACCCGCATTCTTTAGCCCGAAGGGCATTGTGTTGTAGCAGTATACTCCGAACGGTGTGATGAACGCCGTTTTCTCTTGATCTTCGACCTTGAGTCGAATCTGGTTATAGCCTGAGTAGGCGTCTAGGAAGGAGAGTTTCTCGCAACCTGCAGTCGAATCGATGATCTGATCGATCCGAGGAAGAGGAAAATGGTCCTTTGGGCAGTGCTTGTTTAGTGACGTGAAGTCTACGCACATCCGCAGGATGTCCGTGTCCTTCTTTGGAACCATCACCGTGTTGGCCAGCCAGTCGCTTTCCTTTATTTCCCGGATGAAGTCTGCTGCGAGTAATCTGTTGATCTCCTTGCGGATAGCTTCGGCTCGTGGCTCCGACAGTCTTCGGATAGACTGCTTGACTGGCTTGGTGTCTGGGAAGACTTTGAGTGCGTGCTCGGCGAATTCCCTGGGAACTCCTGGCATGTCCGCAGGACACCAGGCGAAGATTTCCCAGCGCTCACGGAGGAATTCGACGAGCGCGCCTTCCTATGCGGTGCTGAGGTCGTTGGCGATCAGCGCCGTCTTGGAGGCGTCTGTCGGATGGACCTGCACTTTCTTGGTGTTGACGGTGGAGTCGAAGGACATGTCGGGTGCGTTCTGCCTTGTGACTGGGGGTAGCCCATTGTCCGTCACCTCGCGAAGCCTTACAAGCTCGTCTTGCATGCCGAAGGACTGGGAGATTTTGTTGAAATCCCTGTCACATTGGTCCGATCGGGTGAAGCTCCCGTGGACTGTGATGACGCCTCTTGGTCCTGGCATTTTGAGTAGTAGGTATGCGTAATGTGGGACGGCCAAGAATCTTGCAAATGCTACACGCCCCAAGATGGCGTGGTACTGCGACGGCCAGTCCACCACTTCGAATTCTAGGTGCTCCTGCCGAAAGTTGTCCGGCTTCCCGAAGATGACGTTGAGTCCTATTTTGCCCAGAGGGAATATGCCCTTTCTTGGGACAATGCCGTGGAACGTTGTGTCTGATTGTTCCAGGCTGCATTGCGGGATCCGCATAGCTTCTAGAGTGCTTGCGAACATTAGGTTGATGCCGCTGCCGCCGTCCATGAAGACGCGACTCATCTCGAAGCCTCCGATCTGCGCCTCCAGCACCAGGGCAGCATGACCTGGGCGAGGGATCTGGCAAGGGTGATCCGCGCGAGTGAATGTGATGCAGGACTCCGATCCGCTGAGGTACTCAGGGATTGCAGGCGGAGTTGCCACGGCCAAGTTGATTTGTCGGGTGATTTTCTTCTGCACCCTGTTGGTAGGGCGTCCCTTCTGGATCATATTAAGTGCTCCCTTTGGTGGGGGGTATGGGACCCCGGCGTTGTTTTGCGCTGGTGCGACTGGCTGATTTGGGCCTCCAATAGGCGGCGGTGGAGGAGCTCCGTGCGCTATTTCACCTGGTGCGGGTGCGTTTCCGAACGCAGGGATTGGGGCTTGTTGCCTCATCTGCACCATGCCTTCACTGAGTTTCTAGAACTCGCGGCAGTCCTTGAGCATGTGGCTGGCTTTCTTTTTGCCATCCTGCTTGTCGATGTAGAAGTGGATGGTGCATGGACCCGAAAGTTTGTCGAATGCTGAGGGTCCGTTGTCACGGTCGCGGCGTTGCCACGACTGCGTTGGTCGTCCGCTGTCGCGGAAGTTTCCACTACGGTATCCTCCGCTGTTGCGGCTGTTGTCGTTACGGCGGTCGGCATAGCCGGCCGCGACCATGTCGGGTCCGTCGCGGTCCTCGTAGACGCGCGATCTCCTCTTGCTGCGGCGTTCACGTCTTCAGCTGTAGTCGTCCTCTTCGTCTGATTGCGCTCGTTGGATGCAGTCTTTGCCGTCTGCCCAACTGTTGGCGATTTCCATGAGGTGGTCGAGTGTCTTGGGCTTTACGCGCCCAAGTTCCTCCTTGAAGTCTGGGCGCCTGACGCCGTCCCTGAAGGCGTCGATGGCCCTTTCTTCGGAGATGTGTGCTGCGGAGTTTTTGGTCGTAGACCAGCGTAGTATGTACGAGCGAATAGATTCACCCGTTCTCTGAGTGCAGGCTCGCAACTCTTCGATGGAGGCTGGCCTCTTGCTGGTGCCTTTGAAATTTTGGATGAAGCTGTAAGCGAGCTCCTCCCAGCTTCAGATGGATCCTGATGATAGGCTGCTAAGCCAGACCCGCGCCGCGCCTGTCAGCTGTAGCTGAAGGCATTGCATGGCGGTTTCTTTGTTGCCTCCGTGAAGCTTGACGGATGACAGATGGTCGCTGAGCCAGGACTTTGGATCTTGCGTGCCGTTGAACTTTGGAGTATCCGAAGGAAGCTTGAAGTTGCGTGGCATCTGTGTTCGCCAAACGGATTTGCTGAAGCATCGAGCTCCGCAGAGTTCTCCTTCGTCTTCATCCATCTCAGATTCAGACGAGCATGCGCGTTTGGCGCGTGCTTTGTCGATCTTGCGCTGCGTAAGCTTGTCTCTGGCGTTGTAGTCGCTTTTATGGCGGTGCGAGCTCTTCTTCCTTCGAGGAAGGTCGTGCTCCTCTTCCTCTTCGGATGAGGGGGTGGGGCTCCGATCGCGTCTGACCGGAGCTTTCTTCTTCGGCTCCGCAGGAGCGTCTTCGTGGAGCGCAGCTCCGATTAGGCCTAGTCCAGTGAGTGCGGACCTATGCATGGCCCTTTTTGGGTCCCCCTACGGAGGTGGGTGAGCCGCGAGATACGCAGTGGCTGCCATGATCGCGGCTTGTGGCGTCTTCGGGATGATGTTGCCGTCGGCATCCATATCCATGAACGATGTGTGGAGAGTTCGGGTCACATCACGTCGCTCCTTGGGATCCATGTTCTCCACCCGAGAGCGGTGCTTGTTTCCCTGGTTTCCATTTGTGCTAGAGCCGGGTGCCGCGGCGGAGAGTGCAGCTCGTCGCGCGCTGGACTCGGAGGCTGCTTGCTTGCATTTGTCCAGTGTCTCCTGGATCTTGACTTGTTTCTTGTGCTCCTCGATGAGGAGGTAGTGGTATGCCATTAGTAGGTCGCGTGAGGCGTCTGCAGGTAGGACGGTGTCGCCTGCGACAGCACGGCGCGCCTGCACCCATCCTTCTTTGCTAAGTTGGATGACGTGACCGTTGCTTTCCCTGTTGGGGGGGGGGGGGGACCGGCTTCTTCTGTTTTCGCCGTTTTCGCCGTTTCGGTTGGGCGCCGGGTTAGGCGCTTCCTCGTCGGTTTGGATGACTGCGGCGCATAGGTAGCGCCTGCAGATTGGTTGACTGCTGCCGCAGCTTTCGGATCCGGAACCGTAGGTCCCTTCATCCGAAGGTGGATCGCATAGATCGGAGTTGCAGCAGCTGCTGCTGTAGAACTCGTCTGTCGATGGTGACGTGCGTAGCACGGGGTGTGGAGCCCACGAACACGGCCTGATTGATGGCACGGGCACCCGCTCGGGGAGGCGGAGGGTGCCAGTTTGACCCACCTGGAAGCAGAAGCTCCCGAACAAAATTTCGAGTCCGTCGCCTACGGGCTCGAAATCCTTCATGGTGGCCGGCGAGTGGGCAGTGAAGTCGAAAGCGCCGAAGAGGAGGTGATTCTCCGTCGCCGCGGAGTTGTAGATCGATCGGGTCGGAACCGTCACGACCGCACAATCAGCAGCCCCAATTCCCACAGACGGCGCCAATTGACGAGGTTTAATCTCGTCAATGCCCATTGTTATGGACTTGGGTTTTGGAGAAGATGGGGATGCTGGAGATCGTGGCACGGTTAACAGACAAGCAACCAGGGGACACGAGATTTACCCAGGTTCAGGCCCCCGGAGGGAAAACCCTACTCCTGCTTGTCTGCTCTTGATTACGGCAGAACCGAAGATTACAGGGTGTGCAGATTCGATCTGGCGTGGATGCGTGTGCGAAAGTATGAGTCGAGAGATCTAGGACGTGCCCTCTTGGCCTTTATATAGACTTAGGCAGGTCCCGGGCATAGTCCTAGTCGGTTACAAGTTCTAGGGTTTTACCCCTTTGAATTTCCTATCTCCGCTAGACTTGTTCTCCAAGGATCCGAAGGCGTCATGGGCCTTGGCCACCCGAAAATCTTCAGGGGCCAGCGTATATCTGCTGTGGGCCTTCCTTGGGCCGGACCAGGTATGCTGAAGTCATGTACCCGTAGGGTATAACCATGTCAGCTGGCACAGCGAAGGGAGGCGGGGGCTCGGGGTGGTTGGCGGCGGTGTCCTGCGCGAGGTGGGGAGGAGGAGGAAATCGCGAGGGGATTGGGGAAGGAGAGACGAGGTGGGGCGCGTGCGTGGTCGGGTGAGGTGGGACCTAGTGGGGTGGGCCAGGGGATGGCGGCAGCAAGGGTGAGTGGTGGCGGCGGCTTGGGGGAGTAGATAGGGTTAGAGTTAGGTCTCGGGTAGGGAAACTAGGGTTTGAGGTTAGGGTTTTTATTGGGCCGGAGTTGTAGGTGGCCTGGCCTAATGGCTGGCCTGCCTTCTCTGGTCCAAAAAAAATATTAAGATTGTTTATTTTCATTTTAAAGATACTTTTGTAAATAATTTTTAGACAAAAAAAATATTCGAAAGGACCGAAGTTTTGTATTTTAAATAAATAGGAAGGGATATTTGTAGAAAACAAAATAGGCTTTTAATGAAAAAAATTTCAAATGGTAAAATATGCATGATGCCCTGATGGTGCACAAAGTAGGAACCATAAGCGATTTTCTAGTAGTGGTTTTACCCGGGATGCTACAGGTCCAACCCGGACTTGCTCCCGCTCTTAAGTGTGTGACCCGGCAAGATCATGGCTACTCGTACACGATTGGAGTTCGACACACAATCGATCAGTCGGCAGCGGCTCCTAGCAGAACTTGTCGACTCCCAAGTACCAAAGAGTCATGACGGCTTGCCTTTCCAATGCGACTTGCTTCCGAGTCCCTTTTGCCTCATGATATACCTTGTCAGACTATAGGCGAATAATTGTCATCCCTTAAATAGTCCGACTCTCTTCTCTATCCGAGATAAGTGATTCACCCGACTAACTCTTAGTCGACAGCCTCGGTTAATACTTAACCGAGTCATGCATGGCCATGCTTTCCGAATCATATCTTCTGAGAGGGCCCAGAGAATATCTCTCCGAGTGGAGGGGCAAAATCCCATCTTGGTTATTCACATCACGCAGCTTGATTCTCAGTCGACCCGAACTCTGCCTTTATAACTGCCCAGTTACGGATCAGCGTTTGATAGAACCTAAGTCGGTGATTCTCAACTCGGACTATGCAACAACCTCAGGTCTAAGGATTACATTAATTGAGATAAACAAATGACAACTTCGTTGTACCTCAATATGGGTCAATCCGACTCGCTAAACTCTTTAGCCGAGTCTGTGTAAGTCGGAATGGCATCTCCATGCCCATTGCAAGTGGAACCGAGTCATCAAGCCGGCTTTCACATTGGTCTAAGTTGTGTGTCCAGCACAACCTCGATGATCAAGGATATTTAGTACAAACAACATGAATGCATAGTTCCACAACCGAATCACATATTCAATGATATACATTAGATATTTATACAAGGACAACTTTATATCTTTATGAATACAATGGGAAATCCCATCATACATGATTGCCTCTAGGGCATATTCCCAACACACTGGGCTGAGTCTACCCATTGGGGCTGGCCTGTGGGCCAGGGCAAGGTTGGCCTCCACGCGATATTACAAATATTACATACTGATACGTCATAAACATATCTATAATTTTTGATATTCCATGCTTGTTTAGTATCAACTTTGCTATGCTTTGTCTACACTTTGAGGTATTTTTATATATTTTCTGGGACTAACCTATTAACAAGCTGCCGCGGTTCCACTTGCTTGTTTTCTGCTGTTTTTGGTTTCAGAAAAGTTAGTAAGGAAATATTCTTGGAATTGGACGGGACAAAAGCAAAAGTCAATATTTTACCAGAGAGAACACATATCTAGAGGAGAGACGGAGGCGAGCCATAGGGCGGCCACACCCTCCCAGGCGCGGGTCCACCCTAGGTCACGCCAGGGCAGGGTGTGGGCCCCCTGGCCGGCCTCCGACCTCGCCTCTTCACCTATAAAAGCCCCCAATGCAGAAACCCTAAGCACCCGATCAGAGCTCCACAAAATAGTCTATAGCCGCCGCCATCATCCCTAGATCAGGGGGTCCGAAGCTCTTCCCGGCACCCTGTCGGACGGGAGAGATCATCCCGGAGGCCTTATTCATCACCATGCCAGCCTCCGGTATGATGCGTGAGTAGTTCACCCTTGGACTATGGATCCATCTAGTAGCTAGATGGTTGTTTCTCCTCCTTTGTGCTATCATGTTTAGATCTTGTGAGATCCGTTCATGATCAAGATCATCTATTTGTAATCATACATGTTGTGTTTGTAGGGATCCGATGGAGTTGAGATACTATGTCAGATTCATTATTGATTCTATCATATCTTATTGATTATTGATTCTATCATGTCTGTGTTGTTTGTGATCTTGCAAGCTCTCTATTGCTAGTAGCTATCTAGGCCAAGTAGATGCTTGTGACTCCAAGAGGGAGTATTTATGCTCGATAGTAGGTTCATGCCTCTAGTAATCTAGGGAAGTGACAGGAATCTCTAAGGTTGTAGATGTGTTGTTTCTACTAGGGATAAAACAACAATCTTTTGTTCATGGAACAATTGTATTGTTTACTTTACACACATTGCTTAATGCAATTATCCATTGTTTGCAACTTAATACTGGAGGGGGTTCGGATGATAACCTAAAGGTGGATTATTAGTCATATATGCAGTTGGATTACGGTCTATGTATATTATTGTAATGCCCAATCAAATCTCATAGGAATCATGATGTCTAGTATGTGCATTGATGCTTTCTCAACATGTCAATTGGCCCGCTATAATTTGTTCACCCAGCATGTTATCTATGTTAAGAAGAACACCTCTAGTGAACTGTGGACCCTGGTCCAATCTTTACCATTGTTATATCATCTACTGTTACCGTTTACTTTATACCAGCAACTATTACCTTCCACACTATACGTTTAATCCTTTGTTTTCAGCAAACTAGTGAGATTGACAACCTCACTGTAAGTTGGGGCAAAGTCTTGAGTTTGTGTTGTGTAGGATTCCAAGTTGTTAGCAACACCTTGGAGTTGTTTCCTTGCTCCTACTGGTTCGATAACCTTGGTTTCATAAATGAGGGGAGACTTGCTACTTGCTCATCACACCTTGCTCTTGGGGTTTTCCAACGAGGCTCTACAGTGATCTGAGCCCATCAAGATTTTCTGGCGCCGTTGTCGGGGAGTTAAGGATAGCTTTACAAGGGGAGTCATTCACAACCACTCTCTTTACTTTGTTTTTGTTTTGCTTGTTTTCTTTTGCTTTGTTTTGCTTGATTCTTTTTTATCAAAAATTACAAAAAGTTAGTTTCGTTTGGTTTGCCTTTTCTTATAAAAAACACACAAAAAATAGTTCTTCCTATAGTTGTCACCTTGCTCTAGCTCACCATGTTGATCCCTAAGTTCACCCTGAAAGACCTTTCAATAGGTAGTGGCTCTATAATTGGGAAATAAAATATTGAAGATTTCTTTAATCATATTAGCAAACATGAGGATATTGAGGATAGATCCTTAGAAGAACTTGCTCCTAATTATGAAATTGCTGCAGCTTCTTTAGTTCACATGTTGGAGGCTAGGTTTGTTAACCTTAGCCCCATGATGCAAATAATGTTTCTTAAACTTAAAGAAATTGAGGATACTGAAAAGAGATATTTTATTCTGGAAACTTTGCTAAAGGAGTTCAATGATGTTGCTAAAGAAGCTAAAAAGTTCTTTGATCGTTTTAATATGCTAGGCTCATGTGTAGATGTTATGGATACATTAGAAAAGTTGGATAAAATCAAACCCAATGGATAGGAAATTAAAATACCCATACCTTTTAAAATTGTAGAATGCATGAAGGCTTAGAAACAAATTTTGATTGAATTGTTCCTGAAAACCCATTTGATGAAAGAAGTGAAGCCAAGGGTGTTGATGATCCTCTATAACTCATTTGGATGACATACGTTTCCTGGTTGAAGAAATTTCGAGTATTGATCTTAATGCTTCTTCATTTGAAAATACTTGATTCTTGCTTCTTGTGCCTAACTTAAAGGCGTTAAAGAAAAGTACTTCTTGGGAGATAACCCAATAGTTTTATTGAGTCTTGGAAGTTATTACTTCTATAATAACCTCTTCTTATCCTTTTTCTTTGATTTTTGTGCCAAGAATAACCTCTAATGAGAGAGAAGTGAGATTTGGGGAAGTTGTTGTCTCGAAACAGAATTTTTTGCGTCACTATAAAAATTTGTGAAAAATCTGTATGTCACATTGAGGTGTAATTTTCTGAGTAAATTCCCCAGGTTGTTATCTAACTTTCGTTAGATCAACACTTTTCGATTTTAGCAACAGAAGGTTTTCAAAAAAATGGTTTTTTACCTGCTGGTCTGTTTTGGTAGATTTCTGCCATTATTTGCATTTGCCTCTTTATCGGTTTATTTTTGAGTTCTTCTTGATCACTTGAGCTTTTTAAAGGAATTTCTATAGTTGCTTTTTTAATGAAGGTTTTACTTGTGTTGACACTGAACCCAAAGGTTTATTCTTTTGAATGCACTAATGTTGCTAATGAAGATTGTGTGAAGTTTTGTATGAAGAAAATTTTCAAGTGTAGGGGAAGAATGATGTGATGAGATGAAGAACGGACAAAAGCTCAAGCTTGGGGATGCCACCCCGTGTCACCCCAAGAAATATTCAAGAGGTACAAGCGTCAAAGCTTGGGGATTCCCAAGGCATCCCCTTCTTCATTAATAAAAAATTTAGGTCTCTTTCTAGACACTTCATTTTTATTGTTTCATGCACTGTTGTGTTGTTCTTGGAGCGTCTTAGTTTTTTTTTGGTTTTCGTTTGCTTATTTCGCTGTGTTGTTTCAAATAAGTTGATTGGTGTTGGAAAAGAGTAGAAAGTTTCATGCTTAAGTGGTACAAAAGGGATCTTGCTTTGACTGTGATTTAGACTTTATCATGTCATGCTAGATGTTGTTTGACCTTATGCTTAGTGATTATTGCTGTAGCATGACTTGTTCCAAAAAATTGAGATTGCTTACTGTGCCTTGAAAGAATCATGCATTGTTTTAGCATACAAAATCATAATATTGTGGTATTCTCCTTTGATGCTTTGTTTGGGTTGACTTGGCACATGCTCACACAATGTTATGACTATGAACAAGTCACCTTAGCCTCTATGATCATTTAGTTTTTGACTTGTGATACCACTTTATGCTCTGATTGATAATGTTTTGTCGCTCTTCATGATTATGGCCATTATTGCTCTCTTAGTTGGTCGCTCCCAGTCTTTTGCTAGCCTCCACTTGTATTGAGTAAGCTCTACTCATGCATCCAACTCCCAAGAAACCAAGTTATTCCAAAGTGTCCACTATAAATTCCTATGCATGGTGTGTTACACCATTCCAAGTATATTCATGTTTTTATCTATCTTCCAAATTAAACTTGTTATGTCAAAATTAGTGATTAAAGCTCTCACAAACTTGATGTCACACCTTATTTTTCTTGCCCCTAATAAACTTGAACCATTGTGTCATATATGTTGTATATGCTTGCACTTATAAGTTGGGAATTAGTAGAACCATGTTGTCATAGGGAACACTTTCAACACCTGTATATATTACCCAGTTGATATCATGATCTTTTGTTTATGGATGTTGGCGGTGTGAAATAAAAGCGGATCTTGTAAGTTCATGGAGTCATCTATATGTGTTAGAGAAATGTCTGGGCGGCTAGCCTAAGCCATGCCTAATCATGGTTGAAACTTGCATCATCACCATAGTGAGCAATCCATGAAGCATCCTCGAAAAAAATAGAAAAAAGAGAAAAAAATATATGCACCATGCTCATAGTAAATAAAAGAATTGCTGAGATGCTCACTGTCTGTTGCCTTGTAATTTTGATATGGGATAGCTCCGGTGTCATGGGGCAAGGGGTACCCCGTTGGTGATTCTTTATGATACACATATACTTACAATGACAAGAACTTGCTTGTGACTAAAGTTGAGTAGCATGAGGAACGGCCCTCGTACTCAAGGGACGTGAGATTGCCAACTTATGATTTGTCAAGCATATACTCCATACTTTGTTCACTTTAACCTTAATCGCTTCAAGATGCTTATGATAGGGGCAATGAGAGCTGAAAGCTAATAAGTACCATAATTTTTGGAATCTCTTTATGAAACTTGAAATCCCTGCTTCCATGTGAAGGGCCTTTCTTCCTAATTTTATATTGAGTCTCCACCTTCTATCTTTATGCACCAATTAAGAGAGCATAGTTCTCATTCTTAGTTTTATGTGCATTGTCCCAAAACTTATTGATTGATTCATAATGTTGATATTGCTTGTTCTTGAACTATTTGTATCTAGTAACCCTTATGAAATTTGAAGGTGACCTATGCATTTATGTTTTTCTACTCCATGAGGGACGAGCTGAATACCACTATGCTATGTTTTTTATATGTGAAACAAACAAACGTCTTTCAATGCATTGTTATTCATGATTTTTGTTTGTATCTTTTCATGTTGCAACATAGTTGATTTGTCTTATTGTTCGAACTTCATCTTTCATGCTCATGTTTAGATTACATTGATCCCAGCTTTCAATGTTTTGCTAATGGGGTTTGATCATGATTGTGATGGTGCATATCACCTAAAAAATTATTCTTTTTTATCACTTACCTACTCGAGGACGAGAAGGAGTGATACTTAGAAACGTATCTATAATTTTTGTTGTTCCATGCTTGTTTAGTATCTACTTTGCTTTGCTTTGTCCATACTTTGAGGTGTTTTATATGTTTTTTGGTACTAACCTATCAACAAGATGCCACAGTGCCAGTTGCATGTTTTCTTCTGTTTTTGGTTCCAAAAAGGCAGAAAATCAATATTCTCGAAATTGGACGGGACAAAAGCCAAAGTCAATATTTTGCCGTGGGGAACACGGAGCCGGAATACGAGACGGAGGAGACTCACCAGGGGGCCACACCCCCTGCCCGCACGGGTGGGTCCACCCCTCGCCTGGAGGGGGTGTAGCCGCCCTGGTGGCCCCCTGCCTCGCCTCTTCGCCTATAAGAAGCCCCCGATGCCTAAACCCTAAGCACCCGATCAATATTCCACAAAACCGTCTGTAGCCGCCGCCACCATCGTCCCTAGATCAGGGGGATCTGAAGCTCTTCCCAGCACCCTGCCGGAGGGGAGATCATCCCGAAGGCCTTCTTCTTCATCATGCCAGCCTCCGGTATGAAGCGTGAGTAGTTCCACCTTGGACTACGGGTCCATGTAGTAGCTAGATGGTTGTTTCTTCTCCTTGTGCTTTCATGTCTAGATCTTGTGAGCTCCGTTCATGATCAAGATCTCATCTATTTGTAATCATGCATGTTGTGTTTGCGGGGATCCGATGGATATTGAGATTACTATGTCAGATTGATTAATGGTTTTGTCTTATTGATTGTATCATGTCTGTGTTGTTTGTGATCTTGCATGTTCTCCGTTGTTAGTAGCTATCTTGGCCAAGTAGTTGCTAGTGACTCCAAGAGGGGGTATTTATGCTCGATAGTGCGTTCATGCCTCTATTTAATCTAAGGGAAGTGACAGAAATCTCTAAGGTTGTAGATGTGTTGTTGCCACAAGGGAGAAAATAACGGTCTCTTGTTCATGAACAAGTGGATTGTTTACCCTACACACTTTGCTTAAAGCAGTTGTCTATTGCTTGCAACTTAATATTGGAGGGGGTTCGGATGATAACCCAAAGGTGGACTTTGTAACACCCTCGGATCGGCCCTATGCAAGTTTTAGCGCTTTCCTCCAAATCCGCATAGAAACGATTCAAAGGTGCCTACCAGGCACCTTCGTGCGGGTGGAAAATGAAGTAATATCATTACACAATAGTCCTCGATGGAACCCACAAAACATATATATACAACAACTACTCAAAGAGTCAAGAATACAGATATATAGTACAAAGATCCAAATCACCTTAAAAACAATACATCATCCGAGTATGGACAAGATGCAAATTGAGCTAAGAGCCCTGAAGAATAACCAATGGCATCCATAACCCTGCACAGGCCAAGCCGGAAGGGTAACCCTGCTAAGGACGTCGATCTCAAAACCTGCCAAAACAAAAGGGGTGCCGGTAAAGGGCAAACGAAAAAGAGAGCGGTCAGTACTGAGGCAAGTACATGGCGAGGCTAGAATTCGGCTGAGGAAACTCACACGGTTGGCAGTTTTATTCATTCTTTCCATGGTGGTTATCCAACTTACTAGTCATATCAGATACAAGTTAACAGTAAACTTTAGTTATAATTGTCTATGATCGAGAACTGTGCTCCAAGTCGTCCATAACCGCGGACACGACTTCTCGAAAATATTTAACCCTGCAGGGGTGGACCAAAGTTCCCACACGCACCTACACCCTTGTTGTCAGATCAGGTAGGTACAAGATCACAAAACATACACCCAACGGTATGTCGACGGTGTTTCGGACATGACGTTTCCCAGACCCAAAGCAAGTACATGGGGGCCACCCCACTAAGCTACCCGCAACGAAGTTGGCCGGCTCCGAAACGGACCCATAGGTTTGCGTCAATGGCTGTAAACGACTAGGAACCCGAAAGTGTGTCTGGGCTTGTCGATACCGCGAAAACACTCCGCATTTGTTCCTAAACAGTACAGGCACTTCACGCGCAATCGTAAATAAAACAGTAAAGCATGGCATAAGTACAGGATAGTAATAAAGCCCCAAACTACTTTGTGGCCCTAGTACAGTACTTTGAAATTATGTACTAAATCGATGGGGGTGCCCACACACCCTACTTGTGGTTAGCGCGCTCGATCTCGGAACAGGTGTCAAGAACTCGGGGTCCTACGGGCACCAGTGAGCGGTTAGAAACCAAATATTGTCTATTACCCACTGGTGCCTCTGCATTATTTACCTACTTTCAATTTTAGTTATTAAACAGTAATTAAATCCATGATCATCTCCATCATTAAGCATGTGCCAACCACCCAACAACGGTGGAACCTCGACGACGCGAAGCGGCACCTGAGTAAGGAACTACGACTCGCAAGGCCGACTGTCTACCAAACAACAGGTAATAGGAGATGTCCATGGAAATATAGAGGCTGCAGGTAAGTATAAAGGGGCTCGGAATCTATAGCATCGCAAGACACATAGCAATAGATCAACAGGAGGGAATAAAAACTATAAAAGTAAGATAGGTAGAAAGGGGGAGAATGCTCGCCTGAAAACATTGCCGAAGGTTCATCTGAAGATCGGGTCAACACTCGCATCAACTCATCGTCCTAGTCCATGAAGAAGCGATGCACTAAAGAAACACCGGATGAACTATTTAATACTACGGCAAAAGATCGGGCACGATGCATGTATGATGTATGATATGGCAAAGATGCGGTGCAATTAGACAATATTAAGCGGAACTGGGGTCCCGACAATTAATTAGTAGGTTTAGGTTGTTTAGATACCCCACAATTTAAATGTTGTATTAACAAGGCAAAATATATCACCGGTTCACTACACAAATTTAAATGGAGTCAATATAGGACTAGAATCGCCCGCATATGGTCTCCATATTTATTTATTAGGTGAATCGACAATATACCCCCAAACCACAATATGTATGTGAGTATGAACAATTTATATGCAACAAGATATATGGTCATATATTATGAAAATATAGGGATCTCGAGATAGGGGTCACACATGGGTATCGACGATCTTGGCGTTCGCCGAGGGTTCATGTGCGGTCTCTAGGATCGGTCTTCGGATCCTCAGGATTAGGTCTTCGGGTGTCCGTGAACGACTTGTGGTTTTCGAGGGGTTCGGTTCGGTCTCCGAGGTTCCTTGCTTCTTGGGATCTCTCTGCTTCATCTTGGTGTCCCGAACTGAAACCATGGGGTGGCAACTACGGATGGCACCCGCGGCTATTGGGTGCGGGTGAAGCTTAACCAAACCCGCACCCGCAATATTACATCTTTCCCGTAACCCTACCCGCGCCCGCACATGGGTATAGATTTTGTCCCATACCCGCACGCGCCGTAGGTAAAAAACCCGCGGGTAGTACCCACCCATCAGTCCAAACAACTTAACAAAGCATTGTAATGACACAATATATAAAAAATAATAACATATATTTTCATTCATTCACAGTTTCAGCAAGCAAGCAAATCTATATTAAATAATGGAAAGACATAGACAAACGCATGATATATGTGAATAAAAAGGTGACGACAAAACATAAGTTGAGTATGAAGTATATAGTTCAAACTTTGAAGTCTCAAAAGAATTGCAAAACAGCCACACGGCATACCACAATCAGCCGCGACACTAGTCAACTCCAGAAGTTCACAATTTAAATACTAAAATAAAGGTTCAAATGACGACAACATAAATCTAATCATCATACTTCAACACTATGAAGGCACCAAAAAATGACGGTTAATCTCCAGCAAACAAATATGTCCATCCTTTTCCATGTCAAAGTGCCAAATCCTAGTTTGGAAAATAAATTGTAGAACATGAGAAATTTGAATGTTTAAAATAACAAAATGATATGTTGGTAGATGGTAAGTACGAACCTCCACCCCCTCTTGGATGTCCTGGAGGCATGTCCAAAAGCTAGACTCTCCTTTATAAGCATATGCAACGAATAGACAAGTATGAACAACGGAGAAAGTAATAGAAAATGTAAAGATAATGCATTATTTGCTCACCTTTTAAGTTGTTTCTAAGCCAATCTTGTGAGCACATTAAGACCTCCAACATATGCGATGTTAGACGACTCCTATGCTCATTAATTATTCTACCACTTGTACTAAAAGCTGATTCTGAAGCGACCGTTGTGACAGGAATAGCAAACACATCTCTAGCTACCTTCCTCAAGGTTGGATATCTTGTTCCAGCTACCTTCCACCAATCCAACACATTGAACTTTTCAACATAAGGCAGTAAGGCATCAGTCAAGTACTGCTCTATTTCACCCTGAAGTTTAGCTATTGTAGGCCTTTGCTGAGCAACAATATCATGGAAGATATTCATGATTGCAGGAGCTTCTGTTGCAGAAAGTATGTTAACTTCAGTTGGCTGATATGCATCTTCTTACACCTCATACTCCTCTAGCAATGCATGAAGAGTAGCAACTATGCCATCAACCTTCTCCTTACACTCATATGAAGATGGCTCAACTCCATGAAGCATGGCAAAGCAGGCTACCAACATATGCTTTTTATAACAAGGATCAAGAAGTGTAGCTATGCCCATTAGACCTTGAATGTCATTCCAGTACTTGTCAAATTTTGTATTCATATGTTCTGTCATTTCTTTGATAATTGGGTTGCTAGAAGTTGCCCACTGCCTCATTTTCATTTTAATTTCACATATATTAGGAAAGTAAATATTGGCAGTCACATAATCTGTTCCTGAGAACAACTCGGTTATCTCATAGAACAATCTAAGTCTATCTACAACATCAGTAGCAAACTCCCATTCTTTATCATTAGGTAGATACACATACTGCTTGTCCACATGTTTTGCACATTCAAACACAGCTCTATAAGGTAAAGCAATATCCAACACTATGAAAGTAGAGTTCCACCTAGTCTTGCAATCAAGTTTCAACCTTCTTGTTATTTTAACTTTTTTAAACTTTGCCATCTCCTCAAACTTCTCCCACCTCTTAGGTGTGGCAATCCAATATGCCACACTTTCACGAAAGTTATCAATAGCTGGCTTCATAACATCGAACCCATCTTTCACTACAAGATTTAAGATATGACAACAGCAACGCATGTGAACCATATTACCTTCACATAGAAGCTTCCTCTTCCCTATCATATCCACAATCAACTCAATTGCCTTGTCATTTGTTGTGCAGTTGTCAACTATCACAGTCATCAACTTTTCATCAATATTCCAATCAACCAAGGCCTCATGGAGTTGCTCAGCTATAACCTCCTTATTATGTGGTGCTGGGACATAAATAAACCTACAATATGCATAATGTTAAACAATTAGGGAGTAAGAATAAACATGGAGAACTTCTGAAAACCTGTATTAGGGCCTTATGAGCAACATACCTCATGAGAATGCTCCTAAGATTCCAAGATTCATCAATGAAATGTGCTGTAACAGCCATGTTGCCCTTCTTTTGGTGGTCGGTTGTATCAGTGGTGACCGCAATTCTTGATTGGACCAGCATCATGTATTCCTGAGCCTTCTATTTTTCTTTATTGTACCTATCGATAATGTCATTCCTAACAAACAAAATAAGAGGAACATATTATCTAACCGTTTTAATTTACAAAGAAGATATAGGACAAAAATAAATATAATAAAAACAACAACATATTTACCTAATAGTATTTCTTGTATGGAGTTTAAATAGGGGCTGAAGTGCATGGATGAATCTCCTAAAACCAGCATGGTCCACTATAGACAATGGATAGTCATGTAGCACCAACATGTTGCCAAGTTGTTCTCTAGCATAATCTTGATCAAACGTGTAGTTCTCAACACCTACTTTTCCATCATCTTTAGCACTCAACTTCAATGATGATTGGCCCAATGTTTTGCCATCCCTAGTCTTAATCTTCCTGAGTGTATATGACTTCAGATGTAGGGAAAGATGATTTGTACCGGAATTTCGCTCCGCCGTAAGTGTCTTGTGACAATAATCACACTTAGCCTTCCAAACTCCATCGATCTTCACCTTCTTCATTTCCTTCCAAACACCATAAGTGAGCCTACATTTGGCAGCAACATTCATCTCTTCTTCCTCTTCCTCTCCATTATCATCATCTAAAATGACGACTTGATCTCTAGAATTTCCCTCCTCTTCATTGTTGCTAGCTCTATCACTACATAAACGATTAAAACAAAAGAGAAAATTGTCAGGAAGTAAGCTGTATCACTACATAACAGAATTGTCTAGAATTTCCCCCCTCTTGAAGGAAGCGAGATTATATCTAGTATATGCTACTCATGCACTCGAAGGAAACATTATTTCAACAAAGATTTTGATTTTGGTATGCTGACTAAATACTCCAAGATCTGAAGAAGTAAGCATTATCAGGCCAATATTGTTTTTATGGATCAATGCATTATCTATAAAGATAACCGACTACAGACTAATGGCATTATCAGTACTTATGACAAAATTATATATTATACTCCTGTCGAATATATCTAGACAAATTTTAGTGCTAGATACACCCGAATTTAGACAAATTTGAGTCAACTAATATAGGTAGGAGAGAGTAGCATTTTTTGTACAATTCGTCCACAAAAACCATCAAAGATTAATTTTTCAAGTGCTATTTATCATCAGGTAATTGCCTAATTTGATGAGGGAATTGCCTAATTTGTTCCTAGCCAAAATTTCACAAAATCAGATCGTGTACAGCAGAGAGGATAAACTTACCGGGAACTTGGGCATGGGGCCGCCGGGCGCACGCGCACCACCGCTGGCCGCTTCCCGCTCGCGACACTTGCAGGACTATGATTTCTGGGCTCAGAAGTCCGATTGATCTTGGTTTCACGGCTGCGCCCAGCCTTGGGGACCGACGTGGAGAGGCGCCGGCCGGGAACCTGCCCGCTCGCTGGAGGTTGCAGCTGCGCCGTCAAAGGAGACATCTCTTGAGGGCCGCTCCCATTCTCGTCCTGTTTTCTGAACTCGCCGGCGTCATCTTCCTGATTGGTACCAACGAGGTCCTCATCTTCCAGGAAAGGAGGTACCAGAGATTCTTCCTGCAGCACGTCGCGGAGCTCGCCCGCACCATTCTCCATGGTGCTGTTGCACAAAGAGCCGGCTACCACCAACCGGCGAGGTGATGAAGGAGGGCAGGAAGTCGGGGCAGGGCGACGGCGGCGAATTCGTTGGAATCGGAGGAGACGAGGAGTCAGGGATACGCGTAGTCAGGGACGTTGACAGGAGGAAGCACTAAATTAACGGGATATAATAACTGATTAGTAGAGGTAGGCGATGTGCAGCCAAATTAATGGGATTGCATACTTGATTTTTTTCGTGCGGTTATTATTTGGTTTTCCGGTATTTATTTTTGGAAAAAATTCTATAATACTGATGGTCCACATGCCATCTACTAAGATGCCGGGTATGTGGGTATGCGGGTGCGGGTTTTTCATTACCATACCCACACCCGCAATACCCAACAGGTAGAGATTTTTGCTCAAATACTTACCCATGGGTATAACTTTACTACCATACCCTTACCCTAATGGGTAAAAACCCGCAGGGTAAGCGGGTAGCGGGTACCCGTTGCCATCCGTAGTGGCGACACTTCAAGCGACAAGGCCTTGTCGACAATACTCCTGAGCAAGTGGGTCTTCATATTGGAATTGGTAGCACCAAGGTTGCAACCACACAGAGAATTGCAAAAACCAAGGCAGTGGCAACATCCATATATACAACATGTCCAGAGGAAAACACCACATCGAGGAATGAATACGGTATCCTCAACACGATGTACCAATAGGCATGCAGAGCTTGACCTTGTAGGCGCACACACGAAGGAGGCCGGGAACGCATGGAATGGACAAGACAAGGGCGACGGCGGCTGTAGGGCGAGGTCGAGGCAGACGGAGGAGCGCTGCTGCGGCGACGGGAGCTCGGGCACCGGGCTTAGGAACAGCAGGGCAGCCGGCAGCGACGTGGGCGAGGGCGGCAGAGGGAGACGTGCTCGCAGCGGGAGTTGGTGGTGGAGTTCAGGAGAGGGTGGCCGGCCGGCGGTGAAGCAGGGGCTCAATAGGAACGAGCGGCGGCACGGGTTCGGCCAGAGAGGACATAGGCACGGGCAAGCCAGCGACCTGTGCAGGGGCAGAGATGGGGATGGGAGCTTGCGTGCCTGGCGGCAGGGCTCGCGAGCAGGGGAAGGGGCACTGCAGGGCCTCGCGGGAGGAGGTAGCTGTGGCGGAGTCTCATCGGCCGGGGCAGGCCTGGGTGCTCCTAGAGCAGACGGTGGCCGAGACGGCTTGGCGACGGGGAAAGGGGTGCACGGCGGCGGTTGGTAGCAACGAGAGGAAGGCGATATGCGGACGGGAGAGACGTGGTGAGGGTCGCGAGGGAGGAGTCGCGCTGGGTGGGTCCGCGTGGGGCCTAGGGGTATAGTGGGCAGGCACGGTTGGTGAGTGCGGGAGGTGGGGCCAGGCTTGACCGCGGGATGGACGGCGTCTCGCACATGACGGGGATGGAAAACGCGTGCGGAAGATGCACGGGGGTTTCGGCTCGGGCAAGGTGGCTTGCGTGCGATCGTGATAGGGCAGGGCCAGGGGTGCACAGCGAGCGGCAGCGACGTGGTGTATGGCCGGGTCATAGTGCGGGTGTGTGCCGATGTGTGGGTCGGGTGTGCGCAATAGGTAGTGGCGGCGGTGATGAGGGATAGGTGGGGTGGTTGGGTAGCTAGGATTGGTTCTAGGGTTTCGAAGACTAGGGTTTCAGGGGTTGTAGGCTACTGGATTGCTGAGCCTTTGTCCTGGCAGGCTGGTGGCCTCCTCCGGTTTTTTTATAATTTTTTTTATTGTATTAGATTAAACTTTTATTTTTAACAAGCCTGTATAAATAGTTTGTTTTTGTAGAGAATACAAAATATCTTGAAGACTGGGTTTTATATTTGAAATAAAGGGGAGAGATAATTATAAAACAAACTCAGCTTTCGGAAAAATAGTTTTAGCAAAACATGCATGATGTCATGATGATGCAATAAAAGAAAAGGGCAAACAATTTCTAGTTGGGGAATTCCCGGGGTGCTACAATTCAATACCACTAACAATGGATCTCGCCCTCGAGATCCGCCTCATGGTACGGGGGAGAAGGTCGACCCTCCGAAACTTCTCGCTTCGTGTATATCCTCGCGACACCACTAACAAAGATTCCTTTTTTGTCTTGAAATTGGCGACACCACCAACAAGGGGTCTTTGCTCACGTTCGTCGAGAGAACACTCCAGCAAAACATGGACGAAGGCAGAGGTCTCAAAATGTAAGGATACCTCTAACTTCTGTGAAAGTAGTGAAATTGCATCTATCCACCATTCAATGTACAAAAGTGAACGATAAGAGTAGTTGGATGGTGATCAGTCCATCGTGCACCCAAAGCATTACTCTGCACATGAATAGGAGGATTATGCAACCAACTCGCAGAATTCAGACTGAAGATCTCAACAAGCGAGGTTTGGAAACAAAGGAGGGATGGAGATTCTCATCATATCTGATGTAGATGACTTCGTCGTATTGGAAAACATCGGAGGATAGAAAGAAAAAAATTAGTGAATTTTCGGTCCACTGAAAGGTACAACAAATGAAAGATTTATCTGATAGCATGAATGTCAGATGTTGAAGCATCGTTACAAGAGGATGAAAGCGAAACCCTGAAGGTACGACGGAAACCCAACCACGAGAAATCCTGGACTTGAGAAGAAGATAAGAGAAAAGTTTCAAAACACGCAGAGGTAAGAAGAGAAAAACACAGGGGTAAGGATTAAAACCAGACCTAATCAGATCTATCCAACCGATTTTGCAAAATAGTTTTGACACTCTAAAATGGATGTTAGCTAGGTTATCCTACAGGCTGGACCAGTGGGGTATCGTAACTGCTAGGTTCTGATACCACTCTGTAACACCCTCAGATCGGCCCTATGCAAGTTTTAGCGCTTCCCGCCAAACCCGCATGGAAACGATTCAAAAGTGCCCACCAGGCACTTGCGTGCGGGTGGAAAACGAAGTAATATCATTACACAATAGTCCTTGATGGAACCCACAAAACATATATATGCAACAGCGACTCAAAGAGTCAAGAATACAGATATACAGTACAAAGATCCAAATCACCTTGAAAACAATATAGCATCCGAGTATGGACAAGATGCAAATTGAGCTAAGATCCCTGAAGAATAACCAATGTAGTCCGTAACCCTGCCCAGGCCAAGCCGAAAGGGTAACCCTGCTAACAACGTCAATCTCAAAATCTGCTAAAACAAAAGGGGTGCCGGCAAAGGGCAAAGGAAAAAGAGAGCGGTCAGTACTGAGGCCAGTACACGGCGGGACTAGAATTCGGTGGTCCTCTCCTACATAGATATATGGTGGACTGAAGAGGCAGCGCAGCATGCACTAAACAACCTATAGAGACTTGATACGACGGTCGGCTATCAGAAAGGGATAAGAAAGACCTATTCGGAACCAAGCTAATACTACCACCAAACATACCCATCCTGGAATTTCCCCCCTCAAGACCAAACGAGGAAGTCATGCTGAGGAAACTCACATGTTTGGCAGTTTTATTCATTCTTTCCATGGTGGTTATCTAACTTACTAGTCATATCAGATACTAGTCATATTATAACAGTAAACTTTAGTTATAATTTTCTATGATCGAAAACTGTGCTCCAAGTCGTTCATAACCGTGGACATGGCTTCTCAAAAAGATTTAACCTTGCAGGGGTGCACCAAAGTTCCCACACGCACCTACACCCTTTTTGTCAGATCAGGTAGGTACAAGATCACAAAACATACACCCAACAGTATGTCGACGGGGTTTCAGACACGACGTTTCCTAGACCCAAAGCAAGCACATGGGGGCCACCCCACTAAGCTACTCACAACGAAGTTGGCCGGCTCCGGAACAGACCCAGAGGTTTGCGTCAATGGCTATAAACGACTGGGAACCCGAAAGTGTGTCTGGGCTTGTCGATACCGTGAAAACACTCCGCATTTGTTCCTAAATAGTACAGGCGCTTCACGTGCAATCATAAATAAAGCAGTAAAGCATGGCATAAGTACAGGATAGCAATAAAGCCCCAAACTACTTTGTGGCCCCTGGTACAGTACTTTGAAATCAGATACTAAATCGATGGGGGTGCCCACACACCCCACCTATGGTTACCGCGCTCGATCTCGGAGCAGGTGTCAAGAACTTGGGGTCCTACGGGACACCAGTGAGCGGTTAAAAACCAAATATTGTCTATTACCCACCGGTGCCTCTGCATTATTTACCTACTTTCAATTTTAGTTATTAAACAGTAATTAAATCCATGATCATCTCCACCATTAAGCATGTGCCAACCACCCAACAACGGTGGAACCTCGACGACGCGAAGCAGCACCTGAGCAAGCAACTACGACTCGCAAGGCCGACTGTCTACCAAACAACAGGTAATAGGAGGTGCCCATGGCAATATAGAGGTTGCGGGAAAGTATAAAGGGGTTCGGAATCTATAGCATCGCAAGACAGATAGAAATAGATCATGAAGACTATAAAATTAAGATAGGTAGAAAGGGGGAGAATGCTCGCCTGAAAACATTGCCGAAGGCTCATCTGAAGATCGGGTCAACACTCGCATCAACTCATCGGCCTAGTCCGTGAAGAAGCAATGCACTAAAGAAACACCGGATGCACTATTTAATACTACAGCAAAAGATCGGGCATGATGCATGTATGATGTATGACATGGCAAAGATGCGGTACAATTAGACAATATTAAGAGGAACCGAGGTCCCGACAATTAGTTAGTAGGTTTAGGTTGTTTATATACCCCACAATTTAAATGTTGTTTTAACAAGGCAAAATATATCACCGGTTCGCTACACAAATTTAAATGGAGGCAATATAGGACTAGAATCGCCTGCATATGGTCTCCATATTTATTTATTAGGTGAATCGACAATATACCCCCAAACCACAATATGTATGCGAGTATGAACAATTTATATGCAACAAGATATATGGTACTATATTATAAAAATATAGGGATCTCGAGATAGGGGTCACACATGGGTATCGACGATCTTGGCGTTCGCCGAGGGTTCATGTTCGGTCTCTAGAATCGGTCTTCGGATCCTCGGGATTAGGTCTTCGGGTGTTCATGAAGGACTTGTGGTTTTCGAGGGGTTCCATTCGGTCTCCGAGGTTCCTTGCTTCTTGGGATCTCTCTGCTTCATCTTGGTGTCCCGAACTGAAACCATGGGGTGGCAACACTTCAAGCGATGAGGCCTTGTCGACAATGCTCCTGAGCAAGTGGGTCTTCATATTGGACTTGGTAGCACCAAGGTTGCAACCACACAGATAATTGTAAAAACCAAGTCAGTGGCAACATCCATATATACAACATGTCCAAAGGAAAACACCACATCGAGGAATGAATACGGTATCCTCAACACGATGTACCAACAGGCATGCAGAGCTTGACCTTGTAGGCACACACACGAAGGAGGCCAGGAACGCATGGCATGGACAAGACAAGGGCGACGACGGATGTAGGGCGAGGTCGAGGCAGACGGAGGAGCGCTGCTGCGGCGAGCTGGGGCATCGGGCTCAGGAATAGTAGGGCAGCCTGTGGCGACACGGACGAGGCCGGCAGAGGGAGACGTGCTTACAGTGGGAGTTGTTGGTGGAGTTCAGGAGAGGGTGGCCGGCCGGCAGTGAAGCAGGGGATCGACAGGAACGAGCGGCGGGGCGGGTTCGGCCGAAGAGGACATAGGCATGGGCGAGTCGGCGACCTGTGCAGGGGCAGAGATGGGGATGGGAGCTTGCGTCCCTAGCGGCAGGGCTCGCGAGCATGGGAAGGGGCACTGCAGGGCCTTGCGGGAGGAGGTAGCTGTGGCGGAGGCTGGTCGGTCAGGGCAGGCCTGGGTGCTCCTAGAGCAGACGGTGGCCGAGACGGCTTGGCGATGGGGAAAGGTCGCACGGCGGCGGTTGGTACCGACTAGAGGAACGCGAGATGCGGACGGGAGAGACGTGGTGGGGGTCGCGAGGGAGGAGTCGCCCTGGGTGGGTCCCCGTGGGGCCTGGGGGTATCGTGGGCGGGAGCGGTTGGTGAGTGCGGGAGGTGGGGCGAGGCTTGACCGCGGGATGGACGGCGTCTCGCACGTGACAGGGATGGAAAACGCGTGCGGAAGATGGACAGGAGTTTCGGATCGGGCGAGGTGGCTTGCATGCGATCGTGACAGGGCAGGGCCAGGGGTGCACAGCGAGCGGCAGCGACGTGGTGTAGGGTCGGGTCGTAGTGCGGGTGTGTGACGGCGTGTGGGTCGGGTGTGCGCAACAGGTAGTGGCGGCGGTGAGGAGGGATAGGTGGGGTGGTTGGGTAGCTAGGATTGGTTCTAGGGTTTGGGGGACTAGGGTTTTAGGGGTTGTAGGCTGCTGGCTTACTGGGCCTTTGTCCTGGCAGGCCAGTGGCCTCCTCCGGTTTTTTATAAAACATTTTTATTATATTAGATTAAACTTTTATTTTTAACAAGCCTTTATAAATAGTTTGTATTTGTAGAGAATACAAAATATCTTGAAGACTGGTTTTACATTTGAAATAAAGGGGAGAGATAATTAGAAAACAAACTAGGCTTCGGTAAAATAGTTTTAGCAAAACATGCATGATGTCATGATGATGCAATAAAAGAAAAGGGCAAACAATTTCTAGTTGTGGAATTCCCGGGGTGCTAGAGACTTCTAGTCATAGATGCAGTTGGATGGAGGTCTATGTATCTTGTTGTATTGCCCAATTGAATCTCATAGGATATTTATGTCTAGTATTGCATTGTTATGCCTTGATCAGTCCTGTCAATTGCCCTGCTGTAATTTGTTTACCCAGCATGCCATGTTTGTTTATCTAAGGAGAACACCTCTAATGAACTATGGACCCCGGTACAATCTTTACCATTGATACATCTTCCATTGTTACTGTTTACTTGCTGCAAACCATCATCACCTTCCACACCATAAAGTTAATCCTTTGTTACAGCAACCGGTGAGATTGACAACCTCATTGTTAGTTGGCGCAAAGTCTTGAGTTTGTGTTGTGCAGGTTTCCATGTTGCTTGCAACACCTTTGAGACGTTTCCTTCCTCCTACTAGTTCGATAACCTTGGTTTCTTACTGAGGAAAAACTTGCTGCTGTGCTGCATCATACCTTGCTCTTGGGGTTTCCCAACAGGGCATCAACACGCATCAAGACTTTCTAAGGCCGTTGCCGGGGAGGCTAAGGACGTCTTCACAAGGGAGTCCTCCTCAACCTTTCTCTTTACTTTGTTTTTAGTTTGCTTAGTTTATTTTGCTTGGTTTTGTTTGCCTCTTTTTATAAAAAACTCAAAGAAAAATAGTAAAGTCTGGTTTGCTTTCTCTTATCAAAAACACACAAAAATTAGTTCCTGCTCTAGTTGCTGCTGTTTTTGGCTTGCTCCACTTTTGCCAAAATGAACTCTACTAAGAACACCAAGTTGTGTGACTTCAGTAGCACAAACAACAATGATTTCTTTAGCACTCCTATTGCTCCACCTGCTCTTGATGCTACCTTTTATGAAAATAAACCTGCTTTGTTGAATCTTTTGATGAGAGAGCAATTTTCTGGTGCTAGTTTTGATGATGCTGCTGCCCATATCAATAACTTTGTTGAACTTTGTGAGATGCAGAAGTATAAGGATGTAGATGGAGATATTATTAAGCTCAAGTTGTTTCCTTTCTCCTTGAGAGGAAAAGCTAAAGAATGGTTGCTATCCTTGCCTTGAAATAGTATTGATTCTTGGATTAAGTGCAAAGATGCTTTTATTGGAAAGTACTACCCCCTGCGAAGATTATATCTATAAGAAGTGATATTATGAAATTTAAACAACTTGATAATGAACATGTTGCTCAAGATTGGGAAATAATGAAATCTTTGGTTAAGAATTGTCCCACTCATGGACTTACTGCTTGGATGATTATCTAGCCTTTTTATGTAGGGTTGAACTTCTCTTCAAGAAACCTGTTGGATTCAGCTGCTGGAGGTACCTTTATGACCATCACCTTGGGTGCTGCAACAAAACTCCTTGATAATATAATGGTTAATTACTCTGAATCGCACACTGAGAGAGCTCCACATGGTAAGAAGGTAAATTCTGTTGAAGAGACCTCTTCTTTGAGTGATAAGATTGATGTTATTATGGCTATGCTTGTTAATGGGAAATCTCCTTTAGATCCAAATAATGTTCCCTTAGCCTCTTTGGTTGCTCAAAAAGAGCAAGTTGATGTGAACTTCATTAGAAACAATAATTTCAACAACAATGCTTATAGGAATAATTTTGGTAGTAACAACAATTATAGGCCTTATCCCCCTAATGGTAATACCTTTGGAAACTCCTACAACAATGCTAGAAGTGCCCCCTCTAAACTTGAAGTCATGCTCAAAGACTTTATTAGTAAACAAACCACTTTCAACAAGACTGTGGAGGAAAAGCTTTTAAATGTTCAGTGTCGTGGGAATGACCACGGCAGACGCTGCAATCGGTAGCGAGTAGTAGAACATGGGGCAAGGGCAGCCAGCCATTTGCGGTGCGAGATGAGGGCTGAGACACAAGGGTTTACCCAGGTTCGGCCCCCCGGAGGGTAAGACCTACTCCTGCTAGATTGTATTATGGTGAGAGTACAATGGGGCGAGCTCGGCGGCTAGGCGGTGAGTCGCTAGGGTGTATGATGGAACGTGCCTCTATGCGTCCTCTAGGGAGGTTTATATAGACTCACCTCGCTAGGGTTTATAGATCATAACCGAATTAGTTAAGGAATCGGAGATTCTATGACCTAGTTCGACTGGGCCTAGCTACGCTTCTGGGCCTTCAGCTTCCAGTCGCTTGAGTCCACGCCAAGTCTTGATCCAGTCGCCGTCCTGCAGGCCCACTTGCTGATGCTTGGGCCAGTAGGAAACGTCCTGTTGGGTATACCCCGGTAGGCATATCCCCATCAGTAGTCCCCAAGGCCGTCGTTGATTTGTCGCAGGTATTTGCTGGCAGTCAGAGTATGAGGGTCCAATGCGGACGTCCAGTCGAATCGGCGGCGGGCTCCTGAACAAAGGGAAGAACTAGTCATTTCAGTCGCAATAACAGCGACCAATCGTGTCGCAGCTCAGCGAGCGGGTCGGCGAATACTTAGTCACTGTCATAGTGATCGGGTCGGCGAGTCATCGAGTCGCTGGGAGCGACGAGTCGAATGGATGAAGTTGGACCGTCAATTGGGGTCAAACTAGCCGTTGGGTAATCCAACGGTAACTTCGGCGTAATTACCGCGTAGTAACGGCTCACGAAACTGGCGGGTAGCAACATCTATATAAGGAGAATGATAGGCGGACAGGGAAACGGTTCTTCTTTCTTCCTCCGATCTCGCTTGTCTCCGTTTCCCCATTCCACATAGCGATCTGAACAATCCAGAGAGCTCCGCCCCCACGAATCTCCAACCGATGGCCCCCTCCACCGAGCCATGGGGCAGATCCAAATGCACTAAGGCGCTACTGGCATCCTACGAGGAGGCCGGGATCCTCCGCGCCGGCAGATGGCGCATCACCGCGGCCGGAGAAGTGACTCCGGATCCACGCGAGGGAGAGTTCATCTGCTTCACCAGCCACCTGGAGCGGGGGCTGGGCTTCCCAACTTCCCTCTTCTTCCGGCGTTTCTGCGCCTACTACGGAATCCAGCCATCGAATCTGGGTCCGCATAGTATTGAGCAGCTCGCCATCTTCGTGGCGTTTTGCGTGTGCTATCTGGGCTGCAGGCCCTACTTTCCCCTGTGGCAAGACTTATTCCACAGGAGAATCAACCGTGAGGAGTCAGGCGGCCGGATGCTAGCCGCGGGTGTCCTGACATTCCAGCTGAAGGCGAAGGCATCGTTCTTCAATCTGATGCTGCCCTCCAAGGCGGCGAACGAGTGGAAAAAGTTCTGGTTCTACGTCATCGAGTCGACTCCAGACGATGAAGTGGCGCTTCCAAGATACTCCGCCGACCGGCCCGAGCCGCGTCGGCTCTAGGTCGCCAAGCTCCCGCTGGACCAGCAGATGGTAGTTAATGAGATGCTGCAAACCATCCGCGGCCTGAAGAAGAAGGGCCTCCAGACCATCAACCTCTCCAACTGCTGGCTCGGGCGGCGGATCGTGCCCTTGTCCAGCCGCGAGCACTATATGTATGAATACACATGCAAGGACGACCCGACGAAGTCCTGCCTCATTGAGTGGAGACTCAACGACTACACCTTGGCCCTGAAGAAGATCACTCAGGCGGTGTACCTTGATGCGAAGGCCGGTGACGCCCCTTATACTGCCAGGCGTCCCGCTCCAACGGTACGTTGTTACCCTGTTAACACTCGCAGTCGCAGCTTGTGCACTCGCGGTCGTGCTGAGTCTGTTTGTTCTTGTTGCAGTTGTTCCAAGTGGTGGAAGGGTGGCTTCCACCCGCGGATGATGAGAACTCGAGCTCCTCCGTCCAGGACGGAAGCGAGTCATCTCCCACCAAAGATGACGCCAACAGCGATGGGGACGACGACGGCGATGACGAAGACGAGCCCGTGGAAGTCGCTGCCCCCACAGTTCGCAAGACCCGCGGGAAACACCAGCGTGAGCTCAAAGCGAGTAAAAGCCTCGAGCCTCACGACGATGATGCTGACGAGCTTCCCGAGCACACCTCACATCGTGAGGCCACGCCGTCGAAGAATAAGAAGAATACGGCTCCGCCGAAAAAGAAGGCGAAGCCGGCGAAGCAGATATCTCCGCCCCGATCTGCGACCAGTTCCGATGCCACCGGCTCGGCTAGGGACGTAGCGGCACACGCGACCGTGGCGCCGGACACTGCCGCCCCTAGGGACGAGGCTCCGCTGGCGTCGTTACCACCTCCATTCGCCCCAATCGCTGGTTTGGGCGATGCTCCAGCCGCAGGGGCCTCGCCTCCAAGGGAGGCTCCCGCGGCAATTATCGCGGAGGCTCCTGCCGCATCTTCATCTTCGAAGAAGCCGTCAGTGTCTTGGGCACACGATGTGTTCGAGACGGGCCTCACTCGGAGGTTGGGGCCCGAGTTGGAAAAGCCGGCTAGCATCCGCACCGGTCTGCGGTTCATACCAGTCGCCAAGTGAGTGTTGTTCACCTGCTTGTTTTTCGTTGTAGTCGGACAGTCTTATTCATATCGTTGTTTCACAGGACTAGTGTTAAAAAGATCGTCCATCCCTCCGTGGTCAAGGTTCCGCCAATCACCACCGAGGCGAACTCCTCATGGAAGAGGAAAGCCGACGAAGTCGCTGCTCCCGCCGAAGGCGTCAAGAGGACGAAGGGCGATGACATCGTCACGGTCTCTGATGACCCGGTGGTTGCTCCGAGCGAACATCTGACTACCGCGGACGTGGCCTCGAAGAGCAAGGAGGGTGGTGGCTCGCCCGATGTGGCCGAGCCGGCTCCAAGTGGTGGAGCGGCGTCTGCGGCGACCTTCCCTCGCTTCATGGCAAAAGCGGCCGCAGCGAGTGGCTCGGTGCCGACGAGCCAGATGCCTGGGGTCGCCGAAGTGGAGGTTGAGCAGCGTTGCGGCCATACTCCGGTCGTGCTTGCGTCTGTGGATGCGCTGGAGCTTCACGGCATGCTAGGCGCTGCCATCCAGGTATGTTCAGTCCCAGAGGATCGGGCCTCTGAATTTCAGTGGTCGGATTCTTAATGTTTTTAAGCCATCCAGTCCCCGAGTGCGTAGTCGCTGAATTTCAGCGGGTGGGCACTTGGGAATTTCATTAACCAGTCCCCGAGTGCCTAGTCGCTGAATTTTAGGAGTGGGTACTTGGGAATTTCATTGTTGTTGACGTTGCAGTGTGTGCGCAGGGCCTCCAGCGCAAATCGGTCGATCGTCTTGCTGCAAAGTGTCGGTTGGAGAAGGAACTCGTTGCCGTCCAGGAGACGAACAAGGGGCTTCAAGAAATTGCAGCCGAGGCGGAGGAGGTCCGCCGAGGCCTTAACCCGGTGGGTGACTTGACGACGTCTCAGTCCGCTTTGAGCATGGCCGAAAAGCGGGTCGCTGACCTGGAGCGTGAGATCAAGGAGGCGAGGGCGGAAGCGAGTTCAGCGGAGGGGCGTGCGAAAGCTGTTGTTACTTCTGCCGCTGAAGAACAGAAATTGTCTGACGCGCTCGTTGCTGGGCTGCAGGATGACCTTTCTTCTCTTGAATGTTTCATCACGGACCTCTGCCGCCCGCTGATTGGTAAATTCTCCTTCACCCAATTCTCGGTGGCACTAACTTTATTGTGATGTCGACAAGTCGCTTACTGTTTATTGATGTGTTGCAGGCCGGATTACTGACAACGTGGAAGAAGCGCAGTCGTATGACGCGCGGCAGTGCGTGGCCACTCTGGTCGACTCGGCCCCGTTGTCTGCGACTTGCCTTCGAGCATATCTTTAGGAGATATCGCCTGCGGAGGTGATCCCCAGTGACCTTGTCGAGGTATGGAGCTATCTGGAGAAGGCTCCATCGGTGGTCGAGTTCATGACGCGGTCGGCCTTCTGACGTGGGGCAGCGACGGTGCTCAGCCTTGGGCTTGCCCATTTCCCGGAGGACTTCGACCTCGACGATGTCACGAGCGGCTACCCCTCGTCAACGGGCTCACTGGAGATTGCCGAGGTGCTGAAGCTGACGGACCGGGCCACGGTGTACTCCGACCGCGTTTGGGCGATGGGCGACCTCCTTCCCTATCAGGAGACGGTTGTCGCCCCCAACGATCCTAAGCTGAAGCATCGGGACTTCAAGGTTGAGCAGCCATTCCGTGCGGCAATGGCGGGCGAGCTAACGACGTACCCGTCGAACCCGTACGTGCCCTTCATCCATAACCGCAGGGGTGGCGGTGAGTCTGCTTCAAAACCTGCGGAGTAGAAGCGTTGTGCCCTTGGGCGTTAGTACAAGATAACTATTGAACTTTCCTTATATTTTGGAACAACTTTGTGCTGCTATAGAGGAAAATTGTGTTGTTTTGTCATTTGTTTTGCGATTTTGGATTTTGATGGAACGAGTCCCCGAGCGCGTCCGCCCTTTTATGGAGTTTATCTCTTTTATATGTTTGTTAACTTTTAACTTGACTCGCTATGGCTCGGAAAGCCATTCGCAAGGCGACTCCCAGGGGTGCTCTTTACTTGACCGCTTTCCTAGGCGCGAATGGGGTCGGGTTGCCGAGTCCCCGAGCGTGGTACTTGGTGGTTCTAGTCGCAACTCCAAGGTAGGTGAGGACTAAGCGCGTTTTTGTTAGCGCGTCTCTCCTGCCTGATCCGGAGGATCAGTCGCGTGGCGAGTCCTGGCCGCGCTCTCATACTTGGTGTTTTCCCTAGTCGCTCGTATTTGGCTAGGTGTCAGTCCCCGAGCGTGGTACTTGGCCGTTTGGGTCGTTGTGCCGAGGATGCGGAGGACCTTGACCGCTGTGAGGAGCGAGTGCAGTTGTCTTGGCTCGTTGAGCCAGTCGGGCTAGGCGACTCCAATGGGGCTCCGGGTTGGCGTTTTTCGTGGACGTTACGAGGCCTGGAGTTTCCCAGTTCCCTCGTACCGCACTACTTGGCCGCGCCGGTCGCTTTACTAGAGGTTGACTTCTGCGAGTAGCATGATGCTGTTATTACGAGTGCGAGTGGCACAAGACACGGAGAGTAAACACAATTTTTGGTGACCGATCAACTTTATTTCATAACGGGTGGAGAGTACATGTATGGAGTTCTAGGAGTAGAACTTCCGTAGGAGGTTTACATTCCATGGCCACTTGACGTCGAGGTTCCCGTCCCCTCGGACGTCGGTGAGGTAGTAGGCGTCGTTGCCTAGGACTCGCCCGATGGCGAATGGTCCCTCCCAAGGGGGGAGAGCTTGTGCATGCCCTTCTTGTCCTGGATTAGGCGCAGTACCAGGTCGCCTTCCTAGAAAGTGCGAGTCCTTACTCGCCGGCTAAGGTAGCGGCGGAGCCCTTGCTGGTAGATGGCAGTGCGGGAGCGAGCTAAGTCGCGTGCCTCGTCGAGCTGGTCGACTCCGTCTTGGCGTGCAAGTTCGTTTGCAGCCTCCGTGTAGTTGACCACCCTTGGTGAATCGTGCTCGAGGTCGATGGGCATGACTGCCTCAGCACCGTACACCATGAAGAAGGGGGTGAATCCTGTCGACCTGTTGACGGAGGTGCGGATGCCCCAGATGACGGAGGGTAGCTCCTCGACCCAGCACCCGGCGGAGCGCTCAAGTGGGACTTGGAGCCGTGGCTTCAGGCCGTGGAGGATGCTCTGATTGGCGCGTTCCGCCTGGCCATTGGACTCCGGGTGCACGACTGAGGCGAGGTCGAGTCAGATGTGGTGTTCCTCGCAGAACTCGGCCATGGCTCCTTTGGCGAAGTTGGTGTTGTTGTACGTGATGATGCTGTTGGGGAAACCGTAGCGGTAGATGAGCTTACGGAGGAACTTGGTGGCAGTATTCCCGTCGCATTTGCGGACTGGCTTGGCCTCCACCCATTTTGTGAATTTGTCGACTACGACTAGGAGGTGGGTGAAGCCGGACGGGGCCTTCTTGAAGGGGCCTACCATGTCCATGCCACATACGGCGAATGGCCTGGTGATGGGGATTGTCTTGGGCACCGAACTCGGCACATGTGTCTGGTTGGCGTATTTCTGGCATCCGGCGCACCTCTGGATGATGTCAACCGCGTCTGCGTGTGCGGTGAGCCAGTAGAAGCCGTGTCGCATAGCCTTTGCGACCAGAGAGCGGGCGCCAGCGTGGTGGCCGCAGTCGCCGGAGTGAATGTCTTGGAGGATTTTGCGTCCTTCGGCGGGTTGAACGCAGCGTTGGAACACGCCGGTCACGCTGCGCTTGTGGAGCTCGCTGTTGATGATGACGAAGGACTTGCAGCGACGTGCTATCATCCGGGCGTCCGCTTCTTCCGCGGGCAGGGTGCCTCCCTCCAGGTAGGCGACGTATGGCGCGGTCCAGTCGTTTGGCTCCGCGATTAGTGCGACCAGGGCTGCTTCTGGCTGCAGCGGGATTCCGATGTCGATCTCCCTTGGGGGAGAGACGGAGGGCTTGGTGATGGTGTCGAGGAAGACACTGGCGGGTGGCGCTAGGCGAGCCGAGCCGATGCGAGAGAGTGCGTCGGCCTCCTCGTTCTTCCGCCTGTCGATCCACTCGACGGAGTAGCCTGCGAAGTGTCCACCCAACTGGTCCACTGCTTGGTGGTATGCTGCCATGGTGGGGGAGACGGCGTCGCAGGTGCCGGCGACTTGCCCATCAACTAGGTCAGAGTCTCCGTAGCAGCGCAGGCGGTGGACGTTCATCTCCTTGGCAGCTCGCATGCCATGGAGTAGCGCCTCGTACTCGGCCATGTTGTTGGTGCAGGGGATGAAGTCGAGGTAGAGGACGTAGCGGAGCTTGTCGCCCTTCGGAGATGTTAGCACGATCCCTGCTCCTGCGCCGTCCGTGTTCTTGGAGCCGTCGAAGTGTAGGTTCCAGTAATGGAGGTATGGCAGCTTCTCTGGCTGCTGGGCCTCCGACTATCGGCGAGGAAGTCTGCGAGAGCCTGCGACTTGATCGCCTTGCGCGGCTCATACTTGATGTTGTGGACGCCGATCTCGACGGCCCACTTGGCGACTCACCCAGTCGCCTCGCGGTTGCGGATGATATCCTGCAACGGTGCTGAGGAGACGACCGTTATTGGGTGCTCCTGGAAGTAGTGCGGTAGTCGCCGCTGTGCTCTGAAGATCGCGTATACCAATTTTTGGTATTGCGGGTAGCGCTGGCGCGACTCGGTGAGGACTTCGCTGATGTGATACACTGGCCGCTACACCGGGCGCTCCTTTCCTTCCTCTGGCCGTTCGACGACCATGACGGCGTTGACGACGCGTTCAGAAGCCATGACATAAACCAGCATGGGTTCCTTGTTGACGGCGGCGGCGAGTAGCGGTGCTGCGAGTAGCACCTCCTTGAGATCGTGGAGCGCGTCGTCTTCCTCCTTGTCCCACTGGAAGGTAGGGTTCTTGCGCATTAGGCGGTAGAGGGGCACCGCCTTTTCGCCTAGCCAGGGGATGAAGCGACTGAGAGCCACGACTCGCCCGGCCAGTTTCTAGACGTCGCGCAGGCACTCGGGTCTGCCGAGGCGAGTGATCGTGTTGATCTTGGCGGGTTTCGCTTCGATCCCGCGCTTGGAGATGACGTATCCCAGTAGCTGTCCAGTTGGCACACCGAAGGTGCACTTCCCCGGGTTTAGCTTTATCTTGTATTTCCACAGGTTGGCGAATGTTTCCGCCAGGTCAGCGAGTAGGTCGTTCTGGCGAGCGGACTTTACCACCACGTCGTTGATGTAGACGTGGATATTGCGGCCAATTTGGCTCGCAAGGCACTCCTACATGCACCGCTAGTAGGTCACCCCAGCGTTCTTGAGGCCGAAGGTGATGGAAGTGTAGCAGAAGGCTCCGAATGGTGTGATGAACGCCGTCTTCTCTTCATCCTCGACGGCTATTTTGATCTGGTTGTACCCAGAGTAGGCATCGAGGAAGCATAGCGACTCCGAGCCCGTGGTGGAATCGATGATTTGGTCGATCCACGGGAGGACGAATTGCTCCTTAGGGAGGACGAATTGCCCCATCGCCATGAGGTAGGTATCCAGCCATACGGAGGGATCGTACGAGGGGTCGTACTTCTCTATTTCCTTCGGCGCTTTGAAGTTCGCCGGGTATCTTTCGCCTCAGATCTTCGGTCTGAAGCACTGGGGCCCGATGCGGCTCAGCGACCTCCTCGGTCCACCGTCGCGGCGGTTGGTGAGGGTGTGCCGCAGGTTGTCAGGCTGGCGTGCGCGCCAGCTCTGGTTGTTGATGATGTGGGTGCGGGCGTCGACGGGTTGTCCGTTGGCGGCAATGAAGTTGGTCGCCGGCCTAGGGTCGTTGGTGGAGAGTGCCGCGTTCGCGGGTCGGTGTTGGACCTGTAGGGGTTCGGGTGGCGGGCAGTTGAGAGTGTTCGCCGCCATGGGGCGGCCGCTTGAGGCTGCTCTGCTGCCCGATGAACGTGAGTACATCCGACCCTGTGAGTCGACGCCTGCGTTTTGTTGCTCGACCACTTTGGCGAGCAGAGCTTTGGCGTATTGAATCTGCAGGGCGCCTTCCCCAGTGGCTGCAATGTTGTCGACTGCTGCTCGGCCCGCAACGAGGTTGTCCATTGGGGTGGAGAACAATGGGAGGCTGTTCACGTCTCGCTCCCGTGAGGAGACCACGATCCTTGGATGGTCCCTGGGGGGTGCGCGGTTGGGTGGTGGCGGGGTGCCATTGGCCGTTGCTCCTGGTGGGGGCCGAGTGCTTCCTCCTGGCGGCGCGTTCTCGCAGATCGCGCACTCGGCCGCGCGGGCCGGGTCGTTCTCGTCGTCGAAATTCAGGAAGTGCCCCTGGACGGTGGGGTTCAGGCGCGACCTGATTCGGAGTTGGTGGTAGCACGATAGCTCCTGCGCTGTCACCTGCTCGAGGCAAATTTTTTTGCGCTCGGCTTGTTCCTTGCGGACTGCCTCCGCCAGCTTTAGGCGGAGTTCCTCGACCTCCGTCGCCGTCGCGTTTGGAGGGATCAGCGTGGAGAATGGATCTTCCGGTGGGTCGGGGCCAGTTGCCATGTAGGTCGCGGCGTGGCGACCGGTTCCGTCGCGGAGGTCGCCGGAGTTCTCCGACCCGGAATCGAAGTTGAAGATCTCGAGGATGGAGGGATCCTCGAAGTCTTCGACGTTGGAGACCAGGGTGATGGAGCCCACGGGTGACGCGACGACAATGGATCCGGCGAGTGACGTTGGGGTCGCCGAATCGGCATCGTCGTTGAGGGCCGCGTCGTCCGCGGCCACGGTGGTTTCGGCCACGTTGTTGTGGGCCGAGTCGTACTCGGAGGCGAGGTGGTGGATCGTGTGGACCTGGCTCTCAGAGAGCCGGTCGCGTGGCGGCGACTCGCGGATGCGAGCCGAGTCCTCCGAGATGATGATGTTGGTGAGGCCGACGAAGAGGCTGATCGTGCCGACCGGCAGGATCATGCTATGCGTGACGGGTCGCGCCGCCAGGACGTAGCTGCTCGGCAAGATCTGGAGCATCTCGCCGATCGCGATCATGCGGCCGGTGGCAATCGACTCGTTGATGGGTAGATTGGATCTCGCCGCAGAACACCGGCCTGACCGACCAGGCCCCACGGTGGGCGCCACTGTCGTGGGAATGACCACGGCAGACGCTGCAATCGGCAGCGAGTAGTAGAACATGGGGCAAGGGCGGCCAGCCATCTGCGGTGCGAGATGAGAGCTGAGACACAAGGGTTTACCCAGGTTCGGCCCCCCGAAGGGTAAAGACCTACTCCTGCTAGATTGTATTATGGTGAGAGTACAATGGGGCGAGCTCGGCGGCTAGGAGGCGAGTTGCTAGGGTGTATGATGGAACGTGTCCTCTATGCCTCCTCTAGGGAGGTTTATATAGACTCACCTTGCTAGGGTTTACAGATCACAACCGAATTAGTTAAGGATTCGGAGATTCTATGACCTAGTCCGACTGGGCCTAGCTACGCTTCTGGGCCTTCAGCTTCCATTCGCTTGAGTCCACGCCAAGTCTTGATCCATTCGCCGTCCTGCAGGCCCACTCGCTGACGCTTGGGCCAGTAGGAAACGTCCTGCTGGGTATACCCCGGTAGGCATATCCCCATCATTCATAAAAATATTTCCTCTTTGTCTGAAGCACAGTACTCCTTGATTAATAAAATGGCTGCTAAACCTGAAACCATGGAAAGTACCTTTGCTGCTACTCATGCCATACAAGTTACTATTGATGAAAATGTTAGACTGCTAGCCCAACTTCATGCTAAGTGGGAAAGGGAAGCTGAAATTGATAGAAACAATAGTGTGTGTACCATCACCAAAATGGATGCCACTAAACCACAAGAAGTCCCTATTCCTCCTCCTACAATGCCTAAGCCTAATGAGTCTACTACTATTGATGCTAAGTTTGATTTTGATCTTGATGGTTGCAATATTTCTGAAGTGATTTTGTTCCTGCAAAAACTTGCTAGAAGTCCTGATGCTAGTGATATGCATGTTGCTTTCACCAAAAACATTACAATTGCTCTTGTTAAGATTAAGATAGAGAAGTTAAAACACAAAGCTTCTATTCCTAGGAGAATATAATTGGGAACCCATTAATAATATGCAAGTGAATGACTTTGATCTCAAATCTTCATGTGATCTTGGTTCTAGTGTCTCTATTATGCCTTGGAAGATTTATGAAATGCTTGATTTTCCACCTTTGGAAGATTGTTATTTGGATGTCCCACTTAATGATAATGCTAAGAAGAAACTCATGGGGAGTGTTAATGATGTTCTCATTATGGTTAACAATGCTTATGTCCATGTTGATTTCTATGTTTTCGATGTTGAATACAATGCTTCTTGTCCTATTACTTTGGGAAGATCTTTTCTTAGAACTGTTGGTGCCATCATTGATAGTAAAGAAGGCACCATTAAAAATAAAATTCCATTCAATAAAGGTATTGAACAATTCCCTATGAGGAGAGAGAAGTTGCTTTTTGCTCCTCCTTTGAAAGCAAGGTTTGATGTTAATGCTTCTTTATTTGAAAATACTTGATTTCTTGCTTCTTGTGTCTAACTTAAAGGTGTTAAAGAAAAGTACTTGTTGGAAGATAACCCAAGAGTTTCCTTGAGTCTTGGAAGTTATTACTTCAGTAATGACCTCTCCTTATCCTTTTTGTTTGCTTTTTGTGCCAAGAATGACCTCTAATGAGAGGGAAGTAAGATTTGGGGAGTTGCTGTCCCAAAACAAATTTATGTACTTCACCATAAAAATTCATGAGGAGTCTCTGTAAGTCGGATTGGGCTGCAAATTTACGAATAAATCGCCTAGTATGTTAGCTAACTTCCATTTATTTCAACACTTTTTGATTGGAGCAATAGAAGGTCTTCGAAAAAATCGGTTTCTACCTACTGGTCTGTTTTGACAGATTTCTGCCATTATTTGCATTAGCTTCTTATTGATTCCTTTTTGGGTTCTTTTTGGGAAATTGAGATTTTTGAAGCATTTGCTGCAGTAGCTTGTGTTTTTAGTGAAAGTTTTGTTGTTCTAAATCCAAAGCCAAAGGTCTATTATCTTTTGAATACACTAATGTTGCTAATGAAGATTGTGTGAAGTTTTGTATGAAGGAAAAATTTCAGGTGTGGAGAGAGAATGACGTAATCAGATGAAGAATGGACAAAAGCTAAAGCTTGGGGATGCCACCCGGTGTCACCCCAAGAAATATCCAAGAGGTACAAGCGTCAAAGCTTGGGGATGCCCAAGGCATCCTCTTCTTCATAAATAAAAAGCTCAGGTCTTTCTAGACACTTCGTTTTTATTGTTTTATGCAATGTTGTGTTGTTCTTGGAGCGTCTTAGATTTCATTTGCTTTGCTTAGTTTGTTTAGTTTGCTTGAATAAAGTAGTTTGGACCCCCGTTCTCGCTGTGTAACATACCACTTTTTATGTAATATAAATAAGATATGTTTGAGCATTGCATGCATGCATGCATAACACTTGCACTTTCGTTTAATCAAGAAAGAACAAACAAAACCCTAAACCCTAACTCTCCTCTCTATTTGAAACATTCATTTAGTTTTGAAAATATTTGGAAAACATAAAATGTATGGATCCCAATCAGTACCAAGGCCCCCTGAGTGCTTCTGATACATTTTACAAAATCCTGGTATTTTGAAAATATTCAAAACAGAGTTGAATTTAAAATATACAAAAGGGAAATCATAAAATAGAAATAGAAAACAGTTTCCTAGAGAAAAAATAACTAAACCTATCTACTAGGCCGCATCCCACATCTCTCCCTCTCTCTCTGCTGCCAGCGTAGCCAGCAGCCAGCCCACCCGGAGCCCAAGCTGGCCCACCCCTGGCCTGTACGCTTTCGGCCTTCTGTTCCTCGTCGTCATCATTGATGACGGGAACCAGCTACGTGTGTCGCGCGCGGCCGTCGATCTCATGCGCGTCATGATGCCCGCCGCCACCCTGGAGCCAAGGAAAAGACCGACCGTCTCCTCCTCTCCTCCCCCATACCAATTTCGCTTCCTCTCTCCCTCCCTCACTGATTTCCCCCTCTGGCCAAACCCTAGTCCGGCCAGAGCTTCGCGCTACCGTCGTTTGAAGCCTCCCCGAGCCCCGACGAGACGTCCTGGAGAACCGCCGTGCTCCCCTCGTCCACCCCTGGAAGGAATCATCCTTGGGAGCCCTCAATCGACACCCGTGACCCCTTCTTCCTCGTGGCCGACCGAGCTCCGCCGTGACGTAGTCGACGCCTCCGACCTCGCCCCGCCTCCCCGGCCTGCCTACCATGCTCCTGGTGAGCTCACGGTTCTAATGAACCCCACCGCACTCGCCCTCTCGCTCCCTAGCTTCTTCCCGACGAGCACCACCACTCACCGCCACTGCTCGTCGTCGATGCCGACGCTCCGGCAACCAATCTTGGGCGGCGCCGCCACTAGTTGGTCCAGCACAGTGCCCTGTGTCGAACGCGCCCTCTCTCGCTCGCCCGCGCGCCCCTATCGCCTGGCCCATGCTTGATCTGGGAGATCCTCCATTTCTGATGTCAGCATGACATCAGCATGAGTTCATTTCCCTTTTTCTTTATTTTAAATGGATTCTGTAATTATTTCTGTAATGGAAAATCCCTGACAGGTGGGCCACACCTGTAAGAGTTTTAATATTTTCTGTAAATGTTTTCTGAAATTAATAAAAGTCTGACATGTGGGCCCAAGTTGGAAATTATTTTAAATATTCCAAAAATGATTTAAAATGAATTAAAATTGGAGAAATTCAGAACTAATTCATTTTAAATCAGAAAAATACAAATAATATACCAAAATGTTCAAAAAATGAAACCTATCCAACTAAGCTATAAGCATACATGGTTAAACAAATTTGATGGCAAGTTTAATTAGAAGAACTAATTGAACCCCATAGGTGATTCCGATGATTCCCCTGTTTTAGGGTTTGGACCTTTCGGACCCCGTTTAAAATGACCAAGCATGTTCTAGGGTTCATTTCAACACTGTTTAACTTGTCATATCATCCAAATTGTATGAGCATTGCACATGCCATGTGTTGAATCTTGCTTTCTCTTTTCCGGTGATTGGTTCTTGCGAATAGGAACCAAACTCGAAGCTGAAGTCAACGCCACCGAAGAGCAGTACCAGTCCAACAACGGACAAGGCAAGCGAAGCCCCACTCATATATATGAATCCTAAGTTTACAAAGTATTTCATTCTTGTCATATGCATTCGGTTCAATAGTCTTTTATTAGTAGATAG
This sequence comes from Avena sativa, assembly GCA_916181665.1. NCBI lineage: Eukaryota > Viridiplantae > Streptophyta > Magnoliopsida > Poales > Poaceae > Avena > Avena sativa. The sequence continues at coordinate 226,092,423 of OV702296.1, forward strand.
AGTGATCCTATCAGATGCATGTTTCCCTTGGTGAACTATATTACCTGATCCACTACTCCTAGCATAACTAGGGTTTGGCTTATGAACATTGCTAGTGCCACAGTTCAGTCAAGCTTAGCCATGCTTAGTGGTCCGATGCTGATCATTCAGGTGATGCACCGGAGATGCGAATGAATCTGGTATGGTAGGATGTGGTGATGTAATCAGAGATGGATGACAAACATGCTAAGGCTTGTATGGGAGGCCACGTGGGTTGTGGTTTTTGTAGTCCCATACTTGCCACCCCTAGGACCCGATGTTCTTGCCTCTTGAACCAAGACGAGCGTACAACCACACGGGGGGCCTAGAAACCCCCTCGACTCACTAACTTTCCTAGTAGATTCCATGAGTCACATAGTTCGGGCTTTCCATTCGACATACGCATCTTGGTTGTTCTTGAATGGAGGTGAAGGAGGTGCATTCATAACAGGTAGGTAAGCATGGTCGGGAACAAGAGATGCCCGACATCCGTAATCTTGAACCCCGCACACATCATTAGGGACCGGCTTCGGGACTTGACCCGTTATGGCGGCATCTCCCTAGTGCGTGACTCATGGTCTCAGCGAAAGCAAGGTAAAGGTCGTGGTCAACCACTCTCTGCCGGCCTTCCAAGGGAGAGGGCTAATATATTGGCATTAAGAATCGGTTGGTACATGTGGGTAAAATTGTGCACCCCTGCAGGGTTATTAATCTTTTCGAAAAGCCGTGTCCACGGTTATGGACGACTTGGGAACGGACGTGAAGACCATAGAGAACTATAACCGAAAGCTAAAACTTGTCAACTAAAGTGAGATCCAGAATACTTCCTCGGGGTTGTTTGAGGGGGTAGTCCGGGAAGAGAGGTTCAGTTAATGATGGTACTTGGTGGATATCAAAGATGATTCTAAGAGCTAGAGTTGTATTCTTCTTATCCCCTTTTGAAAATTATCTGAATAGACGAGCTTCTTCTCCCTCTTGTTTTGAAAACAAAAGATGGCTTCATGAAAAATAATTCCACTAGCCATAAGTCTTGCGGAGTACACCCTGTACTCAGCCTTGCTTCGTTGATGTTCTCTACAGATGAAGCTACTCCAACTGAAGGTGGTTTCTACGCCGAAGTAGACGAATAGTCGGGGTTCCCGGGCAGCAGCCTAGGATCTATGGAAGGGTCGCTACTTCTGTTTATGGCCTCTTAGGACTTTGCTAAGTTTGTTGTTTATAACAACCTGTTTGCTTCCGTTGTTTGTTGTAATGATGGGTCTGTGAACCTTGGCTTGTATGACTGGTTTGTAACTCTGTTAAGAGTTTACCTTATTAATGTATGGTCTGTATGTCCTGTAATGTTACCGATCTTTCCCTGCGTGTTTTGGAATTTAGGTTAGGCTTATATCAGATGAGGATCTGGTATTTGTCTAGCCCTGATCCCGGGTCATGACAGATTTTTGTATCAGAGCAGGACTGCCTGTAGGAAACCATTCTAGCTGGTCGATGTTGAGTCTAGAGTTTGAGAAAACTATTTGAAAGCTAAAAAACCATTTGCAAAACTCTGAACAGGACTCTTTTTACTCCTTATCCATGGTTGTTCAATTTCTAAGTTAACTTACCTCGTTTGCTTTGCAAGGTTTTCACTTCTCGTCTATCATTTCAAACTTTTAGGATATACGGGTTTGGGTTGTTTTTCCTAGTACTCCGTACTTGGTTGCAAGGCTCAGGGATTCCAAGATAAATCTATGCACCTGAGAATTGTTTTCCAACTTTGTTAAGGATGCCTATAATCCCGCTCTCCATTATTTTGCGACTTGTTGGTATCATATCATGCTTGCATTCCATGGTTTGTATCTAAGTTGGTAGCATATACATTTCGTATGCTTGTTCTACTGCCATACTTAATGCATTGATATAATCTTCATCCACATGTTCACCTCTACCATGATCTTTTGATATGGTTTTCGTCATCCTTTGATGTACCCTTTTTGGTGAATCCATTCTCATGGTTTCTGTTTTCTCCTCAGGATGTCGTCTGGTACTCGTGTTCTGTTGGCCGTCGAGCAAACAACAATGCTGATCAGGACCTTCCGCCACCTCCCACAATGGTCGAGGTTCGCAACAACATTGAGATCAACCGTCTGAGGAATGAACGCCTTCTGGAGCGTGTGGGGCAGAACACTGAACGTCGTCCTGACGATTGTGTCACACTTGGAGATTTCATCCACTCTTTTCCTCCAATTTTCACCCAATACAAGGAACCCCTTGAAGCTGATGATTGGCTCCGCACCATAGAGCGCAAGTTCAGTGCTCTTCGAGTCCGTCCCGCTGACCGCGTCAACTTTGCCACCTATCAACTGGAAGGTGAGGCTGGTGTTTGGTGGGAAGGTTTTTCGAATCTGCAAGCTCAGGGACATGTTGTTACCTGGAAAGAGTTTGTTGCAGAATTTCGTGCCTCTTATATCCCTAAGACCATCATGGATCTCAAAAGGAGAGAGTTTTTGGATCTGACTCAGGGGCGCAAGGATATTAAAACCTATGGGCGTGAGTTTACTCGCCTGGCTCGCTATGCAACCATGGACGTGACCAATGATGAAGATAAGCCAGAGCTGTTCCGTAAGGGACTTAACCGTACACTTCGTTATGAGTTGTTGCCCTTCAAGTTCCAGTCTTTCCAGGACTTGCACAATCAGGCTCTGACTCTGGATCATGTAAGGAAGGACATGGAGGTCTCTCATAAGCGTGAAGAAGGAAATTCTCGTGCTTCTTCCTCTGGTAACAAGAAGCGTCATGTCTTTGTTCCATACAGTGTCGTTCCTCGTGCTCCTTATGCACCCAAGTCCTCTGGCAATACTTCTCGTCATCCACAGTCAAATACTGGTGGAGCAAATTCTTGTTCTCGTGCTGGTTCTCACACTAGAGTTACCTGCTACTCCTGTGGTCAGCCTGGTCACTACTCAAGGGAGTGTTCTCAAAGGGCTGTCGGACGCAATGATCAGCAGTCAAAGAAAAATGATAAACCCCAAGGTGTTGGACGTGGTCGTCTGACCCATGTCACTGTTGAGGAAGCTCAGGAAGATCCACGCGTCATTCTGGGTACGCTCCGTGTAAATTCAATTCCCGCAACAGTCTTGTTTGATTCTAGAGCATCGCATACATTCATATCACAAGATTTTGCACAAATGCATGATATCAACTTTCAAGCTATGGACTCTCCTCTAGAGATTAGAACTCCTAGGTCTCGTTGGCAGACCATCTGGGTTACTCATGGGGTTGAGATAGATATAGCATATAAGAAGTTTCCCACTTCCCTCATTGCACTCAAGTCAACTGACATTGATGTCATTCTGGGCATGGACTGGTTAACCAAGTATCAAGGCGTCATCGACTGTGCACTTAGAATAGTTGTTGTGACCTCTCCTGCTGGCATAACTCTCAAGTATTGGACTGGTGGTTCAAAGTCTCCGTCAGCAGTCCTTAAACCTTTCTCGGAGTTGTATGCCATGGATGTCCTACCCACTCTCGAGGTCCAAGATGTCCATGTAGTCTGTGATTTCCCGGATGTCTTTCCTGCAGATTTGCCTGGCATGCCACCTAACCGAAGTGTGGAGTTTGTCATAGAGCTAGTTCCTGGAACTGCTCCTATCTCCAAAAGACCTTATCGCATGCCTCCTCATGAGTTGGTTGAGTTGAAGAAGCAACTTGAAGAGTTCGAGGGTTTAGGATACATCCAACCTAGCACATCCTCTTGGGGTTGCCCTACCATCTTTGTCAAGAAGCGGGATACAAATATTCTAAGACTGGTGGTTGATTACCGTCCACTCAACACGGTGACAATCAAGAATAAGTACCCACTTCCCTGGATAAATAAACTCTTTGATCAATTAAGTGGTGCCACTATCTTCTGCAAAATGGACTTAAGATCAGGGTATCATCAAATCAAGATCAGAAAGGAGGATATCCCAAAGACAGCATTCACAACTCGTTATGGTCTTTACGAGTATACAATGATGTCATTCAGGTTGACCAATGCCCCTGCCACATTTATGAGGCTCATGAACTCCGTCTTCATGGAATATCTCAACAAGTTCATCGTGGTATATATTGATGACATTCTAATCTATTCCAAGACCGAAGAAGAGCATGCCAAACATCTATGTTTGGTGTTGACTAAACTCCTAGAACATCGTCTCTACGCCAAGTTTTCCAAATGTGAGTTCTGGTTGCAAGAGCTCGTCTTCCTTGGCCATGTTGTGTCTGCAAGTGGTGTTGATGTCATACCGGATAAGTTTCAGACCATTCTGGAATGGAAGTCGCCTACTTCAGTCAAGGAAGTCTGAAGTTTTCTTGGAATGGCTGGATATTACCGCCGATTCATCAAGAACATCTCCAAGATAGCCAAGCCTATGACTGATATTATTAAGAAAGATAAGAAGTTTGAATGGTTAGAAAAGGTAGAACAAAGCTTCCATGCTTTGAAAACTAAGCTAACCACCGCCCCTGTACTTGTCCTTCTGAACACAAGCAAGGATTTCGTCATCTATTGTGACGCTTCTCTCCAAGGACTAGGTTGTGTGTTCATGCAAGATGGTCATGTAGTGGCCTATGCTTCTTGGCAGTTGAAGCCACATGAGAACAATTATCCAACCCATGATCTCAAAATCACTGCTGTTGTTCATGCTCTTAAGCAATGGCGACATTACCTCATCGGTAACCGTTGCAAACTTTACTCGGATCATCAAAGTCTGAAGTATCTCTTTACCCAGCTAGATCTAAATCTCAGGCAAATACGATGGTTGGAACTCATCAAAGATTATGATTTGGGTCTCAACTATCAACCCGGCAAGGCCAACGTCGTTGCTGATGCGCTAAGTCGGAAGTCTTATTGCAACAATCTGATGATTTCACAAGCCCAACCTGCTCTCTACGGGGAAATCAAGCGTCTTAACCTTGAAGTGGTTCATTGTGGATTCCTGTCTAACCTTGAAATAAAATCTTCTCTCGAGGAACAAATCAAGGAATCTCAAAAACAAGATGGAGAGATCACCGAGATCAAAGAACATGTTGCAAGTGGTGAAGCTAAATGTTTCTCCATCAATGATCAAGGTATCCTATACTTCAGTAACCGGCTAGTGGTCACAAACATTCAGAAAATTAAAGATCTAATCCTACTAGAAGCTCATGAATCCCCTCTGTCTATCCATCATGTTGGTACTAAGATGTACCGAGATCTCCACTAAAGATTCTGGTGGAGTGGAATGAAACCAGAAATCGCTCGCTTTGTTGCAGAGTGCGACATTTGCCGTCGTGTGAAGGCTGAACACCAAAGGCCTGCTGGACTTCTGCAGCCGTTGAAAATCCCTGAGTGGAAATGGGATGAAATTGGTATGGATTTTATCACTGGACTCCAAGCAGGAAATGATGCCATATGGGTAATAGTTGATCGGTAATTCGAAGTTGCTCATTTCCTTCCGGTTTGTGAAACTATTCGTGCTAGTCAAATGGCGGGACCTATACATCTCTCGGATCGTTGTTCTTCATGGTGTTCCCAAGAAGATCATCTATGATCGTGGAAGTTTGTTTACTTCCAAATTCTGGCAAAGTTTCCAAGAAGCAATGGGAACTCATGTCTCCTTCAGCATAGCCTATCATCCTAAAACCGGTGGTCAAGCCGAAAGAGTAAATCAAATTCTTGAAGACATGCTCAGAGCGTGTGTCAGATCCTTTGGAAAGAACTAGGAGAAATGTCTTCCTTTCGCGGGTTTCTCCTATAACAACAGTTTTCAATCCAGTTTGGGCATGGAACCTTTCCAATGCCTGTATGGGAGAACATGTCGAACACCGCTGAACTGGACAGAAACCGGCAAAATACAATTCTTTGGTCCGGACATGATCCAAGAAGCAGAAGATCAAGTTCGCATATTCGAGAGCATCTGAAGGCCGCTCAATCTTGTCAGAAGACCAACTACGATCGTCATCATCTTGATGTTCATTATGAAGTTGGTGATCAAGTTTACCTCTGGGCCACTCCTCTAAAGGGTGTCCATCTATTCGGTATCAAGGGCAAATTGGCTCCTCGCTACGTTGGTCTATTTCACATTCTCTCCAAGCGAGGTGAACTTGCCTACAAATTGGATCTACCTTCAACTTTTCCAGAGGTACATGATGTCTTTCATGTGTCTCAACTCAAGCGTTGCTTCAAAGATCCCATTCGTGGTGTGGACCATGAAACTTTGGGTCTCCAAGATGATCTAACCTACCGAGAATACCCTGTTCGTATTCTTGATGAAACTAAGCGCAAGACTCGTCAAACCATAAAGTTCCTGAAAGTTCAGTGGTCTCATCACTCTGAGTCAGAAGCAACCTGGGAAAGAGAAGATCGTCTTCGATCTGAGTACCCTGTCTTCTTTTGTAAAACCTAGAAATCTCGGGTCAAGATTCTTGTAAGTGGGGTAGAGATGTAACATACCACTTTTTATGTAATATAAATAAGATATGTTTGAGCATTGCATGCATGCATAACACTTGCACTTTGGTTTAATCAAGAAAGAACAAACAAAACCCTAAACCCTAACTCTCCTCTCTATTTGAATCATTCATTTAGTTTTGAAAATATTTGGAAAACACAAAATGTATGGAGCCCAATCAGTACCAAGGGCCCCTGAGTGCTTCTGATACATTTTACAAAACCCTGGTATTTTGAAAATATTCAAAACAGAGTTGAATTTGAAATATACAAAAGGGAAATCAGAAAATAGAAATAGAAAACAGTTTCCTGGAGAAAAAATAACTAAACCTAGCTACTGGGCCGCAACCCACTTATCTCCCTCTCTCTCTGCCGCCAGCGCAGCCAGCCCACCCAGAGCCCAAGCCGTCCCACCCCTGGCTTGTACCCTTTCGGCCTTCTGTTCCTCGTCATCATCGTCGATGACGGGAAGCAGCTGCGTGTGCCACGAGCCGCCGTCGATCTCCTGCGCGTCAGGATGCCCGACGCCGCCCCTGGAGCCAAGGATAAGACCGGCCGTCTCCTCCTCTCCTCCCCCATACCAATGTTGCTTACTCTCTCCCTCCCTCGCCGATTTCCCCCTCTGGCCAAACCCTAGTCCAGACAGAGCTTTGCGCCGCTGCCGTTTGAAGCCTCCCCGAGCCCCGACAAGACTTCCTGGAGAACCGCCGTGCTCCCCTTGTCCACCCCTGGAAGCAATCGTCCTCAGGAGCCCTCAATCGACGCCCATGACCCCTTCTTCCTCGCGGCCGACCGAGCTCCGCCGTGACATAGTCGACGCCTCCGACCTCGCCCCGCCTCCCCGGCCTGCCTACCGCGCTCCTGCTGAGCTCATGGTTCTAATGAACCCCTCTCGCTCCCTAGCTTCTTCCCGACGAGCACCACCACTCGCCGCCGCTGTTCGTCGTCGATGCCGAAGCTCCGGCGACCAATCTTGGGCGGCGCCGCCACTAGTTGGTCCAGCGCAGCGCCCCGCGTCGAACGCGCCCTCTCTCGCTCGCCCGCGCGTCCCCTATCGTCTGGCCCGTGCTTGATCTGGGAGATCCTCCATTTCTGATGTCAGCATAACATCAGCATGAGGTCATTTCCCTTTTTCTTTATTTTAAATGAATTCTGTAATTATTTCAGTAAATAGAAAATCCCTGACAGGTGGGCCATACCTGTAAGAGTTTTAATATTTTCTGTAAATGTTTCTGAAATTAATAAAAGTCTGACATGTGGGCCCAATTTGGAAATTATTTTAAATATTCCAAAAATGATTTAAAATGAATTAAAATTGGAGAAATTCATAACTAATTCATTTTAAATCAGAAAAATACAAATAATATACCAAAATGTTCAGAAAAATAAAACCTATCCAACTAAGCTATAATCATACATGGTTAATCAACTTTGATGGCAAGTTTAATTAGAAGAACTAATTGAACCCCATAGGTGATTCCGATGATTCCCATGTTTTAGGGTTTGGACCTTTCGGACCCCGTTTAAAATGACCAAGCATGGTATCATATCATGCTTGCATTCCATGGTTTGTATCTAAGTTGGTAGCGTATACGTTTCGTATGCTTGTTCTACTGCCATACTTAATGCATTGATATAATCTTCATCCACATGTTCACCTCTACCATGATCTTTTGATATGGTTTTCATCATCCTTTGATGTACCCTTTTTGGTGAATCCATTCTCATGGTTTCTGTTTTCTCCTCAGGATGTCGTCTGGTACTTGTGGTTCTGTTGGCCGTCGAGCAAACAAAAATGCTGATCAGGACCTTCCGCCACCTCCCACAATGGTCGAGGTTCGCAAAAACATTGAGATCAACCGTCCGAGGAATGAACGCCTTCTGGACCGTGTGGGGCAGAACATTGAACGTCGTCCTGACGACTGTGTCACACTTGGAGATTTCATCCGCTCTTTTCCTCCAATTTTCACCCACTCCAAGGAACCCCTTGAAGCTGATGATTGGCTCCGCACCATAGAGCGCAAGTTCAGTGCTCTTCGAGTCTGTCCCGCTGACCGCGTCAACTTCGCCACCTATCAACTGGAAGGTGAGGCTGGTGTTTGGTGGGAAGGTTTTCTGAATCTGCAAGCTCAGGGACATGTAGTTACCTGGGAAGAATTTGTTGCAGCATTCCGTGCCTCTTATATCCCTAAGCCCATCATGGATCTCAAAAGGAAAGAGTTTTTGGATCTGACTTAGGGGCGCAAGGATATTGAAACCTACGTTACCGATCTTTCCCTGCGTGTTTTGGAATTTAGGTTAGGCTTATATCAGATGAGGATCTGGTAATTGTCTAGCCCTGATCCCGGGTCGTGACACGCTGTGTTTTTTCGAATAAGTTGATTGGTGTTGAAAGGAGTAGAAAGTTCTTGCTTGAAAGTGCAAGAGGAGCTTGCATTGACTGTGACATAGACTTTAGCATGTCATGCTAGGTGTTGTTTTGACCTTATGCTTAGTGATTATTGATGTAGCATGACTTGTTCCAAACAATTGGGATTGCTTAGTGTGCCTTGAAGGAATCATGCGTTGTTTTAGCATGCAAAAGCATAGTATTGTGGTATCCTCCTTTGATGCTTTGTTTGAGTTGACTTGGCACATGCTCACACCATGTTATGACTATGAACAAGTAACCATAGCCTATATAATCATTTATTCCTTGACTTTTAGTACCACTTCATGCTTTGATTAGTAATGTTTTGTCGCTCTGCATGATTATGGCCATTATTGCTCTCTTAGTTGGTTGCTCCCAGTCTTTTGCTAGACTCCACTTGTATGAGTAAGCTCTACTCATGCTTCCAACTCCCAAGAAACCAAGTTATTCCAAAGTGTCCACTATAAATTCCTATGCATGGTGTGTTACACCATTCCAAGTATATTCTTGTTTTTAGCTACCTTCCAATTAAAAAGTATTTTGTTATGTGAAAACTTAGTGATTAAAGATCTCACAAACTTGACGGCACACTTTATATTTCTTGCCCCTAATAAACTTGAACCATTGTGTCATATATGTTGTATATGCTTGCACTTATACGTTGAAATTAGCAGAACCATGTTGTCATGGGTAACGTTTTCAACATTACACTTGTAATTTGTACACAGTTGATATCATGCTCTTTTGTCTATGGATGTCGCCGGTGTGAAATAAAAAGGGAGCTTGTAAGTCCATGGAGTTATGTATTTTGTGTTAGAGAAACGCCTGGGCCGCTAGCCTAAGCCATGCCTAATCATGGTGGAAACTTGTAGCATCACCATAATGAGCAATCTGAAGCATCCTCAATAAAAACCTATGAAAATAGCAAATAAAGAGATTGCTGAGATGCTCATTGTCTGCTTGCCTTGTAATTTTTGTTATGGGATAGCTCCTGTACCATGTGCAAGGGGTACCCTATTGGCGGTTCTCTATGATACACATGTACTTACTATGACAAGGACTTACAGGTGACCAAAGTTGAGTAGCATGAGGTGTGGCCCTCGTATTCAAGGGACATGAGATTGCCAACTTATACTTTGTCAAGCGTATACTCCATAGTTTGTTCACTTTAACCTTAATCACTTCAAGATGCTTATGATAGGGGCAATGAGGGCTGAAAGCTAACACGTACCATAATTTTTGGAACCTCTTTTTGAAACTTGAAATCCCTGCTTACCTTTATGAAGGGACTTTCTTCCACTATTATATAGAGTCTCCACTTTCTACCTTTAGGCACCAGTTAAGAGAGCATAGTTGCCATTCTTATGAACTTTGAATTTGTCCTATGCATTTTTTGCTACTCCATGAGGGACAAGCTGAATGCCACAATGCTATGTTTTCTGTATGTGAAACAAGCAAACGTTTTCAATTCATGTTATTCATGATCTTTGTTTGTAGCCTTTCATGTTGCATGCATAGTTACTTTGTCTTATTGTTAGAAGTCCATCTTTCATGCACATGTTTAGAGTTATTTGATCTCATATTTCAATGCTTGCAAATGGTTTGATCTTGGTTTTGATGGTGCATGTCACCTCAAAAATTATTCTTTTATCACTTACCTACTCGAGGACGATCAGGAGTTAAGCTTGGGGATGCTTGATACGTCAGAAACGTATCTATAATTTTTGTTGTTCCATGCTTGTTTAGTATCTACTTTGCTTTGCTTTGTCCACACTTTGAGGTGTTTTTATATGTTTTCTAGTACTAACCTATTAACAAGATGCCACAGTGCCAGTTGCCTGTTTTCTTCTGTTTTTGGTTCCAGAAAGGCAGAAAATCAATATTCTCGGAATTGGACGAGACAAAAGCCAAAGTCAATATTTTTCCGTGGGGAACACGAAGCCGAAATACGAGGAGGGGAATCACCAGGGGGGCACACCCCCTGGCCGCGCAGATGGGCCCACCCCTCGCCTGGAGGGGGTGTAGCCGCCCTGGTGGCCCCCCTGCCTCGCCTCTTCGCCTATAAGAAGCCCCCGATGCCTAAACCCTAAGCACCCGATCAATATTCCACGAAACCGTCTATAGCCGCCACCATCGTCCCTAGATCGGGGGGATCTGAAGCTCTTCCCAGCACCTTGCCAGAGGGGAGATCATCCCGGAGGCCTTCTTCTTCATCATGCCAGCCTCCGGTATGAAGAGTGAGTAGTTCCACCTTGGACTATGGGTCCATGTAGTAGCTAGATGGTTGTATCTCCTCGTGCTTTCATGTCTAGATCTTGTGAGCTCCATTCATGATCAAGATCTCATATATTTGTAATCATGCATGTTGTGTTTGCGGGGATCCGATGGATATTGAGATTACTATGTCAGATTGATTAATGGTTTTGTCTTATTGATTCTATCATGTCTGTGTTGTTTGTGATCTTGCATACTCTCTGTTGTTAGTAGCTATCTTGGCCAAGTAGTTGCTAGTGACTACAAGAGGGGGTATTTATGCTCGATAGTGGGTTCATGCCTCTATTTAATCAAGGGAAGTGACATAAATCTCTAAGGTTGTAGATGTGTTGTTGCCACTAGGGAGAAAACAACGGTCTCTTGTTCATGGAACAAGTGGATTGCTTACCTTACACACTTTGCTTAAAGCAGTTGTCTGTTGCTTGCAACTTAATACTGGAGGGGGTTCGGATGATAACCCAAGGTGGACTTCTAGTCATAGATGCAGTTGGATGGTGGTCTATGTATCTTGTTGTATTGCCCAATCGAATCTCATAGGATCTTTATGTCTAGTATTGCATTGTTATGCCTTGCTCAGTCCTGTCAATTACCCTGCTATAATTTGTTTACCTAGCATGCCATGTTTGTTTATCTAAGGAGAACACCTCTAGTGAACTATGGACCCTAGTCCAATCTTTACCATTGATACATCTTCCACTGTTACTGTTTACTTGCTGCAAACCATCATCACCTGCCACATCATACATTTAATCCTTTGTTACAGCAACCGGTGAGATTGACAACCTCACTGTTAGTTGGGGAAAAGTCATGAGTTTGTGTTGTGCAGGTTTCCACGTTGCTTGCAACACCTTTGAGACGTTTCCTTCCTCCTACTGGTTCGATAACTTCGGTTTCTTACTGAGGGAAAACTTGCTGCTGTGCTGCATCATACCTTGCTCTTGGGGTTTCCCAATGGGGCATCAACACGCATCAAGGAGTTAATCTTGGGGATGCTTGATATGTCGTAGATGTATCTAGAATTTTTGATGTTCCATGCTTGTTTAGTATCAACTTTGCTATGCTTTGTCTACACTTTGAGGTATTTTATACATTTTCTGGGACTAACCTATTAACAAGATGTCGCAGTGCCAGTTGCATATTTTCTGCTGTTTTTGGTTTTAGAAAAGCTAGTAAGGGAATATTCTTGTAAATGGACTTGACAAAAGCCAAAGTCAATATTTATCGGAGAGAACATGGAGCCCAGAGGAGAGACGGAGGGGCTCCATAGGGCAGACACCCCCCGGTGCGGGTCCACCCTAGGTCGCGCCAGGGCAGGGTGTGGGCCCCCTGGCCGTCCTCCGACCTCTCCTCTTCGCCTATAAAATCCCCCCGATGCAGAAACCATAAGAACCCGATCAGATCTCCGTGAAATAGTCCATAGCCACCGCCACCATCGTCCCTAGATAGGGGGGATCTGAAGCTCTTCCTGGCACCCTGTCAGAGGGGAGAGATCATCCCGGAGGCCTTCTTCATCACCATGCTAGCCTCCGGTATTTATGCGTGAGTAGTTCACCCTTGGACTATGGGTCCATACAATAGTTAGATGATTGTTTCTACTCCTTTGTGCTATCATGTTTAGATCTTGTGAGCTCCGTTCATGATCAAGATCATCTATTTGTAATCATACATGTTGTGTTTGCAGGGATCCGATGGATATTGAGATACTATGTTAGATTGATTATTGATTCTATCATGTATTATTGATTATTGATTCTATCATCTATGTGTTGTTTGTGATATTGCATGATCTCCGTTGCTAGTAGCTATCTTGGCCAAGTATATGCTTGTGACTCCAAGAGGGAGTATTTATACTCGATAGTAGGTTCATGCCTCTAGTAATCTAGGGAAGTGACAGGAATCTCTAAGGTTTTAGATGTGTTGTTGCTACTAGGGAGAAAACAACAATCTTTTATTCATGGAACAATTGTATTGTTTACTTTACACACATTGCTTAATGCAATTATCCGTTTCTTGCAACTTAATACTGGAGGGGGCTCGGATGATAACCTGAAGGTGGATTATTAGTCATAGATGCAGTTGGATTATGGTCTATGTATATTGTTGTAATGCCCAATCAAATCTCATAGGAATCATGATTTCTAGTATGTGCATTGTTATGCTTTCTCAACCTGTCAATTACCCCGCTGTAATTTGTTCACCCAGTATGTTATCTATATGAAGGAGAACCCCTCTAGTGAACTGTGGACCCCGGTCCAATCTTTACCATTGTTACATTATCTACTGTTACCGTTTACTTTCTACCAGCAACTATTACCTTCCACACTATACGTTTAATCCTTTGTTTTCTGCAAACCAGTGAGATTGACAACCTCACTGTAAGTTGGGGAAAAGTCTTGAGTTTGTGTTGTGCAGGATTCCAAGTTGTTAGCAACACCTTGGAGTTGTTTCCTTACTCCTACTGGTTTGATAACCTTGGTTTCATAACTAAGGGAAGACTTGATGCTTTCTCATCACACCTTGCTCTTGGGGTTTCCCAACGAGGCTCTACAGTGATCTAAGCCTATCACAGAGATGCAAAGGTGGAATTCTGTAGAACTGTGTAGTGTGCTTGAGTGAAAGATTCCCCATCCCTATAAATCATTGCTTTCTTTCCCAGTGTGCCTTTTCCACTCAGTATCCCCTCATGTCGCGAGTCAAGAATACCAATCGGCTTAAGGTCAGGAATAAAATCAACACAAAACTCAATGACCTCCTCTATTCCATAGCCCTTGGAGATTCTTCCTTCTGGCCTAGCATGGTTATGAACATATTTCTTTAAGACTCCCATGAACCTCTCAAAGGAGAACATATTATGTAGAAATACAGGACCAAGAATGGCAATCTCTTCCACTAGGTGAACCAGGAGATGCGTCATAATATTGAAGAAGGATGGTGGGAACACCAACTCAAAACTAACAAGACATTATACATCCTTTTGTAACCTTGGCATAATATTTGGATTGGTTACCTTCTGAGATATTGCATTGAGGAATGCACACAACATCACAATGGGTACTCGAACATTTTCTAGTAGAATCCCCCTCAATGCAACCGAAAGCAACTGCGTCATAATCACGTGACAGTCATGAGACTTCAGGTTTTGGAATTTTTCTCTGCCATATTTATTATCCCCTTTATATTAGACGAGAAGTCAGACGACACCTTGATATTATAAAGGACTTTCAAAAAGATTTCCTTCTTTGCTTTGGTAAGAGCATAGCTGGCATGACTTAAGTGACGCCCTTTATCTGTCTTGTTTTGTGTATGCATGTTCTTTGGGTCTTTCATAAGTTGTTGGTCCTCCCATGCTTCTGGTGTATCTTTTTTTATTCCCATACATGCCTATGAATCCTAGCAGGTTCACGCAAAGATTCTTCGTCACGTGTATCATGTCGATTGAAGAGCGGACATGTAGACTTTCCAATATGGTAGCTTCCAAAATATAGGTTTCTTCTTCCACATGGGTGCGCGTTCGGTAGCGACGTTGTTCGGAATAGATTGACCGCCAGGACTCTTTCCAAAGATTACTTCTATGTCCTTGACCATACCAAATACATCATCATCAACATGGAGGTCAGGATTCTTCCGGTGATCTGTCTCACCTTTGAAATGCTTTCCTTTCTTTCTTATAGGATGATTGGTCGGAAGAAATCATCGATTCCCCAGGTACACAACCTTCTTGCATTTATGCAGATATATACCTTCAGTCTTATCTAAACAGTGCGTGCATGCCTTATATCCCTTGTTTGTCTGTCCTGAAAGGTTACTAAGAGCAGGCCAATCATTGATGGTTACGAAAAGCAACCCTCGTAGGTCAAATGGCTCTTGTTTGTTCTCATCCCACACATGTGCACCTGGTTTGCCCCACAAATGTAAGAGTTCTTCAACTAATGGCCTTAGGTACACATCTATATCGTTGTCGGGTTGCTTCGGGCCTTGGATGAGCACTGGCATCATAATGAACTTACGCTTTATGCATAACCAAGGAGGAAGGTTGTAGATACATAGAGTCATAGGCCAGGTGCTGTGACTGCAGCTATGCTCCCCAAAAGGATTCATGCCATCCGTACTTAGACCAAATCATAAGTTTCTTGTATCACCTGCAAAGTTCAGAAAGTCTCTCTCGATTTTTCTCCACTGCGACCCATCAGCGGGGTGTCTCAACTTCCTGTCTTTCTTACGGTCTTCTTTATGTCATCGTAACAACCTGGCATGCTCTTTGTTTCTGAACTTGCGTTTCAACCGTAGTATTATAGGAGCATACCACATAACCTTAGCAGGAACCCTTTTACGGGGGGCTCTCCCTCAACATCACCAGGGTCATATCGTCTGATCTTATACCGCAATGCAGTGCATAACGGGCATTTATCTGAATTCTCGTACTCCTCACCGCGGTGTATGATGCAGTCATTAATGCATGCATGTATCTTCTGCATATCTAATCCTAGAGGACAGAGAGTCTTCTTTGCTTCGTACGTACTCTCGGGAAATTTTTTATGCTTTGAAAGATTTGGCTTCATTATTTTCAGCAACTTCTCAGATGCGGAGTCAGCTAGACCACACTCTATCTTCCATCGCAGCAATTCCAGTGTGGTACCGAGCTTTGTGATGCCATCTTCGCAATTTGGGTACAACATTTTTTGTGATCTTCTAATATGCCCTCCAACTTGAACTTTTCTTTTTCGGTTTCACAGTCTCGCTTTGCATCAGAAATAACCCTACCAAGATCATCAACGGGCTCATCTAATGCTCGTTCTTCACCTCCTTCCTCTTCATTGTCTTCCATTGCAGTATCACTGTATTCAGGAAACATATAATGATAGTTGTTATCATCATCCTATTCTTTTTCATTGTCTTTTATCATAACCCCTCTTTCCCTGTGCTTGCTCCAGCAATTATAGCTGGGCATGAAACTTTTATAACCAGGTGGCCGTGAATGATTTTCGAGAAAGAGTACTCTTTGTCGTTCCGACATTGAACACATGGACAACACATAAAACCATTCTCTTTGTTTGTCGTAGCCACATCGATAAATTTATCCATGCCCTTAATGTACTCGGGTTCACGCCGGTCACCGTACATCCATTCCTGACTGTTCATCTGCATCACATAATTAAGTTTATCAAAAACTATTACAGAACATCATAAATAGTGAAATGACCAATTCACATCGACACATGCATTGTATCAATGACAAAATGAAAAGATAAGATTTTGCTAACCTCGATTGAGGAGGAAAGAAAGAGGATAAAGCTCAAGTGTGGCTCGGGCACCTCCTATATTTTTGTTTTGTGAGAAATTAAACGGGATCATTCACTCAAAAATTTCATCGAACACCTCGCATACATAGGAAAAAAACTAGCACACACCTCTCACACCTTCCACCAAGAAAAAACCGAGAGGAGGCAAAGGGCTAGGACGGCGTATTTATAGGCAGGGCGCATGCGTCCCGGTTTAATACAAACCGGGAAGGTATGCGGCAGACCACGTGTCGGACGCGAAATCCGGGACGCATGCTCCCTTACGAACCGGTAAGGACCCCCCCCCCCCCCCCCCCCGAGCGACGCGCCGGCCGCTCGAACCGGGACGAACGCGAGCATTAGTCCTAGTTCATGGCGAAACCGGGACTAATGGCCTGGATAAAAGGCCGTTTTCTACTAGTGTAATATACTGAAATTAATTTTACAGCTATCGTTATTGGATAAAAGTTTCTAGGCTGATTTCCAAACATTGCTACAGAAACCTTCAACGATGACATTTTATTTGTTTCACATATCTGACTTTATTTATCCAACAAGTCAAGAGATCGTACTCCACCGTGAAGCAAAGAAATCAGCATGGACTCTCTTTGCACATGTTTCACTCCTATTGTAAGCTTTTGAATGTGTACTCTTCTCAACGTGTTTCCATTAAGCGTTTGTAAGTCTTCAATAGTGTATGGGAATTCCAAAATAGCTAATCGAAAACTGGTCTTGCCCACAACAAAAAAAAGTTCAGCGTGCAGCTGGGCATTCTGTTATTTGTTTTCTTTCTTCTCCTTCTTCGTTTCCATTCCTTCACGACAAGTGTTTAAACTGTATAGCTCTTAATTTTTCGATTTTTTATCACAATCAGTTTTAATTCCAAGGAAAGATGAGTCATCAGCCGGTCAACCAAGAAATTAATTGTATAGCTATCTTTATTGGATACACTCTCCAAACATTACTACAGAAACATTCAACAATGAAATTTTATTTGTTTCGCCGATCTGACTTTATTTATCCAACAAGTCGAGAGATCATACTCCACTGTGAAGCAAAGAAATCAGCACGGACTCTCTTTACACCTGTTTCACTCATATTGGAAGCTCTTGAATGTGTACTCTCCTCAATGGTGGGGATATACTAAATGGGTATCACCATAACATGTCTCTAATCCTTATAACTCAGCGTATTGCCATTATAATAATTTATAGCAGGAGTAGGATTTCGTCACCGTTGTGGGATCTAAACCTGGATAAGCTGTGTTACCTCGTACCCGTCAATCTTCCGCCTTACCCCACGGTCTCTAAACACGCTCTGTGAGAACCCCTACATGCCGTACTCGTCAGCAATACCACGACACTCAACGTGTTTTCATTCAACGCTTCTAAGTCTCCAATATTGTATCGGAATCCCCAAATAGCTAATTGGAAGTTGGCCTTGTCTGGAACCAAAAAGTTTAGCATGCAGATGGGCCTTCACTTGAGCCTCGTCAGAACAAAACAATTCACTCTTATACAAGTTTAACTTAAGACACAAAAGTTGCTCAAAAGTTCAGTTCAGCTAAGTGAATGCAATTTAGTATTCTTGTGTTAGGCCACCTTAAACGTTTATCCTAGATTCGCTACTTCTTGAATGGCATTATCGCCGGCCAGACTCCTTCATGTTGTTTGTTTTCTTTCTTCCCCTTCTTCGTTTCCAATCCTCCACAACAAGCATTTAAACTTTATAGCTCTTATTTTTTTGAATCTTTTTATCACAAACAGTTTTAGTTCCATAGGAAACATGAGTCATCAGAAGGTCAACTTTGTAGCTCTTAATTTTTTGATTTTTTATAACAAACGGTTTTAGTTCCAGAAGAAAGATGAGTCATCCCGGCAGGTTCAAGATCCTTGATTTAATCCATGCATATAATAAGCCCCCTCTCTTGGTTTTTGTTGGTTGTCGACAAACCATGGAATCCTAGAATTACTTAATCATCTACTCACGTGATGGAGAATCCATGCACACCGCGCGAAGCTCTGACCTAGGTTACTCGATCAAGGTGTACCTGTCAGTTGCATTACAAAGAACACGAAACTAGAGAGAAATACTGATTTATTTATTATGAGTCGTCCAAATCTTCTCTTTCATGACCTCGATTGTTGAGCATTACTATAGATGGTAACCCTGAAAGTGTTTCAGTCATTTATTCTTTGTAAGAGTATCTTTAGCGGATCCCAAAAAAAGTCCACAACTAGAAGACTCCTGCTATTTGCCGGTTTATTTTCACGTAGGAAAAAGGCTAATGGCGACATTTGGAAAAGAAGGGTCATGCTGTTTAAGCAGCACGTCACTAACTTACGCCACTAGTAGGTCGTAGTGGTGGCGTCTAGGACGCTACCAGTAGAATTTTTAGTGATAGCGTTTATTGTAAGGGCTACCATTACATATCCTAACGGAGACATTCGTTTTACTTTTGAACGCCACAAGTGAGTTTTCAAAAAAAAATGCATTTAATTGAATATTCACAGCACAGCAAGATATATTCAGAAACAGTAAAAAGGTCTATAAAAAAATCATAAAAATGGTAACATATTATTATAGTCAACTACATATAGTAGAGCTAGCTAGCTAATTAACTAAAGTATGCATAGTATACCTAGCACTAAAACTACTAGTTCTCAACAGGATTATCGACCACGATAGTACCATACCTAATGGCAGTAGCAGGAATCTCGTCATTACTGAAGAAGCATCAGAGTCTGTTGATGCTCCGGTGCCTTGGTACATGGTGGAAACGAGGCCTCTAACACCGGTTCTGGAACCGTTGTTGGGGGTTCGGTGTTAGAGCCCCCCCTTTAACAGCGGTTCTTATACGAACCGGTGTTAAAGGGTGGTGCACGTGGGGCTGCCGCAGCGCTCAGCCCCCCCTTAACACCGGTTCGTAACACGAACCGGTGTTAAAGGTTCTGTGGCATGGCAGGAAAAAGAGATAAATCTCTGCCGCGGCAGGAAAGGGGCCTAAATCTCTGCTGTGGCAGAGTTCTGCCGCCGCCCCGTTCTGGGGTATCTCTGCGGCGCGGCGGGGACGGGGAGGGGGGAGGGGGGGAGGGGGAATCGATCGGGACCGGTATACACATACATCGTCGCCGGTACATACGAGTACATGAATAATTAAGCAACTATTATTATACACAAACATCGTTATTGTGTGGTATTCTCCATAAACGTTGAAGCATCAAGTACAAGACAAACACGTTCAAGCATATATACAACATTCATTTTGGTGGATATCTAAAGAGTTCTCCGCCAGACGTGACGACCTCATCAAGTATGAACCCCGCCAATTCCTCTTGAATGGCTCGTATGCGGTCAAATGGTAGGAGTTGGTCCCGCATCCGTTCGATCTAAATATATATGAAAAATGGGGTCAATATATATAAGAATAAAACTCAACACAATTGATGGTAATAAAATAATGTTGTGTATTTTGTTTACTTACTCTAAGTTGTTCTAGTGTGGCTTGGCCCGTCGCACATATCGTGTTGCGAATGAACTCGCAAACATAGTATCCACATAAGTTATTGCCGGGTCCCTGATGCCTCGCACTTTACGAGAACAGAGAGTTCAATCAAAATAATAATCAATAAAGCATGATATAATGGAATTGGAAGCAGAATCAAAGAGATACGCAGACCTAGCTAGCTAGTATTACTTACATTTTGGTCTACAAATTTTAGTTCTTCTGACCATTCACCCACGACCCTACTCGTGAACCTTTTCCAAACCCTGTCCGACAAACAAAATGGATAAAGGAGTAATTAATTACTTGTTGTCATAAAAGTTGTCGATCTAGTGCGATAATATGATTGAAATTACCTCTGGAGCATCTCTTTAAAGTCTTCCCATAGCTCTTGGTATTTTCGTAATGAGTCCATGACAAGGACTTTTCCTGAATCAGGTTGAATGACTAGTAGAATAAAGTGGAACCTACGCCACGCATAACTCATCATCAATTACACTTAACATCGTGTAAGCCGAAACAGAATGTGTACAAGAGAGGGTAACACTCACGAGAAGTTGTAAGGCAATAGTATTTCCCTTTTGGTTTGTTGTCTTAGTAAAGACGTTAGCAAGAAATCTTCTGTTTGCCCGGGTTTGAGTTTTACGACTTCTTCATGAACTCTATTTGGGTCAACGAACCCAATGTCAAAAGGGCCTCCTTTCATGCATTCCTTAACCTTTTTCCTGCATAATAGTATATGTCAACACCCGAATTTTTAATCCTAGATGCCTATTATGTCATACATCGCAATCCCAGGATTACCATTTGTGCGAGATATAACAGATTTGGATACCACAGTACATCATCCATTGCAAACCATACATAAGGTCTTACACAAATAAGGATCTCATGATCCAGTTCTTAATACAACTGAAGCAGCGGAAATACGTAATAATAAAGGTAGCGTAGGCGAAGCTCCATCTTCGGGGTCACAGGAAATGCTGATGATGGGAGATGATCCTAGTTGTCGTAACCTTCCTGGGGTCCATCCTCCAGGTACTCCTCTTCATAGTCTGGCCATGGGAATAGCCAGGGACAAAGCCATGAGTACTCTTTAAGTACTCACAAACTAATACTAACAAGTGAAGGGGGTTTTTGTAGTAAGACACTAAGCTCTAGGTTTGTTTTGCAAAAGCTAGATTTACATCTACTAACTTCAGAAATGAAGAAAGCTAGTTGAAGTTTTATAACGCCTAAGTGGGAACTTGTATTTCATATCACAACTCTGTTGTGGTCAAGTCAAAATCTCAATTCATCTCACAAGTCATTTTGAAAACATCTGACGGGGGAACAATATGGCCACTCCAACTGTCCATAACCACGGACACGGCTATTCGAATAGTTTGACACTCTACAGAGATTGTACACTTTCACCACAACATTTGATACATCTGTCAGGAACAAATCCTGAATTCACCACACTCAGTATGCGGATAATCAATCCTAACCTTTCAATTACACGCCCTAGTATAAGCACCTCTCCTATGAGTTTGGCCTCCCAACCATGACCAACTGTCATCTTGGGTACTGCACTGGTGGACAATCTTCACAAGGTAGCCTCAGCTCAGACCTTGGCCGTGAGGGAACCAATACTAAGGTATATAAGTTTCCAGTCAAGCCCTACCCAATTCTCGGGTATTGTGGTTATACGGTAAAATTGGAATGGTATCGCATCCAGACAACCATCAGTTTTATAAAGGGATAAGGCTCATGCCTCAACATTTTCATCACCAAAATCATCTGGTGTTCGGAAACACATGTCGAAACATCTCAATAGAATGATCCATCATTCCAAGGTTTTCATAACCATTTTTCCACCAAGTATTCCCATCTAACATTGACCAAGTTTTATGCTTAGCACTAGCATCTACAAGTGGGGGTAAGTACTAATGAGGGGTGGTAAACTAGTGGAGTTTAACTAAGTTCAATCTCATACCTTAGGATGACATAAAGATTATCTAGCTTAGGCCAAATTTTATGCTCTTTATGCAACCTTCAATTATCTCTCTAGAATCTACAATTCACTTAAGTAAGCTCTAAGTAAATAGCTTTGATAAAGAAATAAAGTTTAAATCTTGTAAGTAAAACTAGGATTGGTTTATCAAGTGGGTATGATCATATATGCTTAAGGCATATAGTTGGCATGGTAAGGCTTGCTAAAGTAGAGTATCTTGCAAGTGTTAGCTTGCACATTCAACTAGTAGTATTAGTCTTGCATCATTATCAGTATAAGCTTGCTAAATTGTAAGTGTTAGCTTGCAAGTATTGGCTTGCCTTGTGCAGAGCAGTGATTGAAGTTCTCCTCGGCTTCTTCTTCGTAGTATCCTCCTTCTTCCTCGTATCCTTGGTCGGTACTAGCGTCTATAAATAAATACGAGGTACACAATCACCAAACAATACTTAAATACTTTCAATCATCACACACAAGGGTTCTATAGATGATCTAGCATCATCACTAATATTACAAGAATAAGGCATTTGTCTTATTTATTTTATTTTTTAGAAAAGTAATTTCTACTCATTGAAAAATTGCTTAAGATTTAATATTATCCAAACCAAACATGGGATCATGTTGACACATGTCATCACCACATATTTTAGTTCATGGGAATGTGATTTAAAGTGGTATCACAATTTAATAAGATTTAACCTTTTATTTTAAATAAAAATAAATGACTAGAAATGCCTATGTGGCATCCTTTTATTACTTGAACATTATTTCTGTAATTAAACCCATATGTTTTTATATATTCTGAAAGGTATGATTAAAGGTGATTTTTGAGAGTTGAAATCAACTCAAAAGCTATTATGGTTTAAATTTGAAAAATGTTTGAATGCAGAAAAGGTTCTGCCTTGTTATTTTTACCAAGGTTGATCTACAGATCCAAATGATTTGAATCCAACGGTCTTGGATTAAGCATTTCAAAACCTTTCCAACAAAATTGGTTTCATTCAATTTGGTTCACTGAATCAAGCTGGGTTGATTTTTGAAACTAGTTACAGAACTGTGTTTGAATGAAAATGGAAAAATCCAAATTCAAACGAGTGGGCTGTGCGGGAACTGCTAATGGGCCGTCCTGCTACACACAGCGCTTACGCGGGCTGGTTAAGTTGCTGTCCCCACGCGTCAGTGAGACGGGGGCGTGCGAAGCGGTACGGGGCAACGTGGTACGTTGGATATAATTCTAATCCAACGGCTCTGGTTTATCGTCCACGTCGGGCAGCGCCAGCGAGACAGAACCCTAACGCGGCAGGTGGGGGTCGTGGGAGGGTCACCGGGGCTCAGGCGTGGGTCGGCGAGGCGGGCGAACGACGAAGTTGACGACGGTGAACCTCCTGGTACCGGCAGCTTCTCCTGGGGCGGCTCCAATCGTTGGCTTCCTTCTTCTCTAGCAGCGGCAGGCTCCGGCCAAATTCTGGCGATGCCCTGCTCGCCTTGCTCCGGGAACGGGGTGGAACAATCAGTGAGAAGAGGGGAGTGAGATGGTGTGCTCAATTCGGCTGGGGGTCATCTCCTTTTATAGGCTCGACGGTGAGACTGAACGGGATGGGCAGACGACGGTGGCGACACGGCTACGGGCAGCTAGGGGCATGACCGAGGGTGGCGATCGATTGGTGGTCTCTATGGCTTTAATGCGTGTGTAGGGGCGGTGGCAAACAGTCAGGAACGCTCGATGCTCTGCGAGGCAGAGGTCGCGTCTTCGACAGCGAGCGGTGGCTACGGGGTACGGGCGGTGAAATGGTCATGTCTGGCGGTCTCCTGGGACGGTGGGGAGCATGCTGGCGGGCGGCAAGGGCTCGAGGTGGTCTCGTTAAATGGGAACGGCGCGTGCTCTGTGGCGACGGTCGGCATGGTCGACAGTGGCACGGGCGCGGCGTTCCTGGCGGTTCTGGCTGTTGTATGCGAGGTAGGGCTGGTCGAGAGGGGGCGGTGAGGCATGGGCTACCTCCCAGACAAGGTTGGCACGGCCAGTTCTTCCTCTAGCCTGCTGTCCACACTGGGGTGACATGGGTGTTCTCGGCTGTTCACCATTGATGACATTGTCAAGCTTACAGTGGGGCTAGGGATTAGGTAAGTTTGCTAGATGATCTACTAAGGCTAGTGGTGTCCAGAGAGGGAACAAGTTTGGCCCAAAACACTGCACACTATAGTGTTTTGATTTTTGTTTGATTTGAATCAGCAAGGTGTTTGATGAAATGGCCGCATGAATTCAAGTTTTGAATTTTGAAAAGATTTTTGGTGGGTGTGCTAGGCATGTGCTGGTGTGTCTGTGGATGCTTGGGTTTTGAAAGTTGAGCTTGTTTGAGTGGTTTTTGAAAAAGTGGGATCTTCCCATATGATATAGATTCAATTTTGAACTGTCATTTAAACTATGCATTTGAATGTTTCTGGATGATCACAAGGTGGTCTTTGATACTTTGTTATGAGTACTATCAAGGAGTGCAAAGATCCAAATAAGTTTCTGTTAAGTTCTGAAAGTTAGAGATAGCCAAAGTAGACATGGGAGTTAATTTGGCCAAAGTGACCATTCACTTAATTTGTTTGTTTTGCTTTATTTGTCTTTGGGAAACGTTTGGGAATTGTTTAGATGATGTTTATTTAACCTAAGAATCATTTTACAAGCAAAGAAACACATAATCATGGCAATTCAAAAGAATCCAAATTTCAATACACACACATATGAATGCTTTCATATTTTTAATTAGAAAAGTTTTTGTTAACCCTAAATTTGATGATTATAGTTTGATGATTTTAGTTTAATATTTTTGGGATGTTACAAACCTTACCCCCTTAAAAAAAATCTCGTCCCGAGATTTGAAAAAGGACGAAAAAGATTACCTAGGATTTGAAGAGATCGGGAAACTCCTTCCTGATGTGATCTTCGCGCTCCCAGGTAGCTTCCTCTTCTGTGTGGTTGCTCCACTGAATCTTGAGAAACTTGATGCTTCGGGTTCTGGAAGTTCTGAAAGCTTCTTCCAAAATACAGATGGGTACTTCGGGATAGGTCAGGTCATCGTTGATCTCTATGGTCCGGTGATCGATATTCTTGAACACTTCGGTCTTCTCTGGAACTTCGAGGCACTTGCGAAGTAATGAGATATGGAACACATTGTGCACGGCTGACATCTCTTCGGGTAGTTCCAAATGATATGACACTTCTCCTCGATGGTTCAGAATCTTGAAGGGTCAGATATATCTGGGGGCTAACTTTCCTTTGAGTTGGAAACGCTGCATTCCTTTTAATGGTGACACTTTTAGATATACAAAATCTCCTATGTTGAAGGCGAGGTCTCGACATATCTTGTCGGCGTAACTCTTCTGTCTGGACTGGGCGGTCTTGAGGTGCTCACGAATCTTATGAACCTTCTCTTCTGCCTCTCGTAGGATATCGGGTCCGAAAATCTGACTCTCTCCTACTTCCGACCAGTTCAAAGGGGTGCGACACTTTCTTCCATACATAAATTCAAATGGGGACATTTGCAAACTAGCTTGATAACTATTGTTGTATGAAAATTCTGCGAATGGCAGACAGTCTTCCCACTAAGATCCGTACTCTAACACACATGCTCTCAACATGTCTTCGAGTATTTGATTTACTCGCTCCGTTTGTCCATCGGTTTGAGGGTGATAAGCGGTGCTGAAATCTAGGTGGGTTACTAAACCTTCTTGGACTTTCTTCCAGAATCTCAAGGTAAACTGAGTTTCTCGATCAGATACGATGTTCTTGGGGACTCCATGCAAACTAACGATTCTAGCGATGTATAACTCCGCTAGCTTCGAACTCTGATATGTGGTCTTGACGGGTAAGAAATGGGCGACTTTGAACAATTTGTCCACTGTGACCCAGATAGAGTCATTTCCCCTACTAGAAGTAGGCAATCCGGTGATGAAGTCCATTCCAACAGAATCCCATTTCCATTCCGGAATCTGTAATGGTTGCAACAATCCAGCGGGTCTTTGATGTCCGGCCTTGACTCGCTAACATATGTCACACTTGGCGATATAGCTTCTGATTTCTCTCTTCATCTTATGCCACCAAAATTGCTCCTTCAAATCTTGATACATCTTTGTTCCTCCGGGGTGGATAGAATAAAGAGTATCATGAGCTTCCTTCAAAATAACTTCCTTTAACTCAGAATCTGCTGGTACAAAAAGGCGTCCTTTGTACCACAGAACTCCTTCTTCGTCTTCGGTGAATCCGGGTACTTTGCCTGTACCGATACGATGCTTGATTCCGTCGATACTAGCATTTCCTTTCTAGGCCTCTTTGATCTGGCTGATCAAAGTGGGTTGAAGTTCTATGCTAGCCAAAAATCCTTCACTCACTAATTCCATTCAAAAAACTTCCATCTCTTTGTGCAAGATTGGTTGCTCCTTCAAAATCATGGAGTTCAAGCGGCATGGCAATCTGCTAAGGGCATCTGCTACCACGTTGGCTTTACCGGGGTGATAGTGAATGTCCAGGTCGTAATCCTTGATTAGTTCAATCCATCTTCTCTGTCTCATATTCATCTCCTTCTGAGTGAATATATACTTCAGGCTCTTGTCATCCAAATATATCTCACAACGATTTCCCATCAGGTAGTGCCTCCATGTCTTCAGGGCTAAAACTACGGCTGCAAGTTCGAGGTCATGGGTTGGGTATTTTGCTCATGTTGTTTCAGTTGTCAAGATAGATAAGAGATAACTTTGCCTTCTTGCATTAGCACACATCCGAGACCGATCTTGGATGCGTCACAATACACGTCAAAGGGCTTTGTGATATCCGGCATGATTAAGATTGGGGCTAAAATCAATCTCCTCTTGAGTTCTTGAAAACTCGCTTCACATTTGTCGGTCCATTCAAACTTCTTGTCCTTCTTCAGCAATTGGTTTATGGGTCTAACGATACTCGAGAATCCTTCTACGAACTTGCAGTAGTCTCCCGCCAATTCGAGAAATGCACGAACTTGGGTTTGGGTGGTTGGGGCTTGCCAATCTTCGACATCTTTCACCTTTGCAGGGTCAACGGCAATTCCTCCGGCTGATACAATGGGACCGAGGAATCCTACCTCCTGTAACCAGAATTCACATTTGCTAAACTTGGCATACAACTGATGCTCTCTAAGGGTTCCAAGAATGGTCCTTAGGTGTAGCTCATGTTCTTCTTATGATTTGGAATAAATCAGAATGTCATCAATGAAAACAACGACAAACTTATCCAGGAAGTCCATAAAAATCTTATTCATGAGATTCATGAAATAAGAGGGGGCATTGGTTAATCCAAAAGACATGACAGTATACTCGTATAATCCATAACCGGTGGTAAAGGCAGTCTTTGGAATATCCTCTGCGAGAATCTTGAGTTGATGATAGCCAGTCCTAAGATCAATCTTAGAAAACACTTTGGCACCGGTCAACTAATCAAACAAATCTTCTAACTTGGGCAAGGGGTACTTGTTCTTGATGGTGACATCATTCAACTTCCGGTAATCTGTACACAGACGGTTACCTCCATCCTTCTTGTCCACAAATAAGACAGGTGATCTCCATGGTGACGCACTTGGTTGAATCAATCCAATTTCCAACATGGCATCCAGTTGCTTCTTCAGTTCTGCTAGTTCCGACGGGTTCATACTATATGGTCTCTAGGCTATGGGTCATGTTC
Source organism: Avena sativa (assembly GCA_916181665.1). NCBI lineage: Eukaryota > Viridiplantae > Streptophyta > Magnoliopsida > Poales > Poaceae > Avena > Avena sativa. The sequence goes on from OV702296.1 coordinate 226,120,051, forward strand.
CGGGGATTAGTTCAATGATAAACTCGATATCCCGCTCTGGGGGCATACCGGGCAAAACATCTGGAAATACATCGGGGTATTCACAGACTATCCGGACTTGGTCAATGGTAGGTTGGGCTATACTCTTGTTGCACTTGAATTGACGAGGTAAGGTTTCAGATATATGCTCGACTGATATTCCAGCTGTACTGGTCATGGTTATGGCTTTCTTGGCACCGTCAATCAATCCTTTATGTTTGGACATCCAATCCATTCCTAGTACTACTTCCAAACCTTTAGTTCCGAGTACTATCAGATTAGCATAAAAATCTATGCCATGGATTCGGATAGGGACGGCTTTGCAAATTTGCCTAGCCTTGGTGGTTGATCCGGGGATTTGAACGATCATAACATGCTTCAGTTTGGTTGGTTGGATTTTACTAGTGCATGCAAATTCTTCGGTGACAAATGAGTGCGATGCACCAGAATCAAACAACACTCTAGCAAGTACTGAATTAACAAAAAACATACCCAGCATGACGTCTGGCGCTTCCTGAGCTTCTTCAACATGCATGAGAAAAAGATGGCCATTGCGGTTGAGCGAATTCCCTGGGACGAACCTTCTTCCAGGATGAACACGACGCTGCTGCTGAGATGGGGCATTGGTATTGGGGGCTGCGGTATTCTTCTTGTTGGGGCACTCGTTGGAGTAGTGACCCTTATTTCCACAGTCATAACAAGTTACTTGCGACTTGTCCTTTGCTGCAACCGGCACAGCATTGCTTCCAGTCCTCGGGGTAGTGTTGGTGTTGGCGGTAGCATTGTTGTTGTTGAACTTGGGTGGGGCACGGTTGAAATTGTTAGAGTTGCTGGGGTTGTTGTGATTTCCTCCGGGCCTAGGGTTTCCACGGTTGGGATAGGTCGAACGGTTCATTGGGGGTCTGTTGGTTCTCGGGGCAAATCCAGGAGATGGGTTAGGGTGATACTTTGGGGTCTGATGGGTTCCTGGCTGATGCATCATGCGACGCTTGCGGTTCTCATTGGATTGGTTGATCTTTCCTTCCATCTGGATGGCAGAGTCGACCAGGGCTTCAATATCATCAAAGGGGATATTGACTAACACAGTCTGCATCTCATCGTGCAGACCATTTAAGAATCTTTCTTTCTTCTTGGCCTCAGTGTCGATCTCATCCGGGGCATACCTAGCTAATGACAAGAATTTGTCACGGTATTCCACTATGGTCATCCGTCCTTGCTTCAGTTCTCTGAATTCATCTCTCATCCTCTTGATCAAACCCGGTGGCACATGGGTTCTGCTGAACTTGACCTTGAATTCCTCCCAGGTCATCATCTGTCCTCTGGTCATTGCACGAACGTTGTTCCACCATGCTCTGGCATCTCTTGCTAGATAGTGGGTGGCGAACAAAACTTTCTCGTTGGCATCAACTCCGGTGACTTCCAGGTTATTTTCCATGGTTTGCAGCCAATCGTCGGCATCTAGGGGCTCTTTCGAATTGGTGAAAATAGGCGGGTTGGTATTCTGGAAATTCTTGATCTTAGATCCATGGCTATCCTGATTTCCTTGGCCTTGGTTGTTGTGGGCCAGCTGGGCTATCTGCTGAAGGGTTGCTAGGTTGGCTTGACGTTCGGCTCTTTCGGCTTCGCGGTCAGAAACCAACATTTGCAGGATCTGCAACATCGGGTCCGGGGATGAACCACTTCCTCCACGTGGCATCTGAAGATTTAAATGGATCATGAGAAAATAGGGAAATTTGTAAGTTTCAGGGACTTTGAAAAGTTTTTAAAGTTTCACTCTAATTTTTTTTAGCAACTTGCTTTTCATTCATTCATTCATAGCACCCAATACAAACACACACCACAAAGCAAGAAAAGCAGATGGTTTTAAGAACCATTCTGGAAACTACGATACAGTGGGACCGAATACTACTCACTATGCTAGTGCTCAAGTGCTACTACTCCTCGGAGTCGGTGTAGTCGTCATCCCCATCATCCTCATCGTCATTGATGAAGGCGAAATCATCCTCATCGGTGAAGAAGTCCATAGCCTGATACTCCAGAAAATCATCATCATCGCTGAGATAAGAGTAGGGGTCTCCACGAAGATCCTCTCCAGCATTCTCCCTTTCCTCCAACTGCATGTCTCTCTCGTGGATGGTCTCCTCCAAATCCGAGATACGGTGGCGAAGACGGGAAATGATGCGCTCCTTCTTATCGAGCTGACGGCGGCGAGACTTGCGATCCTTCGCTAGCATGGCGATGGTCTGATCCTTTGTCTTGATGATGGCGTACTTGTGGTTGGAGTAGTCACAACAATTATCCAACTCCTGCTGACGATCGTACATCATGAAGCTAAGGTGGTCCAATTGGGTCTTCAGCTTGTGGTGGTATGGGGATTCCAGTGGATGTCCATTAGCATCACGTCTTGGGCAAAACTCAAAGCGGGTACCCTTGATCTGGTTGATACTCTGCCCACACAGACGGGCAAGAGCTTCCTGCATGGCCCTGGCAAGTCCATCGAGCTAGTTGTTCTCTCTTAAGGTAAACTGAATTCCCTCAACAGTGGGAGGTTCAATCTTTCCTCGGAGACTTGCAACAATTAGCCACTGCAGATCTTCTCCTCCTTGATCATTGAGCTGAGCTCCGAAGAACTCGGGGTGCAGAAGCTCCAGAAGTTCCGAAAGCTGGTCCAAATCCCTCTCAAAGATAAGGTCTCCTCCATTCCCCAACTGATAAAACTTGTTGTACTTCACGTCCATCTATAAGAATATAGGATGAGTAAGTTAGTAGAGTGATCAAGTGTGTCAAATTTTACGTATTTTGCAAGATTTTTTGAGGAACATGAATTTTCATGAAAGAATCAAAGTGATAAGAATGGGAATAAGTTTTTGTAAATATTTGCTTACTTTGGTTTTGAAACTAAGTTTTTGATTCAAACGTCTAGTCTAACTAGGGTCTCCTATGGTTAGGATGGCTCTGATACCAACTTGTCAACACCCGGATTTTTAATCCTAGATGCCTGTTATGCCATACATCGCAATCCCAGGATTACCATTTTTGCGAGACATAACAGATTTGGATACCATAGTGCATCATCCATTACAAACCATACATAATGTCTTACACAAATAAGGATCTCAGGATCCAGTTCTTAATACAACTCAAGCAGCGGAAATACATAATAATAAAGGTAGCATAGGCGAAGCTCCATCTTCCGGGTCACAGGCAATGCTGATGATGGGAGATGATCCTAGTTGTCGTAACCTTCCTGGGGTCCATCCTCCAGGTACTCCTCTTCATAGTCTGGCCATGGGAATAGCCAAGGACAAAGCCATGAGTACTCTTTAAGTACTCGCAAACTAATACTAACAAGTGAAGGGGGTTTCTGTAGTAGGACACTAAGCTCTAGGATTGTTTTGCAAAAGCCAGATTTACATCTACTAAGTTCATAAATGAAGAAAGCTAGTTGAAGTTTTATAACACCTAAGTGGGAACTTGTATTTCATATCACAACTCTGTTGTGGTCAAGTCAAAATCTCAATTCATCTCACAAGTCATTTTGAAAACATCTGACGGGGGAACAGTATGGCCACTCCAACTGTCCATAACCATGGACGTGGCTATTCGAATAGTTTGACACTCTGCAGAGATTGTACACTTTCACCACAACATTTGATACATCCTTCAGGAACAAATCCTGAATTCACCATATCAGTATGCGGATAATCAATCCTAACCTTTACATTACACGCCCTAGTATAAGAACCTCTCTTTTGAGTTTGGCCTCCCAACCATGACCAACTGTCATCTTGGGTACTGCACTGGTGGACAATCTTCACAAGGTAGCCTCAGCTCAGACCTTGGCCGTGAGGGAACCAATACTAAGGTATATAAGTTTCCAGTCAAGCCCTACCCAATTCTCGGGTATTGTGGTTGTACGGTAAAATTGGAATGGTATCGCATTCAGACAACCATCAGTTTTATAAAGGGCTAAGGCTCATGCCTCAACATTTTCATAACCAAAATCATCTGCTGTTCGGAAACACATGTCAAAACATCTCAATAGAATGATCCATCATTCCAAGGTTTTCATAACCATTTTTCCACCAAGTATTCCCATCTAAAGTTGATCAAGTTTTATGCTTAGCACTAGCATCTACAAGTGGGGGTAAGTACTAATGAGGGGTGGTAAACTAGTGGAGTTTAACTAAGTTCAATCTCATACCTTAGGATGACATAAAGATTATCTAGCTTAGGCCAAATTTTATGCTCTTTATGCAACCTTCAATTATCTCTCTAGAATCTACAATTCACTTAAGTAAGCTCTAAGTAAATAGCTTTGATAAAGAAATAAAGTATAAATCTTGTAAGTAAAACTAGGATTGGTTTATCAAGTGGGTATGATCATATATGCTTAAGGCATATAGTTGGCATGGTAAGGCTTGCTAAAGTAGAGTATCTTGCAAGTGTTAGCTTGCACATTCAACTAGTAGTATTAGGCTTGCATCATTATTAGTATAAGCTTGCCAAATTGCAAGTGTTAGCTTGCCTTGTGCAGAGCAATGGTTAAAGGTCTCCTCGGCTTATTCTTCATAATATCCTCCTTCTTCCTCGTATCCTTGGTCGGTACTAGCGTCTATAAATAAATACGAGGTACACAATCACCAAACAATACTTAACTACTTTCAATCATCACACACAAGGGTTCTATAGATGATCTAGCATGATCACTAATATTACAAGAATAAGGCATTTGTCTTATTTATTTTATTTTTTAGAAAAGTAATTTCTACTCATTGAAAAACTGCTTAAGATTTAATATTCTCCAAACCAAATATGAGATCATGTTGACACATGTCATCACCACATATTTCAGTTCATGGGAATGTGATTTAAAGTGGTGTCACAATTTAATAAGATTTAACCTTTTATTTTAAATAAAAATAAATGACTAGAAATGCCTATGTGGCATCCTTTTATTACTTGAACATTATTTCCATAAGTAAACCCATATGTTTTTATATATTCTGAATGGTATGATTAAAGGTGATTTTTGAGAGTTGGAATCAACTCAAAAGCTATTATGGTTTAAATTTGAAAAATGTTTGAATGCAGAAAAGGTTCTGCCTTGTTATTTTTACCAAGGTTGATCTACAGATCCAAATGATTTGAATCCAATGGGCTTCGATTAAGCATTTCAAAACTTTTCCAACAAAATTGGTTTCATTCAATTTGGTTTACTGAATCGAGCTGGGTTGATTTTTGAAACTAGGTAAAGAACTGTGTTTGAATGAAAATGGAAAAATCCAAATTCAAATGAGTGGGTTGCGCGGGAACTGCTAATGGGCCAGCCTGCTACGCACAGCGCTTACGCGGGCTGGTTAAGTTGCTGTCCCCACGCGTCAGTGAGACGGGGGGTGCGAAGCGGTACGGGGCAACGTGGTGCGTTGGATCTAGTTCTAATCCAACGGCTCTGGTTCATCATCCATGTCGGGCAGCGCCGGGAGATAGAACCCTAACGCGGCAAGTGGGGGTCGTGGGAGGCTCACCGGCGCTCAGGCGAGGGTCGGCGAGGTGGGTGAATGACGAAGTCGACGACGGCGAACCTCCTGGTACCGGCAGCTTCTCCTGGGGCGGCTCGATTCGCTGGCTTCCTTCTTCTCCAGCAGCGGCGGGCTCCAGCCAAATTACGGTGATGCGCTGCTCGCCTTGCTCCGGGAACAGGGTGGAACGATCAGTGAGAAGAGGGAAGTGAGATGGTGTGCTCAATTCGGCTGGGGGTCGTCTCCTTTTATAGGCTCGACGGTGAGACTGAACGGGATGGGCAGACGACGGTGGCGACACGGCTACGGGCAGCTAGGGGCATGGCCGAGGGTGGCGATCGATCGGTGGTCTCCTGGCGATGCTCTATGGCTTTAATGCGTGTGTAGGGGCGGTGGAAAACGGTCGGGAACGCTGGCAGGCGGCGAGGGCTCGAGGTGGTCTGGTTAAATGGGAATGGCGCGTGCTCTCCGGCGAGGGTCGGCATGGTCGACAGCGGCACGGGAGCAGCGTTCCTGGCGGTTCTGGCTGTTGTCTACGAGGCAGGGCTGGTCGAGAGGGGGCGGTGAGGCATGGGCTTCCTCCCAGACAAGGTTGGCATGGCTAGTTCTTCCTCTAGCCTGTTGTCCACACTGGGGTGACATGGGTATTCTCGGCTGTTCACCATTGATGACATTGTCAAGCTTACAGTGGGGCTAGGGATTAGTTAAGTTTGCTAGATGATCTACTAAGGCTAGTGGTGTCCAGAGAGGGAACAAGTTTGGCCCAAAACACTGCACACTATAGTGTTTTGATTTTGTTTGATTTGAATCAGCAAGGTGTTTGATGAAATGGCCACATGAATTCAAGTTTTGAATTTCGAAAAGATTTTTGGTGGGTGTGCTAGGCATGTGCTGGTGAGTCTGTGGATGCTTGGGTTTTGAAAGTTGAGTTTGTTTGAGTGGTTTTTGAAAAAGTGGGATCTTTCCATATGATATAGATTCAATTTTGAACTGTCATTTAAACTATGCATTTGAATGTTTCTGGATGATCACAAGGTGGGCCTTGATACTTTGTTATGATTACTATCAAGGGGTGTAAAGATCCAAATAAGTTTCTGTTAAGTTCTGAAATTTAGAGATAGCCAAAGTAGGCATGGGAGTTAATTTGGCCAAAGTGACCATTCACTTAATTTGTTTGTTTTGATTTATTTGTCTTTGGGAAAAGTTTGGGAATTGTTTAGATGATGTTTATTTCACCTAAGAATCATTTTACAAGCAAAGAAACACATAATCATGGCAATTCAAAAGAATCCAAATTTCAATACACACACATATGAATGCTTTCATATTTTTAATTAGAAAAGTTTTTGTTAACCCTAAATTTATTGATTATAGTTTGATGATTTTAGTTTAATATTTTTGGGATGTTACAGTATATATATACATATATGGTGAGAATATATATATACATGCAATTAATGAATTGAATGAGATGAGATAGAAATTAAAGAAATAGTACTTACACACAATAAAAGCTGATGGCAGCTTTATCGAGTTCCTTCTGATTGAATAGAAAATGCAAGTCTTGAATGTTGAAGTTGATCTCGTCGTCTCCGCACAAGAAAATCTGATCTTTTATATGCGCCGTGATCCATTCTTCCTTTCTCGTCTTGTAGAAATCAAGGTACCACTTGTGCAATCTTCGCATCTTTGTTGGTAGATTCTTGAGCTCCTCTTTCTTGACGAGATTCTTCCCATACTTCCATGGCTGCATGGGGTTGACATCGCCTGTGGGCAAGTTGTCTCCCATGATGTTCTAGTATGCAATGTAAGTCATCCACATCTCATTGGCCTTTCTTTGTAGCTCTGCCTCGTAATCATTTATAGGAGGAGCGTTCCGTGTGTGGAACACTTGGAGCGGGGCGCATGATTGGTTTTCCTGCTCTCCGAGCATGGGAACTGTTTTCTGGGGTGCCACACGACTGCTACTTTCAGTCTCCCTCCGCCTTGGATCCCCCTTCAAAATCTGGCGCTCGTAGTCCGGCACAAGTGGGGTTTCAGGTTTGAAAAGATTATTGTAAAACTTCTCCACCACCGCTGAATCTAGTTTCTCCTTTGGCTCGGCCCGTCTAGGTGCAAAGAATTTCTTGACCTCTTCTTCCGATATCCTATTGGTCTCCTCGTTGCTGCAATTCCGCGGTAAAGCCGGCAATGGCTTGGCGGAAGGCTGCGGGACGTAGTTTCTTGAACTCTTTGGCGTACGGTTTCCTGCGGATTTCTTCGTGGCAGTGCTAGTGATGCTCTTCGTGGCAGTGCTCTTCCGCTTACACTGAGGAGATGGCTGGCGCGCTGAAGATGGATGATGCGTAGGAGATGGCTGGCGCGCCGGAGACGACAAGAGGAGTATTCTGATGACTTGGAGACGGCTGAGGCGGCTCAGACTGCTGACGCTGCGGAGACTGCGGGGGTGCCAGTGGCCTCCAATTTGGAAGCATGATGTGTTCCTTCTTCCAAAGAATGGTTGTTTTCACTGCAAATTTGAGTTGAGTTTCCCCTTCACCTGTAGCATGGTCAAGCTGTGCTTCCTCGTATTCCTTCATAACCTCATCCACCCCGACAATAGCATAGCCATCTGGAATCGGTCGGCAGTGGTAAGTTCCACCAGCTATAGGAGGTAAGGCATAGCCGACCGCCACCTTAATGGATAAGCCCATTAATCTCACATGCAGATCGGCGTGTTCGCTCTCTGTGATCTCATCCATGGGGTATCGAGGACCCGCCATTTCAAGCGTGGGTTGCACGTTCTCCGTGAAAGCCACGCTGCTTTTCCATGCAGAGTCTGGGCCACCGGCAGCTTCCAACGCAGGCTCTTCATACCGTTGAGATGGGCCAGTAGCTTGCTGGCTCTTTTTTGCATTCACTTGCGCCTGCAGCGCCACAAGTGCATGTTCTATCTGTGTCATCCGCTCTGTACGCTCTTTTTCTTTTCTGCCGCGCCATCTGTAAGAGTCGCCCCACTCGGCAAACCCATCCTTCCACGTCATACCCCCTATGCCTCGTGCAAGTCCAGGGTGTTCTTTTTTACCGATGGCGCGTGTGAGCTGGTCATTCTCTCTGTCGGGATGGAAGGTCCTGGTGGCTGTTTCCTCGTATGCCATGATGAGTTTAGTGACGGGTTTGGCAAGGAGGGTTGGGAAGATACACAATCCCGTTTCTGGGTCCAACCTTGCCCCGATTCCGTAGAACCAAGTCTTTGCACGTAGGTCCCACCCATGTGTCTGGGGTGTGATCCCTCTATCACGCAGGGCCTTCTCAGCTTCCTCCCACTTAGGCCTCTTAGATATGTAGCCACCTGACCCGTCCTCTGGTGATATTCCTTCTTCTGGGCATTTAGCGTATTGGTTTCTGACCTCTTTGTAGCTATAGCACCTTCCTTGTATGCCACAAATTCGGGCCAGTGAGGTCGCATAATATGCGTCTTCGAAATCCGGAGTCTCGCGTGCTTTGACAAATTTGTTCAATTTTGTCTTCCAGTTGCGGAAAACGTCAGCCATCTTCTTTAGAGTCCACTCTTTGACCTTTTCCTTTATAAACGGTTTGTTTTCATCCTCCTCTAGCGGAAGGGTGAAATTTACCAACAGCGAATTCCAAAGCGTTTCTATGGATCTTTCATCGACAAAGGTACCGTCGCCCTTCTTTGGCTTATTCCAATATTCAATTATGATTCGGATTTGGTCCCTAAAAAGAACTCCAGCCTAACGTACAAATTTGTCTACGGCCTTTTTGGGCTCCATCGGCCTGCCATCAACATGGACTTCCTCGATCGTGAACTTTGCACGATCTTTCAACCGATGGCTCGCACCTCGCTTGCTCTTTTTCGTAGAAGAAGATTGTTGTTGGCTGGTCTATCTAGAGGGCTAAAAGAAGAAAGAAGCGTTAATTAATACATGTACATATATACAAATCAATCAGTGCAAGTCAGCAGAGGCTTAATCCATGCATATACCTCGACGGACTTTGTAATCACTAAAGTGCGTTCACCGGAGTCGTCATCTTCTCCATGACTACTTGAGCTGTCATCATGTCCCTCCAAGTTCAGATATTGTGAGGTGTCCTCGTGGATCATGTTCTCAGTTATTTCTTCCTCTTCAAGGTTTCTACTGAGTGGATCCATAGTTTCTAAAATAATAATATTATCACACAAATATCAGTAATACATCTATTGAAATGCTCAAGCAAGGATGATGATATGACAGGTTAAAAGTATTGAAATGTAACCCTAATACATGCTTGGTCATTCCAAACCGTAATTCAGAGAAACCCCGGATTCATATGAGAGGATACATTCAGAAAAACCCCGGATTCGGAGAAACTCTAATGCTATATTTACAACGAGAGGTGTACTAGGGCGGCGGCTGGCGGCGCTAGGGCGAGAACGGGGCCAGGATGCGTGGGTGTGTGCGTTCGAACCAGCACGACGTGGGCTACATAAAATGGGCGACTCGGCGAGGGCAGAGGATGATGATATGACAGGTTAAAAGTATTGAAATGTAACCCTAATACATGCTTGGTCATTCCAAACCCTAATTCGGAGAAACCCCGGATTCATATGAGAGGATACATTCGGAAAAACTCCGGATTCGGAGAAACCCTAATGCTATATTGAGAACGAGAGGTGTACTAGGGCGGCGGCAGGCGGCACTAGGGCGAGAGCGGGGCCGGGATGCGTGGGGGTGTGCGTTCGAACCAGCACGACGTGGGCTACCTAAAATGGGCGACTCAGCGAGGGCAGAGGAGGTCAGGGTCAACGACATTGGAAAAGTAATCGGTCAAGTGCAAACCGATTGAAAAAGTGAGACCTAAGCCGACCATATGCAATCGGCCTGCTCCTGACCATACACATACACATACACACATACACATACACATACACATACACATACACACATACACATACACATACACATACACATACAAAAAATATATAAATATATACACATACACATACAAAAAATATATACATATATACACATACATTACAAATATATATACATATATACGCACATACACATACAAAAAAATATATACATATATACACATACACATACAAAAAATATACATATACATATATATCATACACATACAAATTAACCAAAAATCACTAACTAACACTAACTAACCAAAAATCACTAACTAACACTAACTAACCAAAAAATACTAACTAACACTATACTAACACTAATTAACCAATAATCGGTGGTGGGCACAGAAGCTCACCTGCGGGCGGCGGCGCGGCGTGGGTGGCGCGGCGCAGCGTGGGTGGGCGATGCGGCGTGGGTGTGGCGCGGCGCTGGCCAGGATGGGGCGGCGGAGGGGCGGCAGCGGGTACGGCCCGTGGCGCACGGAATAGCACGGAGCAGCGACGGTGAGACGGGGCGGGGACATCGCGGCAGTCCCGGCGACGCGCTCCCGCGGGACGGCGACGGCGAGGGCGTGGATGGCGACGCGATGCGGCAGCCTCTGCTTTTCTTCCTCTGTGCGCGCTTGATCTGGCTGGGGGGAAGAAGGAAGTGGCGCGCGTTATAAATCCCCCCCACTTTAACACCGGTTCATGGCTGGAACCGGTGTTAAAGGGCGGAATTCGTTTCGCGCCCGCACACCCCCCCCCCCTTTAACACCGGTTCCAGCCAGGAACCGGTGTTAAAGGGGGTGTGTGCACGCACGAAACAAAATAAATGCCCCCCCCCTTTAACACCGGTTTTAGCCACGAACCGGTGTTAAAGGGGGGCATTTATTTCGTACATTAAAGGGGTGGGGCCATTTTTAATTCAAAAAAATAGGATAGAATTTAGAAAATTCATATCTTTTTCATTTAAACTCAAAAAAATATGAATAATATATCATAATTTTCAGAAAAATAAGATCTATCCATTCATATAAAAACATTTTATTGTTACTTTAGATGAAAATTTTAAAAATGATTAAAACACTTACATATAAATTTTGATTATTCAATTAAAACATAAATAAAATAGTCAAACCCTAAAACTTTGAACATAAGAAATATTAAGCATCTAAAAAGGAATCTACACCTATTTTATTAGAGAAAATCATATTTTATTTGTATTAACATTTTTGAATTGTTTGGATATTTAAATGTCGCATCTTTTGTATACTTTGGAATCTAACAAAACCTCGCTAACTTGCATTGGATTTTTGATAAAATAGCATATTGTGAACCTAAAAATGATTTTTGTAAAAAATCATGAGCATCGTATCATGTACCTGTAGTTCATATCTGACCCACTTCCTGCTGATTCGGCAGGAATTTGTCTTTTTCACCAGAGGTGGACGGAAAGGTTTCAGATCCCCCTATTGGTACATTGTCCATATAAGGTGGTCTAGTATTTTTTGTAAAATGTGGTGGTAGTTTTTTGAATTATCCATTTGGTGGTTGCTTCATAAAACCATCCGTTTTTGTGCTCGGAAAATGGAAAATGCCTTTTTGGTGCGACAAAAAGGAAAACTTCCTCTTGCAACATTGTTTGCCATCCCATGGTGCACATTTATGCACAATATGGCCATATTATCACAAACTATGCCTTGATTCTAGCCATAATATTGGTCATTTGACCCAAAAGCCAAGAAATCTCGAATGAGATAGGTCATTTTGTGAAGGTTTTTTTGAGACATAATCAATATACCAAGTTTGATATTTTTATTATTAACTATGTCACATAATATAACACCACGCGAAGGTTTCGCATTGTTTCGATCGTTTTTTAATTTTTTATCCCCGTTTTAAACTATCATCAAACTTTGTCGAACAACAGGCATGAAGATTCTTAGCTCGGGGCCAAGCCACACTAAACTTGCATTGGATTTTTGATAAATAGAATATTGTGAACCTAAAACTGTTTTTTTGTAAAAAATGATGAGCATTGTATCATGTACCTGTAGTTCATATCTGACCCACTTCCTGCCGATTCGGCAGGAATTTGTCTTTTTCACCAGAGGTGTACGGAAAGGTTTCAGATCCCCCTATTGGTACATTGTCCATATAAGGTGGTCTAGTATTTTTGTAAAATGTGGTGGTAGTTTTTTGAATTAGCCATTTGGTGGTTGCTTCACAAAACCGTCCGTTTTTATGCTCGGAAGATGGAAAATGCCTTTTTGGTGCGACAAAAAGGAAAACTTCCTTTTGCAACATTGTTTGCCATCCCATGATGCACATGTATGCACAATATGGCCACATTATCACAAACTATGCCTTGATTCTAGCCATAACATTGGTCATTTGACCCGAAAGCCAAGAAACCTCGAATGAGATTGGTCATTTTGTGAAGGTTTTTTGAGACATAATCAATATACCAAGTTTGATATTTTTATTATTAACTATGTCACATAATATAACACCACGCGAAGGTTTCGCATTGTTTCGATCGTTTTTAAATTTTTTTATCCCCGTTTTAAACTATCGTCAAACTTTGTCGAACAACGGGCATGAAGATTCTTAGCTCGGGGCCAAGCCTTGGTAAACTTGCATTGGATTTTTGATAAAATAGCATATTGTGAACCTAAAATTGATTTTTATAAGAAATCATGAGCATCATATCATGTACCTATAGTTCATATCTGACCCACTTCCTACCGATTCGGCAGGAATTAGTCTTTTTCACCAGAGGTGGACGAAAAGGTTTCAGATCCCCCTGTTGGTACATTGTCCATATAAGGTGGTCTAGTATTTTTGTAAAATGTGGTGGTAGTTTTTTGAATTAGCCATTTGGTGGTTGCTTCACAAAACCATCCGTTTTTATGCTCGGAAAATGGAAAATGCCTTTTTGGTGCGACAAAAAGGAAAACTTCCTCTTGCAACATTGTTTGCCATCCCATGATGCACATGTATGCACAATATGGCCACATTATCACAAAATATGCCTTGATTCTAGCCATAACATTGGTCATTTGACCCGAAAGCCAAGAAACCTCGAATGAGATAGGTCATTTTGTGAAGGTTTTTTTGAGACATAATCAATATACCAAGTTTGATATTTTTATTATGATAGAACTGGAATTAAAGTACATAATGCAACTAATAGTAAGTTACGTAAAGCACGACTGACAATTAAGATACATAAAAGAACTGAAAATTAAGATACATGGCCAGATTAAGTCACAATCGGCCGAACTTGTTTTGGAATGTTGGAGTGATTCAGTCATGCTCCTGCCTACACCTGTAATACTCGCCATTGTAGTCATCGTACTCGCCGTGGCCATCGTCGCTGTCGTCGTCGGGGTCGCCGTAATTGAACCTTGAAGGATGAGTACGCATGGGCTGGACTTGAGGGTAGCGCAGACGAGGGTTAGAGTCGACGGCAGTGTCGTAGGCCATGACGCTCTAGAGAGTCCAACCGCGCCACCACAGCCGTCGGCCGGCCTCGTTGAAGTTCGGAGGAGGTGGGCCGTCCTCCTCGTGCCTGGCGAGCGCCCTCTCACACTGATCCCCGAAGAAGGATTCCCAAGTAGGGAAATAGTCGGGATGCCATCTAAGATTCCTCCGCTGCTCCGGTGTGAGCTCGAAGTAGTAGTGGTTCGTGATGGCCATCCGACACGCCACACCTAGAGGGACATGAGGAACCGGCACGCCTCCGGCGCTCAGAATCCAGCCGACGGGGACACAGTAGCCCGACGGGCAGGGCTAGTTCGAGGCGCAAAGCGCCTCCGCCTCCCTGGGGGTTAGTGCTACGGTGGAAGCCATGGGAAAGAGTGATGAGGTTGTAGATATGAGTCTAGAGATGTGCAATGACAATGGAGGCCAACCCTACATATATATATAGTGAGAAATTGAAGGAAGATAACTGGAGGGAAGAACTGGCGGGAAGAACTGGCGGGAAGAAATGGCAGGAAGAAAAATGGCTCATTTAATACATATATTGTTAACAGAAGAAATATGACATTGATTTCCATGTTGAGATACATATGTGTGCCAAAAATGGCTCAATTAATACATATAGTCAATCTTATGATCGCTTCGGCCGTAACCATGGAGTATCAGCACCGTTTGATAGGATGGTTGGGTCAGTCTTCACTCTGAAGGGCGGAATTTCATCAAACTTATTATAATCTTCTGACATGTCTGTCTTGTCCTCCACTCCCACGATGTTTCTTTTCCCTAAAAGAACTATGTGACGCTTTGTCTCATCGTGTGATGTATCTATTTGCTTATTTTTTTTCTTTTTTCGGTTTGGTAGACATGTCCTTCACATAGAAAACCTGAGCCACATCATTGGCTAAGACGAATGGTTCGTCTAAGTTCTTGTCTACCTTCATAAGATTGTTGAGATCCACTGTTGTCATTCCGTACTTCTTGTCTACCTCAACCCCTCCTCCTGTTAGCTTGACCCATTTGCATCGAAGCAAGGGGACCTTAAAATTAGGTCCATAGTCAAGTTCCCATATCTCCTCTATGAACCCATAATACATGGTCTTTTGCCTATTGTCTTCTGCTGCATCGAAGGGACACCACTGTTTTGGTTGGTGCTCTTTTTATCTTGGTCTATCTTGTAAAATGTATTCCCATTTATCTCGTACCCTTAGAAAGTACATACAGTCGAAGATGGTGTCCTGGCCAACAAGTACAGCTGATCCCCAACAGTGGTGTTATTCGTGAGAAGTCTTTGCAGCCAGCCGCCAAAAGTCGCCATGTGTTCACTTATAATCCATTCATCAGACTGTCCCGGGTGTTTGAGGCGCATTAAATTCTTGTGTTCATTGATATACAGGGCAACCAAGATAGATCGTTGTAAAACCGTGTAGTATGCTTGATTGAGAGAATGTCCGTCCCTACATATCATTGCTTTACATCCTAGGGTGCCTTTTCCACGCAGTCTCCCCTCATGTCATGATTCTGGAACACCAATCGCCTTAGGTTAGGAATAAAATCAACACAGAACTCAATGACCTCCTCTATTACATAGCCCTTGGAGATGCTTCCTTCTGGCCTAGCACGGTTATGAACATATTTCTTTAAGACTCCCATGTACCTCTCAAAGGGGAACATATTGTGTAGAAATACAGGACCGAGAATGGCAATCTCTTCTACTAGGTGAACCAGGAGATGTGTCATAATATTGAAGAAGGATGGTGAGAACACCAACTCAAAGCTGACAAGACATTGGGACACATCTGTCTGTAACCCTGGTAGGCTTTATGGATCAATTACCTTCTGAGATATTTCATTGAGGAATGCACATAGCTTCACAATGGGTACTCGAACATTTTCAGGTAGAAGCCCCCTCAATGCAATCGGAAGCAATTGTGTCATAATCACGTGGCAGTCATGAGACTTCAGGTTTTGGAATTTTTTCTCTCCCATATTTATTATTCCCTTTATATTCGACGAGAAGCCAGATGGGACCTTGATACTGCTCAGGCATTCAAAAAAGATTTCCTTCTCTGCTTTGGTAAGAGCATAGCTGGCAGGAGTTAAGTGGCATCGTTTACCCTTCTCGTTCTCAGGATGCATAGGCTCTTCAGGGTCTTTCATACGTTGCTGGTCCTGCCGTGCTTCCGGTGTATCTTTTGTCTTCCCATACACTCCTAGGAAGCCTAGAAGGTTCACGCAAACATTCTTCGCCACATGCATCACGTCGATTGAAGAGCAGACCTCTAAGACTTTCCAATAAGGTAGGTCCCAAAATATAGATTGCTTCTTCCACATGGGCGCATGTCCGGCATCGTCATTCGGAACAGATAGACTGCCAGGACCTTTTCCAAAGATTACTTCTAGGTCCTTGACCATACCAAATACCTCCTCACCAGTACGGAGAACAGGCTTCCTCCGGGGTTCTGCCAGACATTTGAAATGCTTGCCTTTCTTTCTTACTCAATGAAGGTTCAGAAGAAATCGACGATACCCTAGGTACACAACCTTCTTACATTTCTCCAAATATACACTTTCAGTCTCATCTAAACAGTGTGTGCATGCATTGTATCCCTTGTTTGTCTGCCCTGAAATGTTACTAAGAGAAGACCAATCATTGATGGTTACGAAAAGCAACGCTCGTATGTCAAATGGCTCCCCTTTGTGCTCATCCACATATGTACACCTGGTTTGGCCCACAACTGTAAAAGTTCTTCAACTAATGGCCTTAGGTACACATCAATGTCATTGCCGGGTTGCC
Organism: Avena sativa; assembly: GCA_916181665.1. Taxonomy (NCBI): domain Eukaryota; kingdom Viridiplantae; phylum Streptophyta; class Magnoliopsida; order Poales; family Poaceae; genus Avena; species Avena sativa. The sequence goes on from OV702296.1 coordinate 226,136,753, forward strand.
TCGGGCCTTGGATGAGCACTGGCATCATAATGAACTTCCTCTTCATGCACAACCAAGGAGGAAGGTTATAGATACATAGAGTCACAGGCCAGGTGTTGTGACTGTAGCTCTGCTCACCAAGAGGATTCATGCCATCTGTACTTAGACCAAACCTTAAGTTCCTTGCGTCACGTGCGAAGCCCGGGTACTCTCGCTCGACTTTTCTCCACTGTGACCCATCAGCGGGGTGTCTCAACATCGCGTCTTTCTTACGGTCTTCCATGTGCCATCGCAACAACTTGGCATGCTCTTTATTTCTGAAGAGACGTTTTAACCATGGTATTATAGGAGCATACCACATAACCTTGGCAGGAACCTTCTTCCTAGGAGCCTCGCCATCAACATCGCCAGGATCGTCTGGTCTGATCTTATACCGCAGTGCAGTGCATACCGGGCATGCATCCAAATTCTCGTACTTCTCACCGCGGTAGAGGATGCAGTCATTAATGCAGGCATGTATCTTCTACACGTCTAATCGTAGAGGGAAGACAACCTTTTTTGCTTGGTATGTACTGTCGGGCAACTCATTATTTCTTGGAAGCAGATTCTTCATTTTTACCAACAACTTTGAAAATGCGCTGTCAGTCACACCGTTCTCTGCCTTCCATTGCAGCAAATCCGGTGTGGTACCTAGCTTTTTGTGGCCAACTTCGCAAGTTGGGTACAACAATGTTTTGTGATACTTTAACATCTTCTCCATGTCAACACCCGGATTTTTCAATCCTAGATGCCTGTAATGACATACATCGCAATCCCAGGATTACCATTTTTGCGAGACATAACAGAATTGGATACCATAGTACATCATCCGTTACAACGATACATAAGTTCTTACACAAATAGGGATCTCATGATCCAGTTCTTAATACAACTTCAAGCAGCGGAATACGTAATAATAATGGTAGCGTAGGCGAAGCTCCATCTTCAGGATCACAGGCAATGCTGATGATGGGAGATGATCCTAGTTGTCGTAACCTTCCTGGGGTCCATCTTCCAGGTACTCCTCTTCATAGTCTGGCCATGGGAATAGCCAGGGACAAAGCCATGAGTACTCTTTAAGTACTCGCAAACTAATACTAACAGGTCAGGAGTTTCTGGATAATAGGACACTAGGCTCTAGGGTTGTTTTACAAAAAGCCAGGTTTATCTCTACTTAGTTCCAAAACTGGTCACAATTTTATAAATCCTAAGCGGGATCTTGTAATTCAGGTCACAACTCTATTGTGGTCAAGTCAAGGTCTCATTTCGTTTCACAAGTCATTTTGAAAAGTCTGACGGGGGAACAGTATGGACACTCCAACTGTCCATAACCGCGGACGCGGCTATTCGAATAGTTTGACACTCTGCAGAGATTGTACACTTTCACCACAACATTCGATACATCCGTCAGGAACAAATCCTGAATTCACCATACTCAGTATGCGGATAATCAATCCTAACCTTTCGATTACACGCCCTAGTATAAGCACCTCTCCTGTGAGTTTGGCCTCCCAACCATGACCAACTGTCATCTTGGGTACTGCACAGGTGGACAACCTTCACAAGGTAGCCTCAGCTCAGACCTTGTCCGTGAGGGAACTAATACTAAGGAATATAAGTTTCCAGACAAGCCCTACCCAATCTTCGGGTATTGTGGCTGTACAATAAAATTGGAATGGTATCGCATCCAGACAACCATCAGTTTTATAAAGGGATAAGGCTCATGCCTCAACATTTTCATCACCAAAATCATCAAGTGTTTGGAAACACATGTCCAAAACATTTCAATAGAATGATCCATCATTCCAAGGTTTTCATAACCATTTTTCCACCAAGTATTCCCATCTAAAGTTGATCAAGTTTTATGCTTAGCAGTAGCATCTACAGGTGGGGGTAAGCACTGATGAGGGGTGGTAAACTAGTGGGGTTTTAACTAGGTTCAAACTCATGCCTTAGGATGACATCAAGGTTATCTAGCTTACGCCAAATTTTATGCTCTTTATGCAACCTTCAGCACAATTGTCTAGTATCTACCAAACTCTTAGGTAGACTCTAAGTAAGCTTTGATAAAGAAATAAAGTAAGAAGCTTGCACGTAAAACTAGAATTTGGTTTATCAAGTGGGTATGATCACATATGCTTAAGGCATATAGTAGTCGTATCATAAGTATGGGTTTGTGGCATCAGTAGGGTATCTTGCAAGGGTTAGCTTGCATCAATATCAGTATAAGCTTTCACAGTTACTAGCTTGCATCAGTGTCAATATAAGCTTGCATAGTTACTAGCTTGCTCAATCAACTTGTAGTATTAGGCTTGCCTTGTGCAGAGCAGTGGTTGAAGTTCTCCTCGGCTTCCTCTTCGTAGTATCCTCCTTCCTCCTCGTATCCTTGGTCGGTACTGGCGTCTATGAATAAATACGAGGTACACAATCACCAAACAATACTTAGCTACTTGCAATCATCACACACAATGGTCCTATAGATGATCTAGCATCATCTCTAACATTACAAGGTTAAGGCTTGGTTTAAATCTTTTTATTTTTAGAAAAGTAATTTCTACTCATTGAAAAATTACTTAAGATTTAATATTCTCCAAACTAAACATGGGATCATGTTGACACATGTCATCACCACATATTGTAGTCCATGGGAATGTGATTTAAAGTGGTGTCACAATTTAATAAGGTTTTACCCTTTTATTTTAATTAATTATAGTGGCTAGAAATGCTTATGAAGCATTCTTTTATTACTTGAACAATATTTCTGCAAGTAAACCTATATATTTTTATATTGTAAGATCCCTCCTTTGTAAAGGAAAGGATCCCTGTGATTGCAATGCTAGTCCCTGGATCAATGCTAGCATCCACAGTTTATGATGAAGTACACAGATACAAAGGTCGTTTATTACAATCATTCCAGAGATAAAACATAGTCTTTTACAACTCAGGGCCAAAGGCCTAATACAAGAGTTTATGGAATAAGTAAATAAACATAAGTCCTCATCTTCATGTGCCACAGGCAAGAATGTTGAGTGTAGACTCATGACTCCTACTCATCATCGGAGTAACCTGCAACATCACAAGTTACAGCCACAGTGGGTCAATACTTTGGAATAGTATTGGCAAGTGATACCTTAGTAAATTTTAAGTGGACTATAGTACTATATGCATTTTGGCTAAGTGTAGCTTGGCTTGCTTTGCTCAAAATAGGTTTTTCCTATTAGTTGAAATCACTAAGTTTTTCTTTGTCAAAAACTTCCCAAGAAACCACCAATAGACATTGGGGTCCTTCACCCTTGTTCACCCACAAGTTTTTAACTTATAAGTTGGAGTGATGAGATTCTTGTAGCTTCCATGTCTTGATGCTCAAGTTGTCCATTGCCATGGACTTGGCTAAGTACTTCGATTTTCCATCTGCAGAGGTTGTGCACTTTCCCCACCAGACTTGGGTTCCCAAGACAGGACATTTCAGAAGCCTTTCCTTAGTCAAATGGACGCGCTCCAACCTATCATTCCCACTACCACCAACTGTCCAAGTGACTAAGTTCTAGCAACCTATATGATCATGGCAGACCCATATTGCCAAGTGGTTGCACTGTAAGCTTTCTCAACACTTGGCCTCCAAATCCCTTTGTGCCTGGGTGGCATACCACAAGTGAGATACACAAGCCAAATCCATGGCCTTGTGTAACCACTCAACCAAAAACCACCATTCAAGTCCCATTCCACCCAGGAAGTTCATTGACTTAGTTGTTTTATTAAGAAAAGCATGAGTCCCAAAGGACTTAGAATTATTTCACCATAGCATGTACATACTTCACCAACCCATGTTTTCTACTAGCTAGGCTAAGCATGGCATAGTAACTTAACTTAGGAAGATTCCCTAGCAATTCTACAATTCTACACTACATAGGATTTCCCAACATAGCATTTGGCAAAAGTAGCATGCAAGACTTAGCAACATAATTCTAATGCTTATTCAAAATAAAGGATGGAAATATCATGAAGTATCACTTGCCTTGGTAATGGGGAGAGTAGCACTCTTCACAATCACAGTCACTAGCAAAATCTACACAAAAATTTATAGCATACAATTACACACAATTTATATACAATCAAAAATATGAATGCATGCATGCAAGAATTTACTAAGTGATGATTTTGAAAACTCTACCAAGCAAGTGCATGATACAGAAACATAACCAGTCACAAAGTTTGCTAACTAAACTTATTTAGCCCTAAAACAATTTGCTAAACAAAAACTATACTCAAAATGGACCTAAACATGTTTCTGCATACAAAGTCATTTTAACAGATACTATTTGTTAAACACATTGCAGATTCAGAAAGGCCTTGATTCACTGATTCCAACGGTATAAAGTTTGTAAAATTCTAACGTGGGAAACTCAAGTTACAGCCCTTTGAAAATTTGATCTAAATCTGATTTGAATTTCTATTTTTGAATCAGCCTTAGCCACGCGTCACGATATTACTGGCGCGTACCGGTTCGCACCGGATCACCCTTCCGCGCCGCAGGATCTAAATAAATCGCACGGTCCTGGACGCGTACCTCTTCGCTGATAAGTGATTCTATCCTGTCGCTTGGATCTAGATCTAACGGCGCTCGAGCACGCGACCATGTCCTGGCGGCGCGCGGCGTCAGCGAGCGGCGGAGCGCTCTGTCTACGTCGGCGCTAGCGTTTCAGGTCGTGCGCGAGAGGGAGAAGGGTCATACCCGAACCGCAGGAGGCTGCTGATGCTCAAGGTGGGGTTGTTTTGCGAAGGGGCGCGCTGATACGGCGAGGATTTCTCGTCGGAGTAGAGGCAGATGTCGGCACGGTCAGTCGTCGACGTTGGCGAGGTTCCTCGTCGCGCTAAGCCAAGATAAGGGTACCGTTAGATGCGCACATCGACGTAGATTCTAGGTGCACAAGTCAGAGGGCAAGGGGCGGTGGCTACTTACGGAGGGAAGTCGCCGGAGTTCGTGCAGAGAACGGTGGCGGCCGTCGTCGACGTTGCTGGGGCTACGGTTCATGCGAGGTCAAAAGGAAAGTGTCAGTGGGTGCGCAAGGACTCGCTGAACCTGTTTGCATGAACGAGAGACAGAGGGGAGCACGCAACTCACCGGAATTCGCCGGCGCAGTCGTCGGAACAGCAGCGGCGTCGTGCGAGTTGTGGGCAGCCTGGTGGCGTGGATGCGAAATTGTTTGGGGGAAAATGGTCGCGAGGATGGGGGGATCTTATAGCCCGAGGCTCGACAAGAAACGCTCGCTGCATCAATGCCAATTAAGCTCGCGAAATCAGTGCAGCAACGGGCAGCGGCAGAGGTCGTGCGCGGAATCAGGGGAAGACGAAGCTGACGTGGAGGAGGCCCGCTTGTCAGTGAAGTGCGCGAAGTGGAGGTGGGGTCCTGTCATCAGCGGCTGGGTGGGTGTGCTCGTGCGTGCGGAAGGAAAAGAAATGCCCCGGGTGGGCTAGTTGGGCCTGTTCCGTTCCTGGGCTAGATTGGTGGCGCCTGGCCTTTTTCATTTGTTTGCTTGTTTTCTTTTTCTGATTCGATTTACTGAATAGATTTTCAAATGAAATCAAGTTCAATTTGAATTCAAATTTCCCTGGGATTTTTGCAGTGAGCAGTAGTCTCCAATATAGGCATAAGATCATGTGGTTGCTTTGTAACAGCTTGGTCAAGCTTGGAGGTCAAAAATATCAGAGGCTAGGCACTTGGTTTGCAAATTTGAAAAATGGTTTTTGGAACCATTTCCCATTTGAAAAAATTGGTTTAAAATCTACACTTAAACCCTATGCTCATAGAAGGCAACCAACTTGATTCATAAACAATCAAACTTTCAAATGGGGATAGCCATTTGATTTAATTCTGCTCACATAAAATCATAGCACCATGTGCTTCTGTTTTTCTGAAATGAGTTTGAATTTTCACCTCAAATCTTATATGCATGCATGAATGATATGCAAACTTTGAAATTATGATTTTAGGGATGTTACATATATATTCTGAAAGGTATGGTTAAATGTGATTTTTGAGAGTTGGAATCAACTCAAAAGCTATTATGGTTTAAATTTGAAAAATGTTTGAATGCAGAAAAGCTTCTGCCTTGTTATTTTTACCAGGGGTGATCTATAGATCCAAATGACTTGAATCCAACGGGCTTGGATTCAACATTCACAGACCTTTCCAACAAAATTGGTTTCATTCAAATTGGTGCACTGAATCGATCTGGGTTGATTTTTGAAGTTGAGTACAGAAGTGTGTTTGAATTGAAAAAGAAAAAGGTTTAATTTGAATAACTGGGCTGCGCGGGAAATTCTAACGGGCCGGTGCTAAGCGCAGTGCTCCCGCGGGCTGCTTAAGTGGGTGTCCCCACTCGTCAGTGACACGGGGCTGGGCGATGCGGTATGGGGCAACATGGATCATTCGATCTAGTTCTAATCTAACGGCTGGGAGTCATCGTCGACGCGAGACAACTCCGGCGAGAACGAAACCTAGCGCGGCCAGTGAGGGCCGCTGGGGGCTCACCGGGGTACTGGCGAGGGTCGGCGAGGCGGGCGAACAACGAAGTCGATGACGGCGAACTCAGGGGTGGTCGCGGCAGCTCCTGGGGTGGCTCCAGTCTCTGACTCCTTTCTTCTCCGGCAGCGGCAGGCTCCAGTGAAATTCCGGTGAGGTGGTGCTCGCCTTGCTCTGAGAATGGTGTGGCACGATCAGTGAGGAGAGGGGAGTGAGATGGTGTGAAGAAATCGAGCGGGGGTGGCCTCTATTTATAGTCAAGCGAGGGGACCGTCGGGGCGCACGGTGAGCTCGTCGGGGGCGACGTTACAGGCGGCTATTGGCATGGGCAAGGGTAGGGGACGGTGCTGTGTCTCCTAGCGATGCTCAATGACATGGTCGCGAGGCATGGCGCGGTGTGGTTTGGTCTGGAACGGCCGGTGCTCTGCGCGGCAGAGGCGGCGTCTTCGACGGCGGACGGTGGCTGTGCGGCACGGGGCAGTAAATGGGGATGTCTGGCGGTCTCCTAGGTTGATGGCGATCGTGTATGCACGCGGCGAGGGCGGAGCGTGGTCTGTGGATGCTGGTCGAGGGTGGCGCTCTGGCGCACGCTCGGCATGGTCTAGGCGCGGCTGGGCAGTGAGTGGCGGTGGACGGTGGGCTGCCTCCTAGACAAGGTTGGCACGGCTAGTTCTTCCTCTAGCTTGCTGTCCACAATAGGGTGACATTGGGGTGCTCGGCTGTTCACCATTAATGGCAATGGCAAGCTCACAGGGGTGCTAGTGTTGGGCTAATCTTTCTAGATGATCTACTAAGCTGTGTGTGAGCTAACTAGGGAACAAGTTAGGCAAGAATCACTGCACACTATAGTGTTTGATGTTTTGTTTGATTTGTGTCTGCAACCTGTTTGATGAAATGGCCGCATGAAATCAAGTTTTGAATTTTGAAATGATTTTTGGTGGGTTTGCTAGATTGGTGCTGGTGAGTCTGTAGATACTTGGGTTTTGAAAGTTGAGCTTGTTTGAGTGGGTTTTGAAAAAGTGGGATCTTCCCATATGAAGAAGATTCAATTTTGAATTGTCATTTAAACTATGCATTTGAAAGTTTCTGGATGATCACAAAGTGGGCCTTGATACTCTGTTATGAGTACATTCAAGGGGTGCAAAGATCCAGAAAAGTTTCTGTTAGGTTCTGAAAGTTTGAGACAGCCAAAGTAGGCATGGGAGTTAAATTGGCCAAAATGACCATTCACTTAATATATTTGTTTTGATTTACTCGTCTTTAAGAAAAGTGTGGGAAATGTTTTAGATGATGTTCATTTCACCTAAGAAACATTTTACAAGCAATGGATCACACAAACAAGGTGTTTTTTAAAGAAATTCAAAATCCATGCATACACATATACATGCATTCATGAGTTTATTTAGAAAAGTTTTTGTTAACCCTAATCTTGATGATTAGTGTTTGATGATATAAGTTTGATATTTTTGGGATGTTACAAACCTTCCCCCCTTAAACAAAATCTCGTCCCAAGATTTGAAAAAGGACGAAAAGATTACCTAGGATTTGAAGAGATCGGGAAACTCCGTCCTGATGTGATCTTGGCGTTCCCAGGTAGCTTTCTCTTCTGTGTGGTTGCTCCACTGAATCTTGAGAAACTTGATGCTTCGGGTTCGGGTAGTTCGAAAAGCTTCTTCCAAAATGCGGATGGGCACTTCGGGATAGGTCAGGTCATCGTTAATCTCTATGGTCCGATGATCGATATTCTTGAACACTTCGGTCTTCTCGGGGACTTCGAGACATTTACGAAGTAATGAGATATGGAACACATTGTGCACAGCTGACATCTCTTCAGGTAGTTCCAGTTGATAAGATACTTCTCCTCGACGGTTCAAAATTTTGAAAGGTCCGATATATCTGGGAGCTAACTTTCCTTTGAGTTGGAAACGCTGCATTCCCTTTAATGGCGACACTTTCAGATAAACAAAATCTCCGATGTGGAAGGCAAGGTCTCGACGTCTCTTGTCGGCATAACTCTTCTGTCGGGATTGGGCGGTCTTGAGGTGCTCACGAATCTTGTGAACCTTCTCTTCTGCTTCTCGTAGGATGTCGGGTCCGAAGATCTGACTCTCTCCTACTTCCGACCAGTTCAAAGGGGTGCGACACTTTCTTCCGTACATGAATTCAAATGGGGCCATTTGCAAACTGGCTTGGTAACTATTGTTGTAAGAAAATTCTGCAAACGGCAGACAGTCTTCCCACTTGGATCCATATTCTAGCACACATGCTCTAAGCATATCTTTGAGTATTTGGTTTACTCGCTCCGTTTGTCCATCGGTCCGCGGGTGATACGCAATACTGAAATCTAGGCGGGTTCCTAAACCTTCTTGGACTTTCTTCCAGAATCTCGAGGTAACCTGAGTTCCTCGATCTGATACTATTATCTTGGGGACTCCTTGCAAACTGACTATTCTAGCGATGTACAACTCCGCTAGCTTCGAACTCTGATAGGTGGTTTTGACGGGCAAGAAATGGGCGACTTTGGACAATCTGTCCACTATGACCCAGATAGAGTCATTTCCCCTACTAGAAGTAGGTAGTCCAGTGATAAAGTCCATTCCTACAGAATCCCATTTCCATTCCGGAATTTGCAAAGGTTGCAACAATCCAGTGGGTCTTTGATGTCCTGCCTTGACTCGCTGGCATATATCACATTTAGAGATATAGCTTCTGATTTCTCTCTTCATCTTATGCCACCAAAATTGCTCTTTCAAATCTTGATACATCTTCGTTCCTCCGGGATGGATAGAATAAAGAGTATCATGAGCCTTCTTCAAGATAACTTCTTTCAACTCTGAATCTGCTGGTACACAAAGGCGTCCTTTGTACCACAGAACTCCTTCTTCGTCCTCGGTGAATCCGGGTACTTTGCCTGGACCGATACGACGCTTGATTCCGTCGATACTAGCATTTCCCTTCTGCGCCTCTTTAATCTGACTGATCAAAGTGGGCTGAAGTTCTATGCTAGCTAAAAATCCTTCACTTACTAATTCTATTCGAAAATCTTCCATCTCCTTGTGCATACTTGGTTGCTCCTCTAAAATCATGGAGTTCAAGCGGCACGGTAATCTGCTAAGGGCATCGGCTACCACGTTGGCTTTACCAGGGTGATAGTGAATGTCCAGATCGTAATCCTTGATTAGCTCAATCCATCTTCTCTGCCTCATATTCAACTCTTTCTGAGTGAATATATACTTTAGGCTCTTGTGATCCGAGTAAATCTCACAACGATTTCCCATCAGGTAGTGTCTCCATGTCTTCAGGGCTAGAACTACTACAGCGAGTTCGAGGTCATGGGTTGGGTAGTTTTGCTCATGTTGCTTCAATTGTCGAGATAGATAAGATATAACTTTGCCTTCTTGCATTAGCACACATCCGAGACCAATCTTGGATGCGTCACAATACACATCGAAGGGCTTCGTGATATCCGGCATGATTAAGATTGGGGCTGAGATCAATCTCCTCTTGAGTTCTTGAAAACTCGCTTCACACTTGTCTGTCCATTCAAACTTCTTGTCCTTCTTCAGCAATTGGGTCATGGGTCGGGCGGTACTCGAGAATCCTTCTACGAATTTGCGGTAATATCCCGCCAATCCGAGAAAAGCACGAACTTGGGTTTGTGTGGTTGGGGCTTGCCAATCTTCTACATCTTTCACTTTGGCAGGGTCAACGGCAATTCCTCCTACTGATACAATGTGACCGAGGAATCCTGCCTCCTGTAACCAGAATTCACATTTGCTAAATTTTGCATACAACTGATGCTCTCTAAGGGTTCCAAGAATGGTCCTTAGGTGTAGCTCATGTTCTTCTTCTGATTTGGAATAAATCAGAATGTCATCGATGAAAACAACGACAAACTTATCCAGGAAGTCCATAAAAATCTTATTCATGATATTCATGAAATAAGCGGGGGCATTGGTTAATCCAAAAGACATGACTGTATACTCGTACAATCCATATCTGGTGGTAAAGGCAGTCTTTGGAATATCCTCTACACGAATCTTGAGTTGATGATAGCCAGTTCTAAGATCAATCTTAGAAAACACCTAGGCACCGGTCAACTGATCAAACAAATCCTCTATCTTGGGCAAGGGGTACTTGTTCTTGATGGTGACATCATTCAACTTTCGATAATCCGTACATAAACGGTTACCTCCATCTTTCTTGTCCACAAATAAGACAGGTGATCTCCATGGTGACGCACTTGGTTGAATTAGTCCAATTTCTAGCATGGAATCCAGTTGCTTCTTCAGTTCTTCTAACTCCGATGGATTCATACTATAGGGTCTCTAGGCTATGGGTCTTGTTCCGGGGATTAGTTCAATGATAAACTCGATATCCTGATATGGGGGCATACCGGGCAAAACATCTGGAAATACATCGGGATATTCACAGACTATCCGGACTTGGTCAATGGTAGGTTGGGCTAGACTCTTGTTACACTTGAATTGGCGAGGTAAGGTTTCAGATACATGCTCGACTGATATTCCGGCTGTACTGGTCATGGTGATGGCTTTCTTGGCACACTCAATCAATCCCTTATGTTTGGACATCCAATCCATTCCTAGTACTACTTCCAAACCTTTAGTTCCGAGTACTATTAGATTAGCATAAAAATCTATGGCATGGATTCGGATAGGGACGGCTTTGCAAATTTGCCTAGCCTTGGTGGTGGATCCGGGGATTTGCACAATCATAACATGCTTCAGTTTGGTTGGTTGAATTTTACTAGTGCAGGCAAATTCTTCGGTGACAAATGAATGCGATGCACCAGAATCAAACAACACTCTTGCAAGTACTAAATTAACAGAAAACATACCCAGCATGACGTCTGGCGCTTCCTGAGCTTCTTCAGCATGCATGAGAAAAAGACGGCCATTGCGGTTGAGTGAATTTCCTGGGGAAAATCTCCTTCCTGGCTGAACACGACGCTGTTGCTGAGCTGGGGCATTGGTATTAGGGGCTGTAGCATTCTTCTTGTTGGGGCACTCGTTGGAATAGTGGCCTTTATTTCCACAGTCATAACAGGTCACTTGTGACTTGTCCTTGGCTGCGACAGGCACAGCATTGCTTCCAGTCCTCGGGGCAGTGTTGGTGTTGGCGGTAGCATTGTTGGTGTTGAACTTTGGTGGGGCACGGCTGAAATTGCTAGAGTTGCTGGGGTTGTTGTGATTTCCTCCGGTTCTAGGGTTTCCACGGTTGGGATAGGTTGGACGGGTCATAGGGGGTCTGTTGGTTCTTGGGGCAAATCCTGGAGATGGGTTGGGGCGATACTTTGGGGTCTGATGGGTTCCTGGTTGATGCATCATACGACGCTTGCGGTTCTCATTGGCTTGGTTGATCTTTCCTTCCATCTGGAGGGCTGAATCGACAAGGGCTTCAATATCATCAAAGGGGATATTGACTAACACCGTCTGCATCTCGTCATGCAGACCATTCAGGAATCTTTCTTTCTTCTTGGCTTCGGTGTCTATCTCGTCCGGGGGATACCTAGCTAATGACAAAAATTTGTCACAGTATTCCACTACAGTCATCCTCCCTTGCTTCAGCTCTCTGAACTCGTCTCTCATTCTCTTGATCAAACCTGGTGGCACATGGGTTCTGCTAAACTTGACCTTGAATTCCTCCCAGGTCATCATCTGGCCTCCGGTCATGGCACGAACACTGTTCCACCATGCCCTGGCATCTCCGGCTAGATAGTGGGTGGCAAATAGAACTTTCTCGTTGGCTTCGACTCCTGCTACTTCTAAGTTATTTTCCATGGTTTGCAGCCAATCATCAGCGTCTAGGGGTTCTTCTGACTTGGTGAAAATAGGTGGGTTAGTATTCTTAAAATTCTTGAGCTTAGATCCATGGTTGTCCTGATTTCCATGGCCTTGGTTGTTGCGGGCTAGCTGGGCTATCTCCTGTAGAGTGGTTAGGTTGGCTTGACGTTCCGCTCTTTCAGCTTCGCGGTCAGAGGTCAACATTTGCAGAATCTGCAACATCGGATCCGGGGCTGAACCACTTCCTCCACGTGGCATCTGAAGATTTAGATAAATCATGAGAAAAGAGGGAATTTTTCTAAGGTTTGGGGTCTTTTTAAAGGTTTGACTCAGATTTTTCTAGCAACTTGATTTTTCATTCATTCATTCATAGCACACAGTACAACACACACCACAACAAGGAAAAACAGATGGTTTTAAGAACCATTCTAAAATCTACGATACAGTGGGACCGACTACTACTCACTACACTAGTGCTCAGTGCTACTACTCCTTGGAGTCTATGGCTTCATCATCTTCATTATCATCGATGAAGGCGAAATCATCCTCATCGGTGAAGAAGTCCATGGCCTGATCCTCCAGAAAATCATCGTCATCACTGAGATAAGAGTAAGGGTCTCCACGAAGATCCTCTCCGGCATTCTCCCTTTCCTCCAACTGCATGTCCCTCTCGTGGATGGTCTCTTCCAGAGATGAGATGCGGTGGCGAAGACGGGCAATAATGCGCTCCTTCTTATCGAGTTGACGGCGACGAGACTTGTGATCCTTTGCTAGCATGGCTATGGTCTGATCCTTCGTCTTGATGATGGCAGACTTGTGGTTGCAATAGTCACGGCAGTTGTCCAACTCCTGCTGACGATCATACATCATGAAGCTAAGGTGGTCCAATTGAGTCTTCAGCTCGGGGTGGTATGGGGCTTCCAGTGGTTGTCCATTTGCATCACGCCTTGGGAAAAACTCAAAGCGGGTTCCCTTGATCTGATTGATGCTCTGCCCACACAGACAGGAGGGAGATTCCTGCATTGCTCTGGCAAGTCCATCGAGCCAGTTGTTCTCTCTTAAGGTAAACTGAATTCCTTCCGCAGTGGGAGGTTCAATCTTTCCTCGAGACTTGCAACAATTAACCACTGCAGATCTTCTCCTCCTTGATCATTGAGCTGAGCTCCGAAGAACTCGGGGTGTGGACGCTCCAGAAATTCCGAAAGCTGATCAAGATCCCTCTCAAAGATAAGGTATCCTCCATTCCCCAACTGATAAAACTTGCTGTACTTCACGTCCATCTATAAAAATAGAGGATGAGTAGATTAGCAGAGTGATCAAGTGTGTCAAAATTTTAGGTATTTTGCAAGAGTTTTTGAGGAACATGAATTTTTATGAAAGAATCAAAGAGATAAGAATGAGAATAGGTTTTTGTAAATATTTGTTTTTCTTTGGTTTTGAAACTAATTTTTTTTGGTTCAACGTCCAGTCTAACTAGGGTCTCCTATGGTCAGGATGGCTCTGATACCAACTTGTCAACACCCGGATTTTTCAATCCTAGATGCCTGTTATGCCATACATCGCAATCCTAGGATTACCATTTTTGCGAGACATAATAGAATTGGATACCAAAGTACATCATCTGTTACAACGATACATAAGTTCTTACACAAATAGGGATCTCATGATCCAGTTATTAATACAACTTCAAGCAGCGGAATACGTAATAATAACGGTAGCGTAGGCGAAGCTCCATCTTCAGGGTCACAGGCAATGCTGACGATGGGAGATGATCCTAGTTGTCGTAACCTTCCTGGGGTCCATCTTCCAGGTACTCCTCTTCATAGTCTGGCCATGGGAATAGCCAGGGACAAAGCCATGAGTACTCTTTAAGTACTCGCAAACTAATACTAACAGGTAAGGGGTTTTTGGATAATAGGACACTAGGCTCTAGGGTTGTTTTGCAAAAAGCCAGGTTTATCTCTACTCAGTTCCAAAACTGGTCACAATTTTATAAATCCTAAGCGGGATCTTGTAATTCAGGTCACAACTCTGTTGTGGTCAAGTCAAGGTCTCATTTTGTTTCACAAGTCATTTTGAAAAGTATAACGGGGGAACAGTATGGCCACTCCAACTATCCATAACCGCGGACGCGGCTATTCGAATAGTTTGACACTCTGCAGAGATTGTACACTTTCACCACAACATTCGATACATCCGTCAGGAACAAATCCTGAATTCACCATACTCAGTATGCGCATAATCAATCCTAACCTTTCGATTACACGCCCTAGTATAAGCACCTCTCCTGTGAGTTTGGCCTCCCAACCATGACCAACTGTCATCTTGGGTACTGCACAGGTGGACAATCTTCACAAGGTAGCCTCAGCTCAGACCTTGGCCGTGAGGGAACTAATACTAAGGAATATAAGTTTCCAGTCAAGCCCTACCTGATCTTCGGGTATTGTGGTTGTACGATAAAATTGGAATGGTATCGCATCCAGACAACCATCACTTTTATAAAGGGCTAAGGCTCATGCCTCAACATTTTCATCACCAAAATCATCAAGTGTTTGGAAACACATGTCCAAAACATTTCAATAGAATGATCCATCATTCCAAGGTTTTCATAACCATTTTTCCACCAAGTATTCCCATCTAAAGTTGATCAAGTTTTATGCTTAGCACTAGCATCTACAGGTGGGGGTAAGCACTGATGAGGGGTGGTAAACTAGTGGGGTTTTAACTAGGTTCAAACTCATGCCTTAGGATGACATCAAGGTTATCTAGCTTAGGCCAAATTTTATGCTCTTTATGCAACCTTCAGCACAACTGTCTAGTATCTACCAAACTCTTAGGTAGACTCTAAGTAAGCTTTGATAAAGAAATAAAGTAAGAAGCTTGCACATAAAACTAGAATTTGGTTTATCAAGTGGGTATGATCACATATGCTTAAGGCATATAGTAGTCATATCACAAGTATGGGTTTGTGGCATCAGTAGGGTATCTTGCAAGGGTTAGCTTGCATCAATATCAGTATAAGCTTTCATAGTTACTAGCTTGCATCAGTGTCAATATAAGCTTGCATAGTTACTAGCTTGCTCAATCAACTAGTAGTATTAGGCTTGCCTTGTGCAGAGCAGTGGTTGAAGTTATCCTCGGCTTCCTCTTTGTAGTATCCTCCTTCCTCCTCGTATCCTTGGTCGGTACTAGCGTCTATGAATAAATACGAGGTACACAATCACCAAACAATACTTATCTACTTGCAATCATCACACACAAGGGTCCTATAGATGATCTAGCATCATCTCTAACATTACAAGGTTAAGGCTTGGTTTAAATCTTTTTATTTTTAGAAAAGTAATTTCTACTCATTGAAAAATTACTTAAGATTTAATATTCTCCAAACTAAACATGGGATCATGTTGACACATGTCATCACCACATATTGTAGTCCATGGGAATGTGATTTAAAGTGGTGTCACAATTTAATAAGGTTTTACCCTTTTATTTTGATTAATTAAAGTGGCTAGAAATGCTTATGAAGCATTCTTTTATTACTTGAACAATATTTCTGCAAGTAAACCTATATATTTTTGTATATTCTGAAAGGTATGGTTAAATGTGATTTTTGAGAGTTGGAATCAACTCAAAAGCTATTATGGTTTAAATTTGAAAAATGTTTGAATGCTGAAAAGCTTCTGCCTTGTTATTTTTACCAGGGGTGATCTATAGATCCAAATGACTTGAATCCAACGGGATTGGATTCAGCATTCACAGGCCTTTCCAACAAAATTGGTTTCATTCAAATTGGTGCACTGAATCGATCTAGGTTGATTTTTGAAGTTGAGTACAGAAGTGTGTTTGAATTGAAAAAGAAAAAGATTTAATTTGAATAACTGGGCTGCGCGGGAAATTCTAACGGGCCGGCCTGCGAAGTGCAGTGCTCCCGCGGGCTGCTTAAGTGGGTGTCCCCACTCGTCAGTGACACGGGGCTGGGCGAAGCGGTATGGGGCAACGTGGATCGTTCGATCTAGTTCTAATCTAACGGCTGGGAGTCATCGTCGACGCGAGACAACTCCGGCGAGAACGAAACCTAGCGCGGCCAGTGAGGGTCGCTGGGGGCTCACCGGGGTACTGGCGAGGGTCGGTGAGACGGGCGAACGACGAAGTCGACGATGGCGAACTCAGGGGTGGTCGCGGCAGCTCCTGGGGCGGCTCCAATCGCTAGCTCCTTTCTTCTCTGGCAGCGGCAGGCTCTAGTGAAATTCCAGCGAGGTGGTGCTCGCCTTGCTCTGAGAATGGTGTGGCACGATCAGTGAGGAGAGGGGAGTGAGATGGTGTGAAGAAATCGAGCGGGGGTGGCCTCTATTTATAGTCGAGCGAGGGGACCGTCGGGGCGCACGGTGAGCTCGTAGGGGGCGACGTTACAGGCGGCTATTAGCATGGGCAAGGGTAGGGGACGGTGCTGTGTCTCCTGGTGATGCTCATCGACATGGTCGCGAGGCATGGGGCGGTGTGGTTTGGTCTGGAACGGCTGGTGCTCTGCGCGGCAGAGGCGGCGTCTTCGACGGCAGATGGTGGCTGTGCGGCATGGGGCGGTAAACGGGGATGTCTGGCAGTCTCCTGGGATGATGGCGATCGTGTATGCACGCGGCGAGGACGGCGCGTGGTCTGTGGATGCTGGTCGAGGGTGGCGCTCTGGCGCATGCTCGGCATGGTCTGGGCGCGGCTTGTGCGCGTGGTCCAGGGCTTGGCAACGCTTGCGGCTGGGCAGTGAGTGGCGGTGGACGGTGGGCTGCCTCCTAGACAAGGTTGGCACGGCTAGTTCTTCCTCTAGCTTGTTGTCCACAATGGGGTGACATTGGGGTGCTCGGCTGTTCACCATTAATGGCAATGGCAAGCTCACAGGGATGCTAGTGTTGGGCTAATATTTCTAGATGATCTACTGAGCTGTGTGTGAGCTAACTAGGGAACAAGTTAGGCAAGAATCACTGCACACTATAGTGTTTGATTTGTGTCTGCAACCTGTTTGATGAAATGGCCGCATGAAATCAAGTTTTGAATTTTGAAATGATTTTTGGTGGGTTTGCTAGATTGGTGCTGGTGAGTCTGTAGATACTTGGGTTTTGAAAGTTGAGCTTGTTTGAGTGGGTTTTGAAAAAGTGGGATCTTCCCATATGAAGAAGATTCAATTTTGAATTGTCATTTAAACTATGCATTTGAAAGTTTCTGGATGATCACAAAGTGGGCCTTGATACTCTATTATGAGTACATTCAAGGGGTGCAAAGATCCAGAAAAGTTTCTGTTAGGTTCTGAAAGTTTGAGACAGCCAAAGTAGGCATGGGAGTTAAATTGGCCAAAATGACCATTCACTTAATATA
This sequence comes from Avena sativa, assembly GCA_916181665.1. Classification (NCBI taxonomy): domain Eukaryota; kingdom Viridiplantae; phylum Streptophyta; class Magnoliopsida; order Poales; family Poaceae; genus Avena; species Avena sativa. The sequence goes on from OV702296.1 coordinate 226,154,462, forward strand.
TTTGTTTTGATTTACTTGTCTTTAAGAAAAGTGTGGGAAATGTTTTAGATGATGTTCATTTCACCTAAGAAACATTTTACAAGCAATGGATCACACAAACAAGGTGGTTTTTAAAGAAATTCAAAATCCATGCATACACATATACATGCATTCATGAGTTTATTTAGAAAAGTTTTTGTTAACCCTAATCTTGATGATTAGTGTTTGATGATCTAAGTTTGGTATTTTTGGGATGTTACACTCTAGCTTCTCCTTCTCCTTTTCAGTTTCACATTCTTCCTTTGCATCAGTAATGGCCCGACCAAGATCGTCATCAGCGGGCCCATCTGCTGCCTCTTGATCTTCATTATCTACCCCCGTTGCAGTATCATCATATTCAGGATACATATTATGATAGTTGTCATCATCCTATTCTTCTTCGTTGTCTTCCATCACAACCCCTTTTTCTCCATGCTTGGTCCAACAACTATAGCTGGGCATGAAACCGGATCGAAGCAGGTGGGCGTGAATGGTTCTGGTATTTGAGTAGTCTTTCTTGTTCTGACAGTGAACACACGGACAACACATAAAGCCATTGTGACCACGGTTTGCATTATCCACAACGATGAAATTTTGGAGGCCTGTAATGTACTCGGAAGTGCGTCGGTCACTGTACATCCATTGCCGGTTCATCTGCATTAATATATAGTATATCAAAAATTAATAGGGAGATGACCATTTATATATAGTACATCAATGACACATGAAAGGATAAAGTTGCCGACCTCGACCGGGAAGGAAAGAGCAACGAGAAAACTTATTTCGAGCTCTCGGGCATTTCACCGAACACCTCTTGTGCATAGAAAAAACACAAACTAGCACACCTCTCACCCTCTTGCTAGGCTCCAAAATGAGAGAGTGAAAAAATGGAAGAGAGGGGTGTGGGCTGTTGTGTGTTATATATCCCCCCCCCCCCCCCGTTTAACACCGGTTCAAGCCACGAACCGGTGTTAAAGGGGAGGCTGCACGGGCCACTGGTGTAGGGCTTTTAACACAAGTTCGTGGCACGAACCGGTGTTAAAGGGGGTGCTCCTTTTGCTGCACGGGCCACGCTGGTACGGGCACCCCCTTTAACACCAGTTCGTAGAAGAACCGGTGTTAAATCCCATTTCCGACCTCAACCAAAGGCCTCGTTTGCACTAGTGGTACTTGAAGTAAGACATGCAATGTTTCACTAGTAGGAAAAGGCATAATGACGATGTTCGGAAAAGGGGGTTACTGGCGCTCAAGCCACATGCCAGGAAGCTCACGCCACTGGTAGGGCGTAGTGGTGGCGTCCTATGTGAACGCCACCATTATAGCTCGTACTGGTGGCGTTCGGTCTGAACACCTTGGCTAGGAGACATAGTGGTGCCGTTTGGCCCAAACGCCAGTACTATATGTACAATTTATGCGTTTTCAGAAAGTCAAACGCCGCAACTATATTTTCGTAAATTTTAAAAAAAGGTGTTGCATATTGTTGATTAAAGGCTGCAATATAACAACAATGTATTATCACGAAATACATATTCACATAAGCATGAAAAACAATTTGGTTCGCCACAAATTATTAACAAGTGGTTCAAAACATCACAAGTTTCTACACTAACAAACCACCACAAGGAACTAGCTAGTCACTAGGAATGATAATTTCATGACGAATATTATCTGAATGTTACGACATGAAGTGGTCCTGGCAGCAAGGAGATAGCTTTCCCAACTTGTAGATCATCATGAGCTTCAACAAAGTTCTTCCACTCATGGATGTTGAAGATGATACGGCCATCACTCACTATTTTGTATGAAATGGTGCTGACGGCACCTGTTGCTCCAACGCGTATTTCAGCCAAGCCTTCTTCGGGAATTTGAAGAAAAAAAACCATTCTCAACGGTAGTTTCTAATTAAGATGCAGAAGTTAGAAATCTTATAACTATCATACAATACAAATACAATAGGAACTAAAGAAACAATGTTAAGTAAAAACATACCATATCATGTAGCTGAATATGCGTCCTAGTCAAGCGAGTAAAAAGTGCTAGGACGATGTAGAAATTTTTTGAAGAAATATTGTCGATGAGATAGCACTCTTCACTATGGGTAAGATTGCATCTCTGAGCGACAATTGTACAATCCAGTGGTTCTACTATCTCCTCATCGCTCTCATCCTCATCCTCCTCCTCATGCTCCTCCTCATCGCCCTCATCCTCCTCATTGTTCATGTATACAACAGTGAATCTTGGACCAGAAGCTCCCATTGCAAAAAAACAGGTATACACTAGAGTGGATTTGGTTTTCGTAAATTAACCTTCTCCATAAAGAACCTATAAGGCGAGTCATTGCTCGCTCTTTGCGTACGTCAACAACGCATGTTCGCACAAGAGATTCAAACTCCATGTTGTCTCCTGTTATTCTATTGAAGTCCCTCCTCAAATTGCATGAGATGGTCTAAACATGAATAAAACTAAGTAAATAAATGATAATAGTATAGAAAGAAAATTCGATGAATTTAAATAGGAAAAATTATACATACTAATGAACGCTCAAATCGACCCCGTATGAGACAGACTTGGAACATCGATCCTGACATTCTATCATCACTACAATCCGTGAAACAAAATTGACATGGTACCATGTCCTCTACAAGGAAAATGTAGTTATTTTGTACATGCATGTCTCACACATCTTCATACCTGATGGCTAACGTGAAGCCTGTTGGAAACCCCAAGAGCAGGGTGTGAAGCAGCACAGCAGCAAGTTTTCCCTCAGTAAGAAACTGAGGTTATCGAACCAGTAGGAGCAAGGAAACGTCACATAGGTGTTACAAGAAACGCGGAAACCTGCACAACACAGACTCAAGACTTTGCCCCAACGAATCAGTGAGGTTGTCAAGCTCACCGGTTTGCTGTAACAAAGGATTAAACGTATGGTGTGGAAGGTAATGGTTTGCAGCAAGTAAACAAGTAACAGTGGAAGATGTATCAATGGTAAAGATTGGACCAGGGTCCATAGTTCACTAGAGGTGCTCTCCTTAGATAAACAACATGGCATGAAGGGTAAACAAATTACACCAGGGCAATTGACAGGAACTGAATAAGGCATAACAATGCAATACCAAACAAAAAGATCCTATGAGATTCGATTGGGCAATACAACAATATACATAGACCGCCATCCAACTACATCTATGACTAGAAGTCTACCTTCAGGTTATCATCCGAACCTCCTCCAGTATTAAGTTGCAAGAAACAGACAACTGCTTTAAGCAAAGTGTGTAAGGTAAACAATCCACTTGTTCCATGAACAAGAGACTGTTGTTTTCTCACTAGTAGCAACAGCACATCTACAACCGAAGAGATTTCTGTAACTTCCCTTGGAAACTAGAGGCATGAACCCACTATCGAGCATAAATACTCCCTCTTGGAGTCACTAGCAACTACTCGGCCAAGATAGCTACTAACAACGGAGAGCATGCAAGATCACAAACAACATAGACATGATAGAATCAAATAGACAAAACCATTAATCAATCTGACATAGTAATCTCAATATCCATCGGATCCCTGCAAACACAACATGCATGATTACAAATAGATTAGATCTTGATCATGAACGGAGCTCACAAGATCTATACATGAAAGCACAAGGAGGAGATACAACCATCTAGCTACTGCATGGACCCATAGTCCAAGGTGGAACTACTCACGCATCATACCGGAGAGAAGACGTCCGGGATGATTTCCCCTCCAGCAGGGTGCCGGGAAGAACTTCAGATCCCCCCTGATCTAGGGATGACGGTGGCGGCGGCTACAGAAGGTTCCGTGGAGTTTTGATCGGGTTCCTAGGGTTTTTGCATCGGGGGCTTCTTATAGGCAAAGGGGCGAGGTCGGGACGTGGCCAGGGGGCCCACACCCTACATAGGTGCAGGGCAAGGCCCACCCACACCTAGGGGGGTTTGGCCGCCCTGGTTTGCGTCTCCGTATCGTCTTCTGGATTTGTGTCCCCCACGGTAAAATATTGACTTTGGCTTTTGTCCCGTCCAATTCCGAGAATATTGATTTTCTGCCTTTCTGGAACCAAAAACAGAAAAAAACAGGCAACAGGCACTGTGGCAACTTGTTAATAGGTTAGTTTCAGAAAAGATATAAAAACACCTCAAAGTGTAGACAAAGCAAAGCAAAGTAGATACTAAACAAGCATGGAGCATCAAAAATTATAGATACGTTTCCGACGTATCAAGCATCCCAAAGCTTAACTCCTGCTCGTCCTCGACTAGGTAAGTGATAAAAAGAATAATTTTTGAGGTGACATGCACCATCAAAACCAAGATCAAACCATTTAAAGCTGGGATCAAAGAACTCTAAACATGCGCATGAAAGATGGAGTTCTAACAATAGGACATAGTAACTATGCATGCAACATGACAGGCTACAAACAAAGATCATGAATAACATGCATTGCAAAACGTGTGTTTGTTTCATAAACAGAAAACATAGCATAGTGGCATTCAGCTTGTCCCTCATAGAGTAGCAAATAGATGCACAAGACACCTTCAAAGTTCACAAGGGTGACTAGAAACAAATAGCACAAGAACAAGTAATATCACCAAATGAATCAATCAGTAAGTTTTGGGACACTGCACACAGAATGAAAACTATGCTCTCTTAATGGTGCCTAAAAGTAGAAGGTGGAGACTCAAATAATGGTGGAAAAAAGGCCCTTCACAAAGGGAAGCAGGGATTTCAAGTTTCAAAAAGAGCTTCGAAAAATTATGCTACTTGTGAGCTTTCAGCCCTCATTGCCCCTATCATAAGCATCTTGAAGTGATTAAGGTTAAAATGAACAAAGATGGAGTATATGCTTGACAAAGTATAAGTTGGCAATCTCAAGTCCCTTGAATACGAGGGCCACACCTCATGCTACTCAACTTCAGTCACCTGCAAGTTCTTCTCATTGTAAGTATTTGCATATCATAGAGAACCGCCAACGGGGTATCCCTTGCACATGGTACAGGAGCTATCCCATAACCAAAATGACAAGGCAAGCAGACAATGAGCATCTTAGCGATCTTTTTATTTACTATATGCATAGCTTTTTATTGAGGATGCTTCATAGATAGCTCACTATGGTGATGCTGCAAGTTTCCACCATGATTAGGCATGGCTTAGGCTAGCAGCCCAGGTGTTTTTCTACCACAAAATACAAACTCCATGGACTTACAAGTTCCCTCTTCATTTCACATCGGTGACATCCATAGACAAAATAGCATGATATCAACTGAGTACAAAGTACAAGTGCATTGTTGAAAATGTTCCCCGTGATAGCACGGTTATGCTGATTCCAACGTATAAGTGCAATCATATACAGCATAAAAGACACAATGGTTCAATTTTATTAGGGGCAAAGAATATGAAGTGTGCCATCAAGTTTATGAGGGCTTTAATCACTAAGTTTTCACATAACAAAATAGTTTTTAATTGGAAGATAGTTGAAAACAAGAATATACTTGGAATGGTGTAACACACCATGCATAGGAGTTTATAGTGGACACTTTGGAATAACTTGGTTTCTTGGGAGTTGGAAGCATGAGTAGAACTTACTCATACAAGTGGAGGCTAGCAAAAGACTGGGAGCAACCAAATAAGAGAGCAATAATGGCCATAATCATGCAGTGCAACAAAGAATTACTAATCAAAGCAAATAGTGGTACTACAAGTCAAGGACCAAATGATCATAGAGGCTATGGTGACTTGCCATAGTTATAACATGGTGTGAGCATGTGCCAAGTCAACCCAAGCAAAGCATCAAAGGAGAATACCATAATACTATGCTTTTGCATGCTAAAACAACGCATAATTTCTTCAAGGCACACTAAGCAATCCCAATTGTTTGGAACAAGACATGCTACAACAATAATCACTAAGCATAAGGTCAAAACAACACCTAGCATGTCATGCTAAAGTCTAAGTCACAGTCAATGCAAGCTCCTCTTGCACTTACAAGCAAGAACTTCCTACTCCTTTTTAACACCAAGCAACTTATTTGCAAACAACACAGCGAGAAAGGGGGTCTAAACTACTTTATTCAATCAAACTAAACAACCTAAACAAAGCAAGCGAAAACTAAGACGCTCCAAGAACAACCCAACTTGTGCATGAAACAATAAAAACGAAGTGTCTAGACAGACTTGAGCTTTTTATTGATGAAAAAGGGGATGCCTTGGGCATCCCCAAGCTTTGACGCTTGTACCTCTTGGATTTTTCTTGGGTTGACACCGGGGTGGCATCCCCAAGCTTGAGCTTTTGTCCAGTCTTCATCTCATTACATCATTCTCTCTCTATACCTGAAATTTTTCCTTCATACAAAACTTCACACAATCTTCATTAGCAACATTAGTTTATTCAAAAGATATTAGACCTTTGGAAAAGCTTTGGAACAGCAAAACTTTTCACTAAAAACACAATCTACTGTAGTAACTCCTTCAAAAAGCTCAATTCACCTAAAGAGAACTCAAAAAGGAATCAATAAGAAGCAAATACAAATAATGGCAGAAATCTATCAAAACAGACCAGCAGGTAGAAACCTATTTTTTCGAAAATCTTTTGTTGCTCAAATCAAAAAGTGTTGAACTAACGAAAGTTAAATAACATACTGGGGGATTTATTCGTACATTTTCAGATCAATCTGATCTACATAGACTCCTCGCGAATTGTTTTGGTGGAGGACAGAAATATGTTTGGGGATAGCAACTGTCACATCCCAAGATTTTCCAAATCTTGTAATGTGAAAAATAATTAAACTAAATAAATGATTTTTGAAATTTAGGGTGAAAAGAAACTTTTGTTTCTAAATGGAAACTTAAAATCCCATCTTGAACAAACTTTGGCTAATGTTTGAATCCAAACTAAATTCAAATCAAGTGAAATGCATTCTTCATAATTGCATCTGGAAATTTAAACACTTGGAAAATAAACCAAAGCCCTAAAACCCTAATGGAAGAAAAACATTTTCAAGTTATCTCTAAGCTTATGGATTGACCCATATAAAAATTTGTCAACAAACATTTGCAAATGATCAAGAATGACAAATAGAAATATTATAAAACCATAGAAATTGGTTTCACTTAATTTGGAGCCATAGATAAAATCTTATGAATCTAATAAGATAAGGAAATTGAATTTCCAAAGCTAATAAAGCATCTATCTAAAAATCCATACCAAATGGTCAGCAAATAATCCTAAAGAGATTTAAAAGGATAAACAAATATTAAATAAGTTTTTACCAATTGGAATCACCAAGTTTGGATTTTTAAATAAAAGATATGGATTTTATAAGATAAATATAAATGAGGAATATTTAAAGGCTAAATTAAATCTTGACCTAATCCATAAGCAAATGGAATAAATATAATCCAAATCCAAATAAAATAATGGATAAAGAGTTTTCAAATTAATTGAAAGGGCATTAACCAAATCCTATTCTATTTGAATAAAGATAAAATCCCTATTAGAAATGATTAAATAAATCATGAGAAAATAGAATTTGGAATTTACCCAAGTGGAATAAAAGTTATTTAATTAACTTAAATAAGATCAAAGAAATATTCCAAATAAAATTTATGGAAATAAAACTATATTTAATTTCATTGGAATTAAAACAACTACCCAAATTAAAATGATTAATAAATCATATTAAAAGTATTCCAAATAATTCAAAGTGAATTATTTGACACCCTAATAAATGAATAAAAATTACTGAAAAGGGTTTTGTGAAAAATTGAAATTAAATAAGTGTTAAAAATATATTAGATATTAATTGAATTTAAAGCAAGGGCTTTGATTTTAAATAATTAAAAGACCCTAAAAAGAATAAATATATTATTCCAAATTTGACTTCAGAATGTATTCTTAATCAGTATTTGAATACACATAAAGTTTGGTTGAAGTTTGAAATCAAATAGTTGTTTGAAAAGATTAAACAAAATCAAAACAGAATAATAGAAAGGGAAAAAGAAAAATGATCAGAACAAAAAAAGTGAGCAAAGCCAGCCCAACCCAGCTAGCCCACTAAGCCCAGCAGCCACTCTCACTTTCCCCCCGAAGCGTTTTCTTTTACTCGCGAACGAACCCGCAAGGTCGCTGACGGTTGGACCCCACCCCCACTCTCTCTCTCTCTCGCTGCCGCCAGACCCCACCTGTCCCGTCAGCGTCTTCAACCCCGCGACGACCACTCCCCTCACCTCGCCAGCCGTTTCTGGCTATAATCGCTCGCGTAAATTCGCACCAATGCCTCAGTGATTCAGCTCCGCGTTCATGCATACTAAATCGCCTGCGCCCCCTTTCTCTTTCCCCTCTCTCGCCTGGCCCTCTTTGCCCCCAGGTCGTCCCCATTTTCGTTTGCACCGCCGCAGCCTTCGACGGACTCCGACGTCGATTCCGGCAAACCCAGGCCGCGCCCCACCTTCTCGACCATGCGAGCCTGCTCCCCTCTTCCATATGCATCTCCCAGTGGCCTCAACTCGCTCGCGCGTGTCCTGTATCCTCGGCAATGACTTCGACCGCCACCGTCTGCTCAAACTCCGGCGACCATCCCCCGTAAGCCCCAGCTTCCCCTCTCCCTCTGTTTGATACGTGTGTGATCCCCAACATCGTGCACACCTAACGCAGCCCTCATCTTGTCTTAGCGCGGTCTAAAACATCGCCCACGACGACAGCCAGAGGAGCCCGACGCGGACACGAACTCCGGCGAGGAATCGCCAGCAGCTCTGTGCGCCCCTTCAGCAACGACAACCACGTTGAGCTTCAGCACGACGAGACGAACCCAGTGAGCATCATCTCCCTCTCTCGCACTCGCTAAATCGCCGGCAACCTCACTTGCTGAGCGCGCGCTGCCAGTCGCCGCCGCCAGCGCCGCTCGCTTTAGGTCAAACGCATAGCAACAGTTGGATCTGAATCAGACGCATATGATTAGAACTAACTCGAAAGGGTATGGGTGAACCTGAGCCACACGATTAAACTTGGATCCAACGCACCAGATAGGTCGATCCGCACAAAACGTTATCTCCCAATAAGAATCAGACACGTGGCCTAGAGTTTGTTTTTAAAACAGAAACTTATCTATTAGTTGTTTGGTTTTGTAAAATTCATAACTTTCAAACCACACGTCCAAATTTTGCAAACTTTATATCAATAGAATCAGCAAGACAAATCCTACCCAACCATGCACTTTGATTAGTAAATTGCTTCTGGTAAAATGATTGTTTTTGCAGAAACTTGTGTAGGCATGTTTTGAATATAAAATGCTTATAAAATTATTTTGGGAAAAAAATCTTTGGCAAATGGTTTGTTTTGAACCTACTGACCATAGAAATCAATTTGTGGTTTCAAAAATATATTTGGTAAAGCAAAAGAATAAATCTTTGAATAAAAGCATTTCTAGCCAAATAAAAATGTTGATTATGGTTTAAAAATGATTTTGGAGGAAACCCTTTGGGAAATGTTTTGGATTAAACTCTCTGACCCCAAAAACCAAGTTTTATGACTCAAAAATGTATTTGGTGAACCCTATAAAGATTGTTGCTTTGCTAAAGGCATTTTCAACCACATAAAATATTGATTTGGTTTAAAAATGGTTTATAGGTAAAATCTTTTGCAAATGGTTTTGCCACTTTTATAAAATGACCAATAAGTGTGTTAGAATGTTTATAACCCATTAGAAACCACTTTTCCAAATAAAATAATCTTTTGCATGCTTGCATGCATTGCTTTATTTCTATTATTTTATGTATTGTTTGCTTGAATGGTAGATTGAAATTGTGCCTTGCTTGATTGAATTATAGTGATTTGAAGAGTGTGAATATTTCAAGGACAAGGAGTGAACTTATATTTTCTACCAAAAGGCAAGTGATGCTTCATACTTTGTCCCATTATTTTCACTATGCATTAGTGATATTTCTAAGTAGGACTTGCATGGAATTTTGCTAAGTATAAACTATGCCATGGGAAATCCTAGAAGATGAAACCTTAGTAGAAATTTCCTAAGTTAAGATTCCTACTACTAACATTCTTAGCTTAGCTAGTAGAAAACAAGGGTGGACTATATTTCATGCTATGGAATATTTCTAAGTCAAGGACTTGTGTTTTTGTTTAATAAAACAACTAAGTGAATGAATCACCTGGGTGGAATGGAAGGAATGGTTTGTGTTGAGTGGTTACACAAGGCCCATTTCTATGGTTTACCTTGTGTATCACACTTGTGGATGGCCACCCAGGAACAAAGAGATTTGAGATGTCAAATGTTGAGAAGCTTCAAGTGCAGCCACTTGGCATTATGGGCTCTGCCTGGATCATATAGGTTGCAATAACTTAGCCAAATGGACAGTTGGTGGTAGGGGATGATAGGTTGGAACGCATCCATTCTGGTCTAAGGGAAGGCTTCTGAAAGATCTTGTCTTGGTGAAACCAAGTCTTGTGGGGAAAGTGCACCACCTCTGCAGAGTGTAAAATCTAAGTACTTAGCCATGTCCCTGGTAAAGGACAATTTGAGCATCAAGACATGGAAGCTATCAAGAATCTCCTCATCCAAATTTCTAAGTTAAAAACTTGTGGTTGAACAAGGGTTGAAGGATCACCAATTTCTATTGGGAGATGCCTTGGGTGATTTTTGACAAACAAAAACTTAGTGTTTTCAAATGTTAAGGAAAATCTATTTTGAGCAATGCAAGCCTAAGCTCCACTTAGCCAAATGCATATAGATGATAGACTCCACTATACTACCATAGTATCACTTGCCAATACAAATTCAAATGTATTGACCCTTGTGGCTGTAACTTATTATGTTGCAGGTGTGTTTGATGTTAGTGAAGTTTATTGATTAGGATTACAAGTCTACAACCAACATGACTGCCTGTGGCACTTTGAAGATGAAGGACCCCCTGCTATTGTTATATTCTGCTGCATTGTAATGAGATAGCCAAATGAGCTATGTAAGATGTAATAAATTATTTTATTCCTGGTTATAAAGTTGTATTATGACCTTTGTTTCTTGATATTACATCTTAACTGTGGATGCTAGCTATTGATCCAGGGACTAGCATTGCAATCACAGGGATCCTTACCTTTATAAAGGGGAGGGATCTTACAGATGGTATCAGAGCATTGTGTTGCCTGTAGGATTGTAACCCTAGGATTGGACAAAACTCCTTAGAAAAATAGGAGTCGTTTTTCTTCCAAAACTTATTTACAAACAATCTTGTAAACTCTTCCCTCCACCTTTTGGTTTTGATTCTACATTTCTTCTATTTCAAACTTGATGGACAAAGCCTACCCCATGGCCAAATACTTCACCATGTGCAAAGGACTTCATCAACTCAAATGACTTCAACATCAAACATCATTAAAGACTTCAACTTTATTTTCACCAAGGACTTCAACTTGGATATCACTAAGGACTACAGGTGAGACAAGAAATGTTACTCAAGAATTGAAGACTAAGGAAACACAACTTAGAAGGAATCATCATCACCTTTGAAGTTTTGTGACCAAGATTCAAGAAATTCTCCAAGGATACAAGGATCTTGTTCATGAAGAAGCCACCAAGAAGGATGGAATGATCTCAAGTAAACCATATAGTTGGACCACCATATTTAGTTTAAATTAAACCCACCAACCTATGTGGTGTAGCAAAATATTTTGTTGCCTAAAAATGTGCTTGAAACTTGTTGTTTGAGTGGAATGATTGTTTGTGATTGCTTACACATTGCTTGTGTGAATTGTGATGTGTGTGATTAAAATTCTTCCTTAGAAATCTTTTGCCTATTCTAATCCCAATCCAACCCAAACAGATGACTACTCCAAGAAACTCCAACATCAAGGATGGTGACAACAACAACCAAGAGACCGACATGAGAGAACTCATAGTAACCCAAACCTAGTTGAACCAAGTGACAGCTCAATTTTTAGCCAACACCAGTGAGTTAGATCCAACCATGCCAAGGTTTTTAGAAACCCAAACCCAACTGTTGCATAAGGTGACAAATCAAATGATCAACATGGGAGACAACTCTTCCCAAGGAGTTTATGACAACAAGGATGATATTCTAGAAGGAACCCAAGCTTGCAATATTTGTGGAGACAAGGATCACACTTCCAAAGAGCATGAAGATCAATGCCCCAATTGTGAAGAGAAACATCCAAATAATCAATGCCTCACATCTCAAGCTACTTGTTTCCTATGTGAAGGAAATAACCATGTCCCTATCCAATGCCCCATCTATTCCATAGTTCAACAACGGAAACAAGGTGGAGTGCATCAACAGTTTGTAAACCCTCATGAAGGAACAACTTCTGCCAAGAAGGATGAAGGCAAAGTCAAAACCATGCATCATAAGGCCAAATCCAAAGTGTCCACAAAGTGTTGCTACTCTTGTGAAGAAGAAGGTCATATCTCTAGTAAATGCCCCAAGAAGAGTGAAAGATTTCCCACCTTTGTGGTGAAGTATGAAGAGCATGAACTAGAAGAACTCCTAGCTCTGGAGAGACCCAAAAAGAAGAAGAAGGACATAAGCCAGTTGCAATGTTACAATTGCAAAGAAATGGGACACTATGCCAGTGATTGCCTAGAAAAGAAGAAGAACCAAGGAAATAAACAAGAGGTTTTGATACCAAAGAAGAAGAAAGATAATAGCCAAGTGATGTGTTTCAAATGCAAAGAGCTAGGCCATTATGCAGACAAGTGTCCAGAGAAATTTCATCAAGATTCCAAGCAAGCCAAGAAATAATCTAGTTGGAAAATTTTTAAGGGTGGTAGTACCCTAGTTGCTTTGAGCCAACTTGTAACCCCTAGCCTTTCCAAATCTCGGGACGAGATTTATTTTAAGGGTGGTAGCCTGTTACATCCCAAGATTTTCCAAATCTTGTAATGTGAAAAATAATTAAACTAAATAAATGATTTTTGAAATTTAGGGTGAAAAGAAACTTTTGTTTCTAAATGGAAACTTAAAATCCCATCTTGAACAAACTTTGGCTAATGTTTGAATCCAAACTAAATTCAAATCAAGTGAAATGCATTCTTCATAATTGCATCTGGAAATTTAAACACTTGGAAAATAAACCAAAGCCCTAAAACCCTAATGCAAGAAAAACATTTTCAAGTTATATCTAAGCTTATGGATTTGACCCATATAAAAATTTGTCAACAAACATTTGCAAATGATCAAGAATGACAAATAGAAATATTATAAAACCATAGAAATTGGTTTCACTTAATTTGGAGCCATAGATAAAATCTTATGAATTTAATAAGATAAGGAAATTGAATTTCCAAAGCTAATAAAGCATCTATCTAAAAATCCATACCAAATGGTGAGCAAATAATCCTAAAGAGATTTAAAAGGATAAACAAATATTAAATAAGCTTTTACCAATTGGAATCACCAAGTTTGGATTTTTCAATAAAAGATATGGATTTTATAAGATAAAGATAAATGAGGAATATTTAAAGGCTAAATTAAATCTTGACCTAATCCATAATCAAATGGAATAAATATAATCCAAATCCAAAAAAATAATGGATAAAGAGTTTTCAAATTAATTGAAAGGGCATTAACCAAATCCTATTCTATTTGAATAAAGATAAAATCCCTATTAGAAATGATTAAATAAATCATGAGAAAATAGAATTTGGAATTTACCCAAGTGGAATAAAAGTTATTTAACTTAAATAAGATCAAAGAAATATTCCAAATAAAATTTATGGAAATAAAACTATATTTAATTTCATTGGAATTAAAACAAGTACCCAAATTAAAATGATTAATAAATCATATTAAAAGTATTACAAATAATTCAAAGTGAATTATTTGACACCCTAATAAATGAATAAAAATTACTAAAAAGGGTTTTGTGAAAAATTGAAATTAAATAAGGGTTAAAAATATATTAGATATTAATTGAATTTAAAGCAAGGGCTTTGTTTTTAAATAATTAAAAGACCCTAAAAAGAATAAATATATTATTCCAAATTTGACTTCAGAATGTATTCTTAATCAGTATTTGAATACACATAAAGTTTGGTTGAAGTTTGAAATCAAATAGTTGTTTGAAAAGATTAAACAAAATAAAAAAAGAATAATAGAAAGGGAAAAAGAAAAATGATCAGAACAAAAAAAGTGAGCAAAGCCAGCCCAACCCAGCTAGCCCACTAAGCCCAGCAGCCACTCTCACTTTCCCCCCGAAGCGTTTTCTTTTACTCGCGAACGAACCCGCAAGGTCGCTGACGGTTGGACCCCACCCCCACTCTCTCTCTCTCTCGCTGCCGCCACACCCCACCTGTCCCGTCAGCGTCTTCAACCCCGCGACGACCACTCCCCTCACCTCGCCAGCCGTTTCTGGCTATAATCGCTCGCGTAAATTCGCACCAATGCCTCAGTGATTCAGCTCCGCGTTCATGCATACTAAATCGCCTGCGCCCCCTTTCTCTTTCCCTTCTCTCGACCGGCCCTCTCTGCCCCCAGGCCGTCCCCATTTTCGTTTGCACCGCCGCAGCCTTCGACGGACTCCGACGTTGATTCCGGCGAACCCAGGCCGCGCCCCACCTCCTCGACCATGCGAGCCTGCTCCCCTCTTCCATACGCATCTCCCAGTGGCCTCAACTCGCTCGCGCGTGTCCTGTATCCTCGGCAACGACTTCGACTGAGCTCCGCCACCGTCTGCTCGAACTCCGGGGACCATCCCCCGTAAGCCCCAGCTTCCCCTCTCCCTCTGTTTGATACGTGTGTGATCCCCAGCATCGTGCACACCTAATGCAGCCCTCATCTTGTCTTAGCGCGGTCTAAAACGTCGCCCACGACGACAGCCAGAGGAGCCCGACGCGGACACGAACTCCGGCGAGTAATCGCCAGCAGCTCTGTGCGCCCCTTCAGCAACGACAACCACGTTGAGCTTCGGCACGACGAGACGAACCCAGTGAGAATCATTTCCCTCTCTCGCGCTCGCTAAATCGCCGGCAACCTCGCTTGCCGAGCGCGCGCCGCCAGTCGCCGCCGCCAGCACCGCTCGCTTTAGGTCAAACGCGTAGCAACCGTTGGATCTGAATCAGACGCGTATGATTAGAACTAACTCGAAAGGATATGGGTAAACCTGAGCCGCGTGATTAAACTTGGATCCAACGCACCAGATAGGTCGATCCGCACGAAACGTTATCGCCCAATAAGAATCAGACACGTGGCCTGGAGTTTGTTTTTAAAACAGAAACTTATCTATTAGTTGTTTGGTTTTGTAAAATTCATAACTTTCAAACCACACATCCAAATTTTGCAAACTTTATATCAATGGAATCAGCAAGACAAATCCTACCCAACCATGCACTTTGATTAGTAAATTGCTTCTGGTAAAATGATTGTTTTTGCAGAAACTTGTGTAGGCATGTTTTGAATATAAAATGCTTATAAAATTATTTTGGGGAAAAAAATCTTTGGCAAATGGTTTGTTTTGAACCTACTGACCATAGAAATCAATTTTTGGTTTCAAAAATATATTTGGTAAAGCAAAAGAATAAATCTTTGAATAAAAGCATTTCTAGCCAAATAAAAATGTTGATTATGGTTTAAAAATGATTTTGGACGAAACCCTTTGGGAAATGTTTTGGATTAAACTCTCTGACCCCAAACACCCTTTGTTTCTTGATATTACATCTTAACTGTGGATGCTAGCTATTGATCCAGGGACTAGCATTGCAATCACAGGGATCCTTACCTTTATAAAGGGGAGGGATCTTACAGCAACTCCCCTAATCTTACTTCCCTCTCATTAGAGGTCATTCTTGGCACAAAAAGCAAACAAAAAGGATAAGGAGAGGTAATTACTGAAGTAATAACTTCCAATACTCAATTAAACTCTTGGGTTATCTCCCAGCAAGTACTTTTCTTTAACGCCTTTAAGTTAGGCACAGAAAGTTTGAAAAGATGCTCACATAATAAATATGAATTGAAGTAAAAGAGAGCATCAAGAAACAAATTCAAAACACATTTAAGTCTAACCCTCTTCCTATGCATCGAAATCTTGTACACCAATAAATTCACAAAGAACAAAGTGACAAGCATTGGAAGATAAAACAAGAGTAACTTCAAAACTTTCAGCACATAGAGATGTGTTTCAGTTCCATGAAAAATTCTACAACCATATTTTCCTCTCTCATAATAATTTTCAGTAGCATCATGAATAAACTCAACAATATAGCTATCATATAAAGCATGCTTTTCATGATCTACAAACACATAATTTCTATCAGGCTCTAAAATAGTGGGATTAAAACCTTCACAGGTTTTACCCAAAGTAGACATTTCAAAAGGATCCACAGGAACATAACATTCATCCTCCTTTGGTAAGCATGGGAGAAAATCAAATAATGTAAGGGATAAAGAGTTACTCTCATTAGAAGGTAGACATGGGTAGATCTATTCTTCCTCCTCTTGACCATCACTCTCCTCCTCTTTTTCATCTAATGCGCTTTCAGTTTCAGCAATTTCTTCTTCCATAGGCTCCTGCAAGGCATTAGTCTCTTTCAAATATGGAAAGAACCTATTAAAATATTCAAGAATATAGCCATTTTCTTCCTTGTAATTATCAAAGCAAAGTTTATGTATCTCAAAAACCTCATGCTTATAAGGTGCATCATCAGTATTTTCAAGCAAACTGGCAAGTTCAAATGCACCCTTGAAGGCAATAAATTCTCCAATTTGTTCCACATCATAAAAGTCATAAATTCCTTTAACATAAGAGGATATGGTAACATTATCATTATACTCACATTAAAAAGGGAGATGTTTATACCTCCTACAGCAACAAGCGTATCAAAGCAATAAGTAACATTATAAGTAGAGCACACGTCTCTAGCAATAGTATTCAACTTATCAATTTGTTCCCATAAGTGTTTCCCTTTTTGTGACAAACGGTGTTCCTTATAATAAAACTTTTGTTCTTCCGTGAACCCACCTTGCCAATAAGAACTAGTTTCAAAGAAACCATCCATTGATAGAAAGCATGGCAAAGCAAGGCAAAGACAGACCAGCAACTAGAGCAGGAACTATTTTTTGTGTTTTTGATAAGACAAAGCAAACCAAACTAAACTAATTTTTTGGATTTTTTAAAAAGAGGCAAACAAAACCAAGCAAAAGAAACTAAGCAAACTAAAAACAAAGTAAAAAGAAAGGAAGTGAAGGACTCCCCTTGTAAAGACGTCCTTAGCCTCCCCGGAAACGGCGCCAGAAAACTTATTGATGACTCCTTGATGGTGCCTTGTTGACGTGGGAGCTTCTTTCTTTATTCCCCGGCAACGGCGCCAGAAAAGCTTGATGGCTAACGTGAAGCCTGTTTGAAACCCCAAGAGCAGGGTGTGAAGCAGCACAGCAGCAAGTTTTCCCTCAGTAAGAAACCGAGGTTATCGAACCAGTAGGAGGAAGGAAACGTCACACAGCTGTTGCAAGCTACATGGAAACCTGCACAACACAGACTCAAGACTTTGCCCCAACGAATCAGTGAGGTTGTCAAGCTCACCAGTTTGCTTTAACAAAGGATTAAACGTATGGTGTGGAAGGTAATGGTTTGCAGCAAGTAAATAAGTAACAGTGGAAGATGTATCAATGGTAAAGATTGGACAGGGGTCCATAGTTCACTAGAGGTCCTCTCCTTTGATAAACAACATGGCATGAAGGGTAAACAAATTACAGCAGGGCAATTGACAGGAACTGAGCAAGGCATAACAATGCAATACCAAACAAAAAGATCCTATGAGATTATATTGGGCAATACAACTATATACATAGACCACCATCCAACTGCATCTATGACTAGAAGTCCACCTTCAGGTTATCATCCGAACCACCTCCAGTATTAAGTTGCAAGCAACAGACAACTGCTTTAAGCAAAGTGTGTAAGGTAAACAATCCACTTTTTCCATGAACAAGAGACCGTTGTTTTCTCCCTAGTAGCAACACCACATCTACAACCGAAGAGATTTCTGTAACTTCCCTTGGAAACTAGAGGCATGAACCCACTATCGAGCATAAATACCTCCTCTTGGAGTCACTAGCAACTACTCGGCCAAGATAGCTACTAACAACGGAGAGCATGCAAGATCACAAACAACATAGACATGATAGAATCAAATAGACAAAACCATTAATCAATCTGACATAGTAATCTCAATATCCATCGGATCCCCGCAAACACAACATGCATGATTACAAATAGATTAGATCTTGATCATGAACGAAGCTCACAAGATCTATACATGAAAGCACAAGGAGGAGATACAACCAACTAGCTACTGCATGGACCCATAGTCCAAGGTGGAACTACTCACGCATCATACCAGAGAGAAGACCTCCGGGATGATTTCCCCTCCGGCAGGGTGCCAGGAAGAACTTCAGATCCCCCCCCCCCGATCTGAAGGGAATATGCCCTGAGAGGCAATAATAAAGTGTTTATTATGTTTATTCCAAGTATATGATAGATGTTTATTTTGCATGCTATAATTGTATTAATACGGAAACGTTAATACATGTGTGTTTAATAAACAAACAGAAAGTTCCTATTTATGCCTCTCTCATAAACTAGCTCGTTGATTAACAAGATGATCAAGGTTTCCTGATCATAGACATTGGATGTTGTTAATAACAGGATCACAACATTAGTGTAATGGTGTGATGAACATTAATCCGAAGTATAGCATTACGATCAAAGTCATTGAGTTTATATTGCTATAACAACTTATGAAGTGATCCTAATCCTTAGACCATGAGATCATGTCAATCACTAACACCGGAAGAGTTTCTTGATAACATCAAGCGTCACACCGTAACAGGGTGATCATAAAGATGGGTTCAGGACTAATAAAGTGTTATGTTGAGGCCCATGGATCGAGAGTGGAATTTGTTCATCCCGATGACGGATAGATATACTCAGGGCCCTCTCGGTGATATCACATTGGTTAGCTTGCAAGCAAGTGATTTGATCACTAGAATGTTATATCACGGGAACAAGAAAAGAGTGCATGTCAGTAACAAGATCAAACTAGGTATGGAGATACCGATGATCGAATCTCGGACATGTAACAAAGGGATTAAGATACTAGCATAAAAGGTTCCGACGATCACAAGAAAGTCATCGTTGAATGTGTGGGAGTCAGTATGGGTCTCCAGATCCTGCTTCTGATTATTGATCCGAGAGGGGTCTCGATCATGTCCGCATTATTCATGAACCGTAGGGTGACACACTTAAGAGACACCGACATCCAATTGGAGAAAAAGTTTCATGCCGGAAGAATAAACAAGCGCAGGAATTTATTTCACTAGATACCGAAATAGGTTTTCGGGTGAAATTGCATAAAGTGGTTATGCATGTGAAATAGAATTCTATCAAAGGGTTATATGTGAGTGTTTATCATTAAAGTAATTGACAAAATTCTGAATAAATAAAAGAGTTTTATTTAATGAGAGTTTGCATTAAATTTGGTGGAAATTTAATAGCAAGTTTGAGTGGGATTTTGAGTGGAGGGATTTGAATGGATTTTTGTGAGTGGAGTGTCCACCCAAATGAATGAAGGAGGGGAGGGGGCATCCCCCATGGCCGGCGGCCACCCCCTTGGGTGCCCCCCTCCTCCTATAAAAGGCACCCCTCTCCCTCTCTCTCTCTCACTCACACCACCTCGTGAAGGATCTCTCTCCCCCTCTAGAATTTATCCCCCAAGGTCTCGGACTAGCGAGATACATGTTCCCGGTGGCTATTCGGCAAGAAAGAGTTGTGCTTCTGCTGCATCGCTGGAACGAGGAGGCGGAGGTTGCTCGGTGCCTCGGACGTGTGTGCGAGCACGGATGCGCTACTGATTTGCGGCGCTAGGACTTCCTCTCGATCTTGAGATCGGCAAGAGATTGTCTACAGCAACCACGAGTCGAACTCGTTATGCTTTGTCGGTCTTCAAGGGTATGTTCTACGGATATACATCCGCCCGTTGTTTGTATCTAGTAGATAGATCTTAGTACATAGTTGCCATCGTAGGAAATTTTTTGTTTTCTATGTTGCGAACCCTACAGTGGTATCAGAGCCGGATCTATGTGTAGATGCTTTACATGGGTAGTACACATATGAGTATGTGGGCGATGATGATCATGTTGTTGCTCCTTAGTTGTAATTTTGGATATTGGTGGCATAGTGGGATGAAGCGGCCCGGACAAACTTTACATGTCCTCGCACATGAGACCTGTTCCACGCTTGACATGCATCTAGTTTGCATAAGTGGCTAGAGGGTGTATGTCTCTCCTACTATAGTCAATATCTATTTTGCAACGAGTTGTCAACAATTTGGTTATCCTCGTTGTGGTTCATGTTCGTAGGTATGAACGGTTATATCTCGAAAGCCCTAAGCCACGTAAAAACTTGCAATGGATAAATTAGAGGCGTTTAGTTTAGATTGTTGTTGGGCTAGTGTTATGATATGGTGATGTTGTAAGTAGAAGTATGAGATGATACTCTTACAACACACATAACGTGTAAGTTCCATAGACCTTGGCCTTACACATAAAGGTATGATAGTGATCATACCACGGCGCACATGATAGAGATCATATGCGGGAACCATATCATTGTACTAATAAACATATGATGTTTGATAGCATCTTATATTGCTTGTTTAGCGTTTTATTAGCATAATAAGATGATCCCTCATTTAAATATCAAGATAAGAATGTGTTCTTCCTTTAGTATGCACCAATTATGTTTTCGTCGCTCCAAGACATCACGTGATGATCGGGTGTTCTTGGATCCACGACCATATTTTGGGTGTAAGACAGTTACACACGTGAATACTAAGGTTCTTACTTGGCGAGCCTAGCATGTACAGACATGGCCTCGGAACACAGACCGAAAGGTTAAGCATGAGTCATATAGTAGATATGATGCCCATTTGATGCTCGCCTTTGAAGCTACACCGACTCACGTGATGATCGGACTTGGTGTAGTGGATTTGGTTCATGTAATCACCAAAAAGACACGAGGGATGTCGTTTTTGAGTGGGAGTTCATTCGTAATATGGATTAGTTGAACTCAATCTATCATAAACTTAGTCTAAACTTTACAAATTCTGTTGTAGATGGCACCACCTGCTTTTAATTTCAATGTGTTCATGGAGAAAGAGAAACTTGCAACGAACGGTAGCAACTTTACCGAATGGGCCATGAATTTGAGGATTCTCCTCACTGCTGCACAAAAGCAATATGTGCTAGAAGCGCCACTAGGCCCCCCACCTTTTGAGGATGCCCCTGACGAGGAGAAGAATGTCTACCAGACTCGTCAGGAGGACCACAACTTAGTTCATTGCGGCATATTGTATGGGCTAGAGCCGAAACTTCGAAAGCGTTTTGAAAACGGCAATGCATTTGATACAATGGGTGAGTTGAAAATGATTTTCGACACACATGCTGCTGTAGAGAGATACAACGCTTTAGAAAACTTCTTTAGCTGCATGATGGAAGAGCACAGCTCCGTTAGTGAGCATGTACTCAAGATGTCGGGTTACGCCGATAAGCTTGTGTCCTTGGGAATATCGATCCACATTGACTTAGGCATCCATCGTGTTCTGCAGTCTCTGCCACCTAGCTATAAGAGCTTTGTGATGAACTATAATATGCAAGGCATGAAGAAGTCTCTCCTCGAGCTTGTGTCAATGCTTAAAACTGTAGAAGTGGAGATCAAAAAAGGAACATCAAGTGTTGATGATCAATAGGAACACTGGTTTCAAGAAAGACAAGAAGGGAAAACGGAAGGGAAGTAAGGGCGGCAAGCCGGTTGCCGTGCTTGAAAAGAAACCTCGAGTTGGACCTAAGTCTAATACCGAGTGTTACTATTGTAAGGGTACTGGCCACTGGAAGCGCAACTGTCCCAAGTATTTGGCAGACAAGAAGGCCGGCAAGGCAAACAAAGGTATATATGATATACATGTTATTGATGTGTACTTGACTAGTGCTCGCAGTAGCACCTGGGTATTTGATACCGGTTCAATTGATAATATTTGTAACTCGAATCAGGGGCTGCGAAACAAGCGACCACTAGCAAGGGGTGAGGTCAAGATGCGTGTCGGCAATGGATCAAGCGTTGATGTGATCGCCGTCAGAATGCTACCTCTCCATTTGCCGTCGGGATTAGTTATAAACTTAAATAATTGTTATCTGGTGCCTGCACTGAGCATGAACATTGTATCTGGATTGTGTTTGATGCGAAGTGGTTATTCATTTAAATCCGAGAACAATGGTTGTTCTATTTATATGAATGAAATCTTTTATGGTCATGCACCGATGATGAATGGTTTATTTCTATTAGATCTCGATGATAATGTTACACATATTCATAATGTTGATGCTAAAAGGATTAAACTTAATGATGATATATCCGCATATATGTGGCACTACCATCTAGGTCATATTGGCGTTAAACGCATGAAGAAGATCCATTCAGATGGACTTTTGGAATCACTTGATTTTGAATCATTTGATACATGTGAGCCATGCCTTATGGGCAAGATGACTAGAACGCCATTTTCCGGTTCAATGGAACGGGCGATAGATTTATTGGAAATCATACATTCTGATGTATGTGGTCCAATGAGTGTGTCAGTGCGAGGTGGATATTTTTATTTTGTTACTTTCACGGATGATTTGAGTAGATACGGTTATATCTACTTGATGAAACACAAGTCTGAAACCTTTGAAAAGTTCAAGGAATTTCAGAATGAAGTGGAAAATCATCGTAATAGAAAGATCAAATTTCTTCGGTCTGATCGTGGAGGTGAGTATCTAAGTTACGAGTTTAGCATTCGCATGAAAGAGTGTGGAATTGTTTCACAACTCACACCTGCCGGAACACCACAGAGAAATGGTGTGTCAGAACGTCGTAATCGTACTTTATTGGATATAGTTCGATCTATGATGTCTCTGACGGACTTGTCGTTGTCATTTTGGGGTTATGCACTAGAAACTGCTGCATTCACTTTAAATCGGGCACCATCTAAATCCGTTCAAAAGATACCGTATGAATTGTGGTTTGGAAACAAACCTAAGCTGTCATTTCTTAAAGTTTGGGGATGCGATGTTTATGTGAAGAAACTTCAACCGGATAAACTCGAACCCAAAGCGGAAAAATGTGTCTTCATAGGATACCCTAAGGAAACTATTGGGTATTCCTTCTATCACAGATCCGAGGGCAAAGTTTTTGTTGCCAAGAATGTATCCTTTCTAGAGAAGGAGTTTCTCGCGAAAGGTGTGAGTAGTCAGAAGGTAGAACTCGAAGAGGTTATTGAACCTTCTCTTCAAAGTATGGCGAGTAGCACATCGCCGAAAGTAGTTCCGGAGTTGGTTTCACCAGTTGAAGAGGGAACTAATGATAATGATCATGAAACTCCGAAAGAGAATACTACCAAACCTCGCAGGTCTAGTAGGACGCGTTCAGCTCCCGAGCTGTACAGAAATCCTGTCATGAATTTCATGGTTGATGAAAATGATGACCCTACGACGTATGAAGAAGCGATGATGATCCCGGATTCCAACAAATGGTTAGAATCCATGAAATCCGAGATGGAATCCATGTATGAAAATCAAGTTTGGAACTTGGTGGAATTACCTCACGACCGAAAGGCCGTGGAGAACAAATGGATTTTCAAAAGAAAAACGGATGCTGATGGTAATGTGACCGTCTATAAAGCTCGACTTGTCGCAAAGGGTTTTCGACAAATTCAAGGAGTTGACTACGATGAGACATTCTCTCCCGTAGCGATGTTAAAATCAGTTAGGATTATGTTAGCAATTGCTGCATATTTTGATTATGAGATATGGTAGATGGATGTCAAAACCACGTTTCTCAATGGTAATATTGAAGAAGAGTTGTATATGATACAACCAAAGGGTTTTGTCGATCCTAAGGATGCTAACAAGGTGTGCAAGCTTCAGCGATCCATCTATGGATTGAAGCAAGCATCATGAAGTTGGAATCTCCGCTTTGATGAGGTGATCAAAGAGTTTGGATTTGTCCAAACTTATGGAGAAGCTTGTATTTACAAGAAAGCAAGTGGGAGCAATGTGGCATTTCTGATATTATATGTGGATGACATATTATTGATCGGAAATGATATAGATCTTTTAAACAGTGTTAAAAGTTATCTAAACAGCAAATTTTCAATGAAGGACCTAGGTGAAGCGTCATACATATTAGGCATAAAGATCTATAGAGATAGATCTAGACGCCTAATAGGGCTATCGCAAAGTACATATCTTGATAAGATTTTAAAGAAGTTTAAAATGGACGGAAGTAAGAAGGGGTTCTTATCTATGTTGCAAGGCAAGACATTGAGTAAGACTCAAAGTCCGGCTACGACGGAAGAAATAGAGATAATGGACAAAGTCCCCTATGCTTCAGCCATAGGCTCTATAATGTACGCCATGCTATGTACAAGACCGGATGTGGCACATGCTATTATTTTGACTAGTAGGTACCAATCGGATCCAGGTTCAGAACACTGGATAGCACTGGATAGCGGTCAAGAATATCCTTAAGTAATTACGAATAACTAAGGATATGTTTCTTGTATACGGAGGTGAAGAAGCGCTCGTCGCTAAGTGTTATGTTAATGCAAGCTTTGACACCAATCCGGATGACTCTAAGGGTCCGTTTGGTTCAGCTTCGAACATCAACTTCCGCGTTGGAAAAGCAGAACGTAAACCAAACGGAAAAAATTTCACAGCAGATTCTCCAAACGCAGCTGCTTCTCCTAGTGTAAATTTCACAGTAGGTTGACCCCAGCTTCTATCGCGGTGAGATTTTAACTTCCCGTGGAAATTACCCACTGCCACTCGTAAGGCGTACCGATTGGGGCTTCTTTCTCCCTCAGCACATGAGCGACACAACAATTTTCTCTGTACACGCATCGGTCGGAGAAAGAACGTTTCCAATGGGACTAGGATTCCGGCCGCCACGCTCCTTCGACCGGTCCGCCAGGGGCCGCCGCTGATACGGCACCTTCCCCTTCCTGCTGCAAAGCTCCCCGGCCGGTCCGCCAAGGGCCGCCGCTGGTCCGGCTCCTTCCTCGCCCTCGAGCTGCACACAGCACCTTCCCGAGACGCCTGACTTGAAATGGCATGCCGCCGGTCGCCGGTTCTGCATGACTCCGACATGAATTGTCCTAGAATTGTGTAGTTCGTGGCCCTCGATCCCCACCTAGCTTGTGCCATTCGTCGAGGTTCTTTTCCATTACATCAACTCCCACACTGTCCGTCCTCAGGAGCTGCAGTGGCGGAGATGCATGTGCACGATGGTTGTACTGCTGGACCTGAACTAGATCTCGGGAATCCATCCATATCTCACAAGCTGCTCCTCCTTCTAGTAGAACTGGAGCTTGTATGCGCGGCCGCCGGCTGACAGACGCGCTGAGGTGGTGCCATGGTAGCGTGGGGATTGGAGCGGTCGTTGGACTGTATATGTTTCTCTGCTTGGAGCCGTGGAGGTGTTCGAGTGCAGGACAGGAGTAGATTAGAATCTACAGTAGCACATACATATGCATTACGCCAAAGGGAAGCTTCTTGATTATTTTTAAAAAATATTTGATCTGATATATCTCGCTGCGGTCATGTAAAGATGTGGCAACATGTTGTAAATGTGAATAATCGTGTGATACGTTGATTTTTATTCCCATGTCTCAATGTTTGAATTTGAGCAGAAAATAAAATAATGTTTGGAATAAAGTGAAATTAAAATATATTCAAGTATTGCGGTTCAAATTTACATTTTGAAAAAAAAGCATCAATAAATGACGAGTATTTTTACATAATATTGCCATTTCGGTCAATTGACGTATAAACAGCCTCCTCAGATTCTTAGGGGTATTACAGATAATTCTCGTCAAATTCACATTTTGACAGTTGCTCCAGCCAAACAACTTGCAGCTTTCTTACAGTTCTCAGCCCACAGTAGGTTTCTCATAGTTCACAGCTCACAGCAGCTTTTTCAGAATCTACAGTTGAACCAAACACACCCTAAGTCTCAATCCGGATACGTATTTCTCATGAATGGCGAAGCGATTAGTTGGAGGAGCTCCAAACAACCTATGGTGGCGGGATCAGCAACGGAGACCGAATATGTTGCTGCTTCGGAAGCGGCTCAGGAAGCAGTTTGGATGAAGGAGTTCATATCCGAACTAGGAGTGGTTGCAAACGCATTGGATCCAATGGTGATCTATTGTGACAACAATGGTGCCATTGCCAATGCCAAAGAGCCAAGGTCTCACAAGCATTCCAAGCATATTAAGCGCCGGTTTCACTCTATCCGCGAGCATGTCAAGGATGAAGATATAAAGGTTTGTAAAGTACACACGGATCTTAATGTAGCAGATCCGTTGACTAAAACTCTCCCTAGAGCAAAACATGATCAACACCAGAACTCAATGGGTGTTAGATTCATCACTATGTAACTAGATTATTGTCTCTAGTGCAAGTGGGAGACTGAAGGGAATATGTCCTAAGAGGCAATAATAAAGTGTTTATTATGTGTATTCCAAGTATATGATAGATGTTTATTTTGCATGCTATAATTGTATTAACACGGAAACGTTAATACTTGTGTGTTTAATAAACAAATAGAAAGTTCCTAGTTATGCCTCTCTCATAAACTAGCTCATTGATTAACAAGATGATCAAGGTTTCCTGATCATAGACATTGGATGTTGTTAATAACAGGATCACAACATTAGTGTAATGGTGTGATAAACATTCATCCAAAGTATAGCATTACGATCAAAGTCATTGAGTTTATATTGCTATAACAACTTACGAAGTGATCCCAATCCTTAGACTATGAGATCATGTCAATCACTAACACCAGAATAGTTTCTTGATAACATCAAACGTCACACCATAACAGGGTGATTATAAAGATGGGTTCAGGACTAATAAAGTGTTATGTTGAGGCCCATGGATCAAGAGTGGAATTTGTTCATCCCGATGACGGATAGATATACTCAGGGCCCTCTTGGTGATATCACATTGGTTAGCTTGCAAGCAAATGATTTGATCACTAGAATGTTATATCACGGGAACGAGAAAAGAGTGCATGTCAGTAACGAGATCAAACTAGGTATGGAGATACCGATGATCGAATCTCGGACATGTAATATATCGTGAAACAAAGGGGTTAAGATACTAGCGTAAAAGGTTTCGATGATCATAAGAAAGTCATCATTGAATGTGTGGGTGTCAGTATGGGTCTCCAGATCCCGCTTCTGATTATTGATCCGAGAGGGGTCTCGATCATGTCCGCATTATTCATGAACCGTAGGGTGACACACTTAAGAGACACCGACATCCAATTGGAGCAAAAGTTTCATGCCGAAAGAATAAACAAGCACAGGAATTTATTTCACTAGATACCGAAACAGGTTTTCGGGTGAAATTGCATAAAGTGGTTATGCATGTGAAATATAATTCTAGCAAGGGGTTATATGTGAGTGTTTGTCATTAAAGTAATTTACAAAATTCTGAATAAATAGAAGAGTTTTATTTAATGAGAGTTCGCATTAAATTTGGTCAAAATTTAATAGCAAGTTTGAGTGGGATTTTGAGTGGAGGGATTTGAATGGATTTTTGTGAGTGGAGTGTCTACCCACATGAATGAAGGATGAGAGGGGGCAGCCCCCATGGCCGGCGGCCACCCCCTTGGGTGCCCCCCCTCCTCCTATAAAAGGCACCCCTCTCCCTCTCTCTCACTCACACCTCCTCATGAAGGATCTCTCTCCCCCTCTAGAATTTATCCCCCATGGTCTCGGACTAGCGAGATACATGTTCCTGGTGGCTATTCGGCAAGAAAGAGTTGTGCTTCCACTGCATCGCTGGAGCGAGGAGGCGGAGGTTGCTCGGTGCCTCGGATGTGTGTGCGAGCAAGGATGCGCTGCTGATTTGCGGTGCTAGGACTTCCTCTCGATCTTGAGATCGGCAAGAGATCGTCTACATCAATCACGAGTCGAACTCGTTATGCTTTGTCGGTCTTCAAGGGTATGTTCTCTATGGATATACATCCGCCCATTGTTTGTATCTAGTAGATAGATCTTGGTACATAGTTCCCATCGTAGGAAATTTTTTGTTTTCTATGCTGCGAACCCTACACAATCTAGGGATGACGGTGGCGGCGGCTACAGAAGGTTTCGTGGAGTTTTGATCGGGTGCCTAGGGTTTCTACATCGGGGGATTCTTATAGGCGAAGAGGCGAGGTCGGGAGGCGTCCAGGGACCCCACACCCTACCCATGCGCGGGGTAGGGCCCACCCGCGCCTAGGGGGTTTGGCCTCTTGGTTTGCATCTCCGTCTCGTCTTCTGGATTCGTGTCCCCCACGGTAAAATATTGACTTTGGCTTTTGTCCCGTCCAATTCCGAGAATATTGATTTTCTGCCTTTCTGGAACCAAAAACAGAAGAAAACAGGCAACTGGCACTATGACAACTTGTTAATAGGTTAGTTCCAGAAAAAATATAAAAACACCTCAAAGTGTAGACAAAGCAAAGCAAAGTAGATACTATATAAGCATGGAGCATCAAAAATTATAGATACGTTTCCGACGTATCAATACCTAATATAAAGCACTCGTTAATTAATCACAAGACTCTCTAAGATCAAAAGGGCCTCATTTTGCAATGGATTCAAAATAATTCTAGGGTTGGAGTGAATGAGCCAAGTATAATGCATAAATTATTTATTTCTGCATATCACAAGGCTCACTCACACCACCCTCGACATTGAATCCTCATATTGTAATCATCGCCCATATGAAAGTACAAAACCAAAATCAACCTAAAAGTAGGGCCCCATATTTGCATTGGATGTAAAATAATTATAGGGATGCCGTAAGTGAGCCAAGTAGGATGCAGAAATTATTTATTTGTGCATATTACAAGGCTCACTCACACCACCCCCGACATTGCATCCTCAAATTTAATCATCAGCCTAAAATCACCTATTTTCTACACTATGCAAGAATCATTTAGGTTGTGTACCCCTACTTAATTTTCTACCCCTGAAATCATGTACATTTGCTACATCTATCCCTAAAATTATCTAGATTTTATACCCCTAAAATCATGTTCATTTGCTACATCTACCTCTAAAATCATGTAAATTTGCAGCACTAAACAAAAATCCCTAAAATCAACTGGATTTTCTACACTAAACAAAAATCCCTAAATTCACCAATTTTCTACACTACATAGTTGAAAGGGCATGTATGCCTCCATGTGTGGTTTTGGTAATTAATGACAATCTGTATGGACTAATATGTAAATTGAGTTTCACTTGTAGGTTTGTCTCAAAAGACGATTTTCGCTTGGGCCATGTGTTGGTCTCAAAAGACGAAGATGTTTGAAGGTTGATCAAGACAAGTGCAAAGAGGTGCATCAAGATGGATCAGCCTTAAGAAGGAATGAAGAAGGGCAAGCTCAAGACACGTCATCTCTAGAATATCTCATGCTTGAAGCTTCCCATCCTCGATGATCATGGAGTGATGAAGACAAGTCCAAAGAAGAGGTTTCTCCATGGAGTATGGGCGAGCAATTTGCAAGTCTTCATCAAGCAAGAGCAAACAAGAAAGGTATTCCATCTTGAGAAGGACAGGATGGTCTACATCAAGCTCAAGTGGAATGCTCAAGGCAAAGGTATGTTCTTGATATGATTTTTATTTTGTCGGTCTCGTGTTGTTAGTTAAGAGACCGGGTTTAGGATAGATAGTTATACTATCAAGAGGGGTTCTCAAGTGGGTGACTCAATTGCATCTTTCGGAGAGAGCTCAAACCTTTCCATACATACCTTCATCTTTATTGGTTGTTATTTGGATCTTGTCCATGAGAGGATCTATAGCTTGTGTTTATCATCATAACAAGCTCTAGTTCAACAAATAAGGATTTCCCTTGCATATCTTATTGCGGTTTTGATCTTGCGAGTTTTCTGGTTCCACACCTTGGGAGATATCTCACATATATATTCATGTTATATTATCCCTTGGTGATACCCAATATTTTTTGGATTCTACTCGTCGTTATCTTTCCAAAAAAATTGGTTTCATCTCATTTGGAGTTCGGATGCAAAAGTTAATGCGGTTTTGGTTCCTGGAATTTTCCTGGGCGGAGGTTTCGGCCCACCACCGGTAGTACCGCTAGGGAATTTTGCCACCGGTAGTACGGTGTAATTTCTGGGGCTACTTCAACTCATCCTGAGTTTTGCTCAGTAACCTCTCTGTCTGGTTTATTCAATTTGGCGGAATTTGAATCAAAAGTTAAGGCGGTAGTATCGCCCCTGCCAGAAGTACCGGCTAGGCACCGGAAGTACCGTTCAGGCATATTTGTCGCCGGTAGTATCGGTTGAAATTCTGGCTCTCTTTCCGCTCAGCACAGTAACTTCTCTGTTTGGTATGTGCTATTTTGTCGGAACTTTGGATGGTATTTGGGGCGATAGTATCGTCCCAGGGGTAGTACCAGTGAACCGGTGGTACTACCGGCCAGGATCATTTTTCTATCTTTTGTCTCATTTTTTTAGGACCATTGAAAGGGTGCCATCGGTAGTACCGCCAACCCAACGGTACTACCGGCCGTGGACGAATCTTCCCAGATGGCCAGATCTGGGAGCCCTTTAAAAGGGGCCCCTCTTCCCCTTCGTGGGTACTTGCTCTTTTCTTGGTTCTTGGCTTTCTCTCTCTCCTCCATTGTTTACCTTGAAGAGCTTGACCTCTCCCTTTACCCCTATGATTCTTGCATATTTTTGAGGGATTTGAGAGAGGAGATCTAGATCTACAATCCCCCCAAACCAAATCCCTTCTTTGTGAAGGAATCCTTGGGATCTAGATCTTGGACAAGTTTGTGTTCTCCTCTTGTGTTCTTCCTCCCTTATTCCCCCAATAGCTTTTTTAGCTTTGTTAGAATTTGGGAGTGAAGGACTTTCCCTTACTTTTTTGCAAAGGTTTGAGTTCTATACAGAGATTCGGTGAGTACAATCTTGTGGGATTGTTACTCTTGGGTTCTTGGAACCTTAAACGGTTGTGTGGTTGGTGTGTTGATTTCTTGAGGCCTACATTGTGGAGTGGTCTCAAGCTTGTGGCCTTTTGTGGCCTTGTGGCTTTGTAGCCCTTTGTGGCTTTGTTGCCTTTTGTGCCTTTGTTGTTGGGAGCCTCAAATTGAGTTGTGGAGATAGCCCAATCCTTATACGGGTTTGGTGACCGCCCTTAAGTGTCCCTTAGTGGATCGTGAGTAGGCCTTTGTGGAGAGCTTACGGGAGAATAGGGTGAGCCTATTGTGGCATCAGTGAGTTGTGTTCCTTCGCATCTAGGGTGAGTCCTTGTATGACGTTGGGTGAGCATTGAGTCACCACACCTTGAGGTGAGCCACTTGTGGCGTTCGGAGAGAATTGCGCCATCACACCTCTCCAATAGAGACGTAGCTTCTTTGGAAGTGAACTTCAGGATAAAAATCTTCGTCTCCGCGCCCATCGGTTATCTCTCAACCGAGCCCTTTACTTATGCATTTTACATTGTGATAGCCATCGTGGTTAAAGTATTTCATCTTGATATCACCTTGTTGCTTGTCTTGCTTAGCATAGGTTGTTGGTGCACTTAGTTGAACCTAGTGGTTAGGTCTTGTGCTCAATAAATTAAATATTAGTTTTTATTCTGCATTTATTAGAGTCTAAACTATAATAATTTAGAAGCCTATTCACCCCCTATAGGCGATGTCGGTTACACTTTCAACAGTAATTAAGAGAGGGGGTGGGGGAGTCTACCTGCGGTAGGGGAGGTGCATTGGCGCGAGGTCGGAGAGGTCGGGGGAGGCGTGGGTCCATGGATGTGTGACAGCATGAGGTCGATGGAGGCGCGACACGGGTCTAGGTGGCATGGCGCGGATCAGGGTGGCGCGGATCAGGGTGGCGCGAGGTCGGGGTCGTGGCGAGGACGAGTCGGGACGGGGTGGGGTCGGGGCGGCGTGGCTTGGCTTGGAGCGGTGTCGTCCGTGGCGCAATGATTTAGGGATGGGGGAACAAGCGCGGGTGAGTTGGAATAAGAGAGAAAGAAGGGCACGGGCATCATCTGTTAAGTTACTAGCAAAATTTTGGATGTAATAGTGGTGACATCTACAACTCTTTGGAACTACAACATAGTTGCCGCGTTCAAATTTTCCGAATGCCCAGGCTACATTAGTCCCCACTTAGTGCCGACTTTGACTATCTCCCGAACGCTATGACTAAGTTATAGTGGCCGCATTCGCCTTTTTCCAAACGCCGCGACTATTTTTCCTTGCAGTAGTGGCGCCCATTTTGTTTTAGACGCCACTAGAAAAATGAATGCTATAAACCTTTTCCTACTAGTGTTCAAAGATATATAAGACCAAATTCTCTCGGTGTTCATCTCATAGGCTTCGACCATCTCTGTCCACCTCGGACCACTGAGAAAGGTGCGGTTCGCCTCGTTTGTGACTTGAACCGTATAGGTTGGTGCAGGTTGCTTTAGAGACAGTAGATCGACCCGAAACTGTCCCTGTTGCCACAACGGCCAATCAAAATGGTTCAGGAAATCAAGTATAAATTTGCAAGGTATGTTTTGCATATAGAATCATAATAAAGCAACAATTAGCACGTAATTTAATTGCACCTATATATAGTTTAATTGCTTGTGAATGAATATACCATACTAACTTCTCATAAGGGAGGACTATGACAACGTTCTTGTTCTTGCACCCTTGGTAACCAAAATGCTCACAGCGGTCATTATCATTCATTATACCTATATATGATCATACAAACTTAATTATATAGACCATTTGAACTTAATTAGCATCATAAGTAGCACAATATATGAACATAACACATAAATAAGACTAGATAGAACCATATATAAGTAGTACAATAGTAGTATGATAAGTCTATATAAGTAGTACGATAGATAGCATATGGCAGTCACATGATAACATTCTAAACTCGAGTAGACCCGGTATCAGTGACATCGTCATCTAAACTCGAGTAGACCCGGTATCGAGTAGAAAATGACAAGCTGCAAGAGTCGTCCTACTGCATGCCGAAGGGGCCGGGCTGGCCCTGATGCTGTGTGCCGGAGGAGCTGGCCTCGCCCTTCCCGCGCTACTACCGACTCTCGCTAAGGACCTCGTACTGGACTGCCATCACCCGGGGATCAAGTAGGAGACCCCTGACCAATGGGTCATCCTCCTCCCGACCGTGGCACACTAGCTGCCCTCTCTGCCTATTGGTGCTCCGTCTCCTCATCCCTCGTGACAATCCTCATGACATCTGCCGCTAACAGATGCACCACGCGATGCTCATCCTCAAAGTTGAGGACCACTCTCACCCCAAAGTGATAGACCACGACGCATTCGTAGGGGCGGGACGCCTGCCACAGGCAGCTGAAAGTACCTAGATGGATCTTTCTGCTATCCACTGTGATCTGAGTTGCCCAAGTCGGGGTCTTCGTGGGTTTCAGTGAACACCACAAAACTTCAGCTCCGATTCCGACATGATACTAATTATAAGTAGTTAAATAACAATATCTGATACAACTGTTAGTCAACATATAAGAAATAAATATATATGTAAATATTATGTAGAAATGGCGAGCCAAGTAGGGCTTGGTACTTATATAGGACACATATATACAGGGATGGTGTCAGTGAGCCAAGTAGGATATACAAGATTGTTTTATGCAAATCACAAGGCTCACTAACACCATCCCCAGATTGCATAAATTTATCTAGATTATTTTCTACAACTGAAATCATATAAATTTTCTACATCTATCCCTAAAATTATCTAGATTATTTTCTATTTTCTACTTCTATTTACTATTTTCTACATTAAACAAAAATCCCTAAAATCACCTATTTTCTACACTACACAAAAATCACTAAACTAAATACACTAATTAAGAGAGGGGCGGGGGAGACTACCTACGGCGGCGGGAGGTCGGGGGAGGCGCAGGACGGAGAGGCGTGGCGGCGCGAGGTCGGAGAGGCGCGAC
The DNA here is from genome assembly GCA_916181665.1 of Avena sativa. Taxonomy (NCBI): domain Eukaryota; kingdom Viridiplantae; phylum Streptophyta; class Magnoliopsida; order Poales; family Poaceae; genus Avena; species Avena sativa. The sequence goes on from OV702296.1 coordinate 226,188,562, forward strand.
GATGAGGGTCGGGGAAGGCGCGGGTCGGAGAGGCACGATGGTGCGAGGTCGAAGAGGCGCAGGTAGGAAAGGCGCAGCGGCGCGAGGTCGGAGAGGCACATGCGAGGGCATAAAGGACGGGGTCGGAGAGGCGTGGGCAAGGATGGTGAGCGCGATGGTGGGGGCCAGGGGAGGCGTGTGTCGGAGAGGCGTTGTGGCGCGAGGTCAGAGAGGCGTGGGTCGGAGAGGGCTGGACCGGGGCGACACGGGTGTGGCTGGACTGGGGCGGGGCGGTGACACGAGAATGGGCAGGCGCCAGCGATTTGGAAGGGAACGAGCGGGCCGGGAGTGGTGCGGATTAAAGAGAGGCGTAAATACGGCCGGCGCCTATTAGCAAAATTGTGGATGTCACAGTAGTGGCGTCACTATTTTATGGGACGCCACCACTAAACCATAGTTGCGACGTTCCATAGTGCTGAACGTCCGGGCTACATTGGTCCCGGCTCGCCTCATGGTCCCCACTTAGTGTCGGCGTTCGCTGTTTCCCAAACTCCATTACTAAGTTATAGTGGCAACGTTCGTGACTATTTTGCCTTGCAGTAGTGGCACCCATTTTACTTTAGACATCACTAAAAATGACTGCTATAACCTTTTCCTACCAGTGTCGGTGTCACGAACAGATCCGAAAAAACAGTCCGGCCAAGATATATTTATCCAGGGTGCCCAATATGGGCCCACACCTCCCCTATATACCGACGCCATATGGTGATATCTGGTTCCATTCCACAATCCCCACTGACGCAATCCATCCCTCCTCACTGCAATCCGGGCGTGAGCAATTATGCAGCCGCATCCATGGCGGGCGAGCACAGAAGAGAGGTCGTGGGGATACTTTGTGTCAAGTTTTATGTATTAGCCAACGCAACTAAAAGTCCAACTAATGAAAAGGCTAGTGCAATTCACTTATACACTTCAACACCCCCTCTCACGTGTGACGGGGAGAAGTCAACACGTGCAACCGGAAGAGAGCGACGGCGCGCGAACCTCACGTATGACTTAAGATGCCTATACGTGGACATAGAGGGGTCAACGGCAATTTTAGGATAAATTGCGAAAGCCATGACTTAAACTCGAGACCTTAGGCTCTGATACCATGTCAAGCTTTATGTACTAGCCAACACAACCAAAAGTCCAAACTAATAGAAAGAACTAGTGCAATCCACTTACACACTTCAACACTTTGGACTGACTGGCGGCCGAGGAGGAAGCACCAGTGCGTCCATTCAGGCCGACGCGGAGGCGGGGATCTCAAGTAACGTCGGGGCCGACAACAGCAGAGGAGTCGAACACCGACACTCCCTCCAGGCTCTTAACCGTGGCGCGCTCTTCCAGAGCGGCGGAGCTGTGGCATAGCGGGGCCATGGTTCTAAAGGAGTGCAATGCCAACGACCGACTCAAGGAGCGATAGGAAGAGGCGGTGAGGCACCCTGCCAACGATGTCGCGTCGAGCAGTCGAGGAGGCATAGGTGGAGACAATTCGACCTCCTCTGGATGATACACGTCTCCCTAGCGGTGGTGGCAGGCGGCACATGTTGCCTGGCCTTCCGCCACGCACAGATGGTCCTATTTGTCAAAAAAATTAGCAGGCGGTCCATTTTGATAATCCCTTCTGGTAGATGATCCTTTTTGTCAAAAATTCTGTAGTTCTAGAATGTAAGGCTAGTCATAGTGTATAGTAACTTAGACTAATAACATGTATATGTTACTAGTCTAAGTTATCATCTCTATAGTGAAAAATAACTTAAGCGTGGTAATATGCAATGTCACATTAATTAGGTTGTAGACTCATTTTGCTTTGATATGTGTGATATTACGGTAATATAGCTAGTTACTCTATCTATCTCTTTCTTCATTAACTCATTGCCACATAAGTAAAAGTGCTGAGTTGGATTCTTAGTTACTAGTGAAGTTACTCTCGCTATGACCAGCCTGAGCAACATATCACACGTGATTTCAGGAGCTAGAATTGTCAGCATTGATGCAACTCATTGCACATATACGCTCCTTTCTAGGAGTGCATCATATTTGCTACATTTAATAAATCTTGAGCTTTTGTGTTTCATCGCTCCATGTGAGACGAATGGGATACGCTTGCCACACACCATGAGTATATATTAAAAGGACCTTGCATACTTTGCTACGCCGTTTTTTAATATTCTTTTTTTACTTACCGTTTCTTAATATTCTTTTTTTACTTAGCGCGTGCACATTTGGCTTTATCTGTGATTTTTGCAGTATGACCATATGATATCTAATTGTCTTGGTAGAATGGAGTGAAATAAACAAAAGCATATTCACTCCAGCACTATATGCACGCTATTCAACATCTTTGTAATATTTGCCAGAAGGGTCCAATGTCACGCAATTTTCATATTAGGAAAAGCACAAACATTTATCCAGAATGATCATTATCTTACATATGCATACATGAATGGTAAATAAGAGTAGATGGCATTTGGTATGAGGTGCTCAGCAGTGCAACCTTAGAAACGGTTCTTATTATATTACAGACAATAGAAACGGGTATAGTATCTTCAAGTTAAATAACCATGTTCAGAGAAGATGAGTTAACATTCTAGCAAGAATATAGTCCATGGCATGTATTACAGTAAGTACGAAAGTCAGCTATATAATTAGATATATAAATGGGTTTTGTAGTGGTTATCAATTGACCTGTTATGTTGGAAAAATACGTGGAAGATAGAGTAGGAAAAATCTCATTGTCTGTTCTACATAAGGCTTAACATGTATGAATCTCATTTTTTTACTGAATTAGATAAATTTAAACAGCTATACCAATTTAAAGCATACAAAAGTAGATCCCTGAAAACATAAATCATATTAAACCTTTCTTTTGAAAAAACCTAAATAACATATTTGGAGAATGTCTACACAAATTAGTGTAGCTATGTGAAACTGATTATATATCTTAAGTTGAAAACATGACAACACTTTTCCCCTAAAACTAAAACTTGAAGAATGTTTGTGCTGCTTATTCACCACCTTTCTTTACGGTAGTTCACTAGATACTTGGGTCCAGCAAGGAAACGACAACATAATTGTAAGCCGGCAAATACATAAATTATTTTAGTTACAGAACCTTATGGAACCGAACTACTATAAGTCAATTTCACCTGTTTCATATCTAAATGACTAAATCAGACATATGAAAATATAAATATTTTAGTACATTTGGATAGGTAACTTGGCATCCTAGTTGCTTTGTGTGTAATGATAGTAACATACTATATTTTACAACCAGAAACAAGAAACCTACGATAAAAACAAACAATACACATGTAGTGCTACTGGAGATAAAAAATTGCGATCTTCGTTGTAGGCATTATGGTTAACAAAGAAATAGCTAATTGTTGTAGGATGAACATGACATTATCCTAGAATAGTGAGTTGAATATAGTTTAGGGAACCTGAACAAAAATGAGGAGAAATCATAAATGAAATATTCCTGGAATCATCGGTGACATGTTTGTACATGTGGCTAGCAAAACACTACAGAGTTCAAACCATCGAGCCGATTCAAAAAATGTCAGGAATCAACATCTGATCTCAAAGTCACTCTACATGGCCTAGAAAATATCATGTCTATGTAGCCTGGAGAGAAAACAGAATCAGGAACTTTGACAATTTACTCAGCACATAACGTACCAATTGCTTCCTAAAATAGATATAGATATATGTTTGAAAGATCATAGTATCATGTTGTATTTATTTACCTTATAGGCTCCATGACATCCTTACCTCCCTGAAGCCCCATTCCTTTCCCCTCACAACCAAATCAATCTGTCCAAGTAAGGTCTTGAGAAATACCAGGCACTGCATGCTTATATCCATTGGCACCTATTTATGATTTGTCAGAACGGTGAACTAGCTGATGCAAGAAGATATATAACAAGGAATGAGGCAGCAGCAAAGGTATGATGATGAAGGAGAGGACGTCTCGTAACTGCTACTATTTCATCTTTCTGAAGTCTAAACTATAGACTAATCCTCCACTAAATGAACATGCATGTTTGTTTGTGTTTTTTCTGCTTCATAACCGAGCATCTTTGTGCTTATTATCGACACAAGGCAATAAACAAGCTACACAAGTTGAGGATAGTTGTTGATCCATAAATTAGTTCAAAGTGAATTACTCGCTCTAGTGTGACACAACACACAAGCATTTGATCCATGATCCTCGTTGCACTAATCGTTAATTTTTAAGTAAAACTTACACATTTTAGTTGATCTCTTCCATACAGGTGGCGGCAAGATCCTTGACCGTGCTTCGTTGTGCCGACCTGTCGCCGTGGTGGCTCCTGATCCACTAGCGTCAGGACACGTAGATGGATGCCCCCACACCGGCTGGCAGCCAGCGCCTTGAGCTCCAGCAACATGTTCATGTATCCAGCGGGTAGTCCTGCTCTTTGGGAGCAGTGACACGAATCACCCCAACATCTTGCTCCACGGTTCTCCTCGGGGGTGCGTGTCAGCGCTGGTAGAGGTAGCAAGGGAGAATCGATAAAGGAGATCGAGGCAGAGGCAGGCTAGCGATGAGCGGCACTGATTAGAGATTGAGGGAATCAAAGGCGGCGACGGGGATTTCACGCGAGAGGGGTGTATGAGAGGGGATTGTAGAATGTCGAGATAGATGGTGCATGGTGTGTGCATACTAAACTGCCCTTTATCTCACACACAACGTGTAGCATTGACCACACTATCGTGCCAGAGGGAAAAACACAATTGACTTACCTTGATGCCCGAGAGGGCACCAATTCTAGAGAGCTTAGAGCTCTTTAGAGATGGCTCATAGTGAGAAGACCACTTTGTCTCTTTCCACACCATAAGACTCGCAACCGAATGGATCGCTAGCTTTCCACCGCCTTCGACCTCTTTGTAGGAGGATGACAAAGGTCCACCTCCACTATTCGCTTGGCCCCGCCACCGCATACTCGGCTGAACCACAATCGTGTGCCGATGACGGCCGCCGAGGAGCCCAGTGATGTCGGCCACGATAGCTTCGCCTAGTGGTGTATTCCATCAGCATTATGGGAGATGAGGAGGGAAGCAGCGACACTAGGTGATACGTCGTAAACGTATCTATAATTTTTGATGTTCCATGCTTGTTTAGTATCCACTTTGATATGCTTTGTATACACTTTGAGGTATTTTTATACATTTTCTGGGACCTATTAACAATATGTCACAGTGCCAGTTGCCTGTTTTCTGCTGTTTTTGGTTTCAGAAAAGCTAGTAAGAAAATATTCTCGGAATTGGACAGGACAAAAGCCCAAGTCAATATTTCACTGAGACGAACACATAGACCGAAGGGAGACCGGAGGGGAGCCATAGGGTGGCCCCACCCCCCCACCCCCTCCCACACACACACACGGGGGCCCACCCTGGATCATGCCTGGGCAGGGTGTGGGCCCCATGGCCGCCCTCCTGCCTGCCTCTTCGCCTATATAATCCCCCTGATGCCAAAACCCAAAGTACCTGATCAGATCTCCACGAAACAGTCTGTATCCGCCGCCACCATCATCCCTAGATCGGGGGATCTGAAGCTCTTCCCGGCACCCTGCCGGAGGGGAGAAATCATCCTGGAGGCCTTCTTTATCACCATGCCATCCTCCGGTATGATGTGTGAGTAGTTCCACCTTGGACTGGGTCCATACAGTAGCTAGATGGTTGTTTCTCCTCCTTTGTGCTACCATGTTTAGATCTTGTGAGCTTTGTTCATGATCAAGATCATCTATTTGTAATCATGCATGTTGTCTTTGCGGGGATCCAATGGATATTGAGATTACTATGTCAGATTGATTAATGATTCTATCTTATTGATTCTATCATGTCTGTGTTGTTTGAGATCTTGCATGCTCCCTGTTTCTAGTAGCTATCTTGGCCAAGTAGATGCTAGTGACTCCAAGAGGGAGTATTTATGCTCGATAGTGGGTTCATGCCTCTATTGAATCTGGGGAAGTGACAAAAATCTCTAAGGTTGTAGATGTGCTATTGCTAATAGGGAGAAAACAACAATCTCTTGTTCATGGAATAATTGTATTGTTTACTTTACACACATTGCTTAAAGCAATTATCTGTTGCTTGCAACCTAATACTAGAGGGGGTTCGGATGATAACTTGAAGGTGGATTACTAGTCATAGATGCAGTTGGATGGCGGTCTATGTATATTGTTGTAATTCCCAATCAAATCTCATAGGACCATGAATGTCTAGTATTGCATTGTTATGCCTTGCTCTGTCCTGTCAATTGCCCCGCTGTAATTTGTTTACCCAGCATGTTATGTATTTATCTTAAGGAGAACACCTCTAGTGAATTCTAGACCCCGGTCCAATCTTTACCATTGATACATCTTCCACTGTTACAGTTTACTTTCTGCAAACAATCATTACCTTCCACATCATATGTTTAATCCTTTGTTTTTAGCAAACCGGTGAGATTGACAACCTCACTGTTCATTGGGGCAAAGTCTTGAGTTTATGTTGTGTAGGATTTCAAGTTGCTAGCAACACCTTTGAGTCGTTTCCTTCCTCCTACTAGTTCGATAACCTTGGTTTCATACTAAGGGAAGACTTACTGATGTGCTCATCATACCTTCCTCTTGGGGTTTCCAACGAAGCTCTACGGTGATCTGAGCCGCATCAAGACATTTTCTGGCGCCGTTGCCAGGGAGTTAAGGATGGCTTCACAAGGGGAGTACTTCACAATCTTTCGTTTTACTTTGTTTTTGTTTTGCTTAGTTTATTTTGCCTTGTTTTGTTTGCTCTTTTTATCAAAAATTACAAAAAAATTGTTTTGTTTGGTTTGATTTTTCTTATAAAAACATAAAAAAATAGGTCTTTCTATAGTTGTCACCATGCTCTAGCTCACCATGTTGATCCCTAAGTTCACCCTGAAAGATAGGTGGTGTCTCTATAATTGAAAAAGAAAATATTGAAGAATTATTTAATCATATTAGCGAACATGAGGATATTGAGAAAAGATCCTTAGCAGAACTTGCTCCTAATTATGAAATTGCTGCAGCTTCTTTAGTTCACATGTTGTGGGCTAGGTTTGTTAACCTTAACCCCATGATGAAAATAATGTTTCTTAAACTAAAAGAAGTGGAGGATACTGAAAAGAGAGATTTTATTCTAAAAACTTTGCTAAAGGAGTTCAATGATGTTGCTAAAGAAGCCAAAAAAAGGTTTTTGATCGTTTTAATATGCTAGGCTCGTGTGTAGATGTTATGGGTACATTAGAAAAGTTGGATAAAAACAAACCCAATGGAGAGGAAATTAAAATACCCATACCGTTTAAACTTGTAGGAATGAATGAAGCCTTAGAAAAGAATTTTGATTGGATTGTTCCTGAAAACCCATTTGATGAAAGTAGTAAACCCAAGCGAGTTGAGAAAGGATCCTCTAGAACACATTTGGATGAGATACCTTTCCTGGTTGAAGAAATTTCGAGTATTAATATTAATGCTTCTTCATTTAAAAACACTTGATTCTTGCTTCTTGTGCCTAACTTAAAGGCGTTAAAGAAAAGTACTTCTTGGGAGATAACCCAATAGTTTTCTTGAGTCTTGGAAGTTATTACTTCTGTAATAACCTCTCCTTATCCTTTTTATTTGATTTTTTGCCAAGAATAACATCTAATGAGAGAGAAGTAAGATTTGGGGAAGTGCTGTCCCGAAACAGATTTTTGTGCTTCACTGTAAAAATTTGTGAAAAATCTCTGTAAGTCGGATTGAGCTGTAATTTTCTGAATAAATCCCCCAGATTGTTAGCTAACCTTCGTCAGTTCAACACTTTTTTATTTGAGCAACAGAAGGTCTTCGAAAAAATCGGTTTTCACCTGCTAGACTGTTTTGATAGATTTCTGCCATTATTTGCATTTGCCTCTTTATTGATTTCTTTTTGGGTTCTCTTTGGGAAATTGAGATTTTTGAGGGAATTTCTATAGTAGCTTGTGTTTTTAATGAAAGTTTTGCTATTTTCAAATTAAACCCAAAGGTCTATTATCTTTTGAATGTACTAATGTTGCTAATAAAGATTGTGTGAAGTTTTGTATGAAGGAAATATTTAGTTGTAAGGAAAGAATGATGTAATGAGATGAAAAATGGACAAAAGCTCAAGATTGGGGTTGCCACCGCGTGTCACTCTAAGAAATATTCAAGAGGTACAAGCGTCAAAGCTTGGGGATGCCCAAGGCATCCCCTTCTTCATCAATAAAAATCCCAGGTCTTTCTAGATATTTCGTTTTTATTGTTTCATGCATAGTTGTGTTGTTCTTGGAGCCTCTTAGTTTTCGTTTTTGGTTTTCGTTTTCTTAGTTTGCTTGAATAAAGTAATCGGACCCCCGTTTTCGCTGTGTTGTTTCAAATAAGTTGATTGGTGTTGGAAAGGTGTAGGAAGTTCTTGCTTTAGTAGTATAAAAAAAGAGCTTTCTTGGACCGTGGCCTAGACTCTATCATGTCATGCTAGATGTTGTTTTGCCCTTATGCTTAGTGATTATTGTTGTAGCATGACTTGTTCCAAACAATTGAGATTTCTTAATGTGCCTTGATAGAATCATGTATTGTTTTAGCATACAAAAGCATAGTATTGTGGTATTCTTCTTTGATGCTTTGTTTGGGTTGAATTTGGCACATGCTCACACCATGTTATGACTATGAACCAGATACTTTAGCCTCTATTATCATTTAGTTTCTAACTTGTGGTACCACTTTATGCTTTGATTAGTAATATTTTGTCGCTCTGCATGATTATGGCCATTGTTGCTCTCTTAGTTGGTCGCTCCCAGTATTTTGCTAGCCTCGACTTGTATTGAGTAAGCTCTACTCATGCATCCAACTCCCAAGAAACCAAGTTATTCCAAAGAGTCCACTATAAATTCCTATGCATGGTGTTTTACACCATTCCAAGTATATTCTTATTTTATCTATCTTCCAAATTAAACTTGTTATGTGGAAATTAGTGATTAAAATTCTCACAAACTTGATGGCACACTTTATTTTTCTTGCCCCTAAATAAATTTGAACCATTGTGTAATCTATGTTGTATATGCTTGCACTTATAAGTTGGGAATTAGCAGAACCATGTTGTCACGGGGAACGCTTTCAACACCTGTAAATATCTACCCAGTTGATATCATGCTCTTTTGTTTATGGATGTCGTCGGTGTGAAATAAAAGGAGAGCTTGTAAGTCCATGGAGTTATGTATATGTGTTAGAGAAACGCCTGGGCCGCTAGCCTAAGCCATGCCTAATCATGGTGGAAACTTGTAGCATCACCATAGTGAGAAATCTATAAAGCATTCTTCTTATAAAAAAGAGATTGAGAAAAAGAAAGAAAAAAAGAGGAAAGAGAGAAAAAAGCACCATTTTCCCATGGTAAATAAGAAGATTGCTGAGATGCTCATTGTCTGCTTGCCTTGTCATTTTGATAGGGTATAGCTCCTGTATCATTGGGCAAGGGGTACCCCGTTGGAGGTTCTCTATGATACACATGTACTTACTATGAAAGAACTTACCGATAACTAAAGTTGAGTAGCATGAGGAGCGGCCCTCGTACTCAAGGGACATGAGATTTCTAGCTTATACTTTGTCATGCATATACTCCATACTTTGTTCACTTTAACCTTAATTACTTCAAGATGCTTATAATAGGAGCAATGAGAGCTGAAAGCTAACAGGTACCATAATTTTTGGAAGCTCTTTATAAAACTTGAAATCCATGCTTCCCTTCATGAAGGGCCTTTCTTCCACTTTTACATTGAGTCTCCACCTTCTATCCTTAGGCACCAATTAAAAGAGCATAGTTGTTATTCTTAGTTCTATATGCATTGTTCCAAAACTTATTGATTGATTCATATTGTTGATATTGCTTATTCTTGAACTATTTGTATCTAGTCACCCTTATGAACTTTGAATATGTCCTACGCATTTATGTTTTGCTACTCCATGAGGAACAAGCTGAATGCCACTATGCTATCTTTTCTATATGTGAAATAAACAAACGTCTTTTAATGCATTATTATTCATAAATGTTTGTTTGTATCCTTTCATATTGCAGCATAGTTGTTATGTCTTATTGTTAGAACTTTATCTTTCTTGCTCATTTATAGAGTACTTTGATCCCAGATTTCAATGCTTGCAAATGGTTTGATCTTGATTGTGATGGTGCATGTCACCTCAAAATTTATTATTTTTATCACTTACCTACTCGATGACGAGCAGGAGTTAAGCTTGGGGATGCTTGATACGTCGTAAACATATCTATATTTTTTTATGTTCCATGCTTGTTTAGTATACACTTTACTATGCTTTGTCTACACTTTGAGGTATTTTTATATATTTTTGGGGACTAACCTATTAAAAAGATGCCACAGTGCCAGTTGCCTGTTTTCTGCTGTTTTTGGTTTCAGAAAATCTAGTAAAGAAATATTCTCGGAATTGGACGGAACAAAAGTCAAAGTCAATATTTCACCGAGACGAACATAGAGACCGAAGGGCGACCGGAGGGGAGCCACAGGGTGGCCGCACCCCCCTCCCCACGCGCGGGCCCACCCTGGGCCAGGCCTAGGCAGGGTGTAGGCCCCCTGGCCGCCCTCCTGCCTTGCCTCTTCTCCTATATAATCTCCCCGATGCAAAAACCCTAAGTACCCGATCAGATCTCCACGAAACAGTCCGTAGCCATCGCCACCATCGTCCCTAGATCTAGGGGGGTCTAAAGCTCTTCTCGGCACCATTCCTGAGGGGAGAGATCATCCCAGAGGCCTTCTTAATCACCATGCCAGCCTCCGGTATGATGCGTGAGTAGTTCCACCTTGGACTATGAGTCCATACAGTAGCTAGATGGTTGTTTATCCTCTTTTGTGCTACCATGTTTAGATCTTGTGAGCTCCGTTCATGATCAAGATCATCTATTTGTAATCATGCATGTTGTGTTTGCGGGGATCCGATGGATATTGAGATTACTATGTCAGATTGATTAATGATTCTATCATGTCTGTGTTGTTTGAGATCTTGCATGCTCTCCATTTCTAGTAGCTATCTTGGCCAAGTAAATGCTAGTGACTCCAAAAGGGAGTATTTATGCTCGATATTGGATTCATGCCTCTATTGAATCTGGGGAAGTGACAAAAATCTCTAAGGTTGTAGATGTGCTATTGCTAATAGGGTGAAAACAACAATCTCTTGTTCATGGAACAATTGTATTGTTTACTTTATAAATATTTCTTAAAGCAGTTATCCATTGCTTGCAACTTAATACTGGAGGGGGTTCGGATGATAACCTGAAGTTGGATTACTAGTCATAGATGCAATTGGATGGCAGTCTATGTATATTATTGTAATACCCAATCAAATCTCATAGGATCATAAATGTCTAGTATTGCATTGTTATGCCTTACCCTGTCCTGTCAATTGCCCCGCTATAATTTGTTTACCCAGCATGTTATGTATTTATCTTAAGGAGAACACCTCTAGTGAACTATGGACCCCGGTCCAATCTTTACAATTGATACATCTTCCACTGTTACTGTTTACTTTCTGCAAACAATCATTACCCTCCACACCATACGTTTAATCCTTTGTTTTCAGCAAACCAGTGAGATTGACAACCTCAGTGTTTATTGGGGCAAAGTCTTGAGTTTATGTTGTGTAGGATTCCAAGTTGTTAGCAATACCTTTGAGTCTTTTCCTTCCTCCTACTGGTTCGATAACCTTGGTTTCATACTAAGAAAAGACTTACTGATATGATCATCATACCTTCCTCTTGGGGTTTTCCAACGAATCTCTATAGTGATCTGAGCCGCATCACTAGGATTGCCCCGGAGTCGCCCTGGGTGGGGAGTGACGCAAGATGGAGCTCTTTGTTGGCTTGTACCCGGTACTTTCGCATGGACTTTCCACGCAGAGTACTTTTCGGTTTAGACAATGGACATACAATTATGGTGAATTTTTGCAATTAACTCTTAGGACTCAAGTGAAACTAGCTAGCACAAGCATTGATTGATCTGACTTCACTCGTACTAATCAATCAACTAGTTGAATCGCTTTGGTAGACACATAGGCACGGAGACACAATCAATTACATGGATATAAACCGTCAAAAACGTATATGTATCGTAGTTCTAGTGTAGTTATTCTACTAGTAGGATTAGGACTTCTATCTCCTATATCAACCGTGCTATACAAATCTATACGTACTATTATACTACTTATTATATACGACAGAGTGTACCACACCGTGCCGTCGTCGTTTTCATATATACTCCCTTCATTTTAAAATATAAGATATTTTAGGTTTGTGAAAAAAATACTAAGTTTAGATATATTTTTTTCGCAGACCTAAAATATCTTATATTTTAAAACGGAGAGAGTAGGTGCTTATTCCTAACACTCTTTTCCCCATGTCAACTCGTTGGACGTGTTGTTCTCCTAGATTGGTCGTTGTGAGGCAGGTATGCTCTCCTCTCAGAGTGAGAGAGGCCCAAGATTGTTTCTGTTTTTCACAGCTCAGTTGTTGAGCGTACGAGGGGAAGATGGATCCTCGTTCTTTTGACCGCTTCAGCAAAAAAGAATGTGATTTATCCTTCTAACGGTCATTGCTTGCACATGGTCTTCTCCATTTGATTTATTTTTTATCTTTATAATGAAATAATTCAGGGTTGACGATCTGTCTCCTCTACGGTTCAAACGGGGGGCACCGATATAGAGAATGCGCTACCAGTGTCCAGAAACCACAAGAAACACAAACCACACCAGCTCTTTGGAAAAACAAGCCAGTAGTACATGCATGGCGTCCTCAGCAGCAGCGGTGCCCGAGGTGGCGCTGCGGTCCGGCTCCGGCAACGCCAGGCCCATGCCGGCAATCGGCATGGGAACGGCCTGTTGGTTTTATTGTGCTCGAGATCTAGCCGGTAGTGACTTTCTTTGAGATTCGATCTTGCTTACAGAGAGGGAGAGGGAGAGATGGATGCATACCATTGGCCTTAGGCGTCGAGGATGAGCTCTCCATCGGGCTCGTCGGAGTGGTGGCGGCGGAGAGGGGGTGATTCCCGCCGCTACAGCGCAAGCCGATCGGTGGCTAGGGTTTGGGGTTTTCGGTGGGGTGAGTGGGCACGACGAACCTTGGCGTTCGTGCCCCCGGCCCCCACCTCTATTTATTGCGCTGCGCGACGGGGGCCCACCAACGATTGCGACGTTGGGCGCCCCCGATCAGGGCGCGAGTCCAAGGTTTGTTCGGGCCGTTGGGCCCGAACGGGAGATCAACCTAACATTCTCCCCCTTGATCTCATCTTTCACTTAACTTATACTTTGATACCTATTTCATCACAGATCAACATATAGAGCATGTCTCGTCATAATGGTCAGTTACGCACCATCGATTCAACAGCCACTATACACCTCTCTATTTGAAACAGATTCTCATACTAGGCCCTTAATATCCAGGTATCATAGGCTTTCCCTTAAACCCATGCCGGCTAAGTATTCTCTGAACACACTGGGTGGTAAGCCTTTTGTGAGCGGATCCGCGAGCATTTCTTTTGTACTTATATGCTCTAAACTTATGGTATGATCCTGGATTCTTTCTTTCACAACATAAAACTTAATGTTAATGTGTTTGGCAGCAACACTTGACTTATTGTTGTGAGCATAGAATATTGCTGGTTCATTGTCGCAGTACATCTTGAGTGGTCTTTGAATGTTGTCTACCACTCTCAACCCGGGTATAAACTTCTTCAACCAGTTTGCCTGCCCCGTGGCCTCATAACATGCTACATACTCAGCTACCATCGTGGACGATGCCGTGATGATTTGCTTAGAGCTTTTCCACGATATAGCTCCACCTGCGAGAGTAAACACATATCCTGACGTGGATTTTCTTTCATCTACATCTCCCGCATAGTCTGCATCTGAATACCCTTCTATCTCAAGAGAATCAGTTCTTCTATATGTTAGCATGAGGTCTTTTGTGCCTTTTGCATAACGCAATGCCTTCTTCACCATTTTCCAGTGGTCTATTCCTGGATTACTTTGGAATCTGCCAAGTACCCCGGTAACAAAAGCTAATTCAGGGCGTGTACACACTTGAGCATACATCAAGCTTCCGACAGCAGAAGCATATGGAACCGCTTTCATTTGATCGATCTCATATTGGTTCCTGGGACACTGAAAGTTCCCAAATCTATCGCCCTTGACTATAGGAGCAGGCGTAGGATTACTCGCATGCATACTATATTTCTTCAGAATCTTCTCCAAGTATGCCTTCTGCGATAACCCTAAAATCCCCTTTTGTCTATCTCGGTGAATTTCAATTCCTAGAACGAATGAAGCTTCACCAAGATCTTTCGTATCAAAGTTTGAGGACAAGAACTTCTTCGTCTCTAGTAGTAGACTAACATCACTACTAGCGAGTAGAATGTCATCCACATACAGGATAAGGAAAATGAATTTCCCATTCTTGAACTTTGCATATACGCAGTTGTCCTCCTCATTCTCATCAAACCCAAACTTCCTTATTGTTTCATGGAACTTCAAGTACCATTGCCTGGAGGCCTGTTTTAGTCCATAAATGGACTTTCTCAGACGACATACCATACGCTCTTTTCCTTCCACAACAAAACCCTTGGGTTGTGCCATGTAGACATTTTCTTCCAAGTCTCCATTTAGGAATGCCGTCTTTACATCCATCTGATGCAATTCTAAATTGTAGTGTGCCACTAAAGCCATTATGATTCTAAAAGAATCCTTACTTGAGACTGGAGAAAATGTCTCATTGTAATCTATTCCTTCTCTTTGGGTGAAGCCATTAGCAACAAGTCGTGCCTTATATCTTTCAATATTCCCTCTAGAGTCACATTTGGTTTTGTAGACCCATTTACGGCCTACCGTTTTGGCTCCTTTAGGAACTTCTTCTAAATCCCAGACTTTGTTGCTACTCATGGATCTCATCTCATCTTCCATGGCTTCAAGCCACTTCGATGAGTGAGGACTTTTAATGGCTTCTTCAAATGTGGTGGGATCACCCTCCATTTGAACTTCTTCACTGACATAGATCTCAAAATCATTAGGAATAGCTGGCTTTCTAGTTCTTTGAGACCTTCTAAGGGTCTCACCTTCTGGCACATTCTCGGTGTGGGGCTGTTGCGGCTCCCCCTCATCTGTGGTAACGGGGTCTGCATTTTCATTCATTGTTACCATAGGAGAACCAACAGCAGGTGTCACATCGACATTGTCATGTGTCGGTGCAGCAGCAGGTATCGAGAAAAATGGTTCCTGAATCATCGGAGTGGGTGCATGCACCCGCTTCTCCTCAAGGTTGATTTCTCGGGATACCGTGCTCCCCCTGATCATCTGATCCTCTAGAAACACAGCGTGTCTCGTTTCTACAAACTTAGTGTATCTGTCGGGACAGTAGAAACGATAGCCTTTGGACTTATCTGGATAGCCAATAAAATGGCAAGTCACTGTCTTGGGATCCAACTTCCCAAGGCTTGGGTTGAAGAGCCTTGCCTCAGCTGGGCAACCCCACACTCGCAAATAATTGAGTGAAGGTTCGCGACTAGTCCATAACTCATATGGTGTTTTAGACACCGATTTACTTGGAACTCGATTAAGTATGTGAATGGCGGTTTTTAACGCCTCCATCCACAAACCAATCGGTAAGGTGGAGTAACTTAACATACTTCTCACCATATCCATCAAGGTACGGTTTCTTCTTTCAGCTACTCCATTCTGCTGAGGCTCGCCCGGTGTTGAATACTGGGCGACTATACCATGTTCCTGTAGAAACCTCGCAAAAGGTCCCGGAACTTGGCCATATGGGGTATGCCGGCGGTAGTATTCGCCTCCACGGTCGGACCTTACTACTTTAATCTTTAAACTATGCTGATTTTCCACTTCAGCCTTAAATATCTTGAATTTATCCAGTGCTTCTGAACGTTCTTTAATAGGATAAATGTAACCATAACGCGAATAGTCATCCGTGAATGTTATGAAAGAGTCATAGCCATCCACAGATGTCACAGGAAACGGACCGCATATATCCGTATGAATTATTTCTAGTACTCTTGTGCTTCTTTTGGCGCCTTTCTTAATATTCTTTACAAACTTTCCTTTAATGCAATCGATGCATTGCTCTGAATTTGAAAATTTTAGAGGTGGAAGAATTGATTCTTTTACTAAGCGTTCTATTCTCCCCCTCGAAATATGGCCTAAACGACAGTGCCATAATTTCAATGAGACTTCATCAATTCTTTTCCTCTTACTCTTTCCATTCAGGGATGAGGAGGCATTCTTATTCTCAACGCTTATTTCATTCACATTCTCACAGAGTGATAATAAATAAAGCTTGTCTTGTCTGAAAGCAAGACCAACAATCTGATTATTCAATTTGATTTTACATTGACCATCGCCAAAATGGCAAGCAAAACCACAGTCGTCTAAGCGCGACACACTTATCAAGTTTCGATGCAAAGAGGGTACATAAAGAACATCTACTAATAAAAGTATAAAGCCATTCGACAACTCTAAAGAAAGATCTCCAATGGCTTTGACTTCAGCTTGAACGTCGTTTGCTACTTTAATTCTTCTTTCTCCTCTTTGCAGGGTCCTTCTCATACGGAATCCCTGTAATGAATTAGCAACATGAACAGTCGCACCTGAGTCAATCCACCAAGTAGATTTTTCATAACTTAAAAATAAGGATTCATCAACAAAGGTAATTAAATCCTCACCGTTCTTGCACATATACTTCAAGAAAGCCACACAGTCACTCATGTAATGGCCCTTCTGCTTGCACCACCTGCAGGTGTCCTTGTCCACTTCCTATGCCTGAGCCTTTCCATGTGGCCTGGAAGAAGAGGGATGCCCCTGAGGTTTCCCTTGGGGCTTGGAACCCTGAAAGTTCCTCTTCTTGGTTGGGCTCAGGTAGTTCACGGAATCACCGGACTGCCCCTTCAGCCTCTCTTCCTCCTGGACGCACATGGCCATCATCTTCTCGATGCCCCACGTTTCTGGCTGTGCATTGTAGTTCACAGCAAAAGCTTCAAACTAGTTTGGCAGCGAGGCAAAGATAAGATGAATGATGAACTCATCTGGGAGCTCCATGCCCATAGGCTTGAGCTTGGAAGACATGTTGCTCATTCGCAAGATGTGGTCCCTAACACCACCACCAGTGTATCTTGTGGTGACAAGCTTCTTGATGAGTGAGCTTGCATAGGCCTTGGAGGACCCAGTAAACTGACTCTCTACCCTTTTCAGGTATTCACTGGCTGTGGTGCACTCTGGGATTGCTCCCCTTATAGCTTCCATGATGGAGCTCTTAATGACCATTAGGCACTTCCTATTGGAAGAGTCCCACTTTGCACGCTCAAGGTCGTACTTCATTCTTATCGGAGCATGGTCACTGACCCTTTTCTTAAAGTCCTCTTCACTTTCTTTTTCGCCCCTGACGGGGTCGACGGGTTCTTTAGGACAGGCTTCAATCAGTGCCAAGTCGAGGTCAAGCAGAGCAAGCCCCATCTCTACCTTCTCTCGCCATGAGCCGTAGTTCCCTCCGTTGAGGGGCTCAATGGCCGAGATGAAGCTCATAGGATTGCCTAAAAACATAATATCATCAAAACAAGTTAATTCAACGTTGGTCAAATCAACACATGAAACTTCTCCATATTAATACTACATCACCGTTGGGCAGAAATATAACTAACATGGATAAAACTTACTATTCATAGTGAAAATTTTACTAACAACGTTGGTTGTCAAATAAAATAAGCACTATCAAAAATTAAAATCTTACTCTATTGCATTTAAGCAATGAATTCTTGCAGCGGAATAACATGAATAAAGATTGATAAACTTTACTTCTTTACTTAGTTTTTACTGTTACTTTACTATTTTTCTACACAAAATTTCGTTGGACAATTTTGCTATAGAAAAGTGGGTGAAAAACTACCAAACAAAACAGTAAAAACAACTTCTAAAAATAAATACAGACAAAACTGTGCTTATAATGCCCTTTGGGCCTGTTCCTGAGTGTGGCCCACCGCAGACCTGCGCAGCCCACGGCCTGCCGCGCCCCCAGCTTATCTACCGCGCGCGCTGCTGGTAAGGAGAAGTCCAGCCGCCCAGCAGCAGTCCGCATCGGCCCAGCAGCAGCCCGCAGCGGCCCGCGCCGCCAGCGCCGCTTCATCTGAACCGTTCAGCGCATCTGACCTAAATCGGACGGCGCAGCGCACTCCTCGCGAGAACAAAACGGCCGCCCGCGAGCACCCCTGGAAAACCTAAGTCACTCTCCCCCTTTCGCCCTCTGGCTCGTTCCTGCCCAGCAGCGGTAGCGGCGCGACGCCCCGTGCTGGCGAGGTGGTGAGGAGGCCACGCCGTCCGGCGCCAGGCCCCTCCCCCTCGACGCGAGCTCCTTTCCCCACTCTGCGCCCGCGGGCACCTTTCTCCCTGGCAGCGCTCTCTCGAGGCGCGCCGGAGAGAGGCGAGGCGGCTCCTCCCGGCACAGCCGGCGACGGGCCCCTCCCTCTCTGCAACCGACGCCCCCTTTCCCGCCTTCTTCTCTCTGCCCATCCACCACCCCCACACCTCGCAAGCAGCGACGCAGCGCAGGAGACGGCGGCGGGCGGCGGCGTCCCCCTGGCCCTTTGCCAGCGCGCGCATCCACCCGACGGTGGGTGCGGCGCCGCCAAACGGCCCAGGCGGTGACTCCCTGTGTCGGCCCACGGTCGGCGACCCCTTTTCTCTCTGTTTTTTTTTTCTTCTTGCTTCGGGAAAGGGAAGATCAGGGTTTTGTTTGTGGGATTTGGGGCTGGGGTAAACTGGATCTGGGGCTTTCTTTGATTCTTTCTTCCCGAAAAAAAATTCGGTTGGTTCTTAGGGGTTAGGGTTTCAATCTGATGGGGTGTTCTTCTTCCCGACCTCGGCTTGCCGATGCGTCGGGATCGAGAGGAACGGCGCGGCCTCGCGGCGGCGCTTCTAGAAACCCTAGCCTCTAATTTTTCTTTGAAATGCTACACGAGTAGATCTACAGAGCAGTTGCTCTGATACCATTGTTGGTTTTATTGTGCTCGAGATCTAGCCGGTAGTGACTTTCTTTGAGATTCGATCTTGCTTACAGAGAGGGAGAGGGAGAGATGGATGCATACCATCGGCCTTAGGCGTCGAGGATGAGCTCGCCATCGGGCTCGTCGGAGTGGTGGCGGCGGAGAGGGGGTGATTCCCGCCGCTATAGCGCAAGCCGATCGGTGGCTAGGGTTTGGGGTTTTCGGTGGGGTGAGTGGGCACGACGAACCTTGGCGTTCGTGCTCCCGGCCCCCACCTCTATTTATTGCGCTGCGCGACGGGGGCCCACCAACGATTGCGACGTTGGGCGCCCCCGATCAGGACGCGAGTCCAA
This sequence comes from Avena sativa, assembly GCA_916181665.1. Lineage (NCBI taxonomy): Eukaryota > Viridiplantae > Streptophyta > Magnoliopsida > Poales > Poaceae > Avena > Avena sativa. The sequence continues at coordinate 226,208,011 of OV702296.1, forward strand.
GGTTTGTTCGGGTCGTTGGGCCCGAACGGGAGATCAACCTAACACGGCCAGCTCCCCTCTCGTGCTAGAGACCACAAGGGACGCCGTTCTTGCAGCCTTGGAGGTCGGCTTCCGCCACTTTGACACGGCCTCCCTCTACGGGTCGGAGCGGCCGCTAGGCGAGGCCGTGACAGAGGCAGTGCGGCGCGGGCTGCTTGCGGCCCGGGAGGAGGTGTTCATCACGTCCAAGCTATGGAGCATGCAGTGTCACCCACACCTCGTGCTTCCATCCCTCCGGGAAAGCCTTCGGTAAGTATAGATTGATCATAATTTTTTTTGATAAAGAATGTTTTTATTACTTAAAAAGTTTAAACATTACATTTGTCTTTGCATAACTAGAATGCACGTAGCCAATCCAAAACCCCAAGTCATATAACAAAAGAAAAAATAAGACAAACTACATATCATTAATAGAAATTTAAAACGCCTAAGACGGTGAAGCACCGATCCGAAGATTATGCTGACATTCATAGTGAGTCAATAAGTCTCTCGCTATCCTCCAGGCATATACACATCTACGTAAAAATGTCATGAAACTCCACAAGAGGTGATTATAAACGGAACGTACCTGAACACCCATAAATAACCTGCAAAAACGAAGAATTTTTATCATTAAACATTTTATTATTTTTACATAGCCATAGAATGGCAATCACTTCCACCCTAAGAAAAATTCTGTACATATTGATCATGATGCACCTCATCAAATTGGCCGCCAATTTTCTTGATGTTGATTCTCATATCCATGATTCAGGAGCATGCAACTAGAGTACGTTGACCTGTACTTGATCCACATGCCAATAAGCCTGAAGCCCGGGCCAACGGTGTTCCCGGCCAAGCGGGAGGACGCCATGCCTTTCGACTTTGAGGGTGTGTGGCGGGAAATGGAGGAGTGCCACCGTCTCGGCCTCGCCAAGGCCATCGGCGTCAGTAACTTCACCACCAAGCACCTAGACAAGATCCTGGCAGCTGCCACTGTCCCACCTGCAGTGAACCAGGTTATCAATCACACCAAAGCTAGTACAGTATTTTAATGTAGTACTCCCTCCGTCCCAAAATAGATATCTTAGATTTGTTAAAATTTGGATAAATCTATACATTTAGTATATAGATTTATCTAAATTTTAACAAATCTGAGACATCTATTTTAAGACGGAGGGAGTAGTATACTCTCCATCTGTTCCATTAGTTTTGCCAAAACATGAACTCATCCACAATATATACCGTTGATTTAGTATAACTATTTAGACACTTATTATGGATAAGAGAGAATAGTACGTTACAGGATGTAGTAAACTAAGCTGATAGATCATGCATCACCCGTGTGATATGCAGGTGGAGTTGAACCCGGTCTGGCAGCAGAGGAAGTTGAGGGCATACTGCGCAGAGAAGGACATCCACGTCGTGGCGCACTCGCCCTTGGGTGGCCTGAAATGGTCCGGATCGGAGGGAAATGCCGTGCTGAAATCTGAGGTGCTCGCGGAGATTGCCAAAGCTAGAGGAAAGAGTATCGCACAGGTACATGGATTTCATTTTTTATCTTTTTACCGGACCTGAGCGGAATAGCTGAAATTCGGATATTTCGGAAAATTTCGGTCAGATCCCGAACGAAATGCAAGAACTAAATTTTGAAGTTCTGAACCAAATTCGACCGAAATCTTAATTTCTTGACTAAATTTTACCAAGTTTTAAATATTTAGATAGTTAGGCAAAAATACCCCCAAAATTAGGATGTTTCATTCGGTAAAGATTCCTAACGGGCCTGAACGAAATGGTCGAATTTCGCCGGAGTTTCGGACATCTGGTCCGAAATCCAAATCCCTTCTAGATCCAAGAGCATGCATGTTATCCAATTGATGATAGTAACAGATACCTTCTTCTTTTCCTTCAGGTAGCACTGAGGTGGATTTATGAGCAAGGAGTGAGCCCCATCGTCAAGAGCTTCAACAAGGAGAGGCTCAAGCAAAACGTTGAGATCTTCGACTGGGAGCTGACTAAGGACGATCACATCAAGATCGGGCAAATTCCACAGAAGGTTGTCAACACTGCAAACGGAATGTTCTCGCCAGAGGGGGAGTTCACGTCAGTTGATCTTTCAGATATGGAATTTTTCGAGGAATAGTATTAGGTGCGGAGAACGCCTACATCGTTGTTTGTTGTGAACTGCAGTAGTTTCCTTAACGAGTGGGATCAATAATGAATGAAGTGTTCAGTGTTATGAATAATGATTGAGTTTGTTAGAGAAACATTTTTTTTTGTTAGAGAAACATTGTGACCGCCGTTGCCGGTATTACCAAGAGCATGTACGATTCAACTGAGTGTGAGGTCTAGCATCTTGTGAGACACCCCTCCCAAGCAGAATCTTGTGAGACACCCCTCCACATATATATTTTTGCATTCACATGTCTTATTGCAAGGTTGTAAGCATAGTATCGTTAAATTGAAGACGGGAAGAAAGTTTAATGCATAAATGAAGCCAATACTGTATTGTTTATTCGCATGACTTGTATTCTGCCGAGGTTATAGTGTGTGATAGATACCATTTTCTTTTTTACAAATCACAGTGCACACTTTCTTGTCTAAAAAATTATTATACACGTCCTCGCTGACAAACCACTAATATCGCTCTGAAGAACTCGGACTGAAAATTTTGTGACGCGCAGGAGTTGTACCACGGCAGAAAAAGGTCAAACTCAGCCGCCCGCTGGAGAGAGAAAACGGCCCTACAGTAGCGCAAAGGACGCGGAAAGCGTGCCGCGGCAGGCGAGCACGGCAGCGCGCGGCAGAGGGAAAACAACGCAGCGACAACTCCCTGGGGTGGCGCGTGCTCTCACGCCAGAGAAATCGGCAAACTAATCGGCCCAATTAGGCCTGGTTTATTTTTAGGGTATTTTAGAGGATGGGATGGCATTATTTTCTATTCCGATTTTTTCTCGATAGGTCTTTTACTACGCCAGATTTGGAGGGGATAATTTCGAAATATATCCATAAATTCATTCCACACTAGTGTATATTTGGCTAGATTAAAAACTTTCTATTATGGTAGAGTATTTTTGAGGAAAGCTATTTAGAACTTGTTTACTCCGGTATTTTTATTCCCAAAAGATATGGAATATGTGGGGATTTGGTGTTCACCCAATACTCTTCAATCCCCTCAAATACCCTTCCCAAAAATACTTTACCATGAGAGAGAGAGTTTTTAATCTAATCAAAAATACACTAATGTGAAGTGGATTTGTGGGATATTCTGGAATTATCCCCTTCAAACCTGGTCTAGTAAACGACCTATCGTGGAAATTTCGGGATATGAATAATCTCCTCATGTCACCTCAAATACACTAGAAGTAAACAAGGCCTTAAGGAGATTAGAGAGTATTGAGTGAACAACAAATTCTCGTATATCCCCACATCTTTTAGAAATAAAAATACCGGAGAAGTAAACAAGCCTTTAGCCTTATTTACTTTTAGGATATTTTAGAGGATAGAAGGGGATTATTTCGTATTCTAAAATTTCTTCGATAGGTCGTTTACTAGGCCGGGTTTAGAGGGGATAATTCTAAAATATACTCACAAATTCCCTCCACACTGGTGTATTTTTGGCTAGATTAAAAACTCTCCATGAGGCCTTGTTTACTTTTGAGATATTTAAGGGGATGGGAGGGCTTATTTCGTATCCCGGAATTTCTCCGACATGTCATTTACTAGGCCGGGTTTGGAGGGGATAATTCCAGAATATCCCAACAAATCCCCTCCACACTAGTGTATTTTTGGCTAGATTAAAAATTCTCCATCATGGTAGAGTATTTTTGGGGACGGGTATTTGAGGGGATATAAGAGTATTGGGTGAACACCAAATCCACGTATATCCCCATATTTTTTGGGGATAAAAATGTTGAGATACGTGTTGTATTAGTTATATGTTTTCTAGGGTTATACCTGTAACATTAATATTGTCAATATATATATATGAGCAGCCGACCCTATTGGTGTCGTGCGTTCTCCCATACCTTTCCACATGGTATCAGCCTAACTACGATCTCCAAACCCTAGCCACCGCCTCCCTCTCCTCCAAGGCGTCGTCGGCCCTCCTCCCTCCAAACCCTAGCCGCCGCCTCCCTCTCCTCTAAGGGGTTGCCGGCCCTCCTCCTTCCCTAACTCCACCGCTTACGCCCTACACCTACCCCTGCCATGGCCGATTTCAACCCCCCCTCCTCCGAGAACCCCTTCAACTCCTCCGTCTCCGGGAGCAGCAACCCTTTTGCCGGCCCCTCCGTCGCCGTCATCCGCGACGTCCCCATCCTCGAGCGCGTGCCAGTGAAGCTCTCTCACACCGCTGCCAATTTCTTCTCGTGGAAGACGTACTTTGGCCTTCTCTTCCGGGAATTTGATCTCCTTGATCATGTCGACGGCACCATTGACCTCCTCGCCATGCCGCACGACACCGATTGGTTGGCCATCGACGCGACCATCATCCGCTGGTTCTTCCAGACCGTCTCCAACGAGATCTTTCGCACTGTCGTCCGCGACGGCGACTCCGCGCACACCGTATGGACCAAGATCACCAGCCTCTTCACCGACAACAAGATCCAGCGCGTCACATTCCTCCAACAGGAGTTCTTCGGCACCCACCAAAACGACCTCTCCCTCGACGAATACTGCCTCCGTCTCAAGAGCCTCTCCGATGAACTTCATGACTTGGAGTTCCCGATCGATGACAAGATCATGCTCTCCACGCTGTCGGCCGGCCTCGGCGAGGATCTTAGCAATGCCGCCGCCAACCTCACGCTCTTCACCATGCCAACTTTTGGGCAGGTCGTGGCCTATCTGCGTCTCGAGGAGCGCCGGCTCAAGCACCTCCGAGCTTAGGCGGCCCACACCGCCTTCATCGTCGGCTTCTCCCGGGGCGGCCCTGCCCCCGCGCCTCGCGTACCGGCCCCTGCACCTCGCGCTCCGGGCCTGCCTCCAGGCTTCTACTCGCCCCCGCCACTCGCGCCCCTACCTCCCGCCAACGGCGGCGACAATGGTGGTGGCAACGGAGGGCGTCGTCGTCGTTGTCGCAATGGTGGTGGCAACAGAGGTGGTAATGCCGGCGATACTGCCCCCAGCCCCGTCCACCGCAGCAGATCTCCCCCACGCCGCCATGGATCGCCGGCCATAACCCCTGGACCGGGGTCGTCCACGCCTACACCATGCCCGTGCCGCGCGCCCCATACCCGGGCACCATGGGGCCTCGTCCGGCCCTGCACCAGGCCCTCTTCGCGGCGCCCCAGCCCGCCGTCGCGACCGGCTATGCTGCGCCCCCGGCTCCTCCCGCCTACTATGTCGCGCCCCTGAGCATGGCCCAGTGGGACCCCGCCCTGCTGATCGCTCTACAGACCGCCCCCACGGCGGGCGCGTAGGGCGGTGGCGGAGATTGGTTCATGGGCACCGGCACCTCCGCGCACATGGCCGCTCACCCCGGTAATCTCTCTAATTCTACTCCCGCCTCCACTTCCTCCCGCATAATCGTCGGCAAAGGTCATGCTCTTTCTATCACTCACACCGGCTCCGCCTCTTTTCCCTCCACCTCCACCCCTCTTTCTCTCAATAACGTCATCGTTTCTCCTCATTTAATTCAAAACCTTGTTTCCGTTCGTTCTGTTGCTCGTGATAACTCTGTGACCGTGGAATTTGACGCTTCTGGTTTTTCTGTTAAGGATAGTCGTACTTGGATGCTTCTCCACCGCAGTGACAGCCCCAGCGATTTGTACCATGTTTGGTCGTCCTCCACCACCGCCAGCAGCCCACTCGCCCTCTCCACCGGTGTCGACCTATGGCATGCCCGCCTCGGCCATCCTAACTCCACCGCTCTTCGTCAAATACTACAAGGATTTGATTTTACTTGTAATAAAATGGATGCTCATTCTTGTGAAGCATGTCGTCTAGGCAAACATGTTCGTCTTCCGTTTAATTCTTCTTCCACAGTCGCGTCTTTTCCCTTTGAACTTATTCATAGTGATGTTTGGACCTCGCCGGTTCCGAGTAATTCTGGTTATACCTATTATCTTGTGATTTTGGACGATTACTCGCATTTTATGTGGACTTTTCCCCTACGCCATAAATCCGACGTCCCTGCCACTCTCACCGTCCTTTTCGCATACGTCTCGGCTGTCTATCTCTCCGCCAACCCTGTTCATCATCGGTGCACCAAACACATTGAGCTGGATATTCACTTTGTCCGTGAGCAAGTTGCCCTCGGTCACGTTCGAGTTCTTCATGTGCCGACCTCTCATCAATTTGCAGACATTATGACGAAGGGATTACCATCAACGACTTTTCCTGAGTTTCGCTTCAGTCTATGTGTCGGTACCGACCCTTCGACTGCGCGGGTGTTGAGATACGTGTTGTATTAGTTATAGGTCCCCGTGTATTTCTAGGGTTGTACCTGTAACATTAATATTGTCAATATATGAGCAGCCGGCCCTATTGGTGCCGTGCGTTCTCCCATACCTTTCCACAAAAAATACCGGAAAGTAAACAAGCCCTGATGGTAGAGTATTTTTGAGGAAAGTTATTTAAAAAGATTATAGAGTACCGAATAAACACCAAATTTCCGTATATCTCTATATCTTTTAGGAATAAAAAATACAAGCCCTTAATGCAAACCGGACTCTTTTGGATCCATTCTTTTTCTCACGTTACCCCAGCGGTACCAAAAAACCGGATTGCCCTTTCCTTGTGTCCTTGCTCGATCGATGAATCTTCACATCGGAAGTTTAGCGAGCTACTCCCTCCGTTTAGAAATATAAAATGTTTTAGATTTGTGAAGGAGATGTATCTAGACACCTTTTAGTGTCTAGGTTCAAGGTGTCTAGATACATCTCATTTACAAACCTAAAACATCTTATATTTCTAAACGGAGGGAGTATTATCTTTGCACTACTGTACTACTTCATCTGTTTTAAAATAAAAAATGTTTTAGCTTTGTGAAGCAAACATATCTAGATTTTAGTATGTAGATTCACTAAGAATTCACCCCCCCTAAACTTAGCTGCATGGGCCGTTTTGGTTTTTACTTGTCGAAACCCATATCGAGGCCACGTATATCTTTGGATATGTCTACTCGGTCGAACTGGATATAATCCATGTTCCGGTCGGCTGATCCCACCTCCCATTATCGCGATTTACGTCTTTGCATGTCATATTTTAAAAAAATTGTTTCTGTTATATAACTTCCGATTTTCGCCTTCCACAGAGACATAAGTATACATATACGGTGAGTATACGTTTAAGAGGACCATCTTCGGGTGGGTTCATACGGTCCTCTAAACAATCGATATCGAGTTTTTGTTTATCAAAGTTTGAAAAAAAAGGGGAGAGGAGGGACCGAAGCAAAAGTGATATATTAAAAGAAGTCTAGATATATTTTTTCACAAACCTAAAACATCTTATATTTTAAAACGAAGGTAATACAACTTATCACCTTAAAACGAACGACTAGACCGAACCAAACATGACATTTAGAGAACCTAAGAAATGAGCAACATGGATTCTTTAAGCCGAGTGGTTGTACAATACCTCCTACCACACTTCACTCAAGATTTCACCATTTGAAGCTCTCTACGGCTATGCACCACCTCATGATACACAACACCTCTGTTCCTTCTGATCTATCTCTTGAAGCTCAAGTCACATTGGAAGAGTAAAGAAAACATGTTGAAGTCTCTGAAATAGAACTTACAACAAGCTTAGAACGTGCAAAAAAAACTTTTGATATGCAAACATAGAGGGAATTCAACATGGGCAACATGGTGTACCTAAAGATGCATCTGTAAGGTTCCCAACCTTTAATAAGGTAGAGATCCCTGTGTTTACAATGCTAGTTCCTGGATCAATAGCTAGCATCCATAATTAAGATATAATATCAAGATACAAAGGTCATAATACAACTTTATAACTAGGAATAAAATAATTATTACATCTTACATAGCTCCTTTGGCTATCTCATTACAATGCAGTAGAATTACTATAGCATGGGGTCCTTCATCTTCAAAGTGCCACAGGCAATCATGTTGGTTGTAGACTTGTAATCCTATTCAACACACTTCACTAACATCAAACAAACCTGCAACATAATAAGTTGCAGCCACAAGGGTCAATACATTTGAATTATATTGGCAAGTTTCACTACTATGTAGAAATAAGTGGATCCTATCATTACATGCATATTTGGCTAAGTAGGGTTTAGGCTCATTTGCAGAAAGCAATATAGTTTTATCCTATCTTTTCAAAATAGTTCTGATCTTTTGTCAAATCTTTCTGAACTACTTGGAAAACTCCAAGTGCTTCTAATCCCTGGTTGTCACCATCAAGTTCTACTTTGAGAAATTGGAATGTCGAGATCTTCCATAGCTTCAGGCCTTAGTTGCTCAGAGTTGTCCATAACCGGTGACACGGCTAAGTACTTAGAATTTGATCTTCTGCAGAAGTTGTACACTTTATCCACATGACACAATCTCGTCTTGATGCCACCAGTGGCCGCTGGATAAGTACTCACCAAAATGGAGTACTGGCAGATCGAGAATGTGACAAAGTCTTTCCATAGAAGTCCTCCCAATACACAATGCTAGCTTGTCAACCAGGCAGCAATGTAGGGATAAATTTCCCATACGTAATTCTAGTTAACCTGAAGATGCCAATGCATGGGTCTTCCACTATGTAGTTGACTAAGCCAGAGCCCATTTAGCATGTGGCTGTACACGGAAGCCACTGTACGAGAAACATGTTCAATTTCTAAGTCCCTAGGTGGTTTTCTTCTAGTGCACATACAAAAAGATAGCCATATAAACATGGTTCCCTTTGTTGCCACCATGTCCAAAACTTGAGTATCCTTTTCCACCCAGGTGGTTCATTGAGTACTTATTTTATTATATAAAACATATATCTTTCCAACACTTCATATAATCATATCATGTATCCCATCCCAAATATATAGCAGGGCTAAGCTTACTACAACTACAATGTTTTCACTAATGAAGATATAAGGGTATCCTATTAGGATTTAGCATAGCATAAAATATAGTAGTCCTTGTCATGCATGTTACAAAAATCCACTAAGTGTAATGAAAATAGTAGGACATGGATGATAGTGTCACTTGCCTTTTTAGTAGGGGGTATTGGTTCACTTCTTGATCTTGCAAATATCACACTCTTCTAAATTCACTACAATTCAATCAAGCAAACACAAATTCAACTAGCATTCAAACCATTTCACCACATAAAATAACAAAAACATGGCCATGCATGCAAGCAGGCAAAAGATAGTTTTATTTGGAAAAGTGGTTTCTACTAGGCTCTAAACATTTTCAAGATCACATTGGTCATTTACAAAAGTGGTAAAACCATTTGCAAAAGGTTTCATCTCATAAACCAAATATTATGCTAAGGTGATATTTTATGTTGTTGAAAATATCTTTTAGCAAAGTAATGACTTTATATGGTTCATAAAATATGTTATTAAATCTCAAAACTTGGTGTTTAGGACCAGAAGGTTTGAATCAAATCATTTCCCAAAGGCTTTACTCAAAAATCATTTCTAAACCATAAACAATATTTTTATTTGACTAGAAATGAGCTAACTCAAATATTTATTCCTTAACTTCACAAAATACATTTTTAAATCCATAAGTTGATTCCTAGTGTCAGCAGGTTCAAAACAAACCACTTAGCAAAGATTTCACTTTAAAAATATATCTAGAACAATTTTTATATTCAAACTATGCCTACACATGTTTCTGCAAATTCAACCAAATTTCCTGAAGCAAAACATTAAACAAAGTGCATGGTTGCAAGGTACTTGTTCTTCTGATTCCATTGATATAAAATTTGCAAAATTTGGACGTGTAGAATTAAAGTTATGAATTTTACAAGTTTGCATATCTAATAGATTCTAACTTCTGTTTTAATTCCAACTCTGACCACGTGGCTCGATACTATTGGTCGGTAACGGTTCGTGCGGATCGACTAATACGGGCCACAGTATGTTACTTAAAACGCATGGCGCAGATGGACGCGTAACCTTTCGTTTAAAATCTAATCTGATCCTTTTGATCCAGATCCGATGGACCACAGCGCATTGACCATGGTTTGGCGGCGCTGGCGGCGGCGGACGGCGGCGCACGCTCGGGCGGTGAGCTTGGAGATGATTCAGGAAGCGAGGGAGGGAGTGAGTATGCTCACAGTGATCGCAGTGACGCCCTGATGCTCAAGGTGAGGTCGGCTACTCGAGGGGCGCACCGGAGCAGCAGCTATTGCTCGTCGGAGCTAGCGGCGGCGCCAGATGCTTCTGTTTGTCGACAGGGATGGAGTTTGAGGGCGCGCTAAGGCAAACGGAACACGGGGTTAGATGTGTACTGCACTGGGGATCATGGGAGCGTCATCGAGAAGTATCGGGGCGGTCTGAGCTTACCAGGGGGCTCGCCGGAGCAATGGCAGACGACGGCGGTGCTCTGTTGTTGAGGTTGCCGAGGCTAGGGAACGTGCACGGGTGAGTGGTTCGTGCCGGGCGATGCGCAAGGAGAGGGGGAGCAGGATAGTGTGCACTAGGAGGCGAGGGGAGGAGCTATGTCGCCGGAATTGGCCGGTGAAGCTTGTCGGTGCAGAGGGGTTCGAGCTCGCGATTCTCGCAGCCTGGAGGCAGAGAGGAGGTGTGGCTTGGGGGGAATGGAAGAGGAGAGCAAGGCGTTTAATACAGTGTGGTCTCTGGAGGAATTAACGTAGGAAATTAAGCGAATTCATCGCCGGAGTTACTCGGCTGGGAACGACAGCGAGGAACTGTTCGCGAGGTTGATGACGCTGCGCTGGCCAGTGGGTCCCATTCATCAGCGAGAGAGAGAGTGGGAGTGGGGTCCACTGATCAGCGACTGTGAGGGTGTGTTCCTGGGTGAAAAACGTTTCGCCAGAGGGGGTTTGGTTGGGCTGCGTTGCTGGGCTTACTGGACTGGGCTAGATGGGTTGGGTTAGTTTCATTTTTTTATACTAAAAGCTTTTCTTTTTCTGTTTTGATTTTCTTTCAAACAATTCAAACTCCATTTGAATTCAAACCACCACCAAACTTTTGGGTATAATTCCATTCTGTTTATCAACATAATCCAAAGTCCAAAATAGAACAATTACTTTTAGGGTTTATTATTTATTAAAAATAAATAAATAGGCTTTAGTCTTTATTTCAAATAGGATTCAAATATGTTTAAAACTCTATTTGACTATAAATTCCTACAAAATCTTTTCAGTAGGTTTTATTTGAAAAATAAAACACCTTGAAATATAATTTAAAATACTTTGATAAGTTTTTAATGATCATTCAAAATAGGAAAATGTCTATACTTGAATGAAATTTGTATATAAATAAATCCTCATGGTTTTATTTAAATAAACCTTTACTATTTTTATCAAACAAAATATTTTATTTTAAATGCTTGGCCAAGATTTAATTTGGCTCTTTAAAAAAATAGTCCTTATTCATTATTTCTACCTTTGCTTATAAAAACCATATCTTTTTATTTAAAGATCCAAAAATGGTAATTCGAACTATTATAACTTTATTTATTATTTTTTATATTTTTAAATCCCTTTAGGATTCTATTTGATCAAAATAGGTTTTGATGTTTCCATTTGGAATCAAAAAGTTTCTTCTCACCCTAAATTTCAACAATTGTTTAATTTGTTTATTTATTTTTCACATTTCAAAATTTGGAAATTTTGGGATGTGACAGGCTACCACCCTTAAAAGAAATCTCGTCCCGAGATTTGGGAAGGCTAGGGTTACAAGTTGGCTTGAAGACAACTAGGGTACTACCACCCTTAAAAGAAAGTCTCATAGGGTTACATTGATGGTTCACTTAACTATGGGTTCAACACTTGATATCCAGACAAGGAATCCTTATTTGACTCTTCTGAGTTAACTAGTTCCTGACATCCACTTCTTCTATCTCTTCAAAGTTCCCATCCATGTCAATGTGGTTCACATGTCCTTTCTGGGTCACATTAGAATCATTTCCATTGGATCTTCTAGCATCCTTTTTCTTTTTCTTCTCAGGACAGTCTGATGCATAGTGTCCAAGTTCCTTACAATTATAGCACTGCAAATGGCTGATGTCTTTCTTCCTGAAAGTGTCATGTTGGTTCTGACCAAGGTCATCTCCATTGTCAGTATCATTTCCATTATTATCACTTCCATTGTTGTTGTGGTGATACTGATGTGGTTCAGAATCCTCATTGTTCTTTTTGAATGAACGCTTCTTTTGTGATGATCCTGAGTGATACTTGAGTTTATGCTTCCTCTTTCTATTCTCAACTTGATTCATCTTGTTTTTCAAAATGGTGGCTTTGTCATAGAGTGATTGATAAGTTGGGACATAGGCAACAGCTAGCTGCAGGTTCAACTCATCATTAAGTCCTTCAAGAAATTTCTCATTTCTCTTAGCATCTGTGTCAACTTCATCCGGTGCATAGCGTGCCAGATTGTTGAATTCTTCAATATACTCAGCCACACTGAGGTGACGCTGTTTCAGATTGTGGAACTCCTTTTTCTTCAAGTTCATCACTCCAGCTGAGATGTGAGATGTACGGAAACCATCCTCAAAAATATCCCATGTCACATCCTCAAGGGGAGTAGTGATCTGAAAGTTGTCCCACCATGTTGCTGTTGGTCCTTCAAGCAGATGTGATGCGAACCTAACTTTTTCTTCATTGGTGCAGCCAATAGTCACTAAGTCCTTATTCACCGAACGTAACCAATCATTGGCTACCATTAGGTCAGTTGTTCCAGAGAACCTTGCAGACCTTAGTTTCAAAAACTTGGTGAGCATATCATGTGCTGGAGGATTATTCTGATTGTTGTTGTTGTTGTTGTTGTTGTTGTTGTTCTGATTCTGTATGAACGTGGTCATCATCTCCGTCTGAGCTATCATCATCTGCTGCATCTCAGGAGTGATGTTGTTATTGTTGTTTTGGTTGAGGTTGGCACGACGGGGAGGCATCTGTCGGTTTGATAGGGATAAGTAATGATGGATAGGTCTAAAGAAGTTCTAACACACCATCCAAAACAATCAAGTTCAAATCAAACAATCAAGCAATCATCAAGCAACTACTCACTTAACAACTCATGAGCTTAACCCATGAGTTGAAGGAAACAACAAGTTTTCTTAAAATAATCAACCTAGTATAGTCATACCTTATAGGTCAATATGATCCATACACTAACATGATATCAATGTCTTTGGTATGCAATCTAATGTCTCTTGGTTCTCACTTGTAGTCCTTGGTGATGTCTAAGTTGAAGTCCTTGGTGAAACTAAAGTTGAAGTCATTGGTCATGGTAAAGACTTTGTCCATCAAGTTGAAAAGGAAGAGGTGTAGAATTCAAAAACCAAAAGGTTGAGGAAAGAGTTTATAAGATTGTTTGTAAATAAGTTTTGGAACAATAACAACTCCTATTTTTCTAAGGGGTTTTGTCCAATCCTAGGGTTGCAATCCTACAGGCAACACAGTGCTCTGATACCATCTGTAAGATTCCCAACCTTTAATAAGGTAGAGATCCCTGTGTTTACAATGCTAGTCCCTGGATCAATAGCTAGCATCCACAGTTAAGAAGTAATATCAAGATACAAAGGTCATAATACAACTTTATAACCAGGAATAAAATAATTTATTACATCTTACATAGCTCCTTTGGCTATCTCATTACAATGCAGCAGAATTACTATAGCATGGGGTCCTTCATCTTCAAAGTGCCACAGGCAATCATGTTGGTTGTAGACTTGTAATCCTATTCAACACACTTCACTAACATCAAACAAACCTGCAACATAATAAGTTGCAGCCACAAGGGTCAATACATTTGAATTGTATTGGCAAGTTTCACTACTATGTAGAAATAAGTGGATCCTATCATTACATGCATATTTGGCTCAGTAGGGTTTAGGCTCATTTGCAGAAAGCAATATAGTTTTATCCTATCTTTTCAAAATAGTTTTGATCTTTTGTCAAATCTTTCTAAACTACTTGGAAAACTCCAAGTGCTTCTAATCCCTGGTTGTCACCATCAAGTTTTACTTTGAGAAATTGGAATGTCGAGATCTTCCATAGCTTCAGGCCTTAGTTGCTCAGAGTTGTCCATAACCCGGGACACATCTAAGTACTTAGAATTTGATCTTCTGCAGAAGTTGTACACTTTACCCACATGACACAATCTCTTCTTGATGCCACCAGTGGCCGCTGGATAAGTACTCACCAAAATGGAGTACTGGCAGATCGAGAATGTGACAAAGTCTTTCCATAGAAGTCCTCCCAATACACAATGCTAGCTTGTGAACCAGGCAGCAATGTAGGGATAAATTTCCCATACACAATTCTAGTTAACCTGAAGATGCCAATGCATGGGTCTTCCACTATGTAGTTGACTAATCCAGAGCCCATTTAGCATGTGGCTGTACACGGAAGCCACTGTACGAGAAACATGTTCAATCTCTAAGTCCCTGGGTGGTTTTCTTATAGTGCACATACAAAAAGATAGCCATATAAACATGGTTCCCTTTGTTGCCACCTTGTTCAAAACTTGAGTATCCTTTTCCACCCAGGTGGTTCATTGAGTACTTGTTTTATTATATAAAACATATATCTTTCCAACACTTCATATAATCATATCATGTTTCCCATCCCAAATATATAGCAGGGCTAAGCTTACTACAACTACAATGTTTTCACTAATGAAGATATAAGGGTATCCTATTAGGATTTAGCATAGCATAAAATATAGTAGTCCTTGTCATGCATGTTACAAAAATCCACTAAGTGTAATGAAAATAGTAGGACATGGATGATAGTGTCACTTGCCTTTTTAGTAGGGGGTATTGGTTCACTTCTTGATCTTGCAAATATCACACTCTTCTAACTTCACTACAATTCAATCAAGCAAACACAAATTCAACTAGCATTCAAACCATTTCACCACATAAAATAACAAAAACATGGCCATGCATGCAAGCAGGCAAAAGATAGTTTTATTTGGAAAAGTGGTTTCTACTAGGCTCTAAACATTTTCAAGCTCACATTGGTCATTTACAAAAGTGGTAAAACCATTTGCAAAAGGTTTCATCTCATAAACCAAATATTATGCTAAGGTGATATTTGATGTTGTTGAAAATATCTTTTATCAAAGTAATGAATTTATATGGTTCATAAAATATGTTATTAAATCTCAAAACTTGGTGTTTAGGATCAGAAGGTTTGAATCAAATCATTTCCCAAAGGCTTTACTCAAAAATCATTTTTCAACCATAAACAATATTTTTATTTGACTAGAAATGAGCTAACTCAAATATTTATTCCTTAACTTCACAAAATACATTTTTAAATCCATAAGTTGATTCCTAGGGTCAGTAGGTTCAAAACAAACCACTTAGCAAAGATTTCACTTTAAAAATATATCTAGAACAATTTTTATATTCAAACTATGCCTACACATGTTTCTGCAAATTCAACCAATTTTACAGAACCAAAACATTAAAAAAAAGTGCATGGTTGCAAGGTACTTGTTCTGCTGATTCCATTGATATAAAATTTGCAAAATTTGGACGTGGAGAATTAAAGTTATGAATTTTACAAGTTTGCATATCTAATAGATTCTAATTTTTGTTTTAATTCCAACTCTGACCATGTGGCTCGATACTATTGGTCGGTAACGGTTCGTGCGGATCGACTAATACTGGCCGCAGGATCTTACTTAAAACGCACGGCGCAGATGGACGCGTACCCTTTCGTTTAAAATCTAATCTGATCCTTTCGATCCAGATCCGACGGACCACAGCGCATTGACCATGGTTTGGCAGCGCTGGCGGCGGCGGACGGCGGTGCACGCTCGGGCGGTGAGCTTGGCGATGATTCAGGAAGCGAGGAAGGGAGTGAGTATACTCAAAGTGATCGCAGTGACACGCTGATGCTCAAGGTGAGGTCGGCTACTCGAGGGGCGCACCGGAGCAGCGGCTATTGCTCGTCGGAGCTAGCGGCGGCGCCAGATGCTTCTGTTTGTCGACAGGGACGGAGTTTGAGGGCACGCTAAGGCAAACGGAACACGGGGTTAGATGTGTACTGCACTGGGGATCATGGGAGCGTCATCGAGAAGTACCGGGGCGGTATGAGCTTACCAGGGGGGCTCGTCGGAGCAATGGCAGACGATGGCGACGCTCTGTTGTTGAGGTTGCCGAGGCTAGGGAACGCGCACAGGTGAGTGGTTGGTGCCGGGCGATGCGCAAGGAGAGGGGGAGCAGGATAGTGTGCACTGGGAGGCGAGGAGAGGAGCTACGTCGCCGGAATTGGCCGGTGAAGCTTGTCGGTGCAGAGGGGTTCGAGCTCGCGATTCTCGCAGCCTGGAGGCAGAGAGGAGGTGTGGCTTGGGGGAATGGAAGAGGAGAGCGAGGCGTTTAATCGAGGGTGGTCTCTGGAGGAATTAACCTAGGCAATTAAGCGAATTCATCGCCGGAGTTAATCGGCTGGGAACGGCAGCGAGGAACTGGTCGCGAGGTTGATGACGCTGCGCTGGCCAGTGGGTCCCATTCGTCAGCGAGAGAGAGAGAGTGGGAGTGGGGTCCACTGATCAGCGACTGTGAGGGTGTGTTCCTGGGTGAACAACGTTTTGCCAGAGGGGGTTTAGTTGGGCTGCGCTGCTGGGCTTACTGGACTGGGCCAGATGGGTTGGGTTAGTTTCATTTTTTTTTACTGAAAGCTTTTCTTTTTCTGTTTTGAATTTCTGTTTTGATTTTATTTCAAACAATTCAAACTCCATTTGAATTCAAACCACCACCAAACTTTTGGGTATAATTCCATTCTGTTTATCAACATAATCCAAAGTCCAAAATAGAACAATTATTTTTAGGGTTTATTATTTATTAAAAATAAATAAATAGGCTTTAGTCTTTATTTCAAATAGGATTCAAATATGTTTAAAACTCTATTTGACTTTATAAATTCCTACAAAATCTTTTCAGTAGGTTTTATTTGAAAAATAAAACACCTTGAAATATAATTTAAAATACTTTGATAAGTTTTTAATGATCATTCAAAATAGGAAAATGTCTATACTTGAATGAAATTTGTATATAAATAAATCCTCATGGTTTTATTTAAATAAACCTTTACTATTTTTATCAAACAAAATATTTTATTTTAAATGCTTGGCCAAGATTTAATTTGGCTCTTTTAAAAAAATAGTCCTTATTCATTATTTCTACCTTTGCTTATAAAAACCATATCTTTTTATTTAAAGATCCAAAAATGGTAATTCCAACTATTATAACTTTATTTATTATTTGTTTATCTTTTTAAATCCCTTTAGGATTCTATTTGATCAAAATAGGTTTTGATGTTTCCATTTGGAATCAAAAAGTTTCTTCTCACCCTAAATTTCAACAATTGTTTAATTTGTTTATTTATTTTTCACATTTCAAAATTGGAAAATTTTAGGATGTGACAGCATCCCTGCCGCGAGACATCACCAGGACTCAGAAATGCACTTGAACTCAGGGCCGAGCCGAAAAATCCAAGGCTATGTGCGAAACTTTAAATTGGGCCCCTATTTTATTAAAAAATAACTAATAAAAATTATAATTTATATGGTATAATAATTTAAAAAATAGCTAGATATATTAAAAATTATGTCTATTCAACTCCTAATTACATAATATTTATTTAAACAAATTCATTCCTTTAATTTTCTATGGAATGAAATTGTCAATGCTATCTTCATAATCAGTCTCATGAATCAACTGGATAAGAAAAATCTTGATCAAATGGGAGCTACAAATTGACAACCACGCAATAATGAAGATATAGAGCAGGGTTGGGTATGTACATGTCTTAATTAGTTGGACTTTTCATTAGAAGAACTACTCTCGACGCATGTAGATTCCAAACTCATGGTAAAATCGTCTTAGGTAAGAGGAAACACGTAGTTTAAAAACTAGACATGACCGACCAGAATAAATCTAAACTAGATGTTATTTTTGTTTCTCTAAGTAACAACAATACCAGAAAATACAAACTAGAGCTTATGTTGGTTTTTGAAGAGCTACCGTTGGAATAGCAAAAGAAAAGAGAGAAAAAAAGAGTTTGTTATACACATGTCTTAGATAGATTTCTAACATAATAATTACTCTGGGCGCCTTTAGATTCTTAAATCGTGGTAAAATCATCTTAGAAAATCGTTTAAAAGGAAGCATGTAGTTTAAAAACCATATAGGACCGACCAGAAAATACTAAAAAGTTGAACTTTCCTCAAAATACTATGACCCGTTTCGTATACTGGAAAAAGTTGGTCAGCTATCCTACCAGCTATGGCTACCTGCTGGGACTCTACTAAACGATGTCTTCCACATGAATCTATTGAAGCGACATCTTAGTCCAAAAGAAGTATCAAATCCTACCCTACCTATGCTCACTCTAGATGGAAAAATCGAAGTGGCGCCGGTTGTAGTGCATCAATACCGTCAGATTCCTCGCTCAGTGTGACATTCCCGTTCCTCAATTTCTCATATTCATTGTGAAAATTTACCTCTAGAAGAAGGCACTCTGAACCTACACATTAAAAAAGTGTAGATATATTTTATTTATAAAACTAAAACATCTTATATTTTAAAACGGAGGGAGTACTTGCCAGGATTCTAGCTCCATCGGGACTACATTTCCATCGTTCTATCCTTGAAGTATGCTCTCATGCATGCAATATTATCAGACCCTGTATCTTCATCAGATGACAGAAGCACGAGCACATCTTCAGTTAGTGAACAACTAGAATTTGCCAGTAATGTTTCATTATGATCCAAGCGCTAAGATTGTAATAAGCTAGTTAGCCTTGAATGGCACTTAAGGTGTAATTATTGTACTAAATTAAGTGGATGTGTGGCTCTCTAGGACTCGTTATAACCAGGGAGAAAGGGAGTTTGGGCGACACGTGATCCAAAACCCTAAATACCTTGTTCTTACTCCTGCTACCTTCCTTTGCAAGTGAGCATTAGCTTCCTACTTTCTTGCAATTTACCTACATGTCTTGTCTTTGATCTATCATTTAGCTCTCTATTTTGTGCTAAATTCCCCATCTTTGAACTTATCTATACTAAGGTCCTAATAAGTGACAAGGCCGTTAATTATTGCGATATTTCTGATGTGGGAGATCAGACGGAAGCAGGGTGGATGGCGGGGGAAGAGGAGCTGGAGAGAGCAGGAGGTCCATGTTGGTTGGAGAAACCACGAGGCCCATGTTGGCTGGCCACGAGAAGCATGCTACAGTATGCACCTTGGGTCCCATAAGAAGCCCATATGTGGTCTAGAACTCGAGTGAAAGGAGGATAACGATCTAACCACTGTGTTAGTTTGCAAAACTCGATACACTTGTTAGGATACTTTATGCATGCTAAGGTTCCCACATATACTGCTGCTACAAGACCTACACTCTCAAAGGGAGGAGATTAGGAGATGCTAGACATGTAGTACTATATGTTTTCATCTTCTTTTTATTAATCTTACTATATGCATAACCTGATATAATTATGATTCTTGATGTGCACTGAATCTGTTTTTTTATGTTTGTCTGTAAATGTAGAAGCGGGAGTAGCAAAAAATCAAGGTGAGAGGATGTAAATACTTTTGATGACTCTGATGATCACGAGAGCAACGATCAAGGATGGCAGCATTCATCTTTGATTTTTTGATTTCCTTTATGTTACACCAAAAAACTTGGTTTGCCAATTTTACGTGTAATGCTAACAAAAAAAACAGGAATGATGGCAACAACAAGACCAATGCTACACCTCCTCCACCACTTGTTAACAAAAAGACAGATATGTATGGACAAAGTTCTGAATTTAAATTATTTCCTTCTTTCCAAAACTAAAGGTTTAACCTGATCTATGAACCATCCACCTAGTTTGCCCGCATCTTTTCGGTTACTTTTACATGCATCAATATACTTGGTGGTATACAAATGAAGACATATAAAATTCACGTATTGTATTTCTTTTTTATATAGATTTACTCCCCTTTTTAGTGAGAACTGTTAAGTAGCCCAACAACACAACAACCAGTCACAAAAATCATTAAAAATGTGGCAATGACATACATGAAATAAATGATGACGAGAAAGAAACAACTCCGAAAGCTAAAGAGGAAGCTATGTTAAATACTTTCAAACTAAAGGATGCATTGATGCCAAACACTACACGAATAGGAAGCTACGCTGACGGCCTGTCGCTACGTCGACGGCCAAACGTCGGGGCCGTCGGCGTAGCCATCGTCCAGACCACCCCCTCCAAGCAGCCGTCGGCGTATAATTGCCCTTGGCGTATCCTATGCTACGCCGACGGCTGCCCTCGGCGTAGCATACGCCGACGGCTGCTCTCGGCGTAGCTATTTTTTCTTTTACCTCATTACACTTTGAAAAATCATAACTAAATCATTCTAATTCAGAAAAATACAAATAATATATCAAAATTTGCAGAAAAATAAGACCTATCTATATACACTCAAATATTATACATTTGTAAATAAAAATTAAGTGAAACATAAAATATTATATATAGTTTAAAACGGGCATAAAAAATTCAAAAATGATCGAAACAATACGAAACCTTTGCGTGGTGTCATATTATATAAAATAGTTACAAGGAAAAATATCAAACTTGATATATTGATTATGTCTGAAAAAAACTTCACAAAAGACCTATCTCATTCGAGGTTTCTCGGCTTTCGGGTCAAATGACCAATGTTATGGCTAGAATCAAGGCATAGTTTGTGATAATGTGCCCATATTATATATACATGTGCATCATGGGATGGCGAACAATGTTACAGGAGGAAGTTTTCCTTTTCGTCGCACCAAAAAGCCATTTTTCATTTTTCGAGCATAAAAAGGACGGTTTTGTGAAGCAACCACCAAATGGCTAATTCAAAATACTACCACCATATTTTACAAAAATACTAGACCATCTTATATGGACAATGTACCAACATGAGAATCTTAAACCTTTCCGTCCATCCCTGGTGAAAAAGACAAATTCCTGCCGAATCGGTAGAAAGTGGGTCAGATATGAACTACAGGTACATGATCCGATGCTCATGTTTTTTTACAAAAATCATTTTTAGGTTCACAATATGCTATTTTATCAAAGATCTAATGCAAGTTTAGCGAGGCTCGGCCCCGAGCTAAGAATCTTCATGCCCGTCGTTCGACAAAGTTTGACGATAGTTTAAAACGAGCATAAAAAATTCAAAAACGATAGAAACAATACGAAACCTTCGCGTGATGTCATATTATATGAAATAGTTACAAGTAAAAATATCAAAATTGGTATATTGATTATGTCTGAAAAACCTTAACAAAATTACCTATCTCATTCGAGGTTTTTTGGCTTTCGGGTCAAATGACCAATGTTATGGCTAGAATCAAGGCATAGTTTGTGATAATGTGCCCATATTATATATACATGTGCATCATGGGATGGCGAACAATGTTGCAGGAGAAAGTTTTCCTTTTCGTCGCACCAAAAAGCCATTTTTCATTTTTCGAGCAGAAAAAGGACGGTTTTGTGAAGCAACCACCAAATGGCTAATTCAAAATGCTACCACCATATTTTACAAAAAATACTAGAACACCTTATATGGACAATGTACCAACGTGAGAATCTTAAACCTTTCCGTCCATCCCTGGTGAAAAAGACAAATTCCTGCCGAATTGGTAGAAAGTGGATCAGATATGAACTACAGGTACATGATCCGATGCTCATGTTTTTTTACAAAAATCATTTTTAGGTTCACAATATGCTATTTTATCAAAGATCTAATGCAAGTTTAGCGAGGCTCGGCCCCGAGCTAAGAATCTTCATGCCCGTCGTTCGACAAAGTTTGACGATAGTTTAAAACGGGCATAAAAAATTCAAAAACGATCGAAACAATACGAAACCTTCGTGTGGTGTCATATTATATGAAATAGTTACAAGGAAAAATATCAAACTTGTTATATTGATTATGTCTGAAAAAAACCTTCACAAAATGACCTATCTCATTCGAGGTTTCTTGGCTTTCGGGTCAAATGACCAATGTTATGGCTAGAATCAAAGCATACTTTGTGATAATATGCCCATATTATGTATACATGTGCATCATGGGATGGCGAACAATGTTGCAGGAGGAAGTTTTCCTTTTCGTCGCACCAAAAATTCATTTTTCATTTTTCGAGCATAAAAAAGGACGGTTTCGTGAAGCAACCACCAAATGGCTAATTCAAAATGCTACCATCACATTTTACAAAAATACTAGACCACCTTATATGGATAATATCCCAACAAGGGAATCTTAAACCTTTCCGTCCATCCCTCGTGAAAAAGACAAATTCCTGCCAAATCGGTAGGAAGTGGGTCAGATATGAACTACAGGTACATGATCCGATGCTCATGTTTTTTTACAAAAATCATTTTTAGTTTCAAAATATGCTATTTTATCAAAGATCCAATGCAAGTTTAGCGAGGCTCGGCCCTGAGCTAAGAATCTTCATGCCCGTCGTTCGACAAAGTTTGACGATAGTTTAAAACGGGCATGAAAAATTGAAAAACGATCAAAACAATGCGAAACCTTCGTGTGGTGTCATATTATATGACATGGTTACAAGTAAAATATCAAACTTGGTATATTAATTATGTCTGAAAAACCCTTCACAAAATGACCTATCTCATTTGAGGTTTCTTGGCTTTCGGGTCAATTGACCAATGTTATGGCTAAAATCAAGGCATAGTTTGTGATAATATGCTCATATTATGCATACATGTGCATCATGGGATGGCGAACAATGCTGCAGGAGGAAGTTTTCCTTTTCTTCGCACCAAAAAGCCATTTTCCATTTTCCGAGCACAAAAAAGAATGATTTTGTGAAGCAACCACCAAATGGATAATTCAAAATGCTACCACCACATTTTACAAAAATACTAGACAAACTTATATGGACAATGTCCCAACAGGGGAATCTTAATCCTTTCCATCCATCCCTGGTGAAAAAGACAAATTCCTGCTGAATCAGTAGGAAGTGGGTCAGATATGAACTACAGGTACATGATCCGATGCTCATGTTTTTTTACAGAAATCATTTTTAGGTTCACAATATGCTATTTTATCAAAGATCCAATGCAAGTTTAGCGAGGCTCGGCCCCGAGCTAAGAATCTTCATGCCCGTCGTTCGACAAAGTTTGACGATAGTTTAAAACGGGTATAAAAAATTCAAAAACAATCAAAACAATGCGAAACCTTCGCGTGGTGTCATATTATGTGACATAGTTACAAGGAAAAATATCAAACCTGGTATATTGATTACGTCTAAAAAACCTTCACAAAATGACCTATCTCATTCGAGGTTTCTTGGCTTTTGGATCAAATGACCAATGTTATGGCTAGAATCGAGACATAGTTTGTGATAACGTGCCCATATTATGCATACATGTGCATCATGGGATGGCGAACAATATTGCATTAGGAAGTTTTCCTTTTCGTCGAACAAAAAAGCCATTTTCCAATTTCCGAGCATAAAAAACGGACGATTTTGTGAATCAACCACCAAATGGCTAATTCAAAATGCTACCACCATATTTTAAAAAATATTAGACCATCTTATATAGACAATGTCCCAACAGGGAGATCTGAAACCTTTCCGTCCACCTCTGGTGAAAAAGACAAAATCCTGCCGAATCGGTAGGAAGTGGGTCATATATGAACTACAGGTACATGATCCGATGCTTATGTTTTTTTAGAAAAATCATTTTTAGGTTCACAATATGCTATTTTATCAAAGGTCCAATGCAAGTTTTCCTTTTCATCGCACCAAAAAGGCATTTTTTATTTTCTAAGCACAAAAAGGGGATTTTCTGAAGCAACCATCAAATAGCTAATTCAAAAAGGAGGGTTAGTATTTAGTTGATATGGATATCATATTTGGATTCCTCTCATTTTTCTGATCAATTTAGACATATTATTTGCCGAATTCCAATTTACGCATTTAAAGATATTAATTATTCCATATTAAATAGAAAAATACAAAAAAGTAAAATTGTTATATTTTTATTTGAATTCAATAATATTTTTACTTATTCATTAATGTTTACTTAAATAATTATTTATAATTTCAAAAAATACAAACATGTGACACGATGATATAAGAGTTAACAGGATTGATATCATAGTATTGTCAACAATGTATGAATTATTTTGCGGAAACAGATTCTGAAAGAACTAGGAAGTTAAGCGTGCTGAAGCTGGAGTAGTATTATGATGGGTGGCCGGCCGGAAAATTTGACCAAGACTGCAATTTAATTAAATATTAAGTGTAATTAGTGTTAAAAATGTTCAAAGTGAGAGATTAACAATTCTAACAATTCAAAGATTAAAAAAATTAAGAAAAATAATAATTTTTTTAAAAGAAAAATGTTTTTGCAACCGGCCGACAGGCTATGCCGACGGCCGCTACGCCAAGGGCAAAGCCGTCGGCTTAGCGTATGCCGACGGTATTTCTATACGCCGACGGCCTGTATGTGCTCCGCCGAGGGTATTGACATAGTTAAGCTCTCCTATTTTTCCTCCATATTCTTAATCTTTGGGAGTAGTATAAACTGGATCCAACGGCTTAGATGCGCGGGTATTTTAGACTTTTTCAAGCGCTAGAGCTAGGCCACGCGAGCGCTCACATGTCGCGCTTGGTCTCAGTTTCTTCTTTTGCTCATGCATGGCCGGCAGAATGAAGCACAACGACTCTCTCTCCTTCGTCGACACCGTGAGCTGGAGCCACTCATTGACTCGCCGTTTGGAGCCACCGCCAACAACTTAACCTCCACCTCTGGCGCCGCCTTTCCCCTGGAGCTGGACATGGGTTACATGGTCAGGACCGAGCAACCCGCGCCGCGCCACAGTAGCAGATGCAGATCCCCTACTTCTCTTATCCGGCGATGGCGAACGGCAACCCTGACAGTGTCGGCTACTCGCAGTACCAGGCCACGGCAAACCTGATGGGATCTGTGGAGGGCTGGAGGCATTACAGGCCAGAGGCGTCGTCGCCGTTCATGCTGCTGGGCCCATTACTAGGTGGCAGTCGTCATACTTGGACTTAGACGACATCTGCTTAGAGCCCCTCATGGAATTGACGGCTTGACGCACGCCTGCAAGGCGCCGGTGCAGCGCCACGGGACCTGCATCGAAGATTGCTTGGCCATGGTGACCACTGTGTGGCTGGAATTGCGCGAGGCATGCTTGAAGGAGGTGCTCCTCCGCATGGCACGAACCAAGATGCGCAGGTTTGCCCCTGCCGGGCAGCACTCCAGCACGAACGTCTGGGTGCCCATGGAGGCGAGCGCCTCGGATAGCCGGACCGTCGCCCACCATGGCCACAGGCAGGGGGCGTGCTGGCGAGCAGGTGGAGCAGGAGATGGAGAGGCTACCTAGGAAGTGGCAGGCGGTGGACATCCCTTCCATGGTTCCATTGGGTCAGAGGTTGGAGACGACAAAGGGGAAGAAATTAGCTAATCTTTATTTTTTCCATGTGGGACCGATTTTGCCCTCGCGAGGTCAGTAGTATGATTTATACTTGTCATCATTTTGGCACTAGTATAAACTGTCGTGGACCTTTAGATGGATGAAAATAGACGGTTGTTATTTATTTAAGGATACCACAAAACTTTTCTAATCTTTGGATACTCATTACACCAACTTTATGTCGAAACAGGTGCCAGAAAAGTGATTCATGGATGGGACCTAGAAATTACAGGTACTTAAAGACTATCAAATATTTGGAATTTTATGTTGTTTTTTTCAAAATAGAGACATAGCTCCGGCCTCTGCATTGAATGATGCATGCAGTCTTTATTGCTTTCTTAAAAGTTATGTCTTACAAAAAAAATACATCATGGGTCACTCAGGGTGGATACATGTATGATATATCAGCCATCTAAAGAATAAGGATAACATGATGTAATGCTGCCTCAACATGATATTGCACAATCAAAACGCCAGCTAAACCGGTCTTACAAATCCCATGCAACCATTTCTAATTGGTTGCACCTAAAATCTATAGCCTAGCGCAACTCTGTAGGCTGCAGGTACAACAAAGTACGTATGCAATAAACTGCCGTAGGAATAACCTGTATAAAAGAAGATTTTTTTAAGATATAATCATTTCGTGTGTTCCATATAGCCCATAATATAGCACGAACTTCTATTCGGATTTGTACTTTATTATTCTTCAGAACACCCTAAAGCCAATTCGCAAAAAGATTTGTTATATTCCGTGGAGGTGTAATATTAAAAGTTATATGAACAACACGCCAAAGTATCTTTCAAGGGGCATGAGATAAATAAATGTTCTATTGTTTCATCTTGGTCACAAAAGCAATATTTTTTATTTCCTTGCCAATTTCTCTTGGCCAAATTATCTTTCCTGAGCAGAACACAATAAATGAAGGAACCAAATAAAAATCCTAATTTTTAGTGGAACATTAAGCTTCCAAATATATCTACGGAGGAAAACGGTATGATCATTCATGTAATCTACATACATTGATTTGACCGAAAAACTTTCCAAAGTTGTTAGTTTCCAAACAAAAACATTTGGTTGTGCTGATAGCTGAACATCCATTAGCCTATGCACTAGATGTAACCACCTCGTCCATTTGTTCCATGTTAAGACCCTCCTAAAGGCTATATTCAGAGGGTTGCCAGACAGAACTTGAGCCACTGTGACTTCTTTTCTTTGGACGATATTGTAAGGAACCTCTACCAAAGAAGTCATCTTTCACTCTCATGAGGCCTTTTCAGAATGGGGAGTCTAATAGTTTTACTTTCACTTGAGAAAGAGTCCTAGAGTGTTAGTATTTATTTTGTATGAGCTACTGCCACACTCTGCACCATATTTTTCAGGTATGCTGGTCGGAGAAGAAAGGATACTCACCGTTCCTCCCTCTCAAGGGTAAGCGGCTCATATCATAGCAATGTCATATTTATATATGCATACAAGAAGGCCGATGATATTCTTTTATACTTTTTTCCTCTCAGTCATGGTGATGTGAAACAAGAGAAAATACTGCCGAATTCTTGGCTTACTATGCACCATCACATTGTTGGGAGTAGAGTAAACAAAAAGGACAACAAAAGGTTCTATGTGTGAGGAGACTGTCTTTGAGGGCTCCTCCTCAGCGGTATGTCCTTGAAGGCTTGAACAATACTGCTCCCGCCGATCCATAAAAAGTGTTGTTGTTTTGAACCGCAGTTAGTTTAAAACTGTGACACTTGAGATAGTATCATTTCTGTACTTCTGATAGAATTGTTTTAATTCCGCGAACACTAGAAATGTTCTCCATAGTTATCTGAGAAATGCTTATCTTTCTTAATATTATGCTCGAAATAATTCTTGTACGCATGGAGTTAACCAAATTAAGCCTGCTTCTCTATTTTTCTTCCGCATTCAAGGATCCTAGTTGGTTCGGCTCAACAGTCTTGTGCATACAAACAAGAATACTTGTGTAGATAGTATTAGACCTAAACCACTCTCGATAGATGCACTATAGGGTTAGATCTAGGAGATCTGAGAGAGAGACAGAGGGAGAGAGGTACTACCTGCGCATGTGTTCGACGAGCACGAACCGGAGGGGATGCCGGAGCTAGCTTCGGTGTCGGTGGCCATGGGGAAAGGGAGTGGGGCGAGCGAGAGGTGAGCGTGGCGACGGTGGAGCTTCCCGTCGGCGCAGCACTAGCCTAGATCGGGTGGCTTGTAGGTGGGGCGGCTAGGGCACGTCTAACCTCGTGAGCCGTGTTGCCGGCCCCCACCTCCTTTATATAGCGCTGGCGACATGGGCCCACCAACCAGATAGGATTGGGCGCCCCCGATCAGGGCGCGGATAGGGGCGTGACAGACCGTTGGGCTCTGTCACGTTGAGAGATCAATCTAATATTCTCCCCTTGATCTCGACTTTATTTTTAACTTTACACTTTACTTGTTTCATCACAGATCGATATATAGAGCATGTTTCATCGTCTCAGCTCAATTGCCGATAGAATCATACAGCCACTACATACTTTTTTATTTTGAAACAAATTCTGTTACTTTTGGGCCTCAATAGTCCAGGAATCATAGGCTTTTCCATTAAACCCATGCCGGCTATGTGTTCCTTGAACACACTAGATGGTAAGCCTTTCGTTAGCGGTCCGCAAGCATATACTTTATCCTTATATGCTCGAGTCTTATAGTTTGATCCTGGACTTTGTCCTTCACAACATAGTACTTTATATCTATAGACTTTGTAGCATTACTCGACTTGTTGTTGTGAGCATAGAATACTGCGGGCTCGTTGTCATAGTACATCTTTAGTGGCCTACTGATGCAGTCAACCACTTTCAAGTCGGGTAGAAATTTCTTTAACCATAACGTCTGTCCCATGGCCTCATAACATGCTATAAATTCTGCATACATCGTAGATGATGCAACTATCGACTGTTTGGCGCTTCTCCACGAAATAGCACCTCCTGCGAGAGTAAAGACATATCCTGTCGTGGACTTTCTGTCGTCTTTATCTCCCGCAAAATCCGCATCTGAATATCCTTTTATCTCTAGGGAATCAGATCTTTTATATGTTAGCATGAGGCCTTTTATGCCTTGCACATAACGCAAAGCTTTCTTTACCATCTTCCAGTGCTCTATGCCTGGATTCTCTTGATATCTTCTGAGTACCCTGGTGATAAAAGCTAAGTCAGGGCGAGTGCACACTTGTGCATACTGTAAGCTTCCAACAGCCGAAGCATATGGTACTGACTTCATTTGATCGATCTCATATTGGTTCTTTGGACATTGGGATTTCCTAAAACTATCGCCCTTGACTATGGGAGAAGATGTTGCATTACTCCCATGCATATTGTATTTCTTTAGAATCTTCTGCGACAGTCCTAACACTCCATTCTTTCTATCTCGGTGAATTTCTATGCCCAAAACATAAGAAGCTTCACCAAGGTCTTTCATGTCAAAATTTGAAGACAAGAACTTCTTTGTTTCTAGTAGTAGACTGACATCACTCCTAGCAAGCAAGATGTCATCCACATACAGAATTAGGGAAATATATTTCCCACTTTTAAACTTTGCATAAATACAGTTGTCCTCAACATTCTCTTTGAATCCAAATCTTTTAATTGTATCATTGAACTTTAAATACCACTGCCTAGAGGCTTGCTTTAACCCATAAATGGATTTCTTTAGGCGACATCCCATATGTTCCTTCCCCTCCATGAAAAAACCCTTGGGTTGTTTCATGTAAACATTTTCTTCTAAATCTCCATTTCGAAATATCGTCTTAACATCCATTTGATGCAACTCTAAATCAAAATGTGCAACTAGTGCCATTATGATTCTGAAGGAGTCCTTACATGAGACCGGAGAAAAAGTCTCATTGTAATCTACCCCTTGTCTTTGGGTAAAGCCTTTTGCCACAAGTCTAGCTTTGTACTTTTCTACATTCCCATTGGAGTCATACTTTGTTTTGTAGACCCATTTGCATCCTACTGTTTTGGCTCCTTTAGGAATTTCCTCTAAGTCCCAAACATTGTTGGAACTCATCGATTTCATTTCATCTTCCATTGCCTCCACCCACTTGGCTGAGTAAGGGATTCTCATGGCTTCTTCATATGAGGTAGGATCGCCCTCCATATGAACTGTTTCTGTGTTGTAGACTTTCTAAATTTCTTTGGAAATGGCTGGTCTTCGTTCTCTTTTAAACCTTCTGAGTTCATCAGACTCTTGCTCATTTCTTGCCTCAGGTTCTGACACATTTTTAGTATGTGGCTGTTCTGGCTCCCTATCGTGCTCAACAGTGGGTTCAGGTGGCTCCTGATAAACAGGTTCCGAACCTTCTCCCATTGTTGTCACGTGTGGAGTCACAACAGGTGCCGGCACCACAACCTCAGGGGTTGTATATGGTGGCACAACAGGTAGTGAGAAAAATGGCTCCTGAATCATCGGATTAGGTGCATGCACCCTCTTCTCCTCAAGATCAATTTCCTGAGCTACCGTGCTCCCCCTCATCAATTCGTCCTCCAAGAAGACTGCATGTCTCGTTTCTACAAACTTTGTGTATCTGTCAGGACAGTAGAAACGATAGCCTTTTGATTTATGTGGATAGCCAATGAAGTGGCAAGATACTATTTTGGGGTCTAACTTTGCAATGTTTGGATTGAAAACTTTTGCCTCAGCTGGGCTCCCCCAGACCCTCAAGTGGTGCAGAGAGGGGACTCTGCCTGTCCACAATTCATACGGTGTTTTGGGCACCGACTTACTTGGTACTCTGTTGAGAATGTGAATGGCAGTTTTAAGCGCCTCCATCCACAATCCCAATGGGAGGGTGGAATAGCTCATCATGCTGCGCACCATATCCATAAGGGTACGGTTACGCCTTTCAGCTACTCCATTTTGCTGAGGTTCGCCCGACATAGAATACTGGGCGACTATTCCATTTTCCTGTAGGAACCTTGCAAAAGGTCCTGGTACTTGACCATATGGAGTATGCCGACCGTAGTACTCCCCCCACGGTCAGACCGGACTATCTTAATTCTTTTATCATGCTGATTTTCTACTTCAGCTTTAAAAAATTTAAATTTATCCAATGCTTCAGATCTTTCTTTAATTGGATAAATATAACCATACCGGGAGTGATCATCCGTGAATGTTATGAATGAATCATAACCATCCACACTTTTCACAAGAAACGGTCCACAAATATCAGTGTGGATTATTTCTAGTGTTGCTATACTTCGGTTTGCGCCCTTTTTAATTTGCTTTACATACTTTCCTTTGATGCAATCTATGCATTGCTCGATGTCTGAGAACTCTAACGGAGGAAGAATGTCATTTTTAATGAGGCTTTCTATTCTTCCCCTTGAAATATGGCCTAATGTGCAGTGCCATAACTTCGATGAGTCAAGAGTTTGCTTTCTTTCCTTTTGTTCTTTGTTCGACAAGGGAACTTGTTCATTCACATCACACACAGAAAACACTTTCTCATGCAAGGATAATAAAAAAAGCTTGTCATGTAGTAAAGCAACACCCACACAAGTATCTTTCAACCAAATGGCACATTTGCCATGTCCAAAATAACACTCATACATGTCTTTATCCAGGCACGACACACTTATTAAGTTTATATGGATGGAAGGAACAAATAAAGCATCCTTAAACAAAAGAGTAAAGCCATCAGCTAGCTCCAGAGGAATGTCGCCAACAGCCTCCACTTCTGCTTGTATCCCATTCGCCACTTCAATGAGTCTTTCTCTTCTTGGCAAAATCCTTGTCGAATGAAACCCCTGTAAAGAGTTGGCAACATGAACAGTTGCACCAGAATCAATCCACCAAGTAGATTTAGAAAACTTTTCATACAAGGATTCATTTACAAAAGAGACTATGTCTTTACCATTCTTTGCCATTATGGACTTTAGCCATATTGGGCAATCCTTTTTGTAGTGGCCAACCTTTTTGCAATGGTGGCACTGGTCTGTCCCCAGGGAGAGACTGCTGATACTGATGCTGGTGCTGTAGGGGGCCCTTGCCATGTGACTTGGAAGGGGAGCCACCATGGTTGATGTTGGTGAAGTTCCTCTTCCTGTTGTCCTTCACGTACGTAATTCAAAGAACCACTGTGAATGGACTTAAGCCTTTCTTCCTCTTGAGAACACATCCCTATGGTCTTTTCAATGTCCCACTTTTCAGGGGACATGTTATAGTTGATGATGAAGTTCTCGAACTGTTGGAGAAGAGAGGCCATGACAAGATGCACCAGAAGAGCAGGCTTGAGCTCAAGGTCCGCATCCATGGGCTTTAACTTAGCCGCCATGTTGGACATCCTCAAGATGTGCTCTCTAATGCCATGTGGCCCTCCCGTATACTTTTCTGTCACCAGTTGTTTTAGCATCTAGGTTGCATACATCTTTGAAGAGCCAGTAAACTGTCTCTTTATCTTTGCAAGGTACTCACCAACAGAGGCACACTCTTCGATTGAGCCCACTATTGCGTTCTCAATCGTGTTCTTGACAAAAGCCAAGCACTTGTTGTTTGCATTGATCCACTTTTGGTTATATATTGAGTAGGCCAGCTCCAATAGAGCATGGTCTCTCTTTCTCTTTTCCCATGCAGCACTTTTCTTAGTATCACCCCTCACTGGGTCCACAGGCTTGACTGGCTGTTTAGTACCAACAACCCAGTCCACCTCGGCGCAGACAAAGGCCAGGTCAACCTTTTTCCTCCATTTGGAATAGTTATCCCCTCTGAGCAGTGGGATATCCTTCAGACAGCTCATGAGGTTGAGACCTCCTGAAAACCACAAAATATGTGAGACAACCAAAAAATAACTGTATGCATTAATCCAACGTTGGTATAAATTAAGCATGCAATTGTTTGTGCCATTTAAAATTATATCACCGTTGGATAAAGATAAGATTAAATGCACCTTTAATACTTAATAAAAGGGATCATGATCATGTTTATTAATAACGTTGGTCAATTAATAACATGTGGCATAATCAACTTTAAATTACTTTATCACATCTTTTAAGTCAAAATTAAATACTCTATTGCATTCTAGCAATTTAAATCAACTATTTGCAGCGGAAACAATTATTACACTATTCATAAACTTTAGACTTTATAAAAAAACTCTGTCACTTTCATATTCTCTAACCAAGATATTCATTGAAATAAAATGAATAGAGAAAACTTTGCAAAATTTCATCAAAGACCGATAAAAACATCAAAAATAGCCTCTGCAAAATAAAAAACAGAAACTATTGTACTGTGCGCCCTACTGGGCCTTTTCCCTGGGCGGCAAGCAGCGGCCCAGCGGCCTGCTCGCGCGCTGCCGCTATCTGCCGCCGCCAGCAGTGCGCCAGCCTGGCTCGCTCGGCCTGCCAGCGCTCGCAGCCCCCGCATCGCGTGATCCCAGCCGCAGGATGCAGCCGCCCTAGATCCAACGGCGCCCCGCGCGCCTCGCGGGGACAAAACCCTCAGCGCGGCAGCCCCCCAGAACCCTAGCCCCATTCGCCCCCCCTCTCTCCCCCGCGACTCCCTTCCACCAGCTCTCTGGCGGCGCTTGCGAGCGAGCGAGGCAAGGTGGCCGCCCCGCCGGCGGCGAGCTCCTCCCTCTCTCTCTCTCACAAGCTGCTACCCCTTTCTCCCCTTTCTTCTCCTCTGTCCCAAACAAAATCCCATCGCCTCGCTAGGAGACAGAGAGATTGGTGGCCGAAGCTTCGGCGCCTCCCTGCCCCCCTTGCCGGCGGTGCGTCCACCCGTGGGTGGACGCACGACCGTCAAGAGGCGCAGCGGCGGTGCCCCCTTCCCAGCGCTCGGCGGCGACCGGTGGTCGTTGTAGGGGTTCATAGGATGGAAAACAAAAAAATTCTACCGCATGCACACAAACAAGCCAAGATCTATCTACTAGATTGTAGCAACAGGTCGATAGAGGAACTCACCCTCGAAGATTCCAAAGCGGTTAACGAGAGCATATTCTCGTGGGTGATGTAGTCGTACACTTGCCGATCTCAAGATCGCGTAGACGATCCTCCTGGCGCTGCGTTCCGGCAGCGCTCCCGCAGTCGGTCACACGTTCGGTACTCGATGAAGACCTTCCTCTCCCTTTTCCAGCAGGCAGCGGAGGTTGTAGCACTCTCCTCGTGATTCCGGCAGCACGACGGCATGGTGCCGGAAGTAGAGGGGAGATCTCGCAGGGCTTCGCCTTAAGCCGGAGCGAGTATGGTGGAGTATGAGAGAGGCCTTGGCGATCTACGGTTTAGAGGGCACCAAGGGGAGGGATTGGTCGGCGGCTAGGGTTTGGGGAAACCCTAACTCGCCGAGTTAGAGGAGGCCCTAGGCGGCGGCGGCTTGGAGGTGGCCGGCGACTTAGAGGCTAGGGTTTGGGTGTGTGAGAGGTGTAGGTAGAGGGGGCACCCCTGCCCCTTCTTTTATAGGTGGGAGGGAGGCGCCTAGGAGGAGGGAGTCCTCCTCCAACTCCTCCTCCTTGGCCGGCGGGTGGAGGGAGTGGGACTTCCTCCCCAAGTAGGTTTCCTACTCTCCCTCCACCAAGCAAAACTGCCGTTTGACTTTTCAAATTGGCGTTTGACTTTTCAAACTAGGATTTGATTTATCCCTTTATTTTGCCCAGCCATGATACCTAGTACATGATGCAATCATTCCAACTTGTTATGACACATTCATGTACCCTTCCCCTGTAGGGGTTCGTAGCAAGGAAAACAAAAATTTTCTATCGCATACAAACAAACAAGCCAAGATCTATCTACTAGATTGTAGCAACGAGTCGATGGAATAACTCACCCTCGAAGATTCCAAAGTGTTTAACGAGAGCAGATTCTCGTGGGTGATGTAGTCGTACTCTTTCCGATCTCAAGATCGCGTAGACGATCCTTCCGGCGCCGCGTTCCCGCAGCGCTCCCGCAGTCGGTCACACGTTCGGTACTCGACGAAGACCTTCCTCTCCCTTGTTCCAGCAGGCAGCGGAGGTTGTAGCACTCTCCTCGCGATTCCGGCAGCACAACGGCGTGGTACCGGAAGTAGAGGGGAGATCCCGCAGGGCTTCGCCTTAAGCCGGTGCGAGTATGGTGGAGCTTATGAGAGAGGCTATTAGTGGTCTAGTAATTAGACACACCAATTAGAGGGCTCTAAACCAATTAGAAGGCTCTAAACCGAATAGCTCTAAACCGGGGTCTAGATCTAGGGTTTAGTTTAGAGGATAGGAAACTTGTGTGTACTAGGAGGGAGCCCTGCCCCTCTTTATATAGGTGGGAGGGGCTGGCCGGCCAAGGGGAGGGAGTGGAGTCCCTCCCCAACTCGGCCTAGGTGGGGCGCCGGCTTGGGGAGGAGGACTCCTCCCTCAAGTCGGTTTCCTCCTTTCCTCCCACTTCCCAAAAACTGCCGTTTGACTTTCAAACTAGCCGTTTGACTTTTTCAATTTAGGATTCAATTTAATCCTTTATTTGGGACAGCAAGAACACTTAGTACATGATGCAATCATTCCAACATGTAATGACACATTCAAGTACCCTTCCCCCTCCGGAGTGCCGGACATTCCGGGACCTTCTAGAATGTTCCCGATGAAAACACCGGAACCATTCCCCAACTCCAAAACAGGACTTTCCTTATATGAATCTTATTCTCCGGACCATTCCGGATCACCTCGTGATATCCCGGATCCCATCCGAGACTCCGAACAACATTCGGTCTCTTTCTCATAATACCATAACTACTCAAACAACGTCGAATCCTTAAGTGTGTCTCCCTACGGTTCGTGAATTATGCGGACATGATCGAGACACTTCTCCGAACAATAACCAATAGAGGAATCTGGAAATTCATATGGCTCCCACATATTTCTACGATTACTTTGCGATCGAATGAACCACTTACATACGATACCAATTTCCCTTTGTCTCACGATATGTTACTTATCCGAGGTTATGATCGTCGGTATCTCTGCATACCTAGTTCATCCTCGTTACTGATAAGTACTCTTTTCTCGTTCCCGTGATATGTGATCCCTTGTGACCAAGTCACATGCTTGCAAGCTAATTGGATGACATTTCACCGAGAGGGCCCAGAGAATATCTATCCGTCATGTGGATGGACAAATCCCACTCTTGATCCATGTGTTTCAACCAATACTTTCCGAACACTCAATGCCACCTTTATAGCCACCCTGTTACGGTGTGGTGTTTGATGACATCAAAGCATCCATCCAGTAAAGGTGATATGCATGATCTCATGGTCGAAGGAATTAGGTTACTATGTATCAGAAAGCATATAGCAATTGAACTATTGAAATGACTTGATCTTTATGCTACGCTTGTCTATAGGAGTATGTCCACCATATCATTCTCCTAACGATATGATCTTGTTGTTGATAACATCTCAATGTTCATGACAAAGAAACCACATCATCAATCAACCAACAAGCTAGTGAAGTATAGAGGCTATACTAGGGACTTCAAATTAAGTTTACAAATCACACAAGTATTAATGGTTTCCTTGTTAATACTATTATAGCATGAATGTAAACATTTATCATAAGTGTGAAGATATGATAATAACCACTTTATTATTGCCTCTTGGGCATATCTCCAACAGTCTCCCACTTGCACTAGAGTCAATAATCTAGTTTCGAACCTTTGTGTATTCAACACCTATGGCTTTCCGGTGTTGTATGTACATGATTGCTAGTGGTCAACTGATCTCCGGATCTGACACTTCCAGGTCCGTGTGTAATTGCATGTCTTTGCGTCTCTACGCATCACTCATTCTCTAATGAGATGGCTTTGTATAAATTTGGTCTTTCGGTGTGACCTTTAGTTCTTTAGGGTTAAAACATGTTGACAATATTGTCGTACAATATATCTTCATAGTATTATCCCGCTGTGAACTACACCTAGTTTGATAACAAACTACTTGACACAAATGCCCTCTTTTGCTGCTATAATAGCAGTCATATACTTAGCCTTTTGTTGTAGTATCTGTCACAATGTCTTAACTTTGGAAATCATCCAAATCCATTATGGAACTCACTTTCCATTATATTGTGCCACCCTTAGTTTAGATTGAGATAAACTTAATCTGTACTTTGTGACAAAGCTAGTATCAATGTAGTACTTTTACAATGAACTAACCATCTATTTGTCACTTCTACAAATAATATACTCTTAGTTCTTCCAAAAGATCATAAGAATATCCTTACTATTGTCCAATGATCATCTTACGAATCATTCTGGTATATGCTCACAACATTTAGAGCATAGGACATATCTGGATTTGTACATATCACAGTATGATTGATATAAATACTCTTTGTGATTTCATACATCAAGTATCAATCTATACTTGATTATTTGTTTCACTTTACCAAATGTCAATACACTTGAATATATCATCAACATTGAACTTATTCAATCCTTTCTGTGCAACAAGAACCTTTCTTGTAGTTCCTATATTGAACTCATTCAATATCTTGTCTATGTACTTCTGGCACAACCATATTAGCGTCTATTGATGCCAAAATACTTGGGTTTTGCCTAAGTCTTTCATCGGGATGAAATTCTTAATATGTGTTAATAAAAGATACATTATTTCCAATCAACAATATGTCTTCCACATAATGTATTAGAAACATGTCTTAGCGCTCCCACTTAATTTCTTGCAAATGCAAGCATCTTCATTGTCTCTGATGAAATTAAACCCTTTTAACAGTTTCATCATAGTGAAGATTCCAACTCCGCTATGCTCACTCTAACCATTGAAGTTTGCATATGCTTTTAGCATCCTTTGAATTGACAAAACCCTATGGACCGTGTTTATGCACATGTCCTAGGTAACGATTCTATTAGAAGAACTTGTTTTGTTTATTCAACTACCATATAACAAATTATATGTAGTGGTTGCTTTCATTAATCCGTCTAGACTAAATATCACTATGATAGATCAAATCTTGTCATAGTCAACCTTTGAACATTGTTGTGAACTCTTTCCCAACATGTCGACTATTTCATAGATGTAAAACATCCATGTCTATTTCTTTATAGATCCAGACACAACTGTAAGGTCTTACACCTTTCTCGAGGGTCCTTCAAGTTCAAAACTTGATTTCTCGTGTATGGAACTATCACGGATTTTATGGCTTCAAGCCATTTGACGGAGTCAGGGCCCATCATCGCTTCTTTGCATGTAGTCGGTTCATTATTCTCAAATAATGATTCAACCCTCAAATCTTGGTATTTGATTGTTTACCCGATCTACTTGTTTCAATAGGAACTTAGATCTCCGTGACCACAACCTTTGAGGCACGTGAGCCATGAGCATTGTTGCCGCCTCCGGAACACTTTTCGGCGCTGCGCAACTTTGCACATACAGCTAAGGTTCTTTTAACCTTATCAAAGTTCTATTGTCCTCCCACTTAACTTTTCACGAAAAATTCCTTCCAAAAGAAACTTGACGTTCTAAGCAACAAACACTTTTGTCTCCGGTGTTTATGGAGGAATACTTAATAGTCATACAAAGACAGGTTCATCCGACTTTGGTTGCAAACATCTTTCTTATGCATAGCATACCAATGTTTAAGAAAGGACAACTTGGGTTTTATCCCAAACCATAACCTTATATGGTGTCATTTCAACGGATTATGATGGAGCTCTTTTCAGTGGAAAAACGGTAATCTCTAAAGCTTTTAATCTTTAAAATATAATGGCAGTTTTATAAATTATACCTTTGATCTTACCATGTCAAACAAGGTTTAATTACATATCTCGAACGCTCCATACACTTATGGTGTTTCGGGAAAATGCAAATCCACGGAACGATTCCTTAAATCTTAGGTATTATGCTAAACTTGTAATTCAAATATCTTCCTTTATGATCTTTATCATAAACTATTCATATTCTTGTTACAATGATTTTGCACTTCATCTTGAAAGTCTTTTGAACTTTTCAAATATTTCATACTTCATCCTTATTAAGTAAATATTCATATATTCACTCAAATTTTCGGAGAAAGCATATGAAGTTGAAATCCATCGCTCTTGACTACACATAATGGACTTCGTACAACAATATGTACAAGTTCCAATTAGCTAGTCATTCGTTCCCTTTTGGCCTATGAACGAAGTTTTAATTATCTCTAGGAAAGTTTCACAAGCGTTATTTGATCAAAATCAAATAGACTCCAAAATTCCATCCATATGGATTTTCTTCATGTTTTCTTTCCAATATAATTTAAACGGCGATGTCACTTCCTAAGTGATCTTTCAATCAATTTGTCTTTCGACATTTTAGCACTAGTTTTATGGATGTGATTTCTCCAACGAGATTTGTGAATCATCCATCTTTTATGGATTACGGCAATTATTTGAACAACCTTTTGTTCTCATAATACCTGATAAAACAAATCTTTGAAGGCAAGCTTTGATGTTTAACAAGCAACGCAATAACCCTTTATTTGTTCTCGATGAACATCATCACATATTCTTTTGCTTGTTACTTAGGCCATTGTAGTTCATGAATTGTGTTGTTTCGTATGACGATTCACACCAACAAATTCAGTATCAAATACTTGAGAACCACATTGTTTAATAAGCAAAGAATATAGCCATAACATGTATATCATCTATATACTTAAACTGAACAATTCTAGTCTTTTCTTTTCTGCCATATATTTATGAGATTCTCTTTCAATATTTCCTTTTCTATTTGAAAGAATCTATCAATATCAATAGTGGAGTCATACATATGACATATAGTCCAAAGCGTGTATAATTAAATACCAATGTCTTTGGACTTGCACTTTGAAGTAGATCACCATCATCAAATATTTGGTGTTCTTTCAAATTCCTTTCTTTAGTAATCTCTTGGTGTAGTAAACATTTTACCTTCATCAAATATTCACCCTTATCATGGAATCGTCCATGATCAAGCTACTTTTAAGCTTATAGCGGTGAATCATGAGTATAATGTTGCTTTCCAAATCCTTTTGGACGATTAGGACAACTAGTGTCTCCAACCTTTTGCAAATTCTCATCAAATATGAGAACATGACTTTTGCCATATTATACTCTATCATGTTGCAACCAAAACTTCGTTTCAGATATCACAATATCTTCCACACATTATGGTTTCTGAAACAACTCTTTCAGATCCTAGATAACCTTGATATTAAGGGAATCCTTTGAATATCAAGAATCATGGATACAAACATGATACTTATATACTAACACTTGGAATTGTTACTCTTGATTTAATACTAATTATTAAACTTCATGGAGTAACCGGAACTTACTGAAAGTTTGCAATAGGACTTTTAAACTTTAGATTAACACTTCAAAACAATACGATACCAGTTCGTAAAGTAACTAACCAGAATTCTATAGTTCTATCATCTCAATTATAACTAAGCGCAAGGTGGTAAACGGATGCCAATGACTACAACAACTATGCAAATTCACTTTGATTTAGTTTATGATAAATTGAGTTCTAATTAATAATTAAATTAATCTAGGTGAACTCCCACTCAAAACAATATCCCTCACATTGTTTTAGTGATCACACGAACCAAATTCACCACATCAAAACCGATCATCACGAGAATTGATATAGCTTCAATGGCGAACAATCAACATGTTCATCATATCTACTATATGACTCATGCTCTACCTTTCGGTAATCCGTGTTCCTGAGGCCATGTCTGTACATGCTAGGCTCGTCA
The DNA here is from genome assembly GCA_916181665.1 of Avena sativa. NCBI lineage: Eukaryota > Viridiplantae > Streptophyta > Magnoliopsida > Poales > Poaceae > Avena > Avena sativa. The sequence goes on from OV702296.1 coordinate 226,248,384, forward strand.
AGATCAAACCTTAGCTACCGCATAAGCAAATCTGGCTTGCTTACGTTGTATTTACCCGTGGAATCAAAGACACCCGATCATCACGTGGTGCTTCGAAGCAACAAGTTTTAGCAACGGTGCTAACTAAGGGCGAACACTTTAGAACTTGAAATTTATGTGCATGAGGGATCATCTTATAATGCTACCGTCGTCTACTAAGCAATACAAGATGCATAAAGGATTAACATCACATGCAATTCATAATATGTGATATGATATGGCCTTTCTTCTTTGTGCTTCCGATCTCCATCTTCAAGCACGAACATGATCTCCATCATCACCGGCGTAGCATCAAGGTCAATGACGCTTCTTCATGGTTGTCGTCCACCAGCTTCAACTATTACAACTATTTTGAATAGACACGCAGGTCTTAACAGAAATTAAAGACAACCATATGGCTCCTGCCGGTTGCCAACTTACAATAAGGAACATTGCATACATCAAATATAATCACAATCATGGCCATATCACATCACTGCACACCCCTGCAAAACAAAGTTAGACGCCTCTACTTTCTTTGCATATTTTACGTGGCTTGGGGCTTTCAATAAGTGTCGTTCTAACTTACGAACAAGAACCACAACATTGATACTAGCATTGTTGATTACCCGTTGTAAATTGGATCTTAACTATGCTAGGAGAAACAGGCACCCGCAAAGCCACTTATGCAATACAAGTTGCATGTTAAGCGTGGAGCAAGTCTCATGAACGATGTCATGTAAGGTTAGCCCGGGCCGCTTCATCCCAACATACCGCAAGATGCAAAGTACACAAAAAGCAATCTACAATAAAAGCATCAACGCCCACAATGACCATTGTGTTCTACTCGTGCAACAGATCTACATATAGACACGGCTCTGATACCACTGTAGGGGTTCGTAGCAAGGAAAACAAAAATTTTCTATCGCATACAAACAAACAAGCCAAGATCTATCTACTAGATTGTAGCAACGAGTCGATGGAATAACTCACCCTCGAAGATTCCAAAGTGTTTAACGAGAGCAGATTCTCGTGGGTGATGTAGTCGTACTCTTTCCGATCTCAAGATCGCGTAGACGATCCTTCCGGCGCCGCGTTCCCGCAGCGCTCCCGCAGTCGGTCACACGTTCGGTACTCGACGAAGACCTTCCTCTCCCTTGTTCCAGCAGGCAGCGGAGGTTGTAGCACTCTCCTCGCGATTCCGGCAGCACAACGGCGTGGTACCGGAAGTAGAGGGGAGATCCCGCAGGGCTTCGCCTTAAGCCGGTGCGAGTATGGTGGAGCTTATGAGAGAGGCTATTAGTGGTCTAGTAATTAGACACACCAATTAGAGGGCTCTAAACCAATTAGAAGGCTCTAAACCGAATAGCTCTAAACCGGGGTCTAGATCTAGGGTTTAGTTTAGAGGATAGGAAACTTGTGTGTACTAGGAGGGAGCCCTGCCCCTCTTTATATAGGTGGGAGGGGCTGGCCGGCCAAGGGGAGGGAGTGGAGTCCCTCCCCAACTCGGCCTAGGTGGGGCGCCGGCTTGGGGAGGAGGACTCCTCCCTCAAGTCGGTTTCCTCCTTTCCTCCCACTTCCCAAAAACTGCCGTTTGACTTTCAAACTAGCCGTTTGACTTTTTCAATTTAGGATTCAATTTAATCCTTTATTTGGGACAGCAAGAACACTTAGTACATGATGCAATCATTCCAACATGTAATGACACATTCAAGTACCCTTCCCCCTCCGGAGTGCCGGACATTCCGGGACCTTCTAGAATGTTCCCGATGAAAACACCGGAACCATTCCCCAACTCCAAAACAGGACTTTCCTTATATGAATCTTATTCTCCGGACCATTCCGGATCACCTCGTGATATCCCGGATCCCATCCGAGACTCCGAACAACATTCGGTCTCTTTCTCATAATACCATAACTACTCAAACAACGTCGAATCCTTAAGTGTGTCTCCCTACGGTTCGTGAATTATGCGGACATGATCGAGACACTTCTCCGAACAATAACCAATAGAGGAATCTGGAAATTCATATGGCTCCCACATATTTCTACGATTACTTTGCGATCGAATGAACCACTTACATACGATACCAATTTCCCTTTGTCTCACGATATGTTACTTATCCGAGGTTATGATCGTCGGTATCTCTGCATACCTAGTTCATCCTCGTTACTGATAAGTACTCTTTTCTCGTTCCCGTGATATGTGATCCCTTGTGACCAAGTCACATGCTTGCAAGCTAATTGGATGACATTTCACCGAGAGGGCCCAGAGAATATCTATCCGTCATGTGGATGGACAAATCCCACTCTTGATCCATGTGTTTCAACCAATACTTTCCGAACACTCAATGCCACCTTTATAGCCACCCTGTTACGGTGTGGTGTTTGATGACATCAAAGCATCCATCCAGTAAAGGTGATATGCATGATCTCATGGTCGAAGGAATTAGGTTACTATGTATCAGAAAGCATATAGCAATTGAACTATTGAAATGACTTGATCTTTATGCTACGCTTGTCTATAGGAGTATGTCCACCATATCATTCTCCTAACGATATGATCTTGTTGTTGATAACATCTCAATGTTCATGACAAAGAAACCACATCATCAATCAACCAACAAGCTAGTGAAGTATAGAGGCTATACTAGGGACTTCAAATTAAGTTTACAAATCACACAAGTATTAATGGTTTCCTTGTTAATACTATTATAGCATGAATGTAAACATTTATCATAAGTGTGAAGATATGATAATAACCACTTTATTATTGCCTCTTGGGCATATCTCCAACATCCCCTCCGGAGTGCCGGACCTTCCGGAACCTTCTAGAACATTCCCAATGAAAACATCGGAACCATTCTCCAACCCCGAAACAGGACTTTCCTTATATGAATCTTATTCTCTGGACCATTCTGGATCTCCTCGTGATATCCCGGATCCCATCCGAGACTCCGAACAACATTCGGTCTCTTACTCATCATTCCATAACTACTCAACAACATCGAATCCGTAAGTGTGTCTCCCTACGGTTCGTGAATTATGCGGACATGACCGAGACACTTCTCCGATCAATAACCAATAGAGGAATCTGGAAATTCATATGGCTCCCACATATTTCTACGATTACTTTGCGATCGAATGAACCACTTACATACGATACCAATTTCCCTTTGTCTCACGATAGTTTATTTATCCGAGGTTTTGATCGTCGGTATCTCTGCATACCTAGTTCAACCTCGTTACCGATAAGTACTCTTTTCTCGTTCCCGTGATATGTGATCCCTTGTGAGCCAGTCACATGCTTGCAAGCTAATTGGATGACATTCCACCGAGAGGGCCCAGAGTATATCTATCCGTCATATGGATGGACAAATCCCGCTCTTGATCCATGTGCCTCAACCCATACTTTCCGAACACTCAATGCCACCTTTATAGCCACCCAGTTACGGTGTGGTGTTTGATGTCATCAAAGCATCCTTCCGGTGATGGTGATTAGCATGATCTCATGGTCGAAGGAATTAGGTTACTATGTATCAGAAAGCTTATAGCAAATGAACTATATTAAATGACTTGATCTTTATGCTACGCTTAACTATAAGAGTATGTCCATCACATCATTCTCCTAATGATATGACCCTGTTGTTAATAACATCTCTATGTTCATGATCAGGAAACCATGATCATATATTAACCAACAAACTAGTTTAACAAGAGGCTTACTAGGGACTCTTTTATGTTTACAAATCACACAAGTATTAATGTTTCCGGTTAATACAATTATAGCATGGTATGTAAACATTTATCATAAGTATGAAGATATGATAATAACCACTTTATTATTGCCTCTTGGGCATATCTCCAATAGTCGTTTCCTTTTGAGGATTCCGAAAACGGGGTTTGGGTTTGGGCCTATATGGTGTGGGATCTAGGGATTTGGGGGTTTTCCTTTGGGGTTTTTGCTCTCTATTTTTTGATTCGGGGTGGGATCTGGGGAGGAACTAGGTTTCTTTTTCCTTTTGGGGCTTTAGATATGGGGTTTCTTTGCCCCCGAAGGGGTTTGTTCTTCGTCTAGATGCCTCAGTTGATGCTCATCTAGATCGAGAGGAACGGCGCGGCCGTAGGGCAGGCGCACTTTTAGATCTAGGTTTTCTTTTCTTCTTTTCTTTGATTTCTGTTTCCACCGAAAAGCTTAGCATCTAAGTTGCTCTGATACCATTGTTAGACCTAAACCACTCTCGGTAGATGCACTATAGGGTTAGATCTAGGAGATCTGAGAGAGAGAGAGACAGAGGGAGAGAGGTACTACCTGCGCCTGTGTTCAACGAGCACAAACCGGAGGGGATGCCGGAGATAGCTCCGGTGTCGATGGCCATGGGGAAAGGGAGTGGGGCGAGCGAGAGGTGAGCGTGGCGGCGGTGGAGCTTCCCGTCGGCGCAGCGCTAGCCAAGATCAGGTGGCTTGTAGCCTGTGTTCAACGAGCACGGACCGAAGGGGATGCCAGAGCTAGCTCCGGTGTCGGTGGCCATGGGGAAAGGGAGTGGGGCGAGCAAGAGGTGAGCGTGGCGACGTTGGAGCTTCCCGTCGGCGCAGCGCTAGCCTAGATCAGGTGTCTTGTAGGTAGGGCGGCTAACCTCGTGAAGCGTGCTGCCGGTCCCCACCTCCTTTATATAGCGCTGGAGACAGAGGCCCACCAACCAGATAGGGTTGGACGCCCCCGATCAGAGCGCGGATAGGGGCGTGACAGGCCGTTGGGCTCTGTCACGTTGAGAGATCAATCTAACAGATAGCAATAGTAGAGGAGCTAAAGTTCCAGTGATTCAAAGTCCGAATTTTAATGGATGTAGCCAACTTTTCAGTAGTACCAAATTAGCTGGTGTAACAATAGCTGGTGTGGTGTGTCCCCATTGCATGCCATCTTCACTCAAGGTTTTACTGTTAATCACATAATTCATGGACAATTCAGATCTTTACTCAAGTAGTTGGGCAATTCATCTGCAACGATATCCTCCTACTTGTTGCTATGCACTATTAATCGCCCAGCAAAACCAAACTATCAGACGCACCAATCAGATCGTTTTCTATCTTTTTTTTACAGCTTCCCACAACATCCCCCAGTCCAGCTACTCCCTCGGCAGAAGGGCTAATCGGCTAACCACAAAATTAGACAGATCAATGGAGGTATCATCTATCATATACTCCTCTGATACCTAGGTTTCAGGTTAGACATCCCCCTCTCCTCCCTGTGAGCCGCCGGGCCGGACGGGTCTGAGTTGGCGTGGCTCGGCCACACCAGGGGCAACGCCGGTGGTTGCTGGTACGTGTCACACGCCCCCAGCTTCACCACGAACGTCACCGTGCATCCTTTCCCGACCCCGTCACTCTCCAGCCATATGTGCCCGCCCATCAGGCTCACAAACCTGAAGAGGAATATTGCAACACACTATTTATCAAAGATTTTCCAAATCACAATATCCATCAGGTCTTTCACATGCATTCAGATAGATGGGTACCTCTTGCAGATGGCGAGCCCGAGACCACTGCCGTTGTACCCCTGGTTCCCCCCACTCTGCGTGTGCGCAAACTTTGTAAATACATGGGAGAGATCCTGAGGGCTAATGCCACACCCTGTATCTTTAACCTGAAATTAAGGACAAAGGAACATAGATTGTTTATATATACATTAGCCAAAAGATGGCCAAACTTCAGGCTATTCCCTGTTTTTCTAGATAACCAATGCGCATTGTGATACTATGATATGGTCACAACTAATGTAATCCTCTCATACGCCGACCTGGCGTACTACATTGATTAACACATGCATGGAGCTTGAACAATTGAATCTTTACCTGAACTTTTATATAAAAATGACCATCACTCGCAACCGGATGGAAATCAGTGCTTCTGAACTCTCTTAAAGAGTCGGACTTTACAACTGAAGCTAGGAGGGAGATGTGGCCCTCCTTGGTAAACTTAACGGCGTTGCCGCACACGTTTAGGATAGTTTGCATGAGCCGCTTCTCATCACCAATGGCAGATAGGGGCAGGTCAGGGGACAACATAGCTGATACGGACAGTTTTTTTATGGCTGCAATCGGTTTGACGAAACTCATCACCTGCAATGCCATAGAAAAACGAAATTCAGATTAGAGTAGCACGCATCATCGCCGGTGTTAGGTGGTTGGGAGGGAAATGTTACGGACCTCTTTGAAAACTGCATGGAGATTGAACACACTTATCTCCAACTCAAGACTTCCATCCTCAAGTTTCGAAAGATCCAAAACATCGTTTATGAGTGTCGCTAAAAGGTTGCTGCTTTTCAGCACCGTTTCCACCATTAGGCGCTGCTCAGGGGTAAGCTCAGTTTCTAAAAGTAAAGAGGAAAGGGCAATTATTGCATTCATCGGGGTTCGCATCTCATGATTCATCACAGCTAGGAAATCGTTGCGAGCACGTATAGCCATTTCAGCCTCTCGCCGGGCTAAATCAAGGGCGACATTTTGCTCCATGAGTAGATCACGTGCTCGCATGGATTCTTCAAGAATAGCAGCATGGGAGAGGGCGACTGCTACCTGGAGACAGTACCATATAAGATCTCATTAGAGCAGTGTAGAATGCTAGTTCACAATGCACATCTATATAGGTGACTAGTTTCTGTGTGCACAATCGATTGAAACTGAAATACAAATATGGAATGCAGCACACTATTTTCTAGGAACAAAACAGTTTTTCAAGGACTACAAATTTCAAAACAGGAAACGAGAAGAATATAGAGAAGGTTGACTCATGTTCATTAGAAAAGCATATTAGTTACACAACAATAAAAGGGGGATATCGAACAGAACAATACAACATCAGGATTCAGAAAAACTACATGAAAAGGTTGATTCATTAGAAGATTCAGCAGCTGTCCTCAATCCATTCAAGATGTACATCCCACTCCATTAACGATGTACACATGTTGTAGAGATGTAAATGGTTTTATGGACTACGCCACTACAGCAGTCTACAGCTTGCTGATGTACACCCCAGTCCATTAACGATGTATACAGTTGTAGAGATGTAAACTGTCGCATGCACTACAGCAGTGTACAGCTAGCTATTTCTTGCATCCCAAGAAGAATATCTATGCAATGGCTCAATGTTTTGTCTGAAAACACCCCTATCTTGCTATTTGCAGTTTTGAAAAATCAAGAAACCATTGTGCAACTGTGAACAGACGTTATATTATTGAGTATTCTATTACAGGAACATGATTTAACAAAATCAAGTCGAGACCACATACTAGCATATCAGATACATGGCATGCTGATAGCTATAGGAGTATATTTACAGAGATTATTTAATTGCATTAGGAATAAATGAAAAATTCAGGCAAAAGTGTATTAACCTGATCAGCGACGACCTCGACAAGCTCCAGCTCATGAACATGCCATTTCCTTGCACTATCAGATGGGAGCATCAGAACCATAATGGCGTAGCTTTTCGCAGAGAGCTCGGGCCAATCATTTATCTGGAAGTTTGAAAGGTGCAACAGGGGAACTCTGACAGCAGCCACCTCCGGCGGGACGTATCGCCCTTGCACAGGCCTGATCCTTGCCAAAGGAGATGTATGGGGCACAATGATGGCCCGGTTGCTACTGAAGACCTGGTTGACAACAGGGAGATTGATCTGCACAGACGAGCCGACCGGAATCTGGTGGCGCAGAGTATGCGACAGCTGAAGGCTCGAACCGCTGCGCGACGGCATCCACAGTGCACACTCTTCAAGACCCAGCGTCCTGCCTAGCTCGACCAGGGTGGTCTTGAGGATGGTGTGCCTGTCGAGCGTGCTCCTGATCTCATGGGTGAGCATCCTGACGTGCCTGCCCGTCTCCTCCTGCGTGCGTATGAGCCCCATCTCCCTGTCGAGCTCATCGGCCTTCTTCTTGAGGAAGAGCTCCCTGGTCTTGACGCTGAGGAGGTCGGGTATGATGTGTACAAGCATGAGTGCGGTGGCACAGGAGACGACGGCAGTGGCGACCTTGGCGACGGTCATGACGACGGCGACGGTCCTGGTATGCGTGGCAAATGTCCAGAGGTTGATGAGGTGGGTGGCGCCGCAGAGGACGATGAATGCGCCGAACTGGATGAGCACCCAGCGGTAGGGGAAGAAGGAGGACTTGTTGACAAAGTAGATGAGCTCGAGCGGGATGGAGAAGTAGGCGAGCGCGATGAAGAAGTCGGAGATGTACTGGTACTTGATGAGCAGCTCATCAGTGGGCCAGAAGGGCTCGATGCAGTCGCAGCCCTCCATTTTATTACACTGAGTTGGTGGCTAATATAAGAAGTGGCTAGAAGGATGTTGCTGTTCTCCTGGCTGGCATTTGTTTGTTCACTGGAAAAAAGATGAAAACAACACAAGTGTAAGAACATGATGGTAATTTGAGTCATCACTGATGAACCGAGGTTTTTTTTTTTATGATACTGATGGAGCAGGGTTGATTAATTCAAGTGTAGAGAACAACATCCATACTGCAGGTTTTTTCAGTTAAAATACCTTATTATTTAAGCTAGCGTTGTAGCACAATGTTAAGCAAGATCACCCGCAGCAGTGGCACACGGCTAAGGGCATGTCTTGTGTCAGGCAAAAGCTACTAATTATAGGGTTGCAAGCGGGATCCCACGAAAGTCCAGCTTCTAGTACATTTGGGGGTTTTCTAGTTCATCTTTTCTCAAAACAAATTGTACTAGAAAATCGTCAAATGAACTAGAAGCAGGACTTTTTGCGGAACCCCGCTTGCAACCCTAACTAATTATGACTCATGTGTTAATTACAAAGGCCACGCTAAGGGAAAGAAAAGCCGAAGAATTCGGCACGGGCATGAGTTTGAGTCAGCCATCAAGCAAGTAAAGAAAACAAAAAATTATACTCCCTCAGTCCCAAAATAGATGTCTTAGGTTTTTCAAAATTTGGATGAATCTATATACTAAATAGTGTCTAGATTCATTCAAATTTTGACAAATTTGAGACATCTATTTGGAGACGGAGGGAATAACACCCATCAGTCGATCCATCCATACATAAAAGATGTGGCATGAACTGATTGATACACATTGAGGCTTCTGTAGAAATCTGGTCTAGCTTGAAGCAATAGAGATGATATATACACTAAGCAACAAATGGGTTGGATGCTCAATCTGCAGCGCAAACTAAGTGTGGCGTTTCGATTTCCATGGCACGGGGATTAGCCAGGGAGCAGCTTAGCCAGAAGGTGCGCCTCCTGCTAGATGAACAAGTGTACAGGTACTACTGTACTAAATACATGAGCAATCTATCTACTCCCAATCTTCAGCATTTCGATTAGTAGTAGTGCTGGCATTTCGATTTCCATAGGAGGGCAGCTTAATTGGGCAGCTCCTGGTGCTAGCTGAGCAAGGACGGCGAACCGCGCCTGGTCCTCGGATCTAGGTGAAGCGGAAGATCGCTGCCGCGGATGCAGGGGAGCAGCAGAGACTGCAGTAGCCGCGAGCAGAGAGCTCCCACCTACGGGAGGAGGAAGAAGAAGACGAAGCAGCGAGAGGGGGAATTACTTACCACTGGTGCCGGAGCTGCTTGTGGGGCGGGACGCCGGAGTTGGAGTCGGCGGCGGTACGGGTGGGGAAAGGAGAGAGGGAGGGAGGGAGGAGAGTCAGAGGAGAAAGAAAGGCCAAGGCCAGGGGGGACGAACCCAGCTCAGCTCTGCTTACTGACTGACTCACACTGGGGCTGGACCCACCGCCTGCCTGCTTACCACCAAACCCCAGACATCATCATCTCATTGGAACCAAAAAAAAAAACTCTCCCAATTTACAAACAAGTGATGTTTTGACCGTTCTAGAAGCTATTTAGTTGGGCTTAATTTTGGTTTTTGGATTTTGGCTAATTTTTTATGATGTGAATCTGAATCAGATCCAAAATATTATGTAGAGTGGTCAAAACTTTATAAGATATAGTGCGGGGCTAGCGAGCCCTCGTGATCCGATCGTTTTTCTAAACCAGCCTAAGTCCAAAATAGAAAGTTCTGTCCCAAGCTAGTTGTGTTAAAAACTGCTAAGCCACATAGGTTAAAAACGTGATCCGCTACCAGTCTCACATCTAGGAACCAAGAATGTGGATCATTTAAAACTTCCCTAGACCTGTATATCTCACTTCCCTTACTCTATATTAACTATCTAAACAGAAACAACAAATCTAGCTTCTGTGTGCAATCCTAAGCTCCATCAGACACTCTGGATTAACTATCTAACAGACAAAACAAATCCAGCTTCTGCGTTCAATCCTAGCTTCATCTGACTGATTACGGGCATATTCTTTCTTGTTCTATGGTGACAAAAAACATGGGGAAAATGACCAACTCCGGCCGGCGGCTGGGATCATCTCTTCTTGTTGTACATCGCTAGAAACAGGGGCAAGAAACCAATAGCTTCGGTTGTCGGTGATCGTCACAGAAGATTGTCTACATCGAGGCGGCCAATGATCATCACAGAAGAGGCACCCTCCAGCAGTGGCGGAGCTAGCACAGGTACGTTGGGGGGGCAAAACACAAATATTCATTGTCTGGGGGGGGCAAAATGCCATAATTTTTCTACTCTTAACCGTGTAGAAAAAAATTCTTCAGCAATTGTCCAAAAGCTGGGGGGGCAGTGGCCCCTGCTGACTTCAACGTAGCTCCGCCACTGCCCTCCAGCGCCCCCACCGGACATACCAAATAGAGCAAAGCTGAGACAAACATAGCAAAATAGACTTTGAGGGGAAGATATTTACACAAGAATTAAACTGAGAAGAGAAGAGATCAGACAGAAGGCATTTGGGATGCTCATTAAACTTATCAAACCATATTGAAATACTATTATTACTCCATGTATCATAAAAGCATGTGAATGTGGCGGCAAGTTGGTTTGCTTCAGCAATCATTAATCCTCATTAAACATTGCTTGTAAAATAACTTGGTTAGGTGATAATAACAACTTAGTTAAGACACTATGCAAACTTAGAACATTGCTTGTAAACAACTTGGTTAGATGATAAGAATAACTTAATTAGATGATGGAACAACTTAACCGTGTTAATAGAGGCAACTTAATTAAAATTGCAATGCAACTTTTACCTCAAAAAAATCGTAATGCAACTTAGGACATTGCTCGTAAAATAATTTGGTTAGGTGATAAAACAACTTAGTTTGATGGTAGAAACAACTTAAACATGTCGATAAAAGCAACTTAATTAAATCATTATGAAAAATCAGAACTTTACTTAGCTTGTACAATAACTTGGTTACGTAGTAAAATACAACTTAGTTTGATGGTGAAAAAAAGTAAGCATATTGACAGAAGCAACTTAATTAAATCACTATATAAACTCAGGACATTGCTTGTAAAATAATTGATTACATGGTAGAACACAACTTATCTAGATGATGGAAACAAACTAAGCATGTTGATAGAAGCAAATTAATTAAATTGCTATGCAAATTCAGGACATTGCTTGTAAAACAATTTGGTTAGATGATAGATCACTATGCAAACTCAGAACATTGCTTGTAAAACAACTTGGTTAGATGGTAAGAACAACTTAGTTAGATGGTGGAAACAACTAAAGCATGTTGATAAAAGTATCTTAATTAAATCACTATGAAAACTTGAAATTACTTGTAAAACAACTTGGTTAGGTGCTGGAACACGGCATAGTTAGATAGTGAAAAACAACTTAACCATGTAGAAAGAAGCAACTTAATTAAATCACCACGCAAACTTAGGACATTCCTTGTAAAACAACTTGGTTAGGTGATAAAACACAACTTACTTATATAGTGGAAACAACTTAATCACTTTCCTAAGCACTTAGTTAGATGGTGGAAAGAACTTAGGACATTGCAGAACCGACTATAACATTACTGCAATAGTAAATTACTTACCAATTTGTAGATGTGTGAACTGGACCTAAACACGCCCCTTGTTGATCTAGACACTGAAGATGATGGTGACCACGATGTTGAGATGCTAATTTTCACTCAAGCTGGCCTAACAGAGTCGAGAAATCTCAAAACCTGGTTCTTGCTGAACAATAGGCAACATGTGGTGGTTTCGATGAAGATAGTGCTAGGGGGCCACGGTTCAATGGGGGAAACACTTGCGGGCGACTATAGAATGCCAACGTACCGTTTCTACAATGTCCATGACTTAACTAAATGGGATAAGCAACTTGGATAAAGTGAAAAGCAACTTAAGTTAAAGTGACTAATCAACTTAATTAGGATGAAAGTGGGGAAAATTAGTCTAAAATGGCTAATCAACTTAATGAAACAGGATAAACAACTGTTAAATTCTACAGCAACTTAAACTTGGGTGGCTAATCAATTTAATGAATCTTAATAAGAAACTTAGCATAAAGTGTAAATCCATCAATGGCAGTCACCTCCCAAGAACTCCGAAAGCATATCCAACAATTACAATGTAGGTGCCAAAAGCCCTCAAAGATGGTATGAGAGTTCAAAGTATGTAGATTTTGTTGCAAGAGAAAGTGCCAACATCTTATACCCTATGAAAGAAAGGGAACAAGATGACCTCCAGTTTGGTCCTAGTGAAGTTTAGCTTGTCCAGTTTTAAAATATTATTGCTAAGAAATATTATTGATAAGCAAACTTTACTAGGTTGATAAAACAACTAATTTTTTTTGGAAAAAAACAACTAAATTTTAAAATCTAAGCAATTATCATTGGACTGATTTGTCTACAAGAGGTAGAAAAAACGCACCTTTCCTCACATTATCCACAGAATATGCAACAATAGTGTGCATAATAGCGTGGCATGTGGATGATTTTTTTGCCTTCTCTAACAAATGTAGGGGATTGATTAATTTTCCTATTTGGATGCCATACGAATACATGGCTACAGAACATTATACCAGAGATTAAACCCTTCATGGTTTATTTGGAAAACAGGGATGGAAATTGATTGCGAAATATTTTTGGATTAAAATTGGACTGGATAATATACTGGTATATCTCTAATTGTATCATGGTGAGAAGACTAAGAAGATCTTCTTTCCAGTCGTAATTGGGTGATTTTTTTTTAGAAATAGACGCTTTATTACTTAAAAGTAAGTTTACACCCGGCCTCTGCATAACTAGGATACACACAGCCACACAAGCACACAACTTGAAAGAAAGGCAAAAGTATCAGAGATACAGAAAATGACACAATAACGATGTCCTCTAAACTCTCTAAGGTTGTTCTATCCGGAGATCACGCTGACATCCATGTCGAGAGAAAATATCCCTCGTCGTGTCCTCCAATCGCGTACATCCCTCCGCAAACAACTCGCGAAACTCCATACATTATAGAGAAGTCCATGATCTGAGGATAGTCATAGCTCGATAGATAACCTGTATTGGAGAAGACATAATGTTATTAAAAATCTTGTCATTTCTATATAGCCAAAGCGACAAAATAATGGCAAGCGCTCCCACCCTAAATAAATTCCCATATTTATCCTCAATTTCATTTAGCCAATTGCCAAATACATTGACTACCGAACATGGAGGATATAAACCAGAGGCTACTTGGATAATTGACCATATAGCACGAGCGAATTTGCACTAGAAGAATAAATGTTTTATTGTCTCATCATAATGACAAAAAACGCTTTTTGTACTTCCCTGCCAATTCCTCCTAACAAGATTATCTTTAGTAAGGATAACCCCTTTCCGTAGATACCAATCAAATATCTTCGTCTCAAGGGAAATTTTCATCTTCCAAATTTTCATTTTTACGTAATTGGGTGCCTACACGATGCAATCAATGAGAACAAGGATCATCAATGACACTCTACTAAGAACATTCTGGTGTGCACAAGTACTAAGCGATAACACCTTGCTTCTATGTTATAAGGCAGATTTGTCTCTGTACTTCTGATAATTCACAGCACTAGAAAGTACAAGTATACAGTCAGAACCCTTTCTAGCCTTAAGGGCAGCCACAGTGTTAGCCTCGCCAAATCTGATACATAGTAGAATTTGGCTTGAGTTTGCAATATGGCTAGTACTCCATAGCGTACTTGATTCTAAATTATTTGTGTTGTGGGTCTCGGTGCTGACACAATTTGTACTAAAATAGTCTTTTCCCCAGCAGTTATGTCTCCTCCCCTATCACTTTCTTTCACAGCACATGCAAGAGGACTTGGAGAGAATGATTTTTAATCCCAAGCAAACATTTGGCATCAGAGCAGGGATTTGCATCGGTTCCCTCTTTCCTATATTTGGGAACTAGCCTCACAACGTTAGGAACTAGTTTCAAAAGTCTAAAAGTGAATATGGAACCATATTTGGCTATACATTGTGGCTGCCCTAACATACCAGCAAAGCTGGAGTCGCTTAACTAATAGCTCAAGAAATGGCTATTACATCCAGACATTTAGGAGCTTAGAATGCCAATACCTTCCTTGAACGCACATATTTGAACTGGCAATTTAAACTCTTTTGGAACTAGAAGCAATTAACATTCTTGTAACCGGTACTCCAAAAGAAATTACTACCACCAAACCAACAGCAAGGGCTCCAATCGACCGATGTATTCCTTGTCTTGACTCTTACGGAAGAATCCCACGCTCCTAAATATTGCATAAGTAGGTCATAGCTTGGATGAACCAAGTGTTGGTTTCGGGCGAGGGGAGGAATGGAAATGTTGCTACCATACCATGTGATGACAGCAAAGAGGAAAGAGGCGATGGTGCACCAGCCTTTGGTGGTGTGCGGCGTGAGGATGGCGAAATGGAATAGGTAGAGGAGAATGAGTCGCCGGACGTGGGTGCCGACGAGGAGCACCATGAAGGTGCCGAGGCCGAGGTAGTAGAGGCACTGCAGGCACATGATCTGTGCCATGGTCAGCCATGGATTCCACACCATTGCCCAATAGAACATCTTAGCTTCCAATCCCGCCCCCTCCTCCGCCCTCGATGCCGCATATGAGATTTGTGCTCGCCATAGAGGCGGGCGAGGAGCGGTAGTTCGACTTGGAAGATTCAGGCGGGGAAGCACTCGACGTGGAGCGAGAGGAAAGTGAGAGGTGTCATGGCGCTCGCCGATGGATAAAATGACAGGATGGGTAAGTGTGTCGGTTTCGATTACCGGTGGAGCAGAGGAAGATGTTGGGTGTGGCGGCGGTCGCCAGTGGAGTAGAGGAAGGGGATGGAGGAGGCATGTCGAGTGCAGCAGTTCAGGTCGGAATGCAGGTTTGTGGGTTCACGGGTTCATTTTGTCCTTTTCCTTTCATAAGGAATCATTGTCCGAACATCTCACGCAACCGGGGTTGATCCCATTGATCTGACGGACAAAAATCGAGTGCTTAGAGGAGCTAAGCAGCCCCTAAGCACTTTTTAGCATCTGGGTTACTTAAAAATAGGTCTGTGAACTTTTCGCAAACACTCTTGCTCTGCCCATTGGTTAGCACACTGACCAATGCCAAAAGTGAAACATTTCTTAGCTAATGGAAAAACACAACATGTATTTATAATAAAACTAATACCAAGATCCGAAAATTCATAGGATGATCCTTGTTGTAGCATCCAGGTAAAACCACTACTAGAAAATCGCATGTCTTATCTCTAAGCATCATCATGTCATGAGCATGCATCAATCTGTCTAAAAATATTTTGCTAAAATCCCTTTTTGTTTTCTACAAATAATCCTCTCCTGATTCAAATGCGAAACCCCGGACTTTCCAGATATTTTGTTTATCTAAAACTATTAACAAAAGGGTTAAAAATAAAAATAAATATAAATACAAAATATTTTATTAAACCGAGGGAGGCAGCCCAGCCCATAGGCCAGTCCACTTACCACCCCGGTAGGCCCGCCCCAATTAGACGAAACCCTAGACTCAATTTGACCTAACCCTAACCCTAAACCTCAACACACTCCTGCCACTCACCCCTCTCCGCCACCACCCACCTGCCTCTCGCCACACCCTACACCTGACCGAACACCATGATGTCTACGCACTTATATTCTTGTAGACAGTTGTTGGGCCTCCAAGTGCAGAGGTTTGTAGAACAGCAGCAAGTTTCCCTTAAGTGGATTACCCAAGGTTTATCGAACTCGGGAGGGAAGTGGTCAAAGGTATCCCTCTCAAGCAACCCTGAAATCAAGATACAAAAAGTCTCTTGTGTCCCTAACACACCCAATACACTTGTCAGGTGTATAGGTGCACTAGTTCGGCGAAGAGATAGTAAAATACAAGTAATATGGATGATTATAAGACAACGGTGCCAGAAAAAGACTTTGATGGCGTGGAAGAGACTAAATGAAATCTAAAATAAAGATGAAAGCAAGCAAACATGTAACAGATCTAGTTGTAAATGGTGTTTCAATGCTTAGAAACAATGCCTAGGGATCATACTTTCACTAATGGACACTCTCATATAAATATATTCTCTTCATGATACTACTCTGAACTACTCTCCAGTTGGATAAATCTAATCCACGGTAGGGCTACAAAAGCACTCCTTAAAGTTTGCAATCCCCATCTAGATAACCCCACACTGTCACCTTGAGCGCTAGATGGTTCCTTCAAACACCACAATTTCATAGAGACAACCAACTCAAAATATACTCATGATAAGTATTTATGTAATCTATAGCCTAAGTACCACACGGTGTGCATGCTGTCACTTTCACACACGTGGGAAGAGCCGAAGATCTATTAAAGCACTTGAGTAGCAGAGTAGATCTACTTGATTACAAAGCTCATGATCACAATATGATCATGCATAGAGAGATAGATGAACACATATCTACCGGTAGATCCCTTAGCCTGAGGAAGAACTTGTAAGATCCCTCCTTTGTAAAGGAAAAGGATCCCTGTGATTGCAATGCTAGTCCCTGGATCATTGCTAGCATCCACAGTTTAAGATGAAGTACACAGATACAAAGGTCATTTATTACATCCATTCCAGAGATAAAACATAGTCTTTTACAACTCAAGGCCACAGGCCTAATACAAGAGTTTTGGAATAAGTAAATAAACATAAGTCTTCATCTTCATGTGCCACAGGCAAGCATGTTGAGTGTAGACTCATGACACCTAATCATCATCGGAGTAACCTGTAACATCACAAGTTACAGCCACAGTGGGTCAATACTTTGGAATAGTATTGGCAAGTGATACCTTAGTAAATTTTAAGTGGACTATATTACTATATGCATTTTTGGCTAAGTGTAGCTTGGCTTGCTTTGCTCAAAATAGGTTTTTCCTATTAGTTGAAATCACTAAGTTTTTCTTTGTCAAAAACTTCCCAAGAAACCATCAATAGACATTGAGGTCCTTCACCCTTGTTCACCCACAAGTTTTACTTAGAAGTTGGAGTGATGAGATTCTTGATAGCTTCCATGTCTTGATGCTCAAGTTGTCCATTGCCATGGACTTGGCTAAGTACTTAGATTTTCCATCTGCAAAGGTTGTGCACTTTCCCCACTAGACTTGGTTTCCCAAGACAGGACCTTTCAGAAGCCTTTCCTTAGACCAAATGGACGCGCTCCAACCTATCATTCCCACTACCACCAACTGTCCAAATGGCTAAGTTCTAGCAACTTATGTGATCCAGGCAGAGCCCATATTGCCAAGTGGTTGCACTATAAGCTTCTCAACACTTGGCCTCTAAAATCCCTTTGTGCCTGGGTGGCATACCACAAGTGAGATACACAAGGTAAACCATATCCATGGGCCTTGTGTAACCACTCAACCAAAAACCACCATTCAAGTCCCATTCCACCCAGGAGGTTCATTGACTTAGTTGTTTTATTAAGAAAAACATAAGTCCAAAGACTTAGAAATATTTTCATCATAGCATGTATATACTTTACCAACCCTTGTTTTCTATTAGCTAGGCTAAGCATGGCATAGTACTTAACTTAGGAAATTTCCTAGCAATTCTACAACTACTTAGGTTTTCCCATCATAGCATTTGGCAAAACAACAACATGCAAGACTTAGCAAAATATTTCTAATGCTTGTACAAAATATAGGGATGGAAATATTCATGATGTACCACTTTCCTTGGTAATGGGGAGAGTAGCACTCTTCACAATCATAGTCACTAGCAAAATCTACACAAAAATTTGTAGCACAAAATTACACACAATTCATATACAAACAAAAATATATATGCATGCATGCAAGAATGCAAAGTGATGATTTTTAAAACTCCACCAAGCAAGTGCATGATACAGAAACATAATCAAGTCAAAAACTTGCTAACTAAACTTATTTAGCACTAAAACAATTTACTAAACAAATTCTATACTCAAAATAGTCCTAAACAAGTTTCTGCATAAAAAGTCATTTTAACAGAAACATTTCACTAAACACATTGCAGATTCATAAAGGGCTTGTCTCCCTGATTCCAACGGTATAAAATTTGCAAAAATCTAACGTGGGAATCCAAAGTTATAGCTATTTCAATTTTGGATCAAAATATGATTCAAATTTGTTTTTGAAACTAACCCTAGCCACGCGTCATGTTCCTACTGGTTGATACCGTTTCGCTCAGGATCACCCTTCCGCGCTGTTGGATCTATTTAAAACACACGGCCTAGATCTACCAAAAACGATTCGCTAAGTGATCTAAATCTATGCGTTGGATCCAGATCCAAGGGCTCTCGATCAAGCGACCATGTCCTGGCGCCGCGCAGCGACGGCGAGCAGCGGAGTGCTCTGACAGCGGCGGCGCTAACGTTCTAGATCGCTCGGGGAGGAAAGGGCGTGCTTACCAGATCCGCAAGGTCGAGGCGAAGCTCAACGTGGTGGTGGCTGGGCAAGGGGTGCACGGGTACGGTCTCTAGGGCTCGTCGGAGTTGCGGCGGCGTCTGTCGCTTGCAGTCGAGGTCGTTGCCGAGGTGTGGCGTCGCCCTAGCACAAGGCAGAGGGTTCAGAAGATGCGCAAGTGACTGGCGAATCAACTGGTGACAAAGGGAAAGCGAGGGGCGCACGGAACTTACCGTTATTGCTCGCCGGAGTCGAGCGACGGCGCATGTGGTTGCGGTCGTGAACGGGATCGACGACCTGGGTCACGAGCAGGCAAAAGAAAAGTATCAGGAGGTGCGCAAGATCAAGCTGGACACGATAGTTTGAACCAGAGAGAGGGGAGAGGTCAAGGCTCACCGGAATTAGTCGCCGGAGTCGTCGGTACTGCGAGGTTTCGAGGGCAAATGCTCGCAGCCTGGTGGCGGAGTGAGCGAGGAGAGTGGGGGGAAATGACCGCGGTGCAGAGGGGGTTTTGTAGGCGAGAGGGGAGCGGCGATTAAGCGTGGAATCAATGGCAATTAAGCGAGAATCAATCGCGGCAGTGAAGGGCGGAGGAAACGGCCGGCGACGGGGTCGGGCGTGATTTGGAAAAGACGAGGGTGACGTGGAGAGGGCCCGCTCGTCAGCGAAACACGCAGAGAGGAGGTGGGGTATGGTTGTCAGCGACTGCTTGGGTGTGCTTGCGCGTGCGAGAGAGAGAGGAAGGCCGGGTGGGCTAGTTGGGCCAGTTCTGTTGCTGGGCTAGAATCCTGGCGCCTGGCCCTTTTCTTTTCTTTTGTCCTTTTCTTTTTCTGTTTTGATTTTCAGGAATGGTTTTGATATGAATTCAAACTCTTTTTGAATTCAAATCTTTCTGGGGTTTTTGCAGTGTGCAAAAGTTTCAAATATAGGCATAAAACCATGTGGTTGCTTTGCAAAAGCTTGTCACTCTTGGAGAACAAAATATCAGGGACTTGGTACCTGATTTGCAAATGTTATGAAAAATGGTTCTTGAACCATTTCCATTTTGTAAAACTTGGTTCAAATATCCACACTCAATCCATTCAATAAGGAAACAAGCATTCTAGGTTTAAAACATTCAAACTCTCAAATGGTGATGGCCATTTGATTTTTAGCTTGCTCACATAAAATGATAGCACTATGTGCTTTGTTTTTCTGAAATGAGTTTTGAAATTGATCTAAATTCTATATGCATGCATGAATGATATGCAATCTTTGAAATCATGATTTTAGGGATGTTACAAATCTAACCCCCTTAAGGTGAATCTCGCCCTCGAGATTCGGATTGGCTAGCAAATAGGTGAGGGTGGTCTTTCCGAAGATCATCTTCTCTTTCCCATGTTGCTTCCTCTTCGGAATGATGATTCCATTGCACTTTGCAAAATTTTATAGTCTTTGTCCTTATGACTCTTTCTGCAGTCTCAAGAATCTTGATAGGCTTCTCCTCATATGTGAGGTCACTTTCTAGTTGAACCTCCTCCAAAGGAATAGTATCCTTCAAAGAAGTTTCTTCCATCTCTGGGTGACATTTCTTAAGCTGACTCACATGAAACACATTATGGACTGCCGACAAAGATTCTGGTAGTTCAATTTCATAAGCAACTTCTCCTTTGCGACTCAGAATCTTGAATGGCCCAACATATCTTGGTGCCAACTTTCCTTTGACTCCGAATCTTTTCACTCCACGAAGTGGTGATACTCTAAGATAGGCTCTATCACCAACTTCGTAGGTGACTTCTCTACGCTCAGGATCTGCGTAGCTTTTCTGTCGGGACTGTGCTATCTTCAACCTGTCCTTAACCAATTTGACCTTCTCTTCGGATTCTTTGATAAGATCTAGCCCAAATAAACTTCTTTCTCCCACACCATTCCATAACAATGGGGTGGTACATTTTCTTCCGTAGAGAAACTCAAATGGTGCCATCTCAATGCTGGCTTGATAGCTCTTGTTATAAGAAAATTCTACGTAAGGCAGACTTTCATCCCAACTTGCTCCATAATCTAGGGCACATGCCCTCAACATGTCTTCCAGAATTTGATTAGTCCTTTCTGTTTGTCCATCGGTTTGAGGATGAAAAGCAGTACTAAATTCCAACCTCGTTCCCAATGACTCATGTAGTTGTCTCCAAAAATGGGAAGTGAATTGAGTTCCCCTATCAGACACAATACTCTTGGGCACACCATGAAGACACACAATTCTACTCATGTAGATTTTGGCTAACTTGGCACTCGTATAAGTTGTCTTCATGGGTATGAAATGAGCCACTTTAGTTAGGCGATCCACTATTACCCATATGGAATCATATCCAGATCTGGTCCTTGGTAATCCGGTAATGAAATCCATACCAATCTTGTCCCACTTCCAATCAGGAATAGGTAGTGGTTGAAGCAAACCTGCTGGTTTCTGATGCTCCGCCTTTACTCTACTACACACATCACACAAAGCAATATGTTTGGCGATGTCCCTCTTGAGATTGTTCCACCAAAATCTTTCTTTCATGTCCATGTACATTTTGGTGTTACCCGGGTGAATAGAATACGGAGAGTTGTGTGCTTCCTGCAAAATCAGTTTCCATGACTCCGGATCTTGTGGAACACAGATACGTTTCCCATGCCATAAAGTACCCTGTTCATCTTCATGGAAATTTTTAGCCTTCCCTTGGCCAATCTTTTCCTTAATCTCTTCAATTTCCTTATCAGTCTTCTGAACTTCTCGGATCTTGTCCAACAAAGTGGGTTGAACATCCAGAGACATGAGATGTCCTTCAGGCACAATCTCCAATCTGAGTTCTCGGAAGTGGGTACACAAATCATCTGGCAATTCTCCTTTGGTAAGGCCATTTACAAATACCTTACGACTTAGAGCATCTGCTACAACATTTGCTTTACCGAGGTGGTATTGTAAACTTAAGTCATAATCCTTGATAAGCTCTAACCATCTTCTTTATCTCATAATGATTTCCTTTTGGGTGAAGATATACTTCAAACTTTTATGATCTGTGAACACTTCACAACGCTTTCCCAAAAGGTAATGTCTCCATGTTTTGAGTGCATGGACGACAGAGGCTAACTCCAAATCATGAGTAGGGTAGTTTACTTCATGAGTTTTGAGTTGTCTCGAGGCATAAGCTACAACTTTTACGTCTTGCATAAGTACTGCACCCAAACCTTGATGAGACGCATCACAATATACTTGGAAATCCTTTTCCAAATCTGGCAGACATAGAACTGGTGC
Organism: Avena sativa; assembly: GCA_916181665.1. Classification (NCBI taxonomy): domain Eukaryota; kingdom Viridiplantae; phylum Streptophyta; class Magnoliopsida; order Poales; family Poaceae; genus Avena; species Avena sativa. The sequence continues at coordinate 226,270,459 of OV702296.1, forward strand.
TGTCACAAGTCTCTTCTTCAACTCCTGAAAGCTGACTTCACAACTTTCAGACCAAGCAAACTTCTTGTCTTTCTTTAATAATTCAGTCATTGGCTTAGCAACTTTTGAGAAATTTTCAGTGAACCTTTTGTAATAACCTGCTAAGCCAAGGAAACTACGAACCTCTTTCACGTTCTTGGGAGATTCCCATTCAGTCACAGCTGAAACCTTAGCAGGATCAACTGCTACACCATCCTTTGTCATAACATGGCCAAGAAAACCAACTTCTTCCAACCAGAACTCACACTTGCTAAATTTGGCATAAAGTTTATGCTCTCTCAACTTCTCGAGTATCAAACGCAAGTGTCCTTCATGCTCTTCTTTGCTCTTGGAGTAGACTAAGATGTCATCGATGAAAACGACAACAAACTTGTCGAGGAATTCCATGAACACTTTGTTCATCATATTCATGAAGTATGCTGGAGCATTGGTTAAGCCAAAAGGCATTACGGTATACTCATACAATCCATACCTTGTGGTGAATGCTGTTTTAGGTATGTCTTGTTCTCTTATCTTAAGTTGAAAATAGCCTGACCTTAGATCAATCTTTGAGAACACACATGCTCCTTCAAGCTGATCAAATAAGTCGTTGATTCTAGGCAAAGGATATTTGTTCTTGATAGTTACCTCGTTGAGTGAACGGTAATCTATGCATAACCTTTGGCTTCTATCCTTCTTCTCCACGAACAAAACTGGGGCTCCCCAAGATGAAGAACTTGGTTGAATAAATCCTTTCTGCAACTGTTCTCCTAGTTGCTTCTTGAGTTCTTTCAGTTCATCAACTGACATTTTATATGGTCTCTTTGCTATTGGTCCAGACCCGGGTACCAAATCTATCAAAAATTCTACATCTCTATCTGGTGGCATTCCTGGCAATTCTTCCGGAAATACATCCGGATACTCGTTCACAATTGGCACACTGTCCATGCTAACCCCCTTAAGAGAATTTAGCTTACTTCCTTTGGATTCAAAGTTTGACTTGAATTTAATCCTTTTTCTTTCCGGGGTTGTGAGTGCAACAGTACGATTAGCACAGTCTAGTACTCCTTCATACTTAGCCATCCAATCCATTCCCAAAATTACGTCCAGTCCTTGGGAATCTAGGATTATCAGGCTCACTGGAAACTTATGTTTTCCAAATTCTATTACTAGATCCCGGCATCCAAGACTTACTATCATTTCTCCACCTGGAGAGCTAACTTTTATTGGACAACCAATATTTTCAGATGGAAACCCATTTCTATCAACAAATGCTTTTGATATGAATGAATGCGATGCTCCAGTATCAAAAAGAACAAATGCTGGGATAGAATTGAGTCTGAACTTACCAGCAACAGCATCAGGCTCTTCATAGACCTCCTCCACATTAATGTGGTTCACCTGTCCTTTCTGGAAAGGATTGGGCTTGACAGGTCCTTCAACTTTCTTTTCGGGGCACTCATTTGCATAGTGTCCCATCTTCTTGCATTTGAAGCATTCAACCTGACTGATGTCTCTCTTAGCAGGCTGACTTCCACTCCCACTACCATTACCACTGTGGTGGCTCTTATGTCCACCCTTGTGGTTCTTGTACTTGTCATTTTCATGACTGCGGTGATGCTTATTGTCATGACGGTTGTGGTTGTGGTGCTTGTTGAATTTCCCATGTTTGTGGGATCCTAAGCTTCCACTGTCATCATAGTGAGATCGTTTGTGAGACGATCCCGAGCTGTGCTTATCGGAGTGCTTTCTCTTTCTACTCTCGACTTGCTTCATTTTGTTCTCCAATATAGCAGCCTTGTCACAGAGCGACTGATAAGTGGGAACATATGCCATAGCCAGCTGCAGATTCAGCTCATCATTCAAGCCTTCCAGAAATTTTTCCTTTCTCTTGGCATCGGTGTCAACCTCATCTGGTGCATAACGCGCCAGATTGTTGAACTCTTCAATGTATTCAGCCACGCTGCGGTGGCGCTGCTTCAGATTGTGGAACTCTTTCTTTTTCAGGCTCATTATTCCAGATGAGATATGAGCAGTGCGAAAGCCATCCTCAAAGATCGCCCAAGTCACCTCATTTATAGGAGTGGTGATTTGGAAGTTGTCCCACCAAGTGGCGGCTGGCCCTTCCAGCAGATGTGCTGCAAATCTGACCTTTTCAGCGTCCGTGCAGCCCACGGTCACTAAGTCCTTGTTTACAGAACGTAGCCAATCATTGGACACCATGGGATCAGTCGTCCCCGAGAACTTAGCTGGCCTCAAACGCAGAAATCTGGTGAGCATATCAAAGCCCGGAGGGTTGTTGTTGTTGTTATTGTTGTTGTTATTGGGGTTGTTGTTGTTGTTATTATTCTGGTTCTGGATGAATGTTGTCATCATCTGCATAAGCTGTGTTTGAGCATTCATCATTTGCTGCATTTCCGGAGTTATGTTGTTGTTGTTGGGGTTGGGGTTTGCGCGACGGGGAGGCATCTGTGGTTTGTTCAAATAGAGATAAGAATGAGATACCCATAGATGTTTTCATGCACATTACATCACATAAGCAAACACAAACATGCAACAGAAGATAAAAGTTCAACAACCAGATAACAAGTTCACAAAGTAAAACACATAAGTGGCAAGCCATCCACATGTCGGATGGTCCAATAATAAGTTCACAAATAACAAGTACGATAATGAAAGATAAACAAGTAGTCAAGTCTACTCATCAGCATCAATCTCCTCCTCGACAAAGGTAAGACCTGCGTTCTCCATCGCGGCCTTGTTCTCCTCAATAGTAGTGGTCAAGGACTCAATCTTGGCCTTGAGAGCCCTCTTTTGGGAACGAAGCCTCTCGATCACCATCTGCTGCTGCTCTAGCTCGAAATCCTTGGACTTCAGTTCTTCAGTCATGTCCCGGATCTTCTTGTTCCTATCTTGGACACGTTTCTCCTGACTCTTGAACTTCCGATCCTGGGTCTCGAACTTCGCCTCCATTTCCTTGACTATCTCGTCCTGCTGCGCGAAGAGCTTGTCCTTCTCGCGAAGCTACACCTGGAGCTCGTCATTACTGAGCATGACATTGGTCCTGTCTGTGTCCACGTGCCTAATGAGAGACTCTAAGTCCTGGAGATACAGACGTATCGGCTCTGCTGCGTCCCTCGAGTCATCCTCGAAGTCGATGGACTCTCCATCCTCATCACGTCTTCCGAAGACGTGGAAGTGGGTGCCTCTAACCTGTCGGGAGTGACGGCCTAGCAGACGTCCTATCAGGTCCTGCATGACTACCTCCATGCCTCTCTCCCTGTCATCGTGCATAAGCTTGAAGACGATGGCCTCTGTAGTAGGCTCTGTCTGGCGTCCGGGCTGGTTCACCTTGAAGCCCCAGAGGTCCTTCCTCTCGAACTTGGTGAGTGGATGCACCATGATGGTGGGAAGAGGGAGATTGAGCAAAGTGGTAAGCTCAACGATACGAGGACCAAAGCGGGTAACCTGGAACTCGTCAACAGTGCTGATGGTAATAGGCATCTATTTATAAGATAGAAAAGTTAGAATAACACTATTTAAGATAAAGACAAACATCACATACATATCCTTGGAACACAAAATCACACAAGTCATGCATTCATGAATCCATTACATCAACCAAGGTCCAAACTTATTTAAGGTATCATTTTGGAAAATAAGGTGATAGGTGGTGGTCCAGCTAACGAAGTACGTTTACAATCCTATCTCACTGGATCTGTTGGCTAACACAATGTTCCTAGAGGCAATCAGCCTATCTTGCTCACATGATTCCATCACTAAGTCTATAATATCTCCTCTTAAGGTTTGGTTGGTGGATTCCAACTCTTGGGTATGTTCCTTCTCTTTCTCTAAGTCTTTTTGCAGGTTGAGCATTCTGCACTTGACTCTAGCACTAAGTTCTTTGATAGTCCTCCAAGCTGCTTCTCTTGCTGACTCAAAGAATGTGGTATGCACCATAGTGTTAGTGTACATGCAGAATCCTCTTTCTTTGTGGTTGTCTTCCTTGTTTTTGTACAAGTGAAGTTGCACCCACCAGTACTCAACTCCTTCATCCATCACTAGAAAGCCTTTGTACACAGCTGCACCATGTATTTCCATTGCCACCATGAGGTCCTTGAGAATTTTGGGAAACTCTGTCTCACACCCCAAGGTCATGGTCATGAGTGGTCCTTTCTTCACGGCTTCGTTGATGGAGTTCATCTACAAATAGAGATGAGAATGAGAAGATTAGAAAAGTTTACGAGAAGAATAGACAAGTGTAGAAGTAGTTGAAAATTTTTCCTTAGTGGTTTCCAATCCTAGGGTCATAATCCTACAGGCAACACAGTGCTCTGATACCATCTGTAAGATCCCTCCTTTGTAAAGGAAAAGGATCCCTGTGATTGCAATGCTAGTCCCTGGATCATTGCTAGCATCCACAGTTTAAGATGAAGTACACAGATACAAAGGTCATTTATTACATCCATTCCAGAGATAAAACATAGTCTTTTACAACTCAAGGCCATAGGCCTAATACAAGAGTTTTGGAATAAGTAAATAAACATAAGTCTTCATCTTCATGTGCCACAGGCAAGCATGTTGAGTGTAGACTCATGACACCTAATCATCATCGGAGTAACCTGCAACATCACAAGTTACAGCCATAGTGGGTCAATACTTTGGAATAGTATTGGAAAGTGATACCTTAGTAAATTTTAAGTGGACTATATTACTATATGCATTTTTGGCTAAGTGTAGCTTGGCTTGATTTGCTCAAAATAGGTTTTTCCTATTAGTTGAAATCACTAAGTTTTTCTTTGTCAAAAACTTCCCAAGAAACCATCAATAGACATTGAGGTCCTTCACCCTTGTTCACCCACAAGTTTTACTTAGAAGTTGGAGTGATGAGATTCTTGATAGCTTCCATGTCTTGATGCTCAAGTTGTCCATTGCCATGGACTTGGCTAAGTACTTAGATTTTCCATCTGCAGAGGTTGTGCACTTTCCCCACTAGACTTGGTTTCCCAAGACAGGACCTTTCAGAAGCCTTTCCTTAGACCAAATGGACGCGCTCCAACCTATCATTCCCACTACCACCAACTGTCCAAATGGCTAAGTTCTAGCAACTTATGTGATCCAGGCAGAGCCCATATTGCCAAATGGTTGCACTATAAACTTCTCAACACTTGGCCTCTAAAATCCCTTTGTGCCTGGGTGGCATACCACAAGTGAGATACACAAGGTAAACCATGTCCATGGGCCTTGTGTAACCACTCAACCAAAAACCACCATTCAAGTCCCATTCCACCCAGGAGGTTCATTGACTTAGTTGTTTTATTAAGAAAAACATAAGTCCAAAGACTTAGAAATATTTTCATCATAGCATGTATATACTTTACCAACCCTTGTTTGCTATTAGCTAGGCTAAGCATGGCATAGTACTTAACTTAGGAAATTTCCTAGCAATTCTACAACTACTTAGGTTTTCACATCATAGCATTTGGCAAAACAACAACATGCAAGACTTAGCAAAATATTTCTAATGCTTGTACAAAATATAGGGATGGAAATATTCATGATGTACCACTTGCCTTGGTAATGGGGAGAGTAGCACTCTTCACAATCACAGTCACTAGCAAAATCTACACAAAAATTTGTAGCACAAAATTACACACAATTCATATACAAACAAAAATATATATGCATGCATGCAAGAATGCAAAGTGATGATTTTTAAAACTCCACCAAGCAAGTGCATGATACAGAAACATAATCAAGTCAAAAACTTGCTAACTAAACTTATTTAGCACTAAAACAATTTACTAAACAAATTCTATACTCAAAATAGTCCTAAACAAGTTTCTGCATAAAAAGTCATTTTAACAGAAACATTTCACTAAACACATTGCAGATTCATAAAGGGCTTGTCTCCCTGATTCCAACGGTATAAAATTTGCAAAAATCTAACGTGGGAATCCAAAGTTATAGATATTTCAATTTTGGATCAAAATCTGATTTCAAATTTGTTTTTGAAACTAACCCTAGCCACGCGTCATGTTCCTACTGGTTGATACCGTTTCGCTCAGGATCACCCTCCCGCGCCGTTGGATCTATTTAAAACACACGGCCTAGATCTACCAAAAACGATTCGCTAAGTGATCTAAATCTATGCGTTGGATCCAGATCCAAGGGCTCTCGATCAAGCGACCATGTCCTGGCGGCGCGCGGCAACGGCGAGCGGCGGAGTGCTCTGACAGCGGCGGCGCTAACGTTCTAGATCGCTCGGGGAGGAAAGGGCGTGCTTACCAGATCCGCAAGGTCGAGGCGAAGCTCAACGTGGTGGTGGCTGGGCAAGGGGTGCACGGGTACGGTCTCTAGGGCTCGTCGGAGTTGCGGCGGCGTCTGTCGCTTGCAGTCGAGGTCATTGCCGAGGTGTGGCGTCGCCCTAGCACAAGGCAGAGGGTTCAGAAGATGCGCAAGTGACTGGCGAATCAACTGGTGACAAAGGGAAAGCGAGGGGCGCACGGAGCTTACCGCTATTGCTCGCCGGAGTCAAGCGACGGCGCAGGTGGTTGCGGTCGTGAACGGGATCGACGACCTGGGTCACGAGCAGGCAAAAGAAAAGTATCAGGAACAGTTTGAACCAGAGAGAGGGGGGCGGTCGAGCCTCACCGGAATTAGTCGCCGGAGTCGTCGGTACTGCGAGGTTTCAAGGGCAAATGCGCGCAGCCTGGTGGCGGAGTGAGCGAGGAGAGTGGGGGGAAATGACCGCGGTGCAGAGGGGGTTTTGTAGGCGAGAGGGGAGCGGCGATTAAGCGTGGAATCAATGGAAATTAAGCGAGAATCAATCGCGGCAGTGAAGGGCGGAGGAAACGGCCGGCGACGGGGTCGGGCGTGATTTGGGGAAGACGAGGGTGACGTGGAGAGGGCCCGCTCGTCAGCGAAACGCGCAGAGAGGAGGTGGGGTCTGGTTGTCAGCGACTGCTTGGGTGTGCTTGCGCGTGCAAGAGAGAGAGAGGAAGGCCGGGTGGGCTAGTTGGGCCAGTTCTGTTGCTGGGCTAGAATCCTGGCGCCTGGCCCTTTTCTTTTCTTTTGTCCTTTTCTTTTTCTGTTTTGATTTTCAGGAATGGTTTTGATATGAATTCAAACTCTTTTTGAATTCAAATCTTTCTGGGGTTTTTGCAGTGTGAAAAAGTTTCAAATATAGGCATAAAACCATGTGGTTGCTTTGCAAAAGCTTGGTCACTCTTGGAGAACAAAATATCAGGGACTTGGTACCTGATTTGCAAATGTTTTGAAAAATGGTTCTTGAACCATTTCCATTTTGTAAAACTTGGTTCAAATATCCACACTCAATCCATTCAACAAGGAAACAAGCATTCTAGGTTTAAAACATTCAAACTCTCAAATGGTGATGGCCATTTGATTTTTAGCTTGCTCACATAAAATGATAGCACTATGTGCTTTGTTTTTCTGAAATGAGTTTTGAAATTGATCTCAATTCTATATGCATGCATGAATGATATGCAATCTTTGAAATCGTGATTTTAGGGATGTTACAGAACTACTCCCTCCTCATCATGGGAATCAGCAACAGCAATGGAGATGGTGGTGGAGATCGATGGAGATGGCTCTGGGGGCAATTCTCCGTCCTGGCAGGGTGCCGGAATAGAGACTTCTTTCCCCCAATTCTCCCCTTCGATGGCGGTGCTGTGGAACTTTTCGTGGATGTATGCCGGTTAATCTAGGGTTTTCTCCTCGGGGGATTCTTATAGGCGAAAGGGGGACGTTGGTGGCTGCCAGGGTGGCCCACACCTGGTGGTGGCGTGGCCAGGGTGGGCCCACGCCACCCTAGGGTATGCTCACCCTGGTGTCCTCATCCGTCTCTGCTTCGCGTTTCTGTATTGCTCCAGGAAAAATAGATAGATTGGCTTTTGTCTCGTCCAATTCCGAGAATATTCATTTTTTATCTTTTGTGAAACCAAAAACAGCAGAAAACAGGCAACTGGCACTGCGGCATCTTGTCAATAGGTTAGTTCCAGAAAGTGTATAAAAATACCTCAAAGTGTAGACAAAACATAAGACAAATGATATAAAACAAGCATGGAGCATCAAAAATTATAGATACGTTTACGACGTATCAAGCATCCCCAAGCTTAACTCATGCTCGTCCTCAAGTAGATAAGTGATAAAAATAATAATTTTTGAGGTGACATGCACCATCACAATCAAGATCAAACCATTTGTAAAGCATTGATAGCTTGGATCAAAGTACTCTAAACATGAGCATGAAAGATGTAGTTCTAACAATAAGACATAGCAACTATGTTGCAACATGAAAGGATACAAAAAAATATCATGAATAACAATGCATTGAAAGACGTTTGTTTCACTTATAGAAAACATAACATAGTGGTATTCAACTTGTCCCTCATGGAGTAGCAAAACATAAATGCATAGGACACCTTCAAAGTTCATAAGGGTGACTAGATACAAATAGTTCAAGAACAAGCAATATCAACATTATGAATCAATCAATAAGTTTTGTGACAATGCACATAGAACTAAGAATGACAACTATGCTCTCTTAATTGGTGCCTAAGGATAGAAGGTGGAGACTCAATATAAAAGTGGAAGAAAGGCCCTTCAAAGGGAAGCAGGGATTTCAAGTTTCTTTAAGAGCTTCCAAAAATTATGGTACTTGTTAGATTTCAGCTCTCATTGCTCTATCATAAGCATCTTGAAGTGATTAATGTTAAAGTGAACAAAGTATGGAGTATATGATTGAAAAAGTATAAGTTGGCAATCCCATGTCCCTTGAGTACGAGGGCCGTTCCTCATGCTACTCAACTTTAGTTACCGGTAAGTTCTTGTCATTGTAAGTATATGTGTATCATAGAGAACCGCCAATGGGGTACCCCTTGCCCCATGATACAGGAGCTATCGCATATCAAAATGACAAGGGGTAAGGGGTACCCCGTTTGCGGTTCTTTATGATACACATATACTTACTATGACAAGAACTTACCGATGACTAAAGTTGAGTAGCATGTGGAATGGCCATCATACTCAAGGGACATGAGATTGCCAACTTATACTTTGACAAGCATATACTCCATACTTTGTTCACTCTAACCTTAATCACTACAAGATGCTTATGATAGGGGCAATGAAAGCTAAAAGCTAACAAGTACCATAATTTTTGGAAGCTCTTTATGAAACTTAAAATCCCTGCCTCCCTTTGTGAACGGCCCTTTCTTACTTTTATATTGAGTCTCCACCTTCTATCCTTATGCACCAACTAGGAGAGTAGTTGTCATTCTTAGTTCTATGTGCATTGTCCCAAAACTTATTGATTGATTCATAATGTTGATATTTCTTGTTTTTGAACTATTTGTATCTAGTCACCCTTATGAACTTTGAAGGTGTCCTATGCATTTATGTTTTGCTACTCAATGAGGGACAAGCTGAATCCCACTATGCTATGTTTTCTATATGTGAAACAAACAAACTTCTTTCAATGCAATGTTATTCATGATCTTTGTTTGTATCCTTTAATATTGCAACATAGTTGCTATGTCTTATTGTTAGAACTTCATCTTTCATGCTCATGTTTAGAGTACTTTGATCCCATATTTCAATGCTTGCAAATGGTTTGATCAAGATTGTGATGGTGCATGTCACCTCAAAAATTATTCTTTTTATCACTTACCTACTCGAGGACGAGCAGGAGTTAAGCTTGGGGATGCTTGATATGTCGTAAACGTATCTATCATTTTTGATGTTCCATGCTTGTTTAATATCAACTTTGCTATGCTTTGTCTACACTTTGAGGTATTTTTATACATTTTCTGGGACTAACCTATTAACAAGATGCCGCAGTGCCAGTTTCCTGTTTTCTGCTGTTTTTGGTTTTAGAAAAGCTAGTAAGGAAATGTTTTTGAAATTGGACGGGACAAAATCCAAAGTCAATATTTCACCGAGGATAACACAGAGACCGAAGGGCGACCGAAGGAGGGCCATGAGGCCGCCACACCCTAGGGTGGCGCGGCCCCCCTAGGGCGCGTTGCCACCTGGTGTCGGCACCTCGGGTGCCCCCCTGCCTCGCCTCTTTGCCTATAAAAGCCCCCCGATGCCAAAACCCTAAGTACCCGATCAGATCTCCACGAAACAGTCTGTAGCCGCCGCCACCATCGTCCCTAGATCGGGGGATCTGAAGCTCTTCCCGACACCCTGTTGTAGGGGAGAGATCATCTCGGAGGCCTTCTTCATCACCATGCCAGCCTCCGGTATGATGCATGAGTAGTTCACCCTTGGACTATGGGTCCATATAGTAGCCTGATGGTTGTTTCTCGTCCTTTGTGCTATCATGTTTAGATCTTGTGAGCTCCGTTTATGATCAAGATCATCTATTTGTAATCATACATGTTGTATTTGCGAGGCTCCGATGGATATTGAGATACTATGTCAGATTGATTATTGATTCTATCATGTCTGTGTTTTTTGAGATCTTGCATGCTCTCCATTTCTAGTAGCTATCTTCGCCAAGTAGATGCTAGTGACTCCAAGAGGGAGTATTTATGCTCGATAGTGGGTCCATGCCTCTATTGAATCTGGGGAAGTTACAGAAATATCTAAGGTTATAGATGTGTTGTTGCTACTAGGGAGAAAACAACAATCTTTTGTTCATGGAACAATTGTATTGTTTACTTCACACACATTGCTTAATGCAATTATTCGTTGCTTGCAACTTAATACTGGAGGGGGTTCGGACGATAACCTGAAGGTGGATTATTAGTCATAGATGCAGTTGGAGGGCGGTCTATGTATATTGTTGTAATTCCCAATAAAATCTCATAGGAATCATTAATGTCTAGTATTTGTATTGTTATGCCTTGCTCAGTTCCTGTCAATTTTCCCGCTGTAATTTTTTCACCCAGCATGTTATGTTAATTATATTAAAGAGAACACCTCTAAGCAATCATTACCTTCCACACTATACGTTTAATCCTTTGTTTTTAGCAAACCAGTGAGATTGACAAGCTCACTGTAAGTTGGGGCAAAGTCTTGAGTTTGTGTTGTGCAGTATTCCAAGTTGCTAGCAACACCTTGGAGTTGTTTCCTTGCTCCTACTGGTTCGATAACCTTGGTTTCATAAATGAGGGAAAATTTGCTGGTGTGCTCATCATACCTTCCTCTTGGGGTCTTCCAACGAAGCTCTACAACTGAGCTGCGTCAACCACTTACCCCTCTCCGCCGCCACCCAGCTGCCTCTCACCACACCATACACATGATCGAACACCACCCCACGCACTCACGTGACACAAGCAACGCACGCCATGATCCCCTGCCCCGCTTGACACTACCCTCCCCGCTACCGACACGCACGCATTGACCTACTCGGCCCTACCTACCCCATCCCGCTCTCCTGGTCCCATCCCGCATCCTACGATCGCGTCAACCCAACACGACCAAGCCCCGCTCACGATTCCCCACTTGCCCCGCCTTCGTCCACCTCTCGATGCAAAACCCTCCCCACGAGCCCTCTCTTCCTCCCCGCTATAACGGCGCCACCGTCTCCCGGGTCACCTCCCCCTTCCTCACCGCGTGCACGGGCCGTCTCCCGCGAGCTCGCCAAGCTCCCTCTGGCACCTCCGTGGCTTCCCGTTCCCGTGACCTCGACCCTCTGCTTCACGCCATATCCTTCGAGCGCCACCTCTAGTGCATGTCTCCGCCCCTTCCTTTGGGCCTCGTCGTCCTCGCCTCCCTCCACCTCGGCCTTGACTGCGAGCTCCTCCATGTCCTCGCCGAATGAGCTCCCATCTGGCCGCCCTGCTCTCTACGAGCTCTCCCTCGCCCCGCCCCTCCACCAGGCGCTGCTGCCGGTCGCACGCTCCGGCCCCGAGCATTGTCCTCTATCCCTGACACCAGCGTCCAAGCACCTGTTGTGACTCGTGTCTGCCTCCTTCCTGCTGGAGTTGAAGATAGAGGCTTCTTGTCCATATGTGGAATATGTGTTGGTGTGCTGCTAAGATCATCTGTACGTGCATCTTTGTATGCCCGCGTGATGGTGTTGTTACGAGCCATCAAAGTGCACTTGGTTTTCCGAGTTCAATCCCTGCCGCCCAACGACAAGCGACAAGATCTACATCAAAGATATGTACCCGTGAGGCACTCAGGTGATAAGATGCGACAAGATCTTCCGTTGACAAAAGTCTGGTGCGACAATATCTTCTTGTTGACAAGGCCACTGGCGCTAAAAAAAGCTCACCTTTGACAATCTAAGACAGAGAATCCACAAGATCTTTGTCATGGAAACCGAATACCCTCGTTCCCGGATTTGAAGACCGATCCCGACAAGACCGAACCCGAACCCCTCGAAACCCCAAGATCGCCGATACCCATGTGTGACCCCAAATCTGAGCCCCTATTTTATTAAGTGCTATATACACTTGTTGCATTTAAATTATCATGCTTGCACACATATCATGTGGTTTGGGGGCTTTCAGCCGATTCACCTAATAATTAGATAAGGAGACCATATGTGGGCTTTTGTAATCTTATATTGGCTCCATTTAAATTTGTGTAGTGAACCGTTGCCATATTTTTGCCTTGATAATACAACATTCAAATTGCGGGGTATCTAAACAACATGAACCATATAAATAAATGTCAGGACCCTGGTTTCAATTAATATTGCCTAATTGCATCGCACCTTTTCCATGTCATGCATCATGCCCGATCTTTTGCCGTAGTATTAAATAGTGCATTTGGTGTTTCTTCTAGTGCTTTACTTCTTCACGGACTAGGCCGATGAGTTGATACGAGTCCCGACCCGATCTTCGGATGAACCTTCGGCAGTGTTTTTCAGGCGAGCATTCTCCCCTTTTCTACCTATTTTGTCTTTATACTCTTTACTTCCTATTATTGATCTATTGCTATCTCAGTTGTGATGCTTTAGTTTCCGTACCTGTCATATTCCCTACAGCCTCTATAATTGCCTTGGACACCTCCTATTGCCTATTGCTTGGTAGCTAGATGGCCTTCCGAGTCGTACTGCTTTCTCAGGTGTTGCCGATGTCGTCAAGTACCATAGTTGTTGGAATGTCGGCATATGCTTTATGCTGGAGATGAGCATGGATTTAATTACAGTTTAATAACTAATGTTTAAAGTTGGTAAATAATGCAGGGGCACCGGTAATATATGTTATTTGGTTTTTAACCGCCCACTTGTGTTCCGTAGGACCCCGAGTACTTGATACTTGTTCTTTGACTATCGCACTATCCACATGTGAGAGCATGAATCCCCTTAGCCAGAGCTTGATTCATAACTTATTTATGGGGGCCACAAACTAGTTTGGGGCTTTATTACTATCCTGTATTTATGCCATGCTACTGCTTTATTTACTTCTGTTGCTCGTGGAGAGCATTTACTATTGTACTGATTAGCAACCATGTGCCACGTTTCCCGCTGTATCGACATGTGTAGTCACACTTTCGGGTTCCTAGTCATTTATAACCATGCCACACAACCTGGGTCTGTCGTGGAGCCGACCGACTTCGTAGCGGGTAGCTTAGTGGGGTGGCCCCCCTGAAATATTTTATGAATCTTGTGATGCTTTGTCATGATGCCTCATTGGGTTTTCATTTGGTTTTCCCGAGGTTGATCGTGCTTGTGTTGCTATTTGTGCACCCCTGTAGGGTAAATCTTTCTGAAAGCCATGTCTGCGGTTATGGACGACTTGGAGCACAGTATCTCGATCATAGACAATTATAACTAAAGTAGTGCTATAATTTGACTTTGAAATGACTAGTAATCAGCTTCACTACAATGGAATGGCTAAATAAAAGTACCAACAACTGCTGGATTTGGGATGTCTCATGCTATTTGTATCTGACTAGTAAGTATTGCAACTATAACGGAATGGTTAACTAAAACTGCCCGCTGCTTATTATATCAGGATGACTCATGCTATCTATGCCTGACTAGTAATCACTGCAACTATAATGGAATGAATAAAATTGCCAATTGTGTGAGTTTCCTCAGTACAACTTCCTCATTTGGTCTCAAGGGGGAAATACCAGGATGGGTATGTTTGGTGTTAGTCTTAGGTTGGATCCGAATAGGTCTTTCTCGTCCCCCTCTGATAGCCGTCAGTTGTATCGAGTTTCTATAGGTTGTTTAGTGAATGTTGGAATGCCGCTTCAGTCCACCATACCTATGTAGGCGAGGACCGCCGAATCCTAAGTCTAGACGTGTACTGGCCTCAGTACTGGCCGCTCTCTTTTTCATTTGCCCTTTTCTGGCACCCCTTTTGTTTGAGTAGGTTTTGAGATCGACGTCATTAGGAGGGTTACCCTTTCGGCTTGGCCTAGGCAGGGTTATGGACTCCATTGGTTATTATTGAGGGCTCTTAGCCCAATTTGCCTCTTATCCGTACTCGGATATTGTACTGTTTTAAGGTGATGTGGATCTTTGTACTGTATATATGTATTCTTGACTCATGGAGTCATTGTTGTATATATCTGTTTCTGTGGGTTCCATCGTGGACTATTGTGTAATGATATTTCTTCGTTTTCCACCCGTATGAAAGTGCCTGGTGGGCACCTTTGAATCGTTTCTATGCGGGTTTGGCGGGAATCGCTAAAACTTGCATAGGGTCGATCCGAGGGTGTTACACTTGCCCTCATGGAACATGAAAGAGAGGATATAATCACATCAATTCCACTCGGGAATGAACCAGAACAACATCTAGCAGCCTTTGCCACTAGATACACAAATCGCTTGGTCCCAGATCGGGCCCATGGGGGGAGAGGGAGGGGGAGGGGGAGGTAATGCTCGCAGCATCCACCATGCTAGTCTAGATCAGCCTTGGCACATACCAATGCATGCTAAAACTCACCGTTTCATGTACACGTCGCCAAATCGGACGAGGTACACCCCCTAATGTAGATAGTCGCTGATACGTCATAAACGTATCTATAATTTTTGATGCTCCATGCTTGTTTAGTATCAACTTTTCTATGTTTTTTCTACACTTTGAGGTATTTTTATACACTTTCTGGAACTAACCTAATGACAAGATGACACAGTGTCAGTTGCTTGTTTTCTTCTGTTTTTGGTTCCAGAAAAGGCAGAAAATGAATATTCTCGGAATTGGACGGGACAAAAGCCAAAGTCATTATTTTACCCGACACGACACGGAACCACGAAGTAGAGATGGAGGACACCAGGGTGGACACACCCTAGGTGGGCACGGGCCAGCCCTGGTGGCGCCCACAGGGGGTGTGGGACCCTGGCCCTCCACCGACCTTGCCTCCTTCGCCTATAAGAATCCTCTGACCCAAAAACCCTAAAGAATCGACCAGAAAGCGATGAAAAGTTCCGCAGTTCCACCGCCACCGAAGGGGAGATTCGGGGGACAGAAAGTCTATGTTTCGGCACCCTGTCAGGAAGGGGAAGTGCCTCCGGAGCCATCTCCTTCGATCTCCACCACCATCTCCATCACCGTTGTTGATTCCCATGATGAGGAGGGAGTAGTTCTTCCTCGAGGATAAGGGCTCTAACGATAGCTGTGTGTTCATCTCTCTCTCTATGCATGGTCATATTGTGATCATGAGCTTTGTAATCAAGTAGATCTACCTTGCTACTCAAGTGCTTTAATAGATCTCTGCTCTCCCCCACATGTATGAAAGTGACAGCGTGCATACCGTGGTGGCACTTAGGCTATAGTCTACATAAATACTCATTGCGCTTTAATAGATCTATGCTTTTCCCCATGTGTGTGAAAGTGACAGCATGCACACCGTGTGTGGCACTTAAGCTAGATTGCACATATATATTTATCATGAGTATATTTGGAGTTGGTTGTCTCTATGAAATTGTGGTGTTTGTTGGAACCATCTAGCGCTCAAGGTGACAGCGTGAGGTTATCTAGATTGGGAAAGGCGGACTTTGAGGAGTGCTGTTATAAACCTACCGTGGATTAGAGTTCACCAACCGAAGAGTAGTATCATGAAGAGAATATATTTATTGAGAGTGTTCACTAGTGAAAGTATGATCCTTAGGCCTTGTTTCTAAACATTGAAACACGATCCACAACTATATCTGTTACATGTTTGCTTGCTTCTAGTCATTTACTCCCCGTCGAAAGCTCTTTTCTGGCACCGTTACCACTTATAATCATCCATACCACTTGTATTTCACTATCTGTTCGCCGAACTAGTGCACCTATACACCTGACAAGTGTATTGAGTGTGTTGGGGACACAAGAGACTTCTTGTATCTTGATTACAGGGTTGCTTGAGAGGGATACCTTTGACCACTTCCTCCCTGAGTTCGATAAACCTTGGGTAATCCACTTAAGAGAAACTTGCTGCTGTTCTACAAACCTCTGCACTTGGAGGCCCAACAACTGTCTACAAGAATAGAAGTGCGTAGACATCAAGCTCTTTTCTGGCGCCGTTGCTCGGGAGGTAAGGTAAAAGGCACTCACACACTCTCGCCCACGTCAACAGCAAGCCAGAAAGCTATTTTCTGCCGCCGTTGCTGGGGAGGTAAGGTAAAAGGTACTCACATCCTCTTGGTGTGTGAGTGCTCGAAGTTATTTCCTTTATATTCTGCAATTTTGTCCTTTTGTTTCTTGTTTTCACTAGTTAGTCTTAATGGAAAACAACAACAAAATTAGAGAGCTTTATAATATTTATCTTGAGTTAGGACATGAAGTTTTTGAAGAGAAAATTAAAAAACCTATGGAGCTTTATTTGCATGCTAATAGCAATGTTATTAGTACAAATTCTTTGAACACCATTATTGCTAATTCTTTGGAAACGTCTAAGCTTGGGGAAGCTAGTTTTTATGAAAATGATCTTTTTAGTTCCCTAGCTTTGGAAGATAGCTATTCTATTGGTTATGATGATACCAAACCTACAATATATGATGATTACAATGATGAATATGATATTTTTAGTCTACCTACTATTGAGGAGAAAATTAATTGTGATTACAATATGCCTCCTATATTTGATGATTATGGTGATGAGAATAATAATGATATATATTTTGTTGAATTTGCTCCCACTACAATTAATAAGAATGACTATGCTTATGTGGAGAGTAATAATTATTTTATGCATGTGGCTCATGATAAGAATTTTTTATGTGATAGATATATTGTTAATTTTATTCATGATGCTATTGAAAGTTATTATGAGAGAGGGAAACATGGTTTTATACATCTCAGTAATATTAAGTTTCCCCTCTTTATGTTGAAAGTCTTGAAGTTGCACTTGTTTTGCTTTCCTATGCTTGTTGCTTTGTGATTTCATGAATTGTTTCTTTACAAGATTCCTATGCATAGGAAGTGGGTTAGACTTAAATATGTTTTGAATTTTCTTCTTGATGCTCTCTTTTACTTCAATTCATATTTCTTATGTGAGCATCTTCTCAAACTATCATGCCTAACTTAAAGGCTTTAAAGAAAAGTACTTCTTGGGAGATAACCCGATAGTTTTATTGAGTCTTGGAAGTTATTACTTCTGTAATAACCTCTCCTTATACTTTTTATTTGAATTTTGTGCCAAGAATAACCTCTAATGATAGAGAAGTAAGATTTGGGGAAGTTGCTGTCCCGAAACAGATTTTTGTGCTCCACCGTAAAAATTTGTGTAAAATCTGTGTAAGTCGGATTGAGCTGTAATTTTCTGAATAAATCCCCCATGTTGTTAGATAACTTTCATTAATTCAACACCTTTTTATTTTAGCAGAAGAAGGTCTTCTAAAAAATCGGTTTTTACCTGCTGATCTGTTTTGACAGATTTCTGCCATTATTTGCATTTGCCTCTTTATTGATTTCCTTTTTGGGTTCTTTTTGGGAAATTGAGATTTTTGAGGGAATTGCTACAGTAGCTTGTGTATTTAGTGAAATTTTTGCTATTTTAAAACTAAACCCCAAAGGTTTATTATCTTTTGAATGCACTAATGTTGCTAATGAAGATTGTGTGAACTTTTGTATGAAGGAAAAAATTTAGGTGTAAGGGAAGAATGATGTAATGAGATGAAGAATGGACAAAATCTCAAGCTTGGGGATGCCATCCATGTCACCCCAAGAAATATTCAAGAGGTACAAGCATCAAAGCTTGGGGATGCCCAAGGCATCCCCTTCTTCATCAATAAAAATCTTAGGTCTTTTTAGACACTTTGTTTTTATTGTTTCATGCACAATTGTGTTGTTCTTGGAGCATCTTTGTTTTTGTTTTTAGTTTTATTTTGCTTGGTTTGCTGCAATAAGTTGTTTGTATCCCAACACACTTATTTTGGAGAGAGGCACACTATGTTTTCATTGCCTGGAACACTCTAGTTTTCATTCTTATTGTCTTGTGAGTGTTCTCTTTTGCTAGCACTGTGTTTAGCCTTAGTTTTCTTGTGCTTTCAGCTTAGAACTTTTTATTTCTTCTTTATGGATTTGTGAGACAATCTCACTGATCTTTGTTGATTATTATCTTTGTGAGTTGTTTCAAATAAGTTGATTGGTGTTGGAAAGGAGTAGAAAGTTTCTTGCTTATAGTGGTACAAGAAGGAGCTTGCTTTGATTGTGACCTAGACTTTATCATGTCAAGATAGATGTTGTTTTGACCATATTCTTAATGATTATTGTTGTAGCATGACTTGTTCTAAACAATTAGTATTGCTTAATGTGCCTTGAAAGAATCATGCGTTGTTTTAGCATACAAAAGCATAGTATTGTGGTATTCTCCTTTGATGCTTTGTTTGGGTTGACTTGGCATATGCTCACACCATGTTATTACTATGAACCAGTCACCTTAGCCTCTATGATCATTTAGTTTTTGACTTGAGATACCACTTTATGCTTTGATTGATAATGTTTTGTCGCTCTACATGATTATGGTCATTATTGCTCTCTTAGTTGGTCGCTCCCAGTCTTTTGCGAGCCTCCACTTGTACTGAGTAAGCTCTACTCATGCATCCAACTCCCAAGAAACCAAGTTATTCCAAAGTGTCCACTATAAATTCCTATGCATGGTGTGTTACACTATTCCAAGTATATTCTTGTTTTATCTATCTTCCAAATTAAACTTGTTATGTGAAACTTAGTGATTAAAGCTCTCACAAACTTGATGGCACACTTTATTTTTCTTGCCACAAAATAAACTTGAAACATTGTGTTATCTATGTTGTATATGCTTGCACTTATACGTTGGAATTAGCAGAACTGTGCTGTCACGGGGAATGCTTTCAACATTGCACATGTACATTGTATCCAGTTGATATCATGATCTTTTGTTTGCGGATGTCGTCGGTGTGAAATAAAAGGGGAGCTTGTAAGTCCATGGAGTTATGTATATGTGTTAGAGAAACTCCTGGGCCGCTAGCCTAAGCCATGCCTAATCATGGTGGTGAAGGAAATATGCCCTAGAGGCAATCATAGAGATGATTATATTTCATATGTATCCATGAGTTGTTGTAATGTTCCTTGAATATCCATATCAGGCAACTTGTATTGATTGAAAATTATGTGAATTGTTTGTGAAACTCTTTACTTGTATGGTTATTTAATAGTTGTCCCTAGTCGGAGTTCATGTGAGGACACATGTGGATATTAGACTAGCACATCGATTGGTTGATGACTATGTTTCGCAAGTCATAGACATGGAGATGTCAAACCAATGATGTGGACACATGTTATGAACATGGGGTTGGACTGACCCAACCTAAGACTAGCAATTAGTTGAAGCTCTCTCTCTACACATCGTGTATGTTTTCTCCTTAGACCTAAGATTGTCGCATGTACTTGAGATGTGGATCAACCTACTTTGGGGCTATCAAACGCTGCACCGTAACAGGGTAGTTATAAAGGTAGCTTTCGGGTTTGTCCTGAAGCATGCTCCAAGGCATGGTCAATCAAGATGGGATTTGCCCCTCCCTACTTGAGAGAGATATCTCTGGGCCCCTCGAGTGATCGGATCTAGAAATGCATGGCCATGCTACATAAGGTTAAGAGTTAACCTAGTAAAGGGATTCCGAGTTACGGTATCGAGAAAGAGAGGTCAGCTTGGAGCTAGACCAAATATCGTGAGGCAAAGGGAAAGATATATACTAAACCTTGTGATGGTTCATCCGATATGATCTTTGTATGCGTTTAGGAGTTGGCACGTCTTGCTAGAGGCCGCTACCAACTATTGACAGAATAAGTGTATTTGTGTCATGTCTATACGCATATGAACCTATAGGGTCACACACTTAAGGGGATGGAAGCCTAATAAGGATTGGATCCGAATTAGACCAGGCTTAGGCTACTAATGGGCTGCTAATGTAGAAGCCCACTAGGGACGCCTATATAAGAGAGGGTGGGGCGAGATGACAAAGGTTAGACCTTAGACCATTCCACCCAGCCGCCACTCCTCACGCCTGTGTTGCATGCGCGGACCTAGCAGTCCGGCGTTTGACGCTTCCACCCTGTACGTGTGGATACCTTGGAGGTGCTGCATCTATAGCACTTGGACGAGCCGCGCAAAGGGAGCTTCTCATGGGACGAGGAAGAGGAGGAGACGTGGAACGTCTGCACTGCCTTGACGCGCTTCATCAATTCCGCAACTGCGCGTCTAGTGGTAATCTCGTGATCTATGACAACAGTAATCCTGGTTTACGCGGTAGAATTTTTTTTATTTGCGCTAGTGTAGCCTACCCGTATCCCTTCAGTGGTATCAGAGCCGATGCTGTTCAGTTATAGGTTCGGGATGTTTGCATATGGTGATATGCAGATTGATATGAATGATGTGATCGTTTATATTGCGGTGGTTTAGGATTGATCTATGATCTTGCTTTCCGTGATCGTGATTCTGAGGTAGTCAAAGGACTTACCCCTACCGGTCGGCTTCCGCCGTCGGGGTAGACAGTGACACATAAATCCTGTTGAATCACGCAAAGATCAATATGACTGATTGAATCAGAACCTAGATCTAAAATCGATGTACTGTGATTAAAGGAGTTTGATCAGATCGGAACAACAGACGGTTTATGGCAAATTTGATTTGCCGATCAAAATCCTTAAAGAAAATTTTGTAGATTCGATCTCTCATTTTTCACAGTTTTCCGGTAGATTCGATCTCTCATTCGAACCCCGCAGGGGGAGACCCCCTAGACCCCCTTAATCCTAGCCCCTTTTGTATCTCGTTAAGGTAACTAGGTGCTGCGAGGTCACATGATCCGGTAGAATGCGATTCTATGCATAACTTGTTTTTGCAGGATGTATGTGATCAATATGGCCCATATATGTATGTGATGCATGTTGAAATTTTGCATGACCTGCGTGTCGTGAGTAGGGCAACACAGCTGGAGCCATATGTGTTGTCATTTATTGTAATGGCCTGCGTGCCAACTTGTGATGATCCCAATACTATGTAATTTTGATTACTAGCTTTTAGGAGTAATAGCTTGTATTAGTTCGTGGAGGACTCATCACCTGGAAGATGGCTCACGTGGAACATGAAGATGGAGATCATCATGGTGGACAGGTTCTATGGCGATGGATATCACCATGAGAAAATGGGCCATACTGTGTCACATCTATGTGAATGCTATTCTTATGCGTTTTACTACTATGCATGCTTAGATGATAGAAGTAGAACGATCCCTCAGAAAGTTTAAGTTAAACCATTCCCTCCCAACCAAACCTTGCACCATCCTATGCCATGTACAATCGTTGGTGGTCCTATGAAATTAGGGTGCCGCGGTTTTCCTTGGCTGGATGGGTTTGTATCGGATACCTACACGCATAAGGGTTGGTGAGATTGACAAGGTCATCTTAACATTTAAGGACCTTGGGGCATAAAGGTTGGGCGCCTAGTTTTGACATAGAGATGTCACCCAACAACAAGAGTCATATGTGATATGATTAGCAAGTGTTGCTTACCGATTTACCTTGTCTTCTAGCAGTGATGCTAAAGCTCACTAGTCGACTTGTTAATTGTGGATCTTGAATCACTTAGTATCAATAGAGGGATATTGATTTAAGTGGGAGTATATGCTATTAAATTGTTTAATATGTTTTACTCTTTCATGGTTACATGGCTTAGTATTTTGCATGTTTTCTGTTATAGATCAATGGCACCGAACACTACATCGCCTTTTTCTTTGCGTTCGATTCTTGACAAAGATAAACTAAATGGAACAAACTATTCAGACTGGGTCCGTAACCTGAGAATTGTTCTCAGGTCTGATAAAAAGGAAACGGTTCTGGATACCCCAATCCCCGATGAACCTGCTGAT
The DNA here is from genome assembly GCA_916181665.1 of Avena sativa. NCBI lineage: Eukaryota > Viridiplantae > Streptophyta > Magnoliopsida > Poales > Poaceae > Avena > Avena sativa. Next base: position 226,292,747 of record OV702296.1, read on the forward strand.
AATGCATCTGCTGTCCTCAAGAATGCCTACAAGAGAGCATGTGATGATTCTCTTGAGGTTAGCTGTCTTATGCTTGCATGCATGGAACCTGAACTCCAAAAGAAGTTTGAGGATCAGGAAGCGTACGATATGATCGTCATGCTTAAGGACATGTTCCAAGACCAGGCAAGGACTGAGAGGTACAATGTTGCCAAGTCCTTTGTCGAATGCAAGCTAGCAGAGGGAGCAGCTATAGGCCCCCATGTGATCAAAATGGTTGGTTACAGTCAGACTTTGGAAAAACTTGGTTTTCCACTAGGCCAAGAGTTGGCCACTGACTTCATTTTGGCGTCTCTTCCATCCAGCTATGGGCAGTTCATTTCGAACTACCATATTCATGGGGTGGAGAAGGGCCTTAATGAATTATGTGGGATGCTTAAAACAGCAGAAAGTGACATGAAGAAGTGTGCAGGGCATAGCCATGTGATGGCTGTGCAGAACAAGCCTAGCTTCAAGAAAAAGGGTACTTCTTGGAAGAAGAAGGGCAAGGCTAAGGATAAGATCCTAAGTCTGCACCTAAGCAAAAGGCTGGACCTGCATATGACACTGAGTGCTTCTTTTGTCATGAACATGGCCACTGGAAGAGAAACTGCAGCAAGTACCAAGCTTCTTTGAAGAAGAGTGGAAGTAAGAGTACTTCCCACTCAGGTACGCTTGTTGTAAATGTTGTGGACATTCTTCTCGCTAATTCCTATGTTAACTCTTGGGTATTTGATACCGGATCGGTTGCTCATATTTGCAATTCGATGCAGGGGCTAATAAGGACTAGAGAAGTGTAGAAAGGCGAAGTGGATTTTCGCGTCAGAAATAAAGCAAGGGTTGCTGCATTGTTCGTCGGCCTCATGCAACTTCACCTTCCGTCAGGATTTATTATGGAGTTGAATAATTGTTATTACATTCCTAGTATGGGTCGAAACATTTTATCACCTTCATGTTTGATGAGGGATGGATATTCATTTGCGAGTATGAACAATGGTTGTGTAATCTCTAAGAATGATATGTTTATGGCTAATGCTCCCATTGTGAATGGGTTATTTATTTTAAATCTTGATGATGCATCTGTTTACAATGTTAGTGCTAAAAGGCTTAGGCCTAATGATTTGAGTCCTACCTATTTATGGCATTGTCGTTTGGGGCATATAAGTGAAAAGAGCATGAAGAATCTCCATGGTGATGTTCTTCTAACTTCATTTGATTTTGAATCATACGAGACATGTCAGGCTTGTTTACTTGGAAAGATGACCAAGTCACCTTTTTAGGGTTTACCCAAGAGAGCGACAGACTTGTTGGAACTCATACATACTGATGTATGTGGACCAATGAGCACGACAGCAGAGGAGGATATCACTACTTCATTACTTTTACTGATGATTTCAGTAGATATGGTTATGTCTACTTGATGAGGCATAAGTCTGAAACTTTTGAAAAGTTCAAGGAGTTTCAGAGTGAAGTAGAGAATCAACGTGGCAAGAAAATAAAGGCCTTGCGATCTGATCATGGAGGTGAATATTTGAGTCACGAATTTAGCGATCATCTTAAGAGTTGCGGAATTGTTCCACAACTTACGCCGCCCGGAACGCCTCAAAGAAACGGGGTCTCCGAATGGCGTAATTGAACTTTGTTGGACATGGTTCGATCGATGACGAGACAGTCGGATTTGCCATTGTCATTTTGGGGTTACGCTCTAGAAACGGCAGCTTTCACACTTAATAGGGTACCATCTAAATCCACAGTTAAGACACCATATGAGATGTGGACTGGAAAGAATCCCAGTTTGTCTTTTCTAAAGATTTGGGGTTGTGATGCATTTTTCAAGCGACTTCAGTCGGACAAGCTAACACCCAAATCTAATAAGTGCATTTTCGTGGGATATCCGAGGGAAACCTTAGGGTATTACTTCTACAACCGAGAAGAGGGCAAAGTGTTTGTCGCTCGAAGCGGTGTTTTCCTAGAGATATAGTTTCTCACAAAGGGAACAAGTGGAAGGTCGGTGTGACTTGAAGAAGTTCAAGATGAGCCAGTTGGGGATGCTTCTACGAGTGATGCTATTATAGCAGAACAAGTTGACGAACCCGTGGCAACAGAAGTACCACAACCACGAAGGTCGTCGAGGCTCCGCGAAGCGCAGGAATTATTATTGTTAGACAATGATGAGCCTGCGACCTATGCAGAAGCGATGGTGGACCCAGACTCTGAGAAACGGTTGATCGCCATGAGATCCGAGATAGAGTCCATGGCAGACAATCAAGTTTGGAACTTGGTTGACCTGCCTGATGGTTTTAAAGCCATCGAGTGCAAATGGATCTATAAGGAGAAGATTGATATGGATGGAAATGTTCACATCCATAAAGCTCGACTTGTTGCAAAAGGTTTTCGACAAGTTCAAGGAGTTGACTACGACGAGACTTTCTCGCCCGTAGCGATGCTTAAATCTATACGGATAATTCTAGCCATTGCTGCACATTTCGACTATGAAATATGGCAGATGGATGTCAAGACGGCTTTCCTAAATGGAATCCTAACTAAGGACGTGTATATGATGCAGCCCGAAGGTTTTGTCGATCCAAACAATGCTGGAAAGGTATGCAAACTTCTAAAGTCCATTTATGGGCTGAAGCAAGCATCTCGGAGTTGGAACATTCGATTTGATGAAGTTGTAAAGGAGTTTGGCTTCATCCAAAACGAACAAGAACCTTGTGTTTACAAGAAGGAAAGTTGGAGAGCGCTGGTATTTCTAATCTTATATGTAGATGACATATTGCTGATTGGAAATGACATTCCTATGCTCGAGTCTGTTAATACCTCATTGAAAAATAGTTTTTCGATGAAGGACTTGGGAGAAGAGGCATATATTCTGGGCATCAAGATCTATAGAGATAGATCAAGGAGGCTAATTGGATTAAGCCAAAGTACATACATTGAAAAAGTGTTGAAACAGTTCAGCATGGAAGAGGCTAAGAAGGGGTTCTTTCCCATGTCTCACGGCATAAAACTCAGCAAGGCTCAGTGTCCTTCGACTACTGATGAGCGTGAGCGCATGAGCAGGGTTCCATATGCTTCAGCTATTGGATCCATCATGTATGCAATGATATGTACTCGCCCAGATGTTTCCTATGCTCTAAGTGTTACGAGCAGATACCAGGCTGATCCAGGTGAAGGTCACTGGACAGCGGTAAAGAACATCCTTAAGTACTTGAAAAGGACTAAGGATGTGTTCCTAGTTTATGGAGGTGAGGATGAACTCAGTGTAAAGGGTTACACAGATGCGAGTTACCTTAATGACTCAGATGATTCGAAATCGCAATCAGGTTATGTGTTTGTCATGAATGGTGGTGCTGTGAGCTGGAAAAGTTCCAAGCAAGATACGGTGACCTCCTCTTCAACAGAAGCTGAATATATTGCTGCCTCGGAGGCCGTAAAGGAAGCTATTTGGATTAGGAATTTTCTGATCGCTCTCGGTGTGGTTCAGGGCGCGTCCAATCCCTTGGATGTTTATTGTGACAACAATGGTGCTATTGCACAAGCCAAGGAACCTAGACAGCACCAGAAGAACAAACATATTCGCATGTGTTACCATCAGATTCGTGAGTTCGTTGAGGATGGTAGTGTCATGATATGCAAAATACATACGGACTCAAATGTTGCTGATCCCTTGACTAAGCCTCTCCCGCAGCCCACGCATGAAGCGCACACAAGAGCAATTGGTATTAGATACATTTTAGATTGACTCTAGTGCAAATGGGAGACTGAAGGAAATATGCCCTAGAGGCAATCATAGAGATGATTATATTTCATATGTATCCATGAGTTGTTGTAATGTTCCTTGAATATCCATATCAGGCAACTTGTATTGATTGCCAATTATGTGAATTGTTTGTGAAACTCTTTACTTGTATGGTTATTTAATAGTTGTCCCTAGTCGGAGTTCATGTAAGGACACACGTGGATATTAGACTAGCACATCGATTGGTTGATGATTATGTTTCGCAAGTCATAGACACGGAGATGTCAAACCAATAATGTGGACACATGTTATGAACATGGGGTTGGACTGACCCAACCTGAGACTGACAATTAGTTGCAGCTCTCTCTCTACACATCATGTACGTTTTGTCCTTAGACCTGAGATTGTCGCATGTTCGTGAGATGTGGATCGACCTACTTTGGGGCTATCAAACACTGCATCATAACAGGGTAGTTATAAAGGTAGCTTTCAGGTTTGTCCTAAAGCATGCTGCAAGGCCTGGTCAATCAAGATGGGATTTGCCCCTCCCTACTTGAGAGAGATATCTCTGGCCCCCTCGAGTGATCAGATCCAGAAATGCATGGCCATGCTACATGAGGTTAAGAGTTAACCTAGTAAAGGGATTTCGAGTTATGGTATCGAGAAAGAGAGGTCAGCTTGGAGCTAGACCAAATATCGTGAGGCAAAGGGAAAGACATGTACTAAACCTTGTGATGGTTCGTTCGATATGATCTTTGTATGCGTTTAGGAGTTGGCACGTCTTACTAGAGGCCACTACCAACTATTAACAGAATAAGTGTATTCGTGTCATGTCTATACGCATATGAACCTATAGGGTCACACACTTAAGGGGGTGGAAGCCTAATGAGGATTGAATCCGAATTAGACTAGGCTTAGGCTACTAATGGGCTGCTAATGTAGAAGCCCACTAGGGACGCCTATATAAGAGAGGGTGGGGCGAGATGACCAAGGTTAGACCTTAGACCATTCCACCCAGCCACCACTCCTCACGCCTGTGTTGCACGCACGGATCTAGCAGTCTGGCGTCTGACGCTTCCACCCTGTACGTGTGAATACCTCGGAGGTGTTGCATATGTGGCACTTGGACGAGCCGCGCAAAGGGAGCTTCTCGTGGGACGAGGAAGAGGAGGAGACGTGGAACGTCTGCACTGCCTCGACGCGCTTCATCAATTCTGCAACTGCGCGTCTAGTGCTAATCCCGTGATCTATGACAACAGTAATCCTGGTTTACGCGGTAGAATTTTTTTGATTTGCGCTAGTGTAGCCTACCCGTATCCTTTCAGGTGAAAACTTGCAGCATCACCATAGTGATCAATCTATGAAGCATTCTTCTTATAAAAAAAGAGAGATAGAAAAAAGAGATTGAGAAAAAGAAAAAAAATAGATGAGAAAAGAGGAAAGAGAGAAAAAAACACCATTTTTCCATGGTAAATAAGAAGATTGCTGAGATGCTCATTGTCTGGTTGCCTTGTCATTTTGATTATGGGATAGCTCCTATATCATGTGCAAGGGGTACCACGTTGGCGGTTCTCTATAATACACATGTACTTACTATGACAAGAACTTACAGGTGACTAAAGTTGAGTAGCATGAGGAGTGACCCTCGTACTCAAGGGACATGAGATTGCCAACTTATACTTTGTCAAGCATATACTCCATAGTTTGTTTACTTTAACCTTAATCACTTCAAGATGCTTATGATAGGGGCAGTGAGAGCTGAAAGCTAAACAAGTACTATAATTTTTGGAAGCTCTATATGAGACTTGAAATCCCTGCTTTCCTTTATGAAGGGCCTTTCTTCCACTTTTATATTGAGTCTCCACCTTCTATCCTTAGGCACCAATTAAGAGAGCATAGTTGTCATTCTTAGTTCTATGTGCATTATCCCAAAACTTATTGATTGATTCATATTGTTGATATTGCTTGTTCTTGAACTATTTGTATCTAGTCACCCTTATGAACTTTGAAGGTGTCCTATGCATTTATGCTTTGCTACTCCATGAGGGACAAGCTGAATGCCACTATGCTATGTTTTCTATATGTGAAACAAACACACGTCTTTCAATGCATTGTTATTCATGATCTTTGTTTGTATCCTTTCATGTTGCGACATAGTTGCTATGTCTTATTGTTAGGACTACATCTTTCATGCTCATGTTTAGAGTACTTTGATCCCAGCTTTCAATGCTTGCAAATGGTTTGATCTAGATTTTGATGGTGCATGTTACCTTAAAAATTATTCCTTTTATCACTTACCTACTCGAGGACGAGTAGGAGTTAAGCTTGGGGATGCTTGATACGTCGTAAACGTATCTATAATTTTTGATGCTCTATGCTTGTTTAGTATCAACTTTTCTATGTTTTGTCTACACTTTGAGGTATTTTTATACACTTTCTGAAACTAACCTATTGACAAGATGCCATAGTGCCAGTTCCCTGTTTTCTTCTGTTTTTGGTTCCAGAAAAGGCAGAAAATGAATATTCTCGGAATTGGACGGGACAAAAGCCAAAGTCATTATTTTACCCGACACGATACGGAACCATGAAGCAGAGATGGAGGAGGACACCAGGGTGGCCACACCCTAGGTGGGCGCGGGCCAGCCCTAGTGGCGCCCATAGGGGGTGTGGTCCCCCTGGCCCTCAACCGAACTTGCCTCCTTCGCCTATAAGAAGCCTCCGACCCAAAAAACCTAAAGAATCGACCAGAAAGCCACGAAAAGTTCCGTAGCGCCGCCGCCACCGAAGGGGAGATTCGGGGGACAAAACGTCTCTGTTCCGGCACCCTGCCGGGACGGGGAAGTGCCCCCGGAGCCATCTCCTTCGATCTCCATCACCGTTGCTAATTCCCATGATGAGGAAGGAGTAGTTCCTCCTCGAGGCCAAGGGCTCTACCGGTAGCTATGTGTTCATCTCTCTCTCTATGCATGGTCATATTGTGATGATGAGCTTTGTAATCAAGTAGACCTACCTTGCTACTCAAGTGCTTTAATAGATCTTTGCTCTCCCCACGTGTATGAAATTGATAGTGTGCATACCGTGGTGGCACTTAGGCTAGAGTCTACATAAATACTCATCGTGCTTTAATAGATCTATGCTTTTCCCCATGTGTGTGAAAGTGACAGCATGCACGCCGTGTGTGGCACTTAAGTTAGATTGCACATATATTTATCATGAGTATATCTAGAGTTGGTTGTCTCTATGAAATTGTGGTGTTTATTGGAACCATCTAGCGCTCAAGGTGACAGTGTGGGGTTATCTAGATTGGGAAAGGCGGACTTTGAGGAGTGCTGTTATAGCCCTACCGTGGATTAGAGTTCACCAATCGGAGAGTAGTATCATGAAGAGAATATATTTATTGAGAGTGTTCACTAGTGAAAGTATGATCCCTAGGCCTTATTTCTAAATATTGAAACACCGTTAACAACTAGATCTGTTACATGTTTGCTTGATTCCAGTGGTTTCCTCCTCGTCAGAAGCTCTTTGTGGCACCATTACCACTTATAATCCATACCACTTGTATTTCACTATCTCTTCGCCGAACTAGTGCACCTATACACCTGACAAGTGTATTGGGTGTGTTGGACACAAGAGACTTCTTGTATCTTGATTGCAGGGTTGCTTGAGAGGGAAACCTTTGACCACTTCCTCCCTAAGTTCGATAAACCTTGGGTAATCCACTTAAGAAAACTTGCTGCTGTTCTACAAACCTCTGCACTTGGAGGCCCAACAACTGTCTACAAGAATAGAAGTGTGTAGACATCAGTCACCGCTCCTCCAAGGGTCGATCTGCTACCAAAACCATGTGGAGATCCCCGCCGCCCCCTTCACTAGCAGTCGCGTCCAACATCAGCCTCAGGAGGCGGCGAGGAGATAAGAAGAGAAGGAGGGAGGCGGCAGAGATCCGAGATTGTATCCCCTCTACGCCGCCAGGAGGACGGCGGCGCGAGGGGATATTTTAGGACAAGTCCAACTCTCTAGCCTAGTAATATGTTTATAGGGCGGATTTAATGTCGCGGATTAATTTTAAGAGTGGATAGATGCACGATATATTATGAGCTAGGTTTAATGCTAAGGCTCAGGGCTTAATTTTATGGGTGGCTAAATTAACCACCTTTTAATCTATACCAAAAGTTTGCCTAGATGCAGAATATATTATATTATAAAATTGATGCACATTTAATGTTTGCAAGCTATCCACGTTATATATGAGCTCGATATAATCTCCTGGCGATAGTGCCTCTCGCTTGACTCGCTCATCGCTTATTTGCGTCATGGAACATTAATTCGACTATGCAGTCTTACGGTGGTGCGCCATAGATGGGGAACTCGGTCGTGGAGAACTAGAGAGCCCATGGCCCATTTCGGTCGCTGTGATTTAAAAACGCAAATGTGAGAGTAGCCCTATGGGATCTTATAGTGGGGTCAAACTTCACCAACCCGTAGAATGAGTCCAACACAATTGTTGGGTTTAAAACCACCCCATTGGGGTCAAAACGAAAATCCAGCTCTTTAAAAAGGGAGAGTAGTCTGATATTCACTTCACATATTTTAACTCTGGTTTTGTTTAAATTTTACCCAAAACTCTAAAAAAAAGTTCAGAATACATCCCCGAACTAAAAAAACCCTTTTGAAATACCTACCACCTACCCAATTAAGCGGTGTATTCATTTTTATCCTTGTTTCGTCTTAGCCTGTCAATTCAGTTTTTCGCTGGAACCGGCATATCAATTATGTAAACCCCTCTCCATGTCCTCCCTCCCTTCCCCTACTTCTGAGCGCTCCTCTCCATAGACCGGTCCCCTTACATGGCCTCTCCATGGGATTAGCTGGCTAGAGTTGGCTAGGAGGCAGCGCTGGAGTAGATAGGATTAGGGTTTGTGGCGTTATGCCGACAGTGGACCTTCTAGCCGTTGATGCTTGTGCTCCAATCTGCTGCAACCAGATCTGGAGAGTAGGGCTGTTGCTTGCTATTCTTGAGCTCCTCCGGCCGGAGTAGAGGACGACGATGACGGCTGCAGCATCCCCAAATAAAGCTGCTGTTTGCCGCTCCCTATATTGTGCAGTCTCCTTGCTCCTCCTCCTTTCTTTGCCCGGCCATGGCGGCGGGGGATGGAAGGTGGAGAGGAAGTAGTACTGCAGTCACTGGAGCACTGGGAGTGTCCCTGTTTTGGCATTTGTGTGCGTCGCCAGGCGGTGGTTGTCCTCTCCTGTTGTTCTTCTTTTGGCCGGCTGTGGCGGCGAGGGGAACAAGAAGGACCAGCGGAGGTGGGCTACCAGTTCCCCTATTTCCACGCGCGGCTACCGTCTTGAGGGCGGCTCCCCCTATGTTCTTCTTCTCTCTGCTGGCTATGGAAGCGGAGGAAAGGTGAAGGGCAAGGGCTGGGCGCTGTTCAAGTATGGAGCTTTGGGGTGCAGCTAGAGCTCGTGCCCCCTACGGCGTTTCCCAAGCATCAGCAATGCCTCGCCGCTGCTACTCCAGGCCAGAAGGGTGGCCACGCCATGCTCGTCGCTATCGGTAGCACAAGCGTCTTCATCCTCGGCGAGAGGATCTCTGCTAGCATCGTCGCGGCCTTCATGCCCCCCATGCAACCAAGTGGTTGTGGCCCCGGTTGGTGCTGGGGCGGCGCCGCTGTGATGCTGTTCGTCGCCGATGGTTGCCAAGGACTTGATTGCTTTTTTGCAATATTTGCTAGGGTGTGCTCTGTAAAAGTGCGGGGTCTGGTTGTATTTTCTTGTTTTCTTTTAGACCTCGTTGTAATTGTGCACCCACCACTAGAATAGAAGCTCCCGGTCCTTCGGGACCTTTCCCATTCAAAAAAAACTCTCTCTCTCTCCTGCTTTATCATGCATCGTTTCTCTCCTACTTGGCTAAAAATGTAGTAGCTTTTTTAATAAAGGGCATATGCTAATTCCAATAAGATAATAATTATAACCGGCCTCTACAAAATCAAAATTGTTAGAGAAAGTCTAGACATTAAGGATGTACACACAAAAAATACCACTAATACAAATCGAGCCTATTTGCTGAGGAGGAACTCTGATGCCCAAAAATTTGGAACGTTTGCACATGGCCCAGGCAGCCCCACGCGGGAATATAACAAACCACAAACTTTCAACGATCCGCACCTGCTTTTTTCACGCGTAATCGTCGGTGAAGCTTTTATATATGAGATATGTGCTCGCCGGAGAAGCGGGCGAGGAGCGGTGGTTGGATTTGGAAGATTCGGGCAGGAAGGGACTCGAGTGGAGTGGGAGGAAAGTGAGAGGTGTCGTGACGCTCGCCGGTGGAGAGAAGGACGGGATGGGTCAGGGCATTGATTACCGGCGGAGCAGAGGAAGGTGTTGGGCACGGCGATGGTCGCCAGTGGAGTAGAGGAGGCGTGTCGGGTGCGGCAGTTCAGGTCGGAATGCGAGTTGATGGGTTCGCGGGTTCATTTTGTTCTTTTCCTTTTGTATGGACTCATTGTCCGAACATATCACGTGGCCGGGATTGATCTCGTTGATCCGATGGACAAGAATTGAGTGCTCGGGGGAGCTAACCAGCCCCCGAGCACTTTTTAGCTTCTGGGTTACTCAAAAATAGGTCTGTGAACTTTTTGCAAACACTCTGCGTCCATTGGTTACTACACCGACCAACGCCAAAAGTGAAACATTTCTTAGCTAATGGCTCACAACCTTGGCGTGAATCATATTAATCAACTACTCGGATATAATCAGAAAACACAATATGTATTTATAAAACTAATACCAAACAACGAAAATCCATAGGATGTGCCTTGCCCTTGTGGAACAGGAAAGAGAGGACATAATCACATCATTTCCACTCGACGACGCACCAGAACAGCACCCAGCAGCCTTTGCCACCAAATACACAAATCGCTTGGTCCTAGATCGGGCCCATGGAGGAGAGGGAGGAGGGAGGTGATGCTCGCAGCATCCGCCACGCTAGGCTAGATCAGCCCGACACATACCAATGCACGCTAAAACTTACTGCTTCACGTACAAGTCTCCAAATCAGACGAGGTACACCCCCTAATGTAGATAGCCGCCGCCACTCCTCCAAGGGTCGATCGGCTACCAAAACCATGCGAAGAGCCCCGCCGCCCCTTAACTGGAATTCGCATCCGACATCAGCCTCGGGAGGCGGCGAGGAGAGAAGAACAGAAGGATGGAGGTGGCGGAGATCTGGGATTGTAGCCCCTCTACACCGCCAAGAGAAGGGCGGCGCGAGGGGATTTTGTTTATGACAAGTCTCACTCTCTAGTCTAGTACTATATTTATAGGGCCGAATTTAATGTTGCAGCTTAATTTTAAGAGTAAGTAGATGCATAATATATTATGAGCTATGTTTAATGCTAAGGCTCCAGGCTAAATTTTACGGATGACTAAATTAAGCACTCTTTTAATTTAGACCAAAAATTTGGCTAGATGCAGAATATATTATATTATAAAATTGATGCACATTTAATGTTTGCGATATCCACGTTATATATGATCTTGATATAATCTTCTGGTGATAGTGCCTCTCGCTCACCGCTTATTTGCGCTATGGAACATCAATTCAAATACGCAACGTTATGGTGGCGCGCCATAGACGGGAAACACGGCGGTGGAGAACTAGAGAGCTCGTTACTCATTTCGGTGGCTCGGCTTTGAAAACGCAAATGTGAGAATAGTCCTATGGGCTGTTACAGTGAGGTCAAACTTCACGGTCTCACAGAACGAGCCCAACACACTGTTGGGTTTAAAACCATTCCATTGGGGCCAAAACAAAAATCCAGCTCTTTTAAAAGGAAGAGAAGTCTAATATTTATTTCACAGATTTTAACTCCTATTTGGTTTAAATTTTACCTAAACTCTAAAAAAAGACGTTCTGAACTACAAAAACTATTTAAAATACCTACCACCTACCCAATTAAGTGGTGTATTCATTTTTACCCTTATTTCGTCTTAGCCTGTCAATTAAGTTTTTCTCTCTCTTCTGTCTTATCATTGTTTCTCTCCTACTCGGCTGAAAATGTAGTAGCTTTTTGGATAAAGGCATATGTTAATTCCAATAAGATACTAATTTCAACCAGCCTCTACAAAATCAAAATGGTTAGAGAAAGTCTAAACATGAAGAATGTACACACAAAAATACCACTAGTATAGATCGAGCCGATTAAATCCCCGTCGCTTTCCATGTGTGTTGCGGAGGAACTCTGATAGCCAAAAATTTGTAACGTCTACACATGGCCTAGGCAGCCCCCGCGCGGCAATATAACAAACCATAAACTTTCAACTATCGTTGGAAATATAACACACACTTTTTTTCACATGTAATCGTCAGTGAAGCTTTTATTTATCGTTTATGGTTATCTTCTGTAAAACCGTATTATTTTAAACGGTTATGCCCGTGTAATTGCTAATGAAGTTTTTAATTTTGCAGACAGTTTATTCTATACTATATGTGTATGTTATGTTCCCGCTTCTTTTTCGTTTTTCTGCTTCCTTATCCTGTTGCTTTGCTGCTTTTCTCGCTGCCTCCCGCTCGTTTATAAATTAACCTAGTGCCGTCGATAGCTCATATCTACAATGAACTGTTGAAAATAGTCTAGCAATGTCTCACCACCGCAAATCTATGACGGCATAGGAAGAAGAACTACTGGCAACGCACGGAGTGCAGATGGAGGCGCGTCTCCCTCTTTTGTTACCGCAGCGCCGTCAGGTAGAGTACGGGACGTGCGATTCCGGTACTCTTGCTGCCCGGTGAAAGCGTAGCTCCCTTTGTCGCCCCCCACCATGGAGTTGTCGATGGAGATGTTCATTGGGGACTGGAGTTCTCCATCGAGACATGGCACCGTCACGCATTCACAGAGCCTTGTCGCTTGGATGGCTTGGAGGATATGTCCGACAACCACTCACAGACATACATGATGTACCAAGTGACAGTAGATTCCAAGAACCGCAGTCTAAAAGACCCCACGCCGAAGCAAAAAAGGAACATGTCGGGGCCCTGGAAACTGGGGTGTCACGTCCCCACGTTTGGTGAGCCCCGCGTCTAGGGGATCTTCAACCTCGAGAGGAGGTACGCCTCCAGAAGGGGCACAACCGCCTGGACCACGCGAGGTGCTTGCCTCGCGAGAAAGGGAATCTTGAACGATAGCACCTCCGGAGGTGGCCTGCCACATGTCACGGTGCGCCCCCGCACCTCAAATATCATGAGGCGTCTCCAGGGTAAGACCGTAACTTCACCTAGGGTTCAAACTGGGGCCCCGACAGGAAGTATCACGTCCCTGCAACGCTGGCTGCCTCAGTAAAGAAGACTCGGTCTACTCCCCTTTATGCAGGGAAAGAATGATCGACCTCATGGTGGAAGACCCCTTTTATTGCCCTTTTGGTGATATAAGGAAAAGTAGAGAGCGCCGGATGAAGACAAGCGACATCGACGTAGGGCACTTTACAGGAGGACGGAGCGGAGCCGGGCGAGCTAGACTAAGTACACAAAAAGTAGACTCCTAGAACGAGTGCTCAGGGGGCGGCACTGTGGACGTCCTTCCAGCCCAAAGGCCCGGGAAGAGGCCCGGAGCCGCCCTATAAAAGGGCTCCTCCTCCTACCTTAGAAAGGTTCGATCATCGGCGATCTAATCCCTAGACATTCTACATCCATTATACCCTCGCGAAGCCAAGCGAGAAATACAACAAAGCAGGAGTAGGGGCTTTGCCTCCTCACGAGGGTCCCGAACCTGGGTAAAAAACACCGTGTCACCTCTCTATCATGATCTCTACTTCTCCGCTTCTACCATTGCCGAGGCCCCTTGAGAATGCGTGTTCAGCCCCCTCACGAACCTAGGGATCATTGGACACTAGTTCCTTCACGGGATAAATCTCTGACATTTGGCGTGCCAGGTAGGTAGGGGGCTGAGGCGCGCTTTCAAGGTCTCCACCAACCTCGACCACATGTCGGCTCACACTGAGACCCGCGCCGAGCGCGTGCTCCGCCTCGCAGCGACCAGGGCCCAGACCGAGCCGCCCCCACGGCGTGCCCCCTCCAAGCAGGATCGATGGACCGAGGACGGCAGAAGTTCCACCTACCTTCCATCGCGGGAGTCCCCATCCTCCTCGTGCGGATCCACCTCGCCTCCCTCACCGCGTCCTCGCGCGGCAATCACGAGCGCCTCATGCCCGAAGCGGCCAGACGCATGGTGCAGTAGCTCCTAGACCACCCGTCGTCTAACTCGGGCGAGGGTATGCAGTGGGACAGGATTGCTGAGCTCCTCCACATTGCCACGCTCTCCCTCAGGAGTAGCGGGCCTAGGGAGAAGAACCGGCACCAGGGGCTAGGGGATCGCCATGGGCCTAGCGCTGCGACGGCGCCCTCAAGGCCGACCAAGTACCTCCGTCGGCAACCAACAACTGCCAGATCGTCTTGCCCCCCGCGGGCACGGCCTTGCCGCGCGGGCGCAAAGACCGAATTGTTGTGACAGGCCAGCAGAGCCGTGCGGCCTTCGCTAGTGGCAAGGCGGTGCTGGCCAATGGCTGCCTTGCCCTCACGAAGGCGCTCCACCACGTGGTCTGTCCGCATAAGTTCCGCCCGAAGACCTCGACACGTTAAGACGAAATGACCAACCCGTGCGAGTTTCTGCAGCTCTACACCACGGGCATCGAGGCTGCCGGGGGTGACGACCGCATCATGGCAAACTGGCTCCCCTATGCCTGAAGGACACATCCAGCACTTGGCTGATGAACCTGCTAGAGAGGTTTATTGACTCATGGGACGAACTCAGCTCCCTCTTCATCTCCAATTTCAAGGGAATCTACGAGCACCCACTCACGTACTTCGACCTTCGCCAGGTATGCCAGGAGCCTAGAGAGACCCTCTTCAAGTTCCTGCAGAGGTTCAACCGAGTCCGCAACAAGATCCCAAAGATCTCGGACTCCAATGTCATCACCGCCTTATACAAGGGGGTCAAGGATGTTAAGATGAGGGAGAATATCGGCATCCAGGGCGATAACCTCAACACGGCCGCCGAGCTCTTCGTCATGGCTGAGAAGTGCACCAAGGAGGAGGCCGGGCGGATGTTTGGCCTCGTCGAGGTGGAAACCACTCCGAAGTCCTTGTGATCGTCTAAGGGCAATGATAAGGACCCCAAGCGCAAAACTACCGTCGTTCTCGCTGCTGAACCGGACCGGAAGAGTCCCCGCAAGGAGCACGACAAAGGGGAGAGGGACAACAATGCGTACTGCCACTTTCATAAGAGCAACGGGCATCCCACGGATGACTGCTATGAAGTCTAGAGGCTTTGCAACCTACGTAGTAGCCAAAGGAAGGGGAGGTCTGGCGGCGAGCGTGGTGGAGCCAGAGGAGGCCACCATGGGGGCGAGCGATGGAACAACAACTCTGGAGGCCGTGACACTTCGTAGCTAGGCCACCAGGCCAACACCGTACCACAACACCCTCTGCAGGCGGAGAAGGGCCGTGCTGAGTACCCCAGGGGCTATCAAGTGCCGCACGGAGCTGTCGCTTGTATCCTTGGTAGCTCCCAGGCCCTAGTCTCTAACCGACACTTAAATATGCTCACTCGCGAGGTCGCCACCGCCAAGCCAGGAGTCCCGTCTCCAAAGCTCAAGTGGTGTTTGTACCCGGTCACTTTTGACGCCAGTGACCCTCCCGTCTCCACCATGACTGTGGGTACTCTCCCCATGATCTGCACCCCCACCATCAACAACATAGCGGTCGCGGAAACTATCATCGATGGATGTCGTGGGAATGACCACGGCAGATGCTGCAATCGGCAGCGAGTAGTAGAACATGGGGAAAGGGCGGCCAGCCATCTGCGGTGCGAGATGAGGGCGGAGACACAAGGATTTACCCAGGTTCGCCCCCCCGGAGGGTAAAGACCTACTCCTGCTAGATTGTATTATGGTGAGAGTACAATGGGGCGAGCTCGACGACTAGGCTGCGGGTCGCTCGGGTGTTTGATGGAACGTATCCCCTATGCATCCCCTAGGGAGGTTTATATAGGCTCACCTCTCTACCTCGACGATGTCACGAGCGGCTACCCCTCGTCAACGGGCTCTGAGGAGATTGCCGAGGTGCTGAAGCTGACGGACCGGGCCGCGGTGTACTCCGATCGCGTTTGGGCGATGGGCGACCTCATCCCCTATCAGAAGACGATTGTCGCTCCCAATGATCCTGAACCAAAGCATCGGGACTTCAAGGTCGAGCAGCCGTTCCGTGCGGTGATGGCGAGCGATATGAGGACGTACCCATCGAACCCGTACGTGCCCTTCATCCGTAGCCGCAGGGACGGTGGCGCGTCTGCGTCAAAACCTGCGGAGTAGAAGTGTTGTGCCCTTGGGCGTTAGTACAAGATAACTATTTAACTTTCCTTGTATGTGGAACAACTTTGTGCTACTATAAAGGAAACTCGTGTTATTTTGTCATTCGTTTTGCGATTTTGGATTTTGATTGAGCGAGTCCCCGAGCGCGTCCACCCTTTTTATGGGGTTTACCTCGTTGTTATATGTTTGTTAACTTTTAATGAGTTGAGGTCGACTCTCCATGGCTGGGAAAGCTAGTCGCATGGCGAATCCCAGGGGTGCTCTTTACTTGACCGTTTTCCCGGGCGCGAACGAGGTCGGGTTGCTGAGTCCCCGAGCGTGGTACTTGGTAGTTCTAGTCGCAGCCCCAAGGTAGGTGAGGACTAAGCGCGTCGTTGTAAGCGCATCGCTCTTGCCTGATCCGGAGGATCAGTCGCGTGGCGAGTCCTGGGCGCGCTCTCATACTTGGCGTTTTTCCCTAGTCGCTCGTATTTGGCTGGGTGTCAGTCCCCGAGCGTGGTACTTGGCCATTCGAGTCGCTGCGCCAAGGATGCGGAAGACTTGGTCGCTGTGAGGAGCGAATGCAGTTGTGTTGGCTCGATGAGCCAGTCGAGCTAGGCGACTCCAATGGGGCTCCGGGTTAGCGTTTTTCGTGGACGTTACAAGGCCTGGAGTTTCCCAGTGCCCTTGTACCGCACTACTTGGCCGTGTCGGTCGCTTTACCAGAGGTTGACTTCTGTGAATAGTGTAACACTGTTATTACGAGTGCGAGTGGCACAAGACACGGATAGTGACACAACTTTTGGTAACCGATCTGTTTTATTTCATAGCGGGTTGAGAGTACATGTATGGAGTTCTAGGAGTAGAACTTCCGTAGGAGGTTTACATTCCATGGCCGCTTGACGTTGAGTTTTCCGTCTCCTCGGAAGTCGGTGAGGTAGTAGGCGTTGTTGCCCAGGACTCGCCCGATGCCGAATGGTCCCTCCCAAGGGGGGAGAGCTTGTGCATGCCCTTCTTGTCCTGGATTAGGCGCAGTACCAGGTCACCTTCCTGGAAAGTGCGAGTCCTTACTCGCCGGCTATGGTAGCGGCGGAGCCCTTGCTGGTAGATGGCGGTGCGGGAGCGAGCTAGGTCGCGTGCCTCGTCGAGCTGGTCGACTCCGTCTTGTCGTGCGAGTTCGTTTGCGGCCTCCGTATAGTTAACCACCCTTGGTGAATCGTGCTCGAGGTCGGTGGGCATGACTGCCTCGGTGCCGTACACCATGAAGAAGGGGGTGAATCCTATCGACCTATTGACGGAGGTGCGGATGCCCCAGATGACGGAGGGTAGCTCCTCGACCCAGCACCCGGCGGTGCTCTCAAGTGGGACTTGGAGACGTGGCTTCAGGCCATGGAGGATGTTCTGATTGGCGCGTTCCGCTTGGCCATTGGACTCCGGGTGGGCGACTGAGGCGAGGTCGAGTCGAATGTGGTGTTCCTCACAGAACTCGGCCATGGCTCCTTTGGCAAAGTTGGTGCCGTTGTCCATGATGATGCTGTTTAGGAACCCATAGTGATAGATGAGCTCGCGTAGGAACTTGGTGGCGGTCTTCCCATCGCATTTGCATACTGGCTTGGCCTCCACCCATTTTGTGAATTTGTCGACTGTGACTAGGAGGTGGGTGAAGCCGGATGGGGCCTTCTTGAAGGGGCCTACCATGTCCATGCCCCATACGGCGAACGACCAGGTGATGGGGATTGTCTTGAGCGGCGAGCTCGGCACGTGGGTCTGGTTGGTGTATTTCTGGCATCTGACGCACCGCTGGACAATGTCGACAGCGTCAGCGTGTGCGGAGAGCCAGTAGAAGCCGTGTCACATAGCCTTTGCGACCAAAGAGCGGGCGCCGGCGTGGTGGCCGCAGTCGCCGGAGTGGATGTCTTGGAGGATTTTGCGTCCTTCAGCGGGTTGAACGCAGCGTTGAAACACGTCGGTCGCCGGAGTGGATGTCTTGGAGGATTTTGCGTCCTTCAACGCGTTGAACACAGCGTTGAAACACGCTTCATGTTGAAGCCTGTGAAGGTGTGGAGTGAGCCGGCGATGCTACCGAACTTTCCGCCGTTTGGCGGGTTGTTGTCGGGGTCTTCCCGCGCGCACCATGCCTTCTCGATCTCCTTGAGAGAGTGGCATTCGGCGGTCGTGTGCGTGGCGGGCTTTCCTTCCCTGCTATGAAACACACAGGGTTGGTTGAGAAGGGCCGTGGGTTCGAACCTCGGCTTTGCCTTGTAGTTGCCGCCGTCGCGGCGAAAGCTCTTGGGCTCGCGCTGCGCGTACCCGGCGTTGGCGACGAAGTTGACTCGCCCGTCACCACGACACTTGCCGGTGAGGCGAGTGTTGCTGTAACGTAGCTCGGGCCGCCTCCCGTTGTCGTGGCCGCTCGTGCGGCGATGTCCTCCCGACTCATCGTCGGTTTCCTGGTTTGGGTCCTCCTCCGCATACTTCTTTGCGATCTCCAGGAGGTCCGGTATGTTTTTCGAGTGTGCGGTACACTCGTTTGAGCTTGGCGACCAGGGGCTCGTAGCGGCACGAGGTCTTGAAGCAGTGAATCGCGGTGTCCGGGTGGATTCCGGCTGCGTTGTACCACAAATCTTGCCACCGCTGGACCCAGCTGCGGGTCGACTCGCAGGGTCCCTGGACACACCGCTCCAGGTCCTCGATGGTGGTGGCGCGGGTGTATGAACCCTCGAAGTTCCTGATGAAGGCATCACGCATCTCCTCCCAGGAGTCGATGCTATCCGCGGGGAGGGTGTTAATCCACTGCCTACACGCCCCCTCCATCATCAGGGGGAGGTAGCGGGCCGCGAGTAGGTCGGTGTGGCCGGTGATCCCCATTGCCATGAGGTAGGTATCCAGCCACACAGAGGGATCGTACGAGGGGTCGTACTTCTCTATTTCCTTCGGTGCTTTGAAGTTCGCCGGGTATCTTTCGCCTCGGATCATCGGTCCGAAGCACTGGGGTCCGACTCGGCTCAGCGATCCCCTTGGTTCGCCGTCGCGGTGGTTGGTGATGGTGTGCCGCAGATCGTCGGGCTGTCGTGCGTGCCAACTCTGGTTGTTGATGATGTGGGTGCGTGCGTCGACGGGCTGCCCGTTGGCAGCGATGAAGTTGTTCGCTGTCCGTGGGTCGTTGGTGGAGAGTGCCGCATTCGCGTGTCGGTGTTGGAGCTGCAAGGGCTCGGGTGGAGGGCAGTTGATGGTATTTTCCACCATGGGGCGGCCGCTCGAGGCCGCCCTGCTGCCCGATGAGCGCGAGTACATCCGACCCTGTGAGTCGGCGCCCGCATTTTGTTGCTCCACTGCTTTGGCGAGTAGAGCCTTGGCGTACTAGATCTGCAGGGCACCTTCGCCGGTTACTTGGATGTTGTCAGCCGCAGCTCGGCTTGCGACGACGTTGTCCATTGGGGTGGAGAACAATGGGAGGCCGTTCGCGTCTCGCTCTCGCGAGGAGACCATGATCCTTGGTTGGTCCCTGGGGGGCACGCGGTTGGGTGGTGGTGGGGCGCCATTGGCCATCGCCCCTGGTGGGGGTCGAGCGCTTCCTCCTGGCGGCGCGTTCTCGTAGATCGCGCGCTCGGCTATGCGAGCCGGGTCGTTCTTGTCATCGAAGTTTAGGGCACGCCCCTGGATGGCGGGGTTTAGGCGCGGCCTGATTCGAAGTTGGTGATATCGCGACAGCTCTTGCGCTGTCGCCTGCTCGAGGCGAAATTTTTCGCGCTCGGCCTGCTCCTTGCGGACTGCCTCCGCCAGCTTCAGGCGGAGTTCCTCGACCTCCATTGCCGTCGCGTTTGGCGGGATCGGCATGGAGAAGGGGTCTTCCGGTGGGCCGGCGCCGGTCGCCATGTAGGTCGCGGCGTGGCGACCGGTTCCGTCATGGAGGTCGGCGGAGTTCTCCGACCCGGAGTCAAAGTCAAAGATCCCAAGGATGGAGGGATCCTCGAAGTCTCCGACGTTGGAGACCTGGGTGATGGAGCCTGCGGGCGATGCGGTGATGATGGATCCGGCGAGTGACGCCGGGGTCGCCGAATCAGCGTCGTCATTGAGGGCCGCATCGCCCGCGGCCGCGGTGGTTTCGGCCACGTTGCTGTGGGCCGAGTCATACTCGGAGGCAAGGCGGTGAATCGTGAGGACCTGGCTCTCAGAGAGCCGGTCGCGTGGTGGCGACTCGCGGATGCGAGCCGAGTCCTCCGAAGTGATGACGTCGGTGAGACCGACGAAGAGGCTGATCGTGCCGACCGGCAGGATCATGCTGTGCGTGACGGGTCACGCCGCTGGGACATAGCTGCTCGGCAAGATCTGGAGCATCTTGCCGATCGCGATCATGCGGACGGTGGTGATTGACTCGTTGATGGGCAGATTGGATCTCGCCGCAGAACACCGGCCAGACCGGCCAGGCCCCACGGTGGGCGCCACTATCGTGGGAATGACCATGGCAGATGCTGCAATCGGCAGCAAGTAGTAGAACATGGGGCAAGGGCGGCCAGCCATCTGCGGTGCGAGATGAGGGCAGAGACACAAGGATTTACCCAGGTTTGGCCCCCCGTAGGGTAAAGACCTACTCCTGCTAGATTATATTATGGTGAGAGTACAATGGGGCGAGCTCGACGACTAGGCGGCGGGTCGCTCGGGTGTTTGATGGAACGTATCCCCTATGCGTCCCCTAGGGAGGTTTATATAGGCTCACCTTGCTAGGGTTTACAGATTATAACCGAATTGGTTAAGGATTCGGAGGTTCTATGACCTAGTCCGACTGGGCCTAGCTACGCTTCTAGGCCTTCAGCTTCTAGTCGCCTGAGTCCACGCCAAGTCTTGATCCAGTCGCCGCCCTGCAGGCCCACTCGCTGACGGCTTGGGCCAGCGGGAAACGTCCTGCTGGGTATACCCCGGTAGGCATATCCCCATCAATGGAGGTGCCGGCCTAAACGTGATCTCCACTGAGAAGTTTGCCTAGCTGTAGGTGCCCTATGAAAAGTTGATGTCGACCATGCCATTCTCCGGGGTGGCCGACGGGACCACCATACCCATCGGGCAGGTGCGGCTCTCCGTCACATTCGGTACTCACGACAACTACTGTACTGAGCTCGTCGACTTCGACGTAGCCCACATCGAGCTCCCGTACAACGTCATCCTCGGCTACCCCGTGCTAGACAAGTTCATGGAGACAACCCACCATGCCTACAACATCCTCAAGATTCCCGGAGGGAAGGGTGAGACGATCATGGTCTGATGTGATGAAGCATAGGCTCTGCACTCCCTCGAGCATGCCTACAAGGCAACAAAAACCACCTACCCTGAGGACCTAGACTACATCGGGGGCTCCACAAGGAGGAGGCAGATCGCGGCCCAGGAAAATGCTCTGTTCAAAAGGGCGCCCGTCGTGCCATACCCACCACGTGAAGGGCAAGGCGGCGGCACCCGGGCCTCCCGCAGGGACTGGGCTTCACCGCACCCTTTCCTCACAGACTCTGGTGAGGCCCCAGAATACTTCCTCGATCCGGGGGTTGTCGACTTCCCGATGGACTACACCCACCACGTGGACAACATCAACGACCCTCCGGAGAACAGCTAGGCTATCGACCAAACAGGAGCTCACGACAATGGGAGGTGCACAAGCCTTTCAAAGCAATGCGCCTGACTCCGAATTTTTTTGAAGGTGACCCTCGAGAAACCCTCATCCTCTGCATCTTTATCTTCAGCGGGACCTCGTGTGGGCCACGGCGGTGCTGTAATAAGCTTGAACTCTCAGCGGTTCTTTGGATCTTATGTCTTGCGCACACTTCTATATTTTGTTTTCTCTCGGGAAGGTCTCCTTTGAAACTGTACCTACCTGAGTTCCTTCACATATGCCACGCGAGCGGGGGGCTAGGCACGGTCCCTAACACCGGTCACTCCCCGACATCACTAGAGCCTAAAGTGTCGAGCTCTGAACTTATGGAACGTTGCTCGGACGCAAGTTACCTCACCCACGGCCTCTGGTGCTCGTGTCCCTTGCACGGTTCTTGTATCGAACCCCGGTGGTACGCGTGTTTTGCCTTATGGCCCTCGCCTCGAAAGGTCTACGGGGCGGCTCAAGAGGCTCCGTTCCTCCGCTAGCCTATCTAGGATCTAAAGTGTGAGCTCTGAACTTACAGAATGGGTCCGGCTACGAGTTACCTCACCCACGCTCCTAGACCCCGAATGTTTTCGAAACCGGCTCGCGAGGTTCTCCTCCTTCGCCCGCATTTCTAGGATCGAAGGTGTGATCTTTGAACTTATGGACTGGGTCCGGCTACGAGTTACCTCACCCACGCTTCTGGACCCCAAAATGTTTTCGAAAATGGCTTGCGAGGCCCTGTCCCTCTGCCAGCTTGTCCAGGCCCTAAAGTGTGAGCTCTGAACTCTCGCGGACCAGGTCCGACTATGAGTTACCTCACCCACGATTCCTGATACTTCGAAAACCCCTCTTTTTAAGTAACGGCTCACGAGGCCCTGCTCCTCCGCCAGCCTGTCCAGGACCTGAGGTGTGAGCTCTGAACTTACAGACTGGGTCCGGCTACAAGTTACTTCACCCCCGCTCCTTGACCCTTAAAAAACTCACATGCATGCGAATTTTACCCTATGGACCTCTCCCAGAAAGGTCTACGGGGCGGCTCACAAGGCCCTGCTCCTCCTCCAGCCTATCTAGGACCTAAGGCGCGAGCTCAAAACTCATGGACTGGGTCTAGCTACGAGTTACCTCACCTGCACTCCTGGACATTAGAAAAGCAAAATGTTTTTGCAAAATAGTTCACGAGGCACAGGTCCTCCGCTAACTGGCCCAGGACCTAAATCATGAGATCTGAACTCCCATGGATTGCATCCGGCTATGAGTTACCTCACCCACGCTTCTGGGCAGCAACAACAAAAAATAAAAGAGGACCCGACCCTTTGGATCCCTTTGGGTCCTGGGTGTGAGCTCTTAACTTACGGCCTCATTCCAGGTCGTAAGTTACCTCATCCATCGCCTCAGGCCCTTATGAAGAAGGGTAAAACTTTGCATCGTCCGTTGGCCTCTCCCCGAGCAGGCCGTCGAGTCTGTGCCTACCCCATGGTCCCTCCTTGTCAGACCTACAGGGCAACCCGGGGGACACCCTCCCCTACGGGTAGTACTTTGCAAGTCTCTAGCTACATGCACCTTCATGTTGTTTTCATCCCCTCGAGATGCACCCTGGAGAGGCATGCAAGCCAAAGCCCTTTCGCATCAAGGCCACCGCTCGTAATTCGCAGATCCACAAACAGACTTCCTCGGCCATGTCGGGTGCCGGCTCCGCAATACCGGGAGACCAAAAGAACAACTCGGGAAAAAATCCGGGCAGCGGGCCCCCACCCGAATAGCTATGCTAAGACACAGCGCCATCCTCGAGGTTTGTGGGGTAGCACCCCTCCTCTGGAGGGGGGCCGCCATAGGAATCCCTCCACAAGGACGCGCGGCGGGATCCCCCCACGGGAGGACTGCGTAACTCCGCTGAAGTCGTCAGGACAAGACAAGGCACCCATATAACCTAAGATTTGAAAGCTAAGAGGACCTCTGCAAGCATAGAGGGGCTATAGTCCTGAGGGAACCTCACGCGTCTATCCGGCGAGGATAATGACGAAATAGGTCACCTGGGCCGGCTCGATATTGTGGTGACCCAGCATACCACTGCATGATGTCGTACACTATAGTCGTTGACATAACACCAATGAAACACCGTTCACTAGTATTACATCCCTCAGAGTGGTACGAAAGAAACACAGCGGGTCCAATACATGACTGTAGGTTACAACTCGACTCATTACAAAAGATCCAGAGAACACGCTAGGTTAAAGAGAGAGAAAGAAACTTCTTACAAAGAAGAATCAGAAATAATCAACTCATAACTATAATGCTAATTATATTAGCATCTAACTATTTGGCTTGCATTGCTGCTATTGCAATACTCTACAGAAGTAGGTTCTATGGCTAGAGATTATATTCCTATCTAATCAGGGACTTCATCTTCACTTTCGTTGATGTATATATTGACTTCATTGAAGATTTGATCTGTTGTTGACGATTATCTTGAGCATAATTTGATGCAGACGTTGTCAGTATTGGCTTCAGAGTCTAGCAAGTGTTAATAAGATACGTTGAGTACGAGCATACTCAGCATGTTCACTAAAAAGGATCGTTTGATGCACTAGCTATAGCCACAGACCATAGGTCGTAGGCATGCAGGTTTTCATAAACATTTCTTCAAAGGTTGCTTTTATTCTGAAAAAAATATGCCCGTCAGCCTTCACAGGTTTACCAGAACTTTCGTGGAGTTCCTTTCCAGCTGCGTTCATAGCTCCTTCCCAAAACAAGGAGTAACAAGTTATAGTTCTTACACTCTATAGAGGTGCATTACTTTACCCATGAGATATCAACTCCTTGTTGCACAACCGGGAAGCTTACCCGTCCATAATTCCATGACGTGGGGCCCAGTAGGTGATCCAAGGCAATCACTTCCCTCTCCGCGATCTTGCGTGTCTGCACGATCCTCCGTGGCTTACCACACCTCCGTTAAGCCCCCTCCTGGGTAAGCTATAACCATGATGAGTTCTCGAAGACTCTATGAGCTGGTGATATCCTGGAAAGTTCCATATAGGGCTGACTATACCACTAACAACCAGTCATAGATAATCTAGACACCAAAATCGTGGGACCTAAGGGTTCCCACCCATATGCTGGATTCTCGCAAGGAAACATAGCGTCACATTAAGGTCGTCTTGCCATACATACGAAAGAAAAAGGATACAGCTGACTTCTCCGTCCCATTCCAAATCTCATGGTTAACGCGTGATATACGGCGCAAGAATCACTGGCGACATTGGTTTTTAAGTCCTAGATAATATGTTCCTTTACCACCGGAACTTTCATATTAGGTTATTACCTCATGGTAAATAACCTATAATCATATTATTATGAAAATATTGTTTTCTGACCTTTTTGGAAATGCAGGTGATGTCAACACTGGTTTTGCAAATACTTTACAAAAAATAATCAAAGGACATGAGAAAGTGTGAACTTGCCTTTTGTGATTTCAAGATTATGCACTCACGGTCTTCGAGACAATAAAAGATCCAATATCTTAAATCAGCATCATTGGTACGGTAAGGACTAATTTATAAAGAAGCAAGATGCTATTATTCATAAGTAATGTAATGCAATTTGACAAACTCGAATCCTCAAAATAAACGTTGATCTTGGGTTTGGGAATTGGAAATGGTTTCTTTGTAATGTGTTGTCCCTTTAGATTAAGTTTCACACTTGTGCTTCTTATTAAGGCTTGTGAGTGTGTGAATCAACATGTAATTATAATAAATAGCATACAACAATAAGATACACAAATGTGGAATGGCACTAAAAGACTACTTATATAAGAATTGTTTTATCTTCAAGTTTTACCTTACAAGTATTGTGATTATGATTAATTTTCATTTGGTGACTATGATAAAAGTCCTTGGATTTAGTTGTTAAGAGTTGGAGATATTATTATAAAATTCTTTATTTGAAGTGGCAAAAAGGATAACCTTCGAAGAAAAGGTTTCTTTTCTAAGGTTTAAACAATCTTTATGGTTAATAGAGTGTGGTCGATGTCTCTTGGTGTTTACTCGGTTAGTTTGGTCTTAAGATGCATTAGATCTTAATTAAAATAGACTAAAGTAAACTATAAAATACATAGTGAAGCCTTTAACATGTTTTTACAATCTTCTAGGCTAAAGTTTAACTTTAAGGTCATAGATGGACTAGAGATGTAATGCTTATGATATTTGTATTTTGTTTACTTAATAATGTTTCCTTAAGGTTATTTAAGATTGGTAACACTTCTCTTTGAGTCATGTTGTTTTAACACTATAATGGAATAAAATGATTTATCTCCTTATAAGGGTGTGGTTATGGTTTGTAAATAAGTAAACAAATATCATTTACTACTTATGAACTATCTTTGGATTTGAATTCATTTATAAACTTGTGATTAAAGTATTTGTTAATGGTTTTGTTTGGTTTAAAAAATATCATTCTTGAAGATTTTATAATTTCATAAGAATCCTTTTAGAAAATAATATACACTTATAGTTGAATGATAATTCCATAAAAATTGTATTTTAATTGTGTTGAACTATTTTGATTTCATATTATCAATATTTAAAACTAATATTATTTTTAAACCTCAAAGGGATAAATTTTAGAAAGATTAACAATTTTTTATTTATCCTTATAGGAATTATCAATTAAGGAAATAGGTTTAAATTCAAGTTATTAGGGTATTAGATTTTTACTTACTTCAAAAGTGGATTATTATATTTTTAATATGTAGATATTATTTTTGTGATCATTTTGATATATTATATGTATTTTTGTGATTTTTAAATATTATGATGTGATATTTATAAGATTTATTATTTTATAAATAATTAATACATAATAGATGTTTAATTAAGTGAAATAATAATACATTATTATAGTTTATATTATAATTCTTATTTTTTAATAATTTTGGAAAATTATTTATATTTTAACATTTACCAATATTAAAATATGAATTTTCAAATTATTATTAGTTATAAAATCTTTATTAATTAATAATTATTTAAATAAGTAACATAATAATGTATGGTAATGGTTTTAAGTTGTTGATTTTATTTTTCTAAAAAAATTCATATACTAAAGATATTTTTCTGAACTGTAAAACAAAAGATATTGAATTTATAAGATTTATTCATTTTTTGGAATTTAAATAAATAACTAAATGGTTTATGATGTAATGCTGATGTCAGCATGGGGTGAAGGGTTTTTCTCACCAGGTCTATTCTTACCCCCAGTCACTGATTAGTGGGGCCTATGCCACGTCATATTCAGGTTTTTATTTATTATAGAAAATACTAACACAAATTCTAAAATGATAAAAACGGAAATATGACATCAGCGTGACGTCACATTGACACCATCCATGGATGATCCTCAGATCATGGTTGAATCTGTCGATTTGGTGTGTGTGTGAGGCTGTGGCTATGTACGTTAGAGAGAGGACGTGAGCGCGAGTCGGATGGTGGTTGTGCCGCCCACTATTGGTCACCGAAAGATGACCGGAAACGAGGCCGAGCGGCGGCGGATTCGAATGACAGCGGTGGTGGTGATTCCGGAAGCAAACGAAACAACGGAGACCACTAGGAGGTAGAGGAGCTCACCACGGTTGCGATGGGGCGGTCGGCGAGGCTCGGGTGGTCGGAATAATTGATGAAATGAGCAGCGGTGGTCCTCGGACTTGAGGAAGACAAAGTCGATGCAGCCGATTAAGGGCTTCCTAGCTCGATTCCTTCACCATGGAGATGAAGTTCACCACGGCGGAGCTTGTGGCATCATCTATTGATCTTGGGGTGGCTTCTATTAGCGACGACAAGCGACTCCGACGAGCTAGGGTTTCAGACTCAAGAGAAACAGAGAGGAAGAATAGAGGAATGAGGATAGGGATGAGATGGGGAGGCTTCATGGCGTTCTTATCCCTCCCAGGGTGTCGGCAATGCTAATCTTGGCGCTGATGCGGCGGCGGATGGCATCGCCGGCATCCAGCGAGCTACTTCCAGCTGGAGGAGGAAGACAACAACGGTGTTTTCGCAAAGAACCCCTCGCAATCTTTCTATCTCAAACCGTGATCCCTGGCGGTGTCCCACCTGTTAGTCACAGAGGGAGACAAGTTGGACTGGGTGTTGGGCCTAAGTGGGCTGCACATGGGCGATAGATAATTGGAGAGGAAAATGGGCCCCGGGACAGAAAGTCTTTTCTGTTTTCTCTTTTCCTTTTACATTTTCTGTTTTCTTTTTCAATTTAGATTTCCTCAATGATTTAAATATTAAAAATTTAGCAAATCAATCAAGGGTTCTACATGGTTAAAGTAACTAATTGGTTTGTCATTCCTTTATTATATTTCCACTAGTCATGATTATATAAAGGATTATTTTCATTAGGAATTATAAATAAGAATTAGGGTTTTAGGGATTTATTTCTTGTACAGAAAATCTTATAAAAAATGGTTTCCATCATCACCATTATAGTTATCATGGTAAGGACTAAAATGGATAATGATGATTATATCATTCTATACACACTTGGTATCATATTAGAATTCATATATATATACCCCTAATATTACTTTAAGTCTTTATGGTGCAAAAGATGGTGATTTCTTCTACTCAAATATATTAGATGTTTAGTATTAGAATCTTCTTAGTACAATCTTTTTTAAGTCATTATAATAATCATAGATGTAGAAATGAAGATATCCATTTTACAAGTAGTGATCTTGAGTTTGGAGAACATTGAATAAACTCACATTTGATCATGGATATGGATGAAGAATAAGATTTAAAGACACTATTACTAAATCTCTTTGAGTGATATATATTGGAAATACTTCCAAAAGTAAGTTTGTTAGCCCATAGTATAAGTTTCCATTAGGTTTTAAGATAATAAAGCAGACAAGGCTTTCACCCATAAACACTCATCTGGTTCTCTAATTATCTCTGGGAAGTATAATTTGACCAAGAGATACTATTCTTTGGCTGCTAGAAAATAAAAATTGGTTTCACTGCTAACTTATTTTGAGGTATTGGGTAATGAGATAGACATGGGTCTTGTCCTAGCTTGATATAATCTTGGTTAAAGGATTTCTCAAGAACTCTTTTCCTTAATACCTCACTAAGCTTATCTTTAGTTAAGGAATTCCTTTCCTAGATATACTCTTTTACTTCAGAATATACCACTGTGATTTGTCATGACTAACCTAGGATAACATATATATACTAGGGTTTAATCATGTTCTATCCACCAATGTCACAATTCTTGATATAATCCTTCACACATAGTGACTTGAGCATGATCATTATACTCCTTTGATCATTTATGGTTTAGGTTTCCAGTTGGTTAATCAAGACTTTTATCAATACAACATTATAGTTGTATTATAAATCTCTTCTTAGTATCTCCAACTGACTAGAAGATATTATTCATTGACTATACCTACTTGATCCAGTAAGATTACTCCTGGTAACTATCTTCAGAATTCATCCTTGCAATCTTCTTTGCTACCATATAAATATATCTTCGAGATAACTCTTCTATCCATTCAGGAGTGAGTTAACTCCATCAATTATCATAGTGATTTCATTCTCTTCAAACACTCCCATTCTATAGATGATATCTCAGACTAGCATTACCATCTGTCTCTCTAAAGGCTTTAAAGTGAATGCTATGATAAGGACAAAGGTTAATAGATCAATAATTGATAGGCTAAGAATTGATAAATCAATAGTTGATTACTCAACATTGATGAATAATGGATATTAGAATCTGGTTTAAAAGATATGATAAGGATTGATATGGGAAGAAAGATATATGGTGAATGGTCTTGACTAGATTTCTTTCCTACTCAATATAACTAAAGAGTTTAAGGTTAGGTATTTCCATGATACTCATGGCATAAACAAATAAGGATAAGATAGGTCAAGATTTAGTTAATAAATTCTTGTTACTTTAATTAGATTCTTAAATTGGTATTCATGAGTAGTTGTATTGAATACTATGAGATGATCTCTTAAGGATTTGATATTAAACACTAAGTAATGCGTTGGTGGTCTAGTTTTATTGAATTTGATCTACTCTTATATCAAATCATGTTTACCCAAAATAAGGTTTTAGCAAAGGTCATATTGAAACTTATCGCAATCAACTTGATGATCTACTTCAGTTCCTTCAAGTTGAGAGAAGCTTTAATCACTTTGACAAGTTTTGTTCCAAAGCGCGAAAATTATTCGGATTTTCTATGAATGAATGCAATGCACACATCTGAGTTCAACTTATTTCTAAGCTCTAATGTTGGGATGTTACAGAGATCGTCCTCAATCTTGACGAGCACGGGAGTTGAAGCCTCGCCCATGGCCGATGAGGTCGGCCTAGGCCTGGCCTCGGACCTCACGCCTCGTCCACCATGGCAACCTCGACCGCTCCCACGGGGACGACCGCGACCGTGCCGTGCGGGGGTTTCCCCCGTGTCCATCTCCACCCTCGCAGACTCAGCGGCGTCTAGGGATGCCCCCTGACCACCTCGTCTCCCTCGACCACTCCTAGGAGGGCGCCCTCGACCGCGCTTCAAGGGAGGGACCTCCTCCGCCCCAACTAAGGCAGAGGTTGCCTACATCCCCACTGGCATACCCTATCTCACTACGGACGGGGATAGGCCCGAAGACGCCATGGGGAATACAAGGCTTGGGAGTAGGTGCACTAGGAGCGAAGTAGGGAATCCAAGTGCAGAGGTTTGTAGACCAGCAACAAGTTTCCCTTAATTGGATTACCCAAGGTTTATCGAACTCAGGGAGGAAGTGGTCAAAGGTATCCCTCTGTAGCAACCCTACAATCAAGATACAAGAAGTCTCTTGTGTCCCCAACACACCCAATACACTTGTCAGGTCTATAGGTGCACTAGTTCGGCGAAGAGTTAGTAAAATACAAGTGGTAACGGTGCCAGAAAATAGCTTGACGGTGAGGTAAAGGCTAAAGGAAAAAAGATGGAAGAAAGCAAACATGCAACAGATCTAGTAGCAAACGGTGTTTCAATGTTTAGAAACAAGGCCTATGGATCATACTTTCACTAGTGAACACTCTCTCATATAAATATCTTATCTTTATGATACTACTCTTAACTACTCTCCGGTTGAACAATCTAATCCATGGTAGGGCCTTCCCCAATCTAGATAACCCCACACTGTCACCTTGAGCGCTAGATGGTTCCAACAAACACCACAATTTCATAGAGACATCCAACTCAAAATATAACTCATAACAAATATATATGTAGTCTAGCTTAAGTGCCACACATGGCATCCACGCTGTCACTTTCACACACGTGGGGAAAAGCATAGATCTATTAAAGCACAATGAGTATTTATGTAGACTCAAGCCTAAGTTCCATCATGGCGTGCACGCTGTCACTTTCACACACATGGGGAGAGCAGAGATCAATTGAAGCACTTGAGTAGCAAGGTAGATCTACTTGATTACAAAGCTCATGACCACAACAAGATCATGCATAGAGAGAGAGATGAACACATAGCTACCGGTAGAGCCCTTAGCCTCGAGGAAGAACTACTCCCTCCTCATCATGGGAATCAGCAACGGTGATGAAGATTGATGGAGATGGCTCCGGGGGCACTTCCCCGTCCCGACAGGGTGCCGGAACAGAGACTTTCTGTCCCCCGAATCTCCCCTTCGATGGCAGCGGCGCTATGGAGGTTTTCGTAGATTTCTTCTGGATGATTTAGGGTTTTCTCCCCGGGGGCTTCTTATAGGCACATGAGGCAAGGTCGGTGGAGGTCTAGGGGGCCCACACCCCCTATGAGCGCGGCCTAGGGTGGGCCCGCGCCCACCTAGGGTGTGTCCACCCTGGTGTCCTCCTCCGTCTCGTCTTTGATTTTCCGTATCGCTTAGGGAAAAATATGAACTTTGGCTTTTGTCCCATCCAATTCCGAGAATATTCATTTTTTATCTTTCTGAAACCAAAAATAGCAGAAAACAGGCAACTGGCACTGTGGCATCTTGTCAATAGGTTAGTTCCACAAAGTGTATAAAAATATCTCAAAGTGTAGACAAAACATAAGATAGTTGATAAAAACAAGCATGGATCATCAAAAATTATAGATACGTTTATGATGTATCAAGCATCCCCAAGCTTAACTCCTGCTCGTCCTCGAGTAGATAGTTGATAAAAGAATAATTTTTGAGGTGACATGCACGATGAAAACCAAGATCAAACCATTTGCAAGCATTGAAAGCGAGGATCAAAGAACTCTAAACATGAGCATGAAAGATGGAGTTCTAATAGTAAGACAAAGTAACTATGCATGCAACATGAAAGGTTACAAACAAAGATTATGAATAACATGCATTGAAAGATGTTTGTTTGTTTCACATATAGAAAACATGGCATAGTGGAATTCAGCTTGTCCCTCATGGAGTAGCAAATAAATGCATAGGACACCTTCAAAGTTCATAAGGGTGACTAGATACAAATAGTTCAATAACAAGCAATATCAACATTATGAATCAATCAATAAGTTTTGGGACAATGCACATAGAACTAAGAATGGGAACTATGCTCTCTTAATTGGTGCCTAAGGATAGAAGGTGGAGACTCAATATAATGGTGGAAGAAAGGCCCTTCATAAAGGGAAGCAGGGATTTCAAGTTTCAAAACGAGCTTCCAAAAATTATGGTGCTTGTTAGCTTTCAGCTCTCATTGCCCCTATCATAAGGATCTCGAAGTGATTAAGGTTAAAGTGAACAAACTATGGAGTATATGCTTAACAAAGTATAAGTTGGAAATCTCATGTCCCTTGAATACGAGGGCCAAACCTCATGCTACTCAACTTCAGTTACCTGTAAGTTCTTGTCATAGTAAGTACATGCATATCATAGAGAACCGCCAATTGGGTACCCCTTTCACATGATACAGGAGCTATCCCATAATCAAAATGACAAGGCAAGCAGACAATGAGCATCTCGGCAATCTTCTTATTTACCATGGGAATATGGTGCTTTTTTCTCTCTTTCCTCTTTTCAATGTGTCTCTTTTTTATAAGAAGAAAGTTTCATAGATGTCATTATGGTGATGCTGCAAGTTTCCACCATGATTAGGCATGGCTTAGGCTAGCGGCCTAGGTGTTTCTCTAACACACATAAATAACTCCATGGACTTACAATCTCCCCTTTTATTTCACACCGGTGACATCCATAAACAAAAGAGCATGATATCATTGTGTACAAAGTACAAGTGCAATGTTGAAAGCGTTCCCCATGACAACATGGCTCTGCTAATTCCAACGTATAAGTGCAAGCGTATACAACATAGATGACATAATGGTTCAAGTTTATTAGGGGCATGCAAAATAAAGTGTGCCATCAAGTTTGTGAGAGCTTTAATCACTAAGTTTTCACATAACAAAGAGAAATTTTAATTGGAAGATAGATGAAAACAAGAATATACTTGGAATGGTATAACACACCATG
The DNA here is from genome assembly GCA_916181665.1 of Avena sativa. Classification (NCBI taxonomy): domain Eukaryota; kingdom Viridiplantae; phylum Streptophyta; class Magnoliopsida; order Poales; family Poaceae; genus Avena; species Avena sativa. The sequence continues at coordinate 226,325,968 of OV702296.1, forward strand.
CATAGGAATTTATACTGGACACTTTGTAATAACTTGGTTTCTTGGGAGTTGGATGCATGAGTAGAGTTACTCAATACAAGTGGAGGCTAGCAAAAGACTGGGAGCGACTAACTAAGAGAGCAATAATGGACATAATCACGCAGAGTGACAAAACATTACCAATCAAAGCATAAAGTGGTACCACAAGTCAAAAACTAAATGATCATAGAGGCTAAGGTGACTGGTTCATAGTCATAACATGGTGTGAGCATGTGCCAAGTCAACCCAAACAAAGCATCAAAGGAGAATATCACAATACTATGCTTTTGTATGCTAAAACAACGCATGATTCTTTCAAGGAACATTAAGCAATCCTAATTGTTTGGAACAAGTCATGCTACAACAATAATCACTAATAATAAGGTCAAAGCAACATCTAGCATGAGATGATAAAGTCTAAGCCATAGTCAAAGCAAGCTCCTTCTTGTACCTCTATAAGCATGAAACTTTGTACTCTTTACCAACACCAATCGACTTATTTGAAACAACTCAGAAAGATAATAATCAATAAAGACCAGTGTGATTTTCTCACAAATCCACAAAGAAGAACTAAAGTTCTAAGCACAAAGTAGAAGAAAACTAAAGCTAAACACAGTGCTAGCAAAAGAGAACACTCACAAGACAATAAGAGTGAAAACTAGAGTGTTCTAAACAATGAAAATAGAGCGTGTCTCTCTCCAAAAGAAGTGTGTTGTGATCCAACCAACTTATTAAAGCAAACCAAACTAAAGAAAAAAAAGATGCTCCAAGAACAACACAACAGTGCATGAAACAATAAAAACGAAGTGTGTAAAAAGACCTGAGATTTTTATTGATGAAGAAGGGGATGCCTTGGGTATTGTAACATCCCTAAAATCATGATTCGAACTTATGAATATCATCCATGCATCCATGATCATTTAGAATTTCATTTCAAAAATCATTTCAAAAACAGGAGCATTGTTGCTCAATATTTTATGTAAGTTTACTCAAGCCCTTGTGCTACTTATTTTTGAAAGAGGTACTGTTAACCATTCAGTATTGTTTAGAATCCAAACTCAAGTGATTTCAAAAACTTGAGCAAAGTCTCAAAGCAAAATATGAAATAAAACCAATTCTATGCCTATTATCACACCTCATAAAGGCATGATTTTATTTTGTTTTCAAAAGACCCAAGTGTGTTTGAGTGAACAGATGTGTTTGACACTTGTTTGAGTACAAGATTTATTGTACAAAAATCCTGAAAAGTGGAAACAAACAGATTTCAATTGAAGTTTGAAAACCATTTCAGAAAAGCAAACAGAAAAAGAAAAAGCTTAAAAGAGAAAAAAATAAGCCTTCAGTCGAATCTGGCCCAACTGGCCCAGCTAAGCCCAGCACCCCACCCCGCGAACCGTTTTCCTTCACTCACCCCCGCACCCTCTGAGTGACAGACAGACAGGACCCACTCCCTCTCTGATTCTCTCGCTGACAGCCGCGGCCCACACGACGTCGTCGTCTCCACCCCCACCACGACGTGTTCTTCCCCAAATCACGCCGTGCGTTACCTGGTTGATTCGCTCGTCAATTCGTGTTGATTGCAGGAGTAATTCACGCCCCGCCTTGCCTACTTAAACCCCCTCTGCCCCCTCTCCATTTCCCCCAAACTCCGAGCCCAGAGCGCCCCCAGGCTGCCCGCATTCATCCTCGCACCGCCGCAGACAGAGAGCTCTCCGGCGACCAATTCCGGTGAGCCCCGTGCGCCCCTCTCCCTTTGGTTCATTCGAGCCTCTTCACAACTTCCTCGCGCACCTTTTGACCCCACTGGTTCGTCCTGTACTGCCCCAGGTCGCCGTCTTCGACAAGCACTGCAAGCTCCCGACGACATCCTCAACTCCGGCGATCAAATTCGGTGAGACCTTTGTTCCCCTTCTCCTCTGTTTCACACGAGCATGTTCGCCGTAGTTTTGTGTGTCTCCTGATGCCGGTTATTCGCGCTAGGGTGACCAGGAGCATCGCCAACGTCGTCGTCCACCCAAGCCCGACGCCGCCCGCAACTCCGACGAGCTCCAACGACCGCGTCTGTGCGCCCCTTGCCAAGCCGTCGCCAGGTTGAGCATCAGCACGTCGTCGCGTTTCTGGTAAGCGTCTCCGACGACCCCCTAGCCATCTGTAGCGCCGCGCCGCCGTAGGCCAAGCACGCCGCCGCCAGCGCCGCCCAGCTATGGTCGTTTGATCTAGGACCGTTGGATCTGGATCCAGCGCGTAGAATTAGATCACTTAGCAAAGTGGTATAGGTAGATCTGGGCCGTGCGATTAAGTCAGATCCAGCGGCTCAGAAGCGTGATCCTACGCGAAGTGGTATGGGCCAATTAGATTAAGACGTGTGGCAGTGGTTTACATTTAAAAACTGGATTTGAATCTATTAGATGTTCAAATTTGTTTTGGCTATAACTTTTGATCCCCACGTTAGAATTTAAATTTTTTTATATCAATGGAATCAGGAGAGCAAGCCCTTTCTAAGTATGCAATGTGTTTAATGTTTTGCTTCTGTTAAAATGGTTTTATTTGCAGAAACTTGTGTAGGGCTAATTTGAGTATATGAAATGTTTAGGAAATGTTTTAGGGTTTAAATAAATGTTGTTTGGCAAGTTTTTAACTTGTTTATGAACCAGTATTGTATACTTGCTTTGTTGAGTTTTAAAAATCATCACATATCACTTTGCATGCATGCATATATTTTTTATTGTATGTTTTGTTTGTGATATGTTGCTATATTGCTTTGTGTAGATTTTGGTGCTAGTGATTGTGATTGTGAGGAGTGTAGCTACTCTCCAAACTACCAAGGCAAGTGGTACTTCATGAATATTTTTATCCCTATGTTTCTACTAAGCATTAGAAATATTTTGTTAGCCTTGCATGTTATATTTTGCTTATATGCCATGTTGGGAAATCCTAGTAGTTGTAGAATTGCTAGAAAATTTCTAAGTTAAGATACTATCTATGCCATGCTTAGCCTAGATAGTAGCAACCAAGGGTTGGTGAATTATATACATGCTATGATGAAAATATTTCTAAAGTCTTTGGACTTGTTTTTTGCCTAATAAAACAACTAAGTAAATGAAACACCTGGGTGGAATGGAAGGAATGGTTTGTGTTGAGTGGTTACACAAGGCCAGGGGACTGGTGAACCTTGTGTATCTCACTTGTGGAAAGCCACCCAGGAACAAAGAGATTTTAGAGGCCAAGTGTTGAGAAGCTTCTAGTGCAACCACTTGGCAATATGGGCTCTGCCTGGATCACATAGGTTGCTAGAACTTAGCCATTTGGATAGTTGGTGGTAGTGGGATGATAGGTTGGAACGCGTCCATTTGGTTTAAGGGAAGGCTTCTGAAAGGTCCTGTCTTGGTGAAAATCAAGTCTGGTGGGGAAACTGCACAACCTCTGCAGATGGAAAAATCTAAGTACTTAGCCATGTCCCTGGAAAAGGACAACTTGAGCATCAAGACATGGAAGCTATCAAGAATCTCCTCATCCCAATTTCTAAGTAAAAACTTGTGGGTGAACAAGGGTGTAGGACCTCAATGTCTATTGGTGGTTCCTTGGGAAAAGTTTTGACAAAGAAAAACTTAGTGATTTCAACTAATAGGCAAAACCTATTTTGAGCAAAGCAAGCCAAGCTACACTTAGCCAAATTGCATATAGTAATATAGTCCACCTAAATTATACTAAGGTATCACTTGCCAATACTATTCCAATGTATTGACCCACTGTGGCTGTAACTTGTGATGTTGTAGGTTACTCTGATGAGGATTAGGAGTCATGAGTCTACACTCAACATGTTTGCCTGTGGCACATGAAGATGAAGACTTTTATTTATTTACTTATTCAAACTCTTGTACTAGGCCTGTGGCCTTGGATTTGTAAAGACTATGTTGTCTCTGGAATGCCTGTAATAATGACCTTTGTATCTGTGTACTTCATCTTAAACTGTGGATGCTAGCAACGATCCAGGGACTAGCATTGCAATCACAAGGATCCTTTTCCTTTATGAAGGAGGGTATCAGAGCACTGTGTTGCCTGTAGGATTATGACCCTAGGATTGGAAACCACTAAGGAAATTTTTCAACAACTTCTACACTTGTCTATTCTTCTCGTAAACTTTTCTAATCTTCTTTCTCATCTCTAATTGTAGATGAACTCCATCAACGAAGCCGTGAGGAAAGGACCACTCATGACAATGACCTTGGAGTGTGAGACAGAATTCCCCAAGTCTCTCAAGGACCTCATGGTTGCAATGGAAATACATGGTGCAGCTGTGTACAAAGGTTTTCCTGTGATGGATGAAGGAGTTGAGTACTGGTGGGTGCAACTTCACTTGTATAAAAACACGGAAGACAACCACAAGGACTCAGGATTCTGCATGTTCACCAATTCAGTGATGCACCCTACATTCTTTGACTCAGCAAGGGATGCAGCTTGGAAGACCATCAAAGAACTTGGTGAAAGAGTCAAGTGCAGAATGTTCAACATCCAAAATAGCCTAGAAGAAGAGAAGAAACATACCCAAGAGTTAGAAGCTACCAACCAAACTTTAAGAGTAGACATTATAGACTTAGTGATGGAGTCATGTGAGCAAGATAGACTGCTTGCTTCTAGAAACATTATGTTAGCCAACAGATCCAGTGAGATAGGATTGTAAACATACTTCGTTAGTTGGACCACCACTTATCACCTTATTTTCCAAATGCTACCTTAAATAAGTTGAACCTTGGTTGATGTATTGGATTCTTGTATGCCATGACTGTGTGTTTTGATTTCCAAGGATATGTATGTGATGTTTTGTCTTGTGTTTTATCTTGAATTATGTTGTTCTAACTTTTCCATCTTATAAATAGATGACTACTGTTACCATCAGCACTATTGAGGAGTTCCAGGGAACTCGCTTTGGTCCTCGTATTGTTGAGCTTACTACTTTGCTCAATCTCCCTCTTCCTACCATCATGGTGCTTCCCCTCACCAAGTTTGAGAGGAAAGACCTCTGGGGTTTCAAGGTCAACCAGCCCGGACGCCAGACAGAGCCTACCACGGAGGCCATCGTCTTCAAGCTCATGCACGATGACAAGGAGAGAGGCCTTGAGGTAGTCATGCTGGATCTGATAGGACGTCTGCTGGGGAGACACTCCCGACAGGTTAGAGGTACTCACTTCCACGTCTTCGGTAGACGAGATGAGGATGGAGAATCCATCGACTTCGAGGACACTTCGAGGGAGATAGCGGAGCCCATTCGTTTATACCTCCAGGACTTAGAGGCTCTCATTAGGCACGTGGACTCTGATAGGACCAACGTCATGCTCAGCAATGACGAACTCCAGGTGCAGCTTCGCGAGAAGGACAAGCTCTTCGCGGAGCAAGACGAGATAGTCAAGGAGATGGAGGCGAAGTTCGAGAGCCAGGAAAGAAAGTTCAAGAGTCAGGAGAAGCGAGTCCAGGATAGGAACAAGAAGATCTGGGACATGACTGAAGAACTGCAGGCCAAGGACTTCGAGCTCGAGCATCAGCAGACGGTGATTGAGAGGCTTCGTTCCCAGAAGAGGGCTCTCAAAGCCAAGATAGAGACCTTGACCACTAGTGTCGAGGAATACAAGACCACGATGGAGAACGCAGGTCTTACCTTTGTCGAGGAGGAGGTTGATGCCGAGGAGTAGATTTGACTACTCATTTATCATTTATTATCATACTTGTCATTGAGAACTTGTTATTGACCATCCAACATGTGGATGGCTTGTTATTTGTGTGTGTTTTACTTTGCGAACTTGTTATCTGGTTGTTGAATCTTTATCATTATGTTGCATGCTTTGTGATTGTTTATGTGATGTATTGTGCATGAAAGCATCTATGGGTATCTCATTCTTATCTCTATTGAATAAACCACAGATGCCTCCCCGTCGTGCAAACCCCAACCCCAACAACAACAACATCACTCCAGAAATGCAGCAAATGATGACCGCTCAAACCCAGCTGATGCAAATGATGACGACGCTCATCCAGAACCAAAACAACAACAACAACAACAACAACAACAACAACCCACCGGGTTTTGACATGCTTACCAGGTTCTTGAGATTGAGGCCAGCAAAGTTCTCAGGAACGACTGATCCCATGGTGGCCAATGATTGGCTACGCTCTGTGAACAAGGACTTGGTAACTATGGGCTGTACTGATGCAGAAAAGGTCAGATTTGTAGCACATTTACTGGAAGGACCAGCCGCCACTTGGTGGGATAACTTCCAGATCACCACTCCCATAGAAGATGTGACTTGGGCTATCTTTGAGGATGGCTTTCGTACTGCTCATACCTCATATGGAGTGATGAGTCTGAAAAAGAAAGAGTTCCATAATCTGAAGCAGCGCCACCGCAGCGTGGCTGAATATATTGAGGAGTTCAACAATCTGGCGCGTTATGCACCGGATGAAGTTGACACCGATGCTAAGAGAAAGGAAAAAATTCTTGAAGGCTTGAATGATGAGCTAAACCTGCAGTTGGTTGTGGCATATGTTCCCACATACCAGTCTCTTTGTGATAAGGCTGCTATTTTGGAGAACAAAATGAAGCAAGTTGAGAGTAGAAAGAGAAAGCACTCGGACAAGCACAGCTCGGGATCGTCTCACAAACGTTCCCATTATGATGACAGTGGAAGCTTAGGATCCCACAAGCATGGGAAATTCAACAAGCACCACAACCACAACCGTCATGACAACAAGCATCACCGTAGTCATGACAATGACAAGTACAAGAACCACAAGGGTGGATATAAGAGCCACCACGGTGGAAATGGAAGTGGCAGTGGAAGCCAGCCTGTCAAGAAGGACATCAGTCAGGTGGAATGCTTCAAGTGCAAGAAGATGGGGCATTATGCAAATGAATGCCCAGAAAAGAAAGTTGATGGACCCAACAAGCCCAACCCTTTTCAGAAGGGACAATTTAACCATATCAATGTGGAGGAAATCTATGAGGAGCCTGATGCTGTTGCTGGTAAGTTCAGACTCAATTCTATTCCAGCATTTGTTCTCTTTGATACTGGTGCATCTCATTCATTCATATCAAGAGCTTTTGTTGAAAGAAATGAACTACCGGTAGAAACTATTGGGTGTCCTATAAAAGTAAGTTCTCCTGGCGGAGAAATGATAGTGAATTCAGGATGTCATGATCTAGTCATAGAGTTTGGGAAGTATAAGTTTCCCGTTAACTTGATAATCCTAAATTCCCAAGGATTGGACGTCATTTTGGGAATGGACTGGATGACTAAGCACAAGGGAGTGATAGATTGTGCCAACCATACTGTCTCACTCACAACTCCAGAAAATAAAAGGATCAGATTCAAGACCAACTTTGAAGCAAGAAGGAGTATGCTAAATTCTCTTAAGGGGGTTAGCATAGACAGTGTGCCAATTGTGAGCGAATATCCGGATGTGTTTCCGAAAGAATTGCCGGGAATGCCACCAGATAGAGATGTGGAGTTCCTTATTGATTTACTACCAGGATCTGGACCAATAGCAAAGAGACCATACAAGATGTCAGTTGATGAACTGAAAGAACTCAAGAAACAACTCAGAGAGCAGTTGCAGAAAGGATTTATTCAACCAAGTTCTTCATCTTGGGGAGCCCCAGTTTTGTTTGTGGAGAAGAAAGATAGAAGTCAAAGGTTATGCATTGATTACCGTTCACTAAATGAAGTGACTATCAAGAACAAATACCCTTTGCCTAGAATCAATGACTTGTTTGATCAGCTAGAAGGAGCTTGTGTGTTCTCAAAGATTGATCTCCGGTCAGGCTATTTTCAACTCAAGATAAGGGAACAAGATATACCTAAAACAGCTTTTACTACAAGGTATGGATTGTATGAGTATACCGTGATGCCATTTGGTTTGACCAATGCTCGAGCATACTTTATGAATATGATGAACAAGGTGTTCATGGAATTCCTTGATAAGTTTGTTGTCGTTTTCATCGATGACATTTTGATCTACTCCAAGAGCAAAGAAGAACATGAAGAACATTTGCGTTTGATACTTGAGAAACTTAGAGAGCATAAACTATATGCCAAAGTCAGCAAGTGTGAATTCTGGTTGAATGAAGTTGGATTTCTTGGACATGTTATGACAAAAGATGGTGTAGCAGTTGATCCTGCTAAAGTTTCAGCTGTAACTGAATGGGAATCTCCCAAGTCAGTGAAAGAAGTTCGTAGTTTCCTTGGCTTAGCAGGTTACTACAGAAGGTTCATTGAGAATTTCTCCAAGGTAGCTAAGCCTATGACAGAATTGCTAAAGAAAGACAAGAAATTTTCTTGGTCTGAAGGTTGTGAACTCAGCTTTCAGGAATTGAAGAAGAGACTTGTGACAGCACCAGTCTTGTGTTTGCCAGACTTGGAAAAATATTTCCAAGTATATTGTGATGCATCTCATCATGGTTTGGGAGCAGTACTTATGCAAGAAGGAAAAGTTGTGGCATATGCCTCGAGACAACTCAAAACACATGAAGTGAACTATCCTACTCATGATTTGGAGTTAGCCTCTGTTGTCCATGCCCTCAAAACATGGTGACACTACCTTTTGGGTAAGCGTTGTGAAGTGTTCACAGATCACAAGAGTTTGAAGTATATCTTCACCCAGAAGGAAATTAATATGAGATAAAGAATATGGCTAGAACTCATCAAAGACTATGACTTAAGTTTGCAATACCATCTCGGTAAAGCAAATGTTGTAGCGGATGCTTTAAGCCGTAAGGTTTTTGTGAATGGCCTTACAAAAGGAGAATTGCCAGATGATTTGTGTGCCCAATTTAGAGATCTCAGATTGGATATTGTGCCCGAAGGACATCTCATGTCTTTGGATGTTCAACCCACTTTGTTGGACAAGATCAAAGAAGCCCAGAAGATTGATAAGGAAATCGAAGAGATTAAAGAAAAGATTGGCAAAGGAAAAGCCAAAGGGTTCCGTGAAGACGAACATGGTACTTTATGGCATGGGAAACACATCTGTGTTCCACAAGATCCGGAGCTTCGGAAACTGATTTTGCAAGAAGCACACAACTCTCCGTATTCCATTCATCCGGGTAACACCAAAATGTACATGGACATGAAGGAAAGATTTTGGTGGAATAACCTCAAGAATGACATCGCTGAACATATTGCTTTGTGTGATGTGTGTAGTAGAGTGAAAGCGGAACATTAGAAACCAGCTGGTTTGCTTCAACCACTACCTATTCCTGATTGGAAGTGGGACAAGATTGGTATGGACTTCATTACCGGATTACCAAGGACCAGATCAGGATATGATTCTATTTGGGTAGTAGTGGATCGCCTAACTAAAGTGGCTCATTTCATACCCGTGAAGAAAACTTATACACGTGCTAAGTTGGCCAAGATCTACATGAGTAGAATTGTATGTCTACATGGAGTGCCCAAGAGTATTGTGTCTGATAGGGGAACTCAATTCACTTCCCATTTTTGGAGAAAGTTACATGAGTCATTGGGAACGAGGTTGGAATTCAGCACTGCTTTTCATCCTCAAACTGATGGACAGACAGAAAGAACTAATCAGATTCTTGAAGACATGTTGAGGGCATGTGCCCTAGACTATGGAGCCAGTTGGGACGAAAGTCTGCCCTATGCAGAATTTTCTTATAATAACAGCTATCAAGCCAGCATTGAGATGGCACCATTTGAGTTTCTCTACGGAAGAAAGTGTACCACCCCATTTTTATGGAATGGTGTGGGAGAAAGAAGTTTGTTCGGACCGGAACTTATCAAAGAATCCGAAGAGAAAGTCAAGTTGGTTAAAGACAGATTGAAGATAGCACAGTCCCGACAGAAAAGCTACGCAGATCCTAAGCGTAGAGAAGTCACCTATGAAGTGGGTGATAGAGCCTATCTTAGAGTGTCACCACTTCGTGGAGTGAAGAGGTTCGGAGTCAAAGGAAAGTTGGCCCCAAGATATGTTGGACCATTCAAGATTCTGAGTCGCAAAGGAGAAGTTGCTTATGAAATTGAATTGCCAGAGTCTTTGTCAGCTGTCCATAATGTGTTTCATGTGAGTCAGCTTAAGAAATGTCATCCAGAAATGGAAGAAACTTCTCTGAAGGATACTATACCTTTGGAAGAGGTTCAGTTGGAGAGTGACCTCACTTATGAGGAGAAGCCTATCAAGATTCTTGAGACTGCAGAAAGAGTCACACGGACTAAGACTATCAAGTTTTGCAAAGTGTAGTGGAACCATCATTCCGAAGAGGAAGCAACTTGGGAAAGAGAAGATGATCTTCGGAAAGACCACCCTCACCTATTTGCTAGCCAACCCGAATCTCGAGGGCGAGATTCACCTTAAGGGGGTTAGATTTGTAACATCCCTAAAATCATGATTCAAACTTATGCATATCATCCATGCATCCATGATCATTTAGAATTTCATTTCAAAAATCATTTCAAAAACAGGAGCATTGTTGCTCAATATTTTATGTAAGTTTACTCAAGCCCTTGTGCTACTTATTTTTGAAAGAGGTACTGTTAACCATTCAGTATTGTTTAGAATCCAAACTCAAGTGATTTCAAAAACTTGAGCAAAGTCTCAAAGCAAAATATGAAATAAAACCAATTCTATGCCTATTATCACACCTCATAAAGGCATGGTTTTATTTTGTTTTCAAAAGACCCAAGTGTGTTTGAGTGAACAGATGTGTTTGACACTTGTTTGAGTACAAGATTTATTGTACAAAAATCCTGAAAAGTTTTGGAAACAAATAGATTTAAATTGAAGTTTGAAAACCATTTCAGAAAAGCAAACAGAAAAAGAAAAAGCTTAAAAGAGAAAAAAAATAAGCCTTCAGTCGAATCTGGCCCAACTGGCCCAGCTAAGCCCAGCACCCCACCCCGCGAACCGTTTTACTTCACTCACCCCCGCACCCGCTGAGTGACTGACAGACAGGACCCACTCCCTCTCTGATTCTCTCGCTGACAGCCGCGGCCCACACGGCGTCGTCGTCTCCACCCCCACCGCGACGTGTTCTTCCCCAAATCACGCCGTGCGTTACCTGGTTGATTCGCTCATCAATTCGTGTTGATTGCAGGAGTAATTCATGCCCCCGCCTTGCCTACTTAAAACCCCTCTGCCTCCTCTCCATTTCCCCCCAAACTCCGAGCCCAGAGCGCCCCCAGGCTGCCCGCATTCATCCTCGCACCACCGCAGACAGAGAGCTCTCCGGCGACCAATTCCGGTGAGCCCCGTGCGCCCCTCTCCCTCTGGTTCATTTGAGCCGCTTCACAACTTCCTCGCGCACCTTTTGACCCCACTGTTCGTCCTGTACTGCCCCAGGTCGTCGTCTTCGACAAGCACTGCAAGCTCCCGACGACATCCTCAACTCCGGCGATCAAATTCGATGAGCCCTTTGTTCCCCTTCTCCTCTGTTTCACACGAGCACGTTCGCCGTAGTTTTGTGCATCTCCTGATGCCGGTTATTCGCGCTAGGGTGATCAGGAGCGTCGCCAACGTCGTCGTCCACCCAAGCCCGACGCCGCCCGTAACTCCGACGAGCTCCAACGACCGCGTCCGTGCGCCCCTTGCCAAGCCATCGCCAGGTTGAGCATCAGCACGTCGTCGCGTTTCTGGTAAGCGTCTCCGACGACCCCTAGCCATCTGGAGCGCGCCGCCCCGCCGTAGGCCGAGCACGCCGCTGCCAGTAGCCACCGCCAGCGCCGCCCAGCTATGGTCGTTTGATCTAGGACCGTTGGATCTGGATCGAGCGCGTAGAATTAGATCACTTAGCGAAGCGGTATAGGTAGATCTGGGCCATGCGATTAAGTCAGATCCAGCGGCTCAGAAGCGTGATCCTAGGCGAAGCAGTACGGGCCAATTAGATTAATACGCGTGGCAGTGGTTTAGATTTAAAAACTGGATTTGAATCTATTAGATGTTCAAATTTGTTTTGGCTATAACTTTTGATCCCCACTTTAGAATTTGACAAATTTTATATCAATGGAATCAGGAGAGCAAGCCCTTTCTAAGTATGCAATGTGTTTAATGTTTTGCTTCTGTTAAAATGGTTTTATTTGCAGAAACTTGTGTAGGGATAATTTGAGTGTATGAAATGTTTAGGAAATGTTTTAGGGTTTAAATAAATGTTGTTTGGCAAGTTTTTAACTTGTTTATGAACCAGTACTGTATACTTGCTTTGTTGAGTTTTAAAAATCATCACATATCACTTTTCATGCATGCATATATTTTTGATTGTATATGTTTTGTTTGTGATATGTTGCTATATTGCTTTGTGTAGATTTTGGTGCTAGTGATTGTGATTGTGAGGAGTGTAGCTACTCTCCAAACTACCAAGGCAAGTGGTACTTCATGAATATTTTTATCCCTACGTTTCTACTAAGCATTAGAAATATTTTGTTAGCTTTGCATGTTATATTTTGCTTATATGCCATGTTGGGAAATCCTAGTAGTTGTAGAATTGCTAGAAAATTTCTAAGTTAAGATACTATCTATGCCATGCTTAGCCTAGATAGTAGCAACCAAGGGTTGGTGAATTATATACATGCTATGATGAAAATATTTCTAAAGTCTTTGGACTTGTGTTTTGCCTAATAAAACAACTAAGTAAATGAAACACCTGGGTGGAATGGAAGGAATGGTTTGTGTTGAGTGGTTACACAAGGCCAGGGGACTGGTGAACCTTGTGTATCTCACTTGTGGAAAGCCACCCAGGAACAAAGAGATTTTAGAGGCCAAGTGTTGAGAAGCTTCTAGTGCAGCCACTTGGCAATATGGGCTCTGCCTGGATCACATAGGTTGCTAGAACTTAGCCATTTGGACAGTTGGTGGTAGTGGGATGATAGGTTGGAACGCGTCCATTTGGTTTAAGGGAAGGCTTCTGAAAGGTCCTGTCTTGGTGAAAATCAAGTCTGGTGGGGAAAGTGCACAACCTCTGCAGATGGAAAAATCTAAGTACTTAGCCATGTCCCTGGAAAAGGACAACTTGAGCATCAAGACATGGAAGCTATCAAGAATCTCCTCATCCCAATTTCTAAGTAAAAACTTGTGGGTGAACAAGGGTGTAGGACCTCAATGTCTATTGGTGGTTCCTTGGGAAAAGTTTTGACAAAGAAAAACTTAGTGATTTCAACTAATAGGCAAAACCTATTTTGAGCAAAGCAAGCCAAGCTACACTTAGCCAAATTGCATATAGTAATATAGTCCACCTAAATTATACTAAGGTATCACTTGCCAATACTATTCCAATTTATTGACCCACTGTGGCTGTAACTTGTGATGTTGCAGGTTACTCTGATGAGGATTAGGAGTCATGAGTGTACACTCAACATGTTTGCCTGTGGCACATGAAGATGAAGACTTTTATTTATTTACTTATTCAAACTCTTGTACTAGGCCTGTGGTCTTGGAGTTGTAAAGACTATGTTGTCTCTGGAACGCCTGTAATAATGACCTTTGTACCTGTGTACTTCATCTTAAACTGTGGATGCTAGCAATGATCCAGGGACTAGCATTGAAATCACAGGGATCCTTTTCCTTTATAAAGGAGGGAGCTTACAGGTATCCCCAAGCTTTGACGCTTGTACCTCTTGAATATTTCTTGGGGTGACACGGGGTGGCATCCCTAAGCTTGATATTTTGTCCAATCTTCATCTCATTACATCGTTCTCTCTCTAAACCTAAATTTTTTCCTTCATACAAAAACTTCACACAATCTTCATTAGCAACATTAGTGTATTCAAAAGATAATAGACCTTTGGGTTTTAGTTTTAGAACATAAAAACTTTCACTAAACACACAAGCTACTGTAGCAATTCCCTCAAAAATCTCAATTTCCCAAAAAGAACCCAAAAAGGAATCAATAAGAAGCAACTGCAAATAATGGCAGAAATCTGTCAAAACAGACCAACAGGTAGAAACCTATTTTTTCTAAGACCTTCTGTTGCTTAAATCAAAATTTGTTAAACTAACGAAAGTTAGCTAACATAATGGGGGATTTATTCGGAAATGTTCAACTCAATCCGACTTACAGAGACTCCTCACGAATTTTTATGGTGGAGGACAGAAATCTGTTTTGGGACAACAACTCCCCAAATCTTACTTCCCTCTCATTAGAGGTCATTCTTGGCACAAAAAGCAAATAAAAAGGATAAGGAGAGGTCATTACTGAAGTAATAACTTCCAAGACTCAAGAAAACTCTTGAGTTATCTCCCAACAGGTACTTTTCTTTAATGCCTTTAAGTTAGGCTTGATAGTTTGAGAAGATGATCACATAAGAAATATGAATTGAAGTAAAAGAGAGCATTAAGAAGCAAATTTAGAACACATTTAAGTCTAACCCACTTCCTATGCATAGTAATATTGTAGATAAACAAGTCATGAAAGCACAAAGAAACAAGCATAGGAAAGAAAAACAAGTGCAACTTCAAGATTTTCAACATAAAGAGGGGAAACTTAATATTTTTGAGATTCATAAGACCATGTTTCCCTATCTCATAATAACTTTCAGTAGCATCATGAATAAAATTAACAATATAAATATCACATAAAACATTCTTATCATGAGCCACATGCATATAATAATTATTACTCTCCACATAAGCATAGTCATCCTTATTAATCATAGTGGGAGCAAATTCAACAAAATAGCTATCATTACTATTCTCATCACCATAATCATCAAATATAGAATGCATATTGTAATCACAATTAATTTTCTCCTCAATAGTAGGTGGAATAAAAATATCATAATCATCATTGTAAACATCATATATTGGAGGTTTGGTATCATCATAAGCAATAGAATAGCTATCTTCCAAAGTTGGGGGACTAAAAAGATCATTTTCATCAAAACTAGATTCCCCAAGCTTAGACTTTTCCATAGCATTTGCAATAATGGTGTCCAAAGAGTTCATACTAATAACATTGCTATTAGCATGCAAATAAAGTTCCATAGCTTTTTTAATTTTCTCCTCAAACACTTCATGTCCTAGCTCAAGATAAACACTATAAAGCTCTCTAATTTTGTTTGTTTTCCATTAAGCCTAACTAGCGAAAACAAGAAACAAAAAGATAGAATTGCAGAATCTAAAGGAAATAACTTCGAGCACTCATACCGGAGGATGTGATTACCTTTTACCTTACCTCCCCGGAAACGGCGCCAGAAAATAGCTTTCTGGCTTGCTGTTGCCGTGGGCTAACCTTTGTGAGTGCCTTTTACCTTTCGTCCCCGACAACGGCGCTAGAAAATAGCTTAATGTCTACGCACTTCTATTCTTGTAGACAGTTGTTGGGCCTCCAAGTGCAGTGGTTTGTAGAGCAACAGCAAGTTTCCCTTAAGTGGATTACCCAAGGTTTATCAAACTCAGGGAGGAAGTGGTCAAAGGTATCCCTCTCAAGCAACCTTGCAATCAAGATACAAGAAGTCTCTTGTGTCCCCAACACACCCAATAAACTTGTCAGGTGTATAGGCGCACTAGTTTGGTGAAGAGATAGTAAAATACAAGTGGTAACGGTGCCAGAAAATAGCTTGACGGTGAGGTAAATTCTAAATGCAAAAAGATGGAAGCAAGCAAACATGCAACAGATCTAGTTGCAAACGGTGTTTCAATGTTTAGAAACAAGGCCTAGGGATCATACTTTCACTAGTGAACACTCTCTCATATAAATATCTTCTCTTTATGATACTACTCTTATCTACTCTCCGGTTAAACACTCTAATCTATGGTAGGGCCTTCCCCAATCTAGATAACCCCACACTATCACCTTGAGCGCTAGATGGTTACAACAAACACCACAATTTCATAGAGACATCCAACTCGAAATATAACTCATAACAAATATATATGTAGTCTAGCTTAAGTGCCACACACGGCATGCACACTGTCACTTCCACACACATGGGGAAACGCATAGATCTATTAAAGCACAATGAGTATTTATGTAGACTCAAGCCTAAGTGCCACCATGGCGTGCACGCTGTCACTTTCACACACATGGGGAGAGCAAAGATCTATTGAAGCACTGGAGTAGCAAGGTAGATCTACTTGATTACAAAGCTCATGACCACAACAAGATCATGCATAGAGAGAGAGATGAACACATAGCTACCGGTAGAGCCCTTAGCCTCGAGGAAGAAAAACTCCCTCCTCATCATGGGAATCAACAACGATGATGAAGATGGTGGTGGAGATCGATGGAGATGGCTCCAGGGGCACTTCCCCATCCCGGCAGGGTGCCGGAACAGAGACTTTTAGTCCCCCGAATCTCCCCTTCAGTGGCGGCGGCGCTATGGAGGTTTTCGTGGATTTCTTCTGGATGATTTACAGTTTTCTCCCCGGGGGCTTCTTATAGGCGCAGGAGGCAAGGTCGGTGGAGGTCCAGGGGGCCCACACCCCCTGTGGGCGTGGCCTAGGGTGGGCTCGTGCCCACCTAGGGTGTGTCCACCCTGGTGTCCTCCTCCGTCTCGTATTTGATTTTCCATATCGCTCAGGGAAAAATATGAACTTTGGCTTTTGCCCGTCCAATTCCGAGAATATTCATTTTTTAGCTTTTTGAAACCAAAAACAGCAGAAAACAGGTAACTGGAACTGTGGCATCTTGTCAATAGGTTAGTTCCAGAAAGTGTATAAAAATACCTCAAAGTGTAGACAAAACATAAGATAGTTGATAAAAACAAGCATGGAGCATCAAAAATTATAGATACGTTTATGACATATCAAATACGTAATGCCACCTTTATAACCACCCATTTACGAAGTGGTGTTTGATGTCATCAAAGCATCCATCCGGTGATGGTGATTAACATGATCTCATGGTCGAAGGATTAGGTTACTATGTATTTAAAAGCTTATAGCAAACAAACTCTAAATGACTTAATCTTATGCTATGCCTACTATGGGTGTGTGTCCATCACATCATTCTCCTAATGATATGATCTTGTTATTAATAACATCCAATGTCCATGATCATGAAATCATGATCATCTATTAATCAACAAGCTAGTTTAACAAGAGGCTTACTAGGGATTCTTTTATGTTTACAAAACATACAAGTATTAATGCTTCCAATTAATTCAATTATAGCATGGTATGTAAACATTTATCATAAACATAAAGATATGATAATAAGGACTTTATTATTGCCTCTTCGGCATATCTCCAACAGTCTCCCACTTGCACTAGAGTCAATAATATAGTTTGTAAACTTTGTGCATTTAACACCTATGGCTTTCTGGTGTTGTATATACACGATTGCTAGTGGTTACCTAATCTTCGGATCCGACACTTTCAGGTCCGTGTGTAATTGCATGTCTTTGCGTCTCTATGCATCACTCATTCTCCAATGAGATGGCATTGCATAAATTTGTTCCGTTGGTGAGACCTTTAGTTCCTTTGGGATTAAACCGTGTTGATACAATTGTTGTACAATATATATTCATAGTACTATCCTGATGTGAACCACACCTAGTTTGATAACAAACTAATTGACACAAATACCCTCTTTTGCTTCTACAATAGAAGTCATATACTTAGCCTTTTGTTGAGATAAACTTAATTTGTATCATGTGACAAAACTATTGTCTTAACTGTGGAACTCATCCAAATCCATTATGGAACTTCCTTTCCATTACATTGTGCCACCCATAGTTTAAATTGAGATAAACTTAATTTGTATCATGTGTCAAAACTAGTATGAATGTAACACCTTACAATGAACGATCTATCTATTTGTCACCTCTACATAAATAACGTATTCTTAGTTCTTCCAAAGATCATAAGAATATCCTTACTATCATCCAATAATCATCATATAAATCATTCTGGTATATGCTCATAACATTTAGAGCATAGGACATATCTGGATTTGTACATATCATAGTATGATTGATCAAAATTGTGATTTCAATCACCAAGTATCAAAATACTTGAATCTTTGTTTCACTTGCCAAGTGTCAATACACTTGAATCTTGAATCAATCCTTTCTGTGCAGCAAGAACCTTTCTTGTATTTTCCATATTGAACTTATTCAATATCTCATCTATGTACTTTTGGCACTGATACGTCGGAAACGTATCTATAATTTTTGATGCTCCATGCTTGTTTAGTATCTACTTTGC
Organism: Avena sativa; assembly: GCA_916181665.1. Lineage (NCBI taxonomy): Eukaryota > Viridiplantae > Streptophyta > Magnoliopsida > Poales > Poaceae > Avena > Avena sativa. The sequence goes on from OV702296.1 coordinate 226,344,130, forward strand.
TTTACTTGTTTACACTTTGAGGTGCTTTTTACATGTTTTCTAGTACTAACCTACTAACAAGTTGCAACAGTGCCAGATGCCTGTTTTCTGCTGTTTTTGGTTTCAGAAAAGTTAGTAAAGAAATATCCTTGGAATTGGACGGGACAAACGTCAAAGTCAATTACTTTCCGGGGGGAACAAGAAGTCCAGAGGGTATCCGGAGAGGCCGGCCAGGGGGCCAGACCCACCCTAGGTGCGGGTGGGCCCTACCCCGCTCCTAGGAGGGGTGTGGGGACCCTGGCCGCCTCCTCGGCCTCCCTCTTCGCCTATAAGAAGCCCCCGATGCAGAAACCCTAAGAACCGATCAAATCTCCACGAAACCTTTTGTAGCCGCCACCGCCACCATCGTCCCTAGATCGGGGGAGGGGATCTGAAGTTCTTCCCGGCACCCTGCCCGAGGGGAAATCATCCCAGAGGCCTTTTCTCTGGTATGATACGTGAGTAGTTCCACCATGGACTATGGGGCCATGTAGTAACTAAATGGTTGTATCTCCTCCTTTGTGCTTTAATGTATAGATCTTGTGAGCTCCGTTCATGATCAAGATCTAATCTATTTGTAATCATGCATGTTGTGTTTGCGGGGATCCGATGGATATTGAGATTATTAGGTTGGTTTGATTAATGGTTTTGTCTTTATGATTCTATCATGTCTGTGTTGTTTGTGATCTTGCATGCTCTCCGTTGTTAGTAGCTATCTTGTCCAAGTAGTTGCTAGTGACTCCAAGAGGGGGTATTTATGCTCGATAGTGGGTTCATGCCTCTAGTTTCCAAGGGAAGTGACAATAATCTCTTTGTTTGCAGATGTGCTGTTGATACTAGGGAGAAAACAACGGTCTCTTGTTCATGGAACATGTGGACTGTTTACCTTACACGCTTAAAGCAGTTGTCTGTTGCTTGCAACTTAATACTGGAGGGGGTTCGGATGATAACCTGAAGGTGGACTTCTAGTCATAGATGAAGTTGGATGGCAGTCTATGTATCTTGTTGTATTGCCCAAACGAATCTCATAGGATCTTTCTTACTCGTAATTGCATTGTTATGCCTTGCTCAGTTGCTGTAAATTTCCTTGCTGTAATTTGTTTACCCTTCATGACATGTTGTTTATCTAAGGAGAGCACCTCTAGTGAACTATGACCCCAGTCCAATCTTTACCATTGATACATCTTCTGTCGTGGTATTGCCGACGAGTACGCCATGGAGGGGTCCTCACAGTGCGTGTTTAGAGATGTGGGGGTAGGCGGACGGGTGATGGGTACGAGGTAACACAGCTTACCCAGGTTCAGATCCCACGACGGTGGCGAAATCCTACTCCTGCTAGAAATCACTGTAAGGGAAATACGCCGAGTTACAAAGATAGGTTCGCTGTGCGAGGTTGTATGAATCGATTCCCTAAAGGCTCCCATAGGCCTGACTTATATAGTCGCCAGGTCCTAGGGTTACAGGGAAAAGTCCTAGCCGGACAGGTTACAAAGTCCTACACCGTCTATTACTAGTCTTGTGTATCTTGCACTCCAAGGCTCCGGGTACGCTGGTGACTCCACCGTAGCCTTCCTTTATCCGGCATGGTCCTCGCTTCTGGATCCATCTAACTGGGCCGCCCAGCAGCCCATGGGCCATGCTACCAACTGTGGGCCACCCGGGTTATCTGGATAGGAGACATGCTATGAGGATACCCATATAGCATATCCCCAACAGTAGCCCCCAGAGAACTCTGAGATCTTGCGCCATCTTGCCTTTTCGTGTGGAATGCTCCGTCTAGATGGATGTCGGCAAATCATCAAGCAATATCTTGTAGTCCTCCCAAAGAACCCTGCAAGGTTTTCTCCGTCTTCAACACGTAAGTCAGAGAAATGCTGAATCTTCCATCGTACTCTTCCGTAGCCGGACTGGATCTGTCCATGCCGAAATCTTCTGATGTGACGGCTCATCTACCTATGTCAGCTAGGACGATGTAGGCTTAGGTCAGCGATGCCTCGTAACTCACACATACAGAGAATGCAATCATGTCCGATTTTCCCGCGCGAGCGATACGAACCGTTGGCTGCGATGGTTGGATACGTGGCGAAATTTCCGCGCATGTTCGCGAACACGCCGTCTACGCGGCAGCCGTCCGATCAAGCTGCGCGAATCTTGATGTTGGAGATAATAAATAGTAACCGTGGTGGAATTTCTACTTTTTACCTTATTCTCTCCTCGCATCGTCTTCTTCCTCCAGCGCGTGCCTCCACGAGCTCTCCGCGCAAAACTCGCGAAAAACCCTAGCCTCAATCCGCACCCGTCACCTCCAACCTCTCTCCATGGCCAGCAGCAGCACCTCTCCTTCCATGGCGGCGTCGAGTGAAGCCGCGGCAAAGCCAGCGAGCTCTGTCGTCGTGCCCCCAGAGGGCTTGGTCATCCCCGTCACAGCGGTGATTGAGTCCACCGGTGGCGACCATAATCTAGCGGCGCTGGAGCCGTTGGAGGAGGAGCTAGACTCGCACAAGGGCGACTGGCGCAGCTCAGATATCACGGACCGTGATATCCAGGAGCTGATCGCCGAGGGCTACCTCCCTGCGACGGAGGGGCTCGCCTGGCGGGCGACGCTGGCCGGCGAGGTGACACCTTCTCCCCAAGCCGGAGAAAAGGTGTACCTCAAAGCCCAACTGGTACGCGGCGTCTCCCTGCCCATCTCCAACTTCTTCCTCTCCGTCTTGAACCACTATAGAGTCCAGCCCCGGAATCTTTCTCCCAACAGTATCTTAGCACTTAGCAACTACGCGGCGCTCTGCGAGGGTTACTTAGGGATAAAGCCTAGGCTAGATCTCTTCATGTACTTCTTCACCGTAAAACGTGAAGCCAGAGCTAGTAAGGAAGAACTTAGGAGTTGCGGCACCATAAGCTTCAAGATCTGACCTGATTGGTGGTTCCCCGACATCATCGGCCACGAGTCCTGCAAAAACTGGCAGTGTACTTACTTCTACGGCCCAGATATCCCTCTGGCTGGCCTTCAAGTAACATACCCGGACTTCGTTGACGGAGCCGCCGCTGAAGCCTCGTCATGGAGATACCAGGCCTCCCTTCCCTCCGACCTCGATGCTTCCCGCGCCATAAGGCGGATAGAATGGTTCGTAGAGACGGGTTTGACCGGATTGGACCTAGCCATGTGCTGGTTCATCAGGCGAATACAACCTCTACAGCACCGCGCGAAGCTCATGCACGAGTATACCAGCGATAGAAGGGATAGCCTCCGCATCTCCCTAGACAACTTCTCGAGCGACTCCGTCAAGCTCCGCCTCAAGGACATCGTCAAGGTGAAGGATAAGAAGCATGGCTTCACCATCACCTATGACATGTTCGTAGACGGCAAGTGCCCAAATGTAGTTATTTATTTTCCGTGTATGACATATACTCTAGTTCTTCCGTCTTGCAAATGTCATCTCATCTAACACGGTGACTTATCACTTAACAGCGTAGCGATCTAGAGGAGGACAACATGGCAGCCCAAATCTACGATCCAAAGATGAAGGAAGTCACGGTCGTGTCCGACGACAATGCTACATTGGCACGAAAGTGGAAGAGCTCCACCTCTGACGCTGCCGACGGAGGCAAGAAGAAGAAGATGGAGGGTGGAGCCTCCAAGAAGACTACCGCTGCCCTGGAGGCGGAGAAAAGAAAGATTACCGGGATCCCCTTTGCCAAAGCACCCCCACTTGTGTAAGCTTCTTTCTCTCCGACATTGTCTATTCAACTGTCTTGTTCCTGTACTTATGCATTTTGCACGTTTCAGGAAGAAAGCCACGACCAGCCTCAAGAAGACCTCCAAGTCATTGGGGTCTTCTAGAACTATTAAGGACATGCTGCACCGCGACGCATCTCCCTCCATCGCCCCTGCCACTCCCTCCGTCAAGCCTTCGTCTGCCCCGACAAGCTCACAAGCTAAGGAGGCATCTGGCCCTTCCGCCATGGAAGTGGACTCAGGTGCCTCTACCGTGGTTGCTGTCGTCAGCGAGTAGGCGATGCAGAAGAGTGCCGCCAACCAAATGACTGAACCTCCGGCTAAGGATGCCATCGGTGGCGGTAAGGCGGTGGTGGAAGCAGGTACTTCTGTCGTTGGCGACGCCCCCGCACCCAAGAAAACCATAACCTATCCAAAGATAGTCTATCCGGTACTTACACCGGGTAGCACTGCTCTGGTCTCTGGTGCGGCGCCGACATCTCCGACGTGCGGTCTAGAGGAGCTCTGCCGACAAGCAGAAATCTTGCAAGGAAACATCGAATCCTTTGGCAAGCTGCTGGCCGAGAGTGCTACAAACCTCAAGATCATTGCACTTGTAAGTTTTATTTGCCTTTTGATTTCCATATGAGTATCCCACTGTATCCCCCGAGGGTGTAGACGGAAAACCATAGGTCTTTGCATCTACATGCTCTAAGAGTGACTAAGTTAAAAATCCTCTCACTGTAGCCCCCAAGCATGTAGGTGGAATGAATTATTCCAGCTAGATGCTTTTAAGAGTAGCATACGCAGTGTTTATAAATTTCAATACTGTAGCCCCCAAGCCTCTAGTTGTAACTGAATTAGTTCCGACTAGATGCTTAAAGAAACGCTAAGCATGTATCCGAGTTAAAAACTTTATACTGTAGCCCCCAAGCTTCTAATTGGGAACTGAATTAGTTCTGACTAGATGCTTAAAGAAAAGCTAAGCATATTGCTAAGTTAAAAACTCTCGCTGTAGCCCCCGAGCGTCTAGGTGGAAAATTTCCGACTAGATGCTCCAAGCAGACCAATCAACGTTTTAACTTTGACCTTTTTTCTACAGAACGAGAGTGCTCGGAGGGGCATGGCCAATGACAAGTACCAGAAGATGCGCGCAGACCTAGAAGCTAAAAAGGGTAAAACTGCCTTCTTGAAGGAACAGATCACCAAGAGCAAGCGATTGTTTTCTTTTTTGCATTCTGACTTGGTTTTGTGCCCATATTCTCCGAGTACTCACTATATACTTTGCTTTCTCCGACTTGCAGAAACCATTGCCAAGGCCAAGAATATTGTCGAGCAATCCGAGCATATTCAAGAGCTGGATAGCGAGAACAAAATTCTTAAGCAGGAGAGGACAAACATGCTGAAAATGCATGAGGATTTAATGAAGGCCCTGCAAGACTCGGCCACCGAGGAAATCAATCGCTTGAAGGAGGAGATCTCTATCTTAAGAGATCAGAAGCAAGCTGCCGATGAGCAGAATCAATGCCATAGTGAGGCGTATAAGCTCCTCCAACAAGAGAAAGAATCCTTGTCGGATACTCTTTGGCAAGTTGAGGCCAGCATCTTCAGTAAGTTTTCTCCGTCTTGGATTTCTATAGTCTGGGTACTCTGAATTTTTGAACTCATGCACTCCTTGTCGGAATTTGCAGCTCCTATGGGTTTGACCCGATCGCCTCCTCTAGCCAAGGAATGCATGGTTCTTGCCGGCAACTTTATCAACACCGCCATCACGCAAGCTAAGGAGATCGCCAAGCCCCTCCAGATAAATATCAAGGCATCGGACTCCATGGCGAAGTACTCGGAGATTCTGCGCCAAGCCCCCGATCGTATCACAAGCTGGAAAGCTTCATGTGCATGGGCTGGCGCAAGGATGGCGCTGTCAATGGTGAAGGCACACTACGAAGATGCCGACATCGACACGGTGACCTCTGGCATTCCCGACGTAGACGATTATGGCAAAGAGATTAACCATCAATCCATCTTGTCGTCGCACGCGGGTTATGACACCAGAGTTGCTGACTTAGTCGACATCAACGTCTTCGTGCCGATGAACACCATCGATGGCGGCAATCAAAGCTCCTCCGAGTCTCTTCACACCACCGACTTCAAGGGTGACTCTCCTGCTGGTGATGACGCTGCTTCTAAGTCTCCTGCGTCAAATGAATGAAGAACAACTTTGTAATATTTGTTTCACCTTTGGTGCATATGCAAAAAAAACTTGTTTATGTAACTTAAGGCGGAAAACAATGGTTGTTATTTCCTGTTGCTCAAGAACTAGTTTCCAGCATGTATATATATTTTAAGCAAGTGCTGGCTTATCCATTACTTTGGTTCTTATGCTTGACTTTTTCGTGAGTCGGAAGACCCTTTGTCGGAACCATGCGCTCAGGTGATGATGCCCAATGGCACCGTCAATAACCTAAGCACAAATCGCCGACAATAAGTGCCAAAAGTCACTACTCCAGAATCCACATAAAAACGACAAAGAACGTGTAGACCAGAAAACTTAAGCTAACGCACGTAGGCGGAATTTTCACAAGTGCAAACGCAAAACTTGTGCATAAAAGGTTTTACATGATCCAAAAATGAACACTAAAGGAGGTAAAAGACTCATAAATATGAGTGAACCAGAGAGCTTTATTTCATTGATCATATAAGGGGTACACAATTAGATAAAAAATGCTAAGTGTAAAAAGGACGTAGCTGTGCTATGTTCCGTGGCCGATCAAGCTCCGGGTAGTCATCATCCGGGTCACGTCGCTTACGTTTATGATCCTCGTTGGGTGTATCCTTTAGTTCACGATTGTCAACAAGGTAGTAAGACCCATTGAGTAGCGCCTTGCTTATGATGAACGGTCCTTCCCATGGCGGGGATAATTTGTGTGACTTCTTCTGCTTAAGTCGGAGCACCAAATCCCCCTCTTTAAACGAGCGATGCCGAACGCGGTGACTATGGTAGATGCGTAGCTTCTGCTGGTAGATGGCAGATCTTTGGCATGCCAAAACGCGCCCCTCCTCGAGAAGGTCCACATCTAGGCGTCTGGATTCTTCAGCGTCATCTTCGTCATAGGCGGCAACTCTTGGTGCATCGTGAAGGATGTCGGAAGGCAGGATGGCTTCTGCTCCATATACCATGAAGTAAGGGGTGTAGCCGGTGGATCTGTTAGGTGTAGTTCGTAAACTCCATAGCACAGATGGCAATTCTTCCGCCCAGGCTCCAGATGCTCTATGCAGCGGTGCCTCAAGACGTGGCTTGATTCCCTGCAGAATTAATCCATTGGCTCGCTCAACCTGACCATTAGATTGTGGGTGTTCCACAGATGCAAGGTCAAGTCGGATGCCTTTCTCCCAACAATAAGCCTCCACTTCTCCGAGTGACAAATTGATGCCGTTCTCGGTGATAATGCTATGTGGGAGACCAAATCTCACCACTAGATCCCGGAAAAACCTGAGGGCAGTTGCCCCATCAAGCTTTCTAATGGTTTTAGCTTCTATCCATTTAGTGAATTTATCAACTTCTACAAGCAGATGTGTAAACCCACAAGGTGCCATCTGTAACGGTCCCACCATGTCTAGCCCCCAGACTGCAAATGGCCAAGTTATTGGTATTGTTCGCAATTCTTCAGCAGGAACATGTGGTTATCGGGCATAATACTGGCATCCCATGCATGTCTCAACCAGCTTGTCGGCGTCCGTCTTCACAGTCAGCCGGTAGAATCCTTGCCGGAAGGCTTTCACGACTAACGATCGAGGAGCAGCGTGATGTCCACAATCTCCGAGATGGATTTCGCGTAGGATTTCCTTACCTTCTAGCTGGGAAACACACTTTAGGTATACAACAGTAGTGCTCCTTTTGTAGAGTTGTCCATTGATTACGGTATAACCCTTTGCTCGTCATACTATTTGTCGTCTTTCGACCTCATCGTCGGGCAAAGTTCCGTGTTCGAGATATTCCATGAACGGTTTTGTCCAAGCCGGAGGGACCTTTGTCACCATGTTGATGAAAGAGTCAGCTCGATCCGAGTTGTCGATGTCGTCTCCCTTCACAGATGGTGTGCGCAGATGCTCTAGGAAAACTCCTGGCGGAATTGGTTTGCGCCCTGATCCAAGCTTAGACAGCAGATCATCCGCCTCCTTTTGCTCCCTAGGTACATACTTGACTTCGTAGCCCAAGAAGCTCTTGGCTATCTCGTCCACTTCATCTCGATATGTCGCCATCATAGGGTTCCGCGCATTCCAGGTGCCAGCCACCTGCTGGGAAACCAAATCGGAATCTCCACAGCAAACTATGCGCTTGATGCCAATATCCTTGGCTACACGTAGTCCGTGAATGAGTACTTCATACTCCGCCATGTTGTTTGTAGCCTCGAAGTGGATCTGCAGAACATAGTGTAGCTTGTCTCCTGTTGGTGACTGTAGCAATACACCAGCCCCCGAGCTGATGAGCAGCTTTGATACGTCAAAGTGCATCACCCAGTACTCTGGTTCCGGCAACGGAGTAGCGTCTGGCATCTCCGTCCAATCTGCAACAAAATCTGCCAAGGCTTGTGACTTGATAGCGTCGCGTCTCTTGTAAGTGATCTCGAAGGCGGCAAGTTCAATGCCCCACTTCGCGACCCTTCCTGTAGTGTCACTGTTGTTGATTATAGCCCAGTTCTTTTGATGGCTTCTCCGAGAAGCTTCCCTACCCCCAGCTTCCTAAGGAATCCATTTCAAAAAAATTGCGAGGCTTCCAAATTAGTTTAGTCTTAGTCACTTTGGAAGCCTTGTAATTTTTTTGAACCAGCTTCCCCAGGAAGCTGGGGGTAGGGCAGCTTCTCGGAGAAGCCGCCAAAAGAACTGGGCCTATGTCGAACAGTGGAGTCTTGCTCACCACTGTGATTGGGTGCTCCTGAAAGTAATGCCTCAGCTTCCGAGAAGCAAGGAATACTCCATAAGCTATCTTCTGGTAGTGCGAGTAACGCTGCTTGGACTCCGTCAAGACCTCGCTCACATAATAAACTGGTCGTTGAACTCCGTGCTCATAGCCTGGTTCCTTCCGCTCTACCACGACGACGATGCTGATTACCCGGTTGGTTGCCGCCATGTAGATTAACAGGGGCTCACCAGGCTCAGGCGCTGCAAGGATAGGCGTTGAGGAAAGAATTTCCTTGAGCTGCTTCAATGCTGCATCTGCCTCGTCCGTCCATGTGAATTTGTCCGCCTTCTTCAGCAACTTGTACAGCGGCAGAGCCTTCTCTCCAAGTCGGCTGACGAACCGACTAACTGCTGCAACACAACATGTTAGTCGTTGAATGTCCTTTAGGCATGTCGGACGGTTTATGTTTAAGATGGCCTTGATTTTCTCCGGGTTGATATCGATTCCGCACTGGGAAACAATGAAACCCAACAATTTGCCTGCTGGTACCCCGAAGACACACTTCTTAGGGTTAAGCATCATGTTGTATTTCCGGAGATTATCAAAGGTTTCTTTTAAGTCGGAGATTAAGTCGTTTGAATTTTTAGACATCACCGCGATATCTTCCATGTAGGCGTGAACGTTCCGACCAATTTGGTCGTGAAGGCAACGTTGCATTGTCCGCTGGTACGTAGCACCTGCATTTTTCAGCCCAAAGGGCATCGTGACATAGCAAAACGTGTCGTATGGGGTAGTGAACGAAGTGGCCAATTGGTCCGACTTCCTCATCTTGATCTGGTGGTATCCTGAGTATGCACTTAGAAAACACAAAAGTTCCGAGCTAGCCGTCGAGTCAATGACTTGGTCAATGCGAGGCAAAGCAAACGGATCTTTGGGACATGCTTTGTTCAAGCCAGTGTAATCAACGCACATTCTTAATTCATTGGTTCCCTTTTTGGGGACAAGTACAGGATTGGCCACCCATTGGGTGTGAAGGACTTCTCGGATAAATCTAGCCTTAAGTAACCTAGCTATATCTTTTCCAATGGCGCGTCTCTTCTCATCTCCAAAGCATCGTAGAGGTTGTTTCACTGGTTTGGATTTTGGATCGATGTTTAAGCTGTTCTCAGCAAGTTACCTAGGTACACCTTTCATGTGGCAGGTTGCCAGGCAAAGATGTCCCTATTCTCACAGAGTAACTCGACGAGCGCGCTTACCTATTTGGGATCCAGGTTCGTCCCAATAGAGGTGACCTTGGAGGCATCGCCTACCAGAAGTTCCACCGGCTTGGTCTCGATGGCGGCCTTGAACGTAGGAGCGGAGTCGGAGATCTGCTTCTTCGACGCGGGCATGTCTGAGTCATTGACCTTGCTCTGGATCTCTTTGAATTCTTCGCTATAGAGGACAGCTTCTGCAACAGCTGCTTCATTGATCTTGCAGTCCCTTGCCTTGGTAAAGCTTCCGGATACGGTGATGACACCGTTTGGTCCGGGTATCTTGAGTTTGTTGTAGACGAAGCTTGGCTTGGCCATGAACGTGTGGAATATGTCACAACCGAATATGACGTGGTACACGCTCTTGAAGGGGACCACCTCGAAGGTCATGCGCTCTTGGCGATAATTATTAACATCGCCGAAGGCAACCTGAAGTGTAATGCACCCAAGGGACCGAGCCTCCCAACCAGGAACTACGCCGTGGAAGATGGTGTTGGTCCGCCTTAGGTTTTCCTCCGTCAAGTTCATCTTCTGCAGTGTATCCAGGTACATGATATTGATGATGCTTCCACTATCCACCATACACTTGGTGAACTCCATGCCATCAATCAAGGGGTTGATGACCATGGCGTACTGGTTCTCCGTAGGGATAAGGTCTGGGTGGTCCGTCCTATCCCAAGTAATTGAAACCTCCGACCAGCATAGGTACTGGGGAACTAGGGGGAGAGTAGCCATCAGGATCCTCAGGGAGGTCTACTGTTGTCGGACGGTGGGGGTTCCAAGGAAAGTGTGGTAGACTGGCGCCTTCTTCGCGAAGGGGTTCTTGCCCTTGTCGTCTCTCTTGGCGGCGTTCTTGGGGTCAACGTCCTCATCCATGTCACTTGAATCCTTGGACTCCTCCTCCTTCTTCTTCCCCTTGCCCTTTCCTCGCGGTCCGTTATTTCGACTTCGCTTGTAGCCGGACTCCAGGTCTTCCTTGAGGTCGTTGACGAACTTGCAGTGTCGATTGGTGTGGGTGGCCTTGCCGTTGACGTCGAGGTGTACGAGGCACGGCATATCGCGGTACTCCTCCTAGGTTTGGGGAACACGGAGCAGCGCCGAGGTAGTTTCGCTTCCTCGTTGCTGCCCACGACCAGCTCCCCTTCCTCGACCACGTTGTCCGCCATCCCCTCGTCCTGCAAAAGTCATAGCGACCATGTCGGTAGATTTCTTTTCTTCTGGAGCAGTTTTCCGCTTTGTACTTTTGTTCCTTCGAGCTTGAGTTGGAACGGCTGTTGCCGGCAAAAAGCCGCGAGCATCGTCGTCGGCAGCTGCGAACTCACTAGCCAACTGAATCATCTGGTTCAAGTCAAGCTGGTGATTGTCCTGCAAGCGCTTCAGCTTATGTCGGAGCAGCGTGCCCCTTTCCAACTCATCAATGAAAGCGGCCATGGTGGTCTGAGCGTGCACTCCTGCGCAGGAATTCTTCATGTCTAGCCAACGTGAGAGGTAGGCGCGAGATGTCTCGTCTTTCTCTTGCACGCATCGATGTAGATCGCCAATAGTGCAGGGGCGCTTGTATGTACCCTCAAAGTTCTTGGTGAACGCTTCTTGCATGTCCAACCAATTGTAGATGGATTTCTCCGGCAAGTCGTCGATCCATTGACGGGCCGTGCCCGCCAACATTAACGGGAGGTACTTGACGTCGACGTTGGGGTTGCCTCCGGAAATCTCCACCGCATTGTCGTAGTCCTGCAACCATGTGGCTGGCTTGGCGGTGCCATCATAGGGCTTGATGGTCTTGTCAATCCAGAAGCCTTTGGAGTAGGTTGCGGACCGTATTGCAGGTCAAAAAACGTGGTCCCAGGTATGGTCCTTCCCGGGCCTCGTGGATCTCATCGATTCGCGAACGTGCATCGTATGGCTCCGGGTTCTTCTTCTTGTCAATAGGGGATGGGCTGCGTGAACGACGCGGGCCTCCTCCGCCATGGTGACTGCTTGGTGGTGACGGAGGCGGAGGTGGCGGTGGGTTAGGCTTCTTGCTGTTACCCTCCTGCGATGCCTCACGCCTATCACGGTAGCTTGTCGGACGTGGAGGGTCATGGCGTAAACTGCTCCTGTGTCCTTGGTTGCGCTCTCCGTCATGACGGTCTGCTCCGTGTTGTCGCGGATGATGATGCCGCACTGCTTTGGTGGGGGCATATCCGTACGATGGTGAGCTTTGTGATCTTCGCGATGTCAGGGGGACTGGGGCGGTGGCGATGGGCGATGAGGTCGGGCCTTTTCTCTATGGTCGGAGGATATGGGGATAGCATCCTTCCTGTTGCGCGCATCCCTCCATCTTTGTTCCGACGAACCCGTCTGGGACCCGACATCAAGAGGAGATCTGTCCCTTGGCGGATTATACTGGGTAGATTGGCAAAGCGCTGAGTCGGACTCAAGCCTCTGAGAGGTGGCCTTTTCCTGCTGCTTCACCGCCTTGGCCACTAGGTCATAGACCTGTTCCACTGCCTCGGGCGATCTATCCTGCTCCAGAAGGGTCTTGGCGACGACGAGGTTAAGGAGTGGGGTGGGCATCACCTGCTTGCCTTCACTGTCAATGTATGGCTTGGCTTGTGCCGGCTTCGAGGGAGCGCATCCTAGGTTGCGCCGTACACCAGGATCATTGATAACGCGAGCCGGAGCTTTCTTGGCCTTATGCTGCTGCAGCAAAGTCTTGTACTCGGCCTCCATTGCTCTAGCTTTCTCTATGGACTTCTGCGCGTTGACCAGATCTCGATCTAGCTTAGCGCCTTGCTCCGCGATGGCCTGCGCTTCCTCCAGCAGCTGCTGGCGCTTCTTGTCAAGCTGGGTCACGTTCCGGATATGAGCAACGGTTAGTGGCTCGACGAGGAGATTGCCGTACATCACTCTATCAGCTGGAGTAACTTGGGCTGCTGTAGACGTAGATGCCGGAGGCGGCAAGTTTGCGGTTTTGTTGTTGCTCGGGCCGGTGCCGAGTTCCTGCGGCTGGTGCACTGGGTTAGGCGGAGGAGGCATGAACTTTGCGCGATCATCGTCAGCAGCAATAAGTGGCCCCTTCCCCTTCTCCAGCGCTGTAGGCGGAGCTCGTCCGGGTTGATCTTCATCCATCGCCGTCCCAATGGTGACGAACACCCCTCAAGACGTGAAGATGTTGTTGGCTTGCTCGTCACGCGTGTATTCCTCCTCCATCTCCTGCATGGCGGAGTATAGTTCCTCTGGACTGAAATGTATCTCCTCTGAATCTGCACTGAAGTCAGCATAAAGCTCGTCAATAACAGAGTCAGAGGGTTCCAGGACTTCCTCGATGACGGGCGGCGGAGGTGCAACAACAGCGGCGATGACTGGAGGTGGCGGCGCAACTGCGACGATGGCGGCCGGAGGCGGTGGTGGTGGCGGCTGAATCGGAGGATCTCCGTCAATGAGCGCAAGCGCTGTCTGAGCTGGCGCGTCAGCCTCCGCGTAGTTGTTGACGGTGCTCACCATGCCTTCAAGGGTAAGGCATCCTGTCGCCTGCTGCCGTCTTAGAGAATGCCGGAGAAGCGTGCCACGGTCCAGTCCTTCCACGAAGTGATACAAAGCATTATCATCGGGGTAGTGGGCCAGATCGGCTCGTATACGGAGCCACCTGGCCAAGTAATCGCGGGGGTTTTAGCCCTCTCTCTGAACGCAACGCGCCAGATCGAAGATGGTAACCACTCCGACAAACTTGGATCTCTGCTGTCCAGACGCACGGGCGAAGCCGGCGGATTTGCAGCGATCTTCAACCTTTATATCCTGTACAGGGGCGGTTTGGGTGGGCCTTGAATTTTTCCGATCTTTGCCGGCAAACTCCAAAGAGAGATCCGACATCGATCCTTCCGCGAACATATCCTGCCCATAGGTGGCCCGTGCGGGCCTTGATGCTCCCCCAACTCCCAGGGAACTAGTGCCCGAGTCGGTTTCGCCAATGAAGAGGTGGATGTCTCTGATAGGAACGATCGAACACCGCGTAGGGTTCGTCTTCGCTGGGATCCAGAACTCGTCGGGAGGACGATCGGAATGTTGCCGGAGAAGAGAACGACCGATGGCTATGGTTTCTCCGATTCCCGTGAAGATCTTGGTCCTCGCCCGCTGAAGAGCCTGAAGCGCCTCTTGCCCCATGGTGGGCGCCAAGTGTCGTGGTATTGCCGACGAGTATGCCATGGAGGGGTCCTCACAGTGCGTGTTTAGAGACGTGGGGGAAGGCGGACGGGTGACGGGTACGAGGTAACACAGCTTACCCAGGTTCAGATCCCACGACGGTGGCGAAATCCTACTCCTGCTATAAATCACTATAAGGGAAATACGCCGAGTTACAGAGATAGGTTTGCTGTGCGAGGTTGTATGAATCGATTCCCTAAAGGCTCCCATAGGCCCGACTTATATAGTCGCTAGGTCCTAGGGTTACAGGGAAAAGTCCTAGCCGGACAGGTTACAGAGTCCTACACCGTCTATTACTAGTCTTGTGTATCTTGCACTCCAAGGCTCCGGGTACGCTGGTGACTCCACCGTAGCCTTCCTTTATCTAGCATGGGCCTCCCTTCTGGATCCATCTAACTGGGCCGCCCAGCAGGCCATGGGCCATGCTACCAACTGTGGGCCACCCGGGTTATCCGGATAGGACACATGCTATGAGGATACCCATATAGCATATCCCCAACATCTTCCACTATTACTTGTTTACTTGCTGCAAACCATTACCTTCAATACCACACGTTTAATCCTTTGTTACAGCAAACTGGTGAGCTTGACAACCTCACTGATTCGTTGGGGCAAAGTCTTGAGTTTGTGTTGTGCAGGTCTCTGCGTTGCTTGCAACACCTGTGTGATGTTTCCTTCCTCCTTCTGGTTCGATAACCTCGGTCTCTATTGAGGGAAGACTTGCTGCTGTGCTCATCACACCTTGCTCTTGGGGTTTCCAACGAAGTGCTCCCTGTCAAGTTCTCTCGCGCCATCAAGGAGTCATCAACAAGTTTTCTGGCGCCGTTGCCAGGGAGGCTAAGGAGGTCTTCACTAGGGGAGTCCTTCACTTCCTTTCTCTTTACTTTGTTTTTAGTTTGCTTTGTTTATTTTGCTTGGTTTTGTTTGCCTCTTTTCAAAAAACCCAAAAAAATTAGTCTAGTTTGGTTTGCTTGTTTTATTCAAAAAACACAAAGAAATTAGTTCCTACCCTAGTTGCCACCTTGCTCTAGCTCACCATGTTGCTCCCAAAGTTCACCCTAAAAGATCTTGCAATAGGTAGTGGCTCCATAATTTGGAAAGATTATATTGAAGAATTCTTTAATTATGTTAGCAATCATGAAGATATTGAGGAAAAATCTATAGCAGAGCTTGCTCCTAATTATGAGATTGCTGCAGCTTCTTTAGTTCATATGTTGGAGGCTAGGTTTGTTAGCCTTAACCCCTTCATACAATTCCTGTTCCTAAAGCTAAAAGAAGAAGAAAATGTTGAAAAGAGAGAATTCATCCTTGAAACTTTATCAAAAGAATTTCATGATGTTGCTAGGGAGGCCAAAAAGGTTTTTGAGCGTTTCAATATGCTAGGCTAAAGTGTAGACGTTATGGGTATTTCTGATAAAACTAAGCCTATAAAAGAATTCAAGATACCCATACCCTTTAAGCTTGTTGGAATGCATGAAGCCTTTGAAAAGAATTTTGATTGGATTGCTCCTGAAAACCTTTTTGATGAAAGTAGTAGACCAAAGAGAGATGAGAAGGGATCCTCCAAAACCCCTTTGGATGAGATACCTTTCATAGTTGAAGACTTTGCAAGTATTGATGTTAATGCTTCTTCATTTGAAAATACTTGATCCTCCTTGCTTCTTGTGCCTAACTTAAAGGCATTAAAGAAAACTACTTGTTGGGAGATAACCCAAGAGTTTCCTTGAGTCTTGGAAGTTATTACTTCAGTAATGACCTCTCGTTATCCATTTTGTTTGCTTTTTGTGCCAAGAATGACCTCTAATGAGAGGGAAGTAAGATTTGGGGAGTTGCTGTCCCGAAACAGATTTCTGTCCTCCACCAAAAAAATCGTGAGGAGTCTCTGTTAACTCGGATTATACTGAAACTATACGAATAAATCCCCCAGTATGTTAGCTAATATTCGTTAGTTCAACACTTTTTGATTTCAGCAACAGAAGATGTTCGAAAAAATCGTTTTCTACCTGCTGGTCTGTTTTGACAGATTTCTGCCATTATTTGCATTTGCTTCTTATTGATTCCTTTTTGAGTTATATTTAGGTGAATTGAGATTTTTGAAGGAGTTACTGTAGTAGCTTGTGTTTTTAGTGAAAATCCTTGCTTTTCCAAAGCTTTGCCAGGGGTCTAATATCTTTTGAATACACTAATGTTGCTAATGAAGATTGTGTGAAGTTTTGTATGAAAGAAAAATTTCAGGTGTAAAGAGA
Source organism: Avena sativa (assembly GCA_916181665.1). NCBI lineage: Eukaryota > Viridiplantae > Streptophyta > Magnoliopsida > Poales > Poaceae > Avena > Avena sativa. Next base: position 226,360,444 of record OV702296.1, read on the forward strand.
GAATGATGCAATAAGATGAAGAATGGACAAAAGCTCAAGCTTGGGGATGCCACCATGGTGTCACCCCAAAAAATATCCAAGAGGTACAAGCGTCAAAGCTTGGGAATGCCCAAGGCATCCCCTTCTTCATCAATAAAAAGCTCAGGTCTGTCTAGACGCTTTGTTTTTATTGTTTCATGCACAGTTGTGTTGTTCTTGGAGCGTCTTAGTTTTTGTTTGATTTTCTTAGTTTGTTTAGTTTGCTTGAATAAAGTAGTTTGGACCCCTGTTCTCGCTATATTGTTTTGCAAATAAGTTGCTTGGTGTTGGAAAGGAGTAGTAAGTTCTTGCTTGAAGTGCAAGAGGAGTTTGCATTGACTATGACTTAGACTTTAGCATGACATGATAGGTGTTGTTTTGACCTTATGCATAGTGATTATAGCTGTAGCATGTCTTGTTCCAAACAATTGGGATTGCTTAGTGTGCCTTGAAGAAATTATGCGCTATTCTAGCATGCAAAAGCATAGTATTGTGGTATTCTCCTTTGATGCTTTGCTTGGGTTGACTTGGCACATGCTCACACCATGTTATGACTATGACAATTCACCATTAGCATCTATGATCATTTAGTCCTTGACTTGTAGTACCACTCTTTCTTTGATTAGTATGCTTTGTTGCACTGCATGATTATGGCCTTTATGCTCTCTTAGTTGGTTGATCCTAGTCTTTTCCTAACCTCCACTTGTATGAGTAAGCTCTACTCATGCTTCCAACTCCCAAGAAACCAAGTTATTCCAAAGTGTCCACTATAAACTCATATGCATGGTGTGTTACACCATTCCATGTATATTCTTGTTTTCAACTATCTTCCAATTAAAAACTATTTTGTTATGTGAAAACTTAGTGATTAAAGCCCTCACGAACTTGATGGCACACTTTATATTCTTTGCCTCTAATAAACTTGAACCATTGTGACAACTTTGTTGTATATCCTTGCACTTATAAGTTGGGATTAGCAGAACCGTGTTGTCACGGGGAACATTTTCAACATTGCACTTGTACTTTGTACTCAGTTGATATCATGCTCTTTTGTCTATGGATGTCACCAGTGTGAAATAAAGAGGGAACTTGTAATTCCATGGAGTTTGTATCATGTGTTAGAGAAACGCCTAGGCCGCTAGCCTAAGCCATGCCTAATCATGGTGGAAACTTACAGCATCACCATAATGAGCTATCTATGAAGCATCCTCAATAAAAAGCTATGCATATGGTAAATAAAAAGATTGCTGAGATGCTCATTGTCTGCTTGCCTTGTCATTTTGGTTATGGGAAAGCTCATGTACCATGTGCAAGGGGTACCCCATTGGCGGTTCTCAATGATATGCAAATACTTACAGTGACAAGAACTTACCTGGACCCAAAGTTGAGTATGCATGAGGTGTGGCCCTCGTATTCAAGGGACTTGAGATTGCCAACTTATACTTCGTCACGCATATACTCCATCTTTGACACATTAACCTTAACCACTTCAAGATGCTTATGATAGGGACAATGATGGCTGAAATCTAACAAGTACCATAATTTTTGGAAGCTCTTTTTGAAACTTGTAATCCCTGCTTCCTTTAAAAAAAGGCCTTTCTTCCACCATCATTGAGTCTCCACCTTCTACTGTCAACACCCAGATTTTTAATCCCAGATGCCTATTATGCCATACATCGCAATCCCAGGATTACCATTTTTGCGAGACATAACAGCATTGGATACCACAGTACATCATCCATTACAAACCATACATAAGGTCTTACACAAATAAGGATCTCATGATCCAGTTCTTAATAAAACTCATGCAGCGGAAATACGTAATAATAACGGTAGTGTAGGCGAAGCTCCATCTTCGGGGTCACAGGCAATGCTGACGATGGGAGATGATCCTAGTTGTCGTAACCTTCCTGGGGTCCTTCATCCTGGTACTTCTCTTCATAGTCTGGCCATGGGAATAGCCAGGGAAAAAGCCAGGGAAAAAGCCATGAGTATTCTTTTTAAGTACTCGCAAACTAATACTAACAAGTGAAGGGGGTTTTTGTAATAGGACACTAAGCTCTAGGGTTGTTTTGCAAAAATCTAGATTTACTTCCACTAAGTTCAGAAGCAAGAAAAGCTAGTTGAAATTTTATAACACCTAAGTGGGAACTTGAATTTAATATTACAACTCTGTTGTGGTCAAGTCAACATCTCAATTCATTTCATAAGTCATTTTGAAAATATCTAACGGGGGAACAGTATGGCCACTCCAACTGTCCATAACCGTGGACGCGGCTATTCTAATAGTTTGACACCATACAGAGATTGTACAATTTCACCACAACATTCGATACATCCGTCAGGAGCAAATCCTGAATTCACCATACTTAGTATGCGGATAATCAATCCTAACCTTTCAATTACACGCCCTAGTATAGGCACCTCTCCCGTGAGTTTGGCCTCCCAACCATGACCAGCTGTCATCTTGGGTACTGCACAAGTGGACAATATTCACAAGGTAGCCTCAGCTCAGACCTTGGCCATGAGGGAACCCATACTAAAGTATATAAGTTTCCAGTCAAGCCCTACCCAATTTTCGGGTATTGTGGTTGTACGGTAAAATTGGAATGGTATCGCATCCAGACAACCATCAGTTTTATAAAGGGCTAAGGCTCATGCATCAACATTTTCATCATCAAAATCATCTAGTGTTCGGAAACACATGTCAAAACATCTCAGTAGAATGACTCATCATTCTAAGGTTTTCATAACCATTTTCACCAAGTATTCCCATCTAAAGTTGGTCAAGTTTTATGCTTAGCACCAGCATCTACAAGTGGGGTAAGTACTAATGAGGGGTGGTAATTAAGGGGAGATTAATTGAGTTCAATCTCATGCCTTAGGATGACATCAAGATTATCTAGCGTAGGCCAAATTTTATGCTCTTTATGCAACCTTCAATTATCTTTCTATAATCTACAACTCACTTAAATAAACTCTAAGAAAAGCTTTGATAAAGAAATAAAGTAGAAAGCTTGTAAGTAAAACTAGGATGGTTTATCAAGTGGTATAAGCTTGCTAGGTTGCAAGTGTTAGCTTGCATAGGTCAACTTGGTTAGTAAGGCTTGCTCATTCAACTAGTAGTATTAGGCTTGCCTTGTGCAGAGAAGTGGTTGAAGTTCTCCTCGGCTTCTTCTTCGTAGTATCCTCCTTCCTCCTCGTATCCTTGGTCGGTACTAGCGTCTATGAATAAATACGAGGTACACAATCACCAAACAATACTTAACTATTTTCAATCATCACACAAAGGTTTTCTATAGATGACCTAGCATCATCACTAACCTTACAAGAATAAAGCATTTGCATTATTTATTTATTTTTAGAAAAGTAATTTCTACTCATTGAAAAACTACTTAAGATTTAATATTCTCCAAATCAAACATGGGATCATGTTGACACATGTCATCGCCACATATTTCAGTACATGGGAATGTGATTTAAAGTGGTGTCACAATTTAATAAGGTTTAACCTTTTTATTTTAAATTATTAAAGTGGCTAGAAATGTATGTGGCATTCTTTTATTACTTGAACATTATTTCTGTAAGTAAACCCATATATTTTTATATATTCTGAAAGGTATGATCAATTATGATTTTTGAGAGTTGGAATGAACTCAAAAGCTATTATGGTTTAAATTTGAAAAATGTTTGAATGCAGAAAAGCTTCCGCCTTGTTATTTTTACCAGGGTTGATCTATAGATCCAAATGACTTGAATCCAACGGGCTTGGATTAAGCATTTCAATACCTTTCTAACAAAATTGGTTTCATACAATTTGGTTCGCTAAATCGAGATGGGTTGATTTTTGAAACTAGGTACAGAACTGAGTTTGAACTAAATAGAAAAAGCTAAATTCAAACGAGTGGGCTGCGCGGGAAGGGTTATTGGGCCGGCCCAGTGTTACTCCGCAGCGCGGGGCGCAACTGACAGGTGGGGTCTACTGGTCAGTGGCTCATTAAACGCGAAGCGGTACGGGGCGATGTGGTGCGTTGGATTAGAATGAAGATCGACGGCTGAGGGTCGTCGTCAACGATGAACAGGTCACCGGCGAGCTCGAACCCTAGCGGCTCAGTGGGGGTGCATAGGGGGCATACAAGGGCTCCAGTGACAACGGAGAGGCGGGCAAACGACGAAGTCGACGACGGCAAACTCAGGGATGGTCGCAGCAGCTCCGGGGGTGGTCGAAATCAACGGCTCCCTTCTTCTCCAGAGGCGGCCTGCTCCGGCGCAATTTCGGTGAACTGCTGCTTCTCGTGCTCCAGCTAAGGGGTAGAAGGATCAGTGAGGTGAGGGGAGTGATATGGTGTGAATGAGTGGGGGTCGTCTCCTTTTATAGGCTCGACGGCGAGACCGAGAAGGATGGGCAGGCAATGGTGGCGACACGGCTACGGGCAGCTAGCGGCATGGATGAGGTTGGCGATCGACGGGCGATCTCCTGGCGATGCTCTAAGGCTTAAATGCGTATGTAGGGGCGGTGGCAATTGGTCGGGAACGTGCGGTGCTCTACGCGGTAGAGGCAGTGAACTCCGTGGCGAGCGGTGGCTACGGGGTACGGGCGGTGAAACGAGCATGTCTGGTGGTCTCCTGGGACGGTGGGGTACATGCTGGCGGTCGGCAAGAGCTCGAGGTGGTCGGGTGGCATGGGAACGGCGCGTGCTCTGCGGTGCGCGTCGGCATGGTCGACAGTGGCGCGGGCGCGGCATTCCTGGCGGTTCTGGTCATTGTCTTCAATCTAGGGCTGGTCGAGAGGGGGTGGTGAGGCATGGGCCATCTCGAAGACAAGGTTGGCACGGCTAGTTCTTCTCCTAGCTTATTGTCCACTCTGGGGTGACAAGTGTGCTCTCGGCCTGCTCACCAGTGATGGCATTGGCAAGCTCACAGTGGTGCTAGTGGTTAGTTAAGGTTGCTAGATGATCTACTAAGGCTAGTTGTAACCAGAGAGGGGACAAGGTTGGCCAAAACACTGCCCAACATAGTGTTTTTGATTTTGTTGTTTTGAATCTGCAACCCATTTGATGAAATGGCCGCATGAACTTAAGTTTTGAATTTTGAAAAGATTTTTGGTGGGTGTGCTAGGAATGTGTTGAGGGTTCTTTGGATGCTTGGGTTTTGAAAATTGAGCTTGTTTGAGTGGTTTTTGAAATAGTGGGATCTTCCCATAGGAAATAGATTCAATTTTAAACTATCATTTAAACTAAGCATTTGAATGTTTTTGGATGATCACAAAGTGGGACTTGGTACCTTATTATGAGTACTATCAAGGGGTGCAAAGATCCATACATGTTTCTGTTAAGTTCTGAAAGTTAGAGATAGCCAAAGTAGGCATGGGAGTTAATTTGGCCAAAGTGACCATTCACTTAACTTGTTTGTTTTTACTTTTTTGTCTTTGGGAAAAGTTTGGGGATTGTTTAGATGATGTTTATTTCACCTAAGAATCATTTTACAAGCAAAGAAACATAGAACCATGGCAATTCAAAAGAATCCAAATTTTTAATACACACACATATGGATGCTTTCATATTTTTAATTGGAAAAGTTTTTGTTAACCCTAATTTTGATGATTAGAGTTTGATGATCCAAGTTTAATATTTTTGGGATGTTACAAACCTTCCCCCCTTAAACAAAATCTCTTCCCGAGATTTGAAAAAGGACGAAAAGATTACCTAGAATTTGAAGAGATCGGGAAACTCCGTCCTGATGTGATCTTCGCGCTCCCAGGTAGCTTCCTCTTCTGTGTGATTGCTCCACTGAATCTTGAGAAACTTGATGCTTCGGGTTCTGGTAGTTCTGAAGGCTTCTTCCAAAATACGGATGGGTACTTCAGGATAGGTCAGGTCATCGTTGATTTCTATGGTTCGATGATCGATATTCTTGAACACTTCAGTCTTCTCTGGAACTTCGAGGCACTTGCGAAGTAATGAGATATGGAACACATTGTGCATGGCTGACATATCTTCGTGTAGTTCCAATTGATATGACACTTCTCCTCGACGGTTCAGAATCTTGAAGGGGCCGATATATCTGGGGGCTAACTTTCCTTTCAGCTGGAAACGCTGCATTCCCTTCAATGGTGACACTTTCAGATACACAAAATCTCCTATGTTGAAGCCGAGGTCTCGACATCTCTTGTCGGTGTAACTCTTCTGTTTGGATTGGGCGGTCTTGAGGTGCTCACGAATCGTGTGAACCTTCTCTTCTACTTCTCGTAGGATGTCGGGTCCAAAAATATGACTCTCTCCTACTTCCACCAATTCAAAGGGTGCGACACTTCCTTCCGTACATGAATTCAAATGGGGCCATTTGCAAACTAGCTTGATAACTGTTGTTGTATGAAAATTCTGCGAACGGCAGACAGTCTTCCCATTTAGATCCATACTCTAACACACATGCTCTCAGCATATCTTCGAGTATTTGATTTACTCGCTCCGTTTGTCCATCGGTCTGAGGGTGATAAGCGGTGCTAAAATCTAGTCGGGTTCCTAAACCTTCTTCGACTTTCTTCCAGAATATCAAGGTAAACTGAGTTCCTCGATCCAATACGATGTTCTTGGGGACTCCGTGCAAACTGACGATTCTAGCGATGTATAACTCCGCTAGCTTGAAACTCTGATATGTGGTCTTGACTGGTAAGAAATGGGCGACTTTGGACAATCTGTCCACTATGACCCAGATAGAGTCATTTCCCCTACTAGAAGTAGGCAATCCGGTGATAAAGTCCATTCCAATGGAATCCCATTTCCATTCCGGAATCTGCAATGGTTGCAACAATCCAGCGGGTCTTTGATGTCCCGCCTTGACTCTCTGACATATATCACACTTGGCGATATAGCTTCCGATTTCTCTCTTCATCTTATGCCACGAGAATTGCTCCATCAAATCTTGATACATCTTCGTTCCTCCGGGGTGGATAGAATAAAGAGTATCATGGGCTTCCTTCAGAATAACTTCTTTTAACTCAGAATCTGCTGGTACACAAAGGTGTCGTTTGTACCACATAACTCCTTCTTCGTCTTCCGTGAATCCGGGTACTTTGCCTGTACCGATACGACGCTTGATTCCGTCAATACTAGCATTTCCTTTCTGCGCCTCTTTGATCTGGCTGATCAAAGTGGGTTGAAGTTCTATGCTAGCCAAAAATACTTCACTCACTAATTCCATTCGGAAATCTTCCATCTCTTTGTGCAAGCTTGGTTGCTCCTTAAAAATCATGGAGTTCAAGCAGCACGGCAATCTGCTAAGGGCATCTGCTACCACGTTGGCTTTACCAGGGTGATAGTGAATGTCCAGATCGTAATCCTTGATTAGGTCAATCCATCTTCTCTGTCTCATATTCAGCTCCTTCTGAGTGAATATATACTTCAAGCTCTTTTGATCCGAATAAATCTCACAACGATTTCCCATCAGGTAATGCCTCCATGTCTTCAGGGCTAGAACTACGGCTGCGAGTTCGAGGTCATGGGTTGGGTAATTTTGCTCATGTTGTTTCAGTTGTCGAGATAGATAAGATATAACTTTGCCTTCTTGCATTAGCACACATCGGAGACCGATCTTGGATGCGTCACAATATACGTCAAAGGGCTTCGTGATATCCGGCATGATTAAGATTGGGGCTGAAATCAATCTCCTCTTGAGTTCTTGAAAACTCGCTTCACATTTGTCTGTCCATTCAAACTTCTTGTCCTTCTTCAGCAATTGGGTCATGGGTCTGGCGATACTCGAGAATCCTTCTACGAACTTGCGGTAATATCCCGCCAATCCGAGAAATGCACGAACTTGGGTCTGAGTGGTTGGGGCTTGCCAATCTTCGACATCTTTCACCTTGGCAGGGTCAACGGCAATTCCTCCAGAGGATACAATGTGGCCGAGGAATCCTACCTCCTGTAACCAGAATTCACATTTGCTAAACTTGGCATACAATTGATGCTCTCTAAGGGTTCCAAGAATGGTCCTTAGGTGTAGCTCATGTTCTTCTTCTAATTTGGAATAAATCAGAATGTCATCGATGAAAACAATGACAAACTTATCCAGGAAGTCCATAAAAATCTTATTCATGAGATTCATGAAATAAGCGGGGGCATTGGTTAATGCAAAAGACATGACGGTATACTCGTATAATCCATATCTGGTGGTAAAGGCAATCTTTGGAATATCCTCTGCACGAATCTTGAGTTGATGATAGCCTGTTCTAAGATCAATCTTAGAAAACGCTTTGGCAACGGTCAACTGATCTAACAAATCCTCTATCTTGGGCAATGGGTACTTGTTCTTGATAGTGACATCATTCAACTTCCGATAATCCGTACACAAATGGTTACCTCCATCTTTCTTGTCCACGAACAAAACAGGTGATCTCCATGGTGACGCACTTGGTTGAATCAATCCAATTTCCAACATGGCATCCAGTTGCTTCTTCAGTTCCGCTAGTTCAGATGGGTTCATACTATATGGTCTCTGGGCTATGGGTCCTGTTCCGGGGATTAGTTCAATGATAAACTCGATATCCCGATCTGGGGGCATACCGGGCAAAACATCTGGAAATACATCGGGGTATTCACAGACTATCCGAACTTGGTCAATGGTAGGTTGGGCTATACTCTTGTTGCACTTGAATTGACGAGGTAAGGTTTCAGATACATGCTCGACTGATATTCCGGCTGTACTGGTCATGGTTATGGCTTTCTTGGCACAGTCAATCAATCCTTTATGTTTGGACATCCAATCCAATCCTAGTACTACTTCCAAACCTTTAGTTCCGAGTACTATCAGAATAGCATAAAAATCTATGCCATGGATTCGGATAGGGACGGCTTTGCAAATTTGCCTAGCTTTGGTGGTTGAACCGGGAATTTGAACAATCATAACATGCTTTAGTTTGGTTGGTTGAATCTTACTAGTGCATGCAAATTCTTCGGTGACAAATGAGTGCGATGCACCAGAATCAAACAACACTCTAGCGAGTACTGAATTAACAGAAAACATACCCAGCACGACGTCTGGCGCTTCCTGGGCTTCTTCAGCATGCATGAGAAAAAGACGGCCGTTGCGGTTGAGCGAATTCCCTGGGGCAAACCTTCTTCTGGGCAGAACACGACGCTGCTGCTGAGATGGGGCATTTGCATTGGGGGCTACGGCATTCTTCTTGGGGCACTCATTGGAGTAGTGACCCTTATTTCCATAGTCATAACAAGTCACTTGCGACTTGTCCTTTGCTGCAACAGGCACAACATTGCTTCCAGTCCTCGGGGCAGTGTTAGTGCTGGCGGCAGCATTGTTGTTGTTGAACTTGGGTGGTGCATGGTTGAAATTGTTAGAGTTGTCGGGGTTGTTGTGATTTCCTCCGGGTCTCGGGTTTCCACGGTTGGGATAGGTCGGACGGTTCATCAGGGGTCTGTTGGTTCTCGGGGCAAATCCTGGAGATGGGTTAGGGCGATACTTTGGAGTCTGATGGGTTCCTGGCTGATGCATCATGCGATGCTTGCGGTTCTCGTTGGCTTGGTTGATCTTTCCTTCCATCTAAATGGCAGAGTCGACAAGAGCTTCAATATCAGCAAAGGGGATATTGACCAATACCGTCTTCATCTCATCGTGCAGACCATTCAGGAATCGTTCTTTCTTCTTGGCTTCGGTGTCGATCTCATCCGGGGCATACCTAGCCAATGACAAGAATTTGTCATGGTATTCCACTACGGTCATCCTTCCTTGCTTCAGTTCTCTGAACTCATCTCTCATCCTCTTGATCAAACCCGATGGCACATGGGTTCTACTGAACTTGACCTTGAATTCCTCCCAGGTCATCATCTGTCCTCCGGTCATTGCACGAATGCTGTTCCACAACGCTCTTGCATCTCCGGCTAGATAGTGGGTGGCGAACAGAACTTTCTCGTTGGCTTCCACTCCGGCGACTTCCAGGTTGTTTTCCATGGTTTGCAGCCAATCATCGGTGTCTAGGGGCTCTTCCGATTTAGTGAAAACGGGTGGGTTGGTATTCTGGAAATTCTTGAGCTTAGATCCATGGTTGTCCTGATTTCCTTGGCCTTGATTATTGTGGGCTAGCTGAGCTATCTACTGAAGGGTGGCTAGGTTGGCTTGACGTTCGGCTCTTTCAGCTTCGCGGTCAGAAACCAACATTTGCAGGATCTGCAACATCGGGTCCGGGGATGAACCACTTCCTCCGCGTGGCATCGTAAGATTGAGATAGATCATGAGAAAAGAGGGAAATTTCTAAGGTTCAGGGACTTTTGAAAAGTTTTTAAAGTTTGACTCAGGTTTTCTAGAAACTTGCTTTTCATTCATTCATAGCACCCGATACAAACACACACCACAAAACAAGAAAAACAGATGGTTTTAAGAACCATTCTGGAAACTACGATACAATGGGACTGAATACACTCACTACACTAGTGCTCAAGTGCTACTACTCCTTGGAGTCAGTGTCCTCATCATCATCGATGAAGGCGAAATCATCCTCATCGGTGAAGAAGTCCATGGTCTGATCCTCTAGAAAATCATCATCATCGCTGAGATAGGAGTAGGGGTCTCCACGCAGGTCTTCTCCGGCATTCTCCCTTTCCTCCAACTGCATGTCTCTCTCGTGGATGGTCTCCTCCAAATCCAAGATACGGTGGCGAAGACGGGCAATGATGCGCTCCTTCTTGTCAAGCTGACGGCGGCGAGACTTGCGATCCTTTGCTAGCATGGCGATGGTCTGATACTTCATCCTGATGATGGCGGACTTGTGGTTGGAGTAGTCACGGGCATTGTCCAGTTCTTGCTGACGATCATACATCATGAATCTAAGGTGGTCCAACTGAGTCTTCAGCTCGTGGTGGTATGGGGCTTCCAGTGGCTGTCCCATAGCATCACGCCTTGGACAAAACTCAAAGCGGGTACCCTTGATCTGGTTGATACTCTGCCCACATAGACGGGCAAGAGCTTCCTGCATGGCCCTAGCAAGTCCTTCGATCCAGTTGTTTTCTCTTAAGGTGAACTGAATTCCCTCGGCAGTGGGAGGTTCAATCTTTCCTCGAAGACTTGCAACAATTATCCACTGCAGATCTTCTCCTCCTTGATCATTGAGCCGAGCTTCGAAGAACTCGGGGTGCGGACGCTCCAGAAGTTCCGAAAGCTGGTCCAAATCCCGCTCAAAGATAAGGTCTCCTCCATTCCCCAACTGATAAAACTTGCTGTACTTCATGTCCATCTAAAATAATATAGGATGAGTAAGTTAGTAGAGTGATCAAGTGTGTCAAATTTTATGTATTTTGCAAGAGTTTTTGAGGAACATGAATTTTCATGAAAGAAACAAGGTGATAAGAATGGGAATAAGTTTTTGTAAATATTTGCTTCCTTTGGTTTTGAAACTAAGTTTTTGATTCAAACGGCCAGTCTAACTAGGGTCTCCTATGGTCAGGATGGCTCTGATACCAACTTGTCAACGCCCGGATTTTTAATCCTAGATGCCTGTTATGCCATACATCGCAATCCCAGGATTACAATTTTTGTGAGACATAACAGCATTGGATACCACAGTACATCATCCATTACAAACCATACATACGGTCTTACACAAATAAGGATCTCATGATCCAGTTCTTAATACAACTCAAGCAGTGGAAATACGTAATAATAATGGTAGCGTAGCGAAGCTCCATCTTCGGGGTCACAGGCAATGCTGACGTTGGGAGATGATCCTAGTTGTTGTAACCTTCCTGGGGTCCTTCGTCCTGGTACTCCTCTTCATAGTCTGGCCATGGGAATAGCCAGGGACAAAGCCATGAGTACTCTTTAAGTACTCTCAAACTAATACTAACAAGTGAAGGGTTTTTTTAATAGGACACTAAGCTCTAGGGTTGTTTTGCAAAAGCCAGATTTACTTCCACTAAGTTTAGAAGCAATAAAAGCTAGTTGAAATTTTATAACACCTAAGTGGGAACTCGAATTTCATATCACAACTCTGTTGTGGTCAAGTCAACATCTCAATTCATTTCATAAGTCATTTTGAAAACATCTGACGGGGGAACAGTATGTCCACTCCAATTGTCCATAACCGCGGACGCGGCTATTCGAATAGTTTGACACTATACAGAGATTGTACACTTTCACCACAACATTCGATACATCCGTCAGGAGCAAATCCCGAATTCACCATACTCAGTATGCGGATAATCAATCCTAACCTTTCAATTACACGCCCTAGTATAGGCACCTCTCCCGTGAGTTTGGCCTCCCAACCATGACCAGCTGTCATCTTGGGTACTGCACAAGTGGACAATATTCACAAGGTAGCCTCAGCTCAGACCTTGGCCATGAGGGAACCCATACTAAAGTATATAAGTTTCTAGTCAAGCCCTACCCAATTTTCGGGTATTGTGGTTGTACGGTAAAATTGGAATGGTATCGCATCCAGACAACCATCAGTTTTATAAAGGGCTAAGGCTCATGCATCAACATTTTCATCATCAAAATCATCTAGTGTTCGGAAACACATGTCAAAACATCTCAGTAGAATGACTCATCATTCTAAGGTTTTCATAACCATTTTCACCAAGTATTCCCATCTAAAGTTGGTCAAGTTTTATGCTTAGCACCAGCATCTACAAGTGGGGTAAGTACTAATGAGGGGTGGTAATTAAGGGGAGATTAATTGAGTTCAATCTCATGCCTTAGGATGACATCAATATTATCTAGCTTAGGCCAAATTTTATGCTCTTTATGCAACCTTCAATTATCTTTCTATAATCTACAAGTCACTTAAATAAACTCTAAGAAAAGCTTTGATAAAGAAATAAAGTAGAAAGCTTGTAAGTAAAACTAGGATGGTTTATCAAGTGGTATAAGCTTGCTAGGTTGCAAGTGTTAGCTTGCATAGGTCAACTTGGTTAGTAAGGCTTGCTCATTCAACTAGTATTATTAGGCTTGCCTTGTGGAGAGCAGTGGTTGAAGTTCTCCTCGGCTTCTTCTTCGTAGTATCCTCCTTCCTCCTCGTATCCTTGGTCGGTACTAGCGTCTATGAATAAATACGAGGTACACAATCACCAAACAATACTTAACTATTTTCAATCATCACACAAAGGTTTTCTATAGATGATCTAGCATCATCAATAACCTTACAAGAATAAAGCATTTGCATTATTTATTTATTTTTAGAAAAGTAATTTCTACTCATTGAAAAACTACTCAAGATTTAATATTCTCCAAATCAAACATGGGATCATGTTGACACATGTCATCACCACATATTTCAGTACATGGGAATGTGATTTAAAGTGGTGTCACAATTTAATAAGGTTTAACCTTTTTATTTTAAATTATTAAAGTGGCTAGAAATGCCTATGTGGCATTCTTTTATTACTTGAACATTATTTCTGTTAGTAAACCCATATATATTTATATATTCTGAAAGGTATGATCAATTATGATTTTTGAGAGTTGGAATCAACTCAACAGCTATTATGGTTTAAATTTGAAAAATGTTTGAATGCCGAAAATCTTATGCCTTGTTATTTTTACCAGGGTTGATCTATAGATCCAAATGACTTGAATACAACGTTATTGGATTAAGCATTTCAATACCTTTCTAACAAAATTGGTTTCATGCAATTTGGTTCACTGAATCGAGCTGGGTTGATTTTTGAAACTAGGTACAGAACTGAGTTTGAACTAAAATAGAAAAAGCTAAATTCAAACGAGTGGGCTGCGCGGGAAGGGTTATTGGGCCGGCCCAGTGTCACTCCACAGCACGAGGCGCAGCTAACAGAGGGGTCTACTGGTCAGTGGCTCATTAAACGCGAAGCGGTACAGGGCGATGTGGTGCGTTGGATTAGAATGAAGATCGACGGCTGAGGGTCGTCGTGGACGATGAACAGGTCACCGGCGAGCTCGAACCCTAGCGGCTCAGTGGGCGTGCATAGGGGGCATACCGGGGCTCCAGTGACGACGGCGAGGCGGGCAAACGACGAAGTCGATGACGGCGAACTCAGGGGTGGTCGCGGCAGCTCCGGGGGTGGTCGAAATCAACGGGTCCCTTCTTCTCCAGAGGCGGTCTGCTCCGGTGCAATTCCGGCGAACTGCTGCTCCTCGTGCTCCGGCTAAGGGGTGGAAGGATCAGTGAGGTGAGGGGAGTGAGATGGTGTGAAGAAATCGAGCGGGGGTCATCTCCTTTTATAGGCTCGACGACGAGACCGAGAGGGATGGGCATGCAACGGTGGAGACACGGCTACGGGCAGCTAGCGGCATGGATGAGGTTGGCGATCGACGGGCGGTCTCCTGGTGATGCTCTAAGGCTTAAATGTGCATGTAGGGGCGGTGGCAATTGGTCGGGAATGTGCGGTGCTCTGTGCGGCAGAGGCGGTGAACTCCGCGGCGAGCGGTGGCTACGGGGTACGGGCGATGAAACGAGCATGTCTGTTGGTCTCCTGGGACGATGGGGTACATGCCGGCAGGCGGTGAGGGCTCGAGGTGGTCAGGTGGCGTGGGAATGATGCGTGCTCTGCGGTGCGCGTCAGCATGGTCGATAGTGGCACGGGCGCGGCGTTCCTGGCGGTTCTGGTCGTTATCTTCAAGCTAGGGCTGGTCGAGAGGGGGTGGTGAGGCATGGGCGATCTCCAAGACAAGGTTGGCATGGCTAGTTCTTCTCCTAGCTTGTTGTCCACTCTGGGGTGACAAGTGTGCTCTCGGCCTACTCATCATGGATGGCATTGGCAAGCTCACAGTGGTGCTAGTGGTTAGTTAAGGTTGCTAGATGATCTACTAAGGCTAGTTGTATCCAGAGAGGGGACAAGGTTGGCCAAAACACTTCTCAACATAGTGTTTTTGATTTTGTTGTTTTGAATCTGCAACCTTTTTGATGAAATGGCCGCATGAACTTAAGTTTTGAATTTTGAAAAGATTTTTGGTGAGTGTGCTAGTCATGTGTTGAGGGTTCTGTGGATGCTTGGGTTTTGAAAATTGAGCTTGTTTGAGTGGTTTTTGAAATAGTGGGATCTTCCCATAGGAAATAGATTCAATTTTAAACTGTCATTTAAACTAAGCATTTGAATGTTTTTGGATGATCACAAAGTGGGCCTTGGTACCTTATTATGAGTACTATCAAGGGGTGCAAAGATCCAGTTCTAAAAGTTAGAGATAGCCAAAGTAGGCATGGGAGTTAATTTGGCCAAAGTGACCATTCACTTAACTTGTGTGTTTTGACTTGTTTGTCTTTGGGAAAAGTTTGGGGATTCTTTAGATGATGTTTATTTCACCTAAGAATCATTTTACAAGCAAAGAAACACAGAACCATGGCAATTCAAAAGAATCCAAATTTTTAATACACACACATATGGATGCTTTCATATTTTTAATTGGAAAAGTTTTTGTTAACCCTAATTTTGATGATTAGAGTTTGATGATCCAAGTTTAATATTTTTGGGATGTTACATCTACCTTTAGGCACCATTAAGAAAGCATAGTTGTCATTCTGTGTGTAGTGTTCCAAAGCTTATTAATTGATGCATATCGTGATATTACTTGTTCTTGTGCTATTTGTTTCTAGTCACCCTTGTGAACTTTGAAGGTGTCCTATGCATCTATCTTTCTACTCTATGAGGGACAGGCTGATTGCCACTAAAATATGTTTTCTGTATGTGAAACAAACAAACGTTTTTCAATGCATGCTATTCATGATCTTTGTTTGTAGCTTGCCATGTTGCATGCATAGTTACTATGTCCCATTGTTAGAACTCCATCTTTCATGCACATGTTTAGAGTTCTTTGATCCCAGCTTTCAATGCTTGCAAATGGTTGGATCTTTATTGTGAGGGTGCATGTCACCTCAAAAATTATTATTTTCATCACTTACCTACTCGAGGACGAGCTGGAGTTAAGCTTGGGGATGTTGATACGTCGGAAACGTATCTATAATTTTTGATGCTCCATGCTTGTTTGGCATCTACTTTGCTTTACTTGTCTACACTTTTGTCGCATCCCAAGATTTTCCAAATCTTGTAATGTGAAAAATAATTGAATAAAATAAAACTTTGTTGATTTTCAGGGTGAGAAGAAACTTTTTGATTCCAATTGGAAACTTTGAAAACCTATTTGGATCAAATAAAATCCTAAAGGGATTTAAAAAGATAAATAAACAATAAAGTTAAAAATATTTGGAATTAATATTTTGGATCTTTTAATTTTGGTTTTCAAATGAGAAGGTAGAATTATAAATAAGGATTATTTTAAAGAGCCAAATTAAAACTTGGCCAAGCCTTTGAAATAAAATATTTCTATTTGATAAAAATAGTAAAGGTTTATTTAAATAAAATAATAAGGATTTAGTATCCAAGTTTTATTAAAAATAAAAGATTTTACTATTTTAATTAAACATAAAAACTTATTTATTTATTTTAAACAAGTTTTCCAAGTATTCTTTATTTTCAAATAAAACCTACTGAATTGGTTTTGAAACTATTTAGAATTCAAATGGAGTTTTAAATAAATTAAAACCCATTTGATTTAATAACTAAGATCCATTTTATATAATTATTAATGGGTCCTAAAAAGAATAAAATTATTTTATTTTGGGACTTAGAACATTGTTGTTAGACAGAACCAAAACTCAATGCAAAGTTGGAGGAATTTTTAATTGATTTGAATGCTTGATTGGTTGTTTGAATTTCAAAACAGAAAATAGAATCAGAAAAAGAAAAAGCATTTGGACAAAAAAAATAGAGTCAGACTCGACCCAACTAAACCTGGCCTAGAAGCCTAGTACCAGCCCAGCTATTTCCCCACGCACGAAGCATTTTTCACCTGAACCCGCACCCTCAAAGCGACTGACTGGTGGCCCCTCTTCCCCTCTCTCTCCCCCACTAACGACAGGACCCCACACCACTATTCATCGTCTTCAAACCCGCGCTGATTCCTCCTCGCCGTTTCCTAACGTTGATTGCTCGAATCAATACTCGTAAATGGCACAATGAATCCTCCCTGCGACCATGCACTCTAAAACACATGCGTCTTTCCTCTCCATCCCCTCAAACCCTGCTGCGAGTGAGCCACCAGGCTGCCCCCGATTCCATTTGTCTTGCCACTGCTCCGACGAACTCGCGAGCGAATTCCAGCGACCACGCGCCACCCCTTGCCTTCCCAAGCACACGGGTACATTCCCCAAACCCAGGCGCACCTGCCCGTGTCATCCGTTCACCCGCGGGCGCCCCAGAACGTCGACTTCGACAATCTCCGAGCGCCGCCGCGTCTGCTACTTTCTCCGGCGACCTTCCCCTGGTAAGACAGACCGCCCCACGCCCTCTTGTTCATGCTCCTGCACTCGCCACACTCGGATGCATCTAACCGTGCCCTTGTTTTCCCTCGGGGCGAACCGCAGCACCGCCCTCGACGACCACCAGACGAACCCGACGCCGCTTCAAGCTCCGGCGAGCGATTAATCCCACTCCAGTGCGCCCCTCGCCCAGACATCACCACCTTGAGCTTCCCCAGTACCCTGCGAACACGGTAAGCATCTCCGTTAGCCTCCTTGCTTCCTGCATCGCCGGCTCCGCCGTAGGCAGACACGCCGCCGCCGCCAGCGCCGCTGCTTTTTGGTCATTGCGTAAGAGCCGTTAGATCTGAATCAGACGCGTAGGATTAGAATCAACTCGAAGGGGTACGAGTGGACCCGAGCCGTGCGATTGAACTAAGATCCAACGCACCAGAGAGGCTAATCCACACTAAGCGGTACCGCCCAATAAGAACACGACGCGTGGCCAGTCTGTGATTTAAAACAAAATTTGAATCTGATTTAGATGCAGATTTGAAAACCTTGTAAGTTTTGATCCACATGTCCAAAATTTGCAAACTTTATATCAATGGAATCAGTGGAACAAGCCCTAGCCAACCATGCAATTTGTTTAGTAAAAAGTTTCTGTTAGATTTTTTGTTTTTGTAGAAACATTTGTATGCTTATTTAGGTTATGAAAATTATTCCAAAATGTTTTTGAGGTTGAAATCTTTGCAATTTGGTTTGTGGTGAACTTACTGACCTTAGGAACCAACTTGTGAATTTAAAAATGTATTTTGAAAAGATTGGGATGGATTAATTGAATTAACCCATATCTAGTCAAATAACAATATTGATTTTGATATGGAAATGATTTTTTGAGCAAAACCTTTGAAAAATGTGTTGATTCAAAGCTACTGACCCTAAACACCAAGTTTTGTGAACTAACAACTTATTTGGTGAACAATATAAATTTTTTGCTTTACTAAAAACAATTTCAATCACATAAAATAATGATTGGATTCAAAAATGGTTTATAGATAAAACCCTTTTTGCAAATGACTTTGCCACTTTATAAAATGACCACTTTAAGCCTTACAATGTGTAGAGCCTAGTAGAAACCACCTTTGCAAATAAAACTATCTTTTGCATGCTTGCATGCATGACTTGGTTTCTATTATGATATGTGTGATGTTTTGTTTGTTTGATTATGGTTTGGAATGCTAGTTGATTTTGTGTTTGCTTGATTGACTTGTAGTGAAGTTAGAAGAGTGTGATATTAGCAAGATCAAGAAGTGAACCAACATTCCCTACCAAAAAGGCAAGTTACACTATCATCTAAAGTCCTACTATTTTCATTATACTTAGTGGATTTTGAGACATGCATGAAAAGAATTTCTATACTTATGCTATGCTAAATCCTAATAGGATACCTTATATATTCCTTAGTGAAACAATGTAGTTGTAAAATGCTTAGCTATGCAACATATTTTGAGAAGAGATACATTTTTAGATTTTATAAAGATGAGAAAAGACTTGTGTTTTATATAATAAAACAAGTACTCAATGAACCACCTGGGTGGACAAGGATACTCAAGTTTTGGACAAGGTGGCAACAAAAGGAACCATGTCGATGGCAGTCTCTTTGTGTTGTGCACCAAAAGAAAACCACCTAGAGACTTAGAGATTGAACATGTTTCTCCAACTGTGGCTTTCTTGTACAGCCACATGCTATTATGGCTCTGGCTTAGTCAACTACATTGGGAAAACCCATGCATTATCTTCAGGTTAACTGAAAATGAGGGAACTCGAAACCCTACATGGGTGCCTGAAGACAAGCTAGCAATGGTGTATGGGAGGACCCTCTGGAAAGACTTCGTCACATTCTCAATCTGCCAGTACTCCATCTTGGTGAGTACTTATCCAGCGGCCACTGGTGGCAACAAGATGAGATTGTGTCATGTGGGTAAAGTGTACAACTTCTGCAGAAGATAAAAATCTAAGTACTTAGCCGTGTCCCCAGTTATGGACAATACTGAGCAACTAAAGCTTGAAGCTATGGGAAATCTCGACATTCCAACTTCTAAAAGAAAATCTTTAAGTGACAACAAAAGACTTGAAGCACTTGGGGATTTACCAAGGAGCTCAAGAGATTTTGATAAGAACTTGAAGCACTTGGGGATTTACCAAGGAGCTCAAGAGATTTTGATAAGAACTTGAAGCACCAGGGGGTACCAAGGAGCTCAAGATATTTTGATAAAAACTTGAAGCACTTGGGGATTTACCAAGGAGCTCAAGAGATTTTGACAAAGACTTGAAACACTTGGGGATTTACCAAGGAGTTCAGAAAGATTTGACAAGAGATCAAAACTATTTTGAAAAGATAGGATAAAATTATTGCTTTCTGCAAATGAGCCTATAACCCTACTTAGCCAAATATGCATGTAATGATAGGATCCACTTATATTCTACATAGTAGTGAAACTTGCCAATACAATTCAAATGTATTGACCCTTGTGGCTGCAACTTGTTATGTTGCAGGTTTGTTTGATATTAGTGAAGTTGATTGATTAGGATTACAAAGTCTACAACCAACATGTTTGTCTGTGGCACTTTGAAGATGAAGGACCCCATGCTTATAGATATTCTGCTGCAATGTATTGTAATAGCCAAAAGAGCTATGTAAGATGTAATAAAATTATGTTATTCCTGGTTATAAAATTGTATGATGACCTTTGTTTCTTGATATTACATCTTAACTGCGGATGCTAGCTATTGATCCAGGGACTAGCATTGTAAACACAGGGATCTCTACCTTATTAAAGGTTGGGACCTCTACAGATGGTATCAGAGCATTGTGTTGCCTGTAGGATTTGTAAACCTAGGATTGGACAAAACCCCTTAGAAAAATAGGAGTTGTATTTGTTCCAAAACTTATTTACAAACAATCTTGTAAACTCTTTCCTCAACCATTTTGGTTTTGATTCTACATCTCTTCTATTTCAACTTGATGGAAAAACCTACCCCATGGCCAAAGACTTCACCATGTGCAAAGGACTTCATCAACTCTAATGACTTCAACATCTTCAACTCTAATGACTTCAACATCTTCAGCATATTCACCAAGGACTTCAACCTCGGATCCCATTAAGGAAAACAAGTGAGAGAAGGAAATCTTGCTCAAGATTTGGAGACTAAGGAAACACAAGTTAGAAGGAGCCCACATCACTTGAAGTTTTGTGACCAAAATTTTTCCCAAGGAAACCATGATCCCATGCAAGAAGAATCAACCAAGAAGGATGGAAATATCACAAGTGAACCATATAGATGGACCACCATATTTTAGTTAAGTCAAACACACCAACTTATGTGGTGTAACAAAAATATTTTTGGTTGCCTAAGTATGTGCTTGAACTTCATTGTTTGGGTGAAATGTTTGTTTGTGATTGCTTGCACATTGCTTGTGTGAATTGTGATGAATGTGATTAGAATCCTTACTTAGAAATGTCTTGCCTATTATAATCTCAATTCAACCCAAACAGATGACTACTCCAAGAGACTCCAACATCAAGGTTGATGACACCAACACCAACCAAGAGGACAACATGGAGGAACTCATAGGAACCCAAAACCAGTTGAACCAAATGACAGCTCAGTTCATAGCCAACACCAGTGGGGAAGATCCAACCCTGCAAAAGTTTTTGGAAGACCAAGCCCAAATGTTGCATAAGGTGACAGACCAAATGCTCAACATGGAAAGCAACTTTTCCAAAGGAGACAAGGATGTTATTCTAAAAGGAGCCAAAGCTTGCAATATTTGTGGAGACAAGGATCACACTTCCAAGGAGCATGGAGATCAATGCCCCAACTGTGAAGAGAAACATCATGTTGGCCAATGTCCCACCTCTCAAGCTACTTGCTACCTATGTGAAGGAAATAACCATGTCCCTATCCCATGCCCCATCTATTCCATAGTTGAACAAAGGAAACAAGGTGGAGTGCAACAAATGATAGCAAACTATCAAGAAGGATCCAAGTCTACCAAGAAGAATGAGGACAAAGGAAAAGCTCCACTTATACCTCCATGCAATACAACCCAATTCAAAGGACCAAAGAAGAGGCATATGAATTATCCAAGGAGCAATGGAAGGTCCAAGAAACATGTAGACATTCCTACCTACCAGATAACATATGAACAACATGAACTAGATGCACTCCTAGCTTTGGAGAAGCCCAAAAAGAAAAAGAAGGACAAAAGCCATGTGCAATGTCATCATTGTAAAGAAATGGGACACTATTCCAGTGAATGTCCAGAGAAACAGAAGTATAAGGAGATTGGTCAAGTATGGTGCAACAATTACAAAGGGCTAGGCCATTATGCAGCAACTTGTCCACAAGAGACACGTGAAGAACTCAGACTTATCACATGTTTCAATTGGAAAAACCTAGGACATTATGCAATCAATTGTCCAGAAAAGATGAAGAACAAGATAAACAAGCCTATGAAGGATCTCAGCCTTGACACATGTGCCAAGTGTGGAAACAAAGGACACTATGCAGAAGTTTGCCCAGAGAAGTTTCCCCAAGATCCCAAGCAAGCCAATATGTAATTTAGTTTGAAAATTTTTAAGGGTGGTAGTACCCTAGTTGTTTTGAACCAACTTGTAACCCTAGCTTTCCCAAATCTCGGGACGAGATTTATTTTAAGGGTGGTAGCCTATCACATCCCAAGATTTTCCAAATCTTGTAATGTGAAAAATAATTGAATAAAATAAAACTTTGTTGATTTTCAGGGTGAGAAGAAACTTTTTGATTCCAATTGGAAACTTTAAAAACCTATTTGGATCAAATAAAATCCTAAAGGGATTTAAAAATATAAATAAACAATAAAGTTAAAAATATTTGGAATTACTATTTTGGATCTTTTAATTTTGGTTTTCAAATGAGAAGGTAGAATTATAAATAAGGATTATTTTAAAGAGCCAAATTAAAACTTGGCAAAGCCTTTGAAATAAAATATTTCTGTTTGATAAAAATAGTAAAGGTTTATTTAAATAAAATAATAAGGATTTAATATCCAAGTTTTATTAAAAATAAAAGATTTTACTATTTTAATTAAACATCAAAACTTATTTATTTATTTTAAACAAGTTTTCCAAGTATTCTTTATTTTCAAATAAAACCTACTGAATTGGTTTTGAAACTATTTAGAATTCAAATGGAGTTTTAAATAAATTAAAACCCATTTGATTTAATAACTAAGATCCATTTTATATAATTATTAATGGGTCCTAAAAAGAATAAAATTATTTTATTTTGGGACTTAGAACATTGTTGTTAGACAGAACCAAAACTCAATGCAAAGTTGGAGGAATTTTTAATTGATTTGAATGCTTGATTGGTTGTTTGAATTTCAAAACAGAAAATAGAATCAGAAAAAGAAAAAGCATTTGGACAGAAAAAAAATAGAGTCAGACTCGACCCAACTAAACCTGGCCCAGAAGCTCAGTACCAGCCCAGCTATTTCCCCATGCGTGAAGCATTTTTCACCTGAACCCGCACCCTCAAAGCGACTGACTGGTGGCCCCTCTTCCCCTCTCTCTCCCCCACTGACGACAGGACCCCACACCACTGTTCATCGTCTTCAAACCCGCGCTGATTCCTCCTCGCCGTTTCCTGCCGTTGATTGCTCGAATCAATACTCGTAAATGGCACAATGAATCCTCCCTGCGACCACGCACTCTAAAACACATGCGTCTTTCCTCTCCATCCCCTCAAACCCTGCTGCGAGTGAGCCACCAGGCTGCCCCCGATTCCATTTGTCTTGCCACTGCTCCGACAAACTCGCGAGCAAATTCCGGCGACCACGCGCCACCCCTTGCCTTCCCAAGCACACGGGTACATTCCCCAAACCCAGGCGCACCTGCCCGTGTCATCCGTTCACCCGCGGGCGCCCCAGAACGTCGACTTCGACAATCTCCGAGCGCCGCCGCGTCTGCTACTTTCTCCGGCGACCTTCCCCTGGTAAGACAGACCGCCCCACGCCCTCTCGTTCATGCTCCTGCACTCGCCACACTCGGCTGCATCTAACCGTGCCCTTGTTTTCCCTCGGGGTGAACCGCAGCACCGCCCTCGACGACCACCAGACGAACCCGACGCCGCTTCAAGCTCCGGCGAGTGATTAATCCCACTCCAGTGTGCCCCTCGCACTACTAGGAAAACAGCTATAGGTAATCAGCACATCCGTGGCTCACATGGTTGAAGTTCCCCACGGCTAAAACAGGCGTGGCTCACCTGTGGGCAGTGCCCTACTAGTAACTAGAACAACCGTGGCGCACATGACTATAGTGCGCCACAGATGTGTGTGGTCCAGAGCCCTGTTGGACGCACGCGAAACATCTGTAGCGCACTATAGTCATGTGCGCCACGGTTGTTAGTGTCATTTGTGGCGCACATGGGGGGGTGCGCTACGCCTAAGCGCACGCCCCCCTCTACTGTGAAACGGCCACAAACATCTGTGGTGCACTCGGCCTAGTGCGCCACAGGGAGTACAAACATCCGTGGCGCACATGGCATAGTGCCCTACGGCTAAGTGGCATGCACCAACTCCACCCCCCCCCCCCCCCCGTGGATCGCCTTTTTAGGGTTTGCAAAAAATAAAAGAAAATGATAAACACTTCAAAAAAATAAATCCTTTCATATTTAGGTAGGTAATGTGGTATAGCTTCTAGTAAAATTAACAAAAATGAGTTTCGACTTTATTTGCAAAAAAAAGTCATGCCACGGTAAAAAGGCCGTAACTTTTGCATACGATATCGAAAAAAATCGTATAATATACCAAAATGACGAGAACGAGATTTCGCATCTGCTCGCAAGCACCTACGGTTGTTTAGCGATTTTTTAGATTTTCAAAATTCAAAAAGAGTAAAAATTTACGGTCAAAAAACCGTTTTTTCCTGTAGAAAAAAAAACAGGGCGACTTATCCGTAGCGCACCTACACCTAGTGCGCCACGGATAAGCTTGGGCGGGATTCAAATTTGAATCCCCACCCCGCCCTCCTCCCTTTTCCTTTCCCCTTTTCCCTCTTCCTCTCCCTTTCCCTTCTCCTTCTTCCTTCTTCCTTCTCCCTTCTCCCTTCTCCTCCTTCCCCTTCTCCTCTCCTTGCAGTGACGGCGGGCGACGGCGACCTCCCTTCCTCCCTCTCTTCCTCCATCTCTTCCTACCTCACTCTCTTCTTCTCCTCCTCCTCTTCTTCTCCTCCTCTTCCTCCTCTGCCTCCTCTTCTTCTCCTCCTCTTCCTCCTCTGCCTCCTCTTCTTCTTCTCCTCCTCTTCCTCCTCTTCTTCTCCTCCTCTGCCTCCTCTTCTTCTTCTCCTCCTCTTCTCCTCCTCTTCCTCCTATTCTCCTCCTCCTCCTTGCAGTTCCGACGAAGACAACAAGGTGACGACGATAACGAGGTGACGACGAGGAGGCGACGACGGCGACCTGCACCGACGCGCGATGGCACTGACGACGAGATCCAGATCTGCTGCTTTTTTTTAATTTTGAAATTTATATCTGTGGCGCACAGCACCTAGTGCGCCACGGTTATCGTTTCATACGCGTGGCGCACCTGCCCAAACTTCTGTGGCGCACTGGCATGTGCGCCACGCCTGTATCTAAACTTCTGTGGCGCACTAGGCAGTGCGCCACGGCTGAGAGATAGCCGTGGCGCAAGGCACGTGGCGCACTGCTAGTGCGCCACAGATGATGTTTCATGGTGCGCCACTAAAGACCATTTTCCTAGTAGTGTCGCCCAGACAGCACCACCTTGAGCTTCCCCAGTACCCTGTGAACACGGTAAGCATCTCCGTTAGCCTCCTTGCTTCCTGCATCGCCGGCTCCGCCGTAGGCAGACACGCCGCCGCCGCCAGCGCCGCTGCTTTTTGGTCATTGCGTAAGAGCCGTTAGATCTGAATCAGATGCGTAGGATTAGAATCAACTCGAAGGGGTACGAGTGGACCTGAGCCGTGCGATTGAACTAAGATCCAACGCACCAGAGAGGCTAATCCGCACGAAGCGGTACCGCCCAATAAGAACACGACGTGTGGCCAGTCTGTGATTTAAAACAAATTTTGAATCTGATTTAGATGCAGATTTGAAAACCTTGTAACTTTTGATCCACACGTCCAAAATTTGCAAACTTTATATCAATGGAATCAGTGGAACAAGCCCTAGCCAACCATGCAATTTGTTTAGTAAAAAGTTTCTGTTAGATTTTTTGTTTTTGTAGAAACATTTGTATGCTTGTTTAGGTTATGAAAATTATTCCAAAATGTTTTTGAGGTTGAAATCTTTGCAATTTGGTTTGTGGTGAACTTACTGACCTTAGGAACCAACTTGTGGATTTAAAAATGTATTTTGAAAGATTAGGATGGATTAATTGAATTAACCCATATCTAGTCAAATAACAATATTGATTTTGATATGGAAATGATTTTTTGAGCAAAACCTTTGAAAAATGTGTTGATTCAAAGCTACTGACCCTAAACACCAAGTTTTGTGAACTAACAACTTATTTGGTGAACAATATAATTTTTTTGCTTTGCTAAAAACAATTTCAATCACATAAAATAATGATTGGATTCAAAAATGGTTTATAGATAAAACCCTTTTGCAAATGACTTTTCCACTTTATAAAATGACCACTTTAAGCCTTACAATGTGTAGAGCCTAGTAGAAACCACCTTTGCAAATAAAACTATCTTTTGCATGCTTGCATGCATGACTTGGTTTCTATTATGATATGTGTGATGTTTTGTTTGTTTGATTATGGTTTGGAATGCTAGTTGATTTTGTGTTTGCTTGATTGACTTGTAGTGAAGTTAGAAGAGTGTGAGATTAGCAAGATCAAGAAGTGAACCAACATTCCCTACCAAAAAGGCAAGTTACACTATCATCTAAAGTCCTACTATTTTCATTATACTTAGTGGATTTTGAGACATGCATGAAAAGAATTTCTATACTTATGCTATGCTAAATCCTAATAGGATACCTTATATATTCCTTAGTGAAACAATGTAGTTGTAAAATTCTTAGCCATGCAACATATTTTGAGAAGAGATACATTTTGAGATTTTATAAAGATGAGAAAAGACTTGTGTTTTATATAATAAAAAAAGTACTCAATGAACCACCTGGGTGGACAAGGATACTCAAGTTTTGGACAAGGTGGCAATAAAAGGAACCATGTTGATGGCAATCTCTTTGTGTTGTGCACCAAAAGAAAACCACCCAGGGACTTAGAGATTGAACATGTTTCTCCAACTGTGGCTTTCGTGTACAGCCACATGCTATTATGGATCTGGCTTAGTCAACTACATTGGGAAAACCCATGCATTGTCTTCAGGTTAACTGAAAATGAGGGAACTCGAAACCCTACATGGGTGCCTGAAGACAAGCTAGCAATGGTGTATGGGAGGACCCTCTGGAAAGACTTCGTCACATTCTCAATCTGCCAGAACTCCATCTTGGTGAGTACTTATCCAGCGGCCACTGGTGGCAACAAGATGAGATTGTGTCATGTGGGTAAAGTGTACAACTTCTGCAGAAGATAAAAATCTAAGTACTTAGCCGTGTCCCCGGTTATGGACAATACTAAGCAACTAAAGCTTGAAGATATGGGAAATCTCGACATTCCAACTTCTGAAAGAAAATCTTTAAGTGACAATAAAAGACTTGAAGCACTTGGGGATTTACCAAGGAGCTCAAGAGATTTTGATAAGAACTTGAAGCACTTGGGGATTTACCAAGGAGCTCAAGAGATTTTGATAAGAACTTGAAGCACTTGGGGGTACCAAGGTGTAGCACCCCGGGTAAAACCACTACTAGAAAATCGTCTGCATTTACCTCTGTGCACCATCATGTCATCAGCATGCATCTATTTGCCTAAAAACTATTTTATAAAGTCTATCTTTGTTTTCTAAATACTCCCCTCTCGCCTTCAAACATAAATCCTCGGTCCATCCGGATCCTTTATTTGTCTAAAACTATTTATAAAAGAATATTTAAAAACTAAATAAAAATCTAAACTATTTTACCGGGGGAGACCGCCACCGGCCAGGCCCAAAGGCCCAGCTGGCAGCAGCCTACTACCCCATATACAAATCTAAACCCTAACCCTAATCACAGAACTACCCTTTCCAAACCATATCCTCAAACCGGTCAAACCCTAACCCACCTAGTGCCTTCATGCCACCGCCACCCACCCGCTGCACAACAGCCGCAGCACACCACATCTCCACGCGTCCCAGCGCCAGGCGCACCCCACCCGTATACCGCACCCGCGACCGGCCACCCACTCCCAGCGACCCTCCTCTCTCGCCCTCCCCGCATGCGCTAGCGAGCCCTCCCTTGCGTAGATCCCACCTGCCACGCCCCCTCCTGGCCCCACACTTGAACGACCCCATGCTCCCGTCCCCATCACGAACCCCCACCTCGCGAGTCCCCAAACCAGCCTCGCTTCCCAGTCCGCCGCCAGGAACCCCGCCCCTCTCCTCTGCATCCTCCAGCCGCCGTCCAAGGCCTCCCCGACCTCGCCTCCTCACCTCGCCGCCACCTTCAGGAGCCCGACCTCCCCTCTCCATGGCCTCGTCCGCCTCCGTGGGTGCTCCTCCACCGCCGACCCCTGCTCTCGCTGTCGCCCGAGCCTGACGTCCTCTACCCCGCCGTCGTTGGCCGCGAGCAGCCCGAGCCCGCGCCTCTGCGAGCCAGGCAGGCCTCTGCCTCTCCTTCCCGGGGCCCACCTCCTCTGCAGCGGCCATCCCCGCCGAGCATGTCGACCCTGCGAGCTCTGACCGGCCCTGCCGCTCGCCACACCTCTCGTCCGCCTCCTGTCGTCCTTGCAGCCGTGCGGGACCCCCGTCCTCGAGCTCGTCAACGGCCGTGTCGCCCCTCTCCTGTGCCTGCACCTTGCGGCCGCATCCGCCAAGCCGTCACTGCTGTCAAGCTCGTTGTTCGGGCGGTTCCTTGCCTGATTTGGCTTTGTTCAAGTGCTTGCCTCGCTGTGCTCCTCGTGTTTGGTGAAGTCCCGTTGAGGTGGTAGGGAACATGTTGAGTAGTTGGCATAGGCAGCTGCAGATCCCTGCTGATATAATGTACACGTTAAGTGCTTTCTCCGTGCGATCCAAGACCATTGTTGTGATTCTTACGACAAGAACTTCTTCCAGATCCGGACCTCGAGGCCTTCGATACGGAGGACCGAGACCACGGAATGACAAGGGCTTCTATCGAACCCGAAGTCATGAAGATCGCGATCATGGAACCTCAAGACCCCCAAGATCGTCGATTCGACATGTGTGACCCCTATCCGAGATCCTCATATTTTTATAATATATGACTTTGTCGTTTGTTGCATATGAATTGAGCATCCTTGCATATATATTGTGGGTTTGGGGGTCTTATGCCGATTCACCTCATAATTAAATATGGGGTCCATATGCGGGCAAATCTAGACTTATATTGGCCCCATTTAAATTTGTGTAGCGAACCGGTGCTATCTTTTGCCTTGTTAATGCAACATTTAAAATGCGGGCTATCTAAATAACTTGAACCACTTAATATTTGTCGGGACCCCGGTTTCGCTTAATATTGCCTAATCGCATCGCACCTTTGCCATGTCATACATCATACATGCATCATACTTGATCTTTTGCCGTAGTATTAAATAGTGTATCCGGTGTTCTTCTAGTGCTTTGCTTCTTTACGGATTAGGCCGATGAGTTGATGCGAGTGTCGACCCGATCTTCGGATGAACCTTCGGCAATATTTTCCAGGCGAGCATTCTCCCCCTTTCTACCTATTTTACATTTTTAGTCTTTATTTCCTCTTGTTGATCTATTGCTATCTGTGTTACGATGCTCTAGTTTTTGTACCCGCGATATCCTTTGCAGCCTTATATTGCCTTGGACACATCCTATTACCCGTTGTTTGGTAGATAGTTGGACTGGCGTGTCGTAGTTGCTTGCTCAAGTGTTGTTGCGTGTCGTCAAGCACCACAGTTGTTGGAAGACTGCCATATGCTTTATGTTGGAGATGATTATAACTTTAATTACCATTTAATAACTAAAATTGAAGTAGGTAAATAATGCAGAGGCACAGGTGGGCAATAGATGTTATTTGGTTTTTAACCGTCCACTTGTGTCCCGTAGGACCCCGAGTACTTGATACCTGTTCTTTGAATATTCGCACTATCTGCATGTGGGACTATGAATCCCCCTAGCCAGAGCTTGAGTCATATTTATTTCTTGGGGCCACAAAGTAGTTTGGGGCTTTATTACTATCCTGTACTTATGCCATGCTTTACTGCTTATTTACAATTGCGCGTGGAGCGCCTGTACTGTTTAGGAACAAATGTGGAATGTTTTCGCGGTATCGACAAGCCCAGTCACACTTTCGGGTTCCCTGTCGTTTACAGCCATTGGCACAAACCTCTGGGTCCGTCTCGGAGCCGGCCAACTTCATCGCGGGTAGCTTGGTGGGGTGGCCCCCTGAAATTTATATGAATCTTGCAATTGCTCTGTCGTGATGCCTCGTTGGGTTTTATTTGGTTTTTCCCGAGGTTGATCGTGCGTGTGTTGCTATTTGTGCCCCCTGCAGGGTAAAACTTTCTGAAAGCCGTGTCCGCGGTTATGGACGACTTGGAGCACAGTATCTCGATCATAGACAACTATAACTAAAGTAGTGCTATAAATTTGACTTTATAATGACTAGTAATCAGCTTCACTATAATGGAATGGCTAATTAAAAGTGCCAACAATTGCTGGTTTGGGTTGTCACCTGTTACCATTGTATCTGACTAGTAAGTTTTGCAACTACAACAGAATGGCTAAATAAAAGTACCAACAACTGCTGGGTTTTGGGATACCTCATGCTATATGTATCTGACTAGTAAGTACTACAACTACAACGGAATGGTTAACTAAAACTGCCCACTGCTTATTATATCAGGATGACTCATGCTATTTATATCTGACTAGTAATTGCAGCAACTATCACGAAATGAATAAAACTGCCAACTATGTGAGTTCCTCGGTTGACTTTCTCGGTTGGTATCGAGGGGGAATACCAGGATGGGTATGTTGGTGTTAGAATCAGGTTGGATCCGAATAGGTCTTTCTTATCCCTATCTGATAGCCGCCAGATGTATTGAGTCTCTATAGGTTGTTTAGTGCATGCTGCACTGCCGCTTCAGTCCACCATACCTATGTAGGCGAGGACCGCCGAATTCTAGTCTCGCCGTGTACTGGCCTCAGTACTGACCGCTCTCTTTTTTTCTTTGCCCTTTGTCGGCATCCCTTTTGTTTAAGCAGGTTTTGAGATCGACGTCGTTAGCAGGGTTACCCTTCCGGCTTGGCCTGGGCAGGGTTATGGACGCCATTGGTTATTCCTCAGGGCTCTTAGCTCAATTTGCATCTTGTCCGTACTCGGACGCTGTATCGTTTCAAAGGTGATTTGGATCTTTGTATTGTATATCTGTATTCTTGACTCCTTGAGTCATTGTTGTATATATCTGTTCTGTGGGTTCCATTGTGGACTATTGTGTAATGGTATTACTTCGTTTTCCACCCGCACGAAAGTGCCTGGTGGGCACCTTTGAATCGTTTCTATGCGGGTTTGGCGGGAATCGCTGGAACTTGCATAGGGTCGATCCTGAGGGTGTTACAGAGCGTCTGCATTTACCTCTGTGCACCATCATGTCATCAGCATGCAGCTATTTGCCTAAAAACTATTTTATAAAGTCTATCTTTGTTTTCTAAATACTCCCCTCTCGCCTTCAAACATAAATCCTCGGTCCATCCGGATCCTTTATTTGTCTAAAACTATTTATAAAAGAATATTTAAAAACTAAATAAAAATCTAAACTATTTTACCGGGGGAGACCGCCACCGGCCAGGCCCAAAGGCCCAGCTGGCAGCAGCCTACTACCCCATATACAAATCTAAACCCTAACCCTAATCACAGAACTACCCTTTCCAAACCATATCCTCAAACCGGTCAAACCCTAACCCACCTAGTGCCTTCATGCCGCCGCCACCCACCCGCTGCACAAGAGCCGCAGCACACCACATCTCCACGTGTCCCAGCGCCAGGCGCACCCCACCCGTATACCGCACCCGCGACCGGCCACCCACTCCCAGTGACCCTCCTCTCTCGCTCTCCCCGCACGTGCTAGCGAGCCCTCCCTTGCGTCGATCCCACCTGCCACGCCCCCTCCTGGCCCCACACTTGAACGACCCCACGCTCCCGTCCCCATCACGAACCCCCACCTCGCGAGTCCCCAAACCAGCCTCGCTTCCCAGTGGGCCGCCAGGAACCCCGCCCCTCTCCTCTGCATCCTCCAGCCGTCGTCCAAGGCCTCCCCGACCTCGCCTCCTCACCTCGCCGCCACCTTCAGGAGCCCGAGCTCCCCTCTCCATGGCCTTGTCCGCCTCCGTGGGTGCTCCTCCACCGCCGATCCTTGCTCTCGCCGTCGCCCGAGCCTGACGTCCTCTGCCCCGCCGTCATTGGCCGCGAGCAGCCCGAAGCCCGCGCCTCTGCGAGCCAGGCAGGCCTCTGCCTCTCCTTCCCGGGGCCCACCTCCTCTGCAGCGGCTGTCCCCGCCGAGCATGTCGACCCTGCGAGCTCTGACCGGCCCTGCCGCTCGCCACCCCTCTCGTCCGCCTCCTGTCGTCCTTGCAGCCGTGCGGGACCCCCGTCCTTGAGCTCGTCAACGGCCGTGTCGCCCCTCTCCTGTGTCCTGCACCTTGCGGCCGCATCCGCCAAGCCGTCACTGCTATCAAGCTCGTCGTTCAGGCGGTTCCTTGCCTGATTTGGCTTTGTTCAAGTGCTTGCCTCGCGGTGCTCCTCGTGTTTGGTGAAGTCCCGTTGAGATGGTGGGGAACATGTTGAGTAGTTGGCACAGGCAGCTGCAGATCCCTGCTGATATAATGTACATGTTAAGTGCTTTCTCCGTGCCATCCAAGACCGTCGTTGTGATTCTGTCGACAAGAACTTCTTCCAGATCCGGACCTCGAGGCCTTCGATACGGAGGATCGAGACCACGGAACGACAAGGGATTCTATCGAACCCGAAGTCATGAAGATCACCATCATGGAACCTCAAGACCCCAAGATCGTCGATTCGACATGTGTGACCCCTATCCGAGATCCTCATATTTTTACAATATATGACTTTGTCGTTTGTTGCATATGAATTGAGCATCCTTGCATATATATTGTGGGTTTGGGGGTCTTATGCCGATTCACCTCATAATTAAATATGGGGTCCATATGCGGGCAAATCTAGACTTATATTGGCCCCATTTAAATTTGTGTAGCGAACCGGTGCTATCTTTTGCCTTGTTAATGCAACATTTAAAATGTGGGCTATCTAAATAACTTGAACCACTTAATATTTGTCGGGACCCCGGTTTCGCTTAATATTGCCTAATCGAATCGCACCTT
The DNA here is from genome assembly GCA_916181665.1 of Avena sativa. NCBI lineage: Eukaryota > Viridiplantae > Streptophyta > Magnoliopsida > Poales > Poaceae > Avena > Avena sativa. The sequence goes on from OV702296.1 coordinate 226,393,237, forward strand.
TGCCATGTCATACATCATACATGCATCATGCTCGATCTTTTGCCATAGTATTAAATAGTGTATCCGGTGTTCTTCTAGTGCTTTGCTTCTTTACGGATTAGGACGATGAGTTGATGCGAGTGTCGACCTGATCTTCGGATGAACCTTCAGCAATATTTTCTAGGCGAGCATTCTCCCCCTATCTACCTATTTTACATTTCTAGTCTTTATTTCCTCCTGTTGATCTATTGCTATCTGTGTTACGATGCTCTAGTTTTTGTACCCGCGATATCCTTTGCAGCCTTATATTGCCTTGGACACATCCTATTACCTGTTGTTTGGTAGATAGTTGGACTGGCGTGTCGTAGTTGCTTGCTCAAGTGTTGTTGCATGTCGTCAAGCACCACTGTTGTTGGAAGACTGCCATATTCTTTATGTTGGAGATGATTATAACTTTAATTACCATTTAATAACTAAAATTGAAGTAGGTAAATAATGCAGAGGCACAGGTGGGCAATAGATGTTATTTGGTTTTTAACCGTCCACTTGTGTCCTGTAGGACCCCGAGTACTTGATACCTGTTCTTTGAATATTCGCACTATCCGCATGTGGGACCATGAATCCCCCTAGCCAGAGCTTGAGTCATATTTATTTCTTGGGGCCACAAAGTAGTTTGGGGCTTTATTACTATCCTGTACTTATGCCATGCTTTACTGCTTATTTACGATTGCGCGTGGAGCGCCTGTACTGTTTAGGAACAAATGTGGAATATTTTCGCGGTATCGACAAGCCCAGTCACACTTTCGGGTTCCCTGTCGTTTACAGCCATTGGCACAAACCTCTGGGTCCGTCTCGGAGCCGGCCAACTTCGTCGCGGGTAGCTTGGTGGGGTGGCCCCCTGAAATTTATATGAATCTTGCAATTGCTCTGTCGTGATGCCTCGTTGGGTTTTTATTTGGTTTTTCCCGAGGTTGATCGTGCGTGTGTTGCTATTTGTGCCCCCTGCAGGGTAAAACTTTCTGAAAGCCGTGTCCGCGGTTATGGACGACTTGGAGCACAGTATCTCGATCATAGACAACTATAACTAAATTAGTGCTATAAATTTGACTTGATAATGACTAGTAATCAGCTTCACTATAATGGAATGGCTAATTAAAAGTGCCAACAATTGCTGGTTTGGGTTGTCACCTGTTACCAGTGTATCTGACTAGTAAGTTTTGCAACTACAACAGAATGGCTAAATAAAAGTACCAACAACTGCTGGGTTTTGGGATACCTCATGCTATATGTATCTGACTAGTAAGTACTACAACTACAACGGAATGGTTAACTAAAACTGCCCACTGCTTATTATATCAGGATGACTCATGCTATTTATATCTGACTAGTAATTGCAGCAACTATAACGAAATGAATAAAACTGCCAACTGTGTGAGTTCCTCGGTTGACTTTCTCGGTTGGTATCGAGGGGGAATACCAGGATGGGTTTGTTGGTGTTAGAATCAGGTTGGATCCGAATAGGTCTTTCTTATCCCTATCTGATAGCCGCCAGATGTATTGAGTCTCTATAGGTTGTTTAGTGCATGCTGCGCTGCCGCTTCAGTCCACCATACCTATGTAGGCGAGGACCGCCGAATTCTAGTCTCGCCGTGTACTGGCCTCAGTACTGACCGCTCTCTTTTTTTCTTTGCCCTTTGTCGGCATCCCTTTTGTTTAAGCAGGTTTTGAGATCGACGTCGTTAGCAGGGTTACCCTTCCGGCTTGGCCTGGGCAGGGTTATGGACGCCATTGGTTATTCTTTAGGGCTCTTAGCTCAATTTGCATCTTGTCCGTACTCGGACGCTGTATCGTTTCAAAGGTGATTTGGATCTTTGTATTGTATATCTGTATTCTTGACTCCTTGAGTCATTGTTGTATATATATGTTCTGTGTGTTCCATTGTGGACTATTGTGTAATGGTATTACTTCGTTTTCCACCCGCACGAAAGTGCCTGGTGGGCACCTTTGAATTGTTTCTATGCGGGTTTGGCGGGAATCGCTGGAACTTGCATAGGGTCGATACTAAGGGTGTTACAGAGTGGTATCAGAGCCCAGCAGTTACGATACCCCACTGGTCCAGCCTGTAGGATAACCTAGCTAACGGTCGCTATAGAGTGTTAAAACTATTTAAAAAAAATCGGTTGGATAGATCTGATTAGGTCTGCTTTTACTCCTTACCCCTTTACTATTCTCCTCTTACCTCTGCGTGTTTTGAATCGGCTCTCTTATCTTTTCTTCGAGTCCAGGAATTCTCGTGGTTGGGTTTCCGTCGTACCTTCAGGGTTTCGCTTCCATCCTTTTCTAACGGTGCTTCAACATCCGACCTTCATGCCATCTGATGAATCTTTCATCTGTTGTACCTTTCAGTGGACCAAAAATTCACTAAATTTTTTCTTTCTATCATCCGGTGTTTTCCGATACGACGAAGTCATCTATATCAGATCTGATGAGAATCTCCATCCCTCCTTTGTTTCTGAACCTCGCTTGTCGAGATCTTCAGTCTAAATTCCGAGAGTTGGTTGCATAATTCACCTATTCATGTGCAGAGTAATGCTTTGGGTGCGCGATGGACTGATCACCATCCGACTACTCTTATCATTCGCTCTTGTATATTGAATCAGTGGATTAAGCAATTATACTCATTTCACAGAAGTTGATGGCCTTCCCATTTCGGGACCTCGACCTTCTTCTTTGTTTATACGGAGTGTTCTCTCGACGAACAAGAGCATCAACCCTTGTTGTTGGTGTCGCGGATTTCAAGACGAAGAAGAATCCTTGTTAGTGGTGTCGCGAGGATCTACACGAAGCGAGAAGGTTTAGACCATCGGTCTTCTTCCCCATACCAGGAGACGGATCTCGAGGGCGAGATCCATTGTTAGTGGTGTCGAATTGTAGCACCCCGGGTAAAACCACTACTAGAAAATCGTCTGCATTTACCTCTGTGCACCATCATGTCATCAGCATGCATCTATTTGCCTAAAAACTATTTTATAAAGTCTATCTTTGTTTTCTAAATACTCCCCTCTCGCCTTCAAACATAAATCCTTGGTCCATCTGGATCCTTTATTTGTCTAAAACTATTTATAAAAGGATATTTAAAAACTAAATAAAAATCTAAACTATTTTACCGGTGGAGACCGCCACCGGCCAGGCCCAAAGGCCCAGCTGGCAGCCGCCTAATACCCCATATACAAATCTAAACCCTAACCCTAATCACAGAACTACCCTTTCCAAACCATATCCTCAAACCGGTCAAACCCTAACCCACCTAGTGCCTTCATGCCGCCGCCACCCACCCGCTGCACAACAGCCGCAGCACACCACATCTCCACGCGTCCCAGCGCCAGGCGCACCCCACCCGTATACCGCACCCGCGACCGGCCACCCACTCCCAGCGACCCTCCTCTCTCGCTCTCCCTGCACGCGCTAGCGAGCCCTCCCTTGCATAGATCCCACCTGCCACGCCCCCTCCTGGCCCCACACTTGAACGACCCCATGCTCCCGTCCCCATCACGAACCCCCACCTCGCGAGTCCCCAAACCAGCCTCGCTTCCCAGTCCGCCGCCAGGAACCCCGCCCCTCTCCTCTGCATCGTCCAGCCGCCGTCCAAGGCCTCCCCGACCTCGCCTCCTCACCTCGCCGCCACCTTCAGGATCCCGACCTCCCCTCTCCATGGCCTCGTCCGCCTCCGTGGGTGCTCCTCCACCGCCGACCCCTGCTCTCGCCGTCGCCCGAGCCTGACGTCCTCTGCCCCGCCGTCGTTGGCCGCGAGCAGCCCGAGCCCGCGCCTCTGCGAGCCAGGCAGGCCTCTGCCTCTCCTTCCCGGGGCCCACCTCCTCTGCAGCGGCCGTCCCCGCCAAGCATGTCGACCCTGTGAGCTCTGACCGGCCCTGCCGCTCGCCACCCCTCTCGTCCGCCTCCTGTCGTCTTTGCAGCCGTGCAAGACCCCCGTCCTCGAGCTCGTCAACGGCCGTGTCGCCCCTCTCCTGTGTCCTGCACCTTGCGGCCGCATCCGCCAAGCCGTCACTGCTGTCAAGCTCGTCGTTCAGGCGGTTCCTTGCCTGATTTGGCTTTGTTCAAGTGTTTGCCTCGCGGTGCTCCTCGTGTTTGGTGAAGTCCCGTTGAGGTGGTGGGGAACATGTTGAGTAGTTGGCACAGGCAGCTGCAGATCCCTGCTGATATAATGTACACGTTAAGTGCTTTCTCCGTGCGATCCAAGACGGTCGTTGTGATTCTGTCGACAAGAACTTCTTCCAGATCCGGAGCTCGAGGCCTTTGATACGGAGGACCGAGACCACGGAATGACAAGGGCTTCTATCGAACCCGAAGTCATGAAGATCGCCATCATGGAACCTCAAGACCCCCAAGATCGTCGATTCGACATGTGTGACCCCTATCCGAGATCCTCATATTTTTATAATATATGACTTTGTCGTTTGTTGCATATGAATTGAGCATCCTTGCATATATATTGTGGGTTTGGGGGTCTTATGCCGATTCACCTCATAATTAAATATGGGGTCCATATGCGGGCAAATCTAGACTTATATTGGCCCCATTTAAATTTGTGTAGCGAACCGGTGCTATCTTTTGCCTTGTTAATGCAACATTTAAAATGCGGGTTTGGTAGATAGTTGGACTGGCGTGTCGTAGTTGCTGGCTCAAGTGTTGTTGCGTGTCGTCAAGCACCACAGTTGTTGGAAGACTGCCATATGCTTTATGTTGGAGATGATTATAACTTTAATTACCGTTTAATAACTAAAATTGAAGTAGGTTAATAATGCAGAGGCACAGGTGGGCAATAGATGTTATTTGGTTTTTAACCATCCACTTGTGTCCCGTAGGACCCCGAGTACTTGATACCTGTTCTTTGAATATTCGCACTATCCACATGTGGGACCATGAATCCCCCTAGCCAGAGCTTGAGTCATATTTATTTCTTGGGGCCACAAAGTATTTTGGGGCTTTATTACTATCCTGTACTTATGCCATGCTTTACTGCTTATTTACAATTGCGCGTGGAGCGCCTGTACTGTTTAGGAACAAATATGGAATGTTTTCGCGGTATCGACAAGCCCAGTCACACTTTCGGGTTCCCTGTCGTTTACAGCCATTGGCACAAACCTCTGGGTCCGTCTCGGAGCCGGCCAACTTCGTCGCGGGTAGCTTGGTGGGGTCGCCCCCTGAAATTTATATGAATCTTGGAATTGCTCTGTCGTGATGCCTCGTTGGGTTTTTATTTGGTTTTTCCCGAGGTTGATCGTGCGTGTGTTGCTATTTGTGCCCCCTGCAGGGTAAAACTTTCTGAAAGCCGTGTCCGCGGTTATGGACGACTTGGAGCACAGTATCTCGATCATAGACAACTATAACTAAAGTAGTGCTATAAATTTGACTTTATAATGACTAGTAATCAGCTTCACTATAATGGAATGGCTAATTAAAAGTGCCAACAATTGCTGGTTTGGGTTGTCACCTGTTACCATTGTATCTGACTAGTAAGTTTTGCAACTACAACAGAATGGCTAAATAAAAGTACCAACAACTGCTGGGTTTTGGGATACCTCATGCTATATGTATCTGACTAGTAAGTACTACAACTACAACAGAATGGTTAACTAAAACTGCCCACTGCTTATTATATCAGGATGACTCATGCTATTTATATCTGACTAGTAATTGCCGCAACTATAACGAAATGAATAAACTGCCAACTGTGTGAGTTCCTCGGTTGGTATCGAGGGGGAATACTAGGATGGGTATGTTGGTGTTAGAATCAGGTTGGATCCGATTAGGTCTTTCTTATCCCTATCTGATAGCCACCAGATGTATTGAGTATCTATAGGTTGTTTAGTGCATGCTGCGATGCCGCTTCAATCCACCATACCTATGTAGGCGAGGACCGCCGAATTCTAGTCTCGCCGTGTACTGGCCTCAGTACTGACTGCTCTCTTTTTTTCTTTGCCCTTTGTCGGCATCCCTTTTGTTTAAGCAGGTTTTGAGATCGACGTCGTTAGCAGGGTTACCCTTCCGGCTTGGCCTGGGCAGGGTTATGGACGCCATTGGTTATTCTTCAGGGCTCTTAGCTCAATTTGCATCTTGTCCGTACTCGGACGCTGTATCGTTTCAAAGGTGATTTGGATCTTTGTATTGTATATCTGTATTCTTGACTCCTTGAGTCATTGTTGTATATATCTGTTCTGTGGGTTCCATTGTGGACTATTGTGTAATGGTATTACTTCGTTTTCCACCCTCACGAAAGTGCCTGGTGGGCACCTTTGAATCGTTTCTATGCGGGTTTGGCGGGAATCGCTGGAACTTGCATAGGGTCGATCCTGAGGGTGTTACACAAGGAGCTCAAGAGATTTTGAAGCACTTGGGGATTTACCAAGGAGCTCAAGAGAATTTGACAAAGACTTGAAACACTTGGGGATTTACCAAGGAGTTCAGAAAGATTTGACAAGAGATCAAAACTGTTTTGAAAAGATAGGATAAAATTATTGCTTTCTGCAAATGAGCCTATAACCCTACTTAGCCAAATATGCATGTAATGATAGGATCCACTTATATTCTACATAGTAGTGAAACTTGCCAATACAATTCAAATGTATTGACCCTTGTGGCTGCAACTTGTTATGTTGCAGGTTTGTTTGATATTAGTGAAGTTGATTGATTAGGATTACAAAGTCTACAACCAACATGTTTGCCTGTGGCACTTTGAAGATGAAGGACCCCATGCTTATAGATATTCTGCTGCAATGTATTGTAATAGCCAAAAGAGCTATGTAAGATGTAATAAAATTATGTTATTCCTGGTTATAAAATTGTATTATGAACTTTGTTTCTTGATATTACATCTTAACTGTGGATGCTAGCTATTGATCCAGGGACTAGCATTGTAAACACGGGGATCTCTACCTTATTAAAGGTTGGGACCTCTACAACTTTGAGGTGCCTTTTACATGTTTTGTGGTACTAACCTACTAACAAGTTGCAATAGTGCCAGATGCCTGTTTTCTGCTTTTTTGTTTTCAGAAAAGTTAGTAAAGAAATATTCTCGGAATTGGACAGGACAATCGTCAAAGTCAATTACTTTCCGTGGGGAACAAGAAGTCTAGAGGGGATCAGGAGAGGCCGGCCAGGGGGGCCAGACCTACCCTAGGCGCGGGTGGGCCCTACCCCGCGCCTGGGAGGGGTGAGGGACCCCTGGATGCCTCCTCGGCCTCCCCCTTCGCCTATAAGAAGGCCCCGATGCAGAAACACTAAGAACCCGATCAAATCTCCACGGAACCTTCTGTAGCCGTCGCCACCATCGTCCCTAGATCGGGGAGGGGATCTGAAGTTCTTCCCGTCACCCTGTCGGAGGGGAGATCATCCCGGAGGCCTTCTCTCCGGTATGATGCGTGAGTAGTTCCACCTTGGACTATGGGTCCATGTAGTAGCTAGATGGTTGTATCTCCTCCTTTGTGCTTTCATGTATAGATCGTGTGAGCTCCGTTCATGATCAAGATCAAATCTATTTGTAATCATGCATGTTGTGTTTGCGGGGATTGATGGAGTGCTGATTTGATGTAGGAGCGCTTCATTGGGAACCCCAAGAGCAAGGTGTGAAGCAGCATAGCAACAAGTTTTCCCTCAGTAAGAAACCAAGGTAATAGAACTAGTAGGATGAAGTAAACGTCACAAAGATGTTGCAAGCAACACGGAGACCCGCACAACACAAACTCAAGACTTTGCCCCAACGAATCAGTGAGGTTGCCAAGCTCACTGGTTTGTTGTAACAAAGGATTAAACGTATGGAGTGGAAGGTAATGGTGGTTTGCAGCAAGTAAATGAGTAACAAAGGAAGATGTATCAATGGTAAAGATTGGATCGGGGTCCATAGTTCACTAGAGGTGCTCTCCTTAAATAATAACATGGCATGAAGGGTAAACAAATTACATCAGGGTAATTGACAGGAACTGAGCAAGGCATAACAATGCAATTACCAGTCAGAAAGATCCTATGAGCTTCGATTGGGCAATACAACAAGATACATAGATCTCCATCCAACTGCATCTATGACTAGAAGTCCACCTTCAGGTTATCCAGTATTAACTTGCAAGCAATAGACAACTGCTTTAAGCAAAGTGTGTAAGGTAAATAGTCCACATGTTCCATGAACAAGAGACCGTTGTTTTCTCCCTAGTAGCAACAACATATCTACAACCTTAGAGATTTATGTCACTTCCCTTGATTAAATAGAGGCATGAACCCACTATCGAGCATAAATACCCCCTTTTGGAGTCACTAGCAACTACTTGGCCAAGATAGCTACTAACAACGGAGAGCATGCAATATCACAAACAACACAGACATGGTAGAATCAATAAGACAAAACCATTAATCAATCTAACATAGTAATCTCAATATCCATCGGATCCCCGCAAACACAACATGCATGATTACAAATATATTAGATCTTGATCATGAACGGAGCTCACAAGATCTATACATGAAAGAACAAGGAGGAGATACAACCATCTACCTACTACATGGACTCATACTCCAAGGTGGAACTACTCACGCTTCATACCCGAGGCTGGCATGATGAAGAAGAAGGCCTCTGGAATGATCTCCCCTCCGGTAGGGTGCCGGGAAGAGCTTCAGATCCCCCCGATCTAGGGACAATGGTGGCGGTAGCTACAGACGGTTTCGTGGAATATTGATCCGGTTCTTAGGGTTTAGGCATCAGGGGCTTCTTATAGGCGAAGAGGCGAGGCTGGGAGGCGGCCAGGGGGCCCACACCCTGCCCAGGCGTGGCCCAGGGTGGGCCCGCGCCTGGGAGGGCCGCCCTGTAGCCGCCCTCCATCTCTCCTCTGGACTCCATGTTCTCCTCGATAGAATATTGACTTTTTCTTTTGTCCCGTCCAATTCCAAGAATATTTCCTTACTAGCTTTTCTGGAACCAAAAACAGCAGAAAACAGGCAACTGGCACTATGGCAACTTGTTAATAGGTTAGTACCAAAAAACATATAAAAAGAACTTCAAAGTGTGGACAAGACAAAGCAAAGTATTGTAATATCCCTCCCTTTATAAAGGTAAGGATCCCTGTGATTGCAATGCTAGTCCCTGGATCAATGCTAGCATCCACAGTTTAAGATGAAGTACACAGAAACAAAGGTCATTATTACATATCATTCCAGAGACAAACATAGTCTTTTACAAACTCCATGGCCACACGCCTAATACAAGAGTTCAAATATAGAATAAGATAAATAAGTCTTCATCTTCATGTGCCACAGGCAAGCATGTTGAGTGTAGACTCATAACCCCTAATCATCATCAGAATAACCTGCAACATCACAAGTTACAGCCACAGTGGGTCAATGCATTGGAATAGTATTGGCAAGTGATACCTTAGTAGAATATTAACATCTAAATACTATATGAATTTGGCTAAGTGTAGCTTAGGCTTGCTTTGCTCAAAATAGGTTTTACCTATTAGTTGAAAACACTAAGTTTTTCTTTGACAAAACTTTCCAATGGAATCACCAATAGAAATTGGTGAACCTTCACCCTTGTTCAACCACAAGTTTTAACTTAGAAATTGGGATGAGGAGATTCTTGATAGCTTCCATGTCTTGATGCTCAAGTTGTCCAATACCAGGGACATGGCTAAGTACTTAGATTCTTCCATCTGTAGAGGTTGTGCACTTTCCCCACAAGACTTGATTTTCACCAAGACAGGACCTTTCAGAAGCCTTCCCTTAGACCAAATGTACGCGTTCCAAACCTATCATCCCACTACCACCAACTGTCCAAATGGCTAAGTTATTGCAACCTATATGATCCAGGCAGAGCCCATATTGCCATGTGGTTGCATTAGAAGCTTCTTAACATTTGGCATCTCAAATCCCTTTGTTCCTGGGTGGCTTTGCACAAGTGAGATACACAAGGTAAACCATAGAAATGGGCCTTGTGTGACCACTCAACACAAACCATTCTTTCCATTCCACCCAGGTGTTTCATTCACTTAGTTGTTTTATTAAGCAAAAACACAAGTTAAAGACTTAGAAATATTTCACATAGCAGGAATATATAACCACCCTTGGTTGCTACTAGCTAGGCTAAGCATGGCAATGGTAAGCATCTTAACTTAGAGAAATTTCTAACAATTCTACAACTACTAGGATTTCCCAAGCATAGCATATAGATACTTACCAAAATATTCATGCAAGTCCTATACAAAACATTTCTAGTGCATGGTTGAACAATATAGGAATAAAATCATGAAGCACCACTTGCCTTGGTAGTTTGGGGAGTAGCAACAATCTTCACAACCACAATCACTATTTGCACCAAAATCTACACATAAAATTTTGGCACCAAAGTCACATAACAAAATATACAAACAAAAATATATGAATGCATGCAAATGCTATGTTATGTAATGATTTTTCTACACCAAACAAGATAAGTAAACAGGACTAAAACATAAACAAGTCCAAGATACTCAAAATAAACTTTATTTGATCTTTGAAACATTTTTCAAATCATTTATATAACCAAAATAAGCCTACACAAGTTTCTGCAAAAACAACCATTTTTACAGAGTCAAAACATTAAACACATTGCATAAACAGATAGGATTTTCTCTCCTGATTCCAATGATATAAAGTTTGCAAAATTTGAACGTGGGAATCAAAAGTTATGAATTTTACAAGTTTGAAACACAAATAGATCTAAATTCAGTTTTTAAAACAAAGAACTAGCCACCCGGCAGCGTCTGATTGGCTGATACCGTTTCGCATCGGATCACACTCGCGAACCGTTAGATCTAACTTAACACGCACGGCTCAGATCGTTACTTATCGCTTCGCTCCAGATCTAATCTAGAGCCCTGGATCTAGATCCTACGGCTGCTAAGCATGCGACCAAAGATGGGCGGCGCCAGCGGCTGCCGTGCGGCGGCGCGGCTCTGTCAGAGAAGTTTCCGGCGGTTTAGGTCGTGCGGGGAGGAGTGGGGATGCTTACTGGGTTCGCGTGGTTGCTGCGGTGCTCGAGGTGGTCAAGGGAGGGACAGGGGCGCACCGTGGAGGTCACTGGGGCTCATCGGAGTTATGCGCGGCGTCGGGTGCTTGCAGATGTTGACGTTGCCGAAGATTTGAACCGCCCTAGCACGAACCAGATATATCAGGAGGTGCGCAAGGTCACGGCGAGCATGATAGTATCGAGGAGAAGGCAAGGGGTGCTCGGAGATTACCGTGATTTCTAACCGGAGATGAGAGAGGTGTCGGGCACTTGTGGTGGTTGTCGAATCCGTCGACCTAGGTCACGAGCAGACAAAACAAAGGCATGACATGAGTCACGTGAGCAAGGGAATCATGCTAGCATGAACGAGACAGACTGGGGTGGACGGAGCTCACCGCAATGTCTCATCGGAGTTGCTTGGGCAGCGGCTTTGTAGACTGAATTCTGGGCAGCCCGGTGGCGGAGAGAGTGTGACGAGTAAGGGGAAAGACTCGCGGTGCGGAGAGGTTTAAGTAGGCAGAGGCTCGGTAGGAAACGCTTGCTGAATCAATGGCAATTACGTCGCGCTATCAACGGCAGCAACGGCAGCGGCGACGCGGTCTGTCACGCGATCTGGGGAAGATGATGACTTGGCGTGTGGGGCCAGCGAGTCAGCGACGGTTGGTAGAGTTGCGCGCGTGAGAGACAGAGGGAAAGGAAATCCCCGGGTGGGCTGTTTTGGCTGTTGGGCTGAAAAGGTGGCGCCAGGCCCAGTTCTGTATTCCCATTATTTTCCTTTTTCTAATTTGATTTTCAGGAATCTTTTTCAAATGGATTTGAATTCCAAAACTTTCTGGACTTTTATAAAGTGAAACCTTCATAATTTTGGGCATAAAACCAAGCTGTCTTGCAGGACTTGTTTGGTTCATTTGAAAATTTTAAAATAAACAGTGCCTTAGCACAAGATTTGATAAAGATATATAAATGGTTTAAAAACCATATTTTGTTTTTTGGAAATTTTGTTCCAGCTTTGGAACTCATCAAACAATCCTGTGAGCACACAACAATGGTTTTAAAACAAATATTCTCTCACTATAGAGTAGCATTGGATTCAAAGCTTGTCCACATGAAATAATGAGCACTCAATGCTTCTGTTTTCTTCAAATGACTTTGAATTTAAACTCTAAATGATTATGCATGCAAGGATGATATGCAATGTTTGAAAACATGATTTTAGGGATGTTACAAATCTAACCCCCTTAAGGTGAATCTCGTCCTCGAGATTCGGATTGGCTAGCAAATAGGTGAGGGTGGTCTTTCCGAAGATCATCTTCTCTTTCCCATGTTGCTTCTTCTTCGGAATGATGGTTCCATTGAACTTTGCAGAACTTGATAGTCTTAGTCCAAGTAACTCTTTCTGCAGTCTCAAGGATCTTGGTAGGTTTTTCCTCATAAGTGAGATCACTTTCCAATTGAACCTCCTCCAAAGGTATGGTATCCTTCAAAGAAGTCTCTTCCATCTCTGGATGGCATTTCTTAAGCTGACTCACATGAAACACATTGTGAACGGCAGACAATTATTCTGGCAATTCAATATCATAAGCTACTTCTCCTTTACGACTCAGAATCTTGAATGGTCCAGCATATCTTGGGGCCAATTTTCCTTTGACTCCAAATCTCTTCACTCCACGAAGTGGTGACACTCTAAGATAAGCTCTATCACCCACTTCATAGGTGACTTCTCTACGCTTATGATCTGCATAGCTTTTCTGTCGAGAGTGTGTTATCTTCAATCTGTCCTTAACTAGTTTGACTTTCTCTTCAGCCTCTTTGATTAGTTCTAGTCCGAACAAACTTCTTTCTCCGACACCATTCCATAGTAATGGGGTGGTACACTTTCTCCCATAGAGAAACTCAAATGGTGCCATCTCAATACTGGCTTGATAGCTGTTATTGTAAGAGAATTCTGCGTAAGGCAGACTTTCATCCCAACTAGCTCCATAATCTAGAGCGCATGCTCTCAACATGTCTTCAAGAATCTGGTTGGTTCTTTCTGTCTGACCATCAGTCTGAGGATGAAAAGCAGTGCTGAATTCCAATCTCGTTCCTAATGACTCATGTAGTTGCCTCCAAAAATGAGAAGAGAATTGAGTTCCCCTATCAGACACAATACTCTTGGGTACTCCATGCAGGCATACAATCCTACTCATATAGATTTTGGCTAACTTAGCACTTGTATAGGTTGTTTTCACGGGTATGAAATGAGACACTTTAGTTAGGCGATCCACTACTACCCAAATAGAATCATATCCTGACCTGGTCCTTGGCAATCCAGTGATGAAATCCATGCCAATCTTGTCCCACTTCCAATCAGGAATAGGTAGTGGTTGTAGCAATCCTGCTGGCTTCTGATGTTCCGCTTTCACTCTACTACATACATCACACAAAGCAATATGTTCGGCGATGTCCTTCTTGAGATTATTCCACCAAAATCTTTCCTTCATATCCATGTACATTTTGGTGTTACCCGGATGAATGGAATATGGTGAGTTGTGCGCTTCTTGTAAAATCAGTTTCTGAAGCTCCGGATCTTGTGGAACACAGATACGGTTTCCATACCATAAAGTACCCTGTTCGTCTTCATGGAATCCTTTGGCTTTTCCTTTGCCAATCTTTTCTTTGATCTCTTCAATTTCCTTGTCTATCTTTTGGGCTTCTTTGATTTTGTCCAACAAAGTGGGTTGAACATCCAATGACATGAGATGTCCTTCAGGCACAATCTCCAATCTGAGATCTCTAAATTGAGCACACAGATCATCTGGCAACTCTCCCTTAGTAAGGCCATTTACAAAAACCTTACGGCTTAGAGCATCTGCTACAACATTTGCTTTACCGGGGTGGTATTGCAAACTCAAGACATAGTCCTTGATGAGTTCTAGCCATCTCCTTTGTCTCATGTTAATTTCTTTCTAGGTGAAGATATACTTCAAACTTTTGTGATCTGTGAACACTTCACATCGCTTTCCCAAAAGATAATGTCTCCATGTTTTGAGTGCATGGACAACAAAGGCTAACTCTAAATCATGAGTAGGGTAATTTACTTTATGAGTTTTGAGTTGTCTCGAGGCATAAGCCACAACTTTCCCTTCTTGCATTAGCACTGCATCCAATCCATGATGAGATGCATCACAATACACTTGGAAATCTTTCTCCAAATCTGGCAGACATAAGACTGGTGCTATCACTAGTCTCTTCTTCAATTCTTGGAAACTGAGTTCACATCCTTCAGACCAAGCGAATTTCTTGTCTTTCTTTAGTAACTCGGTCATTGGCTTATCTACCTTGGAGAAATTCTCAATAAATCTTCTATAGTATCCTGCCAAGCCAAGGAAACTACGAACCTCTTTTACTGACTTAGGAGATTCCCATTCAGTTACAGCTGACACTTTAGCAGGATCAACCGCTACACCATCTCCTGACACAACGTGTCCGAGAAATCCAACTTCATTTAACCAAAAATTCACACTTGCTGAATTTGGCATAGAACTTATGCTCTCTAAGCTTCTCAAGTATCAAACGCAAATGTCCTTCATGCTCTTCTTTGCTCTTGGAGTAGATCAAAATGTCATCGATGAAAATGACAACAAACTTGTCAAGGAACTCCATGAACACCTTGTTCATCATATTCATGAAGTAAGCTGGTGCATTAGTCAAACCAAATGGCATCACAGTGTATTCATACAATCCATACCTAGTGGTGAAAGTTGTCTTAGGTATGTCTTGTTCTGTTATCTTAAGCTGAAAATATCCTGATCGGAGATCAATCTTTGAGAACACACAGGCTCCTTCTAACTGATCAAACAAATCATTGATTCTAGGCAAAGGGTATTTGTTCTTGATAGTCACCTCATTAAGTGAACGGTAATTAATGCATAACCTTTGACTTCTATCCTTCTTTTCCACAAACAAAACTGGTGCTCCCCAAGATGAAGAACTTGGTTGAATAAATCATTTCTGCAACTGTTCTCCAAGTTGTTTCTTGAGTTCTTTCAGCTCATCAATTGACATCTTGTATGGTCTCTTTGCTATCGGTCCCGATCTTGGTAGCAAGTCAATCAGAAATTCCACATCTCTATCTGGTGGCATTCCCGGCAATTCTTCCGGATATTCACTCACAATTGGCACACTGTCTATGCTAACCCCCTTAAGAGAATTTAGCTTACTCCCTTTCGGTTCAAAGTTAGTCTTGAATCTAATCCTTTTATTTTCTGGAGTTGTGAGTGTGACTGTATGGTTGGCACAATCTAGCACTCCCTTGTGCTTAGTCATCTAGTCCATCCCCAAAATGACATCCAATCCTTGGGAATTTAGGATTATCAGATTAATGGGAAACTTATACTTCCCAAACTCTATGACTAGATCATGACATCCTGAGTTCACTATCATTTCTCCGCCAGGAGAACTTACTTTTATAGGGCACCCAATAGTTTCTACTGGAAGTTCATTTCTTTCAACAAATGCTCTTGATATGAATGAATGTGATGCACCAGTATCAAAGAGAACAAATGCTGGAACAGAATTGAGTTTGAACTTACCAGCAACAGCATCAAGTTCCTCATAGATTTCTTCCACATTGATGTGGTTCACCTGTCCCTTCTGGAAAGGGTTGGGCTTGTTGGGTCCCTCAACTTTCTTTTCTGGGCATTCATTTGCATAATGTCCCATCTTCTTGCACTTGAAGCATTCAACATGACTGAGATCCTTCTTGACAGGCTGGTTTCCACTACCAGTTCCACTTCCATTGTGGTGGTTCTTGTACCCACTCTTGTGATTCTTGTACTTGTCATTGTCATGAATACGGTGATGCTTGTTGTCATGATGACGGTTGTGGTTGTGGTGGCTGTTGTACTTTCCATGCTTGTGGGATCCAGAACTCCCACTATCATCATAATGGGAACGCTTGTGAGACGATCCCGAGCTATGCTTGTCAGAGTGTTTCCTCTTTCTGCTTTCAACCTGTTTCATCTTGCTCTCCAAGATGGTAGCCTTGTCACAAAGAGATTAATAAGTGGGGACATAGGCCACAGCTAACTGCAGGTTCAGTTCATCGTTCAATCCTTCTAGGAACTTCTCCTTCCTCTTGGCATTAGTGTCAACTTCATCCGGTGCATATCGCGCCAGACTGTTGAACTCCTCAATATATTCAGCCACGCTGCGGTGGCGCTGCTTCAGATTATGGAATTCCTTCTTCTTCAAGCTCATCATTCCAGATGAGATGTGAGCTGTACGGAAACCATCTTCAAAGATAGCCCATGTCACATCCTCAATGGGAGTGGTGATCTGGAAGTTATCCCACCAAGTAGCTGATGGTCCTTCCAACAAGTGTGCTGCAAATCTGACTTTCTCCTCATCCGTACAGCCAACAGTTACCCAATCCTTGCTCACTGAGCGTAGCCAATCATTGGCCACCATGGGATCAGTAGTTCCTGAGAACTTTGCTGGCCTCAGTCTTAGGAATCTGGTGAGCATGTCAAAACCTGGTGGATTGTTCTGATTGTTGTTGTTGTTGTTATTGTTGTTGTTGTTGTTATTGTTGTTGTTCTGATTCTGCATGAAAGTAGTCATCATTTGCATCAGATGTGCTTGTGCTGTCATCAGCTGTTGCATCTCTGGGGTGACATTGTTGTTGTTCGGGTTGGGGTTGGCACGCCGAGGAGGCATCTGTGGTTTTCAATAAGGATAAGAATGAGATACCCATAGATGCTTATTATGCACAATACAACACCTAGACAATCACAAAAAAGCATCAAAATAACAAAAGTTCAACAACATAGACATCAAGTTTTTGAAAAGCAAACATACCAATAGCAAGCCATCCACATGTTGGATGGTCATTGCAACTCAATAATCAAAAGCATGGTAAATAAAAGGTAATTGAGTAGTCATCACTACTCCTCTGCATCAACCTCCTCATCAACAAGTGTAAGACCTGCATTCTCCATAGCGGTCTTGTATTCCTCGACATTGGCAGTCAAGGCCTCTACTTTGGCTTTGAGAGCCCTCTTCTGTGAACTAAGCCTATCAATCACACCCTGCTGATGCTCGAGCTCGAAGTCCTTGGCCTCTAGTTCTGTAGTCATCTCTCGAATCCTCTTGTTCCTATCTTGGACTCTTCTCTCTTGACTCTTGAACTTTCTATCCTGACTCTCGAACTTGGCCTCCATTTCTTTGAATCTCTCATCTTGCTCCGCGAAGAGCTTATCCTTCTCACGAAGCTGCACCTGGAGCTCGTCATTGCTAAGCATGACGTTGGTCCTATCAGTATCTAGGTGCCTAAGAAGAACCTCTAGGTCCTGGAGGTATAGACGAATCAGCTCTGCCGTCTCTCTAGTAGCATCCTCGAACTCAATAGCCTCACCATCCTCGTCGTGTATTCCGAAGGCGTGGAAGTGAGTACCTCTAATCTCCCAAGATTGTCTCCCTAACAGACGCGCAAGTAAATCCTGCATGACTACCTCTAGGCCTCTCTCCCTGTCGTCATGCATAAACTTGAAGATGATTGCCTCCGTAGTAGGTTCAGTCTGGCGTCCTGGCTGATTAACCTTGAAGCCCCAAAGGTCCTTCCTCTCATAATTGGTAAGGGGAAGCACCATGATGCTAGGAAGAGGAAGATTGAGCATGCTAGTGAGCTCAATAAGACGAGTGCCAAAACGAGTTCCCTTGAACTCTTCGGCCGTGTTGATAGTAACATTAGGCATCTATTTTATAAGACAGGAAGAAGTTAGATTCAACAACAATATAAAATACACAAGACAAGTATCACAAGCATATCATTGACAAACAAACACACAAGTCATGGTATACATATTACAAGCATCCTAGATTCCATATAACTTAGTCAAAATTTTGGAAATATAATGATAAGTGTGGTGGTCCAACTAACAAGGCACATTACATCTTTCACTCTCTAGTCTAAAGGCTATCAAAGCATCCTTCTATCAATAGAGATGAGAAAGAAGATTAGAAAAGTTTACTAGAAGAATAAGACAAGTGTGGAAGTTGTTGAATTTTTTTCCTTAGTGGTTTCTAATCCAATCCTAGGGTCATAATCCTACAGGCAACATAGTGCTCTGATACCATCTGTAAGATACCTCCCTTTATAAAGGTAAGGATCCCTGTTATTGCAATGCTAGTCCCTGGATCAATGCTAGCATCCACAGTTTAAGATGAAGTACACAGAAACAAAGGTCATTATTACATATCATTCCAGAGACAAACATAGTCTTTTACAAACTCCATGGCCACAGGCCTAATACAAGAGTTCAAATATAGAATAAGATAAATAAGTCTTCATCTTCATGTGCCACAGGCAAGCATGTTGAGTGTAGACTCATAACCCCTAATCATCATCAGAATAACCTGCAACATCACAAGTTACACCCATAGTGGGTCAATACATTGGAATAGTATTGGCAAGTGATACCTTAGTAGAATATTAACATCTAAATACTATATGAATTTGTCTAAGTGTAGCTTAGGCTTGCTTTGCTCAAAATAGGTTTTACCTATTAGTTGAAAACACTAAGTTTTTCTCTGACAAAACATTCCCAAGGAATCACCAATAGAAATTGGTGAACCTTCACCCTTGTTCAACCACAAGTTTTAACTTAGAAATTGGGATGAGGAGATTCTTGATAGCTTCCATGTCTTGATGCTCAAGTTGTCCAATATCAGGGACATGGCTAAGTACTTAGATTCTTCCATCTGTAGAGGTTGTGCACTTTCCCCCACAAGACTTGATTTTCACCAAGACAAGACCTTTCAGAAGCCTTCCCTTAGACCAAATGGACGCGTTCCAAACCTATCATCCCACTACCGCCAACTATCCAAATGGCTAAGTTAGTGCAACCTATATGATCCAGGCAGAGCCCATATTGCCATGTGGCTGCACTAGAAGCTTCTTAACATTTGGCATATCAAATACCTTTGTTCCTGGGTGTCTTCCCACAAGTGAGATTCACAAGGTAAACCATAGAAATGGGCCTTGTGTAACCACTCAACACAAACCATTCTTTCCATTTCACCCAGGTGTTTCATTCACTTAGTTGTTTTATTAAGCAAAAACACAAGTTAAAGACTTAGAAATATTTCACATAGCATGAATATATAACCACCCTTGGTTGCTACTAGCTAGGCTAAGCATGGCAATGGTAAGCATCTTAACTTAGAGAAATTTCTAACAATTCTACAACTACTAGGATTTCCCAAGCATAGCATATAGATACTTACCAAAATATTCATGAAAGTCCTATACAAAACATTTCTAGTGCATGGTTGAAAAATATAGGAATAAAATCATGAAGCACCACTTGCCTTGGTAGTTTGGGGAGTAGCAACAATCTTCACAACCACAATCACTATTTGCACCAAAATCTACACATAAAATTTTGGCACCAAAGTCACATAACAAAATATACAAACAAAAATATATGAATGCATGCAAATGCTATGTGATGATTTTTCTACACCAAACAAGATAAGTAAACAGGACTAAAACATAAACAAGTCCAAGATACTCAAAATAAACTTTATTTGATCTTTAAAACATTTTTCAAATCATTTATATAACCAAAATAAGCCTACACAAGTTTCTGCAAAAACAACCATTTTTATAGAGGCAAAACATTAAACACATTGCATAAACATATAGGATTTTCTCTCCTGATTACAATGATATAAAGTTTGCAAAATTTGAACGTGGGAATCAAAAGTTATGAATTTTACAAGTTTGAAACACAAATAGATCTAAATTCAGTTTTTAAAACAAAGAACTAGCCACGCGGCAGCGTCTGATTGGCTAATACCGTTTCGCATCGGATCATACTCGCGGACCATTAGATCTAACTTAACACGCATGGCTCAGATCGTTACTTACCGCTTCGCTCCAGATCTAATCTAGAGCGCTGGATCTAGATCCTACGGCTGCTAAGCATGCGACCAAAGATGGGCGGCGCCAGTGGCGGCGTTGCGGCGGCACGGCTCTGTCAGAGAAGTTGCCAGAGATTTAGGTCACACGGGGAGGAGTGGGGATGCTTACTGGTGCGCGCGGTTGCTGCGGTGCTCGAGGTGGTTGAGGGAGGGACAGGGGCGCACCATGGAGGTCGTTGGGGCTCGTCGGAGTTGTGCGCGGCGTCGGGTGCTTGCAGACGTCGACGTTGCCGAAGATTTGAACCGCCCTAGCACGAACCAGATATATCACGAGGTGCGCAAGGTCATGGCAATCATGATAGTATCAAGGAGAAGGCAAGGGGTGCTCGGAGATTACCGTGATTTCTCACCGGAGATGAGAGAGGCGTCGGGCACTTGCGGTGGTTGTCGAATCCGTCGACCTAGGTCACGAGCAGACAAAACAAAGGCATGACATGAGTCGCGTGAGCAAGGGAATCATGCTAGCATGAACGAGACAGAGTGGGGTGGACGAAGCTCACCGCAATGTCTCGCCAGAGTTGCTCGGGCAGCGGCTTTGCAGACTGAATTCTGGGCAGCCCGGTGGCGGAGAGAGTGTGACGAGTGAGGGGAAAGACTGGCGGTGTGGAGAGGTTTAAGTAGGCAGAGGCTCGGCAGGAAACGCTTGCTGAATCAATGGCAATTACGCCGCGCTATCAACGGCAGCAACGGCAGCGGCGACGCGGTCTATCGCGCGATCTGGGGAAGATGACGACTTGGCGTGTGGGGCCAGCGAGTCAGCGATGGTGGGTAGAGTTGCGTGCGTGAGAGACAGAGGGAAAGGAAATCCCCGGGTGGGCTGTTTTGGCTGTTGGGCTGAAAAGGTGGCGCCAGGCCAGTTCTGTATTCCCATTCTTTTTCTTTTTCTAATTTGATTTTCAGGAATGTTTTTCAAATGAATTCAAATGGATTTGAATTCCAAAACTTTCTGGACTTTTATAAAGTGAAACCTTCATAATTTTGGGCATAAAACCAAGCTGTCTTACAGGACTTGTTTGGTTCATTTGAAAATTTTAAAATAAACAGTGCCTTAGCACAAGATTTGATAAAGATATATAAATGGTTTAAAAACCATATTTTGTTTTTTGGAAATTTTGTTCCAGCTTTGGAACTCATGAAACAATCCTGTGAACACACAACAATGGTTTTAAAACAAATATTCTCTCACTATAGAGTAGCATTGGATTGAAAGCTTGTCCACATGAAATAATGAGCACTCAATGCTTCTGTTTTCTTCAAATGACTTTGAATTTAAACTCTAAATGATTATGCATGCAAGGATGATATGCAATCTTTGAAAACATGATTTTAGGGATGTTACAAATCTAACCCCCTTAAGGTGAATCTCGCCCTCGAGATTCGGATTGGCTAGCAAATAGCTAAGGGTGGAACATAAAAAATTATAGATACGTTTCCGAAGTATCAAGCATCCCCAAGCTTAACTCCTGCTCGTCCTCGAGTAGGTAAGTGATAAAAGAATAATTTTTGAGGTGACATGCACCATTAAGAACAAGATCAAACCACTTGCAAGCATTGAAAGCTAGGACCAAAGACTCTAAACATGAGCATGAAAGATGGAGTTCTAACAATAAGACAAAGTAACTATGCATGCAACATGAAAGGCTACAAACAAAGATCATGAATAACATGCATTGAAAAACGTTTGTTTGTTTCACATACAGAAAACATAGCATAGTGGCATTCAGCTACTCCCTCATAGATTAGCAAATAGATGCATAGGACACCTTCAAAGTTCATAAGAGTGACTAGATACAAATAGAATAAGATCAAGTAATATCAACAATATGAATCAATCAATAAGTTTTGGGACAATGCACATAGAACTAAGAATGGCAACTATGCTCTCTTAACTGGTGCCTAAAGGTAGAAGGTGGAGACTCAATATAATGGTGGAAGAAAGGCCCTTCATAAAGGGACGAGGATTTCAAGTCTCAAAAAGAGCTTCCAAAAATTATGGTACTTGTTAGCTTTCAGCTCTCATTGCCCCTATCATAAGAATCTTGAAGTGATTAAGGTTAAAGTGAACAAACTATGGAGTATATGCTTGACAAAGTATAAGTTGGCAATCTCATGTCCCTTGAATATGAGGGCCGCACCTCATGCTACTCAACTTTAGTCACCTGTAAGTTCTTGTCATAGTAAGTACATGCGTATCATAGAGAACCGCCAACGGGGTACCCCTTGCACATGGTACGGGAGCTATCCCATAACTAAAATGACAAGGAAAGCAGACAATGAGCATCTCAGCAATCTTCTTATTTACCAAGGGAATCTGGTGCTTTTTTCTCTCTTTCCTCTTTTCTCAGTAAGTCTCTTTTTTTATAAGAATAAAGCTTCATAGATGTCACATCCCAAAATTTTCCAAATTTTGAAATGTGAAAAAATAAATAAACCAAATAAATAATTGTTGAAATTTAGGGTGAAAAGAAACTTTTTGCTTCTAAATGGAAACATCAAAACCCTTCTTGAACAAAAATTGAATGAAAAGGGAATCCATCAAAATTTCAATCAAGTGAAATGCATTCATCAATGAATGTATCTTGAAATTTAAACACTTGGAAAAGTTAAACCAAAACCCCAAATCTTAATGAAATAAATCATTTCCAAGATCTCTCTCTAAGACTATGGATTTGATCCATATAAAAATTCAGCAACAAACAATTTTAAATGATCAAACTTGATAAACAAAAATACCATAAAACCATAGAAACTGGTTTCATTTAATTTGGAGCCATGGATGAAAACTTATGAATTTAATAAGATAAAAGGAAATAATTTTCAAAGCTAATAAAGCTCCTATCTAAAATCCATACCACGTTGAGATAAAAGTAATCCTAAAAGGATATAAAAATATAAACAAATATTAAATAAAATTATACAAATTGGAATCACCAAATTTGGATCTATAAATAAAAAGATATGGATTTTATAAGACAAAGAAATAAATAAATAAATAAGGAATATTTAAAAGCCAAATGAAATCTTGGCCAAATCCATAAACAAATAAGATTTATAGAATAATAAAAAGTAGTAAAAGATTATTTAAAAAAAATCATATGGATTGAACCATATCCAATTTTATTTAAATAAAGACAAATTGTCTAAACTAAATAATAAATCCCAAGAAAATTATTTAGAAGACAATTTAAAACTTGAATCAAATCTATAAGCAAATGGAATAAAGATAATCCATATCCAAATAAAATAAGGGATAAAGAATATTCAAATAAAAGTATATGGGATTAAACCATATTCTAATTATATTTAAATGGAGACAAAATCCCTAATATAAATGATTAATCAAATCTTGAGAAAATAATAATTGAAATTACCAAAGTGGATTAAAAAGTTATCAAATTAACTTAAATGGAATAAAAGAGTTGTTTGAATAAAATTAATATGGTTTGGAACCATATTCAAATTATGTAAATAAATACAAAAAGCCTAATTGAAATAAATAATAAATCATGGGAAAATATTTGAATATTTTCCAAAGTGGGACAACTAATCAACTCCTAAATGATTTAAAACCTACTAAAAAGGTTGGGTGAAATTTAAATTCAAATGGAAGCTTGAATTAATGATTTGAATAAAGACACAAACCTCATTTAAATAAAAATTTGAATATTCTAAAATGGAATTTTAAACACATTACAAACTTACCGAAAAGGTTTGAGAAACATTTGAATTTAAACAAATCATTTGAATAAAATAATATGGATTGGAACCATATTTAAAATCTTATTTAAATAAATACAGATGTCTATTTTAATTAAATAATAAACCATAAGATAATAAAAGAAATTATTCTAAAATGGACTTTAAAATACATTGTTAAAACAGTATAAAAACCTACTGAAACTTTGGAAAATTTTGAAATCAAATGAGAGTTGAAATCATTTGAATAAAACCAAACCAGAAAATAGAAACAGAAAAAAGAAAACAAAAACAGATGGAGAAAAAAAATGAAAAAACAACCAGCCTAGCTAAACCTAGCCCAACCCACTGGCCCAATCTGGCCCAACGCAGCCCACTCTCTTCCCCCTCCATACGAATCGTTCTCACCAACAAAACGACCCGTGCCCTCACTGACCGAGAGACCCCACGCGTAACCCCTCACCTCTATGACTAATCGGCCCCACTGCCAGGTCATCATCTTCTCCACCCGCGCTGACCCATTCCCCCTCTCCTCGCCGTTTCTGCTTTGATTCCGCGGCATTAATTTGCATCAATGGCCGAGTAATTCTCGCTCGCAACCTCGCCCTCTTAAACGCCTCGCTCCCCTCTTCCTTTCCCCTCACTCGCCAGCTCCTCTCTGCCCCTAGGCTGCACAAATTGCTCCACGCACCACCACTATCTCCGACGAGCCTCCCTGCAAATTCTGGCCAACCCTCACCTCCTCTAGCCTCCTGAATCGCATGAGCATGCTCGCCTTAGCCGTGCGCATCTTCTAGAGGCCTCAGATTGACCGCGCGTGCCCCATAGCAGTGGCAACGATGATGATAGAGCGTCGCCGCTGTCTGCTGCAACTCCGACGAGCTCCTCACGGTGAGACCTGACCGCCCCCTCCTCTCTGGTTGCTACCCCTACAACTTACTCTCACTCGCGCATCTGACACACCCTATTTCTTGCCTTGGCGAGCATCGTAGCCTCGCCAACATCGACGAACAGACGCACCCATCGCCAGGAGCTTCTCCGGCAAACAATCGATGACAAACCTGTGCGCCCCTTGGTCTACGGCGACCACCTCGAGAATCAGCACTCCACGGAGAACCCGGTGAGACCCTTTTCCCTCTCCCTCGCTTCCTAGTTTCGCCAGAAACGTCACCGCCCGAGGGCCGCTGCCGCGCGTCAGACGCTAGCGCCGCCAGTTAATGGTTAGTGTAGCGCGAGCCGTTAGATCTAGATCTCGTGGCTGCGATAGAATCACTTAAAACGAAAGGGTATGCTAGATCTGTACTGTACGATCTCACTTAAATCCAACAGCTGTAGCTAATCGATCCACCTGAACCGGTACGCTCCAGTGAGAACGTGACACGTGGCCCTACCTATTGTTTTAAAAACAAAAATGATTTATTAGATGAGTGATTTTGTAAAATTCATAACTTTTTTTCTGCTTGGCCAAATTTTACAAATTTTATATCATTGGAATCAGGAAAAATAAATCTTTGCAATCATGCCCTTAGTTAACTATTTTGCTTCTAGAAAATTAGGTGTTTTTGCAGGAACATTTCTTGGCCTATTTTGAGTATAAAAATTATTCTAAAAATGATTTTAGGGTAAAATCTTTTGAAAATGATTTGTTTTGAACCTACTGACCAGAAACACAAACGTTTTGGTTTATAAGTATATTTTGTTAAACACAAGGAATTATTCCTTGAATAAAGGCATTTCTAGTGAAACAAAAATGTTTGCTATGATTTAAAAATGCTTTTTGAGTTAAACCTTTTGCAAATGGTTTGATTTGAACTCTCTGACCCTAAACATTAACTTTTGGGTTTAAAAATATATTTGATTAACCCTAGAAAATTATTCCTTTGAATAAAAAGCATTTCTAGTAAAACAAAAATGTTGCTATTATTTAAAAATGATTTTTGAGTGATTACCCCAGGGGCAATACCTGGTGTATCTCACTTGTGGAAAGCCACCCAGGAACAAAGAGATTTGAGATGTCAAATGTTGAGAAGCTTCAAGTGCAGCCACATGGCATTATGGGCTCTGCCTGGATCATATAGGTTGCAATAACTTAGCCAGATAGACATAAGGTGGTAGGGGGTGATAGGTTTGGAACGCGTCCATTTGGTCTAAGGGAAGGCTTTTGAAAGATCTTGTCTCGATGCATGTCGAGTCTTGTGGGTAAAGTGCACCATGTATCGAGAGAGTAAAATCTAAGTACTTAGCCGTGTCCCCGGCAATGGACAATTTGAGCATCAAGACATGGAAGCTATCAAGGATCTCCTCATCCCAATTTCTAAGTTAAAAACTTGTGGTTGAACAAGGGTTAAAGGATCACCAATTTTATTGGTAGATGCCTTGGGTGATTTTGACAAACAAAAACTTAGTGTTTTCAACTTATAAGGAAAACCTTAATTTGAGCAAACTAAGCCTAAGCTACACTTACCAAATGCATATAGATGATAGCTACCACAATTCTACCATAGTATCACTTGCGAATACAATTCAAATGTATTGACCCTTGTGATGTAACTTATTATGTTGCAGGTTTATTTGATGTTAGTGAAGTGTGTTGAATAGGATTACATGTCTACAACCAACATGATTGCCTGTGGCACTTTGAATATGAAGGACTCCATGCTATAGTTATATCTGCTGCATTGTAATGAGATAGCCATATGATCTATGTAAGGTGTAATGAATTATTTTATTCTTGGTTATAAAGTTGTATTATGACCTTTGTTTCTTGATATTACATCTTAAACTATGGATGCTAGCTATTGATCCAGGGACTATCATTGTAAACACAGGGATCTCTACCTTATCAGGTTGGGACCTCTACAGATGGTATCAGAGCACTGTGTTGCTTGTAGGATTGTAACCCTAGGATTGGGACTTGTGTAAGGTTCCCAACCTTTAATAAGGTAGAGTCCCCTGTGTTTATAATGCTAGTCCCTGGATCAATAGCTAGCATCCACAGTTAAGATGTAATATCAAGAAACAAAGGTCATAATACAACTTTATAACCAGGAATAAAATAATTTATTACATCTTTCATAGCTCATTTGGCTATTACATTACATTGCAGCAGAATATCTATAAGCATGGGGTCCTTCATCTTCAAAGTGCCACAGGCAGACATGTTGGTTGTAGACTTTGTAATCCTAATCAACACACTTCACTAAATCAATCAAACCTGCAACATAACAAGTTACAGCCACAAGGGTCAATACATTTGAATTGTATTGGCAAGTGATACTATGGTAGTATAGTGGAGTCTATCATCTATATGCTTTTGGCTAAGTGGAGTTGAGGCTTGCATTTCTCAAAATAGATTTTTCCTTATCATTTGAAAACACTAAGTTTTTGCTTGACAAAAATCACCCAAGGCATCTACCAATCAAAGATTGAAGATCCTTTAACCCTTGTTCAACCACAAGTTTTTAACTTAGAAATTTGGATGATGAGATTCTTGATTGCTTCCATGTCTTGATGCTCAAATTGTCCTTTACCAGGGACATGGCTAAGTACTTAGATTTTACACTCTACAGAGGTGGTGCACTTTCCCCACAAGACTTGGTTTCACCAAGACAAGATCTTTCAGAAGCCTTTCCTTAGACCTAGTGGACGCGTTCCAACCTATCATTCCCACTACCACCAACTGTCCAAATGGCTAAGTTCTAGCAACCTATATGATCCAGGCAGAGCCCATAATGCCAAGTGGCTGCACTTGAAGCTTCTCAACATTGGACATCTCAAATATCTTTGTTCCTGGGTGGCCATCCACAAGTGAGATACACAAGGTAAGCCATAAACATGGGCCTTGTGAACCACTCAACACAAACCATTCCTTCCATTCCACCCAGGTGATTCATTCACTTAATTGTTTTATTAAACAAACACAAGTCCTCAGACTTAGAAATTTTTCCAAAGTGTGAATATATATTCCACCCTTGTTTTCTATTAGCTAAGCTAAGCTTGATAGTGGTAGGAATCTTAGCTTAGGAAAATTTCTACTAAGGTTTCATCTACTAGGTTTTCCCATAGCATGGTTTATACTTAGCAAAAATTCCATGCAAGTTTTACTTAGAAAAATCACGAATGCATAGTGAAAATAATGGGACAAAAGTATGAAGCATCACTTGCCTTTTTGGTAGAGTATAGGTTCACTTCTTGATCTTTGCAATGTTCACACACTTCAAGTCACTACAATTCAATCAAGCAAACAATAATTCAATCTACCATTCAAGCATTTCATCACATAAAATAATAAAACAAAACAACACATGCAAACATGCAAAAGGGTTGTTTTATTTGTAAAAGTGGTTTCTAATGGGTCATAAACATTTGGATATACCTAATGGTCATTTTATAAAGTGGCAAAGTCATTTGCAAAAGGTTTCACTTTATAAACCATTTAAAACAAGGTATCATTTTATGTGTGTAGAAATGTTTTTACTAAGGCATTAATCTATAGGGTTCACAAAATATGTTTTCAGACCATAAAACTTTGTGTTTAGGGTCAGAGAGTTTGGAACAAAACATTCCCAAAGGTTTTCTTCCAAAACCATTTTTAATAAATAAACCATATTTTTATTTGACTAGAATTGGTTTTAAATCAAAGAATCATTATTTTTCTTCACCAAATATATTTTTGAAACCACAAAGTGTTTCCTATGGTCAGTAGGATCAAAACACACCATTTGCAAAAGATTTTATCCCCAAAATCATTTTTGAACAATTTTTACAATCTAAACAAGCATACATAAGTTTCTGCAAAAACAAACATTTTATGCGAAGCTTTTTACTAAACAAAGTGCATGGTTGGCTAGGGATTGTCTTGCTGAATCCATTGATATAAAGTTTGCAAAATTTGGACATGTGGTTTGAAAGTTATGGAATTTACAAAATTGGAAAACTAATAGATCAAATTCTGTTTAAATCAAACAGGCTGGCCACGTGGCTGTTCCTCATTGGACGATAACGGTTCGTGCGGATCAAGCATTGCGAGGCGTTGGATCAAAATGAGATCGTGCGGCACAGATCAGTTCTTACCCTTTCGCTTAAGTCGCCTGTTTCTACGCGTCCGATCTAAATCGAATGGCCCTGATCTATTTGACCACAAAGTGGCGGCGCTGGCGGCGGTGGTTGGCGGCGGCGCGCTCAGACGGTGCGGTCGTCGGTGATTTAGGAAGCAAGGGGAACAAAGGGGTAGCTCACCAGAATCACCGAAGCTTGCTGATGCTCAACGTGGTTGTCGTAGGGCAG
This sequence comes from Avena sativa, assembly GCA_916181665.1. Lineage (NCBI taxonomy): Eukaryota > Viridiplantae > Streptophyta > Magnoliopsida > Poales > Poaceae > Avena > Avena sativa. The sequence goes on from OV702296.1 coordinate 226,422,215, forward strand.
GGGGCGCACGGACGGGTCGGCAATCTCTCGCCAGAGTTGCTCTCTGGCACGTGTACGCACGGCCGTGGTCGAAGGCGAGCGTCTGGGTCGCAACTGATCAAGTAAATGTGTCAGGAGGGTGCGCAAGGTTTCCTAGGGTGTGAAAGAACTCACCAGAGGGAAAGGGGCGTGCTGGTTTGTCGGCTATTGCTCGCTGGAGTTGAAGCAGACCGTGGCGGCGCTCAGTCGAGGTGGTTGCCGACGCTCTGGGTCACCAGAGGAAGTGTGGCTGGGGTTAGTGGATGCGCAAAGTGATGGAGATCCAGTGAGCGTGAACTAGAGAGGAGGGGGCGGCGTGTACTCACCGCATTTGTCGCCGGAGTGCGTCGGATCCGCGGCGGTGCAAAAGGGAATTAGAGCAGCCTGGTGGCTCTCGAGGCGTGGTGTTTGGGGGGAAAGGAACAGGAGGGGGAGGTGGTTAAACGAGCGTGATCGCGGGGGATTTTAATTCGCAGAATAACTCGTATTGATTCGAATTAAGACGCGGAAGAAACAGTCAGAGGCGAGTTCATCGCGGGGGTGAAGACGACGATGACCTGGCTGTGGGGCCCGGCGTTAGTGAGAAAAGGGGAGGGAGAGCGGGGTCCATCTGTCATTGACTCAGTGGGTTCAATCGCGAGTAAAAACGGTTTGCTGCGGGTGGGGTGGGGATTGGGCTTGCTGGGCCTTATTGGGCTAGCCGGCTGGGCTGGCTCCTTTTCATATTTTTTTCTGTTCTGATTGTTTTTCTTCTTCTCTTTTGATTTTCTGTTTTGAAATTCAATCAAACCATTCAAACAACAAATCAAATCAAAACTCCTCCAAACTTTGCATTGAGTTTTGGTTCTGTTTAACAACACAAAAACAAAGTCCAAAAATAAAATAATAATTTTATTCTTTTTAGGATCTATTTAATAAATAAATAGTCCCTAGTTATTAATTCAAATAGGATTTGTTTTATTTAAAACCTTTATTTGAAATCTAAAATAGTACCAAACTATTCAGTAGGTTTTATTTGAGAATATAAAATACTTGGAAAACTTATTAAAAATAAGTTTTTGTGTTTATTCAAAATAGAAAAGCCTTGGTTTTGTTAAAATGGAATATTAATAAATCCTCATTATTTTATTTAAATAAACCTTTACTCTTTTTATCAAAACAAAATATTTTAATTCAAAAGCTTGGCCAAGGCTTTATTTGGCTTATAAAATAATCTTTATTTAATATTCTATCCTTCTCTTTGAAACCAAACCTTTTATTAGAAGATCAAAAAAAATAGTAATTCCAAATATTTTAACTTTATGGTTTATTTATCTTTTTAAATCCCTTTAGGATTTTATTTGATCCGAATAGGTTTTGAAAGTTTCCAATTGGATTCAAAAAGTTTCTTCTCACCTTGAAAATCAACAAAGTTTTATTTTATTCATTTATTTTTCACATAACAAGATTTGAAAAATCTTGGGATGTGACAACTTGGAACCATGCATAGAGCTTACTCATACAAGTGGAGGCTAGCAAAAGACTGGGAGCAACCAACTAAGAGAGCAATAATGGCCATAATCATGCAGAGCGACAAAAAATTACTAATCAAAGCATAGAGTGGTACTACAAGTCAAGGACTAAATGATCATAGAGGCTATGGTGGCTTGTTCATAGTAATAACATTGTGTGAGCATGTGCCAAGTCAACCCAAACAAAGCATCAAAAGAGAATACCATAACACTATGATTTTGTATGCTAAAACAACACATGATTCCTTCAAGGAACACTAAGCAATCCCAATTGTTTGGAGAAAGTCATGATACATCAATAATCACTAATCATAAGGTCACAATAACACCTAGCATGACATGCTAAAGTCTAAGTCACAGTCAAAGCAAGCTCCTCTTGCACTATTCAAGCAAGAACTTTCTACTCCTTTCTAACACCAATCAACTTATTTGAAACAACACAGCGAGAATGGGGGTCCAAACTACTTTATTCAAGAAAACTAAACAAACTGAGCAAAGCAAACGAAAACTAAGATGCTCCAAGAACAACACAACAATGCATGAAACAATAAAAACGAAGTGTCTAGAAAGACCTGAGCTTTTTATTAATGAAAAAGGGGATGCCTTGGGAATCCCCAAGCTTTGACGCTTGTACCTCTTGGATATTTCTTGGGGTGGCACCAGGGGTGGAATTCCCAAGCTTGAGCTTTTGTCCATTCTTCATCTCACTACATCATTCTCTCTCTACACCTGAAATTTTTCCTTCATACAAAACTTCACACAATCTTCATTAGCAACATTAGTGTATTCAAAAGATAATAGACCCTTAGGTTTAGCTTTAGAACAGAAAAACTTTTCACTAAAAACACAATATACTGTAGCAACTCCTTCAAAAAGCTCATTTTCCCAAAAAGAACCAAAAAGGAATCAATAAGAAGCAAATGCAAATAATGGCAGAAATCTGACAAAACAGACCAGCAGGTAAAAACCGATTTTTTAGAAAATATTATGTTGCTTAAATAAAAAAGTGTTAAACTAACTAAAGTTAGCTAACATACTGGGGGATTTATTCGTAAATTTTCAGCTCAATCCGTCTTACATAGACTCCTCACAAATTTTTATGGTGGAGGATAGAAATCTGTTTTGGGACAGCAACTCCCCAAATCTTACTTCCCTCTCATTAGAGGTCATTCTTGGCACAAAAAGCAAACAAAAAGGATAAGGAGAGGTCATTACAGAGGTAATAACTTCCAATACTCAAGAAAACTCTTGGATTATCTCCCAACAATTACTTTTCTTTAACGCCTTTAAGTTAGGCACAAGAAGCAAGAAGATGCTCACATAAGAAATATGAATTGAAGTAAAAGAGATCATCAAGAAGCAAATTCAAAACACCTTTAAGTCTAACCCTATTCCTATGCATAGGAATATTGTACACAAATAAATTCACAAAGAACAAAGTGACAGGCGTAGGAAGATAAAACAAGAGCAACTTCAAAACTTTCAGCACATAGAGAGGTTTTTTAGTAATATGAGAATTCCGACAACCATATTTTCCTCTCTCATAATAATTTTCAGTAGACTCATGAATAAACTCAACAATATAACTATCACATAAAGCATGATTTTCATGATCTACAAACACATAATTTTTATCAAGCTCAAAAATAGTGGGATTAAAACCTTCAAACCTACTTTTAACAATTTTATAACAAGAAGACAAATCATTCAATATAGGACCATCATCTAGAGCTTTGTCACAAACATTTTCTAATAAAAACTCTTTAGTACCATGCATTTCGAAGTTAGGCACAACTATAGGATTATCATAGATAACAGGAGCATAACTATTACCACAAGTTTTACCTATAGCAGATATTTCAAAAGAATCCACAGGAACATAACATTCATCCTCCTTTGGTAAGCATGGGGGACAATCAAATAATGTAAGAGGTGAAGAGTTACTCTCATTAGAAGGTAGGCATGAGTAGATCCATTCTTCCTCCTCTTGACCATCACTCTCCTCTTTTTTATCTAATGAGCTTTCAGGTTTAGCAATTTCGTCTTCCATAGGCTCCTGCAAGGCATTAGTCTCTTCCATTTGTGGAAATCACCTATTAAAATATTCAAGAATATATCCATTTTCTTCCTTGTAATTATCAAAGAAAAATTTAAGTATCTCATAAACCTCATATTCATAAGGTGCATCATCAGTATTTTCAAGCAAACTAGCAAGTTCAAATGCACCCTTGAAGGAAATAAATTCTTCAATTTGTTCCACATCATAAAAGTCATAATTTCCTTTAACACAATAAGATATGGTAACATTATCATTATACTCACATTGAAAAGGTAGGTGTTTATACCTCCTACAACAACAAGATTTAACAAAGCAATAAGTAACATTATAAGTAGAGCACACCTCTCTAGCAATAGTATTCAATTTATCAATTTGTTCCCATAAGTGTTTCCCTTTTTGTGACAAACAGTGTTCCTTATAATAATTCGTTTGTTCTTCCGTGAACCCACCTTCCCAATAAGAACTAGTTTCAAAGAAACCATCCATTGATAGAAAGCATGACCAATCAAGGCAATAATAGACTAGCAACTAGAGCAGGAACTAAAAAAAATTTGTGTTTTTGATAAGAGAAAGCAAACCAAACTAAACTAATTTTTTTTGGAGTTTTTGATAAAAAGAGGCAAACAAAACCAAGCAAAATAAACTAAGCAAACTAAAAACAAAGTAAAGAGAAAGGTTATGGAGGGCTCCCCTTGTGAAGACGTCCTTAGCCTCCCAGGCAACAGCGCCAGAAAATCTGTTGGCTGGCTGTTGACGTGGGAGCTTCTTCTTATTTAAGTCACTGGCAACGGCGCCAGGAAATCTTGATGGCACTACGTCAACGTGAGAGCGCTTCATTGGGAAACCCCAAGAGCAAGGTGTGATGCAGCAGCAATTCTTCCCTCAGTAAGAAACCAAGGTTATCGAACCAGTAGGAGGAAGGAAACGTCTCAAAGGTGTTGCAAGCAACTTGGAAACCTGCACAACACAAACTCAAGACTTTGCCCCAACGAACAGTGAGGTTGTCAATCTCACTGGTTTCTATAACAAAGGATTAACTGTATGGTGTGGAAGGTAATGGTTTTTTCAGCAAGTAAATAGTAATAGTGGAAGATGTATCAGTGGTAAATATTGGACTGGGGTCCATAGTTCACTAGAGGTGTTCTCCTTAGATAAAAAAACATGGCATGCTGGGTAAACAAATTACAGCAGGGCAATTGACAGGACTGAGCAAGGCATAACAGTCCAATACTAGACATAAAGATCCTATGAGATTCGATTGGGTAATACAACAAGATACATAACCGCCATCCAACTGCATCTATGACTAGAAGTCCACCTTTGGGTTATCATCCGAACCCCCTCCAGTATTAAGTTGCAAGCAACAGACAACTGATTTAAGCAAAGTGTGTAAGGTAAACAATCCACTTGTTCCATGAACAAGAGACCATTGTTTTCTCCCTAGTGGCAACAACACATCTACAATCTTAGAGATTTCTGTCACTTCCCTTGATTAAATAGAGGCATGAACCCACTATCGAGCATAAATACTCCCTCTTGGAGTCACTAGCAACTACTTGGCCAAGATACCTACTAATAACAGAGAGCATGCAAGATCACAAACAACACAGACATGATAGAATTAATAAGACAAAACCATTAATAAATCTGACATAGTAATCTGAATATCCATCGGATCCCCGCAAACAAAACATGCATGATTACAAATATATGAGATCTTGATCATGAACAGAGCTCACAAGATCTAGACATGAAAGCACAAGGAGGAGATACAGCCATCTAGCTACTACATGGACCCGTAGTCCAAGGTGGAACTACTCACACTTCATACCAGAGGATGGCATGATGCAGAAGAAGGCCTCCCGGATGATCTCCCCTCTGGCAGGGTGCCGGGAAGATCTTCAGATCGCCCGATCTAGGGATGATGGTGGCGGCGGCTATAGATGGTTTCGTGGAATATTGATCCGGTTCTTAGGGTTTAGGCATCGGGGGCTTCTTATAGGTGAAGAGGCGAGGCTGGGAGGCGGCCAGGGGGCCCACACCCTGCCCAGGCACGGCCCATGGTGGGCCTGCGCCTGGGGGTGCGGCCGCCCTGTGGCCCCCTTCGTCTCTCCTCTGGACTCCGTGTTCTCCTCGATAAAATATTGACTTTGTCTTTTGTCCCGTCCAATTCCGAGAATATTTCCTTACTAGCTTTTCTGGAACCAAAAACAGAAGAAAATAGGCAACTGGCATTGTGGCAACTTGTTAATAGGTTATTACCAGAAAACATATAAAAAGCACCTCAAAGTGTGGACAAAGCAAAGAAAAGTAGATACTAAACAAGCATGGAACATCAAAAATTATAGATAAGTTTCTGATGTATCAACAACCTGCAAAACAATCAAACCGTCTAGGGTTCCAAGAACCCAAGAGTAAAAAGCTTCTCAACTTTCACTCACCAAATCCTCCGGGGAGAACTCAAACTGATGCACCGAATGAAATGGCAAGAACACCACAAAGGTGCTCCAATCCCTCACTATCAAGTTCCAATAAAGCTACTAAAGCTATTGGGGGAACAAGAGAGGAGGAATCAAAGAGGAACACAAAATCCCCCAAAATCTAGATCCCAAAGATACACTCACAAAGAGATGTTTTGGTTTGGTCAAAATGTGGATCTAGATCTCCTCTTTCTTCCACTCAAATATGGGCAAGAATCATTGGAGGGGAAGAGATTAATCAAGCTTCAAGATCTAGAGCAAATGGGGGCAAAGCTTAGACAAAATCAGGAGAAAGAAGCAGCTCAAAAGATAAAGGGAGAAAGCTATTTAAAGGGAGGGGCCAAATCTGTCCGTTGGGGCATTTTTCCTGAACAGGCCGGTAGTACCGAATACCCCCGGTACTACCGCACTTTCCAACCCAACAATGCGTAGGAAATTCAATGTGGGCGAGCGGCGCTGCGTGCAGCCAGTAAGCGAAACGGCAGCATCGGTCAACACGGGAGCCAGCGTGTGCGAGAGAGAAGCGAGCGAGCCGGCGTGGCCGTGTAGCAGGCAGGCCCAGTGAGCGATAAATGTGCGTGGGGGAACCAGCAACGCATCACGCAGGAGCATCGACGCGATATGGCGAGCGGGGGGCTGGGTCGGCCCAGCAAGCGAGCGGCGGCAGCAGAGCAAGCGAGTGCAGCGAGCGCAGGAAAAGCTAGGTCGTAGCGGGGGCCAGGCGCGCAGGAGAGTGAGCGTGAGCGGGAGCGAGGCAGTGCATGCATGGTACAAGCGGGATGGCGGTAGTACCAGGGGGCGAGTCAGCTGGGCGGCGCTGGGTGTTCCTGGGCCTGCCGGTACTACCGTCCCACCCGGGCGGTAGTACCAGGCCGGACCGGTAGTACCGGAAGCGGGTACCGCGGGATACAGAGAGCTGGGCGGCGCCACGGGCTCGATCGGTACTGGGCTGCGGTAGTACCGGTCGGCCTAGAAAAATAAAAAGCATTTTTTCTGTTTTAAACCAAATAGAGGGCAAACTCAAACTGCGATAACTTTTGATTGGTAGCTCCGATTGACCCGATTCCAATTGCGTTGGAAAGAGGACGACATGAGCTACGCTATAAAGTATAATAATGTGGGATACCTCACTTGGTGAGAAACCAGAAATCCGCATAGATCAAAATCACAACAAGATATAAAAGAGAGATCCGATTTTGATGAACAAGAGCTTGTTATGGAAATTACCACAAGCTCTAAATCCTCACATGGATAAGACCAAATAACAACCAAATATGATGATGAAAGTATGAAAAGGTTTGAGCTCTCTCTGAATGATATGATCGAGTTACTCATTCTAGAGCCCCTCTTGATAGTACGGTTATCTATCCTAAACCCGGTCTCCCACACACAACATGAGACCGGCAAATGGGAAAACCTAGCAAGATTATACCTTTGCCTTGAGCATTCCACTTGAGCCCGATGTAGAATAACTTGACCTTATCAAGATGGAACGCCTTTCTTGATTCCTCATCATCGATCCATGATCACCGAGGATGGCAAGCATCAAACATGAGATCTTCTATAGTTGGGGCATATTGAGATTGCATAACATATCTTCTTCGCATTTCATCGATCTTGAAGCCAACACATGATCCAAGTGATGCCAATGGACAAATCCTACAAGTACAACTTAATACACACATTAGTCAAAGATTGTCATTAATTACCAAAACCACACATGGGGGCCCACATGTTATTTCACACCCGTTGTATGCACACGTAGAATCTATCACACACGATCATCACGTGATTATTCGAAACGACGAGTCTTAGCAACGGTGCCTACTAAGGACGAACACTTTATTACTTGATATTTATTGAGAGAGATCATCTTATAATGTTACCGTCGTGATATAAGCAATACAATATGCATAAAAAGGATTAACATCACATGAAATTCATAATATGTGATATGATATGGTCTTTCTTCTTGTGCCTTTGATCTCCATCTCCAAAGCACGAACATGATCTCCATCATCACCAGCGTGGCGTCAAGGTCAATGGTGTTGCTTCATGGTTGTCCTCCACCAAAAACAACTATTACAACTACTTGATGAATAGACACGCAGGTCTTAAACGAAATTTAAAGACAACCATAAGGATCCTGCCGGTTGCCAACTTACAATAAGGATCATTGCATACATCATATATAATCACAATCACATCATGGCCATATCACATCACAACACAAGCCCTGAAAAAACAAGTTAGACGCCTCTAATTTTCTTTGCATGTTTTACGTGGCTAGTGTTTTCGAATAAGAACCATTCTAACTTACGAACATGAACCACAATGTTGATACAAGTATTGTCAAGTGCCCATTGTAAATTGAATCTTCACTATGATGGGAGAGACAGACACTCGCAAAGCCACTTGTGCAATGAAATTTGCACGTTGAGCATGGATCAAGTCTCATGTAAGATGACATGTAAGGTTAGCATGGGTCGCTTCATCCCACCATCCCGCAAGATGCAAAGTACACGAAAAGCAAGCGACAACAAAAGCATCAGCGCCCACAAAACCATTGTGTTCTACTCGTGCAACAGACCTACACATAGAGTCGTCTCCGATACCACTGTAGGGTTTCGTAGCATGGAAAAAATTCTATCGCATGAACACACAAAAGCCAAGATCAAATCTAGGAGATCAGTGCAACGATATTATGGAGAACTAACCCGCGTAGTCCCAAAGCATTTAACAAGATCAGATTCTCGTGGTTGATGTAGTCGATCACTTGCCGATCTCAAGATTGTATAGATGATCCTTCCGGCGCCACGTTCTGGCATCGCTTCCGCAGTCGGTCACACGTACGATAGTCGATGAAGACAGTCCTCTCCCTTGTTCCAGCAGGCAGCAAAGGTAGTAGATCTCCTCGGAATACCAATAGAACGACGGTGTGGTGGTGGTGGAGGAGGAGGAGAGATTTCTGTAGGTCTTCGCCTAAGCCGGATTAGTGAGGTGGAGGAGAGAGGGGTAGGCGGCACCTAGGGTTTAGGCGCCAGGGACGAGGGGTACTTGGGGTGCGCCCCCACCCCTCCTTATATAGGTGGGGGCGTCCAAGGGTGTTCCCAGCCCTAGTGGAGTCCCTTCCCAACTCGGCCTCCAAAGGAAGAAGTTGAAACCTTTTCCACCAAGACTTCCCTCTTACAAGAAACTAGAGTTTGACTTTTCAAACTAGGATTTCACTATTCAAACTAGGGTTTGACCCTATTACTAGTATTGATCAAATTTGTCCCTTTAGGGTTTGGTGTGGCTAGCCCCGAGGGCATTCCACATCCCAAGTGACCCCTCCCGGAGTGGTGGACCTTCCAGAACATTATAGAAGCTTCCGATCAAAACACCGAAGACGTTTCCGAACCCCGGAAAACCACTTTCCTTATATGAATCTTATTCTCCGGACCATTCTGGATCTCCTCGTGATGTCCTGGATCCAATCCGAGACTCCGAACAACATTCGGTCTCCAACTCATATTCCATATCTACTTAAACAACATCGACTCCTTAAGTGTATCTCTCTATGGTTCGTGAACTATGAAGACATGATCGAGACACCTCTCCGATCAATAACCAATAGAGGGATCTGGATATCCATATGGCTCCCACATATTTCTATGATGACTTCATGATCGAATGAACCATTTACATACGATACCAATTCCCCTTATCTCGCGATACTTTACTTATCCGAGGTTTGATCGTCGGTATCTCTATACCTAGTTCAACCTCGTTACCAATAAGTACTCTTTACTCGTTCTGTGATATGACATCCCTTGTGACCTAGTCACATGCTTGCAAGCCAATTGGATGACATTCCACCGAGAGGGCCCAGAGTATATCTATTCGTCATATGGATGGACAAATCCCACTCTTGATCCATGTGCTTCAACACATACTTTTACAATACCTAATGCCACCTTTTTAAACACCTAGTTACGAAGTGGTGTTTGATGTCATCTAAGCATCCATCCGGTGATGGTGATTAACATGATCTCATGGTCGAAGGATTAGGTTAATATGTATTTAAAAGCTTGTATCAAACAAACTCTAAATGACTTGATCTTATGATATGCTTACTATGGGTGTGTGTCCATCACATCATTCTCCTAATGATATGACCTTGTTATTAATAACATCCAATGTCCATGATCAGGAAACCATGATCATCTACTAATCAACAAGCTAGTTTAACAAGAGGCTTACTGAGGACTTTTTTATGTTTACAAAACACACAAGTATTAATATTTCCGGTTAATACAATTATAGCATGGGATGTAAACATTTATCATAAACATAAAGATATGATAATAACCACTTTATTATTGCCACTTGGGCATATCTCTAACAACAGGCGCACCTCCCGGAGCGAGAACAGTGTGCTCTGAATCTATGGACGAATATTGCCCAGCTGTTAGGGCTTCACGACCAGGATCTACGCCAACCAGGTCCTCGTGACCGACCAGGAGTAGGGCCATCCATCGTTTAGGGTCGCCTACTGATGGCTCAGTTGATGAGGAGCCTGTTGGAAACCCCAAGAGCAAGGTGTGAAGCAGCACAGCAGTAAGTCTTCCCTCAGTTGAGACCGAGGTTATCGAACCAGAAGGAGGAAGGAAACGTCACACAGGTGTTGCAAGCAACGTGGAGACCTGCACAACACAAACTCAAGACTTTTCCCCAACGAACAATGAGGTTGTCAAGCTCACCGGTTTGCTCTAACAAAGGATTAAACGTATGGTGTGGAAGGTAATGGTTTACAGCAAGTAAACAAGTAACAGTGGAAGATGTATCAATGATAAAGATTGGACCGGGGTCCATAGTTCACTAGAGGTGCTCTCCTTAGATAAACAACATGGCATGAAGGGTAAACAAATTACAGCAGGACAATTGACAGGAACTGAGCAAGGCATAACAATGCAATTACTAGTCAGAACATCCTATGCGTTTGATTGGGCAATACAACAATATACATAGACCGCCATCCAACTGCATCTATGACTAGATTTACACCTTCAGGTTATCATCTGAACCCCCTCCAGTATTAAGTTGCAAGCAATAGACAACTGCTTTAAGCAAAGTGTGTAAGGTAAATAGCCCACATGTTCCATGAACAAGAGACCGTTGTTTTCTCCCTAGTAGCAACAACACATCTACAACCGAAGAGATTTCTATCACTTCCCTTGGAAACTAGAGGCATGAACCCACTATCAAGCATAAATACCCCCTCTTGGAGTCACTAGCAACTACTTGGCCAAGATAGCTACTAACAACAAAGAGAATGCAAGATCACAAACAACACAGACATGATAGAATCATAAAGACAAAACCATTACTCAAACCAACATAATAATCTCAATATCCATTGGATCCCCGCAAACACAACATGCATGATTACAAATATATTAGATCTTGATCATGAACGGAGCTCACAAGATCTATACATGAAAGTACCAAGGAGGAGATACAACGATCAAGCTACTGCATGGACCCATAGTCCAAGGTAGAACTACTCACGCATCATACCGGAGAGAAGGCCTCCGGGATGATCTCCCCTCCGGTAGGGTGCCGGGAAGAACTTCAGATCCCACCGATCTAGGGACGATGGTGGCGGCGGCTACAGACGGTTTTGTGGATTTCTGATCGGGTACTCAGGGTTTCTGCATCGGGGGCTTCTTATAGGCGAAGGTGGAGACCGAGGCGGCCGCCAGGGCGACCAAACCCTAGCCAGGCACAGGGTGCGGCCCACCCGCGCCTTGGGTGGCCCTGGATCCTCTGGACGGCCCCTCCGGCTCTCCTTTGGACTTCTTGTTCCCCACGGAAAGTAATTGACTTTGTCATTTGTCCCGTCCAATTCCGAGAATATTTCTTTACTAACTTATCTAAAACCAAAAACAGCAGAAAACAGGCATCTGGCACTGTTGCAAGTTGTTAGTAGGTTAGTACCAGAAAACATGTAAAAAACACCTCAAAGTGTGGACAAGTAAAGCAAAGTAGATACTAAACAAGCATGGACCATAAAAAATTATATATACGTTTCCAATGTATCACCTGCCCCTTCGAGTCCTCAGAAGGACATGTGCCGGACAAGCGCCCGGGGGATACTATCGGGGCCCTGGCAAGTGGGGTGCCATGTCCCCATGTTTGGCGAGCCATGCATCTAGGGGATCTTCATCCTCGAGGGGAGGTACGCCTCCAGAGGGGGCACAACCGACTGAACCTTGCGAATTTCTTGCCTCGTGAGGAAGGGAATCTTGAACGATAGCACCTCCGGAGGTGTCTTGCCACATATCACAGTGCACCCCCGCACCTCTGATACCACGGGGCGTCTCCAGGGTAAGACTGTAACTTCACCGAGCAGGGTTCAAACTGCAGGGCCTGACAGGAAGTTGATACGTCAGAAACGTATCTATAATTTTTGATGATCCATGCTTGTTTACTATCTACTTTGCTTTACTTTGTCCACACTTTGAGGTGTTTTTATATGTTTTCTGGAACTAACCTATTAACAAGTTGCCACAGTGCCAGTTGCCTGTTTTCTTCTATTTTTGGTTCCACAAAGGCAGAAAATCAATATTCTTGGAATTGGACGGGACAAAAGCCAAATTCAATATTTTACCGTGAGCACCACGAAGCCGGAATACAAGACGGAGGAGGCTCACTAGGGGGCCACACCCCTGGCCGCGTGGGTGGCCCCACCCCGTGCCTGGGGGGATGCAGCCGCCCTGGTGGCCCCCTGCCTTGCCTCTTCGCCTATAAAGTCCCCCCCGATGCCAAAACACTAGATACCCGATCAAAACTCCACGAAACTGTATGTAGCCGCCGCCACCATCGTCCCTAGATTAGGGGGATCTGAAGCTCTTCCCGGCACCCTGCCGGAGGGGAGATCATCCCGGAGGCCTTCTTCTTCATCATGCCAGCCTCCGGTATGAAGCGTGAGTAGTTCCACCTTGGAATACGGGTCCATGTAGTAGCTAGATGGTTGTATCTCCTCCTTGTGCTTTCATGTATAGATCTTGTGAGCTCCGTTCATGATCAAGATCTATTCTATTTGTAATAATGCATGTTGTGTTTGCGGGGATCCGATGGATATTGAGATTACTATGTCATATTGATTAATGGTTTTGTCTATTTGATTCTATCATGTCTATGTTGTTTATGATCTTGCATGCTCTCCGTTGTTAGTAGCTATCTTGGCCAAGTAGTTGCTAGTGACTCCAAGAGGGGGTATTTATGCTCAATAGTGGGTTCATGCCTGTATTTAATAAGGGAAGTGACAGAAATCTCTACGGTTGTAGATGTGTTGTTGCCACTAGGGAGAAAAGAACGGTCTCTTATTCATGGAACAAGTGGATTGTTTACCTTACACATTTTGCTTAAAGCAGTTGTCTGTTTCTTGCAACTTAATACTGGAGGGGGTTCGGATGATAACCTGAAGGTGGACTTCTAGTCATAGATGCAGTTGGATGGCGGTCTATGTATATTTTTGTATTGCCCAATCGAATCTCATAGGATCTTTGTGTCTAGTATTGCATTGTTATGCCTTGCTTAGTCCTGTCAATTGCCCTGCTGTAATTTGTTTACCCAGCATGCCATGTTTGTTTATCTAAGGACAACACCTCTAGTGAACTATGGACCCCGGTCTAATCTTTACCATTGATACATCTTCCACTGTTACTGTTTACTTGCTGCAAACCATCATCACCTTTCACAGCATACAGTTAATCCTTTGTTACAGCAACCGGTGAGATTGATAACCTCACTGTTCGTTGGGGCAAAGTCTTGAGTTTGTGTTGTCTAGGTTTCCACGTTGCTTGCAACACCTTTGAGATGTTTCCTTCCTCCTACTGGTTCGATAACCTTGGTTTCTTACTGACGGAAGACTTGCTGTTGTGCTGCTTCACACCTTGCTCTTGGGGTTTCCCGACGAAGTGCTCCCACGTCAACACAACACCATCAAATTTTCTGGCACTGTTGCCGGGGAGGCTAAGGACATCTTCACAAGGGTAGTCCTCCTCAACCTTTCTCTTTACTTTGTTTTTAGTTTGCTTAGTTTCTTTTGCTTGGTTTTGTTTGCCTCTTTTTATCAAAAACTCTAAAAAAAATTAGTCTAGATTGGTTTGCTTTCTCTTATCAAAAACACACAAAAAATTGTTCCTGCCCTAGTTGCTACCATGTCTGGTTTTCGTCATATATCTCTGACACCTATGGAAGAGATCTTTGCTTTCAAGAAAAAAGGTGAAGAGAGTTTTAAAGAAGCTTCGTCTAGAATCTCTGCTTTACAAAGGGAAACTGAGCCTAAGATGAGTCTTAGCTTGGTTATTAATAGTTTCTACCATGGTATTGCTCTTTGTTATAGATATGCTTTGGATGTTGTGGCTGAGAAGGATATTTTTCTATGTACTGAGGATGAAGCTTTTAATGCCATAAAGAAATTGATTATGATTTATAATACTCCTGGCAAGTCTGATTCCTCTTTTATATATATTTTTGCTAGGTTGAACACTTCCCTATGAGTCTTGAAAGTTATTACTTCAGTAATGACCTCTCCTTGTACTTTTTGTTTGCCTTTTGTGCCAAGAATAACCTCTAATGAGAGAGAAGTAAGATTTGGGGAGTTGTTGTCCCGAAACAGATTTCTGTCCTCCACCATAAAAATTCGTGAGGAGTATCTGAAATTCGCATTGAGATGAAAATTTACGAATAAATCCCCCAGTATGGTAGCTAACTTACGTCATTTCAACAATTTTTTATTTGAGCAACATAAGATTTTCGAAAAAATCGGTTTCTACCTGTTGGTCTGTTTTGATAGATTTCTGCCATTATTTGCATTTGCTTCTTATTGATTCCTTTTTGAGTTCTTTTTGGGGAAATTGAGATTTTTGAAGGAGTTGCTACAGTATATTGTGTTTTAGTGAAAAGTTTTGCTGTCTAAAGCTAAACCCAAAGGTCTATTATCTTTTGAATACACTAATGTTGCTAATGAAGATTGTGTGAAGTTTTGTATGAAGGAAAATTTTCAGGTGTAGAGAGAGAATGGTGTAATGAAATGAATAATGGACAAAAGCTCAAGCTTGGGGATGCCACCCCGGTGTCACCCCAAGAAATATCCAAGAGGTACAAGCATCAAAGCTTGGGGATGCCCAAGGCATCCCCTTCTTCATCAATAAAAAGCTCAGGTCTTTATAGACATTTCGTTTTTATTGTTTCATGCACTATTGTGTTGTTCTTGGAGTGTCTTAGTTTTTGTTTGCTTTGATTAGTTTGTTTAGTTTGCTTGAATAAAGTAGTTTGGACCCCTGTTCTCGTTGTGTTGTTTCAAATAAGTCGATTGGTGTTGGAAAGGAGTAGAAAGTTCTTGCTTGAAAGTGCAAGAGGAGCTTGCATTGACTGTGACTTAGACTTTAGAATGACATGCTAGGTGTTGTTTTGACCTTATGCTTAGTGATTATTGTTGTAGCATTACTTGTTCCAAACAATTGGGATTTCTTAGTGTGCCTTGAAAGAATCATGCGTTGTTTTAGCATACAAAAGCATAGTATTGTGGTATTCTCCTTTGATGTGGGTTGACTTTGCACATGCTCACACCATGTTATGACTATGCAAGTCACCATAGCCTCTATGATCATTTAGTCCTTGACTTGTAGTACCACTCTATGCTTTGATTAGTAATGTTTTGTCGCTCTGCATGATTATGGCCATTATTGCTCTCTTAGTTGGTTGCTCCCAGTCTTTTGCTAGCCTCCACTTGTATGATTAAGCTCTACTCATGCTTCCAACTCTCAAGAAACCAAGTTATTCCAAAGTGTCCACTATAAATTCCTATGCATGGTGTGTTACACCATTCCAAGTATATTCTTGTTTTCAGCTATCTTCCAATTAAAAAGTATTTTGTTATGTGAAAACTTAGTGATTAAAGATCTCATGAACTTGATGGCACATTTTATATTACTTGCCCCTAATAAAATTGAACCATTGTGTCATCTATGTTGTATATGCTTGCACTTATACGTTGAAATTAGCAGAACCATGCTGTCATGGGGGAACGTTTTCAACATTGCACTTGTACTTTGTACACAATTGATATCACGCTCTTTTGTCTATGGATGTCGCCGGTGTGAAATAAAGAGGGAGCTTGTAAGTCCATGGAGTTATGTATTTTGTGTTAGAGAAACGCCTGAGCCGCTAGCCTAAGCCATGCCTGATCATGGTGGAAACTTGCAGCATCACCATAATGAGCATTATGTGAAGCATCCTCAGTAAAAAGCTATGCACATAGTAAATAAAAAGATCGCCGAGATGCTCATTGTCTGCTTGCCTTGTAATTTTGGTTATGGGATAGCTCCTATACCATGTGCAAGGGGTACCCCGTTGGCGGTTCTCTATGATACACATGTACTTACTATGACAAGAACTTACAAGTGACCAAAGTTGAGTAGCATGTGGTGTGGCCCTTGTATTCAAGGGACATTAGATTGCCAACTTATACTTTGTCAAGCATATACTCCATCTTTGTTCACTTTAACCTTAATCACTTCAAGATGCTTATGATAGGGGCAATGAGGGTTGAAATCTAACAAGTACCATAATTTTTGAAAGCTCTTTTTGAAACTTTAAATCCCTGCTTCCCTTTATGAAGGGCCCTTCTTCCACTATTATATTGAGTCTCCGCCTTCTACCTTTAGGCATCATTAAGAGAGCATAGTTGTCATTCTTAGTTCTATGTGCATTGTCCCAACACTTATTGATTGATGCATATTGTTGATATTTCTTGTTCTTGTGTTATTTGTATATAGTCACTCTTATGAAATTTGAAGGTGTCCTATGCATCTATTTGCTACTTTATGAGGGACAAGCTGAATGCCACTATGCCATGTTTTCTGTATGTGAAACAAACAACGTTTTTCAATGCATGTTATTCATGATCTTTGTTTGTAGCCTTTCATGTTGCATGCATAGTTACTTTGCCTTATTGTTAGAACTCCATTTTTCATGCACATGTTTAGAGTTCTTTGATCCCAGCTTTCAATGCTTGCAAATGGTTTGATCCTTGTTTTGATGGTGCATGTCACCTGAAAAATTATTCTTTTATCACTTACCTACTCGAGGACGAGCAGGAGTTAAGCTTGGGGATGCTTGATACGTCAAAAACGTATCTATAATTTTTGATGCTCCATGCTTGTTTACTATCTACTTTGCTTTACTTTTTCCACACTTTGAGGTGTTTTTATATGTTTTCTAGAACTAACCTATTAACAAGTTGCCACAGTGCTAGTTGCGTGTTTTCTTCTAATTTTGGTTCCAGAAAGGCAGAAAATTAATGTTCTCGGAATTGGACAGGACAAAAGCCAAAGTCAATATTTTACCATGCGCAACACGAAGCCAGAATACAAGACGGAGGAGGCTCACCAGGGGGCCACACCCCTGGCCGCGTGGGTGGGCCCACCCCGCACCTGGGGGGTGCAGCCGCCCTGGTGGCCCCCTGCCTCGCCTCTTCGCCTATAAAATCCCCCTGATGCCAAAACCCTAGACACCTGATCAAAACTCCACGAAACCATCTGTAGCCGCCGCCACCATCGTCCCTAGATCGGGGGGATCTGAAGCTCTTCCTGGCACCCTGCTGGAGGGGAGATCATCCCGGAGGCCTTCTTCTTTATCATGCCAGCCTCCGATATGAAGAGTGAGTAGTTCCACCTTGGACTACGGGTCCATGTAGTAGCTAGATGGTTGTATCTCATCCTTGTGCTTTCATGTATATATCTTGTGAGCTCCGTTCATGATCAAGATCTAATCTATTTGTAATCATGCATGTTGTGTTTGCGGGGATCCAATGGATATTGAGATTACTATGTCATATTAATTAATGGTTTTGTCTATTTGATTCTATCATGTCTGTGTTGTTTATGATCTTGCATGCTCTGCGTTGTTAGTAGCTATCTTGGCCAAGTAGTTGCTAGTGACTCCAAGAGGGGATATTTGTGCTCGATAGTGTGTTCATGCCTCTATTTACTAAGGGAAGTGACAGAAATCTCTATGGTTGTAGATGTGCTGTTGCCACTAGGGAGAAAACAATAGTCTCTTGTTCATGGAACAAGTGGATTGTTTACCTTACACACTTTGCTTAAAGAAGTTGTCTGTTGCTTGCAACTTAATAGTGGAGGGGGTTCAGATGATAACCTGAAGGTGGACTTATAGTCATAGATGCAGTTGGATGGCGGTCTATGTATATTGTTGTATTGCCCAATCGAATCTCATAGGATCTTTGTGTCTAGTATTGCATTGTTATGCGTTGCTCAGTCCTGTCAATTGCCCTGCTGTAATTTGTTTACCCAGCATGCCATGTTTGTTTATCTAAGGACAACACCTCTAGTGAACTATGGATCCCGGTCCAATCTTTACCATTGATACATCTTCCACTGTTACTGTTTACTTGCTGCAAACCATCATCACCTTTCACACCATACAGTTAATCCTTTGTTACAGCAACCGGTGAGATTGATAACCTCACTGTTCGTTGGGGCAAAGTCTTGAGTTTTTGTTGTGCAGGTTTCCATGTTGCTTGCAACACCTTTGAGACGTTTCCTTCCTCCTACTAGTTCGATAACCTTGGTTTCTTACTGAGGGAAGACTTGATGTTGTGCTGCTTCACACCTTTCTCTTGGGGTTTCCCAACAAAGTGGTCCCACGTCAACATAGGACCATCAGAAGTATGGAGTCCCTACAGCACTGGCTACCTTGGTAAAGAAGACTCGGTCTACTCCCCATTTTGCAAGGAAAGGACGATCGAACTTGTGGTGGATGACCCCTTTTATTACCGTTTTGGTGATAGAAGGAAAAAGTAGAGAGTGTCGGATGAAGACAAGCGACGTCGATGTAGGGCGCTTTACGGGAGGAAGGAGTGGAGCCGGGCGAGCTAGACTAAGTCCATGAAAAGTAAACTCCTAGACCGAGTGCTCAGGGGGCAGCATTGTGGATGCCCTTCCTGCCCAAAGTCTGAGGAAGAGGCCCGACGCCGCCCTATATAAGGGCTTCTCCACCTACCTTAGAAAGGATCGATCCTCGATCACTGATCTAAACCCTAGACATTCTTCATCCATTGTACCCTCGTGAAGCCAAGTGAGTAATACAACAAAGCAAGAGTAGGGGCTTTACCTCCTCACGAGGGTCCTGAACCTAGGTAAAAACACCATGTAACCTCTCTGTCGTGACCTCTACTTCTACGTCGCCACCGTCGCCGAGGCCCCTTGAGAACACGTGTTCAACGCCCCCACGAACCTAGGGATCTTTGGACCCTAGTTCCTTCACGGGACAAATATCCGACAGTGTCGTGGTGGTGGCACGCCAGATGCCATGGGTAGGCTAAAGTATGGGGCCAATGGATGCTAGAGGGATCCAGGGAGGGAAGATGTAGTGATTTCTACACTCAACTGACCAATAAGTAGATCTTTATTCATCTTCTCAAGAACTACAAGTGCTCCTAGAGTTGTATCATAGAGAAGAAGAAAACTACAATGTGATCCTTTCGGTGTAGAATGAGTCGATCCCCCTCTCTGGAGCCCGTTCCCCTTCTTATAAAGGGGTTCCTTGACTCCTTCTAGGGCTGACGTGGCAAGCATATTCTTGGAATATGCTTGTCCCAAAGTGGTAACTCGGCGGCCTCCTTTCCGTGTCCCCCTTATATCGGTGGCAATGTTCCAGAGACCTTCACATGTGCGCCTCGGGATTCCTAACTGTCACCTCCGTGACGTTTTCTGCCCTTCTGCCGCTCTGCTCCTTGTCCTTAGCGCTTGGCTCTATCTAGATTCCTCCTAGCCAGCAACTAGGGTTTGACTATAGGCACCTCCTTCTCCTACAAGTTTCATGTTACTCGGCCTCATCTCGCATAACTCGGCTCGGCCTTCACCTGCATACAAGTCGATCAGCCTCATTCGGCTGACATAGCTCTTACGTCGGCCGAGTAAGGTGTTACACATTCTATATTTGTCATGGTTCTGCCTATCTCGGCCGGATCTTACATGATTCGGCCAACACAGTCAGTAATTCGTCTTAAGGTAAGGGAGACTCCTTTCTTCTTTCCCCTATATTGATCCTATCTGGGGTCACCCCCCAACATTAGTCCCCGAAGCTGGTGCAGTCCTGCCGGAAACCTCGGCCGGGCCACATCAGTTTCCTGACATTTATCTTCTTTCTTTCCGAGGCATTTCTTAGCCTACGTTCTTTTTCTGTTATCCTCTTCCTCATTTCATTATTTTCCCGCTGTGGGCTACGCTCCGAGTTATCTCCTTTCGTTCGAGATATTTGATTGGCTTCCTGGGTAACCCTCGTCCTACGTGTCCCATTCATTATAGTTCTCTAGTTTTTTGTTCCTCTACAGTGTCCACTGACAAGCTATAGTGATTACTGCACCCGTCGCATCGGTGCAGTGACGCCTCGAGTACCGCATCAGTCAGAAGGCTCGATCCCCTCCTGCGCCATGTGGTCTTCGGTGTGGCTCCATTACCCGTGAGCGGTTGAGCCATACACGCGATTATGCCTTTATCGTGGCACAGCCACGATCCCACCACGATTAATCCTACGCGGTTATAAAGAGGGGAGCGGGGTTGGACGATTCACTTTCCCCCTTTCTTTTCCCTTCATCTTCTTCCTTGCGCCGTCGCCTCTGTTCGTGTTCCAGTGGCCGCGACATCGTCGTCCCCCTTGACAGTCACGTTGCGGTTCTCCGGCTCCCGCGACCTTGCTGCAGTGCCTCCGCATTGGCGTTCTCGCCGGTGAGTTTTTCTACAGCGCCACCGCTAGGTCCCTGTGCTAGGAATCTTTCTAGTTTTTCAAGATTCCCCCTGGCGGTTCTGTTTCTGTTCCGTCGCCGTGCTCGTCACCGTCGCGACGGGGCCTTGCACCTCTAGGCCTCTCCCCGCCGCCAGTTCTTCCTCTGTCGATTCCTCCGACGAGCCTAAGTCTAGCTCCGTTAGCGGTGCTCTCGTCGGGAAAGATGACCTTGCGGCCGGTCCAGAGCGTGGCTCCTGGCAGGGTTCCACGGTTACTCGCCGTGAGATAGAGTGGCTACTCAAAACACACTGAATTCCCGCCGAGGTGAGTTGTCGCTTACCCGGCAAAGAATCCTCCTCAGTACTCAATGAGATCGAGTACGTAGTTTTTATGTCCCACTTCGCTCGTGGATTTGGCCTCCCTCTTAGCGACTTTGCTAGGGGATTCCTCGATTATTTCCTTCAGCCGCATCACCTTCTGGGTAATGCTGTTGCCTCTCTGCCGGCCTTTATCTCGGCTTCAGTGGGGTACTTCGGCCTCTGGACTTCCGTAGATATTTGGTCCAAGTTCTTTCAGATCCGAGCCAACGTAGTGCCGGAAAAATCTCTTCATCCTTCTAAGAAATCTCTCACCTAATGTGGGGCTGCATCCATTACACCTCGGAAAAACTCTGTGTTCCCCCATGTCGCCGGCCTCGAATCTTGTAAGAAGTGGCATAAATCATTTTTCTATGTCAAGAATACTGGGAAAGAGGATAAGATTCGGCTCCCCGCTTTCTCTATCAGTCCTCCCTCCAAGAAGAATTGGATCTACAATCCTAGGAAAAGTCATGCTCTTGCCGAGGCATTTGAGATCCGGCTTAAAGAACTGATCCGTGCTGGGCTCCGAGGTGAAGATTTGATGACTGCATTCGTCAGTAGCCGAGTCTGCCCTTTTCAGCTTCGCTCTCATAAGCTCTGTTATATGAGTGGTCCTCTGGATCCCAACCGAGTATCTACATTTGAGCTTGATGATTATCAAATCTATAAGCGCGTCCGGGCTATTTTCAAGATCGAGATGCCTGAAGAATGGAAATGGGGATTGAAGCCATTTTCTCGTAGGAATCCTCCTCCTCAGGTAAGTTACACACTAGTGTTTTCTTCCGAGTTGCTTTTTCAAATATTCTTTTGCTAACTCTTATTTGCTTCTCTCGCAGATGTTTACGGAGTAGAAGACAGAAGATGCCGAGGTTTTGGCTCTTCCCTGGTCTGCTGATCGCGATACCCCGGACAATGGGGAACCTGACTCGAAGGAGTTTGTCCCTAAGTCGGATGTTGCTCCTGTTCGTACCCGGAGCAAGACCTCCGCCCGTGTGGATGAAGGTGACTCGGACGACGTCCAAATTCTTGAGGTAGCTGCCGCGGTGCCTATCTCTTACGCATTTCCGGCTCCTTCTTTCCCAGCTAATCAAGCTGGTCAGGTGCACGATGTCGAACCTCTTGCCTCCTAGGCTCCTGTTGCTTCGAAGAAGTGTACCGCTTCGACGGATCCCTCTGGTGCTTCCCCTAAGAAGTGAGTCAAGAAGTCTGCCCAGCATATCCCAAGGCGTAAGACCATGCGTGGGGTTACTGGGTGAGTTTATTTTTATTTTTATTTCTTGTTTCTCTCTCTCTGTTTCTGACTCAGCTTTTTCTTCCGTGTAGAGCTCCTCTTTCCGCAATGCCAAGCGGTCCGAGTATGACAACCCATAGTACTCGGTCGTCTTCTCCCCCACCTCCGGAGGATACTCGGATTCCCAGTCCCTCTCATGTTGATTCTCCTCCTATGTCGACTCATGTATCGCCCCAACAAGATGAGCCTATCGCTCCCACCGTTATTGCCGACATAACCCCCACACCGAGTCACCCGGCTGAGCCTTCTGTCCCTCTCAAGACCCCCGAGGTTTCCCCAATGATCATTTGATCACCGCAGTTCCAGCTCCTACTCCAACTCCTACCGAGGATACCACCACCTCGACCCCTTTGGAAACTATAGTTCCTCCTGCCGCCAAGAACGTGGTTCCCAGTGCTGAAGTTGTGGCCCCCGCCGAAGTCTCTACTAAGAGCAAGAAAGTTGTTGTCACTAAACCCTCGGCATCTCAGAAGGGGCCAACAAGCTCTTCTCATCCCAACATTGTTGATCACTTCGCAAAGGAGCTTCTACTGCTAAACCCGGTCTCGCCCTTGCCGCCGACACTCAACTTATTCTTCATACGATTCCGGCGGCGGCTGCAGTTACTCGGCAGGACCGAGGTAAAGTGCTGACCCGTACTGAGAAGGGGCATAGCCTCGGCTCACTGGTGGAATATGCAAACAACTAGAATGCCGCCGATCAACTTGAGGGCAATCCAAGTAGCCAACCATTTCAACTTTCTGACATCAGCAGTCGTTTGCAAATGGCTGCTAAGATTGTTCTCGAAAGTGATAAGATGAATGAGGTAAGCGTCTTCGTTGATACTTTGTCTATTACTCAGATGATATTATATATACACTAGTCCCCGAAGCTTGCAACCGGATAATTTGTTGTTCGTTTGGAATCTTCATCTTGTTTTAAATGCACTACATGATTTACTTGACTTGGATCTATTTTACGTTGGAATATATAACCATCTGGATTCGAGTCAAGTTTTACTTGATTCGGGTCTGCCTTACTTTTGAATATCTAGCCGCCTAGATCCGAGTCAAGTTTTATTTGATTCGGATCTGCCTTACTTTTGAATATCCAGCCGCCTAGATCCGAGTTAAGTTTTACTTGATTCAGATCTGCCTTGGTTTTGAATATCTAGTCGCCTAGATCCGAGTCAAGTTTTGATTGATTCGGATCTATCTATTCTTTGCGGACTCGGATCTGTCTATTATTTGCGTAACTTGTTTCATTTTTTCAGGTTGCCCATGATCGGCGGACAGCTGAATTTCAAAGGTTGCTTTTTGCGCACAAGAAACTGCAAGACAAATATGAGGAGATTGTCCCTGTTGTGAAGAAAACTGGTAACTCAACTGGTCCATGTAATTTCTCTTATATTTCTAACAGATTTAGTTTTTCGTGCTAATTAGTTTGTTGTTGGTGCGCAGCTGGTATCAACAACTTGAATGCTCGTCTTACCAAGAAAGTTGGCATTCTTGAAGGTTAGTTATTCCTTTTGCCTTTTATTTGTCGACTTTTTGTTCGAGGTAAATCTTGAGTCCCTTACAACCTTCCGGCTTTGGTATAGCCGAGTTACAAACACTTGCAGCATCGCATCAAGAATGCATATCTATGACTGATATGATGCTGCATTTTTTAGAACAAGCCGCCGCTCATTCGGTGCAACTTAAGGAAAAATATGACGAGATAACCCGGTTGCGCGCCGAGGTTGAATATCTCAAGCTTTCCCAGAAGACTGAGTTGGAAAAAGTTGATCAAGAGTTCTCTGAAGAAAAGAACAGACTCAGCCTGCAATTGCAGAAAGATAAAGAACTTCTTGATGCTGCCGAATTAAAGAACCAGGCGATGAGCGAGGAAACCATTCGCTTTGAGAAGATTAGGACCGACTGGTCCCAGGATCTTCATAAAATGCTGAATTACATCCATCGTAAGTTTTTGACTCTCGTCGAGTTATCCTTCCTCTTTTCTTATTCTAACCCATATGTCATTCTTTTGTGCAGATCATTTTCCAGAAGCTAAACTTGTGAGCTCCAAGGCTGTGATTTCTGCTCACGAGCGCCGAGGTGTTCCCGTTGCTTCGAATCCAGAGTATTGCATAGAAGATTTCCTGATTATCGTGGATGCTGCTATTGGACCAATGAAGATTATGGGAAGAGATTTGGTGCAAGCAGCTATCCGAGCCTACCATTTTCTCTGGACGAATTCGCCGGATATTGATGAAGTTGAAGTGCTTGTGGCGAGGCTAATGGCATCTCAAACTCAACTTAACCTTTGGAGGGAATCTGCTGGAAGAGCTGGTGCTGATATGGAACTTACGGCCGTTTTGTCTTGGTACAAGGATATCTCCCTCGATATTCTAATGAATCTGCGCACCGGCTCTCCTTGGGTTGAGAATCCGGAGTTCGTTGCTCGCTGTCCGGCCCGTGCCTTACAACTTATCGAATATGCTAATTTGCATCATTGGATCGAGGGGCCGAGTTTTCTTCCCAACCCGGCCGATGACGCTGAAGCTGAAGATGCATCGGGCGGTGACTCGGCCGATCAAGATGAATCGGAGGATGGTTCGGATAATGCCAATGATTCCAATGACACCTCAGATGAGGATGACGACGCGCGATCGTCTTCCAAAGGAACTGAAACCTCTCGATCCCAAGTTGGCGTCTCCCAGCAACCAGAGATTGCCCTAGTGGTTACTATGGCCCCCGTTGATGCCGAGGCCCACACAACCTCGGAGCGCCCAGTTCCTAAACATACCCTTTTGAAGGAAACCGAGGTCATTCCGCCTGCGTCCGAGACACCCACGCCCGATGCTCCTGATACTGCTACTGCCCCTCCTACGGGTGATTCGGCCTCTGCCGGTGTCTAGGTATGCCGGGCGTATGATGTCATTGAAACAATTGTCCGCCTTTTGGTTTAGTGTGAACCCTTTTGCCTTGTGCCTCTGAGGCACTGGTAATGGTAATTGTTGTTATTTATCTAACTGACTCTATTGTATCTTTGCTTTGCCAAATTTTATCTTCGTAGATCTGGATCATATTTTCCCATATGACTGATTTTTGCTCGGCATCTAACTTTTGTTCCTTATGTGAACTTGGTTGTATCGTTGTTGTTTTCGCAACTTCTCCTTGAAGTACTATGCTCTAAGCCCATAGATTGGCTTACCACCCTCCCCGAGGTATTCATTGGTAAGATGATATAGATAGGGTACGTCCCTTATTATACCTCGACTTGCTGAGATTTTCATTCTTGTTACTATGATTTTAGAAATTGTTAGTTGTTTCCTCCTTGTTATTCCTTCGATGGCTGAAACAAGCTTATACCGCATCTTGCGATTTTATGATTGACAAGTCGGGGAAGTCCCTGAGTTTCTGATTGAGTTACTGAACTTCTATGTATATGCCAAAAATCAGCGGACAATATGAGGCAGTCCCCGAGTTATCGCTTGGGTTGCCGAAGTTTCATACATGCTCAAAAATAACAAACAACATTAGGCAGTCCCCGAGTTACTGCTCGGTTTGCCGAGGTTTGATACATAATACAAAATAATAAATAGAAAACAACATGGGGCAGTCCCCGAGTCACTCCTCGGGGTGCCGAAGTTTGATACATAGTTCAAAATAGGAAATAATATGGGGCAGTCCCCGAGTCACTGCTCGAGGTGCCGAGGTTTGATTCATAATCCAAAATAGGAAATAATACGGGGCAGTCCCCGAGTCACTGCTCGAGGTGCCGAAGTCTGATACATGCTTGACACACTGATTTGGTGCATCCCATCACAATACGCAATATAGGGCTTCTAAGTGTAGAACGGGCGAAGCAAGGCTATGTTCCATGGTCTTTCTGATTCATCTCCGGCCTTGTTTGCCTTGTTCTTTTCTGGTGACTGAGCGTCGATCAGGTAATATGCATCATTGTGCAATGCTTTACTCATGATGAATGGTCCTTCCCATGGGGGTGAGAGCTTGTGCATGCCGGCTGTGCGTTGCACTAGCCGAAGAACTAAATCTCCTTCTTTAAAAACTCTTGGGCTGACCTTTTTGCTATGATATCTTCTAAGCTCTTGTTGATAAATAGCTGATCTTGATAATGCCAATTCCCTTGCTTCCTCCAGCAGATCCACATCGTCTTGCCGCGATATCTCATTTACCTCTGCACTTGTGTACTGGACCACTCTTGGCGAGTCATGCATTATGTCGGCTAGAAGTACAGCTTCTTCCCCGTATACTAAAAAGAATGGGGTATACCCCGTCGACCTATTTGAGGTGGTCCTGAGGCTCCACAGTACTGCTGGAAGCTCCTCAATCCAGCATCCTGCCGACCTTTTCAGTGGTTCGATTAGCCGAGGTTTTATTCCTGACAATACCAGTCCATTTGATCTTTCTACTTGCCCATTCGATGTCGGGTGAGCCACCAAGGCAACATCTATTCTTATGTGTTTCTCTTGGAAAAATCTAGCAAAAGCTCCTTTAGCAAAGTTTGTGCCATTATCCATGATAATACTGTGCGGGTATCCATATCTCAAGATAATATCTTTGAGGAATTTCACCGTTGTGGGTCCGTCACATTTTCTTATTGGTTTCACTTCTATCCACTTTGTGAATTTATCCACCATGACCAGAATATCAGTCATTCTGCCTTTGGCAGGCTTGAATGGACCTACCATATCCAAACACCATACAGAGAAGGGCCAAGTGATTGGTATTGTTTTTAACTCGGACGAAGGCAGATGTATCTTGCTGGCGTATCTCTGGCAACCATTACACCTTTCTACCAATTATTTTTCTTCCTTCAGCGCAGTTGGCCAATAAAATCCATGCCTAAATGCTTTGGCCACTAGGGCTCTGGACGAGGCGTGATGCCGACATTCTCCCTGATGTATATCCAAAAGTATTTCCTGCCCTTCTGCCGAGTCAACACATCGTTGCAGTACGTTCGTTACACTTCTCCTATATAGCTCATTGTTTATGATCGTGTAGGCTTTTGCTCTTCTCACTATCTATATAGCCAGGACATCATCACTCGGCAAGATTTCTTCTTTGAGGAATGAGAATATGGGTTGTGCCCATGTCGGCATAACTTTCTCTGAGGAAATTATATTGTCAGTTTCCATAACTTTTGCCGACATAACATCTCTGGGCTTTTCCATGTTCACCCGTTGGTCGGCCGAATTAACCGTTAACTGATTCGGGTCATATTCTTTGTCGATTTCCATTGGGACATTTCCTTCTATCTATTCTGTCGAGATACGAATTGACTCGGATTCTGGCGAAGGTGTAATTGATGGTTTTCTTAGGTGCTCCAGAGCTATACCTGGGGGAATTGACTGCCTAGTCGATCCTAGTTTTGATAGTGTATCTGCAGCGTCATTTTCTGCCCGAGGTATGTGATAAAACTCGCACCCGTCAAAATAACCACTGATTTTTTGCACATGGAACCTATACAGGGCCATATTCGTATCTAGTGCGTCCCAATTTCCTGATACTTGCTGTACTACGAGGTCTGAATCCTCGTAACATAGAATCCGACGTATGCCAATCTCTTTTGCCATCTTCAGGCCATGGACCAGTGCTTCATATTCGGCTACATTATTTGATGCGGTGAAATGTATCTGCAACACATATTTCAGCTGATCTTTTTTCGGTGAGGTCAATACTATTCCTGCCCCTAGCCCATTTCTCAGCTTGGACCCATCAAAATGCATAGTCCAATAGTTCGGATCTAGCAATGGGGGTTCATACTGTAGCTCGTCCCAATCCACAAAGAAGTCGGCCACTGCCTGAGATTTAATTGCATCTCGCCTATCAAATTGCGGAGCATAAGGTGATAACTCGATTGCCCATTTTGCTATTCGGCCACTTGCATCTTTGTTGCTTAATATCTTGGCTATAGGTGCTTCACAAATCACTTTTATCGGATGTTCTTCGAAGTAATGCTTGAGTTTTTTCGCCGACATGTATACTCCATAAGCCATCTTCTGGTAGTGCGGGTAGTTCTGCTTCGAGGCCAATAATACCTCACTTAGGTAATATACCGGCCTTTGAATTGATTTATCCCCTTCATTCCGCTCCATGACAACTACCGCACTTACCACTCGGTTAGTAGCTGCTACATAGAGTAACATAGGCTGCTTTGAAAATGGTGAGGCCAAAATCGGTGTTGTGACCAACATCTTTTTTAACTCATGAAATGCATTATCGGCCTGCGGTGTCCAGATGAACATGTCAGATTTTTTCATCAGTTGGTATAGAGGTAATGCTTTTTCCCCTCGCCGACATACGAATCAACTCAGAGAAGCCAGACATCCTGTAAATTTTTTTACATCATTCAGACACCTCGGCAGTTCCATTTTTTCAACTGCTCAGATCTTAGTTGGATTTGCTTCTATACCTCAGTTGGACACGAGGAAACCGAGTAATTTTCCAGCCAGCACACCGAAGGTACATTTTTCCGGGTTAAGTTTCATTCGGAACCTTCTCAAGTTTGCGAATGTCTGCTGAATATCTTCAAGGAGCGTTTTGCTCTCTTTGGTTTTTATAACCACATCGTCTACATGCACTTGTACATTTTTTCCTATCTGGTCATGTAGACACTTTTGCATGCATCTTTGGTATGTTGCTCCTGCATTACGCAGGCCGAATGGCATGGTGCGATAGCAATAAGCCCCGTACGGGGTAATAAACACAGTCTTTATTTGATCAGTCGGGTTTAACGGTATCTGGTGGAAACCAGAATACACGTCTATAAATGATAATAGCTCACAACCTGCGGTTGAATCAATGACTTGGTCTATCCTAGGTAAAGGAAAAGGATCTTTGGGACACGCCTTATTGAGGTTCGTGTAATCGATGCACATTCGCTATAGACGGCTAAATTTGGGTCATCCTTTTTCTTTTCTACCAACACCGGATTTGATAGCCAATCCGGGTGAAGTACTTCCATAATAAACCCGGCTGCAAGGAGCCAAGCTATCTCATCACCTATGATTTTTCTCCTGTCTTCGGCGAAGCGGCGGAGAGGTTGCTTCACCGGTCTTGCCCCTGGCCTCACATGCAAAGTGTGCTCAGCCAACTCCCTCGGCACACCTTGAAGGTCCTGAGTTGACCACGCAAAGATATCCCGATTCTCACGAAGGAAGTTGGTGAGCTCTCTTTCCTATTTGGCATCTAGGCCAGCACCAATCGTGATGGTGCGTTCTGGGAACTAATCATCAATCTGGATCTTTTTCGTCTCTTTAGTCGGCTGGAAAGATACACTTCCATGCGGGTTGGCTAATGCCGGCACATTAAGCTGTGCTGACTGAGCCAGAGCTGCTACTTCCTAAATTCTTCTTTTCTCTCTTGCAATTACCAATGATTCGGCCAAGTTCGACCCGGCTGAAGCACATTCCATTGATTTTCTGTAATCCCCAGCCACTTTTATTACTCCCTGAGGCCCTGGCAACTTCATTTTCAAGTAGGTAATGTGACAGCTGCTCATGAATTTAGCCAGTGCTAGCCGTCTGAGTAACGCATGATAGAAACTTTCTAGGTCTACCACCTCAAACTCTAGATTCTCGGCTCTGCAATTCTCCCTTGTGCCGAATAACACATCTACTCGGACTTTCCCAATGGGCTCGCACGAGAGACCCGGCACTATTCCATGGAATGTGGTCCTTGTGGGCTGCAACATATTCTGTGCTATACCGAGTTTGTGCATTGTGTCCTTGTACATGATGTTGATACTACTCCCATTATCTATGAGTACATTTGAGAATTTCACATTGATGTTAGGCCCGACAAATGTCGGATCCAGTACCAATGCGTACGACCCTGGGTTCGGCATTATCTTCGGGTGATCCTTTATGCTCCAGGTTATCTCTTGATCAGACCAGGGCACGTATCTTGGTACTGCCGGCATAACTGCATTCACTTCCATATGTCAGCGTTGTACACTCTGTCTATCTTGCTGTTCTGTTGTGAACACACAATATGATTGATGATGCTCCCTGTAATCATTATGCCCATTGTTCCCGGGGTTTGCCCTTCAGTCTTGATTTTGATTTACCACTTGATGTACTACATCCCTCCGGTCCGAGTTATCATACCTCGGAGGGGGCGGTGGTAACATTAACTGCTGCGCATTTGCCCCGGTTAGCTGTGGCTACTGCTGCCGATGTGCTTGATGAGGAGGTGCTTGCATGCCCACCGGGCTTCCCATTGCATTTTTCATCCAAGCACATTGACGAGTGGTGTGATTGGCCGGCTTGGCCGGGTTTGGAGTGTGGAACTTACATGGTTGATCCAGCATGGATTCAAATGTGTACTTCGGCCTTTCCTGCCACTGCTTCTTCTGTTCTGGTGTCCACTGCCTTTTCCCTTCGTTCCTCGGCATCCACTGCTGAGGGTTGTTCTTCTGCCGTTGATTGTTCCCACGACTCGGCTGGTCCTGCTCTACCGCTGCCACTTGATTGGAATCATATCTGTAATCCGGCCTCTCTTCCCTTCTTCTACCTCGGTATTCATTGCGCCGCGATGATCCGGCTACATCTCTAGCATACTGATCTTGGTGCTCCCGATGCTCTGCCGACATTAACTCTGGTTGAGTCGGATCCCCTAAAGCATATGAATCTGCTATCCTGATGGTTTCTACCAACATGGTTGGCATATCTCTTTGCAACCTTTGCCATAATACACTTCCATATCGGCAGCCCTGAGCAAACCAAGCTATCGCTTGAGATTCTATGACCCCTTCACATGAGTTTCTGAGGTTACACCACCGAGTAAAGAATTCTCTATATGTTTCATTCGGCTTCTGCTTGCACATTGCGAGCTGTTGCGGCCTGTTTGGCCTCTTCTAAGTACTGGTAAAATTACTGACAAACATTTAATTCAAAGTCTAACCAACAATTGATACTTCCTGCTGGCAAATTATTCAACCATACTCTAGCCGGCCCTTCCAACATTTGTGGGACGTATCTTACCGCCCATCTTAAATTTCCGCTAGCTATCTTTACTGCCGTGGCATAGTCGATTAACCAATCTTGTGGTTTCGTACTTCCATTGTACGTTTTCGTGCCCCTTGCTAGCTGGAAGTTCGACACGGGTGGTTCTCCCATGATCCGAGGTCCAAAACACGCCGTACTAGGTGGACCTTGCTCTTCTAATAGCTCGGACCGATACAGCCTGTCCAGTTTTAACCTTGCGTCAGTCGACGGCAAGTTTCTATAAACAACTCTCTCCTGTACCCCATATTGGTTGTGCCCACCATGCTCTGCATACTCCATGTTCGTGTAACCATCATTGTATATATCATTTGCTTGATTGTGTTGAGATGGTCTAGCTTCTCGCTCTTGCCGAGGCTCATACCTCGGCTGAGGATCATGTGGAGGGTTCCTCCTCCCTTCCACCGGGTTATTGTTCTCATGATTTCCCCTTCCGAGGTTTCTGTGCTCTCTGTTTGCACGGCCGGGGTTTCTATCTCCACTGTTACCTCAGCTTCCATTGCCTCTATTATAATTGACCTTCTCGGCCACCGCCGGATCATATGGGATAATTTGCTTATTTCTTCTTCTCGAAGTCACTGCTATGTCTCTTCGCGCATGTTTTCCGGGTGAGGATGCTGCCGCTGCAGATAGCGCGGGGGCTGCTCCTGCCGAATGAACCAAGCGAGAAGCTCCTGGCTTCGCCAGGTCAGCCCTAAGCATTTCCTCATTCTGCTGGTTCGCAATGCGTACCATCTCATTTACTCTTTCTTACTGTTTTTGCCGGGCTTCCCCGCTTAATCCTTCCAATTCCAGGGCTACGGCATTTGCCGCCCTGAGGTTTTTTGTCGGGGTACTGTACCTTGGCAAGCCTGGATCAACTGAATCATCTGGTCGAGCCTCGTGCTCTTTGTTAATATTATTCATGAGGTTCTTTACTCTTAATCTCAATTCATCCACTCGGTCAGGGGCCACATCTAGTTTGTTTGCCCTAGCATATTCTCGCAGGGTCATGTTTAAGGATTCCCGCAAGGCTGACACCTTTTTTTGCCTCTACCAGCACTTTCTGTCTAGTTTCTTCTAACTCCGCATGTGTATTTGCCGGGTCAAGTATCGGCGCCACAGGCGTAGTTAGATTATCTATAGTTGCCTGAAGGATATTTTCTGGCCTCTGCAGAGGTGGCCATCTTACCCTTGCCGCCTTTGGGGTCACCTCCTGCACCTCGGCTGACTTGGTTGATGGTGGATCTACCTCGGTGGGTTGTGGAGTTTCCTGCTTCGTGGCCACCTGTCCTCCTGTCACCGGGTCCCTGCTTGGTCCGGCGCCTGCTCCTGTTGATGGTGTCGGGGCCGTCATCATCACCTCGATGCTGCCAACGGGGCTTACTCCACGCGGACCGCTAGCAGCACGGAGGGGAGGTTCTCCCGCATCAATGACTCGGTGCGGGTAGATGCAGGATGTGTCGACGCCGACGTAGACCGTGTGAGCGCCCAGGTTGATGAAGATGTCGTTGCGTTGAGGTGCTTTCCTCCTGAAGCTGCCGGCGTTGTCGCTGACATAGTCCTAGATATCAAATCTTTGGACTAAGCCAGAGACAACCCGCTCGCCGGTGTGGATGAAGTTTCTCGTCCGGATCTTGACTCCAGCTAGCACCGCTGCTAGCCCCACGGTGCGCGCCAACTGTTGTGGTGGTGGAACAGCAGATGCCATGGGTAGGCTAAAGTATGGGGCCAATGGATGCTAGAGGGATCCGGGGAGGGAAGATGTAGTGATTTCTACACTCAACTGACCAATAAGTAGATCTTTATTCCTCTTCTCAAGAACTACAAGTGATCCTAGAGATGTATCATAGAGAAGAAGAAAACTATAATGTGAGCCTTTCGGTGTAGAATGAATCTATCCCCCTCTCTGGAGCCCGTTCCCCTCCTTATAAAGGGGTTCCTTGACTCCTTCTAGGGCTGATGTGGCAAGCATATTCTTGGAATATGCTTGTCCCAAAGTGGTAACTCGGCGGCCTCCTTTCCGTGTCCCTCTTCTATCGGTGGAAATGTTCCAGAGACCTTCACATGTGTGCCTCGAGCTTCCTCACTGTCATCTCCGTGACGCTTGTCTGCCCTTCTGCCGCTCTGCTCCTTGTCCTTAGTGCTTGGCTTTGTCTAGATTTCTCCTAGCCAGCAACTAGGGTTTGACTATAGGCACCTCCTTCTCCTACAAGTTCCATGTTACTCGGCCTCATCTCGCATAACTCGGCTCGGCCTTCACCTGCATACAAGTCGATCAGCCTCATTCGGCCGACATAGCTCTTACGTCGGCGAGTAAGGTGTTACACATTCTATATTTGTCATGGATCTGCCTATCTCGGTCGGATCTTACATGATTCGGCTGACACAGTCAGTAATTCGGCTTAAGGTAAGGGAGACTCCTTTCTTTTTTTCCCTATCTTGACCCTATCCGGGGTCACCACCCCCCCCCCCCCCAACAGACAGCACAAGGCCAAGAGGAACCCTGCTTGCAATGTCAAGGCATCGAGCTCCAACAAAGGCCCGGCTGACGAGTCCGAATTTTAGTTTAATTAGTTATTGTACTCTGTTTGTAACAACGGTGGAAAATGTTATCGTGTGCCACCTCGCACACATATTAGTTAGTTTTATATGTATTGAATTGATATTTTTAGTATATGTTTTCTCTAAATCGTTATCCCACATCGCACACATGATATAAATGTACATCAACGTGTTAGCTACAAAATATAGCATACTAGAATTATGGATGCCATCGTCTACGATTTGTCAAAATGTTTTCGAGTAAACTTTTCTCAAAAACACGCACCATTTATTTCATTAATTTATGTGGTTGATTCCAAAAAAACCATGCATGTTAACAGGAAAACAGTCATAAGTAAGCACATGGTGTTTGGTGATAACCGTATACGTTACACTCTATCCCACACAAATCCAACATTTATACCGTGTGTGCACTTATGAATGCTAGTCGATTATTCTATTGGAAACTGAGTGTGATTCAAGTCCACGTGAATCCCATCGGCCATTTAAATTTGGAACCGCCTTAATCACAGTTTTCTTTGAGAAAATGCATCGATCAAAAAATATTATTGATTACGTTGTTGATTCACACCACATTTTAATTTTCCATCAATTTCATATTGATAATTAACGTGAACGAGTTCACACGACTCTAACTACTATAAAATCCTAATATTGCAAAATGATCAACACTACACACAAACACTCCTCTCCTCTCGATCAATAAGTTCATCCAGCAAAGCCCAAGAACACAGAAACCTCATCAATGGTGGCTCCCTTTCCAAGGACACGCGTCCTCTCCTACGAAGAGCAGAAGATGTTCTTAAAGGTGACCTTCACCCATCGTGCATGAAGGGTGTACAGGGGATACGAGACATGAAGGATCGGTTCATCAATGCCACACCGACCAAGTGGATTGGCTAGGACCGCGAGTTCACGCCAGCGCCGAGGAAGAATGCAGGGCGTCGGTTCATACCACCGGCGGAGCAGCAGCGCTTTGCCATCCAGTAGATGTCCATCACCTCCGAGGTACTCGTCTTCCAGATCGTTTATGCTGACAGGGTTCCGAGCGCTCTAAGGGAATTTCTTGGGGATGACACCATCATGTTGTGCGGCGTGGCGATCAGTAATGATGTGCATGAGCTCGTGCCCTATGGCCTCAGCATTCCTGGTGCGCGCGAACTCTACTAGTTCTTGAGTACTTTCTCTACTACTTTTTTTGGATTATCTACTAGCTCTTGAGTAATTTATCTACTAATATGTTTCCTAGTTCACTATCAAGTAATTGTGCAAGATGATCATGGTCTATGGTTCTGTCTACTGGTTTACATTTGATATTGTCTCTTTAATATTTGATGATTCTTATTTTCCTTAAAACCACATGCTCAGGGTTCAGGGCTAGTTTCTGAACTCTGTTATTGAATTCTACAACAAAAGGATTCACTACTATGGATCCAACATTTTAATTCCTAATAATTTCCTTTGATGTGATGTTTATCTTGCAGGAGTTGAACCAATAGAAGAATGATCAAGAGAAGAGAAGAACACAGATAGGTTTAGATAGGTTAATGATGTAGTTTGTATTTAGGATTCCTATTTCTCTTTTGTAGTTTTTGAGTTGTAAAGATTCTTATACTATTGTTTAAATGAATAAATATTTTTTTTATCCATTTGACTTGTGTTTGTGATGGCTCTAAAAATAGCCATCTTTTTCCGCGTTTAAACATTGTTTTTAGTCAAGCAATTGACAAGAATCTTTCTAGCCTTGCCACTAATGCCTAATTATTGCAAAGATATGCAAACCATTGCTTTGAATTGTGTTGTGCAGGAAATCATGCTTCTTAATGTGAAATTAGGAGTCATAAATGAAGATTTTGAGGAAGTCTATATGCCAATTAATCCTGAAGAAATTACCAGGCGTCAGGGGTCATAACGACCACGGGTATAGGCAGGGCCCGCCCATACGGCTCACCCATACCATATGGCGGCTGCCTCGTCTCGTCAAACCCTACAACTTTCATGAAGACACATATATATTTCGAGGTCTCAGTCGCCGTCATTCTCAGATTGCATCACAACACCACCAAAAGAGATCCACACCATAGTTCATCCCTTCCATCTTCCATCCCCTCCATTAGCCATTGCCATTACTTTGTACTTGAGATCTCCTTATGATTTGGTGACCATTGTAAGAATATTTGGTTTCAATTTAAGTATTTTGCACACTGTTTTCTATCCTTGATATCATTGTTATGAGTGAGTAGTCCTCACAGGCCGCGGGTTGGGGTGAAACCTCGCAAAAATTATGGGCATCTAATCTATGGGAGCATTGTGTTTTATTTGAATAAGAGATTT
Organism: Avena sativa; assembly: GCA_916181665.1. Classification (NCBI taxonomy): domain Eukaryota; kingdom Viridiplantae; phylum Streptophyta; class Magnoliopsida; order Poales; family Poaceae; genus Avena; species Avena sativa. The sequence goes on from OV702296.1 coordinate 226,458,602, forward strand.
GTATCTTTTGTTTCTTTGTCTCTTGCCTTGATATTTGGAATTGTAGGTACCCAAGATCCCCGAGATAGATAAAGGCTTGAGGTGAGATACTTGGATAGCAGCGATCTCATAGGAAACCAAGTGACAAAAAGTTTGTACGGTCTTCGCTTAGCGACCCATTTGGAAATAACAGAAACATCTCTTCGTAAGGCTTTGATATGTGTTTTACAGTTAATAACTCTTTATATCCCGGTACTTCGTGGTGCAACCAGTTGGATCAAAAGGCTATTGCTATGCCTCTGACTCGCAGGGGCTTTAGTATATTAGGATATGCTGCCCACAAAAATTATCTCTATTAAAATACTACACATGATTGTGCCTATTATTATCCTTTATCCTATATGATGTGTAGCTGCAGGTGAATCTTCAACTCTGGCCTATCTCCATCCATTGAAACAACCCACGATATAAAGTAAACTAGAGTGGTCCAGTAAATGAAGGTAAAATGAAAAACAAAGTCTTCTAGACGTGCCCTATTTAATTCCTTTTAGCATTGTATCCCAATGTTCGGTTAAATCTAGGTCTACTAGGGAAGAAGACTATTATACTACATCCGTGAATCCGGATCAAAGGTATCAACTCTTTTTCTAGCATCGTTGTTGAGGAAGCAATTTTCTATCCTGGTGAGGTCATTAGAAACCTTTCTTATTTTTATTTTTTGTTTGTAGTTTGTTTCCTTTACTTTAAAAATAAAGAGCCATGGCTCAAAATAAACTTGGGGAGTATGCTACCCCTACTGGTGATTTTATTTGTGCACCTATTACTCAGCCCGCTGTTGATGCGGAAGCATATGAAATTAAGCCTAACCTTTTGAGTTTGGTTCAGCATAACCAATTTGGAGGCTCATCTTCTAAGGATTCAGGTTCACACCTAAATACTTTTAATAAAATTTGTGACACGATGCGTATTAAGGATGTCCACCCAAATATTGTTAAATTATGTTTGTTTCCTTTCTCTCTAAGAGAAAACACTAAATACTGGTTGCTAGCTCTACCTAAAGGCACTATTACATATTGGGAGGTATTCACTAACTCTTTATGAATAATTGTTTTCCCCATCTAAGACTATGCAACTAATATTGAACATTACAAGTTTTAGACAAGAATACACCGAGCCACTAGCACTTGCATGGGAAAGGACGAAAGAAGCCGTAATGAACTGTCCTACTCATGGGATGGAAGAATTGTTTATATTGCATTTATTTTATAATAGCATTAATCCAATGTATAAGTCTATGATAGATACTACAGCAGGAGGAACAATCATGGGAAAGCAAGTGAGTGTTGCAAACAAGCTACTTGATGATATGCAAAAAAAATCATGCTCGATGGCATTTGGAAAGAACCTCAAAAAGGGTGAACTCAATCAGCGAGGTAAAAAATGAAGAGCTTACTGCAAAGGTAAATGAGTTACTCAACATAGTAAAGGGTAAGGAAGATACCCAAATTAATGCTATCACTACCGATGTTAATGACGTTAATTTTATGGATCATAGTCCTTATAATTCTGCTTGCAAGAATAAAAAAATTCCTCTAATGTTCAAAAAATATATTCTAATCCTGTAGGAGCTCCTTGCAATAATTATGATAACCATAATGGAGCAAATCATGACAATCTCTCTTTTGAACATACTGTTAGAACTTTCATGCAATCTCAAACCGAGAAAAATAATATTCTTATTAAAATCACGGAGAACCATGAGACTAGTATTGGTAAATTATCTAACCAAGTTGTTGCAATTACAAATGATGTGCATGCTCTACAGGAAAGGACAAAAACCATGGAGGCACAACGGGGCAAGTTAAATGAGAGTCAAGCTCTCATTCTCGCAAAATTCGCTGGAAATCCCGAGCCAAATATGGTAGAAGACCTCAATATGATGAGGGTGGAAATGAATGAAGAAAAGCCTGAAGAGCTAGTAGAAATGCGCCAACACCTGAATACATAGTGAAAGAACTATTAAAGATGATCGTCGTAAAGAATCCCGGTCTAAAACAAGGTAATGATGCTACATAGCAACAATTTATACAATAAGTAGCATCTAAAGTTCGAGAATTAGAAATGGAGTATAAGAGACTAGCTGATAAGCTTCCTGCTAAGCTAGATGATATCTTTGATCCCACTATTGAAATTAAAATTGGTGTTAATGGGATATCTACACTTTATGATATTGGTGCAAGCATATCAACAATATCCAAGAGTCTATTTGACAAATTAAACTTGGGGATTTTTATAACCACTAAAATGAGACTCCATATTGTTGATTCAACTTATAAAAAGTTGTTGGGATAAAAGAAAACATAGTTGTTGAAATTAAAGGAAGTCCTACTCTTATTTATCTTGTTATAGTGGACATGCCTGAAGATCCTATAGCACCTATAATTGTAGGTAGGACATTCCTAATAACTATTAAAGCTTTGATCAATCTATATAAAGGGAATGTGATAATAGGATTACCATCTAGAGATACTTTTATAGTCCACTTCCCTAGGAAGAAGAAGTCCAAACCTAATAATGATGATGGCATAATCACGTTGAAAGCCAATTACCTTGGAGTGGGTGTTCCACTCACAAAACCTAAATGATCGCCATCTGTGTCAAGCTAATTTACCTTAACTAGAAGCGTTTCATGGGAGGCAACCCATGTGAAATAAACATTTTTCATCTTGTGTTAGTTTTTGTTTTATTTTTGTTTTTAGTAAAGAGAATTCAAGAAGTTCTTTGGAGAAAGGAGAAGAAAATAAGGTAATCCTCAATATTCTATTTACTAACACATGGCCTTAAGTATTGATGATTTTTATGAAGTATATTTGTTGTTATTTTGCCATTTGCTTAGATGCGCAAAGGCGCGCAAAGATACTAACTAAATTTCATAAGTTTTTTAGCTTCCAGACAGCATAACGACTACTGGTACGACCGGGAGACCCTGTACCGTGTGCTCGTACCGCATCATAGCTCGAAGAAATATAAGTGTTGATTTTTTCCGCATGACTCAGTGGCCGTAACGACCACTGGTACGACCGAGGCGATCGTACCGCCAGCCTATACTGTACCCTCAAGCAAAACATCAACTTTTAAGCAAATGTAATGACCGAATAGCGATCAGTAGTACGGGCACGCAGGACCATACCGCACGCCCGTACCGAGTGCACCGCTGGAAGGAACCTTCGACCCCAAGGTATGCTACTCGGTACGGGCAGGCTCCAGTCATACTTCCCGCTCGTACCACATACTTGGCCGCGATATCAACCGCGTAAGAGGTAACCCTAAAATCCCCAAAACACAAATCTCTCTTTCTTCTTCCTCCAAACTCTAAACCACCTCCATTGGATCTTCAATTCGACTCTTTTTTCTTTGATTCCTCGCACCCAATCGATATATGGTATGTTTATCCTCTGATCTCGAGTTTATTTCTAACAAAACCTTGCTCAATATTTCACCATTATCAATCTAGACTTAGGTCTTGTTCTTGAGCTAATCTTGATTTTGAGCATGTCTAGTTAGCTTTTAGAGGAGTTTCTTTTATAACAAGTGTAGAGGATCGTTTATGCTATGTTTCTATTGGACTAAAATTTCTGATTAGCATTATTATTTATTTTTTAGATGAACACGAGGAGCCATACATGTGTGATGGCTGCAGAACAAGACGCACCACTGATGACTACAAGTGCACAGATCGTTTGTAGCTAGTTTCGAAGTTTAGATATCGATCTCACAGGTAGCTCAAAGGTAAATATGTATTGGTGAAGTCTCTGTCGCACCCAAAGTTGACACAGGTCTTCGAGTGAATTGACTGCAAGTGTTGGGAATAAGAGTAGAATTTGTATTTAAAAGGAAGTACTTAAATAAAACTAAAATGTAAATTTCAGAAATAAAAAGCATAAAAAGTAAAGAACGATTTGTTTGTTGTTTTCTGCAGATGACGAAGTAGGCACGGGGAGTTTCAGTTCATGGTGATAGTGAATGTGCCGAGTAAATGAGTGATAAGTGTAACAATTATAATCTTATAAGTATGTGTGTAGGCAAGCAACCCATAATTAGCTGAAACTCCTCTTGGTAGATTTCATCCCAATTTCAATAATCCTACTAGCCTGTTTATCACAACCATGGTCAGTCACTAGATGATTAAGATCCTTCAGGTTGCTTAGCAATTAAGCTCCTTGGATCGGACTAATGCAATAAGCTCGGTGGTTCCTCGTTATCCTCAAGTTAAACTAGTGTCCCATTGATATCCCCATGTCACTCGAGGGTCGTTGGTCTGCTATCAAACAATATTCTATCTATGTAGAACAAAGCATCATGTTGTCTGGGACATTAATTGGACAACAGGCATTAAGCATCCCACAGATAGTCAAGCACACATAATATAGTAATTAGAATTAACCACTAATTTGATGGAAAATATATAGGCACATCACATCTCAATAATCCCCTACATCTCCCACATCCAAGGGAACTTACTCACACAAGATAGAAGAAAGCATCATCGATATAATTAAATAAAGGGAGTTCTTCTTGATATTACCATGGAGATCCATAATAAGAAATAGAAAAAAATCCAACACAATTCAAGATAGGAAGAACAATCTCAAACCATAATCTAGCAAGGTGGAGATCTCTCTCTCTCTCAAGTACAAGTAATGGATATGGAGGTGTGGTGGCTAGGAGATCGAAGATCGTGGAGCGAGATGAAGAACGTCTTCTCCTTCTTCTCTGGATCCCTTCTTTCTCCCTTCTGGATGGTATGGCGGCCCGTGTGTTCTGTTTTCGACCTTGGCCTCTTCACGAAAGTTGTCCCTTTTAATAATATGAAGGAGAAGGCAACTATACAGCGCGAACTATATGGCGGCAACCCGTATAGTTGCTCGTTAACGCTTCTGTGTCCTCTCCTCGATTGCTTCCAAAAAGGGACTCGCTTGTTTTTGTCTAAATATTGTGTTTTTGTTGTTAAATCCCTCTGTTGATGTTTAGTACCTAAAACACACATTAAAAAACAAGTTTTCTTTGCTACCAAAGTATTAGCGTTAGATAAAGCTAGAAAACCATTAAATCCAAACGAAAACCATTGATAGATACCATAAAAAATGTGTAGAATCTCACAACTATCAACTCCCCCAAGCTTAGATGTTGCTCGCCCTCGAGTGACAAGGAAATAAGAAAGGATAGCGGAGATTCGAAACTGAAATAAAAGAACTTACAAGCTTGAATTGGTGTCAAATTCTTTTCTTCACATTTCCTGCAATCTTAAACATGATCATACAAATATTCATAAGATTACACTAAGTTCACTTACTAACCACGTATATCTTGCTAGCAAATAAATCATATGCACGAGCGAGTGTTGAAAATTTAGCTAGGAAAGTGAAACAAATTTTTTGGCTTCTCTCTTGTTGAGAGATGAAAACTTTTTGCTCTTGTTCCTTTTATCAATTAAGAGTACTCAAATTTGCACCAAGAACATTTAATTTAAGAACAACTCATCTACTCCCACGTCAAAATTTCAAGACTCTCAAAGCACCTTTTTCCTTTCCTTGTTTTTCAAATGCTTCAACTCTTTCATAGAGAAATCATGCCACTGTTTTTAACATATTAATTAGGGTTGTGTTGTGCACTCGTGACCATGCCAATAGATAGTTGTTGAGCAATAGTGGGTCAGAGGAGTACTATAACTTCACTTGGAATGTGAAACCACGAGGAGACTAAAAAATTTTACACGTCATAGCATTGCAGCTATAGACGTTTACATAACTCATAGCCGAAATCAAGTGGTTTCCCATATTTAGATCATTTGTTGGCCAGCAGAGTGAATAGTTCCCCATAGAGTATGACAGTATTTGTAGTGACACGCATAAAGCAATATCCTACTGTAATTATTAGAAAAAACAGTGGCATAATCTCTACTACTTCGAAGTATCTATTTTATTAGACAATTTCATTCAAGGGTGCTATCGAGTCTATTTACATTAAGCTCAATGGGGTTGAGTAGTTTCTAAAATCAAATCTTTTGGGCTAAACATGGACTCAAGTCATCTCTAGGATGCTTTTTCTTGTTGTAAAAAATGTCGGAAGTATTTTAACCAAGTTCATTGCTCAATGTTTCAAAGCTAAAAGTGGACACTAGCAAGGGAATATAATTTATAGGATAACAAGCTAGGTGGGGAGTAACTCAAGTGCAAGCGAGTAAATAATTATAGGATCAATTTAATATTGCAAGAGAGGTGATGGAAGGAATGTGATACCTCCTCTTGCTTGCTTCATTCTCGTACTTGAGTCGAATCCTCTCTATATTTCCTTATTGCCAAGTCACCTGAAATTGAGCAATCTCACATGAAAACAAAGAAAACAAATTGCAATTGAAAGTTACACTATTTTTTTGTGTTTTGGGTTTTTAATAATGAAAACTGAAAACATGATATTATTGCAAAAGAAAACAAATAAAAATAAGAAATAAAAATATGAATGCAAGTTTGGAGGTTTTCAAAACCTCCCCCAAGATTAGGATGTTGTCGTGCTCAGTTGTTGCCGTCGTTTGGCGGCGGCTGGTGGTGCTGCTGGTAGTAGTTGGTGAAGTAGGTCATGAAGTTACCAAAGGTGTGAGTTAAATCAATCACATCATCACTAACTCCATGAAGAGTCTGGTCGATCTCCCCAACGCGCTGGTTGAGCTACAGAAAATCCTGATAGGGAACATTGTTGAACCCTTGATGTTGTTGTGGCTGATTGGGCCATTGGTCCCAAGGCTGCTCCTCCTGCTGTTATTGTTGTTGTCCCTCCCAAGCAGGGTTGTACTCCTTCTCCTGCTGCTGCTCCTGCTCATCCTGTTGTCCTCCTTCTTCCTCTTCATCGGAGTCAGGATAGAGTTCCGCCATGATTTCAGCCACTTGATCCTTGGTGAGGATCCAGTTGTCCCTTCCCTGAACCTCGAAGGCTTGCGGGCAAGGTAGTGGCATATGACCCTCCTGCACATCATTAAGATAACCAAATTGATAGGCTCAGAGCCTCATGTTAGCTCGGTAAACACCGAGGAAGCCACAAGCAGTTATATATATCCGACATCCATAAGTATGGAGCCATCAACAGGTTGAGCAATAGGAATTGCAATCTCAAGGGCTTGGATTAGGTGGGTTGCCATTCCACCGATACTAATATCACCTTTCTTTTTGTTGCTCTGGTAGTGGAGATGCTAGAGAAATAGAGTTGCAGGAGCGGGACTCTGCGGCACATTAGGGAAGAGCGCCTTGGTGATCATGGCCATGTTTGCATTGGCCATCGAGCCGGTATATCCTCTTCCTAACAAGGTATTAGCAAGAAACATAGCAAAGTAACGGATGGTTGGGTTCTGAATGGTGGACATCTTCTTCTGGTATAAGTCTCTACCACCATTAACAGAAACAACCTCCCAAGCATTTGCACTCGAGACACTATACATGTTTGTAATAGTTGGTTCCCCTTCTTGAGGGAATCCATAAGCATCACAAAATTGTTGATAGGTAATTTGATATGGTTGTGGGTTAACGGTGAAATTTATCATGCATGCATTACCTTTCTCCCTGTAGTCGTCATAGAAGAAAGTGAGGAACTCATGGTTGAGCCCTTCGTAGGTGTGGTGGCACGCGTTGGCGAGCCCTGCATTTGCACACAGGTAGTCGAAGTCCCCCTTCAACTCCGCTAAGTTGAGGAAGCCGTTATTAGCCCATCGTGTGCGCATCACCTTCCTTACCAAAACCATGGCATACTTGTTGTCGAGCTCAGCCCGGAGCCCCGAGCCGTCACCACGTTGGCGCTTGCTCTTGCGAAAAAGGCGACCAATCTTGTTCATCTTGATGCACTGAGAAATTTCAACATAAAACCTTAGGAATATAGTTTCTACATGATATATGAACGATTCTACATGGAGGAATTCAATCCTAACGTGAGAAATTAAAAGATAAAATCAATCAAGCTTGAGTTCATCCACTAATTCAATGAGAAGATTTCAACCATGGAATTCTAAAAATAAAGCATGGATAGGGAGAGAAACATACCGATCTATCGATTCCCCCACTCAAACAAACGAAATCCGCGAAGAATTGAGAGTTCTTGAGAGGTTTTGAGAGTTTTGGAGAGAGAGGTTGAGAGAAATAATGAGGGGAGGGAGAAGCTTGCCCTTCCCTGACCCGTTTAAGTGGTCGGGCCAAACTATACGGCGGGAACTATACGGCTGTGTCGGGTAGCTCCCGTCGTATAGTTGTGGCAGCGGTGAGGGTTAGGGTTTCCCTTCACCAGATCACAACTATACAGCCATAACTATACGGCCAGACCAGATGGTCCTGCCGTATATTTGGCTGTCAACCTTTCTATATCTGAACCCTAACTTTTGAGAATTTTGTCGATAACTATACGGTTGCAACTATACGGTGGGAATTTTTATTCTGGTCGTATAGTTGGTCGCTAGACCTTCTGTAGCATGCTTTTTACCAAAAAAATTAGAGATGCATTTTTTATTTGGACAATAATGTTGAGCTAGTTTCTATACATAAAACTCGAACTTTATTTTCTAGTCTAAATCTATGCTTGTTTAGTCGGTATTTCTGCTACTTTTTGACAGCTGCATCTTTACGGACGTGCTTCCACAAAAATGTCTATAAAAAAGTTGTAGGAATGCGATGAACAACTTTATTATCTAATTTTAATTTATTTTGTTGATATGATGGGGTGACTCCCATTAAGAATTTTATTGAGAATGGTTGAATATTTTAACCCCTTTTCTGTTCTCAAATTCTTACCTTCGGTTGCCCTTTATCAAAGGCACTTACCATATGAACTCGTTTTGCCGGTGGAACATACCTTTCTCCTGCTTCTAGTTTCTTTGGAAAATACCAGATTATTTCAGCATCATAAATATTGAAGATTATTTTCCCTACAGCACAATCAACTGACACTCCTGCAGTGCTAAGAAAAGGTCTTCCAAGTATTATAGATAATCTTTCATCTTCCGGCATTTCAAGAATAATGAAGTAGGTGGGAATAACATGCTCATCTATTCTAAGTAGAACATCCTCAATCATACCAACAGGTTGTTTAGTGGATTTGTCGGCCATCTGTAAAGTGATAGAAGTGGGGGAGTATTCCCCTAATCCTAGATTTTTATAGAGGGAGTATGGAATTACACTAACTCCTGCACCTAAATCACATAAAGCATTATGAATATCAGTTTTTCCTATTAAACATGAAATAGTTAGTATACCAGGATCTCCTGACTTAGGCAATAGTCTCCCATTAGTAGGGTAACTAGTCACCATGGCAACGGTTTTAGTTATTTCTTTCTTTCTATTAAGAATATCACGAAGAAATTTAGAATAGGAAGGCACTTTTATTGCATCCGCAAATGGAATTTCTAGATGAAGAGCATAATCATAGATTACTAGATCAGGTTATTTATTTTTGCGATCTGGAAATGGAAGTTTTGATTACTGGATCAGGTTATTTCTTTTTGCGATCTGGAAATGGAAGTTTCTTACTTTTGTCTTTTACCTTTTGTGGAGGATTAGGATCTTTAGTTGCTTTCTTTTATTGTTGCTTATCGTTTTTATTTTTCTCTATTGCAACAACTTCATCTTATTTGCTTGTGTCTTTTTCTTCTCCTGGATCGATAGTTTCTGCATCAGAATTATAATTGTCATCCTTTGCGTCATTCTTCTACTCCAAGGTTTGATCTTGTGTATCTTGAGCAGTCTCATCTTGAGGATCTACTAATGTATCATATTCCTAACTTGCTTTAAGTAAGGCTTTCTCCTTTCGATCTTTTTCAGCTTCATATTCCGGTGGTCCTAATGGTCCTTTTATAACTACACCTCTTCTTGTAACAAAATTAGTAGAAACAGGAATATTTATATCATCACGAAGAAAAATTTGATAACCAGCCGCTATTTGTTCATATTGAGTTTTAATCATACCGAGGTACTTGTTAAGTAATTTTATTTCTTGGCTAATTTCCTCATAATTTCCTATAAGTTCGGCCAAAATCTTTTTATGTCTTTGAAATTGCTTATGCAAGTTATTATAAGACTTTGCATGTCTATGTTTCAATTCTTGAAAAACTTTTCTAGTTTCATCCTCTTCAGTAAGAATTTGTATCAAATCTACTTTGTTTTCCTTAACAAGTTCGGAAGGTATACCTTTTTTGTTTCATGGTTTGGTGTACTTCAGGCATAAGATCGGGATTTATATGAAGTATTCCCTTTCCCGGTTTTGTACCGAAATCAGGATTATATAAAGAATCATTCTTAGCCCTAGTAGACATCAATTCCAAACATGCTTTAACAGTTAAAGTATTTATCGATCCTCCTGCTGATGAATCTCGTAACTCTCTGCATTGAGTATTCATGTCGTGGTAAAATAAGTGGCAAACAGTTGACTCAGAATAGCCATGATTAGGAATACTATTGATCGTGCCAAAATCTTTCCCAGGCTTGTGGATAGTTTTCTCCCATGTTCTGAGTAAAATTTCCTATATTCTTTCTAAGTTCAATTACCTTTTCAAAAGTATTAAACCTGTTTATGAATTTAAAAATGTAGTTTTCCCGACATTTAATATAATGGCGAGGGAGAGAATATAACTAGTCTAGAGCTTTACCTTTGAGAGACCAACAAAATAATTTTAGACGAGAGAATTCTCTTGGCAAACCTTTTGGTCCTAGTGATGTTATCACGTCGTCGAACTCTCTAAGATGCCTTCCTGGGTCCTCATCTTCCCTTCCACTGAAGGCTTTTTCTTGCAAATTTTTAATAATTTCACCGTCAAATCGATATTCCCTAAATCCAGGATTAGGAAATTCTATTGGTTGTTTAAGGAATGGAGAGTTTGGAGCACTATATTCTTTGAGATTCTTCTTAGGTTTCTTGGGGTTTTTCCTATGAAAGGACATAATTTCCATGAAGTCGCTTAGGTTGTCAACTTCAACTCTATTCGATCTCAAAAGTTTTTCAATAATTTCCACGCGCCTTTGAGTAGGTACGCGATTAAGATAATCTGGTAGATAAGCTCTACCAAAGCGTGTAGACCCTTTGTCTCCTAGGGAGACCATCTTGTAATAGTAATACCTAAAATGTCAAGAGACAAAACACTTAGCGCTTATCTCCCTGACAACGGCGCCAAAAATAGCTTGATGACTTCAAGTGCATAGATCGTTTGTAGCTAGTTTCGAATTTCAGTTATCGATCCCACAGGGAGCCCAAAGGTAAATTTTTATTGGTGAAGTCTCTGTCACACCCGAAGTTGTCACAGGTTTTTGAGTGAATTGACTGCAAGTGTTGGGAATAAGAGTAGAATTTGGATTTAAAAGGAAGTACTTAAATAAAACTAAAATGTAAACTTCAGAAATAAAAAATCATAAAAAGTAAAAATGATTTGTTTGTTGTTTTCTGCAGATGACAAAGTAGGCGCAGGGAGTTTCAGTTCGTGGTGATAGTGAATGTGCCGAGTGAATGAGTGATAAATGTAACAATTATAATCTTATAAGTATGTGCGTAGGAGAGCAACCCATAATTAGTCGGAACTCCCCTTGGTAGATTTCATTCCAACTTTAGTAATCCTACTAGCCTGTTTACTGATGTCTACGCACTTCTATTCTTGTAGATAGTTGTTGGGCCTCCAAGTACAGAGGTTTGTAGAACAGCATCAAGTTTCCCTTAAGTGGATTATCCAAGGTTTATCAAACTCAGGGAGGAAGTGGTCAAAGGTATTCCCTCTCAAGCAATCCTGCAATCAAGATACAAGAAGTCTCTTGTGTCCCCAACACACCCAATACACTTAGGTGTATAGGTGCACTAGTTCGGCAAAGAGATAGTGAAATATAAGTGGTAATGGTGCCAGAAACTAGCTTGACGGTGAGGTAAAGACTAAAGCAAGCAAACATGCAATAGGTCTAGATGCAAACGGTGTTTCAATGTTTAGAAACAAGGCCTAGGGATCATACTTTCACTAGTGAACACTCTCTCAAATAAATATCCTCTCTTCATGATACTACTCTTAACTACTCTCCGGTTGGACACTCTAATCCATGGTAGGGCCTTCCCCAATCTAGATAACCCCACACTGTCACCTTGAGTGCTAGATGGTTCCAACAAACACCACAATTTCATAGAGACATCCAACTCCAAATATAACTCATAACAAATATTCAATCTAGCCAAAGTGTCACACACGGTATGCACGTTGTCACTTTCACACACGTGGGGAAAAGCATAGATCTATTAAAGCACAAAGAGTATTTATGTAGACTCAAACCTAAGTGCCACCATGGTGTGCACGCTATCACTTTCACACACATGGGGAGAGCAGAGATCTAATGAAGCACTTGAGTAGCAAGGTAGATCTACTTGATTACAAAGCTCATGACCACAAGATCATGCATAGAGAGATAGATGAACACATAGCTACCGGTAGTGACATGGTTATACCCCGCGGGTACACGATCTCAGCATACCTGGTCCAGCCCAAGGAAGGCCCACGGCAAATATACGCCAGCCCATGAAGATTTTCGGGTGGCCAAGGCCCATGACGCCTTCGGATCCTTGGAGAGCAAGACTAGAGTAGATAGGAAATTCAAAGGTGTAAACCCTAGAACCTGTAACTGACTAGATCTGTGCCTGGGACCTGCCTAAGTCTATATAAAGGCCAGGAGGGCACGACCTAGATCTCTCTCTCATACTTCCGGATATGCACCTTCGCGCCAGATCGCATCTGCGCACCCCTGTAATCGCCGGTTCCGCTGTAATGAAAGAGCAGACAAGCAGGAGTAGGGTTTTCCCTCCGGGGGCCTGAACCTGGGTAAACCTCGTGTCCCGTATTGCTTGTTTTCTAACCGTTCCGTGATCTCCAGCATTCCCATCTTCTCCAAAACCCAAGTCCATAACAATGGGCATTGACGAGATCAAACCTCGTCAATTGGCGCCGTCTGTGGGAACTGGGGACGCTGATTGTGCGATCCTGACGGTCCCAACCCGAGCGATCTACAACTCTGCGGCGACGGAGAGTCACCTCCTCTTCGGCGCTTTCGACTTCACCGCCCACTCACTGGCCACCATGAAGGACTTCGAGCCCGTAGGCGACAGACTCGAGATCCTGTTCGGGAGCTTCTGCTTCCAGGTGGGGCAAACTGGCACCCTCCGCCTCCCAGAGCGGGTGCCCCTACCATCAATCAGGCCCGCTTAGTGGGTCCCACACCCTGTGCTATGCAAATCATCATTAACAGATGAGTCCTACGACAGCAGCAGCCGCAACTCCGATCTGTGCGATCCGCCATCGGATGAAGGGACCTGCGGTTCCGGATTCGAAAGTTGCGGCAGCAGCGGACCAATCTACGAGCGCTACCAATGCGCCGTAGTCATCCAGAGCGACGTGGATCAGCAAGCGCCCAACCCGCCGCCCAACCCTCCACCCAACCCGCCACCTAACCCGTAGGACAGAAGCAGCGGGAACAGAAGAAGCCAGTCCCCCCCACCCGAAGGGGATAACACCGGCCATGTCATCTGCCTTAGCAAAGAAGGATGGGCCAAGGCATGCGCCGCCGTGGCGGGTAGCACGGTCCTGCCTACAGACACCTCACGAGACCTGTTGATGGCATACCATTTGCTCCTGATCGAGGAGCACAAGAAGCAGGTCAAGATTCAAGAGGTGCTTGACAAACGCAAGCAAGCAGCCTCAGAGTCCAGCGCGCGACGAGCTGCACTCTCCGCCATGGGCATCGGCTCCATCTCAAACGACAACCACGACAACAAACACCGCTCCTGGACGAAGAACATGGACCCCAAGGAGCGTCTAGAGGTGACCCGAACCCTCCACGCATCCTTCATGGAGATGGATGCTGACGGCAACATCATCCCGAAGACACCGCAAGCTGCGATCATAGCAGCCACTGCATACCTCGCGGCCCACCCACCTCCGGAGGGGGACCTGTAAAGAGCCATGCACAAGTCCGCACTCACCGGACTCGGACTCGTCGGAGCTGCGCTCCATCAAGAAACTCCTACGAAGCCGAAAAAGAAAGCTGCGGTCAGGTTCGATCGCAGCCCCACTCCTTCATCTGAAGAAGAGGACCATGACCTTCCTCGAAGGCACAAGATCTCGCGTCATCGCAGCCGCGATTACGACGCCAGAGACGCGCTAACACAGCGCAAAAATCGACAAAGCGCGAGCCAAGCACGCATGCTCGTCTGAATCCGAGATGGACGAAGACGAAGGAGAACTCTGCGGAGCCCAGTGCCTCAGCAGATCTGTCCAACGGACACGGATGCCGCAAAATTTCAAGCTTCCTTCGGATATTCCGAAGTTCGACGGCACACAGGACCCCAAGGCATGGCTCAGCGACCACCTGTCATCCTTCAAGCTGCACGGTGGAAACAAGGAAACAGCCATGCAATGCCTTCAGCTGTAGCTGACAGGCGCAGCCCAGATCTGGCTTAGCAGCCTATCTTCGGGATCCATCCAAAGCTGGGAGGAGCTGGCTTATAGTTTCATCCGAAACTTCAAAGGCACCGGCAAGAGGCCCGCCTCGATCGAGGAGTTGCGAGCCTGTACTCAACGAATAGGCGAATCCATTCGCTCGTACATACTGCGCTGGTCCAACACCAAGAACTCTGCGGCGCACATCTCCGAAGAAAGGGCCATCGATGCCTTCAAGGACGGCGTCAAGCGCCAGGACTTCAAGGAGTAACTTGGGCGCGTCAAGCCCAAGACAATTGACCATCTCATGGACATCGCCAACAGGTGGGCCGACGGTGAAGATTCCGTCCACCGGGCACAATCGGAGGAAGAGGATGATTATGGCCGACGACGGGAACGTCGTAACAAGAGGAGACCGCGCGTCTACGACGATCGCGATGGACCCGACATGGTCGCGGCCAGCTACGCCGATCGCCGCAACGATGCCAACCGCAACAGTGGCGGATACCGCGGAGGCAACTTCCGCGATGGAGGACGCCCAGCACAATCGTGGCAGCGCCGTGATCGCGATAACGGACCCTCCGCATACGAAAAACTTTCGGTTCCATGCACCATACACTTCTACATCGACAAGCAGGATGGCAAGAAGAAGGCAAGCCACATGCTCAAGGATTGCCGCGAGTTCCAGAAGCTCAGCGAAAGCATGGCTCAGATGAGGCAGCAAGCTCCACCCCTGGATTCGGGAACGCACCCGCACCAGGTGAAATAGCGCATGGAGCTCCTCCACCGCCACCTGTAGGAGGCCCGAACCAACCAGTCGCACCAGCACAGAACAACGCTGGGCACGGGTATCCCCCACCGAAAGAAGCACTGATGATCCATAAGGGGCGCCCCACGAATAGGGTGCAGAAGAAAATCACCCGTCAGATCAACCTGGCCGTGACAACTCCACCCGCCATCTTTGAGTACCTGAGCGGATCGGAGTCCTGCATCACGTTCAGTCGTTCGGATCACCCTTGCCAGATCCCTCGCCCAGGTCATGTTGCCCTGGTGCTGGAGGCGCATATCGGAGGTTTCGAGATGAGCCGCGTCTTCATGGACGGCGGCAGCGGCATCAACTTGATGTTTGCAAGCACTCTAGCAGCAATGCGGATCCCGCTGTGCAGCCTGGAACAGTCAGACACAACGTTCCACGGCATAGTCCTATGAAAGGGCATATTCCCCCTGGGAAAAATATGGCTCAACGTCATCTTCGGTAAGCCGGACAACTTCCGATGCGAGCGGCTCGAATTTGAAGTGGTGGACTGGCCATCACAATACCACGCCATCCTCGGGCGTGTAGCATTCGCAAGGTTCTTGGTTGTCCCACACTACGCATACCTGCTACTCAAGATGTCAGGACCCAGGGGCGTCATCATGGTCCACGGGAGCTTCACCCGGTCGGACCACTGCGACAGGGACTTCAACAGAATCTCCCAGTCATTCGGCATGCAAGATGAGATCGTAAGGCTCCACGAGGTGACGGACAACGGGGCACCCCCAGTCGCTCGACAAAACGCACCTGATATGTCTTTTGACTCCACCGTCAACACAAAGAAGGTGCAGGTCCACCCGACGGATGCCTCTAAGACGGCTCTGATCGCCAACGACCTCAGCCCCGCATAGAAAAGCGCGCTCGTCGAATTCCTCCGTGAGCGCTGGGAAATCTTCGCCTGGTGTCCAGCGGACATGCCAGGAGTTCCCAGGGAATTCGCCAAGGACGCACTCCACGTCTTTCCAGACACCAATCCCGTCAAGCAGTCCATCCGGAGATTGTCCGAGCCACGGGCCGAAGCCATCGGAATGGAAATCAATAGACTACTTGCTGCAGACTTCATCAGGGAGATCAAAGAAAGCGAGTGGCTCGCAAATACAGTGATGGTCCCCAAGAAGGACACGGACATCCTGCGGATGTGCGTAGACTTCACGTCGCTAAACAAGCACTGCCCAAAGGACCACTTCCCTCTTCCTCGGATCGATCAGATCATCGATTCGACTGCAGGATGCGAGAAACTCTCCTTCCTCGACGCCTACTCAGGCTACAACTAGATTCGACTCAAGGTCGAAGATCAAGAGAAAACGGCGTTTATCACACCGTTCGGAGTGTTCTGCTACAACACAATGCCCTTCGGGCTAAAGAACGCAGGTGCCACGTACCAGCGATGCATGCAGGCATGTCTGAAGAACCAGATCGGTCGCAACGTCCAAGTCTATGTCCATGACATAGTCATCAAAACCAGGGAGGCAAGAACGCTCATCGACGATCTCCGCGAGACGTTCGATAATCTCGACCGCTACAGGACCAAGCTCAATCCCGAAAAGTGCGCCTTCGGCGTCCCATCGGGTCAGCTGCTTGGATACTTCATCTCCCAGCGAGGGATCGAGGCAAACCCGAAGAAAATCCGGGCCATCATGGCCATGGAGAAGCCGAAGAACCTCAAGGGTGTCCAGAAGCTCGCAGGAGGAATAGCGGCATTGAGCAGGTTCATCAGCCGCATGGGCGAGAAAGCCCTGCCATTCTACCAACTGCTACGCAAGGCAGATAAATTCGAGTGGACGCCTGAAGCGGACGACGCATTTGAAGATCTAAAGCGACTACTCTCCACCTCGCCCATCTTGGTTACGCCAAAGGAGCGCGAGCCCCTACTGCTGTACATAGCAGCCACACACCAGGTGGTAAGCACCGTGCTGGTGGTCGAACGACCCGAAGAAGGCAAGACCCATGGGGTCCAACGCCCAATCTACTACCTCAGCGAGGTATTGACGCCAACAAAGCAGAGGTACCCTCACTACCAGAAACTCGCCTACAGCATGTTCATGACGGCTCGTCGGTTGAGCCATTACTTCCAGGAGCACCAGGTGATGGTCGTCAACGAAGCACCCCTGAACAGCATCCTAAACAACCCGGAGGCCATAGGATGCGTGGACCTGTGGGGTATCGAGCTGTCACCCCTAGACATCATCTACGAGAAGCGACTCGCAATCAAGTCTCAGGTCTTCCCGGACTTCCTTGTACACTGGATGGAGCTGCAGCTGCCAGACACCCCAGACATGTCGCAGTCATGGACGATGCATTTCAACGGCTCCAAGCGCGAAGCTGGAGCAGGAGTCGGGGTCATACTGACCTCCCCGCGGGGAGACAAGATGAAGTACGTCCTTCGGATGAAATTCCGAGCTTCCAACAATGAGGCCGAATACGAAGCCCTCATCCATGGCATGAGGATGGAAAAGATCTGCGGCGCAACGCACCTGGTCATCTACGGTGACTCCAACCTCGTCGTCCAATAGACGATGAATGAGTGCGACGCACACGCCGAAAACATGATCGCGTACCGCGCACTCTACAACTCACTCGAGGGAGAATTTGACGGTTGTGAGCTCCGGCACGTTGGAAGAGAAAGCAACAAAGAGGCCGACAGACTCGACAACATTGGCTGCACCTGCGCAAGGGTGCCACCAGGTGTGTTCCTCGAACAGATCTACGTGCCATCCATCAAGCGGAAATTCCCCAAGGGATCACCCGAAGAAGCAGAACACTCGGGGGCTACGCTACCCGAAGGTCATGAAGGACCCGAAATACTGGACACAGAGGTCGCCACGGTCAACCTGATGCAGGTCATGGCAGTCGAAGAAACCTGGACACGACCGTACCTCCAGTACTTAATAGACGTAGAACTACCTGATAGCCCGACAGATGCCCGGCGCATATCTCGCCGGTCAAAAGCCTTCACCATCATCAATGGCGAGTTGTACAAGCGCAGCATTTCGGGTGTACTACAAAGGTGTGTCACCATCGGTGACGGGAAAACCATACTTCAAGACATCCACGAGGGCATCTACGGCCATCACGCAGGCAGTCGCTCCCTTGTCGCCAAAGCTCTACGAGCTGGATTCTACTGGCCAACGGCCATGAACGACGCAAAGGACATCATCCGAAGATGCAAAGGGTGCCAAAGGTTCGCCGACAAACCACACGCACCCGGGTCAGAGCTCACGCCCATACCCTTGGCCTGGCCCTTCGCCCAATGGAGCCTCGACATGATCGGCAAACTGCCAAGGTCCTCGAAAGGGGGGCACGTCTACCTCTTGGTCGCAGTCGACAAATTTACCAAGTGGATCGAAGCAATGCCGGTCACTAACCAAAAGGGCAAGACTGTCGTCAAGTTCTTCGAATCCATTGTCTACAGGTTCGGCGTACCGCATAGCATCATCACCGACAATGGATCAAACTTCATCTCCAAATAATTCCAAGACTTCTGCGAAGGCCTCGGAATCAACATCACATACGCTTCTGTGGCGCACCCGCAAACGAACGGGCAGGTGGAAAAGGCCAACGGCCTAATCGGCGCTGGCATCAAGAAGTGCCTCATGAGCCCGCTCGAGCGACTCGCTGGCGCCTGGATGAAAGAGCTACCCTCCGTCCTATGGAGCTTGCGTACCACGCCAAACAGCTCCACCGGCTACACGTCGTTCTTCATGGTGCACGGAGCCGAAGCCGTGCCACCAGCCTAACTACGCCACCAGGCCCCCCGGGTCATCGCTTATAGTGAAGCCAAATCCACGGCTGCACTCGAAGACGCTGTCGACACACTCGACGAAGCACGAGACATGGCAGCAGCTCGATCAGCGGTGTACCAGCAGTCTTCGCAACTACCACAGCCGACGGCTGCGCCCAACGTCCTTCATCGAAGGAGACCTCGTCTTGCGACTCAAGCAAGAGCGACCGAAGAAATTCGAGTCACCATGGGAAGGACCCTACATCGTCACCGAAGTCATCCCAGGTGGCGCCTATCGCCTCAAGCACGTGGAGTCTGAAGTCGCATACTCCAACCCATGGAACGTCGCACAGCTGCGATGATTCTACCCCTAGCTACCTACCCCTTTACTTTCAATAAGGCTATTCAGTCAAGGCTACTCAGCCGAACAATGTACCTCCTCCATTACGATATAAATAAAGCTAAGTGTCTCGCCCCAAAAATTTCGTTTTTCTATTCGCACTTTCACTTCATGCTATAAACACACTCGGGGGCTCCCCCCACCTCACGATTTCTTCGACTGAGGATAACACGTGTACGTCTGAGTAGCTGACCACGTCAGGATAACGAAAAGGACATGTATGCGAAAAAGCACTACGTGCTCAAACAACAACCAAACCTTTATAACAAAGGGCAAAACACGCCCAGTCAAATATATACAAATTTTACATTTATCTCTTTTACAGGCACTACCTATTCTGAAGAATAACCTGAGCACGCTGCTCAAATAGATCTACGACCTCTTCGTCATACTGCCTTACAGCCGCGTAATGCGGATACATATCCCACACACCACCATCTGGTCGAGGGGGTGGCCCAGCTGCTACAGCGGACAGATCTACATCAGGGCGATGCAGCCTCAGAAGAGACAACACAGCCTTCACTCCTGCGATGAGCTGATGCTGCACCAACTCCTTGACACTTCACGTTCCGAAACTTCGACAGAAGACCAGAAAGGGTTGTTGGTGCCGCATCCAGCGGAAACATCACATGCAGAACCGACGCGAGTGAAGTCTGCACCTGACGAAGCACCCGCGATACTTGGTGAATCGATCTTGCACCGTCGAAGGACCATAGCACGGTCACGATCCATCCAGAAGAACCCGTCGGCTTCCATGTCCTGTTGAGTTAAACAATTGACCCGAACAGCAACACACTCCTTCTCCTCCCTTGGAGCAAGGTTAGCACCTGCAATACTTGCACAAAAGTAAGATGCAATGCCAACAAGCGCATTCGAAGAAATGGGCAACAGCTCGAAAAACTTACACTGAAGCTGCTCGGACAATCGAAGCAATTCCGCC
This sequence comes from Avena sativa, assembly GCA_916181665.1. Classification (NCBI taxonomy): domain Eukaryota; kingdom Viridiplantae; phylum Streptophyta; class Magnoliopsida; order Poales; family Poaceae; genus Avena; species Avena sativa. Next base: position 226,478,941 of record OV702296.1, read on the forward strand.
ATCAGGTACTCCTCTCTGGCAGCACCTCGATCCGCCTTGGACTTCCAAACGTCGGCATGGCCACGCACCCCAAGCAACTCTTTCTCGAGACTACGAACACGGTCTCGAAGAAAAGCAAGCTGCGACGAATCATCCAAGGATGGCCGCAGCCGCGCTGCAGGCGAGGTGTCAACGGGATCAGCACCCGAAGGACCCTAGATCAACAGACAGGCAAAGACATGAACACACAGACGAAGGAGCACATAACTCAACAAATTCATTAAGTGCATCAAAAGCCACTACGTGGCACAAGGATTCGTTCATCAAAATAATTACAACAAAAGAGACTAAAACTATCCTACAGCTATAGCGCCTAAGACGCGGCACCCTGAGTAGCCTCGGAGCCGGATTGCCTCGCCTTGGCTTCCCCCTGCTGCCGTAGCGTGTACGCGGCCAGCAGATCAATCAGCTTCGGCCCATAATGCTTAAAGCGATCAGAATAGGTAGCAAGGGCTACCTCGGATCCATCAGCAGTCGTCGGCATCCAGGAAGTGACCTGGGGAAGGTCCAGCTCCGCTCCAGCCGCCAAGGCCATTGCCAGCCCGACGGATGCACCGATGCCCTTCTGCTTGCGCTTGTACGCCGTAGGTGCTTCGGCTGACAGCGCCTCCTCCAGAGCATCAACATCATCAAGGGTCGCGCCCTTGGGGACAAGCTCCTTGTATAAGCTCCCAAGGACCTCCTTGGCCATGGCAAGCGAGTTGATGACGGTGCCGCAGCGATCTTCAACCGCCGCAGCAGCATCATCCAGAGCACTCCTGTGCTCCAGAGCACCACGATCGAATTCGATGCCTGCGGCATCTAAAACAGCAAGGAATAAGAATGAACGATAGCACCGCAAAAGAAAGACAAGGAAACCAAAAGAAGACGGCGAAGATACTCACCCGAAACAGCCTTGGCAGCCGCCATAAGCTTGTTGGCCACCTCTCTCTCACGTGAAGCCGTGGCGGTGGCAAGCTGCTCCACGCGGTCCGTGGCCTCCCGCTGCAGGCGCTCCTTAGCCTCGGCTGCAGTAGCCAGCTCCAGCTCGAGGCGCTCCTTCGCATCCACGGCGACCTCGGCCTTCTTCTCCGCTTGACCGGGGCTCTTTTTGAGAGCACCAGTCTCACGAAGGGAGGTGTTGTGTTCCTCTGTAGTCAAATAATACAAACGTCGGATAACAGGACAAGAATACAAGAAGAAGCAAACATCACGGCATAAAAGTACCTTGAAGCTGTTTGAGGCTGGCCTCCAGCGCCAGGTGCTGCTGCACCAGTCGTTTGGCATCCTGCACAAAAGGCTGCAAGAAAAAGACCTACTAGTCAAGAGAAGGACTCGGGGGCTACACCCAATAGAAAGAGCAGAAGCAAACTACACACACAAAAGCGCTCGGGGGCTCCCCCCGAGACTCGAAGGAGGAACAAACAACAAAACTCTTTTATAGATGCTCGGGGGCTTCCCCCATGGCAAGAGGCGGAATTACTCACATGATCCGATGGCGACTCCGAAGGTCCGCTTGTAGCCTTCTAAGGCACAACCACCTGAACCTCCTGTGGAGAAGGGTCTGGAGCAGCGCCTTCAGAGGTAACCACCGTCTAAGGAGGAGGAGACGCGACTTTCGACTCCCCCATCATCTCCCGAGCACCATCGCTGGAGGAGTCGTTGTAAGAGTGCCTGCACCAGGACAAATTAGCATAAGTACAAAGTAAACAGGCAAGAAAAAGCAGTGCAGGACAAAGGAAACTTACAAGTCAAGCTCGCTCAGGTTGAAGACAGGAGGGGTCCTCCGGACTTTCTTCTCCTCTTTCTTATCTTCCTTCTTCTCTTCCTTCTTTTCTTCCTTCTTCCGCTTCGCCGGCGGGTGCGGCGCTATAGCCCGCATGGGAACGGCAGGAATCGGAGAGGAAGAGCCTCCATGCCCATCACTATGACGTTCAAGACACAGCGGGTTCCTAGGAGTCGGAGGAGTCGAGGCATCCGAAGACTCGCTGGCTCCATGACCGTTTGCGAGTGTGGTCCTCGCTCGACTCGTTGGCCTCTTTAGCCGGAGACCGCGCCGACGGCAGCGCGGACATGGAATCCACCACATCATTATCTGGAGCATCCGGAAATACTTCGGGTAATGGAGGCGACATGCCCGGCACTTTGAAGCTCTGCACAAGAGAAGAAAATTTGTTAGCAAACAAATGCAAATACAATGCAGTCGAAAATAGCGCTACGCGCACGGATCTACACCTGTGGAACAGGAAGCGAAGCAGAAAACGGAGAAGTCAGCGACTCCCCCGGGATATCCTCTCTAGCCTTGAACTTCAGCAGCGAACGAAGGGCCCTATCGAGATCTCCCTGGGAGAATTTCTCAGCCGAAACCCTAGTCGGATCACGGCGGCCAGCATAAAGGAACATCGGGTGCTCCCTAGCCTGGAGTGGCTACACCCGACGCTCAAGAAATGTGCGGATGATATCCACACTGTTCACTTCCTTCTCCAGAATCAACTGGAGATCCTCCACTCGACGATAGAGAGCCTCTATCTCCGCTACCTCGCCATCCAAGATCTGGTTTTTCCAGGACCTCTTCGGCTCGATCTTTTGGGAGGGGTCGAAAGGAGAAAGACCAAAATGCTGCCCAGCCATTGTGGAGTCGCGAATATAAAACCATCGCCTCCGCCAGTACTGGACAGATTCGGACATGGAAAAAGAAAAGAAAAGCAGATTGGGTTTGAGGGAGATGATGCAACCCCCAATGGGATAAACACCATCCGAACCAGATTGCCTCTTCACGGAATAGAATTTCCGGAAGAGGCCAAAGTGCGGCTCGATACCGAGCCAGCACTCACAGAAAGTGATAAAACAAGCAATGTGAAGAAGAGAATTGGGGGAAAGATGATGCAATTGGACACCGTAAAGAAAAAGCAGTCCACGAAGGAAGTCGTGGACTGGGAAGGAAAATCCGCGAATAACGAAGGCGAGGAACGTAACCTGAAACCCAGCAGGGGGACGGGGGATTACCTCGTTGCCTGGGAGTTTTACGGCCTCCCTATCCTGCGGGATTAAGCCCCTCTCACAAAGCTTGCGGAGATCACTCTACCGCGTCTCCGATCGCCGCCAGCCACCGTCGGTGACACGGGCAGCGGCGGCACTCTTCTTCCCTCCAGCAGCGCTGGTACCAACTGTAGAAGAAGACTTCTTCGACTTCCCCATCGCGGTACGGTGGCGCCGGCGGCGAGAGCGCAGGATGGAAGAAGGAAATGTGAAAGGATATTCCAGCGCGCAGCAAGAACTCTCAGAGAACAAGGAAGCAGTGAAACAAGAATAGCTGCGGTGAAAACAAACTAAAGTTTTCCCCAATGATTATAAAGACGAAGACGATGCACGACAACCGTCCATCGAGAAGACCTAACGCCAACGGCAGGATCTGGCCATACACGTGTCAGCATCGCAACGAACCGTCGCTAACACGCCGTCCACTACACGCGAAAATCGAGGCGACGCCGTAATTATCTCCACGCCGCGTGTGACCGGTCAATTCAAGGTCAGAAAGTGGGACCCATGTTCGTCCAGTCAAGTCATCTCTGGCGCAGCAGACGCTTGAGGTCATCGATTGTCAGCACTGACGTCATCAAAAGCTATACTAGCAACAGTCACAATTTCTTCGGCTTTAAAGTTAAGAGTACTCACTCGAATCTACGATTCGACTAATTACTCGGGGGCTACTCCTATCAGGAGCGCTGGCCGCGCACCCGAAAAATGAACAACACGTTACAACACTGAACTGTTTCTTCGAGTCCCACGTCGAGTCTACGACTCCACTACGGACTCGGGGGCTACTCCCATAGGGAGGATGGATTTAAGCATCTGAAAATTTTTGTGTCCTACGGACCTGGCACTGAACAACGGCTGAATTAAAGTCTCCGCTCGAGTCTACGACTCGAACATACACTCGGGGGCTACTCCCATAGGGAGCGCTGGTCGCGCACCCTATAAAATTTCGACTGCGATCCTTCGGATCAGTATGCAAAAACTTTTCGGCAACTCTGCCCCAACTAAACGCTAAGTGAGTAGCATTCTCCTTGGCTACCCGAAAACACCCCGCAGTGATAAAATTCGGATGATGTGTCTGCGACGCAAAGATAAGACCTATAGATATCATCTGATGGCCTGGTAACGCACATGACTGCGCTCTGCTAGTATAAACCCGTGCCAACAGGCGCGATGAAAAATCCTGACGGACGCGTTGGGTACATCAATTAAATTCACTGGAATTCCACTCCTGTAAGTCCTCCGCGGCCTGAGTCGAATTACGCCAGCATATGTTCCGGGTTCAAGTCGAGGGACTTGAATCTGAAGAAGATCGTGTTGTTTTGTCCTAAGACAGTTAACTGACCCTGATCCATCGGGAGAGTCAGGCAAACGCATCAACAATCCCTACACATTTCTCTTGAAAGACAGAGTTGCACCCGAAGGATTGAAGAGTCCTCAGCCGAATCTACGATTCGACTGAACACTCGGGGGCTACTGACATGGTTATACCCCGCGGGTACACGATCTCAGCATACCTGGTCCAGCCCAAGGAAGGCCCATGGCAAATATACGCCGGCCCATGAAGATTTTCGGGTGGCCAAGGCCCGCCTTCGGATCCTTGGAGAGCAAGACTAGAGTAGATAGGAAATTCAAAGGGGTAAACCCTAGAACCTGTAACCGACTAGATCTGTGCCTGGGACCTGCCTAAGTCTATATAAAGGCCAGGAGGGCACGACCTAGATCTCTCTCTCATACTTCCGCATATGCACCTTCGTGCTAGATCGCATCTGCGCACCCCTGTAATCACTGGTTCCGTCGTAATCAAAGAGCAGACAAGCAGGAGTAGGGTTTTCCCTCCGGGGGCCTGAACCTGGGTAAACCTCGTGTCCGGTATTGCTTGTTTGCTAACCGTTCTGTGATCTCCAGCATCCCCATCTTCTCCAAAACCCAAGTCCATAACAATGGGCATTGACGAGATCAAACCTCGTCAGTTGGTCATTCTACTTTGCACATCCCTCATAGTTATTTATCCCTCAATAATATCTTACATATTCCCGTTGCATCCAAAAATATATTATTTGTTCATAAACTTGCTCTAGACAATCATGTTTTCTTGAATTTCACATATATTCCTTTTTTATCAACGATCAGGTCACGGAAATAGTTCTCTTTAAAGGTTGGTCAGGGCCAATTCATCAATTAATACCGCAGTATAAACAAGTACACGTGGGAGGGTAACAATTCTAGAATCAACGCCCACACGTGACAACTCGTGTGTTCTATCCGTACTAGTAGTACTACGTGTAGATCTAGCTATGATACCGCTGATGGGGTTCAAGGGAAGAAAACAAAAAAATTCTATGATCAGAATCCTAATAATGTCAAGATCTATCTATTAGTAATGCAGTAATGGGAGGGGATACGATATTCATACCTTTAAAGACCGAACATGGTTAACATACCACGGGGAACATGGGTGATGTAGTCATACCTACGCCGACCTCAAGGTCGCTCGAAGTCCAACGGCTCCAACAACTCCTAGCACCGAAAGTACGACACCGTCCGAGGGAGTCACCAACGTATGGTACTTGACAACGACTCCCGCTTATCTTCGATCTAGCCGAGATTACGGAATTAGATCTCCCATATCCGAATCTTTCAGCGCGACGGCTCTCCGCGGTGAAAAGTCCCTCGTTCACGCAGCCCTAGCAATGAGGCCACGATCACAGGAGTGAGAGAAGAGAGGCAACTGGAGGCAATCCCAAAGCTAGGAACCCTTTATTTATTTTCCTGGTGATTTAATTGTTTTCTATTCCTCTTCTTATATAGGAGAAAAGTGGGCACATGGCTCTTTACCTAATCCATGTGGGACTAAATAAGAGGGAACAAGGGAGAGGGGAGGGGTGGACGCTGGCCAAGCCCCCCTAGGCCCCGCCGGTAGGTGGCTAAGGCCCATGTGGCCCCTCCTCCCTTTCCTTCCTTTGCCTCTTTCCCTCATGGGCCCTTTTGCCTATGGAAATTTCCCCAATAGGGATTTTAATCCTTTTATTTTATTAAATAAATATAAATAAATTATTAAATCACTATTTAATATTTAATTACATATTATTTAATTCATGTGGCTATGGAACACCTTCCATCCCACTTCGGACATCCTCCGGACCTTCATGGAACCCTTCTGGTTTCTCTCTCTCTCTTTTCTTCGGTGATTTTGATGATCCCAAAACAATCTTCAAGCTTTGTTAAACCCTTAAGCGTGCTACCCAACGGTTCAGGAATAGTCTAGACATGGTCGAGACCCCTCTCGAACAGTGATCATCAGCGGGACCTGGATGCCCATGATGACCACCTATGCATTCCGCAAAACTTGTCATTGAACCATCAACACTATGTTTTATTCCTTTTGTCTCTATGATACTTTGTCCAAGATGTGACCAACTACATCACCATGTCGGTTTCAATCTTGTTACCGAGAATAGCTACTTTACTCGATCCAATAAGTGATATCCCCGTGACCTAGTCACATGTTGCGCAGCTTATGGATATAACTTACCAAGTGAGCCTAGAGTATATTCCTTCACGTGGATGAAAAAATCCTGCTCTTGACGCATACGCCTCAACCTGCCCCTCTTAATATCCAATGACACCCTTATGATCACCGTTCCACCAAGTAACGTTAGATGCTCTCAAAGTATTTTCGGATGGTAGTGATTAGATATGGTCTCGTGGTCTAAGGAACAAGTCACTATGTTTCCTAATCATCATAACCAGAACTTCATGACATGATCTTGTTACGATGCTTAGATAGGGTATGTTCACCATCTCATTCTCTAATGAGGTGACTTCGTTGTCAATTGACGCTAAAGCACCAAAATTATTAGGACACCTTGATCATCCATTGACCAATGAACTAATGACTAGAGATTTCACTAGGAACTCTTGGATGTTTGTATATCACACATGTATTGATGTTTCCATTCAATACAGTTATAGCATGATATAAAACCTAATTCATAAACTTCATGAAATATGATAATAATCCATATTATTATTTGTCTCTAGGGCATATTTCCTTCAACCTCCTGATGTGTGGCAAACCAAAATTTCTTTCCTCCAGGCATAGGGTTTGAGATTGTCTTCACAAATGTTCACCATTTTGGGTAGATGCCATCCGCCAAGTAGTATCCATTGTCATACTGGTGGTCATTGATCTCGAACTGCACTAGAGGAGCTCTGCCCTCAACAAGCTTGGCAAACACATTTGGACACTGCAGCACGTTGATGTCATTGTGTGATCCTGCCATACCGAAGAAACAATGCCAAATCCACGGATCCTGATCTGCCATAGCCTCAAGAACCACATTGCATGATCCTTTGTGACCTTTGTACATGCCTTAGTGCGCAAATAGGCAGTTCTTCCATGCCCAGTGCATACAGTCAATGCTTCCAAGCATTTTAGGAAAACCTCTTGCTACATTTTGGGCCAAAATCCGAGTTGTCTCTTCTGCATTGGGTGTTCTTAGGTAATTCTTCCCATACACTGCCACAATTTCCCTGCAAAACCTGTTCGTGCAGTCGATGGTTGTGGACTCGGCCATGCGGAGGTAATCGTCATGTGTGTCTCCATCAATTCCATATGAAAGCTTCCGAAGAGCAACTATGCACTTTTGGATTACCAAGCGTGTCGACTATGTCTCTCTTCAGTTTGAAGTAGTCATCGAACTCTCTCAATTGCTCTACGATCTTCAGGAAGAGCTTCTGACTCATTCTGAAATGGCGTTGAAATCTGACGTCATTGTGCAATAGGTTGTCCTCGAAGTAGTCTGCGTAGAGCATGCAATAGGCTTCCATCCTCTTACTCGTCTTGCTCTTGTGCCACCCAGGCTTCGAACCCTAGCAAACGGTTTCTCCTTGGCGTAGGCCATCATGCCCAGGAGGGCAGCAACGATCATGAGATGATCGTCGCCGCTGATGGTGTCTTGGGCCCCAATAGCAACGGCAACTTCATTGTCCATCAAAGCGGCCAACATCTCTTCCTCACTCGAATCCATGTCTTCAGCAAACCGACAAACACCTAGTGGGAAGGGCGGATGTGTCGCGGGCTTGGAGCTACCAGGAGGGGAACGGCGGTAGTGATGCGGGCGAGGAGGAGGACTGGGAGGGTGTGTGGACTATTTCCGGTGGCTTGGAGGGAAGATATAGCGGATTGAACGACACGGTCCAGCCTTGGGGCGGGGCGCCGAAAAAATAAATTTGTGTTAGTGTGTACATACAACAGTGAGAGGAACAGTCCTACGTATTTCTTGGAGGTCTTGGAGGGTCATTTGATATTGAGATGGTTGCAGTCCGAAACAGATTTCATTCTGCTCAATGCCACATCTCGGTGCCACAACACTGAGTTCATTCCGGTCTCACTCCTATTCATTGTCATCTTCTTCGATATGTTCTTCCATCTTGATTCAAACTCATATGCCGCAAGAAATACAAATAGGACATCTTGCTCAAATTTAACATGGATAGGGAAACAACCATTTTCTATTGCTGCAAAATTAAATATGCATTTTTGCATGTATGTTTTTTATGAAAAGGAGTATGACCCTCGTCTTCATCGATTGATACACGCTATCATATTTTCAAGTATGCATATCATAAAGTACTCATCCTATGTTAATAAAATGTACATGGACTATAACTTTGAAACCTGTTGGCAATGATAACATTTCAATCTCCATTGTAGGAAAATTTAGGTCATGCGTGGCCGAAGTTGTTGATGAACAAAAGTCTCACTTTGAAAAAATAGATGTGAAAATAGGAGAAAAACTTATGCAATCATCAATGACAAAAAACATTATGTCTTAACCCAAAGAATACACAAGATCATTAGCCAAAACATGAAAATTATAGGGATTAAACATAAACATTTGAATTAATCGAGATCCTTTAAAACATGATTATTGGCATTAATAAATTTATACACATCATCCGAGCGATGGGATGTTTTCATCCCCCGGGTCCTCTCACGCGCATGCGACGATCGTGGATAGGCCCCATGCAAACCGCGTCTTTCTTTGTGGCTAGCATATCCAAAACTGCAGTCGTTGTCGGAGTTGGAGGTGGTCGTCACATAGCGCTCCACCAATGCCCCACCATTGCCATGTCCCTAATCGTGTGCACCATCCCGCCGTCACCATTGCTTTCCTCACCGTCTAACTCCTTGGCGCTTCGTCATCACTGAAGATGGAGATTGTTGCATGCACTCTTTGCCACCAGCACCGCCATCGCCATGACCTAACTCAGGCGGGCGGTCCACGCACCAGCCTTCCATCGCCATGCCTTCCTCACGAGGCGTCGTTGCCATGGATTTCCCCACGCGGACATTGTTGCTAGCTTCGGCGCCGGAGCAACGTAGGACTGGGTGACGATGCTGCCATGGCTGTTAGGTGTATTTTCTTTGCTACATTCACATATTTTGCTACATACTTATATTTGTTTTGCTATTTTTGGTGTTTCCAAGTGTTGTAATGTTTTTGTATGTTTTTACCACCGTGGAAAAGGTGCTTTGACATGGTTATACCCTACGGGTACATGACCTTAGCATACCTAGTTCAGCCCAAGGAAGGCCCATGAGAATATGCGCCAGCCCATGAAGACTTTCAGGTGGCCCGAGCCCATGAAGCCTTCGGATCCTTGGAGAGCAAGACTAGAATAGATAGAATATTCAAAAAGGCAAACCCTAAAACCTATAAACGACTCGATCTGTGCCCGGGACCTGCCTATCTCTATATAAAGGCTAGGAGGGCACGACGAGGAGGGCACTTCATACCACCGCATACACACCTCCACGCCAGATTGCATCTGTGCACCCCTGTAACTTTCGGTTCCGCCGTAATCAAGAGCAGACAAGCAGGAGTAGGGTTTTCTCTCCGGGGGCCTGAACCTGGGTAAACCTCGTGTCCCCGTGTTGCTTGTTTGCTAACCGTTCCGCGATCTCCAGCATCCCCATCTTATCCAAAACCCAAGTTCATAACAATGGGAATTGACGAGATTAAACCTCGTCAATTGGCGCCGTCTGTGGGAATTGGGGGCGCTGATTGTGCGATCGTGACGGCCCCAACCAAAGCCATCTCCTCTTCGGCGCTTTTGACTTCACCGCCCACTCGCCAGCCACTCTGAAGGACTTTGAGCCCGTTGGCGATGGGCTCGAGATCCTGTTCGGGGGCTTCTGCTTCCAGGTGGGGCAGACCGGCACTCTCCGTCTCCCAGAGCGGGTGCCCCTGCCATCGATCAGGCCCGCTTCATGTGCTCCGCATCCCATGCTACGCACATTGCCATCGACAGATGAGTCCTATGACAGCAGCAGCTGCAACTTAGATATGTGTGATCCACCATCGGAGGAGGGGACCTACGGTTCCGGATCCGAAAGCTGCGGTAGCAGCGATCCGATCTACGAGCGCTACCAATGTGCCGCAGTCATCTAGAGCAACGTGGATCAGGAACACAACCCACCACCCATCCCGCAGGGTAGAAACGGCGAGAACAGGAGAAACCAGTTCCCCCCTCCCGCCCAACGAGGAGGACACTGATCCCAATCGGGTCATCCACCTCAGCGAGGAAGGATGGGATCAAGCACGCGAAGCCGTGGCAGGCAACAAGATCCTGCCTATGGGTGCCTCATGGGACCTACTAATGGCGTACCACCTGCTCCTCGTCGAAGAGCACAAGAAGCAGGTGAAGAAGCAAGAAGTGCTTGACAAGCGCAAGCAAGCGGCCTCAGAGTCCAGTGCGTGGCAAGCTGCGCTCTCCGCCATGGTCGGCTCCAGCTCGCACGGCAACCACGGCAACAAGCACCGTTCTCGCATGGAGAACATGGACCCCACTGCACGTCGCGAGGTGACTCGGATCCTCAACACGTCTTTCATGGAGATGGATGCCGACGGTAATGTCATCCCGAAGACACCGCAAGCTACGATCATGGCAGCCACCACATACCTCGCGTCCCATCCACCTCCGGTGGGGGACCCGAAAAGGGCCATGCACAAATCCGCACTAACTGGACTCGGACTCATAGGAGATGCGCTCCACGGAGAAGCTCCTGCGGAGCCAAAAAAGAAGGTTGCGGTCAGGTTCAACCGCAGTCCCACGCCTTCATCTGACGAGGAAGAGCACGACCTACCTCGAAGGCACAAGAGCTCGCGACATCGCAGTCGCGATTACGACGCTCGAAGCGAGCTCACCCAACGCAAGATCGACAAAGCGCGCGCCAAGCGCGTATGCTCGTCCGAATCCGAGGAGGATGATGACGAAGGAGAACTCTGCGGAGCTCGATGCTTCAGCAGATCTGTCCGGCGGACACGGATGCCGTAGAACTTCAAGCTTCCTTCGGACACTCTGAAGTTTGACGGCACACAGGACCCCAACACGTGGCTCAGCGACCACTTGTCGTCCGTCAAGATACACGGCGGAAACAAGAACACCGCCCTGCAATGCCTTCAGCTGCAGCTGACAGGCACAGCCCGGATCTGGCCCAGCAGCCTATCCTCGCAATCCATCCGAAGCTAGGAGGAACTGGCGTACAGTTTCATCCGAAACTTCAAGGGCACCAGCATGACGAGGTTTGATCTCGTCAATGCCCATTGCTATGGACTTGGGTTTTGGAGAAGATGGGGATGCTAGAGATCGCGGAACGGTTAGCAAACAAGCAATACGGGACACGAGGTTTACCCAGGTTCAGGCCCCCGAAGGGAAAACCCTACTCCTGCTTGTCTGCTCTTTGATTACGGCGGAACCGGTGATTACAGCGGTGCGCATATGCGATCTGGCGCGAAGGTGCGTATGCGGAAGTATGAGAGAGAGATCTAGGTCGTGCCCTCCTGGCCTTTATATAGACTTAGGTAGGTCCCAGGCACAGATCTAGTCGGTTACAGGTTCTAGGGTTTACCCCTTTGAATTTCCTATCTACACTAGTCTTGCTCTCCAAGGATCCGAAGGTGTCATGGGCCTTGGCCACCCGAAAATCTTCATGGGCTGGCGTATATTTTCCGTGGGCCTTCCTTGGGCTGGACCAGGTATGCTGAGATCGTGTACCCGCGGGGTATAACCATGTCAGTAGCCCCCGAGTGTTCAGTCGAATCGTAGATTCGGCTGAGGACTCTTCAATCCTTCGGGTGCAACTATGTCTTTCAAGAGAAATGTGTAGGGATTGTTGATGCGTGTGCCTGACTCTCCCGACGGATCAGGGTCAGTTAACTGTCTTAGGACAAAACAACACGATCTTCTTCATATTCAAGTCCCTCAACTTGAACCCGGAACATATGCTGGCGTAATTCGACTCAGGCCGGCGGAGGACTTACAGGAGTGGAATTCCAGTGAATTTAATTGATGTACCCAACGCGTCCGTCAGGATTTTTCATCGCGCCTGTTGGCACAGGTTTATACTAGCAGAGCGCAGTCATGTGCGTTACCAGGCCATCAGATGATATCTATAGGTCTTATCTTTGCGTCGCAGACACAGCATCCGAATTTTATCACCGCGGGGGTGTTTTCGGGTAGCCAAGGAGAATGCTACTCACTTAGCATTTAGTTGGGGCAGAGTTGCCGAAAAGTTTTTGCATACTGATCCGAAGGATCGCGGTCGAAATTTTATAGGGAGCGCGACCAGCGCTCCCTATGGGAGTAGCCCCCGAGTGTCTGTTCGAGTCGTAGACTCGAGCGGAGACTTTAATTCAGCCGTTGTTCAGTGCCAGGTCCATAGGACACAAAAAAAATTCGGATGCTTAAATCCATCCTCCCTATGGGAGTAGCCCCCGAGTCCGTAGTGGAGTCGTAGACTCAACGTGGGACTCGAAGAAACAGTTCAGTGTTGTAACATGTTGTTCATTTTTCGGGTGCGCGGCCAGCGCTCCTGATAGGAGTATCCCCCGAGTAATTAGTCGAATCGTAGATTCGAGTGAGTACTCTTAACTTTAAAGCCGAAGAAATTGTGATTGTTGCTAGTATAGCTTTTGATGATGTCAGTGCTGACGATCGATGACCTCAAGCGTCTGCTGCGCCAGAGATGACTTGATTGGACGAACATGGGTCCCACTTTCTGACCTTGAATTGACCGGTCACGCGCGGCATGGAGATAATTACGGCGTCGCCTCGATTTCCGCGCATAGTGGACGGCGTGTTAGCGACGGTTCGTTGCGATGCTGACACGTGTATGGCCAGATCCTGTCGTTGGCGTTAGGTCTTCTCGATGGACGGTTGTCGTGCATCGTCTTCATCTTTATAATCATTGGGGAAAACTTTAGTTTATTTTCACCGTAGCTATTCTCGTTTCACTGCTTCCTTGTTCTATGAGAGTTCTTGCTGCGCGCTGGAATATCCTTTCACATTTCCTTCTTCCATCCTGCGCTCTCGGTGCCGGTGCCGCCGTACCGCGATGGGGAAGTCGAAGAAGTCTTCTTCTGCGATTGGTACCAGCGCTGCTGGAGGGAAGAAGAGTGCCACCGCTACCCGTGTCACCGACGGTGGCTGGCGGCGATCGGAGACGCGGGAGAGTGATCTCTGCAAGCTTCGTGAGCGGGGCTTGATCCCGCAAGATAGGGAGGCCGTAAAACTCCCAGGCAACAAGGTAATCCCCCGTCCCCCTGCTGGATACCCGTGCCCAGCATTGTTCTGTGCTGGTGCGACTAGTTGGTTCGGGCCTCCTATAGGTGGCGGTGGAGGAGCTTCATGCGCTATTTCACCTGGTGCGGGTGCGTTCCGGAATCCAGGGGGTGGAGCTTGTTGACTCATCTAAGCCATGCTTTCGCTGAGCTTCTGGAACTCGCGGCAGTCCTTGAGCATGTGGCTTGCCTTCTTCTTGCCATCCTGCTTGTCGATGTAGAAGTGGATGGTGCATAGACCCGAAAGTTTTTCGTATGCGGAGGGTCCGTTATCGCGATCGCGGCACTGCCACGACTGTGCTGGGCGTCCTCCATCGCGGAAGTTGCCTCCGCGGTATCCGCCACTGTTGCGGTTGGCATCGTTGCGGCGATCGGCGTAGCCGGCCGCGACCATGTCGGGTCCATCGCGATCGTCGTAGACGTGCGGTCTCCTCTTGTTACGGTGTTCCTGTCGTCGGCCGAAATCGTCCTCTTCCTCTGATTGTGCCCGGTGGACGGAATCTTCACCGTCGGCCCACCTATTGGCGATGTCCATGAGATGGTCAAGTGTCATGGGCTTGATGCGCCCAAGTTCCTCCTTGAAGTCCTGGCGCTTGACGCCGTCCTTGAAGGCGTCGATGGCCCTTTCTTCGGAGATGTGCATCGCAGAGTGCTTGGTGTTGGACCAGCGCAGTATGTACGAGCGAATGGATTCGCCCATTCGTTGAGTACAGGCTCGCAACTCCTCGATCGAGGCGGGCCTCTTGATGGTGCCTTTGAAGTTTCGGATGAAACTGTAAGCCAGCTCCTCCCAGCTTCGGATGGATCCCGAAGATAGGCTGCTAAGCCAGATCCGGGCTACGCCTGTCAGCTGCAGCTGAAGGCATTGCATGGCGATTTCCTTGTTTCCACTGTGCAGCTTGACGGATGACAGGTGGTCACTAAGCCACGCCTTGGGGTCCTTTGTGCCATCGAACTTCGGAGTATCCGAAGGAAGCTTGAAATTTTGCGGCATCCGTGTCCGTCGGACAGATCTGCTGAAGCACCGGGCTCCGCAGAGTTCTCCTTCGTCTTCGTCCATCTTGGATTCAGACGAGCATGCGTGCTTGGCTCGCGCTTTGTCGATTTTGCGCTGTGTTAGCGCGTCTCTGGCGTCGTAATCGCGGCTGCGATGACGCGAGCTCTTGTGCCTTCGAGGAAGGTCATGGTCCTCTTCTTTGGATGAAGGAGTGGGGCTATGGTCGAACCTGACCGTAGCTTTCTTTTTCGGCTCCGTAGGAGTTTCTTGATGGAGCGCAACTCCGACGAGTCCAAGTCCGGTGAGTGCGGACTTGTGCATGGCTCTTTTCGGGTCCCCCTCCGGAGGTGGGTGGGCCGCGAGGTACGCAGTGGCTGCTATGATCGCAGCTTGCAGTGTCTTCGGGATGATGTTGCCGTCGGCATCCATTTCCATAAAGGATGTGTGGAGGGTTCGGGTCACCTCACGGCGCTCCTTGGGGTCCATGTTCTTCGTCCGGGAGCGATGTTTGTTGTCATGGTTGTCGTTCGAGCTGGAGCCAATGCCCATGGTGGAGAGCGCATCTCGTCGCGCGCTGGACTCTAAGGCTGCTTGCTTGCGTTTGTCAAGCACCTCTTGCATCTTGACCTGCTTCTTGTGCTCCTCAATCAGGAGCAAATGGTATGCCATCAGCAGGTCTCGTGAGGCGTCTGCAGGTAGGACTGTGCTGCCCGCCAAGGTGGCACGTGCCTAGGCCCATCCTTCTTTGCTAAGGCGGATGACATGGCCGGTGTTATCCCCTTTGGGTGGGGGGACTGGCTTCTTCTGTTCCCGCCGCTTCTATCCTACGGGTTAGGTGGCGGGTTGGCTGTCGGGCTGGGCGGCGGGTTGGGCGCTTGCTGATCCACGTCGCTCTGGATGACTATGGCGCATTGGTAGCGCTCGTAGATTGGTTCGCTGCTGCCGCAGCTTTCGGATCCGGAATCGTAGGTCCCTTCATCCGATGGCGGATCGCACAAATTAGAGTTGCAGCTGCTGCTGTCGTAGGACTCATCTGTTGATGATGATGTGCGTAGCACAGGGTGTGGGACCCATGAAGCAGGCCTGATTGATGGTAGGGGCACCCGCTCTAGGAGGCGGAGGGTGCCAGTTTGCCCCACCTGGAAGCATAAGCTCCCGAACAGGATCTCGAGTCCGTCGCCTACGGGCTCGAAGTCCTTCATGGTGGCCGGTGAGTGGGCGGTGAAGTCGAAAGCGCCGAAGAGGAGGTGACTCTCCGTCGCCACAGAGTTGTAGATCGCTCGGGTTGGGACCGTCACGATCACACAATTAGCGTCCCCAGTTCCCACAAACAGCGCCAATTGACGAGGTTTGATCTCGTCAATGCCCATTGTTATGGACTTGGGTTTTGGAGAAGATGGGGATGCTGGAGATCGCGGAACGGTTAGCAAACAAGCAATACGGGACACGAGGTTTACCCAGGTCCAGGCCCCCGGAGGGAAAAACCTACTCCTGCTTGTCTGCTCTTTGATTACGGCGGAACCGGTGATTACAGGGGTGCGCAGATGCGATCTGGCGTGAAGGTGCGTATGCGGAAGTATGAGAGAGAGATCTAGGTCGTGCCCTCCTGGCCTTTATATAGACTTAGGCAGGTCCCACGCACAGATCTAGTTGGTTACAGGTTCTAGGGTTTACCCATTTGAATTTCCTATCTACTCTAGTCTTGCTCTCCAAGAATCCGAAGGCGTCATGGGCCTTGGCCACCCGAAAATCTTCATGGGCCGGCGTATATTTGTCGTGGGCCTTGCTTGGGCTGGACCAGGTATGCTGAGATCGTGTACCCGCGGGGTATAACCATGTCACAGCAAGAGGCCAACCTCGATCGAGGAGCTACGGGCCTGCACCCAACGAACGGGCGAATCCATTCGCTCGTACATACTACGCTGGTCTAACACCAAGAACTCCGCGACGCACATCTCTAAGGAGAGAGCGATCGACGCCTTCAAGGATGGCGTCAAACGCCAGGACTTCAAGGAAGAACTTGGGCGTGTCAAGCCCAAGACACTTGACCACCTCATGGACATCGCCAACAGGTAGGCAGACGGCGAGGACTCCGTCCACCGAGCGCACTCGGAGGAGGAAGATGACTACGGCCGACGACGTGAACGTCGTATCAAGAGAAGATCGCGCGTCTACGATGATCGCGATGGACCCGACATGGTCGCGGCTGGCTACGCTGACCGCCGCAACGACGACAACCGCAACAGCAGCGGATACCGTGGAAACAACTTCCGCGACGTAGGACGCCCAGCGCAGTCATGGCAACGCCGCGGCCGCGACGATGGACCCTCAGCATACGACAAACTGTCGGGTCTATGCACCATCCACTTCTACATCGACAAGCAGGATGGTAAAAACAAGGCAAGCCACATGCTCAAGGATTGCCGCGAGTTCTAGAAACTCAGCGAGAGCATGTCCCAGATGAGGCAACAAGCCCCGAACCCTGGATACGGGAATGCACCCGCACCAGGTGACATCGCCCATGAAGATCCTCCACCACCACCCGTGGGACCTTTGAATCATCTAATCGCACATGCGCAGAACAACGGCGGAAATGGGTACCCCGTACCAAAAGGATCACTGATGATCCAAAAAGGGCGCCCAACAAACAGGGTGCAAAAGAAAATCACTCGTCAGATCAATCTGGTTGTGACCGCTCCACCCGCCATCCCTGAGTACCTCAGCGGTTCGGAGTCCTGCATCACGTTCAGCCGTTCGGATCACCCCTGCCAGGTCCCTCGCCCAGGTCATGCTGCCCTGGTGCTCGAGGCGTAGATCGGAGGGTTCGATATGAGCCGCGTCTTCATGGAAGGCGGCAGCAGCATCAATCTGATGTTCGCCAGCACCTTAGCAGCAATGCGGATCCCACTGTGCAGCCTGGAACAACCCGACACAACGTTCCACGGCATCGTCCCAGGGAAGGGCATATTCCCCCTGGAAAAGATATGGCTCGACGTCTTCTTCGGCAAGCCCGATAACTTTCGGTGCGAGCGACTCGAGTTCGAAGTGGTGGACTGGCCATCACAATACCACGCCATCCTCGTGCCTGTGGCATTTGCACGGTTCCTAGCAGTACCGCATTACACGTACCTGCTACTCAAGATGCCAGAACCTAAGGGCGTCATCACGGTCCACGGGAGCTTCACCCGATCGGACCACTGCGACAGGGACTTCAACAGAATCTCCTAGTCATTCGGCATGCAGGAGGAGCTCATAAGGCTCCGAGAGGTGACAGACAATGGGGCACCCCCAGTCGCAAGACAGAACGCACCCGACATGTCTTTCGACTCTACCGTAAACACAAAGAAGGTGCAGGTCCACCCGACGGACGCCTCCAAGACGGCGCTGATTACCAACGACCTCAGCCCCGCATAGGAAAGCACGCTCCTCGAATTCCTCCGTGAGCGCTGGGAAATCTTCGCCTGGTGTCCTGCGGACATGCCAGGAGTTCCCAGGGAATTCGCCGAGCACGCACTTAATGTCTTTCTAGACGCCAAGCCCGTCAAAAACAGTCCATCCGACGACTGTCCGAGCCACGGGCTGAAGCCATCGGAGTCGAGGTCAACATACTACTCGACGCAAATTTCATCAGGGAGATCAAGGAAAGCGAGTGGCTCGCCAACACCATGATGGTCCCCAAAAAGGACACGGACATCCTGCGGATGTGCGTGGACTTCACATCGCTGAACAAGCACTGCCCGAAGGATCACTTCCCTCTTCCTCGGATGACCATATCAATCATCGACAAAAGCAGCCATGGGCGCACCCGACAGAAGCAACGGCGTCGACTTTATCCGCAACGTTGAGTCCTTACGGCTAAACGTTGCACGACTCCGCCACGTCAACTCTGAGTGCATCGTCGATTCTTGGCTCGTTATGTGTGAGACGCTGACTCGATGCACTTCCGGGTCAGTGGTTTCTCCTCGCATGAGTCTCCACTCTAGTCTGCGATTCGACTAGACACTCGGGGGCTACTCCTATCAGGAGTGTTGGCCGCGCACCCGAAGCATGACTGAGGTACTACACCGCTGAATTATTTCTTCGAGTCCTACGTCGAGTCTATGACTCCACTACGGACTCGGGGGGCTACTCCCATAGGGATGACTGATTCAAGCATCCGAAAAAAATTGTGTCTTATGGACCTGAAGCAAGTAACGGCTAAAATAAAAGTCTCCGCTCGAGTCTACGACTCGAACAGACACTCGAGGGCTACTCCCATAGGGAGTGCTGGTCGCGCACCCTATGATTTCTTCGACTGCGATCCTTCGGATCAGAATGCAAAAGCTTTTCGGCAACTCTGCCCCAATTAATGCTAAGTGAGTAAAATCCTCCTTGGCCACCTGAAACACCTCCGCGGTGATAAACATTCGGATGTTGTGTCTGCAACACAAAGATAAGACCTACATATATCATTTGATGGCCTGGCAACGCACACGACTGCGCTCTACTAGTAAAAATCCGTGCCAGCAGGCGAGATAAAAAATCCCGACGAACGCGTTGGGTACATTATTCAAAATTTATTGGGATTCCACTCCTGTAAGTCTTCAACGGCCTGAGTCGAATTACGCCAGCATATGTTCTGGGTTCGAGTCGAGGGACTCAAATCTGAAGAAGATCGTGTTGTTTTGTCCTAAGACAGTTAACTGACCCTGATCCGTCGAGAGAGTCAGGCACACGCATCAACAATCCCTACACACTCAAATCATTCTCTAGACGAACAAAGATAGCTGCACCCGAAAGATTGAAGAGTCCTCGGCTGAATCTACGATTCGACTAAACACTCGGGGGCTACTGACATGGTTATATCCTACGGGTACACGATCTTAGCATACCTAGTTCAGCCCAAGGAAGGCCCACAAGAATATGCGCCAGCCCATGAAGACTTTCGGGTGGCCCGGGCCCATGATGCCTTCAACTAGAATAGATAGAATATTCAAAAGGGCAAACCCTAAAACCTGTAACCGATTTGATCTGTGCCCGGGACCTGCCTATCTCTATATAAAGGCTAGGAGGGCACGACGAGGAGGGAACTTCATACCACCGCATACACATCTCCACGCCAGATTGCATCTGCGCACCCCTGTAACTTTCGGTTCCGCCGTAATCAAGAGCAGACAAGCAGGAGTAGGGTTTTTCCTCTAGGGGCCTGAACCTGGGTAAACCTCGTGTCCCCTTGTTGCTTGTTTGCTAACCGTTCCGCGATCTTCAGCATCCCCATCTTCTCCAAAACCCAAGCTCATAACAATGGGCATTGACGAGATTAAACCCCGTCATGCTTCAATCAATGCTACAATGTCATAATTATTTTGCTACAAATGTGCTGCTGTTTTGCTACAATAGAGGTCCCTGGTGTTGTCGCCGGTGAATTCAGGTTTGCTGCAGTAGAAGAATATTTTTTTTACAACCATTAGGTGGTGTCACTACAATAACCCAAAGTTTTTTGCTACTAGGTCTCCGGCAATGTTTCCAGCTATCTCTTCGGTGTAGTCGATTTTGTTATATTAAGATAATTTTTTTCTACAAAGTCTTCGGCGAGGACGGTATTTTTGTAGAACGAAGCTTTTTTGCTACAATGTAGCAAACGTGAGGCATTATGGAGAGCGGATTTTCACAGCGTAAGTTAGGCCCCTGGCACCTTCTGTGTGGTTCGCGTGTTAGAGATTCGTGCAAAAGTCAACTAGTCATTATCTGAGGCATTTTTGCATTTTGTCTCTCGTACTATTTAGATTTTACGATGTTGCCTAGGGGAGAGGATAACCACCCAGCAATCCAGAACCCACCCTGCCCCCGCATCCCCCTCCCAGTGCCACCACACCCCACCACTACCACATCCCTCTCCCAGCTTTGCCGCGCTGCTGGCCGCCTCCCCAACTCCGGCCTCCACACTCGGTCGTGTCTCCCTCCACCGTGGTGCCCAGGACCTCCTCCACTGCAGCATCTGGACATGGAGGACCACGCATCTAGCCATGGAGGACCATGTGTGGGACGCGCCGGTGACGACGACCACGTGCGGCCGTGTCGCATCCCCGACCCCTCCTCCACCTCGTCGCGCCCCCACCCCTCCCCCCTCCACTTCTACACTGCAAACTCGCGCTCGCGCCACTACCTCCCGCCACCGATCCTGCACCTTGTTGCGCCCCCACCCCTCCTCCACTGACGCGCTGCAAGCTCGCGCTCGCACTCCGGCCGTCAAGGAGCGAGAGAGGATCTCACCCATGTCCGATCTGGGCCTGGAGTGCCCTAATTTGTCTCCCCCTCTCTGTTCTTCATTTTTTATTTTTTTTTCTATTTTTTACCTAGTGCTCGATGTGGATTTTGCTAGATCTATGTATGAATCTTGTGTGTGTAAAGATTTATTTCTTCTTTTCTATATCTTGTTCATTAGTTTCTTCTATGAGAAAATGTTATAACTTGCTGCATTATGTATGTTTCCTTGCAGAAACAAGTATGAAACACGAATCTTGTGTGAATCTTATATAAAATTTATTAATCTTAGTCGATGCAGATTACAGAAACTAATTTCTATATTGTTGAAAAATCTTGTATGTTGGGATTCTAGTATGTATCTTATATGAATATTATTGACTATGAATCTTGAATGAATTTGTGTTGAAAATTCCCGTAAGTTGGGTCTCACCATCATCTTTACCGGCGATTTATTGGAGATTCGTGCTAACAATTGTATAGATTGCCCCTTCCACTTCATTCTTCAAGTTCAGTCATTTTTTACACAACACCCCCTATCCTTTCAAGATTTCTCACGATCTCATTTTGGATTTTTGATGAGACAAACGTATTACGTAGCAAACACGATGTTAGTTTCTGTAATCACGATGTTTTGGATTTTGGATATCCTGTGAATTTCCCGTATTACGTAGCAAACACGATGTTTTCAGAAAAACGGGAATTTTATATATAGTAAAAAAAGAGAGAAGGTGGAATCCGTGGGATAACTCCTTCCCATCATTTTTGTCGTGGAGAAATCTCCGGCGGCAGCTGTGCATGTGCGATTCACAGGTCGGTCCATAACAGAATTCCGTATGCGTGTAGGTGTAGAATTATACTGCTGCACAAGGCAAACGAACGCGTCGAATAAGGAATCAGATCAAACTGGGTTCGTACTCGACGATCCTGCACCGAATCGGTTTGGAGGAGCACCCAGGTACGGTCACGCAGGACGCCTATAAGAGGCCACCTGCTTCCGCTTCTCTCCGCACCAAATCAACCAAATCGCAGACGAGACCCAGAGCATAGAGACCCTCTCAGAGAGCAAAAGCGACGAGATCGACCTGCGGAAGAGCAGCTATGGGGTGCGCTATGAGTCGTCTCACGAAGATGATAACCGCGCTAGTCATCATGGTGATGATCTTCCTCCCTTCCGCCATGGCGGCCACCGTCCCCAGCATCGACGCCACCCGGAGCCAGCGCATACCACTACCAGGCGGATCGGGTCGAGGGCCAGAGAGCGTCGCCTTCGACGGGCAAGGCGAAGGCCCTTACAGCGGCATCTCCGACGGCCGCGTCCTCAAGTGGAACGGCGACGAGCTCGGCTGGACAACCTACACATATAGCCCAGCCTACCAGACGGACAAGTGCAAGCTGGCGCCGCTCACTCCAGGGACTAACCGGGAGACCCTCTGCGGCCGCCCGCTCGGCCTACAGTTCCACCACAAGACTGGAGACCTCTACGTGGCCGATGCATACAAGGGGCTCATGCGGGTCGGCCCCGGCGGCGGGGAGGCCACGGTGCTGGTCGACCGAGTCAATGATATGCCTCTCCGCTTCACCAACGGGGTCGACGTCGACCAGATCACCGGCCAAGTCTATTTCACCGACAGTTCCATGAACTACGACAGGTCGCAGCACGAATCGGTCACCAACACACATGACGCGTCGGGCCGTCTCATGATGTACGACCCGAAGACGGAAGATGTCAGCGTGCTCCAGACAGGCATGGCCTACCCGAACGGGGTCGCCGTCAGCTACGACCGGACGCACCTCCTGGTGGCGTCCACAGGACCATGCAAGCTACTCAGGCATTGGATCAGTGGCTCTAAGGCAGGCACAATGGAGCCTTTCGCCGACCTGCCGGGCTACCCTGACAACGTGAGGGCAGACAAGAAAGGTGGTTACTGGGTGGCGCTACACGGCGAGAAGAATGAGCGGCCCCGTGGCGTTGACCATCTCCTCGCTGTGAGGGTCGGAGCGAACGGGAAGATCGTCGAAGAAATGAGAGGCCCCAAGATAGTAAAACCATCAGAGATAATGGAGAGGCCTGATGGCAAGCTGTACATAGGTACCATGGATGGGCCCTATGTTGGCGTAGCTAAGCGCAATTAGGAGTTACCTGCAGTTTGTGTAATTTTCAGTTTTCATTATCTATGTTTTGTTCTTATTAGGCCTAGTTTTAAGTATGTTGGTGTAGTTATTACCTGCAAATAGGAGTTTTATTCTTAGGCGTATTTTAAGGCTCTTCTTATGTAATGCTTACCGAACATGAATAAACTATATTTTATGTCTTTTAAAGGGTAAAATGAGGAAATTGTTTTACTCCCTCCGGTCCATATTAATTGACTTTGATTTGTCAAATTTTAGATGAACCTATATACTAAATAGTGTCTGGATTCATCTAAATTTTGATAAATCAAGTCAATTAATATGGGTCGGAGGGAGTACCTAATGCTCGCTGAAGATCAATAAATGTTATTTGTTCTGCTGATATCGTCGGCTAGTGAAACTGTGTACATTGCTGATGTACATCGGGTGTTTGAAGACCTGCCATGGACATTGCTCATGTACCTCGCAAGGGTCAGTTTCCGGCACCACGCAAGAGCTTAAATGTAGGAAGGATGATCCGAGTGAAGGATGTTAAAGATCATACGGTGTGATACTGAATCCAAGTACATCATGGACACCGTAGGAACACTCCCTTTTTTATCAATCAAAATGTTAGTTAGTATCGCTTATCAGTAATTGAACAATAAAACTTGGTGGATCATGTACCCAAACCTGTGGTTGATCACCAGATTTTTGAGCTATTACATTTTATTCTCTTGGACAGGAGACATAGCTAATTTTATCAAAGGAACAAGCTTGAAATAGCAATGTGGGGACACATTCCTGAAAAATAGAACTTGGTGGATCATGCATGTACCCAAACCTGTGGTTGATCACCAGATTCCTGAGCTGGTGGATCATGTACCCAAACCTGTGGTTGATCACCAGATTCCTGAGCTATTACATTTTATTCTCTTGGACACAAGACATAGCTAATTTTATCAAAGGAACAAGCTTCAATAGCAACGTCCTGGTATATTGCACAGGCAGCCGTTGCTGAACCTGCTTCTTCCATCATGGTGTCCAAAACTTCGTGGCAATCAGATTGAATTACAAGTCTATTAACTCCAATATAAGTCTATGAACTCCAATCTGATTTGCTAGAGCAATTCCATCACGCAGTGCCATAGCTTCAGAAGTAACTGCGTCAAATGCAAAGGATATTTTACGATTACTCCAGCCATGAACCTCCCCATACTATCACGAATAACTAGACCAGTGTGTTCCCCTGTAGGAACACTCTTTATATACTGATAGGAAGGGTTTCTCCGAACAATGGCCAATGCTGTTAATGAAAAAAAAAGATTGCATATACCAGTTCCATCAATCAGGATGCCGCCATATTATATAATAACAAATACAATTGCTAGCATAATGATTCTGCTAGCAGATGGTTTCTTACATATGCCCAATTGAGCTGGAAGACATGGGAACCCTTTTGTACTACATAACTATGAACGCTGAAAAGCCTCTTCAAACAGCAACCTTTCCCAACTTGATAAGTTAATGGGTGGAGTAAGTAATTCCTTGCATGGTTAAATGTGTGTACATACAACAGTGTGGGAGAACCAGCCTCAGCTTGAGTGCCACTTGATATTGAGGTGGCTGCAATCCAGAAAGGTTTTCACTCTGCTCAATGCAACTTCTCGGTGCTGCAACACTGAGTTCATTCCGGGCTCGCTCCTCTTCCGTGTCATCTTCTTTGAGATGTTCTTCCATCTCGATTCAAACTCACATGCTGCAAGAAAGACAAAGAGGACATCTTGCTCAACGGCCAGTTTCCATTACTGCAAAATCACATATGCATCTTGCAAGTACGTATGTCATAAAGTAAGTATTATGTGTTAAATATCCATGGATTACAAATAGAAATTTGTTGACCATGTTAACATTTAAATCTCCCTTTTGGGAGAATTCCGGCTGTACTTTGCCCAAGTTGTTCATGAATAGAAGTCTCACTTTGCCAAAAGGAATTGTGAAAAGAGGGGGAAATAATGGTAGTTTACAACAAAACAGTGATTAATCTGCAAGCCATAAAAAATTATCATTAAACTAAATGAAGTAAGAAAGTGTATAGAAGATAGGTGAACCACTCAATACGCACTGGGATAAAGATTCATATTGGTAAGCATGGATAAATAAACATAGTTTGACAGGGTAACTGAAGGTGCAAAGTAACAATGAGTGCAGCAAAATTTTAACTTACAAAACATAAAGTTACATATGAAATAGAGCATGGTATGCGATTCTAGAAACATCTCAGATTAAAAAGGTGAGGTTTTTACTTTACTAACCTTCACTTCTGTTGACGAAGCCTTCAACAAGGCATGCGAGATTCCACGGCCTTCCAGCAGAGGAGGCTTTTGCACCACCTTTTAACTCCCCATTATGCTGTCGCAAGCTATAAAAAAAATGAGCTTTTCTTTAAAAAAATACAACTATGTGATACACGTTCATTTTTCGTTTCGCCAGCACACTTTCTAACCTCTTAGAACTGTCACTACATAACAACACAACACAACGAACATTTAAAGCATGCATTTCTTAGAAGGCTATAAGCCTGACCATGACAGAATGGAATTTTCTACTACAAGGTTACTGCATATTTTTTATTCTCTGGAAAGACATAACGCAGTCGCCAAAATTTAGAAACACTGAATCTTTCTCGAGCCGGAACGAAATTTCAGTTTTTTCGAGAGGAATTCAACCAAATAGAGGCGTCAATTTGGGTCAACTCACGCTCCAAGATTCATCAGCCAACTAACTTCAAAATTCTGGTACACGACAGAATGATACCCATAACCTAAGGGCGAAAGGGGAAAGGAGGAGAGGGAGGAATCACCGGCGAGGGAAGTCCGTAGTGACGCCGACGTATGTGCGGGCGACCTGGGAGGAGGCGATGAGGTAGACGCACCACGGTGCGGCCTCCTTTTTCTTCTTGGCGTCCTCGGACGGTGGATCTCCGGATGCGGAGCCGGGCGAGGCCGATACCGACGAGGGGATGGCCTTGCAGGACTTGGGACGGAGGGTGGTGCGAGGGATTTTGGTGGCCCGGAAGGTGGCGGAGAGGCTCATCTCTCACCTCGCCGGCGACGGTAGGACCTCGTCTCGTGGGGGTTGCACGACGGCGATGCGTCCATGGAGGAAATTTACCAGAGGGATTGTGGTTAATGGGCCGTAACAAGCGCGCCCTCTCTCCCTCTCTCATTTTTTGCAAAATATCTCTCTCTCTCTCTCTATAGCTGAAAGGAGAGCTGTAACTCTTTCTACCAAAAACATATTGAAAACAAAAAAGGAAATCCCAAAAGTTTTTTAGCAGGAAATCCATTACTAGGAAAAAAGGTTACCCAGCCTAAATGGACCAGCCAGGATGACAGCTATTCCCCGCAAGCAAGAATAGGATTTCTAGTATTTACTTCGATAATTCATCTAACAAAAATCCATTACTAGGAAAGTACTCATCTGGTTACATTTTTTCCATGCTAGATATTTTTATGGTATATTTTCTGATGATGTTTCATGCTAGCCTAACTAGATGAGACCATCTGGTTACATATTCTACAACAATGCCATGCAAGGCAGCTTCTCGGCCCAAATGAAATTACTGATGCATATATAAGTATCATTGACCTATCTCCATTGTTTCAACTAAAAAAGCATGGTCATTTTACAGTTCCGACAAGATGGGCGAAAAAAATATAAGCGATGAACACGAGATCAAGCACGCTGTTTCTTCCCACTAGGCATATCATCATCGTAATGCCCTTCGCCTCCATCTTTATCGCCCTTCTTCCTCGCCAAGATCTTGTTGATCTTGTGGAGGTCGTTGCTGAGCTTCTGGTCTTTGTTCTGCTTCCTGGTCTTCCTGCCATCCTGCATCTTCACCCCAAACTGGAATGCCGCCTTCGGCATGGCTTCCTTCTGATCATTGTATTTCGCCCACTCCTCTTCCGTCTCAAAGTCCCACCGGTGAAGACGGCCCTTCGCCTGCACAGAAATTGTAATGGTTAGAATGTGGTTTAGAAATACAGTCACTGGACTAAGGATAATAATTCATACAGGAGTGGACTTCTCGACAGGAAATAACATGGGAAGTGACAATTCATATATAGAGTTACAGCTACATGTTAAATGATGATTATCCAAACCCATTTTCAAACATAGGCTTGTACTGCAAGGTCAGCGCATAAACAATTTCACTTACCCGTCCACCCATATCCATCTTCGACAAATCATCTTCATCGTCACTCCGTGCAACCTCTTGATTATACCCCTGATAACCAGGATAACACTCAGAGTAACTATCCGAAATAAAATTTGGGTCTTTCTCCCGTGCATCTTTTTCCCTCAGCTGCTTAAGCCTGTCATCATCACGTTTGAAAACTGAACCGAGACCCTTATCTTTGTCTGCTTGAGTCATCAACCTTGGATCCTGGGGTATATTTGGGTCAGCTAATACATCATATCCCATAGTACCCTGTTGCATGTACTGTTCTGGATAAGCCAACTGCTGTTCAGCATACTGATAGCCTGCCCACTCGCCTTGATATCCAGCAGCTGCCATTTGGGCTTGAATAGCATCATAACCATCCTAATATCACAGACATAAACTATTAACACATTTGAATTGACACAAAAGCACGTGTTGTTTCTAAAGAATGCCATCACAATATTTACTTTCTTTAAGGAGATAATAATATTTACTCTTCCTATACATATTCAACCTGAACTGTGCCATTCAAATTTTAGATGTATTCACTGAAGCTGATCTCGCTAAACATAAACAAAATTTACCAATTGTGGCTGCCAAGCGTGAGCAGGTTCAGATGGTCGAATAGGGCCATACACAGGTTCAGTCAAATGGGACTGATCCTGATGGTTATGTGGGGATTCATCCATATCTTCGGAGATGGGGCTCTGACTCATTTCCTTGTTAGGAACAGTATAGTCAACACCATCTCCAACGAATATGTCATCATCATCTTCTCTAGCAATAGGGACCGACGGTTTATGTTTCTCCTTTTCATTGAAGTTACTCTTTCGTGGTGGGGGGGGTGGAGGTGGTAGCATATCCTTTTCTGAATGCTGTTTAAGAGCAGAACCATTTGTTTGTCGTCTTACTGCCTCATCATAGTCACCGCCTGCCAAATTACTCTTCCCTGCGATATAACAACCACAAGAATAGTACAGAAATTATAAACACGCCATACCTAACAAATTATTAAGCCAAGTGATAAATTGCTGCTGACGGCAATATTAAGATAGCAAGCTGGGTATACTGCATATAATAGCCATCACTAATTTAACTACTGACATTACTGAATATAAGCATTGACAAAGCCAAGATTAGTATACATAACACAAGCACAAGAAGATAAATATTGAAAGAAGATTATAAAATAAATTGAAATAAACTAAAGCATCTTGGAAAAAATATTAATCTTACTTTTCTATGTCAATAAAAATATGAACACTCTTCATTCATCTAAACAAATCACTTTAGCATGTTTTCTTCCGTCTTAATCGAGAAAAATTTCTGTGATCATGTTCTTAGTTTCTAACTATGAACACTACTATGATACAGAATTCCCTCTCATATTGAAGCACATACCTTTTGTATCCCTCTCCTTTTTCTTCTTCTTCAAGACCTTCCCTGATGATCCAAGTCTAAGGTATGACATGATTTTGGCAATTCTATCAAGTACAGAACCATCCACACTGACAGTAACCATTTCCTGCAGAAACAAAATGACTGTTTGAACCAAAAACAAGAAACGAAAAACAAAGTTGCAAGAAACAACGACATCATTACTGTCCCAATACCTCTGGAACAGGGCAATCAGCTTTGCTCCTATGGAGAGTCGTTGGGATATCATTGTTAAGTCCATCCTCCTGGTTGGAACACGGCAATTGATTAAACACACGTTATGTATACTTGTCAAAATAAACAAAATGAGCATAAAATAAGGACAATATCATTTACATACTAGCACAGGGTAAATATAAGCTAAATGGCCAATGGCAACATGTATTCCTTTTGACATCACAGCAGCATTATCTTAATTTCCCATACTGTATTAAAGAATTGGACACTCATGCATACATAAGATAAATTCTAATTAGCCTAAAGTATGCAGTCTGATCATTTCTGTTAACGAAGAAAGGAAAGAATTTATAGTTACACAACAAGCCTATTCTTCCTGCAAGTGAGATGTGTACAATGACCAACATTACATAATTAAGCACAGGAAAAACCAAAACACGAGAATTTGTAAAGACAGTACCATATTGTAAATAAATGCCATCCGGCCAGGAAGAAACATGTCGTTCGCCTTGATCATGCTTTGTTGTTGCTTTACAGTCCACTGGTAAACAGACTGCAATAAATGAAGAATGACAATTAATATCCATTTTATATTGCATGCGGTGTGTACAAAACAAGTCATCCATTGATAAACAAAATGAATTATACCTTAGCAATTGCAGTGCGGAACGAGACTGACCGGTCTTCTTTTGTTTCCCTGCAAAAGAAAGTGAATAAGAATGGAGAAATGCTCTCAACGTAGCATCTGGAGTAAGGGCATAAGGTCATACTTCAGCAGGGCTCTCCACTACCGTTCCAGTCACAAAAATCCAGAAATAAATTACATTTCGTTTTATTCTAACACACGGTGGTGCGGGTGACTGCTGAGAATGTACTCCCTCCGTCCTGAAAAGGATGTCGCAGATTTGTCTACTAACTTCGCATGTATCAATACGCTAAAACGCGTCTAGATACATGCAAAGTTAGACAAATCTGCGACATCCTTTCTAGGACGGAGGGAGTACATGAAATGAAATAATGTTCAGCAGAGAAGACACTGCACAGCTACTCTAAAGTAAGTGAGATTGAAAAGTAATAGGACACAAGTAAACATCAACGGGCACACCTAAAAATTCAATTGTGTGAAATAGCTCAGGAAAATGGGCTGGTAAGGTTATGAAGAGACATAGTAGAACTAGCGGAGCTTCATATAGGCCAGGGAGGGTGCTGGCCCCTCCCATCCCTTGAAAAATCCTTGGTAATGCAGACATGTTTAGCATATCAAAAAATCTGTTTTGTTGCACAACATAGAATTAATATACAAATGCACTAGCTCGGCCACTCTTAGCTTTTGCTGAAGCTCCGCTAGCAGATATAAATGTAAAATATTAATTACCACATGCAGAAACAGAGCACGTTCACTTTGGGATGTCTCAAAATAGAAATAGAAAATTGCACTGGCCTCTCACAAGACAAAGTAACCATTCCTAGGAAATTGGAAACTGCATCCCTCATGAGAAATTTCTTGTCCGAGATCCCAACAGGAGGTATTTGGTTTCTCTTCTCTCCTAAAGTATGTCAAAATCCAACTAAGACCTAAGAAGAGGTTGACCAGTTTGTTCTGCCATAGTGGAATCAGCTTAGTATTATTTATTCACTTTTCCAGTTTCCTACAAATGAAAATTATGCACGTGACAGCACTCTTGTTGGCATATTTACAGGATCCTAAATGCACATTAGAATGTGGCAATTTTCATCGCAGTAGAGTATATGAAAAAAGTATGGTAAAATGTTACATAGCGCTAAAACGATACTGCGGAGGCAAGTACCTAGCCTTCGCATCCTTCCCATCCTCTGCATCAGGCTTCTTGTCGATTTCACTTCGTACTTTGTTTAGTAGAGCAAAGTCCAACCCTTTAACCAAATGAGTATGCTCCAAATCACCTATTAAAGCATAAAGTGGAAACGGAAAACTCATTAGGATGATAATTCCACTGAAAGACAAGGTTAGCGTCTGAGATATAAGTTACCATTTCCCGCAAAAAAAATGTTACCTTAGAAAATAGTATATATCCTGCTAAATATTAAATACTTTTATTTTCAGTTACAACAGCATTGAAAAGGATTAACTTTACAAGTCAGTTTTCTTCCAGAGTAGAGATTACATGTACTTAGAGAATGACAGATTAAAATAGCTGTATTTGGGAGAGGGGTTTTTCTGTTTATACATCATTCAGAAAAAAAAAACTTCTGATACTGTGGGAGGTTTACAGATCTAAGGCATTTCCAGAAGTACATGAATTTTTTTTTTGCTTCTCATTTCAATTATCTGTCTGAATCAAAGTGTTGATTACGATCCCTTGCACGGATGTGCAGACATTTGTAGAGTGAAGGAGAAAACATACACAAAAGACTAGCAAAACATGCTTTTTACCAAAATAAATAAATATCACAACAATACCAACCTCCAAGATATTTGCTCTTCTCAATTGAAATCTTTTGGGCATCTGCTAGCCTGTGACCCAAAGAATTGGATAAGTTAAAATATAGAATACACAATGAGAGCAAAATGGAAATGCCAGATATGTGAATCATAGGATCTGTTACCTCAAATCTGCTCCAGGAGGCGCCACGGCATGAAATGAACCAAGCTCTGTAGGTTCGTAGTCAGGGTTTTGATCTTCCCGACGCTCCTTGGCACGATCTCGGTACCTCGGTGTCTCTGGTTCTTCTTTTTTGCTCTCCTCTCTTACATGGTAAAATCAATGAGAATTAGGTTTTCTGAAGCCTGAAAGAACTTAATAGCAGGAAAGGTATGTTTGAGGTAGTTGAGCATGTATCTGCTTTATCATGACAGCTTCCTGTTTTTATATGATTATTACAGATTTCAAAGATCAATACGTGCAAGGTCCCCCAAAGTGTGTGGCAGAGTGTGAATCCTAGAGATCTGAAGGACTGCAAGATGCAGCGCTTTCACCATTTAATCGTGGTTCTACTACAGCACCAGCTCATGACACATTCATACTACGAGAACGAATAAAACAGGATTAGTAGGATCATGCCACTTTCCCTCAAATAGTACCAGAACCATCGCTTCAGTTATGTCCTTGTGTTGTATATAAGTCCGACTAGGTGATTCTAATTCACAAACTACGTGTCATAAACATCAGCAAATCATTAACCATGCTATGAAAAAAGCTGCAGCCTTGTCCAAATCACCATTAACTATACGCATTACAAATTCTGAACACGCATAAAAAAAACCCTGACATACATTCAATCAAGCTTGCTGGTGGTAACAACTGCGCGGAACAAATCGAAAACAAAAGGTACAGATAGACGGGACTCACTTTCTCCGCGCCATCTTCTCCTTGTAGTTGCTCTTCTTCTTCTGCGTCGTCGACATCTTATCCGGTCAGGCCGTGCCCCTGGAAACAAAAGACGGCGGGTTACGGCTGCAACCCTAGCGCAGACGAAGGGGGAGGGGGGTTTCCGCGATGGGGAAGGGGGGCAACGGGATGCGAGGTCGTCGTTGCCTAGGGCTTGTATTACTGGAGTTTGGGCTGAGTATATCGGGCGGCGGACTGGAGCTCCGGCGGCGGCGCGGCGGTCGGTCGGGAAGGAAGTGGCCGGGATGGTTGGACCCAAGCCTGTGGAGGGAATCGAGCTGCGTGTTTTGGTCGGGTCAGGACGGTAACGAGGCGATGGCATCCAACGGTGCACGATTTTTCGTAATTACTATGCCACGTTATGCAGCAGCATTTGTAAATTGTAATTTCCTGCTTTACCTAGGGCCGTTCACTGATAATAATAAACTCAGAAACTCGTAATAAGTAAAAAATAAAAGAAACAACATTGTGGACTAGCCTAAAAAACACTCACCAAAACATTGTGGAGTACCCGCTTCTTCTTTTTTTCGGAGAAACGAGATTATATTAATTCATTAAGAACCACATCTCGAGTACTACTATGCAGGGGCGGATCCAGGATTTGACCCTAAACCCTAAACCCTAAACCCTCCATAGGGGTGGCCGAGATGATAATGACGATAAAATAGTTATACAATAACACTATATCAAATCTTAAATATATTTAGTTTTGTTATCCGAACGACATGTTCTATAATTAAAGCTTTATTTTATTTGATCTAATATATGAGCATGTGGAGCAAAGAAGAAATTCACCATAAAAGAGATAAACATGACAATATATCAAGTCTTCTAGTATATATATTATGGATATTAAACTATAACATTGTATGTTTTGTAATAAAAAATCAAGCTACATTATACTAGTTTGAGTGCAGGTCTATTCCTAGACCTATCAAATAAATCAATAGCTCAATAATTAGTTAATCACTAAATTATTCATAAAGAAATAATGGTGTACATAATACACAATTGATCTAACAAAACAATTTCTATTATATGGGGTAATCAAACTAGAAATTCTAGTAGCCAACATGCAATATACCTGGGATCATACGTCAGGGTTATCGATTCACGAATTGGGCATGACGTGCTGGGGCGGCAATGCCATAGTTGATAGTTCTTAGACACACGGGAGTTGTGGTTTGTGCCTTTGCTAACCGGTAATCACAGACTTGACGACGCCTGAATACAAAATCCTGATCCAGGCGGCAACACTCAACCAACCAGACCCTAACCTTGGTCAGGATACACCACGGAGGAGGAGGAGGAGGAGAAGGGAGAAATAGGTAGACTAGATTGTCGAGGGAAATCAAGTAGACCAGAAATTTTTAGATGCATCCCATGGATTAGTTGATTGATCGGTGTTCTTACCAATGCTTCAATAGGCATGTATTATCCCTTGATGGCTAATATTTTGGGTTTGTCCTATAAAGCTTTAGCAATCAGCATGTTGCACACATTGGTCTAGGCTAATGGACATAATATTACGATTAGCAGTTTAGCATCAAAACTAGTGCTAGCCCCCGTTGCATCCCTTGAGGGGGGCCGAACCATAGGGGGGCCTGGCCACCCCTCGCCCCTCCCTGGATCCGCCTCTGCTACTATGCATTGCTTTAAGGGACAATTTTTAAAAGTCTCTCATGCCCTAGATATGGCCTCTCTAGAGAGAGAACCGGAATGTGTCTAGGTTTAGATAGAAAGGGAAACTGGATATGAGGTTGGCCTAGAGTGGCAGCCCAAACATGAAAACCCCTACACCCCATAGCCGCTTAATCAGCTCACCCAGCCACCACTGATGCGTACATGTCTTTGAGCAGGAGATGTAAGACAAAAACTAGGGGGTTGCATAGGATGGGGCAATGGTCAGGCAGTGCGCGGATGACAACCTTGTGTTGCGAGGGAGGGTTGGTATGTCGGAACGTTCGGTTGATCGTGCTTGTATCTCGAATTACAACCATGGTCTGAGGACGATCATCCACACAATTACAATTGTGGACCACCCAAGTTGTAAAGTGTCAGGGGCAGAGCTATAGTTTATTTAAGAAACCCCAAAACAATGGTCAATTTACATGATCATTTTTGCGTTTGAGCCCCTGCTTAGTGTGTATATGTCTTTTAAGCTTTGGTCGATGCAGATTTTGGTCAAGCCTTGACACTGCGGTGTCGTAGATTGCGAGAAATTGGAGTTATGTCAGGGGAACCGCCTAAGAGAGTGGTTTCAGGAGACTACTTGGCCGGGAGAGAGTTGTTGGTACTTAGAAGGCCCCAGTGGTGGATTTGTAATTTGGTTTCAATGGGTTTTCCTTATTAATCTGCCAGTTTATATAGTTTTCCATCATGTTTTTCTCACGGGTGGGTCTAACTTATTTGTCTTTCACAAAATTCAAGGATAATACCATATGCTCTCCCTCGAGATCATACACATCATAGGAAACATATAGGAACCGCAGTAACATTGACCTGTTAGAGCGTGCTAATGGTACTGTTTGTGAGAGCATGGAAGATATACATGCGCAGGTGCAAGATTTCTATACGAATCTTTACCATTCGCAGGGTTTTCGAGCTATGGATGAGCTTCTGAATGTTGTACACCCCAGAGTCTCCCAACAAATGAATTATGGGATGGATGCTCCTTATACAATGGATGAGGTCAAAAAGGCTTTATTTCAGATGACACCGTCAAAGACACCTGGGGTGGATCCGTGGATGTTTTTACCGCGGGATGTTTTTAGCGTTATTGGGATTTGATCAATGTTGATGTGGTGATGGTTGTTCTGGATTTGTTGAATGGGGCTACTCTGTCTATTGGAATTTGGAATGAATGACACTTCTACTACTCTTACCCCAAAGGTACGAGATCCACAGAAAATTTTCCAATATAGACCTATATCATTGTGCTCGGTTTTGTATAAAATTGGAGCTAAGTGTATTGCTAATAGACCGTGAGTCTTGTTGGATGATGTTATTAGTGAAGAGCAGAGTGCTTTAGTTCCTGGTCACCTCATAACTGATAATGTTTTGATTGCCTACGAGAGTGTCCATGCAATGAGAAGGAAAAAATAAAGGGAAAAACTATTTGTATGCAGCCAAACTCGATATAATGAAAGCATAGGATCAGGTTGAATGGCATTTCCTGGAGGCAATTATGCATAAACTTGGTTTTAGTGAAAACACAGTGAGACTGATTTTGAAGTGTGTGTCATTGATGTGGCTCGGTGACTATAGAGCCTCGTTGGGAGACCCGAAGAGCAAGGTGTGATGAGCACAGCAGCAAGTTTTTCCTCAGTTATGAAACCAAGGTTATCGAACCAGTAAGAGCAAGGAAACAACCCCAAGGTGTTGCTAACAATATAGAATCCTACACAGCACAAACTCAAGACTTTGCCCTAACTTACAGTGAGGTCGTCAATCTCACTGGTTTGCTGAAAACAAAGGATTAAACGTATAGTGTGGAAGATAATAGTTGCTTATAAAAGATAAATGATACGTCAGAAACATATCTATAATTTTTGATGTTCCATGCTTGTTTAGTATCTACTTTGCTTTGCTTTGTCTACACTTTGAGGTGTTTTTATATGTTTTCTGGTACTAACCTATTAACAAGATGCCACGGTGCCAGTTGCTTGTTTTCTTCTGTTTTTGGTTCCGGAAAGGCAGAAAATCAATATTCTCGGAATTGGACGGGACAAAAGCCAAAGTCAATATTTTACCGTGGGGAACACGGAGCCAGAGTACGAGACAGAGGGAAGGCACCAGGGGCCACACCCCCTGGCGGCGCGGGCTAGGGCTAGTCGCGCCTAGGAGGGTGTGCCCACCCTGGCCGCCCCCTGCCTCGCCTCTTCACCTATAAAGACCCCCCCGATGCAGAAACCCTAAGTACCCGATCAATATTCCATGAAACCGTCTATAGCCGCCGCCACCATCGTCCCTAGATCGGGGGGATCTGAAGCTGTTCCCGGCACCCTGCCGAAGGGGAGATTGATGCAGCGCTGAGTTGATGTAGGAGCGCTTCGTTGGGAACCCCAAGACCAAGGTGTGAAGCAGCACAACAGCAAGTTTTCCCTTAGTAAGAAACTGAGGTTGTCGAACCAGTAGGAGGAAGGAAACGTCACACAGGTGTTGTAAGCAACATGGAGACCTGCACAACACAAACTCAAGACTTTGCCCCAATGAATCAGTGAGGTTGTCAAGCTCACCGGTTTGCTGTAACAAAGGATTAAACGTATGGTGTGGAAGGTAATGGTGTGCAGCAAGTAAACAGGTAACAGTGGAAAATGTATCAATGGTAAAGATTGGACTGGGGTCCATAATTCACTAGAGGTGCTCTCCTGAGATAAACAACATGGCATGAAGCGTAAACAAATTACAACAGGGCAATTGATAGGAACTGATCAAGGCATAACAATTCAATATCAGACAAAAAGATCCTATGAGATTCGATTGGGCAATACAACAATATACATAGACCGCCATCCAACTGCATCTATAACTAGAAGTCCACCTTATGGTTATCATCCGAACCCCCTCCAGTATTAAGTTACAAGCAACAGACAACTGCTTTAAGCAAAGTGCGTAAGGTAAACAATCCACTTGTTCCATGAACAAGAGACCGTTGTTTTCTCCCTAGTAGCAACATCACATCTACAACCGAAGAGATTTCTGTCACTTCCCTTGGAAACTAGAGGCATGAACCCACTATCGAGCATAAATACCCCCTCTTGGAGTCACTAGCAACTACTTGGCCAAGATAGCTACTAACAACGGAGAGCATGCAAGATCACAAACAACACAGACATGATAGTATCAAATAGACAAAACCATTAATCAATCTGACATAGTAATCTCAATATCCATCGGATCCTCGCAAACACAATATGCATGATTACAAATAGATTAGATCTTGATCATGAACGGACCTCACAAGATCTATACATGAAAGCACAAGGAGGATATACAACCATCTAGCTACTACATGGACCCATAGTCCAAGGTGGAACTACTCACGCATCATACCGGAGAAGAAGGCCTTCGGGATGATCTCCCCTCCGACAGTGTGCCGGGAAGAACTTCAGATCCCCTCCCCCCGATCTAGGGACGACGGTGGCGACGGCTACAGAAGTTTTCATGGAGTTTTGATCGGGTGCCTAGGGTTTCTACATCAGGGGCTTCTTATAGGCGAAGAGGCGAGGCTGGGAGGCGGCCGGAGGGCGCACACCCTACCTAGGAGCGGGGTGGGTCCACCCACGCCTAGGGGGTGTGGCGTCCCTGGTTAGCCTCTCCGTCTCCCCTCTGGACTTCGTGTTGTCCATGGTAAAATATTAACTTTGGCTTTTGTCCCATCCAATTCCGAGAATATTGATTTTCTGCCTTTCTAGAACCAAAAAACAGAAGAAAACAGGCAACTGGCACTGTGGCAACTAGTTAATAGGTTAGTTCCAGAAAACATATAAAAACACCTCAAAGTGTAGACAAAGCAAAGCAAAGTAGATACTAAACAAGCATGGAGCATCAAAAATTATAGATACGTTTCCGACATATCAAGCATCCCCAAGCTTAACTCCTGCTCATCCTCGAGTAGGTAAGTGATAAAAGAATAATTTTTGAGGTGACATGCACCATCAAAACCAAGATCAAACCATTTGCAAGCATTGAAAACTGGGATCAAAGAACTCTAAACATGTGCATGAAAGATGGAGTTCTAGCAATAGGACATAGTAACTATGCATGCAACATGAAAGGCTACAAACAAAGATCATGAATAACATGCATTGAAAAATGTTTGTTTGTTTCACATACAGAAAACATGGCATATTGGCATTCTGCTTGTCCCTCATAGAGTATCAAATAGATGCATAGGACACCTTCAAAGTTTATAAGGGTGACTAGAAACAAGTAGCACAAGAACAAGTAATATCTCAATATGCATTAATCAATAAGTTTTGGGACACTGCACACAGAATGGCAACTATGCTCTCTTAATGGTGCCTAAAAGTAGAAGGTGGAGACTCAAATAGTGGTGGAAGAAAGGCCCTTCACAAAGGGAAGCAGGGATTTCAAGTTTCAAAAAGAGCTTCCAAAAATTATGGTACTTGTTAGCTTTCAGCCCTCATTGCCCCTATCATAAGCATCTTGAAGTGGTTAAGGTTAAAGTGAACAAACTATGGAGTATATGCTTGACAAAGTATAAGTTGGCAATCTCAAGTCCCTTGGATACGAGGGCCACACCTCATGCTACTCAACTTTAGTCACCTGTAAGTTCTTGTCATTGTAAGTACATGCGTATCATAGAGAACCGCCAACGGGGTACCCCTTGCACATGGTATAGGAGCTATCCCATAACCAAAATGACAAGGCAAGCAGACAATGGTCATCTCAGTGATCTTTTTATTTACTATATTCATAGATTTTTATTGAGGATGCTTCATAGATAGCTCACTATGGTGATGATGCAAGTTTCCACCATGATTAGGCATGGCTTAGGCTAGCGGACCAAGTATTTCTCTAACACAAAATACATACTCCATGGACTTACAATTTCCCTCTTTATTTCACACCGGTGACATCCATAGACAAAAGAGCATGATATCAACTGAGTACAAAGTAAAAGTGCAATGTTGAAAACGTTCCCCGTGACAGCACGGTTCTGCTAATTCCAACGTATAAGTGCAAGCATATACAACATAGATGACACAATGGTTCAAGTTTATTAGGGGCAAAGAATATAAAGTGTGCCATCAAGTTTGTGAGGGCTTTAATCACTAAGTTTTCACATAAAAAATAGTTTTTAATTGGAAGATAGCTGAAAACAAGAATATACTTGGAATGGTGTAACACACCATGCATATAAATTTATAGTGGAAAATTTGGAATAACTTGGTTTCTTGGGAGCTGGAAGCATGAGTAGAGCTTACTCATACAAGTGGAGGCTAGCAAAAGACTGTGAGCAACCAACTAAGAGAGCAATAATGGCCATAATCATGTAGAGCAACAAAACATTACTAATCAAAGCATAGAGTGTTACTACAAGTCAAGGAATAAATGATCATAGAGG
Organism: Avena sativa; assembly: GCA_916181665.1. Taxonomy (NCBI): domain Eukaryota; kingdom Viridiplantae; phylum Streptophyta; class Magnoliopsida; order Poales; family Poaceae; genus Avena; species Avena sativa. The sequence continues at coordinate 226,518,284 of OV702296.1, forward strand.
CTATGGTGACTTGTTCATAGTCATAACATGGTGTGATCATGTGCCAAGTCAACCCAAACAAAGCATCAAAGGAGAATACCACAATACTATGCTTTTGCATGCTAAAACAGCGCATAATCCTTTCAAGGCACACTAAGCAATCCCAATTGTTTGGAACAAGACATGCTACAGCAATAATCACTAAGCATAAGGTCAAAACAACACCTAGCATGTCATGCTAAAGTCTAAGTCACAGTTAATGCAAGCTCCTCTTGCACTTTCAAGCAGGAACTTCCTACTCCTTTCCAACACCAAGCAACTTATTTGAAACAACACAGCGAGAACGGGGGTCCAAACTACTTTATTCAAACAAAATAAACAACTAAGCAAACCAAACAAAAACTAATACGCTCCAAGAACAACACAACTTGTGCATGAAACAATAAAAACAAAGTGTCTAGACAGACCTAGGCTTTTTATTGGTGAAGAAGGGGATGCCTTGGGCATCCCCAAGCTTTAACGCTTGTACCTCTTGGATATTTCTTGGGGTGACACCGGGGTGGCATCCCCATGATTGAGCTTTTGTCCACTCTTCATCTCATTATATCATTCTTTCTCTACACCTGAATTTTTTTCCTTCATACAAAACTTCACACAATCTTCATTAGCAACATTAGTGTATTCAAAAGATAATAGACCTTTAGGCAAAGCTTTGGAACAGCAATACTTTTCATTAAAAACACAAGCTACTATAGCAACTCCTTCAAAAATCTCAATTCCCCAAAAGAGAACTCAAAAAGGAATCAATAAGAAGCAAATGCAAATAATGGCAGAAATCTGTCAAAACAGACCAGCAGGTAGAAACCGATTTTTTATAAAATCTTATATTGCTCAAATCAAAAAGTGTTGAACTAACGAAAGTTATCTAACATACTGGGGGATTTATTCGTAAATTTTCAGCTCAATCCTACTTACATATACTCCTCACAAATTTTTATGGTGGAGGACAAAAATTTGTTTCGGGACAGCAACCCCCCAAATCTTAATCTTACTTCCCTCTCATTAGAGGTCATTCTTGGCACAAAAAGCAAACATAAAGGATAAGGAGAGGTCATTACAGAAGTAATAACTTCCAAGACTCAAGGAAACTCTTGGGTTATCTCTCAACAAGTACTTTTCTTTAATGCCTTTAAGTTAGGCTTGATAGCTTGAGAAGATGCTCTCATAAGAACTATGAGTTGAAGTAAAAGAGAGCATCAAGAAGCAAATTCAAAACACCTTTAAGTCTGACCCACTTACTATGCATAGGAATCTTGTACACAAATAAGTTCACAAAGAACAAAGTGACATGCATAGGAAGAGAAAACAAGAGTAACTTCAAAACTTTCAGCACAAAGAGAGGTGTTTTAGTACCATAAAAACTTCTACAACCATATTTTCCTCTATCATAATAATTTTCAGTATCCTCATGAATAAACTCAATAATATAACTATCACATAAAGCAGGCTTTTCATGAGCTACAAACACATAATTTCTATCAAGCTCAAAAATAGTGGGATTAAAACCTTCACAGGTTTTACCCAAAGTAGATATTTCAAAAGGATCCACAGGAACATAACATTCATCCTTCTTTGGTAAGCATGGGGGACAATCAAATAATGTAAGGGATAAAGAGTTACTCTCATTAGAAGGTAGACATGGGTAGATCCAGTCTTCCTCCTCTTGACCATCACTCTCCTCCTCTTTTTCATCTAATGAGCTTTCAGTTTCAGCAATTTCTTCTTCCATAGGCTCCTGCAAGGCATTAGTCTCTTCCAAATGTGGAAAACACCTATTAAAATATTCAAGAATATAGCCATTTTCTTCCTTTTAATTATCAAAGCAAATTTTAAGTATCTCAAAAACATCATATTCATAAGGTGCATCATCAGTATTTTCAAGCAAACTGGCAAGTTCAAATGTACCCTTGAAAGCAATAAATTCTTCAATTTGTTCCACATCATAAAAGTCATAAATTCCTTTAACATAAGAGGATATGGTAACATTATCATTATACTCACATTTAAAAGGGAGGTGTTTATACCTCCTACAACAACAAGCTTTATCAAAGCAATAAGTAACATTATAAGTAGAGCACACCTATCTAGCAATAGTATTCAACTTATCAATTTGTTCCCATAGGGGTTTCCCTTTTTGTGACAAATGGTGTTCCTTATAATAATACTTTTGTTCTTCCGTGAACCCACCTTGCTAATAAGAACTAGTTTCAAAGAAACAATCCATTGATAGAAAGCATGACCAAGCAAGGCAACAGCAGACCACCAACTAGAGTAGGAACTAATTTTGTTTTGTGTTTTTGGAAAGAGGCAAACAAAACCAAGCAAAAGAAACTAAGCAAACTAAAACAAAGTAAAGAGAAAGGAAGTGGAGGACTCCCCTTGTGAAGACGTCCTTAGCCTCTCGGACAACAACGCTAGAAAGACTTGATGCAGCGCTGAGTTGATATAGGAGCGCTTCGTTGGGAACCCCAAGAGCAAGGTGTGAAGCAGCACAGCAGCAAGTTTTCCCTTAGTAATAAACTGAGGTTATCGAACCAGTAGGAGGAAGGAAACGTCACACAGGTGTTGTAAGCAACACGGAGACCTACACAACACAAACTCAAGACTTTGCCCCAATGAATCAGTGAGGTTGTCAAGCTCACCGGTTTGCTGTAACAAAGGATTAAACGTATGGTGTGGAAGGTAATGGTGTGCAACAAGTAAACAGGTAACAGTGGAAAATGTATCAATGGTAAAGATTGGACCGGGGTCCATAATTCACTAGAGGTGCTCTCCTTAGATAAACAACATGGCATGAAGGGTAAACAAATTACAACAGGGCAATTGACAGGAACTGAGCAAGGCATAACAATGCAATACCAGACAAAAATATCCTATGAGATTCGATTGGGCAATACAATAATATACATAGACTGCCATCCAACTGCATCTATGACTAGAAGTCCACCTTCAGGTTATCATCCGAACCCCCTCCAGTATTAAGTTGCAAGCAACATACAACTGCTTTAAGCAAAGTGTGTAAGGTAAATAATCCACTTGTTCCATGAACAAGTTGTTTTCTCCCTAGTAGCAACAACACATCTACAACCAAAGAGATTTTTGTCACTTCCATTGGAAATTAGAGGCATGAACCCACTATCGAGCATAAATACCCCCTCTTGGAGTCACTAGCAAATACTTGGCCAAGATAGCTACTAACAATGGAGAGCATGCAATATCACAAACAACACACACAGGATAGTATCAAATAGAAAAAACCATTAATCAATCTGGCATAGTAATCTCAATATCCATCGGATCCCCGCAAACATAGTATGCATGATTACAAATAGATTAGATCTTGATCATGAACGGAGCTCACAAGATCTATACATGAAAGCACAATGAGGAGATACAACCATCTATCTACTACATGGACCCATATTCCAAGGTGGAACTACTCATGCATCATACCGGAGAAGAAGGCCTCCGGGATGATCTCCCCTCCGGCAAGGTGCCGAGAAGAACTTCAGATCCCCCGATCTAGGGATGACAGTGGCGGTGGCTATAGAAGGTTTCGTGGAGTTTTGATCGGGTGCCTAGGGTTTCTGCATCGGGGACTTCTTATAGGTGAAGAGGCGAGGCTGGGAGGCGGCCGGAGGGCCCACACCCTACCAAGGCGCGGGGTGGGCCCACCTGCGCCTAGGAGGGTGTGGCGGCCCTGGTTCGCCTCTCCGTCTCCCCTCTGGACTTCGTGTTTCCCACGGTACTGTTGGAGATATGCCCTAGAGGCAATAATAAATGTAGTTATTATTATATCTTTGTGTTTATGATAAATGTTTGCATTCATGATGTAATAGTATTAACAAGTAAACATTAATACTTGTGTGATTTGTAAACTTAATTTGAAGTCCCTGGTAAAGCCTCTATATAATACTAGCTTGTTGGTTAATAGATGATTGTGGTTTCCCTATCATGAACATTGAGATGTTGTTAACAACAAGATCATATCGTTAGGAGAATGATATGGTGGACATACTCCTATAGATAAGCGTAGCATAAAGATCAAGTCATTTTAATAGTTCAATTGCTATATGCTTTCTGATACATAGTAATCTAATTCCTTCGACCATGAGATCATGCATATCACCTTTACCGGATGAATGCTTTGATGACATCAAACACCACACCGTAACTGGGTGGCTATAAAGGTGGCATTGAGTGTTCGGAAAGTATTGGTTGAAACACATGGATCAAGAATGAGATTTGTCCATCCATATGACGGATAGATATACTCTGGGCCCTCTCGGTGAAATGTCATCCAATTAGCTTGCAAGCATGTGACTGGCTCACAAGGGATCACATATCACGGGAACGAGAAAAGAGTACTTATCGGTAACGAGGTTGAACTAGGTATGCAGAGATACCGACGATCATAACCTCGGATAAGTAAACTATCGTGAGACAAAGGGAAATTGATATCGTATGTAAGTGGTTCATTCGATCGCAAAGTAATCGTAGAAATATGTGGGAGCCATATGAATTTCCAGATTCCTCTATTGGTTATTGTTCGGAGAAGTGTCTCGATCATGTCCGCATAATTCACGAACCGTAGGGAGACACACTTAAGGATTCGACGTTGTTTGAGTAGTTATGGAATGATGAGAAAGAGACCGAATATTGTTCGGAGTCTCGAATGGGATTCGGGATATCACGAGGAAATCCGGAATGGTCCGGAGAATAAGATTCATATAAGGAAAGTCCCGTTTCGGAGTTGGAGAATGGTTCCGGTGTTTTCATCGGGAATGTTCTAGAAGGTTCCAGAATGTCCGGCACTCCGAAGGGGGGAAGGGTACATGAATGTGTCATTGCAAGTTGGAATGATTGCATCATGTACTAGGTGTCATTGCTGTCCAAAATAAAGGGTTTATTCAAATCCTAGTTTGAAAAGTCAAACGGCTAGTTTGAAAGTCAAACGGCAAGTTTTGGAAAGAGGAGGAGGAGTGGGAAACCGAGTTGGGGAGGAGTTCCCTCCTCCAACCGTCGGCCCACCTCCAAGCCGAGTTGGGGAGGGACTTCCCTCCCCTTGGCCGCGCCTCCCACCTATAAAGGGAGGGGCAGGGCTGCCCCTCCTAGCACACAAGTCCCTGGCCCCGAAAACCCTAACCCTAGCCGTCGCCGCCCTCCAAGCCGCCGCCTAGGGATCTCCTTGCCGCCGACTTGGGCACCTCCAAGCCCTAGCCGCCGGCCCTAGCACCTCTTCCTCGGCGTGTCTAAACCCTAGATCGTCGAGGGATTTCTCATAGCCCACCATACTCGCTCCGGCTTAAGGCGAAGCCCTGCGAGATCTCCCCTCTACTTCCGGTACCACGCCGTTGTGCTGCCGGAATCACGAGGAGAGTGCTACAACCTCCGCTGCCTGCTGGAACAAGGGAGAGGAAGGTCTTCGTCGAGTACCGAACGTGTGACCGACTGCGGGAGCGCTGCCGGAACGCAGCGCCGAAAGGATCGTCTACGCGATCTTGAGATCGGAAAGAGTACGACTACATCACCCACGAGAATCCGCTCTCGTTAAACACTTTGGAATCTTCGAGGGTGAGTTATTCCATCGACTCGTTGCTACAATCTAGTAGATAGATCTTGGCTTGTTTGTTTGTATGCGGTAGAAAAATTTTGTTTTCCATGCTACGAATCTCTACAGTGGTATCAGAGTCGTGTCTATATGTAGATCTGTTGCACGAGTAGAACACAATGGTCATTGTGGGCGTTGATGCTTTTATTGTCGATTTCTTCTTGTGTACTTTGCATCTTGCGGTATGTTGGGATGAAGCGGCCCGGGCTAACCTTACATGACATCGTTCATGAGACTTGCTCCACGCTTGACATGCAACTTGTATTGCATAAGTGGCTTTGCGGGTGCCTGTTTCTCCTAGCATAGTTAAGATCCAATTTACAACGGGTGATTAACAATACTAGTATCAATGTTGTGGTTCATGTTCGTAAGTTAGAACGACACTTATTGAAAGCCCCAAACCACGTAAAACATGCAAAGAAAGTAGATGCGTCTAACTTTGTTTTGCAGGGGTGTGCTGTGATGTGATATGGCCATGATTGTGATTATATTTGATGTATGCAATGTTCCTTATTGTAAGTTGGCAACCGGCAGGAGCCATATGGTTGTCTTTAATTTATGTTAAGACCAGCATGTCTATTCAAAGTAGTTGTAATAGGTGAAGCCGGTGGACGACAACCATGGAGAAGCGTCATTGACCTTGATGCAATGCCGGTGATGATGGAGATCATGTTCGTGCTAGAAGATAGAGATCAGAAGCACTAAGAAGAAAGGCCATATCATATCACATATTATGAATTGCATGTGATGTTAATCCTTTATGCATCTTGTATTGCTTAGTAGACGACGGTAGCATTATAAGATGATCCCTCATGCACATGAATTTCAAGTCATAAAGTGTTCACCCTTAGTTAGCACCGTTGCTAAAGCTTGTTGTTTCGAAACACCACGTGATGATCGGGTGTGTTAGATTCTGCAAGTGTATACAACGTGAGCAAGCCAGATTTGCTCATGCGGAAACTAAGGTTTGATCTTGACGAGCCTAGCATGTACAGACATGGTCTCGGAACACGGATCACCAAAAGGTAAAGCATGAATCATATAGTAGATATGATGAACATGTTGATTCTTCGCCATTGAAACTATATTAACTCTCGTGATGATCGGTGTTGATGTGGTGGATTTGGTTCGTGTGATCACTAAAACAATGTGAGGGATATTGTTTTGAGTGGGAGTTCACCTAGATTAATTTTATTATTAATTTGAACTCAATTTGTCATAAACTTAGTCTAAACTATTGCAAATATGTTGTAGATCAATGGCAGCCCCTACCATCAATTTTAATGCGTTCCTAGAGAAAGAAAAGTTGAAAAACAATGGAAGCAACTTCGCGGATTGGTTCCGCAATTTGAGGATTGTCCTCACAGCTGGTAATTTGACCTATGTGCTGGATGCACCGCTGGGTGACCCACCTGCAGCTGATGCTGCCGATGAAGTAAAGAATGTTTACCTCACTCGGAAGACTCAGTACTCCACAGTTCAGTGTGCTATCTTGTATGGTTTAGAATCGGAGCTTCAGAAAAGGTTTGAGAATTCAGACCCATATGATATTGTCGAGGATCTCAAATTGATTTTTGAGACTCATGCGGCAATTGAAAGCTATGAGGCTTCTGAAAAGTTCTTTAACTGCAAGATGGAAGAGGGCAGCTCCGTCAGTGAGCATGTGCTTAAGATGTCTGGGCACTCAAACAAACTTCAAAGCTTGGGTATAGTGATTCCCAATGCTTTGGGGATTTACCGTGTCCTCCAATCACTGCCACCAAGTTACAAGAACTTTGTGATGAACTACAACATGCAAAACATGAACAAGACGTTGCCAGAACTCTTTGCCATGTTGAAGTCTGCAGAAGTGGAGATCAAGAAAGAGCACCAAGTGTTGTTGGTCAATAAGACCACCAAATTCAAGAAAGGCAAGTCTAAGCAGAAGGGACACTTCAAGAAGGGTGGTAAGAAAGTTGCCACGCCTATGAAGAAGGCCAAGGCTGGACCTAAGCCTGATACTGAGTGCTTTTACTGCAAGGGAGAAGGTCACTGGAAGCGGAATTGCCCAAAGTACTTGGCGGATTTGAAGAACGGCAACATCAAGAAGAAAGGTATATCTGATATACATGTTATTGATGTGTATATCACTAGTACTCGTAGTAGTTCCTGGGTATTTGATACTGGTTCGGTTGCTCATATTTGTAACTCGAAACAGGTGTTGCAGAATAAACGGAAGCTAGCGAAGAACAAGGTGACGATGCGCGTAGGAAACGGATCAAAGGTTGATGTGATCGCGGTCGGCACGCTACCCCTTCATCTACCATCGGGATTAGTTTTATACTTAAATAATTGTTATTTGGTGCCTGCGTTAAGCATGAACATTATATCGGGATCTTGTTTATTGCGAGACGGTTACTTGTTTAAGTCCGAGAATAATGGTTGTTCGATTTATATGAGTAATATGTTTTATGCACATGCACCTTTGATAGATGGTCTATTCTTATTGAATCTCGATAGTGGAAATACACATATTAATAACATTGAGGCTAAACGTTTGAAATCGAGCGATAACTCGACATATATGTGGCACTGTCGTCTTGGTCACATTGGAGTGAAGCGTATGAAGAAACTCCATTCCGATGGACTTCTTGAATCACTTGATTTCGAATCACTTGAAAGATGCGAAGCATGTCTGATGGGTAAAATGACTAAGACTCCATTTTCTGGTATGATGGAGCGAGCTACGGACTTATTGGAAATCATACATACCGATGTATGTGGTCCAATGAGTGTAGCATCGCGCGGTGGTTATCGTTATGTTCTTACCTTCACGGATGACTTGAGTAGATATGGGTATATCTATTTCATGAAACATAAGTCCGAAACTTTCGAGAAGTTTAAGGAATTTCAAAGTGAGGTAGAGAATCAACGTAACAAGAAGATTAAATTTCTACGTTCTGATCGTGGAGGTGAATATCTAAGTTACGAGTTTGGCGAGCATTTGAAGAAATGTGGAATACTTTCACAATTGACACTGCCGGGAACACCACAACGTAATGGTGTGTCCGAACGTCGTAATCGAACTCTCTTAGATATGGTTCGTTCTATGATGTCACTTACAGATTTACCGCTATCATTTTGGGGTTATGCATTAGAAACAGCCGCATTCACTTTAAATAGGGCACCATCTAAATCCGTTGAAACGACACCGTATGAATTATGGTTTGGGAAGAAACCTAGATTGTCGTTCCTTAAAGTTTGGGGATGCGAAGCCTATGTAAAGAAGTTACAGCCGGACAAGCTTGAACCCAAAGCGGAAAAATGCGTCTTCATAGGATACCTGAAGGAAACTATTGGGTATACCTTCTATCATAGATCCGAAGGCAAAATCTTCGTTGCCAAGAATGGATCCTTTCTAGAGAAGGAATTTCTCTCGAAAGAAGTGACTGGAAGGAAAGTAGAACTTGACAAGGTTGTTGAACCTTCTCTCGAAATTGCGAGTAGCGCAGCATCGGAAGAAGTTCCTGTGGTGCCTGCACCAATAAGAGAGGAAGCTAATGATGATGATCATAAAACTTCGGTTGAAGTTGCTACAGAGCCTCGCAGGTCAACGAGAACTCGTACCACTCCAGATTGGTATGATCCCATTATGAATGTCATGTTGGTGGACAACACCGATGACCCTGAGACATATGAGGAAGCAATGATGAGCCTAGATTCCAATAAATGGCAAGAAGCCATGAAATCCGAGATTGGATCCATGTACGAAAACCAAGTATGGACTTTGGTGGACTTACCAGATGGCCGGAAGGCTGTCGAGAATGAATGGATCTTCAAGAAGAAAATAGATGCTGATGGTAATGTTACTGTCTATAAAGCTCGACTTGTCGCAAAAGGGTTTCGACAAATTCAAGGAGTTGACTACGATTAGACTTTCTCACCAGTAGCGAAGCTAAAGTCTATGAGGATTATGTTAGCAATCACTGCATATTATGATTATGAGATATGGCAGATGGATGTCAAAACAACATTCCTCAATGGAGACATTGATGAAGAGTTGTATATGATGCAACCCAAAGGTTTTGTTGATCCTAAAGATGCTAACAAGGTATGCAAACTTCAACGGTCCATCTATGGATTGAAGCAAGCATCCCGAAGTTGGAATCAACGTTTTGATAAGGTGATCAAAAGTTTTTGTTTTATACAAACTTATGGAGAAGCTTGTATTTACAAGAAAGTGAGTGGGAGCTCTGTAGCATTCTTAATACTATATGTAGATGACATATTGTTGATTGGGAATGATGTAGACCTTCTTAATAGTGTCAAGGAATATTTGAATAATAGTTTTTCAATGAAAGATCTTGGCGAAGCAGCTTACATATTAGGCATAGAGATTTATAGAGATAGATCGAAACGCCAAATATCATTGTCACAAAGTACATATTTGGACAAAGTTCTAAAGAGGTTTGGAATGGAAGAGAGCAAGAAAGGGTTCTTGCCCATGTTGCCCAATACGACCTTGAGTAAAACTCAAAGTCCGACATTGGCAGAAGATAGAGAAAGGATGAGTAAGACTCCCTATGCCTCAGCCATAGGATCTCTAATGTATGCCATGCTATGTACTAGACCCGACATTGCATATGCTGTTAGTTTAACTAGCAGATATCAAAGTGATCCAGGAGTGGATCATTGGACAGCGGTCAAAACATCCTTAAGTACTTGAGAAGAACTAAGGATATGGTTCTTTCTTATGGAGGTGATGAACAGCTCGTTGTTAATGGTTACACCGACGCTAGTTGGAACACCGATCCGGATGATTCTAAATCACAATCTGGATACGTATTTATTTTGAATGGTGCAGCAGTTAGCTGGAGGAGTGCAAAGCAAAGCGTTGTGGCGAGATCTTCAACTGAATCAGAATACATGGCTGCTTCGGAGGCTTCACAAGAAGCGATATGGATGAAAGAGTTCATTACAGAGCTGGGTGTGGTTCCTAGTGCGCTGGACCCAATGTCTATCTACTGTGATAACATGGGCGCCATAGCCAATGCGCAATAACCAAGGTCACACAAGAAGCTGAAGCACATCAAGCTACGTTTTCACGCTATTCGAGAACATATCCAAGATGGGGATATAAAGATTTGCAAAGTACACACAGATCTGAATGTGGCGGATCCGTTGACTAAACCTCTCCCGAGGGCAAAACATGACCAGCACCAAACTGCCATGGGTGTTCGGTATATTACCATGTAATCTAGATTAGATGACTCTAGTGCAAGTGGGAGACTGTTGGAGATATGCCCTAGAGGCAATAATAAATGTAGTTATTATTATATCTTTGTGTTTATGATAAATGTTTGCATTCATGCTATAATAGTATTAACAAGGAAACATTAATACTTGTGTGATTTGTAAACTTAATTTGAAGTCCCTGGTAAAGCCTCTATATAATACTAGCTTGTTGGTTAATAGATGATTGTGGTTTCCCTATCATGAACATTGAGATGTTGTTAACAACAAGATCATATCATTAGGAGAATGATATGGTGGACATACTCCTATAGATAAGCGTAGCATAAAGATCAAGTCATTTTAATAGTTCAATTGCTATATGCTTTCTGATACATAGTAATCTAATTCCTTCGACCATGAGATCATGCATATCACCTTTACCGGATGAATGCTTTGATGACATCAAACACCACACCGTAACTGGGTGGCTATAAAGGTGGCATTGAGTGTTCGGAAAGTATTGGTTGAAACACATGGATCAAGAATGGGATTTGTCCATCCATATGACGGATAGATATACTCTGGGCCCTCTCGGTGAAATGTCATCCAATTAGCTTGCAAGCATGTGACTGGCTCACAAGGGATCACATATCACGGGAACGAGAAAAGAGTACTTATCGGTAACGAGGTTGAACTAGGTATGCAGAGATACCGACGATCATAACCTCGGATAAGTAAACTATCGTGAGACAAAGGGAAATTGATATCGTATGTAAGTGGTTCATTCGATCGCAAAGTAATCGTAGAAATATGTGGGAGCCATATGAATTTCCAGATTCCTCTATTGGTTATTGTTTGGAGAAGTGTCTCGATCATGTCCGCATAATTCACGAACCGTAGGGAGACACACTTAAGGATTCGACGTTGTTTGAGTAGTTATGGAATGATGAGAAAGAGACCGAATATTGTTCGGAGTCTCGAATGGGATTCGGGATATCACGAGGAGATCCGGAATGGTCCGGAGAATAAGATTCATATAAGGAAAGTCCCGTTCCGGAGTTGGAGAATGGTTCCGGTGTTTTCATCGGGAATGTTCTAGAAGGTTCCGGAATGTCCGGCACTCCGAAGGGGGGAAGGGTACATGGATGTGTCATTGCAAGTTGGAATGATTGCATCATGTACTAGGTGTCGTTGCTGTCCAAAATAAAGGGTTTATTCAAATCCTAGTTTGAAAAGTCAAACGGCTAGTTTGAAAGTCAAACGGCAAGTTTTGGAAAGAGGAGGAGGAGTGGGAAACCGAGTTGGGGAGGAGTTCCCTCCTCCAACCGCCGGCCCACCTCCAAGCCGAGTTGGGGAGGGACTCCCCTCCCCTTGGCCGCGCCTTCCACCTATAAAGGGAGGGGCAGGGCTGCCCCTCCTAGCACACAAGTCCCTTGCCCCGAAAACCCTAACCCTAGCCGTCGCCGCCCTCCAAGCCGCCGCCGCCTAGGGACCTCCTTGCCGCCGACTTGGGCACCTCCAAGCCCTAGCCGCCGGCCCTAGAACCTCTTCCTCGGCGTGTCTAAACCCTAGATCGTCGAGGGATTTCTCATAGCCCACCATACTCGCTCCGGCTTAAGGCGAAGCCCTGCGAGATCTCCCCTCTACTTCCGGTACCACGCCGTTGTGCTGCCGGAATCACGAGGAGAGTGCTACAACCTCCGCTGCCTGCTGGAACAAGGGAGAGGAAGGTCTTCGTCGAGTACCGAACGTGTGACCGACTGCGGGAGCGCTGCCGGAACGCAGCGCCGAAAGGATCGTCTACGCGATCTTGAGATCGGAAAGAGTACGACTACATCACCCACGAGAATCCGCTCTCGTTAAACACTTTGGAATCTTCGAGGGTGAGTTGTTCCATCGACTCGTTGCTACAATCTAGTAGATAGATCTTGGCTTGTTTGTTTGTATGCGGTAGAAATTTTTTGTTTTCCATGCTACGAATCCCTACAGGTACAATATTGACTTTGGCTTTTGTCCTGTCCAATTCCGAGAATATTGATTTTCTGCCTTTCTGGAACCAAAAACAGAAGAAAACAGGCAAATGACACTGTGGCAACTTGTTAATAGGTTAGTTCCAGAAAACATATAAAAACACCTCAAAGTGTAGACAAAGCAAAGAAAAGTAGATACTAAACAAGCATGGAGCATCGAAAATTATATATACGTTTCTGGCGTATCAGAGATCATCCCGGAGGCCTTCTTCTTCATCATGCCAGCCTCTGGTATGAAGTGTGAGTAGTTCCACCTTGGACTATGGGTCCATGTAGTATCTAGATGGTTGTATCTCCTCCTTTGTGCTACCATGTTTAGATCTTGTGAGCTCCGTTCATGATCAAGACCATCTATTTGTATTCATGCATGTTGTGTTTGCAGGGATCCGATGGATATTGAGATTACTATATCAGATTGATTAATGGTTTTGTCTTATTGATTCTATCATGTCTGTGTTGTTTGTGATCTTGCATGCTCTCTGTTTCTAGTATCTATCTTGGCCAAGTAGATGCTAGTGACTCCAAGAGGGGGTATTTATGCTCGATAGTGGGTTCATGCCTCTATTTAATCTAAGGGAAGTGACAGAAATCGCTAAGGTTCTAGGTGTGCTCTTGCCACTAGGGAGAAAACAACGATATCTTTTTCATGGAACAAGTGGATTGTTTACTTTACACACTTTGCTTAAAGCAGTTATCTATTGCTTGCAACTTAATACTGGAGGGGGTTCGGATGATAACCTGAAGGTGGATTTCTAGTCATATATGTAGTTGGATGGCGGTCTATGTATCTTGTTGTATTGCCCAATCGAATCTCATAGAATCATGAATGTCTAGTATTGCATTGTTATGCCTTGCTCAGTCCTGTCAATTGCCCTGCTGTAATTTGTTTACCCAGCATGCCATGTTTGTTTATCTTAAGGAGAACATCTCTAGTGAACTATGGACCCCGGTCCAATCTTTACCATTGATACATCTTCCACTGTTACTGTTTACTTGCTGCAAACCACTAGTACCTTCCACACCATACAGTTAATCCTTTGTTACAGCAACCGGTGAGATTGACAACCTCACTGTTCATTGGGGCAAAGTCTTGAGTTTGTGTTGTGTAGGTCTCCAAGTTGCTAGCAACACCTTTGAGTCATTTCCTTCCTCCTACTGGTTCGATAACCTCGGTTTCTTACTAAGGGAAGACTTGCTGCTGTGCTCATCACACCTTGCTCTTGGGGTCTCCCAACGAAGCGCTACCACGCGCCATCAATAAACGGTAACAGTAGATGATGTATCAATGGTAAAGATTAGACGGGGGTCCACATTTCACTAGAGGTGTTCTCCTTAAGATAGATGACATGTTGGGTGAACAAATTACAGCGGGGCAATTGACAGGTTGAGAAAGCATAACAATGCATATACTAGACATCATGATTCCTATGAGATTTGATTGGGCATTACAACAATATTCATAGACCGTAATCAAACTGCATCTATGACTAATAATCCACCTTCAGGTTATCATCCAAACCCCCTCTAGTATTAAGTTGCAAGCAACGGATAATTGCATTAAGCAATGTGTGTAAAGTAAACAATACAATTGTTCCATGACCAAAAGATTGTTGTTTTCTCCCTAGTAGCAACAGCATATCTACAACCTTAGAGATTTCTGTCACTTTCCCAGATTACTAGAGGCATGAACCTACTATCGAGCATAAATACTCCCTCTTGGAGTCACAAGCATCTACTTGGCCAAGATAGCTACTAGCAACGGAGAGCATGCAAGATCACAAACAACACAGACATGATAGAATCAACAATCAATCTAACATGATAGAATCAATAATCAATCTGACATAGTATCTCAATATCCATCGGATCCCCGCAAACACATGTATGATTACAAATAGATAATCTTGATCATGAATGGAGCTCACAAGATCTAAACACGATAGCACAAAGGAGGAGAAACAACCATCTAGCTACTGTATGGACCCATAGTCCAAGGGTGAACTACTCACGCATCATACAGGAGGCTGGCTTGGTGACGAAGAAGGCCTCCGGGATGATCTCTCCCCTCTGGCAGGGTGCTAGGAAGAGCTTCAGATCCCCCCGATCTAGGTACGATGGTGGAAGCAGCTACAGACTATTTCGTGGAGATCTGATCAGGTGTTTAGGGTTTCTGCATCGGGGTGACTTTATAGGCGAAGAGGCGAGGCAGGGGGCCGCCGAAGTGATATGTTGTAAACGTATCTTATGATTCCATGCTTGTTTAGTATCAACTTTGCTATGATTTGTCTATACTTTGAGATATTTTTATACATTTTCTAGGACTAACCTATTAACAATATGCCCCAGTGCCAGTTGCCTGTTTTCTGCTGTTTTTGGTTTCAGAAAACCTAGTAAAGGAATATTCTCGGAATTGGACGGGACAAAAGCCAAAGTCAATATTGTACCGGGAACAAACATAGAGACCGAAGGGCAGCCGAAGGGGGGCCACAGGGTGGCCACACCCTAGGGCCATGCGGGTCCACCCTAGGTGTGGGCCCCCTGGCCGGCCTCCTGCCTTGCCTCTTTGCCTATAAAAGCCCCTGATGCAGAAACCCTAAGCACCCGATTAGATCTCCACGAAATAGTCTGTATCTGCCGCTACCATTGTCCCTAGATCGGGGGGATATGAAGCTCTTCCTGGCACCCTGCTGGAGGGGAGAGATCATCCCTGAGGCCTTCTTCCTCACCATGCCAGCCTCCTGTATGATGTGTGAGTAGTTCACCCTTGGACTAGGGGTCCATACAGTAGCTAGATGGTTGTTTCTCCTCCTTTGTGCTATCATGTTTAGATCTTGTGAGCTCCGTTCATGATCAAGATCATCTATTTGTGATCATACATGTTGTGTTTGTGGGGATCCAATGGATATTGAGATACTATGTCATATTGATTATTGATTCTATCATGTCATATTGATTATTGATTCTATCATGTCTGTGTTGTTTGTGATCTTGCATACTCTCTGTGTCTAGTAGCTATCTTGGCCAAGTAGATGCTTGTGACTCCAAGAGGGAGTATTTATGCTCGATAGTAGGTTCATGTCTCTAGTAATCTGGGGAAGTGACAGGAATCTCTAAGGCTGTAGTTGTGTTGTTGCTACTAGGGAGAAAACAACAATCTTTTGTTCATGGAACAATTTTATTGTTTACTTTACACACATTGCTTAATGCAATTATCCGTTGCTTGCAACTTAATACTGGAGAGGGTTTGGATGATAACCTGAAGGTGGATTATTAGTCATAGATGCAGTTGGATTACGGTCTATGTATATTGTTGTAATGCTCAATCAAATATCATAGGAATCATGATGTCTAGTATTTGCATTGTTATGCTTACTCGGTCCTGTCAATTGCCCCACTGAAATTTGTTCACCCAGCATGTTATCCATCTTAAGGAGAACACCTCTAGTGAACTGTGGACCCCGGTCCAATATTTACCATTGATACATCATCTACTGTTACCGTTTACTTTCTACAAGTAACTACTATCTTCCACACTATACGTTTAATCCTTTGTTTTCAGCAAACCAGTGAGATTGACAACCTCATTGTAAGTTGGGGCAAAGTCTTGAGTTTGTGTTGTGCAGGATTCCAAGTTGTTAGCAACATCTTGAAGTTGTTTCCTTGCTCCTACTGGTTCGATAACCTTGGTTTCATAATTGAGGGAAAACTTGCTGCTGTGTTCATCACATCTTGCTCTTGGGGTATCCCAATGAGGCTCTACAGTGATCTAAGCCCATCAAGATTTTCTGGCGCCGTTGCCGAGGAGTTAAGGACAACTTCACAAGGGGAGTATTTCACATCCATTCTCTTTACTTTGTTTTTGTTTTGATTAGTTTCTTTTGCTTTGTTTTGCTTGCTTATTTTTACCAAAAATACAAAAAATTAGTTTCGTTTGGTTTGCCTTTTCTTATAAAAAATACACAAAAAATAGTTCCTACTCTAGTTGCTACTGCTGTTGGCTTGCTCCACTTTTGCAAAAATGAACTCTGCTGAGAACACCAAGTTGTGTGACTTCACTAGCACCAACAACAATGATTTCCTTTGCACACCTATTTCTCCACCTGCTCCTGATGCTACCTTTTATGAAATTAAACCTACTTTGTTGAATCTTGTTATGAAAGAGCAATTTTCTGGTGCTAGTTCTGATGCTGCTGCCCACCTTAATAACTTTGTTGAACTTTGTGAGATGCAAAAATATAAGGATGTAGATGGAGATATTATTAAGCTCAAATTGTTTCCTTTCTCTTTGAGAGGAAAAGCTAAAGAATGGTTGCTACCCTTGCCTAGAAATAGTATTGATTCTTGGATTAAATGCAAAGATGCTTTTATTGGAAAATGCTATCCTCCTGCTAAGATTATATCTATGAGAAGTGAAATAATGAAATTTAAACAACTTGATAATGAACATGTTTCTCAAGCTTGGGAAAGAATGAAATCTTTGGTAAAGAATTGTCCCACTCATGGACCGACTGCTTGGATGATTATCCAAACTTTTTATGCAGGGTTAAATTTCTCTTCAAGAAATCTATTGGATTCTGTTGCTGGAGGTACCTTTATGACCATTACTTTGGGTGCTGCAACGAAGCTCCTTGATAATATGATGGTTAATTATTCTGGATGGCACACTGAGAGAGCTCCACATGGTAAAAAGGTAAATTCTGTTGAAGAAACCTCCTCCTTGAGTGATAAAATTGATGTTATCATGTCTATGCTTGTTAATGGAAAAGCTCATATTGATCCAAATAATGTTCCTTTAGCCTCTTTGGTTGCTCAAGAGCAAGTTGATGTGAACTTCATTAGAAGCAACAATGTCTATAGGAATAATTTTGGTAATAATAATTATAGGCCTTATCCCCCCAATAATGGTAATGCTTATGGAAATTCTTACAACAACAATAGAAGTGCTCCCTCTGAACTTGAAGTCATGCTTAAAAACTTTATTAGCAAACAAACTACTTTCAAAAAAACTGTGGAGGAAAAGCTTTTGAATGTTGAGAAAAATATTTCATCTTTGTCTGAAGCACAATCCTCTTTGATTAATAAAATGGCTGCTAAACCTGAAACCTTGGAAAATACCTTTGCTGCTACTCATGCTATACAAGTTACTATTGATGAAAATGTTAGAATGTTAGCTAAATTACATGCTAAGTGGGAAAGAGAAGATGAAATTGCTAGAAACAATAGTATTTGTACTATTACCACCACCAATGTTGATGCTAGTAAACCACAATAAGTCCCCATTCCTTCTACAACAATGCCCAAACCCAGTAAGAATGCTGATTTTTTTTGAAATATGGGAAACAATAAGTCTACTACCTGTGATGCTAAGTTTGATTTTGATCTTGATGGCTGCAATATTTCTGAAGTGATTATGTTCCTACAAAATCTTGCTAGAAGTCCTAATGCTAGTGCTATGAATATGGCTTTCACAAAACACATTACAAATGCTCTCATTCAAATTAAGGAGGAAAAATTGAAACATAAAGCTTCTATTCCTAGGAAAGTAGAAGATGGTTGGGAACCCATCATTAATTTGCAAGTGAATGATTTTGATCTCAAAACTTTATGTGACATTGGTTCTAGTGTCTCTATTATGCCTAGAAAGATTTGTGAAATGCTTGATTTGCCACCTTTGGAAGATTGCTATTTAGATGTCCCACTTGGTGATAATGCTAAAAAGAAACTTATGGGGAGTATTAATGATGTTCTTATTATGGTTAACAATGCCTATGTCCCTGTTAATTTTTATGTTTTTGATGTTGAATGCAATGCTTCTTGTCCTATTACTTTGGGAAGACCTGCTCTTAGCACTGTTGGTGCCATTATTGATATGAAAGAAGGCACCGTTAAATATCAATTCCCATTCAAGAAAGGTATAGAACACTTCCCTTTAAGGAGAGAGAAGTTACCTTTTGATCCTCCTTTTAAATCAAAATTTGGTGTTAATGCTTCTTCATTTGAAAATACTTGATTCTCGCTTCTTGTGCCTAACTTAAAGGCGTTAAAGAAAAGTACTTCTTGGGAGATAACCCAATAGTTTTATTGAGTCTTGGAAGTTATTACTTCTATAATAACCTCTCCTTATCCTTTTTGTGTGATTTTTGTGCCAAGAATAACCTCTAATGAGAGAGAAATAAGATTTGGGGAAGTTGCTGTATCGAAACACATTTTTGTGCTTCACTTCGTGAAATATCTTTGTATGTTCGATTGAGCTATAATTTTTTGAGAAAATTCCCCTGGCTGTTATCTAACTTTCGTTACTTCAACACTTTTCTATTTGAGCAACATAAGGTCTTCGAAAAAATCGGTTTTTACTTGTTGGTCTGTTTTGATATATTTCTACCAATATTTGCATTTGCCTCTTTATAGGTTTCTTTTTGAGTTCTTCTTGATCACTTGAGCTTTTTAAAGGAATTGCTACAATAGCTTGTGTTTTAATGAAGGTTTTACTTGTGTTGAAACTAAACCCAAAGGCCTTTTCTTTTGAATTGCTAATGAAGATTGTGTGAAGTTTTGTATGAAGGAAATTTTCAAGTGTAGGGGAAGAATGATAGGATAAGATGAAGAATGGACAAAAGCTCAAGCTTGGGGATGACACCCCATGTCACCCCAAGAAATATTCAAGAGGTACAAGCGTCAAAGCTTGGGGATGCCCAAGGCATCCCCTTCTTCATCAATAAAAATCTCAGGTCTCTTTCTAGACACTTCATTTTTATTGTTTCATGCATTGTTGTGTTGTTCTTGGAGCATCTTAGTTTTCGTTTTTGGTTTTCATTTGTTTAGTTTGCTTGAATAAATTAGTTGGACCCCCGTTTTCGATGTGTTGCTTCAAATAAGTTGATTGGTGTTGGAAAATAGTAGAAAGCTTCATGCTTATGTGGTACAAAAGGGAGCTTGTGTTGACAGTGGCTTAGACTTTATAATGTCATGCTAGATGTTGTTTTGACCTTATGCTTAGTGATTATTGATGTAGCATGACTTGTTCCAAACAATTGAGATTTCTTAATGTGTCTTGAAAGAATAATGCATTGTTTTAGCATACAAAAGCACAATATTGTGGTATTCTCCTTTGATGCTTTGTTTGGGTTGACTTCGCACATGCTCACACCATGTTATGACTATGAACCAGACACCTTATCCTCTATGATCATTTAGTTTTTTTACTTGTGATACCACTTTATGCTTTGATTGATAATGTTTTGTCGCTCTGCATGATTATGGCCATTACTGCTCTCCTAGTTGGTCGCTCCCAGTCTTTTGCTAGCCTCCACTTGTATTGAGTAAGCTCTACTCATGCATCCAAATCCCAAGAAACCAAGTTATTCCAAAGAGTCCATTATAAATTCCTATGCATGGTGTGTTACACCATTCCAAGTATATTCTTGTTTTATCTATCTTCCAAATTAAACTTGTTATGTGAAAATTAGTGATTAAAGCTCTCACAAACATGATGGCACACTTTATTTTTCTTGCCCCTAATAAACTTGAACCACTGTGTCATCTATGTTGTATATTCTTGCACTTATAAGTTGGGAATTACCAGAACCGTGCTGTCACGGGGAACACTTTCAACACATGTACATATTACCCAATTGATACCATGATATTTTGTTTATGGATGTCGGCGGTGTGAAATAAAAGGGGAGCATGTAAGTTCATGGAGTTATGTATGTGTGTTAGAGAAACGACTAGGCCGCTAGCCTAAGTGATACGCCCAATTTGCATCACCATTCTATATCATAATCTACCTCTATTCATTGATATTTGTCTTATTATGAGGTATTACTTATGGATTTTCATCTGTTTATGCATGTTGGATGATTCTTGGAGGATGGACTGCCGGAGTCTGGATTCTGATGGAAAAGAAGGCGTTTTGATGCAATTTCATGAAGATCAGAAAAATACCAGAAAAATATGGGAAAATATTATTTTTCCAGAAGATTGAGGAAACCAGAAGGAGGAGCAAAGAAGGGTCGTATGGGGCCCACACCCCCTAGGCGCGGGCCCACCCTAGGCGACGCCTAGGGCAGGTGTGGCCCACATGCCCAGCTCCCGACTCTGCCCCTTCGCCTATATCTTCCCTACGGAACTCTAAGGCTAGGGGGCGACCACAGATAGATTTCCGCCGCCTCTGGGGGCGGAAAACACCGAGAGACAAAGATCTCTCCGACAGACAGATTTCTGCCGGGGGAATTCCTTCCCGGAGAGGGGAGATCGTCTCCATCAACACCATCATCAAGCTAGGCTTCATCGGGATCATCATCATCATCCACACCATCATCACCACCAACACCATCATCACCACTTCGTCCCGCTGTAACAATTGTGTTGGATCTTGCATTAGTTCATAGGGGAAACTTTCCCGATGTTAATTACTATTGTAGTTAATGCTTGTGAGTGGAACCATTGGATTATTGTTTTGTTCCGATTGTTATCCATTATCATATCATCTTTGATCTTGATCCATATGATGTCTTGTGATGAGTTCGTTTAGTTCTTGAGGACATGGGAGAAGTCATGTTGTTATTAGTGGATTTGTGCTGAGTTATTATTCAATGGTTAGTATTAAAGTTGTGGTGCTATTCTTCTAGTGGTGTCATGTGAACGTCGACTACATGATACTTCACCATTTATGGGCCTAGGGGAATGCATTGTGTATTTGGCTACTAATTGTGGGGTTGCCGGAGTGACAGAAACCTGAACCCCTGTTAGGACAGCTTTGCATAAGGGAGTGTAGGATCTCAGAGTTTAAGGCTGTGGTTAGATTTATATCTTAATTACTTTCCTATAGTTACGGATGTTTGCAGGGGGTTTAATCACAAGTATGTATTAGTCCAAGTAAGGTCGGTACATTAGCACAGGTTCACCCACACAACACTTAAAACACCAAAGAAGAGTACTCAGCTATATGAAGCGAAAGCACTTGACAGAATTCCCATGTGTCCTCGAGAACGTTTGGTCCTTATAAGTATTTCCACCGGCTTTGCTAAGAAAGGATTGGGCCACTTGCTGCGTTTGTTCTTTATTACTTGCACTTTGTTTTGTTGCTCTATCAGAAAACCACTAAAAATCCATTTGCTAAGTATTTACAGAGATTTCTTGCTCCATACCACTAGTCAACACCTTCTGCTGCTCGTTGGGATCGACACTCCTATTTATCAAAAGTACTAAGATACACCCCCTATACTTTTGGGTCATCAAGACTATTTTCTGGCGCCGTTGCCGGGGAGTGAAGCACTATTGAAGAGTGGAACTGGTAAAGGAAAATTCTACTGTGAGTATTGCTTTTTGTTACCGCTTGTTACTTTGTTTCCAATATTGATAACCCACTTGGTTTTCTGTTTGGGAAAACTACTACCATTGCTAGGGTAGTAGATGAACCACCACCTGTTGAGATAGATCATTTTAAGATACCTACAAGTATTGTTGATCGTGTTATGAATAATTATTATTTTGGGGATGGAACTGTTGAAAGAACATTTCTTAATCCCTAGTGTTTTGTGTGTTAGATAACAATACCAAGGATCATTTAATGTGTGTTGAAGTGTTGCAGCTCTATTTGAGAATAAAGGTAAAAGAACTCTGCCTTTGGGGGCGGATAATACGGCCCCACCAGGGGCGGATAATCCGCCCCTCCCTTTGCCCAAGCAGGCGCAAGCCCCAAAAGGGGGGCGGAATTTTGGCCGGATTTTCTGGCCCCGCCGGATAATCCGCCCCTCAGGGGGGCCGGATAATCCGCCCCCCCTACTCATCGCCAAGGTGCAAGCCCTAGAGAGGGGGCGGAGTTTTGGCCGGACTTTCCGGCTTGGCCGGATAATCCGCCCCTCAGGGGGGCCGGATTATTCGCCTCCCAAGATCTTCACCAAGCTTCACCAAGGCGCAAGCCCCAGAGAGGGGGCAGAGTTTCCCCCGGAGAATCCGCCCTTGGGGCGGAGTTTTCCCAGGGGGCGGATAATCCGCCCTAAGTGGGGGGCGGATAATCTGCCCCCAAAGTTGTGCAACAGCCAGATCTGGGGAGGGGGTATTTTAGCCAGTCTTCCCCCTCCTGCCAGAACTCTTGATTCGTCTCGAAAAAGACCAGATCAGATCTGAAAGCTTCATCCAAGAGTGCTCCACCTAGATCCACCCAAAGGTCCCATCCCTTGGGAAATCGAAGGAGGAGAACTCGATCTTCATCATCAGCAATCAAGCGCTTCATCTCCTCTCCATTCATTTGGAGAACCTTCAATCTAGTATTTCTTGCAAATATCTAGATCCTCGTTTTTGTTTATATTGATAAACCTTGTTCTTGTGGCAGCTTGTTGTCATCTCGGGAGCCCCCAATTCGGTTGTGGGTGTGTGCCCCGATAGTGTTGTAGAAGGCACCGGTTCCCGCCTCGAAGGGATCCAATAGTGGAGAAGGTGGATCAGGCCTCTCGTGGTGAGATCCATCGGAGAATAGGGTGAGGCCTATTGTGGCGTGGTGGTCTTAGAACCGCCCACCCCTCCAACGCAGATGTACTTCCCTTAACAAGGAAGGAACTGCGGTAAAACAAATCCCTGTGTCTCCGCGTGCTCCACTACGGTTACCTCGCTCCTCTTTTACGTGCTTAGTAGTTAGGGTTACATATAGGGAAATTCTCGTAGTTGCATATCTAGAGAATTTACTTTGTGTCAAGCCTAAAATTGAAAAAGTATTAAAAATTGGTTAGCACCTATTCACCCCCCTCTAGGTGCCCATACGATCCATTTCATTTGGTATCAGAGCCTCGGCTCTTATTTTGGGCTTAACCGCCTAAGAGAAGTATGGGTTCCAAGGGAGATGGGAGTGATGCTCCGGAGGTAGTCACCATGAACGATCTCAAGACGTTGGAAACAACCTTGGTGAGTTCCATGGAGGCTAAGATGGAAGAGATGCGTCAATTGATAATGCGTCTCTCCACATCCGCAGCATCACCTCCATCTAACTTTGAGGATACCACTCTGCAATCCAAGGAAACGGGTAAAACTGTTTCCAAAGATAACGAAGTGGTAGGTGATGATACTAGCAAGAGCTCCTCCTCGAAAAAGGATAGCGGTAAGGATGGATACACTGAGGTTTCTCATGTGTATTCCCCTAATCCGCCTATCCCTCACCCACATATACATAATAGGGGTGATCCACCTAAACTTTCAGCATCTACTTTCTCTCAATGGCAATTTTTGATGAAATCTCATGTGTGCAGTTCCTCCATAGAGTTGTGGAAGATCATCGAAAATGGTCTTCATGTTGGAAACCCTAACAATCTCACAAGAAGAGAAGTGGTCGATAGCCAACTCAATGCTACAGCTCTACACATGATACAGCTTGGTGTGGGTGACAAAGACATGCCACACATTCAGCATCTTAGCACAACTAAAGAAGCTTGGGATGCCCTCACCGATCTCTTCATCGGAAATGAAAGTATGAGAAGGAATAGATATGATGCCTTGAGCAATGAAGCTGAAGGATTTTATATGCTGGATGGAGAAGACCACGAGGACATGTATAGGAGACTCAAGGCAATAGCCACAACCTTCAGAAACCACGGTGCAGCTCATGTTGATGATGCTTGGATCAAGCGCAAGTACGTCAGTGCTCTTATGCCATTTGAGCCCACAGATTTGAAAAGTCTCCAAGGAAGGCATAACTATCACCTCATGTCATCCAATGAGGTAATGCAAGAAATGGCTGCTTTCAAAGTGGCTGCTAAGAATGCCGAAGATGCTCGTGCTCGAGCTATGGGGATGCAAAAGGGGGTCAACATGGCCTTGAAGACTAGTGTAATTGATCATGATGAATATTCGGTAGAAGGTATGGACTATCCCGAGGATATAAAAAGGATCCACGGATAATACTTGGCTCTTTATGCAAGAAACTTTTGGAAAGATCCAGCCAAGGCTAAAGCTGAACTAGATCGCAAGAGTGGAGGTTATGGAAGAAAAGAAAATGGTCCCAAGCTGAGAACATGCTTTAATTGTGGTGACCGGCTGCACTTCGTAGCTGAGTGTCCATATCAAAGTAGAGAGGATAATGGAGGAAGACTCATTTTCAAGGACAAATCAAAAGCTCCACGTAAGAAACAGTTTGTGAAGAAGAATGCTCCTTTCAAGAAGCAACCAAAGATTGTTCTAGTGGCTCAAGAAGAATATTCATCGGGGAGTGAAGATGAGGACGAGGACGATAGCTCTCAAGAGGTGGCTGCTATAGCCACCACTTCTACATCAACATCTCTCTTCGACTCTCCGAACAAAAACATCATCAACAAGAATGCTACTTGCCTCATGGCATGAAGCTTCGAGGTAACTTCTTCTAACTCCTCTTTTCCCAAGACTATGATAGACATGGATGATCCTACTAGTCTTAAGGTTAAAGAAGAGATTATTGCTTTGGATTATTTCTATACTAACTTGCAAGGTGAGCACAAAGTTCGTTTTGAGGCTCTTATGGATCAGCTGGCCCAAAACGAAGCACTCCTCGAAGAAAAGGGCAGAATTGAAAGGGAGGATGCAATGGAAATTGCATCGCTAAAAAATGCTCTTGAAGAAGAAGAAGAAGAAGCTCGGGTCTCTCTTGAAGAGAGGCTTGAGTCTATGGAAGAGTCACATGAAGAAATTGTGACTAAACTCGTTAAGGAACGTGACAATGCTGTCACCGAGGCAAAGAAGTTAAAGAAGGATAGGATTGACTTTGGGGCTGCTCATGATAGACTCTCCGAGGAATTGGAGAAATTGACAATGCTCACAAGGCGTTGAAAAATGAGTTCTCTATTCTCAGTGAGTCACATGATCAGCTTCAAAGTCGATTGGCCAAATATGATACTCCTAGCTCGTCAAACTCAACATATAGTAACAAGGAAAATGCTAATGTGGAAAAAGAAGTGATCAAGGACATCACTACCAAGGACAAAGGTGTGCTTGATGAAGTCCTTGGCAAGCAAAGGTCAAATCATAGTAAAGAGGGACTTGGGTATGTCACCAAGTCCAAGAAGAAGAAGACCAAGAAGAACAAGACCAAGAATGTGCAACTAAAGATAAGCACTGCTGAGAAGGTTATCACAAAAGACAAGACTAATAATATTGATTTTGCAGGGTCTCACAATCCGAATTATGAACTCTTTTGTGATGACTATGGCGATGTTTATGTTTATTATGTTGGTCCTTTTGATGAATATATTGCTTGGTCTATTTGGGTCCCAAAGACCCTTGTTACTAACATGAAAGGACCCATTGAAAAATGGGTACCTAAAACCAAGAAGTAATTTTCTTGCAGGGCTATGCTTCCGGTGGGTCGAAATGGGTGCTGGATAGTGGCTGCACTAGTCATATGACCGGAAGCAAGGAGATCATCATGGAGATGCGTCCAAATCATGATAATATCACAGTCTCCTATGGTGATAAGTCAAAATCTCAGGTATTGGGTCTTGGCAAGGTTGTGGTTGCCCACGATATCTCTCTCGTGGACGTCATGCTTGTTGAGACCCTCGGTTACAACCTTCTTTCTGTTCGTGCCCTTGGAAAGATGAGTTTTGCTGTTTTTACCGATGATGATTTTGTGGTACTCTTGTGGAGCAAGTCTCTAAAGGTCGCTTTTGTTGGATACGTCGAAAATGACCTGTATGTGGTGGACTTCTCGGGGAAAACCACTTCGGGTCCGATGTGTCTATTCGGAAAGGCTGACGTGGGCTGGCTGTGGCATCGCCGTTTAGCCCATGTCAACATGAGAACTTTGCAAAGTCTCCAGAAGGGTGGCCACAACCTTGGACTAAAATACAATGTCTCTTTTGCCAAAGATCGTGTTTGCAGGGCTTGTGTAGAAGGAAAAATGCATGACTCTCCCCACAAGAGGAAGACTATTGTGTCATCAAAGAGGATCTTGGAATTACTTCATGTGGATTTATTTGGTCCTCCTTCTCATGCAAGTCTTGGTGGGAAGAAATATTGCTTGGTCATTGTCGATGATTACTCAAGATATACATGGGTATATTTTTTCAAGCTGAAAAGTGAGACTCAACAAACTGTCATCGACTTTGCCAATGAAGTTCAACGTCAACACAATGTTCCCATCTTGGCAATTAGAAGTGACAACGGCTCAGAATTCAAGAACTACACTTTAAACGAGTTTCTTAGCGAAGAGGGGATTAGACACCAATATTCCGCTGCGTACACCCCTCAACAAAATGGTGTAGCCGAGAGGAAGAACCGGACTTTCATGGATATGGCAAGATCTATGCTAGCTGAATTCAAGTCTCCTTATAATTTTTGGGCTGAAGCCATATCCACTGCTTGTCACTCATCAAACCGGCTCTACCTTCGGAAGATCTTGGACAAGACCCCATATGAAATACTTACTGGTAACAAACCCAACATCTCATACTTCAGGGTATTCGGGTGTAAGTGTTTCCTTCTTATTAAAGGTGTCCGTTTGTCAAAATTTGAATCCAAGGCTTTAGAAGGTATTTTTGTTGGTTACGGTGCCGAATCCCACACTTATAGAGTCTATAATAAGCTCACTAGGATTGTTGTAGAATCTTGTAGTGTGGAGTTCGATGAAAATAACGGCTCCTTTGTAGGGCAAGTTGATGTTTGTGATGCAGATGTTGAAATACCCCAAGATGCCATAAGAAGAATGGGCGTGTGATTTTTCTGCCCCATTGAGGAACCCCTTGTGGCGGATCGGGAAGGACAATGCTCCACACATGTGGAGCCCTCATCTACACAAGATCAACAAGCTCCTACTATTGGAGACAATCCTGCACCAACACCACAATCTGCTGAAGACCATCTGTCCCCTGGACAAGTTGGTAGTCCTAGGCCGGACTATCCGCCCCCTCCAAGGGGCGGACAATCCGCCCCTGGCACCAGAGGATCCGAAGGAGAAGTCAGCAACTCTGAAGCTCCCAGGCCGGATTCTCCGGCCCCCAGGGGCGGAGTATCTGGCCCTGGGTCTCCAACTCCAGTCAGTCTTTCTCAGGAAGATGGTTCTGGTACTTCACCTCCCAGGCCGGATAGTCCGGCCCCTCCAAGGGGCGGATTATCCGGGCCTGAAGAAAATGTTCAGCAACAATCTTCTGGCAGTAACGGTGACCAAGATCAAGGGCAGGGCAGCAATCAAGACAAGGATACAACTATTGAATCCACTCCTCCTAGAAACAATAAGGACATTGAGGCTCGTCGCAAGGCTCGTGCTGATCGGAACCTTGAACTAAGAGGTCACACTCTTGACAAGGTTGTTGGTGATCTACGACGAAGGGTATCCACTAGAAGAGAGCTTGCAAGCTTCTGTGATCATCAAGCTCACATTTCCATGGTTGAACCGAAGAAGGTTTTTGATGCTCTTGAAGACCCCGATTGGGTTGTTGCAATCCATGAAGAATTAAATAACTTAGAACGCCACAAAGTTTGGAAGCTCGTAGAAAAACCAAAGGATTGTCGCAATATTATCGACACCAAGTGGATCTTCAAGAACAAACAGGATGAAAATGGCATTGTTGTGAGGAATAAAGCACGACTCGTGGCTCAAGGATTCTCTCAAGTGGAAGGAATTGATTTTGGCGAGACCTACGCTCCTGTGGCTCGCCTTGAGTCCATCCGTATCCTTCTTTCATATGCAGCCCATCATAATTTTAAATTACAACAAATGGATGTTAAGAGCGCTTTCCTTAATGGTCCTCTACATGAGTTAGTATACGTCAAGCAGCCCCCGGGGTTTGAGGACCCCAAATTTCCGAACCATGTCTACAAACTCGATAAGGCGCTCTATGGCCTTAAACAAGCCCCACGTGCATGGTATGAGCACCTTAAAGAGCTTTTGCTAGACCGTGGATTCGAAGTTGGGCAAATCGATCCCACTCTTTTTACTAAGAAGGTTAATGGGGAGCTTTTTGTATGCCAACTTTATGTAGATGACATTATTTTTGGCTCTACTAACCAAGCTTTTAACAATGAATTTTCGAAGCTTATGACTGACAGGTTTGAGATGTCCATGATGGGTGAGCTCAGGTTCTTTCTTGGATTTGAGATCAAACAACTTAGAGAGGGAACCTTTATTAATCAAGCTAAGTACATCCAAGACATGCTCAAAAGGTTCAAGATGACGGATCTCAATGGCGTTGCTACCCCAATGCAAACAAAGTGTCATCTTGAGCTCAATCCCAAGGGTAAAGACGTGGATCAAAAGGTATACCGATCCATGATCGGCTCTCTCCTTTACCTTTACGCATCTAGGCCCGATATCGTGTTAAGTGTAGGAGTGTGTGCAAGGTACCAAGCCGCTCCTAAAGAAAGCCACTTAGTGGCAGTCAAGCGAATCTTCCGATATTTGGTTCATTCCCCAAATTTTGGGTTATGGTATCCCAAGGGTTCAAGTTTCTCTCTTTGTGGTTACACTGATTCAGATTGGGCTGGTGACAAAGATGATGGGAAATCAACCTCTGGTGCATGCCAATTCTTGGGCAGGTCTCTAGTGTGTTGGTCATCAAAGAAACAGAATTGTATTTCACTCTCAACCGCCGAAGCTGAATATGTTGCTGCTGCAAGTGCTTGTACTCAATTGCTATGGATGAGGCAAACTTTAAAGGAATATGGTGTCAATTGTGACAAAGTGCCTCTTTTATGCGACAATGAAAGTGCTATCAAAATTGCTTACAATCCCGTGCAGCATACAAGAACAAAACATATAGAGATTCACAACCACTTTATTCGGGATCATGTTGCTCGTGGAGATATTGCTCTATCTTTTGTGAGCACGAAGAACCAACTTGCTGATATTTTCACGAAGCCACTTGATGAAGCAAGATTTTGTTATTTGAGGAATGAGCTAAATATCATAGATTCAAGGAGCTTGGCTTGACTACCCTTGCACACTCACTTGCTCTTATTCATGTATTTGGTTTAGATGCGGGCATAGACATAGGGGGAGTGTGGTCCTAATTGATTGGGCCAACCCTCCCCCCATAATGCCGAAAGCAAGTAAAATCATTTCCCTTAATATCATTTTGTCATATGTGGGTCATCGATGAGCATTGATTTTGAACTCAAGATACATCTTCGCGGTGTCATGCCATGCGCTCCAACATGATGGCTTCGGCCACCGCCCTCTTCCTTGAGAAGAGTTGGTTTTTCATGGGTCTCGCTGGATTTTCTTGCATATCTTTTGTTCTGATGGAAAACACACTCAAATTTGGCTTTTGATTGATTTGATTCTTGCAAATTTGGGTGTGTAGTACCATCTCAGTTTGATGCTCTCAACCCAAGCCTTTCTCTCCCTCCTTGAACCATCTATTCTTGCACACAAGTCCTCTAAAACACCATCGAGAGGTTTGCTAGGTTGCTCTGGCCTGATTCTGTATTCCAGAATTTCTGGGGGGGGGGGATTATCTGCCCCGGGCGAAATCGGCCCTATATAGGCTGGGTTGGGGAGGGCAGGCTCAAACAGAGCAGCCAGCCCTCCCCCACCCCTACCTCTGCCCCCAGCCGCCACCGGAGCATCCGCCTCTCCCGGAGTCGATTCGACCACCGGATTCTCCGGGCTCTCCCTGGATCTTCTTCACCTCGCCTCCGAGTATCTTCTCCTTCGCGATTTTCCTCCAATGAGTGAGGGTAACTCCCTCATCTCTCTCCTTTTGTATGGGATGTATTTTATTTGGTGGAAATCTCGTTGTAGAAGGTTCTTGGTGTTGTTCCTTACATGCTAGAATCAGTAGCCTTGCAACCCTAGTACCCGATCTGTTTTGCCATGGTAGATCTGAGCCAATCCAGAAATTTTTGCGGGGGGCGGATTATCCGCCCCTGCCAGGGCGGGATAATCCGGCCTGGAGAGTTACATTCTGGTCGGTTTTGGCTCTGGTTCTGCTCATGCACATCATTGGTTATGGGGTTGCATTGCTACTCTTTCTCCGTGTTTTCTTTCTCCTGGACTTGTGTGTATGCTCATCTCCATGCTACCTCTCTCAATGATATTCACAGGTGGTTCCAAGCCGACCAAGACCTTCGCCCGTCGTCCCCGTCCCCGTTATCTCAAGCCCACTGCAGAAGGGAAGTTTATTGACGAAACAAAGGTCAGCAGGGCAGCAAGAGAGGCTGCAAGGATGGCAGAGGCAAGTAAGAAATCTAAGCGGACCGCTTCTCGCAAGGGCAAACAGTCTCGGCCCAATTACAAGTCTATGGACAACATTCAATATGCCACCATCCGCCAGACAGACTACTATGATGAAGTTGACAGTGATGGCCAACCCGAGGACACTATGTTTTGGAATGCTCACTTTCGGGCTATCCATGATGATGTCTATGCTACTCTCAAGATTCGCCCCATGCGTCCCATTAACTTGACTGAGGCTCAATCCAAGGCTCGGCTCCTTGAGGCATTGGATGTGACCAACAATATGGGGCTTCACCACCTCATGACCATTCAATGCAACTATGACTCTTCTGTGGTGCGCCAGTTTTCTCCACACTTGTGATCTGCGGTGATGAGCGCCGCACTATGAAGTGGATGACCGGGACTACAATGCTTCAGTCAGACTTTCGCACTTTTGGGCAGGTTCTTGGGTATGCTTTCCATGGTCGTGACACTCCCGCTGGTCACCGCATCATTACTCCATTGAAGCCATCCAAGGACACTGCGCTGGCTCCCTGCCTTTCTCCTGATGGTATTGCTGGTACTTTCGCTGGTCTCTCTCCCTTGTATGCCTCCCTTGTTGGCATGTTTAGGGACTGCATCGCTCCTAGTGGTGGCAACAATGACAAGATCGTGGCCACCTTGTTCCTCTCCTTGTGTTTGCTCACGAGTGTGCCACCAACACTGGATCAGCCACAGGTTACAAACTGGATGTCATGGACTATATTTTTCATGAGATGACGGATGCTATGATCAACAGGTTCTCTATTCCCTATGCTCCGTTCATTATGATGCTTGTCAAGCATATGTTACCCCATGAAGAGTTTGGCACTGCTTTGGATGGTGTTCATAAGCCCAAGAAAATCTACAACAAGGCTCAGAAGACTCATCACCCTTCCACTGCCCCGGAGTCCTTCATGCATGATGCTCGGGCTAGTGGTCATCGTTCCATGGTGTCCCCAATGGCACGCGAGGTCAAGCAGCTTACTTGGTTCCAGCGGAACATTCTTTTCATGGGTATTGACATTCACAAAGGCCAATATGAGGCGTATCGCAGGGATCAGGAGAGGGATCACACGCAGCAGCTTATCCTCCACCATGTCTCAGGTGCCACTGGCCATCCACCTCCTCCCACTGCTCCGGATCCGTATGCTCAGTGGAACACCTCAGGGATCAACTATGGCAAGCTCGAGAGTTGTCTCTTTCCTCCTCCACCGAGGGCACCCACTCCTCCAGCTGATGACGATGATGATGAGTATGATGAAGAGGAAGGGGACGGGAATGACTACGACGAGGATGAGGAGGAGTGATCTCCAGGGGCGTTAGCATCGCTCTTCTTCCTTTTTGGCGTTTCGATGCCAAAGGGGGAGAAGTAGTTCTATTAGGTCTCGTGGATTTGCAAGGGTCGGGCACAAGCTTTTCGATCTTAGTCGTTTTTTATTTGCTTGCTTGTGCCTTTTCTAGCGTGAACTCTTTTGCTATTTTGTGTTTGTCTATGTAAGACTTTGTCGTACTCCACTATGTTTGGGCACTATGGAATTCTGGATTTATCTATTATGGACCTCATGGATTTCTGAAATTGTGGAGCATATTTGATGGCATATGGATTCATGGGTTTATCCATGTATGCTTTTGCTATATTCTCATCCCGGTGGTATGACCTTATTTCCCAAACCTCAAAGTAGTGTTCTCCCTAGTGTATGTATTTGTATTCAAATGCAAATCTTAAATATGCACACATCTAGGGGGAGCATCTTTCATTATTTGAGGTGGCATTTGCTGGTTTTATTGCAAATCCTAGTATTGTCATCTAACACCAAAAAGGGGGAGATTGAAAGAACATTTCTTAATCCCTAGTGTTTTGTGTGTTAGATAACAATACCAAGGATCATTTAATGTGTGTTGAAGTGTTGCAGCTCTATTTGAGAATAAAGGGAAAAGAACTCTGCCTTTGGGGGCGGATAATCCGGCCCCACCAGGGGCGGATAATCCGCCCCTCCCTTTGCCCAAGCAGGCGCAAGCCCCAGAAGGGGGGAAGAATTTTGGCCGGTTTTTCCAGCCCCGCCGGATAATCCGCCCCTCAGGGGGGCCGGATAATCCACCCCCCTGCTCATCGCCAAGGCGCAAGCCCCAGAGAGGGGGCGGAGTTTTGGCCGGACTTTCCGGCTTGGCCGGATAATCCGCCCCCCAAGATCTTCACCAAGCTTCACCAAGGCGCAAGCCCTAGAGAGGGGGAGGAGTTTCCCCCGGAGAATCCGCCCTTGGGGCGGAGTTTTCCCAGGGGGCGGATAATCCGCCCCCAAAGTTGTGCAACAGCCAGATCTGGGGAGGGGGTATTTTATCCAGTCTTCCTCCTCCTGCTAGAACTCTTGATTCATCTCGAAAAAGACCAGATCAGATCTGAAAGCTTCATCCAAGAGTGCTCCACCTAGATCCACCCAAAGGTCCCATCCCTTGGGAAATCGAAGGAGGAGAACTCGATCTTCATCATCAGCAATCAAGCGCTTCATCTCCTCTCCATTCATTTGGAGAACCTTCAATCTAGTATTTCTTGCAAATATCTAGATCCTTGTTTTTGTTTATATTGATAAACCTTGTTCTTGTGGCAGCTTGTTGTCATCTCGGGATCCCCCAATTCGGTTGTGGGTGTGTGCCCTGATAGTGTTGTAGAAGGCACCGGTTCCCGCCTCGAAGGGATCCAATAGTGGAGAAGGTGGATCAGGCCTCTTGTGGCGAGATCCATCGGAGAATAGGGTGAGGCCTATTGTGGCGTGGTGGTCTTAGAACCGCCCACCCCTCCAACGCAGATGTACTTCCCTTAACAAGGAAGGAACTGCGGTAAAACAAATCCCTGTGTCTCCGCGTGCTCCACTACGGTTACCTCGCTCCTCTTTTACGTGCTTAGTAGTTAGGGTTACATATAGGGAAATTCTCGTAGTTGCATATCTAGAGAATTTACTTTGTGTCAAGCCTAAAATTGAAAAAGTATTAAAAATTGGTTAGCACCTATTCACCCCCCCTCTAGGTGCCCATACGATCCATTTCAACTGTCCATCCTGGTGATCACTTGCTTTTTATCCATGAATTATGCGGGTTATTCAAGTGGTGCAGGTATCACAACGGAGCAGGTGATGAAGAAGTTACTCTCCATATCCTTGAAAGGGAGAGCTGAAGAATGTTATAAGCTGCTGAAGAATGGACAATCCATGGAATGGGAGGAAATGTCATCTCTCTTTTATTCTAAATTTTATCCTCCCAGTGAGATTCATAAGTATAGAAATCTGATATATAACTTTTGGCCTCGTGATGGAGAAAGTACATCTCAAGCTTGGGGGAGATTGAAGTTACTAATGCTTAAATGTTATATTCATGAACTCCCTAACAATATTATTATCAATAACTTTTATGCTAGGCTTTCTCTTCATGAACAACTTTCTGCTATTTCTCTTGCTCCTAACAATGCATTGCAGTAGTTCATGGAAGATCATGAAAGTGATGTATTCATGAAGGAAATAAATGCAATTGACGAGGTTTTCCTTCGTCAGCCTGAGTTACTTAAGCATAATCTATCTATGGAAGATTTGGGTACCACACTACCACCTAAAGAGGACCCTGTTTTCGAATTAAAACCTTTACCTAATGATCTTAAATATGCTTATCTTGACAATAAGAAAGTGTATCCTATTATTATTAGTTCTAAACTTTCAGGAAAGGAAGAAGAAAGGTTATTGGAGGTATTGAAGAAACACCGAGGAGCTATGGGTTATACTCTTGATGATTTAAAAGGAATTTATCCTACTATATGTCAGCATGCTATTAATAATGAGCCTGATGCAAAACCAGTTGTTGAGCACTAAATCCTAAGATGAAGGATGTGGTAAGAAATGAGGTTTTAAAACTCCCTGATGCTAGTATTATTTATCCTATTGCTGACAGTCAATGGGTTAGCCCTGTTCATTGTGTTCCCAAGAAAGGGGGAATAACTGTTGTGCCTAATGAAGATAATGAGCTTATACCCCAAATAGTAGTGGTTGGGTATAGAATGTGCATTGATTTTAGAAATATTACTAAAGTTACTAAGAAAGATCATTACCCTTTGCCCTTTATTGATCAAATGCTTGATAGGTTGTCCAAAAAGACTCACTTTTGTTTTCTTGATGGTTATTCTGGGTTTTCTCAAATTGATGTGAAAGCACAAGACCAAGAGAAACTACTTTCACTTGCCCTTATGGTACTTATGCTTACAGGCGTATGCCTTTTTGGTTTGTGTAATGATCCTGCTACCTTTCAGAGATGTATGTCTACTATCTTTCATGGTTTTTGTGAAGAAATTGTGGAGGTTTTCATGGACGATTTTTCCATCTACGGAACTTCTTTTGATAACTATTTGCACAACCTTGATAAAGTTTTGCAGAGATGTGAAGAAACCAACCTTGTTCTTAATTGGGAGAAATGCCATTTGATGGTTAATGAAGGGATTGTTCTTGGACACAAGATCTCTGAAAGAGGCATTGAAGTTGATAGAGCCAAAATTGAAGCAATTGAGAAGATGCCTTGTCCTAGAGATATCAAAGGTATTTGTAGTATCCTTGGTCATGCTGGTTTCTATAGGAGGTTTAATAAAGATTTCTCCAAAATTTCAAAGCCCCTTACTAATCTTCTTCAAAAAGATGTACCTTTTGTTTTTGATGATGATTGTAAGGAAGCTTTTGAAACTTTGAAGAAAGATTTGACAACTTCTCCCATTGTTCAACCACCTTATTGTATTTTACCTTTTGAAATTATGTGTGATGCTAGTGATTTTGTTGTGGGTGCTGTCCTTGGGCAATGTGTTGACAAGAAGTTGAATGTTATTCATTATGCTAGCAAGACTCTAGATGCTGCTCAAAGGAATTATGCTACTACTGAAAAAGAGTTCTTAGCTATAATCTTTGCATGTGATAAGTTTAGACCTTATATTGTTGATTCAAAGGTTACTATTCATACTGATCATCCTGCTATCAAGTACCTTATGACAAAGAAGGACGCTAAGCCTAGACTTATCAGGTGGGTTTTGCTTTTACAAGAGTTTGATCTGCATATTATAGATAGCAAAGGTGCTGAAAATCCTATTGCTGACAATTTATCTCGTTTGGAAAACATTTCTTTTGATCCATTGGCTGTTAATGATAGTTTTCCAAATGAGAAGTTGGCTGTGATAAGGGTAAGTCCGCATGAGAGTCCTTGGTATGCTGATTATGCTAACTTTATTGTTTCCAAGTACTTGCCTCCAACCTTTACAGTTCAGCAGAGAAGGAAATTCTTTTATGATCTAAGGCATTACTTTTGGGATGACCCACACTTATATAAAGAAGGAGTAGATGGCATTATGCGAAGATGTGTTCAGAATTTGAACAACAAGAGATATTGAGAAAATGTCATGGCAGTGCTTATGGAGGACATCATCCAGGGGATAGGACTGCACAAAAGGTTTTACAATCTGGATTTTATTGTCCTACCCTTTTTAAAGATGCAAGGAAGTTTGTCTTATCATGTGATGAATGTCAACGAGTAGGTAACATTTCTAGACGCAATGAAATGCCTATGAATTATTCTCTTGTTATTGAACCTTTTGATTGTTGGGGATTCGAATTTATGGGACCTTTTCCCCCTTCAAAAGGGTACACTCATATTCTTGTTGCTGTCGACTATGTTACAAAGTGGGTAGAAGCCATACCTACAAATAGTGCTAATGGTAAGACCTCTTTGAAAATGCTTAAGGATTTCATTTTTCCTAGGTTCGGTGTGCCTCGATATCTCATGACCAATGGAGGCTCTCGTTTTATTCATGGGGATTTTAGAAAAACTCAGTATGATGTAAACCATAGAATTGCTTCAGCTTATCACCCCCAAACTAGTGGGCAAGTAGAACATTCCCATAGGGAAATTAAATCTATCTTGCAGAAGACTGTCAATAGATCTAGAAAAAACTGGGCTAAAAAGCTGAATGACGCTTTGTGGGATTATAGAACTGCTTATAAAAATCCTATGGGGATGTCTCCTTACAAAATGGTCTATGGGAAAGCTTGTCACTTGCCTTTAGAATTAGAACACAAACCTTATTGGGCAGTGAAAGAGTTGAATAGAGATTTTAGACTTGTAGGTGAGAAAAGACCGCTCGATTTAAGTAATCTAGATGAGTGGAGAGGTGAAGCTTATGAAAATGCTAGGCTTTTTAAGGAAAAATTTAAAAGATGGCATGGTAGGATAATTCTCAAAACGGAGTTCCATGTTGGTGGGAAAGTTCTTTTGTATAGGTCTCGTCTCAGATTTTTTGCAGAGAAACTACTCTCAAAATGGGAAGGACCTTTTATTATCAAGGAAGTATACCGTTCAGGTGCCATCAAAATTTCTTCTCTGAAGGATGACACAACACAGGTGGTGAATGGTCAAGGACTAAAACATTATATTTCTGGAGATTCTTATAATGAAGATGTGGATGTTATTCAAATGGTGACTCCAGAAGAATTTATCAGAAGCCAAACACTAGAAACTACAGAGTTCGTCTTTGAATAGGTAAAAGTGGTGATAACAGAAGGTTCGTGAAACCCCAATATTTTTATATTTTTGATGTTTTTAATACATAAGGGAAGTTACGAGACGGAACTGAAGAGGAAACGGAGTCCGGGGTGGACAAACCCACCCCAGGCGCGGGCCCCTGCCTAGCCGCGCCTGGAGGGGGTGTGCCACTCCCGAACTCCATCTCCGTCTCGTTTCCATGTCAAAACCTTCCTTATTCTTTGAAACTTCGTAATATATAACCCCCCGGATTCCCCGAGGTACTTGCATCAAGTTTTCGTCGTGTTTTTGTTTCAATCTGTTTCTGTTAGGCAGTTTCTCAGTTTTGGAGCTACAATGTCTTCCTCTGGATCACCCATGGAGGATTCCTCTACGGATGTCGTCAACCCATACATGTATGAGTTGAAGATCCATCCCAAGGAGCTGATTCTCAAAGATGGGAAGGTACAGATGAAATAAGTTCAAGGCCCCAAGGGAGAAGAAAGTCTGGAAGACAGGATGGAAGCATTGGAGCAGGAGGTTTTCAGGTACAATAATATGGCGGAACGCGAAGTGGATGTTATTCACAAGATAAGTTTAGAACTCATCGCCAAACACGAGGAGGAGGTGGCTGAGCTCCAAGAGGAAATCTTCTCGCTCCGTCAGACCACCAACCAATTACAAGCACAGCTCTACGACATTGAAAATCAAAACTGTGAGTATGAGGCTAGATTTGATCGCATAAGCTCTACTGCTAGTTTCACACATCCTTTTTCGATGGGGAACCTTTTCCTTGGAAGTTTTATGATGACAAGAGAACACCACCACCACTGAAGGAGTAATTTGTCATCAGGTTTGGCATCCCCTTGGCTTGTTCCAAGATTGGGGGTGTGCCGCGGTATCACCACCATTATCTTTTATCTTTTACCTTTTTAGCGGATTCATATATTTGGTAGAGAGGTTATCTTATAGTTTGGTTTGCATGTGGAATTATCTCTCCTTTAGTTGATTTTCTATGTATCCCTTGGTGTGAGTTCCTTTATTGGAATATTAATGAGAAGTCTCATCTTTTACTTTTTGCACTTCTTATTTTAGATTGCAATCTCTATTATATGATGGATCTTGTTGATCAGTATTGGCATCACTTTGGGAGCATTAAGTGGATCTAAATTGGTTTTGGCAAACCGAGTTCTGGTCATTAGCAATACTTTTTGAGGTTTGAAAGAAAAGAGAAAAAGCTTACAGGTACTTTGTATCATTTGTTTTCTTTCTTGTTGGCTCATAAGCTTAGTATTATATGTTTAAGATCTTTTGTGTCCTCAAGGAAGATTGCATGTTTGGCTTTATTACTTGTATGTTTTCTTGTTTCTTTCAACTCTCTTGCTTGCTACCCAACATTGCTAGCCAAAAACCTGTTTTGAGAAGGCATACTTCTCATGTTTCCAAATCCCTTTGAACCAAAACCTTTGCCACTTGTGTCCACCATATCTACCTAGTATCTTTTTCTATTCCAAGTGAATTCTCAAGCTTCATCTACCTTTCGAATTAAAAGGTATTTTGTTATGTGAAAACTAGTTAGTAAAGCTCTCACGAACTTGATGGCACACCTTATTTCTTTGCCCCTAATATACTTGAACCATTGTGCCATCGAAGTTGTATATGTTTGCATCAATACGTTGGAATTAGCAGAACCGTGCTGTCACGGGGAACGTTTTCAACATTGCACTATACTTTGTACATAGTTGATATCGTCTCTTTTGTCTATGGATGTCAACAGCGTGAAATAAAGAGGGAACTTGTAAGTCCATGGAGTCTGTATTTTGTGTTAGAGAAATGCCTGGGCTGCTAGCATAAGCCATGCCTAATCATGGTGGAAACTTGCAGCATCACCATAGTGAGCTATCTATGAAGCATCCTCAATAAAAAAGCTATTTATATAGTAAATAAAAAGATCACTGAGATGCTCATTGTCTGCTTGCCTTGTCATTTTGGTTATGGGATAGATCTTGTACCATGTGCAAGGGGTACCCCGTTGGCGGTTCTCTATGATACGCATGTACTTACAATGACAAGAACTTACCAGTGACCAAAGTTGAGTAGCATGAGGAGTGGCCCTCATATTCAAGGGACATGAGATTGCCAACTTATATTTCGTCAAGCATATACTCCATCTTTGTGTACTTTAACCTTAATCATATCAAGATGCCTATGATAGGGGCAATGAGGGATCAAAGCTAGTAAGTACCATAATATTTTGGAAGCTCTTTATGACTTGTAATCCCTGCTACCCTCTATGAAGGTACCTTTCTCCTATTTTACAAGTTGAGTTAGTAAACCTACTTCCTCTCTACCTCCAGCAAGCATTTGAGTTGTTGTGTTTCAAGCCTCCATATGGTGATTTATTCAATCATGTTCTCTATCTTCCTTGTTTGCACAAACTCTTATCTATTGAGTATTACTTTGAAAGCCTTCATTGAAAAACCTTTTTGAGCAAAGAGTGCTCCTGTTGAAAAACTTCTACAAATTTTTTTTGTGAAACTATTTGCCAGGTGTTCTCTGACCAAGAACAAGTTTGCCAATTCCAATTATGATTTATCTTTATGCATCTCTATTGTGACTGTTGTACTTGTTGCAAGCTAAGTTATATAATGGTGAGTTGCTTTCTTCTATAAGTTGTGTAATGGTAAGAGTGATGCTTCTTGTTCGTATTCTTTTATTGACACTTCACTCCATAAACCTATGGACATGTTTACAGAGCTCAGTTTTCGCTTGGGTACAAGCGAAGGTCTAAGCTTAGGGGAGTTGATATGCCCAATTTGCATCACCATTCTATATCATAATCTACCTCTATTCATTGATATTTGTCTTATTATGAGGTATTACCTATGGCTTTTCATCTGTTTATGCATGTTGGATGATTCTTGGAGGAAGGACTGCCGGTGTCTGTATTCTAATGGAAAAGAAGGCGTTTTGATGCAATTTCGCGAAGATCAGAAAAATACCAGAAAAATATGGGAAAATATTATTTTTCCAGAAGATTGAGGAAGCCAGAAGGAGGAGCAAAGAAGGGCCGCAGGGGCCCACTCCCCTGCGGTGACCCAGCATACCACTCCATGATGTAGTACACCATGGCCATTGACATAACACCAATGAAACACCGTTCACTAGTATTACATCCCTCAGAGTGGTACAACAGAAACACAGCAGGTCCAAGACGTGATTATAGGTTACAATTCAACTCTTTAAAGAAGTTCCAGAGAACACTCTAGGTAAAGGGAGAGAAAGAAACTTCTTACAAAGAAGAACCAGAAATAAATAACTCAAAAACTGTCATACTATTAAGACTAGTATCTTAACTAGTGGTCTGGCATTGCTGATTTTGCAATACACTATAGAAATAGGTTCTATGGCTAGAGATTATATTCCTATCTAATCAGTAACTTCGTCTTCACTTGAGTTGATGTATATGTTGACTTTCTTGACTTCATTGAAGAGCTTTAGCTTTTGACGATGATTCTTGGAACATTACTTGATGTAGACATCATCTTAATGGCTTCAGAATCTAGCAAGGGTTAAGAAGATACGTTGAGTACGAGCGTACTCAGCAAGTTCACTAGAAAAGGAGTGTTTGATGCACTATATCTACAGACACAGACCATAGGTCGTAGGCAATGCAAGTTTTCGTAAACATTTCTTCAAAGATTGCTTTTATTCTAAAAAGCTATGTCCGTCAGCCTTCACGGGTTTACCAGAACTTTCATGGAGTTCCTTTCCCGCCGCGTTCGCACCTCCTTCCCGGAACAGGGAGTAACAAGTTACAGTTCTTACACTCTACAGAGGTGCGTCACTTTACCCATGAGAGATCTTAAGCTTTGTTGCACGGCCAGGAATATGTTTCCGTTCAAACTTCCATGGTTTGAGGCCCAACCTAAGATCCAAGCCAATCACTGCCCTCTCTGCGACCTCATATGTCCGCACGATCCTTCGGGGCTGGCTCACCTCCGTTAAGCCCCCTTTCGGGCAGGCTAAAACCCTGATGAGTTCTCGAAGACTCTATGACCTGGTGATGCCCGGACGAGTACCATTTATCTGTACTATATCCCTAAACACCATTCATAGATAATCTAGACACCAAAAGTGTGGGATGTAAGGGTGCCCACCCATATGTTGGATCCACACAAGGAATCACAACATCACATTAAGGTCGTCTTGCCTCCATACGAGAGGAAAATGATACAACTGACTTCTCCGTCCCATTCCAAATCTCATGGTCAACGCGTAATATATGGCACAAGAATCACTGGCGACATTGGTTGTTAAGGCCTAGGTGATATATTCCTGAGTAGTGGTATTCCAACTACCAGGTTTAATAAATTAGCTGATCACCCTAGATCAGTAACCAATAGTTCACATTATTATCAAAAATAATGTTTTCTGACCTTTTTGAAATGTAGGTGATGTCAACACTAGATTTGCAAAATACTTTACAGAAAATAATCAAAGGACATGAGCAAGTGTTGTAGAGGTCCCAACCTTTAATAAGGTAGAGATCCCTGTGTTTATGATGCTAGTCCCTGGATCAATAGCTAGCTTCCACAATTTAAGATGTAATATCAAGAAACAAAGGTCATAATATAACTTTATAACCAGGAATAAAATAATTCATTACATCTTACATATCTCATTTGGCTATCTCATTACAATGCGGCAGAAAATAACTATAGCATGGAGTCCTTCATATTCAAAGTGCCACAGGCAATCATGTTGGCTGTAGACTTGTAATCCTAATCAACACACTTCACTAACATCAAACAAACCTGCAATATAATAAGTTACAGCCACAAAGGTCAATACATTTGAATTGTATTGGCAAGTGATACTATGGTGTAGTATAGTGGAGTCTATCATCTATATGCATTTGTCTATGTGGAGCTTAGGCTTGCTTTGCTCAAAATAAGGTTTTCCTTATAAGTTGAAAACACTAAGTTTTTGTTTATCAAAGATCACCCAAGGCATCTACCAATAGAAATTGGTGATCCTTTAACCCTTGTTCAACCACAAGTTTATAACTTAGAAATTGGGATGAGGAGATCCTTGATAGCTTCCATGTCTTGATGCTCAAATTGTCCATTGTCGGGGACACGACTAAGTACTTAGATTTTACTCTCTCAAGAGGTGGTGCACTTTCCCCACAAGACTCGACATGCAACGAGACAAGATCTTTCAGAAGCCTTCCCTTAGACCAAAATGGACGCGCTCCAAACCTATCACCCCCTACCACCAACTGTCCATTTGGCTAAGTTATTGCAACCTATATGATCCAGGCAGAGCCCATATTGCCATGTGGCTGCACGTGAAGCTTCTCAACATTTGACATCTCAAATCTCTTTTTTCCTGGGTGGCTTTCCACAAGTGAGATACACTAGGGTAGGCCATAAATATGGGGCCCTGTGTAACCACTCAACATAAACCTTTCACACCATTCCACCCAGGTGATTCATTCACATAGTTGTTTTATTTAACAAAACACAAGTCGACTTAGAAATATTTCATAGCATGAATATAATCCACCCTTGTTTTCTACTAGCTAAGCTAAGCATGATAGTAGTAGGGATCTTAACTTAGGGAAAATTCTACTAAGGCATCATCTACTAGGATTTCCCATGGCATAGTTAACACATAGAAAATTCCATGCAAGTCCTACTTAGAAATATCACTAATGCATAGTGAAAATAATAGGACAAAAGTATGAAGCACCACTTGCCTTTTTAGTAGAGAATATAGATTCACTCCTTGATCTTGTAATAGTCACACTCTTCAAATTTCACTAGAATTCATTCAAGGCACAATTTCAATCTAGCATTCAAAGAATTCAGCACATAACATAATAAAAACAAAGCAATGCATGCAAGCATGCAAAAGATTGTTTTATTTGGGAAAGTGGTTTTCTATTAGGCTATAAACAGTTTAAAACACCTATTGGTCATTTATAAAAGTGGCAAAACCATTTGATATTAAGTTACTGGTAATGGCCACTTTAAATCATTTTTGTTTTGCTAGAAATGGTTTAAATCAAAGTAATAATTTCTAGTGTTTGCCAAATATATTTTTAAACACAAATGTTAGTGTTTATGGTAAAAGTGTTTAAAACAAAATCATTTACAAAAGGTTTCACTCAAAAACTATTTTTAAATCAAAGCAACATCTTAATAAAAAAATTCTAGGGTTCATAAAATATATTTCAATCCCAAAACTTGGTGTTTAGGGCCAGGGAGTTTAAATCAAATCATTTTCCAAAGGTTTTACTCAAAAATCATTTTTTAAAACATAAACAACATTTTTATTTAACTAGAAATGCTTTTATTCCTTAGCATCACAAAATATACTTTTAAATCTACAAGTTGGTTTTTATGGTCAGTAGGTTCAAAACAAACCATGTAAAAAGATTTTACCCTAAAAACATTTTTATAATAATTTTTATACTCAAATTAGGCCTACACATGTTTCTGCAAAAACAACAAATTTTACACAATCAATTAACTAAACAAAGGGCATGGTTGGAAAGTATTCTTTTTCCTGATTCCAATGATGTAAAGTTTGCAAAATTTGGACGTGTGGATCAAAAGTTATGCATTTTACAAAATCAAACATCTAATAGATTCATTTATTTTTATTCCTTAGCATCACAAAATATACTTTTAAATCTACAAGTTGGTTTTTATGGTCAGTAGGTTAAAAAAAAACCATTTACAAAAGATTTTACCCTAAAAACATTTTTAGAATAATTTTTATACTCAAATTAGGCCTACACATGTTTCTGCAAAAACAACAAATTTTACTGAAGCAATTGACTAAACAAAGGGCATGGTTGGAAAGTATTCTTTTTCCTGATTCCAATGATTTAAAGTTTGCAAAATTTGGATGTGTGGATCAAAAGTTATGAATTTTACAAAATCAAACATCTAATAGATTCATTTCTTTTTTAAAACAACAGCTAGGCCACGCGTCTTAATTCTATTGGTTGCTACCGTTTCATGAGAATCACGTTATGCAGACTGTTGGATCTAATCAACAACACATGGATCAGATTGAACGATACCTCTTCGTCTAAATGATCTATCGTCTCCTTTGGATCGACATCTAACGGACCAAAACGATCTAGCCAGAAATGGGCGGCGCTGCGACGGCTGCGCGGTGGCGGCGCTCTACCTACGACGGTTTCGGCGAAGAGGAAGCAAGGGAGAGGGAGGATATGCTCACCGTGGTCGCCGTGGAGA
The DNA here is from genome assembly GCA_916181665.1 of Avena sativa. Taxonomy (NCBI): domain Eukaryota; kingdom Viridiplantae; phylum Streptophyta; class Magnoliopsida; order Poales; family Poaceae; genus Avena; species Avena sativa. The sequence goes on from OV702296.1 coordinate 226,563,146, forward strand.
GCTGAATCTCAACGTACTCGTAGGGAGGCATGTGGCGCTCGGAGTCACTGGCGATTCCTCGCCAGAGAAGCTTCTGTCGTCGGGCACGTCTTGTTGTTGACAAGGGCGAGGCTACAGGGCATCGGAAGACAAGCCGATGGTCGCGTTAAATGCGTGAGGCAAAGGCAAGTACACGGGCATGAGAGAGAGAGAGGGAGAGGGGAGGTCAGGTTTTACCAGGGGGCGTCGCCGGAGTGGAGGCAGGCGATGGTGGCGTTCGGGTGTCGAAGTTGTCGAGCCTCTGGGGCATGCGCGGCCAAGCTGGGGCTATGGGATGGTGCGCCTGACGGTGGAGAACAATCTAGTGGGTGCCAGGGAGCAATGGGAAGTTGGCTGTCGCCGAAATCGGCCGGGAATGGTCGTCGGGGCAGTGGTGGTGCAAGGAAAAATTACGGCAGCCCGGTGGCAGAGAGGAGCTGTCCATAGAGGGGAATGGTAGAGGGGTGAGGGGCGTTTATGTACGCGTGATTGCTGGGCAGAATTAGTGGGGCAATAACGCGAATTAACGAGGATGATTCAACGGCAGTAACAGCAGGGGAAGAACATGTCGTGGGGGTGGGTGAGGAAAAAAATGACCTGGCGGTGGGGCCTGGTGTCAGCGAGGTTAGGGGGGGTGCGCGTGGGGTCAGACGGTCAGTGACTGCGCAGGTAAATGTTCTGGTGCGAAACTTTTTCCGCGGGGAGAAGGAGAGAGGCCGCTGGTGGGCTTGTTGGGCTGGGCTGGTTCTTTCCCTTTTTTATTCTATTTCCTTTTTCCTTTTTCTATTTTGATTTTCTATTTTGAATTCAAACTATCATTTGAATTCAGATTTCATTTTTAAAACTTTTCCAAATATTCAGTATGTTTTAATATTGTTTAACAAAGTATTTTAAAGTCCAAATTTAGAATATTTCTTTGTATTCTCTTGGGCTTTATTATTTATTTAAATAGACAATTGTTTTTATTCAAACCATTTATTCAAACCTTCATTTAAATTCATATTTTCATTAAACCCTTTTAGTAGGTTTATTTATTCATTAGTGTGTTAAATAATTCATTTTGAATTGTTTAAAATATTTAATATGATTTATTAATCATTTAAATTGGGCAATTGTCTTTATTCAAATAAAATCAAATATGGTTTTAATTCCATATAAATTTTATTCAAATGATTCTTTTATTCCATTTAAGTTAATTAAATAACTTTTATATCCACCTTGGGTAATTTCTATTTATTATTTTCTCATGATTTAATTATTCATTTACATTAGGGATTTTGTCTTCATTCAAATGGAATTGAATTTGGTTAATGCCATATAATTTTATTTGAATATTCTTTATCCCTTTATTTCATTTGGATTTGGATTATATTTGTTCCGTTTTCTTATGGATTTAATTCAAGATTTTAAGTTGTCTTCTTAAATAATTTACTTAGGATTTATTCTTTAGGCAATTTATCTTTATCTAAATAAAATTGAATATTGTTCAATCCATATGATTTTATTTAAATTATCTTTTACCCTTATTTATTATTCAATAATCTTTCATTTGTTTATGGATTTGCCCAAGATTTAATTTGGCTTTTAAATATTCCTTATTTATTTATTTTCTTCCTTTGCCTTATAAAATCCATATCTTTTTATTTATAGATCCAAAATTGGTGATTCCAATTTGTATAATTTTATTTAATATTTGTTTATCTTTTTAAATCCTTTAGGTTTATTTTGATCACAATTTGGTATGGATTTTAGATAGGAGCTTTATTAGCTTTGGAAATTATTTGCTTTTATCTTATTAAATTCATAAGTTTTTATCCATGGTTCCAAATTGAATGAAAACAATTTCTATGGTTTTATAACATTTTTGTTTATCATTTGATCACTTAAAAATGTTTGTTGCTAAATTTTTATATGGATCAAATCCATAGTCTTAGAGAGATCTTGGAAATGATTTATTCCATTAGGGTTTTAGGGTTTTGGTTTATTTTGCCAAGTTTTTTGAATTTCAAGATACATTCATTGATGAATGTATTTCACTTCATTGAAATTTATTGGATTCCATTTATTCAAATTTTATTCAGGAAGGGTTTTGATTTTTTTCCATTTTGAAACAAAAAGTTTCTTTTCACCCTAAATTTCAACAATTATTTATTTTGTTTATTTATTTTTCACATTTCAAAATTTTGAAAATTTTGGGATGTGACAGGCTACCACCCTTAAAAGAAATCTCGTCCCGAGATTTGGGAAGGCTAGAGGTTACAAGTTGGCTTCAAGACAACTAGGGTACCACCACCCTTAAAAATTTCCAACTAGATTACATCTTGGCTTACTTGGGATCTTGATGTAACTTCTCTGGGCACCTGTTGGCATAGTGGCCTAGCTCTTTGCATTTGAAACACATCTGTTGGCTAATATCTTTCCTCTTTTCTGGACAATGTGATGCATAGTGTCCCATCTCTTTGCAATTGTAACATTGCACTTGGCTATTTTCCTTCTTGTTGGGATTAGGGCGTTTCTCCTTCTTCTTCTTGGGTCTCTCCAAAGCTAGGAGTTCTTCTAGTTCATGTTCTTCTTATCTCACCTCAAAGGTGGGAAATCTTTCTCTCTTTTTGGGGCAGTTACTAGAGATATGACCTTCTTCTCCATAAGAGTAGCAACACTTTGTGGTCACTTTGGGTATGATTCTATGAGGCTTGGTTCTAACTTTGCCTTCATCTTTCTTGGTAGAAGTTGTTCCCTTATGGAGGTTTCCAAACATTTGGTGCATTCCATCTTGTTTCATTTGTTGAATTATAGGATAGATGGGGCATTGGATAGGGACATGATCATCTCCTTCACATAGGAAACAAGTCACTTGGGATGTGGGGCATTGTTTGGTTGGATGTTTCTCTTCACAATTAGGGCATTGATCCTCATGCTCTTTGTAAGTGTGTTCCATGTCTCCACAAATATTGCAAGCTTGAGTTCCTTCTATAATATAATCCTTGACATCATTGTTGTCACAATCTCCTTGGGAAGAGTTGCTTATCACGTTGATCATTTGATTGGTCATCCTTTGCAACAATTGGGATTGGATTTCCAAAAACTTTTGCAGGGTTGGGTCTAACTCATTGTTGTTGGATAAAAACTGAGTTGTCACTTGATTCAACTGGGCTTGGGTTGCTAGAAGTTGTTCTCTCATGGGCATCTCTTGGTTGTTGTTGTTGTTGTCACCATTCTTGATGTTGGAGTTTCTTGGAGAAGTCATCTGTTTGGGTTGGATTGGGATTAGAGTAGGCAAAAGATTCCTAGAGAAAGAATTCTACTCACACACAACAAATCACACAAGCAATGTGCAAGCAATCACAATCAAACATTCCAATCAAACAACAAAGTTCAAGCACATTTTTAGGCAAAAAAATATTTTTATTACACCACATAAGTTGGTGTGATCAATAATTTGATTTATCTAAACACTAGTATGGTGGTCCAACTATATGGTTCACTTGAGATCATTTCATTCTTCTTAGTTGTTTCTTATTTAACAAGCTCATGGTATCCTTGGGAAATTTCTTGGATGTTGGTCACAAAGCTTCAAAGGTGATGATGATTCCTTCTAGGTTGTGTTTCCTTAGTCTTCAAGTCTTGAGTAACATTCTTGTCTCACTTGTAGTCCTTAGTGATGTCCGAGTTGAAGTCCTTGGTTATGGTGAAGTCTTTGCTCATGTTGAAGTCTTTGTCCATCAAGTTGAAAAGAGGGGAGATGTAGAATCAAAACCAAAAAGGTCGAGGAAAGAGTCTACAAGATTGTTTGTAAATAAGTTTGAACAAATACAACTCCTAGTTTTCTAAGGGGTTTTGTCCAATCCTAGGGTTACAATCCTATAGGCAACACAGTGCTCTGATACCATCTGTAGAGGTCCCAAACTTTAATAAGGTAGAGATCCCTGTGTTTACAACGATAGTCCCTGGATCAATAGCTATCTTCCACAGTTTAAGATGTAATATCAAGAAACAAAGGTCATAATACATCTTTATAACCAGGAATAAAATAATTCATTACAGCTTACATAGCTTATTTGGCTATCTCATTTCAATGCGGCAGAAAATAACTATAGCATGGAGTCCTTCATCTTTAAAGTGCCACAGGCAATCATGTTGGTTGTAGACTTGTAATCCTAATCAACACACTTCACTAACATCAAACAAACCTGCAACATAATAAGTAACAGCCACAAAGGTCAATACATTTGAATTGTATTGACAAGTGATACTATGGTGCAATATAGTGGAGTCTATCATCTATATGCATTTGGCTATGTGGAGCTTAGGCTTGCTTTGCTCAAAATAAGGTTTTCCTTATAAGTTGAAAACACTAAGTTTTTATTTGTAAAAAATCACCCAAGGCATCTACCAATAGAAATTGGTGATCCTTTAACCCTTGTTCAACCACAAGTTTATAACTTAGAAACTGGGATGAGGAGATCCTTTATAGCTTCCATGTATTGATGCTCAAATTGTCCATTGCCAGGGACACGGCTAAGTACTTAGATTTTACTCTCTCGAGAGGTGGTGCACTTTCCCCACAAGATTCGACATGCATCGAGACAAGATCTTTCAGAAGCCTTCCCTTAGACCAAAATGGACGCGCTCCAAACCTATCACCCCTACCACCAACTGTCCATTTGGCTAAGTTATTGCAACCTATATGATCCAAGCAGAGCCCATATTGCCATGTGGCTGCACTTGAAGCTTCTCAACATTTGACATCTCAAATCTCTTTGTTCCTGGGTGGCTTTCCACAAGTGAGATACACTAGGCTAGGCCATAAATATGGGTCCCTCTGTAACCACTCAACATAAACCTTTCACACCATTCCACCTAGGTGATTCATTCACATAGTTGTTTTATTAAACAAAACACAAGTCATTAACTTAGAAATATTTCATAGCATGAATATAATCCACCCTTGTTTTCTACTAGCTAAGCTAAGCATGATAGTAGTAGGGATCTTAACTTAGGGAAAATTCTACTAAGGCATCATCTACTAGGATTTCCCATGGCATAGTTAACACATAGAAAATTCCATGCAAGTCCTAATTAGAAATATCACTAATGCATAGTGAAAATAATAGGACAAAAGTATGAAGCACCACTTGCCTTTTTAGTAGAGAATATAGATTCACTCCTTGATCTTGCAATAGTCACACTCTTCAAATTTCACTACAATTCATTCAAGGAACAATTTCAATCTAGCATTCAAACAATTCACCACATAACATAATAAAAACAAAGCAATGCATGCAAGCATGCAAAAGATTGTTTTATTTGGAAAAGTGGTTTATATTAGGCTATAAACATTTTAAAACACCTATTTGTCATTTATAAAAGTGGCAAAACCATTTGATATTAAGTTACTGAAAATGGCCACTTTAAATCATTTTTGTTTTGCTAGAATTGATTTAAATCAAAGTAATATTTTATAGTGTTTGCCAAATATATTTTTAAACACAAATGTTAGTGTTTATGGTCAAAGTGTTTAAATCAAAATCATTTACAAAAGGTTTCACTCAAAAACTATTTTTAAATCAAAGCAACATCTTAATAATTTTTTTCTAGGGTTCATAAAATATATTTAAATCCCAAAACTTGGTGTTTAGGGTTAGGGTGTTTAAATCAAATCATTTTCCAAAGGTTTTACTCAAAAAGCATTTTTTAAAACATAAACAACATTTTTATTTAACTATAAATTATTTTATTCAAATATTTATTCCTTAGCATCACAAAATATACTTTTAAATCTACAAATTGGTTTTTATGGTCAACAGGTTCAAAACAAACCATTTACAAAAGATTTTACCCTAAAAACTTTTTTAGAATTATTTTTATACTCAAATTAGGCCTACACATGTTTCTGCAAAAACAACAAATTTTACGAAAGCAATTCACTAAACAACGGGCATGGTTGGAAAGTATTCTTTTTCCTGATTCCAATGATATAAAGTTTGCAAAATTTGGACGTGTGGATCAAAGGTTATGAATTTTACAAAATCAAACATCTAATAGATTCATTTCTTTTTTTTAAAACAACAGCTAGGCCACGCGTCTTAATTCTATTGGCTGATACTGTTTCATGAGGATCGCGTTATGCAGACCGTTGGATCTAATCAACAACGCATGGATCAGATTGAACGATACCTCTTCGTCTAAATGATCTATCATGTCCTTTGGATCGGCATCTAACGGACCAAAAGGATCTAGCCAGAAACGGGCGGCGCTGCGACGACTGCGCGGCGGTGGCGCTATGCCTACGACGGTTTCGGCGAAGCAGGAAGCAAGGGAGAGGGAGGATATGCTCATCGTGGTCGCCGTGGAGTGCTAAAGCTCAACATGCTCGTAGGGAGGCAGGGGCGGTTAGAGTCACTGGCGATTCCTCGCCGGAGAAGCTTCTGTCATAGGGCACGTCCTGTTGTTGACGGGGCGAGGCTACAGGGCATCGGAAGACAAGCCGATGGTCGCGTTAAATGCGTGAGGCAAAGGCAAGTACACGTGCGTGAGAGAGAGGGAGAGGAGAGGTCAGGTTTTACCAGGGGGTCGCCGGAGTGGAGGCAGACGGCGGTGGCGTTTGGGTGTCAAAGTTGTCGAGCCTCTGGGGCATGCACGGCCAAGCTGGGGCTATGGGAAGGTGCACCTTACGGTGGGGAACAATCTAGTGGGTGCCAGGGAGAAAGGGGAAGTTGGCTGTCGCCGGAATCGGCCGGGAATGGTCGTCGGGGCAGTAGTGGTGCAAGGAAAAATTACGGCAACCCGGTGGCAGAGAGGAGCTGGCGACAGAGGGGAATGGTAGAGGGGTGAGGGGCGTTTATGTATGTGTGATTGCTGGGCAGAATTAGTGGGGAAATAATGTGAATTAACAAGGAGGATTCAACGGCAGTAACAGCAGGGGAAGAACAGGTCGTGGGGGTGGGTGAGGAAGACAATGACCCGGCGGTGGGGCCTGGTGTCAGCGAGGTTAGGGGGGTGCGCGTGGGGTCAGACGGTTAGTGACTACGCGGGTAAATGTTCTGGTGCGAAACGTTTTCCGCGGGGAGAAGGAGAAAGGCCACTGGTGGGCTTGCTGGGCTGGTTCTTTTGCTTTTTTTATTTTGTTTCCTTTTTCTATTTTGAATTCAAACTATCATTTGAATTCAGATTTCATTTTTAAAACTTTTCCAAATATTCACTATGTTTTAATATTGTTTAACAAAGTATTTTAAAGTCCAAATTTAGAATATTTCTTTGTATTCTCTTGGGCTTTATTATTTATTTAAATAGACAATTGTTTTTATTCAAACCATTTATTCAAACCTTCATTTAAATTCATATTTTCATTAAACCCTTTTAGTAGGTTTATTTATTCACTAGTGTGTTAAATAATTCATTTTGAATTGTTTAAAATATTTTAATATGATTTATTAATCATTTAAATTAGGCAATTTTCTTTATTCAAATAAAATCAAATATGGTTTTAATCCCATATAAATTTTATTCAAATGATTCTTTTATTCCATTTAAGTTAATTAGATAACTTTTATATCCACCTTGGGAAATTTCTATTTATTATTTTCTCATGATTTAATTATTCATTTACATTAGGGATTTTGTCTTCATTCAAATGGAATTGAATTTGGTTAATGCCATATAATTTTATTTGAATATTCTTTATCCCTTTATTTCATTTGGATTTGGATTATCTTTGTTCCATTTGCTTATGGATTTAATTCAAGATTTTAAATTGTCTTCTAAAATAATTTACTCAGGATTTATTCTTTAGGCAATTTATCTTTATCTAAATAAAATTGAATATTGTTCAATCCTTATGATTTTATTTAAATAATCTTTTACCCTTATTTATTATTCAATAATCTTTCAGTTGTTTATGGATTTGGCCAAGATTTAATTTGGATTTTAAATATTCCTTATTTATTTATTTATTTATTTCTTCCTTTGCCTTATAAAATCCATATCTTTTTATTTATAGATCCAAAATAGGTGATTCCAATTTTTATAATTTTATTTAATATTTTTTTATCTTTTTAAATCCATTTAGGTTTATTTTGATCACAATTTGGTATAGATTTTAGATAGGAGCTTTATTAGCTTTGGAAATTATTTGCTTTTATATTATTAAATTCATAAGTTTTTATCCATGGTTCCAAATTGAATGAAAATAATTTCTATGGTTTTATAATATTTTTGTTTATCATTTCGATCACTTAAAATGTTTATTGCTGCATTTTTATATGGATCAAATCCATAGTCTGAGAGATCTTGGAAATGATTTATTCCATTAGGGTTTTGGTTTATTTTCCCAAGTGTTTTGAATTTCAAGATACCTTCATTGATGAATGTATTTCACTTTATTAAATTTGTTGGATTCCATTTATTCAAATTTTATTCAGGAAGGGTTTTGATTTTTTTTCCATTTTGAAATAAAAAGTTTCTTTTCACCCTAAATTTCAAAAATTATTTATTTTGTTTATTTATTTTTCACATTTCAAAGTTTCAAAAATTTTGGGATGTGACAAGTGTGAACTTGCCTTTTGTGATTGCAAGATTATGCACTCACGGTCTTCGAGATAATATAAAAGATCCAATATCTGAAATCAACATCATTGGTCCGGTAAGGACTAATGTTTAAAGAAGCAAGCTGCTATTATGCATAAGTAATGTAATGCATTTTCATAAACTCGAATCTCGGGGATAACGTTGTTCTAGGGTTTGGATAATGGAAATGGTTACTTTAGAATGTGTTGTCCTTTTAGATAAGTTTCATACTTGTGCTTCTTATTAAGGCTTGTGAGTGTGTGTGAAACAACATGTAAACATAATGGCATACAACAATAAGATATATTAATGAGATGTTCTACGCAAGGACTGCTTATATGAGAATTATCTTATCTTGGTTTTTAACTTGGTTAGTTTGGTATTAAGATGCTTTATAACTTAATCATAACAGACCAAAGTTAACTATAAAACACATAACAAAGTCTTTAGCACAGTATTTAAAGTATTAGAAACTAAAGTTAACTTTAAGAACATGGATGGATTTAAGGTGTAATGCTTATGACATTGTACTAGCTCATCTTATAATATTTCCTTAAAGGTATTTAAGAATGGCATTACTTCTATTTGAGTAGTGGTTTCCTAACATTATAATGGAATATAATCATTTTCCTTTCTATAGATGAATGGTTATAGTTTGTAAACAAGGAAGTAATGTTGCTTAACTATTTATGGATTCACTATAGTGTTTTGATTTGTTTATAAACTTGTGGTTGAAGTAATGGAAAATATTTAATTTAGTCACAAATTTATTCTTGGAGAGTTCATATTGGATAAGGATCCTTTTATAAAATAATTTACACTTATGGTTGAAGGATAATTCAATAAAATTGTATTTAAAATGTGTTAAACCATTTTGACTTCATATTATCAATATTTAAGACTAATACTATTTATTAGACTTAATTGGATAATTTTAGAAATATTAACAAAATTTTATTTACCCTTATATGAATTATCAATTAAGGAAATTAGATTTGAAATCAAGTCATTAGAGTATTAAGTTTTTTATTTACTTTAAAAGTAGAATATTATATTTTTAACATGTAGGTATTATTTTTGTGATCATTTTAGTATATTACATTTATTTTTGTGATTTAAAAATAATAAGATATGATTTTGATAATATTTATTACTTTATAAATACTTAATAAATAACAAATATTTCATTAAGTGAAATAATAATGTATGATTATAGTTTTAAAGTATTGTTTTTATTTTTTCCAAGATTTTTGGTATTTTATTTATATTTTTAACATTTACCAATATTAAAATATGAATTATCAAAGTATTAGTACTTATAGAATCTTTATTAAATAATAATTATCTAAATAATTAACATAATAATATTTGATAATAGTGTTAAGTTGTAGATTTTATTTTTCTGAAAATTTTCATATGTTACATGTATTTCTCTGAATTACAAAACTAAAGTTATTGAATTTCTAAGATTTAATTATTTTATAAATTATTTTCTAAATATGGATTTACTTTTTACACTCAGACTGGATCTACCCCAAGTCAAAGACATGTGGGGTTAGACCATGTTGGCATGCCACCTAGACGCGGACCAGTCAACTGGGTGGACCGGTCAAGGGTAGCGTCAGCTCGTCGTCATGATGACGACAACGCGGCCTCCACCGCCAGTGAATGGTCGCCGGCGGCGATCCAGCGCGCGCCTGCGAGCGTGTATGTGCTTATTCGAACCGCACGGACACGAGGATCCTCTCAGTACTTGCACCGCCACCTAATGGTCATCGTAGCTACACCGGCGACGAACTACGGCGGCAGCATGGTCGGGTCACACGCGGACAGGGCGCTACGGTGGTCGGGCGAAGAACCGGAGAGGCCCATGAGATTCAGAGGCTCACCAGGAAGCTTGTAGAGGCTACAGCGAGGAGAGGTGGGCTCAGACAATGTCGCCATGGTCGACGGCGAGCAGCAGACTGAGGAGGTGGATGCGCGCGATTACGACCTCCTGGATCGATTCCTTCCACGCACAGACGAAGTCCACCATGGCGGAACTTGCTGCATCTTCAGTTGTCTTGGGGAGGTCTCAAACAACAACGATGAGCAAGTCCGGCGAGCTAGGGTTTCGGTATAGAGGATACAGAGAGGAACAAAGAGAGAGCGCACGAGAAATGATCAGGACGAGGATGAGGGCGTCGTCGTGGCCTTCTTATCCACTCCGCGGAACAGTGGCGTGCATCTTGATGCGAGCGACGGCGGTGTTGGGCGCCAGCGAGCTGCTTCGGCCATGGTGCGGGAGGTAGACGATGAGGATTGAGTTGACAAAACGGTATCTGGGCCGGGCTTCTATTGGGCTGTGGCGAAGTGAGTGGAGGAGGAAAAGTGTTGCTGCTATGCGGTGGATAGGTAGAGAGGGAAATGGGCTTCGGCCAAGAGCTGGGCTAATCTGTTTCTTTTTTTATCTATTACATTTTTAATATTCTGTTTTCATTTTTAGATTTCAATTAGATCATTTGATTTAAATTTCCTTATAGGGTTTATTTGCTGAATACTTGCAGCAGCAAATAATATTTATTAAAATTTATCTTGTAAATCTTTATAATTTATTTTCTTTATTCCATTCATGGAAATCAATATTTAATTAATGTTTTGTCAAGGCTTTTATTATTAAATTTTCTTTCAGTAATAAACCATGAATTTTTATTATGGAATAGTTCCTTATCTATTTACAAAATTTTATTTTTAATGAATTTATAGTTTGGAGATAAGTTTGGTGTAAAGATCCTATAACATTATTTGATGCATGATATCCTAAGGATTCAATATGGTTAGTATCATTCCCCTGAATCTAGTAGATATCAATGTGAATATTTTATTATAACTAACATAGAAGTTAGGGTTTGAATTTGAAATGCTTACCCTAGGGTTTAGGGTTCTTAATATACTCATATTCTTCTAGTGATGTGAATAAAGATTAATGGCTAAACATATTGTCTTTATGTTTGTGATTTGTTTAATGATATCACCATTTAAAGTAAAATAGTGAGATTGTTTTCTAGGCTAGTTTATGAGAAGGAATTGATAAAGATAGTTCTTAAGCATCTATGATAATGATGGTTGAGAATGACAAAGATGTGCTTAAGTGATTTGATATAGAAAAATATTCCTATAAAACATTGTGGAAATAAAATGATAAATCAATGAGATGAAATGGATGTTAAGCTGGGTTATATATTTAGGGTTTAGTGTTTACCAAGAATTCCTATCTTCCATAATTCAAAATCCTGGACTTCTAATTAAGGAATTCCTTTCCTAGATATACTACTTCTTCTTATCCATCATCATGTGTTAACATGATGAGCTTTACTTCACAAAATATTCTTATCCACCTATTATTCTTCTAAATCCATTTATAATTCCAATGAGCTTGACACATAAGCTTTCATAATCTTCCTTCATCATCCATTACCAACATTACTCTAATAGAGGTATATATCAAACTACTCTCTCAAAATCTTACTATCCTTTAAGAGGAATAACACTACTTTAATAACTCCATGCTACACTAGCTTTAGCTTAATCATACTATCTTATATTTGCTTTACTCCAGTAGCTTATATTCCAACATCACATTATATCATGGTGTATTGTCATGGCTAACCTAGGATAACATATCTATACTAGTTTTCAATCATGTTTTATCCACCAATGTCACTTATACATGATATAAGCATTCAATCTTGGTGAATAAGAAATTGTCATTATAATCCTTTGATCCTTCATGGTTTAGGTTTCCAGTTGGCTAATCAAGGCCTTCATCAATATAACACTACAGTTGTATTATAATTATCTTCTGTTTAGCTCTATTGGATTAAGATATATAATTCATTGACTATACCTACTTGATCCAATAGGACTACTCCTGGTAACTATCTTCAGGGTTCATCCTTGTTATCTTCTTTGTTACCATATTGATTTGATTTCCTTCAATCACTCCCATCCTATAGATGATATCCAATACTAGCATTACTATTTACCTCTTCTTACTTCTTTCTCTAAGGCTTTAGAGTGGATGCTATGATAAGGACAAGAGTTGATAGATCAAGAATTGATAAACCAATAGTTGATTACTCAACATTGATGAACAACAAATATTGGAATATGATTCCAATATGAATGGTAAAGATTGATAAGAGTAAAAAGATATATGGTGAATGATCTTGACTTGGTTTCTTTCCTACTCAATATCACTAAAGAGTTAAGGTTAGGTATTACCATGATACTCATGGTATAAGTAGATGAGATTAAAATTTAGTTGTTACATTCCTTTTGCTTAAGTTATATTTATAACTTGGTATTCATGAGTCGTGTAATGAATACTAGGATGTGATCACTTAAAGATTAACATCAAACATTAAGTAATATGTGGTGGTTTTATTTTATTACATTTGATCTACCCTTAGATCAAATCATGTTTACCCAAAATAAGGTTTTAGCAAAGGTCATATTGAAACTTATCGCAGTTAACTTGATGATCTACTTTAATTCCATCAAGTTAAGAGAAGCTTCAATCACTTTGACAAGTTTTATTCAAAAGCGCGAAAATTATTCGTATTTTCTATGCATGAATGCAATGCACACATCTGGGTTCAGCTTATTTCTAAGCTCTAATGCTGGCATGTTACAGACTCTCCCCCTTAAAATAAACTTTATCCTCGAAGTTCGTACACTCTTTTGTTTTAGAATGAGGAATTGTCATGTATTGGTTACGACAAGTCTTAGCTCCATGGTAACCTCAAATGGAAATAATTGTAGTATTCCATATCCAAATCCCATCCTTTAATTCTCATCCTTCATGACAATCTTCAACTTGTTGTCTCGAATACTTCAAAGTTCCTTTTATTTTACTCCCTTAGGGATTTTTCCTTATTATGGACTCCTTAAATTGGAGCCTTTTCTTTAGTTCATTCCCCTTCTTAGGTATCCTAATCCAACTCCTTTACTTGATCATAAAACTTCCTTGATATACTATATAGGGTTTAGGAAGTCTCACAAAAATAGGGTTTTAACTCTATTAAACAATAACCATCGTCTAAAGACTAACTTTTGATTTTTTATTGTATGGTTCATACTGGTGATCCTTACGAATATTGGTTTTGAACACATTTAGTCCAAACCTATCGAAATTTCTAGTCCTCTACACATATCCAATTGGTTGTGCTTTATTACTTCTTAAAGATCACTTAAGAATTGTTTCCTTTAGAATTAGTCTATTAGGATTAACTTATTTTATCACCTTCAAGCTTTTATCTTATAAAACTTTTGATAATCTTTTATTATTACCTTAAGTACCTTTTCAACTTCCATTTAATAATTGCCTTAAGGTTTATGTCCTACTATCTTGGGGTAAACTTTGATCTTTCATCTAGACATACTTCCAAGAGTACTATTATAAAGATGGCTTCTTTTAACCTTATGAAAATAAGGCTTAATGTTGTTGTAAATTAGTACTTCTTCCCCAACTTTTACTTGGAAAGTCGGATAACAATACTTCCACTACTATTTACTCTCCCCCTTAGGGTTTACTAATGGTCTCTAAACTGCCTATTTAGTATTTATTGGCTTTATAATTAGAATATTGGTATCTATTCATCTTATACTCTACCTAGTTAAGGTCTTATGAAAGATTGTACGGTGTATCCACACAATTGTGGATCTCTAAAGTCAATATTTTAGCACTATTTGTCTTACTTACTATTTGGACATTTTCGCTTTGATAGGTCAATTTTCGTGAAGAGTCTCGAAAGATGGTCACTTAAGTTTTATACTCCTTTAGGTCTTACTTAGCTTAGGCCAAGTTTTATGCTCTTTATGCAACCATTAAGATGATCTGGTTAACTATGTCAACCAACACCGGCTGCGGACAAGATACCAACTATGGATCAAATACCAGCTGCGAACCATCCTAGGGTGTATGTATTACCCTATGGTTTCTGACGTACCTCTGGCATTCTCTCTGAATTATAGAGCTTGAATACCATTTGGTTCCAAATCTACTTCTTTGTATTTATTCATGATACTTCCATGAACTTGGTACTACTACTTCATTAACCTTTTAGTAACATCACCTACTTTGATTGAACCTTAAGTTCATTACTTCTTGTTGCTCCATACATCTTCTACACTAATCTTCCTTCTTATTACTGTTTAGTAATAATTTGAACTTGATCCATCCTTCAAATTACGTTGATAATCCTTATACTTGGCTTCATTCTTCATGTAAGTCTTATCTTGATCTTTGGAACTCGTCACTCCCTTACACGAATTCCCTTTCCTATCTAGGTATATAACATCAAGTAGTAACTAGATGTTGCAACATGCATTTGCACATCAAGTCAAACTTCATGTACAGATCTAGTCAATCAATAAGATCCAAGAAAAAAAATCCAAATGTGGTACATATAACACACAATATTATAAGCCTAAAGTATAGTAGTTGAGTACCATATCTCTAGAATTCAGGATTTGTTGTGTAGTATATGACACCTCCTCGTATAGGTTTACATCGTGATACTTAGCACATAGGGTCAAGCTATTCTTTATCTCAATATTTACCCAAATGGCTCAAGTGCAACAGGATAATCTTAAACAAAGTGGTCTCAATTTGGTTTTCACTAACCCTTTTGTCTCACTTTTGAAATGATTAACAATGACCAACCTTTCTTATTTAGTAACTAACCTCACATGATCACTCCAAATGAATAATCAGATTCTATTTGCTAACTTAAGACAAAGATTATTAGAATTTTTTAGCACTTATAACTTCTATCATAGTTCTACCATGTTATTTTCATACTTCTACTCCAAGACAATTCACTAAGTACTTGTCATACTTACACTTACATCATGGTTTTGGAGCTAATCTCACCATGATCTTATTATGTTTTGTCTCTCTATCATGATTTAAGAGCTAATCTAACCATGAGGACTTTGTTTCACATTACTCCACCGTTAAATCCTAACATAATTTCACTTCATCACGTAGAATTCTCAAGTGAATACCACATGATTACTACTCATTACATCAACATTTATCCTAATGATATTCATCATGTTGTCTTTGGTTATCAACTAACCATAAGATTCCATTGTCTTACATGAATTCTAGGGTTAGGCTACACCATTAAGACTACTTCAATTGATGTCTTAAACTTGATCCTAATCTACTGTGACCAATTGGCTTTCCTAAAGTATCTTGGTGGGTTATGTATCCTTCAGACGACACTAAATAACACTTTACTAAGAGAAGATGGACAACTATTTCTAAGAAAGATGATTATACACCTCATGACAAGGTTATCCTCAAGTGGATACTCATCACAGATCATAGAATATTTGGTTTAGATAAGATGGCTCCTATAGTCACTATCCAACCTATAGATCTTCCTAAAAGGGTTTTAATCCTAAGGTCAAAGCATATGATCTGATACCAACTCCTGTGACCCAGCATACATTGCATGATGTAGTACACTATAGTCGTTGACATAACACCAATGAAACACCGTTCACTATATTACATCCCTCAGAGTGGTACAGCAGAAACACAACAGGTCCAAGACATGACTATAGGTTACAACTCAACTCTTTACACAAGATCCAGAGAACACTCTAGGTTAAAGAGAGATAAAGAAACTTCTTACAAAGAAGAATCAGAAATAAATAACTCAAAAATATCATACTATTAAGACTAGTATCTTAACTAGTGGCCTGGCATTGCTGCTATTGCAATACACTATAGAAATAGGTTCTATGGCTAGAGATTATATTCCTATCTAATCAGTAACTTTGTCTTCACTTGAGTTGATGTATATGTTGACTTTCTCGACTTCATTGAAGAGCTTTAGCTTTTGATGATGATTCTTGGAACATAACTTGATGTAGACGTCGTCTTAATGGCTTCAGAATCTAGCAAGGGTTAAGAAGATACGTTGAGTATGAGCGTACTCAGCAAGTTCACTAGAAAAGGAGTGTTTGATGCACTATATCTACAGCCACAGACCGTAGGTCGTAGGCAATGCAAGTTTTCGTACACATTTCTTCAAAGATTGCTTTTATTCTAAAAAGCTATGTCCGTCAGCCTTCACGGGTTTATCAGAACTTTCATGGAGTTCCTTTCCCGCCGCGTTCACAGCTCCTTCCCGGAACAGGGAGTAATAAGTTATAGTTCTTACACTCTGCAGAGGTGCGTCACTTTACCCATGAGAGATCTTAAGCTTTGTTGCATGGACGGGGGTATGTTCCCGTTCAAACTTCCATGGTTTGAGGCCCAACCTAAGATCCAAGCCAACCACTGCCCTCTCCGTGACCTCATTTGTCTGCATGATCCTTCGGGGCCGGCTCACCTCCGTTAAGCCCCCTTTCGGGCAGGCTAAAACCCTGATGAGTTCCCGAAGACTCTATGACCTGGTGATGCCCGGACGAGTACCATTTATCTGGACTATATCCCTAAACACCATTCATAGATAATCTAGGCACCAAAAGTGTGGGGTGTCAGGGTGCCCACCCATATGTTGGATCCGCACAAGGAATCACAACGTCACGTTAATGTCGTCTTGCCTCCATACGAGAGAAAAAGGATACAATTGACTTCTCCGTCCTATTCCAAATCTCATGGTTAACGCGTAATATATGGCGCAAGAATCACTGGCGACATTGGTTGTTAAGTCCTAGGTGATATATTCCTGAGTAGTGGTATTCCAACTACCAGGTTTAATAGATTAGCTGATCACCCTGGATCAGTAACCAATAGTTCACATTATTATCAAAAATAATGTTTTCTGACCTTTTTGAAATGCAGGTGATGTCAACACTAGATTTGCAAAATACTTTATAGAAAATAATCAAAGGACATGAGCAAGTGTGAACTTGCCTTTTGTGATTGCAAGATTATGCACTCACGGTCTTCGAGATAATATAAAAGATCCAATATCTGAAATCAACATCATTGGTCCAGTAAGGACTAATGTTTAAAGAAGCAAGATGCTATTATGCATAAGTAATGTAATGCATTTTTGTAAACTTGAATCTCGGGGATAACGTTGTTCTAGGGTTTGGATAATGGAAATGGTTACTTTAGAATGTGTTGTCCTTTTAGATAAGTTTCATACTTGTGCTTCTTATTAAGGCTTGTGAGTGTGTGTGAAACAACATGTAAACATAATGGCATACAACAATAAGATATATTAATGAGATGTGCTACTCAAGGACTGCTTATATGAGAATTATCTTATCTTGGTTTTTAACTTGGTTAGTTTGGTATTAAGATGCTTTATAACTTAATTATAACAGACCAAAGTTAACTATAAAACACATAACAAAGTCTTTATCATAGTATTTAAAGTATTATAAACTAAAGTTAACTTTAAGAACATGGATGGATTTAAGGTGTAATGCTTGTGACATTGTACTAGCTCATCTTATAATATTTCCTTAAAGGTATTTAAGAATGGCATTACTTCTATTTGAGTAGTGGTTTCCTAACATTATAATGGAATATAATCATTTTCCTTTCTATAGATGAATGGTTATAGTTTGTAAACAAGGAAGTAATGTTGCTTAACTATTTATGGATTCACTATAGTGTTTTGATTTGTTTATAAACTTGTGGTTGAAGTAATGGAAAATATTTAATTTAGTCACAAATTTATTCTTGGAGAGTTCATATTGGATAAGGATCCTTTTATAAAATAATTTACACTTATGGTTGAAGGATAATTCAATAAAATTGTATTTAAAATGTATTAAACCATTTTGACTTCATATTATCAATATTCAAGACTAATACTATTTATTAGACTTAATTGGCTAATTTTAGAAATATTAACAAAATTTTATTTACCCTTATATGAATTATCAATTAAGGAAATTAGATTTGAAATCATGTTATTAGAGTATTAAGTTTTTTATTTACTTTAAAAGTGTAATATTATATTTTTAACATGTACTTATTATTTTTGTGATCATTTTGGTATATTACATTTATTTTTGTGATTTAAAAATAATAATATATGATTTTGATAATATTTATTACTTTATAAATACTTAATAAATAACAAATATTTAATTAAGTGAAATAATAATGTATGATTATAGTTTTAAAGTATTGTTTTTTATTTTTTCCAAGATTTTTGGTATTTTATTTATATTTTTAACATTTACCAATATTAAAATATTAATTATCAAAGTATTAATACTTCTAGAATCTTTATTAAATAATAATTATTTAAATAATTAACATAATAATATTTGATAATAGTTTTAAGTTGTAGATTTTATTTTTCTGAAATTTTTCATATATTACATGTATTTCTCTGAATTACAAAACTGTAAGATCCCAAAAATAGTAAACTTGAATCATCAACTCTAATCATCAACATTAGGGTTAACAAAAACTTTTCTAAATAAATTTATGAAAGCATGCATATGTGTATGCAATTAATTTGAAATTCTTTTGAACCACCTTGCTTGTGTGTTTCTTTGCTTGTAAAATGTTTCTTAGGTGAAATAAACATCATCTAAACAATTCCCCAACTTTTCTCAAAGACAAATAAATCAAAACAAAGCTAAATGAGTGAATGGTCATTTTGACCAATTTAACTCCCATGCCTACTTTGGCTGTCTCAAACTTTCAGAAACTAACAGAAACTTTTCTGGATCTTTACACCCCTTGATTGTACTCATAACAAAGTATCAAGGCCCACTTTGTGATCATCCAGAAACTTTCAAATGCATAGTTTAAATGACAATTCAAAATTGAATCTTTATCATATGGGAAGATCCCACTTTTTCAAAAACCAATCAAACAAGCTCAACTTTCAAAACCCAAGCATCTGCAGACGCACCAGCACCAATCTAGCACACCCACCAAAAATCTTTTCAAAATTCAAAACTTGAATTCATGCGGCCATTTCATCAAACACTTGGCGGACACAAATCAAACAAAATCAAAACACTATAGTGTGCAGTGTTTTGAGCCTAACTGGTTCCCTATCTAGCTCATAACCATCTCAGTAGATCATCTAGCCAGATTAACTAAGCACTAGCACCACAGTGAGCTTGCCAAAACCATCAATGGTGAACAGCCGAAGCACACCATGCCACCCCAGTATAGACAGCAAGCTAGGAAGGAAACTAGCCGTGCCAACCTTGTTTGGGAGATCACCCATGCCTCACCGCCCCCTCTCGACCAGCCCTGCCTCGAAGACACCGACCAGAGCACCCAGGAATGCCGCGCCCGTGCTTCTTCTAAGCGTGCCGAGCATGCGCCAGAGCGCCACCCTCGACTGAAGCCCACAGACCACGCGCCGCCCTCGCCGCGTGCATACACGATTGCCACCGACCCAGGAGACCACTAGACATCCCTGTTCGCCGCCCCATGCCGCACAGCCACCGCTCGCCGTTGAAGACGCCGCCTCTGTCGTGCAGAGCGTCGCGTGTTCTAGACCAAACCGCACCGCCCCACGTCTCGCCACCGTCTCGTTGAGCATCGCCAGGGAACACCGCACCGTCCCCTACCTTCGCCCATGCCAATAGCCGTCTGTACCATCGCCCCGACGAGCTCACCGTGCGCCCTGTCGGTCCCCTCGCTCGACTATAAATAGAGGCCACCCCCAGCCGAACAAAGCACACCATTCTACTCCCCTCTCATCACTGATCGTGCCACACCGTTCCCGGAGCAAGGCGAGCAACACTTCGCCGGAATTTCAGCGGAGCCTGCCGCCTCTGGAGAAGAAGGGAGCCAGCGATTGGAGCCGCCCCAGGAGGAGCCACCGGTACCAGGAGGATCGCCGTCGTCGACTTCGTCGTTCGCCCGCCTCGCCAACCCTCGCCTGCACCCCGGTGAGCCCCCAGCACCCCCCACTGGCCGCGCTAGGTTTCTGTCTCGCCGGCGTTGCCCAACGTCGACGATGACTCCCAGCCGTTGGATTAGAACCAGATCGAACGTCCCACGTTGCTCCGTACCGCTTCGCACCCCCCTGTCTCACTGATGAGTGGGGACAACCACTTAAACAACCCGCGGAAGCGCTACGCTTAGTAGGCCGGCCCGTTAACTTTTCCCGCGCAACCCAGTTATTTGAATTAAACCTTTTCCATTTTATTTCAAACACACTTCTGTACCCAGTTTCAAAAATCAACCTAGATAGATTTAGTGCAACAAATTGAATGGAACTAATTTTGTTGGAAAGGTCTGGGAATGCTGAATCCAAGCCCGTTGGATTCAAGTCATTTGGATCTATAGATCACCCATGGTAAAAATAACAAGGCAGAAGATTTTCTGCATTCAAACATTTTTCAAATTTAAACCATGATAGCTTTTGAGTTGATTCCAACTCTCAAAAATCACATTTAACCATACCTTTCAGAATATATAAAAATATATGGGTTTACTTGCAGGAATAATGTTCAAGTAATAAAAGAATACCCCATAGGCATTTCTAGTCACTTTATTTAATTAAAATAAAAGGGTAAAACCTTATTAAATTGTGACACCACTTTAAATCACATTCCCATGGACTAAAATATGTGGTGATGACATGTGTCAACATGATCCCATGTTTGGTTTGGAGAATATTAAATCTTAAGTAGTTTTTCAATGAGTAGAAATTACTTTTCTAAAAATAAAAGGAATTAAACCAAGCTTTAATCTTGTAAGGTTAGTGATGATGCTAGATCATCTATAGGATCCTTTTGTGTGATGATTGGAAGTAGTTATGTATTGTTTGGTGATTGTGTACATCATATTTATTTATAGACGCTAGTACCGACCAAGGATACGAGGAGGAAGGAGGATTCTACGAAGAAGAAGCAGAGGCGAACTTCAACCACTGCTCTGCTCAAGGCAAGCTATTAACCTTGCAAGATAACACTTGCAATTTAGCAAGCTTATACTAATATTAATGCAAGATAACACTTGCAAGATCCCCTACTAATGCAAGCTAATACTTGCTTGTTAACATGCCAATTATATGCCTTAAGCATATATGATCATATCCACTTGATAAACCCATCCTAGTTTTACTTACAAGCTTCTTACTTTATTTCTTTATCAAAGCTCTTACTTAGAGTTTACTTAAGAGAATGGTAGATACTAGAAAGATATGTGAAGGTTGCATAAAGAGTATAAAATTTGGCCTAAGCTAGATAATCTTGATGTCATCCTAAGTCATGAGATTGAACTTAGTTAAAACTCCACTAGTTTACCACCCCTCATTAGTGCTTACCCCCACTTGTAGATGCTAGTGCTAAGCATAAAACTTGATCAACTTTATATGGGAATACTTGGTAAAAATGGTTATGAAAACCTTGGAATGATGGATCATTCTACTGAAATGTTTTGGACATGTGTTTCCGAACACCTGATGATTTTGGTGATGAAAATGTTGAGGCATGAGCCTTAGCCCTTTATAAAACTGATGGTTGTCTGGATGCGATACCATTCCAATTTTATCGTACAACCACAATACCCGAAGATTGGGTAGGGCTTGACTGGAAACTTATATACCTTAGTATTAGTTCCCTCATGGCCAAGGTCTGAGCTGAGGCTACCTTGTGAAGATTGCCCACCTATGCAGTACCCAAGATGACAGTTGGTCATGGTTGGGAGGCCAAACTCACAGGAGAGGTGCTTATACTATGGCGTCTAATTGAAAGGTTAGGATTGATTATCCGCATACTAAGTATGGTGAATTCAGGATTTGTTCCTAATGGATGTATCGAATGTTGTGGGGAAAGTGTACAATCTCTGCAGAGTGTCAAACTATTCGAATAGCCGCGTCCGCGGTTATGGACAGTTGGAGTGGCCATACTGTTCCCCCGTCAGACTTTTCAAAATGACTTGTGAAATGAATTGAGACTTTGACTTGACCACAACAGGGTTGTGGCATGAGATACAAGTTCCCACTTAGGGTTATCAAACTTCAACTAGCATTCGTTGCTTCTAAACTTAGTAGAGATAAATCTGGCTTTTGCAAAATAACCCTAGAGCCTAGTGTCCTAGTATTAAAAACCTCTTTCACTTGTTAGTACTAGTTTGGGAGTACTTAAAGAGTACTCGTGGCTTTGTCCCTGGCTATTCCCATGGCCAGACTATGAAGAGGAGTACCTGGAGGATGGACCCCATGAAGGTTACGACAACTAGGATCATCTCCCATCGTCAGCATTGCCTGTGACCCTGAAGATGGAGCTTCGCCTACGCTATTGTTATTATTACGTATTCCGCTGCTTGAAGTTGTATTAAGAACTGGATCATGAGATCCCTATTTGTGTAAGAACTTATGTACGGTTTGTAATGGATGATGTACTATGGTATCCAATTCTGTTATGTCTCGCAAAAATGGTAATCCTGGGATTGCGATGTATGGCATAACAGGCATCTGGGATTAAAAATCTGGGTGTTGACAAGTTGGTATCAGAGCCATCCTGACCATAGGAGACCCTAGTTAGACTGGACGTTTGAATCAAAAACTTAGTTTCAAAACCAAAGAAAGCAAATATTTACAAAAACTTATTCCCATTCTTACCTCTTGGACTCTTTCATAAAAATTCACGCTAGCAAATATTTACAAAAACTTATTCTCATTCTTACCTCTTGGACTCTTTCATAAAAATTCTCGCTACTCCAAAATTATTTCAAAGCTTACATCAAATTTTGCACCCTAGATCACTTTTAGTAAAACTAACAACTACGCTAGTGCCCAAATGTAGTGAGT
Source organism: Avena sativa (assembly GCA_916181665.1). Taxonomy (NCBI): domain Eukaryota; kingdom Viridiplantae; phylum Streptophyta; class Magnoliopsida; order Poales; family Poaceae; genus Avena; species Avena sativa. Next base: position 226,586,485 of record OV702296.1, read on the forward strand.
AGTATTCGGTCCCCCTGTATCGTAGTTCTTAGAATGGTTCTTAAAACCATCTGCTTTCCTTTGTTGTGGTGTGTGTTGTATCGTGTGCTATGAATGAATGAATGAAAAGCAAGTTTCTAGAAAATCTGAGTCAAACTTTAAAAAAAAAATTAAAGACCCAAAGCCTTAGAAATTTCCCTCTTTTCTCATGTTCTATCTCAATCTTCAGATGCCACGTGGAGGAAGTGGTTCATCCCCGGACCCGATGTTGCAGATTCTACAAATGTTGACTTCTGACCGCGAAGCTGAAAGAGCGGAACGTCAAGCCAACCTAGCCACCCTGCAACAGATAGCCCAGCTTGCCCACAACAACCAAGGCCACGGAAATCGGGACAACCATGGATCTAAGCTCAAGAATTTCCATAATACCAACCCACCTGTTTTCACTAAGTCAGAAGAACCCCTAGACGCCGATGATTGGCTGCAAACCATGGAAAATAACCTAGAAGTCACCGGAGTGGAAGCCAATAAGAAAGTTCTGTTCTCCACCCACTATCTAGCCGGAGATGCCATGGCATGGTGGAACAGTGTTCGCGCAATGACCGGAGGCCAGATAATGACCTGGGAGGAATTCAAGGTCAAGTTTAGCAGAACCCATGTGCCACCGGGATTGATCAAGAGAATGAGAGACGAGTTTAGAGAGCTGAAGCAAGGAAGGATGACTGTAGTGGAATACCGTGACAAATTCTTGTCATTAGCTAGGTATGCCCCGGATGAGATCGACACCGAAGCCAAGAAGAAAGAAAGATTCCTGAATGGTCTGCATGATGAGATGCAGACGGTATTAGTCAATATCCCCTTTGCTGATATTGAAGCCCTTGTTGACTCAGCTATCCAGATGGAAGGAAAGATCAACCAAGCCAATGAAAACCGCAAGCATCGCATGATGCATCAACCAGGAACCCATCAGACCCCAAAGTATCGCCCCAACGCATCTCCAGGATTTGCCCCAAGAACCAACAGACCCCCGATGAACCGTCCGACCTATCCCAACCGTGGAAACCCTAGGCCCGGAAGAAATCACAACAACCCTGGCAACGCTAGCAATTTTAATCGTGCCCCACCCAAGTTCAACAACAACAATGCTACCGCCAACCCCAACACTGCCCCTAGGACTGAAAGCAATGCTGTGCCTGTAGCAGCAAAGGACAAGTCGCAAGTGACTTGTTATGACTGTGGAAATAAAGGCCACTATTCCAACGAATGCCCCAACAAGAAGAATGTCGCAGCACCCAATGCCAACGCCCCAGCTCAGCAGTAGCGTCGTGTTCATCCAGGGAGAAGATTTGCCCCAGGGAATTCACTCAACCGCAACGGCCGTCTTTTTCTCATGCATGCTGAAGAAGCTCAGGAAGCGCCAGACGTCGTGCTAGGTATGTTTTCTGTTAATTCAGTACTTGCAAGAGTGTTGTTTGATTCTGGTGCATCGCATTCATTTGTCACCGAAGAATTTGCATGCACTAGTAAAATTCAACCAACCAAACTGAAGCATGTCATGATTGTTCAAATTCCTGGATCAACCACCAAGGCTAGGCAAATTTGCAAAGCCGTCCCTATCCGAATCCATGGCATAGATTTTTATGCAAATCTGATAGTACTCAGAACTAAAGGTTTGGAAGTAGTACTAGGAATGGATTGGATGTCCAAACATAAAGGATTGATTGACTGTGCCAAGAAAGCCATAACCATGACCAGTACTGCCGGAATATCAGTCGAGCATATATCTGAAACCTTACCTCGCCAATTCAAATGCAACAAGAGTATATCCCAACCTACCATTGACCAAGTCCGGATAGTCTGTGAAAACCCCGATGTATATCCAGACGTTTTGCCCGGTATGCCCCCAGATCGGGATATCGAGTTTATCATTGAACTAGTCCCCGGAACAGGACCCATAGCCCAGAGACCCTATAGTATGAACCCGTCAGAGCTCGCAGAACTGAAGAAGCAACTGGATGCCATGCTGGAAATAGGATTGATTCAACCAAGTGCGTCACCATGGAGATCACCTGTCTTGTTTGTGGACAAGAAGGATGGAGCTAACCGTTTGTGTACGGATTATAGGAAGTTGAATGACGTCACCATCAAGAACAAGTACCCCTTGCCCAAGATATAAGATTTGTTTGATCAGTTGACCGGTGCCAAGGTGTTTTCTAAGATTGATGTTAGGACTGGCTATCATCAACTCAAAATTCGTGTAGAGGATATTCCAAAGACTGCCTTTACCACCAGATATGGATTGTATGAGTATACCGTTATGTCCTTTGGATTAACCAATGCCCCCGCTTATTTCATGAATCTCATGAATAAGATTTTTATGGACTTCCTGGATAAGTTTGTCGTTGTTTTCATTGATGACATTCTGATTTATTCCAAATCTGAAGAAGAACATGAGCTACACCTAAGGACCATTCTTGGAACCCTTAGAGAGCATCAGCTATATGCAAAGTTTAGCAAATGTGAATTATGGTTACAGGAGGTAGGATTCCTCGGTCACATTGTATCAGCTGGAGGAATTGCCGTTGACCCTGCAAAAGTGAAAGATGTAGAAGATTGGCAAGCCCCAACCACTCAAACCCAAGTTCGTGCATTTCTCGGATTGGCGGGATACTACCGCAAATTCGTAGAAGGATTCTCTAGTATCGCCAGACCCATGACCCAATTGCTGAAGAAGGACAAGAAGTTTGAATGGACCGACAAATGTGAAGCGAGTTTTCAAGAACTCAAGAGGAGATTGATTTCAGCCCCAATCTTGATCATGCCGGATATCACGAAGCCCTTCGATGTGTATTGTGACGCATCCAAGATTGGTCTCGGATGTGCGCTAATGCAAGAAGGCAAAGTTATATCTTATCTATCTCGACAACTGAAGTAACATGAGCAAAACACCCAACCCATGACCTCGAACTCGCAGCCGTAGTTCTAGCCCTGAAGACATGGAAGCATTACCTGATGGGAAACCGTTGTGAGATCTATTCGGATCACAAGAGCCTAAAGTATATATTCACTCAGAAGGAGCTGAATATGAGGCAGAGAAGATGGATTGAGCTAATCAAGGATTACGACCTGGACATTCACTATCACCCTGGTAAAGCCAACGTGGTATCAGATGCCCTTAGCAGATTGCCATGCCGCTTGAACTCCATGATTTTGAAGGAGCAACCAAGTTTGCACAAAGAGATGGAAGATTTTCGAATGGAATTAGTAAGTGAAGGATTCTTCGCTAGCATAGAACTTCAACCCACTTTGATCAGTCAGATTAAAGAGGCGCAGAAGGGAAATGCTAGTATCGACGGAATCAAGCGTCGTATCGGTACAGGCAAAGTACCCGGATTCACCGAGGACGAAGAAGGAGTTTTGTGGTACAAAGGACGCCTTTGTGTACCAGCAGATTCTGAGTTGAAAGAAGTGATCCTGAAGGAGGCTCATGATACTCTTTATTCTATCCATCCCGGAGGAACTAAGATGTATCAAGATTTAAAAGAGCAATTTTGGTGGCATAAGATGAAGAGAGAAATCGGAAGTTATATCGCTAAGTGTGACATTTGTCAGCGAGTCAAGGCAGGACATCAAAGACCCGCTGGATTGCTGCAACCCTTGCAGATTCCGAAATGGAAATGGGATTCTGTTGGAATGGACTTTATCACTGGACTGCCTACTTCTAGTAGGGGAAATGACTCTATCTGGATCATAGTGGACAGATTTTCCAAAGTCGCCCATTTCTTACCCGTCAAGACCACCTATCAGAGTTCGAAACTAGCAGAGTTGTACATCGCTAGAATCGTTAGTTTGCATGGAGTCCCCAAGAACATCGTATCGGATCGAGGAACTCAGTTTACCTCTAGATTCTGGAAGAAAGTCCAAGAAGGTTTAGGTACCCGTCTAGATTTTAGCACCGCATATCACCCTCAGACCGATGGACAAACGGAGCGAGTAAATCAAATACTCAAAGATATGCTGAGAGCATGTGTGTTAGAATATGGATCCAAGTGGGAAGACTGTCTGCCGTTTGCAGAATTTTCATACAACAACAGTTATCAAGCCAGTTTGCAAATGGCCCCATTTGAATTCATGTACGGAAGGAAGTGTCGCACCCCTTTGAACTGGTCGGAAGTAGGAGAGAGTCAGATTTTCGGACCCGACATCCTACGAGAAGCAGAAGAGAAGGTTCACAAGATTCATGAGCACCTCAAGACCGCCTAGTCCAGACAAAAGAGTTATGCCGACAAGAGACGTCGAGACCTTGCCTTCAACATTGGAGACTTTGTTTATCTGAAAGTGTCGCCATTGAAGGGAATGCAGCGTTTCCAACTCAAAGGAAAGTTAGCCCCCAGATATATCGGACCTTTCAAGATTTTGAACCGTCGAGGAGAAGTATCGTATCAATTGGAACTACCCGAAGAGATGTCATCCGTGCACAATGTGTTCCATATCTCGTTACTTCGCAAGTGTCTCGAAGTCCCCGAGAAGACCGAAGTGTTCAAAAATATCGATCACCGGACCATAGAGATCAACGATGACCTGACCTATCCTGAAGTACCCATCCGTATTTTGGAAGAAGCTTTTCGAACTACCCGAACCCGAAGCATCAAGTTTCTCAAGATTCAGTGGAGCAACCACACAGAAGAGGAAGCTACCTGGGAGCATGAAGATCACATCAGGACGGAGTTTCCCGATCTCTTCAAATCCTAGGTAATCTTTTCGTCCTTTTTCAAATCTCGGGATGAGATTTTGTTTAAGGGGGGAATGTTTGTAACATCCCAAAAATACTAAACTTGAATCATCAACTCTAATCATCAACATTAGGGTTAACAAAACTTTTCTAAATAAATTTATGAAAGCATGCATATGTGTATGCAATTAATTTGAAATTCTTTTGAACCACCTTGCTTGTGTGTTTCTTTGCTTGTAAAATGTTTCTTAGGTGAAATAAACATCATCTAAACAATTCCCAAACTTTTCTCAAAGACAAATAAATCAAAACAAAGCTAAATGAGTGAATAGTCATTTTGACCAATTTAACTCCCATGCCTACTTTGGCTGTCTCAAACTTTCAGAAACTAACAGAAAATTTTCTGGATCTTTGCACCCCTTGATTGTACTCATAACAAAGTATCAAGGCCCACTTTATGATCATCCAGAAACTTTCAAATGCATAGTTTAAATGAAAATTCAAAATTGAATCTTTATCATATGGGAAGATCCCACTTTTTCAAAAACCAATCAAACAAGCTCAACTTTCAAAACCCAAGCATCTGCAGACGCACCAGCACCAATCTAGCACACCCACCAAAAATCTTTTCAAAATTCAAAATTCAAAAATCTTTACAGAAATAATGTTCAAGTAATAAAAGAATGCCGCATAGACATTTCTAGTCACTTTATTTAATTGATATAAAAGGTTAAACCTTATTAAATTGTGACACCACTTTAAATCACATTCCCATGTACTGAAATATGTGGTGATGACATGTGTCAACATGATCCCATGTTTGATTTGGAGAATATTAAATCTTAAGTAGTTTTTCAATGAGTAGAAATTACTTTTCTAAAAATAAAATCAATTAGACAAATGCTTTAATATTGTAAGGTTAGTGATGATGCTAGATCATCTATAGGATCCTTTTGTGTGATGATTGCAAGTAGTTAAGTATTGTTTGGTGATTGTGTACATCGTATTTATTTATAGACGCTAGTACCGACCAAGGATACGAGGAGGAAGGAGGATTCTACGAAGAAGAAGCCAAGGAGAACTTCAACCACTGCTCTGCTCAAGGCAAGCTATTAACCTTGCAAGCTAACACTTGCAATTTAGCAAGCTTATACTGATATTAATACAAGATAACACTTGCAAGATCCCCTACTAATGCAAGCTAATACTTGCTTGTTACCATGGCAATTATATGCCTTAAGCATATATGATCATCTCCACTTGATAAACCCATCCTAGTTTTACTTACAAACTTCTTACTTTATTTCTTTATCAAAGCTCTTACTTAGAGTTTACTTAAGAGAATGGTAGATACTAGAAAGATATGTGAAGGTTGCATAAAGAGTATACAATTTGGCCTAATCTAGATAATCTTGATGTCATCCTAAGGCATGAGATTGAACTTAGTTAAAACTCCACTAGGTTACCACCCCTCATTAGTGCTTACCCCCACTTGTAGATGCTAGTGCTAAGCATAAAACTTGATCAACTTTAGATGGGAATAATTGGTAAAAATGTTTATGAAAACCTTGGAATGATGGATCATTCTATTGAAATGTTTTGTACATGTGTTTCCGAACACCTGATGATTTTGGTGATGAAAATGTTGAGGCATGAGCCTTAGCCCTTTATAAAACTGATGGTTGTCTGGATGCGATACCATTCCAATTTTATCGTACAACCACAATACCCGAAGATTGGGTAGGGCTTGACTGAAAACTTATATACCTTAGTATTAGTTCCCTCATGGCCAAGGTCTGAGCTGAGGCTACCTTGTGAAGTTTGTCCACCTGTGCAGTACGCAAGATGACAGTTGGTCATGGTTGGGAGGCCAAACTCACAGGAGAGGTGCTTATACTAGGGCGTGTAATTGAAAGGTTAGGATTGATTATCCGCATACTAAGTATGGTGAATTCAGGATTTGTTCCTGACGGATGTATCGAATGCTGTGGTGAAAGTGTACAATCTCTGCAGAGTGTCAAACTATTCGAATAGCCGCATCCGAAGTTATGGACAGTTGGAGTGGCCATACTGTTCCCCCGTCAGACTTTTCAAAATGACTTGTGAAATGAATTGAGACTTTGACTTGACCACAACAGGGTTGTGGCATGAGATACAAGTTCCCACTTAGGGTTTATAAAACTTCAACTAGCATTGGTTGCTTCTAAACTTAGTAGAGATAAATCTGGCTTTTGCAAAATAACCGTAGAGCCTAGTGTCCTATTATCAAAAACCCCTTTCACTTGATAGTACTATTTTGCGAGTACTTAAAGATTACTCATGGCTTTGTCCCTGGCTATTCCCATGGCCAGACTGTGAAGAGGAGTACCTGGAGGATGGACCCCAGGAAGGTTACGACAACTAGGATCATCTCCCATCGTCAGCATTGCCTCTGACCCTGAAGATGGAGCTTCGCCTACGCTATCGTTATTATTACGTATTCCGCTGCTTGAAGTTGTATTAAGAACTGGATCATGAGATCCCTATTTGTGTAAGAACTTATGTACGGTTTGTAATGGATGATGTACTATGGTATCCAATTCTGTTATGTCTCGCAAAAATGGTAATCCTGGGATTTTGATGTATGTCATAACAGGCATCTGGGATTAAAAATCCGGGTGTTGACAAAAACTAAAGTTATTGAATTTCTAAGATTTAATTATTTTCTAAATTATTTTCTAAATATGGATTTACTTTTTAAACTCAGACTGGATCTACCCCAAGTCACAGACAGGTGGGGTCATACCACGTTGGCATGCCACCTAGACGCGGACCAGTCAACTGGGTGGACCGGTCAAGGCTGGCGTCAGCTCGTCGTCATGATGACGACAGCGCGGCCTCCACCACCAGTGAATGGTCGCCGGCGGCGATCCAGCGCTCGCCTACAAGTGTGGATGTGCTTATTCAAACCGCACGGACACGAGGATCCTCTCAGTACTCGCACCACCACCTAATGGTCATCGTAGCTACACCGGCGACGAACTATGGAGGAAGCATGGTCGGGTCACATGCAGACAGGGCACTACGGTGGTCGGGTGACGAATCGGAGAGGCCCATGAGATTCAAAGGCTCACCAGGAAGCTTGTAGAGGTTACGGCAAGGAGAGGAGGGCTCGGACAACGTCGCCATGGTCGGCGGCGAGAGGCGGACTGAGGAGGTGGATGCACGCGATTACGACCTCCTGGCTCGATTCCTTCCGCGCACAGACGAAGTCCACCATGGCGGAGCTTGCTGCATCTTCAGTTGGTCTTGGGGAGGTCTCAAACGGCGACGACGAGCAACTCCGGCGAGCTAGGGTTTAGGTATAGAGGATATAGAGAGGAACAGAGAGAGAGAGAGCGCACGGGAAATGATCAGGATGAGGGTGAGGGCATCGTCGTGGCCTTCTTATCCACACTGGGGAACGACGGCGTGCATCTTGACGCGAGCGACGACGGCGTTGGGCGCTAGCGAGCTGCTTCGGCCGCAGTGCGGGAGGTAGACGATGAGGATTGAGTTGACAAAACGGTATCTGGGCCGGGCTTCTGTTGGGCCGTGGCAAAGTGAGTGGAGGAGGAAAAGTGTTGCTGCTGTGCGGTGGATAGGTAGAGAGGGAAATGGGCCTCGACCAAGAGCTGGGCTAATCTGTTTCTTTTTTTTGCTGTTACACTTTAAATATTCTGTTTTCATTTTTAGATTTGAATTAGATCATTTGATTTAAATTTCCTTATTGGGTTGATTTGTTGAATACTTGCAGCAGCAAATAATATTTATAAAAATTTATTTTGTAAATCTTTATTATTTATTTTCTTTATTCCATTCATGGAAATCAATATTTAATTAATGTTTTGTCAAGGCTTTTATTATTAAATTTTCTTTCAGTAATAAACCATGAATATTTATTATGGAATAGTTCCTTATGTATTTACAAAATTTTATTTTTAATGAGTTTATAGTTTGGAGATAAGTTTGGTGTAAAGATCCTATAACATTATTTGATGCATGATATCCTAAGGATTCAATATGGTTAGTATCATTCCCATGAATCTAGTAGATAGCAATGTGAATATTTTATTATAACTAACATAGAAGTTAGGTTTTGAATTGTAAATGCTTACCCTAGGGTTTAGGGTTCTTAATATACTCATATTCTTCTGGTGATGCGAATAAAGATTAATGGCTAAACATATTGTCTTTATGTTTGTGATTTGTTTAATGATATCACCATTTAAAGTAAAATAGTGGGATTGTTTTCTAGGCTAGTTTATGAGAAGGAATTGATAAAGATAGTTCTTAAGCATCTATGATAATGATGGTTGAGAATGACAAAGATGTGGTTAAGTGATTTGATATAGGAAAATATTCCTATAAAACATTGTGGAAATAAAATGATAAATCAATGAGATGAAATGGATGTTAAGCTGGGTTAGAGATTTAGGGTTTAGTGTTTACCAATAATTCCTATCTTCCATAATTCACAATCCTAGACTTCTAATTAAGGAATTCCTTTCCTAGATATACTACTTCTTCTTATCCATCATCATGTGTTAACATGATGAGCTTTACTTCACAAAATATTCTTATCCACCTATTATTCTTCTAAATCCATTTATAATTCCAATGAGCTTGACATAGAAGATTTCATAATCTTCCTTCATCATCCATTAACAACATTACTCTAATAGAGGTATATATCAAACTACTCTCCTCAAAATCTTACTATCCTTTAAGAGGAATAACACTACTTTAATAACTCCATGCTGCACTAGCTTTAGCTTAATCATACTATCTTATATTTGCTTTACTCCAGTAGCTTATATTCCAACATCACATTATATCATGGTGTATTGTCATGGCTAACCTAGGATAACATATCTATACTAGGTTTCAATCATGTTTTATCCACCAATGTATCTTATACATGATATAAGCATTCAATCTTGGTGAATAAGACATGGTCATTATAATCCTTTGATCCTTTATGGTTTAGGTTTCTAGTTGGCTAATCAAGGCCTTCATCAATACAAAACTAGTGTTCTATTATAATTATCTTCTGTTTAGCTCTATTGGATTAAGAGATATAATTCATTGACTATACCTACTTGATCCAATAGGACTACTCCTGGTAACTATCTTCAGGGTTCATCCTTGTTATCTTATTTGTTACCATATTGATTTGATTTCCTTCAATCACTCCCATCCTATAGATGATATCCAATACTAGCATTACTATTTACCTCTTCTTACTTCTTTTTCTAAGGCTTTAGAGTGGATGCTATGATAAGGACAAGAGTTGATAGATCAAGAATTGATAAATCAATAGTTGATTACTCAACATTGATGAACAACACATATTGGAATATGATTCCAATAGGAATGGTAAAGATTGATAAGAATAAAAAGATATATGGTGAATGATCTTGACGTGGTTTCTTTCCTACTCAATATCACTAAAGAGTTAAGGTTAGGTATTACCATGATACTCATTGTATAAGTATATGAGATCAAAATTTAGTTGTTACATTCCTTCTGCTTAAGTTATATTTATAACTTGGTATTCATGAGTCGTGTAATGAATACTAGTATGTGATCACTTAAAGATTAACATCAAACATTAAGTAATATGTGGTGGTTTTATTTTATTACATTTGATCTACCCTTAGATCAAATCATGTTTACCCAAAATAAGGTTTTAGCAAAGGTCATATTGAAACTTATCACAGTTAACTTGATGATCTACTTCAATTCCATCAAGTTAAGAGAAGCTTCAATCACTTTGACAAGTTTTATTCAAAAGCGCAAAAATTATTCGGATTTTCTATGCATGAATGCAATGCACACATCTGGGTTCAGCTTATTTCTAAGCTCTAATGTTGGGATGTTACAACCCCCAAGGAGCGGACCCACCCTGGGCCACGCCTAGGGCAGGTGTGGCCCACCTGACCGGCTCCCAACTCTGCCCCTTCGCCTATATCTTCCCTACGGAACCCTAAGGCTAGGAGGGCGACCACAGATAGATTTCCGCCGCCTCTGGGGGAGGAAAACACCAAGAGAGAAAGATCTCTCCTTCATACAGATTTCTGCCGGGGGAATTCCTTCCCGGAGATAGGCTTCATCGGGATCATCATCATCATCCACACCATCATCACCACCAGCACCATCATCACCACTCCGTCCCGTTGTAACAATTGTGTTGGATCTTGCATTAGTTCATAGGGGAAACTTTACCGGTGTTAATTACTATTGTTGTTGATGCTTGTGAGTGGAACCATTGGATTATTGTTTATGTTCAGATTGTTATCATTATCATATCATCTTTGATCTTGATCCATATGATGTCTTTTGAGTAGTTTGTTTAGTTCTTGAGGACATGGGAGAAGTCATGTTGTTATTAGTGGATTTGTGTTGAGTTATTATTCAATGGTTAGTATTTAAGTTGTGGTGCTATTCTTCTAGTGGTGTCATGTGAACATCGACTACATGATACTTCACCATTTATGGGCCTAGGGAATGCATTGTGTATTTGGCTACTAATTGTGGGGTTGCCGGAGTGACAGAAACCTGAACCCCCGTTAGGACACCTTTGCATAAGGGAGTGTAGGATCTCAGATTTTAAGGCTGTGGTTAGATTTATCTCTTAATTACTTTCCTATAGTTATGGATGTTTGCAGGGGGTTTAATCACAAGTATGTATTAGTCCAAGTAAGGTCGGTACATTAGCACAGGTTCACCCACACAACACTTACACCACCAAAGAAGAGTACTCAGCTATATGAAGCGAAAGCACTTGAGAGAATTCCCATGTGTCCTCGAGAATGTTTGGTCCTTATAAGTATTTCCACCGGATTGTCCTTTGCTAAGAAAGGATTGGGCCACTTGCTGCGTTTGTTCTTTATTACTTGCACTTTGTTTTGTTGCTGTATCAGAAAACCACTAAAAATCCGTTTGCTAAGTATTTACAGAGATTTCTTGCTCCATACCAAGTTAACACCTTCTGCTGCTCGTTGGGATCGACAATCCTATTTATCGAAATTACTACGATATACCCCTATACTTGTGGGTCATCAAGACTATTTTCTGGCGCAGTTGCCGGGGAGTGAAGTGCTATTGAAGAGTGGAGCTGGTAACGGAAACTTCTACTGTGAGTATTGCCTTTTGTTACTGCTTGTTACTTTGTTTCCAATATGGATAACCCACTTGGTTTTCTGTTTGGGAAAACTACTACCACTCCTAGGGTAGTAGATGAACCACCACCTGTTGAGATAGATCCTTTTAAGATACCTACAAGTATTGTTGATTGTGTTATGGATAATTATTATTTTGGGAATGAAACTGTCCATCCTGGTGATCACTTGCTTTTTATCCATGAATTATGCGGGTTGTTTAAGTGTGCAGGTATCACAACCGAGCAGGTGAAGAAGAAGTTACTCTCCATATCCATGAAAGGGAGAGCTGAAGAATGGTATAAGCTGCTGAAGAAGGGACAATTCATGGAATGGGAGGAAATGGCATCTCTCTTTCATTCTAAATTTTATCCTCCCAGTGAGATTCATAAGGATAGAAATCTGATATATAACTTTTGGCCTCGTGATGGAGAAAGTACAGCTCAAGCTTGGGGGAGATTGAAGTTACTAATGCTTAAATGTCCTATTCATGAACTCCCTAACAATATTATTATTATCAATAAGTTTTATGCTAGGCTTTCTCTTCATGATAAAGATTTACTAGATGCTTCTTGTGCTGGATCATTTACACGTATGAAGGAAGAAGCTAAATGGGATCTACTAGACCGTATTCAAGAGAACACTGAAGCTTGGGAGAATGACAAAGGAAGAAAGTCAGGTATAAACTATGATTATGAATGCATTAAATATTTTATGGGAACTGATGACTTCCGTGATATTAGTAATGAGTTTGGTCTTGACCCTCAAGTTCTTGCAAAATGTTTTAAGGCCTTTGCCTCTTATATTGAAATTCCCAAGAAAGAGTGGGACAAGTACCATGCTCCTTATAAAGACGTCTTACCCATGTTCCTGCCAGCGTAGAGGTTTGTACTGTTGATCCTATTTTGCCGGAACCTTATGGTGAGAAAATCCCTTTTACTTCCAAGGTAAGGGAACATTCTATTATAGATAATGTAGTTAGCAAAAGCGCAAAGAAAACTGTGGGGTCCGATGAGCTTATTGATATTGAGCCTATGGTAGCTATTGTGAAAGATATTGTCACTAGAAATATAGAGCATGAGCATATTGTCGTCTATGAAGACGCCACTAATATTGTTTCTCATCCTAAGAAAGTTATAAAAGCTAGTGTCCCTATGCTTTCTGCTAGAATTGGTAGCCATAACTATTATGGTTTATGTGATATTGGTGCTAGTTCTAGTGCTATTCCTTATGAGCTTTACAGGGAAATTATGCATGAAATTGGTCCTTGTGAGCTTGAGGACATTGATGTGGTTATTCACCTTTCCAATAGAGAGCAAGTTTGCCTCATTGGCATTGTAAGAGATGTGGAGGTCCTTTGTGGTAAGATTAAATATCCTGCTGATTTTCTAGTGCTTGGTAGATAAGCTAGTAAAACCTATCCTATTATCTTTGGTAGAGCCTTCCTGAATACTTGTAGGTCTATTATAGATTGTAGAAAGGAAAAAGTTTTGACTAAGTCTGATGGAGAGTCTTATGAGTTTAATTTTTCCAAATTTGCCAAAACTCCTTATGAAAATGAACTACCTAATGATGATTTCAGGGTTGAACAACTTTCTGCTATTTCTCTTGCTCCTAACAATGCCTTGCAGAAGTTCATGGAAGATCATGAAAGTGATGTCTTCATGAAGGAAAGAAATGAAATTGACGAGGTTTTCCTTCGTTAGCCCGAGTTACTTAAGCATAATCTACCCGTGGAAGATTTGGGTACCACACTACCACCTAAAGAGGACCCTGTTTTTGAATTAAAACCTTTACCTGATGATCTTAAATATGCTTATCTTGACAATAAGAAAGTGTATCCTATTATTATTAGTTCTAAAATTTCAGCAAAGGAAGAAGAAAGGTTATTGGAGGTATTGAAGAAACATCGAGGAGCTATGGGTTATACTCTTGATGATTTAAAAGGAATTTCTCCTACTATATGTCAGCATGCTATTAATATTGAGCCTGATGCAAAACTAGTTGTTAAGCACCAACGCCGTCTAAATACTAAGATGAAGGATGTGGTAAGAAATGAGGTATTAAAACTCCTTGATGCTGGTATTATTTATCCTATTGTTGACAGTCAATGGGTTAAGCCTGTTCATTGTGTTCCCAAGAAAGGGGGAATAACTGTTGTGCCTAATGAACATAATGAGCTTATACCCCAAAGAGTAGTGGTTGGGTATAGAATGTGCATTGAGTTTAGAAAGATTAATAAAGTTACTAAGAAAGATCATTATCCTTTGCCCTTTATTGATCAAATGCTTGAGAGGTTGTCCAAAAAGACTCACTTATGTTTTCTTGATGGTTATTCTGGGTTTTCTCAAATTACTGTGAAAGCACAAGACCAAGAGAAAACTACTTTCACTTGTCCTTATGGTACTTATGCTTACAGGCGTATGCCTTTTGGTTTATGTAATGCTCCTGCTACCTTTTAGAGATGTATGTCTGTTATCTTTCATGGTTTTTGTGAAGAAATTGTGGAGGTTTTCATGGACGATTTTTCCGTCTACGGAACTTCTTTTGATAACTGTTTGCACAACCTTGATAAAGTTTTGCAGAGATGTAAAGAAACCAACCTTGTTCTTAATTGGGAGAAATTCCATTTGATGGTTAATGAAGGGATTATTCTTGGACACAATATCTCTGAAAGAGGCATTGAAGTTGACAGAGACAAAATTGAAGCAATTGAGAAAATGCCTTGTCCTGGAGATATCAAAGGTATTCGTAGTATCCTTGGTCATGCTGGTTTCTATAGGAGGTTTATTAAAGATTTCTCCAAAATTTCAAAGCCCCTTACTAATCTTCTTCAAAAATATGTACCTTTTGTTTTTGATGATGATTGTAAGGAAGCTTTTGAAACTTTGAAGAAAGCTTTGACAACTGCTCCCATTGGTCAACCACCTGATTGGATTTTACCTTTTGAAATTATGTGTGATGCTAGTGATTTTGGTGTGGGTGCTGTCCTTGGGCAATGTGTTAACAAGAATTTGAATGTTATTCATTATGCTAGCAAGACTCTAGATGCTGCTCAAAGGAATTATGCTACTACTAAAAAAGAGTTCTTAGCTGCAACCTTTGCATGTGATAAGTTTAGACCTTATATTGTTGATTCAAAGGTTACTATTCATACTAATCATGCTGCTATCAAGTACCTTATGACAAAGAAGGACGCTAATCCTAGACTTATCAGGTGGGTTTTGCTTTTACAAGAGTTTGATCTGCATATTGTAGATAGGAAAGGTGCTGAAAATCCTGTTGATGACAACTTATCTCGTTTGGAAAACATTTCTTTTGACCCATTGCCTGTTAATGATAGTTTTCCAAATGAGTAGTTGGCTGTGATAAGGGTAAGTCCGCATGAGAGTCATTGGTATGCTGATTATGCTAACTTTATTGTTTCCAAGTACTTGCCTCCAACCTTTACAGTTCAGCAGAGAAGGAAATTCTTTTATGATCTAAGGCATTACTTTTGGGATGACCCACACTTATATAAAGAAGGAGTAGATGGCATTATGCGAAGATGTGTTCAGAATTTGAACAACAAGAGATATTGAGAAAATGTCATGGCAGTGCTTAGGAGGACATCATGCAGGGGATAGGACTGCACAGAAGGTTTTACAATCTGGATTTTATTGTCCTACCCTTTTTAAAGATGCAAGGAAGTTTATCTTATCATGTGATGAATGTCAACGAGTAGGTAACATTTCTAGACGCAATGAAATGCCTATGAATTATTCTCTTGTTATGAACCTTTTAATTGTTGGGGATTCAACTTTATGGGACCTTTCCCCCCTTCAAAAGGGTACACTCATATTCTTGTTGCCATCGACTATGTTACAAAGTGGGTAGAAGCCATACCTACAAATAGTGCTGATGGTAAGACCTCTTTGAAAATGCTTAAGGATGTCATTTTTCCAAGGTTCGGTGTGCCTAGATATCTCATGACTGATGGAGGCTCTCATTTTATTCATGGGGGTTTTATAAAAACTCTCGCTAAGTATGATGTAAACCATAGAATTGCTTTAGCTTATCACACCCAAACTAGTGGGCAAGTAGAACTTTCCAATAGGGAAATTAAATCTATCTTAAAGAAGACTATCAATAGATCTAGAAAAAACTGGGATAAAAAGTTGAATGACGCTTTGTGGGCTTATAGAACCGCTTATAAAAATCCTACGGGGATGTCTCCTTACAAAATGTTCTATGGGAAAGCTTGTCACTTGCCTTTAGAATTAGAACATAAAGCTTATTGGGCAGTGAAAGAGTTGAATAGATATTTTAGACTTGCAGGTGAGAAAAGACCGCTCGACTTAAGAAATATAGATGAGTGGAGAGGTGAAGCTTATGAAAATGCTAGGCTTTTTAAGGAAAAAGTAAAAAGATGGCATGATAGGATAATTCTCAAAAGGGATTTCCATGTTGGTGAGAAAGTTCTTTTGTATAGGTCTCGTCTTAGATTTTTTGCAGAGAAACTAATCTCAAAATGGGAAGGACCTTTTGTTATCAAGGAAGTATACCGTTCAGGTGCCATCAAAATTTCTTCTCTGAAGGATAACACAACACAGGTGGTGAATGGTCAAAGACTAAAAAATTATATTTCTGGAGATTCTTATAACGAATATGTGGATGTTATTCAAATGGTGACTCCAGAAGAATTTATCAGAAGCCAAACACTAGAAAATACAGAGTTCGTCTTTGAATAGGTAAAAGTGTTGATAACAGAAGGTTCGTGAAACCCCAATAATTTTATATTTTTGATCTTTTTAATATATAAGGGAAGTTACAAGACGGAACTGAAGAGGAAACACAGTCCGGGGTGGACAAACCCACCCCAGGCGCGGGCCCCTACCTAGCCGCGCCTGGAGGGGGTGTGCCATTCCCGAACACCGTCTCTGTCTCGTTTCCATGTCAAAACCTTCCTTATGCTTTGAAACTTCGTAATATATAACCCCCGGATTCCCCAAGGTACTTGAATCGAGTTTTTGTCGTGTTTTTGTTTCAATCTATTTCTTTCAGGCAGTTTCTCAGTTTTGGAGCTACAATGCCTTCCTCTGGATCACCCATGGAGGATTCCTCTGCAGATGTCCTCAACACATACATGTATGAGTTGAAGATCCATCCCAAGGAGCTGATTCTCAAAGATGGGAAGGTACAGATGAAAGAAGTTCAAGGCCCAAGGGATAAGGAAGTTTGGAAGACATGATGGAAGCATTAGAGTAGGAGGTTTTCAGGTACAAGAAGATGGAGGAACGCGGGGTGGATGTTATTCACAAGATAAATTCATAACTCATCGCCAAACACGAGGAGGAGGTGGCTGAGCTCCGAGAAGAAATCTTCTTGCTCCGTCAGACCACCAACCAATTACAATCATAGCTCTACGACATTCAAAATCAAAACTGTGAGTATGAGGCTAGATTTGATCGCATAAGCTGTGCTTCTAGTTTCAGGATTGCGGAGGCAAGGACATCCTTTCTAGATGGGGAACATTTGCCTTGGAAGTTTTATGATGACAAGAGAACACCACCACCACCGAGGAGTAATTCGTCATCAGGTTTGGCATCCCCTTGGCTTGTTCCAAGCTTGGGGGAGTGCCGCGGTATCACCACCATTATCTTTTATCTTTTACCTTTTTAGCGGATTCATATCTTTGGTAGAGAGGTTATCTTATAGTTTGGTTTCCATGTGGATGTATCTCTCCTTTATTTGATAATCTATGTATCCCTTGGTGTGAGTGCCTTTATTGGAATATTAATGAGAAGTCTCATCTTTTACTTTTTGCACTTCTTATTTTAGTTTGCAATCTCTATTATATGATGGATCTTGTTGATTAGTATTGGCATCACTTTGGGAGCATTAAGTGGATCTAAATTGGTTTTGGCAAACCGAGTTCTGGTCAGTAGCAATACTTTTTGAGGTTTGAAAGAAAAGAGCAAAAGCTTACATGTATTTTGTATCATTTGTTTTCTTTCTTGTTGGCTCATAAGCTTAGTATTCTATGTATAAGATCTTTTGTGTCCTCAAGGAAGATTGCATGTTTGGATTTATTACTTGTATGTTTTCTTGTTTCTTTCAACTCTCTTGCTTGCTACCCAGCCTTGCTAGCCAAAAACCTGTTTTGAGAAGGCATACTTCTCATGTTTCCAAATCCCTTTGAACCAAAACCTTTGCCACTTGTGTCCACCATATCTACCTAGTAGCTTTTGCTATTCCAAGCAAATTCTCAAGCTTCATCTACCTTTCGAATTAAAAAGTATTTTGTTATGTGAAAACTAGTTAGTAAAGCTCTCATGAACTTGATGGTACTCCTTATTTCTTTGCCCGTAATATACTTGAACCATTGTGCCATCAAAGTTGTATATGCTTGCATATATACGTTGGAATTATAAGAACCGTGCTATCAGGGGGAACATTTTCAACATTGCACCTGTACTTTGTACACAGTTGATATCGTGCTCTTTTGTCTATGGATGTCAACGGTGTGAAATAAAGAGGGAACTTGTAAGTCCATGGAGTCTGTATTTTGTGTTAGAGAAACGACTGGGCCGCTAGCCTAAGCCATGCCTAATCATGGTGGAAACTTTCAGCATCACCATAGTGAGCTATCTATGAAGCACCCTCAATAAAAATCTATGTATATAGTAAATAAAAAGATCGCCGAGATGCTCATTGTCTGCTTGCCTTGTCATTTTGGTTATGGGATAGATCCTGTACCATGTGCAAGGGGTACCCCGTTGGCGGTTCGCTATGATACGCATGTACTTACAATGACAAGAACTTACCGGTGACCAAAGTTGAGTAGCATGAGGAGTGGCCCTCATATTCAAGGGACATGAGATTGCCAACTTATATTTCGTCAAGCATATACTCCATCTTTGTGCACTTTAACCTTAATCATCTCAAGATGCCTATGATAGGGGCAATGAGGGATCAAAGCTAGTAAGTACCATAATATTTTGGAAGCTCTTTATGACTTGTAATCCCTGCTACCTTCTATGAAGGGACCTTTCTCCTATTTTACAAGTTGAGTCAGTAAACCTACTTCCTCTCTACCTCCAGCAAGCATTTGAGTTGTTGTGTTTCAAGCATCCATATGGTGATTAATTCAATCATGTTCTCTATCTTCCTTGTTTGCACAAAATCTTATCCACTGAGTATTACTTTGAAAGCCTTCATTGAAAAACCTTTTTGAGCAAAGAGTGCTCCTGTTGAAAAACTTCTGCAAAAAGCTTTTTGTGAAACTGTTTGCCAGGTGTTCTCAGACCAAGAACAAGTTTGTCAATTCCAATTATGATTTATCTTTATGCATCTCTATTGTGACTGTTGTACTTGTTGCAAGCTAAGTTATATAATGGTGAGTTGCTTTCTTCTATGAGTTGTGTAATGGTAAGTGTGATGCTTCTTGTTCGTATTCTTTTATCGACACTTCACTCCATAAACCTGTGGACATGTTTATTGAGCTTAGTTTTCGCTTGGGGACAATTGAAGGTCTAAGCTTGGGGAGTTGATACGCCCAATTTGCATCACCATTCTATATCATAATCTACTTCTATTCATTGATATTTGTCTTATTATGAGGTATTACTTTTGGCTTTTCATCTGTTTATGCATGTTGGATGATTCTTGGAGGATGGACTGTCGGAGTCTCGATTTTGATGGAAAAGAAGGCGTTTTGATGCAATTTCACGAAGATAAAAAACTACCAGAAAAATATGGGAAAATATTATTTTTCAATAAGATTGAGGAAGCCAAAAGGAGGAGCGAAGAAGGGCCGCAGGGGGCCCACACCCCTAGACGCCGGCCCACCCTAGGTCGCGCCTAGGGCAGGTGTGGCCCACCTGCCCGGCTCTCGACTCCACCCCTTCGCCTATATCTTCCCTATGGAACCCTAAGGCTAGGGGGCAACCACAGATAGATTTCCGCCGCCTCTGGGGGGCGGAAAACACCGAGAGAGAAAGATCTCTCCGGTAGACAGATTTCTGGCAGGGGAATTCCTTCCCGGAGAGGGGAGATCATCGCCATCAACACCATCATCAAGCTAGGCTTCATCGGGATCATCATCATCATCATCCACACCATCATCGCCACCAGCAGCATCATCACCACTCCGTCCCGCTGTAACAATTGTGTTGGATTGTAACTTCCTAGATTTCATATTAAGATGTTACTAGAAGCATGCATCATCCTTGCATCCTACAAATTAAAGTTGCATCAAAACCCTACCATCAAACCCTAACAAAACCCTAATAAAAATTCCTCTATGTGAGCAAGAATGAAGTAATCTTGCTTGACCTTTATAAAACTATGTAAAAATAATAATCTCTGGTTCTATGATGACCACCTCCTTTTTACAACAACTTAGAAACATGTTTCATTGCTTTTGAACTTGTTATGCAATCGATATTAAAGATTTAGTGAAACAGAAATGGAAAAGATAAAGAATAAAAAAAACCTACTGCCTAACCTGCTGGGACGGCCGCGCCAGCCCACTAGCGCGCGTGTCGCCTAACCACCAGCGCCCAAGCCGCAAGCCCGCAGCCACCTGCTTTCGCTGACAGCCCGGGCCCACGCGTCATCCCCTTCCTCCCCGCAGAAACCGCATCGCCGCCGTGTGCTGAGCGGACTCCGCCCGATTCGGAGGAGAATCCGTGACCCCCTCGCCAAGTTTCGTCGACCATATAAACCCCACGACCCTGGTGCTTCGAAACCCTAAAAATCCCTCGATCTCTCGCCGCCAGGCCGCCGTTTGCAAACGTGATTCCGATCTCGCCGGAGTAAGGCTCGGTCGAGCTCAGGCAGAGGATTCCGAGCCTCTCCTCCGCTTCTTTTCCTCTCCACGTGAGCCTCTTGTTCGACTCTCTCTTCTCACAAATTTTCGCCTTGCCTCTCGCAGTACCGCGGCAACAATTGCTCATCGGAGCATCGCCGGGGACGAGGAAGGACGGCGGAGATTTGCCGACGGAAGAGGAAGCAAGGGGCGCGTTCAAGGACACGAGCGTGACCGCGAGGACCTGCTGCACCCCGTCGACCACACCGCCGCCTCAGGAAGCCACAGGATCACCGCCGACCATCACCACCGCCGCCATTCGCCGCCGTCGGGAGGAAGGTAAGCTCGCCCCCTCTCTTAGCCCTTAGATCGAGGACGAACAACGCAGATTAGATCCTTAGATCGAAGGGGTACCGACGAATCACGATGCACCGTGTGGCAGTCCGCGTTAGCCTGCGTCGTCTAGCTAGACCAATCAAAAGCCGCCATTTGTCGTGGATATGTTAGGGTTAGATTTAAATTGGCAGATTGTATTTAAATCTTGCAAAATTCATAGGAATTCAACCGTTTGGCCAAAAATCGCGTATAATATACGGTTGGCTTCACAAAATTGAGTAGAACACAGATCTGAAATAATTTTGTGAGTTGGTAGTAGCATTTTCTATGTAGAATTTAATCTCTAGATTGGAGTATTTAATTCATAGAGATACATTTATAACTCCGTTCTAGTTGATTCTTGTTGCGTTGGCTTTGTTTTTACAATGCTTACTGACTAAAATTATAAAACCTTGCTTAAGATCTTTAGATCTGATTCGGGGCTAATTAGATGGTTGGATCTCCTTATGAGCCTATAAATTAAAGTAATGATCCAAATTAATTAAACTCTGTGGGAAAAGTAATACTAACAACATCCCCAACACATTAGCAATCCAATAAAGATACCTTGATCAAATTAGAACATAATCTTGCATATCCCCATGTTGCATGCATGCATATTATTTTGTGGCATTATATTTTTTGTGCAAGTTGTGATTAGATCTATGTTTGTGTTTCGTTAGATTGTTCGGAGTGCGCTGAGGAGTACTATTGTGTAGAGTGCTGCTCGGATCAAAGAAAGTTACACCACTTGTTCATAATTCTTGTCCCAGTTTTGATTCTATGCATGTGATCTTCAAATTATGTAGTATGGATGTGTAGGTTGTTCTAGTAGAATTTTACTTAGTATTATTTTGCAGGTGCGATGATTTTGTAGTATGCCATGAGTAACTCTATACTTAGGATTTCTCTAAAGTACCATTGGGGGATTCGCAAGACAAGAAATTTTCTAAGTATAAAGGCTCTCTAGAGCGATCTTTTCTTCTCAAATCCACTTCAAAATAAAACTAAGTTTTCTTCTGGGCGGAATGGTTGTCGGATCAATGAGTGAGACTTTGGTGGAGGACGGTCGCCTAGGAATCAAAGAAGTCTGCCATGTTTCAGAATTCAGAAGCTTCCAGTGCAACCACAATACATATGGGCTCTGTCTTGGCCTAGTACTTAGTAGGAAACCTTACCTGGGTACCAACATTTGGAGGTTCTTGGCACGGTTGGATCCAGAAGGTAGAGGAGCTACTAAGGGAAAGCCTCGCCATGGTCTTGTCTATAAAAGGACTTGATCGTGGATTGTGGGTAAAGTGCACAAACTCTCGAGAGTATTGCAATCTGATCGATCAACCGAGTTCACGGAAAAGAACACTTGAGCATCTGAAGGATGGAGCCTCTAAAGGATCTTCCTCTCTCTCTCTATCTTTCAAAACCTAAAGTTCTCTAAAAACCCAAGGCGTGAGTCATATCGCTATTGGGTGGGTTTTGGGAACTTGGTGAGTAACATCCAAGTGTTAGGTCGTTTGGACACTTGGTGAGTAATATCCTTGTGTGCCGATCGACCATATATTACTTAAAAAAATGTTTACAAAGTAGGGAAATCTTCTCTTCTTTTCCATACTTATGAAAAATTAGCTTTGAGCAAATGAACTCCATAGCCTAAACTAGCTTTGCATGTAGAGTTAGTCTTTTTCTTTCCTTGGTGTAGTTTGCCAATACATTCAAAGTATTGACCCAACTTGTTGGCTACACATCTTATGTGCAGAATCCGAAGATTGAAAGGTGCGTAGGGATCGCGAGTCTACACTCAACAAGCCTGGGGCGTTGATGGACTCAAGCTGCTTTATGTTTTCGCTGTTAATTGAGCTAGCTTATTGCTAAGCAAATTTGTAATAATTTCATACTCTGGATTCACCGTGTAATATGACTTTGTGTTTTACATGATATTCATCGACTGTGAGTGCTAGCTATTGATCCAGAGACTAGCATATATATCACAGGGACTTAGGATCTTTATTGATCCAAGGTCACAACAGATGGTATCAGAGCACATCGTTGCCTGTAGGACGTGACCCTAGGATTGGAACCACCTTTAACTTATGTGTCTTTATTCTTCTAAGTTATTTATCACGCACCTCTAGTACCTGCTTTTCCTCTACTTGTTTAAGTATCTAATTTTCTTTCTTCTAACTTAAACATGACAAGCTTCCTCTATGAAACTGTCGCGGACATCGAGCCCCTTCGCTTTGGTGGATGTCTAATGGATCTCCTCACACGTTTGGACCTTCCCCTGCCAACAATCCAGGGAAGCACAATGAAGAAACTCCACAAGGATGGCTGCTGGGGAGTCAAAGTCATCCAGCCAGGACAAGAGCGAGGCAAGCACCCGGAGGAGGACATAGCAATCCACATCGTTAGCGACTCCAAGGAGAAGCGATGCAGCCCGACCTACGGTCGTTACTACATCAAGGTCTCCAACTTACGCCAAGTCATCATGGACTCCAAAGGTGAATCCGTTCCTCTATGCGAGCCCACTTCCTACCCTATTGAATGGTATGCTACTTCATACTCTGTCACATATGCATGATAGATTCACACCGACCAGTACGGAGGCAAGGGAGGAAGCCCGGAACATCAAGCCCGACAAGACGGAGGCTTGGAAGAGGAGGCGGAAGAAGACAGATCGGCAGCTGCCAGGTCCCGGCGGTACTACCGGTCGGCAGAACCGGTACTACCGGTCCTAAGTCCGGTACTACCGGTCATGTCAGTGCCTGCGCGCACTAGTTGGGCCACAGCCCATGTATCCCCCTTTACTTACCTATTCGCCTAGTTTATCCCCAAACTACCCTTGTTTAGTGGCTGGCCTATAAATAGAGCCCCCACCCCTCATGTATCCCTTAGGCATAGATGATAGACTAAAGACAACCCCATTGTGTGGAATCTCTAGTTTTGCCTCATCCCCTTACCCAAGGGGACCGACTATCGTCACCAACCTTGATTGGACTTTGCATCACGCATCCATCGTTGAACAAGGCCTTGGAGTTCGATGTCTCATCTCCAAGTTGTCAAGACCCTCCCCAAGGTGTTCTTCCCTCTCCGATGTGGATTTGAGGGAGCACGTTGACCGATCTTTCCTTGCGAGGATTCTATCGGACCAATGGCCGCCGTTCGGGAGCAATCGGCCTTGTATCGTGTGAGTTTTGCGTGTGTTCATCGTGTTCTTCGCGAGGTGTGTGTTCGCTTCCGCTACCTTCTCCCTTTCCCCTTGCTTTCCCATCGATTTGACCACGAGATCCGTGAAGATCGGGCCACCCAAGAGGTTAACCCCTCCATCAAGAAGGCCCTTAGCATCAACTTGCAGCAGCTCATTGGTCGCCTATGTGGACGCCATCACGAGGTTCTCCAAGGACACTTTGGCGGCCTTTTTGGAAGGCGAGATGAGGAAGGAATTCCCATGGAGTTAACCTTTGAGGAAAGGGCCTCTACCAAGCGCCGAAGGACCCAATATCAATACTTAGAGTGCCACATCCATGATCTTGAAAAGGGTAGCTTCCTCGAGATGCTAAGGAACGATGAGCTATGTGCTCTCATCAAGGAGAAGGATGAAATAATCAAGCAGCAGGAGGAGGCAATGAAGGTCCAAGATATGAAGTTCCAGGACCAAGAGAAGAAGTTCGCTAACCAAGAGCTAACCAAGAGAAGAGGGTGATAACTAAAAACAAGAGGATTAGGGAACTCAAACAGGAAATCGAGGGAACTGAAGTACAAACCGAGGGCCTCTGCAAGATAATCAATGATGTGCGTGCTTCCAAGAGAGACTTGGCAAAGCAACTTGAAGCCGCGAAGAAGTCAAGCCTAGTGGAGGAACTGTAAGGCGAGAAGGAGGGACTTCAGGAGCAGCTAGAAGCCACTACCAAGAAGCTGCAGGATGAGATAAAGGACCTCCAAGAGAAGCTTGAAGCCACCACAAAGGATATGGAGCTGTACAAGACAACCCTAGAGCAGGAAGGCTACTCGTTCGAGGACAAGGAAGAGGAAGGTGTGGAGTATGTGTAGTAGTTGGACCACCTTTAAATTCGTTATTCACGATTGTAATAAATAACAAGACATGTTTGGTTTAGTTAAACTTGGATGAATTCTGTGTTAAACTTGTGCTGCTTGTGTCTTGTGTGCCTTGTGTGTTTTCATAAGGGTAGGAGTTTACTACTTAGTCTTTCTGTCTATTTCTTAACTTGTTGCTCAAACACCACAGATGCCGCCAACACGTGTGAACACAGAAATTCCTCCAGAGATTGCACAACTTTTGGCTACTCAGAACCAGCTGATCCAACTGCTCACTCAGAACATGCAAAAAAAAAACAACAACGCGCCACCTCCACCGCCACCTCAACAAGATCGCTTGACTCGGTTTTTGAGGTTGAACCCACCTACCTTCACTAGCAGCGCTAAACCAATCATTGCGGATGACTGGCTCCGCACAATAAACAAGAAGTTAGACACCATTCAAGCTGTCGGAGCCGACAGGGTGCGTTATGCCGCGCACCAGCTTGAAGGACCTGCAGCAGAATGGTGGGATAACTACCAAGTCACCTACCCGGATATTGATGCTATCACTTGGAATCAGTTCGAGTTAGCTTTTCGCACTCATCACGTGGTTGCTGGTGTCATGACTCTGAAAAGGCGCGAGTTTCGTGACTTACACCAGTTGCACCGTTCTGTCATCGAGTATGGTGAGCTTTTCAATAACCTCGCCCATTATGCACCCGATGACGTTTCCACTTATGCCAAGAGGCAGGAGGAATTCTTAAGAGGACTCAATGATGAGATATCGATTCAGCTTGTGGCTCAAAAGTTTGACAACTTTCAGGAGCTCTTGGAAAGGGCCATTGTGGTTGAATCCAAAAGAAAGAGCATAGAGAACCGCAAGAGGAAGTCTAACCCTCACAAGCACTCTGTTCCGTACCAGAAGCAGCGCACTTCCTCACCACCACCTTATAACGGTAATGGCCACAACCATAATGGTCATCACCATGGCGGTCACAAACATAATGGGCATAAAACCCGCAATGGAAATGGCAGCAATGGAAAGGATCTCAGTGAGGTGACATGCTTTAAGTGCAACAAGACAGGGCACTATGCAACCACTTGCCCCAAGAAGAAGAATGGCAATGGCAATGGCAATGGCAATGGACACAACCATGGTAATGGAAACAGGAAGAAGCCAAATCCGTTTGTCAAAGCCACAGTGAATCATGTCTCTATGGAGGATGCTTGTGACGCACCGGACTCCGTGATTGGTAAGTTCAAGCTCAATTCCATTCCCGCAGTTGTTCTTTTCGATACAGGTACATCACATTCATTCATATCAAGGGTATTTGTGGATAGAGGCAAGATACCTACGGAGACTATAAATTCTCCTCTAAGGGTAAGTTCTCCTGGAGGAGAAATAGTGGCAAACTCCGGTTGCCGGGGGTTAGAACTAAGGATTGGGACACACATCTTCCCCACAAGTCTAGTAGTTCTGGAGTCACAAGGTTTAGACATAATCTTGGGCATGAATTGGATGACTGTATATGAAGGAGTCATAGATTGTGCCAAAAGGACTGTCACACTCACGACACCGGAAGGGAAGAGGATTCGTATCAAGTCCAATTTCGCACTTAAGGAAGTTATGGTGAACTCTCTTAAGAGGGTTAGCTTGGAGGATGTACCCATTGTGAAGGAATACCCAGATGTCTTTCCAGAAGAGTTACCCGGGATGCCTCCCGACCGTGATATTGAGTTTCTCATCGACTTGATGCCAGGCACAGGGCCGATAGCCAAGAGACCATACAAGATGGATGTGGACGAGTTGAAGGAACTCAAGAAACATCTTAGGGAACAATTGGAAAAGGGATTCATTCAACCCAGCGCCTCATCTTGGGGAGCGCCTGTCCTATTCGTGGAAAAGAAGGATAAAACCAAGAGGCTAGTTGTGGACTACCGCTCGTTGAATGAAGTGGCGATCAAGAACAAGTACCCCCTACCTAACATCAATGACCTGTTTGATCAGCTAAAGGGAGCCAGTGTGTTCTCAAAGATCGATCTGCGATCTGGTTACTTTTAGCTAAAGATTCGAGAACAGGATGTGCCCCAAACAACCTTCACCACAAGATATGGATTGTATGAGTACACCGTAATGTCGTTTGGACTAACCAATGCCCCGACATACTTCATGACCATGATGAACAAGGTGTTCATGGAATATTTGGACAAGTTTATCGTGGTATTCATAGATGATATACTTATATACTCCAAGGATGAGAAGGAACATGAGAAGAATCTGCGCCTAATTATGGAGAAGCTAAGGGAACACAAGTTGTATGCCAAATTCAGCAAATGCGAGTTCTGGTTAAAGGAAGTGGGTTTCCTTGGTCATGTTGTGTCAGCAAAAGGAGTTGCCGTAGACCCTAGTAAGGTAGCGTCCGTAACTGAATGGGAGTCGCCCAAGAATGTGGGGGATATTAGGAATTTCTTCGGCCTCGCAGGATATTACCGGAGGTTCATTGAAAACTTACCCATGACAGAACTGTTGAAGAAGGAAAAGAAGTTCCTATGGACCGAGGCATGTGAAGCAAGCTTTCAAGAGTTGAAGAAACGCCTCGTAACGGCACCAGTGCTATGTCTGCCTGATATCCAAAAGGATTTTCAAGTCTATTGTGATGCTTCTCGACAAGGACTTGGAAGTGTATTGATGCAAGATGGGAAGGTGGTGTCCTATACCTCTCGACAACTTAAGAACCACGAACACAACTACCCCACACATGATTTGGAACTTGCGTCTATGGTACATGCACTCAAGGTATGGAGACACTACCTCATGGGCAAACATTGTGATGTGTTCATGGATCATAAGAGTTTGAAGTACATCTTCACCCAAAAGGAGTTGAATATGAGGCAAAGAAGGTGGCTTGAACTGATTAAGGATTATGACTTGGATTTACAGTACCACCCCGGAGAGGCAAATGCGGTAGACGATGCCTTAAGTCATAAAGTTTATGTGAATAGACTTACCGTAGGGGAACTACTAGAGGATTTATGCAAGCAGTTTAAAGATCTCAGGCTAGAAATAGTTCCGAAAGGACACGTAGCGACTATGGAAATAGTGCCTACTCTTGAAGAGAGAATCAAGGAAGCACAAAAGGTAGATAAAGTGTTGGAAGAAATAAGAGTCAAAATAAGTGAAGGGAAGACAAAAGATTTTCGTCTGGACGAACAAGGAACCCTTTGGTATGGAAAGCATTTGTGCGTTCCCAATGACTCCGATATCAGAAAGTTTATTTTACAATAGGCTCATGATTCACCATACTCAATTCATCCGGGCAACACGAAGATGTATATGTATGTGAAGGATAGATTCTGGTGGAATAATTTGAGAAGAGAAATTGCCGAGTATATTTCCCTGTGTGATGTATGCAATAGAGTTAAGGCCGAGCATCAGAAACCGGCCGGATTGCGGCAACCACTACCTATACCCGACTAGAAGTGGGACAAGGTAGGCATGGATTTTATCACGGGATTGCCCTGGACTCGTTCAGGATTTGATTCTATCTGGGTAGTGGTGGGCCACTTTACCAAGGTGGCTCACTTCATCCCCGTTAAGACCACTTACACAAGTGCTAAGCTTGCCAAGATATATATGTCAAGGATTGTAAGTCTACATGGTGTTCCTAAGGGAATTGTATTAGATAGAGGCACCCAGTTCACTTCAAAGTTTTGGCGACAGTTACATGAGTCTCTTGGAACCAGACTAGAATTCAGTACTGCTTTCCACCCTCAAACAGATGGCCAAACAGAAAGGGTGAACCAGATTCTGGAGGATATGTTGAGAGCTTGCGCACTAGACTATGGGTCTAGTTGGGATGATAACTTGCCGTATGCTGAGTTCTCGTACAACAACAGCTACCAGACAAGTATCAAGATGGCTCCGTTTGAAGTTCTATATGGTAGGAAGTGTAGGACTCCGCTGTTATGGAGTGGAGTTGGAGAATGTAGTCTGTTTGGACCTGAATTGATCAAGGATGCCGAGGAAAAGGTATGGCAGATTCAAGATAGGCTAAAGGTAGCCCAATCCCGACAAAAGAGTTATGCTGATTCCAAGCGCAGGGATGTGACTTATAAGATAGGGGACCGTGCGTACCTCCGAGTTTCACCACTGCAAGGAGTTAAGAGGTTTGGAATCAAGGGTAAGTTAGCCCCACGATTCATAGGACTGTATAAGGTTCTGTCCCGTAGAGGAGAAGTTGCTTATCAGTTGGGGTTACCAGAAGGACTAACAGTTCATGATGTGTTTCATGTGTCACAACTAAAGAAGTGCCACCCGAAAATGGCCGAAACACCGCTAAGAGATACAGTTCCCCTGGATGAGGTTCAATTGGAGAATGACCTTACCTATGAGGAAAAACCCATCAAAATACTGGAAACAGCCGAAAGGATTACCCGCACCAAGACTATCAAATTCTGCAAAGTCCAATGTAACCACCATTCCGAGGAAGAAGCCACGTGGGAACGTGAAGAAGATTTGAAGGCGGAACACCCACACCTATTTGCTAGCCAATCTGAATCTCGGGGACGATATTCTTCTTAAGGGGGGTAGGTTTGTAACATCCCAAATTTCATATTAAGATGTTACTAGAAGCATGCATCATCCTTGCATCATTGCATCCTATAAATTAAAGTTGCATCAAAACCCTACCATCAAACCTAACAAAACCCTAATAAAAATTCCTTTATGTGAGCAAGAATGAAGTAATCTTGCTTGACCTTTCTAAAACTATGTAAAACTATTAATCTCTGGTTCTATGATGACCACCTCCTTTTTACAAAAACTTAGAAACTGGTTTCATTGCTTTTGGACTTGTTATGCAAAAGATATTAAAGATTTAGTGAAACAGAAATGGAAAAGATAAAGAATAAAAAAACCTACTGCCTAACTTGCTAGGCCGGCTGCACCAGCCCACTAGCGCGCGCATCGCCTAACCACCAGCGCCCAAGCCGCCAGCCCGTAGCCGCCTGCTTCCGCTGACAGCCCGGGCCCACGCATCATCCCCTTCCTCCCTGCAGAAACCGCATCGCCGCCGTGTGCTGAGCGGACTCCGGCCGATTCGGAGGAGAATCTGTGACCCCCTCGCCAAGTTTCGTCGACCATATAAACCCCATGACCCTGGTGCTTCGAAACCCTAAAAATCCCTCGATCTCTCGCCGCCAGGCCGCTGTTTGCAAACGTGATTCCGATCTCACCGGAGTAAGGCTCGGTCGAGCTCGGGGCAGAGGATTCCGAGCCTCTCCTCTGCTTCTATTCCTCTCCACGTGACCCTCTCGTTTGACTCTCTCTTCTCACAAATTTTTGCCTTGCCTCTCACAGCACCGCGACCACAGTTGCTCGTCGGAGCATGGCCAGGGACGAGGAAGGACGGCGGAGCTTTGCCGATAGAAGAGGAAGCAAGGGGCGCGGCCAAGGACACGAGCGTGACCGCGAGGACCTACTGCACCCTGTCGACCACACCGCCGCCTTGGGAAGCCACAGGATTGCCGCCGACCATCACCACCGACGCCACCGCCGCCAGTCGCCGCCATTGGGAGGAAGGTAAGCTCGCCCCCCTCTCTTAGCCCTTAGATCAAGGACGAACGGCGCAGATTAGATCCTTAGATCGAAGGGGTACCGACGAATCACGATGTGCCGCATGGCAGTCCGCGTCAGCGCGCCGCGTCAGCCCGCTTCGTCTAGCTGGACCAATCAGGAGTCACCATTTGTCGTGCATATGTTAGGGTTAGATTTAAATTGGCAGATTGTATTTAAATGTTGCAAAATTCATAGGAATTCAACCGTTTGGCCAAAAATTGTGTATAATATACTGTTGGATTCACAAAATTGAGTAGAACATAGATCTGAAATAATTTGGTGAGTTGGTAGTAGCATTTTCTGTGTAGAATGTAATCTCTAGATTGGAGTATTTAATTCATAGAGATACATTTAGAACTTCGTTCTAGTTGATTCTTGTTGCGTTGGATTTGTTTTTACAATGCCTACTGACTAAACTTATAAAACCTTGCTTAAGATCTTTAGATCTGATTCGGGGCTAATTAGATGGTTGGATCTCCTTATGAGCCTATAAATTAAAGTAATGATCCAAATTAATTAAAATTTGTGGGAAAACTAATACTAACAACATCCCCAACACATTAGCAACCCAATAAATATACCTTGATCAAATTAGAACACAATATTGCATATCCCCATGTTGCATGCATGCATATTATTTTGTGGCATTATATTTTTGTGCAAGTTGTTAGATCTATGTTTGTGTTTCGTTAGATTGTTCGGAGTGCGCTGAGGAGTACTATTGTGTAGAGTGCTGCTCGGATCAAGGCAAGTTACACCACTTGTTCATAATTCTTGTCCCAGTTTTGATTCTATGCATGTGATCTTCAAATTCTGTAGTATGCATGTGTAGGTTGTTCTAGTAGAATTTTACTTAGTATTATTTTGTAGGTGCGATGATTTTGTAGTATGCCATGAGTTACTCTATACTTAGGATTTTTCTCCTCCTAATAGGTCACCCCTGTTTTTGCTAAGTCCTTGCTATGTTGTATATAAATAAAGTACCGTTGGGGGGTTCACAATACAAGAAATTTTCTAAGTATAAAGGCTCTCTAGAGCGATCTTTTCTTCTCACATCCACTTCAAAATAAAACTAAGTTTTATTCTGGGCGGAATGGTTGTCGGGTCAACGAGTGAGACTTTGGTGGAGGACGGTTGCCCAGGAATCAAAGAAGTCTGCCATGTTTCAGAATTCAGAAGCTTCCAGTGCAACCACAATACATATGGGCTCTGTCTTGGCCTAGTACTTAGTAGGAAAGCTCACCTGGGTACCAACATTTGGAGGTTCTTGGCATGGTTGGATCCATAAGGTAGAGGTGCTACTAAGGGAAAGCCTCGCCATGGTCTTGTCTGTAAAAAGGACTTGATCGTGGATTGTGGGTAAAGTGTACAAACTCTCGAGAGTATTGCAATCTGATCGATCGGCCGAGTTCACGGAAAAGAACACTTGAGCATCTGAAGGATGGAGCCTCTAAAGGATCTTCCTCTCTCTCTCTATCTTTCAAAACCTAAAGTTCTCTAAAAACCCAAGGCGTGAGTCATATCGCTATTGGGTGGGTTTTGGGAACTTGGTGAGTAACATCCAAGTGTTAGGTCGTTTGGACACTTGGTGAGTAATATCCTCGTGTGTCGATCGACCATATATTACTTAAACAAATGTTTACAAAGTAGGGACATCTTCTCTTCTTTTCCATACTTATGAAAAATTAGCTGAGCAAATGAACTCCACGGCCTAAACTAGCTTTGCATGGAGAGTTAGTCTTTTTCTTTCCTTGGTGTAATTTGCTAATACATTCAAAGTATTGACCCAATTTGTTGGCTGCACGTCTTATGTGCAGAATCCAAAGATTTAAAGGTGCGTAGGGATCGCGAGTCTACACTCAACAAGCCTGGGGCGTTGATGGACTCTAGTTGCTTTATGTTTCCGCTGTTAATTGAGCTAGCTTATTGCTAAGCAAATTTGTAATAATTTCATACTCTGGATTCACCGTGTAATAATGACTTTGTGTTTTACATGATATTCATCGACTGTGAGTGCTAGCTATTGATCTAGGGACTAGCATATAAATCACAGGGACTTAGGATCTTTATTGATCCAAGGTCACAACATGGATCTTGCATTAGTTCATAGGGGAAACTTTCCCGGTGTTAATTACTATTGTAGTTGATGCTTTTGAGTGGAACCATTGGATTATTGTTTATGTTCATATTGTTATCCATTATCATATCATCTTTGATCTTTATCCATATGATGTCTTGTGAGTAGTTCGTTTAGTTCTTGAGGACATGGGAGAAGTCATGTTGTGGTGTCTTGTGAGTAGTTCATTTAGTTCTTGAGGACATGAGTAGTTCGTTTAGTTCTTGTGGATTTGTGTTGAGTTATTATTCAATGGTTAGTATTTAAGTTGTGGTGCTATTCTTCTAGTGGTGTCATGTGAACGTCGACTACATGATACTTCACCATTTATGGGCCTAGGGGAATGCATTGTGTATTTGGCTACTAATTGTGGGGTTGCCGGAGTGACACAAACCTAAACCCCCGTTAAGACACCTTTGCATAAGGGAGTGTAGGATCTCAGAGTTTAAGGCTGTGGTTAGATTTATATCTTAATTACTTTCCTGTAGTTACAGATTTTTGTAGGGGGTTTAATCACAAGTATGTATTAGTCTAAGTAAGGTCGATACATTAGCACAGGTTCACCCACACAACACTTACAACACCAAATAAGAGTACTTAGCTATATGAAGCGAACGCACTTGACAGAATTCCCATGTGTCCTCGAGAACGTTTCGTCCTTATAAGTATTTCCATCGGCTTGTCCTTTGCTAAGAAAGGATCGGGCCACTTGATACGTTTTTTCTTTATTACTTGCACTTTGTTTTGTTGCTCTATCAGAAAACCACTAAAAATTCGTTTGCTAAGTATTTACAGAGATTTCCTGCTCCATACCACTAGTCAACACCTTCTGCTCCTTGTTGGGATCGACACTCCTATTTATCGAAAGTAGTACGATACACCCTCTATACTTATGGGTCATCACTAAGTCATGCCTAATCATGGTGGAAACTTGCAGCATCACCATAGTGAGCAATCCATGAAGCATCCTCGGAAAAAAATATAGAAAAATATGCACGATGCTCTTGGTAAATAAAAGGATTGCTGATATGCTCACTATCTGTTGCCTTGTCATTTTTATATGGGATAGCTCCTGTGTCATGGGGCAAGGGGTACCCAGTTAGCGGTTCTCTATGATACACATATACTTACAATGACAAGAACTTGCTTGTGACTAAAGTTGAGTAGCATGAGGAACGGCCCTCGTACTCAAGGGACATGAGATTGCAAACTTATGATTTGTCAAGCATATACTCCATACTTTGTTCACTTTAACCTTAATCACATCAAGATGATGATAGGGGCAATGAGAGATGAAATCTAATAAGTACCATAATTTTTGGAAGCTCTTTATGAAATTTGAAATACCTGCTTCCCTCTGTGAAGGGCCTTTCTTCCTACTTTTATATCGAGTCTCCACCTTCTTTCTTTAGGCACCAATTAAGATAGCATAGTTGTTATTCTTAGTTCTATGTGCATTGTCCCAAAACTTATTGATTGATTCATAATGTTGATATTGCTTGTTCTTGAACTATTTGTATCTAGTCACCCTTATGAACTTTGAAGGTGTCTTATGCATTTATGTTTTGCTTCTCCATGAGGGAGCTGAATACCACTATGCTATATTTTCTATATGTGAAACAAACAAACATCTCTCAATGCATTGTTATTCATGACCTTTGTTTGTATCCTTTCATGTTGCAACTTAGTTGTTATGTCTTATTGTTAGAACTACATCTTTCATGCTCATGTTTAAAGTACTTTGATCCCAGATTTCAATGCTTTGCAAATGGTTTGATCAAGATTGTGATGGTGCATGTCACCTTAAAAAACATTCTTTTTATCACTTACTTACTCGAGGACGAGCATGAGTTAAGCTTGGGGATGCTTGATACGTCATAGATGTATCTATAATTTTTGATGATTCCATGCTTGTTTAGTATCAACTTTGATATGCTTTGTCTATAATTTGAGGTATTTTTATACATTTTCTGGGACTAGCCTATTAACAAGATGCCCAGTGCCAGTTGCCTATTTTATGTTGTTTTTGGTTTCAGAAAAGCTAGTAAGGAAATATTCTCGTAATTGGACGGGACAAAAGCCAAAGTCAATATGTTACCGGAACGAACACAAAGACCGAAGGGCAGCTGAAGGGGGGCCACACCCTAGGGCCATGCAGGTCCACCCTAGGGCGCGCCACCCTATGGTGTGGGCCCCCTGGCCGGCCTCCTGCCTTGCCTCTTTGCCTATAAAAGCCCCCTGATGCAGAAACCCTAAGAACCCGATTAGATCTCCACGAAATAGTCTGTATCCGCCGCTACCATTATACCTAGATCGGGGGGATCTGAAGCTCTTCCTGGCACCCTGCTGGAGGGGAGAGATCATCCCTGAGGCCTTCTTCATCACCATGCCAGCCTCCTATATGATGTGTGAGTAGTTCACCCTTGGACTAGGGGTCCATACAATAGCTAGATGGTTGTTTCTCCTCCTTTGTGCTATCATTTTTAGATCTTGTGAGCTCCATTCATGATCAAGATCATCTATCTGTAATCATACATGTTATGTTTGTGGGGATCCGATGGATATTGAGATACTATGTCGGATTGATTATTGATTCTATCATGTCATATTGATTATTGATTCTATCATGTATGTGTTGTTTGTGATCTTGCATGCTCTCCGTTGCTAGTAGCTATCTTGGCCAAGTAGATGCTTGTGACTCCAAGAGGGAGTATTTATGCTCGATAGTAGGTTCATTCCTCTAGTAATCTGGGGAAGTGACAGGAATCTCTAAGGTTGTAGATGTGATGTTGATACTAGGGAGAAAACAACAATCTTTTGTTCATTTAACAATTGTATTGTTTACTTTACACACATTGCTTAATGCAATTATCCATTGCTTGCAACTTAATACTGGAGGGGGTTCGGATGATAACCTGGAGGTGGATTATTAGTCATAGATGCAGTTTGATTACTGTCTATGTATATTGTTGTAATGCCCAATCAAATATCATAGGAATCATTGTCTTGGGGAATCGACATGACACTTGAGTTGTGGTCTTCGAGGGGACGCCTTACTACGACTACCCTGCCATGGTGGTTACCTAACGAGGTCATAGGGGTTAACTCAGGGCTGTTTTAATGGTTAGTGACGCTTCTTCTTGGTCCTTCGTCAGGGTGGTGGCAGGTTATCTCCAGAGGGGTTGTCTTCACTTTGAATTCTTGGTGTTTCTTTGGATTGATGACGGTGTAGACTTGTTGTCTTCAGAAAATTTTCCTTCAAAAAAAAATTCAGAGTGTTTGTGGTATGCGAGGACTTCTAGTTGGTTCGAGAGGGGGTTGAGTAGGGACGCTGCTCCTTTGGGGCGATTAGGACTAAAGCACGAATAGGGGTTGTCAGAGGTTTCTTTATGTGGCCATCCTGCCAAGGAGGTTTTTTTAGCTATGGGGTTGTGAAGGTTAGCGTCGGGATACGCCAACAAAGTGATCATACAAATGGGATCGGAGGGTCCTAGGCAGACAAGCAACACATTCCAAGCATCATACACACACATGACAAGCAAACAAGGCACACCATCGGTACTAAGGGGTGACTACACACCATCAGGGGAATGCTATATTGGGGATGCTAATCCTAAGTACGGACGTTACAGGGGTCTTGACTTTTGTATTGCCATTTGTCGTCGGTGGCGTACTTGATCGATTTGGGGGCGATGAAGGACTCCGTTGGTAGAGCGATCTTGTAGTGTCTTTCGTCATTGGTAGCTCTTTTGTTTTGCTTGTCTCGGGGTCTCTTCATTCCGGGATCTCCGTCTTCATAGTCTCCGGTCGGACTTTGTTTTTGCAAACGGAACCTTTGAAGTAGATGAGATATAGAGTAATCCATTTTCAAGTCGTTTAAGTCAGAGAAGGTGAGATAAGAAATCCTTTGAAAAGCTTTTGAGAAAATAGTTTTCGAAAGTCGGTGTTTTTGGAAATAGGGGTTGTCCTGTCTAACGTCCATGCTAACTAAGGTCTCCTACAGTCAGGATGGCTCTGATACCAAGTCTGTGACACCCCAAATTTACGGTCCGAGAATATCCGTTATGCATTCAATTCATGTTCCCATGATCACTCTGTGAACATAACCGACTAGTATCATTACATCATCCGTACAGTAACGAGTACAATACTTACCAAGTGGCCATTATGGCGAGTACAACACAAGTAGCGGAAGTCTTCAAGCACAGAGCCCATGTCATGCCTTAACCTATAGGCAACTGACTGGGAAGACGACCTATCTCACATAGACATCAGCACCTTTATTACTTCTTAACATCTGCAAATATGGCCAAGTAAATAGCCAGGGACAATTGCCAGTAAGTACTTTGAATGTACTCGTAACCCACCTTAAGATAACAATAAGTAAAGGATATGCAGTATGGTTGTGGTAGGATGGCTCAATAAGAGGTTCTTTTGTAAATTAGTTTCTCTTGTAGATATAGCATGTCTCTATATCTTTGTTGAAAACTTTTGTAAAACATTTTTGGGAAACCTTTTTGAAAAGTTTTAGAAATCACTAGGATTGGGTCACCCATTTGTTCTTCCTTCCGGTCATCTCATGACCAAACTCCTTCCTCCTTTTCCCGACCATCCCATGGTCAAATCATTTTGAAGACATTGCTTTTCTGAAGTCCTTTTAGAAATCAAAACCATTACCGATGTACATCCGCCAGCACAACCGTCCATGACCGAGGACTCGGCTATTCGAATAGATTTACACTCTGCAGAGGTTGTACGCTTTACACACACCATCCGATTACCCGTCCCTGATCCACACCGATCGTGGGTCGAATAACCGGTCAAGACCTTATGAATGCCCTCTCCAATACAAGTGCCTACCCTATGAGGTTAACCCCCTCAACACCGGGACGCCCTATATAGTAACCAGCTAACTGGAGCGCATTTTGCACCTCGACGGGTGTGCGCTTTCAATGAGGGGCTCATAGTATCGCGCGGAGGCCCGTAGACCCTTTGTTCCTTCTCCCGGTCGATGCTACGCATGGACCGTTGGACAGAGAAGGCCCACCCTCCGGGGATTGTTTACCCTTGTAGTAGTGTGAGGCACCTATGTCAGATTAGACAAACTTCTAGCCCAGCCCCGTCCCATTCCAGAGTAATGTGGTTGCACGGGTTAATTGCGCTAGCTTCAAAACTGGCCAGCCCGGTTGTTTTCGTAAACATTTTTCCTCCTTCTTTTGCCTATCTTTTGTAAAACAAAACCTTTCTCATACTTGGTAGGCCACGCCTCACCAAGGTTTTCACATAAAACATTTTTGTAAGTCTTCTCCCGGGGTTTTCCCATCCTACACTTTTGTTTAGGCTAAAACGGGGTCTCCAAAGGGTTATGGTGTTAAGCACCATCTACCATACTAAGGTAAGGTAGGTAAGAAACAAGTGGGTTATACTTAATGGTACTAGGGGGCAGTTATTTGGAGGAGCCAAACATTCCCCATATAAAGTATATAATAGTAAAACCAATGCACTTTGCATAAATGAGTAGATAAAACATGCATAGATAAAATAATAGGACAAGGGGTATGAGCAAGAAGGTGGCTTTCCTGTTACCAGCGAGATGTCCCATGACTTATTTAGAATACCATAATACCGAAGACAATAATAATACGAGAAACCCGATGCTTCCTTCTTCTCGGCGTCACACAATCGCAACTATCGCCGTTATCGAGCATACATGCAAACAAGCAACACACCAATCAATACAAGGCATACAAGCATCAAACCATATAGCAAACAAATAATAGGTGCATGATATACAACAGTAGGGTGTTGGAGGATTGGTGATAAAGATTCGCAGAAAGATTTGGAGGCATTAGGGAAAAAGATGCTTTTGGAATTATAGTCTAAGAACTACCTAGGATAGGGGTTTTTGACCAAGGGTTTGATATGTATGATACCATTGTATAAAAATGATACTATCAGATAAGTATCGATAAAATGAATCCAACAAAAGTGGTTTCACTCTTTTATCAATTTCCAAATATTTATAGTGATTTTTATAGTGGATAAAACTCTAGTTTTAGGAAATAATTCTCCAGAATTGTTCTGGAGTTCCAAAAATTCTTTACTTGGATGATTAGGTATTATTTGATGGACTTATTCATGAGGAGTTGGAATCACCTCAAAACAATTATCAGAATGCCCTGGAGAAATCCCCAAAGATAGTTCTGGATGGGATTTGTGTTTTTCATCAGATTTATTTTATAGATGATTTTCGGTGATTCCGGGGACACATGGTAGGTACTAATAATACCTTTCCATAGAAATTGGAATCAAACTTTTTGGAGTTGTAGAGATACTGTAGTGATTTTATTAATGAATAAACCTTGCATAGAAGAGTTTAATTCACTAAAATTCAACAGAGACTCATAAAATTACGAGCTTCTGGATTATGAAATTTATGGTTATGTGTGTTCAAGGGGAGTTGGAATTAGGTCAAAACCTCACTTGGTTTGATCTAGGGAAGTTTCTAAATGCAGAAAAGGCTTTATTTTCTTATTTTTGCTACCAGTAAAGTAGGAAGCAAGTGGGTATGGGGCCAGTGGGACATGAAAGGTATGGACAGTATATTTCATTTGCAATTGGTCCTACTCCATTTGGAGATACCAAACTCTCTAGAAGGTTTTATTGGTGGATTTGACATATGTGGCCACTTTAATTTCTAAGGTCTAGTCATGCAATATTTTGGTTAGGCAATGGTACAGCATGTTTGACAAAACATGTGTTTACTATAATAAATTTGGATCTGGGCCATTTGGATCAGATGGCGATCGACGGCGCTGGCTCGTCTTCTCCCTCGCAAACAGGAGAGCTGGGAGGAAACCCTAACCGACGACAACGGCGCCCGGGAAGGCTTGTCGGGGCCTCGGGAGGCGACGGCGAGGGTGCAAGACGAAGCGGTGCACACCGACGAGCTCGGGGAGGGGCGTCATGGGGGGTCTTGGCGTTGGGAGCGGTCTGTCGTGGAGACGTCCGAAGCGAGCTCGTCGATGCTCGCCGGAGCTGCTGCTGGGCCCTTTCCTGCGCAAGAGAAACCAGATGGGGAGGGTCAGAGGACGTAGAGGAGGGAAGGGGAGCTACATGCAGAAGGGGAGGAGCTCGGGAGAGTGAGTCTTGCTCATTTTTTGAGGGGGAGGATGAAGCTCTTCTCCCTTTCATCCTCGAGCAGAGAAGGGCAAGGGGGAGGGAGGGGGTGTTCTGGGAGGTTAGAGGGAGCAAATGAGCAACTAAGGGAGGCTAGGGTAGCCTCTGGCCTATTTAAACCGAAGAGGAATGGGGGTAGGATGTACAATGTCCATGGGGAGCATTGAGGGAGTGCTGGCTAGGGATAGGGCTATGTGGGTGGTGGAGTGGGTCCTGCTGGTGTGCTCTGGTCGTGCAGAAGGGGTGGAGTG
The DNA here is from genome assembly GCA_916181665.1 of Avena sativa. Lineage (NCBI taxonomy): Eukaryota > Viridiplantae > Streptophyta > Magnoliopsida > Poales > Poaceae > Avena > Avena sativa. Next base: position 226,626,738 of record OV702296.1, read on the forward strand.
ATGCGGTGTAGCAGCTGCAAGAGTTTTAAATGGCATGAAGGGACATGACCCTTGTCCCTCTTATAAACAAGCACAAAGGACAAGAGGAAAGGTGGTGGGGTACTGTAGTGCTATAGTGATGTCGACCAGGGGAGTGATGAGTGCTGGAGTGAAGTGTTTGACAAGCTTGGGAAAGGTTGGATTTGGTTTTGATTGAATAGTTTGGTTAGTTTGCCCATTTGAACAAAACTAAGGTTATGAAGGAAGTCCAAGTTTTTACTTTGGACAAGATGGGGAAAGGGTACTGGTAGAAGGGTATGGTCCTTGTACACCTCTAGGATTTATTTGGGATTTTTATAAGGATTATAACCCCATTTAAATGCATTTATTCAAAAAGTGTTGTAGTAGAATACGGAAGCTAAAATGATATTTTTACATTGGGAAAGCTTGGTTTTTTATGTGATATGGTCCTAAATACCATAGTACATGTCGTGGGAATGACCACGGCAGATGCTGCAATCGGCAGCGAGTAGTAGAACGAAGGGCAAGGGCGGCCAGCCATCTGCGGTGCGAGATGAGGGCGGAGACATAGGGTTTTACCTAGGTTCGGCCCCCCGGATGGTAAAGACCTACTCTTGCTAGATTGTATTATGTTGGAGGTACAATGGGCGAGCTCGGTGGCTAGGCGGCGAGTCACTTGGGTGGATGATGGAACGTGCCTCTACACGCCCTGTAGGGAGGTTTATATAGACTCACCTCCCCCTAGGGTTTACATATCTCAACCGAATCAGTTAAGGTTTCGGTACTCGTTTAACCTAATCCGACTGGGCCTATCTACTCTCCTGGGCCTTCAGCTTCCAGTCGCTTGGATCCACGCCAGGTCTTGATCCAGTCGCCGTCTTGCAGGCCCACTCGCCAGTTCCTGGGCCAGTCGGAAAATGTCCTGCTGGGTATACCCCGTTAGGCATATCCCCATCAGTAGTCCCCGAGGCCGTCGTTGATTGGGCGCAGGTGGTTGCTGGCAGTCGGAGCATACGGCTTCAATGCGGACATCCAGTCGAATCGGTGGCGGGCTCCTGAATAAAGGAGAAAACTAGTCATTCTGGTCGCAGCTTTGGCGAACGGGTCGGCGAAATACTCAGTCACTGTCGTAGTGATCGGGTCGGCGAGCCGAGTGGCTGAAGTTGGACCGTCAAACGCAGTCAAAACTAGCCGTTGGGGTAATCCAACGGTAACTTTTGGCGTAATCACCGCGTAGTAACGGCTCCCTAATTTGGTGGGTAAAAACCGCTATATAAAGGGAATGTAGGCGATCGGAGAACCACCTCCTCGTCATTTCCTCCGATTGCGCGCACCTCCGTTTTCCTCCGCATCGCGATCCAGCCGATCCACAATCCTCCGACCCCCACGAACCTTCCCGCCAATGGCCCCCTCCACCGAACCATGGGGCAGGTCCAAGTGCACGAGAGTGCTACTGGCGTCTTTCGAGGAGGCCGGGATCCTGCGCGCCGGTAGATGGCGCATCCCTGCGGCCGGAGAGGTGACTCCGGACCCGCGCGAGGGGGAATTCGTCTGCTTCACCAGCCACCTGGAACGGGGGCTAGGATTCCCCACATCTCTCTTCTTCCGGCGCTTCTGCGCCTTCTACGGGATCCAGCCATCGGACCTGGGCCCGCACAGCATCGAGCAGCTCGCCATTTTCGTGGCATTCTGCAAGTGCTACCTGGGTTGCAGGCCCTATTTCCCCATGTGGCAAGATCTGTTCCACGGGCGGATCAGTCGCGAAGAAGCAGGAGGCCCAATGCTTGCCGCGGGCGTCCTGACGTTTCAATTGAAGTCGAAGGCCTCCTTTTTTTATCTGATGCTACCTGCCAAGGCGGCGAGTGAATGGAAGAAGTCTTGGTTTTACGTCACCGAGGCGACTCCAGACGGCGAGGTGGCGATCCCAAGATACTCCGCCGACCGGCCCGAACCGCGCCGACTCCAAGTCGGCAAGCTTCCAACAGACCAGCGAATGGTTGTGGATGAGATGCTTCAGACCATCCGCGGCCTGAAGAAGAAAGGTCTCCAGACCATCAACTTGTACAACAGCTGGCTCGGGCGGCGACTCGTCCCCCTGGCCCGCCGTGACCACTATATGTACGAGTACACGGGCCGGGAGGACTCGGCGAAATCCTGCCTCGCCGAGTGGAAACTCGAGGACTACATCCCGGCGTTGAAGAAGATCACCCAGGCGGTGTACCTGGACGCGAAGGCCGGGGTCGCCCCTACACCGCGAAGCATCCAGCCCCAACGGTAAGTCACTTTCCATCATTCGTAGTCGCAGTTAATGTTGTCGCGGTTATACTGATACTGTCTCACGCCTATTGCAGTTATTTCAAGTGGTGGAAAGGTGGATTCCGCCGTAGACGACGCGAATTCGAGCTCGTCCGTCCAGGATGGGGGCAAATCGCCTCCTGCCAAGGGCGGCATCGACAGCGACAAGAGCGACGACGACGACGAATCCGAGGAAGAGGTCGCCCCGCTGGTTCGGAAAACTCGCGGGCAACGTCAGCACGAACTCGAGGCGAGTAGAAGCCTCGAACGTCATGACGATGACGACGACGAGCTTCCCGAGCTCACCTCGCATCGCGAAGCCACTCCGTCAAAGAAGAAGAAGAAGAAGAAGAAGAAGAAGGGGTGAAGGCCCTTCCAAAGAGGAAGACGAAGCCAGCGAGACAGGCATCTCCGCCTCATTCGTCGAGCAGCTCCGATGCCACCAGCCTGGCCAGGGATGAAGCGCCACAGACGATGGCGGTGCCGGATGTCACCGCCGTCCTGAGTGAGGTGCCTCTGGTCTCGATGCCTCCCCCGTTCGCCCTAGTCTCTGGGTCGGGGGCTGCTCCGGTCGCGGCAGCTTCGCCTCCCAGGGAAGCTCCCGCTGAAAATGTTTCGGAAGCTCCTGTTGCGGCCTCGACAACGAAGAAGTCGTCCGTGTCTTGGGCGCACGATGTCCTGGAGATGGGTCTCGGTCGTAAACTGGGCCCCGAACTGGAGAAGCCGGCTGGCATCCGCACGGGACTACGGTTCATACCAGTCGCCAAGTGAGTTTTATTCACATGTCTTGTTTTTCGTTGTACTTGAACCAATTTGCTCATGTAACCAATTTGCAGGACTGGAGTTAAAAAGATAGGCCATCCGTCCGTGGCCAAGGTGCCGCCAGTCGTCGCCGAGGAGGACCCCTCTTGGAAGAGGAAGGCTGATGAGGTCGCTGCCCCCACAGACAGTGCCAAGAAGGCCAAAAGCGACGAGGTCGTCACGGTGTCTGACGACACGACGATGGCTCTGAGTGATCCTGCGGCGGGGCGGCCTCGGCGATGAAGGAGGGTGCTCCCTCGTCTGGGGTGGCCGAGCCGGCCGCTTTTGGTGCCGGTGCATCCATCGTGACCTTCCCGCACTTCATGACCAGAGTGGCTACGGCGAGTGGTACCACGCCCTCGAGCCGCGCACCTGGGATCGCCGAGACAGAGGTCGAGCAACGTCGCGGGCACACTTCGGCTCTTCTCACATCCGTGGACGTGATACAGCTTCATGGCATGCTTGGCGCAGCCATCCAGGTATGTCCAGTCCCCGAGGATCGGGCCGCTGAGTTGCAGTGGTCGGATTCTTTTAGTGTCTCGTTTATATTTCTCGCGTCCAGTCCCCGAGTGCCTAGTCGCTGAATTTCAGCGGGTGGGCACTTAGGTTTTTTGGTCTCCAGTCCCCGAGTGCCTACTCGCTGAATTTCAGCGGGTGGGCACTTAGGATTTGTGGTCTCCAGTCCCCGAGTGCCTACTCGCTGAATTTCAGCGGGTGGGCACTTAGTTCTTCGTTTTTGTTAACTGTTTGACTTTTACGCAGGGTTTGCAACGTGAATCAGCCGACCGGCTTGCTGCGAAACGTCGCACGGAGAAGGAACTTGCCACCGTCCAAGAGGCGAACAAGGGACTCTAGGCAATTGCTGCGAAGGCAGAGGAGGTCCGCCAGGGCCTTGTCCCAGCGAGTGAATTGATGGCAGCTCAATCTGTGTTGAGCTCGGCTGAGAAGCGGATCGTCGACCTTGAGCGCGAGCTGAAGGAAGCGAAGGAGGAGGCGAGTTCGGAAGATGGGCGAGCCAAGGCTGCTGTTATAGCCGCCGCTGAGGAGCGTAAGGTCTCTGACGCCCTTGTTGCTGGGCTTCAGGACGACTACTCCTCTCTTCAAAGCTTCATCACAGATCTCTCCCACCCTTTGATTGGTGAGTGTGCCTGCCTCTGCCTGTGATATTTGCATTTTGTAATCTTTGATGTATTCACTGTCACCCTATGTCCACAGGTCGGATCATCGATAGCGCGGAAGAGGCGCAGTCGTTCGACACGCGGCAATGTGTAGCTGTTGGGCCACGCAGAGATAAAACAAAAACTTTTTCCTCTAACGTGGTGATCCCAAGATCTAGCTAAGGAAGAAGGCCACGAGGTTTACCACTAGACGCGCAGTTGCGGATTACTAATGAAGCGCGTCAGTTGATGCAGCGAAGTCCTCACGATCCGATCGTCCTGGTGCTGATCGCACAACACCTCTGCTGGTATCCACACGTACAAGGAGGAGCGCCGGCGGCGAACTGCTAGGTTCGTAACGACGGCTGGACTGCTGTGGAGCTAGGGTTTCCAACACATGGAATGACCTAACCGAACAACGATTAACCTTTTTGGGTTAAGGTGCTCCACTATATATAGGGAGTGAACGTGGGCTCTGCTCGTGTGACCCATTCACTAAAGCCCATATAACACTAGTCACCGTGAGTCCAACTCACTAACTTAGTCCTAATCAGGTTAAGGTCCAACCCAACCAGATTACATGTTCAGATCCAATCCAAACTTGCTCCCGCTCTTAAGTGTGTGACCCCGCAGGCTCATGGCTACTTGGACACGATTGGAGTCCGACTCTCAATCGATCAGTCGGTAGCGGCTCCTAGCAGAACGTGCCGACTCCCAAGTACCAAAGAGTCATGACAACTTGCCTTTCCAATGTGACTTACGTCCGAGTCCCTTTTGCCTCACGATATACCTTGTCATACTATAGGAGAATATATGTCATCCCTTAAATAGTCCGACTCTCTTCTCGATCCAAGATAAGTGATTCACCCGACTAACTCTTAGTCGATCGTCTCGGTCAACACTTAACCGAGTCGTGCATGGCCATGCTTTCCGAATCATATCTCACGAGAGGGCCCAGAGAATATCTCTCCGAGTGGAGGGGCAAAATCCCATCTTGGTTATTCACATCACGCAGCTTGATTCTCAGTCGACCCGAACCCTGCCTTTATAACTACCCAGTTATGGATCAGCGTTTGATAGAACCTAAGTCGGTGATCCTCAACTCGGACTATGCAACAACCTCAGGTCTAAGGATTACATTGATTGAGATATACAAATGACAGCTAGTTCGTTGTACCTCAATATGGGTCAATCCGACTCGCTAAACTCTTTAGTCGAGTCTGTGTAAGTTGGAATAGCATCTCCATGCCCATGAAAAGTGGAACCGAGTCATCAAGCCAACTTTCACATTGGTCTAAGTTGTGTGTCCAGCACAACCTCAATGACCAAGGATATTTAGTACAAACAACATGAATGCATAGTTCCACAACCGAATCACATATTCAATGATACACATCAGATGTTTATACAAGGACTAATATCTTTATGAATACAATGGGAAATCTCATCATACATGATTGCCTCTAGGGCATATTCCCAACAGTCTCCCACTTGCACTAGAGTCAATCTTCCGACATCACATGTCTAAGCATCTAATGCCCATGGCTCTCAGGTGCACCTCATGCTTCGGCTGTGGCAACGGCTTTGTCAACGGACCCGCAATATTTGCATCCGTGTGTACCTTGCATAACTTGATATCACCTTGATCCACGAACTGGCGAATCAGGTGGTACCGCATGAGTATGTGCTTGTTCTTCTGGTGCTGTCTAGGTTCCTTGGCTTGTGCAATAGCACCATTGTTGTCACAATACACGTCTAACGGATTGGACGAGCCCTGAACCACACCAAGATCCATGAGGAAATTCCTCATCCAAACAGCTTCCTTTGCTGCCTCCGAGGCGGCAATATACTCAGCCTCTGTTGTAGACGCAGACACAGTCCCTTGCTTGGAACTCTTCCAGCTCACAGCACCTCCGTTTATAATAAACACGTATCCGGATTGCGAATGAGAATCATCAGAGTCGGTAAGATAACTCGCATCTGTGTAACCCTTTACACTAAGTTCATCTTCACCACCATAAACCAAGAACATATCCTTAGTCCTTCTCAAGTACTTTAGGATATTTTTAGCCGCTGTCCAGTGGATCTCTCCAGGATTAGCCTAGTATCTGCTCACAACACTTAGAGCATAGGAAACATCCGGCCTAGTACAAATCATGGCGTACATGATGGATCCGACTGCAGAAGCATATGGAATCGCACTCATCCGACTTCGCTCATCAGTTGTCGAAGGACACTGAGTCTTGCTAAGTTTTACACCATGGGACATCGGTAAGAACCCCTTCTTAGACGATTCCATGTTGAACTTCTTCAACACTTTGTCCAAATAAGTACTCTGACTCAATCCAATGAGCCTCCTTGATCTATCTCTATAGATCCGGATTCCGAGGATGTATGTTGCCTCACCCAAGTCTTTCATTGAGAAACTCCTTTCCAATGATTCCTTGGTTTCTTGCAACATCTGGACATCATTTCCAATCAGTAATATGTCATCCACATATAAGATTAGAAAATTTACTTTGTTCCCACTAAACTTCTTGCACAAACAAGAATCATGATCACTCTTGATGAAGCCAAACGATTTGACTACCTCATCAAAGCGAATATTCCAACTCCGAGATGCTTGCTTCAACCCATAAATGGATTTCTGAAGTTTGCACACCTTGTCAGCATTAGCCGGATCGACAAAACCCTCGGGCTATATCATATACACGTCCTCGGTTAAATTTCCGTTAAGGAAAGCCGTTTTGACATCCATCTGCCATATCTCATAGTCGAAATAGGCCGCTATAGCTAACATGATCCAAACTGATTTAAGCATCGCTACGGGCGAGAAAGTCTCGTCGTAATCAACTCCTTGAACTTGTCGGAACCCCTTCGCGACAAGGCGTGCTTTATAAACGGAAACATTCCCATCCATATCAGTTTTCTTCTTAAAGACCCATTTGCACTCGACGAGTCTTGCACCGTCTGGCAGATCAACCAAGTTCCAAACTTGATTTTCATCCATGGACTTTATCTCGGATCTCATGGCTCCAAGCCATGACTCAGAATCAAATCCCACCATCGCTTCCGAATAATTTTCCGGCTCATCACTGTCTAACCGTAACACATCACGAACACTTCATAATCTTGCCGATCTACAGGTGCTGCTGCCGGCTCAGCTGCCATGACCGGCTCAACCTCCAAGGTTTTTGCCGACTCGCTACTAGCTGGTTCCTCTCGAATTTCTTCGAGTTGCACCGTGCTCCCACTTACTCCTCGACTGAGAAACTCTTTCTCAAGGAAGACACCGTTCCGAGCGACAAACACTTTGCCCTCTTCTCGGTTGTAGAAGTAGTAACCCAAGGTTTCCCTCGGATACCCCACGAAAATACACTTATCCGACTTGGCTATAAGCTTGTCCGACTGGAGTCTCTTGACAAAAGCTTCACAACCCCAAATCTTAAGAAAAGACAAACTCGGCTTTTTGCATGTCCACATCTCATGCGGTGTCTTCTCTACCGATTTTGATGGTACTCTGTTTAGTGTGAACGCCGCTGTTTCTAGACAATAACCCCAAAATGATAAAGGCAGATCTGTCCGACTCATGATTGATCGTACCATGTCCAACAAGGTCCGATTCCGCCTTTCCGAAACACCATTCCTTTGTGGTGTTCCTGGCGGAGTAAGTTGAGGAACTATTCCACAACTTTTCAGATGGTCATCAAACTCATGGCTCATGTACTCGCCTCCTCGGTCCGACCGAAGAAACTTTATTTTCTTGCCGAGTTGATTATGTGCTTCATTCTGGAATTCTTTGAACTTTTCAAAGGCTTCCGACTTATGTTTCATCAAGTAGATATATCCATACCTACTCAAATCATCAGTGAAGGTAATGAAGTACTCATAACCACCCCTGGCTATCGTGCTCATTGGTCCACATACATCACTATGTACTAGTCCCAACAAGTCGGACGCCCTTTCGCAACTCTTTGCAAAAGGTGTCTTGGTAATTTTGCCGAGTAGGCAAGATTCGCATGTCTCGAACGACTCCAAGTCGAACGAAATTAGGAGTCCATCATCATGGAGCTTCTTCATGCGTTTCCAACTTATATGACCAAGCCGACAGTGCCAAAAGTAAGTCATATTCAGATCATTTGGTTTCAACCTTTTAACATTTATGTTATAAACCAACTCACCATCAAGATTCAAAATAAATAACCCGTCCTGGACGGGTGCAAAGCCGTGAAACATATCATTCAAATACAAAGAACAACCATTATTCTTGATATTCGACTCATAGCCTTGCCTCATCAAACATGAAGCAGAAATAATGTTTCGACTGAGCACTGGAACATAATAACAATTATTCAATTCCATAATGAATCCGGAAGGTAAATGGAGTTGCATCGTGCCGACTTCCAACGCAGCAACTCTTGCCTTGTTGCCGACTCGAATATCAACCTCGCCTCTTGCTACGCTCCTAGTTCTTACCAGTCCCTGCAACGAGTTGCAGATGTGAATAACTGATCCGGTATCATATACCCAAGAACTATTAGGTGCATCAGGAAGATATATGTCTATAACATTGCAAAAAAGTGTACCTGAGTCAGAAGTCATACCTCCACTCTTGGCTTTGTCGGCCAAGTACTTGCTGCAGTTCCTCTTCCAGTGGCCATCCGCCTTGCAGTAGAAGCAAGTGGATCCGACTGAAGGAGATGGCTTAGTCCCTGAGGAAGCTCTTGGGACTGGGTCCTGAGCCTGCTTTCCTCCTGACTTAGCCTTCTTCTTAGTCCAAGAACTCTTCTTGAACTTAGCCTTATTCTGCACCATCAACACTTGACTGGTGCCCTTCTTGAGATCCGCCTCTTCCTGCTTGAGCATCCCATGCAATTCAGTGAGCTTCTTATCCATACCATGCATGTGGTAGTTCGAAATGAACTGCCCATATGCACTAGGAAGAGAGTTCAGAATTATATCCGTAGCGAACTCTTCGCTTATGGGGTAGCCAAGCCTCTCCAGAGACTGGACGTAACCAACCATTTTGATCACATGCGGACTCAGTGGATCACCATCCTCAAGCTTGCAACTCAGCAAAGCCTGAGAGACTTGATACCTCTCAGTCTTCGCCTGAGCCTGGAACATACTTTTGAGGCTTTCGATCATATCATAGGCCTCAACATGCTCGAACTGCTTTTGCAAGTCCGGTTCCATGTGAGCAAGCATAAGACAGCTAATATCCGTGGACTCATCCTTAGCCCGACGGTAGGCATTGGTGGTTGCGACAGTCGCATTCTCATTCGGCTCATCTGGAAGTGGGTTGTCTAGGACATGGTCCTTCTTTTCTTGTTTGAGAACAATTCTCAGATTTCGATACCAGTTGGTAAAATTAGTGTCGTTCAGTTTATCTTTCTCAAGAATGGTTCTCAACGCAAAACCGGATATCTGAGAGTGACTGCTACTTGGTGCCATGATCTACAATAGAAAATATGCAAAACACTTAAGACATGTATTCATAAAAGAGCAAGCATATTAAACATTTTAATATTGTATGCTCCCACTAGAACCAACACCCCTCCGATGGTTGCTTAGTGATTCAGGATCCTAAATAAGCAAGTCGGCTAGTGAGCTTTAGCATCACCGCTAGCCGCCAAGTGATCTAGGTAGACAACTCCTTGTCAATCGCATCTCATGCGACTCATGTTGGATGGGTGGCATCACATGCCCCGGATCCCATCCGACTTTTCCCCGAGTCCCACAACCGTTGTGATAGACCCGTCTAGCTTACCGAGTGTTTCTGCAGTAAGAGTCCGACTCGAAACCACCTAGTCGGAAAGAATTGGCAGCACCTCAATTTTATGAGCCCACTACCAAAAATGTCTGACTTGTGATGGTGCAAACACTGGCGGGAAAACCGAGTAGACCTTCTTTGAGGGATTAAATTTTACCGACTATCTAATAGAGGTAAAACTGAGACATAACAATAACACAAAATAAAGCAATTATAATGTGAAATGGTATGGCTCTCTTCATGGCGATCTCCATCTCCACAAAGCCTGTAATCCGACTCGTGCCAACTCTTGTCACTTGCCGTCTTACTCCATGTCGCCGACATGTACAACGCCTTGCATGCCTTCCGGGTTCTCCAAACAGCTACACTAGCTTAGTAAAGTAAATTACAAGGAGAATCCGACACGCAGGTCGTTATACAATAAAATGACAGCACCTAGGCTCCAGCCGGCTGACAAAAACCATGATTCGCAGATCACGTATGGATTACACACATACATCACATGCACATGAACCATACCATTCACAACTTCCTGCAAAAATAAGTTATGCATAGATACAATATCTACCGGCGTTGTGAAACTCGCAACAACATATAAGGTGCTACGACAGGGCGAAGCTGGCGGTCCCGCTAGCCGGATAGCGGGCGGGGATCGAAGGGGCAGCGCCCGACGATTTTTCCGAAAACGTAGATCTCATCTACGATCCGGACATGGATTCCGACCATCGTTCAAATTCGATCAAACTCTTTGATCTTCGATCACCGCTTCTGGATTTACGTGTCACAGTCTACCCCGATGGCGGAAGCCGACCGGTAGGGGTATGTCGTTCCACGACCTTAGCAGTATGATCACGGAAATCAGATCTACCATTCCCCAAGTACAGTTGATCCAATCAACTTTGTACAAAACCGATCTATCTCATAGATCGACCACCAAACAGCATATAGATCTCATCTACATCCTACCGCATATCACATATGCGAGATATCAAGCCTAAAACCAGAAGCTATCGCTCTGATACCACTGTTGGGCCACGCAGAGATAAAACAAAAACTTTTTCCTCTAACATGGTGATCCCAAAATCTAGCTAAGGAAGAAGGCCATGAGGTTTACCACTAGACGCGCAGTTGCGGATTACTGATGAAGCGCGTCAGTTGATGCAGTGAAGTCCTCACGATCCGATCGTCCTGGTGCTGATCGCACAGCACCTCTGCTGGTATCCACATGTACAAGGAGGAGCGCCGGCGGCGAACTGCTAGGTTCGTAACGACGGCTGGACTGCTACGGAGCTAGGGTTTCCAACACATGGAATGACCTAACCGAACAACGATTAACCTTTTTGGGTTAAGGTGCTCCACTATATATAGGGAGTGAACGTGGGCTCTGCTCGCGCGACCCATTCACTAAAGCCCATATAACACTAGTCACCGTGAGTCCAACTCACTAACTTAGTCCTAATCAGGTTAAGGTCCAACCCAACCAGATTACATGTTCAGATCCAATCCGAACTTGCTCCCGCTCTTAAGTGTGTGACCCCGCAGGCTCATGGCTACTTGGACACGATTGGAGTCCGACTCTCAATCGATCAGTCGGTAGCGGCTCCTAGCAGAACGTGCCGACTCCCAAGTACCAAAGAGTCATGACGACTTGCCTTTCCAATGCGACTTACGTCCGAGTCCCTTTTGCCTCACGATATACCTTGTCAGACTATAGGCGAATATATGTCATCCCTTAAATAGTCCGACTCTCTTCTCGATCCGAGATAAGTGATTCACCCGACTAACTCTTAGTCGATCGCCTCGGTCAACACTTAACCGAGTCGTGCATGGCCATGCTTTCCGAATCATCTCTCATGAGAGGGCCTAGAGAATATCTCTCCGAGTGGAGGGGCAAAATCCCATCTTGGTTATTCACATCACGCAGCTTGATTCTCAGTCGACCCGAACCCTGCCTTTATAACTTCCCAGTTACGGATCAGCGTTTGACAGAACCTAAGTCGGTGATCCTCAACTCGGATTATGCAACAACCTCAGGTCTAAGGATTACATTGATTGAGATATACAAATGACAGCTAGTTCGTTGTACCTCAATATGGGTCAATCCGACTCGCTAAACTCTTTAGCCAAGTCTGTGTAAGTTGGAATAGCATCTCCATGCCCATGACAAGTGGAACCGAGTCATCAAGCCAACTTTCACATTGGTCTAAGTTGTGTGTCCAGCACAACCTCAATGACCAAGGATATTTAGTACAAACAACATGAATGCATAGTTCCACAACCGAATCACATATTCAATGATACACATCAGATGTTTATACAAGGACTAATATCTTTATGAATACAATGGGAAATCTCATCATACATGATTGCCTCTAGGGCATATTCCCAACAGTAGCCACGCTGGTCGACTCGGCCACGTTGTCCGCGGCGTGTATTCGGGCGTATCTTCAGGAGATGTCGCCCATGGAAGTGATTCCCAGCGACCTCGTCGAGGTGTGGCGATAATTGGAGAAGGCGCCGTCGGTCGTCGAGTTCATGACGCAGTCGGCGTTCCGGCGCGGGGCGGCGATGGCGCTTAGCCTTGGGCTCGCCCACTTCCCGGAGGATTTCGACCTGGACGACGTGACGAGTGGCTACCCATCGTCGACTGGCTCGGTGGAGATCGCCGAGGTGCTGAAGCTGACGGACCGCGCCGCGGTATACTCCGAGCGCGTCTGGGCGATGGGTGACATTCTTCCTTACCAGGAGACGATCGTCGCACCCAACGACCCCGAGCCACAACACCAGGACTTCAAGATCGAGCAGCCCTTTCGTGCGGCGATGGCGGGTGAGTTGACGATGTACCCGTCGAACCCGTAAACTCCCTTCATTCACAACCGCAAGGGTGGCGGCGAGTCATCATCGAAGCCTGTGGAATAATACATTGGGCCCTGGGGCGTTAATAGTGGTTTCGCCATTGGGCGCACATTGTACTGTGTAACAACTATGATCTGATATAATGGAATATCGCGTTATTTTGTGAATTGTCGTGTGTTTGTGATTGAGGGTTGAACGAGTCCTCGAGCGCGTCCGCCCTTTTTATGGGGTTCACCTCGTTTGTTTATGTGTTTGTGGTTTTGAACGTTTTGTTGTTGAGGTCGACTCGCCCGAGCTTGGAAAGCCAGTCGCAAGGCGACTCCCATGAGTGCTCTGTACTTCACCATTTTCCCTTGCGCGAACGGGGCCGGGTAGCCGAGTCCCCGAGCGTGGTACTTGGTTGTTCTAGGCGCAACTCTAGGGTGGGTGAGGACTGATCGCGTTAGGGTAAGCGCATCACTCCTGCCTGGCCCGACGGGTCAGTCGCGTGGCGAGTCCTGGGCATGCTCTCATACTTGGCGTTTTCCCTAGCCGATCGCGCTGAACTGGTCGTCAGTCCCTGAGCGTGGTACTTGGCCGTTCAAGTCGCTGTGTCGAGGATGCGGAGGATCATGGTCGCTGTGAGGAGCAAAGGCAGTTGTCTTGGCTCGTTAAGACAGTCGAGCTAGGCGACTCCAATGGGGCTCCGGGTAGGCGTTTTTCGTGGACGTTACAAGACCTGGGGTAACCCAGTGCCCTTGTAGCGCACTACTTGGCCGTGCCGATCGCTGTACCAGAGGTTGACTCCTGCAGTTAGCTTGGTGTTGTTACTACGAGTGCGAGTGGCACAAGACACGGAGAGTAGACGCAATTTTGCGGTAACCAATATTTTTATTTCATAGCGACTGGAGGATACATATGTGGAGTTCTAGGAGTAGAACTTCCGTAGGAGGTTTACATTCCATGGTCGCTTGACGTCGAGTTTGCCGTCCCCGCGGACGTCGGTGAGGTAGTAGGCGTCGTTGCCGAGTACTCGCCCGATGGCGAATGGTCCCTCCCATGGGGGGAGAGCTTGTGCATGCCCTTCTTGTCCTGGATGAGTCGTAGCACCAGGTCACCTTCCTGGAAGGTGCGGGTTTTCACCCGCCGGCTATGGTAGCGGCGGAGTCCTTGCTGGTAGATGGCAGTGCGAGAGCAAGCTAGGTCGCGTGCCTCGTCGAGTTGATCGACTCCTTCCTGGCGTGCGAGTTCGTTCGCAGCCTCCGTGTAGTGGACGACCCTTGGTGAGTCGTGCTCGAGGTCAGTGGGCATGACTGCCTCGGCGCCATACACCATGAAGAAGGGGGTGAACCCTGTTGACCTGTTGACTGAGGTGCGGATACCCCACGGTGGGCGCCACTGTCGTGGGAATGACCACGGCAGATGCTGCAATCGGCAGCGAGTAGTAGAACGAAGGGCAAGGGCGGCCAGCCATCTGCGGTGCGATATGAGGGCGGAGACACAGGGTTTTACCCAGGTTCGGCCCCCCGGAGGGTAAAGACCTACTCCTGCTAGATTGTATTATGTTGGAGGTACAATGGGCGAGCTCGGCGGCTAGGCGGCGAGTCGCTTGGGTGGATGATGGAACGTGCCTCTACACGCCCTGTAGGGAGGTTTATATAGACTCACCTCCCCCTAGGGTTTACATATCTCAACCGAATCAGTTAAGGTTTCGGTACTCGTTTAACCTAATCCGACTGGGCCTATCTACTCTCCTGGGCCTTCAGCTTCCAGTCGCTTGGATCCACGCAAGGTCTTGATCCAGTCGCCGTCTTGCAGGCCCACTCGCCAGTTCCTGGGCCAGTCGGAAAACGTCCTGCTGGGTATACCCCGGTAGGCATATCCCCATCAGTACACATTGGAGAATTTTATTTGAATTTATTAAAGTGGGAAAGTATTTTTAGGGAATTATTTCTTGTTTTTGTCATTTAAGAAAAAGGGCAAAAGAAATAATAAAGGATCTCAAAGATATTTATTTTTGAGTTTGTAAGATAGGTTATGGGGTGGAGAACTCAAATATGCATTGAGTTGGAAAATTGACTTGGAGAAAAACAAACTTGCCTTTATAGACCAAGATTCTAGGGTTTTGCCAAAAGTGGGATTTAAATAGTTTTCAGCTCCAAATAATTATGGGAATTATTTGTGGGAAAATCATATCCAAGGTAGATGATGTAACCTTGATGTATACATTATGTCCAACCTGGTTTTGAAGAAAAGTGGTGAACAAGGAAAGGAACTAGATTTTTGGGAATCTAGGGTTTTGTTATTTTGATGTCACCTAAACAGGGTTGGATTAGGGAGCGCAAAGCTCACCTTGGTACAAGGGGTACATGGATGGATGGAACATGTCATATAGGTGATCATGGAGGCAAGAGTTGGGCTTGGTTGCATTTGAGGTGATCAAGAAGGGATGGCAAACTTTGTTGAAAATAAGGCTGCCATAGCAGATACATCAGGTAGCCTCCTAAACCATATGGGTTCAAGAAGCACAAAGCCCCAATGGAAACAAGTGAAGTGGGGTTTGATAGGCCATGATTAGTATATAATAACCAAGAAAAGAGTTGGTCAAGGGGAGGTTGCATATAGATGTGAGCTTCTGCCAAAGTAGGTAAGAAGATAAGATTTGCAGGAAAGATTATTATCTTGGCTACAAAACCATTAGGGATGAGTGGGAATTAGAAAGGCTTATCCAAGGGAAAGAGTGGGCTTTGGTAGTACTAAATATGTACTACAGGATGGTACACGTACATTCTCAAAAATGCACATAGGTTGGAAAAGGTAGAGCTCCAAAGATTGAATCTAGATAACAATTCCAGACTTAAGCCATTTTGGCAGATTTAGGGTTTTAGACTAGAGTGCAAGTGTAGATGATTTTGAGAGGATGCTAAGTTCCAAACTCATGATCAAGGAGATGATGTTGAAGTGTTAACTAAGTAGATAGGATCCATGCTTAGATTGGGTCTTCACTGAGTTGGAACTTATTAGAAGGGATTATCCCTGGATTGATCTGATTAGGAGGGGAGGTGATCACTTTAGTGGCTTAGGATAGATCCATACTTGGATGCTTGATGTGATATTGATGATCACAAGCATATATTGGGTCCTAATGGATGAGCTACTAGATTAGCTCACTCTAGTTCCTAAGCAAACAATGCAATCAGCAGATCAAGGCAATTCATCAGACAGCAGATCAAGGCAATTCATCAGACAACATATCAAGGTAATTCATCAGACAACAGATCAAGGCAATTCATCTTATCAAACTTATCCAGCTACTAATAGGGTTACCTTAAAGCCTAGATTGAGGTAAGGATTGGTATTTTGAAGTGGTTTTACCTTGAAGTAAGATAAGTACCATCTTGGCATTTCTACCAAGATTGGAATGAAAAAGGTTTTGAATAGAGGTTTTGGAAAGCTAGGGGTAAGAGTAGTTGAGAGTTCTGTCTTGAAAACATAAGGAGATTATATTTTAGTTCTCCATAGTTTTGTTAATAGAACTAGTAAAAATAGTTTTGTTTTGTCAAAGTCATCTTGGCTCAGGTTTTGAAATGCCAGAACATTTGAGAATATGAAGGATGAGCCAAGACATCTCTTTCGTAAAATAGTTTTTTGTAAACTAGTGTTAAGGTGAGGAGTACACACTAATACATAAAAAGTTGCTTGAGAACAAGCAAACAAGTAAGCACACAAGGCAAGAAAAAGTTTTTGTCCCCCCTGATTTTTGCCTTTTGGACATTTAATCAGGGTTGCTGAAATTGGGATGTTACAGATACATCATCTACTATTACCGTTTACTTTCTACAAGCAACTACTATCTTCCACACTATACATTTAATCCTTTGTTTTTAGCAAACCAGTGAGATTGACAACCTCACTGTAAGTTGGGGCAAAGTCTTGAGTTTGTGTTGTGTAGGATTCCAAGTTGTTAGCAACACCTTGGAGTTATTTCCTTGCTCCTACTGGTTCGATAACCTTGGTTTCATAACTGAGGGAAAACTTGCTGCTGTGTTCATCACACCTTGCTCTTGAGGTATCCCAACGAGGCTCTACAGTGATCCAAGCCCATCACCGAGCTGCCCTAGGGTGTGGCGGCCTCGTGGCCCCACTTCATATCCCCTCCGGACTTTGTGTTCTCTTTGGTAAATTGCTGACTTTGGCTTTTGTCCTGTCCAATTCCGAGAATATTTCCTTACTAGCTTTTGCCTTCTATGGGATCCAGCCATCGGACCTGGGCCCGCACAGCATCGAGCAGCTCACCATTTTCGTGGCGTTCTGCGAGTGCTACCTGGGCTGCAGGCCCTATTTCCCCATGTGGCAAGATCTGTTCCACGGGCGGATCAGTCGCGAAGAAGCAGGCGGCCCAATGCTTGCCGCGGGCGTCCTGACGTTTCAATTGAAGTCGAAGGCCTCCTTTTTTTATCTGATGCTACCTGCCAAGGCGGCGAGTGAATGGAAGAAGTCTTGGTTTTACGTCACCGAGGCGACTCCAGACGGCGAGGTGGCGATCCCAAGATACTCCGCCGACCGGCCCGAACAGCGCCGACTCCAAGTCGGCAAGCTTCCAACAGACCAGCGGATGGTTGTGGATGAGATACTTCAGACCATCCGCGGCCTGAAGAAGAAAGGTCTCCAGACCATCAACTTGTACAACAGCTGGCTCGGGCGGCGACTCATCCCCCTGGCCCGCCGTGACCACTATATGTACGAGTACACGGGCCGGGAGGACTCGACGAAATCCTGCCTCGCCGAGTGGAAACTCGAGGACTACATCCCGGCGTTAAAGAAGATCACCCAGGCGGTGTACCTAGACGCGAAGGCCGGGGTCGCCCCCTACACCGCGAAGCATCCAGCCCCAACGGTATGTCACTTTCCATCATTCGCAGTCGCAGTTAATGTTGTCGCGGTTATACTGATACTGTCTCACGCCTATTGCAGTTATTTCAAGTGGTGGAAGGGTGGATTCCGCCCGCAGACGACGCGAATTCGAGCTCGTCCGTCCAGGATGGGGGCGAATCGCCTCCTGCCAAGGGCGGCATCGACAGCGACAAGAGCGACGACGACGACGAATCCGAGGAAGAGGTCGCCCCGCTGGTTTGGAAAACTCGCGGGCAACGTCAGCGCGAACTCGAGGCGAGTAGAAGCCTCAAACGTCATGACGATGACGACGACGAGCTTCCCGAGCTCACCTCGCGTCGCGAAGCCACTCCGTCGAAGAAGAAGAAGAAGGAGGAGGTGAAGGCCCTTCCAAAGAGGAAGACGAAGCCAGCGAGACAGGCATCTCTGCCTCATTCGCCGAGCAGCTCCGACGCCACCAGCCTGGCCAGGGATGAAGCGCCACAGATGATGGGAGCGTCGGATGTCACCGCCGTCCTGAGTGAGGTGCCTCTGGCCTCGATGCCTCCCCCGTTCGCCCTAGTCTCTGGGTCGGGGGCTGCTCCGGTCGCGGCAGCTTCGCCTCCCAGGGAAGCTCCCGCTAAAAATGTTTCGGAAGCTCCTGTTGCGGCCTCGACAACGAAGAAGTCGTCCGTGTCTTGGGCGCACGATGTACTGGAGAAGGGTCTCAGTCGTAAACTGGGCCCCGAACTGGAGAAGCCGGCTGGCATCCGCACGGGACTACGATTCATACCAGTCGCCAAGTGAGTTTTATTCACATGTCTTGTTTTTCGTTGTACTTGAACCAATTTGCTCATGTAACCAATTTGCAGGACTGGAGTTAAAAAGATAGGCCATCCGTCCGTGGCCAAGGTGCCGCCAGTCGTTGCCAAGGAGGACCCCTCTCGGAAGAGGAAGGCTGATGAGGTCGCTGCCCCCACAGACAGTGCCAAGAAGGCCAAAAGCGACGAGGTCGTCACGGTGTCTGACGACACGACGATGGCTCCGAGTGATCCTGCGGCGGGGGCGGCCTCGGCGATCAAGGAGGGTGCTCCCTCGCCTGGGGTGGCCGAGCTGGCCTCTTTTGGTGCCGGTGCATCCATTGTGACCTTCCCGCACTCCATGACCAGAGCGGCTACGGCGAGTGGTACCACGCCCTCGAGTCGCGCACCTGGGATCGCCGAGACGGAGGTCGAGCAACGTCGCGGGCACACTTCGGCTCTTCTCGCATCCGTGGACGCGATACAGCTTCATGGCATGCTTGGCGCAGCCATCCAGGTATGTCCAGTCCCCGAGGATCGGGCCGCTGAGTTGCAGTGGTCGGATTCTTTTAGTCTCTCGTTTATATTTCTCGCGTCCAGTCCCCGAGTGCCTAGTCGCTGAATTTCAGCGGGTGGGCACTTAGGTTTTTTGGTCTCCAGTCCCCGAGTGCCTACTCGCTGAATTTCAGCGGGTGGGCACTTAGGATTTTTGGTCTCCAGTCCCCGAGTGCCTACTCGCTGAATTTCAGCGGGTGGGCACTTAGTTCTTCGTTTTTGTTAACTGTTTGACTTTTACGCAGGGTTTGCAACGTGAATCAGCCGACCGGCTTGCTGCGAAACGTCGCGCAAAGAAGGAACTTGCCACCGTCCAAGAGGCGAACAAGGGACTCCAGGCAATTGCTGCGAAGGCAGAGGAGGTCCGCCAGGGCCTTGTCCCAGCGAGTGAATTGACGACAGCTCAATCTGTGTTGAGCTCGGCTGAGAAGCGGATCGTCGACCTTGAGCGCGAGCTGAAGGAAGCGAAGGAGGAGGCGAGTTCGGCAGATGGGCGAGCCAAGGCTGTTGTTACAGCCGCCGCTGAGGAGCGTAAGGTCTCTGGCGCCCTTGTTGCTGGGCTTCAGGACGACTACTCCTCTCTTCAAAGCTTCATCACAGATCTCTCCCACCCTTTGATTGGTGAGTGTGCCTGCCTCTGCCTGTGATATTTGCATTTTGTAATCTTTGATGTATTCACTGTCACCCTATGTCCACAGGTCGGATCATCGATAGCGCGGAAGAGGCGCAGTCGTTCGACGCGCGGCAATGTGAAGCTGTTGGGCCACGCAGAGATAAAACAAAAACTTTTTCCTCTAACGTGGTGATCCCAAGATCTAGCTAAGGAAGAAGGCCACGAGGTTTACCACTAGATGCGTAGTTGCGGATTACTAATGAAGCGCGTCAGTTGATGCAGTGAAGTCCTCACGATCCGATCGTCCTGGTGCTGATCGCACAGCACCTCTGCTGGTATCCACACGTACAAGGAGGAGCGCCGGCGGCGAACTGCTAGGTTCATAACGACGGCTGGACTGTTGTGGAGCTAGGGTTTCCAACACATGGAATGACCTAACCGAACAACGATTAACCTTTTTGGGTTAAGGTGCTCCACTATATATAGGGAGTGAACGTGGGCTCTGCTCGTGCGACCCATTCACTAAATCCCATATAACACTAGTCACCGTGAGTCCAACTCACTAACTTAGTCCTAATCAGGTTAAGGTCCAACCCAACCAGATTACATGTTCAGATCCAATCCAAACTTGCTCCCGCTCTTAAGTGTGTGACCCTGCAGGCTCATGGCTACTTGGACACGATTGGAGTCCGACTCTCAATTGATCAGTCGGTAGCGGCTCCTAGTAGAACGTGCCGACTCCCAAGTACCAAAGAGTCATGACGACTTGCCTTTCCAATGTGACTTACGTCCGAGTCCCTTTTGCCTCACGATATACCTTGTCAGACTATAGGAGAATATATGTCATCCCTTAAATAGTCGGACTCTCTTCTCGATCCGAGATAAGTGATTCACCCGACTAACTCTTAGTCGATCGTCTCGGTCAACACTTAACCGAGTCATGCATGGCCATGCTTTCCGAATCATATCTCACGAGAGGGCCCAGAGAATATCTCTCCGAGTGGAGGGGCAAAATCCCATCTTGGTTATTCACATCACGCAGTTTGATTCTCAGTCGACCTGAACCCTGCCTTTATAACTGCCCAGTTACGGATCAACGTTTGACAGAACCTAAGTCGGTGATCCTCAACTCGGACTATGCAACAACCTCAGGTCTAAGGATTACATTGATTGAGATATACAAATGACAGCTAGTTCATTGTACCTCAATATGGGTCAATCCGACTTGCTAAACTCTTTAGCCGAGTCTGTGTAAGTTGGAATAGCATCTCCATGCCCATGAAAAGTGGAACCGAGTCATCAAGCCAACTTTCACATTGGTCTAAGTTGTGTGTCCAGCACAACCTCAATGACCAAGGATATTTAGTACAAACAACATGAATGCATAGTTCCACAACCGAATCACATATTCAATGATACACATCAGATGTTTATACAAGGACTAATATCTTTATGAATACAATGGGAAATCTCATCATACATGATTGCCTCTAGGGCATATTCCCAACAGTCTCCCACTTGCACTAGAGTCAATCTTCCGACATCACATGTCTAAGCATCTAATGCCCATGGCTCTCAGGTGCACCTCATGCTTCGGCTGTGGTAACGGCTTTGTCAACGGATCCGCAATATTTGCATCCGTGTGTACCTTGCATAACTTGATATCACCTTGATCCACGAACTGGCGAATCAGGTGGTACCGCATGAGTATGTGCTTGTTCTTATGGTGCTGTCTAGGTTCCTTGGCTTGTGCAATAGCACCATTGTTGTCACAATACACGTCTAACGGATTGGACGAGCCCTGGACCACACCAAGATCCATGAGGAAATTCCTCATCCAAACAGCTTCCTTTGCTGCCTCCGAGGCAGCAATATACTCAGCCTTTGTTGTAGATGCAGACACAGTCCCTTGCTTGGAACTCTTCCATCTCACAGCACCTCCGTTTATAATAAACACGTATCCGGATTGCGAACGAGAATCATCAGAGTCGGTAAGATAACTCGCATCTGTGTAACCCTTTACACTGAGTTCATCTTCACCACCATAAACCAAGAACATATCCTTAGTCCTTCTCAAGTACTTTAGGATATTTTTAGCCGCTGTCCAGTGGATCTCTCCAGGATCAGCCTGGTATCTGCTCACAACACTTAGAGCATAGGAAACATCCGGCCTAGTACAAATCTTGGCGTACATGATGGATCCGACTGCAGAAGCATATGGAATCGCACTCATCCGACTTCGCTCATCAGTTGTCGAAGGACACTGAGTCTTGCTAAGTTTTACACCATGGGACATCGGTAAGAACCCCTTCTTAGACGATTCCATGTTGAACTTCTTCAACACTTTGTCCAAATAAGTACTCTGACTCAATCCAATGAGCCTCCTTGATCTATCTCTATAGATCCGGATTCCAAGGATGTATGTTGCCTCACCCAAGTCTTTCATTGAGAAACTCCTTTCCAATGATTCCTTGGTTTCTTGCAACATCTGGACATCATTTCCAATCAGTAATATGTCATCCACATATAAGATTAGAAAATTTACTTTGTTCCCACTAAACTTCTTGCACAAACAAGAATCATGATCACTCTTGATGAAGCCAAACGATTTGACTACCTCATCAAAGCGAATATTCCAACTCCGAGATGCTTGCTTCAACCCATAAATGGATTTCTGAAGTTTGCACACCTTGTCAGCATTAGCCGGATCGACAAAACCCTCGGGCTATATCATATACACGTCCTCGGTTAAATTTCCGTTAAGGAAAGCCGTTTTGACATCCATCTGCCATATCTCATAGTCGAAATAGGCCGCTATAGCTAACATGATCCAAACTGATTTAAGCATCGCTACGGGCGAGAAAGTCTCGTCGTAATCAACTCCTTGAACTTGTCGGAACCCCTTCGCGACAAGGCGTGCTTTATAAACGGAAACATTCCCATCCATATCAGTTTTCTTCTTAAAGACCCATTTGCACTCGACGAGTCTTGCACCGTCTGGCAGATCAACCAAGTTCCAAACTTGATTTTCATCCATGGACTTTATCTCGGATCTCATGGCTCCAAGCCATGACTCAGAATCAAATCCCACCATCGCTTCCGAATAATTTGCCGGCTCATCACTGTCTAACCGTAACACATCACGAACACTTCATAATCTTGTCGATCTACAGGTGCTGCTGCCGGCTCAGCTGCCACGACCGGCTCAACCTCCAAGGTTTTTGCCGACTCGCTACTAGCTGGTTCCTCTCGAATTTCTTCGAGTTGCACCGTGCTCCCACTTACTCCTCGACTGAGAAACTCTTTCTCAAGGAAGACACCGTTCCGAGCGACAAACACTTTGCCCTCTTCTCGGTTGTAGAAGTAGTAACCCAAGGTTTCCCTCGGATACCCCACGAAAATACACTTATCCGACTTGGCTATAAGCTTGTCCGACTGGAGTCGCTTGACAAAAGCTTCACAACCCCAAATCTTAAGAAAAGACAAACTCGGCTTTTTGCCTGTCCACATCTCATGCGGTGTCTTCTCTACCGATTTTGATGGTACTCTGTTTAGTGTGAACGCCGCTGTTTCTAGACAATAACCCCAAAATGATAAAGGCAGATCTGTCCGACTCATCATTGATCGTACCATGTCCAACAAGGTCCGATTCCGCCTTTCCGGAACACCATTCCTTTGTGGTGTTCCTGGCGGAGTAAGTTGAGGAACTATTCCACAACTTTTCAGATGGTCATCAAACTCATGGCTCATGTACTCGCCTCCTCGGTCCGACCGAAGAAACTTTATTTTCTTGCCGAGTTGATTATGTGCTTCATTCTGGAATTCTTTGAACTTTTCAAAGGCTTCCGACTTATGTTTCATCAAGTAGATATATCCATACCTACTCAAATCATCAGTGAAGGTAATGAAGTACTCATAACCACCCCTGGCTGTCGTGCTCATTGGTCCACATACATCACTATGTACTAGTCCCAACAAGTCGGACGCCCTTTCGCAACTCTTTGCAAAAGGTGTCTTGGTCATTTTCCCGAGTAGGCAAGATTCGCATGTCTCGAACGACTCCAAGTCGAACGAAGTTAGGAGTCCATCATCATGGAGCTTCTTCATGCGTTTCCAACTTATATGACCAAGCCGACAATGCCAAAAGTAAGTCATATTCAGATCATTTGGTTTCAACCTTTTAACATTTATGTTATAAAACGACTCACCATCAAAATTCAAAATAAATAACCCGTCCTGGACGGGTGCAAAGCCGTGAAACATATCATTCAAATACAAAGAACAACCATTATTCTTGATATTCGACTCATAGCCTTGCCTCATCAAACATGAAGCAGAAATAATGTTTCGACTGAGCACTGGAACATAATAACAATTATTCAGTTCCATAATGAATCCGGAAGGTAAATGGAGTTGCATCGTGCCGACTTCCAACGCAGCAACTCTTGCCTTGTTGCCGACTCGAATATCAACCTCGCCTCTTGCTACGCTCCTAGTTCTTACCAGTCCCTGCAACGAGTTGCAGATGTGAATAACTGATCCGGTATCATATACCCAAGAACTATTAGGTGCATCAGCAAGATATATGTCTATAACATTGCAAACAAGTGTACTTGAGTCGGAAGTCATACCTCCACTCTTGGCTTTGTCGGCCAAGTACTTGCTGCAGTTCCTCTTCCAGTGGCCATCCGCCTTGCAGTAGAAGCAAGTGGATCCGGCTGAAGGAGATGGCTTAGTCCCTGAGGAAGCTCTTGGGACCGGGTCCTGAGCCTGCTTTCCTCCTGACTTAGCCTTCTTCTTAGTCCAAGAACTCTTCTTGAACTTAGCCTTATTCTGCACCATCAACACTTGACTGGTGCCCTTCTTGAGATCCGCCTCTTCCTGCTTGAGCATCCCATGCAATTCAGTGAGCTTCTTATCCATACCATGCATGTGGTAGTTCGAAATGAACTGCCCATATGCACTAGGAAGAGAGTTCAGAATTATATCCATAGAGAACTCTTCGCTTATGGGGTAGCCAAGCCTCTCCAGAGACTGCACGTAACCAACCATTTTGATCACATGCGAACTCAGTGGATCACCATCCTCAAGCTTGCAACTCAGCAAAGCCTGAGAGACTTGATACCTCTCAGTCTTCGCCTGAGCCTAGAACATACTTTTGAGGCTTTCGATCATATCATAGGCCTCAACATGCTCGAACTGCTTTTGCAAGTCCGGTTCCATGTGAGCAAGCATAAGACAGCTAATATCCGTGGACTCATCCTTAGCCCGACGGTAGGCATTGGTGGCTGCGACAGTCGCATTCTCATTCGGCTCATCTGGAAGTGGGTTGTCTAGGACATGGTCCTTCTTTTCTTGTTTGAGAACAATTCTCAGATTTTGATACCAGTTGGTAAAATTAGTGTCGTTCAGTTTATCTTTCTCAAGAATGGTTCTCAACGCAAAACCGGATATCTGAGAGTGACTGCTACTTGGTGCCATAATCTACAACAGAAAATATGCAAAACACTTAAGACATGTATTCATAAAAGAGCAAGCATATTAAAAATTTTAATATTGTATGCTCCCACTAGAACCAACACCCCTCCGATGGTTGCTTAGTGATTCAGGATCCTAAATAAGCAAGTCGGCTAGTGAGCTTTAGCATCACCGCTAGCCGCCAAGTGATCTAGGTAGACAACTCCTTGTCAATCGCATCTCATGCGACTCATGTTGGATGGGTGGCATCACATGCCCTGGCTCCCATCCAACTTTTCCCCGAGTCCCACAACCGTTGTGATAGACCCGTCTAGCTTACCGAGTGTTTCTGCAGTAAGAGTCCGACTCGAAACCACCTAGTCGGAAAGAATTGGCAGCACCTCAATTTTATGAGCCCACTACCAAAAATGTCTGACTTGTGATGGTGCAAACACTCGCAGGAAAACCGACTAGACCTTCTTTGAGGGATTAAATTTTACCGACTATCTAATAGAGGTAAAACTGAGACATAACAATAACACAAAATAAAGCAATTATAATGTGAAATGGTATGGCTCTCTTCATGGCGATCTCCATCTCCACAAAGCCTGTAATCCGACTCGTGCCAACTCTTGTCACTTGCCGTCTTACTCCATGTCGCCGACATGTACAACGCCTTGCATGCCTTCCGGGTTCTCCAAACAGCTACACTAGCTTAGTAAAGTAAATTACAAGGAGAATCCGACACGCAGGTCGTTATACAATAAAATGACAGCACCTGGGCTCCAGCCGGCTGACAAAAACTGTGATTCGCAGATCACGTATGGATTACACACATACATCACATGCACATGAACTATACCATTCACAACTTCCTGCAAAAATAAGTTATGCATGGATACAATATCTACCGGCGTTGTGAAACTCGCAACGACATATAAGGTGCTACGACAGGGCGAAGCCGGCGGTCCCGCTAGCCGGAGGGCGGGGATCGAAGGGGCAGCGCCCGACGATTTTTCCGAAAACGTAGATCTCATCTACGATCCGGACATGGATTCCGACCATCGTTCCAATTCGATCAAACTCTTTGATCTTTGATCACCGCTTCTGGATTTACGTGTCACAGTCTACCCCGATGGCGGAAGCCGACCGGTAGGGGTATGCCGTTCCACGACCTTAGCAGTATGATCACGGAAATCAGATCTACCATTCCCCAAGTACAGTTGATCCAATCAACTTCGTACAAAACCGATCAATCTCATAGATCGACCACCAAACAGCATATAGATCTCATCTACATCCTACCGCATATCACATATGCGAGATCTCGAGCCTAAAACCAGAAGCTATCGCTCTGATACCACTGTTGGGCCACACAGAGATAAAACAAAAACTTTTTCCTCTAACGTGGTGATCCCAAAATCTAGCTAAGGAAGAAGGCCATGAGGTTTACCACTAGACGCGCAGTTGCGGATTACTGATGAAGCGCGTCAGTTGATGCAGTGAAGTCCTCACGATCCGATCGTCCTGGTGCTGATCGCACAGCACCTCTGCTGGTATCCACACGTACAAGGAGGAGCGCCGGCGGCGAACTGCTAGGTTCGTAACGACGGCTGGACTGCTGTGGAGCTAGGGTTTCCAACACATGGAATGACCTAACCGAACAACGATTAACCTTTTTGGGTTAAGGTGCTCCACTATATAAAGGGAGTGAACGTGGGCTCTGCTCGCGCGACCCATTCACTAAAGCCCATATAACACTAGTCACCGTGAGTCCAACTCACTAACTTAGTCCTAATCAGGTTAAGGTCCAACCCAACCAAATTACATGTTCAGATCCAATCCGAACTTGCTCCCGCTCTTAAGTGTGTGACCCCGCAGGCTCATGGCTACTTGGACACGATTGGAGTCCGACTCTCAATCGATCAGTCGGTAGCGGCTCCTAGCAGAACGTGCCGACTCCCAAGTACCAAAGAGTCATGACGACTTGCCTTCCAATGCGACTTACGTCCGAGTCCCTTTTGCCTCACGATATACCTTGTCAGACTATAGGCGAATATTTGCCATCCCTTAAATAGTCCGACTCTCTTCTCGATCCGAGATAAGTGATTCACCCGACTAACTCTTAGTCGATCGCCTCGGTCAACACTTAACCGAGTCGTGCATGGCCATGCTTTCCGAATCATATCTCACAAGAGGGCCCAGAGAATATCTCTCCGAGTGGAGGGGCAAAATCCCATCTTGGTTATTCACATCACGCAGCTTGATTCTCAGTCGACCCGAACCCTGCCTTTATAACTTCCCAGTTACGGATCAGCGTTTGACAGAACCTAAGTCGGTGATCCTCAACTCGGATTATGCAACAACCTCAGGTCTAAGGATTACATTGATTGAGATATACAAATGACAGCTAGTTCGTTGTACCTCAATATGGGTCAATCCGACTCGCTAAACTCTTTAGCCGAGTCTGTGTAAGTTGGAATAGCATCTCCATGCCCATGACAAGTGGAACCGAGTCATCAAGCCAACTTTCACATTGGTCTAAGTTGTGTGTCCAGCACAACCTCAATGACCAAGGATATTTAGTACAAACAACATGAATGCATAGTTCCACAACCGAATCACATATTCAATGATACACATCAGATGTTTATACAAGGACTAATATCTTTATGAATACAATGGGAAATCTCATCATACATGATTGCCTCTAGGGCATATTCCCAACAGTAGCCACGCTGGTCGACTCGGCCACGTTGTCCGCGGTGTGTATTCGGGCATATCTTCAGGAGATGTTGCCCACGGAAGTGATTCTTGGAGAAGGCGCCGTCAGTCGTCGAGTTCATGACGCAGTCGGTGTTCCGGCGTGGGGCGGCAATGGCGCTTAGCCTTGGGCTCGCCCACTTCCCGGAGGATTTCGACCTAGACGACGTGACGAGTGGCTACCCATCGTCGACTGGCTCGGTGGAGATCGCCGAGGTGCTGAAGCTGACGGACCGCGCCGCGGTATACTCCGAGCGCGTCTGGGCGATGGGTGACATTCTTCCTTACCAGGAGACGATCGTCGCACCCAACGACCCCGAGCCGCAACACCAGGACTTCAATATCGAGCAGCCCTTTCGTGCGGCGATGGCGGGTGAGTTGACGATGTACCCGTCGAACCCGTAAACTCCCTTCATTCGCAACCGCAAGGGTGGCGGCGAGTCGTCATCGAAGCCTGTGGAATAATACATTGGGCCCTGGGGCGTTAATAGTGGTTTCGCCATTGGGCGCACATTGTACTGTGTAACAACTATGATCTGATATAATGGAATATCACGTTATTTTGTGAATTGTCGTGTGTTTGTGATTGAGGGTTGAACGAGTCCCCGAGCGCGTCCGCCCTTTTTATGGGGTTCACCTCGTTTGTTTATGTGTTTGTGGTTTTGAACGTTTTGTTGTTGAGGTCGACTCGCCCGAGCTTGGAAAGCCAGTCGCAAGGCGACTCCCATGAGTGCTCTATACTTCACCATTTTCCCTTGCGCGAACGGGGTCGGGTAGCCGAGTCCCCGAGCGTGGTACTTGGTTGTTCTAGGCGCAACTCTAGGGTGGGTGAGGACTGATCGCGTTAGGGTAAGCGCATCACTCCTGCCTGGCCCGACGGGTAAGTCGCGTGGCGAGTCCTGGGCATGCTCTCATACTTGGTGTTTTCCCTAGCCGCTCGCGCTGAACTGGTCGTCAGTCCCTGAGCGTGGTACTTGGCCGTTCAAGTCGCTGTGTCGAGGATGCGGAGGATCATGGTCGCTGTGAGGAGCAAAGGCAGTTGTCTTGGCTCGTTAAGCCAGTCGAGCTAGGCGACTCCAATGGGGCTCCGGGTAGGCGTTTTTCGTGGACGTTACAAGACCTGCGGTAACCCAGTGCCCTTGTAGCGCACTACTTGGCCGTGCCGATCGCTGTACCAGAGGTTGACTCCTGCAGTTAGCTTGGTGTTGTTACTACGAGTGCGAGTGGCACAAGACACGGAGAGTAGACGCAATTTTGCTGTAACCAATATTTTTATTTCATAGCGACTGGAGGATACATATGTGGAGTTCTAGGAGTAGAACTTCTGTAGGAGGTTTACATTCCATGGTCGCTTGACGTCGAGTTTGCCATCCCCGCGGACGTCGGTGAGGTAGTAGGCGTCGTTGCCGAGTACTCGCCCGATGGCGAATGGTCCCTCCCATGGGGGGAGAGCTTGTGCATGCCCTTCTTGTCCTGGATGAGTCATAGCACCAGGTCGCCTTCCTAGAAGGTGCGGGTTTTCACCCGTCGGCTATGGTAGCGGCGGAGTCCTTGCTGGTAGATGGCAGTGCGAGAGCGAGCTAGGTTGCGTGCCTCGTCGAGTTGATCGACTCCTTCCTAGCGTGCGAGTTCGTTCGCAGCCTCCGTGTAGTGGACGACCCTTGGCGAGTCGTGCTCGAGGTCGGTGGGCATGACTGCCTCGGCGCTATACACCATGAAGAAGGGGGTGAACCCTGTCGACCTGTTGACTGAGGTGCGGATACCGCACGGTGGGCGCCATTGTCGTGGGAATGACCACGGCAGATGCTGCAATCGGCAGCGAGTAGTAGAACGAAGGGCAAAGGCGGCTAGCCATCTGCGGTGCGATATGAGGGCGGAGACACAGGGTTTTACCCAGGTTCGGCCCCCCGGAGGGTAAAGACCTACTCCTGCTAGATTGTATTATGTTGGAGGTACAATGGGCGAGCTCGGCGGCTAGGCGGCGAGTCGCTTGGGTGGATGATGGAACGTGCCTCTACACACCCTGTAGGGAGGTTTATATAGACTCACCTCCCCCTAGGGTTTACATATCTCAACCGAATCAGTTAAGGTTTTGGTACTCGTTTAACCTAATCCGACTGGGCCTATCTACTCTCCTGGGCCTTCAGCTTCCAGTCGCTTGGATCCACGCAAGGTCTTGATCCAGTCGCCGTCTTGCAGGCCCACTCGCCAGTTCTTGGGCCAGTCGGAAAACGTCCTGCTGGGTATACCCCGGTAGGCATATCCCCATCAGTACACATTGGAGAATTTTATTTGAATTTATTAAAGTGGGAAAGTATTTTTAGGGAATTATTTCTTGTTTTTGTCATTTAAGAAAAAGGGCAAAAGAAATAATAAAGGATCTCAAAGATATTTATTTTTGAGTTTGTAAGATAGGTTATGGGGTGGAGAACTCAAATATGCATTGAGTTGGCAAATTGATTTGGAGAAAAACAAACTTGCCTTTATAGACCAAGATTCTAGGGTTTTGCCAAAAGTGAGATTTAAATAGTTTTCAGCTCCAAATAATTATGGGAATTATTTGGGGGAACATCATATCCAAGGTAGATGATGTAACCTTGATGTATACATTATGTCCAACCTGGTTTTGAAGAAAAGTGGTGAACAAGGAAAGGAACTAGATTTTTGGGAATCTAGGGTTTTGTTATTTTGATGTCACCTAAACAGGGTTGGATTAGGGAGCGCAAAGCTCACCTTGGTACAAGGGGTACATGGATGGATGGAACATGTCATATAGGTGATCATGGAGGCAAGAGTTGGGCTTTGTTGCATTTGAGGTGATCAAGAAGGGATGGAAAACTTTGTTGAAAATAAGGCTGCCATAGCAGATACATCAGGTAGCCTCCTAAACCATATGGGTTCAAGAAGCACAAGGCCCCAATGGAAACAAGTGAAGTGGGGTTTAATAGGCCATGATTAGTATATAATAACCAAGAAAAGAGTTGGTCAAGGGGAGGTTGCATATAGATGTGAGCTTCTGCCAAAGTAGGTAAGAAGATAAGATTTGCAGGAAAGATTATTATCTTGGCTACAAAACCATTAGGGATGAGTGGGAATTAGAAAGGCTTATCCAAGGGAAAGAGTGGGCTTTGGTAGTACTAAATATGTACTACAGGATGGTACAAGTACATTCTCAAAAATGCACATAGGTTGGAAAAGGTAGAGCTCCAAAGATTGAATCTAGATAACAATTCCAGACTTGAGCCATTTTGGCAGATTTAGGGTTTTAGACTAGAGTGCAAGTGTGATGATTTTGAGAGGATGCTAAGTTCCAAACTCATGATCAAGGAGATGATGTTGAAGTGTTAACTAAGTAGATAGGATCCATGCTTAGATTGGGTCTTCACTGAGTTGGAACTTATTAGAAGGGATTATCCCTGGATTGATCTGATTAGGAGGGGAGGTGATCACTTTAGTGGCTTAGGATAGATCCATACTTGGATGCTTGATGTGATATTGATGATCACAAGCATATATTGGGTCCTAATGGATGAGCTACTAGATTACCTCACTCTAGTTACTAAGCAAACAATGCAATCAGCAGATCAAGGCAATTCATCAGATAGCAGATCAAGGCAATTCATCAGACAACAGATCAAGGCAATTCATCAGACAACAGATCAAGGCAATTCATTATATCAAACTTATCCAGCTACTAATAGGGTTACCTTAAAGCCTAGATTGAGGTAAGGATTGGTATTTTGAAGTGGTTTTACCTTGAAGTAAGATAAGTACCATCTTGGCATTTCTACCAAGATTGGAATGAAAAAGGTTTTGAATAGAGGTTTTGGAAAGCTAGGGGTAAGAGTAGTTGAGAGTTCTGTCTTGAAAACATAAGGAGATTATATTTTAGTTCTCCATAGTTTTGTTAATAGAACTAGTAAAAATAGTTTTGTTTTGTCAAAGTCATCTTGGCTCAGGTTTTGAAATGCCAGAACATTTGAGAATATGAAGGATGAGCCAAGACATCTCTTTCGTAAAATAGTTTTTTGTAAACTAGTGTTAAGGTGAGGAGTACACACTAATACATAAAAAGTTGCTTGAGCACAAGAAAAAAAGTAAGCACACAAGGCAAGAAAAAGTTTTTGTCCCCCCTGATTTTTGCCTTTTGGACATTTAATCAGGGTTGCTGAAATTGGGATGTTATAGATACATCATCTACTATTACCGTTTACTTTCTACAAGCAACTACTATCTTCCACACTGTACATTTAATCCTTTGTTTTTAGCAAACCAGTGAGATTGACAACCTCACTGTAAGTTGGGGCAAAGTCTTGAGTTTGTGTTGTGTAGGATTCCAAGTTGTTAGCAACACCTTGGAGTTATTTCCTTGCTCCTACTGGTTCGATAACCTTGGTTTCATAACTGAGGGAAAACTTGTTGTTGTGTTCATCACACCTTGCTCTTGAGGTATCCCAACGAGGCTCTACAGTGATCCGAGCCCATCACCGAGCCGCCCTAGAGTGTGGTGGCCTCGTGGCCCCACTTCATATCCCCTCCGGACTTTGTGTTCTCTTTGGTAAATTGCTGACTTTGGCTTTTGTCCCGTCCAATTCCGAGAATATTTCCTTACAAGCTTTTCAAAAACCAAAAATAGCAGAAAACAGGCAACTGTCACTGCGGCATCTTGTTAATAGGTTAGTTCTAGAAAATGTATAAAAATACCTCAAAGTGTAGACGAAGCATAGCAAAGTTGACACTAAACAAGCATGGAACATAAAAAATTATAGATACGTTTACGACGTATCAAGCATCCCCAAGCTTAACTCCTGCTCGTCCTTGAGTAGGTAAGTGATAAAAAGAATAATTTTTGAGGTGACATGCACCATCACAATCTTGATTAAACCATTTGCTAAGCATTGATAGCTAGGATCAAAGTACTCTAAACATGAGCATGGAAGATGTAGTTCTAACAATAAGACAAAGCAACTATGTTCCAACATGAAAAGATACAAACAAAGGGTCATGAATAACAATGCATTGAGAGACGTTTGTTTGTTTCACATATAGAAAACATAGCATAGTGGTATTTAGCTTGTCCCTCATGGAGTAGCAAAACATAAATGCATAGGACACCTTCAAAGTTCATAAGGGTGACTAGATACAAATAGTTCAAGAACAAGCAATATCAACATTATTAATCAATCAATAAGTTTTGGGATAATGCACATAAAACTAAGAATGACAACTATGCTCTCTTAATTGGTGCATAAAGAAAGAAGGTGGAGACTCAATATAAAAGTAGGAAGAAGGGCCCTTCATAGGGAAGCAGGGATTTCAAGTTTCATAAAGAGCTTCGAAAAATTATGGTACTTATTAGCTTTCATCTCTCATTGCCCCTATCATACGCATCTTGAAGTGATTAACGTTAAAGTGAAAAAATATATGGAGTATATGCTTGACAAATAATAAGTTGGCAATCTCATGTCCCTTGAGTACGAGGGTCGTTCCTCATGCTACTCAACTTTTGTCACAAGCAAGTTCTTGACATTGTAAGTATATGTGTATCATAGAGAACTACCAATGGGGTACCCCTTGCCCCATGACACAGGAGATATGTCATATCAAAATGACAAGGCAATAGACAGTGAGCATCTCAGCGATCCTTTTATCTACCATGAGCATGGTGCATATTTTTTTCTTTTCTCTCTTTTTTTCTATATTTTTTCTGAGGATGTTTCATGGATTGCTCACTATGGTGATGCTGCAAGTTTCCACCATGATTAGGCATGGCTTAGGCTAGCGGCCCAGGCGTTTCTCTAACACATATATAATACTACATGAACTTACAAGCTCCCCTTTTATTTCACACCGCCGACATCCATAAACAAAAGATCATGATATCAATTGGGTAATATGTACAGGTGTTGAAAGTGTTCCCCATGACAGCATGGTTCTGCTAATTCCCAACTTATAAGTGCAAGCATATACAACATAGATGACACAATGGTTCAAGTTTATTATGGCAAGAAAAATAAAGTGTGCCATAAAGTTTATGAGAGCTTTAATCACTAATTTTCTCATAACAAGTTTAATTTGGAAGATAGATAAAACAAGAATATACTTGGAATGGTGTAACACACCATGCATAGGAATTTATAGTGGACTCTCTGGAATAACTTGGTTTCTTGGGAGTTGGATGCATGAGTAGAGATTACTCAATACAAGTGGAGGCTAGCGAAAGACCGGGAGCGACCAACTAAGAGAGCAATAATGGCCATAATCATGCAAAGCGACAAAACATTATCAATCAAAGCATAAAGTGGTATCACAATTCAAAAAACTAAATGATCATAGAGGCTAAGGTGACTGGTTCATAGTCATAACATGGTGTGAGCATCTGGCAAGTCAACCCAAACAAATCATCAAAGGAGAATACTACAATATTATGCTTTTATATACTAAAACAACGCATGATTCTTTCAAGTCACATTAAGTAATATCAATTGTTTGGAACAAGTCATCCTACAACAATAATCACTAAGAATAAGGTCAAAACAACATCTAGCATGACTTGGTAAAATCTAAGCCACAGTCAAATCAAGCTCCCTTTTGTACCACTTAAGCATGAAACTTTCTACTCTTCTCCAACACCAATCAACCTATTTGAAACAAAAGAGCGAATGCGGGGGTCCAACTAATTTATTCAAGCAAACTAAGTAAACGAAAACCAAAAACAAAAACTAAGACGCTCCAAAAACAACACAACAATGCATAAAACAATAAAAACAAAGTGTATAGAAAGAGACCTGGGATTTTTATTGAAGAAGAAGGGGATGCCCAAGGCATCCCCAAGCTTTGACGCTTGTACCTCTTGAATATTTCTTGGGGTGACATGGGGTGGAATCCCCAAGCTTGAGCTTTTGTCCATTCTTCATCTTATTATATCATTCTTCCCCTACACTTGAAAATTTCCTTCATACAAAACTTCACACAATCTTCATTAGCAACATTAGTGTATTCAAAATAATAGGCCTTTAGTTTTAGTTTCAAAACAAGTAAAACTTCAAGTAAAACAAGTAAAATAGACCAGCAGGTAAAAACCGATTTTTTCGAAGACCTTCTGTTGCTCAAACCTAAAAGTGTTAAATTAAGGAAAGTTAGATAACAACCTGGGGCATTTACTCAGAAAATTACAGCTCAATCCGACTTATAGAGATTTTTCACGGATTTTTACAGTGAAGAACAAAAATCTATTTCGGGACAACAACTTCCCCAAATCTTACTTCTCTCTCATTAGAGGTTATTCTTGGCACAAAAACCACACAAAAAGGATAAGGAGAGGTTATTATAGAAGCAATAACTTCCAATACTCAATAAAACTATTGGGTTATCTCCCAAGAAGTACTTTTCTTTAATGCCTTTAAGTTAGGCATAGAAAGATGCTCACATAAGAAATATGAATTGAAGTAAAAGAGAGCATCAAGAAGAAAATTCAAAACAAATTTAAGTCTAACCCACTTCCTATGCATAGGAATCTTGTTAGAAAATAAATCAAAGAAGCACATAGTAACAAGAATGGGTAGATAAAACAAGAGCAACTTTAAAACTTTCAGCACATAGAGAGGTGTTTCAGTACCATGGAAACTTCTACAACCATATTTTCCTCTCTCATAATAATTTTCAGTAGCCTCATGAATAAACTCAACAATATAACTATCACATAAAGCATGCTTTTCATGATCTACAAACACATAATATTTATCAAGCTCAAAAATAGTGGGATTAAAACCTTCAATCCCACTTTTAACAATTTTATAACAGGATGACTGATCATTCTCAAGAGGTATGGGGTTCCAAGATAAAGTCAAGACTTATCCAATCTCATTTTAAATAGTAGTACTATCAATATTATCAACCAATATAGGACCATCATCTAGAGCTTTATAATAAAAAAATTCTAAGCAAAACTCTTTAGTACCATGCATTTCGAACTTAGGTGCAAATAAAGGATTATCATAGATAACAGGAGCACAATTATTATCACAGGTTTTACCCATAGTAGACATTTCAAAAGAATCCACAGGAACATAACATTCATCCTCCTTTGGTAGGCATGGGGGACAATCAAATAATGTAAGGGATAAGGAGTTACTCTCATTAGAAGGTAGGCATGGGTAGCTAATCCATTCTTCCTCCTTTTGTTCATCACTCTCCTCCTCTTTTTCATCTAATGATCTTCCAATTTCAGCAATTTCTTCTTCCATAGGCTCCTTCAAGGCATTAGTCTCTTCTGTTTGTGGAAAGCATCTATTAAAATATTCAAGAATATAGCCATTTTGTTCCTCGTAACTATCAAAGCAAAATTTAAGTATTATCATAAACCTCATATCTATAAGGTGAATCATCAGTATTTTCAAGCAAACTAGCAAGTTCAAATGCACCCTTCCAAGCAATAAATTCTTCAATTTGTTCCACATTATAAAAGTCATAATTTCCTTTAACATAAGAAGATATGGTAACATTATCATTATACTCACATTGAAAAGGGAGGTGTTTATACCTCCTACAACAACAAGATTTATCAAAGCAATAAGTAACATTATAAGTAGAGCACACGTTTCTAGCAATGCTATTCAATTTATCAATTCTTTCCCATAAGTGTTTCCCTTTTTGTGACAAGAGACGTTCCTTATAATAATATTTTTGTTCTTCCGTGAACCCACCTTGCCAATAAGAACTAGTTTCAAAGAAACCAACCATTGATAGAAGGCATGACAAAGCAAGGCAATAACAGACCAACAACTATAGTAGAAACTAATTTTTTGTATTTTTGAAAGAGAGAAACAAGCAAAACAAGGCAAAAGAAACTAAGAAAAATAAAAACAAAGTAAAGAGAGTGGTTATGAGAGACTCCCCTTGCAAAGTTGTCCTTAACTCCCCGGCAACGGCGCCAAAAAAACATGATGTGGCTCGGTGACTGTAGAGCCTCACAGGGAGACCCTAAGAGCAAGGTGTGATGAGCGCAACAACAAGTTTTCCCTCAGTTATGAAACCAAGGTTATCGAACCAGTAGGAACAAGGAAACAACCCCAAGGTGTTGCTAATAACTTGGAATCCCGCACAACACAAACTCAAGACTTTGCCCCAACTTACACTGAGGTTGCCAATCTCACTGGTTTGCTGAAAACAAAGGATTAAACGTATAGCATGGAAGATAATAGTTGCTTGTAAAATATAAACGGTAATAGTAGATGATCTATCAATGGTAAATATTGGACCGGGGTCCACAGTTCACTAGAGGTGTTCTCCTTAAGATAGATGACATGCTGGGTAATTACAGCGGGGCAATTGACAGGTGATACGTCCAAAACGTATCTACTTTCCCGAACACTTTTGCTATTGTTTCTCCTCTAAACTTGTGTAATTTGGATACAACTAACACGGACTGACGCTGTTTTCAGCAGAATTACCTTGGTGTCTAGTTTTTGTGCAGAAAATGAACTATCAGGAAAAATCCTGGAAAATATGCCAAAAATTATATTTCACCAGAAGATCCACGGAGCCAGAAGACGAGACGGAGAAGGGGCCTGGGGGGCCACACCCCTGCTAGGCGTACCACTGGCCACGCCTAGGGGGTGTAGCCACCCCAGGCACCCCCTCGGCCTCCCTCTGCGCCTATAAGTTGCCTCTCGACCTAAAAATGGGGGGGGCGATAGTTTTCCAGAAAGAGTTCCGCTCCGCCGCCGCCACCAGAAACCAAGATTCGGATCCAGAGACTCCATTCTGGCACCCTGCCGAGACGGGGAATTTGGAGAGGATCATCGCCATTGTCATCACCAACGCATCTCCATCAACCACCGATGTTTCTCTCATCCATGAGTGAGTAATACCTCGTTGTAGGCTTGGGGATGGTAGGGATTGGATGAGTTCTATCATGTAATCGAATAAGATTGTTAGGGCATAGTGCCTAGTATCTCAGTGCTATTTGAATTTGTTGCAACTTGTTGTGCTTAATGCTTGTCACTAGGGCCCGAGTGCCATGATCTCAGATCTGAACTTATTATTGAATCATTATGATAGTATTGTTTGTGATCTTATCTGCAAGTTATGTACAATATCATTGTCCGGATCCAAAGGCCCCAAAGTGACAATAATTGGGACAACCGGAGGGGATGGTTGTGGTGTGAGGAACACATGTGTTGACAGAGTGTTAATGCTTTGCTCCGGTGCTCTATTAAAAGGAGCACCTTAATTGTCAGTAGTTCCCTAGAGGCCCCGCTGTCACGGGCTGGCTGGACAGAAGATGTTGTGCAAGTTCTCATTGCGAGCACGTATGACTATATTTGGAGCACATGCCTAGGATTATTTAGTACTTGGATGCTTGTTATTATTTATCTGCAATGCCCTAGATCTTGAAGTTACATGTTTAGACTCTTCCATGCAACGCTCGTCCATCCATACCTATGCCTACCACACTCGAATCCCACTTTTACCGTTACTGTTACTATTGATCCTATTTTACTACTGCTGTTGCTACTACCAAACTGTTGCTACTGATAAACTTCTGTGAGTAAGAATTATTTCCAGGTGCAGCTGAATTGACAACTCAGTTGTTAAGACTTGAAAGTATTGTTTGGCTCCCCTTGTGTCAAATCAATAAATTGGGTAATACTACCCGCGAAGACTGTTGCGATCCCCTACACTTGTGGGTCATCAAGACTATTTTCTGGCGCCGTTGTCGAGGAGCATAGCTTTATTTGTAAGTTCGCTTGGATCTATTATTGTTCACTGCTACTCCTTTCATCATGGGGAAGTCTCGTGATGGAAAGTTCCCTATTTTACCATCCACTACAAGAAGAGGTACAGTCCTAAACACCTCTGCTGCTCTTGATTCACCGTCTGTTATAAGTAAGCTTGTTAAACCACCACCACATACTCATGCTACACACATTGCTACTACTGTTGAGTCTGAAACTGCTTTTGATGCTCATGATGTTACTTCTACTGTGCTTGATGCGAGTGGTTCATTAGGTCCTTGATACGTCAGAAACGTATCTGTAATTTTTGATGCTCCATTCTTGTTTAGTATCTACTTTGCTTTGCTTTGTCTACACTTTGAGGTGTTTTTATATCTTTTTTGGAACTAACCTATTAACAAGTTGCCATAGTGCCAGTTGCCCGTTTTCTTCTGTTTTTGGTTCCAGAAAGGCAGAAAATCAATATTCTCGGAATTGGACAGGACAAAAGCCAAAGTCAGTTTTTCACCGAGGGGAACACGGAACCACGAAGCAGAGCCGGAGGGGGGCCACAGGGTGGCCAAACCCCCTAGGAGCGGGTAATCCCTGGGGCGCCTAGGGGAGGGTGTGGGCCCCTTGGACCCCCATCGACCTTGCCTCCTGCGCCTATAAGAAGCTCCCGACTCAGAAACCCTAAAACAATCCAGAAGAAATCCACGAAAACCTCTGTAGCACCGCTGCCACCGAAAGGGAGATTCGGGGGATAGAAAGTCTCTGTTCTGGCACCCTACCGGGATTGGGAAGTGCCCCCGAAGCCATCTCCATCGATCTCCATCGCCATATTAATTACTGTTGCTGATTCCCATGATGAGGAGGGAGTAGTTCTTCCTCGAGGCTAAGGGCTCTACCAGTAGCTATATGTTCATCTCTCTCTCTATGCATGATCTTGTGGTCATGAGCGTTGTAATCAAGTAGATCTACCTTGCTCCTCAAGTGCTTCATTAGATCTTTGTTCTCCCCATGTGTGTGAAAGTGACAGCGTGCATGCCATGGTGGCACTTAGCTTTGAGTCTACATAAATACTCTTTGTGCTTTAATAGATCTATGCTTTTCCCCACGTGTGTGAAAGTGACAGCGTGCATACCGTGTGTGGCACTTTGGCTAGATTGAATATTTGTTATGAGTTATATTTGGAGTTGGATGTCTCTATGAAATTGTGGTGTTTGTTGGAACCATCTAGTGCTCAAGGTGACAATGTGGGGTTATCTAGATTAGGGAAGGCGGACTTTGAGGAGTGCTATTATAGCCCTACCGATGATTAGAGTGTCCAACCGGAGAGTAGTTAAGAGTAGTATCATAAAGAGAGGATATTTATATGAGAGAGTGTTCACTAGTGAAAGTATGATCCCTAGGCCTTGTTTCTAAACATTGAAACACCATTTGCATCTAGATCTGTTGCATGTTTGCTTGCTTTAGTCTTTACCTCACCGTCAAGCTCTTTTCTGGCACT
The DNA here is from genome assembly GCA_916181665.1 of Avena sativa. Lineage (NCBI taxonomy): Eukaryota > Viridiplantae > Streptophyta > Magnoliopsida > Poales > Poaceae > Avena > Avena sativa. The sequence goes on from OV702296.1 coordinate 226,666,887, forward strand.
CACACACATTCTCCCACGTCAATAGCAAGTCAGAAGCTCTTTTCTGGCACCGTTACCACTTGTATTTCACTATCTCTTCGCCGAACTAGTGCACCTATATTGGGTGTTTTGGAGACACAAGAGACTTCTTGTATCTTGATTGCAGGGTTGCTTGAGAGGGAATACCTTTTACCACTTCCTCCCTAACTTCGATAAACCTTGGGTAATCCACTTAAGGGAAACTTGCTGCTGTTCTACAAACCTCTGCACTTGGAGGCCCAACAATTGTCTACAAGAATAGAAGTGCGTAGACATCAAGCTCTTTTCTGGCGCCGTTGCCGGGGAGGTAAGGTAAAAGGTACTCACATTCTCCAGTGTGAGTGCTCGAAGTTATTTCCTTTAGATTCTGCAATTTTCTCATTTTCTTTCTTGTTTTCACTAGTTAGGCTTAATGGAAAACCACAAAAATATTAGAGAGCTTTAGAGCATTTATCTTGAGCTAGGACATGAAGTGTTTGAAGAGAAAATTAAAAAACCTATGGAGCTTTATTTGCATGCTAATAACACTGTTATTAGTATGAATTCTTTGGACACCATTATTGCTAATGCTATGGAAACATCTAATCATGGGGAAGCTAGTTTTGATGAAAATGATCTTTTTAGTCCCCCAGCTTTGGAAGATAGCTATTCTATTGCTTATGATGATACCAAACCTCCAATATATGATGATTACAATGATGAATATGATATTTTCAGTCCACCTACTATTGAGGAGAAAATTTATTGTGATTACAATATGCCTCCTATATTTTATGATTATGGTGATGAGAATAAAAATGATAGCTATTTTGTTGAATTTGCTCCCACTACAATTAATAAGAATGGCTATTCTTATGTGGAGAGTAATAATCATTTTTATGCATGTGTCTCATGATAAGAATGTTTTATGTGATAGTTATGTTGTTAATTTTGTTCATGTTGCTACTGAAATTTATTATGAGAGAGATAAACATGGTTTTATGCATCTCAATAATATTAAGTTTCCCCTCTTTATGTTGAAAGTCTTGAAGTTGCACTTGTTTTGCTTTCCTATGCTTGTTGCTTTGTGCTTTCATGATTTGTTTCTTTACAAGATTCCTATGCATAGGAAGTGGGTTAGACTCAAATGTGTTTTGAATTTGGTTCTTGATGCTCTCTTTTACTTCAATTCATATTTCTTATGTGAGCATCTTCTCAAGCTATAAAGCCTAATTTAAAGGGATTAAAGAAAAGTACTAGTTGGGAGATAACCCAAGAGTTTTCTTGAGTCTTGGAAGTTATTACTTCTGTAATGACCTCTCCTTATCCTTTTTGTTTGCTTTTTGTGCCAAGAATGACCTCTAATGAGAAGGAAGTAAGATTTGGGGAGTTGCTGTCCCGAAACAGATTTCTGTCCTCCACCAAAAAAATTTGTGAGGAGTCTATGTAAACCATATTGAGCTGACCATTTACGAATAAATCCCCCAGTATGTTAACTAACTTTTGTTAGTTCAGCACTTTTTGATTTGAGAAACAGAAGATTTTCAAAAAAATCGGTTTCTACCTGCTGGTCTGTTTTGACAGATTTCTGCCATTATTTGCATTTGCTTCTTATTGATTCCTTTTTGAGTTCTCTTTAGGTGAATTGATCTTTTTGAAGGAGTTAATACAGTAGCTTGTGTTTTTAGTGAAAAGCCTTGATGTTCCAAAGCTTTTCCAAAGGTCTAATATCTTTTGAATACACTAATGTTGCTAATGAAGATTGTGTGAAGTTTTGTATGAAGGAAAATTTTCAGGTGTAGAGAAAGAATGATGTAATGAGATGAAGAATGGACAAAAGCTCAAGCTTGGGGATGCCACCCCGTGTCACTGCAAGAAATATTCAAGAGGTACAAGCTTCAAATCTTGGGGATGCATAAGGCATCCCCTTCTTCATCAATAAAAAGGTCAGGTCTGTCAAGACACTTCGTTTTTATTGTTTCATGCACAGTTGTGTTGTTCTTGGAGCGTCTTAGTTTTCGTTTTTGGTTTTTGTTTGATTAGTTTGCTTGAATAAAGTTGGTTGATTACAACGCACTTCTTTTGGAGAGAGACACACTCTATTTTCATTGCCTAAGAACACTCTAGTTTTCATTCTTATTGTTCTGTGAGTGTTCTCTTTTGCTAGCACTGTGTTTAGCCTTAGTTTTCTTGAGCTTTTAGCTTAGAACTTTTTAGTTCTTTTTCGTGGATTTGTGAGACAAGCTCACTGATCTTTATTGATTATTATCTTTGTGAGTTGTGTCAAATAAGTTGTTTGGTGTTGGAAAGAGTAGAAAGCTTCATGCTTAAGTGGTACAAAAGGGAGCTTGTTTTGACTGTGACCTAGACTTTAGCATGACATGCTAGGTGTTGTTTTGACCTTATGCTTAGTGATTATTGTTGTAGCATGTCTTGTTCCAAACAATTGGGATTGCTTAGTGTTCCTTGAAAAAAATTATGCATTGTTTTAGCATGCAAAAGCATAGTATTGTGGTATTCTCCTTTGATGCTTTGCTTGGGTTGACTTGGCACATTCTCACACCATGTTATGACTATGAACAAGTCACCATAGCCTCTATGATCATTTAGTACTTGACATGTAGTACCACTCTATGCTTTGATTAGTAATGTTTTGTTGCTCTGCATGATTATGGTCATTATTGCTCTCTTAGTTGGTTGCTCCCAGTCTTCTGCTAGCCTCCACTTGTATGAGTAAGTTCTACTCATGATACCAACTCCCAAGAAACCAAGTTATTCCAAAGTGTCCACTATAAACTCCTATGCATGGTGTGTTACACCATTCCAAGTATATTCTTGTTTTCAGCTATCTTCCAATTAAAAACTATTTTGTTATGTGAAAACTTAGTGATTAAATCCCTCACGAACTTGATGGAACACTTTATTCTTTGCCCCTAATAAACTTGAACCATTGAGGCAACTTTGTTGTATATGCTTGCACTTATAAGTTGGGATTAGCAGAACCGTGCTGTCACGAGGAACGTTTTCAACATTGCACTTGTACTTTGTACTCAGTTGATATCATGCTCTTTTGTCTATGGATGTCACCGGTGTGAAATAAAGAGGGAACTTGTAAGTCCATGGAGTTTGTATCCTGTATTAGAGAAACGCCTGGGCCGCTAGCCTAAGCCATGTCTAATCATGGTGGAAACTTGCAGCATCACCATAGTGACATCTATGAAGCATTCTTCTTATAAAAAAGAGAGACACATTGAGAAAAGAGGAAAGAGAGAAAAAACACCATATTCCCATGGTAAATAAGAAGATTGTTGAGATGCTCATTGTCTGCTTGCCTTGTCATTTTGGTTATGGTAAAGCTCCTATACCATGTGCAAGGGGCACCCCGTTGGCGGTTCTCAATGATATGCAAATACTTACAATGATAAGAACTTACCTGGGCCCAAAGTTGAGTATGCATGAGGTGTGGCCCTCGTATTTAAGGGACTTGAGATTGCCAACTTATACTTCATCAATCATATACTCCATCTTTGCCACTTTAACCTTAACCACTTCAAGATGCTTATGATAGGGGCAATGAAGGCTGCAAGCTAACAAGTACCATAATTTTTGGAAGCTATTTTTGAAACTTAAAATCCCTGCTTCCTTTACAAAAAGTCCTTTCTTCCACCATTATTGAGTCTCCACCTTCTACCTTTAGGCACCATTAGGAGAGCATAGTTGTCATTCTGTGTGCAGTGTTCCAAATCTTATTAATTGATGCATATTGTGATATTACTTGTTCATGTGCTATTTGTTTCTAGTCACCCTTGTGAACTTTGAAGGTGTCCTATGCATCTATATTGCTACTCTATGAGGGACAAGCTGAATGCCACTATGCTATGTTTTCTGTAGGTGAAACAAACAAACGTTTTTCAAGGCATGTTATTCATGATCTTTGTTTGTAGCCTTTCATGTTGCATGCATAGTTACTATGTCCTATTGTTATAACTCCATCTTTCATGCACATGTTTAGAGTTCTTTGATCCCAGATTTCAATGCTTGCAAATGGTTTGCTATTGGCTTTGATGGTGCATGTCACCTCAAAAATTATTCTTTTTATCACTTACCTACTCGAGGACGAGCAGGAGTTAAGCTTGGGGATGTTGATATGTTGGAAACGTATCTATAATTTTTGATGCTCCATTCTTGTTTAGTATCTACTTTGCTTTGCTTTGTCTACACTTTGAGGTGTTTTTATATCTTTTCTGGAACTAACCTATTAACAAGTTGCCACAGTTCCAGTTGCCCGTTTTCTTCTGTTTCTGGTTCCAGAAAGGCAGAAAATCAATATTCTCGGAATTGGACGGGGAAAAAGCCAAAGTCAGTTTTTCACCGAGGGGAACACGGAACCACGAAGCAGAGCCGGAGGGGGGCCACAGGGTGGCCAAACCCCCTAGGCGCGGGTAAGCCCTGGGGGCGCCTTGGGAGGGTGTGGGACCCCTCTACCCCCACCGACCTTGCCTCATGCGCCTATAAGAAGCTCCGGACTTATAAACCCTAAAACAATCAAGAAGAAATCCACGAAAACCTTTATAGCGCCGCCGCCACCGAAAGGGAGATTCGGGGATAGAAAGTCTCTATTCCAGCACCCTGCCGGGACGAGGAAGTGCCCCCGGAGCCATCTCCATCGCCATCTTCATCACCGTTGCTGATTCCCATGATGAGGAGGGAGTAGTTCTTCCTCGAGGCTAAGGGCTCTACCGGTAGCTATGTGTTCATCTCTCTCTATGCATGATCTTGTGGTCATGAGCGTTGTAATAAAGTAGATCTACCTTGCTACTCAAGTGCTTCATTAGATATCTGCTCTCCCCATGTGTGTGAAAGTGACAGCGTGCATGCCATGGTGGCACTTAGGTTTGAGTCTACATAAATACTCTTTGTGCTTTAATAGATCTATGCTTTTCCCCACGTGTGTGAAAGTGACAGCGTGCATACCGTGTGTGGCACTTTGGCTAGATTAAATATTTGTTATGAGTTATATTTGGAGTTGGATGTCTCTATGAAATTGTGGTGTTTGTTGGAACCATCTAGTGCTCAAGGTGACAGTGTGGGGTTATATAGATTGGGGAAGGCGGACTTTGAGGAGTGCTGTTATAGCCCTACCGATGATTACAGTGTCCAACCGGAGAGTAGTTAAGATTAGTATCATGAAGAGAGGATATTTATATGAGAGAGTGTTCACTAGTGAAAGTATGATCTCTAGGCCTTGTTTCTAAACATTGAAACACCGTTTGCATCTAGATCTGTTGCATGTTTGCTTGCTTTAGTCTTTACCTCACCGTCAAGCTCTTTTCTGGCACTCACACACATTCTCCCACGTCAACAGCAAGTCAGAAGCTCTTTTCTGGCACCGTTACCACTTGTATTTCACTATCTCTTCGCCGAACTAGTGCACCTATATTGGGTGTGTTGGGGACACAAGAGACTTCTTGTATATTGATTGTAGGGTTGCTTGAGAGGGAATACCTTTGACCACTTCCTCCCTGAGTTTGATAAACCTTGGGTAATCCACTTAAGGGAAACTTACTGTTGTTCTACAAACCTCTGCACTTGGAGGCCCAACAACGGTCTACAAGAATAGAAGTGCGTAGACATTAGTCCTTTTCTAGATGCTACTATGGCTAGTCTAGGAAATACCGAAACTCCTAGTGAAGACACTGTTACACCTGTTAGCTCACCTGAGTCTAGTGAGAGTTATGATATTAATGATGGTTACATTGAGTTCACTGATGATTTTGTTGAAGAGTGCTGAAACACACATGGTACTAGTGCTATTACGAGTCTCCTTGCTAGACGCACCATTATGCCTAAGTTGTCCTCTGATCCTAAGTTTGCCACTTCTCTCATAGATATTAAAGATAAAGATTATGATTTCTCTCTTGATTTATCTTATTTGGATATTGTTGAGAAAGAACCTTTCTGTGGGAATGAAAATGAGAGTGTCGTGGCTCATATGAATGAGGTTTCTACTATGAGTGCTTTATTCTCTGATGATTTTAAGATGTGCAAGTACTTTGTTACTAAGATCTTCCCTTTTTCACTAAAAGGAGAAGCTAGGGCTTGGTTTAATTGATTACCTCCTGGTTCCATTGATAGCCCTGATTGTTTGATTGCTTCTTTCTTCCAGAAATATTTTCCTCCTAGTGCTAGACATGCTGCTTTGCAGAGACTTTTTGATTTTAAACAGGGAGAAGAAGAGAAATTCCCTGAGTCATGGACAAGGTTCTGTGCCTTGATTCACGCACATCATGGATGTCCATTGCCTAAAAATGAGCTTCTTGATATTTATTATAATGGACTAACTGATGATTCTAGGACATACCTAGATAGCTTTGCTGATTGTGTTTTCAGGAAAAGAACTCTTCCAGATTCTAAAGAATTAATGGCTAAAATAAGCAAGAATTATGATGATTGGACTTCAACTGAGCTAAATATACCTGAGCCTACTACTCCTGAACCAATTGTGCATGAACCAGTTCCAACACCAACACCAAAGAAGAGGGGAGTTATTGCATTAAATGATGAAGTGATGAACTAAGAAGTGTCTAAAGGAGAAAGGTATTAGAGCTGAAAATGTGAACAATCTACCTCCTATAGAAGAATTATGTAAGCCAATTCCTCATTCATCTACTATTGAGGTACACTCTCTCCAACACTCTGATGAAGGTGATATTCCTTATGGTAAGCCTCCTGATCAATGTTCAGAGGAACTTGACATTTTTATTGTTAAACAAGGGCATTTTAATAAACAAGTTCAGAATCATTTATTGGAAAACTCTAGAGCTATCAATGAGTTGAAAGATATTGTGGAAATAACTTCAAATGATATTAAAATGCTTTGTAAACACTTTCAAATGGTTCAAACTCAACTTGATCAACTTGCTAAGGTACAAAAGGACATGCTAGTTAATGCTTCAGGAGATAAACATGCTTATGGAATTAGAACTAGGAGTGGTATAGCTACTCAAGACCCTTTATATCCTGAAGGACACCCTAAAAGAATTGAGCAGGATTCTCAACAAGGTGAGAGTAGTGGTAGTCCTCGTAAGAGAAAGAACAAGAAACATAAGATAGTTGAGGAACCACTTGAACCTGCTGTAGATCCTAATAGTATATCTGTCTCTGATGCTGAAACTGAGAGTGGTAATGATAAAAATGATGCTCCTGATAAGGAGAAAGTTGAGGAAGAACCTGAGAAGCACACTAAGAACACTAGGTACATGTAACATCCCTAAAATCATGTTTCAAAACTCATGCATATCATCCATGCATCCATCATCATTTAGGGTTTCATCTCAAAATCATTTCAAAAACAGGAGCATATGTTGCTCATCATTTGATGTATGAATACTCTAGCCTTTGTGCTACTTGCTAATGAGAAAGGTACTATTATTTATTCAGAAATGTTTTGAGTTCAAACTTAAGTGATTTCAAAAGCTTGAGCAAAGTTTCAAAACAAAGTATGAAATAGAACCAAATTTATGCCTATTATTATATCTCCTAAAGGCTTGGTTTTATTTTTATTTTTCAAATGACCCAAGTAGGTTTGAGTGAACAGAGGTGTTTGACACTTATTGAGTGCAAGGTACACTGTACAAAAAGCTAGAGAAGGTTTGGATTCAAACTTATTTGAATTGGAGTTTGAAAACCATTCCTAGAAAATCAAACAGAAAAAGAAAAGGAGTAAAGAGGAAAAAATAAACAAACAGCCAATCTGGCCAACCCAGCCCAACTCGGCCCAGCTAGCCCAGCAGTCCCTCCCCCGCGAAACGTTTTCTTTCACTCGCCCCCGCACCCACTAGCTCGCTGACAGGCAGGACCCACTCCCTCTCCTCCTCTCTCGCTGACAGTCACGGCCCACACGACCTTTGTCGTCTCCACCCCCGCGACTGGTTCATCCCCAAATTACGCCGGGTGTTTCCTGGTTGATTTCGCAGCTTCAATTCGCATCAATGCTCTAGTAAATATCGCCCGCATCCTTGCTACTTAAACCCCCTCTGCCCCCTCTCCATTCTCCCCCAAACCCCAAGCACAGAGCGCCCCCAGGCTGCGAGAATTGCTCACCGCGACCTCGCTGCTCCGATGAACCGCAGCCACAATTCCGGCCAACCCCGACCACCCCTCTGCTCCTGGTTCACACAAGTAGGCTCCACTTCACCGAGTGCACCTCCCAGTACCACTAGCTCGCCCGCGCGTGACCCAGAATATCGGCAACGCAAGCGACTGAGCGCCACTGTCTTCGGCTTCAACTCCGACGATCTCCAGTGGTAATCTCCGACCGCCCCTTTCCCTCTCGTTGACACCCACGTGACTAGCGTCGTCTTGCGCATCTGACCCACCGCTCCTTTTGCCTTGGCATGATCTGCACCCTCGCCAACGTCGACGAACATCAGCATCCGTCGCCAGGGACTACTCCGACGAGCAATCAGCGACGACTCCGAGCGCCCCTTCGCACACCAATCACACGTTGAGCATCTCCTCGTCGCGGTGATTCCGGTGAGCCTCCTCCCACCTCCCCGCGCGACCTAGTTCGCCGGCTCCGCCACTGACTGAGCGCGCCGCCGCCTGTCGCCGCCGCTAGCGCCGCCACTTGTTGATCCTTTGCTTAGGATCGTTCGATTAAGATCCAGTGGACACGATAGATCCTAGCCGAAGGGGTATGGATAGATCGGAGCCGTGCAGCGATAGTTAGATCCAACGGCGCGGAAGGGTGATCCGGTGCGAACCGGTACGCACCAATAGAAACTTGACGCGTGTCTAGGGTTGGATTCAAAAATAGAATTCAAATCAGATTTAGATCCAATTTTCAAAGGGCTATAACTTGAGATTCCCACGTTAGAGTTTTGCAAATTTTATACCGTTGGAATCAGTGATTCAAGCCCTTTCTGATTCTGCAATGTGTTTAACAAAAAGTTTCTGTTAAAATGACTTTTTAAACAGAAACATATTTAGGACCATTTTGAGTATAGAATTTGTTTAGGGCTAAATAAGTTTAGTTAGCAAACTTTTTGACTTGGTTATGTTTCTGTATCATACACTTGCTTGGTGGAGTTTTCAAAAATCATCACTTAGCATTTTCTTGCATGCATGCATTCATATTTTTGTTTGTATATGAATTGTGTGTAACTTTGTGCTACCAATTTTTGTGTAGATTTTGCTAGTGACTGTGATTGTGAAGAGTGCTACTCTCCCCATTACCAAGGCAAGTGGTACTTCATGGTTATTTTCATCCCTATATTTTGTATAGCATTAGAAATATTTTGCTAAGTCTTGCATGCTACTTTTGCCAAATGATATGTTGGGAAATCCTAAGTAGATGTAGAATTGGTAGAATTGCTAGGAAAATTCCTAAGTTAAGTTACTATACCATGCTTAGCCTAGCTAGTAGCAAACAAGGGTTGGTAAATTTTATACATGCTATGTTGAAAATATTTCTAAGTCATGAGACTTAGGTTTTTCTTAATAAAACAACTAAGTCAATGAACCTCCTGGGTGGATTGGGACTTGAATTGGTGGTTTTTTGGTTGAGTGGTTACACAAGGCCATGGATATGGCTTGTGTATCTCACTTGTGGTATGCCACCCAGGCACAAAGGGATTTGGAGGCCAAGTGTTGAGAAGCTTATAGTGCAACCACTTGGCAATATGGGCTCTGCCTTGATCATATAGGTTGCTAGAACTTAGTCATTTGGACAGTTGGTGGTAGTGGGATGATAGGTTGGAACGCGTCCATTTGGCTAAGGGAAGGCTTCTGAAAGGTCCTGTCTTGGGAAACCAAGTCTGGTGGGGAAAGTGCACAACCTCTGCAGATGGAAAATCTAAGTACTTAGCCAAGTCCATGGCAATGGACAACTTGAGCATCAAGACATGGAAGCTACAAGAATCTCATCACTCCAACTTCTAAGTAAAACTTGTCGGTGAACAAGGGTGAAGGACCCCAATGTCTATTGGTGGTTTCTTGGGAAAGTTTTTGACAAAGAAAAACTTAGTGATTTCAACTAATAGGAAAAACCTATTTTGAGCAAAGCAAGCCAAGCTACACTTAGCCAAAATGCATATAGTAATATAGTCCACCTAAAAATTTACTAAGGTATCACTTGCCAATACTATTCCAAAGTATTGACCCACTGTGGCTGTAACTTGTGATGTTGCAGGTTACTCCGATGAAGATTAGGAGTCATGAGTCTACACTCAACATGCTTGCCTGTGGCACATGAAGATGAAGACTTATGTTTATTTACTTATTCCAAAAACTCTTGTATTAGGCCTATGGCCCTGAGTTGTAAAAGACTATGTTTTATCTCTGGAATGAATGTAATAAATGACCTTTGTATCTGTGTACTTCATCTTAAACTGTGGATGCTAGCAATGATCCAGGGACTAGCATTGCAATCACAGGGATCCTTTTCCTTTACAAAGGAGGGATCTTACAGTACACAAAGAAAGATTTTATTGCTAATAAACATGGTAAAGAGAGAGAACCTTGGGTGCAGAAACCTATGCCTTTTCCAGGTAAGAAACACAAATCAAAGGAGGAAAAACACTACAACAAGTTTTGTGAGTGAATGAAACCTTTATTTTTACAAATTCCTTTGACTGATGCTATTAAGTTGCCTCCTTATTCAAAGTATATGAAGGATATTGTCTCTAATAAAAGGAAGATTTCTAATGAGGATATTTCTACTTTTCTTGCTAATTACTCCTTCAATGGTAAGGTTCCAAAGAAAATTGGTGATCCAGGTATACCAACTATTCCTTGCTTTATTAAGAATAATTATGTTAGAACTGCTTTATGTGACTTGGGAGCTGGAGTTAGTGTTATGCCTTTCTCTCTGTACAAGAGACTCCAGCTAGAAAAGTTGATACCAACTGATATATCTTTGCAAATGGCTGATCAGTCAACTACTATTCCTGTTGGTATATGTGAGGATGTTCCTGTTCAAGTTGCTCATAATTGCTTGGTTCTAACTGATTTTGTTGTGCTTGAAATGCCTGAAGATGATAATATGTCTATTATTCTTGGGAGACCTTTTCTTAATATCGCAGGTGCTGTCATCAATTGCAATCAAGGAAAAATAACATTCAACATTGATGACAAAGAGCATATTGTTTATTTCCCCAAGAAGGTTGCTACAAGCTATTGCCTGAATTCCATTGAAAATATTGAGAGCATCAAGGTTGGAGAAATATATTGTCCCATTCCACAAGGAAATTTTGAAACTATTATGATTGGGACCATTGCTATCAAGTATGAGGTAACATAATCACCTTGTCAAATGCAAAGTTTTGTTTGATATAAGATTGTTTTGGTAACAAGACTTGATCAACCTTGTTAATGAAAGGATTTTAATGAACAAAATAATGCTTTCACTGTGGTTATACTTGCTCACTTTTATTTTTCTCCTTTCCAATCTTTGCTCTTCGTCGTGTCTCACTTAAAGGCGTTAAAGAAAAGTACTTATTGGGAGATAACCAAAGAGTTTCCTTGAGTCTTGGAGGTTATTACTTCAGTAATGACCTCTCATTATCCTTTTTGTTTAATTTTTGTGCCAAGAATGACCTCTAATGAGAGGGAAGTAAGATTTGGGGAGTTGTTGTCCCGAAACAGATTTCTGTCCTCCACCATAAAAATCCGTGAGGAGTCTATGTAAGTCGGATTGAGCTGAAAATTTACTAATAAATCCTCAAGTATGTTATCTAACTTTCGTTGCTTCAACACTTTCTGATTTGAGCAACAGAAGATTTTCAAAAAAAAATCGGTTTCTACCTGCTGGTCTATTTTGACAGATTTCTGCCATTATTTGCATTTGCTTCTTATTGATTCCTTTTTTGAGTTGTCTTTTGGGTAATTGAGCCTTTTGAAGGAGTTTCTACAGTATCTTGTGTTTTTAGTGAAAAAATGTTGTTCCAAAGATAAACCAGAAGGTCTATTATCTTTTGAATACACTAATGTTGCTAATGAAGATTGTGTGAAGTTTTGTATGAAGGAAAAATTTCAGGTGTAGAGAGAGAATGATGTAATGAGATGAAGAATGGACAAAAGCTCAAGCTTGGGGGGAGCCACCCCGTGTCACCCCAAGAAATATTCAAGAGGTACAAGCGTCAAAGCTTGGGGGTGCTCAAGGCATCCCCTTCTTCATCAATAAAAATCTCAGGTCTTTCTAGACACTTCGTTTTTATTGTTTCATGCATGATTGTGTTGTTCTTGGAGCGTCTTAGTTTTTGTTTTTGGTTTTCTTTTTCTTTGTTTGGTTTGTTTTTGCTTTGCTTGTTTTTGCTTTGTTGGATTGTTTGAAAAATCGAAAAACACCAAAAATATTTGTGGTTCTTCTTTGGTTTTGTGAGTTCTCTTTGCAGGGTTCAGCCGTCCTCAGCGGATTTTGGTTTCATGTTATTATTCGAGTCACACAAGTGAAGGGAAATAATGAAGATTAAGACAACTTGAGGAGTGGTAAGAGGCTGGTAACGAACTCTATTTGTTTTCATTTTTGTACATATACTCATCATTGTGAGCATGCTTAGTCTGTTCATTGTAAGGAGTGTGTTACTGATGGATGCTTATTAGTTCTTGCTTGCCTATGATTAGCTCCAGCTTGTTAATAGTTTGTAGCATGTCATATGAATGTTTGCTTGTATTGTTTTATTCATATTTTGGTATGATATTGTGGTATCCTCCTCTGGCTATTCATGTGAATCGACTTGGCACATGCTCACGCATGCATATGACTAATCAATAGTCAGTAAGCCTCGATGATTTATTTTGCCTCGGAGTTCTTTTATCACTTACATGCCATAATTAGTCATGTTTTGTTGCAAGCATGATTATGATAGTTATTGCTCTCTCGTTTGTCGCTCCCTCTCTATTGCTAGCCTTCACTTGCACTGAGTTTAGCTCTACCTATGTTTCCAACTCCCCAAAACCAATATTGCCAATTGTGTCCACCATACCTACCTATTAGCATCATTTGCTACTTCAGTGCATATTCTACATGCCTTGTTTCTTCCAAAATAAAATATTTCTCTGTTTTGATAAAGTTAGTTAGTAAAGCTCTGATGAACTTGATGGCACACTTTATTCCGTGCACTTAATAATCTTGAACCATTGTGACCTGTCCATGAAAGTTATATGCTTGCAAATTATATGCTGGGATTCAGCGGAACCGTGCTGTCACGGGGAACTCTTTCAACACTTTTTGGATATCTCATCCAGTTGATACCTTGCTCTTTTGTTTGCGGATGTCGACGATGTGAAATAAAAGGAGAGTTTGTGAGTTCATGGTGGAAACTTGCAGCATCACCACAATGAGCATTTATGAAGCATCCTCAATAAAAAGCTATACACATAGTAAATACAAAGATTGCTGAGATGCTCATTGTCTGCTTGCCTTGTCATTTTGATCACGGGATCGCTCTTGTATCATGTGCAAGGGGTACCCCGTTGGCGGTTCTCTATGATATGCATGTATTTACAATGACAAGAACTTTCAGGTAACCAAAGTTGAGTAGCATGCGGTGCGGCCCTCGTACTCAAGGGACTTGGGATTTCCAGATTATGGTCTGTCAAGCATATGATTCAGAGTGGACCTCACTTTCATCTTAACCACATAGAGATGCCTATGATAGGGGCAATGAGAGCTCAAAGCTAATGAGTACCTTCCTTTCAGCATTTGGAAGCCTTTCAAACTTTTCGAAACCTTTTCACAACCTTGTTGAGTCACCACTTATTCTATGACCACTTTCTTGAGAGCATAGTTGTCATTCTTGTGTTTGTTCCAAAACTTGGTTAATTATGTCATGACTTTGATGCTTGTATCTCTGATATATTTACTTCTAGTCTTCATGTGAACTTCAGAGGTGCCTTGGCATTTATATTGTGCTCTTCAAACAAAGGCAAGCGAGATACCACTCTATCATACCTTATTATGAGCATTGCAATGTTGCTTATGTTTATGTTTCATGCTACTTATTATTATTGAGTTGGTTTCTCTTCATAGCTTGCAATGACTATTGAGTAGACTTAGTTGCATGCTCTTTATTATGAATTGTCTAAGCATCTACTCTTGTGCTGAGAATATTTACATCATATGAAGCAAATGTGTTCGTGAAAGTTCTTTTATCGCACTCAGTTTTCAACTGAATTGCTTGAGGACAAGCAATAAGCTAAGCTTGGGGGAGTTGATACGTTCAAAACATATCTACTTTTCCGAACACTTTTGCTATTGTTTATCCTCTAAACTTGTGTGATTTGGATACAACTAACACGGACTAACACTGTTTTTAGCATAATTACCTTAGTGTTTAGTTTTTGTGCAGAAAATGAACTATCAGGAAAAATCCCGAAAAATATGCCAAAAATTATATTTCACCAGAAGATCCACGGAGCCAGAAGATGAGACGGAGAAAGGGCCTAGGGGCCCACACCCCTACCAGGCGCCAGCCCACCACTGGCCGCGCCTAGGGGTGTGCAGCCACCCCAGGCACCCCCTCGGCCTCCATCTACGCCTATAAGTTTCCTCTCGACCTAAAAATGGGGGGTCGATAGTTTTTCATAAAGAGTTCCGCTCCACCGCCGCCACTAGAAACCAAGATTCGGATCCAGAAAATCCGTTCTGGCACCCTGCCGAGACAGGGAATTTGGAGAGGATCATCGCCATCATCATCACCAACGCATCTCCATCAACCACCGATGTTTCTCTCATCCATAAGTGAGTAATCCCCCGCCGTAGGCTTGGGGATGGTAGGGATTGGATGAGTTCTATCATGTAATAGAATAAGATTGTTAGGGCATAGTGCCTAGTATCTCTATTAGTGTTATTTGAATTTATTGCAACTTGTTGTGTTTAATGCTTGTCACTAGGGCTCGAGTGCCATGATCTCAGATCTGAACTTATTATTAAATCATTATGGTAGTATTGTTTGTGACCTTATCTGCAAGTTGTGTACACATATCATTGTCCGGATCCAAAGGCCCCAAAGTGACAATAATTGGGACAACCGGAGGGGATGGTTGTGGTGTGAGGATCACATGTGTTCATGGAGTGTTAATGCTTTGCTCCGGTGCTCTATTAAAAGGAGCACCTTAATTGCCGGTAGTTTCCTAGAGGCCCCGCTGCCATGGGCTGGCTGGACAGAAGATGTTGTGCAAGTTCTCATTGTGAGCACGTATGACTATATTTGGAGAACATGCCTAGGATTGTTTAGTACTTGGATGCTTGTTATTATTTATCTGCAATGCCCTAGATCTTGAAGTTACATGCTTAGACTCTTCCATGTAACGCCCGTCCATCCATCCATATGCCTACCGCACTCGAATCCCACTGTTACCGTTACTGTTACTATTGCTCCTATTTTACTACTGTTGTTGCTTTGCTATTGCTACTACCAAACTGTTGCTACTGATAAACTTCTGTGAGCATGAATTATTTCTAGGTGCAGCTGAATTGACAACTCAGTTGTTAAGGTTTGCAAGTATTCTTTGGATCCCCTTGTGTCGAATCAATAAATTGGGTAATACTACCCGCGAAGACTCTTGCGACCCCCTACACTTGTGGGTCATCAACAGGTTGAGCAAGCATAACAATGCATATACTAGACATCATGATTCCTATGAGATTTGATTAGAAATTACAACAATATACATAGACCATAATCCAACCGCATCTATGACTAATAATCCACCTCTAGATTATCATCGGAACCCTCTCCAGTATTAAGTCGCAAGCAACGGATAATTGCATTAAGAAATGTGTGTAAAGTAAACAATACAATTATTCCATGAAAAAAAATATTGTTGTTTTCTCCTTAATAGCAACAACACATCTACAACCTTAAAGATTTCTGTCACTTCCCCAGATTACAAGAGGCATGAACCTACTATCGAGCATAAATACTCCCTCTTGGAGTCACAAGCATCTACTTGGCCAAGATAGCTACTAGCAATAGAAAGCATGCAAGATCACAAACAACACACGCATGATAGAATCAATAATCAATCTAACATGATAGAATCAATAATCAATCTGACATAGTATCTCAATATCCATTGGATCCATGCAAACACAACATGTATGATTACAAATAGATGATCTTGATCATGAACGGAGCTCACAAGATCTAAACATGATAGAACAAAGGAGGTGTTTGACACGAGAAAAACGTTCTGGAAAAGTCGAACGTGGGCTACTCGAGGGAAGAAGGATGGTAGCGTGTTTTTCTCATGCGCCGGGGTAAAGAAAAAGAAATGGGGGCGTGCCAGTGTACCGTAGTACACAAGAAAAGGTAGGGAAGATGCATTTCATTAATCTCTCATGGAGAAACAAAGTACAAATCCCTAATACAGTATGCTTCGTGGCCTGCTTGCGCGACCAGCCTGACTAGGGCGATTGCGATCTCATGGTTCCCGGGGCCTCGGAAGGCACCCGGTTAATTACTCCCGCGGGTTACGCCACGAGACACCTCCAATTAAGTCGTGTGGTTGTCTTCGTCGTCTTCGCTTCGCGTTCTCCATGCATGATGTGGTGGTGGTGTGTGTGTGGGCAGCGGCAGAGCCCGTGTCCTCGTCGGTACACGCGCCGCGAGTAGCGTGGCCTTTACTCCGGCCACGCCCGCCCTCGCCATCGTGCCTCGTCGGTCTTGACGGCGTAGTTGTAGTTGGAGTTGGAGTAGCATGGGTCCTCTCAGCTGGGACTTCTCGACGACCAGCAGCCTCGTCGGGGTGCGCAAGGGGTATGCCTCGCAGGAGTAAGTGTTGGTGGAGATCGGCGTCGGTGCAAAACCGACGCGCGCCTACAAGTCGGTGCAGCCGACGTGGTCGACACCTCGTTTGGGTCCGACGTCGAGTTCACGGCTGTCGTCCTAGACAAGAGCATCGTCTCACGGGCTCGTGAAGATGAAGGTGGGGTATGCCGCCGGATTGCGAGTCGGCAGTGCTTTCTCCCATGCCCGACGGCTTCACGGAGATGGAGCTAGCACCGGGCTGTCCGATGGACACCCCGACGCTATCGCCTATGGCTCGCGGAGATGGAGATGGCGCCGACTTGCATACTAGCTGTCACATCCCAAGATTTTCCAAATCTTGTAATGTGAAAATAAATAAATAAAATAAAACTTTGTTTGATTTTCAAGGCCAGAAGAAACTTTTTGTATTCAATTGGGACTTCAAACCAGTTGGATCAAATAAAATCCTAAAGGGATTTAAAAAGATAAAACATTTAATAAAGGAAAATAAAATATTTTGGAAATACTATTTTGGATCTTTTAATAAAAGACTTTGTTTTCAAATGAAAAGAAGTTTTATAAATAAAGATTATTTTATAAAGCCAAATTAAAACCTTGGCCAAGATTTTGAAACAAAAGGTTTTGCTTTGATTAAAATAGTAGAGGTTTATTTAAAATAAAATAAAAAGGATTTAAATATCCAAGTTTTATTAATAAAGGTTTTACTATTTCCAAAACATCAAAACTTATTTATTTATTTAAAATAAGTTTTCCAAGTATTTTATATTCTCAAATAAAACCTACTGAAGTGTTTTGGTTTTATCTTTGATTTCAAAATAAATATTTTATTAAAGCAAATCCTATTTGATTTAATAACTAAGGTCCATTCTATTTAATTATTAATGGAACCTAAAATAAAAGGTTATTTTGTTTTAAACAAGTTTTCCAAATATCTTTTACTTTCAAATAAAACCTACTGATTTGGTTTTGAAAATATTTGGATTTCAAATGGAAATTTTATTAATTAAATCAAACCCTATTTTATTAAATAACTAAAGATCCATTTTATTTAATTATTGAATGGATTCTAAAATGAATAAAAAATATTATTTTATTTTAGAATTTGGTTTATGTTGATAAACAAAACCAAGTTCAAAGTTGTGAAGTGTGGTGTTTGTTTGAATTGTTTGAATGTTTTGAGTGAATGAATAATTGATTGAAATTCAAAACAGAAAATAGAAATAGAAAAGGAAAAAGTTTCAGACAGGAAAAAATAGAGCAGCCACCATCTGGCCCAACTAGCCCAACAGCAGCCCACCTAGCCCACCTGTTCTCTTCCCCGAAGCATTCTTTTCTCACTCAGAAACTTACCCGAACAGAGTATGACCAGTGGACCCTCCCCCTCATTTCTTTTCCCACTGACCGGTGGACCCCACCTCTCTCTCTCACGTGCGAACCGTTTTTATTTACTGCGGACATAACCCACGCAGTCGATGACAGCCTGGACCCACTTCTCCTTCCTCTCTTTCGCTGACGAGACGACCCCATCGCCACGTCCCTCTTCTTCCTCACCCGCCACTGACCACCCCGGCTGTTACCGCCGATGAATGCACGCTTAAATTCGCGGCATTGATGCTGTCGTTACCCCCTGCGACCATGCACATTTAAACGCCAGCGCATCCTCCCTCGTTCCCCTCTATCTCCTCCCCCAATCCCGCCCCCGGGCCGTCGAATTTTACTCGAACACCGCCTCTGTCCGACGACGCTCCGACGCCGATTCCGGCAGCCCCTCGCCGCCCCTCTCCTCCCCGACCAAGCTCACACCTTCCCCACTCCCAGGAGCATCTCCCGGCACTTTCCATTTACCCGCGGGCGCCCCAGAACGCCGTCTCTAGCAAACCACTGAGCGTCGCCGCAGCTCCGACGAGTTCGTCCACAAATCCTGGTGAACTCCGACCCTCTCTTTCTTTCTGGTTTACCTTATCGCAAACCTTGTTATCATACGCGTTCACTAACGTCTTCCATTTACCCTCGTGTGCCTTGTAGACCGCCTCTGACAACCTCTGCTAGAACCCGACGGTGAGCATAACTCCGGTGAGCCCTAGCGTCTGAACCCGTGCATGCCTTGCACTCTAGACCAAACCATTTTGATCTCCATCGTCTAACGCGTTCTCTGATGCTTGCCATTTATTCGCGCATAACCTATAGGTTCGCCATCGACGACGACAGAAAGCATCCGACGCCGACGACAACTACGGCGAGGAATTCAGGTTGACCTAGAGCGCCCCTTCGTCAGACAAGAACACGTTGAGGATCAGCAAGGCGCAGAGAACCTGGTGAGCTATCCCTCTCTCCCTCTAGCCCCCTGTGTCACCGGCAACCTCGCCGCCAGAGCGCCGCTGCCGCACAGCCGCCGTCAGCGCCGCTCAACGATAGAATAACTTAACCGCGAAGGGGTACGCGTCCAGGACCGTGCGATCGATCTGATCCAACGCCCCACAACCACGATCCGGCCGAACCAGTACCACCCAATTAGAAAGCGTCACGTGTCACTGTTCTGTTTAAAAACAGATTTGAAAACAGAATATTTTGCAAACTTCAAACCCTTATAACTCTGGATCCACACGTCCAAAAATTACAAATTTTATGTCGTTGGATTCAGGAGAGCAAGACCTAGCCAACCATGCCCTTGGTTTAGTAAATAGTATCTGTTAGTTTGCTTGTTTTTGCAGATTCTTTTGTGAGCTTGTTTATAGTATAAAAATTGTTTAAAAATGATTTTAGGGTTAAAACCTTTGCAAAATGGATTGTTGTGACCTTACTGACCCTAGGAACCAACCCATAGTTTGGAAAATGGATTTGGTAAAGTTTAGGATGGAAAACTTGATTTAGCCCATTTCTAGCCAAATGAAAATAAAGATTTTGGTTATGAAAATACTTTTATAAAGAAAACTTTGGAGGAAATGTTTTGGACCAAACCTACTGACCCAAACACAAAGTTTTGCAATAGCAACTCATTTGGTGAAATAAAATTTCTTTGATTTAAAACCATTTCTAGTCAAATAGAAATGTGGTTTGTTTATTAAAATTGTTTTGGAAGAAAACCTTTGGAAAATGTTTTGTTTTAAACTCACTGACCCAAAAACCCAAGTTTTGTGATTTGAAGACATACTTGGTGAACCCTATAGGTTAATGCCTTAGTAAAAATATTTCTACACCACATAAAATGATACTTTGTTTTGAAAATGGTTTTTGAGGTGAAACCTTTAGCAAATGACTTGGCCACTTTACAAAATGACCATTAGATGTTTTCAAATGTCTATGACCCACTAGGAACCACTTTTTCAAACAAAACAAAGCTTGGCATGCTTGCATGCATTACTTTGACTTTGTCATTTTGTGTGTTGTTTTGCTTGTTTGGTAGATTGAGTTTTGTGCCTTGCTTGATTGATTTGTAGTGACTTGAAGAGTGTGATTGTTGCAAGGACAAGGAGTGAACCCATACTCTACCAAAAAGGCAAGTGATGCTTCATACTTTTGTCCCATTATTTTCACTATGCATTAGTGATATTTCTAAGTAGGACCTGCATGGAAATTTTGCTAAGTATAACTATGCTATGGGAAAACCTAGTAGATGAAGCCTTAGTAGAAATTTCCTAAGTTAAGATTCCTATTACTTTCATGCTTAGCTTAGCTAATAGAAAACAAGGGTGGATTATATATTCATGCTATGGAAAATTTCTAAGTCTGTGGACTTATGTTTTGATTAATAAAACAACTAAGTGAATGAATCACCTGGGTGGAATGGAAGGAATGGTTTATGTTGAGTGGTTCACAAGGCCATGGACTTGGCTTGTGTATCTCACTTGTGGATGGCCACCCAGGAACAAAGAGATTCGAGATGTCAAATGTTGAGAAGCTTCAAGTGCAACCACTTGGCAATATGGGCTCTGCCATGATCATATAGGTTGCTAGAACTTAGTCTCTTGGACAGTTGGTGGTAGTGGGAATGGTAGGTTGGAGCGCGTCCATTTGACTAAGGAAAGGCTTCTGAAAGATCTTGTCTTGGGAAACCAAGTCTAGTGGGGAAAGTGCACCACCTCTGCAGAGTGTAAAATCTAAGTACTTAGCCATGTCCCTGGTAAAGGACAATTTGAGCATCAAGACATGGAAGCTATCAAGAATCTCCTCATCCCAATTTCTAAGTAAAATTTGTGGTTGAACAAGGGTTGAAAGGATCTTCAGTCTTTGATTGGTAGATGCCTTGAAAGTATCTTCAGTCTTTGATTGGTAGATGCCTTGGGGAATTTGTGCCAAACAAAAACTTAGTGTTTTCAAATGATAAGGAAAATCTATTTTGAGCAATGCAAGCCTAAGCTCCACTTAGCCAAATGCATATAGATGATAGACTCCACTATACTACCATAGTATCACTTGCCAATACAATTCAAATGTATTGACCCTTGTGGCTGTAACTTGTTATGTTGCAGGTTTGTTTGATTTTAGAGAAGATTGATTGATTAGGATTACAAAGTCTACAACCAACATCTGCCTGTGGCACTTTGAAGATGAAGGACCCCATGATTATAGTTATTCCACTGCAATGTAATGTAATAGCCAAATGAGTTATGTATGATGTAATAAAATTATGTTATTCCTGGTTATAAAGTTATATTATGACCTTTGTTTCTTGATATTACATCTAAACTGTGGATGCTAGCTATTGATCCAGGGACTAGCATTGTAAACACAGGAGGGATCAATCTTATTAAAGATTGGGACCCCTACAGATGGTATCAGAGCATAGTGTTGCCTGTAGGATTTGTAACCCTAGGATTGGACAAAACCCCTTAGAAAAATAGGAGTTGTATTTGTTCCAAAACTTATTTACAAAACAATCTTGTAAACTCTTTCCTCCACCATTTTGGTTTCAACTCTACATCTCTTCTACTTCAACTTGATGGAAAAACCTAACCATGGCCCAAGACTACACCATGTGCAAAGGACTTCTTCAACATCTTCAACTCTAATGACTTCAACACCTTCAACATTTTCACCAAGGACTTCAAACTTGGATATCACTAAGGACTACAAGTGAGACAAGAAATGTTACTCAAGATTTGAAGACTAAGGAAACACAACTTAGAAGAAGCCATCATCACCTTTGAAGATTTGTGACCAAGACACAAGAATTCTCCAAGGATACAAAAATCTCATTCAAGAAGAATCAACCAAGAAGGATGGAAAGATCACAAGTGAACCATATAGATGGACCACCATATTATAGTTAAGTCAAACACACCAACTTATGTGGTGTAACAAAAATATTTTGTTGCCAAAGTATGTGCTTGAACCTTGTTTGAGTGAAATGTTTTGTTTGTGATTGCTTGCACTTTGCTTGTGTGAATTGTGATGTGTGTGATTAGAATTGACTCCTTAGAAATATGTTGCCTATTCTAATCCCAATCCAACCCAAACAGATGACTACTCCAAGAGACTCCAACATCAAGGTTGATGACAACAACAACCAAGCTGACAGCATGAAGGAGCTCATAGCAACCCAACACCAGTTAAACCAACTGATAGCTCAGTTCATATCCAACAATAGTGATAAAGACCCTACCTTGCAAAAGTTTTTGGAGGAACAATCCCAACTGATGCTTAAGGTGACTAATCAAATGATCAGCATGGAAGAAAACCATCCCAAAAGGGTGTATGACAACAAGGATGACAAGAATGTTATTCTAGATGGAGACCCAGCTTGCATTATTTGTGGAGACAAGGACCATACTTCCAAGGAGCATGAAGATCAATGCCCTAACTGTGAAGAGAAACACCCTATTGGACAATGTCCCACTTCTCAAGCTACTTGTTACCTATGTGAAGGAAACAATCATACTCCTATACAATGCCCCATCTATTCCATGGTAGAACAAAGGAAACAAGAAGGATCCAAGTCTACCAAAGGAAAAGGACCACTCATACCTCCAAACAAGACAACCCAATTCAAAGGATCAAAGAAACCCAAGAAACCAAAACAGGACATGAGCCTTGTGCAATGTCGTAAATGTAAGGAAATGGGACACTACCCCAGTGGATGCCCAGAGAACCCGAAGAATAAAGAGATCGGCCAAGTAGTGTGCAACAATTGCAAAGAACCAGGCCACTATGTAGCAACTTGTCCACAAGAGCAACGTAAAGAACTCCAAGATATCCACTGTTTCAATTGCAAGAACCCAGGACACTATGCAAGCAACTGTCCAGAAAAGATGAAGAACAAGTTGAACAAGCCTATGGAGAAACTCAACCTTGGCCCATGAGTCAAGTGTGGAAACAAAGGACACTAGGCAGATGGTTGCCCAGAGAAGTTTCCCCAGGATCCCAAGAAGGCCAACATGTAGTTTAGTTGGAAAAATTTTAAGGGTGGTAGTACCCTAGATGCTTTGAGCCAACTTGTAACCCTAACCTTCCCAAATCTCAAGGGCGAGATTTATTTTAAGGGTGGTAGCCTGTCACATCCCAAGATTTTCCAAATCTTGTAATGTGAAAATAAATAAATAAAATAAAACTTTGTTTGATTTTCAAGGCCAGAAGAAACTTTTTGTATTCAATTGGGACTTCAAACCAGTTGGATCAAATAAAATCCTAAAGGGATTTAAAAAGATAAAACATTTAATAAAGGAAAATAAAATATTTTGGAAATACTATTTTGGATCTTTTAATAAAGGACTTTGTTTTCAAATGAAAAGAAGTTTTATAAATAAAGATTATTTTATAAAGCCAAATTAAAACCTTGGCCAAGATTTTGAAACAAAAGGTTTTGCTTTGATTAAAATAGTAGAGGTTTATTTAAAATAAAATAAAAAGGATTTAAATATCCAAGTTTTATTAATAAAGGTTTTACTATTTCCAAAACATCAAAACTTATTTATTTATTTAAAATAAGTTTTCCAAGTATTTTATATTCTCAAATAAAACCTACTGAAGTGTTTTGGTTTTATCTTTGATTTCAAAATAAATATTTTATTAAAGCAAATCCTATTTGATTTAATAACTAAGGTCCATTCTATTTAATTATTAATGGAACCTAAAATAAAAGGTTATTTTGTTTTAAACAAGTTTTCCAAATATCTTTTACTTTCAAATAAAACCTACTGATTTGGTTTTGAAAATATTTGGATTTCAAATGGAAATTTTATTAATTAAATCAAACCCTATTTTATTAAATAACTAAAGATCCATTTTATTTAATTATTGAATGGATTCTAAAATGAATAAAAAATATTATTTTATTTTAGAATTTGGTTTATGTTGATAAACAAAACCAAGTTCAAAGTTGTGAAGTGTGGTGTTTGTTTGAATTGTTTGAATGTTTTGAGTGAATGAATAATTGATTGAAATTCAAAACAGAAAATAGAAATAGAAAAGGAAAAAGTTTCAGACAGGAAAAAATAGAGCAGCCACCATCTGGCCCAACTAGCCCAACAGCAGCCCACCTAGCCCACCTGTTCTCTTCCCCGAAGCATTCTTTTCTCACTCAGAAACTTACCCGAACAGAGTATGACCAGTGGACCCTCCCCCTCATTTCTTTTCCCACTGACCGGTGGACCCCACCTCTCTCTCTCACGTGCGAACCGTTTTTCTTTACTGCGGACAGAACCCACGCAGTCGATGACAGCCTGGACCCACTTCTCCTTCCTCTCTTTCGCTGACGAGACGACCCCACCGCCACGTCCCTCTTCTTCCTCACCCGCCACTGACCACACCGGCTGTTACCGCCGATGAATGCACGCTTAAATTCGCGGCATTGATGCTGCCGTTACCCCCTGCGACCATGCACATTTAAACGCCAGCGCATCCTCCCTCGTTCCCCTCTATCTCCTCCCCCAATCCCGCCCCCAGGCCGTCGAATTTTACTCGAACACCGCCTCTGTCCGACGACGCTCCGACGCTGATTCCGGCAGCCCCTCGCCGCCCCTCTCCTTCCCGGCCAAGCTCACACCTTCCCCACTCCCAGGAGCATCTCCCGGCACTTTCCATTTACCCGCGGGCGCCCCAGAACGCCGTCTCCAGCAAACCACTGAGCGCCGCCGCAGCTCCGACGAGTTCGTCGACAAATCCCGGTGAACTCCGACCCTCTCTTTCTTTCTGGTTTACCTTATCACAAACCTTGTTATCATATGCGTTCACTGACGTCTTCCATTTACCCTCGTGTGCCTTGTAGACCGCCTCTGACAACCTCTGCTAGAACGCGACGGTGAGCATAACTCCGGTGAACCCTAGCGTCTGAACCCGTGCATGCCTTGCACTCTAGACCAAACCATTTTGATCTCCATCGTCTAACGCGTTCTCTGATGCTCGCCATTTATTTGCGCATAACCTATAGGTTCGCCATCGACGACGACAGAAAGCATTCGACGCCGACGACAACTACGGCGAGGAATTCAGGTTGACCTAGAGCGCCCCTTCGTCAGACAAGAACACGTTGAGAATCAGCAAGGCGCAGAGAACCTGGTGAGCTATCCCTCTCTCCCTCTAGCCCCCTGTGTCGCCGGCAACCTCGCCGCCAGAGCGCCGCCGCTGCACAGTCGCCGTCAGCGCCGCTCCTTTTAGGTCAAACGCGCAGCGACCGTTAGATGCAGATCCATTGGCTAGGATAGAATAACTTAACCGCGAAGGGGTACGCGTCCAGGACCGTGCGATCGATCTGATCCAACACCCCACAGCCACGATCCGGCCGAACCGGTACCACCCAATTAGAAAGCGCCGCGTGTCACTGTTCTGTTTAAAAACAGATTTGAAAACAGAATATTTTGCAAACTTCAAACCCTTATAACTCTGGATCCACACGTCCAAAAATTACAAATTTTATGTCGTTGGATTCAGGAGAGCAAGACCTAGCCAACCATGCCCTTGGTTTAGTAAATAGTATTTGTTAGTTTGCTTGTTTTTGCAGATTCTTTTGTGAGCTTGTTTATAGTATAAAAATTGTTTAAAAATGATTTTAAGGTTAAAACCTTTGCAAAATGGATTGTTGTGACCTTACTGACCCTAGGAACCAACCCATAGTTTGGAAAATGGATTTGGTAAAGTTTAGGATGGAAAACTTGATTTAGCCCATTTCTAGCCAAATGAAAATAAAGATTTTGGTTATGAAAATACTTTTATAAAGAAAACTTTGGAGGAAATGTTTTGGACCAAACCTATTGACCCAAACACAAAGTTTTGCAATAGCAACTCATTTGGTGAAATAAAATTTCTTTGATTTAAAACCATTTCTAGTCAAATAGAAATGTGGTTTGTTTATTAAAATTGTTTTGGAAGAAAACCTTTGGAAAATGTTTTGTTTTAAACTCACTGACCCAAAAACCCAAGTTTTGTGATTTGAAAACATACTTGGTGAACCCTATAGGTTAATGCCTTAGTAAAAATATTTCTACACCACATAAAATGATACTTTGTTTTGAAAATGGTTTTTGAGGTGAAACCTTTAGCAAATGACTTGGCCACTTTACAAAATGACCATTAGATGTTTTCAAATGTCTATGACCCACTAGGAACCACTTTTTCAAACAAAACAAAGCTTGGCATGCTTGCATGCATTACTTTGACTTTGTCATTTTGTGTGTTGTTTTGCTTGTTTGGTAGATTGAGTTTTGTGCCTTGCTTGATTGATTTGTAGTGACTTGAAGAGTGTGATTGTTGCAAGGACAAGGAGTGAACCCATACTCTACCAAAAAGGCAAGTCATGCTTCATACTTTTGTCCCATTATTTTCACTATGCATTAGTGATATTTCTAAGTAGGACCTGCATGGAAATTTTGCTAAGTATAACTATGCTATGGGAAAACCTAGTAGATGAAGCCTTAGTAGAAATTTCCTAAGTTAAGATTCCTATTACTTTCATGCTTAGCTTAGCTAATAGAAAACAAGGGTGGATTATATATTCATGCTATGGAAAATTTCTAAGTCTGTGGACTTATGTTTTGATTAATAAAACAACTAAGTGAATGAATCACCTGGGTGGAATGGAAGGAATGGTTTATGTTGAGTGGTTCACAAGGCCATGGACTTGGCTTGTGTATCTCACTTGTGGATGGCCACCCAGGAACAAAGAGATTCGAGATGTCAAATGTTGAGAAGCTTCAAGTGCAACCACTTGGCAATATGGGCTCTGCCATGATCATATAGGTTGCTAGAACTTAGTCTCTTGGACAGTTGGTGGTAGTGGGAATGATAGGTTGGAGCGCGTCCATTTGACTAAGGAAAGGCTTCTGAAAGATCTTGTCTTGGGAAACCAAGTCTAGTGGGGAAAGTGCACCACCTCTGCAGAGTGTAAAATCTAAGTACTTAGCCATGTCCCTGGTAAAGGACAATTTGAGCATCAAGACATGGAAGCTATCAAGAATCTCCTCATCCCAATTTCTAAGTAAAATTTGTGGTTGAACAAGGGTTGAAAGGATCTTCAGTCTTTGATTGGTAGATGCCTTGAAAGTATCTTCAGTCTTTGATTGGTAGATGCCTTGGGGAATTTGTGCCAAACAAAAACTTAGTGTTTTCAAATGATAAGGAAAATCTATTTTGAGCAATGCAAGCCTAAGCTCCACTTAGCCAAATGCATATAGATGATAGACTCCACTATACTACCATAGTATCACTTGCCAATACAATTCAAATGTATTGACCCTTGTGGCTGTAACTTGTTATGTTGCAGGTTTGTTTGATTTTAGAGACGATTGATTGATTAGGATTACAAAGTCTACAACCAACATCTGCCTGTGGCACTTTGAAGATGAAGGACCCCATGATTATAGTTATTCCGCTGCAATGTAATGTAATAGCCAAATGAGCTATGTATGATGTAATAAAATTATGTTATTCCTGGTTATAAAGTTATATTATGACCTTTGTTTCTTGATATTACATCTAAACTGTGGATGCTAGCTATTGATCCAGGGACTAGCATTGTAAACACAGGAGGGATCAATCTTATTAAAGATTGGGACCCCTACA
This sequence comes from Avena sativa, assembly GCA_916181665.1. Classification (NCBI taxonomy): domain Eukaryota; kingdom Viridiplantae; phylum Streptophyta; class Magnoliopsida; order Poales; family Poaceae; genus Avena; species Avena sativa. The sequence continues at coordinate 226,694,651 of OV702296.1, forward strand.
CTAGCAGCCCGTCATCACTCGTCTTTGGCACGCCTCGCCAGAGTGAAGAAGGCACCGGGCTCGATGGGAGAAGAGATGGCGCCAGGATGCGCGCCAGGCTGCCGTGCGCCCTCGGGCCGTCGTCTGTGGCGTTGGAGATAGCGCCGGGCTGTACGCCGGTAGCCGCATGCCCTCGGAGCCGTCGTCTTGTTGGCGTTCGTAGGAGGTGAAGAAAGGTTGGGCTGCACGCCGGCAGCCCCGCCGCCGTCTTGGGCAGCATGGTTCATCGAGACGGACGTGGCGCCGTATGCACGCCGGCCGCCTTATCGCCGTCGTCTTCGGCACGCTTCTCCGGTGTGAGGAGGTACCGGGCTCCACGCCACCATCGTCTTTAGTGCCGCCGTAGAGCATGGCTCGATGGGGGAAGAGATGGAGGTGGCGTATGTCGCCGGATTGCAAGTCGGCGGCGCTTTCGCCTATGCCCGCCGCTACGGCACACCGACAGTCGCAAGGCCACCGTCTTTGGCGCGCCACACCAGAGTGGAGATGGCAATGGTGCCGGGCTGCACGACGGCAGCCTCACGTCCTTGGGGTTGTCGTCTTGGTGGCGATGGAGAGGGAGATGGCGCTGGGCTGCACGTCGGGCTGCCGCGCCCCCTGAGTCCGTCGTCTTGGTGGCGGCGGAGATGGAGATGGCGCCGGGCTTCACGACGACAGCCGCGCCGTCTAGGCCGTCCTCTTGGTGGCGTTGGAGATGGCGACGGGCTGCACGCCGGCAGCCGCGTGCCCACGGGGCCATCGTCCTGGTGGCGGCGGAGATGGAGATGGCGCCGGGCTGCACGCCGGCAGCCGCGCACCCCCGGGTCCACTGTCTTGGTGGCGGCGGAGATGGAGATGGCGATGGCGCCGGGCTGCACGCCGGCAGCCTCACGTCCTCGAGGCCGTGCCCTTGGTGGCGGCGGAGATGGAGGTGGCGCCGGGCTGTACGCCGGCAGCCGCGCGCCCCCGGTCCGTCGTCTTGGTGGCGATGGAGAGGGAGATGGCGCACTGCACTGCTCCCGTCGAACAAATGCCCCCCGCCAAGTGAAGTTCGAGCGCGAAGCGAATCGGACTTGACTTGGCGAGAAACCAAATTGGCGCAAATATTTTGTTGCTGCCCTGGTTCTTCGTGTAGAGGTGATGTGGGTAAATCCTTCCATGTTCATATCCATTTGATGAAATTTGCTGGGCCATGTAGCGGTCATGGCGCCAACCAGCAAAACATCTTCAGTTCGTCTCCAATTGCACAACGCAACATCATGCCGTGTCCTCGGAGGGAATTTATTGACCTAGTCGCGACCGCATAGCTGCTGCAGTGCCAACCGACTAGATCGAAGGGTTTCACAGATTCGTGCTGACCGCACTGGCGCACTGCACTGCTCCCGTATCTTCATGTGTCGGTGTAGCCGAGACGCCATAAAGACATCAGCGTCGACACCACCCCGGTATCGCCGATGAGGTTGGTGGAGCCACTTGATGTGGAAGGCACTCGGAGTATTGCAAATGCCCAATTTCCATTCCGCTTGTAAAAGCATATGGCCGAGTATTTACTCGAGAAATAAAGCACACAAAAGCCAGAAAACACGCAATCGAGAGAGAAACATGGTTTTGGTTTTGGATTTTTAAAATGTTGGCTTTCCCGTTATACACTAGCTATATGTGTGATATTAGAAAAGGCCGCCGAAGGACTTGTCTTCGAGGATCGCCGCAAGACCATGACGATTACAACTTCGTCCTTCCGTGTACGTGTGTGGAGATGCCGTCTTCGGAGATGCTTCCAAGAGGCAGTAGAGAATCATACTCTAGCCCATCCTGGTACCGAGGAGCCCCACGGCTCAGCCACGCCCCCTGCACGATACCCCGCGAACCCAGAGACTTGGGCATGGTAAAACAAGGGAGTAAGGCTTTGGGACAACAGCTCTGAAACTTCCGCTCCTTATTGAGGGGTGGTGAACAGCTACCTTCCGCCTTCCTTCGAATGGTTCCCTTATGCTTGGGACGGTTTAGACTTGCGTCTTGGAGCTTATGTATTTTTGCCCTCCTACGGGGACTGCTTGCGAGGTCCACTTGGGTGACCATGGACTTCGTGAGATTGCTTGCACTCTTGGAGGTATTTTTTTTGTTTTTTTTTTGCTTCACCTTCTGAGATTCTCTTCTTCTTTCTTCGCTTGGGGAGCCATCTTGGGAACTTGGAAGGCACCGTTCACCTTGGTGGACTAAGGAACCCTCTTGGCACTTTATCTGGAGCTTTTTGTGGCACACCCCAGGGTTGTCACGCGGCTATGCACCGAGTCGGGCAGCCTTTTCATGATCTTTTCCTATGGTCTTCCCCAGGGTGTGAGCCTCTACGAACGCGAGGCACGCCGGGGAGCATGAGGGGCGTGGAGTCTCGGTACGCTGAAGTGCCCAAGTGATCTTCTCCACTGCCTCTGGAAGCATGCACTTGGTACGTGTCGTGCTTTGTGGATGTAGGTGCCGCTCCACTTGCAACTTGGCACCTCGTGCCTCCCTCCGACAAGTCCTAAGGCAGCCAGATCTTCAATCACCAGCACAGTATGTTTAGGGAAAGCCAGTTTTTTTTGTTATTGGGGGAAAACAGACGATCCACACTATGCAAAGGAGAATGCATCATGGACTTGAGCCGACTGAAGGACTCCCCATAGAAAAACAAAAAAAAAGGAAAAGGCAACGAAAGAAGCAAATATTTAGCAAAAATATTTTTTAAGAAACCTTCCGTTGATTGGAGGCATGGGCCGGGATCCTTGAGGATCGACCAGCTGGTATGCACCCCCGTCGTAGGCTTGCTCGATGGCGTAGGGTCCTTCCCACTTTGGCTCGAACTTCCCCTTCGTCTTGTGCGTGACGACGATGGGGCGCCTGAGAACAAGCACTAGCTCGCCCTTCCGAAAGACGCGTTGCCTCACGAGTTTGCCGTAAGCTCTCACCATGTTTTAACGGTAAAGCTCCAAGTTCTGCAGGGCTTGGAGACGCTCCTCCTCCAGGGCGTCAAGCTCCTGGAATCGCAGTTGTACCTGTTCATCTTTGGTGAGTTCATCTTGGATGGCGACACGAAGAGAGGGTAGCTGGACCTCCAATGGAAGTACCGCCTCACTCCCATAGACAAGGGAATAGGGTGTAGACTGAGTTGGGGTACGGACTGTAACGCGGTACGCCCATAGAGACTCGAAGAGACGGTCGGGCCAGTCCCTTCTATGTCTTGTCACCGTCTTCTTGAGTATCTTGCCGAGCGTCTTGTTGAAGGCCTCGATTGCTCCATTGGCTTAAGGGTAGTAGCCGGTGGAGTAGTTCCACTTGATCTTGTACTTCGCCATGAACCTGTACATCTTGTTGGATTTGAATGCCTTGCCGTTGTCGGAGGTGATACGGTGTGGTATCCCAAAGCGATGTATGATATTTCGCTCTAGGAAGTTGATGACGTTGTCGCTCTTCACCTCCCGCAGCGGAACGGCCTCCGCCCACTTGGAGAAGTAGTCCATCGCTGCAAGGATGAAACGATGGCCCCTGGAAGATGGTGGATCGATGGGTCCGATGACGTCAATCCCCCAGGCATCGAATGGCCATGAGGGAATGGTGGGGTGTAGTGGAACTGGCGGCTGATGCTTGAAGTTGCCATGGATTTGGCAACCATGGCATGACCTGGCTACCTAGAGGCAGTCCTTCATGATGCCGAGCCAATAGTACCCAGCCAGGCGTATGGCATGGTACATCTTGGCCCCACCTTGGTGTCCACCGCAGACCCCGTGGTGCACCTCTTGCAAGATCTTTTTGGGTTCATCTTGGTTGACGCACCGAAGTAGAATCTCTTGCCCGTGAGATCGTCTGTACAAGACGCCGGCCTTATACACATAGGAGGGAAGTCGCCGTTGGAGTTGGCGCCTCTCGACGGGGTCGTCGGGGAGGCTGCCGTGCTTGAAGTAGTTGAGGAAGGGTTGTAGCCACTCGTCCTCCTCCACGACGTTCTTCATGACGGTGTTGACTTCTTCTTCCTCCGGGATGAGTTCTAGGACAGCGGGAAGAAGCCACCTTTCTTCCACCGTCACTTGCGTGGATTTATCACCTGGGAGCACCAGTGCCGACGCCAGTTTTGCCAAGGCATCGGCAGGTGCATTCCTCGTAGATGTCGTTGACTTGCCGAACGATGAGCTGGGAATCTCCATAGGCCCGTAAAGAATGGACCTCCATGGAGAGTGCTAGGAGGAGGCCAAAGATTAGTGCCTCGTACTCCGCCTCATTGTTGGAGCATTCTTCCTTGAGGAGGGAGAATGAGTGATACATCACCCCTCCTTGTGGAGTCTTGAACACCAATCCTGCTCCTGCTCTCCGCTTGGGTGTGCCATCAGGGTCGGCCTCTGTGCGCGAGGCACCATCGAAGTAGAGCTCCCATGGAGCCTCGACCTCCGCGGTGAAAACCTCCTCGTCGGGGAGGTTGGTAATGAGCGGAGAGTCGTCGGGGATGGGATGCGCCGCAAGGAACTCCGCCAAGGCTTGGCCCTTGATCGCTTTCTGAGACACAAAGGTGATGTCGAACTCCATCATGAGCAATGCCCATTTTCCGAGTCGCCCCATTAGTGCGGGCTGACTTAGCACGTACCTTATGGGATCCGCTCTAGCAACGAGCTGGATTTGGAGTGCTAGCATGTAGTGCCTCAACTTCTTCAACGCGAATATAAGCGCCAAGCATAACTTCTCTATTGGAGAGTAGTTTCGCTCAGCGCCCACCATGGTGCGGCTTAGGTAGTAGCAAGCCACCTCCTTCCCTTCCTCATTGTGCTGAGCGAGAAGAGCACCTATTGAAGTAGGCTGCGCTGCAATGTATAGAATAAGAGGGCGCTCTTTTACAGGAGTTGCCAAAACAGGTGGGTTAAGTAAGTACTTCTTGATGTCGTCGAATCCTCTTTGACACCCTTCATCCCATACGAACGGAGCTCCTTTCTTCATGAGACTTGAGAAGGGTTGGATGCGTCCCGAGAGGTTGGAGATGAAGCGACGGATGTACGCCAACTTCCCTTGTAAACCTCTCAATTCCTTGAGATTACAAGGTGGTGGCATGTTGAGGATGGCCTTGATCTTCTTCGGTTCAATCTCTATGCCTCGATTATGGACAACGAAGCCTAGGAAGTGGCCCGATTGAACGGCGAAGGCACATTTCAACGGGTTCATCTTGAGCTGGTGTCGACATAGGCGCTCAAAGATGACCCGGAGGTCCTCCTGATGATCCCGGCGGTCCTTGGTCTTCACCACCATGTCATCTACGTAGCACTCCACCGAATGGTGGATCAGGTCGCCGAGGATGTATGTCATGACCCGCTGGTACGTCGCACCAGCATTCTTCAAGCCGAATGGCATGACGGTGTAGTAGAAGTTGCCCTTCGGGGTCCTGAACGCGGTGTTGATGGCGTCGTCCGGATCCATCTTGATTTGGTTGTAGCCTGACGAACCATCCATGAAGGATAGCGCACCATGGCACGTGGTGGAGTCGACGACCATTTCCGTGATTGGCAGGGGAAAGTCATCTTTGGGGCATGCTCGATTTAGGTCGCGGAAGTCTTGGCACACCCGTACCTGGCCATTCTTCTTCTCCACGGGGACTATGTTTGCAAGCCACTCGGTGTATTTCGCCTCTTTGGTGAAATCTGCAATGATTAATTTATCGACCTCGGCGATGACTTGGTCTTGAAACTCCAAACGCAAGCGCCGTGGAGGCTGCTTGACGGGGCGGTGTTGCGGGTCAATCGCCAGCTTGTGTGTAGCGACACGAGGGTCGAGCCCCGGCATCTCTTTGTAGCTCCAAGCGAAGCAATCTCGATACTCCATCAAGAAGCTTCGATAGCTTTCCCGTTCCTCTTCCGTCAGCGTGGAGCTGACGAAAGTGGGACGTGGATCGTCCTCGGTTCCGAGGTTGACTTCGACAAGCTCATCGATGGTGGGCTGACCACCGTCTTCCATCTCCTGTGGAGCCAGCGTGGGTTCGACCTCTTCTTCTTCCTTGACCGGCGCGTCGTCGATGCAGTTTTGGCGGTGAAGGCCATGACGTGACAGTTCCATGTCGTCTCGTGAAGAGACAGACGTAGCATGGCACATGACTTGTGCGACGTCATTGAGTCCTCCTTCTTCTTCATCGTCGTGGACACCCGGGTGGGTGTACCCAAGCCCGAACTTGGTCCGAGTCTTGCCCTTCTGCTTGATGAGGTCCTCGGCTTGCCTCCACCATGCCTCGCAAACCGCGGGTGGCAGCGGTATTCTATTGTTTTGCCGAAGCGTGAACCCTGCCTTCTCCAGCAAGCGAGCCATCTTGGGCTCGGCCTTCATTGTGGATAGTGCTTCTTCTGTATCACCGCGAGGTTGGGGAAGCTCAAATATGGAGTCACAATGTTGTACATGTGGAACTTTATAGAAAATGGTTTGGGTTCTAGACCCAGATGAACTTGGGATAGCCCAAACCTCCAATGGAGAAGCCGTGGATATGTAGAGGGATGGGGGCTGCATGACACGAGCTCCCCACGCAGCTTCCTCTATCTCCTTTATTCTCCTCCTAACCACCCCCGGATGAGTGGGTGCACCTTCCTCTTTTGGAGTGTTGCGCACCCGCAGTGTGATCGTAGGGGGTGCATCACTGCTGCCGATCAATGCCTTCGGTCCTTCCTGGGCACCTGCAGAGCCGCCAAGTGTTAAACAACTAGGCTCTTGGTGCGCCGAAGTCGATGAAGATGTAGGAGCCTCTTGTAGAGGCGTCATTGCTGACCTCAACGTGATTGGCGTGGGCTTATGGTACCTTGCCTTCAATAGCAACGGGGCTACCGGGGCAGGCGTAGAAGAGCTTGCCCCCAGCAAGATCGGGGTAGAGCTCCCCATCCCGTCCTGGGGGAAGGGCTTGTAGTCGTGTTGCACAGTCGAGGAAGATCGTCTACGCCCAGGGTTCCTTCGGCTGCGAGAGGAGGAACCCCGTGCGTCCGCGGGGGAGCATGGTATGATGAGCTGTCGTGCTTCAGCGACTGGCGCAACACCCGGTTTGATTAAGACATCAACCGCTGGTGTTGTCCGCCCGACATGTTGGTCGCTGTCTTCGACGGGGAAGTAGTACTTCGCATCTGCATGATGCGACTCTTGCACGGTGTAGGGGTTGGTGTTGCCGATGATGCGTTGTTGTGTGCCGTTGCCGTCGAGGAACTTTAGGCATTGGTGAAGGGTAGAAGGCACCACGCGATACTTGTGGATCCAAGGCCTCCCTAAGAGAGCCGAGTAGGAGGTGTTCGCTTCGATGACGAAGAACCGCACCTTGAAGCTGAATGTAGACATCTGGATCTTCACCGTGATGGCCCCTAGTGTTGGCTTCCCTTGGTTGTCGAAGCCGCATATCATCACGTTGGTGGACTCTAGGTCGTCCACCGTGAAACCTGCCCGTTTCAAACTCCGTACGGGCAGTATGTTCACGGCAGACCCTGGGTCGATGAGGATCCGACGAAGATGCGCGGCCCCAATGTTTCCCTCCACGTAAAGTGGGCGGTTATGGGCACCATCTTCTATGAGATTGTCCTCTTCGTCGAACGTGATCTCATTCACGAACAAGGGATTGGCAAAAAGACGATGCTTTGCCATGCACACTTCATAGATCTTCGGAGCCTGGAGCGCCTTGATGAGGGCTTCACGCAGGTTTGGCACCAGCATGAGCGCATCGTGAACACTCAGGAGCGCTGGAATTCGCTTGAGGTGGGCGATGATGTTGTAGTCGATGTCCTGTGGTTTCGCCTTCCCACCATCATGCGCTTCTGGTGCCTCTCCATGCGGTGTTGCCTCCTTCTGGGCCACCGGCTTGTCCACTCTTGTTTGCTTGGCCTTCAGGGGGTCGGGTAAGACCTTTCCCCCACGCAGGTTCATGTTCACCTCTTCCACCTGCGGGTTCTTTGTGGCACCTTCGGCGTGGAACGCCTCGTGCTCTTCAGGAGTGAACATGTCGTCCGACTCGGAGCTAGGAACGTCCTTGTAGTCGAGGAAGACGTTGCAACTTGTCGTGTTTCGCGCTTGAGAGGAGCGGGCCTCATCTTGTACTCCTTCGACACCCTCTGTTGGCCCTTGGTCCCAACTATGGGGTAGGAACTGCGCCCAAGTGCGTAGTCCCCGCCCTGGTCGGGGGAATGACTCATCTCCCTCGGACTTGGGGACGAACCTTGGTGGGGGACGGCGTTGGCTTGGATCAACTCGCCTTAGAATTGTTGGGGGAGAGCGTGTTGATGATGTCAGATGAGGAGGTCGGGTTGGAAGGTCCCTCGGGTATGGCTTCCGACGGACCGTGCTCCAAGGCTTCTCCATGGACATGGTTGGTGTAGAATCCTGTTGAAGGAGAGGTGTTGATGTTGTCGCCAGGATGAGGTTGGATAGTTGGCCCTCAACTTGTGAGAGGGGCGCCCATCCATCTTCATATTCATCGCCTTGCCTTGATGAAGAGGGCAGAACTACGCTCACCATGTTCACAGCTTGGTAATCTGGATTGATAGCTTCCGGGTCCAAGTTGATCCTCTTTTCATTGACGGCTCTCTGGAGCCATTCCTTGAAGGCGACGCAGTCCTCGATGACGTGTCCCACGTACCTATGATATGGGCAAAACAAAGCATTATCTGTCATCCCCAGTTGATCGGGTCTTCGAGCTTCTGGAAGGTTCAAGGCTCGATGTTCCATCAGCTGGTTGAACATGTCCTTCACCAGCTCTCTGCGGAAGATGTATTGTTTCTTGAGAAGCTCTTGCATCGTGGGTCGTTGCCTCATTCCAGCTTGCTCGCCTCTTGCGCCCAACATTGGCACATTGCCTTGGGGCGTGGAGGAGAAGACCCTGGTGGCGTTTGCCTCCGCCGGTGCCTTCATCTTGGCCCCATTGTTGGTTGGCTTGGATGTTGATGCGAAGCGCTTGGCCGGGTTGAATGTAGTGGCGTTCTTGTAGAGCTCCATGATCTGTGGTGATTTCTCGAACTTCAGCTTCGTTGCTGCCACCGCCGTGCTAAGGGCACTGAAGGTCCTAGGCTCGTGCCGAGAGACCTCGAGTGACCAATGTTGTTGCATCCCGTGGACACACATCTCGATGGCGTCCTCAAGGTGCATCTCCCGGGCGAGACGCACATAGCTGTTGCGGAAGCGAATGACGTACTCGTCGATGGACTCATCTCGTCGTTGACGAACTTGTGCAAGCTCGACGACAGAGAAGTCCTTCTTCATGGTGACGAAGTGCTTCTTGAAGACCTCCTTCATGCCTGACCAACTTTCGATGGATCCAACCGCCAGGCGGCTGTACCAGTGGAAGGCAGGGCCGGTTAAGGACCCTGAAAATTGTTGAAGGAGAAGTGACGCGTTGTTTGCAGTGTCGCCGCACGCCGCCTCGAAGTACGCCAAGTGCTCCCTTGCATCACCCGTCCCATCGAATTGACAGAACTTTGGTGGGTGCCACCCAGCAGGGAATGACACCAGGTCGTGCCATGCTTCATAAGGCTTCTCCAGCTCGCTCCCCGTGGTGCGAGGAGCATTATCGACCTTCAATTGTTCGAATCTTTTGTCCACCATGTCTTTAAGCATGTCGTGGTAGCCTTTCAGCATGCTTTGTTGTGGCGTTGTGTCGGCTGGACCAGAGGGTCTAGCCCATTGGCGAGCATGTGTGCTTGTTTCTTCGTGTTGGCGCTCATGATGGGGTGGCGCACTTGTTAGAGCGCCCGCCTGCAACTCCTCCACTTGTGGGTCTACCACTCCTGGTGGTACGCTTTGTGCCGGGACACCGTTGTTGTTGCTGTTGTTCATCATGAGCTCGATGAACTGGTCGAGTTTTGATGTCAATTGATCAATCTTCTGGCGCTGCTCCTTCATCTCTTCTTCCAGTGCAGCTTCTCTCCCCGCCGATGCACTAGCCTGCGCGGATGCAGAGCCGTCGTTCTTTCCACCGTCTACCGCCATGTGGGCTGGTGCGGTATGGAGATCTTCAAGGCCATCTTCACAGTCCGATAGGACCGAAGGGGCGAGCTCGTGGTATGGAGGGGAGTTTGTAAGTTTCTCCAACGAAGAGGTGGAAGAAGAGTCGGAGAAGCTCTCTTCATCGTCGGCGTAGTCGTCAATCCCTTCCTCTCTGGTTGATCTGTCTGTCACACTCCGAAGTGCGACAGACCTTAGCCGTGTCTTGGCTCCAGGTCGACTTGCAACCTGCAACAACTCGTCGGGATCTCGTGGGAGTCTTGAGGTGATGTCGGTGTAGAGTCGCGGCGAAATGTCCGGGTGATATCCTAAGTCTCCATCAGAAAGTGAGACTTTCCCTGCCATGATGGGAAGGCATGGGGCAGTGGATCTTGCTCCCTCTTCCCTTGTAGAAGCGTTGGCCTTGGCCTCCGCGTCAGTGCCCTTGAACCATGAACGTACATGGCCGAGGCGTGGCAAGAAAGCCTTCTTGAAGTCAGCTTTGGGGTTCGGCACGATCTCCTCATCCGAGGGATAGCCAAACTCGTGGGTGACTTGAGGAGGTTGCCAACCGTCGTTTGGCTCAAGCCTTGGGCGCACTGCAACAGTGCCGCACAAAGCAAGGTTCTTCTTTGTTGCCTCCTTTTCCTTTCCATCCCCCTGCTGAAGGGCATCATCTCCGATCTTCTCGTCTCCTTGTGGAGAAGTAAGCAAAGGTTTTGTGGGAGGCATCTCGTCTTTTCCCGGGGCAACGGAGGTTGAAGCCCCAAGATCCGCCTCGGGGTTGGAGGCAGTTGCGGCTGGAGTCTCCTCGACGCCCTCCATTGGCGTGGTTGTTGGTGTTGGTGTATTTTTCCTTCGAGGAGGCGAAGATGACGATATGTCCATCGCCTGTTCATCGCCTTGTTGAGGATTTGCTGAAGGAAGCGGTGGTGGAACCGCTTCGCCCTTTTGTTCAACACCCTCTAAGGGCGTCTTGCGCGGTTTTGGAGCGAGGCGGCTAAGCAGGTAATTGTACCGCTCGTGTCGCTCCCGGTTTGGAGAGATGCGGAAGCCGATCCTGTCACTTTCTTGAACGACCCCACCATCGGGTCGTACCCGAACTTGGGTATGGCGGAGCACCAGGGCTTCGAGTTCTTTGTATAGAACTTGGCGATTCCTCCGGCGCCTCTCGCGCTTGCGTTGGTTCTCTGTGAGGACCTGCCGGGTTCTTGAGGGTGCTGATGGAGTTGGTAGAAGAGGCGGTGCACCCTGTGGTGTTGATGTGGTAGGCACATCCCTTGCAGGGCGCACTTGAAGTCGCTGTCCACGCCTAGGCGGGGATGAAGGCCGTGGTGGAAGTGCATCTCGTGGAGGATCCCTAGGTCTCCACTGTTGAGTGGGACGAGGGTCCCTCTCATCATCTTGATGTCGTGACCAACGGTTCCAACGCGGGGGCATGTTAGGATGTCCCTGGTGTGCATATCTGATGGGTGAAGGTTGGCGCCGGGGCGCCAAGGTATGGCGCTCATGTTGGGGACGATGACTAGGGGCTTGGTGCCTAATCCTGCCCCCAGCTGGTGCTGATGAAGAACTTGGTGCTCCTTGCTCATGGAGCCGCCTCTGGATGCTATTCATTTGATCTTGCAAGCGGCGGAACTCCTGCCGTAGATCTTCTTCGCGTGGTGCAAGTACCTTGTTCCGAAGAACGGCGAACCTGTTATCGTTGGGGATGGTGCGGCCATTGATCGCCGAAGTGTGGCAGCATGGTGCACACATGCTTCTTCGAGGATCTTCAAGGTTGATGGAGAGCGTTGGGCCCGACAAGACGGACTCTTTTCGGGAGTACCGTTTCCAGAACTCCTTCATGATGGCTCTTCTCACCACCAACTTGACCTCTGATGGTTCACTGCTAGTACATGTGAACACCTTGTCCGCGAGGTCCCTTGCGCCGAGGGACCAATCTTCCGCAAGAACTGTGCCCCTGGTGATGCGGGAGTTTAATAGCTGGTGAAGGCGTTGTACCTTACGGCACTTCCTCCTGTAGTTCCTTAGTGGATGCGGGCTTTCTGACAAACGGGCGTTTGCCATGAGTCTCCGAAGGTCACCGGAGGCGGCTTCCAAGCCTCCAAGAAGCTCCACTCTGGTGCGCCTAGGTGTTGGCGTCGGTAGCTCCGGGTGCAAAGGCGGGGTAGGGGCGTGAAGTGACACCGCTCCCGCCCGCTTGTCGGCGACATTGGAAGAGAGGCGTTGGGGTGCCCCCATGTCCCCTTTGACGTCATGTCCCGTTGACTCCTTCAACAGGGCGCGCGCCTCGAGCATCAACTCGCGGCGCTCCTTCTTGGCCATGGCGGATGCCCGCCTTTGCGCCTTCTTGGATCGCGCGGTTTGGAACTGCGTCGGCTCCTGGGCTTGGTGCATGACCATCTTGGTGCCGACCTCGACGATCACCATGGGCGGAAAGGATGCTCCAAAGTGGATCACCCAGGGCTCCGTGTTGATGGCGTGGGGGATTCCTCCTGCATGAAGATGACCTTTGATCAGCGGAGGTCCTCGCCGTTGGCTTGTCGTGCAGGATGCTGTGTGGGTTGGGTGAACGGGCGAAGACGATTCTGACGACCACAACGGAGCAAAGATGGGAGGAGAACCACGTCCCACCGGGCGTGCCAATTTGTTTGACACGAGAAAAACGTTCTGGAAAAGTCGAACGTGGGCTACTCGAGGGAAGAAGGATGGTAGCGTGTTTTTCTCATGCGCCGGGGTAAAGAAAAAGAAATGCGGGCGTGCCAGTGTACCGTAGTACACAAGAAAAGGTAGGGAAGATGCATTTCATTAATCTCTCGTGGAGAAACAAAGTACAAATCCCTAATACAGTGTGCTTCGTGGCCTGCTTGCGCGACCAGCCTGACTAGGGCGATTGCGATCTCATGGTTTCCGGGGCCTCGGAAGGCACCCGGTTAATTACTCCGGCGGGTTACGCCGCGAGACACCTCCGATTAAGCCGTGTGGTTGTCTTCGTCGTCTTCGCTTCGCGTTCTCCATGCATGATGTGGTGGTGGTGTGTGTGTGGGCGGCGGCAGAGCCCATGTCCTCGTCGGTACACCCGCCGCGAGTAGCGTGGCCTTTACTCCGGCCACGCCCGCCCTCGCCGTCGTGCCTCGTCGGTCTTGACGGCGTCGTTGTAGTTGGAGTTGGAGTAGCATGGGTCCGCTCAGCTGGGACTTCTCGACGACCAGCAGCCTCGTCGGGGTGCGCAAGGGGTATGCCTCGCAGGAGTAAGTGTTGGTGGAGATCGGCGTCGGTGCAAAACCGACGCGCGCCTACAAGTCGGTGCAGCCGACGTGGTCGACACCTCGTTTGGGTCCGACGCCGAGTTCACGGCTGTCGTCCTAGACAAGAGCGTCGTCTCACGGGCTCGTGAAGATGAAGGTGGGGTATGCCACCGGATTGCGAGTCGGCAGTGCTTTCTCCCATGCCCGACGGCTTCACGAAGATGGAGCTAGCACCGGGCTGTCCGATGGACACCCCGACGCTATCGCCTATGGCTCGCGGAGATGGAGATGGCGCCGGCTTGCATACTAGCAGCCCGTCATCACTCGTCTTCGGCACGCCTCGCCGGAGTGAAGAAGGCACCGGGCTCGATGGGAGAAGAGATGGCGCCAGGATGCGCGCCAGGATGCCGTGCGCCCTCGGGCCGTCGTCTGTAGCGTTGGAGATAGCGTCGGGTTGTACGCCGGTAACCGCATGTCCTCGGAGCCATCGTCTTGTTGGCGTTCGTAGGAGGTGAAGAAAGGTTGGGCTGCACGCCGGCAGCCCCGCCGCCGTCTTGGGCAGCATGGTTCGTCGAGACGGACGTGGCGCCGTATGCACGCCGGCCGCCTTAGCGCCGTCGTCTTCGGCACGCTTCTCCGGCGTGAGGAGGTACCGGGCTCCACGCCGCCATCGTCTTCAGTGCTGCCGTAGAGCATGGCTCGATGGGGGAAGAGATGGAGGTGGCGTATGTCGCCGGATTGCAAGTCGGTGGCGCTTTCGCCTATGCCCGCCGCTACGGCACACCGACAGTCGCAAGGCCACCGTCTTTGGCGCGCCACAACAGAGTGGAGATGGCAATGGTGCCGGGCTGCACGACGGCAGCCTCACGTCCTTGGGGCCGTCGTCTTGGTGGCGATGGAGAGGGAGATGGCGTTGGGCTGCACGTCGGGCTGCCGCGCCCCTGAGTCCGTCGTCTTGGTGGCGGCGGAGATGGAGATGGCGCCGGGCTTCACGACGGCAGCCGCGCCGTCTAGGCCGTCCTCTTGGTGGCGTTGGAGATGGCGTCAGGCTGCACGCCGGCAGCCGCGTGCCCATGGGGCCATCGTCCTGGTGGCGGCGGAGATGGAGATGGCGCCGGGCTGCACGCCGGCAGCCGCGCACCCCCGGGTCCGTCGTCTTGGTGGCGGCGGAGATGGAGATGGCGATGGAGCCGGGCTGCACGCCGGCAGCCTCACGTTCTCGAGGCCGTGCCCTTGGTGGCGGCGGAGATGGAGGTGGCGCCGGGCTGTACGCCGGCAGCCGCGCGCCCCCGGTCCGTCGTCTTGGTGGCGATGGAGAGGGAGATGGCGCTGGCGCCGGGCTGCACGCCGGCAGCCTCACGTCCTCGAGGCCGTGCCCTTGGTGGCGGCGGAGATGGAGGTGGCGCCGGGCTGTACGCCGGCAGTCGCGCCCCCGGTCCGTCGTCTTGGTGGCGGCGGAGATGGAGATGGCGCCGGGCTGCACGCCGGCAGCCGCGCGCCCCCGGGTCCGTCGTCTTGGTGGCGGCGGAGATGGAGATGGCGATGGCGCCGGGCTGCACGCCGGGCAGCCTCACGTCCTCGAGGCCGTGCCCTTGGTGGCGGCGGAGATGGAGATGGCGATGGCGCCGGGCTGCACGTCGGGCAGCCTCACGTCCTCGAGGCCGTGCCCTTGGTGGCGGCGGAGATGGAGGTGGCGCCGAGCTGTACGCCGGCAGCCGAGCGCCCCCGTTCCATCGTCTTGGTGGCGGCGGAGATGGAGATGGCGCCGGGCTGCACGCCGGCAGCCGCGCGCCCCCGGGTCCATCGTCTTGGTGGCGGCACCTACAGCCGCACGCCCTCGAGGCCGTCGTCTCGGGCGCGGCTCATGTGCATGTGTGCGTGTATGCTGTAGAGAGGAAAAGAGAAAAAGAGAGAGATTTAACCATGATTCTCACCATTAGAAAGCTTCATGGCGCTTCTGCTCCCGATCGGGTGTACGTGTGTGTATGGGGTTTGGAGTTTGTGTGCGAGTGCTGATTGGAGTGCTATCTTATGGGTGGATGAAGATTTGTAGATGGGTTCTGGCTATGGGATCCTACGTGCGTGTGGTTTCGGGATGGGTGTGTGAGCTCGCGTCGTCCGGCCGAACGCCTACGCCTCCGAGGAAAGAGTATGAGCTGTGTGTGAGTTTTGATCGATGGGGTGTTTTTCAGGTGTGAGCACAGCCTCCGATCGGGTGTGAACCTGGGGGCGGGTCTTCTCCAGATGTGAGCGTCCATCATCGTGAGTGATCTGGAGTCCTCTTTATAGGCGGCGAGCGACGCCGGATGGATGAGGATGGAGTGCTGAATCTTCGGTATCTGTTTCAGAGTGCAGATGCTTATCTTATCACCGGCAACGCTCGCAACCTTCGGTAGAACCGCGGGCCGTTCAAATATTCCTCCAGTCGCGGTGCTTATATATCGCCTTGGATTGGTATCAGCTAGCCCAGACATCTTCTTGGTTGTATATGTGTTCAGTAGCTAACACGTATATGTATACGATGCAGGCCCGGCCGACCGGCCGGGCTGTACATAGCCTCGGTATTTTGACATGTACACGTATTCCTGCAAAATACATTGATTAGTTAAATGATAATTAGCTTTTATTTTCTTGACGCTGCAAAGGCGCTCGTGCACGTGGTAGCTGCCTCCACATGCCATGTTTGTACATTGGATGGATTGCATGTACTACACCAAATACTACTGTGCATTGACTAGATCATGCACGAACATTCGATTGACCAATCAGATAGCCATCTTTTTAATTAGGCTAGGTATAAGCACCATGCATAGTATCATCTTAAATTGGCGCTTGAAGGCAGCTGCCTTGACGTGATCGAGCTCACGCCCGATGAAAAGCCGATGGATATATCAATTGAATTAATAGCTCAACGCATGCTCACATCGAATTAGTAATCAATTGAATGACTAGGTTCGTGTATGCACACATCAGCTTAAATAACTAACTTAACGAGTCCTAGTTTAATCTTGTGTTCAGGACTTCAACTAGCCATGTACAAAATGGCGTCGAAAAGGAGGATAAATAACCATCTAGCTACTGTATGGACCCATAGTCCAAGGGTGAACTACTCACGCATCATACCGGAGGCTGGCATGGTGACGAAGAAGGCCTCCGAGATGATCTCTCTCCCCCCGGCAGGGTGCCAGGAAGAGTTTTAGATCCCCCCCCCCCCCCCCCCCCGATCTAGGGACGATGGTGGTGGCGGCTACGGACTGTTTCATGGAGATCTGATTGGGTGTTTAGGTTTCTGCATCGGGGTGACTTTATAGACGAAGAGGCGAGGCAGGGGGCCGCCCTAGGCGCCCACACCTAGGGTTGGCGCCCCCCAGGCCGCTCCGCCCTAAGGTGTGGCGGCCTCGTGGCCCCACTTCGTTTCCCCTCCGGACTTTGTGTTCTCTTCGGTAAAATATTGACTTTGGCTTTTGTCCCGTCTAATTTTGAGAATATTTTCTTACTAGCTTTTCTAAAACCAAAAACATCAGAAAATAGGCAACTGGCACTGCGGCATCTTGTTAATAGGTTAGTCCCAGAAAATGTATAAAAATACCTCAAAGTGTAGACAAAGCATAGCAAAGTTGATAGTAAACAAGCATGGAACATCAAAAATTATAGATACGTTTACGACGTATCAGTCATCAGTTAGGTTCACTGTTCGTGTGAATGGCGAGCTCCTTCCGGTTTTACCCTGACAAGGGGGCTACGACAAGGTGAACCCATATCGCCGTATTTATTTCTATTGTGTGCCGAGGGATTTATGACTTTGTTGAATCACTTTGATGGGAATTATATAGATGGGTAATAAGAGTGGGTTTTCAATCTCCTTGGATCAACCATTTATTATTTGCGGATGACAGCCTTATTTTTATGAGGACCTGTAACCGCAGTGGAGATAGGTTAAATGAGATAACTGTGGGTATATGGAGAATGTTTAGGGCAAAGTGTTAACACAGATAAAAGTTCTATTTTCTTTAGCCCCAATACTCTAGATCATATTCGGCAGAGTTTGAAACAACGTCTGGCTATCCCAGTTGAAGCTTTCAATGCGCGATATTTGGGGTTTGCCGATGGTTGCTGGTCGTATTACTAGTGGCTCCTATGATCATATTGCGAAACAATGCCGGAGTAAGTAACAGAGTTGTGGGTGCATGCTCTCTTGTGTGGGCAGGGCAGTTTTTCTGAAGACGGTTATCTAGGCCTTGGCTACACATACCATGAGCTTCTTTAGATTGACAACGAAAGTGTGCAAGGCTTTGATGTCAATTGTTGAGAAGTATTGGTAGAGTATCTCTCTGGACCGACATTCTCTTCATTGGGTTTCTTGGGATGTTCTTTCAGCGCCAAAAGTGAAAGGAGGTATGGGGTTTAGGGAGCTAGAGTTCTTCACCCTGATACTCTATGTGCTTGTGTACTTAGGGGAAGGTACTATCCTAAGTCAGACTTCATGTAAGCAATAGTACCTAATCGATCATCAGCTACATGGAGAGCTATTGTCGCGATGGAAACTCAATGTCAGTTTGGCACGGCCAGTGGATACCAGGTTATCGAGTAATGAGACCGTCAATACAGATTATGAATGGCGATGAACCTTAGGAAATTACCATGGTATCTGAGTTAATTGATCATGATATTGATTCATGGAAGATTGAGATGGTCAGGAGAAATTTTATTGGGCCTGAAGAGGATGCTATTTTAAACATTCCTTTGAGACGTGGTGGGAGAAATGACTCATATGTTTGGTCTTTGGAGAAATCGGATATATATTCTGTGAAAACAGCGTATCTTTCTCTAATGAATCGCAACGAGAAATTAGATCTAGATAAAGGGACGGTAACCGAAATCTTAGATTCTGAAAAATAGATGTGGTATACTCTCTGAAAACTGAATGTTATGCCAAAAGTACGTGTCTTCTGGTGGAGGGTTCTTCGTGGCATTCTCCATGTTGAAACTATCTTGAAGCATAGACATACATATTAGTAGATGCAAGATCTGCTTAGCTATGGATGAGGATATTATGCATGCGTTGATTCATTGTGAGCATGCACGCAGATTCTGGGAAGAAGCACAAGGTTGGCTGGATTTTTCACTGCCTAAGCTTCATCCACTTACATGGGCACGAGATATAACCTATGACTTGCGCTTTTCTGACTCAGATCAGGCTAAGATGATAACTACAATGTGGGAGATTCGGAGTACAAGGAATAGCTGGACGCATGACACGGGGAAGTTATGATCATGTTCAATCAGTGAAGATGGCCAAGAAATCCCTTGTGGTGTTGGATATTCCAAAGGGGTGTGCAGCGACCTTGCCAGGTCATGGACGACGACAGCCTGATGAGGAATTCATCAAAATTAATACAGATGGGGGTCTATCTTTGGTTGCTCGGAAAGGAGGCGCGGGAGGGGTCGTGCGATCACACTCGGCCTTCCTTGGTGCTTGGAGTAAGCCTTGCGAGGGTATTACTGATCTGCTTATTGGGGAAGCTTTAGTTGTGCGAGATTGTGTTATTTTCGCTTGGTTGCGTGGCTACTCTAAAGTGGTGATGGAGACGGACTGCCCGGAGGTTATTTCACTCTGGAACAATCACCCTCCTATTCATCAAGAAGTTGGAGATCTTGTTGTTAGTTTTAGTTCGTTATTTTTTAGCATGTTTCTAAATCAACTAATAACTCTCAGGACCGCTCTATGTTTTTCAGGGCCCTAGGCAAAGTCAACGACATGGGCCCTTAAAGCTAATGCATATATAAAAATTATCATATATGTATCTACTGTCACTTTCAAAATAAAAATTAACATCAAACCATACATTTTAGTCTACAAAAACTAAATAAATATCAAGATCTACATTTAAATTAAGAAACTACAGTTAGTTAGTTACTTTCTTATACATAAATCGAAACTATTTAGTTACTTACCCACCTCTGAGAGGACTGTTTATTAATCTGATCATCCACATTTGAATTATGATCATCATCTTGTCCGGGTTTCAGATTCTTGACTTTGATTATCGTCATTGATGTTAACACTACTTGTTGTCGGAAAATACCTTTTTAAAGCATTTTTTGTGATTGAATAAGTTCAGTCTCTCGTTTCTGTTTATTCTTTCCGTAGCACCAGACATTTGTCTTGGTGCCATATTACCTAAAATTACGAAGGAATAGACTATATCATATAAATAATTAAAAACAGAAAGTCATAAAAGGCAAAAGACACAATAAGCAAACAAGGCTGAGATTTAATATACCAGAAGCAAGGGTAGAGGGGATCGAATCAGCCGTTGCATGTCGTATGTCGACTGTCGTCCGAGGATCAGCTGATCAAGGCCTGCTGCTGGTGATCTCCAATCGATGAAGAATTGACGATCGAGTCAGGACCCTAGTCTCCAGAGTCCGGCCGAAGAGTCAGGAGTCGAGCCGTCGAGGAGGGGAGAAGGGAGATCACGAGCATGGAGCACCGACACGCGATCCTGGCAGATCCGTGGCGTCGTGTCGTCGTGCGCCTTCTTGGCGATCAGCAGTAGGCCTTTACAAAAGTAATTTCCAAAGCAAAGCATATGTATCGATGTATACACATGAGTACATATTTTTGGGCCCCTCCCAGCCATGGGCCCTTGGCCGTTGCCAGGGTCGCCGATCCCCTAGAGCCGGCCCTAATAAGTGTCCATCTCTGTGCAAAACTAACAAGCATATTGACGATTTCTAGCAGCTGGTTAGATTGTATTCCAGACTTCCTGCTGGTCAGTATTCAGGCTGATCAGTCAAGGTTGGTTTTAGCTGAATAAAACTCTCTAAGTTACATGAAAAAACCCAAAGAAACCGCGGTATGGACAAGGATATAACTTGGGAAATGATATAACTCTCCCGAGGGATCACGCGCTCGCATCCCCAGGGTGCACGGCCGTTCGATGGAATCGACTGGGGAGGTTTTTGATTTTATTTATCCACTAGCCCACTCCCCGGTCAACGCAAAACTACCTCATCTCTTCGTTGCATCTTCTCCACCGCTCTCTCCCCATGGCTGCTCCTCCATGCACTGGCACGTCGTTGCTCCTCCGTGCACTGCCGCATCGTTGCTCCCTTCGCGCACCGGCGCATCGCTGCTCCTCCGCATCGCTGCTCCCTTCGCGCACCGCCGCCTCGCTGCTCCTCTGCGTCGCCGCATCGCTGCTCTTCCTCGTGTCGCCACACCGCCTCACCACGGGCAGCCACGTCGAGCACCGCTCCGTTCACAGCTCGCGTCGCTGCACTCCTCCCACAGGGGGAGCACCCGCCACACCCGCGTTCGTCCCCTTGCTTGCTGCAGCCCCTGTCGCGGGCCTCTCCGGACATACATGCTGCAAGTCAGGGACGACGTGGGGTTCCCCCCCCCATTGTGTGCTGCAGGGCGCCGTCGAGGACGATGGGCCTCTCCCGCGGTATGTGTTGCAGGTGGCGTTGAGGATCAGTGGTCACCGACAGCGCTATAGATGACCGGCAGAGTTGCTATTTAAGTCGACCCGACTTGCTACTGACGGTGCCCGGAGGTGCTACCGACAATGAGGGTTGTGTTCTAGGATTTTGTTGCTACGGTGGGGATTTGCTATTTGTTTTGTTAGAACTGTTCTATGCGTTCGCTATAATAATGTAGAAATTTTGCTACAAGACGTCCGACGAAGTAAGTTTTTCTATGGTAGCAAAAAAATTGCTACAAAGTCCCGACGATGTCTCTGGCGAAATGGATTTTTTCTACATTTTGTAAAAAAAATTGCTACAATATTTTTGTGATTTTGCTACACTAGCGCAAAGTTTATGTTACATGGTCTCGGGCGAAAGTCTCCGGCGAGGTCTCCGGCAAAAATCTCCGGTGTGTCTCCGGTGATGTCGGATTTGCTACATTAGCACAATTTTTTGCTACATGGTCGCCGGCGATATCCCGGCGAAATCTCCGGCGAGGTCCAGTCTATTTTTCTATTTTCTAGACCGAACCGTTTTCTGCTACACATAGCAAAAACAAAACTATTTATAACAAAATCGGGTATATTTATAGTAAAATTATAACTTTAAGGCATTTTAGGAAACACTTATCAGCAGGATCCGAGGGATTTTGGAAGATTATCCCTGAGGACGCTACGACCCATATAACTTTTCTTCTTGGCAAATTCGTAGGAGAACACTCGCAGCTTGGGTCCAACTGAAAGGAGTATGTGGGCCCAACCGGCGCCACAAGTGCGGCCCATCTAAGTTCGAAGTTTGCGCACTCTTGTAGGGAAATAAACCGGATACAACTACAACAACTACTTTCCTTAATTAATTATTATTACAACCCCTGCGTCATTACCAGCAACGCCATATACATATCCATGTCCCTGTTGTAACCCCCCACGCAAAACCCATACGGCGGCTCCTCCGCTGTCATCGAGAGATGATCCCCGACGGCGGCGACGGTGACTCCACCACCATGACGACGCCGGAGGAGGCAAAGGTGATCATGAGCAAGGAGAGGCATAAGCTAGTGCCGCAGCTGCGGTTCGCTCCGGGATTCCACTTCCTGCCGACCGAGTTCGAGCTGCTCGACGTCTACCTCCGCGGCAAGATCGACGGCCGGAAGCCGCCGCTCGACATCTTCATGGACGTCAACTTCCTCGAGATTGAGCCTGAGAAGCTCATGGGTAATATTCAGCAGCACCGATCCGTACAGTCTCATTTGATCTCATATAGTAGCAAATGCTAGTAGATGAATCTATCCCTAGCTAAATGCTGAATGAATTGAACGGTGAACTAATTTGAAATTTAGATTCATACGTACATGTTAACTTAATTAACTTGGCTAGATTGATCTCCCCCATCTTAATTATTTTTGCAGCTAGTTCTAGTTAAATGTTGACTAAAATTGAGTTGATCTTTTTTTTTGCCGATCCAAACTTTCCTTCTCAGTCAACCCTAGTCAAATGCACGCTGGATGAATCTGGGTGAGGTAAATTTGATGTAACCTATTCCCTCCGTTTTAAAATATAAGATGTTTTAGTTTTGTGAAGCAAATGTATCTAAACTTTTTTAGTGTGTAGGTTCACTCAGGTTGGAGTGAATCTACACACTAAAAAAGTCTAAATATATTTTATTTACAGACCTAAAACATCTTATATTTTAAAATGGAGGGAGTACCAACATAGCGAAGTGCAAGGCCTAGTTCTTAAATTGTCTCTTGCAACGGGGTTCTAGTTAAATGTTGAATAAAATTCTGCCGATCTTTCTTTTTTGGCCGATCTGAATTTTCCTCCCGATTAACCCTAAACCCTATCATCGAGTTGTGATTGGTTAATTTGATTTGATGTAATGTAGCGGAGCGCAAGGCCTACGGGGAGGACACGTATTTCTTCTTCACGGTGAGGCAGGAGTGGCCGTCGAACAAGAACGGACAGCCGCGCCGGAAGCTGCGGGTGGAGAGAGTGAACGCGAGTTGGAAGGCGACGGGCAGCGTGGTGGAGATCCACCATCCCGGGACGGGCAAGGTCGTCGGGACAAGGAGGATGCTCACCTACAGCTCCAGCCGCCGCAACGAGGACAAGTATAGCATGTACGAGTATGTCCTCAGCGAATCCAAGGTGCGTACCCCAAACAAGCATCCCTAGATACCTTCAGTTTTCAAATTGAAATACTCCCTACTTTCCAAAAATATAAAATATAGTAAGATATTTAGCTTTTTTTTAAACGTACTGTACGTATTTCGATGATCTTTTATACTCTCTTCGTCTAGAAATAACTAACTTGGGTTTTGTCTAGATTCAAATGCATCTATACACTATAAAATATGTCTAGATATATTCGAAACTAGACAAACCCAAGCCAAGACAGAGGGAGTAATATACATTCACTAATTTACTCTAAACCTACACACTAAAATGCGTTTAAATATATACATTTTAGAAAAAAGACTAAAACTTCTTATAATTTGAAACGGAGGAAGTAGCTTTAATTGCCAGACGGTATTTGTTTTTAACGATTCGTAAATCTAAAAGCATCTTTAGCCGAACTTCTAAAACTTAAATCTTTATTGGACCGACTATCCTAAATTTTCAACTTTTTGAGTTAAAGGGTGGCGGCCCAAAGCCGAACCCCTATATTTAACTCAAAAAAAAATTGAGCTCAATTTTCAAACCACTCTCCATATACATATCAAACTATTGCATGGCATATGATCAATCATTCAAATGACTTAAATTCATCAACTTACAATAACTTAGCAATAAGTTACAAATAGTTCAATATCTCGAACACCTCAAATTCAAACATGCATATAGACCATCCAAGCATGACACAAAGCAATATATTCTTGCTCTTTGTAGTTTTGTGTCCTTGTCTTCTTGACCTAGGCTTGTGAGGTTTGTGTTGCCACGGGATCTTCAACCTCCTCCACCTCCACCTCGGCCACCTCCTCTTCATCTCCTCTTCGGGAAACTCCACCCCGGTCTCCTCTTCTTCCATATCATAATTGAGATCATTGAGCCCTCTCACGTGTGAGGAATCCAATTGAGACATGAATTCGGCGATGCCAAGCTCGGTCGCACTACAATCATCAAAAGAACATTTTTCGTAGCTCAAATCTATCAATGGCATGGCCAAGTTATGAAGGGCATGCATTACCTCAGTTGCGTCTGGCCAGGTATTTTGTCGATCACATCGCGGTTGGCGACTCGAACGCGAGCTGTGACGACTGCACGCGCCATCGGTCGAGGAGTGCAAGCGGCAGAAGGCACCTTGCGAGCTACCGGATGCGAAGGACCCGTCGTGGTCGACGTCGCGGTCTTCCTCTTCTTTTTGGCCGACGCCTCGGAGAGAGCTTCCATGGACTCCGTTGGCTTCCGTGCCCCCGGACCGCTCAAGACCGAAGCAAGGGGAGACCGGTCCACCTTCGATGTCGTTGTTGAGGCCTTGTCGGCCTTACCGGCGGCCTTGGCCAATGCCCCTGTCGACCGCACCACGTTGGTGTTTCCCAACCGCTTCCGCGACATCGAAGGCGTCGAGGGGTCGATTCCCATGGCATCACGTTAGTGGGAAACTCCGACGAGGTTGCGGAATCGCCTTCCGGTCCCATTCTGGCCAGGGAAGGGGCCAACGGTGGCGTCGGTGACGAGGGCCGACGAGTTTGGGCGGGAGAGTGTGGCGGCTCGGCGGGAGAAAGTGAAGGGGGTATTTTTCTCCACCTTTTGGGCGCCGAGTAAGAATGAGAGAGTGGAAGACTATTACATGCATTAATTTCCTTACAAAAAAACAAATTTCATTTATACTCATGACTCAAGTTGGCTAATTTTGAATGATTGACTTCAAAGACCAATCCTTTAAAAAAAATTGAGTCGTCTTGGGGATCAGGTGTTTCCGGCTCTCCCAATTTAGCTTGACAAATTTTTCTTGCCAGATTGGTGGGGAGCTCGCAAAATTCTACTCAACTAACGTTGATAGGAGTTCGTCTAGGTGCGGCATAGATAGGCAAAACAAAAAAAATCTCATCTAAACGTTTTTTCTCTAATTTATGCCGGATTTACACGTACAATTAATCCGTATCTTGGATCCAATTGATTAGAATTCATTTACACTTTTATGTCAAGTGTAGCTATGTGAGTCTCTAGCTTCTGCTTCAAATGTTTGTTGTTTGTGATGAAGTTATCAACTGTTTTTTCACACGCCAAATAACAAATGTAACATTTGTTAGTGATGTACTGTGGACCTTGGGCCGAAAATGATTTTGATTTTGGACATTAGTCTACTCAAACATTTGAAACTTTGACTACATGTACTTCTAAAATGTCTTAACTAGTACTCCCTCCGTCTAGAAATATAATAAGACGTTTTAGCTTTCTGGAACAAATGTATCTAAATGATTTTTATGTATAGATTCAGAGCGAACCTATACACTAAAACACATCTAGATACATTCGTTTCATAAAGCTAAAATGTCTTATATTTCTGAACGAAGGGAGTACTACATAATTGGAAGTCACATGCAGCATTTATCACAAGAACTGCATCCATGATCATATATTTTGCAGATGAATCAGTGGGTCCTTTGCACAATAAGGGAGAAGCGCTTGAGTGCCAATGTCGGCGAAGACAAGAACGTCAGTACTGTCGTCAAAGACAAGGAGGCCAGTGCTGTCAAAGACAAGAAACGCAAGAGGGGAACGGAGACTCGCGTGAAGCCAACGACGACCACAAGGAAGAAGAAGACTGCCACCTCCCAGCCACAGGAAACCCAGCAGCAGCAGCAGCAGCAGCAAGAGATTGCATCTGGCATATCCTTCGATCCGCCCCCGTTGTTAACAGACGAGCAGGTTCATCACCAGGCTTTCTATGAAGAGGACGTCATGGCGTTCCACGAGACAAGCCCGACGATCCAAGTCGTTGGCCCGTATCACGAGTACCCGGATGGAGTTCAGCCTTATTACCTCGACAGCACCGTGCAGGAAGAGGCGATGACATGGGATGGGCATGGCACGACACCATTGATGCCATTCATGACGCACCACCAGCAAGGTTACCAAGCTTCATCAATGGAAGAACAACGGTTCGACATCGTAGGTGCACAGTACATGTCTGACCACCAGTTCAGCACTATGGCCCAATTCCACCAACAGTACCCAATGTTCCAGTGTGAGGAACAGCAGCAGCAGAAGCAGCCACACGACACCAATGAGCTCTTGTCGCTGGTCGGTAGAATGGAGCGTGCCCCCTGCGAGTTTTTGCTTCAGGATCAGTTCAGACCACAAGGATTTCAGGGGGATATCACAGGAGCGTTGCAAGATATACCACTGTTCCTCCACGAATCAGGAAAACCTCCACCACAAACAAGCCCTGACAGTGTGCTCGGAGGGCCAGATCCTTTGCCGCCATCAGGAGATGCTTATCCCTACTATGACAGTGATGCTGGCATGATGAACGGCATCGCCTCAACACTGAACACCCAAGCGACTCCTGATCATCAGTTCAATCCCGTTGGTTTCCCAGGGCACAACTTTGACGGTAACCTAATAAAGAGCAACTGTGGTGACAGCGATGTAGCAACGGGATTACCAGATCATGGAAGCAACCAAGCTTTGCACACTTGTCAACATGGCTTCCAATGGCGGTGCGGGGGGCAGCAAGGTGTGGACATGGGAAGTTGTTTTCGGTGTGTTACCTTGTGTGCACAACATCATCATTCTATTTAGGAGGGGAAGTCAGCCTAGGAAGTAACTAGGTTTATTATTATTGGCAGACATGATTCTGACTGCGTTGATGGTTCGGTCGTTCCCTTCTGCATTTTGTTTTCACGCATGAACAGTAATGCCATGCTTTGCTATTTATCCAAGTGATATTTCTATCATTATAATTATTGTTATTTTGATCCTACAGTCTAGTTATGTTAATAAACTAATAATGGGGCATTCCATCCATCTTGCATGTAAGGCCTCTGTGTTTTTTAAGCAGTACTTATTTGAAGTGTCTAAACTACAGAGTTTCTCTTTTTATTACTCCGGTAAAAATGTTAGTAATAAAGCCGCATTCACAATAATTGAGGTTGTAACTAGTTGTGCACTTTGTGGAGAACACAAGTTAATTGTAAGAACAGAATGAAGTCTTGTACAATCCATAACAGCTTATTCCAGATTTTACATACACTTGCTTCTTCATGATATTGCACGTATAGTACTAGAACAATATTGTTTCCCACAAAATGTCATACTCCCTCTGTCCAAAAATAACTGACTTTGATTGTCTAGATTCGAATGTATCTATACACTAAAATAGGTTTAGATACATTCGAATCTAGACAAACTTAAGTCAGTTATTTTTGGACGGAGGGAGTACTATTCTATTATTCTGTGTATCTTTACCATGGCAGGATTAAATGTATGCATTGTCCAAAAAGGGAAAAAAAATTGAGAAAAAGTATATGCTGGGGCATTCAGCTATACTTGACCCAGTAACCAAATTAACTGCACAAAGCACTGCCTCAGGCTCTTTGATTGGAAAAAGATTAAGTTTTTGTTCCTGCACGTGGGAGGATGTCTTCAATTGCTTGATGTGTAAGTAGAAGGCAACCACTTATTTCATGATATGGAGTGAATGATTGTGAAGTGTAATCTCCTACCTTGATTAACAGCGTATTTGATCATTACTTGACTAATTACAACTTGGACCTGGCTGACTCTGCATCACGGAGTTCTTCATACATATCTTTGATTTCTTTTGCAAAATACACCTTTGCTTGCGGTCTTTTGACCTACAAAATTATGCAAATGAAGTCTCAGGGGTCATGTATTGCAATCCCCTCTAACCGAATCAACGGGCCTACCTTGAATGTTGGGGTGAGGAGACCATTTTCTAGTGTGAATGGTTCAGCCACGAGAGCAATAGCTTTGACAAACTCAAAACCTCTTAGCTGGTACAACAATAAACATAAAAGTATCATTAGGAATCATTCGATCACATACACGGTAGAGAATTTTACTAGTAGAGAGAGCATGCAACATCAGCAGTTAAGAGATAAACCTGTGCTTCCTTCCCAATAGAATCCATGTCAGCCAGCACAGCAGCCCTTGCTCTAGGATCAGCACAGAGCTGTCTTAAGTCCTCAGACTACAGGTTAGCACGGATGGATTAGAGCATAAACATGCAATGCAAATACTCCCTCTGTCCTAAAATAGATGTATCAAATTTGTCAAAATGTGGATGAATCTAGACACTATTTAGTATATGGATTCATTCAAGATTTGAAATACCTAAGACATCTATTCTTGGACAGAGGGAGTATTTAATCTTATTTGTAGTTCTAAATAGAATCAGTATTTTCTGGATTAGACATAATTTTCACCATTACGGAATTCATGATCCGAACATGATAGAAAGAGGATTGGGAGAATTGACCACACAATCGTGGGTCTTCAGTATCTTGTATTTATAGGCTGATTACACAAGTATACACAGAAGCAATCTCTAACAATCCTAACCATAATGGCCTGAGTTATATGCAAAGATACAGGCGCTATATATGGAAGGATATAACCGAATAATAACTATTCGGTTTGCCTAACATCCCCCCGCAGTCACAACCGGAGATTCTCGGACGCTGAGACTGGACCGAAAATCCAAGAACAGTGGCAATGGTAGGCCTTTGATGAAGATGTCCGCGAACTGCCGAGAAGAAGGCACATGAAGAACTCGAATGTGCCCAAGCGCAATACGATCACGAACGAAGTGAAGATCGATCTCGATGTGTTTGATACGCTGATACTGCACGGGGTTCGTGGACATGTAGACTGCACTGACGTTGTCACAGAAGACAACCGTGGCAGTGGCAAGCGGTCGGTGTAGCTCCTGAAGAAGTTGGCGAAGCCAACTAGCTTCAGCGACGGCGTTGGCGACGGCTCGGTACTCCGCTTCAGCGCTGGAGCGGGAGACGGTGTGCTGTCGCTTAGAGGACCATGAGACGAGGTTGTCGCCGAGGAACACGCAGTAGCCGGATGTCGAGCGTCGAGTGTCAGGACATCCAGCCCAGTCGGCATCAGTGTAAGCGACAAGGCGATCCGTGGTCGAGGCAGTGAACTGAAGACCATGATGCAGGGTGCCCTTGACGTAGCACAGAACTCATTTGACCAAGGTCAAATGCTGGTCACAGGGATGCATGTGAAGGCAGATCTGTTGTACGGCGTAGGCGATGTCCGGGCAAGTGAAGGTCAAGTACTGAAGAGCACCAGCCAAACTCCGATACGTGGAAGGATCAGCGACGGGTGGACCCCGGCCGCAGCGGCCAGCTTAGGTGATGTATCCACGGGCGTCGAGGCGGGGTGACAAGAGCTCATGCCAGCACGCTCGAGAATCTCGAGAGCATACTGCGTCTGAGAGAGGAACATCCCGGTGGAGTCGCGGCGGACAGCGAGACCAAGGAAGTGGTGGAGGAGGGGGTGCGGCGGCTGAAGGAGGGAACCCAAGCGCGGCGGCGGTAGTAGAGAGCGGAACGTGTATCTAATACCATGATAGAAAGAGGAATTGGGAGAATTGACCACACAATCGTGGGTCTTCGGTATCTTGTATTTATAGGCTGATTACACAAGTATACACGGAAGCAATCCCTAACAATCCTAACCATAATGGCCTGAGTTATATGCAAAGATACAGGCGCTATATATGGAAGGATATAACCGAATAATAACTAATCGGTTTGCCTAACAGAACATACGAGGGAAAAAACATATAGACGGTTTACATTGAGTGCAGATTTGCAGCACCCGGGCACCAGTGTGCCTGGTTTTTGAAAAAAATTAAAACTGTATTTTTGAGTTTCAAAATATCAAAAAAAATCAGTGAATACTTGAACATGCCTAGATACTTTTCCGAAGTTTCGGTAGAAATTGCATTGTATTTTGAGCTACAGAAAAAAAAATTGAGGCTGTATATAGGGAATTAAAAACTTATTTTTGTCCAAAAATTGACTTTTTGTGTAGCCCAAAATGCAGCGTATTTTCCCGAAACTTCTGGGGTACCTTCGGAATGTGTATATGTATGCGTATTCTTGTTTTCAGACTTTTTTTGGAGTCCGGGAAATATGTTTTTCATTTTTTGTGAAAAATGGGTGCACTGATGCTTGGGTGCTGCTGGTGATTTTTGCTTTACATTTCCCTGTTATCGGTATTTTCTAGTTAGGGTTCCTCTTATTATGTGTTTTCAAGAGATGAAGAGAAAATGATGCATGCAACGATCAAAAGAATATTACATGGATTCCTTCTGATGCAGCCCAAGCCTTCAACACCTCTGGCTCGACTGCTACAACGGCAACTAGAGAAGAATTAAAGCTATCACCTGCATCAAAACCAACATATTAAAATATGCATGGCCAACATTGATAGTTACAGAAAATAGAAAATCATGATATTACCATATACAAAGCACTGGGCAATGAACTTGCACTTGGCATAAACATTCTCGATCTTCTCTGGAGCTATGTATTCTCCTTGAGCTAACTTGAAAATGTTCTTTTTCCTTGAGGAAGGGACATATAAAAATTACTCCAGTAAATTAGGAAGAGAAGCCAGAGAACTATACAGACCAAACCGAGTCCAGGAGCAATATATATCAAATGAAATGCACTGGTTCCTTTTTCACCATGTATTGTGCAAGTAAAGTTGAAAGTTTGCTAGATAGTGGATACATTCCATTCCAGCTTTTACAAAACTATGTATACTTCTGTGATAATTTTGGTTGGTATTATGTGGAATACAGAAGGAACAGACAGGTAAGATGCAACAGATATAGCACTCCAAATAGAAAGCACAGAGCAGACATTGTCATCTTGGTTACAAAAGAAAAGCATCACGGAATATGGAGTGTATCTTTCAGTTTTACCTATCTATAATCTTTAGGCGCCCTCCAGGCAGCCACAAACCTATGTCCCCAGTATGAAGCCAGCCATCCTCATCGATGACCTCTCTTCTGCATTTTACAGAACACAGTAGTTACATATGAATTGACAAGCTACATGATGCATTTATCAAATCTTACTTAAAAACGCAAAAAATAGAAGTGAGAGGATATCAAGTTACGTTTGAACTTCATCTTTATAGTAACCGTGGAATATTATAGGTCCCCGAACACAAATTTCTCCACGGGGATGTGGTTGATCCTCAGATGTGTAGTTCATTTCAGGGACATCCACAAGTTTAACCTCTGAAAATGAAAACATGATTTGCATCATCAAAGCATGTGAGGTACAGTGAAATATTACGAAACAAAGATTGAACATAGCTTCATTTGTTACAGAAGAGTAAGAATATTGACATCTTTGAAAACAGTTAAACTAATTTTATTCCCAAAGAACATCATCCAGTCAGCTTGCATGTGTCTTGCTTAATGGCAGAACCAAACAAATTGAAGAACTTAAAATTAACTCCAAAACAAATGTGGACCATAAACTATAAAATAGAAGATGATACGGAGCTATTTTTAGTAACCCAGATTTCAAAATACAACCATCATTCAATATTAATAACTAAGGGAAGAGGCATCCCAAATAATCAAATCCATGTTAATGTGTCATTACTTCAGGGTGGCTTCTCTGTTTACTATTATAACATTAAGCTGATCTCTGAGAAATTAGGATCAGTATAAGGTTTAGCCGAGCATATCTGATTCTGTCCCTGCAAAATGGAGCTTACCACAAGCAGGATTTGGAGATCCAACATGACCAATTAATTTATCACCAACATTCATTGTAGTAATGACACAAGATGTTTCTGTCATTCCATAGCCTTCAAGAATTTCACCACCAAAGCATCTATAGAAGCAAGTTTTATGATTAAGAAAGCCAGGTTCTAAATAATCATCATGCAGAACTAAAGGAGGGCAGAGGAAGTTAGCTTACATTCTCAGGAATTCCATTACGTCTGGCGACAATGGAGAAGCACCTGAAGACATAAGTCTTACTCGGCCACCGAGCCTAGCTTTTATTTTGTTAAATACCAGCTTATCCCACACAGGGGATGGATTCCTTCCTGATGACATCAAAGAGTAAAATATTCATTCATTTTGTGATAAGAAAATTTGATTAAATGCTGTCATGTAGATGAGAAAATGCATCTTCCTGTACAGTAAAAACATCTTTGCTAATTCAGATATTGTAACCAAAGAAGTAGACTAACCCAAGAGGATTACTAGCTCAAACTTCCGTGTATCAGTTAATAAAGTTAATAATATGTCATGTATGTTAGGAAACTTTGAAATTCTTATAAAAGCCAACCTACATGGAGAACATTTGTACATCAGAGTCCAAATGGATGGCAGCACCTTCCATGTTTCTACATGACAAATTTATTTTAACAATCACATAATCATTACAGCAGTGTCATCTGGAAGTTAATTTTGACAGAGAGAGTAGAAATCCTGAATTACTGACTTTAGTGTGACTTGATGCTGAAAATGACCACTGACACAGGTATTTGGTAGGGGGTTATCAGCAAACTCCCTGATGATCGGTTAACTAAAGTCTAACCTGATAATGGATGATTGAAGGGGGCACATTTAAGCTTTATAGATGCGAGGACCAATTTTTTTTGTAACCAGTTCCTTACCATTAATAATAGCTTGCCTCTTGGCATTATATGCAGCATTAAATAATCGTTCTTTCAACCCACCGGACTCCTTCACAGCATTTGTGATTCTACATAAATAAGCCAGAAAAATATGTGAGGGTACTATCACTATGATACCAAAGAGGGAAAAAACAAAAAAGGAAGTTACTGGTACAGTTGTATTACGCAGCATAAATTCTGTTATATAACCGGGGAACACTTGCGAATATTGTTGGTCTCAGAGTAGCAAGATCATCCATCAACTTCAAACTATCCTGGAATTAATGAAAATTACTCATAAGCATGTTTAAAGGTAATAAGATTATTACATCTGTAACTCCAACAAAAATCCTCACGCCTTACAGACTGGCCCACGTGGTTTCAGTTGATTGGTGCAGACAAGGGAGATCGGCACTGGGTAACGGTTTGAAATAAGAATCTTTTTCAACATGGAGATGGTGATGTAGCAGCCAGCATTCAAGGTACAACTACAGTATTATATTGAAGACAAATGATCCTCCTTAGGATTAATTGATGGTCTTCAGTTAATAATTGAATGACCAAGAAGTTTGGCATAATAAACTATCAAAACTAGAAACTAC
This sequence comes from Avena sativa, assembly GCA_916181665.1. Taxonomy (NCBI): domain Eukaryota; kingdom Viridiplantae; phylum Streptophyta; class Magnoliopsida; order Poales; family Poaceae; genus Avena; species Avena sativa. The sequence goes on from OV702296.1 coordinate 226,727,582, forward strand.
TCAAATGTGAAACATCAAACTGGATGATCCAATCCTATCATAAATCTGGCAATGACTTATAGAAGAACTATCATAATTGTTCTACATGTTATGCAGTTATTCAAATGATTATACAAAGCAATTCATAAACATATTATCCTAAGTATTCCAGATCTGCATACCCCTTGGTAGAATCCAATGGCAACACCGCGATTAAGCAGCCATATTTGGTTAGTTCTCTCGTAGATGTGTGCCAAAGGTAGATATGAGATGTACCTGAGTGACGAGTAGTATTGTCAAAAATGAATTGGTGTAAATTGAAAGCTATATAGGAAAGCAACAGTTATAAATGAAATTGAAAATCTCACACATCCGAGGGGTAAAACTTAATTCCAAAGTCTGATCCTGCTACATTTGCAATGAAATTCGCATGAGAAAGAACAGCACCCTGAGAAAAAAGATTGACCACCAGCTTTACAGATCTGAAAGATAAAGGTACAAGAGTCCCAAACATGGAGCACCAAATAATCAGAGGAATGAATGCTTACCTTTGGTGTGCCAGTAGTGCCACTAGTATAGCAGATAGTGGCAGCATCTTCAGGTTTTGGAGGCCGAAAGGGTTGGGGACTCATAAGTCCCTGAGTAACAAAAATAAAAGAAGTTTCACAAAAATAAAAATGGGGCACAGTGATAGAGATGAACAGAAAATTAGAAGAGGTGATACCCTTTATTCAAAAATCGAAGCAACTAAAGATAATGTATGGATATTTTTTACACATAGGTTTCGCATTTCGCATTTCACACTTAAATGAAGTTAACAAGTCCAGCATGCACAGATAACATCCATGAATGTTTAAAAGAATAATGCATCTGTACAGTTACAACTTGCCATAGACATATAACTCTGTCCGCAGTGGAATTAATATACATACCCACCACAATTTGTAGTCATGCAAGATTGTACTATACACTCATGCAGCCATGTGTACTACATACAAAATGTAAGTAAGAGTCAATGTGTTTGCAGTTTGCACACACTTACATATTATGTTACGCGAGTTTACTCGGGATATAAATTGCACATTATGGTTGAGGCCAACACAATATCACATATCATGTGCTAATTGCAAGGTTTAATAAGGTACCAGTCAAAAATCTCAAATGCATAAAAGCAACCTAAGTGCATAATAATTGCATATCCTAACATAATCATTAGTTAGACATTGTATAAGTTTTGCACCTATTTGTGAAGTGATTCCAAACAAAAGTCAACTTAGACAATTCCAGATTGATGTCAGCACTAATGCCTATAACATTAATATGTATTAAGGCCACAGACATATAAAATGATTTACCAACTAGTTTAAATAGTATCATGCTGACTTACAACATTTCATGAAAAGTGACCTGTATAGTGTTAAGAACGCATCATCACATCCAAGGAAAAAGGTTTGTACAGGAAAATTCAAATGATTATTCAGAAAGCCCACCTGGCTGTGTAGTTTGGAGTAGGTTATGATTTCCATTCCAGCAGCTGCGGATGAAGATGGCAAATTCTCATCAATTCCACCAACTACCTATACAAAAAGGGCACAATAATAAGAACAGAGATTTTTAACAATCGTGAGTTTCCCAAATTACATATCTTAACTATATCTATACTTACCACTATAAGGCGAACACAAGGCATTTGAGTTATAAAGCTTAGAAGCTGAAATGAGCAGACAAATATAAGAAAAATAAGTTTCGATTCATATGACCTTATCAGATATATGTCATGGTGCAACGTAAAGTCGAATACAAGATGTTGTCTACAATGATTCATCTTATATAATATACCAGAATTAAATTAGAATCAAAGCCCATGCCAAATCAATTGCAAGACCGGACCCCTATACCCACCACATCAATGCTGTGTATGTGGATATGGTCCAGAACTAACAGCATTTGACTACTAAGAGTCATTAGAGCTATAAGCCTATAAATAAAGACCTGATTAGGATGACATCAACACTACAAGCAAGACTCAATTTTCTTGCCAGGAGATTGCTGGCCAGTTGCAAACCCTACTAGCTAGCTCCTGCTAAGGCGCTTCGCCTGCTATGACTGCATGCTAGGCCTCCAGACGTGGTGGTGGTGGCCTGATCCAGGGAGGGGAGTTTTTGCCGTCCTACCTGTCTTTTTGGTAGTTAGCTCAGTTTAGCTGGTTTATCTTGTACTTGGATCTTTCTTCTCTTTATGCCTTTATTTTTTTCGTCTCTGCTTCAGTTATAATCTGTGCCGTCTTGTTGTTCTCCTTCCAATGGAAAAAGGACCAGTATGATAAAAGATCGAAGGAAACTGTAAGGGAAGCCTCTCCAGTTTCCATAATGCCTTGAACCAAGGTGGTGGGACTGTACATCTACTCCCTCAAGTGAGCTAGGCTCACTTTCTACCAATATGACAATTACATGGTAATGTTACAGGTTACTCAGTGCTCTCCTTTCAGTGCTATTTTAATGTATTGTATAGACTAGGAATTTTCTAGGTTGGGATAAGCAATTGAAACTCACAGTGCTTAGAGTTTGAGGAACACAGAAAATAGCTTCTACTGTTGCATGGTTCACAATGAACTGAACTGCATCTGGACCTACATAATGTCAGATAAAATCAGTCAGTAATGGTTAGAGAGAGAACGATGATCATTCTGCACCGTAGACATACCAAGAGTATCATAAAGTGGCACAGAAACATATGAATATGCAGAACAAGCATTGTCAACTATGATCCACTCAGGTCTGTTTATAAAGTACAGACCAACACGTGCGCCCTGAATCAGATCAAAAGAATACTCAATGTAAGTGTCATTTCAATAAAGAAATATCTAGAGATTTATCAGTTTATGGATGAACAGAAAGAAAAGGACAAGTGCCTTTTTTTCAGACCCTGATGACTCACCTCAGGTATTCCATGACAGATAAGACCAGAACCTATTGCAGTCCTGCTTGTACCAGCTTCTCCATATGTCATCCATTTGTAGCTGCAGTGTTATTTGTCACTCAAGGTTAAGATAGACAACACTACAAGAGGCAACCCTAAGGCATACATCAGATAATAAATCCTTACTCTCCAACTGTTCCATCTGCATGGACTCTTGTACCTAGGTATCGATTATCTCTGGAAGTCTCAACTGCATACCTGTTCAATTAGATATACCAAGGACACTAGAATTAGGAGATTGTTACAGTACTATGACTGGAATGATATTGAATACGACCATATAGAAAAATTAGGAATAGTTGTTGGTCTAGCTATCCATGTATAAATTTTTGGCATAGCACACTGATTATCCCTTTCTCTCTTTCTCTTTTTGGTTTCCATACGTTTCTGTTGGGTTTCATATCTAGACCACCCCAACTTGCTTGGGACAAAGGCTTTGATGATGATGATGACACGGATTATCCCTACTGAAAGTCAGTTTAGCCAACCATCTCAGCTTCCCAACGTTTGCAGAAACATGTACGGCTAAAAATATCTTCTCATTCTGTGAATATTTATTTTCTTATCAAACACTTAGGCTGCATCAAGTCTTTAACTTGCCAGTGCTAAACAAAACCATCAGATGAAAGCTTCTGTGTTACGTTCAAGTTACTTTACAGATCTTGATTTGTACAGCAGCAGTTGTTTCATAAAACTAGACTATTAGGTCTTGGCAGGATTCCCTCCTGGCAACGAAATTCGGAAAGCAAGGAAAAAGAGAGTTTCAACTTGCATTGGTTGTGCCAAACTCATAGATTTGCTACTCATTACAAAACAAGCGCATGAGAATAACTTCGATGGCACTTCTGGGTTGTATGCTTTGTGTGAGCTATATGTCGCCAGGTGTCACTGTAAGACCATTTTCTACGAAGCGCGTGAAAATACATCAACTGTAGTGATAAATAACTGAAGTAAATAACGGCCACAGTTCTACCGGGTAGCACAATGGGTGCTGAGCTAGCCTGCCTGGATAGAAATCCTACTCCTGCTTTGTTTAACCGGTCGGCTAGTTCGTCGTAGCCGCCCATTCATTTTATTTATTTCATTCTTTTACAAACAGCAGAAGTGTTTGACCAAGCTTGTGATCAAGAGATATTGGTGAGGACTCTTACACGAAATTATCATGCAGCGTCCCAATGTCCGGATTGTCTGGAAACCTATTTACCAGGCTTATGGGTGACAGTGCAGATCTGCAAAAGGATGAGGCGAGAAATTACGAGCCACGGTACAAGCAAAATGCATCATCATCATAACATTATAGCTCGATAGCATACCGGTACACGTTCCACTTCCCAGTCTTCAGCTTCTCAGGGAGGACGGCGCTGTAGCCTAGCACTGGAGAGACTATGTGCCGTGAGTTTTTGATTATAGTTTGTTCTCGCTAAGCTATTTTTGGAACAAATAGCAGGCAAAACCCCTTGTCGCCTCTCGTGAATGCAAAAAAAAAAAAAACTAGCTAGATGCGGGGAAGGGTCCAAAATTGGGGCGTGCAACGTGCTCCCCTGCTTGCTCGCCTGGGGGGTACTGCGGCAGTGCCGTGCGCCGGCACGGCAAGCAGGGGAGAAAAGAGAAAGGGGGAGGGGGGGACGTGCGTACCGTGGGCGTACTCCCCGGCGGTGGGATTGGCGGCTATGCCGTCGGAGCTGCGGCGGGCGGCGGTTGCGGGCGGCTGGAGGTGAGCGGAGACAGCGCGGAGGCGGCGCCCGGGTGCGTCCATCGGTCGGGGGGTTTGCTGGCGCTGCTGGGAAGGGTAGGTGGGGGAGGCCGGAGTGGCGGAGCAGAGGGGAAATGGAATGTCTATCGCGTGGGAGAGCCGCGGAGAGAGACGATGGAGTGTTTGCACAAAACTGCTTCGAATTTGACCAGATTCATTAAAAAAAACTCGTTTCTAGACGAACGCGCGCGCAGAGATCTACTACGTCGCTCTTTTTTTCCGGAGGCGAAGTGAGAGAGAGAGAGATCTCGAGTGAGTACAAGGATCTGATCAACAAGGTCAAATGATGTAACTTCTATATCGAGTGAATAGGAGAGGTATGATTATGTAAAAAAAAAGATGTGTACGGTACTACTAGTCTTTACATGCCCCGAATCTCAGTCGAGCATTCATGATCTACTTCACTAAGGGGTGTGTTCGGTTCTCAAATTCGGTGGGACGGAACCGGTCTGTTCCGTGTCTAGCGTCTGTTCGTGTGTTTGGTTGGAAGAAAGAAATAGAACCAGGTGGTTCTTCGGAACGGCATATTTCTCTAATATGCGGAACGAGGTTGTCCGACCAAATCGGCCGGATCGCGCGGAACGGGTCGCTAATTCGCGAACTAACCCAGGTAAAATGATTAATTACCGAATCAGCGGGGATTTTTAGCTGAGATGATTAGCGACAAAATCTTGAAAAAACACGCGGCCTCTAATTTGAGTATATTTTGCAAAGATTTTGAAACAAAAAGATTTCTATGATTTGATACTTTTAGCAAAGATTTTAAGAAATATATTTTCTACCGTTAATTACAATTGTTAAATTTAAACTCAAATTATTAGAATTTTAAGATCATTATAGCTATTCTGTTCCGGTCCAAATTTTCCTAACCGAACACAATATGGGACCATTTCGTTCCTTGTTCTTTTTCGACCGATCATAGGGTCGGAACCATCTCATGTCGGAAGGGACTCACTCCGTTCCATTCCCTCTCGTTCTAGAACCGAACACACCCTAAAGCAAAGTCTACACGCTTGTTCGTTGTCGCCTCGTCGGTGTGCCAACGCATTGTTGACATAAGATTGGTTGATGATTTGCTTTAGTTGGTATGAGTTTATAGTGTCTTAGATTTTTCAAAATTTAGATGAATTTATATATTAATAGTGTCTAGATTCATCCAAATTTTAATAAATTTGAGACATCTATTTGAAGACGGAAGGAGTACAAATATTATATCGATAAGCTCTAGTCATTCGATCGATAGATCATCCCATGTACGTCGACCCACCCCTTATGTCAACGATACGTAATACACTTATCATCGTCGCATATATCTTTATTCATTCAACATTTTAGGGGAATATACAAGCTATCTTAGGTCATTCAAGGAACCACACATGTCGTCCTTGACCCAAACTAGAGGACGCTTTTGGCGAAATTATGAGCATCAACATTGCAATCTCTGTGTCCATGGGTGAACAAAGAATAAATTTTCTCCTTGCCATTGACATTGCATTGTGACAATGACCTCCAACATATGGTCCCTCGCTCTATAGCTGTCAACAAGCGAAACTCGAAGTACAGCTATCTTCAATCTGCCTTATTGCTCCTTGCTTAATCACAACACACCCTTCCGATGAGAGCACGCCAAATCCCTGAAAGGTGAATAGGACGACAACCTTAAAGTAGCCAGCCTTCATGAACGATGCTTATTGACTTGAGTTATCATATAATTTATCACGTCAGCATCGCAAGGTTTACAAGCTCGATATCTCCGTACCCAAGCCACTTGCATATTTCGACATTGTCATTGTTTACCAGACTCATACAACAACGATGCGGTTTTCCTCTGGTCCTTCTTAGAGCATGACTAACAAGCCCATAAACAAACCAAAACCGTATTTTTTTCCGACGAGTATACAGGCTCTCGTCCGCGTGGGAGAGCTAACAGAGCCCATATAGGGTCCAATCCGTAAACAAAATTCACGAGGCCCTGCTAACGGCTCGTGCCAACCCCTACTAGTACCCGCTGCGTCCAAACCCTACCCTCGCGTCGCCGTCGCTCACATCCATATCCTCCGGCGAGCGATTCGCGTGGCTCCGGCGCCAAATCGGCACGATCGACGAGCGGATATCGGCCTCATCCTCGTCCTCGTCCTCGCGTCGGCGTCGCGGCGACAACGAGGAGATGGAGGAGCTCCGCAAGGCGCTCACCGCCTCTGTGACCGACCAGGAGGAGAAGAGACGCCGCGAGGAGGAGGAGATGGCGGCCGCTGTCGCTGCGGTGGAGATGGCCAAGCGGCAGGAGGAGTTAGAGGAGTTCATCGCGGTGATTCGCGTCACGAAGGAGGAGCAGGCCGGACCCTGCGTCATGGAGCTGGACATCGTGGTCCTTGAAGACTAGGTCGACGGCGAGGCGCTAAAGAGCTCGAATTTTGGCCATTTGAGGACGCGGCGGCGTCCTCCGGCGAGCTCTCCACTTCTATTTTTGTTTTTAGGTGTAATTTTTCTATCTATTGTATGTATGAACGATGATCAACAAACGCGCGAGTTCGATCTTCCCGCGGAACTTCGAATTTCGATTTAAATGGCGTTGATCTCCGTCGGCGCCCTCAAACGTGAAAATTGCAAGTACAGGGTCTGTACTCGTGTTTTACGGGTCGAGCGTTTAAGGGTATTATTAGTCATGCTCTTACTTCCCTACAAAAACTTTCTCCTTGCAATTCATATGAGGAGAAAATGTTGTAAAGAGTCCACCAAAAAATATGAGACCGGGCTTGATATTAACTAGAAAGAAGGCCCATCCCATTTTCACCGCTTAGCTCTCATAGAGACATGCCCAAACTGAACCCAGTAGGTATAGGTGCATGTTTCGTGGCGATAGAGGGGTACTCCTATTTGACACTTTACGCGTCATGGAGCGAGTCAATGCTTGAAGGAGCGGTGTCCTTTCTTCCTCCGCATGCTCGACACCCAGTTTCACAGTCGGACCCTAAGCACCCTAATCCCTAAGTTTTAGGCATCACCTCCACCGACGATGATGTGGCCAGTCGCGTCGTCCCCGTCTTCGGTGATTACCAGGGCCCTTCAGTCCTCCCGCAGTGACCCATACCCTAATCCCTAAGTTCCATGCCTCACCCCCATCGGCGTCTGATATGTCTAATTTGCATCACCATTCTATATCATAATTTGCCTCTATTCATTTGTATATTTCTTATTATGAGGTGTTATTTATGTCTTTTCCTCTGTTTTTGCATGTTGGATGATTCTTGGAGGATGGACTACCGGAGTCAGGTTTTTGATGGAAAAAGAGGTGTTTTGATGCAATTTCACGAAGATCAGAAAAATATTGGAAAATTATATTTTCCCAGAAGACGAAGGAAGCCAGAAGGGGAGGCGTAGCTGGGCCACAGGAGGCCACACCCCCCTAGGCGCGGGTACCCCTGGGTCGCGCCTAGGGCAGGTGTGGCCCACCTGGACGGCCTCCGACTCTGCCCTCTCTCCTATATCTTCCTCTCGGAACCCTAATACCGGGGAAGGGACCATAGAAAGATTTCCGCCGTCTCTGCGGGATGGAAAACACCGAGAGAGAAAGAGCTCTCCGGCAGACAGATTTCTGCCGATGAAATTCCTTCCCAAAGAGGGGATATCGTCGCCATCAACACCGTCATCAAGCTAGACTTCATCGGGATCATCATCATCATCCACACCATCATCTCCACCAGCACCATCATCACCACTCCATCCCGCTGTAACAATTGTGTTGGATCTTGCATTAGTTCTTAGGGGAAACTTTCCCAGTGTTGATTACTGTTGTAGTTGATGCTTGTGAGTGGAACCATTGACTTATTGTTTATGTTCAGATTGTTATCTATCACCATATCATCTTTGATCTTGATCCATATGATGTCTTGTGAGTAGTTCGTCTAGTTCTTGAGGACATGGGAGAAGTCATGTTGTTAGTAGTGAATTTGTGTTAAGTTATTATTCAATGGTTTAGTATTTAAGTTGCGGTGCTATTCTTCTAGTGGTGTCATGTGAACGTCGACTACATGACACTTAACCATTTATGGACCCAGGGGAATGCATTGTGTATTTGGCTACTAATTGTGGGGTTGCCGGAGTGACAGAAACCTGAACCCCCGTTAGGACACCTTTGCACAAGGGAGTGTAGGATCTCATAGTTTAAGGCTGTGGTTAGGTTTATATCTTAATTACTTTCATGTAGTTGCGGATGCTTATAGGGGGTTTAATCACAAGTATGTATTAGTCCAAGTAAGGTCGGTACATTAGCACAGGTTCACCCACACAACACTTACAACACCAAAGAAGAGTGCTCAGCTATTTGAAGCGAAAGCACTTGACAGAATTGCCATGTGTCCTTGAGAACGTTTGGTCCTTATAAGTATTTCCACCGGCTTCTCCTTTGCTAAGAAAGGATTGGGCAACTTGCTATGTTTGTTCTTTGTCTTTATTACTTGCACCTTGTTTTGTTGCCTTATCAGAAAACCCCTAAAAATCTGTTTGCTAAGTATTTACAGAGATTTCCTGCTCCATACCACTAGTTAACACCTTCTGCTCCTCGTTGGGATCGACACTCCTATTTATCGAAAGTACTGCGATACACCCCCTATACTTGTGGGTCATCAAGACTATTTTCTGGCGTCGTTGCCGGGGAGTGAAGCGCTATTGAAGAGTGGAACTGGTAAAGGAAACTTCTACTGTGAGTATTGATTTTTGTTACTTTGTTTCCAATATGGATAACCCACTTGGTTTTCTGTTTGGGAAAACTACTACCACTATTAGGGTAGTAGATGAACCACCACCTGTTGAGATAGATCCTTTTAAGATACCTACAAGTATTGTTGATCGTGTTATGAATAATTATTGGGGATGGAACTGTTCATCCTGGTGATCATTTTCTTTTTATCCATGAATTATGCGGGTTGTTTAAGTGTGCAGGTATCACAACTGAACAGGTGAATAAGAATTTACTCTCTATATTCTTAAAAGAGAGAGCTGAAGAATGGTATAAGCTGTTGAAGAATGGACAATCCATGGAATGGGAGGAGATGACATCTCTCTTTTATTCTAAATTCTATCCTCCCAGTGAGATTCATAATGATAGAAATCTGATATATAACTTTTGGCCTCGTGATGGAGAGAGTACAGCTCAATCTTGGGGGAGATTGAAGTTATTAATGCTTAAATGTCCTATTCATGAACTCCCTAACAATATTATTATCAATAACTTTTATGCTAGGCTTTCTCTTCATGATAAAGATTTACTAGATGCTTCTTGTGTTGGATCATTCACACGTATGAAGGAAGAAGCTAAATGAGATCTCCTAGACCGTATTCAAGAGAACACTAAAGCTTGGGAGAATGACAAAAGAAGAAAGTCAGGTATAAACTATGATTATGAATGCATTAAATATTTTATGGGAACTGATAAATTCCGTGATATTAGTAATGAGTTTGGTCTTGATTCCCAAAGTATTGTCAACTGTTTTAAAGCCTTTGCCTCTTACATAGAAATTCCCAAGAAAAAGTGGAATAAGTAACATGCTCCTTATAAAGATGTTGTTAGTCATGTTCCTGTCAGAAGCACCAAAGTTTGTACTGCTAATCATATTGTGCCTGAACCTTATGTTGAGAAAATACCTTTCCCAGCTAAGGTAAAGGAGTATTCTATGATGATTAGTGCAAATAATAAAGGTACTAAGAAAACCGTGGAGCCTAATGAGCAATTGATTATTGAGCATGTGATAGTTATTGTGAAAGACCCTGTCACTAGAAATATAGAGGATGAGTATATTGTATTCTGTGAAGATGCTTCTAATATTATCTCTCATCCTAGTAAGGCTAGAAAAGCTAGTGTCCCTGCGCTTTCTGTTAAAATTGGTGATCATTGCTACTATGGTTTATGTGATATTGGTGCTAGTTCTAGCGCTATTCCTTATGAGCTTTACAGGGAAATTATGCATGAAATTGGTCCTTGTGAGCTTGAGGACATTGATGTGGTTATTCACCTTGCAAATAAGGAAACCATTTGCCCCATTGGTATTGTAAGAGATGTGAAGGTCCTATGTGGTAAGATTAAGTATCCTGCTGATTTTCTGGTACTTAATTCAACAGCTAGTAAAACTTGCCCTATCATTTTGGTAGACCTTTCTTGAACACTTGTGGAGCTATTATAGATTGTAAAAAGGAGAAAGTTTTAACTAAGTTTGATGGAGATTTTTATGAGTTTAACTTTTCCAAATTTGCTAAAGCCCCTTGTGAAAATAGCTTGCCTAATGAAGATTTCAGGATGGAACAACTTGCTTCTATTGATCCAGTTTATGACCTTGGACCTCTTTTGATGATTGTAAGTATGCTCATCCTGATGATAAAGTTGTTGCCAGTGAAAGTTATATTGTCAACTTTATTCAAAGTGCTACTGAAAGTTATTATGAGAGAGGAAAACATGGTTTTATGCATCTCAATAATGATAAGTTTCCCCGTTTTATGTTGAAAACTATGAAGTTGCATTTGTTTTGTCTTCCTATGCTGGTGGTTTTTTGTTTCAACAATTTGTTTTCTCATGATACCTCCATGCATAGGAAGTGGGTTAGACTCAAATGTGTTGGTTATTTGCTTCTTGATGCTCTCTTTTACTTCAAATATATATCTCCTTTGTGAGCGTCTTTGAAACTTTCGAGCATAACTTAAAAGCATTAAAGAAAAGTACTTGTTGGGAGATAACCCAAGAGTTTAGTTGAGTCTTGGAATTTATTACCTCTGTAATAACTGCTCCTTATTCTTTTTGTTTTGGTTTTTGTGCCAAGTTCAACTACTTTTGAGAAGTGGAGGAGTTGTGAAAAGTGGCTGTCTTGGGATAGATTTTTGTGCTGCATTGTAAAAATTTGTGAGGGAGATCAGTACGTCAGATGGAGCTGTATTTTTTTGAGCTTGTTCTCCAGGGTGTTACCCAACTTTCATTAGTTTTGTACTTTTTGATTTGATCAACAGAAGGTTTTCTAAAAAATCAATCTTTACATGCTAATCTGTTTTGACAGATTTCTTCCATTATTTGCATTTGCCTCTTAAAGAAGCCTTTGTTTTGATGGATTTCAGTTAAAGTGTGAACCCAAAGGTTTATTGTTTTTGCTTTCACTAATGTTGCCATTGAGGTTTGTGTAATGCCTTGCATGAAAGGAATTTCCAGGAGAAGGAGGAAAGGAGTTAGGAGAGTTCGTCTTTGAATAGATAAAAGTGGTAAAAACAGAAGGTTTGTGAAAGCCTAATCTTTTTATATTTTTTATGTTTTTATTATATAAGGAAAGTTACGAGATGGAACAAAGGAGGAAACGGAGGCCGGGGTGGCCAAACCCACCCCTGTTAGATACGCTCTAGTCTAACTGTGCGTATATGTTCCTGTACGTGTATTGTAACTCTAACTCTTGTACCTGCTGCTGATATATATAATGAGATCAAGTGGAGGCACGTCCCCACGAAACCCTAAATGTGTTCTGAAACTTGGTATCAGATCCACACCGCAGCCGCCACGAGTCCTCTCCGTAGCCGCCGCAAAGTCGATCCAATCTCCGCAGCCGCACCCTTCCTGATCGCGGCTGCCACCATGACCTCGTCGGTGCTCAGCGTTCCCAATCCGATCGGGCCCATCGTCTCTTCGCCGTCCGCCACAGTGGCCGCCCCAATTCCGATCCCAGCTCCTGTCGTTCGCTTGGACCGAACCAACTTTGTGCTGTGGCGAGCGCTCACCATCCCCAACTTCTCTGAAGCAGGGCTTCATGGATACTTGGATGGCACGACGGCAGCACCCACCAAGATGGTCGCGCAGGGTACCGGTGATACAGCAACCACAGTGCCCAACCCTGCCTATGCCATCTGGTGGAAGGAGGATCAGCGTGTGTTAGGGCTTCTCCTCACGTCCATGCATGAGGACGTCTCTTTCCAGATGATCGGCAAGAAAACGACCGCTGAAGTTTGGACGGTGGTCCATCACATGTTCGGCGCTCAGAACAAGGCCAACATACAACACATCCGGCGATTTATTCAGTCGTTGAGGAAAGACGACATGTCGGCGGGAGAGTACATGAACAAGGTCAAGGTCCTGGCGGACACTATGGCAGCCACCGGAGCACCCCTTGGTGACGACAAGCTCGTTGACTACATCCTCACGGGGCTCGGCCCCGACTTCAATCCCCTTGCTGCGTCGATGACCCGCACCAACGCCGACATGAAGTATGATGACTTCTACTCCTACATGCTGAGCTACGAGGCTCCCTGTGCTCTGCAGCAGGCTCAAGCCGCGGACGTCGACAGCTGGTCCTCCTCGGTAAACACCGCATCACGCCCTGGACCCTCCTTCAACACTGGCTAGGGGCGTCCCTACGACAACAACTCTGGAGGCAGCGGACGCTTTCAATCTGGGAACTCGCAGCAGGGGCAGGGCAACAACCGCCCCAGCTACTACTCTGGTAGTGACCGTCGCCGGAACGACGGCTCCGGCCGCAACGGAGGCAATGGCAACGGCGGCGGGAATAGCCGCAATGGTGGCCGCAACCGGCAGCGCGAGCGCCCTCGCTGCCAGCTATGTAACTACTGGGGGCATGACCTCATTATATGTTGTTGTTGGAGGTCTTCAGTACTTGACTCTCACTCGGCCAGATATTTCGTTTGATGTAAACAAGGTGTGTCAGTTTCTCTCACAACCGATGGAGGTACATTGTGAAGCTGTTAAACGCATCTTGAGATATGTTAAGGGTACTCTCAGCACTGGCCTGCATTTCCGGAAGTCCTCCTCTATAGGCATTAGCATATTTACGGATGCAGACTAGGCTGGATGTGTTGATGATTGGCAATCTACTAGAGGTTTTGCCATCTTTGTTGGGCCGAACTTGATATCATGGAGTTCGAAGAAGCAACCCACTGTCTCGAGATCTAGTACCGAGGAGGAATACAAAGCATTGGCAAACGGAGCTCCTGAGGCTATCTGGATAGAGTCCTTACTCAAGGAGCTTGGTGTTGTACAACAGCATACACCTATTCTGTGGTGTGATAATTTAGGGGCTACATATTTGACCGCTAACCTAGTTTTCATGCTCGGACGAAGCACATTAAGATCGATTTCCACTTTGTGCGAGAACAAGTAGCGGCTGGAGCTCTACAGGTCAAGTTCATCTCTTCACATGATCAGTTGGCTGATGTGTTTACTAAACCAGCCACACAACAGATGTTAGACCGTTTTAAGACCAATCTGAATTTAGTTTATAGAAGTTCAGATTAAGGGAGAGTGTTAGATACGGTCTAGGCTAACCGTACGTATATGTTCATGTACGTGTATTGTAACTCTAACTCTTGTACATGCTGCTGATATATATAATGAGATCAAGTGGAGGCACGTCCCCACGAAACCATAAACGTGTTCTAAAACTCACCCTAGGCGCGGGCCCCAGCTGGCCGCGCCTGGAGGGGGTGTGAGCCCCCCGAGCTCTATCTCCGCCTCGTTTTCGTATCAGAACATTTCTTATGCATTGAAACTTCATAATATATAACCCCTAGGGTTCCCTGAGGTTCGTGCATCATGTTCTCGTCGTGTTTTTGTTTCGATCTGTTTCTGTCGGGAAATCTTGTCAAGTTTAGAGCACCATGGTATCCGCCAATGACAAAGTCAAGAAGCCCGAGGAAGATGATCATCAAAACCCCAAGGAGGAGGAGATTTTGGTTGGGGATGAAGAAGACATAGAGGAGGACAAGCAACCGGACACTCGCGCTACCGTCACAAGCATTGGAGTGGTGGCAAAACCTACCAAGCTTAGGAGGACAGCACTGATGTCTACAGGAGGGAAACCTCCACGTCTTATCTACACTCCACGGTCATCTCCTCCATGTACCAAGAGACCCTTCCATACTCTTATACATGAGCATCAATACCAACAGGTGCCCAAAGGGAACTTGCCTTCCATGTGGTATATGCCTCGTTCTAACCATGCAGGGGAGGAACACACTAAGAAGGAAGAGTGGGGAAAGAATAACAAGGACTGGAACTCTCGGTCTGATATGATCATGAACCGCATTGAGCAAAATTCGGAGTTGATTCGTACTCTGACCTTCGAGAGTGAGGATTTGAGGAAACTGATTGAGGATCTTATCAAGAGAACACCACCACCACCGAAGGAGTAATTCGTCACCAGGTTTGTCATCCCCTTGGCTTGTTCCAAGCTTGGGGGGAGTGCCGCGGTATCACCATCATTATCTTTTTATCTTTTACCTTTTTAGTGGATTCATACCTTTGGTAGAGAAGTTATCTTATAGTTTGGTTTGCATGTGGAAGTATCTCTCCTTTAGTTGATTATCTATGTATCCCTTAGTGTGAGTGCCTTTATGGAATATTAATGAGAAGTTTGATCTTTTACTTTTTGCACTTCTTATTTTAGTTTGCAATCTCTATTATATGATTGATCTTGTTGATCAGTATTGTCATCACTTTGGGAGCATCAAGTAAATATAAATTGGTTTTGGCAAACCGAGTTCTGGTCAGTAGCAACACTTTTTGAGGTTTGAAAGGAAAAGAGAAAAAGCTTACAGGTATTTTGTATTATTTATTTTCTTTCTTGTTGGCTCATAAGCTTAGTATTCTTTATTTAAGATCTTTAGTGTCTTCAAGAAAGATTGCATGTTTGGCTTTATCACTTGTAGGTTTGCTTGCTTCTTTCAACTCTTTTGCTTGCTACCCAGCCTTGCTAGCCAAAAACATGTTTTGAGAAGGTATACTTCTCATGTTTCCAACCCCTTTGAACCAAAACCTGTGCCATTTGTGTCCACCATATCTACTTATTAGCATTATTGCTATTCCAAGCAAATTCTCAAGATACATATATCTTTTGAATTTAAAAAATTATTTTGTTATGTGAAAACTAGTTAGTAAAGCTCTCACGAACTTGATGGCTGTCGGGGGGATAACCCCTAGTAGGGTCACGAGAGGCAAAACGTAGCGCAGCTGGGTTGTCTCCGAGTAAAGAAAGAACCTGGCCGGGTAAGATAAACAAGAAAGCCGACATATAAACTATGTCGGCCCGCATAGGACAAAGTTGTAACCCTTGCAGGAACCAACGAGCCGAGTCAACCGAGGAAGGGCCGAGTCAAGAAGGACACGTGGCACCTTTCCGAGTAAGGTTCGGAAGGGACCAAGGTAAAGCATGGTCAAAAGAGAAGGGCGATGCCGGGTGACACAAAAGGAGCCGGGTGACGCCCAAAGCATGCGCTGACGTACAAAGTAACAGCATGACGCCAAAAAGAACAAGAAGCAGCGTACCAGAAGACCGTTAGCTGTCAAGCTTTATGGGCCGGGCCTCTGGGCTTAGGGCAATCCCATGACCCAGCCCATATTGTAGGGACCAAGATCCAAACAGTAAACCCTAGAACCCAAACGGGTATTAGCTAGCTAGCACTGCCTATATAAGGGAGGGCATAGCAGTAGTAGAAGGAGGTTGGACCAAGTAGGGAACTAGTGCTGTGAACTCAAGCCTAAACAGCTCAAGGAGCACTTGTAATCTTTGGGGTAACAATCGAATTGCCAACTCTGGAGAGTTCTACTTGTTCTTCGTGCATGGCTCGACGGTGTACTCCCTCCCCGGTGACCACAAGCACCCATTCGGCCCCCAACTTAAGCCTACCCATGGCATCTGTCGTGCCACCACCACTACAGTTGGCGCCCACCGTGGGGCAGAAGCAGGTGCTTGATGGAGTCTTCATCCGGACGGGCAACATCATCGCCAAGACCGGCGAACGCATCTACTCCGGCCTCATCTAGAGGTTTGGAGTGCTCAACTTCGTCAGCGACAATGCGGGATGCTTCGGGACCAAGCCGTTCCCTAGGGGTGGTCGCTTCATCAAGTTCGGCGAGCACCAGGTCTATGTCGCGGTGCGCGTGGAGCGCGCATATCCTGAGCATGTCGTCCTGGCGTCGGATCCTCCAACGGCTCCTGTCGCTGGGAAACCTCACCAACTCATCTCCATGGAGGTAATGATGACAGACCCAAACCCCATAGCTCCCCTAGTATTTCCAGTAGTGAATGAGAACGCAGAGGGAGGAACTCACGAGGAAACGCCAAGGGCTGCAAGAATAGCAAAGGCGCCGCTGGAAAAACCAGAGAACATAGCTAGGAGCAAGAGGGCTAAGGAGCAGCAGGAAGCGATAGACAAGTTGGCAGAGCCAGTGGCGCAAGCAACTAACCCGGCGCGTGTGCAGGCCGAGTTGGAAGAAGCCAGGATAAAAGTCCTGGAGAAAGCCAAGGAGCTAGCACAGTTACAACAGGACGTGGATATCACTATCCAAGAGCTTAACTCGGCAAATCGAGTTAAGGGCGCAAAGACCCGGCTTGATGCAACGAGATTGAGGGGAAGGAACCTCAATGAAGAGTTGGCAGATGCGACGTCGAAGATAACACCAGAGAACAACAATGAGACGGCCATGCGTCCAACGTACAACACAGCAGCAACTAATCTGCGAGCAGCAGAAGCAGCAATGGCAGAATTACCCTACTTGGAGGGGAAGCAAAGAAAAGGCAGCAAGAACGAGTCAATGAGTTAGTAAAAGCAGCCAGCATGCTGAATGAGGCATACTACAGAGCAAATCCGTGTATAGAAGGGAGGTCACAGCTGGTTCACTCGGCGACTCCTGTCCCGGCAAGATCGGCAGGGCACACAACATCCTCACCCGGAGCGGCGCCCAGACCGAGAAAAGAAAAAAGTGTGGATTATGGAAGAAACAAACAGATGGTCGCCTATGATCCGACAGTGATTCAAGGAAACCCGACGCATGCACAAGGGGCAAAAAGAAATAATCCCCGAGAAAATGAAAACCAGGAAAAAATTGGGCAGAGAAATGACAACGAAGGGCAAAATTTTGCGCCTCATGCTAGGCGCGGAACTCACTCGGCAGGAGGAGGAAATCCAGCTCCGAATAACGCACCAGCTCAGCCGGAAAGAAGACAGCAAAGCGCAGGAAAAGCAGTTCAACAGCCTGCTGACCCGAACGTGAATAAGTATAATGACGGTTACTCGGCTATGGTAAATGACGGGTATGAACTGCTGGATCATGCATATCAGGCAATGGGAGCAAGATTTGGGGGCAGGAACCTTCAGCCGGATGATGCAAGGCTGAAGCTTGACCGCATAAAGATGGCAGAGATAATTGAATCGCAAGGTCCGCACGGTCCACCGTGTTTTGGCCCAAGGATCATGAAGGAGCCACCGGTGCCAAATTTCCAGCTGGCCAGAGGGACAAAAACGGATGATGGAAGCACAAAGCGAGAGGACTAGCTCATAGATTATGGAACCGCTATGAAAATCATGCAGGGAAACTTGAGATGGGCAGTACGTTACGTGCCGCAGATGCTAGAAGGACCAACTCGGGTATGGTTGGACAATTTGCCATCCGGAAGCATCAACAGTTGGATCGATTTGCATGACGCTTTCGTGAGCAATTTCACAAGCACTTACAAGAGGCCGAATCACCCACAACAACTAGCAATGTGCAAGCAAAGACCTAATGAGACAGACAGGGAATTCCTCACAAGGTGGTGTACGATGCGTAACTCTTGTGAAGGGGTAATCGAGTCACAAGCAATTGCATGGTTTGCACAAGGATGTAGACATGGGAGTGTGTTGTGGAAAAGGTTACAAAGAGATATACCGGCAAGCCTGGCAGAGACAATAAGAATCGCCGACTCGTATGCGTTAGGAGATGCGACTCAGCCGCTGCTCATGTCGGCAGACGGGATGACTGAGACTCAGATCTATGACGCTGCCTGGTCGCAAAGGTGCCAGGAAAGATCTGAATACAGAAGCAAGAGAAGAGACGAAAGACCCGATTACAGATATGGTTTGACTCAGGTTGCCGCCGTGGGTCAGGATCATCCAGATGCTGGAAGCAGTCAGTGTCAAAGGACAAATGGTCAACAACAATGGGTGCCAAAGAATGCCGGCAAAAGGCCATACGATCAGAGGAAGCAATATCAGGACCGACAGAAATACACCTATGAGATGATGCTGGATCGGCCGTGTAAGTTTCACACGCCTAGTCCGAATAAACCAGCCAATCACTCAATGAGGCAATGCACCTGGTTTCAGAAAGGAGATAGAGTGGACTCGCCGAATAAGCAGCTTCCACCACCTCCCCCTCCACCACTTACAGGAGGAAATTCTCAAGCAGTAGGAGCAGATAACAGATATGAAAATAGGAAGCCGAGGTATCAGAATCAAGAAAGAAGAGAAGCTGTGCACCAGGTGCACAATCCGAGAGGTGATGATGCTCATGTCGGCCACGAAACCAGAAATGAGTACAGCGAACATCACCAGAGCTATGTTGTCTTTGTCACAGAGCCAAATGACAAGAAGAGCCAGCAGCGACGAATGATGGAAGTGAATGCCACGATGCCGACAATTCCCAAGTACATGCATTGGTCTGAGCAAGAGATAACTTGGAGTATAAAGGATCACCCCTGTTGGAGATATGCCCAAGAGGCAATAATAAAGTGGTTATTATCATATCTTCATACTTATGATAAATGTTTACATACCATGCTATAATTGTATTAACAGGAAACATTAATACTTGTGTGATTTGTAAACATAAAAGAGTCCCTAGTAAAGCCTCTTGTTAAACTAGCTTGTTGGTTAATATATGATCATGGTTTCCTGATCATGAACATAGAGATGTTATTAACAATAGGGTCATATCATTAGGAGAATGATGTGATGGACATACTCCTATAGTTAAGCGTAGCATAAAGATCAAGTCATTTAATATAGTTCATTTGCTATAAGCTTTCTGATACATAGTAACCTAATTCCTTCGACCATGAGATCATGTTAATCACCATCACCGGAAGGATGCTTTGATGACATCAAACACCACACCGTAATTGGGTGGCTATAAAGGTGGCATTGAGTGTTCGGAAAGTATGGGTTGAGACACATGGATCAAGAGTGGGATTTGTCCATCCATATGACGGATAGATATACTTTGGGCCCTCTCGGTGGAATGTCATCCAATTAGCTTGCAAGCATGTGACTGGCTCACAAGGGATCACATATCACGGGAACGAGAAAATAGTACTTATCGGTAACGAGGTTGAACTAGGTATGCAGAGATACCGACGATCAAAACCTCGGATAAGTAAACTATCGTGAGACAAAGGGAAATTGGTATCGTATGTAAGTGGTTCATTCGATCGCAAAGTAATCATAGAAATATGTGGGAGCCATATAAATTTCCATATTCCTCTATTGGTTATTGATCGAAGAAGTGTCTCGGTCATGTCCGCATAATTCACGAACCGTAGGGAGACACACTTAAAGATTCGATGTTGTTGAGTAGTTATGGAATGATGAGAAAGAGACCGAATGTTGTTCGGAGTCTCGGATGGGATCCAGGATATCACGAGGAGATCCGGAATGGTCTGGAGAATAATATTCATATAAGGAAAGTCCTGTTTCGGGGTTGGAGAATGGTTCCGGTGTTTTCATCGGGAATGTTCTAGAAGGTTCCGGAATGTCCGGCACTCCGGAGGGGAAGGGTACATGAATGTGTCATAACGAGTTGGAATGGTTGCATCATGTACTAGGTATCATGGTTGGGCAAAATAAAGGGATAAATCAAATCCTAATTTGAAAAGTCAAACGCCAATTTGAAAAGTCAAACGACAAGTTTGCTTGGTGGAGGGAGAGTAGGAAACCTACTTAGGGAGGAAGTCCTACTCCCTCCACCCGCCGGCCAAGGAGGAGGAGTTGGATGAGGACTCCCTCCTCCCAACCGCGCCTCCCTCCCACCTATAAAAGGAGGGGCAGGGGTGCCCCTCTTCCCAACACCTCAAACCCTAGCTTTGGCACCTCCAAGTGCAGCCGCCGCCTAGGGTTTCCCCTCCAACTCGGCGAGTTGGGGCTCTCCCCAAGCCCTAGCCGCCGGCCAAGCTTCCTCCCTTGGTGCCTCTAAACCCTAGATCACCAAGGCCTCTCTCATAGTCCACCATACTCGCTCCGGCTTAAGGCGAAGCCCTGCGAGATCTCCCCTCTACTTCCGGTACCACGCCGTCGTGCTGCCGGAATCACGAGGAGAGTGCTACAACCTCCGCTGCCTGCTGGAACAAGGGAGAGGAAGGTCTTCATCGAGTACCGAACGTGTGACCGACTGCGGAAGCGCTGCCGAAACGCAGCGCCGGAAGGATCGTCTACGCGATCTTGAGATCGGAAGTGTACGACTACATCACCCACGAGAATCTGCTCTCGTTAACCGCTTTGGATCTTCGAGGGTTAGTATTCTATCGACTCGTTGCTACAATCTAGTAGATAGATCTTGGCTTGTTTGTTTGCATGCGGTAGAAATTTTTTGTTTTCCATGCTACGAACCCCTACAGTGGTATCAGAGCCGTGTCTATATGTAGATCTGTTGCACGAGTAGAACACAATAGTCATTGTGGGCGTTGATGCTTTTGTTGTCGATTGCTTCTTGTGTACTTTGCATCTTGCGGGATGGTGGGATGAAGCGGCCCGGGCTAACCTTACATGACATCGTTCATGAGACTTGCTCCACGCTTGACATGCAACTTGTATTGCATAAGTGGCTTTGCGGGTGCCTGTTTCTCCCAACATAGTTAAGATTCAATTTACAACGGGTGATTGACAATACTAGTATCAATGTTGTGGTTCTTGTTCGTAAGTTAGAACGACACTTATTGAAAGCCCCAAACCACGTAAAACATGCAAAGAAAATTCGAGGCGTCTAACTTTGTTTTGCAGGGGTGTGTTGTGATGTGATATGGCCATGATTGTGATTATATATGATGTATGCAATGTTCCTTATTGTAAGTTGGCAACCGGCAGGAGCCATATGGTTGTCTTTAAATTCTGTTAAGACCTGCGTGTCTATTCAAAGTAGTTGTAATAGTTGAAGCTGGTGGACGACAACCATGGAGCGGCGTCATTGACCTTGATGCAATGCCGGTGATGATGGAGATCATGTTCATGCTTGAAGATGGAGATCGGAAGCACAAAGAAGAAAGACCATATGATATCACATATTATGAATTGCATGTGATGTTAATCCTTTTATGCATCTTGTATTGCTTAGTTCACGACGGTAGCATTATAAGATGATCCCTCAAGCACACAATTTCAAGTTTTAAAGTGTTCATCCTTAGTAAGTACCGTTGCTAAAGCTTGTTGTTTCGAAGCATCACGTGATGATCGGGTGTGTTAGATTCTGCGAGTGTATACAACGTGAGCAAGCCAGATTTGCTCGTGCGGAAGCTAAGGTTTGATCTTGACGAGCCTAGCATGTACATACATGGTCTCGGAACACGGATCACCGAAAGGTAAAGCATGAGTCATATAGTAGATATGATGAACATGTTGATTGTTCGCCATTGAAGCTACATCAACTCTCGTGATGATCGGTTTTGATGTGGTGGATTTGGTTCGTGTGATCACTAAAACAATGTGAGGGGTATTGTTTTGAGTGGGAGTTCAACAGCAATATGATTAAAAGTTGAACACTATTTATCATAAATTAAATAAAAGTGAATTTGCATAGTTGTTGTAGTCATTGGCATCCGTTTACCACCTTGCGCTTAGTTATAATTGAGATGATAGAACTATAGAATTCTGGTTAGTTACTTTACGAACTGGTATCGTATTGTTTTGAAGTGTTAATCTAAAGTTTAAAAGTCCTATTGCAAACTTTCAGTAAGTTTCGGTTACTCCATGAAGTTTAATAATTGGTATTAAATCAAGAGTGACAATTCCAAGAGTTAGTGTATGAGTATCATGTTTGTCTCCATGATTCTTGATATTCAAAGAATTGTCTTAATATCAAGGTTATCTAGGATCTGGAAGAGTTGTTTCAGAAACCATGATGTGTGGAAGATATTGTGATATCTGAAACGAAGTTTTGGTTGCAACATGATAGAGTATAATATGGCAAAAGTCATGTTCTCATATTTGATAAGAATTTGCAAAAGGTTGGAGACACTAGTTGTCCTAATCCTCCAAAAGGTTTTGGAGAGCAACATTATACTCGCGATTCACCGCAATAAGCTAAAGTAGCTTGATCATGAATAATTCCATGGTAAGGGTGAATATTTGATGTAGGTAAAATATTTACTACACCAAGAGATTACTAAAGAATGGAATTTGAAAGCACACCAAACATTTGATGATGGTGATCTACTTCAAAGTGCAAGTCCAAAGACATTGGTATTTAATTATACACGCTTTGGACTATGTGTCATATGTATGACTCCACTATTGATGTTGATAGATTCTTTCAAACAGAAAAGGAAATACTGAAAAGAGAATCTCAGAAATATATGGCAGAAACGAAAAGACTAGAATTGTTCAGCTTGGGTATATAGAGGATATACGTGTTATGGCTGTATTCTTTGCTTGTTAAATAATGTGGTTCTTAAGTACTGGATACTGAATTTGTTGGTATGAATCGTCATACGAAACAACAGAATTCATGAACCACAATGGCCTAAGTAACTAGCAAAAGAATATGTGATGATGTTCATCGAGAACAAATAAAGGGTTATTATGCTGCTCGTTAAACATCAAAGCTTGCCTTCAAGATTTGTTTTATCAGGTATTATGAGAACAAAAGGGTTGTTCAAATAATTGTCGTAATCCATAAAAGATGGATGATTCACAAATCTCGTTGGAGAAATCACATCCATAAAACTATTGCTAAATATGTCGAAAGACAAATTGATTGAAAGATCACTTAGGAAGTGACATTGTCTATTAAATTATATTGGAAAGAAAACATGAAGAAACTCCATATGGATGGAATTTTGGAGTCTTTTGATTTTTGATCAAATGACGCTTGTGAAACTTTCCTAGAGATAATTAAAACTTCGTTCATAGGCCAAAATGGAACGAATGACTAGCTTATTATAACTTGTACATATTGTTGTACGAAGTCCATTATGTGTAGTCAAGAGCGATGGATTTCAACTTCATTTGCTTTCTCCGAAAATTTGAGTGAATATATGAATATTTACTTAATAAGGATGAAGTATGAAACATTTGAAAAGATCAAAGACTTTCAAGATGAAGTGCAAAATCATTGTAACAAGAATATAAATAGTTTATGATAAGATCATAAAGGAAGATATTTGAGTTACAAGTTTAGCATAATACCTAAGATTTAAGGAATCATTCCGTGGATTTGCATGTCCCGAGACACCATAAGAGTATGGAGAGTATGGAGCGTTCGAGATATGTAATTAAACCTTGTTTGACATGGTAGGATCGAAGGTGTAATTCATAAAAATGCCATTATATTTTAAAGATTAAAAGCTTCAGAGACTACCGTTTTCCACTAAAAAGAGCTCCATCATAATCCGTTGAAATGACACCATATAAAGTTATGGTTTGGGATAAAACCCAAGTTGTCCTTTCTTAAACATTGGTATGCTATGCATAAGAAAGATGTTTGCAACCAAAGTCGGATGAACCTGTCTTTGTATGTTATTTTGAATAACTGTTAAGTAATCCTCCATAACATCGGAGACAAAAGTGTTTGTCACTTAGAACGTCAAGTTTCTTTGAGAAGGAATTTTTCGTGAAAAGATAAGTGGGAGGACAATAGAACTTTGATAAGGTTAAAAGAACCTTAGCTATAGGTGCAAAGTTGCGCAACACCGAAAAGTGTTCCGGAGGCAGCAACAATGCTCATGGCTCACGTGCCTCAAAGGTTGTGGTCACAGAGATTTAAGTTTTTATTGAAACAAGTAGGCCGGGTAGACCATCAAATACCAAGATTTGAGAGTTAAATCATTATTTGACAATAATGATCCGACTGCATGCAAAGAAGCGATGATGGGCCCTGACTCCATAAAATGGCTTGAAGCCATAAAATCCGTGATAGTTCCATACATGAGAAATCAAGCTTTGAACTTGAAGGACCCTCGATAAAGGTGTAAGACCTTACAGTCGTGTTTGGATCTATAAAGAAATAGACATGGATGTTTCACATCTATGAAATTATCGACATGTTGGGAAAGAGTTCACAACAATGTTCAAAGGTTGACTATAACAAGATTTGATCTTTCATAGCGATATTTAGTCTAGACGGATTAATGTAGCAACCACTACATATAATTTTGTTATGTGGTAGTTGAATAAACAAAACAAGTTCTTCTAATAGAATGGTTACCAAGGACGTGTGCATGACACGGTCCAAAGGGTTTTGTTATTTCAAAGGATGCTAAAAGCGTATGCAAACTTCAATAGTTGAAGTAAGCATCGCGGAGTTGGAATCTTCACCATGATGAAACTGTTAAAGGAGTTTAAATTCGTCGGAGACGATGAAGATGCTTGCATTTGCAAGAAATTAAGTGGGAGCGCTAAGTCATGTTTCTAATACATTATGTGGAAGACATATTGTTGATTGGAAATGATGTATCTTTTATTAACACATATTAAGAATTTCATCCTGGTGAAAGACTTAGGCAAAACCCAAATATTTGGCATCAATAGACGCTAATATGGTTGTGCCGAAAGTACATAGATGATGCATTGAATGAGTTCAATATAGAAACTACAAGAAAGGTTCTTGTCACACAGAAAGGATTGAATGAGTTCAATATTGATGTTATATTCAAGTGTATTGACACTTGGTAAGTGAAACAAAGATTCAAGTATAGATTGATACTTGATGTATGAAATCACAAAGAGTATTTATATCAATCATGTTGTGATATGTACAAATCCAGATATGTCCTATGCTCTAAATGTTATGAGCATATACCAGAATGATTCATAAGATGATTATTGGACGATAGTAAAGATATTCTTATGATCTTGTAAAAGAACTAATAATATATTATTTTGTAGAAGTGACAAATAGATGGTTAGTTCATTGTAAATGAATTACATTGATACTAGTTTTGTCACGAAGTACAAATTAAGTTTATCTCAATCTAAACTAAGGGTGGCACAATATGATGGAAAGTAAGTTCCATAATGGATTTGGATGAGTTCCAAAGTTAAGACATTGTGACAGATACTACAACAAAAGGCTGAGTATATGACTGCTATTATAACGGCTAAAGAGGGCATTTGTGTCAAGTAGTTTGTTATCAAACTAGGTGTAGTTCACAGCGGTATAATACTATAAAGATATATTGTACGACAATATTATCAACATGTTTTAACCCCAAAGAACTAAAGGTCTCACCAAAGGACCAAATTTATACAAAGCCATCTCATTAGAGAATGAGTGATGCGTAGAGACGCAAAGACATGCAATTACACACGGACCTGGAAGTGTCAGATCCGGAGATCAGTTGACCACTAGCAAACGTGTGCTTACAACACCGGAAAGCCATAGGTGTTGAATACACAAAGGTTTGAACCTAGATTATTGACTCTAGTGCAAGTGGGAGACTGTTGGAGATATGCCCAAGAGGCAATAATAAAGTGGTTATTATCATATCTTCACACTTATGATAACTGTTTACATACCATGCTATAATTGTATTAACCGGAAACATTAATACTTGTGTGATTTGTAAACATAAAAGAGTCCCTAGTAAAGCCTCTTGTTAAACTAGCTTATTGGTTAATATATGATCATGGTTTCCTGATCATGAACATAGAGATGTTATTAACAATAGGGTCATATCATTAGGAGAATGATGTGATGGACATACTCCTATAGTTAAGCGTAGCATAAAGATCAAGTCATTTAATATAGTTCATTTGCTATAAGCTTTCTGATACATAGTAACCTAATTCCTTCGACCATGAGATCATGTTAATCACCATCACCGGAAGGATGCTTTGATGACATCAAACACCACACCGTAACTGGGTGGCTATAAAGGTGGCATTGTGTGTTCGGAAAGTATGGGTTGAGACACATGGATCAAGAGTGGGATTTGTCCATCCATATGACGGATAGATATACTCTGGGCCCTCTCGGTGGAATGTCATCCAATTAGCTTGCAAGCATGTGACTGGCTCACAAGGGATCACATATCACGGGAACGAGAAAAGAGTACTTATCGGTAACGAGGTTGAACTAGGTATGCAGAGATACCGACGATCAAAACCTCGGATAAGTAAACTATCGTGAGACAAAGGGAAATTGGTATCGTATGTAAGTGGTTCATTCAATCGCAAAGTAATCGTAGAAATATGTGGGAGCCATATGAATTTCCAGATTCCTCTATTGGTTATTGATCGAAAAAGTGTCTCGGTCATGTCCGCATAATTCACGAACCGTCGGGAGACACACTTAAAGATTCGATGTTGTTGAGTAGTTATGGAATGATGAGAAAGAGACCGAATGTTGTTCGGAGTCTCGGATGGGATCCAGGATATCACGAGGAGATCCGGAATGGTCCGGAGAATAAGATTCATATAAGGAAAGTCCTGTTTCGGGGTTGGAGAATGGTTCCGGTGTTTTCATCGGGAATGTTCTAGAAGGTTCCGGAATGTCCGGCACTCCGGAGGGGAAGGGTACATGAATGTGTCATAACGAGTTGGAATGGTTGCATCATGTACTAGGTATCATGGCTGGGCAAAATAAAGGGATAAAGCAAATGCTAGTTTGAAAAGTCAAACACCAATTTGAAAAGTCAAACGACAAGTTTGCTTGGTGGAGGGAGAGTAGGAAACCTACTTAGGGAGGAAGTCCTACTCCCTCCACCCGCCGTCCAAGGAGGAGGAGTTGGAG
This sequence comes from Avena sativa, assembly GCA_916181665.1. NCBI lineage: Eukaryota > Viridiplantae > Streptophyta > Magnoliopsida > Poales > Poaceae > Avena > Avena sativa. The sequence goes on from OV702296.1 coordinate 226,755,025, forward strand.
GAGGACTCCCTCCTCCCAACCGCGCCTCCCTCCCACCTATAAAAGGAGGGGCAGGGGTGCCCCTCTTCCCAACACCTCAAACCCTAGCTTTGGCGCCTCCACCTCCAAGTGCAGCCGCCGCCTAGGGTTTCCCCTCCAACTCGGCGAGTTGGGGCTCTCCCCAAGCCCTAGCCGCCGGCCAAGCTTCCTCCCTTGGTGCCTCTAAACCCTAGATCACCAAGGCCTCTCTCATAGTCCACCATACTCGCTCCGGCTTAAGGCGAAGCCCTGCGAGATCTCCCCTCTACTTCCGGTACCACGCCGTCGTGCTGCCGGAGTCACGAGGAGAGTGCTACAACCTCCGCTACCTGCTGGAACAAGGGAGAGGAAGGTCTTCATCGAGTACCGAATGTGTGACCGACTGTGGAAGCGCTGCCAGAATGCAGTGCCGGAAGGATCGTCTACGCGATCTTGAGATCGGAAGTGTACGACTACATCACCCACGAGAATCTGCTCTCGTTAACCGCTTTGGATCTTCGAGGGTTAGTATTCTCTCGACTCGTTGCTACAATCTAGTAGATAGATCTTGGCTTGTTTGTTTGCATGCGGTAGAAATTTTTTGTTTTCCATGCTACGAACCCCTACAACCCCAAGATCATGCCAACCCCTGGAGGATACGCTCTGGTTTTGGATCCAACATTCATGGGCCCAGATATCAACGTGAAGTTTTCAAAAGTGTTGATTGACGGTGGCAGTAGCATCAACATTATGTATAAGGATACAATGCTCAAGCTAGGCATCACCATGAACATGCTGGAGCCGACTAAGACCACTTTCCACGATATTGTGTCGGGATTGTCCTGTGAGCCAATTGGCAAGATCTGGGTCGACGTCTTATTTGGCAACAGAGAAAATTGTCGCACTGAAGCTATATAGTTCGAGGTGGTAGATCTGGTCAGCTCATATCACGCCTTACTCGGCAGGCCGGCTATGGCAAGATTCATGGCTACTACCCATATGGCTTACTTAAAGATGAAGCTGCCAGGCCCATGTGGGGTGATCACAGTGGAAGGAGATTACAAAAGATCTATTGCTTGTGCCTCAGCCGGATCTTCACTGGCCGAGTCACTCGTCATAGCACAAGAGAAAAGTCAGATATTGGAAGTGGCAGCATTGGCCAAAGCAGCACAGATGTCCATGCCGACACTCACCAACCCGCATGGCAGTGTGTCATTTCAAGCTACCAAGGAAACCAAGAAGGTGCAGGTGGATGAAACTTTCCCAGAGCGCACAGTTACCATTGGGGCTGGACTTACAGATAAATAGGAAAGCGAGCTCACCAGCTTCCTCCGTGAGAATCAAGACATCTTTGCATGATCCACTCAAGATCTGCAAGGAGTTCCGAGGGAGCTGGCTGAGCACTCTCTTCATGTAAGGCCAGATGCAAAGCCGGTGAAGCAACCCCTCCGCCGCTTCGCCAAAGATAGGAGGAAAGTAATAGCTGCCGAGATTGCAAGACTTTTAGCTGCTGGATTCATCATGGAAGTACTGCACCCGGACTGGTTGTCAAATCCAGTCTTGGTCGAGAAGAAAAAAGATGACCCCAACATGGCAGTGGTATGGCACATGTGTATTGATTACATGAACCTTAATAAGGTGTGTCCAAAAGATCCATTTCCTCTGCATCGGATTGATCAAGTCATAGATTCTAATGCTGGGTGTGAGTTGTTGTCGTTTGTGGACGCGTATTCAGGGTTCCATCAGATTCCACTGAATCCAAATGATCAAATAGAGACAGCTTTTATCACCCCGTACGGGGCTTATTGCTATCACACCATGCCATTCGGATTGAGAAATGCAGGCGCAACATATCAAAGATGCATGCAAAAATGCTTGCAAGATCAATTGGACAAAAATGTTCAAGTATACGTCGATGACGTGGTAATAAAAACCAAACAAAGTCATACTCTAATTGAGGACTTGCGTCAAACATTCGCAAACTGGAGAAGATTCCGGATGAAGCTTAACCCGGAAAAATGTACATTTGGTGTCCCGGCTATCAAGTTACTCGGATTCCTTGTATCCAGCCGAGGAATCGAAGCTAACCCGACAAAGATCAGGGCCATCGAAAGAATGAAATTGCCAAAAACCCTCAATGATGTCCAGAAGTTTACTGGATGCCTGGCCTCGTTGAGAAGGTTTGTTAGTCGGCTAGGCGAAAAAAGCCCTACCGCTATATCAACTGATGAAGAAATCAGAAAAATTCACATGGACACAGCAAGCTGATAACGCTTTCCATGAATTAAAGAAAATGTTGGCAACAACACCAATATTAGCGTCACCACTATCCAAGGAGCCAATGTTGCTCTATGTTGCCACAACCAACATAGTTGTAAGTGCAGTAATAGTGGTTGAACGTGAAGAAGGGGGCAAATCAGTCCAAAGACCGGTGTATTACTTGAGCGAAGTGCTCTCTGTCTCAAAACAGAATTACCCGCATTATCAGAAGATGACATATGGGGTATATATGGCAGCAAAGAAGCTGAAACATTATTTTCAAGAACACCCAATCCGGGTAATATGCGAGGCACCTATCTCGGATATATTGGGCAGCAAAGATGCCAGCGACCGAGTCGCCAAATGGGCCATCGAACTGGCACCATACACTTTACAATATGATAGGCGAGATGCAATAAAATCTCAAACTGTTGCTGATTTCTTTGTAGAATGGATGGAAATGCAGAACGAACCACCACTGCTAGATCTGAATTACTAGAAAATGCATTTTGACGTGTCCAAGACGAAAATGGGTCTGGGCGCCGGCATAGTGCTCACATCTCCAAAGAGGGATCAACTGAGGTATGTGTTGCAGATTCATTTTGCTGCCTCTAACAACGTTGCCGAGTATGAAGCACTTGTCCATGGCATTAAAGTAGCCAAGGAAATTGGTATCAAAAGGATCATGTGTTTTGGCGATTCGGATTTGGTGATTCAGCAAGTGTCTGGACATTGGGACGCGCTGGACGCAAATATGGCATTATATCGTTTCCACGTACAACAAATTTTGGGATATTTTCACGGTTGTGAGTTTCATCACATTCCTAGAGTAGAAAACGAGGCAGCAGATGTACTGTCCAAACTAGGATCCTCTAGGCAAGCAATACCACCAGGGGTAGCGTTGGATCATCTTAGGAAGCCATCGATCAAGCCGTCACCAGAGTCTGAATCAATCAGGGTCATCCCGGCGAATCAGGAATCAGAGGCAGTGCCAATGGACATCGACTCGGGGGTAGGTTCGAGTCACTCGAGGACTGATCCGTTTAATTCAGGTATCGCCAAATCACACTCGAGGACTCCTCAGGTTATGTCGGCAGAGCATGTCGACGGAGCCGATGGATATTGATGTTGAAGCAAACCCGGAACCACTAATACCAACGTGGGCACAGCCAATATTAAGCTATTTTAAAGATGGGACTTCGCTGAGTGATGAGACATTGGCAAGGCAAACAGCACGAAGAGCAAAAGCGTACACCATAATAAACAAGGAACTCTACAAGCGAAGTGTGACAAGTGTACTGCGGTGTTGTATCAGCTCAAAGAAAGGCCAGGAGGTATTATTGGATATCCATCAAGGAGAGTGCAGGCACCATGCGTCATCAAGAGCATTGGTAGCCAAGGCATCCCGACATGGATTCTACTGGCCAAGCGCATTGGCACAAGCGCAAGAGTTAGTCGGAAGATGCAGTGGTTGTCAACACTATGCGTCCAAGTCACATTTACCAGCGTCTGAATTGAAGACTATACTAATCACTTGGCGTTTTGTAGTATGGTGATATGGTAGGACCATTCAAACCAGCAAGGGGAGGCATGACTCATATCTTGGTCATGATCGATAAGTTCACCAAGTGGATAGAAGTGAAACCAATCAAGAAATTGGACGGTAAAACTGCTGTCACATTCCTAAGGGATATAATCCTCAGATACGGTTACTCACACAATGTGATCACTGACAATGGAACGAACTTTGTCGAAGGAGCTTTTGCTCGCTTCTATGGGAAACACCGAATAAGGCTCGATGTAGCATCAGCCGCCCATCCAGAATCAAATGGACAAGTTGAACGGGCTAATGGCTTAGTTCTGTCCGGGATAAAATCCCGCTTAATGGAACCACTCCAGACATCACCTGGTTGTTGTATATAGGAACTACCCTCAGTACTATGGAGCCTAAGAACAACTCCGAATCGGTCAACTGGTTATACGCCATTTTTCCTCGTATATGGGGCTGAATCAGTTTTTCCTGCCGACATAGAATATGACTCGCCAAGGATAAGGCAATACTCGGAAGCCGAGGTAAAAGAGGCCCGAGAAGATGGAGTAGACTTACTCGAAGAAGCAAGAGAACTGGCATTTTCTAGATCCGCTATATATCAACAAAATCTCCGACGCTACCATAGCCAGAAAGTGCAACCTCGCATTTTTCGAGAAGGAGATATGGTGCTAAGGCTGGTGCAACGCACAACAGGAATGCATAAATTATCACCTCCATGGGAAGGTCCGTTCATTGTAAGCAAAGCATTGCACAATGATTCCTACTATCTCATAGACGCTCGTGAAGCGCAAAAGAACAAGGCGGACATGTCAGGAGATGAAACCAAAAGGCCATGGAATGTGGCACTGCTTCGTCCCTTCTATACTTAGGAGAAGCAGTGCATGTATCACTCGGATTTTCATACGTCGGACATGTTTGCCGGCTATGTGCTAATAATAAAGTGGTATGATTCGAAAAACTGACTCGGGGACTACCCCCTAAGTTTTCCATTTCAATTATTTTACGTCGGCTGGCGTGATACCCGAAATTTATCTAGGAACAAGTAGTGTTTACTCGGAAGAAATCAACTCTTCGACTTCGCTGTTGTCCGACAACACGGCTTCATGGCAAGCAAGAGAAAAATATGTAAGACGGGTAAACACGAACGCCAGATAAGTACAAGGGAGAAACGCGAGTCGGCTTTAGTTTTTGCCTGACTCTCTGCAGGTCGCGTTATACTACGTGTCGAGTAATCTCGGCCAAGTTATCCAAGTTTCATACCCGCTAACTATGTCCTTCGTACTTTGAGACCTTAATGTCGAACACCGAAAAAGGTAGACAAGGGCCAGAGGCAAGGAAAGGTGACACGGCAAAATGAAACTCGGGGGCTTGCCCTTGAATGGTTCGCACTTAGAGCATAATGCAAACATATAAATCCTATCAAAAGGCACATAGTCAAACTTCAAGTGCAGTGTATGTTACATCTGTACCCGGCATACCGGGGATCTAATAAAAGTTCGAGTATTTGTTGGCCTAAGGAGCAGAAGAACTCGGAGGAGCACTCTCAGAGCCAGGAGCAGTGCTTGGAGCATCGGCCAGGTGAGGGGCATCTATGGCCGGGTCATCTGGATCATCTGACTCGGTTGCCTCGCTGTCGCCACCCTCTTTAGCAGCAACTTCGACGAGCGGGTCGCCAAGGTCAAGGAAGCTGGGCCCTTCACACCAAGCGTGCACCATGGTGTACTCGATCATGGCATAAGATCGCTCCTGGCGCTTCTTGATCAGTTCCGGGTCATTCAGCCATTTGGCATCTCCCCTTATGCAAGCAAGAACATCGAGGTTGATGTCCTCGTACCATGAAAGCACGAAGGAGAGAGCCTTATCCGCTGCAGCTCGGCCAACCGACACACGCCATTGATCCAGCCGGTCTTCAGTAAGGAGTAATCTGTTGGCGAGTGGCTCGATGAGTTCGGGTGGGTCTTCATCCGGCCAGAGCATGCGAAACGCATGGATAGCCGACTTGAGCAAGTCCACACTGCAAGATCTGAGGGTCTTGACCCGTTCAGACACCGCTGCGAGGAGCTCTTCCATAGACACCTTGCCATCAGCGGGAGCACCAGCTTCCGCTCTCACCTTCTTCATGGATCGGATGGCAAACATGTTAGCCTCAGGAAATTCTCTACAAGCAAAAAGAGAAAGTTAGCAAATAACAAGGGCGGATGGAAGAAGTCCAGAAAGACTTGGACAATGCGTAAAGAGTAAGAACTAACTACCGAGAAAGAAGTTGATGGCGGCGAGTTTGTTATGCCAAGTCTTGGCCTTGGCTTGAAGGGAATCCAAGTTAAGATTTGCTGACTCGACCGATGATTCGGCCTCGCCGAGCATCTTCTTGGTCTTCTCGGTGCTGGAGGCCTGTTGCTCGTTCTTCTCGGCAAGCTCCTCCCTCGGCCCCTTCACCTCGGCCAAGTGCTTCAGCTCCATCTCGACCATCAGTTTGTTCAGCCGAGTCACCTCATCGTGCTCCTTCTGGAGTTCGGCTTGGTGCTTCTCTGCTTATTCAGAACAAATATTTGTCAGTACCAACGAAAAATTTCAGCTATTGGCTTAGGGAGGCAAGAAATTTACTTTTGGCCTCGCTGATTTGCGAGTGAAGATCATTGATGGTAGACTGAGCAGTGGCTGTGGAACAAGAGCGAGAGATAAAATGAGAAGATGAACCAAGGAAAATTACACCAAAAATAGAAAAAGGGAAGAGCAAAGATATTACCTTGGCCATGGGTGTTAGTCTGTAGCTTCTCATACGCAAGTTCGAGCTTGCGATGCGCCAGGACGAGAGCTTGGTGCACCTTGGTGCACTCGTTATGCGTGAGATAATCAAAGAACAGACAATAAGGATGAGTCAAGTCAGGCGACCTGCCGAATAAAAAAGCTTAAGAGTTTACAGCCGAGTAAGTTCCTTACTCGGCAGTAACCTCGAGGGCTAGGGATTGAAGATCTAACATAAGTTTGGCATAAAGAAATCAAAGAGCTTAAGAGCTTACAGCCGAGTAAGATCCTTACTCGGCAGTAACCTCGAGGGCTAGGGATCGAAGCTCTAACATACAAGCTTGGAGTAAAGGGATTTAAAGACTAAGTGACTATTGAAGAGCTTGCAGCCGAATAAGTCTCTTACTCGACTGCAACCTCGGGGACTAGGTAATGTGTATAAAGGAAATACTCAATAGTACAAAAGAGTAAGAAGTTACTTTACCTCGTTTATTTCGTCGGAGCGGGCCATCAGAGCAATGGGCTGCTGGGTCATGTCGGAGACGGCCTTGGGGCCCAGCTTCAGTTTCTTGCCGGCACGAGTGCTGACCTCCTACTCGCCTGTTGAATTCCATGCCATGGCGTAAGGTTCAGCCGAACCTAGGCTCTTGCCACTGAGCGTCCGAGTGAGAACTCAACCCATTTTCAGGGCGGTTCCCACAGTGTCACGGGTCGCAGCAGCAGAAGTATGGAGGGTAACAGCCCTCGAGTCATCACCTGACCCGGCAGCCGCAGATTCGTCCCCCTTACCCGTTGAAGCGATCACGGTCGCCAACGTAGGAGGCCGGATCTAAGGAGCAGAACCCGGAGTACAGACTAGTGTAGTTTGCTTGGAAGAGGTGGACTTTCCAGATGAGGGGCGAGTAGAACCAGAAGCCTTGGGCTGGGTCTGGCCCTTTGACAGAATTTGAGAGCGAGCAGAAGGATTTGCAGAAGATCGCGGAGCCGCCTGACTGGGCTCAGCAATTTTGCTGGCTCCAAGATCAGGAAGTTGTTCATTCACATCAGCTTGAGGAATGATGCCAGAGGAACTGGTGGCAGAGGGTTTCTCGTTGCCAGACTTGCGGGCACCAAGATCAGGAAGTTTTTCCTGGCCAGCACCATAGGCGCTAGCCGAGTGACCCACCGGGTCTGACTGACACTGAGAAGAGTGAGCCTCAGTAGTGCGAGCCTCAACCCGGACGGGACTCGGCGCGGCCGAGTTAGCTGGAGGAGGTGCAGGCCTAAGTGGCGAGGCAATGCTAGAAGCATCCTGATTCGCCGTCAAAGGTGCGACACTGAAAACAACAAGACATATATAAGAGAACAGTAGTAATGAAAAAGGAAAGAACAGAGAAGGCAAAGTACAGAAACTTACCCGGTGACAACTGGGTCACGGATGACTCGGCGCCCAACAGCTTGGCGAGTCTCACCCAGGCTGGCAGCAGCAGGGGCAGCAGGAGCTGTCGGAGTGGGCTTGTTCTTCTTGGCTGGCTGGGTGCTGGAGGAGGCTCCGCGTCGCTTCGGCTTGGCGACGGGGATCTAGTCGACTCCACCCACGGCGAGAGGAGGAATGTCATGTACCTGGCCAGCTGCATAAGTAAATAATAGGCTTACTCGAATAAGCAAAGAGATTAAGCTCACAAGGCATATACCTCCAAAAGCATATAATCATCATCCTCATCATCGTCAGACCAATCTTGTAAGGGATTGCGAGATTGATTCTTACCCGAAGCTGAAGCAGCCGCAGTGTGCGAGATGGGCATGAAGCACTCCAGGTCATACTCGAACTCATCCGAGTCAGAGCGATCCCCGTTATAGCCAGCAGGAGGGATAGTAATGTCATCAACCTGGTGAAGGATATTCCGCGAAGGACAAACAGAATGAGAAACTAAAAAACTAAACTAAAGAGTGGCAAAAGAAATAAATCCTACTCGGCGAGAAAGTAATCCGGAAAACTTACCCAGGGGATAGGCCTGACCTGGCTAAACGGTGGGCAGCTCCAAGCCCAATCATCCGCCAAGTTCAATTTAAAGATTGAGCTTACTCGGCGGGCAATGGAGTCATGGGTGAGCTCCTTAGTGGAATGCCGAGTGGGATCATGGGACCCACTCATGAAGCACATCTTGTGGCTCCTCGCTTGGATGGGGCTTACCCGGCGTGAGATGAAGGTGCACATGAGGTCAAAATCGGCGAGATGAAAGTTTTGATCCGGCGACAGCAACCTTTCCAGGATAGCGTTGGCTTCGTTCACCGCAGCATCTTGGTCGCGCGGGTCAAGCTTCCAGTGCTTCTTGTGGGGGACCTCATCCGAGAAAGGGGGAAGCCGGATATTATCAGCGGACCCGCTGTTTTTGACATAGAAAAAGGTTCTATGCCACTTCTTGCAAGAATCAATACCAGCAACCCGAGGAAAGATGGAATCCCTCCTGGGCGTGATGCTGGCAGCACCGCACCGAGTTGTCTTCTTCTCGGCGCGGGGAACTTCAGGCTGGGGAACAACCTGAACTTTAAAGCGAAAATACTTGGCCCACAGAAGAACTGTAGGCCAAATCCCAAGGTAGGCTTCGCAAGCAGAGATGAAGCAAGAAAGAGAGCCAATTGCATTGGCAGGAATATGGTGGGTCTGTAGATGGAAGGTAGAAATAAACGAGGAAAAGAAGGTGCTCACAGGAAGAGCGAAACCGCGCTCGAAGTGAGAAAGAAAAACCACCCGCTCGCCAGCTTGAGGTTTGGGAGAAATCTCACCGGTGGGGAGACGGCAATCCACTTGCAGTGGAATGCGTCTGGTGGAGCAGAGCCACTCCACCTCTTCGGTGGAGACCTCCGAGCCTTCCCAGCCACCGCGCTCGCTGGCGGGAATCTCCTGCTCCTCAACACCATCAGCGCCATCGCGAGCGTCCATGAGATCGGCGAGTCTGTCTCCCCCTTGGTAAGGAGAGGCTTGGAACAGCAAGGACCCGTGCTGGAATGGAAATAAGACAGGGGCAATCGCAACACGAGAGCAAGAGGAAGAAGGAACTGCAAAGGAGGCAGTTCGATTTTGCAGGCGCGAGGAAGAAGAAAGGCAAAGGGAAAACTGAACGGGCGTGGGGGAAGTGGAACCCCCCAACCCCTACTTAAGGGCAGTAAAAAACCCCGTCGTGGGATCTATCTGTGCCGTGCGGCCAGCGTGTGGCCATTGTTGGAGATATGGCCTAGAGGCAATAATAAATGTAGTTATTATTATATCTTTGTGTTTATGATAAATGTTTACATTCATGCTATAATAGTATTAACAAGGAAACATTAATACTTGTGTGATTTGTAAACTTAATTTGAAGTCCCTAGTAAAGCCTCTATATAATACTAGCTTGTTGGTTAATAGATGATTGTGGTTTCCCTATCATGAACATTGAGATGTTATTAACAACAAGATCATATTGTTAGGAGAATGATATGATGGACATACTCCTATAGATAAGCGTATCATAAAGATCAAGTCATTTTAATAGTTCAATTGCTATATGCTTTCTGATACATAGTAATCTAATTCCTTCGACCATGAGATCATGCATATCACCTTTACCGGATGGATGCTTTGATGACATCAAACACCGCACCGTAACTGGGTGGCTATAAAGGTGGCATTGAGTGTTCGGAAAGTATTGGTTGAAACACATGGATCAAGAGTGGGATTTGTCCATCCATATGACGGATAGATATACTCTGGGCCCTCTCGGTGAAATGTCATCCAATTAGCTTGCAAGCATGTGACTGGCTCACAAGGGATCACATATCACGGGAACGAGAAAAGAGTACTTATCGGTAACGAGGTTGAACTAGGTATGCAGAGATACCGACGATCATAACCTCGGATAAGTAAACTATCGTGAGACAAAGGGAAATTGATATCGTATGTAAGTGGTTCATTCGATCACAAAGTAATCGTAGAAATATGTGGGAGCCATATGAATTTCCAGATTCCTCTATTGGTTATTGTTCGGAGAAGTGTCTCGATCATGTCCGCATAATTCACGAACCGTAGGGAGACACACTTAAGGATTCAACGTTGTTTGAGTAGTTATGGAATGATGAGAAGGAGACTGAATGTTGTTCGGAGTCTCGAATGGGATTCGGGATATCACGAGGAGATCCGGAATGGTCCGGAGAATAAGATTCATATAAGGAAAGTCCCGTTTCGGAGTTGGGGAATGGTTCCGGTGTTTTCATCGAGAATGTTCTAGAATGTTCCGGAATGTCCGACACTCCGAAGGGGAAGGGTACATGAATGTGTTGTATCAAGTTGGTATGATTGCATCATGTACTAAGTGTCATCGCTGAACCAAATAAAGGATTAATTCAAATCCTAGTTTGAAAAGTCAAATAGCTAGTTTGAAAAGTCAAACGGCTAAATTTGGAAAGAGGAAAAGAGGAGGAGTGGGAAACCGAGTTGGGGAGGAGTTCCCTCCTCCAACCGGCGGCGCCCACCCAAGCCGAGTTGGGGAGGGACTCCTCTCCCTCCCCTTGGCCGGCCGGCCCCCTCCACCTATATAAGGAGGGGCAGGGCTCCCCTCCTTGACACACAAGATCCTCTCCTCCAAACCCTAGCCCCAAGCCGCCGCCGCCTCCATAGCCGCCGCCGGCCCTAGGGCAAACCCTAGCCGCCGTCTAGCTAATCCCTAGCCGCCGGCTTGCCCCCTCCTCGGCGTGTCTAAACCCTAGAACACCGAGGGACTCTCTCATACTCCACCATACTCGCTCCGGCTTAAGGCGAAGCCCTGTGAGATCTCCCCTCTACTTCCGGTACCACGCCGTTGTGCTGCCGGAATCGCGAGGAGAGTGCTACAACCTCCGCTGCCTGCTGGAACAAGGGAGAGGAAGGTCTTCGTCGAGTACCGAACGTGTGACCGACTGCGGGAGCGCTGCCGGAACGCAGCGCCGGAAGGATCGTCTACGCGATCTTGAGATCGGGAAGAGTACGACTACATCACCCACGAGAATCCGCTCTCGTTGAACACTTTGGAATCTTCGAGGGTGAGTTATTCCATCGACTCGTTGCTACAATCTAGTAGATAGATCTTGGCTTGTTTGTTTGTATGCGGTAGAAATTTTTTGTTTTCCATGCTACGAAACCCTACAATGGTATCAGAGCCGTGTCTATATGTAGATCTGTTGCACGAGTAGAACACAATGGTCATTGTGGGCGTTGATGCTTTTATTGTCGATTGCTTCTTGTGTACTTTGCATCTTGCGGGATGTTGGGATGAAGCGGCCCGGGCTAACCTTACATGACATCGTTCATGAGACTTGCTCCACGCTTGACATGCAACTTGTATTGCATAAGTGGCTTTGCGGGTGCCTGTTTCTCCTAGCATAGTTAAGATCCAATTTACAACGGGTGATTAACAATACTAGTATCAATGTTGTGGTTCGTAAGTTAGAACGACACTTATTGAAAGCCCCAAACCACGTAAAACATGCAAAGAAAGTAGAGGCGTCTAACTTTGTTTTGCAGGGGTGTGCTGTGATGTGATATGGCCATGATTGTGATTATATTTGATGTATGCAATGTTCCTTATTGTAAGTTGGCAACCGGCAGGAGCCATATGGTTGTCTTTAATTTATGTTAAGACCCGCGTGTCTATTCAAAGTAGTTGTAATAGTTGAAGCCGGTGGACGACAACCATGGAGAAGCGTCATTGACCTTGATGCAATGCCGATGATGATGGAGATCATGTTCGTGCTAGAAGATGGAGATCGGAAGCACAAAGAAGAAAGGCCATATCATATCACATATTTTGAATTGCATGTGATGTTAATCCTTTATGCATCTTGTATTGCTTAGTAGACGACGATAGCATTATAAGATGATCCCTCATGCACATAAATTTCAAGTCATAAAGTGTTCACCCTTAGTTAGCACCGTTACTAAAGCTTGTTGTTTCGAAGCACCACGTGATGATCGGGTGTGTTAGATTCTGCAAGTGCATACAACATGAGCAAGTCAGATTTGCTCATGCGGAAACTAAGGTTTGATCTTGACGAGCCTAGCATGTACAGACATGGTCTCGGAACACGGATCACCGAAAGGTAAAGCATGAATCATATAGTAGATATGATGAACATGTCGATTGTTCGCCATTGAAACTATATCAACTCTCGTGATGATCGGTGTTGATGTGGTGGATTTGGTTCGTGTGATCACTAAAACAATGTGAGGGATATTGTTTTGAGTGGGAGTTCACCTAGATTAATTTTAATATTAATTTGAACTCAATTTGTCATAAACTTAGTCTAAACTATTGCAAATATGTTGTAGATCAATGGCAGCCCCTACCATCAATTTTAATGCGTTCCTAGAGAAAGAAAAGTTGAAAAACAATGGAAGCAACTTCGCGGATTGGTTCCGCAATTTGAGGATTGTCCTCACAGCTGGTAATTTGACCTATGTGCTAGATGCACCGCTGGGTGACCCACCTGCAGCTGATGCCGCCGATGAAGTAAAGAATGTTTACCTCACTCGGAAGACTCAGTACTCCACAGTTCAGTGTGCTATCTTGTATGGTTTAGAATCGGAGCTTCAGAAAAGGTTTGAGAATTCAGACCCATATGATATTGTCGAGGATCTCAAATTGATCTTTGAGACTCATGCAGAAATTGAAAGCTATGAGGCTTCTGAAAAGTTCTTTAACTGCAAGATGGAAGAGGGCAGCTCCGTCAGCGAGCATGTGCTTAAGATGTCTGGGCACACAAACAAACTTCAAAGCTTGGGTATTGTGATTCCTAATGCTTTGGGGATTTACCGTGTCCTCCAATCACTAACACCAAGTTACAAGAACTTTGTGATGAACTACAACATGCAAAACATGAACAAGACGTTGCCAGAACTCTTTGCCATGTTGAAGTCTGCAGAAGTGGAGATCAAGAAAGAGCACCAAGTGTTGTTGGTCAATAAGACCACCAAATTCAAGAAAGGCAAGTCTAAGCAGAAGAGACACTTCAAGAAGGGTGGTAAGAAAGTTACCACGCCGACGAAGAAGACCAAGGCTGGACCTAAGCCTGATACTGAGTGCTTTTACTGCAAGGGAGAAGGTCACTGGAAGAGGAATTGCCCAAAGTACTTGGCGGATTTGAAGAACGGCAACATCAAGAAGAAAGGTATATCTGATATACATGTTATTGATGTGTATCTCACTAGTACTCGTAGTAGTGCCTGGGTATTTGATACTGGTTCGGTTGCTCATATTTGTAACTCGAAACAGGTGCTGCAGAATAAACGGAAGCTAGCGAAGAACGAGGTGACGATGCGCGTTGGAAACGGATCAAAGGTTGATGTGATCGCGGTCGGCACGCTACCCCTTCATCTACCATCGGGATTAGTTTTATACTTAAATAATTGTTATTTGGTGCCTGCGTTAAGCATGAACATTATATCGGGATCTTGTTTATTGCGAGACGGTTACTTGTTTAAGTCCGAGAATAATGGTTGTTCGATTTATATGAGTAATATGTTTTATGCACATGTGCACCTTTGATAGATGGTCTATTCTTATTGAATCTCGATAGTGGAAATACACATATTAATAACATTGAGGCTAAACGTTTGAAATCGAGCGATAACTCGACCTATATGTGGCACTGTCGTCTTGGTCACATTGGAGTGAAGCGTATGAAGAAACTCCATTCCGATGGACTTCTTGAATCACTTGATTTCGAATCACTTGAAAGATGCGAAGCATATCTGATGGGTAAAATGACTAAGACTCCATTTTCTGGTATGATGGAGCGAGCTACGGACTTGTTGGAAATCATACATACCGATGTGTGTGGTCCAATGAGTGTAGCATCGCGTGGTGGTTATCGTTATGTTCTTACCTTCACGGATGACTTGAGTAGATATGGGTATATCTATTTCATGAAACATAAGTCCGAAACTTTCGAGAAGTTTAAGGAATTTCAAAGTGAGGTAGAGAATCAACATAACAAGAATATTAAATTTCTACGTTCTGATCGTGGAGGTGAATATCTAAGTTACGAGTTTGGCGAGCATTTGAAGAAATGTGGAATACTTTCGCAGTTGACACCGCCGGGAACACCACAGCGTAATGGTGTGTCCGAACGTCGTAATCGAACTCTCTTAGATATGGTTCGTTCTATGATGTCACTTACAGATTTACCGCTATCATTTTGGGGTTATGCATTAGAAACAGCCGCATTCACTTTAAATAGGGCACCATCTAAATCCGTTGAAACGACACCGTATGAATTATGGTTTGGGAAGAAACCTAGATTGTCGTTCCTTAAAGTTTGGGGGTGCGAAGCCTATGTAAAGAAGTTACAGCCGGACAAGCTTGAACCCAAAGCGGAAAAATGCGTCTTCATAGGATACCCGAAGGAAACTATTGGGTATACCTTCTATCATAGATCCGAAGGCAAAATCTTCGTTGCCAAGAATGGATCCTTTCTAGAGAAGGAATTTCTCTCGGAAGAAGTGACTGGAAGGAAAGTAGAACTCGACGAGGTTGTCGAACCTTCTCTCGAAATTGCGAGTAGCGCAGCGCCGGAAGAAGTTCCTGTGGTACCTGCACCAATAAGAGAGGAAGCTAATGATAATGATCATGAAACTTCGGTTGAAGTTGCTACAGAACCTCGCAGGTCAACGAGAACTCGTACCACTCCAGATTGGTATGATCCCGTTATGAGTGTCATGTTGGTGGACAACATTGATGACCCTGAGACATATGAAGAAGCGATGATGAGCCCAGATTCCAATAAATGGCAAGAAGCCATGAAATCCGAGATTGGATTCATGTACAAAAACCAAGTATGGACTTTGGTGGACTTACCGGATGGCCGGAAGGCTGTCGAGAACAAATGGATCTTCAAGAAGAAAACAGATGCTGATGGTAATGTTACTGTCTATAAAGCTCGACTTGTCGCAAAAGGGTTTCGACAAATTCAAGGAGTTGACTACGATGAGACTTTCTCACCAGTAGCGAAGCTAAAGTCTGTGAGGATTATGTTAGCAATCGCTGCATATTACGATTATGAGATATGGCAGATGGATGTCAAAACAACATTCCTCAATGGAGACATTGATGAATAGTTGTATATGATGCAACCCAAAGATTTTGTTGATCCTAAAGATGCTAACAAGGTATGCAAACTTCAACGGTCCATCTATGGATTGAAGCAAGCATCCCGAAGTTGGAATCAACGTTTTGATAAGGTGATCAAAAGTTTTGGTTTTATACAAACTTATGGAGAAGCTTGTATTTACAAGAAAGTGAGTGGGAGCTCTGTAGCATTCTTAATACTATATGTAGATGACATATTGTTGATTGGAAATGATGTAGACCTTCTTAATAGTGTCAAAGAATATTTGAATAATAGTTTTTCAATGAAGGATCTTGGCGAAGCAGCTTACATATTAGGCATAAAGATTTATAGAGATAGATCGAAACGCCAAATATCATTGTCACAAAGTACATATTTGGACAAAGTTCTAAAGAGGTTTGGAATGGGAGATAGCAAGAAAGGGTTGTTACCCATGTTGCCCAATACGACCTTGAGTAAAACTCAAAGTCCGACATCGGCAGAAGATAGAGAAAGGATGAGTAAGACTCCCTATGCCTCAGCCATAGGATCTCTAATGTATGCCATGCTATGTACTAGACCCGACATTGCATATGCTGTTAGTTTAACTAGCAGATATCAAAGTGATCCAGGAGTGGATCATTGGACAGCGGTCAAAAACATCCTTAAGTACTTGAGAAGAACTAAGGATATGGTTCTTTCTTATGGAGGTGATGAACAATTCGTTGTTAATGGTTACACCGATGCTAGTTGGAACACCGATCCGGATGATTCTAAATCACAATCTGGATACGTATTTATTTTGAATGGTGCAGCAGTTAGCTGGAGGAGTGCAAAGCAAAGCGTTGTGGCGAGATCTTCAACTGAATCGGAATACATGGCTGCTTCGGAGGCTTCACAAGAAGCGATATGGATGAAAGAGTTCATTACAGAGCTGGGTGTGGTTCCTAGTGCGCTGGACCCAATGTCTATCTACTGTGATAACATGGGCGCCATAGCCAATGCGCAAGAACCAAGGTCACACAAGAAGCTGAAGCACATCAAGCTACGTTTTCACGCTATTCGAGAATATATCCAAGATGGGTATATAAAGATTTGCAAAGTACACACAGATCTGAATGTGGCGGATCCGTTGACTAAACCTCTCCCGAGGGCAAAACATGACCAGCACCAAACTGCCATGGGTGTTCGGTATATTACCATGTAATCTAGATTAGATGACTCTAGTGCAAGTGGGAGACTGTTGGAGATATGCCCTAGAGGCAATAATAAATGTAGTTATTATTATATCTTTGTGTTTATGATAAATGTTTACATTCATGCTATAATAGTATTAACAAGGAAACATTAATACTTGTGTGATTTGTAAACTTAATTTGAAGTCCCTAGTAAAGCCTCTATATAATACTAGCTTGTTGGTTAATAGATGATTGTGGTTTCCCTATCATGAACATTGAGATGTTATTAACAACAAGATCATATTGTTAGGAGAATGATATGATGGACATACTCCTATAGATAAGCGTAGCATAAAGATCAAGTCATTTTAATAGTTCAATTGCTATATGCTTTCTGATACATAGTAATCTAATTCCTTCGACCATGAGATCATGCATATCACCTTTACCGGATGGATGCTTTGATGACATCAAACACCGCACCGTAACTGGGTGGCTATAAAGGTGGCATTGAGTGTTCGGAAAGTATTGGTTGAAACACATGGATCAAGAGTGGGATTTGTCCATCCATATGACGGATAGATATACTCTGGGCCCTCTTGGTGAAATGTCATCCAATTAGCTTGCAAGCATGTGACTGGCTCACAAGGGATCACATATCACGGGAACGAGAAAAGAGTACTTATCGGTAACGAGGTTGAACTAGGTATGCAGAGATACCGACGATCATAACCTCGGATAAGTAAACTATCGTGAGACAAAGGGAAATTAATATCGTATGTAAGTGGTTCATTCGATCACAAAGTAATCGTAGAAATATGTGGGAGCCATATGAATTTCCAGATTCCTCTATTGGTTATTGTTCGGAGAAGTGTCTCGATCATGTCCGCATAATTCACGAACTGTAGGGAGACACACTTAAGGATTCGACGTTGTTTGAGTAGTTATGGAATGATGAGAAGGAGACCGAATGTTGTTCGGAGTCTCGAATGGGATTCGGGATATCACGAGGAGATCTAGAATGGTCCGGAGAATAAGATTCATATAAGGAAAGTCCCGTTTCGGAGTTGGGGAATGGTTCCGGTGTTTTCATCGGGAATGTTCTAGAATGTTCCGGAATGTCCGGCACTCTGAAGGGGGAGGAGTTCCCTCCTCCAACCGGCGGCGCCCACCCAAGCCGAGTTGGGGAGGGACTCCTCTCCCTCCCCTTGGCCGGCCGGCCCCCTCTACCTATATAAGGAGGGGCAGGGCTCCGCTCCTTGACACACAAGATCCTCTCCTCCAAACCCTAGCCCCAAGCCGCCGCCGCCTCCATAGCCGCCGCCGGCCCTAGGGCAAACCCTAGCCGCCGTCTAGCTAATCCCTAGCCGCCGGCTTGCCCCCTCCTCGGTGTGTCTAAACCCTAGAACACCGAGGGACTCTCTCATACTCCACCATACTCGCTCCGGCTTAAGGCGAAGCCCTGCGAGATCTCCCCTCTACTTCCGGTACCACGTCGTTGTGCTGCCGGAATCGCGAGGAGAGTGCTACAACTTCCGCTGCCTGCTGGAACAAGGGAGAGGAAGGTCTTCGTTGAGTACCGAACGTGTGACCGACTGCGGGAGCGCTGCCGGAACGCAGCGCCGGAAGGATCGTCTACGCGATCTTGAGATCGGGAAGAGTACGACTACATCACCCACGAGAATCCGCTCTCATTAAACACTTTGGAATCTTCGAGGGTGAGTTATTCCATCGACTCGTTGCTACAATCTAGTAGATAGATCTTGGCTTGTTTGTTTGTATGTGGTAATTTTTTTTTGTTTTCCATGCTACGAAACCCTACAGCCGTGTACCAGGCTGGGAGAGCCAGTCAGCGAGCGCCACGTATCCAAGGATACACGAAAAATACCGTTCCACGTCATGACTAGAAGGACAAAAGGCGCATTTCGATAGGACTGCCACAGTGACAGGGAATAACTGCGCAACCGTCACTGTGCCGCCAGAGCTTGGAACAAAAATTGAGGCAAGTAATCATGATTACCAGCTGTCAGTGACTGAAGCGCGTTGAAAATGACTCGGAATTGGCCAAAGTAACTCGGCTCGAGGCAAGAATGAGCCAAGAAGTCAAAGAATTGACTCGAAGTTGTTAGACTAACCCGACAAGATGCGAAGTTGCAACAGATAAAGACAAAAACTAAGTTCCATTCACACAAAAGGAACCTGGAGACGCCTAACATATTGAACTGCTAGACCTCACCAGCTTCGGGGACTAATGTCGGGGGGATAACCCCCGGTAGGGTCAAGAGAGGCAAAACGTAGAGCAACTGGGTTGGCTCTGAGTAAAGGAAGAACCCGGACGGGTAAGAACGGCCGGGTAAGATAAACAAGAAAGCCGACATATAAACTATGTCGGCCCGCATAGGACAAAGTTGTAACCCTTGCAGGAACCAACGAGCCGAGTCAACCGAGGAAGGGCCGAGTCAATAAGGACACATGGCACCTTTTCGAGTAAGGTTCGGAAGGGACCAAGGTAAAGCATGGTCAAAAGAGAAGGGCGATTCCGGGTGACACAAAAGGAGCCGGGTGACGCCCAAAGCATGCGCTGACGTACAAAGTAACATCATGACGCCAAAAAGAACAAGGAGCAGCGTACCAAAAGACTGTTAGCTGTCAAGCTTTATGGACCGGGCCTCTGGGCTTAGGGCAAGCCCATGACCCGACCCATATTGTAGGGACCAAGATCCAAACAGTAAACCCTAGAACCCAAAGGGGTATTAGCTAATTAGCACTGTCTATATAAGGGAGGGCATAACAGTAGTAGAAGGAGGTTGGACCAAGTAGGGAACTAGTGCTGTGAACTCAAGCCTAAACAGCTCAAGGAGCACTTGTATTCTTTGGGGTAACAATCGAATTGCCAAGTCCGGAGAGTTCTACTTGTTCTTCGTGCATGGCTCGACTGTGTACTCCCTTCCCGGTGACCATAAGCACCCATTCGGCCCCCAACTTAAGCCTACCCATGGCATCTGCCGTGCCACCACCACGAAAATGGCACACTTTATTTTCTTGCCCCTATTAAACCTGAACCATTGTGTCATCGAAGTTGTATATGCTTGCATCTATACATTGGAATTAGCAGAACTGTGCTGTCACGGGGAACACTTTCAACATTGCACATGTACGTTGTACACAGTTGATATCATGCTCTTTTGTTTGCGGATGTCGTTGGTATGAAATAAAGAGGGAGCTTGTAAGTCCATGGAGTGATGTATGTGTGTTAGAGAAACTCCTGGGCCGCTAGCCTAAGCCATGCCTAATCATGGTGGAAACTTGCAACATCACCATAATGAGCTATCTGTGAAGCATCCTTAATAAAAAGGTATGCACATAGTAAATAAAAAGATCGCTGAGATGCTCATTGTCAGCTTGTCTTGTTATTTTGGTTATGGGATAGCTCCTGTACCATGTGCAAGGGGTACCCCATTGACGGTTCTTTATGATACACATATACTTACAATGAAAAGAACTTACCGGTGACCAAAGTTGAGTAGCATGAGGAGCGACCCTCGTACTCAAGGGACATGAGATTGCCAACTTATATTTCGTCAAGCATATACTCTGTCTTTTTTCACTTTAACCTTAATCATCTCAAGATGCCTATGATAGGGGCAATGAGGGCTCAAAGCTAGTAAGTACCATAATCTTTTGGAAGCTCTTTATGACTTGAAATCCCATGCTTCCCTCTATGAAGGGACCTTTCTCCTATTTCCAAGTTGACAAACCTACTTCCTCTCTATCTCCAGCAAACATTTGAGTTGTTGTGTTGCAAGCATTCACATGGCGATTTATCCAATCATGTTCTTTATCTTCCTTGTTTGCATAAGACTCTTATCTATTGAGTATTACTTTGAAAGCCTTCATTATGAAAAAACTTTTTGAGCAAAGAGTACTCCTGTTTCAAAACTTCTTCAAAAGCCTTATTTGTGAAACTATTTGCCAGCTGTTCTCTGACCAAGAACAGGAGTTTGCCAATTCCAATTATGATTTATCTTTATGCATCTCTATTGTGACTCCTGTACTTGTTGCAGGCTAAGTTATATAATGGTGAGTTGCCTTCTTCTATGAGTTGTGTAATGGTAAGTGTGATGCTTCTTGTCCGTATTCTTTTATCGACACTTCACTCCATAAACCTGTGGACATGTTTACTAAGCTCAGTTTTCACTTGGGGACAAGCGAAGGTCTAATCTTGGGGGGAGTTGATACGTCCAATTTGCATCACCATTCTATATCATAATTTCCCTATATTCATTGATATATTTCTTATTATGAGGTGTTATTTATGTCTTTTCCTCTATTTTTGCATGTTGGATGATTCTTGGAGGATGGACTGTCGGAGTCAGGTTTTTGATGCAAAAAGAGGTGTTTTGATGCAATTTTGCGAAGATCAGAAAAATATTGGAAAATTATATTTTTCTAGAAGACGAAGGAAGCCAGAAGGGGAGGCGTAGCTAGGCCACAGGGGCCCCACACCCCCTAGGCGCGGGTCCCACCTGGGCCGCGCCTAGGGCAGGTGTGGCCCACCGGCCTCTGACTCCGCCCTCTCGCCTATATCTTCCTTTCGGAACCCTAATACCGGGGGAGGGACCACGGAAAGATTTCCGCCGCCTCTACGGGGCGGAAAACACCGAGAGAGAAGGAGCTCTCCGGCAAACAGATTTCTGCCGAGGAAATTCCTTTCCGAAGAGGGGAGATCATCGCCATCAACACCGTCATCAAGCTAGACTTCATCGGGATCATCATCATCATCATCCACACCATCATATCCACCAGCACCATCATCACCACTCCATCCCGCTATAACAGTTATGTTGGATCTTGCATTAGTTCTTAGGGGAAACTTTCCCGGTGTTGATTACTATTGAAGTTGATGCTTGTGAGTGGAACCATTGGATTATTGTTTATGTTCAGATTGTTATCTATCACCATATCATCTTTGATCTTGATCCATATGATGTCTTGTGAGTAGCTCGTCTAGTTCTTGAGGACATGGGAGAAGTCATGTTGTTAGTAGTGTATTTGTGTTGAGTTATTATTCAATGGTTTAGTATTTAAGTTGTAGTGCTATTCTTCTAGTGGTGTCATGTGAACGTCGACTACATGACACTTAACCATTTATGGGCCTAGGGGAATACATTGTGTATTTGGCTACTAATTGTGGGGTTGCCAGAGTGACAAAAACCTAAACCCCCGTTAGGACACCTTTGCACAAGGGAGTGTAGGATCTCATAGTTTAAGGTTGTGGTTAGGTTTATATCTTAATTACTTCTCTGTAGTTACGGATGCTTGTAGGGGGTTTAATCACAAGTATGTATTAGTCCAAGTAAGGTCGGTACATTAGCAGGTTCACCCACACAACACTTACAACACCAAAGAAGAGTACTCAGCTATTTGAAGCGAAAGCATTTGACAGAATTGCCATGTGTCATCGAGAACGTTTGGTCCTTATAAGTATTTCCACCGGCTTGTCCTTTGCTAAGAAAGGATTGGGCCACTTGCTGCGTTTGTTCTTTGTATTTATTAATTGCACCTTGTTTTGTTGCCTTATCAGAAAACCCCTAAAAATTCGTTTGCTAAGTATTACAGAGATTTCCTGCTCCATACCACTAGTTAACACCTTCTGCTCCTCGTTGGGATTAACACTCGTATTTATCGAAAGTACTGCGATACACCCCTTATACTTGTGGATCATCAGCGTCACCTCATCCAACCGTGTTGTCCCCGTCTTCGGTGAGGACTAGGGCCTTCCATCTAAGCTCCCCTGCATCGTCGGTATCCTTAAGACCCGTACCCTAAAACCTAAGCTCTAGGCCTCACCTCTCCTAGCAACACCGCCGCCAGCTGCGTCGTCTCGTCTTCGGTGAGATCCAGGCCTTGACTCGTTGGCGATGTCACAGACAGCTGCGTCGTCCCCATCTCCGGCATGGTTGGCCGCGTGGACACCTTTTCCCTCCCGACAACCACCTAACAATTTGGCCCACATATCCTTCTGCTGAAGGGAAGGGGGTACACGTCGATGTCGCAACCGACTTTACGAGCGTCATATAGGAATCACTGCAAGAGAGATAGGCTCGAATTTATAGTGGTGGCAAAAAGACGGGATTTGGAAACTTAAAATACGGTCATCAAACCAGTATGGAAGAAAGAATGAGAAGCAGATCGTGAGGTGACACCATAAACCCATCTAGGGTTCCGTTCCTCTCGTCGGCGATGCCGGCGGTCTGCTCCATCTATAGTGGCCTTTGGGTGTTGGAGGTGTGGCGGACCATGGCCTCTCGACGGCGGAAGATTTTCCGTTCACTATGTATTTCAATGTCTTTTTTAGGATGTTGAAGCGATGGCTATGTTTCAAAATCAGAAATAAGGTCATTTGTGCTCTATCCTCGCTTTGGTGGTGCATCTAGCACTGACAGTAGCGCGTTGAGTCGTGTGACCGACGAATCTCCTGGTATCTAGCCGATTTTTGTGTTCGCTGGTGCGATTATAGGTTAGTTTCTTCCGATTTACTGTTGTCATTAATGACAATGGTAACTGCTCTGGCGTGCTGATCCTTCGTGGCTTTAGCTCGACGACTTTCCGTCTGTTTATTACAACAAACTCTACTATGATAAGCTTTGCGTATCTTCGGTTCGCGCTAACGTTTGTAGCCATCCTTATGTGCTCCAAAAATCTATTTGTAAGTTTTGTTTACCTTTCTGTCTTTTATGCTGTTGTTGATGAGATCGAAGGAATTTCGAAAAAACAAAGAATTGACAGTGGCGGCCCAGTTGTTATATACATGCCGGTTCCGTAGCCCTCAATCAAAGGAAACCGATCCGTGCAGGCTTCCGTGCCGCTCAATCTATAGCTAGCTACCACGCTTATAATAACGGCCCTGGCCACACTTGACACTTCCACTGGGCACCCAACCGAACGTGCCTCTCGCTCGCTCTGTTCCGCCGTCTCCGGCGACCGAAACCCTTTTCCTTGTCGCCGGAAAAAGAGAGAAAGAGAGCGAAAGTTGGTGCTTCGGATGATGGCGACTCTGGGCCTGCTGCCGAGGGAGCAGGAGGAGTTGTGCTCTCCGCTCTTCGATGGGGAGACGACGATAGAGGGCAAGATCCAGGCCCTCCAAGACATTGGCGCCACCAAGGTACTGTACTAATCAACCTCTCTTGACCTGTCAGAGAATTAATCTACACCTAATTGATAGGAGGGAGTTCTTTTTCTCACGTACGTACCAGTCGATTAAACACGAGCATCGCAGTTGACTAATATTTGTTCGTCAGGACGAAGGAATCTGCTGGCTGATAAGACTATACTTAATGCGCCGTGTATAATATGCGCAGGTCAGCAACAGGAGGTGGTGCCGGTGGCTGAACGACAGCCTGCTTCTGGAGCTCGTGCCCCGTCTCGACGCCGACGAGATCAGAGGCCTCTTCGCTCCACCACCATGGGGTAATCATCAATCCAACAAAATTCCAATTACTCGACCTCACAGAATCGCACCTATGAATATTCTGATGGATGTTGCGCGCGTGTGTAGGTGAGAAGCCGCCGCTGTCCGCGTTCTGCATGACAAGTACTGCTCCTGAATGGGATGTCTTCAGGACCATCGACATGGACGTTCAGGTATCCTACTATGCCCAGTCAGTCCCAGGCTAAATGCATGTGCACATTCAGAGGAAAATTATAGCTAGCTAAAAATAAGATGTGTGTGTCTTGTATCATTGTCCTACGCACTGGCTGGCTGCACGGATTTGTGTATGGACCCACTATTAATTGGCATCTTTTTTTATCATATCTAGGCAAGTTTGATGCGATTTCACATGAAAGAATCGTCGAGCGGTCGTCACTTGGATGAAGATGAGACGGTCGCGCTGAAGGCTTGGCACCGTATAGATTCACAGACAAGGGAAACTATCAAGAAGAATTTCCTGCCCCATCTGCTTGGAATATATGAGGTATATGCACCTGCTGAACCTTCGCTTTCCGAACCAAATGTGTATACACTGTTTTTCCAGCTCTGTCAGAGCGGATGCTTAGGAAGATCGTAGTACAGTAGTACATGATTTAGTGCCCTTTTAAGACTTGGAATTTTTGCAGCGACGTTCGATTAATTTTTTTTTTGCAGCAATGCAAAAGACTACCCAACTTGATTAATTCCAGTAGTTATACATGACGTCTACGTGAGTGTCGATTCCATGATTGTGTAGTGTCTATGTGATCAGGACTAGTTAACATTAAATCGTCCCCAACTCGAATAATCTTGCAGGCACGAGTAAGGGCCTTCGTCATGGAAGAGTCGAGCGACGATGACAATGACTTGCTAGCGTTGGAAGTCCAGGACCCGTTCCACAGGCTGCTCCTACACGGCGTGTGCGAGGTAATGGAAAAAACATCTGACGAAGCTTACTCTGTAGTATAATTTTCACAGCTGAAGCCAGGCTAGTTACCTGTACTTATGGCCACTTGCTTAATCTGTATACATGTCCCATTTCGAAAAAATCTGTATACATGTGCAGTTCTACAACGTGGCATCTGAGACGACGAGCAGCACCGTGAGAGATTGCGGATCAGGGGACAAGGTGAGGAAGACGACGACGATCAGGAAGAGATCCGGCACGGGCGCGCCCTCCAGGATCACCCTGCTTGACTTCCTGGCAAGAAGGAGAAATGGCTCCCTGTAACGACGTTTTGACTCTTTTTTTTTTGCCTAGTATAGCATCGAGATGACCATGTAGTTTGGAGAGGATAGATCAATTTCCTTGATACTTTACTTAGTATCCCAGCGAGTTGTTAGCATAAAATTATCATTTTACATGTTAATTTTTTCAGATGGTACCAGTCGACCTCCAAATCACAAAAGATTATTGCGAAATGGACTAATTGCCATCTGATCACGAATTGACACCTAAGAGCATCTCTAGCTGTATCCGTAAAAAGACCAAAACCATAAAATAACCGTCGGTTATGGGCTACGAGCAAAAATTCGGCGCCGATCAGCCCTCGTAAAAGGGCCAAACCATAAAACTTTTTATGGGCGCCAATAAAAATCGCGGGCGAAACTGGGAATCTCCAGTTCCGGGCGCGGAACCAGCCTATATCCCCTTTCGCCCGTTGGTGGGAGGGACATTTTAGCTCATTCCCTTCCCGCGCCCTAGCTCCCCCGCCATCGTCGACGTCGATTTCCCTCTCCCCTTCATCTCCGGCGCCGCCCCCCACCCAGAATCGATGGCATGGACCTCTCGGGCCTCCCACCGGTCGCTACCGATGTCGCGGCGCCGCCGCAGCCGCCGACCCCCAAGGCTCTCGCGGCTCCGTCTGCCGCCTCCGTCGCCCACACGGTGGCCACCACCTCCATGAAGAAGAGGCGGCGCGCGGGCACCCACCTCCTCCCGACAGGCACTGTCGCCGTTGTCGCATCTCCCGCACCGCCCACTACCTCCATGACGCGGATGTCGAAATCAAAACCCCGGGCGGCG
Source organism: Avena sativa (assembly GCA_916181665.1). Taxonomy (NCBI): domain Eukaryota; kingdom Viridiplantae; phylum Streptophyta; class Magnoliopsida; order Poales; family Poaceae; genus Avena; species Avena sativa. The sequence goes on from OV702296.1 coordinate 226,781,349, forward strand.
CCGACTCCCGCCGCGGCTACTCCTTCCGCTGCTCCCCGGAAGAAGAAGCAGGTGGTCAAGCGTGGAGCGAAGCCGCCGGTTGCGCCCGAAACCACCACCGTCGACCCACAAGCCGGCGAAGACTTTGCCGAGCACAACGTGCTCGACAATATGCCCGAAAGGAGAATGTTAGCGTGTCTTCAATCTCATGCCAACGGTGGAGGTGCTCCGATGGGTGGCTCCGGTGCCGGTGCTCCGGTGGGTGGCTCCGATGGAGGTGGGTGCTCCGGTGGGTGGCTCCGATGGTGTTGGTGATGCTTGATCTACACGATTCATGGTCGTCGTGCTTCTTTTTGTGTCAAAAATGACAGGGATTTGTAAAACTATGTGTGACGCTTTGTTGATGCAAAACTCCTAACCAATATCGATTGCCGATTTATAGTTTTGGTTTATGTCGTGGCGTAGATCAGTGACCGCAAACGAAACAAACTGTGGTTCGCGTTTTTACAGATAGTGCTAGAGGTGCTCTAACTGGCTGGCTAGCCTGCAGCGTAATCTGTTTGAACCGTACGATTTCTGAAAGCCATTATTCTGCTACAGCGTCGATGAAACCTGCTGCTACACTACTGTTATCGATCTTGTCGTCTCATGCTTGGAACGACGATCGGTCGTACACGCACTGGACCTAGTACACTACGTACTAACACGATTGAGTAGTTCGTACAAAGTAATTAAAGCAGATAGAACCTGCAACGTGTCTCGGGAGCCAGGCGATAGATAGTATGATGTTGTACTGCACAATACATATACTCCTCCCGTCTAGAAATAATTGACTTGGATTTGACTAGATTCAGATATATCTATAGAACATTCAGATCTAGACAAAGTTAAGTTAGTTATTTGTAAACGGAGAGAGTACATATACTCTCTTCGGTCCGAATTAACGACCACGATGTACATTTTGCAAAACAGTCCTCCTATTATCTCCGACAATTCACGCAGTCTGCCGCTCCCCACCGTCTGTCTCTCTCACTCTCGTCCGCTGCTCCCCCGTCGTCCACCTGCTCTCGGCCGTGTCGCCTGCTCCGCCCCTCCCTCCTCGAAACAGGCATGCGCCCAACTATATTAATATAGCAACCACGATTGATACCGCTGCTGGGCCAGAGAGCACAACATCTAAAAGAAAAGACAAAGAAAAGGCAGAAGAAAAAGAAGAGGAAACAAAGCCAACGCCAATGGCTCGACAAAAGCAATGATGACCCGCCACCGTTGCGCCCTCCAGAGAAGTACTGCCAGGCTCCTAGCGCTACGAAGCGCCGCGTACCAAGCAACACCTTCAACAAGGAAAGCGACGACAACGATGCTGCTGCCCGGACATGTCATAGGGTTTCCCCCAATACGCAATGGGAGGTGGGGAAGAGATACACCCGACATCTTTCAGGAAGAACGGCGAGACCTGACGGCGTTACCACGTTGGTGTCTCGACGACAAGGATTTATCCTGACCCCTCAAAAAGACACACTCCCGGACGCTCCGGATTGCTCCACCAAACTCGCCGCCCACGAGCACGCGCCACCACGGTCTTGAAACCACCACCGCCGTCTCACCGTGACACCCGGGGTGAGGCCACTAAGATAAAAAAAGAGGAACCTTCGGCGAGGGTTGGCATGGCATCATCACGCGGGAGGGAACTACCTCCACCACCTTAAGGCGGTAGCCGTCCGTATGTAGCAACAGGACAAACCAGGCCCTCTCTGGCCTAGCCGAGCCCGAGAAGGCTCGTAAAGCCCCGGCGCCGCACTGTAGCAAGGGTGTCACTGTACATGCCAATCTAGCACTAGGCCCTACTTCTCCATCCACCGAGGGATTCGTTGCCACCACCGATCCTCCGTCCACCGCCCCTCCTCGCCAGCCACCTTACTTCCTCCTCGCTTCTCCCTGCCTTCCACCTACTAGAACACAACGAGGAGGGATATCAAAGATGAAAGGATCCCCTTTTCCCCCAAGAGTTTGACTTTGCCGCCTCTAGCGGCGGTGCTCGTGGCCTGGAGGAGGTTCTCGGCGACGACGGCCGGCAGGAATTGCGACGGGAGGAACGGAGGAAGGGCTATCCACGGTGAGGGAGTGGAGAGAGGAGGTGGTGGCGCTGTCCCTACAGAGACATATCCACACGGCTAGGGGTGGGCGTTCGTCTTTAACCGAAAAATCGGTTCGGTTTTCTTGGCTTTTTTGTAATTCAGGTTTTAAGAAGCGGTTCGGTTTTAAGAAGGGTTGTCCAAAATAATATCGGTTTTTTAATTCACCAGCAGTTCGGTTAACCGATGATTCGGTTCGGTGTTCGGTTTTAAAACAATATGTTCAAACGATTGGAAAATCCAGACAGTCGCACGAGTCGCCGTCACGGGAAGCTAGTTAGGTCAACGATACATGCATGACTACATGTGCATGCAGTGGTCAAATACATGGCTAGCTGAAAGCCTGAAGCAAGTTAAGTGTATGTGTAGAAATAAATTATGGACGCGCTACAAAACAATGCAACAAAGTTCAAACACACTTGATTACTTTAGAGTCTTGTAACAAAGTGTTATGGTCGGGCTCCAGTATACACGGAAGAGGCCCAATTAGGGGCTTAGCCCAAGTTATCTAGGATTTAGAGGAGCTGCCCTCCTATATAAATGCATGTACCCTTTGATTATAATCAGAGAATAAACATATTCTGTTGTCCTCTCCCTTAGGAGACCGGAGCCCCAAACCCTAGCCGCACCTTGCCCTAGTCGCCACCTCCTCCCTCTCGCAGCGACGGCGCCCAGCCGCCGGCGTCTGCGCCTCCAGCCTCTCCGCCCTCACTTCCACCCCTATAATCTGCGCCCGAGACCTGGTAGAACCGTAGCCTCTACTAATTTGGTATCAGATTGCTCTGGTTCGATGAGTTCTTCCGGCCTCCCCACCACCGCTGCCGCCTCCACCGGCGCGGCCACCGCCACCTCGCAGCCGCCGCCGCCGCCGACCACTTCGGGTCCGGCCGCCTCGGGCGCCGCGGCCCTGGCAGCCGACACGGCCCCCGTCCTCTCTCCGGCGGAGATGTCGTCGGCGATCCGCGACCTCACCCGGGCGGGTCTCGAAACTCCGGACCTTCCTCCAGGCTCCCTACGCGCCACCGCCGCCACCGCCCCCGCCGGCGGTGCCCTTCGTGCCACCACCACCGTCCACCGCCGTGCCCCAGGGAACCCCGATCACCCAGATTAGGTTCCCATCATCGTCGTCCCCGCTGCCTACGTGGATCGACACGCCGACCTACACGTCGGCGCCGTCACAGCCGACGGTGCTGCGCCGCCCACCACCACCTTCGGCCGGTATACTGACCCATACGCCCGGAGCTCCATGGTGCCGCAGTACTCTCCTCCCGCCGCGAAGGGCCACCACGAGAGCGCCTACACGGCCTCGCCACACGTGCAGCAGCCGCCTCGCTTCACCAAGTTGGAGTTCGCCACCTACGACGGAACCGTCGACCCCCTGAACTGGCTCAATCGGTGCGACCAGTTTTTTCGGGGGCAGCGGACCATGGCGTCTGACCGCACATGGATCGCCTCCTACCACCTCCGTGGCGCCGTACAGACGTGGTACTACGCCCTCGAGCAGGACGAGGGCGGGATGCCTCCGTGGGAGCGCTTTCGTGACCTGTGCCTCCTCCGGTTCGCCCCCCATACGTGGGAGCCGCCTGGCCGAGCTCGGTCGCCTCTCCTTCACCACCTCGGTGCAGGACTTCGCCGACCGCTTCCAGACGTTGGCCTGCCATGCACCTGGCATCACGGCTCGCCAGCGTGCTGAGCTCTTCGTCAGCGGCCTTCCCGACCACATCCGCATCGAGGTCGAGATGCGCGACCCCCAGGACCTGCAGACGGCCATGTACTATGTGCGCGCGTACGAGTAGCGCGCCAACACCATGCAGCAGGCGTTCCCTGGCCGCGGCGCGCATCCCCCGACCCGCCCCGCACCGGCAGCCGCCACCCGACGCGCCCCGTACTGCCGGCTGCTACTACAGCCGCCCCCACGCCGACGCGTACCTTCCGACGCTTGACTTCAATCAAGCATCTCGAGTGGCACCGCAAGGGCATGTGCTTCAACTGCGACGAGCCATATGCGCCGGGTCATACGTTGAAAGGATCGTATGGGCACCTAGAGGGGGTGGGGTGAATAGGTGCTACTTCAAATTTCTTCTTTTTCAAGTTAGGTTTAACAAGAACGGTAAATTCTCTAGAGTATGCAACCAAGGTGAATTTACCTATATGACAAACAAGTACAACCTAGCACAAGACTAAGCATGAACGGTGCGGTAAAGGATAGAAGTAACCAAAGTGGTGGACACAGAGACACGAGGATTTGTTTCCCGTAGTTCCTTCCTTTTGAGGGGAAGTACGTCTATGTTTGGAGAGGGGGTGGTATCAAACCACCTACGCCACGAAAGGCCTCCCTTGTTCTCCGATGAACCTCACCCTGATGGGTTCGATTCACCTCTTCCACTATATCGACAACCTTTACAACAAATTTGAGGCACATATCCACAACTTAATTGGAGGCTCCCGAATACAAGCAAGTTGTGAAACAATCAAAGACAAGCTTGTAAGAACAAAATCTAGAACTAGAGTTTCTAAAGAAACACTAGAGCAAGGGCCCTCAAGTGAATGAGGGGAAAATGAAGATCTCTTTTGGTGAAGTAGTAGATCAAGGGCTCCTTCGATTCTCCAAATATCAAAGACTTTGGATGGTCAAGTGAAGAGATCTTGGCGATTTGGTGGCTCAAATGGAGGTGGTGGTCTTGAATGCAACGAGCAACTTGTCCCAAGGTAGATGGAGGGGTATTTATACCACTTGGAGGAATCTGCCCGTTGGTGCATTAAATGCACCGGTACTCAAGCGGTAGTACCGGTCATGACCGGTACTACCGGTCAAGTACCAGATCAAGTACCAGAGAGGTCACCACGTGGTTGAGCCAGCCACGGTCAAGTCCGGAACCACCTTGCGGTACTACCCCCCAAGCGGTAGTACCAGTCACAAGACGTGGTACTACCGGTTAGGGCGGTAGTACCAGTCCCAAGTACCGGTTGGTACTGAGCGAGAAGGGAAGGCCTAGTCCTTCCTCAGTGTTGCCCGGTACTGCCGAGCGACACTACCGTGTCCAAGCGGTAGTACCGCTTGCCACAAGCGGTACTACCGGTTGGAGCGGTAGTGCCGCTCCGCGGTACCGGGTGGTACTGAGAAAAATCGAGGCCTGCCCACCTCGGTCAGATGCTACCAGTACTAGGGAGTGGTAGTACCGGAGTCAAGCGGTAGTACCGGTTGGTACAACCGGTACTACCGGTCAGCTCTGGTGACTTTGGCCAGTGCAACCAAGGGCAACTCAATATTTGTGCCACAACCTAGAAAACCTGAGATTCACTTAGTGCACGATTAAACCAATAGGTGTGTTATCATCAAACATCAAAATCTCAGGAATAGGAAATGCTCTTTTAATCTCCCCCTTTTTGGTGTTTGATGACAACACACCTTTGCAAGATAATATTGGGGAGATAAACAAGGTGTTTGAAAAATAGAGACGGGGCTCCCCTGGATGAGTAGGATCAATCCTTCCCCTCTATTTTACAAACACATCACTAGTGCAAAAAATAGAGATAGTAGCAATTGAACTCATACCTTTGCACAATAACTTGTGATGAGAGAAATATTGACAATGAATAACACATATCATCACAAGATGGATCCGTGAAATACCCACATAGTTTCACCATACATAGCACGAGTAGTTCCCAAATAGTTAGGACATAGAGTTCACACATAATAGGAGAAAACTAAAGTTCACAAGCAATTAAAAGATCAAAGTAAGAATGAGCTTGTGACTTCCCATGCAACACCCGCATGCCTAAGGTGCAACTTCTCCCCCTTTGGCATAAAGACGCCAAAAAGGGACAAGTGCAAGACTAACGCTCCGACAGTCAATCCTCCTCCTCATCATCAAAGTCCTCCTCATAGGTGGGTGGAGCGCGGTGCAAGGAAGAGACATCATCATCCCACTGGCTGTGCTTGGAGATCCATTGGTCTTTAGGGGTGATGTTGGTCTTGGAACCCTCGGAGATGGTCATTCCTTGAGCTTCCATCAAGTCCTTCTGCCAAGCACAAGCTTTCTTGGCATACACATGAGCCTCATACATGCGCTTTTGATTGTCAACTTGGAAGCAAAAGATCTTTTTGAGCTAGGCCTCCATGCTCTTGGCCCAAGATGGCTGGGCATTCTGGCGATGGGAGACAACATAATCTGCATCACGGCCACTGTCAGCATCCTCATAATCAGCCTCAATCACATTGCCATCTTCATCCACCTCATCACCTTCCGCATTGCGGGGCTTGGCATGCTTATTTATCTTGAGGGCCTTGAACCGGTGCACAATGAGAGGACGAGAGGAAAGGGTCCTGGCAATGGGAGGGCACTTGGCAACAATGAGGGCCATGATGTAGGGAGCGAAAGGCGGAACCCTCCGGGAGTGAGCAGCAACAACCATCCCATTCCATACACAATCCATCACATCAAGAGCGGTGCCGGAGTCGCGGTTAAGGAAGGTGTTGAGCAACAAATCAATAGAATATCCATGAATTTCATCTTTGTTGCCCGCACGAGGAGCAACGGTCTCACGGAAGATGCGGTGGAGAATTTCATACGTGGGGAGAACATCCTTGATCTTGCCAGGAACACCGTGGCCCCGGATATACAGAGGCACAAGAACGTCCTTCTTGGAGGGGTGCTCGCGCAAGTGGCAGCGGAAACCACAAGGAGTGTCACGACCACGATCCTCATACCCCAGAATTTCAGCAAATTCAGCAAGAGTGGCCTCCTTAATTGCACCTTGAGTCATCCAAGTGATTTTCTGAGAGCGGCCAGTTGAGAAGTGAGCAGTGGCATAAAACTGAGCAATGAGAAGAGGCTCATAGTCATGCTTAAACTCCATAATGGGGAGCATACCAAGGTGAGTGCAGATTTCTTTGGCCTCAGCAAAGTACTCAAGATTCTTGTCGATGTGACCCATATGAATCCACAGATACGGCACAACCATTTGAACATTTGTCATAAGGACTTCATGGTAGACACGCTCTTGGAAGTCATTGTAGAACAAGTTGTCTTCCCTGTCCTCATCATGGTTGCGGGCATAGGGATTATCAACCCTCAGAGAGCGGAACTCATAATCAGATATGTCAGACAGTTTCCTTGGCCCTGATGGCCCTGAGTTGCAACTCTTGGTGCGCCCCGGGGAAGGGGGGCGAGGAGGGGGAGCGCTGCCATGGCCAGCAGACCGCTTGGTGACCCCTTCACGGCCCCCACGACCACCTCGAGTGGCAGGAATCTTCATGCGACGGCTAGGCTGAGGCATGAATTCATCTTCTTCTTGCTCGGACTCCGTCTCGTCCTCAACAATCTCACGGCTTGCTTTGGAGCGCTTACGCGCTCCCCTAGAACCACCTGCATCTGTGATAGCAAGAGGAAGAACATCAAGGGGGTAAGGGCACAAGAACCCAAAATGAACAAAGAAAAATCCATGTTTTAGCAATATGTTGAGGTCAGTTGGGACCGGTACTAACGAAACTGGCAACCGGTAGTACCGCTTGCAAGCGGTAGTACCGGAAAATTTTCCGGTACTACCGGTCGAGCGGTACAGGCACATCAACGGTAGGGCACGGTCCAGATTGGCCTCAACAATCTATAAAACATTGATTCTACTAAGTAACAAGGAATGTATGGCGGTACAACCCCAAAGCAAGCTACTTTCTCCAAGAATCTAAGAAAAACCTAGATCCTATGAAGAAATCAAGAGTGAGAAGGAGGGGACGGTTGTACCGGGATCCATGGCGTTGGAGAGGGACCGGGAGCCTGCAAGGAATCCGAATCCAAGGAGGATCCAGGGAGAGGAGGACACGGCGAGGCTCCGGTGGCATCAAGATCTCCGGCAGCGATGGTGGTTTATGTGGGGAGCGGGGAGGATAATGAGGCACTAAAGGGTGCCTCCCCTCACGTGACCAATATATACCAGGAAAACGCCGACCAGTAGTACCGGTTATGGAAGTGGTAGTACCGCTCGCAAGTGGTAGTACCGGTTTAGCAACCGGTAGTACCGGTGACTGGTAGTACCGGACATGCAAGCGGTAGTACCGGTCCTAGATAACTCTCCAGGACACGCTCTGGGAACTACCCAGGTCCGGTAGTACCGCTCCTAATCCGGTAGTACCGGTTCCGTCTGAATCCAGAGCCAAGGATAATCGAGTGGTTCTTGTGCGGAATAGATGAGGGTTTGATCTAGGGGGTAGAATGGCTTGGGTTGAGATCGTCAAACTGTGTGAAGCACATGCACTCTCAAATAATGGAAAAACATATGAAGAGCCAACCGAGAGTGCATGACCTTAAAACCAACAACAACTCGAAAATGACAAACATGAGTAAGCACCAACCTCTCGAGTGAGAGAGGGCGGTGGCCTAGGCCACCATATTTGAGTATACTCGGCTTGGCACCACGAAGATATATCTTGGGTCCATTACCAAAACTCATAATTTAAGCTCACATATCACAAAATGATATTAAGAGGAATGATTTTGATTGCTTTGGGCATAATGGGGGGAGGGATAGTCCAACCAATTAGAACCGCACTCCCCCTATATCCATTCCTACACCTAAACCAAATATGGGTCAAGTCATAGGTGAGAATGCAAGATAATCAAGTCAAGCTCCTTGAATCTATGATATTTAGTTCATTCCTCAAATAGGAAAAACCTTGCTTCATCAAGTGGCTTCGTGAAGATGTCGGCAAGTTGGTCTTTGGTTGACACATATGATAGATCAATATCACCTCGAGCAACATGATCTCTATTGAAGCGATGACGAATCTCAATATGCTTTGTCCTTGTGTGATCCACCGGGTTGTAGGCAATCTTGATAGCACTTTCATTGTCACATAGAAGAGGCACTTTGTCACAATGGACACCGTATTCCTTTAAAGTTTGCCTCATCCATAGAAATTGGGTGCAAGCACTAGCAGCTGCCACATACTCGGCTTTGGCGGTGGAGAGAGATATACAATTTTGCTTCTTAGAAGACCAACATACCAAGGACCTACCAAGGAATTGGCAAGCCCCGGATGTTTATTTTCTATCATCCTTATCACCCGCCCAATCCGAATCCGTGTATCCACAAAGAGCAAATGTTGACCCTCGAGGATACCAAAGACCATAAAATGGGGTATGAACTAAATGTCGAAAGATTCTCTTGACCGCCATTAAATGGATTTATTTAGGAGCCTCTTGATATCTTGCACACACACCTACACTCAACACAATATCGGGTCTAGATGCACAAATGTAAAGCAAAGAACCAATCATGGACTAGTATACCTTTTTATCTACATCTTTACCATTTGGATTTTGTTCTAGATGAGTCTTTGTAGCCATGGGAGTAGGTGCTCCATTTAAATCTTGCATATTGAATCTCTTGAGCATATCTTGAGTATACTTGGCTTGGTTGAAGAATGTCCCTCCTCTAACTTGCTTGATCTCAAAACCAAGAAATACTCTCAACTCCCCCATCATAGACATCCGGAACCTACTAATCATAAGCTTTGAGAATTCATCATTAAAAGCTTTGTTAGATGAGCCGAAGATAATATCATCAACATATATTTGGCATACAAAAATCTCCCTATTGACCTTCTTAGTAAAAAGAGTGGGATCGATTTTCCCAACCTCAAATCCACGGTCAAACAACAACTCTCTAAGGTGCTCATACCATGTGCGTGGGGCTTGCTTGAGCCCATAGAGCGCCTTATCAAGTTTGTAGACATGGTTTGGGAAGTTGGGATCCTCAAATCCCGAGGGTTGCTTTACATATACCAACTCATTTAATGGACCATTAAGAAATGCACTTTCTATATCCATTTGTTGCAACTTAAAGTTATGATGTGCCGCATAAGCAAGAAGGATACATATGGACTCAAGGCAAGCCACGGGTGCATATGTCTCTCCATAATCAATGCCTTCAATTTGAGAGAACCCTTGTGCAACCAATCTTGCCTTGTTCCTTACTATAATTCCATGCTCATCTTGCTTGTTCTTGAATATTCACTTCGTGCCTATAACATTGCGGCAATCCTTTGGCTTCTCAACTAACTTCCATACTTTGTTTCTCTCAAAGTTGTTGAGCTCTTTGTGCATAGCTTCCAACCAATCTGAATCTTCAAGAGTTCCCACACTTTCTTTGGTTCAATCATGGAGATGTGTGCTTGGTGTTCACTGAACCTCTTCAATTGTGCTCTTGTGGAAATGCCTTTCCTTAGGTCACCAACCACATTTTGTAGAGAGTGGTCTCTTAATTCCAACATTCTCTCCTTTCTAGCTTCACGACGAGCGTGGATCTCCTCGTTGTTTCTTGGGGGGACCCTCTTCATCATTTTGGTCCTCGTCTTGACCATCAACTTGACCTTGATCATTACCGGAATCATTCTCTTCTTTAAGAGACAAAGATTGACCTTGGTCTTTGTAACATCCCTAAAATCATGATTTCAAAGTTTGCATATCATTCATGCATGCATATAGAATTAAGATAAATTTCAAACTCATTTCAGAGAAAACAGAAGCACATAGTGCTATCATTTCATGTGAGCAAACTTAAATCAAATGGCCATCCCCATTTGAGAGTTTGAATGTTTTAAACCTAGATTGTTTGTCTCCCTTGTTGAATGGATTGAGTGTGGAAATTTGAACCAAGTTTTACAAAATGGAAATGGTTCAAAAACCATTTTTCAAACATTTGCAAATCTTGTGCAAAGCTCCTGATATTTTGTTTCTCCAAGAGTGACCAAGCTTTTGCAAAGCAACCACATGGTTTTATGCCTATATTTGAAACTTTTGCACACTGCAAAAACCCTAGAAAGATTTGAATTCAAAAAGAGTTTGAATTCATATCAAAACCATTCCTGAAAATCAAAACAGAAAAAGAAAAGGACAAAAGAAAAGAAAAGGGCCAGGCGCCAGGATTCTAGCCCAGCAACAGAACTGGCCCAACTAGCCCACCCGGCCTTCCCCTCTCTCTCCCGCACGCGCAAGCGCACCCAAGCAGTCGCTGACAACCAGACCCCACCTCCTCTCTGCGCGTTTCGCTGACGAGCGGGCCCTCTCCACGTCACCCTCGTCTTCCCCAAATCATGCCCGACCCCGTCGCCGGCCGTTTCCTCCGCCCTTCACTGCCGCGATTGATTCTCGCTTAATTGCCATTGATTCCACGCTTAATCGCCGCTCCCCTCTCGCCTACAAAACCCCCTCTGCACCGCGGCCACTTCCCCCCACTCTCCTCGCTCACTCCGCCACCAGGCTGCGCGCATTAGCCCTCGAAACCTCGCATTACCGACGACTCCGGCGACTAATTCCGGTGAGCCTCGACCGCCCCCCTCTCTCTGGTTCAAACTGTCATGTCCAGCTTGATTTTGCGCAACCCCTGATACTTTTCTTTTGCCTGCTCGTGACCCAGGTCGTCGATCCCGTTCACGACCGCAACCATCTGCGCCGTTGCTCGACTCCGGCGAGCAATAGCGGTAAGTTCCATGCGCCCCTCGCTTTCCCTTTGTCACCAGTTGATTCGCCAGTCACTTGCGCATCTTCTGAACCCTCTGCCTTGTGCTAGGGCGATGCCACACCTCGGCAACGACCTCGACTGCAAGCGACAGACGCCGCCGCAACTCTGACGAGCCCCAGAGACCGTACCCGTGCATCCCTTGCCCAGCCACCACCACGTTGAGCTTCGCCTCGACCTTGCGGATCTGGTAAGCACGCCCTTTCCTCCCCGAGCGATCTAGAACGTTAGCGCCGCCGCTGTCAGAGCACTCCGCCGCTCGCCGTCGCCACGCGCCGCCAGGACATGGTCGCTTGATCGAGAGCCCTTGGATCTGGATCCAACGCGTAGAATTAGATCTTTTAGCGAACCGTTAAGGACAGATCTGGACCGTGTGTTTAAATAGATCTAACGGCGCGGGAAGGTGATCCTGAGCGAAGCGGTATCAACCAATAGGATTAAGACGCGTGGCTAGGGTTTGATTCAAAAACAGAATTCAAATCAGATTTAGATCCAAAATTCAAATGGCTATAACTTTTGATTCCCACGTTAGATTTTTGCAAATTTTATATCGTTGGAATCAGGGAGACAAGCTCTTTCTGTTTATGCAATGTGTTTAGCAAAAAGTTTCTGTTAAAATGACTTTTATGCAGAAACTTGTTTAGGACCATTTTGAGTATAGAATTTATTTAGTAAATTGTTTTAGTGCTAAATAAGTTTAGCTAGCAAGTTTTTGACTTGGTTATGTTTCTGTATCATGCACTTGGTTGGTGGAGTTTTAAAAATCATCACTTTGCATTCTTGCATGCATGCATATATATTTTTGTTTGTATATGAATTGTGTGTAATTTTGTGCTACAAATTTTTGTGTAGATTTTGCTAGTGATTGTGATTGTGAAGAGTGCTACTCTCCCCATTACCAAGGCAAGTGGTACTTCATGAATATTTTCATCCCTATATTTTGTATAAGCATTAGAAATATTTTGCTAAGTCTTGCATGTTACTTTTTCCAAATGCTATGTTGGGAAATCCTAAGTAGTTGTAGAATTGTAGAATTGCTAGGAAATTTCCTAAGTTAAGTTACTATGCCATGCTTAGCCTAGCTAGTAGCAAACAAGGGTTGGTAAAGTATCTACATGCTATGATGAAAATATTTCTAAGTCTTTGGACTTAGGTTTTCTTAATAAAACAACTAAGTCAATGAACCTCCTGGGTGGAATGGGACTTGAATGGTGGTTTTTGGTTGAGTGGTTACACAAGGCCCATGGACATGGTTTACCTTGTGTATCTCACTTGTGGTATGCCACCCAGGCACAAAGGGCTTTTGGAGGCCAAGTGTTGAGAAGCTTATAGTGCAGCCACTTGGCAATATGGGCTCTGCCTTGATCAAATAGGTTGCTAGAACTTAGTCATTTGGACAGTTGGTGGTAGTGGGATGATAGGTTGGAACGCGTCCATTTGGCTAAGGGAAGGCTTCTGAAAGGTCCTGTCTTGGGAAACCAAGTATGGTGGGGAAAGTGCACAACCTCTGCAGATGGAAAATCTAAGTACTTAGCCAAGTCCATGGCAATGGACAACTTGAGCATCAAGACATGGAAGCTCTCAAGAATCTCATCACTCCAACTTCTAAGTAAAAATTTGTGGGTGAACAAGGGTGAAGGACCCCAATGTCTATTGGTGGTTTCTTGGGAAAGTTTTTGACAAAGAAAAACTTAGTGTTTTCAACTAATAGGAAAAACCTATTTTGAGCAAAGCAAGCCAAGCTACACTTAGCCAAAATGCATATAGTAATATAGTCCACTTAAAATTTACTAAGGTATCACTTGCCAATACTATTCCAAAGTATTGACCCACTGTGGCTGTAACTTGTGATGTTGCAGGTTACTCCGATGATGATTAGGTGTCATGAGTCTACACTCAACATGCTTGCCTGTGGCACATGAAGATGAAGACTTATGTTTATTTACTTATTCCAAAACTCTTGTATTAGGCCTGTGGCCCTGAGTTGTAAAAGACTATGATTTATCTCTGGAATGGATGTAATAAATGACCTTTGTATCTGTGTACTTCATCTTAAACTGTGGATGCTAGCAATGATCCAGGGACTAGCATTGCAATCACAGGGATCCTTTTCCTTTACAAAGGAGGGATCTTACAGATGGTATCAGAGCACTGTGTTGCCTGTAGGATTATGACCCTAGGATTGGAAACCACTAAGGAAAAAAAAATTCAACTACTTCCACACTTGTCTATTCTTCTCGTAAACTTTTCTAATCTTCTCACTCTCATCTCTATTTGTAGATGAACTCCATCAACGAAGCCGTAAAGAAAGGACCACTCATGACCATGACCTTGGAGTGTGAGACTGAGTTTCCCAAAATTCTCAAGGATCTCATGGTGGCAATGGAAATACATGGTGCAGCTGTGTACAAAGGCTTTCCAGTGATGGATGAAGGAGTTGAGTACTGGTGGGTGAAACTTCACTTGTACAAAAACAAGGAAGACAACCACAAAGAAAAAGGATTCTGCATGTACACCAACACTGTGGTGCACACCACATTCTTTGAGTCAGCAAGATAAGCAGCTTGGAGGACTATCAAAGAACTTAGTGCTAGAGTCAAGTGCAGAATGCTCAACCTCCAAAAAGACTTAGAGAAAGAGAAGGAACATACCCAAGAGTTGGAAGCTACCAACCAAACCTTGAGGGGAGATATTATAGACTTAGTGATGGAATCATGTGAGCAAGATAGGCTGATTGCCTCTAGGAACATTGTGTTAGCCAACAGATCCAGTGAGATAGGATTGTAAACGTACTTCGTTAGTTGGACCACCATCTATCACCTTATTTTCCAAAATGATACCTTAAATAAGTTTGGACCTTGGTTGATGTAATGGAATCATGTATGCATGACTTGTGTGTTTTTGTGTTCCAAGGATATGTATGTGTTGTTTGTCTTTGTTTTATCTTAAATTGTGTTGTTCTAACTTTCTATCTTATAAATAGATGCCTATTACCATCAGCACTGTTGAGGAGTTCCAGGTTACCCGCTTTGGTCCTCGTATCGTTGAGCTTACCACCTTACTCAATCTTCCTCTTCCCACCATCATGGTGCATCCACTCACCAAGTTCGAGAGGAAGGACCTCTGGGGCTTCAAGGTGAACCAGCCCGGACGCCAGACAGAGCCTACTACGGAGGCCATCGTCTTCAAGCTTATGCACGATGAGAGGGAGAGAGGCATGGAGGTAGTCATGCAGGACCTGGTAGGACATCTGCTAGGCCGTCACTCCCGACAGGTTAGAGGCACCCACTTCCACGTCTTCGGAAGACGTGATGAGGATGGAGAGTCCATCGACTTCGAGGACAACTCGAGGGACGCAGCAGAGCCGATACGTCTGTATCTGCAGGACTTAGAGTCTCTCATTAGGCACATGGACACAGACAGGCCAATGTCATGCTCAGTAATGATGAGCTCCAGATGCAGCTTCGCGAGAAGGACAAGCTCTTCGCGCAGCAGGACGAGATAGTCAAGGAAATGGAGGCGAAGTTCGAGACCCAGGACCGGAAGTTCAAGAGTCAGGAGAAACGTGTCCAGGATAGGAACAAGAAGATCCGGGACATGACTGAAGAACTGAAGTCCAAAGACTTCGAGCTAGAGCAGCAGCAGATGGTGATTGAGAGGCTTCGTTCCTAGAAGAGGGCTCTCAAGGCCAAGATTGAGTCCTTGACCACTACTATTGAGGAGAACAAGACCGCGATGGAGAACGCAGGTCTTACCTTTGTCGAGGAGGAGATCGATGCTGATGAGTAGACTTGACTACTCGTTTATCTTTTATTATCGTACTTGTTATTTGTGAACTTGTTATTGGACCATCCGACATGTGGATGGCTTGCCACTTGTGTGTTTTACTTTGAGAACTTGTTATCTGGTTGTTGAACTTTTATCTTCTGTTGCATGCTTGTGTTGCTTATGTAATGTAATGTGCATGAAAACATCTATGGGTATCTCATTCTTATCTCTATTTGAACAAACCACAGATGCCTCCCCGTCGCGCAAACCCCAACCCCAACAACATCACTCCAGAAATGCAGCAAATGATGAATGCTCAAACACAGCTCATGCAGATGATGACAACATTCATTCAGAACCAAAACAACAACAACAACAACCCCAATAACAACAACAATAACAACAACAACCCTCTGGGCTTCGATGTTCTCACCAGATTTCTGCGATTGAGGCCAGCTAAGTTCTCGGGGACGACTGATCCCATGGTGGCCAATGATTGGATACGTTCTGTAAACAAGGGCTTAGTAACCGTGGGCTGCACGGATGCTGAAAAGGTCAGATTCGCAGCACATCTACTGGAAGGGCCCGCCGCCACTTGGTGGGACAACTTCCAAATCACCACTCCTATAGATGAGGTGACTTGGGCTATCTTTGAGGAAGGCTTTCACACTGCTCATATCTCGTCAGGAATAATGAGCCTGAAAAAGAAAGAGTTCCACAATCTGAAGCAGCGCCACCGCAGCGTGGCTGAATACATTGAAGAGTTCAACAATCTAGCGCGTTATGCACCGGATGAGGTTGACACAGATGCCAAGAGAAAGGAAAAATTTCTGGAAGGCTTGAATGATGAGCTGAATCTGCAGCTGGCTGTGGCATATGTTCCCACTTATCAGTCGCTCTGTGACAAGGCGGCTATATTGGAGAACAAAATGAAGCAAGTCGAGAGTAGGAAGAGGAAACACTCCGACAAGCACAGCTCGGGATCGTCTCACAAACGATCTCACTATGATGACAGTGGAAGCTCAGGATCCCATAAGCATGGGAAATTTAACAAGCACCACAACCACAACCGTCATGACAACAAGCATCACCGCAGTCATGACAATGACAAATACAAGAACCACAAGAGTGGACATAAGAGCCACCACAGTGGGAATGGTAGTGGAAGTGGAAGTCAGCCTGCTAAAAGGGACATCAGTCAGGTTGAATGCTTCAAATGCAAGAAGATGGGACACTATGCAAATGAGTGCCCTGAAAAGAAAGTTGAAGGACCTGTCAAGCCCAATCCTTTCCAGAAAGGTCAGGTGAACCACATTAATGTGGAGGAGGTCTATGAGGAACCTGACGCTGTTGCTGGTAAGTTCAGACTCAATTCCATTCCAGCATTTGTACTCTTTGATACTGGTGCATCTCATTCATTCATATCAAGAGCATTTGTTGAAATAAATGAACTACCGGTAGAAACTATTGGGTGTCCTATAAAAGTAAGTTCTCCTGGTGGAGAAATGATAGTGAATTCAGGATGCCATGACCTAGTCGTAGAATTTGGGAAGTATAAGTTTCCCGTTAACTTGATAATATTAAACTCCCAAGGTTTGGATGTCATTCTGGGAATGGACTGGATGACTAAGTACAAAGGAGTGATAGATTGTGCCAGCCATACTGTCTCACTCACAACTCCGGAAAATAAAAGGATCAGATTCAAGACCAGCTTTGGAGCAAAAAGGAGTATGCTTAATTCTCTTAAGGGGGTTAGCATGGACAGTGTACCAATTGTGTGTGAGTATCCGGATGTATTCCCGGAAGAATTGCCAGGAATGCCACCAGATAGAGATGTGGAATTTCTGATAGATTTGGTACCAGGTTCTGGACCAATAGCAAAGAGGCCTTATAAGATGTCAGTGGATGAACTGAAAGAAATCAAGAAGCAACTAGGAGAACAGTTGCAGAAAGGATTTATTCAACCAAGTTCTTCATCTTGGGGAGCCCCAGTTTTGTTCGTGGAGAAGAAGGATAGAAGCCAAAGGTTATGCATAGATTACCGTTCACTCAACGAGGTAACTATCAAGAACAAATATCCTATGCCTAGAATCAATGACTTGTTTGATCAGCTAGAAGGAGCATGTCTGTTCTCGAAGATTGATCTCCGGTCAGGCTATTTTCAACTCAAGATAAGAGAGCAAGACATACCTAAAACATCATTCACCACAAGGTATGGATTGTATGAGTATACCGTAATGCCTTTCGGCTTGACCAATGCTCCAGCATACTTAATGAATATGATGAACAAGGTGTTCATGGAATACCTTGACAAGTTTGTTGTCGTTTTCATCGATGACATCTTAGTCTACTCCAAGAGCAAGGAAGAGCATGAAGGACATTTGCGTTTAATACTTGAGAAGTTAAGAGAGCATAAACTTTATGCCAAATTCAGCAAGTGTGAGTTTTGGTTAGAGGAAGTTGGTTTTCTTGGTCATGTTATGACAAAGGATGGTGTGGCAGTTGATCCTGCTAAGGTTTCAGCTGTGACAGAATGGGAATCTCCAAAGAACGTGAAAGAGGTTCGTAGTTTCCTTGGCGTAGCAGGTTACTACAGAAGGTTCATTGAAAATTTATCAAAGGTTGCTAAACCAATGACTAAATTGTTAAAGAAAGACAAGAAGTTTGCTTGGTCTGAAGGTTGTGAAGTCAGCTTTCAGGAATTGAAGAAGAGACTTGTGACAGCACCGGTTCTATGTCTGCCAGATTTGGAAAAGGATTTCCAAGTATATTGTGATGCGTCTCACCAAGGTTTGGGTGCTGTACTTATGCAAGACGGTAAAGTTGTAGCTTATGCCTCGATACAACTCAAAACTCATGAGGTAAACTACCCTACTCATGATTTGGAGTTAGCCTCTGTCGTCCATGCACTCAAAACATGGAGACATTACCTTTTGGGAAAGCGTTGTGAAGTGTTCACGGATCACAAAAGTTTGAAGTATATTTTCACCCAAAAGGAAATCAATATGAGACAAAGAAGATGGTTAGAGCTTATCAAGGATTATGACTTAAGTTTGCAATACCACCCCGGTAAAGCAAATGTAGTAGAAGATGCTCTAAGTCGTAAGGTATTTGTGAATGGCCTTACCAAAGGAGAATTTCCAGATGATTTGTGTACCCAATTCAGAGAACTCAGATTGGAGATTGTGCCTGAAGGACATCTCATGACTTTAGATGTCCAACCCACTTTGTTGGACAAGATTCGAGAAGCTCAAAAGACTGATAAGGAAATTGAAGAGATTAAGGAAAAGATTAGCTAGGGGAAAGCTAAAAATTTCCATGAAGATGAACAGGGTACTTTATGGCATGGGAAACGTATCTGTGTTCCACAAAATCCGGAGTTACGGAAACTGATTTTGCAGGAAGCACACAACTCTCCGTATTCTATTCACCCGGGTAACACCAAAATGTACATGGACATGAAAGAAAGATTTTGGTGGAACAATCTCAAGAGAGACATCGCCGAACATATTGCCTTGTGTGATGTGTGTAGTAGAGTAAAATCGGAGCATCAGAAACCAGCAGGTTTGCTTCAACCATTACCTATTCCTGATTGGAAGTGGGATAAGATTGGTATGGATTTTATTACCGGATTACCAAGGACCAGATCGGGATATGATTCCATATGGGTAGTAGTAGATCGCCTAACTAAAGTGGCTCATTTCATACCCGTGAAGACAACTTATACAAGTGCCAAGTTAGCCAAAATCTACATGAGTAGAATTGTATGTCTACATGGTGTGCCCAAGAGTATTGTGTCTGATAGGGGAACCCAATTCACTTCCCATTTTTGGAGACAGCTACATGAGTCATTGGGAACGAGGTTGGAATTCAGTACTGCTTTTCATCCTCAAACCGATGGACAAATAGAAAGGACTAATCAAATTCTGGAAGACATGTTGAGGGCATGTTCCCTAGACTACGGAGCAAGTTGGGATGAAAGTCTGCCTTACGCAGAATTTTCGTATAACAACAGCTATCAAGCCAACATTGAAATGGCACCGTTTGAGTTTCTCTACGGAAGAAAATGTACCACCCCATTGTTATGGAATGGTGTGGTAGAAAGAAGTTTATTTGGGCCAGATCTTATCAAAGAAGCCGAAGAGAAGGTCAAATTGGTTAAGGACAGGTTGAAGATAGCACAGTCCCGACAGAAAAGCCACGCAGATCCTAAGCGTAGAGAAGTTACCTACAAAGTTGGTGATAGAGCCTATCTTAGAGTGTCACCACTTCGTGGAGTGAAAAGATTCGGAGTCAAAGGAAAGTTGGCACCAAGATACGTTGGGCCATTCAAGATTCGGAGTCGCAAAGGAGAAGTTGCTTATGAAATAGAACTACCAGAATCTCTATCAGCTCTCCATAATGTGTTTCATGTGAGTCAACTTAAGAAATGTCACCCAGAAATGGAAGAAACTACTTTGAAGGATACTATACCTTTGGAGGAGGTTCAACTAGAAAGTGACCTCACATATGAGGAGAAACCTATCAAGATTCTTGAGACCGCAGAAAGAGTCACAAGGACAAAGACTATCAAATTCTGCAAAGTGCAATGGAATCATCATACCGAAGAGGAAGCAACATGGGAAAGGGAAGATGATCTTCGGAAAGACCACCCTCACCTATTTGCTAGCCAATCCAAATCTCGAGGGCGAGATTCACCTTAAGGGGGTTAGATTTGTAACATCCCTAAAATCATGATTTCAAAGTTTGCATATCATTCATGCATGCATATAGAATTAAGATAAATTTCAAACTCATTTCAGAGAAAACAGAAGCACATAGTGCTATCATTTCATGTGAGCAAACTTAAATCAAATGGCCATCCCCATTTGAGAGCTTGAATGTTTTAAACCTAGATTATTTGTCTCCCTTGTTGAATGGATTGAGTGTGGAAATTTGAACCAAGTTTTACAAAATGGAAATGGTTCAAAAACCATTTTTCAAACATTTGCAAATCTTGTGCAAAGCTCCTGATATTTTGTTTCTCCAAGAGTGACCAAGCTTTTGCAAAGCAACCACATGGTTTTATGCCTATATTTGAAACTTTTGCACACTACAAAAACCCCAGAAAGATATGAATTCAAAAAGAATTTGAATTCATATCAAAACCATTCCTGAAAATCAAAACAGAAAAAGAAAAGGACAAAAGAAAAGAAAAGGGTCAGGCGCCAGGATTCTAGCCCAGCAACAGAACTGGCCCAACTAGCCCACCCGGCCTTCCCCTCTCTCTCTCGCACGCGCAAGCGCACCCAAGCAGTCGCTGACAACCAGACCCCACCTCCTCTCTGCGCGTTTCGCTGACGAGCGGGCCCTCTCCACGTCACCCTCGTCTTCCCCAAATCACGCCCGACCCCGTCGCCGGCCGTTTCCTCCGCCCTTCACTGCCGCGATTGATTCTCGCTTAATTGCCATTGATTCCATGCTTAATCGCCGCTCCCCTCTCGCCTACAAAACCCCCTCTGCACCGCGGCCACTTCCCCCCACTCTCCTCGCTCACTCCGCCACCAGGCTGCGCGCATTAGCCCTCGAAACCTCGCAGTACCGACGACTCCGGCGACTAATTCCGGTGAGCCTCGACCGCCCCCCTCTCTCTGGTTCAAACTGTCATGTCCAGCTTGATTTTGCGCAACCCCTGATACTTTTCTTTTGCCTGCTCGTGACCCAGGTCGTTGATCCCGTTCACGACCGCAACCATCTGCGCCGTCGCTCGACTCCGGCGAGCAATAGCGGTAAGTTCCATGCGCCCCTCGCTTTCCCTTTGTCACCAGTTGATTCGCCAGTCACTTGCGCATCTTCTGAACCCTCTGCCTTGTGCTAGGGCGATGCCACACCTCGGCAACGACCTCGACTGCAAGCGACAGACGCCGCCGCAACTCCGACGAGCCCCAGAGACCGTACCCATGCACCCCTTGCCCAGCCACCACCACGTTGAGCTTCGCCTCGACCTTGTGGATCTGGTAAGCACGCCCTTTCCTCCCCGAGCGATCTAGAACGTTAGCGCCGCCGCTGTCAGAGCACTCCGCCGCTCGCCGTCGCCGCGCGCCGCCAGGACATGGTCGCTTGATCGAGAGCCCTTGGATCTGGATCCAACGCGTAGAATTAGATCTTTTAGCGAACCGTTAAGGACAGATCTGGACCGTGTGTTTTAAATAGATCTAACGGCGCGGGAAGGTGATCCTGAGCGAAGCGGTATCAACCAATAGGATTAAGACGCGTGGCTAGGGTTTGATTCAAAAACAGAATTCAAATCAGATTTAGATCCAAAATTCAAATGGCTATAACTTTTGATTCCCACGTTAGATTTTTGCAAATTTTATATCGTTGGAATCAGGGAGACAAGCTCTTTCTGTTTATGCAATGTGTTTAGCAAAAAGTTTCTGTTAAAATGACTTTTATGCAGAAACTTATTTAGGACCATTTTGAGTATAGAATTTATTTAGTAAATTGTTTTAGTGCTAAATAAGTTTAGCTAGCAAGTTTTTGACTTGGTTATGTTTCTGTATCATGCACTTGGTTGGTGGTGTTTTAAAAATCATCACTTTGCATTCTTGCATGCATGCATATATATTTTTGTTTGTATATGAATTGTGTGTAATTTTGTGCTACAAATTTTTGTGTAGATTTTGCTAGTGATTGTGATTGTGAAGAGTGCTACTCTCCCCATTACCAAGGCAAGTGATACTTCATGAATATTTTCATCCCTATATTTTGTATAAGCATTAGAAATATTTTGCTAAGTCTTGCATGGTACTTTTGCCAAATGCTATGTTGGGAAATCCTAAGTAGTTGTAGAATTGTAGAATTGCTAGGAAATTTCCTAAGTTAAGTTACTATGCCATGCTTAGCCTAGCTAGTAGCAAACAAGGGTTGGTAAAGTATCTACATGCTATGATGAAAATATTTCTAAGTCTTTGGACTTAGGTTTTCTTAATAAAACAACTAAGTCAATGAACCTCCTGGCTGGAATGGGACTTGAATGGTGGTTTTTGGTTGAGTGGTTACACAAGGCCCATGGACATGGTTTACCTTGTGTATCTCACTTGTGGTATGCCACCCAAACACAAAGGGATTTTGGAGGCCAAGTGTTGAGAAGCTTATAGTGCAGCCACTTGGCAATATGGGCTCTGCCTTGATCAAATAGGTTGCTAGAACTTAGTCATTTGGACAGTTGGTGGTAGTGGGATGATAGGTTGGAACGCGTCCATTTGGCTAAGGGAAGGCTTCTGAAAGGTCCTGTCTTGGGAAACCAAGTCTGGTGGGGAAAGTGCACAACCTCTGCAGATGGAAAATCTAAGTACTTAGCCAAGTCCATGGCAATGGACAACTTGAGCATCAAGACATGGAAGCTCTCAAGAATCTCATCACTCCAACTTCTAAGTAAAAATTTGTGGGTGAACAAGGGTGAAGGACCCCAATGTCTATTGGTGGTTTCTTGGGAAAGTTTTTGACAAAGAAAAACTTAGTGTTTTCAACTAATAGGAAAAACCTATTTTGAGCAAAGCAAGCCAAGCTACACTTAGCCAAAATGCATATAGTAATATAGTCCACTTAAAATTTACTAAGGTATCACTTGCCAATACTATTCCAAAGTATTGACCCACTGTGGCTGTAACTTGTGATGTTGCAGGTTACTCCGATGATGATTAGGTGTCATGAGTCTACACTCAACATGCTTGCCTGTGGCACATGAAGATGAAGACTTATGTTTATTTACTTATTCCAAAACTCTTGTATTAGGCCTGTGGCCCTGAGTTGTAAAAGACTATGATTTATCTCTGGAATGGATGTAATAAATGACCTTTGTATCTGTGTACTTCATCTTAAACTGTGGATGCTAGCAATGATCCAGGGACTAGCATTGCAATCACAGGGATCCTTTTCCTTTACAAAGGAGGGATCTTACAGTCTTGATCAAGCACTCTTCTAGCATCGATTTGAGCTTGTCTCAAGGCTGTTTGTGTGGATCTTCCTTGAGTAATTGACTTGGCACCACTTGACATCCTGGAGAATGAATCAAGCTCCTCTTCACTAGAGTTGTCACCTTGATCAACATGTTGAGGGTCCACAGCTTGTCTTTGGCTTGGGTCATTGCCCTCCTCGGTGGATGGAGCTTGTTGATGTTGTGAAGATGAGGTCTCCACTTGAGTAGAGCATAGTTCTTCTCGATCCGCCATAAGGGGTTCCTCAACGGGGTGGATATACCCCACACCCATTCTCCTATGGTATCCTGAGGCATTTCATCATCTGCATCACAAGCATCAACACACCCCCTTGGGGACCATCATATTCTTTGAAGGTCACACTACAAGATTCTATGATGGCTCCGGAGAGCTTATCATAGATTCTATAAGTGTGAGATTCGTGACCATAGCCAACAAAAATACCCTCAAATGCTTTAGACTCGAATTGGGACAAACGAACACCTTTTATGAGACAGAAACACTTACAACCGAACACCCAGAAGTAAGATATGTTGGGATTGTTACCGGTAAGTATTTCATATGGACTCTTGTTGATTTCTTTGCGGAGGTAGAGCCAGTTTGATGCATGGCAACCAAAAGTTGTATGGAGATTTAAACTCCGCCAACATGGACCTATCCATCTCAATAAGTGTCCAGTTCTTCCTCTCGACCACACCATTTTGTTGAGGGGTATATGCAACGGAATATTGGTGTTTTATCCCCTCACCACTAAGGAAATCATTCAAGGTGTAGTTCTTGAACTCGGTGCCGTTGTCACTTCTTATAATCAACGCGGGAAGATTGTATTGACGTTGAACCATGTTGATGAAGTCGATAAAGGTCTTTTGGGTCTCACTCTTCAACTTGAAGAAATATATCCAGGAGTATCTTGAAAAGTCATCAACACTCACCAAACAATATTTCTTCCCACCAAGACTTGCATGAGATGGAGGACCAAAGAGATCCACATGAAGGACCTCCAAGATCTTGGTTGACTTGATGTGGTTCTTTGGCTTGTGGGGAGCATCATGCATTTTTCCTAGAACACAAGCCCTGCAAACACGATCTTTGGCAAAGGAAACATTTTATTTTAGTCCAACAATATGGCCCTCCTTGTGGAGAATTTGCAAAGTTCTCATATTAACATGGGCTAGTCGGCGATGCCATAACCAACCCACATCGGCCTTTCCGAATAAGCACATCGCACTTGTAGTGGTTTTCCCCGAAAAGTCCACCACATACAAGTCATGTTCGACGTACCCAACGAAAGCAACCTTGAGAGACTTGCTCCACATGAGGACCACAATATCATTATCAATAAAGACGGCAAAGCCCATCTTTACAAGAGCAAAGACTGAAAGTAAATTGTATCCAAGGGTCTCAACAAGAATGACGTTCACGAGTGTAATGTCATGAGCAACCACTACCTTGCCGAAACCCATTACCTTAGACTTTGACTTGTCGGCATATGTCACGGTGATTTGATCATCATTTGGCTTTAAGTCCTTGACAATAGACGAGCTTCCGGTCATATGACTTGTGTGAAGGGTTTCGCAGCATAGTAAATCAAAATTTTCTACGGAAGCGAACAGAGGGAAAGCCAAGATCTAATCTAGGAGATGCAAACAACGAGAGAGATTGGGTTAGATCTTCATACCCTTGAAGATTCGCACAGCGGAACATTCGTCGGAACGTGGGTGATGTAGTCGTACTCGCTTCTCCTCCTCGCGATCCGATCCGATCTAGCACCACAAGTGGCGGTGCCTCCGTGAGATGCACACGTGCGGCACCTCGACGTCTCCTCCTTCCTCGGACCAGCAAGTATGGTGGAGAGATAGATTGGATCTACAGCACGACGGCGTGGTGTATATGGTGGAGAATTTCTGCCGCAGGGCTTCGCCTACAAACAGTCGGGAGGGAGAGAGGAAGGCAGCAGGGTGGCTAGGGTTGGAAGGGAAGGTGTGTGAGGAGGAGGGGCACCCTAGCCCTCTATATATAGAGGGGGAGGGGGCGGCCAGCCCTAGCCCCTCCTCCAAGCCTTGGGCCGGCGGCCAAGGGATAAGGAGGAGTGGGGGGATAGGGTTCTATCTCCAGTTTAAACGATTTAAACTTTCCCTTATCTAGAAATTCTATCTCTAGATTTAAACGAGTTAAATCTATCTAGAATCGGATGGGCCCTATGGGGCCTTGTGCCCCTGGCCCAATGCGGCCAGGACACTCCCTCATAGGCCCATTCCCCCTCCCGGAAGGTGGGACCACGTTGGCCCCCTTCCGGAAGGTTCTAGAAGCTTCCGGTACAATACCGATTAATCCGAAACAATTCCGAACTCCAAAAACTGCACTGCCTTATATGAATCTTATTCTCCGGACCATTCCAGAACCTCTCGTGATATCACGGATCCCATCCGAGACTCCGAACAAAAAATTCATAAACCAAGTATCCAATCTATCCTAGCGTCGAGACACGTTAAGTGTGTGACCCTGCGGGTTCGAGAATATGCAGACATGATCTTCTATCAATAATCAACAGCGGGGTCTGGGCACCCATATTGACTCCCACACATTCATCGATGATCATATCGGATGAACCACGATGCCAGGATTCAATCAATCCCATATATATATTCCCTTCGTCTCGCGATATTTTACTTGCCCGAGATTCGATCGTCGGTATCGTCATACCTAGTTCAATCTCGTTCACAGCAAGTACTTTACTCGTTCCATAATCCGATATCACTTTGTGATTAACTCCTTAACCACATGCTTGCAAGCGGTGTTGATATCGATTACCGAGTGGGCCCGAAGTATATCTCTCCGACTTGGGAGGGACAAATTCCATCTCGATACATACAACCCAACAGATACTTTCCGATCACCTGAGAGACACCTTTATGATCACCCTCTCATAGGATGATGTTTGATGGCCTCAAAGCTTTCTTCCGATACCAGGGAGTTGTATTATCTCATGGTCTAAGGAATACAATATTTGACATAGGAAAAGCTTCGCAAAGACGAACACGATGACACGATCTAATTGCTTCGCTTAGTTTGGGTCTGTCCACCATATCATTCTCCCAATGATATGGTCTCATTATCAATTGACAACTCATGTCTATGGTTAGGAAACCTTAACCATCATAGATCAATGAGCTAGTCCATAGAGGCGTACTAGGGACACGGTGTTGTTCACAAACCACACAAGTATTAATGTTTCCGCTTAATACAATTCTAGCATGGAATATAAACTTTATCATGAACAAGAATTATAATAATAACATCTTTATTATTGCCTCTAGGGCATAATTCCAACAGTCTCCCACTTGCACTAGAGTCAATAATCTAGTTTACATTTGGCAACAATCTCACACCCATGGCACTGAGGTGCTGATCATGTTTTACACGTGGAAGAGGTTTAGTCAATGGATCTGCGACATTCAGATCTGTATGTACTTTGCTGATCTTCAGATCTCCATCTGCTATATAATCTCGGATTATATGAAACTTGTGGTTGATATGCTTGGTCTTTGGATGATATCTTGGTTCCTTAGCGAGTGCTATGGCGCCAGTGTTGTCACACAATATCTCCAGTGGGTCCAATGCACTTGGAACCACGCCAAGCTCAGTGATGAAGTTTCTGATCCAAACTCCTTCACTTGACGCTTCTGCAGCAGCCATGTATTCCGCTTCTACTGTAGATCCCGCGATCCCGCTTTGCTTGCAGCTTCTCTAGCTCATAGCTCCTCCATTCAAAATATACACGTATCCTGTCTGAGATTTAGAATCATCCTTGTCGGTGTTGAAACTAGCATCGACGTAACCTTTTACGACGAGCTGTTCATCACCCCCATAGACTAAGAACATTTCTTTAGTCCTATTTAGGTACCTTAGGATGTTCTTCACGGCTGTCCAGTGTTCCACTCCTGGATCACTTTGTTATCTGCTCGTCAAACTAAGAGCATTGGACACATCCGGTCTAGTACACAACATGGCATACATGATGGAACCTATGGCCGAGGCATAAGGCACTTTGCTCATAGCTTCCCTATCATTTACCGTAGCTGGACACTGAGCCTTGCTCAATATCTTACCTGACAACATAGGCACTGAACCTTTCAATGCCTTATCCATTCTGAACCTTTTCAGAACTTTGTCTAGGTATGTACTCTGGCTTAAAGCTATCAGGCGTCTTTGTCTATCTCTATAGATTTTTATGCCCAATATATAAGCAGCTTCACCTAGGTCTTTCATTGAAAAACACTTGTTCAAATAACTCTTCACATCATTAAGCATGTTGATGTCATTTCCAATAATCAATATGTCATCCACATATAGTACCAGAAACGTCACCGAGCTCCCACTCACTTTCTTGTAGATGCAAGCTTCGTAGCAATTTGGAACAAATCCAAAGCTTTTGATCACTTGATCAAAACGAAGGTTCCAACTCCGAGATGCTTGCTTCAGTCCATAAATGGAACGCTAAAGTTTGCATACTTTATCAGCATCCTTAGGATCGACAAAACCTTCGGGTTGCATCATATACAACTCTTCATCAATGTTGCCATTGAGGAACGCAGTCTTGACATCCATCTGCCATATTTCATAATCATGAAACGCAGCAATTGCTAATAAAATTCGAATAGACTTAAACATCGCTATGGGAGAGAAAGTCTCATCGTAGTCAACACCTTGAACTTGTCGAAAACCTTTCGCGACAAGCCGTGCTTTATAGACGGTAACATTACCATCCGCGTCCGTTTTCTTCTTGAAGATCCATTTGCACTCAACGGCCTTTCGGTCGCTAGGAGGGTCCACCAAAGTCCATACTTGGTTTTCGCTCATGGATCCCAATTCGGATTTCATGGCTTCTAGCCATTTCTCGGAGTCTGGGCTCATCATCGCTTCCTCATAGTTCGTAGGTTCACTGTCTTCTACTAACAAGACTGTCAGGACAGGGTTGCCATACCACTCAGGAGGGGCACGCGACCTTGTCCACCTGCGACGTTCAGTATCAGCATCGTCCGAAGCTTCATGATCCTTGTCATTAGCTTCCTCTATTGTTGGTGCAGGCGGCACTGGAACAATTTCAGGTGCTGCGCTACTCTCCAATTCAAGAGAAGGTTCAATAACCTCGTCTAGCTCTACTTTCCTCCCACTCACTTCTTTCGAGAGAAACTCCTTCTCAAGAAAGGAACCGTTCTTTGCGACAAACACTTTGCCTTCGGTTCTGTGATAGAAGGTATACCCAATAGTTTCCTTAGGGTATCCTATGAAGACGCATTTCTCCGCTTTGGGTTCGAGCTTGTCGGGCATCAACTTCTTGACGTAAGCTTCGCATCCCCAAACTTTAAGAAACGACAACTTAGGTTTAGCACCAAACCACAGTTCATACGGTGTCGTCTCAACGGATTTAGATGGAGCCCTATTTAAAGTGAATGCAGCGGTTTCTAATGCATAACCCCAAAAAGATAACGGCAAATCAGTAAGAGACATCATCGATCGGACCATATCTAATAGGGTTCGATTCCGGCGTTCAGACACACCATTGCGCTGTGGTGTTCCGGGTGGCGTGAGTTGTGAAACGATTCCACTTGCTTTGAGATGCGTGAGAAAATCATAACTTAAATATTCGCCCCCACGATCGGATCGTAGAAACTTAATCTTTCTGTTACGATGGTTCTCCACTTCATTCTGAAATTCTTTGAACTTTTCAAACGTTTCAGATTTATGTTTCATTAAATAGATATACCCATATCTACTTAAATCATCGGTAAAAGTGAGAAAATAGAGATATCCACCGCGCGTCGAAACACTCATCGGTCCGCATACATCGGTATGTATGATTTCCAACAAGTCCGTTGCTCGCTCCATCATACCGGAGAACGGGGTTTTGATCATCTTGCCCATGAGACATGGTTCGCATGTGTCAAATGATTCAAAATCAAGAGACTCCAAAAGTCCATCAGAATGGAGTTTCTTCATGCGCTTTACACCAATACGACCTAGACGACAGTGCCACAAATAAGTAGTATTATCACTATCTACTTTGCATCTCTTAGCCTCAATGTTATGGATGTGTGTTTCATCCCTTTCGAGATTTAGAAGAAATAAACCATTCACAAGAGGTGCATGACCATAAAAGATGTTACTCATATAAATAGAACAACCATTATTCTCCGATTTAAATGAATAACCGTCTTGCAATAAACACGATCCAGAAATAATGTTCATGCTCAACGCAGGCACATAATAACATTTATTAAGGTTTAAAACCAATCCCGAAGGTAAAACTAAGGAGAGCGTGCCGACGGCCATCACATCAACTCTTGATCCGTTGCCAACGTGCATCGTCACCTCATCCCTCGCAAGCCGCCGTCTATTCCGTAGCTCCTGCTTCAAGTTACAAATATTAGCAACCGAACCAGTATCAAATACCCAGGCACTACAACGAGGGCTAGTAAGGAAAACATCAATAACATGTATATCAAATATACCTTTGATGGTGCCAGCCTTCTTGTTCGCTAAGTACTTCGGACAGTTGCGCTTCCAGTGACCCTTGTCCTTGCAATAGAAGCACTCAGTTTCTGGCTTGGGTCCAGACTTGTGCTTCTTCTCAGCAGGGGCAACGCGTTTGTCGCCTCCTTTCTTGAAGGGCTTTTTTGCACCCTTACCTTTCTTAAAGGAGGGCTTGTTGACCATCAACACATGATTATCCTTTTTGATGTCCACCTCCGCAGCCTTTAGCTTTGCGAAGAGCTCGGTGATCGTATCAGTGGAACCAATCTGATTATGAGTCACTACAAAACTTTTGTAGCTGGGAGGGAGTGATTGCAGAACCCTGTCAATCTTGAGCTCCTCTGGAATCTTGCAGTCCAGTTGCTCAAGGCGTTGAGTGTAGCCCGACATCTTAATGGCGTGCTCACTAACGGAACTCCCTTCCTCCATCTTGCAGTTAAAGAACTTCTCAGAGATCTCATATCTCTCAGAACGGGCCTGAGTCTGGAACATAGTTTTCAACTCTTCGAGAATCTCAAAGGGCCCGGGATAGTTTTCAAAACAATTTTGAAGTTCCGGTTCCATAGCAAACAACATGGTGCTCTTAATCACACCATAATCATCTTTGCGCGACTGATAGACAGCTTTCTCATCAGCCGGCGCAGTTGCAGCAGGGGGGTTACCTAACGCTTTCTCAAGGACATAGTTTTTTTGTCCGCCAGATAGAATGATTCTTAGATTGCGGAACCAGTTGGTGAAGTTAGACCCATTGTTTCTAAGCTTTTCTTTCTCAGCAAAAATGTTGAAGTTGAAGTTGGACTTGGCCATGTGATCTACAGTATTGGCAAGTACAATTTAGACTATGCTCATGATAAATAGTTCAACTTAATCAAATTACTAGATGAACTCCCACTAAATTCAACATCCCTCAAGTTGTTTAGTGAACACGATCCAAATTCACCACACCTAATCCGATCTTCACGAGAAGAGATGTGGCTTCAATGGTGGACAACGAAGTGTCGATCATATTATTCATATGACTCATGCTTAACCTTTCGGTTCATGTGTTCCGAGGCCATGTCTGTACATGCTAGGCTCGTCAAGTCAAACCCAAGTATTTCCGCGTGTGCAAAACTGGCTTGCACCCGTTGTATGTGAGCGTAGAGTCTATAGCACCCGATCATCACGTGATGCTTGGACACGACGAACTTTCGCAACGGTGCATACATGGGGAGAACACAGTTTTATCTTGATCTTTAAGTGAGGAATCATCTTATAATGCTACCGTCGCGATCTAAGCATAATAAGATACATAAAAGGATAAACATCACATGCATATAACTTTATGTGACATGGTATAGCCAATCTTCGCGCAATGATCTCCATCTTGTGCGTTCCGGCATGATCTCCATCACTTCACCATGATTGCCTCCACCACGAATAGCAACTACAACTATTGCTAACTACTTAGCGATAAAGTAAAGCTATTACATGGCGTATAAGAAGTTGACTCACAGGTCATACACAATTATAAAGACAACCATATGGCTCCTGCCGGTTGTGTACTCATCGACATGCAAGTCGTGAAACATTACAAAACATGATCATCGCATACAATATACACATCACATCTTGGGCCATACCATATCACAGAAAACACTCCCTGCAAAAACAAGTTAGACGCCTCTACTTTGTTGTTGCATGTTTTACGTGGCTTATGGGAGTAGATGCTAAGAACGATTCTTACCTACGGAAAGCCACAACGGTGATATTATGGTTGCCAAACTCCGGTGTTAATCCCATGACAACTATAGTGAGAGAAACTGACATCCACCAGCCGCATGTATGGTACAAGCCACACGTCAAGTGCGGAGCCGGTCTCGCGAACGATGTCGCGTAAGGTTGGCCTGGACCGCTTCAATCTCACTATCCCGCGTCATAAGAAGAACACAAACAAGAGGCTTGCAACAGAAAACATCAACGCCCGCAACAACCATGTTGCGTTCTACTCGTGAATCACATCTACACATAGATCTAGCTCTGATACCACTGAAGGGTTTCGCAGCATAGTAAATCAAAATTTTCTACGGAAGCGAACAGAGGGAAAGCCAAGATCTAATCTAGGAGATGCAAACAACGAGAGAGATTGGATTAGATCTTCATACCCTTGAAGATTCGCACAGCGGAACGTTCGTCGGAACGTGGGTGATGTAGTCGTACTCGCTTCTCCTCCTCGCGATCCGATCCGATCTAGCACCACAAGTGGCGGTGCCTCCGTGAGATGCACACGTGCGGCACCTCGACGTCTCCTCCTTCCTCGGACCAGCAAGTATGGTGGAGAGATACATTGGATCTACAGCACGACGGCGTGGTGTATATGGTGGAGAATTTCTGCCGCAGGGCTTCGCCTACAAATAGTCGGGAGGGAGAGAGGAAGGCAGCAGGGTGGCTAGGGTTGGAGGGGAAGGTGTGTGAGGAGGAGGGGCGCCCTAGCCCTCTATATATAGAGGGGGAGGGGGCGGCCAGCCCTAGCCCCTCCTCCAAGCCTTGGGCCGGCGGCCAAGGGATAAGGAGGAGTGGGGGGATAGGGTTCTATCTCCAGTTTAAACGATTTAAACTTTCCCTTATCTAGAAATTCTATCTCTAGATTTAAACGAGTTAAATCTATCTAGAATTGGCTGGGCCCTATGGGGCCTTGTGCCCCTGGCCCAATGCAGCCAGGACACTCCCTCATAGGCCCATGCCCCCTCCCGGAAGGTGGGACCACGTTGGCCCCCTTCCGGAAGGTTCTAGAAGCTTCCGGTACAATACCGATTAATCCGGAACAATTCCGAACTCCAAAAACTGCACTGCCTTATATGAATCTTATTCTCCGGACCATTTCGGAACCTCTCGTGATATCCCGGATACCATCCGAGACTCCGAACAAAAAATTCATAAACCAAGTATCCAATCTATCCTAGCGTCGAGACACGTTAAGTGTGTGACCCTGCGGGTTCGAGAATATGCAGACATGATCTTCTATCAATAATCAACAGCGGGGTCTGGGCACCCATATTGACTCCCACACATTCATCGATGATCATATCGGATGAACCACGATGCCAGGATTCAATCAATCCCATATATATATTCCCTTCGTCTCGCGATATTTTACTTGCCCGAGATTCGATCGTCGGTATCGTCATACCTAGTTCAATCTCGTTCACAGCAAGTACTTTACTCGTTCCGTAATCCGATATCACTTTGTGATTAACTCCTTAACCACATGCTTGCAAGCGGTGTTGATATCGATTACCGAGTGGGCCCGAAGTATATCTCTCCGACTTGGGAGGGACAAATTCCATCTCGATACATACAACCCAACAGATACTTTCCGATCACCTGAGAGACACCTTTATGATCACCCTCTCATAGGATGATGTTTGATGGCATCAAAGCTTTCTTCCGATACCAGGGAGTTGTATTATCTCATGGTCTAAGGAATACAATATTTGACATAGGAAAAGCTTCGCAAAGACGAACACGATGACACGATCTAATTGCTTCGCTTAGTTTGGGTCTGTCCACCATATCATTCTCCCAATGATATGGTCTCATTATCAATTGACAACTCATGTCTATGGTTAGGAAACCTTAACCATCATTGATCAATGAGCTAGTCCATAGAGGCGTACTAGGGACACGGTGTTGTTCACAAACCACACAAGTATTAATGTTTCCGCTTAATACAATTCTAGCATGGAATATAAACTTTATCATGAACAAGAATTATAATAATAACATCTTTATTATTGCCTCTAGGGCATAATTCCAACATTGTGCAACCACTATCGAGCACCCACGTTGACCCTCCGAAAGCATATGTCTACAAAATATCAAGCTAATATTTAGGTACCCATTTTTCAATGGGTCCTCTTTTGTTAGCGACAAGAGTCTTGGGGACCCAAATAGACCAATAAATATAACCATCATATGGGCCAACATATTGTGCATACACATCACCATAATAATCATGCATTAGAACATAGTGAGGGTTAGCACTTCCCGCAAAGTCCTCATGAGACTTAGTTTTACCACTTGTGGTCTTACTATCCACAATGACCTTGTTTTTCTCTTGTGCGGGCTTGGCCTTCTTTTTGTTGTTCTTCTTCTTGGTCTTTGAGACAAAACCAATGCCCCCTTTCTCACCACTAGGCTTTTGCTTACTCAAAAGATCATCAATGGACTTGTTGCCTTGTGGAAATGTGGCCTTGGCTAGGTACCCCTTCAATCTAGCATTTTCTTCAAGAATAGTTGTACTACTAGATGGAATGAAGTTACTAGGTGAAGGAATATTGGTCAATTGAGTTTGAAGCGTTTCATAGGACTTTGTGAGTGACAAGAGTTCACTTTCCAATGCCTTGTGAGCCTTGTTAAGTGATCTAAAGTCCTCGACAAGTTTTTTATGAACCACACCAAACTCAATCTTGTCCTTTTTAGCCTTTTTATATTTAGCAATAGCATGATCACGTTCCTTGATGAGTCTATTAACAATTACATCAGTGGCCTCATCAAGCCCTTCAAGTTTTAGTTCAAGAGACATTCTAGTCTCTTGTTCTTCTTCTAGAGCATTATTTAGGGCTTCTATCTCAATCATTTGTTCATTCCCAAGTTTGCATCTTGCATCTAGAAGCTCTTGAGTGTGGGAGAGTTGATCTAAGACGTTCCCAAAGTGCATCTTGGTATCCCCTTGTAAGTTAGTCACAAATTCATCAAAAGCAACTAATTCTCGTTTTACTTCAAGAGACATCTCATCATATATTTCATCATTAGTTAAGGGAGTGGGGTGAGATGATGAGGATACCTCTGTTCCTCTTTCCATAAGGCAAGTGACGTTCTTGTTGGAAGTATTCTCATTTGGAGAATCGAAGAGGGACAATGTCGGAGTAGAAGTAGTGGCTAGAGCAGCAACACCACTTGATGTTCCCTCTTCCTCATCTTCATTGTCGGAGGAGAATTCTTCATGAGTGATCAATACAATCTCACCCTTCTTCTTATTGTTGGGATTCTTCTTGATGAAGGGCTTCTTGTAAGGTGCTTTGGAAGCTATCTTTGGCACAAGGTTGCCACCATGATCTTCTCTTCTCTCATAGGGACAACTGGCCAGGAAGTGATTTCGGTCGCCACAATTGTAACAAGTTCTCAATCTTGGGGGATTTCCTCTTTGTCCATTGGGGTTGATTTTTCGTAGCATTTCCATTTTAGCCTTGGCGGGGTTCTTCCATAAGTTGTTTGCATAGAAGGCCATATATTGACCATGAAACTTCTTGACATCATCGAGGTTTCTCATGGATAGACCTTCATCACTATCATCTCCATCTCTATGTTCCACAACATTGGCCTTCAATGCAAGGTTGACAACATTGCTCATTCCAAGGGCCCGAGCACGGGCATCTTTGGCATTCTTGGCGGCAACCTTAAATGAAGCCATCTATTGCATAACTTCATTGGAGGTCATGAGATGGTAGTTGTGTCTTCCTTGTAGGCTCTTAAATTCAGTGGGCTCAAAGGGCATGAGTGCACTCACATATTTTCTTTTTATCCAAGCATCATCCACGTGTGAGGCACCAACATTCCTAAAGGCGGTGGCGGTGGATTTGAGCCTACGATACATGTCTTCATGATTTTCATCTTCCTTCATATAGAAGCCTTCGACTTCATTGCTTAGTGCATCATACCGGTTCCTCTTCATGATCTCATTCCCAATAAACAACACTGTGAGAGCATCCCAAGCTTCCTTGGCGGTGTTGAGGTGCTCAATGTGTGGGTAGTACTTTGTACCCTCACCTTGTTGAATCATGTGCAAGGCGGTGGCATTGAGTTGACTATTGACAACTTCTCTTCTTGTCAAGTTGTTTGGATCCCTAATATAGAGTCCTTGTTCAATGATGGTCCATAGTTCAATGCAAGAGCTGCGCATATGAGTTTTCATTAGAGATTGCCATTGAGGAAAAGTAGATGCTTCTAGTTTTGGTGGGTCTCATCTATTCTTTATATGAGGGTGAGGAATTGGAGGGTCAGGAGAGTACCATGGATGAGACTCATGGTTCTCACCCTTCCCACCATCCCTTTTTGTGGATGAGTTAGTGTTGTCTTGATTACCCCCCATCATCATTCCCTTGGGAGATACCGGAGCATTCCCTTTAGGTACTACTGACGGAGGCTCCTCTTGAGGAGAAGGGGATGATGAGTTGTCTTTGTCTTTAAGAAGTTGCTCAAGCATTTTCTTGACTTCGTTGACGAAGGAAGAGATCAATCTTGTTTCCAAGTTTTGAGATCTTCCATGGTCACCATGGTAGGATCACTACCACCTTCCCCATCGTTGCTACCCATATTTTCTTAGGCGATAAAGCCCGAATAAAGAGCCGAGGCTCTGATACCAATTGAAAGGATCGTATGGGCACCTGGAGGGGGGGGGGGGTGAATAGGTGCTACTTCAAATTTTCTTATTTTTCAAGTTAGGTTTTAACAAGAAAGGTAAATTCTCTAGAGTATGCAACTAAGGTGAATTTACCTATATGACAAACGAGTACAACCTAGCACAAGACTAAGCACGAACAAGTAAAGAACGGTGCGGTAAAGGATAGAAGTAACCAAAGTGGTGGACGCGGAGACACAAGGATTTGTTTCCCGTGGTTCCTTCCTTTTGAGGGGAAGTAAGTCTACGTTTGGAGAGGGGTGGTATCAAACCACCTACGCCATGAAAGGCCTCCCTTGTTCTCCGATGAACCTCACCCCGATGGGTTCGATTCACCTCTTCCACTATATCGGAAACCTTTAAGGTGGAAGCCGGCACCTTTACAACAAGTTCAAGGCACACATCCACAACTTAATTGGAGTCTCCCGGATACAAGCAAGCTGTCAAACAATCAAAGACAAGCTTGTAAGGACCAAATCTAGAACTAGAGTTTCTAAAGAAACACTAGAGCAAGGGGCCCTCAAGTGAATGAGGGGAAAATGAAGATCTCTTTTGGTGAACTAGTAGATCAAGGGCTCCTCCTTAGATTCTCCAAAGATCAAAGACTTTGGATGGTTGAGTGAAGAGATCTTGGCGATTTGGTGGCTCAAATGGAGGTGGTGGTCTTCAATGCAACGAGCACCTTGTCCCAAGGTAGGTGGAGGGGTATTTATACCACTTGGAGGAATCTGCCCGTTGGTGCATTAAATGCACCGGTACTACCGGTACTCAAGAGGTAGTACCGTCACAACCGAGACTATCGATCAAGTACCAGAACAAGTACTGGAGAGGTCACCACGTGGTCGAGCCAGTCACGGTCAAGTCCGGAACCACCTTGCGGTACTACCCCCAAGCGGTAGTACCGGTCACAAGACGCGGTACTACCGGTCAGGGCGGTAGTACCGGTCCCAAGTACCGGTTGGTACTGAGCGAGAAGGGAAGGCCTAGTCCTTCCTCAGCGTTGTCCGGTACTGCCGAGCGGCACTACCGTGTCCAAGCGGTAGTACCGCTTGCCACAAGCGGTACTACCGGTTGGAGCGGTAGTGCCGCTCTGCGGTACCGGGTGGTACTGAGAAAAATCGAGGCCTGCCCACCTTAGTCAGATGCTACCGGTACTAGGGGGCGGTAGTACCGGAGTCAAGCGGTAGTATCGGTTGGTACAACAGGTACTACCGGTCAGATCTGGTGACTTTGGCCAGTGCAACCAAGGGCATCAATATTTGTGCCACAATCTAGAAATCCTGAGATGCACTTAGCGCACGATTAAACCGATAGGTGTGTTATCATCAAACATCAAAATCTCAGGAATAGGAAATGCTCTTTCATACGTGCGCCCACCTGTTCTACTTGTAGACCATCGACGACACGAAGGTGGAGGCCCTCACCGCGGAGCTCGACGCCACCACACTCTCCGAGGCCGGAGTCATGACCTACGGGCCGGTCGATGCGACCGCCTTCGTCGTCTCCCTTCATGCCATGGCAGACATCAAGACGGCAAAGACGATGTTGCTTCCAGCGACGATCAACGGGGAGCGTCTCACCGCGCTCGTGGACACGGGTTCGGCGCACAACTTCCTGTCCAGGGACTCCATGCACCGTCTCGCACTTCAGCCGGCGGGTGCAGAAAAGTTCAGCGTCACCGTCACCAACGGGGACTGCCTTACTTGCCATGGTGTGGCGCCGTAGGTTCCCGTCCTCATCGGCGACGAGCCTTTCTCCCCGCAGCTTCAGTTGATGGCGGCCGCACTTGACGAGGCACATCCACTCCTGGCCGACCTCTGCAGCAGCACAACGACATCTTCGACGAGCCATAGGGCCTCCCACCCGCGTGGACCTGTGACCATCGCATCCACCTGCTGCTGGACACGGCGCCTGTCATCGTGCGCCCGTACCGGTACCCCCAGCTGCAGAAGGACGAGCTCGAGCGCCAGGTGGCGGTCATGCTCGTGCAGGGCATCATCCGGATTTCGACATCGCCGTTCTCCGCCCCGGTGATCCTTGTGCACAAGACCGACGGCACATGGTGCTTCTGCATCGACTACCGTGCCCTCAACGCTGTGACGTCCAAGGACAAGTTCCCCATCGCCGTCGTGGATGAGCTCTTGGACGAGCTACATGGAGCGCGCTTCTTCACCAAGCTCGACCTGCGCTCGGGCTATCATTAGGTGCGCATGCACCCGGACGACATCGAGAAGACGGCGTTCCGTACTCACCATGGCCACTTCGAGTTCCTGGTGATGCCGTTCGGCCTCTCCAACACGCCGACAACCTTACAGGCCCTGATGAACGACATGCTCAGCCCATACTTGCGCTGTTTTGTGCTTGTTTTCTTTGATGACATTCTTATCTACATTCATCCTGGGCAGAGCACCTGCAGCACGTGGCCATCATCTTCAACGAGCTTCGAGCGCATCGTCTCCACCTCAAGCGCTCGAAGTGCTCGTTCGGCATGACCTCTATTGCGTACCTGGGGCACGTCATCTCGGCGGAAGGTGTCGCGATGGACGCGGACAAGGTCTCCGCCGTCGCCGCGTGGCCGACCCCGTGGTCCCCGCGGGCTCTCCGTGGCTTCTTGGGCCTCGCCGGCTAGCCTCATTGCAGGGCCACTAACGCGCCTCCTTCACTGCGACGCCTTCTCCTGGGACGAGGAGGTGACTACGACGTTCGAAGCTTTCCAACGGGCGCTCACGACGGGACCCGTCCTCTAGATGCCGGACTTCGACATGCCGTTCGTGGTGGACTGCGACGCCTCCGGCATCGGGTTCGGCGCCGTCCTCCACCAGGGCGAAGGGCCGCTGGCTTTCTTCAGCCGCCCCTTCGCCGCTCGCCATCACAAGCTCGCAGCATACGAGCGCGAGCTTATTGGGATGGTCCAGGCAGTGCGCCAATGGCGACCTTACCTTTGGGGCTGGTCGTTCCGTGTTCGTACGTACCACTATAGCCTCAAGTTCTTGCTGGACCAGTGCCTCTCCATCGTCCCGCAGCACCAGTGGATCAGCAAGCTCTTCGGCTTCGACTTCCCCGTCGAGTACCGCCCCGCCCGTCTCAACACAGTCGCCGACGCCTTGTCTTGCCGCGACACAGAGGATGTCACGGACGATGTTGGCACGGCGGGCGCCGTCCTATGCATCCGCTTTGGTCCATCCTTCGCCTTCATCGACGACATTCGCCAGGCAACTTCTACTGCCGCGGACGCACAGGCACTCCGCGGGCGCCTTGACGCCGGCAAGATGGGGCCGCCCTAGCGCCTGGACGATGGGCTTCTTATACACGGGCGCCGCCTCTTTGTTCCTGACCACGGTGACCTATGCCACCAAGTCTTGACCCTAGCACACTCTATAGGACACAAGGGTGTGCAGAAGACCCCCCATCGCCTCCGTGCTGATTTTGTAGGGTTCGCAGCATAGAAAACAAAATTTTTCCTATGATGGGAACTATGTACCAAGATCTATCTACTAGATACAAACAATGGGCGGATGTATATCCGTAGAAAACATACCCTTGAAGACCGACAAAGCTTAACAAGTTGAACTCGTGGTTGATGTAGACGATCTCTTGCCGATCTCAAGATCGAGAGGAAGTCCTAGCGCCGCAAAGAAACAACGCATCCGTGCTCGCACACACGTACAAGACACCGAGCAACCTCCACCTCCTCACTCAAGCGATGCAGCGGAAGCACAACCCTTTCTTTCCGAATAGCCACCAGGAACATGTATCTCTCTAGTCCGAGACCATGGGGGATAAATTCTAGAGGGGGAGAGAGATCCTTCACGAGGAGGTGTGAGTGAGAGAGAGGAGAGGGGGTGCCTTTTATAGGAGGAGGGGGGAACCCCAAGGGGGTGGCCGGCGCATGGGGGATGCCCCCTTGCCCTCCCATGTTCATGTGGGTGGACACTCCACTCACAAAATTCCTTTAAATTCCCTCCACTCAAAATCCCACTCAAACTTGCTATTAATTTCCACCAAATTTAATGCAAACTCTCATTAAATAAAAATCTTTTATTTATTCAGAATTTTGTCAATTAATTTAATGACAAACATTCACATATAACCCCTTGCTAGAATCCTATTTCACATGCAAAACCACTTTATGCAATTTCACCCGAAAACCTGTTTCGGTATCTAGTAAAATAAATTCCTGCGCTTGTTATTCTTTCCGGCATGAAACATTTGCTCCAACTGGATGTCAGTGTCCCTTAAGTGTGTCACCATACAGTTCGCGAATAACGCGGACATGATCGAGACCCTTCTCCGATCAATAATCAGTAGCGGGACCTGGAGATCCATACTGACTCCCACACATTCAACGATGACTTTCTTGTGATCGTCGGAACCTTTTACACTTGTATCTTAATCCCTTTGTTTCACGATATATTACATGTCCGATATTCGATCATCGGTATCTCCACACCTAGTTTGATCTCGTTACTGACATGCACTCTTTTCTCGTTTCCGTGATATAACATTCTAGTGATCAAATCACTTGCTTCCAAGCTAATCAATGTGATATCACCAAGAGGGCCCAGAGTATATCTATCCGTCATCGGGATGAACAAATTCCACTCTTGATCCATGATTCTCAACATAACACTTTAGTAGCTTTGAAGCCATCTTTATAATCAACCAGTTAAAGTGTGACGTTTGATGTCAACACCAAACTCTTCCGGTGTTAGTGATTGGCATGATCTCATGGTCTAAGGATTAGGATCACTTCGTAAGTTGTTTATAGCAATATAAACTCAATGACTTTGATCGTAATGCTATACTTTGGATGAATGTTCATCACATCATTACACTAATATTGTGATCTCGTTATTAACAACATCCAATGTCTATGATCAGGAAACTGTGATCATCTTGTTAATCAATGAACTAGTTTATGAGAGAGGCATAACAAGGAACTTTCTGTTTGTTTATTAAACACACATGTATTAACGTTTCTGTATTAATACAATTATAGCATGCAAAATAAAAATTTATCATATACTTGGAATACACATAATAAACACTTTATTATTGCCTCTCAGGGCATATTCCCTTCAGTCTCCCACTTGCACTAGAGACAATAATCTAGTTACATAGTGATGTATCTAACACCCATGGAGTTCTGGTGTAGATCATGTTTTGCTCCGAGGAGAGTTTTAGTCAAGATCTGCTACATTGAGATCCATATGTACTTTCAGATCTTTATATCTCCATCCTTGACATGCTCGCGGATGGAGTGAAATCGGCGCTTAATATGCTTGTAATGCTTGTGAGACCTTAGCTCTTTGGCATTGGCAATGGCACCATTGTTGTCACAATAGATCACCATTGGGTCCAACGCGTTTGCAACCACACCTAGTTCGGATATGAACTCCTTCATCCAAACTGCTTCCCGAGCCACTTCCGAAGCAGCAACATATTCGGCCTCCGTCGTTGATCCCGCCACCACAGGTTGTTTGGATCTCCTCCAACTAACCGCTCCGCCATTCATGAGAAATACGTATCCGGATTAAGACTTAGAGTCATCTGGATCAGTGTCAAATCTAGCGTCGACATAACACTTAGCGACGAGCTCTTCTTCACCTACGTATACAAGAAACATATCCTTAGTTCTTCGCAAGTACTTAAGGATATTCTTGACCGCTTTCCAGTGTTCCGAACCTGGATCCGATTGGTACCTACTAGTCAAACTAATAGCATGTGCCACACCCGGTCTTGTACATATCATGGCGTACATTATAGAGCCTATGGCTGAAGCATAGGGGACTTTGTCCATTTTCTCTCTTTCTTCCGCCGTAGCTGGACTTTGAATCTTACTCAATGCCGTGCCTTGTGTCATAGGTAAGAACCCCTTCTTACACTGTTCCATTTTAAACTTCTTTAAAATCTTATCAAGGTATGTACTTTGCGATAGCCCTATTAGGCGCCTAGATCTATCTCTATAGATCTTTATGCCTAATATGTATGACGCTTCACCTAGGTCCTTCATTGAAAATTTGCTGTTTAGATAACTTTTAACACTGTTTAAAAGATCTATATAATTTTCGATCAATAATATGTCATTGACATATAGTATTAGAAATGCCACATTGCTCCCACTCACTTTCTTGTAAATACAAGCTTCTCCATAAGTTTGGACAAATCCAAACTCTTTGATCACCTCATCAAAGCGGAGATTCCAACTTCGTGATGCTTGCTTCAATCCATAGATGGATCGCTGAAGCTTGCACACCTTGTTAGCATCCTTAGGATCGACAAAACCCTTTGGTTGTATCATATACAACTCTTCTTCAATATTACCATTGAGAAACGCGGTTTTTATATCCATCTGCCATATCTCATAATCGAAATATGCAGCAATTGCTAACATAATCCTAACTGATTTTAGCATCGCTACGGGTTGTTAATCAATGAACTAGTTTATGAGAGAGGCATAACAAGGAACTTTCTGTTTGTTTATTAAACACACATGTATTAACGTTTCCGTATTAATACAATTATAGCATGCAAAATAAACATTTATCATATACTTGGAATACACATA
Source organism: Avena sativa (assembly GCA_916181665.1). Classification (NCBI taxonomy): domain Eukaryota; kingdom Viridiplantae; phylum Streptophyta; class Magnoliopsida; order Poales; family Poaceae; genus Avena; species Avena sativa. The sequence continues at coordinate 226,824,273 of OV702296.1, forward strand.
ATAAACACTTTATTATTGCCTCTCAGGGCATATTCCCTTCAGTCTCCCACTTGCACTAGAGACAATAATCTAGTTACATAGTGATGTATCTAACACCCATGGAGTTCTGGTGTAGATCATGTTTTGCTCTAGGGAGAGTTTTAATCAAGATCTGCTACATTGAGATCCGTATGTACTTTCAAATCTTTATATCTCCATCCTTGACATGCTCGCGGATGGAGTGAAATCGGCGCTTAATATGCTTGTAATGCTTGTGAGACCTTAGCTCTTTGGCATTGGCAATGGCACCATTGTTGTCACAATAGATCACCATTGGGTCCAATGCGTTTGCAACCACACCTAGTTCGGATATGAACTCCTTCATCCAAACTGCTTCCCGAGCCGCTTCCGAAGCAGCAACATATTCGGCCTCCGTCGTTGATCCCGCCACCACAGGTTGTTTGGAGCTCCTCCAACTAACCGCTCCGCCATTCATGAGAAATACGTATCCGGATTGAGACTTAGAGTCATCTGGATCGGTGTCAAATCTAGCGTCGACATAACACTTAGCGACGAGCTCTTCTTCACCTACGTATACAAGAAACATATCCTTAGTTCTTCGCAAGTACTTAAGGATATTCTTGACCGCTTTCCAGTGTTCCGAACCTGGATCCGATTGGTACCTACTAGTCAAACTAATAGCATGTGCCACATCCGGTCTTGTACATAGCATGGCGTACATTATAGAGCCTATGGCTGAAGCATAGGGGACTTTGTCCATTTTCTCTCTTTCTTCCGCCGTAGCCGGACTTTGAATCTTACTCAATGCCGTGCCTTGTGTCATAGGTAAGAACCCCTTCTTACACTATTCCATTTTAAACTTCTTTAAAATCTTATCAAGGTATGTACTTTGCGATAGCCCTATTAGGCGCCTAGATCTATCTCTATAGATCTTTATGCCTAATATGTATGATGCTTCACCTAGGTCCTTCATTGAAAATTTGCTGTTTAGATAACTTTTAACACTATTTAAAAGATCTATATAATTTTCGATCAATAATATGTCATTGACATATAGTATTAGAAATGCCACATTGCTCCCACTCACTTTCTTGTAAATACAAGCTTCTCCATAAGTTTGGACAAATCCAAACTCTTTGATCACCTCATCAAAGCGGAGATTCCAACTTTGTGATGCTTGCTTCAATCCATAGATGGATCGCTGAAGCTTGCACACCTTGTTAGCATCCTTAGGATCGACAAAACCCTTTGGTTATATCATATACAACTCTTCTTCAATATTACCATTGAGAAACGCGGTTTTTACATCCATCTGCCATATCTCATAATCGAAATATGCAGCAATTGCTAACATAATCCTAACTGATTTTAGCATCGCTACGGGAGAGAATGTCTCATCATAGTCAACTCCTTGAATTTGTCGAAACCCCTTTGCGACAAGTCAAGCTTTATAGACGGTTACATTACCATTAGCATTAGTTTTCCTTTTGAAAATCCATTTGTTCTCCACGTCCTTTCGGTCGTGAGGTAAGTCCACCAAGTTCCAAACTTGATTTTCATACATGGATTCCATCTCGGATTTCATGGCTTCTAACCATTTGTTGGAATCCAGGCTCATCATCGCTTCTTCATACGTCGCAGGGTCATCATTTTCATCAACCATGAAATTCATGATAGGATCTCCGTACAGCTCGGGAGCTGCACGCGTCCCGCTAGATCTGCGAGGTTCGGTAGTACTCTCTTTCGGAGTTTCATGATCATTATCGTTAGTTCCTTCTTCAACTGGTGAAGCCAACTCCGGAACAACTTCCGGCGCTGCGCTACTCGCCATACTTTGAAGAGAAGAACCTCTTCGAGTTCTACCTTCCGACTACTCACACCTTTCATGAGAAACTCTTTCTCTAGAAAGGATCCATTCTTAGCAACAAAAACCTTGCCCTCGGATCTGTGATAGAAGGAATACCCAATAGTTTCCTTAGGGTATCCTATGAAGACACATTTTTCCGCTTTGGGTTCGAGTTTATCCGGTTGAAGTTTCTTCACATAAACATCGCATCCCCGAACTTTAAGAAATGACATCTTAGGTTTGTTTCCAAACCATAATTCATACGGTGTCTTTTCAACAGATTTAGGTGGTGCCCAATTTAAAGTGAATGCAACAGTTTCTGTGCATAACCCCAAAATGACAACGGCAAGTCCGTCAGAGACATCATAGATCGAACCATATCTAATAAAGTATGATTACGACGTTCCGACACACCATTTCGCTGTGGTGTTCCGGCAGGTGTGAGTTGTGAAACAATTCCACACTCTTTCATGTGAGTGCTAAACTCGTAACTTAGATACTCACCTCCACGGTCGGACCGTAGAAATTTGATCTTTCTATTATGATGATTTTCCACTTTATTCTGAAATTCCTTAAACTTTTCAAATGTTTCAGACTTGTGTTTCATCAAGTAGATATAACCGTATCTACTCAAATTATACGTGAAAGTAACAAAATAATGATATCCACCTCGCGCCGACACACTCATTGGACCACATACATCATAATGTATGATTTCCAATAAATCTGTCGCCCGTTCCATTGAACCGGAAAACGGAGTTCTAGTCATCTTGCCCATAAGGCATGGCTCACATGTATCAAATGATTCAAAATCAAGTGATTCCAAAAGTCCATCCGAATGGAGCTTCTTCATGCGTTTAACGCCAATATGACCTAGACGGCAGTTCCACATATATGCGGATATATCATCATTTAGTTTAATTCTTTTAGCATCAACATTATGAATATGTGTAACATTATTATCGAGATCCAAAAGAAATAAACCATTCATCATCGGTGCATGACCATAAAAGATTTCATTCATATAAATAGAACAACCATTGTTCTTGGATTTAAATGAATAACCACTTCGCATCAAACACGATCCAGATACAATTTAATGCTTAGTGCTGGGACCAGATAACAATTCTTCAAGTTTATTACTAATCCCAACGGCAAATGGAGAGGCAGCGTTCCGACGGCGATCACATCAACGCTTGATCCATTGCTGAAATACATCTTGACCTCACCCCTTGCTAGCGGTCGCTTGTTCCGCAGCCCCTGATTCGAGTTACAAATATTAGCAACTGAACCGGTATCAAATACCTAGGTGCTACTGCGAGCACTAGTCAATTACACATCAATAACATGTTTATCATATATACCTTTGTTTGCCTTGCCGGCCTTCTTGTCTGCCAAATACTTGGGGCAGTTGCGCTTCCAGTGGCTAGTCCCCTTTCAATAGTAGCACTCGATATCAGACTTAGGTCCAACTCGGGGTTTCTTTTCAGGCACGATAACCGGCTTGCCGCCCTTACTTCCCTTCCGTTTTCCCTTCTTGTCTTTCTTGAAACCAGTGTTCTTATTGATCATCAACACTTGATGTTCCTTTTTGATATCCACTTCTGCAGTTTTAAGCATTGACAGAAGCTCGGGAGGAGACTTCTTCATGCCTTGCATATTATAGTTCACCACGAAGCTTTTATAGCTAGGTGGCAAAGACTGCAGAACACGATGGATGCCTAAGTCAATGGGAATCGATATTACCAAGGACACAAGCTTATCGGCGTAACCCGACATCTTGAGTACATGCTCACTAACGGAGCTATGCTCTTCCATCATGCAGCTAAAGAACTTTTTTGAAGCATTGTAGCTCTCTACAGCAACATGTGTGTCGAAAATCATTTTCAACTCACCCATTGTATCAAATGCATTGTCGTTTTCGAAACGCTTTCGAAGTTCTGGCACTAGCCCATACAATATGCCGCAATGAACTAAGTTGTGGTCCTCCTGACGAGTCTGATATACATTCTTCTCCTTGTCAGGGGCGTCCTCAAAAGGTGGGAGGCCTAGCGGCGCTTCTAGCACATATTGCTTTTGTGCAGTAGAGAGGAGAATCCTCAAATTCATGGCCCATTCGGTAAAGTTGCTACCGTTCGTTGCAAATTTCTCTTTCTCCATGAACACATTGAAATTAAAAGCAGGTGGTGCCATCTACAATAGAATTTGTAAAGTTTAGACTAAGTTTATGATAGATTGAGTTCAAATAATCCACATTACGAATAAACTCCCACTAAAAAACGACATCCCTCATGCCTTTTTGGTGATTACATGAACCAAATCCACTACACCAAGTCCGATCATCACGTGAGTCAGTGTAGATTCAAAGGCGAGCATCAAATGTGCATCATATCTACTATATGACTCATGCTTAACCTTTCGGTCCGTGTTCTGAGGCCATGTCTGTACATGCTAGGCTCGCCAAGTTATAACCTTAGTATTCGCGTGTGTAACTGTCTTACACCCGATATATGGTCGTGGATCCAAGAACACCCGATCATCACGTGATATCTTGGAGCGACGAAAACATAATCGGTGCATACTAAAGGAAGAACACATTCTTATCTTGATATTTAAATGAGGGATCATCTTATTATGCTAATAAAGCGCTAAACAAGCAATATAAAATGCTATCAAACATCACATGTTTATTAGTGAAATGATATGGTTCCCGCATATGATCTCTATCATGTGCACCGTGGTATGATCACTATCATACCTTTATGTGTAAGTCCAAGGTCTATGAAACTTACACGCTATGTGTGTTGTAAGAGTATCATCTCATACTTCTACTTACAACATCACCATATCATAACACTAGCCCTGCAACAATCTAAACTAGACGCCTCTAATTTATCCATTGCAAATTTTACGTGTCTTAGGGCTTTCGAAGATAGAACCGTTCTTACCTACGAACAAGAACCGCAACGAGGATAACCAAATTGTTGAAACTCGTTGCAAAATAGATATTGACTATAGTAGGAGAGACAGACACCCGCTAGCCACTTATGCAAACTAGTTGCATGTCAAGCGTGGAACATGTCTCATATGCAAGGACATGTAAAGTTTGTCCGGGCCGCTTCATCCCACTATGCCACCAATATCCAAAATTACAACTAAGGAGCAACAAAATGATCATCATCGCCCACATACTCATATGTGTACTACCCGTGTAAAGCATCTACGCATAGATCCGGCTCTGATACCACTGTAGGGTTCGCAACATAGATTTTTTTTCCTACGATGGGAACTATGTACCAAGATCTATCTACTAGATACAAACAACGGACGGATGTATATCCGTAGAGAACATACCCTTGAAGACCGACAAAGCTTAACGAGTTAAACTCGTGGTTGATGTAGATGATCTCTTGCCGATCTCAAGATCGAGAGGAAGTCCTAGCGCCGCAAAGCAGCAGCGCATCCGTGCTCCCACACACATACAAGACACCGAGCAACCTCTGCCTCCTCGCTCCAGCGATGCAGCGGAAGCATAACCCTTTCTTGCCGAATAGCCACCGGGAACATGTATCTCGCTAGTCCGAGACCATGGGGGATAAATTCTAGAGGGGGAGAGAGATCCTTCACGAGGAGGTGTGAGTGAGAGAGAGGAGAGGGGGTGCCTTTTATAGGAGGAGGGGAAGAGACCCCAAGGGGGTGGCCGACGCATGGGGGCTGCCCACAAAATTCTCAATATCTAGTATAGTCAATATCTATTTTGCAACGACCTCTCCTCAACAAATTTCACTCTTGATCCATGATTCTCAACATAACACTTTAGTAGCTTTGAAGCCATCTTTATAATCACCTAGTTACGGTGTGACGTCTGATGTCAACAAGAAACTCTTCCGGTGTTAGTGATTGGCATGATCTCATGGTCTAAGGATTAGGATCACTTCGTAAGTTGTTTATAGCAATATAAACTCAATGACTTTGATCGTAATGCTATACTTCGGATGAATGTTCATCATATCATTACACTAATGTTGTGATCTCGTTATTAACAACATCCAATGTCTATGATCAGGAAACTGTGATCATCTTGTTAATAAACGAACTAGTTTATGAGAGAGGCATAACTAGAAACTTTTTGTTTGTTTATTAAATACACATGTATTAACGTTTCTGTATTAATACAATTATATCATGCAAAATAAACATCTATCATATACTTGGAATACACATAATAAACACTTTATTATTGCTTCTCAGGGCATATTCCCTTCAGATTTCTACATCCCCAGTGATGGCGCGCTGGTCCGTGACTGGGTGCGGTCATGCGTGACGTGCGAGCGGAACAAGACGGAGATGCTGCGACCCACGGGTATGCTACAGCCACTGGACGTACCCTCCCAGGTGTGGGCCAATATCTCCATGTACTTCATCGAGGGCCTTCCCAAGGTGGGCGGAAAATCCGTCATCCTCATGGTGGTTGACCGCTTTTCCAAGTACGCGCACTTTATCGCCCTCGACCACCCCTATACAGCCGCGTCCGTGGCGTGGGCCTTCTTTGACGGCATTGTCCGCCTCCACGGGCTTCCTTCGTCCATCGTCAGCGACCGTGATCCTGTGTTCACGGGTCACGTGTGGCGGGATCTCTTTCGGCTGGCAGGCGTGAAGATCCGCATGAGCACGACATTTCACCCTCAAACGGACGGCCAGTCCGAGGTGGTCAACAAGGTGATCGCCATGTATTTGCGATGTGTTACGGGTGATTGTCCACGAGCTTGGGTGGACTGGTTGGCGTGGGCGGAGTACTGATACAACACCTCCTATCACTCCGCCCTGCATGCCACGCCTTTTGAGGTGGTCTATGGGCGCCCACCTCCGGCGATGCTTCCTTATGAGCCTGGCACGGATTGGTCCGAGACGGCGAGCGACTTACTTCGCACCCGCGACGAGATCCTGACTGAGGCGCGCCAGCGTCTTCTCCAAGCACAGCAGCTGGCCAGGAAGTACTATGATGCTCATCATCATGAGGTGGAGTTCGCGGTGGACGATTGGGTGTGGCTGCGCCTCCTTCACAAGACCACGCAGTCCCTGGACCCGCGCTCCAAGCGCAAATTGGGACCCCGCTACGCCGGTCCCTTTTGTGTGCTGGAGCGTGTTGGCACACTCGCATACCGCCTTGAGCTGCCAGCTGGGTCTCGCCTCCACGACGTCTTCCATGTTGGCTTACTGTAGGCCTACCGCGGGGACCCTCCTGCAGCGCCACCGGCCCTTCCTCCTACTTCGGATGTCCGACTTGTTAGGGGGTAACCCTGGGGTTGGCCCGATCTTTCACGAATTCCACGAGAAACGAGGGGAAAGCGGTGGTCGGAGGATGAAATCGAGGAAGACGATGAAAACCACGAACACACACACACACCAAAACACGATACACGCCTACTCCTCACGCCGGTGGCAACCGGTCCAACATAATCCCTAGGATTGGTGTTGGGCGAAGCTCGCTCTCCACGCCAGCAACGGGGAATGAGGTGCTTGGTGAGATCTTGACGACTTGGGGGCGAGAAACCGAGAACCCAAGCCTTGTACAACTTGAACGCACTAGGCAAGATCCAAGAGGGGGGTGGATAATCCGGTGCTCCTTGGTAGGAGCATGAGACCAATAGATATAAGTCCTCAAAGGGTTTCCTTAATATCTATTATTATCCAAGTCTAGGGTTTACAATGGAGGGTGGGGGCTATATATAGTCCAGCCACAAAACAGGGGTAGTTTCGGAACGAAAGGGTAAATTATAGGTAGGGTTACAAGGCACAGGGCCGAACTTAGGCGTTCAGGATCAGACATGACCGGTAGTACCGGTCCGGCAACCGGTAGTACCGGTGGTGACCGGTAGTACCGCTCCGGGAGCGGTAGTACCGCTTGAGGGCCTGGAGCTTCCGTCAGAGGCGCCTGTGGCGAGCGGTAGGAGGGGGCGGTAGTACCGCTGTCCGGTAGTACCGGTTGCGGGGCCGGTAGTACCGCTTGCGTCTGGAGCGTGGATTGGTGCTTCCTGGAGCGTCCGGTAGCTGGGGCCGGTAGTACCGCTTGGAGCGGTAGTACCGGTCGGCTCAACCGGTAGTACCGCTTGCGTCTGGCAGCGACTGGTTTCTTTCCCTCCGCTCCTTGGATCCTTCTCTTCGTACCTGATGATGCACAGTGTATGCGTATGAAGTAGCAAGCCATCCAAGGGTGTGTCGAAGTCACACAAGGAGAGGAGCGAGTTCACCTTAGCTTGAAGGAGTTTGGCTCGGGCGCGAGTCATGGGTCCACTTGGGGAGCTCGTGGGAGTAGATGTAGTAGCGGTCGTAGGACGGGCTGCATCACGACTTCTGCCAGCTCCCGCGAAGGTGGCGAAGGTGATGCAGGCATAGCATCATCGCGACGTGTGGCATGTCTTGGTGCAGTGGGCCGGCCTGCCCGAGGAGGAAACAACTTGGGAGCAGCTCGACGATTTCTGCCAGCAGTTTCCAGATGTTCAGCTCGAGGACGAGTTGTTTGAGAAGGCAGGGAGAGATGTTATGGTCAGGCTCCAATATACACAGAAGAGGCCTAATTAGAGTCTTAGCCCAAGTTATCTAGGGTTTCGAGGTGTCCTCCTATATAAACGCATGTACCCCTTTGATTATAATTAGACAATAAACATATTCTGTTGTCGTCTCCCTCAGGAGACGCCCCAATTCCCTAAACCCTAGCCGCACCTTGCCCTAGCCTCCACCTCCTCCCTCTCGCAGCAATGGCGCCCAGCCGTCGGAGTCTGCGCCTCCAGCCTCTCCGCCCTTACTTTCACCCCTATAATCTACGCCCGAGACCTGATAGAACCGTAGCCTCTACCACAAAGTATTTCGGACATGAATGAAGCTCGATGACTAATTAAAGTGCAAACGACGGCAACTCAACATATCATACTTTTCCTTGCGAACGATTCTAGACTTAGCTGTGGCAGAGTTTGGTCCTGACTTAATTGGTCCTGCTTTGCTAGTACGTGGAGGCTCAAAACTTTTGCTTTTGCTAGAAAGTGTTGCTTTGCTCTTGAACTCTTTGATCATCAGCTCTGAAATAAATAAACAAGGTAGTCATTTATTATTGTTGATCTTAAATAAGTATTACTCCCTCGTGCCATAAAACTTGACTCATATTTACATACGAATATGGACAAATATAAGTCAAGTTTTATAAAATAGAGGGAGTAACTAATTAAATAAGTTAATTATTGGCATGTTTTATTGACTCACTTTCCTCAAGATGAACGAAGTGCTCATCTGTTCACGAGACTACACCCGTATATTTCGTTTTTTCGGTTAACATAGCATCAAAACCGAATTAATATTTTTAAATTCGGTTTCTCACATATACTAACCGAAATTAGTTCCGGTTAATTCGATTTTGGTGTATTCGGTTCCGAATAATTCGGTTTCGGTTTTTTATACCCATCCATCCCTAGTGACACGGTGAAGGCGACGATGACTGGTTGGAGAAACCGCGGCACTACGGGGTGACGGAGATGGGAGCCCCTGCTACTCGTTCCGCACCGCCCACCAGGCGCTCCAGGTCCACCACTCCCAGCCCAGTCCCCCATTTCCTTGCATTAATCTATCTGTCCCTGCTGCTCGTTCGAAATCAGCGATTTATTGCTTCCAAATTTAAACGGAAATCCAGTTTGGTTCTTAATTACTCGTGTGATTAGCTCTACAGTGATTAGGATTGATGGATACAGGTTGATATTTCCAGTTGATCTACAATTTGTACAGTTGATAATCTCGGAGTAGTACCAAATTTGATGATACAGGTTGTATGCACATGTATGCTAGAGTTCTGTGTTGAATTGGTCCCTTGTGTTCTATGTTGTGCAAGTTTCTGAGTAATTGCAGATGGAAAAATCTCTCTCGAGTTTTTTCAAGTCAAGTGTCGGGACTGAACATTTGCTCTTTCGGTTTGTAGATTGCCTGAATCTTAAATCAATTGGCAGGAAAGATTCCTTGTAATGTTCATTGTCTTACTGGATCTGTAGTTCCTTCTCAAGATCCTTTTTATAGTATTTGGAATATCTTGAAATAATTTAACAAATAGGACAAATTTGAGATTTATGGTCTTATATAACTTGTAGTATGTATTGATCTCGTGTATTTGTGTTAATACAGCGGAGATCCAACTACCAGGATCTTTGAATCAAACTGGACAATTCGGCGTTGTTTTTGTACAGTGGACAATTCAGATAACACTCCTCTTGATTCAATTAGGTAAGCTTGTTCGTTTCAAAACTTAGTTATTGACCCAAGATTGGTAACATGTTAATATGGCCTTCTTTTCTTTTTCAGCGGTGCTGTTGGTCAGATCTTAGCACAAAGGCTTGCAACACTGAAGAGCATTGGGGACTGTGTTATTGCGTATGAGCTCATGTTGCTCTTGAAGGAAAAAACTGACCCTACTTGCTACGTTTGGTTTGATCCCTCCCCTCTAATGCATATGACCTAGGTATAGTCAGTAGACGTGTGGGCAAATGCACGTTTGCCGGATGAATTAGAAGAGTTGGTGTTTTGATAAATAAATCTAGAACACCGTCTGCTATATGCACGTTTTTCCAATCTGTATATTTTTCTACGTCATGCAGGTCAGGGACACCATGCCCGCCATCGCCAACGGGTATGAGACCACCATCACGGATGTCATGAACGTCAATGCCATGGGGAGCCCCGTCGCCACTCCAGGAGACATCCTCGTGATCCCATTAACAGGTATGATTATGATCACATTGATTATGTCAGTGTTAACAAAAAAGTGTCAATAATCTCAGTTTACTAGATCGTCATGCTGCATTGATCTGCCTGGTCTACCATTGCGTAAATGCAAATGTTTATGCTTAGTGTTTGAACAGAATGTAGTATGAGATGAGCCGAGTTCTTCTGAATATAAGAGCCATGTGTGCACACGGTAATTCTGTAATGATGTCATTGTTGGATACATTCAACAGAGCAAGGTTCTTAGTTGGTACTTTCAGTTCCAATCAGTGATTCGGAAAGACATGCATTCAGGTTTGGAGTTAGTACTTTAATATACCATATACTGAACCATTGCATAAGTTGTTGTTATGTTCTTATCGGTCGATTGGAGGTCACATTGTAACATTCCTCGAAACAGGCATACACCCAGCTATATAAATATAGCAACCAACTTGAGACCGTTGTTGGGCCAGACAGCACAACGTCTAAAAGAAAGCACAAAAAAAATAAGAGAAAAAAAAGAAGAAAAAAAGAGAAAACAAGGTCGATAGCAGCGGCTCGACGAAAACGAGGGTGACTCGCCACCGCTGCGCCCTCCGGAGAATGACCACCACTATCCTAGCGCTCCAAAGCATCGCGTACAAAGCAACAACACCGACGCTGCTGCCCGGACTGATCCTAGGGTTTCCCCCGATACGCGGCGGGAGGTGGGGAAGAGGTACCCCCGACGCTCTTCAAGAAGGACGGCAACACCCGCAGGCGTTACCGCATCGGTGTCAAGACGATAAGGATTTCTCCCGACCCCTCATAAAAACCACACTCCTGGACGCTCTGGATTGCTCCACCACTCTCGCCGCCCACCAGCCCCCGCCACCACGGTCTTGCAGCCACCACCGTCGTCGCACCATTACCCACGATGTGAGGTCGAAAAGTCAGAAAGGAGAGGACTTTGGCGAGGGTCGACGCTACAGAAGCACGCGGGAGGGAACAACCTCCACCTCTGGAAGACGGTAACCGACCGGATGCCGCAACAAGGGCAAACTAGGCCCTCTATGGCCTGGCCGAGACCAAATGGGTCTGTAAAGCCCCGCCGCCACACTGCAGCAAGGGTGCCACTGACAACACCAACCCTAGCCCTAGTCCCTACTCCTCCGACCATCGGTAGATCTGTCGCCACTACAGATCTCTGCCACCAAGCAGCAGCACCATCACCACCGTGCGCACCCGGGTCAGTCGGACCGCCACTGGTCCGAGACACACCAATGCAAGTCACCTCCCAGAGCCGCTTCCTCCAGAGGAACGCCCGCGCAGACCACCGCCCGAGGCCGCCGTCCCGGTATCCACATGCTCGAACCCGCATCGGCAACCAATAGCACCGCCGCGATCTAGACAAAGGCATCGAAGGCACCACCCGAAACTGCTGCTAGAGCCGCCGGACCTTGGCCCACCTGGCCCACGTCAACGATAACGGCGTTGCAAGGGCACACCGACGTTGACCTTCCCTAAGCCCGCCTGGCCCAGGGCGAGGCCCGCAAGGCCCAGATCGAGGCCCGCATGGCCCCAAGATCTGGCTGCGCCGCCAGCACCCTCGCGCTGCCGCTGCCCAGGGAGCAGCTCTGTCGCCCTACCTCTGCCTCTGCTAGAGTCGCCGTGGCTGGAGCGTCGCAGCCGGCTCGAACATCCCTCCACCTCCGCGACGCGCCTCCCCCACCGCAGCAGAGGAAGCCGGCCACGACCAGCGCCGCCCTCGGCCCCCGCCGCCCAGGCCAACCACTGCCAGCCCAGGGCACGTCCACAGCCCCGCCGCTCGTCACGCCGCCGCAGCAACATCGCCGCCATGATCTGCCCCGAGCTGGCGCCACCGCGACCCCCCCGAGGGAGAAGACGAGAGCTTCCCGCCGCCGACGGCGCCGACCGGGCTTCACCCAGGCGCGCCCTCGTGGCGGCAGCGAGGGAAGGAGAAGGGGTGTGGAGAACGGTGGCGGTGAGCAAGGTTAGGGTTCCCCCTATCGCCTCGCGGGGGCGACGAGGGGGTCCGTCGGAAGGTTTATCTCTCACCTTGGAATGGTTCAATCTCTCCTGTTTCGTCACATTGTAACTTTTGCTGCATTATGCCTTGCTATTTTTAAATTAGCCCCTTACCATTTGGTTTACATGTGAAGATTCACTTCAGTAAGCCAGCATAAGTAACCAGCACATTGTTCAGTCCGATGAACTGTCCAGCTATTTCTTTCCATTCATCTTCGAGGTTCAAAGTGTATCTATGAAGATACAGTGAGCAAATTATTATGCAGAGTACTCAATTTCTTCAAGGTGGATCGCTGTTTTTTCTGCTTTACTTCCGTCCATGACTATTTTTGTGGCTCCACAATGATCTGAACTTCTTTTTTCTGAAAAACAACATTTTTGTAACTTTTTCGTGATGATGGTTGCTGTTTATTTCTATGTTCAGCATGTGCATCCTCATTTCCAAAGTCTGCTTCAGACCATGGATTCCTTGTGGCAAATGGAACCTACGCGCTTACTGCCGGCAACTGTGTGCAGTGCAGTTGTAGGTCAGGAAATCTCAAGTAAAATTCAGCTTATACCTTCTCTCTTCACAAAGCAACATTACTGCTGAATTATATTGTGGCTCCTTGTAATCCCTGCCTTTTGTTAAATGCCAGACACAGACACTGTTAAATGTTAAATGCCATTGATTTTTTCGAACTTCAGTTCTTTTGGAACAAAGGGAGCAATTTCTAAGCAGATGTTGAGTTGTTAAGATACAATTCACTTAAAAGCTTAGCAGAACACACTTCAATTTTCTTTCCAATACTCCTGATTCCTGATTGATGATGCATCGCATACCTTAGGCTCTAGGGAAGTCAGAGGAGAGAGCACTTATCTTGGATTGGGCTTACTACTTACTAGATCATGATAGCACGTGTTGTTGTGTCCGTCTATTTTTTAAATAGAAAGTGGCCTTTAAAGTATTGATGTACATATACGATGGATGTACATTTATGATGGCATGAAACATGAAAGAAAAAATATGAGAACAAAGCACACACATCAGAACTTACCTACATTGATGATTAATGAATAATGAAAAGGATTCGATCGGCCAATCTTCATCTCAAAGCACACATCCATTGTTAAACATTCTTTTTCCTAGTGTGTTAATTTGATTTCATGTAATGCTAGGATATCAATCTAATCTTCAAGTATTTAAGTTACAGACATGGTAATTTCTATGATAATACAGAACATAAAGCACCTCATACGTAATTACTGTTCATCGGTCCTGAAGAATGGAACCTCGCCTCTACACTTTGTTGCACCGATCATTCACACATTCAGTTTTACCAATCCACGTACAGCTTTCTGCATTACAAACTCCACTTGCCGTTCACCAGTATGGCTTACCATAACCCATCACAAGCCAAATATACATACCATTCAAGCATAGAAAATTAAATCTACTCCCTCCGACCCATATTAGTTGACTTAGATTTCTCAAAATTTGGATGAACCTATATACTCCCTTCGACCCATATTACTTGACTCAAATTTATCCAGATACGGATGTATCTAGTACTAAACCTTAACTAGATACATTCGTATCTAGATAAATCTACGTCAACTAATATGGGTCGGAGAAAGTATAAATAGTGTCTAAATTCATCCAAATCTAGACAAATCCAAGTCAACTAATATGGGAAATATTTGTTTTTATTCAAGCAATGGCAGGACTCAGCTCACCAAATGTAGTGCCGGGTTAGTTGTGTTCGATAACTGAAGCCCCAGTGGTAGGAAGCGATGAACTTCATTCCGAAACAAGACAAATGTGAGTAAATAATTGATAAAGAAAGCTATTTGACCTGATTTCAAGCTCTCAGTAATTGGATATGATCAGCATTGGATGAAACAACAAGAAAATTCACAAAGTGAAAATCAGCACAACCTGCAAGAAAAAGTCTTACGATCACCTCCCTACCTAAGTTGAAAAAGACAAGTGAAACTACACATTTTTATGCTTTTGCTTGAGGAAATGTGCCACTCCTGATCGACTACATGATGAATTCCTCTTGCATAAGTGCACCTCAGACTATACTGTTTTGCCGTAATCTCCAAAAAGAAAGATACGTTATTTTCTCTTCCTCAATGGATCTGAAGCATCATTATTCTGAAACATAAGAAGCGCCTACACGGCTACACCCTCAGGTGTACCAAAGTTCACTTCAAAGACATCCTATCAAAAAGTTAGTAGACTGCGGTGACCCAGCATACCACTGCATGATGTAGTACACTATAGTCGTTGACATCACACCAATAAAACACCGTTTACTAGTATTACATCCCTCAGAGTGGTACAACAGAAACACAGCAGGTCCAAGACATGTCTATAGGTTATAACTCAACTCTTTACACAAGATCCAGAGAACATTCTAGGTTAAAGAGAGAAAGAATCTTCTTACAAAGAAGAACTATAAATAATCAACTCAAATCTAATATACTAATAGACTAGTATCTAAATTATTGAGGCTTGCATTGCTGTTATTGCAATACTCTATAGAAGTAGGTTCTATAGCTAGAGATTTTATTCTTATCTGATCAGCAACTTCGTCTTTCCTTGAGTTGATGTATGTGTTGACTTTCTTGACTTTATTGAAGAGCTTTAGCTTTTGATGATGATTCTTGGAGCATATCTTGATGTAGACATCGTCTATACTGGCTTTAGAACCTAGCAAGGGTTAAGAAGATTGAGTACGAGCGTACTCAGCAAGTTCACTAGAAAAGGAGCGTTTGATGCACTATATCTATAGCCACATACCGTAGATCGTAGGCAATGCAAGTTTTCATAAACATTTCTTAAAATGTTGCTTTTATTCTGAAAATCTATGTCCGTCAGCCTTCACGGGTTTAACAGAACTTTCATGGAGTTCCTTTCCCGCCACGTTCGCAGCTCCTTCCCGAAACAGGGAGTAACAAGTTACAGTTCTTACACTCTGCAGAGGTTAGTCACTTTACCCATGAGAGATCTTAGCTTTGTTGCACATCGAAGCCGCGAACCCGTTCACACTTCCTTGGTGTGAGGCCCAGACTAAGACCCAAGCCAATCACTGCCTTCTCCGCGACCCCGCATGTCTCCTTAGTGTACGCCAACCCACCTATTGAATTACGACAATTGGCAGTACAGACCATTCAGATGCCGGAACTATCGTGGGACGTTGAGGGCTCCCACTCATATGCTGCATATCCTCTACGAATTACCATATAATATGCACGCTACGAGTGATAACAGCCATGACCCGCACATCCGGCTTCATGCGAGAGAGAAAAGATACAGCTGACTTCTTCGTCCCATTCCAAATCTCATGGTCAACGCGTAATATACGGCGCAAAAATCAGTGGCAACATTGGTTGTTAAGTCCTAGATAATATGTTTCTTTACCACCGGAACTCTTATAGTAGGTTATGCCCTCATGGTAAATAACCTATAATCACATTATTATGAAAATAGTGTTTTCTGTCCTTTTTCAAATGCAGGTGATGACAACACTTGATTTGCAAAATACTTTACAGAAAATAATCAAAGGACATGAGCAAGTGTGAACTTGCCTTTTGTGATTGCAAGTTTATGCACTCACGGTCTTCGAGATAATATAAGATCCAATATCTGAAATCAGCATCATTGGTCCGGTAAGGACTAATGTTTAAAGAAGCAAGATGTTGTTATGCATAAGTAATGATATGCATTTTGTAAAACTCCCAAAGTGAATCCCCCATACTTTGAGTGAAGTGAATTTAGGTGATTCTTTTAAGAATTAGTTTATCTTCAAATTTTACTTTATAAGTAATGACATTTATAAGGAACTTAGGTGATAATAATTCTAAATATACAGGTAAAGTATAAAGTAATGTGATTCTGTTTAATTGTCATTTGGTGACTAAGATAAGAGTCCTTGATTTTAGTTATTAAGAGTTGAAGAATTTGTTATGAGATTATTCTTCGAAGTGGCAAAAAGAATAACATTTGAAGAAAATATTTCCTTCCTAAGGTTTAAACAACCCTGATAGCTTTCAGAATATGATTGATAGAATGTGATTAATGTTGTTTATGTTTGCTTGAATAATCTAAATTTGAGATGCCTTATGTCTTAATTGAAATAGACTAAAGTTAACTATAAAAACATAAGTGGTGTATTAGACCTATTGTTTATAAGATTTGAGACTAAAGTTAACTTTAAAAGCGTAAGTAAACTTAAGATGCAATATGTTTTAATCATTCCCATGTTTTAGATTTATGATAGGTATAACTAAGGTGTGGAATTGTTCGATTTATATTTAAGTGAATGATTTAGATTAAATTTGTTTTGCTTATTAAGAAGATAATATGTATTTATTTAATGGAATCATAATTAGATGATCTTAGTAATTTGTTAGAATTTAAAGTTATGTTAATAGTGGTTATGATATAATTATTATTCACCATATTATATAAATGGGTGATACCCAATGTTTATTTAAAAGGATTCTTAATAAGATTTTTAAAAGAATATTTTAAAGTTAAAAGTTATACTTAAATTTGATTATGAATTTAAGTTATGGTTTTGGAATTTAGTACAAAGACACTAATTGCTCAAGGTTTTATAAGAATTGTCATTATTTCTTACTTAAAAATTATTTTTAAAGAATTTACAAAATAGGTATTAGATAAGGATTTATTGTTTAAAATATTAAAGACTTTTCTAATAATATATTTAATATTTTTCTAGTGTAATATATTTATTCAAGACCTTAAAAATTATTTTTATTTAATTTTTAAGTAATATTTTTATGTTTATAAAATTTTATAAAGGATTAAATGTCTTTAAATATTAATTCAGATTTTATTTATAAAAGAGTTAAGTTAGTATTTTTTATAAAATAGTATATTTATTTTTATACACAAAAATGATTTTTATTCATTTTTTAGGATTTTTCCTTATTTTATGACATTTCACCTAGGATGTAATGTTGTTATATTTATTTATATTATATATATTTTGAACAAGTAATTTTATATTTTTTTACTAGGTAGATATTATTTTTGTGGTTATTTCGATATATCATATGTATTTTTAGGATTTTTTTATATTTTTCTAGAGGTGAAATAATCTTTGGGGTGTTTTGCTATTTTTTTTAAATCAGACCCTGGACCCACTGGTCAGTTTGGCCCATGGTTGGGTTAGACCGACCCGAGCGGTGGACCGAGCTAGTCAAACCGACGATCCAGTTCATCTTCCCCCTCTCGATTGGCCTATCCCTGGCGCCTGGAAGTTCCTCGTCGTCGCCGCTCGATTTCGACCATCTCTAAACCCTCAGGCCGCTGCCGTGTTGCACGTTGAGGTAGTCGACGATGCTGCATCGAATCGCCCATCTCGATTTGATCCTCGGGCCCTCTTCTAGCCACGCCGTATCCTCTTTGGTGCCTAGGGTTTCGGATGCCGCGTCTTCGCCGTGCTCCAGTGACCTTACGGTGGCTTGTTGGATTGGTGGTGTGGGCTGATGTTCGTTGATTGCTGTCGATTTCCCTTGGGTGCTAATGGTAGGGCTTGGCGCGGGTTGAGCGCCACCGGTGCTCCTCGTGCCGCCCTGCCAATCTTCACCGCCGGTCTGCTTCCTCTCCAATCTCTAAGCGAGGACCACGGGTAAGTAATGATTCTCCTCCCCCTTGTTCTATGTCTCCCCTTAGATTCCTTACTGCTACTCTGATAGTTCTAATTGGTTTTCTATCCTCTGTTGTTCTATCAAAGCTTGCTAAGATTGGTCCAATAATAATTGGTTATAGTAAAAATGTTTGGTTTCAAACATATGTTTGAATGCAACTTAATGGGCTCCTTGTGTGCTTTGATGTTTACCAATCATGATTTGGTGCTAACAGTGATGTGTGATACTAGATTGTCCATGTCCTATTGTGGTTCATCTATTAGCATGGGGATATATAATCATGAATTTCTGGTCCTATCTATTGATGATGACAATTGAATTATAAAGGACTCCTAGAGGGTTGTCTAAGAGATGTTCACAAATACTGTTATATGGCAATTCTAGAATCTTTGGATTAGCTGAATTGGTATTGTACCCTAGCCAAACTTTGCTCTTATGTGAACATGGAAATTATACTAGAATGATTCCTGGAAATATTTCCTAGGAAAATGACTTGTTCTATGTCAAATCTGACAGTGTAAAAATGTACAACTTTGATTCCTAGAGCTCCTGCTAGGAAAATGATAGATCTACTCTGGCTAAACAACTAGATGGTTAGTTGATGTGACAACTTCCCTTAGTAGTTTCTGTGACTGAGACTGCCACTGTGGTGCCTCCATGTTGGAGTGTCCATAATGGTAGATCTTGCTTGCATGATCTGCTACTATGGGTGTTACTGATGGCTAGATCTGTCCCTGGCTAGTGATGTAAATATTGAGGCTGTGAACACATTTTAGCTTATGTATGTGCTTCCTGTATTGCAGGACAATAACAGTAATAATCTTGTGGTGGACCTTTACATGATTTGTAAGGATGAAATAATCTCCTAGATTGTTGACTAGGAAGATTATTTGAAGAAAATTGATAATTCTGATGATTCTGGTAATCAAATGATGCTATTTACTTATGCAGGCTTTTGTTGGTGCTTGGATGAATTGCTTAGCATGAGATGGGACTATTTTATGATGAATTCAGCTAGGGATGCTTTGATTTCTTGTGTCAAATGATTTGGACAACTTGATTATCTATATAGCCTCTAATGGGTAATTTGTTGCTGTGGTGCCTCACAAGAGTGTGCACAACAGTGAATTATCACTTTATGTCTGGCTGTGTAGTTCTCTCATTTTGTTCTAGTGGTATTCCTCTATCTGGATTATTTGCAATATATAAAAAAATATGATGCCAAGACCCCCCCTTGCCAATGATGCAAAGGCTGAGGCCAATTTCTAAAATAAGAATGGATATTATGCTAACATGTGCATAACCCTAGGATGTAACTTGTATACCATTTGTATACAGTTCTGAGGGTTTTCCCTTCCACCAAACTATTGTGCAAGCCCATCTACTACCTAGAATAGGTATGATGTGGATCTGATGTCTACCTGTTTGCAAAGTAGACAAGTATGCCTATGTGGTGATGTAGGTTTGTGGTTGATCTTGTGGCTGAACTTGCTTGCTCCTCTGATTCTAGTTAATCCTGTAAGCACCTGGCCTGCTCCTCCTATTTGTGGTGTTGTCCTGTTCCTCCTAGCTATTGGCTTGGCCTTGATTTCCCCTTGTCTTAGCTCTAGGATGGTTCCTGGGAGCAACCAGAGCTAAGGTGTGAGGATTTGGTGGAAGGATTTGTTGTTCTTGTTGATGAAGCTTGACAGTTCAGTGATAATCTGATACTGGGCTGTGGTGTTCTTGAGATGGTACCATGGTTAAGTTATGATGTTGAGAAGTTGAAGTGTGTAGGTGCAGATCTGTGAAACTGGTGAAGTGCTTGGTGGTGCTACAGTTGGCTATTGTTTTTAGCTATCTGATCTAGTCCCTGCTGTTGTGACAACAGAACACCTGCATGTGTTGTGTGAGCTGCTGTTCAGTGGCCCCCTCTGGTTCAAGTTTCTATGTCTGTGACTCCTCCTTAGAGATGAGATCAAGTAAAACTAGATATTTTCCTGACGCTTTACCATTTGCCTTTTATCTAGCTTTGGTGAAACTTGCCCCATAAGGCCTATGATGGTGCTCTGAGGCCTATTGTTATTTTGAAGATAAGAACAGATTACTATTTTGCCCCTTTTGAATTACTCTATATGATGATATTGGCAGTAGCACTTCTCTGCCTAAACTAAGAGTTCATTTCCCCAACATTCTTCCTTTTGGCTCATATCATCTACTAGCATTTCTTGTTTGCTTGTCTCATTTTCAGGGATCCAATAGAGGAGAAAAGATCAGAAATATAATTGAAAGATTAAGAAGATGGGGAAAGTGAAGATTAATTTAGTTTTAGATTTTACTTACTTCTTTGTAATTTACTTTATCATTTGTAAAGGACATTATATATATATATATATTTTCTTGTAATAAATATTATTTCACTTATGAAATTCCTTTTTCAATTTATTTGTCTCCTGTAATTTTCTTTCATTCTTTTATTGTAAAAGAACAACAATACTATATGTATATATAAGGATTATTATTGTAATAATTTCATTTTATTCAAAGGTGTAAAAATATAGTAATATTGAGTAATGCTATTTTTGTATGAAGGTATTCTTTTTGTTTAAAGTAATGTTTTATTCTTTACTCATATTAGTATTCAATAGATGCTGTAAAATATTCTTATGGGTAATAATTTAAGTAGTATTTGTTTCTTATTCTTGTAAGATTATGTTATGATGATAACAAAGTAAACGCCTTCTTTCTTAATGTAACTTAGAACTTGTAGATATTTATATTTTATTTATAAATAAGAATTCCATTATCTCTATATTATTGGAATTCATCTATTATTCCATTTACCTATTCTTTTATAATTCAAATATATCTTTTAGAATATTCAAACTTGAATTTGCTTTCCCCTCAAACACAGAAGTAAAATAGAAGTCATGTCGAAATCAATCACACTTGTCTTGATGTTTGCACCAGAACAAGAGAGATCTCGATCCCTCTATAGCTTCTTTAGTTTTGCGCGAAAATTTCCCGGATTTTCTTATGCATGAATGCAATGCACAAACCTGTGTCCTTTATAATTCTAGGTGCAATCCTAGGATGTTACATAGACGAAGAAACAGTTTACGTATGTACTTCCGTTGGCAGTCTTTAGATGTGTAAAATACTTTTTCCATCATTACATCAGTAAGTGAGGAAACGGTAAGTGTAACTTTCTTACTTGCAGATGTCTTGGGCAAATGAAACTGAAGTAACAATAGTAACATGAAGGAATGTGATAAAATAAGTAGACAGAAGTGAGCATGAGCATATTATATGTTCCTCTAGTTTCAACCTAGATATCTATTAGATGAATTCTCCATAAGCTTGGGGATTTGTTTTGGATGCACTACGATAAGTGGACTTCTTTCCAATATATATCTTTTGTAGTCATAGCTCTATCACAATATACCTAGCTGTTCTACATTAAGAATGGTAGAAAAACATCAATTAGTATATTTAGTAATTTTATTGGTCAGATCGCCAGGACAAAACTCAGTGTAAGATGGTGCATAGACTTACATATCAAACTGAAGCAGTCCTTTCAATTTTTTTTGATGATTTCACTATATTGACCATAGTTTGCATACTTTATGTGCTAGAATCATTCCTGCATAAGACATTTTTTAAGATCTGACATCACACATGTACCATTGTTCATTGCATGATGACAGTCTTAGCCATTGTATTCTTTCCCTTAAATAGGAACTGAGGAATTCAAGGATATACATTGTGCATATTTAAGGGGCACTAACTTTCTACTTTTACTTATCCTTTACTTCATTAACCGACTCCATTCATCTATCCTTTTACCACACAAAGGATAAATGATGTATGTAATCCAAGAAGGAATAGATGACTCTTTACCACACATACCTTAGTGGAATCGAACACATCACATCGAATAAATTCTTAGATCTAGTTGCATTCAGCATATATTACCTGCTACGATGCACTATCAAATTGCAGCTCCTAGTCTAGCAGCTTCTGATTTACCTACAGAAGGCGATCTCGTCAAAAAACCGAACCCCCCGAGCGCTCCCGCGGGCGTCGGGGAAGAAACCCTAGGCACCGCCGCCGGAACCCCCCCTCGTCCGCCCTCTCTCCTCACCGCCGCCGGAGAACGTGGCCAGGCAAAGCCCGTGCCACGTGGGCGGCGGCGGGGCTCCACCTTCCTCCTCTCAGCCTGGCACAGCGGGCAACGTGGGGCGGCCCGGCCATGGCGGGGAGCCGGACCACGGGCGGCCTCCGGTGGTGGGGGCGCGCGATTCTGGCGGAGCTTGCTCTTCGGGAGGTGGTGGTGCGGGCGCTGGCTGCTGCCTGCAGGTGGTTGGTTCCGGCGGCGTCCGCGACGGCTTGGGCCTCTGCGTCCGAGGGCGGCGGCGGTGCACGGTGGGGGGTTCGGCTCGGTCCCTCGGGTGTCGTGGTGGCAGCGCGGTGATGCCGACAGGGGTCGGCAGGGTGGAGGCTGGCGGGCTGGCTCCCTCGGGAAGCTCCGGCTAGCCCAGATCTAGGCCCACTTGGGCCTGATCTGGGTCTGATGCGGGTCCTGTGCGGTGCGGTCACCCTCGGGAGGCGGGGTGGCGGTGTGGGGCATGTAGGATGGTGGCGGCGATTGGGCTGCGCTGCAGCAGCGTGGCGGCAGGGACTTTACGAGCCCTTTTTTGGAGGCCCGAGACCTGGTGTGTCCCTGCTGCCGCGCCCTGGTCAGCAACCGCCATCGGCAGTGGATGTCGGTCTCCTCCACGCGGTTGTGCCGCTGCCACCATCCTGTGCTAACCTGTCCTTCCCCCGCCCTGTCGGTCACACAATGAACCTGGCCCTGTAGGCGCGAGTCCACGGATGCCGGGGCGGCGGCCTCGGAAGGTGGTCTGCAAGGCGTCCCTTCGGCGGAGGCGGCTCCGGGAGGCGACTTGCGTTGGTGATCCTCATATCGGCGGAGGTCCGACAAGCTCGGGTGAGTTAGGTGGCGTTGGAGCTGTTCTTTGACGGTTGGGACTTGCCGAGGTGGCGGTTCCCCTGGTGGACGATGGAGTTGGACCTGGCACGGGGATTGGCGTGTACGGTGGCACCCTTGCTGCAGTGGGGCGGCGAGACTTCACGAGCCTACTCGGGCTCGGCCGGGCCTGGTTTGTCTTGCTGCTATATCGGTCGGCTACCGCCTTCTGGCAGTGGAGGTAGTTCCCTCCTGCGTGTTGAGGTCATCCCGACCCCCGCCGAAGTTCTCTCTCTCGCTCTTACTGGCCTCGCCCCATGGCTCACGGTGTGACGATGACGGTGACCTCAAGATCGTGCTGGTGCGTGCAGGTGGGCGGCGAGTTTGGTGGAGCGTTCCAAGGGGCCCAGGAGTGTGTATGTTGAGAGGTCAGGAGAAATCTTTGTCTATTTGACCCCTACGCGGTGACACCCGCGGGTATCACCTTCCTTCCCGAAGGACGTCGAGTGTATCTCTCTCACACCTCCCGGGGCGTACCGGGGGAAATCCTAGGACCTGTCCGGGCAGCAGTGTCGTGGTCGTCACTCCCCTTCTTGAAGGTGTTGCTTGGTACGCGGCGCTTTGGAATGCTAGTCCTGTGGTGGTACTTCTCCGGTGGGCGCAGCGGTGGCGAGTTACCTTCATTCGTGTCGCACCTCCGATGTCGGCTTTATTTTCTTTTCTTTTCTTTTGTATTTTCTTTTGGGCTTGGCTTTGTGCTGTCTGCCCCAGCAGTGGTGTCGTGGTTGTACCGGTTGTCCTTTATGCGTTGTGCTGTCTGGCCTAGCAGCGGTCTCACATATATGCTTTATTTATAAAACGGGACGAAAACCTATTTCAAGAGATTTACCTACAGAAACTTTAGCATCCAAGCTGCAAAAAGCATCTGAATGTAAAAAAACATTATGTTACATGCACAACTAATTCTAACTATGTGGGAGATGATGAATTTATACTCCCGCAGCTAACACGTGTCTTATTTTCCTTATTCGGTTTGGGTAGAGGATATACGCAAGCACTGACAAAGGATTTTACCAGAAAAGTTAAAAAGAGGCATAAACATATATAATGTGAACCGGAAGGCATCGTTCCTGGAGCCAAGCTTCATCTCACGGTGAATTAGCGCAGAGTGGGGCTTCCTGGATTGTTCAAGATGAATCATATGAAACCGGCATATTTCCTTCTTTCTTAGGTTGCGTCTCCCCTGCTGATAAAAAAAATTAAACATAGAATATTACCACTTGTTATTTGCATGTGGATAGAGGGCACATCAAACTTGTAATTAAGTGCAAGAAGTAATCTAGAGAGCATACCTTGTCATATGTCAATAAGCAGGTAAACAGAGATAAAATGAGCAATCGCTTTGCCAATGGCTGGTATGACGATGCCTTGATGTTTGCACGGAGAAAGAAGAAAGCATGTCAAATAATCAATCCTCAAAGGATGGGGAATCAACAGAAAGGAAAGATATTTGCGGAGTGTTAGATATGTATAGCAGCCCCTACCAAATTATACGGTATTGTATATTGTACATGTACTGTTCCAATCTATAAATATATGACAGGACGAACCCAAGAGGTATCTTTCACATGCAAATGGAAATACAACAATTAAACACATCAATACAACAATTAAACACATCAATACAACAATTAAACACATCAAATAATAGTTCACATGATCAAACAAATATCATCCAAGTTATTACAACACTATTTCAATCAAATTACAACAATTGTTTGAATCAAATAAATCAGCAAATATTCTCGAATGGTTCATCTCACATAGCCGAAGAAAAACAAGGGAAGATCATGAATAAGCGCGAGTGCGTTGGCCATACAGCTACCAGTGGTGCTGGATGAGATTAGTGACAAGCTGCTTATGAGTTGCCTTATTTTCAATCTCCCGATGGCTTTCAAGAAATGCTTCAAGGCAGTTGGGGTTTCTTTCGGGACACACTCGAGTGCCAACATTGTCGTAGAAGCACAGCAAGTTTAACCCTCTCTCATCCTTGATGATCATGTTGTGTAGAATCACACAACATGTCATGATGTTGACAAGGGTTTTTTTGTCCCAAAATCGATATGGACCTCGAACAATAGCAAACCTTGCTTGTAAAACACCAAAAGCCCTCTCAATGTCCTTACGGGCAGCCTCTTGTGCCTTGGCAAATATAGCTTCTATTTCATGTCAGGGATCTTTGATGGACTTCACAAAAGTTGCCCATTCGGGATATATGCCATCGGCTAGATAATATCCCATTGAATACTCATTATTCATGACCTTGTAGTTGCAAGTAGGCGCATCTCCGGCTACAAGTTTTTGAAACAAGTGGGATCTTTGTAAAACGTTGATGTCATTGAGTGTTTCGGGAAGTCCAAAAAAACAGTGCCAAATCCACAAATCCTGAGAAGCAACTGCCTCGAGCACAATGGTAGGATCATGGTTTTTTCCACAATACATTCCATGCCATGCTTTTGGATAATTTTTTCATGTCCAATGCATGGAATCTATACTACCAAGTGACAAGGTTTAATCTCGTCAATGCCCATTGTTATGGACTTGGGTTTTAGAGAAGATGGGGATGCTGGAGATCGCGAAACGGTTAGCAAACAAGCAACACGGGGACACGAGGTTTACCCAGGTTCAGGCCCCTGGAGGGAAAACCCTACTCATGCTTGTCTGATCTTGATTACGGCGGAACCGAAGATTACAGGGGTGCGCAGATGCAATCTGGCGTGGAGGTGTGTATGCGGTGGTGTGCGAGAGGTTGTCAGAGAGCCTCCTCGTCGTGCCCTCCTGGACTTTATATAGAGATAGGCAGGTCCCAGGCACAGATCGAGTCGGTTACAGGTTTTAGGGTTTACCCTTTTGAATTTCCTATCTACTCTAGTCTTGCTCTCCAAGGATCCGAAGGCGTCATGGGCCTTGGCCACCCGAAAGTCTTCATGGGCCGGCGTATATTTGCCGTGGGCCTTCCTTGGGCTGGACCAGGTATGCTGAGATCGTGTACCCGCGGGGTATAACCATGTCAGTAGCCCCCGAGTGTTCAGTCGAATCGTAGATTCGGCTGAGGACTCTTCAATCCTTCGGGTGCAACTCTGTCTTTTAAGATAATGTGTAGGGATTGTTGATGCGTGTGCCTGACTCTCCCGACGGATCAGGGTCAGTTAACTATCTTAGGACAAAACAACACGATCTTCTTCAGGTTCGAGTCCCTCGACTCGAACCCGGAACATATGCTGGCGTAATTTGACTCAGGCCACGGAGGACTTACAGGAGCGGAATTCTAGTGAATTTAAATGATGTACCCAACGCGTCCGTCGGGATTTTTCATCGCGCCTGTTGGCACGGTTTCGTACTAGCAGAGCGTAGTCGTGTGCGTTGCCAAGCCATCAGATGATATCTGTAGGTCTTATCTTTGCGCCGCAGACACAACATACGAATGTTTATCACCGCGGAGGTGTTTCGGGTGGCCAAGGAGAATGTTGCTCACTTAGCATTAATTAGGGCATAGTTGCCGAAAAAGTTTTGCATGCTAATCTGTAGGATCGCAGTCAAAGAATTCATAGGGTGTGCGATCAGCTCTCCCTATGGGAGTAGCCCCCCGAGTGTCTGTTCGAGTCGTAGATTCGAGTAGAGACTTTAATTCAGTTGTTTTTTCGATTTCCGGTCCGTAGGACACAAATTTTTTGAATGCTTGAATCCATCGTCCCTATGGGAGTAGCCCCCGAGTCCGTAGTGGAGTCGCAGACTCGACGTAGGACTCGAAGAAATTAGTTCAGCGTTGTAGTGTTTTGTTCATTTTCGGGTGCGCAGCCAGCGCTCCTGATAGGAGTAGCCCCAGAGTAGTTAGTCGAATCGTAGATTCGAGTGAGTACTCTTAGTTTTGTAGCCGAAGAATTGTAACCGTTGCTAGTATAGCCTTTGATGACGTCAGTGCTGACGATCGGTGACCTCAAGCGTCTGCTGCGCCAGAGACGACATGACTGGACGAACATGGGTCCCACCTTCTGACCTTGAGTTGACTGGTCACGCGCGGCATGGAGATAATTACGACATCGCCTCGATTTCCACGCGTAGTGGACGGTGTGTGAACGACGGTTCGCTGCTGGGCTGACATGTGGACGGTCAGATCTTGCAGTTGGCTCTAGGTCTTCTCGATGGACAGTCATCGTGCATCGCCTTCGTCCTTATAATCATTGGGGAAAAGTTAATATGTTTTCACCGCAGCCATTCGTGTTTCACTGCTCCCATCTTCTCTGAGCTTTCTTACTGCGCGCTGGAATATCCTCGAACATTTCCTTCGTTGATCCTATGTTCTCGCTGCCTGTGCCGCCGCACTGCGATGGGGAAGCCCAAGAAGTCCTCTTCTACGGTTGGCACCAGCGTTGCTGGTGGCAAGAAAAGTTCGACAGCTGCCCGTGTCACCGACGGTGGCTGGCGGTGATCGGAGACACGGGAGAGTGATCTCCGCAAGCTTCGTGAGCGGGGCTTGATCCCGCAGGATAGGGAGGCCGTCAAGTTCCCTAGCAACAAGGTAATTTCCCGTCCCCCCGTTGGGTTTCGGGTTATGTTCCTCGCATTTGTTCTTCAGGGCTTTTCCTTCCTAGTCCACAATTTCCTTCGTGGGCTGCTTTTCCTTTACGGCATCCAGCTGCATCATCTTTCCCCCAACTCTCTTCTTCACATTGCTTGTTTCGTCACTTTCTACGAATGTTGGCTCGGTATCGAGCCACATTTTGGCCTCTTCCGGAAACTCTATTCCATGAAGAGGCAATCTGGTTCTGATGGTGTCTATCCCATTGGGGGTTGCATCATTTCCCTTCGATCCAATCTTCTTTTCTTCTCCTTTTATATGTCCGAATCTGTCCAGTACTGGCGGAGGCGATGGTTTTACATCCGCGACTCCACGGTGGCTGGGCAAGATTTTGGTCTTGCTCCTTTCGACCCCTCCCAGAAAATCGAGCCGAAAAGGTCCTAGAAAAACCAGATCTTGGATGGCGAGGTGGCTGAGATTAAAGGGCTCTATCGCCGGGTGGAGGATCTTCAATTGACTCCGGAGAAGGAGGTGAATGGTGTGGACATCAACCGCACCTTTCTCAAACGTCGGGTGCAGCCACTCCAGGCTAGGGAGCACCCGATGTTCCTTTATTCGGGTCGCTGTGATCCGACTAGGGTTTCGGCTGAGGAATTCTCCAGGGGAGATCTTGACTCGGTCCTTCACCCGCTGCTGAAGTACAAGACTGGAGAGGACCTTCCGGGGAAGTCGCTGACTTCTCCGTTCTCCGCTTCTCGTCTGGTTCCGTAGGTGAAGAGCTTGGATATGCGTGTAGCGCTATTTTTCGACAGCATTTTACATGTTATTTATTTGCCTGCTGACAAATTTGCTTCTTTTGCGCAGGAGTTCAAGGTGTCGGGCATGTCGCCACCGCTTCCCGAATTGTTTCCGGATGCACCGGACAATGAAGTGGTGGACTCCATGTCCGAGCTTCCATCAGCGTGGTCGCCGGCCGAAGAGGCCATCGAGTCGAGCGAGGATCATGCTCGGAAGAGGACACAGAGCTCCATCGAATCGTCAGATGCTTCGACTCCGCCGACGCCTAGGAACCCGCTATGCCTGGAGCGCCACAGTGATGGGAATGGGGGCTCTTCCTCTCCGATTCCTGCCGTTCTCGTGCGGCTATGGCATCGCACCCGCCGGCGAAATGGAAGAAGGAAAAAAAGAAGGAAGAGAAGAAAGAGGAGAAGAAGGGTAGGCAGATGTAGGAGTTCGCAGCATGGAAAACAAAAAAATTCTACCGCATGCAAACAAACAAGCCAAGACCTATCTACTAGATTGTAGCAACGAGTCGATAGAGGAACTCACCCTCGAAGATTCCAAAGCGGTTAACGAGAGCAGATTCTCGTGGGTGATGTAGTCGTACTCTTGCCGATCTCAAGATCGCGTAGACGATCCTTCCAGCGCTGCGTTCCGGCAGCGCTTCCGCAGTTGGTCACACGTTCGATACTCGATAAAGACCTTCCTCTCCCTTGTTCCAGCAGGCAGCGGAGGTTGTAGCACTCTCCTCGCGATTCCGGTAGCACGACGGCGTGGTACTGGAAGTAGAGGGGAGATCTCGCAGGGCTTCGCCTTAAGCCGGAGCGAGTATGGTGGACTATGAGAGAGGCCTTGGAGATCTAGGGTTTAGAGGCACCAAGGGAGTAAGCTTGGCCGGCGGCTAGGGCTTGGGGAGAGCCCCAACTCTTCGGCTAGGAGGAAACCCTAGGGCGGCGACGACTTGTGGTGGCCGGTGGCTAGGGCTAGGGTTTGGGTGGTGTTGGGTGTAGGGAAGAGGGGCAGCCCTGCCCCTCCTTTTATATGTGGGAGGGTGCGTCCAAGGGGGAGGGAGTCCTCCCCCAAGTCGGCCTCCTTGGTCGGCGGGTGGAGGGAGAGGAACTCCTCCCCAAGTAGGTTTCCTACTCTCCCTCCACCAAGCAAAACTGCCATTTGACTTTTCAAATTACCGTTTGACTTTTCAAACTAGGATTTGATTTCTCCCTTTATTTTGCCCATCCATGATACCTATTACATGATGCAACCATTCCACATTGTCATGACACATTCATGTACCCTTCCCCTCCGGAGTGCCGGACCTTCCGGAACCTTCTAGAACATTCCCGATGAAAACACCGGAATCATTCCCCAACTCCGAAACAGGACTTTCCTTATATGAATCTTATTCTTCGGACCACTCCGGATCTTCTCGTGATATCCCGGATCCTATCCGAGACTCCGAACAACATTCAGTCTCTTACTCATCATTCCATAACTACTCAACAACATCAAATCCTTAAGTGTGTCTCCCTATGATTCGTGAATTATGCGGACATGATCGAGACACTTCTCCGATCAATAACCAATAGAGGAATCTGGAAATTCATATGGCTCCCACATATTTCTATGATTACTTTGCGATCGAATGAACCACTTACATACGATACCAATTCCCCTTTGTCTCACGATAGTTTACTTATCCGAGGTTTTGATCGTCAGTATCTCTGCATACCTAGTTCAACCTCGTTACCCATAAGTACTCTTTTCTCGTTCCCGTGGTATGTGATCCCTTGTGAGCCAGTCACATGCTTGCAAGCTAATTGGATGGCATTCCATCGAGAGGGCCCAGAGTATATCTATCCGTCATATGGATGGACAAATCCCACTCTTGATTCATGTGTCTCAACCCATACTTTCCAAACACTCAATGCCACCTTTATAGCCACCCTAGTTACGGTGTGGTGTTTGATGTCATCAAAGCATCCTTCCGGTGATGGTGATAAGCATGATCTCATGGTCGAAGGAATTAGGTTACTATGTATCAGAAAGCTTATAGCAATTGAACTATTTAAAATGACTTGATCTTTATGCTACGCTTATCTATAGGAGTATGTTCACCATACCATTCTCCTAATGATATGATCTTGTTATTAACAACATCTCAAATGTTCATGATCAAGAAACCATGATCATCTATTAATCAACAAGCTAGTATTATGAAGAGGCTTTACTAGGGACTCTAATTTAGTTTACAAATCACACAAGTATTAATGTTTCTGGTTAATACTGTTATAGAATGAATGTAAACATTTATCATAAACACAAAGATATAATAATAACTACATTTATTATTGCCTCTAGGGCATATCTCCAACAGTCTCCCACTTGCACTAGAGTCAACTAATCTAGATTACATGGTAATATACCGAACACCCATGGTAGTTTGGTGTTGGTCATGTTTTGCCCTCGGGAGAGGTTTAGTCAACGGATCCGCCACATTCAGATCTGTGTGTACTTTGCAAATCTTTATGTCACCATCTTGGACATGTTCTTGAATAGCATGAAAATGCAGCTTGATGTGCTTCAGCTTCTTGTGTGACCTTGGTTCTTGCGCATTGGCTATGGAGCCCAAGTTATCACAGTAGATAGACATTGGGTCCAGCGCACTTGGAACCACACCGAGCTCTGTAATGAACTCCTTCATCCATATCGCTTCTTGTGAAGCCTCTGAAGCAACTATGTATTCTGATTCAGTTGAAGATCTCGCCACAATGCTTCGCTTTGCACTCCTCCAGCTAACTGCTGCACCATTCAAAGTAAATACGTATCCAGATTGAGATTTAGAATCATCCGGATCGGTGTTCCAACTAGCATCGGTGTAACCATTAACAACGAGCTGTTCATCACCTCCATAAGAAAGAACCATATCCTTAGTTCTTCTCAAGTACTTAAGGATGTTTTTGACCGCTGTCCAATGATCCACTCCTAGATCACTTTGATATCTGCTAGTTAAACTAACAGCATATGCAATGTCGGGTCTAGTACATAGCATGGCATACATTAGAGATATTATGGCTGAGGCATAGGGAGTCTTACTCATTCTTTCTCTATCTTCTGCCGTTGCTGGACTTTGAGTTTTACTCAACGTCGTATTGGGCAACATGGGCAAGAACCCTTTCTTGCTTTCTTCCATTCCAAACCTCTTTAGAACTTTGTCCAAATATGTACTTTGTGACAATGATATTAGGTGTCTCGATCTATCTCTATAAATCTTTATGCCTAATATGTAAGCTGCTTCGCCAAGATCTTTCATTGAAAAACTATTATTCAAATATTCCTTGACACTATTAAGAAGGTCTACATCATTCCCAATCAACAATATGTCATCTACATATAGTATTAAGAATGCTACAGAGCTCCCACTCACTTTCTTGTAAATACAAGCTTCTCCATAAGTTTGTATAAAACCAAAACTTTTGATTACCTTATCAAAACGTTGATTCCAACTTCGGGATGCTTGCTTCAACCCATATATGGACCGTTGAAGTTTGCATACCTTGTTAGCATCTTTAGGATCAACAAAACCTTTGGGTTGCATCATATACAACTCTTCATCAATGTATCCATTGAGGAACGCCGTTTTGACATCCATTTGCCATATCTCATAATCGTAATATGCAGCGATTGCTAACATAATCCTCACAGACTTTAGCTTCGCTACTAGTGAGAAAGTCTCATCGCAGTCAACTCCTTGAATTTGTCAAAACCCTTTTGCGACAAGTCGAGCTTTATAGACAGTAACATTACCATCAGCATCTGTTTTCTTCTTGAAAATCCATTTGTTCTCGACAGCCTTCCGGCCATCCGGTAAGTCCACCAAAGTACATACTTGGTTCTCGTACATGGATCCAATTTCGGATTTCATGGAGTCTTGCCATTTATTGGAATCTGGGCTCATCATCGCTTCCTCATATGTCGCAGGGTCATCGGTGTTGTCCACCAACATGACACTCATAACGGGATCATACCAATCAGGAGTGGTACGAGTTCTCGTTGACCTGCGAGATTCTGTAGCAACTTCAACCGAAGTTTCATGATCATCATCATTAGCTTCCTCTCTTATTGGTGTAGGCGCCACATGAACTTCTTCTGGTGCTGTGCTACTCGCAAGTTCGAGAGAAAGTTCAACAACCTCGTCAAGTTCTACTTTCCTTCCAGTCACTTCTTTTGAGAGAAATTCCTTCTCTAGAAAGGATCCATTCTTGGCAACAAAGATTTTGCCTTCGGATCGATGATAGAAGGTATACCCAATAGTTTCCTTCAGGTATCCTATGAAGACGCATTTTTCTGCTTTGGGTTCAAGCTTGTCTGGTTGTAACTTCTTTACATAGGCTTCGCAACCCCAAACTTTAAGGAACGACAATCTAGGTTTCTTCCCAAACCATAATTCATACGGTGTCGTTTCAACGGATTTAGATGGTGCCCTATTTAAAGTGAATGCGTCTGTTTATAATGCATAACCCCAAAATGATAGCGGTAAATCTGTAAGTGACATCATAGAACGAACCATATCTAAGAGAGTTCGATTACGACGTTCGGACACACCATTACGCTGTGGTGTTCCCGGCGGTGTCAATTGTGAAAGTATTCCGCATTTCTTTAAATGCTCGCAAAACTCGTAACTTAGATATTCACCTCCACGATCAGAACGTAGAAATTTAATCTTCTTGTTACGTTGATTCTCCACCTCACTTTGAAATTCCTTAAAATTCTCGAAAGTTTCGGACTTATGTTTCATGAAATAGATATACCCATATCTACTCAAGTCATCCGTGAAGGTAAGAACATAACGATAACCACCGCGCGATGCTACACTCATTGGACCACACACATCGGTATGTATGATTTCCAATAAGTCCATAGCTCGCTCCACCATACCAGAAAATGGAGTCTTAGTCATTTTACCCATCAGACATGCTTCAAATCTTTCAAGTGATTCGAAATCAAGTGATTCAAGAAGTCCATCGGAATGGAGTTTCTTCATACGCTTCACTCCAATGTGACCAAGACGACAGTGCCACATATAGATCGAGTTATCTCTCAATTTCAAACGTTTAGCTTCAATGTTATTAATATGTGTATTTCCACTATCGAGATTCAATAAGAATAGACCATCTATCAAAGGTGCATGTGCATAAAACATATTACTCATATAAATCGAACAACCATTATTCTCGGACTTAAACAAGTAACCGTCTCGCAATAAACAAGATCCTGATATAATGTTCATGCTCAACGCAGGCACCAAATAACAATTATTTAAGTATGAAACTAATCCCGATGGTAGATGAAGAGGTAGCGTGCCGACCGCGATCACATCAACCTTTGATCCATTTCCAACGTGCATCGTCACCTCGTTGTTCGCTATCTTCCGTTTATTCTGCAGTACCTGTTTCGAGTTACAAAAATATGAGCAACCAAACCAGTATCAAATACCCAGGCACTACTACGAGTACTAGTGAGATACACATCAATAACATGTATATCGGATATACCTTTCTTCTTGATGTTGCCGTTCTTCAAATCCGTCAAGTACTTTGGGCAATTCCGCTTCCAGTGACCCTCTCCCTTGTAGTAAAAGCACTCAGTATCAGGCTTAGGTCCAGCCTTGGTCTTCTTCGCTGGTGCGACAACTTTCTTACCACCCTTCTTGAAGTTTCCCTTTTGCTTAGACTTGCCTTTCTTGAATTTGGTGGTCTTATTGACCAACAACACTTGATGCTCTTTCTTGATATCCACTTCTGCAGATTTCAACATGGAGAAGAGTTCTGGCAACGTCTTGTTCATGTTTTGCATATTGTAGTTCATCACAAAGTTCTTGTAACTTGGTGGCAGTGATTAGAGGACACGGTAAATCCCCAAAGCATTAGGAATCACTATACCCAAACTTTGGAGTTTGTTTGCGTGCCTAGACATCTTAAGCACATGCTCACTAACGGAGCTGCCCTCTTCCATCTTGCAGTTAAAGAACTTTTCAGAAACCTCATAACTCTCAACTGCCGCATGAGCCTCAAATATCATTTTGAGTTCACGGACAATATCATGTGGGTCATGGTTCTCAAACCTTTTCTGAAGCTCCGATTCCAAACCATACAAGATAGCACACTGAAGTGTGGAGTACTGATTCTTCCGAGTGAGGTAAACGTTCTTTACTTCATCGGTATCATCAGCTGCAGGCTGGTCACCCAGCGGTGCATCCAGCACATAGGTCAAATTACCAGCATTGAGGACAATCCTCAAATTGCGGAACCAATCTGCGAAGTTGCTTCCATTGTTTTTCAACTTTTCTTTCTCTAGGAACACAGTAAAATTGATGGTAGGGGCCGCCATTGATCTACAACATATTTGCAATAGTTTAGACTAAGTTTATGACAAATTGAGTTCTAATTAATAGTTAAATTAATCTAGGTGAACTCCCACTCAAAGCAATATCCCTCACACTGTTTAGTGATCACACGAACCAAATCCACCACATCAAAACCGATCATCACGAGAGTTGATGCAGCTTCAATGGCGAACAATCCACATGTTCATCATATATACTATATGACTCATGCTTTACCTTTCGGTAATCCGCGTTCCAAGACCATGTCTGTACATGCTAGGCTCGTCAAGATCAAACCTTAGCTTCCGCATGAGAAAATCTGGCTTGCTCACGTTGTATACACTTGCAGAATCTAACACACCCGATCATCACGTGGTGCTTCAAAACAACAAGCTTTAGCAACAGTGCTTACTAAGGATGAACACTTTAAAACTTGAAATTTATGTGCATGAGGGATCATCTTATAATGCTACCGTCGTTAACTAAGCAATACAAGATGCATAAAGGATTAACATCACACGCAATTCATAATATGTGATATGATATGGCCTTTCTTCTTGTGCTTCCGATCTCCATCTTCAAGCACGAACATGATCTCCATCATCACCGGCATAGCGTCAAGGTCAATGGCGCCGTTTCATGGTTGTCGTCCACCAGCTCCAACTATTACAACTACTTTGAATAGACACGCGGGTCTTAACATAAATTAAAGACAACCATATGGCTCCTGCCGGTTGCCAACTTACAATAAGGAACATTACATATATCAAATATAATCACAATCATGGCCATATCACATCACAACACACCCCTGCAAAACAAAGTTAGACGCCTCTAATTTTCTTTGCATATTTTACGTGGTTTGGGGCTTTCAATAAGTGTCGATCTAACTTACGAACAAGAACCACAACGTTGATGTTTGAACTATCAAGTGCCTGTTGTAAATTGGATCTATACTATAATGGGAGAGACAGACACCCGCAGAGCCACTTATGCAATACAAGTTGCATGTTGAGCATGGAGAAAGTCTCATGAACGATGTCATGTAAGGTTAGCCCGGGCCGCTTCATCCCATCATACCGCAAGATGCAAAGTACACAAGAAGCAATTGATAATAAAAGCACCACCGCCCACAATGACCATTTTGTTCTACTCGTGCAACCGATCTATATATAGACACGGCTCTGATACCACTGTAGGGGTTCGTAGCATGGAAAACAAAAAATTTCTACTTCATGCAAACAAACAAGCCAAGATCTATCTACTAGATTGTAGCAACGAGTCGATAGAGGAACTCACCCTCGAAGATTCCAAAGCGGTTAACGAGAGCAGATTCTCGTGGGTGATGTAGTCGTACTCTTGCCGATCTCAAGATCGCGTAGACGATCCTTCCGGCGCTGTGTTCCGGCAGCGCTTCTGCAGTCGGTCACATGTTCGGTACTCGATGAAGACCTTCCTCTCCCTTGTTCCAGCAGGCAGCGGAGGTTGTAGCACTCTCCTCGCGATTCCGGCGGCACGACGGCGTGGTACCGGAAGTAGAGGGGAGATCTCGCAGGGCTTTGCCTTAAGCCGGAGCGAGTATGGTGGACTATGAGAGAGGCCTTGGTGATCTAGGGTTTAGAGGCACCAAGGGAGGAAGCTTGCCCGGTGGCTAGGGCTTGGGGAGAGCCCCAACTCGGCGGCTAGGAGGAAACCCTAGGGCGGCGGCGACTTGTGGTGGCCGGCGGCTAGGGCTAGGGTTTGGGTGGTGTTGGGTGTAGGGAAGAGGGGCAGCCCTGCCCCTCCTTTTATAGGTGGGAGGGCGCGGCCAAGGGGGAGGGAGTCCTCCCCCAAGTCGGCCTCCTTGGCCAGAGGGTGGAGGGATAGGAACTCCTCCCCAAGTAGGTTTCCTACTCTCCCTCCACCAAGCAAACCTGTCGTTTGACTTTTCAAATTGGCATTTGACTTTTCAAACTAGGATTTGATTTCTCCCTTTATTTTGCCCATCCATGGTACCTAGTACATGATGCAACCATTCCACATTGTCATGACACATTCATGTACCCTTCCCCTCCAGAGTGCCGGACCTTCCGGAACCTCCTAGAACATTCCTGATGAAAACACCGGAATCATTCCCCAACTCCGAAACAAGACTTTCCTTATATGAATCTTATTCTCCGGACCATTCCGGATCTCCTCGTGATATCTCGGATCCTATCTGAGACTCCGAACAACATTTAGTCTCTTACTCATCATTCATAACTACTCAACAACATCGAATCTTAACTGTGTCTCCCCACGGTTCATGAATTATGCGGACATGATCGAGACACTTCTCCGATCAATAACCAATAGAGGAATCTGGAAATTCATATGTCTCCCACATATTTCTACGATTACTTTGTGATCGAATGAACCACTTACATACGATACCAATTTCCCTTTGTCTCACGATAGTTTACTTATCCGAGGTTTCTATCGTCGGTATCTCTGCATACCTAGTTCAACCTCGTTACCGATAAGTCCTCTTTTCTCGTTCCCGTGGTATGTGATCCCTTGTGAGCCAGTCACATGCTTGCAAGATAATTGGATGACATTCCACCGAGAGGGCCCAGAGTATATCTATCCTTCATATGGATGGACAAATCCCACTCTTGATTCATGTGTCTCAACCCATACTTTCCGAACACTCAATGCCACCTTTATAGCCACCCAGTTACGGTGTGGTGTTTGATGTCATCAAAGCATCCTTCCGGTGATGGTGATAAGCATGATCTCATGGTCGAAGGAATTAGGTTACTATGTATGAGAAAGCTTATAGGAATTGAACTATTTAAAATGACTTGATCTTTATGCTACGCTTATCTATAGGAGTATGTCCACCATACCATTCTACTAATGGTATGATCTTGTTATTAACAACATCTCAAATGTTCATGATCAAGAAACCATGATCATCTATTAATCAACAAGCTAGTATTATGAAGAGGCTTTACTAGGGACTCTAATTTAATTTACAAATCACACAAGTATTAATGTTTCTGGTTAATACTGTTATAGCATGAATGTAAACATTTATAATAAACACAAATATATAATAATAACTACATTTATTATTTCCTCTAGGGCATATCTCCAACAGAAGACCCCTCCTATTTTCGACTTAAGCGAGTTTGACTCGTAAGTTTCCTCGGTCCCCCTTTTTTTGTCTGTTTGTTTTTGAGCTTTGCTGATATTTCTTTTGTAGCAGTTCCTCCGACGACTCCTCCAGTGATGGCGCTCCGGAGATTGTGGGGGAGTCGAAGTTGCTCTTCCCCCTCCTGAGACGGTGGCCACCTCTGAAGGCGCTGCTCCAAACCCTTCTCCGCAAGAGGTTCGGGTGGTTGCCCCTCAGAAGACTGCGAGCGGACCTTCGGAGTCGCCGTCTAACCATGTAAGTAGTTTTTGTTTTCTGCCGCAGGGGGAGCCCTTGAGCCTTTTCGGATGATCTGCTGATTTCTCTTTGAGTCTCAGGGGGAGCCCCCGAGAACTTTTCGTATGTGTAACTTGCTTCTGTTCATTCTTTTGGGCGTGGCCCCGATCCGTTCTTCTGACTAATAGTTCTTTATTGCAGCCTTTTGTGCAAAGTGCCAACCAGTTGGTGCAGTAGCACCTGGCGTTGGAGGCCAGCTTCAAACAGCTTCAAGGTATGCTTACGACTTGGCCTTTTGCTTCTTCTTGTATTTTTTTCCTTCGATTCGATAGGTGTGTTGCTTGACTGCAGAGGACCACAACGCCTCTCTCCGTGAGATTGATGCTCTCAAAAAGAGCCTTGGTCAAGCGGAGAAGAAAGCCCAGGTCGTCGTTGGTGCGAAGGAGCGCCTCGAGCTGGAGTTAGACAACGCGGCCGAGGCCAAGGAGCGCCTTCAGCAGGAGGCCACGGACTGCGAGGAGCAGCTCGCCACTGCCACGGCTTTGCGCGAGAAAGAGGTAGCCGGCAAGCTGATGGCAGCTGCCAAGGCTGTTTCGGGTGCGTTTCTTTGCCTTCTCCTTTCGGCTTCCTTGTCTTTCCTTGTAGTGTTTTTATTTATGCTGCTTCCTTTTGTTGCCTTAGATGCCACGGGCATCGAGTTTGATCGTGGTGCTCTGGAGCACGGGAGCGTTCTGGATGATGCTACTGCGGTGGTCGAAGACCGCTGCAGCACTGTTATCAGCTCGCTTGCCAAGGCCAAGGAGGTCCTTGGGCGATTCTACAAGGAGCTCGTCCCCAAGGGCGTGGCCCTCGAAGATGTCGATGCCTTGGTGGAGGCGCTGTCAGCCGAAGCGCCTGCGACATACAAGCGCAAGCAGAAAGGCATCGGCGCCTCTGTTGGGCTGGCAATGGCCTTGGCGACTGGAGCGGAGCTGGACCTTCCTCAGGTCACCTCCCGGATGCCGACGGCTGCTGATGGATCCGAGGTAGCCTTCGCCACCTATGCTGCTCGCTGTAAGCGTTATGGGTGAAGCTGATTGATCTGCTGGCCGAGTATGCGCTAAGGCAGCAGGGGGAAGCCAAGGCGAGGCAGTCCAGCTGCGAGGCTACTCAGGGTGACTCTTCGTAGGCGTTGTAGTTATAGGATAGTTTTAGCTTCTTTTGTTGTAATTATTTTGATGAACGATCCTTGAGCCACGTAGTGGCTTTTGCTGCACGTAATGAATTTGCTGAGTTCCGTGCTCTTTCATCTGCTTGTTCATGCCTTTGCTTCTGTTACTCTAGGGTCCTTCGGGTGATGATCCCATTGACACTTCGTCTGCGGCGCAGCTGCGGCCATCCCTGGATGGTGCGTCGCAGCTTGTGTTTCTTCGAGATTGTATCCGTAGCCTCAAGAAAGAGTTTCTTGGGGTGCGTGGTAACGCTGATGTTTGGAAATCCAAAGCGGATCGAGGCGCTATCAGAGAGGATTTTTTTATGGGGGAGTTGTGTCGTCTGGCCGAACAGCTTGAATGTGAGTTTTTCGAGCTGCTGCTCGTTGTTTTGGATGCGCCTGTTGGCCTTTCGCCTTACTCTTGCAAGTACTGTAGGTGCTAACCTTGCTCCGAGGGAGGAAAAGGAGCGTGTTGCTGTTTGACATGGTTATACCCTACGGGTACGTGGTCTCAGCATACCTGGTCTAGCCCAAGGAAGGCCCACGGTGGATATACGCCGGCCCATGAAGACTTTCGGGTGGCCCAGGCCCATGACGCCTTCGAATGCTTGGAGAACAAGACTAGAGTAGATAGGAAATTCAAAGGGGTAAAACCCTAGAACCTGTAACCGACTAGGACTACGCCCGGGACCTGCCTAAGTCTATATAAAGGCCAGGAGGGCACGACCTAGATCTCTCGACTCACACTTTCGCATACGCACCTCCACGCCAGATCGAATCTGTGCACCCTTGTAATCTTCGGTTCTGCCGTAATCAAGAGCAGACAAGCAGGAGCAGGGTTTTCCCTCCGGGGGCCTGAACCTGGGTAAATCTCGTGTCCCCTGGTTGCTTGTCTGTTAACCGTTCCACGATCTCCAGCATCCCCATCTTCTCCAAAACCCAAGTCCATAACAATGGGCATTGACGAGTCGAAACCTCGTCAATTGGCGCCGTCTGTGGGAATCAGGGCTGCTGATTATGTGATCGTGACGGTCCCGACCCGATCGATCTACAACTCTGCGGCGACGGAGAGTCACCTCCTCTTCGGGAGCTTTCGACTTCACCGCCCACTCGCCGGCCACCATGAAGGACTTCGAGCCCGTAGGCGACGGACTCAAAATCTTGTTCGGGAGCTTCTGCTTCCAGGTGGGGCAAACTGGCACCCTCCGCCTCCCTGAGCGGGTGCCCCTACCATCAATCAGGCCCGCTTCGTGGGCCCCACACCCCGTGGTACGCACAACATCATCAGCAGATGACTCCTATGACAGCAGCAGCTGCAACTCCGATCTGTGCGACCCGCCATCGGACACAGGGACCTACGGTTCCGGATCTGAAAGCTGCGGTAGCAGCGGACCGATCTACAAGCTCTACCAATGCGCTGCAGTCATCCAGGAACAGCAAACGCCTAACCCGCCGCCCAACACGAACCCCAACCCGCAGGACAGAAATGGCGGGAACAGAAGAAGCCAGTCCCCCCCACCCGACGGGGAAAACAACGGCCACGTCATCCAACTTAGCAAAGAAGGATGGGTCCAGGCACGCCGCACCGTAGCAGGCGACATAGTCCTGCCTGCAGACGCCTCGCGTGAACTACTGATGGCATACCAATACCTCCTCATCGAGGAGCACAAGAAGCAAGTCAAGATGCAGGAAACACTTGACAAACGCAAGCAAGCAGCCTCTGAGTCCAGCGCGCGATGAGCTGCGCTCTCCGCCATGGCCCCCGGCTCTAGCACGAACGGAAACCAAGGAAACAAGCACCGCTCTCGGGTGGAAAACATGGATACCAAGGAGCGCCGTGATGTGACCCGAACTCTCCACACATCGTTCATGGAGATGGATGCCGACGGCAACGTCATCCCGAAGACGCCACAAGCTGCGATCATGGCAGCCACTGCGTATCTCGCGGCCCACCCACCTCCGGAGGGGGACCTGAAAAGAGCCATGCATAAGTCCGCACTCACCAGACTCGGACTTGTCGGAGCTGCGCTCCACGAAGACGCTCCTGCGGAGCCAAAGAAGAAGGCTCCGGCCAGGCACAACCGGAGCCCCACCCCTTCATCCGAAGAGGAAGAGGAGCACGACCTTCCTCGAAGGAAGAAGAGATCACGTCACCATAAACACGACTACGACGCCAGAGACAAGCTTACACATCGCAAAATCGACAAAGTGCGAGCCAAACGTGCATGTTCGTCGGAATCCGAGATGGACGAAGACGAAGGAGAACTCTGTGGAGCCCGATGCTTCAGCAGATCTGTTCGGCGAACACAGATGCCACACAATTTGAAGCTTCCTTCGGATACTCCGAAGTTCAACGGCACGCAAGATCCAAAAGCCTGGCTCAGTGACCATCTGTCATCCGTCAAGTTGCACGGCGGTAACAAAGAAACCGCCATGCAATGCCTTCAGCTGCAGCTGACAGGCGTGACGCGGGTCTGGCTCAGCAGCCTATCATCAGGGTCCATCCGAAGCTGGGAGGAGCTAGCTTACAGCTTCATCCGAAACTTCAAGGGAACCAGCAAGAGGCCCGCCTCAATCGAAGAGTTACGAACCTGCACTCAGAGAACGGGCGAATCTATTCGCTCGTACATACTACGCTGGTCCACCACCAAGAACTCCACAGCACACATCTCCGAAGATAGGGCCATCGACGCCTTCAGGGACGGCGTTAAATGCCAAGATTTCAAGGAGGAACTTGGGCGCGTCAAGCCCAAAACACTCGACCACCTCATGGACATCGCCAACAGGTGGGCCGACGGCGAAGATTGCATTGACCGAGCACAATCGGATGAAGAGGACGACTACGGCCGAAGACGGGAACGCCACAGCAAGAGGAGATCACGCGTCTACGACGATCGCGATGGACCCGACATGGTCGCGGCCGGCTACGCCGACCGTCGCAACGACAACAGCCGCAACAGCGGAGGATACCGCGGAGGAAACTTCCGCGACGGCGGACGCCCAGCACAGTCGTGGCAACGCTGCGACCGCGACAACGGACCCTCAGCATACGACAAACTTTCGGGTCCATGCACCATCCACTTCTACATCGACAAGCAGGATGGCAAAAAGAAAGCTAGCCACATGCTCAAGGACTGCCGCGAGTTCCAGAAACTCAGTGAAAGCATGGTGCAGATGAGGCAACAAGCCCCAATCCCTGCGATCGGAAACGCACCTGCGCCA
Organism: Avena sativa; assembly: GCA_916181665.1. Taxonomy (NCBI): domain Eukaryota; kingdom Viridiplantae; phylum Streptophyta; class Magnoliopsida; order Poales; family Poaceae; genus Avena; species Avena sativa. Next base: position 226,867,050 of record OV702296.1, read on the forward strand.
GGTGAAATAGCACATGGAGCTCCTCCACTGCCACCTATCGGAGGCCCAAACCAACCAGTCGCACTGACACAGAACAACGCTGGGAACGGGCACTCCCCACCGAAAGGAGCACTGATGATGATCCAGAAGGGACGCCCCACGAATAGGGTGCAGAAGAAAATCACCCGACAAATCAACCTGGCCGTGGCAACCCCACCTGCTATCCCTGAGTACCTCAGCGAATCGGAGTCCTGCATCACATTCACTCATGCGGATCACCCTTGCCAGATCCCTTGCCCAGGTCATGCCGCCCTGGTGCTGGAGGCGCAGATCGGAGGCTTCGAGATGAGTCGCGTCTTCATGGATGGTGGCATCGGCATCAACCTAATGTTCGCAAGCACTCTAGCAGCAATGCGGATCCCGCAATGCAGTCTGGAACAGTCAGACACAACGTTCCACGACATCGTTCCAGGGAAGGGCATATTCCCCTGGGCAAAATAGGGCTCGACATCATCTTCGGGAAGCCGAACTTCCGGCAGGAGCGACTCGAATTTGAAGTGGTGGACTGGCCGTCACAATACCACGCTATCCTTGGGCGTGTAGCATTTGCAAGGTTCCTGGCTGTCCCACACTACGCATACCTACTACTCAAGATGCCAGGGCCAAGGGGCGTCATCACAATCCACGGGAGCTTCACCCGATCGGACCAATGCGACAGGGATTTCAACAAAATCTATCAGTCTTTTGGCATGCAAGACGAGCTCGTAAGGCTCCGTGAGGTGACGGACAACGGGGCACCCCCAATCACAAGGCAAAATGCACCTGACATGTCCTTCGACTCCACCGTCAACACCAAAAAGGTGCAGGTCCATCCGACGGATGCCTCCAAGACGGCGCTGATTGCCAACGACCTCAGCCCCGCATAGGAAGGCGCGCTCGTCGAATTCCTCCGTGAGCGCTGGGAAATCTTCGCCTGGTGTCCTGCAGACATGCCAGAGTTCCCAGGGAATTCGCCGAGCACGCACTCAACATCTTTCCAGACACCAAGCCAGTCAAGCAGTCCATCCGGAGACTGTCCGAGCCACGAGCCGAAGCTATCGGCAAGGAAATCAACAGACTACTCGCTGCAGACTTCATCAGGGAAATCAAAGAAAGCGAGTGGCTTGCAAACACAGTCATGGTCCCAAAGAAGGACACGGACATCCTGCGGATGTGCATGGATTTCATGTCACTAAACAAGCATTGCCCAAAGGACCACTTCCCTCTTCCGCGGATTGATCAGATCATCGATTCGACTGCAGGTTGTGAGAAACTCTCCTTCCTCGACGCCTACTCAGGCTATAACCAGATTCGACTCAAGGTCGAAGATCAGGAGAAAACGGCGTTTATCACACCGTTCGGAGTATTCTGCTACAACACAATGCCCTTCGGGCTAAAGAACGCAGGTGCTACGTACCAGCGATGCATGCAGGCCTGCCTCAAGGACCAGATCGGCCGCAACGTCCAAGTCTATGTTGACGACATAGTGATAAAAACCAAGGAGGCAAGAACACTTATCGACGATCTCCGCGAGACGTTCGACAACCTCGATCGCTACAGGATCAAGCTCAACCCCGAAAAATGCGCCTTCAGCGTCCCATCGGGTCAGCTGCTTGGGTAATTCATCTCTCAGCGAGGGATCGAGGCGAACCCGAAGAAAATCAGAGCCATCATGGCGATGGAGAAGCCGAAAAACCTCAAAGGCGTCCAGCAGCTCGCAGGATGAATAGCGGCGCTAAGCAGATTCATCAGCCGCATGGGCGAGAAGGCCTTACCATTCTACCAACTGCTACACAAAGCAGATAAATTCGAGTGGACGCCGGAAGCCAACGACGCATTCGAAAGCCTCAAGCGGCTTCTCTCCACCTCGCCCGTCTTGGTCACGCCAAAGGAGCGCGAGCCTCTGCTGCTGTACATAGCAGCCACACACTAGGTGGTCAGCACCGTACTAGTGGTCGAACGACCCAAAGAAGGCAAGACCCACGGGGTCCAGCGCCCAATCTACTACCTCAGCGAGGTACTGACACCAACAAAGCAGAGGTACCCTCACTACCAGAAACTCGCCTACGGCGTGTTCATGACGGCTCGGCGGCTGAGCCATTACTTCCAAGAGCACCAGGTGATGGTCGTCAATGAGGCACCCCTGAACAGCATCCTAAATAATCCAGAGGCCACAAGACGCGTGGACCTGTGGGGCATCGAACTGTCACCCTTGGACATCGTCTACGAGAAGCGACTCACAGTCAAATCTCAAGTCCTTCCGGACTTCCTGGTACATTGGATGGAGCTGCAGCTGCCAGACACCCCAGACATGTCGCAGTCATGGACGATGCACTTCGATGGCTCCAAGCGGGAAGCTGGAGCAGGAGCAGGGGTCATACTGACCTCCCCGCAAGGCGACAAGATGAAGTACGTCCTTCGGATGAAATTCCGAGCTTCTAATAATGAGGCCGAATACGAAGCCCTCATACACGGCATGAGGATGGAAAAAATCTGCGGCGCAACGCGCCTGGTCATCTACGGTGACTCCAACCTCGTCGTCCAGCAGACGATGAACGAGTGCGACGCACACGCCGAAAATATGATTGCGTACCGCGCTCTCTACAACGCACTCGAAGGAGAATTCGACGGCTGTGATCTTCGACACATCGGAAGAGAAAGCAACGAGGAAGCCGACAGACTTGCCAACATCGTCTCCACCTGCGCAAAGGTGCCACCGGGTGTGTTCCTCGAACAGATCTACGTGCCATCCATCAAGCGGAAATTCCCCAAGGGATCACCCGAAGAAGCAGAACACTCGGGGACTACGCTGCTCGAAGGACATGAAGGACCCGAGAAACTGGACACAGAGGTCGCCATGGTAAACCTAATGCAGGTCATGGCAGTCGAAGAAACTTGGACACGACCATACCTCCAGTTCTTGTTAAACGGATAACTGCCTGACAGCCCGACAGATGCTCGGCGCATATCTCGTCGGTCAAAAGCCTTCACCACCATCAATGGCGATCTGTACAAGCGCAGTATTATGGGCGTACTACAAAGGTGCGTCACCATCGGTGACGGGAAATCCATCCTCCAAGACATCCACGAGGGCATCTGCGGCCATCACGCAGGCAGCCGCTCCCTTGTCGCCAAAGCTCTACGAGCTGGATTCTACTGGCCAACGGCCATGAGCGACGCAAAGGACATCGTCCGAAGATGCAACGGGTGCCAACGGTTCGCCGACAAACCGCACGCACCCGGGTCGGAGCTCAGACCTATACCCATAGCCTGGCCTTTTGCTCAATGGGGCCTCGACATGATCGGCAAACTGCCAAAGTCCTCGAAAGGGGGACACATTTACCTCCTGGTCGCAGTCGACAAGTTCACCAAGTGGATCGAGGCCATGCCGGTTACCAACCAGAAAGGCAAAACTGCCGTCAAATTCTTCGAGTCCATTGTCTACAGGTTCGGCGTACCACACAGCATCATCACCGACAACGGATCAAACTTTATCTCCAAGGAGTTTCAGGACTTCTGCGAAGGCCTTGGGATCAACATCACATACGCCTCAGTAGCACACCCGCAAACGAACGGGCAAGTGGAAAAGGCCAACGGCCTCATCGGCGCTGGCATCAAGAAGCGCCTCATGAGTCCACTCGAACGGAAAGCAGAAGCCTGGACGAAAGAGCTACCATCCGTCCTGTGGAGCTTACGAACTACACCAAACAGCTCCACAGGCTACACACCGTTCTTCATGGTGCACGGAGCTGAGGACGTGCTACCAGCCAAAGTACGCCACCAGGCTCCCCGGGTCATCGCTTACAGCGAAGCCGAATCCATGGCTGCACTTGAAGACGCTGTCGACACACTCGACGAAGCAAGAGACATAGCAGCAGCTCGATCCGCGGTGTACCAGCAGAGTCTCCGCAACTACCACAGCCGCCGGCTTTGCCCCAGGTCCTTCGTCGAAGGAGACCTCGTCTTGCGACTCAAGCAAGAGCGACCGACGAAATCCGAGTCACCATGGGAAGGACCCTACGTCATCACCGAAGTCATCCCAGGTGGCGCTTACCGCCTCAAGCACGTGGAGTCTGGAGTCGCATACTCCAACCCATGGAACATCGCGCACTTGCGATGATTCTACCCCTAGCTACCTACCCCTTTACTTTCAATAAGGCTTTCAGCCAAGGCTATTCAGCCGAACAATGTACTTCCTCCATTACAATATAAATAAAGCTAAGTGTCTCGCCCCAAACTTCAGTTCGCTATTTTACAAACTTTACTTTATGCTACAAAAGCACTCGGGGGCTCCCCCCACCTCACGATTTCATCGACTGAGGATCACGCGTGTACACCTGAGTAGCTGACAACGTCAGGCAAACGAAAAGGACACATACTCAAACAAAGCACTGCGTGCTTACAGCAAACAAACCTTTACAACAAAGGGCACAACACGCCCAGTCGAAATATACAAATTTTACATTTATCTCTTTTACACGTACTACCTATTCTGAAGAATAACCTGAGCACGCTGCTCAAACAAATCCACGACCTGTTCGGCATACTGCCTTACAGCTGCGTAATGTGGACGCATGTCCCACTCACCACCATCCGGCCGAGGAGGTGGCCCAGCTGCCACAACAGCCAAATCTACATCAGGCCAGTGCAGCCTTACAAGAGACAAAGTAGCCTTCACTCCCGCAACGAGCTGTTGCCGCACGAACTCCTTGACATTGCTCACGCTCCGAAACTTTGACAGAAGACCCGCAAGGCTCGTCGGTACGGCATCCAAAGGAAACATGACGTGCAACACCGAGGCAAGCGACGTCTGCACTTGGCGAAGCACCCGCGAAACCTGGTGCACACGATCCTGCACCGTCGCCAAAGACATGGCGCGGTCATGATCCATCCAGAAGAAGTCGCCAGCCTCCATGTCCTGTTGAGTCAAGCAATTGACCCGAACAGCGACACGCTCCTTCTCTTCCCTCGGAGCAAGGTTAGCACCTGCGACAATTGCACAAAATAAGAGGCAAGGCCAGCAGGCTCATTCGAAGAACTGAGCTGCAGCTCGAAGCAAAGAACAACTTACACTGAAGTTGCTCAGACAACTGAAGCAGTTCCGCCATCAAGTACTCCTCTCTGGCTGCACCACGATCCGCCTTGGACTTCCAAACATCGGCGTGACCTCGCAACCCAAGCAACTCCTTCTCAAGACTACGAACACGATCCCGAAGAAAAGCGAGTTGCGAGGAAGCATCCAAAGATGGACGCAGCTGCGCCACAGGCGAGGTGTCAACAGGGTCAGCACCCGAAGGAACCTAGAACAACAGGAAAGCAAAGGACACAAACATTCAGACAGTGGTAGAGTACAACTCAGGCGAATTCATTCAGCACATAAAAGGCCACTACGTGGCACAAGAATTGTGTTCATCAAAATATTTACAGCAAAAGCAGACTACAAATTATCCTACGTCTACAACACCTAAGATGTGGCACCCTGAGTCGCCTCGGAGCCGGACTGCCTAGCCTTGGCCCCGCCCTGCTGCCGTAGTGCATACTCAGACAGCAAATCAATGAGCTTCAGCCCATATCGCTTGCAGCGAGCAGAGTAGGCAGCAAAGGCTACCTCGGATCCATCTGCGGTTGTAGGCATCCGGGAGGTAATCTGGGGCAGGTCCAGCTCCGCTCCAGCCGCCAAGGCCATCGCCAGCCCGACGGACGCGCCGATGCCCTTCTGCTTGCGCTTGTACGCCGCAGGCGCATCGGCTGACAAAGCCTCCGCCAGAGCATCCACATCATCGAGGGCCGCGCCCTTAGGGACAAGCTCCCTATAGAAACGGCCAAGGACCTCCTTCGCCTTGGCAAGGGAGCTGACGACGGTGCTGCAACGATCTTCGACCGCTGCAGTAGCATCATCTAGAGCACTACCGTGCTCTAGAGCGCTGCGGTCAAACTCAATGCCTGCGGCATCTGAGACAAAAAAAAGAGAAGACATGAAGAAAAGCAGCATAGAAGAAGACAAGAAACAAGAAGAAACAAGCACAAATACAACACTTACCCGAAACAGCCTTGGCAGCAGCCATGAGCTTGCCCGCCACCTCTCTCTCACGAGCAGCAGCAACAGTGGCCAGCTGCTCCTCACGGTCCGCGGCCTCCTGCTGCAGACGCTCCTTCGCTTCGGCTGCCTTAGTCAGCTCTAGCTCGAGGCGTTCCTTCGCACCAACGGTGGTTTCGGCCTTCTTCTCCGATTGACCAAGGCTCTTCTTGAGAGCGTAGACCTCACAGAGAGAAGTATTATGCTCCGCTGCATTCAAAACAAGCAAACGTCAGAGAGCAAGACCAGAATAAATGAAAGACGCACCAAAAGCAAACAGGTACCTTGAAGCTGCCGAAGGTTAGCCTCCAGCACCAGGCGCTCCTGCACTAGCCGCTTGGCTTCCTGCACAAAAGGCTGCCGAAAAGAAACAGCAGTAAGAAAAAGGACTTGGGGGCTACGCCCAACACAAAGTAATAAAAGCAAAATTCGCACACGAAGACACTCGGGGGCTCCTCTCGTGGCACGAAGAAGAGGTACTCACATGCTCGGATGGCGACTCCGAAGGCCCGCTGGCGAAATTCTGAGGTGCAACCACCTGCACCTCCTGCATAGGAGGATCCGGAGCGGCTCCCCCCGAAGTCGCCACCGTCTGAGGAGGAGACGCAATTTTCGACTCCCCCATCATCTCCCACGCACCATCGCTGGAGGAGTCGTGGGAGGAATGCCTGCATACGAAGCAATCAGCACAAGTGCAAAATCAAGAAGGACAAAGGACAGTAGTATAAAAAGAAACTTACGAGCCCAATGAGCTCAGGTCGAAGACAGGAGGAGTCCTTCGGGCTCTCTTCTCCTCCTTCTTCTCTTCCTTCTTCTCTTCCTTCTTTTCTTCCTTCTTCCGCTTTGCTGGCGGGTGCGGTGCTACAGCCCGCACAGGAATGGCAGGAATGGGAGAGGAAGAATCTCCATGCCCGTCGCTATGACGCTCAAGGCCCAGAGGGTTTCTGAGAGTCGGAGGAGTCGATGCATCCGAAGACTCGCTGGAGCTCCGTGATCGTTTGCGCGTATGGTCCTCACTCGACTCGTCAGCATCTTCGGCCGGAGATCGCGCCGAAGGAAGTTCGGACACGGACTCCACCACTTCATTATCTGGGGCATTCAGATACTTTTCAGGCAATGGCGGTACCATGCCCGGCACCTTGAAGCTCTGCAAAACCAGAAGGAACTTTGTTAGCAAACAAAGGAAATAAATACGCAGTCGACAAAAAAGCGCTACGCGCACAAATCTACACCTGTGGAACAACCAACACCGAAGAAAACGATGGAGTCAGCGACTTCCCCAGGATTTTCTCTCTGGCCTTGAACTTCAGCAGCGAGCGAAGGGTCCTATCAAGATCCTCCTCGGAGACTTTCTCAGCTGAAACCCTCGCTGGATCACGGCGCCCAGAATAAAGAAACATCGGGTGCACCCTCGCTTGGAGAGGTTGCACCCGACGCTCAAGAAACGTCCGGATGATGTCCACGCCGTTCACTTCCTTCTCCGGAATCAGCTGGAGATCCTCCACCCGACGGTAAAGGGCCTCTATCTCCGCCACCTCGCCATCCAAGATTTTGTTTTTCCAAGACCTTTTCGGCTCAATCATTTGGGAGGGGTCAAAAGGAACAAGACCAAAATCTTGCCTCGGCACTACGGAGTCGCGGATATAAAACCATCGCCTCCGCCAGTTCTGGACAGATTCGGACATGGAAAAAGAAAAGAAAAGAAGATTGGGACTAAGGGAGATGATGCAACCCCCAATGGGATAAACACCATCCGAACCAGACTGCCCCTTCACAGAATAAAGTTTTCGGAAGAGGCCAAAGTGCGGCTCAATGCCGAGCCAGCACTCGCAAAAAGTGATGAAGCAAGCAATGTGGAGAAGAGAGTTGGGCGAAAGATGATGAAGTTGGATGCCATAGAGAAAGAGCAGCCCACGGAGGAAGTTGTGGACTGGAAAGAAAAACCCACGCATAATGAAGGCAAGAAACATAACCCGATACCCAGCTAGGGGACGGGGGATTACCTCGTTGCTGGGGAGTTTGACGGCCTCCCTATCTTGCGGGATCAGACCCCGCTCGTGAAGCTTGCGGAGATCGCCCTCCCGCGTCTCTGATCGCCGCCAGCCACCGTCGGTGACACGGGTAGCGGTGGCGCCTTTCTTTCCTCCGGCGGCGCTGGTCCCAACTACAGATGACGATTTTTTCGATTTCCCCATTGCGCTACGACGGCGCCGGTGGTGAAAGTGCAGAAAGGAAGATAGAAATGTGGAAGGAAATCCCAGCACGCAGCAAAGATCGCTAGAGCACAAGGAGGCAGTGAAAACAAGAACTGATGCGGTGAAAACAAACCGCAGCTTTCCCCAATGATTATAACAACGAAGACGATGCACGACAGCCGTCCATCCAGAAGACCTAACGCCAACGGCAGATCTGACCATACACGTGTCAGCATCACAATGAACCGTCATTACCACGCCGTCCACTACGCGCGGAAATCAAGGAGACGCCGTAATTATCTCCACGCCGTGCGTGACCGGTCAATTCAAGGTCAGCAAGTGGGACCCACGTTCGTCCAGTCAAGTCACCTCTGGCGTAGCAGGCGCTTGAGGTCATCGATCGTCAGTACTGATGTCATCAAAAGCTATACTAGCACCAACTACAATTCTTCGGCTCAACAGCTAAGAGTACTCACTCGAATCTTCGATTCGACTAAATACTCGGGGGCTACTCCTAGCAGGAGCACTGGCCGCGCACCCGAAAGGCCAATAAAGACAACATTTTTCTTCGAGTCCTACATCGAGTCTACGACTCCACTACGGACTCGTGGGCTACTCCCATAGGGAGGATGGATTTAAGCATCCAATTTTTTTTGTGTCCTACGGACTTAACAACTAAACAATGTTTGAACTAAAGTCTCCGCTCGAGTCTACGACTCGAACAGACACTCGGGGGCTACTCCCATAGGGAGCGCTGGTCGCGCACCCTATGAAATCTTCAACTGCGATCTTTCGGATCAGCATGCACAAATTTTTCGGCAACTCTGCCCTAACAAAACGCTGAGTGAGCAACGGTCTCCTTGGCCACCCGAAACACCTCCGCGGTGACAAACATTCGGATGCTATGTCTGCGACACAAAGATAAGACCTACAGATATCATCTGATGGCCTGGCAACGCACACGACTGCGCTTTGCTAGTAAAAACCCGTGCTAACAGGTGCGATGAAAAATCCCGACGGATGCGTTGGGTACATCGATTAAATTCATTGGAATTCCACTCCTGTAAGTCCTCCCCGGCCTGAGTCGAATTACGCCAGCATATGTTCCAGTTTCGAGTTAAGGGACTCGAACGTGAGGAAGATCGTGTTGTTTCGTCCTAAGACAGTTAACTGACCCTGATCCATCGGGTGAGTCAGGCACATGCATCAACGATCCCTACACACATACTGTTAATACATAGTTGCACCCGAAGGATTGAAGAGTCCTCAGCCGAATCTACGATTCGACTGATCACTCGGGGGCTACTGACATGGTTATACCCTACGGGTACGTGGTCTCAGCATACCTGGTCTAGCCCAAGGAAGGCCCACGGTGGATATATGCCGGCCCATGAAGACTTTCGGGTGGCCCAGGCCCATGACGCCTTCGAATCCTTGGAGAACAAGACTAGAGTAGATAGGAAATTCAAAGGGGTAAAACCCTAGAACCTGTAACCGACTAGGACTACGCCCGGGACCTGCCTAAGTCTATATAAAGGCCAGGAGGTCACGACCTAGATCTCTCGACTCACACTTTCGCATACGCACCTCCACGCCAGATCGAATCTGCGCACCCTTGTAATCTTCGGTTCCGCCGTAATCAAGAGCAGTCAAGCAGGAGTAGGGTTTTCCCTCCGGGGGCCTGAACCTGGGTAAATCTCGTGTCCCCTGGTTGCTTGTCTGTTAACCGTTCCATGATCTCCAGCATCCCCATCTTCTCCAAAACCCAAGTCCATAACAATGGGCATTGACGAGTCGATACCTCGTCACTATTCGGATCAATTGCTTGACTCAGCAGGACATGGAGGCCGACGGGTTTTTCTGGATGGACCGTGATCGTGCCCTGGTCCTTGCGACAGTGCTGGATCGTGTCCACCAGGTATCGTGGGTGCTGCGTGAAGTGAAGTCTTCGCTGGCGTCGGTTCTGCCTGTGATGTTCCCGCTAGATGATGCACCGTCAACTCTCTCTGGCCTGCTGTCGAAGTTTCGGAGTGTGCATCGTGTCAGGGAACTGGTGCGGCATCAGCTCGTCGCGGGGGTGAAGGCTGCGCTCCCCCTTGTGCGGTTACATCGTCCTGATGTAGATCTGTCTACTGTAGCGGATGGGCCGCCTCTTCGGCCAGATGGTGGCGAGTGGGATATGCGTCCACATTATGCGGCTGTAAGGCAGTATGCCGAACAGATCGTAGATCTGTTTGAGCAGCGTGCTCAGGTTATTCTTCAGAATAGGTAGTACCTGTAAAAAAGATAGATGTAAAATTTGTATATATTTGACGGGGCGTGTTGTGCCCTTTGTTGTAAGGGTTTGGTTGTTGTTTTAGCACGTAGTGCTTTGTTTGTATACGTGTCCTTTTCGTTAGCCTGACGTGATCAGCTACTCAGGTGTACACGTGGTATCCTCAGTCGACGAAGTCGTGAGGTGGGGGGAGCCCCCGAGTGCGTTTGTGGCATGGAGTAAAATGCGAAATAGTAAACAAAATTTTTGGGGCGAGGCACTTAGCTTTATTCATATCGTAATGGAGGAGGTACATTGTTCGGCTGAGTAGCCTTGGCTGAATAGCCTTATTGAAAGTAAAAGAGGGGGTAACTAGGGGTAGAAGCGTCGCAGCTGTGCGGCATTCCATGGGTTGGAGTATGCGACTCCAGACTCCACGTGCTTGAGGCGATAGGCGCCACCTGGGATGACTTCAGTGATGATGTAGGGTCCTTCCCATGGTGACTTGAATTTCTTCGGTCGCTCTTGCTTGAGTAGTAGGACCAGGTCTCCTTCGACGAAGGACCTTGGGTGCAACCGTCGGCTGTGGTAGTTACGGAGACTCTATTGGTACACCGCTGATCGAGCCGCTGCTATGTCGCGCGCTTCATCGAGTGTATCGACGGCATCTTCGAGTGCAGCCGTCGATTCGGCTTCGCTGTAAGCGACGACCCGTGGGGCCTTGTGGCGTACTTCTGCTGGTAGCACGGCTTCGGCTCCGTGTACCATGAAGAAAGGCGTGTAGCCGGTTGAGCTGTTTGGCGTTGTGCGCAGGCTCCACAGGACCGAAGGTAGCTCTTGTGTCCAGGCACCCGCGAGTTGCTCGAGTGGGCTCATTAGGCGCTTCTTGATGCCAGCACCGACGAGGCTGTTGGCCTTTTCAACCTGCCTGTTTGTTTGCGGGTGCGCCATGAAGGCGTATGTGATGTTGATTCCGAGGTCTTCGCAGAAATCCTGGAATTCTTTGGAGATGAAGTTCGACCCATTGTCAGTGATGATGTTGTGCGGCACGCCGAACCTGTAGACAATGGATTCAAAGAACTTGACGGCAGTTTTGCCCTTTTGGTTAGTGACTGGCATGGCCTCAATCCACTTGGTGAATTTGTCGACTGCGACTAGGAGGTAGACGTGACCTCCTTTCGAGGATCTTGGTAGCTTGCCGATCATGTCGAGGCCCCACTGGGCGAAGGGCCAGGCCAAAGGTATGGGCCTGAGTTCTGATCCGGGTGCGTGTGGTTTGTCGGCGAACCTTTGGCACCCGTTACATCTTCGGACGATGTCCTTGGCGTCGTTCATGGCCATTGGCCAGTAGAATCCAGCTCGTAGAGCTTTGGCGACAAGGGAGCAGCTGCCCGCATGGTGGCCGCAGATGCCCTCGTGGATGTCTTGGAAGATGGTTTTGCCGTCACCAATGGTGGCGCACCTTTGTAGTACACCCGAAATGTTGCGCTTGTACAACTCGCCATTGATGATGGTGAAGGCCTTTGACCGGCGAGAGATGCGCCGGGCATCTGTCAGGCTATCAGGCAGCTCGCCGTCTATTAGGTACTTGAGGTATGGTTGCGTCCAAGTTTCTTCGACTGCCATGACCTGCATCAGGTTGACCACGGCGACCTCTGTGTCAAGCTTTTCGGGTACTTTCTGTCCTTTGGGTAGCGCAGCCCCCGAGTGCTCTGCTTCTTCGGGTGATCCCTTTGGGAATTTTCGCTTTATGGATGGCACGTAGATCTGTTCGAGGAACACACCTGCTGGAACCCGTGCACAGGTGGAGCCGATGTTGGCGAGTCTATCGGCCTCCTCGTTGCTTTCTCTCCCAACGTGTCGAAGTTCGCAGCCATCAAATTCTCCCTCGAGTGAGTTATAGAGTGCGCGGTACGCAATCATGTTTTCGGCGTGTGCGTCGCACTCATTCATCGTCTGCTGGACGACGAGGTTCGGGTCTCCGTAGATGACCAGGCGCGTTGCACCGCAGATCTTTGCCATCCTCATGCCGTGGATGAGGGCCTCGTATTCTGCCTCATTGTTGGAAGCTCGAAACTTCATCCGGAGGACGTACTTCATCTTGTCGCCCTGCGGGGAGGTCATTATGACTCTGGATCCTGCTCCGGCTTCACGCTTGGAGCCGTCGAAGTGCATCGTCCATGACTGTGTCATGTCTGGGATGTCTGGCAGCTGCAGCTCCATCCAGTGTACAAGGAAGTCCGGGAGGACTTGAGACTTGATCGGGTGGCGTTTCTCATAGATGATGTCTTGAGGTGACAGCTCGATGCCCCACAGGGCTACGCGTCCTTTGGCCTCCGGATTGTTCAGGATGCTGTTCAGGGGTGCCTCATTGACGACCATCACCTGGTGCTCCTGGAAGTATTGGCTCAGCTGACAAGCCATCATGAACACGCCGTAGGCGAGTTTCTGGTAGTGAGGGTACCTCTGCTTTGTCGGCGTCAATACCTCGCTGAGGTAGTAGATTGGGCGTTGGACCCCATGGGTCTTGCCTTCTTCGGGTCGCTCGACCACCAGTACGGTGCTTACCACCTGGTGTGTAGCTGCTATGTACAGCAGTAGAGGCTCGCGCTCTTTTGGCGTAACCAAGACGGGCGAGGTAGAGAGCACCCGCTTTAGATCTTCGAATGCATCATCAGCTTTAGGCGTCCACTCGAATTTGTCTGCCTTGCGTAGCAGCTGGTAAAATGGCAGGGCATTCTCGCCCATGCGGCTGATGAACCTACTCAATGCCGCGATTCGTCCTGCAAGATGCTGGACACCCTTGAGGTTCTTCGGCTTCTCCATGGCCATTATGGCCCGAATTTTCTTTGGGTTCGCCTTGATCCCTCGCTGGGAGATGAAGTAACCAAGCAGCTGGCCAGATGGGACGCCGAAGGCGCAATTTTCAGGGTTAAGCTTGATCCTGTAGCGGTCGAGATTATCGAACGTCTTGCAGATATCGTCGATGAGTGTGCTTGCCTCCCTGGTTTTGATGACTATGTCGTCGACATAGACTTGGATATTGCGACCGATCTGGTCCTTTAGGCATGCCTGCATGCACCGCTGGTACGTGGCACCTGCGTTCTTTAGCCCGAAGGGCATTGTGTTGTAGCAGAACACTCCGAATGGCGTGATGAACGCCGTTTTCTCCTGATCTTCGACTTTTAGTCGAATCTGGTTTTAGCCTTAGTAGGCGTCGAGGAAGGAGAGCTTCTCGCATCCTGCAGTCGAATCGATGATCTGATCGATCCGAGGGAGAGGGAAGTGGTCCTTCGGGCAGTGTTTGTTTAGTGATGTAAAGTCCACGCACATCCGCAGGATGTCCGTGTCCTTTTTGGGGACCATTACAGTGTTGGCGAGCCACTCGCTCTCCTTGATCTCCCTGATGCAGTTTGCGTCGAGTAGTCTGTTGACTTGAACTCCGATTGATTCGGCCCGTGGTTCGGACAGTCGTCGGATGGACTGCTTAATAGGCTTGGCGTCTGGAAAGACATTGAGTGCATGCTCGGCGAATTCCCTGGGAACTCCTGGCATGTCCGTAGGACACCAGGCGAAGATCTCCCAGCGCTCACGGAGGAATTTGGCGAGCGCGCTTTCCTATGTAGAGCTGAGATCGTTGGCGATCAGCGCCGTCTTGGAGGCATCCGTCGGGTGTACTTGCACCTTCTTTGTGTTTACGGTGGAGTCAAAGGACATATCAGGTGCGTTCTGTCTTGCGACTAGGGGTGCCCCGTTGTCCGTCACCTCGCGGAGCCTTACGAGCTCCTCTTGCATGCTAAATGACTGGGAGATTCTGTTGAAATCCCTGTCGCAGTGGTCCGATCGGGTGAAGCTCCCGTGGATCGTGATGACGCCCCTGGGTCCTGGCATCTTGAGTAGCAGGTACGCATAGTGCGGTACTGCCAGGAACCTTGCGAATGCTACACGCCCGAGGATGGCGTGGTATTGTGATGGCCAGTCCACCACTTCGAACTCGAGCCGCTCACATCGGAATTTATCCGGCTTGCCAAAGATGATGTCGAGCCATATCTTTCCCAGGGGGAATATTCCTTTTCCTGGGACGATGCCATGGAACGTTGTGTCCGACTGTTCCAGGATGCATAGCGGGCCGCATTGTTGCTAGGGTGCTGGCGAACATCAGGTTGATGCCGCTGCCGCCATCCATGAAGACGGGGCTCATTTCGAATCCTCCGATCTGTGCCTCAAGCACCAGGGCAGCATGGCCTGGGCGAGGGACCTGGCAAGGGTGATCCGAACGGCTGAACGTGATGCAGGACTCCGATCCGCTGAGGTACTCAGGGATGGCGGGTGGAGCTGTCACAGCTAGGTTGATCTGACAGGTGATTTTCTTCTGCACCCTATTCGTTGGGCGCCCTTTTTGGATCATCAGCGCTCCTTTCGGCGGGGGATACCCGTGGCCTCCGTTATTCTATGCGGGTGCGATTGGGTGGTTCAGGCCTGCTGCAGGTGGCGGTGGAGGAGCTCCATGCGCGATCTCGCTTGGTGCGGGTGCGTTCCCGAATCCAGGGTTTGGGGCTTGCTGCCTCATCTGAGCCATGCTTTCGCTGAGTTTCTGGAACTCGCGGCAGTCCTTGATCATGTGGCTTGCCTTCTTCTTACCATCCTGCTTGTCGATGTAGAAGTCGATGGTGCATGGACCCGACAGTTTTTCGTATGCCTAGGGTCCATCGTCGCGACCGCGGTGCTGCCACGACCGTGCTGGGCGTCCTCCATCACGGAAATTGCCTCCACGGTATCCGCCGCTGTTGCGGTTGCCATCGCTGCGGCGGTCGGCGTAGCCAGCCGCGACCATGTCGGGTCCATCGCGATCGTCGTAGACGCACGATATCCTCTTGCTACGGCATTTGCGCTGTCGACCGTAGTCGTTTTCTTCCTCCGAGTGCGCTCGGTGGACGGAGTCCTCACCATCGGCCCACCTGTTGGCGATGTCCATGAGGTGGTCGAGTTTCTTGGGCTTGACGCGCCCAAGTTCTTCTTTGAAGTCCTGACACTTGACGCCGTCTTTGAAGGCATCGATAGCCCTCTCTTCGGAGATGTGCGCTGCGGAGTTCTTTGTGTTGGACCAGCGCAGTATGTACGAGCGAATGGATTCGCCCGTTCGTTGAGTGCAGGCCCGCAACTCTTCGATCGAGGCAGGCCTCTTGCTGGTGCCCTTGAAGTTTTGGACGAAACTGTACGCCAGCTCCTCCCAACTTCGGATGGATCCTGAGGATAGGCTGCTTAGCTAGATCCGAGCTGCGCCTGTCAGCTGTAGCTGAAGGCATTGCATGGTGGTTTCCCTGCTTCCGCCGTGCAGCTTGACGGACGACAAGTGGTCACTGATCCATGCCTTGGGGTCCTGTGTGCCATCAAACTTCGGAGTGTCCGAAGGAAGCTTGAAGTTTCACGGCATCCTTGTCCGTCGAACAGATCTGCTGAAGCATCGAGCTCCACAGAGTTCGCCTTCGTCTTCATCCATCTCGGATTCAGATGAGCATACGCGCTTGGCGCGCGCTTTGTCGATCTTACGCTGCGTTAGCTCGTTTCGAGCGTCGTAGTCGCGGCTGCAACGGCGCGAGCTCTTATGCCTTCGAGGAAGGTCATGCTCTTCATCCTTGGATGAGGGTGTGGGGCTGCGGTTGAATCTGACCGCAGCCTTCTTTTTTGGCTCCGCAGGAGCTTCTCCGTGGAGTGCAGCTCCAACGAGGCCGAGTCCGGTAAGCGCGGACTTGTGCATGGCCCTCTTCGGGTCCCCCTCCGGAGGTGGGTGGGACGCGAGGTACGCGGTGTCTGCCATGATCGCAGCTTGCGGCGTCTTCGGGATGACGTTGCCGTCAGCGTCCATCTCCATGAGGGATGCATTGAGGGCTCGGGTCACCTCGTGACACTCTTTAGGGTCCATGTTCTCCATCCGAGAACGGTGCTTGTTGCCGTTGTTGTCGTGTGAGCTGGAGCCAATGCCCATGGCGGAGAGCGCAGCTCTTTGCGCACTGGACTCCGAAGCTGCTTGCTTGCGTTTGTCAAGCACTTCCTGCATCTTGATCTGCTTCTTCTGCTCCTCGATGAGGAGCATGTGGTATGCCATCAGCAGATCTCGTGAGGCGTCAGCGGGCAGGATCTTGTTGCCTGCCACGGCCTCGCGTGCTTGAGCCCATCCCTCCTTGTTGAGGTGGATGACTCGATTATTGTTGTCCCCGTTGGGTGGGGGGCCGGCTTCTTCTGTTTCCACCTTTCCGCCCTGCGGGTTGGGTGGCGGATTGTGTTCCTGATCCTGGATGACTGCGGCGCACTGGTAGGGCTCGTAGATCGGCTTGCTGCTGCCGCAGCTTTCGGATCCGGAACCGTAGGTCCCTTCGTCCGATGGTGGATCACACAGATCGAAGTTGCAGCTACTGCTGTCATAGGACTCGTCTGTCGATGGTGATGCGCGTAGAACAGGGTGTGGAGCCCACGAGGCGGGCCTGATCGATGGCAGGGGCACCCGCTCTGGAAGGCGGAGGGTGCCGGTCTGCCCCACCTGGAAGCAGAAGCTCCCAAACGGGATCTCGAGTCCATCGCCAACAGGCTCGAAGTCCTTCATGGTGGCCGGTGAGTGGGCGGTAAAGTCGAAGGCACCAAAGAGGAGATGACTCTCCGTCGCTGCGGAGTTGTAGATCGCTCGGGTTGGGACCGTCACGATCGCACAATCACCGTCCCCAGGTCCCACAGACGACGCCAATTGACTAGGTTTAATCTCGTCAATGCCCATTGTTATGGACTTGGGTTTTGGAGAAGATGGGGATGCTGGAGATCGCGGAACGGTTAGCAAACAAGCAACACGGGGACACGAGGTTTACCCAGGTTCAGGCCCCCGGAGGGAAAACCCTACTCCTGCTTGTCTGCTCTTGATTACGGCGGAACCAAAGATTACAGGGGTGCGCAGATGCAATCTGGCATGGAGGTGTGTATGCGGTGGTGTGCGAGAGGTTGTCAGAGAGCCTCCTCGTCGTGCCCTCCTAGCCTTTATATAGAGATAGGCAGGTCCCAGGCACAGATCGAGTCGGTTATAGGTTTTAGGGTTTACCCTTTTGAATTTCCTATCTACTCTAGTCTTGCTCTCCAAGGATCCGAAGGCGTCATGGGCCTTGGCCACCCGAAAGTCTTCATGGGCCGGCGTATATTTGCCATGGGCCTTCCTTGGGCTGGAACAGGTATGCTGAGATCGTGTACCCGCGGGGTATAACCATGTCACCAAGCATGCCCGGCCATCCCCTTTTTTCATTTATCTCCATTAACCTGTTGATATCTTCCTCATTGGGAGCTCGGAGATATTTCTCCCCATACAACCTAATAACCATCTTCTCAAACCTACGCACCGACTCAGTGGTTGTATCTTTGCTTATGCGAAGGTACTCATCGGTGTAGTCTGCGGGGATGCCATAAGCAATCACTCGCATGGTAGCCGAGATCTTTTGGTAGGCGCTAAATCCTAGGTCGCTAGCGAAGTTGCACCGTTGCGTGAAGTATGTCGAATTCTTTTCGATATCTTCAACGATTCTGACAAACAAGCTATGCCGCATCCGGTACCTCCTATGGAAAAGATTGGGCGGATATGTAGATACCTCGGCGAAATAATCCTGCATCAAGTTAGCGTGGCCAAGGAAGCGGTTGCGCTGGATGTAGGTGCGTCCCTTCATCGACCCGCGCCTTCGATCCAGCATCTTCCACCGGTCCTCGTGCTCCTTAATGGTGAGGAGGAGAAGGGCCACCTCGCAGTCGTTGTCGTCATCGTGGAGCAGTTCCTCGATGTCGGAATCTTCCTACAAGGAGGAAGAATCAGGCAGATCTAGGTGGTCGTCCGAGTTCATCCTCGATGGAGCGGGCGGCGGTGGGGGCTTGGGGAGGCAGGGCGTGGAAGGTAGAGAGGACAACCGGAATGGGTGCCTAGCGGTGGCAGCTGGAGCGGTGGCGGCGGAGGAGGTGGATTTGGGTGGCTAGCGGAGGCGGCGGGGGCGACAGGGACGGTGCGCGAGAGGGGGCGGAGGATGTGGGCGAGCTCATCTTGAAGATTCAACGCGTGCTAGGGTTGGTGCGAGTGAGGGCCAGCACTCGGGTCGCTGCGGTGACCCAGCATACCACTGCATGTTGTAGTATACTATAGTCGTGGACATAACACTCACGGAGTACCATTCCGCAAATATTACATCCTCAGAGTGGTACAACAGAAACAAAGCGGGTCCAGATCATACATTATCATTATTACAACCAGAATTACAAGATGACTTTGAGATCCTCCTAGGTCCATATAGGTATCCCGATGACTCGGGGCTAAGCTATAATAATTCTGAGAGCAAGATAAAGAAGAAAACTAAACTTTAAGGTTTATACGAGATTTAATATAAATAGGGAACAAAGATATATGCTACTGGACTAGATCACTATATATATGCTACATCTACACTTCAGATACGTCGGTCTCCATTCCATAGATGTTTTCGTAATTGTTCCCTTCGACGCTTTCGGATACTTCTGGTTCTTCATAGTGGAATTCTTCTTGGTCTTCAATTGGATATAGTATTTCCTCTTCCTGACCGTTATTGTCTTTAGAATCTAGCAAGGGTTAAGAAGATACATTGAGTACGAGCATACTCAGCAAGTTCACTAAAAAGGAGTGTTTGATGCACTATATCTACAGCCACGGACCATAGGTCGTAGGCAATGCAAGTTTTAATAAACATTTCTTCAAAGGTTGCTTTTATTCTGAAAAGCTATGTCCGTCAGCCTTCACAGGTTTACCAGAACTTTCATGGAGTTCCTTTCCTGGAGCGTTCGCAGCTCCTTCCCGGAACAGGGAGTAACAAGTTACAGTTCTTACATTCTGCAGAGGTGCGTTACATTACTCATGAGAGATCAAATCCTTGATGCACAACCAGGCGAATATCCCGTCCACACTTCCTATGGTGTGGGGCCCAGTAGATGATCCAAGCCAATCACTGTCCTTCTCCGCGACCCGCATACACCGCAATTGTTGTATGCCCAAACTCAAGGTAGACCTTTCCCCGTATAAAACAGCTATACCTTAGTTGGATACACACAACAACCATTAACACTAGTAATATGTCTTTTGTAAGCCCAGATCCACGGTAGACCTTTCCCCGTATAAAACGGCTATACCCACGATCTGCAACTCACAAATGCCCAGAACAGTGTCCAATGCATGCGAAAGGGACCCGATCCAGCCGACTTCTCCGTCCCATTCCAAATCTCATGGTTAACGCGTAATATACGGCGCAAGAATCACTGGCGATATTGGTTGTTAAGTCCTAGATGATATATTCATGTGTAGTGGCATCCCAACTGCCAGTCTTAATAGGTTAGCTGATCACCCTGGATCAGTAACCGATACTTCAAGTTAATTATGAAAATAGTGTTTTTGACCTTTTTGAAATGCAGGTGATGACACACAGTTTGCAATTACTTTACAGATAATAATCAAAGGACATAAGCAAGTGTGAACTTGCCTTGATATAACGGAGTATTGTAGTCGAATGTCTTGACTTGACCCTGGACCTCGGATTCTACAAAAATATCATCATTGCCCGGTAAGGACAATGTTTAAAGAAGCAATATGCTGTTATGCATAGGTAATGAGATGCATACTGCAAAATCCCAAGTAATTCTTCAATTATTAAGTGATATATTTAAATGATTTATTTGATATTTGCTTTAGTTTGAGTTTACTTCATAAGAAGGATAAACACATAGATATGAAGAGTAAAGTACAATCATAATATAATTCTAAGGTTTCATGATATTATGTAATTATTACTAAGTTCATGTTTTAAGTTGTGATGGTTTTAAAGAAATGGCATAGTGTTTCTTTTGAAGTGGCAAAAAGAATAACATTTGAAGAAAATATTATTTATGTTAAGTTATTCAACTTTGAAGATAAATAGGATTAAAGCTATGGTGTTGTAATAAGGTTTAATTGATTTGAGTTATTATATATCTAGATTAAGATATCTTAGACCAAAGTAAACTATAAAAATGTAATTGGACTTGAGATATAGCATTTGTAGCATTATTAATTAGAGTTTTTCATAAGTATAATTAAAGATGAAATCTTATGGTTATGGAACTTTGTTTTAAAGATTTAAATTTAGCATGTGTAATATTTATAGACCATACTTTGAGATTTTTCTTTATAAATAAAAATAGATTGATTTTATTATAATTTATTTAGTGAACTTAAAGTTTGATAAATATGATTATTTATGAATTGTTAATGATTTGTAAAGAATAACTTTGTAAATCCTTGACTTATAGTTAGTTAAGGATTTTAAAAGAATATTATAAAGTTAATTTTTTACACCTAGATTTTATATTAAATTACAATCATGGTTTAGACTACTTAGAGTCAAAAGATTATGTTTTGAATAAGATCATTTCTTACTTAGGAAATAATATTAAACAATTAACAAAACAATTATCTTATTTTAATAACTTAGATAATTCAAGTTATATGATATAAGAACTTTAAAATATTTTTACAATAATATACTTAGTACCTTTCTAATAAATATACTTTCTTAAATTCTTAAAAATGAATTTTATTTATTTTTAAACATTATATTTATTATTATATATATATATATATTTTTAATGTCTTTAAATATTTGTTTTAAATTTTATCAGTAAAATTTTAAGTTAGTATTTTTGTGAGATAAGAGATTTATTTTTATTTATGAAAGTGATTTTTATTTATTTTTAGGAATTTTCCTAAATTTATTAAATTTCATGTAGATATTTAAGGGTGTTAATATTTATTTGTATTTTATTAAACTTAAATAAATATGATTATATTTTTCTTAGGTGGATATTATTTTATAAACACTAGGATGTATTAAATATATTTTTAGGATTTTTCTACATTTTTCTAGAGCTTAAAATGTGTAGAGGGTATTTTAGTAATTTCCATTTTTATGTTATTATATAAATTGGGCCTAGTTCTTGGGCCCAACTAGCCCAATACCCAGCCCAGACCACCTAATACTAAGCCCAACCCAACACCCTTTTGGCTACACTCCTGGACCCGGTCGACCGAGTCGGTCAGACCTGATCCATTGGATCCCCTCTTCTCTCTCTCGTGACCTCCTTCTTCTCCACGAAGGCGATGACCCGCCGCCTTTGCTTTCGATTCTGGTGAGCTCCGGCGTTCCCAGCCGACAACGCTGTGGTTGCCGACACAGTTGACGATGCAGCTTTGACTGGTCCAATTCGATTCTCCGCTCGAGCCCTCCCCTGGTCATACTATCTCCTCTTAGGTGGCTAGGGTTTGTGGCTCTTTGGCGGTGCTTTGCTCCGGTGCCTCTCTGGTTGATCTACTAGTGTTTTGGCGGTGGGTGATGTCCAACACTGCCATGTTTCTCCTCTACCTGTATTGATTGCGGCCTAGGCGCGGGTTGCAGCGCCTCTAGGTGCTCCCCGTGCCGCCGCCCTGGCTGCCATCACCTCTGTGTTGCGACCATCTGCCATCTGCTTCCTCTTCTTGGGGACAATCGGGTGAGTTTTTCTCTATCTTCCCCTTCTTTCGGTATGAATTCTAACTAGGATTCCCCCTCTGCAATCCTATTAATGGCCCTCTAGAATCTGCCCAACAATGTTGTTGAGCAAACCTTCCTCAGCAGGATTCATACATAACACCTTCTGAAACTCCATTAGTCAGATTCTATGTTGTTAGTTTAACTGGAGCTCATACTATACTCATGCAATAGATGGTCTTTCTTCTAAATTGGTTACATAAGAAATGCTTGGATTCCACATGTCTAAATTGAATTCAGTGAGCTCTTTGTGCATTTAAATGGATTGATATTCGAGTCTAAAGTACCGAAGCTTTGCTTTAGTGGGTAGTTCCTGGAATCTACTATATCTGCATGTTGGCTTAAATCACTATCCCCTAAATAGAATGAATGTCATGGGTGACTATGGATTTGTATCCATAGATGATACCTAGTATTATTCCTAGGAAAATGATTTGTTCTTTTATTTGAGATGATTCCTAGTGGCCAACACTAAGGAAATGATTTGGTTTTCAGGTATAATTGCATGTGAACCAGTGGATGATTTGGTTAATGTGAATGTGGTTTCTGCTAATATGGTCCTGCTATTGTGATGCCTCCTTGGAGTGTACACAATAGCCTGATCATTCCTAGCATTATCAGTTGTCATTTATTTGGCTAAGTTTGATGAGATTCATAAGATAAGCCATGGAAAGAAAATTATTTCTGTCTCTTCCCATGTTATTTAAATTGAGGCTTTAAGTTTGTAAGATTAAGCATGGAATAAAGATGCTTTGTTTGGGATCTTAAGAAAGAAATGAGCTTCCTGTCATTTGTAGAGTGAAGAAATTTATGGATCTGATTCCTAGAACATTTACTAGGAAAATGATTTGTGTTGTTTGATTTGCCATTGTTGCTAGAGAGAAAAATTCTGTAATATGGCTATGCTGTTGTGAAACCTCCTTGAGAGTAAGCACAACAGCATAGATCATTTACATGATCTGTTATATTTTTATTTAACAGAATATTGGTCTATGTCCTGGCCAATGATGTGGTTCTGAGGCTAGATGTATAATAAGAACAAATACTTGTTGGCTTTTTAATAGCTCTGGGATGAAATTAGTGTAGCACTTCTACACTATACTGAGAGCTTTCTATTACCCTAAATCCATCTTGGGAAAAGATAATAGGGAATCCATTGACATTAAACATTTTGGCTGTCTTAGAGGGGAATAGCAACCTGATGTTGAGCAGTATATGATGATGCTTGGTATGTATTCACTTGAGCTTGAGTAGCTCTTCCTGATGCTGTGATTTTGATCTTGTTGACCTTCTCCTCCCTGATCTGCTACTAACCTCCTTCTTGATATTCTCCTCCTCCTTATCTTGTTTGATCCTGACCTACATCTGGATGGCTCATTGGAGCAACCAGATTGTTAGGAGTATAGGATTGAACTAGGTTGCTAGTGAGGTGGTTTGAGATGTGTGTTATTGGAAACATCTAATAAGAACATATGATGTTCTTTGTGGTGCTCTAGAGCTAGTGGAGGAACTATGGCTGGTGGTGTGTGTGGGATGAATATGCTAGTAGCCCTGCTACGGCTGGTGCCTTTTGCTTATCTACTTCCTGTGTTAGCTGTGGTGTTGACAACACAACAGCTGCATGTGATGTGTGTGTTGCCTGTATGCTTGCTGTGATGTTATGGATCAGATCAAGTTAAAATATCTAGATATTTGCTGATGGTTATACTCTATGACTTTTACCTTTTACTAAATTGGTGAAATTTGCCCCTATTTGCCTATATCAATGATGCTGTGCTGAGACAGATTTGAAATACGAACATATACTATTTCATTTGGTGAAACTTGCCCTATTTTAATATGCTCAATGATGTGACAAAACAGTGCATCACACTGTTACTACTGAGAGCACCCTAATAAACACGAACCCCTTTCTTTTTTGTATTTTTTTATTTGTTTGCAGGTACCAAGAAAAGTACAGGAATATCAACACTAGATAGGAATTTAGTTTTAGGTGTTTTCTTTTTATCCAATTTTTGTAATTTCCTTTTCTGTCAAGAATTAATGTAAATTCATTGTAATCCATTGGTTTATCTTATTATTGTAACCTTTCTTATTATTCCTTTATTGTAAAAGAATAATGTAATATATATTCTTTTAATAAAGAATTCTTCTATTTGTTTGATTATTGTAATTCATTTTCCAATTTATTATTCTCTTATTTGTTTCATTGTAATATTCCTTTATTCTTTTATTGTAAAAAAACATTGTAATGTGGGATTTTAATAATCTTTATACTTTTATTTATAATACTTGTATTTGTACATTGTGAATAATTATTTATAAGTCAAATTTCTTCCCTCATATCTCCAGAAAACAATAGAGGTCATGTCAAAATTCATCTCACTCCCCTTCTGATGTCACTAAACCTAATTCATAGGAGTGAGAATTCTGATCACTCTAGTCTTTTAATTTGGCAAAAAAAAATTACCCGGATTTTCAGATGCATGCAGATGCACAAAATCTTAAATCTACCCTTCGTTTAGTCCTAAATGTTGGGATGTTACAGTCGCCCTCTCCACCCTCCTATGTACAGGCCAGAAAGTTGTTTATGAGTCAGGCCCTTTTTTTACAGATCGTCTGATTTGAGGGTGCTGGTCGGCGCCGATTTTTCACCGAAACCCTTATAGTGACGGTTATTTTAAGGGTTTGCCCCTCTTTAAGAGCAACTTCAATAGCTTTCCTATATATATGTAAGAAGGCTTTTATAAGTAAGATGACAAAAAAACTAGCTCCAATAGCTTACCCATAAGTGGTCCCCCACCAAAAAAATTTGGGTGATCACCCATTTTTTGGCACCTCTTACCCATATATGGATAGATGGACACAAATTTTGGGTAAGAGGCAACTCTTACCCATATGTTGCCACGTCAGCGAAAACAAAGGCGGGAAGCTACCAACCGCTCGCCCCGACCCGCTCGACAGCGGCATCGCTCGCCGCCACCCCTCCGGCCATTGGCGAGAGCCCCGCGCGCCACCACTTTGTGGCCATCCACCTGTGAGCCACCCGCTGGCCTCCTCCGCCCCCGTGTGCCTCTTTTATTGGCCGGAATCGAGCCACAATGGCCGCCTCAGTTGGTGCACCGCCAGCTTCGATTCGCCGTCGAGGGGGCCTTCCAGGCTCGGGCGCATCTTCGCCACCACCCTACCTGTGAGCTCCGCCGCCAACCCCATCTGCAATATCCACCATGACCTCGTTCCTTGCCGGCCGCCGATGTCGGTTCGGCCAAGGACGGGCTCCGCGCACCTCGCCGGCTGACCAAAGGCTTCACGCACAGCAGGCCAGGCGCGCTGAAGAAGATGGGTGGCGGGGGGAGCCTGGGCGGCGGGACAGGGGCGGGGGTAGCCTGGGTGGCCGGCCGACCAAATTGGACTCACTAACAAGTGGGTCCCATGTGCAAACCACTTTTGGGTAAGCACATTATAGGTAAACTAGAAAAGCAGAGACTAGCCAAGTTACCTAAACCTCCTCTCTCCTCTTACCCAAATATTTTTTGCTTACCCATATATGGATAAGCTGTTGGAGTTGCTCTAAGGATGTTGTTAGACTTGCTCTAACATGGTAAAAATATACTACTCCATTTGAAGATACTAGCAGCTGTCAAACAACTGTACACAGATAAGGTTTGCTCTCAAAACCTTGCAAGGAATGGTAGGGCCATATATAATGGCAAAAAGCTGCAAGCCAGCAATGGTATCATCACCGGGAAATGCATCTCTACCGTGCAAGGTAAATCACGTGCATGACCCTCCTCTTCTCTTTTTGACTTTTCTAAGATTCTGATGTGTATTGAATTCTCTCTCCTTCAATACTAGTATATTTAATTTTAATACTAAAAACTTTTATATCTATTGAATCTTAAGTTTATTTTATGAACCGTTTGAATATTTTAGTTTGTAGTGACGAGAGCTTCAAAATAAGACCAATATCGAATACTTTTTAAGTACTTTTGAAACTTAGTAAAACTTGATGAAACTTAGTGAAAAATTTCTCTAAAAAGATTTGTTTCAGAATATTTTAAATTTCGCTGATCATAGTTAAAAATGTTTGCGAATTATCTTAAATTTTTATTTTGGAAACACAATTACTTCATATCTTGTTTTATTGTGTATCATCATGTTTGAATGTGTTTTAGAATTTAAATTTTGAATTTTGCCAAAACAGACCCTTTTTAGGCTTGTTTAGAAGATCTCATCAAAATAAATACACATATCTAAACAGATTTTTAAGATGATATATATTTTAATATATATTGCTCTTTTAAGTTTACTACCAAAATTAAATTCACGTACTAAAAAATAAGAGAGATAGTACTAGTATGGAATATGCTACATGCAAAGATTCTCTTCAAATGCTAACCTTAAAGTAAAGAGATCCAAAGGTGCATACATGCACGGTATCTGGCATGCATGTTAGAATTGCCATTCTCTATCATCACCTTCTTTTAGAATTCATCAATGAGCTGCATGGGAAGTTGACAGGCGATTTCTTTGAAAAACAAACAACCGCACACAAGATATATAAGGCTCAATCTGTTTCCCACAGGTAAGTAATAAAAAAGTTTTATACTGATATTTTGGCAGTAAAAGTTACAAACACACGCACACATAGATGCACATCTGAATCATGGGTTCCTAACTTCTAAGAGTATTTTGCTTTTCCATATTATTAATATCGCAAGGAAAAGCATCGGACCTAAGGTATGAAAGCAAAAAAATTCTTTATCAAATGGATGGATAATCTTCTGCACCTTTAAACCTTTTAGTATTTCATTCAGGTTTAACATACAGGTCATACTTGCACGTCCGTAAATTTCAGAACAGACTGAAATTACTTCTGAGAATTACTGTGATAGCTTCAGTTTGTTAGATGTATATATTTGTATATTGTATTTTCTCCATATGTTAAGGGGCTTCCTGCATATTTGCATTCATACCTGTACTATATATTGTGGTCTTTGAGCCCAGAGGAATACAAGTTACATATTCCTGACATGGTATCAAAGCTAGGTTAGCCTCCTCCTACTCGCAAGTCGTCGCTGTAGCCGCCACCGTTCCTGTCGCCGACGGTCTTGCCGTCGTCGCCGCTGCCGGTTGCCGCCTCGTTCCTGGCCGTAGTTGCCCGTTCTGTCTTCCAGATCGGTCCGGTTTCTAGATCGGTTTCCTCCAGGTCTCCTCGTCGCCCGCCTCGCTACTCCCGCCGACTCGCCCGCCTGGTGCCTTCTGCACGCCGGCGCCTCCTGCCTGCTTCACGCGCGAGGCAGCACGCGAGCCAGCTGCTTCTCCTGCATGCGCGGGCTGCTTCTCCTGCAAGACGACGAGCCAGCTGCTTCTCCTACTATTCCTTCACGCGCGGGCCAGCTGCTTCTCCTGCATGCGTGGGCCAGCGCGCCGCCCCTCGGTCTTCACGCGTGCCCCGGTCTTGACGCGGACCTGACGACCTGCTGCTCCCTGACGACCGCCCGCCAGCAGCTCTCAGTTTGCTGCAGATCCCGTCCCGCCCAGCTGCTTCGATCTGCCTCGATCTGATCGCCCGCCTCCTCTCTGCTGGCTTTGATCGGATCTGCTGACAGCTATTTTCTTTTTCGTTGGATCTGAAAAAAAATTGAGCGATGTCGTCTGCATCGGGATATGTTGCGATTCCTCGCTGCCCGGTGATCTTCGATGGCGCGAATTATCCTGATTTCGCTGCTTTTATGCGCGTTCACATGCGCGGTCTCCGTCTTTGGGGTGTGCTCTCCGGCGAGGTCCCCTATCTGCCGTGCCCCCTGCTCCTGTGGCTCCTCTTCCGCCGACGCCGATTGTTCTCGGAGCTGATGCTTCTCAGGAGGCCAAGGATGCTGCTCAGAGTGCCGATGATAGTGCTGTTGCTGTTTATGACCTGAAGTTCAAACAGTACTCTGCTGATCTTGAGACCTATCGCCACGCTCTGACTGCCTACACTCAGTGGGTCGATGAGGATGCACGTGCTGCTGCTGTTCTCACCTCCAGTGTTCTGCCCCAGTATGCTGCTGAGTTCATGAGTCTCCCTACTGTTGCCGCTCAGTGGGCACATCTTCGTCAGCGCTATCAGCCGTCTGGGGATGCTCTTTACCTATCCGTGGTTCGTCAGGAGCATGCTCTTCAGCAGGGTGATTCCACTATTGATGAGTTCTATACTCAGAGTGCTGCTATCTGGCGTCAGCTTGATTCTCTCCGTACTGCTGTTTGTGGCACATGCTCGTGCTGCCAGATTGTGCGCTCGGATTTGGAGTTTCACCGCATCTATGAGTTTCTGTCTCGGCTTCACCAGTAGTTTGAGCCCCGGCGTGCTCAGCTGAATGCTCGTGGTCGTGTTCCGCTCTCTGAGGTGTTGTCTGAGCTTCGGGCTGAGGAGACCCATCTTCGTGGTGCTGGTCTTCTTGCGGTTCCATCTGTGCTTGCTACTCATGGTGCTCCTTTGCCGTCTGCTCCCTCGACTCAGCCGCGGTCCCCTATGCCGCCGCCGCCGATACTACCCACTCCTCCAGGTCAGGGTCAGCTTCAGCACCAGTAGTCTCCGGGTCTGAGTCAGCACCAGCAGCCTCAGGGTCAGAGTCAGCACCAGCAGGCTCGTGGTCGGGGTCGTCGTGGTTCTTTTCGTCACTGCTCTTACTGCAACAGGGATGGCCACACTTGGGACACCTGTTATACACGGGACCCCAGTTTACGTCAGCAGCACCAGGTTCGTGGGCAGTCAGCTCCTTCCTGGTCTTCAGCAGTTGCTCTCTTTGATCAGGACATTATCAGGAGTCTTCGCGGTCTGCTTGCTGCTACAGGCTCTTCTTCGACGGGCACTGCTGGTTCTGTGACTGATTCTTCAGGCACTGCGCGACCACCACCTTCTACACAGTCAGGTACGTCTCCGTGGTATCTGGATTCTGGAGCTTTCTTTCATATGACCTCTGAGTCTTCTTTTCTGTCTGCTCTTCGTTCTCTCCCTTCTCCTGTCCGTGTTTTTACGGCTGATGGTACCTCTCTTCCTGTTTCTAGTCGGGGCACCCTTTCTACTTCTTTTTCTGTTCCTGATATTTCTCATGTCCCTCTTCTTAAGATAAATCTGTTCTCTGCTAGCCAGCTTACTGACTCTGGTTGTCGCGTCATTCTTGATGCTGATTCTTGTGTTGTCTAGGACCGTCGCACACATGCCCTGGTTGGAGCTGGCCCTCACAGCTGTGACTCTTCAGGACTTTGGGAGTTAGACTGGCTTCGTGCTCCTTCCGCTGCCACTTCATCTGCCAGTTCTTCTTCGGTCGTCGCCTCTGTTACCAGCTCCTTTCAACAGTGGCATCATCGTCTTGGTCACCTTTGTGACTCCCGCCTGTCGTCATTCGTTCATCGTGGTCTTCTGGGGTCTGTCTCAGGAGATGGGTCTTTACATTGTCAGGGCTGTAGGTTGGGTAAACAGATTCAACTTCCCTATCCTACTAGCACGTCTGTATCTCAGTGAACTTTTGATTTAGTTCATTCCGATGTTTGGGGTCCGGCTCCTTTCGCTTCGAAAGGGGGTCATCGCTACTATATTTTATTCATCGTTGATTTTTCTCGGTACACTTGGTTGTATTTTATGCGCTCTCGCAGTGAAGTGCTCTCCATATATCAGTGTTTTGCGGCCATGGTCCATACTCAATATTCTACCCCCATTCGTGTGTTTCGTGCTGATTCTGCTGGTGAGTATATCTCCCAGATGTTGCGAGGTGTTCTTGCTGAGCAGGGCACTCTTGCTCAGTTCTCCTGTTCTGGTGCACATGCCCAAAATGGCGTTGCTGAGCGTAAGCATCGCCATCTTCTTGAGACCACTCGTGCCATGGTGATTGCTTCTTCTCTTCCGCCGCATTTCTGGGCTGAGGCTGTCGCTATGTCGGCTTACCTCATCAATATTCAGCCTTCTGCCGCTCTACAGGGTGGTATCCCTCTTGAGCGCCTATCTGGACAGTCTCCAGACTACTCCATGCTTCGTTTGTTTGGTTGTGTTTGCTATGTTCTGCTTGCTCCTCGCGAACGCACCAAACTGACCGCTCAGTCTGTTGAGTGTGTTTTCCTTGGATATAGTGATGAGCATAAGGGCTATCGCTTTTGGGACCCCGTTGGTCGTCGGATGCATATCTCTCGTGATGTTACTTTTGATGAGACGCGTCCTTTCTATCCTCGTCCCACCGCTGGTACCTACCCGGTGGAAGATATCTCTTTTCTTCTCTTTCCTGACACACCTTCTTCTACTCCTATTGTGTCTTCTTACGAATCTCCTCCCCCTGATCCACCTTCTTCAACACCGTCCTCCTCTGCTCCGTCTAGTTCTCCTAGTTCTCCTTGTTCTCCGGAGTCTTCCTCTGTCATTCCTTCTTCTTCATCGTCGTCTCCTACGTCGTCTTCCTCTGATGATCTTCCCTCTACTCGTCCTGTTCGTCAGCGTCGTGCCCCCAACCGTTACTCTCCTAGTCACT
The DNA here is from genome assembly GCA_916181665.1 of Avena sativa. Lineage (NCBI taxonomy): Eukaryota > Viridiplantae > Streptophyta > Magnoliopsida > Poales > Poaceae > Avena > Avena sativa. The sequence goes on from OV702296.1 coordinate 226,897,694, forward strand.
ATGGTCTTTCTATTGCCTCCGAGCCGACTTCTTATCGGGATGCTGAGCATCATCCTGAATGGCAGCTGGCCATGGCTGAGGAGATTGCTGCGCTTGAGCGCACTGGCACCTGGGATCTTGTTTCTCCCCCTCCCGGTGTTCGTCCTATCACGTGTAAGTGGGTCTATAAGATTAAGACCCGCTCTGATGGATCTCTTGAGCGCTATAAAGCGCGTCTTGTGGCTCGTGGTTTTCAGCAGGAGCATGGTCGTGACTATGATGAGACCTTTGCTCCTGTGGCTCATATGACCACTTTGCGTACTCTTCTTGCTATTGCTTCTGTTCATCACCGGTCTGTGTCCCAGCTTGATGTTCAGAACGCCTTTCTCAATGGTGAGTTGAGTGAGGAGGTTTATATGCAGCCTCCTCCTGGGTATTCTGTTCCCGAGGGGATGGTTTGTCGTCTTCGACGTTCTCTTTATGGCCTCAAACAGGCCCCCTTGCCTGGTTTGAGCGCTTCGCTTCTGTAGTGACTACTGCTGGTTTCTCCCCTAGTGCTCATGATTCAGCACTGTTTGTTCACGCTTCTCCTTATGGACGCACTCTTCTTCTTCTTCTCTATGTTGATGATATGATCATTACTGGTGATGATTCTGAGTATATCGCCTTCGTTAAGGCTCGTCTTCGTGATCAGTTCCTTATGACTGATCTTGGTCCTCTTCGATACTTTCTTGGGATTGAGGTCTCCTCCACTTCTGATGGCTTTTACATCTCCCAGGAAAAGTATATTCAGGATCTCCTTGCTCGTGCTGCGCTTGGGGATGAGCGCACTGTTGAGACCCCTATGGAGCTTAATGTTAAGCTTCAACCTACTGATGGTGATCCTCTTCCTGATCCGACGCGTTATCATCATCTTGTTGGGAGTCTTGTTTATCTTGCTGTCACTCGTCCTGACATCTCTTATCCTATTCATATTCTGAGTCAGTTTGTTTCTGCTCCCACCACCGTTCACTATAGTCATCTTCTCCGTGTTCTTTGTTATCTTCGGGGTACGATCACTTGTCGCCTTTTCTTTCCTTGTTCCAGCTCCCTCCAGCTCCAGTGCTATTCAGACGCTACGTGGACGAGTGATCCTTCGGATCGCCGTTCACTTTCTGCTTACCGTGTGTTTCTTGGTGGTTCGCTCATTGCTTGGAAGACGAAGAAACAGACAACGGTTTCTCGTTCGAGTGTTGAGGCTGAGTTGCGTGCTATGGCCTTGTTGATTGCTGAGGTGACCTGGTTATGGTGGTTACTTGCGGATTTTGGGATCTCTATTACCACACCTACTCTGGTTTTGTCTGACAGTACAGGTGCTATTAGTGTTGCACGTGATCCGGTCAAGCATGAGCTTACCAAGCATATTGGTGTTGATGATTTCTATACACGTGCTCAGGTGCAGGCTCGGGTTGTTGCGCTTCAGTATGTTCCTTCAGATTTATAGTTGGCGGATTTCTTTACAAAGGCACAGACCAGAGCGCAGCATGATTTCTTACTCTCCAAACTCAGTGTTGTGGATCCACCATGAGTTTGAGGGGGAGGGAGTGTTAGATGTATATATTTGTATATTGTATTTTCTCCATATGTTAGGGGGCTTCCTGCATATTTGCACCTGTACCTATACTATATATTGTGGCATTTGGCCCCCAGAGGAATACAAGTTGCATATTCCTGACACAGTTATAGCTATCATTAGAATCATAATTTTAGATAAAACTGCTGGAGGCACCCTGTGAGTTTTGAGGAAGTCCGCGAAGCACTCGAGGATGCAGACCTCATCTTGTACCCACCCGCCGACACATATACACCACACTGGTGGCGCATACTATATTAAACTGCACGATTTCCTAGATTTTCAAATAAGCAACTGATACCAAATATCAGAACATATTCATCATCTTGATTTTTCGAAATGGAAGTCATTGAGAACAATATTAGCTCTATAAGAAAATTTAAGATAAAGAATAAGAGTGCTTAACAATTCGGTAAATTAAATAAAAATAACCTAAAGTCGTAAGAAATTCAAAGATTAACCTATTCAAAAACAAATTCAAACGGAATAACCCTTTTCTGCCACTCCCGCCCGCGCGACGCCACAGCCTCCTGTGCAGCGCCAGATAGGACGGCGCCGCAGGCCTGCCACGCTGGCCGGCTAGGGCCAGGCGCCGCACAGCTGCCACGCTGGCTCGCGTGTGCAGCGCCACCAAGCCTGGCGCCGCATGCCAGCCTGCTGCGCCTCTCGGGCTGGCGTGGCACACCCTGCCACGCTGGCTCCGCAGGCCCCAGCACCTTAAGTGCGGCACCAGTCGGGGTGGCGCCGCACCCACCTATGCTGTGCCATGGTGGCTGGCGCCGCACACCTGGATCCCTTAAGCTCGCGTCAGGTCGGCCCAGCCCGACCCTCTTCTCTCCCCCTCACCACTTAGAACGACGGCGGCGGCTAGGGCTCACTCTTCAGCAATCTCCACTCAAAACCCCAAGATTTGAAGAAAAAACTTAGGGGATTTCTTCCCCAATAGCCTCACCAAGGTATTTTCCTCTTCTCCCCTTAATTTCATCCACAAATTTTAAGTTATTTGTCCCTAGATTGAGAAATTCCTCCAAATGCTAGGCCACCAATTGGATATGTAAATTTGTATAGAGCAATGAGGTCTTTGGTTGATATATAGAGTTAGAATTGGTATATTAAACATTCATGTATATAGATAAGATTGTTAGGGTTAGGGTTAGGGTTAGAGTTAGAGTTAGGGTTAGGGTTAGAGTTAGGGTTAGGGTATGGTTGTATGAGCTTGTTGTTAGTGTAAATTTTGGCATAGATACTTATTTAATTTATGTACCGTTATGTTTTTATATTTATTTTAGGGATGGCTAGAATTGTCCATGTTCATCATATGGACAAGGAAGCTTTCTTGAGAGGCAATATTGAGCCAGACCCGGATGAGATTGACTTGGTGTTTGATTGTAGTCCAAACTATGCAGAGGTGTTGCAAAAAAATTCGGGTAGATTTGAATTGGATGGATCCTAGTGATGTTGTTGAGTTGGAGGGTAGGCACAATGTGGGATTTGGGATGCACAACCGTTGGAAGACAATGCGTATCAGCTCGGAGCAATGTTGGTTTGCATACAAGGAAGTGGTGGCCGAATCATAAGACAAAGCTCTTGAGTTATTTGCCACGAAAAAGGTTGATGGTAATATGCAAAGGAGTATCATACCGGTTGCATCCCCATATGAAGCTCGGAGTCCTCCACCCATGAACCAAGAGGAATTGACTGAGCCTCCTTTGACATAACAAGATGAATTGAGGACATCTCTGAGCCCCATTTCAAAGAATCAAGATGAAGCATTGGAAGAGGAGAATGATGAGTATGAGGATAGTGAGAGGGAGGTTGAGCTCTGTGACAATACTATTGGAAATTTAGACTTATATCATACACAAGAGAACATGGAGGGTGCGGCGCCAGCTCCCACGGCGCGGCAGGCCTGGGAAGCCTGGGAGGGTGCGGCGCCAGGCGCGGCAAGCCTGGGAGGGTGCGGCGCCAGCTCCCACGGTGCCGCATGCCTGGGAATGGGAAGCCTGGGAGGGTGCGGCGGTAGGCGCGGCAGGCCTGGGAGAGTGCGGCGCCCGGCGCGGCAGGCCTAGGAGGGTGCAGCGCCAACTCTCACGGCGCCGCCAGACGTGGCGCCGCAGGCCTGGAGGTGCATAATTTCCTACTTTCTACCATGCAATTTCTAACTTTCCAACTTTCTAAATTTCTAACATGTTTGACTCAAGCATTTCTAACTTTCTAACATGACACAAACATTTCTAACATGTTTGACTCAAGCATTGAACCAACATAGTCTCACACAACATTGAACCAACATAGTCTCACACAACATTGAAACAACACAGTCCTCTCCTTTCTAGCAACTACTTTCTAGCATGCTTGCTCTTGCCTCCTCTCCTCGGAGCCATCTTCTTTTGTCGCGGCTCGTCCTTGGGATCGGACTCGACAATAGGACGATTTCTTGGCCTTAGCTTGATTGCGGACCGTACCTTTCGTTGATACTTCTCCAATGACATGTTGTCCGGCACCTCTTCGTCTTCGGCCTTTACAATAAGAGCAATGCTCTCATTAGAGTGATACATGGAAATTCAAGAAAGATGTCATCGGTTCAAGTTTATCTCTTATCGTGGAAGATTGCTCATCGTCGAGGCTGCTTTCCTCTCGTGAAGTGGACTTTGCCGGTTCCTTGGACGACATCGCAATAACCTCGGGATCCCGACAACCAAGCAAGTTCGCGAAGCGTCATAGCTTTTGTGCCTGCTTACTAACGAAATCCCTTAACTTGCTATTGCCCTCCTCATCCCTCGGGAACTCCAAAGCGCCCTCCAACTCATCCGCCTGCTTCTGGACCTCCGTGCGCTGCATTGCAAGCAAATCAACGACACATTACACAAATCCGACTAAGATAGTAACGGGAACATGAACTACCGACTTACCACAAAGTTCATCACGGGGGCAAAGGAGGTTTGCCGCCCTTCTCTAACATCTTGGTTGTACTCAAGGTTCCTCAGCTCGTCCCACGCAGGCAGCGGCTCTTCCAATATATCTTCCGGATATGCATCCGGTAGGAGCTTCACACGAGTGTTCTCTAGAAACCAATGGAGGTACTCGCTGAAAGCGTCCTCATAATGGGGTTTTGCAGCTATTCTTTTCGATTTCTTAGCTTCTCTCACACATAAAAGAAATCTAGCTACGTGTTTCTGGTGAATCTTGCCCCAGTCAGTCTTCTTGCTCTTGAGCCTGTCCAACCTGTATGTGAATAAAGAGCAACTTTTGAAGCACACACAACTATCATACATTGTCTTCAAAAACATGTATAAAACTAATTCTTAACGATGAAGAGCTTCGTCGATGTCCTGGTAATCTGGAGGTGTAGCCTGATAGAGACCAAACTGTCTCATAACCCGCTGCGGCATATAATGCTCAACAACCCACATGCATATCATGGGGCACTCCATATACCATAGATTGCGTTCCGCGTCGCACCGTGGGTTAAGACGGAACTCCTCACAACCAAAATTGTCCCTAGGACCATATACCTCCCATACAACCTTAATCGCAAACAAGATAGTTCAATGAGAAGAGCACTTGAAAGGAATGCTAAACGATGTATGTTCAGAAATTCTTACTTGCTCCGGGAGAAGGTTGTCAAACTCATTGGTGTATCTCAGGTACGCATTTTATAGGTCGGTTGGAGGCTTTGAGACCACGTCCCAATTTTAAACCCATGTGGGCCACTTCAACCTTTCCCGCCATCACTATAGGGTTTGGAAGGCATATGTTTTGGCCTACCAACTGGAAAGCGTTCCCACATCCACACCGAGAGGAGTAGCAACGGACCACCGATATAAGCCTCAGCCCCAGTCCTTCGAGAAGCCTCGTCCAGCTACGCAAGAAAGCAAACAAACTTAGTCATGCATAAGTTGGAAGAACATATGTAAAGAGGGGGAAAATAGAAACACCCCATTACCTGCCGGTACAAGAAGGCTAATGCCGTCGAACCCCAGCTCCATTTTTATCCATCATAGTTAAGGCCTTCAGCCAGTGCCAATGAACCATGTTGCCCTTACCATCAGCAAATATAGTCTTCGTGATGACATACCACACATACACACGGGCATATATAATAATCTCATCCTCGCTAGCATTCTCAGGACATGTACTGAAGTTTTGTGCTATCCACTTGAAAGTAGCCCCGGCTGTGACTCTTAATTTCTCCCCCTTTGAGTTTATAGTGTCACCAGGACACTTACCACCGGTAAGGCCACACATCCGCTCACGCCAGCCGTCGGAGCCTGTGTTAATACATAGAGGATCCCCCTGGATAGGGAGTGCAATGATCATGGACATGTCCTGCAGAGTGACGGTCATCTCACCGGTACGGAGGTGAAAACTATGCGTCTCCAGCCTCCACCAGTCGACGAGCGCGGTGATAGCAGCAGGGTTCATGTGCGGTGAACCACGATTGACCATATGGATGAATGGGAGAAATCCTAGCGCTTTGATGTGCACCATGTACCGATCATCATACCGCATCATCTCTTGAAAATGCCCGTGATACCTAAGTAGTAGGGGAACAAGAGGCTGCACACATAGAAGCTCGATTATAACATGTTCATCCAACTTGAGAAACATATAATGATTTCGAGGTTTTTTTTTCTTACCTTGATCCCCTCGGCAAGAATGCGGCCACGGTGAACCTTGTCATATGACGACTCAACATGCCTTCTACGAACCCGGTTTGTACATGGGGTGGTGTACGGGCTTCTTCCGATTACGATTCCGACATCCTAGTTAATTAAAAAAAGTAGAACTATATATGTGAACATCTATGAGAGCAAAATATATAAACAATTCTTTCTATATGAGCATCTCTATGTGACAAAGGTTCCAATAGTTATGAATTTTTTTACAACTAACAAGTACATGGAGAATTCATAGTATGGAAGTTTCCTAGTATGAAACTAACACGTATATGAAGGATTACTATATCAACAAACTCTAGTATTAATGTTTATTACAACAACAAATTATAACTAAAATGTACATAAGAAATTCTTACCAATTACTACTAACAATAATTTTCAATCTATAACAAAAACATACTATCCCACATTATTATCCACAACAATTACTACTAACAATTCCTACTACTTACTACTAACAATTACCAATTACTAATAAGCAAGAATATTGCCAAACTAGGGTTTTCCTTAGGGAAAAATGAGAGATTTCTTGGACAAATACCTGGGGGATGTGGTGAAGAACAAGATCCACGGAGAGATTCTTCAAGATCTAAGCAATTGGAGGAGGGATTAGAGGAGGGAAGCATCAACCCTAGCCGCCGCCATGTCTGTGTTCACTGAGGGGAGAGGAAAGCAAGGAAAGAGAGAAGAGGGTCGGGCTGGGCCGACCCGGCGCGAGCTTAAGGGCTCTAGGTGTGCGGCGCCAGCCACCATGGCGCGGCACAGGTGGGTGCGGCGCCACCCCGACTGGAGCCGCACTTAAGGTGCTAGGGCCCGCGGAGCCCGAGAGGCGCAGCAGGATGGCATGCGGCGCCAGGCTCGGTGGCGCTGCACACGCGAGCCAGTGTGTGCGGCGCCTGGTCCCAGCCGGCCAGCGTGGCAGGCTTGCGGCGCCGTCCTATCTGGCGCTGCACAGGAGGCTGCGGGGTCGCGCGGGCGGGAGTGGCAGAAAAGGGTTATTCCGTTTAAATTTGTTTTTGAATAGGGTTAATCTTTGAATTTCTTACGACTTTAGGTTATTTTTATTTAATCTACCTAACAATACCTGCTGTATTCTGAGCAATCTAATACCATCATATAGGACTATGATGAGCATTTGAGCTTTTTTGCAATCATTCTATAGAACAGTCGCCATTTTGCTAGTCAACACACATACAAATGGTGTAACTTCCAAAGAAAGAAAATGTGACAGTTCCAGGATCCTAAATTTGTGCAGTACTGTAGCAAAACGCATGAAGCAAATGGTTATAATTGTTAAGTAAACTATATCATCACTTCCTAACATATCAGACTTTTAGGATAGTTGGTTGATAGAACTATTCTAACATGGTATTAGAGTCTAAGATTTTGAGTTCAAGTCTTAGCCCTGCTTCTTTCTCCATCTCCGCTCCGTAAAAGGTGTGAGGCTTCCACTCAGTAAAGGGCGTGAGGGGAGGCATTGTTGTTATTTTTCACAATCAAGCAGGATGTGAAGGGGGTCTTAAGTATAGAGTTTACAGTTTACACATGGCGTTGTAATTTTGCAATAACACGATTGTATATTTTTCTTACGCACAAGTAACCTTGATGCTGCCTCACGAGAGGGTTCCACGTTCCACTTGTCAGTCAGCGAACAAAAATTAAAAAGAAGCGCGCATGATGTGGGATTTCGAACATAAAACCTAGTGATCTTAGAAAGACACGAACACCACTATAACGTACATCGATCAATGCATTATAATAGGCCACACTTCCTTTATACATTATTCAAGGGACGCATCGCATAAAAGCAAGGCCGTGGTGACAACCAGCTCCTCGTGTTCCAGCGGCTCCGTCCACATCGCCAGCTGATGCCTCTGCTAAGCAGCACACCGCGGCGGTACCATTGGCACGACGCGTTCGAAGTTGTGGGACCATTACATCGATCAGCTTCTACGATCATGGCAAACTCGAGCGCTGCCGAGCTGCACACAATGGAATGCATCGCCGCCTCTGAGCTGCACATGACGTTCATGTTCCTGTCGTCCAAGCTCTGCACGGTAAGGTCCAGCACGGCGTCTACGACTTGCTATGCGGCAAAGTCCGGCATGCCGTTCGTGATAGCGTGGGCGATGGTATTCACGGCGAGGTCCGGCACAGTGTGCTAAACAACGTACGCAACGGGGTTCACGGAACGTACACCTGCAGAGTCTGCGCCGTCATCACTACTAGAAATCCTCGGATTTCTATAATAGCCGACAGACCGTCGGCTAATATGCTATTTATGCCCGAGGGTTATCAGAAACCTCTCGGGTATGACTGCTAATAACCGACGGTACGTTCTGTTGCCCGACGGGAAGACACTGACTCTCGGCTATTCAACCTAATACCCGACGGTATGCACTAATACTCGAGGGTTCTACTTTCACGGTCGGGTAGTAAATTTCATAACTGACCAGGGGAAATGTACTCTCAGCTATCTAATGTAATGCCCTACGATATCATCTAATGTCCGATGGTTGTATTTTCGCGGTCATTTATTAGCTGCTACAACTGACGGTTCGTTTGCATGCTTCAGTTATGCGACCTGAAAATTGCCACGGCTGAATCGCGAGTGTTGGTCATACATCGAGTTTTGCAGGAGCTGAGCGCTTAGATGAAAATATGGGTCGATTGAAATTCATTCGGGCGGGATAATTAGCGCTATACCCCACCCCCAACCCACCACCCCCCGCCCCCGCATAACCAAACCGTCACCACCGCCACTACTCCTTTTTTCTTCCTCACGCAGCCAAGAGTCAACATGCTCCAGATCCAATCGATTCCCACCAAGCATAGCTGACGGGAGATGACCGACGGAACCGTCGGTCATAAAGTTATCTGACGATAAACTAAAATGCCCGACGGTAATTATCCCCTCGGATATAATGGGATATCTAGTAGTGCATCTTCCATGGTGTGCCTGTCCGATAGACCGAGGCAGTCAAAGAGGTGTGCAACAATGAGGAGTGCGAGCATCGCGTAGCGGCGTCTTATCGGTTGGACAAATGTCAGAGACGGCGGTGAGAATGACCGGGAGCTTCGTCGGCAGCCATAGCCTCCATGTCCCTGCTAGACATGAGAACTAGACTGGCGAGGTGTTAGCTAACGACGCGCAGGTGCCAGTATATTGTAAGTACAATAATTTAACGAACTAAATTTTACCAACCAATGTTGTAGGCATAATTGGCAACGTGTGTCATTGGGAACAATAGGGTGCTGAGTTCTAATCTTCTCCTTCTCATATAGTTTTAATTATTTCTTCAATGACTGACAGGTGGGACCAACCTGTAATACAACACCAAGGTGACGTTGCTCACTGAGAACTGTAAGATAGGGAAAACCACACATTATGGTGCCTTGTATTGCTTATTATATAGACTTACAAGGCTAGAGTCCGTACCGTACAATACACGGACAGTTATACATAGACTACACATATACAACCATATATCTATACAAATACAATATGGTTATATATTCTAACACCCTCCCTCAGTCGTAAACGGGCGTCGACGAATGTTAAGACTGTCCCGAAAATCCAAAAAGGGAGGCGACGGTAGTCCCTTGGTAAAAATGTCCGCAAACTGGGAAGAACTCGGAACATGTAGAACCCGGACCTCGCCGATGGTGACGCGATCTCGTACAAAATGCAAGTCGATCTCCCCATGCTTGGTGCGTTGATGATGTACAGGATTCTGTGTCATGTAAACCGAGCTCACATTGTCACAGAAAACCACAGTGGCACCAGTCACCGGTCGATGAAGCTACTGAACAGCTGCCGTAACCAACAAGTTTCAGCCACCACATTCGCAACCGCCCTGTACTCGGCCTCGGCGCTAGAGCGAGAGACCGTGTGTTGCCGCTTAGCAGACCATGACACCAGATTAGCGCCGAGGAAGACACAGTAGCCTGAGGTAGACCGTCTAGTGTCTGGGCAACCTGCCTAATCAGCGTCAGAGTAGACCATCAACTTGTTGGAGCTATGACGAAACAAGGTGAGACCATAGTCGGTGGTGCCGCGGATGTAGCAAAGAACACGCTTGACGAGAAGAAAATGATTAGCCCGAGGATCATGCATATGGAGACAAATCTGCTGCACAGCATAAGAGATGTCTGGCGAGTAAACGTAAGGTACTGAAGACCACCGGCAATACTACGGTACTCGGTCGGGTCTGTAACAAGATGACTGGACTTGGCTGAAAGTTTGGAGGCAGTATCAACTGGAGTAGAGATATGGATTTGCATTGTAACATATCAGCTCTGTCAAGAAGATCCAATGCATACTTCTCCTGTGAGAGGAACAGACTGTCCTTGCTGCGTGTCACAGAGATGCCCAGAAAATAATGAAGATCGCCCATATCTGTCATACTGAACTCTGTACGAAGAGAGGCAATCAAACTGTGCAACAATGTTGAGGGATACGCAGTCAGGATTATGTCATCCACATAGAGCAGGAGATAGGCCATGTCAGCGCCACGCCGATAGACGAACAACGAACTGTCGAACTTGGAGCCAATGAAACCAACCGAAGCAATGAATGAGGCAAACCGCTGAAACTATGCTCTAGGCGCCTGCTTCAAACCATAAAGTGATTGTTGAGACGACAGACCTTATCAGGATAATTCGGATCAGTTAACCCAGAAGGCTGACGAGCATAAACAGTTTCTGTGAGAGTGCCATTGAGGAACGCATTCTTGACGTCAAGCTGATGAATAGGCGAGTCACTTGTTAACGCAAGAGAGAGCACTGTGTGAATAGTGGCTGGCTTGACGACATGGCTGAAGGTTTCATCAAAATCAATTCCTTCGCGTTGAGTAAATCCTCAGAGCACCCAACGAGCTTTGTATCGTTCTAAGGAACCATCAGACTTCATCTTGTGACGGTAGATCCACTTGCCTATAACAATATTAGCATTGTGAGGTGGATCAACATGGTCCCAAGTGTTGTTGGAGAGAAGAGCGCCATACTCCTCAACCATGGCAGAGTGCCAATTTGGATCCTTGAGAGCACCACGATAAGTCTTCGGTATTGGAGATAATCCCTCAACATGAAGATCAAAAATCGTCTTGGGCTGCACAATCCCCCGTTTAGCACGAGTGACCATTGAGTGAGACGGTGGCAGAGGCGGGTCCCGCTGACGGCAGGGTGGAGGTGGTGGCGGCGCGGGGGCGACTGGTGACGCAGCAGGCGACGATGTTGCCTGGCCTGCCGGGGTAGAAAAACTGCCCAAACCGCTGCCGCGGCAGGAGAAGCACCAGAACCGCTGCCGCGGCAGGCAGAGACAACGGCGACAGGGCTCGGGGCAGAGCTCGGTGCTGCTGGGGGCGACGTGACCGTCGATGACATGGTCGCGGCTGGTGACCTCGGCGACCGTGGCGGCGTCGAGGGTGGCGCGGTGGAGCCCGCAGCCGGTGATGCCGTGCTTGGCACGGTAAATGGCGTCAACGACGTCAGCTGCTCAGGTTCCTGCAAAAAATCATACGAGTGCAGGGAGGGAGTAGGGGACGGCGCAGAGGAGTGGAGGCAAAGGGAAACATGGACTCATCAAACACAACTTGGCGAGAGATGATGATCTTTTGGGTGGAGCGATCAAGGCAGCGATAGCCATGATGCCGGGATGGATAGCCAAGGAACACGCAGGGAACGGAGCACGGCGCAAGTTTGTGCGGCGCAACGGTGGTGGTGTTGGGGTAGCATAAACATCCGAAGACCCTAAGACCAGCGTAAGCAGGATCTATGCCAAGTAAAGCACGAAAGGGAACACGATCCGAAATTGCCTTGGAAGGAAGCCGATTGTGCAACAGAACGGCTGTGTTGAGGGCCTCAACCCAGAAACGAGGCGGCATGCTAGCCTGAACAAGAAGTGTGCGAGTAATGTCATTGAGAGTGCGGATAATGCGTTCGGCTTTACCATTCTGTTGAGAAGTGTATGGACATGAAAAGCGGAGTGCAATTCCTGGTGCTGGGCAAAAGAATGGAGTTGGGAATTATCAAACTCGCGACCGTTGTCACACTGAATAGCCTGCAAGCACGTACTAAACTGGGTGAGTGCAAGAGCGTGAAGGGACGACAAGTGAGAGAAAACTTCTGAATTAGCCCGAAGAGGATAGACCCATGCATACTGAGTAAAATCATCGAGACACACAAGGTAATACTTAAAGCCAGAAATACTCTCAACAGGAGATGTCCACAAATCATAGTGAATTATATGAAACGGAGTAGTAGTTACACGATTGGTAGAAGAGAAAGGAAGACGAATATGACGACCTAACTGACATGCATGACACAAGCTACTTTTATTCTTTTCCCTAGGAATAATAGAAGAGCGAGCTAAAGTCTCCATGACTGGCCGCCCAGGATGCCCAAGCCGGCGGTGCCAAAGTGCAGGATCTACGACGAGGAAGGGAGATGGCTGGCTGGTGGATGAAGGGCGGATGGAGTAGAGAGGTCCGAAGCTATTGCAGCGAAGAATCTCGGTCTTGGTTAGAAGGTCCTTCACAGAAAAACCAATAGGGTCAAATTTGACAGAGACACGATTATCAATAGAGAACTAACGAACAGACAAAAGGTTTTTGACAATGGTAGGAGTAACTAAGACATTACGAAGGTAAAGAGGGCGCAAGGAAGTAGAGATAGGGAGACGTGCGTGCCCGGTACTGGTGATCGGAAGGGTGGAACCGTTACCAACAATGACAGCACGTCGAGAGGAAGAAGGAGGAGACACGGAGGTGAGTATACCGGAATCGGAGGCGAAGTGAGAGGAAGCGCCGGTGTCCATCACCCACTCCCTGGGTGCTTGCAGTCCCATGGTCTGGAACTGGTTCATCAGCGCGGCCTAATCCCACGAGGCCGACGAAGGTGCCGGAGACGCTGGGGCACCGAGTCCATGAGCGGGTTGCGAGGGCGCATACCCGTAGTTGTGGGCTTAGGGGGAGGGGGCGACGCCGTACGGGTTCTGAGCGTAGAACGCTTGCGGCGCTGGAGCGTTCCTCGACATGTAGCTGGGAGGTGGGGCGTAGGCAGGCTGCTGCCTGCCGAGCACGACACCCTAGCCGTACGGCCACATCTAGATGGCATCGTTCCAGGGATGCTGCGGGGATGTCCAAGAAGGAGGGACGGCGGTCGGCGCAGCTGGGGGCATGGGCGCCTGTGGGGGCACGGCGTCCTTGGCAGCGTCAGTGGCGTTCTTCTTCTTGTTGTTCTTTCCCTTGCCGGTGCTCATGCCAGAGTTGACAGCATTGGCGAAGAGGGCCGTGTCGGTGTGGCGGGCGCGGCGATTCTTCCGCTTCATATCCTGAAGCGAGAGCAACAAGCGGCACTGCGCAAAAGTAATCCCAGGCATGAGGGAGATAAAATCGGCGGTGGACTCATATTGCTCGGAGAGGCCATTGAGGCAGTGGATCACCATCTCAGCATCATCAACAGGGGAACCAAGATCCGCAAGTCCATCAGAGAGTGACTTGACCTTCTGAAGATAGTCGGTCAAGCTCATCTCGCCCATCTTGACATCGCCTAGCTCTACCGTGAGGTGGAGTTGGCGATTGATCTTGTGGTCGTTTAAGAGGCCGTTGATGCGGGTCCAAAGCTCGATGGCGAGGGGATCGTCGCCAGGTGTCATGACGGCATCAAGGATACTGAGCGATACAGATCCATAGAGCCATGAGACGACCGTGGCGTCGAGGAGAGACCACTCCGGGGTCGGTGCGGCAGGGGCGTCGGCGTCGAGGTGATCCAGTACGGCATACTTGCGGCACGCGGCGCGGAAGAAGGTGCGCCACTGACGATGGACGCTGGTGTCAAGCGCGAGCTCGACGGGGACGTGCCCCTTAATGGAGGTTAGACCGATGGCCTGGGCGTGCAGCGAGGTCAGGGAGAAAGACCCTGCGCTCGACCCGGAGCCAGATGCGTGGGCGGGGGAGAGGAGGGCGAGCTTGGCCTTCTCGGCCGTGGCGTCCTTCTCGGCGGCAGCGATCTTCTCGGCGTCAGGTGCGTCCTCGGTCCCCTTGGCCGCAGCGAGGGCCTTGGAGACCTGATCTCCATCAGAGAGAGACATCGGAGGGGTGCGCGGGTGGGGACGGCGCACTAGGGCGCTGTCCGCCGCGGCGCGCGGTGGTGGCTTCGGCGGCGGCGGAAGGAGGGGGGTCAGCGCAGGTCTAGGGTTTAGGGTTTTGCGTCTAATACCATGTAAGATAGGGGAAACCACACATTGTGGTGCCTTGTATTGCTCATTATATAGACTTACAAGACTAGAGTCCGTACGTACAATACACGAACAATTATACATAGACTACACATATACAACCATATATCTATACAAATACAATATGGTTATATATTCTAACAAGAACAAGTTTGTATACCGCGGAATCACGTTTTGCAACTTGTAGGACTAATTTGTATGCGTTGAGCAAGTTGTGGGACTATAGGTGATATTAGCTCTTAAGTATACTATATCACACTGGTGGAAAAAGGGCCTCCAGTCCCGGGCTGCAACGGGCTCTAGTCCCGGTTTTGGGCCGGGGACTGTAAAACGGGACTAGAGGCCCCCCTCTAGTCCCGGCTCGCAACGGCCCGCGACTGATAACAACCACGTGGCTGTTTCAGCGGCTCGGGGGGCGGAAACCCTTTAGTCCCGGGCGGTAACACCACCCGGGACTAAAAGGTTTCCTGTCGCGGCAGAGAAACACCACATTTCTCTGCCGCGGCAGAGATTGTGTATTTCCTTTTTTTTGCCATTTTGTTCCTTTTTCGTTTTGTGTTTCACTATAACAAACATATATTTCAGTAGACATATTATACGCTACTACATACACACTACACGTCGATGCATTTATATAAGATCGATCCCTTGCAAGCATACATATAATCAATCATATCAAAAGGAAGAAATGTTTTGAAATTACATGGTCATTGATGAATATATATATCATATGAGCTACATGGAGATGACTAAGGCAAATCGAGTTCCACGTCATCCGCATAATGCTATCCATGTACATCAAGGACTTCCTTCATCATAAATCCTGTCAGCTCCTCTTGAATTGCTCTTATGCGCTGGTCTGGCTCTAGTTTCTCTCGCAAATCATAAATATAATGTGAGTCAACTTTCCGCTCACTGGTCAACTCGCGGATGTACTCGCAGATGTAGTATCCACATAAATGAGTTCCCGGTGGCTGCTGTAAACTCTTCGCCATTTTATAAGTTAGCTCCTCTTTGAATGGACCTGGTATTTTTTGTCTGAACCGTGTCCAACACCTGCTCGGCAAAGAAAATGAACAAAGGAGTCATTAGTTACTTGATATCAGGAAATGAATGAAAGAGGACGATATAATGCGATAATGATTGAAATTACTTATGGAGCATTGCTTTCATGTCGCTCCACTTCTCTGGTCCCAACTTAATGAGTCGTGGACTTCAACTAGGGACTTGTCAACTTGAATGTTTAGCAAGATCCAGTGGAATCTGCGGACATTTACATAAGCATACATGCATAGCTCATCCAGTAAGCAAAAATAAAATATGTACAAGATATAAACACTCACTTGAAGTTGTAAGGAAATAGTATTTCCTTAACAAAATTATGCTCGGTTAAGAACCTGGACAGGTCTTCCTCCATGTCTTTGGGGTGATCTTTAACGTATATTCATTAATGATATATGGGTCAATGAACCCAACGTCGTATCTTCTAGCTCTTTTGCATTCAAGCATCTTCATTCCACGGAATATAATATCATCATACAAAAGGATATATAGTTAGGATAATATATTAAATGCAATGAACGAGCTAAAGCTACAAACTTAATTATAGAAATAAATAACTTACACACAGTAGCAACCAATGATAGATTTGTCGAGCGCGCGCTGGTTGTATAACTGAAACAGTTCGGTCATTTGAACCTGTATCGAGTATGGTTTGAAGTGATGCTCCTTTCTAACGTCCACCGGAAACCAATCTTTATGATGCTTTTTTTCTGCTTGCGACATGTACCATTCATGCAGATTTCGCATATGTGTGGATAGACGCGCGAGCTCCTCATTACTGACTAGAGGCTGCCCTTGGACATACTGCCGTACTATTTGACCCACTGGCGTATCTTCATAGCCTAAATATTGACCAAGAGACATATTTGCTTCGTTAGCAAGTGCTTTGGCCTCCGATACAGTGATTCCCATAAGTGCAGCATTATTACCGGCTCTAGGGTCCATTATTTGCATGTCCATATCCATTTCAGCTCTGAAGGCCTTGTCGAGGTCTGAAATGACTTTGAGCGGCGTGACCGATTGATTCTTCTGTGCTCCGAGCTGGGCAACTTGCTTCCCGCTTTTTGCACTTGTGATTTTTTTCTTCTGTGCTTGCTTAATAATCTCCCGGTCATAGTCTGATTCCAGATTCATCGATATCTGGGATGGTTGCTCAAGAAAGGACTTAGCCCACTTTTTTGTTTTTTCGTTATATACCGGCTTTGGCTCAGGCTTTTTGGGTGCAAAATGCGCCTTAACTTGGGCAGCCACATCCGCGTTAGTTTCCTCGTCGGTCTTGTCATAAGGTCTCTTTGGAAGAGCCGGCGGGATATCGACTATCTTCGGCGTTTGACCTTTCTTCGATGTGGGGCGCGGGGGACCGTCGAACTTCCGTTTCTTCGACGAGGTAGTAGTATTGCACGGAGGCGGAGATCGTGTTGATGTACTCCTGCTACGGCGATCGTCAGCGGGGCGGGGTGGACTTGGAGGTTGGCGATAATCGGGTTGGAGTGGACTTGGAGGTTGGCGATAATCGGGTTGGGGTGGACTTGGAGGTTGACGATATTCGATGCGGGGTGGATTTGGATTCCTTGGAGTCGGTGGCCTTGGCGCCGAGCCTGGAAACTTGATGTACTTCTTATTCCATAGAATGATGTTGCGCTTGACATCTCCTAGTTTCGTAAGGCCTTCAGGCGTAGCGATTTCAATCTCTAGGTCCGCAAAATCCTCCACTGTGTCATCCACCGTGACACGAGCATAGCCTGGTGGAATCGGAAGTGAATCGTGGAGTGCTCCAGGTAGACAAGGTAAAGCAGTGCCGATCGCCACCTTGAAGGACAGGTTGTTCATTGGCTGATGTAGCTCACATTGTGCCATCTCTCTGACATCATCCACGGGGTAGTGAGGAGCCGGTGCATCATCCAGCAGTGCTTGATCATCAGCACGGACCTCCGTGGAAGCCACGCTGCTTCTCCATTGGCTAAGATCCAATGCAGGATCATCAAACCGCGGGTGAGTTGATGACGGCGGCCTTTATCTAATTTCATGCATGAGGTTCTTCAGATCAGCTAGGTCCTGCTCTACCCTGGAGATCCGGTCTGCCTCCCGGTCCTTCTTTCTCTGACGGCTTCTGTAACTGGCATCGTACAGAGGAAACCCTTTCTTCCACGAGACACCGGCGCCTTTGCCTCGTGTTCGTCCTCCCTTTTCAGGATCCCTAGAGCGCGTGTCAGCTCATCGTTCTCTCTCTCGGGACGGAACAATCCCATTTGAGCATCATTCATTGCTTGAATAAGGACTTGGGAGGGTTTTAGAATTTTATCATGAAATAATGTCTTCCCTGTTTCTGGGTACAAGGATCCCCCGTGCCCGTACCACCAGTGCTTTGACCTCTCAGGCCATCCATCTGTACCAGGAGTGACGCCTCTAGCCCTCATATCCTTCTCCATAGTTTACCACTTAGGGATGGCACTCTTGTAGCCACCTGTCCCCATTTTATGATGGTATTTATTTTTGGCAGCATTTAACGCGTTCTTTGCCGACTTTGCCTTTGCTTTATCATATTTCTGGTACTGTACAAAATCGGGCCACTGTTCTCTCAACTTCTTGTTTACTCCTTTGAAGTCTGGAGTTTTCTTTTTCGCGACATATTTCGCGTATAAATTTTTCTTGTGGTTCCGGTACAGTTCAACCATCTTGCTTAGTGCCCACTCCTTGACTTTTGCTCTATTTTCAAGCCCACCCGGCCTTGGGGTAATACCATCTACCTCAAATTCCTCATACTCTAGAGGTAGTATGAAATGCGCTATGAGCTTCTGCCAAAGGTCATCTTTGGCATCATCGTTGACATAGCTGTTGGATTCTTCACCGGGTTTCTTTGACTTATTCCATTCTTGGATGGTGATCGGCAGGTTGTCCCTAACAAGAACCCCGCATTGATTTATAAACATCCTCCGGTGCTTCTCTGGAGCAATCAGTTCACCATCATCATCTATTTCTTTGATGGTGAACCTCTGATTACCATCCAACTTTTTGTTCGGCCCTCGTTTCGTTCGAGCTGTCGATTGCTTCGATCCGGTGAGCTAAAAGAAGAAGAGAGAGTGATTAATATATATCTAGATCAGTTAATGAATAGAGGTAACATGAGACTTTATATATATATGTACTTCGCCGGATGCTGTCGAGGGGCCATCATTATTGTTGTTATTTGTTTGCCCTTCGTCCATCTGGTCTTCCCCTTGGTTTTCCTCTAGTCCATCACCGGATGGATTCAGATATGAGGATATCTCTTCCTCGAGCATAATATCTTCGGCCGTGCCCGTAATAAGAGGAATTTCACCTCTTATCATGCCCTGAAGAAAACCTTCATCGATGCGACCAGGATCTTCGGATGGATCCATGACTTAATTATCTATAACAAAAAGAGAGTTAAAAAGGTTAGAAAAAACAATAATCCTAATAACTAAAACAATATAATCCTAATTATAATAACTTAAACAAAAAAATAACCCTAATCCTAAAGGGCTTCGATCTCGATCTCGATATCGTATTCTACCAAGAAGCACCAAACACCAGAAAAAAATAAAGGGGAAACAATCAACACATGGCATCGATGCAATGCTCAAGCAAGTATGATGATATGACAAGTTGAATTGCATTGAATTGAAACCCTAAAACATGCTCGACAAATTAATAGGGGTTCCGAGGGGTGAAAACCCTAACTCGGGAAAACTCCGAAACATATGAGAGGGGTGCATTTGTTCTTCTAATTAAACTTGTCATAAAAGTTGATTAATAATGCATGATTATATAGATAGCTAGGTTTCAATTTTCTGAACATTTTGATATATTATTTGTATTTTTCTGACTTATAAATTAAAAGTTATTGAATTTACAATATTTAATCAAATTCTGGAATTACTAAAAAGGGTTATTTCATCATTATGACATCATCAGAGGGGGTTAAAATTTTTGTACCGCTACTAAGCCTAGCCACTATGACTGACCAGTGGGATACTGGCCACCTCAGCATGCCATGCAAGCAAGAGGGACCGGGGGGTTGATTATTTTCACGAGCCAGTTGACGGCGGCGCGCGCGGGACGGCGATTGACGGTGGCGCGGGAGGGCGAACTGGGAAGAGGAAGGAAGCAGGAGGGTGCCTGAGGTCAGCGAGGCCGAGGGAGGTCGAGGGAGGTCGAGGGTGGCCGGAATCGGCGACGGACGCGGCGGCCGGAGACGGGGAAGGAGCGGACGGGGAGCTCGACTGGGGACGCGGGGCTTCGATTCCTTCGGTGAGGCTCTGTGGTACGGCACGTGGCGGCACGGCGCGGTGGTGGCCGGAGACGAGGGCGGCGGCGCGGTGGAATCCGGCAACACCTCCCCTGCGTCGATCGAGCTCTCGCCGTCGTCAGCGCGTCTCCTCGTCGATTTCGCCAAGTGCTGGATGGGGGAGGCCAGGGGTAGGCGCAAGTTACTTATACCCCCACCCCTTTAGTCCTGGGCTAAGCCACCGCCCGCGACTAAAGGGTCTTTAGTCGCGGGCCGTGGCTAAACCCGCGACTAAAGACCCCCTTTAGTCGCGGGCTAAGCCACGGCCCGGGACTAAAGGTCTTTTCCGGCTGCTTTGTTTTCGCGCGCGCACTCACCCTTTAGTCCCGGGTCCAGCCACGACCCGCGACTGTTTGTTTTTTTGTAAATTTTCTTTTTTAATTCAAAACTAATATAAAAACTTTGAAAAATCCTATCTTTTATTGTAATAATCCAAATAAAACAAATAATATATCTATTATTATCAAAAAAATATAAAGAATTTTAATATAATATCCATTTATCTGTTTGCATCATTTATAAATTATTTCATTTGTAAATTTTCTTTTTTAATTCAAAAATAATATAAAAACTTTGAAAAATCATATCTTTTATTGTAATAATCCAAATAAAACAAATAATATGTCTATTATTATCAGAAAAATATAAAGAATTTTAATACAATATCCATTTATCTGTTTGCATCATTTATAAATTATTTCATTTGTAAATTTTCTTTTTTAATTCAAAACTAATATAAAAACTTTGAAAAATCATATCTTTTATTGTAATAATCCAAATAAAAAAAATAATATGTCTATTATTATTAGAAAAATATAAAGAATTTTAATATAATATCCATTTATATGTTTGCATCATTTATAAATTATTTCATTTGTAAATTTTCTTTTTTAATTCAAAACTAATATAAAAACTTTGAAAAATCATATCTTTTATTGTAATAATCCAAATAAAACAAATAATATGTCTATTATTATCAGAAAAATATAAAGAATTTTAATATAATATCCATTTATCTGTTTGCATCATTTATAAATTATTTCATTTGTAAATTTTCTTTTTTAATTCAAATCAAATATAAAAACTTTGGAAAATCGTATCTTTTATTGTAATAATCCAAATAACACAAATAATATGTCTATTATTATCAGAAAAATATAATGAATCTTAATATAATATCCATTTATCTATTTGCATCATTTATAAATTATTTCATTTGTAAATTTTCTTTTTTAATTCAAATCAAATATAAAAACTTTGGAAAATCATATATTTTATTGTAATAATCCAAATAACACAAATAATATGTCTATTATTATCAGAAAAATATAAAGAATCTTAATATAATATCCATTTAGTCCCGGATGTAGTCACAAACCGGGACTAAAGATATTTTCCGCCATTTCCCACCTCTTCCCGCCAAGTTTTCCCGCCCTTTCCTTTCTACGAGAGCTTTTAGTCCCGGATGTAGTCACTAACCGGGACTAAAGATATTTCCCGCCATTTCCCAAAGCTTCACGCCAAGTTTTCCCGCCCTTTCCCTCTATATTTAGGGTGATCGTGCCATGGCTATCCACACATCCACACCTTCCTCTCTTAGAACAATGGACAACGCCTACTGGGCCATTCTGACCCTCGAGGAGACCGAGGCGCTGTGCGCCTCCAACTACCCTTGTCCACCGGGCTACCGGCCGCCCGCCGACTGGATGCTGAGCGCTGGAGGGGTTCCTGTCCCTCCTGTCCCTCAAGGTTCCGCACGCCAGGCGGCCATCACAAACCACTTCTACCACGATCTCACGCCGGAGCAGCGGATGGATCCCCAGTGGGATCCCGACAACTACGACACCTGGAATGCCTTCTTCGCTAATAGGCGGGAAAGGGAGCTCGCCAGGTATGAGGGTGATGGCTCGCCACCGGTGAACCACAACGAAGCTGGCCGTCGTCTGTGGTGGGTGAACCGTACTATCATCGGAGTGATGCGCTACATCACCGGGGGAGACCATCCTCGCCTACGGTGCCCACGAGTCCACCCGCCACAGGCCCCACACCATCCCGGCGGTAGCGGCATCGTCTTCCAGGAGACCCCTCTCCCGCCCGACGTGAATCCGAGGCTAGAATGGCCCCTGGTATATGCCATGGATGGGCTAAGGATCCCCGGAGTGGCAGGTGACGATGACGATGATGATGACGATGACGATGAAGACCCTGAAGCTGCGTACTATAGGACTAGGCATGATTATGACTAAAGGGGCGGCTTTAGTCCTGAGTGTTAGCTAGTCCCGGTTTGTCCCGGTTTTTAATATTAATAAATGTCTTGAGTGTTACCTAATAAATAGAGGGAAATGCCTATATAAAGAGAGGGTTCATCTGTAGTCCCGGTTGGAGAAACCAACCGCGACTGAAGGGACTGTGGCAGACTGGGCCAGGCAACACTAATAATAGGGGTGAGTGTCGACATTATGTCGTGCGGCTTGTACCTTGTCCCGGATGGAGACACCAACCGGGACTAAAGATGAGTCAGCACTAATAATAGGGGTGAGTGTCGACATTATGTCGTGAGTGTCGACATTATGCCGAGCTGCTTGTACTATAAATAGGCATCCTTGTGAGTCCAGTCCTCCAGCCAGTTCGAGGCATCTCCAAGATGGTTTTAGAGAGCAGGGACACCACTACGGCCAGTTTCAGGGAGATGCCGACGGAGCCCAGTCCTCCGGCATCTCCGAGAAACTGGTCATAGAGGCACTCCCTAATATGTGAAATTAGTTAGCTCCCAGGCGTATTGATCTAGTTAGATAAGTTACAAGATGCAGGATGGTTTTCGAGAGCAGTGACACCACTACGGCCAGTTTCAGGGAGATGCCGACGGAGCCCAGTCCTCCGGCATCTCCGAGAAACTGGTCATAGAGGCACTCCCTAATATGTGACATCACACGTTTGGAGATCAGATCTTAATGGTAAGTATGAATCGGTACTAAAGGTCCTCCTTTAGTCCCGGTCCAGCCACAAAACGGGACTAACACACTCAAGATTGTTTGCAGACAACACTATAAAAATGGACACATGCATGGAACATCTTCACTCATAAAATGTTACAATTATTACATATCATTTCTTCGCGTGTGTTCCTTTCTGATCCCGTCGTATCCATGGAGCATCTTCATTCATTAACATGATGGTTGGGTCATCCTTCACCGTGAAGGGCGGAATTTCATGGAACTTATCACAATCTTCTGACATGTCTGTCTTGTCCTCCACTCCCACGATGTTTCTTCTTCCTGAAAGAACTATGTGGCGCTTTGGCTCATCGTCTGATGTATTATTTTTCTTATTTTTTCGTTTTCTAGGTTTGGTAGACATGTCCTTCACATAGAAAACCTGGGCCACGTCCTTGGCTAGGACTAATGGTTCGTCTAAGTACCCAAGATTGTTGAGATCCAACGATGTCATTCCGTATTTCTTGTCTACCTCAACCCCTTCTCCCGTCAGCTTGACCCATTTGCACCGAAACAAGGGGACCTTAAAAGTAGGTCCATAGTCAAGTTCCCATATCTCCTCTATGTAACCATAATATGTGGCCTTTGACCCCTTGTTGTCTGTTGCATCAAAGCGGACACCACTGTTTTGGTTGGTGCTCTTTTTATCTTGGGCTATCGTGTAAAATGTATACCCATTTATCTCGTACCCTTGGAAAGTCGATATAGTCGAAGATGGTGACCTAGACAACAAGTATAGCTGATCTCCAAGAGTGTTGTTTTTGATGAGATGTTGCAACCAACCGCCGAAACTCTTCATGTGTTCATCTCTAATCCAAGAGTCATACTTTCCAGGGTTGTTGGAGCATAAGATTTTCTTGTGTTCCTCGATATATGGGGCTGTCAAGATAGAATTCTATAGAACGGTGTAATGTGCTTTGGTGTAAGAATGTCCGTCTCTACATATTATTGATTTCCTTCCTAGAGTACCCATTCCACTCAGTCTCCCCTCATACCGCGATTGAGGAAGACCAATCGGCTTAAGGTCAGGAACGAAGTCAACACAAAATTCAATGACCTCCTCTGTTCCATAGCCCTTGGAGATGCTTCCTTCTGGCCTAGCACGGTTACGAACATATTTCTTTAAGATTCCCATGAACCTCTCAAAGGGAAACATATTGTGTAGAAATACAGGACCGAGAATGGAAATCTCTTCGACTAGGTGAACCAGCAGGTGCGTCATAATATTGAAGAAGGATGGTGGGAACACCAACTCAAAACTGACAAGACATTGGACCACATCATTCTGTAACCGTGGTAGATCTTCAGGATTGATTATCTTCTGAGAGATTGCATTGAGAAATGCACATAGCTTCACAATGGGTACTCGAACATTATCTGGTAGAAGCCCCCTCAATGCAATCGGAAGCATTTGCGTCATAATCACGTGGCAGTCATGAGACTTTAGGTTTTGGAACTTTTTTTCTGCCATATTTATTATCCCCTTTATATTCGACGAGAAGCCAGACGGGACCTTAATACTGCTTAGGCATTCAAAAAATATTTCCTTCTCTTGTTTGGTAAGAGCGTAGCTGGCATGACCTTGAAACCATTCTGGATGCAGGCCATCTGGGTCTTTCATACGTTGATGGTCCTTTCGTGCTTCCGGTGTATCTTTTGTCTTCCCATACACGCCCAAGAAGCCTAGCAGGTTCACGCAAAGATTCTTTGTCACATGCATCACATCGATTGCAGAGCGGACCTCTAAGAATTTCTAATATGGTAGCTCCCAAAATATAGATTTCTTCTTCCACATGGGTGTGTGTCCTTCAGCGTCTTTCGGAACAGATTTTCCTCCAGGACCCTTTCCAAAGGTTACCAGTTGATCCAAATCTTTGACCATATCAAATATATCAGCACCAGTACGCTCCTTAGGCTTCGTCTGGTGACATGCCAGACCGTTGAAATGCTTGCCTTTCTTTCTTAAGGGATGCTTGGCCAAAAGAAATCGACGATGCTCATTGTATACATTCTTCTTACAATGTTCCAAATATATACTTGCAGTCTCATCTAAACAGTGTGTGCATGCATTGTATCCCTTGTTTGACTGTCCTGAAAGGTTACTAAGAGCAGGCCAATCATTGATTGTTACGAAAAGCAATGCTCGGAGGTTAAATTCTTCCTGCTTGTGCTCATCCCACACGCGTATCCCGGGTTCGTGCCACAACTGTAAAAGTTCTTCCACTAATGGCCTTAGGTACACATCAATGTCGTTGCCGGGTTGCTTCGGACCTTGGATCAACATTGGCATCATAATGAACTTCCGCTTCATGCACAACCAAGGAGGAAGGTTATAGATGCATAGAGTCACGGGCCAGGTGCTGTGACTGGAGCTCTGCTCCCCAAAGGGATTCATGCCATCTGTACTTAGACCAAACCTTAAACTCCTTGCGTCATCTGCAAAGTCCGGGTACTTTCTATCGATTTTTCTCCATTGCGACCCATCAGCGGGGTGTCTCAACATCCCGTCTGACTTACGTTCCTCTTTATGCCATCGCAACAACTTGGCGTGCTTTTTGTTTCTGAATAAGCGTTTCAACCGTGGTATTATAGGAGCATACCACATCACCTTCGCAGGAACCCTCTTCCGGGGAGGGATCGCCCTCAACGTCACCAGGGTCATCTCGTCTAATCTTATACCGAAGTGAAGTGCATACCGGACATGCATCTAAATTCTCATACTCCTCACCGCGGTAGAGGATGCAGTCATTAGGGCATGCATGTATCTTCTGAACCTCTAAACCTAGAGGGCAGACAACCTTTTTTGCTTCGTATGTACTGGCGGGCAATACATTATCTTTTGGAAGCATATTCTTCATCATTTTCAGCAACTTTTCAAATGAGGAGTCAGGTATAGCACACTCAGCCTTCCATCGCAGCAATTCAAGTGTGCTGCCCAGCTTTTTCAGACCATTTTCGCAATTTGGGTACAACAACTTTTTGTGATCCTCTAGCATGTGCTTGAACTTCTCCCTATCCTTTTCAGTTTCACAATCTCTTCGTGCATCGGCAATGGTCCGACCAAGATCATCAGCGGGTTCATCATGTGTCTCTTCTTCATCCTTCCCTTCAGCATCCCCCATGGAAGTATCTCCGTACTCAGGGAAACCATGATAGTTCTCATCCTCCTCCTCTTCTTCATTGTCTTCCATTATAACCCCTCTCTCTCCGCGCTTGGTCCAACAATTATAACTGGGCATGAAGCCGGACTTCAACAGGTGGCTGTGAAGGGTTTTTGAGTCAGAGTAATCCTTCTGATTCCTACATCCATTACATGGACAGAATACAAAACCATTGTGCTTGTTTGCATCATCAACACGGATGAATTCATGCACGCCATTAATGAACTCGCCAGAGCGTCGGTCAGTACCGTACATCCATTCCCGGACCATCTGCATTATAGTAAAAGTAAAAGTATATCAAAAACCATTACACAACATGATAAAATTATTATAAGTTATATTGAGAGCTTCTAGAGCACTAATTTTAAATTTTGAAAAATTTACATGCACCAATTTGTGAATTGGAGAAAACAATCAAAATGATAAATGTGGAGTTTTTTATTATTGTTCCATCAGTGAAAACCTCATTCCATTCTAAGCTCTGAAACTCTAAAATTACACATTTCAATTTTCAGTAACTATGTGCCTAATCAAAATTTGTTACACATATATATCAAAATCCTTCTAGCTACTTCTAGAGCATGCATGTATTTGATCCATATCTCTATACTTCTAGAGCATTATATAGAGCTAAAGTAGCAATAAGAGATGAAAGAATGAAGTTCTAACCTTTTAAAGCTTTGGATTTAGGTGTTGCAAACTAAATCTTGACAAATCTTGTGAAAAAAATGGCATGAACTCTCTTGCTTTCTTTGATAAAAATGGCCACCATATGCTTTAGGGCAGCTGGCCAGGGAGCTGTATATATAGTGATGGACAATTAGTCCCGGGCCGTGATACGACCCGGGACTAATAGTCCCCGAAAAGAGCTGTTGCCACGCTCCAGCTTATTAGTCCCGGGCCGGGACTAATGCTCTGGTCTGGCCCGGGACTAATGCTTATGTCCATTTCTAGCCGTTGGAGGCCTCACGGACCGGGACTAGTGCTAGCACTAGTCGCGGTTCGTGACGGGCCGGGACTGCTTGGCTTGTTCTGATCGAATCGAAGATGGTTTTTCCAGTAGTGTCACCACTTTCTAACAGATCGGTCTTTACGATATTTGGTTTGTAAAACTATTCTAACAATAATATGCAGTGTAGATATTCTATCAGCATTCTAACAGTCATTTTTAGAATATCCATAAAGAGCAGCCCAGTCTTATCTACAATAGCATAGAAGGAGGAAATCTCTATGCAAGATCTAGTTATACACTAAAACTTCTAACAACTACTCCGATATTGGGCAAATCCTGAAAAACAGATGACTTGTAGTGCTGTCTACTATTATAAACAAAAGGCTGCACCAATATTATGGAAAGAAAAGGTAGCTTTAAGAGCGGAAGGGACGATTGCGAGCTTGTTGCTTCCTGTCTCCTGCTCCTCATTGTAGTTGAACTAGTAGCTAACATGGTCAAAATATATATTAAAAAGTGGCGATGCACTTGGGATATTTTTATAATATGAAATGTAAAAAAATATAAAACAAATACACACACATTCATATCAACATTAGAGAACATTGGAGGTGCACACAAAGTTGTATAAAAAAAAATGATGGTCTATGTAAATAAGATAAAATTCGGTGCTAAAATAAGGCTGGCCATCATATTTTTGTCCTTTTATATAGCGCATAGAAATATAGATTTTTTTACAAAACTTTACGTGAGCACAAAGAACATGGAGATGCACTTGGGATATTTTTTTGATTTTTAAAAACAAATTGACAATTATATTTTTACTAAATAAAATATATGTACGCGAGATCAAAAGTGCATTCTGTAATATATATTCTGATCCCGTCTATAGAACTTGACAACATAGTTCAGTAGAATAAGGCCATTAAGCATGAGAGGAAGCTTGTTACCTATGAGATGAAGCTACCCGCTAGTTGGTAGGTATAAATGTTGTCCATTACCGAGTTTCAAGGGAAAATGTGCAAAGCCCGTCATAAATGTTGAATCGCGTAGAGATGTTGATACCACAAAAAGAAAAATTACGTATCTATGTAACAATATAGAGAAATATAATAGGAAAAGGATAGATGTGTGAATTCATTTGCATTGCATGCATTTATAATTTGAGGATTAAATTGAAATTTCAAAATCTAGATTTGACTTTGGCTCTAGTGAGGGTTTTATAATCAAATGATCACTAGGATTTGAACCAAGTTTGGTTAAAGGTTTCAAAAACTTGAATGAGTTCAAAAATGAGGTTTGACCTAAGTTAAACTTCAATTCAAAGTTTAAGTAACACACAAATACATAAACAACAATTAAAAATTTAAGTCAAACTGATACCTTCGATCTGGATTGACGGATGTAGTATAATAATATTTTTTCCTAGTAGACCTAGATTTAATCGAACCTTCAAAAATAATGCTAAAGAAATTAAAAAGGACATGTCTGCAAGATATTGTTTTTTCATTTTACCTTCGTTTACTGGACCACTCTAGTTTATTTTATATCGTGGGTTGTTTCAATGGATGGAGATAGGTCAGGGTTGAAGATTCACCTGCAGCTGCACATCATATGGGATAAAAGGTAATAATAGGCACAGTCATGTGTAATGTTTTAATAGAGAAAATCTTTGTAGGCAGCACATCCTAATATACTAAAACCTCTGCGAGTCACAGACATAGCAATAACCTTTTAATCCGACCGGTTGCACCACAAAATACTGGGCTACAAACAGTTATTAAGTAAAAAACACAGATCAAAACCTTAACGAGAGATGTTGCTGTTTTCCCGAATGGGTCGCTAAGCAAACACCGTACATCCCTTTGTCACTGGGTTTCCTATAAGATCTCCGCTATCTAAGTATCTCACCTCAAGCCTTTATCAATCTTTGGGATATTGGGTACGTACAAGTCAAATATCGTGGTAAGAGACAAAGAAATAAAAGATACAAATCTTTTATTTAAAGAAAACATAATTCTCTCATAGATTAGATGCACATAATTGCTGCGGGGTTTTACTCCAACCCACAGCCCATGAGGACTACTCACTCATAACAATAAGATCAAGGATAGAAAATATGTGCAAAATACTTAGATTGAAATCAAATATTCTTATAATTGTCACCGAATCACAAGGAGATGTCAAGTACAAAGTAGTGGCCATGGCTAATGGAAGAGATGGAAGATGGAAGGGATAAACTATGGTGTGTATCTCCTCTAGTAGTGTTGTGATGTAATCTGAGAATGGCGGCTCTCTGCATGGCGGCTGGAACCTCGAAATATATAGGCGTCTTCATGAAAGTTGTAGGGTTTGAAGAGACGAGGCCGCCTCCACATGGTACGGGCGGGCCATATGGGATGGCCCTGCCCGTACGAGTGGTAGCTATGCCCCCTGGTAATTGCTTCAGGATTACTTGTCGTGTGGACTTCCACAAAATCTTCAGTTACGACTTCTGATTTCGCATTAAAAATCGTGATTTCCTCCACAACACAATTCAAAGAAATGGTTTGCATATCTTTGCACTAATTATTCATTAGTGGCAAGGCTAGAGAGATTGTTGTCAATTGTTTGACTAAAAACAATGTTATGCGCGGAAAAAGATGACTATTTTTAGAGCCATTAAGCTCCCCAAACCTCAAACCTTGATCGCCATCAAGAAAGAAAAACAACAAGACTATAAGGAATTCAATGTTTAAACTAAAAGAACGATAATATGAATTCACTTACATTTGGTAGTCATATGCGTCCAACACTTCTTTCATTTGAAAGGCTCATCAATGTTAGAGAGATGTCAAGAACACTATACAATCTTTGTTAACTCAAAATAATGAAAGTAGAGTTTAATATAAGTATAAATAACTAGAGGTGTAACAATCAATCCAATTCCTCTAGTTAACTCTTAGCTTGCCAAGGAACACTAGGATGTTTTATAATAGCAAAATTGAGTAAGAGAGTACATGTCCTAAGTAGCATAACAGTGAAGTGTCTTATTAACACCCACATCAGTAAATCAAGACTATCAAAACACTTCTATTCCAATCATTGTCTTTCAAGAAAATTCATAAAATAGTAATGAGACCATGCCAATGACTTGTTATGTGGATCTTCATATATTTTTTCTTCTTCCCATTTCAAGGATAATTCTCAACAAGGATCATTGAGTGATTCTTTTAAATAATGGTTTGCACAAACTTCGAGAGTACCAATATTTTTGCCCATTATGGTGACAACTTCCACCAATGTCGTCAACTTATAGCCAAAATTAGGTGTTGTACAATTGATCGTTCGTAGGACAGCGGAGTTGTTGGCATCCATAGGTGTGCGTGAAAAACATATAACTATTTAAATAGTACCACAATTTGATCCACAAGGTTAGCTTTTACATGCATCATAATTACCACTAGACTTCATTTCAATCAAACAACTTCTTTCAAGAGTGCCATCAAGTCTATAAAAACATCTATGGGGTTAAGTATCTTCAAAGGTAAACTCTCAAGACAATCACTCATCAAACAAGTCATAAATTTGTGACTTTTTATTGTTGTACTTGTTTGGCAATATTATTTCCAAGGCAAGACTCGGTTAGCTACAAAAACTAGAGAAAAAGCTTCCACAACTAATCATTCATACAAATAATTTTTATACTCTAACTATTTTGAATTACTCCCACTAGCATATCATCTTAGCACATTAATCAAGTAAAATGAACAATTAAAAGTTTAAAAGTGGGAGACATAGGGCATACCTCTCATGAGTGACTTTATAATCCTCTTCCTTATAGGGATGTGTTCCTTCAAAACTCAAGTAAAAATCACTCCCATACTAAAATTAAAGAAAAGAGGCAAAGTGCAAATCCACTTTCGCAAAAAAAGGAAAAAGTAAAAAAAAAACCTTTTTTTATTTTTGAGGATGGGGATTAGAGAATAGAAAAGAACTTGCGACCAAACAAGGAACTAAGAAAAGAAAAACAAAAGAAAATGAAAAACGAAAGAAAAGCAAAGTGTTGGAACAGACCAACACGAGTGTTTCAAAGCTCACAAGGAGCTGTAGTACAACCTCTTTATTACATGAATAAAATTACCGGGGGACACATAACCAAGCTCAGGCTTTTGTAAGCCCTTTTGTTGTTCATTGTGGTGGTGATATATAATCTCCCATGTTTCATTGTCTCTCCAATTGTTGAACTGCGTGGCGAGGTTGGCAGTAGCATCTCGAAGGTTGATGGAGAGGTTGTTCATGTTTTGGAGGTTTCCTTCGAGATCATAGATATCATCATAGGCGGTGTAGAAGTTTGGTGGCTGCACATCTTGTTCGAGTCCTTGTTCTACTTCTTCATCTTCTCCTTCATTCACGTGTACTTCTTGTTGGGGTAGACTTGCCTCAACATGTGTGTCACAATGCAAACGTCCCTCCTCGATAGATAATATACCATTAGGAAAAGGATATGGGATCAAGTGATCCGCCCCAGGTATATCAAGGAAGTATCTACCATTAGTTCTAGAAATCATACCACAACCTCTTAGAGTAGAAAACCAAGACGGCGGTCTCCTGTTGACAAGGGTTAGACTCACCAATGCCCATTGTTATGGACTTGGGTTTTGAGGAAGAGGGGTGCACTGGAGATCGTGTTCGGCTAACAGACAAGCAACATGGGAAACGAGGTTTACCCAGGTCCAGGCCCCCGGAGGAAAAACCCTACTCCTACTTGTCTTCTCTTGATTATCGGTGAAACTGAAAGTTACACGGGGTGCGCATGATGAGATCTGGTGGGTGAGTATGGTATGGTTAAGGTAGGTCCTTCTCGTCGTACCCTCCTGGCCTTTATATAGGTAGGCTAGATCCTGGTATAAGGTCGAGTCGGTTATAGATTAGGGTTTATTCTTAAAATTTTCTATCTGAAGCTAGCCGTATCCTCTAAGGAATCGCATCCTGAAGGGATACGGGTAGGCTACACTAGCGCAAGTCAAGATTTTCTATCGCGTAAACCAGGATTACTGTTGTCATAAATCACGGGATTACCACTAGACGCGCAGTTGCGGAACTTGATGAAGCGCGTCGAAGCAGTGCAGACGATCTATGTCTCCTCCTTGTTCTCGTCCCACGAGCAGCTCCCCTTGCGTGGCTCGTCCAAGCGCTAGAGATGCAGCGCCTCCGAGATATCCACATGTACAGGATGGAAGCGTCAGACGCCGGATTGTTAGGTCCACGCGTGCAACACAGGAGTGAGGAGTGGCGGCTAGGTGGAATGGTCTAACCCTAGTCAGCATGCCCCACCCTCTCTTATATAGGCGTCCCTAGTGGGCTTCTACATTAGTAACCCATTAGTAGTCTAAGCCTGGTCTAATTCCGATCCAATCCTCATTAGGCTTCTAGCCCCTTAAGTGTGTGACCCTATAGGTTCATATATGTATAGATATGACACGAATACACTTATTCTGTCAATAGTTGGTAGCAGCCTCTAGCAAGACGTGCCAACTCCTAAACGCATACAAAGATCATATCGGACGAACCATCACAAGGTTTAGTACATGTCTTTCCCTTTGCCTCACGATATTTGGTCTAGCTCCAAGCTGACCTCCCTTTCTCGATACTGTGATTCGGAATCCCTTTACTAGGTTAACTCTTAACCATATGTAGCACGGCCATGCATTTCTGGATCCGATCACTCGAGGGGCCCAGAGATATCTCTCTCAAATAGAGAGGGGAAAATTCCATCTTGATTGACCATGCCTTGCAGCATGCTTCAGGACAAACCCGAAAGCTACCTTTATAACTACCCAGTTATGGAGTAGCGTTTGATAGCCCGAAAGTATGTCGATCCACATCTCAAGTACATGCGAAAATCTCAGGTCTAAGGACAAAACGTACACGATGTGTAGAGAGAGCTGCAACTAATTGCCAGTCTCAAGTTGGGTCAGTCCAACCCCATGTTTATAACATGTGTCCACATCATTGGTTTGACATCTCCATGTCTATGACTTGCGAAACATAGTCATCAACCAATCGATGTGCTAGTCTAATATTCACATGTGTCCTCACATGAACTCCGACTAGGGACAACTATTAAATAACCATACAAGTAAAGAGTTTTACAAACAATTCACATAATTGCTAATCAATACAAGTTGCCTGATATGGATATTCAAGGAACATTACAATAACTCATGGATACATAAGAAATATAATCATCTCAATGGTTGCCTCTAGGGCATATTTCCTTCACATCCTTCATGGTCCAGGGTCACCCGAATCCTTCCTGGGCTTTGTCATCAGGGGCGGATCATTATGTGGACTACCGCTAGACCAAACCGAATAGGAAAATATTGGGAACCCGTAGGGCATACCCATATCAATTGCCAATGGTTGGATGCAATACTAGGAAACCAGCTATGGATAGACAAATCTTCTGTGGCGCATATGTGTGACCATGCGCCACAGATAAACTCCAGTGGCGCATTTCAGGCAATGCATCATAGAAGTCTTCACACTTCTGTGGTGCATATAGGGAAACAATGCGCCACAGGAGTTTGGTGGACCCGCCACCAAGGTTGGGCTCCCTCACTTTCTGTGGCGCATATGTCCACATGCGCCACAGAAGTTTTAACTTTTATGGCGCATATGGACATATGCGCCACAAAAGTGAGGGTAGGACCCACCACAAAATTCTGTTGACCAATGTTCTATGGCGCATGCCTATATATGCGCCGCAGAAGTTGTAACTTCTGTGGCGCATATATAGATATGCGCCACGGAATATGGAAAACCAGATCCCACCCCCCGTGGAATGCCTTTTAACTTTTGTAAAAAATAAAAGAAATGATAAAAAATTCAAAAAATAATTCCTTTGATATGTAGTTGTATTTTGGGGTATAGTTGTAGGGAAAATTGAAAAACATGAATTTCGATGTATTTTGCAAAAAAGGTAATGGGACAGTAAAACGGCCATAACTTTTGCATACGATGTCGGGAAAAAAAGTTTAATATATCGAAATGATCGTCTCGAAATTTCCTACTCGATTTCAATGGCCAAAGGCCAAAGGCCATTGAAGTTTTACAGCTTCCCCAAATTCGAAAATAGTAAAAAGTTATGGCAGAAAGAAGTTTTTTTCCTGTAAAAAAAATAAAAAAGGGACCAATTTTTGTGGCGCATTTCTCCCATATGCGCCACAAAAATCTTGGGCAGGATTCGAAATTTGAATCCCGCCGCCCCTTCTCCCTCTCTTATCCTCTTTCACTCTTCCACCCTTCTCCTCCTCCACCATTCTCCTCGTCCACTTCTTCTCTCCTTCTCCTTCCCTTCTTCCTCACCTTCTCCTCCTTCCGCCCTCCTCCTCCACCCCGGTGAGATCCTCCTCCTCCCTCTTCCACCCTGGTGAGCTCCTCCTCCTCCCTCCTCCACCTCGGTGAGCTCCTCCTCCTCCTCCCACCTCCCTCCTCCCACCTCCCTCCTCTCTCCTCCAACCTCCCTCCTCCAACCTCCCTCCTCCAACCTCCCTCCTCCACCACCCTGGTGAGCTCCTCCTCTAGCGACCTCCTCCTCCGACGGCCTCCTCCTCCCCTCCACCGGCGACCTCCACCTCCTCCTTCGGCGAGCCCCTCATCCACCGACGGCCTCCTCCTCTCCTCCATAGATGACCTCCTCCTCCTACGGACTCCATCGGCCTCCTTTTCCTCCTCCGGTGACCCCCACCTCCGGCGATCCCCACCTCCGGCCAGATCTGGCCGTTATTTTTTGAATTTTGAAAAAAAACAGTGGCGCATATTGGCAATATGTGCCACAGAAGTTTGAGATCTAGTTGGGGACTTCTGTGGTGCATATTGTTTTTGAGACTTCTGTGGCGCATTTCAATATGCGCCACAGAACTTCACTTTAGTGGCGTGATAACAGTGGTGCATCCCATATGCGCCATGGAAGTTGAAAAATTGTGCACCACTAATGAGATTTTTCCTAGTAGTGATGCTACCTAGGTTGACGTGGAGTGTACATGTAAGTATGGTTATGACTCCTCCTCTGAATATGGTACCACGAGATTGCAGAGCTTGATGCTTAAGATAAAACAAAATAAGGGAGTACAAATTTGGCGTTAAGTTAAAGTTAGGAATAGCAGCTTCAGCGAGGATCACCATGTCCTCCTCATTGACTCTAGTAAAATCACCACGTGCGTGCAAGGTGTTAGCAATAACATAAAACAAATAACAAACAACATGATGATCAGTTTGGTTTCCCTTGGGTGTGTTTCCATGAATTCTCATTCTATTAAAGTAAGCCAAGGGTGTTGGATTTCGAACAAAGGTGGTGGAGCGTATGTTGGTGGCGTTGTTGGCAAACCCACATAGTAATTAGCCCATTGGTCGAGTGTCAAGGAGTACTCACAGTTTATAGGAAGGAAGTTGATGTGATCAACTCCAGGAATTTGCTCCTTGGGGCAATAGTGTGAGCACACCGAATGTGTCAAGGTGCTAAGAAACTCAAGTTCAAACAGTGGTACGTGGCGACATCCTGAAAAACAAAGTCATACAAACCAACATTGTTGCAAAGTAAATCGAAATCAACACGAATGCCAAGTTGGTTCAGGATGTAGAGACACGCCCACTTGGTGGACTTGATCTCTCAGAGCTTGAGACGGTTGAGATGGTTCCACTCAAACTCCTCGGTGGACTTGATACCAAGTGACTTGGGGGGTTATCGTATCAATGGGCGGTTGATAGCTGTGAGATTCTACACATTTTTATGGTCTCTATCAATGGTTTTTGTTTGGATTTGATGGTTTTCTAGCTTTACCTAACGCTAATACTTTGGTAGCAAAGAAAACTTGGTTTTTAATGTGTGTTTCAGGTCCTGAACATCAATAGAGGGATTTAATAGCAAAAACACAATATTCAGACGATAACAAGCGAGTCCCTTTTTGGAAGCAATCGAGGAGAGGACACAAAAGCGTTAACGAGCAACTATACGGGCTGCCGCCATATACTTCCCGCCATATAGTTGCCATCTCCTTCGCCTTATTAAAAGGCACAACTTTTGTGAAGAGGCCAAGGTCGAAAACAGAACACATGAGCCACCATACCATCCATAAAGGAGAAAGAAGGGATCTGGAGAAGAAGGGGAAGACGTTCTTCATCTCGCTCCACCATCTTCGATCTCCTAGCCACCACACCTCCATAGCCATTACTTGTACTTGAGAGAGAGAGAGAGAGATCTCCACCTTGCAATATTGGGGTTTGAGATTGTTCTTCCTATCTTGAATTGTGTTGTATCTGTTTCTATTTCTTATTATGGATCTCCACGGTAATATCAAGAAGAACTCCCATTCTTTAGTTATATCGATAATGCTTTCTTCTCTCATGTGTGAGTAAGTTCCCTTGGGCGTGGGAGATGTAGTCGATTGGTGAGATGTGATGTGCCTATATATTTTCCATCAAGTTTGTGGTTAATTCTAATTACTATATTATGTGTGTTTGACTATCTGTGGGATTCTTGATAACCCACAAGTATAGGGGGTGTATCATAGTACTTTTGATAAATAGGAGTGTCGATCCCAACGAGGAGCAGAAGGTGTTGACTAGTGGTATGGAGCAGGAAATCTCTGTAAATACTTAGCAAACGGATTTTTAGGGGTTTTCTGATAAAGCAACAAAACAAAGTGCAAGTAATAAAGACAACGAACAACTGCAGCAAGTGGCCCAATCCTTTCTTAGCAAAGGACAAGACGGTGGAAATACTTATAAGGACCAAACGTTCTCGAGGACACACGGGAATTCTGTCAAGTGCTTTCGCTTCAAATAGCTGAGTACTCTTCTTTGGTGTTGTAAGTTTTGTGTGGGTGAACCCGTGCTAATGTACCAACCTTACTTGGACTAATACATACTTCTGATTAAACCCCCTGCAAGCATCTGCAACTACAAGAAAGTAACTAAGATATAAACCTAACCATAGTCTTAAACTCTGAGATCCTACGCTCCCTTATGCAATGGTGTCCTAACGGGGGGTCAGGTTTCTGTCACTCCAGCAACCCCATAATTAGTAGCCAAATACACAATGCATTCCCCTAGGCCCATAAATGGTGAAGTATCATGTAGTCGACGTTCACATGACACCACTAGAAGAATAACACCACAACTTAAATACTAAACCATTGAATAATAACTCAACACAAATCCACTACTAACAACATGACTTCTCCCATGTCCTCAAGAACTAGACGAACTACTCACAAGACATCATATGGATCAAGATCAAAGATGATATGGTAATGTATAACAATCTGAACATAAAAAATAATCCAATGGTTCCACTCACAAGCATCAACTACAATAGTAATTAACACCAGGAAAGTTTCCCCTAAGAACTAATGCAAGATCCAACACGATTGTTACAGCGGGACGGAGTGGTGATGATGGTGCTGGTGGAGATGATGGTGTGGATGATGACGATGATGATCCCGATGAAGCCTAGCTTGATGACGGTGTTGATGGCGACGATCTCCCCTCTCCAAGAAGGGATTTCCATAGCAGAAATCTGTCTGTCGGAGAGCTCTTTCTCTCTCGGTGTTTTCCGCCCCGCAGAGGTGGCGGAAATCTTTCTGTGGTCCCTCCCCTGGTGTTAGGGTTTTGTGAGGAAGATATAGGCGAGAGGGCAGAGTCGAGAGCCGGCCAGGTGGGCCACACATGCCCTAGGAACGGGGCAAGGTGGGCCTGCGCCTAGGGGTGTGTGGGCCCCCTGTGGCCCGACTATGCCTCCCCTTCTGTATTCCTCCGTCTTTTGGGAAAATATAATTTTCCATGATTTTTATGGTATTTTTCTGATCTTCGTGAAATTGCATCAAAACACCTCCTTTTCCATCAGAAACCTGACTCCGGCAGTTCATTCTCCAAGAATCATCCAACATGCAAAAACAGAGGAAAAGACATAAGTAATACCTCATAATAATACATATATCAATGAATAAAGGCAAATTATGATATAGAATGGTGATGCAAATTGGACGTATCAACTCCCCCAAGCTTATACCTTCGCTTGTCCCCAAGCAAAAACTGAGCTCAGTAAACATGTCCACAGGTTTATGGAGTGAAGTGTCGATAAAAGAATACGGGCAAGAAGCATCACACTTACCATTATGCAACTCATAGAAGAAAGCAACTCACCAGTATATAACTTAGCTTGCAACAAGTACATGAGTCACAATAGAGATGCATAAAGATAAATCATAATAGGATTTAGCAAACTTTTTTCATGGTTAGAGAACAACTGGTAAACAGTTTCACAAAAAGCTTTTGTAGAAGTTTTAACAAGAGCACTCTTTGCTCAAAAAGGTTTTTCACAATGAAGGCTTTCAAAGTAATACTCAATAGATAAGAGTCTTGTGCAAACAAGGAAGATAAAGAACATGATTGAATAAATCACCATATGAATGCTTGAAACACAACAACTCAAAAGCTTGCTGGTGGTAGAGAGGAATTAGGTTTACTAACTCAACTTAAAAGTATAAGAAAGATCCCTTCATAGAGGGAAGCAGGGATTTCAAGTCATAAAGAGCTTCCAAAATATTATGGTACTTACTAGCTTTGAGTCCTC
Organism: Avena sativa; assembly: GCA_916181665.1. Classification (NCBI taxonomy): domain Eukaryota; kingdom Viridiplantae; phylum Streptophyta; class Magnoliopsida; order Poales; family Poaceae; genus Avena; species Avena sativa. The sequence goes on from OV702296.1 coordinate 226,936,300, forward strand.
ATTGCCCCTATCATAGGCATCTTGAGATGATTAAGGTTAAAGTGCACAAAGATGGAGTATATGCTTGACGAAATATAAGTTGGCAATCTCATGTCCCTTGAGTACGAGAGCCGCTCCTCATGCTACTCAACTTTAGTTACCGGTAAGTTCTTGTCATTGTAAGTACATGTGTATCATAAAGAACCGCCAACGGGGTACTCCTTGCACATGGTACAAGAGCTATCCCATAACCATAATGACAAGGCAAGCAGACAATGAGCATCTCAGCGATCTTTTTATTTACTATGTGCATAGCTTTTTATTAAGGATTCTTCACAGAATGTTCATTATGGTGATGCTGCAAGTTTCCACCATGATTAGGCATGGCTTAGGCTAGCGGCCTAGGCATTTATCTAACACACATACATCACTCCATGGACTTACAAGTTGCCTCTTTATTTCACACCCTCGACATCCGCAAACAAAAGATCATGATATCAACCGCGTAAAACGTACAAGTGCAATGTTGAAAGCATTCCCCGTGACAACACAGTTCTGCTAATCCCAACGTATAGATGCGAGCATATACAACTTCTATGATACAATGGTTCAAGTCTATTAGGGGCAAGAAAATAAGGCGTGCCATCAAGTTCGTGAGAGCTTTACTAACTAGTTTTCACATAACAAAATACCTTTTAATTCGAAAGATAGATGAAACTTGAGAATTTGCTTGGAATAGCAATAGTGATAATAGGTAGATATGGTGGACACAAATGGCACAGGTTTTGGTTCAAAGGGATTGGAAACATGAGAAGTATGCCTTCTCAAAATAGGTTTTTGTCTAGCAAGGCTGGGTAGCAAGCAAAAGTGTTGAAAGAAACAAGCAATCCTACAAGTGATAAAGCCAAACACGCAATCCTCCTTGAAGAACAAAAGATCTTAAATAAAGAATACTAAGCTTATGAGCCAACAAGAAAGAAAATAAATGATACAAAATACATGTAAGCTTTTTCTCCTTTTCTTTCAAACCTCAAAATGTGTTGCTACTGACCAAAGCTCGGTTTGACAAAACCAATTTAGATTTACTTGATTCTCCCAAAGTGATGTCAATACTTATCGACAAGATCCATCATATAATAGAGATTGCAAACTAAAATAAGAAGTGCAAAAAGTAAAAGATGAAACTTCACATTAATATTCCATAAAGGCACTCACACCAAGGGATACATAGATAATGAACTAAAGGAGTGATACTTCCACATGCAAATAAACCTATAAGATAACACCTCTACCAAATATATGAATCTAAAAAGGTAAAAGATAAAATATAAAAGATAAAAGATAATAGTGTGATGCCGCCGCACTCCCCCAATCTTGGAACAAGACAAGGGAATGACAAACCTGATGACGAATTACTCCTTCGGTGGTGGTGGTGTTCTCTTGATAAGCTCTTCAATAAGTTTCTTAAAATCCTCAATCTCAAAGGTTAGAGTACGAATCAACTCCGAATTTTGCTCAATGCGGTTTATGATCATATCGGACCGAGAAACCCAGTCCTTACTATTCTTTCCCCACTCTTCCTTCTTAGTGTGTTCCTCCCCTGCATGGTTAGAACGAGGCATATCCCACATCGAGGGCAAGTTCCCTTTGGGCACATGTTGGTATTGATGCTCATGTATAAGAGTATGGAAGGGTCTCTTGGTACATGGAGGAGATGATCGTGGATTGTAGATAAGACGTGGAGGTTTCCCTCATGTAGACATCCGTGTTGTCCTCTTAAGCTTGATAGGTTTTGCCACCACTCCAATGCTTGCGACGGTAGCGCGAGTGTCCGGTTGCTTGTCCTCCTCCATGTCTTCTTCATCCCCTACAAAAATCTCCTCCTCCTTGGGGTTGTGAGGATCATCTTCGTTGGGCTTCTTGCCTTTGTCGTTGGCGGACACCATAGTGCTCTAAACTTGAGAAGATTTCCTGACAGAAATAGATCAAAACGAAAACACGATGAGAACACGATATACGAACCTCGGGGGATCCGGGAGGTTATATATTACGAAGTTTCGAAGCATAAGGAAGGTGCTGATACAAAAATGGGGCGGAGATGGAGTTCGGGGGGGGGGTCACACCCCCTCTAGGCGCGGCCAGCTGGGGACCGCGCCTAGGGTGGGTTTGGCCACCCGGGCCTCCGTTTCCTCCTCTGTTATGTCTCGTAACTTTCCTTATGTAATAAAATCATCAAAAATATAAAAAGATTAGGCTTTCACGAACCTTCTGTTTTCACCACTTTTACCTATTCAAAGATGAACTCTACAGACTCCTTTCCTCCTTCTCCTGGAAATTCCTTTTCTCACAAGGCAATACACAAAATTCAATGGCAACATTAGTGTAAACAAAACAATAAACCTTTAGGTACACACTTCAACTGAAATCCATCAAAACAAGGGCTTCTATAAGAGGCAAATGCAAATGATAACAGAAATCTGTCAAAACAAACCAGCAGGTAAAGATTGATTTTTTTGAAAACCTTCTGTTGCTCAATAAAAAGTTCAAAACTAATGAATGTTGGGTAACACCTTGGAGAACAAGCATAGAAAAATACAGCTCCATCCGACGTATTGAGATCCCTCACGAATTTTTATAATGCAACACAAAAATCTGTCCCAGGACAACCACTTTTCACAACTCCTCTACTTCTCAAAAGCAGTTGAACTTGACACAAAAACCAAAACAAAAAGGATAAGGAGCGGTTATTACAGAGTTAATAACTTCCAAGACTTAACCAAACTCTTGGGTTATCTCCCAACAAGTACTTTTATTTAATGCCTTTAAGTTAGGCTTGGAAGTTTCAAAGATGCTCACAAAGGAGATAAATATTTGAAGTGAAAGAGAGCATCAAGAAGAAAATAACCAACACATTTGAGTCTAACCCACTTCCTATGCATGGGTGTATCATGAGAAAACAAGTTGTTGAAACAAAAAGGCACCAGCATAGGAAGACAAAACAAATGCAACTTCAAAGCTTTCAACATAAAATGGGGAAACTTAACATTATTGAGATGCATAAAACCATGGTTCCCTCTCTCATAATAACTTTCAGTAGCACTTTGAATAAATTTGACAATATAACTGTCACGGGAACCAACTCTATCATCAGAATGAGCATACTTACTGATGACCCACAAGTGTAGGGGATCGCAACAGTCTTCGCAGGTAGTATTACCCAATTTATTGATTCGACACAAGGGGAGACAAAGAATACTTGCAAGCCTTAACAACTGAGTTTTTTAATTTAGCTGCACCTGGAAATAGTTCTTGCTCACAGAAGTTTATCAGTAGTAATAGTTTGGTAGTAGCAACAGCAAAGCAACAACAGCAGTAACAACAATAGTGAAATAGGAGCAATAGTAACAGTAACGATAACAGTAGGATTCGAGTGCGGTAGGCATAGGGATGGATGGACAGGTGTTGCATGGACAAGTCTAAACATGTAACCTCAAGATCTAGGGCATTGTAGATAAATAATAACATCCAAGTACTAAACAATCCTAGGCATGTGCCCCCAAATAGTCATACATGCTCGCAATGAGAACTTGCACAACATCTTCTGTCCAGCCAGCCCGTGGCAGCGGGGCCTCTAGGGAACTACTGGAAATTAATGTGCTCCTTTTAATAGAGCACCAGAGCAAAGCATTAGCACTCCGTGAACACATGTGATCCTCACACCACAGCCATCCCCTCTAGTTGTCCCAATTATTATCACTTTGGGGCCTTTGGATCCGGACAATGATATGTGTACACAACTTGCAGATAAGATCACAAACAATACTATCATAATTATTCAATAATAAGTTCAGATCCGAGATCATGGCACTCGGGCCCTAGTGATAAGCATTAAGCACACCAAGTTGCAACAAAGTCAAATAGCACTAATAGAGATACTAGGCACTATGCCCTAACAGATCTTATTCGATTACATGATAGAACTCATCCAATCCCTACCATCCCCAAGCCTACAGTAGGGGATTACTCACTCATGGATGAGGGAAACATCGGTGGTTGATGGAGATGCGTTGGTTATGACGATGGCGATGATCCTCTCCAAATTCCCCGTCCCGACAGGGTGCCAGAACGGAGTTTCTATATTCGAATCTTGGTTTCTGGTGGCGGCGGAGGAGCGGAACTCTATCTGGAAAACTATCAAACCCCCCTCGATTTTTAGGTCGAAAGGAAACTTATAGGCGCAGAGGGAGCCCGAGGGGGTGCCTGGGTTGGCTGCACCCCCTCCAGGCGCGGGGTCATGTGGGCCCGTCCCTGGGGTGGGTGTGGGACCCCCAGGCCTCCTCTCTGTCTCCCCTTCTGGCTCCGTGGATCTTCTGGTGAAAAATAGTTTTTGGCATATTTTCCGGAATTTTTCCTGATAGTTGATTTTCTCCACAAAAACAAGACACCAAGGTAATTCTGCTAAAAACAGCGTCAGTCCGTGTTAGTTGTATCCAAATCACACAATTTTAGAGGATAAACAATAGCAAAGTGTTCAAGAAAGTAGATACGTTTTGGACGTATCACTTACAGTCATCAAAAAGAGGCCCAAGGTCATAAACTGGATCAATAGAAGCAAGTTGTTCCAACCTGAAATCTTTATTAGGAAAACTGTTTTCACAAGGAGCTTTCGTAAATTTGGAAAAGTTAAACTCATAAGAATCTCCATCAAACTTAGTTAAAACTTTCTCCTGGTTACAATCTATAATAGCTCCACAAGTGTTCAAGAAAGGTCTACCAAAATTGATAGGGAAAGTTTTGCTAGCTACTGAATCAAGTACTAGAAAATCAGCATGATACTTAATCTTACCACAAAGAACCTCCACATCTCTTACAATGCCAATGGGGCAGACTGTCTCTCTATTAGCAAGGTGAATAACCACATCAATGTCCTCAAGCTCACAAGGACCAATTTCATGCATAATTTCCCTATAAAGCTCATAAGGAATAGCACTAGAACTAGCACCAATATCATATAAACCATAATAGCAATGATACCAATTTTAACAGAAAGCACAGGAACACTAGCTTTGCTAGCCTTACTAGGATAAGAAATAATATTAGAAGCATCTTCACATAAGACAATGTGCTCATCCTCTATATTTCTAGTGACAGGGTCTTTCACAATAGCTACCACAGGTTCAATATTCAATTGCTCATCAGGATCCATAGTTTTCTTAGTATCTTTATTATTCGCACTAATAATCATAGAATACTCCTTTACCTTAGCTGGGAAAGTTATTTTCTCAACATAAGGTTCATGCACAATATGATTGGTAGTATAAACTTCAGTACTTCTAACAAGAACATGATTAACAACATCTTTATAAGGAGCATGGTACTTATTCCACTTCTTCTTGGGAATTCCTGTGTAAGAGGAAAAAGCTTTAAAACAGTTGTCAATACTTTGGGAATCAAGACCAAACACATTGCTAATATCACGGAAGTCATCAGTTCCCATAAAAGATTTAATGCATTCATAATCATAGTTTATACCTGACTTTCTTCCTTTGTCATTCTCCCAAGCTTCAGTGTTCTCTTGAATATGGTGTAGGAGATCCCATTTACCTTCTTCCTTCATACGTGTGAATGATCCAGCACAAGAAGCATCTAGTAAATCTTTATCATGAAGAGAAAGCCTAGCATAAAAGTTATTGATAATGATATTGTTCGGGAGTTCATGAATAGGACATTTAAGCATTAGTAACTTCAATCTCCCCCAAGCTTGAGCTGTACTCTCTCCATCACAAGGCAAAAAGTTATATATCAAATTTCTATCCTTATGAATCTCACTGGGAGGATAGAATTTAGAATAAAAGAGAGATGTCATTTCCTCCCATTCCATGGATTGTCCATTCTTCAAAAGCTTATACCATTCTTCAGCTCTCCCTTTCAAGGATATTGACGAGGTTTGATCTCGTCAATGCCCATTGTTATGGACTTGGGTTTTGGAGAAGATGGGGATGCTGGAGATCGCGGAATGGTTAGCAAACAAGCAATACGGGACACGAGGTTTACCCAGGTTCAGGCCCCCGGAGGAAAAACCCTACTCCTGCTTGTCTGCTTTTTGATTACGGCAGAACCGGTGATTACAGGGGTGCGCAGATGCGATCTGGCGCGAAGGTGCGTATGCAGAAGTATGAGAGAGATCTAGGTTGTGCCCTCCTGGCCTTTATATAGACTTAGGCAGGTCCCAGGCACAGATCTAGTCGGTTACAGGTTCTAGGGTTTACCCCTTTGAATTTCCTGTCTACTCTAGTCTTGCTCTCCAAGGATCCGAAGGCGTCATGGGCCTTGGCCACCCGAAAATCTTCATGGGCCGGCGTATATTTGTCGTGTGCCTTCCTTGGGATGTACCAGGTATGCTGAGATCGTGTACCCGCAGGGTATAACCATGTCAGTAGCCCCCGAGTGTTCAGTCGAATCGTAGATTCGGCTGAGGACTCTTCAATCCTTCAGGTGCGACTCTGTCTTTCAAGAGAAATGTGTAGGGATTGTTGATGCGTGTGCCTGACTCTCCTGATGGATCAGGGTCAGTTAACTGTCTTAGGACAAAACAACACGATCTTCTTCAGATTCAAGTCCCTCGACTTGAACCCGGAACATATGCTGGCGTAATTCGACTCAGGCCGCGGAGGACTTACAGGAGTGGAATTCTAATGAATTTAATTGATGTACCCAACGCGTCCGTCAGGATTTTTCATCGCGCCTGTTGGCACGGGTTTATACTAGTAGAGCGCAGTCATGTGCGTTACCAGGCCATCATATGATATCTATAGGTCTTATCTTTGCGTCGCAGACACAACATCCGAGTTTTATCACCGCGGGGGTGTTTTCGGGTAGCCAAGGAGAATGCTACTCACTTAGCGTTTAGTTGGGGAAGAGTTGCCATTTTTTTGCATACTGATCCGAAGGATCGCAGTCGAAATTTTATAGGGTGCGCGCCTAGCGCTCCCTATGGGAGTAGCCCCCGAGTGTCTGTTCGAGTCGTAGACTCGAGCGGAGACTTTAATTCAGCCGTTGTTTAGTGCCAGGTCCGTAGGACACAAAAATTTTCGGATGCTTAAATCCATCCTCCCTATGGGAGTAGCCCCCGAGTCCGTAGTTATCGCGGGGTATAACCGAGTCCGTAGTGGAGTCGTAGACTCGACGTGGGACTCAAAGAAACAGTTCAGTGCTGTTACGTGTTGTTCATTTTTCGGGTGCGCGGCCAGCGCTCCTGATAGGAGTAGCCCCCGAGTAATTAGTCGAATCGTAGATTCGAGTGAGTACTCTTAACTTTAACACCAAAGAAATTGTGACTGTTGCTAATATAGCTTTTGATGACGTCAGTGCTGACGATCGATGACCTCAAGCGTCTGCTACGCCAGAGATAACTTGATTGGACGAACATGGGTCCCACTTTCTGACCTTGAATTGACCGGTCATGCGCGGCGTGGAGATAATTACGGTGTCGCCTCGATTTCCGCACGTACTGGATGGCGTGTTAGCGACGGTTCGTTGCGATGCTGACACGTGTATGTCCAGATCATGCTGTTGGTGTTAGGTATTCTATGGACGGTTGTCGTGCATCGTCTTCGTCTTTATAATCATTGGGGAAAACTTTAGTTTGTTTTCACCGCAGCTATTCTCGCTTCACTGCTTCCTTATTCTCTGAGAGTTCTTGCTGCGCGCTGGAATATCCTTTCACATTTCCTTCTTCCATCCTGCGCTCTCGCCACTGGCGCCGCAGTACCGCGATGGGGAAGTCGAAGAAGTCTTCTTCTACGGTTGGTACCAGCGCTGCTGGAGGGAAGAAGAGTGCCGCCGCTACCCGTGTCACCGACGGTGGCTGGCGGCGATCGGAGACGCGGGAGAGTGACCTCCGCAAGCTTCGTGAGCGGGGCTTGATCCCGCATGATAGGGAGGCCGTAAAACTCCCAGGCAACGAGGTAATCGCCCGTCCCCCCACTAGGTTTCGAGTTATGTTCCCCGCCTTCGTTATTCGCGGATTTTCCTTCCCAGTCCACGACTTCCTTCGGGGACTGCTTTTTCTTTACGGTATCCAATTGCATCATCTTTCCCCCAATTCTCTTCTTCACATTGTTTGTTTTATCACTTTCTGCGAGTGCTGGCTCGGTATCAAGCCGCACTATGGCCTCTTCCGGAAACTCTATTCCGTGAAGAGGCAATCTGGTTCGGATGGTGTTTATCCCATTGGGGGTTGCATCATCTCCCTCAAACCCAATCTGCTTTTCTTTTCTTTTTCCATGTCTGAATCTGTCCAGTACTAGCGGAGGCGATGGTTTTATATTCGCGACTCCACAGTGGCTAGGCAGCATTTTGGTCTTGCTCCTTTCGACCCCTCCCAAAAGATCGAGCCAAAGAGGTCCTGGAAAAACCAGATCTTGGATGGCGAGGTAGCGGAGATAGAGGCTCTCTATCGTCGAGTGGAGGATCTCCAGTTGATTCCGAAGAAGGAAGTGAACGGTGTGGATATCATCCGCACATTTCTTGAGCATCGGGTGCAGCCACTCCAGGCTAGGGAGCACCCGATGTTCCTTTATGCTGGCCGCCGTGATCCGACTAGGGTTTCGGCTGAGAAATTCTCCCAGGGAGATCTCGACAGGGCCCTTCGTTTGCTGCTGAAGTTCAAGGGTGGAGAGGATATCCCGGGGAAGTCGCTGACTTCTCCGTTTTCTGCTTCGTTTCCTGTTCCACAGGTGTAGATCCGTGCGCGTAGCGCTATTTTCGACTGCATTGTAATTTCATTTGTTTGCTAACAAATTTTCTTCTCTTGTGCAGAACTTCAAAGTGCCGGGCATGTCGCCTCCATTACCCGAAGTATTTCCGGATGCTCTAGATAATGATGTGGTGGATTCCATGTCCGAGCTGCCGTCGGCGCGGTCTCCGGCTGAAGAGGCCAACGAGTCGAGCGAGGACCACACTCGCAAACGGTCACGGAGCTCCAGCGAGTCTTCGGATGCCTCGACTCCTCCGACTCCTAGGAACCCGCTATGTCTTGAACGTCATAGTGATGGGCATGGAGGCTCTTCCTCTTCGATTCCTGCCGTTCCCGTGCGGGCTGTAGCGCCGCACTCGCCGGCGAAGCGGAAGAAGGAAGAAAAGAAGGAAGAAAAGAAGGAAGAGAAGAAGGAAGAGAAGAAAGAGGAGAAGAAATTCCAGAGGACCCCTCCTGTCTTCAACCTGAGCGAGCTTGACTCGTAAGTTTCCTTTGTCCTACACTGCTTTTTCTTGCCTGTTTACTTTGTACTTGTGATAATTTGTCCTTGTGCCGACACTCTTCCAACGACTCCTCCAACGATGGTGCTCGGGAGATGATGGGGGAGTCAAAAGTCGCGTCTCCTCCTCCTCAGACGGTGGCTACCTCTGAAGGCGCTGCTCCAGACCCTTCTCCATAGGAGGTTCAGGTGGTTGCGCCTCAGAAGGCTGCAAGCGGACCTTCGGAGTCGCCATCGGATCATGTGAGTAATTCTGCCTCTTGCCACGGGGGAAGCCCCCGAGCATCTGTAAAAGAGTTTTGTTATTTGTTCTTCCTTCGAGTCTCGGGGAGAGCCCTCGAGCGCTTTCGTGTGTGTAGTTTGCTTCTGCTCTTTCTATTGGGCGTAGCCCCCGAGTTCTTCTCTTGAGTAGTAGGTCTTTTTCTTGCAGCCTTTTGAGCAGGATGCCAAACGACTGGTGCAGCAGCACCTGGCGCTGGAGGCCAGCCTCAAACATCTTCAAGGTACTTTTATGCCGTGATGTTTGCTTCTTATTGTATTCTTGTCATGTTATCCGACGTTTGTATTATTTGACTGTAGAGGAACACAACACCTCCCTTCGTGAGATTGATGCTCTCAAAAAGAGCCTCGGTCAAGCGGAGAAGAAGGCCGAGGTCGCCGTGGATGCGAAGGAGCGCCTCGAGCTGGAGCTGGCTACTGCGGCCGAGGCTAAGGAGCGCCTGCAGCGGGAGGCCACAGACCGCGAGGAGTAGCTTGCCACCGCCACGGCTTCACGCGAGAGAGAGGTGGCCAGCAAGCTTATGGCGGCTGCCAAGGCTGTTTCGGGTGAGTATCTTCGCCGTACTCTTTTGGTTTCCTTGTGTTTCTTTTGTGGTGCTATCGTTCATTCTTCTTCCTTGCTGTTTTAGATGCCGCATGCATCGAATTTGATCGCGGTGCTCTAGAGCACGGGAGTGCTCTGGATGATGCTGCTGTGGCGGTTGAAGATCGCTACGGCACCATCGTCAACTCGCTTGCCAAGGCCAAGGAGGTCCTTGGGAGCTTCTACAAGGAGCTTGTCCCCAAGGGCGCGACCCTTGATTATGTTGATGCTCTGGAGGAGGCGCTGTCAGCCGAAGCACCTGCGGCGTACAAGCGCAAGCAGAAGGGCATCGGTGCATCCGTCGGGCTGGCAATGGCCTTGGCGGCTGGAGCATAGCTGGACCTTCCCCAGGTCACTTCCCGGATGCCGATGACTGCTGATGGATCCGAGGTAGCCTTCACTACCTATTCTGCTCGATGTAAGCATTATGGGCCGAAGCTGATTGATCTGCTGGCCGAGTACACGCTACGGCAGCAGGGGAAGCCAAGGCGAGGCAATCCGGCTATGAGGCTACTCAGGGTGCCGCGTCTTAGGCGCTATAGCTGTAGGATAGTTGTAGTCTCTTTTGTTGTAATTATTTTGATGAACGAATCCTTGTGCCACGTAGTGGCTTTTGATGCACTTAATGAATTTGTTGAGTTATGTGCTCCTTCGTCTGTGTGTTCATGTCTTTGCCTGTCTGTTGATCTAGGGTCCTTCGGGTGCTGATCCCGTTGACACCTCGCCTGCAGCGTGGCTGCGGCCATCCTTGGATGATTCGTCGTAGCTTGCTTTTCTTCGAGACCGTGTTCGTAGTCTCGAGAAAGAGTTGCTTGGGGTGCATGGCCATGCCGATGTTTGGAAGTCCAAGGCGGATCGAGGTGCTGCCAGAGAGGAGTACCTGATGGCGGAATTGCTTCGATTGTCCGAGCAGCTTCAGTGTAAGTTTTTCGAGCTGTTGCCCATTTCTTCGGATGCGCTTGTTGGCATTGCATCTTACTTTTGTGCAAGTATTGCAGGTGCTAACCTTGCTCCAAGGGAGGAGAAGGAGCGTGTTGCTGTTCGGGTCAATTGTTTGACTCAACAGGACATGGAAGCCGGCGGGTTCTTCTGGATGGATCGTGACCGTGCTATGGTCCTTGCGACGGTGCAAGATCGTGTTCACCAAGTATCGCGGGTGCTTCGTCAGGTGCAGACTTCACTCGCGTCGGTTCTGCATGTGATGTTTCCGTTGGATGCTGCACCAACAACCCTTTCTGGTCTTCTGTCGAAGTTTCGGAACGTGAATCGTGTCAAGGAGTTGGTGCGGCATCAGCTCATCGCAGGAGTGAAGGATGCGTTATCTCTTCTGAGGCTGCATCACCCTGATGTAGATCTGTCCGCTGTAGCAGCTGGGCCACCCCCTCGACCAGATGATGGTGTGTGGGATATGCGTCTGCATTACGCGGCTGTAAGACAGTATGCCGAAGAGGTCGTAGATCTATTTGAGCAGCGTGCTCAGGTTATTCTTCAGAATAGGTAGTGCCTGTAAAAGAGATAAATGTAAAATTTGTATATATTTGACTGGGCGTGTTTTTCCCTTTGTTATAAATGTTTGGTTGTTGTTTGAGCACGTAGTGCTTTGTTCGCATACGTGTCGTTTTCGTTAGCCTGACGTGGTCAGCTACTTAGGCGTACACGTGTTATCCTCAGTCGACGAAATCGTGAGGTGGGGGGAGCCCCCGAGTGCGTTTGTAGCATGAAGTAAAAGTGCGAATAGAAAAACGAAATTTTTGGGGCGAGACACTTAGCTTTATTTATATCGTAATGGAGGAGGTACATTGTTCGGCTGAGTAGCCTTGGATGAATAGCCTTATTGAAAGTAAAGGGGTAGGTAGCTAGGGGTAGAATCGTCGCAGTTGTGCGACATTCCATGGGTTGGAGTATGCGACTCCAGACTCCACGTGCTTGAGGCGATAGGCGCCACCTGGGATGACTTCGGTGACGATGTAGGTTCCTTCCAATGGTGACTCGAATTTCTTCGGTCGCTCTTGCTTGAGTCGCAAGACGAGGTCTCCTTCGACGAAGGACCTTGGGCGCAGCCGTCGGCTGTGGTAGTTGCGGAGACTCTGCTGATACACCGCTGATCGAGCTGCTGCTATGTCTCGTGCTTCGTCGAGTGTGTCGACGGCGTCTTCGAGTGCAGCCGTGGATTCGGCTTCGCTATAAGCGATGACCCGGGGGGCCTGGTGGCGTACTTCGGCTGGTAGCACGGCTTCGGCTCCGTGCACCATGAAGAACGGCGTGTAGCCGGTGGAGCTGTTTGGCGTGGTACGCAAGATCCATAGGACGGAGGGTAGCTCTTTCATCCAGGCTCCAGCGAGTCGCCCGAGCGGGCTCATGAGGCGCTTCTTGATGCCAGCGCCGATTAGGCCGTTGGCCTTTTCCACCTGCCCGTTCGTTTGCGGGTGCGCCATAGAGGCGTATGTGATGTTGATTCCGAGGCCTTCGCAGAAGTCTTGAAATTCTTTGGAGATGAGGTTCGATCTGTTGTCGGTGATGATGCTATGCGGTACGCCGAACCTGTAGACAATGGATTCGAAGAACTTGACGACAGTCTTGCCCTTTTGGTTAGTGACCGGCATTGCTTCGATCCACTTGGTAAATTTGTCGACTGCGACCAGGAGGTAGACGTGCCCCCCTTTCGAGGACCTTGGCAGTTTGCCGATCATGTCGAGGCCCCATTGGGCGAAGGGCCAGGCCAAGGGTATGGGCCTTAGCTCTGGCCCAGGTGCGTGTGGTTTGTCGGCGAACCTTTGGCACCCTTTGCATCTTCGGACGATGTCCTTTGCGTCGTTCATGGCCGTTTGCCAGTAGAATCCAGCTCGTAGAGCTTTGGCGACAAGGGAGCGACTGCCTGCGTGATGGCCGCAGATGCCCTCGTGGATGTCTTGAAGTATGGTTTTCCCGTCACCGATGGTGACGCACCTTTGTAGTACACCCAAAATGCTGCGCTTGTATAGCTCGCCATTGATGATGGTGAAGGCTTTTGACCGGCGAGATATGCGTCGGGCATCTGTTGGGCTATCAGGTAGTTCTCCGTCTATTAAGTACTGGAGGTACGGTCGTGTCCAGGTTTCTTCGACTGCCATGACCTGCATCAGGTTGACCGTGGCGACCTCTGTGTCCAGTTTTTCGGGTCCTTCATGACCTTTGGGTAGCGTAGCCCCCGAGTGTTCTGCTTCTTCGGGTGATCCCTTGGGGAATTTCCGCTTGATGGATGGCATGCAGATCTATTCGAGGAACACACCTGGTGGCACCCTTGCGCAGGTGGAGCCGATGTTGGTGAGTCTGTCGGCCTCTTCGTTGCTTTATCTTCCAACGTGTCGGAGCTCGCAGCCGTCGAATTCTCCCTCGAGTGAGTTGTAGAGTGCGCGGTACACGATCATGTTTTCGGTGTGTGCGTCGCACTCATTCATCGTCTGTTGGACGAGGAGGTTGGAGTCACCGTAGATGACCAGGCATGTTGCGCCGCAGATCTTTGCCATCCTCATGCCGTGGATGAGGGCTTTGTATTCGGCCTCGTTGTTGGAAGCTCAGAATTTCATCCGAAGGACGTACTTCATCTTGTCTCCCTGCGGGGAGGTCAGTATGACCCCGGCTCTTGCTCCAGCTTCACGCTTGGAGCCGTCGAAATGCATCGTCCATGACTGCGACATGTCTGGGGTGTCTGGCAGCTGCAGCTCCATCCAGTGTACAAGGAAGTCCAGGAGGACCTGAGACTTGATTGAGAGTCGCTTCTCGTAGACGATTTCTAGGGGTGACAGCTCGATACCCCACAGGGCCACGCGTCCTGTGGCCTCCGGGTTGTTTAGGATGCTATTCAGGGGCGCTTCGTTGACGACCATCACCTGGTGCTCCTGGAAGTAATGGCTCAACCGATGAGCCATCATGAACACGCCGTAGGCGAGTTTCTGGTAGTGAGGGTACCTCTCCTTTGTTGGCATCAATACCTTGCTGAGGTAGTAGATTGGGCGTTGGACCCCATGGGTCTTGCCTTCTTCGGGTCGTTCGACCACCAACACGGTGCTTACCACCTGGTGTGTGGCTGCTATGTACAGCAGTAGGGGCTCGCGCTCCTTTGGCGTGACCAAGACGGGCGAGGTGGAGAGTAATCGCTTTAGATCTTTGAATGCGTCGTCCACTTCAGGCGTCCACTCGAATTTATCTTCCTTGGGTAGCAGTTGGTAGAATGGCAGGGCTTTCTCGCCCATGCGGCTGATGAACCTGCTCAATGCCGCTATTCGTCCCGCGAGCTGCTGGACACCCTTGAGGTTCTTCGGCTTCTCCATGGCCATGATGGCCCGGATTTTCTTCGGGTTTGCCTCGATCCCTCGCTAGGAGATGAAGTATCCAAGCAGCTGACCCGATGGGACGCCGAAGGCGCACTTTTCAGGATTGAGCTTGATCCTATAGCGGTCGAGATTATCGAAAGTCTCGCGGAGATCGTCGATGAGCGTTCTTGCCTCCCTGGTTTTGATGACTATGTCGTCAACATAGACTTGGACGTTGCGACCGATCTGGTTCTTCAGACATGCCTGCATGCATCGCTGGTACGTGGCACCTGTGTTCTTTAGCCCGAAGGGCATTGTGTTGTCGCAGAACACTCCGAACGGTGTGATAAACGTCGTTTTCTCTTGATCTTCGACCTTCAGTCGAATCTGGTTGTAGCCTGAGTAGGCGTCGAGGAAGGAGAGTTTCTCGCATCCTGCAGTCGAATCGATGATCTGATCGATCCGAGGAAGAGGGAAGTGGTCCTTTGGGCAGTGCTTGTTCAGCGACATGAAGTCTACGCACATCCGCAGGATGTCCGTGTCCTTCTTGGGGACCATCACTATATTTGCGAGTAGTCTGTTGATTTCCATTCCGATGGCTTCGGCCCGTGGCTCGGACAGTCTTCGGATGGACTGCTTGACGGGCTTGGTGTCTGGAAAGACGTTGAGTGCGTTCTCGGCGAATTCCCTGGGAACTCCTGGCATGTCCGCTAGACACCAGGCGAAGATTTCCCAGCGCTCACGGAGGAATTTGACGAGCGCGCTTTCCTATGCGGGGCTGAGGTCGTTGGCGATCAGCGCCATCTTGGAGGCATCCGTCGGGTGGACCCGCACCTTCTTTGTGTTGACGGTGGAGTCAAAAGACATATCAGGTGAGTTTTGCCGTGCGACTGGGGGTGCCCCGTTGTCCATCACCTCGCGGAGCCTTACGAGCTCATCCTGCATGCCGAATGACTGGGAGATTCTATTGAAGTCCCTGTCGCAGTGGTCCGATCGGGTGAAGCTCCCGTGGACCGTGATGACGCCCCTGGGTCCTGGCATCTTGAGTAGCAGGTATGCGTAGTGTGGGACAGCCAAGAACCTTGCGAATGCTACACGCCCAAGGATGGAGTGGTATTGTGATGGCCAGTCCACCACTTCGAATTTGAGCCGCTCGCATCGGAAGTTGTTCGGCTTACCGAAGATGACGTCGAGCCATATTTTTCCCAGGGGGAATATGCCCTTTCCTGGGACGATGCCGTGGAACATTGTGTCTGACTGTTCCAAGCTGCACAGCGGGATCCGCATTTCTGCTAGAGTGCTTGTGAACATCAGGTTGATGCCGCTGCCGCCGTCCATGAAGACACGGCTCATCTCGAAACCTCCGACCTGCGCCTCCAGCACCAGGGCAGCATGACCTGGCGAGGGATATGGCAAGGGTGATCCGAACGACTGAACGTGATGCAGGACTCTGATCCGCTGAGGTACTCAGGGATGGCGGGTGGAGTTGTCACGGCCAGGTTGATCTGACGGGTGATTTTCTTCTGCACCCTATTCGTGGGGCGCCACTTCTGGATCATCAATGCTCCTTTCGGCGGGGGATACCCGTGCCCAGCGTTGTTCTATGCTGGTGTGACTGGTTGGTTCGGGCCTCCTACAGGTGGCGGTGGAGGAGCTCCATGCACTATTTCACCTGGTGCGGGTGCGTTCCCGAATCCAGGGGTGGAGCTTGCTGCCTCATCTGAGCCATGCTTTCGCTGAGCTTCTGGAACTCGCGGCAGTCCTTGAGCATGTGGCTTGCCTTCTTCTTGCCATCCTACTTGTCGATGTAGAAGTGGATGGTGCATGGACCCGAAAGTTTTTCGTATGCGGAGGGTCCGTTATCGCGATCGCGACGCTGCCACGACTGTGCTGGGCGTCCTCCATCGTGGAAGTTGCCTCTGCGGTATCCGCCACTGTTGCGGTTGGCATCGTTGCGGCGATCGGCGTAGCCGGCCGTGACCATGTCGGGTCCATCGCGATCGTCGTAGACGCGCGGTCTCTTCTTGTTACGGCGTTCCCGTCGTCGGCCATAATCGTCCTCTTCCTCCGATTGTGCCCGATGGATGGAATCTTCACCGTCGGCCCACCTGTTGGCGATGTCCATGAGATGGTCAAGCGTCTTGGGCTTGACGCGCCCAAGTTCCTCCTTGAACCCCTGGCGCTTGACGCCGTCCTTGAAGGCGTCGATGGCTCTTTCTTCGGAGATGTGCGCCGCGGAGTTCTTGGTGTTGGACCATCGCAATATGTACGAGCGAATGGATTCGCCCATTCGTTGAGTACAGGCTCGCAACTCCTCGATCGAGGCGAGCCTCTTGCTGGTGCCTTTGAAGTTTTAGATGAAACTGTAAGCCAGCTCCTCCCAGCTTCGGATGGATCCCGAAGATAGGCTGCTAAGCCCGATCCAGGTTGCGCCTGTCAGCTGCAGCTGAAGGCATTGCATGGCGGTTTCCTTGTTTCCACCGTGCAGCTTGACGGATGACAGGTGGTCGCTGAGCCACGCCTTGGGGTCCTGTGTGTCGTCGAACTTCGGAGTATCCGAAGGAAGCTTGAAATTTCACGGCATCCGTGTCCGTCGGACAGATCTGCTGAAGCACCGGGCTCCGTAGAGTTCTCCTTTGTCTTTGTCCATCTCGGATTCAGACGATCATGCGCGCTTGGCTCGCGCTTTGTCGATTTTGCGCTGTGTTAGCGCGTCTCTGGCGTCGTAATCGCGGCTGCAATGACGCGAGCTCTTGTGCCTTCGAGGAAGGTCATGGTCCTCTTCTTCGGATGAAGGAGTGGGGCTGCGGTCGAACCTAACCGTAGCTTTCTTTTTCGGCTCCGTAGGAGTTTCTTGATGGAGCGCAGCTCCGACGAGTCCGAGTCCGGTGAGTGCGGACTTGTGCATGGATCTTTTCGGGTCCCCCTCCAGAGGTGGGTGGGCCGCGAGGTACGCAGTGGCTGCTATGATCGCAGCTTGCGGTGTCTTCGGGATGATGTTTCCGTCGGCATCCATCTCCATGAAGGATGCGTGGAGGGTTCGGGTCACCTCACGATGCTCCTTGGGGTCCATGTTCTTCGTCCGGGAGCGGTGTTTGTTGCCGTGGTTGTCGTTCGAGCTGGAGCTGATGCCCATGGCGAAGAGCGCAGCTCGTCGCGCGCTGGACTCTGAGGCTGCTTGCTTGCATTTGTCAAGAACCTCTTGCATCTTGACCTGCTTCTTGTGCTCCTCGATCAGGAGCAAATGGTATGCCATCAGCAGGTCTCGTGAGGCGTCTGCAGGCAGGACCGTGCTGCCCGCCACGGCGGCGCGTGCCTGGGCCCATCCTTCTTTGCTAAGGCGGATGACATGGCCGGTGTTATCCCCTTCGGGTGGGGGGGACTGGCTTCTTCTGTTCCCGCCGCTTCTGTCCTGCGGGTTAGGTTGCGGGTTGGGTGGCGGGTTGGGCGGCGGGTTGGGCGCTTGCTGATCCACGTCACTCTGGATGACTACGGCGCATTGGTAGCGCTCGTAGATTGGTCCGCTGCTGCCACAGCTTTCGGATCCGGAACCGTAGGTCCCTTCATCCGATGGCAGATCGCACAGATCGGAGTTGCAGCTGCTGCTGTCGTAGGACTCATATGTTGATTATGATGTGCGTAGCACAGGGTGTGGGACCCATGAAGCGGGCCTGATTGATGGTAGGGGCACCCGCTCTGGGAGGCGGAGGGTGCCAGTTTGCCCCAACTGGAAGCAGAAGCTCCCGAACAGGATCTCGAGTCCGTCGCCTACGGGCTCGAAGTCCTTCATGGTGGCCGGTGAGTGGGCGGTGAAGTCGAAAGCGCCGAAGAGGAGGTGACTCTCCATCGCCGCAGAGTTGTAGATTGCTCGGGTTGGGACCGTCACGATCGCACAATCAGCGTCCCCAGTTCCCACAGACGGCGCCAATTGACGAGGTTTGATCTCGTCAATGCCCATTGTTATGGACTTGGGTTTGGGAGAAGATGGGGATGCTGGAGATCATGGAACGGTTAGCAAACAAGCAATACGGGACACGAGGTTTACCCAGGTTCAGGCCCCCGGAGGTAAAACCCTACTCCTGCTTGTCTGCTCTTCGATTACGGTGGAACCAGTGATTACAGGGGTGCGCAGATGCGATCTGGCGCGAAGGTGCGTATGCGGAAGTATGAGAGAGAGATCGAGGGCGTGCCCTCCTGGCCTTTATATAGACTTAGGCAGGTCCCAGGCACAGATCTAGTCGGTTACAGATTCTAGGGTTTACCCCTTTGAATTTCCTATCTACTCTAGTCTTGCTCTCCAAGGATCCGAAGGCGTCATGGGCCTTGGCCACCCGAAAATCTTCATGGGCCGGTGTATATTTGCCGTGGGCCTTCCTTGGGCTGGACTAGGTATGTTGAGATCGTGTACCCGCGGGGTATAACCATGTCACCAACATGAGTAAATTTTCATACCATCACCATTTGTCGTATGAACTTGGTCTCATCTTTTTTAAGTTTCCCGAGTTGTTAATTTATTCAATTCACTAGGGACGTGATTTGTTGCACCTGTGCCAGTATACCAATTTGTATTCACTCCATAGAAGGCAATATTTGCAATCTTGTCATCTGACGGAGAGTCATCCTCATCATTATTATTGGAATACCTCTATCAACATTCACTAGACGATGCCCATATTTCTTGCATATCTAACAAATGATGTCTTGGCGAGGTGAGGGTCTGCGGCCGTGACCACGTCCACGACCACCTCTCTTTTGAACACTATGGCCTTATGGAAGATTGATACGTCGTAAATGCATCTATAATTTTTGATGATCCATGCGTTTTTTGTACCAACTATCTTATGTTTTGTCTATACTTTGAGACATTTTTATACATTTTCTGAAACTAACAAATTAACAAGATGCTGCAGTGCCAGTTGCCTGTTTTCTGCTGTTTTTGGTTTCAGAAAAGCTAGTAAAGTAATATTGTAAGAAACAAAATCCAAAGTTCCTATTTTGCCTGACACGGCAAAGAGTCTAAAGGAGAGACAAAGAGACGCCACGAGGCAGCCACTCCATATGGTGGCGCGGCCAAGGGTGCCACCAGGTGCTATAGGCCCCTCAGGCGGCCACCAAACTTTCCCTTCCGCCTATATAAAGCCCTCGACGCAAAAACCCTAAATCATCCAGCCTCCATCCATGAAAAGTTCGGCAGCGGCGCCAACCGAAGAGAAGATTCGGGGGACAGAAGTCTCTGTTCTGGCACCCTGCCGGGACGGGGAATTGCTCCCAGGCCATCTCCATCGATGTTGCTGACTCCCATGATGAGGAGGGAGTAGTTATCCCTCGAGGCTAAGGGATCTACTGGTAGCTATGTGTTCATCTCTCTCTATATGCGTGATCTTATTGAGATCATGAGCTTTGTAATCTAGTTGAATAAGTAGATCTACTCTGCTACTCAAGTGCATTAATTAATCTCTGCTTGTCCCCACGCGTCTGAAGTTGACAGTGTGCACACCGTGTGGCACTTAGGCTAAAGATTACAGAAATACTTATCATGAGTTATAATTTGAGTTGGATGTCTCTATGAGTTTGTGGTGTTTGTTGGAACCATCTAGCGCTCGAGGTGACAATGGGTTATCTAGATGAGGAATGAGAACTTTGAGGTGTGATGTTATAACCCTACATCGTCCAACCGGAGAGTAGTTCAGGATAGCATAATGAAGAGAAGATATTATATGTTTATTGAGAGTGACCACTAGTGAAAGTATGATCCCTAGTCCTTGTTTCTAAGCATTGAAACACCATTTACAATCAGTCATGTTACATGTTTGCTTGCTGCCATCTTTATTTCAGATTGAAATTACCAGTTATAATCATCCATATTACTTGTATTTCACTATCTCTTTCCCGAACTAGTGCACCTATACACCTGACAAGTGTATTGGGTGTGTTGGGGACACAAGAGACTTCTTGTATCTTGATTGTAGGGTTGTTTGAGAGGGATACCTTTGACCTCTTCCTCCCTGAGTTCGATAAACCTTGGGTGATCCACTTAAGGGAAACTTTATGCTATTCTACAAGCCTCTGCATTTGGAGGCCCAACACTGTCTACAAGAATAGAAGCATGCGTAGACATCAAGCTCTTTTCTGGCATCGTTGCCGGGGAGGTAAGGTAAAAGGTACTCACATCGTCTGGATACTAAGCTATCTTTTAGTACTGTTGCTGGTGTGTGAGTGCTCTAAGTTATTTCCTTTAGATTCTGCAATTATATCTTTTTGTTTATTGTTTTTATTTTCACTAGTTAGGCTTAATGGAAAACAACAAAAAATTATAGAGCTTTTTAGTATTTTTCCTAAGTTAGGACATGAAGTGTTTGAAGAGAAAATTAAAAAACCTATGGAACTTTATTTGCATGCTAATAGCAATGTTATTAGTATGAATTCTTTGAACACCTTTGTTACTAATGCTATGGAAACGTCTAAGCTTGGGGAAGCTAGTTTTTATGAAAATGGTCTTTTTAGTTCCCCAGATTTAGAGGAGAAAATCTGCTCCGATGATACTTTATCTCCCATATGTGGTAATTCTAATGATACTTGTGATATTTTAAATCCACATACTGAAAGTGCGCCCTTTGAAATACCTATGGAAATTGTTGAACGTGTTATGAATAACTGCTATTTTGGAGATGGAACTGTCCATCCCGGTGATCATTTACTCTTTATACATGAATTATGCGAGTTGTTCAAGTGTGTAGGTATTTCAATAGACCAAGTTAAGAGGAATATATTATTTTTATCACTTAAGGGCAAAGCAAGGGAGTTATATGAGCTACTATATGATCCTCATCATTCGGAGTGGGAGGAACTTAAATTTCTATTTTACTCTAAATTTTATTCTCATGAAATTCATAAAGATAGGAAATATATTTATAATTTTCATACTCATGATGGAGAAAGTATTGCCCAAGCATGGGGGATATTGAAGTCACTAATGCTCAAATTCCCCATTCATGAGCTCCCTAGTAATATTATTATTAATAATTTTTATGCAAGGCTTTCAGGACATTACAAGGACTATATAGATACCTGTTTAGGGGGATCCTTCACAAGTAAGGAGGTCAAAGCTAAGTGGGATCTTCTTGAAACAATTCAAATCAATACCGAAGATTGGGATAATGACAAAGGTAAAGAACCAGGTATAAACTATGAGTATGATTGCATTAAGTCTTTCGCTGAAACTGCTGATTTTCAAGAGCTTAGTGCTAAATATGGTCTTGATACTCAAATTCTTGTTGATTGTTGTAGAGCCTTTAGGAGCCTGTTGCTCCTAAATAAAATTGGAACATGTATCATGAACCTTTCAAAGACACTTGCATGAAAATGAAATTGCTATTAATGATTGCAATAAACATGCTCAAACTTTTGAAAGTACTATTTCTTATAAGCATGTTAAATTTTGTGGAGTACTTAGACCTTGTGAAATGAATCAAATCGAAGAATAATATCGTATCCACCACAGGAACGAAAAAACTAGAGCGTGCATTAGGGCTCTAAATGACCTTGGTAAAAAAGTTTGTGCCCTCTATCCTTTTATTTGTGAACTTTGCTTTAAAGTGGGTCATTTCAATTTTCCTTGCTCAGGCCATAATAATGACCTTTCTAATCCAATGAGTACTACAGGTTTGTATTGTGATAACATGATCACTTTTAATCAACATGATGAACTTACATTATTTTGGGGGTGTGAAGAGTTATCAAGAAAAACTTCTTTGGTAGATATGAGTGCTTTTGATATGAATAGCGTCCTGCATGGTTGTCATCTTTACTGTGTTGATAATTGCCATGCAAATACTTACATTCGAAATATTATAAAAGATGAGATTTTACCAAAATATGATAGGACTAATATGCGTTTTGTTCTTATTAATGAAAAGGAGGAATCCTCCAAAGTTTCTTCTATTGACTCTAACAATAAACAAGGGTATGTGGAGAAGCTTCCTTTCAAGCCTCTCCCTCCTAAAGAGGGGAAGAAGAAGAAGAAGAGGAGGAGTAAAAGGAGAGAGGAAAGAATATTTTCCCCTAAGCATGTTGCTCCTATTATAGTTTTTGCTGATGAGTCTGAACTCGATGATGTTCATATGCCTGTTACCTATAGTAGTGATCATGATTGGGAAAAGCACACTACTTTTGATATTGAAAATCTCTTTAGTACCAATTCTAAAAATGGTGATGTTAATAATTGTTGTACTATTAGTACTATCCATGTCCCTTCCAATGATGGTATGTTTACAAATGAACACACCTTGGAAGATAGCTATTCTATTGCTTATGATGATACTATACCTCCAATTTATGATGATCACAATGATGAAGATGATATTTTCAGTCCACCTACTAATGAGGAGAAGATTAATTATGATTACAATATACCTCCTATATTTGATAATTATGGTGATGAGAATAAAATGATAGCTATTTTGTTGAATTTGCTCCCACTATAATTAATAAGAATGACTATGCTTATGTGGAGAGTAATAATTATTATATGCATGTGGCTCATGATAATAATGTTTTATGTGATATCTATATTGTTAATTTTATTCATGATGCTACTGAAAGTTATTATGAGAGAGGAAAACATGGTTTTATGCATCTCAATAATAATAAATTTCCTCTCTTTATGTTGAAATTTTTGAAGTTGCACTTGTTTTTCTTTCCTATTCTTGTTGCTTTGTACTTTCATGACTTGTTTCTTTACAAGATTATTTTTTATAGGAAGTGGGTTAGACTTAAATTTGTTTTATATTTGCTTCTTGATGCTCTCTTTTACTTCAATTCATATTTCTTATGTGAGCATCATCGAAATTATCATGCCTATCTTAATGGCCATAAAGAAAGAGCTTTTGGGAGACAAACCATTATGTTTTTTCTTTCAATTTTTTTTGTCTCTTTGAGTCTTGGAAGTTATTGCCTCTATAATAAACTCTCCTTATCCTTTTTGTTTGGTTTTTGTGCCAATAATATCCTCTAATCAAAGGGAGGTAAGATTTGGGAAAGTTGATGTCCCGAAACAGATTTCTATGCTTCACTGTAAAAAATCGTGAAAAATCCCAGTACATCAGATTGATATGTAATTTTTTGTGCTTATGCCCCAGGTTATTATCTAACTTTAGTTAGTTTTGCACTTTTCAATTTGAGCAACAGAAGATTTTCTAAAAAAATGGTCTTTACCTGCTAGTCTGTTTTGATAGATTTCTGCCATTATGTGTATTTGTCTCTTAATCGATTTCTTTTGAGCTCTTTTGATCACTTGAGTTTTTAAAAGGAGTTGCGACAGTAGCTTATGTTTTAATGGATGGTTTTACCTGAGTTGTAACTGAACCCAAAGGCTTATTATCTTGAATACCTAATGTTGCTAATGAAGATTGTGTGAAGTTTTGTATAAAGGAAATTTTCAAGTATAGGGGAATAATGATGTGATGAGATGAAGAATGGACAAAATCTAAAGCTTGGGGATGCCACCCGTGTCACCCCAAGAGATATTCAAGAGTTACAAGCGTCAAAGCTTGGGGATGCCCAAGGCATCCCCTTCTTCATCAATAAAATCTCAGGTCTTCTTTCAAAACACTATATTTTTGCTTCATGCACTTTGTGTTGTTCTTGGAGTGTCTTTGTTTTTGTTTTTAGTTTTATTTTGCTTGCTTGCTGCAATAAGTTGGTTGGATCACAACACACTTCTTTTGGAGAGACACACACTCCATTTCCATTATCTAGAACACTTTAGTTTTCACTCTTATTATGTTTGTGAGTTGTTTCAAATAAGTCGATTGGTGTTGGAAGAGAGTAGGAAGCTTCATGCTTATAGTGGTACAAAAAGAAGCTTGTTTTGACTGTGGCCTGTACTTTATCATGTCATGTTAGATGTTGCTTTCACCATATGCTTAGTGATTATTGCTGTAGCATGACTTGTTCCAAACAATTAAGATTGCTTAATGTGCCTTGAAAGAATCATGTGTTGTTTTAGCATACAAAAACATAATATTGTGGTATTCTCCTTTGATGCTTTATTTGGGTTGACTTGGCACATGCTTACACCATGTTATGACTATGAACCAGTCACCCTAGCCTCTATGATCATTTGACTTGTGATATCACTTTATACTTTGATTAATAATGTTTTGTCGCTTTGCATGATTATGTCCATTATTGCTCTCTTAGTTGGTCACTCCCAGTCTTTTGCTAGCCTCCACTTGTACTGAGTATGATCTCTACTCGTGCATCCAAATCCCAAGAAACCAAGTTATTCCAAAGAGTGCACTATAAATTCCTATGCATGGTGTGTTACACCATTCCAATTATATTCATGTGTTTATTTATCTTCCAAATTAAACTTTTGTTATGTGAAAATTAGTGATTAAAGCTCTCACGAACTTGATGGAACACTTTTATTTCCTTGCACTTAAAAAACTTGAAACATTGTGCCCATCTATGTTTCTTATATGCTTGCAAATTATAAGTTGTGAATTAGCAGAACCATGTTGTCATGGGGAATGCTTTCAATATTGCACTTATTCTATTCAGTTGATATCATGTTCTTTTGTTTATGGATCCCGATGATGTGAAATAAAAAGGGAGCTTGTAAGATCATGGATTTTGTATATGTGTTAGAGACACACCTGGGCGGCTAGCCTAAGCCATGCCTAATCATGGTGGAAACTTACAGCGTAACCATAATGAGCATTCTGTGAAGCATCCTCAATAAAAACCTATACAAATAGCAAATAAAAAGATCGCTGAGATGCTCATTGTTTGTTGCCTTGTCATTTTGATATGGGATAGCTCATGTGTCATGGAGCAAGGGGTACCCCGTTGGCGGTTCTCTATGATACACTTATACTTACAATGACAAGAACTTGCTTGTGACCAAAGTTGAGTAGCATGAGGTTTAGTACTCATACACAAGGGGCATGAGATTTTCAACTTATAACTTGTCAAGCATATACTCATATTTGTGTCACTTTAACCTTAATCACTTCAAGATGCTTATGATAGGGGAAATGAGAGCTCAAAGCTAATAAGTACCATAATTTTTGGAAGCTCTTTATGAAACTTGAAATCCCTGCTTCCCTCTGTGAATGACATTTCTTTTTTACTTTTATGTTGAGTCTCCATCTTCTATCTTTATGCACCAATTAAGAGAGCATAGTTGTCATTCTTAGTTAATGTACATTGTCCCAAAACTTATTGATTGATTCATAATCATGGTATTACTTGTTCTTAAATTATTTGTTTCTAGTCACCCTTATGAACTTTGAAGGTGTCCTATGCATTTATGTTTTGCTATTCCATGAAGGACAAGCTGAATACTACTCTTGCTATGTTTTCTATATGTGAAACAAACAAATGTCTTTCAATGCATTGTTATTCATGATATTTTGTTTGTACCTTTTCATGTTACAACTTAGTTGCTATGTCTTATTGTTAGAACTACATCTTTCATGCTCATGTTTAGAGTACTATGATCCCAGCTATCAATGTTTTACAATATTTTGATCAAGATTGTGATGGTGCATGTCACCTCAAAAATTATTCTTTTTTATCACTTACCTACTCGAGGACGAGCAGGAGTTAAGCTTGGGGATGCTTGATGCGTTGTAAACGTATCTATAATTTTTGATGCTCCATGTTTGTTTTGTACCAACTATGTTATGTTTTGTCTACACATTGAGACATTTTTATACATTTTCTGGAACTAACCTATTGATAAGATGCCGCAGTGCCATTTGCCTGTTTTGTGCTGTTTTTGGTTTCAGAAAAGCTAGTAAAGAAATATTCTTGGAATTGGACGGAATAAAAGAAAAAGTAAATATTTTACCAGAGCGAAGACAGAGTCTAGAGGGGGGCGAAGAGGCGCCATAGGGCGGCCGCACCACCCCCTTGCACGGGCCCACACTAGGCCACGCTAGGGCATGGTGTGGGCCCCTGGACCACAACTGACCTCACCCCTTCGCCTATATAAACACCTCGAGGCAGAAACCCTAGACACCAGATCAGAAATCCACAAATAATTCCGCAGCGCCCCCGCCATCGAATACGAGATTCGGGGGACAGAAGTCTCTGTTCCGGTACCCTGCGGGGACGGGGAATTGCCCCCGGAGACATCTCCACTGCCATCTCCATCGTCGTTGCTGACTCCCATGATGAGGAGGGAGTAGTTCTCCCTCGAGGCTAAGGGCTCTACTGGTAGTATGTGTTCATATCTCTCTCTATGCATGATCTTATTGTGATCATGAGATTTGTAATCAAGTAGATCTACTCTGCAACTCAAGTGCTTTAATTAATCTCTGCTTGTCCCCACGTGTGTGAAGTTGACAGTGTGCACACCGAGTGACACTTAGGCTAAAGATTACAGAAATACTTATCATGAATTATAATTTGAGTTGGATGTCTCTATGAGTTTGTGATGTTTGTTGGAACCATCTAGTCCTCGAGGTAACAATGGGGTTATCTAGATGGGGAATGCGAACTTTGAGGTGTGCTGTTATAGCCCTACATCGTCCAATCGGAGATAGTTTAGAGTAGCATAATGAAGAGAAGATATTTATATGAGAGTGTCCACTAGTGAAAGTATGACCCCTAGGCCTTGTTTCTAAGCATTAAAACACCGTTTACAATCAGTCATGTTACATGTCTGCTTGCTTCCACTTTTATTTCAGATTGAAGCTACCACTTACAATCATCCATATTACTTGTAATCACTATCTCTTCGCCAAACTAGTGCACCTATACACCTGACAAGTGTATTCGGTGTGTTGGGGACACAAGGGACTTTTTGTATCTTGATTGCAGGGTTGCTTGAGAGGGATACCTTTGACCTCTTCCTCCCCGAGTTCGATAAACCTTGGGTGATCCACTTAAGGGAAACTTGTTGCTGTTCTACAAACCTCCGCACTTGAAGGCCCAGCAATGTCTATAAGAATAGAAGCGTGCATAGACATCAAAGACCATCATGGCGTTGATATTGTTGACCACGGTGCTGCCAATTACCACCGCGAGAATTCTGCCTATAATTATTGAAGTTACAACCACACATTGTTGCATTAGCCGAGGACTGAAAACTCATAGTTTGTCATGTTTCAGGAAGCATTTGATTACTATAATCATATGAGGTTAGTTTCTCACATAATTCAGAAAGTATGGTGTTAGGATTTGCATTAGCCGAAGCAACAAGAGCATTATACTCTCCATCAAGACCACCAATTATGTACTCCTTTAGCTCCTCATCTTCAATTAACCGACAAGCTGCAGCAAGTTCTGATGAAATACTCTTTTCTTGGTGTAGCCGGCATATCCCTTTTCTTGGTGTTAACAAGTTTTCCACGCAGCATGTTAATACATGCTTTAGGTTGCGAGGTATATAGGTATTCAATAGCAGACCATATGTCAGCAGTATTCTCCAGTCCAAACACTCGGGCAAGAAGGTCCTTACTCAATAATTTTGTGAGATAGATGATGACTTGTTGATCTTTCTCAATCCATACATCATATGCCAAATTGGGGATGATTGTCCCGGTGCCTTCCGGTTCTACCTCCAAAGTTTGTGCGGGTGCTAAATCGGAGCCATCCATTAGCCCCATGACACGAGCACCACAGAGTGTTGGAAGAACTTGCATCTTCCAGTACGGGTAGTTGTCCCGAGTGAGCTTTCCCGTGGGTGAGGAGCCCATGAGCATCACCAGGGACATTGCCGAGGAGAAGATTTCCATGGAGAGGGAGGGAGGGAAGGAAGCGTCGCTGATCGTAACTAGTGATCAAATTGATCTTCGGTGTTTTTGAGGGAGGGAGAGACAGGGCAAAGATAGCTATACCGTAACCGGGGATAATTATGGGTGTTCAGATCCGATAGGCGGCAAGACTTGGAAGAGATGGCTCTGATGCCATGTGGATTTGTAGGGAAACTGATACCTATATTAGAGGCTCGATTAGTGCATGTACACAATGCGCTGACGTCAGCCTTCCCTTATGGTTGGAACATAGGATTTTTTTTCTTAGTTGGAGGTGAGAGAAATAAGAAAGAGAAGATTGTCTTCCCTTAGCTTAGAGATTATCTCTTAGAAATAAGAGAAGGCTATTTTATCCATTATACCACATATCTTCCCTTAGAGAACCAATTTCTTACTAAAAATAGTTAATTCTCATTAATTTCTAGAGATTTTAATAAGAGATAATGCATTGTACAACTTATATATAGTGTCTTCTCTAAAGATATATAAAGCTAAGAGAAGGCATGCCTTTTCCACCATTGTACATACCCTTACGTGTTAAGTAGATGGGAAAATCTCCCATCATGGACATTATACGAAGTGGATCATGATTACATGTAGTGGACCTTAATTACAGAATAGGAAACAAAAGATTTGAGAAGGACGAGACTATACACCATCTATTTA
This sequence comes from Avena sativa, assembly GCA_916181665.1. NCBI lineage: Eukaryota > Viridiplantae > Streptophyta > Magnoliopsida > Poales > Poaceae > Avena > Avena sativa. Next base: position 226,965,122 of record OV702296.1, read on the forward strand.
TTGAATGCTTGATTGCAACTATTGTATGGCGCATTATATACATGACTTTTAATTTAAATCTACCCAAAAGTATTAATAATCTTTTTGGGAATTGGTCGAGGGTGTTCCTAACAAAGAGAAGATTCAACTTAGAGTTGGAGTTTCCGTGGTCTTTTGGGCTATTTGGAATGTCCGTTAACAGAGACTGATCTAAAACTTTTTTACAGGTTATCCTTCTGGCACCTATTGGATCCGTACATGGGCATATCTCCAGGCAAAGGAGGACCGTCATGTTATAGCTACTGGATGTATCCTTTTGGAGATAGCTGCGCAGGATATTTTCAGTTGCTGTGGATGGCTACATGATCTTAGAATTACATATTAATGACACTGCAGATGTTTGATGTCCTTTTTTAGATGGCTCATTCGAGTTTCAACTTTTTGTGATCCTTGAACTTTGTGTATTATAGGCTTCTTTCTCAATAATAAAATAAAAGGCCGTATGTATTATTTTGATGCAGAGGCTGGGGCTAGGCTTTCTTTTCGACAAAAAGAAAGTGTGCCGGCGAAACAAAAATGAACGTGTTTAGTCGTATCACATAGTTGTATTAGTTTTTAAATAAAAAAATTCTTTTTAATAGATTGCGACATCATAATGGGGAGTTGAAAGGTGGTGCAAAAGTCTCCTCCATTGGAAGGCCGTGGAATCTCGCATGCCTAGTTGAATGCTTCGTTAATAGAAGTGAAGGTTAGTAAACTAAAAAATCTCACCTTTTTACAACAGAATCTAGGATGTTTCTAGAATTGCATAACATGCTCTAGTTCTTATGTAACTTTATGCTTCGTAAGTTAAAATTTTGCTGCACTCATTGTTACTTTGCACTTTCAGTTATCCTATCAAACTATGTTTATTTAACCATGCTTAACGAAAACCAATATGAATCTTTATCCTAGTGTGTAATGAGTGGTTTACCTATCTTCTATACTTTTTTACTTCATTTAGTTTAATAATAAACTTTTATGTCTTGCAGATTAATCACTCATTTGTTGTAAACTACCATTATTTCCCCCTTCTTTTTCACATTTCCTTTTGGCAAAGTGAGACTTCTATTCATGAACAACTTGGGCAAACTACAACCAAAATTCTCTGAAAAGGGAGATTTAAATGTTAACATGGTCAACAAAATTCTTATTTCTAATCCATGGATATTTTTAACACATAATGCTTACTTTATTACATACATACTTGCAAGATTCATATGTGATTTTGCAGTAATGAAAACTGGTTGTTTCCCTATTCATGTTGAACTGAGCAAGATGTCCTGTTTGTCTTTCTTGCACATGTGAATTTGAATCAAGATGGAAGAACATCTCAAAGAAGATGACACTGAAGAAGAGAGAGCCCGGAATGAACCCAGTGTTGCAGCACCGAGAAGTTGCATTGAGTAGAGTGAAAACCTTTCTGGATTGCATCCACCTCAATATCAAGTGGCACTCAAGCTGAGGCTGTTTCTCCCACACTGTTGTATGTACACACATTTAACTATGCAAGGAATTATTTCACCCGCTAACTCTCAAGTCCGTAAAGGCTTCTGTTTAGAACAGGCTTTTCGGCTTCCATACACTGGCGGACCTTCGGCCAAATTTCTTGGGGGGTGTGTGTGTGGGGAGAGGGGGGGGGGGCAATGGGCTGGAGGCGAAAATGTGAGCTGCAGGCTGATTTTAATGGGCAAACGGGCCAAATATCCGTAAATAAAAGCATGTTTCTTCATGGGCTTGGGGGCGGCGGCCCTTTTCGCCTCCAAGAAGGTCCGCCAATGCTTCCATAGTTATCTAGTACAAAAAGGTTTCCATGTCTTCCAGCTCAATTGGGCATATCTAAGAAAACATCTGCTAGCCGAATCATCATGTTGGCAATTGTATTTGTTATGTAACATGACGACATCCTGATTGATGGAACTGGTATATGCAATCTTTTTTTCATTATCAGCATTGGCCATTGTTTAGGGAAACCCTTCCTATAAGTATATAGAGAGTGTTCCTACATGGGAACACCTGCCTGGTGTAGTTATTCGTGATAGTATCAGGACATTCATGGTAGGGAGTAATCGTAAAATATCTTTTGCATTTGGCCCAGCTACTTTTGAAGCTATGGCACCGCGTGATGGAATTGCTCCAGCAAATCAGGTTGGAGTTCATAGACTTGTTTGATTTGCTCTCTAGAAAATCAGGATACCCTTAAAAATACCCATAAAAACACATAAAATATAATTTATTCATACTCGGTAAGCATTAGGGCATCTTCACTGGGCCGACGCATCCCGTCATCGTGTCCGAACCGGTCCGTGCGAACGCGCAGGGCTTGCGCAGCGCCTCAGCGGACCGACCCATCCGGACAAACGTGTCCGGCTCGACCCATTCGTGCATCTAATCTGGCTAACGGTTGCGTTGGCCCGAACAAGCGTGGACTTCTCCACTGGCGCACCCGTCAGCCACCGCTTACCGGCGGCATTGATTCAGACGGGGTCAGCGGCACCGATTCAGGCGCGCTGCGCGGAAGGCTGATCGGCGGCATCCTGCGCCATCAATGGCGACGAGCCGACACATTGACCCACTGGGCGCTGCCTGTTTTACCTCGCCGGCATTAATGGGAAAGGATCGGGAAGCTACGCACCTTCACGGGCGTCTGGGCTATTTAACCCTGTGTCGTCGATGCCGCCCTCTTCACCTCTCGCCATCGCAAACCCTACCCTCCGGCACCACCACCGACGATGAAGACGTCATCGTGGCCGAAGAAGGGGAGGATCAACAAAAACCACGAGGCGTCTGGCTCTAGCAGCCAGCGCTCCTTGGCTGCCGGCCTTCCTCCGTGGTACATCCCTGCCGCCTCCGCCGCGGCTGGAGGATTTCCGTGGCCGCCCCATGGAGGTTCACCTTCCTCTGCGGGAGGGGGAGCACCGGGAGAGGCAGTACTTCCGCATCACGGAGTGCGAGCGCCGCTGGAGGGAGTGTCGGGGCATCAGGCACAACGACGTGTCCCTCCCCACCGGTCGGCACCTCAACTGGGACCGTGTCCTGGTGCCGCCCGTTCCCAAGAAGGGCAAAGGGCTCGAGGAGGAGATCCGCCGCCGGATCAGGAGCCACCCGCCAGCCCAATGGAGGGACGCTGCCTACCAATCCGAGGCGTACTGGAAAGAGTTCCTCGAGTGGGACTGTGGGAGCACAAGGTGCGGCGCGCCACCACCATCCGTCGTGACCTGATGCCGGGGGAGGTCTACCCCGTCCCCGACATCGACTCAGACGACGAGGGCGCCGTCAACCACTCCGACGCCGAGCTCTACAGCGAGGACGACAACGATGAGGAGGAGGACGACGACATCATCGTCAAGCAGGAGGTGGTGGACGACATCGCCGCGAACCTGCCCCCGGAGTACCGCGAGGTGCTGGCGCGGGGCTACGACGAGGACGCCTTCACCAAGCAGGCCATCGCGTCCAGCACGCAGGAGGAGGAAGCCCGGTGGGTCGGCTTCGAGGAAGCCGTCCAGCTCACCTGCATGATGGCACAGGCGAACGCCCAGGTTCCTCCACCGTCGCCGCTGCTGGGATGGGCGCCTCCGATCGCGCAGGAGGTGAGGATGGAGCTGGCGCACCTCCCGCACGGTTGGGCTCCGTGGCCTGTGCGGGCAATCAATCCACCTGCGCCCGCTCCCGCTTCGTCCCTACCGCCTCCCAACCTCTGAACGCCGCCAAAGTACATCGACCTCGACCCGCAGACGGACGAGGCGACACCGGCGCGCGAAGATCAGTAGCTAGGGTAGGGTAGTTTAAATATTGTTTTTATTTTGAATGTAAATTAGTATGAACTTTGAATTTAAATTATGTTTGAATTTGCTAAAAAAATGTTGCGCCCATATCGGACAAATGGGTCGCGCCATTGGACGCGGCTGGCCAGACAGGCTGGACCGCCGTCCCCATATCGACTACAGTCCGACCCAAACGGACAAAAACAGACTATTTGAGGCGACCAGATGGTCAGCTCGGTGGAGATGCCCTTACACCAGGATGGTAGGAGCAGGTTTAGAAACAGCTTGTTCCTTTGATAAAATTATCTATGCACTACAGGAAACCCTTACTACGCCGACGGCTAATGCCCGTCGGTATGGGTCAACAAGCCGTCAGCATAGCGCCGTCGGTGTATGATGGCGTTGGCGTAGAAGAATAGACCGTCGACGTAGCATTTGCCATCAGCGTAGCGTGCTATGGGCCCCGCTTGTCCCATAACAGCCGTTAGCGGCAGAAGAAATTACGCCGACGACCCGCCCGTGGCCTAGATTGCCACGTGGGAGCGTTTGGGCGCGCTTGGTAGGAGGTTACGCCGACGTCTTAGCCGTCGGTCTAGTTTTTTTATTTTTTTCAAAAAATAATTAACATTTTTTTAGAATTTTTTTCCAACTTTTAAAAATTGTTTGACTTGTTGATTTCACAAGCAATTTTTTACTCTAGGTATGCTTAATCTTGGTTAAATTGTACTAATGGTCAAACTTTTCGATCGGTCATAAATCCTAACATTACTCCTGCCCAACATGCTTAACTTTTCTGTTCCTTTCGAATAAGCTTTTAATAAAGAAATTAGACATTGTTGATAGTACTACCATATCAATCCTATTAACCCTTCGACCATATTGTCACTTGTCTTTATTTTTAAAATTTCAAACAATTATTTAAGTAAACAAAAATGAATAAGTAATAATAATTTTGAATTCACATGACAACAAAATAAATATGTTTTTTGCCTTTTTCTATTTAATATGGAATAATTCATATCTTTAAATTTGTAAATCGAAATCCAACAAATAATATGTCTAAATCGATTAGAAAAATTATAAAAATCCAAATATGACATCCATATCATATTTTCAATCATGCATCATGTATTATTAAATAAAATTTATTTAATAGTGTTCAAATCTTCAAAAAATCATATTGTGAATCTAAAAATGGTCAAAACGGTGGGCATCAAGATTCTTACCTATGTAATGATACTCGCTAAACTTGCATTAGATCTCCGAAAAAACATCATATTGTGAGTCTAAAAATGATTTTTTAAAAAATCATGAGCATTAGATGATGTACTTGTAGTTCAAACCAACCCACTTCGTACCAATTCGGCAGATATTTGTCTTTTTCACCAGGGATGGACTGAAAGGTTTGAGATATCCTGGTTGGGGCATTGTCCATGTAAGGTGGTCTAATATTTTTGAAAATAGGATAATACCATTTTAAAACTGTCATTTGATGGTTGCTTCACAAAACGCCCCGTTTTTTTTGCGCTCGGAAAATAGAAAATGGTTTTTCCGTATGATGAAAAGGAAAACATCCTCCTACAACATTGTTTGCCATCGCATGATGCACATGCATGCATAATATGGGCATAATATCACAAACTATTCCCTGATTCTAGCCATAACGTTGGTCATTTGACCCGAAAGCCAAGAAATCTCGAACATGATAGGTCATTTTATGAAGAGTTTTTTAAGACATAATCAATTTACCAAATTTGGTATTTTTTCTTGCAACTATGTCACATAATATGACATTACGTGCATTGTTTGAATAATTTTTAAATTTCTTATGCCCGTATCAAAATTTTCCCGTTTCAAACTATGGTCAAAACGACAGGCATGAAGATATGTGATGGGCCTCGCTAAAACGTGCATTGGATCTCTGAAAAAATATTATATTATGAGTCTAAAAATGATTTTTTTCAAAAATCATGAGCATTAAATCATGTACCTGTAGTTTAAACCGGACCCACTTCCTACCGATTCGGCAGACATTTGTCTTTTTACCAGGGATGGATGTAAAGGTTTGAGATATCCCTATTAAGACATTGTTCATGTAAGGTGATATAATATATTTTGAAAATAGGATGGTACCATTTTAAAACTGTTATTTGGTGGTTGCTTCACGTCCCGTTTTTTTGCGCTTGAAAAATAGAAAATGGCTTTTCCATACGCCGAAAAGGAAAACTTCCTCCTGCAAAATTGTTCGCCATCCTAGGATGCACATGTGTGCACAATATGAGCACAGTATCACAAACTATGCCCTAATTCTAGCCATAACATTGGTTATTTGACCCGAAAGCTAGGAAACTTCAAACATGATAGGTCATTTTGTGAAGGTTTTTTAGACATAATCAATTTACCAAGTTTGGTATTTTTCCTTACAACTATGTCACATAATATGACACCACGCGAAGGATTTACATTGTTCGGAAAGTTTTTGAATTTCTTATGTCCGTTCCAATATTTTTCCGTTTCAAACTATGGTCAAAACGGCGGGCATGAAGATATGTGATGGGCCTCGCTAAAACTTGCATCGGATCTCTGAAGAAACATCATATTGTGAGTCTAAAAATTATTTTTTCAAAAAATCATGAACATTAGATCATGTACATGTAGTTTAAAGTGGACCCACTTCGTGCTGATTCGGCGGACATTTGCCTTTTTCACTAGGGGTGGACGGAAAGATTTGAGATATCCCGGTTAAGAAATTGTCCATATAAGGTGGTCTAATATTTTTGAAAAATAGGATGGTATCATGTTTAAGCTATCATTTGGTGGTTGCTTCACAAAACGCCCCTTTTTTACGCTCGAAAAATAAAAAATGTGTTAATATGTAATGTTTTTATATTTTGTTTAATAAAAATATGTAATATTTGAGTTTAGTTAGATAGATCTTATTTTTCTGCAAATTTTAATATATTATATGTATTTTTCTGAATTAGAATGGCTTAGTTATGATTTTTTTAGTATTAAATGACAAAAGGGGGAAATAGCTATGCCGACGGCTTTGCCGTCAGCGTAGGTGTGAAACCTAGGTTGCCGTCGGTGTAGCGTTGACGCCATCGCATCGTCGTCGTGTCCTATTTACTATGCCGACGGCCGTCTACGCCGACAGCTATTTTTGCCTATGATGACGGCTTTTCTAGCCCGACGGCCCATTTGCTGGCCTGCCCGTCTCCTGCCGCTACGCTGACGGCCCTGACATTTGGCCGCCGGCACCTTAAATGTTTCCTGTAGTGATGTCTCCTGTCCAAGAGAATAAAATGTAATAGCTCAAGAATCCGGTGATCAACCATAGGTTTGGGTACATGATCCACCAAGTTTTCTTGTTCAATTACTGATAAGCAATACTAACTATTCCCTATGTTTTAAAATATAAGATGTTTTAGCTTTGTAAAACAAGTGTATCTAGACTACTTTTAGTATGTAGGTTCACTTAACTTTTGAGTGAATCTACACATTGAAATAAATCTAGATACATTTTATTCATAAATCTAAAACATTTTATATTTTGAAACGAAGGGAATAACATTTTGATTGATAAAAAAGGGAGTGTTCCTACAGTGTCCATGGTGTACTTGGATTCAGTATCACACCGTATGATCTTTAACATCCTTCACTCGGATCATCCTTCCTACATTTAAGCTCTTGCGTGGTGCCGGAAACTGACCCTTGCGAGGTACATGAGCAATGTCCATGGCAGGTCTTCAAACACCCGATGTACATCAGCAATGTACACAGTTTCACTAGCCGACGATATCAGCAGAACAAATAACATTTATTGATCTTCAGCGAGCATTAGGTACTCCCTCCGACCCATATTAATTGACTTGATTTATCAAAATTTAGATGAATCCAGACACTATTTAGTATATAGGTTCATCTAAAATTTGACAAATCAAAGTCAATTAATATGGGCCGGAGGGAGTAAAACAATTTCCTCATTTTACCCTTTAAAAGACATAAAATATAGTTTATTCATGTTCGGTAAGCATTACATAAGAAGAGCCTTAAAATACGCCTAAGAATAAAACTCCTATTTGCAGGTAATAACTACACCAACATACTTAAAACTAGGCCTAATAAGAACAAAACATAGATAATGAAAACTGAAAATTACACAAACTGCAGGTAACTCCTAATTGCGCTTAGCTACGCCAACATAGGGCCCATCCATGGTACCTATGTACAGCTTGCCATCAGGCCTCTCCATTATCTCTGATGGTTTTACTATCTTGGGGCCTCTCATTTCTTCGACGATCTTCCCGTTCGCTCCGACCCTCACAGCGAGGAGATGGTCAACGCCACGGGGCCGCTCATTCTTCTCGCCGTGTAGCGCCACCCAGTAACCACCTTTCTTGTCTGCCCTCACGTTGTCAGGGTAGCCCGGCAGGTCGGCGAAAGGCTCCATTGTGCCTGCCTTAGAGCCACTGATCCAATGCCTGAGTAGCTTGCATGGTCCTGTGGACGCCACCAGGAGGTGCGTCCGGTCGTAGCTGACGGCGACCCCGTTCGGGTAGGCCATGCCTGTCTGGAGCACGCTGACATCTTCCGTCTTCGGGTCGTACATCATGAGACGGCCCGACGCGTCATGTGTGTTGGTGACCGATTCGTGCTGCGACCTGTCGTAGTTCATGGAACTGTCGGTGAAATAGACTTGGCCGGTGATCTGGTCGACGTCGACCCCGTTGGTGAAGCGGAGAGGCATATCATTGACTCGGTCGACCAGCACCGTGGCCTCCCCGCCGCCGGGGCCGACCCGCATGAGCCCCTTGTATGCATCGGCCACGTAGAGGTCTCCAGTCTTGTGGTGGAACTGTAGGCCGAGCGGGCGGCCGCAGAGGGTCTCCCGGTTAGTCCCTGGAGTGAGCGGCGCCAGCTTGCACTTGTCCGTCTGGTAGGCTGGGCTATATGTGTAGGTTGTCCAGCCGAGCTCGTCGCCGTTCCACTTGAGGACGCGGCCGTCGGAGACGCCGCTGTAAGGGCCTTCGCCTTGCCCGTCGAAGGCGACGCTCTCTGGCCCTCGACCCGATCCGCCTGGTAGTGGTATGCGCTGGCTCCGGGTGGCGTCGATGCTGGGGACGGTGGCCGCCATGGCGGAAGGGAGGAAGATCATCACCATGATGACTAGCGCGGTTATCATCTTCGTGAGACGACTCATAGCGCACCCCATAGCTGCTCTTCCGCAGGTCGATCTCGTCGCTTTTGCTATCGAGAGGGCTGTTTCTATTCTGGGTCTATGTGTGCGATTTGGTCGATGACGCCTTGTTTCGTCTTGTGTGGAGAGAAGCACAAGGTGGGCGCCTCTTAATATGGCGTTCTGCGCGACCGTACCTGGGTGCTCCTCCAAACCGACTCGGTGCAGGATCGTCGAGTACGAACCCAGTTTGGTTCCTTTCTAGTCCTAGTAATTCTCCAAGTTGGACGCGGTGCTTACAGAGTTCGTTTGCCTTGTGCAGTCTAATTCTACACCTACACGCATATGGAATTCTGTTATGGACCGACCTGTGAATCACACACGCCCAGCTGCCGCCGGAGATTTCTCCAGGACAAAAGTGACGGGAACGAGTTATCCCACGGGTTCCACCTTCTTTTTTTTTTTACTAAAGTTCCTGTTTTGCTGAAAACATCCCGGCTACATAATGTCTCACTTTTGCAACATTGTAGCAAAAAAAAATTCGCTCCCAAAAAAATACTGTCCTCGCTGGAGACTTTGTAGAATAAATTTTAATCCTAGTGTAGCAAAACCGACTTCACCGGAGATATCGCCGAAAACATTGTCGGAGACTCGCCGGAAACCTAGTAGCAAAAACTTTGGCTTATTATAGCGAAACCACAGAATGGGTGTAGCAAAAATGTTCTTCTACCGCAGCAGAATTCACCGACGATAGCACCAGAGACCTCTATTGTAGAAAAACAACATATTTGTAGCAAAAAAATTATGACATTGTAGCATGTGGTTGAAGCACTTTTTCCACGGTGGATAAAAGCATACAAAAACACTACAGCACTTGGAAACGCCAAAAATAGCAAAATAAATATAAGTATGTAGCAAGATATGTGAATGTAGCAAAGAAAATACACCTAACATCCATGGCAACACCGTCGCCCAGTCCTACGCTGCTCCGGCGCTAAAGCTAGCGACGATGTCCGCGTGGGGAAAGCCATGGAAAGGGCGCCCCGTGAGGAGGCATGGCAATGGCAGACCAGTGCGCGGACCGCCCGCCCGAGTTAGGCCATGGCGATGGCGGTGCTGGTGGCGGAGCATCCATGCAACGACCTCCATCTTCAGCGATGGCTGGGCGCCGGGGAGTTAGGCGGCGAGGAAAGCAATGGCGACGACAGGCTTGTGCACACGATTAGGGCCATGGCAATGGCGGGGCCATTGGCGGAGCGCCATGCAATGGCGGCCTCCAACTCTGGCGACAACTCTAGTTTTGTTTTGGGCGGGACGTCATTCCTAGAGAGAAGAGGATATGCTAGCCACGAACAAAGATGCGGTTTGTGTGGGGCCTATCCATGATCTTCGCGTGCGCGTGAGAGGACCCGGGGGATGAAAACATTCCATCGCCCATATGATGTGTATCAATTTCCTAATGCCAATGATCATGTTTTAAAGGATCAATGAGCTTGATAGATAGATAAAGGGAGTGTGCATCCGTTGTGTTGTTTCAAATCTTGATAAGAGAGAGTGAATGTCTGCTGCTTCGAACTCTTTCTGGTCCCGAACCCGCGACGCTCCCGCGAGCGTCACAGGGACACCCGTGCGCCGCCGCCGCTCTCCTCCCTTCCCTCTCTCCCCTCCCTCGCCGTCGCCGGAGGGAAACCCTTGCTCGCGGTGTTGAGGCTCTTCCTCCTTCCCGCTTGGGCTCTAGGGTGGCACGGGCAACCCCCATGCGACGCGGGCTTGGTGATGGCTCCTGGCGGCAGGGAGAGCTGGTCCGACAATGACGGTGATGACGCGAAGAGGTGGTGGTGTGGCGCTGTAGTGGCGTTGTTTCGGTGTCATCTGCAGGGTCTGTACGGTGGTGGAGGACGGCATGCAGCAGCAGGAGGCGTCCCCCTGGATGTGTGTCGGTCCTACGGGTGGCTCATGGTGGTGCCGGCTATGGCCGGCAGGGCAGTGTTCCTGCGCAGCGGCCTCTGGCGATAGGGCTTCGCTAGCCTAGATCTGGGCCCTTCGACCCGATCTGGGTCTGAAGCGGGCCTAGCATGGCGGGAGTGCTCCCTGGAGGTGGTACGGTGGGGCAGGACGGTTAGGAGGGTAGCAGCGACAGCGGCCTTCTTGCAGCAGCGTGGCGGCGGGGGCTTTACATACCCAATTTGGGCCTAGCCGGGCCAGAGGGCCCGATGTGCCCCTGTTGCCGCGTCCGGTCGGCAACGGCCTACGACTATGGAGGACGGTCTCCTCCAGGTGGCCGTGCTGATGGCCCTCCTTTTGCGACCATCTCTACCCCATCCATATCGCATGCCACACGAGGAATATCAATACACGGGCGCGAGTCCGTGGATGTCGGGGCAGCGGCCCCGGAAGGTGGACTGCACGGGCGTCTTGACGACATGGCGGCATTGTGGTGGTGATGGCCCATCTCTTTGGACCATGTGGGTGGCAAGGAGTGGGTATCGGGGCTCCTGGTGGTGGCAGCACCTAGATCGCGTTTGGAAGCTCGGCACGAAAAGTGGTGGAGGTCCGAGGTACCGAATGTGGCGAGAGTTTTTCTGGACGAAAGCCCAGCGATTCCGCGCTGACAACGACGACGCCTGTGGTTATCATGACCCTCTTGGGGCGTTATTGTGGCTACTCTCACCCCATTAGGTCTCCAGGTGAAAACCCTAGACGCTTGGGGCGTCGTTACCTTGGAGTCGTTGTTGTGGAGCTCCGGTCTCCTTAACCTCTGAAAGTACAAAGGAAGTCGCCTAGAGGGGGGTGAATAGGCTTTTAAAAATATTACGGTTTAGGCTCAAGTAAATACGGAATAAAACTAACGTTTAATTTATTGAGCATAAAACCTAGCCACTAAGTTCACCTAAGTGCACCAACAACCTATTCTAAGCAATACAAGCAACAAGGTGATAGCAATATATAAATACTTCAAGCACGATGGCTATCATAATGTAAAGTGCATAAGTAAAGGGCTCGGTTGAGAGATAACCGATGGACGCGAAGACGAAGATTTGTTTCCCGAAGTTCACTTCCAAAGAAGCTACGTCTCTGTTGGAGAGGTGCGATGGCGCAATGCTCTCCGAACGCCACAAATGGCTCACCTAGAGGTGTGGTGGATCGATGCTCACCCAACGCCACACAAGGCCTCACCCCGGATGCGGAAGCATGCAACTCACCGACGCCACAAAAGGCTCACCCTATTCTCCCGAGTGTGCACCACAAAAGGCGGGCACTCGCTCCACTATGGGACGCTTGAGGGCGGTTACCGAACCCGTACAAGATTGGGGCTAACTCCATAACTCAATTGGAGGCTCCCAACAACAAAGCCACAAAAGGCTACAATGCCACAAAAGGCCAACAATGCCACAAAAGGCTACAAGACCACAAAAGGTCAACAAGACCACAAAAGGTCAACAATCCAACCACACAACCGTCTAGGGTTCCAAGGAACCCAAGAGAAACAAGCTCACAAGCTTGAACTCGCCGAATCTCCGAGGAGAACTCAAACCAATGTACCAAATGCAAGGGCAAGTCATTCTCTCCCAAATTACAACAAAGCTACAAAAGCTATTGGGGGAATAAGGGAGGAAGAACACAAGAGGAGAACACAAAACTCTCCAAGATCTAGATCCCAATGATTCCTTCACAAAGAAGGGATTTGGCTTGGGGGGGTTGTAGATCTAGATCTCCTCTCTCAAATCCCTCAAAAAGATGCAAGAATCATAGGAAGGGAAAGGGAAAGGGAGAGGGAAAGCTTCTTCAAGGTTAAGAATGGAGGAGAGAGAGAAATCCAAGAACCAAGAAGAAAAGCTAGTGCCCACGAAGGGGAAGAGGAGCCCCTTTTAAAGGGCTCCCAGATCTGCCCGTTATGGGCATTCGCGACTCCTGGCCGGAACTTCCGGTGGGAGGCCGGAAGTTCCGGTGGCACACAGCCAACGGTCAAAAACTGCAGAGCGAGAAACTGAAAAGGCGAATCCTGGTCGGAACTTCCGCCGGTTCACCGGAACTTCCGGTGGGAGCAAAACTTCCGGTGGAAGTTCCGACCGAAGTTCCGACAAATAGACATATTCAAAAAAGAAGGTTACTGAACATGAGCGGAACAAGAGCCGGAAGTTCAACCGGAACTTTTGGCGGCAACTAGGCCTGAGCGGAACTTCCGGTCCCTGGCCGGAACTTCCGGTGGGAGCGAAACTTCCGGTTGAAATTCCGACTGAAGTTTCGTCAAATAGCACATCCAAAACAGAAGGTTACTGAACGTGAGCGGAAGAAGACCCGGAACTTCCACCGGAACTTTCAGCGGCAAAGATGCCCTAGCGGAACTTCCGGTGGGAAGCCGGAACTTCCGGTCAGGGAAATTCCAGAAACCAGAAAACCAGAAACGCAATAACTTTTGCATCCGAACTCCAAACGGGATGAAACCAATTTTGTTGGAAAGATAACGACGAATAGAATCCAAGGTGTGGAGCCGGAAAATACCATGAATATATATGTGAAGTATCCCCCAAGGTGTGGAGCCGGAAAACTCGCAAGATCAAAAACTACAATAAGATATGCAAGTGAAATCCTTATTTGAACTAGAGATTGTTATGATGATGACCACAAGCTCTAGATCCTCTCATGGACAAGAACCAAATAACAACCAAGAAAGATGATGCTATGAATGCAAAGGTTTGAGCTCTTTCCGAACGATGCAAACGAGACACCCGCTTGAGAGCCCCTCTTGATAGTACGGCTATCTATCCTAAACCTGGTCTCCCAACTAACAACACGAGACCAGCAAAAGAGAAGCCCTATCAACATATCTTTGCCTTGAGCATCCCACTTGAACTTGATGTAGACCGTCGTGTTCTTCTATAGTGGGAACACCTTTCTTGTTTGCTCTTGCTCGCTCTTGCTTGATGAAGACTTGCAAATTGCTCATCCATACTCCATGGGGAAACCTCTTCTTGAACTTTTTGTCTTCATCACTCCATGAACACGAGGATGGCAAGCTTCAAGCATGAGATCTTTTAGAGATGGCGCATCTTGAGCTCGCCCTTCTTCATCCCTTCTTGAGATTGATCCATCTTGATGCAACTCGTTGCACATGCCTTGATCAACCTTCAAGCTCCTTCTTACTTCATGATTCCAATGGGCACAAAGCCCTTGGACATTTCTTCATCTTCCAACCTTGAGACCAACACATGGCCCAAGCGATGCCAATGGACAAACCTACAAGTGAAACTCAATTTACACGTTAGTCCATAGAGATTGTCATTAATTACCAAAACCACACATGGGAGCATACATGCCCTTTCAACCTCGCCGTCTTCGGTGGCAAGCTAGTTGTTTCTTAGGCTTCGTAGTTTATCTTTGATCTGCTTGTAAGAGGAACTACTTATCACTTTGTATCGTTTTAGTCGTATGGCTTTATTTATAAAAGGGAGCGAAAGCCTATTTCGAGATGTTTTAAAGGATCTCAAATAATCCAAATGATCATGTTTAATCCCTATAATTTTCATGTTTTGGCTAATGATCATGATCATATGTATTCTTTGGGTTAAGACATAATGCTTTTTGTCATTGATGATTGAATAAGTTTTTCCCCTCTTTTCACATCTATTTTTTCAAAGTGAGACTTTTGTTCATCAGCAACCTGGGCCACGCACGACCTGAATTTTCCTACAATGGAGATTGAAATGTTATCATGGTCGTCAAGTTTCAAATTTATAGTCCATGTACATTTTATTAACATAGATGAGTACTTTATGATATGCATACTTGAAAAATATGACAGCGTGTATCAATCGATGAAGACGCAGAGGGTCATACTCCTTTTCATAAATAAAAACATACAAGCAAAAATGCATATCCAGTTTTGCAGTAATAGATAATGGCTGTTTGCCTATCCATGTTAAATTTGAACAAGATGTCCTATTTGTCTTTCTTGCGGCATATGAGTTTGAATCTTGAAGAAGATGGCAATGAAGAGGAGAGACCGGAATGAACTCAGTGTAGTCGTCGTGCGCGAGCACCGGGCAAGACTTGGAGGCCATGTGTGTTTGTCGACAAGATTAATGGTCACCTCTCTGCTTCACCAATGAGGTTGATGTAAACCAGATTACCGGCCAAGTGTACTTCACAGACAGTTCCATGAACTACGATAGGTCCCAAGTTCAAACACGAGTTGATAACAAATACAATACACATGACTCAACGGGCCGTCTCGTGGTGTACGATTCCGAGACGGTAGATATCGGCTCTCCAAACTAGCATTGCGTACCCAAATGGTGTTGCTATCAGTACCAACCGGACACACACCATGGTTACGTCAATTAGGATTTAGGACGTGCAAGTTACCAAGGATTTTGGTGCAGTCGTGCAGAGGCTCCAAGACAGGCACATCGGAGCCTTTTGCCGACCTGTCTGGCTACCCTGTATCGATAGCCATCTGCTCGATGTGAGGGTCCAAGCGAGTAAATTATAAAAAATCACCATAATTGGGGCAAGGATAACAACTTCTCACAAAAAAACCACCAAAAAATATGCATTTTGGTGGGTGTTTGTTACCCTGATCCCTATTATGATGGTTTTTTATAATTTACTTGGGTCCAAGCTAACGTGAAAATACTTGAAGAGATGAGAGGCGCTAAGAAAGTAAGACCATCCAAGATGATGATGAGGGACAATGGCAAATGGTGCACAGGTACCATGGATAGTTCGTCTAGTTTTCTTCCTCGGTGTATTTTTTGAAGTTTCTAAAAACATCTAATTTCATAGTTTATATATCCAAATAGAAATTGGAATTGGGTAGAATCCTCTAATTCCCACAACAAATTCTACGCCATCCAAACAACAGAATTCAAATTGCGAGCCATTTTTTTCCATGCAGGATTTATAATTCTCACCTAATTTATTTTCTGAATTTAATTCTGTGCAGTATTAGTGACAGATATTTTTGTATGTTCTGAAGTATCAGGGGAATTCCTGATATTTACAACTTGGAAAAGGTTGTCAGTAAGTTAAAGATCATGTAATTCAGCAGAGTAGCAATCACAAGTTCCGAACCCTGTTATTCACCATAACCTACTTTGTATTGTCTTTTAAGCCGTTGAATTGTTGGTTTAATGTATAAAATTAGATGTAATCAATTATCTTATGTAATTCAGCAGAGTAGCAATCACAAGTTCCAAACCCTGTTATTCACCATACTACTTTGTATCGTCTTTTAGAGCAACTCTAACAGACGGTGGAAAACCTCGCGTGCGAAAAATAACCGTCAATATAGCGCACACGGCTGTTTTTCCTCCAAGCGGCCGCTGCAAACTTACGCGCGTGCTAAAAAAATTCCCGCACGCGGCATTTTGCGCTCCATGACGCATCATATGTGTTGTACGCCTGCCAGCACACGCTATCTCAGTGACACGCGCGAAGACCAATTCCCGCCGAAAAATCACCTGCGCCCGTGCTGTCCTCATTTCCCTCTCCCCATTCCGCCGGCGCCACCGCTTCGATTCGCTGCCGAAAGCGCCTCCGTGCGTGCAGTAGCTACGGATCCGCAGCCGCCGCGCCTCCCCACACCTTCCGCGAGCTCGCCACTGCGCGAATCGGAGCGAGCTGCCCGCGCGATGCTTCATTTTTGCACCACCGCCGCCGCGCCTCGGAGCTGCCGCGGTACCGCGCTGCCCGCGTCGCCATGTCCTCCTCAAGCCGGGATGCTACTTGGCACACGCTACGTGCTCGGCACAATGTCCGTCGCAAGGTATGTTTCTCCGTCGTCGGCCGCGCCATATTTTAGCTCCGGTAGACGAAGTGAGTGTATTTTTGTGCTTGTAGAGGATCTCGTATGATTCATCTGACGATGAACTAGAGCTTGATAAAGAGGAGAACATATCGATACTATTATCTTGGCGAGCGACGAAAGAATCGAAGCGCGGTGGCTCGGGTTTTGGTAGGTGCAAGTTGTGGAGGGAAAGGATCGGAGGGCACGAGAGGTTGATGCGGATGTATTTTAGCGACAATGCCACCCTTCCGGAGGAGTATTTTCATCGGCATTTTAGGATGAGCATTGGTTTGTTCAGGCGCATTTGTGAAGTGGTGACCAATTATGATCGGTTCTTTGAGCGGAGGAAGAATGCTGCCAGAGAGGTTGGGCATAACACCTACCAGAAGGTGATCGCCGCCTTGCGTATGATGGCATACGGTATACCGACAAATCTTGTTGATGACCGCTTGCAATGAGTGAGAGTCAAGCCATTGAGTGTGTCAAGCTCTTTGCCGTTGCAATTGTGCGTGTGTTTGGCGTCGTCTACTTGAGAGTCCCCAATGCCGAAGACACGGCTAGGCTTTTGGGGGAGAACAAGGCTCGAGAATTTCCTAAAATGCTTGGCTCTATTGATTGTATGCATTGGAGTTGGAAGAATTATGCGGCGGCATGGCATGGATTATTCAAAGGTCACAAGAAGAATTACACTATCATCCTTAAAACCGTGGCAGATTATAAGACTTGGATTTGGCATGCATTTTTTGGAATGCCCGGTTCCTGCAACGACATCAATGTTTTTCAACGGTCTCCTCTTATGTCAAGGATTGCATTGCGTGAAGGTCCACAAGTGAAGTTTGAAGCAAATGGCCACACATACAACTATGGCTATTATCTTGCCGATGGCACCTACCCAAGCTGGCAAACTTTTATGAAGCCGGTTCACAAACCCAAAGGCAAGAAAGAAAATGATTTCCACGCCGCACAAGTGGCGGCTAGGAAAGATGTGGAGAGAGCCTTCAGGATTTTGCAAGCCCAATTTGCTATTGCCAGAGGACCAGCTAGATTTTGGGACCAAGAAAGTCTTTGGTACGTCATGACAGCTTGTGTCATCATGCATAACATGAAGATAGACGATAATCGTGGCAAAGATATAGATCGCAACCACCACTATGACTTGATGGGGATTCCCGTGCAAGTGCATAGGAGAGAGCACAGGGTGGCGCGTTGCATTGCCTCATATCATTCCATTCACGACAACAAGACCTATGATAATCTTCAAAAAGATCTAATCGAGGAGTGGTGGAAATGATTTGGGCACAACGTTGAGGTCTTCTTTTATTTGTTGTTTGTTGTATTGTGAAAACAATTTCTATATTTGTTGTATTTTATTCACGTATCATTTGGTATCATTTGGTTGTGTTGTAATAATATCTAGTCAATTTTTTGTTTCATTTATTTTGATTTGTTTGATCTTATTAATGCATATATGCGTTGTGAAAGCTGTTTTTGCGCGCCGCATTTAGCGCGTCCGCTAGATGGAGAGGGCGATTTTCGCATGCGAAGTTTTTCAGCGCTACATAGCGATTTTCACTTTTCAGCGCTACATAGTGATTTTCACGAGCGAGGTTCAGCGTCCGTTGGAGTTGATCTTAAGCAGTTGAATTGTTGGTTTAATGTACAGTATAAAAATTACATGTCATCAATTATCTTACCCGCCCAAACTTGTGTGCTGCAGAATCTGACGAGGGAAGCAAGGAGAAACAGAGAACTGTTCACATCACAGATTAAGCAGAGCAAATGCCCTCACATGATAACATGATGTAGCCCTGCCATTATCACAACCCAAGTAACACCGTTTATCTTATTTATAGCCTTGAGAGTAACAGCCAATTACATTTGCAGGGTTGATATAGGACACATAGTCATCATGGGTACAATCATGCACTAGTTATATATTAGCTCGCTCGATATCAGCTCACACAATGACATCTGACCACACCGGGACTGGAGCACAACTAAAGATATCATCATAGGCATGGGTAGCAGAACCTGCACCGCGATGAAGCAATGGTCAGTGGAGGTCAAAACATTATGCGTGGAAATTCAAATGGGAAGAATTAGCTTTGTCCAGGCCCCTCAGCAGAGTTCACTACACACAAACATGCAAAACAGGGCATAATTTCTAGATGTACTTGCGTTGGATGACTTTTAGTTCTTTTATTAGCAGTCGTAGAGCACAGGGAAAAACAAAATCCCCACGAGCAGAATGAATCATCAAGTTGAAGCATGAAACATCAACAAGCTAGCGATTTGTTTGAGTGTTTGATGACTGTCCAAGTTTTAAAACCATTCCCCAAACTGTAAATTGCAATACATCCATTGCTCCATAAATAATGTGACCAAATATAGATTTACGAACAAACAAGCTGTACACGGTTCTAATAAAAAACAAACTATTCAATGTTGTGTGGTAAAAAAATAACTATTTGGCTACATTACATGACCAAAGCAACCTTACTTTTTAGTACTGAACTGAATCAAATAAGGTTACAACTGCGATGTTCAGTAGCGACCAGAACCAATCACACCATGGTTATCTCCAATCAAGGAACAGAGTTCAAGGTTAAAGTATTCCCACGCAATAGTATTATCGATCAAATTATCAAATCGTACAAGACCTGGAACCTACAAAGAAAACAAATACCTAACAAAACACCGGTATCACTAAGTAATCCTCGAGATTCTTGCTCACACTAGAATAATCGACAAGAAACATGGTACAAGGCTAAATATCAGCAGTCAACAAATCGTCTATCACTAATCCACCGTATTATAACTACAACACACAAGAATATAATTTTTCAATCAGCAAAGCAACACTTCAATAGAAACTCAGGAGTACAACAGAGTTCCTCAACCTTAGTTCATCGAACTTCAAGACAACATATGGCCATAGTTCAAGAATACAATTATGTGCAAAAGCTAAAAATTGACATGCTGGTGGCTACCTGCTCTAGGTGACTTAGCATAGCAATATCAAAGATGCTACTCCGAAATTCGTATCACATCGACAAAGGGGAATCATATTGAGACAGTAAATGAAGCATAAGGAAGCAAATTAAGGCACCACAGAAAGAACTCTCTCCAGAAATCAACCAATCAATCCCAGGAACCCAACATGTCAAACCCTTCGAAATTGACGATCGCCGATTATACAATACTTATTCCACTTTCAGTAAAGGACATGAAGCGATGAATAGAGGGGAAATTGACTTACATGGATGGGGCGATTAGACTAGTTGTAGTAGAGCTCGAGGCCCATGCCGTCGTGGATCTCGTAGTCGCCGAGGGTGATGTGGTCCTTGTAGATGGTGTACCACTTCTGGATGCGGATCTTCTCGGGCCTCGTCCCGGTCTGCGCCGCCACCAGCTTCTTGAGGTCGCCGATGGTGTCGTCCTCGTTGCACTTGACGCGCACCTTCTTCCCGAGACGGTCGTTGAGCACCACCTCGATCATCTTCACTACCCCTCGATCGATCGGCCGCCGGCCACCTGCCCCTCTCGATCAAACCCTAGCTCCGGCGAGGCTGCGGCTTCCCCCACTTTTTTTTCTTCTGTGGATGAGATTTGGGCTCGCAAGAGAGTCGTCCTCGTCTCTCTTTCTATTCGTTGGGAGAGAAATGGACGGGCAAGATTCCACGCAACCGGAACACCACTTGGTCAGTGCGTGGTGACCCGGCCAGGTCACTGTCAGCGCCTATGTTTTGGGAAATGATAGTAGGACCGGACTACCTGGCGGCGCCGCATCAGCGTGTTTCGGTGCGGCGGCTGCTTTGCTGCCGGGCCAGGCTAGCTCTACAATGCACTTCAGCTGAACCACTCGGTTCAGACCACAAGCGAACACAGAAAAACAAACTATTTGTAGGTCATGGACTGGCGCTGCAGTAGAAACAGATACAAGCAGCCCCAAAAGCTGCTAGCTGTAAAATCACATCTGAATGCATCCAAAAAGATGGTACAAATACATACATCTTCATCAATTTTATACTCCCCCAAGTGAAACATATGATACTAGCTACACAAGTGCCTATGATGATCAGTTTTTGCATGTGCATGAACCGTATATTTGACATTATCTTAGGACATCATCAACTGATTTTGTGGCCATTGATTTCGCTCACTCCCCCAAACATCATTACCTAAAAAAAAGAATAGCAGTTTAGCTTGTTATCAAATTAATTTTTCATGAACACCCCAAATCACAGCTACTAAATATAACTCTCAGGGCATCCTAGTAGGAGCTACCAGATTAAGCAACCATAATTATCAGGTTATCTATATACTTATAAAACAGCAATTGCCAGATTATCCGAGTAGCAATACCAGACTAATTAGTCACAATTATCATGTTATGTACATGTAACGATTATCAAATTAAATAGTCACAATTATCATGTTATCTATGTACTTATAAAAAGCAATTGCCAGTTTATCTTTGTAGTAATTACCAGATTAGTTAGTCATAATAATCATGTTGTTTACGAAGCAATTAATTAGTCACAGCTACCAGTTATCTATGTAGTTGATATCATGTTGTTTGTAAAAACCAAGTACTAGATTATCCCAATACCATTTCCCGGATTAATCATTCATAGTCACCGGGGCTAGATATGTAGCAAATACCATGTGGATCCCAATAAAATCTTCCAGATTAAACAGTCTAAATTACCAGATTACATAGATGTGATTACCAGGCGGTTGGCTGCTCCATTTGCACCACGCCTTTGTGCCCGTGAACATCTGTTGCCAAGATGTAGACAACCCGCCTAGCAGTCCTCCTCGCCCTAGCACGCTGGTACAAGCACACACATCGTATATGCACATACGAGCAAAGCTAAGCAGGCTGCCTAGCAGCTCTCGACCAATAGGACTTTGGCACACCTAACTAGCTAACTAGTACTCCCTCCGTTTCAAAATATAAGATGTTTTAAGTTTGTGAAGCAAATGTTTCTAGACTATTTTTAGTATATAGGTTCACTCGGGTTTGGAGTGAATCTAGACACTAAAAAAAGTTTAGATACATTTTCTTCACAAATCTAAAACATCTTATATTTTAAAACAGAGGGAGTAGGTGTGAGGTGTTGATGCGGCTACTGCTTGCGTGCGCTTTGAAGAAGTAGGAATGGAAGAATGCACGACATCTAAAGCAGCTTTTTTTTTTTGAAAAGAGTATATATTAATATCACAAGGACATCAATTACATCCAGCCTTTATAATAACGCATGCCCTAACGGCTCTATAGATACACACATCTCAGAAAAAAGAAAGAGAAATTACAAAAAAAAAGTCCCGCTACAAAGAACTAATCCTCAAAGAAACGACAGTGACACCATCAGAACAACACCAGTAGTCCTCTACTCCAATAACAACGCCTTCAAGAAGAAAACAGTGCCCAAACACCGTCGTTGCCCGACCAATGGTCATAGGTTTTTACCCTGAAGAAAGTCCTTACTCACAAAACAATGCCTTCAACAAGGTCATTGCCAGGCACAACCAGCTAAGGCCAGACCTTGGATTTTTATCCTGCAAGATAAGACTAGGAACTCCCCTGTGTTGTCTTCCCGCACCAGCAGTCGCTTCAACGAGTCCCAGATCACGCAGCCAGATCTCCGTCGCCACAAGAACAAAAATCTCCATTGCTACCCTCAAATTTCCGCTTTCCTGACCTTCTCCGCATCTGACATCACCATGGCTCTACATGGCACTAGGTGGGAACAAACAACAGAGCTTCGCAACGCTCCCGCTGAAACCAAACGGCCAGAAAAACAAGGTGCGTGCGACCGAATACCTTCCGATCCAGCAATCTCCAGGCATGATACGCCCATGGGAGTTCGCCGGCGGAGCCTTCCGGAACCCGCCTCTCCAGACCAGATCAAGGAGGGCAGACATCAAGCAGATCTTCGTCTTCGTGTGAAGGAAATCAAAGGACAACCACCTTTATTAGATCCGACACAACGATCCCCACGCCGCCGGTCGGTTCCCAACCGTGCCGCTACTGGCCGAGGCCAGAAGCACCCGATCTAGATGGGAATCGAGATCCACGACCAGCCTCCTCCGCCTGAGAGGACGATCCAAGGGTGGCAATGGCCGCCGCCTGGTCCAGATCGCCGTCCGACCACCGCGCCCTAGCACATCCGCTGGTGCCGCCCCAGCAGCCCAAGTCCACGTCACCCCCTCCCTTAGCGCCTTTGGCACCAGGGGCCTCCGCCACCGCGGCCACGTCGGCGGCAGCGGCGGAAGGGAGACAGGAGATGGGGAGGAGAGTTTTGGCGGCGGCGACAGGGGCCCCCGGCGGCGCCCTGGGGCGCGCCACGGGAGGAAGGGGTATCGCAGGAGGGAGGGGTCCTCTTTGGCGTTTCCTAAAGCAGCTGTACAAGCTATGAACAAGAACGAACGAGAACAACAGTGGCGTGCCGATCTAGGAGAAATCTCACGGTGCGGTTGATGCCTCTTGGTGAGCAGAGCGAGGTCGATGACCAAGCCGTCCAGGTCAAGCACTCGAGGCATAGGAGGCAATTGGAAGTCCCTCAGCAAGGATCATCACGTCCAGGACCTCCCGTGTGTGCGACGAAAATGGAAAGCTCTAGCACAAGCGCGCGCACACACCTGTCAACGGCGCATAGAAGGACCACGGAGTAGCAGGGGCTCACCATGCATTTGAAGCTTGTCCAACGGTGACCACATGGAGCAGGCTGCGACCATGAACACCCATGGCAGGGACATCAATACCGGCCTCGCGAGCACGTCCGCATCAGCGTCAGCGCTGCCTCCCACGCATCCATCACAGACTGAAAGGTCATTGAACATGCCCTGGGGCCGCGTCTGTACTCTTTGTCGCCGCGCACCCATCAGCCGCGCGTCGGACCGCGCCGCCGTCGTGCCCAGAAACTCCCGTTCTGACCGCGCCGCAGCCGTGTATCGGACCGCATCACTGTCGTGCCAAGCAACCACGCTCTAACCGCTTTGCCGTCGCGCCTAGAAGCCATGAGTTAGACTGCTCATCCTCCGTAGTGACCAGCAACTGTGCCTCCATCTCCCCTAGTAGCCCATGCTTGCGCGACATCGCCTCCTTCTCGGCGAGGTCTTCGCCTCCAGTGAGGCTCATCGCGACCTCTTGGCGTGGTGTGGCTGTCCTACGGCGGCCTCGACCTTTGTCATGGGGCTACGCCGACGGTGCCACCAGCTGATGATACCTGGCCATCAGGTCGGGCCTTGGTTGGCCGGCCCGCAGTCCACGAAGAAAGCATGACACATTCCTGACTCGGGCCATGGCATGCTATGCCCGTGCCGGCCCGCCAAACAACGGGGTCGTGACGGGGCCGCGATATCAAGTATGCTGGCTGGCCTGGCATGACCCGTTTAGCATGTGTCCATCGAGATTTCGAAATATAGATGCAAGAAGAGGATGCCGGGGGAGTCGAACTTGAGACCTACTACTCTCCCGCGCTCCACCTAACAACTGGACCGCTGTACTGTAGCTGCTATACTATAAATTTGGTTGATATTGAAGGTAATTTTGACGGGCCAACGAGAAGAAGCAATGGGCGACGTGCTTCACGTGCCATGGGCCGGCCCGCCAAGCGTTTGTGCCGTGCCCGGGCCACAGGGTGAGGCACTCATGCCGGCACGGCCCGTCCGCGAGCTTGATGGGCCAGGCACGTCAAGTGATGTGGACATCCCATCTATTGATACAACCGTGGTACCTACATCTACACACATAAAAGGACATATCACTCGATCTCGTGCCAAATAACTTAACTATCAGGTACTTTCGTTTTTTGGAACTATTCCTCACATACATGAGAATATGATGTTGCCTAAATCAGATGTATTTCTTACTCTTAGGAATAATGGACCAAGCATGGATGAGAGGGACAAGCATTGGAGCATGGCCATGCATGGAGATGGCAGCAAGCATGTGATGTTTCAAGAGAAGGCCACGAATAAAGATTTCAGAACTTTGAGGCCTCCATAATGAAGAAAGAAGGCTTGGACGAAATATTCAAGATTAATACTTCACAAATTCGTCCATAGCTTAATATGGTGCTGCGACACCTTTAATTTGGGCCAGGCCCATGTAATTTTTGCAGGATTTTAAATAGCCACTTTTTAGAGTCCGTACTTGAGGGGAAAAGGACTTCTAGGGTTGGATTCGGCCACCACTTCCATGGCTGGCCGAAACCCCACATTTTCCTCCTTAAATACTCCCCATAGCCGTCAACATAGACTCGGATTTTGTTTAGACATTAAGTTAGCCATCATAGCAACTTCGCCAAGGCTCGAGCATCACAGAGGCCTCTTGTACTTCGTACATATACAGGATCCCACCTTTTCAATAAAGCTTTCCTCTTAATCCGCAATATCTTGATTGCAATATTGGTTCTTACTTGTTCTAAATTTCAGGTAGGAATTAAGACCCTCGCTGGTCAGGCTGATCGTGTTCCCGCAGGATCGGTAACCTCCAGGAGATTGGCCTAGCGATTGCATTGGCGCTCGTGCTCGTACGTGTAGTCGGATCGTCAAGCCTGAACTCCACCAAATCGACTATCACCATCTCATCGAAAGATCGAACACCTTTGCCCTGTCAAGTGGTATCAGATTTCAGGTTGCTCGGCGAGATTTTACTACTTTCATAGATTAGATCTATTTTACTTATAACCCACAAAAAAGCCAAAACCACAATTAGAGTTTAGATCCATCCCATCACCAATCTACGCCTCGCATTATCTTTTTAGTTTTTGCATTGTTGAATTTGTGTCTGCATCGTTGCGTCGAGTTGCTGGTCTTAGTGTCTCGTCCCTTAGAGTTTCGAGTTCTGATCACAGTAGTCACCGCCACACTCGCAGATCACCGCCACCATATTCCGCCACCATATTCCGCCGCCATACACCCAGCCACCATAAACCCTAAAACTCCGCCACCGGCTTTCCTACCGCGACACGGATCCGATCACCTTTCCTGCCGCGGCACGAGTCTGAGTTGAGTTATTGTTTCCTAGTTATTTCTTTTTACTTTCCTTCTTTGTTGTTTCCGTGTTAAGCTAAAAGTCCGTGTCGAGCTCAGAGTTCGGTCGTAAGTCCAGAAGGAGAGCAAAAAAAAAGTCTAAAACCGCCTCCAAAAAAAAACTTTTCTGGCTATACTGATTTTCGGCCCCGGGGATCACTTCTCTCCATCGTCCGTTATAGCGACATTTTTTTGGCGCCTGCACGCTTTCCAGAGCATAATACAAAAATTTTGATTTTTTTTGGGGCTAACCTATTTTTAGACCCTGTAGATCAGTTTTAGACACTCGCCATCATAGTGATTTTTAGCATCTCGGTTCGCTTTTCAGGGTGCCATATCATCATCCATTGCTTGTTGTGTCGCGTCGTGACATCGTTGGTGATCTAGGCTCGCGTCTCTAGTACGGTCTAGCCTAGGACCAGCATAGTACCGTCGTTGAGCATTCTTTCAACTTCTGCATTGATGTTTTGATAATTGCTAACCCCTTTGCTAAGCCTTCCCAAAGCTCCACAGATATTCTCCACGTGCGGTGTCTCGACTCCCGGTAATCGCTCGGTTCAATCTCTGGACCCACTGATCCTCGTGGTTGCACATCGCCTTTTCCTGCTGTTTGGTAAGAACTTGTAAGAGCTTCGTATATTGCTTGACGGATTACGCGTGCCTTCCACCATATTTCCGTAGTATATACCTGTGCTTTTTAAGGACTAACCATGACAGATACTTCGCGGAACCCTGCCACAATGACGAACCAAGAACTACATGCCCACTTCTCCGAGCTCTTGGTCGGTCGCGCTGAAGATGTGGATGCACGCCTAGGGGAGTTCGACACCAAGATCACCAACGCCATGGACAAGATCGATGGGCTCGAGAAATCCTTCAACGACAAGCTTGACGCTCGGTTCAAGGAGGTTTTGGCCAGATTGCCGACACCCGCACCCGCACCCGTCCCATTGGCACCTCGGCATGGCGCATTCCGATCACGGGTCGGACTGCTGGTTTGGCTGCCGCCGCACCTCAGGCGGCTACCGCTGCAGCTGACGCACCTCAGACTTCCGCCGCGGCTGCTGCTGCGACATTGGGGAGAGATGACAGGTACTACTACGACCCCGACGACGACGATCTGTTTGACGAGGAGGTTGAACAACCTCCACACCCTGCTGTCGTCCCCGACATTACCACCGCAACGCTCGACCATCGGTACGTGATGATGATCATGTTGCAAAGTTTAAATTAAATATTCCATCTTTTGAGGGTAAATATAATCCTGATGCATATCTTACATGGGAGATGGAAGTAAAACAACATTTTGCATGTTTAAAATATCCTGAGAATATGCGTGTTAGTGATGCTACATGTGAATTTACTAAATTTGCTTCCCTTTGGTGGTCTGAGTATTGTCTTTTAAATCCTACTACTATTCCTAGTACTTGGACTGCTTTAAAAACTGCTATGCGTGTTCGTTTTGTACCTCCCACTTATCAACGTGATTTACTAAAGAATCTGACACGTTTAGCACAAGGGAAAAAAATCTGTAGAAGAGTATTATCAGAAATTTCAAACGGGATGGTTCGGTGTGGTCTTGTTGAATCTACTAAACAAATGCTTGCACGTTTCTTTGGTGGATTAAACAAGGACATTCAACATATATTAGATTATAAGGAATATAATTCTATCACTCGTTTGTTTCATCTTGCTTGCAAAGCTGAACGTGAAATGCAGGATCGCCAAACACCATGGAGGAGGACTAATAATTCCGCAGGTCGCACATCCACTTGGACATCCCGACAATCAGCGCCTCTTTCTCGTGATTCGCCACTATCTACTACCACATCCAAGGCCACCACAAGATTTCCAGCCGCTCCTCCACCGTCATCCAATGCTCCTGCTCGTAGTGCATCTTCTATGGCTTCCACGGGTAAAACAAAGGATATACAATGCCGCAAGTGCTGGGGTTTTGGTCATATTGAGAGACAGTGCACAACACAACGTGTGATGATGGTGTGTGCTGATGGTAAATACGATTCATCGAGTGACTTTGATGAAGATACATTAGCCCTTATTTCTGCTCGAGATGGAGACAATTCTGATGCTAATGAAGAGACAGAGGTAATGGGAGCTGAAGCTGCTGATCAATACAAGAGCTTAATTACACAATGTGTGTTGAGTGTGCAATTGAGCAAATCTAAGCAAGATCAACGCCACAACCTGTTCCAAACACGTGGTGTTGTCAAGGAATGAGCTATACGGATCATCATCGATGGAGGGAGTTGTAATAATCTGGCTAGTGTTAACATGGTAGAGAAGCTTGCACTTCCAACAAGACAACGCACACATTCATATTACATCCAATGGTTTGAGAGTTCTCGCAAGATCAAGGTAACAAGAACGATACGTGTGCATTTTATTATTGGTACATATTCTGATTTTGTTGATTGTGATGTTGTACCTATGCAAGCTTGTTCTTTGTTACTTGGTAGACTATGGCAATTTGATAGAGAATCTGTTCATAATGGCAAAACTAATCACTATTCTCTTATGCATGATGGAAAGAAAATTGGTCTAAAACCTATGACTCCCGAACAGATTTTAAAAGATGATCTTGCTAGAGCTAGTAGAGCTAAAATTGAGGAGAAAAATAAAAGTGAGAATCAGATTGTTGCTGCAGATTTTGTACCACCAAAGAACACTAAATCTGATTCTAAACATGCTACTGAAATTCGTTTGAAGAGTCCATGTATGCTTGCAAATAAAATTGATATTGCTGAAGTAGATGTAAACAATACTCAATGTTATGCAATTATCTGCAAAGAGGTTTTGTTTTCATTTGAGGATATGCCTCCTTCTTTGCCACCCGCTATTGCTAACCTTTTGCAGGAATATGAGGATGTTTTTCCCGCTGAGCTGCCACCAGGACTACCTCCTATTAGAGGAATTGAGCATCAAATTGATCTAATTCCTGGTGCTACATTGCCCAACGGCGCGCCATATCGAACCAATCCAGAGGAGACAAAGGAGATACAACGCCAAATCCAGGAACTACTCGACAAAGATCATATTCGTGAGTCCCTTAGTCCCTGTGCTGTTCCTATTATTTTGGTACCTAAGAAAGATGGTTCTTCGCGCATGTGTACTAATTGTAGAGCTATCAATAATATTACTATTCGATATCGTCATCCTATTCCACGTTTGGATGACATGCTTGATGAGTTGAGTGGCTCTACCATGTTTTTTAAGGTTGATTTGCGTAGTGGTTACCACCAGATTCGTATGAAATTGGGAGATGAATAGAAAACAACATTTAAAACTAAGTTTGGTTTATATGAGTGGTTAGTGATACCGTTTGGTTTAACTAATGCACCCAACACTATCATGAGATTAATGAACAAAGTTTTACGTGCTTTCATTGGACGTTTTGTGGTAGTCTACTTTGATGATATTCTGATTTATAGCAAATCTTTAGAGGATCATTTGGACCATTTACGTGCTGTTTTCAATGCTTTACGTGATGCACGTTTGTTTGGTAACCTTGAGAAGTGCACCTTTTGCACCAATCGAGTTGCGTTTCTTGGCTATGTTGTTACATCGCAGGGTATTGAAGTGGATCCAACCAAGATTGAAGCTATTGAGAATTGGCCGCAGCCCAAGACGGTCACACAAGTGAGGAGTTTTCTTAGCCTCGCTGGTTTTTATAGGCGCTTTGTCAAAGACTTTGGATCAATTGCCGCGCCGTTGAATGAACTTACCAAGAAGGATGTGCCCTTTGTTTGGGGCGATGCACAACAACAGGCCTTCGTCATATTGAAAGATAAGCTAACACATGCTCCCTTACTCCAACTTCCTGATTTTAATAAGACTTTTGAGCTTGAATGTGATGCTAGTGGGATTGGTTTGGGAGGTGTGTTATTACAAGAGGGAAAACTTGTTGCATATTTTAGTGAGAAATTGAGTGGGGCTAGTCTGAACTATTCTACTTATGATAAAGAATTATATGCGTTAGTTCGGACATTAGAAACTTGGCAACATTATCTATGGCCTAAATAATTTGTTATACATTCTGATCATGAATCTTTGAAGCATATTCGTAGTCAAGCTAAGTTGAATCGTCGTCATGCAAAGTGGGTTGAATTTATTGAGTCTTTTTCTTATGTTATCAAACACAAAAAAGGGTAAAGATAATATTATTGCTGATGCTTTGTCGCGCCGTTATGCTTTGTTTTCTCAACTTGACTTCAAGATATTTGGATTGGAAACTATTAAGGAACAATACGTGCATGATGTTGAATTTAAAGATGTGTTGCAGAATTGTAGATATGGTAGAACATGGAACAATTTCGTCTTCAATGATGGATTTGTGTTCCGTGCTAACAAACTATGCATTCCAGATAGTTCTGTTCGTCTTTTGTTGTTACGGGAGGCGCATGGAGGAGGATTGATGGGACACTTTGGTGTCAAGAAGACGAAGGATGTTCTTGCTGCACACTTCTTTTGGCCATGTATGCGTCGAGATGTTGAGAGATTTGTGGCACGCTGCACTACTTGTCAAAAAGCTAAGTCTCGCCTTAATCCACATGTTTATATATGCCTCTTCCTGTTCCTAGTGTTCCTTGGTAGGATATTTCTATGGACTTTGTTTTGGTATTGCCACGAACACAGAAGGGGAGGGATAGTATTTTTGTTGTTGTGGATCGGTTTTCTAAGATGACACACTTTATTCCTTGTCATAAAACGGATGATGCTGTGCATATTGCTAATTTATTCTTTCGTGAAATTGTTCGTTTGCATGGTGTGCCAAATACTATTGTTTCTGATCGTGATACTAAATTTCTTAGTCACTTTTGGAGATGTTTATGGGCTAAGTTGGGGACTAAATTGCTGTTTAGTACTACATGTCATCCCCAAACTGATGGACAAACTGAAGTAGTAAATAGAACTTTGTCTACTATGTTGCGGGCTGTTTTAAAGAAGAACTTAAAATTGTGGGAAGAGTGTTTACCTCATATAGAATTTGCTTATAATCGTTCGCTGCATTCTACCACAAAGATGTGCCCGTTTGAGATCGTGTATGGTTTTGTTCCTCGTGCACCTATTGATTTATTGCCTTTACCTTCTTCGGTGCAAAATAATTTGGATGCTACACAACGCGTTGAAATGATATTAAACTTGCATAAGACTACTAAAGATAACATTGAACACATGAATGCTAAGTATAAACTTGCTGGGGATAAAGGGAGAAAGCATGTTGTGTTTGATGTTGGAGATCTTGTTTGGTTACATTTGCGTAAAGATCGTTTTCCTGATTTACGCAAGTCTAAGTTAATGCCGCATGCTGCTGGTCCCTTTAAGGTGTTAGAGAAAATAAATGATAATGCATATAAACTTGAGTTGCCTGCAGACTTTGGTACGGTTAGTTCTATGTTTAACATTGCAGATTTGAAGCCTTACTTTGGTGACGAAGATGAGATTGCATCGAGGACGACTTCAATTCAAGAAGGGGAGCATGATGTGGACATCCCATCTATTGATGCAACCATGGTACCTACATCTACACACATACAAGGACCTATCACTCGATCTCGTGCCAAACAACTTAACTATCAGGTACTTTCGTTTTTTGGAACTATTCTTCACATACATGAGAATATGATGCTGCCTAAATCAGATGTATTTCTTACTCTTAGGAATAATGGACCAAGCATAGATGAGAGGGACAAGCATTGGAGCATGGCCATGCATGGAGATGGCAGCAAGCATGTGATGTTTCAAGAGAAGGCCACGAATGAAGATTTCAGAACTTTGAGGCCTCCATAATGAAGAAAGAAGGCTTGGACGAAATATTCAAGATTAATACTTCACAAATTCGTCCATAGCTTAATATGGTGCTGCGACACCTTTAATTTGGGCCAGGCCCATGTAATTTTCGCAGGATTTTAAATAGCCACTTTTTAGAGTCCGTATTTGAGGGAAAAAGGACTTCTAGGGTTGGATTCGGCCACCACTTCCATGGCTGGCCGAAACCCCACATTTTCCTCCTTAAATACTCCCCATAGCCATCACCATAGACTCGGATTTTGTTTAGACATTAAGTTAGCCATCATAGCAACTTCGCCAAGGCTCGAGCGTCGCAGAGGCCTCTTGTACTTCGCACCTATACAGGATGCCACCTTTTCAATAAAGCTTTCCTCTTAATCCGCAATATCTTGATTGCAATATTGGTTCTTACTTGTTCTCGATTTCAGGTAGGAATTAAGACCCTCGGTGGTCAGGCTGATCGTGTTCCCGCAGGATCGGTAACCTTCAGGAGATTGGCCTAGCGATTGCATTGGCGCTCGTGCTCGCACGTGTAGTCGGATCGTCAAGCCCGAACTCCACCAAATCGACTATCACCATCTCATCGAAAGATCGGACACCTTTGCCCTATCATCAAGCCTGTGCGGGGCTGGTGCCGTGCCAGGCCGGCCAGTTAGCCAGGTTTAGGTGTAACCTCCAGTTGGAAAGTCAATGCAAGAGGGTTGGATGTGTGGCCGTAGAGGACGAAAAGGGTGGGAGGATAAGGTTAGATGAGCTAATAAAGAGAGAGATGATTCTAATTGTACGGTTAGCTGACGCCGCACAGGAGAGACCGCTATGCGGCGTCTTTTATTATCTTTTTCTTGAATGTTTGGATCCGCCACATTCTGTCTTTTTATATTATTAAATAAATAGTGAAGATATCCAATGGATTTAGAGGTGGCAGACACGTGGGAAAACAAAAAGAGGATACTACGGGTTCCTCGGGGGATCAGAACGCCCGAACCCCCGCCTCGCGCGTTGTTCGATCCGTTTGTTCCGCACCATCTTATTAAACTCGCTGATGTTGTCCTCCTATAGAAACCGATTTGTTCATGCTGCATCCTGACGAGAATCCCCACGCACGCTCCATCCTAGCAAAAATCCTAGGCACCTGCCAAGCTCCAGCGACCGCCTATAGCAGCTAGACCCTCACCGTAGCTCCCCAAACCTAGACTACGAAGCTCAGTCGTGAGGTTCGCCGGCCACTGGCAAGAACCTCATTGTAGCATAGGAATCTCACACCATGCTCTGTGGCTTTGCAAAAAGTTGTGCATCTTCATCGCATGTGTGCGGCACGTGTAAGGTTGATCTCCACACGATCGAGCCCAATGGCTCGACCGAACCTTTGACCACGTCCTGATCGGGGACGCCCAACCTCCCTAGTTGGTGTGCTCCTATCATCTGCGCGTATATAAAGAAGTGGGGGCCGGTGGCACAACCAACGAGGTTCGTTGTGCGCCACTCCCCACGCCCTTCTGATCGAGGGCTCGTACAGAGTGACGGGAAGCACCACCGATGCCGCCACCACTGCCCACGCTCACGTCGTCACCCTCCCCATGTAAACCGGATCGGGCTCCTCGAGCTCCACCGGATCATGTACTTGTCTCTGATCTCTCCCCGATCCCTCTCTCACTCGTCAAGATTGATACCTAAAGACATCTACCCCGAATTGATCTAGCCTAGATGGTCCTAAGGCAATTTTAACATTGGTATCAGAGCACCTAGTGGTAGATCTATTTGGGTAGAAAGAAACTATAAAAGAGAAAAAGGTTTTATTTCTATACCTAGTACGACCATCACCGGAGAAGACAAGCTTGCAGAACTAGCAGTAAGTCTTGTATCAAGCCCGCATGCCTGTGGTAGCAATCCCGTCGGACGTTTGTAGCAACCCCGCCGATCTGCCGTATCAAGCTCACCGGCTCTTCTAGAAGCAAGCCCGCCGACCGCTTGTAGAAGAAACCACGCATGCCTGTGATAGCATGCCTGGCCGCTTGTAGAAAGCATGCTGTCCGCTTGTAGCAATACCACCGACCTAACGTAGCAAGCTCACCGGCGCTTCTAGCAGCAAGCCCACCGACGCTTGTAGAAGAAACCCCGTATGCCTGTGGTAGCAAGCACGCCGGCCGCTTGTAGAAGCAACCACACCGGCCGGTGGTAGCAACCCCGCTGGCCTATCATAGCAAGCCTGTCGGCCGCTTATAGCAACCGTGCGGACTACTAGCGACACTTCTGGCCACGACTGGCATGCAACATCTCTGGCCATGGATGGTAGCACTGCTTCTCGTTATTACTGCGCTCTCCTAGCTCACAGTAGGAGTGGTCGGGTCAAGGACGACATGCTCAAGGCGAGGGCTCGACGGGCGACACTGACGTGGGAACATTGGGAGCAGGGAAGATGCCAGATGGGCGTGCAGGGCGGTGACATAGCGTCTTGCGCGAATCAAAGCAGGGTCTAGGCGAAGGGGACGGGACTCAGTGGATGCAAATTCCATGGTTCATCGGTGAGAGAAAAAAGGTTTCAATATGACCAGGTCCAAGCCAGGAAGATAACGTGATGGGTCCCACACAGGACACGCGGGTGCAAAGGACCCGAGGAACGCAAGCGGTGTAATCCCCCGGGGAGTACTATCATATACAAGTCTAAGCAACTGTGTCTAAGCAAACCCACGTCTAATCAAGTCAATCGCTAAATTCTCAAAAGAAAAAAGTCGATAGCTAAACCACTGCAAACGATGCCTCCACAATCCACACACACGTCCGACGCTGCCGCCCCACACGTCGCCGTCGCTCCGCGTTGCCACCGCTCTGGCCACACCGCCACGTACGCCCACGCCCCCCGGCGCAATTTGGCCGTCGCTACCGTTGGAATTTGGTGAGTATTGGTTTGTTGGCCCATTAGGCAAATTCAAAAATTCTTTTTGGTCCACCTGTGCATGGCAACATATGGCTGTGCTAGTGGTGCTAAAATTTAGTTCCACATTGCTAGTTGAGTGAGGGGCGCCCTTGAGTGAGAGTTACACCTCCTTATATTATAGACTGTTCTACCACTCACTAAGGTGTGTGAAGAAGAGCATCTCTCGCACACTCCTCCTTCGATGCCGCTCGCCTCGTCATGATGTGCGCGCTTCGCGGGTTGCGAGAATCTCGTCGAGCCGAGCTTTATTTTACTATTTGGAAAAATTAATCGTGGATTAATTACGAGTCAATAAGGATGCATTAATTAGTCAGTCGTTTCCAGATTTTCTAGATCGTGAGCTATTACCGACTCGGACATGGGCTATTGACATGGTTATACTTCACGGGTACACAACATCAACATACCTAGTCCAGCCTAAGGGAAGGCCCACTACAAAATATGCGGCCTGCGGAGGTTTCGGGCGGCCCA
Source organism: Avena sativa (assembly GCA_916181665.1). Lineage (NCBI taxonomy): Eukaryota > Viridiplantae > Streptophyta > Magnoliopsida > Poales > Poaceae > Avena > Avena sativa. The sequence continues at coordinate 227,000,131 of OV702296.1, forward strand.
TGCCCATGACGCCTTCGGATGCTTGGAGAACAAGACTAGAGTAGATAGAATTTCAAAGGGGCGAACCCTAATCAGTAACAGACTCGACCTATGCTCGGGACCTGTCTATCTATATAAAGGCTAGGAGGTCATGGCGAGGAGGAGACCTCTTACCGCATACACACCTCCACGCCAGATTGCATCTGTGCACCGCTGTAACTTCGTGTCAAGAGTAGGGTTTTCCCTCCGTAATCAAGAGCAGACAAGCAGGAGTAGGGTTTTCCCTCTGGGGGCCTGAACCTGGGTAAACTTCGTGTCCCCGTGTTGCTTGTTTGCTACCGTTCCGAGATCTCCAGCATCCGATCTTCTCCAAAACCCAAGTCCATAACAATGGGCATTGATGAGATTAAACCTTGTCAATTGGCGCCGTCTGTGGGAATTCGGGACGCTGATTGTGCGACCATGATGGTCCCATACGAAGCGATCTACAACTCATCGGCGAAGGAGAGCCACCTCCTCTTCGGCACTTTTGACTGCACCGCCCACTCGCCAGCCACCATGAAGGATTTCGAGCCCATAGGCGACGTGCTCGAGATTCTGTTCGGGAGCTTCTGCTTCCAGGTGGGGCAGACTAGCACCCTCCGCCTCCTAGAGCGGGTGCCGCCACCATCCATCAGGCCTGCTTCGTGGGTCCCACCCATCGGCGTGCTACGCACGTCGACGCTGACAGATGAGTCCTATGACAGCAGCAGCTGCAACTCAGATCCGTGCGTCCCTCCATCAGACGAAGGAACCTACGGTTCTGGATCTAAAAGTTGCGGCAGCAGCGATCCAATCCACAGGCGCTACTAGTGCGTTGTGGTTATCCATCGTGAATCGGAGGTGCCACCAGGCTCGAGCGCACCCAACCCACCACCCAATCCACTGCCCAACCCGTAGGCTAGGAACGGAGGAAACCCTAACCTCCAGCCCAGCGAAGGCGACCCTGACATCGACCGGAGGATCAACCTCAATGAGGACAGATGGCGCCAGGCACGTGAAGCCGCGGCGGGCAAAAAAATCCTACCTGTGAATGCTTCACGGGATATGCTAATGGCATACCACCTGCTCCTCATCTGCGAGCACAACCGGCAGGTGAAGACGCAAGAGGAACTCGACAAACGCAAGCAAGCAGCTTCGGAGTCTAGCACGCGCCGAGCTGCGTTCTCTGCCTTTGGTGGCTCCATCTCGCACGACAATCATGCCAACAAGAATCACTCTCGCACAGAGAACATGGACCCTTCCGCACGATGTGAGGTCACCAAAACCCTCAACACGTCCTTCATGGAGATGGACACCAACGTCAATGTCATACCAAAGACGCCGCAGGCTGCGATCATGGCAGCCACCATGTACCTCGCATCCCATCCACCTCCGGTGGGGAACCCGAAGAGTGCCATGCACAAGTCCGCCCTAGCCGGACTCGGACTCGTCGGAGCTGCGCTCCACGAAGAGGCTCCCGCGGAGCCGAAGAAAAAGGCTGCGATCAGATTCAATCGCAGCCCCACACCCTCATCTGACGAGGACGAGCATGATCTACCTCGACGTCACAAGAGCCCAAGACGTCGCAGCAGCGACTATGACGCTCGAAACGACCTTGCCCAACACAAGGTCGACAAGGCACACGCCAAACGCGCGTGCTCAACCGAATCCGAAGAGGATGACGATGGAGAACTGTGCGGAGCCCGATGCTTTAGCAGATCTATTCGGCGCACACGTATGCCGAAAAATTTCAAGATTCCTTCGGACACTCCGAAGTTTGACGGCACACATGACCCGAAGGCCTGGCTCAGCGACCACCTCTCGTTCGTCAAGCTGCACGGCGGTAATAGGAACACTGCCCTGCAATGCCTTTAGCTGCAGCTGATAGGTGCCGCTCGGATCTGGCTCAGTAGCCTGTCCTCTGGCTCCATCCGAAGCTGGGAGGAGCTAGCGTACAGTTTCACCCGAAACTTCAAGGGCACCAGCAAGAGGCCAGCCTCGATCGAGGAACTGCGGGCCTGCACTCAGCGAACAGGCGAATCCATTCGCTCGTACATCTTGCGCTGGTCCAACATCAAGAACTCGGCCGCGCACATCTCCAAGGAAAGTACAATCGACGCCTTCAAGGATGGCGTCAAGCGCCCGGACTTCAAGGAAGAACTTGGGCGCGTCAACCCGAAGACGCTCGACCACCTCATGGACATTGCCAACAGGTGGGCAGATGGTGAGGATTCCCTCCACCGAATGCATTCGGATGATGAGGACGAATATGGCCGCAGGCGCTAACGCCGCAGCAAGCGAAGATCACACGTCTACGACGACCGCGACGGAGTTGACATGGTTGTGGCTGGCTGCGCCGACCGGCGCATCGATGGCAACTGCAGTAGCGGAGGATACCGCGGAGGCAACTTCCACGACGGAGGACGCCCAACACAAACATGGCAGCGTCGCGGCCGTGACGATGAACCCTCGGCATACGACATGTTGTCGGGTTCTTGCACCATCCACTTCTACATCGACAAGCAGGATGGCAAAAAGAAGGCCAGCCACAAGCTCAAGGACTGCCGCGAGTTCTAGAAACTCAGCGAGGGTTTCACCCAAATGCGACGCCAGATCGTAAACCCTGGGTTCGGGCCCGCACCAGGTGACGTCGCCCATGGAGCTCCTCCACCACCACCCGTGGGACCATCGAATCCAGCAACAGTACCTGCACCAAACAACGGCACAGGTGGATACCCGCCGCCAAAAGGGTCCCTGATGATTCAGAAGGGATGCCCTACCAATAGGGTGCAAAAGAAGATCACCCGACAAGTCAGTCTGGCTGTGACCGCTCCACATGCTATCCTTGAGTACGTAAGTGGTTCGGAGTCCTGCATCACATTTGATCGCTCGTATCACCCCCGCCAGACCCCTCGCCCAGGCCATGCCGCCCTGGTGCTCGAGGCGCAGATCGGAGGATTCGAGATGAGTCGCGTCTTCATGGACGGCGGCATCGGCATCAACCTAATGTTCGCCAGCACCCTCGCAGTGATGCGGATCCCGCTGTGCAGCCTGGAATAATCCGACACGACGTTCCATGGCATAGTCCCAGGGAAGGGAATTTACCTCCTGGGAAAAATATGGCTTGACGTCATCTTCGGCAAACCCGAAAACTTCCGATGCGAGCAGCTGGAGTTCGAAGTGGTGGATTGGCCATCACAGTACCACGCCATCCTCGGGCGCTTGGCGTTCGCCAGATTCCTAGCAGTACTACACTATGTGTACCTACTGCTCAAGATGCCAGGACCAAGGGGCGTCATCATAGTCTAGGGAAGCTTCACCCGATCGGACCACTGCGATAGAGATTTCAACTGAATCTCCTAGTCGTTCGACAGGCAAGAGGAGCTCACGAGGCTCCGAGAGGTGACAGACAACAGGGCACCCCCAGTCGCCAGGCAAAACTCACCTGATATGTCGTTCGACTCCACAGTTAACACGAAAAAGGTGCAGGTCCACCCAACAAACGCCTCCAAGACGGCCTTGATAGCCAATGACCTCAGTGCCACATAGGAAAGTGCGCTTGTCGAATTCCTCCGTGAGAGCTGGGAAATCTTCGCCTGGTGTCCTGCGGACATGCCAGGAGTTCCCAGGGAATTCGCCGAGCACGCACTCAATGTGTTCCCCGATGCAAGGCCAGTCAAGCAGTCGATCCAACGACTGTCCGAACCACGAGCCGAAGCAGTTGGAATCGAGGTAAACAGACTGCTCGATGCCAACTTCATCCGAGAAATCAAGGAGAGCGAGTGGCTGCAACACTGTGGTGGTCCCCAAAAAGGACACGGATATCCTGCGGATGTGCGTGGACTTTACGTCACTCAACATGCACTATCCCAAGGACCACTTCCCTCTTCCTCGGATCGATCAGATCATCGATTTGACTACAAGATGCGAGAAACTCTCCTTCCTTGACGCCTACTCAGGCTCAGATTCGACTGAAGGTCGAAGATCACGAGAAAACGGTGTTTATCACGCCGTTCAGAGTGTTCTACTACAACACCATGCCTTTCGGGCTGAAGAACACAGGTCCCACATACCAGAGGTGCATGCAGGCGTGTCTGAAAAACCAGATCGATCGCAACATCGAAGTCTATGTCGACGACATAGTCATCAAGACCAGGGAAGCCAAGATGCTGATCGACGATCTCCGCGAGACGTTCGAAATCCTTGATCACTACAAGATCAAGTTGAATCCAGAAAAGTGTGCCTTCGGCGTCCCATCTGGATAGCTACTCGGCTACTTCATCTCCCAGCGAGGGATCGAGGCGAATCCGAAGAAAATCTGGTCCATACTGACCATGGAGAAGCCGAAGAACCTCAAATGTGTCCAGAAACTAGCTGGGCACATCGCGGCGCTGAGCAGATTCATTAGCCACATGGGTGAGAAGACCCTGCCCTTTTACCAGCTGTTGCGCAAGGCGAACAAGTTTGAGTGGACACCCGAAGCAGACGACGCATTCGAAGTACTCAGGAGGCTACTCTCCACCTCGCTTATCCTAGTCACGCCGAAGGAGCGAGAACCTCTGCTTCTATACATTGCAGCTATGCACCAGGTAGTAAGCACCGTACTCGTGGTTGAATGACCCAAAGATGGCAAGACCCATGGGGTCCAACTCCCAATCTACTACCTCAACGAGGTACTGATACCAACAAAGCAGAGCTACCCACACTACCAGAAGCTTGCCTACGGCGTATTCATGACGGCTCGTCGCCTGAGCCACTACTTCCAGGAGCACTAGATAATGGTTGTTAACGAAGCACCACTATCCAACATCCTGAACAACCCCGAAGCCACGGGACACGTGGCACCATGGGGCATCGAGCTATCCCCTCTAGACATAGTCTACGAGCGGTGCAAGGAGATCAAATCACAGGTCCTCCCTGACTTCCTCGTCCACTGGATGGAACTCTAGCTGTCGGATACTCCGGACTTGAGGCAATCATGGACGATGCACTTCGATGGATCCAAACGCGAGGCCGGAGCAGGAGCTGGTGTCATACTGACATCCCCCAGGGTGACAAGATGAAATATGTCCTTCGGATGAAATTTCACGCCTCCAATAATGAGGCAGAATACGAAGCCCTCATCCATGGGATGCGGATGACCAAGATCTGTGGCGCTACGCGCCTAATCATCTACGGTGACTCGAACCTTATCGTCCAGCAGACGATGAACGAATGCGACGCCCATGCCACCAACATGATCGCGTACCGTGCCCTCTACAACTCACTCGAAGGAGACTTTGATGACTGCGAGCTTCGGCACTTTGGAAGGGAAAGCAATGAGGAAGCTGATAGACTCGCCAACGTTGGCTCCACTTGTGCACGGGTGCCACCAGGTGTGTTCGTCGAACAAATCTGTGTACCTTCCATCAAATGGAAATTCCCCAAGGGGTCACCCGAAGAAGCAGAGCACTTGGGGGCTGCGCTACCCGAAGGACAGGAAGGACCCAAAAAGCTCGACACCGAGGTTGAACTTGTCAGCCTGATGCAGGTCATGGCGATCAAGGAAACATGGACGCAGCCGTACCTTCGGTACCTGCTAAACAAGGAACTGCCCGACGACCTGATACTTGCCCGACACATCTTGACGGTCTAAAGCTTTCACCCTCCACAATGGCGAGCTGTACAAGCGCAGTATTTTGGGCGTACTCCAAAGATGCGTCACCATTGGTGATGGAAAAACCATCCTCCAAGACATCCATGAGGGCATCTGCGGTCATCATGCAAGCAGCTGCGCCCTCATTGCCAAAGCTTTACGAGTTGGATTCTACTGGCCAACGGCCATGAATGATGCCAAGGACATCGTCCGAAGTTGCAACGGTTGCCAAAGGTTCATGGACAAACCACATGCACCCAGGTCAGAGCTCAGGCCCATACCACTGGCCTGGCCCTTCGCCCAATGGGGCCTCGACATGATCGGAAAACTGCCCAAATCTTCGAAGGGAGGCCACGTCTACCTCCTGGTCGCAGTCGACAAGTTCACCAAGTGGATCGAGGCCATGCCCGTCACCAACCAAAGCAGAAAAACGGCCGTCAAGTTCTACGAGTCCATAGTCTACAGGTTCGGTGTGCCACACAACATCATCACGGACAACGGCTCGAACTTCATCTCGAAAGAATTCCAGGACTTATGCGAGGGCCTTGGCATCAACATATTATACGCCTCTGTGGCGCACCCGCAGACGAACGGGCAGGTTGAAAAGGCCAACGACCTCATAGATGGAGGCATCAAGAAACGCCTGCTCAGCCCACTCGAACGACTTGCGAGAGCCTGGGCAGAGGAGCTACCCTCCATCCTCTAGAGCCTACGCACAACACCTAACATTGCAACTGGCTTCACACTTTTCTTCATGGTGCACGGAGCCGAAGCCGTACTACCTGCAGAAGTATGCCACAAGGACCCATGGGTCGTCGCCTATAGCGAAGCCGAATCAACGGCCGCACTCGAATACGCCGTCGACACACTCGACGAGGCATGCGACATCGACGTGGCTCGCTCAACGGTCTACCAGCAGAGCCTCCGCAACTACCACAACCGACGGCTATGCCCAAGGTCCTTCGTCGAAGGAGACCTCATCCTACGACTCAAGCAAGAGCGGCCAAAAAAGCTCGAGTCACCCTGGGAAGGACCCTACATCGTCACAGAAGTCATCCCAGGCGGCGCTTATCGCCTCATGGAGATCGCGTTAGGAGTCGAATACTCCAATCCCTGGAACGTCGCACGTCTGTGACATTTCTACCCCTAGTTACCCCTTTACTTCCAATAAGGCTACTCATCCGAACAATGTACCCCCTCATTACGATATGAATAAAAGCTAAGTCCCCTGCCCGAAAATTCCTCTTACTTTGCAATTACTTTTCGCTATACCACGCTTGGGGGCTCCGCCTCACCTCACGACTTCGTCGACTGAGAATAACACATGTAACCTGAGTAGCTGACCACGTCAGGCTAACGAAAAGGACATGCACACAACAAAATCACCATGTGCCAGCACAAATAAACTTTACATAAGATGGCATAACAAGCCCACTCAAATATACAAGTTTTACATCTATCTTTTACAGGGTCTATCTATTCTGAAGAATCACTTGTGCCCGATGCTCAAAAATATCCACGATCTCTTCGGCATACTGCCTAACAGCCGCATAATGCGGGCGCATGTCCCAAATGCTACCGTCTGGCCGAAGAGGCGGCCTAGCCACCACAACCGTGAGATCGACATCAGGGCGATGCATACGAACAAGCGAAAGGGCATTTTTCACCCCTGCAACCAGCTGGTGCTGCACCAACTCCCTCACGTGACCCACGTCTCGAAACTTCGACAACAAACCCCAGAGAGTGGAAGGTGCCTCATCTAGGGGAAACATGACATACAGAATCGACGCCAGGGAAGTTTTCGCCTGCTTCAGCACCCGCGAAACTTGATGCACGCGATCATGCACCGTCGCAAGGACGGTGGCCCGGTCACGGTCCATACAGAAGAAGCAGCCAGCTTCCAAGTCCTGTTGGGTCAAACAATTGATTCGAACTGCAACGTGCTCTCTCTCCTCCTTCGGAACGAGATTGGCACCTGCAGAAAACTCATAATAAATTGACACGCAAACAAGGTGCATCCAAAACCGAGCAACAGCTCAAAGAAAACTCACATTGCAGTTGCTCGCTCAACTGCCGTAGCTCCCCCATCAGATACTCCTCCCTGGCGGTAGCTCGCTCAACCTTCGACTTCCACACATCTGCGTGGCCTCGAACGCCAAGGATCTCTTTCTCCAAGATACGGACGCGGTCGCGAAGGAAAACAAGCTGTGACGCATCATCCAACGATGGTCGTGGATCTGGAGTAGTCGAAGTACCAACGGGTGCCCCTCCCGAAGGACCCTAAAGACAAACAAGTAAGGAAGATGAAAATCACACACATCTCTAGCGATAGCTCGAAACATACTTTATACATTAAAGGCCACCCCGTGGCATGAGTCAAGATTGTTCATCAAAAAAGGCATACATTACAAAAGGAAAGAGGATATACTATCCTAAACTACAGCAACAAAGCCTAGGCACCCGCATCCGGAGTGGCCTCAGAGCCAGACTGCCTGCTCTTGGACACCTCCTGCTGCTTTGCTGCGTACTTCACTAGCAGGTCAATGAGCTTCGGCCCATACCGCTTACAACAGGAAGCAAAGGGAGCGAAGGCTACCTCTGAGCCATTTGAAGCCGTTGGCATCTGGGAGGTGACGTGCGGCAGGTCCGGATCCGCTCCGGATGCCATGGCCATGGCCAACCCCATCGAAGCACCAAGGCCCTTCTACTTGTGCTTGTAGGATGCAGGGGCATCCTCTAACAAGGCATCCGCCAACGCGTCAACATCCTCAAGGGCAGCGCCCTTGGGGACGATATCCTTGTAGAAGCGTTGGAGCACCCCCTTGGCCTTCACCAAGGCACCAGCAGCAATACCGCAGCGATCTTCGACCGCTACGACAACATCATCCAGAGCATTCCCATGCTCCATCACATCGCGATCAAACGCGATGCCTACAACATCTGAGAAAAGGAAAGAAGAAAAGGAACCGAATAAGAACGAGATAGGGAGCAGCCAAAAAAGCAAGGACGAATCAAATAAACTAACCGGAGAAAGCCTTGGCCGCTGCCATCAGCCTGTCGGCCATCTCCTTCTCGCGAATGGCAGCTGCAGCAGCAAGCTCTCTCTCGCGATCCGAAGACTCCTTCCACAGGTGCTCCTGAGCCTCGGCAGCAGCAGCCACCTCCTTCTCTAGGCGCTCCTTCGCCTCAGTAGCATCTGCAGGTTTCTTCTCCGCTCGACCGAGGCTCTTGTCAAGAGCGTCGAGCCGACGAAGGGCCGCATTATTTTCATCTGCAAAACAGAAAGAACACACATGAACAACACAAGCATTGTTCGGGCGACAGACGAAATAAAACAGAAAAGAGCAAGAAGAGCACCTTGCAACTGCCGCATGTTGGCCTCCAATGCCAGGTGCTGCTGGATCTGGAGATTTGCGCTATGCACTAAGGGCTGCAAAAACAAAAATGCAATCAGGCATCAGAAAGGTCTCGGGGGCTACGCCTCGCAAGAGAAAAACTAGACCAATTGATCAGCCGAAAAGGGCTCGCCCCCCCCTACAAAACAAAGGAGCAGAAAACTTACGTGTTCAGATGGAGACTCCGAAGGTCCATGTGCATTCTTTTGAGTGACAACTACCCGAGCCTCTCGCAGGGAGGGATTCGGAGCATCATCCTCAGAGTCGGCCACCATCTAAAAGGGAGGGGCCGTCGGCTTCGACTCCCCTATAGCCTCTTGAGTGCCCTCACTAAGAGAACCCTCCGAGGAGTGGCTGCAAGGAAAGTATTGATCAAGAACAAGGGAAAACATTGCACACGCAAATTACATAACAAAAACGCATCCAAAATTACTTACGAGTCAATGTCTGACAAGTTGAAGACGGATGGCGTCTTCTCCTTCTTCTTCTTCTTGGCCGGCGGCTGCGGCGCCATCGCTTGAAGAGGCACAGCCAGAAATGGTGTGGAGGAAGCACCATCATCCTCACCATGCCGCTCCAGGAAGGGAGGACCCTGAGGAGTAGGCGGCGTCGACACATCCGAAGATTCACTCTGGGAGTGCTTTTGGGTCTGCCCCTCGCTCGCCTCGGGGGCTTCCTGAGTTGGAGACTGTGCCGGAGGAAGCTCGGACTCGGAGTCCACAACTTCATTGTCCGGCGCAACCGGAAACTTTTTAGGCAGCGGAGGCATCATGACATCTACCTTAAGTTCATACAAAAAAAGAAGACAAAGAACATGATTAGCAACGCTATCCATCTGGAGACAGCACAAATAAAAAGGTGCAACACACATGACGCAATTCTACACCTGAGGAACTGGATTCGAAGAACTGAAGGGGGCGGTCAAGGACTTCTTCGGGAGGTCCTCTTTAGCCTTGAACTTCAGCAATGGCCGAAGAGCCCTATCAAGGTAGCCCCTGGACAACTCCTCGGCTGAAACCCTTGTCGGGTCGTGGCGACCAGTGTAAAGAAACATCGGATGCGCCCTCGCCTGGAGTGGCTGCACCCGATGCTTGAGGAAGGTGTGAATGATATCAACACCATTCACCTCCTTCTCCGAAACCATCTGGAGGGCCTCCACCCGACGGTAGAGCTCCTCTACCTCCGCCACCTCGCCCTCCAGGACATGGTTCTTCCAAGATATCTTTGGCAGGATCTCCTGGGAGGAGTCGAAGGGAGCAAGGGCAAATTCTTTCCCGTACATTGTGGAGTCACGGATATAAAAACACTTCTTCCGCTAGTATTGGACGGATTCGCACATAGAAAAAGAAAAGAAGAGAACCAAAGATCGGATGGAAATGATGCAGCCGCCGAGTGGGTAGACCTCGCCGGTGCCATATTGCCTCTTCACAGAATAGAGTTTCCGGAAGAGGCCAAAGTGTCGCTCGATACCAAGCCAGCACTCGCAGAAAGTGATAAAACATGCGATGTGGAGGAGAGAGTTGGGCAAAAGATGATGAAGCTGGATGCCATAGAAAAAAAGGAGTCCACGGAGAAAATCGTGGACAGGAAGCGACAAGCCGCGAAGAACAAACGCGATAAACATCACCCGAAACCTTGCAGGTGGACGGGGGATTACCTTATCGCCTGGAAGCTTCGTAGCCTCCTTGTCCCGCGGGATCAAACCCGCATCGCGCAGCTTGCGCAGGTCACCCTCGCGTGTCTCCGTGCGCCTCCACCCGCCATCAGTGATGCAAGCGGTGGTAGCACTTTTCTTGCCGCCGTCGGCGGCGCTCGAGCCCGCTCCGGCAGAGGCCTTCTTTGACTTGACCATGGCGGAGCATTGACGATGGCGATGTGCGTGAAGAAATGAGGAAGGAAAGGACCGAAGAACGTCTAGTGCGCGCAAGAGAGCAAATACTTGCGAAAATGGAGAAAATGGTGGAAAGCAAATGGCAAGGGGTGAAAACAAAATCACTGTTTTCCCCACGGTTATAAGGATGAGTACGACGAACAAGAACCGTTCATCTAGAAGCCCTAACGCCAAGGACAGATCCAACCATAGACGTGTCAACACAGCAGCGAACCATCGCCCGCACGCCGTCCACTATGCACGGAAATCAAGGAGACGCCGTAATTCTCGCCATGTCGCGCATGACTAGTCAACTCCAAGTCAGAAAGTGGGACCCACGTTCGTCCTATCACGTCATCTCTAGCGCCACAGACAGTTGAGATCACCGATCGTCAGCACTGACATCATCAATACCAACCTAGCAATGGTTAGAAATTTTCGACTAATAAATAAAGTACTCACTCGAATCTACGATTCAAGCAACTACTCGGGGGCTACTCCTATCAGGGGCGCTGGCCACACACCTGAGATATGATTAAGATACTGAACCACTCATATATCTTCGAGTCCCATGTTGAGTCTATGACTCCACTAAGGACTCGGGGGCTACTCCCATAGGGAGGATTATTCAAAGCATCAGAAAAAATTGTGTCCTTTGGACCTAAAGATAAAAATAGCTGAATTAAAGTCTTTGCTCGAGACTACGACTCGAACAGACACTCGTGGGCTACTCCTATAGGAAGCGCTGGTCGCGCAACCTATGAATTCTTCGACTGCGATCCTTCGGATCAAAATGCAAAAAACTTTCTGGCAACTTTCCCAAACAAACGCTAAGTCAGAAACATTTTCCTTAGCCACCCGAAACACCTCCACGGTGATAACATTTCGGATGCTGTGTCTACGACACAAAGATAAGACCTACAGATATCATCTGATGGCATGGTAATGCACCTAACTGCGCTCTGCCAGTAAAATACCGTGTCAACAGACGCGATAAAAACCCTGACGGACGCGTTGGGTACATCACTCGAAAACTACTATGATTCGACTCCTGTAAGACCTTAGCGGCCTAAGTCGGATTACGCCAGCATCCGTTACAGGGAGTCGAATCTGAAGAAGATCGTGTTGTTTTGTCCTATGACAGTTAACTGGCCCTGATCCATCAGGAGAGTCAGGCACACGTATCAACAATCCCTACAAACTAAAATCATTCTCTTATAAACAGGCATAAAACTGCACCCGAAAGACTAAGGAGTCCTCAACTGAATCTGCGATTCAACTAAGCACTCGGGGGCGACTTACATGGTTATACCCCACGGGTACACAACATCAGCATACCTAGTCCAGCCCAAGGGAAGGCCCACTGCAAGATATGCCGCCTGCGGAGGTTTCGGGCGGCCCAAGCCCATGACGCCTTCGGATGCTTGGAAAACAAGACTAGAGTATATAGAATTTCAAAGGGGCGAACCCTAATCTGTAACCGAGTCAACCTATGCCCGGGGCCTGCCTATCTATATAAAGGCTAAGAGGGCACGGCGAGGAGGACACCTCTCACCGCAGACACACCTCCACGCTAGATTGCATCTGCGCACCCCTGTAACTTTTGGTTCCACCGTAATCAAGAGCAGACAAGCAGGAGTAGGGTTTTCCCTCCGAGGGCCTGAACCTAGGTAAACTTCATGTCCCCGCGTTGCTTGTTTGCTAACCGTTCCGTGATCTCCAGCATCCCCATCTTCTCCAAAACCCAAGTCCATAACAATGGGCATTGATGAGATTAAACCTCGTCAACTATGCCCCATGATCTCCCTGACCTGCACTATATAAGTGTTTGCGCTAAACCTAATCGGTAATCCTCACACGCGCCTACTTTCAGAATGTTGTGTCGACGCCTTCGTCGTCCCCATCCTGGCTTGCGGCATGCACCGCAGATCGGGATAATAGGCCTCTGGAACCCCGCCTCTCATGAACCTATACGGGTGAGGGGCGATCAGGTTTTTGGGAGTGCTCAAGGCAACTACTGGAAACCACGACGTCATCCGTCGACGAGTTTCTGAATGACGACTTCTTCCCGGACAGCGACCTCTTAGGCAACCTTAACATGGGTGATGCTACCGCTGCGGCTACTGCTGCCGCCGCTGCATCGTACGTAATCCTCAACTATTTATTTCAGATTTTGCTAGGCTTCGTTATTCTAGCTTATGGAGTAGACATGATCAGTTTACCCTGTTTAGATGCAATCTCTTCATATACTCTTTTATTTAGCGTGATCTGTTTATTTGCTATTTGTATGATCATAATTTATCATATATTTATTCAGATTAAATAATATGGATATTTGCTTATATTTCCAACAATCCAAAAACCTAATTATAGGCAACTGAATTCCACCGGTGTAGCCGCGGCTACCAGGCCGCCTCCTTTTGACGGTATGCACAATAAGAGATGGTGCACGAGAGCAGTTCTCTGGTTTGAAAACCTAAACTGCTATAGCGCCACACTTGGCAAACCTGAAGGAGATATTTCTGCTGAGCAGGAAGCTCCCTTTAAGAAATTCGATACCATGTTTATGGCGGCTATGTTTAGTGTTCTTGGGGATAACATTATTGACCCGTATATGTTATTTAATAATGGCAAGGATGCGTGGGATACGGTCGAGGCAAATTTTGGGGTCTTGGACGCTGGCACTGAGTTGTATGTCATGGAGCAATTCTATGACTACAAGATGGTTGATGAGCTCTCCGTCGTTGAGCAAGCTCATGAGATACAATCGCTTGACAAAGAACTTGAGCAGTTCAAATATACCTTACTAGACAAGTTTATGGCCGGCGGCATTATTGCCAAGCTTCCTCCCTTGTGGAGGAACTTCTCTACTTTTTTGAAATATAAGAGACAAGAGTTTTTCGTTACAGATATCATTGGGTATGTGATAGCTATGAGATCCAATACATTTTTAATGGTCTTTCTTGATGGTTTTCGTTTGGATTTGATGGTTTCTAGCTTTACCTAACTCTAATACTTTGGTAGCGAAGGAAACTTGGTTTTTAATGTGTGTTTCAGGTTCTTAATATCAACAAAGGGTTTTAACAGGAAAAATGCAGTATTCACGCGAAAACAAGCAAGTCTCTTTTTGGAAGAAATCGAGGGAGGCATACAGTAACTTTAACGAGCAACTATACGACGGAAATATTTTCTCCGGCCATATACTTCCTGACGTATAGTTGCCACCGCCTTCGTCTTGTCAAAAGTGACAACTTTCATGAAGAGGTCGAGGATGAAAACATAACACAACAGCCGTCATTCCACCCAGAAGGGAGAAAAAAGAGATCCGGAGAAGAAGAGGGAGAGGTTCTTCATCTCGCTCCACGATCTTCGACCTCCTAGCCACCACACCTCCATATCGATTACTTGTACTTGAGTGAGAGATATCTTCACCTTGCAAGATTAGGGTTTGAGATTGTTTCTTCCAATCTTGAATTGTGTTGGATTTATTTTCTATTCTTATTATGGATCTCCACGGCAATATCAAGAAGAACTCCCTTTATTTAATTATATCGATGATGCTTTCTTATCTCATGTTTGAGTAAGTTCCCTTAGGAGTGGGAGATGTAAGGGATTGGTGAGATGTGATGTGCCTATATATTTTACATTAGTTTGTGATTGATTCTAATTACTATATTATGTGTGTTTGACTATCTGTGGGATGCTTAATGCTTGTTTTCCAATTAAGGGTCCAGACAACATGATACTTTCCAATTAAGATCTTATTTGCTAGCAGACCGGCGACCCCCCGAGTGACACGGGGATATAAATGGAAAACTAGCTGAGTTTGAGGAGCACGAGGAGCCACTGTGACTATTGCATTAGTCCGATCCAAGGAGCTTAATTGCTAAGCAACCTGAAGGATCTTAATCGTCTAGTGACTAACCATGGTTTTGGTAACATGCTAGTAGGATTATTGAAGTGGGGATGAAATATACCAAAAGGAGTTCTGGCTAATTATGGGTTGCTCGCCTACACACATACTTATACGATTATAATTGTTACACTTATCACTCGTCCACCTGGTACATTCACTATCACTATGAATTGTATCTCCCCGCGCCTATTTTGTCATCTGCAGAAAACAACAATCAATCGTTCTTTACTTTTATGCTTTTTATTTCGAAAATTTACATTTTAGTTTTATTTAAATACATTCAGTTTAATCCAAAACTTTATTCTTATTTCGACACTTGCAATCAATTCACTCGAAGACCTGTGTCAACTTTGAGTGTGAAAGAGACTCCATTCATAAGCACTTAGCTTTGGGCTCCCTGTGGGATCGATATCATAACTTAGAAACTAGCTACAAATGATATGTGCACTTACAATCATCAAGATATTTTCTGACGCCATTATCATGGAGCTAAGCACTAAGTGAAGGGAATATGCCCGAGAGGCAATAATAAAATGGTTATTATCTTATTCCTTGTTTATGATATATTTTGCATGCTATAATTGTATTATACGAAAATGTTAATACATGTGTGTTTAATAAAACAAATAGAAAGTTCCTAGTTATGCCTCTCTTATAAACTAGCTCGTTGATTAACAAGATGATCAAAGGTTTCCTGATCATGGACATTGGATGTCATTAATAACGAGGTCACACATTGTTGGAATGATGTGATGAATCCGAAGTATAGCATTACGATCAAAGTCATTGAGTTTATATTGCTATAACATCATATGAAGTAATCCTAGTCCTTAGACCATGAGATCATGTCAATCACTAACACTAGAAGAGTATCTTGATAACATCAAACATCACACCGTAACCGGGTGACTATAAAGGTGGGTTCAGTGCTACGAAGGTGTTATGTAGAGGCTCATGGATCAAGAGTGGAATTTGTCCATACTGATGACAGATATATATATATATATATATATATATATATACTCTGGGCCCTCTCAGTGATATCACATTAATTAGCTTGCAAGCAAGTGATTTGATCACTAGAATGTTATATTATGGGAACAAGAAAAGAGTACATGTCAGTAACAAGATCAAACTAGGTATGGAGATACCAATGATCGAATATCGAACATGTAATATATCGCGAGACAAAGGGATTGAGTTACATGCGTATAAGGTTCAGGCGATCATAGAAGTCATCGTTGAATATGTGGGAGTCAGTACGGATCTCCAGGTCTCGCTGATGATTATTGATCGAAGAGGGGTATCGATCATGTCTGCATTATTCGTGAACCGTAGGGTGACACACTTAAGGGATACCGACACCATTCAGAGCAAATAATATGCCAAAGAAAGAAAAGGAAAGCGAAGGAATTTATTTTACTAGACACCGAAATTGTTTCGGTTGAAATTGCTAAAACTGGTTCTACATGTGAAATTGAAATGTTGTAAGGGGTTTTATGTGAATGTTTTTTAATTAAAGTAATTAACAAAATTATGAATAAATAAATAAAAGAGTTTTATTTAAATGAGATCTTGCATTAAATTTGGTGGAAATTTAATGCATGTGAGTGGATTTTTGAGTGGAGGTATGTTTATGTGAGTGGAGGCTTTTCATTTTGAGTGGGAGCTCCATCCACATGAATGTGGAAGAGGTGGGGCAGCCACCATGGCTGTGGCGCCATGCCCCTTGGGTGCCCTCCCTCTCCCTATAAAAGCCCCCCTCTCCTCCTCTCACAACACACCTCCTCGTGAAGGATCTCTCTCCCCCTTTAGATTTTCTCCATGGTCTTGGATCAACGAGATACCTGTTCCTGGTGGATTTTTCTAGAAGGATTTGTTGCTTCCGCAACTTCACTGGAGCGAGGGCGCGGAGGTTTTCAGGATACCCGAACGTGTGTGCGATCGCGGATGCACCACTGCTTTGTGGTGCTGGACCTGCTGGACCGGATGGACTTCTTCTCGATCTTGAGACTAGCAAGAGTTCGACTACATTATCCACGAGTAGAACCTCATTAACGCTTTTCAGTCTTCGAGGGTATGTATTCTATGGATGTATATCCGCCCGTTGCTTGTATCTAGTAGATAGATCTTGGTACTTAGTTGTTCCCATCGTAGGAAAATTTTTGTTTTCTATGCTGCGAACCCAACACTAAGTGTTTTGTCTCTTGAAATTTCAGGTGTTACTACTACAAAATGGTCTCCCTAGGATACAAAGGGTCTACACGCTCGGACCTATCTACCAGATTATTTTGATCGTGTACCTGTTCAAAGGCGCGAGAAAATTATTGAAAAACTTTTGAGATCAAATAAGGTTGAAGTTGAAAACCTGAGTGATTTCATGGAAATCATGTCCATTCATAGGACAACTCCCAAGAAACCTGAGAAAACTCCCAGAGAATACAATGCTCCAAATTCTTCTTTTCTTAAACAACCAATGGAATTTCCTAATCCTGGAGTTAGAGAATATCGATTTGATGGTGAGTTTATTAAAATTCTATAGGAAAAAGCTTTCAGCGGAAGGTAAGATGAAGACTCAGGAAGACATCTTAGAGAGTTCGACGATGTGATAACATCACTTGGACCAAAAGGTTTGCCTGGAGATTTCTCTCGTCTAAAACTATTTTGTTGGTCTCTTAAAGGTAAGGCTCTAGACTAGTTATATTCTCTCCCTCATCATTACATTAAATGTTGGGAAAAATATATTGTTAAATTCATAAACAGGTTTAATCCTTTGAAAAATGTAACTGAAATTAGAAAGAATATAGGCAACTTTAGTCAGAACATGGGATAAAACTACCCACAAGCTTGGGATAGATTCTTTGGAATGATCAATAGTATTCATAATCATGGCTATTCTGAATCAACTATTTGCTATTTATTTTACCACGGTCTTAATACTCAATGCAGAGAGTTGCTTGACTTATTAGCAGGAGGATCGATAAATACTTTAACTGTTAAAGCATGTTTGGAATTGATGTCCACTAGGTCTAAGAATGATTCTTTATATAATTTTAATTTTGGCACTAAGCTGGAAAAAGGAATACTTCACATAACTCCTGATCTTATGCCCGAAGTACGCAAAACAATGAAAGAAAAATGTATACTTTCTAAACTTGTTAAGGAAAACAAAGTAGATTTGTTACAAGTTTTTACTGAAGAAGATGAAACTAGAAAAGTTTTTCAAGAATTAAAACACCGACATGCCAAATCCCAAAATAACCTGCATAAGAAATTTCAAAGACATAAGAAGATTTTGGCAGAACTCACGGAAAATTATGATGATATTAGCCAAGAAATGAAATTATTTCACAAGTACCTTAGTATGATTGAAACCAATGTGAACAAATAGCATCTGGTTATCAAATTTTTGTTCAAGATGATATAAATATTCTTGTTTCTACTAATGTTGTTACAAGGAGAGGTACAGTTGTTACAGGACCATTAGTACCACCATAATATAAAGCTGAAAAAGAGTGAAAGGAAAAATCCTTGCTCAAAGCAAGCCAAGAAGATGACACACTGGTGGATCCTCAAGATGAAACTGCTCAAGAAACACAAGACCAAGATGACTGTTATGACTCTGATGTAGAGACTGTTGATCCAAGAGAAAAAAAGAAACAAGCAAAGAAGATGAAGTTGTTGTAGTAGAAAAGAAGAAAAGCGATAAGCAACAACAAAATAAAGCAACTAAAGAGCCTGATCCCCCACAAAAGGTAAAAGAAAAGAATAATAAAGGTGAGCAAAAACTTCCATATCCAGATCGCAAAAAGAAAGCACCGGAACAGGTAATCTATGATTCTTTCAAAAATGCACTTGGTGACCTTCGTCTAGAAGTTCCATTTGCGGATGTAATAAGTTCCCACCTATTCTAAATTTCTCCGTGATATTCTTAATAGAAAGAAAGAAATAACTGAAATCGTTGCCATGATGACTAGTTATCCTGCTAATGGGAAGTTATTGTCTATGTCGGGAGACCCTAAAATACCAACTATTTCATGTTCAATTGGCAAAACAGATATTCACAATGCCTTGTGTGATTTAGGTGCAGGAGTTAGTGTAATGACATATTCCCTCTATAAAAGGTTAGGCTTAGGTGAGTATTCTGCTACTTCTATCACTTTACAGATGGTTGACAAATCCACTAAACAACCCATTGGTATGATTGAGGATGTTCTACTTAGAATAGATGAGCATGTTATTCCCACTGATTTAATTATTCTTGAAATGCCAGAGGATGAAAATTTATCTATAATAGTTGGAAGACCTTTCCTTAGCACTACAGGAGCGTCAGTTTATTGTGCTGAAGGAAAAATAATCTTCAATGTTTATGATGCTGAAATCATCCAGTATTTTCCAAAAAAAACTAGAAGCAGGAGAAAGGTATATTCCACTGGCAAAACGAGTTCATGTGGTAAGTGCTCTTGATAAGGGGCACCCAAGGTAAGAATTCGAGAACAGATAAAGGGTTGAAATATTCAACCATTCTTAATTAAATGCTTAATGGGAGTCAATCCATCATAATAATAAAATAAAGTTAAAGAATAAAAAGTTCATCGCATTCCTACAACTTTTTCACAGACATTCTTGCGGAAGCGCGCCCGTAAAAATGCATCTGTCAAAAAGTAGTAGAAATATCGATTGAATAAGCATAGATTTAGTATGGAAATTAAAGTTTGAGTTTTATCTGCAAAAAATAGCTTAATAATATTGTCCAGATTGGAAAGTGAATCTCTAAAAATTTGAGTGAAAAAGCATGGTCCAAGAGTTATAACGACCAACTATACGGCGGGAATAATTATTCTAGCCATATAGTTGTGGCCGTATAGTTATCAAAAACTATCTCACAAAAATATATCTCGGATACAGAAGGTTTAATGACCAAATATACGACGGGACCATTTTGGTTCAGCCGTATAGTTGCGCCCGTACAGTTGGGATCTGGCGTGGAGGAACCCTAATTCTCGACGCCGCCACAACTATACGACGGGAGCTACCTATCCCTCCCATATAGCTCCCGCCATATAGTTAGGCGGGACCACTTAATCACACCGGGACGGCTAGGGCTCCTCCTCATTGTTTCTCTCATATTCTCTCTCCAAACCTCTCAAAATCCACCTAGAACTCTTGATTCTTCGCGGATTTCGTTCGTTTGAGTTGGGGAATCAACATATCAGTATGTTTCTCTCTCCCTATCCATGCTTTATTTTTAGAATTTCATGGTTGAAATTCTCACATTGATCTAGTGGATGGACTCAAGCTTGTTTGATTTTCTCTTTTGATTTCTCACGTTAGGATTAAATTCCTCCATGTAGAATCGTTCGTATATCATGTAGAATGCCTAAGGTTTTATGTTGAAATTTTTCAGTGCATCAAGATGAACAAGCTCGGTAGTATTTTTTGCAAGAGAAAGCGCCAACATGGTGAAGGATCGGGGCTCCGGGCTGAGCTCGACAGCAAGTATGCCATGGTTTCATCAAGGAGGGTGATGCCCACATGTTGGGCCGATGATGGCTTTCTCAGCGCAGCAGGGTTGAGGGCGGACTTCGACCACATGTGTGCAAATGCAAGGCTATCAAACCTCGCCTATGCACGCCACTACACCTACACTGAGCTCACCATGATTTCTTCGCCTCCTTCTACGACGACTACAAGGAGAAAGGTAGTGCATGCACAGTGAGTTTCACCATTAACCAGCGGCCATATCAAATCACTTTTCAACAATTTTGTGAAGCTTTTTGATTCCCTCAAGAAGGGGAATCAACTATTAGAAACTTGTATAGCGTCTCAAGTGGAGAAACTTGAGAGGTTATTTCTGTTAACGGTGGTAGGGACTTCTACCAGAAGAAGATGTCCATCATTTAGAACCCAACCATCCGCTACTTTGCCTTGTTTCTCGCCAACATTTTGTTGGGAAGAGGAGATACTGGCTCCATGGCCAATGCAGACATGGCCATGATCACCAAGGCACTCTTTCCCGATGCACCGCAGAGTCCCACTCCTGCAGATCTATTCTTCCAGCACCTCCGCCACCAGATCAACAAAAAGAAAGGATGAGCAGGTGTCGTTGCCTTGCCCACAAGACTTCTTGATTCAGGAGAAGAACAACTGAATCCTCACAAAAGATCAAGTGACGGAGATCATGGTAGCACTCCATCCTGACCCCGAGGGGGACGAGCAGGAGGAGCTGCAGGATGAAGAGGAAGAGGAGGAGGACAACCCTGCTTGGGAAGGACAGCAGCAGCAGCAAGAGGGACCTTGGGACCCATGGCCCAATCAGCAGCAATAGCAACAGGGGTTCAACAATGTCCCCTATGAAGAATTTCTGCAGCTCAACCAGCGCGTTGGGGAGATCGACCAAACTCTACACGGAGTGAATGAAGATTTTAGTTCCCTAACTAACAGATTCAGTCATTTCATGACCCACTTCCCCGACTACTACCAGCAGTATCCATACCCGCCGCCGATGACGGCAACAACTAAGAATGGCAACAACCTAAGCTTGGGGGAGGTTTGAAAACCACCAAAATTTGCATTCATATTTTTATTTATTATTTTGATTTATTTTACTTCTTCAAAAATTGCATGTTTAATTTCAGTTTGCATTCCTAAACCAAAAACACAAAAAATTAGTTGTAACTTTTATTGCAAATTTGTTTCTTTGTTTCTCTCAGAGATTGCTCAATTCAAGGTGACTTGGCAATAGGGAAATATAGTGGGACTCAACTCAAGTACGAAAACAAAGCAAGCAAGAGGAGGTATCACATTCCTTTCATCACCTTTTCTGCAATCTTAAATTGACCCTACAATTATTTGCTCGCTTGCACTTGAGTCACTCCCCACTTAGCTTTTCATCTCATAAATTCTATTCCCTTTCTAGTGTCTCCTTTTTAGCTTTGAAATAATGAGCAATGAACTTGGTTAAAATATTTTCGACATTTTTACAACAAGAAAAGCATCCAAAAGATGACTTGAGTCCATGGTTAGCCCAAAGGATTTGATTTTAGAAACTACTCAACCCCATTGAGCTTAATGTAAATAGAGTTGATTGCACTCTTGAATGAAATTGTTTGATAAATGGATGCTTCGAAGTAGTAGAGATTATGCCACTGCTTTTTCTAATAATTAAAGTAAGATATTGTTTTACGCGTGTCATTACAACACTGTCGTGCTCCATGGGGAACTATTAACTCTACTGGACAACGAACGATCTAAATGTGGGAAACAACTTGATTTGAGCTATTGAGTTATGTAAGAGTCTGTAGTTGCAACGCTATGACGGGTAACATTTTAGTCTCCTCGTGGTTTCACGTTCCAAGTGAAGTTGTAGTACTCCTTTGACCCACTATTGCTCAACAATTATCTATTTTCATGGTCACAAGTGTGCAACACAGTCCCAATTAACATGTTAAAAATAGTGGCATGATTTCTCTATGAAAGAGCTGAAGTTTTTGAAAAACATGGAAAGGAAAAGGTGCTTTGAGAGACTTGAAATTTTGACGTGGGAGTAGATGAGTTGTTCTTAAATTGAATTTTTTTGGTGCCAACTTGAGTACTATTAATTTATTAAATGAACAAGAGCAAAAAGTTTTTCATCTCTCAACAAAGAGAGAAACCAAAAGAATTTCTTTCACTTTCCAAGCTAAACTATTGACACTTGCTCGGGCATATAATTTATTTTCTAGCAAGATATACGTGGTTAGGAAGTGGACCTAGTGCAATCTTGTAAATATTTGTATGATCATGTTTAAGAGTGCAGGAATTGTGAAGAAAAGAATTTGACACCAAATCAAGCTTGTAAGTTCTTTTATTTCAGTATCGAATCTCCGCTATCCTTCCTTATTTTCTTGTCACTCGAGGGCGAGAAACATCTAAGCTTGGGGGATTTGATAGTTGTGAGATTCGATACATTTTTAATGGTCTTTCTTGATGGTTTTCGTCTGGGTTTGATGGTTTTCTAGCTTTACCTAACGCTAATACTTCTGTAGCGAAGGAAACTTGGTTTTTAATGTGTGTTTCAGGTTCTGAACATCAACAAAGGGTTTTAACAGGAAAAATACAATATTCAGGCGAAAACAAGAAAGTCTCTTTTTGGAAGCAATCGAGGGAAGCATTGTAACATCCCAAAAATATTAAACTAGAATCATCAAACTCTAATCACCAAATTTAGGGTTAAAAAAAACTTTTCAAATTAAAAATATGAAAGCATTCATATGAGTATGCATTAAAATTTGGATTCTTTTGAATTGCCATGATTATGTGTTTCTTTGCTTGTAAAATGATTATTAGGTGAAATAAACATCATCTAAACAATCCCCAAACTTTTCCCAAAGACAAACAAATCAAAACAAACAAATTAAGTGAATGGTCACTTTGGCCAATTTAACTCCCATGCCTACTTTGGCTATCTCTAACTTTCAGAACTTAACAGAAACATGTATGGATCTTTGCACCCCTTGATAGTACTCATAATAAGGTACCAAGGCCCACTTTGTGATCATCCAGAAACATTCAAATGCTTAGTTTAAATGACAGTTTAAAATTGAATCTATTTCATATGGGAAGATCCCACTATTTCAAAAACCACTCAAACCAACTCAATTTTCAAAACCCAAGCATCTACAGACTCCCCGGTACATGCCTAGCACACCCACCAAAAATCTTTTCAAAATTCAAAACTTAAGTTAATGCGGCCATTTCATCAAACAGGTTGCAGATGCAAATCAAACAAAATCAAAACACTATTTGGAGCAGTGTTTTGAGCCAACCTTGTTCCCTCTCTGGTTACACTAGCCTCAGTAGATCATCTAGCAACCTTAACTAACCTCTAGCCCCACTATAAACTCGCCAATGTCATCAATGGTGAACAGGCCGAGAGCACCCATGTCACCCAGTGTGGACAACAATCTAGGAGAGGAACTAGCCGTGCCAACCTTGTTTGGGACGTAGCCCATGCCTCACCGCCCCCTCTCGACCAGCCCTGCCTCGCAGATAGCAACCAGAACCGCAAGGAACGCCGCGCCCGCGCCGCTGTCGACCATGCCGATGCGCACAGCAGAGCACGCACCATTCCCACACAACCCGACCACCTCGAGCCCTCGCCGCCCGCCAGCATGCACCCCACCGTCCTAGTAGACCGCCAGACATGCCCATTTCACCGCCCGTACCCCACAACCACCGCTCGCCGCAGAGTTCGCCGCCTCTGCCTCGCAGAGCACCGCGCGTTCCTGACCGTTTGCCACCGCCCCTACAAGTGTATTTAAACCTTAGAGAATCGCCAAGAGACCACCGATCGGTCGCCACCCTCGGCCATGCCTCTAGCAGCCCGTAGCCGTGTCGCCACCGTCGCCTGCCCATCCCTCTCGGTCTCGTCGTCGAGCCTATAAAAGGAGGCCACCCCCAGCTGATTGAAGCACACCATTTCACTCCCCTCACCTCACTAATCGTTCCACCCCTTAGCTGGAGCAAGGAGAGCAGCGCATCGCCGGAATTGCGCCGGAGCAGGCCGCCTCTGGAGAAGAAGGGAGCCGTTGATTTCGTCCACCCCAGGAGCTTCCGCGACCATCATTGAGTTCGTCGTCGTCGACTTTGTCGTTTGCCCGCCTCGCCGTCGTCACTAGAGCCCCGGTATGCCCCCTATGCACCCCCACCGAGCCGCTAGGGTTCGATCTCGCCGGTGACTTGTTCATCGTCGACGACGACCCTCAACCGTCGATCTTCATTCTAATCCAACGCACCACATCGCGCCGTACCGCTTCGCGTTTAAAGAGCCACTGACCAATAGACCTCCCTGTCAGTTGTGCCCCGCGCTGCGGAGTGACACTGGGCCGGCCCATTACCCCTTCTCGCGCAGCCCAATCGCTTGAATTTATCTTTTTCTATTTATATTCAAACTCAGTTCTGTACCTAGTTTCAAAAATCAACCCAGCTCGATTCAGTGAACCAAATTGAATGAAACCAATTTTGTTAGAAATATATTGAAATGATTAATCCAAGACCGTTGGATTCAAATCATTTGAATCTATAGATCAACCTTGGTAAAAATAACAAGTCAGAAGCTTTTCTGCATTCAAACATTTTTCAAATTTAAACCATAATAGCTTTTGAGTTGATTCCAACTCTCAAAAATCACATTTGATCATACCTTTCAGAATATATAAAAACATATGGGTTTACTTACAGAAATAATGTTCAAGTAATAAAAGAATGCCACATAGGCATTTCTAGTCACTTTAATTATTTAAAATAAAAGGTTATATCTTATTAAATTGTGACACCACTTTAAATCACATTCCCATGTACTGAAATATGTGGTGATGACATGTGTCAACATGATCCCATGTTTGAGTTGGAGAATATTAAATCTTAAGTAGTTTTTCAATGAGTAGAAATTACTTTTCTAAAAATGAAATCAATAAAAACAAATGCTTTATTCTTGTGATATTAGTGATGATACTAGATCATCTATAGTGCACCTTTGTGTGATGATTGAAAGTAGTTAAGTATTGTTTGGTGATTGTGTACCTCGTATTTATTCATAGACGCTAGTACCGACCAAGGATACGAGGAGGAAGGAGGATACTACGAAGAAGAAGCCGAGGAGAACTTCAACCACTGCTCTGCACAAGGCAAGCCTAATACTACTGGTTGAATGTGCAAGATAACACTTGCAAGATACCCTACTTATGCAAGCTACTACTTGCTTGTTACCATGCCAACCATAAGCCTTAAGCATATGTGATCATACTCACTTGATAACCCAATCCTAGTTTTACTTGCAAGCTTCTACTTTATTTCTTTATCAAAGCTATTACTTAGAGTCTACTTAAGTGATTTGTAGATTCTAGGAGGATAATTGAAGATTGCATAAAGAGCATTAAATTTGGCCTAAGCTAGATAATCTTGATGTCTTCCTAAGGCATGAGATTGAACTTAGTTAAACTCCACTAGTTTACCACCCCTCATTAGTACTTACCCCCACTTGTAGATGCTAGTGCTAAGCATAAAACTTGATCAACTTTAGAGGGGAATACTTGGTGGAAAATGGTTCTGAAAACCTTGGAATGATGGATCATTCTACTGAGATGTTTTGACATGTGTTTCCAAACACCAGATGATTTTGATGATGAAAATGTTGAGGCATGAGCCTTAGCCCTTTATAAAACTGATGGTTGTCTGGATGCGATACCATTCCAATTTTTACCGTACAACCACAATACCCGAAGATTGGGTAGGGCTTGACTGGAAACTTATATACCTTAGTATGTGTTCCCTCACGGCCAAGGTCTGAGCTGAGGCTACCTTGTGAAGATTGTCCACCTGTGCAGTACCCAAGATGACAGTTGGTCATGGTTGGGAGGCCAAATTCACATGAGAGGTGCATATACTAGGGCGAGTGATTGAAAGGTTAGGATTGATTATCCGCATACTGAGTATGGTGAATTCAGGATTTGTTCCTGACGGATGTATCGAATGTTGTGGTGAAAGTGTACAACCTCTGCAGAGTGTCAAACTATTTGAATAGCCGTGTTCGCGGTTATGGACAGTTGGAGTGGCCATACTGTTCCCCGTCAGATGTTTTCAAAATGACTTGTGAAATGAATTGAGACTTTGACTTGACCACAACAGAGTTGTGATATGAAATACAAGTTCCCACTTAGGTGTTATAAAATTTCAACTAGTTTTTCTTTGCTTCTGAACTTAGTAGAGGTAAATCTGGCTTTTTGCAAAACAACCATAGAGCTTAGTGTCCTATTACAAAACCCCCCTTCACTTGTTAGTATTAGTTTGCGAGTACTTAAAGAGTACTCATGGCTTTGTCCCTGGCTATTCCCGTGGCCAGACTATGAAGAGGAGTACAAGGAGGATGGACCCCAGGAAGGTTACAAAAACTAGGATCATCTCCCATCGTCAGCATTGCCTGTGACTCTGAAGATGGAGCTTCGCCTATGCTACCTTTATTATTACGTTATTCCGCTGCTTGATTTGTATTAAGAACTGGATCATGAGATCCTTATTTGTGTAAGACCTTACGTATGTATTGTAATGAATGATGTACTGTGGTATCCAATTCTGTTATGTCTCGCAAAAATGGTAATCCTGGGATTGCGATGTATGGCATAACAGGCATCTGGGATTAAAAATACGGGTGTTGACCAGTTGGTATCAGAGCCATCCTGACCATAGGAGACCCTAGTTAGACTGGACGTTTGAATCAAAAACTTAGTTTCAAAACCAAAGGAAGCAAATATTTACAAAAACTTATTCCCATTCTTATCACCTTGATTCTTTCATAAAAATTCATGTTCCTAAAAAACTCTTGCAAAATACCTAAAATTTGACACACTTGATCACTCTACTAATCTACTCATCCTATATTCCTATAGGTGGACGTGAAGTACAACAAGTTTTATCAGTTGGGGAATGGAGGAGACCTTATCTTTAAGCGGGATTTGGACAAGCTTTCGGAACTTCTGGAGCGTCCGCACCCCGAGTTCTTCGGAGCTCAGCTCAATGATCAAGGAGGAGAAGATCTGCAGTGGCTAATTGTTGCAAGTCTCCGAGGAAAGATTGAACCTCCCACTGCCGAGGGAATTCAGTTTACCTTAAGAGAGAACAACTGGCTCGATGGACTTGCCAGGGCCATGCAGGAAGATCTTGCCCGTCTGTGTGGGAAGAGTATCAACCAGAACAAGGGTACCCGCTTTGAGTTTTGTCCAAGGCGTGATGCTATGGGACAGCCACTGGAAGCCCCATACCACCACGAGCTGAAGACTCAGTTGGACCACCTTAGCTTCATGATGTACGATCGTCAGCAGGAATTGGACAATTGCTGTGACTACTCCAACCACAAGTCCGCCATCATCAAGACGAAGGATCAAACCATCGCCATGCTAGCGAAGGATCGCAAGTCTCGCCACCGTCAGCTCGATAAGAAGGAGCGCATCGTTACCCGTCTTCACCACTGTATCTCGAATTTGGAGGAGACCATCCATGAGAGAGACATGCAGTTGGAGGAAAGGGAGAATGCCGAAGGGGATCTTCGTGGAGACCCCTACTCCTATCTCAGCGATGATGATTATTTTCTGGAAGATCAGGCTATGGATTTCTTCACCGATGAGGATGACTTCACCTTCATCAATGACGACGATGATGATGAGGATGACGACTACACCGACTCCGAGGAGTAGTAGCACTTGAGCACTAGCATAGTGAGTTGTATTCGGTCCCACTGTCTCCTAGTTTCCAGAATGGTTCTTAAAACCATCTGTTTACCTTTGTTGTGGTGTGTGTTTGTATCGTGTGATATGAATGAATGAATGAAAAGCAAGTTGCTAAAAAATCTGAGTCAAACTTTAAAAAACTTTTCAAAGTCCCTGAACCTTAGAAATTTCCCTCTTTTCTCATGATCTACCTCAATCTTCTGATGCCACGCGGAGGAAGTGGTTCATCCCCGGACCCGATGTTGCAGATCCTGCAAATGTTGGTTTCTGACCGCGAAGCTGAAAGAGCCGAACGTCAAGCCAACCTAGCCACCCTTCAGCAGATAGCTTAGCTGGCCCACAACAATCAAGGCCAATGAAATCAGGACAACCATGGATCTAAACTCAAGAATTTCCGGAACACCAACCCACCTGTTTTCACTAAGTCAGAAGAGCCCCTAGATGCAAACGATTGGCTGCAAACCATGGAAAATAACCTAGAAATAGCCGGAGTGAAAGCCAACGAGAAAGTCCTGTTCGCCACCCACTATCTGGCTGGAGATGCAAGAGCATGGTGGAACAGCGTTCGTGCAATGACCGGAGGACAGATGATGACCTGGGAGGAATTCAAGGTCAAGTTCAGCAGAACCCATGTGCCACCGGGTTTGATCAAGAGAATGAGAGATGAGTTCAGAGAACTGAAGCAAGGAAGGATAACCGTAGAGGAAAACCGTGACAAATTCTTGTCACTAGCTAGGTATGCCCCGGATGAGATCGACACTGAAGCCAAGAAGAAGGAGAGATTCTTGAATGGTCTGCACGATGAGATGCAGATGGTGTTAGTCAATATCCCTTTTGCTGATATTGAAGCCCTTGTCGACTCTGCCATCCAGATGGAAGGAAAGATCAACCAAGCCAATGAGAACCGCAAGCGTCACATGATGCATCAGCCAGGAACCCATCAGACCCCAAAGTATCGCCCTAACCCATCTCCAGGATTTGCCCCGAGAACCAACAAACCCCCGATGAACCGTTCGACCTATCCCAAACGTGGAAACCCGAGGCCCGGAGGAAATCACAACAACCCCGACAACTCTAAAAATTTCAACCGTGCACCACCCAAGTTCAACAACAACAATGCTACCGCCAACACCAACACAACCCCGAGGACTGGAAGCAATGTTGTGCCTATTGCAGCAAAGGACAAGTCGCAAGTGACTTGTTATGACTGTGAAAATAAGGGTCACTACTCCAACGAGTGCCCCAACAAGAAGAATGCCGCAGCCCCCAATGCAAATGCCCCAGCTCAGCAGCAGCGTCGTGTTCAGCTCGGAAGGAGGTTTGCCCCAGGGAATTCACTCAACCGCAACAGCCGTCTTTTTCTCATGCATGCTGAAGAAGTTCAGGAAGCGCCAGGCGTCGTGCTGGGTATGTTTTCTGTTAATTCAGTACTTGCTAGAGTGTTGTTTGATTCAGATGCATCGCATTCATTTGTCACCGAAGAATTTGCCTGCACTAGTAAGATTCAACCAACCAAACTGAAGCATGTTATGATTGTTCAAATCCCCGGTTCAACCACCAAAGCTAGGCAAATTTGCAAAGCCGTCCCTATCCGAATCCATGGCATAGATTTTTATGCTAATCTGATAGTACTCGGAACTAAAGGTTTGGAAGTAGTACTAGGAATGGATTGGATGTCCAAACATAAAGGATTAATTGACTATGCCAAGAAATCCATAACCATGACTAGTATAGCCGGAATATCAGTCGAGCATGTATCTGAAACCTTACCTCGTCAAGTCAAGTGCAACAAGAGTATAGCCCAACCTACCATTGACCACGTCCGGATAGTCTGTGAATACCCCGATGTATTTCCAGATGTTTTGCCCGGTATGCCCCCAGATCGGGATATCGAGTTTATCATCGAACTAATCCCCAGAACCGGACCCATAGCCCAGAGACCCTATAGTATGAACCCGTATGAACTAGCAGAACTGAAGAAGCAATTGGATTCCATGTTGGAAATTGGATTGATTCAACCAAGTGCGTCACCATGGAGATCACCTGTCTTGTTCGTGGACAAGAAGGATGGAGGTAACCGTTTGTGTACGGATTATCGGAAGTTGAATGATGTCACTATCAAGAACAAGTACCCATTGCCCAAGATCGAAGATTTGTTTGATCAGTTGACCGGTGCCAAAGTGTTTTCTATGATTGATCTTAGAACAGGCTATCATCAACTCAAGATTCGCACAGAGGATATTTCCAAGACTGCCTTTACCACAAGATATGGATTATATGAGTATACCGTCATGTCTTTTGGATTAACCAATGCCCCCGCTTATTTCATGAATCTCATGAATAATATTTTTATGGACTTCCTGGATAAGTTTGTCGTTGTTTTCATCGATGACATACTGATTTATTCCAAATCAGAAGAAGAACATGAGCTACACCTAAGGACCATTCTTGGAACCCTTAGAGTGCATCAGTTGTATGCCAAGTTTAGCAAATGTGAATTCTGGTTACAAGAGGTAGGATTCCTCGGCCACATTGTATCAGCCGGAGGAATTGCCGTTGACCCTGCAAAGGTGAAAGATGTCGAAGATTGGCAAGCCCCAACCACTCAAACCCAAGTTCGTGATTTCTCGGATTGGCGGGATACAACCGCAAGTTCGTAGAAGGATTCTCGAGTATCGCCAGACCCATGACCCAATTGCTGAAGAAGGACAAGAAGTTTGAATGGACGGACAAATGTGAAGAGAGTTTTCAAGAACTCAAGAGGAGATTCATTTCAGCCCCAATCTTAATCATGCTAGATATCACGAAGCCCTTCGACGTGTATTGTGACACATCCAAGATCGGTCTCGGATGTGTGCTAATGCAAGAAGGAAAAGTTATATCTTATCTATCTCGACAACTGAAACAACATGAGCAAAATTACCCAACCCATGACCTCGAGCTCGCAGCTGTAGTGCTAGCCCTGAAGACATGGAGGCACTACCTGATGGGAAACCGTTGTGAGATCTATTCGGATCACAAGAGCCTGAAGTATATATTCACTCAGAAGGAGCTGAATATGAGACAAAGAAGATGGATTGAGCTAATCAAGGATTACGATCTGGACATTCACTATCACCCTGGTAAAGCCAACGTGGTAGCAGAAGCCCTTAGCAGATTGTCGTGTCGCTTGAACTCTATGATTTTGAAGGAGCAACCAAGCTTGCACAAGGAGATGGAATATTTCCGAATGGAATTAGTGAGTGAAGGATTTTTGGCTAGCATAGAACTTCAACCCACTTTGATCAGCCAGATCAAAGAGGCGTAGAAAGGAAATGCTAGTATCGATGGAATCAAGTGTCGTATCTGTACAGGCAAAGTACCCGGATTCACCGAAGACGAAGAAGGAGTTCTATGGTACAAAGGATGCCTTTGTGTACCAGCAGATTCGGAATTGAAAGAAGTTATTCTGAAGGAAGCTCATGATACTCTTTATTCTATCCACCCCGGAGGAACTAAGATGTATCAAGATTTGAAAGAGCAATTTTGGTGGCATAAGATGAAGAGAGAAATCGGAAGCTATATCGCCAAATGTGATATATGTCAGCGAGTCAAGGCAGGACATCAAAGACCCGCTGGATTGTTGCAACCATTGCAGATTCCGAAATGGAAATGGGATTCCGTTGGAATGGACTTTATCACCGGATTGCCTACTTCTAGTAGGGGAAATGAATCTATCTGGGTCGTAGTGGACAGATTGTCCAAAGTCGCCCATTTCTTACCCGTCAAGACCACATATCCGAGTTCGAAGCTAGCGGAGTTATACATCGCTAGAATCGTCAGTTTGCATGGAGTCCCTAAGAACATCGTATCGGATCGAGGAACTCAGTTTACCTCGAGATTCTGGAAGAAAGTCCAAGAAGGTTTAGGCACCCGACTAGATTTCAGCACAACTTATCACCCTTAGACCGATGGACAAACAGAGCGAGTAAATCAAATACTCGAAGATATGCTGAGAGCCTGTGTGTTAGAATATGGATCTAAGTGGGAAGACTGTCTGCTATTTGCAGAATTTTCGTACAAACAACAGTTATCAAGCTAGTTTTCAAATGACCCCATTTGAATTCTTGTACGGAAGAAAGTGTCGCACCCCTTTGAACTGGTCGGAAGTAGGAGAGAGTCAGATTTTTGGACCCGATATCCTACGAGAAGCAGAAGAGAAGGTTCACAAGATCCGTGAGCACCTCAAGACCGCCCAGTCCCGGCAAAAGAGTTACGCCGACAAGAGACGTCGAGACCTCGCCTTCAACATAGGAGATTTCGTATACCTGAAAGTGTCACCATTGAAAGGAATGCAACGTTTCCAACTCAAGGGAAAGTTAGCCCCCAGATATATCGGCCCCTTCAAGATTCTGAACCGTCGAGGAGAAGTGTCGTATCA
Source organism: Avena sativa (assembly GCA_916181665.1). NCBI lineage: Eukaryota > Viridiplantae > Streptophyta > Magnoliopsida > Poales > Poaceae > Avena > Avena sativa. Next base: position 227,032,629 of record OV702296.1, read on the forward strand.
ATTGGAACTACCCGAAGAGATGTCAGCCGTGCACAGTGTGTTCCATATCTCATTACTTCGCAAGTGCCTCGAAGTCCCGGAGAAGACTGAAGTGTTCAAGAATATTGATCACCGGACCATAGAAATCAACGATGACCTGACCTACCCCGAAGTACCCATCCATATTTTGGAAGAAGCTTTCAGAACTACCAGAACCCGAAGCATCAAGTTTCTCAAGATTCAGTGGAGCAACCACACAGAAGAGGAAGCTACCTGGGAGCACGAAGATCACATCAGGACGGAGTTTCCCGATCTCTTCAAATCCTAGGTAATATTTTTCGTCCTTTTTCAAATCTCGGGACCGGATTTTGTTTAAGGGGGGAAGGTTTGTAACATCCCCAAAATATTAAACTAGAATCATCAAACTCTAATCACCAAATTTAGGGTTAACAAAAAACTTTTCAAATTAAAAATATGAAAGCATTCATATGAGTGTGCATTAAAATTTGGATTCTTTTGAATTGCCATGATTATGTGTTTCTTTGCTTGTAAAATGATTCTTAGGTTAAATAAACATCATCTAAACAATCCCCAAACTTTTCCCAAAGACAAACAAATCAAAACAAACAAATTAAGTGAATGGTCACTTTGGCCAATTTAACTTCCATGCATACTTTGGCTATCTCTAACTTTCAGAACTTAACAGAAACAGGTATGGATCTTTGCACCCCTTGATAGTACTAATAATAAGGTACCAAGGCCCACTTTGTGATCATCCAGAAACATTCAAATGCTTAGTTTAAATGACAGTTTAAAATTGAATCTATTTCATATGGGAAGATCCCACTATTTCAAAAACCACTCAAACCAACTCAATTTTCAAAACCCAAGCATCTAAAGACTCCCCAGTACATGCCTAGCACACCCACCAAAAATATTTTCAAAATTCAAAACTTAAGTTCATGCGGCCATTTCATCAAACTGGTTGCAGATGCAAAACAAACAAAATCAAAACACTATTTGGAGCAATGTTTTGAGCCAACCTTGTTCCCTCTCTGGTTACACTAGCCTCAGTAGATCATCTAGCAACGTTAACTAACCTCTAGCCCCACTGTAAACCCACCAATGTCATCAATGGTGAACAGGCCGAGAGCACCCATGTCACCCCAGTGTGGACAGCAAGCTAGGATAGGAACTAGCCGTGCCAACCTTGTCTGGGAGGTAGCCCATGACTCACCGACCCCTCTCGACCAGCCCTGCCTCGCAGACAGCAACCAGAACCGCCAGGAACGCCGCACCCACGCCGCTGTCGACCATGCCGACACGCACCGTTCCCACGCACCCCGACTACCTCGAGCCCTCGCCGCCTGCCAGCATGCACCCCACCATCCCAGGAGACCGCCAGACATGCCCATTTCACCGCCCGTACACCACAGCCACCGCTCGCCCCAGAGTTCGCCGCCTCTGCCTCGCAGAGCACCGCGCGTTCCCGACCGTTTACCACCGCCCCTACAAGTGCATTTAAACCTTAGAGCATCGCCAGGAGACCACTGATCGATCTCCACCCTCGGCCATGCCTCTAGCAGTCCGTAGCCATGTCACCACCATCGCCTGCCCATCCCTCTCGGTCTCGCCGTCAAGCCTATAAAAGGAGGCCACCCCCAGGCAATTGAAGCGCACCAATTCACTCCTCTCACCTCACTAATCGTTCCACCCCTTAGCCGGAGCAAGGCGAGCAGCGCATTGCTGGAAATGCGCCGGAGCAGGCCGCCTCTAGAGAAGAAGGGAGCCGTTGATTTCGTCAACCCCAGGAGCTGCCGTGACCATCCTTGAGTTCGCCGTCGTCGACTTTGTCGTTTGCCCGCCTCGCCGTCGTCACTAGAGCCCCGGTATTCCCCCTATGCACCCCTACCGAGCCGCTAGGGTTCGAGCTCGCCGGTGACTTGTTCATCGTCGACGACGACCCTCCGCCGTCGATCTTCATTCTAATCCAACGCACCACATCGCCCCGTACCGCTTCGCGTTTAAAGAGCCACTGACCAGTAGACCCCCCTGTTAGTTGCGCCCCGCGCTGCGGAGTGACACTAGGCCGGCCCATTACCCCTTCCCGTGCAGCCCAATCGTTTGAATTTATATTTTTCTATTTATATTCAAACTCAGTTCTGTACCTAGTTTCAAAAATCAACCCAGCTCGATTCAGTGAACCAAATTGAATGAAACCAATTTTGTTAGAAAGATATTGAAATGCTTAATCCAAGACCGTTGGATTCAAATCATTTGAATCTATAGATCAACCTTGGTAAAAATAACAAGTCAGAAGATTTTCTACATTCAAACATTTTTCAAATTTAAACCATAATAGCTTTTGAGTTGATTCCAACTCTCAAAAATCACATTTGATCATACCTTTCAGAATATATAAAAACATATGGGTTTACTTACAGAAATAATGTTCAAGTAATAAAAGAATGCCGCATAGGCATTTCTAGTCACTTTAATTATTTAAAATAAAAGGTTAAATCTTATTAAATTGTGACACCACTTTGAATCACATTCCCATGTACTGAAATATGTGGTGATGACATGTGTCAACATGATCCCATGTTTGAGTTGGAGAATATTAAATCTTAAGTAGTTTTTCAATGAGTAGAAATTACTTTTCTAAAAACAAAATCAATAAAGACAAATGCTTTATTCTTGTGATATTAGTGATGATACTAGATCATCTATAGTGCACCTTTATGTGATGATTGAAAGTAGTTAAGTATTGTTTGGTGATTGCGTACCTCGTATTTATTCATAGACACTAGTACCGACCAAGGATACGAGGAGGAAGGAGGATACTACGAAGAAGAAGCCGAGGAGAACTTCAACCACTGCTCTGCACAAGGCAAGCCTAATACTACTGGTTGAATGTGCAAGCTAACACTTGTAAGATACCCTACTTATGCAAGCTACTACTTGCTTGTTACCATGCCAACCATATGCCTTAAGCATATGTGATCATACCCTACTTATGCAAGCTACTACTTGCAAGCTTCTACTTTATTTCTTTATCAAAGCTATTACTTAGAGTCTACTTAAGTGATTTGTAGATTCTAGGAGGATAATTGAAGGTTGCATAAAGAGCATTAAATTTGGCCTAAGCAAGATAATCTTGATGTCATCCTAAGACATGAGATTGAACTGAGTTAAACTCCACTAGTTTACCACCCCTCATTAGTACTTACCCCCACTTGTAGATGCTAGAGCTAAGCATAAAACTTGATCAACTTTAGAGGGGAATACTTGGTGGAAAATGGTTATGAAAACCTTGGAATGATGGATCATTCTACTGAGATGTTTTGACATGTGTTTCCAAACACCAAATGATTTTGATGATGAAAATTTTGAGGCATGAGCCTTAGCCCTTTATAAAACTGATGGTTGTCTGGATGCGATACCATTCCAATTTTTACCGTACAACCACAATACCCGAAGATTGGGTAGGGCTTGACTGGAAACTTATATACCTTAGTATGTGTTCCCTCACAGCCAAGGTCTGAGCTGAGGCTACCTTGTGAAGATTGTCCACCTGTGCAGTACCCAAGATGATAGTTAGTCATGGTTGGGAGGCCAAACTCACAGGAGAGGTGCATATACTAGGGCGAGTGATTGAAAGGTTAGGATTGATTATCCGCATACTGAGTATGGTGAATTCAGGATTTGTTCCTGACGGATGTATCGAATGTTGTTGTGAAAGTGTACAATCTCTGCAGAGTGTCAAACTATTCGAATAGCCGCGTCCGCGGTTATGGACAGTTAGAGTGGCCATACTGTTCCCCCATCAGATGTTTTCAAAATGACTTGTGAAATGAATTGAGACTTTGACTTGACCACAACAGAGTTGTGATATGAAATACAAGTTCCCACTTAGGTGTTATAAAATTTCAACTAGTTTTTCTTTGCTTCCGAACTTAGTAGAGGTAAATCTGGCTTTTTGCAAAACAACCATAGAGCTTAGTGTCCTATTACAAAAACCCCCTTCACTTGTTAGTATTAGTTTGTGAGTACTTAAAGAGTACTCATGGCTTTGTCCCTGGCTATTCCCATGGCCAGACTATGAAGAGGAGTACCAGGAGGATGGACCCCAGGAAGGTTACGACAACTAGGATCATCTCCCATCGTCAGCATTGCCTATGACTCCGAAGATGGAGCTTCGCCTACGCTACCTTTATTATTACGTTATTCCACTGCTTGATTTGTATTAAGAACTGGATCATGAGATCCTTATTTGTGTAAGACCTTATGTATGGTTTGTAATGGATGATGTACTGTGGTATCCAATTATGTTATGTCTCGTAAAAATGGTAATCCTGGGATTGCGATGTATGGCATAACAGGCATCTGGGATTAAAAATCCGGGTGTTGACAGGCATCCAGTAGCTTTAACGAGCAACTATACGACGGGAATATTTTCTCCGGCCGTATAGTTCCCTCCGTATAGTTGCCACCGCCTTCATCTTGTCAAAAGGGATAACTTTTGTGAAGAGGCCGAGGACGAAAACATAACACATCAGCTGTTGTTCCATCCAGAAGGGAGAATGAAGAGATCCGGAGAAGAAGAGGGAGACGTTCTTCATCTCGCTCCATGATATTTGACCTCCTAGCCACCACACCTCCATATCCATTACTTGTACTTGAGAGAGAGAGAGATCTTCACGTTGCAATATTAGGGTTTGAGATTGTTTCTTCCCATCTTGAATTGTGTTGGATTTATTTTATATTCTTATTGTGGATCTCCACGGTAATATCAAGAAGAACTCCCTTTATTTAATTATATCGATGATGCTTTGTTCTCTCATGTGTGAGTAAGTTCCCTTGGGCATGAGATATGTAAGGGATTGGTGAGATGTGATGTGCCTATATATTTTCCATTAGTTTGTGATTGATTCTAATTACTATATTATGTGTGCTTCACTATTTGTGGGATGCTTAATGCTTGTTGTCCAATTAAGGGCCCAGACAACATGATACTTTGTTCTACATAGATAAGATATTATTTGCTAGCAGACTGGCGACCCCCGAGTGACACGGGGATATCAATGGAAAACTAGTTGAGCTTGAGGAGCACGAGGAGGCGCTATGCCTATTGTATTAGTCCAATCCAAGCAGCTTAATTGCTAAGCAACCTGAAGGATATTAATCGTCTTATGACTGATCATGGTTTTGGTAACTGATGACGCACAAGTACAGGGGGTGTATCGCAGTACTTTTGATAAACAGGAGTGTTGATCCCAACGAGGAGCAGAAGGTGTTGACTAGTTGTATGGAGAAGGAAATCTCTGTAAATGCTTAGCAAACAGATTTTTAGTGGTTTTCTGATAAGGCAACAAAACAAAGTGCAAGTAATAAGGACAAAGAGCAAATGCAGCAAGTGGCCCAATCCTTTCTTAGCAAAGGACAAGCCGGTGGAAATTCTTATAAGGACCAAACGTTCTCGAGGACACATGGGAATTCTGTCAAGTGATTTCGCTTCACATAGCTGAGTACTCTTCTTTGCTATTGTAAGTGTTGTCTGGGTGAACCTGTGCTAATGTACCGACCTTACTTGGACTAATACATACTTCTGATTAAACCCCCTGCAAACATCCGAAACTACAGGAAAGTAATTAAGATATAAATCTAACCACAGCCTTAAACTCTGAGATCCTACGCTCCCTGTGCAAAGGTGTCCTAACGGGGGTTCAGGTTTCTATCACTCCGGCAACCCAACGATTAGTAGCCAAATACACAATGCATTCCCCTAGGCCCATAAATGGTGAAGTATCATGTAGTCGACGTTCACATGACACCACTAGAAGAATAGCACCACAACTTAAATACTAAACCATTGAATAATAACTCATCACAGATTCACTACTAACAACATGACTTCTCCCATGTCCTCAAGAACTAAACGGACTACTCATAAGACATCATATGTATCAAGATCAAAGACGATATGATAATGGATAACAATCTGAACATAAACAATAATCCAATGGTTCCACTCACAAGCATCAACTACAATAGTAATTAACACTGGGAAAGTTTCCCCTAATAACTAAAGAAATATCCAACACAATTGTTACAGCGGGACAGAGTGGTGATGATGGTGCTGGTGGAGATGATGGTGTGGATGATGATGATCCCGATGAATCCTAGCTTGATGATGGTGTTGATGGCGACGATCTTCCCTCTCGGGGAAGGAATTCCCCCGGCAGAAATCTGTCTACCGGAGAGATCTTTCTCTCTCGGTTTTTTCCACCCCGCAGAGGCGGAAGAAATCTATCTGTGGTCGCCCCCCTCGTATTAGGGTTCCATAGGGAAGATATAAGCGAATGAGCAGAGTCGGGAGCCGGGTAGGTGAGCCACACCTGCCCTAGGCGCGGGGTTAGGTGGGCCTGCACCTAGGGGGTGTGGGCCCCCTGCGGCCCTTCTTCGCTCCTCCTTCTGGCTTCCTCAATCTTCTGGAAAAATAATATTTTCCCAAATTTTTCTAGTATTTTCTGATCTTCGCGAAATTGCATAAAAATGCCTTTTTTCCATCAGAATCCAGACTCCGGCAGTTCATCCTCCAAGAATCATCCAACATGCAAAATGAGTGGAAAAGACATAAGTAATACCTCATAATAAGACATTTGTCAATGAATAGAGGAAAATTATGATATAGAATGGTGATGCAAATTGGACGTATCAACTCCCCCAAGCTTAGACCTTCGCTTGTCCCCAAGCGAAATCTAAGCTCAGTAAACATGTCCAAAGGTTTATGGAGTGAAGTGTCGATAAAAGAATACGGACAAGAAGCATCACACTTACCATTACATAACTTATAGAAGCACGCAACTCACCATTATATAACTTAGCTTGCAACAAGTACAGGAGTCACAATAGAGATACATAAAGATAAATCATAATTGGAATTGGCAAACTCTTGTTCCTGGTCAGAGAACAGTTGGCAAATGGTTTCACAAAAAGCTTTTTGTAGAAGTTTTATAACAGGAGCACTCTTTGCTCAAAAAGGTTTTTCAATGAAGGCTTTCAAAGTAATACTCAATAAATAAGAGTCTTGTGCAAACAAGGAAAATAGAGAACATGATTGAATAAATCACCATATGAATGCTTGAAACACAACAACTCAAATGCTTGCTGGAGATAGAGAGGAAGTAGGTTTACTGACTCAACTTAGAAGTAGAAAAAGGTCCATTTATAGAGGGTAGCAGGGATTACAAGTCATAAAGAGGTTCCAAAAGATTATGGTACTTACTAGCTTTGAGCCCTCATTACCCCTATCATAGGCATCTTGAGATGATTAAGCTTAAAGTGCACAAAGATGGAGTATATGCTTGATGAAATATAAGTTGGCAATCTCATATCCCTTGAATATGAGGGCCACTCCTCATGCTACTCAACTTTGGTCACCGGTAAGTTCTTGTCATTGTAAGTACATGCGTATCATAGAGAACCGCCAACGGGGTACCCCTTGCACATGGTACAGGAGCTTTCCCATAACCAAAATGATAAGGCAAGCAGACAATCAACATCTCAGCGATCTTTTTATTTACTATGTGCATAGCTTTTTATTGAGGATGCTTCATAGATAGCTCACTATGGTGATGCTGCAAGTTTCCACCATGATTAGGCATGGCTTAGGCTAGCGGCCTAGACGTTTCTCTAACACAAAATACAGACTCCATGGACTTATAAGTTCCCTCATTATTTCACACCATTGACATCCATAGACAAAAGAGCACGATATCAACTGAGTACAAAGTACAGGTGCAATGCTGAAAACGTTCCCCGTGACAACATGGTTCTGCTAATTCCAACGTATAGACGCAAGCATATACGACTTCTATGGCACAGTGGTTCAAGTCTATTAGGGGCAAGAAAATAAGGTGTGCCATCAAGTTCGTGAGAGATTTACGACCTAGTTTTCACATAACAAAATACTTTTTAGTTCGAAAGATAGATGAAGCTTGAGAATTTGCTTGGAATAGCAAAACCTACTAGGTAGATATGGTGGACACAAATGGCAAAGGTTTTGGTTCAAAGGGATTGGAAACATTAGAAGTATGCCTTCTCAAAACAGGTTTTTGGCTAGCAAGGCTGGGTGGCAAGCAAGAGAGTTGAAAGAAACAAGCAAACATACAAGTAATAAAGCCAAACATGCAATATTCCTTGAAGACACAGAAGATCTTAAATAAAGAATACTAAGCTTATGAGCCAACAAGAAAGAAAACAAATGATACAAAATACATGTAAGCTTTTCTCCTTTTCTTTCAAACCTCAAAAAGTATTGCTATTGACCAGAACTCAGTTTGCCAAAACCAATTTAGATCCACTTGATGATCCCAAAGTGATGCCAATACTAGTCAACAAGATCCATCATATAATAGAGATTGCAAACTAAAATAGGAAGTGCAAAAATTAAAAGATGAAACTTCTCATTAATATTCCAATAAAGGCACTCACACCAAGGGATACATAGATAACCAACTAAAGGAGAGATACTTCCACATGCAAACCAAACTATAAGATAACCTCTCTACCAAAGATATGAATCCACTAAAAAGGTAAAAGATAAAAGATAATGATGGTGATACCGTGGCACTCCCCCCAAACTTGGAACAAGCCAAGGGGATGCCAAACCTGATGACGAATTACTCCTTTGGCGGTGGTGGTGTTCTCTTGATAAGCTCTTAAATAAGTTTCTTCAAATCCTCAATATCAAAGGTCAAAGTACGAATCAACTTCGAATTATGCTCAATGCAGCTTATGATCAATTCGAACCGAGGATCACATTCCTTATTATTCTTCCTCCACTCTTCCTTCTTAGAGTGTTCCTTCCCTGCAAGGTTAGAATGAGTGGTACAAGGAGGAAGTGTCCGTGGAGAGAGGATATGACATGGAGGTTTCCCTCCTGTGGACATCCGTGCTGTCCTCTTGAGCTTGATAGTTTTGCCACCACTCCAATGCTTGTGACGGTAGCGCGGGTGTCCGGATGCTTGTCCTCCTCCATGTCTCCTTCATAACCTACCAAAATCTCCACCTCCTTGGGTTTTTGAGGATCGTCTTCCTCGGGCTTCTTGCCTTTGTCGTTGGCGGAGACCATGGTGCTCTAAACTTGAGAAATTTTCCTGACAGAAACAGATCGAAACAAAAACACGATGAGAACACGATGCACGAACCTCGGGGGATCCGGGGGGTTATATATTACGAAGTTTCAAAGCATAAGGAAGGATTTGACAAGGAAACAAGGCGGGGTCAGAGTTCGGGGGTGGCACGCCCCCTCCAGGCACGGCCAGGCAGGGGCCTGCGCCTGGGGTGGGTTTGTCCACCCCGGACTCCGTTTCCTCCTCTGTTCCGTCTCATAACTTGCCTTATGTATTAAAAACACCAAAAATATAAAAATATCAGGATTTCATGAACCTTCTGTTTTCACCTTTTTTTACCTATTCAAAGATGAACTCTGCAGTTTCTGGTGTTTGGTTTCTAATAAATTCCTCTGGGGTTACCATTTGAATAACATCAACATCTTCATCATAAGAATCCCGAGAAATATAATGTTTTAGTCTTTGACCATTCACCACATGTGTTGTGTCATCCTTCAGAGAAGATATTTTGATAGCTCCTGAATGATATACTTCCTCCATAACAAAAGGTCCTTCCCATTTTGAGAGTAGTTTCCCTGCAAAAAATCTGAGACGAGACCTATACAAAAGAACTTTCTCGCCAACATGGAACTCTCTTTTGAGAATCTTCCTATCATGCCATCTTTTTACCTTTTCCTTAAAGAGTCTAGCATTTTCATGGCTTCACTCCTCAACTCATCTAAGGCACTCATGTCAAGCAATCTTTTCTCACCAGAAAGTTTAAAATCTCTATTCAACTCTTTCACTGCCCAATAAGCTTTGTGTTCTAATTCTAAAGGCAGGTGGCAAGCTTTCCCATAGACCATTTTGTAAGGATACATCCCCATAGGATTTTTATAACCAGTTCTATAAGCCCACGAAGCATCATTCAACTTTTTAGCCCAATTTTTTCTAGATCTATTGACAGTCTTCTCCAAGATAGATTTAATTTCCCTATTGGAAAGTTCTACTTGCCCACTGGTTTGGGGGTGATAAGCTGAAGCAATTCTATGGTTTACATCGTACTTAGTGAGAATTTTTCTAAAAACCCCATGAATAAAATGAGAGCCTTGATATGCCCAATTTGCATCACCATTCTATATCATAATTTACCTTTATTCGTTGATATTTGTATTATTATGAGGTATTACTTATGGCTTTTCATCTGTTTATGCATGTTGGATGATTCCTGGAGGATGGACTGCCGGAGTCTGGATTCTGATGGAAAAGAAGGCGTTTCGGTGCAATTTCATGAAGATCAGAAAAATACCAGAAAAATATGGAAACATATTATTTTACCCGAAGACAAAGGAAGCCAGAAGGAGGGACGGAGTTGGTCCTCAGGGGGCCCACCCCCCTAGGCGCGGGCCCACCTGACCCCGCGCCTAGCAGGTGTGGCCCACCTGCCCGGCCACCGACTCCGCCCCTTCGCCTATATCTTCCCTACGGAACCCTAATACCAGAGGAGCGACCACAGATAGATTTACACCGCCTCTGGGGGGCGGAAAACACCGAGAGAGAAAGATCTCTCCGGCAGACAGATTTCTGCCAGGGGAATTCCTTCCCGGAGAGAGAAGACCGTCGCCATAAACACCGTCACCAAGCTAGGATTCATTGGGATCATCATCATCCACACCATCATCTCCACCAGCACCATCACCACCACTCCGTCCCGCTGTAACAATTGTGTTGGATATTACTTCAGTTCTTAGGGGAAACTTTCTCGGTGTTGATTACTATTGTAGTTGATGCTTGTGAGTGGAACCATTGGATTATTGTTTATGTTCAGATTGTTATCCATTATCATATCGTCTTTGATCTTGATCCATATGATGTCTTGTGAGTAGTTCGTTTAGCTCTTGAGGACACGGGAGAAGTCATGTTGTTAGTAGTGAATCTGTGATGAGTTATTATTCAATGGTTTAGTATTTAAGTTGTGGTGCTATTCTTCTAGTGGTGTCATGTGAACGTCGACTGCATGATACTTCACCATTTATTGACCTAGGGGAATGCATTGTGTATTTGGATACTAATCGTTGGGTTGCCGGAGTGACAGAAACCTGAACCCCCATTAGGACACCTTTGCACATGGGAGCGTAGGATCTCAGAGTTTAAGGTTGTCGTTAGATTTATATCTTAATTACTTTCCTATAGTTATGGATGTTTGCAGGGGGTTTAATCACAAGTATGTATTAGTCCTAGGAAGGGAAGTATGTTAGCACAGGTTCATCCACACAACACTTACAAACACCAAAGAAGGGTACTCAGCTATTTAAAGCGAAACCACTTGATAGAATTCCCATGTGTCCTCGAGAACGTTTGGTCCTTATAAGTATTTCCACTGGCTTGTCCTTTGCTAAGAAAGGATTGGGCCACTTGCTCCGTTTGTTCGTTACTTCTGTTACTTGATCTTTGTTTTGTTTCCTTGTCAGAAAACCACTAAAATCCATTTTCTAAGTATTCACAGGGATTTCCTGCTCCATACCACTGTTTAGCACCTTCTGCTCCTCGTTGGGATCGACTCTCCTATTTATCAAAAGTACTACGATACACCCCCTATACTTGTGGGTCATCAAGACTATTTTCTGGCGCCGTTGCCGGGGAGTGAAATGCTATTGAAGAGTGGAATTGGTAAAGGAAACTTTTACTGTGAATATTGCTTTTGTTACTGCTTGTTACTTTGTTTCCAATATGGATAACCCACTTGGCTTTCTGTTTGGGAAAACTACTACCGCTAGTAGGGTAGTAGACGAGCCACCTCCTGTTGAGATCGATCCTTTTAAGATACCTACAAGTATTGTTAATCGTATTATGGATAATTATTATTTTGGGGATGGAACTGTCCATCCTAGTGATCACTTGCTTTTTATCCATGAATTTTGCGGGTTTTTTAAGTGTGCAGGTATCACAACTGAACAGGTGAAGAGGAAGTTAATCTCCATATCCTTGAAAGGGAGAGCTAAGGCATGGTATAAGCTGCTGAAGAATGGACAATCCATGGAATGGGAGGAGATGGCATCTCTCTTTTACTCTAAATTTTATCCTCCCAGTGAAATCCATAAGGATACAAGTCTTATATATAACTTTTGGCCTCTTGATGGAGAGAGTACAACTCAAGCTTGGGGGATATTGAAGCTACTAATGCTTAAATTTCCTATTCATGAACTCCCTAACAATATTATTCTCAATAACTTTTATGCTAGGATTTCTCTTCATGATAAAGATTTACTAGATGCTTCTTGTGCTGGATCATTCACACGTATGAAGGAAGAAGATAAATAGGGATCTCTTAGAGTGTATTCAAGATAACACTGAGGCTTGGGAGAATGACAAAGGAAGAAAGTCAGGTATAAACTATGATTATGAATGCATTAAATCTTTTATGGGTACTGATAACTTCCATGATATTCGCAGTAAGTTTGGCCTTGATCCTCAAGTCCTTGCAAAATGTTTTAATGCTTTTGCCTCTTATATTGAGATTCCTAAGAAAGAGTGGGACAAGTACCATGCTCCTTATAAAGACATTGTTACCCACATTCCTGCCAGTATAGAGGTTTGTACTGTTGATCCTATTTTGCCTAAACCTTATGTTGAGAAGATCCCTTTTCCCTCCAAGGTAAGGGAACAATCTATTATGGCCAATGTGATTAGCAAAAGCACAAAGAAAACTGTAGGGTTTGATGAGCTTATTGATATCGAGCCTGTGGTAGCTATTGTGAAGGATCTTGTCACTAGAAACATAGAGGATGAGCATATTGTCTTCTGCGAAGACGCCACTAATGTTATTTCTCATCCTAAGAAGGTTAGAAAATCTAGTGTTCATGTGCTTTCTGTTAAAATTGGTAGTCATAACTACTATGGTTTATGTGATATTGGTGCTAGTTCTAGTGCTATTCCTGATGAGCTTTACAGGGAAATTATGCATGAGATTGGTCCTTGTGAACTTGAGGACATTGATGTGGTTATTCACCTTGCTAATAGAGAGCAAGTTTGCCCCATTGGTATTGTAAGAGATGTGGAGGTCCTTTGTGGTAAGATTAAATATCCTGCTGATTTTCTAGTACTTGGTAAAGAAGCTAGTAAAACTTATCCTATCATCTTTTGTAGACCCTTCCTTAATACTTGTGGGCCTATCATAGATTGTAGGAAGGAAAAAGTTTTGACTAAGTTTGCTGGAGAATCTTATGAGTTTAATTTTTCCAAATTTCCCAAAACTCCTTATGAAAATGAATTACCTCATGAGGATTTCAGGGTTGAACAACTGTCTGCTATTTCTCTTGCTCCTAACAATGCTTTGCAGCAGTTCATGGAAGATCATTAAAGTGATGCCTTTATGAAGGAGAGAAATGAGATTGATAAGGTTTTCCTTCGTCAGCCTGAGTTACTTAAGCATAATTTACCTGTGGAAGATTTGGGTACCACACTACCACCTAAAGGGGATCCTGTTTTCGAATTAAAACCTTTACCTAATGATCTTAAATATGTTTATCTTGATGATAAGAAGATATATCATGTTATTATTAGTTCTAAACTTTCAGGGAAGGAAGAAGAAAGGCTATTGGAGGTATTGAAGAAACACCGAGGAGCTATGGGTTATACTCTTGATGATTTAAAAGGAATTTCTCCCACTATATGTCAGCATGCTATTAATATTGAGCCTGATGCAAAACCAGTTGTTGAGCACCAGCGCCGTGTAAATCCTAAGATGAAGGATGTGGTAAGAAATGAGGTATTAAAACTCCTTGACGGTGGTATTATTTATCCTATTGCTGATAGTCAATGGGTTAGCCCTGTTCATTGTGTTCCCAAGAAAGGGGGAATAACTGTTGTGCCTAATGAGGATAATGAGCTTATACCCCAAAGAGTAGTGGTTGGGTATAGAATGTGCATTGATTTTAGAAAGATTAATAAAGTTACTAAGAAAGATCATTATCCTTTGCCCTTTATTGATCAAATTCTTGAGAGGCTGTCCAAAAAGACTCACTTTTGCTTTCTTGATGGTTTTTCTAGGTTTTCTCAAATTTCTGTGAAAGCACATGACCAGGAGAAAACCACTTTCACTTATCCTTATGGTACTTATGCTTATAGGCGTATGCCTTTTGGTTTATGTAATGCTCCTGCTACCTTTTAGAGATGTATGTCTTCTATCTTTCATGGTTTTTGTGAAGAAATTGTGGAGGTTTTCATGGACGATTTTTCTGTCTATGGACTTCTTTTGATAACTATTTGCACAACCTTGATAAAGTTTTGAAGAGATGTGAAGAAACCAACCTTGTTCTTAACTGGGAGAAATGCCATTTCATGGTTAATGAAGGAATTGTTCTTGGACATAAGATCTCTAAAAGAGGCATTGAAGTTGTCAGAGCCAAAATTGAAGCAATTGAGAAGATGCCTTGTCCTAGAGATATCAAAGGTATTCGTAGTATCCTTGGTCATGCTGGTTTCTATAGGAGGTTTATTAAAGATTTCTCCAAAATTTCAAAGCCCCTTACTAATCTTCTTCAAAAATATGTACCTTTTGTTTTTGATGATGATTGTAAGGAAGCTTTTGAAACTCTAAAGAAATCTTTGACAACTGCTCCTATAGTCCAACCACCTGATTGGAGTTTACCTTTTGAAATTATGTGTGATGCTAGTGATTTTGCTGTGGGTGCTGTCTTGGGACAACGTGTTGACAAGAAGTTAAATGTCATTCATTATGCTAGCAAGACCTTTGATGCTACTCAAAAGAATTATGCTACTACTGAAAAGGAGTTCTTAGCTGTAATCTTTGCTTGTGATAAGTTTAGACCTTATATTGTTGATTCCAAGGTTACTATTCATACTGATCATGTAGCTATTGAATACCTTATGACGAAGAAGGACGCTAAGCCTAGGCTTATAAGGTGGGTATTGCTTTTGCAAGAGTTTGATCTGCATATTGTGGATAGGAAAGGTGCTGATAATCCTATTGTTGATAATTTATCTCATTTGGAAAACATTTTTTTTTACCCTTTGCCCGTTAATGATAGTTTTCCAAATGAATAGTTAGCTGCAATAAGGGTAAGTCCACATGAGATTCCTTGGTATGATGATTATGCTAACTTTATTGTCTCCAAGTATTTGCCTCCAACCTTTACAGCCCAGCAAAGAAGGAAATTCTTTTATGATCTAAGGCATTACTTTTGGGATGACCCACACTTATATAAAGAAGGATTAGATGGCATTATGCGAAGATGTGTTCCAGAATTTGAACAACAAGAGATTTTGAGAAAATGTCATGGCAGTGCTTATGGAGGACATCATGCTAGAGATAGGACTGCACAAAGGGTTTTACAATCTGGATTTTATTGTCCTACTCTCTTTAAAGATGCAAGGAAATTTATCTTATCCTATGATGAATGCCAACGAGTAGGTAACATCTCTAGACGTAATGAAATGCCTATGAATTATTCTCTTGTTATTGAACCTTTTGATTGTTGGGGATTTGACTTTATGGGGCCTTTTCCTCCTTCAAAAGGGTATACTCATATTCTTGTTGCTATTGATTATGTTACAAAATGGGTAGAAGCCATACCTACAAGCAGTGCTGATGGTAAGACCTCTTTGAAGATGCTCAAAGATGTTATTTTTCCTAGGTTCGGTGTGCCTAGATATCTCATGACTGATGGAGGCTCTCATTTTATTCATGGGGGTTTTAGGAAAACTCTCGCTAAGTATGATGTAAACCACAAAATAGCTTCAGCTTATCATCCCCAAACTAGTGGGCAAGTAGAACTTTCCAATAGGGAGATCAAATCTATCTTGCAGAAGACTGTCAATAGATCTAGGAAAAATTGGGCTAAAAAGTTGAATGACGCTTTGTGGGCTTATAGAACTGCTTACAAAATGGGGATGTCTCCTTACAAAATGGTTTATGGGAAGGCTTGTCACCTGCCTTTAGAATTAGAACATAAAGCTTATTGGGCAGTGAAGGAGTTGAATAGAGACTTTAGATTTGCTGGTGAGAAAAGACTGATCGACTTAAGTAATCTAGATGAGTGGAGAGGTGAGGCTTACGAAAATGCTAGACTCTTTAACGAAAAAGAGAAAATATGGCATGATAGGAGAATTCTCAAAAGGGAGTTCCATGTGGGTGAGAAAGTTCTTTTGTATAGGTCTCGTTTCATATTTTTGCAGGGAAACAACTCTTCAAATGGGAAGGACCTTTTGTTATCAAGGAAGTGTACCGTTCAGGTGCCATCCAAATTTCTTCTCTGAAGGATGACACAACACAGGTGGTTAATGGTCAAAGATTAAAGCATTAAATTTCTGGAGATTCTTATAATGAAGATGTGGATGTTATTCAAATGGTGACTCCAGAAGAATTTATCAGGAACCGAACACCAGAAACTGAAGAGTTCGCCTTTGAATAGGTAAAAGTGGTGAAAGCAAAAGGTTCGTGAAACTCCAATCTTTTTATATTTTTGATGTTTTTAATACATAAGGGAAGTTACGAGACGAAACTGAAGAGGAAATGGAGCCCGGGGTGGAAAAACCCACCCCAGGCGCAAGCCCAGCCTGGCCACGCCTGGAGGGGGTTTGACTCCCCCGAAATCCGTCTCTGCTTTGTTTCCATGTCAAAACTTTCCTTATGCACCAAACCTTCTTAATATATAACCCCTGGATCCCCCGAGGTTCATGCATCGTGTTCTTGTTGTGTTTTCGTTTCGATCTGTTTCTGTCAGGAAATCTTCTCAAGCTTAGAGCACCATGGCCTCCACCAACAACTAAGGCAAGAAACCCGGGAAAGAAGAACCTCAAGTTTCCAAGGAGGAGGAGATCCCGGAAGGATATGAAGGTGACATGAAGGAGGACAAGCAACTAGACACCCATGCTACCATCGCAAGCATTAGATGGGGAACCATTGCCTTGGAAGTTTGATGATGACAAGGAAACACCACCACCACCAAGGGAGTAAATCGTCATTAGGTTTGGCATCCCCTTGGCTTGTTCCAAGCTAGGGGAGTGCCGCGGTATCACCACCACTATCTATTATCTTTTAACTTTTTTTAGTGGATTCATATCTGTGGTAGAGAGGTTATCTTATAGTTTGATTTGCATGTGGAAGTATCTCTCCTTTAGTTCATTATCTATGTATCCCTTGGTGTGAGTGCCTTTATTGGAATATTAATGAGAAGTCTCATCTTTTAATTTTTGCACTTCTTATTTTTAGTTTGCAATCTCTATTATATGATGGATCTTGTTGTTCAGTATTGGCACCACTCTGGGATCATCAAGTGGATCTAAATTGGTTTTGGCAAACCGAGTTCTGGTCAGTGGCTTTAGTTTGAAAGAAAAAGAAAGAAAGAAAAAGCTTACAGGTATTTTGTATCATTTGTTTTCTTTCTTGTGGTCTCATAAGCTTAGTATTCTTTACTTAAGATATTTTGTGTCTTCAAGGAAAGATTGCATGTTTGGCTTTATTACTTGTATATTTGCTTGTTTCTTTCAACTTTCTTGCTTGCTACCCAGCCTTGCTAGCCAAAAACCTGTTTTGAGAAGGCATACTTCTCATGTTTCAAAAATCCTTTGAACCCAAAACCATTGCCATTAGTTTCCACCATATCTACCTAGTAGCTTTTGCTATTCCTAGCAAATTCTCAAGCTTCATCTAGCTTTCAAATTAAAAAGTATTTTGTTATGTGAAAACTAGTTAGTAAAGCTCTCACGAACTTGATGGCACACTTTATTACTTGCCCCTAATAAACTTGAACCATTGTGTACATCGAAGTTGTATATGCTTGCATCTATACGTTGGAATTAGCAAAACCGTGCTATCACGGGGAACGTTTTCAACATTGCACGTGTACTCTGTACACAGTTGATATCGTGCTCTTTTGTCTGTGGATGTCAACGGTGTGAAATAAAGAGGGAACTTGTAAGTCCATGGAGTTTGTATTCTGTGATAGAGAAACGCCTGGGCCGCTAGCCTAAGCCATGCTTAATCATGGTGGAAACTTGCAGCATCACCATAGTGAGTCATCTATGAAGCATCCCCAATCAAAAGCTATGCACATGGTAAATAAAAATATTGTTGAGATGCTCATTGTCTGCTTGCCTTGTCATTTTGGTTATGGGAAAGCTCATGTACCATGTGCAAGGGGTACCCCATTGGTGGTTCTCAATGATATGCAAATACTTACAATGACAAGAACTTACCTGGATCCAAAGTTGAGTATGCATGAGGAGTGGACCTCATATTCAAGGGACATGAGATTGCCAACATATATTTCGTCAAGCATATACTCCATCTTTTTTCACTTTAACCTTAATCATCTCCAGATGCTTATGATAGGGGCAATGAGGGCTCAAAGCTAGTAAGTACCATAATCTTTTGGAAGCTTTTTATGACTTGTAATCCCTGCTACCCTCTAAGAAGGGACCTTTCTTCCACTTCCAAGTTGAGTCAGTAAATCTACTTCCTCTCTATCTCCAACAAGCATTTGAGCTGTTGTGTTTCAAGCATTCATATGGTGATTTATTCAATCATGTTTTTCATCTTCCTTGTTTGCACAAAACCCTTATCTATTAAGTATTACTTTGAAAGCCTTCACTTGTGAAAAACCATTTTAAGCAAAGAGTGCTCCTGTTTTGAAACCTCTACAAAAATCCTTTGTGAAACTGTTTTCCAGGTGTTCTCTGACCAAGAACAAGTTTTCCAATTCCAATTATGATTTATCTTTATGCATCTCTATTATGACTTATGTACTTGGCTGCAAGCTAAGTTATATAATGGCGAGTTGCTTTCTTCTATGAGTTGTGCAATGGTAAGTGTGATGCTTCTTGTTAGTTATCTTTTATCGACACTTCACTCCATAAACCAGTGGAAATGTTTACTAAGCTCAGTATTCGCTTGGGGACAAGCGAAGTCTAAGCTTGGGAGAGTTGATACGCCCAATTTGCATCACCATTCTATATCATAATTTACCTCTATTCATTGATATTTGTCTTATTATGAGGTATTACTTATGGATTTTCATATGTTTATGCATGTTAGATGATTCCTGGAGGATGGACTGCCGGAGTCTGGATTCGATGGAAAAGAATGCATTTCGGTGCAATTTCAGGAAGATCATAAAAATACCAGAAAAATATGGAAACATATTATTTTACCAGAAGACGAAGGAAGCAGAAGGAGCGATGGAGTTGGGCCTCATGGGGCCCACACCCCCTAGGCGCGGGCCCACCTGACCCTGCGCCTAGGGCAGGTGTGGCCCACCTGCCCGGCCACCGACTTCGCCCCTTCGCCTATATCTTCCCTACGGAACCATAATACCAGGGGAGCGACCACAGATAGATTTCCGCCGCCTCTAGGGGCGGAAAACACCGAGAGAGAAAGATCTCTCCGGCAGACAGATTTCTGCCAGGGGAATTCCTTCCTAGACAGGGAAGACCATCGCCATCAACACCGTCACCAATCTAGGCTTCATCGGGATCATCATCATCATCCACACCATCATCTCCATCAGCACCATCACCACCACTCCGTCCCGCTGTAACAATTGTATTGGATATTACTTCGGTTCTTAGGGGAAACTTTCCCGGTGTTGATTACTATTATAGTTGATGCTTGTGAGTGGAACCATTGGATTATTGTTTATGTTCAGATTGTTATCCATTATCATATCATCTTTGATCTTGATCCATATGATGTCTTGTGAGTAGTTCGTTTAGTTCTTGAGGACATGGGAGAAGTCATGTTGTTATTAGTGAATCTATGATGACTTATTATTCAATGGTTTAGTATTTAAGTTGTGGTGCTATTCTTCTAGTGGTGTCATGTGAATGTCGACTACGTGATACTTCACCATTTATGGGCCTAGGGGAATGCATTGTGTATTTGGCTACTAATCATGGGGTTGCCGGGTGACAGAAACCTGAACCCCTGTTAGGACACCTTTGCACAAGGGAGCGTAGGATCTCAGAGTTTAATGTTATGGTTAGATTTATATCTTAATTACTTTCATGTAGTTATGGATGTTTGTAGGGGGTTTAATCACAAGTATGTATTAGTCCTAGGAAGGGTAGTATGTTAGCACAGGTTCACCCACACAACACTTACAAACACCAAAGAAGGGTACTCAGCTATTTGAAGCAAAAGCACTTTATAGAATTCACATGTGTCCTCGAGAACGTTTGGTCCTTATAAGTATTTCCACCGGCTTGTCCTTTGCTAAGAAAGGATTGGGCCACTTGCTCTGTTTGTTTGTTACTTCTATTACTTGCTCTTTGTTTTGTTGCCTTGTCAAAAAACCACTAAAATCCGTTTGCTAAGTATTCACAGGGATTTCCTGCTCCATACCACTATTCAACACCTTCTACTCCTCGTTGGGATCGACACTCCTATTTATCGAAAGTACTACGAAGCCTCCATCAGTCATGAGATATCTAGGCACACCAAATCTAGGAAAAATAACATCCTTAAGCATTTTCAAAGAGGTCTTACCATCAGCACTATTTGTAGGTATGGCTCCTACCCACTTTGTAACATAGTCTACAACAACAAGAATATGAGTGTACCCTTTTGAAGGGGGAAAAGGACCCATAAAGTCAAATCCCCAACAATCAAAAGGTTCAATAACAAGAGAATAATTCATCGGTAGTTAATTGCGTCTAGAAATGTTACCTACTCGTTGACATTCGTCACATGATAAGACAAACTTCCTTGCATCTTTGAAAAGGGTAGGCCAATAAAATCCAGATTGTAAAACCTTCTGTGCAGTCCTGTCCCCTGCATGATGTCCTCCGTAAGCACTGCCATGACATTTTCTCAATATCTCTTGTTCAAATTCCGGAACACATCTTCGCATAACACCATTTACTCCTTCCTTATATAAATGTGGGTCATCCCAAAAGTAATGCCTTAGATCATAAAAGAATTTTCTTCTTTGCTAAGCTGTAAAAGTTGGAGGCAAATACTTGTAAACAATAAATTTAGCATAATCAGCATATCAAGGAATCTCATGCGGACTTACACTTATTGCAGCCAACTGCTCGTTTGGAAAACTATCATTAATAGGAAATGTGTCAAAAGAAATGTTTTCCAAACGAGATAAATTATCAGCAACGGGATTATCAGCACCTTTCCTATCCACAATATGCAGATCAAACTCTTGCTGAAGCAACACCCACTTAATAAGCCTAGGCTTAGCGTCCTTATTTGTCATAAGGTACTTAATAGCAGCATGATCAGTATGAATAGTAACCTTTGAATCAACAATATAAGGTCTAAACTTATCACAAGCAAAGATTACAGCTAAGAACTCCTTTTCAGTAGTAGCATAATTCTTTTGAGCAGCATCAAGAGTCTTGCTAGCATAATGAATAACATTCAACTTCTTATCAACACGTTGTCCAAGGACAACACCCACAGCAAAATCAGTAGTAGCACACATAATTTCAAAAGGTAAACTCCAATTAGGTGGTTGAACAATAGGAGCAGTAGTCAAAGCTTTCTTCAAAGTTTCAAAAGCTTCCTTACAATCATCATAAAAAACAAAAGGTACATCTTTTTGAAGAATATTAGTAAGGGGCTTTGAAATTTTGGAGAAATCTTTAATAAACATCCTATAGAAACCAGCATGACCAAGGATACTATGAATACCTTTGATATCTCTAGGACAAGGCATCTTCTCAATTTCTTCAATTTTGGCTCTCTCAACTTCAATGCCTCTTTCAGATATCTTGTGTCCAAGAATAATCCCTTCATTAACCATGAAATAGCATTTCTCCCAATTAAGAACAAGGTTGGTTTATTCACATCTCTGCAAAACTTTATCAAGGTTGTGTAAACAGTTATCAAAAGAAGTTCCATAGACGGAAAAACTTCCACAATTTCTTCACAAAAACCATGAAAGATACCAGACATACATCTCTGAAAGGTAGCAGGAGCATTACATAAACCAAAAGTCATACTCCTGTAAGCATAAGTACCATAAGGAAAAGTGAAAGTAGTTTTATCTTGGTCTTGTGCTTTCACAGCAATTTGAGAAAACCCAGAATAACCATCAAGAAAACAAAAGTGAGTCTTTTTGGACAACCTCTCAAGCATTTGATCAATAAAGAGCAAAGGACAATGATCTTTCTTAGTAACTTTATTAATCTTTCTAAAATCAATGCACATTCTATACCCAACCACTACTCTTTGGGGTATAAGCTCATTTTCTTAATTAGGCACAACAGTTATTCCCCCTTTCTTGGGAACGCAATGAACATGGCTAACCCATTGACTGTCAGCAATAGGATAAATAATACCACCATCAAGGAGTTTTAATACCTCATTTCTTACCACATCCTTCATCTTATGATTTAGATGGCGTTGGTGCTCAACAAATGGTTTTGCATTAGGCTCTATATTAATAGCATGTTGACATATAGTGGGAGAAATTCCTTTTAAATAGTCAAGAGTATAACCCATGGCTCCTCAGTGTTTCTTTAGTATCTCCAATAACCTTTCCTCTTCCTTTCCTGAAAGTTTAGAACTAATAATAATAGTATATAGTTTCTTATTATCAAGATAAGCATATTTAAGATCATCAGGTAAAGGTTTTAATTCGAAAACAGGGTCCTCTTTATGTGGTAGTGTGGTTTCCAAATCTTCCACGGGTAGATTATGCTTAAGTAACTCAGGCTGGCGAAGGAAAACCTCGTCAATCTCATTTCTTTCCTTCATGAAGACATTAGTTTCGTGATCTTCCATGAACTGTTGCAAGGCATTGTTAGGAGCAAGAGAACTAGCAGAAAGTTGTTCAACCCTGAAATCATCATTAGGCAGTTCATTTTCATAAGGAGTTTTGGCAAATTTGGAAAAATTAAACTCATAAAACTCTCCATCAAACTTAGGCAAAACTTTTTCCTTCCTACAATCTATAATAGCCCCACAAGTATCCAGGAAGGGTCTACTATATAATAGGATAGGTTTTACTAGCTTATTTACCAAGTACTAGAAAATCAGCAGGATATTTAATCTTACCACAAAGGACCTCCACATCTCTTACAATGCCAATGGGGCAAACTTGCTCTCTATTGGCAAGGTGAATAACCACATCAATGTCCTCAAGCTCACAAGGACCAATTTCATGCATAATTTCCCTGTAAAGCTCATAAGGAATAGCACTAGAACTAGCACCAATATCACATAAACCATAATAGCTATGATTACCAATTCTAACAGAAAGCATAGGAACACTAGCTTTTCTAGCTTTATTAGGATGGGAAAAAATATTAGTAGCGTCTTCACATAAGACAATATGCTCATCCTCTATATTTCTAGTGACAAGATCTTTCACAATAGCTACCACAGGCTCAATATCAATCAGCTCATTAAGCTCCACAGTTTTCTTTGCACTTTTGCTAACAACGTTAGCTATAATGGAATGTTCCCTTACCTTAGCAGGAAAAGGGATTTTCTCCACATAAGGTTCAGGCAAAATAGGATCAACAGTACAAACCTCTATGCTAGCAGGATAATGGGTGACAATGTCTTTATAAGGAGCATGGTACTTGTCCCACTCTTTCTTGGGAATTTCAATATAAGAGGCAAAGGCATTAAAACGTTTTGCAAGAACTTGAGGATCAAGACCAAACTCATTACTAATATCACAGAAGTCATCAGTTCCCATAAACGATTTTATGCATTCATAATCATAGTTTATACCTGACTTTCTTCCTTTGTCATTCTCCCAAGCTTCAGTGTTCTCTTGAATACGCTCTAGTAGATCCCATTTAGCTTCTTCCTTCATATGTGTGAATGATCCAGCACAAGAAGCATCTAGTAAATCTTTATCATGAAGAGAAAGCCTAGCATAAAAGTTATTGATAATAATATTATTAGGGAGTTCATGAATAGGACATTTAAGCATTAGTAACTTCAATCTCCCCCAAGCTTGAGTTGTACTCTCTCCATCACGAGGCCAAAAGTTATATATCATATTTCTATCCTTATGAATCTCACTGGGAGGATAGAATTTAGAATAAAAGAGAGATGCCATTTCCTCCCATTCCATGGATTGTCCATTCTTCAGCAGCTTATACCATTCTTCAGCTCTCCCTTTCAAGGATATAGAGAGCAACTTCTTCTTCACCTGTTCAGTTGTGATACCTGCACAGTTAAACAACCCGCATAATTCATGGATAAAAAGAAAGTCATCACTAGGATGGACAGTTCCATCCCCAAAATAATAATTATCCATAACACGATCAACAATACTTGTAGGTATCTTAAAAGGATCTATCTCAATAGGTGGTGGTTCATCTACTACCCTAGCAGTGGTAGTAGTTTTCCCAAACAGAAAACCAAGTGGGTTATCCATATTGGAAACAAAGTAACAAGCAGTAGAAAAAACAATACTCACAGTAGAAGTTTCCTTTACCAGTTCCACTCTTCAATAGTTCTTCACTCCCCGGCAACGGCGCCAGAAAATAGTCTTGATGACCCACAAGTATAGGGGGTGTATCGCAGTACTTTCGATAAATAGGAGTGTCGATCCCAACGAGAAGCAGAAGGTGTTGACTAGTGGTATGGAGCAGGAAATCTTTGTAAATACTTAGCAAACAGATTTTTAGTGGTTTTCTGATAAGGCAACAAAACAAAGTGCAATTAATAAAGACAAAGAGAAAATGCAGCAAGTGGCCCAATCCTTTCTTAGCAAAGGACAAGCCGGTGGAAATTCTTATAAGGACCAAACGTTCTCGAGGACACATGGGAATTCTGTCAAGTGCTTTCGCTTCACATAGCTGAGTACTCTTCTTTGGTGTTGTAAGTGTTGTTTGGGTGAACCCGTGCTAATGTACCGACCTTACTTGGACTAATACATACTTGTGATTAAACCCCCTACAAACATCCATAACTACAGGAAAGTAATTAAGATATAAACCTAACCACAGCCTTAAACTCTGAGATCCTATGCTCCCTTGTGCAAAGGTGTCCTAACAGGGGTTCAGGTTTCTGTCACTCTGGCAACCCCACAATTAGTAGCCAAATACACAGTGCATTCCCCTAGGCCCATAAATGGTGAAGTATCATGTAGTCGACGTTCACATGACACCACTAAAAGAATATCACCACAACTTAAATACTAAACCATTGAATAATAACTCAACACAGATCCACTAATAACAACCTGACTTCTCCCATGTCCTCAAGAACTAAACGAACTAATCACAAGACATCATATGGATCAAGATCAAAGATGATATTATAATGGATAACAATCCAAACATAAACAATAATCCAATGGTTCCACTCGCAAGCATCAACTACAATAGTAATTAACATCGGCAAAGTATTCCCTAAGAACTAAAGCAATATCCAACACAATTGTTACAGCGGGACGGACTGGTGATGATGGTGCTGGTGGAGATGATGGTGTGGATGATGATGATGATCCCGATGAAGCCTAGATTGATGATGGTGTTGATGGCGACGATCTTCCCTCTCTAGGAAGGAATTCCCCTGGCAGAAATCTGTCTGCCGGAGATATCTTTCTCTCTCGGTGTTTTCTGCCCCACAGAGGTGGTGGAAATCTATCTGTGGTTGCCCCCATCATATTAGGGTTCCATAGGGAAGATATACGTGAAGGGGCAGAGTCGGGAGTCGGGCAGGTGGGCCACACCTGCCCTAGGCGCGGGTTAGGTGGGACCGGGCCTAGGGGGTGTAGGCCCCCTGCGGCCCTTCTTCGCTCCTCCTTCTGGCTTCCTCAATCTTCTGAAAAAATAATATTTTCTCATATTTTTCTGGTATTTTTCTGATCTTCGCGAAATTGCATTAAAACGCCTTCTTTTCCATCAGAATCTAGACTCCGGCAGTTCATCCTCCAAGAATCATCCAACATGCAAAATCAGTGGAAAAGACATAAGTAATACCTCATAATAAGACATATATCAAAGAATAGAGGCAATTTATGATATAGAATGGTGATGCAAATTGGACGTATCAGTAACAGACTAGTAGGATTATTGAAGTTGGGATGAGATCTACCAAGAGGAGTTTCGGCTAATTATGGGTTGCTCGCCTACAAACATACTTATAAGATTATAATTGTTACACTTATCACTCGTCCACCTGGCACATTCACTATCACCATGAACTGTATCTCTCCACGACTATTTTGTCATCTATAGAAAACAACAATCAATCAATCGTTCTTTACTTTTATGCTTTTTATTTCCAAAGTTTACATTTTAGTTTTATTTAAATACATTTAGTTTAATCCAAAACTTTATTATTATTTCAACACTTGCAGTCAATTCACTCGAAGACCTGTGACAACTTTGAGTGTGACAGAGACTTTATTCATAAGCACTTACCTTTGGGCTCCCTGTGGGATCGATAACTTAACTTCGAAACTAGCTACAAACAATATGTGCACTTGTAGTCATTAGTACCTTCATGTGGAAGAGAAGACAAGAGCAAAGGACAAAATTGCTCGAGGATTTGAGGGAGGTTCTATTCCCAATTTGGTGCAGAGTAAAAACATCCAATCCCACAAGTTCAAGAATAAGAACAAATCTGAAAGCAAAGGGAAGTTTGATGGAAAAAACAAAGCCACACACTCAACCAACTTTAAGAAGAAAAATGATAAGAGGAAAGGCCCTTTCCACGTCTGTAGTAATCCTGATCATTGGGTACTAGCTTCCCTAATCTCTTTGACAAGCGTCAACATGGGAACAACGCCAAGACCACTAATGTTGTTATTAGCGATACTGAGATGAAGAACGCTGGGTACGGTATTTTACCTACTATCCTTCCAGTATATAATTCTCCTGAATGGTGGATATACACGGGTGCTAACTATAGGGTTCACAACATAGAAAACAAAAAATTTCCTACGATGGGAACAACTATGTACCAAGATCTATCTACTAGATACAAGCAACGGGTAGATATACATCCATAGAATACATACCCTCGAAGACCGAATAGCGTTAACGAGGTTGTACTCATGGATGATGTAGTCGAACGCTTGCCGATCTCAAGATTGAGAAGAAGTCCATCTGGTCCAGCAGGTCCAGCACCATCCAGTCTAGCACCGCAAAGCAGTGGTGCATCCGTGATCGCACACACATCCGGGTACCCCGACAACCTCCACGCCCTCGCTCCAGAGAAGCAGCGGAAGAAACAAATCCTTCCAGAAAAATCCACCGGGAACATGTATCTCGCTGATCCGAGACCATGGGGAAATTCCAAAGGAGGGAGAGAGATCCTTCACGAGGAGGTGTCCTTTGAGAGGAGGAGAGGGAGGCATTTTATAGGGAGAGGGGGGCACCCCAAGGGGCATGGAGCCTAGACATGGTGGCTGCCCCCACCTCTTCCACATTTATGTGGGTGGAGCTCCCACTCAAAATGAAAAGCCTCCACTCTCATAAAAATGCCTCCACTCAAAAATCCACTCACATGCATTAAATTTCCCCCAAATTTAATGCAATCTCTCATTTAAATAAAACTATTTATTTATTTATGCAGAATTTTGTTAATTACTCTAATTAACAAACATTCACAAAAAACCCCTTACACATTTCAATTTCACATGCAGAACCAGTTTCAGCTATTTCAACTGAAACAGTTCTGGTGTCTAGTGAAATGAATTCCCGCTCTTTCCTTTTTCTTTCTCTAGCATATTATTTGCTCCAAATTTTGTATGTATCCCTTAAGTGTGTCACCCTATGGTTCGCGAATAATGTAGACATGATCGAGACCCCTCTCCGATAAATAATCAGCAACGGGACCTGGAGATCCATACTGACTCCCACATATTCAACGATGACTTCTATGATCGTGTGAACCTTATACGCATGTAACTCAATCCCTTTGTCTCGCGATATGTTACATGTCCGAGATTTGATCATCGGTATCTCCATACCTAGTTTTATCTCGTTACTGACATGTACTCTTTTCTCGTTCCTGTGATATAACATTCTAGTGATCAAATCACTTGCTTGCAAGCCAACTAATGTGATATTACCGAGAGGGCCTAGAGTATATCTCTCAGTCATCGGGATGGACAAATTCCACTCTTGATCCATGAGCCTCAACATAACACCTTCGTAGTACTGAACCCATCTTTATAGTCACCCTGTTACGGTGTGACGTTTGATGTTATCAAGATACTCTTCCGGTGTTAGTGATTGACATGATCTCATGGTCTAAGAACTAAGATTACTTCGTATGTTATTATAGCAATATAAACACAATGACCTTGATCATAATGCTATACTTTGGATGAATGTTCATCACATCATTCCGACAATGTTGTGACCTTGTTATTAACAACATCCAGTGTCCATGATCAGGAAACCTTTGATCATCTTGTTAAACAACGAGCTAGTTTATAAGAGAGGCATAACTAGGAACTTTATTTTTGTTCATTAAACACACATGTATTAACATTTCCATATTAATAAAATTATAGCATGCAAAATGAACATTTATCATAAATAAGGAATACGATAATAACCACTTTATTATTGCCTCTCGGGCATATTCCCTTCACTAACACACATGTATGTTCTGATATTTCCATGTTTTCTTCTTATCAGGTCTCAAGGACTTCTTCCGTGCTGATGGGAAATGGTTCATGTGCTTCTGTTCATGGTGTTGGTATGGTAAATCTGAAGTTTACTTCGGGGAAAACCGTACAACTGAAGAATGTGCAGCATGTTCCCTCCATTAATAAGAATCTCATCAGCGGATCGCTTTTATGTCGAGATGGTTTTAACTTGGTTTTTGAGTCCAATAAAGTTGTAATTTCTAAATATATACAATTTGTTGGAAAGGGTTGTGAGTGCGGAGGTCTGTTCCACTTGTCTTCGTCAGACTCATGTACTAAAGTTATTAATCATGTTTGCAATGATAATGAGTCCAATGTTTGGCATTGATGACTCTGTCATATTAACTTTGGTTGCATGATGTGGCTGGACAATATGAGTTTAATTCCGAAATTTACTACTGACAAAGGTTCTAAGTGCCAAGTTTGCGTTCAAGCAAAGCAACCCTGCAAGTCTCATACGGCTACGGAACCAATAAACTTAGCATCACTAGAACTTATACATTCAGATCTCTGTGAGATGAATGGTGTCTTGACAGAAGGTGGAAAAAGATACTTCATGACGCTGATTTATGACTCCACTACATACTGCTATGTCTATCTTCTGAAGTCTAAATAAGAAGCTTTGAACCACATCAAAATCTATAAGGCTGAGGCAGAAAACCAACTTGATCTTAAAATCAAGCGTCTAAGGTCGGATCATGGTGGAGAGTACTTTTCAAACGAATTTGATTTATTATGTAGGGAACATGCTATTATCCATGAGAGTATGCCTCCCTACTCACCTCAGTCAAATGGGATGGCCGAAAGAAAGAATAGCGCTCTAACTGATTTGGTTAACGCCATGTTAGATACATCGGGTCTTCCAAGGAATGGTGGGGGAAGCAATAATGGTTGCGTGTCATGTTCTAAACCATGTTCTTGTAAAGGATAAAACCATGAATCCATTTTAGGAATGGGAGAAGAAAAGTCTTAAACTCTCTTACTTACGAACTTGGGGTTGTTTGGCAAAAGTCCATATTTCAATACCGAAGAAGCGAAAGCTTGGACCAAAAATCGTGGATTGTGTTTTTTGGGATATGTTTTTCATAGCATTGGCTATAGATTTTGATAGTAAAATCTGAGGTATCTGACATGCATGTTGGTACAATTATGGAGTCGAATGATGCGACTTTCTTTGAGGACATCTTTCCTATGAAAGGTATGTCTAGCTCATCAAATCATGAAATGACTAGTCTATTTAGTCTGGAATTTGCTGTAATTCCTGAACACACTATGCCAATAGAACACTCTAATGATCCGGTGGAGGATGAAAATGAAGCTTCCAAAAGGAGAAAGAGACAAAGGACTACAAAGTCATTTGGTGATGATTTCATTGTGTACCTTGTGGATGATACTCCCACTTCTATTTCAGAAGCCTATGCATCTCAAGATGCTGACTACTGGAAGGAAGCTATCCAAAGCGAGATGGACTCCATCTTAGCTAATGGTACTTGGGAAGTCACTGATTGTCCTTATGGGTGCAAACCTGTAGGATGTAAGTGGGTGTTCAAGAAAAGGCTTAGACCTGATGTTACTATTGAAAAGTATAAGGCACGTCTTGTGGCCAAGGGTTATACCCAAAAACAAGGTGAAGACTCTTCAATACCTACTCATTTGTAGCCAGATTGACCACTATTCGAGTACTACTATCCTTGGCTGCCTCACACGGTCTTCTCGTTCATCAAATGAACGTTAAGACAACGTTTCTAAATGGAGAGTTAGATGAGGAAATTTATATGGAGCAGCCTGATAGATTTGTAGTAGATGGTCAAGAAGGAAAGGTGTGTAAGTTAGTGAAGTCTTTGTATGGTCTTAAGCAAGATCCTAAGCAGTGGCACGAAAAGTTTGAAAGAACTTTAACTTCTGAAGGCTTTGTTGTAAACGAAGCTGATAAGTGTGTGTACTATCTCCATGGTGGGATGAGGGAGTTATTATGTGTCTATATGTCGATGACATATTGATATTCGAGACCAACCTCGATGTTATCGAGGAGGTCAAATAGTTCCTATCTCGCTGCTTTGAGATGAAGGACTTGGGAGTGGCTGATGTAATCTTAAACATCACGCTACTAAAGGACGACAATGTTGGGATAACACTGCTTTGGTCCCACTATATGGAAAATATATTGACTCGCTTCGGGTATAGCGACTACAAGTCTTCTTCAACGCCTTATGATCTGAGTGTGCTACTTCAAAAGAATCAAAGGATTTCTAAACATAAATTGAGATATTCTCAAATCATTGGCTCGCTCATGTATTTAGCTAGTGCTACTAAACCTAACATCTCCTTTGCCATAAGCAAACTGAGTCGATTTGTGTCAAATCCTAAAGATGATCATTGGCATGCTCTTGAGAGAGTTTTGCGCTATTTGAAAGGCACTACGAGTTATGGTATTCACTATACTAGGTATCCATGGGTACTTAAGGGCTATAATGATTCAAAGTAGATATTTGATGCTGATGATACTAAGGCCACGAGTGGTTATTTGTTTACACTTGGTGGTGGCGTTGTTTTCTGGAAGTCTTGCAACCAGACCATCTAAACGAGGTCAACAATGGAAGCAGAACTCACAGCATTAGACACAGCCGCTGTTGAAGCAGAGTGGCTTCGTGAGCTCTTAATGGACTTACATGTGGTTTAAAAATCAATACCCGGCATCTCGACTAACTCTGATTATCAAACTATGATCGTCAACATAAACAATTCTAAGGATAATATGAAGTCATTAAGGCATGTAAAGAGGAGACTAAAATCTGTCAGGAAACTGAGAAACTCCGGAGTTATTGCGTTGTATTATATCCAAACATTTAAGATACTTTCACAAAGGGTTTATCACGTAATATGATAGATAATGCATCGAGGGAGATGGGTTTGAGACACACACACTATGAGTTGATCGCAGTGGTAGCCCACTCTATGTGATCAGAGATACTGTGAATTAGAGTTGGGAGACAAGATGTTGGTTAGCTGAGAGGAGAGTATCCCCATATTATATTTCGTCTCCATAAAGATGCAATACTCTCTTAATATGCATGGTGGGTTGATATTTATCTTAGTGTGTTCCAAGTGGCTTTTATAAACATAGATGATGTCCTGCAGAACATCTCTTCAGGAACACACCTATATGAGTCTAACTGTAAAACATCACAATCCGTGAGAGTTGGGTGCTCTCCAATAAGTCATGAAAATCCCTGGAGTATGACGCACAAGCTCCAAACCGCGGGAAACCATCGGCAGCCCAGTACCAGGTTCAAGACATAGCCTAGATCTATGTGAAACTAGTGTGCGGAAAACTTGTAGTTCAAGACATAGTCCACTATTCAAGTGCAAGATAGTGTACCATAAAGTTTAAAGTGGAAGTTCAACTTAACAATTGTAACATCCCAGCATTAGAGCTTAGAAATAGGCTGAACACAGGTGTGTGCATTGCATTCATGCATCAGAAAATCCGGGGAATTTTCGCGCAAAACTAAAGAAGCTATAGAGGGATCGGGATCTCTCTTGTTCTAATGGAAACATCAGGACAGGTGTGATGGATTTCGACATGAACTCTATTGTACTTTTGTATTTTAGGGGAAGACAACTCAAATTTGAATATTTAATTGATAGATTTGAATACTAAAAGAATTTGAAATAAAATAAGAATTGGAAATTTAATTATAATAAAAGATAAGAGGTGAATTATTATTTATGAATAAGATGCAATATACACAATTATTCGAATTAAAAATTTAAAACACAAAGAGTTAAGTATTTCTCTTGCCTTGGAGAAATGGGGTTTAGTTCATCATAGATGAGTGTTAGGAATTTGGACATGACCTTTGTTGACTTTCTAATTTTGGGGAAACGAATTTGCATTCAAGACTTTAAATATGAGATCATACAATTCAAATATAACTTGGATTTAAATTTAAATCTTAAACTATTACAGGATATTACATAAACATAATACAAACTGGTATAAGTAATATAATCTTTATTACATAAATAAGAACTTAAGAAATTACAAGTTACAGATAATAAAGGTCAATTACAATAAGAGAATATACTAATATAATGTTTAAGAGGAAAAGGTAAATCTTCATTACTTTAATACAAATAATACAAGGTTCTTACAAGTCAATAAAATTACAAATGAATAAAGGAAAAGATTCCTAAATCTACTCTTGATCCTTTATCTGTATATTTTCCTGACTCTTGATCCATGTAAAACAACACAAAGGATAAAAGAAAAACAAAAGAAAGGAAAATAAGGAAATAAGGGGGTTAGTTGGTTTATTGCTCTCAGATATCAACAGTGTAGTGCACTATTTTGTCTCCTCATTGAGCTAAATTGTTTTTAGAAGGGGAAAGTTTCACCAAATAAGATAGAATCTGTTCTTATCATATTAAACCTCAGAGCACCATCATTGGCCAGGGACAATTTACCAAAGTCAAATAAAAGGGCAATTGGTAAAACATCAGATTCTCACTTGATCTGATCCACTGGGAGTGAGACAAGAACCCAAGCAGCTCACACATCTGCATGGTGTTGTGTTGTCAAGCACAGGGGCATCACAAGGAGTACAAAGGTAAGCCCACAGCCGCAGCTAGCAAACCTTACCATCCAACATCCAAACAGTCCACATCCACAACCCCAGAACACTTGGTTCCACACTAAAGCTTCCACCAGCACCCTGGTTGCTTGGGAAAGCCATCCAGGAGCAGGTCAAGATCAAGTCAGGAGCTGGGAGGAGCTGACCAAGCAACATGATCACCAAAGGATAAATTGGTAAACATGGTGGCAAAAGAGGAGGAGGCAAGAAGTACTAGTAGCAGATGATTCAACTCATCCTCACAATAATAACAGTGGGTAAGCATCATGTCCAACTTTAACATCTTTTCTAACCAGAGTAATCCATACAAACACAAATGGTTTTTTTGAAAAGGGGAATACTCTCAATGTTGCATATAAATGATATGCATAATTCATCATAGAGTAGATTTTGTCAAGACAAACAATAACTATCCTTATTATCTACTTGTGCCTCAGTCTTTGCATCTTAGGCAAAGCCAAGTAATGAAGGGAGATTTTTGTCCTAACCTATGCTTCAGACCAGCATCAGAAGAAATCAGGTTAAACAATTTTGTTTAGTCTTACAAGCAAGAGAAGCCAATAGAATAGGGTATCCAACAGCATATTCATGACCTACTATTGCGCACTCTCCAAGGTTGAAGGCACCACTGTAGCAGCCAAAAACAACTAAACTCACTAGAGTAATCCCTACACATTATCTTGCTCACAAAATTATCCAAACCCAACAAATTCTATCATTTTCCCAGTTCAGTAAACTAGGAATCATTTTTGAATATGTAATTAATATCATTACTGAACCATAGGTTCAGTTCAGCATGCACCTTTCATATATAAACTCAACCTTGAGCCAAGTACATCATTCATAATCTATCACTAGTAAATTAGATCAAATCATCTCCCTAACATTTTAGGGATCATTTTCACAAGTTGCTCATGGACTTACATCCATAAGGAGAGTAAGATCTGTTGGATAGAAAATATCCTCAGAGACACACTCAGATGGATTGTTTATCAACATGGTTAACTTAAGAAGGGCCTAACAACATGTTTTCCATCTGTGGACAAGGTCTCAGATCATACATCATTGACCTAAGCTACTGTTCACTAGTTTAGAACTACGTGGCAGCATATTCTTTAATGAACTACTACAGGGCACATTCCATAAAATGGTAGAACCTCTGTAGCAGTTTCATTCCTTTTTAACCATTTCTCAAATCAGAAGTACAAATATAAGAAACTACACCAAGTTATTCTAATCATCTTCCTAAGTCACATCAGCTAGGAATCATTCAACTAGTCACATCTGCAAGCCATTCCTCACTAAACCAGGCCAATAAACTGAACCATAGCCAGTAAGCAAATGTTCATAAGCTAGTAATTTACTGGAGCATATTGATCAAATACAAGATCAAAGACCATGTATCAAGAACAATACCAATACTCACTAATCATAACTTAATCTAACCACAGGTCACAAGTAATCTCGTCAAGCAAATAAAACCTGGTTACAGAGATGTAACCTTGACAGGGGGTAATCACAGCAAGCATGCTTGACATGGCAAGGTAGATGGGGCATAGAGAGAAACACTGAAAGGATACATATGTCGTCTAGAGGGGGGTGAATAGGCGATTAAATTTTTTCCTAGAGTGGCTCAACAAAGGCGGAATAAAACTAACGTTTACTTTGTTAAGCACAAAACTTAGAACAATCTAGGGTTCACCTATGTGCAACCAACAACTTATGCTAAGCAAGACAAATAACTATGTGATAGCAAGATATATACTTCAAGCACGAAGGCTATCACAAAGTAAAGTGCATAAGTAAGAGCTCGGGTATAGAGATAACCGAGGCACGCGGGGACGACGATATTTTACTGAGTTCCTCCCAACATGGAGTACGTATCGTTTGGAGAGGGGGTGGTATCAAACCACCAACGCCACAAAAGGCCTCCCTTATTCTCTGGTGAATCTCACCCCAACGGGATCGATCCACGCTTCCACTATTGGTGCACTTGTCGGTGGCAACCAGAACCTCTCACAAGGTTGGGGCACTTCTCCACAACTTAATTGGAGGCTCCCAACAAACGCCACAAAAGGCCTCAACAAATGCCACCAAGGCCACAATGCCACCAAGTCCACAAAACCGTCTAGGGTTCCAAGAACCCAAGAGGGACAAGCTCCAATGAGCAACTCAAACCAAATCCTCCGAGGAGAACACAAACCGATGCACCAAATGCAAATGGCAAGAACACCACAAAGGTGTTCAAATCCTTCTCTCCCAAATTCCACCAAAGCTACAAAAGCTTATGGGGGAATAAGAGAGGAAGAATAATGGAGGAAATCCACAAAAGACTCCAAGATCTAGATCCCAATATGTTCCCCTCACTTAGAGGAGAGATTGATTGGTGGGATTGTAGATCTAGATCTCCTCTTTCAAATCCCTCAGGAATATGCAAGAATCATCGGATGGATTGAGAGAAAGCAAGCTCAAGAAGGTCCACAATGGAGGGGAAAACTTGCAAGAAAGGTTGAGGAACCATTGGGGAAGAAGGCCCCTTATATAGGTCCCTCCAAAATCCAACCGTTGCAGCCAAAAAACGCGATTCCCGGTACTACCGAACTTTTTCCCGGTACTACCGGACTTTCCCGACACTACCGGACATTCCCTGGGATTCCTGGGGCTCCGAACGCATTTTTCTCTATGCTCCCCGGTACCAAAATGCGGTACTACCGGACCCCGGTACTATCGGATCCTGGTCCGGTACTACCGGTCATCACAGAACAAAAACAGCCATAACGTTTGCATCCGGACTCTGATTTCGATGATCTT
The DNA here is from genome assembly GCA_916181665.1 of Avena sativa. Taxonomy (NCBI): domain Eukaryota; kingdom Viridiplantae; phylum Streptophyta; class Magnoliopsida; order Poales; family Poaceae; genus Avena; species Avena sativa. Next base: position 227,068,776 of record OV702296.1, read on the forward strand.
GGGCTCGTTTCGAAGAGGACAACAACCTCTATAAGATCATGCAAAGAAACATCATAGTCCAGCAAGGGAGGATAGATCAAAATGACGAAGTAAAACACCTTCTGCCATGCTAGGTACTAAAATGCGGTACTACCGCATTTTGGTACCTAGCCCGGCAATGGCTTTTGGAAACTTGTCAAAAACCTTCTGCCGTGCTAGGTACTAAAATGCGGTACTACCGCTTTTTGGTACCTAGGAGGGCAGTGAAATTTGGCAACTTTCCAAAACCTACTGCCGCGCCAGGTACTAAAATGCGGTACTACCGCATTTTGGTACCTAGGAAAATTCAAACCTCTGTAACTTTTGATTGGTAACTCCGATCGACCCGATTCCAATTGCGTTGGAAAAAGGACGACATGAGCTACCCTATGAAAGGTGAAAATATTGGTTATCACCAAGTGAGAATGTATCATGTATAATAATGTGAGATACCTCACTTGGTGAGAAACCGAAAAGCCGCCAAGATCAAAATCTCAACAAGATACAAACGGAAAATCCGATTTTGATGAACAAGAGCTTGTTATGGAGATTACCACAAGCTCTATATCCTCACATGGATAAGACCAAATAACAACCAAATACGATGATGCAAGCATGCAAATGTTTGAGCTCTCTCCGAACGATGTGATCGAGTTACTCATTTGAGACCCCTCTTGATAGTACGGTTATCTATCCTAAACCCCGTCTTCCACTAACAATATGAGACCGGCAAAAGGGAAAACCTATCAATATTATACCTTTGCCTTGAGCATTCCACTTGAGCTCGATGTAGACAATCTTGCCCTTCTCAAGATGGAACGCCTTTCTTGATTCCTCATCATCGATCCATGATCATCGAGGATGGCAAGCATCAACCATGAGATCTTCTATAGATGGCGCATTTTGAGCTTGCACATCACATCTTCTTCTCATTTCATCGACCTTGAAGCCAACACATGCTCCAAGCGATGCCAATGGACAATTCCTACAAGTATAACTTAATACACACATTAGTCCATAAAGATTGTCATTAATTACCAAAACCACACATGGTGTCCACATGTTCTTTCAAACGCAGTAGGGGAAGCACACTTACCCGAGGTCCTCGCAAAAAGATAGAAGAGGAAGCAGAGGAGTGGTCGGCGTCGATGAAGGGGCGGCAGCACGGGGAGCACCCCCGAAGGGGCGTTGCAACCCGCACCTGCAGATCATCAGGAGCAGCCTGTGGAGAAGGGGTGAAGATCGTGAGCAACCCAGCACGGTGTCAACAAAGCACCAAGGTGACTGAACCCTAACCCTAGCCTCGGGCGAGGGTCAGCGCGGATGGGAGAAGACCCTAGAGGGGAATCGGCTTGGACAGGATCGAGCGGCGGTGACGACTCAGTAGTCTTGCATCGCGGCATGGCCACGGCGACGGAGTCTACCGGAATCGAGCAGTGCCAGGGGCGGCCATGGCAGCACCAGAGCGAGGACGAGATAGATAAGGTCGAGCGTAGGGAAGAGGGGGTACTGGGCCGCTGGGTCGGTCCAGTGGCAACTGGTTGGGTTTGAGCCTAAGCCAGTTGGGCCAGTTGGGTCCAAATGGGCCCATTGGTAAGCCTGGCCCAATTACAAAGTAAAAATAAGAAAATATTTATCAAATCACTAAATGACCAAACTACCCCTGAACATAATTTATACCCTAGAAAAAATATAGAAAAATTCCAAAAATACATATGATATATCAAAATGACCACAAAAATAATATTTACATAATAAAAATATAATTTTAAGTGTTTAAAATAAATTTAAAGTAAAATAACTATGAACACCATTAAATCTTAAATGAAATTTTATAAAATAAAACAAAAACCCTAAAAATAAATAAAAATCATTTTTGTGTATCAAAATAAATCTATTATTTTATAAAAATACTAACTTAGAGTTTTACAAATAAAACATAAAGCAAATATTTAAAGACACTTAATTCTTTGATGAATTTTATAAAAATAAAAATTATACTTAAAAATAAATAAAATTCATTTTTAAGGTTTTGAATAAATATATTACACTAGAAAAGTATTAAATATATTATTAGAAAAGTCTTTAATATTTTAAATAATAAATCCTTACATAATACCTATATTATGAAATCTTTAAAAATAATTGTTATAAAACCTTGAGCAATTAGAGTCTTTGTATCAAATTCCAAACCCATAACTTAAATTCATAATAAAATTTAAGTATAACTTTTAACTTTAAAATATTGTTTTAAAAATCTTATTAAGAATCCTTTTAAATCAAAATTGGGTATCACCCAGTTATATAATATGGTGAATACGCATTATATCTTAACCATTATTGACATAACTGTAAATTCTAACAAATTACTAAGATCATCTAATTATGCTCCCACTAAATAAATACCAATTACTTTCTAAATAAGCAAAACAAATTTAATCTAAATCATTCAATTAAATGTAAAGTGAACAATTCCACACCTTAGTTATACCTATCATAAATCTAAAACTTGGGAATAATTAAAATATATTACATCTTAAGTTTACTTAACCTTTTAAAGTTAAATTTAGTCTCAAACCTTATAAACATCAGGTCTAATAAATCACTTATGTTTTTATAGTTAACTTTGGTCTTTTTAACTTAAGACATAAAGCATCTCATTCCAAACTAACAAATCAAACCCCAAAAGACAGTGATCATGTCCTATTAACAATAAAGATTGTTTAAACCTTAGAAAGGAAATCTTTTGTTCAAATGTTATTCTTTTTGCCACTTCAAACAAAAATCTTATAGTAAGTTCCTCAATTATTCACAACTCAAACCGAAAGATGTTTATCATAGTCACCACATGACAATTAACCATAATCACATCATTTCATACTTTACTTACATATTTGGGATTGTTAACACTTAGATTCCTTATAGAGACCATTACTGATAAAGTAAAATTTGAAGAAAAACCAACTCTTAAAAGAATCACTTGAATTCAATTCACTCAAAGTATTGGGGATTCAATTTGGGAGTTTTACAAAAATGCATAGCATTATTTATGCACAACTTCATATTGCTTCTTTAAACATTAGTCCTTACCGGACCAATGATGCAGATTTCAGATATTGGATCTTATGTCGTCTCGAAGACCGTGAGTGCATAATCTTGCAATCACAAAGGGCAAGTTCACACTTGCTCATGTCCTTTTGATTATTTTATGTAAAGTATTTTGCAAATCAAGTGTTGACATCACCTGCATTTGAAAAAGGTCAGAAAACACTATTTTGATAATAAAGTGAACTATTGGTTACTGATCCAGGGTGATCAGCTAATCTATTAAATCTGACAATTGGAATACCACTGTTCAGGACTATATCACCTAGGATTTAATAACCAATGTCGCCAGTGATTCTTGCGCCGTATATTACGCGTTGACCATGAGATTTGGAATGGGACGGAGAAGTCAGCTGTATCTTTTCCCTCTCGCATGGAGCCGGATGTGCGGGTTGTGGTTGTTATCACTCGTAGCGTGCATATTAATTGGTAATTCGTAGAGGATATGCAGCATATGGGTGGGAGCCCTCAACGTCCCACGATAGTTCCGGCATTTGAACGGTCTGTATTGCCTATTGTCGTAATTCAATAGGTGGGCATGGCATACACCAAGGAGACATGCGGGGTCGCAGAGAAGGCAGTGATTGGCTTGGATCTTAGGTTGGGCCTCAAACCAAGGAAGTTTGAACGGGAACATAATCCCGGCCGTGCAACAAATCCTAAGGTCTCTCATGGGTAAAGTGACACACCTCTGTAGAGTGTAAGAACTGTAACTTGTTACTCCCTGTTTCGGGAAGGAGCTGCGAACGCGGTGGGAAAGGAACCCCATGAAGGTTCTAGTAAACCCGTGAAGGCTGACTAACATAGCTTTTCAGAATAAAAGCAACATTTGAAGAAATATTTATGAAAACTTGCATTTCCTATGACCTACGGTCTGTGGCTATAGATATAGTACATCAAACACTCCTTTTTTTAGTGAACTTGCTGAGTACGCTCGTACTCAAAGTATCTTCTTAAACCTTTCTAGATTATGAAGCCATTAAAACGATGTCTACATCAAGTTATGCTCTAGGACTTATCATGCTCAGCTAAAGGTTTTCAATAAAGACAAGGAAGACAACATATACCTCAACTCAAGTGAAGACGAAGTTACTAATTAGATAGGAATATAATCTCTAGCCAAAGAACCTATTTCTGTAGTGCGTTGCGATAGCAGCAATGCCAACCCCTTAGCCAGAATACTAGACTTAATAGTATAATCGTTCTTGCGTTATTTATCTTTGATTCTTCTCCATAAGAAGTTCTTTCTCTCTCTCTTTAACCTAGAGTGTTATCTGTATCTTATGTAAAGAGTGAGTTGTAACCTTTAACAATGTATTGGACCGCTGTGTTTCTGTTGTGCCATTCTGAGGGATGTAATACTAGTGAACGGTGTTTCATTGGTGTCATGTCAACAACTATAGTATACTACATCATGCAGTGGTATGCTGGGTCACCGCAGTTGGAATCAGAGCATATGCTTTGACCTTAGGTTGGAAACCTAGTAAATGGGTAGAACCTGTAGGACACATCCTAGCAATACTAAAGAGTTCTCTAGTGATATGAGGGATATTCACTTGGGAATAATCCTGTTATGTTACTAGTGCGATAACTCTTTTATATGATTGCAATTCCAATCATTACCCAAGAGTTTTAACTCTATGTGACTGATGATAATTTCTTATCCACAGTTCCACATGGCACCTCGATATCCACCCCGGAATGTTCAGGTGATAAACAGGATGTTGGATGACTACGGAAGGGATTGGACAGACAATCTCCGACAACTTCTATGGAGTTTGGAATGTGAATCAAAACTTTTGGTCAAGATTTACACTTACTATGATGGGAAGTTATTAGCTAAATACCGTGTCATGATCATGTTACCCAAGAAGTTAGGACTTAAGGGAGAAATGCCAGCAGGAGAGGCAAGGTGCATGGCATCTGCATATCAGATTGTCGTAGCAGCAGCCATAACCATGATCCAAGAGCATAAATCCCAAGCTCTAGAAGGTAGTACTCACACCATTATACCACATGAAACCTCAAACTCAGAGCATGAGTTAGATCACTTTACCTTAGTCCAAGCTGAACCTACTCTAGCTGTAGAGTATATGGATCGTTATCGGTCTTTGTTAAACACTTATCATAACACTCACCAAGTCTTAGTTCAGGAACTGGATATGGTCATTGAGGATTTTACTGATCCTGATAAAGCAATGGCTCGTAGGAAGAAGTTAGATAAAGAAGCTAGGAATCCCAAATACATACCTTCAGGAGAAGTGTTTGAGAAAACTGAATTTGATGACCCAAACTCAGAAAATTATGCCTATTACCAGAATGACTTCAAGCCACCTGAAGACCTATGGACCAAGTACAATTCCTAACAATAGGAATGGAATAAAGTTATTCCAAATAAACCTGAGCCTAACAAGTATGGATGGGAAATAGAATCTCAAGGTAAAACCATAGGAATCCTATACCTTGTGATACAGGTATTTAAGAAGAGACCAACTATAACCATAGAGAGCCTTATGGACCATATGGGGGTAATACGTATCCAATCAACTTAGAAGAGTACTCCAATAGCTACTATACCAATATATACGACTGGATCCAATAAAAAGCTAAGGAACCAACTTACTATGAGGAAGCGTTGCTAGAAAACCCGAACTATTCGGTGGAAGATTACACCAACTCTAGTCATTTTTCAATGACTAATCTCAGTCTCGGTACTTCTAATCAAGAATACGCACCTCCTGGATGCTCTTATGCTCCAGAAGGCAGTCGTAGGACTTCACGTCATCATGGACGGAATTCTAGGAAGCACTAGAGGAAGATGAAAGTGAGAGAGAAACAACAACCCAAGGGATGCAGGCTTGAATAATGTATATAGAGGGTAATGCGTATTGTAGTTTGCAGAGTTGCCGAAATAAGTGAGGATATATCCACAAGAGCAAGAGGTTCTTGTAAGATAGTTGTGTAAATAGGTTTGGAGCAAACCGTTGGAACACCTGGTACATTTGTAAATTATTAAAACCTATGTATAATACAAGGTATATGCTTTGTGGTTTATCGACTTTTGGATTTTTTTATTATTCTTGATTGACTAGATCTGTACATGAAGTTTAATTAGGTGTGCAAATGCATGATGTAACACCCATTTATTACTTGATGTTATAGACCTAGATAGAAACAGGAATTCGTGTAAGGGAGTGACGAGTTTGAAAGATCATAAGGAAGATTAACTTGAATGATGTAGCATGATAGAAGGGGTATTTACGCCATTTGGGGGATAGATAGAACATAAGTCACATTCTTGCCCAGTTTAGGAAGAAAGCATGGTAAGGAGTAACAAGTATGATAAATTGAAAGTTCATTCAAAGTAGGTAAAATGCTAAGAAATTAATGGAGAGATGTATCAAGTTCATGGAAGTATCATGAAAAAATACCAAGAAGATGCCTTGGAACCAAAAGGGTATTCAAGCTCAGACAAATCAAAGATAATGTAACTCGTAGGTCGGAAACTATAAGATAATATCTACCACCCAGAATGTTCCGCCCTAGGTACCTAATCACTTGCCGGCATTCTGATCCGCAGTCGATATTCTGTCCGCAGCTGATATTTGGTTGATATAGTTAATCAAATTATCTTAAAAGTTGAATAAAGAGCATTAAATTTGGCCTAAGTTAAGTAAAACCTCAGGAAGAATTTTTTTTAAAGGCGATCGTCTTTTGAGAGGCTTCACAAAGTTAGCGTTATCTCCGCAAAAATTTCCAATAGTAAGTACGACATTTAGTGCTGAAAGATTTGTTTTGGAGATCCACAATTGTATGGATACACCGTATAATCTTTCATCAGACCCTAAACTGGATGTAAGGTGGACCGATATCAATATTTTAGTTTAAGAACCAATGGTCTCTATGTATGTAGTTTAAAGACTATTAGTAAAACCTAAGGGGGAGAGTAGACATTATGAATGAAAGTTGAAAAGGTATTGTAGGTAATAACTAAAGATTATTTAAAGCTTAAGCTTGAAGGTGATAAAAGGATAATCTTAGCCGACCAATTCTAGAAGAAACAACTCTTAAGTGGTCTTTAAGAAGTAATAAAGAACCTCCACTTGGACATAGGAAGAGAATAAGAAATTCCAATGGGTATGGACTAAATGAGTTCAAATCCACTTTTCGGAAGGACCACTAGTGTAAACCATACAATGACAAATTAAAGATTAGTCTTTTGGCCACAACTATTGACTAATAAAGTTTAAAACCTGTTTTAGTGAAACTTCCTAGACTTTGCATAATATAGTAAGGAAGTTCGATGATAAAGTTAAGGAGTTGGATTAGGATATCTAATAAGAATAATAAACTAAAGAAGAGACTCCAATTTAAGAAGTTCATAATAAGGACATATCCCTAAGGGAGTAAAGTAAAAGCAATTTGGAGTATTGGAGACACCAAGTAAAATATTGTTGAGCATGATGAGGATTCAAGGAAAGATCTGGATATGGAATAATATAATTATTTCCATTTAAGGTTACCAGGGAGTTGAGAAATGTCGTAACCAAAACTAGACAATTCCTCATTCCGAAACAAAAGAGTGTGCGAACTTCGAGGACGAAGTTTATTTTAAGGGGGAGAGTCTGTAACATCCCGGCATTAGAGCTTAGAAATAGGCTGAACACAGGTGTGTGCATTGCATTCATGCATCAAAAAATCCAGGGAATTTTCGCGCAAAACTAAAGAAGCTATAGAGGGATCGGGATCTCTCTTGTTCTAATGGAAACATCAGGACAGGTGTGATGGATTTCGACATGAACTCTATTGTACTTTTGTATTTTAGGGGAAGACAACTCAAATTTGAATATTTAATTGATAGATTTGAATACTAAAAGAATTTGAAATAAAATAAGAATTGGAAATTTAATTATAATAAAAGATAAGAGGTGAATTATTATTTATGAATAAGATGCAATATACACAATTATTCGAATTAAAAATTTAAAACACAAAGAGATAAGTATTTCTCTTGCCTTGGAGAAATGGGGTTTAGTTCATCATAGATGAGTGTTAGGAATTTGGACATGACCTTTGTTGACTTTCTAATTTTGGGGAAACGAATTTGCATTCAAGACTTTAAATATGAGATCATACAATTCAAATATAACTTGGATTTAAATTTAAATCTTAAACTATTACAGGATATTACATAAACATAATACAAACTGGTATAAGTAATATAATCTTTATTACATAAGTAAGAATTTAAGAAATTACAAGTTACAGATAATAAAGGTCAATTACAATAAGAGAATATACTAATATAATGTTTAAGAGGAAAAGGTAAATCTTCATTACTTTAATACAAATAATACAAGGTTCTTACAAGTCAATAAAATTACAAATGAATAAAGGAAAAGATTCCTAAATCTACTCTTGATCCTTTATCTGTATCCTTTCCTGACTCTTGATCCCTGTAAAACAACACAAAGGATAAAAGAAAAACAAAAGAATGGAAAATAAGGAAATAAGGGGGTTAGTTGGTTTATTGCTCTCAGATATCAACAGTGTAGTGCACTGTTTTGTCTCCTCATTGAGCTGAATTGTTTTTAGAAGGGGCAAGTTTCACCAAATAAGATAGAATATGTTCTTATCATATTAAACCTCAGAGCACCATCATTGGCCAGGGACAATTTACCAAAGTCAAATAAAAGGGCAATTGGTAAAACATCAGATTCTTACTTGATCTGATCCACTGGGGCTGAGACAAGAACCCAAGCAGCTCACAAATCTGCATGGTGTTGTGCTGTCAAGCACAGGGGCATCACAAGGAGTACAAAGGTAAGCCCACAGACGCAGCTAGAAAACCTTACCATCCAACATCCAAACAGTCCACATCCACAACCCCAGAACACTTGGTTCCACACTAAAGCTTCCACCAGCACCCTGGTTGCTTTGGAAAGCCATCCAGGAGCAGATCAAGATCAAGCCAGGAGCTGGGAGGAGCTGACCAAGCAACATGATCACCAAAGGAGAAATTGGTAAACATGGTGGCAAAAGAGGAGGAGGCAAGAAGTACTAGTAGCAGATGATTCAACTCATCCTCACAATAATAACAGTGAGTAAGCATCATCTCCAACTTTAACATCTGTTCTAACCAGAGTAATCCATACAAACACAAATGGTTTTTTTTTGAAAAGGGGAATACTCTCAGTGTTGCATATAAATGATATGCACAATTCATCATAGAGTAGATTTTGTCAAGACAAACAATAACTGTCCTTATTATCTACTTGTGCCTCAGTCATTGCATCTTAGGCAAAGCTAAGTAATGAAGGGAGATTTTTGTCCTAACCTATGCTTCAGACCAGCAACACAAGCAATCAGGTTAAACAATTTTGTTTAGTCTTACAAGCAAGAGAAGCCAATAGAATAGGGTATCCAGCAGCATATTCATGACCTACTATTGTGCACTCTCCAAGGTTGAAGGCACCACAGTAGCAGCCAAAAACAACTAAACTCACTAGAGTAATACCTACACATTAGCTAGCTCACAAAGTTATCCAAACCCAACAAATTCTATCATTTTCCCAGTTCAGTAAACTATGAATCATTTTTGAATATGTAATTAATATCATTACTGAACCATAGGTTCAGTTCAGCATGCACCTTTCATATATAAACTCAACCTTGAGCCATGTACATCATTCATAATATATCACTAGTAAATTAGATCAAATCATCTCCCTAACATTTTAGGGATCATTTTCACAAGTTGCTCATGGACTTACATCCATAAGGAGAGTAAGATCTGTTGGATAGAAAATATCCTCAGAGACACACTCAGATGGATTGTTTATCAACATGGTTAACTTAAGAAGGGCCTAACAACATGTTTTCCATCTGTGGACAAGGTCTCAGATCATACATCATTGACCTAAGCTACTGTTCACTAGTTTAGAACTACGTGGCAACAGATTCTTTAATGAACTACTACAGGGCACATTCCATAAAATGGTAGAACCTCTGTAGCAGTTTCATTCCTTTTTAACCATTTCTCAAATCAGAAGTACAAATATAAGAAACTACACCAAGTTATTCTAATCATCTTCCTAAGTCACATCATCTAGGAATCATTCAACTAATCACATCAGCAAGCCATTCCTCAATAAACTAGGCCACTAGACTGAACCATAGCCAGTAAGCAAATGTTCATAAGCTAGTAATCTTACTGGAGCATATTGATCAAATACAAGATCAAAGACCATGTATCAAGAACAATACCAATACTCACTAATCATAACTTAATCGAACCACAGGTCACAAGTAATCTCGTCAAGCAAATAAAACCTGGTTACAGAGATGTAACCTTGATAGGGGGTAATCACAGCAAGCATGCTTGACATGGCAAGGTAGATGGGGCATAGAGAGAAACACAGTAGGGAAGCACACTTAACCGAGGTCCTCGCAAAAAGATAGAAGAGGAAGCAGAGGAGTGGTCGGCGGCGATGAAGGGGCGGCTGCACGGGGAGCACCCCCGGAGGGGCGCTGCAACCCGCACCTGCAGCTCATCAGGAGCAGCCTGTGGAGAAGGGGTGAAGATCGTGAGCAACCCAGCACGGCGTCAATGAAGCACCAAGGTGACTGAACCCTAACCCTAGCCTCGGGCGAGGGTCAGCGCGGCTGGGAGAAGACCCTAGAGGGGAATCGGCTTGGACAGGATCGAGCTACGGCGTCGACTCAGTAGTCTTGCATCGTGGCATGGCCACGGCGGCGGAGGCTACTGGAATCGAGCAGTGCCAGGGGGCGGCCATGGCAGCACCAGAGCAAGGACGAGAGAGACAAGGTCGAGCGTAGGGAAGAGGGGGTACTGGGCCGCTGGATCGGTCCAGTGGCAACTGGTTGGGTTTGACCCTAAGCCAGTTGGGCCAGTTGGGTCCAAATGGGCCCATTGGTAAGCCTGGCCCAATTCCAAAGTAAAAATAAGAAAATATTTATCAAATCACTAAATGACCAAACTACCCCTGAACATAATTTATACCCTAGAAAAAATATAGAAAAATTCAGAAAATATATATGATATATCAAAATGACCACAAAAATAATATTTACCTAATAAAAATATAATTTTAAGTGTTTAAAATAAATTTAAAGTAAAATAACTATGAACACCATTAAATCTTAAATGAAATTTTATAAAATAAAACAAAAACCCTAAAAATAAATAAAAATCATTTTTGTGTATCAAAATAACTCTATTATTTTATAAAAATACTAACTTAGAGTTTTACAAATAAAACATAAAGCAAATATTTAAAGACACTTAATACTTTGATGAATTTTATAAAATAAAAATTATACTTAAAAATAAATAAAATTCATTTTTATGGTTTTGAATAAATATATTACACTAGAAAAATATTAAATATATTATTAGAAAAGTCTTTAATATTTTAATAAATCCTTACATAGTACCTATATTATGAAATCTTTAAAAATAATTCTTATAAAACCTTGAGCAATTAGAGTCTTTGTATCAAATTTCAAACCCATAACTTAAATTCATAATCAAATTTAAGTATAACTTTTAAATTTAAAATATTCTTTTAAAAATCTTATTAAGAATCCTTTTAAATCAACATTGCGTATCACCCAGTTATATAATATGGTGAATACGCATTATATCTTAACCATTATTAACATAACTGTAAATTCTAACAAATTACTAAGATCATCTAATTATGCTCCCATTAAATAAATACCAATTACTTTCTAAATAAGCAAAACAAATTTAATCTAAATCATTCACTTAAATGTAAAGTGAACAATTCCACACCTTAGTTATACCTATCATAAATCTAAAACTTGGGAATAATTAAAATATATTACATCTTAAGTTTACTTAACCTTTTAAAGTTAAATTTAGTCTCAAACCTTATCAACATCAGGTCTAATAAATCACTTATGTTTTTATAGTTAACTTTGGTCTTTTTAACTTAAGACATAAAGCATTTCATTCCAAACTAATAAATCAAACCCCAAAAGACAGTGATCATGTCCTATTAACAATAAAGATTGTTTAAACCTTAGAAAGGAAATCTTTTGTTCAAATATTATTATTTTTGCCACTTCAAACAAAAATATTATAGTAAGTTCCTCAATTATTCACAACTCAAACCGAAAGATGTTTATCATAGTCACCACATGACAATTAACCATAATCACATCATTTCATACTTTACTTACATATTTGGTATTGTTAACACTTAGATTCCTTATAGAGACCATTACTTATAAAGTAAAATTTGAAGAAAACCAACTCTTAAAAGAATCACATGAATTCACTTCACTCAAAGTATTGGGGATTCAATTTGGGAGTTCTACAAAAGTGCATAGCATTATTTATGCACAACTTCATATTGCTTCTTTAAACATTAGTCCTTACCGGACCAATGATGCAGATTTCAGATATTGGATCTTATGTCGTCTCGAAGACCGTGAGTGCATAATCTTGCAATCACAAAAGGCAAGTTCACACTTGCTCATGTCCTTTTGATTATTTTCTGTAAAGTATTTTGCAAATCAAGTGTTGACATCGCCTGCATTTGAAAAAGGTCAGAAAACACTATTTTGATAATAAAGTGAACTATTGGTTACTGATCCAGGGTGATCAGCTAATCTATTAAATCTGACAGTTGGAATACCACTCTTCAGGACTATATCACCTAGGATTTAATAACCAATGTCGCCAGTGATTCTTGCGCCGTATATTACGCGTTGACCATGAGATTTGGAATGGGACGGAGAAGTCAGCTATATCTATTCCCTCTCGCATGGAGCCGGATGTGCGGGTCATGGCTGTTATCACTCGTAGCGTGCCTATTAATTGGTAATTCATAGAGGATATGTAGCATATGGGTGGGAGCCCTCAACGTCCCACGATAGTTCCGTCACCTGAACGGTCTGTATTGCCTATTGCCGTAATTCAATAGGTGGGCATGGCATACACCAAGGAGACATGCGGGGTCGCGGAGAAGGCAGTGATTGGCTTGGATCTTAGGTTGGGCCTCAAACCAAGGAAGTTTGAATGGGAACATAATCCCGGCCATGCAACAAAGCCTAAGGTCTCTCATGGGTAAAGTGACACACCTCTGTAGAGTGTAAGAACTGTAACTTGGTACTCCCTGTTCCGGGAAGGAGCTGCGAACACGGCGGGAAAGGAACCCCATGAAGGTTCTGGTAAACCCGTGAAGGCTGACTGACATAGCTTTTCAGAATAAAAGCAACCTTTGAAGAAATATTTATGAAAACTTGCATTGCCTACGACCTATGGTCTGTGGCTGTAGATATAGTACATGAAACACTCCTTTTTTAGTGAACTTGTTGAGTACGCTCGTACTCAAAGTATCTTCTTAACCCTTGCTAGATTCTGAAGCCATTAAAACGATGTCTACATCAAGTTATGCTCCAGGACTTATCATGCTCAGCTAAAGCTTTTCAATAAAGACAAGGAAGACAGCATATACCTCAACTCAAGTGAAGACAAAGTTACTGATTAGATAGGAATATAATCTCTAGCCAAAGAACCTATTTCTGTAGTGCGTTGCGATAGTAGCAATGCCAACCCCTTAGCCAGAATACTAGACTTAATAGTATAATAGTTCTTGTATTATTTATCTTTGATTCTTCTCTGTAAGAAGTTCTTTCTCTCTCTTTAAGCTAGAGTGTTCTCTGGATCTTATGTAAGGAGTGAGTTGTAACCTTTAACCATGTATTGGACCCGCTGTGTTTCTGTTGTGCCATTCTGAGGGATGTAATACTAGTGAACGGTGTTTCATTGGTGTTATGTCAACGACTATAGTATACTACATCATGCAGTGGTATGCTGGGTCACCGCAACAATCTCCACCAAACAACGGTATATAAAACAATGTTCTGAAATAAAAGTGATGTGTATGTCAGTAAGACTTTGTGGAGGATTGTTGTAATTTGGTGAGTATTGGGCTGTTGGCCCAACAAATTCTAAAATTCTCTTTGGCCCACTTGTGCGTGGCAGCATATGGTTGTTCTAGTGGTGCTAAAGTTTAATATCATATTTCTAGTTGAGTAAGAGTTACATCTTCTTATATACTAGACTGTTCTACCACTCACTAAGATGTGAGAAGAGGAGCAGATCTTATATATAAACAGTCTTATCTACCTTCAGTCTTATCTACATAGTCCAGTATTCTTGCATTTATGCAAATATGTATCTTCAGTCTTATCTAAACAGTATGTGCATGCCTTATATCTCTTGTTTGTCTGTCCTGAAAGGTTACTAAGAGCAGGCAAATCATTGATGGTTATGAAAAGCAACCCTCGTAGGTCAAATGGATCCTGTTTGTTCTCATCCCACACATGTACACCTGGTTTGTCCCACAGTTGTAAGAGTTCTTCAACTAATGGACTTAGGTACACATCAATATTGTTGCCTTGTTGCTTCGGGCCTTGGATGAGCACTGGCATCATAATAAACTTACGCTTCATGCACAACCAAGGAGGAAGGTTGTAGATACATAGAGTCATATGCCAGGTGCTATGACTGTAGCTCTGCTCCCCAAAAGGATTCATGCCATCCGTACTTAGACCAAACCATAAGTTCCTTGCGTCACCTGCAAAGTCCGAGAAGTCTCTCTCGATTTTTCTCCACTGCGACCCATCAGAGGGGTGTCTAAACCTCCTGTCTTTCTTACGGTCTTATTTGTGCCATTGCAACAACCTGGCATGCTCTTTGTTTCGGAACATGCGTTTCAACCTTGGTATTATAGGAGCATACCACATAACCTTAGCAGGAACCCTCTTCCGGGAGGGCTCTCCCTTAACATCACCAGGGTCATCTCGTCTCATATTATACCGCAATGAAGTGCATACCAGTCATTTATCTAAATTCTCATACTCCTCACCGTGGTAGAGGATGCAGTCATTAATGCATGCATGTATCTTCTGCACATCTAATCCTAGAGGGCAGAGAGTCTTCTTTGATTCATACATACTCTCGGGAAATTCATTATGCTTTGGAAGCTTCGGCTTCATTATTTTGAGCAACTTTTCAAATGCGGAGTTAGTTAGACCACACTCTGCCTTCCATAGCAGCAATTCCAGTGTGGTGCCGAGCTTTGTGCTGCCATCTTTGCAATTTGGGTACAACGTTTTTTTGTGATCTTCTAACATTCCCTCCAACTTCAACTTCTCCTTTTCTGTTTCATAGTCTCGCTTTGCATCAGAAATGACCCTACCAAGATCATCAGCGGGCTCATCTTATGCCCGTCCTTCACCTCCTTCATCTTCATTGTCTTCCATTGCAGTATCACTGTATTCAGGAAACATATAATGATAGTTGTTATCATCATCCTCTTCTCACCAGTAGAGAAAACCCTACCGTCGGCAAACAGAAAAGGCTCATCGTCGGCGTCTCCGTGCTCACCGGCGACCTCATCGCCGGTGGTAAGTCCTCATCACCGGCGCCTCTGTATTTCGCCGGTGATAATATGCAGCTACCGCCGGCGAGCAGCAGCGAACGCCGGAGGTACACCTACATCACCGGCGCTTTCATATATTGCCGGTGGTAAAATTCGCCAGTGCCAGCGAGCAGCAAGAAATGTCGGGGGTAAGCATGCTTGTCGGCACCTCCTCGTATCGCTGGTGGTAGTTTAGTACAGGCAAAATCTGTTTCGCCAGGGATAGACCAACAGTTTCGCCAGGGGTAATATTACCAGGAGTTAAAAAAGGAAATCAATATACACACAGAATACACTGTAATCTTGATAGAATACACAGGATAATGACAGAATACACACAGGAGATACAGGAAATACACATATGTTCAAACCATGCATCAATAACATTCAAACAGTTCACACAAGTGTAGAAAGTGACCATATATGACATAATATTATAAGTCTCCGAAGTTGTATGACACATTCAAAAAGTTTCACACATTCAAACAGTTCATAGTTCATATAACAGATACCTACTGGACTCCAACTAGCAAATAGACTAGAGAGGCGTTAGTGGCTGCGAGCATCATCACAACGAAGGGGGTCAACTGGCTCCTCCACATCTCCGTCCTCCGCCCTGCTAGAAACCTCGCATAGCGAGTTTCCGCCTCCTCCAAAGTGGCATAGCCCTTGTAACTATTCCCGCAGAAATGGTGGACCTTCCTCCTACAATCCTCCAAGTTGTCGTAGACTCCGGGAACCCTGCCCTCATACACGACATACCACGGCATCTGCGCACACACACACACACACAAGAAAGAAATGTTAGTGTTGTCACCACATATTCATAATAGAGATATAACATATAGGTATGAAAAATAAAAGGCATCGGATATAGCTAAGTAATTCTATGACTAACATTTGCATGGAAAGATAGGTATGCAAAAAGAAAGCATAAAATAAACTAATCGTAATTCTATGACTAACATTTGCAGGAGACAAGTTTGTGACTCGATCAGGTTTTCTTCTGCTTCGGCGGGAAGGGATGGATGCCACCTAGCATGGTGAATGTCCTCCCATCAGCGACCACAGCTAAGCGGTCCTTGATCTCTTTATTAGTCGGCGGGATACCTCTGTCGTTGAATGTGGCACCCCTAGTCAAGACATCCATCTTGAGCATCGTGCCAATCTCCCGCTGGATGGCACGGAACTCGGCTCTGATGTTTGCATCGGTCGTTTCTGTCATGTCTCTGCACCTTTTCTCGAGACCGGATGGCATCAAGAGTTTCTCCTCATCCTTTGCGTACTCCCTCATCTGTAGGATGGAGAACCAGGGCTCCATCCCATTGTCAGTCGATGATTGCCTAAGGCATGGGAAATTGGTTACATGGGAGTTCACATAGATGCCTTTGGATATTTTCTCATACTTTAGTGGGACAACCGCGGCTCTAAAACCGTTGAGGGCTTTATCAAGAGTAGGCTTGACGTCGGTGTAGTCTTTCTGCACGTCTCTCCTAGAGTCGAGATAGATGACATGGGAATAATACGGTTGAAAGGCGATGAGGACGCACCCATTCTCTCTGCGCAAAACAGTTGGAATAAACCATCATCCTTGGCTATTAAGGAAATTCACGAAAGAATATAATAGCGGGAAATTTAGCGACCTACTACTTACTCGGGAAAGTATGGAAGGAGAAAGCAAGACTTGTCCTTATTCGCCACCAAGAAATCTATGATATACTTCGCAAAAAACGCTTGTTCCTTGTCGACGGTGCCTATGGTCATGTAGAAGGGGTCCATGATAGCGAGGTGCGGGGTATTCTCCACAATGATATCGTGTGCCATTTTTAGCGATACCAGGCGGACCACGTTTCGATCGAGCCGTAACTTGTGGAAGAGCTTGAAGATTTCTTCACATGTGATGAAGAACAACTCATCGGGGGGGTGAAGAAGCCATAGTTAGTGGGGACCCTGACCATGAAGAGAGGGTAGGAGGGATTTTTATCTTGGAGAAGCTGCTGCTCTAGATACCTAACAATATCATGCAGGCTACTTAGGTCTGGCGACAGCGTCTTGACAATGTGGTCTAGCAGGATCGGTTCACCAAGATAATGCATCGTCCTCCACTTGGCCGGCAGCTTGTCGAGAACCACTTTCTTGCTTGCTGCGGCGTCTTTCCCATGCTTCGGCTTCCGCTTCCTGCCCTTATTATGGCATAGAGGGGTGCCAGTTTGTCTTATCACCTCCATGGCAGTATCACGGAGTGTCCTCGGGGTAACCTTAGCATGCGGCAGAGCGATGAAGGCGGTAGCGTCTTCCTGCTCGGGCGTTTCTTGAGAAGGGAAGAGCTTCTTCTTCATCATGGTATCACAGGCGGGTGCCTCGGAAGGAGCAACATTGATGGGAGCATCCAAATCAGCGATGAACGAATCGATGGGAGCCTTATCGATGTCCACCGTGTTGTCGTGCTTATGTGTCTCGGGCTCGGGAGGATCATTGTCAGGTGGAGGAGTGACCCTTTGGCTTGCCGCCACATGCACAGACGCTGGAGTGACCCTTTATTGGCTTGCCGCCATAGGTGCAGATGTTGGAGTGACCCTTTCTTGGCTTGCCGCCGCAGGCATAGATGTTGGAGTGACCATTTCTTCGGTGGTCTTTAGCCGAAGTAGGGCTTTCGGCCATATAAGGACATGATTCTTTAGTTGCCCGACCTTTAGCTTGTCTTCGGCGCCCGGGGGTTGATGAGGAGGAACCAAGTGTGCGCATCCCGGGAACGACTAATCCACCTCAACCCGGTGCATGCTATCATCCATAGGCTTGCAGTGAACGTCCGGTGTGTTGGGTTCATGATGCGTCCCCTCGCAACATCCTTGAGCTTGTTGTCCACATACATGAGACTGGTGCAAGGAACACTTTGCTCCTATGAAGAAACATGCATGTGTTGGTCAGAGAGGGGCGGCGACGAAGTAATTAACTTGTGTAGAGGCTCAATTAATTACCGTGAGAGCGTCGATCTCGGCTCGTGTTGAGGGACCGAGGCAGGGTGTGCAAGTGATCGAGAGGCTGTTGGCTGCCCCCATGGCCGGTGAATCCTCCCTAGCACCTGCATTGGCGCCGGCGGGTGGAGTCACCAATATAGGTGCGTCTTGAGCCCATGTAGCAGGAGGCCGCATGTTGCCCGAGTTGCTGCCGCTTAGGCTGATCACCGGGAGTGGTCCCATTTGGCCGTTGGCAAAGTAAGTGGAGATCGACTCCACCATTCCAGGAATGATCTCACTGAACCGGTTGGCCACCACGCCATCGACCATGCTGGCCACCTCTGCCTGGACCCTAGTTTCTACCTCGGCTTGGACCACGGCTTGGACGCGCTGCTCAAAGGTTGCTTCCAAGTTGGCTGCCTTCTCCAATAGAGGCGCGTGCTCTCGGTCCTTCTTCGCCTGCAGCGAGTCCTTGGTGGTGGGCACGTCCAAGCCATAATCGATATGCTGGCGACCTCCTCCCGCGCCGGGGACACGGCCTCTTTCCGTCCTCTTCAACGGCGGCTGCTCCTTCACGATGTTCAGGCCCCTGATAAAAGGGTTGTCCCACGGGACTTCTGTAACATCCCAAAAATATTAAACTAGAATCATCAAACTCTAATCACCAAATTTAGGGTTAACAAAAACTTTTCCAATTGAAATATGAAAGCATTCATATGAGTGTGCATTAAAATTTGGATTCTTTTGAATTTCCATGATTATGTGTTTCCTTGCTTGTAAAATGATTCTTAGGTGAAATAAACATCATCTAAACAATGCCCAAACTTTTCCCAAAGACAAACAAATCAAAACAAACAAATTAAGTGAAAGGTCACTTTGGCCAAATTAACTCCCATGCCTACTTTGGCTATCTCTAACTTTCATAACTTAACAGAAACTTGTTTGGATCTTTGCACCCCTTGATAGTACTCATAACAAAGTACCAAGGCCCACTTTATGATCATCCAAAATCATTCAAATGCATAGTTTAAATGACAGTTTAAAATTGAATCTATTTCATATGGGAAGATCCCACGTTTTCAAAAACCCCTCAAACCAACTCAACCTTCAAAACCCAAGCATCTACAGACTCACTAGCACATACCTAGCACACCCACCAAAAATAATTTCAAAATTCAAAACTTGAATTCGTGCGGCCATTTCATCAAACAGGTTGCACATACAAATCAAACAAAATCCAAAACACTATAGTGTGCAGTGATTCTGGCCTAACTTGTTCCCTCTCTGGTTACACTAGCCTCAGTAGATCATCTAACAAACTTAACTAAGCTCTAGCCCCACTGTAAGCTTGCCAATATCATCAATGGTGAACAGGCCGAGAGCACCCATGTCACCCCAGTGTGGACAGCAAGCTAGGAGAGGAACTAGCCGTGCCAACCTTGTATGGGAGGTAGCCCATGCCTCACCGCCCCCTCTCGACCAGCTCTGCCTCGCAGACAGCAACTAGAACCGCCAGGAACACCGCGCCCGCGCCGCTGTCGACCATGCCGACGCGCACCACAGAGCACGCACTGTTCCCACGCAGCCCGACCACCTCGAGCCCTCGCCGCCCGCCAGCATGCACCCCACCGTCCCAGGAGACCGCTAGACATGCCCATTTCACCGCCCGTACCCCGTAGCCACCGCTCGCCGCAGAGTTTGCCGCCTCTGCCTCACAGAGCACCGAGCGTTCCCGACCGTTTGCCACCGCCCCTACAAGCGCATTTACACCTTAGAGCATCGCCAGGAGACCACCGATCGATCGCCACCCTCGGCCATGCCTGGTAAAAATAACAAGGCAGAAGCTTTTCTGCATTCAAACATTTTTCAAATTTAAACTATAATAGCTTTTGAGTTGATTTCAACTCTCAAAAATCACATTTGATCATACCTTTCAGAATATATAAAAACATATGGGTTTACTTATAGAAATAATGTTCAAGTAATAAAAGAATGCCACATAGACATTTCTAGTCACTTTATTTAATTGAAATAAAAGGTTAAACCTTATTAAATTGTGACACCACTTTAAATCACATTCCCATGTACTGAAATATGTGGTGATGACATGTGTCAACATGATCCCATGTTTGAGTTGGAGAATATTAAATCTTAAGTAGTTTTTCAATGAGTAGAAATTACTTTTCTAAAAATAAAATCAATAAGACAAATGCTTTAATCTTGTAATGTTAGTGATGATGCTAGATCATCTATAGAACCCTTCTGTGTGATGATTGAAAGTAGTTAAGTATTTTTTGGTGATTGTGTACCTCGTATTTATTCATAGACGCTAGTATCGACCAAGGATACGAGGAGGAAGGAGGATACTACGAAGAAGAAGCCGAGGAGAACTTCAACCACTGCTCTACACAAGGCAAGCCTTACTAATCAAGTTGACCTATGCAAGACAATACTTGCAAGATTATACTGATACTGATGCAAGCTAACACTTGCAAGATACTCTACTTATGCAAGCAAATACTTGCTTGTTACCATGACCACTAGATGCTTTAAGCATATGTGATCATATCCACTTGATACCCAACCCTAGTTTTACTTGCAAGCTCCTACTTTATTTCTTTATCAAAGCTATTACTTAGAGCTTACTTAAGTAAATTGTAGATTCTAGAAAGATAATTGAAGGTTGCATAAAGAGCATAAAATTTGGCCTAAGCTAGATAATCTTGATGTCATCCCAAGGCATGAGATTAAACTTAGTTAAACTCCACTAGTTTACCACCCATCATTAGTATTCACCCCCACTTGTAGATGCTAGTGCTAAGCATAAAACTTGATCAACTTTAGATGGGAATACTTGGTGGAAAAATGGTTATGAAAACCTTGGAATGATGGATCATTCTATTGAGATGTTTTGACATGTGTTTCCGAACACCAGATGATTTTGATGATGAAAATGTTGAGGCATGAGCCTTAGCCCTTTTTAAAACTGATGGTTGTCTGGATGCGATACCATTCTAATTTTATCGTACAACCACAATACCCGAGAATTGGGTAGGGCTTGACTGGAAACTTATATACCTTAGTATTGGTTCCCTCACGGCCAAGGTTTGAGCTGAGGCTACCTTGTGAAGATTGTCCACCTGTGCAGTACCCAAGATGACAGTTGGTCATGGTTGGGAGGCCAAACTCACAGGAGAGGTGCTTATACTAGGGCGTGTAATTGAAAGGTTAGGATTGATTATCCGCATACTGAGTATGGTGATTTCAGGATTTGTTTCTGACGGATGTATCGAATGTTGTGGTGAAAGTGTACAATCTCTGCAGAGTGTCAAAATATTCGAATAGCCGTGTCCGTGGTTATGGATAGTTGGAGTGGCCATACTGTTCCCCCGTCAGATGTTTTCAAAATGACTTGTGAAATGGATTGAGATTTTGACTTGACCACAACAGAGTTGTGATATGAAATACAAGTTCCCACTTAGGTGTTATAAAATTTCAACTAGTTTTTCGTTGCTTCTGAACTTAGTAGAGGTAAATCTGGCTTTTTGCAAAACAACTCTAGAGCTTAGTGTCCTACTACAAAAACCCCCTTCACTTGTCAGTATTAGTTTGCGAGTACTTAAAGAGTACTCATGGCTTTGTCCCTGGATATTCCCGTGGCCAGACTATGAAGAGGAGTACCAGGAGGAAGGACCTCAGGAAGGTTACGACAACTAGGATCATCTCCCATCGTCATCATTGCCTGTGACCCCGAAGAATGGAGCTTCGACTACGCTACCGTTATTATTACGTATTTCCGCTGTTTGAGTTGTATTAAGAACTGGATCATGAGATCCTTATTTGTGTAAGACCTTATGTATGGTTTGTAATGGATGATGTACTGTGGTATCCAAGGCTGTTATGTCTCGCAAAAATGGTAATCCTGGGATTACGATGTATGGCATAACAGGCATCTGGGATTAAAAATCCGGGTGTTGACAACTTTGCCCGTCGACATCTGGGACGAGGAGCCAGACTCGTTAGCTTCTTCCGCGAATTGCAAGTAGCATGAAGAATTTTAGAGATGGAGTTGTGGTGAGCAGTATGAAACTAGTAAGCCGGGCAAATTGCTTACCACTGTGTTCTCAACTTGCACCACCTTCGGGTTAGTGACCAAGACAACACCCTCCACCACTGTAGGGCTCGTGAAAAGTTTCCCATCCATCTCTTTACGGTACCGGGACCTGACAAATGCCTTGAAGAGCGGGTTCTTGTACTTGGCCCAAGGGTTCTCGATGCCCTTCTCTGTGTAGGTCTGGTCCTCCTTATGCCACTTGTCCGCCTTGCCGTCATAGCCACGGCAGCCGAGATGGTGGTGACCGATGTTCTTCTCCGCCAGCTCCTTTCCCCAGGCCGACTGATCCTTGGTGTAGGCTAGCTCCTCGTTTTCCAGGAAGCGTGTGTAGTCCTCAGGCGTAAGCCACGGGAAGTGGCGCTTGATCTCTTCCCATGGCTCATCGTCAGCAATCATCCCCCTTAGCATGGTTTTATATCCGCTGAGGTTCCTGGTGAACCTGCCGAGGGCGAACCTGTTCACGATGTTCTCCTTGGGATCCAGGCTCGTGAAGCCCTCGGGAACAGGTACCGCTCATGTAGCCGCAAGAGGAGTTGGTCCTGCAGATGCTTCTTCTTCTTCGTTCGGAGTTTCGTCTCATTGGCATTGACGACGTCCCGAAGGATAGCTCCCAGCTGGAGGACGTACCCCCTCGCGAGATGCTTTGGCTCCGTAGGGATACCGGTCTTGGGCTCCACCGCTGTGAATGTCTCCGTGGTGCCGACCGTGTTTGGACGCTGCTTCTTCGGTTCCCTCTTGGCCGACATTGTTGTCTGCGAGCCACCCCCGACGACGCCACTATCGGTGGTCTCTTCGCCCCTCTCATGACCGCCATCAAGGCGGTCATCGACGCCCATCTCCTCACCACCATCATCAATGGTATCGTCGTCTTCTTCGCCCCAGCCCTGTACCTCCTCCAGCTCTATCTCCTGGGACATGAGTCTGTAGTGCTCCTCTAAGTCTCGCTGGCCCCGATTGTCTTCGTTGCGGTTTCCACAAGACGACATGGCTATACCGAGCACTACACACGCAAAAAAGAAAGGATTTTAGATACACAAATTCATGGCGAAAATCCGGCATGACCTTTGCTAAAAATGGTCATGCCTGAGTGCCAGAAATTCGCTGAAACAGAAATTAATTGACATTCCGGCAAAACATTGGCACTCAATGTACCTGCACAACATTCAGCTACAATCACCAAAACAGACTTTATACAATATCCAAAACAGACTTTATACAATATCCAAAACAATATCAGATGCATTCACATTGACAGTAAAGTATTGACAGGAGGGGGGCAGTATATGTGTGTGCAGCAGCGTCCGTGACATTATGCTGCTGTAAGTTTTCAGGTCTAAGAAAGCTGCAGGAGAAGAAGACGAATTGATGGATGGATCATGCGGTGCAGATACATGATTGGTTTCTGGCTAACCGGACTAGAATCATCAGTCCCAACGAGGTCAGATTACCGATCTTAAGGTAAGATGCAACTTTGGCATAGCTAAGTTGCAATCTGGCAACCATTTTGATTGTACTAATGTTTCAGTAAAAAAATCTGGAGCAGTCCATATCAGGGAATACAGTTTTTTTAAAAACTAAAGTATCCCAAAACTGAGAAATAATACAGTGGTTTCTAGAAATAATAAAGTATGGAATACTTTAACGTGTTTGGCTTCAGGGAATACATTGGTTTTAAAAACTAAAGTATCCCAAAAACTACAGTTTTTTTAACGTCTTGGAAACTTCAACCCTGACCACTTTTTTTGCAAAACTAAGAAAAATTATGCAAAAGGTACCGAAGATGTATGAGTTCTGAAAGCTATCATCCAGGAATTTGCATTTGGATTTCTGAAAGCAATGATTTCACATGATTTTATCCTGGAGGCTAGAGCATGAGCTCTTACAAAATCTTGTAAACTCGGGCTAGATAGATCCAGAGGGTTTTCAGTAGTGTTCCCCAGGTAGTAGCATGTTTTTAGGCTAGTCAAGCCGGTGCTGCAATCTAACTTGTATGGAACTATGAACTGACACCTTAAGATCTTCTAGTACTATGATTTTCGTGATATCATTCTAGGCATTTGCATCTGGATTTCTGTGCGCAATGATATGAGATGGATCATGAGTTTCTTATGGAATCCATAAACCCAGGTAAAATGTGGCGAATCAAGTACTTGCATGATGTAGTATATTCTTTACTAAAACAAAGGATAATTAACCTTTAAACATCAGCACCCCAGGTAGTACTATGTTTTTGGCTTACTAAAGCTTGCTGCAGTAGTCAACTTGTATTGGATTATGAACTGCTAATTTGAGTTCTACTATATATATTATAATCGGTGTGCTATACATCAATTATTGTGCTGTGCAGTTTGATTTCGGTATGCAATGGTTTCTGATGGATCATGGAACAACTGTTATCTAATCTAGCAAACCCAGGTTTGAAGATGTAAGATGTATGAAGTCTACTACTATGCTGCTATACTTGCGTGTTGTACTGTGGAACAAAAGATCTTTTAAACAATGGAACATGTATCTGTAGATCCATTACTTGATTGACCCGGGACCAGCTTGTTTCAGAGAGAAAGCAAGGCAAAAATGATGTCAAGTGCATGATGTTACTACATAGATAAGCATCATTTCGACACTAGAACGGAGGCACCATACTTAGAGGGTAAGCACCACATGGCTGCTACACTGGACTCGGTGTTACATTTGGAACATCAACATCGTATTTCCCCCCTGAAAATTTGGTGAAGCAAGCAAGGAGCCAAGAAGCTAGTAGCTAGCCATAGTGAAGATGGTGGCGACCAATGGCGGCATGGTGGCGAGGTAGCAGCAGCTCGCGGTCCATGGCAATGGTGGAAAGACGAGGACGCACAAGGGCGTGCGGATGCGGAGCAGGGAAGAGGGTACCTGCGGGTCGACGGGGACGGACGCACGCTGATCTGAGATGGGGACGGGCGAATGGGACGGCAACAACGACGGTGGTCTCCTCCTCCTCCTCCAGGCGGTCTCCTCCTCCTCTGGGCCTCCTCCACGGTGGTCTCCTTCTCCACAGGTCCTACTCCTGTAGGGGTTCGTAGCATGGAAAAAAAATTCTACCGCATGCACACAAACAAGCCAAGATCTATCTACTAGATTCTAGCAACGAGTCGATAGAAGAACTCACCCTCGAAGATTCCAAAGCGGTTAACGAGAGCAGATTCTCGTGGGTGATGTAGTCGTACACTTGCCGATCTCAAGATCGCGTAGACGATCCTTCCGGCGCTGCGTTCTGGCAGCGCTTCCGCAGTCGGTCACACGTTCGGTACTCGATGAATACCTTCCTCTCCCTTGTTCCAGCAGGCAGCGGAGGTTGTAGTTCTCCATCGCGATTCCGGCAGCACGACGGCGTGGTGTCGGAAGTACAGGAAAGATCCCGCAGGGCTAAGCCGGATGCAAGTTATGGTGGATTAGGGTTTCCCGGAAAACTAGGGTTTAGTGTCACATCCCAAGATTTTCCAAATCTTGTAATGTGAAAAATAAATGAATAAAATAAAACTTTGTTTGATTTTCAGAGTGAGAAGAAACTTTTGAATTCATTTGGAAACCTTCAAACCAATTTGGGTCAAATAAATCCTAAAGAGATTTAAAAAGATAAAACATTTATTAAAGGAAAATAAAAATATTTAAAACTACTATTTTGGATCTTTTGAATAAAAGGATTTGGATTTCAAATGAAATAGAAGTTTTATTAATAAAGATTATTTTATAGAGCCAAATTAAACCTTGGCCAAGCTTTTGAAATAAAACATTTGTTTTGATAAAATTAGTAAAGGTTTATTTGAATAAAAATAATAAAGATTTAATATCCAAGTTTTGTTAAATAAAAGATTTGCTAATTCCAAATCATCAAAACTTGTTTGTTTGTTTCAAATAAGATTTCCAAATATATTATATTCTTAGATAAAACCTACTGTCTTGGTTTGAAATTATTTAGTTTTCAAAATGGAGTTTGGATTAAAAACAAAATCTATTTTGATTTATAAACAAAGACTATTTAATCAATAAATAATGGATCCTATTATTAAAATTATTATTTTGTTTTGGAAATTTTGGTTTATGCTACTGAACAGAACCAAGTTCAAAGTTACAAAGTGTGGTGAAAGTTTGATTGGATTTGAATGTGGTTTGGTTGTTTGAAATTTCAAAACAGAAATTAGTTTCAGAAAAAGAAAAGGGTTCAGATTAGGAAAAAAATAAGGTTTAGGTCGACCCAACCCAGCAGCCCAACTAGGCCCAACAAACCAGCCCAGCTCCCTCTCCCGAAGAAAACGCTTGGCACCAACTTACCGACCCGTACAGTGAATGACTGGTGGACCCTCTTCTTCCTCTCATTCCTCGCTGACAACAGGGACCCACACAGCCAGCTCACTCCTCTTCTTCCTCGCGACGACCACGCCGGCCGTTTCTGCCAGTGATTCCGCGCGTAAATTCACGAGTAATGGCCGCGTTAATCTCGCCCCTGACCATGCGTACATAAGCACCTCTCCTTCCTCTGTCATTCCCCTCAAACGCCAACCCCTCCTCGCCACCAGGCTGCTCGGAATCATCTCCAAACCGCCGCTGCTCCGACGAGCTTCCTTCTCCAATTCCGGCCGAGCATCGCCACCTCCTGCCTCCTCGAGCACACGAGCACACTCACTACTCCCTGGCGCATCTCCCAGTACCCTCCGTTCAACCGCGGGCGCCCCAGAGCCTCACCTTCGACAAACTCTGACCTCGCGCCGTCTGTCTCGTCTCCGTCGAGCTCCCCCGGTAAGCCTCGACCGCCCCTAGCCTTTCCGTGGATGCTCACATCATCTCCAGCTCAGTCCGCGTCTAACCGTACTGTCCATTTGCCCCGGGGTGAACTGCAGCATCGCCCCGTCGTCAGCCAGAGCCGCCAGACGCCGTTGCAAACTCTGGCGAGGAATTGCAGCAGACCCCGAGCGCCCCTGGACCCAAGGAGACCACGTCGAGCTTCCTCAGGCCTTTGCGAACGTGGTGAGAACCTTCCCCTCCTCCCTCGCTTCTTATTTCACCAGCGCCGCCGCCGTCTGACCTCGCCGCCGCCAGCGACCGTCGCTGCGCCGCCAGAGTTTGGTCAATGCGATAATAGCCGTAGGATCTGGATCGAACGAACTAGATAGATCCACTTAACAGCGAATGGTTACACGTCCTGTACCGCACGATCTGTTTAGATCCAACGCACCGCAGAGCCCGATCCAGCCGAACCGGTACCGCCCAATGAAATCATGCCGCGTGTCACCTGTTCTGATTAAAAACAGATTTGAAATCAGATTAGATTGTGATTTTCAAACCTTTGTAACTTTTGATCCACACGTCCAAAAATTGCAAATTTGATATCATTGGAATCAGTGGAGCAAGCCCTAGCCAACCATGCCTTTGGTTTAGTAAATAGTATCTGTTAGATTGTTTGTTTTTGCAGAAACTTTTGTATGCTTGTTTAGATTAGAAAAATTGTTCAAAAAAATGTTTTTGAGTTTGAAACCTTGGCAAATTGGTTTGTAGTGAACTTACTGACCCTAGGAACCAACCCATGGTTTTGAAAATGAATTTGGTAAAGTTTAGGATGGAAAACTTGATTTAGCCATTTCTAACCATTTAAAAATAATGGTTTTTGTTATGAAAATGATTTTGAAGTAAAAACTTTGGGAAAATGCTTTGGATCAAACCTACTGACCCAAAACACCATGTTTGTGAATTAGCAACTCATTTGGTGAAAGACTTAAAAGTTTTGATTTGATAAAAACATTTTTCACCACATAAAATGATGAATGGATTTAAAAATGGTTTTGGGCAAAACCCTTTTGCAAATGACTTTGCCACTTTGGAAAATGACCACTTGGAACCTTACAAAGTTTAGAAGCCTAGTGAGACCATCTTTACAAATAAAACTACCCTTTTGCATGCTTGCATGCATGACCTAGTTCTATTGTTTTATGTGTGTGTTATGTTTGATTGACTTTGGTTGGAATGCTAGTTGATATTGTGTTTGGTTGATTGACTTGTAGTGAAGTGTGAAACTAACAAGATCAAGAAGTGAACCACCATTCCCTACCAAAAAGGCAAGTGACACTATCATCTAAAGTCCTACTATTTTCATTATACTTAGTGGATTTTGAAACATGCATGGAAACAATTTTATACTTATGCTATGCTAAATCCTAATAGGATTCCCTATACATTCCTTAGTGAAAACAATATAGTTGTTACATGCTTAGCCATGCTCTATTTTGAAAAGAGATACGTGTTGAGATTTTATGAAGTTGAGAAAAGGACTTGTGATTTTACATAATAAAACAAGGACTCAATGAACCACCTGGGTGGCCAAGGATACTTTGGGTTTTGGAGAAGGTGGCAACAAAAGGAACCATGTCTATGACAATCTCTTTGTGTTGTGCTCCAAAGGAAACCACCCAGGAAACTTAGAGATTGAACATGTTTCTCCAATTGTGGCTTTCGTGTGCAACCACATGCTATTTATGGCTCTGGCTTAGTCAACTACTTTGGGAAGACCCATGCATTGTCTTCAGTTTACTGGACATGGGGACCTGGCATCCTACATGGGTGATGAAGACAAGCTAGCAATGGTGTATGGGAGGACCCTTTGGAAAGACTTCGTCACATTCCCAATCTGCCAGTACTCCATCTTGGTGAGCACTAATCCAGTGGCCACTGGTGGCAACAAGATGGGATTGTGACATGTGGGTAAAGTGTGCAACTTCTGCAGAAGATAATAAAATCTAAGTACTTAGTCGTGTCCCCGGTTATGGACAATACTGAGCAACTAAAGTTTGAAGCTATGGGAGATCTCGACATTCCAATTTCTAAAACAAAAACTTGATGCACTTGGGGGTACCAAGGAGCTCAAGAGGTTTCATAAAACTTGATGCACTTGGGGTTACCAAGGAGCTCAAGAGTTTTGGTTAAAACTTGATGTACTTGGGGTTACCAAGGAACTCAAGGGATTTGGTTGAAGACTTGAACACTTGGGGTTACCAAGTAGTTCAAGGAGAATTTTGATAACAACTTAAACCCTTGGACTTTACCAAGAAGATTTCAAAGATTTGACAAAGGACCAAAACCATTTTGAAAAGTCAGGATAAAATATTGCTTTATGCAAATAATCCTAAAACTCTACTAGCAAAATATGCATGTAATGAAAGGATCCACTTATATTCAACATAGTAGTGAACTTGCCAATACAATTCAAATGTATTGACCCTTGTGGCTGTAACTTGTAATGTTGCAGGATTGATTGATTTTAGTGAAGATTGATTGATTAGGATTACAAAGTCTACCACCAACATCTGCCTGTGGCACTTTGAAGATGAAGGACTCCATGCCTATAGTTATTCCGCTGCAATGTAATATAATAGCCAAATGAGCTATGTAAAGATGTGATAAAATTATGTTATTCCTGGTTATAAAGTTATATTATGACCTTTGTTTCTTGA
Source organism: Avena sativa (assembly GCA_916181665.1). Lineage (NCBI taxonomy): Eukaryota > Viridiplantae > Streptophyta > Magnoliopsida > Poales > Poaceae > Avena > Avena sativa. The sequence continues at coordinate 227,098,930 of OV702296.1, forward strand.
TATTACATCTTAACTGTGGATGCTAGCTATTGATCCAGGGACTAGCATTGTAAACACAGGGGACACCACCTTATGTTAATAAAGGTTGGGACACTCCCTCTACAGATGGTATCAGAGCATTGTGTTGCCTGTAGGATTTGTAAACCTAGGATTGGACAAAAACCCTTAGAAAAATAGGAGTTGTATTTGTTCCAAAACTTATTTACAAAACAAACTTGTAAACTCTTTCCTCAACCATTTTGGTTTCAACTCTACATCTCTTCTATTTTTCAAATTGATGGAAACCTATCCCATGGCCCAAGACTACACCATGTGCAAAGAACTCCCTCAACACTTTCAACTCTAATGACTTCAACTTCTTCAACTCTAATGACTTCAACACCTTCAGCATGTTCCCCAAGGACTTCCAACTTGGATATCACTAAGGACTACATGTGAGACAAGGAAATCTTGCTCAAGATTCAGAGACTGAGGGAATGCAAAAGTTAGAAGGAGTTCACTTCACTAGAAGTCAAAGCAACCAAGAGTTTTACCAAGGAACCATGATCTCATGTAAAGAAGAATCAACCAAAGAAGGATGGAAAGATTACAAGTAAACCCTATAGATGGACCACCATATCTTAGTTAAGTCAATCACACCAACTTATGTGGTGTAACAAAAATATTTTGTTGTCTAAGTGTGTGCTTGAACTTTGTTGTTTGAGTGAAATGTTTGATTTGTGATTGCATGCACATTGCTTGTGTGAATTGTGATGTGTGTGAATAGAATTTATTCCTTAGAAATATCTTGCCTATTCTAATCTTCATTCAACCCAAACAGATGACTACTCCAAGAGACTCCAACATCAAGGTTGATGACACCAACACCAACCAAGGGGACAGCATGAAAGAGCTCATAGCAACCCAACACCAGTTGAACCAAGTGACAGCTCAGTTCATAGCTAACACTAGTGGAGAAGATCCAGCCCTGCAAGGATTTTTGGAAACCCAAGGCCAACTGATGCTTAAGGTGACTGATCAGATGATCAACATGGAAGAAAACTTTTCCAAAAGGGTTTGTGATAACAAGGATGACAGAAATATTATTCTAGATGGAGCCCCAGCTTGCATTATATGTGGAGACAAGGATCATACTTCCAAGGAGCATGGAGATCAATGCCCCAATTGTGAAGAGAAACATCCTGTTGGACAATGTCCTACCTCTCAAGCTACTTGTTATCTTTGTGAAGGAAACAACCATGTCCCTATCCAATGCCCCATCTACTCCATTGTGGAACAAAGGAAACAAGAAGGATCCAAGTCTACCAAGAAGGCTGATGACAAAGGAAAAGGATCACTTATACCTCCAAACAAGACAACCCAGTTCAAAGGATCAAAGAAACCCAAGAAGCAAAAGAAGGACAAAAGCCATGTGCAATGTCATAAATGTAAGGAAATGGGACACTATTCCGGTGAATGCCCAGAGAACCCGAAGAATAAGGAGATTGGCCAAGTAGTGTGCAACAACTGCAAAGAGCTAGGCCATTATGTAGCAACTTGTCCACAAGAGCCACGTAAAGAACTCAAGGATATTCACTGTTTCAATTGCAAGAACCCAGGACATTATGCAAGCAACTATCCAGAAAAGATGAAGAACAAGTTGAACAAGCCTATGGAGAAACTCAACCTTGGCCCATGAGTCAAGTGTGGAAACAAAGGATACAATGCAAATGTTTGCTTAGAGAAGTCTTTTTTCAGGATCCCAAGAAGGACACTATGTAATTTTAGTTTGAAGATTTTTTTAAGGGTGGTAGTGCCCTAGATGTTTTGAGCCTACTTGTAACCCTAGCCTTCCCAAATCTCGGGACGAGATTTATTTTAAGGGTGGTACCTGTCACATCCCAAGATTTTCCAAATCTTGTAATGTGAAAAATAAATGAATAAAATAAAACTTTGTTTGATTTTCAGAGTGAGAAGAAACTTTTTGAATTCATTTGGAAACCTTCAAACCAATTTGGGTCAAATAAATCCTAAAGAGATTTAAAAAGATAAAACATTTATTAAAGGAAAATAAAAATATTTAAAACTACTATTTTGGATCTTTTGAATAAAAGGATTTGGATTTCAAATGAAATAGAAGTTTTATTAATAAAGATTATTTTATAGAGCCAAATTAAACCTTGGCCAAGCTTTTGAAATAAAACATTTGTTTTGATAAAATTAGTAAAGGTTTATTTGAATAAAAATAATAAAGATTTAATATCCAAGTTTTGTTAAATAAAAGATTTGCTAATTCCAAATCATCAAAACTTGTTTGTTTGTTTCAAATAAGATTTCCAAATATATTTTATTCTTAGATAAAACCTACTATCTTGGTTTGAAATTATTTAGTTTTCAAAATGGAGTTTGGATTAAAAACAAAATCTATTTTGATTTATAAACAAAGACTATTTAATCAATAAATAATGGACCCTATTATTAAAATTATTATTTTGTTTTGGAAATTTTGGTTTATGCTACTGAACAGAACCAAGTTCAAAGTTACAAAGTGTGGTGAAAGTTTGATTGGATTTGAATGTGGTTTGGTCGTTTGAAATTTCAAAACAGAAATTAGTTTCAGAAAAAGAAAAGGGTTCAGATTAGGAAAAAAATAAGGGTTAGGTCGACCCAACCCAGCAGCCCAACTAGGCCCAACAAACCATCCCAGCTCCCTCTCCCGAAGAAAACGCTTGGCACCAACTTACCGACCCGTATAGTGAATGACTGGTGGACCCTCTTCTTCCTCTCATTCCTCGCTGACAGCAGGGACCCACACAGCCAGCTCACTCCTCTTCTTCCTCGCGACGACCACGCCGGCCGTTTCTGCCAGTGATTCCGCGCGTAAATTCACGAGTAATGGCCGCGTTAATCTCGCCCCTGACCATGCGTACATAAGCACCTCTCCTCCCTCTGTCATTCCCCTCAAACGCCAACCCCTCCTCGCCACCAGGCTGCTCGGAATCATCTCCAAACCGCCGCTGCTCCGACGAGCTTCCTTCTCCAATTCCGGCCGAGCCTCGCCACCTCCTGCCTCCTCGAGCACACGAGCACACTCACTACTCCCTGGCGCATCTCCCAGTACCCTCCGTTCAACCGCGGGCGCCCCAGAGCCTCACCTTCGACAAACTCTGACCTCGCGCCGTCTGTCTCGTCTCCGTCGAGCTCCCCCGGTAAGCCTCGACCGCCCCTAGCCTTTCCGTGGATGCTCACATCATCTCCAGCTCAGTCCGCGTCTAACCGTACTGTCCATTTGCCCCGGGGTGAACTACAGCATCGCCCCGTCGTCAACCAGAGCCGCCAGACGCCGTTGCAAACTCTGGCGAGGAATTGCAGCAGACCCCGAGCGCCCCTTGACCCAAGGAGACCACGTCGAGCTTCCTCAGGCCTTTGCGAACGTGGTGAGCACCTTCCCCTCCTGCCTCGCTTCTTATTTCACCAGCGCCGCCGCCGTCTGACCTCGCCGCCGCCAGCGACCGTCGCTGCGCCGCCAGAGTTTGGTCAATGCGATAATAGCCGTAGGATCTGGATCGAACGAACTAGATAGATCCACTTAACAGCGAATGGGTACGCATCCTATGCCGCACGATCTGTTTAGATCCAACGCACCGCAGAGCCCGATCTAGCCGAACCGGTACCGCCCAATGAAATCATGCCGCGTGTCACCTATTCTGATTAAAAACAGATTTGAAATCAGATTAGATTGTGATTTTCAAACCTTTGTAACTTTTGATCCACACGTCCAAAAATTGCAAATTTGATATCATTGGAATCAGTGGAGCAATCCCTAGCCAACCATGCCTTTGGTTTAGCAAATAGTATCTGTTAGATTGTTTGTTTTTGCAGAAACTTTTGTATGCTTGTTTAGATTAGAAAAATTGTTCAAAAAAATGTTTTTGAGTTTGAAACCTTGGCAAATTGGTTTGTAGTGAACTTACTGACCCTAGGAACCAACCCATGGTTTTGAAAATGAATTTGGTAAAGTTTAGGATGGAAAACTTGATTTAGCCATTTCTAACCATTTAAAAATAATGGTTTTTGTTATGAAAATGATTTTGAAGTAAAAACTTTGGGAAAATGCTTTGGATCAAACCTACTGACCCAAAACACCAAGTTTTGTGAATTAGCAACTCATTTGGTGAAAGACTTAAAAGTTTTGATTTGATAAAAACATTTTTCACCACATAAAATGGTGAATGGATTTAAAAATGGTTTTGGGCAAAACCCTTTTGCAAATGACTTTGCCACTTTGGAAAATGACCACTTGGAACCTTACAAAGTTTAGAAGCCTAGTGAGACCATCTTTACAAATAAAACTACCCTTTTGCATGCTTGCATGCATGACCTAGTTCTATTGTTTTATGTGTGTGTTATGTTTGATTGACTTTGGTTGGAATGCTAGTTGATATTGTGTTTGCTTGATTGACTTGTAGTGAAGTGTGAAACTAACAAGATCAATAAGTGAACCACCATTCCCTACCAAAAAGGCAAGTGACACTATCATCTAAAGTCCTACTATTTTCATTATACTTAGTGGATTTTGAAACATGCATGGAAACAATTTTATACTTATGCTATGCTAAATCCTAATAGGATTCCCTATACATTCCTTAGTGAAAACAATGTAGTTGTTACATGCTTAGCCATGCTCTATTTTGAAAAGAGATACGTGTTGAGATTTTATGAAGTTGAGAAAAGGACTTGTGATTTTACATAATAAAACAAGGACTCAATGAACCACCTGGGTGGCCAAGGATACTTTGGGTTTTGGAGAAGGTGGCAACAAAAGGAACCATGTCTATGGCAATCCCTTTGTGTTGTGCTCCAAAGGAAACCACCCAGGAAACTTAGAGATTGAACATGTTTCTCCAATTGTGGCTTTCGTGTGCAACCACATGCTATTTATGGCTCTGGCTTAGTCAACTACTTTGGGAAGACCCATGCATTCTCTTCATTTTACTGGACATGGGGACCTGGAATCCTACATGGGTGCTGAAGACAAGCTAGCAATGGTGTATGGGAGGACCCTTTGGAAAGACTTCGTCACATTCCCAATCTGCCAGTACTCCATCTTGGTGAGCACTAATCCAGTGGCCACTGGTGGCAACAAGATGGGATTGTGACATGTGGGTAAAGTGTGCAACTTCTGCAGAAGATAATAAAATCTAAGTACTTAGCCGTGTCCCCGGTTATGGGCAATACTGAGCAACTAAAGTTTGAAGCTATGGGAGATCTCGACATTCCAATTTCTAAAACAAAAACTTGATGCACTTGGGGGTACCAAGGAGCTCAAGAGGTTTCATAAAACTTGATGCACTTGGGGTTACCAAGGAGCTCAAGAGTTTTGGTTAAAACTTGATGTACTTGAGGTTACCAAGGAACTCAAGGGATTTGGTTGAAGACTTGAACACTTGGGGTTACCAAGTAGTTCAAGGAGAATTTTGATAACAACTTAAACCCTTGGACTTTACCAAGAAGATTTCAAAGATTTGACAAAGGACCAAAACCATTTTGAAAAGTCAGGATAAAATATTGCTTTATGCAAATAAGCCTAAAACTCTACTAGCCAAATATGCATGTAATGAAAGGATCCACTTATATTCAACATAGTAGTGAACTTGCCAATACAATTCAAATGTATTGACCCTTGTGGTTGTAACTTGTAATGTTGCAGGATTGATTGATTTTAGTGAAGATTGATTGATTAGGATTACAAAGTCTACAACCAACATCTGCCTGTGGCACTTTGAAGATGAAGGACTCCATGCCTATAGTTATTCCGCTGCAATGTAATATAATAGCCAAATGAGCTATGTAAAGATGTGATAAAATTATGTTATTCCTGGTTATAAAGTTATATTATGACCTTTGTTTCTTGATATTACATCTTAACTGTGGATGCTAGCTATTGATCCAGGGACTAGCATTGTAAACACAGGGGACACCACCTTATGTTAATAAAGGTTGGGACACTCCCTCTACATTTAGAGATCCGGGAGGAGGAGGAGGTGTCGGCGGCGGCTAAGGCGGCGGCGACATACCGGCGGCGGCGCAAGGCGGCGACAGACCGGCGGCGGCGCAAGGCGGCGATGGCGCGGCTGCGGCGAGGCGCGGTGGCGGCGGCGAGCGGCGGCGCTGGCGGCGGACGGCGGCGGCGCGGGTCGGCGGCGGCGGCGGCTCGTGGAGAGGGCTTGGAACTTGTGTTGTTTGGGGCAGCCCTCCCCCTCTATTTATGAGAGGGAGGGGCAGCCTTGGGAGGGGTGGGTTTGAATCCAAACCCAAACCCAAGTTGGATTGAGAGAAGGACTTGTTTCTTCTCCCAGTAGGAAACCATTGTTCCAGTTTGACTTTTCAAACTTCTCGTTTGACTTTCAATTTAGAGCTTTATTTTTCTTTTGCATATGCCAACACCAAGTGACGTTGGACATGATCCAATCATTCCACTTACCCATGACACATTCATGGACCATTCTCCTTTCGGACCGGTGAACCTTCTAGAACCTCTCTGATGAAATCATCGGAAACTTTCCCGAACTCCGAAATAGGACTTTCCTTATATGAGTCTTATTCTCCGGACCATTCCGGATCTCCTCGTGATATCCCGGATCCCATCCGAGACTCTGAACAACATTCGGTATCCCTACTAACATTCCATATCTACTAAACAACATTGAATCCTTAAGTGCGTCTCCCTACGGTTCGTGAATTATGCGGACATGACCGAGACACTTCTCCGATCAATAACCAATAGAGGAATCTGGAAATTCATATGGCTCCCATATATTTCTACGATTACTTTGTGATCGAATGAACCACTTACATACGATACCAATTTCCCTTTGTCTCACGATAGTTTACTTATCCGAGGTTTTGATCGTTGGTATCTCTGCATACCTAGTTCAACCTCGTTACCGATAAGTACTCTTTTATCGTTCCCGTGGTATGTGATCCCTTGTGAGCCAGTCACATGCTTGCAAGCTAATTGGATGACATTCCACCGAGAGGGCCCAGAGTATAGCTATCTGTCATATGGATGGACAAATCCCACTCTTGATCCATGTGCCTCAACCAATACTTTCCGAACACTCAATGCCACCTTTACAACCACCCAGTTACGGTGTGGTGTTTGATGTCATCAAAGCATCCTTCCGGTGATGGTGATTAGCATGATCTCATGGTCGAAGGATCTAGGTTACTATGTATCAGAAAGCTTATAGCAATTGAACTATTAAAATGACTTGATCTTTATGCTACGCTTATCTATAGGAGTATGTCCATCATACCATTCTCCTAAGGATATGATCTTGTTGTTAACAACATCTCAATGTTCATGATCGGGAAACCACGATCATCTATTAACCAACAAGCTAGTATTATAAAGAGGCTTTACTAGGGACTCTATTTTAGTTTACAAATCACACAAGTATTAATGTTTCCGGTTAATATTGTTATAGAATGAATGTAAACTTTTATCATAAACACAAAGATATAATAATAACTACATTTATTATTGCCTCTAGGGCATATCTCCAACAGTCTCCCACTTGCACTAGAGTCAACTAATCTATATTACATGGTAATATACCGAACACCCATGGCGGTTTGGTGCTGGTCATGTTTTGCCTTCGAGAGAGGTTTAGTCAACGGATCCGCCACATTCAGATCTGTGTGTACTTTGCAAATCTTTATGTCACCATCTTGGACATGCGCTCGAATAGCGTGAAAACGTAGCTTGATATGCTTCAGCTTCTTGTGTGACCTTGGTTCTTGCGCATTGGCTATGGCGCCCATGTTATCACAATAGATAGACATTGGGTCCAACGCACTTGGAACCACACCGAGCTCTGTAATGAACTCCTTCATCCATATCGCCTCTTGTGAAGCCTCCGAAGCAGCTATGTATTCCAATTCAGTTGAAGATCTCGCCACAACGCTTTGCTTTGCACTCCTCCAGCTAACTACTGCACCATTCAAAGTAAATACGTATCCAGATTGAGATTTAGAATCATCCGGATCGGTGTTCCAACTAGCGTCGGTGTAACCATTAACAACAAGTTGTTCATCACCTCCATAAGAAAGAACCATATCCTTAGTTCTTCTCAAATACTTAAGGATGTTTTTGACCGCTGTCCAATGATCCACTCCTGGATCACTTTGATATCTGCTAGTCAAACTAACAGCATACGCAATGTCGGGTCTAGTACATAGCATGGCATACATAAGAGATCCTATGGCTGAGGCATAGGGAGTTTTACTCATCCTTTCTCTATCTTCTGCCATTGCAGGACTTTGAGTTTTACTCAAGGTCGTATTGGGCAACATGGGCAAGAACCCTTTCTTGCTATCTTCCATTCCAAACCTCTTTAGAACTTTGTCCAAATATGTACTTTGTGACAATGATATCAGGCATCTCGATCTATCTCTATAAATCTTTATGCCTAATATGTAAGCTGCTTCGCCAAGATCTTTCATTGAAAAACTATTATTCAAATAATCCTTGACACTATTAAGAAGGTCTACATCATTCCCAATCAACAATATGTCATCTACATATAGTATTAAGAATGCTACAGAGCTCCCACTCACTTTCTTGTAAATACAAGTTTCTCCATAAGTTTGTATAAAACCAAAGCTTTTGATTACCTTATCAAAACGTTGATTCCAACTTCGGGATGCTTGTTTCAATCCATATATGGACCGTTGAAGTTTGCACACCTTGTTAGCATCTTTAGGATCGACAAAACCTTTGGGTTGCATCATATACAACTCTTCATCAATGTCTCCATTGAGGAACGTTGTTTTGACATCCATCTACCATATCTCATAATCATAATATGCGGCGATTGCTAACATAATCCTCACAGACTTTAGCTTCGCTACTGGTGAGAAAGTCTCATCGTAGTCAACTCCTTGAATTTGTCGAAACCCTTTTGCGACAAGTCGAGCTTTATAGACAGTAACATTACCATCAGCATCTGTTTTCTTCTTGAAAATCCATTTGTTCTCGACAGCCTTCCGGCCATCCGGTAAGTCCACCAAAGTCCATACTTGGTTTTCGTACATGGATCCAATCTCGGATTTCATGGCTTCTTGCCATTTATTGGAATCTGGGCTCATCATCGCTTCCTCATATGTCGCAGGGTCATCGGTGTTGTCCACCAACATGACACTCATAACAGGATCAAAACAATTAGGAGTGGTACGATTTCTTGTTGACCTCCGAGGTTCCGTAGTAGCTTCAACCGAAGTTTCATGATCAACATCATTATCTTCCTCTCTTATTGGTGTAGGTGCCACAGGAACTACTTCCGGTGTTGCGCTACTCGCAAGTTTGAGAGAAGGTTCAACAACCTCGTCGAGTTCTACTTTCCTTCCAGTTACTTCTTTCGAGAGAAACTCCTTCTCTAGAAAGGATCCATTCTTGGCAACGAAGATTTTGCCTTCGGATCTATGATAGAAGGTATACCCAATAGTTTCCTTTGGGTATCCTATGAAGACGCATTTTTTCGCTTTGGGTTCAAGCTTGTCCGGCTGTAACTTCTTTACGTAAGCTTTGCAACCCCAAACTTTAAGGAACGACAATTTAGGTTTCTTCCCAAACCATAATTCATACGGTGTCATTTCAACGGATTTAGATGGTGCCCTATTTAAAGTGAATGCGGTTGTTTCTAATGCATAACACCAAAATGATAGCGGTAAATTTGTAAGTGACATCATAGAACGAACCATATCTAAGAGAGTTCGATTATGATGTTCGGACACACCATTACGCTGTGGTGTTCCCGGCGGTGTCAATTGTGAAACTATTCCGCATTTCTTCAAATGCTCGCCAAACTCGTAACTTAGATATTCACCTCCACGATCAGATCATAGAAATTTAATCTTCTTGTTACGGTGATTCTCTACCTCACTTTGAAATTCCTTAAACTTATCGAAATTTTCGGACTTATGTTTCATGAAATAGATATACCCATATCTACTCAAGTCATCCGTGAAGGTAAGAACATAACGATAACCACCGCGCGATGCTACACTCATTGGACCACACACATCGGTATGTATGATTTCCAATAAGTCCGTAGCTCGCTCCATCATACCAGAAAATGGAGTCTTAGTCATTTTACCCATTAGACATGCTTCGCATCTTTCAAGTGAGTCGAAATCAAGTGATTCAAGAAGTCCATCGGAATGGAGTTTCTTCATACGCTTCACTCCAATGTGACCAAGACAACAGTGCCACAAATAGGTCGAGTTATCGCTTAATTTCAAACGTTTAGCTTCAATGTTATTAATGTGTGTATTACTACAATCGAGATTCAATAAGAATATACCATCTATCAAAGGTGCATGTGCATAAAACATATTAATCATATAAATCGAACAACCATTATTCTCGGACTTAAACAAGTAACCGTCTCGCAATAAACATGATCCAGATATAATGTTCATGCTCAACGCAGGCACCAAATAACAATTATTTAAGTGTAAAACTAATCCCGATGGTAGATGAAGAGGTAGCGTGCCGACCGCGATCACATCAACCTTTGATCCATTTCCAACGCGCATCGTCACCTCATTCTTCGCTAGCTTCCGTTTATTCTGCAGTACCTGTTTTGAGTTACAAATATGAGCAACCGAACTAGTATCAGATACCCAGGCACTACTACGAGTACTAGTGAGATACACATCAATAACATGTATATCGGATATACCTTTCTTCTTGATGTTGCCTTTCTTCAAATCCGCCAAGTACTTTGGGCAATTCCGCTTCCAATGACCTTCTCCCTTGCAGTAAAAGCACTCAGTATCAGGCTTAGGCCCAGCCTTGGTCTTCTTCGCCGGCGCGGTAACTTTCTTACCTCCCTTATTGAAGTTTCCCCTTTTCTTAGACTTTCCTTGCTTATTGAATTTGGTGGTCTTATTGACCAACAACACTTGGTGCTCTTTCTTGATCTCCACTTCTGCAGATTTCAACATGGAGAAGAGTTCTGGCAACGTCTTGTCCATGTTTTGCATATTGTAGTTCATCACAAAGTTCTTGTAACTTGGTGGTAGTGATTGGAGGACACGGTGATGTAAGATCCCTCCTTTATAAAGGAAAAGGATCCCTGTGATTGCAATGCTAGTCCCTGGATCAATAGCTAGCATCCACAGTTAAGATGTAATATCAAGAAACAAAGGTCATAATACAACTTTATAACCAGGAATAAAATAATTTATTACATCTTACATAGCTCATTTGGCTATCTCATTACAATGCAGCAGAATATAACAATAGCATGGGGTCCTTCATCTTCAAAGTGCCACAGGCAACATGTTGGTTGTAGACTTGTAATCCTAATCATTAAACTTCACTACCATCAAACAAACCTGCAACATAATAAGTTACAGCCACAAGGGTCAATACATTTGAATTGTATTGGCAAGTGATACTATGGTAGTATAGAGGAGTCTATCATCTATATGCATTTGGCTAAGTGGAGCTTAGGCTTGCTTTGCTCAAAATAGATTTTCCTTATCATTTGAAAACACTAAGTTTTTGCTTGACAAAATCACCCAAGGAATCTCCCAATAGAAATTGGTGATCCTTCAACCCTTGTTCAACCACAAGTTTTTAACTTCGAAATTTGGATGAGGAGATTCTTGATAGCTTCCATGTCTTGATGCTCAAATTGTCCTTTACCAGGGACATGGCTAAGTACTTAGATTTTTCACTCTGTAGAGGTGGTGCACTTTCCCCACAAGACTTGGTTTCACCAAGACAAGATCTTTCAGAAGCCTTCCCTTAGACCAGAATGGACGCGTTCCAACCTATCAAACCCTACCACCAACTGTCCATTTGGCTAAGTTATTGCAACCTATATGATCCAGGCATAGCCCATAATGCCAAGTGGCTGCACTTGAAGCTTCTCAACATTTGACATCTCAAATCTCTTTGTTCCTGGGTGGCCATCCACAAGTGAGATACACAAGGTAAGCCATAGAAATGGGCCTTGTGAACCACTCAACACAAATCATTCCTTCCATTCCACCCAGGTGATTCATTCACTTAGTTGTTTTATTAATCAAAACACAAGTCCTTGACTTGGAAATATTCCATAGCATGAATATATATTCCACCCTTGTTTTCTACTAGCTAAGCTAAGCATGATAGTAGTAGGAATCTTAACTTAGGAAATTTTACTAAGGTTTCATCTACTAGGATTTCCCATGGCATAGTTTATACTTAGCAAAAATTCCATGCAAGTCCTACTTAGAAATATCACTAATGCATAGTGAAAATAGTGAGACAAAAGTATGAAGCATCACTTGCCTTTTTGGTAGAGAATATAAGTTCACTCCTTGATCTTTCAATATTCTCACTCTTCAAATGTCACTACAATTCAATCAAGCAAGGCACAATTTCAATCTACCATTCAAGCAAAACATCACATAAAATGATAGAAACAAAACAATGCATGCAAGCATGCTAAAGATTGTTTTATTTGGAAAAGTGGTTTCTAATAGGTTATAATCATTCTAAAACAACAATTGGTCGCTTTATAAAAGTGGCAAATCCATTTGCAAAAATATTTTACTTATAAACCATTTTTAAACCAAATCATTATTTTATGTGGTTGAATATGCCTTTATCAAAGTAACAATCTTTATAAGGTTCACCGAATACATTTTTAAATCATAAAACTTGGTGCTTGGGGTCAGAGAGTTTAAATGAAAACATTTCCCAAAGATTTTCCTCCAAAAAGTATTTTTAACATATAACAACATTTTTTATTTGACTAGAAATGGTATAAAAACAAAGATTTATTCGTTTGCTTCACACAATGTGTTTTTTTAAACCACAAATTGATTTCTATGGTCAGTAGGTTAAAAACAAACCATTTGCCAAAGGTTTTATCTCAAAAATCATTTTAGAACAATTTTTATATTCTAAATATGCCTACACAAGTTTCTGCAAAAACATTCAATTTAAGAGAAACAATTTACTAAACAAAGTGCATGGTCAGAAAGTACTTGTTTTGCTGAATCCATTGATATAAAATTTGCAAAATTTGGACGTGTGGTTTGAAAGTTATGAATTTTTCAAATTAGAACATCTAATAGATCAATTCTGTTTTTAATCAAACGAACAGGGACACGTGTCTTGATTCTATTCGCTGGTACCGATTCGTTCGGATCATGCACTGAGGACCACTGGATTTAAGTTACATCGCACGGTACAGATCGCATACCCCTTCGGCTTTAAGTGATTCTATCGCATCCATTAGATCAACATCTAACGGCTATCAACACTCTGACCATGTTTTGGCGGCGCTCGACGGCAGCGCGCGGCGGCGACGCTCGGCTAGCGGCGGAGCTAGCGAAATAGGAAGCAAGGGAGGAAGAGGAGTGGCTCACCAGGTTCGGGAGATCACGGCGATGCTCAACGTGCTTGCGGTTTGTCAAGGGGTGCACGGTGGTGGCGTGGATTCCTCGCCGAAGTTCAAGACGGCGTCTGGCGGCTCTGTCTGTCGTCGGGGCGAAGCTAGAGGCCGCGCTAGATCAAGTAGAATGCATGGTTAGGTTCGCAAGAGGAAGGTGAGTATCAGAGTGTCAACTAGGGGGAGAGGGGCGGTCGGGCTTACCGAGGAGAGGTTGTCGGAGCAGTGACAGATGGCAGCGAAGTTCAGTCGAGGTGGTTGCCCACGTTCTAGGTCACTCGCGGGCTAGTTGAGGTTGCAGCGAGAAGCGCCAGGGAGTGGGGGTCACGCTCGGGTGCTCGAGGGGGCGAGGGACGGCAGGGTTTGGCCGGAATTGTTGCCGGAGCTTGTCGGAGACAGTGGCGGTGTAGAGAGAAATTGAGCAGCCTGGGGGCGCGCTAGGGTGAGGCGACAAAGGGGAAAGAGAGAGGAAATGCAGGCGCTTAAGATGGCATGGTCGCAGGGTGGTTTTACTGCGGTGTTACTGCGTATTTACTCGAGTCTTAATCGACAGCAACGGCCAGCGAGGTGAGGGGCGGAGTCAGCGGGTGAGGAAGACGATGATGTGGCGGTGGGGTCGTCTGGCAGCGAGAGAGAGAAAAAGAATGTGGGGTCCATCGGTCAGTGTCCTCGTGGGTAGAATTCCGAGTACGAAGCATTTTTCTCGCGGGAGAGGAAGATGGGCTAGACTGGGCTTAGTGGGCTAGCTGGGCTGGGCTGCTCCTTTTCAATTTTTTTTGTTTTGATTGTTTTTCCTTTTTTCCATTTCTATTAATCTGTTTTGATTTTGTTTAATTATTTCAAACTTCAATTTGATTTCAAACCTCAACCAAAATTTGTATAGATTCAAATACTGACTAATAATTCATTTTAGACTCAAATTAGAATATTCCTATTATTCTTTTAGGGTCTTTTAATTGTTTAAAGGTAAGCCCATGCATTTAAATTCAATTAATATCAAATATATTTTAAACCCTTATTTAATTTCAATTCTCACAAAACCTTTTCAGTAGGTTTATTTGTTTATTATGGTATCAAATTATTCACCTTGAATTATTTGGAAAAAAAATTAATATGATTTATTAATCATTTTAAATTGGATATTTGTCTTTATTCCAATGAAATTAAATATAGTTTTAATTCCATAATTTTTATTTAGAAGATTTCTTTGATCTTATTTAAGTTAATAAAACAACTTTTATTCCACTTGGGTAAATTCCAAATATCTTTTCCCATGATTTAATTAATCATTTCAAATAAGGATTTTGTCTTTATTCAAATGGAAATGAAATTTGGTTAATGCCACTTTATTTTTATTTTGGAAAATTCTTTATCCATTTATTTTATTTGGATTTTGGATTATAGTCATTCCATTTGCTTATGGATTTGGCCAAGATTTAATTTGGTTTTTAAATATTCCTCATTTAATAATTTCTTTCTTTATCTTATAAAGTCCATATCTTTTTATTTATAGATCCAAACTTGGTGGTTCCAATTTGTAAAAACTTATTTAATATTTATTTATCCTTTTAATTATATTTAGGATTATTTGCTCACTATTTGGTATGGATTTTAGATAGGTGCTTCATTGGCTTTGGGAATTCAATTTCCTTATCTTATTAAATTTATAAGATTTTATCTATGGCTCCAATTTAAGTGAAACCAATTTCTATGGTTTTATAATATTTCCATTTGTCATTCATGACCATTTATAAATGTTTGTTGACAAATTTTTATATGGATCAAATCCAAAGCTAGGAGTTCTTCTAGTTCATGTTCTTCATATTTTACCACAAAGGTGGGAAATCTTTCTCTCTTCTTGGGGCAATTACTAGAGATATGACCTTCTTCTCCACAAGAGTAGCAACACTTTGTGGTCGCTTTAGATTTGGCCTTATGATGTATAGTTTTGACTTTGCCTTCATCCTTCTTGGTAGAAGTTGTTCCTTCATGGAAGTTTACAATCTGTTGTTGCTCTCCACCTTGTTTCCTTTGTTGAACTATGGAATAGATGGGGCATTGGATAGGGACATGATTATTTACTTCACATAGGAAGCAAGTAGCTTGAGATGTGGGGCATTGATTAGTTGGATGTTTCTCTTCACAATTGGGGCATTGATCTTCATGCTCTTTGGAAGTGTGATCCTTGTCTCCACAAATATTACAAGCTTGGGTTCCTTCTAAAATATCATCCTTGACATCATTGTTATCACAAACTCCTTGGGAAGAGTTGTCTCCCATGTTGATCATTTGATCTGTCACCTTGTGCAACAATTGGGTTTGGGTTTCCAAAAACCTTTGCATGGTTGGATCTAACTCACTGGTGTTGGCTAAAAATTGAGCTGTCACTTGGTTCAACTGGGTTTGGGTTACTATGAGTTCCCTCATGTTGATCTCTTGGTTGTTGTTGTCACCATCCTTGATGTTGGAGTTCCTTGGAGTATTCATCTGTTTGGGTTGGATTGGGATTAGAATAGGCAAAAGATTTCTAAGGAAATAGTTCTAATCACACACATCACAATTCACACAAGCAATGTGCAACCAATCACAAACAAACATTCCACTCAAACAACAAAGTTCAAGCACATTTTTAGGCAACAAAACTATTTTTGTTACACCACATAGGTTGGTGTGTTTGATCTATACTAAATATGGTGGTCCAATTATATGGTTCACTTGAGATCATTCCATCCTTCTTAGTTGATTCTTCTTGAATGAGATCATGGTTTCCTTGGGAAAATTTCTTGTGTCTTGATCACAAAACTTCAAAGGTGATGATGATTCTTAAGTTGTGTTTCTTTAGTCTTCAAGTCTTGAGCAATATTTCTTGTCTCACTTGTAGTCCTTAGTGACATCCAAGTTGAAGTCCTTGTTCAGTATAAGGTTGAAATCACTTGAGTTGGTGAAGTCCTTTACTCATGTTGAAGTCTTTGGCCATGGGGTAGGCTTTGTCCATCAAATTTGAAACAGAAGCGAGGTAGAATCAAAACCAAAAATGGTTGAGGAAGGAGTTTACAAGATTGTTTGTAAATAAGTTTTGGAACAAGTATAACTCCTATTTTTCTAAGAGGTTTTGTCCAATCCTAGGGTTACAATCTACAGGCAACACAGTGCTCTGATACCATCTGTAAGATCCCTCCTTTATAAAGGAAAAGGATCCCTGTGATTGCAATGCTAGTCCCTGGATCAATAGCTAGCATCCACAGTTAATATGTAATATCAAGAAACAAAGGTCATAATACAACATTATAACCAGGAATAAAATAATTTATTACATCTTACATAGCTCATTTGGCTATCTCATTACAATGCAGCAGAATATAACAATAGCATGGGGTCCTTCATCTTCAAAGTGCCACAGGCAACATGTTGGTTGTAGACTTGTAATCCTAATCATTAAACTTCACTACCATCAAACAAACCTGCAACATAATAAGTTACAGCCACAAGGGTCAATACATTTGAATTGTATTGGCAAGTGATACTATGGTAGTATAGTGGAGTCTATCATCTATATGGATTTGGCTAAGTGGAGCTTAGGCTTGCTTTGCTCAAAATAGATTTTCCTTATCATTTGAAAACACTAAGTTTTTGCTTGACAAAATCACCCAAGGCATCTCCCAATAGAAATTGGTGATCCTTCAACCCTTGTTCAACCACAAGTTTTTAACTTAGAAATTTGGATGAGGAGATTCTTGATAGCTTCCATGTCTTGATGCTCAAATTGTCCTTTACCAGGGACATGGCTAAGTACTTAGATTTTTCACTCTGCAGAGGTGGTGCACTTTCCCCACAAGACTTGGTTTCACCAAGACAAGATCTTTCAGAAGCCTTCCCTTAGACCAGAATGGACGCGTTCCAACCTATCAAACCCCTACCACCAACTATCCATTTGGCTAAGTTATTGCAACCTATATGATCCAGGCAGAGCCCATAATGCCAAGTGGCTGCACTTGAAGCTTCTCAACATTTGACATCTCAAATCTCTTTGTTCATGGGTGGCCATCCACAAGTGAGATACACAAGGTAAACCATAGAAATGGTCCTTGTGAACCACTCAACACAAACTATTCCTTCCATTCCACCCAGGTGATGCATTCACTTAGTTGTTTTATTAAACAAAAACACAAGTCCTTGACTTAGAAATATTCCATAGCATGTAATATAGTCCACCCTTGTTTTCTACTAGCTAAGCTAAGCATGATAGTAGTAGGAATCTTAACTTAGGAAATTTCTACTAAGGTTTCATCTACTAGGATTTCCCATGGCATAGTTTATACTTAGCAAAAATTCCATGCAAGTCCTACTTAGAAATATCACTAATGCATAGTGAAAATAGTGGGACAAAAGTATGAAGCACCACTTGCCTTTTTGGTAGAGAATATAAGTTCACTCCTTGATCTTGCAATATTCACACTCTTCAAATGTCACTACAATTCAATCAAGCAAGGCACAATTTCAATCTACCATTCAAGCAAAACATCACATAAAATGATAGAAACAAAACAATGCATGCAAGCATGCTAAAGATTGTTTTATTTGGAAAAGTGGTTGCTAATAGGTTATAATCATTCTAAAACACCTATTGGTCACTTTATAAAAGTGGCAAATCCATTTGCAAAAATATTTTACTTATAAACACTTTTTAAACCAAATCATTATTTTATGTGGTTGAATATGCCTTTATCAAAGTAACAATCTTTATAAGGTTCACCAAATACATTTTTAAATCATTAAACTTGGTGCTTGGGGTCGGAGAGTTTAAATGAAAACATTTCCCAAAGATTTTCCTCCAAAAAGTATTTTTGACATATAACAACATTTTTTATTTGACTAGAAATGGTCTAAAAACAAAGATTTATTCTTTTGCTTCACAAAATGTGTTTTTTAAAACCACAAATTGATTTCTATGGTCAGTAGGTTCAAAACAAACCATTTGGCAAAGGTTTTATCTCAAAAATCATTTTAGAACAATTTTTATATTCTAAATATGCCTACACAAGTTTCTACAAAAACATTCAATTTAACAGAAACAATTTACTAAACAAAGTTCATGGTCAGAAAGTACTTGTTTTTCTGAATCCATTAATATAAAATTTGCAAAATTTGGACGTGTGGTTTGAAAGTTATGAATTTTTCAAATTAGAACATCTAATAGATCAATTCTGTTTTTAATCAAACAAACAGGGACACGCGTCTTGATTCTATTCGCTGATACCGGTTCGGTCGGATCATGCACTGAGGACCGCTGGATTTAAGTTACATCGTACGGCACAGATCGCATACCCCTTCGTCTTTAAGTGATTCTATCGCATCCATTAGATCAACATCTAACGGCTATCAACACTCTGACCATGTTTTGGCGGCGCTCGACGGCAGCGCGCGGCGGCGACGCTCGGCTGGCGGCGGAGCTGGCGAAATAGGAAGCAAGGGAGGAAGAGGAGTGGCTCACCAGGTTCGGGAGATCACGGCGATGCTCAACGTGCTTGCGCTTTGTCAAGGGGCACACGGTGGTGGCGTGGATTCCTCGCCGGAGTTCAAGACGGCGTCTGGCGGCTCTGTCTGTCGTCGGGGCGAAGCTAGAGGCCGCCCTAGATTAAGTAGAAGGCATGGTTAGGTTCGCAAGAGGAAGGCGAGTATCAGAGTGTCAACTAAGGGGAGAGGGGCGGTCGGGCTTACCGGGGAGAGGTCGTCGGAGCAGTGACAGATGGCGGCGAAGTTCAGTCGAGGTGGTTGCCCATGTTCTGGGTCACTCGCGGGCTAGTTAAGGTTGCAGAGAGAAGCGCCAGGGAGTGGGGGTCACGCTCAGGTGCTCGAGGGAGCGAGGGGCGGCAGGGTTTCGCCGGAATTTTCGCCGGAGCTTGTCAGAGACAGTGGCGGTGTAGAGAGAAATTGAGCAGCCTGGGGGCACGCTAGGGTGAGGCGACGGAGGGGAAAGAGAGAGGAAACACAGGAGCTTAAGATGGCATGGTCGCGGGGTGGTTTTACTGCGGTGTTACTGCGTATTTACTCGAGTCTTAATCGACAGCAACGGCCGGCGAGGTGAGGGGCAGTCAGCGGGTGAGGTAGACGATGATGTGGCGATGGGGTCGTCTGGCAGCGAGAGAGAGAAAAAGAATGTGGGGTCCATCAGTCAGTGTCCTCGCGGGTAGAATTCTGAGTACGAAGCGTTTTTCTTGCGGGAGAGGGAGATGGGCTAGACTGGGCTAGCTGGGCTAGGCTGCTCCTTTTCATTTTTTTTTGTTCTGATTGTTTTTCCTTTTTCCATTTATGTTAATCCGTTTTGATTTTGTTTAATTATTTCAAACTTCAATTTGATTTCAAACCTCAACCAAAATTTGTATAGATTCAAATACTGACTAATAATTCATTTTAGACTCAAAATTAGAATATTTCTTTTATTCTTTTAGGGTCTTTTAATTATTTAAAGGTAAGCCCATGCATTTAAATTCAATTAATATCAAATATATTTTAAACCCTTATTTAATTTCAATTCTCACAAAACCTTTTTAGTAGGTTTATTTGTTTATTATGGTATCAAATTATTCACCTTGAATTATTTGGAAAAAAATTAATATGATTTATTAATCATTTTAAATTGGATATTTGTCTTTATTCCAATGAATTTAAATATAGTTTTAATTCCATAATTTTTATTTAGAAGATTTCTTTGATCTTATTTAAGTTAATCAAACAACTTTTATTCCACTTGGGTAAATTCCAAATATCTTTTCCCATGATTTAATTAATCATTTCTAATAGGGAATTTGTCTTTATTCAAATGGAAATGAAATTTGGTTAATGCCACTTTATTTTTATTTTGGAAAATTCTTTATGGATTTGGATTATAT
Organism: Avena sativa; assembly: GCA_916181665.1. Lineage (NCBI taxonomy): Eukaryota > Viridiplantae > Streptophyta > Magnoliopsida > Poales > Poaceae > Avena > Avena sativa. Next base: position 227,119,256 of record OV702296.1, read on the forward strand.
TCATTCCATTTGCTTATGGATTTGGCAAGATTTAATTTGGTTTTTAAATATTCCTTATCTTATAAAGTCCATATCTTTTTATTTATAGATCCAAACTTGGTGGTTCCAATTTGTAAAAACTTATTTAATATTTATTTATCCTTTTAATTATATTTAGGATTATTTGCTCACTATTTGGTATGGATTTTAGATAGGTGCTTCATTGGCTTTGGGAATTCAATTTCCTTATCTTATTAAATTTATAAGATTTTATCTATGGCTCCAATTTAAGTGAAACCAATTTCTATGGTTTTATAATATTTCCATTTGTCATTCTTGACCATTTATAAATGTTTGTTGACAAATTTTTATATGGATCAAATCCATAGGCTTGGAGATAACTTGGAAATGTTTTTCTTCCATTAGGGTTTTTAGGGTTTTGGTTTATTCTCCAAGTGTTTAAATTTCAAGATGCATTTAGAGAAATGCATTCCACTTGATTTGAATTTAGTTGGATTCAAACATTAGCCAAAGTTTGTTCAAGATGGGATTTTAAGTTTCCATTTAGAAACAAAAAGTTTCTTTTTACCCTAAAATTCAACAATTATTTATTTTGTTTATTTATTTTTCACATTACAAGATTTGGAAAATCTTGGGATGTGACAGGTGAATCCCCAAAGAATTAGGAATCACTATACCCAAACTTTGGAGCTTGTTTGTGTGCCCAGACATCTTAAGCACATGCTCACTAACGGAGCTGCCCTCTTCCATCTTGCAGTTAAAGAACTTTTCAGAAGCCTCATAACTCTCAACTGCCGCATGAGCCTCAAATATCATTTTGAGTTCACGGACAATATCATGTGGGTCATGGTTCTCAAACCTTTTCTGAAGCTCTGATTCCAAACCATACAAGATAGCACACTGAACTGTGGTGTATTGATTCTTCCGAGTGAGGTAAACATTCTTTACTTCATCGGTAGCAGTAGCTGCAGGCGGGTCACCCAGCGGTGCATCCAGCACATAGGTCAAATTACCAGCATTGAGGACAATCCTCAAATTGCGGAACCAATCCGCAATGTTGCTTCCATTGTTTTTCAACTTTTCTTTCTCTAGGAACGCATTAAAATTGATGGTAGGGGCCGCCATTGATCTACAACATATTTGCAATAGCTTAGACTAAGTTTATAACAAATTGAGTTCTAATTAATAGTTAAATTAATCTAGGTGAACTCCCACTCAAAACAATATCCCTCACATTGTTTTAGTGATCACACGAACCAAATCCACCACATCAAAACCGATCATCACGAGAGTTGATGTAACTTCAATGGCGAACAATCAACATGTTCATCATATCTACTATATGACTCATGCTTTACCTTTCGGTGATCCGTGTTCCAAGACCATGTTTGTACATGCTAGGCTCGTCAAGATCAAACCCTAGCTTCTGCATGAGCAAATCTGGCTTGCTCACATTGTATACACTCGCAGAATCTAACACACCCGATCATCACGTGGTGCTTCGAAACAACAAGCTTTAGCAACGGTGCTTACTAAGGATGAACACTTTAAAACTTGAAATTTGTGTGCTTGAGGGATCATCTTATAATGCTACCGTCGTGAACTAAGCAATACAAGATGCATAAAAGGATTAACATCACATGCAATTCATAATATGTGATATGATATGGCCTTTCTTCTTGTGCTTCCGATCTCCATCTTCAAGCACAATCATGATCTTCATCATCACCGGTATGGCGTCAAGGTCAATGGCGTCGTTTCATGGTTGTCGTCCACCAGCCTCAACTATTACAACTACTTTGAATAGACACGCAGGCCTTAACGGAATTTAAAGACAACCATATGGCTCCTGCCGGTTGCCAACTTACAATAAGGAACATTGCATACATCAAATATAATCACAATCATGGCCATATCACATCACAGCACACCCCTACAAAACAAAGTTAGACGCCTCTATTTTTTTTGCATATTTTACGTGGTTTGGGGCTTTCAATAAGTGTCGTTCTAACTTACGAACAAGAACCACAACGTTGATGCTTGAACTATCAAGTTCCCGTTGTAAATTGGATCTATACTATGATGGGAGAGACAGGCACCCGCAAAGCCACTTATGCAATACAAGTTGCATGTTGAGTGTGGAGCAAGTCTCATGAACGATGTCATGTAAGGTTAACCCGGGCCGCTTCATCCCATCATACCGCAAGATGCAAAGTACACAAAAAGCAATTGATAATAAAAGCACCACCGCCCACAATGACCATTGTGTTCTACTCGTGCAACAGATCTACATATAGAGACGACTCTGATACCACTGTAGGGGTTCGTAGCATGGAAAACAAAAAAATTCTACCGCATGCACACAAACAAGCCAAGATCTATCTACTAGATTGTAGCAACGAGTCGATAGAAGAACTCACCATCGAAGATTCCAAAGCGGTTAACGAGAGCAGATTCTCGTGGGTGATGTAGTCGTACACTTGCCGATCTCAAGATCGCGTAGACGATCCTTCCGGCGCTGTGTTTCGGCAGCGCTTCCGCAGTCGTTCACACGTTCGGTACTTGATGAAGACCTTCCTCTCCCTTGTTCCAGCAGGCAGCGGAGGTTGTAGTTCTCCCTCGCGATTCCGGCAGCACGACGGCGTGGTGTCGGAAGGAGAGGGAAGATCCCGCAGGGCTTCGCCTAATCCGGATGCGAGTTATGGTGGATTAGGGTTTCCTGGAAAACTAGGGTTTAGAGATCCGGGAGGAGGAGGAGGTGTCGGCGGCGGCTAAGGCGGCAGCGACGGACCGGCGGCGCGGCGGCGGCGAGCGGCAACGCTGGCGGCGGGCGGCGGCGGCGCGGGTGGGCAGCGGCGGCGGCGGCTCGTGGAGAGGGCTTGGAACTTGTGTTGTTTGGGGCAGCCCTCCCCCTCTATTTATGAGAGGGAAGGGCAGCCTTGGGAGGGGTGGGTTTGAATCCAAACCCAAACCCAAGTTGGATTGAGAGAAGGACTTGTTTCTTCTTCCACTAGGAAACCATTGTTCCAGTTTGACTTTTCAAACTTCCCGTTTGACTTTCAATTTAGAGCTTTATTTCTCTCTTGCATATGCCAACACCAAGTGACGTTGGACATGATCCAATCATTCCACTTACCCATGACACATTCATGGACCATTCTCCTTTCAGACCGGTGAACCTTCTAGACCCTTCTAGAACCTCTCCGATGAAATCACCGGAAACTTTCCCGAACTCCAAAATAGGACTTTCCTTATATGAATCATATTCTCCGGACCATTCCGGATCTCCTCGTGATACCCGGATCCCATCCGAGACTCCGGACAACATTCGGTATCCCTACTAACATTCCATATCTACTAAACAACATCGAATCCTTAAGTGTGTCTCCCTACGGTTCGTGAATTATGCGGACATGACCGAGACACTTCTCCTATCAATAACCAATAGAGGAATCTGGAAATTCATATGGCTCCCACATATTTCTACGATTACTTTGCGATCGAATGAACCACTTACATACGATACCAATTTCCCTTTATCTCACGATAGTTTACTTATCCGAGTTTTTGATCGTCGGTATCTCTGCATACCTAGTTCAACCTCGTTACCGATAAGTACTCTTTTCTCATTCCCATGGTATGTGATCCCTTGTGAGCCAGTCACATGCTTGCAAGCTAATTGGATGACATTCCAGTGAGAGGGCCCAGAGTATATCTATCCGTCATGTGGATGGACAAATCCCACTCTTGATCCATGTGCCTCAACCCATACTTTTCGAACACTCAATGCCACCTTTTTAACCACCCAGTTACGGTGTGGTGTTTGATGTCATCAAAGCATCCTTTCGATGATGGTGATTAGCATGATCTCATGGTCGAAGGAATTATGTTACTATGTATTAGAAAGCTTATATCAATTGAACTATTAAAATGACTTGATATTTATGCTACGCTTATCTATAGGAGTATGTCCATCATACCATTCTCCTAATGATATGATCTTGTTGTTAAAAACATCTCAATGTTCATGATCGGGAAACCACGACCATCTATTAACCAACAAGCTAGTATTATAAAGAGGCTTTACTAGGGACTCTATTTTAGTTTACAAATCACACAAGTATTAATGTTTCCGGTTAATACTGTTATAGCATGAATGTAAACTTTTATCATAAACACAAAGATATAATAATAACTACATTTATTATTGCCTCTAGGGAATATCTCCAACAACTCCTCCTCCTCCGGGCGGTCGACTAGGGGGGCGCGGCTCCGTCCACGGGCTCCTATGAGGTGGAGAGGGTTAGGTAGTGGAGGGTGAGGGAGAGAGAGGAAGGGAGGGAGAGGGGGCCGGGGGGAGTCACCTCCCTGACGGTGGACGGCTGCGGGTCGACGAGGACGGCGGCGGGTCGACGGGGACAGGTATGTGCTGATCTGAGACGGGGACGGGCGGCGGGTCGATCTGATCTGAGATGGGGACGGGCGGTGGGTCGACGGGGACGGGGACGGGTCGATCTGATCTGGGTGGGGATCGATCTGATCTGATCGAGACGGGTGGGACCCATAGGCATTACCCCCGGTGTTTTCACAAAGACGCTGGTGATAAAGCTAGGGTCACTGGCAGGCGGGCCAGCCCGTGCTACCCCTGGCGTTTCGACTGAACTCGCCGGTGGTACTGATACTGGCAAGTGGGGCAGCCCGTGCTACCCCCGGTGGTTTGGTGCGAATTCGCCGGCGGTATAGTTAGGTGGGGCCAAGGTCACTGGTCACTGCTTCCAGGTGGGGCCAGCGCAATTATTCCGTCGGAGCAATTGGGTCGATCGATGGGCCATAAAAAGTATACACATATAATGATTGATAGCGCAATTATTCCATCGGAGGGGCAAACAAATAACAAACATAAACTGATAGCACAATTCCATGAGGCAACAAATAACGTTAACACACATAAAATTTTAGCGTGGTTTCTTCGGAGGCAACAAACACACACGCATGAAATTATAGCGCAATTCTGTCGGACGCAACAAATAAAACACATAAAATGATAGCGCAATTTCGTCGGAGGCAACAAACACAAATAAAATGATAGCGTAATTTCTTTGGAGGCAACAAACACACACGCATGAAATGATAGCTCAATTCCGTCTGAGGCAACAAATAACACACATAAAATGATAGCGCAATTTCGTCGGAGACAATAAACACACATAAAATGGTATATATCGCAATTCCGTCGGAGGCAACAATTAATAACACACATAAAATGATAGCGCAATTCCATCGAAGAGGCAAAAACACACATAAAATGATAGCGCAATTTCGTCGGAGGCAACAAACACACATAAAATGATATATAGCGCAATTCCATAGGAGAAAACAATTAATAACACGCATAAAATGATAGCGCAATTCCATCGGAGAGGAAAAACACACATAAAATGACAGCGCAATTTCGTCGGAGGCAACAAACACACATAAAATGATAGCGCAATTTCTTCGGAGACAACAAACACACACATAAAATGATAGCGCAATTCCGTCGGAGCAGGAAACAATAACACACATAAAATGATAGTGCAATTTCTTCGGAGGCAACAAACACACATAAAATAATATATAGCGCAATTCCATCGAAGGCAACAATTAATAACACACATAAAATGATAGCGTAATTCCATCGGAGAGGCAAAACACACATAAAATGAAAGCGCAATTTCGTCGGAGGCAACAAACACACATAAAATAATAGCGCAATTTCTTCGGGGGCAAAAAACACACACATAAAATGATAGCGCAATTCCGTCGAAGCAGGCAACAAATAACACACATAAAATGATAGCGCAATTTCTCGAAGGCAATAAACACACATAAAATGATATATATAGCGCAATTCCGTCGGATGCAACAATTAATAACACACATAAAATGATAGCGCAATTCTATCAGAGAGGAAAAAACACAAATAAAATAATAGCACAATTTCGTCGGAGGCAACAAACACACATAAAATGATAGCGCAATTTCTTCGGAGGCAACAAACACACACACACATAAAATGATAGCGCAATTTCGTCGGAGGCAATAAACACATATAAAATGATATATAGCGCAATTCCGTCGGAGGCAACAATTAATAACACACATAAAATGATAGCGCAATTCCATGGGAGAGGCAAAAACACACATAAAATGATAGCGCAATTTCATCGGAGGAAACAAACACGCATAAAATGATAGCGCAATTTCTTCGGAGGCAACAAACACACACATAAAATGATAGCGCAATTCCGTCAGAGCAGGCAACAAATAACATACATAAAATGATAGCGCAATTTCTTCGAAGGCAATAAACACACATAAAATGATATATAGCGCAATTTTGTCGGAGGAAACAATTAATAACATACATAAAATGATAGCGCAATTCCATCGGAGAGGCAAAAACACACATAAAATGATAGCGCAATTTCATCAGAGGCAACAAACACACATAAAATGATAACGCAATTTCTTCGCAGGCAACAAATACACACATAAAATGATAGCGCAATTCCGTCGGTTAATTAAGTTAGTTGCAAATGATCTGTCACCTCCGTAGGAGTTTAATATTATATATATAGAACACACTTATACATAAAATCATTAATAAGTGATACACCACATCAAAATCCTACTGTTTCTTCTTCTCACTGATTCTTCTTCTTGCCCTTCTGCTTGGTATTTTTGACTTGATGACCCCGCCAGTCTCATCGTCGTGACTCCTTGTGTACGGAGTTGTTGTAGCTGACGACCTAGGCAATGTGGTCCTTCTTCTTCTTTTTGTGTATGTTGCATCGTCTTCATCGGTTTCTTCCATCATCGGGTCTCCGACGAGTCCGTCAGAGTCTTTCTCGTCGGCGACTCCATCCATTCTGACAAGGGCCCTTTTGCCTCTCCTCACGATGACACGGCTAGGCCTTGATGGGTCGGTAATGAAGAATCATTGCTCGGCGTGCTTAGCCAGCACCCATGGCTCATTTTGTGTGGTGGGTTTATTGGTCTTGGATTTGTTGGGCATACGCATGGTGATAAAATACTCATCTTCTTTTCTGACATCTGTAGCCCATCTGACACGGAACATCGGTAGCTTCTCCCCGACGTAGTCGAGCTCCCAAATTTCCTCGATCCTTCTGTAGTATCTTTTCTTCTCTTCACCAGTGTAAGATTCCATCGTCACACCCGAGTTCTGATAGTTGCTTCTTTTGTCTCTCTCTCTCCTCCGTGTAGAATGTGTAACAGCTGATGTCGTATGCTTGATAAGTCATGAGGTTTGGCGCGGGCCCGTAAGACAAGGCCACTGTGATTCTGTTTGCGATGCTTGTCATTGGCGGGGGATTAGCATCAATCTGGTCTTTGAACCATCACGCGAAAGAGGAGTTGTGTGCTCTAAATACCTCTTCTTCCTTCATTGGCCTGTTAGCATTGTTCTCGATCATGGTTTTGTGCTTTTCCACCCAAGGCATGACATCGTCCATGTGTTGTAGCGCTACTAAGTGGGCCCTATCAAAGTCGGCTCTCCTATCACACTTATCCACGTCCATTTCCTTCTTGCGGGTGCGGTGGCCTACTCCCTCAAACCTGCCGAGGTGCTTGTTCATGGGCAAACCAATCGGACGTGGGTTTTCCTCGTTAAGATAATTCTTGCAGAAAGAGACGCACTCCTCGGTGAGAAAGCCCTGGACGATACTTCCATCCGGATGTGCCTTGTTATGGACGTATCCTTTGATGATCCGTTCATTCTTTCTAATGCCATCATGTTGTGAAGGAACGGAGGCCCGAGATCCTCGATATCATCCACTATATGCAATAGCAGGTGGACCATGATGTCGAAGAATGCGGGCGGGAAGTACATCTCCGTCTCGGATATGATGGTGACGATCTCTTCCTGCAGCTGCTCGAGTTACTTGACGTTTATCGACTTCCGACTGATGACGTCGAAGAAGTTACAGAGACTAGTCAGCCTTGCATAGACGTGTGGTTCCATGATCCCTCGGATTGCAACCGGAAGTATATGCGTCATCATGATGTGACAGTCATGAGACTTCATCCCGTTGAAGATTCCTTTCGTCAGGTCCAACCATCTACGTATCAGCCCCGCGTAGCCTAAGGGATACTTGGTTCCGAGGAGGCAACCGATCATCTGTTCGAGATCGGTAGGATATAGAGTGAAGCAGGAGGGGCGCGGGGTTCCACTCTTCTTCGCCTTTTTCCCTTAGGATCTTCCATCTCCTCCTCAACCAGCCGCTTCCCCGCCCTTTTGCGCTTGCAATTGTTTGTCTCCTCCTCAACTGTAGAACAAGACGGGGGGTGAAGATCTTCTCTGATATTCAGGGCCTTTAGTTCGTGTCTTGCTTTCGGCACGTCTTTGGTCCTATCCGGCATGTTGAGCAGAGTGCCAAGCAAGCTTTAGCACACATTCTTCGTGATATGCATGACATCAAGTCTATGAGGCGTACCGAGGATCTTCCAGTACGGCAAGTCCCAAAACACGGACCTCCTTTTCCATACCCCCATGAGCGGACCGTGTTCCTTTTCCTTCTTATTATATCCTCGCTTCCACTTATGCTTCTTTATCTTACTCGGCGGAGGGCAGTGTTTCCAACTTTTCAACAAAGCATCGATCTCCTCGCCATGGCGCTTAGGCGGAGGTACTTCGAGCTCATCCTTGCCGTTGAACAGATCTCCACGCTTCCTCCACGGGTCATTCTCGGGTAGCCACATCTGAGTCCTCATGTAGACGGTTTTCGAAGACCTGGGATCCTTACCAAGTTGAAGAAACAGCGTCCTTTCCATGCACCTCACACAAGCCTTGTGTCCGTGGCACAACTGGCACGCGATATATCCATATCCGAGATAGTCCTGCACCTTCGTGATCAGCGCTGCTTTCAGATGGAAAGTTTGTTGGAGGTGAGCATCCCATGTTTCTACCCCTTCGTCCCACAAGATGGCTAGCTCCTCCTTCAATAGCTCAAGATACAGGTTGATATCGCTCCCTGGCTGCGTCGGCCTTGGATTAGCATGCTCATGTGTATGTACTTCTTCTTCAGGCATAGCCATGGGGGGGTTGTACATCCATACAAACACGGGCCAGGTGTTGTGCTTGCTGCTCTGGTTGCCGAACGGATTGAGTCTGTCGGTGCTTGAACCCAGTCTGATGTTCCTTGGTTCTTTCCCGAAATCTTCGTACTCATCGTCTAATGCTTTCCACTGGCTTGCATCCGATGAGTGCGTCAGCACTGGGCTTTCAACCCGCACTGGATCCTTCATCACCGCCTCCTTCCTTTTTGCATGCCAGCGCATGAGCTTCCCTTCCTTGGGGTCCGCGAAGTACCGCTGGAGATGGGGCCTGAGCGAGAAGTACCACACAACTTTTCGAGGACCTTTTCTCGTCCCTCTCTTGTATCGAGGCTCGCCGCACCTTGGGCACGTGGTCAAGTCCTTGTGCTCGTTCCGATAAATCACGTAGTCACTGATGCAGGCGTGGTATTTTTCATGCGGTAAATCGGGAGGGCACACCACTTTCTTGGCCTCTTGTAGGCTACCTACCAACGTGTTATCTTTAGGTAAGTGCTTCTTTAAGTATCGAAAGAGTTTGTCTGCGCTTGCATCGTTCCATCCGTATCTTGCCTTCATCTCTAGAAGATCGAGAGTTACTCTCAAGTGGGTCTCCTCCGGCCCGTGACCTGCATTGTACAACGGAGTTCTCGAGTCTACCTCCAGTTGATCCAGCTTAGACTTCCGTCTACCATCGAATCTGGGGTCAGTCGATGCGTTGCTGAGAAGAATTTCCTGAACATGAGGGTCGTGCACGGCCGCGGTTAGCAGGGTATTCCTACTCATGTCCTTGCCGTCCGCATGTTCTTCTTCTTCCCGACGTTTTTCATCACCGCCGTCATCGTCGTGTGCGACATCCCTCTCCCTCCTCATCATCTTCATTTTCATGTTGAACGGCATCCTCTTCCTTATGGTCAAAGTCATCATCAACATCTTCATCATCCATCCACGGAGTAGTGTAGCCATCCATGAAACTATACCTGAGGAGGTGCTCATTCACCGTGCGTGACAAGGGGTCAAACAATGACGATAGTTTGCATTTTCTACACAGACATCTTATTTTCAAGCGGTTATTTTGATACATTTCGGCAGTCGCGCGTTCCACGTATCTATCCACCATGCTTTCCTTCATCTCGATGACCATCTTCGCCTGCACAATACGAGAATAGATTAGAACGTTACCGTCACCTCGCTCGGTTGCTTTCACGGAAAAAATCGGCATGATCTTTGCTAAAAATGGTCTCGTCGGAGTGCCAAAAATTTAATCGACATTCTGGCAAAACATTGGCAACTCATTGTACATGCACATTCCACCGGCAAAACAACACAAAAAGGTCCACATATGCGTGCAACCACGCTTTTCACCATCACAAGTGACATCACCGGTGACTTTTGTCGTCAACACTCATGCACATTCCACCATATTATACCTATTAGTTGACGCGAGGTCCAAGAGCACCGGTAGAGAGAAGTGGGAAAGGTGGTGGGGGAGATGGATCTAGATCTAGATCTAGATCTTGCTAGGTAGATCTACTAATGCATGCGAGGGGAGCGACATCTCCACAAATATATTAAACTTTGTTGGTTGAATTAGCTAAAATAGGTGGGGAGAAGTGGGGGAATGAGCTAGCAAAGCTTGGGCTTGAGTTTCCAAGAAAGGGGAGCTAGTGGTGAGTGAGGAGGTGTTGGTAGTGGTTGGTTCGCGACCTTGTAATAAGTGCCAGGTTACCACCGGCGAAATAAGCCCAACACGCCAGTGGTAGTCCTTTACCACCAGCGGAAAGCAACAATTCGCTAGCGGTAAAAACACGGCCCAGTGGCCTACCCGTCCCCCCCCCCATGCATCCCCGGCGAGCGCTGTGTATTTTGCCGGTGGTATAAGTACCTATCCCCGGCGATCAAGAGGGCTTCTGCCAGCGGTAAGTGGCGGCCCATTCAGGGGGCACGAGGCCAACCCTATCCCTGGCGTGCGCGGGTCGTTTTCGCCGGCGCTAATTTGTCTAGCCCCGGTGAGCACGGGGATGTTTCGCCAGCGGTAAGTGGCAGCCCATCCTAGGGCACGCGGCCCACCCTATCCCTGGCGTGCGTAGGACACTTTCGCCGGTGGTACTTCTTCTATCGCCGGCGTGTAGACTTCATTTCGCCGGCGGTAATGTTATGCAGGCCTGGAAACGCTTACCACCGGCGAGCACGGTTCCACTTCGCCGGTGATAAGGATTGCTGCTATAAGGTTTTCTCTACTAGTGTCTTCTGCATTGTCTTCCATCATAACCCCTCATTCTCCGTGCTTGGTCCAGCAATTATAGATAGGCATGAAATCTTTTATAACCAGGTGTCCGCGAATGATTTTCGAGAAAGAGTACTCTTTGTTGTTCCGACATTGAACACATGGACAACGCATAAAACCATTCTTTTTGTTTGCCATAGCCACATCAATAAATTTATCCACGCCCTTAATGTACCCGGGTTCACGCCGGTCACCGTACATCCATTCCTGACTGTTCATCTGCATCATATAATTAAGTTTATAAAAAACCATTACAGAACATCATAAATAGTGAAATGACCAATTCATATCGACACATGAATTGTATCAATGACCAATGAAAAGATAAGGTTACTAACCTCGATCAGGGAGGAAAGAAAGAGGAGAAAGCTCAAGTGTGGCTCGGGCACCTCCTATATTTTTTTTGTGAGAAATTAAACGGGATCGCTCACTCAAACATTTTATCAAACACCTCGTATGCATAGGAAAAAAATAAACTAGCACACATCTCTTACACCTTCCACCGAGAAAAAACAGAGGACAGATGGGGCTCCTTTAGTCCCACGCATGATCCCCACAAACTGGGACGGAAGCCCCCACCTTCCGAGCGACGCGCCCACCGCTTAAACCGGGACAAGTGTTTGGATTAGTCCTGATTCGTGGTCGAACCAGAACTAATGCTCTGGACTGCTCCGAACGAAAGACAGCTTTTCTACTAGTGGTACTCTTATACGTGTCTACACTACCCAACTCAACACTACATTGTATCCGTTGTCACGTCCGTGTTGTACTCCTCTCCGCATATCGCTCTCTTTTCATACACGCTATTACCATTTAGGTGTCTGGCCTGCAAATTGGCTATATCCAGCTCTATTTCATAAGTACACCGGACGTAAATAATCTTGCTGAGACCACTCTTAGTTAATTTGATGGAACATAGGTATGAGTGGAGATTTTTGTCTCGAGTGCTCTTACTATTTAAACAATTCAAAATCATATTTATTAGTTTAAAAGAATATTAAAAAATATCTGGATGTAGCACATGATTTATATCAGAAACATGCAAATATCAATTTTAAATACTTTGTATTCTAAGCTGTACAAAAATGACAAGAACGCATGTCTGTGCAAATATGTTTTTAAATCCCTAAATTTTATCAGATTTATCATTTCTGTGTAGGCCAAAATAAAAAGATTTTTACGTCACGATTTTGCATGTTTGTATAATACAACATTGATTATATCCGAATTTTTTAAAATATTTTTAAAGCCTATAAAATATGAATTTATTTTTAAACGAAGAGAGGGGAGCCAAAGACATTTTCCTCCGATACTATCTTTTTTCTACTTATACCCTGTCTGTCCTGTCAGATGTAACACGATTCCAACACATGGAGTAGAAAATATGAAAGATTGTTACGCTTGTCCCATCGTCACCTGCCGTGTCAAATCAAGCAATATCAAGTGTATTCTGAATACGCGCCATCTTTGCATGAGCAGCTGAACATCGATCAGACACGGTTCGAGGAACTAACTGCCTAATTGAAACGGCCGGTCCACAGGACGCGACGGCTAGGCCGACGGCAAAAAAAGCCTCGGCGTAGCCAGTTTCGTCCTCGAGCATACGCTACGTCGAGGGCTGCCGTCGGCGTAGGGCTTTGCCGACGGCCATGGCCAGCCCGTCGGCGTATTAGCTGTCGGCGAACGGCATCATCGTCGTTACACGGCCGCCTAACGGCGCGGCACGTACGCCGACGGCCGGCCCCTCGGCGTAGCCGTGCACGTGGCAGCTGCTGGGTCTCCCTAGGAAGTGGGCTGGGCCGACGGCTGTGGCCCTCGGCATAGGGCCAGCGTACGCCGATGGCCTGGCCCTCGGCGTAGCAGTGCACGTGGCACCTGCTGGTCCTTCCCAGGACGTGGGCTGGGCCGACGGTTGCGGCCCTCGGTGTATGTGCAGGTGCTACGCCGAGAGTATTGCCGTCGGCGTAGCCATGACCATATGGCACATGGCAGGTGCTACGCCGAGGGCATTGCCGTCGGCGTAGCACCTGCACAGGTTTTTTTTGGTTTTTCACAGCACCACTCACATCAACACTCACAGCACCACTCACAGCAATACTCACAACAAATTTCACAACAATATATATTCCACAATAATTCAAACAAGATCACTTATACCATACATGTATCAAACAAAGATCACATGATTCAAACATGTATCATCCATACATGTATCAACATCATCACACATGCCTACAACTCTAGCGAGGGAGACGGGGTGTACCCAAGATCTCTCCTGGTGAAAAGAGGCGACCTCTGGCGAGGGTTACGTCCAGTAGAAGCAGCAGAAGAGCCACCTGGCGAGGGAGTAGGAGAAGTGTGAAGCTCGGGAGAACCACCGGCAGAATGGCCAAGAGAAGGACCATTGTCATGAAGCGGTGTGATCTGACGCCCATCCGGCGAGGCGTGGCCAAAGTGTCGATTCCCAGAAGCTCCCGTTCCCTACATGTTGCCTACATGTTAGCAACTTGCGAGGCAAAGTAAAGCGATAACCAGTGGGTTAGCAAAGAACTTACCGGTGTCGATGCGTAGTATGCCCTAGCGAAGCTGTCCTTCGATGGCAAAAATGGCGCCGGCCCTGGAATGGGAGGCACGGGCCCTAAATATCTATTCTGTCCAGTTTGAATATTCACCAACATGGCCTGCAAGATAGTTTAGATGTCAGGCCATAATACAACAAACTAGGGGAAGTGGGACTTGTATCTTTTGCAAAAATAAAGGTTCGGACTTACATTTATGTATTGCATGTAGATCGCATTCGCCTCCTGATGTTGCCGAAAGGCCATCTGATATTCCTCATGAGCGGCATCGTAGGCCGCGTCTAACTCAAGCTACAATTTCAAATTCAAGGAATCTCGTCAGCGGTTAGCCATGCAGGAACAAAAGTCATAAAGATGATGAAAACGAGAAAAACTTACATCATCTCTGGATCGATGAGGCTGGCCACGAGGCGGGATAGGGGGGCCGCCGGCGGGGTGGGTAGCCTTGAGACGGCTGAAGCTCGTGATGAGGGTAGGCTTGACCTTTTTATCCAGAATCTTGAGGCGTCCATGCTGCAATCCGTGCCCCGACAGGACCAATGACTCCTCGTCGATCTCCGCGTGAATGGGGTCATCCACATGGGGGTGACGAGCCTTCACCATCGTGTTGTAGTCCCCCAAGTCGTCCTGGGCAGTGCCGAAGTACACGGGCAACGAGGGCTGAGGCTCCGAGTAATTGGGGTTCTTTCGCCGCATCATCTCATAGACCGCGACGTCATGAATCACCTCCCCGGTTTGTGCCTCGGCCACCTACATCGCAAAAAGAAATATTATGCATATGAAGTACAAAAATGACGAGAAATACACGTAGGTCGTCTCATGTATATACGTACCACCTTCCCCTTGAAGCGGTCAAAGTTGCGGTTTCTCGCGCAGTGTGTTCCACCATCGCCTCGGTTCTCCGTGTTCCGCCTTGGCAAGGCTGCAAACTCCTCGTCTTCTCTGAGCCACCTCGTCCTAACCAGCTCCTCCCATGCGAGTCGATGCGGCTCGGCCCAATCGAGGATAACCTGAAAATGCAATACTCAACTCCAGACAATGCAATGACAACTTAGTAGCAATGTAGAATCTCATTGACATTTTACTCAACTGACATGTACTCTTCTGGCGTCATCGAGTACTCAGGATTAGGGTTCCTATCGACAATGTCTTCCTTCCTGACCCTCACACCCCTGTCAGCCCAGAAGTGGCTAGCGGCCATGACCTTATGGTTGTACCACACCTGGGGTGTCAACTTCACACAAGCCCTAAGCAAAGTCTTGTCCGCCTTCTCCTGGTCCTCCTCAGCCACATAGTAAAAGCACTTCAATCGTGCATAAAAAACAATTGTAAGAGTCATGAGTTAGCACGGTGGGGTCATCAAGTATGAACATAACTTGAGAAATATGCCTTACGCAAAACTTGGTGATGACAGCATCAGCAGCTGTCGGAAAGCCCGGGACACGGGTAGTCTAGTAGTCCGCCCAAGTAGTATCTAGCTTCCTGTCACCCTCGGGGGTAATGTGATAGCCCAGCCAGAACTTCCTAATCAGAGCTCCAACGAGGCTGTTAGGAAGGCGGGGCTTGTCCCCGGAGGAAATGTCCAATTGTTGCACAATAATAAACATTAGTACACATGCCAAATTATTTATGATCAACATGAAATAAAATGTTTTAAATTGCCAAATTAGTACACTTACTCAAGGCCATCTGGAATAATAAGGGCTTTCGCCTCCTGGGTCCTAGGCTCAAACTTCTCCTCGGGGACTCCCGATTCCCCACGATTCCGCAATTTCTTCGGCCCCACCAACTCACGGCTAGTGTCCGCCTCCGTCTCGGTCCCCGCCTCCCTCTCGGTCCTCGCCTCCCTCTCAGACTCTGCCTCCCTCTTGGACTCTGCCTCCCTCTCGTCCCTGAAAGGCTGCTCTGTCAGGAACAACTCAGGAGCCATGTCTCCAGAAGCAGAGGGTGGTGGGTCAAAGTCCACGCCTCCTCCCGTGGCACCTCGTCCTCGACCTCGGCCTCGACCCCATCCTCCGCCAGCAGGAGCAAGATTGGGGTAACGCGGATTGGGATTTGGCTGTCTCCCACTCCGTGTAGCTCTTTTCTTGTGCTGCTTCAGCGCATTAAGAAAGGATGGACTGGTTGCCTTGCCGTTGCTCATATTGTCCAATCACCTGCATTAAGTAAGAGAAAACAGTTAAGCACAAAGACATAATAAAATGTATACACAAAGAATAAAGGCATAATGCAATTAAGAAAACAATTAAGCACAAAGACAAAATAAAATGCATTGAAAATAAATACTCACTATCATTTTCATTCTCATTCCCATTCTCATTCTCAACCTCACTATCACTATCTTTTGAGTAGAAATCTGGATTCGTCATTCTCGGTATGGAGCTTCTCGAGCATACTTATGTCATGTAGATTCACCACTGACTCACCCTGAGTTTCTACATTATTCCCAAGGTCCTCGAGATCAACCGGTTCTAAATCAAAGTGCCCGAAGTCCTCTTGCTCTTGATAGAAAATTCCCTCGTACGTTACAGGGTTAATGTTGTTGTAATCGTCCTCAGAGGGAATCGGTAGGTTACCATGTGGCGATACCTGGAACACGACTTCCCAGCCCTGGAGTTCCGCTTTCTGGCATGGGTAGGGCAAATAATAAACTTGGTTGGCTTGGTGAGCAACAACAAAGACGTCGGCTCCGCTATAGGTGGTTAAGGCCTAACTTCAACTAACCCAATGGAAGGGGTACTTCTCAGTCCACCCCTTGGGTCAAACCAGTGGCACTTGAACACAACAAGATTGAGTCGACATTCGTACGATTGAAGGTCAGCTCGTATACATTCTCTAACCTTCTGTAGTAATCAAGGGAATCGGCTCCTCTGGTGAACACCCCAGTATTTACCGCTTTTGCATTCGGTCGCCCCTTCTGGTGCGTCTCGGTATGGAAGCGAAACCCATTCACATCATACTTCTCATACTTCATGACGACACGGTTACAACCTTGGGAAACATATTTCAGCTCATCTGACATCTCAACGTTGGGATCAGCTCCCTACATGTACAGTTCAAATTTGTTGCGTTCAGTAGTTACGTGGAATAAGAGGGACAAGTCACATATTGCAAGGTAAGATGGACAGATTAGAAATTACTTTTTCCATGAATTAGGACACAAGGTTTTTTTTATTTCCGGGAGCACCCTCTTTCAGTAGAGTGTCCAACTCCATGGGAGAGGGATCCATCGGTCCCGACCACTATTCATCCGTGAAATTGCTAAGAAGGAGAAAATAAGCATTAGACGGAGACCGAGTTACTAGCTGCATAGAGAAAATAGGTTGTTCACCATTTTACCTAATGAAATCGACCACTTCCTTCATGTTCATAAGCACATAGAGCATTATGCAATCCTTCTCTTCCTTCGGCAACCTATAATTTAGTCCTTTACCGGCCTTGCCACCGGGAAATTGGAATAGTTCGATCTTGGGGTCATTCTTGGGCAGGTCGACATTGTAACGAGAGACCGGGTTATGCATAGTGGGAACATCATCGGGCCAGTAGGTTGTCACCGCGTCTTCCATCTCCCGAAGGCATGTTGCTTCAGCTATGCATGCTTCAATCTTGGCTTTGTTTCCAGTTATCTTTCGAATATACTTAAACTCTCTCTTAATAAAAAATTGCCAACAAAATTGCACCGCCCCCCCCCCCCCAAGAGTGCCTTGTTCACGAGGTGCACAATGAGATGTGCCATCGGAGTAAAGAAGCCTGGCGGAAAGATCATCTCCAAATTGCATAGCAACTCCGGCACCTGAACTTGCAACTTCTCAATAACCAGAGGATATCTGCTTAGCATAGAGCATGCGGAAGAAATGGCTCAACTCCTCAAGCACTCGCCAGACTTTCTCGGGGAGATACCCTCGAACCATCACCGACATCAGCCGCTCAATCCATATATGATAGTCGTGACTCTTGAGCCCGGTGACTTGTCCCGTCAAAAGATTAACTCTCTTACTTATATTCGAACAATAAACGTCAGGGAACATCATGACGTATTTGAGCCACCTGAATGACTCCTTCTTTTGGACATTATCAAGGCAGTAGTAGGCATGCGGCTTGAACCAATTCTTTCGACGGACAGTAGGAGGCTTCATGTGTAATCTCTTCCTATCACAAAGCTTCTCAACATCGACTCTAGCCTTGACATTATCCTTTGACTTCCCAGGAATGTTCGGGACTGTGTGAAAAAGGGACTCCCCGACATTCTTTTTGGTGTGCATCAAATCGATGTTATGGGGAAGTTTGAGGTCCTTGTAATACATGAGATTCGTTAAGGCTGCCACGTGAGTCCAATTATGCTTTACACCATATCCCGCAAATTGATGGCCAGTTCCCGGCGCCATGGGCACGAGAGCACGTAGCTCGGCATCATCAGATGCACCTCGAACTTTGGTACCTCTTTTACTTCATGCACAACTTTGCCCTTCTTGAAGTTCTTTCTATCTTCTCTGAATGAATGATTTCTTTTGAGGTACTATCAATTCGTGTCAAACGCAACATGCTTGCGACCCAACTTTAGCCAAAGGAACTCAAGTCGGTGCCTACACACTGGGCATGGCCACTTACCAGTTGTACACCATCCGCACGTTAGGGCGTACCCGGCCATGTCATGCATAGTATACTGCAACCAAACTTTCATCAAAAAGTTTCTCTTTGATGCTCGGTCGTATGTCAACGTCCCGTGTATCCAAGAGTGGTTCAAATCATCCACAATCGGCTGCATGTAGACACTCAAGTTCTTCCCCGGGTACTCAGGTCCTGGAATTATCAGCGACAAAAACATGGTCTTCCGTTGCATTAATACTCCGGGAGGGAGATTGAGCGGAATAACATACACCGGCCAGCAGCTGTACGAGGCCGTCGACATACCATATGGGTTGAAGCCATCTGTTGCTATCGCAATTCTAACATTCCGAGCCTCTTCTGCCCACCGGGGGTATTTTTCATCGAAGTTCTTCCATGCCTTACCATCAGATGGATGTCCCATCTTCTTCCGTTCGTGCTCGTCCTCGTATCTTTTCCCCTTCTTGTGCCACGTCATCTGTTTGGCAGTCTCCTCGCTCAAGTAAAGCCGCTGGATTCTTTTTATGAATGGGAGATACCGAAGTATCTTCTTAGCGACCTTCGACTGCCTCACCTGACCATCCTTCCCCTTTATCTCTTCATACCTAGAGGCCTTACAAATGAAGCAGTACTTGTCACCCGCAAACTGTTTCCAAAACAAAAGGCAACCTTTTGGACAACAATCTATCTTTTCATAATCCATGTTGAGCTCCTCATGAGTTTCTTTATTTCGTGAAAGGTTTTAGGCAGACAATGCCCTTCGGGCAACATGTTACCACATGTTCTCAGATTAGCTTCAAAGTGAGAACGGGTGGCGGAGTACTGGCACTTGTCGGCTAGACACTAAGAGATGGCATCGAGCTGATAAATCTTTGCACCCTCGTACAGAGGCCTCTTAGCCGCGGCCATCATATCAAGGAAGGACTTCGCGGTTGGCTCTATTCCTCCGGTTCTAGCAATTCCTCCAGTTCTGGTGATTCCTCCGGTGGAGGTGGCGAATTCGGCTGGTCGGCATCGATGAGATCATCTAGCATGTTTCTAATCCCATCGTGCTCATTGCCATTGAGCCGCTAACGCATCACCTCACCTCTGTCACATTCGTACCGAGCAAAGTCGACTTGCGTGACATAGTTAGACATGTACCCATATTGTAGAAGATGTTTATACATGTAATCCTTTCCCTGACGATGATGGTTAGTGCAATGAGCGCAGGGACAAAGTGCCCGAACCATTGCCTGTGAACCACGCGCTAACTCATTCACTAACAAATGAGTGTTCTGTACACAATTGTCTGTTTTATTAGTCGCACTAATACGGCAACTGTACATCCACCCATTATCAGTCATCCTATTCTGCTTTGTTGGGAGACAAACAACAAATATAACATTTTATATCAAACAGGAGATTAAATGCTTCATATTTTTACGCATTCATCAACCTACATGTCTAATAGAAAAAGAGGGTCCTAACCAGCCGTCGGATCCGAAGATTGGGTAAGTTCTCCCTGGTTCTACCCCGATCCGAGCAGAATTTCAGCAGCGCCTCCCCGCTACTCTCCTGATACACGTCTCGATAAAAGCCAATAGGATGTGCATCCGGAGAACAACAAGGTGGCGCCACCGAAATCCTGTCTCGAATCGAGGTAGAGCCAGGGAGAACCATACCCAACTACGAATCCGCCTACTGCCCGATAAAAGCCGTAAGCGTTATGGTTCAAAATATGCGAGACCACTAATGCATATTAAGTCGCGTAACGCTTACGGTCGGGATGACGCCTAGGTGACGTGACAGACTTGGTGATCTAGACACAAAAATAAACCTAGGTACAAGAGAGGCGAACAGATTCTCACCATCGGCGGTAGAGGAAGTAGTCGATCAACCGAGTGTCGAGGTTGGCGACGAAACTCGGAGACGGGATCGAGGTGTCACCTACACCATCTCCTGCAACGACAGTCCGTCCTACAAGGATGGTCACTCCCGAAATACTACAAAGTTTGTACATTGACATAAAGATAACACCTTAGTAAACATGCAACACACTCACGGTCAAGCCACACAGTGGCCGATCCGGATTTCACTGGCCACTAGTTCCATGCACATACACGTTTTGCTAGTGCGGCTTCTCTCTTCAACGGCCACATGACCAAGCTAGCCTTATCCATGCATGTAGCATGCCACTAACCAACGACCTAATCCTAGCAACTCGTGCATGTACTACTTCACTAATTCACCTGACTAATTCTAGCTCCATGTGTATGCACATACTCAACTGATGGCTACCAATCTGTTCGCTTGCTCTGCACACACGCTCTCTCTTTGTGTGCAATGCTCTCTGCAAATTATAATGTCATGCATGCATATCACTTAGCTACTGCTACAACTTAGTCGACTACCAGATGTAACTGATAAATGCAATGAAAATAAAACATGATGAACTACTAACAACAAGATTAACTCTAACAAATTTTTCTTCTAGAGGGGAGTGGAGGAGATACCTGTGGAGACCGGCGAGCTCGGGGAGGAGGGGGCCGACCTCGGGGAGGAGGGGGCAAACTCGGGGAGGCGGGAGCCAAGATCGGGGAGGAGGGGCTAGCTCGTGGCGGCGGGGGCCGAGCTCGGGGAGGAGGGCGAGCTCGTGGCGGAGGGGAGGAGGCTGGTGGAGGCGCGGCGCTAGGGAGGAGGCTGGTGGCGGCGCTCGGGGAGGGGAAGGGGAGGCGGCGGCGCTCGGGCAGAGGCTCGGGGAGGAGGAGGGAGGCGGCAGCGCTGGAGGAGGAAGAAGGGAGGCTCGGGGAGGAGGCAGGGAGGAGGGAGGGAGGCTCGGGGAGGGAGGCGGCGGTTGGTGGCGGCGGCTGGTGGCGGCTGGTGCGGCGCGGGGTCGGGGTCGAGGTTGGGGCGCGGGGTAGCTAGGGGAAGGGGTGGGGTGTGAGTAGCCCGGGGTGGGCCGCGGTAGTCTAATGGGATAAGGCTAGGCCAACGGCTAGGCGTACGCCGAGGGCAGCAGTCGGCGTAGCTAGGTCTTTTTTCCTAGGTACCACTACGCCGACAGCCAAGCATACGCCGACGGCCAGGCGTACGCCGACGGCGTAGCCAGGGTTTTTTTTAAGAAAGGTTTTTTTTATTAATACCAAATTATACAGGATACTTTATTTGGTGTCTACTAATATAACAAATTATAATATATTATTTGGTCTCTACTATTATAGTAGAAACTATAATATATTATTACTATATACTTTTTTATTTTGTCTTGTGCTCGTTTCCAAGCAAACCGTAGACGTGGGCTACCCCTATAGCTCCTCAGTACGAGGGTAGCCCAGTGGACTTTTCTTTTTGTTTTGGTTTTGTTTAGGACATATGTTCCGACGTTCTCGTGGTCTTCCTCCGGCGAAACCCCGATATGTGCACACTCGGATCGTCTGCCCCCTAGACGTTCCTCTGACAGGGGTAGCCCGGCGTATCTCTCTCTTGTTTTGTGTTTGTTTAGGTCATAGGATGATGTAAAACCATGTTGGTTCACCAGTTGGGGCACTATCCTACCGGTTTTACCGGAAAGGGGAGATTCCCCCTTATACGGGTCCAGAACCTTCGATTCTAGGTTAGAGCACATGCATGCGAGGGGGGACACATGCAAGCACATATACCAACCTTTCACCACACTCACACACATATGCTAGGGACACATGCAAGTTTTCATCTGATTCCGACGTTCTTGTGGTCTTCCTCAGGCGAAACCCTGATCTGTGCACACTCGGATCGTCTACCCCCCCTAGACGTTCCTCTAACAGGGGTAGCCCGGCGTAGCTCTCTCTTGTTTTGTGTTTGTTTATGTCATAGGATGATGTAAAACTATGTTGGTTCACAAGTTGGGCCACTATCCTACCCGGTTTCACCTAAACGGGGAGATTCCCCTTTATACAGGTCCAGAACCTTTGCTTCTAGGTTAGAGCGCATGCATGCGAGGGGGGACACATGCAAGCACCTATACCAACCTTTCACCACACTCACACACATATGCTAGGGACACATGCAAGTTTTCATCTGATTCCGACCTTCTCATGGTCTTCCTCTGGCGAAACCCTGATCTGTGCACACTCGGATCGTCTACCCCCCTAGACATTCCTCTGACAGGGGCAGCCCGGCGTAGCTCTCTCTTGTTTTGTGTTTTTTTTAGGTCATAGGATGATGTAAAACCATGTTGGTTCACAAGTTGGGGCACTATCCTACCCGGTTTCACCTAAACGGGGAGATTCCCCCTTATACGGGTCCAGAACCTTCTCTTCTAGGTTAGAGCGCATGCATGCGAGGGGGACACATGCAAGCACCTATACCAACCTTTCACCATACTTAGACACATATGCTTGGGACACATGCAAGTTATCATCTGATTCCGACGTTCTCGTGGTCTTCCTCCGGCAAAACCCTGATCTGTGCACACTCGGGTCGTCTACCCCCCTAAACGTTCCTCTGACAGGGGTAGCCCGGCGTAGCTCTCTCTTGTTTTGTGTTTGTTTAGGTCATAGGATGATGTAAAACCATGTTGGTTCACAAGTTGGGGCACTATCCTACCCGGTTTTACCTAAACGGGGAGATTCCCCCTTATACGGGTCCAGAACCTTCGCTTCTAGGTTAGAGCGCATGCATGCGAGGGGGACACATGCAAGCACCTATACCAACCTTTCACCACACTCACACACATATGCTAGGGACACATGCAAGTTTTCATCTGCTTCCGACGTTCGCGTGGTCTTCCTCCGGCGAAACCCTAATCTGTGCACACTCGGATCGTCTACCCCCCTAGACGTTCCTCTGACAGGGGTAGCCCGGTGTAGCTCTCTCTTGTTTTGTGTTTGTTTAGGTCATAGGATGATGTAAAACCATGTTGGTTCACAAGTTGGGGCACTATCCCACTCGGTTTCACCTAAACGGGGAGATTCCCCCTTATACAGGTCCAGAACCTTCGCTTCTAGGTTAGAGCGCATGCATGCGAGGGGGGACACATGCAAGCACCTATACCAACCTTGCACCACACTCACACACATATGCTAGGGACACATGCAAGTTTTCATCTGATTCCGACGTTCTCGTGGTCTTCCTCCGGTGAAACTCTGATCTATGCACACTCGGATCATCTACCCCCCTAGACGTTCCTCTGACAGGGATAGCCCAGCGTAGCTCTCTCTTGTTTTGTGTTTGTTTAGGTCATGAAGTTCAGCATCCTCCAGAAGCTTATGGTCTAGTGCAAAGTTCACACTTCCATGGTCTCAATCCTTATGAAGAGCTGGTACATGCTACATCTACAAAAGAAACTATCGTCCGCTCCTCAGGAGGGTTGACAGAACTTGGATCTCTGTTCAAGAGTCTAATGGCCATCTTGCGAGATGTAGTTATATGCTATAATGGAATTGTATAATTCAATCTTTGCAACTTAAGTATAGATAAGATGATCTCACAGATTTTCCAAGTGCTATAACTCCTAGAGAACCGGTGATCTACCCCTATAGCTTTCTCCGTACGAGGGTAGCCCAGTGGACTTTTCTTTTTGTTTTGGTTTTGTTTAGGACATATGTACATGGAAAGCAAAGGTTGGGTCGACTTTGCCATAAAATAGGCTCTGGTTGCCCCGTGGCGGGAGTTTCCACGTATATATCCAGGATTTTACTAAGTGTTAATGCATGTCTACAAAGGGGGTCACACTTAGGACTTCCACATGGGACCTACCAACCTTTCACCACACTCACACACATATTCTAGGGACACGTGCAAGTTTTCATCTGATTCCGACGTTCTCGTGATCTTCCTCCGGCGAAACCCTGATTTGCGGGCCTCAGATTGTCTACCCCCCTAGACGTTCTTCTGACAGGGGTAGCCTGGCGTAGCTCTCTCTTGTTTTGTGTTTGATTAGGTCATAGGATGATGTAAAACCATGTTGGTTCACAAGTTGGGGCACTATCCTACCCGGTTTCACCAGAACAAGGAGATTCCCCCTTATACGGGTCCAGAACCTTCGCTTCTAGGTTAGAGCGCATGCATGCGAGGGGGACACATGCAAGCACCTATACCAACCTTTCACCACACTCACACACATATGCTAGGGACACATGCAAGTTTTCATCTGATTCCGACGTTCTCGTGATCTTCCTCCGGCGAAACCATGATCTGCGGGCCTCAGATCGTTTACCCCCCTAGACGTTCTTGTGACAGGGGTATCCCGGCATAGCTCTCTCTTGTTTTGTGTTTGATTAGGTCATAGGATGATGTAAAACCATGTTGGTTCACAATTTGGGGCACTATCCTACCCGGTTTCACCGGAATGGGAGATTCCCCCTTATACGGGTCCAGAACCTTCGCTTCTAGGTTAGAGCGCATGCATGCGAGGGGGGACACATGCAAGCACCTATACCAACCTTTCACCACACTCACACACATATGCTAGGAACACATGCAAGTTTTCATCTGATTCCAACGTTCTCGTGGTCTTCCTCCGGCGAAACCCTGATCTGTGCACACTCGGATCGTCTACCCCCCTATACGTTCCTCTGACAAGGGTAGACTGGCGTAGCTCTCTCTTATTTTGTGTTTGATTAGGTCATAGGATGATGTAAAACCATGTTGGTTCACAAGTTGGGACACTATCCTACCCGGTTTCAACGGAACGGGGAGATTCCCCCTTATACAGGTCCAGAACCTTCGCTTTTAGGTTAGAACGCATGCATGTGAGGGGGGACACATGCAAGCACCTATACCAACCTTGTACCACACTCACAAACATATGCTAGGGACACATGCAAGTTTTCATCTGATTTCGACGTTCTCGTGGTCTTCCTCCGGCGAAACCCTGACCCGCGACGAAAGTTTCCGGTTGACCCGCGACGGAAGTTTCCAATTAAAATAGGCTCTGGTTGACCAGGGACGGAAGTTTCCAATTAAAAAACTACGATTTTACTAAGTGTTAACGTATATCCGAGAAGGGGATCACACTTGGTGGGAAATGGTGTAAAATATGGGTTGGCGTACGAAAAGGATTGAATCTTTGAACAACTTCATAAAAATTTGTGACATATAAATTTCACGCACATGTGATAATAACACACAAACATGCAAATTTGTCAAGTTGTGAGAAGATTCGACATTTCATGTGGGCGTGGAGACTACTATTCGGAGGCTACGAATCCATCCAATTGATAAAATAGAACCTAAATAATTGATACTAATAAATAAATACAAATATAAAATAAGTTCATAATCTGGTGGAAAAAAATAAAAACAATGTCATGCGGTACGCCGAGAGTGACTGTCGGCGTAGGCTATGCCGACGGCGGCTTTCGGCATACGGCTGACGCCGGTAGGGCTCGGTCCCGACCTAGCCGGCCAGTGCCACGTGGCCACCCGGTATGCCGAGGGTTTAGTATACGCCGATGATGACCCTCGGCATACTGGTGCATACGCCGACGGCTATGCTACGCCGAGGCCTCGGAAGCTGGGCTGGCCTGGCCCGTTGCTATGCCGACGGCCCTGATCTTTGGTCGTCAGCGTAGCGTCCGACCATCGACGCACGGCGCCATTCCTGTAGTGTTTGACCTAAGTTAAACTTTTATGTTTGACTAAATTAATAAAAATATATATCAACACTGTAATTTCTACCAACAACATCCATGACAACACGATAACGATACTACCAGAATCACCAAATGGTGACACATCCAAGAAGGAAACACCGTCACGTTGATGCGTGTTGATGTTTTTTTCCCTTTATCTTTGTTTCTTCCGTAATTGATTATGTGCCCTCTATGTCCAGAACATACTCCCTGGGTCCGTAAATAAGTGTACTTCTAGCTTTTATCTAAATCAAACTTTATCAAACTTGACCAACTTTATACATAAATATAGCAACATATATTACATCAAATTGATATATTATGAAACTAAATTTAAATACATATGCACTAGTACCAATTTAGTGTCATAAATATTGCTACGTTTTTTATACTCCAAATAAGTGTACTTTATTATCTTTGATTTAGGACAAAGCTAAAAGTACACTTATTTGCAGACGGAGGGGTAGCTCTTAATATTGTGTTGTTGCATAGATCCGGTGTACTCAATATCACCGTAATATTAGTGTGGTGCCCTCCTATTCTAGGAGGATTTTTTAGAACGAGGCCACGGCTGATCCCAACACGAGAGTTAACAGGAAAAGATGAGAGAGGGCCCGCAAGGAAAGTACAGAGGCCTTGTTTGGATAGAGGAGTTTAGCGAAACTTGTTTTCCATAAGCTAGAATAACGGTGTAATAACCTAAAATTCTGTTTGGATGGAGTAGCTAAAACGTGATTAAGGAAAACTGAGTTTCCATAAAGTCAGGATAACGCGTATTGTCAAAAACGACTAATACTAGTTTTTGTAAAAACGCGATTATGCAGGACACGATACAGCGGAATTCTAGCCGGGCCCTTGGCGGTGACCGCGCGGTGGCCCGGTCGTCTATGTCTACGACCTTCGATCAGCGCCGGCGAGCGGATTACTCGACGATCCCCGTACATGTATGCACGCTATCACACGCCCGTGTTAGGCAAGTAGTGCCCATTTTTGTCCCCATCAAAGCGCTGGAAGCCTGGAAGATCCGCAGCTTGGACTTCATGCAGCTGTTGCCGGTGCCGGACGACCGCATGCTGAGCGACTGGGGGCTGGGACTCGCCGCATCGGACTGGCCACAGAGCAGCAGCAGGCCGAGCCTAATGTCCCCCTGTGCGTCAAGGCCGGCGGGTCGAGCACTCTCATGAGAAGAGGGCAGCGGCAGGAGCAAGCGGACATGGCGAATCAGAAGGGGAAGATCATGTCGTCATAACTCCGTGGAAGAGAAGCTGGGATTTATTTTTTCGAGCTAACGAGAGTAGAACTGGCCATGTCGGTAGTAGACAAACCAGGTTTACCCTTTCCTAATCCAAACATAGTTTTTCTTCAACTCATTTGTAACGGAAAAATCATCAAAACCGGTTCTACTAAAAATCGGCTAAAACTCGTTTTCTATAAACCTGCCTCTAAAATTTGTTATCCAAACAACCACTTAGGGCTCAAGGAAAGCATATTTTCAAGTTTTGAAAATTATGGAAAGAAAACACGGCGTAGATAACAGGTGTATGTGTATACTTGGGAAGTTTGAAACTTAATTAAACATCACCACATGTGAAAGTAAAAAAAAAATCACAAAATATTTTAGTGCGCGTACTAAGTTACAAATTTCATAAGTTAAGCCACGTAACTTACGTTTACATGGATCTCACAGCAAAATCGAATGAGATAGTCGCTACAAACCACATCATTTGCGTCGACACTATAGGAAGGGGAAGCTACGCCGATGGCCGGTCGCTACGCCAACGACCAAACGTCGGGGCCGTCGACGTATCCATCGTCTAGGCTAGCCCCGCCAAGCAGCCGTCGGCGTCGGCATATCCTATGCTACGCCGACGGCTGCCCTCGGCGTAGCTATTTTTTATTTTATCTCATTAAACTTTGAAAAATCATAACTAAATCTAATTTGGAAAAATACAAATAATATATCAAAATTTGCAGAAAAATAAGACCTATCTATCTACACTTAAATATTACACATTTATAAATAAAAATTAAGTAAAACATAAAACATTATATATAGTTTAAAACGGGCATAAAAATTCAAAAATGATCGAAACAATGCGAAACCTTCGCGTGATGTTATATTATGTGACATGGTTAGAAGGAAAAATATCAAACTTGGTATATTGATTATGTCTCAAAGAAACCTTCACAAAATGACCTATCTCATTCGAGGTTTCTTGGCTTTCGGGTCAAATGACCAATGTTGTGGCTAGAATCAAGGCATAGTTTGTGATAATGTGTCCATATTGTGCATACATGTGCATCATAGGATGGCGAAAAATGTTGAAAGAGGAAGCTTTCCTTTTTTGTCACACCAAAAAGCCATTTTCCATTTTCTATTTTCCGAGCATAAAAAACAAACGGTTTTGTAAAGCAACCACCAAATGGCTAATTCAAAATACTACCACCATATTTTACAAAAATACTAGCCACCTTATATGGACAATGTCCCAACAGGGGGATCCGAAACATTTCCATCCATCTTTGGTGAAAAAGACAAATTCATGTCGAATCGGCAGGAAGTGCGTCAGATATGAACTACAGGTACATGATCTGATGCTCATGTTTTTTTACAAAAATCATTTTTAGGTTCAAAATATGCTATTTTATCAAAGATCCAATGCAAGTTTAGCGAGGCTCGGCCCCAAGCTAATAATCTTCATGTCCGCCGTTTGACAAAGTTTGACGATAGTTTAAAACGGACATAAAAAAATCAAAAACGATCGAAACAATGGGAAACCTTCGCGTGGTGTTATATTATGTGACATAGTTATAAGTAAAAATATCAAACTTGATATATTGATTATGTCTCAAAAAACCTTCACAAAATGACCTATCTCATTCGAGGTTTCTTGGCTTTCGGGTCAAATGACCAATGTTATGGCTAGAATCAAGGCATAGTTTGTGATAATGTTCCCATATTGTACATACACATGCATCATGGGATGGAGAACAATGTTGCAGGAGGAAGTTTTCCTTTTTATCGCACCAAAAATCCATTTCCCATTTTCTGAGCACAAAAAACGGAAGGTTTTGTGAAGCAACCACCAAATGGCTAATTCAAAATTCTACCACCATATTTTACAAAAATACTATACCACCTTATATGGACAATGTCCCAACAGGGGATCCGAAACCTTTCCGTCCACCTCTGGTGAAAAAGACAAATTCCTGCCGAATCGGCAGGAAGTGGGTCAGATATGAACTACAGGTACATGATCTGATGCTCATGTTTTTTTACAAAAATCATTTTTAGGTTCACAATATGCTATTTTATCAAAGATCCAATGCAAGTTTAGCAAGACTCGGCCCCGAGCTAAGAATCTTCATGCCCGCCGTTCGACAAAGTTTGACGATAGTTTAAAACGGTCATAAAAAATTCAAAAACAATCGAAACAATGCGAAACCTTCGCGTGGTGTCATATTATGTGATATAGTTATAAGAAAAAATATCAAACTTGATATATTGATTATGTCTAAAAAACCTTCACAAAATGACCTATCTCATTCGAGGTTTCTTGGCTTTCGGATCAAATGACCAATGTTATGGCTAGAATCAAGGCATAGTTTGTGATAATGTGTCCATATTGTGCATACACATGCATCATGGGATGGCGAACAATATTGCAGGAGGAAGTTTTCCTTTTCGTCGCACCAAAAAGCCATTTCCCATTTTCCGAGCACAAAAAACGGACGTTTTTGTGAAGCAACCACCAAATGGCTAATTCAAAATGCTACCACCACATTTTACAAAAATACTATACCACCTTATATGGACAATGTACCAACAGGGGGATCCGAAACCTTTTCGTACACCTCTGGTGAAAAAGACAAATTCCTACTAAATCGGTAGGAAGTGGGTCAGATATGAACTGCAGGTACATGATCTGATGCTCATATTTTATTACAAAAATCATTTTTAGGTTCACAATATGCTATTTTATCAAAGATCCAATGCAAGTTTTCCTTTTGATCGCATCAAAAAGCCATTTTTCATTATCCGAGGGCAAAAAGGGAATTTTCTAAAGCAACCACCGAATAGCTAATTCAAAAACGGAGGGTTTGTGATTAGTTGATATGGATATCATATTTGGATCCCTCTCATTTTTCTGATCAATTTAGACATATTATTTGTTAAATTCCGATTTACAGATTTAAAGATATTAATTATTCCATATTAAATAGAAAAATACAAAAAAGTAAAATTATTATATTTTTATTTGAATTCAATAATATTTTTACTTATTTATTAATGTTTACTTAAATAATTGTTTGTGATTTCAAAAAATACAAACATGTGACATGATGATATAAGAGTTAATAGGATTGATATCATAGTATTGATAACAATGTATGAATTACTTTGCGGAAACAGATTATGAAAGAACGAGAAAGTTAAGCGTGCTAGAGTTGAAGTAGTATTAGGATGGGTGACCGGCTGAGAAGTTTGACCAAGACTGCAATTTAATTAAATATGAAATATAATTAGTGTTAAAAAATGGTCAAAGTGAGAGATTAACGAGTCAAACAATTTAAAGATTTAAAAAGTTGAGAAAAAAAATAAAAAAATATATTTATTTTAAAAAATATATTTTTACAACATGTCGACGGGCTATACCGACGGCCGTTACGCCGAGGACAGAGGAGGCTACGCCGAGTGCAGCCGTCGGCGTATCATACGAGGACAGCCGTCAGCGTATTATACGTCGAGGGCATACGTAGCGCGCGTCCTGTAATGCGAGATAATGATTCCTACTCCTATTCGATCGTCCATCACCCTCCCCCGGCCGCCCTAGGCGTTCGGTGCCGAGGAGAGCCGTCGACATGCAACATCTTCGAGAAGAGCCCTAGCCCCTAGGCCCCTAGCAGTTGCGGCTCGCACGTGCTCAAGGGGAAAGGTGGTCAATATCGTATTTCACACGCTATGATTGACAGATGATTGAGGTATGTGGCCGGCCGAGGCAACCATTACTACAAGGGCTGTATTTCATACCGTACAGAACTGCATTTCATTACTACACCAGACGTACAGAAACAAACAAGTGAGTACGTATTGGTGATCACCGTATCTCCTTAGATCCGATCAGATGGAACACCGGCAGCACTGTCTTTTCCTTCCTTGTACCGTGCCTGCCCGGTCAGACGTAACACAATGCCAACAAATGTCCCATCGTGGCATACTGGCATGACCATCGATCAGACTCGATCACAGGCAGAAAACTAGCCGATTGGCCGAGTTGATGGGGGCGGCGTGTTGGTGTTTGTTTTTCCTCTTTGGGGAAGTTCGGGACTAGCTGGACTTTCCAGAAACGGTAAGAATGATGAGCTAGTATATATGGCAACCAATAATATATAAAGCTATACGGTTACATATTGCCTGACGTGTCGTTCGAATACACGGAGTGTCTTTTGGGGAACAAACTGCACCCGCATCTTCCAATTCCGTAACAACCTTGCCGTAGGTGTAGCATTATTGGCCGTTACGGTCTCGCCGGCCGTTTGGAAACGAATTAAACTAGGGTTGGATAATTTGTCTCGTGATGAAAGCTTTGCCTGCTCTATGCACATTGGAATTTCAGGAGAGAAACCCTTTCACTAATTTGGACCCTACCGTACCCCGATCGATCGAGCTTCTTAAATCTGGATGCTAGCCTCTGATAATCGAGCAGAACCGGTCTCTAGATCGCCAGCAGACCTCCTATCTTCGATCGCGACGAGCATCGGCCAAACACCAACATACGTGATGGCCGACGCAGCAGAGAACGGCTGCAACTTCCTCGTGGTGGCCTACGGCATCCAGGGCCACCTCAACCCGGCGCGCTCCCTGGCACGCCGTCTCGCCGCCATCGACGGCGTCACGGCCACGCTCTCGGTGCAGATCTTCGCCCACCGCCGCATGTTCCCTTCCTCCTCCGTCGACGACTACCAGAACCGGGAGGACAGCGACGGCGTCATCTCCTACATCCCCTTCTCCGACGGCCAGGACGACGGCAGCTGGCCCACCGGCTCGGACGAGGAGACGGCGCGCCGCCGCAGGGCCTCCATCGAGAGCCTCTCCGACGTGGTGCGCCGCCTCGCCGCCGCGGGGAGGCCGGTCACCTGCGTGGTGTGCACGCTCAACATGCCCGCGGTGGTCGAGGTCGCGCGCGCGCACGGGCTGCGCCTCGCCATGTACTGGATCCAGCCGGCCACCGTGCTCGTCGCCTACTACCACTACTTCCACGCCCACGGCGAGGCCATCGCCTCCCAGGCCGCGGACCCGGCGTGCGAGGTCGCGCTGCCGGGCCTCCGCCGCCCGCTCAGGATCCGCGACTTGCCGTCCTTCATTGTCGACGACGGCACTGGCGCCGGGAGCGACCTCTCCAAGCTGATCATCCATGGGTTCCGCCAGCTGTTCGACCAAATGGACGAGCAGGAGATGATGGTGCTGGTGAACACGTTCGAAGCGCTGGAGACCACGGCTCTCGAGGCCATCCGGCCGTACATGGATACAGGCGTCTTCGCCGTCGGCGCCCCCACCGTTCCTATCTGCGGAGCCGGAGATGAAAATGACAGGGTCCACCTCTTCATGGAGGATGAGAAGAAGGGGTACGTGGCGTGGCTGGATGCCCGGCCGGCGAGGTCCGTGGTCTACGTGTCGTCGGGGAGCCTGCTGACGTACAGCGTGCGGGAGGCGGAGGAGATCCTTTTTGGCCTGCGCCAACTCGCGCGGCCGTACCTGTGGGTGGTGCGCCGTGAGGGGCGTTCGCCGGAGGTGGACCGCCTACTCCTCGAGGAAGCGGCGAGGGCGGCGGATGGCATGGTGGTGGAATGGTGCGACCAGGTCCGCGTGCTGTCGCACCCGTCTGTGGCGTGCTTCGTGACGCACTGCGGATGGAACTCCACGCTGGAGGCGGTGGCGTGCGGCGTGCCCGTCGTGGCAGCACCGAGCTGGTCAGACCAGCCGGTGAATGCGCACCTGCTAGAGGAGGAGTGGGGCGTGGGCGTCCGGGCGGAGCGCGACGCCGACGGGGTGCTAACCGGCACGGAGCTGGCGAGGTGCGTCGACCTGGTTGTCGGCAGCGGTGAGATGGCCACAGCGGTCGTGGCGAACGCGAGGGCTTGGAAGGAGAAGGCCCGGGAGGCGGTGGCCACGGGCGGACCGTCGGAGAGAAGCCTCCGAAGCTTCGTCAAGATGGTGCAAGAAATGGATGAATTCGCTCGACGTGCAGAAGAGATCCTCTCTACGTCCCCAGCTTACCCTTAGATTCCAAAGTAGCAGCACGACTGGCATGAATCTCTCATGGAAAGTGCAGAAAACATTTCTTTACAATAATGAATTTCTGAGAGCAAATTAAGCTGGAAGTTTATTTCAGAATTAGGCTTTCTTTTGCTTGCGAAAGGGTTTCAGGGTCGGTGTCGAAATATTTAACTAGATACATACAAATCTAGATAAAATTGAAGCCATTAATATGGATCGGAGAGACTATAAATTTTTGATCCGGGTGAAGGAGCAGATGCTGAAACCAGTTAGGCTAGGCAGGAGCAAGCTGAAGTCCTACATTTTAAAAATCATACGCAAAGGAGCACTACGAATATGAGCTAAAACAACATTGGCAAAGAAAGACCGTCAGCACGAACAGCAGCAGTAACAAACACATGCTTCTAGATTCAGCAACAGCTGCTGATCTGCAAGACAAATATTAACCATTGCTTTGCCAAATAGGACGGAATCCATGATTGTGCTTAAATCTGTTTCAGCGGTTTTCTCGGCGATTTCAAATTTTGATAGAAATGCAGCAACAAAAGGCCATTGGAAACACCATGTCCCCAATTTTCCAACTACATCTGAAAATGACGACTTACCAGATAACCTAGTTGGGAAACAGAACAGTTAAAAGTTTTCTAAATAGCAACATTCTGACGAGGCCTAACAGAGGACATCATAGTTCCACCAAAGAAGAAAAGAACATAGTACGCTAGTACATTAGCCGAGGTGGTTTTGGCTAACAGCTTACATCACCTTCATCCATGGAAAGAATGACGCATCCATCAGAAAATACATCGGTACGACACATGGTCTACGGTGAGCTCATTGTCATATGTGAATTTGACCACGGTTCCCTTGCTAAGGCCATAGTAGCGAGCAACAGCATCCGTCTCTAGCATGCGGGGCAGCTGAAAGATATAAATACCAAATTCAGTAAAGTGATGTATAAGTACTTAATGGTAAACTGAGGTCGCTATACTAAAATAAAAACATGCAAGGCAAGAAATCTAATAACAGATGCAATTAGACATGCCAAGAGTCCACGTGAAAATTGGAAATAGACATTCCAATTCAAGAATCTCTTTACCAGTTTGTACGAAGCCCTGTGATATATATGAAAACACTACGTGGATAGATAACAAACTAGGGGGCTCCATAATAGATCTTCTCTTAAAGCTGGTGATATTTCTCATCTGTCTAAATAACATATTCTATACACTGGACACAAATATTTCATATAGAAAGAATATATTTGACTGTAGACCTCAACTTCAAATGTGTTGCCGGTTAAGTTAAATCACAAAAGCCTTTGTTTCCATATCTTGGCCCTTCCTCATTCGGGTCCTTCAGCACCTCAGGTTTGGCTGCCAGTTTATTGAGCTGATCTGTATCAGTCTCTCCATCGCATCTTCCAAGATCATTCACCGGCGCGGACTGTGACAGGGTGAACCGCTTTGGCCGACGCTGTTCTTGTGTATCATGGAGGTGCTCAATGCTATCCTTCGTCATGCTGAAGATCTGGGAATTCTCTCTCCCCTGCCTTGTGTTTGATTCCGGACATCTATGTACGCTGATGATGTCGTCATGTTTGTTAGTCCTGCTGGTCGGAATTTGAGCTTTGTCCGACATGCTCTTGAATCTTTTGGTGGCGCCTCTGCCTTATGCACTAATTTTGGGAAGTGTTCAATTTCGCCAATCAGGTGCACTCCTGAACATCTAGCTGTTGCAACTGCACACTTTCCCTGCGCCGTGAAGCTGTTCCCGTGCACCTACCTTGGTATGCCGTTATCATACAAGAGATTGGCCAAGGCTAGCTGCAGCCCATCATCAACAATATCCGCCGCCGGCTATTGCCGTGGCAAGCTTCCTTCTACACATCAGCCGGACGCCTAGTACTCATTAAATCTGTCATCACTTCTACGACGATCTACCTATCCATTGCGGTGAGCCTGCCTGCCTGGCTCCTGCAATTTCTCGAAAATCGGACCAGGGCCTTTTTCTGGAAAGGATCAGATGCAGTCAGTGGCAGGCAATGCCTTGTCACATGGGAAAAAGTGTGCCGGCTGGTGGAGTACGGCGGGCTAAGCATGCTGAAACTCAAGATGCTGGGTTTTGCGCTCAGAAGCTGTGGTTGCAGAAGCTGCACTTGAGTTGCTGGTCTGACCTACCACTCTAGGTTGAGCCGGAAATGCAAGTCATGTTCGACGCTTCCATCCGCGTGGTTATTAGAGACGGTAGCATGGCGCTATTCTGGACTGATGCATGGCTCAACTCTACTCCCATCAAGAATTCAGCACCAGCACTATTTGCAGATGTGGCGACTCAGGCCAGGAGCACATGGAGGAGGCGTTGCTTGATCAACGGTGGATCCGTGAGCTTACGGGTCCTCTCAGCATCCAGGTGCTGGTCCAATTTCTTGAGCTGGTAGATGCGTTGCAAAGGATCCAGCTTTCTCCTGGAATTCAAGATCATGTCGAATGGAATTGGACGCCTACAGCTGCCTACTCCGTGAGCTCCGCCTACAAGGCCTTCTTCGCGGGGCTTGAGCTGTTCCCATGCGGCAAGACAATCTGGAGGACGTGGGCACCGGCGAAATGCAAGATACATGCCTAGCTTGCCATGCAACAGCGCCTCTGGACAGCA
This sequence comes from Avena sativa, assembly GCA_916181665.1. Classification (NCBI taxonomy): domain Eukaryota; kingdom Viridiplantae; phylum Streptophyta; class Magnoliopsida; order Poales; family Poaceae; genus Avena; species Avena sativa. The sequence goes on from OV702296.1 coordinate 227,155,346, forward strand.
GATTGACGACTACGACACTCTGATTGAGTGGTGGCCTGACGCAAGGCGACGAGTCCCTAGAAAGCTCAGCAGAGGCTTTGACGTGCTTGTCCTCCTCATGGTGTGGACCGTGTGGAAGGAGTGTAATGCTCGTGTCTTCCCGCGATCTGCGGACTGTTCACACCGTCTGCCAACGGATCGCCGATGCGGTTGAGCTATGGAAGATTTCAGGCGCTGTAGGGCTGCAAAACCTCTGGAGATAGCTATCTAGCCAGGTTGTTTGGGGATTTTTTTTTCTTTTGCCATGATTTTTAGGTTGCCCAGCCTCTTGCTTCACGGTTTGTAACCGCATCTTTTGATGCCAGACTCGCAGTTGCTCTATTCTCTTTTTCTTCTAATGCAAATGACATGCAAAGCTTTTGTGTGTTCACAAAAAAAAAGTTAAATCACAAGTACATTACCCAGAAGAGAGCCAACTGGATAGTCACCCCAATTAAGAATTAACTAGCTCGCTACCCATGCATTTTCGCAGCCAGATTTATTATGTAGTTATATTTGATATTGTTTCATTACCAATCATTTTGTTCTTGTGACTAGCTTCTATCTTTTCTGCTCTGTTCACTGCTAGATTGGCTTTTTGATATATCAAATAAAGGTGGAGTTTAACTCAAAAGCACTTTTCAAGAAAACAAGTATGGTGTTTGATATAAATCCTTCCAATTAATGTATTGCCATATTAGCTTTAAATCATTTTAATACTATTTTAATCATAAAAACATATATTTTAGTAATATATTTAGTGATAAATATGACCCACGTGCAAAACAAAATACTTATGTAATAATGTAACATTTCCACCTTTCACTCATCATAACGTGGTTGTGCTAGTTTTTCCACCAAGAACTAAATCTAGGCAATGATGCTTTTTGTCTATACCTTGTGTTATTTTCCTTGAACATCAACCCGCATATCGTAACAAAGAAAGTGGAACACAAATGCAATATTGCACGTGCTCTTCTTACGGTACCAGCCATGGTTGCGTCTCTCAAAAGTCAAAATAGAGTAGTATTTTTATCCAAATATATGTACCCAAATGATAATTTGTATCTAGAATTAATTCTAAAAAATCACATAAGAAACCTTTGCCACTATAGATGTTACTCTTTGTCTATCCAATAAAAGTTGCATTGACTACAGAATTCCATAAGTAGATCTAGCTCATCTACACCGTTATGATCAGGTCCTTCACCACACTCAACAATGAAGAAATGTCATCCTGTATAGACAAATGTGGTGGATTCTTTTACTATCATCTTAAATTTGTATTCTACCTATCGTCAGCAACTCTGGTAGCTTTGATTAATGTTTCTACCAAACATGCAAATCCCTGGTAAAATTAATTTTCAAATCCATGGGTGGTCGTTGTTTGATGGTCGCAATATCACGCTCCAGCCACAAAATCTGTCCAGCCAAACGATGGCAGACTTGTGAGACAAGTGTTTCATGGATTTTGGTGCCCGGTCCGATGAGGTTGTGTTTGTCTTGGGGCTTTCTCTTTAGCCTTTTCTTTTCCTGTCTTTATTTTCTGGCCAGCCAGATTTATGCTTATCTCTCACGGTTGACTCCCAATTTGGTAGAAATAAAAATAATTATAAGTTGAAATGGATTGCAGTAGCATGTTGCTTACACTGCACATTCCTCTTAATTGCAGTTTTGTATTTAATTAGTACTGTGAAATTTGACTTACTTAATTTACTAAATTTTGTGCGATAGTCAATCATCAGAACCTCATGCTGTATAATGTTATATGAGGTGATAGCGCATCGCAGAAAAAGTAACGTAGAAGAAAATAATTAGCACATTATACCAATTTGTGCACCAGTGTGAAGATATAACAATTTCCCGTTGTGTTTTGTTTAGCCATCTCATGGAACCTCATGAAAGGAACATGCGTGCATGTACGTGTTCCTTTGGTCAGAACCTTACTGCCCACGGTCCATATTAGATTTCATATGAAACCCTAATCTCTAATCTCTAGTTGCACATGTTCGCCTTTTCCTCACAAAGTGCAGTCATTGTACTTTCCTTATTATTACCGTCTTCCTTATCCGTTTTGACCCGATTCAAAGATTCCACGTGATCTGATCCTTAATCCTGATCGAGAATTTTCCGTTTAAACTTATAAGTTATTCTTCTTGTAATATCCACCATTAAGATATCTTAATACTCGATAGATGAATCTCCACCACATGTTTTCTATTGTCTTAATAATATAATAGATAGATGTATCTTTCACAACAACATCACATAATTCACATCAGAAAACAACAAATTATGCTGTATTGTAGCGAACCACGGAAAAATACCTGGGAATCCACCACATTGTACTCCTTCAGCAGCTTGGCCTTTTCTTCTGCAGTCAGCACTTCATGCTTGGGCTTCAGGACATGATTAGTCATGTTCACCAGCAATTCTGTGATCTACATTGGAGAGCAGGGCGCATCAATTCGAGCATGTAAACTGTATAATGTTAATACACAGTATAAACCAGTAAAACATCAACTGTGTATGACTAAAGTCATGAAATTGTGAATAAAGATTTGAGAAAAAAAAGCATAACTAGCAGAAATATAGATATGTTGCACTCTGATGATAAGTAGTATGAGTGCATATCATTATGGTCGGTATCAATACTGAATGAACAAAATCTAAATAAAGTTACTTGATTTTCTTGTTGAAATGACACTATACTTACAAGCTACTACCTCCGTTCCACAATATAAGTCTTTCTAGCAAGCTGTTTTAGTTTGCTAAAAAGGCTTATATTGTGGAACGGGGGAATACAACATAAACAGGGCTGTTCTTGCTGAATTTTTATTTTGCAATGCATAAAATGCGGATTTCAAATTTCAACAAATTAAAGGAAACTAACCTGGAATACATCCACTTTAAACTTGTTTTCCTTGATAGATTCTCTAACCCTAGATGTTATCTTGCCCTGCAAAATCAGAACCAGGCAAGACAAGTTCTCTTCTTTGATTCGGCCATACACCTCCCGTATAGCTGTGATTTTAACGGGCCCAGGCGGGCAGAACACGATCCGCACCTGAGTTAAGCACATAGTTAGAGCGCATCTACTACCCCCGACATCAAAATGGTAAAGGGACAGGGGAAAATGAAGTACCTTGTTGGAGGGGTCGGAGGCGAGGGTGGTCGAGAAGGAGAGGCGCTCGAGGCGCTCGATCTCGGTCATCTCGGACCACCACGCGCGGAACTCCGGGAGGGTGCGGGCGAGCTCGGCCTCCGGCACGCTGTACCCGCGGTCCCGCAGCATCTCTAGGGCGGTGCGGCGCGCCAGGAACAGGCGCTGGCTCTCCACACCGCCGAAGTCGACCATGGAAGATATGCAGCCGGCGACCCCGTGGGCGTCGTCGTAGTGGGGTGGGGCGGCGTTGGAGGCGGCGGAGCTCTCCGCCGAGTTCATGGTGAGCGATGAATTCTGGGAGGCGATGAATTGGTTCATTTCTTTCCTTTCCTGTCTTAGGATTAGGAGTTGGACCGTGAGAAAATTGGGGTTTTGGGTGGAGTTAAGTCCCTCTGTTTGTGTGGGTAGCTCGATTTACCGATGCGTATTCGGAATTTTCAGAATTTAAGCTACTTGTCAATTGAGTTGATTTAGTATTGCTTCGGTTTCAAAATAGATGTTTTAGATTTGTCAAAAATTAGATGAACCTATATACTAAATAGTGTTTATATTTATTTAAAATTTAATAAATCTGAGACATCTATTTTAGGACGGAGGAAGTACTAAATTTATTGTCGAAATTGAGATGACATGGACGACACATGGATATTGGTCCCACTTGTAGAACAATAACTGCCCTAAAGATTTACACTTAGCCCCTCATGCATCTAGAACTTAGAAATGCGCTCTGCATCTACTCTATTAACCTGTGGATGTTTTGGTTCTAGACATTTTTGTTATGTTCGAGCAAGGAAAAAAGGAGACGACGAAGAGAGAGGCGATGACGATGGTGATTGCTTGACCTAATACAGATATATGCGTGTTTCATGGTTATTTAATTGTTCATCCCTTCTTCTAGCTGCAATCTCAACTGGTTAAGCCTTAGCAAAGTTTTTCTTTAGTGGAGATTGTGGTTAGAGATGAGGATGTTCTATTAAGATGATATGTTCTCAATTCGCTGGTTAATTGTATATTCTTTCTCAAATCCCGTTGTAGCATTGTTAAGTGGGTTTTTAGCATGGATGGTTGATATCTTACTTCAGTATCATGCTCTTCTTCTAGCTGCAATTTCAATAGATAAACTTTTGGTTTCCCACTAAAATTATAGTTAGTGGAAAAGTGTATTTACGTATTTACTGTATCAATTCATTTCTGTTTTAGGAATACAATCAATTTGATCTTATTTCATTCAATTTTTCCAATCACTCAATCAATGCTTGTTTAAGGCCGTGCATATGGTATAGATCCTTAGTTGTTGTCTGTGATGCCTCTTCACTGAGTGTGCGTGCACAAATGGTAATCAGGCTTCTATGTGTGTGCTTGCTACCTAACAACAAGATCATTATCCTACATGATCTGCTAGTGCTAACTACTAGTGCTATTTCTATAATCCTACCCCTCCCTAGATCCAAATGATCCTTAGCTACCAATTTTACTATTATTCTACCCATCCTAAGAGTTCTAAACTAAACCTTTGTAGTTTTCTAAATTTGCTTGATGAAGATCTGTAGTAGCTCCCGCCTTGTTCTTCCTTTGGTTCTTGAAGTGTTCTTCAAGTTCTCCTTTCTTCTGCTACCTCTCAGATCTCTCTCTAACTAGTGTCTGTGTTTTTGGTCTGAGCTAGACCAGTGAGTTGTGAGATCTGGGGCCTCAGGTGGTCAGCTATTTATAGTGTTCCCAAATGGATGCGGTGGTGACACCTTGGACATGCATTTAGGTGATTCGCCCACTTAGATATAAGTGAAACCGTCTTTGTTGCTTAATTTATGGGTAGGTGACATGGTACTTTTGGTGGTTAAGCCCATGATGGTCTTAACTCATGTGTGTTTGCCAAATTTGGCATATGGTTTCTATTGTCATATGTGCAGATTCAATGCATCTATATATGTCTATTTAGGCATATCGGTTGAGTTTTGTCATGTACTGGTCTTGGACAATGACAAGTGTAATTTCATTTATTAAATAGTAGTTTTAGGTTTGGATTTTCTTGATGAGGCCTTGCTATTTCATTTGGATGAATCTTCTTAGTAATGGTTACTCTGAAGTTTGATTGGTTTACTTATTTGATTGCTTGTCATTTTAATTCTGGTACTATTATGTTCTTATTTGGAAATCAAAGCCTTTGAATTTCCTTTACTGGTTACTATTATGATAATAAAGTCAAAGGTTTTTGTATTATGATGACTGTTACTTCTACTGGTTTAAATTTGTTAGTTGCTCTAGTTGGAATTTTAGGTTGGATTGCTAATTACTACTTTTCCTTTGGCTTGTGTGTTGGAGTGATGAACTGTGAAGTATTCCTCCTCCAACTGTATTGTTCTTTTTTAAGGAATCCAAGGCTTGGGTAGTTTCTAATTTAGTTGTGGTTTTGTTGTTAGTTTCTTATTCACGGAAGTTCTTAGTACTTGTTTTCTGGTGGTTCTTCACTGTGAAATGGTTCTGGTGCTTCCTACTTTGCTACATTGGTTTCTACAGGTTTTTTATTGATCTGGTCTTAGTGATCTATGACTACTGGAAGTTATGTTCTTTGGGTTTTTCTCATGTTATTTTCATCTGGTCTTTGTTTGTTATATTCCTAGGCATGGTTTCAGGGCTAGTTCCTGGAACTTATTTTTGGTTCCAAATCAAATGGATTCACCTTTGGTCACGAAAAAATGTTCCTTGAAGGGAACCAAGACTCACCGGGTTTTACGTAATCAAAGGAAACACGTGTAGAGAATTGTCCTTTCGAAATGACCATATTTAAAGGATTAGTTAATTCCGTTTACATGGTGAGTATTTTATATTCCACACAAATAATTCGTGTGTAGTGCCGAGGAAGAAAATTTTAGACACTTCCTCAAGTACCTTATTTAGATAAGGTCTATGACACTATACGAGAATATAAACATGTCGAGAGTAGATATTAGTTTTTTAGTTGATGGTAGATACTTAGTTTGGTCTTTATTTTATCGTTCATATGACATAAAGCATACCTTTAGCGAAACAGAATTTAAGCGATGTGAAATATTAATGTTTTTACATAATTATGTGATATCCTTTTTATACACTTTAATATTCACATGTATTATATGTGTTACATTATATGATTATATGGGTTGCGGGTAAAAAGGTTAGACCGTAACAATGCACGAACATTCAGTCAACGGTAATTTTCGAGGTTTATGTTGGAGTCTCTACAGCTAGCCCATATAGAAATAGAAATATGACTAAAACGCTTTCTCTGCTGATATAATCTTTTTTTTTGCGAATAAAAGTTTATTAATCAAAGAAAGGAAGTATTATCATGGTTACAAGCCAACTTAATGATATCTCTGGTCCACGATGGATCCAGACTTTGGTACTCCGGATGTTGAACCCCATCTAGCTAGTGTATGGCTCACTTTATTCATCGCCTCGCTTGACATTCTCTCCCTCCCTTACACATATACTTTTTTCCAAAAGAAAGAAAAGTTTTTTCTTCTAAAAAATGATGTACTCCTAATCTCCTACCAAGATCAAGTCACTTTCTCGCGAGGTATTAGCAGTGGGGTACAAATAGTTGCACACAAAGAGCAAACACATACAACTAGTTGCAAAATGGGGCCAGAAGGTACAAAAAGTATACATGCGGATTGGAATGGGTACAAAACGTTGTGCAGCCGACACGTGTATGCCATGCGGTGTCATGTCATCTCTCCAACCTTGGCACGTCCATTTGCAGAAAACCCCCTACGGATTCCCGTATTTTGGCATGTTAGTTTTTTCCGTGATGGAGGCCAGTTAAGACACAGACAATCGACCGCACCACGTGGTGCCCTGTCTCCCCACATCGCACGCCTCTTCTGCCTTGCCTTTGCCACCTTCTACCTCGCCTCTGCCACCGTCCAACGCCGCTTCTTCTGCCTGAGCTCTGCCGCCTCCTCGCCACGATGCCTAGCTGGAACAACGGGGAAAGTTCCAGTCAGTCGACGCTCGGGGTAAGTTCCCCTCTCTCTCTAGGGTTAGGGTTCATAGCAATTTGGGGGAAAGCCATGATTTTTGCTCGAATTTGTTCGATTGACGATAGACTACGCTCATAATTCGGTGTATATGTTTGATTAGGAGTTCATGGCGATAAATTATGCTCCAGATCGCTGTGATGACCCCAATTTCAATGGGATTGCCAGGGGGTGCACAGAACGGTGTCCGGGGCATAATCTGGAGCCAAGAGATGTGTTGCATTTGAAGGCACAAACACAGGTCGAAGATTTTACATGTGTCCTATTGAGAATGTGAGTTTTCTGCCTACCAATGCTTGTATTGTGTGCCTTTTACATTTGTACATGGAGCCAAAGAGATGAGTTTTCTATTACACTTGTTAGCCTTTTATTGTGCATATGCTTATATTTTGTGCCAATAAGATCTACATGCACTGCTTGTAATTTCTCATATGCTAATATGATCAACAATGTGTAGCTCCTACTCCATTTTCTACAGAATTCTACAAGAATGTGTAAATGTCTTGCATACATTGGCTCCATATGGTCATATGCATTTTCTGCATATGAGCATATGCTTATATTGTCTGCCAATTTCATGTGCTTTGAATTGTGTTTTGAAAAAAGCTTTGAATTGTATGCACTGAATTTATGTGCATTTTTATTTGTAGGATGCCTTGAACTATGGTTTTATATCTTGGGTAGATGACCAATATTGGCCAGATGCCCAGCAGAATGCTTTGGCAAAGCTCTGGTCCATGTATGATGATGCCAACACTTGCAGAATTGAGGAGAGGGTGGAGAATGGTGAGCTGCTATCTCAACTAGCTGAGGAGAAGACCAAGGCTGAGAAGAAATATGCAAGCCTGATGGCTGATGTGGGTAGGTTTGTGGATCATTCTCAGAAGAAGGTGATGGAGCAAAACTTGGCACTATTGAATGGTAAGACTGAAATTGAAGTTGTGGAGATGGAGAAGGAGGGATTCTCTGAAAACTGCAGTGGATATGCTGAAGCATGTGCAGAAAACACAGGCAGATGTGATGAAGATAAAGGAGAAGAAATGGGAGGAAGAAAGGGATGCTCTCAAGGCTAAAAGAAAAAAACTGGAATACATGTTGTATGATCTTCTCAAAGTTGGTGATGACAACAAGGAGAAGGTGAAAAGGATCAAGGCCATAGTTGATGAGTGATTTAGAATGCAATGTCTTAGAATGCAATGTAATGTCATTTTAGTCTTTTAGTTTCTATGCCACAAGCATGCATTGTCTTAGAATGTATGTAGTAAGGTGGGACCAAGAAGTTGTGCAATTCATGTTGTAGTACTTGTTGAGTTGCTGTTAAATTTGAACAAGTAATGTTGTAGTATTTGTTGAGTTGTTAAATTTGAACAAGTAATGTGCTAGAAGAGTGCAAGATTTTATGCTGATTATTGTGAAGCAGATCACGTTTTGGATGAACAGTGCATTGCCATCATGTATTATGTTGAAGTGTTCCATTGTGTTGTAACATCAGCACATTACAATATGCATTCAATATGTACTAATTCAGCATATAAACCCTCTCCTCTACTCTGCTCTATTCTCCCCTGTTCTCCTCCCTTCTTTTCCCCTTCGGTGCAGAAACCTGTTCTCCCCTGTTCTCTACGCCGTCAACGATGGAAGTGCAGTGGAAGGAGGAGGCGGTCTAGTACCTGCGCACTACGCTGTTGGCAGTGCAGCGGAAGGAGGAAGAAGCGGTGGTGTTGCTTTATTTGTCTTGGGTGGCGAAGGAAGAGCTGAAGCCGTCGCGGTCCCTGGTCGAGCTTGTACTGCTGGGGCCAGAGCTGAGGCACAGGGGTAGCAAACTCGTCATCAGTTTATCATCGGACTTGAAGAGGAGGATGTTCGAGGTACATTCCTGTACATTGGCATTCATCAGACCCCAAGCGACAGCGTCCATCTCATCCACCGAGCAAATGTCTGAGGTGATTAAGATCACAAAGCTCGTAGGACAGAAGCACCATTGTTTCAGTTTATTTCTAAGCAAGAATTTGAGGTTTTGCTCGAGCAATGTCGTCAGTTCCCAACTCCTGAACTTATAGTGCCACCGTCATGGGTTCCTGGAGCTACAGGGCTGCACATCCCTGGGTGCTCCTGCAAGTGTCGTCGGATTGTTGACAAGTACGCCATAAGGGGTCCTAGTGGTGTTGGAAAGATGGGGTGTGAGACGTCGGATGTTCCAGGAGTGGTGAGCACAAGTTTACCCAGGTTCAGATCCGACTGCGGTGATCGGATCCTACTCCTGCTAGCAACCCTAATATATCGGCGTAAGCCTGATGTTACAATGAATTACAAGAGAGGTTCGCCTGTGCGAGTTGATTGTGGTGTTACAATTTGTTGTGTTGCCCTAAAGGCTCCCATAGGGCCGGTTTATATAGTCACCGGGGCCTAGGGTTACGGGAGAGACCTATCCGGATATGTTACAGAGTCGGTAACTAGATACAGTTTGGACTATAAGTAATACTACAGGCCTAAGTCGGTAACTCTTCTGGGCCTTGTCGTAGCCGAAACTGGATCCTTCTCTTTCTCTGACTGGGCCGCCCATGAAGCAAAGCTCTAACCCGTTGGTGGGCCACCCTGGTCAGCGAGTCCTGTGGGTATACCCGGAAAGTATATCCCCAACAGTAGGCCCTGGAAGTCTCCAAGATTCAAAGTCGAATAAATCGTCTAGCTTGATGGTTTCTTCGTCTTGAGAACCTTGAAGGGTTCCCAAAAACTTCTTTCATTAATGTAGGATTCCGAGTCAGTTGAGACGGATATGTTTTGTTCTAACTTTAGTCTTTCCTTGCTCAGTTTGAAACATAAGCCGGTTTTTTTAGTAGCATGCGGACTGACAACTTTTTAGACCAGGTCGTGTCACTGACAGGAGTCCTATCAACACAACCATTGGTGGGTACGCTCCTTACGGAATAGAATGCCGTTTCAATGCCTATGCGAAAATCGAGGGGACGGAAGAGTCGCGAGGAAGCTAACTCCCCCTCTCCTATACGCGTGGCGCTAATCGTGCGTGTTAACGCACGAATCTTGACACAAAGACAAATAGAAGAGGGGAGAAAACCCTTTATCTTAGATTTATCTCTCCGCCAATTAATTCATTGCCTCCTCGTACTCCTCAATAAATCCGCATCCGTTCCCATCTCCACACCGTGATAAAAATCTCTCTCCCCCACCAGTCCTTTTCCTCTAGGATCCATGGCGTCTGCCTCGACCACAGGAGCGGCGGCGGGTTTGTCGGCATCGGAGGAGAAGAAGATGCGGGGTCTCTGGATCCCTAGAGCCATGGATGATGCTGAACTCCAGGTCATGGAGGACGAAGGATTCATCATCGCCGACGCATGGCGGAGCGCCTCAGGGCATGTTGTTCCCGCCCCCGCGCGACGACGAGCGGGTGCTGTTCGGCACGCACGTCGAGCGCGGCCTCATCTTGCCACCGTCGGACTTCTTCGTCGAGGTCCTCAATCATTATGGTGTGCAACTCCATAGCCTTCCTCCTAACTCTCTGCTCGAGCTTAGTACTCATGCAGCTTTGTGCGAGGGGTTTCTTGGCATTAGGCCAAGTCTCACCCTTTTCCGGTACTACTATGGTACCCGGAAGAACTCCATCAGCGTCGGTGTGCCTTACACCACCAGCACCCTTAGCTTAGTCCTTAGGATGAACCGAGTCTATCCTAGGATTAATGCTAGCGAATCCATCAAATGTTAGGCCGGAACTTTCTTTTATCACAAAGATATTTCGGCTCCTGGAAAGGCGGAAGGTCTTCCGGCGTTTGCCGACGGCACCGCTATCCACCAGAATTCATGGGAGGCGGAGGCGTCGGAGCTGTCGGATATCTTGATTCTTGCCAAGAGGCGGATTGAGTTTCTGATGAAGCATGAGGGCCTCCGTGGATCCGACTTGATCCACTGCTGGTTGGAGCTTCGGATTCAGACTCTCCAGCATCATGGAGATCGCCTCATTCACCAGATCACGAGCGACAAGAAGGACAAGATGCGGGTCAGTTCGAGCCAGATTTCGGCAAAAGACTACAAGACCCTTATGCAATATTTGATCAAGGAAAGAGTGGAACTAAAAGTTCCAGAATGAAGATGTATACGACCAACCGTCCTCTGACTCCGGTAAATATTTCGACTCTGCTTTTGCGTTTAGTCGTTCTTTTCTATTCTTTCTTCGACTCTGTTTTCATCGAGGCTTTTCGTCTTTGTTAGCTCGACAAACTCTCCGAGTCTAAGCTAGCTCCACTAGAGGGCTATCCTTCAGACGATCCGGATGTGACGGAGGATGATGAGGTGTAGGAAGTTGTCGCCCCCGCCTCCAAGAAGCGCAAGGCGAAAGAAGTTGTTGTTACTGCTGGTAGCCAAGTGCTACCAGTAGTTAAGAAGTAAGCACCCTATATTTTATTTTCAGTACTCTTGTACCTTTATTTCTTTCCAGAGCACGCCTGATATTTAGGATTTTCGTGTTCTAGAGCTAAATCAGCTTTCAAGAGTAAGATCAAGCCGAACAACAAGCCGTGCAAGCAGATGCGTCAGCAAAAGCTTGTGATTTCCCCTGCCGTGCCGCCACCAACTCCATCTAGTACTCCATCAGCACAGGAAGGTTCTGCCCTCCTGATGCTAGCAACATCTCAAAAGCCCTGGTCACCATTGATGATCAGGCAACTAACAAGGGTGAACCCGTTAAGGATAATGATCCCATGGTAACATCTACAGGAACGGTGGATAAAGTGGGTGGCTCCGCTGTCTCTAGCCTGAAGAGGAAAGAAAAGGAAGAGATCCTCAGACTGGCTCAATCCAGTCTTGAGAAGCAAACCTTGACCCTAGAGGCAGCGAGCCAGGAGCAGGAGGACGTCAAGCTGGTCAGCCTCCTGGACCAAATTTTGGTTCGATATGCTAAAGTCGAGTCTGGCGAACTCCCAGCGACGGATGTTCCTTCCCTCACCCTTACCGAGAAGGTGTTTTATAGCACCAAGCTCGGATTTGAAAAGTTGCACCTGGAACACATTGTAAGTTTTTGATTCTTATTTGCATTTATTATCATATCCTCTAGCCCCAAGCATAAAGCCGGATAAACATCATTGGATCCGAGTTGATGCTTTTAGGTTGCAAAAGAACGATGTAGTGTATCCCCCAAGGCTCGTGCTGTAATTTTACTTAGTTAAATTTACAACCCGAGTCTTAGTAGCCGTCTCACGGTATTCCGTCTCTAAACTTACAGAAAATTGCATCTTCCAACCAGGAATTGCTCAAGAACATTTGCAATAAACGCAAAGAAATCAAAGCTTTGCGCCTTGAGAATTCAAAGTTGAAATTGAGAAAGATGAAGCAGAAGGTAAACTTTCCCGACTTCCTCTTTGTCAGTTAACTTTTTTTTGTCATAGTCAAACTTGTTTTGTTTGACTGATATTTTTTCCTTTGCAGAACTGTTGTGCCAGTCCAGGAAGATGGTGGAGCAATCCGAGAACTTCATGGTCTTGGAAATATAGAATGCTGAGCTCCGGGACAAGCTTGAGAAACTAACTTTAGAATCGGAGAAATCCATAGCTTCTGTACTGGAGTCAAGCAATCATGAGACCGTGAGGCTCGAGAAGCTAATATCCCTCTGAGATATAGAACTAGCTGATCTCAATAAGGACTTTGATATTTAGAGGGATATTGCCCAGGTCACATCCAGTGAACTAAACTGCCTCCGCAAGGAGCATGCTCAATGGAATCACTCTATGCTAGGTAAGATTTTCGAATCTTTCTTTTTATTGATTTTTCAACTTCTTTTCAGTCGAATTTTGATTGTTTGGTTCTTTCCCAGCCCCCTGAATCTTTCCGACTCTCCTACCTCCGAACCTCGTGTAAGACCCCACCTTTGTAAAGGTAAAGGTCCCTGTGATTGCAATGCTATTCCCTGAATCAAATGCTAGCATCCATAGTTTAAGATGAAGTACATAGACACAAAGGTCTTTATTACATCATCATTCCAGAGATAACATAGTATTTTACAACTCCATAGACATAGGCTAGTACAAGAGTTCAAACATAAGTAAATAAAGTAAAATCTTCATCTTCATGTGCCATAGGCAAACATGTTGAGTGTAGACTCATAACCCTAATCCTCATCAGAGTAACCTGCAACATCACAAGTTACAGCCACAGCGGGTCAATACATTGGATTAGTATTGGCAAGTGATACCTTAGTAGAATAATAGTTTCTAGCTTCTATATGAATTTGTCTAAGTGTAGCTTAGGCTTGCTTTGCTCAAAATAGGTTTTCCTATCAGTTGAAAAACACTAAGTTTTTGTTTGACAAAAACTCCCAAGGAACCACCAATAGACATTGGTGAACCTTTACCCTTGTTCAACCACAAGTTTTTAACTTAGAAATTGGGATGAGGAGATCCTTGATAGCTTCAATGTCTTGATGCTCAAATTGTCCGTTGCCGGGGACACGGCTAAGTACTTAGATTTTTCCTTCTCGAGAGGTGGTGCACTTTCCCCACAAGACTCGACATGCATCGAGACGAGATCTTTCAGAAGCCTTCCCTTAAACCAAATGGACGTGTTCCAACCTATCACCCTACCATCATTTGTCCATCTGGCTAAGTTATTGCAACCTATATGATCAAGGCAGAGCCCATATGCCATGTGGTTGTACTAGAAGCTTCTAAACACTAAGTATCCCAAATCCCTTTATTCCTGGATGGCTTTCCACAAGTGTGATACACAAGGTAGACCATAGATATGGGCCTTGTGTAACCACTCAACATAACCCAAACATACCATTCCACCTAGGTGATTCATTCACTTAGTTGTTTTATTAGGCAAAAAATAAGTCTCTGACTTAACAAAATTTCCATAGCATGTATATAATCCACCCTTGTTTGCTACTAGATAGGCTAAGCATGATAATAAAACAAGTATCTTAACTTAGAGAAAATTCTACCAAGACTACAACTACTAGGATTTCCCATAGCATAGCATATAGATACTTAGCAAAAATTTCATGCAAGCCTTATACAAAATATCACTAGTGCATAGTCAAAATAATAGTACAAATTCATGAAGCACCACTTGCCTTGGTAGTTGGGGGAGTAGCAACAATCCTCACAATCACAATCACCACTAGCACCAAAATCTACACATAAAATGATAGCACCAAATTTACATTCAAAATAATCAAGCATAAATATATGAATGCATGCAAATGCCATGTGATGATTTTTCTAAACTAAACAAGACAAGTAAAACAGTTCTGAACACAAAACCAACTATTTATAGCCTAAATAAACTTGAATTTGTTTTAAAATCATTTTCTAAATAATTTATATAGCCAAAATAGGCCTATAATTGTCTCTGCATAAAAACCCATTTTTACAGAAACAAAATACAAAACTAAGCCCACAGTAGTGTAGGATTTATTTTTGTGAATCCATTTATATATTATTTGCATTTTTTGGAAAAACAGAACAAAAGTTATAGAATTTACAAGTTTGAACAATTTAAAAGATTTAAAACAGATTTATAATTCAAACCACAGACGTGTGGCAGCGTCTGATTGGTCTATACCGCTTCACGTGGATCGTGCCTCCGTGCCGTTGGATCAAGTCAGATCCAACACACCAGATCTATGCGTACCCCTTCACGATCTAATCTAATCTTGACCGTTGGATCTAGATCCAGCGGATCTTAGTGCTTCGACCAAACGCGGGCGGCGCAAATGGCCACCGCGGCGGCTGTGCGTCGGACGGCGATGTTCTGGCGATTACAGAGGGTACGAGAGGGACTACTGGTGCTTACCGAGGTCGCGGAGACGCGGTGATGCTCAACGTGCTCGCGGACGGTGCTGGGGCACACAGACACGGCCGGAAAAACCTCGTCGGAGTTCGCTCTCGCGTCGGGTGTTCACTGCCAGAGACGGAGGCGACGTTCTATGGTGCAATAATATGAACGGAAGGCATTAGGAGATGCACAGAAGTAAGGCGAACACAGTCGTAAGGACTAGGGGTCAAGGGGCGGTCTGGTTTTACCGTGATTCCTCACCGGAGTTGAGCGATGCTTCTGTCGTTCGCGGAGCTCGATGGAGACGATGACCTGGGGCGTTTTAGAGCAAACAAAAGATGTGAGGAGATGTGCACGGGTCTGACAAGCAAGCTCGCAAGAATGAGAGGTGAAGGAGAGCACGATGCTCACCGGAATAGGTCGCCGGAGTCGTTCGGTGCTGCGGCGGTGCAAGCAAAAATTCACAGAGCCTGGCGGCGCTACTGGCTTGCTGAGTTGGGGGAAATGGTCGCGAGGAGGAGTGGTTTAAGTAGCCAGAGCTAGGTAGGGAGTTACTCGGCGAATGAACAACAATTAACTAGCGGAATCAACGACAGTGATGGGGGAGCAAATGGCCGGAGCTGGTCGCGGGCGCGAGATTTGGGGAAGACAGAGCCTGGCGGCGCTACTGGCTTGCTGAGTTGGGGGAAATGGTCGCGAGGAGGAGTGGTTTAAGTAGCCAGAGCTAGGTAGGGAGTTACTCAGCGAATCAACGACAATTAACTAGCGGAATCAACGGCAGTGACGGGGGAGCAAATGGCCGGAGCTAGTCGCGGGCGCGAGATTTGGGGAAGATGATGAGGTGGCAGTAGGGGGACACTGTCAGTGGGAGGGGTACAGCGAGCGCGGGTGAGAGAGGGGGGAAGGGGAAATAGCCAGGTGGGCTTAGTGGGCTGCTTCTGCTGCTGGGCTGAATGGGTGGCGCCGGCCTTTTTCTTTTTCCTTACTCTTTTTCTTTTTCTATTTTGATTTTCAGGAATCCAAATCAAATCAAATTCAAATGATTTTTAATTCAAATCAACTCTAGATTTTTGTAGTACAAGACTTGCATCCATTTGTGTATAAAACATCACTGATCTATCAAATGCACTTTCATATTTTGAAAAATAAAATAAAACCATTGCCTTATTTGCATAAAATAATAGGCATAACATGGTTTATTATTTGAAATTTCTTTTGGAAAGTTTTGTGTAGACCAAATGCTATGAATGCATGAATAAAATGCAAACTTTTACAAATCATGATTTTTGGGATGTTACACCTCGCCTCAAGCGCATTAAGCTCATCGAAGATATCTTGTACGACTTCCGCCAAACTCTTGAAGAGGCTGGCGAGTCCGTCAAGCTTTCCGACTTGCACACAATGTCAGTGCACGAGGTGAGGGACAAGGTTAAGGAGATTCCAAAGCTTATCAAAGACTGGAAGATCTCCTATGCTCGGACTGCTGCTCAGACTGCTCTTACCATGGTGATGAGCCACCATAGCGAGATGGAAATCTGGCATGTCACCAAGGGTATTGACGAGGAGGAGGATGAGGGTAACCCACATGACATCAAGGCCATCCAAAAGCTTATGCGGGTTATGCTTGTCGTGTGGCGGAGATGATCAATTATTCTACGCCGTTCTTCGGATCCGTCGCCGCGCCTCTCTTGCCCCAAGAACCGGAAGCCAACATTGCTTTCGAGTCTGATATCAAGGGCGACAATGCTGTCGACTCCAGTGCTTCACCTGCTTCATCACCACCACCTGAATCTGCAGCATAAGCAGTTTTGATGCATTATTCTAAACTTATGGCAATATAATGATGGAAACAATGTTTTATTTTATGTTGGTCCTGTAAAAACTACTGCTTTTACTATCATAGCACTTTATGCTTATATATTTTTTATGCATGTGCTTGAAATTTTTTGAATCACTTTTTGTTTTATGCCTATACTTGTCGTTTTATCTGGCTCTCTGCCTCGTCCCTTTCATGGGTCGGCCAACCTTTAGCACGGAAACTTTGCCGAGCAACAGAGCATAATTGCTAAACCAGTTTAAACTCGAAACAAAGCCGGCTTCCAGTACCAACAACTCATTACTCAGAAAATACCCGCGTCTAAGCAATTAGATAAAAAATCAAAGTATAGACAATAAATTAAATTTTGTACCCTAAGGTAACCTTTTTAGATATTCAAAATTCGTAACCAGAACGAATCATGAGCATAAAGTACTTTCAAGAATTTTGGGATTTTTCAAAAAATGACATGCTCTTTTGGAAATAAGATGGCAAAAAACTTCTCAAAGATAACATATGAGGATACCAATACTTTATTTCACTTTGAACATGTATATATATGATTATAAGGAAATATAACTAAGAATAGAAGGGACGTAGCTGTGCAATATTCCATGGACGGTCTATTTGATCTGGGTCTGTGCTTCCACCAACTCTCTTTCTCTTCCGAGTATCAGGTCTTTCCTTGACTGGTCTCATATCGGTTAAATAATATGAACCATTATGCAGAACTCTGCTAACCATAAAAGGTCCTTCCCAAATCGGGGAAAGTTTGTGCTTTCTCTTTTGCACAAGTCGGAGAACCAAATATCCTTTTCTGAAAGAACAGTTTTGCACTCTATGACTATGATACTTGTGAAACTTCTGCTGATATGTTGTAGATCTCTATTCAGCAATGGCGCGTACTTCTTCGATTATATCGAGATCATCTTGTCGAGAAACTTTTGCATCTTCTTCGATATACGCTTTGACTTGTGAAGACCGATGAATTAGATCACTTGGAAGAACTGCTTCTGCACCATAGACCAAGAAGAAAGGAGTATAGCCGGTTGATCTATTAGGAATTGTACGTAAGCTCCATATCACAGACGTTATTCTTCCGCCCAAGCCCCCGTGGCCCGACAAAGCGGTGCCTCGAGGCGAGGTCGGATTCCTTGTAAAATAAGACCATTGGTTCTTTCGACTTGTTCATTAGCTTGTGGATGTGCGACTGATGCAATATTGAGTCGGATCCCTTGTTCTTCGCAGAATTCGACAAGTTCACCCATGGAAAAATTGCTTCCATTGTGAGTAATTATATTGTGCAGATATCCGAATCTGATGATTATGTCCTCGACGAACTTTCTGGCTGTGGCTCCATCGCAACTTGTTACGGGTTTAGTCTCAATCCATTTTGTAAATTTATCCATCATCACTAGTAGGTGAGTAAATCCACATTTTGCCGTGCGAAACGGACCCACCATATCAAGCCCCCAGACGGCGAACGGCCATGTAATAGGGATTGTTCAAAGCTGTTCAGCCGGAACATGTGCCTGATGAGCGTACTTTTGGCAGCCTCTGCACGTTTTGACTAGTTTATCAGCATCGGCCTTAGCTGTAAGCCAAAAGAATCCATGTCGAAAATATTTTGCCACTAAGGATCTAGCTGCAGTATGGTGACCACACTCACCTTCGTGGATTTCTACGCCTTCTTCCGAAGAAATACATCGCTGGAACACTCCAGAAACACTCCGCTTATAGAGCTCACCATTTATTATAGTATAGGCTTTTGCTCGTCGGACAATCTGCCGTCTCAAGACTTCGTCTTCGGGTAATTTTCCGTCTATCAGGAAATCCAGATAGGGTTTTGTTCAGCTGGGAATTACAGCCAGAACTGCTATTAAAGGTGAGTCGGATTTCGTCGGATAGTCCTCATCAACTCCGACTATGGAGGGGACCCTTAAATGCTCTAAAAAAGCGCCATCCGGGACTTGTTTTCGCACAGAGCCTATCCTTGATAGATCAGCCGCTTCCTCATTTTCTGCTCGAGGGATGTGTTGAACCTCAAAACCATCGAACGATTTAGATAGTTCATCCATAACAGCTTTATACGCTGCCATGTGCTTGTTTGCGTTGCAAATATCGAATACTTGCTGAGCAACTAAATCTGAGTCTCCGTAACACATGAGTCTTGATATGCCAATGTTTTTGGCGATGGGTATTCCATGTAGCTGTTGGAATTATGCCCTAGAGGCAATAATAAAGATGTTATTATTATAATTCTTGTTCATGATAAAGTTTATATTCCATGCTAGAATTGTATTAAGCGGAAACTTTAATACTTGTGTGGTTTGTGAACAACACCGTGTCCCTAGTACGCCTCTATGGACTAGCTCATTGATTAATGATGGTTAAGGTTTCCTAACCATAGACATGAGTTGTCGATTAATAATGAGATCATATCATTGGGAGAATGATATGATGGACAGACCCAAATTAAGCAGAGAAATTAGATCGTGTCATCGTGTTCATCTTTGCGAAGCTTTTCTTATGTCAAATATTGTATTCCTTAGACCATGAGATAATGAAACTCCCTGGTATCGGAAGAAAGCTTTGAGGTCATCAAACGTCATCCTATGAGAGGGTGATCATAAAGGTGTCTCTCAGGTGATTGGAAAGTACCTGTTGGGTTGTATGTATCGAGATGGGATTTGTCCCTCCCAAGTCAGAGAGATATACTTTGGGCCTACTCGGTAATCGATATCAACACCACTTGCAAGCACGTGGTTAAGGAGTTAATCACAAAGTGATATCGGATTACGGAACGAGTAAAGTACTTGCTGTGAACGAGATTGAACTAGGTATGCCGGTACCGACGATCGAATCTCGGGCAAGTAAAATATCGCGAGACGAAGGGAATATATATATGGGATTGATTGAATCCTGGCATCGTGGTTCATCCGATATGATCATAGATGAATGTGTGGGAGTCAATATGGGTCTCCAGACCCCGCTGTTGATTATTGATAGAAGATCATGTTTGCATATTCTTGAACCCGAAGGGTCACACACTTAACGTGTCTCGACGCTCGGATAGATTGGATAATTGGTTTATGAGTTTTTGTTCGGAGTCTCAGATGAGATCCAGGACATCACGAGAGGTTCCGTAATGGTCCGGAGAATAAGATTCATATAAGGCAAAGCAGATTTTGGAGTTCGAAATTGTTTCGGGTTGTTCGGTATTGTACCGGAAGCTTCTAGAACCTTCCGGAGTGGGACCAACGTGGCCCCACTTGTAGGGAGGGGGCGTGGGCCTACGGGGGAGTGCCCTGGCCGCATTGGGCCAGGGTCACAAGGCCCCATAGGCCCAGCCGGCCAAGCCCTAGGGGAAACCCTAGGGGAGCTTCTAGAAGGGGGGGACTTGCCACCCACTCCTCCCTCCTTGGCCGCCGGCCCTAGGGCTTGGGGGAGGGGCAAGGGACAGCCGCCCACCCCTCTATATAAAGAGGGCTGGGGGCGCACCCTCCCCACACCTCCTCCTCAACCCTAGCCGCCTTGCCGCCCCTCTCTCTCTCCCTCCCGACTGCGCGTAGGCGAAGCCCTGCCACAGAAACTCTCCACCGCTTGCACCACGTCGTCGTGTTGTAGATCCAACCTATCTCTCCACCCCACTTGTTGGACCGAGAAGGAGGAGACGTCGAGGTGCCGCACGTGTGCATCTCTCGGAGGCATCGCCACTTGCAGTGTTGGATCGGATCGGATCACGAGGAGGAGAAGCGAGTACGACTACATCAACCACGTTCATTGAATGTTCCGCTGTGCGAATCTTCAAGGGTATGAAGATCTCATCTATCCCCCCTCGTTGTTTGCATCTCCTAGATTAGATCTTGGCTTTCCCGTTCGCATCCATAGAATTTTTTTGATTTACTATGCTGCGAAACCCTTCAGTAGCAGTGCTTCATACTCGGCAATATTATTGGTTGCCGTGAAGTGTATTTGCAACATATAGAACAACTTATCTCCTTGGGGTGATTTGAGCACCACGCCAGCCCCCGAGCCTCCTCGTGCTTTTGATCCGTCAAAGTGAAGGGTCCAAAATTCCGATTCTGGGGGACTTGTGTTTTCTGCCGTCTCTGTCCAATCAACAACAAAGTCGGCAAGTATTTGGGACTTGATTGTTGTACATGTTTGTACTCAATGTCGAAAGCTGCAAGCTCTATTCCCCACTTTGCGACACGTCCTGTGACATCGCGGTTATTGATTATATCTCGCAGGGGAGCGGTGCTCACCACTGTGATCTTGTGCTCTTGAAAATAGTGGCGTAGCTTTTTGGATGCAAAGAACACTCCATAGGCTAGCTTTTGATGATGTGAGTACCGTTGTTTTGATTCTGTTAGGACCTCACTTAGGTAGTAAGTTGACCATTGCACCTTATGCTGGTGGCCTTCTTCCTCGCGCTCGACTACCGTTACCACACTTATGACCTTGTTGGTCGCTGCAATGTAGAGTAACATAGGTTCCTGAGGTTCTGGCGCTGCGAGAACTAGTGGATTTGAAAGTAGATCTTTCAAACTTTGCAGGGCAGTTTCGGCTTCCTGGGTCCACACGAATTTGTTGGTTTTATTCAAGAGCTTGTACAAAGGTGCGGTTCTTTCACCGAGCCGGCTAACGAACCGACTCACTGCCGCAATGCAACCAGTGAGACGCTGCACATCCTTCAGGAGAGTTGGCCTGGTAATATTTATTATAGCCTTGATTTTGTCCCGGTTCACCTCTATGCCTCGCTCAGAGACAATGAAACCTAACAATTTTCTGGCTGGAATTCCAAAGAAACACTTCTTCAGATTTAGCATCATGTCGAATTTTCGTAGACTAGCAAATGTTTCATCCAAGTCGGAAATTAAAGTTTCCTTCTTTTTGGACATAACTGCTATGTTGTCTACGTATACATGGACGTTGCATCCGATTTGGTCGTTGAGACAACGTTGCATAGTACGTTGATATGTTGCTCATGTGTTCTTTAAGCCAAAAGGCATAGTTTTATAGCAGAAGGTTTCAAAAGGAGTGACGAAAGACGTCTTAATTTCATCCGACTTTTTCATCGGTATTTGGTGATATCCGGAATATGCGTCAAGAAAACAGAGTAGTTTCGATCCTGCCGTTGAGTCAATAACTTGATCGATTCTTGGTTAAGGAAATGGATCTTTTGGGCATGCCTTGTTCAAAGGGGTATAATCAACACACATCCTTCAATCAATGGTGTCCTTTTTAGGGACGAGTACAGGATTTTCCACCCAATCTATATGGATGACCTCTGTTATGAAATCCGCTAATTTTAGTCAGGCTAATTCCTTGGCTATTGCTTTGCGCTTTTCATCACCAAACCGTCGTAAGGACTGTTTGACGGGTTTGGCGTCAGGCTACACATTAAGAGAGTGCTCGGCAAGTTCCCTAGGTACTCCGGTCATGTCAGAAGGCTGCCATGCAAAGATATCACTATTGGCTTTGAGGAACTCGACGAGCGCACTTTACTATGCGTGGCCTAAGCCTACCCCTATGTTCGTCGTCTTGGAGGGATCATCTTACTTCAGCGATGTTTTCTTCGTCTCTTCCGACGCCTTGAACTGTAAACTTGGCTTCAACACCTCGTTCTTCATAGCGGGCATCTCGGACGGATTGATGGTCTTCTTGATCTCCTGGTACTCCTAGGCCTGCAGCACGGCTTACGCGAAGGCAACAGATCCTTCATCGCACTCTCGCGCCTTCCTAGGATTTTCTCGTACGGTGATTACGCCCTTTGGACCTGGAAGTTTGATCATGTTGTAGATGTAACAGGGACGAGCCATGAACGCACAGTAAGCCGGACGTCCAAAGATGGCGTGGTAAGCACTTTTGAACGGTACCACCTCAAAAGAGGGTGGCTCGGTCCGGTAATTGTCTCGGGTTCCGAATGTCACAGAGTAATCTCACCCAGAGAATCCGCCTGTCTCCCTGGTATAATGCCATGGAAAGTTACACTGCTGTAACTCAACTGGCTCTCGTGTAGCTTCATGCGGTCTAGCGTCTCGACGTAGAGGATGTTGATGCTGCTTTCACCGTCCATGAGTGTTTTAGATAACTCATAGCCATCAATAAGAGGATTGATGACCAGAGGGTACTTTCTCCGATGATTTGTTTTCCTCGGGTGATCTGAGCGATCAAAGGTGATCGTTACCTCTGACCAATCCAGAAACTGTGGAACATCCGGAACCGTGGCATTAAGCTCATGAAGAACTGCCTTCTTGTCTTTAGTAGGTTGGGATCCAAGGAAGCAGACGTATGCATCTTTTTTAGTCGAAAAAGTCTTCTTTCCATCTGACTTGGGCTCTGCAGCGGTTTCCGCTTCTTCCATGTCGGAATCTTCCTTGGGTTTCTTTCCTTTCTCGGAATTTTTCTTTCCTTTTTGTCGCTTGGCTCTGTAACCAGCAGATTCATCTTTCTTGATGTCGTCATTGAAACGACACTCGGCATTTGTGTGGGTAGATCCTCCGTTACTATCCAAGTGGTGGACACAGGGATTATTGGCAATGTCGGTCCAGGTTAGGTTCTTCCGGGTTGCTTATCTCCTCTGCCCTGGATTCGGGAAGTTCCACGACCTCTACCCCGGCCGCCTCCGTGCCCTCCTAGTCCTCCAGATCCGAACGTTGCCTTAACATCTGTGTTGTCCAGAGCCGTCTTTTTGTCCGAGGTGTTCTTGCGTTTCTGAGCTTGTTTTGGCTGTTTGGCTGCATTGGGATTGGCCAGAATATTTAGCAGCCCTTCTGAATCATCATCGGCATCAGCATATTTGCTTGTCATTTCTACCATTTCTCCCAAATCTGTGACATGGTCATGCTTCAGTCTATGACATAAAAGTCCGACTGGAATTCCTGCAATAAAAGCTTCTATCGCAGTTTGCTCGTTTACTCCTTCGCAGGAGTTCTTCGTGTCGATCCATCGTCCGAGGTAATCCAGGCAGGTTTCTCCAGGTCTTTGTGTGCAATGCTACAAGTCTCTGACTGTGCAGGGCCTCCCGTATGTTCCCTCAAAGTTTGAAAAGAACGCACTTTGCATATCATACCAGTTGTGAATTGAATTCTCTGGAAGTTCATTGAGCCATGATCGAGCCATCTTCCTCAGCATGAGCGGGATATATCGGACTGCAACTAGGCTGTTTCCTCCTTTGGCGATACAGCAGGACTGGAAGAAATCCTGGAGCCAGGTATCTGGCCGAGCTGCGCCGTCATAGGGCTCAATGTGTTTGGCAATACCAAAGTCAATCGGAAATTTGGTCTGACGTATGCGTGGTCCAAAACATTTGGGTCCCACATACACGTCTTCTTCCTCGTACCGCCGCACTTCTATGTTTGATTCAATGCGATGGAGAGCGTCGTTTGGTGAGAAAGATCTGTGCCTTGGAGGCTCACGGCTTCTGTGCGGCGGAGTCGAATTTCTGCTTCTCCTTTCTCCATTGCCGCCTCCACCCCTACGGCTTCCATGGATGCGTCTGGATCCTTCATGGTCGCTGCTAGGAGGCGATGGTGGACCTGGTGGATTGTTTTCGGCTGGATTACGTGGTGGCAGTGTGTTGGAGATATGCCCAAGAGGCAATAATAAAGAGGTTATTATCATATCTTCATGCTTATGATAAATGTTTACATACCATGCTATAATTGTATTAACCGGAAACATTAATACTTGTGTGATTTGTAAACATAAAAGAGTCCCTAGTAAAGCCTCTTGTTAAACTAGCTTGTTGGTTAATATATGATCATTGTTTCCTGATCATGAACATAGAGATGTTATTAACAACAGGGTCATATCAATAGATGAATGATATGATGGACATACTCCTATAGTTAAGCATAGCATAAAGATCAAGTCATTTAATATAGTTCATTTGCTATAAGCTTTCTGATACATAGTAACCTAATTCCTTCGGCCATGAGATCATGCTAATCACCATCACCGGAAGGATGCTTTGATGACATCAAACACAACACCGTAACTGGGTGGCTATAAAGGTGGCATTGAGTGTTCGGAAAGTATGGGTTGAGGCACATGGATCAAGAGTGGGATTTGTCCATCCATATGACGGATAGATATACTCTGGGCCCTCTCGGTGGAATGTCATCCAATTAGCTTGCAAGCATGTGACTGGCTCACAAGGGATCACATATCACGGGAACGAGAAAGGAGTACTTATCGGTAACGAGGTTGAACTAGGTATGCAGAGATACCGACGATCAAAACCTCGGATAAGTAAACTATCGTGAGACAAAGGGAAATTGGTATCGTATGTAAGTGGTTCATTCGATCGCAAAGTAATCGTAGAAATATGTGGGAGCCATATGAATTTCCAGATTCCTCTATTGGTTATTGATCGGAAAAGTGTCTCGGTCATGTCCGCATAATTCGCGAACCGTAGGGAGACACACTTAAGGATTCAATGTTGTTGAGTAGTTATGGAATGATGAGTAAGAGACCGAATGTTGTTCGGAGTCTCGGATGGGATCCGGGATATCACGAGGAGATCCGGAATGGTCCGGAGAATAAGATTCATATAAGGAAAGTCCTATTTTGGAGTTCGAGAAAGTTTCCGATGATTTCATCGGAGAGGTTCTAGAAGGGTCTAGAAGATTCACCGGTCCGAAAGGAGAATGGTCCATGAATGTGTCATGGGTAAGTGGAATGATTGGATCACGTCCAAGGTCACTTGGTGTTGGCATATGCAAGAGAGAAATAAAACTCTAAATTGAAAGTCAAACGGGAAGTTTGAAAAGTCAAACTGGAACAATGGTTTCCTAGTGGGAGAAGAAACAAGTCCTTCTCTCAATCCAACTTGGGTTTGTGTTTGGATTCAAACCCACCCCTCCCAAGGCTGCCCCTCCCTCTCATAAATAGAGGGGGAGGGCTGCCCCAAACAACACAAGTTCCAAGCCCTCTCCACGAGCCGCCGCCGCCCGCCGCCGCCGCTCGCTGCCGCCGCGTCGCCACCGCCTTAGCCGCAGCCAATACTTCCTCCTCCTCCCGGATCTCTAAACCCTAGTTTTCCGGGAAACCCTAATCCACCATACTCGCTCCGGCTTAAGGCGAAGCCCTGCGATATCTCCCCTCTACTTCCGACACCACGCCATCGTGCTGCCGGAATCACAAGGAGAGTGCTACAACCTCCGCTGCCTGCTGGAACAAGGGAGAGGAAGGTCTTCATCGAGTACCGAACGTGTGACCGACTGCGGAAGCGCTACCGGAACGCAGCGCCGGAAGGATCGTCTACGCGATCTTGAGATCGGCAAGTGTACGACTACATCACCCACGAGAATCTGCTCTCGTTAACCGCTTTGGAATCTTCGAGGGTGAGTTCCTCTATCGACTCGTTGCTACAATCTAGTAGATAGATCTTGGCTTGTTTGTGTGCATGCGGTAGAAATTTTTTGTTTTCCATGCTACGAACCCCTACAGTGGTATCAGAGCCGTGTCTATATGTATATCTGTTGCACGAGTAGAACACAATAGTCATTGTGGGCATTGATGCTTTTGTTGTCGATTGCTTCTTGTGTACTTTGCATCTTGCGGGATGGTGGGATGAAGCGGCCCGGGCTAACCTTACATGACATCGTTCATGAGACTTGCTCCACGCTTGACATGCAACTTGTATTGCATAAGTGGCTTTGCGGGTGCCTGTTTCTCCCAACATAGTTAAGATTCAATTTACAACGGGTGATTGACAATACTAGTATCAATGTTGTGGTTCTTGTTCGTAAGTTAGAACGACACTTATTGAAAGCCCCAAACCACGTAAAACATGCAAAGAAAATTAGAGGCGTCTAACTTTGTTTTGCAGGGGTGTGCTGTGATGTGATATGGCCATGATTGTGATTATATATGATGTATGGAATGTTCCTTATTGTAAGTCGGCAACCGGCAGGAGCCATATGGTTGTCTTTTAAATCCGTTAAGTCCTGCGTGGCTATTATTCAAGATAGTTGTAATAGTTGATGCTGGTGGAAGACAACCATGAAGCGGCGCCATTGACCTTGACGCCACACCGGTGATGATGGAGATCATGTTCGTGCTTGAAGATGGAGATCGGAAGCACAAGAAGAAAGGCCATATCATATCACATATTATGAATTGCATGTGATGTTAATCCTTTTATGCATATTGTATTGCTTAGTTTACGACGGTAGCATTATAAGATGATACCTCAAGCACAAAATTTCAAGTTTTAAAGTGTTCATCCTTAGTAAGCACCATTGCTAAAGCTCGTTGTTTCGAAGCACCACGTGATGATCGGGTGTGTTAGATTCTGCAAGTGTATACAACGTGAGCAAGCCAGATTTGCTCATGCGGAAGCTAAGGTTTGATCTTGACGAGCCTAGCATGTACATACATGGTCTCGGAACACGGATCACCGAAAGGTAAAGCATGAGTAATATACTAGATATGATGAACATGTTGATTGTTCGCCATTGAAGCTACATCAACTCTCGTGATGATCGGTTTTTGATGTGGTGGATTTGGTTCGTGTGATCACTAAAACAATGTGAGGGATATTGTTTTGAGTGGGAGTTCACGGCAATATGATTAAAAGTTGAACACTATTTATCATAAATTAAATCAAAGTGAATTTGCATAGTTGTTGTAGTCATTGGCATCCGTTTACCACCTTGCGCTTAGTTTTAATTGAGATGATAGAACTATAGAATTCTGGTTAGTTACTTTATGAACTGGTATCGTATTGTTTTGAAGTGTTAATCTAAAGTTTAAAAGTCCTATTGCAAACTTTCAGTAAAGTTCCGGTTACTCCATGAAGTTTAATAATTGGTATTAAAACAAGAGTGACAATTCCAAGTGTTAGTGTATGAGTATCATGTTTGTCTCCATGATTCTTGATATTCAAAGGATTGTCTTAATATCAAGGTTATCTAGGATCTGAAAGAGTTGTTTCAGAAACCATGATGTGTGGTAGATATTGTGATATCTAAAATGAAGTTCTGGTTACAACATGATAGAGTATAATATGGCAAAAGTCATGTTCTCATATTTGATGAGAATTTGCAAAAGGTTGGAGACACTAGTTGTCCTAATCCTCCAAAAGGTTTTGGAGAGCAACATTATACTCGCGATTCACCGTTACAAGCTAAAAGTAGCTTGATCATGGATAATTCCATGATAAGGGTGAATATTTAATGTAGGTAAAATGTTAACTACACCAAGAGATTACTAAAGAAAGGAATTTGAAAGAACACCAAACATTTGATGATGGTGATCTACTTCAAAGTGCAAGTCCAAAGACATTGGTATTTTACTATATATGCTTTGGACTATGTGTCATGTATATGGCTTCACTATTGATATTGATAGATTCTTTCAAACAGAAAAGGAAATACTGAAAGAGAATCTCATAAGTATATGGCAGAAAAGAAAAGACCAAAATTGTTCAGCTTAAGTATATAGATGATATACATGTTATGGATATATTCTTTGCTTATTAAACAATGTGGTTCTTAAGTATTTGATACTGAATTTGTTGGTGTGAATCGTCATATGAAACAACACAATTCATGAACTACAATGGCCTAAGTAACTAGCAAAAGAATATGTGATGATGTTCATCGAGAACAAATAAAGGGTTATTGTGCTGGTTGTTAAACATCAAAGCTTGCCTTCAAGATTTGTTTTATCAGGCATTATGAGAACAAAAGGGTTGTTTAAATAATTGCCGTAATCCATAAAAGATGGATGATATACAAATCTCGTTGGATAAATCACATCCATAAAACTAGTGCTAAAAATGTCGAAAGACAAATTGATTGAAAGATCACTTAGGAAGTTACATCGCCGTTTAAATTATATTAGAAAGAAAACATGAACAAACTCCATGTGGATGGAATTTTGGAGTTTTTGATTTTTGATCAAATGACGCTTGTGAAATTTTCCTAGAGATAATTAAAACTTCGTTCATAGGCCAAAAGGGAATGAATGACTAGCTTATTGGAACTTGTACATATTGTTGTATGAAGTCCATTATGTGTAGTCAAGAGCGATGGATTTCAACTTCATATGCTTTCTCCGAAAATTTGAGTGAATATATGAATATTTACTTAATAAGGATGAAGTATGAAACATTTGAAAAGTTCAAAGACTTTCAAGATGAAGTGCAAAATCATTGTAACAAGAATATAAATAGTTTATGATAAGATCATAATGGAAGATATTTGAGTTATAAGTTTAGCATAATACCTAAGATTTAGGAATCGTTCCGTGGATTTGCATTTCCCAAAACACCATAAGAGTATGGAGCGTTCGATATATGTAATTAAGCCTTGTTTGACATGGTAAGATCAAATGTGTAATTCATAAAACTGCCATTATATTTTAAAGATTAAAAAAGCTTGAGAGACTACCGTTTTTCCACTGAAAAGAGCTTCATCATATCCGTTGAAATGACACCATATAAAGTTATGGTTTGGGATAAAACCCAAGTAGTCCTTTCTTAAACATTGGTATGCTATGCATAAGAAAGATGTTTGCAACCAAAGTCGGATGAACCTGTCTTTGTATAACTGTTAAGTATTCCTCCATAAATACCGGAGACAAAAGTGTTTGTCGCTTAGAACGTCAAGTTTCTTTGAGAAGGAATTTTTCGTGAAAAGATAAGTGGGAGGACAATAGAACTTTGATAAGAATAAAAGAACCTTAGCTATATGTGCAAAGTTGCACAGCGCCGAAAAGTGTTCCGGAGGCAGCAACAATGCTCATGGCTCACGTGCCTCAAAGGTTGCAGTCACAGAGGTCTAAGTTCCTATTGAAACAAGTAGGTCGGTTAAACAATCAAATACCAAGATTTGAGAGTTAAATCATTATTTGACAATAATGATCCGACTACATGCAAAGAAGCGATGATGAGCCCTGACTCCGTCAAATGGCTTGAAGCCATAAAATCCGTGATAGTTCCATACACGAGAAATCAAGTTTTGAACTTGAAAGACCCTCGAGAAAGGTGTAAGACCTTACAGTTGTGTTTGGATCTATAAAGAAATAGACATGGATGTTTCACATCTATGAAATAGTCGACATGTTGGGAAAGAGTTCACAACAATGTTCAAAGGTTGACTATGACAAGATTTGATCTTTCATAGCGATATTTAGTCTAGACAGATTAATGTAGCAACCACTACATATAATTTGTTATGTGGTAGTTGAATAAACAAAACAAGTTCTTCTAAAGGAATTGTTACCTAGGACATGTGCATAACACGGTCCATCGGGTTTTGTTAATTCAAAGGATGCTAAAAGCATATGCAGACTTCAATGGTTGAAGTAAACATTGCGGAGTTGGAATCTTCACTATGATGAAACTATTAAAGGAGTTTAAATTTGTCGGAGACGATGAAGATGCTTGCATTTGCAAGAAATTAAGTAGGAGCGCTAAGACATATTTCTAATACATTATGTGGAAGACATATTGTTGATTGGAAATGATGTATCTTTTATTAACACATATTAAGAATTTCATCCCGATGAAAGACTTAGGCAAAACCCAAATATTTGGCATCAATAGACGCTAATATGGTTGTGCCGAAAGTACATAGATGATGTATTGAATAAGTTCAATATAGAAACTACAAGAAAGGTTCTTGTCGCACAGAAAGGATTGAATGAGTTCAATATTGATGATATATTCAAGTGTATTAACACTTGGTAAGTGAAACAAAGATTCAAGTATAGATTGATACTTGATGTATGAAATCACAAAGAGTATTTATATCAATCATACTGTGATATGTACAAATCCAGATATGTCCTATGCTCTAAATGTTATGAGCATATATCAGAATGATTCATAAGATAATCATTGGAAGATAGTAAAGATATTCTTATGATCTTGTAAAAGAACTAAGAATATATTATTTTGTAGAAATGACAAATAGATGGTTAGTTCATTGTAACTGAATTACATTGATACTAGTTTTGTCACAAAGTACAAATTAAGTTTATCTCAATCTAAACTAACGGTGGCACAATATTATGGAAAGTAAGTTCCATAATGAATTTGGATGAATTCCAAAGTTAAGACATTGTGACAGATACTACAACAGAAGGCTAAGTATATGACTGCTATTATAGCAGCAAAAGAGGGCATTTGTGTCAAGTAGTTTGTTATCAAACTAGGTGTAGTTCACAGTGGGATAGTACTATGAAGATATATTGTACGACAATATTATCAACATGTTTTAACCCCAAAGAACTAAAGGTCACACCAAAGGACCAAATTTGTACGAATCCATCTCATTAGATAATGAGTGATGCGTAGAGACGCAAAGACATGCAATTACACATGGACCTGAAAGTGTCAGATCCGGAGATCAGTTGACCACTAGCAATCGTGTACATACGACACCAGAAAGCCATAGGTGTTGAATACACAAAGGTTTGAAACTAGATTATTGACTCTAGTGCAAGTGGGAGACTGTTGGATATATGCCCAAGAGGCAATAATAAAGAGGTTATTATCATATCTTCATGCTTATGATAAATGTTTACATACCATGCTATAATTGTATTAACCGGAAACATTAATACTTGTGTGATTTGTAAACATAAAAGAGTCCCTAGTAAAGCCTCTTGTTAAACTAGCTTGTTGGTTAATATATGATCATTGTTTCCTGATCATGAACATAGAGATGTTATTAACAACAGGGTCATATCAATAGATGAATGATATGATGGACATACTCCTATAGTTAAGCATAGCATAAAGATCAAGTCATTTAATATAGTTCATTTGCTATAAGCTTTCTGATACATAGTAACCTAATTCCTTCGACCATGATATCATGCTAATCATCATCACCGGAAGGATGCTTTGATGACATCAAACACCACACCGTAACTGGGTGGCTATAAAGGTGGCATTGAGTGTTCGGAAAGTATGGGTTGAGGAACATGGATCAAGAGTGGGATTTGTCCATCCATATGACAGATAGATATACTCTGGGCCCTCTCGGTGGAATGTCATCCAATTAGCTTGCAAGCATGTGACTGGCTCACAAGGGATCACATATCACGGGAACAAGAAAAGAGTACTTATCGGTAACGAGGTTGAACTAGGTATGCAGAGATACCGACGATCAAAACCTCGGATAAGTAAACTATCGTGAGACAAAGGGAAATTGGTATCGTATGTAAGTGGTTCATTCGATCGCAAAGTAATCGTAGAAATATGTGGGAGCCATATGAATTTCCAGATTCCTCTATTGGTTATTGATCGGAGAAGTGTCTCGGTCATGTCCGCATAATTCGCGAACCGTAGGGATACACACTTAAGGATTCAATGTTGTTGAGTAGTTATGGAATGATGAGTAAGAGACCGAATGTTGTTCGGAGTCTCGGATGGGATCCAGGATATCACGAGGAGATCCGAAATGGTCCGGAGAATAAGATTCATATAAGGAAAGTCCTATTTTGGAGTTCGGGAAAGTTTCCGATGATTTCATCGGAGAGGTTCTAGAAGGGTCTAGAAGATTCACCGGTCCGAAAGGAGAATGGTCCATGAATGTGTCATGGGTAAGTGGAATGATTGGATCATGTCCAAGGTCACTTGGTGTTGGCATATGCAAGAGAAAAATAAAACTCTAAATTGAAAGTCAAACGGGAAGTTTGAAAAGTCAAACTGGAACAATGGTTTCCTAGTGGGAGAAGAAACAAGTCCTTCTCTCAATCCAACTTAGGTTTGGGTTTGGATTCAAACCCACCCCTCCCAAGGCTGCCCCTCCCTCTCATAAATAGAGGGGGAGGGCTGCCCCAAACAACACAAGTTCCAAGCCCTCTCCACGAGCCGCCGCCGCCGCCAGCGCCGCCGCGCTGCCACCGGTCCATCGCCACCGCCTTAGCCGCCGCCGATACTTCCTCCTCCTCCCAGATCTCTTAACCCTAGTTTTCCGGGAAACCCTAATCCACCATACTCGCTCCGGCTTAAGGCGAAGCCCTGCAATATCTCCCCTCTACTTCCGACACCACGCCATCGTGCTGCCGGAATCACGAGGAGAGTGCTACAACCTCCGCTGCCTGCTGGAACAAGGGAGAGGAAGGTCTTCATCGAGTACCGAACGTGTGACCGACTGCGGAAGCGCTGCCGGAATGCAGCGCCGGAAGGATCGTCTACGCGATCTTGAGATCGGCAAGTGTACGACTACATCACCCACGATAATCTGCTCTCGTTAACCGCTTTGGAATCTTCGAGGGTGAGTTCCTCTATCGACTCGTTGCTACAATCTAGTAGATAGATCTTGGCTTGTTTGTGTGCATGCGGTAGAATTTTTTTGTTTTCCATGCTACGAACCCCTACACGGTGGAGCCTCATTATGCTGACTCTGATGCCTGTTTCTTCGGGCATCGTCCCTACTTGATTCAGGGCGATCCGGATCATCTCTTCATCCGGCATTGCTAGCCAGACGGCTCGGTGGTGGCATCCTTAGACGATCTTGCTCCTCTCGCTAGCGGCGTGTTTCCGGATCTTCTCTATAGCGGTTGTTTTGTCGACGATGGTCCTGGTGAGGAACCATTGCCCTGATGGAGTCTTCCGATGCAGCCGGAATAACTCTTGCCCAGTCACGTGCCGTCCAGCGAGAGTGGCCGTTTGAGCCGGTTCTTGAATTCTCTTCTTCTCCACGGGGACGATAACGTTGAGTCGTATCCCTGCGAATCCTTACGTTAGCGCTTTGGTCAACGCTAGTGTGGCAAAACTCAGATTTTGAGTCCAGTTTGCCACTAAATGACGCGGCCATTTTCTGCTGCTTTAATCCTTTGTCTAGTAACACGACGCACTGCTGGACTTGCTACGAAGACGGATTGTTGGCGAGGATAGCTCAAGTCGCGGTAGCATTTTCCAACGGTGTGCTGTAGACTCGGATCTTCTCTCCATCTTTTCCGTCGAATAGATCTTTGTGGATATCCGGGTTCTTGTTAGCAAGAAACGGACCTCCCCTTGTCTTGTTTGGATGTCGCTTGAAATCTGACTGATATTTGGTAGGAACACTGTCTAACTGCTGCCTCATCTCGACGATGCGCGCGGCCTCTTCGATTAGAAACAGACGGTGCTTTTCCAGGTCCTCAGCCCTTTTCTCCAGCGCCTCCGGTGTGAGATCCGAAGCCGTTGGGATTGGAATCATGAGATCATCTCCGTAAATTTCATGCGCACCCTTGGTGACGACGCATCCATCCACAGGAGGGTCGATCGGGGTGGTATTAATCGAATCTCCATCCTGATTCTCCATCTCGATCTCTTCATCAACTTTTTCTTCGTTGGTTTCCTCAACGTCCGGCTCTGCCGGTGTCGGATTTTTGTTCTTCTTCTTCTTTGACCGCCCAGTAGCCTTAACGTGTGTACTAGTGGCAAAGACAGCTTTAGGTCCGGTACCGGGGGATAAACTTCCGTCAGTACTTTCCATCATGGTTGGCTTGTGGACCTCGGAGGAATCTCCGATATCCATATCATCCTGCGAGGTGTAGCTTTTATACATTCTATCATATGGACTAGGAGAATTTTCCGGCTCACCTTGCGTTTGCTTGGAGACGTGCTCTTTTTCATACTCCTCCATCTCTTTGTCGAAGTATCGAAGTTCCTTCGACGTGATTGACTCCCGAGGGGAGCCAGGTAAGTTGGCGTTTTATTCAATTGTGTCTAGGACCGAATCACTACCAGCTCCAGCATCGACAGAGTCGGATCCAGTGCTTATGTGGTAGACAAAATAGTGCTTCTTCTTGTTCATGTTCTTGAAGTAGTGGAACAGTTGGGTTTCTGCCTCCTCCATCTCAAAGTTCTCCGTGATGTCGGCGATTGCTTCGTAATCGATGTAGGGGTGTTTATCATCTCCTTCATCCTGTGCTTCAAGGGTAGTTTTTCTGCTACGACGTCCGGTAGGACAGAACCGTAGCGGATATATTCCTCATCTGTGTATCCGATCTCGTTGGAGAGATCAGATCCAGACTCTTCTTCCACCAGGAGTGGGCTGGGTGGGTTTGATTTTCTCCGGGACCTTGAACTCTTCCGCCTCTACGGACAAAGTAGATCCGTATTTTTCTTCCACCATGGTCACCACCTCAAGGGTGGGTTGGGCGCGTTCAGCGAAACTGAGATAGATATCAATCTCGCCGATGGACATGATCGTGTAGGTCGTCACGGGCTTCGAGGCCAGAATCCAGGTCTCGTCGAGAAGGACGAGAGGGACATCACTGGCGTAGACCACGCAACCCATGGCGATAGTTTCGCCGATTCCTGCACGCGTAGATTCCGCCTGAAACGATGCTCCAAAGGTCACCTGCCCCACGGTGGGCGCCAACTATCGTCGGATTGTTGACAAGTATGCCATAGGGGGTCGTAGTGGCGTTGGAAAGATGGGCTGTGAGATGTCGGATGTTCCAGGAGTGGTGAGCACAAGTTTACCTAGGTTCAGATCCGACTGCGGTGATCGGATCCTACTCCTGCTAGCAACCCAGTAATATATCAGCGTAAGACGGATGTTACAATGGATTACAAGAGAGGTTCGCCTGTGCGAGTTGATTTTGGTGTTACGATTGGTCGTGTTGCCCTAAAGGCTCCCATAGGGCTGGTTTATATAGTCACCGGGGCCTAGGGTTACAGGAGAGACCTATCCGGCTACGTTACAGAGTCGGTAACTAGATACATCTTGGACTACAAGTAATACTACAAGCCTAAGTCGGTAACTCTTCTGGGCCTTGTCATAGCCGGAACTGGCTCCTCCTCTTTATCTGACTGGGTCGCCCGTGAAGCGAAGATATAACCCGTTGGTGGGCTACCCTGGTTAGCGAGTCCTGTGGGTATACCCGGAAAGTATATCCCCAACAACAAGAAATAGCTGCTCCCGAAGTGACAGTGCCACCAATGCTTATATTCATAGGAGAAGAAGTACTGTAGTTAGTTGCCTTTTGGTAGTGCAGGTTAGTGTAGGAGAAATAGCTCCTCATGGTTTCAGTTAGTGTAGGAGTAGTGCAGGTTTCAGTTAGTGCAGATAATATTTTGGTAAAGATGTAAGCATCTAAGTTCAATCATGAACTATGGTTTGCAGACAATGTTGGATAATATATAATCAAGTTTAGTCATGAACTATGGTTTGCAGACAATGTTGGAGAATATATAAGTAAGTTCAATCATGAACTATGGTTTCCATTACACAAGTTCATATATGAACTAAGCCAAAAAAATGGAATTGTTTGGCAGCTACACTTCTTGGGTTTGTTCTTGGGTTTCTTCTCAGATTTGTGCATTTTGGGTAAGCACCACTTCTTCTTGGGTTTCTTCAGGCACTGTCTCATTTAGGTCTGTGACAGCAAACCTTCCTTCAGTGTTATTACCAAATAGCATGTAATGAACTGATCCAAGTCCTGTTTTGTATCCTCTTTTCATTCTTTTTGGTGCTGGAGTGCCAGCTTCACTAGCATCTGACTTCCTGGAGGCCTTGTCTTTCCCTTTTGCTTCTCTTTTTCCTCTAGATCTTGATGCACTCCCTCTCTCTTTGAGCTGTTGCACTCACTCTTTCAGATGGTGAACTATCTCTTTCTGCTCCAGTCACTCTTCCTCTACCTCTCAAACTCCCTCTTGTCTGATCAGTAGTTACTCTTCCTCTCCCAGCTGGCATAGCATATCTTGCAGCAGCAACCAATAAAATCTCCTCTGGTAATGGGACAGTTTCCCTTTGTAGTGGTACAAATGAAGCTTCCTGCACTAACAAACAACTAAGTAATTATGCTGAACTGCTAAAATTCAGTGTGAAAATTTAAAGAGTACAAGAAGACAAGCTCCTGGCCCATCCTATATACCATCATGTGGACTTGATTGCTTGGATCATTTTGAGGATTTTGATTTTGAGGGATAATGTGCTGTGCAACGAGAATTTCAGGTGAGAATTGTACTAACAAAGACAATTCATAGAAAACTGCATTGACAATTCATTGAACAAACCTAGAGAATGTGTGGCTGGTTAGGTCCATCCCAATTATCACTATCAACTGCATCTCCTTGCTCTTGATCTTCCTCATAGAACAATGCATTGGCTATCTTTTCCATGTATTTGGCATGCCCTTTCTTATTGTGGTTTGCATTTCCACATATAGAGCAATGCATTGTTAGGCCAGCCCTAGTGAGTACCTTGGCACCATCTTTTTCCTTCTCCTCTGGTGTTTTCTTTCTGTTCTTTTTAGGCCTACCAATAACTTTGATAAACAGTGGTGGATGGACTACACTGCATTCATTTTCTCCCAATGGCATCTAGATCTTAGTGGAAAAATAGTGTGCATATGCCCTTTTGTGTGACTCAATGGAATAACAACTGTGAACAAGTGTTTCAGGCTCAATTCTGTCCTCTCTACAGCAAGCAATTGCATGATGACAGGGTATACCACTTAGCTGCCATTTTTTGCAGTCACAAGTCCTTGCCTGAAGATCAACAATATATCCTCCTACAACTTCTGATGAAGACACTTTGAAGATCCCTCCACCTGCACTGGACACTGGACAGTTCCTGCTCCTATCAGTGTACTTGTCCAATTTCTTTTTGATTTTTGGACAAATTGTTCCAGGCCAATCTTCAGATTCCTTGTTCTTAACAACAATCCTATGCATCATCTTGTGCAACACATTATCCAACATGGAAAGCATAGGCATTTCCCTTGACTCTAAAATGTAGCTATTGAACACCTTAGAATGGTTGTTCAAAAGCATATCACATTTTGGGAAATCACTAAAGAAAGCTTTTATCCATGTATTTGGTTGCAATTCCTCAACCTAAGCCCATGCCTCTTGGCTGCCAGCCTGCAATTTTTCCATCCTTAGTTTCCATTGAGGTATGTTTGTTGCCCTTGCTATGCTCCACAGATCATTTTTTAGTGTCTCCCCCTTATGCTTCTTCTGGAAGTTTTGGTACAAATGCCTAACACAAAATCTGTGTTCAGAATCTGGGAACACTTTCTTCACTGCCTTAATTAGGCCTTTTTGCTTGTCACTCATTATTGTGAATGTGGATGTGTTGGTGATGCCCAAGTCATCTCTCAATGTGGTTAAGAATCACTCCTAAAAAATTGTACATTCCACTTCAACAACTCCAAAAGTTAGAGGGTATATGTAATCATTGGGATCAATGCCCACTGCTATTAGCCGAATCCTCTTGTACCTTGTTTTTATGTGACAACCATCTATGCAAATGAAAGGCCTGCACCCTTCAAGAAAACCCCTTTTGCATGGAGCATAGGACCAATATAGTGTAGCCAAATGTTCCTTGACCTCACCATCTTTAGTGGACTAATTTGTGGTAAGGAAAAACTTTGAACTAGGGTTTTTTGTCCTCAATTCCTGGCCATAGTCACAAAGCAAACTGAACTGTTCTGCCTCATCACCATGTATTTGGATCAGAGCCTTCCTCCTAGCTCTTCTTAACTTCCATCCATTGGGAGTCAGGTTGAATTTTTTCTGGATTTTATTTGAAAATGTTTGTAGATTCATCTTTTGATTGTCTCTGAACTTCTCTATGAAGTATTCTGCTAGAAATTAGGATGTCAGTGCCTTAAGATCCCAGACTCTTTCACATCTGTGTGCACCACAATATTTTCTCACTATGACAACTTCTGTCCTGGTATCCTTTGATGCCTTTATGAACTATGTGCACTCACCTGTTGCACACTTTCCTTTGCACACAACATGAATTCTATTTTGCTCATTTCTAACTTTATGGATCCTAACTCTTTCATTTATGCCGTATGCTTTGATTGCTTTTCTTATCTCTGGCATGCAAGAGAAGACCATGCCAACCTTGAATTGTGGAACCTCCATGTCATCCTATGCATTGAACATTTTGAACTTGTACTTCAACTCCTGCTCTTGCTCTTTACTCAGATTCAGCTCTTCATATTCATACCCTTCATCATCCTCTTCCCCCACCGTTTCCACATCTTCATTATTGTCATCTACATCCTTATCTGTTGTTGCTTCCCAAATGTCATCATCATCATCTTCAACATCATAGTCACTATCATAGAAATCTGAATCTGTCTCTTCTCCTTCTGATTCTTCACTTTCACACATGTCATCAAGTGCAATCTCAGTTCCTGCCTACTCCAAACCGCTCCCACTGCCACTATTCACATTACCATTTGTTGGCTTCTCCAAACTCCCACTGTCACTCTCAAAATTAACATCTGTTAGCTACTCTAATCCACCACCACTACCACTGTTGACATTACCAACTGGAGGATGCACTGGACTGAAATTGAGAATCACATCAGGCCTTAGACCCTTGAGGTAGTTGCCATGATCAACAAGAACATTCAGAAGCTTGTGCTTCTTGGCAGCTACAATCATGGACACAATATCAGAATCTTGCTCAATGCATACAAGGCAACCATCTTTCAGTTCTTTCCCAAGTAAACACCATTACACATTCAAAGCCTCTGTTATTTCACACCCTAGTTCAATGAGGAAATCATGTATCCAATGAAGTGACCATGTGTCACAGTTGCAGTGATCAAAGAAATCAAGTGATCCCCCATAGTAATCAATTTCACCACCTTTATGCAACCCCGTAAATATTCCACCATGCTCTATAGCCAAAGTGAACTTGTCAGGGTCATCACATGCATTGCATTGAGCCAAAATTCAGTAAACAACATCTGCATTTACAGAAAACTCAGTGTTGTATAGCATTTGCACTTTGCCAAAATTCAGTAAACACCACTTGCAAGTAGCCAAATTTCACTAATACTACATGATACATCCACTATGCTTGTAGTACAAATACAAAGAACCATGTCCAATATAGATGTAACATTTACGCACTACTAAAATTCAGCAAAAAAGGACACCTTTTACTGACTTTGCCAATACAGAGTTGAAACAGGGCACTCTCAGTTATGCCTGTAAACATCTGTGACATCCTACACATGCTAGGCATAAAAAAATCTGATTACATTGTCCTACATCACCGAAAATCACTCGAAAATCCATGCCAAAATAGTACCCAAGGGTACCCTATGGAATACCAAAACGAGTTCATGATTGCACACAGAAATCGTGGAAGGATTCTAACACTTCGTCAAAGCTCACTAATCTAAACCAGATCTTAACCTGATCTTTTCAGCGAAGAACCCTAATCAACGGCGGCGGCGGCGCACGAACAGAGCAACAAGAAAAGCAGGCAAAGCAGGCCGATTCGTACCGTAGTCTGGAGCCTCCATACCCCAGCGACGGTACACATGATCACCGGCCATGGCAGCCGTCGAGCCGCGCCGTCCCGATGATCGCGAGAGGGTGGCAGCGGGTGGTGGTGGCGCCGTCCTGGCGCGTGTACGAGAGAAGAAAGCGGCGTGTACTAGTACGAGAGAAGAAAGCGCTGGACAAGAGGGCTGGACAAATAAGAACACAGATCAGGTGGTGGTGATGGGTCCCAACTGCAGATTATGTCCTTCCTAGTTAATTGGTCAAGACATGGGGTTCAAATCATTAAATGCTTGTTCCTGTCCAAATATGATGCTCGGGGTTGTTTCTGCAAAATGGCACATCCTACGTGGCTGACACATGGCTGACACGTTAGCAAGATTGGTATACTTTTTGTACCTTCTGGCCCCATTTTGCAACCAACAATGCTATACTTACGAGCTGTTTCTTACGGATTTTGGTTTACCGGCAGACGTGGGATCACATTGTTGGTTTTCGGTTCCTAGAATCACGGGAGGAAAAAAAATTTAACCAGCCAGGGAGCTACACCTCATCCCATAAGACATCACCGTAACAAAGTTTACCTAAGTCTAGCATTACTGTTTTGCAACTAGTTGTATATGTTTGCTCTTTGTGTGCAGTGCTAATACCTCCTTTCTCGCTGAACAAACGATTTTTTGCAGAATTAAGAGATAAAACAAATTGTTCGACGCATTATTAGCTACTAGTAGTAGATTTTTTTTGGAAAATGATACAGATCCGCCGGGGGATCGAACGACGCGATCCCCCGGGTCTCCGTCGCTCGCATCAGGCCGTCTAGTATACGCGGGTGGGCCCCCAACGATGCAGTCTCCCTTCCTTATCGTTTTCTAGAGAAATCTCCAACCGACAAAATCGCGCATCCTTTCAGCCGCCGGCATCAGCCGCCTTCACCGCCAGCGAAAGCCCGCGCCGCCGGCCGGAGCTCCCGTCTCCTGCTTCCTCCCATGCCCATGCTTCCGACTAAGCCGGCGCCGTTGGCCGCCTTCACCACCAGCATCGCTTTTTTCGCGTGCGTGCTGCTAGTAGAGAGCGAGACCACCAACACCGCCAACCTCCGCATGCCCCACGGTCTCCGCGTGGGTCGCCGAAGGCCGGTGCATCCATGGCGCCGCTCTACCCGGACCTACCTATCGTGGCCTCCATGGTCCCTCTACTCCGGGTCGTGTTTGGGGATTTTGCGGCGCACGACGGGTAGTCTTGCTCCATACAGACGGGACGGTGTTTGCTCTGAGCGATAGTCGGTGTTGCTACTTACGGCGAGTGTCATTGCTCCCTACAACGCGGCGGTTTTGCTACCTACGACGAGCGGCGGCTACTATAATGACATATTTTTTTGCTACAAGTTTTTGCTCCGGCGATGTCTCCAGCAAAGTCGTGTTTTGCTACTTTCGCACAATTATTTTGCTATATGAGTTTTCTAAATTTGCTACAATAGCGCAAACTTCTTGCTACGAGGTTTTGCTACATCCGATTTCTATGGTTTTGCTACGAGGTCTCCGGTGAGAGTCTCCGGTGATGTTTTCGGCAAAGTCTGTTTTGCTACATTAGAATTTTCTTTTGCTACAATAGCGTTGAGTTTTTGCTACAATAGTGTTGAGTTTTTGCTACACGATCTCCGACGAGGTTTACCGGCGAAAGCCTCCGGCGAGTCTCCGGCGAGGTCGAATATGCTACGTTAGCCCAACTTTTTTGCTACACGGTCTCAGGCGAGGATTTCGGTGAAATCTCCGACGAGGTCCAATCTGTTTTTTTATTTCTGGGCCAAACCGTTTTCTGCTACAGTGTAGCAAAAGCGGGTCTAAGTATAGCAAAAGCGGAATTTGGGTGGACACGTGTCCGCACGAGGACCCGGATCATAAGTTTTCGTCTTCGTCTGACGTCTCACTCTCCCCAAGTGGCACTTGAGCTCAAATATATACCCCATGAACGATCACAGCTAATTCTCTCATTGGCATTGATCGCCATCACCATCGGTCTCGCCCGATCGTCGTCTTCCTCCGGAGCTACCTAGCTCGCCTTCGGACAAAATGGCGTTCAACCTGACCGTGATAGTGCCCGACTACGTGCTCGACAAGCGGTCATCCGAGGCTCGCACCCGCCGGACAAGCAGTCAAGCAGTAGCCGTGGGTTCTTCGCCAGGGCGCGACTGGAGACGGACGCTGGCGCCCACGACGTGAGGACTGGCGGCTGCTTCTCTTGTTCTAACCTGGCGTCGGGCGACGCCATAGCTGGTCTGCGCGTGGCGGCGGCAGGCGAGACGAGGGAGGAGCGCTGCGCGGTGTGCCTCGAGGACTTCGACGAGGATGGCGGCGACGTCCACATCAGGACAATGCCCTGCTCGCAGTTTTTCCACGAGCGCTGAGCGCTGCATCTTCCGGTGGCTCCGGGTCAGCCGCGTCTGTCCCTGCTGCCGCTTCCCGCTGCCCTCCGCCGACGAGGAGCGCCTCCAGGACCTGCCGGCGCCAGAGCTGGAGCTAGAACCATTCGTTGATTATTCTGTGATTCTAATCATACTGTTCTGAATTCCCTGTCTATGTTATCTGAAGACGACGATGGAATGATTTGCTTGGACTTGTGATATGATGCGATTTATTAAGAAATGAAGAAATAGTTACATGAGCAACACTCTGTTCTACATCTTTTGCATGCCAATCTCAGCATGATCACGGTTACACTAGATCTAATTACATAAGGAAATCATTTGTAAAATGTACAGAACCTGCTATGAACAATTTATCAGCTGAACCAAAATTTGCCGCGCCGACACGTCGCCCGCCCATCTACGACCGGAAGAAGAATCAGATATATTTTCCTTTTCTCAGTTGAGCAATCACTACACATCTTCTGTGAAGGCTCTGTAGATGAAGTCCCTGAACCGCTTGCAGTATTGCTTG
Source organism: Avena sativa (assembly GCA_916181665.1). Lineage (NCBI taxonomy): Eukaryota > Viridiplantae > Streptophyta > Magnoliopsida > Poales > Poaceae > Avena > Avena sativa. Next base: position 227,198,313 of record OV702296.1, read on the forward strand.
GGGTCGACGGCTGATATGGAGTTGGGGTCGTAGAGCTGGGACTTGTATGCGTGCTCCAGCTTCTTGCTGATGTCGTAGTCCTGCAGAATGTCGATGATGCCGAAGAAGAGGACCACCTCCCGAAACTCCCCCGTGGGATCGCCGATGAGAGGCGACTCGCTGTCGGGGTTCCGCACGACGTTCTCCACCCTCGACTGCATGGCGATCCCCAGTCTCAACGGTTTCCTGCAAAGGTCATACTATGTTGTGAGACTTGGAAGTGTCTTCAGTTGAGAGCAGTGATCTTTCAGGTGGTAGTTTTTGTTTTGTTCCATAGCATCTTTCACTTGGTAGTTAGTAAGCAGTTAAACACTGCCTATTTGTTCAGGAACAGGGCGATACCATGTTCCAGTTCCACTGAAGAAGTGCATCACATTGCTTTACCTTTCTGACACAAGTCTAGTTGTCTTACATCGATAAAAACTGAGCACAATATTTTCATGCATATTGCAAATATATTTGGTAGCGAACTGCCGTAAATTGCATTTGAAAATATACCTATTTTGTTCAGAATCTTCAGCAGCACCGTTGTCAGCATTAATGCATTCTGCAACAGGAAAAAGGAAGATTATTTTTCAGGCCATCTCTCATCATACGCACATATATTTCATGAGTCAGTCATATGTTTACGTCGATCTTTGAAGTGAATGCCGACCAAAAGACTGTAATCCATGATCCTCTCCTGCTCTAGCAACTCACAATCTTTATCCACTTGCCTGGTAATTAAGAAACATAAACCATAACACAAGGATGGTTAAGTCACTTTTTACGAACGTCGCATAGGATTCCGTTTTCGGTGATGTAGGACATATAGTACTAGCATTACATGTTAACCGGATAAAAGAAGTCATATGTACACAATTGTCGGATGTAAACATACTTGCAGAAGTCCTGGAACCATGTTCCTCCTAACCGGAAAATGAAATTGAGATCAAGATCCTTCAAAGTTGTGTGCTCATCAATTTGATCAAGGGGTTTGTCAGTCATGCGACCTTGGGAAGACCCTTTCAAATCGAAACGCCGATGAATTGCATAGTGAGAGCAGAAGAGATTCCCCATTATGACAAACCGAACCTGAATGAAATAGCAACAAAACCTGAGCAGATACTCGGGCATATATCATCCTTGATGATCATTTCCGAAGAATTCATCAGTTGTTCAGCGCATCCTAACCTTTTTCTGAATACCTCCTGTGATTTTAACACAGTGCAGGCCAAAGAACTTGGTCATTAGAGTATGTTCGTGAAGGCGGACATGTTTATAGTAGGCAGGAAGCATCCTAAGAAGCACCTGATCATAACACCAAAAACCAAAAATTCAGATCTTGCTCTTGCAATGGTGTATTTAATGGTAGTATCTTAATAATAAGTTAAGGTGTGCAGAAATTAATCAAGGAGCTCACCTTAACTTCTGCTTTCTTCATTGTCTTGATCATGTACTTGTCATCGTTGGTGAGGTAGAAGAAGCTTCCACTTTTGCCGGGCGACGATAGCTCCCGTAGCGCATCATCGCCGCAAATGGAGATCATGTAGTCCGCAGGGTCAACGTCGAAGAGCTTGCGCAATGTCCTGGATTAAGGTCACAGAAGATCAAAAACCATGACATCATGAGATCAACTGCTTCATCATGCAAGAACAGCAAATCAGCAGATATGACAAACAGTACTTTTCTAGTTCATGCATGTTCACAACAGTAACATTATTCGGGTCTGGGATCTAATTACCTGTGAAATTTCAGCATTTTTTCTAGAATTTCAGTAGCTCTTCAAATGTTGGGTGGACTGATTTTCAGTCCAAATAAATTAACGATGCACAAAATGTTGGGCATGTCAACAGAAATTTCGGTAATTTATAGCTACCGCATTTGTGCCAAATACTCTTAGTACTATTTCGGAAACCAGAATTGGCAACCATTTCAATTCTGACCTGAAGACCAAGGGGCAGTAGTCCTTCCACCGGAAGTCGCAGGATTGGTGAGGCGGCGTGTGCTTTGATCCTTCAGGAGGAAACCTCGTCCACACCTTCTCGTTGGGATCAAACGCCTTTGATTTGAGATCCAGTGTGTTTGGCGCAGAATGCCTCGACACAGCGTGCCTGGTCGAGCTCCAAAGAAGATGAAATTCATGGTGATCATCATTTCCTGTGAGTGCAATGGAAGCAGCTAGGCAGCGGAGATTCAATTCATGGCCGGCGCACCTGATGCCAAGCTGGAGGTTGAGCATGAGCTCGTAGTTCTTGTGCCCCTTGGATATGGTCTCCCCCTGCTTCTTCGCCGGCTTCATCGGGCGCATGCACGAAGTTGCTCGCATCCACGCCCTCTCCACTGACGCCGCCCTGGCCTGGGCATCCTCGCTGCCGGCCAGGAACGGGGCCTGCGTCTGGGCCTGGACCGGGGCCGGGGCCTCCTCCGCCTCAGCGATGCTGTCCATGTCCGACACGCTGCTCATCGTGTGCGCGCTCGACCTCCTCCCTTGGATTTGCTCGGGCTCCGGCGGCCGCCACACCGGCTTCTTCAGCACCGCCTCCACCCCGGGCCACGTCACTATCTTCTGCGACGGCATCAGCGACGCCGACTTCCCCTCCGTCACCTCCAGCTCCTCCAGCAGTTTCGTGATCGCCTCCCTGGGCTCCCGCGGCGGCATGGGCACGGCCGGCCCGCCGGACGGAGGGTAGTAGACGCCGCTCTTGGCGTTCGTCTCGCCGGAGTCCTGCTCCTGCCACCACTCGCCGATGTACATGCCGCCGTCGGCCCACCGGAACGTGCCCTGGCCCTTGGGTTTGGCGTCCTCCCACGAGCCGTCGTACCGGTCGCCGTCCGCCCATATGACGGTGCCGCAGCCGTGCATCTCGCCCGCCCGCCACGTGCCGATGTACTCGTGCCCGTACCGCCAGATGTAGCGGCCGTGCCCGTCCTGCCGCCCGTCGCGCCAGTGTCCGTCGTAGACGTCGCCATTGGCGTACGCCTGCGTGCCGCGGCCATGCCGGAAGTTGTTGGCCCAGTGGCCCCCGAACGTGTCCCCGAACTCGCCGATGTAGGTGCCGTGGCCGTGCATGTAGCCTCCGGCGAGGTCGCCCTCGTATGTCGCGCCGGAGGGCCAGGAGAACTTGCCACGCCCGGAAGCGCGCCCCCGGCGCCAGGAGCCCTCGTACATGCTGCCGTCCGTCCACAGGAACTTGCCGGAGCCGTGCGGGAGGTCCTCGCTCACGCCGCCCTGGTAGAAGTCGCCGCTGGGAAGAAGCTGGTCCGAGTGGGTGACCGAGCCCAGCGTCTCGTCGTCTTCCTCCTCCTCGTCATCCTCCTCGTCTTCCTCCTCGTCCTCCTCCTCGTCGGCTTCGTCATCTTCATTGTCCTCGGTGGCTGCGCCGGCGCCGTCGGTCTCGACGACGTCGTAGCCGTAGATGGTGTTGGAAGCGGCGATCGCGGAGAGGGCGACGGCGGGGTCGCCGTCGATCACGGCCGGTACGGTAGTGGGAAAGACGGAGCTGCCTCGGCGGATGGCCATGGTGGTGTTGAGCTTGCGGATCCCGGCCTCCCAGAGCCGGCTCGCCGGAGCCGGGATCTGGTTCATCTTGCCCCCCGTCATGGTGGCGTGACGTGAACCGGCCGTGATCGATCGAGGCTGTCAGTTAAAGAAGAATGACCGACCTCGCGCGGCAAGAAGCTAGGTGAGAAGGACGTCGACGGAGGAAGCCATGGCGTTGCGTTGCATGGCGCGCGAGAGTTTTGGGTGAGGACGCCGGAGAGGGAAATAAATGTTGGAGGATGAGAGGAGTTGTCGGGGAGGCAGCCCACATGGAGGAGAGCTCGACATTTGGAGGGAGCCCAGGCGCTCCAATTTTCATGTTTTCGAGCGTTAATTGCAACCGACTAGCCCACTCTACCCCTCCCTGAAAAATTAGCATTCACCCGCACGCGTGTGTACAAACCCTAGGTTTTTACTCAAGTCTGAAATATTTCACGGTATATTTATTATTCTCATTCGACTAAAATATTTAAGTCTTAATTCTCGCGCGAAGAGTAGGGACACGGAGACTTGGCTCCCAGGTCTAAGTGTATCTATTACGAAAAATCTATTTTATATAAATATTAAAAAATTCCGAAACAAAATTCCGGATGTCTATCCGGACATGTTATGTCCTCCCACAAAGTTTTGCAGTTATAAGATTTTTTTTCTATAAAAAAGACAAAAAAAGTCTTGTAAAAAACTATTTTGCAACATAAAAAATTGTCTTTTTTACACAGACGACATAAAATGTCTTTTTTTCCTGAAACTTAGTGTACCAATATATAATGTCAATATGTACATCCAAATATTTATTTTCAAAATTTTCAACATTTTAAAGTATGTCTTTTTAGCTGTAAGTGTATCTATACCTAGGAGGCAAAGTGGATTTCCGAAGCTATCGTCCATTTCTAATCAATCACGTCAATCAATACAAACGAAATCAAGGTGTATATTAGAGCATCTCCACTCGGTTCCAGAATATTGATCTTAGGGCGATTTTTTTGGCCCGGACGCCGAAAATTGGTCCAGTCGCGTTCCCAGGATCCCGGTTTCGTCTGGATTTGGGTCAAGTTTGGTCCGGACTTCCCGGGTCCCTAAAAACGCCGGACGAAGCGAAAACGGGCGTGGGCCAATCTTGTCGGCGAGACAGTCTCATTCCCCACACCCACTCGCCTAGACTGCAGCGAAGAGCTCCATAGCTACCTTTGCTGCCATGACTTCGCCGGCGAAACTCGCCGCTGTTCCTACCTCCAGATAGGCTCGCCGCAGTCGCCGCCCCTTTCCCCTCGGCCTAGGCCATCTTTCGCCGCCAAAACTTCGCCGTAGCTCGGCTTCGCTGCGAGCTCCCACCACCTTGCCCGCCAAGTGTTCGGAGCTGGTTCAACCATGGACTCCGATGACGAGGAGATGTTCGTCATGTTGCTGGAGGAGGAGAACGCCGCTGCCGCCGAAGATGCAGAGCACATGCAGATCCTCTCCTCCCTCGACCGGCTGTACATGCAGACGGCAACACCGAAGCATGGTGTTTCGGCGAAGGGTCGCCGGAAGTGCAAGTTAAGGCAGATGATGGAGGGCTACTGCATGTTATACGCCGACTACTTCGCCGACGAGCCGCTGCATGAAGAGGCCTTGTTTCGGCGTCATTTCAGGATGAGCCGGAAGCTCTTCCTCGAAATCATGCATGCCATCCGGGAGTTCGACCCCTATTTCGTGTGCAAAAAGGACTGCACTGGCATGGTTGGGTTTTCCTCACTGCAAAAATGCACAGTGGCGATAAGGTTGCTTGCATATGGAGCGCCGGGTGACAGTGTCGATGACTATCTCCATATGGCCAAGTCCACCGCCATCGATTGCTTGTACATGTTCTGTAGGGCAGTGATTGCAGTATTTGGGAAACACTACTTGAGAACATCCATTGCTGAAGACACTGCTCGGATCCTCGTAGTCAATGAAAGTAGAGGATTTCCTAGGATGCTTGGAAGCATAGACTGCATGCATTGGCAGTGGAAGAACTGTCTATTTGCATGGCAGGGAATGTACAAAGGCCACAAAGGAGGCTGCACTATGATGCTCGAGGAAGTTCCTACACATGATCTTTGGATCTGGTACTCCTTCTTTGGCATGGCATGATCAAACAACGACATCAACGTCTTCAACTCCTCAAATGTCTTTGCCAATCTTGTTGAGGGTCATATGCCCCCCTATGGAATTTGAGATCAACGGGCACCACTACAACAAGGGGTACTATCTTGCAGATGGCATCTATCCAAGATAGCCAATATTTGTGAAGACTATCTCAAGCCCGATGCTTCCCAAACATGCTCAGTTTGCCAAGAAACATGAAGCTTGCAGAAAGGACGTGGAGCGGGCATTTGGTATGCTCCAACAAAGGTTTGTAGTTGTCCGGTTCCCTGCTATGACCTGGTCGAAGGATCAGATGTGAGAAGTGATGAACTATTGTGTGATCTTGCACAACATGATCATTAATGATGAGAGGAAGGACCCAGTGAGTTTGATCGAGCAGAACAAGCCATACTACAGACAGGGACCTCTTGATGAGCCTGATCACCAGGTGCCTCCAACCTGGGCTGCCTTCATTGCCATGCGTCAGGAGATCCGAGATCCGGTAGTGCATCAACAGCTGCAGGATAATCTGGTTGAGCACCTATGGATACGCAGGGGCAACACGTAAATTCCGAGCATGAACTGGCCGAACTAGGCCGAAATATGTTGTATTGTTATTGTATGCCGAACTATTTTAATTTTATGCCGAACTATGTTTAAGTTTATGCCGAACTTGGCCGAACATTGCTCTGTATTCATATAATGCCAAACTATGCCAAAAATTGGTCGAATTTGAGTTGAATTTGGGCAGAAAAAGACGTCCTGGTAACGCGAGTGGTAAACTCGCCGTTTCCAGGTCGAAAATGTGTTTCGTCTGGCCATAGTTTGGTCCAGATTTCGTCCTAGGAACGGCCAACGAATGGAGATGCTCTTTGGCGGATCAAACTCAGCCACATGGTGCCTATGGCTGAGGTGTCTTCTCTGTTATAAACGCGACAAACAAATAACAAACAACAGAAAACAAATCACGATAGGGGACATAGGATTTTAATGTAGAAAAGCTCTCTAACAAAGAGAGGGAAAACCATGGGCGCAACCATCCAAATTTTACAATATAGGGAGTGTTTAACGTCTAAGATTTCATATATGCAACTTATTCCAGCCGGTGGTTTACAAGAGTTATATATAACGATAGAAACATATGTCTTCAAACGATTTGCACGCGTACGGAGGGGGCTACCCCTAGACGGCCATGTTGGGCATGGCATGGGCTTTCGCTCCGCTTTGGCTCAAGCCTAACAATGACGGGCCTCGCTCTGCTCGTCATACGTTAGCGTACTTAATAAATTTGGATCATACTTCAACAAACTCCACCTTGAGACAAATTTGTTCTTATAGCATCAACAACAACTATCTCCTTGAATAACAAATAAAATACTTTCGACCCCAATATCCATTTGGGCTAATCAACTAAACCAACTAAGCTCGAACTTAGTAACAAGAACATGTTTAGTCATCTCAAACTTAGTAGGACATCGAGGAACTGACAACTTAAAATGAGGAGCAATGGAAGTACTAAATTACTTTGCACCATGCATATTAAAACGATGAAAAACTTTCTAGATATAAGTTTGGTGACTAAGAAATAATAAACCATACTTTCTATCTCGGGTAATCTCCATACTTAAGATCGTCTTAGAAGCACCAAGATCCTTCATCTCAAACTCACTACTTAAGTGTGCTTTCAAAGTAGTGTTTTTTTTCATGCTCTTGGCAACAGTTAACATATCATCAACATATAACAACAACTATATAGGTGATCCATCAACACATTTAATGTAAACACAACTATCATATTGATACCTCTCAAAAGCATGTGAGATCATAAACGAATCAAACCTTTTATATCATTGTCTTGGAGATTGCTTTAAGCCATAAAGTGACTTATTTAACTTGTACATAAAATCCTATTTACCAGGCACTATGAACCCTTCTAGTAGGTCCATGTATATTTCCTTCTCAAGCTCTCCATGGAGAAACACGGTCTTTACATCTAACTTCTCAATCTCAAGATCATGTATAGCCACAGTACTAAAGAATGTATGAATGGAACTATGCTTGACAACTGGAGAGAACACATCATTGTAATCAATACATGGAATCTGGTTGAAACCTTTTGCTACTAACCTTGTCTTAAACCTTGAAGGCTCTTTATGAGAGAAACGTTCCTTTCTCTTGAAGATCCACTTGAAGTGGAAAGCCTTCTTTTGTTTAGTCAAGCGCACAACATCTTATGTGTCATTTTTCTCAAGCGATTGCATCTCTTCTTGCATATAAGAAACCTACTTCCCGCAGTCAATAGATGCAACGGCTTCATTATACATAGTGATACGTCGTAAACGTATCTATAATTTTTGATGTTCCATGCTTGTTTAATATATACTTTGCTTTGCTTTGTCTACACTTTGAGGTATTTTTATATGTTTTTTGGGACTAACCTATTAATAAGATGCCATAGTGCCAGTTGCCTGTTTTTTCTGCTTTTGGTTCCAGAAAAGTGCGAAAATGAATATTCTCGGAATTAGACGGGACAAAAGCCAAAGTCAATATTTTACCGTGGGGAACACGGAGCCAGAAGACGAGACGGAGAAGGGCCTCGAGGGGGCCACACCCCTAACTGCGCGGCCTGGCCTGGCCCGCGCCTGGGGGTGCAGCCGCCTCAGGCACCCCCTCGGCCTTCCTCTTCGCCTATAAGAAGCCCCCGATACCTAAACCCTAAGGACCCGATCAATCTTCCACAAAATAGTCTGTAGCCACCGCCACCATCATCCCTAGATCGGGGGGGGGGGGGAGGGATCTGAAGCTCTTCTCGGCACCCTGCCAGAGGGGAAAGATCATCCCGGAGGCCTTCTTCATCACCATGCCAGCCTCCGGTATGATGCGTGAGTAGTTCAACCTTGGACTATGGGTCCATGTAGTAGCTAGATGGTTGTTTCTCCTTCTTTGTGCTACCATGTTTAGATCTTGTGAGCTCCGTTCATGATCAAGATCATCTATTTGTAATCATGCATGTTGTGTTTACGGGGATCCGATGGATATTGAGATTACTATGTCATATTGGTTAATGGTTTTATCTTATTGATTCTATCATGTCTGTGTTGTTTGAGATCTTGCATGCTCTCCATTTCTAGTAGCTATCTTGGACAAGTAGATGCTAGTGACTCCAAGAGGGAGTATTTATGCTCAATAGTGGGTTCATGACTCTATTGAATCTGGGGAAGTGATAGAAATATCTAAGGTTGTAGATGTGCTATTGCTACTAGGGAGAAAACAACGATCTCTTGTTCATGGAACAATTGTATTGTTTAATTTACATACTTTGCTTAAAGTAGTTATCCGTTGCTTGCAACTTAATATTAGAGGGGGTTCAGATGATAACCTGAAGGTGGATTACTATTCATAGATGCAGTTGGATGGCGGTATATGTATATTGTTGTAATGCCCAATCAAATCTCATAGGATCATGAATGTCTAGTATTGCATTGTTATGCCTTGCTCTGTCCTGTCAATTACACCGCTGTAATTTTTTACCCAACATGTTATGTTGTTTATCTTAAGGAGAACACCTCTAGTGAACTATGGATCCTAGTCCAATATTTACCATTAATACGTCTTCCACTATTACTGTTTAATTTCGATAAGCCACCATTACTTTCCACACCATACAGTTAATCCTTTGTTTTCAGCAAATCGGTGAGATTGACAACCTCACTGTTCATTGGGGCAAAGTCTTGAGTTTGTGTTGTGCAGGTTTCCAAGTTGCTAGAAACACCTTTGAGTCATTTCCTTGCTCCTACTGGTTCGATAACCTTGGTTTCTTACTGAGGAAAAAACTTGCTGTTGTACTCATCATACCTTCCTCTTGGGGTTTCCCAACGGAGCTCTACAGTGATCTGAGCCGCATCAAGCCTTTTTCTGGCGCTGTTGCTGGGGAGGCTAAGGACGACTTCACAAAGGGAGTCCTTCACAACCTTTATCTTTACTTTGTTTTTGTTTTGCTTAGTTTCTTTTGCCTTGTTTTGTTTGCCTCTTTATATCAAAAACTAAAAAAAATAGTTTTGTTTGGTTTGCTTTTTCTTATCAAAAACACAAAAAAATTAGTTCCTACTCTAGTTGCTGCTGCTGTTGGCTTGCTCCACCTTTGCAAAAATGAATTCTGCTGAGAACACCAAGTTGTGTGACTTCACTAGCACAAACAACAATGATTTCCTGAGTACACCAATTGCTCCACCTGCTCCTGATGCTACCTTTTATGAAATTAAGTATTCTTTGTTGAATCTTGTGATGAAAGAGCAATTTTCTGGTACTAGTTCTGATGATGCTGCTGCCCACCTCAATAAATTTGTTGAACTTTGTGAGATGCAAAAATATAAGGATGTAGATGGAGATATTATTAAGCTCAAATTGTTTCTTTTCTCCTTGAGAGGAAAAGCTAAAGAATGGTTGCTATCCTTGCCTAGAAATAGTATTGATTCTTGGATTAAGTGCAAATATGCTTTTATTGGAAAAATACTATCCTCCTGCTAAGATTATATCTATGAGTAGTGAAATAATGAAATTTAAACAACTTGGTAATGAACATGTTGCTTAATCTTGGGAAAGAATGAAATCTTTGGTAAAGAATTGTCCCACTCATGGACTGACTGCTTGGATGATTATCCAGACTTTTTATGCAGGTTTAAACTTCTCTTCAAGAAATCTGTTGGATTCAGCTGCTGGAGGTACCTTTATGACCATTACCGTGGGTGCTGCAACAAATCTCCTTGATAATATGACGGTCAACTATTCTGAATGGCTCACTGAGAGAACTCCACATGGTAAGAAGGTAAACTCTATTGAAGAAACCTCCTCTTTGAGTGATAATATTGATGTTATCATGGCTATGCTTGTTGGAAAAGCTCATATAGATCTGAATAATGTTCCCTTAGCCTCTTTGGTTGCTCAAAAAGAGCAAGTTTATGTGAACTTCATTAGAAACAACAATTTCGACAACAATGCCTATATGAATAATTTTGGTAATAATAATAATTATAGGCCTTATCCTCCTAATAATGGTAATACTTATGGAAATTCCTACAACAATACTAGAAGTGCTCCCTCTGAACTTGAAGTCATGCTCAAAGACTTTATTAGTAAAGAAACTACTTTCAACAAAACTATGGAGGAAAAGCTTTTGAGTGCTGAGAAAAGTATTTCATCTTTGTCTAAAGCACAGTCCTCTTTGATTAATAAAATGGCTGCTAAACCTGAAACCTTGGAAAGTACCTTTTCTGCTACTCATGCAATACAAGTTACTATTGATGAAAATATTAGACGGTTAGCTCAGCTACATGCTAAATGGGAAAGAGAAGCTGGAATTGCTACAAACAATAGTGTGTGTACTATTACCACCAACAATATGGATGCCACCAAACCACAAGAAGTCCCTATTCCTCCTCCCACAATGCCTAAACCCAATGAGTCTACTACTAGTGATGCTAAGTTTGATTTTGATCTTGATGGTTGCAATATTTCTGAAGTGATTATGTTCCTACAAAAGCTTGCTAGAAGTCCTAATGCTAGTGATATGAATGTGGCTTTCACCAAACACATTACAGATGCTCTCATTAAAATTAAGGAAGAAAAGTTGAAACACAAAGCCTCTATTCCTAGGAAAGTAGAAGATAGTTGGGAACCCATCATTAATATGCAAGTGAATGACTTTGATCTCAAAGCTTCATATGACCTCAGATCTAGTGTCTCTATTATGCCTAGAAAGATTTATGAAATGCTTGATTTGCCACCTTTGGAAGATTGTTATTTGGATGTCCCACTTGATGATAATGCTAAAAAGAGACTTATGGGGAGTGTTAATGATGTTATAATTATGGTTAACAATGCTTATGTCCTTGTTGATTTCTATGTTTTGGATGTTGAATACAATGCTTCTTGTCCTATTACTTTGGGAAGACCTTTTCTTAGAATTGTTGGTGCCATCATTGATATGAAAGAAGGCACCATTAAATATCAATTTCCATTCAATAAAGGTATTGAACACTTCCCTATGAGGAGAGATAAGTTGCCTTTTGCTCCTCCTTTGAAAGCAAGGTTTGATGTTAATGCTTCTCCATTTGAAAATACTTGATTCTTGCTTCTTATGCCTAACTTAAAGGCGTTAAAGAAAAGTACTTCTTGGGAGATAACCCAATAGTTTTCTTGAGTCTTGGAAGTTATTACTTTTGTAATAACCTCTCCTTATCCTTTTTTTTGATTTTTTTTCCAAAAATAACCTCTAATGAGAGGGAAGTAAGATTTGGGGAGTTGCTGTCCGGAAACAGATTTTTGTGCTCCACTGTAAAAATTCGTGTAACATATCTATATTTCGTATGGAGCTGTAATTTTCTGAATAAATCCCCCAGGTTGTTAGCTAACTTTTGTTAGTTCAACACTTTTTGATTTGAGCATCAGAAGGTCTTCGAAAAAATCGGTTTCTACCTGATGGTGTTTTTTGATAGATTTCTGCCATTATTTGCATTTGCTTGTTATTGATTCCTTTTTGGGTTATTTTTGGGAAATTGAGATTTTTGAGGGAATTGCTACAGTAGCTTGTGTATTTAATGAAAGTTTTGCTGTTTTGAAACTAAACCCCAAAGGTCTATTATCTTTTGAATGCACTAATGTTGCTAATGAAGATTGTGTGAAGTTTTGTATGAAGGAAACAATTTAGGTGTAAGGAAAGAATGATGTAATGATATGAAGAATGGACAAAAGCTCAAGCTTGGGTATGGCAGCCCGTGTCACCCCAAGAAATATTCAAGAGGTACAAGCGTCAAAGCTTGGGGATGCCCAAGGCATCCCCTTCTTCATCAATAAAAATCTCAGGTCTTTCTAGACACTTCGTTTTTATTGTTTCATGCATAGTTATGTTGTTCTTGGAGCATCTTAGTTTTTGTTTGCTTAGTTTTCTTGAATAAAGTAGTTGGACCCCCGTTCTCGCTGTGTTGTTTCAAATAAGTTGATTGGTGTTGGAAAGGAGTATAAAGTTCTTGCTTGAGTAGTACAAGAGGAGCTTGCTTTGACTCAGACTTTATCATGTCATGCTAGATGTTGTTTTGACCTTATTCTTAGTGATTATTTCTGTAGCATGACTTGTTCCAAACAATTAGGATTGCTTAATGTGCCTTAAAATAATCATGCGTTGTTTTAGCATGTAAAAGCATAGTATTGTGGTATTCTCCTTTGATGCTTTGTTTGGGTTGACTTGACACATGTTCACACCATGTTATGACTATGAACCAGTCAACATAGCCTCTATGATCATTTAGTTTTTGAATTTTGGTACCACTTTATGCTTTGATTAGTAATGTTTTGTCGCTCTGCATGATTATGGCCATTATTGCTCTCTTAGTTGGTCGCTCCCAGTCTTTTACTAGCCTCGACTTGTATGAGTAAGCTCTACTCATGCATCCAACTCCCAAGAAACCAAGTTATTCCAAAGTGTCCACTATAAATTCCTATGCATGTGTTACACCATTCCAAGTATATTCTTGTTTTATCTATCTTCCAAATTAAACTTGTTATGTTAAAGTTAGTGATTAAAGCTCTCACAAACTTGATGACACACTTTATTTTTCTTGCCCCTAATAAACTTGAACCATTGTGTCATCTATGTTGTATATTCTTGCACTTATACATTGGAATTAGCAGAACCATGCTGTCATGGGGAACACTTTCAACATTGCACTTGTACATTGTACCCAGTTGATATCATGCTCTTTTGTTTGCGGATGTCGTCGGTGTGAAATAAAAGGGGATCTTGTAAGTCCATGGAGTTATGTATAGGTGTTAGAGAAACGTCTGAGCCGCTAGACTAAGCCATGCCTAATCATGGTGGAAACTTGCAGCATCACCATAATGAGCAATCTATGAAGCTTTCTTCTTATAAAAAAAGAAAGACATATTGAAAAGAGGAAAGAGAGAAAAAAGCACCATTTTCCCATGGTAAATAAGAAGATTGCTGAGATGCTCATTGTCTGCTTGGCTTGTCATTTTGATATGGGATAGCTCCTGTATCATGTGCAAGGGGTACCCCGTTGGCGGTTCTCTATGATACACATGTACTTACTATGACAAAAACTTGCCGGTGACTAAAGTTGAGTAGCATGAGGAGCGGCCCTCGTACTCAAGGGACATGAGATTGTCAACTTATACTTTGTCAAGCATATACTCCATAGTTTGTTCACTTTAACCTTAATCACTTCAAGATGCTTATGATAGGGGCAATGAGGGCTGAAAGCTAACAAGTACCATAATTTTTGGAAGCTCTTTATGAGACTTGAAATCCCTGCTTCCCTTTATGAAGGGCCTTTCTTCCAATATTATATTGAGTCTCCACCTTCTATCCTTAGGCACCAATTAAGAGAGCATAGTTGCCATTATTAGTTCTATGTGCATTGTCCCAAAACTTATTGATTGATTCATATTGTTGATATTGCTTGGTCTTGAACTATTTGTATCTAGTCACTCTTATGAACTTTGAAGGTGTCCTATGCATATATATCTACTCCATGAGGGACCAGCTAAATGCCACTATGCTATGTTTTCTATATGTGAAACAAAAAAACTTCTTTCAATGCATTGTTATTCATGATCTTTGTTTATATCCTTTCATGTTGCATGCATAGTTACTTTGTCTTATTGTTAGAACTTCTTCTTTCATCCTCATGTTTAGAGTTCTTTGATCCCAGCTTTCAATGCTTGCAAATGGTTTGATATTGATTTTGATGGTGCGTGTCACCCCAAAAATTATTCTTTTTATCACTTACCTACTCGAGGAAGAGCCGAAGTTAAGCTTGGGGATGCTTGATACGTCGTAAGCGTATCTATAATTTTTGATGTTCCATGCTTGTTTAGTATCTACTTTGCTTTTCTTTGTCTACACTTTGAGGTATTTTTATATGTTTTCTAGGACTAACCTATTAACAAGATGCCACAATGCCATTTTCCTGTTTTCTTCTGTTTTTGGTTCCAGAAAAGTCAGAAAATGATTATTCTCGGAATTAGACGGGACAAAAGCCAAAGTCAATATTTTACCGTGGGGAACACGGAGCCAGAAGACAAGACGGAGGAGGGCCTCGAGGGGGCCACACCCCCTGGCCCGCGCCTGGGGGTTGCAGCCGCCTCGGGCACCCTCTTGGCCTCCCTCTTCGCCTATAAGAAGCCCCCGATACCTAAACCCTAAGGACCCGATCAATCTTCCATGAAACAGCCCATAGCCGCTGCCGCCATCATCCCTAGATCGGGGGGGGGGGGATCTGAATCTCTTCCCGGCACCTTGCCGGAGGGGAGAGATCATCCCAGAGGCCTTCTTCATCACCATGCTAGCCTCCGGTATGATGCGTGAGTAGTTCCACCTTGGACTTTGGGTCCATGTAGTAGCTAGATGGTTGTTTCTCCTCCTTTGTGCTACCATGTTTAGATCTTGTGAGCTCCATTCATGATCAAGATCATCTATTTGTAATCATGCATGTTGTATTTGCAGGGATCCGATGGATATTGAGATTACTATGTCAGATTGGTTAATGGTTTTATCTTATTGATTCTATCATGTCTGTGTTGTTTGAGATCTTGCCTGCTCTCCGTTTCTAGTAGCTATCTTGGCCAAGTAGATGCTAGTGACTCCAAGAGGGAGTATTTATGCTCGATAGTGGGTTCATGCCTCTATTGAATCTAGGGAAGTGACAAAAATCTCTAAGGTTGTAGATGTGATATTGCTATTAGGGAGAAAACAATGATCTCTTGTTCATGGAACAATTGTATTGTTTAATTTACACACTTTGCTTAAAGCAGTTATCCGTTGCTTGCAACTTAATACTGGAGGGGGTTCAGATGATATCCTGAAGGTGGATTACTAGTCATAGATGCAGTTGTATGGCGGTCTATGTATATTGTTGTAATGCCCAATCAAATCTCATAGGATCATGAATGTCTAGTATTGCATTGTTATGCCTTGCTCTGTCCTGTCAATTGCCCTGCTATGATTTGTTTACCCAACATGTTATGTTGTTTACCTTAAGGAGAACTTCTCTAGTAAACTATGGACCCCGGTCCAATCTTTACCATTGATACATCTTCCACTGTTACTGTTTACTTTCTGCAAGCCACCATTACTTTCCATACCATACGGTTAATCCTTTATTTTCAGCAAACCGGTGGGATTGACAACCTCACTGTTCGTTGGGGCAAAGTCTTGAGTTTGTGTGTGCAGGTTTCCAAGTTGCTAGCAACACCTTTGAGTCGTTTCCTTCCTCCTACTGGTTCGATAACCTTGGTTTTTTATTGAGGGAAAAACTTGCTGCTGTACTCATCATACCTTCCTCTTGGGGTTTCCCAGCGAATCTCTATAGTGATCTGATCCGCATCACGTAGCTGGTTTAGAATCTTTCTCCAACTGTTCAGCACAACTCAAAGCATAATGAACAAGACTACATTGTTCAATTATATGAGGACGTGTACGTTTGTTACGCCTTGGTCTATCAGTAGAAATGGACTCATGTGGCTACTGCAAAACAACAGGTGAGTGGTAAACAACATAATCTTCAAAGTTTTCGTCATGTGTATCTTCAACAACATCATCATTATCAGTAGTTTCAATAGTTCTCTGTAGGTGCTCCACCTGCACACTAACTTTCTCCTCTCCAATAGCAACATCAGGGGATCTTATGGCAATCTATCATGATATATAACAGATTCATTGAAAACAACATTCCTACTCAACAAAACCTTTTTAGTTTCAGGATTCCATAATTTATATGATTTAACTCCTGAACGATAACCAAGAAATATGCACCTAACAACCCTTGGATCAAGTTTTCCATTACCAACATGAGAATATGTAGTGCAACCAAAAACTCTCAACTGCAAATAATCAACAGGCGAACCAAACCATACCTCAATGAGATTTTTCTTATCAAGTGGAATAGAAGATGACCTATTGATGAGGTAGCATGTTATGTTGGCTGATTCAACCCCAAAATGCCTACCCATACTTATATTGAACAACATACAACAAGACCTCGAGATCATGGTTCTGTTCATGCACCCATCCACGCCATTTTTCTAAGGAATACGAGGGATGGTGTGATGTCTGATCATACCATCATTATTGAAAAAAATCCTCAAACTTATTAGAACCGCCCCTTGGTCGCTCGGCGGGCAATCCCGGAGCGACTCCCTCTCCCCCAAAAAAGACATAGCACCGGTCCCTGCTAGCCGGCGCCGGCTGCGGTGGTGACACCATGGCTACGAAGGTGGCGGGAAAGGTGGGCGCATCTTCCTCTCAAGGCTTCACGCAGAGAGGCGCTGAAGCGGGCGCACACAGATCAATGTGCCATATGCAAGGGAATGGTAGTGGGATGGCCAGGAGGTGGGGTGGTAGGGCATGGTGGCGGTAATGTTGTCCTTGCATGGTTCTCCACCAAAGTGCTGCCCCTTGAGGTGCTCACGGGCAACGCGGCCGGGGTCATCCTATATCTGTCGGCCCAGATCTGGCAGGTCTGGTGGCCGATGAAGGCCAGTGGTGAGGGGGCTTCTGGTCCGGCTTCGAATAAAGGGGGTTTGGTCCTAGGATCCCTCTCACACCATGACGAAAATCTACCTGTTCCATGACTTCATCGATCTGGTTGGAGTGTTGTGTCCTAGAAGATTCCACTGGTGAACTCCAATGGACGACATGCCGAAGTTTGCCAGATTGGATGAATTTCGGTCATGCGCAACCATATTTTTATCTGACCGTTTGTTTTTAGAGGGAGTGCTGTGAAGCTTTGCAGACTGTTGCCATCAAGGACATGCCATTAGTCCCATGGTGAAATGAGTCATGGAGAATGACATGAAAGTCGAGTTCTGAAGACTGGTAATGGTGGTTTGAATCCTGGTAGAAATGAGGTTTTGGCTTGGTGATCTAGGTCTTGGAGCAGCGACATTGGAAAGTGGGGGCAACCGTACATGAGGATTCCAGAGTTCAAGCTGCAGGGTAAAAATCCAAGGTCTGGCCTTAATTGGTTGTGCCTAGCAATGGCCTTGTTGAAGGCGTTGTTTTGTCAACACGGACTTTCTCCGAGGTTAAAACCTATGATCGATGATCAGGGCGATGATGGTGCTAGTGCATTGTTCCCTTTTTGGAGGCATCGCTTTTGGAGAGGATGGATTTCTGGTGCTGCCCTGGTGGTGTTTGGTCGTGGTTGTAGGGCATAGATCCCTGTAGCGGGACTTTCTTTTTTATGTAATTCTTATTTTTTTGGCTATGTTCATCTGTATTTCCATTATGGTAATGCGTTGTTGCAGAGACTAAGTGTAATTGGTATCTCACGATATTAATATATGCTCTTTTCCAAAAAAATACCATTGTTACTACGTAGTACTTTTACCTTCCTTTCAGTTTGCTTTTCTACCATAACTTTCCACTTTGTAAAAGCATAAAAAAAATCAAATTCACGTTTCAGAAAATACGGCCATACTTTTCTTGAGTAATCATCAATGATAGCTAGCATGTAATTAGTACCTCCAATCTTACTGGAAGTTCCCCAAACATCAGCATGAATATAATCTAATATTCCCTTGGTCGTATGAACAACATCATTGAATTTAACTCTTTTATACTTACCAAAAATGTAGTGCTCACAGAAATTGAACTTACTCAAGTTGCAACAATCAATATATCTCTCTTTACCAATTCTGCCATGGCATGTTCTGTTGGGGATATGCATAATAGATATCCCCATAGCATGTCTCTAATCCGGCTAACCCGGGTGGCCCATAGTTAGTAGCAAGGACTATGGCCTGATGGGCGGCCCAGTTAGATGGATCTAGAAGGAAGGCCCATGTCAGATAAAGGAAGGCTACAATACTGACATAGATAAACCTGGAACCTTGGAGTACAAGACACAAAGACTAGTTAGTATTAGTGTAGGACTCTGTAACACATCCATTATGGACTCTTCCCTGTAACCGTAGGATCTGACGCCTTTAGCCGAACCTATGGGAGCCTTTAGGGCACAAGTTCATAGAACACCACAACCTCACACAGCGTATTGCCATTATAGTGATTTATAGTAGGAGTAGGATTCCGCCACCATCGTGGGATCTGAACCTAGGTAAGATGTGTTACCTTGTACCCGTCAACTCACTGCCTTCCCCCACCTCTCTAAACACGCTCTATGAGGACCCCTCCATGGTGTAGTCATCGGCAATACCACTATAGTTGGTACCCACCATGGGCAAAGAGGCGCTTCGAGCTCTACACCGGGTGAGGCAAAATATCTTTGCAGGAATCAATGACACTGTAGCCATTGGGCATGTTCTCTTGACAATGTTCTGATCGTCCCTCCAGACGAGTTCTGGATCCCGATGAATTCTAACCCCACCACTTCTCCATTGTTCCAATCGGGGATATCCACATCTTCATTGGCGAAATCAGCTCGGGATCAAATTCCTAGGAAGTCAGACACTCGTCAAGACCCCCATGGACCGCCTCTAGGATGGACATGAGCATGGAGGAAGGACCGGCCTTGAATCTCTCTTAGGAATTTGCCGACATGGATATAAACAAAACAAGGCCCACCCAAATCGCTCATGTGAAGGATATAATGGTGTAAGACCAATGGAGATCCGCTTGGCTCTCCCAAGTGTCAGAGAAGAAGAAGTCGCACTTCCTCGGTACCGTGAGAGTCTTTGATCTATCGCACTGCGTCCATAGGTTGGGTGAATCCCCGCGTGAGTTCCTTTCCAGTTGGCTAAGGTTGAAGAACTCTATGGAGGGAATCCACGATCATGATGCAGTGTACCACTTCATTGAGGGCCTCAAACATGGTACACTTCTGCGACATTCGCTCAGGAGGAAATAGGCCACCGGGTTACTCAATGTCAGCCAAATAAATGAGTCTGTTAACACCTTCGCCAAGGCTGACGACGAGGCTCGGGCCGCCAACGCCACCGCAATCGGAGGATCCAAGTTTATTGTCTGTGTCGCCTATGGATCAGGCTCCACCTCTAAGAACTACGACAAGACCTCTGATTTAGTCTTAGATGCACTTTACGCCGACATCGGCGACATGGACTGTGGTAGCACATTAGCCAACTCGGAGGAACTCGATGCCGCCATGAGGGAATTTTAGGAGGAGTTTGAGCGCGAGGAGCGCAATGAACAAATCGCCACTTCCCACCAGGTACTGGTGGCCATTGGGAACGTGATAGAATAAGACCAGGAGAACTAAGGTGCCGGAGCAGCTCCGCTAGCAGCAGATGATGTCGGAAAGGCAACAACCATAGGTAAGAATGTTGCGGATCCCTCGGATCCGGCAGCAGCCATGCCTCCTCCGGCTATCCCCTAGAAGCAGGCACATAAACTTACCACCGGACCCAACTATCTCAATCAAGCCAATCCATCGCCACCGTCATCCACATCGGCGACCGACAAAGTCTTCATCACTCCTGCCGACAAGGTGATCTATGGCGTGACCCTCGTCAAGCCACTGCCAGTTGCCCATATCCAAAATGTTATCCATCTTGACGAGAAGCACCAGGAAATCCTCGCGGAGGCCAAGTACATTGTGAAGCAAGGCACAAAACTTAACAAAGATCTCACCAAGGCGAAAGACTCAATTAAGGTGGCAAGAGAAATGGAAGAAAAGTACAAAAAGATACTCATGCAGCAGAAAGCATGGCAAGTTCCCGCTCACGTCGTCGATGATCCCAGCGTTCGGCGTAGGTTGGGATGGAGTCAGTTTAAACCGGAAAAGGCTACTTATAGCCCTACATTGACAAGGCTAGGAAGAAGTTCATGCCGACGGCCGCCCTCAACATGGTTGTCGCCAAAACTTTGTTGGAACATGATAGATCCCCTACGACATTGGATCAAGTATACGCTCTCATCGCCAAGGATGTCAAACAACAGGAAAAGGCCACCTCTTAGAGACTCAAGACCAATCCGGAGTTTTGCTAGTCCAGCGCCAACAACCAGCATAGGCCTAGATCTCCTACTCAACAAGTCAAAGACCTACCTCATGATGTCAGATCATGCATAGGTTCCTCAGAATATAGGTGGATGTAGGCACGCAATAGGGCCGATGCTATCCCCATATCCTCCGACCACGGAGCCAAGGCTCACTCCCATCGTTCGGCACCACTTCCCTGGCATTCCCGACATCACGAAGAGCTACAGCCTCTACACCATACAAGCATGCCACCTCCTAGACTCCCTTAGGGCGACATCATCATACGTGATAATGGAGCGCAACCCTGGTATGGTGGAGATCGCAACACCAATGACAGATGTAGGATCAAAACCCATCAGGAGGCTCCGCGCCCGACAAGCAATCACGACAGGCACGATGGTTCTTAGGATGGGAACATCAAGAAGGCTAAACCACCACCACCAGCGCCACTGCCGCCCATAAGAAGCCACCATGGCGGAGGATCACGTAGGTCCCAACACTCACGTCACAACTCTCCTCCCCATGGTGGAAATCAGTACAAGCAACAATGAGAGCCGTATGATGCACTTTTGTTCCTCGATAAGATCCATGAAGATCGAAAAGAGGCATACTTGGGACCATGTTGTTTCGGCCTAGTTATTCGGACCACAACTTACCCCAGGGGCATTCGAATTGACAAGACTATCAGGCCCTATGACGGCACCAGCAGGCCAGCCACATGGTTGCAGGACTACCGCGAAGCGATAAAAATCATGGGGGAAACCCCAATGCCACCGTTAAGTACCTCCCACTGATGCTCACTGGCATCGCCCGACAATGGATCGACGACTTACCGGAGAAATCTATCTGCAATTGGTTGGACATGTATGAAGCATTCACCAAGAAATTCGAGGGTACGTATAAACATCCCTGCACTGTCGGTGACCTACATCACTATGTACAGGATAAGGATGAATCGTCTCGGAACTACCTGTCTTGTTGGCTCGACATGAAAAAATCGGGCTCGGGAGTACATGGTCAAACCGCTATGGATACCTTCATCGAAGGATTGGAAAGAGGATCCTTGCTCCAACATACGTTGAAGCACACTCAGGACAAGGGCAAGCTTGATCTCAATGAAATGATTTCCAATGCTAGTGAATTTGCTGCTATCGACGATGATGCTCGCAGTGCTCTACCTGCAATTGCGATCCCCAACCAAGCCAAGAAGAACAACACCAATAAGTGGAAAAATATGCCCAAAGAGAAGCAAGTGGCTGACATGGTTTCCATGATGTTCACTGCATATGTGAAGGCAGACATCGTGGTCATGTCCAGGGGCTGGTCGTGGGCATCAACGTGGCAGTGAAACTACACCTGCTACGCCCCACATTCCCCAAACGTACGAGGATTACGAAGATATGCCATGTTTTGTCCACTTGGACGTGAACGGTAAAGCCACCCACACCAAACTCAACTTTAAGTTTGTCAATGAACTCAAGGAGGACCCTGAGTCCGGCTACAAGCGAAGTAGGAAGAATAGACCCCACGGAAAGGGCAAGGGGAAGAAAGAGTACAAAGGTTCCAAGGATTTGGACGATATGGATGAGGACGTGGAACCAAAACCCGCTGACAAGGGCGATGGAAAGGGCAAAAATCCAGTTGAGAAGAAGGCTCCTGTCTACCACACCTTCCTTGGTACCCCCACCGTCCAGGCATAGAAAAACTCTCTAAGGATACTTCTTGCCACACTCCCCAAAGTACCCTAGTACGTGAAGTGGTCGGAAGTTGTTGTCACTTGGGATAGAGAGGATCCTCCAGAGCACATCCTGATAAAAAACCAGTATGCCATGGCCATTAACCCTTTGATCGATGGTAGCGAATTCACCAAGTGCCTCGTGGACAGTGGAAGAAGCATCAACATCATATACCTTGACAAAATGCATAAGATTAACCTGTTGGAGACCCAGCTAAGGCGGATAAACACCGTGTTCCATGGCATGGTTCCTGGCTGGAAAGCTTAGTCCCTTGGTTATATTACCCTTTGGTCGCTTTTGGTGATGTTAACAATTACCGACAAGAGAGAATGACCTTTGAAGTGGTACCCTTCAAGAGCGTGTATCATGTCATCTTTGGGTGTGACATCTTCCACGTCTTCCACTCTAGGCCATGTCACATATACAACAAGCTCAAGATGCCGGGACCAAACGGTATCATTACCATTGTTAGAAGCTTGAAGAAGGCAAGGGAGTGCGAGATAGGAGAAGCCGCCTACACCGAAACCGTCCTCTATGGTGAAGAGTTCAAGGAGATCCAGATCCAGGTCGATGCCTCGGAGATGCCGACTTTGAAGAAATATATATCTGACTCCGAATCCACTTTCAAGGCCACCATTGAAACCAAGCCGGTGCAACTTGTGGAAGGCGATGCCTTCAAGATCACCACTATTCGCATGGACCTGGATCCTAAATAGGAAAGCGCACTCGTTGAGCTACTCCGTGAGAACAAGGACATCTTTGCCTAGCAACCTGCCGACATGAAAGTTGTTCCTAGGGAACTTGCCAAGCATATTTGAAACATCGATCCTAAAGCAAAATCAGTGAAACAACGTCTACAACACTTCGTTGACAAAAAGAGACACACCATAGGCAAGGAGCTATCTAGGTTACTTAAGGCTAATTTCGTCCGAGAAGTGATCCACACCAAATGGGTGGCTAATCTTGTACTTGTACCCAAGAAGGAGACCAACGATTTAAGGTTGTCTGTTGATTATACTGGCTGAAACAAAGCGTGTCAGAAAGATCCGTTTGCTTTGCCTCGCATTGACCAAGTCATTGACTCAACGGCTGGCTTGGAACTTTTGTGTTTCTTGGATGCATATTCTGGATACCACCATATTAAGATGCGCAAATCAGAACAATTGGACACTTTGTTCATCACAACTTATGGCACGTAGTGCTACGTCACGATGCCCTTTGGGCTGAAAACGTAGGTGCTATGTACCAGCGAATGATGCAGCGCTTCCTCCACGACCAAATAGGTCGCAACATACATGCTTACATGGACGACATTGCATTGATGTCAAAGAAAAGAAATGACATCATCACTGACCTGTAGGAAACCTTTGCTAACCTCCAGAAATACAACATGATGCTCACTAAGAAATGCGTCTTCGGAGTTGATGGATGCAAGTGCACAAATTGTTTGTAGCTGGTTTCGAAGTTAAGATGTCGATCCCATAGGAATCCCAAAGGTAAATGTTTATGAATGAAGTCTCTGTCGCACCCAAAGTTATCACAAGTCTTTGAGTGAATGGACTGCAAGTGTTGAAATAAGAATGATATTTGGATTAATATGATTGTATTTAAATAAAACTAAAATGTAAACTTTAGAAATAAAAAGCTTAAAAGTAAAGAACGATTGATTGTTTGTTTGTTGTTTTCCGTAGATGACAAAATAAGCGCGGGGAGATTCAATTCAAGGTGATAGTGAATGTGCCAGGTGGATGAGTGATAAGTGTATGTGTGTAGGCGAGCAACCCATAATTATCCAGAACTCCTCTTGGTAGATTTCATCCCAACTTCAATAATCCTGCTAGTCTGTTACCAAAACCATGGTTAGTCACTAGACGATTAAGATCCTTCAGGTTGCTTAGCAATTAAGCTCCTTGGATCAAACTAATGCAATAGGCATAGTGGCTCCTCATACTCCTCGAGCTCAACTAGTTTTCCATTGATATCCCCGTGTCACTTGGGGGTTGCCAGTCTGCTAGCAAACAAAATCTTATCTATGTAAAACAAGGTATCATGTTGTCTGGGCCCTTAATTGGACAACAAGCATTAAGCATCCTACAGATAGTCAAGCACACATAATACAGTAATTAAAAATTAACCACAAACTAATGGAAATTATATAGGAACATCACATCTCACTAATCCCTTATATCTCCCATGCCCAAGGGAACTTACTCACACATGAGAGAAGAAAGCATCATCGATATAATTAAACAAAGGGAGTTCTTCTTGATATTACCATGGAGATCCACAATAAGAATAGAAATAAATCCAACACAATTCAAGATGGGAAGAACAATCTGAAACCCTAATCTTGCAAGGTGGAGATCTCTCTCTCTCTCAAGTACAAGTAATGGATATGGAGGTGTGGTGGCTAGGAGGTTGAAGATCGTGGAGCGAGATGAAGAACATCTTCCCCTTCTTCTCTGGATCTCTTCTTTCTCCCTTATGGATGGGATGGCGGCTGTTGTGTTCTATTTTCGTCCTCGTCCTCTTCACGAAAGTTGTCCCTTTTGAAAAGGATACAGATGCCGCCTAGAGGGGGGGGGGGGTGAATAGGCGGTTTAAAACTTTTACGAGATGGGCTTAACAAAGGCGGAATAAAACTAGCATTTACTTTGCCAAGCACAAAACCTATATAAACTATGGTTCACCTATGTGCACCAACAACTTATGCTAAGCAAAACAAGCAACTATGTGATAGCTAGATATAATAATTCAAGCACGAAGGCTATCACAAAGTAAAGTGCATAGAGATAACCGAGGCATGCGGAGACGATGATTTATTACCGAGTTCCTCCCATAAAGAGAGTACGTCTCGTTGGAGAGTGGGTGGTATCAAACCACCTACGCCACAAAAGGCCTCCCTTATTCTCTGATGAATCTCACCCCAACGGGATCGATCCACACTTCCACTATCGGTGCACTTGTCGGTGGCAACCGGAACCTCTCACAAGGTTGGGGCACTTCTCCACAACTTAATCGGAGGCTCCCAACAAACGCCACCAAGGCCACAACCTGCAACACCAACAAACCGTCTAGGGTTCCAAGAACCCAAGAGTAAAAGGCTTCTCAACTTTCACTCACCAAATCCTCTGAGGAGAACTCAAACCGATGCACCAAATGCAATGGCAAGAACACAGGAAGTGCTCAAGTCCTTCTCTCCCAAATTCCACAAAAGCTACAAAAGCTAGTGGGAGAATAAGAGAGGAAGAACACACGAGGAAATCCATAAAAGAAACCCCAAGATCTAGATCCCAATATGTTCCCCTCACATAGTGGAGAGATGGATTGGTGGAGTTGTAGATCTAGATCTCCCCTTTCAAATCCCCCAAAAAGATTCAAGAAATATGGGAGGGATTAAGAGTATTTGCAAGCTCTTGAAGGTCAAAACAATGGAGGAGAGAGAGAATGCAAGTCATAGGCCTAAGGAGGAAGAAGGGGTCTAATTATACCCCTCCCCAATGAAATATGACCGTTTGGGACCTTCTAGGCCGGATAATCCGCCCCTCCCCCGGATATTCCGGGTTCCCCGGACCAAAAAAATGGCTAAGGACTTCGCAGCGCGACCCTCAGTATAGGGGCGGATTTTTGGGGCGGATAATCTGCCCCCATGGCCGGATAATCCGCCCCCTGAAAACTGGCAGGAACAGCAAAACTGAAACCATCATAACTTTTTCATTCGGACTCCTATTTTGATGACCTTGGGCTCATTTCGAAGATAGTAACGATCTCTACGAGATCATGCAGGGAACCATCATAGTCCAGCAATGGAGGATAGAACCAAATGATGAAAGGTTTAACCTATCTATAAAATACAAACCGGTAAAACCTCCAATATCGAAAACACAATAGAGAATGCATAAGAAATCCGTTTTCGATGGACTTAAGCTTGTAATAGAGATTGACACAATATCTAAATCCTCTCATGGATAAGAACCAAACAAGAACCAAGAAATATGATGCCAAGTATGCAAAGGTTTGAGCTCTCACCGAGGGATATGATCAAGTTACTCACTTGAGAGCCCCTCTTGATAGTACGGTTATCTATCCTATAAACCGGTCTCTCCAACTAACACCACGAGACCAATTAGAAAGAAACCCTATCAAAATCAAACCTTTGCCTTGTATATTCCACACCTTAGGATGGAGCACCTTTCTTGATTGCACTAGCTTGGTGAAGATGCTCCCCCATACTCCACTATGGAAGAGCCTCTCTTTTAGGCATATCTTCACATATCCATGATCACCATAAGGATGGCAAGATACACTTGAGATCATCTTAAGAAACTTTGATCAACACTTGATCTTCCTCACTTTATTCTTATTCCAACCTTGAAGCCACCATATGGTTCAAGCATTGTCTATGGACAAATCCTATAAGTAAAACTCAATGCAAACATAAGTCCATAAAACATTGTCATTAATTACCAAAACCACACATGGGGGCACACATGTTCTTTCACCTTTTAAAAAGACTAAGGCGATGGCAACTATACAGCCAGAAAAATATTCCCGCCATATAGTTGCTCGTTAAAGCTACTGTATGCCTCCCTTGATTGCTTCCAAAAAGAGACTTGCTTGTTTTCTTCTTAATATTGTGTTTTTGCTGTTAAAACCCTCTATTGATGTTCAGAACCTGAAACACACATTAAAAACCAAGTTTCCTTCGCTACCGAAGTATTAGCGTTAGGTAAAGCTAGAAAACCATCAAATCCAAACGAAAACCATCAATAGAAACCATCAAAAATGTGTCGAATCTCATAGCTATAAACTCCCCCAAGCTTAGATGTTGCTCGCCCTCGAGTGACAAGGAAATAAGGAAGAATAGCGGAGATTCGAGACTAAAATAATAGAACTTACAAGCTCGAATTGGTGTCAAAATCTTTTCTTCACAATTCCTGTAATCTTAAACATGATCATACAAGTATTCACAAGATTTCACTGAATCCACTTCCTAACCACTTCTATCTTGCTAGCAAATAAATCATATGCCCGAGCAAGTGTCAAAGGTTTATCTAGGAAAGTGAAACAAATTCTTTTGGTCTCTCTCTTTATTGAGAGATGAAATTTTTTTGCTCTTGTTCCTTTAATCAATTATGAGTACTCAAGTTGGCACCAACAACATTCAATTTTAAGAAAAACTCATCTACTCCCACGTCAAAATTTCAAGACTCTCAAAGCACCTTTTTCCTTTCCTTGTTTTTCAAAAACTTTAGCTCTTTCATAGAGAAATCATGCCACTTTTTTTAACATGGTAATTGGGACTGTGTTGCTCACTCATGACCATGCCAATAGATAACTGTTGAGCAATAGTGGGTCAGAGGAGTACTACAAATTCACTTGGAACATGAAACCACAAGGAGACTAAAATTTTACCCGTCATAGCATTGCAGCTACAGACGCTTATATAACTCAATAGCCGAAATTAAGTGGTTTCCCACATTTAGATCGTTCGTTCGCCAGCGGAGTTAATAGTTCCCCATGGAGCACGCCAGTGTTGTAATGACATGCATAAATAAATATCTTACTTTTAATTATTATAAAAATAAGTGGCATAATCTCTACTACTTCGAAGCATCCATTTTATCAGGCAAATTCATTCAAGAGTACTATCGAGTCTATTTACATTAAGCTTAGGGTTGAGTAGTTTCTCAAATCAAATCCTTTGGGCTAAACATGGACTCAAGTCATCTCTTGGATGCTTTTTCTTGTTGTAAAAATTTCGGAAATATTTTAACCAAGTTCATTGCTCATTATTTCAAAGCTAAAAGGGGACACTAGCAAAGGCATAAAATTTATAGGATAACAAGCTAAGTGGGGAGTGACTCAAGTGCAAGCGAGTAAATAATTGTAGGGTCAATTTAAAGTTGCAGAAGAGGTGATGAAAGGAATGTGATACCCCCTCTTGCTTGCTTCGTTCTCGTACTTGAGTCGAATCCCCTCTATATTTCCCTATTGCCAAGTCACCTGAAATTGAGCAATCTCCGAGAGAAACAAAGAAACAAATCTGAATAAAGGTTACAACTAATTTTTGTGTGTTTTTTGGTTTAAGAATGCAGACTGAAAGTAAACATGCAATTTGTGAAGAAGTAAAATAAATCAAAAGGAGAAATAAAAATATGAATGCAAAGTTTGGAGGTTTTCAAACCTCCCCCAAGCTTAGGCTGTTGCCATGCTTAGTTGTTGCCGTCGTTCGGCGGCGGGTACGTATACTGCTGGTAGTAGTCGAGGAAGTGGGTCATGAAGTGGATGAAGCTGTTAGTTAGGGAACTAGCATCTTCATTCACTCCATGAAGAGTTTGGTCGATCTCCCCAACGTGCTGTTTGAGCTGTAGAAATTCTTCATAGGGGACATTGTTGAACCCCTGCTGCTGTTGCTTCTGATTGGGCCATGGGTCCCAAGGTCCCTCTTGCTGCTGCTATCCTCTCCAAGCAGGGTTGTCCTACTCCTCTTCCTCTTCATCCTGTTACTCTCCTTCTTCATCTTCCTTGGGGTCGGGATAGAGTGCTACCACGATCTCCGTCACTTGATCCTTGGTGAGGATCTAGTTGTTCTTCTCCTGAACAGAGAAGTCTTGTGGACAAGGCAATGGCACCTTCTCATCCTGTGCAACATCAAGATAACCAAATTTATAGGCTCGGAGCCTCCTGTTAACTCGGTAAACACCGAGGAAGCCACAAGCAGTTATATATTAGACATCCATAAGTATGGAGCCATCAACAGGTTGCATAACAGGTATCGGAATTCCACGGTCTTGGACAAGGTGGGTTACCTATCCACCAATGCGAATATCACCTTCTTTTTGTTGCTCTCGTGGCGGAGGTGCTGGAGGAATAGACATGCAGGAGTGGGACTCTACGGTGCATCGGGTAAGAGTGCCTTGGTGATCATGGCCATGTCTGCATTGGCCATGGAGCTGGTATCCCCTCTTCCCAACAAAGTGTTGACAAGAAACAAGGAAAAGTACCGGATGGTTGTATTCTGTATGGTGGACATATTCTTCTGGTAGAAGTCCCTGCCACCGTTAACAGAAATAACCTCCCAAGCTTCTCCACTTGAGACGCTATACAAGTTTGCAATAGTTGATTCCCCTTCTTGAGGGAATCCAAAAGCTTCACAAAATTGTTGAAAAGTGATTTGATATGACCACTGGTTAATGGTGAAACTCACCGTGAATGGATTACCTTTCTCCTTGTAGTCGTCTTAGAAGGAGGCGATGAACTCATGGGTGAGCTCGGTGTAGGTGTAGTGGCTTGCATAGGAGAGGTTAGATAGCCCCGCATTTGCACACATGTGGCCGAAGTCTGCCCTCAACACTGTTGCGCTGAGAAAGCCATCATCGGTCCAACGTGTGGGCATCACCCTCCTCGATGAAACCATGGTGTACTTGCTATTGAGCTCAGCCCGGAGCCCCGAGCCTTCACCACGTTGGCGCTTGCTCTTGCAAAAAATACTGCTGAGCTTGTTTATCTTGATGCACTGAGAAATTTCAACATAAAACCTTAGTCATATAATTTCTACATGATATACGAACAATTCTACATGGAGGAATTCAATCCTAACATGAGAAATTAAAAGAGAAGATCAAACAAGCTTGAGTTCATCCACTAAATAAATGTGAGTATTTCAACCATGGAATTATAAAAATAAAGCATGTATAGGGAGAGAAACATACCGATCTGTTGATTCCCCCACTCAAACGAATGAAATCCGCAAAGAATCAAGAGTTCTAGCTAGATTTTGAGAGGTTTGGAGAGAGAATATGATAGAAATAATGAGGTGGAGGAGGAGCCCTAGCCACCCCGGTGAGTTTAAGTGGTCATGCCAAACTATACGGTGGGAGCTATATGGCCGGGTTAGGTAGCCCCCGCCATATAGTTGCGGCAACGGCGAGAGTTAGGGTTTCTCCACGCCAGATCACAACTATATGGACACAACTATACGGCCGGAGCAAATGGTCCCGCCATATAGTTGGTCGCTAAACCTTTTGTATCCGAGACCCCCTTTTTGAGAATTTTCTCGATAACTATACGGCCGCAACTATATGGCTGGAATATATATTCCCGCTGTATAGTTGGTCGTTACAACTCCTGGAACATGCTTTTTCCCCAATTTTTCAGAGATTCACTTTTTAGTCCGGACAATATGATTAAGCTAGTTTTTTTCATAAAATCAAACTTGATTTTCTACACTAAATCTATGCTTATTCAGTCGATATTTCTACTACTTTTTGACAGCTGCATCTTCATGGGCGCGCTTCCGCAAGAATGTCTGTGAAAAAGTTGTAGAAATACGATGAACTTTTTATTATTTTATTTTATTTTATTATTGTGATGGATTGACTCCCATTAAGCATTTATTAAGAGTGGTTGAATATTTCAACCCTTTCTCTGTTCTTGAATTCTAACCTCGGGTTGCCCTTTATCAAAGGCACTTACCACATGAACTCGTTTTGCCGGTGGAATATACTTTTCTCCCACTTCTAGTTTCTTTGGAAAATATCGGATGATTTCAGCATCACAAACATTAAAGATTATTTTTCCTTCAGCATAATCAACTGACGCTCCTGCAGTGCTAAGAAAAGGTCTTCCAAGTATTATAGATATTTTTTCATCCTCTGACATTTCAGGAATAATAAAATCAGTGGGAATAACATGCTCATCTATTCTAAGTAGAATATCCTCAATCATACCAATAGGTTATTTAGTGGATTTGTATGCCATATGTAAAGTGATATAAGTGGGGGAATACTCCCCTAATCATAACCTTTTATAGAGGGAATATGACATTACACTAACTCCTGCACCTAAATCACACAAAGCATTATGAATATCAGTTTTTCCAATTGATCATGAAATAGTTGGTATTCCGGGATCTCCCGACTTAGAAAATAACTTCCCATTAGCAGGATAACTAGTCACCATGGAAATGGTTTCAGTTATTTCTTTCTTTCTATTACGGATATCATGGAGAAATTTAGAATAGGTGGGAACTTTTATTGCATCCGCAAATGGAATTTCTAAACGAAGGTCACCAAGTGCCTTTTTGAAAGAATCATAGATTACCTGATCCGGTGCTTTCTTTTTACAATCTGGATAGGGTAGCTTTTGCTCACCTTTCTTATTCTTATCTTTTACCTTTTGTGGGGGATCAGACTCTTTAGTTGCTTTCTTATGTTGTTGCTTATCGCTTTTCTCTTTTCTGCTGCAACAACCTCATCTTCTTCGCTTGTTTCTTTTTGTTCTCTTGGATCAATAGTCTCTGCATCAGAGTCATAACGGTCACCCTATGCATCATTTTGCTCCTCCAAGGTTTGGTCTTGTGTTTCTTGAGTAGTCTCATCTTGAGGATCCACCAGTGTGTCATCTTCTTGGCTTGCTTTGAGCAAGGATTTTTCCCTTCGCTCTTTTTAGCTTAATATTCTGGTGGTCCTAATGGCCCTGTAACAACTGCGCCTCTCCTTGTAACATTCACATTGGGTTTATCATACTAAGGTACTTGTGAAATAATTTTATTTCTTGGCCAATCTCGTCATAATTTTGTGTTAGTTCTACCAAAATCTTCTTATGTCTTTGAAATTGCTTATGCAGGTTATTATGAGATTTAGCCTATCGATATTTTAATTCTTCAAAAACTCTTCTAGTTTCATGTTCTTCAGTAAAAACTTGTAACGAATCTACTTTGTTTTCCTTAACAAGTTCAGAAGGTATACCTTTTTCTTTCATTATTTTGCGTACTTTAGGCATACGATCAGGAGTTATACGAAGTATCCGTTTTTCCAGCTTAGTGCCAAAATCGGGATTGTAGAAAGAATCATTCTTAGCCCTACTAGACATCAATTCCAAACATGCTTTAATAGTTAAAGTATTTATTGATCCTCCTGTTGATAAGTCAGGCAACTCTCTTCATTGAGTATTAAGACCATGGTAAAATAAATGGCAAATAGCTGATTCGGAATAGCCATGATTAGGAATACTATTGATCATTCCAAAGAATCTATCCCAGGCTTATGGGTAGTTTTCTCCCACGTTCTAACTGAAGTTGCCTATATTCTTTCTAATTTCAGTTACCTTTTTAAAAGGATTAAACCTATTTATGTATTTAACAATACAGTTTTCCCAACATTTAATGTAATGATGAGGGAGAGAATATAACCAGTCTAGAGCCTTACCTTTAAGAGACCAATGAAATAATTTTAGACAAGAGAAGTCTCTTGGCAAACCTTTTGGTCCAAGTGATGTTATCACATCGTCAAACTCTCTAAGATGTATCCCTAGGTCATCTTCCCTTCCGCTGAAATATTTTTCCTGCAAAATTTTAATAATCTCACCATTAAATCGATATTCTCTAACTCCAGGATTAGGAAATTCTATTGCTTGTTTAAGAAAAGCAGAATTTGGAGTATTTTATTCTCTGAAAGTTCTCTCAAGTTTCTTGGGAGTTGTCCTATGACTGGACATGATTTCCATGAAGTCACTTAAGTTTTCAACTTTAACCTTAGTCGATCTCAAAAGTTTTTCAATAATTTCCTCACGCCTTTGAGCAGGTACGCGATCAAGATAATCTGGTAGATAGGTCCTACTAGATGTTAGGGAGGTGACCCCGGATAGGGTCAAGATAGGGGAAATATGAAGGGAATCTCCCTTGTCGTGAGCTGAATTACTGAATGTGTCGGCTGAATCATGTAAGATTCGGCCAAGATAAGCAGGGCCATGACAAATGAAGGATGAGTAACGCCTTATCCGGACGACGTATGAACTAAGTCGGCCGAATGAGTCTGATTAACTTGAATGCAGGTGAAGGCCGAGCTGAGTTATGCGAGACAAGGCCGAATGACATGAAGCTTGCAGGAGAAGGAGGTGCCTATAGTCAAACCCTAGTCTCTGGCTAGGAGGAATCTAGACAGAGCCAAGCACAAAGGACAAGGATCAGAGCAGCAGAAGGGCAGACAAACATCACGGAGGTGACAGTGAGGAAGCCCGAGGCGTGCATGTGAGGGTCTCTGGAACATTGCCGCCGATATAAGGGCGACACGGAAAGGAGGCCGCCAAGTTACCATATTGGGACAAGCATATTCCAAGGATATGGTTGCCACGTTAGCCCTAGAAGGAACCAAGGCACCCCTTTATAAGGGGGGACGCGGGCTCCTGAAGATGGGATCGATTCATTCTACGCCGTTAGGCTCGTGTATTAGTTTCCTTCCTCTCTATGATCCAGCTCGAGGAGCACTTGTATTCATCGAAAAGAGGAATAGAGAGTGACTTGTAGAACCGTTGAGTGTAGAAATCACTACATCTTCCCTCCCCGGATCCCTCAAGCATCCATTGGCCCCATACTTTAGCCTACCCATGGCATCTGCCGTGCCACCACCACGACAGTTGGTGCCCACCGTGGGGCCAGCAACGGTGCTAGCTGGAGTCAAGATCCGGACGGGAAATTTCATCCACACTGGCGAGCGGGTTGTCTCTGGCTTAGTACAGAGATTTGATCTCTGGGACTATGTCAGCGATAACGCGGGTAGCTTCAGGAGGAAAGCGCCTCCGTGCAACGGCGTCTTCATCAACCTGGGCACGCACAAGGTCTACGTCGGCGTCGACACCTCCTGCGTCTATCCTCACCGAGTTATTGATGCGGGAGAGCCTCCCCTCAGTGCTGCTAACGGTCCGCGTGGAGCACGCCCCGTCGGCAGCGTCGAGGTGATGGTGACAGCCGCATCACAGGCGGCGGGAGAAGGCGCCGGACCATGCAAGGACCCGGCGGCAGGAGGACAGGTGACCATGAAGCAAGCAACTCCACAGCCCATCGAGGTAGATCCGCTAGCACCCAAGTCAGCCGAGGTGCAGGAGACGACCTCAAAGGCGGCAAGGGTAAGGTGGCCACCTCTGGAAAGACCAGAGAATATTCTCTAGGCAACTATAGATAATCTAACCACGCCTGTGGCGCCGATACTTGATCCGGCTAACGCCCAGGCGGAGTTAGAAGAAACTAGACAAAAAGTACTGGTAGAGGCAAAGAAGGTGTCGGCCTTGCGGGAGTCCTTGAACATGACCCTGCGAGAATATGCTAAGGCAAACAAACTGGATGTGGCCCCCGAGCGGGTAGATGAATTGAGATTGAGAGGAAAGAACCTCATGAATGATATGAATAAAGAGCATGAAGCTCGTGGAGGTGATTCAGTCGATCTAGGCTTGCCAAAGATATCACCACCTCTGGAGGTGAATAAAGACTGGGATCCTCGCGTATGGTTCATTCGGCTGGAGCAGCACCCGCACTATCTGCGGCAGCAGCATCCTCACCTGGGAACAACGCGCGAAAAGATAGAGCTGTGACCTCAGGAAAAAGAAATAAGCAAATCGTTCCATATGATCCGGCGGTGGCCGGAAAGGTCAATGATAACAGAGGCAACGGCAGCCGAGGTAACAGTGGAGATAGAAACCCTGGCCGTGCTAACAAGGGGCACGGAGACCTCGGAAGGGGAAATCATGAAAACAATAACCCGGCGGACTGAAGGAGAAACCCTCCACCAAATCCTCAGCCGAGATATGAACCTCGGCAAGATCGAGAAGTGAGACCAGCTCAGCATAATCAGGCAAATGATAGGTACAATGATGGTTATTCGGATATGGAGCATGCAGAACATGGTGGGAATAACCATTATGAAATACAAGAGAGGATTGTTTACAGAAACTTGCCGTCGAGTGACGCAAGACTGAAACTGGACAGATTATATCGATCCGAATTATTAGAAGAACGGGGTCCACCGGGTCCGGCATGTTTCGGGCCTCGGATCATGGGCGAACCACCAGTGCCGAACTTCCAATTGGCAAGGGGCACAAAAACATATAACAGGAGTACACAACCACAGGATTGGTTGATCGACTATGCCACTGCGGTGAAAATAGCTGGAGGAAACCTACGATGGGCGGTGAGATACGTCCCACAAATGCTGGAAGGACCAGCCAGAGTATGGCTGAACAATCTGCCGATAGGTAGTATCAACTGTTGGCTAGATTTTGAAGAAATGTTTGTCAGCAATTTCACCAGTACTTATAAGAGGCCGAACAGGCCTCAACAGCTCGCTATGTGCAAACAGAAGCCAAATGAAACAAATAGGGAGTTCTTGACTCGGTGGTGTAACCTCAGAAACTCATGCGAAGGGGTCATAGAATCTCAAGCGATAGCTTGGTTTGCTCAAGGCTGCCGATATGGGAGTGTATTATGGCAGAGGCTGCAAAGAGATATGCCGACCACCTTGGCAGAGACCATCAGGATAGCAGATTCATATGCTTTAGGGGATCCGACGCAACCAGAATTAATGTCGGCGGAGCATCGGGAGCATCAAGATCAATATGCAAGAGATGCAGCCAGATCATCGAGGCGCAATGAATTCCGAGGTAGAAGAAGGGAGGAAAGACCGAATTACAGATATGCTTCCAATCAGGTGGCAACGGTAGTACAAGACCAGCCGACTCATGGAAACAGTCAGCGATAGAAGAACAACCCTCAGCAGTGGACGCTGAGGAATGAAGGGAAAAGGTAGTGGACACCAGAATAGAAGAAGCAATGGCAGGAGAGGCCGAAGTACACGTTTGAATCCATGCTGGATCAACCGTGTAAATTCCACACTCAAAACCCGGCCAAGCCGGCAAATCATACTACTCGTCAATGTGCATGGATGAAAAATGCAATGGGGAACACGGCGGGCATGCAAGCGACTCCTCATCAAGTACATCAACAGCAGCAGCCACAGCTAACAGGAGCAAATGCGCAGCAGTTAATGTTGCCACCGCCTCCTCCGAGGTATGATAACTCGGACCGGAGGGATGCAGTGCATCAAGTGATAAATCAAAGACAAGATGGAAGGGCAAACCCCGGAAACAACGGACGTAATGATTACAGGGAGCATCATCAATCATATTGTGTGTTCACAATGGAACAGCAAGATAGGCAGAGTGTACAACACCGGCATATGAAAGTAAATGCAGTTATGCCGGCAGTACCAAGATACGTGCCTTGGTCCGATCAGGAAATAACCTGGAGCATCAAAGATCACCCGAAGATAATGCCGAATCCAGGGTCGTATGCACTGGTACTGGATCCAACATTTGTCGGGCCCAACATTAATGTGAAATTCTCAAAGGTACTCATTGACAATGGGAGTAGTATCAACATCATGTACAAAGACACAATGCACAAACTCGGAATAGCACAGAATATGTTACAATCCACAAGAACCACATTCCATGGAATAGTGCCAGGTCTCTCGTGTGAACCCATTGGGAAAGTCCGAGTAGATGTTCTATTCGGCACAAGGGAGAATTGAAGAGTAGAGAATTTGGAGTTTGAAGTGGTGGACCTAGAAAGTTGCTATCATGCTTTACTCGGACGGCCAGCGCTGGCTAAATTCATGAGCAGCTGCCACATTACTTATTTGAAAATGAAGTTACCCGGGCTACAGGGGGTGATAATAGTAGCCAGAGATTACAGAAAGTCAATGGAGTGTGCTTCGGCCGGATCAAACTTGGCCGAGTCATTGGTGATTACAAGAGAAAAAAGAAGGATTCAGGAGGTAGCGGCTCTGGCTCAGTCGGCACAACTGAATATGCCGGCACTAGCCAACCCCCATGGAAGTGTTTCTTTCCAGCCGACTAAAGAGATGAAAAAGATCCAGATAGATGAGCAGTTCCCAGAGCGCACCATCACGATATGGTGTCGGCCTAGATGCCATATAGGAAGGCGAGCTCACCAACTTCCTCCGTGAGAATCGGGATATCTTTGCATGGTCAACTCAAGACCTGCAAGGTGTGCCGAGGGAGTTGGCTGAGCACTCTTTGCATGTAAGGCCAGGAGCAAGGCCGGTGAAGCAACCTCTCCGCCGCTTCGCCAAAGACAGGAGAAAAATAATAGGGGATGAGATAGCTCGGATCCTTGCAGCCGGGTTCATCATGGACGTACTTCACCCAGTTTGGCTATCAAATCCGGTGTTAGTGGAAAAGAAAAAAGATGACCCGAATGTAGCCGTCGTATGGCGAATGTGTATCGATTACACGAACCTAAACAAGGCGTGTCCCAAAGATCCTTTTCCTTTACCTAGGATAGACCAAGTCATTGATTCGACCGCTGGTTGTGAGCTGTTGTCATTTGTAGACGCGTATTCTGGTTTCCACCAGATACCGTTAAATCCGGCCGATCAAATAAAGACTGCGTTTATCACCCCGTACGGGGCTTATTGCTATCGCACCATGCCATTCGGCCTGCGTAATGCAGGAGCAACATACCAAAGATGCATGCAAAAGTGTCTACATGACTAGATAGGAAAAAATGTACAAGTATATGTAGATGATGTGGTTATAAAAACCAAAGACAGCAAAACGCTCCTTGACGATATTCGACAGACATTCGCAAACTTGAGAAGATTCCGAATGAAGCTTAACCCGGAAAAATGTACCTTCGGTGTACCGGCTGGAAAGTTACTCGGTTTCCTCGTGTCTAGCCGAGGTATAGAGGCAAATCCAACAAAAATCCGAGCAGTTGAAAAAATGGAACTGCCGAGGTGTCTAAATGATGTACAAAAATTCACGGGATGCCTGGCTTCGCTGACTCGATTCGTATGTCGTCTAGGGGAAAAGGCATTACCTCTGTATCAGCTGATGAAAAAGTCTGATAAATTCATTTGGACACCGCAAGAAGATAATGCGTTTCATGAGTTAAAAAAGATGTTGGTCACAACACCGATCTTGGCTTCTCCATTATGAAAAGAACCTATGTTACTTTATGTAGCCGCCACTAACAGAGTGGTAAGTGCGGTGGTTGTCGTAGAATGGAATGAAGGAGATAAGTCGATACAAAGGCCAGTATATTACCTGAGCGAGGTATTATCGACCTCAAAATAGAACTACCCACACTACCAGAAGATGGCTTATGGAGTATACATGTCGGCGAAAAAAACTCGAACATTACTTCTAAGAGCATCCGATAAAAGTGATTTGTGAAGCGCCCATAGCCGAGATATTGAGAAACAAAGATGCAAGTGGCCGAATAGCAAAATGGGCAATCGAGTTATCACCTTATGCTCCGCAATTCGATAGGCGAGATGCAATCAAATCTCAGGCAGTGGCTGACTTCTTTGTGGATTGGGCCGAGGTACAATATGAACCACCATTACCAGATCCGAATTATTGGACAATGCATTTTGACGGATCCAAGCTAAGAAATGGTTTGGGGGCAGGGATAGTATTAACTTTGCTGAAAAAAGATCAGCTGAAGTATGTGCTGCAGATACATTTCGCCACATCAAACAACGTAGCCGAGTATGAAGCACTCGTCCATGGGTTGAAAATGGCAAAAGAAATTGGTATACGTCGAATCCTATGCTACGGGGATTCAGATCTTGTAGTACAGCAAGTATCAGGCAATTGGGACGCATTAGATGCGAATATGGCCCTATATAGATTTCATGTGCAAAATATCAGTGGTTACTTTGATGGATGCGAGTTTCATCATATACCTCGGGCGGAAAATGACGCTGTAGACACACTATCAAAACTCGGATCAACTAGGCAGTCAATTCCCCCAGGTATTGCCCTAGAGCACCTGAGAAAACCATCGATTACACCATCACCAGAATCCGAGTCAATTCGTATCTCGACAGAAGTGAAAGAAGGAAGCGTGCCAATGGAAATTGACAAAGAATGTGACCCGGATTTTCTAAAGGTGAACCCGGCCATCGCACGAGCGAACACAGAAAAATCCGAAGCTGTTATGTCGGCGGAAGATATGGAAATCGACAGTGAAATTATCCCAGAGAAGATCACGCCGATATGGGCGCAACCCATATTCTCATTCCTTAAGGAGGAAATCTTGCCGAGTAATGAGGTACTCGCTAGACAAATAGTAAGAAGAGAAAAAGCTTACACAATCATAAACAATGAGCTGTATAAGAGAAGCGTCACGAACGTACTACAAAGATGTGTTGACTCGGCAGAAGGACAGGAAATACTCCTAGATATACACCAGGGAGAATGCGGGCATCATGCCTCATCCAGAGCTTTAGTGGCCAAAGTATTCAGGCATGGGTTTTATTGGCCGACGACATTAAAGGAGGCAAGATACATCTGCCCTCATCCGAGTTAAAGACAATACCAATCACTTGGCCTTTTTTTGTATGGTGTTTGGATATGGTAGGACCGTTCAAACCAGCCCGAGGCGGAATGACTCACATTTTAGTCATGGTGGACAAATTCACAAAGTGGATCGAGGTGAAATCAATAAGAAAA
This sequence comes from Avena sativa, assembly GCA_916181665.1. Classification (NCBI taxonomy): domain Eukaryota; kingdom Viridiplantae; phylum Streptophyta; class Magnoliopsida; order Poales; family Poaceae; genus Avena; species Avena sativa. The sequence goes on from OV702296.1 coordinate 227,238,002, forward strand.
TGTGATGGACTAACAATGGTAAAATTCATAAAAGATATTATCTTGAGATATGGATATCCACACAGTGTTATCACGGATAATGTGTAGCATCCCAATTGTCTAACAATTGCAATGCTACTAGCCTAGTCTATATAATGGCTACTTCCTATATATAACTGTTGCATCATAATTATATCATGCTCATGTCATCATGCCACCTTGCATTTGAGCATCATATAAAACCCCTTTCAATTTGGATCTTCTCTCATATGCATCATTAATTGTATTTGCCTCTTGATATTGTATTTGGTTATTGATATATTGTTTAAATGCCCAAGTTGAGTTGGGGGCATATCTTTTATTCCACTCCACCACCCTTTCTTTCATCACCTTATAATTCCACCATCCCATTATCCATGAGCTTGTATTTTATTTTCTCTTGGTATTTAATCTAGCTCATGGGAGATAGGATGGATCTACTTCTACAAATTCTTTTGCTTGGCTTGTATTCCACTTTTGGGAATGCATAAGAATAATGCCATGTTGATATTATTGTTTTCACAAAAATAAACATGGCATTAATTATTTTGCATGGGCCATGCAAGCACCACCACATTCTAGTCCTTTGGGATTTTATATGAATTTTTGAGTGGTGTATATCTCTTGGAGCTCTCCCTTCTCTCTCAAATCTTTCACCTTGTTTGGTTTATTTCTTTTTGCCTAGTGCTCATCAAGGTTTTCTCACATGTGTATGCCATGCATGGTCATGTAAAATCCTTTCCATCTCCATATTTTGTCCTCCTTTGTTCTTATTTGTTTTTTTTGAGTGGCTCATCCCTCTCTCCCTCTCTTCCACTCCTTTTGCTTGATCTTGTTGATCTTGCTAAAAAGCCACCACCACATCACCCTCTCTCTCTATCCTCTCTCCTAAGCCCTCTCTCCAAAACCTACCCCATGACCTACACCCCTCCACCTTGCTTGATCATGTGGGTATGCAAAACCCCAAGCTAAACCTAATCACCTACCACCCTCACCATCCCCTCCTCTCTTTTCCCTTGGATCGGTCCAGCCCCTTTTCCCCTCTCCAACCGAACCATCTACCCCACCCCCTTTTCTCTAGCTAGCCGAGCCACCACCCCTACCCTAACCCTAGACCGAGCCCCATGCCATCTACCCCTCCCCTCTCGGTTCCCCCTCTCTCTCTCTTGCTGCCACCAGGTCCCACCCGAGCTCCCCTTCCTCTCTGCAGGCCCCACCTAGCCACCCTACCCCCTGGCCGAGCTACCCTTCCACCCCAACCTTAGACAAAACCCTAACCCGAGCCTAGCTCCTAACCGAGCTTCACCCTCTCTTTCCCTCTCTTCTCTCTCCCTGCCATGAGGGCCCCTCCAGCCCGAGCCTCCCCACCGTCTCCAAGCCTGGACCCTCCTGCAGCCTTCCCTACCGTGCCCTTCCTGCCCTAGCCCCACCTGCACGTGCTCTTGGAGAAAAGAGAGAAGGGGCCGAGGCTATCTCTGCCCGTGGCCACACGCTGCCCCTCTCTCCCCCTCGCGTTCTCCTCATCCCCCACGACTCTCTAGCGTCCCCAGATCCGCCCCAGAGCCGCCCTCTTCTTCCCCTTCCTCTGCTCCGACCACAGCTCCTGCCGCCGGTCGCCACCAGCACCCACCGCGTCCCCGTCGATCCAGTCGTGCAGCTCGACCTGAAGGTGGCCTAGGAGCTCGAGGAGGATCCTCTACGACGCCCTATTCACGCCAACGCGAAGGAGAACGCCCCAGCACCGCCAGATCCCCGCCGCCCGACGCCAAACCCTAGCCGCCGGTGCGCCAGCGTCCTCGCCGTACCAGCGCTCCCCGCTCCGATCCGAGCCCGCCGTCGAGCCCGCGGTGAGCCTCCCTTCTCCCCTGACACCTTCCGCCTCGCCGTACCGCCCTAGCGCCACCGATCGTTTCATCGAACACCCGCCACGCGCCAGAGCTCGCCGTCTTCTGCAGCCTCCCCGCACCTGTCAGCCCCTTATCTAGCCCGCACCCACCTCCCTGTCAACTACCCGAGCCAGCCGCACCGGTTAGCACCCTCCGCGCGCACGCCCGCGTCCCGGGATCGATCCCCGCTCGCGCCGCGCGCCGGATTTTCTCGCCAGACAAAGGAAAACGAAGAACAGTACGGGCCCGTGGTCATCTTACAAAAAGCCCCCCCACCTTTTTGATTCCTGTAACCCGCGCTCCTAGAGGTCCCACTTGCCAGCCACCCTGGTCATCTTGCAGAAAACCCCTCGGCTTTTCCTGGCCGCAACCCGCGCTCCAGCCCCAGCCCCACTTGTCAGCTCCTGTCTCTCTCGCCGCTGTCACGTGGGCCTGCGCCGGATGGCCCACCCCGCAGCCTCAGTGGCTAGGCGAGCCCGCGGTGACAGAAGGTTTTCTGCGCGCCGTTTCACCAAGTCAGTATCGGCCCCACCCGTCAGTGGCCGTGGCTAGTTTTGCCTGAGTAACAAAAGTTTTTCCTGTTGTCTGTTTTAATTAAACCTTTTCAAAATTAATTCAAATTCAAAATTCAATCTGTTTTAAATAACTTTTGAATTATAAATCCATTTAATATACATGTAATATATGTTTTGAAATCAGAAAAATGTGAGGATTTCAAATATGCCATTCAAAATAATGTTTGAACACTTTAAATTTCGAGTTGATTAAAATTACAATGAAATGCCCTTTTCCTTAATTAATTAATAACTTTTGTTTTATAACTCCAAATTTGACAGATAATATGTCTAAATCGATCAGCGCGACGAGCCCGTTCTATCTGTGCATTCCATGTTCTGAATTGCAGCATGCATCATATAAATATAAAGTATACAGCAACTTATTTGAGTATAAAATGTGACTAAAACTCCATAAAATGCCTTATTCTTGTATTCCACACCTCACCCATGCCATGCTACATTATTGCCATGCAAATTGTGCATCATTCATCATGGCATGATTGTTTGCTTGTCGCATTTTAATTCATATGCTTGTGCACTCTATTTATGTTGGCCCTTGTTTGTTTGGTTCTTCTTCGAATAGACGCTGAGCAGGGGATATATCAAGAAACCCAGGAGCACTACCCAGATCCTTCTCTCGCTTCAACTGAGCTACCAGGCAAGCACTACCACATGCTTGCATACATATAGTACCTATTGCCTCTATCTTATTCTTGCATCATTGAGTCGCGATTGCATTAAACTGAGTCCCAAGTACTGCATAGCCTTTACTTTTAAACCCCACCGAAGCTTGTTCCTCCATCCCATGAGCCATTACTACAGGAGTTGTTTGAGCCATGCGAGTCGTAGAACAACATGTGTAGGGTATGTGAGTGTCTGATGGATAACGAGGTACCTAAACAACTTAACCTGAGTAGTAATGGGATAACTAATGAAAGTGGAACCGGTGAGCAATATCTGCTATTTGGTTTTTCATGCTCACTTGTGTCCCGTAGGACCCCGAGTACTTGATTCCTGTTCCTTGAATATTCGCGCTACCCACATCCGGGAGGCTTATGAACCCCCCTGAGCCAGAGCTTGATTCATTCTTATTTCTTGGGGCCACAAGTAGTTTGGGGCTTTATTACTATCCTGTACTTATGCCATGCTTTACTGCTTTATTTAAGATTGTGCGTGGAGCACCTGTACTGTTTAGGACCGTGACACGTTTTCGCTGTATCGACAAGCCCAGTCACACTTTCAGGTTCCCAGTCGTTTACAGCCGTCCACACAAACCTTGAGTCCGTCTCGAAGCCGGCCAACTTCGTTGCGGGTAGCTTAATGGGGTGGCCCCCTGCAATATTTCTGAATCCTGTGATCGCTTTGTCGTGAATGCCTCGTTGGGTTTTGATTTGGTTTTTCCGAGGTTGATCGAGTGTGTGTTGCTATTTGTGCACCCCTGCAGGGTAAAACTTTCTGAAAGCTGTGTCCGCGGTTATGGACGACTTGGAGCACAGTTTCTCGATCATAGACAAGTATAACTAAAGTACCGCTTTTAATTTGACTAAGTATCTGACTAGTAAATAGTGCAACACTCATGGAATGGATAATAAAACTGCCAACGGATGGGGGGGGGGGGCTGTTCGTCCGCTTCCTCGTTGGTAAGCGAGGAGGAGGATGGATCTGTTAATCTTACCGTTATAACTGTTGTTATTAATTCATGGACGTCCGTCTATCTTTGGTTAGGCGGATGGTTAGCGAGTATCTATAGAATTGTTAGGTATTATCTTTTGCTGCAATTGCGTCACCCCAGGTTGTGTCCCCTTTAGAGGCATAAAGACTTGCTGAGTACCCCTAGGGTCTCACACGATAAATTGTTTGATTCAGATGCACAGGTACACTCACAAGATGGATACTGGGTGGAGGAGACGGACGATGTTGGCAACGATCATTCGGTGTAGAGATTCCGGGAACGGGGATCCGTGAGATCTGTGGGCGGGATGTGTTTATTTATGGGGCATCTTATGCCGATTTGCTTCTTATCCGTACTCGGATCTTGTTTTCCGCTTCCGCCTGATACTCTGATGTTTGATGTATGAGGAGATATCCTAAACTATTATATATCTATCTAGGATATTTGGATCTTGCCGTATGGCGTTGCAATATTTCTATTTCTTTTAGATGGAATGGCTCTGAGGACTGTTGTATGGTGGCTTGCATACATACTCATTTGTGTATGTAGTTGATCCCTTCCCCTGCCGATTACACCGCTCGTTCTTGTCCCGATGTTTGGAAATGGTTAGGACGGCCGAAAGGTCTACCTGTGAGTGGCATTTGGGCCCCACCGTACTATTTTAACCATTTCCGCTCATCCAGGCTTGTAACTAAGAGCGTAATTCACCGAGGTAGTTACATAATGGCACAAATTTTTCTGAAGGAGCCTTTGCTAGATTTTGCCAAGAAAAGCACATAAGACTAGATGTTGCCTCGGTGGCTCACCCAGCATCAAACGGGCAAGTAGAAAGATCAAATGGACTGGTATTGTCAGGAATAAAACCCCGGCTTATCGAGCCACTGAAAAGGTCGGCAGGATGCTGGATTGAGGAACTTCCAGTAGTACTGTGGAGCCTCAGGACCACCCCAAACAGGTCGACAGGGTATACCCCTTTCTTTCTAGTATACGGGGCAGAAGCTGTGCTTCCAGCCGACATAATGCATGACTCGCCAAGAGTAATCCAATACACAACGGCCGGAGTAAATGAAGTATCACGGCAAGACGATGTGGATCTGCTAGAGGAAGCAAGAGAATTGGCGTTATCAAGATCAGCTGTTTATCAGCAGAACCTCAGACGATACCATAGCAAAAAAGTAAATCCAAGAGTTTTTAAAGAAGGAGACTTGGTGCTTCGATTAGTGCAATGCACAGCCGGCATGCACAAACTCTCACCTCCATGGGAAGGACCATTCATCGTGAGTAAAGCATTGCACAATGATGCATATTACCTGATCGACGCTCAGCCACCAGAGAAGAATAAGGCAAACAAGGCCGGAGACGAATCAAAAAGACCATGGAACATAGCCTTACTTCGCCCATTTTACACTTATAAGCCATATGTTGTACGTCGTGATGCTATGCATCAAGTTGGAATATCAAGCATGTATTAAACCTCGGCACCTCGAGCAGCGACTCGGGGACTGCACAATGTTGTTTCTATTTTTTAAGACTATGTAGTAAACCTCGGCACCTCGAGCAGTGACTCGGAGTCTACACCATGTTATTTCCTATTTTGAATTATGTATTAAATTTCGTCACCTCGAGCAGCGACTCGGGGACTGCATCGTGTTATGCCTTATTTCGGATTATGCATTAAACCTCGGTACCTCGAGCATCGACTCGGGGACTGCCCCATGATTGTTTCTTGTTTTTAAAAATGTATTGAACTTCGGCACCTCGAGCAATAACTCGGGAACTGAACCGTGGTATTCTCTGCAGTGAGCTATGAATTATATTTCGGCAACCCAGTTTGTAACTCGGGGACTGTTTCGTGTTATTCAATATTATCTGAACAGATATAAAACCTTCAGCGACCCAAGGGATAACTCGGAGATGACTTACACCGCTCATTAATTTTTTTCCATTCATATAAGAGCTCGATAGCTTTAGGAGAAACTCGGGGACTACCCCAATTTGCTGCCCATAATTCATAGGATGCAACATAAGCGTGCCTCGATTGACAAAGGAACAACAAGGAGAAAATAATTAACGATTTCTAGAGGTAACAACCTCAGCAAGTCAAAGTATGATAAGGGATACAAGCCGACCTTTGAGGTTGGAGCATTATACTTCAAGTAGAAATCGTGAAAACAACAACTATACAACCAAGTTTACAAAGGGCAAGCAAGATAAATGTTGGACGAAGGTCAACTACATGGGAGAATACAATCCGGCCTGACGAAATTAAAGTTGGGCAAGGCAAAGATATGAAACAGATAGCTTAACTTAGACGAAATGACGATATAGTTACCATCACCAATGCCTCAACAGCGCAAGGCAAAAAGGTTCACACCACACACAAAAGACAGACAATTGTTTCATAAACATCATACGCCCGACATGCCGGGGAGTTAAATCAAATTGAGTTTTTCAAGCATAAACACCAGAAGAGACCAAACAACCCTTAAGGGGCAGTAGCATTGTCAGGAGCATCGGGCATGGGTATCTCGGACGCTGGCGGAGGTACCTCTGTCTCCTTCAGAAGGGTATCCTCAGGAACTAGGTGCTCCGAGGTAGTCGCTGCCTCAGCCGAAGTTACCTTGTCTTCGACAGAAGCCATAGTAACCTCGGAGGAAAGCCCCGGCTGCTGAGGGATATCAGTTTGAGCTCGAGAGTTTTTAGTCCCTTTAGAGGACGATCGCGCGTCGCCATCCTCGCCCGAGTTGTTGTTTGAATCACGGGAGTTATCCGAATCACCCTCCGATTCATTCTGATCGGCCGAGTCATCACCTGATGCATCTTCAGCTTCGACATCATCCACCAGATTGGGAAGAAAACTCGGCCCTTCGATCCAATTATGCATGTCAGCATACTCAATAAGCTGGAAGGCACGAGCTTGGCAGCGAGCGAAGAACTCTGGATCCTCAACCCAACGAGAGCCAGTGCGCAAATTCATCAGAGTATCGAGTGAGATATCCTCGTACCAAGACAAAACGACTGTAAGTGCCATATCAGCACCAGCCCTCCCAGCAGATTCCCTCCAGATATTTAATTGGGTCTGAGATGCCATTAGCCTTGCCACAAGCACTTTAACTTCATCAATATCAGGTGTTCCAGAGGTATTCGGCCAAAGAACATGGTAGGCCCGAATAGCTGCTTGCACCAGATCTCTTCCCATAATCTTCATTGGTCCAATAGAAGCATCGACGACAATCTGGAAGTCTTCCATCGAGTATTCTGGACTCGAGTCAGCGGGGACACCTCGGCGCTGACGAGCAGAAATCACTGCCTTAGAGCTCATTGGTTTCGCTTCTGGAAAATGATCTACACGAAAGGAAAACATATCAGTTAAAAATAAGAAAGAGAAGAAAATAACTCAGCCACGGGCGGAAACTTACGATGAATGTAACTCAACATTTTCTGGAGATCCAGGGACCAATCGGCCCTACTCTTCTCGAAACGAGTGATTTCCTCGCTCATCGCCCGGTTCTTTAGCTCGGCATCCTCAAGAAGTTCCTTATCTTTCTGCAAATATAGGCTCAGTCGATTCTTTTCTTCAGAAAATTCCTGATCAACCTTTTCCAGTTCAGACTTCTGGGAAAGCTTGAGAGACTCAACCTCGGCGCGTAACCGAGTTATCTCATCGTCCTTTTCTTGGAGTTGCGCCGAATGAGTGGCAGCTTGTTCTAAAAAATGCAGCATCATATCAGGCATAGCTATGCATTCTTCATGCGATGCTGCAAGTGTTTGTAGCTCGGCTATACCAAAGCCGGAAGGTTGTAGGAAACCCAATATTTATCTCGGACAAGGATTAACAAGTTAAAAACCAAAAAATAGGAACCAACCTTCAAGAGCGGCAACCTTCTTGGTAAGGCGGGTATTCAGATTGTTGATATTAGCTGCACGCCAGCGAGGAGGGAATTAGCACGACAAGCCAAAAGTATTACGAACTTAAGGAACAATACACGGATTAGTTGAATTACCAGTCTTCTTCACCATAGGAATAACCTTCTCATATTTTTCTTGCAGTTTCTTGTGGGCGAAGAGCAACCTTTGAAATTCGGCTGTCTACCGATCATGGGCAACCTAGATATAATGGAAGGTTAAAAGACTAGATATTCAAAGCTAAAATAGAACTAAATCAAGTAAAACTTGACTCGGATCTAGGTGACTGGATATTCAAAGCTAAAATAGAACCGAATCAAGTAAAACTTGACTCGAATCTAGGTGGCTGGATATTCAAAGTTAAAATAGATCCGAATCAAGAAAAACTTGACTCGGATCTAGGTGGCTGGATATTCAAAGTTAAAGAAGATCCGAATTAAGTAAAACTTGACTCGGATCTAGGTGGCTAGATATTCAAAGTTAAAGCAGATCCGAATTAAGTAAAACTTGACTCGGATCTAGGTGGTTGGATATTCAAAGTTAAAGCAGATCCGAATCAAGTAAAACTTGACTCAGATCTAGGTGGCTAGATATTCAAAGTTAAAGTAGATCCGAATTAAGTAAAACTTGACTCGTATCTAGGTGGCTGGATATTCAAAGTTAAAGCAGATCCGAATCAAGTAAAACTTGACTCGGACCTATGTGGATGGATATTCGAAGTTAAAGCAGATCCGAATCAAATAAAATTTGATTCAGATATGCATAGACCACGGCTAATCCGAGTCGCGAAGGAGGTTGAGTTAGCAAGAAATGCATTTAAAGCTTGACAAAGCTTCCAAACGGACAACAAGTTATCCGGTTGCAAGCTTCGGGGACTAGTGTATATATAGTACCATCCGAATAATGGGCAAATGGTCAACGAAAGCGTTTACCTCATTCATCTTGTCACTATCAAGGACAATCTTAGCAGCCATATGCAAGCGACTGCTGATATCGGAAAGCTGAAATGGTTGGCTACTCGGATTGCCTTCAAGTTGATCGGCGGCATTCCAGTTATTGGCATACTCCACCAAAGAGCCGAGGCTGCTTCCGCTCTCAGTGCGGGTCAACACTTTACCTCGGGCCCGTTGTGTGACCACCGCCGTCGTCGGACTCTTGTGAAGAGTAAGTTGAGTGTCGGAAGCCGGGGTGACACCAGGCTTAGCAGAGGAAGCTCCCTTGCGAAGTGCATCAGCTATGTTGGGCTGAGAAGAGCTAGCTAGCCCTTTATGAGATGCTGAAGGTTTGGTAACAACAACCTTCCTACTTTTAGGAGAGGCTTCGGCAGGGGCAGCAACCTTGGCACTGAGAATCACGTCCTGAGGGGCAGGAGGAACTATAGTTTCCAAGGGGGCCGAGGTGGTGATATCTTCGGCTGGAGCAGGAATATCAGCTGGGATCGTGGTGACCAAAGGGTCATTGGGGGAAACCTCGGCGGTCTGAAGAGGGGCAACAGGCTCAACAAGATGATCTGGTGGCAGCGTTACGTCGGCATTAACAATGGGAGCAGTGGGCACATCTCGATGAGGTGATGTATAGGTCGGCGCAGGAGGAGAGTCAGCATGAGAGGAACTGGGAACCCGAGTATCTTCCGGAGGCGGAGGAGAAGGCTGCCGAGTAGCATGTCTTGTCATACTCGGACCGCTTGGCCTCGCGGAAAGAGGAGCTCTGCAAGAGGCAAAAAGTAGAATCAAAAGACAGAAAGAGAGAAACAAGAAATACAAATAAAAATAAACTCACCCAGTAACCCCAGGCATGGTCTTACGCCTCGGAATATGCTGCGAGGACTTCTTGACTCGTTTCTTGGGGGCAGCACCGGAAGGATCTGTCGGAGCGGTGCGCTTCTTCGAAGCGGCAGAAGCTTGAGAAGCAAGAGGCTCGGCGTCGTGCACCTGACCAGCCGGATTAGCTGGGAAAGAAGGAGCCGAAAATGCGTAAGAGATAGGCACCGCGACAACTACCTCTAGAATTTGGACGTCGTCCGAGTCACCTTCATCCGCGTGGGCTGAGGTTTTGCCACGAACACGAGCAGGAGCAACATCCGACTTAGGGACAAACTCCTCCGAGTCAGGCTCTCCAGTATCCGGAGTATTACGGTTAGCGGTTCAAGGAAGGGCCAAAACCTTGGCACCTTCCGTCTTCTGCTCTGTAAATCTCTGCGAGAAAAGTAGGTTCGAATAAGTAAGAGAACACCCAAGAAAGTGGCATGGAAGAGTAAATTAAATGTTTAAATCTACCTGAGGAGGGGGATTCCCGCGAGTGAATGGCTTCAGTCCCCATGCCCATTCCTCCGGCATATCGGTCTTGATTATATCTCGGACACACTTGTAAATATGATGATCGTCAAGCTCAACCGTAGAAACTCGGTTGGGATCAAGAGGACCACTCATGTAACAAACTTGTGAGAGCGCAGATGAAAGGGGCAGATTCGGCTGCTAATGAATGTGGTCATCAGATCTTCACCACGGAGCCCGGCGCGGATTAATTCCTTGAGCCGAATCTCGAACGCCTCGGCCAGAGCATGGCTCTTCTTAGGATTATAGTTCCAATTCTTCTTGGAAGGGGGGCCTATAGAAAAAGAGGGAAGCCGAATCTTATCCTCCTTCCCAGTATTTTTGACATAGAAAAACGATCTGTGCCATTTCTTACAAGACTCAAGGCCGGCGACACGCGGGAACTCGGAGTTTCTCTGGGGTGTAATGGATGCAGCCCCACATTGGGTAAGAGATTTCTCGGAGGGATGAAGAGATTTATCCGGCACGACGTTAGATCGGATTTGATAGAATTTGGACCAAACAGGTACGGAGGGCCAAAGGCCGAAGTACCCCTCTGATGCCGAGATAAAAGCTGACAGAGAAGCGATAGCATTGGCCGGCAGGTGATGTGGCTGGAGGCCGAAGTAATCAAGGAACTCCCTAGCAAAATCGCTAAGGGGGAGGCCAAACCCACGAGCAAAGTGGGACATGAAGACTACATACTCGCCTTCGTTGAGAACGGGAGAAGATTCCTGGCCTGGCAAGTGACAGCTAACCTCAGCGGGAATCCGACACGTCTTAATCAACCATTCTACTTCGCGACGAGAAATGGTGGAACCCTACCAAGAACCCCGTTCTGGACCGGACGCAAAGTCGTCGTCCTCAACAAGGGCTCCGCTGGCAGAACTAGACATAGGGTCGCCGGAGGAGTCGACGGAGGAAAGACTAGCGGCGGGGAGAGACCTAGAGACGCAGGACCCCATCGTGGTTAAAACGGGCGTGGCGGCGGAGCAGAAGAAGAACCGCCGTGGGCAATCTAGAAAACATGAACTCCTAGAACGGCGACCTAGCGGCGTTACCGTTGGAAAACTCACCGCTGAGGGCACCGGAGGGAGGGCATGGCGGTGAGGTCGCCGGAGCTGGAGAGCGGTGGCGTGACCGTCGAGGAAGACGACGGAGGCGAAAGCACCGGAACACGCAGAAGAGCGGCGGCGCGAGGAAGAAGAAGAGGGAGAGCGGAAGGGGAAAAGTGAACAGCGCAAACCCCTCTCCCCTCTTTATAACCGCGCCACGGTAAACATCGTGGGATTGTGGCTATGCCACAATATCCACGTAACCGCGTGTATCACGAAACCAAGCACAACTAGTGGAGCCACACCATAGGCCACACGACACAGGAGAGGATCAGGCCAACTGACCGATGCGGTACTCGAGGCATCACTGCATCGACGCGACGGGCGTAGTAATCACTGTAGCTTGTCAGTAGACACTGTAGCGGAACAAAAAACTAGAATAGCAATGATGAGTAGTACACGTAGGAAGAGGCATACTCGGGAAGCTGCACGGATAACTCGAACAAAGAGAAATATCTCGGAAAGAAAGAGGGAAGAATGTCGGGAAACTGATGTGGCCCGGCCGAGGTTTCTGGCAGTACCACACCAACTTCGGGGACTAATGTTGGGGAGGTGACCCCGGATAGGGTCAATACAGGGGAAAGACGAAGGGAATCTCCCTTGTCGTGAACCGAATTACTGAATGTGTCAGCCGGATCATGTAAGATTCGGCCGAGATAAGCAAGGCCATGACAAATGAAGTATGAGTAACGCCTTATCCGGCCGACGTATGAACTAAGTCGGCCGAATGAGTCTGATTAACTTGAATGCAGGTGAAGGCCGAGCCGAGTTATGCGAGACAAGGCCAAATGACATAAAGCTTGCAGGAGAAGGAGGTGCCTATAGTCAAACCCTAGTCTCTGGCTAGGAGGAATCTAGACAGAGCCAAGCACAAAGGACAAGGAGCAGAGCAGCAGAAGGGCAGCCAAACGACACGGAGGTGACAGTGAGGAAGCCCGAGGCGCACATGTGAGCGTCTCTGGAACATTGCCGCCGATAGAAGGGCGACACAGAAAGGAGGCCGCCGAGTTACCATATTGGGACAAGCATATTCCAAGGATATGCTTGCCACATCAGCCCTAGAAGGAACCAAGGCACCCCTTTATAAGGGGGACACGGGCTCCTGAAGATGGGATCGATTCATTCTACGCCGTTAGGCTCGTGTATTAGTTTCCTTCCTCTCTATGATCCAGCTCGAGGAGCACTTGTATTCATTGAGAAGAGGAATAGAGAGTGACTTGTATAACTGTTGAGTGTAGAAATCACTACATCTTCCCTCCCCGGATCCCTCTAGCATCCATTGGTCCCATACTTTAGCCTACCCATGGCATCTGTCGTGCCACCACCACGACACCAGAGCATGTAGACCCTTTGTCTCCTAGGTAGACCATTTTGTAGTGGTAACACCTGAAATGTCAAGAGACAAAACACTTAGCGCTTAGCTCCCCAGCAACAACGCCAGAAAATAGCTTGATGGCTGCAAGTGCACAGATCGTTTGTAGGTAGTTTCGAAGTTAAGATGTCGATCCCACGGGGATCCCAAAGGTAAATATTTATGAATGAAGTCTCTATCGCACCCAAAGTTGTCACAGGTCTTTGAGTGAATTGACTGCAAGTGTTGAAATAAGAATGAGATTTGGATTAAAATGATTGTATTTAAATAAAACTAAAATGTAAGCTTTAGAAATAAAAAGCATAAAAGTAAATAACAATTGATTGTTTGTTGTTTTCTGCAAACGAAAAAATAGGCGCGGGGAGATTCAGTTCATGGTGATAGTGAATGTGCCAGGTGGATACGTGATAAGTGTAACAATTATAATCTTATAAGTATGTGTGTAGGTGAGCAACCCATAATTAGCCAAAACTCCTCTTGGTAGATTTCATCCCAACTTCAGTAATCCTACTAGTCTGTTACCAAAACCATGGTCAGTCACTAGACGATTAAGATTCTTCAGGTTGCTTTGAAATTAAGCTTCTTGGATCAGACTAATGCAATAGGCACAGTGGCTCGTCGTGCTCAACTAGTTTTCCATTGATATCCTCGTGTCACTCGAGGGTCGTCGGTTTACTAGAAAACAAGATATTATCTATGTAGAACAAGGTATCATGTTGTCTGGTCCCTTAATTGGATAGCAAGCATTAAGCATCCCGCAGATAGGCAAGCACACATAATATAGTAATTAAAACTAACCACAAACTAATGGAAATTATATAGGCACGTCACATATCACCAATCCCTTACATCTCCCACACCCAAGGGAACTTACTCACACATGAGAGAAGAAAGCATCATCGATATAATTAAATAAAGGGAGTTCTTCTTGATATTACCGTGGAGATCCACAATAAGAATAGAAATAAATCCAACACAATTCAAGATGGGAAGAACAATCTCAAACCCTAATCTTGCAAGGTGGAGATCTCTCTCTCTCTCTCTCTCTCTCTCTCTCTCTCTCTCTCTCGTACAAGTAATGGCTATGGAGGTGTGGTGGCTAGGAGGTTGAAGATCGTGGAGCAAGATGAAGAACGTCTTCCCCTTCTTCTCTAGATCTCTTCTTTCTCCCTTCTGGATGGGATGGCGGCTACTGTGTTCTGTTTTCGTCCTCGGCCTCTTCACAAAAGTTGTCCCTTTTAACAAGACGAAGGCGATGGAAACTATAAGGCGGGAACTATACGGCTATAAAAATATTCCCGTCGTATAGTTGCTTGTTAAAGCTACTGTATGCCTCCCTTGATTGCTTCCAAAAATAGACTTGCTTGTTTTCGTCTGAATATTGTGTTTTTGCTGTTAAAAACCTCTGTTGATGTTCAGAACATGAAAAACACATTAAAAACCAAGTTTTCTTTGCTACCTAAGTATTAGCGTTAGGTAAAGCTAGAAAACCATCAAATCCGAACAAAAACCATCAATAGAAACCATCAAAAATGTGTCAAATCTCACAGCTATAAGGGGTCTCATCCGACAAATTGTTAGGCATCATTGTTTCACATTGTGGAATTGAGGTCAAGCTGGAGAAGATCAAGGCCATCCTCAATATCAAACCCTCGACATACATGAAATACATCCAACGGCTCACAGGCTGTGTCGCAGTAGTAAGTCATTTCATCAAACGTCTTGAAGAGAAGGCATTGTCACTCTACAAGTTGCTTAAAAAGGCAAACAAATTTGTATGGACGGATGAAGCAGATGCCGCATTGTAGGAGTTGAAGAGAATACTCTCATCCACACCAATACTTGCAGCACTGGAATTAATGGATCGCATGTTAGTATACATGGCGGTAAATAACCGGGTTATTATTGTTGTCGTCATGGCGGACCGGAAAGAGCCAACGCATGAGCACATATTCCAGTAGCTAGTTTACTATGTAAGTGAGGTCTTGACAGAATCTAAGCAGTGTTACCCGCACTACCAAAAACTAGCTTATGGAGTATTCCTTACTTCTTGTAAGTTAAGGCACTACTTCTAGGGGCACCCTATCACAGTAGTGAGGAAAGATCCTCTGTCCAACATCATCAACGATAGTGACGCCACATGATAGGGTGGCGAATTGGGGCATTGAACCTACCCCCTTCGAATTCACCTACAAGAAGTGTGACGCTATCAAATCTTAGGAATTGGCGGATTTCATCGCAGATTGGACGGAAACCCCAGCTGACACTCTTGTGCCAGAGCCGGAGTCTTGGGTCATGCATTTTGACGGGTCCAAGCTACTCAATGGCTCGGGGGATAGTGTATTGTTTCACTCACCAATAGGAGAAAAACTTTAGTACGTCCTACAGATCCAGTTCAACGCTACCAACAACATGGCGAAATATGAAGCTGTTATTCACGGACTTCGCATAGCCAATGATATTGGCATCAAATACATAGTTTGATGTGGATACTCCGGCTTGGTTGCCTAGCAGGGAGCTGGAACCTGGAACACACGAAACCCTATGATGGCGGCATATCAATATGAAGTAGACGAGATAGCCAAGTGCTTCGTCGGCTACGAAGTCAAGTACGTGAAAAGGAAGGACAATGAGGCGGCATATCTGCTATAAAATCTTGCATCGGCGCGCATACCAATTCCACCCGGCATTTTCCTAGAGCATCTCTGGATACCATCTATGAAGGGAGCAGACCTCAACCACCCAGATAGAGTCGATTCATTTTTCAACACAGTTGAAGTGATCCCTCCGTCTTGGACCAAACCGTTCATGGACTACCTCAAAGATGGATCTTTGACCGCCGACACAGTTGAAAGATGATAGATAGTACGCAGAGCAAAGGCCTATATGATAATCAATGTCCAGCTATATAAAATAAGCACCACAAGCATGTTCCTAAGGTGCGTATCTCGGCTGCAAGGAATTGAAATCCTTAGGCAGATTCTTCTCGGCGATTGCGGGCATCACACCTCTCCTCGGTTGTTGGTCTCCAAGGCCTTCCGGCAAGGATTTTACTGTCTTACCGCCAATACGGACACCGACAAGCCGGTTGAGATATGTAACAGGTGTCAGTTCTGTGCGAGGCAGCCACATGTTCCGGCTGAAGAATTGCGGACCATATGAATTACTTGGCCGTTTGTTGTCTGGGGGCTTGACATGGTTTGACCATTGAATAAAGCACCCTATGGGTTTACACATCTGCTAGTTGCAATTGATAAATTCACTAAATGTGTTGAAGCTAAACCCATTAGAAAGCTCGATCAGGCAACAAGCCTTAAATTTGTCTAGGATCTAGTGGTGCGATTTTCTCTCCCACACCGTATCATCACCGACAATGGCATCAACTTATCACTTGGATAAGTAGAGGCTTACTATCACAAGCAAGGTACCCGCCTTGACTTAGCATCTATGGCACATCCACAGTCTAATGGTCAAGTTGAAAGGGACAATTGATTAAATATATAGGTAATCAAGCCATGCTTAGAGGCACCATTGCATAGAGCAGCAGGAGCCTAGGCGAAGGAGTTACCATCTGTTTCATGGAGCTTACGAACAACTCCCAACAAATCTACCGGCTACACACCTTCTTCATTGTTTATGGAGAATAAGAAGTCCTACCATCCGACATCCTCCATGATGCATCGAGAGTTGCCGCCTATGACGAAGATGACGCTGAAGAAACTAGACGCCTATCTGTGGACCTGCTCGAGGAAGAACACATTCTGAAAGCCCAAAGATCCGTTATCTACCAGCATAAGCTACGCAAGTACCATAGTCATCGTGTTCTACATCGCTCGTTTAAGGAGGGTGATCTAGTGCTTCGCCTCAAGCAGAAGAATTCACACAAACTATCCCAGCCTTGGGAAGGACCGTTCATCATAAGCAAATCGCTTCTCAATGGTTCCTATTACCTCGTTGATATTTGCAAGTTGAAATATAGGCTAGGAGAAGATCGCAAGCACAGGCAACGTGACCCTGGCGATGATTATCCGAAGAATGATCAGCCATGGAACATAGCATAGCTACGTCCCTTTTATACTTAGCACATTTTCATTTATGTAATATGTACCTTATATGATCAATGAAATAAAGCATCTGGTTCACTCATATTCCTAAGTATTTTACCTCCTTTAGTTGTTCATTTTTGGATCATGTAAAACCTTTATGCACAAGCTTTGCATTTGCACTTGTGAAAATTCCGCCTACAGGCGTTAGCTTAAGTTTTCTAGCCTACACGTTTTCTGTTGTTTTTATGTGGATTTTGCGCTGCAGCTTCAAGGTTCTGGGAATTCTGCACTACAGCTTCCTTTTTCTAAACCTTGAGCATCTCAATTTACTTGTTGAGCCGTTCGATCTCAATGTCAGCGGACTCTTGCATAGACTTCATCGTATCATTGTGCATAGAAATGGCATCATCTTGGTCAGTCTTCAAGATCTTATTCTCTTTGTCTAGCTGCTGAATGTGCTTGGACTGTTGAACAATGTTCTTTGCCTTGGCAATAACATATGGAAGTCGGATAAATAAAGGCATTATGAGTACTCAGAAGAACAAGCTAACATGGTGGAGTACATGGTTTTCGGAAGAAGAACATACACTTGCTTTTTATGATCTGTTCTTTAAGAAATTCTTGTTTACCCTTTTCAACATCTAACTCCTCCTGTAACTTAGCAAATTTCTCATTGGTGGCTACCTTCCAAGCATGCTCATTCTGCACAAAGGACATTTTTTAGTTTCTCTTTGAGCATCTAGCCGGAACTTTTGTAGTTTTAAACTAGAAGATCATGGGCTACTGATACCTTTGATCCGGATTACGAATGTAGTAAATAGCTTTTTCCCTAGTAGACCTAGGTTTATCGAATCCTTGGGAAACAACGCTAATAGGAATAAAAATAAGAACATGTCTACAAGACTTTGTTTTGTCAATTTTACCTTTGTTTACCGGACCAATCTAGTTTACTTTATATTGTGGTTGAATCAATGGATGGAGATAGGCCAGGGTTGAAGATCCACCTACAGCTACATATCATATGGGAATAAATATAATAATAAGCGCATTCATTTGTAATGTTCCAATAAAGATAATATTTTGTGGGTAACAGATCCTAATATGCTAGAGCACCTGAGAGGCCACATGCATAGCAATAGTATTTTGGTCCAACCGAGTGCAACCCGAAGCACCGGGCTACAAATGATTATTAAGTGCAAAAACACAGATCAAAGCATTAAGTGGTGGTGTTGTTGTGATCCCGATTGGGTCGCTAAGCGAAAACCATACTACCCTTGCTGTCACTGAGGTTCCTATGAGATGCCGCTTGCCAAGCATCTCACCTCAAGCCCTGATCAATCTCTGGGATCTTGGGTACCTACAAGTCCAAAGATCAAGGCAAGAGACAAAGAAACAAATGATACAAATCCCTCTTACAAACCAATACACAATTCTCCCATAGATTAGATACACATGAACGCTGCAAGGTTTCTCCCCAACCCGTAGCCCATGAGGACTACTCACTCATAATAATAAGATCAAGGATAGAAAATATTGTGCAATACTTAGATTGAAATCAAATATTCTTACAATGGTCGCCGAATCACAAGGAGATCTCAAGTACAATGTAATGACTATGGCTAATTGAGAGGATGGGGGATGGAAGGGATGAACTACGGTGTGGATATCCTTTGGTGGTATTGTGATGCAATCCGAGAATGGCGGCCCTCTATGCGTCGGCAGGGGCCTCAAAATATATAGGCGTCTTCATGAGTATTGTAGGGTTTGACAAGACGAAGCCGCCGCCACCCCGTATGGTCGGACGATATGGGTGGGGTACAAGTGTCGCGGGAATGACCACGGCAGATGCTGCCATCGGCAGCGAGTAGTAGAACATGGGGCAATGGCGACCAGCCATCTGCGGTGCGAGATGAGGGCGGAGACACAAGGTTTTACCCAGGTTCGGCCCCTCGGAGGGTAAAGAACTACTCCTGCTAGATTGTATAATGGAGAGAGTACAAAGGGGTGAGCTCGACGACTAGGCGGCGAGTCGCTTGGGTGTATGATGGAACGTGTTCTCTATGCGTACCCTAGGGAGGTTTATATAGGCTCACCTCACTAGGGTTTACAGATTACAACTGAATTAGTTAAGGATTCAGAGGGTATTTGACCTAGTCCGACTGGGCCTAGCAACGCTTCTGGGCCTCCAGCTTCCAGTCCTCGCCAAGTCTCGATCCAGTCGCCGTCCTGCAGGCCCACTCGCTGGCGGCTTGGGCCAATAGGAAACATCCTGCTGGGCATACCCCGGTGGGCATATCCCCATCAGTAGTCCCCGAGGCCGTCGTTGATTCGTTGCAGGCATCTGTTGGCAGTCGGAGTATGCGGGTCCAACGCGGATGCCCAGTCGAATCGGCGGCGGACTCCTGAACAAAGGAAAGAACTAGTCATTTTGGTCGCAATAGCGACGACCAAGCATGTCACAGCTTGGCGAGCGGGTCGGCGAATAATTAGTCACTGTCATAGTGATCAGGTCGGCGAATCGTCGAGTCGCTGAAGGCAGCAAGTCGAGTAGATGAAGTTGGACCGTCAGCATGGTCAAACTAGCCGTTGGGTAATCCAATGGTAATATTGGCGTAATTACCGCGTAGTAACGGCTCCCGAAAATGGCGGGTAACAACCGCTATATAAGGAGAGTGACGGGCGAAGAGGGAAACGCTTCCCTCACTTTCTCCGATCTTGCGCATCCTCGTTTCCCCATTCCGCGCAGCGAACAGAACAACTTAGAGCGATCCGCATCCCAAAATCCTCCAGCCGATGGCTCCTCCTACCAAACCATGTGGCAGATCCAAGTGCACGAAGGCACTGCTAAAATCCTTCGAGGAGGCGGGGATCCTCCATGCCGGGAGATGGCGCATCCCCGCGGCCGGAGAAGTAATTCCAGATCCGTGCGAAGGGGAATTCATCTGCTTCACCATTCACCTGGAGCGGGGGCTCGGCTTCCCAACCTCCCTCTTCTTCCAGCGCTTCTGTGTCTATTATGATATCCAGCCGTCGGACCTGGGTCCGCATAGCATCGAGCAGCTCGCCATTTTCGTGGCGTTCTGCGAGTGCTACCTGGGCTGCAGGCCCTATTTTCCCTTGTGGCAAGATCTATTCCACGGGAGAATCAGCCGCGAAGAGACAGGCGGCCCAATGCTAGCCGCGGGCGGCCTGACTTTCCAGCTGAAGTCGAAGACATCGTTCTTCGATTTGATGCTGCCGTCCTGCAGGCCCACTCACAGCGAATCCGAGCCCGCGGGAGGACGACTTGCTCCTTCGGGCAAGCGCTATTTAAGTTTGTGTAATCGATACACATTCTCCAGGTCCCGTTTTTCTTATCGACCAGGACTGGGTTTGCCAGCCACTTGGAGTATTTGATTGGCCGAATGAAGCCTGTAGCGAGTAGACGCTGCACCTCCTCGACGATTGCTCGGCGGCTCTCTTCATTGAAGGGCCGCATCGACTGCTTGACGGGTCGCACTTTGGGGTCGGCGTTGAGTTTGTGCTCAGCGAGGTCCCTCGGGACACTAGGCATGTCGGATGGCCTCCATGCAAAGATGTCCCGATTCTCACATAGGAACTCGATGAGCGCGCCTTCCTATGCTGGGCTCATGCCCGTCCCGATCGTCACCGTCTGGCTAGAGTCGCCTGGGACCAGCTCGACGGTGCGGGTGTGTGTCGTTGCCTCGAAGGCGGCGTAGTTGCCACCCTCCGAATTGGGATTCTTGAGTATGGTGGGGTCGTCATTGTTGACCCCGCTCGCGTACTTGGCGAGCTCCTCAGCGTGGTTGGCCTCCTCCGTGATGACGGCGTCCGCGAGTTCGGCGCCTTTGGCCTCACATTCTGCGACCATGTTGGGGTCACCATGGACAGTGATGATGCCACATGGCCCGGGTAGCTTCATCGCGTTGTACGCGTAGTGGGGCGTTGCCATGAATTTGGCGAATGCCTGGCGCCCCAGGATGCAGTGGTAGGGGCTGTTGAACGGCACCAGCTCGAAGACGATCCACTCGGTGCGGAAGTTTGCTGGTGTGCCGAAGTTGACTGGCAGCTTCACCTTGCCGATCGGGTACGCCTTCCGACCGGGGACGATGCCGTGGAAGGTGGTGTAGGTCATCTCGATCATCGACTGCGGGAGCCGTAGTCGCCTAAACGTGTCCAGGTACAGGATGTTGATGGATCTGCCGCCGTCCATCAGCGTTTTGGGGAGCCAGTAGTCTCCCACCTTGGGCTTGACCACTAAGGCGACTCGTCCCGGATATTCGATCCGTGGCGAGTGGTCCTCGCGGCTCTAGGTGATTGGTTGCTCGAACCAGTTGAGGAACTGGGGGATGTCTATCTGGGACACCGCGTTGACGGCGACGGCGCGGACAATGACCTTCTTCTCGTGCTTCGTGTTGAAGCCTATGAAGGTGTGGAGCGAGCCAGCGATGCTGCCGAACTTTCCGCCGTTTGGCGGGTTGTTGTTGGGGTCTTCCCGCGCGCGTCGTGCCTTCTCGATCTCCTTGAGAGAGTGGCAGGCGGCGGTCGTGTGCGTGGCGGGCTTCCCTTCCCTGCTATGAAACACACAGGGCTGGTTGAGGAGGGCCGTGGGATCGAACCTCGGCTTTGCCTTGTAGTTGCCGCCGTCGCATCGCTGGCCTCCGTTGCAGCGGAAGCTCTTCGGTTCGCGCGGCGCGTATCCGGCATTGGCGATGAAGTCGACTCGCCCGTCACCGTGGCATTTTCCGGTGAGGCGAGTGTTGCTGTAGCGTAGCTCGGGCCTCCTCCCGTTGTCGTGGCCGTTCGTGCAGCGATTTCCTCCCGACTCATCATCGGTTTCTTGGTTTGGGTCCTCCTCCACGTACCGCTTTGCGATCTCCAGGAGGTCTGGTATGTTGTCGAGTGTTCTATACACTCGCTTGAGCTTGGCGACCAGGGGCTTGTAGCGGCACGAGGTTTGAAGCAGTGGATCGCGGTGTCCGGGTGGATTCCGACGCGTTATACCACAGGTCTTGCCACCGTTCGACCCAACTGTGGGTCGACTCGCGGGGTCTCTGGACGCATCGCTCCAGGTCCTCGATGGTGGTGGCGCGGGTGTATGAACCCTCGAAGTACCTGACGAAGGCGTCGCGCATTTCCTCCCAGGAGTTGATGCTATCCGTAGGGAGGGTGTTAATCCACTGCCTACACGCTCCCTCCATCATCAGGGGAAGGTAGCGGGCGGTGAGTAGGTCGGTGTGGCCGGCGATCCCCATCGCCATGAGGTAAGTGTCCATCCACATGGACAGATCGTACGAGGGATCGTACTTATCGATCTCCTTCAGCGCTTTGAAGTTCGCTGGGTATCTTTCGCCTCGGATCATCGGTCCGAAGCACTGGGGTCCGACTCGGCTCAGCGATCCCCTTAGTTCACCGTCGCGGCGGTTGGTGAGGGTATGCCTCAGGTCTTCAGGCTGGCGTGCGCGCTAGCTCTGGTTGTTGATGATGTGGGTGCATGCGTCGACGGGCTACCCGTTGGCGGCGACGAAGTTGTTCGCCGGCCGTGGGTCGTTGGTGGAGAGTGTTGCGTTCGCGGGTCGGTGCTGGAGCTGCAGGGGATCGGGTGGGGGGAAGTTGAGGGTATTCGCCGCCATTGGGCGGCCGCTCGAGGCCGCCCTGCTGCCTGATGATCGCGAGTACATTTGACCCTGTGAAACGACGCCCACGTTTTGTTGCTCAACTGCTTTGGCAAGCAGAGCCTTGGCGTACTGGATCTGCAGGGCGCCTTCCCCGGTGACTTGGATGTTGTCGACTACTGCTCGGCTCGCGACGACGTTGTCCATTGGGGTGGAGAACAGTGGGAGGCCGTTCGCATCTCGCTCTCGTGAGGAGACCATGATCCTTGGTTGGTCCTTGGGGGCGCGCGGTTGGGTGGTGGTGGGGCGCCGTTGGCCGTCGCGCCTGGTGGGGGTCGAGTGCTTCCTCCAGGCAGCGCATTCTCACAGATCGCGCGCTCGGCCACGCGAGTCGGGTCATTTTCATCGTCGAAGTTCAGGGCGCGCCCCTGAACATTAGGGTTCAGGCGTGACCTAATTCAGAGTTGGTGATAGCGCGAGAGCTCCTGCGTTGTCACCTGCTCGAGGCAAAAAAATTCGCGCTCGGCTTGTTCCTTGCGGACCGCCTCCGCCATCCACAGGCGGAGTTCCTCGACCTCCGTTGCCGTCGAGTTTGGTGGGATCGGCGTGGAGAAGGGGTCTTCCGGGGGGCGACGCCAGTCGCCATGTAGGTCGCGGTGTGGCGACCGGTTCTGTCGTGGAGGTCGGCGGAGTTCTCCGACCCGGAGTCGAAGTCGAAGATCCCAAGGATGGAGGGGTCCTCGAAGTCTCCGATGTTGGAGACCTGGGTGATGGAGCCCGCGGGCGATGCGGAGATGATGGATTCGGTGGCCGACGCCGAGGTCGCCGAATCGGCGTCATCTTTGAGGGCCGCGTCGTCTGCGATCGCGGTGGTTTCGGCCACGTTGCTGTGGGCCGAGTCGTACTTGTAGGCGAGGCGGTGAATCGTGCGGACCTGGCTCTCAGAGAGCCGGTCGCGTGGCGGTGACTCGCGGATGCGAGCCGAGTCCTCCGAGACGATGACGTCGGTGAGACCGACGATGAGGCTGATCGTGTCGACCGGCAGAATCACGCTATGTGTGACGGGTCGTGCCGCCGGGACGTAGCTGCTCGGCAAGATCTGGAGCATCTCGCTGATCGCGATCATGCGGCCGGTGGCGATAGACTCGTTGATGGGAAGATTGGATCTCGCTGCAGAACACCGGCCTGACCGGCCAGGCCCCACGGTGGGCACCACTGTCGTGGGAATGACCACGGCAGATGCTGCAATCGGCAGCGAGTAGTAGAACATGGGGCAAGGGCGGCCAGCCATCTGCGGTGCGAGATGAGGTCGGAGACACAAGCTTTTACCCAGGTTCGGCCCCCTGGAGGGTAAAGACCTACTCCTACTAGATTGTATAATGGAGAGAGTATGAAGGGGCGAGCTCGACGACTAGACGGCGAGTCGCTTGGGTGTATGATGGAACGTGTCCTCTATGCGTACCCTAGGTAGGTTTATATAGGCTCACCTCGCTAGGGTTTACATATTACAACCGAATTTGTTAAGGATTCGGAGGGTCTTTGACCTAGTCCTACTGGGCCTAGTTACGCTTCTGGTCCTCCAGCTTCCAGTCGCCTGAGTCCTCGCCAAGTCTCGATCCAGTCGTCTCCTGTAGGCCCACTCGCTGGCGGCTTGGGCCAATAGGAAACGTCCTGCTGGGCATACCCCGGTGGGAATATCCCCATCAACAAGTGGTCGTCACGTAGGAATACTTGGTCATCAATACTTCCTCAAAATCATCATTTATGAATCCAGATTTCATAATAAAAGTGTGGTTTTGTGCAATAAATAAATCAAAGGAAGGATTTGCATATCTTTGCAATAATTTATCATTATTGGCAAATCAAGAGAGAATAATTTCAATTGATTGACGAAAAACAATGTTTAAACATGGAGAACGATGGCACATTTTGGAGCCATCAACTTCCCCAAAGCTCAAACCTTAATCGCCTTTGAGCAGGAAGAAACAAAAGAACTATAAGTAATTCAACATTTAAACCTGAAAGAACGAGAATATGAATTCACTTACGGGCGGTATCCATATGCATCCAGCACTTCTTCCATATTGAAAAGCTCATCAAAGTTAGAGAGATGCTAAGAACACTATACAAGCTTTGACAACTCAATACAATCAAAGTATAATTTAATATAAGTATAAATAACTAGAATGTAACAATCAACCCAATTCATCTAGTTAACTCTCATCTTTCCAAGGAACACTAGCATGTTTAATATAGAAATATTGAGTAAGATAGTTTGTGTCCCAAGTAGCATAACAGGGAAGTGTCTTATTGACACCCACATCGGTAAATCAAGACTATCTAGAACACTACTATTCCAATCATTGCTTCTCAAGAAAATTCGTAAAGTAGTAATGAGATCCCGCCAAAGACTTGTTATGTGGATCATAATATCTTTTCTCTTTTCTTTTTCTCTTTCTATTTTTTTCTTCATTCTTGCAAGGATATTTCTCAATAAGGATCATTGAGTGATGCTTTTAAACAATGGTTTGCACAACCTTCGAGAGTACCAATAATTTTTCCCATATGGTGACACATATGCCACCCATGTCATCAACTCATAGCCAAAATCCAGGGTTATACCATAGATCGTTCAAAAGCTAGAGGAGTTGTTGGCATCCAAAGGTGTGCATGAGAAACATAGAACTTTTTTAAATAGTATCACGGTTTGATCCACAAGGTTAGCTTTGGCATGCAATCAAAATTACCATTAGAATTCATTTCAATCAAGCAACTCCTTTCAAGAGTGCCGTCAAGTCTATCAGAACATCTATGGGGTTAAGTACCTTCAAAGGTAAACTCTCAAGACAATCACACATAAAACAAATCATAAAATTTCAGACTTTTCTTGTTTGGCAAATTTATTTCTAAGGTAAGACTCGGTTAGCTACAAGAACTAGAGCAAAAGCTTCCACAACTAATCATCCATACAAATAATAAGCTTTAATCTAACTATTTTGAATTATTCCCACTAGGATAGCATCTTAGAAAATCAACTAAGATAAACAATTCAAACTTCAAAAGTGGGAAACATAGGATATACCTCTCATGAGTGACTTCATAATATTCTTCCTTATAGGGATGTGTTCCAACAAAAATCACTCTTGTAATAATATTGATGCAAAGAGGCAAACTTTAAATCCACGTTCACGAAAAAGGAAAAGGGGAAAATCTTTTTATATTTTTGAGGATGGGGTTTAAAGAATAGAAAAGAACTTGCGACCAAGCAAGTGATTAGGAAAACAAAGACAAACTAAAAACTAAAACAAATGAAAAACAAAAGCAAACTAAAGAGCAAAAGAAAAGGAAAAGTATTGGAACAGACCAACATGAGTGTTTCAAAGCTCACAAGGAGCTGGAGTATAACCTCGTTATTACACAAATAAAATTGCCTAGGGACACATCCCCAAGATTAGGCTTTTTCAAGCCCTTTTGTTGCTATTTTGGTGGTGGTGGATAGTTACCCATGTTCCATTGGCTGCTCCAATCATGGATCTGAGTGGCGAGGTTGGAAGTAGCATCTCGAAGGTTGACGGAGAGGTTGTTCATATTTTGGATACTTCCTTCGAGGCCATAGATATCATCATAGGTGGTGTAGTAGTTTGGTGGCTGATGACTGCAAGTGCATAGATTGTTTGTAGCTAGTTTCGAAATAAAGATACCGATCCCACATGGAGCAGTAGGCGAAAGGCTAAAATGCTTTTAACTAAAACTAAACAAAGTACTTGAGGAATAATTCTAAGATGCAAGAAAGTAGAGTTGGTTTTGGGGTTTTGGTTGGTTGAAACAGTAAAGTAACTTAAAGTAAAACTTAATGCAGAAAGTAGTAATCACGTGCGTAAGAAAGATTGAAACTGCAATAGGGGAAAGGCGTTCTCAGGGAGTGGTGGATACACCGCTAGCAATTTATACTAAGTGATACAGATTATTATAGAGAATATTATCATGATATGCATGTATGTGGGAGGAGCTCCATATATGGATGATGAGGAAGCAAACACTGCTCACACCATCCTTCATAACCATAGCTGACAGATAAGCGACATAAATCGTATTACCCCTCTATTAAGGGATTTCTCCCGCGACATGGACATGGCTTAATGAGTTCTCCTTGATTACCCAAGTTAGTACTTAAAGGATGACAATGAATTTATAGTCACAGTAAGTGCTACCATCCGTACATCTACCAACGAGTAATCCCCTTCATCGAGTCCCCTTGAGAGGCAAATATTAAGGAGGTGCACAACTCCCAACATCAAGATGAAGACAATTAACACATACATATAATGATGTATAATATAATAATTTCTATCTCATCTCAATCATATACTAGGGTTTCTCCATCTCCCCAAGAACTAATGATCTACTCAGACATGGAGGCAATCAACATCATGACAATGGTAATGGAAACGATTATTGATGAATAGTACTTATATAAATCCACAACTAGTGTAAGAATTACAACAAGATCTAGATGGGATGGATGGATATATGGTGGTGATGGAGATGCAGTGGTTGATGAAGATGGAGATCGATGCCTTGGCCTCCCAGATCTGCTTAGGGCGAAGATGGATCCCTAGGGCAAGTTCCCCCTCCAGATCCCTTCCGGAGGTGAGGTTTTCGCTATTTCTGGGTGTTCTGTATGTCGTCTCTCCGAACCAGTTGCATGGGGTGAAACTATTTGAGGAGGCAGAGACGGCGCCAACTATACGGCCGCAACTATACGACCACAACTATACAGCCTCAACTATACGGCGGCGGCCCGTATAGTTGATCATCAACTCTTCTGTGTCCTTTGCTCGCTTCGAGTTTTCTTTTGGTATTATTAATATTCCTCAAATAAGCGATTTACATAATTTTTGGATCCTTTTCTCGCCAGTACAACTGCTCCAAGAATTGTGTCCATTGGATCCATCATATGATCCTAGTGAAAATAAACATAAAAAGTGCGTTCGAATGCTGTAAAATACCCAAATCCTACATCTACAATGAAAAATAATAACCTAAAACGTGATGCAAATATGCACTCATCAACTTACCCAAGCTTAGACTCTTGCTCGTTCCGACCAAGTTTTAGCTTAATGGATGTGATCCTCATATTCATGAAGCCGAGTCGATAAAATAAATGAGGTAGTTGCAACATGTGTTGATCATAGAGGATACATATAAATAAGTTCATGAATAGTACCTTATTTGAACCATCTGAATAATATTAGCAGGCTTCCACACCTTAGCAATTAATAGTTCATAAAAGATTATTCTCAACATGATGTAAAGCTATTTGGTTCAACCGAATGAGTTAGTGAGGTAGTTCCAAGTGTTTTAGGATTTAACATATTCACTTGGGATTCAAAGTATCAAACGTCTCTTTGTCTTACTACAATATGGTGGTATATGCCTATTTTATCTTTGCACATTCGCTCTTTTTCTTCATCTTCCTTTTTCTTCTTTTTCTATATATATTTGTGCTCACACTTTTGTTTAAGTGTTTTGCAAAGGAGCTAGCCATATATTCCACTTCATGTAGGAATTTCAAAGTTTAATGATCTCAATTATCAAATTCCAAATATATATGAAGCATCTTTATAACTAGAGTATTCTCCCTCAAACTTGTTATCACTCTATTTGATAGCACTTATAATTTTCTCCTTTATTCAAGGTTTTTCTTTTTCATCTTAATTATTTAGATAATTTCTCATTTTTGTAAATCAAACCATTGACCTACAACATACCGATCAAATTATCTTTACATGTTCCATTAATACTAATGGTGTGGAAGACTCCTATTTCTATCATCAAGTGCAAGTAAAATCATACTCAAGCCATTCATATATCCAGTATGACAAACTTAAACTTAATAATGCTCCATATATTATAATAAACTCAGAATTTCATAAAAGGGATCAGCTATTCCTAAAAGGAATCTAATGAGACGAACTTTATTTCTAAACTCGAACTAATGTGAAACTAAAAGTAATAAACTTATGAGATTGATTACAAGGTTTTAGAGATCTCCCCAAGCTTGGAATCAAGCCAGGCTGGATCAAATAATTCCTTACTGGTACCTATTCCTCCTCCTGGGTAGGAAGATCATTTCCTTCCTCTCCTGGGTTTCTAACTTTAGCCACGCTGGCGAGGCGGATGCTGAGCTTGGCCATGTCGTATTGAAGCTTCAAAATTTTCCTCTGAAGGAATTTCTTCTCATCTGTTAACTCAAAAACAGTTTTAATCAAGAAACTAACTCTACCATTGATGTCATTGACCTTTTTCTCAAGGTCTTTGCTCATCATCCAGTAGGAGTCAATTCCTTCTCCAATAGTTTCAACACATGCCTCTGAAGCTTTTTCCAACTGATAGATCTTATCATGAATCTCATCTTGCCGCACCTCCTTGGGTTTGAGAGGCGGTGGGCTAAGAGGAGGTTTGTAATAAGATCTCATGTTGTGTCAGTAAGGATTGGGGATATACTCATCCTTGATCCTTCCTTGATCTGATTGCCGCATCATCTCCATCCTTTGCGGGAACATGTCCTCCCAATTTGGGAGAGGCTTGATCTCCGATCTAGATGACGATGATGCTTCTTTTGGTCCCACCTCCTTGATCCTCTTAACGGGCTTCTCTTCCTTCTTATTCCAAATCTTGTTGACATGGAAAGGCTGCATGGCTTTGCTGCACGGATGTTGTTAGAAGGGGGTGTATGGAGATGTCGATGGTTTTTCGAGGCTGGAGGTTGTAGCTCTTAATGAAAAGGTTAGATGCAACCGTCTTTAAAAGCGCAGGTCAAAAACCCTAGCCGCTAGGCTTAACGAGAAACTATACGGGCATGGGTCGTATAGAACCCGCCGTATAGTTCCGAACCGACTATTTATTTATATAAGGCGATAACAACTATACGTCCGGGATATTTTCTTCCTCCGTATAGTTGGTCGTTAACCTTTCTGTACCTTGGCATAAAAATTTGCGAATGCGATAAACAACTATACGGTCACAACTATACGGCCAGAATTTTTATTTCCACCGTATAGTTGGTCATTAGACTTTCAGTACTAAGGAATAAGTTTTCAGGGATGGTGTAGATAACTATACGGCCGGAATTTGTATTCCCGCCGTATAATTGGTTGTTAAGATTTAGGGAATCAACAAAAAATACTTGTTTCTTAGAGAATTCTTTATTAGTACAAAACTTAATTAAATACCAAGTCTTGACTGAAAAATGACAGCTTAAATTTTCGACCAACATTAACATCAATTGAACTAGAATTTATCATAACCAAATTTATTTTATTTCTCAAAGGCTTCATGTCTTCCTTATTCAATCATAAAATCAAATAAAACTTACTTAAAGACTTACTCGACCTTTTATTTCACATGGGTTTCCTCTCATGAAGCGCTCTTTTATGGTCTATAGCTTGACCATAGTGCTTCTCACTTAATCTCAATATTGTCCTTCTTCCAATTACCATTCCTTCCGTACTTTTTCTCAATCAACTCTTCTGGAGTAATTATTCGTACGATGATTGCACTTATATATCCTTTTGCACGATAATGCTTCAAGCATTTTCCATTCACTATCCATGGAAGAGAAGGCGTTTCCCCTGTAGCTTCACTACTCCTGATGCATAAGCTTCTTCAACTATATAGGGTCCTTCCCACTTTGATCTGAGCTTTCCTGGAAATAACTTAAGACGAGAGTTATAGAGCAGAACTTTATCTCCACTTTTAAAACCTTATCCTGTATTTTTTATCATGCCATTTTTTTACTTTTTCCTTAAACAGTCTAGCATTTTCATAAGCCTCACTCCTAAACTCATCTAAAGCATGGATGTCTAATAAACGTTTTTCTCCTGCTGCTTTAAGATCATAGTTTAAATTCTTGATTGCCCAAAAGGCTCTATGTTCCAATTCTAAAGGTAGGTGGCACATCTTACCGTATACTGTTTATATGGTGTCATACCCATCGGATTTTTAAACGCGGTTCAGTATGCCCAGAGAGTGTCATTTAGCTTATATGACCAATATTTTTTTGACTTATCCACCATATTTTTGAGTATGGTCTTCAGTTCTCTATTAGAGAGTTCCACTTGACCACTCATTTGGAGATGATAGGTGAAGCAACACGGTGAGTTACTCCATATTTTCTGAGGATTTTCCTGAAAGTTCCTTTCATAAAATGAGATCCACCATTAGTAACTAAAAATCTAGGACTCCAAACCTGGGAAATATGACATCCTTGATCATCTTCATTGAAGTGGCTGCATCTGCATGATTAGTTGGGATAGCTTTAACCCATTTAGTAACATAATGGACAACAACAAGAATATGAGTGTAGCCATTTGATTCTATAAAGGGTCCCATGTAATCCATTCCCCATACATCAAATGGTTCAATTAAAAGACTATAATTCATTGCCATTTCTTGTCTTTTGCCTATATTACCTCTTCTCTGGCAAGCATCACAAAATTCCACATACCTTTGTGCATCCATGAACAAGGTGGGCCAAAAGAATCCAGATTGAAGTACCTTTTCCGCAGTTCGCCTGCCTGCATGAAGTCCTCCATAGGGGCTTCCATGACAAGATTGCAAAATTGCATTCCTTTCATGGTTAGGAACACACTTTCGAATCATTCCATCTGGTCCATGACGATAAAGAAACAGATCACCCCAAAAGTAATGTCTAAGATCATTTAAAAATTTCATTCTTTTGTTTCTCGTCATACTAGTGGGTATAAATTTTACAGCTAAATAATTAGCATAGTCTACATACCACGGATCAACTACTTCAATTTTTGCTAAGTATTCTCCTAGAAATGACTCATTTATAGGTACGGGGTCGGTAATTATTCCCTCCATACTAGATAGATGATCTGCTACTGGATTATCCTTACCCCTCCTATCTACTATTTGTAAATCATATTCTTGTAGTAATAACACCCACCTAATCAACCTGGGCTTTGCATCCTTTTTCACAAGAAGGTGACACAAAGCTTGATGATCTGTATGAATTATTACTCTAGAATTAATAATATAAGATCTAAATTTGTCATAGGCAAAAATTATAGCAAGGAACTCTTTCTCAGTAGTAGCATAATTTCTCTGAATCTTATTAAGAGTCCTACTAGCGTAATGAATAACATTTAAATTCTTCCCGTCTCGCTGTCCTAATACAGCTCCTAAAGCATAATCACTAGCATCACACATGATTTCAAATGGTTCATCCCATTTTCGAGGTTGCATGATAGGTGCTGAAACTAATTTGTTTTTAAGATTTTCAAAAGCTACAATGCAGTCATGGTTTAGGTAGAACGTAGTTTCTTTGTAAAGAAGGTTAGTAAGAGGCATAGCTATTATAGCAAAATCCTGTATCAAACGCTTGTAAAAACCTGCATGTCCCAAAAACATTTTTAAGTTTTTAATGTCTCGAGGTATGGGAAGGTTTTCTATAGTGCTTATATTGGTCTTATCTATTTCTATACCTTTTTTTGAAACCTTATGTCCAAAAACTTTACCTTCTCTTTCCATGAATCAACATTTCTCCCAATTTAAAACTAAGTTCGATTGCCTAAATCTCTGCAAAACCTTGGTTAAATTGTAGAGACAATTATCAAATGTTATTCCACAAACAACGAAATCATTTGTTAGAACTTCCATAGTCTTCTCAACAAGATCATCAAAGATTTTTAAAACACATTCTTGAAAAATTGAAGTTGCATTACATAAGCCAAACAAGATTAATCTATAAGCATAAGTACCATAAGAACATGTGAAAGTTGTTTTCTCTTGATCTTCGGGCTATATAACAATTTGAGAATAACCAGAATAACCATAAAAAAAAGATTTATTGCTTAGTATTTCTAAAATTATATCCATGAACAATATAGGTTTATGTTTTTTTCTGTTTTTCACGATTTAGTTTTCTAAAATCGATGCACATGCGATACCCAACGATAGGCCTTATTGGGACTAGCTCACCATCCTCATTCATAACAGCATCAAAGACCCCCATGTCTTGGTATGCAATGAGCTGGGCTAACCCATTTACTATCAGAAATAGGATATATTATGCCGGCATCTAGTAAGCGTATAACTTATTTTCTTACTACGTCTTCCATTTTAGGGTTAAGCCTCCTTTGTGTGTTAACTAGAGGTACATCATCTTCAAGCATGGTAATCTTATGTGTCACAATGGATGGATCTATTTCTTTAATGTCACTTAGAGTATACCCAAATGCTTCACGATGTTTGATCAAAACTGAAATAAGTTTATTTGTTTCATTTTCTAGTAAATTTTTACTAATAATAACAGGACATTTATTTTCATTATCTAAAAATGCATACCTCATATTGTCTGGAAGTCGTTTCAATTCAATTGGAGGAGGTTCTTCATCACCTTTTCTTACCAGTTCTTCATAATCATGTGGGTTTTATGCTTCCGGGATGGAGTCAAGGTAATCATCTTTTCTCTTTCCTCATCATCTTGTGCCTCTTCCCAATTAATTAAGATTCTTTCTAATTCATCTTGGGGAGTGCTGAAATTAATCGCGGCCAGATCGGCAATTGTTTTCTCTTCCTTGATATCTTCTATTTCATATGGCCTCTTTCTTAGGTTGGCGAAGTGGAATGTCATTTCCTCCTCTCCAAACATCATGGAAATAGTCTCCTCCTTATTATCAATTCGAGCTTTGGTTATAGATACAAAAGGCCTGCCTAAAAGAATAGGACAAAAAGTATCTCGAGGCATATCAATGATATGAAAATCAAGAGGGTACATGAGTGGTCCGACAAAAAATATAGATATTTCTAATAACACCTTCTGGTTTAATATTAGTTCTATTAGACAGTTTAATAGTAGTATCTACCAATTCCACATCTGGATTATTTAAATTGCAGAGAAGTTCCTCGTAAAGTGATGAAGGCATAATATTTATAGTAGACATCGGCTCACAAATTCCATAGAGGAAAGTTTCTCCACAATATATAGGAGTGATAGGTTTATAAGTTTCTTTACCTTGTATCCTACCTGTAATGAAGTCTGAAGTTTCAGAATCTAGCATAACTACTTCATTTTCCACGATTCGTGCTTCCGAAAGATCTGCGAATATAACAATATCTGCATTGGTAGCATCGGGGTTCTTTTCTACTTTCTTTGGTCTTACCTTTATATGTTCTTCCTCCCTGTACTTCTTCTTAATATTCTCTTGAATAAATTCAGAGGAAAATTCTATTAATGATGCATCCTCTCTTGTTCGCTTCTTTTCTTCGAGGGGTTTATGTAGTTCCCATTCTGAAGGTACCTATAGATGCCCTGCATAATTTTCAGTAATTTTCTTTACTAAATAAGAATCAATACCGAGGGTTTTAATCATCGCACAAGTCCTTTCATCTGCAAGAAAGTCATTAACACAAGCATATTCAGAAGAACCTTTCATATTGCTCTCCTCATTTTTAAAACTTTCTGCTGTTTCTTTCATTTTCATTATTAACTTCCAAGCTTCGTCATAAGTATAAGATAGGAAACTACCATTAGAAGCTGTATCTAGGTTTTCTCTATTTTTATTGTTAATCCCTCCATAGAAAGTATGGGTAATTAACCAATCAGAAAAACAGTGATGGGGGCAATTTTCTAGATAGCTTTTATACCTTAGATACCCTTCATATAAACTCTCATCAGGATTATTTTTGAAACTAACAATAATACCTCTCATCCTATGAGCTTTGCTTTTGAGAAATATTTTGACAAGAATTTGCTTGTCAAATCCGTCCACGTCCTTGGTGCTTATGCACAAAAGGATCTATACCATTTGCAAACATTATTAGAGAGAGTTTATCTAAACAACTGGATTTTAACCTTATCAAGGTCACAATCATCAAATATAAAGGAACCAAAAACATCTTCAAAGAATTGTAAGTGTCCATATGGACTCTCTTCATGGGTTCCTGCAAAATTTTTAGAGTTAAGTAACTCAAATAATAAAGCATGGATCTCAATACCATCAGGGTTTATGCTTCTATTGATAGTTATAACATCGTCCATGTGTGAACGCATATTCCTTAATACCTCAAGCTGCATGAAATTCTGAGTGTTGTCCATTGTTATGGTCCTACAAATCAAATTAAAATTAGTACAACAAAAGTAAATAACTAAAAGTAAAGTGACTTATAGTGCTAAGCTCCCTGTCAATGGAGCTAGGAAATAGATTGATGACTGCAAGTGCACAGATTGTGTGTAGCTAGTTTCAAAATAAAGATATCGATCCCACATGGAGCAGTAGGAGAAAGGCTAAAATGCTTTTAACTAAAACTAAACAAAGTACTTGAGGAATAATTCTAAGATGCAAGAAAGTAGAGTTGGTTTTGGGTTTTTGGTTGGTTGAAACAGTAAAGTAACTTAAAGTAAAACTTAATGCAGAAAGTAGTAATAACGTGCGTAAGAAAGATTGAAACTGCAATAGGGGAAAGGCGTTCTCAGGGAGTGGTGGATACACCGCTAGCAATTTAGACTAAGTGATAAAGATTATTATAGCGAATATTATCATGATATGCATGTATGTGGGAGGAGCTCCATATATGGATGATGATGCAGCAACCACTGCTCACACCATCCTTCATAACCACAGCTCACAGATAAGCGACATAAATCGTATTACCCCTCTATTAAGGGATTTCTCTCGAGACATGGACATGGCTTAATGAGTTATCCTTGATTCCCCAAGTTAGTACTTAAAGGATGACAATGAATTTATAGTCACAGTAAGTGCTACCATCCCTACGTCTACCAACGAGTAATCCCCTTCATCGAGTCCCCTTGAGAGGGAAATATTAAGGAGGTGCACAACTCCCAACATCAAGATGAAGACAATTAACACATACTTATACTGATGTATAACATAATAATATCTATCTCATCTCAATCATATACTAGGGTTTCTCCAGCTCCCAAAGAACTAATGATCTACTCAGACATGGAGGCAATCAACATCATGACAATGGTAATGGAAACGATTATCGATGAATATTACTTGTATAAATCCACAACTAGTGCAAGAATTACAACAAGATCTAGATGGGATGGATGGAGATGATGGTGGTGATGGAGATGCAATGGTTGATGAAGATGGAGATCGATGCCTTGGCCTCCTAGATCTGCTTAGGGCTAAGATGGATCCCTAGGGCAAGTTCCCCCTCCAGATCCCTTCCGAAGGTGAGGTTTTCGCGATTTTTGGGTGTTCTGTATGTCTTCTCTCCGAACCAGTTGCACGGGGTGAAACTATTTGAGGAGGCGGAGGCGGCGCCAACTATATGGCTGCAACTATACGGCGGTGGCCCGTATAGTTCATCGTCAACTCTTCTGTGTCCTTTGCTCACTTCGGGTTTTCTACTGGTATTATTAATATTCCTCAAATAAGCGATTTACGTAGTTTTTGTCTCCTTTTCTCTCCAGTACAACTGTTCCAAGAATTGTGTCCATTGGATCAATCATCTGATCTGATCCTGGTGAAAATAAATATAAAAAGTGCATGCGAACACCGTAAAATACCAACATCCTACATCTACAATACAAAATAATAACCTAAAACATGATGCAAATATGCACTCATCAGTGGTTGCACATCTTGTTCAGTCCCTTCTTGTTCCACTCCTTCATCTTCCTCTTCTCCATCCACTGGTACTTCTTTTTGTGGTATACTTGCTTCAACCTTCGCATCATAATGCAAATGATCCTCCTCAATAGAGAAGAGACCATTAGGCAAAGGAGCAAGGATCAAGTGATCCGCTCCAGGTATATCGAAGAAATATCTTCCATTGATTCTTGAAATCATATCACAAGCTCTAAGAGTAGAAAAAC
The DNA here is from genome assembly GCA_916181665.1 of Avena sativa. NCBI lineage: Eukaryota > Viridiplantae > Streptophyta > Magnoliopsida > Poales > Poaceae > Avena > Avena sativa. Next base: position 227,274,383 of record OV702296.1, read on the forward strand.
CAAGAGGGTGATTTTCCGAAAAAGGTTGGATGTTACCTAGGTCGATGTGGAGCGCATGTGCAAGCATGGTTATGACTCCACCTCCGCATATGGGACCACGAGATTCAAGCCCCTGATGGTGAAGATAAAATAAAAGAAGTGAGCCAAAATTTGGCGTCAAATTACAGTTAGTAATTGCAGATTTAGAGATGACCATCATGTCCTTCTCATTAACTCTAGTAAACTCACCACATGTATGCAAGGTGTTAGCAATAACATAGGATAAATAATGAACAACATGATGTTCAATTTGGTTTCCCTTGGTTATGTTTCCATGAATTTTTATTCTATTAAAGTAGCCCAAGGGTGTAGGACTTACAACAAAATAAGTGGAGAATATGTCGGTGGTATTGTTAGCATACCCAAAGTAGTGAGCCCATTGGTCGAGTGTCAAGGAGTACTCGCAGTTCATGAGTTGGAAGTAGATGCAATCAACTCCAGGAAGTTGCTCCTCAGGACAATAGTGAGATGTCGTTGTATGCATCATAGTGCTGAGAAACTCAAGCATCAAGCAGCGGTACGGGACACAATCCTAAAAGACAAATTCATACAAACCAACATTGTTGCATAGCAAATCAAAATAAGTACGGATACCAAGTTGATTCTGGATAAAGGGGCACGCCCACTTAGTGGACTTGATTTCTTGGAACTTGAGACAGTTGAAACAGTTCAGGTGAAAGTCCTCGGCGAACTCGATTCCAAATGACTCGGGGGTTAGTGTATCAACAGGTGATGCGGATTGCAACGCAGCCATCACACGTGTATGGCTCCTTGTATTCATCTAATAAAAAAATAAGAAATAAAGCTAATATTTTTTAGTCCAGTAGAAACATAGCATATATGATCATATACACTAGTTACAAAAGAATCTCCTCTAAAAACTATCTAAATATGCTCAACATCAAGATTAGCCCAAGAATAATACGTAAATCTAGATTGATAATGATGAAAGATTGAACAAGGTTTGGATGCAAATAAGTTGGGGAACGAAGGAGAAACATACCTTAGATCAATTGAGTGCGAGGAGTCGATAAAATAACAAGTATAATTGAATATCCAATGGAGTTAGTGTGGAGTTTGGATGTAGAAGAAAGAGAATAGTGTTTTGGGAATTTTAGGTTACCTCTTCCTAGGTTCATGTGGTGGCTGAGTACGTGGTATGGGCAGGCGGTACGACCAGGTCCCGTCCGTACTGAGTGACAAACCTTGGGGTGGACGGAACCCTTCCAGCGTGAAATTGGTACGGCCACGCAGTACGGTCCCACTCGCCCGTACTACTGGTCGTTACGCGGCCAGTATGTTTGCTTCAATTTTGATGTTTGCTCGAGGATACGGTACAGGCAGGCGGTACTGTAACATCCCAAATTTCATCAAATTCAAAACCATGTGGTTGCATTCATATCATCATGGCATATTCATCTTGCACAATTTTTTTCAAAACTAAACCCTAAATAAAACCATACTTAAACTCCTTCTTATTATATATATATGGGGCATGGTTTTATTTTATTTTGTGACCTCAAATGATTTTTGAGTGACTAGTTATGTTTGACACACTTTTGGACACTAGAGTCACCACACAAAAGTTTGGTGAAAGTTTGAATTCAAATGGATTTGAAAAGGCCATTCAAATTCTATTTAGAAAATAAAAACAGAAAAAGAAAAGATCAAAAGGAAACAAAATAAAACAGGCGGCACCCTTCTAACCCATTTCCCCAGCGGCCCAACAAGACCACCCGGGAACACCCCATCTCCTCTCTGTTTCTCACCCGCGTGCACACCCTCCCCCTCACTGACCAGTGGCCCCGTTGCCACGTCAACATCGTCTTCCCCAAATCCCGCCCGCGACCAGCTCCGCTGCCGTTTGTCCCCGCAGTCACAGCCGCGTTTGATTTCACTTAATTACCGATGAATGCTTGCGTGATTCTCTCCCTGCTCCGGCTACTTAATCCCCACCCCTTGCAACCATTTCCCCTCACCTAGCTAGTACCAAGCGCCGCCAGGCTCTCGCAATTTCCACTTGCACTGTCGTTGTACAGAGCTACTCCGGCGAGCTATTCCGGTAAGCACAGAGCGCCCCTCTGCCTCTCGTTCACACGATCGTGATCCCCTCGGCCTTGCGCATATGCTCATGCCTTTGGTTTGTTCTAATTTGCCCTAGGTCGCCGTCCCCGTCGACGTCTGCAAGCAACCGAGGCGCCGTTCAACTCCGACGAGCAACCACGGTAAAATTCGCGTGCCCCTTGACCTCTTCTTCACACGACTGTGTTTCCCTTGACCTTGCGCACCTCCGAATGCCAGCTGCTTGCATTATTGCGCCCTAGTTCATCGTCTTCGTCTCTGACAATGAGCACCCGATGCCAGGAAGAGGTCCGACGAGGAATTTCTGCTGTGTCTGTGCGCCCCTGTCCAAGCCGTGTCCATGTTGAGCTTCCTCGCCTCCTTGCGACTGTGGTAAGCACCAGCACTCACTCCCTACCCTTCTAGCCTTGTCGGCGTGTCTCCGCTAGTGGCGTCGCCGCCACCAGATCAATTTGCCCCGCTAGTTTGTGGTCGAGAAGATCTGATCCATTAGATCTGGATCTAGTGGCTAGGGTTAGATTAGAAGCGAAGGGGTATGAGTTGATCTGAGCCGCTGGATTCACTTTAGATCTAACGGTGCGGAATCGTGATCTAGCACGAACCGGTACGCACCAATCAGATCGTGCCGCGTGGCTAGGGTTTTGATTTAAAAACCAGATTTTGTTCTATTAGTTATTCAAACTTGTAAATTCAATAACTTTTGTTCAGTTTATCCAAAAATTACAAATTTTATATCTATGGATTAAAAAAAATGAGCTCTTTGCAACTATGGCCTTGTTTTGGCCATTTGCTTCTAATAATTTAGGATTTTATGAAGAAGCATTTGTAGGCCTATTTTGGCTATAAAAGTTATTTAGAAAATTGTTTTAAAGTAAATTTTTGTTTATTTAGACTTTAGAAAGTATACTTTGTATTCAGTACTGAAAAGTTTATTTTGAAAAGTATGACAAATCATTCTTTTGAATTTTTCATGCATTCATATTATTGTTGTTTGAATATTGATTGTGAATATTGTTGTATGAATTTATGTGTAGATTTTGTGGAATTTGGAGAGTGTAATTGTGAGGATTGTGTCTATTCCCTATCTACCAAGGAAAGTGATTCTTCATCTTTTTGTCCTATTATTTTATCTATGCACTAGTGATATTTTGAGTGGGATTTGCATGGTAAATTTTCAAAGTATATGCTACGCTATGGTGGATTCTATAGATGATATCTTGGTAGAATTTCCCTAAGTTAAGAAACAATGTTATGCTAGTATGCTTATCCTAGCTAGTAGAATGCAAAGGTGGAATATTCATGTTATGATATTATGCAAAGTTTATGCCTATGTTTTGATTAATAAAACAACATGTTAATGAATCACTTGGGTGGAACGGGAAGATTGGTTTGTGTTGAGTGGTTATAGAAGGCCCATGTCTATGGTTTACCTTGTGTATCACACTTGTGGATTTCCACCCAGGAACAAAGAGATTTGAGATGTTTAGTGTTGAGAAGCTTCTAGTGCAACCACATGGCATATGGGCTCTGCCTTGACTAACTAGGTTGCAAGAATTCAGCCAGATGGACAGTTGGTGGTAGGGTTGATAGGATGGAACGCGTCCATGGTGGTTTGAAGGAATGCTTCTGAAAAGTCTCATCTCGATGCATGTCGAGTCTTGTGGGGAAAGTGCACCACCTCTTGAGAGGGTAAAACCTAAGTACTTAGCCGTGTCCCTGGTATTGGACACTTTGAGCATCGAAGACATTGAAATGATCAAGGATCTCCTCATCCCAATTTCTCTAAGTTAAAACTTTTGGTTGAACAAGGGTAAAGGTTCACCAATGTATATTGGTGGTTCCTTGGGTGTTTTCATCAAACAAAAACTTAGTGTTTTCAAACTAATAAGACAAACCTTATTTTGGAGCAAACCCAGCGTGAACTACACTTAGCCAAATTCATATAGTTATTAGATGTTACTATACTACTATGGTATCACTTGCCAATACAATTCCAAATGTATTGACACTCTATGGCTGTAACTTATTATGTTGTAGGTCACTCTGATGGTGACTAGGGTTATGAGTCTACACTCAACATGTTTGCCCATGCCACATGAAGATGAAGACTTTATTTATTTTTCTAAGTATTGTGAACTCTATGTATTAGCCTTGGGCTAATTAGTTGTAAGAACTATGTATCTCTGGATATTACGATGTAATAATGACTTTTGTATCTGTGTACTTCATCTTAAACTGTGGATGCTAGCAATTAGATCCAGGGACTGGCATTGCAATCACAGGAGCCTTTACCTTTGAGGGTGAGGTCTTACAGATGGTATCAGAGCATTGTGTTGCCTGTAGGATTATCACCCTAAGATGGATTAGACTAAGGAAACCACTAGGAAAAAATGCAACCCTTTGCAAAATTTCACACTTGTCTCTTTTCATCTCGTAAACCTATCCTAATCTTCTTTCTTATCTCTATTTGTAGATGGTCGCCACCAACGAAGCCGTTAGGAAGGGACCACTCATGACCATGACCTGAGAATGTGAGACGGAGTTTCCCAAGGCACTCAAAAACCTCATGGTTAGCTTGGGGATACATCGTGAAGCCGTATACAAAGGATTTCCAGTGATGGATGAAGGAGAAGAATATTGGTGGGTACAACTCCACTTGTACAAAAACAAGGAGGATAACCACAAAGAGTCGGGATTCTGCATGGTCACCAACTCTGAAATACACATGTCATTCTTTGACTCTGCAAGGAATGCAGGATGGAATGCTATCAAGGATCTTGGACAAAGACTCAAGTGTAGAATGCTTAACACTCAAAATGACCTTAGAGAGGAGAAGAAGCATACCCAAGACTTAGAGACCGCCGTAAAATGTCTAAGGGAGGATATTATAGACTTAGCATATGAGTGAGATTTGCAACGGACTTCAATAGTTGGACCACCACATATATCGTTTTCTCGCATTAATAATTTTGATCATACCAACTTACATGGTATGGCAAAAATTTGTCTAAGTTATGTTTGAACTTGGTGTTTGTGATTGAACATTGTATGCCATGACTTGTGTGTTTTGAGAAATTATATGTTTGTTTTTGACTTTTGTTTTACTACCCTATGTTTTCTCATTACTTGTGTTGTAACTAATTTTCTCCATCCTATGCAATAGATGCCTAGCTTTGTTCTCAGCACCGCCGAGGAGTTCAAGGGAACTCGTTTTGGATTCCGCATCGTGGAGCTCGTCAGTGTGCTCAATATTCCCATCCCCAACATTAAGGGACTTCAGCTTAGGAAGTTTGAGAGGAAGGATCTATGGGGATTTAGAGTCTCGCAGCTAGGACACCAGTCAGATCCACCCACCGAGGACATCGCCTTCAAGATACTCCATGATGACAAGGAGAAGGGACTCGATGTTGCCATGTAGGAGCTACTTGGCAGTCTATGCGGACGTCACTCCACCGAGCTCAGGGGCCTCTACTTCCACCCATTTGGGAGACGTGACGAGGAGGGAGAGGCTATAGAATATGACGAGGCCACTAGGGAGACTATTGAGCCAGTGCGTCTCTATCTTCAGGACCTAGAGAGCCTTCTTAGGCACCTCGATACTGATAGGACCAACGTCATGCTTAGCAATGACAAACTACGCATCCAGTTGAGGGAGAAGGACAAGGCCTTCGAGGAGAAGGATGAGTGCATCAAGGAGATGGAGGCTAGGTTCAAGAAGCAAGACAAGAGGTTCAAGAACCAATAAAAGAGAGTGCAAGATAGGAACAAGAAGATCAATGAGATGAAGACCGAGATAGAACTCAAGGATCTTGAGCTAGAGGCACAACAGGAGGTGATTGAGAGGCTGCGTTCACAGAAGAGAGAGCTTCATGCAAAGTTCGATGCTTTGACCACCAGTGTGGAGGAGTACAAGGCAGGAATCGAAGCAACAAGACTTACTCTAGTGAATGAGGAAGTCGACATGGAGTAGTGTTGACTACTTGACTATCTATCTGTCCATCATCATTTTTATTTATTGAGTCGCATTGATCATCCAACATGTGGATGACTATGCTAGTGTGTTTTCAATACAAAACTTGTTGTTCATGTTGTTAAAACTCTAAGTTTGTTATGCTTACTTATTGTGATTGTTGCTACCTATTGTATTGTTCATGTTAGCATCTATGGGGTATTCATCCTTTCTTATCCTTATGGAAACCACATATGCATCCCCGTCATGCCAATCCCAACAATAATAACAACAACAATGGCAATGAGATGCAACAACTGATGACAACCTAGACTCAGTTGATGCAAATGGTGTCCTAGTTTATGGCGAATCAGAATCAGAACCAAAACAACAACAATAACAACAACAATCAAAACAACCCACCAGCTTTTGATATGCTTACAAGGTTTCCGAGATTCAGGCCTGCTAAGTTTTCAGGAACCACTGATCCTAGAAAATGATTGGCTACATTCTGTGAACAAGGGCTTAGTCACAGTTGGTTGCACTGATGACGAGAAAGTCAGGTTTGCAGCACACCTTCTAGAAGGACCAACAGCTACTTGGTGGGATAACTTCAAAATCACCACCCCTATTGAAGAAGTGACTTGGGCAATGTTTGCAGATGGATTATGCACTGCTCATATCTCTTCAGGAGTGATGAGTTTAAAGAAGAAGGAATTGCACAACCTTAAGCAACGCCACCGCAGTGTTGCAGAATATGTTGAGGAGTTCAACAATCTGGCACGCTATGAAGTTGACACTGATGCAAAAAGGAAGGAGAAGTTCCTTGAGGGACTAAATGATGAGATGTGCATGCAACTATCTGTTGCATATGTTCCAACCTATCAATCTATGTGTGATAAGGCTACCATCTTGGAAAGTAAGATGAAGCAGGTTGAGAACAGAAATAGGAAGCATCACTTTGATAAGCATAGTTCAGGATCATCACACAAGCGTTCCTATGGTGAAGGAGGTGGATGTTCTGGATCCCACTAACATGGGAGTCATAATAACCATCGCAACAATAGCCACCACCATGATAACAAGAATCACCGTAGTCATGACAATGGTGGATATAAGAACCCCAAGAGTGGACACAAGAGTCACCATGATGGAAATGGCAAGGGGAATCAGCCAGCTAAGAGGGACATCAGTCAGGTTGAATGCTTCAAGTGTAAGAAAACTAGACACTATGCAGATGAATGCCCAGAAAACAAGACTGATGGAGCCAACAAGCCAAACCCTTTTTAGAAGGGTCATGTGAACCTCAATGTGGAAGAAATCCATGAGGAGTACGATGCTATGGCTGGTAAGTTCAAGATTAATTCCTTTCCAGCACTTGTCCTTTTTGATACCGGCGCATCGCATTCATTCATATCGAGAGCATTTGTAGACAATAATAGACTTCCAACTGAAACTATTGGATGTCCTATTAAAGTAAGCTCTCCAGGTGGAGAGATGATAGTAAACTTTAGATGTCATGATCTAGTAATAGAGTTTGGAAAATACAAGTTTCCAGCTAGTCTGATAATCCTAGTCCCAAGGGTTGGATGTAATTTTGGGCATGGATTGGATGACTAAGTATGAGGGAGTAATAGATTGTGCCGATTGTACTGTTACACTCACAACCCCGGATAAGAAACGGATTAGGTTCAAATCTAACTTTGAATCCAAAGGGAGTAAGCTAAATTCTCTTAAGGGGGTTAGCATAGACAGTGTACCAGTGGTGAAATAGTACCCGGATGTGTTTCCGGAGGAATTACCAGGAATGCCACCAGATAGAGATGTGGAGTTTTTGGTTGACTTACTGCCAGGATCTGGACCCATAGCAAAGAGACCCTACAAAATGTTAGTTGATGAGTTAAAAGAGCTCAAGAAACAGCTTGGAGAACAGTTGCAGAAAGGATTTATCCAACCAAGTTCTTCATCTTGGGGTGCACCAGTTCTGTTTGTTGAGAAGAAAGACAGAAGTCAAAGACTATGCATAGATTATCGATCACTCAATGAGTTGACCATAAAGAACAAGTATCCCTTACCTAGAATCAATGATATATTTGATCAGCTGGAAGGAGCCCATGTGTTCTCAAAAATTGATCTTCGATCAGGCTACTTTCAGCTAAATATTAGAGAACAAGACATACCTAAGACTGCTTTTACCACTAGGTATGGATTGTATGAGTATACCGTGATGCCATTTGGACTAACAAATGCACCAGCCTATTTCATGAACATGATGAACAAGGTGTTCATGGACTTTCTTGACAAGTTTGTCGTGTTATTCATCAATGGCATATTGATCTATTCCAAGAGCAAAGAAGAGCATGAAGAACATTTGCGTTTGATTCTTGAGAAACTCAGGGAACACAAGTTGTATGCCAAGTTTAGTAAGTGTGAATTTTGGTTGAACGAAGTTGGATTTCTTGGACATATTGTGTCTAGAGATGGCATAACTGTTGATCCTGCAAAGGTGTCAGCTGTAACTGAGTGGGAATCTCCCAAGTCAGTTAAAGAAGTCCGTAGTTTCCTAGCTTGGCCGGATACTATAGGAGGTTCATTGAGAATTTCTCAAAAGTAGCTAAGCCAATGAAGGAGTTACTTAAGAAATATAAGAAGTTTGATTGGACTGAAGGATGTGAAATCAGTTTTTAAGAATTGAAGAAAAGACTAGTGTCAGCACCAGTTTTATGTCTACCAGATCTGGAGAAAGACTTCCAAGTCTATTGTGATGCATCTCACCAAGGATTGGGTGTAGTTTTAATGCAAGAAGGAAAAGTTGTGGCTTATGCCTTGAGATAACTCAAAACTCATGAAGTAAACTATCCTACTCATGACTTAGAGTTGGCCTCTGTTGTCCATGCACTCAAAACATGGAGACACTATCTGTTGGGAAAGCGTTGTGAAGTGTTCACTGATCACAAGAGCTTTAAATATATTTTCACACAGAAGGAGCTCAACATGAGACAAAGAAGGTGGTTAGAACTTATCAAGGATTATGACTTGAGTTTGCAATACCACCCCGGTAAAGCAAATGTTGTGCCTGATGCATTAAGCCGCAAGGTTTATATGAATGGCCTTACCAAAGGAGAATTGCCAAATGATTTGTGTGCCCAATTTAAAGAGCTAAGATTGGAGATAATGCCTGAAGGATATCTCATGTCTTTGGAAGTTCAACCAACACTGGATAAGATCAAATAAGCCCAAAAGTTGGACAAGGAAATAGAGGAGATTACGAGTAAAATTAGTAAAGGAAAGGCGAAAGGATTCCATGAAGATGAACAAGGAACTTTATGGTATGGTAAGCGTATATGCATTCCACAAGATCCGGAGCTTCGGAAATTGATTCTGCCAGAAGCACACAATTCACCATATTCTATTCATCCGGGTAACACCAAGATGTACATGGCCTATAACTGATTGGAAGTGGGATAAGATTGGTATGGACTTTATCACCGGACTGCCAAGGACCAGATCTGGATACGATTCTATATGGGTTGTTGTGGATCGCCTAACTAAAGTGGCTCATTTCATACCTGTAAAGACTACCTATACCAGCGCTAAATTGGCTAAGATCTATATGAACAGAATCGTATGTTTACATGGAGTACCTAAGAGTATTGTGTTTGATAAAGGAACTCAGTTCACTTCACATTTTTGGCGACAACTGCATGAATCATTGGGAACAAAACTAGAATTCAGCACATCTTTTCATCCTCAGACTGATGGACAGACAGAAAGGACCAATCAGATTTTGGAAGATATGTCGAGAGCTTGTGCGCTAGATTATGTATCTAGTTGGGATGAAAGTCTGCCATACGCAGAATTCTCTTACAGTAACATCTATCAATCGAGCATAGAGATGGCTCCGTTTGAATTCCTTTATGGAAGGAAGTGTACTACGCCATTACTATGGAATGGAGTAGGAGAAAGAATTTTTTTCGGACCGGAACTGATCAAGGAAGACGAAGAGAAAGTCATAATGGTAAAGGATAGATTGAAGATAGCCTAGTCCCGACAAAAGAGCTATGTAGATCCCAAGCGTAGAGAAGTCACCTATGAGGTAGGTGATAGAGCTTATCTTAGAGTCTCACCACTACGTGGTGTGAAGAGATTTGGAGTCAAAGGGAAATTGGCACCTCGATATGTTAGACCATTCAAGATTTTGAGCCACAAAGGAGAAGTGGCTTATGAGTTAGAATTACCAGAAGCACTGTCAGCAGTTCACGATGTGTTTCATGTAAGTCAGTTGAAGAAGTGTCATCCGGAAATGAAGAAAGTTAATTGAAGGACACTATACCATTGGAAGAGGTACAGTTGGAGAGTGATCTCACTTACGAGGATAAACCTATCAAGATTCTCGAGACAGCAGAAAGAGTTACCCACACTAAGACTATCAAATTCTGCAAAGTATAGTGGAATCATCATACCGAGGAAGAAGCAACTTGGGAAAGAGAAGATGACCTTCGGAAAGATCACCCTCACCTATTTGCTAGACAATCCGAATCTCGAGGGCGAGATTCATCTTAAGGGGGTTAGATTTGTAACATCCCAAATTTAATCAAATTCAAAACCATGTTGTTGCATTCATATCATCATGGCATATTCATCTTGCACATTTTTTTTCAAAACTAAACCCTAAATAAAACCATACTTAAACCACTTCTTATTATATATATGGGGCATGGTTTTACTTTATTTTGTGACCTCAAAATGATTTTTGAGTGACTAGTTGTGTTTGACACAGTTTTCGACACTAGGGTCACCACACAAAAGTTTGGTGAAAGTTTGAATTCAAATGGATTTGAATAGTCCATTCAAGTTCTATTTAGAAAATAAAAACAGAAAAAGAAAAGAACAAAAGGAACAAAATAAAACAGGCGGCACCCTTCTGGCCCATTTCCCCCGTGGCCCAGCAAGCCCACCCGGGAACACCCCCTCTCCTCTCTGTTTCTCACCCGCACGCACACCCTCCCCCTCACTGACCAGTGGCCCCGTTGCCACGTCAACATCGTCTTCCCCAAATCCCGCCTGCGACCAGCTCCGCTGCCGTTTCTCCCTGCAGTCACTGCAACATTTGATTTTTCTTAATTACCGATGAATGCATGCGTGATTCTCGCCCCTGCTCCAGCTACTTAATCCCCACCCCCTTGCGACCATTTCCCCTCACCTAGCTAGTACCAAGCGCGGCTGGGCTCTCGCAATTTCCACTTGCACCGCCGTAGTACAAAGCTACTTCGGCGAGCTATTCTGGTAAGCACAGAAAGCCCCTCTGCCTCTCGTTCACATGATCATGATCCCCTCGGCCTTGCACATCTTCTCATGCCTTTGGTTTGTTCTAATTCGCCCAGGTCATCGTCACCATCGACGTCTGCAAGCAACCGAGGCACCGTTCAACTCCGGCGAGCAACCACGGTAAAATTCGCGCGCCCCTTGACCTCCGCTTCACACGACTGTGTTCACCGTGACCTTGCGCACCTCATAATGCTAGCCGCTTTCCTTATTGCGCCCTAGGTTGTCGTATTCGTTTCTGATAGTGAGCACCTGACGCTAGGACGAGCTCCAACGAGGAATTTCTGCCGTGTCCGTGCGCCCCTGTCCAAGCCACGTCCACGTTGAGCTTCCTCGCCTCCTCATGACTGTGGTAAGAACCAGCACTCTCCCCTACCCCTCTAGCCTCGCCGGTGTGTCGCCTCCGCTATAGCCATTCGCGCCGCTGGTTTGTGGTCGAGCATATCTGATCCATTGGATCTGGATCTAGTGGTTAGGATAAGAATTAGAAGGGAAGGGGTATGAGTTGATCTGAGCCACTGGATTCACTTTAGATATAACGGTGCGGAATTGTGATCCAACACGAATCGGTACGCACCAATCAGAACATTCCACGTGGCTAGGGTTTTGATTTAAAAACTAGATTTTGTTCTATTAGTTATTCAAACTTGTAAATTCAATAACTTTTGTTCTATTTATCCAAAAATTATAAATTTTATATCTATGGATTCAGAAAAATGAGCTCTTGCAACTATGGCCTTGGTTTGGCCATTTGCGTCTGGTAATTTAGGATTTTATGCAGAAGCATTTATAGGCATATTTTGGCTATAAAAGTTATTTAGAAAATTGTTTTAAAGTAAATTTTGGTTTATTTAGACTTTAGAAAGTATACTTTGTATTCAGTACTGAAAAGTTTATTTTGAAAAGTGTGACAAATCATTCTTTTGCATTTTGCATGCATTCATATTATTTTTGTTTGAATATTGATTGTGAATATTGTTGTATGAATTTATGTGTAGATTTTGTGGAATTTGGAGAGTGTGATTGTGAGGATTGTGTCTATTCCCCTAGCTACCAAGGCAAGTGATTCTTCATATTTTTTTCCTATTATTTTATCTATGCACTAGTGATATGTAGAGTAGGATTTGCATGGTAAATTTTCAAAGTATATGCTATGCTATGGTGGATCCTATAGATGATATCTTGGTAGAATTTCCCTAAGTTAAGAAGCAATGTTATGCTAGTATGCTTAACCTAGCTAGTAGAATGCAATGGTGGAATATTCATGTTATGATATTATGCAAAGTTTATGCCTATGCTTTGATTAATAAAACAACATGTTAATGAATCACCTAGGTGGAATGGGAAGATTGTTTTGTGTTGAGTGGTTATACAAGGCTCATGTCTATGGTTTACCTTGTGTATCACACTTGTGGATGACCACCCAGGAACAAAGAGATTTGAGATGTTTAGTGTTGAGAAGCTTCTAGTGCAACCACATGGCATATGGGCTTTGCCTTGACCAACTAGGTTGCAAGAATTCAGGCAGATGTATAGTTGGTGGTAGGGTTGATAGGATGGAACGCGTCCATGGTGGTCTGAAGGAATGCTTATGAAAAGTCTCGTCTCGATGCATATCGAGTCTTGTGGGGAAAGTGCACCACCTCTCGAGAGGGTAAAACCTAAGTACTTAGCCGTGTCCCCGGTATCGGACAATTTGAGCATCGAAGACATTGAAATGATCAAGGATCTCCTCATCCCAATTTCTCTAAGTTAAAACTTTTGGTTGAACAATGGTAAAGGTTCACTAATGTCTATTGGTGGTTTCTTGGGTGTTTTCATCAAACAAAAACTTAGTGTTTTCAAAGTAATAAGACAAACCTTATTTTGGAGCAAAGCCAGCCTGAACTACACTTAGCCAAATTCATATAGTTATTAGATGTTACTATACTAGTATGGTATCACTTCCCAATACAATTGCAAATGTATTAACCCTCTGTGGCTGTAACCTATTATATTGCAGGTTACTCTGATGGTGACTAGGGTTATGAGTCTACACTCGACATGTTTGCCTGTGGCACATGAAGATGAAGACTTTATTTATTTTGCTAAGTATTGTGAAATCTATGTATTAGCCTTGGGCTAATTAGTTGTAAGAACTATGTATCTCTAGATATTACGATGTAATAATGACCTTTGTATCTGTATACTTCATCTTAAACTATGGATACTAGAAATTCGATCCAGGGACTGGCATTGCAATCACAGGGGCCTTTACCTTAAAGGGTGAGGTCTTACAGGTATGACCGCATCTGATCGTACCCGTGGTCATTATGACCACTGTCCTTCGGCAAAAATCGAGACTTTTATTTTCCAGTAATTCGATGTGGTATGGGCGTGCGGTACGATCATTTCCGACCGTACCAGTGGTCGTTATGATGGCCATAAGATACAAAATCTTGAGGAAAGGATTAGTAGCTTTGTGCGTCTTTGCACATCTTAGCAAAAAGGCAAAATAAAAGCAACATAGGCTTTGTAAATCAGCAATACCTTAAGCCCATGTGTTAGCAAAATATAAAATTGAGGATTACCTTTATTTTTCTCCTCTCTCCAAAGATCTTCTTGAACACTCTTTATTAAAAACAAAACAAACAAAACAAAACAAATAGCAAAACAAAACTAACACAAGAATAAAACCTTTTATTTCACATGGGTTGCCTCCCATGAAGCGCTTCTAGTTAAGGTCAATTAGCTTGACCCAGATGGTGATCATTTAGATTTATTGAGTGGGACACCCACTCCAAAGTAATTAGCTTTCAGCGTGATTATACCAGCATCATCATCATTATTAAGCTTGGCCTTCTTCTTCCTAGGGAAGTGGATTATAAAAGTATCTCTAGATGGTAGTTCTATTCTCACATTCCCTTCAAGCAAATTTATTAAAGCTTTAATATTCCTTAGGAATGGCCTTCCTAAAATTATAGGATCTATGTGATCTTCGGGCATGTCCATTATAACAAGATCAATAAGTGCGGGAGTGCCTTTAATTTCTACTACTATATTTTATTTAATACCAACAACTTGCTTATATGTAAAATCAACTAGATGGAGTCTCATTTCAGTAGTTGCAAATGGCCCCAAGTTTAATTTATCAAATAAGCTTTTGGAAATTGTTGAGACTCTTGCACCAAGATCACAAAGTGCAGATATCTCATTAATCCCAATCTTAATTTTAATAGTGGGCTCAAATATATCATCTAGCTTAGCAGGAAGCTTATCAACTAGTCTTTTATACTCCATTTCTGACTCTCTAACTTTATATGCTACTTGTTGAATAAATTTTTGATAGGTAGCATCATTACCTTTTTCAGTATCGGGATTCTTAACGGTGATCATTTTTAGTAGATCTTCCACGGTATATTCGGGTGTTGGTGCGTTGCTATAATCTAACTCTCTAGGCTTGTCTTCATTATTTTTGACCCTTATCATCTTGAGGTCTTCCACCGGATTTGGCTCAAGCTTTCCTGCGAATTTTGAAAGTATGAGAGATTGGCTCTCGGCTACCTTGCCCAATTAAGCTTCCATGGTCTTCGTCCTTTCTTGTAGAGCCTGCATCTCATTTCTAATTGCAACGACTTGATTATATAATTTACCAATACTAGTCTCATGGTTTTCTGTGATTTTAATAAGCATATTATTTTGCATGGTTTGAGCTTGCATAAAATTTGTAACAGTATGTTCAAATGATAGATTACCATGGTATTCTACATTATGATTATCAAAGTTATTATAAGGAGCTCCTACTTGACTAGAATAATTTTTCTGAACATTAGAACTAAAGTTTGAATTTTCCATGCAGGATTATAGGGATTACGAGCAATAAAATTAATATCATTAACATCGGCAGAGATATCATTAACTTGGGTATCTTCCTTACTGTCGTGGTATTGCCGACGAGTACGCCATGGAGGGGTCCTCACAGTGCATGTTTAGAGACGTGGGGGAAGGCGGACGGTTGACGGGTACGAGGTAACACAGCTTAACCAGGTTCAGATCCCACGACGGTGGCGGAATCCTACTCCAGCTATAAATCACTATAAGGGCAATACGTCGAGTTACAGGGATTGGTTCACTGGGAGAGGTTGTAAGTTATCGTCTGAAGTTGTGCCCTAAAGGCTCCCATAGGCCTGACTTATATAGTCGCTAGGTCCTAGGGTTATAGGGAAAAGTCCTAGCCGGACAGGTTACAGAGTCCTACACCGTCTATTACTAGTCTTGTGTATCTTGCACTCCAAGGCTCCGGGTACGTCGGTGAATCGAACCATAGCCTTCCGTTATCCGGCATGGGCCTCCCTTCTGGATCCATCTAACTGGGCCTCCCAGCAGGCGATGGGCCATGCTACCAACTGTGGGCCACCCGGGTTATCCGGATAGGAGAAATGCTATGAGGATACCCATATAGCATATCCCAACAGTAGCCCCCGGAGAACTCCGAGATCTTGCTCCGTCTTGCCTCTTCGTGTGGAATGCTCCGTCTAGATGGATGTCGGCAAATCGTCAAGCAATATCTTGTAGTCCTCCCAAAGAACCCTGCAAGGTTTTCTCCGTCTTCAGCATGTAAGTCAAAGAAATGTTGAATCTTCCATCGTACTCTTCCGTAGCCGGACTGGATCCGTCCATGCCGGAATCTTCTGATGTGACGGCTCATCTGCCTATGTCAGCTAGGGCGACGTAGGCTTAGGTCAGCGACGCCTCATAACTCACACATGCAGAGAACGCAATCATGTCCGATTTTCCCGCGCGAGCGATATGAACCGTTGGCGGCAGCGGTTGGAGATGTGGCGAAATTTCCGCGCACGTTCGCGAACACGTCGTCTACGCGACAACCGTCCGATCAAGCTGCACGAATCTTGACGCTGGAGATGATAAATAGTAACCATGGTGGAATTTCTACCTTTTACCTCATTCTCTCCTCGCATCGTCTTCTTGCTCCAGCGCGTGCCTCCTCAAGCTCTCCGCGCAAAACTCGCGAAAAACCCTAGCATCAATCCGCACCAGTCACCTCCAACCTCTCTCCATGGCCAGCAGCAGCTCCTCTCCCTCCATGGCAGCGTCGAGCGAAGCCGCGGCGAAGCTAGCGAGCTCTATCTTCGTGCCCCCAGAGGGCTTGGTCATCCCTGCCTTGGCGGTGACTGAGTCCACCGGCGGCGACCATAATCCTGCGGTGCTGGAGCCGTTGGAGGAGGAACTTGATTCACAAAAGGGCGACTGGCGTGGCTCAGACATCACCAACCGTGATATCCAGGAGCTGATCGCCGAGGGCTACCTCCCTGCGACGGAGGGGCTCGCCTGGCGGGCGGCGCCGGCCGGCAAGGTGACACCTTTTCCCCAAGCCGGAGAAAAAGTGTACCTCAAATCCCAACTGGTACGCGGCGTCTCCCTGCCCATCTCCAACTTCTTCCTCTCCGTCTTGAACCACTATAGAGTCCGGCCCCAAAACCTTTCTCCCAATAGTATCTTAGCGCTTAGCAACTACGCGGCGCTTTGCGAGGGTTACTTAGGGATAAAGCCTAGGCTAGACCTCTTCGTGTACTTATTCACCGTCAAGCGTGAAGCCGGAGCCAGTAAGGAAGAACTTAGGAATTGCGGCACCATAAGCTTCAAGATCCGTCCTGGCAGGCGGTTCCCCGACATCGTCGGTCACGAGTCCTGCAAAAACTGGCAGCGTACTTACTTCTACAGCCCAAATATCCCTCTGGCCGGCCGACAAGTAACATACCCGGACTTCGTTGAAGGAGCCCCCGCTGAAGCCTTGTCATGGAGATCCCAGGCCTCCCTTCCCTCCGACCTCGATGGTTCTCGCGCCATAAGGTGGATAGAATGGTTCGTAGAGACGGGTTTGACCGGCTTGGACCTAGCCATGTGCTGGTTCATCAGGCGAATCCAACCTCTGCAGCACCGCGCGAAGCTCATGCACGAGTATACCAGCGATAGAAGGGATAGCCTCCACATCTCCGTGGATAACTTCTCGAATGACTCCATCAAGCTCCGCCTTAAGGACATCGTCAAGGTGAAGGACAAGAAGCGTGGCTTCACCATCACCTACGACATGTTCGTAGACGGCAAGTGCCCAAAGGTAGTTATTTATTTTCTGTGTATGACATATACTCCAGTTCTTTCGTCTTGCAAATGTCATCTCATCTAACACGGTGACTTCTCACTTAACATCTTAGCGACATAGATGAGGACAGCATGGCTCCTCAAATCTATGATCCAAAGATGAAGGAAGTCACCGTCGTGTCCAACGACAATGCTCCGTTGGCACGAAAGTGGAAGAGCTCCACCTCTGACGCTGCCGACAGAGGCAAGAAGAAGAAGACGGAGGGTGGAGCCTCCAAGAAGACTACTGCCGCTTGTGTAAGCTTCTTTCTTTCCAAGAAGAAGAAGACGAAGGTGGAAAAGAGAAAAGTTACCGGGATCCCCTTTGCCAAAGCACCCCCACTTGTGTAAGCTTCTTTCTTTTCGACATTGTCTATTTATCTGTCTTGCTGCTATACTTATGCATTTTTGCATGTTTCAGGAAGAAAGCCACGACCAGCCTGAAGAAGACCTCCAAATTGGGGGCTTCTAGAACCATCAAGGACATGCTGCATCGCGACGCATCGCCCGCCATCGCCCCTGCCACTCCCTCCGTCAAGACCTCGTCTGCCCCGACAAGCTCACAAGCTAAGGAGGCATCTGGCCCTTTCGCCATGGAAGTGGACTCAGGTGCCTCTACCGAGGTTGCTATCGTCGGCGAGCAGGCGACGCAGTAGAGTGCTGCCCACCAAATGGCTGAAGCTCCGGCTAAGGATGCCATCGGTGGCGGTAAGGCGGTGGTGGAAGCAGGTACTTGTGTCGTTGGCGGCGCCCCCGCACCCAAGAAAACCATAGCCTATCCAAAGATAGTCTATCCGGTACTTACACCGGGTAGCACTGCTCTGGTCCCTGGTGCGGCACCGACATCTCTGACGTGCGGTCTAGAGGAGCTCCACCGACAAGCAGAAATCTTGCAAGGAAACAGTGAATCCTTTGGCAAGCTATTGGCCGAGAGTGCTACAAACCTCAAGATCATTGCACTTGTAAGATTTATTTTCCTTTTGCATTTCATATGAGTATCCCACTGTAGTCCCTGAGGATGTAGACGGAAAACCATAGGTTTTGCATCTATATGCTCTAAGAGTGACTAAGTTAGAAAACCTCTCACTGTAGCCCCCAAGCATGTAGGTGGAATGAATTATTCCGACTAGATGCTTTTAAGAGTAGCATACGCAGTGTTTATAAATTTCAATACTGTAGACCCCAAGCCTCTAGTTGTAACTAAATTAGTTCCGACTAGATGCTTAAAGAAAAGCTAAGCATATATCCGAGTTAAAAAACTTTATACTGTAGCCCCCAAGCTTCTAATTGAAAACTGAATTAGTTCCGACTAGATGCTTAAAGAAAAGCTAAGCATAATGCTAAGTCAAAAACTCTCGCTGTAGCCCCCGAGCGTCTAGGTGGAAAATTTCTGGCTAGATGCTTCAAGCAGACCAAACAACGTTTTAACTTTGACCTTTTTTCCACAGAACGAGAGTGCTTGGAGGGGCATGGCCAACGACAAGTACCGGTAGATGCGCACAGATTTGGAAGCTGAAAAGGGTAAAACTGCCTTCTTGAAGGAACATATCACCAAGAGCAAGCGTCTGTTTTCTTTTTTGCATTCCTACTTGGTTTTGTGCCCATATTCTCCGAGTACTCACTGTGTACTTTGCTTTCTCCGAATTGCAGAAACCATCGCTAAGGCCAAGAATATTGTTGAGCAATCCAAGCACATTCAAGAGCTGGATAGCGAGAACAAAATTCTTAAGCAGGAGAGGAAGGACATGCTGAAAATGCATGAGGAGTCAATGAAGGCCCTGCAGGACTCCGCCACTGAGGAAATCAATCGCTTGAAGGAGGAGATCTCTATCCTAAGAGATCAGAAGCAAGCTGCCGATGAGCAGAATCAACGCCATAGTGAGGCGTATAAGCTCCTCCAACAAGAGAAAGAATCCTTGGCGGACACCCTCTGGCAAGCTGAAGCCAGCATCTTCAGTAAGTTTTCTCCGTCTTGTATTTCTGTAGTCTAGATACTCTAAATTGTTGAACTCATGTGTTCCTTGTCGAAATTTGCAGCTCCTATGGGTTTAACCCGATCGCCTCCTCCAGCCAAGGGATGCATGGTTCTAGCCGGCAACTTCATCAACACCGCCATCACGCAGGCTAAGGAGATTGCCAAGCCCCTCCAGATCAACATCAAGGCATCAGACTCCATGGCGAAGTACTCAGAGATTCTGCGCCGAGCCCCCGAGCGTATCTGTCGGGGGGATAACCCCCGGTGGGGTCACGAGAGGGGAAACATAGCGCAGCTGGGTTGGCTCCGAGTAAAGAAAGAACCAGGCCGGGTAAGAACGGCCGGGTTAGATAAGCATGAAAGCCGACATACAAACTATGTCGGCCCGCATAGCACAAAGTTGTAACCCTTGCAGGAACCGACGAGCCGAGTCGACCGAGGAAGGGCCAAGTCAAGAAGGACGCGTGGCACCTTTCTGAGTAAGGTTCAGGAGGGACCATGGTAAAGCATGGTCAAAAGAGAAGGGCGACGCCGGGTGACACAAAAGGAGCCGGGTGACGCCCAAAGCATATGCTGACGTGCAAAGTAACAACATGACGCCAAAAGGAACAAGAAGCAGCGTACCAGAAGACCATTAGCTGTCAAGCTTTATGGACCAGGCCTCTGGGCTTAGGGCAAGCCCGGCCCACATTGTAGGGACCAAGATCCAAACAGTAAACCCTAGAACCCAAAGGGGTATTATCTAGCTAGCACTGCCTATATAAGGGAGGGCATAGCAGTAGTAGAAGGAGGTTGGACCAAGTAGTGAACTAGTGCTATGAACTCTAGCTTATACAGCTCAAGGAGCACTTGTAATCTTTGGGGTATCAATCGAATTGCTAATTCTGGAGAGTTCTTCTTGTTCTTCGTGCATGGCTCGACCGTGCACTCCCTCCCCGGTGACCACAAGCACCCATTCAGCCCCCAACTTAAGCCTACCCATGGCATCCGTGCCACCACCACGACAGTTGGCGCCCACCGTGGGGCAGAAGCAGGTGCTTGACAGAATCTTCATCCGGACGGGCAACATCATCACCAAGACCGGCGAGCGCGTCTACTCCGGCCTCATCCAGAGGTTTGGAGCGCTCAACTTTGTCAGCGACAACGCGGGCTGCTTTGGGACCAAGCCGTTCCCTAGAGGTGGTCACTTCATCAAGTTCGGCGAGCACCAGGTCTACGTCGAGGTGCGCGTGGAGCGCGCATATCCTGAGCGCGTTGTCCTGGCGCCGGATCCTCCAATGGCTCCTGTCGCTGGGAAACCACACCAACTCGTCTCCATGGAGGTAATGATGACAGCCCCAAACGCCGCAGCTCCCCCAGTAGTTCCAGTGGTGAATGAGAACGCAGAGGGAGGAAATCATGAGGAAACGCCAAGGGCTGCAAGAACAGCAAAGGCGCCACTGGAAAAACCAGATAACATAGCTAGGAGCAAGAGGGCTAAGGAGCTGCAGGAAGCGATAGGCAAGTTGGCAGAGCTAGTGGCACATGCAACTGACCCGACATGTGTGCAAGCCGAGTTGGAGGAAGCCAAGATAAAAGTCCTGGAGGAAGCCAAAGAGCTAGTATAGTTACAGCAGGACGTGGATATCACCATCCGAGAGCTTAACTCGGCAAATCGAGTAAAGGGCGCAAAGACCCGGCTTGATGCAACGAGATTGAGAGGAAGGAACCTCAACGAAGAGCTGGCAGATGCGACATCGAAGATAACACCGAAGAACAGCAACGAGACAGCCATGCATCCAACATATAACACGGCAGCACCTAATCTGCGAGCAGCAGAAGCAGCAATGGCAGAATTACCCCACTTGGAGGGGGAAGCAAATAAAAGGCAACAAGAACGAGTCAATGAACTAGTAAAAGCGGCCAGCATGCTGAATGAGGCGTATTACAGAGCAAATCCGGGTATAGCAGGGAGGTCATAGCTGGTTCACTCGACGACTCCTATCCCGGTGAGATTGGTTGGGCACACAGCATCCTCACCCGGAGCGGCGCCTAGGCCGAGAAAAGAAAAAAGTGTGGATTCTGGAAAAAACAAGAAGATGGTTGCCTATGATCCGGCAGTGGTTCAAGGAAACCCAGCGCATGCGCAAGGGGCAAAAAGAAATAATCCCCAAGGAAATGAAAACCAGGAAAAAGCAGGGCAAAGAAATGACAACGGAGGGCAAAATTTTGCGCCTCATGCTAGGCGCGGAACTCACTCGGCAGGAGGAGGAAATCCAGCTCCGAATAACGCACCATCTCAACCAGAAAGAAGACAACAAAGCGTGGGAAAAGCAATTCAACAGCCTGCTGACCCGAATTCGAATAAGTATAATGATGGTTACTCGGCTATGGTAAATGACGGGTATGAACTGCCAGATCATGCATACCAAGCAATGGGAGCAAGATTCAGAGGCAGAAACCTTCAGCCGGATGATGCAAGGCTGAAGCTTGACCGCATAAAAATGGAAGAGATAATTGAATCACAAGGTCCGCAGGGTCCACCGTGCTTTGGCCCAAGGATCATGAAGGAGCCACCGGTGCCAAATTTCCAGCTGGCCAGAGGGACAAAAACGTATGATGGAAGCACAAAGCCAGAGGACTGGCTCATAGATTATGGAACCGCTGTGAAGATCGCGCAGGGAAACTTGAGATGGGCAGTACGTTATGTGCCGTAGATGCTGGAAGGACCAACTCGGGTATGGTTGAACAATTTGCCACCTGGAAGCATCAACAGTTGGATCGATTTTCATGACGCTTTCGTGAGAAATTTCACGAGCACTTACAAGAGGCCGAATCGCCCACAACAACTGGCAATGTGCAAGCAAAGACCAAATGAAGCAGACAGGGAATTCCTCACAAGGTGGTGTACGATGCATAACTCTTGTGAAGGGGTAGTCGAGTCATAAGCAATCGCATGGTTTGCACAAGGATGTAGACATGGAAGTGTGTTGTGGCAAAGGTTACAAAGAGATATGCCGGCAAGCCTGGCAGAGACGATAAGAATCACTAACTCGTATGCGTTAGGAGATCCGACTCAGCCGCTGCTCATGTCGGTAGACGGGATGACTGAGTCTCAGATCTATGATGCAGCCGGGTCGCAAAGGCGCCAGGAAAGATCCGAATACAGAAGCAAGAGAAGAGACGAAAGACCAGATTACAGGTATGGTTCGACTCAGGTTGCGGCTGTGAGTCATGATCAACCAGATGCTGGAAGCAGTCAGCGTCAAAGGACAAATGGACAACAACAATGGGTGCCAAAGAATGATGGCAAAAGGCCATACGATCAGAGGAAGCAGTATCAGGACCGACAAAAATACACCTATGAGATGATGCTGGATCAGCCGTGTAAGTTTCACACGCCTAGTCCGAGTAAACCAGCCAATCACACGACGAGGCAATGCACTTGGTTTCAGAAATGAGATAGAGTGGACTCGCCGAATAAGCAGCTTCCACCACCTCCCCTCCACTACTTACAGGAGGAAATGCTCAGATAGTGGGAGCAGACAACATATATGAAAATAGACAGCCGAGGTATCAGAATCAAGAAAGAAGAGAAGTTGTGCACCAGGTGCACAATCCAAGAGGTGACGGCGGTCATGTCGGTCATGGAACTAGAAATGAGTACAGAGACCATCACCGGAGTTATGTTGTCTTTGTCACAGAGCCAAATGACAAAAAGAGCCAGCAGCGACGAATGATGGAGGTGAATGCCACGATGCCTGCAATCCCCAAGTACATGCATTGGTCTGAGCAAGAGATAACTTGGAGTATAAAAGATCACCCCAAGATCATGCCAACCCCAGGAGGATATGCTCTGGTTTTGGATCCAACATTCATGGGCCCAGATATCAATGTCAAGTTTTCAGAAGTGCTTATTGACGGTGGCAGTAGCATCAACATCATGTATAAGCATACAATGCTCAAGTTGGGCATTACCATGAACATGCTGGACCCGACTAAGACCACTTTCCACGGTATTGTGCCGGGATTGTCCTGTGATCCAATTGGCAAGATCTAGGTCGACGTCTTATTCGGCAACAAAGAGAACTGTCGCACTGAGGCCATAGAGTTTGATGTAGTGGATTTGGTCAGCTCTTATCACGCCTTACTCGGCAGGCCGGCTACGGCAAGATTCATGGCTACTACCCATATGGCTTACTTAAAGATGAAGCTGCCTGTAAGATCCCTCCTAGTACAAGAGTTTGAATAAGTAAATAGATAACAAGTCTTCATCTTCATGTGCCACAGGCAAACATGTTGAGTGTAGACTCATGACTCCTAATCCTCATCAGAGTAACCTACAACATCACAAGTTACAGCCACAGTGGGTCAATACATTGGAATAGTATTGGCAAGTGATACCTTAGTATAATTTTGGTGGACTAGATACTATATGCAATTTGGCTAAGTGTAGCTTGGCTTGCTTTGCTCAAAATAGGTTTTGCCTATTAGTTGAAAACACTAAGTTTTTCTTTGTCAAAATCTTTCCCAAGGATCCACCAATAGACATTGGGGTCCTTCACCCTTGTTCACCCACAAGTTTTACTTAGAAATTGGGATGAGGAGATTCTTGATAGCTTCCATGTCTTGATGCTCAAGTTGTCCTTTTCCAGGGACATGGCTAAGTACTTAGATTCTTCCATCTGCAGAGGTTGTGCACTTTCCCCACAAGCCTTGATTATCACCAAGACAGGACCTTTCAGAAGCCTTCCCTTAGACCAAATGGACGCGCTCCAACCTATCATCCCACTACCACCAACTGTCCAAATGGCTAAGTTATTGCAACCTATATGATCCTGGCAGAGTCCATATTGCCAAGTGGCTGCACTAGAATCTTCTTAACATTTGGCCTCTAAAATCTCTTTGTTCCTGGGTGGCTTTCCACAAGTGAGTTACACAAGGTAAACCATAGAAATGGGCCTTGTGTAACCACTCAACATAAACCATTCCTTCCATTCCACCCAGGTGTTTCATTCACTTAGTTGTTTTATTAGGCAAAACACAAGTCCAAAGACTTAGAAATATTTTCATCATAGCATGTATATTTCACCACCCTTGGTTTCTACTAGCTAGGCTAAGCATGGCATAGATAAGAATCTTAACTTAGAGATTTCCTAGCAATTCTACACTACTAGGATTTCCCAACATGGCATATAAGCAAAATATAATATGCAAGACTAGCAAAATATTTCTAATGCTTAGTAGAAAACATAGGGATAAAAATATCATGAAGGACCACTTGCCTTGGTAGTTTGGAGAGTAGCTACACTCCTCACAATCACTATCACTATTGGCACCAAAATCTACACATAGAATCATAGCAACAAATCACATACAAAATAAATACAAGCAAAAATATATGGATGCATGCAATATGATATGTGATGATTTTCTAAACTCCACAAAACAATTGTACAGTACTGGTTCATAAACAAGTTCAAAACTTGCCAAACAACATTTATTTAAACCCTAAAACATTTCTCAAACATTTCATATACTCAAAATAGCCCTACACATGTTTCTGTAAATAAAACCATTTTAACAGAAGCAAAACATTAAACACATTGCATATTTAGAAAGGGCTTGTTCTCCTGATTCCATTGATATAAAATTTGTAAAATTTGAACGTGGGGATCAAAAGTTATGGCTAAAACAATTTCAAACAACTAATAGATTCAAATCCTGATTTTAAATCTAATTCCTGGCCACGCGTCACGTTCTGATTGGCGCATACCGGTTCGCACAGGATCGCGCACACAGGCCGTTAGATCTACTTAATCTGCATGGCCCAGATCTACTCATACCGTTTCGTTAAGTGATCTGTTTATACGCGCTGGATCTAGATCCAACGGTCCACGATCAAGCGACCATGGATGGGCGGCGCCAGCGGTGGCATCTGGCGGCGGCGGCTCTGTCTACGGCGGTGCGGCGGCTACAGGGGGTTCTAGGGTCGATGGAGGTGCTTACCAGGCTCGTAGCGATGCACTAATGCTCAACATGGCGACGGCTTGGCAAGGGGCGCATGGACACGGCTGCACGGGCTCGTCGGAGTTGCTGGCGGCATCAGATTCTTGCTGTCGAAGGTGTTGCCGAGGTTCTGCATCGACCTAGCACGAGCCAGATGGTTTAGGAGATGCGCAAAGGCCTGGCGATCAAGACAGTATCAAAGGGGAGGCAAGGGGCGGTCTCGTTTTACCTGAATTGCACGTCGGAGTCGAGCGGCGGCTTAGGTGTTCGCGGGTGTGGACGAAGACGTCACTCTGGGTCACGACAAAGCAAACAGAGGGCATCAATGAACGCGCAAAGACATGCTGGTCACGATGGTTTGAACCAGAGACAGGAGGCGTCCAGTACTCACCGAGATTGGTCGCCGGAGTTGCTCTGTCTGTGGCGGTGCAAGGGCGATTGCGGGCAGCCTGGTGGCGGAGTGGTGGCGCTAGGTGAGGGGAAATGCCCGCGGTGCAGAGGGGGTTAAGTAGGCAGAAGGGGGGCGGCGATTAAGAGCGGAATCAATGGAAATTAAGCCCGCAGTGACTGCGGCGAGGTAACGGCGGAGCGAGCGTCGCGGCCGCACGTGATTGACGACGACGACGTGGTCGCAGGGTCCACTTGTCAGCGAGTGAAACAGAGAGGAGGTCGGGTCGGGTGGTCAGTGACTTGGTGGGTTCGTCTGCGAGTGAGAGAGAGAGAGAGGGAACCCAGGTGGGCTTAGTGGGCTGAATCCGTCGTTGGGCTAGATAGGTGGCGCCGGCCCTTTTCTAATTCTTTTCTCCTTTTCTTTTTCTATTTTCAATTTCAGGAATCAAATTCAAATGATTCCAAAATCTATTTGAATTCAAATCTTCTCAGGATTTTTGCACTGTGCAACAATCACATTCCTGGGTATAAAACCAAGTGGTCACTTTGAATTAGCTTGGTCACTTGGAACAAAATAAAATAAGCAGTGACATAGCACTGGTTTTATATAGGTTTTGAAATTGGTTTTCAAATTATATTTGCTTTGAAACTTTGGGTTTAAATATTAGCAATCTAGTAATACACTCTGAAAGCAATAAGACACAAGGTTTGGTTCACTGAACACCTATCTCACATTGGAGATTTGTATTTGTTTTAAAAGCTGATCACATAAAATAATGAGCTCATATGCGCTCATATGCTCCTGTTTTTGAATTGATTTGTTTGAAATGAACTCTATATGATCATGGATGCATGGATGGTATGCATGAGTTTGAAACATGATTTTAGGGATGTTACAAATCTAACCCCCTTAAGGTGAATCTCGCCCTCGAGATTCGGGTTGGCTAGCAAATAGGTGAGGGTGGTCTTTCCGAAGATCATCTTCTCTTTCCCATGTTGCTTCTTCTTCGGAATGATGGTTCCATTGAACCTTGCAGAACTTGATAGTCTTAGTCCGAGTAACTCTTTCTGCAGTCTCAAGAATCTTGATAGGTTTCTCTTCATAAGTGACATCACTTTCCAATTGAACCTCTTCCAAAGGTATAGTATCCTTCAAAGAAGTTTCTTCCATTTCAGGATGACATTTCTTAAGCTGACTCACATGAAACACATTATGAACAGATGACAAAGATTCTGGCAATTCAATTTCATAAGCAACTTCTCCTTTATGACTCAGAATCTTGAATGGCCCAACATATCTTGGGGCCAACTTCCCTTTGACTCCAAACCTCTTCACTCCACGAAGTGGTGATAGTCTAAGATAAGCTCTATCACCAACTTCATAGTTGACTTCTCTACGCTTAGGATCTGCGTAGCTCTTCTGTCGAGACTAT
This sequence comes from Avena sativa, assembly GCA_916181665.1. Classification (NCBI taxonomy): domain Eukaryota; kingdom Viridiplantae; phylum Streptophyta; class Magnoliopsida; order Poales; family Poaceae; genus Avena; species Avena sativa. The sequence continues at coordinate 227,301,702 of OV702296.1, forward strand.
GCTATCTTCAATCTGTCCTTAACCATCTTGACTTTCTCTTTGGCTTCTTTGTTTAGTTCTGGTCCGAACAGACTTCTTTCTCCCACACCATTCCATAACAATGGGGTGGTACATTTTCTCCCGTAGAGAAACTCAAATGGTGCCATATCAATGCTAGCTTGATAGCTGTTATTATAAGAAAATTCTGCGTAAGGCAGACTTTCATCCCAACTGGCTCCATAGTCTAGGGCACATGCCCTCAACATATCTTCAAGAATCTGATTAGTCCTTTCTGTTTGTCCATCAGTTTGAGGATGAAAAGCAGTGCTAAATTCCAACCTCGTTCCCAATGACTCATGTAATTGCCTCCAAAAATGAGAAGTAAATTGGGTTCCTCTATCAGACACAATACTCTTGGGTACTCCATGTAGACATACAATTCTACTCATGTAGATCTTAGCCAACTTAGCACTTGTATAGGTTGTCTTCACGGGTATGAAATGAGCCACTTTAGTTAGGCGATCCACTACTACCCAAATAGAATCATATCCTGACCGGGTCCTTGGCAATCCAGTAATGAAATCCATACCAATCTTGTCCCACTTCCAATCAGGAATAGGTAGTGGTTGAAGCAAACCTGCTGGTTTCTGATGTTCCGCTTTCACTCTACTACACACATCACACAACGCAATATGTTCGGCGATGTCCTTCTTGAGATTATTCCACCAAAATCTTTCCTTCATATCCATGTACATTTTGGCGTTACCCGGATGAATGGAATACGGTGAGTTGTGTGCTTCTTGCAAAATCAGTTTCCGAAGCTCCGGATCTTGTGGAACACAGATACGTTTTCCATGCCATAAAGTACCCTGTTCGTCTTCATGGAATCCTTTGGCTTTTACTTTACCAATATTTTCCTTAATCTCTTCAATTTCCTTATCAATCTTCTGGGCTTATTTGATGTTGTCCAACAAAGTGGGTTGATCATCCAAATACATGAGATGTCCTTCAGGCACAATCTCCAATCTGAGATCTCTAAATTGGGCACACAGATCATCTGGCAATTCTCCCTTAGTAAGGACATTCACAAAAACTTTATGGCTTAGAGCATCTGCTACAACATTTGCTTTACCGGGGTGGTATTGCAAACTCAAGTCATAGTCCTTGATGAGTTCTAGCCATCTTCTTTGTCTCATATTAATTTCTTTCTGGGTGAAGATATACTTCAAACTCTTGTGATCTGTGAACACTTCACAGCACTTTCCCAAAAGATAATGTCTCCATGTTTTGAGTGCATGGACAACAGAGGCTAACTCTAAATCATGAGTAGGATAGTTCACTTCATGAGTTTTGAGTTGTCTCGAGGCATAAGCCACAACTTTTCCTTCTTGCATAAGTACTGCACCCAAACCATGATGAGATGCATCACAATACACTTGGAAATCCTTCTCCAAATCTGGCAAACATAAGACTGGTGCTGTCACAAGTCTCTTCTTCAATTCTTGAAAGCTGAGTTCACAACCTTCAGACCAAGCAAATTTCTTGTCTTTCTTTAGCAATTCTGTCATAGGCTTAGCTACCTTGGAGAAATTCTCAATGAATCTTCTGTAGTAACCTACTAAGCCAAGGAAACTACGAACTTCTTTCACTGACTTGGGAGATTCCCATTCAGTTACAGCCGAAACTTTAGCAGGATCAACTGCTACACCATCTCCTGACACAACGTGTCCAAGAAATCCAACTTCATTTAACCAAAACTCACATTTATTGAATTTGGCATACAGCTTATGCTCCCTGAGCTTCTCAAGTATCAAACGCAAATGCCCTTCATGCTCTTCTTTGATTTGGAGTAGATCAAAATGTCATCGATGAAAACGACAACAAACTTATCAAGAAATTCCATGAACACCTTGTTCATCATATTCATGAAGTATGCTGGTGCATTGGTCAAACCAAATGGCATCACGGTATACTCATACAATCCATACCTTGTGGTAAAAGCTGTCTTAGGTATGTCTTGCTCCCTTATCTTGAGTTGGAAATAACCTGACCGTAGATCAATTTTTGAGAACACACAATCTCCTTCTAGCTGATCAAACAAGTCATTGATTCTAGGCAAAGGGTATTTGTTCTTGATAGTCACCTCATTGAGTGAACGGTAATCTATGCATAACCTTTGACTTCTATCCTTCTTTTCCACAAACAAAACTGGGGCTCCCCAAGATGAAGAACTTGGTTGAATAAATCCTTTCTGCAACTGTTCTCCAAGTTGTTTCTTGAGTTCTTTCAGTTCATCAACTGACATCTTATACGGTCTCTTTGCTATTGGTCTAGATCCTGGTAGCAAATCAATAAGGAACTCCACATCTCTATCTGGTGGTATTCCAGGCAATTCTTCCGAAAACACATCCGGATATTCACTCACAATTGGCACACTGTCCATGCTAACCCCCTTAAGAGAATTTAGCTTACTCCTTTTTGATTCAAAGTTAGACTTGAATTTAATCCGTTTCCTTTCCGGGGTTGTGAGTGCAACAATACGATTAGCACAATCTAGTACTCCTTCATACTTACACATCCAATCCATTCCCAAAATTACATCCAGTCCTTGGGAATCTAGGATTATCAGACTCACTGGAAACTTATGCTTTCCAAACTCTATTACTAGATTCCGGCATCCAAGACTTACTATCATATCTCCACCTGGAGATCTAACTTTTATTGGACACCCAATGTTTTCAGTTGGAAACCCATTTCTATCAACAAATGCTTTTGATATGAATGAATGCGATGCTCCAGTATCAAAAAGAACAAGTGCTGGAATAGAATTGAGTTTGAACTTACCAGCAAAAGCATCAGGCTCCTCATAAATTTCCTCCACATTGATGTGGTTTACTTGTCCCTTTTGAAAAGGGTTGGGCTTGTTGGGTCCTTCAACTTTCTTTTCCGGGCATTCATTTGCACAGTGCCCCATCTTCTTGCACTTGAAACACTCAACCTGACTAATATCCTTCTTGACAGGGTGGCTTCTACTGCCACTTCCACTACCACTGTGGTGGCTCTTATATCCACCCTTGTGGTTCTTGTATTTGTCATTGTCATGACTACGGTGATGCTTGTTGTCATGATGACGGTTGTGGTTGTAGTGCTTGTTGAATTTCCCATGCTTGTGGGATCCTGAGCTTCCACTATCATCATAATGGGAACGTTTGTGAGACGATCCCGAGCTGTGCTTGTCTGAGTGCTTTCTCTTCCTACTCTCAACTTGCTTCATTTTGTTCTCCAAAATAGCAGCCTTATCACAAAGAGACTGGTTTGTGGGAACATAGGCCACTGATAGCTGCAGGTTCAGTTCATCATTCAGCCCTTCAAGGAACTTTTCCTTCCTCTTAGCATCAGTGTCAACTTCATCCGGTGCATAACGCGCCAGATTGTTGAACTCCTCAATATATTCAGCCATGCTGCGGTGGCGCTGCTTCAAGTTATGGAACTCTTTCTTCTTCAAACTCATCACTCCGGATGAGATGTGAGCAGTACGAAAACCATCTTCAAAGATAGCCCATGTCACATCTGCAATGGGAGTGGTGATCTGGAAGTTATCCCACCAAGTGGCTGCTGGTCCTTCCAACAAGTGAGTTGCAAATCTGACTTTCTCTTCATCAGTACACCCAACTGTTACCAAGTCCTTGTTCACGGAGCGTAGCCAATCATTGGCCACCATAGGATCAGTTGTTCCTGAGAACTTTGCTGGCCTCAATCTCAAGAATCTGGTAAGCATGTCAAAACCCGGTGGGTTGTTGTTGTTGTTGTTATTGTTGTTGTTGTTGTTGTTCTGGTTCTGGATGAACATAGTCATCATTTGCATCAGTTGAGTCTGAGCTGTCATCATTTGCTGCATCTCAGGGATGATGTTGTTGTTGTTGGGGTTGGGATTGGCACAACGGGGAGGCATCTGTGGTTTGTTCAATAGAGATAAGAATGAGATACCCATAGATGCTAACATGCACAATACATCACATAAACAATCACCAAACATGCATCATAATAAAAATAGTTCAACAACATAAACGACAAGTTTGCAAAGTAAACACACCAATAGCAAGCCATCCACATGTTGGATGGTCATTGCGACTCAAATAAAGCATGGTAAATAAATGATAAATGAGTAGTCATCACTACTCCTCGGCATCAACCTCCTCCTCAACAAAGGTAAGACCTGCATTCTCCATAGCGGTCTTGTATTCCTCGACATTGGTGGTCAAGGTCTCTACTTTGGCTTTGAGAGCCCTCTTCTAAGAACGAAGCCTCTCAATCACAGTCTGCTGATGCTCGAGCTCGAAGTCCTTGGCCTGCAGTTCTTCAGTCATGTCCCGAATCCTCTTGTTCCTATCTTGGACTCGCTTCTCCTGACTCTTGAACTTTCTGTCCTGGCTCTCGAACTTTGCCTCCATCTCCTTGACTATCTCATCTTGCTCCGCGAAGAGCTTGTCCTTCTCACGAAGCTGCACCTGGAGTTCGTCATCGCTAAGCATGACGTTGGTCCTATCAGTGTCCACGTGCCTAAGAAGAACCTCTAAGTCCTGGAGGTATAGGCAAACCGGCTCAGCTATATCCCTCGAAGTGTCCTCGAAGTCGATGGCCTCTCCATCCTCATCACGTCTATCGAAGACGTGGAAGTGAGTACCTCTAACCTGCCGAGAGTGTCGCCCTAACAGACGTCCAATCAAGTCCTGCATGACTACCTCTAGGCCTCTCTCCTTGTCATCGTGCATGAGCTTGAAGATGATAGCCTCCATGGTAGGCTCAGTCTGGCGTCCTGGCTGATTGACCTTGAAACCCCAAAGGTCTTTCCTCTCAAACTTGGTGAGGGGAAGCACCATGATAGTAGGAAGAGGGAGATTGAGCAAAGTAGTGAGCTCAATAATACGAGGGCCAAAACAAGTTCCTTGGAACTCCTCAACAGTGCTGATGGTAACATTAGGCATCTATTTAATAAGATAGAAAAAGTTAGAATCAACACAATAAATAAATTTCAAGACAGAGCATCACAAGCATAACATTGGCAAACACACAAGTCATAGCATACATAAAATCCATTACAAGCATCCAAGGTTCAACTTATTTAGACAACATTTTTTTGAAAATAAAATGATAAGTATGGTGGTCCAACTAATGTGGTACATCACAATCCCATCTCACTTGCCAAGTTGGCTAACAGGGCATCCCTAGAGGCAATCTGTTTGTCTAGATCACAAGACTGCATTGCCAAGTCTATGATGTCCTTCCTTAGGATTTGGTTGGTAGCCTCTAACTCTTGGGCAAGTTTATTCTCTTCCTTAAGATCATTCTGAGTGTTAAGCATTCTGCACTTGATTCTATCACCAAGTTCTTTGATGGCCCTCCAAGCTGCATCCTTTGCTGAATCAAAGAATGTAGTGTGCATCATTGTGTTGGTGACCATGCAGAATCCTGAGTCCTTGTGGTTGTCTTCCTTGTTTTTATACAAGTGAAGTTGCACCCACCAGTACTCAACTCCTTCATCCATCACAAGAAAACCTTTGTACACAGCTGCACCATGTATTCCCATTACAACTATGAGGTCCTTGAGAGCCTTGGGGAACTCTGTCTCACATTCCAAAGTCATTGTCATAAGTGGTCCCTTCTTCACGGCTTCGTTGATGGAGTTCATCTACAAATAGAGATGAGAAATAAGATTAGAAAAGTTTACGAGAAGAATAGACAAGTGTGGAAGTTGTTGAATTTTTTTCCTTAGTGGTTTCCAATCCTTGGGTCATAATCCTACAGGCAACACAGTGCTCTAATACCATCTGTAAGATCCCTCCTTTATAAAGGAAAAGGATCCCTGTGATTGCAATGCTAGTCCCTGGATCAATGCTAGCATCCATAGTTTAAGATGAAGTACACAGAAACAAAGGTCATTATTACAGTCATTCTAGAGACACACATAGTCTTTACAACTCCATGGCCACAGGCCTAGTACAAGAGTTTGAATAATTAAATAGATAACAAGTCTTCATCTTCATGTGCCATAGGCAAACATGTTGAGTGTAGACTCATGACTCCTCATCCTCATCAGAGTAACCTGCAACATCACAAGTTACAGCCACAGTGGGTCAATACATTGGAATAGTATTGGCAAGTGATACCTTAGTATAATTTTGGTGGACTAGATACTATATGCAATTTGGCTAATTGTAGATTGGCTTGCTTTGCTCAAAATAGGTTTTGCCTATTAGTTGAAAACACTAAGTTTTTCTTTGTCAAAATATTTCCCAAGGATCCACCAATAGACATTGGGGTCCTTCACCCTTGTTCACCCACAAGTTTTACTTAGAAATTGGGATGAGGAAATTCTTGATAGCTTCCATGTCTTGATGCTCAAGTTGTCCTTTTCCAGGGACATGGCTAAGTACTTAGATTCTTCCATCTGCAGAGGTTATGCACTTTCCCCACAAGCCTTGATTATCACCAAGACAGGACCTTTTAGAAGCCTCCCCTTAGACCAAATGGACGCGCTCCAACCTATCATCCCACTACCACCAACTGTCCAAATGGCTAAGTTATTGCAACCTATATGATCCTGGCAGAGTCCATATTGCCAAGTGGCTGCACTAGAAGCTTCTTAACATTTGGCCTCTAAAATCTCTTTGTTCCTGGGTGGCTTTCCACAAGTGAGTTACACGAGGTAAACCATAGAAATGAGCCTTGTGTAACCACTCAACATAAACCATTCCTTCCATTCCACCCATGTGTTTCATTCACTTAGTTGTTTTATTAGGCAAAACACAAGTCCAAAGACATAGAAATATTTTCATCATAGCATGTATATTTCACCACCCTTGGTTGCTACTAGCTAGGCTAAGCATGGCATAGATAAGCATCTTAACTTAGAAACTTCCTAGCAATTCTACACTACTAGGATTTCCCAACATGGCATATAAGCAAAATATAACATGCAAGACTAGCAAAATATTTCTAATGCTTAGTATAAAACATAGGGATAAAAATATCATGAAGCACCACTTGCCTTGGTAGTTTGGAGAGTAGCTACACTCCTCACAATCACTATCACTATTGGCACCAAAATCTACACATAGAATCATAGCAACAAATCACATACAAAATAAATACAAGCAAAAATATATGGATGCATGCAATATGATATGTGATGATTTTCTAAACTCCACAAAACAAGTGTACAGTGCTGGTTCATAAACAAGTTCAAAACTTTCCAAACAACATATATTTAAACCCTAAAACATTTCTCAAACATTTCATATACTCAAAATAGCCCTACACATGTTTCTGTAAATAAAACCATTTTAACAGAAGCAAAATATTAAACACATTGCATATTTAGAAAGGGCTTGTTATCCTGATTCCATTGATATAAAATTTGTCAAATTTGAACGTGGGGATCAAAAGTTATGGCTAAAACAATTTCAAACAACTAACAGATTCAAATCCTGATTTTAAATCTAATTCCTGGCCACGCGTCACGTTCTGATTGGCGCGTACTGGTTCGCACAGGATCGCGCACACAGGCTGTTAGATCTACTTAATCTGCACGGCCCAGATCTACTCATACCGTTTCGTTAAGTGATCTGTTTATACGCGCTGGATCTAGATCCAACGGTCCACGATCAAGCGACCATGGATGGGCGGCGCCAGCGGTGGCATCTGGCGGCGGCGGCGGCTCTGTCTACAGCGGCGCGGCAGCTACAGGGGGTTCTAGGGTCGACGGAGGTGCTTATCAGGCTCGTAGCGATGCACTGATGCTCAACGTGGCGACGACTTGGCAAGGGGCGCACGAACACGGCTACACGGGCTCGTTGGAGTTGCTGGCGGCGTCAGATGCTTGCTGTCAAAGACGTTGCCGAGGTTGTGCATCGACCTAGCACGAGCCAGATGGTTTAGGAGATGCGCAAAGGCCTGGCGATCAAGATAGTATCAAATGGGAGGCAAGGGGCGGTCTCGTTTTACCTGAATTGCACGTCGGAGTCGAGCGGCGGCTCAGGTGTTCGCGGGTGTGGATGAAGACGTCGCTCTGGGTCACGAGAAAGCAAACAGAGGGCATCAATGAATGCACAAAGACATGCTGGTCATGATGGTTTGAACTAGAGACAGGGGGGCGGCCAGTACTCACCGAGATTGGTTGCCGGAGTTGCTCTGTCTGCGGCGGTGCAAGGGCGATTGCGGGCATCCTGGTGGCGGAGTGGTGGCGCTAGGTGAGGGGAAATGCCCGCAGTGCAGAGGGGGTTAAGTAGGCAGAAGGGGGCGGCGATTAAGCGCAGAATCAATGGCAATTAAGCCCGCAGTGACTGCGGCGAGGTAACGGTGGAGTGAGCGTCACGGCCGTGCGTGATTGATGACGACGACGACGTGGTCGCATGGTCCACTTGTCAGCGAGTGAAATAGAGAGGAGGTGGGGTCGGGTGGTCAGTGACTTGGTGGGTTCATCTGCGAGTGAGAGAGAGAGAGAGAGGGAACCCAGGTGGGCTTAGTGGGATGAATCCGTCGTTGGGCTAGATAGGTGGCGCCGGCCCTTTTCTAATTCTTTTCTCCTTTTCTTTTTCTGTTTTCAATTTCAGGAATCAAATTCAAATGATTTCAAAATCTATTTGAATTCAAATCTTCTCAGGATTTTTGCAGTGTGCAACAATCACATTTCTGGGCATAAAACCAAGTGGTCACTTTGAATTGGCTTGGTCACTTGGAACAAAATAAAATAAGTAGTGACATAGCACTGGTTTTATATAGGTTTTGAAATTGGTTTTCAAATTATATTTGCTTTGAAACTTTGGGTTTAAATCTTAGCAATCTAGCAATACACTCTGAAAGCAATAAGACACAAGGTTTGGTTCACTGAACACCTATCTCACATTGGAGATTTGTATTTGTTTTAAAAGCTGATCACATAAAATAATGAGCTCATATGCTCCTGTTTTTGAAATGATTTGTTTGAAATGAACTCTATATGATCATGGATGCATGGATGGTATGCATGAGTTTGAAACATGATTTTAGGGATGTTACACTGCCAGACCCATGTGGGGTTATCACAGTTGAAGGGGACTACAAAAGATCTATTGCTTGTGCCTCAGCCGGATCTTCACTGGCCGAGTCACTTGTCATAGCACAAGAGAAAAGTCAGATGTTGGAAGTGGCAGCATTGGCCAAAGCACCACAAATGTCCATGCCGGCATGCACCAACCCGCATGGCAGTGTGTCATTTCAAGCTACCAAGGAAACCAAGAAGGTGCAAGTGGATGAAACTTTCCCAGAGCGCATAGTTACCATTGGGGATGGCCTTACAGACAAATAGGAATGCGAGCTCACCAGCTTCCTTCGTGAGAATCGGGATATCTTTGCATGGTCCACTCAAGATTTGCAAGGAGTTCCGAGGGAGCTGGCTGAGCACTCTCTTCATGTAAGACATATGCCAAGCCGGTGAAGCAACCCCTCCGCCGCTTCGCCGAAGATAGGAGGAAAGTAATAGCTGCCGAGATTGCAAGACTTTTAGCTGCTGGATTCATCATGGAAGTACTGCACCCGGACTGGTTGTCAAACACAGTCTTGGTCGAGAAGAAAAAAGATGACCCGAACGTAGAAGTGGTATGGCGCATGTGTATTGATTACACGAACCTCAATAAGGCGTGTCCAAAAGATCCATTTCCCCTGCCTCGGATCGATCAAGTCATAGATTCTACTGCTGGGTGTGAGTTGTTGTCGTTTGTGGATGCGTATTCAGGATTCCATCAGATACCACTAAATCCAAATGATCAAATAAAGACAGCTTTTATCACCCCGTACAGGGCTTATTGCTATCGCACCATGCCATTCGGATTGAGAAATGCAGGCGCAACATATCAAATATGCATGCAAAAATGCTTGCAAGATCAATTGGACAAAAATGTTCAAGTATACGTCGATGACGTGGTAAAAAAACCAAACAAAGTCATAATTTAATTGAGGACTTGCGTCAAACATTCGCAAACTTGAGAAGATTCCGGATGAAGCTTAACCCGGAAAAATGTACATTTGGTGTCCCGTCTGGCAAGTTACTCGAATTCCTTGTATCCAGCCGAGGAATCGAAGACAACCCGACAAAGATCAGGGCCATCGAAAGAATGGAATTGCCAAAAACCCTCAATGATGTCCATAAGTTTACTGGATGTCTGGCTTCGTTGAGCAGGTTTGTTAGTCGGCTAGGTGAAAAAGCCCTACCACTATATCAGCTGATGAAGAAATCAGACAAATTCACATGGACACAGCAAGATGATAGCGCTTTCCATGAATTAAAGAAAATGTTGGCAAAAGCACCAATATTAGCATCACCATTATCCAAGGAGTCAATGTTGCTCTATGTCGCCGCAACCAACAGAGTTGTAAGTGCAGTAATAGTGGTTGAATGTGAAGAAGGGGGCAAATCATTCCAAAGACTGGTGTATTACTTGAGCGAAGTGCTCTCTGTCTCGAAACAGAATTACCCGCATTATCAGAAGATGACATATGGGGTATATATGGCAGCAAAGAAGCTGAAACATTATTTTCAATAACACCCAATCCGGGTAATATGCGAGGCACCTATCTCGGATATATTGGGCAGCAAAGATGCCAGCGGCCAAGTCGCCAAATGGGCCATCGAACTGGCACCATACACTCTACAATATGATAGGCGAGATGCAATAAAATCTCAAGCTGTTGCAGATTTCTTTGTAGAATGGATGGAAATGCAGTACGAACCACCACTGCCAGATCCGAATTACTGGAAAATGCATTTTGACGGGTCCAAGACGAAAATGGGTCTGGGCGCCGAGATAGTGCTCACATCTCCAAAGAGGGATCAACTGAGGTACGTGTTGCAGATTTATTTTGCTGCTTCTAACAACGTTGCCGAGTATGAAGCACTTGTCCATGGCATTAAAGTAGCCAAGGAAATTGGTATCAAAAGGATCATGTGTTTTGGCGATTCGAATTTGGTGATTCAGCAAGTGTCTGGACATTGGGATGCGCTGGACGCAAACATGGCATTATATCTTTTCCACGTGCAACAAATTTTGGGAGAATTTCATCACATTCCTAGAGCAGAAAATGAGGCAGCAGATGTACTATCCAAACTAGGATCATCTAGGCAAGCAATACCACCAGGGGTAGCGCTGGAGCATCTCAGGAAGCCATCGATCAAGCCGTCACCAGAGTCCGAATAAATTAGGGTCATCCTGGCAAGTCAGGAATCAGATGCAGTGCCAATGGACATCGACTCAGGGGTAGGTTCGAGTCACTCGGGGACTGATCCGTTCAATTTAGGGATCGCCGAATCACACTCGAGGAATCCTCAGGTCATGTCGGCAGAGCATATGTCGGTGGAACCAATGGATATTGATGTTGAAGCAGACCCGGAACCACTAATACTAACGTGGGCACAGCCAATATTCAGCTATTTGAAAGATGGGACCTTGCCGAGTGATGAAACATTGGCAAGTCAAACAACACGAAGAGCAAAAGCGTACACCATAATCAACAAGGAACTCTACCAGCAAAGTGTGACAAGTGTACTGCAGCGTTGTATCAGCCCAAAGAAAGGCTAGGAGATCTTATTGGATATCCATCAAGGAGAGTGCGGGCACCATGCATCATCAAGAGCATTGGTAGCCAAGGCATTCTGACATGGATTCTACTGGCCAAGCGCATTGGCACAAGCGCAAGAGTTAGTCAGAAGATGCAGTGGTTGTCAACACTATGCATCCAAGTCGCATTTACCAGCGTCTGAATTGAAGACTGTACCAATCACTTGGCCTTTTGCAGTATGGTGCCTAGATATGGTAGGACCATTCAAACCAGCAAGGGGAGGCATGACTCATATCTTGGTCATGATTGATAAGTTTACCAAGTGGATAGAAGTGAAACCAATCAAGAAATTGGACGGTAAAACAACTGTCACATTCTTAAGGGATATAATCCTCAGATACGGTTACCCACACAGTGTGATCACTGACAATGGCACGAACTTTGCCGAAGGAGCTTTTGCTCGCTTCTGTGGGAAGCACTGAATAAGACTCGATGTAGCATCAGTCGCCCATCCAGAATCAAATGGACAAGTTGAACGGGCTAATGGTTTAGTTCTATCAGGGATAAAACCCTGTTTAATGGAACCACTCTAGAGATCACCTGGTTGTTGGATAGAGGAACTACCCTCAGTACTGTGGAGCCTAAGAACAACTCTGAATCGGTCAACTGGTTATACGCCATTTTTCCTCGTATATGGGGCTGAAGCAGTTTTGCCTGCCGACATAGAATATGACTCGCCAAGGATAAGGCAATACTCGGAAACCGAGGTAAAATAGGCTCGAGAAGATGGAGTATACTTACTCGAAGAAGCAAGGGAACTGGCATTATCCAGATCTGCTATATATCAACAAAATCTCCGATGCTACCATAGCTAGAAAGTGCAACCTCGTGTTTTTCGAGAAGGGGATTTGGTGCTCAGGCTAGTGCAGCGCACAGAAGGAATGCATAAGTTATGACCCCCATGGGAAGGTCCATTCATTGTAAGCAGAGCATTGCACAATGATTCTTATTATCTCATAGACGCTCGTGAAGCACAAAAGAACAAGGCGGACAGGTTAGGAGATGATACCAAAAGGCCATGGAATGTGGCACTACTTCGTCCCTTCTATACTTAGGAGAAGCAATGCATGTATCACTCGAACTCTCATATGTCGGACGTGTGTGCTAGCTATGTGATGATAATAAAATGGTATGGTTCGAAAAACTGACTCGGGGACTACCCCTTAAATTTTCCATCTCAATTACTTTATGTCGGCTGGCGTGATACCCGAAATTTATCTCGGAACAAGTACTGTTTACTCGGAAGAAATCAACTCTTTGACTATGCTGTTGTCCAAAAACACGACTTCATGGCAAGCAAGAGAAAAAGATGTAAGACGGGTAAACACGAACGCCGGATAAGTACAAAGGAGAAACGCGAGTCGGCTTTAGTTTTTTGCCTAACTCTCTGCAGGTCAAGTTATACTACGCGTCGAGTAATCTCGGCCAAGTGATCCAAGTTTCATACCCGTTAACTATATCCTTAGTACTTTGAGACTCTAATGTCGAACACCAAAAAAGGTAGACAGGGGCCAAAGTCAAGGAAAGGTGACACGGCAAAATGAAACTCGGGGACTTGCCCTTCAATAATTCACACTTAGAACATAACGCAAATATATAAAGCCCATTAACAGGCGCAAAATCAAACTTAAAAGTGCAATGTATGTTACATATGTACCCGACATACCGGGGATCTGATCAAAGTTCGAGTGTTGCTTAGCCTAAGGAGCAGAAGAACTCGGAGGAGCACTCTTGAAGCCAGGAGTAGCGCTTGGAGCATCAGCCGAGTGAGGGGCATCTGTGGCCGGGTCATCCGGATCATCTGACTCGGTTGCCTCGCTGTCCCCACCCTCTTCGTCAGCAACTTCGACAGGCGGGTCACCAAGATCAAGGAAGCTGGGCCCGTCGCACCAAGCGTGCACCATGGTGTACTCGATCATGGCATAAGCTTGCTCCTAGCGCTTCTTGATCAACTCCAGATCTTTCAGCCATTTGCCATCCCCCTTATGCGAGCGAGAACATCAAGGTTGATGTCCTCGTACCATGAAAGCACGAAGGAGAGATCCTTGCCCGCTGCAGCTCGGCCAGCAGACTCGCGCCATTGATCTAGCCGGTCTTCAGTAAGGAGCAATCTATTGGCAAGGGGCTCAATGATATTGGGTGCATCTTCATCCGGCCAGATCATGCGAAAGGCATGGATAGCCGACTTGAGCAGATACACACCGCAAGACCTGAGGGTCTTGACCCGTTCAGACACTGCCTCGAGAAGCTCCTCCATAGACACCTCGCCGTCAGCAGGAGCACCAGCTTCGGCTCTCACTTTATTCATGGCTCAGATGGCAAACATACCAGCCTCAGGAAAATTCTCTGCAAGCAAAAAGAGAAAGTTAGCAAATAACAATGGCAGATGGAAGAAGTCCAGAAGGACTCATACAGTGCGCAAAGAGTAAGAACTCACTACCAAGAAAGAAGTTGATGGCGGCGAGTTTGCTATGCCAAGTCTTGGCCTTGTCTTGAAGGGCGTCAAAGTTCAGATTTGCCGACTCGACCGATTATTCGGCCTCGTCGAGCAGCCTCTTGGTCTTCTTGGCGCTGGCGGCCAGCTACTCATTCTTCTCAGCAAGTTCCTCCCTCAACCCTTTCACCTCGGCCAAGTGCTTCCGCTCCGACTCGGCAATCAGCTTCTTCAGCCGAGTCACCTCGTCTCGATCCTTCTGGAGCTCGGTTTGGTGCTTCTCTGCTTATTCGAAAAGATTACTTGTCAGCACCAGCAGAAAATTTTAGCTATCACATCAATAAAGCAAGAAACTTACTCTCGGCCTCGCTGATCTGCGAGTGAAGAGCATTTATTGTGGACTGAGCGGAGGCTGCGAAAAAAGAACGAGGAAGGATTGAGATAATGAACCAAGGAAAAGAAAGCCGAAAAGAAAAAGGACCGATAAGGATATTACCTTGGCCGTGGGTGTCAGTCTGTAGCTTCTCATACGCAAGTTCGAGCTTGCGATGCGCCAGGACGAAAGCTTGGTGCACCTTGGTGCGCTCGTTATGCGTGAGCTGAACAAAGAGGATATACAATAAAGAAAGGTCAAGTCAAGCAGCCGGCTAAATCAAAGAGCTTAAGAGCTTACAGCCGAGTAAGTTCCTCACTCGACAGTAACCTCGAGGGCTAGGGATTGAAGCTCTAACATGAGTTTGGCATAAAGAATTCAAAGAACTTAAGATCTTACAGCCGAGTAAGTTCCTCACTCGACAGTAACATCGAGGGCTAGGGATTGAAGCTCTAACATGAGTTTGGCATAAATAAATCAAAGAGCTTAAGAGCTTACAGCCGAGTAAGTTCCTTACTCGACAGTAACCTCGAGGGCTAGGAATCGAAGCTCTAACATGCAAGCTTGGGATTCAAAGATTAAAGTGATTAGTGAGAGCTTACGGCCGAGTAAGTGCCTTACTCAATCGAAATCTCGGGGACTAGATGATATGCATAAAGGAAATACTCAATAGTACAAAAGAGAAGAAGTTATTTTACCTCGTTCACTTCGTCGGCACGGGCCATCAAAGAAATGGCCTGCTGGGTCATGTCAGAGATGGCCTTGGGGCCCAGCTTCAGTTTCTTGCCCGCACGGGTGCTGACCTCCTGCTCGCTAGCTGCATTCCATGCCACAGCGTAAGGCTCAGCCGAACCTAGTCTCTTGCCACTGAGCGTCCGAGTGAGAACCTGACCCGTTTTCAGGGTGGTTCCCACATTGGCACGAGTTACTGCGGCACTAGCATGGAGGGTAACAGCCTTAGAGCCATCACCTGACCGGGCAGCCGCAGATTCGCCCCCCTTACCCATTGAAGCGATCATGGTCGCCAACGTTGAAGGCCGAATCTGGGGAGAAGAACCCGGAGCGCAGACCAGCGTTGTCTGCTTAGAGGAGGTGGACTTTCCGGATGTAGGGCGAGCAGAGCCAGAAGCCTTAGGCTGGGTCTGGCCCTTTGACAGAATTGGAGAGCGAGCAGGGGGATTTGGAGAAGATCGTGGAGCCGGCTGACTGGGCTCAGCGGTTTTGCTGGCTCCAAGATCAGGAAGTTGTTCATTCACACCAGCCTGAGGGTCGATGCCAGAGGAACTCGTGGTGGAAGGTTTCTTGGCACCATAGTCACGGGCACCAAGATCAGGAAGTTTCTCCTGGCCAACTCCAGGGGCGTAAGCCATATGACCCACCAGGTCTGACTGACACTGAGAGGCGTGAGCCTCAACAGTGGGAGCTTCGACCCGGACGGGACTCAGCACCGCCGAGTCAGTTGGAGGAGGCGCAGGCCTTAGCGGCGAGGCAATGCTAGACGCAGCCTGGCTTGTCGACAAAGGTGCAACGCTGAAAACAACGAGACATATATAAGAAAACATCAGTGACGAAAAAGAAAAGAACAGAGAAGGCAGAGTACAAAAACATACCCGGTGACAACCGGGTCATGGACGACTCGGCGTGTGACTCGGCGCCCGGTAGCTTGACGAGTCTCAGCCAGGCTGGCAGCAGCAGAGGCAACAGGAGCTGCCGGAGTGAGCTTGCTCTTCTTGGCCGGCTGGGTGCTGGAGGAAGCTCCGCGTCGCTTTGGCTTGGCGACGGGGACCTTGCCTACTCCACCCACGGCGAGAGTAGGAGTGTCATGTACCTGGCCAGCTGCATAAGTAAATAACGGGCTTACTCGGATAAGCAAGGAGATTAAGGTCACAAGGCATATACCTCCAAAAGCGTACAATCATCATCCTCATCATCGTCAGACCAATCTTGTAAGGGATTGCGAGATTGACTCTTACCCAAAGCTGAAGTAGCCGTAGCGTGTGGGATAGGCATGAAGAACTCCAGGTCATACTCGACCTCATCCAAGTCGGAGCGATCCTCGTTATAACCAGCAGGAGGGACAGTGCTGTCATCAACCAGGTGAAGGAGATTCTACGGAGGACAAACAGAATGAGAAACTAAAAAACTAAACTAAGAGTGGCAAAAGAGCTAAAGCCTACTCAGCGAGAAAGTGATTCGGAAAAATTACCTAGGGGACAGGCCTGACCCGGCTAAACGGTGGGCAACTCCATGCCCAGTCATCCGCCAAGTTCAGTTTGAAGATTGAGCTTACTCGGAGGGCGATGGAGTCAGGGGTGAGCTCATTAGTGGAGTGCCGAGTGGGATCGTGAGAGCCACTCATGAAGCACATCTTGTGGCTCCTCGCTTGGATGGGGCTTATCCGGCGTGAGACGAAGGTGCACATGAGGTCAGAGTCGGCAAGATGAAAGTTTTCATCCGGCAACAGCAACCTTTCCAAGATCGTGTTAGCCTCGTTTACCGCAGCGTCTTGGTCACGCGGGTCAAGATGCCGGTGCTTCTTGTTGGGAACCTCATCCGAGAAAGGGGGAAGCTGGATGTTATCAGTAGACCCGTTGTTTTTGACATGGAAGAAAGTCCTATGCCATTTCTTGCAGGAGTCAATACCAGTAACCCGAGGAAAGATGGAATCTCTCCTGGGTGTGATACTAGCAGCACCACACCGAGTCGGCCTCTTCTCGGATCGAGGAGCACTAGGATGGGGAACAACCTGAACCTTAAAGCCAAAATATTTGGCTCACAAAGGAACTGTGGGCCAAATTCCAAGGTAGGCCTCGCAAGCAGAGATGAAGCAAGAAAGAGAGCCAATCGCATTGGCAGGAAGATGGTGGGTCTGCAGATGGAAGGTGGAAAGGAACGAGGAGAAGAAGGTGCTCACAAGAAGAGCGAAACCGCGTTCAAAATGAGAAAGGAAAACCACCCGCTCGTCAGCTTGTGGTTTGGGAGAAATCTCACCGGTGGGGAGACGGCAATCCACTTGCAGTGGAATGCGTATGGTGGAGCGGAGCCACTCCACTTCTTTGGTGGAGACCTCCGAGCCTTCCCAGCCGCCGCGCTCGCCGGCGGGAATCTCCTGCTCCTCAGCACCATCGGTGCTGTCGCGAGCATCCATGAGATCAGAAAATTCAGTCTCCTCCGCAGTTGGAAGAGGTTTGGAACAGCGTGGACCCGTAGTGGAATGGAAAGAAGAAAGGGGCGATTGCAACACAAGGAGAGGAGAAAGAGGAAACCGCAAAGGGGGCAGTTTGATTTTGCGGGCGCAAGGAAGAAGAAAGGGCAAGGGAAAACTGAATGGGCGTGGGGGAAGTGGAAACCCCCAACCCCTACTTAAGGATAGTAAAAACCCGGGTCGTGGGATCTATCTGTGCCGTGCGGCCAGCGTGTGGCCGTGTATGAGGCCGGGAAAGCCAGTCAGCAAGCGCCACGTAGCCAAGGATACACGAAAAATCCCGTGCCACGTCATGACTAGAAGGACAAGAGGCGTAGGTCGATGGGACTGCCACAGTGACGGGGAATAACTGCGCAGCCGTCACTGTGCCGCCAGAGCTTGGAACAAAAATTGCGGCAAGTAATCATGATTACCAGCTGTTAGTGACTGAAGCGCGCCGAAAATGACTCGGAATTGGCCAAAATAACTCGGCTCGAGGCAAGAATGAGCCAAGAAGTCAAAGAGTCGACCCGGAAATTGTCAGACTGACCCGACAAGGTGAGAAATTGCAACAGATAAAGATAAAAACTAAGTTCCACTCACACAAAAGTATCCTGGAGACGCCTAACAGCTTGAACTGCTAGACCTCACCAGCTTCGGGGACTAATGTCGGGAGGATAACCCCCGATAGGGTCACGAGAGGGGAAACATAGAGCAGTTGGGTTGGCTCCGAGTAAAGAAAGAACCAGGCCGGGTAAGAATGGCCGGGTCAGATAAGAATGAAAGACGACATACAAACTATGTCGGCCCGCATTGGACAAAGTTGTAACCCTTGCAGGAACCGACGAGCCGAGTCGACCGAGGAACGGACGAGTCAAGAAGGACGCGTGGCACCTTTCCGAGTAAGGTTCAGGAGGGACCATGGTAAATCATGGTAAAAAGAGAAGGGCGACGCCGAGTGACACAAAAGGAGCGGGGTGACTCCCAAAGCATACACTGACGTGCAAAGTAACAGCATGACGCTAAAAGGAACAAGAAGCAGCGTACCAGAAGACCATTAGCTATCAAGCTTTATGGACCGGGCCTCTGGGCATAGGGCAAGCCCATGACCCGGCCCACATTGTAGGGTCCAAGATCCAAACAGTAAACCCTAGAACCCAAAGGGGTATTAGCTAGCTAGCACTGCCTATATAAGGGAGGGCATAGCAGTAGTAGAAGGAGGTTGGACCAAGTAGTGAACTAGTGCTGTGAACTCTAGCTTATACAGCTCAAGGAGCACTTGTAATCTTTGGGGTATCAATCGAATTGCTAAGTCTGGAGAGTTCTTCTTGTTCTTCGTGCATGGCTCGACCGTGCACTCCCTCCCCGGTGACCACAAGCACCCATTCGGCCCCCAACTTAAGCCTACCCATGGCATCTGCCGTGCCACCACCACAATAGTATCACAAGCTGGAAAGCTTCATGTGCACGGGCTGGCGCAAGGATGGCCCTGTCTATGGTGAAGGCACACTATGAAGATGCCGACATCGACACCGTTACCTCTGGCATTCCCGACGCAGACGACGATGGCAAGGAAATTAACCATTAATCCATATTGTCGTCGCTCGTGGGCTATGACACCAGAGTTGCCGACTTGGTCGATATCAACGTCTTCGTGCCGATGAACACCATCGATGGCGGCAACCAAAGATCCTCCGAGTCTCCTCACACTACCGACTTCGAGGGTGGTTCTCCTGCTGGTGATGACGCTGCTTCCAAGTCGCCTGCGCCAAAGGAATGAAAAACAACTTTGTAATATTTGTTTCACCTTTGGTGCTTATGCGGAAAAAACTTATTGATGTAACTTAAGGCGGAAAACAATGTTGCATGTCCTGCTACTTAAGAATCAGTTTCCAGCATGTATATATTTTTTAAGCAAGCGCTGGCTTATCCATTACTTTGGTTCTTATGCTTGACCTTTCGTGAGTCGAAAGACTCGTTGTCTGAACCATGCGCTCAGGTGATGATGCCCAATGGCACCGTCAATAACCTAAGCACAAAATCGCCGACAATAAGTGCCAAAAGTCACTACTCCAGAATCCACATAAAAACGACAAAGAACGTGTAGACCAGAAAACTTAAGCTAACGCCCGTAGGCGGAATTTTCACAAGTTGCAATCGCAAAACTTGTGCATAAAGGTTTTACATGATCCAAAAATGAACATTAAAGGAGGTAAAAGACTCAGAAATACGAGTGAACCAGAGAGCTTTATTTCATTGATCATATAAGAGGTACACAATTAGATAAAAATGCAAAATGTAAAAAGGACGTAGCTATGCTATGTTCCATGGCCGATCAAGCTCCGGGTAGTCATCATCCGGGTCACGTCGCTTACTCTTATGATCCTCGTTGGGTATATCCTTCAGTTCACGATTGTCAACGAGGTAGTAAGACCCATTGAGCAGCGCCTTGCTTATGATGAACGGTCCTTCCCATGGCGGGGATAATTTGTGTGACTTCTTCTACTTAAGTCAGAGCACCAAATCCCCCTCTTTAAATGAGCGATGCCGAACGCGGCGACTATGGTAGCTGCATAGCTTTCTGCTGGTAGATGGCGGATCTTTGTCATGCCAAAACGCGCTCCTCCTTGAGAAGGTCCACATCTAGGCGTCTAGATTCTTCAGAGTCATCTTCGTCGTAGGCGGCAACTCTTGGTGCATCGTGAAGTATGTCGGAAGGCAGGATGGCTTCTGCTCCTTATACCATGAAGTAAGGGGTGTAGCCGGTGTATCTGTTGGGTGTAGTTCGTAAACTCCACAACACAGATGGCAATTCTTCCGCCCAGGCTCCAACTGCTCTATGTAGCGGTGCCTCAAGAGGTGGCTTGATTCCCTATAGAATTAATCCATTGGCTTGCTCAACCTGACCATTGGATTGTGGGTGTGCCACAGATGCAAGGTCAAGTCAGATGCCTTTCTCCCAACAATAAGCCTCCACTTCTCCGAGTGACAAATTACTGCCGCTGTCGGTGATAATGCTATGTGGGAGACCAAATCTCACCACTAGATCCCGGACAAACCTGAGGGCAGTTGCCCCATCAAGCTTTCTAATGGGTTTAGCTTCTATCCATTTAGTGAATTTATCAACTGCCACAAGCAGATGCCTAAACCCACAAGGTGCCGTCTGTAACGGTCCCACCATGTCTAGCCCCCAAACTGTGAACGTCCAAGTTATTGGTATTGTTTGCAATTCTTCAGCAGGAACATGTGGTTGTCGGGCATAATACTGGCATCCCATGCATGACTCAACCAGCTTGTTGGCATCCGCCTTCACGGTCAGCCATTAAAATCCTTGCCGGAAGGCTTTTGCGACCAATGATCAAGGAGCGGCATGATGCCCGCAATCTCCGAGATGGATTTCGCGTAGGATTTCCATACCTTCTAGCTGGGAAACACACTTTAGGTATACACTAGTAGTTCTTCTTTTATAGAGTTGTCCATTGATTATGGTATAACCCTTTGCTCGTCGTACTATTTGCCGTCTTTCGACTTTGTCGTCGGGCAAAGTTCCGTGTTCGACATATTCCATGAACGATTTTGTCCAAGCCGGAGGGACCTTGGTCACCATGTTGACGAAAGAGTCAGCTCTATCCGGGTTGTCGATGTCGGCTCCCTTCACGGATGGTGTGCGCAAGTGCTCTAGGAAAACTCCGGGCAGAATTCGTCTGCGCCCTTATCCAAGCTTAGACAGTAGATGAGCCGCCTCATTTTGCTCCCTAGGTACATACTTGACTTCGTAGCCCAAGAAGCTCTTGGCTATCTCGTCCACTTCGTCTCGATATGCCGCCATAATAGGGTTCCGTGCATTCCAGGTGCCAGCCACCTGCTGGTCAACCAAGTTGGAATCTCCATAGCAAACTATGCGCTTGATGCCAATATCCTTGGCTACACGTAGTCCGTGAATGAGTTCTTCATACTCCTCCATGTTGTTTGTAGCCTCGAAGTGGATCTGCAGAACGTAGTGTAGTTTGTCTCCTGTTGGTGACTGTAGCAA
Organism: Avena sativa; assembly: GCA_916181665.1. Classification (NCBI taxonomy): domain Eukaryota; kingdom Viridiplantae; phylum Streptophyta; class Magnoliopsida; order Poales; family Poaceae; genus Avena; species Avena sativa. Next base: position 227,323,357 of record OV702296.1, read on the forward strand.
TACACCAGCCCCTGAGCCGTTGAGCAGCTTTGATCCGTCAAAGTGCATCACCCAGTACTCTATTTCCGGCAATAGAGTAGCGTCTGGCATCTCCGTCCAATCTGCAACAAAATCCACCAAGGCTTGTGACTTGATAGCGTCGCGTCTCTTTTAAGTGATCTCGAAGGCGGCAAGTTCAATGCCCCACTTCGCGACCCTTCCTGTAGCATCGCTGTTGTTGATTATGTCGGACAGTGGAGTCTTGCTCACCACTGTGATTTGGTGCTCCTGAAAGTAGTGCCTCAGCTTCCGAGAAGCAAGGAATACTCCATAAGCTATCTTCTGGTAGTGCGGGTAACGCTGCTTTGACTCCGTCAAGACCCCGCTCACATAGTAAACAGGTCATTGAACTCCGTGCTCATATCCTGGTTCCTTCCGCTCTACCACGACGATGATGCTGATTACCCGGTTGGTTGCCGCCATGTATATTAACAGGGGCTCGCTAGGCTCGGGTGCTGCAAGGATAGGCGCTGAGGAAAGAATCTCCTTGAGCTGCTTCAATGTTGCATCTGCTTTGTCCGTCCATATGAATTTTTCCGCTTTCTTCAGCAACTTGTACAGCGGCAGAGCCTTCTCTCCAAGTCGGCTGACGAACCGACTAACTGCTGCAACACAACCTGTTATCCGTTGAATGTCCTTTAGGCATGTCGGACGGTTTATGTTTAAGATGGCCTTGATTTTCTCCGGGTTGACCTCGATTCCATGCTAGGAAACGATGAAACCCAACAATTTGTCGGCTGGTACCCCGAAGACGCACTTCTTAGGGTTAAGCATCATGTTGTATTTCCGGAGATTATCAAAGGTTTCTTTTAAGTCGGAGATTAAGTCGTTTGACTTTTTGGCATCACCGCGATATCGTCCACATAGGCGTGAATGTTCCGACCAATTTGGCCGTGAAGGCAACGTTGCATTGTCCGCTGGTACGTAGCACCTGCGTTTTCATCCCAAAGGGCATCGTAACATAGCAAAACGTGCCATATGGGGTAGTGAACGAAGTGGCCAATTGGTCCGACTTCCTCATCTTGATCTAGTGGTATCCTGAGTATGCATTAAGAAAACACAAAAGTTCTGAGCCAGCCGTCGAGTCAGTGACTTGGTCAATGCGAGGCAAAGCAAACGGATCCTTGGGACATGCTTTGTTCAAGCCAGTGTAATCAACGCACATTCTTAATTCATTGGTTCCCTTTTTGGGGACAAGTACAGGACTGGCCACCCATTGGGTGTGAAGGACTTCTCGGATAAATCTAGACTTAAGTAACCTAGCTATCTCTTTGCCAATGGCGCGTCTCTTCTCATCTCCAAAGGGTCGTAGAGGTTGTTTCACTGGTTTGGATTTTGGATCAATGTTTAGGCTGTGCTCGGCAAGTTCCCTAGGTACACCTTTCATATCGGCAGGTTGCCATGCAAAGATGTCCCTATTCTCACGGAGGAACTCGACGAGAGCGCTTTCCTATTTGGGATCCAGGTTTGTCCCAATGGCGGTGACCTTGGAGGCATCGCCTACCACAAGTTCCACCGGCTTGGTCTCGATGGCGGCCTTGAACGCAGGAGTGGAGTCGGAGATCTGCTTATTCGACGCGGGCATCTCTGAGTCATCGACCTTGCTCATGATCTCTTTGAATTCTTCGCTATAGAGGACAGCTTCCGCAATGGCTGCTTCATTGATCTCGCAGTCCCTTGCCTTGGTAAAGCTTCCGGATACGGTGATGACACCGTTTGGTTCGGGTATCTTGAGTTTGTTGTAGACGAAGCATGGCTTGGCCATGAACGTGTGGAATATGTCGCAGCCGAATATGATGTGGTACACGCTCTTGAAGGGGACCACCTCGTAGGTCATGCGCTCTTGGCAGTAATTATTAACATCGCCAAAGGCAACCTGAAGTGTAATGCACCCAAGGCTCCCGACCAGGAACTACGCCGTGGAACATGGTGTTGGTCCGCCTTAGGTTTGCCTCCGTCAAGTTCATCTTCTGCAGTGTATCCAGGTACATGATGTTGATGCTGCTTCCACTATCCACCATACACTTGGTGAACTCCACGCCGTCAATCAAGGGGTTGATGACCATGGCGTACTGGTTCTCTGTAGGGATAAGGACTGGGTGGTCCGTCCTGTCCCAAGTAATTGGAACCTCCGACCAGCGCAGGTACTGGGGAACTGGGGGGATAGTAGCCATCAGGATCCTCATGGAGGTCTTCTATTGTCGGACGGTGGGGGTGCCAAGGAAACTGTGGTAGACTGGCGCCTTCTTCGCGAAGGGGTTCTTGCCCTTGTCGTCGCTCCTGGCGGCGTGCTTGGGGTCAACGTCCTCATCCATGTCACTTGAATCCTTGGACTCATCCTCCTTCTTATTCCCCTTGCCTTTGTCTCGCGGTCTGTTCTTCCGACTTTGCTTGTAGCCGTACTCCGGGTCTTCCTTGAGGTCGTTGATGAACTTGCAGTGTCGATTGGTATGGGTGGCCTTGTCGTTGACGTCGAGGTGTACGAGGCACGGCATATCGCGGTACTCCTCGTAGGTTTGGGGAAGGCGGAGCGGCGCCGAGGTAGTTTCACTTCCTCGTTGCTGCCCACGACCAACTCCCCGTCCTCGGCCACATTGTCCGCCATCACCTCGTCCTGCAAAAGTCATAGCGACCATGTCGGTAGATTGCTTTTCTTCTGGAGCGGTTTTCCGCTTTGTATTGTTGTTCCTCCGAGCTTGAGTTGGAACGGGAGATGTAAGCGCGAGCATCGTCGTCGGCAGCTGCGAACTCACTGGCCAACTAGATCATCTGATTCAAGTCAAGCTGGTGATTGTCCTGCAAGCGCTTCAGCTTATGTCGGAGCAATGTGCCCCTTTCCAACCCATTGATGAAGGCGGCCATGGAGGTCTGAGCGTGCACTCCTGCGTAGGAATTCTTCATGTCCAGCCAGCGGGAGAGGTAAGCGCGAGATGTCTCGTCTTTCTCTTGCACGCACCGCTGTAGATCGCTCACAGTGCAGGGACGCTTGTATGTACCCTCAAAGTTCTTGGTGAACGCTTCTTGCATGTCCAGCCAATTGTAGATAGATTTCTCTGGCAAGTCATCGATCCATTGACGGGTCGTGCCCGCCAACATTAATGGGAGGTACTTGACGGCGACGTTGGGGTTGCCTCCGGAAATCTCCACTGTGTTGCCGTAGTCCTGCAACCATGTGGCTAGCTTGGCGGTGCCGTCATAGGGCTTGATGGTCTTGTCAATCCGAAAACCTTTGGGGTAAGTTGCGGACCGTATTGCAGGTCGAAAGCAACGTGGTCCTAGGTATGGTCCTTCCCGGGCCTCGTGGATCTTATCGATCCGTGAACATGCATCGTATGGCTCCGTGTTCTTCTTCTTGGCAACAGGGGATGGGCTGCATGAACGACGCGGGCCTCCTCCGCCATGGTGACTGCTTGGTGGTTACGGAGGCGGAGGTGGCGGTGGGTTAGCCTTCTTGCTGTTACCCTCCTGCGATGCCCCAAGCCTGTCACAGTTTCTTGTCAGACGAGGAGGGTCATGGCGTGACCTGCTATTGTGTCCTTGGTTGCGCTCTCCGTCATGACGGGTCTGCTCCGCGTTGTCGCGGATGTCGATGCCGCACTGCTTTGGTGGGGGCATATCCGTACGATGGTGAGCCTTGTGATCTTCGTGATGTCGGGGGGACCGGGGAGGTGGCGATGGGCGACGAGGTCGGGCCTTTTCTCCGTGGTCGGAGGATATGGGGATGGAATCCTTCCTGTTGCGCGCATCCCTCCGTCTTCGTTCTGATGAACCCGTCTGGGACCCGACATCAAGAGGAGATCTGTCCCTTGGCGGCTTATACTGGCTAGACTGGCAAAGCGCTAGGTCGGACTCAAGCCTCTGAGAGGTGGCCTTTTCCTGCTGCTTCACCGCCTTGGCCACTAGGTCATAGACCTGTTCCACTGCCTCAGGTGATCTATCCTGCTCCAGAAGGGTCTTGGCAACGGCGAGGTTAAGCAGTGGCGTGGGCATCACCTGCTTGCCTTCACTATCAATGTATGGCTTAGCATGTGCCGGCTTCGAGGGAGCCCATCCTAGGTTTCGCCGTACACCAGGATCGTTGATGACGCGAGCGAGAGCTTTCTTGGCCTTCTATTGCTACAGCAAAGTCTTGTACTCGGCCTCCATTGCTCTAGCTTTATCTATGGCCTTCTGTGCGTTGACCAGATCTCGATCTAGCTTAGCGCCTTGCTCCGTGATGGCCTGCGCTTCCTCCAGCAGCTGCTGGCGCTTATCGTCAAGCTGAGTCACGTTCCGGATATGAGCAACGGTCAGTGGCTCGACAAGGAGATTGCCGTACATCACTCTATCAGCTGGAGTAACTTGGGCTGCTGTCGACGTAGATGCCGGAGGCGGCAGGTTTTGTGGTGTTGTTGTTGCTCGGGTCGGTGCCGAGTTCCTGCAGCTGCTGTACTGGGTTAGGCGAAGGAGGCATGACCTTTGCGCGATCATCGTCAGCAGCAATAAGTGGCCCCTTCCCCTTTTCCAGTGCGGTAGGCGGATCTCGTCCGGGTTGATCTTCATCCATTGCTGTCCCAATGGTGACGAACACCCCTCGAGACGTGACAGCATTGTTGGCTTGCTCGTCGCGCGTGTATTCCTCCTCCATCTCCTACATGGCGGAGTCTAGTTCTTCTGGACTGAAATCTATCTCCTCTGAATCTGCACTGAAGTCAGCATAAAGTGCGTTAATAATAGAGTCGGAGGGTGCTAGGACTTCCTCGATGATGGGCGGTGGAGGTGCAACAGCAGCAATGATGACTGGAGGTGGCGACGCAGCTGCAACGATGGCGGCCGGAGGTGGTGGTTGAATCGGAGGATCTCCGTCAATGAGCGCAAGTGCTGTCTGAGCTGCCGCACCAGCCTCCGCGTAGTTGTTGACGGTGCTCACCATGCCTTCGAGGGTAAGGCGTCCTGACGCCTGCTGCCGTCTTAGAGAATGCCGGAGAAGCGTGCCACGGTCCAGTCCTTCCACGAAGTGATCTATAGCATTATCATCGGGGTAGTGGGACAGATCGGCTCGTATACGGAGCCACCTAGCAAGGTAATCGCGGGGGTTTTCGCCCTCTCTCTGAACGCAATATGCCAGATTGAAGATGGTAACCATGCCGACGAACTTGGATCTCTGCTGTCCAGACGCACGGGCGAAGCCGGCGGACTTGCAGTGATCTTCCACCTTTATATCCTGCACAGGGGCGGTTTGGGTGGGCCTTTAATTTTTCCAATATTTGCCGGCAAACTCTGAAGAGAGATCCGACATCGATCCTTCCGTGAATGTATCCTGCCCATAGGCGGTCCGTGCGGGCCTTGATGCTCCTCCGACTCCCAGGGAACTAGTGCCCAAGTCGGTTTCACCGATGAAGAGGTGGATGTCTCCGATAGGAACGATCAAACACCGCATAGGGTTCGTCTTTGTCGGGATCCAGAACTCGTCAGGGGAGACGATCGAAACGTTACCGGAGAAGAGAACGCGATTGATGGCTACGATTTCGCCGATTCCCGCGAAGATCTTGGTCCTCGCCCGCTGAAGAGCCTGAAGCGCCTCTTGCCCCACGGTGGGCGCCAACTGTCGTGGTATTGCCGACGAGTACGCCATGGAGGGGTCCTCACAGTGCGTGTTTAGGGACGTGGGGGAAGGCGGAAAGCTGACGGGTACGAGGTAACACAACTTACCCAGGTTCAAATCCCACGACGGTGGCGGAATCCTACTCCTGCTATAAATCACTATAAGGGCAATACACCGAGTTACAGGGATTGGTTAGCTGTGCGAGGTTGTAAGTTATCGTCTGAAGTTGTGCCCTAAAGGCTCCCATAGGCCCGACTTATATAGTCGCCAGGTCCTAGGGTTACAGGGAAAAGTCCTAGCCGGACAGGTTATAGAGTCCTACACCATCTATCACTAGTCTTGTGTATCTTGCACTCCAAGACTCCGGGTATGTCGGTGACTCCAACCGTAGCCTTCCTTTATCCGGCATGGGCCTCCCTTCTGGATCCATCTAACTGGGCCGCCCAGCAGGACATGGGCCATGCTACCAACTGTGGGCCACCCGGGTTATCCGGATAGGAGACATGCTATGAGGATACCCATATAGCATATCCCCAACACTTACCCTTTACTATATTGAGTAGTTCATCTACCTTTGCAGTCAGCTCTTCATTGTTTACCTCGGTGATTGAACTCATCCTTTTCGAGGTTCTTTCTACATGCCATTGAGCATGGTTGTTTTGCATACCGTTAAGTAGTTTCTTTGCAACACTCACCTGCTTTCCTATGATAGTTCCTCCTGTTGCAGTATCTAGCATAGACTTAGACATTGGGTTAAGGCCACTATAAAATAAATGCAATATTAGCCATTCTTCCATCCCATGACTAGGACAGTTCATTACAGCTTCATTCATCATTTCCCAAGCAAGCGCTAGTGGATCACGGTCTTTTCGTCTAAAACTTGTATTATTGGATCTTAGTTGCATAGTTTTAGCTTGGGAAAAAATTTAGTCAAAAAGAGATTAGTACATTCCTCCCAAGATGTGATAATGCCCTTAGGTAGACCTAGCAACCAATCCTTAGCCTTTCCTCTAAGAGAGAAAGGAAACAATCGTAATTTAACCACATTTGGATCAACAACCTTAATACGCATCATGTCACACATTTTAGTAAATGTATTTAAGTGCAAACCTGAATCTTCAGAAGATGAGCCTCCAAACTAGTTCTGTTGAACAAAACTTAAAAGGTTAGGCTTTATCTCATATGCTTCCGCACAAACGGTGGGATGAGTGATAGGTGCACGAATAAAATCATCAGTGGGAGTAGCATACTCCCCAAGTTTCTTTTGAGCCATGGCTCTTTTCTTTTTGGTATTTTTAGAGTAACACAAACAAATAAACAAGTACTCCCTCCGTTTCAAAATATAAGATGTTTTAGCTTTGTGAAGCAAATGTATCTAGACTATTTTTAGTATATAGGTTCACTCAAGTTTAGAGTGAATCTACATACTAAAACAAGTCTAGATACATTTTCTTCACAAACCTAAAACATCTTATATTTTGAAACGGAGGAAGTAACTAACTTTTTTGGGTTTTCAAATATATAAAAAGAAAGTAAACTAATACCAAGAAATAAAATAAAAACAAAAATTAAATCTAAAAACAAGGTCTCTAGTGACCTCACCAGGATAGCGAATTGCTTCCTCGGAAACGGCGCCAGAAAAAGGGTTGATATCTTCGATCCGGATTATAGATGTAGTATAATAGCTTTTTTCCTAGTAGACCTAGGTTTATCGAATTTGGGAAAATAAGGACACATCTATAAGACTTTGTTTTGTTGATTTTACCTTTGTTTACCGGACTAATCTATTTTACTTTATATTGTGGTTAAATCAATGGATGGAGATAGGACAGGGTTGAAGATCCACCTGCAACTACATATCATATGGGAATAAAGATAATAATAAGCACATTCATGTGTAAGGTTCCAATAGAGATAATATTTTTTGGGAAACACATCCTAATATACTACAACACCTGAGAGGTCATAGGCATAGCAATAGTCTTTTGATCCAATCGAGTGCACCATGAAGCACCGGGCTACAAATGATTATTAAGTAAAAACACAGATCAAAAGCATTAAGTGGTAATGTTGTTGTGATCCCGAATGGGTCGCTAAGCGAAAACCATACTACCCTTGTTTTCACTGAGGTTCTTATGATATCGTCACTTGCTAAGCATCTCACCTCAAGCCTTGATCAATCTCTGGGATCTTGGTATCTACAAGTCCAAAGGTCGAGGCAAGAGACAAAGAAAAAAATGCTACAAATCCCTCTTACAAACCAGTACACAATTCTCCCATAGATTAGATTCACATGAATGCTGCGAGGTTTCTCTCCAACCCGCAGCCCGTGAGAACTACTCACTCATAACAATAAGATCAAGGATAGAAAATATTGTGCAATACCTAGATTGAAATCAAATATTCTTACAATGGTTTCCGAATCACAAGGAGATCTCAAGTACAAGGTAATGGCTATGGCTAATGGAGAGGATGGGGTATGGAAGGGATGAACTATGGTGGGGATCTCCTTTGGTAGTATTGTGATGTAATCTGAGAATAGAGGCCCTCTGTGTGGCGGCAGGGGCCTCAAAATATATTGGCGTCTTGACGATTATTTTAGGGTTTGACGAGACGAAGTTGCCGCCATCCTGTAAGGTTGGACGGTACATGAGGGGTGCACCCATACCAGTGGTCATAATGCAGGCTGCAACTGGGCTTTAGCTCCAGGAATACTTGGTCGTCAATACTTCCTCAAAATCATCATTTATGACTCCAGATTTCGCAATAAAAGTGTGGTTTCCTACAATAAATAAATCAAAGGAAGGATTTGCATATCTTTGCAATAATTAGTCATTAGTGGCAAATCAAGAGAGAATAATGTCAATTGCTTGACAAAAAATATTTAAACGCGGAGAAAGATGGTGCTTGTTGGAGCCATCAGCTACATCATGGGAATTTGATATAAGTATGCTTATCTATGAGTATCTATCCGGAATATTTTATTCTACCTAGAAACTCGAGGGCTAAACTACCAAGTTTTTCACTTAGTTACTCTTAGAGCACTTAGGCCAAAAACCTGGAGTTTTCCTCCTAAGAGCTCGGGGATACAGTGAGATATATCTTAAGTGATATGTGAATTATCGAAGACTTACAATAGCAATGATTTTAAGATTGTTTGCTGCTGATACATAAGTGTCGTAGAAGATATTGGTGTCATTACAAAGAACGTTGGCTTGCCGGATTAGATATTCCGTGCTTAGTGTTAGCGGATTCAAAGATACTGCAGATGCATCAGCCAAGGGGACGGATGAAGATCTGGACGGTATTTGTGCTATGATAGAGGCATATGGCATAGATGCTCCCGACTTGCTTGTTGCTAGCTTTGCACCTGCCTTTGCCATTGGCTCAAACCTTTTATAGTGGCATCCTTAGCCGGAGCTTTAGCAACTTGTGATGATACGCTCTCCAGTGTTGCCTGAGTGATCATAACAATAACCAAGCCGACAACACCCGAGATATCTTGGATTGGATTGATATCTATCTCCATGGCGGAGGTCTCGGGCGTAGCGGTGGATGAAGTTCCGGTGGAGCCTGTAGCAGGCATGGCGGTATGAGTGGTGGGAGAGATGGCGCGGGGGGGGGGGGGGGGTGGTGGAGGGAGGGACTTCTGTAGCATGTCATGAATATTCTTCGAACCTCCAATATTTTTGGAGGTGTGCTTCAAGCTAGTATCTGTTATCTTCCTGAGACATACAAAGTTAAAAGTATAAGTACATCAATTAGTAAGGTAAAGATAAAGTCGAAGAAGAGAAACACTTACATAGTAGCATGTCCCTTGGTCAAAGAAATGCCGGTGGCCTTTCTCTTCTCTGCCTCTAGAACAGCAGTGGGTTTTTTGGAGATTCCACTCTTCGGTTTTTTCTTCTTGCCCGCAACAGCGGCGTTAGAGGCGGAGCTCTTTCGCTTTCGTATTGCTGGGGCTGGATGATCCTTGGATGTATCATCATTGGACAACACTTGTACATATTTGATCTTGGGATCATAAACCTAGGAGGCCATGTGTTCCTTGACCAGGCTCGCCAGCTGATGGATGAAATATTTTAGATGATTGATGCATCTAAGGTGGATACTTTGGAGTCTATAAAGCAATGTGGGAAGCATATCAGCTCGGGGCAATCTCCGCATTTGAACATATAGAAGGTGATGGTGAAGCAGTGCTTCTTATCCTTCACCTTGACAATGTCCTTTAGCCTAAGCTTGATGGAGTCACTAGAGAAGTTGACTTCAGAAATCCGGGTTGGATCCCTCCTCTCTTTGATGTACTAGTGCATCAGCTTGGCGCGGTGCTGTAGGGGCTCGATCCATCTTGTAAACCGGCACATGGCCCAAGTACATGCTAGTTAAGCCTCCATCTATGAGCCACTCTATCCGCCTTACAATGCGGGAGGCCTCGGTTGTCGGATGGGAGGATGGATTTGGTCCTCCAGTTGGTGGACTCAGTAGTAGCACCATCGATGAAGTCTGAGTATGAATCTTGGCGGACAGCCAGAGGGATATTTGGGCCATAGAAATAATTCTTCTACTAGTTCTTGCAGGATCATGGCCGACAATGTCAGGAAATCTCCGGCCAGGACGAATCTTGAAACTTATTGTTCTATAGTTGTCCAACTCATCCTTGGTGACACCGGATTTTCCATTCACCATGAATAAGTAAATAAAGATATCTAGCATAGGCCTAACTCCTAAGTATCCTTTGAGCAAAGCTACAAAATTGCTAAGTAAAAGGATGCTATTGGGAGAAAGGTTATGGGTGAGAACCTGGAAGTGCTCGAGGCACCGGCCAGCACCGACTTCCAGTTCACCCTTTGCCGGCAGAAGATATCCCTTGACGACGAGATCCTTCAGCTCAACAGCCGAGAGATCAGAGTCCCATCACAATCCTTTGTGGGAATCTACGTCTTCTTCATCTTCCTCAATGGCGTCGCGTCGCAATTTTATAGTCATCGCCGGTGGTATGTTCTACCACGATAGTGACCGAGATCTGTAGCCCTTTCAGCAGCACCTCGATCTCCTTTGATGGCTCTCTTGGAGCCTTGGGATGTGCCGCCAACAATGGGTTGTTGCTGCTGGCCATTAGAAGGGAGGAGATGGATAGATTGGGATGGGTTCTAGGGTTTTCTTCTTGGGAGCTCGAGGAGTTTCCCGTCATGAGGAGGAAGAAGAAGCTGGGTAGAATGCGGAGTAAAAGGATAAAATCCTACCACGGTAATTTATACAACCATGGCGTCAAGATTTGTGCAGGAAAGAATCCGATGAACTAGAAGTGGGCAACGTGTGAGCAGGCATGCGCGGTAATTTTGCCATGTCCCGCATTTGCCGCTAACGTTCGGATTTCTTGCGCGGGAAAATTGCTATGATTAATCACTAGTCATTTGTGAATTTCGAGGTAACGTAGGTTGTACCCTATGTTAGCTTCCTGACAGATGAAGTCGGATGGTCATGTCTAAATATTCTAGGTCTAGCCAGATTATATCCGATTAGAGGGAGAAAGATAAAGACTTGACGATTCTCCAACTTACATAGTGAAGACGGAGATATCTGCAGGGTTCTTTGGGCGGACTTCAAGATTTTTCTTGACGAATTACCAGCATCACCTAGACAGAGCATTCAAGACTAAGAGGCAAGTTGATGCAAGATCTCAAAGTTCTCTGGGGGCTACTATTGAGGATGTGTATAATGGGTATCACCATAGCATGTCTCTAATCCGGCTAACCCAGGTGGCCCATAGTTGGTAGCAAGACCTATAGCCTGCCGGTCGGCCCAGTTAGATGGATCCGGAAGAGATGCCCATGCTGAATAAAGGAAGGCTACGGTACCGACATAGATGAACCCAGAGCCTTGGAGTACAAGACACGAATACTAGTTAGTATTAGTGTAGGAGTTTGAAGCCTGTCCGGTATGGACTCTTCCCTATAACCCTAGGATCTGGCGCCTTTATAAGCTGGACCTATGGGAGCATTTAGGGCATAAGTTCATAGAGCACCACAACCTCGAACAGAGAATCGATCTCTATAACTCAGCATATTGCCATTATAGTGATTTATAGCAGGAGTATGATTCTTCCACCATCATGGGATTTGAACCTGAGTCAGCTATGTTACATCGTACTTGTTAACTCACCGCCTTCCCCTACCTCTCTAAACACGCTCTGTGAGGACCCCCTCCATCGCGTACTCGTCGATAATACCATGACACCTTTCCCTAAAGTCCCAAGGTGGGACTAAAGAAGAGGTGGGAGGGAGGCTCCATGAGCCAGTTGGCTGCGCCCCACCCCCGTGAACGGACCTAGGCCTGCCGGGTGGGCCCCCTTGGGTGGCTTGGTTAGTTTCCCTCTTGGGCCTTGTTCCCTCGGGAACTTTCCCCATTTGTGGAATTTCCCAAATAAAATCTAGTTTGAGTATTTATTTAATATTAATTACAATAATTAATATGAAATATGAATTATTATATTCCATTTCACTCGAAACACCTTTTGGTTCATTCTGAACAACTTGGGAATATCCCAGAACAATTTTGCTTCTCTCACGGAACACTTCCAATTTCCCTTTCTATTTGATCACGTGATTCCATCAATTCTAGAATGATCTCCAAGCATCGTATTGCCCTTAAGTATCTTACCCTATGATTCAGGAACATCATATATATGATCGAAACAATCTTACATCAATGATCAATAGCGGGATCGGGATGCCCATAATTACCCCTATGCATTCCACGACGTTAATGTTGTTTGAACCACAAATGTCGAACCCAATTCCCTTTGTTACTTTGATTCTAGACTTGTCGAGATCTGATCATCAGTATCATGATACCTTGTTCAATCTCATTACTGACAAGTACTGTTTTACTCGTTCTCGTGATATTCCATCCCCATGACCTAGTCATATGCTGCGGTAGCTTATGGATGCAAATCACTGAGTGGGACCAGTGCATCTTCCTGTCATGCGGGCGAATAAATCTCGATCTTGATACATAGGACTCAACCTATCCCTCCGGAGTACCCAACATACACCTATATTGTCACCCAATTACGGACATGATGTTTGATGCAGTCAAAGCATCCCCAAGTAATAGTGATTAATATGATCTCAGTGTCAAAGGAGAAGGATACTTCATTTCTAACTATTGCAACAATGAACCTGTGACTTGATCGTGTTGCAATACGTATATTGGGTAATGTCCATCACATCATTTGTTAATGGTACGACTTTCTTGTCAGTTACCATAAATGCACCATGATCAGGAAACCTTGGTCATTATTTACCTAATGAACTAGTTTAAATAGAGGCTACTAGGGACCTTTGGTTTGTTCATATACCACACATATATCAGTATTTCCTCTTGATACAGTTATAGAATGATATAAAACTATTATGAACTAATAAAATATGATAATAAACATCTTTATTATTTTCCTCTAGGTCATATATCCTTCACTTCCGCCTTGGATGACAACCCCTCTTCCTGCAACATAGTGTTCATATTTTTCCTAAGAGAGGACCTAGTTGCGTCTCGGCATCATGTGCACCGATCTATGCCACCACTTGGAATTGGTGTGACCCGTGAAGCTATTATCCTTCCTAACCCATCCCCTCCACTATCCCGTCCTGAACATGCCACCATCGCCGTGATCGCGCACTGCACGGGAGGGAGCTCCGGCGCCGGGCCCTACCTGCATCATGAACCAGCACCTGGGAGAGGAGGGCTTACTTGCAGGTCCGAGTCATGAGGAGCCAGCGCCGCCGCGGTGGTCATCTTGCACCCGAGAAGGGTTCGACTATGGCGAGTCAAGCTAACATGGGGGGGGGGGTTCCGAAGCCATCCAGGGCTCACAACAAGAAAAAAATTCTCTGAGCGTGTGGCGTTGTATCTCAAAAACCACCCTAACTGTCGCAACACCCTTCTCCCCCTTGAGATCGCTGACGGCAACCATGGCCGCCTCCGCTGCCTGTCTATCCAAGTAAAGGGCCTCCAATGATAGACATAGGTTGTCCTCGACATCTCCCCAGTAACGGCCTTGCGGACTGGTCAATGCCGCCACCTCCACATCCAATGGTAACGACATGGGCGACAACAACGACTTAGAGGTGGGCGGAGAGGAAGGGCTCCCGCTACGCACCATGAGCCGGGATACGATGTGCGGGGCCCACAATGGCATGGGAAGCTAACATGAGGTTCCTGCACACACCTAGTGATCCGGCATCAATATTTCGCCACCGGCATGGATGAACTCCCCTCACCGGAGCGGCTGAGCATCCAACACCATCTCCTGGTGATCCAAGAGCACAAGGCGATGGGCGAGCGAGTGGAGGAGTAGAAAGGAGGGAGATTCGTCCTGCCGGCATGCGAAAGACTAAGGGGGTGTTTGTTTGGGTTTTTTTATCTTTCCGTTAGAAAAAGCAGTCTAATCTAACCAAATAGAATGCAGTGGTTGCGGGCTACACCGAAGTCATCTAGTGAAATAGGCAGATTGGAGAAAGCACCTCCGGAGGTGCTTCCTGTGACAGCGAGCGAAACGTTTTCTACACTGGACATTTCGTTTGAGGTAAATTATTAACAAACTTCCAAAGTGAGCAAACCGCAACGGGCCAAACCGTTCTTCTTCCCGTATCCAACACCAAGCCAAATAGGATTCCTGTTACGCATGGCTAGCGCCGCCACTCACGCACGCGGGCCTCCGGCTCAACTCCCACCGGTGACCAATCCAGACGCCAGTTCTACTCGACTGCTCCCCGCTCGAGCCCCGCCTTCCCTCTCCGTCTTTGCATGACTCCCGCCATCTCACGTTGTAGCACCCCGGATAAATCTAATACTAGAAAACACGCATGTTTTGTCTCTATGCACCATCATGACATCTATATGCATATTGTTTTTTAAACTATCTTTCTAAAAGCGTATTTTGTTTTCTAAATATTTCCCTTTATTCAAACTAAAACCGTCGGTCCGTTCGGATCTTTTATTTTGTCTAAACTATTTATCAAAAATACTATTTAAAGCAAACTAAATAAATAAAAACATATTTTAAAAACTACGGAGGCAGACAACCGGCCAGGCCCAAAAGGCCCAGCCGGCTGAACCTAGACAGACTATCCCTGCCCAAACCCTAGCTTCCACCCTCACACCTCATGCCCCCCGCCGCCACCTAACCTAACCACCAGACCGAACCACACCACCTAAACCTAACCCTACCCGCCGTGGCCACCCACACAGACACAACACACACGCGCGCAACCACACCAATACACCCAAGCCGACCCAGCGCGCAGCATCAGCACTCACGCATCTCGCATGTCCATGTGCCCCACCTGCTCGTGGACCCCGCCCCGATGCCCGCTCGCTCGCTCGTGACGCGGTCAAGCCACCTGCCTCGATCCCCGCCTCGCGACGCTCCCTTGGCCCACCACACGCCTCGCATGCTCCCCGCACGCGACGAGCCGCGTCGATCCCACGCGACCCCTGAACGATTCCTCCTCCCTTCCCCCGAGCGCCAACCACCGCCACCCCTCCCCTTTGCTCTCTGCCTCGCGAGAACCCCCGCCGCTCCTTTCCTCCCCGCCTGCTAAGCGCGTGCCGCCGCCCCGTCTCTCCCCGAGGCTGCAGACCCCCGCCGGCCTCTCCCTCGCATCCGGATCTGCCCCGCCTGAGCGGCCGCTTCTATCTGCGGGGTGCCCGCCGTCCTCTCCTGCAGTCTCCGGCCGCCCCTGCCTCACCTTCTCCTCTCCAAGCTTGTCAGCACACCCTCCTCTCCGGCCGCTCGCCATCCTCCGTCGTGACGTCCTTCGTGGCCCCCTGCACCGCTATGTGCCCGCGTCCCTCACCGTTGCAGCGAGCCGCCGCCGCGGCGACCTCCGCCTGCGTACGCCGCCCGCTGTCGCGGACCCGTCACCCCGCGTGCCTACCGCCGGTCGTCTTGTCCGCCATCGGTCTCTGCCTCCGCGTCTGGTGCCCCTGCGACATACCGACGTGGCCCATGCATGCCTTCGGCTCCACGATGAGGTGCCGCTCAGGTCAATCGAGGAGACATGTTGGATGTGTCACCTTGTGTGACTATATCTTGGTTACCATCTTGCCCTGTGATGTGTTAGTGACAGGTGCTTGTGCTCGAGAAGTTCTGATCCCTGTTACTTGAGTTGTTGCCCTTGGACCCCTTCCGTCAATGATCTGTTTCTGTGTGACAGCTCGGTGGCAATGTTGTTCAGGACCCCCGATGACAAGGAACAATTGTGGAATCCTGTTTGGCTTGGAAATAGCAACATCGCCCATGGATCCAAAGACCCCGATCTCGAGGATCCAAATCCCCGAGCCATGATCGCCTTCCCGGACACCATGATCGTCTTCACGGATCCAATGGCCGAGATTCCGTCGATCCCGAACCCGAACTCCAAGAACCAAGTGCGCCGAAACCCCTAAGTGTGACCCCTATCCGAGAGCCCTATTTTATAAATGTCATATATCTACCCGTTGCATATAAATTTTCATGCTTGCATACATATGTCGTGGTTTGGGGGCATTATGCCGATTCACATCAGAATTAAATATGGAGGCCATATGTGGGCTTTTCTAGTCTAATATTGGCTCCATTTAAATCTGTGCATCGAATCGGTGACATATTTTGCCTATTAAGACAACATTTAAATTTGCGGGGTAACTAAACAACATGAACCTTCTAATTAATTGTCGGGACCCTGGTTCCGTTTAATATTGTCTAATTGCATCGCATGCTTGCCATGTCATACATCATACATGCATCATGCCCGATCTTCTGCCGTAGTATTAAATATTGCATCCGGTGTTTCTGCGAGTGCTTTGCTTCTTCACGGATTAGGCCGATGAGTTGATGCAAGTGTCGACCTAATCCCCGGTGAACCTTCGGCAATGTTTTTCAGGCGAGCATTCTCCCCCTTTCTACCTATCTTACTTTTATAGTCTTTATTTCCTCCTGTTGATCTATTGCTGACTGTGTTGCGATGCTTTAGTTTCAGTACCCGTGATATCCCTTGCAACCATTATATTGCCTTGGACACCTCCTATTACCTATTGTTTGGTAGATAGTCGGCCTTGCGAGTCATAGTTGCTTTCTCAAGTGTTGTTTCCATGTTCTCAAGTACCACCTTTGTTGGAGAAATGCCGCATGTTTAATGTTGAAGATGATCATGGCTTTAATTATCGTTTAATATCTAAAATTGTAGTAGGTAAATAATGTAGAGGCATATGTGGGCAATAGATGTTATTTGGTTTTTAACCGTCCACTTGTGTCCCATAGGACCCCGGTACTTGATACCTGTTCTTTGAATATTCACACTATCCGCATGTGGGACCATGAATCCCCCTAACCCTAGCTTGAGTCATATTTAATTCCTTGGGGCCACAAGTAGTTTGGGGCTTTATTACTATCATGTACTTATGCCATGCTTTACTGCTTTATTTACAATTGCGCGTGGAGCACTTGTACTGTTTAGGAACAAATATGGAATGTTTTCGCGGTATCGACAAGCCCAGTCACACTTTCGGGTTCCCAGTCGTTTACAGCCATCGGCACAAACCTCTAGGTCCGTCTCGGAGCCGGCCAACTTCGTCGCGGGTAGCTTGGTGGGGTGGCCCCCTGAAATCAAATATGAATCTCGGAGCTGGTTTGGGTTGTCACCTGTTACCATTATATTTGACTAGTAAGTATTGTAACTATAACGGAATGGCTAAATAAAAGTACCAACAACTGCTGGGTTTTGGGATGCCTCATGCTATATGTATCTGACTAGTAAGTACTACAACTATAACGGAATGGTTAACTAAAACTGCCCACTGCTTATTATATCAGGATGACTCATACTATCTATATCTGACTAGTAATTGCCGCAACTATAACAGAATGAATAAAACTGCCAATTGTGTGAGTCCCTCGGTTGACTTCCTCGTTTGGTCTCGAGGGGGAAATACCAGGATGGGTATGCTTGGTGATAGTTTCAGGTTGGATTCGAATAGGAATTTCTTATCCCTATCTGATAGCCGCCAGCTGTATCGAGTCTCTATAGGTTGTTTAGTGCATGCTGCGCTGCCGCTTTAGTCCACCATACCTATGTAGGCGAGGACCGCCGAATTCTAGTCTCGCCGTGTACTAGCCTCAGTACTGACCGCTCTCTTTTTCCTTTGCCCTTTGTCGGCACCCTTTTGTTTAAGCAAGTTTTGAGATCGACGTCGTTAGAAGGGTTACCCTTCCGGCTTGACCTGGGCAGGGTTATGGACGCCATTGGTTATTCTGTAGGGCTCTTAGCCTAATTTGCATCTTGTCCGTACTCGGATGCTGTATCATTTTAAAGGTGATTTGGATCTTTGTATTGTATATATGTATTGTTGACTCATTGAGTCGCTGTTGTATATATATGTTCTGTGGGTTCCATCGTGGACTATTGTGTAATGATATTACTTCGTTTTCCACCCGCACGCAAGTGTCTGGTGGGCACCTTTGAATCGTTTCTATGCGGATTTGGCGGAAATCGCTAAAACTTGCATAGGGTCGATTCTAAGGATGTTACACACGTCAACATGCAGCCGATTTGTGCCACAATCGCGACCATGCCCATCCCTGCCCTTCAATGGGAAAGGTCTGGATTGGTCATGGATTTCTTAATTAAGATTTCTAGGAATTGGGAATGTAGCAGTTCTGTAGTACAGCCCTTTCTTTCCTTTTTATTTTTTACTTGGAGCTTTTTATTTTTTTACTTTTAGCTTTTGATAGTGTGGAGATGGAAATATTTTATGCTATATGGATTCTTTGCAAACATGGTAATATACGTGATGTACATATGTTTTCTATAGTTAAATAGCAAAATTATGTGTTCTTAGAAGGGTATTTCAGATAATTCAAAGGAAAAATCTGGCAATCTAGAAAAGGACAATCCGTTTCCTATACTTATAGGTGGAGATTTAATTTTTCTAAGATTTTCTTATGAGAAAAGTCGGGACCGTTTTTACGAATATTGGCCTTTCCTATTTAATATTGTCATTAACAGCTTGGACTTAAGTGAGGTTACCATGTTAGGAAGATAGTTTACTTGGGCTAATAGTCTTCCGGAGCCAACATACGAAAAATTAGATAGAGTCCTTATGGATATCGAGTGGGAAGAGAGGTTTCTTATGGTAACTGTTCATGCTCTACAGTGTATTGAGGCTTTATCGGATCGTGGTCCTTTAATTTTATCTCTTGGAATACCGCCACAAAAATCTAAGCATGAGTTCAAATTTGAACTTGGCTAGATGATTCAAGATGGTTTCCATGAGATGGTGAAAGCTATTTGGGAGAAACCTGTTAATGGTGAAACGTCTATACAGCGATAGAATAATAAAATACGTTCTTTACACAAGTTCCTTCGAGGTTGGGCTAGACATACTATTGGAATCCTTAAAAAGATAAAATACGTCTTTCACTTATTATTAATGACTTAGAAGCTTCGGCAGAATTTAGGCCATTATCTACACAAGAGATCGAGCTTAAAAGCCAGTTGAATACGGAGATCGCCCAACTACTGCGAGATGAGGAACTCAAATGATACCAATGCTCTAAGGCGAAATTCATTCTAAAAGGAGATGTGAATACAAAATACTTCCATGTTGTTGCCAATGGCAAGCATAAGAAGAAATTTATTCACTCTGTGAATCATGATAAGGGTATGATTGAGGGACAAGATCAACTGAAGTCTTATATTACAAGTTATTACAAAACCTTGTTTGAGGCACTTCCGAAAAACTCTTTTTCTATGGATGAGTCCCAAAAGGCGGATATCCCACAATTTTCTGTTGAGGAAAAAAATTTCCTAACCGCCTCTTATATGGAGGGAGGAGGTTAAGAAAGCTGTTTTTCAAATGGAACATAACAAAGCAACAGGGCTGATGGATTCCCATCGGAATTTTACCAGAAGTTCTGGGAAGTTATCAAAGAGGACCTGCCAAATTTGTTTGGGATTTTGCAGGTCGGTCAACTTGATATTTTTACACTAAATTTTGGCAACATAATTTTACTGCCTAAGGTTAATAATGCAGAACGAATAAAACAATATCATCCAATCTGCCTTCTTAACGTTAGTTCTAATTTTTTTTACAAAAGTTGCCACGATTATACTAAATTCAGTGGCTGACCATGTTGTCCACCCTTCTCAAACTGCTTTCATGCAAGGAATAAACATAATAGATGGTGTACTAAACCTTGATGAAACAATTCACGAACTATACTAAAAAACTAAATGGTGTATTGTTCAAGATTGACTTTGAGAAGGCGTATGACAAAGTTAATTGGTCTTTCCTTCAGCAAACACTCCACATGAAAGATTTTTCTGCGGAGTGGCATGCTCTCATACAGTATTTTGTGTCTAGTGGTAGTGTTTCCATAAAATTAAACTGTGAAATTGGCAATTACTTTCAGACCAAGAAGGGACTAAGATAGGGGGATCCATGATCACCTATACTATTTAATATAGTAGGTAATATGTTGGCAATCCTTATCGAGAGAGCCAAGACTAATGACCAAATTGAAGGATTAGTTCCCCACCTTGTTGATGGAGGACTTTCTATTCTTCAATATGTTGATGATACAATCTTATTTATAGAACATAATCTGGAGAAAGTAAAGAATCTGAAATTAATACTATCAGCATTCGAGCAACTTTTTGGATTGAAAATTAACTTCCATAAGAGCGATGATTTGTATTGTTTTGGCGAGGCTCAAAACAAGGTCCGCCTATATGTTGAACTATTCGGCTGTGGACATGGAAAATTTTCAATCAACTATCTGGGAATACCGATTCTGTCACATCCCAAAATTTTCCAAATTTTAAAATGTGAAAAATAATCAAACAAAAGAAATAAATGATGAAATTTAGGGGTAAAAGAAACTTTCTGTTTCTAAATGGAAACATCAAAACCTTATTTGATCAAAATTTGAATGAGAAAGTAACAAACAAATTTTCAAATAGATCAAATGCATTCATTCAGGTAGGTATCTTGTTTTTCGACACTTGGAAAGGATAAACCTAAAACCTAATAAAAGAAATCATCATCAAGATCACTCTAATACTATGGCTGTGTTCCATATAAAAATTTAGCAACAACATTCCTAAATAATCAATAATGATAATCACCAATATTACAAAACCATGGGAATTGATTTCACTCTATTTGGAGCCATGGATAAAAACTTATGATTTTTATAAAGATAAAAGAAAAGTATACCAAGGCTAATAAAGCTCAAATCAATACCTAATTGTGAACAAAGTAATTCTAAAGGATATAAAAAGATAAATAGTTATTAAATGGAATTATACAAATTGGAATCACCATTTTTAGGACTATAAATAAAAAAATATGAATTATATAAGACAAAGAAGAAAATAAATAAATTAAATATATTGCAAAGTCAATTTAAACCATGGATAAAATCCATAAGTAAATGGAATAAAAGTTTATTAAATAATATAAAAGGATAAAAGTTTATTTAAATAAAACTATAGGGGCTTATGAACCATATTCAAATTTTATTTAAATAAAAACCAATGTGCCTCACTTAATTTTAAATGAATATTAATACATAAAAATATTTGAAAATTCTCTAAATTGGACTAAACAACCAACTTATATTTAGTATAAAATCTACTGAAAAAGTTGGTGAAGGTTTGAAATCAAATTGATGTTAAATATTTGGATTTGAATAAAACCAGAAATAGAAAAGGAAAAGAACAGGCTTAACAAAAAAATCAGCAGCATCTAACCAGCCTAGCCCAGCAAACTATCCCACTAAGCCCACCGGATCCCTCTCCCCCTCTGCTCCTTTTATCATCCGCGCACACCGCACCCCCTCACTGGCCTCCTGCCCCACCCTGCCCCGTCAGCATCGTCTTCAACGCGCGTTGAACTCGCCTCCTCTCTATCGTTTCTTTCCTCCCCGATTCAATTCGAATGAAAGCCATTGATTCACGCAGTAATCCCCTCCCTCGACCTCGCCTTCATATTCCCCTCTCCCTCCTCTCCTTTTCCCTCAATCCTCGCGCCCGGAGAGCCCCAGGGCTGCTCAATTTCGAGCTCGCAACCGCCGCCGTTCCGAGCACTCCGGCGACCAATTCAGTAAGCTCCGACCACCCCTTCGCCTCTACCTTGCTCTGTTGCATCCGTCGTCATCAGGCGCATCTGCTAACCCCCTCCACTTGCTTGCGTGCACCCCAGAAACTCGTCTTCGACTCCAACTGCAAGCACCCGACGCTAGGGACATCTCCGACGAGCAATAGCGGACAAACCAGTGCGCCCCTTCGTCAACGGTGACCACCACCGCGACCACCTTGACCACGCGAGCTTGGTAATACCCCTGCACCTTCCCATCACCCCTAGCGCCACCGCAGCACCGTCGCCCGACGCGCCGTCGCCTGAGCTCGCCCGCAGCGCCGCTAGTTCCTGGCAGAGCGTTTAGGACCACTTGATCTTGATCTAAAGGCTAGGATTATATCTTCTAGCAAACAGGTATCCATCAGTCTGAACCATGCGATTTTAGTTAGATCTAACGGCCCGCGTAGCTGATCCTGCCGAAGCGGTACCAGCCAATCAGAACACACCACGTGGCTAGGTTTTCAGTTTAAAAACCAGAAAAGATTTGTTAGATGATTAAACTTGTAAAATTCATAACTTTTGATCTACAAATCAGAAAAGTGCAAATTTGGTGTCTATGGATTCAGAAAAATGTGAACTTTACTACTGTGTCTATACTTTGGTAATTTGCTTCTGCAAAATTAGAGTTTTGTGCATATACTTGTATAGGGCTATTTTGGCTATAAAAATTGTTCTAAAAATTATTTTTGAGTCAATCATTTTGGAAATGGTTTTGTTTTGAACCCTATGACCATAAACACTAACATTTGAAATTAAAAATATAATTTTATAGCACTAGAAAAATATTGCTTTGAATAAAAGCATTTCTAGTAAAACAAAAATGATTTAAATAACCAAATTACACTAACTTGGTTAAAATTGAAATTCCACTTTATAAAAGACCATTAGGTGTTTGTAATGTTAGAACCTTGTGGAACAACTTTTTCAATAAAATAACCTTTTTCATGCTTGCATGCATTTCTTTGTTTTCTTGTTTTGTTTTGTTATAGTTGTGTTGTAGTTTTGAGTGTGTGATTTTGCTTGTTTGTATTGTTGTAGTGAACTTTGAAGAGTGACATTTGCAAGATCATGGAGAGTACCTAAATATTCTACTATAAAGGCAAGTGATACTTTGGTCATCAAAAGTCCTATCTTTTCAATATTGCATTAGTGATATTTTTGTAGTATGCATGATAGGACTATTATAAAAATTTCTATGCTATTCAAATCCCATAGTATCTACCTTGGTAGTATTTCCTAAAGATAGGAGACATGGTAGGTTTAGAATGCTTAGTCTAGATATATAGATTTATGGGTGGAAATCATGATATGATGTCATGGAAATACAAGTATTGTTTTTGGACTAATGAAAACAAATGATGTTAATGAAACACCTGGGTGGAAATGGGACTTGTATGGATTTATGTTGGGTGGTTACTCGGGGCCCATTTCTATGGTTTACCTTGGTGTATCTCACTTGTGGATGGCCACCCAGGAACAAAGATATTGGATACATTCTTGTCGCGAAAGATTCTAGTGCAACCACATAGCATATGGGCTCTGCCTTGACCAACTGAGTTGCAAGAACTCAGCTAGATGGACAGAAGGTGGTAGTGATGATAGGATGGAACACGTCCATGGTGGTCTGCGGGATTTCTTCTAAAAAGTCTCATCTCGATGCATGTAGAGTCTTGTGGGGAAAGTGCACCACCTCTCGAGAGGGTAAAACTAAGTACTTAGCCATGTCCCTGGTTATGGACAATTTTGAGCATCAAGAAAATGAAGAAAGATCAAGAATCTCATCATTCTAATTTCTCTATGTAAAAACTTTTTGGGTGAACAAGGGAAGCACCTGGTGTGTATCCAGTGTGCCATGTTTGATGAAGTATTTTGAAAAATACAAAAACTATTTTACAAAGTATAGGGAAAACTTATTTTTATGCAAAGGCCAGCCGAAACTCCACTTAGCCATATATTCAGGTAGATGTTAGATTCTCTATATCAATATGGTATCACTTGCCAATACAATTCCAAATGTATTGAACCAATGGCGGCTCCAGGAAATGGCTGGCGGGTATTCATTTTGCAAACAAAAAATTGGTCTCAATGCACAATATGAATTATAAGAATTGATAGCATTAGCACAAAATAGTATAGGACAGTAACAAATTCTCATTGAAGCCACAATTCATAAATCATAAGAGTGAAGACGATAATTTCATAATAACAAAGTACCAATCAACTACAATAGTACAAAATATTTTCGCATTGAGGCATTACCTTTTGATTTAAGCCAAATTACAATACAAGTTGGAAGATATTTATGGCATCCTCATCTTTTACTTCATTGAAGAACTCTCTCTATCTCTCGACAAATGTCACCAAGTAGTTGTTAAAATAGTCTTGTTGTATTCTAACAAATGGCACCAACATTAAGACTTGTTGTATTCATTGGACTAATAAAACATAAGTCAATTTTCGACTATAATTCACTTCACTTTTTCTCTAGGCGGTAGAAGATGCAGACCAATCCCACTATTTCTATTTTTCACTACATATCTTGCTGGTCCGGACTACGGGTCAAGGAAGAGTGATAGATACCAGTCTACCAGCAGTTATACCACTGCATGTCCTTATTACCAAGACTAATATATGTTCAAATTCAAATTCAGATGTGGTGTTGTTGCACTGGTTCTTCTGCATATCACTTCTTATAATTTTTATACGCCAATTTTCCTCAAGCCTGGCTTCCCATCTATGTCCATGGAATGTCGAGAAAACATATCTGAAATTCTCAATGCAATTGTTTTGCGTTTCACCTACTTCACATAGTTTCTAAAACCCCTAATCCAACAAGATAGACCCAAATATGTTGTTTCTAATTGATATACGGACAAAACCGAATCTGTTATAATTGATACAAAATTGAAATACCTAATTTGCTAGCTAATAATTGATATAAATTAGAACACCAAATCTGCTACTAAGTAGTCTAGGAATTGGTACTAAACTTCAGAAATCAAAAGCATTTAGGAATCTAGTCATATAGGAATTAGGAAATCTGAAAACTAAATAGGGGGAGGGAAAACGGGGAAAGTGAGGAACATACTGACGGTACTAGCTGCCGCCGCTAGCCGCGGGATGCTGCTCCGCCAGCGCCCCTCAGGCTGCTGCTCCGCCAGCGCCCCTCAGGCTGCTGCTCGTCTGGCCAGGGAGGGGGTGGGCCGCCGCCGCCTCCTAGCTAGGTCGCCTCCGCCTATGCCTTTTCCTCGCGTCGCGTGTGGTGCGAGGTCGCTACCTATGGGAGAAGCCAGAAGTGGATCGAGCGATGGCTTGATGCGCTGGGCCATGTGGAGTACGTACATGTACTAATTTTTTTACTCAAAACCATTGGTATTCACGGGAATACAGGGAATACCCCTACCGCCGCCTGTGTATTGACCCTTTGTGGTTGTAACTTATTTTGTTCCAGGATTACTAGTTGTTAGTGAAGTTTGTTGAGTAGGGATTACAAGTCTACAACCAATATGATTGCTTGTGGCACCTGAAGATGAAGGATCCATGCTTTATAGTTATATCTGCTGCTCTGTAATAAGATAGCCATATGAGCTATGTAAGTTGTAATAAACTATTTTATTCTTGGATATGAGTTGTAATATGACCTTTGTTTCTTGATATTACATCTTAAATTGTGGGTGCTAGCTATTCGATCCAGGGACTAGCACTGTAAACACAGGAACTTGTACCTTATTGGGTTCAGGCCTCTACAGATTCACTATCGGTGTCTCATAATTGCTGAATGAAAACTCAAAGAGGAAAGACTCCAGAAACGTCTTAATAGTTGGAAAGGTAAGTTATTATCCCTTGGGGTAATACTTGTACTCATAAATTCAGTATTCACCAACATGGTATTGCATATGATCTTGTTTTTTCAATTAGCAAAAGGTTTCTTGTATAAAGTAGATTATTTCCGATCAAGATTCTTTTGGCAGGGGGATAGTGAAAACAAAAAATATTGACTAGCCAGATGAAATGTGGTTTGCCGACCGAAAGAGTATGATGGACTTGGCATACATGATTTGCAAGTTAAAAAATACCGCGCTTTTGAGTAAATGGCTTTTCAAGCTAACAGAAGATGGTTTCTAGCAAACAATTATATGGAGAAAATATATTGGCTCCAAAGCCATGTCTCAATTGGTTTGAAAACCCGTGGTTCATACTTTTGGGCTGCACTAATGACGTCCAAAAAGCATTTATTTCATTTTGGTGTTTTTAATATCAAGTATGGATCACATATTAGATTCTAGGAAGATAAGTGGCTTGGACAAACTTGTATCCGTAAAAATATCCAGCTTTATATTCGATTGTTAGGCATAAAGAGGATACACTTTCCACAACGATGGAATCTAATCCTTCGAATGTGTCTTTCAGAAAAAACCTCATCGACCCTCTACTGGTATCTTGGAACAATCTTCTATTATGATTATACATGATACAGTTGTCGGATGGTGTGGACTAGTTCAAATAGAAATTACTAGAGAGTTGTAAATTTTAAGTTGACTCAATGTATAGAGCTTTGATACAACTTAACATTCCGGTCAATGATAACAATAGTAAAATTTGGAAGATGAAAATACCCCTAAAGACGAAGATATTCGCATGGTATCTTCGTAAGAGAGTAATTCTTACAAAAGATAATCTTATAAAGAGGAATTGGCACAGAAGTACATAATGTGTTTTTTGTCATTATGAAGAGATAATTAGACATTTATTCTTCTGTTGTAAATTTGCTCGCTCTATATGGTCAATGATCCAAGTACACTGGTGGAAAACGGGCTTGTAGTCCCGGGCCATAACGGGTTCTAGTCCCGGTTTTGGACCCGGACTAGAGGCCCCTATCTCTAGTCCGGTTCGCTATGGCCCGGGACTAGAGTCCACCACGTGGCGGTTTCCACGAGACAGGAGGGGAACCCCTCTAGTCCCGGGTCATAACACCACCCGGGACTATACTGGTTCCTGCCACGACGGAGATTCATGTGTTTATCTGCCGCGGCAGATATTCTGTGTTTTCATTTTGTGTTTTCCATTTCTTTCCTTTTTCGATTTGTGTTTCACTATAATTTCAAACATGTTTCTGTATACTTATTCTACTCTACTACATACATAGTACACGTTGATGCGTATAAATACTTAATATGCGATCCCTTGCGAGCATACATATATATACAATATTCGATCATATCAAAAGAAAGGGAATGTTTGAAATTACATGGTAGTTGATGATATATCATATCAATTACATGAAGATCACTAGCCTATGGAGTTCATCGTCCTCCACATAGTGTTCTCCCTTTTCATCAATGACCTCCTTCATCAGAAATCCCTCCAGTTCCTCTTGAATTGCTCGTATGCACTGTTCTGGCTCTATATTCTCCCGCAAACCATGAATATAATGTGAATTAACTTTCCGCTCACTGGTCAACTCGCGAATATACTCATAGACGAAGAATCCACATAAATAAGACCCTGGTGGCTGCTGCAAGCCCTTCACAATTTTATAAGTTAGCTCATCTTTAAATGGACCATCTATTTTCTGTTTGAACCGTGTCCAACACCTACTAGGCAAAGAAAATGAACAAAGGAGTTATTAGTTACTTGATATCAGGAAATGAACGAAAGAGGCTAATATAATGCGATAATGATTGAAATTACTTATGGAGCATTGCTTTCATGTCGCTCCAATTCTTTTGGTCCCAACTTAATGAGTCGTGGACTTTAACTAGGGACTTGTCAACTTGAATGTTTAGCAAGATCCACCGGAACCTGCGGATGTTTACATTTGCATACATGCATAACTCATCAATTACACTTAAAAGAATGTGTACAAGATAGAAACACTCACTTGAAGTTGTAAGAAAAAAGTATTTCCTTGACGTAATTATGCTCGATTAAAAACCTGCATAGGTCTTCCTCCACGTCCTTGGGGTGATTGTGTAACGTATATTCATTAATGATATATGGGTCAATAAACCCAACGTTATATCTTCTAGCTCTTTTGCATTCAAGCATCTTCATTCTGCAGAATATAATACCATACAAAAGGATATATAGTCAGGATAATATATTACATGAAATGAACTTGTAAGGTTCCCAATCTTTAATAAGGTAGAGATCCCTGTGTTTACAATGCTAGTCCCTGGATCAATAGCTAGCATCCACAGTTAAGATGTAATATCAAGAAACAAAGTTCATAATACAACTTTATAACCAGGAATAAAATAATTTATTACATCTTACATAGCTCATTTGGCTATTACATTACATTGCAGCAGAATATCTATAAGCATGGGGTCCTTCATCTTCAAAGTGCCACAGGCAGACATGTTGGTTGTAGACTTGTAATCCTAATCATTAAACTTCACTAATATCAATCAAACCTGCAACATAACAAGTTACAGCCACAAGGGTCAATACATTTGATTTGTATTGGCAAGTGATACTATGGTAGTATAGTGGAGTCTATCATCTATATGCATTTGGCTAAGTGGAGCTTAGGCTTGCTTTGCTCAAAATAGATTTTCCTTATCATTTGAAAACACTAAGTTTTTGCTTGACAAAATCTTTCCCAAGGCATCTCCCAATAGAAATTGGTGATCCTTTAACCCTTGTTCAACCACAAGTTTTTACTTAGAAATTGGGATGATGAGATTCTTGATAGCTTCCATGTCTTGATGCTCAAATTTTCCTTTGCCAGGGACATGGCTAAGTACTTAGATTTTACACTCTGCAGAGGTTGTGCACTTTCCCCACAAGACTTGGTTTCACCAAGACAAGATCTTTCAGAAGCCTTCCCTTAGACCAGAATGGACGCGCTCCATCCTATCAAACCCCTACCACCAACTGTCCATTTGGCTAAGTTATTGCAACCTATATGATCCAGGCAGAGCCCATAATGCCAAGTGGCTGCACTTGAAGCTTCTCAACATTTGACATCTCAAATCTCTTTGTTCCTGGGTGGCCATCCACAAGTGAGATACCAAGTTTTCCCCAGTATACTGGACTTGGTGATGCCCAAGTCTTCCCCAGCATACTGTACTTGCATAACCACTCAACTCAAACCATTCCTTCCATTCCACCCAGGTGATTCATTCACTTAGTTGTTTTATTAAACAAAACACAAGTCCTCTGACTTAGAAATTTTTCCATAGCATGAATATATATTCCACCCTTGTTTTCTATTAGCTAAGCTAAGCATGATAGTAGTAGGAATCTTAACTTAGAAAATTTCTACTAAGGTTTCATATACTAGGATTTCCCATGGCATAGTTTATACTTAGCAAAAATACCATGCAAGTCCTACTTAGAAATATCACTAATGCATAGTGAAAATAATGGGACAAAAGTATGAAACATCACTTGCCTTTTTGGTAGAGAGTATAAGTTCACTCCTTGTCCTTGCAACAATCACACTCTTCAAGACACTACAATTCAATCAAGCAAGGCACAATTTAAATCTACCAATCAAGCAAAACATCACATAGAATAGTAAAAACAAAGCAATGCATGCAAGCATGCAAAAGATTATTTTATTTGTAAGAGTGGTTTCTAATGGTTCATAAACATTTGAAAACACCTAATGGTCATTTTGATAAAGTGGCAAAACCATTTGCAAAAGATTTTACTTCATAAACCATTTTTACCCAAGTCATTATTTTATGTGGTGAAGAAATGCTTTTAATAAGGCAACATTCTATAGAGTTCACAAAATATGTTTTCAAACCATAAAACCTTGTGTTTAGGGTCAGAGAGTTTATTTCCAAAACATTTCTCAAAAGTTTTCTTCCAAAACCATTTTTAATAATTAAGCCATATTTTATTTGACTAGAAATGTTTCAAATCAAAGATTTATTCTTTTGCTTCACCAAATACATTTTTGAAACCACCAATTGATTCCTAGGGTCAGTAGGTTCAAAAGAAACCATTTGCCAAAGATTTTATCCCCAAAATCATTTTAGAACAATTTTTATATCCTAAACATGCATACACAAGTTTCTGCAAAAATAATCAATTTAACAGAAGCTTTTTACTAAACAAAGTGCATGGTTGGCTAGGGCTTGTCTTGCTGAATCCATTGATATAAAATTTACAAAATTTAGACGTGTAGATTAAAAGTTATAGATTTTACAAAATCTAGCATCTAATAGATCAAATCTGTTTTAAATCAAACGAACAGGAACACGTGGCTGCTTGCTACTGGCTGGTACCGGTTCGTCTAGATCACGCATTGAGCACCGTTGGATCTAAGTGGGATCACACCGCACAGATCGCATACCCCTTTGGCTTTAAGTGATTCTATCGCATCCATTAGATCAACATCTAACGGCCATCATCACCCTGAGCATGTTCTGGCGGCGCTCGACGGCTGCGCGCGGCGGCGATGCTCGGCTAGCGGCGGAGCTGGCGATGCAGGAAGCGAGAAGGGAAGAGGAAAGGCTCACAGTGATCGCAGTGACGTGGGGAAGCTCAAGGTGGTCTTCGGGTAGCAGGGGGCGCACATGTGTTGTCGGAATCCCTCGCCGGAGATGCTTCTGGCGTCGGGTGCGGTCAGGCTGTCGTCGTTGGCGACGTTTCGAACCACAAAAGAACAAAGTAAGAACGGCATTAGCTGCGCACGAGGTTGGTGATCATGCGTGCATCATCGAGAGGAAGAAAAACGGTCAGCACTCACCGGGAAAGGTTGACGGAGCTGAGGCAGACGCCGGCGATGTTTAGTTGAGGTGGTTGTCAACGATAGGAGGCATGCGCGAGCGAGCTGATGCTACGGGGAGGTTCGCCAGGAGGTGGGGAGCATGTGAGCGTGGTCGAGGAGGCGAGGGGCGACGCGGAGCTGCCGGAATTGCTGGTGGAGCTCGCCGGAGCAGAGGGCGGTGCAGAGAGAAATTGGGTAGCCTGGGGGCGCGCTAGGGTGAGGGTCTGAGGGGGAAACAGAGAGGAAACACAGGCGAGTAAGAGGGCATGGTCGCGGGGTCGTTTAATGGCGCGGTTAACGCGAATTAAGCCCGGCTTTAATCGCCTGCAACGGCCGGCGAGGTGAGGGGCAGAGTCAGCGGGTGAGGAAGATGAATACGCGGTGGGGTCGTCTGGCAGCGAGAGAGAGGAGGAGGAAGTGGGTCCGGGCGTTCAGCGACTGCGTGGGTTTCTTTCGCGGTGAGAAAACGTTTCGCGAGAGAGTGGGGGTGGGCTTGCTGATGGGCTTAGTGGGCTAGCTAGGCTGGGCTGCACCTTTTCAATTTTTTTTGTTCTGTTTGTTTTTCCTTTTCTCATTTGATTTTGCTGTTTTGATTTTGAATAAGCAATTCAAACATTCATTTAAATTCATTCCTTTGCCAAAATTTGTGTAGGTTTAAATACTGATTAGTAACATAATCTGAAGTCAATTTTTGAATAAAACTTTATTCTTTTTGGGGTCTTTTAATTATTCAAATAAGCCCTTGTTTTAAATCAAATAAGATTTAATAATATTTTCAAACACCATTTAAATTCTTTAAACTTTCCAAATCCTTTTAGTAGGTTTTTATTTGTTTATTTGGGTTCAAATAATTTATCTTGAATTATTTGGAAAGTATTTAATATGATTCATAAATCATTTGAATTGGGTTTTCATTTTAATTCCAATGGATTTAAATATAGTTTTAATTCCCTAAAGTTTATTTGGAAGATTTCTTTAATCTTAATTAAGTTGAATTAAACAACTTTTATTTCACTTGGGTAAATTCCAAAATACTATTTTCTCATGAATTATATAATTATTCTTATTAGAGATTTGTCTTTATTAAAATAGGGATAGAATGGTTAATGCCATTTTTATTTTATTTTGGAAATTCTTTATCCTTTTATTTTATTTGGATTTGGATTCTATTCATTCCGTTTGCTTAATAGATTAGGCCAAGATTTAATTTGGTCTTTAAATATTCTTTATTTAATATTTCTTTCTTCATCTTATAAAATCCATATCTTTTTATTTAGATATCCAAACTTGGTGATTCCAATTTGTAAAATATTATTTGATATTTAATTATCACTTTAAATCTTTTTAGGATTAATTGCTCACTATTTGGTTTGGATTTTAGATAGGTTCTTTATTAGCTTTGGAAATTTAATTTCCTTATCTTATTAAATTCATAAGATTTTATTTATGGTTCCAATTTAAGCGAAACCATTTTATATGGTTTTAATATATTTCAATTTGTCTTTCTTGATCATTTGTAAATGTTTGTTGACAAGTTTTTATATGGATCAAATCCATAGGCTTGGAGGTAATTTGGAAATGATTTGTATTCCATTAGGGTTTAGGGTTTGGATTTATTTTCCAAGTGTTTAAATTTCCAGATGCATTTTAAGGGGAATGCATTTCTCTTGGTTTGGATTTGTTGAGTTCAAACTTTAACTAAAGTTTGTCCAAGATGGGATTTTTAAGTTTCCACTTAGAAACAAAAGTTTCTTTTCACCCTAAAATTCTACAATAATTTATTTTGTTTATTTTCTTTTTCACATTACAAGATTTGGAAAATCTTGGGATGTGACAGAACTAGCTGATCTAGAGACTTAATTACAGAAATAAATCACTTACAGACAACAGCAACCGAGGATAGATTTATCGAGGGCACGCTGATTGTATATCTGAAACAGTTCGGTCATTTGAACCTGTATCGAGTACTATTTGAAGTGATGCTCCTTCCTAACGTCCACAGAAAACCATTCTTTCTGGTGCCTTCTCTTTGTTTGCGCAGTGTACCAATCATGCAAATTTCGCATATGTGTTGATAGATGTGTGAGCTCCTCATGACTAACTAGCGGCTCCCCTTTGACATACTGCCGTACTATCTGACCCACTGGCATATCTTCATAGTCTAAAATTTTACCAAGAGACATACCTGCGTTGGTAGCAAGTTCTTTGTCCTTCACTACAGTGATGCCCATTAGTGCAGTAGCAGCCCTAGCTCTGGGGTTCATTATTTGCATGTCCTTATCCATTTAGGATCTGAAGGCCTTGTCGGTTTTTGAAATCACTTTGAGCGGGGGGACCGATTGAATCTTCTGTTGTCCGAGTTGGGCAACTTGTTTCCTGCTTTTTGCACTTGTTATTTTTTCTGCTTTGCTTGCTTAATAATTTCGCGGTCATAGTCTGATTCTAGATTCATCAATATTTGGGATGGTTGCTTAAAGAAGGACTTAGCCCACTTTTTGGTATTTTCATCAAATACCGGCTTTGGCTCAGGCTTTCTGGGTGCAAAAAATCCTTAACTTGGGCATCCACATCCCCGGCATTTTCCTCATCAGTATTGTCATAAGGTCTCTTGGGAAGAGCCGGCAAGATGTCGACTATCTTGGCCGTTTTACCTTTCTTCTAAGTAAGGCATGGGGGAGAGGCGACCTTAATTTTTTTCAATGAGGTATTTTTGTACGGAGGCGGAGGCGGAGATCGAGTTGATGTACTCATGATGCGGCAATCGACATCAGGGTGGG
Organism: Avena sativa; assembly: GCA_916181665.1. Lineage (NCBI taxonomy): Eukaryota > Viridiplantae > Streptophyta > Magnoliopsida > Poales > Poaceae > Avena > Avena sativa. Next base: position 227,356,670 of record OV702296.1, read on the forward strand.
GTGGACTTGGAGGTTGACGATCATCGGGGCATGGTGGACTTGGAGGTTGTCGATCATAGAGGAGGGGTGGACTTGGATTCTTCGGAGTCGCTGGCCTTGGAGCCGAGCCTGTAAACTTGATGTACTTCTTCTTCCATAGAATGATGTGGCGCTTGACATCTACCAGTTTCCTAAGGCCTTCAGGCATAGCAATGTCAATCTCTAGGTCCACAAAATCCTGCACTAGGTCATCCACCGTGTCACGAGCATAGCCAGGTGGAATCGGAAGTGAATGGTGGAGTGCTCCAGGTAGACAAGGTAAAGCAGTGTCGATCGCCACCTTGAAGGACATGTTGTTCATTGGCTGATGTAGATCACATTGTGTCATCTCTCTAACATCATCCACGGGGTAGCGAGGAGTCGGTGCATCATCAATCAGTGTTTGATCATCAACCTGGAACTCTATGGAAGCCACACTTCTTCTCTGCTGGCTAAGATCCAATACAGGATCATCAGCCTGTGGCTGAGTTAACGACCTTTGGATAATTGCTTCCATCAGCTTCTTCATCCTAGCTAGGTCCTCTTCTATCTTGCCGATCCGATCTGCCTCCCTCTCCTTCTTTCTCTAACGGCTTCTGTAACTGTCATCGTACTAGGGAAACCCTTTCTTCCATGTAACACCGGCGCCTTTGCCTCGTGTTCGTACAGGTTTTTTAGGATTCCCGAGGGCATGTGTCAGCTCGTCGTTCTCTCTCTCGGGCCAAAAAAATCCCAATTAAGCTTCGTTCATTGATGTAACAAGTTCTTTGGAGGGTATTAGAATTTTTTCTTGAAATAATGCCTTCCCTGTTTTTGGGTCCAACGATCCCCGTTTCCGTACCACCAGTTCTTTGACCTCTCGGGCCATCCATCTGTACCGGGAGTGATCCATCTATTCCTCATGTCCTGCAGAATAGTTTCCCACTTAGGAACGACACTCTTGTATCCACTTGTCCCTATTTTATGGTGGTATTTCTTTTTGGCAGCATTTATCGCATTATTTTCTGACTTTGCCTTAGCTACAGAAGATAGCTTGTACTTTACAAAATCGGGCCACTATTCTCTCAACTTATCGTATGCTCCTGTGAAGTCTGGAGTTTTCTTTTTCGCGACAAACTTCGAGTATAAACCTTTCTTTTGGTTCCGAAACAGTTCGGCCATCTTCATTAGAAACTACTCCTTGACTTTCACTTTTCTTTCAAGCCCACCTGGCCTTGGGGTAGTACCATCTGCCTCAAATTCTTCATACTCTGGAGGTAGTATGAAATGTGCTATGAGCTTCTGCCAAAGGTCATCTTTGGCATCATCGGTGATATAATTGTTGGATTCTTCACCTGGTTTCTTTGATTTATTCCATTCTTGAATGGTGATCGGGGGGTTGTCCCTAAAAATCACCCCGCATTGATTTGTAAACATCCTTCGGTGCTTTTCTGGAGCAATCGGTTCTCCATTATTATTTATTTCCTCAATGGTGAACCTTTGATTACCATCCAACTTTTTGTTCGGGCCTTGTTTTGTTCTAATTATCGATTGCTTCGATCCAGTGGGCTAAAATAAGAAGAGAGAGTGATTAACATATATATATCCAGATCAATTAATGAATAGAGGTCACACAAGGCTTAATATATATACCTCACCGGATGCTGACGAGGTGCCATCATTGTTATTGTTTGTTTGCCCTTCGTACATCAGGTTTTTCTCTATTCCATCACCAGATGGATTCAGATATGAGGATATCTCTTCCTCGAGCTCGATATCTTCACCGGTAGTAATAACATGAATTCACCTCTTATCATGCCCTGAAGAAGATCTTCACCATTGCGATCATCCATGACTTAACTATTCCACAAAGAAAGGTAAAGCAAGTTAGAAAAAAATAACATTTACAGAAAAAATACTAATAATATACTACTAACATTTTCTAATACTAATATAAATGTTAATATACTAATTATAATAATACTAATAATATACTACTAACAATTCATAATAATACTAATAATATACTAAATATACTACTACTAATAATACTAATAATATACTATAATAATACTAATAATACTAAACATTACTAAAAACATTAATGCTAAATCCCAAACATTAATACTAATGAAATATTAATACAAAACATCACTACAAAATATTAATACTAAACAAATATTATTACAAAACAAATATTAATACTAAATATTAATACTAAACCCTAAACATTACTACAAACATTAATACTAAACAAATATTGATAATAAACATTAATACTAAAAAATTTAATACTAAATATTAATATTAAATCCTAAACATTACTACAAACATAATACTAAACAAATATTAATAACAAGGGATTTCTATTTTCATGCCCTTGGTTCGTTAGTTGTACTCACTTTTCCCCAACCGCTTAACTTTTCCTCACTTTTCCCCTCTCTATGATATGAAACCCTCGCAGGTTCTCGAAGGCGCTTGGACAGAGGGATGTCGTCAGGTCAAAGGCTTGACCGTTACATGCTGACTGGTGGGACCGTGTTGGGGCAGGTCGTGTGTTGAGCGTTACGTTACGTGGCATCGACCGTTACATGCTGACGGATGGGTCCACGTTGGAACGAGTCTTGCATACGTGGTAAAGGATGGGGCCGCATGGAGACATGTCGGACCGGCCATTCTCGCTCACCCAAAGCATTCGCTTCCCCCGAGCCTGTAACAACTCCCACACCGCCCCTTCGCTGCCCTGCTGTCGTGCCCTCCTACCATATGTCGTCCTCGGCCCTAGAGCCACCCCTCCCCTAGCCGTGGATCCCACTCCACCTCCACCTCTAGCTCTGCTCCTTCCTCCGCTAGATCTACCCCTTTCGCGGAACACTATACAACACCGGCTGATCCACCGTCCATCCGCGTCGAGCACGGAGAAGATTGGGTGGAATCGCAGGGATCTAACGCATGGATTCCATCTGGGTAAGCATTTGAGCGCGAATTGCTGGTCCTCAACTAACTGCCTTGCTTTTCGAATAGGATTGATCCAGTGCTCGTATTTCGGCTGGCGGTTAGACTTGATACTAGCATAGTTCGTGGTTGTGAACAATATCTCTCTGAATTTTACTTCCCAGCGGTGGTTGCAACCTCCATAACTCTTAGAGATTTGATAGATAAAATCTATTGTAAATTACCCTGGAGCAGTGTCGATTCAGTTGGTTTGCAAGAGTGTTTATAATTATGGAACTCTCGCACGGTCTGAAATTATAGTTGACACAACTCTCGCACGGCTAGCGATTCACTTTCAAATTTAAAAAAATTAGAAAACTCTTAATATACAAGAGTGGTTATAATTGACACAACTCTTGAACACTTTCAAATTGAAAAAATTATACAACTCTTAATGTAAAAGAGTGTTTATAATTGACACAACTCTTGAACACTTTCAAATTAAAAAAATTATACAACTCTTAATGTAAAAGAGTGTTTATAATTGACACAAATCTTGAACACTTTCAAATTAAAAAATTATACAACTCTTAATGTAAAAGAGTGTTTATAATTGACACAACTCTTGAACACTTCCAAATTAAAAAAATACAACTCTTAATGTAAAAGGGTGTTTATAATTGAGACAACTCTTGAACACTTTCAAATTAAAAAAATCATACAACTCTTAATGTAAAAGAGTGTTTATAATAGACACAACTCTTGATCACTTTCAAATTAAAAAAATTATACAACTATTAATGTAAAAGAGTGTTTACCATTTTTAGAGCGTGAAAAGTGATCCCTAAACTTGCGTATATAGAAATTATAAACCTTTGAACACTGTGAAATCGCACTTAATACGTGATAATGATGTGCTAAGAAAATCTTGAGAAATCTTCATTTTAATAGAATGTAATGCATAAACTTGCATATGGCAAAAATTATACACCTTTGAACTCTTTGAAATCGCACTTAGGACATGATAATGTTGTTCTAATAAAATCCTGATCATTTATCATTTTCATGGAGTGAAATATAGTGCAAAAATTATACACCTTTGAACACTTTCCCTTTAAATTATATTCAAAATCATTTGTTTATGTAGTTAAAGCATCGGTGGAAAACTCGTTATTTTGCATGGATAGAGGGTGCCCCCGATAGATACATGGGTTATCTTGTCCGCTAGATCACATAGGATCAATCAGAGGATCAACAGTTGGTGGGTACGATCCGCGTGACCACTGTCTCGACCAATCAGAGTGTAGCAGCCAAGATGAGCACATGTGTGAGAGTTTGTAACTAAGAGAGAGGGGAAAACTTAGTAGAACTTAAAAACCAAGGGGAAAATTGAGTAGAACTTAAAAACCAAGGGAAAAATTGAGTACAACTTAAAAAACCAAGGGCAAAACTGACAAGGGGGTTCAAAGGTCTCCACGTTCCGTCATCTGGCTTATGTTCTTCATGTAGCATTCAGATCGAATGACTCTATGAAATTACGTCGATACTTCCACATATTATGGGTAACGTAGGAGACATCCCTATTTTCCCCCGGGGGTCTTAATTACCACTGCTTAGCTTTCAATTTGCCTCTGACCATCAAATTAAGCCCCTTACATTTCGACAAAGCGTAAAGGTACTCATATTATAAATCTCGCTAGAACGGCTCGTTTTTTATCAGAAGGTTGTGATTTAGTTTTTGATGCAGCAAGTCAGGGAAAAAGTTTCTTAATTGTTGGCACAAAAAAAATAGAAAATATAAAGAGATTTAAAAAATGGAAAATGCTTCTTTTATACAATAAAATATATATTGTCATACATCAAACTATTTGCAATTAAAATATATATCAAATTGACAATTGTTGCCTCATTCAGAAAAATCATGTTTCGGGGAGGGATGTTTTGGGAAGAGGCTTTAATAGAAAGCCATGAACCTTCATAGATATTAGGTGATTTGAGAAGTGGTGATTTAGGTTAAAACTTAATTTATATACATTTCTTATGGTGGCAGGTCACATAATAAGACTCTCTAGGTAGATGCCACTATGTTTTGATCTTTTTAAATTTGTTGTGCATAAAATGACTCAATTAGCTAGCTAATACCCATTTGTTGACTCTCTGTTGACCAGCCACCGGAGGGTAAAAGTGAGTATATTGCTGAAGGGAATATGCCCGAGAGGCAATAATAAAGTGGTTATTATCGTATTCCTTATTATGATAAATGTTTATTTTGCATGCTATAATTGTATTAATACGGAAACGTTAATACATGTGTGTTTAATAAACAAAAAGGAAGTTCCTAGTTATGACTCTCTTATAAACTAGCTCGTTGATTAACAAGATGATCAAAGGTTTCCTGATCATGGACATTGGATGTTGTTAATAACGAGGTCAGAACATTGTTGGAATGATGTGATGAAAATTCATCCGAAGTATAGCATTACGATCAAGGTCATTATGTTTATATTGCTATAAAATCATACAAACTAATCTTAGTCCTTAGACCATGAGATCATGTCAATCACTAACACCGGAAGAGTATCTTGATAACATCAAACGTCATACCGTAACAGGGTGATTATAAAGATGGGTTCAGTGCTATGAAGGTGTTATGTTGAGGCTCATGGATCAAGAGTGGAATTTGTCCATCCCGATGACAGAGAGATATACTCTAGGCCCTCTCGGTGATATCACATTAATTAGCTTGCAAGCAAGTGATTTGATCACTAGAATGTTATATCACAGGAACAAGAAAAGAGTACATGTCGGTAATGAGATAAAACTAGGTATGGAGATTCCGATGATCGAAACTCAGACATGTAATATATCATGAGACAAATGGATTGAGTTACATGCGTATAAGGTTCACACGATCACAGAAGTCATCGTTGAATATGTGAGAGTTAGTATGGACCTCCAGGTCCCGTTGCTGATTATTGATCGGAGAGGGGTCTCGATCATGTCTACATTATTCGCGAACCATAGGGTGACACACTTAAGGGATACCGACACCATTCGGAGCAAATGATATGCCTGAGAAAGAAAAAGAAAGCACAACAATTTATTTCACTAGACACCGAAACTATTTCGGGTGAAATTGCAGAAAGTGTTTCTGCATGTGAAATGAAATACTAGCAAGGGGTTATATGTGAATGTTTGTCATTAAAGTAATTGACAAAATTCTGAATAAATAAAAGGAGTTTTATTTAAGAGAGAGTTTGCATTAAATTTGGTGGAAATTTAATGGGAATTTGAGTGGGTTTTTTAATGGAGAAATTGAAGGGATTTTTGTGAGTGGAGTGTCCACCCACATGAATGAGGGAGAGGTGGGGGCACCCTCTATGGCCGGCGGCCATGCCCCCTTGAGATGCCCCCTCCCCTATATAAGGAGCCCCTCCTCTCACTTCTCACTCACACCTCCTCACGAAGGATCTCTCTCCCCCCTTTAGAATTCCCCCATGGTCTCGGATCAGCGAGATACATGTTTCCGGTGGCTTTTTCTGGAAGGATTTGTTGCTTCTGCTTCTTCGCTGGAGCTAGGGTGTGGAGGTTGTCGGGGTACCCGGACGTGTGTGCGATCACGGATGCACCACTGCTTTGCGGTGCTGGACGTGATGGTGCTGGACTGGCTGGACCGGATGGACTTCATCACGATCTTGAGATCGGCAAGCGTTCGACTACATCATCCACGAGTACAACCTCATTAACGCTATACAGACTTTTAGGGTATGTATTCTATGGATGTATATCCACCCGTTTCTTGTATCTAGTAGATAGATCTTGGTGCTTTGTTCCCATCATAGGAATTTTTTTCTATGTTGTGAACCCTTCAGTGGTATCAGAGCCAGGTTTATGCGTAGATGCTTTGCACGGGTAGTACACATATGAGTATGTGGGGGATGACGATCACTTTATAGCTTCTTAGTTGTACTTTGGATATTGTTGGCATAGTGGGATGAAGCGGCCCGGACAAACTTTACAAGTCCTCGCACATGAGACCGGTTCCACGCTTGACATGCAACTAGTTTTGCATAAGTGGCTAGTGGGTGTTTGTCTCTCCTACTATAGTCAATATCTAATTTGCAACGAGTTATCAACAATTTGGTTATTCTCGTTGTGGTTCATGTTCGTAGGTAAGAACGGTTCTATCTTCGAAAGCCCTAAGCCATGTAAAACTTGCAATGGATAAATTAGAGGCGTCTAGTTTAGATTGTTGCTGGGCTAGTGTCATGATATGGTCATATTGTAAATAGAAGTATAAGTCGATACTCTTACAACACACATAATGTGTAAGTTCCGTAGACCTTGGCCTTACACATAGAGGTATGATACTCAGGGCCAAAGGCCTAATACAAGAGTTTATGGAATAAGTAAATAAACATAAGTCCTCATCTTCATGTGCCACAGGCAAGCATGTTGAGTGTAGACTCATGACTCCTACTCATCATCGGAGTAACCTGCAACATCACAAGTTACAGCCACAGTGGGTCAATACTTTGGAATAGTATTGGCAAGTGATACCTTAGTAAATTTTAAGTGGACTATAGTACTATATGCATTTTGGCTAAGTGTAGCTTGGCTTGCTTTGCTCAAAATAGGTTTTTCCTATTAGTTGAAATCACTAAGTTTTTCTTTGTCAAAAACTTCCCAAGAAACCACCAATAGACATTGGGGTCCTTCACCCTTGTTCACCCACAAGTTTTTAACTTAAAAGTTGGAGTGATGAGATTCTTGTAGCTTCCATGTCTTGATGCTCAAGTTTTCCATTGCCATGGACTTGGCTAAGTACTTAGATTTTCCATCTGCAGAGGTTGTGCACTTTCCCCACCAGACTTGGTTTCCCAAGACAGGACCTTTCAGAAGCCTTTCCTTAGTCAAATGAACGCGCTCCAACCTATCATTCCCACTACCACCAACTGTCCAAGTGACTAAGTTCTAGCAACCTATATGATCATGGCAGAGCCCATATTGCCAAGTGGTTGCACTGTAAGCTTTCTCAACACTTGGCCTCCAAATCCCTTTGTGCCTGGGTGGCATACCACAAGTGAGATACACAAGCCAAATCCATGGCCTTGTGTAACCACTCAACCAAAAACCACCATTCAAGTCCCATTCCACCCAGGAAGTTCATTGACTTAGTTGTTTTATTAAGAAAAGCATGAGTCCCAAAGGACTTAAAATTATTTCACCATAGCATGTACATACTTCACCAACCCTTGTTTTCTACTAGCTAGGCTAAGCATGGCATAGTAACTTAACTTAGGAAGATTCCCTAGCAATTCTACAATTCTACACTACATAGGATTTCCCAACATAGCATTTGTCAAAAGTAGCATGCAAGACTTAGCAAAATAATTCTAATGCTTATTCCAAATAAAGGATGGAAATATCATGAAGTATCACTTGCCTTGGTAATGGGGAGAGTAGCACTCTTCACACTCACAGTCACTAGCAAAATCTACACAAAAATTTGTAGCATACAATTACACACAATTTATATACAATCAAAAATATGAATGCATGCATGCAAGAATTTACTAAGTGATGATTTTGAAAACTCTACCAAGCAAGTGCATGATACAGAAACATAACCAGTCACAAAGTTTGCTAACTAAACTTATTTAGCCCTAAAACAATTTGCTAAACAAAAACTATACTCAAAATGGACCTAAACATGTTTCTGCATACAAAGTCATTTTAACAGATACTAATTGTTAAACACATTGCAGATTCAGAAAGGCCTTGATTCACTGATTCCAACGGTATAAAGTTTGTAAAATTCTAACATGGGAAACTCAAGTTACAGCCCTTTGAAAATTTGATCTAAATCTGATTTGAATTTCTATTTTTGAATCAGCCTTAGCCACGCGTCACGATATTACTGGCGCGTACCGGTTCGCACCGGATCACCCTTCCGCGCCGCAGGATCTAAATAAATCGCACGGTCCTGGACGCGTACCTCTTCGCTGATAAGTGATTCTATCCTGTCGCTTGGATCTAGATCTAACGACGCTCGAGCACGCGACCATGTCCTGGCGGCACGCGGCGTCAGCGAGCGGCGGAGCACTCTGTCTACGGCGGCGCTAGCGTTTTAGGTCGTGCGCGAGAGGGAGAAGGGTCATACCCGAACCGCAGGAGGCTGCTGATGCTCAAGGTGGCGTTGTTTTGCGAAGGGGCGCGCTGATACGGCGAGGATTTCTCGTCGGAGTAGAGGCAGATGTCGGCACGGTCAGTCATCGACGTTGGTGAGGTTCCTCGTCGCGCTAAGCCAAGATAAGGGTACCGTTAGATGCGCACATCGACGTAGATTCTAGGTGCACAAGTCAGAGGGCAAGGGGCGGTGGCTACTTACGGAGGGAAGTCGCCGGAGTTCGTGCAGAGAACGGTGGCGGCCGTCGTCGACGTTGCTGGGGCTATGGTTCATGCGAGGTCAAAAGGAAAGTGTCAGTGGGTGCGCAAGGACTCGCTGAACCTGTTAGCATGAACGAGAGACAGAGGGGAGCACGGAACTCACCGGAATTCGCCGGCGCAGTCGTCGGAACAGCAGCGGCGTCGTGCGAGTTGTGGGCATCCTGGTGGCATGGATGCGAAATTGTTTGGGGGAAAATGGTCGCGAGGATGGGGGGGTCTTATAGCCCGCGGCTCGACAAGAAACGCTCGCTGCATCAATGCCAATTAAGCTCGCGAAATCAGTGCAGCAACGGGCAGCGGCGGAGGTCGTGCGCGGAATCAGGGGAAGACGAAGCTGACGTGGAGGAGGCCCGCTTGTCAGCGAAGTGCGTGAAGTGGAGGTGGGGTCCTGTCGTCAACGGCTGGGTGGGTGTGCTCGTGCGTGCGGAAGGAAAAGAAATGCCCCGGGTGGGCTAGTTGGGCCTGTTCCGTTCCTAGGCTAGATTGGTGGCGCCTGGCCTTTTTCATTTGTTTGCTTGTTTTCTTTTTCTGATTCGATTTACTGAATAGATTTTCAAATGAAATCAAGTTCAATTTGAATTCAAATTTCCCTGGGATTTTTGCAGTGAGCAGTAGTCTCCAATATAGGCATAAGATCATGTGGTTGCTTTGTAACAGCTTGGTCAAGCTTGGAGGTCAAAAATATCAGAGGCTAGGCACTTGGTTTGCAAATTTGAAAAATGGTTTTTGGAACCATTTCCCATTTGAAAAACTTGGTTTAAAATCTACACTTAAACCCTATGCTCATAGAAGGCAACCAACTTGGTTCATAAACAATCAAACTTTCAAATGGGGATAGCCATTTGATTTAATTCTGCTCACATAAAATCATAGCACCATGTGCTTCTGTTTTTCACCTCAAATCTTATATGCATGCATGAATGATATGCAAACTTTGAAATTATGATTTTAGGGATGTTACAAATCTAACCCCCTTAAGGTGAATCTCGCCCTCGAGATTCGGATTGGCTAGCAAATAGGTGAGGGTGGTCTTTCCGAAGATCATCTTCTCTTTCCCATGTTGCTTCCTCTTTGGTATGATGGTTCCATTGCACTTGGAAAACTTGATAGTCTTTGTTCTCGTGACTCTTTCTGTAGTCTCAAGAATCTTGATAGGCTTTTCTTCATAAGTGAGATCACTTTCTAGTTGAACTTCTTCTAAAGGTATGGTATCCTTCAAAGAAGATTCTTCCATTTCTGGGTGACATTTCTTAAGCTGACTCACATGAAATACATTATGGACTGCTGATAAAGATGCCGGCAGTTCTATTTCATAAGCAACTTCTCCTTTGCGACTCAGAATTTTGAATGGCCCAACATATCTTGGTGCCAACTTTCCTTTGACTCCGAATCTTTTCACTCCACGGAGTGGTGATACTCTAAGATAGGCTCTATCACCAACTTCGTAGGTGACTTCTCTACGCTTAGGATCTGCGTAGCTTTCCTGTCGGGACTGTGCTATCTTCAACCTGTCCTTAACCAATTTGACCTTCTCTTCGGCTTCTTTGATAAGATCTGGCCCAAATAAACTTCTTTCTCCCACACCATTCCATAACAATGGGGTGGTACATTTTCTTCCATAGAGAAACTCGAACGGTGCCATCTCAATGCTGGCTTGATAACTGTTGTTATAGGAAAATTCTGCGTAAGGCAGACTTTCATCCCAACTTGCTCCATAATCTAGGGCACATGCCCTCAACATGTCTTCCAGAATTTGGTTAGTCCTTTCTGTTTGTCCATCGGTTTGAGGATGAAAAGCAGTACTGAATTCCAACCTCGTTCCCAATGACTCATGTAGCTGTCTCCAAAAATGAGAAGTGAATTGGGTTCCCCTATCGGACACAATACTCTTAGGCACACCGTGAAGGCATACAATTCTACTCATGTAGATTTTGGCTAACTTGGCACTGGTATAAGTTGTCTTCACGAGTATGAAATGTGCCACTTTAGTTAAGCGATCCACTACTACCCATATGGAATCATATCCTGATCTGGTCCTTGGTAATCCGGTGATGAAATCCATACCAATTTTGTCCCATTTCCAATCAGGAATAGGTAGTGGTTGAAGTAAACTGGCTGGTTTTTGATGCTCCGCTTTTACTCTACTACACACATCACACAAAGCAATATGCTCGGCGATGTCCCTCTTGAGATTGTTCCACCAAAATCTTTCTTTCATGTCCATATACATTTTGGTGTTACCCGGATGAATAGAATACGGAGAGTTGTGGGCTTCTTGTAGAATCAGTTTCCGCATTTCTGGATCTTGTGGAACACAAATACGTTTCCCGTGCCATAAAGTACCTTGTTCGTCTACATGGAAACTTTTAGCTTTCCCTTGGTCAATATTTTTCTTAATCTCCTCAATTTCTTTATCAGTCTTTTGAGCTTCTCGAATCTTGTCCAACAAAGTGGGTTGGACTTCTAAAGACATGAGATGTCCTTCAGGTACAATCTCCAATCTGAGTTCTTTGAATTGCTTACACAAATCATCTGGCAATTCGCCTTTGGTAAGGCCATTCACAAATACCTTACGACTTAGAGCATCTGCTACAACATTTGCTTTACCGGGGTGGTATTGCAAACTTAAGTCATAGTCCTTGATAAGCTCTAACCATCTTCTTTGTCTCATATTGATTTCCTTCTGGGTGAAGATATACTTCAAACTCTTGTGATCGGTGAACACTTCACAACGCTTTCCCAAAAGGTAATGTCTCCATGTTTTGAGTGCATGGATGACAGAGGCTAAGTCCAAATCATGAGTAGGATAGTTTACTTCATGAGTTTTGAGTTGTCCCGAGGCATAGGCCACAACTTTACCGTCTTGCATAAGTACGGCACCCAAACCTTGATGAGACGCATCACAGTATACTTGGAAATCCTTTTCCAAATCTGGCAGACACAGAACTGGTGCTGTCACAAGTCTCTTCTTCAATTCTTGAAAGCTGACTTCACAACCTTCAGACCAAGCAAACTTTTTGTCTTTCTTTAACAATTCTGTCATGGGCTTAGCAACCTTTGAGAAATTCTCAATGAATCTTCTGTAGTAACCTGCTAAGCCAAGGAAACTGCGAACCTCTTTCACATTCTTGGGAGATTCCCATTCGGTCACAGCTGAAACCTTAGCAGGATCAACTGCTACACCATCTTTTGTCATAACATGACCAAGAAAACCAACTTCCTCTAACCAGAACTCACACTTGCTGAATTTGGCATAAAGTTTATGTTCTCTCAACTTCTCAAGTATCAAACGCAAGTGTGCCTCATGTTCTTCCTTGCTCTTAGAGTAAACTAAGATGTCATTGATGAAAACGACAACGAACTTGTCAAGAAATTCCATGAACACCTTGTTCATCATATTCATGAAGTATGCTGGAGCATTGGTTAAGCCGAAAGGCATTACGGTATACTCATACAATCCATACCTTGTGGTGAATGCTGTTTTAGGTATGTCCTGCTCTCTTATCTTGAGTTGAAAATAGCCTTACCGGAGATCAATCTTCGAGAACACACATGCTCCTTCAAGCTGATCAAATAAGTCGTTGATTCTTGGCAAAGGATATTTGTTCTTGATAGTCACCTCATTGAGTGAGCGGTAATCTATGCATAACCTTTGGCTTCTATCTTTCTTCTCCACGAACAAAACTGGGGCTCCCCAAGATGAAGAACTTGGTTGGATAAATCCTTTCTGCAACTGTTCTCCTAGTTGCTTCTTGAGCTCTTTCAGTTCATCAACTGACATTTTGTATGGTCTCTTTGCTATTGGTCCAGAACCTGGTACCAAATCTATCAGAAATTCCACATCTCTATCTGGTGGCATTCCTGGCAATTCTTCCGGGAATACATCCGGATACTCACACACAATTGGCACACTGTCCATGCTAACCCCCTTAAGAGAATTAATCTTACTTCCTTTGGATTCAAAGTTTGACCTGAATTTTATTCTTTTTCCTTCTAGGGTCGTGAGTGTAACAGTACGATTAGCACAATCTAGCACTCCTTCATATTTAGCCATCCAATCCATCGCTAAAATTACATCTAATCCTTGGGAATCTAGGATTATTAGGCTCGCTGGGAACTTATGCTTTCCAAACTCTATGACAAGATCCCGGCATCCAAGACTTACTATCATATCTCCACCCGGAGAACTAACTTTTATTGGACACCCAATGTTTTCAGATGCAAACCCGTTTCTATCAACAAATGCTTTTGATATGAATGAATGAGATGCACCAGTGTCAAAGAGTACAAATGCTGGAATGGAATTGAGTCTGAACTTACCAGCAACAGCGTCAGGTTCCTCATAGACCTCCTCCACATTGATGTGGTTAACCTGTCCTTTCTGAAAACGATTGGGCTTGTTAGGTCCTTCAACTTTCTTCTCAGGGCACTCATTAGCATAATGCCCCAGCTTCTTGCATTTGAAGCATTCAACCTGACTGATGTCTCTTTTGGTAGGATGACTTCCACTTCCACTACCATTACCACTGTGGTGGCTCTTATGTCCACTCTTGTGGTTCTTATACTTGTCATTGTCATGACTGCGGTGATGCTTGTTGTCATGACGGTTGTGGTTGTGGTGCTTGTTGAATTTCCCATGCTTATGGGATCCTGAGCTTCCACTGTCATCATAGTGAGATCGTTTGTGAGACGATCCCGAGCTGTGCTTGTCGGAGTGTTTCCTCTTCCTACTCTCGACTTGCTTCATCTTATTCTCCAAAATAACAGCCTTGTCACACAGAGACTGATATGTTGGAACATATGCCACAGACAACTGCAAGTTTAGCTCATCATTCAAGCCTTCCAGAAACTTTTCCTTTCTTTTTGCATCTGTGTCAACCTCATCCGGTGCATAGCGCGCCAGATTGTTGAACTCTTCTATATATTCAGCCACGCTGCGGTGGCGCTGCTTCAGGTTGTGAAACTCCTTCTTTTTCAGGCTCATCATTCCTGATGAGATATGAGCAGTGCGAAAGCCATCTTCAAAGATAGCCCAAGTCACCTCATCGATAGGAGTGGTGATTTGGAAGTTGTCCCACCATGTGGCGGCTGGCCCTTCCAACAGATGCGCTGCGAACCTGACCTTTTCAGCATCCGTGCAGCCCACGGTCACTAAGTCCTTGTTCACAGAACGTAGCCAATCATTGGCCACCATGGGATCAGTCGTCCCCGAAAACTTTGCTGGCCTCAAACGCAGAAATCTGGTGAGCATATCAAAGCCCGGAGGGTTGTTGTTGTTGTTATTGGGGTTGTTGTTGTTATTATTCTGGTTTTGGATGAACATTGTCATCATCTGCATAAGCTGTGTTTGCGCATTCATCATTTGTTGCATTTCCGGGGTGATGTTGTTGGGGTTGGGGTTTGCGCGACGGGGAGGCATCTGTGGTTTGTTCAAATAGAGATAAGAATGAGATACCCATACATGATTCATGCACAATACATCACATAAGCAAACACATAGCATGCAACACAAGGATAAAATATAAACAACAAAATAACGAAGTCTCAAAGCAAAACACTCAAGTGGCAAGCCATCCACATGTCGGATGGTCCAATAATAAGTTCACAAATAACAAGTATGATAATAAAAGATAACCGAGTAGTCAAGTCTACTCATCAGCATCAATCTCCTCCTCGACAAAAGTAAGACCTGCTTCTCCATCGCGGTCTTGTTCTCCTCAATAGTAGTGGTCAAGGACTCGATCTTGGTCTTGAGAGCCCTCTTCTGGGAGCGAAGCCTCTCAATCACCATTTGCTGTTGCTCTAGCTCGAAATCCTTGGACTTCAGTTCTTCAGTCATGTCCCGGATCTTCTTGTTCCTATCCTGGACACGTTTCTCCTGACTCTTGAACTTGCGGTCCTGGGTCTCTAACTTCGCCTCCATTTCCTTGACTATCTCGTCCTGCTGTGCGAAAAGCTTGTCCTTCTCGCGAAGCTGCACCTGGAGCTCGTCATTGCTGAGCATGACATTGGTCCTGTCTGTGTCCACGTTCCTAATAAGAGACTCTAAGTCCTGGAGATAGAGACGTATCAGCTCTGCTGCGTTCCTCGAGTCGTCCTCAAAGTCGATGGACTCTCCATCATCATCACGTCTTCCGAAGACGTGGAAGTGGGTGCCCCTAACCTGTCGGGAGTGACGGCCTAACAGACGTCCTATCAGGTCCTGCATGACAACCTCCATGCCTCTCTCCCTGTCATCGTGCATAAGCTTGAAAACGATGGCCTCCGTAGTAGGCTCCGTCTGGCGTCCGGGCTGGTTCACCTTGAAGCCCCAGAGGTCCTTCCTCTCGAACTTAGTGAGTGGGTGCACCATAATGGTGGGAAGAGGGAGATTGAGCAAAGTGGTAAGCTCAACGATACGAGGACCAAAACGGGTACCGTGGAACTCCTCAACAGTGCTGATGGTAATAGGCATCTATTTATAAGATAGAAAAGTTAGGACAACACAATTTAAGATAAAACAAGACAAACATTTCATACATATCCATGGAACACAAAAATCACACAAGTCATGCATACATAATTCCATTACATCAATCAAGGTCCAAACTTATTTAAGGTATCATTTTGGAAAATAATGTGATAGGTGGTGGTCCAACTAACGAAGTGCGTTCACAATCCTATCTCACTGGATCTGGTGGCTAACACAATGTTCCTAGAAGCAATCCACCTATCTTGTTCACATGATTCCATCACTAAGTCTATAATATCTCCTCTTAAGGTTTGGTTGGTGGCTTCCAACTCTTGGGTAAGTTCCTTCTCTTTCTCTAAGTCTTTTTGGAGGTTGAGCATTCTGCACTTGACTCTAGCACTAAGTTCTTTGATAGTCCTCCAAGCTGCTTCTCTGGCTGACTCAAAGAATGTGGTGTGCATCACAGTGTTGGTGTACGTGTAGAAGCCTCTTTCTTTGTGGTTGTTGTAGCATCCCAATTGTCTAACAATTGCAATGCTACTAGCCTAGTCTATATGAATGCTACTTCCTATATATAATTGTTGCATCATAAATATATCATGCTCATGTCATCATGCCACCTTGCATTTGAGCATCATATAAAACCCTTTATGTTTTGGTTCTTCTCTCATATGCATTATTAATTGTATTTGTCTCTTGATATTGTATTTGGTTCTTGATAAATGCTTGATGCCCAAGTTGAGTTGGGGGCATATCTTTTATTCAACTCCATCACCTTTCTCTGTCACCACCTTATAATTCCACCATCCAACTAAATATGAGCTTTGCACTTTATTGGGTTTTACCTCTAGCTCATGTGGGTTGGGATGGATCCAATTCTTTTTTTTTCCACATGCTCTCATCTTAGCATCATGTTGTTTTCACATTATTGATATATGAGAGCCACATGGCCACCTTTGCATGCCTTGTGAGTGGAACCCTTTTCCTAGCTTCCATATGGATTATTATGGATTTATGCTCATGTGGGAATATTTTGGGACTAGTAAGCACCTAGTGGCACATACACACTAGCATGTCCCATTTTTATTCAAATATGGTCATCTCCAATTACTCCACATGGGGCATCCTTCCACTTCTTCTAGTTTGGCTTATTCCATATTTTTGGAATGCATAGGTATAAATGCTATGGATATTTATGTTGTTCTCACAAGATGAAACCTAGCATTAATTATTTTGCATGGGCCATGCAACCATCTCCACCTAACCTCACCTCTCTCTCTCCCTCCTTTTGGCTTGGTCTTATTTGATCTTGCTTAAAACCCTCACCACCATTCATCCCTTCCTCTCTTTTGTCTAGCCCTTGTTTGATCTTGGTTTGTTCTGGTTTGAGCTTGCCAAAAGAAAACACATCACCTAACCTTTATCACCACCCTACCTCAGCTCTCTCTCTATTCCTCATCTTTCCCTCCCTTTTCACCTCCATATATGCATGATCAAGTGGATCTTTTCTAAAAACCAAACCCTACACTTTTTCCACCTATTCTTGCTTGATCTAGTTTGGAGCATGCAAGCATCTAAAACCCTAAGCCATCACCCTCTCTCTCTTAGC
Organism: Avena sativa; assembly: GCA_916181665.1. Taxonomy (NCBI): domain Eukaryota; kingdom Viridiplantae; phylum Streptophyta; class Magnoliopsida; order Poales; family Poaceae; genus Avena; species Avena sativa. Next base: position 227,374,111 of record OV702296.1, read on the forward strand.
CTCTATCTAAGATCCTCCCTAATCATCTACCCCACCATCACCATACCCCCTCTCTCCTAAACCCTAAACCGAGCCTCCCTAGATCCCCCTCTCCCGGCCTCACTCCTCTCTCACCTAGCTGGCCCCACCTGGTCACCCTGGCCCCACCTATCTACCCTCCTCATAACCAAGCCCTAACCCGAGCCATACCCCCTCTCTCCAAACCCTAGCTCCAACCCTAGCTACACCCGAGCCTACCCCTCTCTCTCTCTAGCTCTCTCTGCCATGAGGGCCCCTCCAGCCGAGCCTCCCCACCGACCCTGCCGTCCCCACCTGGCAGTCTCCAGCCCCCATCTACCCTGCGCCTGCCCTGCTCCTGCCCCGACCCGAGCACGTGAAGGAGGAGGAGGAAAAGTGGCTGAAGCCACCTTTCTCGGCCCCACTCCCCCACGGCACCCCCCTCTCCTCTCCCGTCCCTATCTACTCCCTCTCGCTCGCCTGCTGCCTCCCCCAGATCTACCCCAGGGCGCCTGCCGCTCCTCCCCTCCCTCTCCACAGACGGCCAACCTTTCTCGCCGGCCCCCGCCAGCACCACGTCGCCCCGTCGCTCCAGCCGGTGGACACGTCGTGGAGGAGATCGAGAAGACCGAGGAGGTTCCCCTGCATCGTCCAGTAGCCGCCAGCGAGGAGGAGGAGGACCAGAGCCACCAGGCCGACGCCGCTCTGACGCGAAACCCTAGCTCCGCCGGCCTCTGCCTCGTCGTCGATCCTCTACTCCTCCGCCCGATCCACCACCTCCAACAACCTCCCGGTGAGCCATCCGACCCTGCTAACACCCTCGCGTGCTTAGTCGCGTCATAGTCTCGCCGGACCCCAGGACGAACGCCCTCTGGGCGTGTCTGCGACTGCACGATCCCGTGACGCCCCGCGTTATCTAGCCGCCAGCCGCCCTCCTAACGCCAAGCCTAGGCCACCGCACTGGTTGCCGCCTCCGCGTGCGCATGCCCAGGTCCTGGGTTCGATCCCCCGCCCCGCGCCGCGCACCGATCGGTCGCCAGCGACGCGGAGAAGAGGAACAGTACGGGCGACTTTTTGCGCTTACCCCCCCCCAACCTTTTTACTCCTAACCCGCGGTCCGCCTGAGCCCACCTGTCAGCCGTAGTAACTCTTTGCAGATAGGCCCCCTAGTTTAGCACCCCTCAACCCGCGCTCCCGTTTTGGCCACCTGTCAGTCTCCGCGCTCTTCCGCCGCTGGCATGTGGGCCTGCGAGCCCGCTGACCCCACCCGTCGGCCTCTGTGGCTAGCAGCAGCCGCGGTGGAGAAGACCCCTTTTGAGCGCTGTGTCACCCAGTCAGCCTGGACCCACTTGTCTGTGGCCGTGGCTAGCTCAGGGTGAGTAGAAAAAGGTTTTCCTGTTCTCTGTTTAAACTCAAACTTTTCAAATTTGTTTTAAATTCAAATTCAAATCTGTTTTAAATAACTTTTAAAATATAAATTCAAATTAAACATGTAATATATGTTTTGAAATCAGAAAAATGTGAGGAATTCAAATATGCCCTTCAAAATATATTTTGAACACTTTGATTTTCAAGTTGAGTAAAATTACAATAAAATGCCCTTTTCTTAATTAATTAATAACTTTGGCTTTATAACTCCAAATTTGACAAATAATATGTCTAAAATGATTAGCTCGACGAGACCTTTTTGTTTATGCATTCCTTGTTCTGTTTTGCAGCATGCATCATATAAATATAATGTATACAACAACTTGATTGAGGTTAAAACATGATTAAAACTCAACAAAATGATTTATACTTGTATTCCACACCTCACCCATGCCATGCTACTTTATTGCCATGCAAATTGTGCATCATTCATCATGGCATGATTGTTTGCTTGATGCATTTTATTCATATGCTTGTGCACTTTATTTATGTTGGCCCTTGTTTGTTTGGATCTTCTTCGAATAGACGCTGAGCAGGGGATATATCAAGATACCCAGGAGCACCACCCAGATCCTTCTCTCGCTTCAACTGAGCTGCCAGGCAAGCACTACCACATGCTTGCATACATATAGTACCTATTGCCTCTTTCTTATTCTTGCATCATTGAGTCGCGATTGCATTAAACTGAATCCCAAGTATTGCATAGCCTTTACTTTTAAACCCTACCGAAGCTTGTTCCTCCATCCCATGAGACATTACTACAGGAGTTGTTTGAGCCATGCGAGTCGTAGAACAACATGTGTAGGGTATGTGAGTGTCTGATGGATAACGAGGTACCTAAATAACTTAACCTGAGTAGTAATGGGATAATTAATGAAAGTGGCACCGGTGAGCCATATTTGCTATTTGGTTTTTCAGGCTCACTTGTGTCCCGTAGGACCCCGAGTACTTGATTCCTGTTCCTTGAATATTCGCGCTATCCACATCCGGGAGGCTTATGAACCCCCCTGAGCCAGAGCTTGATTCATTCTTATTTCTTGGGGCCACAAAGTAGTTTGGGGCTTTATTACTATACTGTACTTATGCCATGCTTTACTGCTTTATTTAAAATTGTGCGAGGAATGCACCTGTACTGTTTAGGGAAGCGGAGTGTTTTCGCGGTATCAACAAGCCCAGTCACACTTTCGGGTTCCCAGTCATTTACAGCCACTGACGCAAACCTTGAGTCCGTCTCGGAGTCGGCTAACTTCGTTGCGGGTAGCTTAATGGGGTGGCCCCCTGAAATATTTCTGAATCCTGTGATCGCTTTGTCGTGACTGCCTCGTTGGGTTTTGATTTGGTTTTTCCGAGGTTGATCGAGTGTGTGTTGCTATTTGTGCACCCCTGTAGGGTAAAACTTTCTGAAAGCCGTGTCCGCGGTTATGGACGACTTGGAGCACAGTTTCTCGATCATAGACAAGTATAACTAAAGTACCGCTTTTAATTTGACTAAGTACCTGACTAGTAAATAGTGCAACACTCATGGAATGGATAATAAAACTGCCAATGGATGGGGGGATGTTCGTCCGCTTCCTCGTCGGTAAGCGAGGAGGAGGATGGATCTGTTGATATTACTGTTATAACTGTTGTTATTAATTCACGGACATCCGTCTATCTCTGGTTAGGCGGATGGTTAGCGCGTATCTGTAGAACTGTTAGGGTTTATCTTTTGCTGCAATTGCGTCACCCCAGGTTGTGTCCCCTTTAGAGGCATAAAGACTTGCTGAGTACCCCTAGGGTCTCACACGATAAATTGTTTGATTCAGATGGACAGGTAAGCTCGCAAGATGGATACTGGGTGGAGGAGACGGACGATGTGGGCAACGATCATTCGGTGTAGAGATTCCGGGAACGGGGATCCGTGAGATCTGTGGGCGGGATGTGTTTATTTATGGGGCATCTTATGCCGATTTGCTTCTTATCCGTACTCGGATCTTGTTTTCCGCTTCCGCTTGATACTCTGATGTTTCATGTATGAGGAGATATCCTAAACTATTATACCTATCTAGGATATTTGGATCTTGCCGTATGGCGTTGCAATATTTCCTTTCTTTTTAGATGGAATGACTCTGAGAACCATTGTATGGTGGCTTGCATACATACTCATTTGTGTATGTAGTTGATCCCTTCGCCTGCCGATTACGCCGCCCGTTCTTGTCCCGATGTTTGAAAATGGTTAGGACGGCCGAAAGGTCTACCTGTGAGTGGCATTTGGGCCCCACCGTACTATTTTAACCATTCCCGCTCATCCAGGCTTGTAACTAGGAGCGTAATTCACCGAGGTAGTTACAATTGGTATCAGAGCCATCCCGCCCTTCAGGGTCTCAGCCAAATGGTCGTTGTCAGTCTAGCAAATATTTTGGTAGCTATGTATACTAGGGAAAAACAAAACGTGAGAGTAGGACTGCTTCCACTTTTTCTTCTTACCCAACCACCCACCCTTTTCTGGTAAGGAAGTGTAACGTTTTCAATCCTCTTCTTAAAATTCAAACTAGGATTCACGTGTTCTGGGTTTCCGTAGTACCATAGAAAGTGTGTGTGTGTGTAATTCCTTGTCTATCTGTTGCATCCAATTTGTTATCACAATCTGCCTTTGGTTATCAACTGTTGGTACATTCCATACTGACAGGCTTTTGAAAACCGGCGCGATCTATCTGACTCCTTGTTAACCGGTGCCATCTTCTTAAAGGTGTCCTTCCTTCTAGCAAATCCACATTCTGTGAAATCATCAGTTGCTAATCTCTACCTGATAAGTGATTTTGCGCATCTATTGGTATTTTAATGCCGAAAAATGCGGAAAATTTTTCTTTGATACATCTGTGTTTCCACACTCCTTTTCAGTCGTGTGTGAAACATCATCTATCTCCCTTTTATCAGCATGTCCATGCTAACTCATTCCTTTGTCACCGGCGCTTAATCCTGGAGTTTAATTTCATCTCCAATTCTCTTGGGCTAATTACATAACAGGTGTCGATCCGATGCCGGTGATTGTAATTGGGTTCTCGGCATAGCTATATGACACTTATCATGAGTGGAATATGGAAAATGCTATCAACTCTATCCTCCAAATGGTGACGGTTATCTCCTGTGATTTTGAGTACACCGTGATTCATATCTATGCATATTCAGCATCTTTGGCAATCCGGAGTTTCCAAGGCACTACGGTGGTCTATCATCTGTTTATCATGCTCCACATCTTTTTGGAACTCCATATCTGCAAAATTCTCTTTGAGACGAGGGAATTGCATCTTTTCGTCTCTGGTAGCTTTGCTTGAGGTATGAGCTATCCTCGTTTCTTTATCCAAGATCTCTTTATCTTTGTAACCGGTGATCCAATCGACAATGTGAACCAGGTGGCATTTCCTGTTCTCTTCCAAAGGACCAGATAATCTATTCTTCCAGTGCATCTTCTTCAACACGAACCCGTGCTCTTAATATTGATCTTTCAAAGAGCGTTGAGCTCAGAAAGTGTTTCGAGCATTTGTTCGTTTCTCCCGCCTCTTGAACTTGATATTCTGGGAATATCTTGTTAATCCATGGTGGTATATGTTGATAATATGCTTGCCTATTCGATATCAATGGAAGTACATGGAAGATCATCTGTGTCTCTTCCTCTCAAGCTTCGTGAGCACTGCCTGTGTGCAAAGTCTCGAAGTGAGAATTCTGACTTTTTGAAGTCACCTATCTCGACCACGTCCTTCTGCTAAATACATTGCTTCAATTCTGGAATTAGCAAGTCCATTGTTAATTCCATCCTCCATCTTCAACCAATCCGGAGTTGTTCCTTGTTGGCAAGTTATCATCGTCGTTCCGCCGTAGATTTCCTCAGGACTGCTAAATCTCTCTCAATCATTTCAAGAAGAACATGGAGTTCTTTCACCTCAGTCTCGTCAAGTGATCTTTTGAAACCCTCTCGCCCTATCGTCTATGCCCAATCCACCGGAGGCCATGGAGACCTTCTAGATCTTGTATTCCTTCTGTTCAAGTTGGTGCTATCTTTTCTGTAGCTGTTGAATCTTGCAGTTCTTCTCCGTAATCTTCCTTCATATCTTTCTGGTGGCTTGGAACTTCAGACATGACGACAACATCATCATCTTTATCTATCTATGAATTCGGCGAATCGTTTTCATCTATCCTTGTTTCCTAACGGAGTTCCATGAGTTATCCTTGTCAAGATCGTCAGTCTGTTTCGGTAGTTGGGTTGCATGGTTTTCTTATTCATGTGCGGAGTAATGCTTTGAGTGCGGGATGGAGTAGCTACCATACCACTACTCTTATCATTCGCTCTTGTACATTGAATTGGTGAATTAATGTGATTTCACTCATTCCACGGAAGTTAGAAGTGGCCTTTATCCCTTGATACTTTTACTTCCGTCCTTGTTTTTCCGAAGTGCTCTCTCGAAGGAAGTAATCAATAATCTCTTGTTGGTGGTCTGTCTATTCTATATGGCGCAAAATCTTCAATTATCTGGTGGAAACAAACGCAAACTCTTTTCTGTCCTCGTCATTCTACCGGTGCTCGACATCCCCAAACAAGATGGAAGGAAACTATCTCTCTCGTTGTTTCATCAATTCTTTTTCTTTGGTAAAACCAATTATGGTTGAGTCCATCAGTCACAAATCTATTGCGTTAGCCTCAAGGCTAAAGAAAGCAATAAGTATCTCTGCTATAAACTCCAGATCCTCCATATCCCTTGCTTCTCGGGATTCCACCATGATCTGGCTTCACATCCGTCTCTGGAAGTTATATCCGCGCACCTCAATTGCGTGATCCTTTGGTTCTTTCCAGCGCAAGAAGAATCTAATCCGACGATGTCTAACTAAATCTTTCTGTTGATATCAAGGGACTCTATTGTTTGAAGGTAATATTATTTCCGAACTTCTTTTCCCAAATCCGAGAGAAGATACGATGCTATTGTCATAATGGTTCAAAATCTCTCCAATCTGGCTCTTTTCTTCCGGCGAGACAAAGTTTTCATCCTCTCTAGTATCAGTAAATCTTTAATCTTAACGATGTGTCTTTCTTTATCCATGATACATCATCTTGTCTTTTTCTTTCACAAGTGGTTCTATTCTTTTATCATGTTTCTTGAGAAAACCGGAGCTATGTCCATCCTATCCTTCTTGTCTCACGGCAATCCTTCAACTCTTCTAACCATTGTTTCTCAAGCAAAATGCAAGACTCGCAACAAGTCTAGCAAGTTTTGCCAGGTGTAGTGGTTGCATCATTCCGTTGTTCATCAACTTGGGAACGTGAGGGTCGCCTTCGTTTCGAACAACCGCCTCTTCTTGTGTTGTTTTCTTTTCCTAGGAATCTCGGGGCGAGATTCTTGTTTAGTGGGGGAGAGTTGTAGCATCCCAATTGTCTAACAATTGCAATACTACTAGCCTAGTCTATATGAATGCTACTTCCTATATATAATTGTTGCATCATAAATATATCATGCTCATGTCATCATGCCACCTTGCATTTGAGCATCATATAAAACCCTTTATGTTTTGGTTCTTCTCTCATATGCATTATTAATTGTATTTGTCTCTTGATATTGTATTTGGTTCTTGATAAATGCTTGATGCCCAAGTTGAGTTGGGGGCATATCTTTTATTCAACTCCATCACCTTTCTCTGTCACCACCTTATAATTCCACCATCCAACTAAATATGAGCTTTGCACTTTATTGGGTTTTACCTCTAGCTCATGTGGGTTGGGATGGATCCAATTCTTTTTTTTTCCACATGCTCTCATCTTAGCATCATGTTGTTTTCACATTATTGATATATGAGAGCCACATGGCCACCTTTGCATGCCTTGTGAGTGGAACCCTTTTCCTAGCTTCCATATGGATTATTATGGATTTATGCTCATGTGGGAATATTTTGGGACTAGTAAGCACCTAGTGGCACATACACACTAGCATGTCCCATTTTTATTCAAATATGGTCATCTCCAATTACTCCACATGGGGCATCCTTCCACTTCTTCTAGTTTGGCTTATTCCATATTTTTGGAATGCATAGGTATAAATGCTATGGATATTTATGTTGTTCTCACAAGATGAAACCTAGCATTAATTATTTTGCATGGGCCATGCAACCATCTCCACCTAACCTCACCTCTCTCTCTCCCTCCTTTTGGCTTGGTCTTATTTGATCTTGCTTAAAACCCTCACCACCATTCATCCCTTCCTCTCTTTTGTCTAGCCCTTGTTTGATCTTGGTTTGTTCTGGTTTGAGCTTGCCAAAAGAAAACACATCACCTAACCTTTATCACCACCCTACCTCAGCTCTCTCTCTATTCCTCATCTTTCCCTCCCTTTTCACCTCCATATATGCATGATCAAGTGGATCTTTTCTAAAACCCAAACCCTACACTTTTTCCACCTATTCTTGCTTGATCTAGTTTGGAGCATGCAAGCATCTAAAACCCTAAGCCATCACCCTCTCTCTCTTAGCCTCTATCTAAGATCCTCCCTAATCATCTACCCCACCATCACCATACCCCCTCTCTCCTAAACCCTAAACCGAGCCTCCCTAGCTCCCCCTCTCTCGGCCTCACTCCTCTCTCACCTAGCTGGCCCCACCTGGTCACCCTGGCCCCACCTATCTACCCTCCTCATAAACAAGCCCTAACCCGAGCCATACCCCCTCTCTCCAAACCCTAGCTCCAACCCTAGCTACACCCGAGCCTACCCCTCTCTCTCTCTAGCTCTCTCTCTGCCATGAGGGACCCTCCAGCCGAGCCTCCCCACCGACCCTGCCGTCCCCACCTGGCAGTCTCCAGCCCCCATCTACCCTGCGCCTGCCCTGCTCCTGCCCCGACCCGAGCACGTGAAGGAGGAGGAGGAGGAAAATTGGCTGAAGCCACCTTTCTCTGCCCCACTCCCCCACGGCACCCCCCTCTCCTCTCCCGTCCCTATCTACTCCCTCTCGCTCGCCTGCTGCCTCCCCCAGATCTACCCCAGGGCGCCTGCCGCTCCTCCCCTCCCTCTCCACAGACGGCCAACCTTTCTCGCCGGCCCCCGCCAGCACCACGTCGCCCCGTCGCTCCAGCCGGTGGACACGTCATGGAGGAGATCGAGAAGACCGAGGAGGTTCCCCTGCATCGTCCAGTAGCCGCCAGCGAGGAGGAGGAGGACCAGAGCCACCAGGCCGACGCCGCTCCGACGCGAAACCCTAGCTCCGCTGGCCTCTGCCTCATCGTCGATCCGCTACTCCTCCGCTCGATCCACCACCTCCAACAACCTCCCGGTGAGCCATCCGACCCCGCTGACACCCTCGCGTGCTTGGTCGCGTCCTAGTCTCGCCGGACCCCAGGACGAACGCCCTCTGGGCGTGTCTGCGACTGCACGATCCCGTGATGCCCCGCGTTATCTAGCCGCCAGCCGCCCTCCTAACGCCAAGCCTAGGCCACCGCACTGGTTGCCGCCTCCGCACGCGCACGCCCAGGTCCTGGGTTCGATCCCCCGCCCCGCGCCGCACACCGATCGGTCGCCAGCGACGCGTAGAAGAGGAACAGTACGGGCGACTTTTTGCGCTTACCCCCCCAACCTTTTTACTCCTAACCCGCGGTCCGCCTGAGCCCACCTGTCAGCCGTAGTAACTCTTTGCAGATAGGCCCCCTAGTTTAGCACCCCTCAACCCGCGCTCCCGTTTTGGCCACCTGTCAGTCTCCGCGCTCTTCCGCCGCTGGCATGTGGGCCTGCGAGCCCGCTGACCCCACCCGTCGGCCTCTGTGGCTAGCAGCAACCGCGGTGGAGAAGACCCCTTTTGAGCGCTGTGTCGCCCAGTCAGCCTGGCCCCACTTGTCTGTGGCCATGGCTAGCTCAGGGTGAGTAGAAAAAGGTTTTCCTGTTCTCTGTTTAAACTCAAACTTTTCAAATTTGTTTTAATTTCAAATTCAAATCTGTTTTAAATAACTTTTAAAATATAAATTCAAATTAAACATGTAATATATGTTTTGAAATCAGAAAAATGTGAGGAATTCAAATATGCCCTTCAAAATATATATTGAACACTTTGATTTTCAAGTTGAGTAAAATTACAATAAAATGCCCTTTTTCTTAATTAATTAATAACTTTGGCTTTATAACTCCAAATTTGACAAATAATATGTCTAAAATGATTAGCTCGACGAGACCTTTCTGTTTATGCATTCCTTGTTCTGTTTTGCAGCATGCATCATATAAATATAATGTATACAGCAACTTAATTGAGGTTAAAACATGATTAAAACTCAACAAAATGATTTATACTTGTATTCCACACCTCACCCATGCCATGCTACTTTATTGCCATGCAAATTGTGCATCATTCATCATGGAATGATTGTTTGCTTGATGCATTTTATTCATATGCTTGTGCACTTTATTTATGTTGGCCCTTGTTTGTTTGGATCTTCTTCGAATAGACGCTGAGCAGGGGATATATCAAGATACCCAGGAGCACCACCCAGATCCTTCTCTCGCTTCAACTGAGCTGCCAGGCAAGCACTACCACATGCTTGCATACATATAGTACCTATTGCCTCTTTCTTATTCTTGCATCATTGAGTCGCGATTGCATTAAACTGAATCCCAAGTATTGCATAGCCTTTACTTTTAAACCCTACCGAAGCTTGTTCCTCCATCCCATGAGCCATTACTACAGGAGTTGTTTGAGCCATGCGAGTCGTAGAACAGCATGTGTAGGGTATGTGAGTGTCTGATGGATAACGAGGTACCTAAACAACTTAACCTGAGTAGTAATGGGATAATTAATGAAAGTGGCACCGGTGAGCCATATTTGCTATTTGGTTTTTCAGGCTCACTTGTGTCCCGTAGGACCCCGAGTACTTGATTCCTGTTCCTTGAATATTCGCGCTATCCACATCCGGGAGGCTTATGAACCCCCCTGAGCCAGAGCTTGATTCATTCTTATTTCTTGGGGCCACAAAGTAGTTTGGGGCTTTATTATTATACTGTACTTATGCCATGCTTTACTGCTTTATTTAAAATTGTGCGAGGAATGCACCTGTACTGTTTAGGGAAGCGGAGTGTTTTCGCGGTATCGACAAGCCCAGTCACACTTTCGGGTTCCCAGTCGTTTACAGCCACTGACGCATACCTTGAGTCCGTCTCGGAGTCGGCTAACTTCGTTCCGGGTAGCTTAATGGGGTGGCCCCCTGAAATATTTCTGAATCCTGTGATCGCTTTGTCGTGACTGCCTCGTTGGGTTTTGATTTGTTTTTTCCGAGGTTGATCGAGTGTGTGTTGCTATTTATGCACCCCTACAGGGTAAAACTTTCTGAAAGCCGTGTCCGCGGTTATGGACGACTTGGAGCACAGTTTCTCGATCATAGACAAGTATAACTAAAGTACCGCTTTTAATTTGACTAAGTACCTGACTAGTAAATAGTGCAACACTCATGGAATGGATAATAAAACTGCCAACGGATGGGGGGGAATGTTCGTCCGCTTCCTCGTCGGTAAGCGAGGAGGAGGATGGATCTGTTGATATTACTGTTATAACTGTTGTTATTAATTCACGGACATCCGTCTATCTCTGGTTAGGCGGATGGTTAGCGAGTATCTGTAGAACTGTTAGGGTTTATCTTTTGTTGCAATTGTGTCACCCCAGGTTGTGTCCCCTTTAGAGGCATAAAGACTTGCTGAGTACCCCTAGGGTCTCACACGATAAATTGTTTGATTCAGATGGACAGGTAAGCTCGCAAGATGGATACTGGGTGGAGGAGACGGACGATGTGGGCAACGATCATTCGGTGTAGAGATTCCGGGAACGGGGATCCGTGAGATCTGTGGGCGGGATGTGTTTATTTATGGGGCATCTTATGCCGATTTGCTTCTTATCCGTACTCGGATCTTGTTTTCCGCTTCCGCTTGATACTTTGATGTTTGATGTATGAGGAGATATCCTAAACTATTATACCTATCTAGGATATTTGGATCTTGCCGTATGGCGTTGCAATATTTCCTTTCTTTTTAGATGGAATGACTCTGAGAACCATTGTATGGTGGCTTGCATACATACTCATTTGTGTATGTAGTTGATCCCTTCGCCTGCCGATTACGTCGCCCGTTCTTGTCCCGATGTTTGGAAATGGTTAGGACGGCCGAAAGGTCTACCTGTGAGTGGCATTTGGGCCCCACCGTACTATTTTAACCATTCCCGCTCATCTAGGCTTGTAACTAGGAGCGTAATTCACCGAGGTAGTTACAGTTGTCTTCCTTGTTTTTGTACAAGTGAAGTTGCACCCACCAATACTCCACTCCTTCATCCACCACTGGAAAGCCTTTGTACACAGCTGCACCATGTGCTTCCATTGCCACCATGAGGTCCTTGAGAATTTTGGGAAACTCAGTTTCACACTCCAAGGTCATGGTCATGAGTGGTCCTTTCTTCACGGCTTCGTTGATGGAGTTCATCTACAAGTAAAGAGGAGAATGAGAAGATTAGAGAAGTTTACGAGAAGAATAGACAAGTGTAGAAGTAGTTAAAAATTTTCCTTAGTGGTTTCCAATCCTAGGGTCATAATCCTACAGGCAACCTGGCTCTGATACCATCTGTAAGATCCCTCCTTTGTAAAGGAAAGGATCCCTGTGATTGCAATGCTAGTCCCTGGATCAATGCTAGCATCCACAGTTTATGATGAAGTACACAGATACAAAGGTCGTTTATTACAATCATTCCAGAGATAAAACATAGTCTTTTACAACTCAGGGCCAAAGGCCTAATACAAGAGTTTATGGAATAAGTAAATAAACATAAGTCCTCATCTTCATGTGCCACAGGAAAGCATGTTGAGTGTAGACTCATGACTCCTACTCATCATCGGAGTAACCTGCAACATCACAAGTTACAGCCACAGTGGGTCAATACTTTGGAATAGTATTGGCAAGTGATACCTTAGTAAATTTTAAGTGGACTATAGTACTATATGCATTTTGGCTAAGTGTAGCTTGGCTTGCTTTGCTCAAAATAGGTTTTTCCTATTAGTTGAAATCACTAAGTTTTTCTTTGTCAAAAACTTCCCAAGAAACCACCAATAGACATTGGGGTCCTTCACCCTTGTTCACCCACAAGTTTTTAACTTATAAGTTGGAGTGATGAGATTCTTGTAGCTTCCATGTCTTGATGCTCAAGTTGTCCATTGCCATGGACTTGGCTAAGTACTTAGATTTTCCATCTGCAGAGGTTGTGCACTTTCCCCACCAGACTTGGTTTCCCAAGACAGGACCTTTCAGAAGCCTTTCCTTAGTCAAATGAACGCGCTCCAACCTATCATTCCCACTACCACCAACTGTCCAAGTGACTAAGTTCTAGCAACCTATATGATCATGGCAAAGCCCATATTGCCAAGTGGTTGCACTATAAGCTTTCTCAACACTTGGCCTCCAAATCCCTTTGTGCCTGGGTGGCATACCACAAGTGAGATACACAAGCCAAATCCATGGCCTTGTGTAACCACTCAACCAAAAACCACCATTCAAGTCCCATTCCACCCAGGAAGTTCATTGACTTAGTTGTTTTATTAAGAAAAGCATGAGTCCCAAAGGACTTAGAATTATTTCACCATAGCATGTACATACTTCACCAACCCTTGTTTTCTACTAGCTAGGCTAAGCATGGCATAGTAACTTAACTTAGGAAGATTCCCTAGCAATTCTACAATTCTACACTACATAGGATTTCCCAACATAGCATTTGGCAAAAGTAGCATGCAAGACTTAGCAAAATAATTCTAATGCTTATTCAAAATAAAGGATGGAAATATCATGAAGTATCACTTGCCTTGGTAATGGGGAGAGTAGCACTCTTCACAATCACAGTCACTAGCAAAATCTACACAAAAAATTGTAGCATACAATTACACACAATTTATATACAATCAAAAATATGAATGCATGCATGCAAGAATTTACTAAGTGATGATTTTGAAAACTCTACCAAGCAAGTGAATGATACAGAAACATAACCAGTCACAAAGTTTGCTAACTAAACTTATTTAGCCCTAAAACAATTTGCTAAACAAAAACTATACTCAAAATGGACCTAAACATGTTTCTGCATACAAAGTCATTTTAACAGATACTATTTGTTAAACACATTGCAGATTCAGAAAGGCCTTGATTCACTGATTCCAATGGTATAAAGTTTGTAAAATTCTAACATGGGAAACTCAAGTTACAGCCCTTTGAAAATTTGATATAAATCTGATTTGAATTTCTATTTTTGAATCAGCCTTAGCCACGTGTCACGATATTACTGGCGCGTACCGGTTCGCACCGGATCACCCTTCCGCGCCGCAGGATCTAAATAAATCGCACGGTCCTGGACGCGTACCTCTTCGCTGATAAGTGATTCTATCCTGTCGCTTGGATCTAGATCTAACGGCGCTCGAGCACGCGACCATGTCCTGGCGGCGCGCGGCGTCAGCGAGCGGCGGAGCGCTCTGTCTACGGTGGCGCTAGAGTTTCAGGTCGTGCGCGAGAGGGAGAAGGGTCATACCCGAACCGCAGGAGGCTGCTGATGCTCAAGGTGGCGTTGTTTTGCGAAGGGGCGCACTGATACGGCGAGGATTTCTCGTCGGAGTAGAGGCAGATGTCGGCACGGTCAGTCGTCGACATTGGCGAGGTTCCTCGTCGCGCTAAGCCAAGATAAGGGTACCGTTAGATGCGCACATCAACGTAGATTCTAGGTGCACAAGTCAGAGGGCAAGGGGCGGTGGCTACTTACGGAGGGAAGTCGCCGGAGTTCGTGCAGAGAACGGTGGCGGCCGTCGTCGACGTTGCAGGGGCTACGGTTCATGCAACGTCAAAAGGAAAGTGTCAGTGGGTGCGCAAGGACTCGGTGAACCTGTTAGCATGAACGAGAGACAGAGGGGAGCACGGAACTCACCGGAATTCGCCGGCGCAGTCGTCGGAACAGCAGCGGCGTCGTGCGAGTTGTGGGCAGCCTGGTGGCGTGGATGCGAAATTGTTTGGGGGAAAATGGTCGCGAGGATGGGGGGATCTTATAGACCGAGGCTCGACAAGAAACGCTCGCTGCATCAATGCCAATTAAGCTCGCGAAATCAGTGCAGCAACAGGCAGCAGCGGAGGTCGTGCACGGAATCAGGGGAAGACGAAGCTGACGTGGAGGAGGCCCACTTGTCAGCGAAGTGCGCGAAGTGGAGGTGGGGTCCTGTCGTCAGCGGCTGGGTGGGTGTGCTCGTGTGTGCGGAAGGAAAAGAAATGCCCCGGGTGGGCTAGTTGGGCCTGTTCCGTTCCTGGGCTAGATTGGTGGCGCCTGGCCTTTTTCATTTGTTTGCTTGTTTTCTTTTTCTGATTCGATTTACTGAATAGATTTTCAAATGAAATCAAGTTCAATTTGAATTCAAATTTCCCTGGGATTTTTGCAGTGAGCAGTAGTCTCCAATATAGGCATAAGATCATGTGGTTGCTTTGTAACAGCTTGGTCAAGCTTGGAGGTCAAAAATATCAGAGGCTAGGCACTTGGTTTGCAAATTTGAAAAATGGTTTTTGGAACCATTTCCCATTTGAAAAACTTGGTTTAAAATCTACACTTAAACCCTATGCTCATAGAAGGCAACCAACTTGGTTCATAAACAATCAAACTTTCAAATGGGGATAGCCATTTGATTTAATTCTGCTCACATAAAATCATAGCACCATGTGCTTCTGTTTTTCTGAAATGAGTTTGAATTTTCACCTCAAATCTTATATGCATGCATGAATGATATGCAAACTTTGAAATTATGATTTTAGGGATATTACATATGATAGTGATCATACCGTGATGCACATGATGGAGATCAAGTGCAAGAACCATATCATTTCACTTATTAACATGTGATGTTTGATTGCATCTTATATTGCTTGTTTGGCGTTTTATTATCATAATAAGATGATCTCTCATTTAGATATCAAGATAAAAATATGTCCTCCCTTAAGTATGCACCGATTATGTTTCATCGCTCCAAGACATCACGTGATGATCGGGTGTTCTTGGATCCACGATCATATTTCGGGTGTAAGACAGTTACACACGCGAATACTAAGGTTCTTACTTGGCGAGCCTAGCATGTATAGACATGTCCTCGAAACACGGACCGAAAGGTTAATCATGAGTAATATGGAAGATATGATGCCCATTTGATGCTCGCCTTTGAAGCTACACCGACTCACGTGATGATCGGACTTGGTATAGTGGATTTGGTTCATGTAATCACCAAAAAGGCACTGGGGATGTCGTTTTTGAGTGGGAGTTCATTTATAATTTGGATTAGTAGAAATCAATTTATCATAAATTAAATCAAAGTGAATTGCATAATTTGTTGTAGTCATTGGCATTCGTTCACCACCTTATGCTTAGTTGTAATTGAGATAATAGAACTATATAATTCTGGATATTTACTTTACGAATTGGTATCGTATTGTGTTGAGTGTCAATCTAAAGTTTAAAGTCCTATTGCAAACTTTCAGCAAACTCTATTTACTCCATGAAGTTTAATAATTAGTATTAAATCAAGAGTAACAATTCCAGTGTTAGTATCTTAAGTATCATGTTTGCCTCCATGATTCTTGATTGTTTTAATATCATGTTTATCTATGAGCTGAAAGAATTGTTTCAGAAACCATCATGTGTGATAGATATAATAATATCTAAAACAATGTTTTGGTTGCAATATGATAGAGTATAATGTATGTTCTCATATTTGATGGGAATTTGCGAAGGTTGGAGATGCTAGACATCCTAATCATCCAAAAGGGTTTTGGAAAGTAACATTATACTCACGATTCGCCTTTATAAGCTACATTAGCTTGATCATGAAAGTCGTCATGATAAGGATGAATAGAAGATGTATGTAAAGTGTTTACTACACTAAAAGATTACTAAGGAATGGATTTTGAAAGAATGCCGACCATTTGATGATGGTGATCTACTCAAAGTGCAAGTCCAAAGGTATTAGTATTTTAATATACATGCTTTGGACTATGTGTCATGTAGATGGCGCCACTATTGATGTTGATAGATTCTTTTAAAAAGGAAAAGGAAATGCTGAAAGAGAATCTATAAAATATATTTGGCAGAAAAGTAAAGATTGGAAATATCCAGTTTTAGGTATATAGATTATATACATGTTATGGTTGTATTCTTTGCTTGTTAAACAATGTGGTTCTTGGGTGTTGGATACCGAACTTTTGTTAAGAAATTTCGTACAGAACGACGCAATTCATGAACTACAATGGCCTAAGTAACTAGCAAGAGAATATGTGATGATTTTCATCGAAAACAAACAAGCTGTTGTTTGTATTTATCGTTGACATCAAAGTCTTCCTTCAAGATTTGTTTTAATAATCGTTATTTAAATTAGTTATTATGAGAACAAAGATTGTTCAAATAATTACCATATTCCATATGAGATGGATGATTTATAAATCTAGTTGGAGAAATCACACCATAAAAACTAATGCTAAAATGTTGCAAGACATGATTGAAAGATCACATATGAAGTGACATCGCCATTTAAATTATATTGGAAAGAAAACATGAAAAAACTCCATATGCGTGGATTTTTGAAGTCTTTGATTTGATCAAGTGATGCTTGTGAGACTTTCCTCGGGATAATTAAAACTTCGTTCAAAGGCCAAAGAAGAACGAACGACTAAAATTATTGGAATTTATACATATCGATGTATGTAGTCCATTATGTATAGTCGTAAGCGATAGATTTCAAATTTTTCCTTTCTCCTGAAACTTGAGTGAATATTCACTTAATGAGAAAGAAGTATGAAATATTTGAAAATGTTCAAAGACTTTCAAGATGAAGTGGAAAATCATTGTAACAAGAAAATAAATAATTTATGATTTTATCATAAAGGGATTTATCTGAGTTGCAAGTGTAACAACAAAATAAATGGTTTATGATTTTATCACAAGGGATTTATTTGAGTTGCAAGTTCAGAAAAACACCTAGATTTACATCTACCGAAACACCATAGGAATATGGAGTGTTTGAGATTTGTAATGAAACCTTGTTTGACATGGTTGGATCAAATGTGTTATTTATAAAAATGCCATTATGTTTTAAAAGATTATAGCTTTATAGACTACCGCTTTTACACTGAAAAGAGCTCCATCTTGATCCGTTGAAATAACACTATGTAAGTTATGGTTTAGGGTAAAGCCCAAGTTGTCATTTCTTAAATTTTTGTATGCTAAGAATAAGTAAGATGTTTACAACCAAAGTCGGATGAGCATGTCTTTGTAGGTTATTTCGAATAACCATTGGGTATTCCTCCATAACACCGAGGACAAAAGGGTTTGTCGCTTGATACGTGAAGTTTCTTGAAAAAGGAATTTTTCGCAAAAGTTAAGTGGGAGGACAATAGAACTTTAATAAGGTTAACGAACCTTAGCTATATGATCTGAGTTGCGCAGCGCCGGAAAATGTTCCGGAGGCAGCCAGAATGCTCATGGCTCACGTGCCTCAAAGGTTGTGGTCACGGAGATCTAAGTTCCTATTGAACCAAGTAGGTCGGATAAACAATCAAATGCTGAGATTTGAGAGTAAATCATTGTTTGACAATGATGAACCGACTACATGAAAATAAGCAATGATGGGCCCTGACTCTGTCAAATGGCTTGAAGCCATAAAATCCGTGATATTTCCATATAAGAGAAATCAAGTTTTGAACTTGGAAGACCCTCCGGAAAGGTGTAAAAACCTATCGGTCGTATTTGGATCTATAAAGAAACAGACATGGATGTTTCACATCTATGAAATAGTCGACATGTTGGTAAATTATTTTACGACAATGTTCAAGGAGTTGACTATGACAAGATTTGATCTTTCATAGCGATATTTAGTCTGGACGGATTAAAGTAGCAACCACTACATATAATTTGGTATATGGTAGATGAATAAACAAAACAAAGTTCTTATAATAGAATGGTTACCTAGGACGTGTGCATGACATGGTAAAAAGGGTTTTGTTAAATTAAAAGGATGCTAAAAGGGCATGCAAACTTCAATGGTTGAAGTAAGGATCGCAGAGTTGGAATCTTCACCGTGATGAAAAAGGAGTTTTCATCTAGAGACGATGAAGATGCTTGCATTTGTAAGAAATTAAGTGAGAGCGCTGAGACATATTTCTAATACATTATGTGGAGGACATCTTGTTGAATGGAAATGATGTATCTTTTATTGACAAAGGTTAAGAGTTTCATTTCGATGAAAGAATTAGGCAAAACCCGAATATTTAGCATAAATGTCTACATGGATAGACTGTGACGCTAATATGGTTATGCCAAACGTACATATATGAGATATTGAAGGAGTTCAATATAGAAACAACAAGAAAAGGTTCTTGTCGCATGGAAAAGAATTGAATCAAGATTCAAGTGTATCGACACTTGATAAGTGAAACAAGATTCAAGTGCTTTGACACTTGATGAGTGCAATCACAAGAATGTTTTGATCAATCTTACCATGATATGTACACATCCAGATATGTCCTATGCTCTATGTGTTATGAGCATATACCAGAATGAATCATAAAATGATCATTGGATGATAGTGAGGATATTCTTATGATCTTTTGGAAGAACTAAGAATATATTTGTGTAGAGGTGACAAAAAATTACAAATAGTTCATTGTAAAGCGTTACATTGATACTAGTTTTGTCACAAGATAGAAATTAAGTTTATCTCAATTTAAACTATGGGTGGCACAATGAAATGGAAAGGAAGTTTCCATGACGGATTTGGATGAATTCCAAAGTTAAGACATTGTGACAGATACTACAACAAAAGGCTAAGTATATGACTGCTATAGCAGTAGCAAAGGAAGACATTTGTGTCAAGTAGTTTGTTATAAAACTAAGGTGTGGTTCACAACGGGCTAACACTAAAGATATATTGTACGACAATAGTATCGACATGATTTAACCCCAAGGAACTAAAGGTCTCACCAAAAGACCAAATTTATACAATGCCATATCATTGGAGAATGAGTGATGTGTGAAGACGCAAAGACATGCAAATACACAAGGCCTGAAGCGTCAGATATGTAGATGGTGTTAACCACTTGCAATTGCGTATATGGAACACTAGAAAATCATAGGTGTCCAATACGCAAAGTTTCTAAACTAGATTATTGTCTCTAGTGAGAGTGGGAAACTGAAGGGAATATGCCCGAGAGGCAATAATAAAGTGGTTATTACCGTATTCCTTATTTATGATAAATGTTTATTTTGCATGCTATAATTGTATTAATATGGAAACTTTAATACATGTGTGTTTAATAAACAAAAAGGAAGTTCCTAGTTATGCCTCTCTTATTAATTAGCTCATTGATTAACAAGATGATCAAAAGTTTCCTGATCATGGACATCGGATGTTGTTAATAACGAGGTCACAACATTGTTGGAATGCTGTAATGACCATTCATCCGAAGTAGAGAATTATGATCAAGGTCATTATGTTTATATTGCTATAACATCATACGAAGTAATCTTAGACCATAGACCATGAGATCATGTCAATCACTAACACCGGAAGAGTATCTTGATAACATCAAACATCACACCGTAACAGGGTGATTATAAAGATGGGTTTAGTGCTACAAAGGTGTTATGTCGAGGCTCATGGATCAAGAGTAGAATTTGTCCATCCCGATGACGGAGAGATATACTCTGGGCCCTCTCGGTGATATCACATTAATTAGCTTGCAAGCAAGTGATTTGATCACTAGAATGTTATATCACGAGAACAGGAAAAGAGTACATGTCGGCAACGAGATCAAACTAGGTATCGAGATACCGATGATCGAATCTCAGACATGTAATATATCGTGAGCCAAAGGGATTGAGTTACATGTGTATAAGGTTCACACGATCACAGAAGTCATCATTGAATATGTGGGAGTCAGTACAGATCTCCAGGTTCCGCTGCTGATTATTGATCGGAGAGGGGTCTCGATCATGTCTACATTATTCACGAAGCATAGGGTGACACACTTAAGGGATACCGACACCATTCGGAGCAAATGATATGCCAGAGAAAGAAAAAGAAAGCGCGGGAATTTATTTCACTAGACACCGAAACTGTTTCGGGTGAAATTGTGAAAAGTGTTTCTGCATGTGAAATGAAATACTTGCAAGGGGTTATACGTGAATGTTTGTCATTAAAGTAATTGACAAAATTCATAATAAATAAAAGGAGTTTTATTTAAGAGAGAGTTTGCATTAAATTTGGTGGAAATTTAATGGGAATTTGAGTGGTTTTTTGAGTGGAGAAAATTGAAGGGACATTTTGTGAGTGGAGTGTCCAACCACATGAATGAGGGAGAGGTGGGGGAACCCTCTATGGCCGGCGGCCATGCCCCCTTGGGCTTCCCCCTACCCTATATAAGGAGCCCCTCCTCTCACTTCTCACTCACACCTCCTCGTGAAGGATCTCTCTCCCTCCTTTAGAATTCCCCCATGGTCCCGGATCAGCGAGATACATGTTCCCGGTGGCTTTTTCTAGAAGGATTTGTTGCTTCCGCTGCTTTGCTGGTGCGAGGGCGCGGAGGTTGTCGGGGTACCCGGACGTGTGTGCGATCACGGATCCACCACTGCTTTGCGGTGCTGGACGTGATGGTGCTAAACTGGCTGGACCGGATGGACTTCATCACGGTCTTGAGATCAGCAAGCGTTCGAATACATCATCCATGAGTACAACCTCGTTACCACTATACGGTCTTCGAGGGTATGTATTCTATGGATGTATATCCACCCATTGCTTGTATCTAGAAGATAGATCTTGGTGCTTTGTTTCCATGGTAGGAAATTTTTTTCTATGTTGTGAACTGTAACATACCACCTTTTGTGTAATATAATAAATACATGTTTGAGCATTGCATGAATGCATTATACTTGCACTTTGACTTAATCAAACCAACACCAACAAAACTCTAATTATTTTCCCTCTCAAACCATTCAAATGGTTTTTATACTTTAAAAATTATCAATACAAATGGAGCCCAAAATGGTTTACAAGGGCCCCTTAGTGTTTTCAGTTATAATATAAAAGTTCTTGTATTTTGAAAATATTCAAAACAGGTTTGAAATTCAAATACAAACAGAAATTATAAAAAAGAAAAAGAAAACAGTTTTTCTATAAAAAAAATAAGTCCCTAACCCTCTCTGGGCCGCAGCCCATCTCTCCTTCTCTCTCTCTGCCACTCGCGCGCAGCAGCCAGCGCTCCCCAGCCAGCCCACCCCGGGAACAAGTCCAGCCCAACTAGCCCCGAACCCGTTCGCGTCGTCTTCCACCTCTCAGGCAGAAATCTCCATGTGGCCGCTCTACCGCTCGCCGGCGCCGCGATTCGTGCCGCCGCCCCCGAGCGTCTACAATACCTGCTGGACGTCGCCGATGAACCCTAACCCGCCACTTCCCCCTCTCCCTAGCTCTCCCGCGCCATGGCCGACGAACCCTAGCTCTGCCGCCGTGTCGCCCCGCCGTCTCCGGCCACCTCGCGTCAAGCCAAGGCCACCGTTGGACGCGCCTCGCCGCCCTTGTCCTTCACCTTGAATCTCGCGTGTTGGGACACCCTCCTCTCCCTGGAATTGAGCTCGAAGCACCGACGGCCGCCGTAGTTTCCGTCATTGATCCATTGCATTTTGGCCTCCCTGAGCCTCGCCACCACCCTGCCGTGCTCGCGGTGAGCCGATGGTGCTAACGCACCCCTCCGTTTGCCCCTCCCCCTCTGTGTTGTCTTCCTCGCGAGAGCCCGATGTCGCCGCCGCTTGCTGTCGTTGCACCGCCATCTCCGGTGACCATTTCCATGTGGCGCCACCACTATCTTGCTCCCCACGACGCCCTCTCCCTAATGCGCCCATCCGCGCATCCAAGCGCGCTCGGAATTGATGGATCGAGCATCGATCTGAGGATGAGCTCCATTGCTGATGTCATGCTGACATCAGCATGAGGCAATAATCCATTTCTTTTATTTTAATTATAATGTAATTATTTCTGTAAATGAAAATCCCTGACATGTGGGCCCAAGTTGGAAATTATTTTAAATATTCCAAAAATAATTTAAAATGAATTAAAATTTTAGAAATTCATAACTAATTCATTTTAAATCACAAAAATACAAATAATATACCAAAATGATCAGAAAAATGAAACCTATCCAAATAAGCTATAATCATACATTGTTAACCAACTTTGATGGCAAGTTTAATTAGAAGAACCAATTGAACCTCATAGGTGATTCCGATGATCCCCCTGTTCTAGGGTTTGGACCTCTCGGAACCCCTTTAAAGTGACCAAGCATGTTCTAGGGTTCATTTCAACACTATTTAACTTGTCATATCATTCATATTGTATGAGCATTGCACATGCCATGTGTTGAATGTTGTTTTCTCTTTTCCGGTGATTGGTTCTTGCGAATAGGAACCGAACCCGAGTCTGAAGTCAACGCCACCGAAGAGCAGTACCAGTCCAACAACAGATAAGGCAAGCGAAGCCCCACTCATACATATGAATCCTATGCTTACAAAGTATTTCATTCTCATCATATGCATTCGGTTCAACAGTCTTTTATCAGTAGATAGAGTAATCCTATCTGATGCATGTTTCCCCTTGTGAACTAAATACCTGATCCACTGCTCCTAGCATAACTAGGGTTTGGCTTATGAGCATCGCTAGTGCTACAGTTTAGTCAAGCTTAGCCATGCTTAGTGATCCGATGCCGATCATTCAGATGATGCACCAGAGATGCGAATGAATCTAGTATGGCAGGATGTGTGATGTGATCAGAGATGAATGATAAACATGCTAAGGCTTATATGGGAGGCCACGTGGGTTGTGGTTTTTGTAGTCCCATACTTGCCACCATTAGGACCTGATGTTCTCGTCTCTTGAACCAAGATGAGCGTACAACCACACGGGGGCCTGGAAACCCCCTCAACCAACTAACTTGCCTAGTAGATTCCATGAGTCACATAGTTCGGGCTTTCCATTCGACATACGCATCTTGGTTATTCTTGAATGGAGGTGAAGGAGGTGCATTCATAACAGGTAGGTAAGCGTGGCCGGGAACAAGAGATGCCCGGCATCCATAATCTTGAACCCTACGCACATCATAAGGGACCGGCTTTGGGACTTGACCCGTTACGGCGGCATCTCCCTAGTGCATGACTCATGGTCTCGGCGAAAGCAAGGTAAAGGTCGTGGTCAACCACTCTCTGCCGGCCTTCCAAGGAAGAGGGCTAATAATTTGGCATTAAGAATCGATTGGTACGTGTGGGTAAAGTTGTACACCCCTGCAAGGTTATTAATCTTTTCGAAAATCCGTGTCCACGGTGATGGACGACTTGGGAACGGATTCTGTGATCATAGAGAACTATAACCGAATGATAAAACTTGTCAACTAATGTAAGATCCGGAGTACTTCCTCGGGATTATTTGAGGGGGGTATTCCGGGAAGAGAGGTTCAGTTGATGATGGTTCTTGGTGGATATCAAAGATGACTCCGAAGAGCTAGAGTTGTAGTCTTCTTATCCCTTTTGAAAATGATCTGACTAGACGAGTTTCTTCTCCCTCTTGTTTTGAAAACAAAAGATGGCTTTATGCAAAATAACTCCACTAGCCATAAGTCTTGCGGAGTACACCCTGTACTCAGCCTTGCTTTGTATTATAACTGAAGTTACTCCAACTGAAGGTGGTTTCTACGTCGAAGTCGACGAGTAGTCGGGGTTCCCGGGCAGCAGCCTAGGATATATGGAAGGGTTGCTACTTTTGTTTATGTCCTCTTAGGCCCTTTGCTAAGTTTGTTGTTTAGAACAACTTGTTTGCTTCCGTTGTTTGTTGTAATGATGGGTCTATGACCTCTGGCTTATATGACTGGTTGGTAACTCTCTTAAGAGTTTACCTTATTAATGTATGGTTTGTATGTTCTATAATGTTACCGATCTTTCCCTGCGCGCTTTGTAATTTAGGTTAGGCTTATGTCATATGAAGATCTGGTATTTGTCTAGCCCTGATCCGGGTCGTGAAAGATTTTGGTATCAGAACAGGACTGCCTGTAGGAAACCCTTCTAGCTCGTCAATGTTGAGTCTAGAGTTTGAGAAAACTATTTGAAAGCTAAAAACTATTTGCAAAACTCTGAATACGACTCTTTTTACTCCTTATCCAAGGTTGTTCTATTGCTGAGTTATCCTATCTCGTTTGCTTTGCAAGGTCTTCTTGTCTATCATTTCAAACTTTTAGGATATACGGGTTTGGGTTGTTTTTCCTAGTACTCCGTACTTGGTTGCAAGGCTCGGAGTTTCCAAGATATATCTGTGCACCTGAGCATTGTTTTTCAACTTTGATAAGAATGCCTATAATCCCGCTCTCTATTCTTTTGTGACTTGCTGGTATCATAACATGCTTGCATTCCATTGTTATGGTTTGTATCTAAGTTGGTAGCGTATGCGTTTCGTATGCTTGTTCTACTGCCATACTTAATGCATTGATATATTCCTCGTCCACATGTTCACCTCTACCATGATCTTTTGATATGGTTTTTCCATCCTTTGTTGTAACCTTTTTGGTGAAACCATTCTCATGGTTTCTGTTTCCTCCTCAGGATGTCGTCTGGTACTCGTGGTTCTATTGGCCGTCGAGCAAACAATAATGCTGATCTGGAACTTCCGCCACCTCCCACAATGGCCGAGGTTCTCAACATTGAGACCAACCGCTTGAGGAATGAACACCTTCTGGAGCATGTGGCGCAGAACACTGAACGTCGTCCTGACGACTGTGTCATACTTGGAGATTTCGTTCGCTCTTTTCCTCTAATCTTCACCCACTCCAAGGACCCCCTTGAAGCTGATGATTGGCTCCGCACCATAGAGCGCAAGTTTAGTGCTCTTCGGGTTCGTCCCGCTGACCGTGTCAACTTCGCTACCTATCAACTGGAAGGTGAGGCTGGTGTTTGGTGGGAAGGTTTTCTGGATCTGCAAGCTCAGGGACATGTTGTTACCTGGGAAGAGTTTTGTTGCAGCATTCCGTGCCTCTTATATCCCTAAGCCCATCATGGATCTCAAAAGGAGGGAGTTTTTGGATCTGACTCAGGGGCGCAAGGATATTGAAACCTATGGGCGTGAGTTTACTCGCCTGGCTCGCTATGCAACCAGGGATGTGACCAATGATGAAGATAAGCAAGAGTTGTTCCATAAGGGACTTAACCCTGCACTTCGCTATGAGTTTCTACCCTTCAAGTTCCAAACTTTCCAGGACTTGCACAATCCGGCTCTTACTCTAGATCATGGAAGGAAGGATATGGAAGTCTCTCAGAAGCATGAAGAAGGAAATTCTCGTGCTTCTTCCTATGGTAATAAGAAGCGCCGTGTCTTTGTTTCATACAGTGATGTGCCTCGTGCTCCTTATGCACCCAAGTCCTCTGGAAATGCTTCTCGTCAGCCAAAGTCAAATACTGGTGGAGCAAACTATCATCCTCCTGCTGGTTCTCACACTGGAGTTACCTGTTACTCATGTGGTCAGCATGGTCACTACTCAAGGGAGTGTTCTCAAAGGGCTGTCAGACGCAATGATCAGCAGACAAAGAAGAATGATAAAGCTTAAGGTGCTGGACGTGGTCGTCTGACCCATGCCACTGTTGAGGAAGCTCAGGAAGATCCACACGTCATTCTGGGTACGCTCCATGTCAATTCAATTCTCGCAACAGTCTTGTTTGATTCTGTAGCATCGCATACATTCATATAACAAGAGTTTGCATGGGAGCATGGTATACCTTTTGAAGCAATGTCTTCCCAATTAGAGATTAGTACTCTTGGGTCTCGTTGGCAGACTATCTGGGTTACTCATGGGGTTGAGATAGATATAGCATATCAGAAGTTTCCCACTTCCCTCATTGCACTCAAGTCAACTGACATAGATGTCATTCTGGGCATGGACTGGTTAACCAAGTATCAAGCCATCATTGACTGTGCACTTAGAACAGTTTCTGTGACCTCTCCTGCTGGCATAACTGCCAAGTATTGGACTGATGGCTCAAAGTCTCCGTCAGCAGTCCTTAAACCTTTCTTAGAGTTGTATGCCATGGATGTTTTACCTACTCTCGAGGTCCAAGATGTCCATGTAGTCTGTTATTTCCCGGATGTCTTTCCTGAAGAGTTGCCTGGCATGCCACCTGATCGAAGTGTGGAGTTTGTCATAGAGCTAGTTCCTGGAACTGCTCCTGTCTCCAAAAGACCTTACCGCATGCCCCCTCATGAGTTGGTTAAGTTGAAGAAGCAATTTGAAGAGTTAGAGGGTCTAGGATACATCCAACCTAGCACATCCTCTTGGGGTTGCCCTACCATCTTGGTCAAGAAGCGGGATACAAATATTCCAAGATTGGTGGTTGATTACCGTCCACTCAATGCGGTGACAATCAAGAATAAGTACCCACTTCCTCGGATAAATGACCTCTTTGATCAATTAAGTGGTGCCACTATCTTCTCCAAAATGGACTTAAGATCAGGGTATCATCAAATCAAGATCATAAAGGAGGATATTCCAAAGGCAACATTCACAACTCGTTATGGTCTTTACGAGTATACGTGATGTCCTTCAGTTTAACCAATGCCCCTGCCACATTTATGAGGCTCATGAACTCCGTCTTCATGGAATATCTTGATAAGTTCGTCGTGGTATACATTGATGAGATTCTAATCTATTCCAAGACCGAAGAAGAGCATGCCGAACATCTATGTTTGGTATTGACTAAACTTCGTGAACATCTCCTCTACGCCAAGTTTTCCAAATGTGAGTTTTGGTTACAAGAGCTCGTCTTCCTTGGCCATGTTGTGTCTGCAAGTGGTGTTGCTGTCATACCGGATAAGGTTCAGACCATTCTGGAATGGAAGTCACCTACTTCAGTCAAGGAAGTCCAAAGTTTTCTTGGAATGGCTGGATATTACCGCTGATTCATTGAGAACTTCTCCAAGATAGCCAAGCCTATGACTGATCTTCTTAAGAAAGATAAGAAGTTTGAATGGTCAAAAAAGGTAGAAGAAAGCTTCCAAGCTTTGAAAATTAAGCTAACCACCACCCCTGTGCTTGTCCTTCCGGATACAAGAAAGGACTTCGTCATCTATTGTGATGCTTCTCTCCAAGGGATCGGTTGTGTGTTGATGCAAGATGGTCATGTAGTGGCCTATGCTTCTCGGCAGTTTAAGCCACATGAGAACAATTATCCAACCCATGATCTCGAACTCGATGCTGGTGTTCATGCTCTTAAGCAATGGGGACATTACCTCATCGATAACCGTTGCGAACTTTACTCGGATCATCAAAGCCTGAAGTATCTCTTTACCCAGCCAGATCTGAATCTCAGGCAAAGAAGATGGTTGGAACTCATCAAAGATTATGATTTGTGTCTCAACTATCAACCCGACAAAGCCAATGTCGTTGCTGATGCGCTAAGTCAGAAGTCTTATTGCAACAATTTGATGATTTCACAAGCCCAACCTGCTCTCTACGAGGAAATCAAGCGTCTTAACCTTGAAGTGGTACCTTGTGGATTCCTTGCTAACCCTGAAATAAAATCTTCTCTCGAGGACCAAATCAAGGAAGCTCAAAAGCAAGATGATGAAGTTACCAAGATCAAAGAACGTGTTGCAAGTGGTGAAGCTAAATGTTTTTCCATCAATGATCAAGGTACCCTCTATTTTGGTAACCGGCTAGTGATTCCAAACAGTCGGAAAATCAAAGATCTAATCCTATTGGAAGCCCATAAATCCCCTATGTCTATTCATCCTGGTGGTACCAAGATGTACCAAGATCTCCGTCAAAGATTCTGGTGGAGTGGAATGAAACCAGAAATTGCTCGCTTTGTTGTAGAGTGCGATGTTTGCTGTTGTGTGAAGGCTGAACACCAAAGGCCTGCTGGACTTCTGCAGCCATTGAAAATTCCTGAGTGGAAATGGGATGAAATTGGTATGGATTTCATTATTGGACTCCCAAGGACACAAGCAGGCAATGATGACATATGGGTAGTAGTTAATCGACTATCCAAAGCTGCTCACTTCCTTGCTGTTCGGGAAAGCATTACTGCAAGCCAGTTGGCAAAGCTATACATATCCCGGATAGTCGTTCTTCATGGTGTTCCCAAGAAGATCATATCTGATCTTGGAAGCTTGTTCACTTCTAAATTCTGGGCTAGTATCCAACAAGCAATGGGAACTCAAGTCTCCTTCAGCACAGCGTATCATCCTAAAACTAGTGGTCAGACCGAAAGATTAAATCAAATTCTTGAAGACATGCTCAGAGCGTGTGTCATATCCTTTGGAAAGAACTGGGAGAAATGTCTTCCTTTTGCGGAGTTCTCTTACAACAACAGTTTTCAATCCAGTTTGGGCATGGCACCTTTCCAATTCCTGTATGGGAGAACATGTCAAATACCGCTGAACTGGACAGAAACCGGCGAATGACAATTCTTTGGTCCGGACATGATCCAAGAAGCAGAAGATCAAGTTCGCATAATTCGAGAGTGTCTAAAGGCTGCTCAATCTCGTCAGAAGACCAATTATGATCGTCATCACTTTGATGTCCATTATGAAGTTGGTGATAAAGTTTATCTCCGGGTCACTCCTCTGAAGGGTGTCCATCGATTCGGTATCTAAGGCAAATTGGCTCCTCGCAATGTTGGTCCCTTTCGCATTCTCTCCAAGCGGGGTGAGCTTGCCTACCAATTGGATCTACCTTCAACTTTTCTAGAGGTACATGATGTTTTCCATGTGTCTCAAGTCAAGCGTTTCTTCAAAGATCCCGTTTGTGGTGTGGATCATGAAACTTTGGATCTCCAAGATGATCTAACCTACCGAGAATACCATGTTCGTATCCTTGATGAAACCGAGCGCAAGACTCGTCGCCAAACCATCAAGTTCCTGAAAGTTCAATTGTCTCATCACTCTGAGTCAGAAGCAATCTGGGAACACGAAGATCGTCTTCGATCTGAGTACCCTGCCTTCTTTTCTAAAACCTAGGAATCTCGGGTCGAGATTCTTGTAAGTGGGGTAGAGCTGTAACATACCACCTTTTGTGTAATATAAATAAATACATGTTTTAGCATTGCATGCATGCATTATACTTGCACTTTGACTTAATCAAACCAACACCAACAAAACTCTAATTATTTTCCCTCTCAAACCATTCAAATGGTTTTTATACTTTAAAAATTATCAAAACAAATGGAGCCCAAAATGGTTTACAAGGGCCCCTTAGTGTTTTTAGTTATATTATAAAAGTTCTTGTATTTTGAAAATACTCAAAACAGGTCTGAAATTCAATTACAAACAGAAATTAGAAAACAGAAAAAAGAAAATAGTTTTTCTATAAAAAAATAAGTCCCTAACCCTCTCTGGGCTGCAGCCCATCTCTCTCTCTCTCTCTCTCTCTCTCTCTCTCTCTCTGCCGCTCACACGCAGCAGCCAACGCTCCCCAGCCAGCCCACCCCGGGCCCAAGCCCAGCCCAACTGGCCCCATACCCCTTCGCGTCGTCTTCCACCTCTCAGGCAGACAGCTCTGTGTCAGCCTCTCCACCGCTCGTCGTTGCCGCGATTCGTGCCGCCGCCCCCCGAGCATCTAAAAGACCTACTGGACGCCGCCGAAGAACCCTAACCCGCCACTTCCCCCTCTCCCTAGCTCTCCTGCGCCATGGCCAACGAAACCTAGCTCTACCGCCGTGTCGCCCCGCCGTCTCCGGCCACCCCGCGCCAAGACAAGGCCACCGTTGGACACTCCTTGCCGCCCTCGTCCTTCCCCTCGAAGCTCGCGTGCTGGGACGCCCTCCTCTCCCCGGAATCGAGCTCGAAGCACCGACGGCTGCCGCAGTTTCCGCCGTTGATCCGTCGCCGTCCGGCCTCCCCGAGCCTCGCCACCACCCCTGCCGTGCTCGCGGTGAGCCCACGGTGCTAACGCACCCCTCCGTTTGCCCCCTCCCCCTCTGTGTTGTCTTCCCTGCGAGAGCCCGAAGCCGCCGCCGCCGCTTGCCGTCGTTGCACCGCCGTCTCCGGTGACCATTTCTAGGCGGTGCCACCATTATCTTGCTCCCCGTGACGCCCTCTCTCTAACGCGCCCATCCGCGCATCCAGGCGCGCTCGGATTCGATGGATCGAGCATTGATCTGAGGATGAGCTCCATTGCTGATGTCATGTTGACATTAGCATGAGGCAATAATCCATTTCTTTTATTTTAATTATTTTGTAATTATTTCTGTAAATGAAAATCCCTGACAGGTGGGCCATACCTGTAAGAGTTTTAATATTTTTTGTAAATGTTTTCTGAAATTAATAAAAGTCTGACATGTGGTCCCAAGTTGGAAATTATTTTAAATATTCCAAAAATAATTTAAAATGAATGAAAATTTGAGAAATTCATAACTAATTCATTTTAAATCAAAAAAATACAAATAATATACCAAAATGATCAGAAAAATGAAACCTATCCAACTAAGCTATAATCATACATTGTTAACCAACTTTGATGGCAAGTTTAATTAGAAGAACCAATTGAACCTCATAGGTGATTCCGATGATCCCCTGTTCTAGGGTTTGGACCTCTTGGACCCCCTTTAAAGTGACCAAGAATGTTCTAGGGTTCATTTCAACACTATTTAACTTGTCATATCATTCATATTGTATGAGCATTGCACATGCCATGTGTTGAATGTTGCTTTCTCTTTTCTGGTGATTGGTTCTTGCGAATAGGAACCGAACCCCAGGATGAATTCACAGCAAACCGAAGAGCAGTACCAGTGCAACAATGGAAAAGGCAAGCGAAGCCCCACTCATACATATGAATCCTATGTTTACAAACTATTTCATTCTCGTCATATGCATTCGTTTCAACAGTCTTTTATCAGTAGATAGAGTAATCCTATCTGATGCATGTTTCCCCTTGTGAACTAAATACCTGATCCACTGCTCCTAGCATAACTAGGGTTTGGCTTATGAGCATCATTAGTGCCACAGTTCAGTCAAGCTTAGCCATGCTTAGTGATCCGATGTTGATCATTCAGATGATGCACCAGAGATGCGAATGAATCTAGTATGGTAGGATGTGTGATGTGATCAGAGATGAATGATAAACATGATAACGCTTGTATGGGAGACCACGTGGGTTGTGGTTTTTCTAGTCCCATACTTGACACCATTAGGACCTGATGTTCTCGCCTCTTGAACCAAGACGAGCGTACAACCACACGGGGGCCTGGAAACCCCCTCGACCAACTAACTTGCCTAGTAGATTCCATGAGTCACATAGTTCGGGCTTTCAATTCGACATACGCATCTTGGTTGTTCTTGAATGGAGGTGAAGGAGGTGCATTCATAACAGGTAGGTAAGCATGGACGGGAACAAGAGATACCCGGCATCCGTACTCTTGAACCCTGCGCACATCATTAGGGACCGGCTTCGGGACTTGACCCGTTATGGCGGCATCTCCCTAGTGTGTGACTCATGGTCTCGGTGAAAGAAAGGTAAAGGTCATGGTCAACCACTCTCTGCTGGCCTTCCAAGTAAGAGGGCTAATAATTTGGCATTAAGAATCGGTCGGTACGTGTGGATAAAGTTGTGCATCCCTGCAGGGTTATTAATCTTTTCAAAACGCCATGTCCATGATTATTGACGACTTGGGAACGAATTCTGTGATCATAGAGAACTATAACCGAATGCTAAAACTTGTCAACTAATGTGAGATCCGGAGTACTTCCTCGGGATTATTTGAGGGGGTAGTCCGGGAAGAGAGGTTCAGTTGATGATGGTTCTTGGTGGATATCAAAGATGACTCCGAAGAGCTAGAGTTGTAGTCTTCTTATCCCTTTTGAAAATGATATGGCTAGACGAGTTTCTTCTCCCTCTTGTTTTGAAAACAAAAGATGGCTTTATGCAAAATAACTCCACTAGACATAAGTCTTGCGGAGTACACCCTATACTCAGCCTTGCTTCGTTGATGTTTTTCTACAGATGAAGTTACTCCAACTGAAGGTGGTTTCTACGTCGAAGTCGACAAGTAGTCGGGGTTCCCGGGCAGAAGCCTAGGATCTATGGAAGGGTCGCTACTTCTGTTTATGGCCTCTTAGGACCTTTGCTAAGTTTGTTGTTTAGAACAACTTGTTTGTTTCCGTTTTTTGTTGTAATGATGGGTCTATGACCCCTGTCTTGTATGAATGGTTTGTAACTCTCTTAAGATTTTACCTTTGTCGTGGTATTGCACGGCAGATGCTACTGGGGGTAGCTTACGTAGAGGGAGCAAGGCGACGTAGGAGAATCCGGGAGCGAGATTGGCACACGATGTACCCAGGTTCACGTCCCGTCGGTGGAGGATCGCTACGTCCTGCTATCAATCTAGTATATGATCATAGATTGGTTTACATGGGAGCCACCGTAGGCGGAGGGAGAGACTAGATCTAATCTATTGTGGGAGAGGATGTAATATGACCTCCCCCATGGGGTGCCCCTGGTGGCTTTATATATGCAGCCAGTTAGGGTTTACAAGTGCACTAATGGGATTTGTATTGGATTCGCCATCTTGGGCATCCAGTCAGCGCCACTCGTCTGGGTCCAGCATGCGCCAGTCGCCGTATTGGGCGAGTCGACACGCTCTGGGCTTGGCTTCAGTCGGCTCGATCCAACTGGTGAATCCTCTTCGTGGGTATACCCCGATTGGTATTCCCCCATCAGTATTCCCCGAGCGCGTTGTCGATTCGACGCGGGCTTGAGGCAGGGCGTGGAGAGTCTTGACGATGGGTCGTGGCGAATCAGCGACGAGCTCCTGAACAGAGAAAATAACCGTGAAGTGGGAGGTGGTCGGCGTGAACCAGTCGGTGATGGCCAGTTGGCGAAAGACGCGGGGTGTCAGTGAAGCCACCAGTTGCGGCGAGTCCTCGAACGTGGAGCGTGTCGAGTCCCCGAGCGTGGCGAGTGGCAAGGTCGAGCGACCGGCGAGTGCCGAGTCCCCGAAGTTGGGCGACCGGCGAGTGGCGCTGTCTGTAGCGCGCCGAGTCCCCGAGCGTGTTGAGTACGCGAGGGCAAGTCCGTGGTGGCAAGTCCAGAGCGTGTTGAGTACGCGAGGGCGAGTTAGAAGTGGAGAGTCCCCGAGCGTGTTGAGTACGCGAGGGCGAGTCCGTGGCGGCGAGTCCCCGATCGTGTTGAGTACGTGAGGGCGAGTGCGCGGTGGCGAGTCCCCGAGCATGTTGAGTATGCGAGGGAGAATCCACGGTGGGGAGGCCCCAGGCGCGTTGAGTACGCGAGGGCGAGTCCACGGTGGCGAGTCCCCGAGCGTGTTGAGTACACGAGGGCGAGTCCGCAATGGAGAGTCCCCGAGCGCGTTGAGTACGCGAGGGCGAGTCCACGGTGGAGAGTCCCCGAGCGTGTCGAGTACGCGAGGGCGAGTCCGCGGTAGAAAGTCGCCGAGCGTGTCGAGAACGCGAGGGCGAGTCCGCGGTGGCGAATCCCCGAGCGTGTCGAGAACACGAGGGCGAGTCCGCGGTGGCGAGTCCCCGAGCGCGTTGAGTACGCGAGGGCGAGTCCGCGGTGGAGAGTTCCTGAGCGTGTCGAGTACGC
The DNA here is from genome assembly GCA_916181665.1 of Avena sativa. NCBI lineage: Eukaryota > Viridiplantae > Streptophyta > Magnoliopsida > Poales > Poaceae > Avena > Avena sativa. The sequence goes on from OV702296.1 coordinate 227,408,184, forward strand.
GAGGGAGAGTCCGCGGTGGCGAGTCGCAGTCGTGGAGCCATGCGTACATGCGGTATGCCTAGGAGTAGTCCCTGAGGCTCGAGTTGGCTTGTAGAGGCGACTTGAGGCTCTTTAGAGATGCACATTCTGAAAATAGTAGTCGTTGTTGCCGAGCATGGTGAGTGGCGAGGTCGAGCGACCGGCGAGCGCCGAGTCCCCGAGCGCGCCGAGTGGCGAGGTTGAGCGAGTCCGCGAGGGGAGAGTCCCCGAGCGCGGCAAGTCGATGATTGCGAGTCCGCGAGGGGAGAGTCCCCGAGCGTGGCGAGTCCGGGATGATTGCGAGTCCGCGAGGGGAGAGTCCCCGAGCGTGGCGAGTCCGCGATGATTGCGAGTCCGCGATAATGTTGATTGCGCTGTTTCTATTAGCGAGTCTCTCGTCTTGGCCCGGGGGGCCAGTCGCATGGCGACTCCAAAGATGGCTCTCGGCTTGGCGTTCTTCCTGGACGATCCGAGGCTCGGTTTACGAGTCCTCGTCCGCAGTACTTAGCCGTGCGAGTCGCACTGTCTAAGGTTGAGGAGGACATGGTGTTGTTTGTGTAGCACTGCCATTTGTCTTGGCCCGGAAGGCCAGTCGAGCAAGGCGACTCCAATGATGGCTCTCGGTTAGCGTTTTTCGTGGACGATCCGAGGCTCGGTTTGCGAGTCCTCGTCCGCACTACTTGGCCATTGCGAGTCGCTCTTTCAAAGGTTGACAAAGGAGAATTGATTTTTCCCGAGGGGAAGAGAAGCCCAGTGGTGAGTCCATGCAGCATGGCATGTGACCCTCTCTGGCGACTTGGACGATGAAGGTCCCTTAGTAGGCACGGCGTATGCATTCGACGTAGCCGGAAAGAGTCGACGCAGCGGACACGGGGTCGACGCGGCAGACGGAGGTCGCGCTATGGCGATGTCGACGCGGCGGACACGGGGTCGACGCGGCGGAAGGAGGTCGCGCTATGGCGATGTCGACGCGGCGGACACGGGGTCGACGCGGCGGATGGAGGTCGTGCTATGGCGATGTCGACGCGGCGGACGGAGGTCGCGCTATGGCGGTGTCGACGCGGCGGACACGGGGTCGACACGGCGGACACGGGGTCGACGAGGCGGACGGAGGTCGCGCTATGGCGATGTCGACGCGGCGGACACAGGGTCGACGCGGCGGACGGAGGTCGCGCTATGGCGATATCGACACGGCGGACACGGGGTCGACGCGGCGGACGGATATCGCGCTATGGCGAAGTCGACGCGGCGGACGGGGATCACGCTTTGACGAAGTGGACGCGTCGTTTAGCCGGTAGCATGACAAGTGCCGAGGTCGGGCGACCAACGAGTGCCACTGTCTAGAGCGCGGCAAGTGGCGAGATCGTAGCGAGCCGGCGATGGATGATTCATCGAACATGGTGAGTCCACGACCGTGGCGAGTTCACGGCGGACGAGTCCCCGAGCGAGTCCGCACATATGCATCAACATGCATTCAGTAATGTCACATCCCAAGATTTTCCAAATCTTGTAATGTGAAAAATAAATGAATAAAATAAAACTTTGTTGATTTTCAGAGTGAGAAGAAACTTTTTGAATTTAAATGGGAACCTTCAAACCTATTTTGAACAAATAAAAATCCTAAAGGGACTTACAAAGGTAAATATTTAATAAAGGAAAATGAAAATATTTTATTACTATTTTGGATCTTTTAAAATAAAAAGATTTGGTTTTCAAATGAAAAGGAAGAAATTAAATAAGGTTTATTTTATGAACCAAAATAAAATTTGGCCAAGCCTTTCAAATAAAATATTTCTATTTGATAAAATTAAGTAAAGAGTTTATTTTAAAATAAATTAATAAGGATTTAATATCCAAGTTTAATTAAAAATAAAGCTTTTACTATTTTAATTAAACATCAAAACTTATTTAATTATTTTAAACAAGTTTTCCAGGTATTTTATGTTTTCAAATAAAACCTACTGATTGGTTCTGAAAATATTTAAACTTCAAAATGGAGTTTTTAAATAAAACAAATTCTATTTTGATTAATAAACATGGTCTATTTATTTAATTAATAATGGACCCTAAAATAAAAATATTATTTTGATCTTTGGACTTTGGTTTATGTTGTGAAACAGAACCAAATTCAATTGCAAAGTGTGATGAATGTTTGAATTAAATTGGATGTTTGATTTGTTTGTTTGAATTTCAAAACAGAAAAAGAAAATTAGAAAAAGAAAAAGGTTTCAGAATAGGAAAAAAAATAGAATTGGACTCGACCCAACCCAACCTGGCCTGTTAAGCCCAGCAGCCCATTTCCCTCTCTCCCCCACGCGCGAAGCGTTTTTCACCAGAACCCGCACCCGCAGAGTGACCGACCAGTGGACCCTCCTTCCCTCTCACCTCCTCGCTGACCAACCGACCCCACCCCTCCAGCTCATCTTCTTCCTCACGCAGACGACGCCCTGCTGTTGCAGCAGGTAACGCCGGCGATCAATTCGCGTAAATGGCTGCATTAATCCACCCCGCGACCACGCCCATTTAACCGCCTGCGTCTCCTCTTCCTTTCCCCTCAGACTCCACGCCCTGAACGTCACCAGGCTGCCCTGAATCGAGCTCGTACTCCCACTGCTCCGACCACCATCCCCAGTCGATTCCGGCCCAACCTCGCCACCCCTTGCCTCCCCTAGCACACGAGCACACTCCCCACTCCCAGACGCTTCTCCCTGTACCTCCCATTCAACCGCGGGCGCCCCAGAACGTCGGCAACCACTTCGACTGAGCGCCGCCGTGTCTGCTACTCTCTCCGGCGACGTCTCCTGGTAAGTCCAGACCACCCCGAGCCCTCTCCTTCACGCACGCGTCATCTACTTGATCTTACGCGTCTAACCATGCTCTTTGTTTGCCCTCTCGTGATCCGTAGCACCGTCCTCGACCACGACCGCGTGCAACCGTCGCCAGACCCAACTCCGGTGAGCGATTCCTCCTGTCCCCGTGCGCCCCTTACCAAGACGACTCCACGTTGAGCTTCCCCAGGCTTCTGCGATCACGGTGAGCATACTCCCCTCCCTCCTAGCTTCCTGCATCGCCAGTTTCACCGTCGCCTGACCGTCGCCGCCGTTTACCACCGCGCAGCGCCGCCAGTTAGTGGCCTATTGATTACATCCGTTAGATCAATATCGTGTGGTTGTGATAGAACATAGACGAAGGGGTATCGAGTGCCTCTGCGCTGCTCGATCTAATTTAGATCCTACGGTCTGCATCAGTCGATCCGTGCGAACCGGTACCGCCCAATCAAAACGCGACGCGTGGCCAATTTCGATTTAAAAACATATTTGAAACCAGATTTGTTTGCAGATTTGAAACCCTTGTAACTTTTGATCCACACGTCCAAAAATTACAAACTTTATATCATTGGAATCAGTGGAACAAGCCCTAGCCAACCATGCAGTTTGTTTAGTAAAAAGTTTCTGTTAAAATGGTTGTTTTTGCAGAAATATTTGTATGCTTGTTTAGATTAGAAAATTTATTCCCAAATGTTTTCAAGGATAAAACCTTTGCAAATTGGTTTGTGGTGAACTTACTGACCCTAGGAACCAACCCATGGTTTTGAAAATGGACTTGGTGAAGTTTAGGATGGATTAATTAATTTAGCCCATTTCTAACCAAATAAAAATAATGGTTTTTGTTATGAAAATATTTTTTTAGTAAAAACTTTGGGAAAATGATTTGAATCAAACCTACTGACCCTAAACACCAAGTTTTGAGAATTAGCAACTTATTTGGTGAAAGACATAAAGTTTTTGATTTGATAAAAACATTTTCCACCACATGAAATGATGAATGGATTTTAAAAAAATGGTTTATGACTAAAACCCTTTTGCAAATGACTTTGCCACTTTAGAAAATGACCACTTGGAACCTTACAAAGTTTAGAAGCCTAGTGGAGACCATCTTTGCAAATAAAACCATCTTTAGCATGCTTCATGCATGACTTAGTTCCTATGATTTTATGTGTGTGTGATGTATTGATTGAATATTGGTTGGAATGCTAGTGATATTGTGTTTGCTTGATTGATTTGTAGTGAAGTTAGAAAAGTGTGAGACTAGCAAGATCAAGAAGTGAACCATCATTCCCTACCAAAAAGGCAAGTTACACTATCATCTAAAAAGTCCTACTATTTTCATTATACTTAGTGGATTTTGAAACATGCATGAAAAGAATTTCTATACTATATGCTATGCTAAATCCTAATAGGATACCCTATACATTCCTTAGTGAAAACAATGTAGTTGCTACATGCTTAGCCATTCTATATTTTGAAAAGAGGTACATGTTGAGATTTTATGAAGTTGAGAAAAGGACTTGTGTTTTACATAATAAAACAAGGACTCAATGAACCACCTGGGTGGACAAGGATACTTTGAGTTTTGGAGAAGGTGGCAACAAAAGGAACCATGTCTATGGCAATCTCTTTGTGTTGTGCTCCAAAAGAAAACCACCCAGGAAACTTAGAGATTGAACATGTTTCTCCAATTGTGGCTTTCGTGTACAACCACATGCTATTTATGGCTCTGGCTTGGTCAACTACATTGGGAAGACCCATGCATTGTCTTCGGGTTACTGAAAATGAGGACCTGGAATCCTACATGGGTACTGAAGACAAGCTAGCAATGGTGTATGGGAGGACCCTCTGGAAAGACTTCGTCACATTCTCAATCTGCCAGTACTCCATCTTGGTGAGTACTAATCCAGTGGCCACTGGTGGCAACAAGATGAGATTGTGACATGTGGGTAAAGTGTACTACTTCTGCAGAAGATAATAAAATCTAAGTACTTAGCCGTGTCCCGGGTTATGGACAATACTGAGCAACTAAAGCTTGAAGCTATGGGAAATCTCGACATTCCAATTTCTAAAAGAAAATTTCTAAGTGACAATAAAAGACTTGATGCACTTGGGGGTACCAAGGAGCTCAAGAGATTTTGATAAAACTTGATGCACTTGGGGTTACCAATGAGCTCAAGAGATTTTGATAAAACTTGATGCACTTAGGGGTACCAAGGAGCTCAAGAGATTTTTGACAAGGACTTGAACACTTGGGAAATTTACCAAGGAGTTCAAGGGAATTCGATAAAGAGATTTGACAAAAGATCAAGACCATTTTGAAAAGATAGGATAAACTATTGCTTTCTGCAAAGGAGCCTAAAACCCTACTTAGCCAAATATGCATGTAATGATAGGATCCACTTATATTCTACATAGTAGTGAAACTTGCCAATACAATTCAAATGTATTGACCCTTGTGGATGTAACTTGTATTGTTGCAGGTTTGATTGTTTTAGAGAAGATTGATTCATTAGGATTACAAAGTCTACAACCAACATGTTTGCCTGTGGCACTTTGAAGATGAAGGACCCCATGCTTATAGTTATTCCGCTGCAATGTAATGTAATAGCCAAATGAGCTATGTAAGATGTAATAAAATTATGTTATTCCTGGTTATAAAGTTATATTACGACCTTTGTTTCTTGATATTACATCTTAACTGTGGATGCTAGCTATTGATCCAGGGACTAGCATTGTAAACACAGGGGACTCCACCTTACCTTATTTTAAATGTTGGGTCACTCCTTCTACAAGTAAATATATTATTAGTATATGAATAAAATATTTAAAACAAGACTGAGTAGGAGAGAATTATCGGCCATAGCCGAGTCGTCGCTGGTGAAGTAGTACGCAGCCGTGAAGACAGAAAGTCGAAGCGGTTTGCAGTAGCGCGATCGATTAAACGACGAGATCTTCAAACCTTTGTAGAACGGAGTCGTCGTAATCTGCCGAGTGAGCTGAGCCTGCTTTAGCGGTACGTACATGCTCGCGTGCCCTACTTAATACGCCAAAGACTTGATTCTTCTCACGTGCAGACGTGCAGCACGATCGATTTGGTCCTCCAGCGCTCAAATAATTAATTACTCAATCATGTATAAATTGCAGGTATAAATTGCAGGTAAAGATTAGTATCCACGAGTAATTAACTATCTCAATCAGTAAAACCAGACATGAAGTAGTATTTCACACTAGCAATCGATCTGGATCACAGGAGTAATTTAAATAATGGAGGAAAATAGCACTTTACCGATCGATCAGCTGAGTTAAGGATTGCTCGCAATCGTCTTCCGTATAAAAGCTTCCTGTTGCACCTGATGCCAGGCGTTTTACCTGGATCATGGTCACGTTTCGCAGACTCGGTCGTCTGCCTTGACTTTGAATACGGCAGCGCAGATGAATAAGGTGATGGAGATCTTGCTGATGTTGATGAAGGATCTCGCCCGAATTATCACCCTCCAAGCATCGCTTGTCCCACGGTGGGCGCCAACTGTCGTGGTATTGCACGGCAGATGCTACTGGGGGTAGCTTACGTAGAGGGAGCAAGGCGACGTAGGAGAATCCGGGAGCGAGATTGGCACACGATGTACCCAGGTTCACGTCCCCTCGGTGGAGGATCGCTACGTCCTGCTATCAATCTAGTATATGATCATAGATTGGTTTACATGGGAGCCTCCGTAGGCGGAGGGAGAGACTAGGTCTAATCTATTGTGGGAGAGGATGTAATATGACCTCCCCCATGGGGTGCCCCTGGTGGCTTTATATATGCAGCAAGTTAGGGTTTACAAGTGCACTAATGGGATTTGTATTGGATTCGCCATCTTGGGCATCCAGTCGGCGCCACTCGTCTGGGTCCAACATGCGCCAGTCGCCGTATTGGGCGAGTCGACACGCTCTGGGCTTGGCTTCAGTCGGCTCGATCCAGCTGGTGAATCCTCTTCGTGGGTATACCCAATTGGTATTCCCCATCAGTAGTCCCCGAGCGCGTTGTCGATTCGATGCGGGCTTGAGGCAGGGCGTGGAGAGTCTTGATGATGGGTCGTGGCGAATCGGCGACGAGCTCCTGAACAGAGAAAAAAACCGTGAAGTGGGAGGTGGTCGGCGTGAACCAGTCGGTGATGGCCAGTTGGCGAAAGACGCGGGGTGTCGGTGAAGCCGCCAGTTGCGGCGAGTCCTCGAACGTGGAGCGTGTTGAGTCCCCGAGCGTGGCGAGTGTCAAGGTAGAGCGACCGGCGAGTGCCGAGTCGCCGAAGTTGGGCGACCGGCGAGTGGCGCTGTCTGTAGCGCGCCGAGTCCCCGAGCGTGTTGAGTACGCGAGGGCAAGTCCGTGGTGGCAAGTCCCGAGCGTGTTGAGTACGCGAGGGCGAGTTAGAAGTGGAGAGTCCCCGAGCGTGTTGAGTACGCGAAGGCGAGTCCGTGGCGGCGAGTCCCCGATCGTGTTGAGTACGTGAGGGCGAGTCCGCGGTGGCGAGTCCCCGAGCATGTTGAGTATGCGAGGGCGAATCCACGGTGGGGAGTCCCCGAGCGCGTTGAGTACGCGAGGGCGAGTCCGCGGTGGCGAGTCCCCGAGCCAGTTGAGTACGCGAGGGCGAGTCTGCAGTGGAGAGTCCCCGAGCGTGTTGAGTATGCGAGGGCGAGTCCACGGTGGAGAGTCCCCGAGCGTGTCGAGTACGCGAGGGCGAGTCCGCGGTAGAAAGTCCCCGAGCATGTCGAGAACGCGAGGGCGAGTCCGCGGTGGCGAATCCCCGAGCGTGTCGAGAACGCGAGGGCGAGTCCGCAGTGGAGAGTCCCCGAGCGCGTTGAGTACGCGAGGGCGAGTCCGCGGTGGAGAGTCCCTGAGCGTGTCGAGTACGCGAGGGAGAGTCCGCAGTGGCGAGTCGCAGTCGTGGAGCCATGCGTACATGCGGTATGCCTAGGAGTCAGCTATCTTAGTGTATGGTTTGTATGTTCTGTAATGTTACCGATCTTTCCCTGCGCGCTTTGGAATTTAGGTTAGGCTTATGTCAGATGAAGATCTGGTATTTGTCTAGCCCTGATCCCGGGTCATGACATGAACCCTTCAATTGCACACGGTAGTGTTTGGACTGGAGGAAAAAACTGAGTACAACCAAATTGCCGGTGCTACACTCGAGGGTATAACTGAGCACAACTAAGTGGCCAAGGTTAGACATGAGGAGGAAAACATGACGCACAATACGCATGTCACGGTGCACGGGGCGGTAGAGGACGCATGTGGCCGTGCACGGTGTAGTAGCGTACGCGGTTACGCGGTGCATGGTGGTGCAACGAAACGTCTCCTCCCTTCACCTTTATAGATGCCTCCTCATTCTCACTCATCACTCGCTCACTCACTCACGCAACCATATCCACTGTCCCATCAACTTCTGCAAACCCCCAAGAAAACCCCAATCACGCCGGCGATGGAGAAGAACAGCGCGGTGGCCATCGTTGCCTCCAAGGCGGCCAACGAGGAGGCGCCACGTCCCCATATAGGCCCCTATCGAGGCATTGAAGGAAGCCGCCATCCCCGTCCAGACCCCCTTGACTGCTTCCGCCGTAGCCGCCAGGGAGGAGGCCCCTGTACCCGTACAGGCCCCCGCCGTTCTCCTGCAGGTCTCGCACAGCTGGGACCCCTACGGGGACAATGATTACATCAGGCCGGATAACCCGTTCGACACCATCTTAGCCGACCCTTGGTAGGAGGTAACTAGGGTTTTCTCCCCTTCCTTTGTTCTTCCCCCATTTCCATTGTTGGATGCTAGATCGTGTGTTATTAGGGCTCAGATGTTCGTATTTTCAATTGTTGGATGCTAGGCATTTTTACAGTAGTTAATCCTCTTGTGTTAGATCTCGTATTTCGATGAATGCCCCTAGTTGGGATCAGTACTAGCAACGATCTGTAGTTGGGATTAGTATTCGATTTGGTATGAGATTTGGTGATTGGGGATTAATCAGGGGATCTCAATCGGTTAATTTATGCAAGAAATCAATTCCGATAATCACGATATCTCAATCTCATCCTTATTGCACGCTACTGTTTTTTGTAATAGGTAGATAGCAGCGATGTATTCAGCGACAACGAGTCTACGGACACCAAGACTCGTCAGATGCTGGGGAAGCTGAAGTCTGGCCAGTTCAACGGCTTCTTCGCCAGCGACGTCTACAGGTGCCCCTTCTGCACCAGGGGCCTTGCCACCGACTTCAACTCCCTCGTGAGGCATGCCGAGGATGTGAATACCTGCGGCCTGCAAAGAACGTCCATGCCTTCAGAGCCAAGCACCAGGATCTCAGTTTTTACCTCCGCAACCTCCAGAAGGTGGCCATCGAGGAGGGTCGCATGCCCCCATGAAGCCCAAGGCGCCCAAGGTAAGGGGACTAGGCAGCAAAAAGTGGAGGAAGCACTAGAGGGAGGAGGCGGAGGCCCTCCTAGCAGAGGCCATGAGGGGCCACTGATCTTGTGCTGATGCAGCTGCCATAAAGCAGCTTCTTTTGTTTTGTTGTCTGTGTTGAACTTGTAATCTGCTGCTGCTGAGCAGCCTAATTGTCGAACCTCGTTTAAGTACCGTACTATATAATCCTATATTAGCTGCTTTATTTACATCTCCTATGTTTATCTACATATTTGTAGTGCTGGTTAGATTTGCTGCTCTAGATTTGCTACCAGATTGGGAAAATTCAAGGGCCAAAAGGATCCATGAATAAAGAGAGAAGCTGCTCTAGATTCGCTGCCTTTTTGGGCAAAATAACAACTGTTAGCGACATAAAGGAGAAAAGGCGCTCTTAAAAAGGCCAATCATCAAAATAACAAAAAAGAAATCTTCTAATTTAGGCGACAGGGCACACGTAACTACCAAACGCGCCCCACATGGTCCCACACCACATCCCCCAAAACGCGTTCCCAACAAGCCGGCCCTACGCAGTCGAACATGAGGGGTCCTATTACGGGACCCGACTGAACATGGGCCGACCTGTCAGCATGTAACGGGGGGTCTTACTTGTCAGCACATAACGGCGAGGGTCCACTATGGGACCTACCTGAATACGGCCCCACTTGTCAGCACATAACGGGACCCGACGGAGAGCAAGTTTTAGACCAATGTGAGAGTTTGAGACAAGGAGCTGGGCAAAAGTGAGAAAAGGCTAAGCGGTTGGGAAAAAGTGAGTACAACTAACGAATTAGGGGCACGAAAATAGAAATCCCTAATAATAAACATTAATGCTAAACAAATATTAATATTAAATTTTAATACTAAATATTAATATTAAATCCTAAACATTAATACAAACATTAATACTAAACAAATATTAATAATAAACATTAATACTAAAAATATTAATATTAAACCCTAAACATTGCTACAAACATTAATATTAATAAAAAATATTCATATTAACCCCAAACATTGACACTAAATTAACCTCCGGAGAGATGGGCGGATGGAGGAGGCGAGCGCGCGCGACAAGGTTGGCGGCGGTGCGGGGCAGCGACACGGCGAGGCGGCCGGAGACGAGGGCGGCAGCGCGGTAATCGGGCAGCACCTCCCCGTTCTCCATGTCATATGGCCTTCGTCTTCCTCCAGGATTGATTTGCCAAGTGCTGGGTGGGTATGGTGGGGGCGGGCGCGTGCTTATATACCCCCCCTCTATTACCGCGTTAAGCCACAGCCCGGGACTGGAGACCCTTTAGTCCCGGGGCGTGGCTTAAACCGGGACTAAAGACCCCCCTCTAGTCCCGGGTCCAGCCCCCACCCGGGACTAGAGGTTATTTTTGGCCGCTTCGTTTTCACGAGCGGAGCCACCCTCTAGTCCTGGGTCCCCACCCGGGACTAGAGGTTTTTTTTGTAAATTTTCTTATTTTAATTCAAATTAAATAGAAAACTATGGAAATTAATATCTCCTATTGTATAAATCCAAATAATACAAATAATATGTCTATTATTATCATAAAAATATAAGGAATCTGAATATAACATCCATACATCTCTTTCCATCATGTATTAGTTATGCCATTTTCAAATCAAAATGCAATCACTATTTTTTCATATTTTTGAATTTGAAAAAACTTTCAACATGAAAATTGTTTGAATTTGAATAACTAATCCAAAAATATATTTTTTCTAAAATAGAGGGTTTTTTGTAATTTACTTATTTTTTCATTTATATAACTTAAATCAATTAGAAAACTTTGGAAATTCATGGCTCCTACTATATAAATCCAAATAATACAAATAACATGTCTATTATTATCATAAAAATAACGAGCATGAGAATATATCATCCATACATATGTTTGCATCATGTATCCATATTTTCTGTTTGAATAACTATTTGGGGGCCTTTAGTACTGGTTGGAGGCAATAACCGGGCCTAAGATATTTCCCGCCATTCTCAGAGCCGTCAAGCCATGCCGCCATGCTTTCCCGCCATTTATCTCCGCTTCCCGCCATGTTTTACCGCCCTTTACCTATATATCTAGGCCGACCGCCATATATGTCCACACACATCCATACCTTCCCCTCTCAAAACAATGGACACCACATACTGGGCAGTTCTGACCCTCGAGGAGACCGAGGCGTTGTTCGCCTCTAGCTACCCATGCCCGCCAGGCTACCAGCTGCCCGCCGACTGGATGCTGAGCGCTGGAGGGGTTCCTGTCCCTCTTTTACCTCAAGGTTCCGCACGCCAGGCGGCCATCACGAACCATTTCTACCTCGAGCTCACGATGGAGCAGCGGATGATCCCTATTGGGATCCCGACAATTACGACACCTGGAATGCCTTCTTCGCTAACCAACAGGAAAGGGAGATCGCCAGGTACGAGGGTGACGGCCCTCCCTCGGTGAACCACAACGAAGCCAGCCTCCACCTATGGTGGGCGAACCGTACTATCGTCGGCTTGATGTGCTACATCGCGCAGGGAGATCATCCTCGCCCGTGGTGCCTGCACCCGCCACAGAACCATAAGAAGGGGGGAGTGGTGAAGACCGCGGGTGTAGCAGCGTCGTCATCCAGGAGCCCCTCCCACATGTGTCGTTAATCCGTGCTCGGAGTGGAAGGTGCCCCCGGAATAGGCTATGGCTAGGCTGAGGATCCAGCCGCGTGCGCCTAGCGACGACGATGATGACGAAGACAAAGATGACCCTAAAGCTATGTACTATAGGTCTATATATGAGCATGACTAAAGGGGGCCTTTAGTCCCAATTCTATAGTTCCGATTTTAATATTAATAAATGTATTGAGTGTTAGTCTCGGTTTGTGGCTGGAGCGGGACAATACGGGGGGGTTCTTTAGTCCCGATTCCGTAGTCCCAGTTTGGAAACCGGGACTAATGGGCCGTTTCCTACTATGACTTACCCGGACTATGAAGATGTTGTTCTATTCTTGTGCCGGGGAGCTAACTAATTTCACATAGGGAGTGCCTCTATGACCAGCAATGTGGAGATGCCTGAGGACTAGGTCCTTAGGAATCTCCATAGAGCTGGTCGTAGTGTTGTCCCTTCTCTCGCACACCATATTGCAATTTATAACTTCTCTAACTAGATCAATACACCTAGGAGCTAACTAATTTCACATATTATGGAGTGCCCTATGACTAGTAATGTGGAGATGCCTGAGGACTGGATCCTTAGGCATCTCCACAGAATTGGCCGTAGTGTTGTCCTTGCTCTCGCTCACCATCTTGGAGATGCCCAAGGACTCATAAGGATGCCTATTTATAGATTAAGTAGCACGACATAGTATCCACACTCACGATATAATGTCGACACTCAGCCTTGTCATTAGTGCTGCCACCCACCGAAATAGTGTCACCACTCACTGTCATAGTGTCGCCACTCACCGAAATAGTGTCACCACCCACCAGCATAGTGTCGCCACTCACCGAAATAGTGTATCCACTCACTGGCATAGTGTCGCCAATCATGTTTTGTCCCGGTTGGAGACACTATCTGGGACTAAATATGCTCGTGCCGGCCCCATCCTACCGCAACCCCTTAAGTCCTGGTTGTTTTATCCAACTAGGACTAAAGATGGACCTTTCCCTCTGTTTCCCGCCATGTTATTCTTTAAGTCCTGGAGTAAGGATATTTCCCGCCATTTTTCCGCCCTTTCCCTCCATTTCCCACCATGTTTTTCCCGCCCTTTCCCTCCGCTTCCCGCCATGTTTTCCCATCGCTATATGGTTGCATTGGACTTCAGGGTCTTCGATACCTGGCAGGTTCTTCAGGGATCTCACCCGAGCTATGCTCGTGTGATGGTTCCTTCTGTTTGGGTGTTCACCTCCCGCGTCTCAGGCATGTGGACTCGTCGTTCGGTTTGATTGAGCAAGATGTATTAGGTTTCATGGCTTTGTGAGACGGGAAAAAATCGAAACAGGCATAAGAAATTCAAAAACGGTCCAAACAATGTAAATCCTTCAAGTGGTTTCATATTATGTGACATAGTTGCAAGGAAAAATACCAAACTTGGTATATTGATTATGTCTCGAAAAAACCTTCACAAAATGACCTATCATGTTCGAGGTTTCATGGCTTTCGGTCCAAATGACCAATGTTATGTGCGCAGTCGTGGCATAGTTTGTGATACTATGACCATATTGTGCATGCATGTGGATCTTGGGATGGCGAATAATGTTGCAAGAGGAAATTTTCCTTTTCGTCGCACAGAAAAGCCATTTTCCATTTTCCGGGCGCAAAAAACGGGGCATTTTGTGAAACAACCACCAAAGTGTTGTTACGGAATGCTACCACCCCATTTTTCTAAAATACTAGACCACATTACATGGACGATCTCCCAACCAGGAGATCTTAAACCTTTCCGTCCTTCCCGGGTGAAAAAGACAAATGTCTGTCGAATCGGTAGGAAGTGGGTCTGGTTTGAACTATAGGTACATGATCTAACGCTCGTGATTGTTTGAAAAAAATCATTTTTAGACACACAATATGATGTTTCTTCATAGATCCAATGCAAGTTCTAACGAGGCTCATCCCCTATCTCCATGCTCGTCGTTTTGACCATAGTTTGAAACGGTAACTATTTAGAATGCTTGGGAACAATACATTACATAAATGTTTTCTTCTGAGTTTTCATAACATAGTTACATAAAATGTTTAATACATTATTACACATAATTTCTTCATGTGTGTCCCTTTCTGATTGCGCTATAACCATGGAGCATCTTCATTCATTAACAGGGTTGTTGGATCAGTGTTCACTGTGAAGGGCGGAATTTCATGAAACTTATCACAATCTTCTAACATGTCTATCTTGTCCTCCACTCCCACGATGTTTCTTTTCCCTGAAAGAACTATGTGGCGCTTTGTCTCATCGTCTGATGTATTATTTTGCTTATTTTTTCTTTTTTTCTCGGTTTGGTATACATGTCCTTCACATAGAAAACCTGAGCCACATCATTGGCTAGGACGAATGGTTCGTCTAAGTACCCAGGATTGTTGAGATCCACTCTTGTCATTCCATACTTCTTGTCTATCTCAACCCCTCCTCCTGTCATCTTGACCCATTTGCACCGAAACAAGGGTAACTTAAAAGTAGGTCCATAGTCAAGTTCCCATATCTCCTCTATGTAACCATAATATGTGGTCTTTGAACCATTGTTGTTTGTTGCGTCAAATCGGATACCACTATTTTGGTTGGTGCTCTTTTTATCTTGGCGATCGTGTAAAATGTATACCCATTTTTCTCGTACCCTTCGAAGATGGTGACCTGGACAACAAGTATAGATGATCTCCAAGAGTGTTGTTTTTTATGAGATGTTGCAACCAACCGCCGAAAGTCTTCATGTGTTCATCTCTAATCCAGGAGTCATGCTTTCTAGGGTTGTTGGAGCGTAAAATTTTCTTGTGTTCCTCGATATACGGGGCCGCCAACGTGGAATTCTGTAGAACTGTATAATGTGCTTCAGTGTAAGAATGTCCATCGCTACATATTATTGATTTACTTCCTAGAGTGCCTTTTCCACTCAGTCTCCCCTCATGCCGCGATTGAGGAAGACCAATCGGGTTAAGGTCAGGAACAAAGTCAACACAAAACTCAATGACCTCCTCTGTTCCATAGACCTTGGAGATGCTTCCTTCTGGCCTAGCACGGTTACGAACATATTTCTTTAAGACTCCCATGAACCTCTCAAAGGGGAACATATTGTGTAGAAATATAGGACTGAGAATGGAAATCTCTTCGACTAGATGAACCAGGAGGTGTGTTATAATATTTAAGAAGAATGGTGGGAACACCAACTCGAAACTGACAAGACATTGGACCACATCATTATGTAACAGTGGTAGCTCTATAGGATTGATTATCTTCTGAGAGATTGCATTGAGGAATGCACATAGCTTCACAATGGGTACTCGAACATAATCTGGTAGAAGCCCTCTCAATGCAATCAGAAGCATTTGCATCATAATCACATGGCAGTCATGAGACTTTAGGTTTTGGAACTTTTTCTCTGCCATATTTAATATTCCCTTTATATTCAACGAGAAGCCATACGGGGCCTTGATACTACTCAAGAATTCAAACAAGATTTCATTCTCTTGTTTGGTAAGAGCGTAGCTGCCATGACCTTCCAACCATTCTAGATGTAGGGCTTCTGGGTCTTTCATATGGTGCTAGTCCTTCCGTGCTTCCAGTGTATCTTTTTTCTTCCCATACACGCCCAAGAAGCCTAGCAGGTTCAAGCAAAGATTCTTTGTCACATGCATCATGTTGATTGCAGAGCCGACCTCTAGGAATTTCCAATAGGGTAGCTGTCACATCCCAAGATTTTCCAAATCTTGTAATGTGAAAAATAAATGAATAAAATAAAACTTGGTTGCAGGGTGAGAAGAAACTTTTTGAATCCATTTGGAAACTTTCAAAACCTATTGGATCAAATAAATCCTAAAGGGATTTAAAAAGTTAAATAAACAATAAACTTAAAAAATATATTTAAAATTACTATTTTTGGATCTTTTAATAAAAGGTTTTGGTTATCAAAAGAAAAGGTGGATTTATAATTAAAGATTATTTTATAGAGCCAAATTAAATCTTGGCCAAGTTTTTGAAATAAAATGTTTTGTTTTGATAAAAATAGTAAAGGTTTATTTAAATAAAATAATAAGGATTTAATATCCAAGTTTGTTAAAAATAAAAAGGTTTTACTATTTTAATTAAACACTAAAACTTATTTATTTATTCTAAATAAGTTTTCCAAGTATTCTTTATTTTCAAATAAAACCTACTGAATGGTTTTGGTATTATTTTGGTTTTCAAATAGAGTTTTGAAAATAAATAAAACAAACCCTATTTGATTTAATAATTAAGGTCCATTTTATTTAATTATTAATGGATCCTAAAATAAAATGTTATTTTATTTTAAACAAGTATTTCAAGTATCTTATATTTTCAAATAAAACCTACTGATTTGGTTTTGAAAATATTTAGTTTCCAAATGGAGATTTTATTAAATAAATCAAAACCTATTTGATTAAATAACTAAAGGTCCATTTTATTTAATTAATGAATGGATCCTAAAAAGAATAAAAATATTATTTTATTTGGGATTTGGTTTATGTTGATAAACAGAACCAAAAACTCATTACAAGTGTGGTGATTGTTTGAATTGTTTGAATGTTTGAATAGTTGATTGAAATTCAAAACAGAATTTGATTTGGGAAAAAGAAAAAGATTCAGAACTAGAAAAAAATAGGAATCAGGTCGACCCAACCCAGCAGCCCAGTTTAGGCCCAACTCCAGCCCACCTTTCTTTCCCTCAGCGAAACATTGTTCACTCGATCACGCACCCATACAGACGATGACAAGTGGACCCCGTCCCCTCACTTCCTTTCTCACTGACCAGCGGACCCCACCCCTCCAGCTCACCGTCTTCAACCCCGCGACCAATTCTTCTCCCGTCTCTGCCACTGATTTCGCGTTGTCAATTCGCCTTAATGCCGCGATTAAACCTCGCAGTGATCACGCGTGATAAATCCCCTCTTTCTCCTCTTCCATTCCCCCCAAACACCACGCCTCGAGAGCCACCAGGCTGTCTCAAATTTCTTCTGCACCGCCGCCGTCTCCGACGAGGTTCTCGGCCAATTCCGGCCACACCTCGCCGCCCCTCAACTCCCTCTGCATGCGAGCTTGTTCTACATCGCCTGGCGTACCTCCCAGCGTCAACTGCTTGGCCGCGGCCACACCAGACGCTCGGCTTCGTCAACATCTGAGCACCACCGACGTCGCGACTACTCCGGCAAAACCTCCCTGGTAAGCTAGACCGCCCCGAACCCTCTCAATGACACTCCCTTACTCCCCATGCTCGTACGCATCTAATGCTCCCTTCCACTTGCCTCGGCGCGACCTGCAACTCCGTCCCCGACAACCTCCAGAGGCACCCGCCGCTCGCAGCAACTCCGGTGAGAAATTATCACTACCCTCGTACGCCCCTTGCTTCCCCGAGAGCATGTTGAGCATCAGCATCGTTCAGCGAACCAGGTGAGCACCCTCTCCCTCCTTCTCGCTTCCTGCAACACCGGCGACACCACTGTCAAGCCGCCGCCGCCGCGCGTCAGAGTCCAGCGCCGCCAGTTCTAGGTCATTAGACTAGGACCGTTGGATCTTGATCCTGAGGCTTAGATAGGACCATTAAAACCGAAGGGGTATGCGATATGTGCCGCACGATCTGACTTGATCCAACGCGCCAGAGGAGTCGATCCAACCGAAACAGTATGGACGAATCAGAACGCGCCGCGTGTCACTGGATGATTTAAAATAGAATTTGAAATCAGATTTAAATACCATTTTGAAACCCTTGTAACTTTTGATCTACACGTCCAAAATTTGCAAACTTTATATCAATGGAATCAGTGAGACAAGCCCTAGCTAACCATGCCATTTGTTTAGTAAAAAGCTTCTGGAAAAATGTTTGTTTTGGCAGAAACATTTGTATGCTTGTTTAGATTGTAAAAATTGTTCAAAAATGATTTTGGGGATAAAATCTTTGGCAAATGGTGTGATTTGAACCTACTGACCATAGTAAACACTTTGTGGTTTCAAAAATGTATTTGGTGAAAGAAAATAATGATTCTTTGATTTAAAACCATTTCTAGGCAAATAGAAATGTGGTTTATTTATTAAAAATGGTTTTGCAAGAAAACCTTTGGAAATTTTTTTGTTTTAAACTCTCTGACCCTAGACACTAAGTTTTATGGTTTGAAAACATATTTTGTGAACCCTATAGATTAATGCCTTAGTAAAAATATTTCTACACCACATAAAATGATACTTTGTTTTGAAAATGGTTTAGGAAGTGAGACTTCATGCAAATGACTTTGCCACTTTACAAAATGACCAATAGATGTTTTCAAATGTTTATGACCCATTAGGAACCACTTTTTCAAACAAAACAAAGCTTGGCATGCTTTCATGCATTACTTTGACTCTGTCATTTTATGTGATGTTTTGCTTGATTGGTAGATTGAGTTTGTGCCTTGTTTGATTGGATTGTAGTGACTTGAAGAGTGTGATTGTTGCAAGGACAAGGAGTGAACCCATACTCTACCAAAAAGGCAAGTGATGCTTCATAATTTTTGTCCCATTACTTTCTCAATGCATTAGTGATTTTCTCTAAGTAAAACTTGCATGAAATTTGGCTAAGTATAAACCTTGCTATAGGAAAACCTAGTAGATGAAACTTTAGTAGAAATCTTCCTAAGTTAAGATTGCTATTACTATCAAGCTTATCCTAGCTAATAGAAAACAAGGGTGGAAATATATTCACACTATGGAAAAATTTCTAAGTCTGAGGACTTGTGTATTTGTTTAATAAAACAACTAAGTTAATGAATCACCTGGGTGGAATGGTAATTGCTTGGTGGATTTTGGTTGAGTGGTTCACAAGGCCCATGTCTATGGTTTACCTTGTGTATCTCACTTGTGGATGGCCACCCAGGAACAAAGAGATTTGAGATGTCAAATGTTGAGAAGCTTCAAGTGCAGCCACTTGGCATTATGGGCTCTGCCTGGATCATATAGGTTGCAAGAACTTAGCCATATGGACAGTGGGTGGTAGAGTTTGATAGGTTGGAACACGTCCATTTTTGGTCTAAGGGAAGGCTTCTGAAAGATCTTGTCTTGGGAAACCAAGTCTTGTGGGAAAGTGCACAACCTCTGCAGAGTGTAAAATCTAAGTACTTAGACATGTCCCTGGTAAAGGACAATTTGAGCATCAAGACATGGAAGCAATCAAGGATCTCATCATTCAAATTTCTAAGTTAAAAACTTGTGGTTGAACAAGGGTTAAAGAATCTTCAATCTCTGTTGAGAAAAATGTTTTTGTCAAGCAAAAACTTAGTGTTTTCAAATGTTAGGGAAAATCTATTTTGAGCAATGCAAGCCTCAACTCCACTTAGCCAAATGCATATAGATGATAGACTCCACTATACCACCATAGTATCACTTGCCAATACAATTCAAATGTATTGACCCTTGTGGATGTAACTTGTTATGTTGCAGGTTGATTGATTTAGTGAAGTGTGTTGATTAGGATTACAAAGTCTACAACCAACATGTCTGCCTGTGGCACTTTGAAGATGAAGGACCCCATGCTTATAGTTATTCCGCTGCAATGTAATGTAATAGCCAAATGAGCTATGTAAAGATGTAATAACATTATGTTATTCCTGGTTATAAAGTTATATTATGACCTTTGTTTCTTGATATTACATCTAAACTGTGGATGCTAGCTATTGATCCAGGGACTAGCATTGTAAACACAGGGGACACCACCTTATGTTATTAAAGGTTGGGACCCTCTACAGTAGCTCCCAAAATATAGATTTCTTCTTCCACATGGGTGCGTGTCCGTCAGCATCCATCGGAACAGATTTTCTGCCAGGACCCTTTCCAAAGGTTACTATTTGATCCAAATTTTTGAACATATCAAATATATCAGCACCAGTACGTTCTTTAGGATTTGTCTGGTGACATGCCTGACCATTGAAATGTTTGCCTTTATTTCTTAAGGGATGCTTAGCCAAAAGAAATCGACAATGCCCATTGTACACATTCTTCTTACAATGTTCCAAATATATACTTTCAGTCTCATCTAAATAGTGTGTGCATGCATTGTATCCCTTATTTGTCTGTCCTGAAAGGTCACTAAGAGCAGGCCAATCATTGATTGTTACAAAAAGCAACGCTCCGAGGTCAAATTCTTCCTGCTTGTTCTCATCCCACACATGTATGCCGGGTTTGTGCTACAACAGTAAAAGTTCTTCAACTAATGACCTTAGGTACACATGAATATCGTTGTCGGGTTGCTTCGGGCCTTGGATCAGCACTGGCATCATAATGAACTTCCGCTTCATGCATAACCAAGGAGGAAGGTTATAAATACATAGTCACGGGCCAGGTGCTGTGACTGGAGCTCTGCTCCCCAAAAGGATTCATGTCATCTGTACTTAGACCAAACCTTAAACTCCTTGCGTCATCTGTAAAGCCCGGGTACTTTATATCGATTTTTCTCCACTATGACCCATCAGTGGGGTGTCTCAACATCCCGTCTAACTTACGTTCCTCTTTGTGCCATCGCAACAACTTGGCGTGCTCTTTATTTTTGAATAAACGCTTCAACCGTGGTATTATAGTGTAGCATCCCAATTGTCTAA
Organism: Avena sativa; assembly: GCA_916181665.1. Lineage (NCBI taxonomy): Eukaryota > Viridiplantae > Streptophyta > Magnoliopsida > Poales > Poaceae > Avena > Avena sativa. The sequence goes on from OV702296.1 coordinate 227,428,731, forward strand.
CAATTGTAATGCTACTTGGTCTAGTAATATAATGGCTACTTCCTATATATAATTGTTGCATCATAATTATATCATGCTCATGTCATCATGCCACCTTGCATTTGAGCATCATATAAAACCCTTTTTGTTGGTTCTTCTCTCATATGCATTGTAAATTGTATTTGCCTCTTGATATTGTATTTGGGTATTGATATAATGTTTAATGCCAAATTAAACATGTAATATATGTTTTGAAATCAGAAAAATGTGAGGATTTCAAATATGCCCTTCAAAATATATTTTGAACACTTTAAATTCCGAGTTGATTAAAATTACAATAAAATGCCCCTTTGCCTTAATTAATTAATAACTTTTGTTTTATAACTCCGAATTTGACAAATAATATGTCTAAAATGATCAGCTCGACGAGACCTTTCTGTTTATGCATTCCATGTTCTGAATTGCAGCATGCATCACATAAATATAAAGTATACAGCAACTTATTGAGGATAAAAGGTGACTAAAACTCCATAAAATGTTTTATTCTTGTATTCCACACCTCACCCATGCCATGCTACATTATTGCCATGCAAATTGTGCATCATTCATCATGGCACGATTGTTTGCTTGTCGCATTTTAATTCATATGCTTGTGCACTTTATTTATGTTGGCCCTTGTTTGTTTGGTTCTTCTTCGAATAGACGCTGAGCAGGGGATATATCAAGAAACCCAGGAGCACTACCCAGATCCGTCCCTCGCTTCAACTGAGCTGCCAGGCAAGCACTACCACATGCTTGCATACATATAGTACCTATTGCCTCTATCTTATTCTTGCATCATTGAGTCGCGATTGCATTAAACTGAATCCCAAGTACTGCATAGCCTTTACTTTTAAACCCCACCGAAGCTTGTTCCTCCATCCCATGAGCCATTACTACAGGAGTTGTTTGAGCCATGCGGGTCGTAGAACAGCATGTGTAGGGTATGTGAGTGTCTGTTGGATAACGAGGTACCTATACAACTTAACCTGAGTAGTAATGGGATAACTAATGAAAGTGGCATCGGTGAGCAACATCTGTTATTTGGTTTTTCATGCTCACTTGTGTCCCGTAGGACCCCGAGTACTTGATTCATGTTCCTTGAATATTCGCGCTATCCACATCCGGGAGGCTTATGAACCCCCCTGAGCCAGAGCTTGATTCATTCTTATTTCTTGGGGCCACAATTAGTTTGGGGCTTTATTACTATCCTGTACTTATGCCATGCTTTACTGCTTTAATTACGATTGTGCGAGGAGCACCTGTACTGTTTAGGATCGTGACACGTTTTCGCTGTATCGACAAGCCCAGTCACACTTTCGGGTTCCCAGTCGTTTACAGCCGTCCACAAAAACCTTGAGTCCGTCTCGGAGCCGGCCAACTTCGTTGCGGGTAGCTTAATGGGGTGGCCCCCTGAAATATTTCTGAATCCTGTGATCGCTTTGTCGTGAATGCCTCGTTGGGTTTTGATTTGGTTTTTCCGAGGTTGATCGAGTGTGTGTTTCTATTTGTGCACCCCTGCAGGGTAAATCTTTCTGAAAGCCGTGTCCGCGGTTATGGACGACTTGGAGCACAGTTTCTCGATCATAGACAAGTATAACTAAAGTACCGCTTTTAATTTTGACTAAGTACCTGACTAGTAAATAGTGCAACACTCATGGAATGGATAATAAAACTGCCAACGGATGGGGGGCTGTTTCGTCCGCTTCCTCGTTGGTAAGCAAGGAGGAGGATGGATCTGTTGATATTACTGTTATAACTGTTGTTACTAATTCACGGACATCCGTCTATCTATGGTTAGGCGGATGGTTAGCGAGTATCTATAGAATTGTTAGGTATTATCTTTTGCTGCAATTGCGTCACCACAGGTTGTGTCCCCTTTAGAGGCATAAAGACTTGCTGAGTACCCCTAGGGTCTCACACGATAAATTGTTTGGTTCAGATGAACAGGTAAACTCGCAAGATGGATACTGGGTGGAGGAGACGGACGATGTGGGCAACGATCATTCGGTGTAGAGATTCCGGGAACGGGGATCCGTGAGATCTGTGGGCGGGATGTGTTTATTTATGGGGCATCTTATGCCGATTTGCTTCTTATCCGTACTCGGATCTTGTTTTCCGCTTCCGCCTGATGCTCTGATGTTTGATGTATGAGGAGATATCCTGAACTATTATATCTATCTAGGATATTTGGATCTTGCCGTATGGCGTTGCAATATTTCTATTTCTTTTAGATGGAATGGCTCTAAGGACTGTTGTATGGTGGCTTGCATACATACTCATTTGTATATGTAGTTGATCCCTTCGTCTACCGATTACGCCGCTCGTTCTTGTCCCGATGGTTGGAAATGGTTAGGACGGCCGAAAGGTCTACCTGTGAGTGGCATTTGGCCCCACCATACTATTTTAACCATTTCCACTCATCCAGGCTTGTAACTAAGAGCGTAATTCACCGAGGTAGTTACAATTGGTATCAGAGCCATCCCGCCCTTCAGGGTCTCAGCCAAATGGTCGTTGTCAGTCTAGCAAATATTTTTGGTAGCTATGTATACTAGGGAAAAATAAACCGCGAGAGTAGGACTGCTTCCACTTTTCTTCTTACCCACCCACCACCCTTTTCTGGTAAGGAAGTGTAACATTTTCAATCCTCTTCTTAAAATTCAAACTAGGATTCACGTGTTCTGGGTTTCCGTAGTACCATAGAAAGTGTGTGTGTGTGTAATTCCTTGTCTATCTGTTGCATCCAATTTGTTATCATAATCTGCCTTTGGTTATCAACTGTTGGTACAGTCCATACTGACAGGCTTTTGCAAACCGGCGCGATCTATCTGACTCCTTGTTAACCGGCGCCATCTTCTTAAGGGTGTTCTCCCTTCCAGCATGCTTTCACAGAATGTGGAGTTGCTAATCTCTATCTGATAAGTGATTTTGTGCATCTATTGGTATTTTAATGCCGAAAAATGCGGATTTTTTTTTCTTTGATACATCTGTGCTCCCACACTCCTTTTCAGTCGTGTGTGAAACATTATCTATCTCCCTTTTATCAGCATGTCCATGCTAACTCATTCTTTTGTCACCGGCGCTTAATCCTGGAGTTTTATTTCATCTCCAATTCGCTTGGGCTAATTACATAACATGTGTCGATCCGATGCTGGTGATTGTAATTTGGTTCTCGGCATAGCTATATGACACTTATCATGAGTGGAATATGGAAAATGCAATCACCACTATCCTCTAAATGGTGACGGTTATCTCCTGTGATTTTGAGTACACCGTGATCATATCTATGCATATTCAAGCATCTTTGGCAATCCGGAGTCTCAAAGCACTACGGCGGTCTATCATCTGTCCATCATTCTGCACATCTTTTTGAACTCCATATCTGTAAAATTCTCTTTGAGACGAGGGAATTGCATATTTTCGTCTCTGATAGCTTTGCTTAAGGTATGAGCTATCATCGGTTCTTATCCAAGATCTCTTTATCTTTGTAACCGGTGATCCGATCGACAATGTGAACCAGGTGACATCTCTTTTTCTTCCGAAGGACCAGATAATCTATTCTTCCAGTGCATCTTCTTCAACACGAACCCGTGCTCTTAATATTGATCTTTCTAAGAGCGTTGAGCTCAGGAAGTGTTCGAGCATTTGTTCGTTTCTATTGCCTTTTGAACTTGGTATTCTGGGAATATCCTGTTAACCCATGGTGGTATATGTTGATAATATGCTTGCCTATTCGATATCTATGGAAGGACATGGAAGATCATCTGTGTCTCTTTCTCTCAAGCTTCGTGAGCACTGCCGTGTGCAAAGTTCCCAAAGTGGAAATTCTGGCTTCTTGAAGTCACCTATCTCGACCACGTCCTTCTGCTAAATACATTACTTCAACTCTGGAATCAGCAAGTCCATTGTTAATTCCATCCTCCATCTTCAACCAATCTGGAGTTATTCCTTGTTGGCAAGTTATCATCGTCGTTCCGCTAAAGATTTTCCTCAAGACCGCTAAATCTCTCTCAATCATTTCAAGAAGAACATGGAGTTCTTTCACCTCAGTCTCGTCAAGTAATCTCTTGAAACCCTCTCGCTCTATCGTCTATGCTCAATTCACCGGAGGCCATGAAGACCTTCCAGATCTTGTATCCTTCTGTTCAAGTTGGTGCTATCTTTTTCCTTATCTGTGGAATCTTGCAGTTGTCTCCGTGATCTTCCTTCATATCTTTCCGGTGGTTTGGTACTTCCGACATGACGACAACATCATCATCTTTATCTATCTATGAATCCGGCGAATCGTTTCCATCTATCCTTGTTTTCTAACGAAGTTCCATGAGTTTTTGTCAATACCTTCAGTCTGTTTCGGTAGTTGGGTTGCATGGTTTTCTTATTCATGTGCGGAGTAATGCTTTGAGTGCGGGATAGAGTAGCTACCATACCACTACTCTTATCATTCGCTCTTGTACATTGAATTGGTGAATTAATGTGATTTCACTCATTCCACGGAAGTTAGAAGTGGCCTTTATCCCTCGATACTTTTACTTCCGTCTTTGTTTTTCCGGAGTGCTCTCTCGAAGAAAGTAATTAATAACCTCTTGTTGGTGGTCTGTCTATTCTAGATGGAGCAAAATCTTCAATTATCTAGTGGAAACAAACGCAAACTCTTTTCTGTCCTCGTCATTCTACCGATGCTCGGCATCCCCAAACAAGATGAAAGGAAACTATCTCTCTCTTTGTTTCATCAATTCGTTTTCTGTGGTAAAGCCAATTATGGTTGATGCCATCAGCCGCAAATCTATTGCGATAGCCTCAAGGCTAAAGAAAGCAATAAGTATCTCTACAATAAACTCCAGATCCTCCATATTCTTTGCTTCTCGGGATTCCAACATGATCTGGCTTCACATCCGTCTCTGGAAGTTATATCTGCGCACCTCAATTGCGTGATCCTGTGGTTCTTACCAGCGCAAGAAGAATCTAATCCGATGATGTCTAACTAAATCTTTCTGTTGATATCAAGGGACTCTATTGTTTGAAGGCAATATTGTTTCCGTACTTCATTTCTCAAATCCGAGAGAAGATACGATGCTATCGTCATAGTGGTTCAAAACCTCTCCAACCTAGTCTTCCGGCGACACAAAGATTCATCCTCTCTAGTATCGATAAATCTTTAATCTTAATGATGTGTCTTTCTTTATCCATGATACATCATCTTGTCCTTTCTTTCACAAGTGGTTCTATTCTTATATCATGTTTCTTGAGAAAACCGGAGCTATGTTCATCCTATCCTTCTTGTCTCACGACAATCCTTCAACTCTTCTAACCGTTTTTCTCAAGCAAAACGCAAGACTCGCAACAAGTCTGGCAAGTTTTTCAAGGTGTAGTGGTCGCACCATTCCATGGTTCATCAACTTGGGAACGTGAGGGTCACCTTCGTTCGAACACCCGCCTCTCCTTGTGTTATTTTCTTTTTTCCTAGGAATCTCGGGGCGAGATTCTTGTTTAGTGGGGGAGAGTTGTAGCATCCCAATTGTCTAACAATTGTAATGCTACTTGGTCTAGTAATATAATGGCTACTTCCTATATATAATTGTTGCATCAAAATTATATCATGCTCATGTCATCATGCCACCTTGCATTTGAGCATCATATAAAACCCTTTTTGTTGGTTCTTCTCTCATATGCATTGTAAATTGTATTTGCCTCTTGATATTGTATTTGGGTATTGATATAATGTTTAATGCCCAAGTTGAGTTGGGGGCATATCTTTTATTCCACTTCCACCACCTCTCTTTGTCACCACCTTATACTTCCACCATTCCAATAACCCATGAGCTTGTAATTCTTTTCCTTTGGCATTTAAATCTAGCTCATGTGGGTTGGGATGGATCCACTTCTACTTTCCACATGCCCTCACACTAGCATCATGTTGTTTCCACATTATTAATATGTGGAGCCACCTTTGCATGCTTTGTGAGTGGAACCCCTTTTTCTAGTTTCCATATGGATTATTATGAATGTATGCTCATGTTGGAATATTTTTGAGACTATTAAACATCTAGTGGAATATACACACTAGCAAGTCCCAATTATGTTCAAATATGGTCATCTCCATCTACTCCACATGGGGCATCCTTTTAATTCTTTTAGCTTGGCTTTATTCCATATTTTTGGAATGCATATGCACAAATGCCATGATTATTTATTCTGTTTTCACAAGAGTAAAACATGGCATTTAATGTTTTGCATGGGCCATGCAACCAACACCACCATTCTTTCTCCTTTGGTTTTTCTTTGGATTTTGAGTGAATCCTTTCTTTTGTGAGCTTCCCTTTCTCTCTTATTCAAAACCCCCTCATCTTGATCTTGTGTTTGGATCATGTTAAAACCCTCACACCACCTCTTCTCTCAACTCACTCTTCTTATCCATCATCACATCCTCCACCCTTGCTTGATCTTAGTGGATCACCCCTAAACCCTAACCTCTCTCTAACCCCTCTCTCTCCAAACCAAAACCCTAACCCTCTCCATTAGTCTCACCATGCCGAGTAACCCTAGCTGCTCTCTCTCTTTCTCTGCCAACCAGGACCCACCCCCATCTACCCCAACCTGCCGAGCTACCCTCCCTAACCCTAACCACCCTAGACCAAGCCAAACTACCCCAACCCTAGCTAAACCCGACCCTCTCTCTCTCTCTCTCTCTTTCCTCTGCCAGCCAGGCCCACACCCGAGCCAGCCTCTCAGCCTCGCTGTCCCCACTTGCAGTCACACCCTAGGCCGAGCCCCAGCTTGAGCACGTGAGGAGGAGAAGGAAGAAAAGGTGCCGAGCCACCGTTTTGCCCTTCCCCGCTCCCACACGGCACCCACGCCTCTCCCTCGCCTTATACTTTTCCCCACGCCTCCTCTCTCTCGCCAGATCCACCCCAGTTCCTCACCGTCCCCTGTTGCTAGCCTACCTGCCACCCTCGCCGGCGATCTCGGCCACCCCGTAGCACCGGTGCTGGAGAAGAGGAGAAGAGGAGCCGTGTGTCGAGGAGGGTCGAGGAGACTCCTAGAAGGCCGCCTGTACCTGTCGCGGAGGAGGAGAAGGACCAGAGACGAGGATCATCGTCGAGCCCGACACAAACCCTAGCTCGCCGTCCGCTAGCATCGTCGTCGCTCTCCTGCGAACCAAGCCGATCCAACGCCACCGAGAGCCCTGCGGTGAGCCCCTCTCCCTCCCTGGCATGATCCGTCTCGCTGTCGTCGTCTAGTGCCGCCGTTCGTTTCGTCGAACAGACTGCGCGCGCTGTCGGCCACCGCGTCTGCTCGCTCCCGCGCCGCGATACGACCTATCTAGCCGCCAGCCGCTCCTCTGTCACCAGCCCGCAACCTACCGCACCGGCTCGCACCCCCAGCGCACACCCTCGCGTCCCCAGTTCGATCCCCACGCGCCGCGCCCTGCGTCGGTCGCGCACCGGTCCGTCCGCAGGCGCGGAGAAGATCCACAGTACGGGCGTCCTTTTTGCAGATAGCCCCTTCTTTTATTCTTCGCCTCAACCCGCGGTACGTAGAGCCCCACCAGTCAGCCGCCCTGTCCTTTTTACAAAGAGCACCCCGTAGAACCTTAGCCTTAACCCGCGGTCCGGTACCCCCCTCCTGTCAGCCACGTCTTGATCAACCACTGTCACGTGGGCCCGTGGCCGCTGGCCCCACCTGTCATTCGCAGAGGCTAGGTAAAGCCGCGGTGGGAAAAACTTCTCTGTGCGCGTGTTGTCCTAGTCAGCCACTGGCCCACCCGTCAGCGACTGGGTCTGTAACTGGCTGAATAACAAAAGGTGTCTGTTTTTCTGTTCTAATTTAAACTTTTCAAATTTGTTTTAAAATCCAAATTTAAATCTGTTTTCAAATAACTTTTAAAATATAATTCCAAATTAAATATGTAATATATGTTTTGAAATCAGAAAAATGTGAGGATTTCAAATATGCCCTTCAAAATATATTTTGAACACTTTAAATTCCGAGTTGATTAAAATTACAATAAAATGCCCCTTTGCCTTAATTAATTAATAACTTTTGTTTTATAACTCCGAATTTGACAAATAATATGTCTAAAATGATCAGCTCGACGAGACCTTTCTGTTTATGCATTCTATGTTCTGAATTGCAGCATGCATCACATAAATATAAAGTATACAGCAACTTATTGAGAATAAAAGGTGACTAAAACTCCATAAAATGATTTATTCTTGTATTCCACACCTCACCCATGCCATGCTACATTATTGCCATGCAAATTGTGCATCATTCATCATGGCACGATTGTTTGCTTGTCGCATTTTAATTCATATGCTTGTGCACTTTATTTATGTTGGCCCTTGTTTGTTTGGTTCTTCTTCGAATAGACGCTGAGCAGGGGATATATCAAGAAACCCAGGAGCACTACCCAGATCCGTCCCTCGCTTCAACTGAGCTGCCAGGCAAGCACTACCACATGCTTGCATACATATAGTACCTATTGCCTCTATCTTATTCTTGCATCATTGAGTCGCGATTCCATTAAACTGAATCCCAAGTACTGCATAGCCTTTACTTTTAAACCCCACCGAAGCTTGTTCCTCCATCTCATGAGCCATTACTACAGGAGTTGTTTGAGCCATGCGGGTCATAGAACAGCATGTGTAGGGTATGTGAGTGTCTGTTGGATAACGAGGTACCTATACAACTTAACCTGAGTAGTAATGGGATAACTAATGAAAGTGGCACCGGTGAGCAACATCTGTTATTTGGTTTTTCATGCTCACTTGTGTCCCGTAGGACCCCGAGTACTTGATTCCTGTTCCTTGAATATTCGCGCTATCCACATCCAGGAGGCTTATGAACCGCCTGAGCCAGAGCTTGATTCATTCTTATTTCTTGGGGCCACAATTAGTTTGGGGCTTTATTACTATCCTGTACTTATGCCATGCTTTACTGCTTTAATTACGATTGTGCGAGGAGCACCTGTACTGTTTAGGATCGTGACACGTTTTCGCTGTATCGACAAGCCCAGTCACACTTTCGGGTTCCCAGTCGTTTACAGCCGTCCACACAAACCTTGAGTCCGTCTCGGAGCCGGCCAACTTCGTTGCGGGTAGCTTAATGGGGTGGCCCCCTGAAATATTTCTGAATCCTGTGATCGCTTTGTCGTGAATGCCTCGTTGGGTTTTGATTTGGTTTTTCCGAGGTTGATCGAGTGTGTGTTGCTATTTGTGCACCCCTGCAGGGTAAATCTTTCTGAAAGCCGTGTCCGCGGTTATGGACGACTTGGAGCACAGTTTCTCGATCATAGACAAGTATAACTAAAGTACCGCTTTTAATTTTGACTAAGTACCTGACTAGTAAATAGTGCAACACTCATGGAATGGATAATATAACTGCCAACGGATGGGGGGGGCTGTTTCGTCCGCTTCCTCGTTGGTAAGCGAGGAGGAGGATGGATCTGTTGATATTACTGTTATAACTGTTGTTACTAATTCACGGACATCCGTCTATCTATGGTTAGGCAGATGGTTAGCGAGTATCTATAGAATTGTTAGGTATTATCTTTTGCTGCAATTGCGTCACCCCAGGTTGTGTCCCCTTTAGAGGCATAAAGACTTGCTGAGTACCCCTAGGGTCTCACATGATAAATTGTTTGGTTCAGATGAACAGGTAAACTCGCAAGATGGATACTGGGTGGAGGAGACGGACGATGTGGGCAACGATCATTCGGTGTAGAGATGTCGGGAACGGGGATCCGTGAGATCTGTGGGCGGGATGTGTTTATTTATGGGGCATCTTATGCCGATTTGCTTCTTATCCGTACTCGGATCTTGTTTTTCGCTTCCGCCTGATGCTCTGATGTTTGATGTATGAGGAGATATCCTAAACTATTATATCTATCTAGGATATTTGGATCTTGCCGTATGGCGTTGCAATATTTCTATTTCTTTTAGATGGAATGGCTCTGAGGACTGTTGTATGGTGGCTTGCATACATACTCATTTGTGTATTTAGTTGATCCCTTCGCCTGCCGATTACGCCGCTCGTTCTTGTCCCGATGGTTGGAAATGGTTAGGACGGCCGAAAGGTCTACCTGTGAGTGGAATTTGGCCCCACCGTACTATTTTAACCATTTCCGCTCATCCAGGCTTGTAACTAAGAGCGTAATTCACCGAGGTAGTTACATATAGGAGCATACCAGATCACCTTGGCAGGAACCCTCTTCTGGGGGGGCTCGCGCTCAACATCACCAGGGTCATCTCGTCTAATCCTATACTGCGGTGCAATGCATACCGGGCATGCATCTAGATTCTCGTGATCCTCACTGCAATAGAGGATACGTCATTAGGGCATGCTTGTATCTTCTGAACCTCTAAACCTAAAGGGCAGACAACTTTCTTTGCTTCGTATGTACTGACAGGCAATACGTTATCCTTTGGAAGTATATTCTTTATGATTTTTAGCAAATTTTCAAATGAGGAGTCAGGTATACCACACCCTTCCTTCCATTGCAGCAATTCTAGAGTGGTGCCCAGCTTTTTCTGACCATTTTCGCAATTTGGGTACAACAACTTTTTGTGATCCTCTAATATGTGATTGAACTTCTCCCTCTCCTTTTCATTTTAACAATCTCTCCATGCATCGGCAATGGTCCAACCAATATCATCAGCAGGCTCATCATGTGTCTCTTCTTTAGTATTCCCTTCAGCTTCCCCATGGAAGTATCTCCGTACTCAGGGAAACCATGATAGTTGTCATCATCATCCTCCTCTTCTTCATTGTCTTCCATTATAACCCATATCTCTCCGTGCTTAGTCCAAAAATTATAACTAGGCATAAAACCGGACTTCAACATGTGGTTGTGAAGGGTTTTTGAGTCAGAGTAATCCTTCTGATTCCTACATCCACTACATGAACAGAATACGAAACTATTCCGCTTGTTTGCATGAGCCACACGGATGAATTCGTGCACGCCATTAATGAACTCGTCAAAGTGTCGGTCTGTACCGTACATCCATTCCCGGATCATCTACATTATTGCAAAAGTATATCTTAAACCATTACATAACATCATATATAGAGATCAGTGACCAATTTAATACAAGTTATAATGAGAGCTTCTAGAGCATTAAATTTGAATTTTGAAAAATTTACATGCACCAATTTTTGAATTGGAGAAAACAATTAACATAAAACCAAATCTTGAGAAGAAAAGGGCATGAACTCGTCTTGCTTGGGAGGAAAAATGGTCATGGCTCGGGCATAGACGAAGCAACTGCATTATATAGGGAACCAACTAGTCCCGGGCCGTGATACGGACCGGGACTAGTTGTCCATGTACAATGCAGCTGACTCGAGGTCTCTTGTCCCGGGTCGTATTACGGACCGGGACTAGAGGTCTTCTCTGGTCCGGGACTAGTGTTTACCCCGGTTTGTAGCCGTTGGAGACGTTACGAACCGGGACTAGTGGTAACAAATCGGGACTGGTGCCAGGATTTTATTCGAACCGAAGGCCTCTTTTCCACTAGTGGTAGCCTCTGGTTTATATCCTCCATGTTCGGTTGCCAATATATTTGGTAATTGGTTGCATGGGATCCGTGATAAATATAGGACTTTGTTTAGGATGGGAGCACTTGCCATTATTTGGTCGTTATGGCTATGTAGAAATGATAAGATTTTTAATAACATAGTGTCTTCTAACCTATAGGTTATTTATCGGGCTATGGCTACTCTCCTCACATGGACTACTCTATAACGTATGGAGTTTCGTGACTTGTTTGCGGTGGGGTGTACGCGATTAGAGGATGACGAGGGATATTTTCTCCCGATATGGATAGTCGCGTGATTTGCGGATCGATCCATCATAGCTCGAGGCCGTTTATTTTTATAGTGCTTTATGTAATGTTGGTCTACTTACTTTGTTGTCTAGTCATGCGATTTGATAGGATGTGTGTATCCTAGCTATACAGATGCTGGCCATAAACATTACTTATTACTTTAAGTAATTGTAGGGTTCGCAGCATAGAAAACAAAAAAATTCCTACGATGGGAACAACTATGTACCAAGATCTATCTACTAGATACAAACAACGGGCAGATGTATATCCGTAGAGAACATACCCTTGAAGACCGACAAAGCTTAACGAGTTAAACTCGTGGTTGATGTAGACGATCTCTTGCCGATCTCAAGATCGAGAGGAAGTGCTAGCGCCGCAAATCAGCAGCGCATCCGTGCTCGCACACATGTCCGAGGCACCGAGCAACCTCCGCCTCCTCGCTCCAGCGATGCAGCAGAAGCACAACTCTTTATTGCCGAATAGCCACCGGGAACATGTATCTCGCTAGTCCGAGACCATGGGGGATAAATTCTATAGGGGGAGAGAGATCCTTCTCGAGAAGGTGTGAGTGAGAGAGAAGGAGAGGGGTGCCTTTTATAGGAGGAGGGGGGCACCCAAGGGGGTGGCCGCCGGCCATGGGGGCTGCCCCCTCCCCTCCTTCATTCATGTGGGTGGACACTCCACTCACAAAAACCTCTTCATTTCCCTCCACTCAAAATCCCACTCAAAATTGCTATTAAATTTCCACCAAATTTAATGCAAACTCTCATTAAGTAAAACTATTTTATTTATTCAGAATTTTGTCAATTACTTTAATGACAAATATTCACATATAACCCCTTGCTAGAATTCTATTTCACATGCAAAAACACTTTCTACAATTTCAACCGAAAACCTGTTTCGGTATCTAGTGAAATAAATTTCTGCGCTTGTTATTCTTTTCGGCATGAAACTTTTGCTCCAATTGGATGTCGGTGTCTCTTAAGTGTGTCACCCTACGGTTCGCGAATAATGCGGACATGATCAAGACCCCTCTCGGATCAATAATCAGAAGCGGGATCTGGAGACCCATATCGACTCCCACATATTCAACGATGACTTTCTTGTGATCGTCGCAACCTTTTACGCTAGTATCTTAATCCCTTTGTTTCGCGATATATTACATGTCCGAGATTCAATCATCGGTATCTCCATACCTAGTTTGATCTCATTACTAACATGCACTCTTTTCTCATTCCCGTGATATAACATTCTAGTTATCAAATCACTTGCTTGCAAGCTAACCAATGTGATATCACCGAGAGGGCCTAGAGTATATCTATCCGTCATCGGGATGAACAAATTCCACTCTCGATCCATGGGCCTCAACATAACAATTTATTAGTTCCGAACCCATCTTTATAATCACCCTGTTATGTTGTGACGTTTGATGTTATCAAGAAACCCTTCCGGTGTTAGTGATTGAAATGATCTCATGGTCTAAGGATTAGGATCACTTCGTAAGTTGTTATAGCAATATAAACTCAATGACTTTGATCATAATGCTATACTTCGAATGAATATTCATCACACCATTACACTAATGTTGTGGTCCCGTTATTAACAACATCCAATGTCCATGATCAGGAAACCTTGATCATCTTGTTAATCAACGAGCTAGTTTATGAGAGAGGCATAACTAGGAACTTTCTGTTTGTTTATGAAACACACATGTCCGTATTAATACAATTATAGCATGCAAAATAAACATCTATCATATACTTGGAATACACATAATAAACACTTTATTATTGCCTCTCAGGGCATATTCCCTTCAGTCTCCCACTTGCACTAAAGACAATAATCTAGTTACATAGTGATGAATCTAACACCCATGGAGTTCTGGTGTTGATCATGTTTTGCTCTAGGGAGAGTTTTAGTAAACGGATCTGCTACATTGAGATCCGTGTGTACTTTACAAATCTTTATATCTCCATCCTTGACATGCTCGTGGATGGAGTGAAACCGACGCTTAATATGCTTGGAATTCTTGTGAGACCTTGGTTCTTTGGCATTGGCAATGGCACCATTGTTGTCACAATAGATCACCATTGGGTCCAACGCGCTTGCAACCACACCTAGTTCGGATATGAACTCCTTCATCCAAACCGCTTCCTGAGCCGCTTCGGAAGCAGCAACATATTCGGCCTCCGTTGTTGATCCCGCCACCACAGGTTGTTTGGAACTCCTCCAACTAACCGCTTCGCCATTCATGATAAATACGTATCCGGATTGATACTTAGAGTCATCCGGGTCGGTGTCAAAGCTTGCGTCGACATAACACTTAGCGAAGAGCTCTTCTTCACCTCCGTACACAAGAAACATATCCTTAGTTCTTCGTAAGTACTTAAGGATATTCTTGACTGCTATCTAGTGTTCCGAACCTGGATCGGATTGGTACCTACTTGTCAAACTAATAGCATGTGCCACATCTGGTCTTGTACATAGCACGAAGTACATTATAGAGCCTATGGTTGAAGCATAGGGGACTTTGTCCATTATCTCTCTTTCTTCCGCCGTAGCCGAACTTTGAGTCTTACTCAATGTCTTGCCTTGCAACATAGGTAAGAACCCATTCTTACTTTCATCCATTTTAAACTTCTTTAAAATCTTATCAAGGTATGTACTTTGTGATAGCCCTATTAGGCGCCTAGATCTATCTCTATAGATCTTTATGCCTAATATGTATGACGCCTCACCTAGGTCCTTCATTGAAAATTTGCTGTTTAGATAGCTTTTAACACTGTTTAAAAGATCTATATCATTTCTGATCAATAATATGCCATCCACATATAATATCAGAAATGCCACATTGCTCCCACTCACTTTCTTGTAAATAATAGCTTCTCCATAAGTTTGGACAAATCCAAACTCTTTGATCACCTCATCAAAGCGGAGATTCCAACTTCGTGATGCTTGCTTCAGTCCATAGATGAATCGCTGAATCTTGCACACCTTGTTAGCATCCTTAGGATCGACAAAACCCTTTGGTTGTATCATATACAACTCTTCTTCAATATTACCATTGAGAAACGCGGTTTTGACATCCATCTGCCATATCTCATAATCGAAATATGCAGGAATTGCTAACATAATCCTAACTGACTAGCATCGCTACGAGAGAGAATGTCTCGTCATAGTCAACTCCTTGAATTTGTCGAAACCCCTTTGTGACAAGTCGAGCTTTATTGATGGTCACATTACCATCAGCATCAGTTTTCCTTTTGAAAATCCATTTGTTCTCCACGGCCTATTGGTCGTGAGGTAATTCCACCAAGTTCCAAACTTGATTTTCATACATGGATTCCATCTCGGATTTCATGGCTTCTAACCATTTGTTGGAATCCGGGATCATCATCGCTTCTTCATACGTCGCAGGGTCATCAATTTCATCAACCATGAAATTCATAACAGGGTTTCTGTACAGCTCGGGAGCTGCACGCGTCCTGCTAGACCTGCGAGGTTCAATAGTACTTTATTTCGGAGTTTCATGATCATTATCATTAGTTCCCTCTTCAACTGGTGAAGGCAACTCCGGAACGACTTCCGGCGCTGCGCTACTCGCCATACTTTGAAGAGAAGGTTCAATAACCTCTTCGAGTTCTACCTTCCGACTACTCACACCTTTCACGAGAAACTCTTTCTCTAGAACGGATCCGTTCTTGGCAACAAAAACCTTTCCCTCGGATTTGTGATAGAAGGAATACCCAATAGTTTCCTTAGGGTATCCTATGAAGACGCGTTTTTCCACTTTGGGTTCGAGTTTATCCGGTTGAAGTTTCTTCACATAAACATTGCATCCCCAATCTTTAAGAAATGACAGCTTAGGTTTGTTTACAAACCACAATTCATACGGTGTCTTTTAAATGGATTAGATGGTGCCCGATTTATAGTGAATGCAGCAGTTTCTAGTGCATAACCCCAAAATGACAATGGCAAGTCTGTCAGAGACATCGTAGATCGAACCATATCCAATAAAGTACGATTATGATGTTCCGACACACCATTTCGCTGTGGTGTTCCGGCAGGTGTGAGTTGTGAAACAATTCCACACTCTTTCATGTGAGTGCTAAACTCGTAACTTAGATACTCAACTCCACGGTCAGACCGTAGAAATTTGATCTTTCTATTATGATGATTTTCCACTTCATTCTGAAATTCCTTGAACTTTTCAAAGGTTTCAGACTTGTGTTTCATCAAGTAGATATAACCGTATCTACTCAAATCATCTGTGAAAGTAACAAAATAACGATATCCACCTCGCGCCGACATACTCATTGGAGCACATACATCAGAACCTATGATTTCCAATAAATCTGTCGCCCGTTCCATTAAACCAGAAAACGGCGTTCTAGTCATCTTGCCCAGAAGGCATGGCTCACATGTATCAAATGATTCAAAATCAAGTGATTCCAAAAGTCCATCCGAATGGAGCTTCTTCATGCGTTTAACGCCAATATGACCTAGACGGCAGTGCCACATATATGCAGATATATCATCATTTAGTTTAATCCTTTTAGCATCAACATTATGAATATGTGTAACATTATTATCGAGATCCAATAGAAATAAACCATTCATCATCGGTGCATGACCATAAAAGATTTCATTCATATAAATAGAACAACCATCGTTCTCGTATTTAAATGAATAACCACTTCGCATCAAACACGATCCAGATACAATGTTAATGCTCAGTGTAGGCACCAGATAACAATTATTCAAGTTTATTACTAATCCCGATGGCAAGTGGAGAGGTAGTGTTCCAACGGTGATCACATCAACGCTTGATCCAGTGCCGACACACATCTTGACCTCACCCCTTGCTAGCGGTCGCTTGTTCCGCAGCCCCTGATTCGAGTTACAAATATTAGCAACTGAACCGGTATCAAATACCCAGGTGCTACTGCGAGCACTAGTCAAGTACACATCAATAACATGTATATCATATATACCTTTGTTTGCCTTGTCGGCCTTCTTTTCTGCCAAATACTTGGGGCAGTTGCGCTTCCAGTGGCCAGTCCCCTTACAATAGTAGCACTCGGTATTAGACTTAGGGCCAACTCAGGGTTTCTTTTCAGGCACGGAAATCGGCATGCCGCCCTTACTTCCCTTCCATTTTCCCTGCTTGTCTTTCTTGAAACAAGTGTTCTTATTGATCATCAACACTTGATGTTCCTTTTTGATCTCAACTTCTGCAGTTTTAAGCATTGACAGAAGCTCGGGGAGAGACTTCTTCATGCCTTGCATATTATAGTTCATCACAAAGCTCTTATAGCTAGGTGGCAGAGACTGCAGAACATGATGGATGCCTAAGTCAATGGGAATCGATATTCCCAAGGACACAAGCTTATCGGCGTAACCCGACATCTTGAGTACATGCTCACTTACGAAGCTGTGCTCTTCCATCATGCAGCTAAAGAACTTTTCTGAAGCATTGTAGCTCTCTACAGCAGCATGTGTGTCGAAAATCATTTTCAACTCACCCATTGTATCAAATGCATTGCTGTAACATCCCTAAAATCATGATTTCAAAGTTTGCATATCATTCATGCATGCATATAGATTTGAGATCAATTTCAAACTCATTTCAGAAAAACAGAAGCACATAGTGCTATGATTTTATGTGAGCAACTTAAATCAAATGGCCATCACCATTTTGAAAGTTTGAATGTTTGTAAACCTAGCTTGTTTGCCTTCCTTATAGAAAGGATTGAGTGTGGTTTTAAACCAAGATTTACAAATTGGAAATAGTTTCAAACACCATTTCTCAAAATTTTGCAAACCAAGTGCCAAGTCTCTGATATTTTGTTCTCCAAGCTTGACCAAGCCTTTGCAAAGCAACCCCATGATTTTATGCCCATATTTGAGACTACTGCTCACTGCAAAAATCCCAAGAAATTTTAAATTCAAATGAAACTTGAATTCATTTGAAAATCAATTCAGAAAATTGAAACAGAAAAAGAAAAAGGAGAAAGAATTAGAAAAGGGCCGGCGCCAGGATTCCAGCCCAGCAACAGAACAGGCCCAGCTAGCCCACCCGGGCCATTCCTCTCTCTCTCGCACGCGCCAGCACACCCAGACAGTCACTGACGACCAGACCCCGCCTCCTCTTCGTGCGTTTCACTGACGAGCGGGCCCTCTCCACGTCGCCCTCGTCTTCCCCAAACAGCGCCCGCGACCACGTCGCCGCTGCTGTCAAGGCCGGTAATGGCGCGGCGTAATTAGCCTTAATGCCGCAGGCGTTTCCTGTCGCGCCTGGGCCTATTTAATCCCCTCTGCACCATGAACATTTCCCCCCACTCTCCTCGCTCACTCTGCCACCAGGCTGCACGCATTTGCTCTCGAAGCCCCGTAGTACCGACGACTTCGGCGACCGATTCCGGTGAGCCTCGACCGCCCCCCTCTCTCTGGTTCAAACGATAATGCCCAGCTTGATCTTGCGCATACGCTGACGTCTTTCTTTTGCCTTCTCGTGACCCAGGTCGTCGTCTCCGTTCATGATCGAAACCACCTACGCCGCCGATAGACTCCGGCGACCAATTAAGGTAAAACCCGAGCGCCCCTTGCCCCCTCCTTCATGCGAGTTTGTTCGCCTGCGTCTTGCGGAACTCCTGATGCCTCTGGTTCGTGCTAGGGCGACGCCAAACCTCGGCAAGTACCACGTCTGCAAGCGACCGACGCTGCCCGCAACTCCGACGAGCTCCAGAGACCATTCCCGCGCGCCCCTCCGCAAACCAACGCCACCTTGAGCTTTAGCACGCCACCGCGGTTCTGGTATGACCCTTCTCCCTCTCGCGCACGACCTAGAACGCCAGCGCCGCGCTGACTGAGCGCTCCGCCGCTCGCTGACGCCGCGCGCCGCCAGAACATGGTCGCATGCTCGAGCGCCGTTGGATCTAGATCCAACGCTTACGATAGAATCACTAATCGAACCGTTATGCTGGATCTGGACCGTGCGTTTTAAATAGATCCTACGGCTCGCAAGCGTGATCCGGAGCGAATCGGTATCAACCAATAGAATTAAGACGCGTGGCTAGGGTTTGAATTAAAACAGAATTTGAAAACAGATTTAGATCCAAATTTCAAATGGCTATAACTTTTGATTCCTACGTTGGATTTTTGCAAACTTTATACCGTTGGAATCAGTGAGTCAAGCCCTTTCTGAATCTGCAATGTGTTTAACAAAAAGTTTCTGCTAAAATGACTTTTATTGCAGAAACATATTTAGGACCATTTTGAGTATAGAATTTGTTTTAGTAAATTGTTTTAGTGCTAAATAAGTTTAGTTAGCAAACTTTTTGACTTGGTTATGTTTCTGTATCACGCACTTGCTTGGTGGAGTTTTCAAAAATCATCACTTAGCATTTTCTTGCATGCATGCATTCATATTTTTGTTTGTATATGAATTGTGTGTAATTTGTGCTACAAATTTTTGTGTAGATTTTGCTAGTGACTGTGATTGTGAAGAGTGCTACTCTCCCCATTACCAAGGCAAGTGATACTTCATGATATTTTCATCCCTTTATTTTGAATAAGCATTAGAATTATTTTTGCTAAGTCTTGCATGTTACTTTTTGCCAAATGCTATGTTGGGAAATCCTAAGTAGTTGTAGAATCGTAGAATTGCTAGGGAAATTCCTAAGTTAAGTTACTATGCCATGCTTAGCCTAGCTAGTAGCAAACAAGGGTTGGTAAAGTATATACATGCTATGATGAAAATATTTCTAAGTCTTTTTAGACTTATGTTTTTCTTAATAAAACAACTAAGTCAATGAACCTCCTGGGTGGAATGGGACTTGAATGGTGGTTTATGGTTGAGTGGTTACACAAGGCCCATGGACATGGTTTACCTTGTGTATCACACTTGTGGTATGCCACCCAGGCACAAAGGGATTTGGAGGCCAAGTGTTGAGAAGCTTATAGTGCAGCCACTTGGCAATATGGGCTCTGCCTTGATCATATAGGTTGCTAGAACTTAGTCATTTGGACAGTTGGTGGTAGTGGGATGATAGGTTGGAACGCGTCCATTTGGCTAAGGGAAGGCTTCTGAAAGGTCCTGTCTTGGGAAACCAAGTCTGGTGGGGAAAGTGCACAACCTCTGCAGATGGAAAATCTAAGTACTTAGCCAAGTCCATGGCAATGGACAACTTGAGCATCAAGACATGGAAGCTACAAGAATCTCATCACTCCAACTTCTAAGTAAAACTTGTGGGTGAACAAGGGTGAAGGACCCCAATGTGTATTGGTGGTTTCTTGGGAAAGTTTTTGACAAAGAAAAACTTAGTGATTTCAACTAATAGGAAAAACCTATTTTAAGCAAAGCAAGCCAAGCTACACTTAGCCAAAAATGCATATAGTAATATAGTCCACTAAAAAATTTACTAAGGTATCACTTGCCAATACTATTCCAAAGTATTGACCCACTGTGGCTGTAACTTGTGATGTTGCAGGTTACTCCGATGATGATTAGGTGTCATGAGTCTACACTCAACATGCTTGCCTGGGGCACATGAAGATGAAGACTTATGTTTATTTACTTATTCCAAAACTCTTGTATTAGGCCTATGGCCTTGAGTTGTAAAAGACTATGTTTTATCTCTGGAATGAATGTAATAAATGACCTTTGTATCTGTGTACTTCATCTTAAACTATGGATGCTAGCAATGATCCAGGGACTAGCATTGCAATCACAGGGATCCTTTTCCTTTACAAAGGAGGGATCTTACAGATGGTATCAGAGCACTGTGTTGCCTGTAGGATTATGACCCTAGGATTGGAAACCACTAAGGAAAAATTTTCAATTACTTCTACACTTGTCTATTCTACTCGTAAACTTTTCTAATCTTCTCATTCTCATCTCTATTTGTAGATGAACTCCATCAACGAAGCCGTGAAGAAAGGACCAGTCATGACCATGACCTTGGAGTGTGAGACTGAGTTTCCCAAGATTCTCAAGGACCTCATGGTGGCCATGGAAATACATGGTGCAGCTGTGTACAAAGGCTTTCTAGTGATGGATGGAGGTATTGAGTACTGGTGGGTGCAACTTCACTTGTACAAAAGCAAGGAAGACAACCACAAAGAAAGAGGATTCTGCATGTATACCAACACTGTGGTGCACACCACATTCTATGAGTCAGCAAGAGAAGCAGCTTGGAGGACTATCAAAGAACTTAGTGCTAGAGTCAAGTGCAGAATGCTCAACCTCCAAAAATACTTAGAGAAAGAGAAGGAGCATACCCAAGAGTTGGAAGCCACCAACCAAACCTTAAGGGGAGATATTATAGACTTAGTGATGGAATCATGTGAACAAGATAGGCTGATTGCCTCTAGGAACATTGTGTTAGCCAACAGATCCAGTGAGATAGGATTATAAACGCATTTCGTTAGTTGGACCACCACCTATCACCTTATTTTCCAAAATGATACCTTAAATAAGTTTGGACCTTGGTTGATGTAATGGATTCATGTATGCATGACTTGTGTGATTTTGTGTTCCAAGGTTATGTATGAAATGTTTGTCTTGTTTTATTTTAAACTGTGTTGTCCTAACTTTTCTATCTTATAAATAGATGCCTATTACCATCAGCACTATTGAGGAGTTCCAGGTTACTCGATTTGGTCCTCGTATCGTTGAGCTTACCACTTTGCTCAATCTCCCTCTTCCCACTATCATGGTGCATCCACTCACCAAGTTCGAGAGGAAGGACCTCTGGGGCTTCAAGGTGAACCAGCCCGGACGCCAGACAGAGCCTACTACGGAGGCCATCGTCTTCAAGCTTATGCACGATGACAGGGAGAGAGGCATGGAGGTAGTCATGCAGGACCTGATAGGACGTCTGCTAGGCCGTCACTCCCGACAGGTTAGGGGCACCCACTTCCACGTCTTCGGAAGACGTGATGATGATGGAGAGTCCATCGACTTCGAGAACGACTCGAGGGACACAGCAGAGCCGATACGTCTCTATCTCCAGGACTTAGAGTCTCTCATTAGGCACGTGGACACGGACAGGACCAATGTCATGCTCAGCAATGACGAGCTCCAGGTGCAGCTTCGCGAGAAGGACAAGCTTTTCGCACAGCAGGACGAGATAGTCAAGGAAATGGAGGCAAAGTTCGAGACCCAGGACCGGAAGTTCAAGAGTCAGGAGAAACGCGTCCAGGATAGGAACAAGAAGATCCGGGACATGACTGAAGAACTGAAGTCCAAGGATTTCGAGCTAGAGCAGCAGTAGATGGTGATTGAGAGGCTTCGTTCCCAGAAGAGGGCTCTCAAGGCCAAGATCGAGTCCTCGACCACTACTATTGAGGAGAACAAGACCGCGATGGAGAACGCAGGTCTTACCTTTGTCGAGGAGGAGATTGATGCTAATGAGTAGACTTGACTACTCGTTTATCTTTTATTATCGTACTTGTTATTTGTGAACTTGTTATTGGACCATCCGACATGTGGATGGCTTGCCACTTGTGTGTTTTACTTTGAGAACTTGTTATCTTGTTGATTGAACATTTATCTTTGTGTTGCATGCTATGTGATTGCTTATGTGATGTAATGTGCATAAAACATCTATGGGTATCTCATTCTTATCTCTATTTGAACAAACCACAGATGCCTCCCTATCGCGCAAACCCCAACCCCGACAACATCACTCCAAAAATGCAACAAATGATGAATGCTCAAACACAGCTTATGCAGATGATGAAAACATTCATCCAAAACCAGAATAACAACAACAACAACAACCCCAATAACAACAACAACAACAACAACCCTCCGGGCTTTGATATGCTCACCAGATTTCTGCGTTTGAGGCCAGCTAAGTTCTCGGGGACGACTGATCCCATGGTGGCCAATGATTGGCTACGTTCTGTAAACAAGGACTTAGTGACCGTGGGCTGCACGGACGCTGAAAAGGTCAGATTTGCAGCGCATCTGCTGGAAGGGCCAGCCGCCACTTGGTGGGACAACTTCCAAATCACCACTCCTATAAATGAGGTGACTTGGGCTATCTTTGAAGATGGCTTTCGCACGGCTCATATCTCATCAGGAATAATGAGCCTGAAAAAGAAAGAGTTCCACAATCTGAAGCAGCGCCACCGCAGCGTGGCTGAATACATTGAAGAGTTCAACAATCTGGCGCGTTATGCACCAGATGAGGTTGACACCGATGCCAAAAGAAAGGAAAAATTTCTGGAAGGCTTGAATGATGAACTGAATCTGCAGCTGGTTGTAGCATATGTTCCCACTTATCAGTCGCTCTGTGACAAGGCAGCTATATTGGAGAACAAAATGAAGCAAGTCGAGAGTAGGAAGAGGAAACACTCCGACAAGCACAGCTCGGGATCGTCTCACAAACGATCTCACTATGATGACAGTGGAAGCTCAGGATCCCATAAGCATGGGAAATTCAACAAGAACCACAACCACAACCGTCATGACAACAAGCATCACCGCAATCATGACAATGACAAGTACAAGAACCACAAGAGTGGACATAAGAGCCACCATAGTGGGAATGGTAGTGGAAGTGGAAGTCAGCCTGCTAAAAGGGACATCAGTCAGGTTGAATGCTTCAAATGCAAGAAGATGGGACACTATGCAAATGAGTGCCCCGAAAAGAAAGTTGAAGGACCTATCAAGCCCAATCCTTTCCAGAAAGGTCAGGTGAACCACATTAATGTGGAGGAGGTCTATGAGGAACCTGACGCTGTTGCTGGTAAGTTCAGACTCAATTCCATTCCAGCATTTGTACTCTTTGATACTGGTGCATCTCATTCATTCATATCAAGAGCATTTGTTGAAAGAAATGAACTACCGGTAGAAACTATTGGGTGTCCTATAAAAGTAAGTTCTCCTGGTGGAGAAATGATAGTGAATTCAGGATGCCATGACCTAGTCATAGAATTCGGGAAGTATAAGTTTCCCGTTAACTTGATAATATTAATCTCCCAAGGTTTGGATGTCATTCTGGGAATGGACTGGATGACTAAGTACAAAGGAGTGATAGATTGTGCCAGCCATACTGTCTCACTCACAACTCCAGATAATAAAAGGATCAGATTCAAGACCAGCTTTGGAGCAAAGAAGAGTATGCTAAATTCTCTTAAGGGGGTTAGCATGGACAGTGTGCCAATAGTATGTGAGTATCCGGATGTGTTTCCGGAAGAATTACCAGGAATGCCACCAGATAGAGACGTGGAGTTTGTGATAGATTTGGTACCAGGTTCTGGACCAATAGCAAAGAGACCATACAAAATGTCAGTTGATGAACTGAAAGAGCTCAAGAAGCAACTAGGAGAACAGTTGCAGAAAGGATTTATTCAACCAAGTTCTTCATCTTGGGGAGCCCCAGTATTGTTCGTGGAGAAGAAAGATAGAAGCCAAAGGTTATGCATAGATTACCGTTCACTCAACGAGGTAACTATTAAGAACAAATATCCTTTGCCTAGAATCAATGACTTGTTTGATCAGCTAGAGGGAGCATGTGTGTTCTCGAAGATTGATCTTTGGTCAGGCTATTTTCAACTCAAGATAAGAGAGCAAGACATACCTAAAACAGCATTCACCACAAGGTATGGATTGTATGAGTATACCGTAATGCCTTTCGGCTTAACCAATGCCCCAGCATACTTCATGAATATGATGAACAAAGTGTTCATGGAATTCCTTGACAAGTTTGTTGTCGTTTTCATCGATGACATCTTAGTCTACTCCAAGAGCAAAGAAGAACATGAAGGACACTTGCGCTTGATACTTGAGAAGTTAAGAGAGCATAAACTTTATGCCAAATTCAGCAAGTGTGAGTTTTGGTTAGAGGAAGTTGGTTTTCTTGGTCATGTTATGACAAAGGATGGTGTAGCAGTTGATCCTGCTAAAGTTTCAGCTGTGACGGAATGGGAATCTCCCAAAAATGTAAAAGAAGTTCGCAGTTTCCTTGGCTTAGCAGGTTACTACAGAAGGTTCATCGAGAATTTCTCTAAAGTAGCTAAGCCCATGACTGAATTGTTAAAGAAAGACAAGAAGTTTTCTTGGTCTGAAGGTTGTGAAGTCAGCTTTCAGGAATTGAAGAAGAGACTTGTAACAGCACTAGTTCTATGTCTGCCAGATTTGGAAAAGGATTTCCAAGTATATTGTGATGCGTCTCATCAAGGTTTGGGTGCCGTACTCATGCAAGACGGTAAAGTTGTGGCCTATGCCTCGAGACAACTCAAAACTCATGAAGTAAACTATCCTACTCATGATTTGGAGTTAGCCTCTGTCGTCCATGCACTCAAAACATGGAGACATTACCTTTTGGGAAAGCGTTGTGAAGTGTTCACCGATCACAAAAGTTTGAAGTATATCTTCACCCAAAAGGAAATCAATATGAGATAAGAAGATGGTTAGAGCTTATCAAGGTTTATGACTTAAGCTTGCAATACCACCCCGGTAAAGCAAACGTTGTAGCACATGCTCTAAGTCGTAAGGTATTTGTAAATGGCCTTACCAAAGGAGAATTGCCAGATGATCTGTGTACTCAATTCAAAGAACTCAGATTGGAGATTGTGCCTGAAGGACATCTCATGTCTTTAGATGTCCAACCCACTTTGTTGGACAAGATTCGAGAAGCTCAAAAGACTGATAAAGAAATTGAAGAGATTAAGGAAAGGATTAGCCAGGGGAAAGCTAAGAATTTCCATGTAGACGAACAAGGTACTTTATGGCACGGAAAACGTATTTGTGTTCCGCAAGATCCGGAGATGCGAAAACTGATTCTGCAAGAAGCCCACAACTCTCCGTATTCTATTCACCCGGGAAACACTAAAATGTACATGGACATGAAGGAAAGATTTTGGTGGAACAATCTCAAAAGGGACATCGCCGAACATATTGCCTTGTGTGATGTGTGTAGTAGAGTAAAAGAGGAACATCAGAAACCAGCGGGTTTACTTCAACCACTACCTATTCCTGATTGGAAATGGGACAAAATTGGTATGGATTTCATTACCGGATTACCAAGGACCAGATCAGGGTATGATTCCATATGGGTAGTAGTGGATCGCCTAACTAAAGTGGCTCATTTTATACCCGTGAAGACAACCTATACCAGTGCCAAGTTAGCCAAAATCTACATGAGTAGAATTGTATGCCTACATGGTGTGCCCAAAAGTATTGTGTCCGATAGGGGAACCCAATTCACTTCCCATTTTTGGAGACAGCTACATGAGTCATTGGGAACGAGGTTGGAATTTAGTACTGCTTTTCATCCTCAAACCGATGGACAAACAGAAAGGACTAATCAAATTTTGGAAGACATGTTGAGGGCATGTGCCCTAGATTATGGAGCAAGTTGGGACGAAAGTCTGCCTTACGCAGAATTTTCTTATAACAACAGCTATCAAGCCAGCATAGAGATGGCACCGTTTGAGTTTCTCTACGGAAGGAAATGTACCACCCCATTGTTATGGAATGGTGTGGGAGAAAGAAGTTTATTTGGGCAAGATCTTATCAAAGAAGCCGAAGAGAAGGTCAAATTGGTTAAGGACAGGTTGAAGATAGCACAGTCCCGACAGAAAAGCTACGCAGATCCTAAGCGTAGAGAAGTCACCTACGAAGTTGGTGATAGAGCCTATCTTAGAGTATCACCACTTCGTGGAGTGAAAAGATTTGGAGTCAAAGGAAAGTTGGCACCAAGATATGTTGGGCCATTCAAGATTCTGAGTCGCAAAGGAGAAGTTGCTTATGAAATTGAACTACCAGCATCTCTATCAGCAGTCCATAATGTGTTTCATGTGAGTCAGCTTAAGAAATGTCACCCAGAAATGGAAGAAACTTCTTTGAAGGATACCATACCTTTGGAAGAAGTTCAACTAGAAAGTGATCTCACTTATGAAGAAAAGCCTATCAAGATTCTTGAGACTGCAGAAAGAGTCACAAGGACAAAGACTATCAGGTTTTGCAAAGTGCAATGGAATCATCATTCCGAAGAGGAAGCAACATGGGAAAGAGAAGATGATCTTCGGAAAGACCACCCTCACCTATTTGCTAGCCAATCCGAATCTCGAGGGCGAGATTCACCTTAAGGGGGTTAGATTTGTAACATCCCTAAAATCATGATTTCAAAGTTTGCATATCATTCATGCATGCATATAGATTTGAGATCAATTTCAAACTCATTTCAGAAAAACAGAAGCACATAGTGCTATGATTTTATGTGAGCAACTTAAATCAAATGGCCATCACCATTTTGAAAGTTTGAATGTTTGTAAACCTAGCTTGTTTGCCTTCCTTATAGAAAGGATTGAGTGTGGTTTTAAACCAAGATTTACAAATTGGAAATAGTTTCAAACACCATTTCTCAAAATTTTGCAAACCAAGTGCCAAGTCTCTGATATTTTGTTCTCCAAGCTTGACCAAGCCTTTGCAAAGCAACCCCATGATTTTATGCCCATATTTGAGACTACTGCTCACTGCAAAAATCCCAAGAAGTTTTAAATTCAAATGAAACTTGAATTCATTTGAAAATCAATTCAGAAAATTGAAACAGAAAAAGAAAAAGGAGAAAGAATTAGAAAAGGGCCGGCGCCAGGATTCCAGCCCAGCAAAAGAACAGGCCCAGCTAGCCCACCCGGGCCATTCCTCTCTCTCTCTCGCACGCGCCAGCACACACAGACAGTCACTGACGACCAGACCCCACCTCCTCTTCGCGCGTTTCGCTGACGAGCGGGCCCTCTCCACGTCGCCCTCGTCTTCCCCAAACCGCGCCCGCGACCATGTCGCCGCTGCTGTCAAGGCCGGTAATGGCGCGGCGTAATTAGCCTTAATGCCGCAGGCGTTTCCTGTCGCGCCTGGGCCTATTTAATCCCCTCTGCACCATGAACATTTCCCCTCACTCTCCTCGCTCACTCCGCCACCAGGCTGCGCGCATTTGCTCTCGAAGCCCCGCAGTACCGACGACTCCGGCGACCGATTCCGGTGAGCCTCGACCGCCCCCCTCTCTCTGGTTCAAACGATAATGCCCAGCTTGATCTTGCGCATACGCTGACGTCTTTCTTTTGCCTGCTCGTGACCCAGGTCGTCGTCTCCATTCACGACCGAAACCACCTACGCCGCTGATAGACTCCGGCGACCAATTAAGGTAAAACCCGAGCGCCCCTTGCCCCCTCCTTCATGCGAGTTTGTTCGCCTGCGTCTTGCGCAACTCCTGATGCCTCTGGTTCGTGCTAGGGCGACGCCAAACCTTGGCAAGTACCACGTATGCAAGCGACCGACGCCGCCCGCAACTCCGACGAGCTCCAGAGACCATTCCCGCGCGCCCCTCCGCAAACCAACGCCACCTTGAGCTTCAGCATGCCACCGTGGTTCTGGTATGACCCTTCTCCCTCTCGCGCACGACCTAGAACGCCAGCGCCACCGCTGACTGAGCGCTCCGCCGCTCGCTGCCACCGTGCGCCGCCAGAACATGGTCGCATGCTCGAGCGCCGTTGGATCTAGATCCAACGCTTACGATAGAATCACTAATCGAACCGTTATGCTAGATCTGGACCGTGCGTTTTAAATAGATCCTACGGCTCGCAAGCGTGATCCGGAGCGAATCGGTATCAGCCAATAGAATTAAGATGCTTGGCTAGGGTTTGAATTAAAACAGAATTTTAAAACAGATTTAGATCCAAATTTCAAATGGCTATAACTTTTGATTCCCACGTTGGATTTTTGCAAACTTTATACCGTTGGAATCAGTGAGTCAAGCCCTTTCTGAATCTGCAATGTGTTTAACAAAAAGTTTCTGTTAAAATGACTTTTATTGCAGAAACATATTTAGGACCATTTTGAGTATAGAATTTGTTTTAGTAAATTGTTTTAGTGCTAAATAAGTTTAGTTAGCAAACTTTTTGACTTGGTTATGTTTCTGTATCATGCACTTGCTTGGTGGAGTTTTCAAAAATCATCACTTAGCATTTTCTTGCATGCATGCATTCATATTTTTGTTTGTATATGAATTGTGTGTAATTTGTGCTACAAATTTTTGTGTAGATTTTGCTAGTGACTGTGATTGTGAAGAGTGCTACTCTCCCCATTACCAAGGAAAGTGATACTTCATGATATTTTCATCCCTTTATTTTGAATAAGCATTAGAATTATTTTTGCTAAGTCTTGCATGTTACTTTTTGCCAAATGCTATGTTGGGAAATCCTAAGTAGTTGTAGAATCGTAGAATTGCTAGGGAAATTCCTAAGTTAAGTTACTATGCCATGCTTAGCCTAGCTAGTAGCAAACAAGGGTTGGTAAAGTATATACATGCTATGATGAAAATATTTCTAAGTCTTTTTGGACTTATGTTTTTCTTAATAAAACAACTAAGTCAATGAACCTCCTGGGTGGAATGGGACTTGAATGGTGGTTTATGGTTGAGTGGTTACACAAGGCCCATGGACATGGTTTACCTTGTGTATCACACTTGTGGTATGCCACCCAGGCACAAAGGGATTTGGAGGCCAAGTGTTGAGAAGCTTATAGTGCAGCCACTTGGCAATATGGGCTCTGCCTTGATCATATAGGTTGCTAGAACTTAGTCATTTGGACAGTTGGTGGTAGTGGGATGATAGGTTGGAACGCGTCCATTTGGCTAAGGGAAGGCTTCTGAAAGGTCCTGTCTTGGGAAACCAAGTCTGGTGGGGAAAGTGCACAACCTCTGCAGATGGAAAATCTAAGTACTTAGCCAAGTCCATGGCAATGGACAACTTGAGCATCAAGACATGGAAGCTACAAGAATCTCATCACTCCAACTTCTAAGTAAAACTTGTGGGTGAACAAGGGTGAAGGACCCCAATGTCTATTGGTGGTTTCTTGGGAAAGTTTTTGACAAAGAAAAACTTAGTGATTTCAACTAATAGGAAAAACCTACTTTAAGCAAAGCAATCCAAGCTACACTTAGCCAAAAATGCATATAGTAATATAGTCCACTAAAAAATTTACTAAGGTATCACTTGCCAATACTATTCCAAAGTATTGACCCACTGTGGCTGTAACTTGTGATGTTGCAGGTTTCTCCGATGATGATTAGGTGTCATGAGTCTACACTCAACATGCTTGCCTGTGGCACATGAAGATGAAGACTTATGTTTATTTACTTATTCCAAAACTCTTGTATTAGGCCTATGGCCTTGAGTTGTAAAAGACTATGTTTTATCTCTGGAATGAATGTAATAAATGACCTTTGTATCTATGTACTTCATCTTAAACTTTGGATGCTAGCAATGATCCAGGGACTAGCATTGCAATCACATGGATCCTTTTCCTTTACAAAGGAGGGATCTTACAATTGCCGTTTTCGAAATGCTTTCGAAGTTCTGGCTCTATCCCATACAATATGCCGCAATGAACTAAGTTGTGGTCCTCCTGACGAGTCTGATAGACATTCTTCTCCTCGTCAGGGGCATACTCAAAAGGTGGGGGGCCTAGCAGCGCTTCTAGCACATATTTCTTTTGTGCAGAAGAGAGGAGAATCCTCAAATTCATGGTCCATTCGGTAAAGTTGCTGCCGTTTGTTGCAAGTTTCTCTTTCTCCATGAACACATTGAAATTAAAAGCAGGTGGTGCCATCTACAACAGAATTTGTAAAGTTTAGACTAAGTTTATGATAGATTGAATTCAACTAATCCACATTACGAATGAAATCCAACTCAAAAACGACATCCCTCATGTCTTTTTGGTGATTACATGAACCAAATCCACTACACCAAGTCTGATCATCACGTGAGTCGGTGTAGCTTCAAAGGCGAGCATCAAATGGGCATCATATCTACTATATGACTCATGCTTAACCTTCCGGTCCGTGTTCTGAGGCCATACCTTTACATGCTAAGCTCGCCAAGTAAGAACCTTCGTATTCGCGTGTGTAACTATCTTACACCCGAAATATGGTCGTAGATCCAAGAACACTCGATCATCACGTGATGTCTTGGAGCGACGAAAACATAATCGGTGCATACTAAAGGAAGAACACATTCTTATCTTGATATTTAAATGAGGTATCATCTTATTATGCTAATAAAACGCCAAACAAGCAATATAAGATGCTATCAAACATCACATGTTTATAAGTGAAATGATATGGTTCCCGCATATGATCTCTATCATATGCATCGTGATATGATCACTATCATACCTTTATGTGTAAGGCCGAGGTCTATGGAACTTACACGTTATGTGTGTTGTAAGAGTATCATCTCATAATTCTACTTACAGCATCACCATATCATAACACTAGCCCAGCAACAATCTAAACTAGACGCCTCTAATTTATCCATTGCAAGTTTTACGTGGCTTAGGGCTTTCGAAGATAGAACTGTTCATACCTACGAACATGAACCACAACAAGAATAACCAAATTGTTGACAACTCGTTGCAAAATAGATATTGACTATAGTAGGAGAGACAGACACCCGCTAGACACTTATGCAAACTAGTTGCATGTCAAGCGTGGAACAGGTCTCATGTGCGAGGACATGTAAAGTTTTTCCGGGCCGCTTCATCCCACTATGCCACCAATATCCAAAATTACAACTAAGAAGCAACAACATGATCATCATCGCCCACATACTCATATGTGTACTACCCGTGTAAAGCATCTACACATAGATCCGGCTCTGATACCACTGTAGGGTTCGCAACATAGAAAACAAAAATTTTCCTACGATGGGAACAACTATGTACCAAGATCTATCTACTAGATACAAACAACGGGAGGATGTATAGCCGTAGAGAACATACCCTAGAAGACCGACAAAGCTTAACGAGTTAAACTCGTGGTTTATGTAGACGATCTCTTGCCGATCTCAAGATCGAGAGGAAGTCCTAGTGCCGCAAATCAGCAGCGCATCCGTGCTCTCACACACGTCTGAGGCACCGAGCAACCTCCGCCTCCTTGCTCCAGCGATGCAGCGGAAGCACAACTCTTTCTTGCGAATAGCCACCGGGAACATGGATCTCGCTAGTCCGAGACCAGGGGAGTAAATTCTAGAGGGGGAGAGAGATCCTTCACGAGGAGGTGTGAGTGAGAGAGAGGGAGAGGGGTGCCTTTTATAGGAGGAGGGGGGCACCCAACGGGGTGGCCTCCGGCCATGGGGGCTGCCCCCTCCCCTCTTTCATTCATGTGGGTGGACACTCCACTCACAAAAACCTCTTCATTTCCCTCCACTCAAAATTGCTATTAAATTTCCACCAAATTTAATGCAAACTCTCATTAAATAAAACTCTTTTATTTATTCAGAATTTTGTCAACTAATTTAATGACAAACATTCACATATAACCCCTTGCTAGAATTCTATTTCACATGCAAAAACACTTTCTGCAATTTCACCCGAAAACCTATTTCGGTATCTAGTGAAATAAATTCATGCGCTTGTTATTCTTTCCGGCATGAAACTTTTGCTCCAATTGGATGTCGGTGTCTCTTAACTGTGTCACCCTACGGTTTACGAATAATGCGGACATGATCGAGACCCCTCTCGGATCAATAATCAGAAGCGGGATCTGGAGACCCATACTGACTCCCACATATTCAACGATGACTTTCTTGTGATCGTCGCAACCTTTTACGCTAGTATCTTAATCCCTTTGTTTCGCGATATATTACATGTCCGAGATTCGATCATCGGTATCTCCATACCTAGTTTGATCTCATTACTAACATGCACTCTTTTCTCGTTCCCGTGATATAACATTCTAGTGATCAAATCACTTGCTTGCAAGCTAACCAATATGATATCACCAAGAGGGCCCAGAGTATATCTATCCGTCATTGGGATGAACAAATTACACTCTCGATCCATGGGCCTCAACATAACACTTTATTAGTTCTGAACCCATCCTTATAATCACCCTGTTACGGTGTGACGTTTGATGTTATCTAAAAACTCTTCCGGTGTTAGTGATTGATATGATCTCATGGTCTAAGGATTAGGATCACTTCGTAAGTTGTTATAGCAATATAAACTCAATGACTTTGATCGTAATGCTATACTTCAGATGAATGTTCATCACACCATTACACTAATATTGTAATCCCGTTATTAACAACATCCAATGTCCATGATCAGAAAACCTTGATCATCTTGTTAGTCATCGTGCTAGTTTATGAGAGAGGCATAACTAGGAACTTTCTGTTTGTTTATTAAACACACATGTATTAACGTTTTCGTATTAATACAATTATAGCATGCAAAATAAACATCTATCATATACTTGGAATACACATAATAAACACTTTATTATTGCCTCTCAGGACATATTCCCTTTAGTAATAAAAGCGTCCATTTTTAATAAAAAAAACAGATAATTCATTGGTTCACAATCAATCAAGTTCCAAATAGTCTAACTCAAAAAGTAGTTTTGCCGGCATAGCAGCTTTCTCTGCGCAGGTTCAGTGCGACCCATAGGCGCAGCCAGTCGCTCCATCGATCACCGGCGCTGGCTCCATCTTTATATCGGGGATTAAAATTTTAAAATCTTTAGGGCTTCCAGGCCTCTTTTCAAATCCTGGAATTGTTGGGTTGTACAGTACCTTTTTTCTCCACTCCTTTTTTCAGGAATTATATGTTTTTACGTGACTAAACTTAGTTTTCTCGTCACTCAGGTGCCCATGTTTTGCCCACCGAAAAAACTACAAGAATATCTAACATTCGTGGAAAACTCGTGAGCGTCCAACATGGTCGAAGAATGAATCTATATTTCCTAGAGAATATTAGAAACTGAAGAACTACGACAGGGCCATCAGAGCGTTTTTTAGCTTTCTTCGAGCAGGGAAATGATATGCATGTTTTCTAGGCTTCTTCTTTTATGCCCGACTAATTCCCTCCTTATAGGGAACTATATTGTGATATATATTTGGGACCCGATAATAATCAATGATTACACCTGCTTATATTGACACAGCCAGTGACGGAGGCATAAAATTTTAGAAGCCTAAGCAAACATGGTTAAACAAACAAATTAAATTGGAATATAGAAAATCACAAATTACAGCGTTACACCATGCGTAGGCAAGCCTGGGCGGCGGCACCAGTTGAAGGGACACTGACTCCGCCCATGAACGCAGCTACCATTTTAGCAGTTTAAGTAGTGACTAGTACTCGGACAGGAATAACAAATTAAAAGGCCTCCTATCACTCGAACATATACTCCTAGCTGCTACGAAAGCTCATAGACAGACTCGATAAACGCTATAAACAGGGAAATGACTCACATAGACGATATACCACTAACGTGATGTTTTCGTGTAGAGTCTTTTTTTGAGATCGTTTTCATGTAAAGTCATTAAACCAACGTAACACATACGATGCTTGCATGCATGGATTACTACTTCCTTTTGTTTCGGAATATAAGATGTTTTCTTAAATATATATAATTAGAAGTCTTGTAGTATGTAGATTTACTCATATTCTCTAAACATACTAAAAGACCCGTTTCTCTAAATATGAAATGATTCGTTAAAGGTGTTTACTCACACATAGACACGTTTTTAAGGTGTCAAGATATATTTTAAAATAGATGTCATATATTTGTCAAAATTTGAATAAATCTACATTGTCTTATTTTATAGTAGTTCGGAAGGGAGGATAGAATCGGGCCACGGCTTGTGCACCCTCTTACACCTCCGTTGGCAGGCTGATTTTGTTGGACTGAGATCCAGTGATTTGGTGATTTTGTTGAGTAAGAGAGCATAGTGATTGGTGATCCTTTGGCCAAAACAGCTTCTTGTAGTTGTGAAATGTTCAATAGGACGGGAATATTATGTGGACATGACAT
Source organism: Avena sativa (assembly GCA_916181665.1). NCBI lineage: Eukaryota > Viridiplantae > Streptophyta > Magnoliopsida > Poales > Poaceae > Avena > Avena sativa. Next base: position 227,463,406 of record OV702296.1, read on the forward strand.
CAAAGTTCTTGATTTGATGAATATAAAGACATTGACACCACATCATATTTTGAAGAGTTGTACTAGAGAAGCACGCAATGGAAGCATACAAGATAGACATTGAAGGAAAGTGGTGAAAAATCCAAAGTTTGAAGCTCAACTTCGGTACAAGGCTTTGTCTCACAAATTCCATAGTTTGGCATATATGGTAGCCAACTCTCTAGAGTGTTGTTTGATGTTAGAAAATGCACTTGATAGTATTGGTACACATGTAGAGGATAAACTCAATGAAACTACCAATGCTACAAATATGCCATGTAATGATCAAGAAAATATTGACCCTAATGTGCCTAATGTGCAACAAACAAATGAGTATCTTAGTGCAAAGCTCAAGAAGAAGGAGGTTCAATCAAAGAATTTGAGGAGAATGAAAACTTGGTTTGATAAGTTACTCAAGGGGAAGCGCAAGCCAACAAAAGTTGCCGCACCAAAAAAGAATGGAGCAAAGGTATGTTGCAATCTATTCATGATGTGTTGTTACTATACATGCGATAGACTACTTACTAGAACATCTATTGCATCAACACAAGAAGAATGATGGTGTGGAGCCTCAAGTAAGAGTGGAGAAAGATGATGTCAATGAAGGAAAAAATATGGAGCATCAAAATTGCAACACGATCATTAGTTACGCACAGCTCTTGACAGCTCCACTTGGTGTTGTTTATGATGGACCTATGTTCTAGCATGTCCAAGCTTGTTAGATAGTGATATGATTGGCTAGTATTTTGGACAAAGGTGACTATAGTATTTTGGATTTTGGGGCTAACTGTAGCTTTTGTGGCCTAATTTTACAAGTAGATTGGCCAAATTGATGTATTGGAAGGTTTATGTGAGACAAATTGTTCCAGAATTTCAATGTTATATGTACTACAAAATCTGGGTGTCTTTTGTGGCCAGAATTTTCTCTCTTTTATGCTATTGTTTAGCTGAACTGCAGCTAGTTTTCTATCCACTGTTAGCTAGTTTTATGTTCACTGTTAGCTGCAGATTGTTTTGTTTTCAGGTGTTCTGAAGAAACAACAAAACCGCCAATTTTGGAGTGCTGTCCGGGGAGGCTGTCTCATCGGGGGAGGCCATCCCGTCGAGGGCCATCGGAGGGGGAGCGGGTCGCTATCGGAGGAGGGGCGGAGGAAGGGCGCTGCTGCGCGGGTCGGGGTGGAGGAAGGGCGCCGCTGTGCTGGTCGGGGAAGAGGAAGGGCGCTCGATGGGGAGGACGACGAAGTGGAGCTGCGAGGAGGAATCGGTTGCCCGGGTACTTTTTTTCCTTGGTGCATTTTGGGCCATTAGATGAAGATTGGATGGTGGATGGAGCGTGGCGAGGCACAATGAGACTTGTGAATAGCAAGTCACTGGATATCAGTCCGATTTTGTTTGTATTTTTCTTTTTTGGTTGTGAAAAAAGGAGTCGGGGACTAAAAATGATATGGGTTAAAGGGTGCAATGTTGCAAGGAGTAGGCCTGGCAAGTCCTGTCCGACATGCACGGCAAGGTATCATCTACCACGGTCGACGTCACCACTCTCGTGGCGGGCCTCAGGGTGCGCGTTCTAGGGGTCTCCGCCAGCCGCCCCCTCCTCCGTCCCACCAGAACGTGCGCATTGCAGGAGCTAGGTGTAACATCCCAGCAATAGAGCTTAGAAATAAGCTGAACAGAGGGTTGTGCATTGCATTCATGCATAAGAAAATCCGGATAATTTTCGCACAAAACTAAAGAAGCTATAGAGGGATCGATATCTCTCTTGTTCTGATAGGAACATCAGAACAGGTGCGAAAGATTTTGACATGACCTTTAAATATTATATGTGTTTCTGGAGGGGTAAAATTTGAAATTTAATTTGAATTCCAAATTCAATTCTAATTTTGAATGTGGAAATTCAGAAATAATAATGCAATAATTAAGTAAAGGGAAATGATTATAATAGTGATATAAAAGAATCCTTTCTTATAAGAATACATTCAGTATTGCATTGTTCTTTTAAATAAAAGAATAAGAGTAAATTACAATTAAGAAATGAATTTTAATAATAAATAAGAATTGAACTCTTATTTAAAAGTAAGGTATAAACATTTAATAAATACAAGTTACAAATAAAACAATAATGGAATACTTTATTACATTGTTGTTGCAATAAAAGGATAAAATAAAATTTACAACAAATATAAGAATATTTTACAATATTTATTGAAGATTCACATGAGTAAAGAATAAAACTTTACTTTAACAAAAAGAATACCTTAATACAAAAATATCATTAGTCAATATTACAACATTCTATATTACACAAAGGAAAGAGAAAATTACAAAAAAATAATGAAAGGGAGAGTTCTAAACTATATTTCCTAAACTAAACTTTTGATATCTGCTCATCTTCTTTTGTACCTGCAAAACAAATAAAAAAAGATAAAAACAAAGAGAGGGGTTAATGTTAGTAATTTTGCTCTCAGTATGGCAATGAAATGCATTGCTATTCACATCATTGAGCATATTTAAATAGGGGCAAGTTTCACCAAAAGAATATCTGTTCTTATCAGAATGTTTTGCCTCAGAACAACCTCATTGGCAATGAACAAAAGAGGCAAGTTTCACCCTGGAAGAATAGTAAAGGAATCCATTCCACTTGGCAACACAAAAATAAAGCCAAACTTGAGATAATAACATCCAACTGAGTTGATCGATCCCAATAAATATCCCACTATTGAAACTTGAACCCAGGGGTCCCATTTGACAGCAGCACAGTCACAACATGCAAGTGATATGCTGTCGACATAAGAAGCATTCACATGGAGCACATAAAGGGAGAGCACACTCACCAGTACCACTGGTTAACACATCAACAACCTCCTTACCCCCTTTTTATGTTCATCACACTCAAAAACAGATTGCTCTCATAGCACCACAAGAGCCACCTAGATCCCCACCACAACACTTGTACCATGGTTGCTCCGAGAAGCCCTCCAATGGCAAGGCCAAGGTGGAGAAGGCCAGGCTATAGCTGCTGTAGTGGGTGGACTAGTAACAGGAGAGGGGAGCAGTATATCATAGTACAGTAGCAACTGATCAAGATCCATCACAAGGACAAGCCTCCAGCACCACCCCATCTGTCAACACTACAAACAACAAGGTAGATGGGAGTATAACCAGATCTTGTAGCATCTTTTCTTATCTAATTTTTGCAATGATATCCTTGAGAGTAAGGGGAAATAATAACACATCCACCAAATCCAATTACCCTGCAAATAGAACATGTCTAGGAGGATAAGAGGATTGCTTCTCTCAGTTTTGCATGGAAATGCCATGCAAAGTTCCTCATAGAGAATTAAAGCCACAAAGTAAGTATATGTTCTTATTTAAGCTTAGTGCCTCAGCCTTTGCATCATTGGCAGCCAAAGTTTCATCTTTGGTGAGTAAAATCCAGCAGCAGATCATGTTGCTATACACCACTACTGTGCACACTTATTAGAGGCACCACAATAGAGTTCTACAACTAACAGAAGCTACCAAAATCACTCTCGAGAACCACTAAATAATTTCTTTCCAACCAAAGTTTTAAAAAGGTTATTCAAATGATTCCTTGTCATGTTGCCATCTCATATTCAGTAAGCAACACTAGAGAAAAATCATCCCAAACAGATTTATATCATATTCCTAGTCAGAATTCCTAGGAATCAATATTCATATTTAGTCACTTCACTGAATCAAAGATTCAGACAAGCATAGAAGAATCACACTAGGGCCATAACCAGAAAGGCATGTTACTATAACCAAAATTCATACCTCAATTCGATTCAAAGACACATGTGCACATCATTGATCTATCAGAAATGGATAACCATCTAAAATCATTTTTCTAGTTAAACAACTAGAAGTCATATAAATTCCAGCAATTAAAAACAAATGCTGATATCAATCATCATTAGAGTATACTTCCAGTAACCACCAAAACAGTACATCAAGCTCAGTAATCATCTTCCTAATCAAATAATTAAGAATCATTTTAACAAATCATGGCCATATGGATCACCCAAAGATTATATACCATTTCATACTTAAGCAATAACTAGTATACCAGATCATATTTCTAGTAGAGCCACTAGAAATCAAACCAACAGACAAAGGCATCAGTGCATATACCGGTCACAGAGTAGCAGAATTGAAGAACATAGATACTTAAGTACCACACTTTGAGCTCATAAATTCCCTCAGTATTTAGCAAAGCCTAGAGATAGCCAACAGAAAACAGACATAGCACCAAGCTACAGGCCACTAACAACTTAAGCCAACAATATTCTCATCTAGGTTGATGCCACTCCATCAATAACGGAAGTAGAGGCTGAACAAAGAGGGAAGAAAAGGGACAGAAACACATACCTAACGCATAGGAGTACACCACCGCGGCGTGGTGAAGTAGGGCCCCGCTACCACATCGACACTCATCTGAGGTCGTAATTACCGACCACCACTTCATAGCAAGGCCATCAGATATCATGGCGCCGGGGTTGCACTCGTGCCGTCCCACCGGCATCAGCATGGAAGAAGAAGAATCTCAGCTTCAGCACCATCATACCACCACTAACACAGCACCAAACCACCCCAAACCACCATCAGGACATGGCCAACCTTGGTGACTACGGCAGGTAGTGGTCGTGGAGGGAGGAGTGACGCAGCAGGGGCATCGTTAATCATGGAGAAGTAGAGGAGGCGCGAGAATCGATGAAGGGCCGCTGTGGCACCGACACACCCAACCTGCACTGCTAGGGTTAGCTGTGAACTTGGGGGCGTGCAGTACAGGGCAGCATTGAGGTGGCGAGGAACCGATGAAGGAGACTCGGGCCATCCAGCCTAGCAAGCGGCAGCGACCGGCGACGCTGGATATAGCCGGAGATGGAAGGGAGGGCGTCGGTGGCGGCGGCTAGTGCGTGCGTGTGAGAGGCAGAGGAACGGGATAAGGGTTTGTGCCTACGTGTGTGCTCGCGTGTGAGGGAGAGAGAGTGGGCCGGGGGTCAAAGTGACCCTAAGCCCGACCCAGATGGGCTACGCCAGCCCACGAAACCAACCAAACGGCCCAAGTTAATTAGGTTTAGAAATAAAATAAAAATAAAAAATGAATTATTAAAATAACCCCAAACATTTTTAGCTAAAGAAAATTATAGAGAAATCCTAAAAATACATATGATATATCAAAATGACAACAAAAATAATATCTACCTAATAGAAATATAATTTTAAGTGTTTAAAATAAATTTAAAGTAAAATAATTATTAACACCATTAAATCTTAAATAAAATTTTATAAAATAAAAGTAAAATCCTAAAAATAAATAAAAAATCATTTTGTGTATGAAAATAACTTTATTGTTTTATAAAAATACTCACTTAGAGTTTTACAAATAAAACATAAAGCAAATATTTAAAGATACTTAATTCTTTGATGAATTTTATAAAAATAAAGATAATACTTAAAAATAAATAAAATTCATCTTTAAGGTCTTGAATAAATATATTACACTAGAAAAATATTAAATATATTATTAGGATTTTTTTTAATATTTTAAATAATAAATCCTTATCTAATACCTATTTTGTGAATTCCTTAAAAACAATTCTTAAGTAAGAAATAATCACAATTCTTAGAAAACCTTAAGGAATTAGTGTCTTAGTACCAGTTCCAAACCCATAACTTGAATTCATAATCAAACTTAAATATAACTTTTAACTTTAAAATATTCTTTTAAAAACCTTATTAAGAAACCTTTTAAATAAACATTGGGTATCACCCATTTATATAATATGGTGAATAATCATTATATATTAACCATTATTAACATAACTTTAAGTTCTAACAAATTACTAAGATAATTTAATTACGCTCCCATTAAATAAATACAAAGTATTTTCTTAATAAGCAAAACAAATTTAATCTCAATCATTCACTTAAATATAAAGTGAATAATTGCACACCTTAGTTATACCCATCATAAATCTAAAACTCGGGAATAATTAAAATATATTACATCTTAAGTTACTTAACCTTTTAAAGTTAACTTTAGTCTCAAAAGCTTATAAACATTATGTCCAATAAACTACTTATGTTTTTATTGTTAACTTTGGTCTATTTCAATTAAGACATAATGCGTCTAAAGTCCAAACTATTCAAGCAAGCATAAACAACATCAATCACATTATATCAATCATACTCTAAAACCTATCAGGGTTGTTTAAACCTTAGGAAGGAAATCTTTTCTTCAAATGTTATTCTTTTTGTCACTTCAAACAATAATCTCATAATAAGTTCTTCAACTCTTAACAACTCAATCCCAAGTACTTATATCATAGTCACCACAGGACAATTCACCATAATCACATCATCTTATACTTTACTTACATATTTTGGATTGTTAACACTTAGGTTCCTTATAAAGGTCATTTCTTGTAAAGTAAAATTTGAAGATAAACCAACTCTGAAAAGAATCACTTGAATTCACTTCACTCAAAGTATTGGGGAATTCAATTCGGGATCTTTACAAAAATGCATAGCATTACTTATGCATAACTACATATTGCTTCTTTAAACATTAGTCCTTACTGGACCAATGATGCAGATTTCAGATATTGGATCTTATGTTATCTCGAAGACCGTGAGTGCATAATCTTGCAATCACAAAAGACAAGTTCACACTTGCTCATGTCCTTTGTTTACTTTCTGTAAAGTATTTTACAAATCCAGTGTTGTCTTCACCTGCATTTGAAAAAAATCAGAAAACACTATTTTCAATAATAATGAGAACTATTGATTACTGATCCAGGGTGATCAGCTAATCTATTAAATCTGATAGTTGGGATACCACTGTTCAGAACTATATCACCTAGGACTTAACAACCAATGTCGCCAGTGATTCTTGCGTCGTATATTACGCGTTGACCATGAGATTTGGAATGGGACAGAGAAGTCAGATGTATCTTCTTCCTCTCGCATGAAGCCAGATGTGCAGGTCGTGGCTGTTATCCTCGTAGCGTGCATATTAATTGGTAATTCTTAGAGGATATGTAGCATATGGGTGGGAACCCTCAACGTCCCACGATAGTTCTGGCATCTAACGGTCTGTACAAACCATTGCCATAATTCAATATGTGGGCATGGTGTACACCAAGGAGGCATGTGAGGTCGCGAAGGGGGAAGTGATTGGCTTGGATCATCGTCTGGGCCCCACACCATAGGAAGTGTGGAAGGGAAAGATCGCCCGGTTGTGCAACAAGGATTTGATCTCTCATGGGTAAAGTGACGCACCTCTGCAGAGTGTAAGAACTGTAACTTGTTACTCCCTGTTCCGGGAAGGAGCTGCGAACGCGGCGGGAAAGGAACCCCATGAAGGTTCTTGTAAACCCGTGAAGTCTGATGGACATAGCTTTTCAGAATAAAAGCAACCTTTGAAGAAATGTTTATGAAAACTTGCATTGCCTACGACCTATGGTCTGTGGCTGTAGTTATAGTGCATCAAACACTCCTTTTTAGTGGACTTGCCGAGTATGCTCATACTCAAAGTATATTCTTAACCCTTGCTAGGTTCTAAAGCCAATATAGACGATGACTACATCAAATCATGCTCCAGGAATCATTATTAAAAGCTAAAGCTCTTCAATGAAGTCAAGAAAGTCAACATATACAGCAACTCAAGTGAAGACGAAGTCGCTGATTAGATAAGAGTAGAATCTCTAGCCCTAGAACCCATTTCTGTAGTATATTGCAATATCAGCAATGCCAAACCATTAGTTGAGATGTTAATCTTAATAGTATTATAGTTTTGGAGTTGTTTATTTCTGATTCTTCTTTGTAAGAAGTTTCTTTCTCTCTCTTTAACCTAGAGTGTTCTCTGGATCTTGTGTAAAGAGTTGAGTTGTAACCTATAGTCATGTCTGGGACCTGTTGTGTTTCTGTTGTACCACTCTAAGGGATGTAATACTAGTGAACGGTGTTTCATTGGTGTTATGTCTACGACTATAGTGTACTACAACATGAAGTGGTATGCTGGGTCACCGCAGTTGGTATCAGAGCATATGTTTTGACCTTAGGATTTAAAACCTTTTAGGAAGATCTATAGGTTGGATAGTGACTATAGAAGCCATCTCATATACAACCAAATATTGATATGACTTGTGATGAGTATCCACTTGAGGATAACCTTGTCACACCTAAGTCAGATGCTTAAGTCATTCTTTCTTAAGAGTAATTATTTTATCTTTTCTCAAGTATAGTGTTCTTTAGTGTCCTCCGAGGGAGACATAAACCACCAAGATACTGTAGGAAGTGTAAGACATCAATTGAAGCAGTCCAAATAGTATAGCTTAACCCTAGAATTTAAGTAAGAACAGTAAAATTTTAGTGTCAGTTGATAACCAAAGGCAACATGATGAATATCATTAGGATTAATGTTGATGTAATGAGTAGTAATCATGTGGGATTCACTTGAGAATTTCACGTGATGAAGTGAAATTATGATAAGACTGAATGATAGAGCCATGAGAAATAAAGTTATCATGGCTAGATTAACTCTTAAATCATAATGTACAGGTAAAACATAATAAGATCATGGTGAGATTAGCTCCGAAACCATGATGAGAGTATAAATATGATGAGTAATTATTAAATTATCTTTAGATAGAGTAATAAGATAAGTTGGTAGAATCAAGATTGAATTCAAAGGTGTCATAAAATAGTGTAACTTTCAATCTTAGGGGTTCAAATAGAATCTGCTTAGTCATTTGGAGAGATCATGTGAGGTTAGTTGGCTAATAAAGAAAGGTTGAACATAGTTAATCATTCCAAAGGTGAAACCAAAGGTTAGTCAAAACCAAATTGACACCACTTTGCTTAATATTATCCGGTTGCACTTGAGCAATTTTGGGTAAATATTGAGATAAAGAATAGTTGAATTTATGTACTAAGTATCACACTATAAACTTATATGAGGAGTTGTCATATACTACACAACTAAGCCTGAATTCTAGAGACATTATACTCAACTATTATATTCTGGGCTTAGAATATTGTGTGTTATATGTACCACATTTGGATTTATTTGTTTTTCTTGGATCTTCTTGATTGACTAGATATGTACATGAAGTTTGACTTGGTGTGCAAATGCATGTTGCAACATCCAGTCACTACTTGATGTTATAGACCTAGATAGAGTAAGGGAATTCGTGTAAGGGAGTGACGAATTTCAAAGACCAAAATGAAGACTTACATGGAGAATGAAGCCAAGTGTAAGTATTATCAACTCAAATTGGAGGATGGATCAAGCTTAGATCATTATTAGTCAGCAACAAGAAGTGATGAACTTAAAGTTCAATCAAAATAGGTAATTTTGCTAAGAAGTGAAAGGAGTAATTATGCAAGTTCATGGAAGTATCATGAATAAATACAAAGAAGTAGCCTTGAAACCAAAATGGTATTCAAGCTCTGACAAATTCAGAGAGAATGCCAGAGGTATATCGGAAACCATAGGGTAATACATCTACCTTAAGATGGTTCGCAGCTGGTAAATATCCGCAGTTGATATTTGATCCCCAGTTGGTATCTTGTCTGCAGCCGGTGGTGGTTGACATAGTTAACCCAATCATCTTAATGGTTGAATAAAGAGCATAAAATTTGGCCTAAGTTAAGTAAGACACAAAGGAGTATAAAAATTGAAAGCGACTGTCTTTCGAGACTCTTCGCGAAAATTGACCTATCGAAGTGAAAATGTCCACATCGTAAGTAAGACAAATAATGCTGAAATATTCACTTCGGAGATCCACAATTGTGTGGATACACCGTATAATCTTTCATAAGACCCTAACTAGGTAGAGTATAAGCTGGATAGAGACCAATATTCTATTTATAAAATCAAGAAATACTTTATAAGACAATTTAGAGACCATTAGTAAACCCTAAGGGGGAGAGTAAACAATTTTTGGAAGTATTGTTATCTAACTTTCCAAATAAAGGTTGGATAAGAAGGACTAACCTATAACAAAAGCAAGCCTTATTTTCATAAGGTTAAAAGATAATCATCAGAAAGGTACTCTCTGAAGTATGTCTGGATGAAAGATCAGAGTTTATTTCAAGGTAGTAGTACTCAAACCTTGAGGTAGTTAATCAATGGAAGTTAAAGAAGTACTTCGGGTGATAAAATATTAATCCTAACAGACTAATTCTAGAAGAAACAAATTTTATGTGATCCTTAAGAGGTAATAAAGCACATCCAATTATGCATGTGTAGAAAATAAGAAATTCCAATGGGTATGGACTAAATGTGTTCAAATCCCATCTTAGGAAGGACTACCAGTACAACTCATACAATGATAAATCAAAGATTAGTCTTTTGACTATAACTATTGGCTAATAAAAATTTAAAACCCCGTTTTAGTGAGACTCCCTATACCTTACACAGTATAGTAAGGAAGTTCATAGATCAAGTAAAAAGGTTGTATCAGGATACCTAATTAAGAAAATGAACTAAAGAAAAGATCACTATTTAAGGAGTTCATAATAAGGAAATATTCCTAAGGGAGTAAAGAAAAACGAATTTTGGAGTATTGGAGACAACATGATTAGAATTGCCAAGTATGGTAGGAATTCAAGGAAAAGGATTTGGACAAGGAATACTACAATTATTCCCATTGAGGTTACCATGGAATTGAGACATATGGTAATCATTGCAAGGAAATTCCTTACTCCGAAACGTGAGAGTATGCGAACTTCGAGGACTAAGTTTATTTTAAGGGGGAGAGTCTGTAACATCCCAGCAATAGAGCTTAGAAATAAGCTGAACACGGGGTTGTGCTTTGCATTCATGCATAAGAAAATCCGGATAATTTTCGCGCAAAACTAAAGAAGCTATAGAGGGATCGATATCTCTCTTGTTCTGATAGGAACATCAGAACAGGTGCGAAAGATTTTGACATGACCTTTAAATATTATATGTGTTTCCGGAGGGGTAAAATTTGAAATTTACTTTGAATTCCAAATTCAATTCTAATTTTGAATGTGGAAATTCAGAAATAATAATGCAATAATTAAGTAAAGGGAAATGATTATAATAGTTATATAAAAGAATCCTTTCTTATAAGAATACATTCAGTATTGCATTGTTCTTTTACAATAAAAGAATAAGAGTAAATTACAATTAAGAAATGAATTTTAATAATAAATAAGAATTGAATTCTTACTTAAAAGTAAGGTATAAACATTTAATAAATACAAGTTACAAATAAAACAATAATGGAATACTTTATTACATTATTGTTGCAATAAAAGGATAAAATAAAATTTACAACAAATATAAGAATATTTTACAATATTTATTGAATATTCACATGAGTAAAGAATAAAACTTTACTTTAACAAAAAGAATACCTTAATACAAAAATATCATTAGTCAATATTACAACATTCTATATTACACAAAGGAAAGAGAAAATTACAAAAAAAATAATGAAAGGGAGAGTTCTAAACTATATTTCCTAAACTAAACTTTTGGTATCTGCTCATCTTCTTTTGTACCTGCAAAACAAATAAAAAAAGATAAAAACAAAGAGAGGGGTTAATGTTAGTAATTTTTCTCTCAATATGGCAATCAAATGCATTGCTATTCACATCACTGAGCATATTTAAATAGGGGCAAGTTTCAACAAAATAATATATGTTCTTATCAGAATGTTTTGCCTCATAACAACCTCATCGGCAATGAACAAAAGAGGCAAGTTTCACCCTGGAAGAATAGTAAAGGAATCCATTCCACTTGGCAACACAAAAATAAAGCCAAACTTGAGATAATAACAACCAGTTGAGTTGATCCATCCCAATAAATATCCCACTATTGAAACTTGAACCCAGGGGTCCCATTTGACAGCAGCACAGTCACATAATGCAAGTGATGTGCTGCCGACATAAGAAGCATTCACATGGAGCACAAAAAGGGAGAGCACACTCACTAGTACCACTGGTTAGCACATCAACAACCTCCTTACCCCCTTTTTCTGTTCATCACACTCAAGAACAGATTGCTCTCATAGCACCACAAGAGCCACCTAGATCCCCAACACAACACTTGTACCATGGTTGCTCCGAGAAGCCCTCCAATGGCAAGGCCAAGGTGGAGAAGGCCAGGCTATAGCTGCTGTAGTGGGTGGACTAGTAACAGGAGAGGGGAGCAGTATATCATAGTACAGTAGCAACTGATCAAGATCCATCACAAGGACAAGCCTCCAGCACCACCCCATCTGTCAACACTACAAACAACAAGGTAGATGGGAGTATAACCAGATCTTGTAGCATCTTTTCTTATCTAATTTTTGCAATGATATCCTTAAGAGTAAGGGGAAATAATAACACATCCACCAAATCCAATTACCCTGCAAATAGAACATGTCTAGGAGGATAAGAGGATTGCTTCTCTCAGTTTTGCATGGAAATGCCATGCAAAGTTCCTCATAGAGAATTAAAGCCACAAAGTAAGTATATGTTCTTATTTAAGCTTAGTGCCTCAGCCTTTGCATCATTGGCAGCCAAAGTTTCATCTTTGGTGAGTAAAATCCAGCAGCAGATCATGTTGCTATACACCACTACTGTGTACACTTATTAGAGGCACCACAATAGAGTTCTACAACTAACAGAAGCTACCAAAATCACTCTCGAGAACCACTAAATAATTTCTTTCCAACCAAAGTTTTAAAAAGGTTATTCAAATGATTCCTTGTCATGTTGCCATCTCATATTCAGTAAGCAACACTAGAGAAAAATCATCCCAAACAGATTTATATCATATTCCTAGTCAGAATTCCTAGGAATCAATATTCATATTTAGTCACTTCACTGAATCAAAGATTCAGACAAGCATAGAAGAATCACACTAGGGCCATAACTAGAAAGGCATGTTACTATAACCAAAATTCATGCCTCAATTCGATTCAAAGACACATGTGCACATCATTGATCTATCAGAAATGGATAACCATCTAAAATCATTTTTCTAGTTAAACAACTAGAAATCATATAAATTCCAGCAATTAAAAACAAATGCTGATATCAATCATCATTAGAGTATACTTTCAGTAACCACCAAAACAGTACATCAAGCTTAGTAATCATCTTCCTAATCAAATAATTAAGAATTATTTTAACAAATCATGGCCATATGGATCACCCAAAGATTATATACCATTTCATCCTTAAGCAATAACTAGTATACTAGATCATATTTCTAGTAGAGCCACTAGAAATCAAACCAACAGACAAAGGCATCAGTGCATATACCGGTCATAGAGTAGCAGAATTGAAGAACATAGATACTTAAGTACCACACTTTGAGCTCATAAATTACCTCAGTATTTAGCAAAGCCTAGAGATAGCCAACAGAAAACAGACATAGCACCAAGCTACAGGCCACTAACAACTTAAGCCAACAATATTCTAATCTAGGTTGATGCCACTCCATCAAGAATGGAAGTAGAGGCTGAACAAAGAGGGAAGAAAAGGGACAGAAACACATACCTGACGCATAGGAGGACACCACCGCGGCGTGGCGAAGCAGGGCCGCGCTACCACATCGACACTCATCAGACCACCACTAACACAGCACCAAACCACCCCAAACCACCATCAGGCCATGGCCAACCTTGGTGACTACGGCAAGTAGTGGTCATGGAGGAAGGGGTGACGCAACAGGGGCATCGTTAATCATGGAGAAGTAGAGGAGGCGCGAGAATCTATGAAGGGCCGCTATGGCACCGGCACACTCGACCTGCACGGCTAGGGTTAGTCGTGAGCTTGGGGGCGTGCAGTACAGGGCAGCATCGAGGCGGCAGCGAACCGATGAAAGAGACTCGAGCCTTCCAGCCTAGCAAGCGGCAGCGACCGGCGGCGCTGGATATAGCCGGAGATGGAAGGGAGGGCGTCGGCGGCGGCGGCCAGTGCGTGCGTGTGAGAGGCAGAGGAACGGGATGAGGGTTTGTGCCTACGTGCGTGCTCGCGTGTGAGGGAGAGAGAGTGGGCCGGGGGTCAAAGTGACCCCAAGCCCGACCCAGATGGGCCAGGCGAGCCCACGAACCCAACCAATCGACCCAAGTTAATTAAGTTTAGAAATAAAATAAAAATAAAAAAATGAATTATTAAAATAACCCCAAACATTTTTAGATAAAGAAAATTATAGAAAAATCCTAAAAATACATATGATATATCAAAATGACAACAAAAATAATATCTACCTAATAAAAATATAATTTTAAGTGTTTAAAATAAATTTATAGTAAAATAATTATTAACACCATTAAATCTTAAATAAAATTTTATAAAATAAAAATAAAACCCTAAAAATAAATAAAAAATCATTTTTGTGTATGAAAATAACTTTATTGTTTTATAAAAATACTCACTTAGAGTTTTACAAATAAAACATCAAGCAAATATTTAAAGATACTTAATTCTTTGATGAATTTTATAAAAATAAAGATAATACTTAAAAATAAATAAAATTCATCTTTAAGGTCTTGAATAAATATATTACACTAGAAAAATATTAAATATACTATTAGTAAATATTTTAATATTTTAAATAATGAATCCTTATCGAATACCTATTTTGTGAATTCCTTAAAAACAATTCATAAGTAAGAAATAATCACAATTCTTAGAAAACCTTGAGCAATTAGTGTCTTAGTACCAGTTCCAAACCCATAACTTGAATTCATAATCAAACTTAAATATAACTTTTAACTTTAAAATATTCTTTTAAAAACCTTATTAAAAAACCTTTTAAATAAACATTGGGTATCACCCATTTATATAATATGGTGAATAATCATTATATCTTAACCATTACTAACATAACTTTAGAGTCTACAAAATTACTAAGATAATTTAATTACGCTCCCATTAAATAAATACAAAGTATTTTCTTAATAAGCAAAACAAATTTAATCTAAATCATTCACTTAAATATAAAGTGAATAATTCCACACCTTAGTTATACCCATCATAAATCTAAAACTCGGGAATAACTAAAATATATTACATCTTAAGTTACTTAACCTTTTAAAGTTAACTTTAGTCTCGAAAGCTTATAAAAATTATGTCTAATAAACTACTTATGTTTTTATAGTTAACTTTGGTCTATTTCAATTAAGACATAATGCGTCTCAAGTCCAAACTATTCAAGCAAGCATAAACAACATCAATCACATTATATCAACCATACTCTAAAACCTATCAGGGTTGTTTAAACCTTAGGAAGGAAATCTTTTCTTCAAATGTTATTCTTTTTGTCACTTCAAACAATAATCTCATAATAAGTTCTTCAACTCTTAACAACTCAATCCCAAGGACTTATATCATAGTCACCATAGGACAATTCACCATAATCACATCATCTTATACTTTACTTACATATTTTGGATTGTTAACATTTGGGTTCCTTATAAAGGTCATTTCTTGTAAAGTAAAATTTGAAGATAAACTAACTCTGAAAAAAATCACTTGAATTCACTTCACTCAAAGTATTGGGGAATTCAATTCGGGAGCTTTACAAAAATGCATAGCATTACTTATGCATAACTACATATTGCTTCTTTAAACATTAGTCCTTACCGGACCAATGATGCAGATTTCAAATATTGGATCTTATGTCATCTCGAAGACCGTGAGTGCATAATCTTGCAATCACAAAAGGCAAGTTCACACTTTCTCATGTCCTTTGTTTATTTTCTGTAAAGTATTTTACAAATCCAGTGTTGTCTTCACCTGCATTTGAAAAAATCAAAAAAAAACAATTTTCAATAATAATGAGAACTATTGATTACTGATCCAGGGTGATCAGATAATCTATTAAATATGACAGTTGGGATACTAGTGTTCAGAACTATATCACCTAGGACTTAACAACCAATGTCGCAAGTGATTCTTGCGTCGTATATTACGCGTTGACCATGAGATTTGGAATGGGACGGAGAATTCAGCTGTATCTTCTTCCTCTCGCATGAAGCCGGATGTGCAGGTCGTGGTTGTTATCCTTGTAGCGTGCATATTAATTGGCATCTAACGGTCTGTACAAACCATTGCCGTAATTCAATATGTGGGCATGGTGTACACCAAGGAGGTATGCGAGGTCGGGAAGGCGGCAGTGATTGGCTTGGATCATCTTCTGGGCCCACACCATAGGAAGTGTGGACGGGAAAGATCGCCCGGTTGTGCAACAAGGATTTGATATCTCATGGGTAAAGTGACGCACCTCTGCAGAGTGTAAGAACTGTAACTTGTTACTCCCTGTTCCGGGAAGGAGCTGCGAACGTGGCGGGAAAGGAACCCCATGAAGGTTCTGGTAAACCCGTGAAGGCTGACGGACATAGCTTTTTAGAATAGAAGCAACCTTTGAAGAAATGTTTATGAAAACTTGCATTGCCTACGACCTATGGTCTGTGGCTGTAGTTATAGTGCATCAAACACTCCTTTTCTAGTCGACTTGCTGAGTACGCTCGTACTCAAAGTATCTTCTTAACCCTTGCTAGGTTCTAAAGCCAGTATAGACGATGACTACATCCAATCATGCTCCAGGAAGCATCATCAAAAGCTAAAGTTCTTCAATGAAGTCAAGAAAGTCAACATATACAGCAACTCAAGTGAAGATGAAGTCGCTGATTAGATAAGAGTAGAATCTCTAGCCCTAGAACCCATTTATATAGTATATTGCAATAGCAACAATGCCAAACCATTAGTTGAGATGTTAATGTTAATAGTATTATAGTTTTGGATTTTGTTTATTTCTGATTCTTCTTTGTAATAAGTTTCTTTCTCTCTCTTTAACCTAGAGTGTTCTCTAGATCTTGTGTAAAGAGTTGAGTTGTAACCTATAGTCATGTCTTGGACCTGCTGTGTTTCTGTTGTACCACTCTGAGGGATGTAATACTAGTGAACGGTGTTTCATTGGTGTTATTTCTACGACTATAGTGTACTACAACATGCAGTGGTATGCTGGGTCACCGCACTAGGGCCGGCCGGACGGCCCCGGAGCCGACGGTGACTGAGCGGGCGACCTAGAGGGTGGCAGTTCGTGACAAGTTTCCAGGTACTCCTCGTCCTTGCCCTCCCCTTACTAGTTCGAGTTTTCCTTCAGGTTCTAGGTTCTCTGTTTTAGAGGAGGTTTCCCTAAAGCATCTGAGTACGGTCACTTTAGACAGCGGCATCATCTTCCGTGGAGAGAAGGGTCCCCGGGTTGAGCAGCTCACGACCATCAAGGCTAGAGAGGTGTACGAGGGCCTGATCGCCGCAGCCCGTGCACGTGATGCACGGGAGCGAGAACGTGCCCTCATGCTGGCAAGACCTAGGTCAGCTGATCCCGGGTCCAGCACGACTCCACCCCTCGAGCCTGATAGTAGTGGGCCTCCTATGAGGACTCCCCGACCAAGGAGACCTCGCGAGAGACCCCCTAAGGCCCCATCTCGCCCCCCCGCCAGGTCGTGCCTGCTCTGCCCCTAGTAACGGGGCCATGCTCGAGTGATCGTTCATATGAACACATCCGAGCGATCTGGGTGTTCAATTGGAACATACGGGGGTTCAGCCAGGACGGGCGGTGCCGTCAGATCAAGTAATACCTACACTAAGAAGATGTGGATATTTTGGGCCTTTAGGATACGATCCGTCAGGACTTCTCGATGATAGAGTTGGAGGTCCTGTCTCGGCACAAGTTTGCCTGGACCTGGCTCCCGGCAAATGGCAACTCGGGTGGCATCCTCCTTGGTGTCAAAGAGGATACCTTCGATGTTGAGGATATGGACCACGAAGAGTTATTTGTGAGTATGACGCTCACCCATAAATAATCACGCCTCAAATGGGAGGTGATTATTGTTTATGGCTCCACGGACCATAGGAGGTCCCAGGAGTTCTTGCTCAAGCTCAAGGCTAAGGTGGAGCGTACGGAGACCCTGGTCATAGTGGCAGGGGACTTCAATCTCATTTGCTCCGCCAAAGACAAGAGCTCGGCGAACATGGACCTCCATAGGATTCGCATGTTCAACGAATGTATCGCTGATCTCGCCCTTAGAGAGATCACTAGAGTAGGAGCTAGATACACATGGACCAACAAGCAGCTGGACCCGATTCACAGCGTCCTTCACCGGGACTTTGTCTCTGTGGAATGGGAGGTGGCCTTCCCCTGTGTTCGCTCTACGTGGTCACCAGGGTCGGCTCTGACCATACCCCCCTCATCCTGTCTTCGGGCGGAGGGTCTCCTCCTAGACTAAATTGCTTCCACTTCAAGAACTTCTAGCTTAAACAATGGGGGTTCACGGAGGCGGTTCAAGCAAGGTGGATGGAGGTCACGGCCTCTCCCCCCGCACATATTGTGTTGTTGATATCTGGCACCATTGTGCCCTGATGTCACGACAACTTATGCGGGGTTGGGGTGCGAACCTTGGTGTTGCGGTTAGAGGGAAGAAGGACGCAATCCTGTAGGAAATCCAGGCGCTGGACCAGGAGGCGGACCTGGTGGGGCTATCAGCTGATGCCTGGTCCCATAGGTACACCCTAGAGACCTCCATTATGGAGATCTATAAGGGAGAGGAGGCATTCTGGAGATCTATAAGGGAGAGGAGGCATTCTGGAGATAGATGAGTCGTCAGAACTAGACCATCCAGGGGGAATCGAACACGGCTTACTTCCATACCATTGCAAATGGCAGACGTAGGAAGTGCTTGATCACTTGCCTCTTGGACACGGACTCTCTGCTGGAGGACCAAAGAGATATCTCGTCCCATATTTATGCATTCTACCGGGACCTCTTCTTTTAAGCAAATAAGCTTCAGATCAACATCATCAGCTCAAGAAAAGGGGCAAGTTTCACCATGTGAGTAACTAGTAAAAGTTTAATTAGTGAAAACAAATTCACTTGATCAGATCCAAAATGAATAGCACAATCATCTAACTGCATGATGTGTGTTGTCAACACATCAACAGCTCAACACAGTCAAAAGGGATCACACTGCCCTAGCACAGCTGTTGGACATCTCAGTTCACCCCCACATTCTCAAGCACACAGCCAAGAACACCATTGATCTTGCCAAATACCCAACAAATCCACCATCCAATACACACAACAAACCAACCAAATCATCCACATGATGGTGACATAAGGAGGGGTGGTGCAGGAGGATAGCAAGAACAAGTATCAGCTCACAGGAGAAAGGAGGAGTAGGACTAGTACCAGGAGGTGCAGGACAAGGTCCAGGAAGTGGTCACCACTGTAGGGTTTGCAGCATAGAAAACAAAAAAATTCCTACGATGGGAACAACTATGTACCAAGATATATCTACTAGATACAAACAACGGGTGGATGTATATCCGTAGAGAACATACCCTTGAAGACCGACAAAGATTAACGAGTTAAACTCATGGTTGATGTAGACGATCTCTTGCCGATCTCAAGATCGAGAGGAAGTCCTAGCGCCGCAAATCAGCAGCGCATCCGTGCTCGCACACACGTCCGAGGCACCGAGCATCCTCCGCATCCTCGCTCCAGCGATGTAGCGGAAGCACAACTCTTTCTTGCCGAATAGGCACCGGGAACATGTATCTCGCTAGTTCGAGACCATGGGGGATAAATTCTAGAGTGGGAGAGAGATCCTTCACGAGGAGGTGTGAGTGAGAGAGAGGGAGAGGGGTGCCTTTTATAGGAGAGGGGGGACCCCAAGGGGGTGTCCGGTGCATGGGGCTGCCCCCTTTCCCTCCCTTGTTCATGTGGGTGGACACTCCACTCACAAAAACCTCTTCATTTCCCTCCACTCAAAATCCCACTCAAACTTGCAATTAAATTTCCACCAAATTTAATGCAAACTCTCATTAAATAAAACTCTTTTTATTTATTCAGAATTTGTCAATTACTTTAAATACAAATATTCACACATAACCCCTTGCTAGAATTCTATTCACATGCAAAAACACTTTCTACAATTTCACCCGAAAACCTGTTTCGTTATCTAGTGAAATAAATTCATGTGCTTGTTATTCTTTCCGGCATGAAACTGTTGCTCCAATTGGATGTCGGTGTCTCTTAAGTGTGTCACCCTATGGTTCGTGAATAATGCGGACATGATCGAGACCCCTATCGGATCAATAATCAGAAGCGGGATCTGGAGACCCATACTGACTCCCACACATTCAACGATGACTTTCTTGTGACCATCGGAACCTTTTATGCTAGTATCTTAATCCCTTTGTTTCGCGATATATTACATGTCCGAGATTCGATCGTCGTTATCTCCATACCTAGTTTGATCTCGTTACTGACATGCACTCTTTTCTCGTTCCCATGATATAACATTCTAGTGATCAAATCACTTGCTTGCAAGCTAACCAATGTGGTATCACCGAGAGGGCCCAGAGTATATCTATCCGTCATCGGGATGAACAAATTCCACTCTCAATCCATGGGCCTCAA
The DNA here is from genome assembly GCA_916181665.1 of Avena sativa. NCBI lineage: Eukaryota > Viridiplantae > Streptophyta > Magnoliopsida > Poales > Poaceae > Avena > Avena sativa. Next base: position 227,483,906 of record OV702296.1, read on the forward strand.
CATAACACTTTATTAGTTCTGAACCCATCTTTATAATCACCCTGATACGGTGTGATGTTTGATGTTATCAAGAAACTCTTCCGGTGTTAGTGATTGACATGATCTCATGGTCTAAGGATTAGGATCACTTCATAAGTTGTTATAGCAATATAAACTCAATGACTTCGATCGTAATGCTATACTTCGGATGAATTTTCATCACACCATTACACTAGTGTTGTGATCCCGTTATTAACAACATCCAATGTCTATGACCAGGAAACCTTGATCATCTTATTAATCAACGAGATAGTTTATGAGAGAGGCATAACTAGGAACTTTCTGTTTGTTTATTAAACACACATGTATTAACGCTTCCGTATTAATACAATTATAGCATGCAAAATAAACATCTATCATATACTTGGAATACACATAATAAACACTTTATTATTGCCTCTCAGGGCATATTCCCTTCAGTCTCCCACTTGCACTAGAGACAATAATCTAGTTACATAGTGATTAATCTAACATCCATGGAGTTCTGGTGTTGATCATGTTTTTCTCTAGGGAGAGTTTTAGTCAACGGATCTGCTACATTGAGATCCATGTGTACTTTACAAATCTTTATATCTCCATCCTTGACATGCTCGCGGATGGAGTGAAACCGGCGCTTAATATCCTTGTAATTCTTGTGAGACCTTGGTTATTTAACATTGGCAATGGCACCATTGTTCTCACAATAGATCACCATTGGGTCCAACGCGCTTGCAACCACACCTATTTTGGATATGAACTCCTTCATCCAAACCGCTTCCTGAGCCGCTTCCGAAGCAGCAACATATTCGGCCTCCGTTGTTGATCCCTCCACCACAGGTTGTTTGGAACTCCTCCAACTAACCGCTCCGCCATTCATGAGAAATACGTATCCGGATTGAGACTTAGAGTCATCCGGGTCGGTGTCAAAGCTTGCGTCGACATAACACTTAGCGACGAACTCTTCTTCACCTCCGTATACAAGAAACATATCCTTAGTTCATCATAAGTACTTAAGGATATTCTTGACCGCTATCCAGTGTTCCGAACCTGGATCCGATTGGTACCTACTAGTAAAACTAATATCATGTGCCACATCCGGTCTTGTACATAGCATGTCATACATTATAGAGCCTATGGCTGAAGCATAGGGGACTTTGTCCATTATCTCTCTTTCTTCCGCCGTAGCCGCACTTTGAGTCTTACTCAATGTCTTGCCTTGCAACATAGGTAAGAACCCATTCTTACTTCCATCCATTTTAAACTTCTTTAAAATCTTATCAAGGTATGTACTTTGTGATAGCCCTATTAGGCGCCTAGATCTATCTCTATAGATCTTTATGCCTAATATATATGACGCTTCACCTAGGTCCTTCATTGAAAATTTGCTATTTAGATAACTTTTAACACTGTTTAAAAGATCTATATCATTTCCGATCAATAATATTTCATCCACATATAATGTCAGAAATGCCACATTGCTCCCACTCACTTTCTTGTAAATACAAGCTTCTCCATAAGTTTTGACAAATCCAAACTCTTTGATCACCTCATCAAAGCGAAGATTCCAACTTCGTGATGCTTGCTTCAATCCATAGATGGATCGTTGAAGCTTGCACACCTTGTTAGCATCCTTAGGATCGAAAAAACCCTTTGGTTGTATCATATACAATTCTTCTTCAATATTACCATTGAGAAACGTGGTTTTGACATCCATCTTCCATATCTCATAATAGAAATATGCAGCAATTGCTAACATAATCCTAACTGACTTTAGCATCACTACAGGAGAGAATGTCTCATCGTAGTCAACTCCTTGAATTTGTCGAAACCCCTTTGCGACAAGTTGAGCTTTATAGACGGTCACATTACCATCAACATCAGTTTTCCTTTTGAAAATCCATTTGTTCTCCACGGCCTTTCGGTCGTGAGGTAATTCCAACAAGTTCCAAACTTGATTTTCATACATGGATTCCATCTCGAATTTCATGGCTTCTAACCATTTGTTGGAATTCGGGCTCATCATCGCTTCTTCATACGTCGTAGGGTCATCAATTTCATCAACCATGAAACTCATAACAGGGTTTCTGTGTAGCTCGGGAGCTGCACACGCCCTGCTAGACCTGCGAGGTTCGGTAGTACTCTCTTTCGGAGTTTCATGATCATTATCATTAGTTCCCTCTTCAACAGGTGAAGCCAACTCCAGAACAACTTCCAGCACTGCGCTACTCGCCATACTTTTAAGAGAAGGTTCAATAACCTCTTCGAGTTCTACCTTCTGACTACTCACACCTTTCGCGAGAAACTCTTTCTCTAGAAAGGATCCACTCTTGGCAACAAAAACCTTGCCCTCGGATCTGTGATAGAAGGAATACCCAATAGTTTCCTTAGGGTATCCTATGAAGACACATTTTTCCGCTTTGGGTTCGAGTTTATCCGGTTGAAGTTTCTTGACATAAACATCGCATCCCCAAACTTTAAGAAATGATAGCTTAGGTTTGTTTCCAAACCACAATTCATACGGTGTCTTTTCAACGGATTTAGATGGTGCCCGATTTAAAGTGAATGCAGCAGTTTCTAGTGCATAACCCCAAAATGACAACGGCAAGTCCCCCAGAGACATCATAGATCGAACCATATCCAATAAAGTACGATTACGATGTTCCGACACACCATTTCCCTGTGGTGTTCCGGCAGGTGTGAGTTGTGAAACAATTCCACACTCTTTCATGTGAGTGCTAAACTCGTAACTTAGATACTCACCTCCATGGTCGGACCGTAGAAATGTGATCTTTCTATTACGATGATTTTCCACTTCATTCTAAACTTCTTTGAACATTTCAAAGGTTTCAGACTTGTGTTTCATCAAGTAGATATAACCGTATCTACTCAAATCATCTGTGAAAGTAACAAAATAACGATATCCACCTCGCGCCGACACACTCATTGGACCACATACATCAGAATGTATGATTTCCAATAAATCTGTCGCCCGTTCCATTGAACCGGAAAATGGCATTCTAGTCATCTTGCCCAAACGGCATTCATGCTCAGTGCTGGAACCAGATAACAATTATTCAAGTTTATTACTAATCCCGACGGCAAGTGGAGAGGTAGCGTTCCGACGGAGATCACATCAACACTTGATCCATTGCTGACACGCATCTTGACATCACCCCTTGCTAGCGGTCGCTTGTTCCACAACCCCTGATTCGAGTTACAAATATTAGGAACTGAACCAGTATCAAATACCCAGGTGCTACTGCGAGCACTAGACAAGTACACATCAATAACATGTATATCATATATACCTTTGTTTGCCTTGCCGGCCTTCTTGTCTGCCAAATACTTGGGGCAGTTGTGCTTCCAGTAGCCAGTCCCCTGACAATAGTAGCACTCGGTATCAGACTTAGGGCCAACTCAGGGTTTCTTTTTAGGCATGGCAACCGGCTTTCTGCCCTTACTTCCCTTCCGTTTTCCCTTCTTGTATTTCTTGAAACCAGTGTTCCTATTGATCATCAACACTTGATGTTCCTTTTTGATCTCCACTTCTACAGTTTTAAGCATTGACAGAAGATCGGGGAGAGACTTCTTCATGCCTTGCATATTATAGTTCATCACAAAGCTCTTATAGCTAGGTGGCAGAGACTACAGAACACGATGGATTCCTAAGTCAATGGGAATCAATATTCCCAAGGACACAAGCTTATCGGCGTAACCCGACATCTTGAGTACATGCTCACTAACAGAGTTGTGCTCTTCCATCATGCAGCTAAAGAAATTTTCTAAAGCATTGTAGCTCTCTACAGCAGCATGTGTGTCAAAAATCATTTTTAACTCACCCATTGTATCAAATGCATTGCCGTTTTCGAAACGCTTTCGAAGTTCTGGCTCTAGCCCATACAATATGCCACAATGAACTAAGTTGTGGTCCTCCTGACGAGTCTGATATACATTGTTCTCCTCGTCAGGGGCATCCTCAAAAGGTGGGGGGCCTAGCGGCGCTTCTAGCACATATTACTTTTGTGCAGCAGAGAGGAGAATCCTCAAATTCATGGCCCATTCGGTAAAGTTGCTACCATTCGTTGCAAGTTTCTCTTTCTCCATGAACACACTGAAATTAAAAGCAGGTGGTGCCATCTACAACAAAATTCTAAAGTTTAGACTAAGTTTATGATAGATTGAGTTCAACTAATCCATATTACGAATGAACTCCCACTCAAAAACGACATCCCTCGTGTCTTTTTGGTGATTACATGAACCAAATCCACTACACCTTGTCCGATCATCACGTGAGTCGGTGTAGCTTCAAAGGCGAGCATCAAATGGGTATCATATCTACTATATGACTCATGCTTAACCTTTCGGTCCGTGTTACGAGGCCATGTCTGTACATGCTAGGCTCGCCAAGTAAGAACCTTACTATTCACATGTGTAACTGTCTTACACCCGAAATATGGTCGTGGATCCAAGAACACCTGATCATCACGTGATGTCTTGGAGCGACAAAAACATAATCGGTGCATACTAAAGGAAGAACACATTCTTATCTTGATATTTAAATGAGGTATCATCTTATTATGCTAATAAAACACCAAACAAGCAATATAAGATGCTATCAAACATCACATGTCTATTAGTGGAATGATATGGTTCCCGCATATGATCTCTATCTTGTGCATCGTGGTATGATCACTATCATACCTTTATGTGTAAGGCCAAGGTCTATGGAACTTACACGTTATGTGTGTTGTAAGAGTATCATCTCATACTTCTACTTACAACATCACCATATTATAACACTAGCCCAACAACAATCTAAACTAGACGCCTCTAATTTATCCATTGCAAAAAATTTACTTGGCTTAGGGCTTTCGAAGATAGAACCGTTCTTACCTACGAACATGAACCACAACGAGGATAACCAAATTGTTGACAACTCATTGTAAAATAGATATTGACTATAGTAGGAGAGACAGACACCCACTAGCCACTTATGCAAACTAGTTGCATGTCAAGCGTGGAACATGTCTCATGTGTGAGGACATGTAAAGTTTGTCTGGCCACTTCATCCCACTATGCCACCAATAACCAAAATTACCACTAAGGAGCAACAAACATGATCATCATCACCCACATACTCATATGTGTACTACCCGTGTAAATCATCTACGCATAGATCCGGCTCTGATACCACTGTAGGGTTCGCAGCATTGAAAACAAAAAATTCCTACGATGGGAACAACTATGTACCAAGATCTATCTACTAGATACAAACAACGGGCGGATGTATATCCATAGAGAACATACCCTTAAAGACCGGCAAAGTGAAGGAAATATGCCCTAGAGGCAATCATAGAGATGATGATATTTCATATGTATCCATGAGTTATTGTAATGTTCCTTGAATATCCATATCAGGAAACTTGTATTGATTGGCAATTACGTGAATTGTTTGTGAAACTCTATACTTGTATGGTTATTTAAGAGTTGTCCCTAGTCGGAGTTCATGTGAGGACACACGTGAATATTAGACTAGCACATCGATTGGTTGATGACTATGTTTCGCAAGTCATAGACATGGAGATGTCAAACCAATGACGTGGACACATGTTATGAACATGGGGTTGGACTGACCCAACCTGAGACTAACATATAGTTGCAGCTCTCTCTCTACACATTGTGTACGTTTTGTCCTTAGACCTGAGATTGTCGCATGTACTTGAGATGTGGATCGACCTACTTTGGGGCTATCAAACGCTGCACCGTAACTGGGTAGTTATAAAGGTAGCTTTCGGGTTTGTCCTGAAGCATGCTGCAAGGAATGGTCAATCAAGATGGGATTTGCCCCTCTCTACTTGAGAGAGATATCTCTGGGCCCCTCGAGTGATCGGATCCAGAAATGCATGGCCGTGCTACATATGGTTAAGAGTTAACCTAGTAAAGGGATTCCGAATCACGGTATCGAGAAAGGGAGGTCAGCTTGGAGCTAGACCAAATATCGTGAGGAAAAGGGAAAGACATGTACTAAACCTTGTGATGGTTCGTCCGATATGATCTTTGTATGTGTTTAGGAGTTGGCACGTCTTTCTAGAGGCCGCTACCAACTATTGACAGAATAAGTGTATTCGTGTCATGTCTATACGCATATGAACCTATAGGGTCACACACTTAAGGGGCTGGAAGCCTAATGAGGATTGGATCCGAATTAGACCAGGCTTAGGGTACTAATGGGCTGCTAATGTAGAAGCCCACTAGGGACGCCTATATAAGAGAGGGTGGGGCGAGCTGACCAGGGTTAGACCTGAGACCTCAGATCATTCCCAGCCTCCACTCCTCACGCCTGTGTTGCACGTGCGGACCTAGCAGTCCGGCGTCTGACGCTTCCACCCTGTACGTGTGGATACCTCGGAGGCGCTGCATCTGTAGCGCTTGGACGAGCCGCACAAGGGGAGCTACTCGTGGGACGAGGACAAGGAGGAGACGTGGAACGTCTGCACTGCCTTGACACGCTTCATCAATTCCGCAACTGCGCGTCTAGTGGTAATCCCGTGATCTATGACAACAGTAATCCTGGTATACGCGGTAGAATTTTTTTGATTTGCGCTAGTGTAGCCTACCCGTATCCCTTCAGTGGTATCAGAGCCGATGCTGTTCAGTTATAGGTTCAGAATGGCTGCATATGGTGATATGCAGATTGATATGAATGATGTGATCGTTTATATGGCGGTGGTTTAGGATTGATCTATGATCTTGCTTTCCGTGATCGTGATCTGAGTTTGTCGGACGACTTACCCCTACCGGTCGGTTTCCGCCATCGGGGTAGACAGTGACACATAAATCCTGTTGAATCACGCGAAGATCAATATGATTGATCGAATCGGAACCTAGATCTAAAATCGATGTACCGTGATCAAAGGAGTTTGATTGAATCGGGACAGGAGTCGGTTTATGGTAAATTTGATTTGCCGATCAAAATCCTTAAAGAAAATTGTGAAGATTCGATCTCTCATTTTTCACGGGGGAGACCCCCTAGACCCCCCTTAATCGTAGCCCCTTTTTGTATCTCGTTAAGGTAACTAGGTGCTGCGATGTCACATGATCCGGTAGAATGCGATTCTATGCATAACTTGTTTTTGCAGGATGTATGTGATCAGTATGGCCCATATATGTATGTGATGCATGTATGGAAATTAGCATGACCTGCGTGTCGTGAGTAGGGCAACATGGCTGAAGCCATGTGTGTTGTCATTATTGTAATGGCCTGCGTGCCAACTTGTGATGATCCCAATACTATGTAATTTTGATTACTAGCTGTTAGGAGTAATAGCTTGTATTAGTTCTTGGAGGACTCATCACTTGTAGGATGGCTCACATGGAACATGAAGATGGAGATCATCATGGTGGACAGGTTCTATGGCGATGGAGATCACCATGAGAAAATGGGCCATACTGTGTCACATCTATGTGAATGTTATTCTTATGCGTTTTACTACTATGCATGCTTAGATGATAGAAGTAGAATGATCCCTCACAAAGTTTAAGTTAAACCATGCCCTCTCAACCAAACCTTGCACCATCCTATGCCCTGTACAATCATTGGTGGGCCTATGAAATTAGGGTGCCGCGGTTTTCCTTGGCTGGATGGGTTTGTATCGGATACCTACACGCATAAGGGTTGGTGAACTTGACAAGGTCATCTTAACAGTTAAGGACCTTGGGGCATAAAGGTTGGGCGCCTAGTTTTGACATAGAGATGTCACCCAACAACAAGAGTCATATGTGATATGATTAGCAAGTGTTGCTTACCGATTTACCTTGTCTTCTAGCAGTGATACTAAAGCTCACTAGTCGACTTGTTAATTGTGGATCTTGAATCACTTAGTATCAATAGAGGGATATTGATTTAAGTGGGAGTATATGCTATTAAATTGTTTAATATGTTTTACTCTTTCATGGTTACATGGCTTAGTATTTTGCATGTTTTCTGTTGTAGATCAATGGCACCGAACACTACATCACCTTTATCTTTGCGTTCGATTCTTGACAAAGATAAACTAAATGGAACAAACTATTCGGACTGGGTCCATAACCTGAGAATTGTTCTCAGGTCTGATAGAAAGGAAACAGTTCTGGATACCCCAATCCCCGATGAACCTGCTGATAATGCATCTGCTGCCCTAAAGAATGCCTACAAGAGAGCATGTGATGATTCTCTTGAGGTTAGCTGTCTTATGCTTGCATGCATGGAACCTGAACTTCAAAAGAAGTTTGAGGATCAGGATGCGTACGATATGATCGTTGCGCTTAAGGACATGTTCCAAGATCAGGCAAGGACTGAGAGGTACAATGTTGCCAAGTCCTTTGTCGAATGCAAGCTAGCAGAGGGAGCAGCTGGAGGCCCCCATGTGATCAAAATGGTTGGTTACATTCAGACTTTAGAAAAGCTTGGTTTTCCACTAGGCCAAGAGTTGGCCACTGACTTCATTTTGGCGTCTCTTCCATCCAGCTATGGGCAGTTCATTTCGAACTACCATATGCATGGGGTGGAGAAGGGCCTTAATGAATTATGTGGGATGCTTAAAACAGCAAAAAGTGACATGAAGAAGTGTGCAGGGCATAGCCATGTGATGGCTGTGCAGAACAAGCCTAGCTTCAAGAAAAAGGGTACTTCTTGGAAGAAGAAGGGCAAGTCTAAGGATATGTTCCCTAAGTCTGCACCCAAGCAAAAGGCTGGACCTGTAGAAGACACTGAGCGCTTCTTTTGTCATGAACATATGGCCACTGGAAGAGAAACTGCAGCAAGTACCAGGCTTCTTTGAAGAAGAGTGGAAGTAAGAGTACTTCCAACTCAGGTACGCTTGTTGTAAATGTTGTGGACATTCTTCTCACTGATTCCTATGTTAACTCTTGGGTATTTGATACCGGATCGGTTGCTCATATTTGCAATTCGATGCAGGGGCTAATAAGGACTAGATAAGTGCAGAAAGGCGAAGTGGATTTTCGCGTCGGAAATAAAGCAAGGGTTGCTGCATTGTTCGTCGGCGTCATGCAACTTCACCTTCCTTCAGGATTTATTATGGAGTTGAATAATTTTTATTACATTCCAAGTATGGGTCGAAACATTTTATCACCTTCATGTTTGATGAGGGATGGTTATTCATTCGCGAGTGCAAACAATGGTTGTGTAATCTCTAAGAATGATATGTTTATGGCTAATTCTCCCATTGTGAATGGGTTATTTATTTTAAATCTTGATGATGCACCTGTTTACAATATTAGTGCTAAAAGGCTTCGGCCTAATGATTTGAGTCCTACCTATTTATGGCATTGTCGTTTGGTGCATATAAGTGAAAAGCGCATGAAGAAGCTCCATGGTGATGGTCTTCTAACTTTGTTTGATTTTGAATCGTACGAGACATGTCAGGCTTGTTTACTTGGAAAGATGACCAAGTCACCTTTTTCGGGTTTACCCGAGAGAGCGACAGACTTGTCGGAACTCATACATACTAATGTGTGTGGACCAATGAGCACGACAGCCAGAGGAGGATATCACTACTTCATTACTTTCACTGATGATTTCAGTAGATATGGTTATGTCTACTTGATGAGGCATAAGTCTGAAACTTTTGAAAAGTTCAAAGAGTTTCAGAGTGAAGTAGAGAATCAACATGGCAAGAAAATAAAGGCCTTGCGATCTGATCGTGGAGGTGAATATTTGAGTCACGAATTTAGCGATCATCTTAAGAGTTGCGGAATTGTTCCACAACTTACGCCACCCGGAACGCCTGAAAGAAACGGGGTCTCCGAACGGCGTAATCGAACTTTGTTGGACATGGTTCGATCTATGATGAGCCAGTCAGATTTACCATTATCATTTTGGGGTTACGCTCTAGAAACGGCAGCTTTCACACTTAATAGGGTACCATCTAAATCCGTAGTTAAGACACCATATGAGATGTGGACTGGAAAGAATCCCAGTTTGTCTTTTCTAAAGATTTGGGGTTGTGATGCATTTGTCAAGCGACTTCAGTCGGACAAGCTAACACCCAAATCGGATAAGTGCATTTTCGTGGGATATCCGAGGGAAACCTTAGGGTATTACTTCTACAACCGAGAGGAGGGCAAAGTGTTTGTCGCTCGTTGCGGTGTTTTCCTAGAGAAAGAGTTTCTCACAAAGGGAACAAGTGGAAGGTCGGTGCGACTTGAAGAAGTTCAAGATGAGCCAGTTGGGGATGCTTATACGAGTGATGCTATTGTAGCAGAACAAGTTGAGGAACCCGTGGCAACAGAAGCACCACAACCACGAAGGTCGGCGAGGCTCCACGAAGCGCGGGAATTATTATTGTTAGACGATGATGAGCCTGCGACCTATGCAGAAGCGATGGTGGACCCAGACTCTGAGAAATGGCTGATCGCCATGAGATCCGAGATAGAGTCCATGGGAGACAATCAAGTTTGGAACTTGGTTGACCTGCCTGATGGTTTTAAAGCCATCAAGTGCAAATGGATCTATAAGAATAAGATTGATATGGATGGAAATCTTCACATCCGTAAAGCTCGACTTGTTGCAAAAGGTTTTCGACAAGTTCAAGGAGTTGACTACGACGAGACTTTCTCGCCCGTAGAGATGCTTAAATCTATACGCATAATTCTAGATATTGCTGCACATTTCGACTATGAAAAATGGCAGATGGATGTCAAGAAGGCTTTCCTAAATGGAATCCTAACTGAGGACGTGTATATGATGCAGCCCGAAGGTTTTGTCGATCCAAAAAATGCTGGAAAGGTATGCAAACTTCTGAAGTCCATTTATGGGCTGAAGCAAGCATCTCGGAGTTGGAACATTCGATTTGATGAAGTTGTAAAGGAGTTTGGCTTCATCAAAAACGAACAAGAACCTTGTGTTTACAAGAAGGAAAGTGGGAGAGGGCTGGTATTTCTAATCTTATATGTAGATGACATATTGCTGATTGGAAATGACATTCCTATGCTCGAGTCTGTTAAGACCTCATTGAAAAATAGTTTTTCAATGAAGGACTTAGGAGAAGCGGCATATATTCTGGGCATTAAGATCTATAGAGATAGATCAAGGAGGCTAATTGGATTAAGCCAGAGTACATACATTGACAAAGTGTTGAAACGGTTCAGCATGGAAGAGGCTAAGAAGGGGTTCTTGCCCATGTCTCACTGCATAAAACTTAGCAAGACTCAGTGTCCTTCGACTACTGATGAGCGTGAGCGCATGAGTAGGGTTCCATATGCTCCGGATATTGGATCCATCATGTATGCAATGATATGTACTCGCCTAGATATTTCCTATGCTCTAAGTGTTACGAGCAGATACCAGGCTGATCCAGGTGAAGGTCACTGGACAGTGGTAAAGAACATCCTTAAGTACTTGAAAAGGACTAAGGATGTGTTCCTAGTTTATGGAGGTGATGATGAACTCAGTGTAAGGGGTTACACAGATGCGAGTTACCTTAATGACTCAGATGATTCGAAATCGCAATCAGGTTATGTGTTTGTCATGAATGGTGGTGCTGTGAGCTAGAAAAGTTCCAAGCAAGATACGGTGACCTCCTCTTCAACAGAAGCTGAATATATTGTTGCCTCGGAGGCTGTAAAGGAAGCTGTTTGGATTAGGAATTTCCTGATCGATCTCGGTGTGGTTCAGGGCACGTCCAATCCCTTGGACGTTTATTGTGATAACAATGGTGCTATTGCACAGGCCAAGGAACCTAGACAGCACCAGAAGAACAAACATATTCGCATGCGTTACCATCAGATTCGAGAGTTCGTTGAGGATGGTAGTGTCATGATATGAAAAATACATACGGACTCAAATGTTGCTGATCCCTTGACTAAGCCTCTCCCGCAGCCTGTGCATGAAGCGCACACAAGAGCAATTGGTATTAGATACATTTTAGATTGACTCTAGTGCAAGTGGGAGACTGAAGGAAATATGCCCTAGAGGCAATCATAGAGATGATGATATTTCATATGTATCCATGAGTTATTGTAATGTTCCTTGAATATCCATATCAGGCAACTTGTATTGATTGGCAATTACGTGAATTGTTTGTGAAACTCTATACTTGTATGGTTACTTAAGAGTTGTCCCTAGTCGGAGTTCATGTGAGGACACACGTGAATATTAGACTAGCACATCGATTGGTTGATGACTATGTTTCGCAAGTCATAGACATGGAGATGTCAAACCAATGACATGGACACATGTTATGAACATGGGGTTGGACTGACCCAACCTGAGACTAGCAATTAGTTGCAGCTCTCTCTCTAAACATCGTGTACGTTTTGTCCTTAGACCTGAGATTGTCGCATGTACTTGCGATGTGGATCGACCTACTTTGGGGCTATCAAACGTTGCACCGTAACTGGGTAGTTATAAAGGTAGCTTTCGGGTTTGTCCTGAAGCATGCTGCAAGGCATGGTCAATCAAGATGGGATTTGCCCCTCTCTACTTGAGAGAGATATCTCTGGGCCCCTCGAGTGATCGGATCCAGAAATGCATGGCCATGCTACATATGGTTAAGAGTTAACCTAGTAAAGGGATTCCGAATCACGGTATCGAGAAAGGGAGGTCAGCTTGGAGCTAGACCAAATATCGTGAGGCAAAGGGAAAGACATGTACTAAACCTTGTGATGGTTCGTCCGATATGATCTTTGTATGCGTTTAGGAGTTGGCACGTCTTGCTAGAAGCCGCTACCAACTATTGACAGAATACGTGTATTTGTGTCATGTCTATACGCATATGAACCTATAGGGTCACACACTTAAGGGGCTGGAAGCCTAATGAGGATTGGATCCGAATTAGACCAGGCTTAGGGTACTAATGGGCTGCTAATGTAGAAGCCCACTAGGGACGCCTATATAAGAGAGGGTGGGGCGAGCTGACCAGGGTTAGACCTGAGACCTCAGATCATTCCCAGCCTCCACTCCTCACGCCTGTGTTGCACGCGCGGACCTAGCAGTCCGGCGTCTGACGCTTCCACCCTGTACGTGTGGATACCTCGGAGGCGCTGCATCTGTAGCGCTTGGACGAGCCGTGCAAGGGGAGCTGCTCGTGGGACGAGAACAAGGAGAAGACGTGGAACGTCTGCACTGCCTCGACTCGCTTCATCAATTCCGCAACTGCGCATCTAGTGGTAATCCCGTGATCTATGACAACAGTAATCCTGGTATACGTGGTAGAAATTTTTTGATTTGCGCTAGTGTAGCCTACCCGTATCCCTTCACAAAGTTTAACGAGTTAAACTCGTGGTTGATATAGACGATTTCTTGCCGATCTGTCACATCCCAAAATTTTCCAAATTTTTAAATGTGAAAAATAAATAAACAAAATAAATAATTGTTGAAATTTAGGGTGAGAAGAAACTTTTTGTTTTAAGATGGAAACATCAAAACCCAACTTGAACAAACTTTGAATAAAGGGAACCAAACAAAATTTCAAACAAGTGAAATGCATTCATCAAATAATGTATCTTTAAATTTAAACACTTGGAAAAGTTAAACCAAAACCCTAAAACCTTAATGGAAGAAAATCATTTCCAAGATGTCTCTAATACCATGGATTTGATCCATATATAAAAAATTCAACAAACATTTATAAATAATCAAAAAGGATAAATAAAAATATTATAAAACCATAGAAATTGGTTTCACTTAATTTGGAACCATGGATAAAAACTTATGAATTTAATAAGATGAAAGGAGATAATTTTCAAAGCTAAATAAAGCTCCTATCTAAAATCCATACCAAATTGTGAGCAAAATAATCCTAAAGAGATTTAAAATGATAAGCCTATATCAAATAAAATTATACAAATTAGAATCACCAAGTTTGGATCTTTAAATAAAAATATATGGATTTTATAAGATAAGAAAAGGAATAAATAAATAAGGAATATTTAAAAGCCAAATTAAATCTTGGCCAAATCCATAAGAAAATGAAATAAAGATAATCCAAATAAAATAAAGGGATAAAGAGTATTCCAATAAAATTATATGGCATTAAACCATATTCTAATTATACATGGATAAAGATAAAATTCCTAATAGAAATGATTAATTAAATCATGAGAAAGTAATAAATCAAAATTTATAAAAGTGGATTGAAAAGTTATCTAATTAACTTAAAAGAACCATTTGAATAAAAGTTTATATGGATTTAAAACAATATTGGATTTTATTTGAATGAAGAAAAATGATCAATTTAAATGATTAATAGATCATATTAAAAATATTTCAAATAATTCAAAGTGAATTATTTAACACCCTATTAAATGAATAAAGCCTACTGAAAAGATTTGGAGAAAATAGGAATTCAAATAAGAATTTAAATTATATTAAAACCTTATTTGGTTAAAGACAAGTGGCTAGTTTGAACAATTGATACATCATAGAAGAATAAAAGAAATTATTTAAAATGGTCTTTAATATACATGTTTGAACAGAACAAAAACTGATTGAACAGTTTGAAAAGAGTTGAACTGAAAAAGGGTTTGAAATCATTTGAACAAATTCAAAATAGAAAATGAAAATTGAAAAAGAAAAAAAGAAAACAGAAGAAGAAAAAATAAAAGAAACCAGCCCATCTAACCCTACCCAGCTGCCTGGCCCAGCATGCCCACCCGGCTCTCACCCCTCTCCCCCTGGATTTCTCTCACCCGCGAATAAACCCTAAACCTCACTGATGCTCGGGACCCACGCCACGTCACCTCGTCGTTTCCACCCGCCCACTGACCTCGCCCTATTCCCCTATGCCGTTTCTGGCTGTTGATGGCGCTCTTGAATTCACGTAAACGCTGCAGTAATCTCTCCCTGCGACCGCGCACGTTTAAGCGCCTCCCTTTTCCCTCTCTTTCCCCTCAGTCGACGCATCCCAGGAGCCCCTAGGCTGCGCGAATTCCTGCTCGAAGCCCCCACTGCTCCGGCGAGCCTCCGCCCCAATTACGGCAAATCCCGACCACCCCCTTGCGCCTAGTGCATGCTAGATCACTCCCCATCACCGTGCGCACCTACCAGCACCCTCAGCTTGCTCGCGCGCACCCCAGAATGCCGGCGCCATCTTTGCTCGAGCACCAGCACGAACTAGTCTGACTCCGGCGACCTCTCCCTGTAAGTTCTGATCGCACATCTCCCTCTCGTTGACACTCGTGTAATCAGCATTCACCTGCGCGTCTAACGAACCCTTGGCCTTGCCTTCCCGAGCCTTGTAGCCTCGTCTCCGTCGACGATAGAGCGTGCCCAATGAGAAGCGCAGCTCTAGCGAGCGATTCAGGACGATCCCGTGCACCCCTCGACAAATGGCGAGTACCTTGAGCTTCACTGCGATCTCGCGATCATGGTAATACCCTCCATTTCCTCCCTTGCTTCCTGGTTGCGCCAGACCACCTCTGCCAGAGCCGCACCGCCGCTCGCCGTCGCCAAGCGCTGCCAGAACATGGTCATTGTAATTTAGTCCGTTAGATCCAGATCGTAGGGTGAGGAATAGATGACTTAAACGAAGGGGTATGCGCAATATGATCAGTGTGTTGCCCTTTAGATCCTACGGCCAGTATCGCTTGATCCATGCGAATCGGTATGGACCAATAAGAACACACCACGTGGCCTGTAGTTTGTTAAAAAATAGAAAACATGTCTATTAGATGTTAGATTTGAAAAATTCATAACTTTAAGTCTACATGTCCAAATTTTATATCAGCGGAATCATAAAAAAGATTACTTTCCAACCATGCACTTTGTTTAATGAATTGCTTCTCGAAAATTAGTTGTTTTTGCAGAAACTTGTGTAGGCATATTTTGTGTATAAAATTTATTCTAAAAATGTTTTTAGGGTAAAATCTTTTGTAAATGGATTGTTTTGAACCTACTAAACATAGAAACCAAATTGTAGATTTAAAAGAGTATTTTGTGAAGCTCAAGAATAAATCTTTGAATAAAATCATTTCTAGTTAAAATAAAATTTTTGTTTATGTTTTAAAAATGCTTTTTTAGTAAAACCTTTGGAAAATGATTTGATTTAAACTCTCTGACCCTAAACACCAAGTTTTGGATTTAAAAATATATTTAGCGAACCCTATAAAATTATTACTTTGTTTAAGGGCATTTCTAACAAATAAAATATTGCTTTGATTTAAAAATGGTTTTTAGATGAAACCTTTGGCATATGATTTAATATTAAGCACTTTGACCATAAACACTAACATTTGTGTTTAAAAATATTTTTGGCTAACACTAGAGATTATTCTTTGAATACAATAATTTCTAGCAAAACAAAAATGATTAAAGTGGCCATTTTCACTAACTTGACTTAAAATGGTTTTGCCACTTTTATAAATGACCAATATATGTTTTAAAATGTTTATAACCTATTAGAAACCACTCTTCCAAATAACACAATCTTTGGCACGCTTGCATGCATTGCTTTGTTTTATTATTCTATGTGATGAATTGCTTGAATGGTAGATTGAATTTGTGCCTTGATTGAATTGTAGTGAAATTTCAAGAGTGTGACGATTGCAAGATCAAGGAGTGAACTTATATTCTCTACCAAAAAGGCAAGTGGTGCTTCATACTTTTGTCCCATTATTTTCACTATGCATTAGTGATATTTCTAAGTAAGACTTGCATGGAATTTTTACTAAGTATGCTATGCCATGGGAAATCCTAGTAGATGATGCCTTAGTAGAATTTCCTAAGTTAAGATTCCTACTACTATCATGCTTAGCCTAGATAGTAGAAAACAAGGGTGGATTATATTCATGCTATGGAATATTTCTAAGTCAAGGACTTGAGCTTTGTTTAATAAAACAACTAAGTGAATGAATCACCTGGGTGGAATGGTATTGCTTGGATGGATTTTCGTTGAGTGGTTACTCATGGCCCATTTCAATGGACTACCCTGGTGTATCTCGCTTGTGGAATGCCACCCAGGAACAAAGAGATTTGAGATGTCAAATGTTGAGAAGCTTCAAGTGCAGCCACTTGGCATTATGGGCTCTGCCTGGATCATATAGGTTGCAATAACTTAGTCAAATGGATAGTTGGTGGTAGGGGATGATAGGTTTGGGAACGCGTCCATTCTGGTCTAAGGGAAGGCTTTTGAAAGATCTTGTCTCGATGCATGTCGAGTGTTGTGGGGAAAGTGCACCACCTCTCGAGAGAGTAAAATCTAAGTACTTAGCCGTGTCCCCGTCAATGGACAATTTGAGCACCAAGACTCCAGCGATGCAGCGGAAGCACAACTCTTTCTTGCCGAATAGCCACCGGGAACATGTATCTTGCTAGTCCGAGACCATGGGGGATAAATTCTAGAGGGGGAGAGAGATCCTTCACGAGGAGGTGTGAGTGAGAGAGAGGGAGAGGGGTGCCTTTTATAGGAGAGGGGGGAACCCCAAGGGGGTGGCCGGCGCACGGGGCTTCCCCTTTCCCTCCCCTCTTCATGTGGGTGGACACTCCACTCACAAAAACCTCTTCATTTCCCTCCACTCAAACTTGCAATTAAATTTCCACCAAATTTAATGCAAACTCTCATTAAATAAAACTCTTTTTATTTATTTAGAATTTTTTCAATTACTTTAATGACAAACATTCACATATAACCCCTTGCTAGAATTCTATTTCACATGCAAAAACACTTTCTGCAATGTCACCCGAAAACCTGTTCGGTACGTAGTGAAATAAATTCCTGCGCTTGTTATTCTTTTCGGCATGAAACTTTTGCTCCAATTGGATGTCGGTGTCTCTTAAGTGTGTCACCCTACAGTTCATGAATAATGCGGACATGATCGAGACCCCTCTCGGATCAATAATCAGAAGCGGGATCTGGAGACCCATACTGACTCCCACACATTCAACGATTACTTTCTTGTGATCATCGGAACCTTTTACGCTAGTATCTTAATCCCTTTGTTTCGCGATATATTACATGTACGAGATTCGATTGTCGGTATCTCCATACCTAGATTGATCTTGTTACTGACATGCACTATTTTCTCGTTCCCGTGATATAACATTCTAGTGATCAAATCACTTGCTTGCAAGCTAACCAATGTGATATCACCGAGAGGGCCCAGAGTATATCTATCCGTCATCGGGATGAACAAATTCCACTCTCGATCCATGGGCCTCAACATAACACTTTATTAGTTCTGAACCCATCTTTATAATCACCATGTTACGGTGTGACGTTTGATGTTATCAAGAAACTCTTCCGGTGTTAGTGATTGACATGATATCATAGTCTAAGGATTAGGATCACTTCGTAAGTTGTTATAGCAATATACACTCAATGACTTTGATCGTAATGCTATACTTTGGATGAATGTTCATCACACCATTACACTAATGTTGTGATCCCGTTATTAACAACATCCAATGTCTATGACCGGGAAACCTTGATCATCTTGTTAATCAACGAGCTAGTTTATGAGAGAGGCATAACTAGGAACTTTCTGTTTGTTTATTAAACACACATGTATTAACGTTTCCGTATTAATACAACTATAGCATGCAAAATAAACATCTATCATTTACTTGGAATATACATAATAAACACTTTATTATTGCCTCTTAGGGCATATTCCCTTCAACCACAACCAAGATCAAGCCAGCAAAAGCAACCAGCACATCAACATCATCAACAAGCAGTTGTGTGGTGAGGTTATACAAAACCATCACATGATTGATCCTATCCATTTTATCAGAACATGTGTTGTTCTGTATGTATACTTCTCAGAAAAACACCCAAGTGAGGTGTATCCATCATTGAAGAAAGTAAACAAAGACAATAGCAAATCTTTATAAACTATAATCAAGATCTCAGCCTTTGCATCACTGATCTTGGACATAAATCTCTAGTTTTATAACTAAATACATAAGAATACTTAAGTGCACATTTCAGGGCACATCCTATGGTTAGTAGCACCTCAGAAATAATTACATATTAATAATTCATCTTAAATAGTAAGGATCCATCATATTATCCTTACAAAGGCCTATCAAATCATTTTCCCAAGCACTGTAGGAATAATACTTAGAGATTATCTATCCTAATTCATTTTAGAAAGGAGGCAGCAAGTAAAAAACTTGGTTTCTACTTAGCACAGTCTCAGACCAGCATCATAGACTAAGCTATTTATCCAATATAGCTCTTTTGATAAAAGAAATCTTTCCCAGCTTACAAACTAAGGCAACCCATAGTAGAAGTCATGAAAATCCTATCCAAATATAGGAAATATGTACCAATCAAAGGATGGTGTCACAACAACCTGCTTAATAAGCAATCCAAGTATACATGCTAAATAACCTAGTTTACATACTCAATCATTTTCCTCAGATAAATAATCAGGAATCATTTTGTCATCTGTACATGCTATCGTCTAAGATTATCAGAGAACCATTGGAGTATATAACCAACTCCAATTTCCTCACAATTGAACATATCAATACAGGCCAATACATAAAGGTTTAGTCAACAACTATTGACAGAACCACTGTAAGTACTAAGAACACAAAACAACAGTGAAATCCACACTACTAGGATTAATAGGTAATCATCTCAAAAGAACATGTTATCAAGGGATGAACCCTAGAACAAAGGGTGGAACCCTAGAACATTGGATCATCACAATTAGGGTTCTTATGTTGCAAACACACAAGAGCTAGAGGGTAGGATTGAGAAGAAGAGCGGGATAAAGGGGGAACTCACCAGAGGTCTTCGTTGTAGTTAGAAGGGGAAGCAAAATGCCTGACGAGCGCGTACATGGTGGCACGAGGAGCACCCGAGGGTGCTGCAACCCACGCCAAGCCGCAAGCATGGCGGCCACGGCATAACGAGCAACGTTGGCGGCACCACATGGCCACTAGAGCCACGGTATAACACCATAGGGGCGGCAAAGCACCACATCACTGGCAGCCACCAAACCCCAGGGTTCGGGGTTCAGGCGGCCTGGCCAAGAGAGGGACCTAGCGACGAATCAAGCGGGACCAGTCGACGAAGCATCATCAACTATCTCGTCTCGCACCACGGCGGCGGCTGGAGAAGTCTGAGGAGGCCGAAATCGCACGGCGACGGCGGTAGAAACATAGCGCCTCAGCGGGGCAAGAGAGAGAGGAGAGAATGCGAGGGTGCGAGGGCGAGGAAGAGTGTACTGGGCCGGTATGGGCCAGTACCACTCGAGTCGAGTGGATTTGACCAACCCAGGTGGGCCGGGTCAGGGCTGGGCCAGCCCAATGGGTGATGTATATGCATGCTTCTGTTCTTTTAGACAGTGTGGGGCCGCCAAGTGCAGAGGTTTGTACAACAACAGCAAGTTTCCCTTAAGTGGATTACCCAAGGTTTATCGAACTCAGGGATGAAGTGGTCAAAGGTATCCCTCTCAAGCAACCCTGCAATCAAGATACAAGAAGTCTCTTGTGTCCCCAACAGACCCAATACACTTGTTAGGTGTATAGGTGCACTAGTTCGTCGAAGAGATAGTGAAATACAAGTAATATGGATGATTATAAGTGGTAATTGCAATCTGAAATAAAGATGGCAGAAAGCAAACATGTAATAGAACTCATTGTAAACGGTGTTTCGGCGCTTAGAAACAAGGCCTAGGGATCATACTTTCACTAGTGTACACTCTCATATAAATATCTTCTCTTCATGATGCTACCCTGAACTACTCTCCGGTTGGACGGTGTAGGGCTACAACAGCACACCCTGAAGTTCACATTCCCCATCTAGATAACCCCATTGTCACCTCGAGCGCTAGATGGTTCCAACAAACACAAACTCATAGACACATCCAACTCAAATTATAACTCATGATAAGTATTTCTGTAATATTTAGCCTAAGTGCCACACGGTGTGCACACTATCAACTTCACACACATGGGTATAACCGGAGATTACAATAATTAAAGCACCTGAGTAGCAGAGTAGATCTACTTGATTACAAACTCATGATCACAATAAGATCACGCATAGAGAGAGAGAGAGATATGAACACATAGCTATCGGTAGAGCCCTTATCCTCGAGGGAGAACTACTCCCTACTCATCATGGTAGTCAGCAACGACGATGGATATGGAGGTGGAGTCGATGGAGATGGCTCCAGGGGAATTCCCTGTCCCGGCAGGGTGTTGGAACAGAGACTTCTGTCCCCCGAATCTCCTCTTCGATGGCGGCGGTGCTGTGGAACTTTTTGTGGATTGAGGCTACACGATCTAGGGTTTCTGCATCGAGTACTTTATATAGGCTGTAAGATCCCTTCCTTTTAAAGGTAAGGATCCCTGTGATTGCAATGTTAGTCCCTGGATCAATGCTAGCATCCACAGTTTAAGATGAAGTACACAGAAACAAAGGTCGTTATTACATATCATTCCAGAGACAAACATAGTCTTTTACAACTCCATGGCCATAGGCCTAATACAAGAGTTTAACCATAACAATATAAATAAGTCTTCATCTTCATGTGCCACAGGCAAGCATGTTGAGTGTAGACTCATAACCCCTAATCATCATCAGAATAACCTGCAACATCACAAGTTACAGCCAAAGTGGGTCAATACATTGGAATAGTATTGGCAAGTGATACCTTAGTAGAATATTAACATCTAGATACTATATGAATTTGGCTAAGTGTAGCTTAGGCTTGCTTTGCTCAAAATAGGTTTTACCTATTAGTTGAAAACACTAAGTTTTTCTTTGTCAAAACCTTCCCAAGGAACCACCAATAGAAATTGGTGAACCTTCACCCTTATTCATCCACAAGTTTTTAACTTAGAAAATTGGGATGAGGAGATTCTTGATAGCTTCCATGTCTTGATGCTCAAATTGTCCAATACCAGGGACATGGCTAAGTACTTAGATTCTTCCATCTGCAGAGGTTGTGCACTTTCCCCACAAGACTTGATTTTCACCAAGACAGGACCTTTCAGAAGCCTTCCCTTAGACCAAATGGACGCGCTCCAAACCTATCATCCCACCACCAACTGTCCAAATGGCTAAGTTATTGCAACCTATGTGACCCAGGCAGAGCCCATAATGCCATGTGGCTGCACTAGAAGCTTCTTAACATTTGGCATCTCAAATTCCTTTTTTCCTGGGTGGCTTTCCACAAGTGTGATACCCAAGGTAAACCATAGAAATGGGCCTTGTGTAACCACTCAACACAAACCAATCTTTCTATTCCACCCAGGTGTTTCATTCACTTAGTTGTTTTATTAAGCAAAACATCATTCCAAAGACTTAGAAATATTTCTCAAAGCATGATTATATAATCCACCCTTGGTTACTACTAGCTAGGCTAAGCATGGCAATATCAAGTATCTTAACTTAGAGGAAATTCTAACATTGCTACAACTACTAGGATTTCCCAAGCATAGTATATAGATACTTAGCAAAATAATCATGCAAGTCCTATACAAAATATTTCTAATGAATAGGTAAAAATATTGGGATAGAAACATGAAGCACCACTTGCCTTGGTAGCTTGGGGAGTAGCAACAATCTTCACAACCACAATCACTATTAGCACCAAAATCTACACATAAAATAATGGCACCAAACAAGAAAGGTGATGATTTTTTCTACACCAACAAGACAAGTATACAGTACTGAAACATAAACAAGACCAAGATACTCAAAATAAACTTTATTTGATCTTTAAATCATTTTTCAAATAATTTCTATACTCAAATTAAGCCTATAAATGTCTCTGCAAAATAACCAATTTTACAGAAGCAAAACATTAAACACATTGCATAAATAGATAGAATTCTTTCTCCTGATTCCAATGATATAAAATTTGCAAAATTTAAACGTGTGGATCAAAAGTTATAAATTTTGCAAGTTTGAATCACTAATAGATCAAATTTCTGTTTTAAATCTAAATTCAGGCCACGCGGCGTGTTCTGATTGGCCCGTACAGGTTCAGGCGGATCGATCAACGAGGGCCATTGGATTCAAAGAAGATCGTGCGGCACAGATCTAGCGTACCCCTTCGCGTAAGTGATTCTATCGTAGCCGACGGATCCAGATCTAACGACCGCTGATCAAACAACCACTAACTGGCGGCGCACGGCGACGGTGAGCGGCGGTGCGCTCGGTCTACGGCGTCGCGGCGGCTACAGAGGGAGCTGGGGTCAGTGGAGGGGCTTACTAGACTCGCAGAGGCGTGCTGGAGCTCAACGTAGCAGTGGCTTGTCAAGGGGCGCACAGACATGGTGGAAATTCCTCGTCATAGTGGAGTCTGTCATCGGGCACGGCTGTTCGTCATCGTTGCCGGTGTTGTCGATCATGCCAGAGTGAAACAAGCGATGTGTTAGATACGCACTAGTCTGGCGAATACATGAGCAACAAAAAGAGAGATGGGGGCGGTCGGGAACTACCAGGAGACGTCGCCGGAGTTGAGACAAACGGCGGTGCTTGCTTGACGTTGAGGTTGCCGACGAATGGGAGCGCGCGCGGGCGAGTGGGTGATACTGGAAGGTGCAGAGGGAGATGGGGAACTCACTAGCGGTGTCAGGAAGGCAAGGGGCGACGATGGTTGGCCGGATTTTGAGCTGAAGCTCGTCAGAGCAGTGGGTGGTTCAAGGTCGATTCCGAGCAGCCTAGGGGCAGAGAGAGGGAGGCGACTGGGGAAAAGGAGGGGAGGACGCAGGCGATTAAGTATGCAAGGTCGGGAGAGAGAATTACTCGCGCAATCAATCGAATTAATGCGAGGTTTAATCACCGGAAACAGTCGGCGTGATTTGGGGGGAGAAGGGGTCGTGGGGTGGAGACGACGACTGGCGTGTGGGGCCTGGCGTTCAGTGAGAGAGAGAGTTACTGTAACATCCCTAAAATCATGATTTCAAAGATTGCATATCATTCATGCATGCATATAGTTTTGAGATCAATTTCAAACCAATTTCAAGAAAACAGAAGCACTTAGTGCTATCATTTTATGTGGGCAAACTTAAATCAAATGGCCATTCCCCATTTGAGAGCTTAAGTGTTTTAAACCAAGTTTGTTTGCTTCCTTGTTGTTTGGATTGAGTGTGGAATTTAAACAAAATTTTACAAAATAAAAATGGTTTCAAAAACCATTTTCAAACATTTGCAAACCT
The DNA here is from genome assembly GCA_916181665.1 of Avena sativa. NCBI lineage: Eukaryota > Viridiplantae > Streptophyta > Magnoliopsida > Poales > Poaceae > Avena > Avena sativa. Next base: position 227,508,048 of record OV702296.1, read on the forward strand.
AGTGCTATGTCACTGTTATTTTGTCTTCCCAAAAATGACCAAGCTTGAACAGAGAGACCACATGGTTTTATGCCTAGAATTGTGACTGTTGCACACTGCAAAATTCCTGAAAAGATTTGAATTCAAATAGAGTTTGAATTCATTTGAAAATCATTCCATAAAATCAAATTAGAAAAAGAAAAGGGATAAAGAAAAGGAAAAGGGCCGGCGCTACTAATCTGGCCCAACAACGAAACCAGCCCAACTAGCCACCCGGGTCCCCTCTCTCTCTCACGCGCAGAAGCACCCGCGGATTCGTTGACGCCAGGACCCCACCTCCCCTCTGTTTATTTCGCTGACAAGTGGACCCGTGACCCCATCGTCGTCTTCGTCAATCACGCACGCCTGCGCCGCTCGCGCCACCGTTACTCGCCGCAGTCACTGCCGCGTTGATTCCCATTGATTCTGTGAGTAACTCCACGCCGAGCTCCGGCTATAAGAACCTCTCCCCCTCGCGGTCATTTCCCCCCACACTGCACACCCTTCTCGCCACCAGGCTGCCAGTATTCGCTCTTGTGCCGCCGCAGACAGAACCGGCTCCGGCAACCAATTCTGGTAAACGTCGTGCGCCCCTTCCTCTCTGGTTCATACGAGCAGCTTCGCAACTCCCTCGCGCAGCTCCTGATCCCCTTTGCTTGTCTGTTTGTGATCCAGAGCTTCGATTTCGACGAGCACCGAGAGAATCCGACGCCGTCTCCAACTCCGGCGAACCTTCCTGGTTAGTTCTGACCGCACCTTGTCCTCTCTTTGACACTCACATGACCAGCATCACTCCGCGCATCTAACGCACTGCTTATTTTGCCTTGGCGCGATCTGTACCTTCGCCAACGTCGACGAGCAGCCGCACCCGACGCGTTCGCGAACTCCGGCGAGGAATCTCCGACGACCCCGTGCGCCCCTTGCCAAGCCACCGCCACGTTGAGCTTCACCTCGTCACTGCGGTTCAGGTGAGCACCTTCTTCCTTCTCCGGGCGACCTAGAACGCCGGCACCGCCACTGGCAGAGCGCTCCGCCGCTCGCCGTCGCCGAGCGCCGCCAGACCTTGGTCGTTTGATCAAGAACCGTTGGATCTAGATCCAACGCGTACGATAGAATCACTTAACGAAACGGTACATTAGATCTGATTCGTACGCGATCACTTAAATCCAACGATCTGCGTCGACCGATCCGTGCGAAGCGGTACGCGCCAATAGGATAGCGCCGCGTGGCAGTGAGTTAGATTTAAAACAGATTTTGAATCAGATTTTAGTTCAAATTTGTTTTGTTTGTAACTTCTAATTCCCACGTTAGATTTTGGCAAATTTTATACCGTTGGAATCAGGAAGACAAGCCCTTTCTAAATATGCAATGTGTTTAATCTTTAGCTTCTGTTAAAATGGTTTCTTTTGCAAAAACATGTGTAGGGCTTATTTAGTTATATGAATTGTTTAGGAATTGTTTTAGTGATTAATAAAATTTGGTTTGGCCAAGTTTTGACTTGTTTAGAATTCAGTACTATGCACTTGCTTGGTTGAGTTTCAAAAATAATCACTTAGCATCTTGCATGCATGCATATATATTTTTGCTTGTATATGACTTGTATGTGATTGTGGCTATATTCTTTATGTAGACTTTGGTGCTAGTGATTGTGATTGTGAAGAGTGCTACTCTCCCAACTACCAAGGCAAGTGGTACTTCATGAATATTTCTATCCCTATATTTTTATAAAAGCATTAGAAATATTTTGCTAAGTCTTGCATGTTACTATTTTTGCCAAATGCCATGTTGGGAAATCCTAAGTAGTTATAGAATTGCTAGGAAATTTCTAAGTTAAGTACTATCTATGCCATGCTTAGCCTAGCTAGTAGCAAACAAGGGTTGGTAAATTATACATGCTATGATGAAAATATTTCTAAGTCTTAGGACTTATGTTTTTCTTAATAAAACAACTAAGTCAATGAATCACCTAGGTGGAAAGGGACTTGATTGGTGGTTTTTGGTTGAGTGGTTACACAAGGCCCATGGCTGTGGTTTACCTTGTGTATCTCACTTGTGGAAAGCCACCCAGGAACAAAGGGATTTTAGAGGCCAAGTGTTGAGAAGCTTCTAGTGCAGCCACTTGGCAATATGGGCTCTGCCTGGATCACATAGGTTGCTAGAACTTAGCCATTTGGACAGTTGGTGGTAGTGGGAATGATAGGTTGGAACGCGTCCATTTGGTCTAAGGGAAGGCTTCTGAAAGGTCCTGTCTTGGTGAAACCAAGTCTAGTGGGGAAAGTGCACAACCTCTGCAGATGGAAAAATCTAAGTACTTAGCCAAGTCCATGGCAATGGACAACTTGAGCATCAAGACATGGAAGCTATCAAGAATCTCATCATTCCAACTTCTAAGTAAAAACTTGTGGGTGAACAAGGGTGAAGGACCTCAATGTCTATTGATGGTTCCTTGGGTAAAGTTTTGACAAAGAAAAACTTAGTGATTTCAACTAATAGGAAAAACCTATTTTGAGCAAAGCAAGCCAAGCTACACTTAGCCAAATTGCATATAGTAATATAGTCCACCTAAATTTTACTAAGGTATCACTTGCCAATACTATTCCAAAGTATTGACCCACTGTGGCTGTAACTTGTGATGTTGCAGGTTACTCTGATGAGGATTAGGTGTCATGAGTCTACACTCAACATGTTTGCCTGTGGCACATGAAGATGAAGACTTATATTTATTTACTTATTCAAACTCTTGTATTAGGCCTGTGGCCTTTGAGTTGTAAAGACTATCTTATCTCTGGAATGGATGTAATAAATGACCTTTGTATCTGTGTACTACATCTTAAACTGTGGATGCTAGCAATGATCCAGGGACTAGCATTGCAATCATAGGGATCCTTTTCCTTTACAAAGGAGGGATCTTACAGATGGTATCAGAGCACTGTGTTGCCTGTAGGATTATGACCCTAGGATTGGAAACCACTAAGGAAATTTTTTCAACTTCTACACTTGTCTATTCTTCTCGTAAACTTTTCTAATCTTCTCTCTCATCTCTATTTGTAGATGAACTCCATCAACGAAGCCGTAAGGAAAGGACCACTCATGACAATGACTTTGGAGTGTGAGACAGAATTCCCCAAGGCTCTCAAGGACCTCATGGTTGCATTAGAGATACAAGGTGCAGCCGTGTACAAGGGATTTCCAGTGATGGATGAAGGAGTGGAATACTGGTGGGTGCAACTTCACTTGTATAAAAACAAGGAAGACAACCATCAGGAAAAAGGATTCTGCATGTTCACCAATTCAGTGGTGCACCCTACATTCTTTGAATCAGCAAGGGATGCAACTTGGAAGACCATCAAAGAACTTGGTTATAGAGTCAGGTGCAGAATGCTCAACCTCCAAAATGATCTAAGGAAAGAGAAGGAACATACCCAAGAATTGGAAGCTACCAACCAAACCTTAAGAGGAGACATTATAGACTTAGTGATGGAATCATGTGAGCAAGATAGGCTGATTGCTTCTAGAAACATTGTGTTAGCCAACAGACCCAATGAGATAGGATTGTAAACGTACTTCGTTAGTTGGACCACCACCTATCACCTTATTTTCCAAAATGTTGCTTAAAATAAGATTGAACCTTGGTTGTTGTAATGGTTTCATGTATGCATGACTTGTGTGTTTTGCTTCCCAGGGATATGTATGTGATGTTATGTCTTTTGTTTTATCTTGATTTGTGTTGTTCTAACTTTTCTATCTTATAAATAGATGCCTATTACCATTAGCACTGTTGAGGAGTTCCAGGTTACCCGCTTTGGCCCTCGTATCGTTGAGCTTACTACTTTGCTCAACCTCCCTCTTCCCACCATCATGGTGCATCCCCTCACCAAGTTTGAGAGGAAGGACCTCTGGGGCTTCAAGGTGAACCAGCCCGGACGCCAGACAGAGCCTACTACGGAGGCCATCGTCTTCAAGCTTATGCATGATGACAGGGAGAGAGGCCTTGAGGTAGTGATGCAGGATCTGATAGGACGTCTGCTAGGGCGACACTCCCGACAGGTTAGAGGTACCCACTTCCACGTCTTCGGAAGACGTGATGAGGATGGAGAGTCCATCGACTTCGAGGACGATTCGAGGGACGCAGCAGAGCCGATACGCCTGTACCTCTAGGACTTAGAGTCTCTCATTAGGCACGTGGACACGGACATGACCAATGTCATGCTCAGCAATGATGAGCTCCAGGTGCAGCTTCGCGAGAAGGACAAGCTCTTCGCGCAGCAAGACGAGATAGTCAAGGAAATGGAGGCGAAGTTCGAGACCCAGGACAGCAAGTTCAAGAGTCAGGAGAAACGTGTCCAGGATAGGAACAAGAAGATCTGGGACATGATTGAAGAACTGCAGTCCAAGGACTTCGAGCTAGAGCAGCAGCAGTCGGTGATTGAGAGGCTTCGTTCCCAGAAGAGGGCTCTCAAGGCCAAGATAGAGACCTTGACCACTAGCATTGAGGAGAACAAGACCGTGATGGAGAATGCAGGTCTTACCTTTGTCGAGGAGGAGATTGATGCCGATGAGTAGACTTGACTACTCGTTTATCTTTTATTATCATACTTGTTATTTGAGAACTTGTTATTGGACCATCCGACATGTGGATGGCTTGCTACTTGTGTGTTTTACTTTATGAACTAGTTATCTTGTTGTTGAACTTTTATCTTTGTGTTGCATGCTATGTGTTTGCTTATGTGATGTAATGTGCATGAAAGCATCTATGGGTATCTCATTCTTATCTCTATTTGAACAAACCACAGATGCCTCCCCGTCGTGCAAACCCCAACCCCAACAACAACAACAACAAAATCACTCCCGAAATGCAGCAAATGATGACTGCTCAAACACAACTGATGCAGATGATGACAACGTTCATCCAGAACCAAAACAATAACAACAACAACAACAACAACAACAACACTCCGGGCTTTGATATGCTTGCCAGATTCTTGAGATTGAGGCCAGCAAAGTTCTCAGGAACGACTGATCCCATGGTGGCCAATGATTGGCTACGCTCAGTAAACAAGGACTTGGTAACCGTGGGCTGTACGGATGCTGAAAAGGTCAGATTTGCAGCACATCTGCTAGAAGGGCCAGCCGCCACTTGGTGGGACAACTTCCAGATCACCACTCCCATAGATGAAGTGACATGGGCTATCTTTGAGGATGGCTTTCGCACTGCTCATATCTCATCAGGAGTGATGAGTCTGAAAAAGAAAGAGTTCCACAATCTGAAGTAGCGCACCGCAGCGTGGCTGAATACATTGAGGAGTTCAACAATCTGGCGCGTTATGCACCGGATGAAGTTGACACCGATGCCAAGAGAAAGGAAAATTTCTGGAAGGCTTGAATGATGAACTGAATCTGCAATTGGCTGTGGCCTATGTTCCCACTTATCAGTCGCTCTGTGACAAGGCTGCTATTTTGGAGAACAAAATAAAACAAGTGGAAAGCAGAAAGAGGAAGCACTCTGACAAGCACAGCTTGGGATCGTCTCACAAACGATCTCATTATGATGACAGTGGAAGCTCAAGATCCCACAAACATGGGAAATTCAACAAGCACCATAACCACAACCCTCATGATAACAAGCATCATCGCAGTCATGACAATGACAAGTACAAGAACCACAAGAGTGGACATAAGAGCCACCACAGTGGTAATGGAAGTGGAAGTGGAAGTCAGCCTGTTAAGAGAGACATCAGTCAGGTTGAATGCTTCAAATGCAAGAAGATGGGGCATTATGCAAATGAATGCCCAGAAAAGAAAGTTGAAGGACCTAACAAGCCCAACCCTTTTCAGAAGGGACAAGTGAACCACATCAATGTGGAGGAGGTCTATGAGGAGCCTAATGCTGTTGCTGGTAAGTTCAGACTCAATTCTATTCCAGCATTTGTACTCTTTGATACTGGTGCATCTCATTCATTCATATCAAGAGCATTTGTTGAAAGAAATGAACTACCGGTAGAAACTATTGGGTGTCCTATAAAAGTAAGTTCTCCTGGTGGAGAAATGATAGTGAATTCAGGATGTCATGATCTAGTCATAGAATTTGGGAAATATAAGTTTCCCGTTAACTTGATAATTCTAAACTCCCAAGGATTGGATGTCATTCTGGGAATGGACTGGATGACTAAGTACAAAGGAGTGATAGATTGTGCCAACCATACTGTCTCACTCACAACTCCAGAAAATAAAAGGATCAGATTCAAGACCAATTTTGAAGCAAAAAGGAGTATGCTTAATTATCTTAAGGGGGTTAGCATGGACAGTGTGCCAATTGTGAGTGAGTATCCGGATGTGTTTCCGGAAGAATTGCCGGGAATGCCACCAGATAGAGATGTGAAATTTCTTATAGATTTGGTACCAGGGTCTGGACCTATAGCAAAGAGACCTTATAAAATGTTAGTTGATGAACTGAAAGAACTCAAGAAACAACTTGGAGAACAGTTGCAGAAAGGATTTATTCAACCAAGTTCTTCATCTTGGGGAGCCCCAGTTTTGTTCGTGGAGAAGAAAGATAGAAGTCAAAGGTTATGCATAGATTACCGTTCACTCAACGAGGTAACTATCAAGAACAAATACCCTTTGCCTAGAATCAATGACTTGTTTGATCAGCTAGACGGAGCATGTGTGTTCTCAAAGATTGATCTAAGGTCAGGCTATTTTCAACTCAAGATAAGGGAACAAGTCATACCTAAAACAGCCTTCACTACAAGGTATGGATTGTATGAGTATACCGCAATGCCTTTTGGCTTGACAAATGCTCCAGCATACTTCATGAATATGATGAACAAGGTGTTCATGGAATTCCTTGACAAATTTGTTGTCGTTTTCATCGATGACATCTTAGTCTACTCCAAGAGCAAAGAAGAACATGAAGGACACTTACGATTGATACTTGAGAAGTTGAGAGAGCATAAACTTTATGCCAAATTTAGCAAGTGTAAGTTCTGGTTGGATGAAGTGGGATTTCTTGGTCATGTTATGACAAAGGATGGTGTAGCAGTTGATCCTTCTAAAGTTTCAGCTATGACTGAATGGGAATCTCCCAAGTCCGTAAAAGAAGTTCGTAGTTTCCTTGGCTTAGCAGGTTACTGCAGAAGGTTCATTGAGAATTTCTCAAAGGTAGCTAAGCCTATGACTGAATTGTTAAAGAAAGACAAGAAGTTTGCTTGGTCTGAAGGTTGTGAACTCAGCTTTCAGGAGTTGAAGAAGAGACTTGTGACAGCACCAGTCTTGTGTCTGCCAGATTTGGAGAAAGATTTCCAAGTATATTGTGATGCATCTCATCAAGGTTTGGGTGCAGTACTTATGCAAGACGGTAAAGTTGTGGCTTATGCCTCGAGACAACTCAAAACTCATGAAGTAAACTATCCTACTCATGATTTAGAGTTAGCCTCTGTTGTCCATGCACTCAAAACATGGAGACACTATCTTTTGGGAAAGCGTTGTGAAGTGTTCACGGATCACAAAAGTTTGAAGTATATCTTCACTCAGAAGGAAATTAATATGAGACAAAGGAGATGGCTAGAGCTTATCAAGGACTATGACTTAAGTTTGCAATACCACCCGGGTAAAGAAAATGTTGTAGCAGATGCTCTAAGTCGTAAGGTATTTGTGAATGGCCTTACCAAAGGAGAGTTGCCAGATGATCTCTGTACCCAATTTAGGAAACTCAGATTGGAGATTGTGCCTGAAGGACATCTCATGTCTTTGGATGTTCAACCCACTTTGTTGGACAAGATCAAAGAAGCCCAGAAGATTGATAAAGAAATCGAAGAGATTAAAGAAAAGATTGGCAAAGGAAAAGCCAAAGGGTTCCATGAAGACGAACAGGGTACTTTATGGCATGGGAAACGTATCTGTGTTCCACAAGATCCGGAACTGCGGAAACTGATTTTGCAAGAAGCACATAACTCTCCGTATTCCATTCATCCGGGTAACACCAAAATGTACATGGACATGAAAGAAAGATTTTGGTGGAATAATCTCAAGAAAGACATCGCCGAACATATTGCTTTGTGTGATGTGTGTAGTAGAGTGAAAGCGGAGCATCAGAAACGAGCAGGTTTGCTTCAACCACTACCTATTCCTGATTGGAAGTGGGACAAGATTGGTATGGATTTCATTACTGGATTACCAAGGACCCGGTCAGGATACGATTCTATTTGGGTAGTAGTGGATCGCCTAACTAAAGTGGCTCATTTCATACCCGTGAAGACAACCTATACAAGTGCTAAGTTAGCCAAAATCTACATGAGTAGAATTGTATGTCTACATGGAGTGCCCAAGAGTATTGTGTCTGATAGGGAAACTCAATTCACTTCCCATTTTTGGAGACAGTTACATGAGTCATTGGGAACGAGGTTGGACTTCAGTACTGCTTTTCATCCTCAAACTGATGGACAAACAGAAAGGACTAATCAGATTCTCGAAGACATGTTGAGGGCATGTGCCCTAGACTATGGAGCCAGTTGGGATGAAAGTCTGCCTTACGCAGAGTTTTCTTATAACAACAGCTATCAAGCCAGTATTGAAATGGCACCATTTGAGTTTCTCTACGGAAGAAAGTGTACCACCCCATTGCTATGGAATGGTGTGGGAGAAAGAAGTCTATTCGGGCCAGATCTTATCAAAGAAGCCGAAGAGAATGTCAAGTTGGTTAAGGACAGATTGAAGATAGCACAGTCCCGACAGAAAAGCTACGCAGATCCTAAACATAGAGAAGTCACCTACGAAGTTGGTGATAGAGCCTATCTTAGGGTGTCACCACTTCGTGGAGTGAAAAGATTCGGAGTCAAAGGAAAATTGACACCAAGATATGTTGGGCCATTCAAGATTTTGAGTCGCAAGGGAGAAGTTGCCTATGAAATTGAACTGCCAGAATCTCTGTCAGCTGTTCATAATGTGTTTCATGTGAGTCAACTTAAGAAATGTCATCCAGACATGGAAGAAACTTCTTTGAAGGATACTATACCTTTGGAGGAAGTTCAACTAGAAAGTGATCTCACTTATGAAGAGAAACCTATCAAGATTCTTGAAACTACAGAAAGAGTCACAAGGACTAAGACTATCAAGTTTTGCAAAGTGCAGTGGAACCACCATTCCGAAGAGGAAGCAACATGGGAAAGAGAAGATGATCTTCGGAAAGACCACCCTCACCTATTTGCTAGCCAATCCGAATCTCGAGGGCGAGATTCACCTTAAGGGGGTTAGATTTGTAACATCCCTAAAATCATGATTTCAAAGATTGCATATCATTCATGCATGCATATAGTTTTGAGATCAATTTCAAACCAATTTCAAGAAAACAGAAGCACTTAGTGCTATCATTTTATGTGGGCAAACTTAAATCAAATGTCCATTCCCCATTTGAGAGCTTAAGTGTTTTAAACCAAGTTTGTTTGCTTCCTTGTTGTTTGGATTGAGTGTGGAATTTAAACAAAATTTTACAAAATAAAAATGGTTTCAAAAACCATTTTCAAACATTTGCAAACCTAGTGTTATGTCACTGTTATTTTGTCTTTCCAAAAATGACCAAGCTTGAACAGAGAGACCACATGGTTTTATGCCTAGAATTGTGACCGTTGCACATTGCAAAATTCCTGAAAAGATTTGAATTCAAATAGAGTTTGAATTCATTTGAAAATCATTCCAGAAAATAAAATTAGAAAAAGAAAAGGGATAAATAAAAGGAAAAGGGCCGACGCTACTAATCTGGCCCAACAACGAAACCAGCCCAACTAGCCACCCGGGTCCCCTCTCTCTCTCACGCGCAGAAGCACCCGCGGAGTCGCTGACGCCAGGACCCCACCTCCCCTCTGTTTATTTCGCTGACAAGTGGACCCGTGACCCGTCGTCGTCTTCGTCAATCACGCGCGCCTGCGCTGCTCGGGCCGCCGTTACTCGCCGCAGTCACTGCCGTGTTGATTCCCCCCACACTGCACACCCTTCTCGCCACCAGGCTGCCAATATTCGCTCTTGCGCCGCCGCAGACAGAACCTGCTCCGGCGACCAATTCTGGTAAACCTCGTGCGCCCCTTCCTCTCTAGTTCATACGAGCAGCTTCGCAACTCCCTCGCGCACCTCCTCATACCCTTTGCTTGTCTGTTTGTGATCCAGAGCTTCGATTTCGACGAGCATCGAGAGAATCCGACGCCGTCTCCAACTCCGGCGAACCTTCCTGGTTAGTTCTGACCGCACCTTGTCTTCTCTTTGACACTCACATGACCAGCATCACTCCGCGCATCTAACGCACTGCTTATTTTGCCTTGGCGCGATCTGTATCTTCGCCAACATCGACGAGCAGCCGCACCCGACGCGTTCGCGAACTCCGGCGAGGAATCTCCGACGACCCCGTGCGCCCCTTGCCAAGCCACCGCCACGTTGAGCTTCACCTCGTTACTGCGGTTCAGGTGAGCACCTTCTTCCTTCCCCGGGCGACCTAGAACGCCGGCACCGCCACTGGCAGAGCGCTCCGCCGCTCGCCGTCGCCGCGCGCCGCCAGACCTTGGTCATTTGATCAAGAACTGTTGGATCTAGATCCAACGCGTACGATAGAATCACTTAACAAAACGGTACATTAGATCTGAGCCGTACGCGATCACTTAAATCCAACGATCTGCGTCGACCGATCCGTGCGAAACGGTACGCGCCAATAGGATAGCGCCGCGTGGCAGTGAGTTAGATTTAAAACAGATTTTGAATCAGATTTTAGTTCAAATTTGTTTTGTTTGTAACTTTTGATTCCCACGTTAGATTTTGGCAAATTTTATACCGTTGGAATAAGGAAGACAAGCCCTTTCTAAATATGCAATGTGTTTAATGTTTAGCTTCTGTTAAAATGGTTTCTTTTGCAAAAACATGTGTAGGGCTTATTTAGTTATATGAATTGTTTAGGAATTGTTTTAGTGATTAATAAAATTTGGTTTGGCCAAGTTTTGACTTGTTTAGAATTCAGTACTATGCACTTGATTGGTTGAGTTTCAAAAATCATCACTTAGCATCTTGCATGCATGCATATATATTTTTGCTTGTATATGACTTGTATGTGATTGTGGCTATATTCTTTGTGTAGACTTTGGTGCTAGTGATTGTGATTGTGAAGAGTGCTACTCTCCCAACTACCAAGGCAAGTGGTACTTCATGAATATTTCTATCCCTATATTTTTATAAAAGCATTAGAAATATTTTGCTAAGTCTTGCATGTTACTATTTTTGCCAAATGCCATGTTGGGAAATCCTAAGTAGTTGTAGAATTGCTAGGAAATTTCTAAGTTAAGTACTATCTATGCCATGCTTAGCCTAGCTAGTAGCAAACAAGGGTTGGTAAATTATACATGCTATGATGAAAATATTTCTAAGTCTTGGAACTAATGTTTTTCTTAATAAAACAACTAAGTCAATGAATCACCTGGGTGGAAAGGGACTTGATTGGTGGTTTTTGGTTGAGTGGTTACACAAGGCCCATGGCTATGGTTTAACTTGTGTATCTCACTTGTGGAAAGCCACCCAGGAACAAAGGGATTTTAGAGGCCAAGTGTTGAGAAGCTTCTAGTGCAGCCACTTGGCAATATGGGCTCTGCCTGGATCACATAGGTTGCTAGAACTTAGCCATTTGGACAGTTGGTGGTAGTGGGAATGATAGGTTGGAACGCGTCCATTTGGTCTAAGGGAAGGCTTCTGAAAGGTCCTGTCTTGGTGAAACCAAGTCTGGTGGGGAAAGTGCACAACCTCTGCAGATGGAAAAATCTAAGTACTTAGCCAAGTCCATGGCAATGGACAACTTGAGCATCAAGACATGGAAGCTATCAAGAATCTCATCATTCCAACTTCTAAGTAAAAACTTGTGGGTGAACAAGGGTGAAGGACCTCAATGTCTATTGATGGTTCCTTGGGTAAAGTTTTGACAAAGAAAAACTTAGTGATTTCAACTAATAGGAAAAACCTATTTTGAGCAAAGCAAGCCAAGCTACACTTAGCCAAATTTCATATAGTAATATTGTCCACCTAAATTTTACTAAGGTATCACTTGCCAATACTATTCCAAAGTATTGACCCACTTTAGCTGTAACTTGTGATGTTGCAGGTTACTCTGATGAGGATTAGGTGTCATGAGTCTACACTCAACATGTTTGCCTGTGGCACATGAAGATGAAGACTTATATTTATTTACTTATTCAAACTCTTGTATTAGGCCTGTGGCCTTGAGTTGTAAAGACTATCTTATCTCTGGAATGGATGTAATAAATGACCTTTGTATCTGTGTACTACATCTTAAATTGTGGATGCTAGCAATGATCCAGGGACTAGCATTCCAATCACAGGGATCCTTTTCCTTTACAAAGGAGGGATCTTACAGTTACGGAGTGGGGGCCAGTTGTCAGCGACTTCGCGGGTTAACCCTTCGGTGCGAAACGTTTTTCTGCGGGGAGAAGCTGCTGGGCTAAATGGGCTGAGTGAGCTGGGTTGGGCTAGATTAGTTAGTTTGCTTTATTTTTTTCTCCCTTTCTCTTTTTCTTTTTCTGATTGAATTTCTGGTTTGCATTCAAATGATCAAATCAAATCTATTTTAAATGAAACTTTCTCCAAACATTTGCTTATTGATTCTTGCATCGTGGGGTGTGTAACACAAATGTTCACACTCAAATTCAAAATGGGTTTGAAAATGAAATTTAAACCAAGCCTTAGTTAAATGTTTATAATTAGTATAGGAATGGTTTATAATTCATAATTTGTTTTTGAAAACCTTGACCAAACCTTAGAAACACACTCAAGCTCAAGCTCAAAACCTGAATGATTAAAATAAGCATTTTTCTTATTAGAAGGTAGCAATATGGTCATTGCCTTGCTTACATAAAATAATGAGCATTCAAATGCTCTGTTTTTGTAATGACTTTGAAAATGAACCCAAATGATCATGAATGCATGGATGATATGCAAAGCTTTGAAATCATGATTTTAGGGATGTTACAAATCTAACCCTCTTAAGGTGAATCTCGCCCTCAATATTCGGATTGGCTAGCAAATAGGTGAGGGTGGTCTTTTCGAAGATCATCTTCTCTTTCCCATGTTGCTTCTTCTTCGAAATGATGGTTCCATTGAACTTTGCAGAATTTGATAGTCTTAGTCTGAGTAACTCTTTCTGCAGTCTCAAGAATCTTGATAGGTTTTTCCTCATAAGTGAGATCACTTTCCAATTGAACCTCCTCCAAAGGTATAGTATCCTTCAAAGAAGTCTCTTCCATCTCTAGATGACATTTCTTTAGCTGACTCACATGAAACACATTGTGAACTGCAGACAATGATTCTGGCAATTCAATTTCATAATCTACTTCTCCTTTACGACTCAGAATCTTGACTGGTCCAACATATCTTGGGGCCAATTTTCCTTTGACTCCAAACCTCTTCACTCCATGAAGTGGTGACACTCTAAGATAAGCTCTATCACCCACTTCATAGGTGACTTCTCTACGCTTAGGATCTGCGTAGCTCTTCTGTCGGGACTGTGCTATCTTCAATTTGACCTTAACTAGCTTGACTTTCTCTTCAGCCTCTTTGATTAGTTCTGGTTCGAACAAATTTATTTCTCCCACACCATTCCATAGCAATGGGGTGGTACCTTTTCTCCCATAGAGAAACTCAAATGGTGCCATCTCAATACTGGCTTGATAGCTGTTATTGTAAGAGAATTCTGCGTAAGGCAGACTTTCATCCCAACTGGCTCCATAGTCTAGGGCACATGCCCTCAACATATCTTCAAGGATCTGGTTGGTCCTTTCTATCTGTCCATCAGTCTGAGGATGAAAAGCAGTGCTGAATTCCAACCTCGTTCCCAATGACTCATGCAGTTGCTGAAGGGAATATGCCCGAGAGGCAATAATAAAGTGGTTATTATCGTATTCCTTATTTATGATAAATGTTTATTTTACATGCTATAATTGTATTAATACGGAAACGTTAATACATGTGTGTTTAATAAACAAAAAGGAAGTTCCTAGTTATGCCTCTCTTATAAAATAGCTCGTTGATTAACAAGATGATCAAAGGTTTCCTGATCATGGACATTGGATGTTGTTAATAACGAGGTCACAACATTAGTGTAATGGTGTGATGAACATTCATCCGAAGTATAGCATTACGATCAAAGTCATTGAGTTTATATTGCTATAACAACTTACGAAGTGATCCTAATCCTTAGACCATGAGATCATGTCAGTCACTAACACCGGAAGAGTTTCTTGATAACATCAAACGTCACACCGTAATAGGGTGATTATAAAGATGAGTTCAGAACTACTAAAGTGTTATGTTGAGGCCCATGGATCGAGAGTGGAATTTGTTCATCCCGATGACGGATAGATATACTCTGGGCCCTCTCGGTGATATCACATTGATTAGCTTGCAAGCAAGTGATTTGATCACTAGAATGTTATATCACGGTAACGATAAAAGAGTGCATGTCGGTAACGAGATCAAACTAGGTATGGAGATACCGATGATCGAATCTCGGACATGTAATATATCGTGAAACAAAGGGATTAAGATACTAGTGTAAAAGGTTCCGACGATCACAAGAAAGACATCGTTGAATGTGTGAGAGTCAGTATGGGTCTCCAGATCCCGCTTCTGATTATTGATCCAAGAGGGGTCTCGATCATGTCCGCATTATTCACGAACCATAGGGTGACACATTTAAGATACACCTACATCCAATTGGAGCAAAAGTTTCATGCCGAAAAGAATAACAAGCGCAGGAATTTATTTCACTAGATACCGAAACGGGTTTTCGGGTGAAATTGCAGAAAGTGTTTCTGCATGTGAAATGAAATACTAGCAAGGGGTTATTTGTGAATGTTTGTCATTAAAGTAATTGACAAAATTCTGAATAAAATAAAAGAGTTTTATTTAATGAGAGTTTGCATTAAATTTGGTGGAAATTTAATGGGAATTTGAGTGGGTTTTTGAGTGGAGAAAATTGAAGGGCCATTTTGTGAGTGGAGTGTCCACCCACATGAATGAGGGAGAGGTGGGGGCACCCTCCATGGCCGGCGGCCATGCCCCCTTGGGCTGATCCCCTCCCCTATATAAGGAGCCCCTCCTCTCACTTCTCACTCACACCTCCTCGTGAAGGATCTCTCTCCCCCTCTAGAATTTATCCCCCATGGTCTCGGACTAGGGAGGTACATGTTCCCGGTGGATATTCGGCAAGAAATAGTTGTGCTTCCGCTGCATCGCTAGAGCGAGGAGGCGAAGGTTGCTCGGTGCCTCGAACGTGTGTGCGAGCACGGATGCCCTGCTGTTTTGCGGCGCTAGGACTTCCTCTCGATCTTGAGATCGGCAAGAGATCGTCTACATCAACCACGAGTTTGGACTCGTTAAGCTTTGTCGGTCTTCAAGGGTATGTTATCTACGGATATACATCCGCCCGTTGTTTGTATCTAGTAGATAGATCTTGGTACATAGTTGTTCCTATCGTAGGAAATTTTTTGTTTTCTATGCTGCGAACCCTACAGTGGTATCAGAGCCAGATTAATGCGTAGATACTTTGCACGGGTAGTACACATATGAGTATGTGGGCGATGATGATCATTTTATTGCTTCTTAGTTGTACTTTGGATATTGGTGGCATAGTGGGATGAAGCGGCCCGGACAAACTTGACAAGTCCTCGCACATGAGACCTGTTCCACGCTTGACATGCAACTAGTTTTGCATAAGTGGCTAGCGGGTGTCTGTCTCTCCTACTATAGTCAATATCTAATTTGCAACGAGTTGTCAACACTTTGTTTATCCTCGTTGTGGTTCATGTTCGTAGGTAAGAACGGTTCTATCTTCGAAAGCCCTAAGCCACGTAAAATTTGCAATGGATAAATTAGAGGCGTCTAGTTTAGATTGTTGCTGGGCTAGTGTTATGATATGGTGATGTTGTAAGTAGAAGTATGAGATGATACTCTTACAAAACACATAGCGTGTAAGTTCCATAGACCTTGGCCTTACACATAAAGGTATGATAGTGATCATACCACGGTGCACATGATGGAGATCATATGCGGGAACCATATCATTTCACTTATTAACATGTGATGTTTTGATTGCATCTTATATTGCTTGTTTGGCGTTTTATTAGCATAATAAGATGATCCCTCATTTAGATATCAAGATAAGAATGTGTTCTTCCTTAAGTATGCACCGACAATGTTTCGTCGCTTCAAGGCATCATGTGATGATCGGGTGTACTTGAATCCACGAGCATATCTCGGGTGTAAGACAGTTACACACGCGAATACTAAGGTTCTTACTTGGCGAGCCTAGCATATATAGACATGGCCTCGGAACACGGACCGAAAGGTTAAGCATGAGTCATATGTTTTGATATGATGACCATTTGATGCTCGCCTTTAAAGCTACACTGACTCACGTGATGATCGGACTTGGTGTAGTGGATTTGGTTCATGTAATCACCAAAAAGACACGAGGGATGTCGTTTTTGAGTGGGAGTTCATTTCTAATTTGGATTAGTAGAACTCAATTTATCATAAATTAAATTAAAGTGAATTTGCATAATTTGTTGTAGTCATTGGCATTCGTTCACCACCTTATGCATAGTTGTAATTAAGATAATAGAACTATAGAATTCTGGATATTTACTTTACGAACTGGTATCGTATTGTGTTGAGTGTCAATCTAAAGTTTAAAGTCCTATTGCAAACTTTCAGCAAACTCTGTTTACTCCGTGAGATTTAATAATTGGTATTAAATCAAGAGTAACAATTCCAGTGTTAGTATCTTAAGTATCATGTTTGCCTCCATGATTCTTGATTGTTTTAAATATCGATATTATCTAGGAGATGAAAGAATTGTTTCAGAAACCATCATGTGTGGCAGATATAACGATATCTGAAACAATGTTTTGGTTGCAATATGATAGAGTATAATATATGTTCTCATATTGGATGAGAATTTAGGGAGGTTGGAGATGCTAGACATCCTAATCATCCAAAAGGGTTTTGAAAAGTAATGTTATACTCACGATTCACCTTTATAAGCTACAGTAGCTTGATCATGAAAGTCGTCATGATAAGGATGAATAGAAGATGTATGTAAAGTGTTTACTACACTAAAAGATTACTAAAGAATGGATTTTTGAAAGAATACCGATCATTTTGATGATGGTGATCTACTTCAAAGTGCAGGTCCAAAGGTGTTATTATTTGAATATACACGCTTTGGACTATGTGTCATGTATATGGCGCCACTGTTGGTGTTGATAGATTCTTTTAAAAAGGAAAAGGAAATGCTGAAAGAGAATCTATAAAATATATTTGGCAGAAAAGAAAAGATTGGAAATATCCAATTTAGGTATATAGATGATATACAGGTTATGGTTGTATTCTTTGCTTGTTAAACAATGTGGTTCTTGGGTATTGGATAGCAAATTGTTTGGTATGAAATTTCATACGGGACGACGCAACTCATAAACCACAATGGCCTAAGTAACTAGCAAGAGAATATGTGATGATGTTCATCGAAAACAAACAAACCGTTGTTTGTATTTCTCGTTGACATCAAAGCATGACTTCAAGATTTGTTTTAATAATTGTTATTTAAATCAGGTATTATGAGAACAAAGGTTGTTCAAATAATTACCGTATTCCGTATAAGATGGATGATTTACAAATCTAGTTGGAGAAATCACATCCATAAAACCTGATGCTAAAATGTCGCAAGACAAATGATTAAAAGATCACTTACGAAGTGACATCGCTGTTTAAATTATATTGGAAAGAGAACATGAAGAATCTCCATATTCATGGATTTTTATAGTCTTTGATTTGATCAAGTGACGCTTGTGAGACTTTCCACGTGATAATTAAAACTTCGTTCAAAGGCCAAAGAATAACGAACGACTAAATTATTGGAATTTATACATATCGATGTATGTATTCCATTATGTGTAGTCGTAAGCGATGAGTTTCAACTTCATATGCTTTCTCCGGAATTTTGAGTGAATGTT
Organism: Avena sativa; assembly: GCA_916181665.1. Classification (NCBI taxonomy): domain Eukaryota; kingdom Viridiplantae; phylum Streptophyta; class Magnoliopsida; order Poales; family Poaceae; genus Avena; species Avena sativa. Next base: position 227,526,116 of record OV702296.1, read on the forward strand.
CACTTAATGAGAAAGAAGTGTGAAATATTTGAAAAACGTTTCAAAGACTTTCAAGATGAAGTGAAAATCATTGTAACAAGAAAATAAATGGTTTATGATTTTATCATAAGGGATTTATTTGAGTTACAAGTGTAACAAGAAAAATAAATGAATTATGATTTTATCATAAAATGGATTTATTTGAGTTACAAGTTTAGCAAAACTCCTAGATTTACATCTCCCGAAACACCATAGGAATATGGAGTGTTTGAGATTTATAAGGAAACCTTGTTTGACATGGTTGGATCAAAGGTGTTATTTATAAAACTGCCATTATGTTTTAAAAAGATTAAAGCTTTAGAGACTTCCGCTTTTTACACTGAAAAGAGCTCCATCTTGATCCGTTGAAATGACACCATATGAGTTATGGTTTGGGGTAGAACCCAAGTTGTCATTTCTTAAATTTTGGTATGCTAAACATAAGTAAGATGTTTACAACCAAAGTCGGATGAGCATGTCTTTGTAGGTTATTTTGAATAACAATTGGTTATTCCTCCATAACACCGAGGACAAAAGGGTTTGTCGCTTGAAATTTGAAGTTTCTTGAAGAAGGAATTTTTCATAAATGTTAAGTGGGAGGACAATAGAACTTTGATAAGGTTAACGAACCTTAGCTAAATGTGCTGAGTTGTGCAGCGCCGGAAATCGTTCCGAAGGCTGCCATAATGCTCATAGCTTATGTGCCTCAAAGGTTGTGGTCACGGAGATCTAAGTTCCTATTGAACCAAGTAGGTCGGTTAAACAATCAAATGCTAAGATTTGAGAGTAAATCATTATTGTTTGACAATGATGAACCGAATACATACAAAGAAGCGATGATGGGCCCTGACTCCGTCAAATGGCTTGAAGCCATAAAATCCGTGATAGTTCCATACACGAGAAATCAAGTTTTGAACTTGGAAGATGACATGGTTATACCCTACGGGTACGTAACTTCAGCATACCTAGTCCAGCCCAAGGAAGGCCCACGGCAGACATACGCTGACCCATGAAGATTTTCAGGTGGCCAAGGCCCATAACGTCTTCGGATCCTTGGAGAGCAAGACTAGAGGAGATAGGAAATTCAAAGGGGTAAAACTCTAGAACTTGTAACCGACTAGGACTACGCCCGGGACCTGCCTAAGTCTATATAAAGGCCAGGAGGGCACGTCCTAGGGGAACTCGACTCATACTTTCGCACACGCATCCACGCCAGATCGAATCTGCGCACCCTGTAACCTTCGGTTCCGCCGTAATCAAAGAGCAGACAAGCAGGAGTAGGTTTTTCCCTCTGGGGGCCTGAACCTGGGTAAATCTCGTGTCCCCTGGTTGCTTGTCTGTTAACCGTGCCACGATCTCCAGCATCCCCATCTTCTCCAAAACCCAAGTCCATAACAATGGGCATTGACGAGATTAAACCTCGTCAATTGGCGCCGTCTATGGGAATTGGGGCTGCTGATTGCGCGGTCGTGACGGTTCCGACCCGATCGATCTACAACTCCGCGGCGACGGAGAATCACCTCCTCTTCGGCGCTTTCGACTTCACCGCCCACTCGCCGGATACCATGAAGGATTTCGAGCCCGTAGGCGACGGACTCGAAATCTTGTTCGGGAGCTTCTGCTTCCAGGTGGGACAAACTGGCACCCTCCGCCTCCCTGAGCGGGTGCCCGTGCCGTCAATCAGGCCCGCTTCATGGGCTCCACACCCCGTGCTACGCACATCACCATCAACAGATGAGTTCCACAGCAGCAGCAGCTGCAACTCCGATCTGTGCGATCCACCTTCGGATGAAGGGACCTACGGTTCCGGATCCGAAAGCTGCGGCAGCAGCCAACCAATCTGCAGGCGCTATCTGTGCGCCGCAGTCATCCAAACCGATGAGGAAACGCCTAACCCGCCGCCCAACCCCAACCCGCAGGACAGAAACGGCGAAAACGGTGGAAACGGCGAAAACGGGGAAAACAGGGGCCACCTCATCCAACTTAGCAAAGAAGGATGGGTCGAAGCACGCCGCGCCGTCGCAGGCGAAATAGTCCTACCTCTAGACTCCCCACGTGATCTGCTGAGGGCATACCACTACCTCCTCATCGAGGAGCACAAGAAGCAAGTCAAGATGCAGGAGACGCTCGACAAACGCAAGCAAGCAGCCTCTGAGTCCAGTGCGCGACGAGCTGCGCTCTATGCCATGGGACCCGGCTCTAGCACAAACGGAAACCAGGGAAACAAGCACCGCTCTCGGGTGGAAAACATGGACCCAAAGGAGCGGCGTGACGTGACCCGAACTCTCCACACATCGTTCATGGATATGGACGCCGACGGCAACATCATCCCGAAGACGCCACAAGCTGCGATCATGGCAGCCACTGCGTATCTCGCGGCTCACCCACCTCCGGAGGGGGACCCGAAAAGGGCCATGCATAGGTCCGCACTCACCGGACTAGGACTAATTGGAGCTGCGCTCCACGAAGACGCTCCTACGGAGCCGAAGAAGAAAGCTCCGGCCAGGCGCGACCGGAGCCCCACTCCCTCATCCAAAGATGAAGAGGAACACGATCTTCCTCGAAGGAACAAGAGCTCGCACCGCCATAAACACGACTACGACGCCAGAGACAAGCTTACACAGCGCAAGATCGACAAAGCACGCGCCAAACGCGCATGCTCGTTTGAATCTGAGATGGATGAAGACGAAGGAGAACTCTGCGGGGCTCGATGCTTCAGCAGATCCGTCCGGCGAACACAGATGCCACGCAACTTCAAGCTTCCTTCGGATACTCCGAAGTTCAACGGCACGCAAGATCCAAAGTCCTGGCTCAGTGACCATCTGTCATCCGTCAAGCTTCACGGAGGCAACAAAGAAACCGCCATGCAATGCCTTCAGCTGCAGCTAACAGGCGCAGCGCGGGTCTGGCTTAGCAGCCTATCATCAGGATCCATCCGAAGCTGGGAGGAGCTCGCTTATAGCTTCATCCGAAATTTCAAAGGCACCAACAAAAGGCCCGCCTCAATCGAAGAGTTGCGAGCCTGCACTCAGAGAACGGATGAATCTATTCGCTCGTACATACTACGTTGGTCTACAACCAAGAACTCCGCAGCACACATCTCCGAAGAAAGGGCCATCGACGCCTTCAGGGACGGCGTCAAGCGCCCAGACTTCAAGGAGGAACTTGGGCGTGTAAAGCCCAAGACACTCGACCACCTCATGGAAATCGCCAACAGTTGGGCAGACGACGAAGATTGCATCCAGCGGGCGCAATCAGATGAAGAGGACGACTACGACCGAATACGCGAACGCCGCAGCAAGAGGAGATCGTGCGTTTACGAGGACCGTGACGGACCCGACATGGTCGCAGCCGGCTACGCCGACCGCCGTAACGACAACAGCCTCAACAGCGGAGGATACCACAGCGGAAACTTCCGTGACAACGGACGACCAACGCAGTCGTGGCAACGCCGCGACCGCGAGAACGGACCCTCAGCATTCGACAAACTTTCGGGTCCATGCACCATCCACTTCTACATCGACAAACAAGATGGCAAAAAGAAATCTAGCCACATGCTCAAGGACTGCCGCGAGTTCCAGAAACTCAGCGCAGGCATGATACAGATGAGGCAACAAGCTCCAATCCCTACGTTCGGAAACGCACCTGCGCCAGGTGAAATAGCACACGGAGCTCCTCCACCGCCGCCTATTGGAGGCCCAAATCAACCAGTCGCACCAGCGCAAAACAACGCCGGGGTCGCATACCCCCCACCAAAAGGAGCACTCAATATGATACAGAAGGGACGCCCCACAAATAGGGTGCAGAAGAAAATCACCTGACAAATCAACTTGGCCGTGGCAACTCCGCCTGCAATCCCTGAGTACCTCAGCAGATCGGAGTCCTGCATCACATTCACTCGCGCGGATCACCCTTTCTAGATCCCTCGCCCAGGTCATGCTGCCCTGGTGCTGGAGGCGCAGATCGGAGGCTTCGAGATGATTCGCGTCTTCATGGACGACGGCAGCGGCATCAACCTAATGTTCGCAAGCACTCTAGCAGCTATGCGGATCCCGCAATGCAGCCTGGAACAATCAGACACAACGTTCCACGGCATTGTCCCAGGAAAGGGCATCTTCCCCCTGGGCAAAATAGGGCTCGACGTCATCTTTGGGAAGCTAGACAACTTTCTGCAGGAGCGCCTAGAATTCGAAGTGGTGGACTGGCCATCGCAATACCATGCCATCCTGGGACGTGTAGCATTTGCAAGGTTCCTGGCCGTCCCACACTACGCATACCTACTACTCAAGATGCCAGGACCAAGGGGAGTCATCACAGTCCACGGGAGCTTCACCCTATCGGACCAATGCGACAGAGATTTCAACAAAATCTCCCAGTCTTTCGGCATGCAAGACGAGCTTGTAAGGCTCCGCGAGGTGACGGACAATGGGCTACCCCCAGTCACAAAGAAGAACGCACCTGACATGTCTTTCGACTCCACCATCAACACCAAGAAGGTGCAGGTCCATCCAACGGATACCTCCAAGACGGCGCTGATCGCCAACGACCTCATCACTGCATAGGAAGGCGCGCTCGTCGAATTCCTCTGTGAGTGCTGGGAAATCTTCGCCTGGTGTCCTGCGGACATGCCAGGAGTTCCCAGGGAATTCGCCGAGCACGCACTCAATGTCTTCCCAGACACCAAGCCAGTCAAGCAGTCCATCCGAAGACTGTCGGAGCCACGAGCCGAAGCCATCGGCAAGGAGATCAACAGATTACTCGCAGCAGACTTCATCCGGGAAATCAAGGAAAGCGAGTGGCTGGCAAACACGGTGATGGTCCCGAAGAAGGACACGGACATCCTCCGGATGTGCGTGGACTTCACGTCACTAAATAAACACTGCCCTAAGGACCACTTCCCTCTTCCTCGGATCGACCAGATCATCGATTCGACTGCAGGTTGTGAGAAACTCTCCTTCCTCGATGCCTACTCAGGCTATAACCAGATTCGACTCAAGGTCGAAGATCAAGAGAAAACAGCGTTCATCACACCGTTCGGAGTATACTGCTACAACACAATGCCCTTCGGGCTAAAGAACGCGGGTGCCACGTACCAGCGATGCATGCAGGCCTGCCTCAAGGACCAGATCGGTCGCAACGTCCAAGTCTATGTCGACGACATAGTCATAAAAACCAAGGAGGCAAGAACACTTATCGACGATCTCCACGAGACATTCGACAACCTTGATCGCTACAGGATCAAGCTCAATCCAGAAAAGTGCGCCTTCGGCGTCCCCTCGGGTCAGCTGCTCGGGTACTTCATCTCTCAACGAGGGATCGAAGCGAACCCGAAGAAAATCAAAGCTATCATGACAATGGAGAAGCCGAAAAACCTCAAGGGCGTTCAGCAGCTCGCAGGGCGAGTAGCGGCACTAAGAACCCCCATGAACATCATCACGACACTCAAGGCCCAGAGGATTTCTGGGAGTCGGAGGAGTCGAGGCATCTGACGACTCGCTAGAGCTCCGTGATCGTTCGCGTGAATGCTCCTCACTCGATTCGTCAGCATCCTCCGCTGGGGATCGCGCTGACGGTAGCTCGGACACGGAATCCACCACTTCATTATCCGGGGCATTCGGATACCTCTCGGGCAACGGTGGTGCCATGCCCGGCACTTTGAAGCTCTGCAAAAGGAAAAGGAACTTTGTTAGCAAACAAAGGAAAAAGTACACAGCTGACAAAAACAAAAGCGAAGCACTACGTGCGCAAATCTACACCTTCGGTACGACCAACGTCGAAGAAAAGGGAGGAGTCAGCGACTTCCCCGGGATTTCTTCGTCGTCCTTGAACTTCAACAGCGCGCGAAGAGCCTTGTCAAGTTCCACCTCGGAGATTTTCTCACTCGAAACCCTCGTCGGATCACGGCGCCTAGAGTAAAGGAACATCGGGTGCGCCCTCGCTTGGAGAGGCTGCACCCGACGCTCAAGAAACGTACGGATGATGTCGACACCATTCACCTCCTTCTCAGGAATCAGTTGGAGATCCTCCACACGACGGTACAGGGCCTCTATCTCCGCCACCTCACCGTCTAAGATTTGGTTTTTCCAGGATCTTTTCTTCTCAATCAATTGGGAGGGGTCAAAAGGAATGAGACCAAAATCTTGCCCAGGCAGTACGGAGTCACGGATGTAAAACCATTTCCTCCGCCAGTACTGGACAAATTCGGACATGGAAAAGGAAAAGAATTGCACATTGGGACTGAGAGAGATGATGAAACCCCCAATGGGATACACACCATCTGAACCAGACTGCCTCTTCACGGAATAAAGCTTCTGGAAGAGGCCAAAGTGCGGCTCAATGCCAAGCCAACACTTGCAAAGCGTGATAAAACACGCAATGTGGAGAAGGGAGTTGGGAGACAGATGATGGAGTTGAACCCCATAGAAAAAGAGCAGTCCACGAAGGAAGTCATGGACCGGAAAAGAAAACCCGCGAATCATGAAGGCAACAAACATAACCCGATACCCAGATGGGGGACGGGGGATTACCTCATTGCCGGGGAGTCTCACGGCCGTCGTGTCTTGCGGGATCAGGCTCCGCTCGCGCAGTTTGCGGAGATCGCTCTCCCGCGTTTCTGATCGCCGCCAGCCACCGTCAGTGACGCGAGCAGTGGCGGTGCCTTTCTTGCCTCCGGAGGCGCTGGTCCCAACTGTAGATGAGGACTTCTTTGTTTTCTCCATGGCGCTACGGTGGTGGTGGCGTTGCCAACGAAGAAAGACAAAGGAAATGTGGAGGAAACTCTCAGCGCGCCGCAAGAATAGCTCAAGAACGAGGGGGCAGTGAATAGATGAACTGCTGCGGTGAAAAACAAACCACGATTTCACCAGGGATTATATCAGCGAAGACGACGCACGCTGGCCGTCCATCGAGAAGACCTAACGCCAACGGTAGATCTGGCCGTACACGTGTCAGCACCAAAATGAACCGTCGATACCACGCCGTCCACTACGTGCGGAAATCGAGGAGACGCCGTAATCATCTCCACGCCGCGCATGACCGGTCAATTCAAAGTCAGCAAGTGGGACCCACGCTTCGTCCAGTCAAGTCATCTCTGGCGTAGCAGACGCTTGAGGTCATCAATCGTAAGCACTGACGTCATCAAAAGCTATACTAGCACCACTTCGGCTCCACAGCTAAAAGTACTCACTCGAATCTACGATTCGACTATATACTTGGGGGCTACTCCTATCAGGAGCGCTGGCCGCGCACCCGACAGACAAATGAGGACAAAATTATTTCTCTGAGTCCTACGTCGAGTTTACGACTCCACTACGGACTTGGGGGCTACTCCCATAGGGAGGATGGATTTAAGCATCCGAAAATTTTCGAGTCCTGCGGACCTAATGATTGAAACAATGCTTGAACTAAAAGTCTCGGTTCGAGTCTACGACTCGAACAGACACTTGGGGGCTACTCCCATAGGGAGCGCTGGTCGTGCACCCTAAGAAATCTTCGACTGCGATCTTTCGGATCAGCACGCAAAAACTTTTTGGCAACTCTGCCCCAACAAAACGCTGAGTGAGCGACAATCTCCTTGGCCACCCGAAGCACCTCCGAGGTGATAAATGTTCGGATGCTACGTCTGCGACGCAAAGATAAGACCTACAGATATCATCTGATGGCCTGGCAACGCACCTGACTGCGCTCTGCTAGTATGAATCCGTACCAGCAGGTACGATGAAAAATCCCGACGGACGCATTGGGTACACCAATTAAAATCACTGGAATTCCACTCTTGTAAGTCCTCCGCGGCCTGAGTTGAATTACGCCAGCATATGTTCCAGGCCCGGGTTAAGGGACCCGAACCTGAAGAAGATCGTGTTGTTTCGTCCTAAGACAGTTAACTGACCCTGATCCGTCGGGTGAGTCAGGCACACGCATCAACAATCCCTACACACATATACTATTAACATATAGCTGCTCCCGAAGGATGGAAGAGTCCTCAGCCGAATCTACAATTCGACTGATCACTCGGGGGCTACTGACATGGTTATACCCTACGGGTACGTAACTTCAGCATACCTAGTCCAGCCCAAGGAAGGCCCACGGCAGACATACGCTGACCCATGAAGATTTTCAGGTGGCCAAGGCCCATAACGTCTTCGGATCCTTGGAGAGCAAGACTAGAGGAGATAGGAAATTCAAAGGGGTAAAACTCTAGAACTTGTAACCGACTAGGACTACGCCCGGGACCTGCCTAAGTCTATATAAAGGCCAGGAGGGCACGTCCTAGGGGAACTCGACTCATACTTTCGCACACGCATCCACGCCAGATCGAATCTGCGCACCCTGTAACCTTCGGTTCCGCCGTAATCAAAGAGCAGACAAGCAGGAGTAGGGTTTTCCCTCCGGGGGCCTGAACCTGGGTAAATCTCGTGTACCCTGGTTGCTTGTCTGTTAACCGTGCCACGATCTCCAGCATCCCCATCTTCTCCAAAACCCAAGTCCATAACAATGGGCATTGACAAGATTAAACCTCGTCAGAAGACCCTCCGGAAAGGTGTAAAAACCTATCGGTCGTATTTGGATCTATAAAGAAACAGAAATGGATGTTTCAAATCTATGAAATAGTCGACATGTCGTAAAGTATTTTATGACAATGTTCAAGGAGTTGACTATGACAAGAATTGATCTTTCATAGCGATATTTAGTCTGGACGGATTAAAGTAGCAACCACTACATATAATTTGTTATATGGTAGATGAATAAACAAATCAAAGTTCTTCTAATAGAATGGTTACCTAGGACGTGTACATGACACGGTACAAAGGGTTTTGTTAAAATTCAAAGGATGCTAAAAGGGCATGCAAACTTCAATGGTTGAAGTAAGCATCGCGGAGTTGGAATCTTCACCATGATGAAAAAGGAGTTTTTCATCAGGAGACGATGAAGATGCTTGCATTTGCAAGAAATTAAGTGGGAGCGCTAAGACATATTTCTAATACATTATGTGGAGGACATCTTGTTGATTAGAAATGATGTATCTTTTATTGACAAAGGTTAAGAATTTCATTTCGATGAAATACTTAGGCAAAACCCAAATATTTAGCATGAATGTCTATAGTGGATAGACTGTGACGCTAATATGGTTGTGCCAAACATACATATATGAGATATTGAAGGAGTTCAATATAGAAACAACAAGAAAAGGTTCTTGTCGCATGGAAAAGGAATTGAATCAAGATTCAAGTGTATCAACACTTGATAAGTGAAACAAGATTCAAGTGCTTTGACACTTGATGAGTGAAATCACGAGAATCTTTTGATCAATCATACCATGATATGTACACATCCAGATATGTCCTATGCTCTAAGTGTTATGAGCATATACCAGAATGAATCATAAAATGATCATCGGACGATAGTAAGGATATTCTTATGACCTTTTGGAAGAACTAAGAATATATTTGTGTAGAGGTGACAAACAATTACAAATAGTTCATTGTAAAGCGTTACATTGATACTAGTTTTGTCACAAGATACAAACTAAGTTTATCTCAATTTAAACTATGAGTGGCGCAATGAAATGGAAAGGAGTTTTCATGATGGATTTGGATGTATTCCAAAGTTAAGACATTGTGACGAATACTACAACAAAAGGCTAAGTATATGACTGCTATAGTAGCAGCAAAGGAGGGAATTTGTGTCAAGTAGTTTGTTACCAAACTAAGGTGTGGTTCGCAACGGGCTAACACTAAAGATATATTGTATGACAATAGTATCGACGTGTTTTAACCCCAAGGAACTAAAGGTCTCACCGAAAGACCAAATTTATACAATGCCATCTCATTGGAGAATGAGTGATGCGTGAAGACGCAAAGACATGCAAATACACACGGACCTGAAGCGTCAGATCCGTAGATTATGTTAACCACTTGCAATTGCGTATATCGAACACCGGAAAGCCATAAGTGTTCAATACGCAAAGTTCTCAAACTAGATTATTGTCTCTAGTGCAAGTGGGAGACTGAAGGGAATATGCCCGAGAGGCAATAATAAAGTGGTTATTATCGTATTCCTTATTTATGATAAATGTTTATTTTACATGCTATAATTGTATTAATACGGAAACGTTAATACATGTGTGTTTAATAAACAAAAAGGAAGTTCCTAGTTATGCCTCTCTTATAAACTAGCTCGTTGATTAACAAGATGATCAAAGGTTTCCTAATCATGGACATTGGATGTTGTTAATAACGAGGTCACAACATTAGTGTAATGGTGTGATGAAAATTCATCCGAAGTATAGCATTACGATCAAAGTCATTGAGTTTATATTGCTATAACAACTTACGAAGTGATCCTAATCCTTAGACCATGAGATCATGTCAATCACTAACACCAGAAGAGTTTCTTGATAACATCAAACGTCACACCATAACAGGGTGATTATAAAGATGAGTTCAGAACGACTAAAGTGTTATGTTGAGGCCCATGGATCGAGAGTGGAATTTGTTCATCCCGATGACGGATAGATATACTCTGGGCCCTCTCGGTGATATCACATTGATTAGCTTGCAAGCAAGTGATTTGATCACTAGAATGTTATATCACGGGAACAAGAAAAGAGTGCATGTCGGTAACAAGATCAAACTAGGTATGGAGATACCTATGATCGAATCTCGGACATGTAATATATCGTGAAACAAAGGGATTAAGATACTAGCATAAAAGGTTCCGACGATCACAAGAAAGTCATCGTTGAATGTGTGGGAGTCAGTATGGGTCTCCAGATCCCGCTTCTGATTATTGATCCGAGAGGGGTCTCGATCATGTCCACATTATTCACGAACCATAGGGTGACACACTTAAGAGACACCGACATACAATTGGAGCAAAAGTTTCATGAGGAAAAGAATAACAAGCGCAGGAATTTATTTCACTAGATACCGAAACGGGTTTTCGGGTGAAATTGCAGAAAGTGTTTCTGCATGTGAAATGAAATACTAGCAAGGGGTTATTTGTGAATGTTTGTCATTAAAGTAATTGACAAAATTCTGAATAAAATAAAAGAGTTTTATTTAATGAGAGTTTGCATTAAATTTGGTGGAAATTTAATGGGAATTTGAGTGGGTTTTTGAGTGGAGAAAATTGAAGGGCCATTTTGTGAGTGGAGTGTCCACCCACATGAATGAGGGAGAGGTGGGGCACCCTCCATGGCCGGCGGACATGCCCCCTTGGGCTGCCCCCTCCCCTATATAAGGAGCCCCTCCTCTCACTTCTCACTCACACCTCCTCGTGAAGGATCTCTCTCCCCCTCTAGAATTTATCCCCCATGGTCTCGGACTAGCGAGATACATGTTCCCGGTGGCTATTCGGCAAGAAAGAGTTGTGCTTCCACTGCATCGCTGGAGCGAGGAGGCGGAGGTTGCTCGGTGCCTCGAACGTGTGTGCGAGCACAGATGCACTGCTGTTTTGCGGCGCTAGGACTTCCTCTCGATCTTGAGATTGGCAAGAGATCGTCTACATCAACCACGAGTTTGGACTCGTTAAGCTTTGTCGGTCTTCAAGGGTATGTTCTCTACGGATATACATCCGCCCGTTGTTTGTATCTAGTAGATAGATCTTGGTACATAGTTGTTCCCATCGTAGGAAATTTTTTGTTTTCTATGCTGCGAACCCTACAGTTGCCTCCAAAAATGAGAAGTGAACCGAGTTCTCCTATCAGACACAATACTCTTGGGTACTCCATGCAGACACACAATCCTACTCATGTAGATCTTGGCCAACTTAGCACTTGTGTAGGTTGTCTTCACGGGTATGAAATGAGCCACTTTAGTGAGGCGATCCACTACATCCCAAATAGAATCATATCCTGACCTGGTCCTTGGCAATCCGGTGATGAAATCCATGCCAATCTTGTCCCACTTCGAATCAGGAATAGGTAGTGGTTGTAGCAATCCTGTTGGTTTCTGATGTTCCGCTTTCACTCTACTACATACATCACACAAAGCAATATGTTCGGCGATGTACTTCTTGAGATTATTCCACCAAAATCTTTCCTTCATATCCATGTACATTTTGGTGTTACCCGGATGAATGGAATATGGTGAGTTATGTGCTTCCTGTAAAATCAGTTTTCAAAGCTCCGGATCTTGCGGAACGCAGATACGTTTTCCATACCATAAAGTACCTTGTTCGTCTTCATGGAATCCTTTGGATTTTCCCTTGCCAATCTTTTCCTTAATCTCTTCAATTTCCTTGTCTGTATTTTGGGCTTCCTTGATCTTGTCCAACAATGTGGGTTGAACATCCAATGTCATGAGATGTCCCTCAGGCACAATCTCCAATCTAAGGTCTCTAAATTGGGCACACAGATCATCTGGCAACTCTCCCTTAGTAAGGCCATTCACAAATACCTTACGGCTTAGTGCATCCTCTAAAACATTTTCTTTACCGGGGTGGTATTACAAACTTAAGTCATAGTCCTTGATGAGTTCTAGCCATCTTATTTGTCTCATGTTGATTTCTTTCTGAGTGAAGATATACTTCAAACTTTTGTGATCTGTGAACACTTCACATCGCTTTCCCAAAAGATAATGTCTCCATGTTTTAAGTGCATGGACAACAGAAGCTAACTCTAAATCATGAGTAGGGTAATTTACCTCATGAGTTTTGAGTTGTCTCGAGGCATAAGCCACAACTTTCCCTTCTTGCATTAGAACTACACCTAATCCATGATGAGATGCATCACAATACACTTGGAAATCTTTCTCTAAATCTGGCAGACATAATACTGGTGTTGTCACTAGTCTCTTCTTCAATTCTTGGAAACTGAGTTCACATCCTTCAGACCAAGCAAATTTCTTGTCTTTCTTTAGTAACTCCTCCATTGGCTTAGCTACCTTGGAGAAATTCTCAATGAATCTTCTGTAGTATCCTGCCAAGCCAAGGAAACTACGAACCTCCTTTACTGACTTAGGAGATTCCCACTCGGTTACGGCTGACACTTTTGTGGGATCAACTGCTACACCATCTCCTGACACAACGTGTCCAAGAAATCCAACTTCATTCAACCAGAATTCACACTTGCTGAATTTGGCATACAGCTTATGCTCTCTAAGCTTATCAAGTATCAAACGCAAATGTCCTTCATGCTCTTCTTTGCTTTTGGAGTAGATCAAAATGTCATCAATGAAAACGACAACAAAATTGTCAAGGAACTCCATGAACACCTTATTCATCATATTCATGAAATAAGCTGGTGCATTGGTCAAACCAAATGGAATCATGGTGTACTCATACAATCCATACCTAGTGGTGAAAGCTGTCTTAGGTATGTCTTGTTCCCTTATCTTAAGCTGGAAATAACCTAACCGGAGATCAATCTTTGAGAACACACAGGCTCCTTCTAGCTGATCAAACAAGTCATTGATTCTAGGCAAAGGATATTTGTTCTTGATAGTCACCTCATTGAGTGAACGGTAATCTATGCATAGCCTTTGACTTCTATCTTTCTTTTCCACAAACAAGACTAGTGCTCCCCAGGATGAAGAACTTGGTTGAATAAATCCTTTCTGCAACTGTTCTCCAAGTTGTTTCTTGAGTTCTTTCAACTCATCAACTGACATCTTGTAAGGTCTCTTTTCTATGGTCCCGATCCTGGTAGCAAATCAATCAAAAATTCCACATCTCTATCTGGTGGCATTCCCGACAATTCTTCCAGAAACACATCCGGATATTCATTCACAATTGGTACACTGTCTATGCTAACCCCCTTAAGAGTCCTATAAGAAGCCCCCGATACCAAAACCCGTGCTTGGGGGGGTATGGCCACCTCGGGCACCCCCTCGGTCTCCCCTTCTCCTATAAGAAGCCCCCGATACCAAAATCCTAAGTACCCGATCAGATCTCCACGAAACAGTCCATAGCCGCCACCACCATCGTACCTAGATTGGAGGGGATCTGAAGCTCTTCCCGGCACCCTGCCGGAGGGGAGAGATCATCTCGGAGGCCTTCTTCATCACCATGCCAGCCTCCGGTATGATGCGTGAGTAGTTCCACCTTGGACTATGGGTCCATACAGTAGATAGATGGTTGTTTATCCTCCTTTGTGCTTCCATGTCTAGATCTTCTGAGCTTCGTTCATGATCAAGATTATCTATTTGTAATCATGCTTGTTGTGTTTGCGGGGATCCGATGGATATTGAGATTACTATGTCAGATTGGTTAATGGTTTTATATTATTGATTCTATCATTTCTGTGTTGTTTGAGATCTTGCATGCTCTCGGTTTCTAGTAGCTATCTTGGCCAAGTAGATGCTAGTGACTCCAAGAGGGAGTATTTATGCTCGATAGTGGGTTCATGCCTCTATTGAATCTGGGGAAGTGACAGAAATATCTAAGGTTGTAGATGTGTTGTTGCTACTAGGGATAAAACAATGATCTTTTGTTCATGGAACAATTGTATTGCTTACTTTACACACATTGCTTAAAGTGGTTATCTATTGCTTGCAACTTAATACTGGAGGGCGTTCGGATGATAACCTGAAGGTGGATTACTAGTCATAGATGCATTTGGATGGCGGTCTATGTATATTGTTGTAATGCCCAATCGAATCTCATAAGATCATGAATGTCTAGTATTTCATTATTATGCCTTGCTCTGTCCTGTCAATTTCCCTGCTGTAATTTGTTTACCCAGCATGTTTTTTGTTTATCTTAAGGAGAACACCTCTAGTGAACTATGGACCCCGGTCCAATATTTACCATTGATACATCTTTCACTGTTACTATTTACTTTCTGCAAGCCACCATCACCTTCCACACCATACGTTTAATCCTTTGTTTCCAGCAAACCGATGAGATTGACAACCTCACTGTTCGTTGGGGCAAAGTCTTGAGTTTGTGTTGGTGCAGGTTTCCAGTTGCTAGCAACACCTTTGAGTCGTTTCCTTCCTCCTACTAGTTTGATAACCTTGGTTTCTTATTGAGGGAAGACTTATTGCTGTACTCATCACACCTTCCTCTTGGGGTTTCCCAACGAAGCTCTACAGTGATCTGAGCCACATCAACACTATGCTCTCTTAATTGGTGCATAAAGATAGAAGATGGAGACTTAACAAAAAGTAAAAAGATAGGCCCTTCATAGAGGGAAGCAGGGATTTCAAGTTTCATAAAGAGCTTCTAAAAATTATGGTACTTATTAGCTTTCAACTCTCATTGCCCCTATCATAAGCATATTGAAGTGATTAAGGTTAAAGTGAAACAAATATGAAGTATATGCTTAACAGATCATAAGTTGGTAATATCATGTCCCTTGAGTATGAGGGCCGTTCCTCATGCTACTCAACTTTAGTCGTAAGCAAGTTTTTGTCATTGTAAGTATATGTGTATCATAGAGAACCGCCAACAGGGTACCCCTTGCCCCATGACACAGGAGATATCCCATATCAAAATGACAAGGTAATAGACAATGAGCATCTTAGCGATCTTTTTATTTTCTATTTGCATAGGTTTTTATTGAGGATGCTTCACAGATTGCTCACTATGGTTATGCTGCAAGTTTCCACCATGATTAGGCATGGCTTAGGCTAGCCACCCAGGCGTTTCTCTAACACATATACAATACTCCATGGACTTACAAGCTCCCCTTTTATTTCACAACGCCGACATCCATAAACAAAATATCATGATATCAAATGGATAATATATACAGGTGTTGAAAGCGTTCCCCATGACAACATGGTTCTGCTAATTCCTAACTTATGAGTGCAAGCATATAGACAACATAGATGACACAATGGTTCAAGTTTATTAGGTGCAAGAACTAAAGTGTTCCATCAAGTTTGTGAGAGCTTTAATCACATAACAAGTTTAATTTGGAAGATAGATAAAAACATGAATATATTTGTAATGGTGTAACACACCATGCATAGGAATTTATAGTGGACTCTTTGGAATAACTTGGTTTCTTGGGAGTTGGAAGCATGAGTAGAGCTTACTCAGTACAACTGGAGGCTAGCAAAAGACTGGGAGCGACCAACTAAGAGAGCAATAATGGACATAATCATGCAAAGCAAAAAACATTATTAATCAAAGCATAAAGTGATATCACAAGTCAAAAACTAAATGGTCATAGAGGCTAGGGTGACTGGTTCATAGTCATAACATGGTGTAAGCATGTGCCAACTTAACCCAAATAAAGCATCAAAGGAGAATACCACAATATTATGCTTTTGTATGCTAAAATAACGCATGACTCTTTCAAGGCACATTAAGCAATCTCAATTGTTTGGAACAAGTCATGCTACAGAAATAATTACTAAGCATATAGTCAAAGCAAAATCTAACATGGCATGATAAAGTCTAAGCCACAGTCAGAACAAGCTACCTTTTGTACCACTATAAGCATGAAACTTTCTACTCTTTTCCAACACCAATCAACTTATTTGAAACAACTAACAAAGATAATAATCAATAAATATCAGTGAGCTTGTCTCACCTAACTACAAAGAAGAACTAAAAATTTCTAAGAAAAAATCAAAAAAAAAACTAAAGATAAAATGCAGTGGTAGCAAAAGTGAACACTCACAGAACAATAAGAGTGCAAACTAGAGTGTTCTAAACAATGAAAATGGAGCGTGTCTCTCTCCAAAAGAAGTGTGATGTGATCAAACCAACTTATCAAATCAAACAAAACAAAATAAAACTAAAAACAAAAACAAAGACGCTCCAAGAACAACACAATAGTGCATGAAGCAATAAAAATAAAGTGTCCAGAAAGAAGACCTGAGATTTTTATTGATGAAGAAGGGGATGCCTTGGGCATCCCCAAGCTTCGACGCTTGTACCTCTTGAATATTTCTTGGGGTTACACGGGTGGAATCCCCAAGCTTTATCTTTTGTACATTCTTCATCTCATCACATCATTCTTCCCCTACACTTCAAAATTTCCTTCATACAAAACTTCACACAATTCTTCATTAGCAACATTAGTGTATTCAATATATTAAGCCCTTGGGTTTAGTTTCAACACGAGTAAAACTTCCATTAAAATACAATATACTGTAGCAACTCCTTTTAAAAGCTTAAGTGATCAAAGAGATCTCAATAAGAAACCGATAAGAGGCAAATGCAAATAATGGCAGAAATCTGTCTAAACAGACCAGCAGGTAAAAACCGATTTTCTTGAAGACCTTCTGTTGATCAAATAAAAAAGTGTTAAACTAACTAAAGTTAGATAATAACCTGGGTCATATGCACAGAAAAATACAGCTCAATCCGACTTACTGAGATTGTTCACGATTTTTTACAGCGAAGTACAGAAATCTGTTTTGGGACAACAACTTCCCCAAATATTACTTCCCTCTCATTAGAGGCTATTCTTGGCACAAAAACCACACAAAAAGGATAAGGAGAGGTTATTACAAAAGTAATAAATTCCAAGACTCAACAAAAACAAAAACTTACTGAAATTTGGGTTATCTCCCAATTAGTACTTTTCTTTAACGCCTTTAAGTTAGGCATTATAATTTCGATGATGCTCACATAAGAAATATGAATTGAAGAAAAATAGAGCATCAAGAAGCAAATATAAAACAAATTTAAGTCTAACCCACTTCCTATGAAAAATAATCTTGTAAAGAAACAAGTCATGAAAGCACAAAGCAACAAGCATAGGAAAGCAAAACAAGTGCAACTTCAACATTTTCAACATAAAGAGGGGAAACTTAATATTGTTGAGATATATAAAACCAAGTTTCCCTCTCTCATAATAAATTTCAATAGAATCATGAATAAAATTAACAATGTAACTATAACATAAAACATTCTTATCATGAGCCACATGCATATAATAATTATTACTCTCCACATAAGCATAGTCATTCTTATTAATCATAGTGGGAGAAAATTCAACAAAATAGCTATCATTATTATTCTCATCACCATAGTTATCAAATATAGGTGGCATATTGTAATCATAAATAATTTTCTCCTCAATAGTAGGTGGACTGAAAATATCATATTCATCATTGTAATCATCATATATTGAAGGTGTAGGATCATCATAACAAATTTTCTCCTCTAAAGCTGGGGAACTAAAAAGATCATTTTCATAAAAACTAGCTTCCCCAAGCTTAGACATTTCCATAGAATTAGCAATAATGATGTTCAAAGAATTCATACTAATAACATTGCTACTAGCATGCAAATAAAGTTCCATAGGTTTTTTAATTTTCTCTTCAAACACTTCATATCCTAACTCAAGATAAATACTATAAAGCTCTCTCAATTTTTTGTTGTTTTCCATTAAGCCTAACTAGTGAAAATAAAAACAAGAAACAAAAAGATATAATTGCAGAATCTAAAGGAAATAACTTCGAGAACTCACCTTGCGTAGACATCAAGCTCTTTTCTAGCGCCGTTGCCAGGGAGGTAAGGTAAAAGGTACTCACATCCTCCTGATGTGTGTGTGATCGAAGTTATTTCGTTTAGATTATGCAATTTTGTCTTTTTGTTTCTTGTTTTCACTAGTTACTCTTAATGGAAAACAATAACAAAATTAGAGAGCTTTATATTATTTATTTTGAGTTAGGACATGAAGTGTTTGAAGAGAAAATTAAAAAACCTATGGAACTTTATTTGCATGCTAATAGCAATGTTATTAGTATGAATTCTTTGGACACCATTATTGCTAATGCTATGGAAACATCTAAGCTCGGAGAAGCTAGTTTTTATGAAAATGATCTTTTTAGTTCCCTAGCTTTGGAAGATAGCTATTCTATTGCTTATGATGATACCAAACCTCCAATATATGATGATTACAATGATGAATATGATATTTTCAGTCCACCTATTATTGAGGAGAAAATTAATTATGATTATAATATGACTCCTATATTTGATGATTATGGCGATGAGAATAATAATGATAGCTATTTTGTTGAATTTTCTCCCACTACAATTAATAAGGATGACTATGCTTATGTGGAGAGTAATAATTATTTTATGCATGTGGCTCATGATAAGAATGTTTTATGTGATATTTATATTGTTAATTTTATTCATGATGCTACTGGAAGTTATTATGAAAGAGGGAAACATGGTTTTATGTATCTCAATAATATTAAATTTCCCCTCTATATGTTGAAAATTTTCAAGTTGCACTTGTTTTGCTTTCCTATGCTAGGTGCTTTGTGCTTTCATGACTTGTTTCTTTACAAGATTCCTATGCATAGGAAGTGCATTAGACTTAAATGTGTTTTGAATTTGCTTCTTGATGCTCTCTTTTACTTCAATTCATATTTCTTATGTGAGCATCTTCTCAAACTATCATGCCTAACTTAAAGGCGTTAAAGAAAAGTACTTATTGGGAGATAGTCCAAATTTTGTTAGGTTTTTATTTTGTTGAATCATCGAAGTTATTATTTCTGTAATAACCTCTCCTTATCATATTTTTGTGATTTTTGTGCCAAGGATAACCTCTAATGAGAGAGAAGTAAGATTTGGGGAAGTTGTTGTCCTGAAATAGATTTGTTTGCTTCACTGTAAAAATTTGTGAAAAATATCTGTAAGTCGGATTGAGCTGTAGTTTTCTGAATAAATCCCCTAGGTTGTTAGATAACTTTCATTAGTTTAACACTTTTTGATTTTAGCAAAGTAAGGTCTTCAAAAAAATCGGTCTCTACCTGCTCGTTTATTTTGACAAATTTTGCCATTATTTGCATTCGCCTCTTTATTGATTTCCTTTTGAGTTCTCTTGGGAAAATTGAGATTTTTGACGGAATTGATACTGTAGCTTGTGTCTTTAATGAAATTTTTGCTATTTTAAACCTAAACCTTAAAGGTTTATTGTCACATCCCAAGATTTTCTAAATCTTGTAATGTGAAAAATAAATGAATAAAATAAAACTTTGTTGATTTTCAGGGTAAGAAGAAACTTTTTGATTCCAATTGGGAACCTTCAAACCTATTTTGATCAAGATAAATCCTAAAGGGATTTAAAAAGATAAACATTTAATAAAAGAAAATAAAAATATTTGGAATTACTATTTTGAATCTTTTAATAAAAAGAATTGGCTTTCAAATGAAAAGGAAGTATTTTAAATAAGGAATATTTTATAAGCCAAATTAAAACTTGTCCAAGCCTTTGAAATAAAATATTTCTATTTGATAAAATAGTAAAAGTTTATTAAAATAAAATAATAAGGATTTAATATCCAAGTTTATTAAAAATAAAGGTTTTACTATTTTAATCAAACATCAAAACTTATTTATTTCTTTTAAACAAGTTTTACAAGCATTCTTTATTACTAAATAAAAACCTGCTTATTTGGTTTTGAAAATATTTAGATTTCAAATGGAATTTTAAATAAATCAAATCCTATTTTGATTTAATAAACAAGGTCTATTTATTTAATTAATAATAGACCCTAAAATAAAAATATTATTTTTGTTTTAGGACTTTTGTTTATGTTGTTAAACAGAACCAAATTCAATTGCAATGTTTGGTGAATGTTTGAATTAATTTGGATGCTTGATTGGTTGTTTGAATTTCAAAACAGAAAATAGAATCAGAAAAAGGAAAAACAATCAGAAAGAAAAAATAGAATCTAGACACAGCCTAGCCGGCCAAGCCCAATAAGCCCAACAACCAGCCCACTCACTCTCTCCCGAAGAAAATGATTCACACTCAGCTTTTAACCGCGCAGACACTGACCGGTGGCCCCTCTCCCTCTCTTCTTTTTCCACTGACACCCGGACCCCACCGCCAGCTCACCTCCTTATTCCTCGCGCAGACACCGCCTGCCGTTGCTGCCATTTACGCCGGCGTTGAATACGCGATGAATACGCCTTGATTCCTCGTAGTAACAGCGCCCATTTAACCGCCTGCGCCTTCTCTCCATTTCCCCTCAAGCGCCTCCCTCTCTATGCCCCAGGCCGTCGTAATTTTGAGCCACACCGTCACTGCTCCGACGAGCTCCCTCTTTGATTCCGGCCAAACCTCGCCGCCCCGTGCCTTCCTAAGCACACCGTCGTGATCCCCACTCCCAGGCGCATCTGCCTGTGCCTTTCGTTCAATCGCGGGCGCCCCAGAGCGTCGACTACAACAACTCCAAGCTCCGCCGCGTCTGCAAGCATCTCCGGCGACCTTTCTGGTAAGCACCTGACCGCCCTGCTCTTTCCTGATGATGCTCCCGCACTCCCCAACCTCGGCTGCATCTAACCATGCCTTTGCTTTTCCTCGGGGCGAACCGTAGCACCGCCCTCGACAACGACCAGAGCCACCCAACGCCGTTCCCCACTCCGGCGAGCGATTACTCCTATGCCAGTGCGCCCCTCGACCAACCGACCACGCCTCGAGCATCGCCACGATCCCCTGAGCACGGTGAGCATCTCCACTTTCCCCTTTGCTTCCTGTAGATGCCGTACCGCCGCTGACCGAGCGCCGCCGCCGTCTGCTGCCACGCAGCGCCGCCAGTTAGTGGCAATTAGATAGTAGCCGTTAGATCGATATCGCGTGGCTGAGATTAGAACTGAGCGAAGCGGTAAGAGTCAACCAGAGCCGTGCAATCTGCTTAAGATCCAACGCACCAGAGAGGCTGATCCGCACGAAGCGGTACCGCCCAATAAGAAAGCGACGCGTGGCGAGTCTTCGATTTAAAAACAGATTTGAAATCAGATTTGTTTGCAGATTTGAAACCCTTGTAACTTTTGATCCACACGTCCAAAAATTGCAAACTTTATATCAATGGAATCAGTGGAACAAGCCATAGCCAACCATACAATTTGTTTAGTAAAAAGCCTCTAGTAAAATGTTTGTTTTTGCAGAAACATTTGTATGCTTGTTTAGGTTATAAAAATTATTTAAAGATGTTTTTGAGGTTAAAATCTTTGCAAATTGGTTTGTGGTGAACCTACTGACCTTAGGAACCAACCCATTGTTTTAAAAATGAATTTGGTGAAGTTAGGATGGATTAATTGGTTTAGCCCATTTCTAGCCAAATAAAAATATTGTTTTGATTATGGAAATGATTTTGAAGCAAAAACTTTGGGAAAATGATTTGAATCAAACCTACTGACCCTAAACACCAAGTTTTGAGAAATAACAACTTATTGGGTGAACAACATAAAGTTGTTGCTTTGATAAAAACATTTTCCACCACATAAAATAATGATTGGATTTAAAAAAAATTTATAGATAAAACCCTTTTGCAAATGACTTTGTCACTTTAGAAAGTGACCACCTTGAGCCTTACATTGTGTAGAGTCTAGTAGAAACCACCCTTGCAAATAAAACTATCTTTTGCATGCTTGCATGCATGACTTAGATCCCATTATTTTATGTGTGTTAATTTGTTTGATTGATTTTGGTTGGAATGCTAGTTGATATTGTGTTTGCTTGATTGATTTGTAGTGAAGTTAGAAAAGTGTGAAACTAGCAAGATCAAGAAGTGAACCAACATCCCCAACCAAAAAGGCAAGTGACACTATCATCTAAAGTCCTACTATTTTCATTATACTTAGTGGATTTTGAAACATGCATGAAAAGAATTTCTATACTTATGCTATGCTAAATCCTAATAGGATACCTTATATATTCCTTAGTGAAAACAATGTAGTTGTAAAATGCTTAGCCATGCTAAATATTTTGAGAAGAGATACATGTTGAGATTTTATGAAGTTGAGAAAAGACTTGGGTTTTATATAATAAAACAAGGACTCAATGAACCACCTGGGTGGACAAGGATATTTTGAGTTTTGGACAAGGTGGCAACAAAAGGAACCATGTCTATGGCAATCTCTTTGTGTTGCGCACCAAAAGAAAACCACCCAGGAAACTTAGAGATTGAACATGTTTCTCCAATTGTGGCTTTCGTGTACAACCACATGCTACTTATGGCTCTGGCTTGGTCAACTACATTGGGAAGACCCATGCATTGTCTTCAGGTTACTGAAAATGAGGACCTTGGAATCCTACATGGGTACTAAAGACAAGCTAGCAATGGTGTATGGGAGTACCCTCTGGAAATACTTCGTCACATTCTCAATCTGCCGGTGCTCCATCTTGGTGAGCACTTATCCAGCGGCCACTGGTGGCAACAAGATGAGATTGTGACATGTGGGTAAAGTGTACAACTTCTGCAGAAGATAATAAAAATCTAAGTACTTAGCCGTGTCCCCGGTTATGGACAATACTGAGCAACTAAAGCTTGAAGCTATGGGAAATCTCGACATTCCAATTTCTAAAAGAAAAACTTTTAAGTGATAACAAAAGACTTGCAGCACTTGGGGGTACCA
The DNA here is from genome assembly GCA_916181665.1 of Avena sativa. Lineage (NCBI taxonomy): Eukaryota > Viridiplantae > Streptophyta > Magnoliopsida > Poales > Poaceae > Avena > Avena sativa. The sequence goes on from OV702296.1 coordinate 227,549,417, forward strand.
AGGAGCTCAAGAGATTTTGATGAAAACTTGAACACTTGGGGATTTACCAAGGAGCTCAAGAGATTTTTGATGAAAACTTGAACACTTGGGGATTTACCAAGGAGTTCAGAAAGATTTGACAAAAGACCAAAACCATTTTGAAAAGATAGGATAAATTATTGCTTTCTGCAAATGAGCCTAAAACCCTACTTAGCCAAATATGCATGTAATGATAGGATCCACTTATATTCAACATAGTAGTGAAACTTGCCAATACAATTCAAATGTATTGACCCTTGTGGCTGTAACTTGTAATGTTGCAGGTTTGATTGTTTTAGAGAAGATTGATTGATTAGGATTACAAAGTCTACAACCAACATGTCTGCCTGTGGCACTTTGAAGATGAAGGACCCCATGCTTATAGAATTCTGCTGCAATGAAATGTAATAGCCAAAGAGCTATGTAAGATGTAATAAAATTATGTTATTCCTAGTTATAAAGTTATACTATGACCCTTGTTTCTTGATATTACATCTTAACTGTGGATGCTAGCTATTGATCCAGGGACTAGCATTGTAAACACAGGGGACTCTACCTTATTTTAAGGTTGGGACCCTTACAGATGGTATCAGAGCATTGTGTTGCCTGTAGGATTGTAACCCTAGGATTGGACAAAACCCCTTAGAAAAATAGGAGTTGTATTTGTTCCAAAACTTATTTACAAACAATCTTGTAAACCCTTTCCTCAACCACTTTGGTTTTGATTCTACATCTCTTCTATTTCAACTTGATGGAAAAACCTACTCCATGGCCAAATACTTCATCATGTGCTAAGGAGATATTCAACTCTAATGACTTCAACTTCTTCAACTCTAATGACTTCAACATCTTCAACTCTAATGACTTCAACATCTTCAGCATATTCACCAAGGACTTCCAACTTGGATACCACTAAGGACTACAAGTGAGACAAGGAAATCTTGCTCAAGATATGGAGACTAATGAAATGCAAAATTAGAAGGAGTTCACCTCACTTGAAGTTTTTGTGACCAAAAGTTTTCTCAAGGAAACCATGATCTCATGCAAGAAGAATCAACCAAAGAAGGATGAAAAGATCACAAGTGAACCATATAGATGGACCACCATATTTTAGTTAAGTCAAACACACCAACTTATGTGGTGTAACAAAAAAATATTTTGTTGCCTAAGAATGTGCTTAAACTTTGTTGTTTGAGTGAAAAGTTGTTTGTGATTGATTGCACCTTGTTTGTGTGAATTGAGATGTGTGTGATTAGAATTATTTCCTTAGAAAATATTTTGCCTATTCTAATCTCCATCTAACCCAAACAGATGACTACTCCAAGAAACTCCAAGGTTGATGACACCAACACCAACCAAGAGGACCACATGAGATAACTCATATCAACCCAAAACCAGTTGAACCAGATGATAGCTCAGTTCATAGCTAACACCAGTGGGGAAGATCCAACCCTGCAAAAGTTTTTGGAAGACCAAGCTCAAATGTTGCTTAAGGTGACAGACCAAATGCTCAACATGGAGAGCAACTTTTCCAAGGATGGCAAAGGTGTTATTCTTAAAGAACCAAAGCTTGCAACATTTGTGGAGACAAGGACCACACTACTAAGGAACATGGAGATCAATGCCCTAATTGTGAAGAGAAACACCCAGTTGGCCAAGGTCCCACATCTCAAGCTACATGTTACTTATGTGAAGGAAACAACCATGTCCCTATCCAATGCCCCATCTATTCCATTGTTGAACAAAGGAAACAAGGTGGAGTGCAACAAATGATTGCAAACTACCCAGAAGGATCCAAGTCTACCAAGAAAAATGAGGACAAAGGAAAAGCACCACTTATACCTCCAATCAATACAACCCAATTCAAAGGACCAAAGAAGAGACATATGAATTTTCCAAAGAGCAATAGAAGGTCCAAGAAGCATGTAGACATTCCTACCTACCATATAACTTATGAACAACATGAACTAGATGCACTCCTAGCTTTGGAGAAGCCCAAAAAGCAAAAGAAGGACAAAAGCCATGTGCAATGTCATCATTGCAAAGAAATGGGACACTATTCTAGTGAATACCCAGAGAAGCAGAAGTATAAGGAGATTGGCCAAGTATGGTGCAACAATTGCAAAGAGTTAGGCCACTATGCAGCAACTTGTCCACAAGAGACACGTGAAGGACTCAAACTCATCAACTGTTTCAATTGCAAAGGACCAGGACATTATGCAAGCAATTGTCCAGAAAAGATGAAGAACAAGTTAAACAAGCCTATGAAGGATCTCAGCCATGGCCCATGAGTCAAGTATGGAAACAAAGGACACTAAGCAGATGTTTTCCCAGAGAAGTTTTCCCAGAGAAGTTTCCCCAGATCCCGAGCAAGCCAACATGTAGTTTAGTTGGAAAATTTTAAAGGGTGGTAGTACCCTAGATGATTTGAGCCTACTTGTAACCCTAGCCTTCCCAAATCTCGGGATGAGATTTATTTTAAGGGTGGTAGCCTGTCACATCCCAAGATTTTCCAAATCTTGTAATGTGAAAAATAAATGAATAAAATAAAACTTTATTGATTTTCAGGGTAAGAAGAAACTTTTTGATTCCAATTGGGAACCTTCAAACCTATTTTGATCAAGATAAATCCTAAAGGGATTTAAAAAGATAAACATTTAATAAAAGAAAATAAAAATATTTGGAATTACTATTTTGAATCTTTTAATAAAAAGAATTGGCTATCAAATGAAAAGGAAGTATTTTAAATAAGGAATATTTTATAAGCCAAATTAAAACTTGGCCAAGCCTTTGAAATAAAATATTTCTATTTGATAAAAATAGTAAAAGTTTATTAAAATAAAATAATAAGGATTTAATATCCAAGTTTATTAAAAATAAAGGTTTTACTACTTTAATCAAACATCAAAACTTATTTATTTATTTTAAACAAGTTTTCCAAGCATTCTTTATTACTAAATAAAAACCTGCTTATTTGGTTTTGAAAATATTTAGATTTCAAATGGAATTTTAAATAAATCAAATCCTATTTTGATTTAATAAACAAGGTTTATTTATTTAATTAATAATGGACCCTAAAATAAAAATATTATTTTTGTTTTAGGACTTTTGTTTATGTTGTTAAACAGAACCAAATTCAATTGCAATGTTTGGTGAATGTTTGAATTAATTTGGATGCTTGATTGGTTGTTTGAATTTCAAAACAGAAAATAGAATCAGAAAAAGGAAAAACAATCAGAAAGAAAAAAATAGAATCTGGACACAGCCCAGCCGGCCAAGCCCAATAAGCCCAACAACCAGCCCACTCACTCTCTCCCGAAGAAAATGATTCACACTCAGCTTTTAACCGCGCAGACACTGACCGGTGGCCCCTCTCCCTCTCTTCTTTTTCCACTGACACCCGGACCCCACCGCCAGCTCACCTCCTTATTCCTCGCGCAGACACCGCCTGCCGTTGCTGCCATTTACGCCGGCGTTGAATACGCGATGAATACGCCTTGATTCCTTGCAGTAACAGCGCCCATTTAACCGCCTGCGCCTTCTCTCCATTTCCCCTCAAGCGCCTCCCTCTCTATGCCCCCAGGCCGTCGTAATTTTGAGCCACACCGTCACTGCTCCGACGAGCTCCCTCTTTGATTCCGGCCAAACCTCGCCGCCCCGTGCCTTCCTAAGCACACCGTCGTGATCCCCACTCCCAGGCGCATCTGCCTGTGCCTTTCGTTCAACCGCGGGCGCCCCAGAGCATCGACTACAACAACTCCGAGCTCCGCCGCGTCTGAAAGCAACTCCGGCGACCCTTCTGGTAAGCACCTGACCGCCCCGCTCTTTCCCGATGATGCTCCTGCACTCCCCAACCTCGGTTGCATCTAACCATGCCTTTGCTTTTCCTCGGGGCGAACCGTAGCACCGCCCTCGACAACGACCAGAGCCACCCGACGCCGTTCCCCATCCGGCGAGCGAGTACTCCTACGCCAGTGCGCCCCTCGACCAACCGACCACGCCTCGAGCATCGCCACGATCCCCTGAGCACGGTGAGAATCTCCACTTTCCCCTTTGCTTCCTGTAGCCGCCGTACAGCCGCTGACCGAGCGCCGCCTCCGTCTGCTGCCGCGCAGCGCCGCCAGTTAGTGGCAATTAGACAGTAGCCGTTAGATCGATATCGCGTGGCTGAGATTAGAACTGAGCGAAGCGGTAAGAGTCAACCAGAGCCATGCGATCTGCTTAAGATCCAATGCACCAGAGAGGCTGATCCGCACGAAGCGGTACCGCCCAATAAGAAAGCGACGCGTGGCCAGTCTTCGATTTAAAAACAGATTTGAAATCAGATTTGTTTGCAGATTTGAAAATATTGTTTTGATTATGGAAATGATTTTGAAGCAAAAACTTTGGGAAAATGATTTGAATCAAACCTACTGACCCTAAACACCAAGTTTTGAGAAATAACAACTTATTGGGTGAACAACATAAAGTTGTTGCTTTGGTAAAAACATTTTCCACCACATAAAATAATGATTGGATTTAAAAATGTTTTATAGATAAAACCCTTTTGCAAATGACTTTGTCACTTTAGAAAGTGACCACCTTGAGCCTTACATTGTGTAGAGCCTAGTAGAAACCACCCTTGCAAATAAAACTATCTTTTGCATGCTTGCATGCATGACTTAGATCCCATTATTTTATGTGTGTTAATTTGTTTGATTGATTTTGGTTGGAATGCTAGTTGATATTGTGTTTGCTTGATTGATTTGTAGTGAAGTTAGAAAAGTGTGAAACTAGCAAGATCAAGAAGTGAACCAACATCCCCAACCAAAAAGGCAAGTGACACTATCATCTAAAGTCCTACTATTTTCATTATACTTAGTGGATTTTGAAACATGCATGAAAAGAATTTCTATACTTATTCTATGCTAAATCCTAATAGGATACCTTATATATTCCTTAGTGAAAACAATGTAGTTGTAAAATGCTTAGCCATGCTAAATATTTTGAGAAGAGATACATGTTGAGATTTTATGAAGTTGAGAAAAGACTTGGGTTTTATATAATAAAACAAGGACTCAATGAACCACCTGGGTGGACAAGGATACTTTGAGTTTTGGACAAGGTGGCAACAAAAGGAACCATGTCTATGGCAATATCTTTGTGTTGTGCACCAAAAGAAAACCACCCAGGAAACTTAGAGATTGAACATGTTTCTCCAATTGTGGCTTTCGTGTACAACCACATGCTACTTATGGCTCTGGCTTGGTCAACTACATTGGGAAGACCCATGCATTGTCTTCAGGTTACTGAAAATGAGGAACTTGGAATCCTACATGGGTACTGAAGACAAGCTAGCAATGGTGTATGGGTGGACCCTCTGGAAAGACTTCGTCACATTCTCAATATGCCGGTGCTCCATCTTGGTGAGCACTTATCCAGCGGCCACTGGTGGCAACAAGATGAGATTGTGACATGTGGGTAAAGTGTACAACTTCTGCAGAAGATAATAAAAATCTAAGTACTTAGCCGTGTCCCTGGTTATGGACAATACTGAGCAACTAAAGCTTGAAGCTATGGGAAATCTCGACATTCCAATTTCTAAAAGAAAAACTTTGAAGTGATAACAAAAGACTTGCAGCACTTGGGGGTACCAAGGAGCTCAAGAGATTTTGATGAAAACTTGAACACTTGGGGATTTACCAAGGAGCTCAAGAGATTTTTGATGAAAACTTGAACACTTGGGGATTTACCAAGGAGTTCAGAAAGATTTGACAAAAGACCAAAACCATTTTGAAAAGATAGGATAAATTATTGCTTTCTGCAAATGAGCCTAAAACCCTACTTAGCCAAATATGCATGTAATGATAGGATCCACTTATATTCAACATAGTAGTGAAACTTGCCAATACAATTCAAATGTATTGACCCTTGTGGCTGTAACTTGTAATGTTGCAGGTTTGATTGTTTTAGAGAAGATTGATTGATTAGGATTACAAAGTCTACAACCAACATGTCTGCCTGTGGCACTTTGAAGAGAAGGACCCCATGCTTATAGAATTCTGCTGCAATGTAATGTAATAGCCAAAGATCTATGTAAGATGTAATAAAATTATGTTATTCCTGGTTATAAAGTTATACTATGACCCTTGTTTCTTGATATTACATCTTAACTGTGGATGCTAGCTATTGATCCAGGGACTAGCATTGTAAACATAGGGGACTCTACCTTATTTTAAGGTTGGGACCCTTACATTTATTATCTTTTGAATGCACTAATGTTGCTAATAAAGATTGTGTGAAGTTCTGTATGAAGGAAATTTCCATGTGTAGGGGAAGAATGATGTAATAGGATGAAGAATGGACAAAATTCCAAGCTTGGGGATGCCACCCCGTGTCACCCCAAGAAATATTCAAGAGGTACAAGCATCAAATCTTGGGGATGCCCAAGGCATCCCCTTCTTCATCAATAAAAATTCCAGGTCTTTCTAGGCACTTCGTTTTTATTGTTTCATGCATAGTTTTGTTGTTCTTGGAGCGTCTTAGTTTTTATTTTTGGTTTTTGTTTGCTTAGTTTGCTTCAATGATTTTGTTGGATTACAGCACTTCTTTTGGAGAGAGACACGCTCTATTTTGATTTTTTAGAACACTCTAGTTTTCACTCTTATTCTTCTATGAGTGTTCTCCTTTGCTAACACTGTGTTTAGCTTTAATTTTCTTGTGCTTTCAGCTTAGAACTTTTTAGTTATTCTTTGTGGATTTGTGAGACTTGCTCACTGATCTTTGTTGAGTAGTATCTTTGTGAGCTGTTTCAAATAAGTCGATTGGTGTTGGAAAAGAGTAGGAAGTGTTGGGGATATGCTATATGGGTATCCTCATAGCATCTCACTTATCCGGATAACCCGGGTGGCCCACAGTTGGTAGCACGGCTTATGGCCTGCTAGGAGGCCCAGTTAGATGGATCCATAAGGGAGGCCCATGCCGGATAAAGGAAGGCTACGATGGAGTCACCAGCGTACCCGGATCCTTGGAGTGCAAGATACACCAGACTAGTGATAGACGGTGTAGGACTCTGTAACCTGTCTGGATAGGACTTTTTCCTGTAACTCTAGGACTCGGCGACTATATAAGTCGGGCCTATGGGAGCCTTTAGGGCATAACTTCAGACAACTTATTATCGATTCATACAACCTCGCACAGCGAACCTATCTCTGTAACTCGGCGTATTGCCCTTATAGTGATTTATAGTAGGAGTATGATTCCGCCACCGTTGTGGGATCTGAACCTGGGTAAGCTGTGTTACCTCGTACCCGTCAACCGTCCGCCTTACCCCACGTCTCTAAACACGCATTGTGAGGACCCCTCCATGGCATACTCGTCGGCAATACCACGACAGGAAGTTTCATGCTTATAGTGGTACAAAAGGAAGCTTGTTTTGACTGTTTCTTAGACTTTATCATGTCATGTTAGATGTTGCTTTGACTATATGCTTAGTGATTATTTATGTAGCATGACTTGTTCCAAACAATTAAGATTGCTTAATGTTCCTTGAAAGAATCATGCGTTGTTTTAGCATACAAAAGCATAATATTGTGGTGTTCTCCATTGATGCTTTGTTTGGGTTGACTTGACACATGCTCACACCATGTTATGACTATGAACCAGTCACCTTAGTCTCTATAATCATTTAGTTTTTGACTTGCGATATCACTTTATGCTTTAATTGATAATGTTTTGTCGCTCTACATGATTATGGCCATTATTGCTCTCTTAGTTGGTCGCTCCCAGTCTTTTGCTAGCCTCCACTTGAATTGAGTAAGCTCTACTCATACATCCAACTCCCAAGAAACCAAGTTATTCCAAAGAGTCCACTATAAATTCCTATGCATGGTGTGTTACACCATTCCAAGTATATTCTTGTTTTATCTATCTTCCAAATTAAACTTGTTATGTGAAAGTTAGTGATTAAATCTCTCACAAACTTGATGGCACACTTTATTTTTCTTGCCCCTTATAAACTTGAACTATTGTGTCACCTATGTTGTATATGCTTGCACTTATAAGTTGGGAATTAGCAGAATCGTGTTCTCACGGGGAACGCTTTCAACACTTGTAAGTATCTACCCAGTTGATATCATGCTCTTTTTCTTATGGATGTCGTCGGTGTGAAATAAAAGGGGAGCTTGTAAGTCCATGGAGTTATGTATGTGTGTTAGAGAAACGCCTGGGCCGCTAGCCTAAACCATGCCTAATCATGATGGAAACTTGTAGCATCACCAAAGTGAGTAATCTATGAAGCATTCTTCTTATAAAAAAGAGAGATAGAAAAAGAGATGGAGAACAGGAAAAAAAAGATGAGAAAAGAGGAAAGAGATAAAAAGCACCATTTTCCCAAGGTAAATAAGAAGATTGCTGAGATGCTCATTGTCTGCTTGCCTTGTCATTTTGATATAGGATAGCTCATGTGTCATGGGGCAAGGGGCACCCCGTTGGTGGTTCTCTATGATACACATGTACTTACTATGACAAGAACTTACTGGTGACTAAAGTTGAGTAGCATGAGGAGCGTCCCTCGTACTGAAGGGAAATGAGATTGCCAACTTATACTTTGTCAAGCATATACTCCATATTTTGTTCACTTTAACCTTAACCACTTCAATATGCTTATGATAGGGGAAATGAGAGCTGAAATCCAAGTACCATAATTTTTGGAAGCTCTTTATGAGACTTGAAATCCCTGCTTCCCTTTATGAAGGGCCTTTCTTCCACTTTTATACTGAGTCTCCACCTTCTATCCTTAGGAACCAATTAAGAGAGCATAGTTGCCATTCTTAGTTCTATGTGCATTGTCCCAAAACTTATTTATTGATTCATAATGTTGATATTGCTTGCTTTGGAACTATTTGTATCTAGTCACTCTTATGAACTTTGAAGGTGTCCTATGCAATTATATTTTGCTACTCCATGAGCGACAAGCTGAATGCCACTATGCTAAGTTTTATATATGTGAAACAAACAAATGTCTCTCAATGCATTGTTATTCATGAATCTTTGTTTGTATCATTTCATGTTGCAGCATAGTTACTTTGTCTTATTGTTAGAACTTCATCTTTCATTCTCATGTTTAGAGTACTTTGATCCCAGCTATCAATGCTTTAGAAATACCTTGATCAAGATTGTGATGGTGCATGTCACCTCAAAAATCATTATTTTTATCACTTATCTACTCTAGGATGAGCAGGAGTTAAGCTTGGGGATGGTTGATACATCGTAAACGTATCTATATGTTCCATGCTTGTTTACTATCCAATTTGCTATGCTTTTTCTACACTTGAGGTATTTTTATACAGTTTCTGGAACTAACCTATTGACAAGATGCCGCAGTGCTAGTTGCCTGTTTTCTGCTCTTTTTGGTCTCAGAATTGGATGGGACAAAAGCCAAAGTTATTATTTTCTCGGAGCAATATGGAAACGAGAAGCAGAGACTAATTAGGGCACCAGGGTGGGCACACCCTAGGGTGGCGAGGGCCCACCTAGGTCACGCCACCAGGGTGTGTGGGCCCCTGGCTGCCTCCTCGCCTTACCTCTTCGCCTATAAGAAGCCCCTGACTCAGAAACCCTAAATCATCTGGGAGAAAGCCACGAAAACCTCCGCAGCGCCGCCGCCACTGAAGGGGAGATTCGGGGGACAGTAGAAGTCTCTGTTCCGGCACCCTGCCAGGACGGGGAAGTGCCCCGGAGCCATGTCCATCGATCTCCATCACCATCTCCTTCGATCTCCACCACCATCTCCATCGTTGTTGCTGATTCCCATGATAAGGAGGGAATAGTTCTTCCTCAAGGCTAAGGTCTCTACCGGTATCTATGTGTTCATCTCTCTCTATGCATGGTCATATTGTGATCATGAGCTTTGTAATCAAGTAGATCTACCTTGCTACTCAAGTACTTTAATAGATCTCCGGATCTCCCCACGTGTGTGAAAGTGACAGCGTGCATACCGTGGTGGCACTTAGGCTAGAGTTTACATAACTACTTAAGTGCTTCAATAGATCTCTGCTCTCCCCACGTGTGTGAAAGTGACAACGTCCATGCTGTGGTGGCACTTAGGCTAGAGTTCATAATTATTTTTCATGAGTTATATTTGGAATTTAATGTCTTTATGAAATTGTGGTGTTTGTTGGAACCATCTAGCGCTCAAGGTGACAGTGTGGGGTTATCTAGATTGGGAAAGGAGGACTTTGAGGTGTGCTGTTATAGCCCTACCATGGATTAGAGTATCCAACCGGAGAGTAGTTAAGAGTAGTATCATTAAGAGAAGATATTTATATGAGAGTATTCACTTGTGAAAGTATGATCCATAGGACTTGTTTCTAAGCATTGAAACACCGTTTACAACTAGATATGTTACATGTTTACTTGCTTCCAGTCTCTTCCACGCCATCAAACTCTTTTCTGGCACCATTGTCTTATAATCATCCATATCACTTGTATTACACTATCTCTTTGCTGAACTAGTGCACCTATACACCTGACAAGTGTATTGGGTGTGATGGGGACACAAGAGACTTCTTGTATCTTGATTCTAGGGTTTCTTGAGAGGGATACCTTTGACCACTTCCTCCCTGAGTTCGATATACCTTGGGTGATCCACTTAAGGGAAAGTTGATGCTGTTCTACAAACCTCTGCACTTGGAGGCCCAACAACTGTCTACAAGAATATAAGTGCGTAGACATCATGGATGCAGGCCCCTAGTGCCTCCTATAGCCTATGAGGTCAAGAAGTTGAACTGGTTCTAGCGGAACGTCTTGTGCATGGGGGTTGACACTCACAAGGGTCAGTATGAGGCCTACCGGCAGCGCCATGAGATGGCCCACACCGAGCAGTTGTTTCTTCATCATGTGTCTGGGGTGTCAGGCCATCCTCCTACTCCTACTTCTCCGGAACCGTATGCTTAGTGAAATATCTCAGGTCTCAACTATGAAGAGCTTGAGCGTCACCTGTTTCCTACACCGTCTAGGGAGACAACTCCTCTAGCTGATGATGATGATGTGTATGATGATGAGGAAGAGGAAGGGGACGGGGACGACGACAATGACGACGAGGACTACAAGGAGTGATCGCTTGGGGTGTTAGCATCATTCTTCTTTTTGGCATTTCGATGCCAAAGGGGGAGAGGTATTTCTATTTAGGTCTACATGGATTTGCATGGGTCGGGCGAAAGCATTTTCCTTTTTATCGTTCGTTCTTTTTTATCGGTTGTTTGTGCCCATTTAGTGTTGAACTTCTTTTTGTGTTTGTTTTGTATGAAACTATGTCGTGTGGCACTATGGTTTATGTGTGGATCTATTTGTGTGGAATTGTCTATGGTCTCATGGAATTATAGAATTATCTATGATCTTATGGAATTCTAGAATCATATCTATGGATGCATCAACGTGGTGGGATGTTTCAAGGCCTAATATTCTCGCTTATCATTTTTGGCAAGTTCATCTCCCGGTGGTATGAAGTGATTTACTAACTCCTTATGAAATTGGCATGTTCCTTCGTGTGTGCATTTGTATTCAAATGCAAGTTGTTCATATGCACACATTTAGGGGGAGCCTCTTTCATTTCTTGTAAAGATGATATCAGTAGGTTTATTGCAAATCCTAGTATTGTCATCTAAACCAAAAAGGGGGAGATTGAAAGAACATTTCATGATCTCTAGTTTTTTGTGTGTTAGATAACAATATAAAGGATTATTTAATGTGTGTTGAAGTGTTGCAGGTCGTAGCAAATTTAAAAGAAGCACAAATGTGTTTCTGGGGGGCGAATAATCCGCACCTGCCAAGGGCCGGATAATCCGCCCCACCCTAATTGACAAAGTAAGCCAGGGCGCGGCGTACTGTGTGGGGGCGGATAATTCCCGAAATTGTCTGACTTGGGCCGGAGATTTTTCCCAAGCCGGATAATTCCCCCCTGGAGTTTTTGCAAAGGGTGCCACGGCGTGGCGCACTACCACTACTAGTAAAACGCTTGTTCGTGGCGCACCTGTAAACAACATTTGTGGCGCACTAGGGGTGCGCCAGATAGGCGTGGCGCACTACCAGGTGCGCCACGGGTAGGGGTACAGGGTGCGCCACGGATGTGTTTTTCAAAAAACAAAAAAAATGCAAAAAACACCCTCGTTTTGAATTGCAAAAGCAATTGGGTCCGTGCATCACCGCCGCCGTCGTGTCACCTCGCCGGAGCATGGCCGTGGCAGGGAAGTGCGGGAGGCCGTGGCCACTCTAGTCCTCGCTGGTGTCGAGGTGGTAGGACGGGTGTGGTTGGAGAAAGGAAGGTAGGAAGAGAGGGAGGAAGAGAGGGAGGAAGAGAGGGAGGAAGGAAGAGATGGAGGAAGAGAGGGAGGAAGGGAGGTCGGAAGTCGCCGTCACTGCAAGGAGAGGAGGAGTCCGCCATTGCGCCGCCGCCGCGTCACCGTCACTGCAAGGAGAGGAGGAGGCCGTCATCGCGCCGTCACTGCAAGGAGAGGAGAAGGGGAAGGAGGAGAAGGAGAAGGAGAAGGAAGAAGGAAGAAGGAGAAGGAGAAGGAAGAAGGAGAAGGGAGAAGGAAGAAGGAGAAGGGAAAGGAAAAGGGAGAGGGAAAAGGGGGAGGGAAAAGGGGGAAGGAAAAGGTAGGTGGGAGGGGTGAGGATTCAAATTTTGAATCCCGCCCAACTTACTCGTAGTGCACTAGGTGGTGGTGCGCTACGGGTAAGTTGCCCTCTTTTTTTCTGCAGGAAAAAACGGTCTTTTGACCGTAACTTTTTACTCTTTTCGAATTTTAAAATCTAAATAATCGCTAAACGACCAAAGGTGGTTGCGAGCAGATGCGAAATCTCGTTCTCGTCATTTTGGTATATTATACGATTTTTTTCGACATTGTATGCAAAAGTTACGGCCATTTTACCGTGGCATGACTTTTTTTTGCAAAAAAAGTGGAAAATCATGTTTGTTAATTTTCCTAGAAACTATACCATATTACCTACCTAAATATGAAAGGATTTTATTTTTTGAAGTGTTTATTATTTTCTTTTATTTTTTGCAAAACCTAAAAAGGCGATCCCAGGGGGGGTGGAGTTGGTGTAGGCCACTTAGCCGTAGGGCACTAGGGCAGAGTGCCCTACGGCTAAGTTGACCCAGTTGCTGCAGCACACATGCCCGTAGCGCACTAGGTCAAGGTGCGCTACGACTAAGTGGCACATCCGTAGCGCACCTTGACCTAGTGCGCTACGGGTATGTGTGTTGTGGCCACATGTGCCCTGGCCCACACATAGCCGTGGCGCACCACCCACATGTGCGCCACGCTTACAACAGTTAGCCGTAGGGAACATGTGGGCAGTGCGCCACGCCTATTTTACCCGTGGGGCACCACTAGCAAGTGCGCCACAGAAGTGTGGATTACCTATAGCCGTTTTCCTAGTAGTGTACATGGGGGCGGATAATCCCCCAGATTTTCCGGCTCTGGGGTGGACTTTTCCCCAGGGCAGATAATCTGCCCCATCGAGGAATTCCTTCAAGGCAAACACGGCACGGTGTTATGGTTGGGGCGGATATTCCCTCGGACTTTCCGGCTCCGGGGCAGATTTTCCCCCTAGGGCGGATATTCCACCCCTAGTGGGGGCGGATAATCCGCCCCCAAACTTCTCCAACGGCCAGTTCTAGGTAGGGGGTATTTAAACCCATCTCTCCACTCCTGCCAGAACTCTTGATTCATTTTGAAAAAGAGAAGACATGTTCTTAAAGTTCCAACAAAGAGATCTCCACCTTCACCCAACAAAGACCGTGATCTTTCGGGAATCGAAGGAGGAGGGCTCGATCTTCATCAATAGCAATCAAGCGCTTCACTTACCCTCCATTCACTTGGGGGATTCTCGATCTAGTATTTCTTGCAAATATCTGTTGGAGATATGCCCAAGAGGCAATAATAAAGTGGTTATTATCAAATCTTCGTACTTATGATAAATGTTTACCATGCTATAATTGTATTAACAGGAAACATTAATACTTGTGTGGTTTGTAAACATAAAAGAGTCCCTATTAAAGCCTCTTGTTAAACTAGCTTGTTGGTTAATATATGATCATGGTTTCCTGATTTTGAACATTGAGATGTTATTAACAACAAAGTTATATCATTAGGAGAATAAATGTGATGGACATACTCCTATATTTAAGAGTAGCAGAAGATCAAGTCCTTTAAATAGTTCACTTGCTATAAGCTTTCAAATACATAGTAACATAAATCCTTCGACCATGAGATCATGTTAATCACCATCACCGGATGGATGCTTTGATGACATCAAACACCACTTCGTAACTGGGTGATTATAAAGGTGGCATTGAGTGTTCGGAAAGTATGTGTTGAGGCACATGGATCAAGAGTGGGATTTGTCCATCCATATGACTAATAGATATACTCTGGGCCCTCTCGGTGGAATGTCATACAATTGGCTTGCAAGCATGTGACTGGCTCACAAGGGATCACATATCACAGGAACGAGTAAAGAGTACTTATTATTAACGAGGTTGAACTAGCTATGCACAGATACCGATGATCAAACCTCGGATAAGTAAAATATTGCGAGACAAAGAGAAATTGGTATCGTATGTAAATGGTTCATTTGATCACGAAGTAATCGTAGAAATATGTGGGAGCCATATGAATTTCCAAATTCCTCTGTTGGTTATTGATCGGAGAAGAGTCTCGGTCATGTCTACATAATTCACGAACCATAGGGAGACACACTTAAGGATTCGATGTTGTTTAGTAGATATGGAATGTGAGTAAGAAGACTTTATGTTGTTCGGAGTCTCGGATGACATCTGGGATATCACCAGGAGATCCAGAATGGTCCGTAGAATAAGATTCATATAAGGAAAGTCCAATTCCGGAGTTCGGGAATGGTTTCGGTGTTTCACCGGAATGTTCTAGAAGGGTCTAGAAGGTCCACCGAACCGGAAGGGGAAGGGTACATGGATGTGTCATGAAAAGTGGAATGGTTGCATCATGTCCTAGGTCACTTGGCTGGACACTTGGAAGAGAGAAATCAAACTCTAATTTGAAAGTAAAAAGGGCGGTTTGAACAAGTCAAATCCCAACATGGTTTCCGAGTTAGGGAGGGATTCTAAGTTAGGGAGGGTTTCCACCTAGGCTGGGAACACCCTTGGACGCCCCCACCTATATAAGGAGGGGTGGAGGCGCAACCCAAGGTATCCCCCTTGGCCTAAGATCCCAAGACCCAAACCCTAGGCCGCCGCTGCCCCCCGCCCAAGCCGCCGGCGCCCTAGATACCCTCTAAACTGCCGCTGCCGTCTAGCCTAAACCCTAGCCGCCGGCTGCCCTCTTCCCTCGGCATCTAAAACCTAGATCGCCAAGGCCCTCCCCTTCTTCCAGCAGGCGAAGCCTTACGGGATATCCCCTCTACTTCTGACACCACGCCGTCGTGCTGCCGGAATCACGAGGAGAGAGTTACAACCTCCGCTGCCTGCTGGAAGAAGGGATAGGAAGGTCTTCATCGAGTACCATACGTGTGACCGACTGCGAGAGCGCTTCCGGAACACGATGCCGAAAGGATCGTCTACACGATATTGAGATCGGCAAGTGAACGACTACATCACCCACGAGAATCTGCTCTCGTTAACCGCTTTGGATCTTCGAGGGTTAGTACTCTATCGACTCGTTGCTACAATCTAGTAGATAGATCTTGGCTTGTGTGTGTTCACGGGATATAATTTTTTTGTTTTCCATGCTACGAACCCCTACAGTGGTACCAGAGCCATGTCTATATGTAGATCTATTGCACGAGTAGAACACAATGGTCATTGTGGGTGGTGGTGCTTTTATTATCAATTGCTTCTTGTGTACTTTGCATCTTGCGGTATGGTGGGATGAAGCGGCCCATGCTAACCTTACATGACATCGTTCATGAGACTTGCTCCACGCTCAACATGCAACTTGTATTGCATAAGTGGCTTTGCGGGTGTTTGTCTCTCCCAGCATAGTAAAGATTCAATTGTGGTTCTTGTTCGTAAGTTAGAATGGTACTTATTGAACACCCCAAACCACGTAAAATATGCAAATAAAATTAGAGGCGTCTAACTTTGTTTTGCAGGGGTGTGCTGTGATGTGATATGGCCATGATTGTGATTATATATGATGTATGCAATGATCCTTATTGTAAGTCGACAACCGGCAGGAGCCTTATGGTTGTCTTTTAATTTCGTTAAGACTTGTGTGTCTATTATTAAGTAGTTATAATAGTTGATGCTGGTGGACGACAACCATGGAGCGGTGCCATTGACCTTGACGCCACGCCGGTGATGATGGAGATCATGTTTGTGCTTGAAGATGGAGATCAGAAGCATAAGAAGAAAGGCCATATCATATCATATATCATGAATTGCATGTGATGTTAATCCTTTTATGCATCTTGTATTGCTTATATTGCGACGGTAGCATTATAAGGTGATCCCTTTCACAAAATATCAAGTTATAGAGTGTTCGTCCTTAGTAGGCACTGTTGCCAAAGCTCGTTGTTTCAAAGCACCACGTGATCATCGGGTGTGTTAGATTCTGCGAGTGTATACAATGGGAGCAAGCCAGATTTTCTCATGCGGAAACTAAGGTTACATCTTGACGAGCCTAGCATGTACATACATGGTCTCGGAACAGGGATTACCGAAAGATAAAGCATGAGTCATATAGATGATATGATGAACATGATGATTGTTTGCCTTTGAAAGTACATCATGTCATGTGATGATCGCACTTGGTGTAGTGGATTTGGTTCGTGTGATCACTAAAACAATGTGAGGGATATTGTTTTGAGTGGGAGTTTAACAGTAATATGATTAAAAGTTGAACACTATTTATCATAAATTAAATCAAAGTGAATTTGCATAGTTGTTGTAGTCATTGGCATCCGTTTACCACCTTGCGCTTAGTTATAATTGAGATAATAGAATTATAGAATTCTGGTTAGTTACTTTACGAACTGGTATCGTATTCTTTTGAAGTGTTTATCTAAAGTTTAAAAGTCCTATTGCAAACTTTCAGTAAGTTCCGGTTACTACGTGAAGTTTAATAATTGGTCTTAAATCAAGAGTAAAAATTCCAATGTTAGTATATAAGTATCATGTTTGTCTCCATGATTCTTGATATTCAAAAGATTATTTTAATATCAAGGTTATCGGGAAGCTGAAAGAATTGTTTCAGAAACCATTATGTGTGGAAGATATTGCGATATATGAAACAAAGTTTTGGTTGCAACATGATGGAGTGTAATATGACAAAATTTATGTTCTCATATTTGATGAAAATTTACAAAAGGTTGGAGACACTAGTTGTCCTAATCCTCCAAAAGGTATTGGAGAACAACATTATACTCGTGATTCACCGTTATAAGCTAACGTAGCTTGATCATGAATAGTTTCATGATAAGGATGAATATTTGATGTAGGTAAAATGTTTAATAAACTAAAAGATTACTAAAGAATGAAATTTGAGAACACCAAACATTTGATGATGGTGATCTACTTCAAAGTGCAGGTCTAAAGACATTGGTATTTAACTATACACGCTTTGGACTATGTGTCATGAGTATGGCGCCACTGTTGATGTTGATAGATTCTTTTGAAAGTATAAAGAAATACTGAAAGAGAAATCTAAGAAATATTTGGCAGAAGAGAAAATACTAGAATTGTTCATATTAGGTACATAGATGATATACATGTTATGGCTATATTATTTGCTTGTTAAACAATGTGGTTCTTAAGTATTTGATACTAAATTTGTTGGTATGAATCGTCATACGAAACAACACAATTCATCAAATACAATGGCCTAAGTAACTAGCAAAAGAATATTTGATTATATTCATCGAAAACAAAATAAAGAGTTATTATGTTTCTCGTTGAAATCAAAACTTACCTTCAAGATTTGTTTCAATAATTGTTATTTCGATCAGGTATTATGAGAACAAAAAGGTTGTTCAAATAATTGCCGTAATCCATAAAAGATGGATGATTTACAAATCTCGTTGGATAAATCACATTGTAAGATCCCTCCTTTGTAAAGGAAAGGATCCCTGTGATTGCAATGCTAGTCCCTGGATCAATGCTAGTATCCACAGTTTAAGACGAAGTACACAGAAACAAAGGTCATTATTACAAGTCATTCCAGAGACAAACATAGTCTTTTACAACTCCATGGCCACAGGCCTAGTACAAGAGTTTAAATATGTAATAATATAAATAAGTCTTCATCTTCATGTGCCACAGGCAAGCATGTTGAGTGTAGACTCATAACCCCTAATTACCATCAGAATAACCTGCAACATCACAAGTTACAGCCATAGTGGGTCAATACATTCGAATAGTATTGGCCAATGATACCTTAGTAGAATATTGGTAGACTAAATACTATATGCACATTGGCTAACTGTAGCTTAGGCTTGCTTTGCTCAAAATAGGTTTTACCTATTAGTTGAAAACACTAAGTTTTTCTTTGTCAAAAACTTTCCCAAGGAACCACCAATAGACATTGGGGAACCTTCACCCTTGTTCAACCACATGTTTTTACTTAGAAATTGTGATGAGGAGATTCTTGATAGCTTCCATGTCTTGATGCCCAAGTTGTCCAATACCAGGGACATGGCTAAGTACTTAGATTCTTCCATCTGTAGAGGTTGTGCACTTTCCCCACAAGACTTGATTTTCACCAAGACAGGACCTTTCAGAAGCCTTCCCTTAGACCAAATGGACGTGTTCCAACCTATCATCCCACTACCACCAACTGTCCAAATGGCTAAGTTATTGCAACCTATGTGATCCAGGCAGAGCCCACAATGCCATGTGGCTGCACTAGAAGCTTCTTAACATATGGCATCTCAAATCCCTTTGTTCCTAGGTGGCTTTCCACAAGTGAGATACACAAGGTAAACCATAGAAATGGGCCTTGTGTAACCACTCAACACAAACCATTATTTCCATTCCACCCAGGTGTTTCTTTCACTTAGTTGTTTCATTAACAAAACACAAGTCCAAAGACTTAGAATTATTTTCTCATAGCATGAATATATAACCACCCTTGGTTGCTACTAGCTAGGCTAAGCATGGCATTGACAAGAATCTTAACCTAGAAACTTTCTAGTAATTCTACAACTACTAGGATTTCCCAAGCATAACATATAGATCAAAATATTCATGCAAGTCTAGCAAAATATTTCTAGTGCAAAGTTGGAAAACATAGGAATAAAATCATGAAGTACCACTTGCCTTGGTAGCTTGGGGAGTAGCAACAATCCTCACAATCACAATCACTATTTGCACCAAAATCTACACATAAAATGATGGCACAAAATCACATACACAATATATACAAGCAAAAATACATGAGTATATGCAAAAATGCCATGTGATGATTTTCTACACCAAACAAGACAAGTGTACAGTACTGATTCATGGACAAGTACAAAACTTGCCAAACAAACTTTATTTGAACACTAAATCATTTTCCAAATAATTAATATATCCATTTTATGCCTACAAATGTTTCTGCAAAAACAACCATTTTCACAGAGGCAAAACATTAAACACTTTGCATAAATGGAAACGATTTTTTCTCCTGATTCCAATGATATAAAATTTGTCAAATTTGGACGTGGGATTCAAAAGTTATGAATTAAACAAGTTTAAACATCTAATAGATCTAATTCAAACTTTTAAAACAAAACTCGTGCCACGCGGCAGTCTCTGGTTGGCTGGTACCGCTTCGCGCTGGATCGCGCTCGCGCACCGTCAGATCAACTTAACATCTAACGGCTCAGATCTAATCGTACCTCTTCGTTTAAGTGTATCTATCGCATCCACTGGATCTAAATCGAACGGCCTAAAACTACTAACCCTAAATGGGCGGCGCTAGCGGCGGCGGCGTGCTCAGTCAGCGGCGGAGCCGGCGAACTAGGTCACGCGTAGAGGTGTGAGGATGCTCACCAGAATCGCCGTGACGAGGAGATGCTCGACGTGTGGTCGGTTAGCGAAGGGGCGCTCGGGGTCGTCATGGATTGCTCGTCGGAGAAGTCTCTGGCGACGGTGTTCTCTGTTGGCGACAGAGTCGGCGTTCTGGGCCACGCTAAGACGAGAAAAGGGTGCCGTTAGATGCGTAGGATGCTGGGGATCACACGCGTATCAAACAGAGGGAGTGGGGAAGCTGGGTCTTACGGGGAATGGTTGCCGGAGTTCGAGCAGACGGTGGCGGAGCTCAGTCGACGGTGCTGCCAAGGCTACAGAGCATGCGCGAGAAAACGGAGGGCGTCAGTAGATGCGCACGGAGATATAGAATAAGCTAGTCTGAACCAGAGGCAGAGGGGGGACGCGGGGCTTACCGGAATTCGACGGCGAACTCGTCGGAGCAGAGGGCGTCCAGAGAGAAATACGAGCAGCCTGGTGGCTCCGGTGGGGTGGGGTTTGGGGGAAAAGGAGGAGGGCGGCATGGTTCTTAAGTAGGCAAGGACGTGGGCGTGATTTACTCGGGCATTCAATGGAATTGAAGCCGCGAATCAAACAGGAAACGGCCGAGTGATTTTGGGGAAGAACTCGTCGCCAGGTGAAGACAATGACGATCCCGTGGGCCAGTGCTGTCAGCGAGAGAAAAAGAGAGTAGGTGGGGTCCCTGCGTCAGCGACTCTGTGGGTGTGTTTACGGGTAAAGGAAAACGCTTCACGGGAGGGAGTTGCTGGGCTAGATGGGTCGACTGGGCTGGGTTGGGCCAGATTGGCTGATTGATTTATTTTTTTCCTACTTTCACTTTTCTTTTTCTGTTTGATTTTCTAGAAATGGTTTTCAAACTCTAATTCAAACAAGTTTGATTTCAAAACTTCTCTGGATTTTTGTACAGGGAACTTTGTACTCAAATGTGTGTTAAACACTTCTGTTTACTCAAACACACTTTGAACACTTGAGAAAATAAAATAAAACCAAGCCTTATGGGATATAAATAATAATCATAAAATTGGTCTTATTTTCATACTTTGTTTTGAAAAATTTGCCCAAGCTTTTGAAAGCACTTAAGTTTGAACTCAAAACTTTACTGAATGAAATAAATACCCTTCTCATTAGAAGGTACCACTAAGGCTAGAGCATACTCACATAAAATAATGAGCAACATATGCTCCTGATTTTGAAATGGTTTTGAAAAGGAACCTTAATTGATCATGGATGCATGGATGATATGCATGAGTTTTGAAACCTGATTTTAGGGATGTTACAAATCTAACCCCCTTAAGGTGAATCTCTCCCTTGAGATTCGGGTTGGCTAGCAAATAGGTGAGGGTGGTCTTTCCGAAGATCATCTTCTCTTTCCCATGTTGCTTCTTCTTCGGAATGATGGTTCCATTGAACTTTGCAGAATTTGATAGTCTTAGGCCGGGTAACTCTTTCTGCAGTCTCAAGAATCTTGATAGGTTTCTCCTCATAGGTGAGATCACTCTCCAATTGAACCTCTTCCAAAGGTATAGTATCCTTCAAAGAAGTCTCTTCCATTTCTGGATGACATTTCTTAAGCTGACTCGCATGAAACACATTGTGAACGGCAGACAGTGATTCTGGCAATTCAATCTCATAAGCGACTTCTCCTTTACGACTCAGAATCTTGAATGGTCCAACATATCTTGGGGCCAATTTACCTTTGACACCAAATCTCTTTACTCCACGAAGTGGTGACACTCTAAGATAAGCTCTATCACCCACTTCATAGGTGACTTCTCTACGCTTAGGATCTGCATAGCTCTTTTGTCGGGACTGTGCAATCTTCAACCTGTCCTTAACTAGCTTGACTTTCTCTTCAGCCTCTTTGATTAGTTCTGGCCCGAACAAACTTCTTTCTCCCACACCATTCCATAGCAGTGGGGTGGTACACTTTCTCCCACAGAGAAACTCAAATGGTGCCATCTCAATACTGGCTTGATAGTTGTTATTGTAAGAGAATTCTGCGTACGGCAGACTTTCATCCCAACTGGCTCCATAGTCTAGAGCACATGCTCTCAACATATCTTCAAGAATCTGATTGGTCCTTTCTGTCTGTCCATCAGTTTGAGGGTGAAAAGCAGTGCTGAATTCCAACCTCGTTCCTAATGACTCATGTAATTGCCTCCAAAAATGGGAAGTGAATTGAGTTCCCCTATCAGACACAATACTCTTGGGTACTCCATGTAGACATACAATTCTACTCATATAGATCTTGGCTAACTTAGCACTTGTGTAAGTTGTCTTCACGTGTATGAAATGAGCCACTTTAGTTAGGCGATCCACTACTACCCAAATAGAATCATATCCTGACCTGGTCCTTGGCAATCCGGTGATGAAATCCATACCAATCTTGTCCCACTTCCAATCAGGAATAGGTAGTGATTGTAACAATCCTGCTAGTTTCTGATGTTCCGCTTTCACTCTACTACATACATCACACAAAGCAATATGTTCCGCGATGTCCTTCTTGAGATTATTCCACCAAAATCTTTCCTTCATATCCATGTACATTTTGGTGTTACCCGGATGGATAGAATATGGTGTGTTATGTGCTTCTTGTAATATCAGTTTCCGAAGCTCCGGATCTTATGGAACACGGATACGTTTTCCATACCATAAAGTACCCTATTCATCTTCATGGAATCCTTTGGCTTTTCCCTTGCCAATCTTTTCCTTAATCTCTTCAATTTCCTTGTCCATCTTTTGGGCTTCTTTGATCTTGTCCAACAAAGTGGGTTGAACATCCAAAGACATGAGATGTCCCTCAGGCACAATCTCAAATCTCAGATTTCTGTATTGGGTACAAGATCATCTGGCAATTCTCCCTTAGTAAGGCCATTCACAAAAACCTTACGGCTTAGAGCATCCGCTACAACATTTTCTTTACCGGGGTGGTATTGCAAACTCAGATCATAGTCCTTGATGATTTCTAGCCATCTTCTTTGTCTCATGTTAATTTCCTTCTGGGTGAAGATATACTTTAAACTCTTGTGATCTGTGAACACTTCACATCGCTTTCCCAAAAGATAATGTCTCCATGTTTTGAGTGCATGGAAAACAGAGGCTAACTCTAAATCATGGGTAGGGTAATTCACCTCATGAGTTTTGAGTTGTCTCGAGGCATAAGCCACAACTTTTCCTTCTTGCATAAGTACTGCACCTAATCCATGATGAGATGCATCACAATACACTTGGAAATCCTTCTCCAAATCTGGAAAACATAAGACTGGTGTTGTCACTAGTCTCTTCTTCGATTCCTGAAAACTAAGTTCACAGCCTTCAGACCAAGTAAATTTCTTGTCTTTCTTTAGCAATTCTGTCATAGGCTTAGCTACCTTGGATAAATTCTCAATAAATCTTCTGTAGTATCCTGCCAAGCCAAGGAAACTACGAACCTCTTTCACTGACTTGGGAGATTCCCATTCAATTACAGCTGAAACTTTAGCAGGATCAACTGCTACACCATCTCCTGACACAACATGTCCAAGAAAATCAACTTCATTTAACCAAAATTCACACTTGATGAATTTGGCATACAGCTTATGTTCTCTAAGCTTCTCAAGTATCAAACGTAAATGTCCTTCATGATCTTCTTTGCTCTTGGAGTAGATCAAAATGTCATCGATGAAAACGACAACAAACTTATCAAGAAATTTCATGAACACCTTGTTCATCATATTCATTAAGTATGCTGGTGCATTGGTCAAACCAAATGGCATCACGGTATACTCATACAATCCATACCTTGTGGTGAAAGTTGTCTTAGGTATGTCTTGTTCCCTTATCTTGAGCTAGAAATAACCTGACCGGAGATCAATATTTGAGAACACACAGGCTCCTTCTAACTGATCAAACAAGTCATTGATTCTAGGTAAAGGGTATTTGTTCTTGATAGTCACCTCATTGAGTGAACGGTAATCTATGCATAACCTTTGACTTCTATCTTTCTTATCCACAAACAAAACTGGTGCTCCCCAAGATGAAGAACTTGGTTGGATAAAACCTTTCTGCAACTGTTCTCCAAGTTGTTTCTTGAGTTCTTTCAGTTCATCAACTAACATCTTGTATGGTGTCTTTGCTATCGGTCCAGATCCTAGTAGCAAATCAATAAGAAATTCCACATCTCTATCTGGTGGCATTCCCGGTAATTCTTCCGGAAACACATCCGAATATTCACTCACGATTGGCACACTGTCTATGCTAACCCCCTTAAGAGAATTTAGATTACTCCTTTTTGCTTCAAAGTTGGTCTTGAATCTGATCCTTTTGTTTTCTGGAGTTGTGAGTGAGACAGTATGGTTGGCACATTTCTGAACAACTCCGGTGAGGGTGATCCTCTTTTTGCCGGAAGAGACGACTTGTTTGAGGTTGAAGGTGATGCCTTCCGCGAGGGAGAAGGCGATGCCTTGTGTGATCGAGAAGACGACCGCTCCGGCGAGGTGCATGTAATATAATTAATTCATTAATTAATCATCTGCTGTCTATATAGAAATAGTAATGATGATCTTTCTTCTTTTAGCCCTCCGGATCGAACAAATCTACTGAAAAGAGTGGACGAGGCGTAACCAAAAATTTGGAAGACCATGAGAGGTTTAGGATCGAAGATATCGGTGAAGACGGCAAACCGACGGCTCCCGTTGTTGTCGCAAACAAATTTGTGGCACAATGCGGAGTAATCATTAGGGACTTCGTCCTGATCACCATTTGAAATTGGAATAGGCCTGCTGATGCGGAAGAAGAGGGAACGTTTTTATTTCTCCCTACCGTGGCCAAAGATTTACTGTGTAAGAGGCTCATGGTTAATTTCAAACTACCGAAGATAGAGCTGGATCCAAATGCGGAGGATCCAGTTGAGGACTCCTTAGAACATGCGCAAGCCATGGAGATGAAGGTCAGGGAGTGGTCTATGAAGAAGATGGCCCAGTGTTTCACCAACTGGAAGAAAATATTGCACCTTGACTATGTCGTGAAACAGAAGACTCCGGATTTTGAGAAGATTCAGTTTCAGAAGATAAAACCATTCTGGGCTGAGTTTGTGAATTACAAGACATCAGAAAAAGCTAAGAAAATGTCTGCAACGAATAAGATGAATGCTGCTAACAAGAAGTATCACCATACTATGGGGCAAGGTGGCTACAGGGTTGGCATTCCTAAGTGGAAGAAACTTGAGGATGAACTGTGTGCTAAAAAGATCATCCCAAAGACAGACGATTGGATCGAACGCGCAAAGAATTGGTTTTACGGGCATGGGGGCACGTTGGACTCGGAAGGGAAGTGTATATATAACATACGACATAAAGAAGACCCCTTGCCAATCGAGAAGATGAGAAACGTAGTAAAGGCTATTAAAGATGGGGACTTCATTCCCGATAGAGAGAATGACGAGCTCACACTCGCCCTTGGAAATAAGGAACATGATGGACGAACACGAGGCACAATAGGCTCCAAACCATGGAGCACTGGGTTTCCCGAAGAGAGGAAGAAATATCCTGATAGAAGCCGTAAGAGGAGAAAGGACAAGGCGGAAGTTGAAACAGATATTCAGAAAGAGCGAATGCGTATAATTGAAGAACGAATAAAGCAACAACAATATCAAATTAACGCACTTAGCCAGCAAGGTACTACCAGCCCATCTCAGCAGCACATGGTGGTAGAACCTGCATTAGATGCTACCGGCCTATCGAATAATCGAAAAACCAGTGTGGCTTCCACCGAGGTCCCGGGTGATGACAATGACGATGACGATGGTGCACCAACGATGGCTCGTGTTGGCTATGTTGGGAATATGCCCTAGAGGCAATCATGTATGATGATGTTTTCCCATTGTATTCATAAAGATATTAAGTAGTCCTTGTATAAACATCTGATGTGTATCATTGAATATGTGATTCGGTTGTGGAACTATGCATTCATGTTCTTTTTACTAAATGTCCTTGGTCATTGAGGTTGTGATGGACACAAAACTTAGACCAATGTGAAAGTTGGCTTGATGACTCGGTTCCACTTGTCATGGGCATGGTTATGCCATTCCTACTTACACAGATTCGTCTAAAGAGTTTAGCGAGTCGGATTGATCCATATTGAGGTACAACGAACAAGTTGTCATTTGTACATCTCAATCAATGTAATCCTTAGACCTGAGGTTATTGCATAGTCCGAGTTGAGAATCACCGACTTAGGTTCTGTCAAATGCCGATCCATAACTGGGCAGTTATAAAGGCAGAGTTTGGGTCAACTGAGAATCAAGCTGCGTGATGTGAATAACCAAGATGGGGTTTTGCCCCTCCACTTGGAGAGATATTATCTGGGCCCTCTCGGATGATATGATTCAGAAAGCATGGCCATGCATGACTCGGTTAAGTGTTAACCGAGGCGATCGACTAAGAGTTAATCGGGTGAATCACTTATCTCGGATCGAGAAGAGTGTCGGACTATTTAAGGGATGACAAATATTCTCCTATAGTCTGACAAGGTATATCGTGAGGCAAAAGGGACTCAGACGCAAGTCGCATTGGAAAGGCAAGTCGTCATGACTCTTTGGCACTTGGGAGTCGGCACATTCTGCTAGGAGCCGCTACCGACTAATCGATTGAGAGTCAGACTCCAATCGTGTCCAAGTAGCCATGAGCCTGCGGGGTAACACACTTAAGAGCGGGAGCAAGTTCGGATTGGATCTGAACCGGAAATCTGGTTGGGTTAGACCCAAGCCGGATTTGGACTGAGTTAGTGAGTCGGATTCAGAGGGACTAATATTATCTGGGCTTTAGTGAATGGGCCACGCGAGCAGAGCCCATGTTCACTCCCTATATATAGTGGAGCACTGTAACCCAGAAAGATTAATCGTTGTTCGGTTAGGTCATTGCATGTGTTGGAAACCCTAGCTCCACAGCAGTCCTACCGTCGTATCGAACCTAGCAGTTCGCTGCCGGTGCTCCTCCTTGTACGTGTGGATACCAGCAGAGGTGTTGTACGATCAGCACCAGGATGATCGGATCGCAAAGGACTGCACTGCATCAACTGACACGCTTCATCAGTAATCCGCAACTGCGCGTCTAGTGGTAAACCTCGTGGCCTTCTACCTCGGCTAGTTCTTGGGATCACCACGTTAGAGGAAAAAAGTTTTGTTTTATCTCTGCGTGGCCCTACAGTGGTATCAGAGCGATAGCTTCTGATTTTAGGCTCGAGATCTCGCATATGTGATATGTGGAAGGCTGTAGATGAGATCTATGTGATGTTTGGTGGTCGATCTATGAGATAGATCGTTTTGTACGAGGTTGATTGGATCAACTGTACTCGGGGAATGGTAGATCTGATTTCCGTGATCATGCTGCTGAGGTCGTGGAACGACATACCCCTACCGGTCGGCTTCCGCCATCGGGGTAGACTGTGACACGTAAATCCAGAGGCAGTGATCGAAGATCAAAAAGTTTGATCGAATCGGAACAATGGTCGGAATCCATGTCCGGATTGTAGATGAGATCTACGTTTTCAGAAAAATCGTCGGGTGCTGCCTGCACCCGCGAGGGGCACTGCCCCTTCGATCCCCGCATGCTATCCGGCTAGCGGGACCGCCGGCTTCGCCCTTTCGTAGCGCCTTAGATGTCATTGTGAGTTTCACAATGCCGGTAGATATTGTATCTATGCATAACTTGTTTTTGCAGGAAGTTGTGAATGGTATGGTTCATGTGCATGTGATGTATGTGTGTAATCCATACGTGATCTGCGAATCACGGTTTTGTTAGCCGGCTGGAGCCTAGGTGCTGTCATTTTATTGTATAACGACCTGCGTGTCAGATTCTCCTTGTAATTTACTTTACTAAGCTAGTGTAGCTGTTTGGAGAACCCGGGAGGCATGCAAGGCATTATACATGTCGGCAACATGGAGTAATACGGCAAGTGACAAGAGTTGGCACGAGTCGGATTACAGGCTTTGTGGAGATGGAGATCACCATGAACAGGGTCATACCATTTCACATTATAATTGCTTTATTTTGTGTTATTGTTATGTCTCTGTTTTACCTCTGTTAGATAGTCGGTGAGATTTAATCCCTCAAAGAAGGTCTAGTCAGTTTTCCCGCCAGTGTTTGCACCATCACAAGTCGGAAATTTTTGGTAGTGGGCTCATAAAATTGAGGTGCTGCCAATTATTTCCGACTAGGTGGGTTCGAGTCGGACTCTTACTGCAGAAACACTCGGTAAGCTAGACGGGTCTATCACAACGGTTGTGGGGATCGGGGAAAAGTCGGATGGGAGCCGGGGCATGTGATGCCACCCGTCCAACAGGAGTCGTATGAGATACGATTGACAAGGAGTTGTCTACCTAGATCACTTGGCGGCTAGCGGTGATGCTAAAGCTCACTAGCCGACTTGCTTACTTAGGATCCTGAATCACTTAGTAACCATCGGAGGGGTGTTGGTTCTAGTGGGAGCATAAAATATTAAAATGTTTAATATGCTTGCTCTTTTATGAATACATGTCTTAAGTGTTTGTTGTAGATCATGGCACCAAGTAGCAGTCACTCTCAGATATCCGATTTTGCGTTGAGAACTATCCTTGAGAAATATAAACTGAACGACACTAATTTTACCAACTGGTATCGAAATCTGAGAATTGTTCTCAAACAAGAAAAGAAGGACCATGTCCTAGACAACCCACTTCCAGATGAGCCGAATGAGAATGGGACTATCGCTGCCACCAATGCCTACCGTCGGGCTAAGGATGAGTCCACGGATATTAGCTGTATTATGCTTGCTCACATGGAACCGGACTTGCAAAAGCAGTTCGAGCATGTTGAGGCCTACGATATGATCGAAAGCCTCAAAAGTATGTTCCAGTCTCAGGCGAAGACTGAGAGGTATCAAGTCTCTCAGGCTTTGCCGAGTTGCTAGCTTAAGGATGGTGATCCACTGAGTCCGCATGTGATCAAGATGGTTGATTACGTGCAGTCTTTGGAGAGGCTTGGCTACCCCATTAGCGAAGAGTTCGCTACGGATATAATTCTGAACTCTCTTCCTAGTGCATATGGGCAGTTCATTTCGAACTACCACATGCATGGTATGGATAAGAAGCTCACTGAATTACATGGGATGCTCAAGCAGGAAGAGGAGGATCTCGAGAAGGGCACCAGTCAAGTGTTGATGGTGCAGAATAAGGCTAAGTTTAAGAAGAGTTCTTGGACTAAGAAGAAGGCTAAGTCAGGAGGAAAGCAGGATCAGGACCCGGTCCCAAGCGCTTCCTCAGGGACTAAGCCATCTCCTTCAGCCGGATCCACTTGTTTCTATTGCAAGGCGGATGGCCACTGGAAGAGGAACTGCAGCAAGTATTTGGCCGACAAAGCCAAGAGTGGAGGTATGACTTCTGACTCAGGTACACTTGTTTGCAATGTTATAGACATATATCTTGATGATGCACCTAATAGTTCTTGGGTATAGGATACCGGATCAGTTATTCACATCTGCAACTCGTTGCAGGGACTGGTAAGAACTAGGAGCGTAGCAAGAGGCGAGGTTGATATTCTAGTCGACAACAAAGCAAGAGTTGCTGCATTGGAAGTCGGCACGATGCAGCTTCATTTACCTTCCGGATTCATTATGGAACTCAATAATTGTTATTATGTTCCAGTGCTTAGTCAAAACATTATTTCTGCTTCATGTTTGATGAGGCAAGGCTATGAGTCGAATATCAAGAATAATGGTTGTTCTTTGTATTTGAATGATATGTTTCACGGATTTGCACCCGTCCAGGACGGGTTATTTATTTTGAATCTTGATGGTGAGTCGGTTTATAACATAAATGTTAAAAAGTTGAAACCAAATGATCTGAATATGACTTACTTTTGGCACTATCGGCTTGGTCATATAAGTTGGAAACGCATGAATAAGCTCCATGATGATGGACTCCTAACTTCGTTCGACTTTGAGTCGTTCGAGACATGTGAATATTGCCTACTCGGCAAAATGACCAAGACACCTTTTGCAAAGAGTTGCAAAAGGGCGTCCGACTTGTTGGGACTAGTACATAGTGATGTATGTGGACCAATGAGAACGACAGCCAGGGGCGGTTATGACTACTTCATTACCTTCACTGATGAGATGAAACATAAGTCGGAAGACTTTGAAAAGTTCAAAGAATTCCAGAATGAACCACAGAATCAACTCGGCAAGGAAATAAAGTTTCTTCGGTCGGATCGAGGAGGCGAGTACATGAGCCATGAGTTTGATGACCATCTGAAAAGTTGTGGAATAGTTCCCCAACTTCTTCCAGTATATTCTGTTAATCATTCAACCTGACAAAGGGCATGTACTAGTCATGAACTCGAAACATAAACCCCTTAAGACGTGGAAGGACATGCAGATGCTTCTCCAGTGGTAATTCTAATCATTATGACACTATATCGGCAATGTTCATGAATTTTATGATATCAAGTAATTAATAACTTCTTTTATTCGTTTTCTTCGCCGGGCAGCGCTTGGAAACGGTTCACCAAGAAGGCTAGGGGTGTTTGGAAAGAGGAGCTTATATTTAAACCACTAGATATAAGCACCACTAGCTATATCTGCGCATCTCTTTGATTCTAGTTTTGATACCGTTATTATCATGCTTGATTATTATTTTGATTGAACTATGTTCTCGTAAAGTGCCTGACGCAGGAACCAGGGAATAATTTATGTGGATACTATGTTTGCGAGTTCATCCGTCAGACGTGCTGTGAGAAGGGGAGAAATTTAGAGCAACTTAACGTACGTAAACAATTTCTATAGTTTTTAATTACCATCAAATTGTGTTTAGTTTCATTCATATAGGTTGACTTCTTTTTTAAATCAGATCGAACGTCTACAGGACGGTCTTCTGCAAAAGGATCGCGTACGAGCAATTCAGGAGGAATTGGCGGGATTCTTGGATGCAGAAGTCCTAAACCCAAAAGGAGAATACTATTCGGGTGTTTATATCCAATAGGGTTTGTACAAAGAGCTTATTTTGTATATGTAGTGCATGAACTCCGTGTATCAAACGTAATATGTTTGACACTTGGATCTATATTGTCATGATGATCTTGTGTAATATAATGGTTCCTTCATTAATAAGTACAAAACACTAAATAAAAAATAAAACAACATAAATAAATTCTCTGCCGCGGCACAAAAAGTGGCCAAAATGCTGCCGCGGCAAAAAAAGGTTGCCAAAATGAATTCTCTGCCGCGGCAGAGAAATGTGCCAAATCTCTGCCGCGGTAGAGGGTTATTTGTCCTGGTTCGTGTTATGAACCGGGACGGTTGCTCCTCCCCCTCGCACTCAGCAGCGGCCACGTGTACGCCCTTTTGTCCCGGTTGGTGGGGCAATCGGGACTAAAGGTTGGGGCTTTAGTCTCGATTGCCCCGTCCCGGTTGGGAAACCGGGACTAAAACCCCTTATCAACCGGGACAGATAGGGCGGTTTGCACTAGTGAACACCTTATTTTTTTATTAAATGAAAAACCACATAGGCAAAGCATCTAGGATACGCGTTAAGAAACACCCATTATCAAAGACCTAATAACCATCTATGGTTTTGCCAACTGCTTTTTAACAGTAAAGACAAATATTATAGTTTTCTACCTATTAGCTTTTTATGGTATTTAAACTATCGTGATTATAGCTTCATGATGCGCAAAAGAGTTGATGGTGTAGATTCTTCCGAATGTTTAGTGTGGGAGATTAGACAGTGATGATTTCTCTGATATCGAGTGTCGAGTGATTACCTACATGCACCAACTCTAATTTAATAGTAAAGATATGTCAAATATAAGAGAAAGGTAATGTTGTTGAGAAGTGGAAGCTCTAGTTGGGCTCACTAAATATAAGGATGTGTTTGGTTGAGGTCACGAAATAGAATGTAATAGAATGATTACATGGCCAAGAGTCGTTTTAGCGTCCGATTAAGAAATAAAATAGAACGAGATGGTTCCTTAAAAAAGAATATTTACTCTAAATTCTAAACGCACTCATTTTTCTAAATTGGTGAAATCTTTCCATTCCTCTATGCTACAACCATCCAAACTTTCTTACTCTCCATTCTCTTGCCACCCTTTTTGCTAAATACATCTAAACATAGAACAAAACCATTCTATGTTACTTTTTTGTCCAACCAAACATAGACTAGAACTAGTATATTACACATTTTTGTCCTAATCAAACACAAAAGCGAAATAGACCCATTCCAATAAAATGGAACTATGACATTCTATTTCAACACACCCTAAGAATCCAGGTTGGACAACAGGAGGCCTTTTCCGTAACGGCATCTACCATTTACCGAGCAAGTGCTCCTTTTCGCAACAGGTTTGACACGTGGTTCTCTCATGGGCGTGATACTGCGATCCATGAGCACACAGCGCCAGCTCGCTAAGGATGCATGCCAGTGGATACCAATTAGGAAACATTTACCCTACTTAGTATAAAAAAAAAACTAAATTTAGCAAAACACCATTTTTAAAGAACCTGAAAACTTGCTGGCATCGCGGGCGCTGAAACGACGGGCCGACCGCACCTCTAAAAAAGAAAGTCTCTGTTGTCTTCCGTGTATTAATTTGTTCTTTTAGAAATTGGAAATACTATAACATTTAAACCACATGTTAGAATTAAGATCCGTTTTCACTTTCGGAACAGGCCTCGCAACGAACTCTTCAAAACTAGATCATATTTGTATATGTTTCGGCAAAAACTTAATAGGCAACTTTTGTGTGGGACCGACCAACTTTGATTCATGACAAAACAACTTTTGTACGATGAGGAAAAACTACATCAGAGTTCGATAAGGCAACTTTAGTGCCCTTCTGAGCAACTTTGGTGTCCGTCTCAGCAATATTCGTATCTTGATAAATTTGATACCCTTGCGACGAGGCAGCTTTGGTGCTCGGCGAGGCAACTTTGGTGCTCGGTGAGGCAACTTTGAAGCCCGATGAGGCAACTTTTGCTCGGCGAGGCAAATCGATGTCCGGTGAGGCAACTTTGGTGCCCAGTGAGGCAACTTTAAAGCCCGTCGAGGCAAGTTCAGTGCCTAAAGAGGCAACTATGAAGCCCGGCGAGACAACTTCGGTGCCCGACGAGGCAACATTGGAGCCCGACGAGGCACCTTTTTCTTGGTGAGGCAACTTTGGTGCCCGGCAAGGCAACTTTGAAGTCAGATGAGGCAACTTTTGCCCGGCGAGACAACTTCGGTGCCCGGCAAGGCAATTTCAGAGCCCGGCGAGGAAAAAATTTCCCGGCGAGGCAAATCGATACCCGATGAGGCAACTTTGGTGCCCGGTGAGGCAACTTTGAAGCCCGTCGAGGCAAGTTCGGTGCCTAAAGAGGCAACTTTGAAGCCCGGCGAGGAAACTTTTTCCCGACGAGACAACTTCGGTGCCCGGGGAGGCAACGTTGGAGCCCGACGAGGCAACTTTTCTCGGCGAGGCAACTTTGGTGCCCGGCAAGGTAACTTTGAAGCCAGATGAGGCAACTTTTGCCCGGCGAGACAACTTCGGTGCCCGGCGAGGCAATTTTGGAGCACGGCGAGGCAAAATATTCCCGGCGAGGCAACTTTGAAGCCCGGAGAGGCAACTTTTGCCCGGCGAGGAAACTTTCGGTGCCTGGTGAGGCAAATTTGGAGCCCGGCGAGGCAACTTCGGTGCACGGCGAAGCAACTTTGCTTACTGGGGCACAAAAGTTGCTTACTGGGGCACAAAAGTTATCTCGCCAGGCTCATTAGGAGACTCAAATTTGTCAAGATATAAATATTTCTCAGACGGGCACCAAAGTTTCTCAGACTAACACTAAAGTTGCCTTATCAGGCTCTGATGTAGTTTTCCCGTAGCGTACAAAAGTTTCTTTGTGAAGAAATCAAAGTTGGTCGCTCACACATAAAAGTTGCATGTTAAGTTTTTTTGCCGAAACATATACAAATAGGATCTAGTTTTAAATAGTTCGTTGCGAGGGTTCTGAAAGTGAAAACGGATCTTAATTCTGACAAATGGTTCAAACGTTATAGTATTTTTAATTTCTAGAAAAACAAAATTAATGCACGAAATTTCTTTTTTGTTAGTGCGCTCAGGGCTGCTATCTGCCAGAGCGGTAGGTGGAGGGACATGCTTGTTAGAGTTGGCAAGATTTTGATTGGAAAATTGATTAGCAAGGACAATTGTCTTTTTTTTCTGTCCGTACGCGCGCAGTATTGTGGCGCGCCAGAAACTACAATCTGGCGCCTAGGAGCTCGCTAGACGTACCTACTTTAAAAAAAACTATACTTTATATTTTAAAACTAGGCTAAATTATAGGTACCCTAAAGATTTCAAAGTAAATTCCAAAGTTCATCTCTACGGCTCGCCCGGTCCGATACGGGATATGCATTTTGTATGCTGGTGGTAGGGGCATCTTTATCGGGCCGATCCATTCCGTTCGAGCGTGTTCAAACTTGTTCACGTGTACGCGCGAGGCGCGCGGTGTCCCAGCGGGCCGATTCATCCGGACAAACGCGTCAAACTTGACACATCTATTCATCTAATCTGGACAATGGTTGCGTCGGTCCGAACTTGCGCAGACTCATCCACTGGCCCACCCGTCAGACACCGTTTACCAGTGGTATTGATTTAGACACGGTCAGCAGCATCGATTCAGACACAACCGCGGCAGTGATTCAGACACGCTGCGTGAAAGGCTGACCGACGACAACATGCGTGCATCAATAGCGACGAGACAACACGCTGACCCACTGGGCGCCACATGTGTTCCCGTGTTGGCATTGATGGCAAAGGAGTGGGAAGCTGCACGCATTCACGAGCGGCTGGGCAATTTAACAATGCGTCCGTCAATGCTGTCCTCCTCACCTCTCGCTATCGCAAAACCTAGTCGCCACCACCACCACCAACGATGAAGACTCCATCGTGACTAAAGAGGAGCAAGAACGACCATGAAGTGTCTGGCTCCAGCAGCCAGCGCTCTCAGCTGCCGGCCTTCCTCCGCGGGACATCCTTGCCACCTCCGCCACGGCAAAAGGAGTTCCGGAGCACGTCCATGGGAGACTACCCGCCACCGCGGGACCGTCGCACCGGGCTGTACTAGCGCGTCGGGGAGTGCGAGCGCCGGTGGAGGGAGGGTCGCGGCATCCATCACAAGGATGTCTCCCTCTCCACCGACTAGCACCTCAATCGGAACCGTGTCCCGCTGCCGCCACCGGCCAAGGCGGGCAGAGGGATGGCGGAGGAGATCCGACGCTGGATCAGCAACCTCCCCCGGACCCAACGATGGGAGAGGGGCTACCACTCCGAGGCTTACTGGATCAAATTCCTCGAGTGGGAGCACAAGGTGCGGCGCGCCACCACCATCCACCGCGACCTGCAGCCGGAGGAGGTCTACACATTCCCTAACATCGACTCGGACAACGAGGGAGCCCACAACCACTCCGAGACCGACCTCGACAGCGAGGAAAGCAACGATAAGGACGACGACGACATCCTTGTCAAGCAGGAGGCGGCGGACGATGCCGCCTTGAACCTGCCCCCGGAGTACCGCGTGGTGCTGGAGCGGAGCTGTGACGAGGACGTCTTCACCGAGCAGGCCATTGCCGCTAGCACGCGTGAGGAGGACACCCAGTGGCGCGGCTACGAGGAGGCCCTCCATCTCATCGTCATGGTGGCGCATACGAACGCCCAGCTGCCTCCACTGCTGTCGCTGCCTGGATGGGCGCCTCCGATCGCGCCGGAGGTGGGGATTGATACGTCCAAAACGTATCTACTTTTCCGAACACTTTTGCTATTGTTTCTCCTCTAAACTTGTGTGATTTGGAAACAACTAACACGGACTGACGCTGTTTTCAGCAGAATTACCTTGGTGTCTAGTTTTTGTGCAGAAAATCAACTCTCAGGAAAAATCCCGGAAAATATGCCAAAAATCCTATTTCACCAGAAGACCCACGGAGCCATAAGACGAGACAGAGTGGAGACCTAGGGGGCCCACACCCCTGCCAGGCGCAGGTGGGCCTAGCCCCACGCCTAGGGTGGTGCGGACACCCCAGGCACCCCCTCGGGCTCCCTCTTCGCCTATAAGTCACCCCTTGACCTAAAAACTGAGGGGGGTTTCGTCGTTTTCTAGAGAGAGTTCCGCTCTGCCGCCACCATCAGAAAGCAAGATTCGGATCCATAAATTCCGTTCTGGCACCCTGCCGGGACGGGGAATTTGGAGATGATCATCGCCATCGTCATCACCAACGCCTCTCCATAAACCATCAATGTTTCCCTCATCCATGAGTGAGTAATCCTCCGCTGTAGACTATGAGGATGGTAGGGATTGGATGAGTTCTATCATGTAATCGAATAAGATTGATAGGGCATAGTGCCTAGTATATCTATTGGTTCTATTTGACTTTGTTGCAACTTGTTGTGCTTAATGCTTGTCACACTACTAGGAAAACGGCTATAGGTAATCAGCACATCCGTGGCTCACATGGTTGAAGTGACCCACGGCTAAAACAGGCGTGGCTCACCTGTGGGAAGTGCCCTACTAGTAACTAGAACAACCGTGGCGCACATGACAATAGTGCGCCACAGATGTGTGTGGGCCAGGGCCCTGTTGGCCGCACGCCAAACATCTGTAGCACACTATAGCCATATGCACCACGGTTGTTAGTGTCATCTGTGGTGCACATGGGAGGGGTGCGCTACGCCTAAGCGCACGCCCCCCTCTGCTGTGAAACGGCCACAAACATCTGTGGCGCACTCGGCCTAGTGCGCCACAGGGAGTAGATGATCGATGCTCATGATGTGTGTATGTGTTCATGTGTATATGGATGATGTGCTCATATGTATGTAGATGATCGATGCTCATGATGTGTGAATGTGGAGAGGATGGTCATATGTGTGTATATGGAGAGTATCGATGATGCTCATGCATGTGTGTATGGAGAGGATAATGATATGTTCATGTGTGTATGGATCGGTCTCTCTCTCTCTCTTGTGTTTGTATGTGAACAAGTTGCCATTTGTTTTGCCAAAATGTTGATTCATTTCCATTTTGGCAATACTTTGGCATTTCGCAAAGGTCCTAATTTTAGGATAGGTCATGCCGAAATTTTCTATCGACCATTGCATGCATGCATTCATTATGTGGTTCTAATAGACTTCAAAATTGTACCGTGTACACCGTGCAGGCAAAAATGGTCCGCATAATGAGCGAAGGCATTGTGGCTAGATTTTTAAAATGTGCGACGGCCGACATGATACGAAATAACAAGATAGATATAAGATGTCCGTGCAGAAGATGCAAACTCAACTGGGTGATCGACCCAGATTCCGGGAATCTGCAGGCGCACCTGCTCCGCCATGGTTTCATGGATGGATACACTCGTTGGATAAGCGATGACGTAGATGATGGAGACGGTGAAGGTGGCCAACATGACGATGATCATCATCACGGCGAGAATGGGCGAGATGATGAAGAGTCTCCTGGAGATGGTGAAGGTGCGGAAGCAGATCGGGATGATGATGATCTAGATGCCGGAGGAGCAGACGATGATGGAACAACGTCCGGCTAGGTGCGGGACCCTTATGTGCAAGAGCTGCTTCTCAAGCAGACGAGTAACGCCAGGGCTGCCGCTAGAGAGAAAGCCAAGCTTGCGCAACTTGAGAAAGACGCGGTTACTCCATTGTATGAAGGATGCAGGCCCGATGATACCCGGTTAAATGTAACGCTCAAGGCTATGGAGATGAAGGCAAAGCACAAATTGAGCGACGCAAGCTTCGAAGATATGATGGCATTATGGCACGATCGTCTCCCGGAGGGGAACACATGTCCAACTAGTATCGAGGATTCCAAGAAAATCGTCTGTCCTCTCGATCTACCGCACGTTAGATATCACGTATGCATCAACGATTGCATCATTTATCGGGGCGAGGACGCGGAGAAAACCACATGTCCAGTGTGCGGCGTGAGTCGATACAAGAAAGGGAAGAAAGCACCTCGAAAAGTGGTATGGTACTTTCCTATCACTCCTCGTCTGCAGCGCTATTTCGCGGACCCTAAGGAAGCGAAGCTCATGCGATGGCATGCGGAAAGGAAGAAGCCAGGAGATGATGATGACCCCGAAAAGGATGAGCTGCTGACGCACCCTTCAGATGCTAGCCAGTGGAAAGCATTGAACCTCGAATTCCCAGAATTCGATGGAGATTCGAGGAACATCAGGCTTGGTGCGAGCACCGATGGACTCAATCCGTTCGGTAGCCAGAGCAGCACACACAGCACTTGGCCCGTGTTTGTATGGATGTACAACCTATCTCCATGGTTGTGCATGAAGAAGAAGTACATACAAATGAGTATGCTAATTCAAGGGCCAAAACAACCTGGTACTGACATCAATCTGTATCTCGGGCTGTTGAAAGAGGAGCTAGCCACGTTATGGGAATCTGGAGCCAATACTTACGATGCCGTCGCACAAGATTATTTCACTATGAGAGCCGCGTTGGTCACTACGGTGCAAGACTATCCAGGTTGCGGGTATATCTCAGGGCAGGTTATCCAAGGATTCTGCGCATGCGTTAGGTGCATGGATAACACAAGCTATCTCCAACTAGAGAAAGATCCAGGGTCATCGAAAACCGTGTTCATGGCACACCGGAGGTGGCTCGGCAAGAATGATCCATGGAGAAAACGTGGAGACCTGTTCGATGGCAAATCAGAGACCCGAGGAATCCCAGAGCGTAGGAGCAGCGAAGAAGTGGAAGAGTTGCTGAAAAACTGGAAAGATTGTCCTAAGCCAGGAAAGAAGCGAAAGAGGCAGCAACAAGACAAGCCACTGATGAAGGTATGGAAAACAAAGTCTGTTTTCTGGGAGTTGCCATACTGGAAGTTTCTCCGCACGCCTCATAGCCTCGACATCATACATATCACGAAAATGGTGTGCGAGAGTCTGGTTGCCACCATAATCAACATGCCAGATAGGACGAAAGATGGTCCGAAAGCAAGGCACGACCTGATATGCTTGGGTATCCGGAAGGAGCTTCACGGAGGACGCACTACTCCTGATGATCAGGAAGATAACGATGATCATGAGTCGGAGACGACACAAGGTCGTCGGAAGGGTAAAAATTTCAAGAAGAACGAATATTACTGCCCTCCTTCTTGCTTCACTCTAAGCCAGGATGAGATCAAATAGTTTTTCAAGTGCCTTCTAGGAGTCAAATTTCCTTACGGCTACGCGGGCAAGATAAGCAGATACCTAGACGAGGCGAAGCAGAGGTTCAGTGGCATGAAGTCTCACGACTATGCCGTGCTAATGACGCAGGTACTTCCGGTCGCACTAAGAGGGATAATCGACGAGCACGTTCGTGAAACGTTATTTGGCCTATGCAAGTTTTTCGACGTCATCTCTAGGAAGTCGATTGGCGTGAATCAGCTCGGAAGGCTACAGGAGGAGATCGTGGTGATACTATGTGAGCTTGAGGTCTACTTCCCACCCGCATTCTTCGACATTATGGTGCATCTGCTGGTCCATGTCGTGGAGGATATCGTACAACTCGGGCCGATGTTCCTCCGCAGCATGATGGTGTTCAAAAGGATGAACGGACACATCAAAGGATACGTTCGCAACAGGTCCCGTCCAGATGGAAGCATAGCCAAGGGCTTTCTGGCCGAAGAGTGCATCTCTTTCTGCACGAATTATCTAGACATCGAGAACCCTGTCGGTCTTCCCGTCAACAGACACCTTGGCAAGCTCGACGGATCTGGTCACCGAGAGGGTCGTCGCATACTGCATGCAGACTTCGATTTTCGACGCGCAGACTTTGATCGAGCAAACCTCGTTGCGCTACAGCATTTAGAACTGGTCGATCCTTGGGTACAGAAGTACAAAAGGTTAATCGAGAAGAAGTACAGTGACCGGGGCATACAGAGGACGCAGGGAGAAATAATCAAAGAGCACAACTCAGATTTCACGCGTTGGTTTAGGCAGACGCTCCTTGATAATCCCCCGCGCTCGCATTCTTCTGACACGGAAAAGATCATATTCACCTTCTCGCAGGGACCGATGCAAAACCTGGTGACCTATCAGGCGTATGATATCAACAGCTACACATTCTACACGGAGGAAAAGGACAACAAGTGTGATTATCAGAACTCAGGCGCAACGTCGGAATTCTACACCGATGACAACGTGAAGGAAAGATTCTACGAAAGAATCGAGGAGATCTGGGAGCTCGACTACTGTGGAGAAAAGGTGTCGATGTTTCGTGTCAGATGGGCAAAGAGCGTCGAAAGAGAAGACCGGTATTTCACAACCATGGTTATACCCAAAGCAGCCAAATCCAAGGCCGCCGGTGCAAACGTGGCCGCGAAAAATGAACCGTGTGTACTGGCTACCAAAGTGGACCAATGTTTTTTCATTACTGACCCGACAAAGCCTAGCCGTGTTGTTGTGAGGAGAGGAAAAAGAAACATCATCGGAATGGATGGAGTCGCCAACGAGCAAGACTTCGACCAGTACGGCGATCCAAAGATTGAAGATGACGACGACTATGATGCAGCAACATACATCACAAGAAGAAAAAGGACAACCCTACCCAAAAAAGGTAGCCCGTTCGAAAGAAGAAACATTAAAGTGCCGGGGCTAAATTATTCAACCGCAACAAAGAAGGGAAAAAAGATTGTAAAACGCTAGCTAAAAAAATATTGTAAAACGCGTGGTCGAAAAAGATTGTAATATTCATGGACAAATTATTATGAAATTTAGTTATACTTTAAATCATATTTGTACCACTTTTATGACATATATTATCACTTTTGGGCATTTTTGGAATATTTAAAAGTATTTTAAAATCAAAATAAAACTTCTATGGCATATATCACCACTTTTGGGCATTTTTTGGAATATTTAAAAGTATTTTTAAAATAAAAACAAAAAATTGGGGCACCAGGATTCGAACATAGGTGCTCTCAGGTTTAGAATAGAGTAGTGGGCAGAACCAGTGGGATAGGCTAGTATAGTTGTTAGCTAGTGGGGCTGTAGTTCTCTTATGCAGTAGTTAGAAGCCGATAGGCGTAGCGCACTAGCCCATAGTGCGCTACAGATATCCGTAGCACACTATGGCTCAGTGCGCTACGCCTAAGTGGCTTTATCCACACGTGGCGCCCGACCCCCTCTCTCATCCCCATCTCTCCATCTCTCAGCCCGAGCACGATCCGCCGCCGCCGCTCTCGATCCGCCACCACCGCGTCTGAGGAGGAGGAGGCCTGCCCGCGCCCGAGGAGGAGGAGGTCCGCCCGTGTCCGAGGAGGAGGTCCGCCCGCGTCTCAGGAGGAGGCCCGTGTCCAAGGAGGAGCAGCCGCCGCGTCTCAGGAGGTGGAGGCCGCCGTCGTCCACCCGTCGTCGTCCGCCCGTCGTCCGCCCGTCAGAGGTGAGCGTCGCCTCTCCCCTCTCTCCCTCTCTCCCTCTCTCCCCTCTCTCCCTCTGAAATTCACTCACCTTGTCCTCATCTTTTTTATCAACACAATCTCAGTCTAGTAATACAATTTTCACTACTAGATAGCATCAGCAAATCAGACTTATGGATAAACAAATGGCGAAATGGAATGATGGGACGGACCAGTGGGTTGGGTGAGAGGGAAAATGGAGGATGCGA
This sequence comes from Avena sativa, assembly GCA_916181665.1. Lineage (NCBI taxonomy): Eukaryota > Viridiplantae > Streptophyta > Magnoliopsida > Poales > Poaceae > Avena > Avena sativa. The sequence continues at coordinate 227,591,081 of OV702296.1, forward strand.
CCTATTTATCTAATTTGCTAATGGAATTAAAAACTCCATTTTACATTATTGGTTGTTGGCACCTGTTTTACTAAGGATACAACCACAGACTTAAAAGCAATCATCCTCCCCTTTCTAAGTAACTGGATTTTCTCAACAAGCCAGTCATCAAATGTGTCTCCCATTCCTAATTGCAGTATTTGCTTTGCTACCCAAAATGCTTGACGTCTACAAAAACAAGAACAAATACTCAAGCTTATTAGAGATCATTCACACATGGGTTTATTATACAGAAGTGCAAATACCAAGGTTACAGTTACAGATGCTAAATATTATAAATCGTAATCAAGGGTGTAGAAATAACTCACCTGATCTAGCCTCCATCTTGGAGCTGAAAAATCACATCAACCAGATGAAATATGGGGGCACTAACATTTGGAGCCATCCACTACATTAAAATAGGTATAAAGTTGTCAACCAGGTAGCTGCTGCATCACATACAATTGAAGTAAAAGAACACCAAATTGGAAAATTGTTTGCAAAAAAACAAAATATAGCTTGAGCAGATATGAAAAATTGATGGTAAGAATTGCAGAAACAATCAGAACTTACATCATTAGGAGTCACTGGGTATCCATCAGATTCCAAAACTTGAGATGAATAATCAATTTGACTTGGCAGCATTTTCTTATGATCTCCTGACTTTATTGAAAACGAGTAATCGTTCTGTTCAGGATCACTTCCAGAGTGGTATTGATAGATATTGACACTTGAGTTGCTAACACTAGTTTCCAAATTCTGATCCGTCTTTCCTTTCCTCAGTCTCAAACCATCAACAGAAGCAAAGTCCTTATCATTTTGTACGTTATCATTTTGATATTCACTTACAGATTGTCTCACAGAAGATAAATTTCCATTCAAAGCTTTGGGAGAATTCAATGATTTTGCACCCTTCTCATTTGATCTTACATCTAAATTGACTGCATGAAATCAGCATATAGGCATTAAACTGTGCACAAGAAATTTAGAAAGAGCAACTAGCTAGCTACTTAACTAAAAGGAGATCACTCACCTGACAGTGCCTGGATAACTGAGAGAGAATCTGTGAAAATGTATGTCTGTAACAAGGAAATTTCAGTTACACACAACAGTTTGAAAAAGGTTGGGCATGGTATGGTTTAGAAGACACTAACCTGTGAATCAACACTTAGAAAATCCCAGACTTCAATACAGCTTGAAACAGTAGGGATCTGAAGAAGATTCTGTAGAATCAACAGGCAGAGTTATCATATATTCAGAATTTAACCAAACTTAATGACCAGATAACAGAGCACTATGGAATGCAACCATGACAAAATATAATTGTTGATTTAAAGGTTTACAGACCACATAACAATCATAGAGAAAAAAATTAGTTACCACTATGCCAATGTATAACTGGCTGTCAATTGCTGCTGTCAATTGCTGCTGTCAATTGCTGCTATCAGTTGACAGAAACATGTATGCTTGGGTTTTAGTTGCTGCTGTCAATTTCTTGGGTTTTATTTGCTGCTATCAATTATTTATTTGTAGTAAAATGGAACTTTGATGTCATTTTCTTGCTATCAGTTCCTTGCTGTCATTTTCTTCCTTGCTATCATTTGTGCTTCTAAGTTAGATGTTGTAGGATTGCAGCAAATGACAGCAAGCATTAAAGTGCAATTGGTTATGAAGCACTTGAAATTGTGCTTGTGCTTGTATAGGAAGCACTTTATTATGTGTGTATGTAGGTTCTTGTATGAAATGAGTCCCGATTCTTGCCGGAATGTTGATTAACTTCCGTTTCGGCAGAAATCGGGCACTCCTAGTTTAAGAAAATTAGCAAAGGTCATGCCGGATTTTTCCGTGGATTTAACCAATTATTTGTTTTTTATTAGTGCAAAGATGTGTGACAACGACGAGGCTGGATGTTCTAAGCGCATCAGTGCTGAAGGAGAACTCAGACCTCCAAATAAACAATTGACATTCTGGGAGGCGGCCCAACGGCTAGAAGACGATGAAGAATACCATCCTTCAGAGAGCGAGGATGATGAGATGGAAGACGTGGAGGAAGAAGCCGAAGGAACGGCGGACGATGAAACCACTGATGGCGGCGAAGGCACAGGGAGTGGTAGCAACCCTCCTAAGAAGAAGAAGAAGCCGAAGGACCGGCGCCCGAACACGGTCGGCACGGTCAGGGAGGAAATTACCGAAGTGAGCCCATCAAGGGTTCCTTTGGAGCCCGCCCTTGTCGTCAAAGGGTACGGTGGGCAAGTGGTGGCAATCACCCGGACAACCATCTCGATCAACACCGAGAATCTCCGGCATAAAGATAATGGCCACTTGCGCACACTCCTCTTCGAGAAGCTGCACGCAAGATATAAGTTCCCCGCTAAGTATCAGAACACAAATTATCATGGGAACGAAGTAAACAAATCCGCCCTCACAAAGATGAGCACCGCCCTGGCCAGCTGGAGAACCCGGATAAAGAAGAAGATCTATAAAGAAGGCAAAAGTCTCGAGGAGATCCAGAAGATTGACCCGCAGATCACCGAAGATCAGTTCCGGGAGTTCAAGGAGAGGTGTGAATTCGAAAGAGCCCTGGCCAATAGTAATCGGGGAAAGGTGCTGCAGGCGATGAATATAGGTCATCACCATCTCGGATCTGGTGGATACAGAACCGCGGAGTCCAAATGGAATAAGGAGGACGAAGAGTATAGATCCAAGGGGATAGAAAACCCCTTTGCTAAATTCGAACCCGGGCAGGTTCGAAACTTCATCAGGGCCCGTTACCATGTGGACCCAAAAACCAAACAACTCACCGCGGATCCTGCGGTGAAGGAATTCGAGGAAATTGTGGTAAGTATAATCTAATTACCGCGGATCAACACGATTGCAATCTAATCGATGATCTAAATGATTCACTGTTACTTCTTCTGCAGGAGGAGGAAATTGTTGCTAGTCATGGATCCCAGGGTTCCTCATCCCAGGGGTCGACGACGGCCACCCGGTGGGATAACCCTTTTAACAGGGCGATGAACCGGGCCAAGAAAATAGAGCCGGTTACGAAGAAGCCGTCGTCGGCTGGCCGTCTGGCCGGCCTCGGGGGTAAGAATTGGGTGGATCATTTTGGTCCACCGCCGAGGACGCATGTGGCGCCGTCGGGAAGGAGCGAGGAGGAAAACCAAGAGGTTTAAGAACTTAAGGCACAAGTGGAGCGGATCCCGCAGATCGTCCAAGACAACCTGGCAATCACCCTCACGTCCTTCCTGCCTACCTTGGTGGAGTCAATAGCGAACTGGAGTGCGGGTGGTCGAGTAGGGCCGTGCCCGATTCCAAGCATGGTCAGCAGCCACTCGAACAATGCGGCGCCGACGAATCAGGCGAACTACGTGTTCGTGACTCCGCCCGCTAGCACCGCGGCGCCGCAAGTGTTGGTGAATCCCCCTGCCATCACCGCGGCGCCGGAGTACATGTTGGTGCCCCCCTGCCATCGTCGCGGCGGCACCGGAGCTCCAAGCACCCGTCGGTAGGGAGAATACACCGGCGGCCAGCACCGCGCCATCAAGCAGCCCTTCCGTCTCTTGCACGACCGTCGCCGTATGCGGTGCGTCGACATTAGCCGATCTCGACGCCATCACGGTAAACAAATTGCTTTAATTACCGCCTTTCATGCCATCTATTACTCTTATGGCATCTCGCTCTGACGACGCCGTACATGTTTTCCGCAGACGGATGTTCCTTGCACTCTCTTATGCTACGTGAACAACGAGCTGAGGGATGTTGCCAAGGGTACCATTGTTCAACCCTTGCAGCGCACGTTCCACTCAAAGCCGATGCCAGATAGCATGCACAGGGTTAAAATTAGTCGGGTGCTAAGGGGCTGCGACGACCTGGAACCTCCCATTCAACCCCCAGGAGCGGATGAAGAAGAGTCGTCTGTCCTCAGAAGTTGCTTCGGCTTATTCTTGCTATCGCCAAAGAGCATGATCCGTTTGGGAACGGCGGGGGCCATCACGCCACAGACAACAGCACCGCCTGTCGTGCCAGCGACAAGCGGTGGCAAGGCCCCCTTACCGCCCTCGCCGTCACCTCCACGCGGTGGGTCGGATGATCATGTTGATGATATGCACATGGCGTAGGATCCGGCCGAGGACGACGAAGACTGGAATGATCACTTCTTCAGCACTCAGTTTGGCAACGAAGAAGACCTAGCTGGTGGCCCCACAGAGAAAGCCACTATCACCAAGCGTCTGTTTGGTTCTCAGGAGACGCCTCCAGCTTGCGCCTTTACAGAGCCAGCTGATACAACCAACCGGCCCTTTATTCTAAGCCCTGACACACTACATAGGGCGGCCGGTGCTCAGATTGCGGTGCCTGCCCGCTCTCCAAAAGGAAAAAAGGGCAGGAAAAGAAAATCTAGCAGCTCGAGCCAGCCGGTGGCGTCAACAACTGCGAATCCGATCAGGTTTCAGGACGGGCCACCAAGACCCGAGGGAATTATATGGAGGATTCATGTGGCGGGTGAGCCCATGCTACCTAAGAATTTGCGGAAGCTCGCCAGTTCGAAACTGCAAAGTGTGCATGACGGCGTGCTGACGATAGAGAGACGCCTTCTATCGGAGAAAGATCCCTCGCACCCGGTATTCGTGGTTAAGGTGCAACCAGGCTTGGGCTTCGTCGACAATGCCCCTGCGGATCTGTTCTTCCTGCGGTTCGACGACATCTTCAATATGTTCCACCTATACCCGCTGCACTATACCATGGTCCGTCTGTTTTCTCTCAGCCTGGCCATGCAGATCATTAGAGAGAACACACCGGGCATCGCTATAGTGGACCCCTACTACATGTGTGACGGCTGCTTGGGTTCCCCCGCCGAACGACGTATCGTGGCCTCATACCTAAAAAGAATCCTCGTGGCGAACAAGACAAAGGAATACATTCTCGTGCCTTACTTTCCCGAGTAAGTCGTTATTCACTCGCCACCGTCGATTGGCTTTATTAGATCATCATCATTCTTTTTCCAACACATTCCATTTGAATTTTTTGCGCAGAGATGAACATTGCACGCTCATCTCCTTATCGCCGAAGCATTCCCACGCCACGTATTTCGACTCGGGGAGTCTAGAAAAGAAGAAAAACTACGACAAGATCAAGGAAGTTCTGGATGATGCTCTCACTGGCTTTGCCTCGACGGAAGGCACCACCTTCGTGCGTACGAAGGTCAAGTTCGGCAGGCACGTCTTCAACCACGTAACGGAGTTCCCCTGTGTGAAGCAGCCGGAAAACAGTAAGAAGGAAGCCTACTACGCACTCCATCACATGAGGGCGTTCCTACTTGACCAGCAAAATTCTACGCTGCCAGATCATCTCAAACAGTGGGCCGAAGCAAAGGCCAAGATCAATGATTCGGATATTAGACAAGAGATGTATCGCATCCAGCAGCAGTTTGGGGCAATCATCTTTCGTGATGTCATGACTTCGGGGGGGATCTTCTACGGAGGAAATATCCCGGATAACCGTGACATAGAAGATCGCCTAGAGATGCAGGGTGACTATAGGAAGTTCATGACGAGACAGGGCGTCCTCCCGTTCCCTAAGCCGAGCCAGAAGGCTTGATGTTGGCCTAGTTGTAGTTACAAACTATAGATGACCTTTGTGTGTGTGTGGACAAGTGTACTTATCTTATTATATTTATGAATCATCGCTTACTTATTTTGCTTATTATTATTATATATCAATCAATGCTTGGTTTTTTTGCTTACTCTTTGGTCCTTTGCTCAATTTGGTCCTTTTTTTCCTTACTCTTTTTTCGAGAATAATGCCGATGATTGAAATGTCGTGGCACACTATATATGTGAATGTGCTACGATGGGACTGTGAGCCTTGTGATATGCACAAGTCCAGGTCTTGTGCATCCTACTTAGCTCACCGTTCCATCGTAGCATATTCCTGTGTCCAACGACCTATGTATATATATGAGGCATTCTTTTCGAGTTATTTTTGTCTTTTTCGAGAATAATGCCGATGATTGAAATGTCGTGGCACAATGTATATGTGAATGTGCTATGATGGGATTGTGAGCCTTGTGATATGCACAAGTCCAGGTCTTATGCATCCTACTTGGCTCACGGTTCCATCATAGCATATTCCTGTGTCCAACGACCTAGCTAGTTATATATGAGGCATTCTTTTCGAGCTACTTTGGTCTTTTTCGAGAATAATGCCGATGATTGAAATGTCGTGGCACACTATATATGTGAATGTGCTACGATGGGATTGTACGCCTTGTGCTATGCACAAGTCCAGGTGTTGTGCATCCTACTTGGCGTACAGTTCCATCGTAGCATATTCCTGTGTCCAACGACCTAGCTAGTTATATATGAGGCATTCTTTTCGAGCTACTTTGGTCTTCTTCGAGAATAGTGCCGATGATTGAAATGTCGTGGCACACTATATATGTGAATGTGCTACGATGGGATTGTTCGCCTTGTGCTATGCACAGGTCCAGGTGTTGTGCATCCTACTTGGCGAACGGTTCCATCGTAGCATATTCCTGTGTCCAACGACCTATGTATATATATGAGGCATGCTTTTTGAGTTACTTTGCTATTTTTCGAGAATAATGCCGATGATTGAAATGTCGTGGCACACTATATGTGAATGTGCTGCGATGGGATTGTTCGCCTTGTGCTATGCACAGGTCCAGGTGTTGTGCATCCTACTTGGCAAACAGTTCCATCGTAGCATATTCCTGTGTCGAATAACCTAGTTATATATGAGGCATGCTTTCTGAGTTTGGTCTTTTTGATTTAGGAGTACTTTCTATAAGTGTATCTTCATATGCGACTTTAATTATATATGTTTTTTTTCAATAATCGGTTAATTATTATTGTCAACTTATAGATGACGTGGTACGTCGTGTACAAGGGACGGGTTCCCGGAGTCTACGATGATTGGGAAGACTGCCGGAGACAGGTGCACCGTTTCAGCGGCAATAGCTACAAAGGGTACAACACTATGGCGGAGGCGGAAGCTAGATACACGCGCTATCTAGCGGGAGTTAGGACAAGGAACCGGATGAAGACCTACACCTTCGTCGCGGCGGTGATCATGCTTATCTTCTTTGGTTATTTATCCCGCGTTTGTGTCTAGCTAGCTAGTTTAGATGTCTAGGCGAGCTTCCGAGCTCTAACTTGTTCGATCGACACATGTATTCGCATGTCACCAACTACTACTTTGTAACATGATCGAAACAATGTAACTTAGACTATGTATTCATGTATGAGACTTATCTATATGTATTTGTTTCAATCTTGTTTTTCATATTGAGTATTTATATATACAATTGTATATCTTGTATCTGTGTGTGTATATCTGCTGTAATATTGTATATAATCTGTATTGCATATAATTTGGCTCGAAAATTAAAAAAAAAACAAAAATACATCTGTGGCGCACATGGTCTACCTTCTGTGGCGCACTACACCTAAAGCGCACTATGGAAGCTTAGTGGCGCACTAGGTAGTGCGCCACAGAAGATCCCAGGGGTAGCGCACCAGCCCAAACTTCTGTGGCGCACTAGCAGGTGCGCTACGCCTGTCTCTATACAACCGTGGCGCACTAGGCAGTGCGCCACGGCTGAGAGATAGCCGTAGCGCAAGGCCCGTGGCGCACTGCTAGTGCGCCACGGATGATGTTTCCAGGTGCGCCACTAAAGGCCATTTTCCTAGTAGTGTCACTAGGGCCCGAGTGCCATGATCTCAGACCTGAACTTATTATTGAATTATTATGATAGTATTGTTTGTGATCTTATCTACAAGTTGTGTACACATATCACTGTCCAGATCCAAAGGCCCCGAAGTGACAGAAATTAGGACAACCGGGGGGATGGCTGTGGTGTGAGGATCACATGTGTTTACGGAGTGTTAATGCTTTGCTCCAGTGCTCTATTAAAAGGAGCACCTTAATTGCCAGTAGTTCCCTAGAGGCCCCGCTGCCACGGGCTGGCAGGACAAAAGATATTGTGCAAGTTCTCATTGCGAACACGCATGACTATATATGGACCACATGCCTATAATTGTTTAGTACTTGGATGCTTATTCTTATTTATCTGCAATGCCTTATATCTTGAAGTTATATGTTTAGAGTCGTCCATGCAACGCGCGTTCATCCATCCCTATGCCTATCGCACTCATATCCTATTCTTTGCTGCTACTATTACTATTGCTCATGTTTTGCTATTGCTGTTGTTGCTTTGTTGTTGCTACTACAAATTGTTGCTACTGATAAAATTCTGTGAGCATGAACTATTTCGAGGTGCAGCTGAATTTACAACTCAGTTGTTAAGGCTGGCAAGTATTTTTTCGCTCCCCTTGTGTCGAATCAATAAATTGGGTAATACTACCCAGGAAGACTGTTGCGATCCCCTATACTTGTGGGTCATCAAGACTATTTTCCGGCGCCGTTGCCGGGGAGCATAGCTTTATTTGTAAGTTCACTTGGATCTACTATTGTTCACTTCTACTCCTTTCATCATGGGGAAGTCTCGTGATGGAAAGTTTCCTATTTTACCATCCACTACAAGAAGAGGTACGATCCTAAACTCCTCTGTTGCTCTTGATTCACCGTCTGTTATAAGTAAGCTTGTTACACCACCACCACATACTTATGCTACACACACTACTACTACTGCTGAATTTGAAACTGCTTTTGATGCTCATGATGTTACTTCTACTGTGCTTGATGCGAGTGGTTCATTAGGTCCTTTCCTAGATGCTACTATGGCTAGTCTAGGAAATACTGAAACTCCTAGTGAATACACTGTTACACATGTTAGCTCACCTGAGTCTAGAGAGAGTTATGATATTAATGATGGTTACATTGAGTTTACCGATGAATTTGTTGCAGAGTGCCAAAACACACATGGTGCTAGTGCTATTAAGAGTCTCCTTGCTAGATGTACCATTATTCCGAAACTGTCCTATGATCCTAAGTTTGCCCCTCTCCCATAGATATTAAAGATAAATATTATGATTTCTCTCTTGATTTATCCTATTTGGACATTGTTGACAAAGAACCTTTTTGTGGGACTAAATATGAGAGTGTTGTAGCTCATATGAATGAGCTTTCTACTATGAGTGATTTATTCTTTGATGATTTTAAGATGCGCAGGTACTTTGTTACTAAGATCTTCCCTTTTTCACTAAAAGGAGAAGTTAGGGCTTGGTTTAATAGATTACCTCCTGGTTTCATTGATAGCCCTGATTGCTTGATTGCTTCTTTCTTCCAGAAATATTTTACTCCCAGTGCTAGACATGCTGCTTTGTAGAGACTTTTTTATTTTAAGAAGGGAGAAGAAGAGAAATGGCATGAGTCATGGACAAGGTTCTATGCCTTGATTCATGCACATCCTAGATGTCCATTGCCTAAGAATGAGCTTCTTGATATTTATTATAATGGACTAACTGATGATTCTAGGACATACCTAGATAGCTTTGCTGATTGTGTTTTCAGGACAAGAACTCCTACAGATGCTGAAGAATTAATGGCTAAGATAAGCAACAATTATGATGATTGGACTTCAACTGAGCTAAATACACATGATCCTATTACTCCTGAACCAGTTGTGCTTGAACCAGATCCAACACCAACACCAAAGAAGAGGGAAGTTATTGCATTAAATTATGAAGTGATGAAGAAAGCTAAGAAATGTCTAAAGGAGAAAGGTATTAGAGCTGAAGATGTGAAGAATCTGCCTCCTATAGAAGAACTATGTAAGCCAATTCCCCACTCATGTACTATTGAGGTACACTCTCTCCACTTTAATGAAGGTGATATTTCCTATGGTAAGCCTCCTGATCAACGCTTAGAGGAACTTGATACATTTATTGTTAAACAAGGTAATTTTAATAAACAAGTTCAGAATCATTTATTGAAAAACTCTAGAGCTATCAATGAGTTGAAAGATATTGTGGAAAGAACTTCTAATGATATTAAAATGCTTTGTCAACACTTTCAAATGGTTCAAACCCAACTTGATCAACTTGCTAAGGTACAAAAAGATATGCTAGTTAATACCTCAGGAGATAAACATGCTTATGGAATTAGAACTAGGAGTGGTATAGCTACTCAAGATCCTTTATATCATGAAGGACACCCTAAAAGAATTGAGCAGGATTCTCAATAAGGTGAAAGTAGTGGTTGTCCTCTTAAGAGAAATAAAAAGAAACATAAAGTAGTTGAGGAACCACTTGAACCTGCTATAGATCCTAATAGTATATATGTCTCTGATGCTGAAACTGAGAGTGGTAATGATAAAAATGATGCTCCTGATAAGAAGGAAGTTGAGGAAGAACCCGAGAAGCACACTAAGAACACCAGGTACACTAAGGAAGATTTTATTGCTAAGAAACATGGTAGTTAGAGAGAACCTTGGGTGCAGAAACCTATGCCTTTTCTAGGTAAGAAACACAAGTCAAAGGAGGAAGAACACTACAAGAAGTTTTGTGAGTGGATGAAGCCTTTATTTTTGCAAATTCCTTTGACTGATGCTATTAAATTGCCTCCTTATTCAAAGTATATGAAGGATATTGTCTCTAATAAAAGGAAGATTCCTACTGAGGAGATTTCTACTTTGCTTGCTAATTATTCCTTCAATGGTAAGGTTCCAAAGAAACTTGGTGATCCAGGTATGCCAACTATTTCTTGCTCTATTAAGAACAATTATGTTAGAACTGCTTTATGTGATTTGGGAGCTGGAGTTAGTGTTATGCCTTTCTCTCTCTACAAGAGACTCTAGCTAGAAAAGTTGATACCAACTGATAGGAAATGGATGATAAGTCAACTACTATTCCTGTTGGTATATGTGACGATGTTCCTGTTCATCTGGCTCATAATTTCATGGTTTTAACTGATTTTGTTGTGCTTGAAATGCCTGATGATGATAGTATGTCCATTATTCTTGGGAGACCATTTCTTAATAGTGCAGGTGTTGTCATTAATTGTAATCAAGGAAAAGTAACATTCAATATTAATGACAAAGAGCATACTGTCTATTTCCCCAAGAAGGTTGCTAAGAGCTATTGCCTAAATTCCATTGAAAATATTGAGAGCATCAAGGTTGGAGAAATATATTGTCCCATTCCATAAGAAAATTTGAAACTATTATGATTGGGACCATTGCTATCAAGTATGAGGTAACATAATCACCTTGTGGAATGCAAAGTTTTATTTCATATAAGATTGTTTTGGTAACAAGACTTGATCAACCTTGTTAACAAAAGGACTTTAATGAACAAAATAATGCTTTCACTGTGGTTATTCTTGCTTTCTTTTACTTTTCTCCTTCCTAGTCTCTTGCTAGCTTTGGTTTTGCTAGTTGTTTGCTTGTTAGAGTGTCTTAGAACTTCTGTAGTTTTGGTTTTGGTTTGCTTTTGCTTCTTCTAAAAAACCGTTTCTGCGAGAAAATCAATTTTCATACCCTGAAAATTGGCCAAAAACAAAGTTTTCCGAAAAATCCCAGAAAATTCAAAATAATTTTTTCCTCGAAAAAAGGGGCAGAGCGACACCTGGAGTGACCCAGAGGGCCACCCCAGACACCCACACCCCTGGTAGGCGCGGCCTCCCTACAGGTGGCTCCTGGGTGGGGTGTGGCCCACCTGGGCCCCTCCAAAGTGTCTCCTCCCAACCATCTTCTTTTTATCTCCCGAAAAACACCAAAAAACTTTCTCAAGCTCGAGTTTCTGCTGTTCTTTCTCACAATTTTCGATCTCCTTGCTCAGCCTATCTTTGTTGTTGATTTTTGGAGGGATTGCTCCTTGGTATGTTCCTCCTTCGCTTGTCCAATTAGATTTGTGATTGATAGATTGTCTCTTGAGTATTTTGCTGCTATAGGTGACAGGTTGTGTGAGCTTGCATGCTTGTTCTATGCTTAGAGATTTCATTTTGATGCATGTGTAGCCCTCTAGCAAGTTCCTATAGTAGTTTCTCATCATTTATCAACTTGGAGATCACTTGGTTTGATGTTTGTCTAAAAATTTCAGAAAAAGAGAGGTCATGGATAACCACACATTTGGTGAAATATTTGAGAGTGATGCACCTAGAAGGGCAAGGCCTTCAAGATCATCGTCCTGAGCTTGGCCCTCATACAATGAGGATCTCATCACACCGTGATTTGGCGACGAGGGAGATGAGGGGGATGCTCACCCTTCCACCTTTCCTTGCCAAACCTTTTTGCGGGCTGCTGGGATTCTTGATGATTTTACAACCTTGGTTCGGAGGGCTGGACTAACAAGCTTTATGCAGGATGAGAACGTGCAATATGCTACGCTCAATAAAACATTTGTGGAGATCTTTTCTTTTACTAACAGCTTGTTCAAGCCAGATGTGTGTTTCAAAATTTATGGCAGGTCTTGCAACATGACATTGAAGAAATTTTGTGAGGCCCTGGGACTTGGTACAACTGGACCAGCAAAGAAGATTCCAGCTCAACCCGCTGATTTGTTGGAGCTCTACCGCGGGATAACTAATGATAATGACCGTAGAGCCCAACGGAGAAAGATAAGAAATATTCAACTACCAGCCATCAGGTACTTTGCTTATTATCTTGCCACTAGTGTTCTTGGTAGGAGAACACTAGTAATATTTACAACTATCATTTGGCATTCATAGCTGTTGCGCTCAACAATGAAACTAAGTACAATCTTGGTTCTCTCATTGCTCATCACTTAGCTGCTAAGGGACCCATTTATGGGGGAATTATTGGTGCACGTGTTGTTGCTGCCTTGGACCTTGTTGTTGATCCAAATGGTACAGTTTTGGATCCTCGGAGGCTTGATCTTGCTGCTATGTAAGAACATTATTTTTTCACTACTGGCTCTACCCTTGAGAGCTTGGTTTATAGAATGTTGTTTATTGACGGGGAAGAGAGAGAGATCCCTCTCCCCCAAACCACTTTGTTCAGTATTTCCCAAGGACCATTGTCACGCTCCATGGGGGAGATGGATGACAAGCTACGCATTCTTGGCTTCCATGGATTCTATCAGGGGGACACGCCCTCATATGACCCATCGGTGTACTACACGGGCGAGTCCTCGAGTTCGTACCAGGACCAAGGGGACTCCTCGTCGTACTACGGAGGCGCACCTTATTGGGCACCATGGAGTTGAGCCCCACTTAGGCCAAAAGCCTAAGCTTGGGGGAGGTATACCGACATCACACTCATCTATATATCATGTTCGTCGGTTCTTTGTATATCCATTGTTTCGCTTTCTTTTTGGTTTTTGTTTCTGCTTTCCCAAAAAACAAAAATACCAAAAATATTTTAGTTGTTTATCTTGGTTTGTTTCTTTGCTTTTTAGCTTTGGTTTTCCTTAAAGAAAAATCCAAAAAGATTTTGCTTTGTTTTTGCTTTGTTTGCTTGCTTTGAAAAATCGAAAATACCAAAAATATTTGTTGTTCTTCTTTGGTTTTATGAGTTCTTTGGAGGGTTCAGCCGTCCTCAGTGGAGTTTGGTTTCATGTTATTATTCAAGTCACACAAGTAAAGGGCAATAATGAATATTAAGACAACTTGAGGTGTGGTAAGAGGCTGGTAACAAACTCTATTTTTTCATTTTTGTACATATACTCATCATGGTGTGCATGCTTAGTCTGTGCATGTAAGGTGTATGTTACTGATGGATGCTTAGTAGTTCTTGCTTGTCTATAATTATCTCCAGCTTGCTAATAGTTTGTAGCATGTCATATGAATGTTTGCTTGCATTGTTTTATTCATATTTTGGTATGATATTGTGATATCCTCCTCTGAATGTTTCACGTGAATCGACTTGGCACATGCTCACGCATGCATATGACTAAACAATAGTCAGTAAGCCTCGATGATTTATTTTGCCTCAGAGTTCTTGTATCACTTTCATGTCATAATTAGTCCAGTTTTGTTGCAAGCATGATTATGACAGTTATTGCTCTCTCGTTTGTCGCGCTCTCTCTCTCTCGATTGCTAGCCTTCAATTGCACTGAGTATGAGCTCTACGTGTGCTTCCAACTCCCCAAAACCAATATTGCCAACAGTTTTCACCATACCTACCTATTAGCATCGTTTGCTATTTGAGTGCATATTCAATATGCCTTGTTTTATTCCAAATAAAATGTTTGTCTGTTTTAAGAAAGTTAGTTAGTAAAGCTCTCACGAACTTGATGGCACACTTTATTCCTTGCACTTAATAATCCTGAACCATTGTGACTTGTCCATGAAAGTTATATTCTTGCAAATTATAGGCTGGGAGTTAGCAGAACCTTGCTGTCACGGGGAACGTTTTCAACACTTATGGATACATATCCAGTTGATACCTTGATCTTTTGTGTGCGGATGTCGACAGTGTGAAATAAAAGGGGAGCTTGTGAGTTCATGGAGTATATATGTGTTAGAGAAACGCCTGGGCCGCTAGCCTAAGTCATGCCTAATCATGGTGGAAACTTGCACCACCACCATAATGAGCATTCTGTGAAGCATCCTCAATAAAAAGTTATGCACATAGTAAATAAAAAGATCGCTGAGATGCTCATTGTGTGCTTGCCTTGTCATTTTGATCACGGGATAGCTCATGTATCATGTGCAAGGGGTACCCCGTTGGCGGTTCTCTATGATATGCATGTATGTACAATGACAAGAACTTGCAGGTAACCAAAGTTGAGTAGCATGCGAAGCGACCCTCGTACTCAAGGGACATTGGATTTCCAGTTTATGGCATGTCAAGCATATAACTCATATTGGACCTCACTTTCACCTTAACCACATGAAGATGCCTATGATAGGGGCATTGAGAGCTCAAAGCTAATGAGTACCTTCCTTTCAGCATTAGGAAGCCTTTCAAACTTTCCAAGACCTTTTCACTTCCTTGTTGAGTCACCACTTATTCTATGAGCACCTTCTTGAGAGCATAGTTGTTATTCTTGTGTTTGTCTCAAAACTTGGTTAATTATGTCATGACTTTGATGCTTGTATCTCTGATATTTTTACTTCTAGTCTTCACTCGAACTTCACAGGTGCCTTGGAATTTACATTGTTCTCTACAAACAAAGGCAAGAGAGAAACCACTCTATCATACATTATTATGAGCATTGCAATGTTGCTTATGTTTATGTTTCATGCTACTTATTATTATTGAGTTGGTTTCTCTTCATAGCTTGCAATAACAATGGAGTAGATTTGGTTGCATACTTCTTATTATGAATGGTTTAAGTAATTACTCCTGGGCTGAGAATATATACATCATATGAAGCAAATGTGTTCGTGAAAGTTCTTTTATCGCACTCAGTTTTCAACTGAATTGCTTGAGGACAAGCAATAAGCTAAGTTTGGGGGGAGTTGATACGTCCAAAACTTGTCTACTTTCCTGAACACTTTTGCTATTATTTCTCCTCTAAACTTGTGTGATTTGGATACAACTAACATAGACTGATGCTGTTTTCAGCAGTACCTTGGTGTCTAGTTTTTGTGCAGAAAATCAACTATCAGGAAAAATCCCGGAAAATATGCCAAAAATCCTATTTCACCAG
This sequence comes from Avena sativa, assembly GCA_916181665.1. NCBI lineage: Eukaryota > Viridiplantae > Streptophyta > Magnoliopsida > Poales > Poaceae > Avena > Avena sativa. The sequence continues at coordinate 227,606,638 of OV702296.1, forward strand.
AAGACCCACGGAGCCAGAAGACGAGATAGAGTGGAGGTCTGGGGCCCCACACCCCTGCCAGGCACGGGTAGGCCTAGCCCCGCGCCTAGGAGGGTGCGGCCTCCCCAGGCACCCCCTCGGGCTCCCTCTTTGCCTATAAGTCACCCCTTGACCTAAAAACCGAGGGGGTTTCGTCGTTTTTGCAGGCAGAGTTCCGCTCCGCCGCAACCATCAGAAACCAAGATTCGGATCCAGAAACTCCGTTCTGGCACCCTGCCGGGACAAGGAATTTGGATAGGATCATCGCCATTGTCATCACCAACGCCTCTCCATCAATCATCAATGTTTCCCTCATCCATGAGTGAGTAATCCTCCGATGTAGGCTATGGAGATGGTAGGGATTGGATGAGTTCTATCATGTAATCGAATAACATTGTTGGGGCATAGTGCCTAGTATCTCTATTAGTGCTATTTGACTTTGTTGCAACTTGTTATGCTTAATGCTTGTCACTAGGGCCCGAGTGCCATGATCTCAGATCTGAACTTATTATTAAATCATTATGATAGTATTGTTTGTGATCTTATCTACAAGTTGTGTACACATATCATTGTCCGGATCCAAAGGCCCCGAAGTGACAGAAATTGGGACAACCGGAGGGGATGACTGTGGTGTGAGGATCACATGTGTTCACGAAGTGTTAATGCTTTGCTCCAGTGCTCTATTAAAAGGAGCACCTTAATTTCCAGTAGTTCCCTAGAGGCCCCGCTGCCACGGGCTGGCAGGACAAAAGATGTTGTCCAAATTCTCATTGCGAGCATGCATGACTATATATGGAGCACATGCCTATGATTGTTTAGTACTTGGATGCTTATTCTTATTTATCTGCAATGCCCTAGATCTTGAAGTTACATGTTTAGACTGGTCCATGCAACGCCCGTCCATCCATCCTTATTGCTACCATACTCATATCCTATTGTTTGCTGCTACTGTTACTATTGCTCCTGTTTTGCTGCTGCTGTTGCTACTACAAACTGTTGCTACCGATAAACTTCTGTGAGCAAGAACTATTTCTAGGTGCAACTGATTGACAACTCAGTTGTTAAGGCTTGCAAGTATTTTTTGGCTCCCCTTGTGTCGAATCAATAAATTGGGTAATACTATCCGTGAAGACTGTTGCGATCCCCTATACTTGTGGGTCATCAGGGATGAAGCTGGCACTCCTCCAGCACGGGTTGGCGCCGTGGCCTGGGCAGGTGGTCAACAAGGCTGCTCTCGCTCACGCTCCGGCCCTGCCGCCGTCCAATCTCTGGACGTCGTCGGAGTACATCGACCTCGACCCGTAGATAGACGAGGCGGCGTCGGCGCGTGAAGATCGATACCTAGGTCTAGTAATTTAAATTACGTCTTTATATATTAAATATAAATTAAGTTCGAACTTTGCCCGTTGCCGTAAACTGTTTGTGTTTGAATTAAAAAAAATACCGCGTCCAGACCTGACAAATGGATCGCGCCGCTGTATCGACCGTGGCCCGACTCAAATGGATAGAAACGAACCGACGGCCAAATTGGTCGACCACGTGGGTATGCCCTAATGCCATGGCGAGCTCCTCTCCAGTGCATTCTTCGGGTCTGACATGTAGAAAGCATGATCAACACGTGTCCTCGGATATATCTCAAAAAGAGGTGTTTGCTGTTTGCAAGATGGCGATCGCCCCTTCTCGATTTTGCAGCGACCGCTTATAGTAGCAGCGGACAATAAAGGAAAGAATGCAAGCGGCCAAAAAAAAAAGAAACCACTCAGACATGCAGAAGCGGCCAAAAGGAGAACCATGCCAAACCGAGACTTTGACAACGCATTACGCCTTGTGGTGGGTAAACTATGGGGAAAAGTCTCATTCTTGGACCCACCCAATCACAAGTGGAGAAATGTGGCCAAAATATTTGTGTCAATCTTGTCTTGACACGATTGATCCGGGTAAGTAAAAAATTGAGTGAAATGAATCGAAGGTGTTCTAACTATTCACACAGTAACACTTACACCCGGGAACTTTAACACGTACTACAGTATAAGACCCATTTGGTCACAAAATATGTCAAATACCATAGTTTTATAAAATCATAGTATTTTCTAGCGTCTGGCAATACAATACCATGGTTCACAAATACTAGAGTATTGGATCAAATAAAAGAGGCGGGGAGCTCTTTCTTCGATACTCTACAAAATCCGTGGTATTGGTAATACCATAGTTTTTTTAACGAAACAGATAATTTTGTCTTATTTTACTTAAAAAACAAAGAGAATTGACCGGTTAATTTGCAGGAGAATCGGCTGAAAACACGTATAAATATACTAATATCATCATGAAACATGACTACATTGGACACACCACCACAATCAACATGGCTCCCACACACAAAGCACAGACGCACAACAAGACCCACATCAAGGTTGCCACATAGCATCATCATCATTACTATTCCGAGAGCCAGCGACTCTGACTTCACCAGTGACTTCCAAAACATAGCATCACAGACGGCGCCGGAAACCATGTCGTCCTGCAGAGACCACCGGCGGTCGGTCATCGTTACCGTCTGGACACGCTCCACCGCAGCTCCAACTTCACAGTAACACAACGAAGCAGGAGAACCCATGGGACACGTCGGGAAAATAGACTACCGAAGATTAGCCGTGACCCGACCTTAGCTCGAGACATCATCTTTGCCAAACTTTATCCTTGGACCTTGCACAGTTGCCCGATATCAAGCAACCTTCACCGAACCCCTGGTCATAGGCAACTCCGAGATGATTCCCCCAAGAAGGTAAGAGATGCATAAGTGCCCTCATCGCCCGAACCTGAATCTGAGGTTTCCCTCCGGAGTCAAGGCCGCGGGGGGGAGGGCCGAGCACACCACACGACGATTCTTCCAGGAAAGTCCGCGACACCCTCGGGCATCACCATCGCCGACTCCGGCCAAACTGGAGCAGGGATTTCTCCCGGAGATGCTCAACAACCATCACCCTGAAATAGCCGCCACCATGCGCACCGGAGCCCGCCGACCGTCACAGCGCCGAAGCCAACTCCGCACCACCAGGGCGAGAACGCTGCCACAACACTGAGCTGCAACCAGAACACTAAGTCATAGCTTGAAGCGACACACTGGAATCCTCGCCACGCTGCCAAGCCCAAGCAGGCCGACAACACACCACCACCATCGCTGCCATCACCCACTCTTCCAGCTCCGGCGCACCCGCGGGAAGCCTCCGCGTCAATCCAAGCACAACGGCACACTCAACCAAACGCATGCTGAGTCGCGGCCTTGGGATCCCATATCGGGCCTAGATGGGCCCGTGTACTCTTGCAAAAGACAAGGAGTTCCACCACGCGGTGCCTACTCTGCCATATATCCTGAGCCACCTTCCCCTTGACCCTCAATGCAGTAGCCGTTGGCATCACCGCCCAGCCATCACGCCGCACCTCCGCATCCACTGATGCTCTCTCGTTCCACCTTTAGAGGCGAGGGTCACCACCACGTGGAGAGACCAGCGGCAACGACATATGGGACGAGGGGAGGTGGGGGAACTAGTGGCAGTGGTGGCGGTTTCCCCCAAGTCATCCGAGAGGCGCGACAAGAGGGACAGGAGGTTGGAGCATGCGAAAGGGGTACCACGGTTCTTAATGCTGAAGTTTTTACCATTGCCAAACATGATAAAGTATCTAGTAATCTTATAAACTAATAAAGTACTACTAAAAAATCTTTGCATGCAGACGTACCCTAACACTTTTGTCCCCATAGTTCACCGAATCATTCTTTTAAGTCCTTTTTCGCATTTTCCTTGCACTCGGAGCTTTTGGTAGGATTTCTTTCAGCTTGGATCGGCTAGGTCTCCACCCGTGGTCGCCGTCCTTAGACATGTGAAAATTTACAAATTTGACCTCTTTAAAAAAAATACATAAAATGACCCTATTCTAAGCTTTTTCCGAACTAACCTATTTCCATAAGGCCCAACTCGAGGAGTTATGACATAATTGCATAGCGACGAGGCATTGTGCCCTGAACGTAGCGCTTTGGCCCAGTGGGTTATACGCACGACACCAAGAACCAAGGCATAACCATTGTGTTATGCAGTTATAGCCAAATCTGGGCATGTGCATCCCGGCCCAGATAGCCCGGCCTGGCAAAAAAAAGCCCGATGGGCCAGACCTAGGCCTAGAAAATCGGCTCGTACAGTATTTCGGGCCGGGCCTAGGCTTTAATTCTCGCCTAAAATTTTGCTCTGCCCTACGCATATAGCCTGCCTGCACCTTTCCACACAGGAACAAGCGGACAACCCAAGAACTGGTGGGGCGAATAGCACAATAGCTTTGCCTGGCACCACCAAATCCACCAAAATGAGTCCACGTAGTCTCACGAGACCAAACCACATTGGTGCATTGCACTGGTCTCCGATCCTGTCTTCTCCCCTTCTCCCTAGTGCACGGCGGCGGCACCCAACGCCCCAACTTAAACTAGCTCCAGCATCTCCGCATCCTTCTTCTTCCTCCTCGCCACCGCAGAACCTTCTTCCTCGACCAGGCCTCCTCGCTACCGCAACACGTCCTTCGTTGACCAGTCCTCGTCGCTGGCCGCAACAGCAGCTTCCCTAGCCTCCTCCTCGTCCAAGCCTCCAAGTCCAGGTAATACTTCTCTCGACTGGTGTCACATCCTAAGATTTTTCCAAATCTTGTAATGTGAAAAATAAATGAATAAAATAAAACTTTGTTGATTTTTCAGGGCCAGAAGAAACTTTTTAAATCCAATTGGAAACCTTCAAAACAATTGGGATCAAATAAAATCCTAAAGAGATTTAAAAAGATAAACATTTGATAAGGTAACATAAAAATATTTAAAATTACTATTTTGGATCTTTCAAAATAAAAAGATTTGATTTTCAAAGGAAAAAGAAAATTTTGATAAGGATTATTTTATAGAGCCAAATTAAACCTTGGCCAAGCTTATGAAATAAAATGCTTTGTTTTGATAAAAATAGTAAAGGTTTATTAAATAAAATTAATAAGGATTTAATATCCAAGTTTTATTACTAAATGTTTTACTATTCCAAAACATCAAAACTTATTTATTTATTTAAAATAAGTTTTTCAAATATTTTATATTCCCAAATAAAACCTACTGATTTGGTTTTAAAAATAATTAGATTTCAAAAGGAGTATTTAAATAAATCAAAATCTATTTGATTTAATAACAATGGTCTATTTATTTAATTAATAATGGACCTAAAGTAAAAAATTATTATTTTGGTTTTGGAATTTTGGTTTATGTTACTGAACAGAACCAAATTCAAAATTACAAAGTGTGGTGAAAGTTTGAATGGATTTGGTTGTTGTTTGTTTGTTTGAATTCAAAACAGAAATTAGAATCAGAAAAGGGAAAACAATTTGAAAGAAAAAAAATAAGGTTTTGGTCGACCCAACCCAGCAGCCCAAATAGGCCCAGAACCAGCCCAGCTCCCCCTCCCCGAAGAAAACGTTTCGCACTCAGATCCTAACCCGAACAGACGCTGACTGGTGGCCCTCTTCTCCCTCTCATTCCTCGCTGACCGCAGGGACCCACGTAGCCAGCACATCTTCTTCCTCCTCGCGCTGACGACGCCCTGTCGTTGCTGCCAATTACGCCGGCGTTGAATACGCATTGATTCCGCGACCATTACTCGTCGTGACTGCACCCTATTAACCGCCCAAGCCTCCTCTCCATTTCCCCTCACACGCCACTCCCTCTCTGCCCCGAGGCTGCCTCAATTTGGCTCGACACTCTCACTGCTCCGACGACTCTCCCTGTCGATTCCGGCCAAGCTCCACCACCCCTTGCCTCCCCTAGCACACGAGCACGCTCCCCACTCCCAGGCGCATCTTCCTGTACCCTCAGTTCAACCGCGGGCGCCCCTGAGCATCACCTTTGACAAGCTCTGACCTCGTCGCCGCGTCTGCCTCTCTCCGGCGAAGTCCCCTGGTAAGCACAGACCGCCCCGCGCTTTCTCGTTCACGCTCCCACATTCGCCTCACTCTCCTGCACCTAACTACGCCCTTTGTTTGCCTCCGCATGATCTACAGCGTCGCCTCCAACCACGAACAGGACCGCCCGACGCTGTTCTCCACTCTGGCGAGCAATTGTCACCGTCCCTGAGCGCACCTTGCCAGACGACTTCACGTTGAGCTTCCCCAGGCCTCTGCGATCACGGTGAGCATAATTCCCTCCTTTCTAGCTTCCTGTATCACCGGCACCGCCACCACCTGACTGTCGCCGCCGTCTGCCGCCGCGCAGCGCCGCCAGCTTTTGGTCAAACACGCGCGAGCCGTTAGATCTCAATCTTGTGGCGTAGACAGAACGACTTAAGTGAACAGGTATGGATGCATCTGAGCCGTGCGATCTATCTAGATCCAATGCACCGCAGAGCCGATCCGACCGAACCGGTACCAGCGAATAGCGTTGCGACACGTGGCCAGGTTTTTGATTTAAAAACAGATTGAAAACAGATTTGAATTGCAAATTGAAACTCTTGTAACTTTTGATCCACACGTCCAAAATTTACAAATTTGATATCATTGGAATCAGTGGAACAAACCCTAGCCAACCATGCCTTTTGTTTAGCAAATAGTATCTGTTAGATTGTATGTTTTTGCAGAACCATTTGTATGCTTGTTTAGATTAGCAAAATTGTTCAAAAATGTTTTTGAGTTTGAAACCTTGGCAAATTAGTTTGTGGTGAACTCACCGACCCTAGGAACCAACCCATGGATTTAAAAATGGTTTTTGTGAAAGTTTAAGAATAAAAACTTGATTTAGTCATTTCTAGCCAAATAAAAATAATGGTTATGTTATGAAAATGATTTTGGAGTAAAAACTTTGGAAAAATGTTTTGGACCAAACCTACTGACCATAAACACCAAGTTTTGAGAAACAACAACTTATTCAGTGAACAAATTAAGGTTGTTGCTTTGATAAAAATGTTTTTCACCACATAAAATGATGATTGGATTATAAAATGGTTTGTAGACAAAACCCATTTGCAAATGACTTTGCCACTTTAGAAGGTGACCATTTTGAACCTTACCAAGTTTAGAAGCCTAGTGAAGACCATCCTTGCAAAAAGAACCATCTCTTGCATGCTTACATGCATGACTTAGACCCCATTGTTTTATGTGTGTGAAATTGTTTGATTGATTATTGGTTGGGAATGCTAGTTGATTTTGTGTTTGCTTGATTGATTGTAGAGAAGTTAGAAAAGTGTGAGACTAGCAAGATCAAGGAGTGAACCAACATTCCCTACCAAAAGGCAAGTTACACTATCATCTAAAGTCCTACTATTTTCATTATACTTAGTGGATTTTGAAACATGCATGAAAAGAATTCCTATGCTTATGCTATGCTAAATCCTAATAGGATACCCTATACATTCCTTAGTGAAAACAATGTAGTTGTCACATTCTTAGCCTTGCTATATTTTGAAAAGAGATACATGTTGAGATTTTATGGAATTGAGAAAAGGACTTGTGTTTTTATATAATAAAACAAGGACTCAATGAACCACCTGGGTGGCCAAGGTTACTTTGAGTTTTGGAGAAGGTGGCAACAAAAGGAACCATGTCTATGGCAATCTCTTTGTGTTGTGCTCCAAAAGAAACCACCCAGGAAACTTAGAGATTGAACATGTTTCTCCAATTGTGGCTTTCGTGTGCAACCACATGCTATTTATGGCTCTGGCTTAGTCAACTACATTGGGAAGACCCATGCATTGTCTTCAGTTTACTGGACATGGGGACCTGGAATCCTACATGGGTGCTGAAGACAAGCTAGCAATGGTGTATGGGAGGACCCTCTGGAAAGACTTCGTCACATTCTCAATCTGCCGGTACTCCATCTTGGTGAGCACTAATCCAGTGGCCACTGGTGGCAACAAGATGGGATTGTGACATGTGGGTAAAGTGTACTACTTCTGCAGAAGATAATAAAATCTAAGTACTTAGCCGTGTCCCCGGTTATGGACAATACTGAGCAACTAAAGTTTGAAGCCATGGGAAATCTCGACATTCCAATTTCTAAAAACAAAAAACTTGAAGCACTTGGGGGTACCAAGGAGCTCAAGAGATTTGATAAAACTTGATGCACTTGGGGGTACCAAGGAGCTCAAGAGATTTGATAAAACTTGATGCACTTGGGGGTACCAAGGATCTCAAGAGATTTGATAAAACTTGATGCACTTAGGGGTACCAAGGAGCTCAAGAGATTTGATAAAACTTGATGCACTTGGGGTTACCAAGGAGCTCAAGAGATTTTGTTAAAAACTTGATACACTTGGGGTTACCAAGGTGTGCAAGGAGATTTTGTTAACAACTTAAACACTTGGGCTTTGCCAAGGGATTTTCAAAGATGGGATCAAAGATTAAAAACCATTTTGAAGGATAGGATAAATTTTGCTTCTGCAAATGAGCCTTAAACCCTACTTAGCCAAATGTGCATGTAATGATAGGATCCACTTATATTCAACATAGTAGTGAAACTTGCCAATACAATTCAAATGTATTGACCCTTGCGGCTGTAACTTGTAATGTTGCAGGTTTGATTGATTTTAGTGAAGATTAATTGATTAGGATTACAAAGTCTACAACCAACATGTCTTCCTGTGGCACTTTGAAGATGAAAGACCCCATGCTTATAGTTATTCCGCTGCAATGTAATGTAATAGCCAAATGAGCTATGTAAAGATGTAATAAAAATTATGTTATTCCTGGTTATAAAATTATATTATGACCTTTGTTTCTTGATATTACATCTAAACTGTGGATGCTAGCTATTGATCCAGGGACTAGCATTGTAAACACAGGGGACACCACCTTATGTTAATAAAGGTTGGGACACTCCCTCTACAACTGGCCAACCTTCGTCCGCTGCAGCCCGGTGTGTCAAATATGTGATGTGTACTCGATCTATAGGAAACTAGGATTAGGGTTAGGGTTCAACTTGATCTGTAGGAAACTAGGAAATACAACTCAACCTTGCCACTAGAATCAAACTTAATTACTTGATTTGTAGAATATTAGACTGTAGGATTGTAGGAAATGCTCCCTGCATTTATGGACCTGGTGCCTTTCTGTCTACTATGTACTTCTATAGTCATGTACTCATGTTGTTTGCATCTAATTTAGGCCATTGGGATAAAATTACTAGATGTATTTGCTATGTAGTATGCATTCATCTGTTTCATGTATATGCGGTTTGAGAAGGATGGATCTACAAGTACTAGAGGGTAATGAAGAAGAATTTCATATGGAAGAATAACAAGGGAAGCATGGTGAGATGGAGTTTTTTATTGTACCTCTGAATCATCCTTGTACTCCGTCCAAACGTGACAGATCAATGGCAAAGCCGAAGGCAACAAAATAGTCGCAGCCTGCTTTCGAATCCGAACAAGCGCAGTGTAGCGCAGAAGTAGAACAACCACAGCCTACTTCCTCTTCTAGTGCTTCCATATTTAAGTCAAAGGTGTGAAAATATTTCACCAGGATATCCAAAGATGATGATGATCTGATCCTAGTTGAATGCAACCATTGCAAGAAACAATTGTCGGGTAAATCTTCAAATTGTACATCTCATCTGCTAAGGCATACTGAAGTTGTGCATAAGATTTATAATGCAACTATGAATAACTATTTATTGAAAGATGAAACCTAAGATGATGGAACAACTGCATTTAAAAATGGTAAATTTGATGCTCAAGCTACAAGAATGGCAATCTCTATTTATCTTGTGTTCGGTTCTTATCCATTTACAACAGTGGAAGAAGAAGGATTTAGACATATGATGAATTCTCGTTGTCCACAATTCAATGTTGTTAGTCGTCGCACAATAAAAAGAGATATAATAGCCATGTTTCTTAGTCAGAGAAAGGAGACAATGGAAGTTATTCTTGCTGTCCCTGGTAGATTTAGTTTTACATCTTATAATTGGAAATCTAAAGTATCAAAGGATAGCTACATTTGTATTACCTTTCATTACATAGATGCTTATTGAAAACTCAATAAGAGAATTGTATGGTTCAAAAAAATTGATCCACCCTATGATGGAGCTTCTATTGCTGATGAGGTGCACTTAGCTTTCCGTGAATGGAGGTTTGAAAAAAGATTATGTGCATCACTCTTGATAATGCATCCTACAATGATAGGATGATTAATTTCTTGCGAACCCACTTGTCAATAGGTGCTTTACTTTTATCTAGTAAATTCTTTCAAATCTACTATTGTGCATATATACTAAATTTGTTAGTTCAAGCTAGTTTGACATTGATTGATCCTGCTATTTGCAAACTTAGAGGTGGCATAATGTACCTAAAGGTTTTAGGCACTAGGCTGCATAAGTTTTATAGCACTCCAAAAACAATTTTTAATCTAGAAGAATCAAGAAGGTTGAAACCTGATATGCCCATCCACTGGAATTCAACATACACAATGATTGTCCTATGTTTGTACTATAGAGAAGTATTGCAATGGTATTCTGAGAGGGACAACATATTCAAGGAGCATTTTTGGCCATCATAAGAATAATGGGCCACAGTATCTCATATGTATCAGTTCTTGGATGTTTTCTTCAAGGTGACTACAGTTTTCTTAGGTACTAAGTATCCAACAGCCAACTTGTACTTCATGAATGTCTATCTTGTTCATAGTTCTATTATGGAGGCTACTGTTGTTGGGGTTTAGCGCCTAAATACAATAATTTTTCCTACGTAAACCACCGACTGCTAGGATCTATCTAGAAGTAATACGGTAATGGGAGAGGATTTTCGCAAACTTACCAAGTCGAAGACCAAAAAGCTTTGTCAACATTCGGGAGAACGTGGATGATGTAGTCGTATCGACACCGACCTCAAGGTCGTTCTAAACTCCGATGGCTCTACCAGCTCCAGCTCCAATGGCTCCAATGACTCGAACGACTCGAGCGCTAGTAGTGCAGAGCCTCGTAGGGGGTCGCACACATACGGTGCTTGACGATGACTCCTAAACTCTAATCTAGCAGAGGTTGCAGAAGTAGATCTCCTGGATCCAGAATCCCCGCAGCACAACGACACTCTGCGGTGAAGAACTCTCTCGTTCGCCTGGGAGAGAGGAAGAGAGCATGGCACTTGGAGGGAGAAGATTCAAAGCCTAGGATTTATTGGTGTGTTTAAATCCCTCCCTATGCCCTCCTTTATATAGGGGAGGGGAGCCCCCAAGTCCAATGCCTAAGCAATATGGGACAAAAGAAGAGGAGGAGGTGGGAGGCCACCTTGGCTAGCCGGCCAAGGCCTCCTTGGGACCCACAAGGGTCCCAACTGGACACTCCTTCCCTCTCCTAATTGGGTGCCCTCCCTCTTGGACCTTTTCCTCTTAGGGAATTGGCCCATTAGACATGGGCTGCCCATTAAATTATTAAATAAATATAAATAAATTTATAATTCAATAATTAACATATATTTACATATTATTTAATTCATGTTGCACCGAAACTCCTTTCGAAGAACTCTGAACACCCGTTGGACTTTCCTTGGAACCCTTCTCTTTTCTTCAGTGATTCATATGATACCAAAACAATCTCCGAGCATTGTCAAACCATTAACTGTGTTACCCTAATGGTTCGGGAACACTCCATACATGGTCGACACCCCTCTTGAACCAATGATCATCAACGGGACCTGGATGCCCATAATGACCCCTGTGAATTCCATGAGAATCTGTGTTGTTGAACCATTAAACATAGAGTCCTTTTCCCTTTGTTACTTTGATATTTTACTTGTCCAAGACCTGGTCAACAACATTGCCATGTCGGGTTCAATCTCATTACTGACAAGTACAATTTTACTCTTTCCAAGCTATGCCATCCCCGTGACCTAGTCACACGCTGTAGCTTTCTAGATGTCATGTCTCCTAGTGGCCCCAGAGTGTCTCTCCCTCACATGGAAGAACAAATCCCGCTATTGACACATATGACTCTACATGCCCCTCTAAATACCTGAAGACACCTTTATGATCACCGTTTTACTGAGTGACGTTTAATGCAAACAAGGCACTCTCGGGTGACAGTGATTAAATATGGTATCACGGTCTAAGGAATTGGTTACTATCTTTCCCAGTCATTGTAACAGTAAACTTCGTGACTTGACCATATTACAATTCCTGTGTTGGGTATGTCCATCACTTTCATTAACATAATGAAATTACCCCATTGTCAATTGACATAAATGTCCATGATCGGGAAACATCGATCATCGATTGATCAATGAACTAGTGTCTAGAGGATCACTAGGGACTCTGGTGGTTTACATATCACATGTTTATTGAAGTTCCTATCAATACAATTATAGCATGATATAAAACCTATTATGAACTTAATGAAATATGTCAATAATCTATATTATTATTTGCCTCTAGGGCCTAGTTTCAAAAGTCTCCCACTTGCACTAGAGTACAAATAAACTAGGTGCATTTGATACAAATAATTACACCATAACCCATTTGATGTTTTGATCATGCTTGCTCATGGAAGAGGTTTTGTCTATGAACTATACTATATAGATCCTTATGTCTTTGCGAATTTTTAATGTCACCTAATTTCACATTATTCTTATCATCACATGATAACCTGGTGGTGTAAATATTTATGTTTTGGCGACAGAGTGTTGTTTTTGTTCCTTCTATCATGACATTCGATTAATAAATCAAAATATGATGTTTCCATTGCCATGAGCATTAGGAACACACTCTATGGGAAGATGGACTTCCCCAACCGTAATTTTGCATATTTTACCTTTGAAGTAATCATATACTTCTAATGTCAATGTAAATCTTACCTTCAGTGCAATAAATGCCACTTCGATGTCTAACCATGCTTCTCTTATTCTAAGGCACTCAATGTTGTGATAATTCCAATCATCTAGGTTGGGTGGAACTTCCTAGTGTAACCCTTTTATGATCAAGTTCACCATCCTTTACAAATCAGATGTATACTTTCAGTTCTCTCTAGACACTGAAGACTATACTTAACGTCTTTTTAGTGATTCACTCATATATCATTTCAGAACCTGTTCTTCTGATTAAGAACTTGGTCATATTATGTAGAGTATATAACATGGTCTTATAATATGGAACCTATGACTGAGGCATAGTAGATGTTACACATCTTTTCCTTCTTTTATCCATCATCGTACCGAGACTATCTCAATGTTTCTCATAGTCATATAGGCAAGAGATTTCTTCTTGACTTGTTCCATTCTAAACATATTTCAGAATCCAATCCAAGAAAATATTCCGACTTAATGTTATTAAACATATTAATCTATCCTGATAGATCTCAATGTTTAATACACGTTCAACTTCATCTACAAGATATTCACTAATAATTACTAATACCAACTATACCATTCACTATACGTCAATCACATATATGAATGCTTTGTTAAGCTCCCACTCAAATATGTTAATCACATATAAGACATCAGGAAATCTAGCCAGCTCCCACTCAGTTTATTGTAAATACAGGTCTTCTCAATATTCTGGATACAATCCCAAAATCCTTTGATCATACATAAAATAAATAATTCCATTTGTCCGATTTAAGCATCGCTACATATTGTAGTCAAACAATTTAATTTGTTCAAGACATTCTTGAAAAAAATCGAGCTTTATGTCTTACTTTAAGTTTCATTTCTTCATTGCGACTCATTCAGAGAGACTGTGAACTTGGGCACATAGGCACAAATACTTTCGACCTTGCCCCATGATCATTTACTCTAGTAGTCCCTTTGGGAACATTAAGGAACATCTTTACTTTGATAAGATCAAGTAACAATTTACTTCACCATCTTAAATGTAACTTAATGTAGAGGATTTCATGATGCTAAGTCATTTATCATATTTGAGTTTACCATTGTTTCTTTGTAGTTCGTAGGTATGCCATTGTTCCATTAACATGAAAATTAAATCATGAATTCAATTCTGTAATGAGGCAGAACTTATTCATGAATCCTACTTTCTTGTAGTAAAAGCTCCTACTGAAACTTTTGATCATTATTATTAGTTTCTCCTCTATTTGTAGAGTTTTGCTCTAAAATCAATTCTGTCGCGCTACTCTGACATTTGGAGGCAAGGTTCTCAACCTTATTTGATATTTCACCTTTATCCATCAAATCTTTTATTGAAAAACTCTTCTCGATAAATCACCAATTTGAGTAATACTAATTTGTCCCTTTGGTTGTAGTTGTGGAATACATATTCTTACTTTCCTAGGAACACACTATAAAGTTTTATTCGTTCTAATTCTAAATTATCACATAACTCTATAATTTCTAGAAACCATATTGTGTCATACACTTATGGTGTTGTTTCCATGAATCTTTGATGATTCTTTATACAATAAGTAATTGTTTGATATTATAATTTATCTTCTCTAAATACTAACTCTAACATGATAAGTGATTACTTTACACCATACGATATCCAATATGGTATGATTATAAAGCTTCATACATGTCAGCACATTGACATATTATTAGCATTGTAATTTGTGGAACACTTTTCGCAAGTCTTATGTCCCTGAATCACAACTCAATACTTATCGTTTTGATCAAATTACGAAGACTCGTATTCTTGTTAATTCAATATTCTTTTTCACTCTGAAATTCTTTGTTCATAACGAATAGTTTCAAACTTGTGTCTCATTCAGCGAATATATTTATTTGCTTATATTCACAATGAAGTTTCACGATATAATGATATCCACCATTCATTTACTGGTACAACATATCATCATGTATGATATCTAATTATTCAACACATACTGTGTCTTACCAGAATATTTTAGTCATTTTTCCTAACATGGGCATGGTTTGTATGTGTCAAAAGATCAAGTATCTTTAATACCTTGGTTTCATCACTTATGAATCCCTTCATATGTACCATTATGACTTAACACACTAGTCTCATTCAAAATTATGTCATTGTTAAGTTTGAATATCTTTTGGCATTTTCATAATCTTATAAAAATTCAACTTTCTATTATCAAGATCAAAATATGAATTACCCGTTCATAATCAAAACCGTGAATTTAAAAGATATTACTCATAGGAATAAAACAACTGATTTGTCTCAAATTCATATAAATAATTGTCTTACAAATGCAAGACACACACTAATGTAGTTCACTCTCATCGATTAAAAATTTCTTCAAATATTCTAATCCAAATGATAACTTCAGAAGGAGAGCACCGTTGACATCTTGTCTGCCATCAACACGCGTTGTCGCGCCCACTCCTTCAATCACTTCTCAAGCAGCGGGTCCTGTTATCACAAAATAGTAAAAGTATCAAATACTTCGTAAACAACTATAAGTGTTTGAAAATGAAACATTTATAACTTTGTATATCAAATATATACCTTTCCTATTAATGACAGATCCTGGAGCAGGCACTACTTTCTGGGTTCTCAAATGAGTCATGAACTTAAGGAAGGTAAAATCTTTCCCTTCTACAAGGTAGTTCAAGATGACATCTTTGTAGCTGAGGGGAAGAGAACGCAACACCACATTCATCACAAATTTGTCGGTCACCCAATAGTCCATGATGTACACAAGACGCTCATGAATCCTTTCCATGATATCCAAGTGGTCCTCCAGGCTGGTCTTTTCCCTCATCTTAGTTGAGAGAAAATCATCCATGTACTCATACGCCATGATTTTGACTTGAGATGGAAATAACATCTTGAGTCATTCGTCCAGACTGAAGGCCTCAATCTCATGGAACAATGTTCCCAGAGAAGGCTCCATGACATGAACCATGGTGTATTTGATGTCATGAAGGTGTCACGTCGGGGCCGATAATCATGATCATCTGGCCATCCGGTGAAGCCCACGGGAAAATCTCCTAGCGGTTCTCGCAACACATAGATCAGATCATGGAAGAAGAGTAGGTTCCTCAGGCGTTGGTACCAGTTTATGAAGTCGGGCCCATCTACTTTGAGTTTCTCACTCTCCATGAATCCCTCAAAACTAAACAGAGACTTCGGTTTTGACATGATCTATAAAAGTTTGGCAAAGACATTTAGACTAAGTTCATAACATGAGTTCAAATTATAATCGCATTACATTAGATGAGATCCCACTAAAACAAACATCCCTAAAGAAGTTTTAGTGATTACACAGTCTCAATTCACTATGTCACCCCCGATCGTCACGGCCGATAACATAGCTGCAAAGGTAGTGCGGTGTCCCAGCATACCACTGCATGATGTAGTACACTATAGTCATTGACATAACACCAATGAAATACCGTTCACTAGTATTACATCCCTCAGAGTGGTACATCAGAAACACATCAGGTACAATACATGACTATAGGTTATAACTCGTCTCTTTACAAAATATCTAGAGAGCACTCTAGGTTAGAGAGAGAGAGAACTTCTTACAAAGAAGAACCAGAAATAATAACTCATAAATATCATACTAATAGACTAGTATTCAAACTATTGGGCTTGCATTGCTTCTATTGCAATACTCTATAGAAATGGGTTCTATGGCTAGAGATTATAATCTTATCCAATCAGAAACTTCATCTTCAGTATAGTTGATATATGTTGACTTCCTTAACTTCATTGAAGAACTTGAGCTTTTAGTGACGATTCCTTCGAGCATAGGTTGATGTATACTTCGTCTGTATTGGCTTTAGAATCTAGCAAGGGTTAAGAAGATACGTTGAGTACGAGCGTACTCAACAAATTCACTAAAAAGGAGTGTTTTATGCACTAACTACAGCCATAGTACATAGATCATAGGCCATGCATGTTTTCATAAACATTTCTTCAAAGGTTGCTTTTATTCTGAAAAGCTATGTCCGTCATCCTTCACAGATTTGCCAGAACTTTCGTAGAGTTCCTTTCATGCCGTGTTCATAGCTCCTTCCCGGAACAGGGAGTAACAAGTTACAATTCTTACACTCTGCAAAGGTGTGTTACTTTACCCATTGATGACCCACATGACGAGGTTTGATCTCGTCAATGCCCATTGTTATGGACTTGGGTTTTGGAGAAGATGGGGATGCTGGAGATCATGGCACGGTTAACAGACAAGCAACCAGGGGACACGAGATTTACCCAGGTTCAGGCCCCCGGAGGGAAAACCCTACTCCTACTTGTCTGCTCTTGATTACGACGGAACCGAAGGTTACAGGGTGCGCAGATTCGATCTGGCGTGGAGGTGTGTACGAAAGTATGAGTCGAGAGATCTGTAGATCTGTTGTGGTCTAGTCTATCGGGGGTATGGCGTGTGTAGGTCGTGCCCTCCTCGTTGGACCCTCCTAGCCTTTATATATGGGGAGGCTAGGTCTTGGGTGCCAATACGAGTAGGTTACAAGTTGTATTCAAACTCTAGTCTTGAGGTTTCCTTTTCTTGTGCGCTTGGGAGTCCGTGTCCATATGAGCTTCATAGCAGCCGAAATGTCATAGGCGTCATGGACCCTGGCAGGTCGTCGAGTGGGCCTTCCGTCGGGCTGGACCAGGTATACTAACATCGGGTACCCATAGGGCATATCCATGTCAGTAGCCCCCGAGTCTCCATCCGAAATGTAGATTCGGGTGGAGACTTAGTTGTCTTGAACCTTGTATTTGGATGTCGGAGTCGAAAGTTGTGTCAAGTGCGAAGTACTTCACCCGGAAGTTTATCGGGTCAGCTGAATTTGTTCGGCTGTTGTAAAGGAATCAACATCGTGGACATAGTCAACACAATGGACTATAGGATGCGCGACCAGCGCTCCCTATGGGAGTAGCCCCCGAGTGTCTGTTCGAGTCGTAGACTCGAGCAGAGACTTTAATTCAGCCATTGTTTGCTTCAGGTCCGTAGGACACAATTTTTTCGGATGCTTGAATCAATCCTCCCTATGGGAGTAGCCCCCGAGTTCGTAGTGGAGTCGTAGACTCGACGTAGGACTCGAAGATCTTGTGTGTGCGCGACCAGCGCTCTAGTTTGTAGTAGCCTCCGAGTGTCCGGCGGAGTCGTAGACTCGGACAGAGACTCGAGTCTTGTATCGTGCAGTTATAGTAGGAAATCTCGTGGGCGTACCGCTGACCCAGAAGTACATCGGGTGTGCGACCAGCGCTCCTGATAGGAGTAGCCCCCGAGTGTCTAGTCGAGTCGCAGACTCGAGTGGAGACTCATGCGTGGAGAAACCACTGACCCGGAAGTGCATCGAGTCAGCGTCTCATGCATAAGGAGCCAGGAGTTTACATAGCGGAGTGATGCGGCATTCTAGCCGGAAGGAGTCGATGTTGCGGACGAAGTCGACGTGGTTGCTTCTGTCGGGTGCGCGGCCAGCATCGCTTTTGTCGATAATTGTTGTGGTCATCCGAGGAATGCTTCGACTCGGGTCTTGGCGTCTATTGACGTGGCTGACGCTGGTCGACTCCGTTGGAGGACCCGATAGAATAGCTCAGCGCATTTGACATCCTTGTAAGCTGCAGAAAAACATGATGAATTGTGAAGTACTTGTATCTTGTAAAGAATATTTGCCTTTCGGCTTGTATAGCATGATTCTGGTGCCGATCGAGTCGACACTTTTGCACTGTTTGCTAGGCCTTTTCGTTAGCCTGATTACCCTTAGTCTCAGTACCTTGCCGAGGCACTCGGAGTTCAAGGATTCGACGGTCAGGCGGAATCAACTACTCGGGCTGTCGCGTTCGAGGTGCTCGAGTGCGTGGAGCCGATGGCACATTAGGTTACTCGAAGAGGGCACAACCACCGAGTGTTTCAAGTGCGAATTAAAAAAG
Organism: Avena sativa; assembly: GCA_916181665.1. NCBI lineage: Eukaryota > Viridiplantae > Streptophyta > Magnoliopsida > Poales > Poaceae > Avena > Avena sativa. Next base: position 227,625,454 of record OV702296.1, read on the forward strand.
AAACCAGCTCTAAATAGAGGGAAACTTAGCTTTGTTGGTAGTTGTCGTGGATGGAGTCGACGCGGTAGCGGGTTGCACGTGGACGTGGTCGACATGGCGAACCACAATCATAGCGGCGACGGGTTTCCGAAGTTGATGCTGATAGAGAGCTCCGCATCCGAAGTTTGTCGCGGTCAAAGACCGCACCGGGTCGCCACATCCGAAGGATGTATTGGGTCATCGCAGCCGAAAGCCGCATTGGGTCGCCGATGTCGAGGGAGCCCCCGAGTCGTGGTCACTGAAGCCGATGCGGCCAGTTGCGGCAATCAAGATCGCGTTGGGTCACCGAAGACGAAGACCGCAGTGGTCGCCGAAGTAGAGGGAGCCCCCGATCCGCGATCGCTGAAGCCGATGCGTCGCTGCAATCGAAAATCACATCGTGTCACTGCATCCGAAGGATGCAGCGGATCACCGGCAGAAGGATTCGATGCAGCAGTGGGTCTCGCAGTAGAGTCGGCGGCGGTAGCGGGTTTTCGGAGCCGATGAAGGTTGTGGATCGCCGGAACCGTCACGAGAGACAAAGTCGATGCAACGTAGTCAGAGTAGTCCGCGGTGACGGCGAAGTGAGAGTAGTTTGTAACGATCACGAAATCTTCCGAAAAATTCACGTGCAGCTAGCTGCTTTGTCTTGTTTCTAATGATCCAATTTATGCTGAGTATGCACTCGTGGCCGGCGTAATCTATGAATGTCCATGCGCGTACATGCAGACAAGATGCGCACGGGAGACCTGATCGATGTAGAGCCACCACATGAGTAGTTGGAATAAATTTGTCCTTTGATATTGCTTGATTATTTTTGAGCGGTGCGCTAGACAATGATCTCCACTTTCACGTGATGATCTTATCTTGAAAATTGAGTCCATATATGCGGCAGCTGGTGTTCCAGCTCGATTTCTTCTTGCCATGTGCTTCAAGCGGTGAATCCAAGACTTCCTGTGGGCGTAGTGGCAGAATTAATATTGGGAACCTGACCCCTTTATTGCTATAGTGATCGTCGTATTGATCGCAGGTCAAATTAATCTCCTACTGCAACACGATCTTGGTTGATAGTCCATGCCAAAAGTAATAATCAGGTCAAATTAATCTCCTACTACAACACGATCTTGGTTGATAGTCCATGCCAAAAGTAATAATTCCGATCTAGCTTTTACTGCCGCCAACCGACGGTCTTCTTGGTGGATCGCAAACATGTCGCCTTTCGACAAACACAGAGTGCGTGTGATGGTGAGCTGATCTTGCACTCGCGACGAAACTGCAGCAGATTTATTTCTGGAAATCGACGAGTGGAAGATTGTCGTTGATGGAGCAATCGATCCGAGATGAGTCGGAAATCTTGCCACTCGAATTCTTATCAAACTCTGCGATCCGACGAAGGACGGCCAGCCCAAAAAATCTTTGATCTCGGTGGATCTGGTCGAGCGAGAGGGTAGTGATGACGTTGGACCCATGAGCACGTAGCATGGATTTCTCTATCTTGCGCGAGATTGAAGTAGACATTGATCTTCTGAAGATTGGCGAATCGTAGATCGCTTCGGATGGGACCGTCACGATCGCACAATCAGCGTCCCCGATTCCACAGACGGCGCCAATTGACGAGGTTTGATCTCGTCAATGCCCATTGTTATGGACTTGGGTTTTGGAGAAGATGGGGATGCTGGAGATCGTGGCACGGTTAACAGACAAGCAACCAGGGGACACGAGATTTACCCAGGTTCAGGCCCCCGGAGGGAAAATCCTACTCCTGCTTGTCTGCTCTTGATTACGGCGGAACCGAAGGTTACAGGGTGCACAGATTCGATCTGGCGTGGAGGTGTGTACGAAAGTATGAGTCAAGAGATCTGTAGATCTGTTGTGGTCTAGTCTATCGGGGGTATGGCGTGTGTAGGTCGTGCCCTCCTCGTTGGACCCTCCTAGCCTTTATATATGGGGAGGCTAGGTCTCGGGTGCCAATACGAGTAGGTTACAAGTTGTATTCAAACTCTAGTCTTGAGGTTTCCTTGTCTTGTGCGCTTGGGAGTCCGTGTCCATATGAGCTTCATAGCAGCTGAAATGTCATAGGCGTCATGGACCCTGGCAGGTCGTCGAGTGGGCCTTCCGTCGGGCTGGACCAGGTATACTAACATCGGGTACCCGTAGGGCATATCCATGTCACCACAAGTATAGGGGATCGCAACAGTCTTCGAGGGTAGTATTACCCAAGTTATTGATTCAACACAAGGGGAGCCAAAGAATACTTGCAAGCATTAACAACTGAGTTGTCAATTCAGCTGCACTTGAAATAGTTCTTGCTCACAGAAGTTTATCAATACCAATAGTTTGGTAGTAGCAACAGCAAAGCAGCAGCAGCAAAACAAGAGCAATAGTAACAGTAGTAGAAAACAGTAGGATATGAGCGCGGTAGGCATAGGGATGGGTGGATGGGCGTTGTATGGACAAGTCTAAACATGTAACTTCAAGATCTAGGGCAATTGCAGATAAATAAGAATAAGCATCCAAGTACTAAACAATCATAGGCATGTGCTCCATATATAGTCATGCGTGCTCGCAATGAGAACTTGCAAAACATATTTTGTCCTTCCAGACCGTTGCAGCGGGGCCTCAAGGGAACTACTGGCAATTAAGGTGCTCCTTTTAATAGAGCACCGGAGCAAAGCATCAACACTCCGTGAACACATGTGATCCTCACATCACGGCCATCCCCTCAGGTTGTCCCAATTTCTGTCACTTCGGGGCCTTTGGATCCGAACAATGATATGTGTACACAACTTGTAGATAAGATCACAAACAATACTATCATAGTGATTCAACAATAAGTTCAGATCTGAGATCATGGCACTCGGGATCTAGTGACAAGCATTAAACACAACAAGTTGCAAAAAAGTCAAATAGCACTAATAGAGATACTAGGCACCATGCCCTAACAATCTTATTCGATTACATGATAGAACTCATACAATCCCTACCATCCCCATAGCCTACAGTGGGGGATTACTCACTCATGGATGGGGGAAACATGGATGGTTGATGGAGAGGCGTCGGTGATGATGATGGCGATGATCCTCTCCAAATTCCCTGTCCCGGCAGGGTGCCAAAACGGAGTTTCTTGTTCCGAATCACGGTTTTTGGTGGTGGCGGCGCAGCAGAACTCTTTCTGGAAAAACGTCAAACCCTCCTCGGTTTTTAGGTCAAGAGGCATCTTATAGGCGAAGAGGGAGGCCGAGGGGGTGCCTGGGGCAGCCACACCCCCTCTAGGCGTGGTTTGGGCCCACCTGCGCTGCAGGGGGTGTGGGCCCCTCAGGCCTCCCCTCCGTCTCGTATTATGGCTCCGTGAGTCTTCTGGTGAAATAGGATTTTTGGCATATTTTTCGGGATTTTTCCTGATAGTTGATTTTCTACACAAAAACTAGACACCATGGTAATTCTGCTGAAAACAGCGTTAGTCCGTGTTTGTTTCATCCAAATCACACAAGTTTAGAGGAGAAACAATAGCAAAAGTGTTCGGGAAAGTAGATACGTTTTGGACGTATCAACTCCCCCAAGCTTAGCTTATTGCTTGTCCTCAAGAAATTAAGTTGAAAACTGAGTGCGATAAAAGAACTTTCACGAACACATTTGCTTCATATGATGTATATATTCTCAGCACAGGAGTAGATACTTAGGAAATTCATAATAAAGAGTATGCAACTAAGTCTACTCAATAGTCAATGCAAGCTATGAAGAGAAACCAACTCAGTAATAATAAGTAGCATGAAACATAAACATAAGCAACATTGCAATGCTCATAAGAAGGTATGATAGAGTGGTATCTCGCTTGCCTTTATTTGTAGAACACAATATAAATGCCAAGGCACCTCTGAAGTTCAAGTGAAGACTAGAAGTAAAGATATCAGAGGTACAAGCATCAAAGTCATGACATAATTAACCAAGTTTTGAGACAAACACAAGAATGACAACTATGTTCTCAAGAAGGTGCTCATAGAAATAGTGGTGACTCAACAAGGAGGTGAAAAGGTTTTGAAAGGTTTCAAAGGCTTCCAAATGCTGAAAGTAAGGTACTCATTAGCTTTGAGCTCTCATTGCCCCTATCATAGGCATCTTTATATGGTTAATGGTGAAAGTGAGGTCCAATATGAGTTATATGCTTGACATACCATAAACTGGAAATCCCACGTCCCTTGATGTAGAGGGAGTGTCCCAACCTTTATTAATATAAGGTGGTGTCCCCTGTGTTTACAATGCTAGTCCCTGGATCAATAGCTAGCATCCACAGTTTAGATGTAATATCAAGAAACAAAGGTCATAATATAACTTTATAACCAGGAATAACATATGTTTATTACATCTTTACATAGCTCATTTGGCTATTACATTACATTGCAGCGGAATAACTATAGTCATGGGTCCTTCATCTTCAAAAGTGCCACAGGCAAATGTTGGTTGTAGACTTTGTAATCCTAATCAATCAATCTTCACTAAAATCAATCAAACCTGCAACATTACAAATTACAGCCACAAGGGTCAATACATTTGAATTGTATTGGAAAGTTTCACTGTTATGTATAATATGAGTGGATCCTATCAATACATGCATATTTGGCTAAGTAGAGTTTAAGGCTCATTTGCACAAAGCAATATTTTATCCTATCTTTTCAAAATGGTTTTGGTCCTTTGTCAAATCTCTTTTCCAAGAATCCCTTGAACTCCTTGGTAGACACTCAAGTGTTCAAGTCCTTGTCAAAATTCCCTTGAGCTCCTTGGTAACCCCAAGTGCATCAAGTTTTATAAAATCTCTTGAGCACCTTGGTAACCCCAAGTGCATCAAGCTTAACAAAATCTCTTTGAATTCCTTGGTACCCCCAAGTGCATCAAGTTTTTATTTTAGAAGTTGGAATGTCGAGATCTCCCATAGTTCAAACTTTAGTTGCTCAGTATTGTCCATAACTGGGGACACGGCTAAGTACTTAGATTTTATTATCTTCTGCAGAAGGAGTACACTTTACCCACATGTCACAATCCCATCCTTTTGCCACCAGTGGCCTACTGGATTAGTGCTCACCAAGATGGAGTACTGGCAGATTGAGAATGCGACGAAGTCTTTCCAAAGGGTCCTCCCATACACCATTGCTAGCTTGTCTTCAGCACCCATGAAGCATTCCAGATCCCCATGTCCAGTAAACTGAAGACAATGCATGGGTCTTCCCAATGTAGTTGACTAAGCCAGAGCCATAATAGCATGTGGTTGCACACGAAAGCCACAATTAGAGAAACATGTTCAATCTCTAAGTTTCCTGGGTGGTTTCCTTTGGAGCACAACACAAAGAGAATGCCATAGACATGGTTCCTTTTGTTGCCACCTTCTCCAAAACTTAAAGTAACCTTGGCCACGCAGGTGATTCATTGAGTCCTTGTTTTATTATATAAAACACAAGTCCTTTTCTCAATTCCATAAAATCTCAACATGTAACTCTTTTCAAAATATAGCATGGCTAAGCATGTGGCAACTACATTGTTTTCTCTAAGGAATGTATAGGGTATCCTATTAGGATTTAGCATAGCATAAGTATAAAATTTGTTTTCATGCATGTTTCAAAATCCACTAAGTATAATGAAAATAGTAGGACTATTAGATGATAGTGTAACTTGCCTTTTTGGTAGGGGAATGGTGGTTCACTTCTTGATCTTGCTAGTCTCACACTTTCTAACTTCACTACAAATCAATCAAGCAAACATAATATCAACAAGCATTCCAAACCATAGTCAAACAAACATAACACACACAAAAAACAAGAGAAACTAAGTCATGCATGGAAGCATGCAAAAGTTAGTTTTATTTTGCAAAGTAGGTTTTCACTAGGCTCTAAACTTTGTAAGGCTCAAGGTGGTCATTTTCCAAAGTGGCCAAGTCATTTGCAAAAGGGTTTTGCCCAAAAAAACCATTTTTAAATCCATTCATCATTTTATGTGGTAGAAAATGTTTTTATCAAACCCAAAACTTTTAGGTCTTTCACCCATTTAGTTTCTAACTCTCAAAACTTGGTGTTTATGGTCAGTAGGTTTGGTCCAAAATATTTTCCAAAAGTTTTTACACTAAAATCATTTTCATAACAAAACCATTATTTTTATTTGGCTAGAAATGGACTAAATCAATTAATCCATTCAAAACTTTACCAAATCTATTTTCAAAACCAAGGGTTGGTTCCTAGGGTCAGTGAGTTCACAACAAATCATTTTGCAAAGGTTTTAACCCTAAAAATATTTTTGAATCATTTTTCTAATCTAAACAAGCATTCAAAAGTATCTGCAAAAACATACATTCTAATGGATACTATTTGCTAAACCAAGGGCATGGTTGGCTAGGGCTTGTTCTACTGATTCCAACGATATAAAGTTTGTAATTTTTGGACGTGTGGATCCAAAGTTACGAAGGTTTGAAAATTGAATCTATAACAGATTCAAATCTATTTTTAAAATTAAACCTGGCCACGCGGCGCGTTCTGGTTGGATGATACCGGTTCGGGTGGATCGGCAACGTGGACCGCAGGATCTGAAGCGCATCGTGCGGCACAGAGGCATACGATACCTCTTCGCTTACTTTCTATCTCATCCATACGATCTAGATCTAACGGACGCAATCATCAGACCACTAACTGGCGGCGCTGCGCGGCGGTGGACGGCGGCGACGGTCAGGCAGCGGGCTAGCGACTGTTCTAGGAACCAAGGAAGACAGAGGGGGTGCTCACCGAGATCGTAGGAGGCTGGGGAAGCTCAACGTGTGGTCGACGATGCAGGAGGCGCACGGGAACGGTGGCGATTGCTCGTCGGAGACGTCGTCGGCGTCGGGTGGTTCTGTCCGCGGTCGAAGGCGACGCTGCGGATCGCCCTAAGGCAAGACAGGAGCATGGTTAGGTGCGTAATACCAAGGCAAAGTTGCTCGCATGATCGAGAAGCAGAGGGGCGGTCGGATTTCACCTGGGGAACTCGCCGGAGTAGGAGACAGATGGCGGCGCTCAGAGCTTGGTCGGAGTCGACGCTCAGGGACGCCCGCGGTCAAACGAGGGGCATGGACAGATGCGTCAGGAGGTGGGGAATCTCCTAGTGTGTTCAGGGAGGCACGGGGCGGTGTTGAGTCGCCGGAATCGGCACCGGACTTTGTCGGAGCAGAGGGTGGTGCTGGGCGCAATTCGGCAGCCTGGAGGCGTGCAAATGCGGGGTGATAGAGGGGAAATGTAGAGGAGGGATGAGCGTTTAAATGGGCGTGGTTGCAGCGAGGTTAAGGCGTGGTATTACTGCGTATTCAACGCCGGCGTAATTAGCAGCAACGGCAGGGCGTCGTCAGCGCGAGGAGGAAGAAGACGTGCTGGCTGCGTGGGTCCCTGCTGTCAGCGAGGAATGAGAGGGAGAAGAGGGTCCACCGGTCAGTCTCTTTGTGGGTTTGGGAGTTGGTGCGAACCGTTTTCTTTCGGGGAGGAGAGCTGGGCTGGTTTGTTGGGCTTCCTGGGCTGCTGGGTTGGGTCAGGTCCAAATCTATTTTTTTCTTCCAAATTGTTTTTCCTTTTCTGTTTTCATTTTCTGTTTTGAAAACCAAACAACCAATCAAACAAACAAAACACATCAAACATTCATCAAACTTTTCATTTGAATTTGGTTCTGTTTAACACATAAACCAAAGTCCAAAATGATATAATATTTGAAATCTTTTTAGGTTCCATTCATTAATTAAATAAAATGGACCATGGTTTATTTATCAAATAGGGTTTGATTGATTTAATAAAATCTCTATTTGAAATCTAATATTTTCAAAACCAAATCAGTAGGTTTTATTTGAAAATATAAAATACTTGGAAAACTTATTTTAAATAAATAAGTTTTGATGTTTTGGAAATAGTAAAACCTTTATTAATAAATCTTGGATATTGATTCCTTATTAATTTATTTTTAAACCTTTACTATTTTATCAAAACAAGGCATTTTATTTCATAAGCTTTGGCCAAGGTTTAATTTGGCTTTATAAAATAATCTTTAACAAAATTTCTATTTCATTTGAAAACAAAATCCTTTTATTTAAAGATAGTAATTCCAAAATATTTTATTTTCCTTTATCAAATATTTTATCTTTTTAAATCACTTTAGGATTTTATTTGCTCCAACTTGGTTTGAAGTTCCAATTGAGTTCAAAAAGTTTCTTCTGGCCCTGAAAATCAAACAAAGTTTTATTTTATCCATTTATTTTCACATTACAAGATTTGGAAAATCTTGGGATGTGACACTTGAGTACAAGGGCCGCTCCTCATGCTGCTCAACTTTAGTTACCTGTAAGTTCCTGTCATTGTAAATACATGCATATCATAGAGAACCACCAAGGGGTACCCCTTGCACATGATACAAGAGCTATCCCATAATCAAAATTACAAGGCAAGCAGACAATGAGCATCTCAGTGATCTTTTTATTTTCTATTTGCATAGGTTTTTATTAAGGATGCTTCACAGATTGCTCTGTATGGTTTTGCTGCAAGTTTCCACCATGATTAGGCATGGCTTAGGTTAGTGTCCTAGGCATTTATCTAACACACACACACATATATATAACTCCATGAACTCACAAGCTCCCCTTTTATTTCACACCGACGACATCCGCAAACAAAAGAGCATGATATCAACTGGATATATATCCATAAGTGTTGAAAGCGTTCCCCTTGACAGCACGGTTCTGCTAACTCCCAGTCTATAATTTGCAAGCATATAACTTTCATGGACAGTCACAATGGTTCAGATTTATTAAGTGCAAGAAATAAAGTGTGCCATCAAGTTCGTGAGAGCTTTACTAACTAACTTTCTCAAAATAGTCAAACATTTTATTTGGAAGAAAACAAGGCATAATGAATATGAACTGAATAGAAAATGATGCTAATAGGTAGGTATGGTGGACACTGCTGGCAATATTGGTTTTGGGGAGTTGGATGCACAAGGAGAGTTCATACTCAGTGCAAGTGAAGGCTAGCAATAGAGAGGGAGCGACAAACGAGAGAGCAATAACTGTCATAATCATGCTTGCAACAAAACCGGACTAATTATGGCATGAAGGTGATACAAGAACTCTGAGGCAAAATAAATCATCAAGTCTTACTGACTATTGTTTAGTCATATCCATGCGTGAGCATGTGCCAAGTCGATTCATATGAAACATTCAGAGGAGGATACCACAATATCATACCAAAATATGAATAGAACAATGCAAGCAAACATTCATATGACATGCTACAAACTAATAGCAAGATGGAGCTAATCACAAGAAAGCAAGAACTACTAAGCATCCATAAACAACATACACCTTACATGAACAGACTAAGCATGCTCACAATTATGAGTATATGTACAAAAATGAAAACAAATAGAGTTCATTACCAGCCTCTTACCACGCCTCAAGTTGTCTTAATCTTCATTATTGCCCTTCACTTGTGTGGCTTGAATAATAACATGAAACCAAGACTCCTTCCTCACGATGGACTTTTATTGGCTCAGGTACCATCAAATCACATTGATTTAGTGGGTATGCACTCATCTTCCTTTCTGAAATTTTTAGACAAAAATCAAACCAAGTGATTTCCAAGTTGGTAAATGATGAGAAACTACTATAGGAACTTGCTAGAGGCCTACACATCCATCAAAATGAAATCTCTAAGCATAGAACAAGCATGCAAGCTCACACAAACTGACACCTATAGCAGCAAAATACACAAGAGGAGGAGGAACATACCAAGGAGCAATCCCTCCAAAAATCATAAGCAAAGATGGGATGAGCAAGGAGATCGAAAATCGGGAGCAAGAACATCAAGAACTCGAGCTTGAGAAAGTTTTCCGATGTTTTTCGGGAGACAGAAAGAAGGTGGCAGGAAGGAGGCAACTTGGAGGGCCTCAGGTGGGTCCCACCCATGCCAGGCGCGCCCCTGGGGCTGGCCGCACCACCAGGGGGTGTGCTGGCCTAGGGGGGCCCCTGGGCCACTCCAGGTGTCCCTCTGCCCCTTTTTCGAGGAAAATTTTAATATGAATTTTCTGGAATTTTTCGGGAAACTTTATTTTTGGCCAATTTTCAAGGTATGAAAATTGATTTTCTCGCAGAAAAGATTTTTTAGAAGAAGCAAAAGCAAACCAAAACCAAAACTAAAGAAGTTCTAAGACACTCTAACAAGCAAACAACTAGCAGAACCAAAGCTAACAAGAGAAAAAAAGACTAGGAAGGAGAAAAGTAAAAGTGAGAAAGTATAACCATAGCGAAAACATTATTTTGTTCATTAAAATCCTTTTGTTAACAAGGTTGATCAGGTCTTGTTACCAAAACTATATTATATGAAACAAAAATTTGCATTCCACAAAGTGATTATGTTACCTCAAACTTGATAGCAATGGTCCCAATCATAATAGTTTCAAAACTTTCTTGTGGAATGGGACAATATATTTCTCCAACCTTGATGCTCTCAATATTTTCAATGGAGTTTAGACAATATCTCTTAGCAACCTTCTTGGGGAAATAAACAGTATGCTCTTTGTCATTAATATTAAATGTTACTTTTCCTTGATTACAGCTGATGACAACACCTGCAGTATTAAGAAAAGGTCTCCCAATAATAACAGACATACTATCATCTTTAGGCATTTCAAGCACAACAAAATCAGTTAAAACAAAGCAATTATGAGCCACCTGAATAGGAACATCCTCACATATACCAATAGGAATAGTAGTTGACTTATCAGCCATTTGCAAAGATACATCAGTTGGTATCAACTTTTCTAGCTGGAGTCTCTTGAAGAGGAACAAATGCATAACAGTAACTCCAACTCCCAAATCGCATAAAGCAGTTCTAACATAATTGTTCTTAATAGAGCAAGGAATAGTTGGTATACCTGGATCACCAAGTTTCTTTGGAACCTTACCATTGAAGGAATAATTAGCAAGAAAAGTAGAAATTTCCTCATTAGGAATCTTCCTTTTATTAGAGACAATATCCTTCATATACTTTGAATAAGGAGGCAACTTAATAGCATCAGTCAAAGGAATTTGCAAAAATAAAGGTTTCCTCCACTCACAAAACTAGTTGTAGTGTTGTTCCTCCTTTGACTTGTGTTTCTTATTTGGAAAAGGCATAGGTTTCTGCACCCAAGGTTCTCTCTCACTACCATGTTTTTTAGCAATAAAATCTTCCTTAGTGTACCTAGTGTTCTTAGTGTGCTTCTCAGGTTCTTCCTCAACTTCCTCCTTATCAGGAGCATCATTTTTATCATTACTACTCTCAGTTTCAGCATTAGAGACAGATATACTATTAGGATCTACAGCAGGTTCAAGTGGTTCCTCAACTATTTTATGTTTCTTTTTTATTTATCTTACGAGGACTACCAATACTCTCACCTTGTTGAGAATCCTGCTCAATTCTTTTACGGTGTCCTTCAGGATATAAAGGATCTTGAGTAGCTATACCACTCCTAGTTCTAATTCCATAAGCATGTTTATCTCCTGATGCATTAACTAGCATATCCTTTTGTACCTTAGCAAGTTGATCAATTTGGGTTTGAACCATTTGAAAGTGTTTACAAGAATTTTAATATCATTAGCAGTTCTTTCCATAATATCTTTCAACTCATTAATAGCTCTAGAGTTTTCCAATAAATGATTCTGAACATGTTTATTAAAATTACCTTGTTTAACAATAAATGTGTCAAGTTCCTCTAAGCATTTATTAGGAGGCTTACCACAAGGAATAGCACCTTCATCAAAGTGGAGAGAGTGTACCTCAATAGTAGATGAGTGGGGAATTGGCTTACATAATTCTTCTATAGGAGGTAGATTCTTCACATCTTCAGCTCTAATACCTTTCTCCTTAAGACATTTCTTTGCTTCTTTCATCACTTCATCATTTAATGCAATCATTCCCCTCTTCTTTGGTGTTGGTGTTTGAACTAGTTCAGGCACAACTGGTTCAGGAGTAATAGGCTTAGGTGTATTTAGCTCAGTTGAAATCCAGTCATCATAATTCTTGCTTATTTTAGCCACTAATTCTTCAGCATCTATAGGAGTTCTTTTCCTGAAAACACAATCAGCAAAGCTATCTAGGTATGTCCTAGAATCATCAGTTAGTCAATTATAATAAATATCAAGAAGCTCATTTTTAGGTAATGGACATCCAGGATGTGCATGAATCAAGGCACAGAACCTTGTCCATGACTCGGGCAATTTCTCTTCTTCTCCATGTTTAATATCAAAAAGTTTCTGCAAAGCAGCATGTCTATCACTGGGAGGAAAATATTTCTGGAAGAAAGAAGCAATCAAACAATCAGGGCTATCAATGGAACCAGGAGGTAATCTATTAAACCAAGCTTTAGCTTCTCCTTTTAGTGAAAAAGGGAAGATCTTAGTAACAAAGTACTTGCGCATCTTAAAATCATCAAAGAGTAAAGTACTCATAGTGGAAAGATCATTCATATGAGCTACAACACTCTCATTTTCAGTCCCACAAAAAGGTTCTTTCTCAACAATGTCTAAATAGGATAAATCAAGAGAGAAATCTTAATCTTTATCTTTAATATCTATGGGAGAGGTGGCAAACTTAGGATCAGAGGACAGTTTAGGAATAATGGTACGTCTCTCAACGAGACTCTTAATAGCACTATCACCATGTGTGTTTCAGCACTCCTCAATAAATTCATCAGTAAACTCAATGTAACCATCATTAATATCATATCTCTCTCTAGACTCATGTGACCTAATAGGTGTAACAGTGTCTTCACTAGGAGTTTCAATATTTCCTAGATTAGCCATAGTAGCATCTAGGAAAGGACCTAATGAACCACTCGCATCAAGCATAGTAGAAGTAACATCATGAGTATCAGAAATAGTTTCAGATTCAGCAGTAGTAGCAGTATGTGTAGCATGAGTATGTGGTGGTGGTGTAACAAGCTTACTTATAACCGACAGTGAATCAAGAGCAGCAAAGGTGTTTAGGACTGTAGCTCTTGTAGTGGATGGTAAAATAGGAAATTTTCCATCACGAGACTTCCCCATGATGAAAGGAGTAGCAGTGAACAATAGTAGATCCAAGTGAACTTACAAATAAAGCTATGCTCCCCGGAAACGGCGCCAGAAAATAGTCTTGATGACCCACAAGTATAGGGGATTGCAACAATGTTCGAGTGTAGTATTACCCAATTTATTGATTCGACACAAGGGGAGCCAAAGAATACTTGCAAGCCTTAACAACCGAGTTATCAATTTAGCTACACCTGGAAATAGTTCTTGCTCACAGAAGTTTATCAGTAGCAACAGCAAAGCAGCAGCAGCAAAACAAGAGTAATAGTAACAGTAGTAGCAAACAGTAGGATATGAGCACGGTTGGCATAGGGATGGATGGACGGGCGTTGCATGGACGAGTCTAAACATGTAACTTCAAGATCTAGGGAAATTACAGATAAATAAGAATAAGCATCCAAGTACTAAACAATCATAGGCATGTGCTCCATATATAGTCATGTGTGCTCGCAATGAGAACTTGCACAACATCTTTTGTCCTTCCAGCCCGTTGCAGTGGGGCCTCAAGGGAACTACTGGCAATTAAGGTGCTCCTTTTAATAGAGCACCAGAGCAAAGCATTAACACTCTGTGAACACATGTGATCCTCACATCACAACCATCGCCTCAGGTTGTCCCAATTTCTGTCACTTTGGGGCCTTTGGATCCAGACAATGATATGTGTACACAACTTGCAGATAAGATCACAAACAATACTATCATAATGATTCAATAATAAGTTCAGATCTAAGATCATGGCACTCGGGCCCTAGTGACAAGCATTAAGCATAACAATTTGCAAGAAAGTCAAATAGCACTAATAGAGATACTAGGCACCATGCCCTAACAATCTTATTCTATTACATGATAGAACTCAACCAATCCCTACCATCCCCATAGCCTACAGCGGGGGATTACTCACTCATGGATGCGGGAAACATGGATGGTTGATGGAGAGGCGTCGGTGATGATGATGGCGATGATCCTCTCCAAATTGCCCGTCCCGACATGGTGCCAGAACGGAGTTTCTGGTTCTGAATCGTGGTTTCTGGTGGTGGCGGCGTAGCGGAACTCTTTCTAGAAACATGTCGAACCCCCCTCGGTTTTTATGTCAAGAGACATCTTATAGGTGAAGAGGGAGGCCGAGGGGGTGCTTGGGGCAGCCATAACCCCTCCAGGCGCGACCTGGGCCCACCCTGTTGCAGGGGGTGTGGGCCCCTCAAGCCTCCCCTCCGTCTCGTATTCTGGCTCAGTGAGTCTTCTGGTGAAATAGGATATTTGGCATATTTTCCAGGATTTTTCCTGATAGTTGATTTTCTGACAAAAACTAGACACCAAGGTAATTCTGCTGAAAACAACGTCAGTCCATGTTAGTTGCATCCAAAGCACACAAGTTTAGAGGAGAAACAATGGCAAAAGTGTTCGGGAAAATAGATATGTTTTGGACGTATCACCCATGAGAGACCTTAGCCTTGTTGCACAACCGAGTCATGATCTTGTCCACACTTCCTTGGTATGGGGCCCAGTCTAATATCCAAGCCAATCACTGTTCCTCTCCGCGACTCCATATGTCTGCAGGATCCTTCGGGCCGAGCTACATCTCCGTTAAGCCCCCTCCCAGGTAAGCTATAACCCTAATGAGTTCCTGAAGACTCTATGAGCCGGTTATGCCCCTGGCATGCTCCATAAAGGTCTAACTATACCTCTGGCAGCTACTCACAGATAATATAGACACCAAAATCGTGGGGCCTAAGGATGCCCACCCATATGCTGGATCCTCGCAAGGAAACATAGCATCATGTTAAGGTCTTCTTGCCTACATACGGAAGGAAGAAGATCCAGATGACTTCTCCATCCCATTCCAAATCTCAAGGTTAACACGTAATATACAACACAAGAATCACTGGTGACATTGGTTGTTAAGTCCTAGATAATATGTTCCTTTACCACCGGAACTTTCATAGTAGGTTATTACCTTCTTGGTAAATAACCCATAATCATATTATTATGAAAATAGTGTTTTCTGACCTTTTTGAAATGCACGTGATGATAACACTGGATTTGCAAAATATTTTATAGAAAATAACCAAAGGACATGAGCAAGTGTGAGCTTGCCTTTTGTGATTACAAGATTATGCACTCATGGTCTTTGAGACAATAAAAGATCCAATATCTAAAATCGGCATCATTGGTCTAATAAGGACTAATGTTTAAAGAAGCAAGATGCTATTATGCATAAGTAATGTAATGCAATTTTATAAACTCGAATCCCCGAGATAAACGTTGATCTAGGGTTTGGAATCTGGAAATGGTTTCTTTAGAATGTGTTGTCCTTTTAGATAAGTTTCTCACTTGTGCTTCTTATTAAGGCTTGTGAGTGTGGGATCAACAAGTAGGTATAATAAAGTACATAAAAATAGAATACTCAAGTGTGGAATGTATCCAAAGACTGTGTATATAAGGGTTGTTCATCTTTTAGAGTTTTCATAGGAATGCTTATGTCTTGCTTTATAATGTATCTTAAATTAATAAATTTTTGAAGAGAAGTTTACTTAACTAAACAAAATCATATAAACCTTTATTTAATATTCTTAGGGTTTCTAACTAACTATAGTTATCAAGGAAGAAGTATTTACTTCATTTGAATAATGACAACATTAGTAGTTGAGACTTATCAACCTTCAATGGTATTATAATTTGTTTACTTCATAATGTTTCTTAGGGGTTAATTAATAGTGGTAACACTTCTATTTGCGTAATAGGTCCCTCTCATTATGATTGAATGGAATTATTTGTTTCCTTGCAAATGAATGGTTATCATTTATAAATATGGAAACAATATTATTTAACTACTTATAAAGTATCTTTGGATTTATAGTATGTTTATAAACTCGTGGTTGAAGTAATGGTTAAATGTTTTAATAAGTTCAAAATAATAATCTTGAGGATTGTATATTTGATAAACTCCTTTTGGGAAATACTACACTTATTTACGAATGATAATTCATCAAAAATTGTAATTAAGATGGTTTGGACTATATGAATTTCATGCTATCAATACTTAATACATACTATTATTAGACCTTAGATGTATAATTTTTATAATTACTAGCAATTTTTATTTATCCTTATATGAATTTTCAATTAAGGAAATAAGTTTAAAGTCAAGTTATTAGAGTATTAAATTTTTATTTACCTCGAAAGTGAAAGATTATAATTTTAATATGTAGATATTATTTTTGTGGTCATTTTGGTATATTTATGTATTTTTATGATTTTTAAATATTAAAATATGATTTTTATAAGATTTATTACTTTATAAACTCTTAATAAATAATAAATATTTGGTTAAGTGAGATAATATTTTATGTTTATAGTTTTACATTGTAGTTTTTAATTTTCCAAGAATTTTAGTATATTATTTATATTTTTCACATTTACCAATATTAAAATTTGAATTTTCAAAGTATTATTACATATGAGATCTCTATAAGTAACAATCATTTAAATGGTTATCATAGCAATGTTTGATAATAAAGTTAAATTTTAGATTTTATTTTTTTGTAAATTTTCATATAGTAAACATAATTTTTCTGAATTATAAAACAAAAGATATTGAATTTATAAGTTTTATTCATTTCCTAATTAAATTTTAAATAGGGTAATACTTTTTATACCCAGACTAAATCTACCCGAAGTCAGTGACCCGTGGGCCAGTGGACACGTTGGCACGCCACGTTGGCGTGGACTGGTCAACACACGACCCGGTCAAGGATGGCACGGTATGATGTCATCGTGACGTCGACACGGTGTTGATCCTCATAGAATGAAGTTCACTCGCGCACGACTGTGGGTAGGCTTGTTGGAAAGAGGACGATGCGAGGAGCCTAATAGTGGTTGTGCCACCCACTTTTGGTCAATGGAGCTACTCCGACGACCAGCAACTATGGTGGCCGATGGTGGTGCACGGCGGGACAATAATACACAACAAGAGGAAGAGATTGGAGGGGTCATGAAGGACCGGTAGCTCACCCTGATGACGATGAAGAGGTCGAGGAGGCGTGGGGTGGTCAGACGACGACGAATCAACAGCGATGGCCTCTGTCGGAGTCGGGGAAGATGGCTTGATTCCGTCGGCTGGGAACCTTCCTGGATTGCCTCCTTTTGCAGGAATGATCCTCGAGGAGAGGCAGAGCTCAATACATATATGGCTAGGCACGGGGATGCGCAGAGCGACGGCGATAAGCGGCTCCGGTGTGACTAGGGTTTCGGCTCGGTTTAGGGAGGAACAGAGAGAGAGAGCACGAGAGAGGATTGATCAGGATGAGGATGAGACAGTGTGGTGTCATCGTGGCCTCCTTATCCCCTCCGGGTGCCAGCAGCACGGATCTCCACGTCGGCGAGCGGCGGCGCGCACGACACGTAGCTGCTTCGGGAGCGTCACAAGGTGGACGACAATGATAGTAGCAACGAAACGGTAAGTGGGACGGGCTGGTACTAGGCCATAGCGAGACGAGTGAAGTGAGGCTGCTGCTGCATGTGAGTATCAGATAGCATGGAAATCTTCTAGGCCATTGGCCGGTTCTGTCTGTTGATTCTTTTTCTTTTACCTTTTATAATTCTGTTTCTTTTATTCTTTTGCAATTTCCTTTTGAACTAGAATTTCTATAAGATTTCAAATAAAAAATCTCTTGTAAGTATCCTTGTTATTTCAGAGGTCATGATACTAGTTGGTTGCCCTAATCTTGTTGATGTATTTCAATATCCATCAATATGTAGAAAATTATTTATTTAATAAAGTAAATAAGATTTAGGGTTTTAGTAATTTATTTATTATATGAAAGTCTTATAGAAATGTTCTTATTTTCACCATGATAATTGTAATGATAATGATTTAAGTTGGTGAATGATATGCATGGAATGTATTCATACTTGGCACTAGTTATCAACCATATTATATGTTGGTTTTAAATTTTAGAGTCCTTAAAGTTTGAAACTTCCTTTTTACTCAATTTCTTCAAAAATTCCATTCATAACTATTCTATTTACTTTCAAAGTAAGCATGGATATTTTCTTAACTAATGGTTCATTACCATATAAAGTGTGGTTATTGTATTGGTAGAATTTATCATATAAGGATTTGTAGCAAGAATTACTTAAGTGATCAATATGATTTAGTGCCATGTATTAAGCCAGGGTTTTGAGCTACAAATACTTACTATAAGTGTTATGGGATTTAATATACTTATCTTCTTTAATGAATATGGTTAAAGATCAAGGCTAAGGGCACATTGCCTATAAGTTTGTGATAATGGATAAGATCTCAATCTATATAAGATGGTAGGATGGTTTCCTAAAGTGACTTATGATAAAGAGTTGATATTTATGGTGTATAAGCACATGTGATTTTAATGTTTTGAAATGACAAAGATGTGTTTAAGTGATTTGCTATAGAGAAGTATTCATACAAGTCATTGGGGAATAGGGTGATGGATCAAACATATGAGATAGATATTAAGTTTGGTTATAGAATTAAGGTTGAGTGTTTACCAAGAATTCCTACCTTCAATACTTCATAAATATGGACTTCTAATTAAGGAATTCCTTTCCTAGATATACTACAGTTGGAGATATGCCCAAGAGGCAATAATAAAGAGGTTATTATCATATCTTCATGCTTATGATAAAATACCATGCTATAATTGTATTAACCGGAAACATTAATACTAGTGTGATTTGTAAACATAAAAGAGTCCCTAGTAAAGCCTCTTGTTAAACTAGCTTTTTGGTTAATATATGATCATGGTTTCCTGATCATGAACATTGACATGTTATTAACCACAAGATCATATCATTAGGAGAATGGTGTGATGGACATACTCCTATAGATAAGCGTAGCATAAAGGTCAAGTCATTTAATATAGTTCAGTTGCTATAAGCTTTCAGATACATACTATCCTAAATCCTTCGACCATGAGATCATGCTAATCACCATCATTAGATGGATGCTTTGATGACATCAAGCACCACACCGTAACTGGGTGGCTATAAAGGTGGCATTGAGTGTTCAGAAAGTATGTGTTGAGGCACATGGATCAAGAGTGGGATTTGTCCATCCATATGACAGATAGATATACTCTCGGTCCTCTCGGTGGAATGTCATCCAATTATCTTGCAAGCATGTGACTGGCTCACAAGGGATCACATATCATGGGAACGAGAAAAGAGTACTTATCGGTAACGAGGTTGAACTAGGTATGCAGAGATACCGATGATTAGACCTCGGATAAGTAAACTATCGCGAGACAAAGGGAAATTGGTATCGTATGTAAGTGGTTCATTCGATCGCAAAGTAATTGTTGAAGTATGTGGGAGCCATATGATTTTCCAGATTCCTCTATTGGTTATTGATCGGAGAAGTGTCTCGGTCATGTCCGCGTAATTCACGAACCATAGGGAGAGACACTTAAGGATTCGATGTTGTTTAGTAGATATGGAATGTAACTAGAGAGACTGAATGTTGTTCGGAGTATCGGATGGGATCCGGGATATCATGAGGAGATCCAAAATGGTCCGGAGAATAAGATTCATATAAGGAAAGTCCAATTCCGGAGTTCGGGAATGATTCCGATGATTTCATCGGAGAGGTTCTAGAAGGGTCTAGAAGGTTCACCGGACCGGAAGGGGAAGGGAACATGAATGTGTCATGGATAAGTGGAATGATTGGATCATGTACTAGGTCACTTGGTTGGGCATTAGCAAGAAACAAATCAAGCTCCAAATTGAAAGTCAAAAGGCAAGTTTGAAAAGTCAAACTGGGAAAATGTGTCCTGGTGGAGGAAGGAAAGAATCCTTCTTTCTCTCCACCACAAGCCAACAAGGAGAGGGAGTTGGGGAAGGATTCAAACTCCCCTCTCCAAAGCTGCCCTCCCTCTCATAAATAGAGCGGAGGGGGTGCCCCAAGGCCACACACAACCAGCCCCTCCCCACACCACCGCCATAGCTCCGCCGCCGCCCTAGCCGCCGCCGACTCCACCTCCTCCTCTCTAGCCTTCTAAACCCTAGATCGCCAGAAACCCTAGATCCACCATAACCTGCTCCGGCTTAGGCGAAGCCCTGCAGGATTTTCCCTCTACTTCCGACACCACGCCGTCGTGCTGCCGGAATCGCAAGGGGAGAACTACAACCTCCGCTGCCTGCTGGAACTAGGGAGAGGAAGGTCTTCACTGAGTACCGAACGTGTGACCGACTGCGGAAGCACTGCCAGAACGCAACGCTGGAAGGATCGTCTACGCGATCTTGAGATCGGCAAGTGTACGACTACATCACCCACGAGAATCTGATGTCGTTAACCGCTTTGGAATCTTCGAGGGTGAGTACTCTAATCGACTTGTTGCTACAATCTAGTAGATAGATCTTAGATTGTTTTTTTTCATGCGGTAGAAATTTTTTGTTTTCCATGCTACGAACCCCTATAGTGGTATAAGAGCCATGTCTATATGTAGATCTGTTGCACGAGTAGAACACAATGGTCATTGTGGGCATTGATGATTTTGTTGTCGATTGCTTCTTGTGTACTTTGCATCTTGCGGGATGGTGGGATGAAGCGGCCCGGGCTAACCTTACATGACATCTTCATGAGACTTGCTCCACGCTTGACATGCAACTTGTATTGCATAAGTGGCTTTGCGGGTGCCTGTTTCTCCCAACATAGTGAAGATTCTATTTACAACGGGTGATTGACAATACTAGTATCAATGTTGTGGTTCTTGTTCGTAAGTTAGAACGACACTTGATGAAAGCCCCAAACCACGTAAAACATGCAAAGAATATTATATGCGTCTAACTTTGTTTTGCAGGGGTGTGCTGTGATGTGATATGGCCATGATTGTGATTATATATGATGTATGCAATGTTCCTTATTGTAAGTTGGCAACCGGCAGGAGCCATATGGTTGTCTTTTAATTTCGTCTAGACCTGCCCTATTATTCAAAGTAGTTGTAATAGTTGATGCTGGTGGACGGTAACCATGAAGCGGCGCCATTGACCTTGACGCCACGCCGGTGATGAGGGAGATCATGTTAGTGCTTGAAGATGGAGATCCGAAGCACAAGAAGAAAGGCCATATCATATCACATATTTTGAATTGCATGTGATGTTAATCCTTTTATTCATCTTGTAATGCTTAGTTCACGACTATAGCATTATAAGATGATCCCTCTCACAAAATATTAAGTTATAGAGTGTTTGTCCTTAGTAGACATCGTTGCCAAGCTCGTTGTTTCGAAGCACCACGTGATGATCGGGTGTGTTAGATTCTGCGAGTGTATACAATGGGAGCAAGCCAGATTTGCTCATGACGAAACTAAGGTTAAATCTTGACGACCCTAGCATGTACAGACATGGTTTCGGAACACGGAATACCGAAAGGTAAAGCATGAGTCATATAGATGATATGATGAACATGATGATTGTTCTCCTTTCAAACTATGTCATATCACGTGATGATCGGACTTGGTCTAGTGAATTTTGTTCGTGTGATCACTAAAACAATGTGTGGGATATTGTTTTGAGTGGGAGTTCAACAGCAATATGATTAAAAGTTTAACACTATTTATCATAAATTAAATCAAAGTGAATTTGCATAGTTGTTGTAGACATTGGCATCTGTTTACCACCTTGCGCTTAGTTATAATTGAGATAATAGAACTATAGAATTATGGTTAGTTACTTTACGAACTGATATCGTATTGTTTTGAAGTGTTAATCTAAAGTTTAAAAGTCCTATTGCAAACTTTCAGTAAGTTCCGGTTACTCCGTGAAGTTTAATAATTGGTATTAAATCAAGAGTAACAATTCCAGTATTAGTATATAAGTATCATGTTTATCTACATGATTCTTGATATTCAAACGATTGTTTTAATATCAAGGTTATTTAGGAGCTGAAAGAATTGTTTCAGAAACCATCATATGTGGAAGATATTGCGATATCTGAAATAATGTTTTGATTACAACATGATAGAGTATAATATGGCAAAGTTTATGTTCTCCTATTTGATGAGAATTTGCAAAAGGTTGGAGATGCTGGTCGTCCTAATCCTCCAAAAGGTTTTGGAGAGCAACATTATACTCACAATTCACCGTTATAAGCTAAAGTAGTTGATCATGAATAGTTCCATGATAAGGATGAATATTTTATGTAGGTAAAATGTTTACTTCACTAAATGATTACTAAATAATTGTAAGATCCCTCCTTTGTAAAGGAAAAGGATCCCTGTGATTGCAATGCTAGTCCCTGGATCATTGCTAGCATCCACAGTTTAAGATGAAGTACACAGATACAAAGGTCATTTATTACATTCATTCCAGAGATAAAACATAGTCTTTTACAACTCAGGGCCATAGGCCTAATACAAGAGTTTTTGGAATAAGTAAATAAACATAAGTCTTCATATTCATGTGCCACAGGCAAGCATGTTGAGTGTAGACTCATGACTCCTAATCTTCATCGGAGTAACCTGCAACATCACAAGTTACAGCCACAGTGGGTCAATACTTTGGAATAGTATTGGCAAGTGATACCTTAGTAAATTTTTAGGTGGACTATATTACTATATGCATTTTGGCTAAGTGTAGCTTGGCTTGCTTTGCTCAAAATAGGTTTTTCCTATTAGTTGAAATCACTAAGTTTTTCTTTGTCAAAAACTTTCCCAAGAAACCACCAATAGACATTGGGGTCCTTCACCCTTGTTCACCCACAAGTTTTACTTAGAAGTTGGAGTGATGAGATTCTTGTAGCTTCCATGTCTTGATGCTCAAGTTGTCCATTGCCATGGACTTGGCTAAGTACTTAGATTTTCCATCTGCAGAGGTTGTGCACTTTCCCCACCAGACTTGGTTTCCCAAGACAGGACCTTTCAGAAGCCTTCCCTTAGCCAAATGGACGCGTTCCAACCTATCATCCCACTACCACCAACTGTCCAAATGACTAAGTTCTAGCAACCTATATGATCAAGGCAGAGCCCATATTGCCAAGTGGTTGCACTATAAGCTTCTCAACACTTGGCCTCCAAATCCCTTTGTGCCTGGGTGGCATACCACAAGTGAGATACACAAGCCATATCCATGGCCTTGTGTAACCACTCAACCAAAAAACCACCAATTCAAGTCCCAATCCACCCAGGAGGTTCATTGACTTAGTTGTTTTATTAAGAAAAACCTAAGTCTCATGACTTAGAAATATTTTCAACATAGCATGTATAAAATTTACCAACCCTTGTTTGCTACTAGCTAGGCTAAGCATGGTATAGTAACTTAACTTAGGAATTTTCCTAGCAATTCTACCAATTCTACATCTACTTAGGATTTCCCAACATATCATTTGGCAAAAGTAGCATGCAAGACTTAGCAAAATATTTCTAATGCTATACAAAATATAGGGATGAAAATAACCATGAAGTACCACTTGCCTTGGTAATGGGGAGAGTAGCACTCTTCACAATCACAGTCACTAGCAAAATCTACACCAAAATTTGTAGCACAAAGTTACACACAATTCATATACAAACAAAAATATGAATGCATGCATGCAAGAAAATGCTAAGTGATGATTTTTGAAAACTCCACCAAGCAAGTGTATGATACAGAAACATAACCAAGTCAAAAAGTTTGCTAACTAAACTTATTTAGCCCTAAACAAATTCTATACTCAAAATGGTCCTAAATATGTTTCTGTTTAAAAAGTCATTTTAACAGAAACTTTTTGTTAAACACATTGCAGAATCAGAAAGGGCTTGAATCACTGATTCCAACGGTATAAAATTTGCAAAAATCTAACGTGGGAATCTCAAGTTATAGCCCTTTGAAAATTGGATCTAAATCTGATTTGAATTCTATCTTTGAATTCAACCCTAGACACGCGTCAAATTTCTATTGGTGCGTACCGGTTCGCACCGGATCACCCTTCCGCGCCGTTGGATCTAACTATCGCTGCACAGCTCCAATCTATCCATACCCCTTCGGCTAGGATCTATCGTGTCCACTGGATCTAAATCGAACGATCCTAAGCAAAGGACCAACAAGTGGCGGCGCTAGCGGCGGCGACAGGCGGCGGCGCGCTCAGTCAGTGGCGGAGCCGGCGAACTAGGTCACGCGGGGAGGTGGGAGGAGGCTCACCGGAATCGCCGCGACGAGGAGATGCTCAACGTGTGCTTGGTTGGCGAAGGGGCGCTCGGAGTCGTCGCTGATTGCTCGTCGGAGTAGTCCCTGGCGACGGATGCTGCTGTTCGTCGACGTTGGCGAGGGTGCAGATCATGCCAAGGCAAAAGGAGCGGTGGGTCAGATGCGCAAGACGACGCTAGTCACGTGGGTGTCAACGAGAGGGAAAGGGGCGGTCGGAGATTACCACTGGAGATCGTCGGAGTTGAAGCCGAAGACGGTGGCGCTCAGTCGCTTGCGTTGCCGATGTTCTGGGTCACGCGCGGGCGAGCTAGTGGTACTGGGAGGTGCGCTCGGTGAAGTGGAGCCTGCTTGTGTGAACCAGGAGCAGAGGGGTGGTCGGGGTTGGCCGGAATTGTGGCCGCGGTTCGTCGGAGCAGCGAGGTCGCGGTGAGCAATTCTCGCAGCCTGGGGGCGCTCTGTGCTTGGGGTTTGGGGGAGAATGGAGAGGGGGCATAGGGGGTTTAAGTAGCAAGGATGTGGGCGAGATTTACTCGAGCATTGATGCGAATTGAAGCTGCGAAATCAACCAGGAAACGCCCGGCGTAATTTGGGGATGAACCAGTCGCGGGGTGGAGACGACGAAGGTCGTGTGGGCCGTGACTGTCAGCGAGAGAGGAGGAGAGGGAGTGGGTCCTGCCTGTCAGCGAGCTAGTGGATGCGGGGGCGAGTGAAAGAAAACGTTTCGCGGGGGAGGGACTGCTGGGCTAGCTGGGCCGAGTTGGGCTGGGTTGGCCAGATTGGCTGTTTGTTTATTTTTTTCCTCTTTACTCCTTTTCTTTTTCTGTTTGATTTTCTAGGAATGGTTTTCAAACTCCAATTCAAATAAGTTTGAATCCAAACCTTCTCTAGCTTTTTGTACAGTGTACCTTGCACTCAATAAGTGTCAAACACCTCTGTTCACTCAAACCTACTTGGGTCATTTGAAAAATAAAAATAAAACCAAGCCTTTAGGAGATATAATAATAGGCATAAATTTGGTTCTATTTCATACTTTGTTTTGAAACTTTGCTCAAGCTTTTGAAATCACTTAAGTTTGAACTCAAAACATTTCTGAATAAATAATAGTACCTTTCTCATTAGCAAGTAGCACAAAGGCTAGAGTATTCATACATCAAATGATGAGCAACATATGCTCCTGTTTTTGAAATGATTTTGAGATGAAACCCTAAATGATGATGGATGCATGGATGATATGCATGAGTTTTGAAACATGATTTTAGGGATGTTACAATAATGGAATTTGAAAGAACACCAAACATTTGATGATGGTGATCTACTTCAAAGTGCAAGTCCAAAGACATTGGTTTTTAACTATACATGCTTTGGACTATGTGTCATGTGTATGGCTCCACTATTGATGTTGATAGATTCTTTCAAACAGAAAAGGAAATACTGAAAGATAATCTCATAAATATATGGCAGAAAATAAAAGACCAGAATTATTCAACTTAGGTATATAGAGGATATACGTGTTATGGTTGTATTCTTTGCTTGTTAAATAATGTGGTTCTTAAGTATTAGATACTGAATTTGTTGGTGTGAATCGTCATACGAAACAACACAATTCATGAACTACAATGGCCTAAATAACCAGCAAAATAATATGTGAAGATGTTCATCGAGAATAAATTAAGGGTTATTGTGTTGCTCGTTGAAATCAAAGCTTGCCTTCAAGATTCGTTTTATCAGGTATTACGAGAACAAAAGGGTTGTTCAAATAATTGCCGTAATTCATAAAATATGGATGATTTACAAATATCGTTGGAGAAATCACATCCATAAAACTAGTGCTAAAAATGTCAAAAGACAAATTGATTGAAAGATCACTTAGGAAGTGACATCGCCATTTAAATTATATTGGAAAGAAAACATGAAGAAACTCAATGTGGATGGAATTTTGGAGTCTTTTGATTTTTGATCAAATGACGTTTGTGAAACTTTCCTAGAGATAATTAAAACTCTGTTCATAGGCCAAAAGAGAACGAATGACTAGATTATTAGAATTTGTACATATTTGATGTATGAAGTCCATTACGTATAGTCGAGAGCGATGGATTTCAACTTCATATGCTTTCTCCAAAAATTTGAGTGAATATATGAATATTTACTTAATGAGGATGAAGTGTGAAACATTTGAAAAGTTCATAAACTTTCAAGATGAAGTGCAAAATCAATGTAACAAGAAAATAAAGAATTTATGATAGGATCATAAAGGAAGATATTTGAGTTACAAGTTTAGCATAACACCTTAGATTTGAGAAATCGTTCCGTGGATTTGCATTTCCCGAAACACCATAAGAGTATGGAGCGTTTGAGATATGTAATGAAACCTTGTTTGACATGGTAAGATCAAAGATGTAATTCATAAAACTGCCATTATATTTTAAAGATTAAAAGCTTTAGAGACTACTGTTTTCCACTGAAAAGAGCTCCATCATAATCCGTTGAAATGACACCATATAAAGTTATGGTTTGGGATAAAACCCAAGTTGTCCTTTCTTAAACATTGGTATGCTATGCATAAGTGAGATGTTTAGGGTGTGTTTGGTTTTCTTCCCCAAGTAGCCCCGCCAAAAAATTGGCTGCCCATCAAATTTTGATCAGTGTTTGGATTGTATCCAAAATTTTGGCTGCCAATGAATGTCCACCCTTCCCGCTCACAGATTCTTGCCAAATAGTTGGCCAAATATGGGCTGAGGATTTCTTGACCAAAAAATTGGCTGCCAATTCTTGCCAAATATTTGGTAGGTCTAGTGTGGGCACCAACCAAACGCACCCTTACTATCAAAGTCGGATGAACATGTCTTTGTATGTTATTTCGAGTAATCGTTGAGTATTCCTCCATAACACCAAAGACAAAAATGTTTGTCGCTTAGAACGTCAAGTTTCTTTGAGAAGGAATTTTTCGTGAAAAGTTAAGTGGGAGGACAATAGAACTTTGATAATGTTAAACGAACCTTAGCTATATGTGCAAAGTTGTGCAGTGCCGAAAAGTATTCCGGAGGCAGCAACAATGCTCATGGCTCACGTGCCTCAAAGGTTGTGGTCATGGAGGTCTAAGTTCCTATTAAACCTAGTAGTTCGGGTAAACAATCAAATACTAGAATTTGAAAGTAAATCATTGTTGTTTGACAATGATGAACCTACTATATGCAAAGAAGCGATGATGGGCCCAGACTCCGTCAAATGGCTTGAAGCCATAGAATCCGTGATAGTTCCATACACGAGAAATCAAGCTTTGAATTTGAAAGACCCTCTGGAAAGGTGTAAAACCTTACAGTCGTATTTGGATCTATAAAGAAATAGACATGGATGTTTCACATCTATGAAATAGTCGACATGTTGGAAAATAGTTCACGACAATGTTCAAGCAGTTGACTATGACACGATTTGATCTTTCATAGCGATATTTAGTCTAGAAAGATTAATGTAGCAACCACTACATATAATTTTGTTATGTGGTAGTTGAATAAACAAAACAAGTTCTTCTAATAGAATGGTTACCTAGGACGTGTACATGATACGGTCCAAAGGTTTTTGTTAATTCAAGTGATGCTAAAAGCTTATGCAAATTTCAATTATTGAAATATGCATCGTGGAGTTGGAATCTTCACCATGATGAAACTGTTAAAAGAGTTTAAACTCATCGGAGATGATGAATATGCTTGCATTTTCAAGAAATTAAGTGGGAGCGCTAAGAAATATTTCTAATACATTATGTGGAAGACATATTGTTGATTGGAAATGATGTATCTTTTATTAACACACATTAAGAATTTCATCTCGATGAAAGACATAGGTAAAACCCGAATATTTGGATGAATATCTATATATATAGATTGAGATGCTAATATGGTTGTGCCTAAAGTACATAGATGATATATTGAATGAGTTAAATATAGAAATTACAAGAAAGGTTCTTGTCGCACATAAAGGATTGAATCGAAATTCAAGTGTATAGACACTTGGTAAGTGAAACAAAGATTCAAGTATAGATTGATACTTGATGTATGTAATCACAAAGAGTATTTATATCAATCATACTATGATATGTACAAATCCAGATATGTCCTATGCTCTAAATATTATGAGCATATACTAGAATGATTCATAAGATGATCATTGGACGATAGTAAGGATATTCTTATGATCTTTTGGAAGAACTAAGAATATATTATTTTTGTAGAGATGACAAATAAATGGTTAGTTCATTGTAAAAGTATTACATTGATACTAGTTTTGTCACA
Organism: Avena sativa; assembly: GCA_916181665.1. Classification (NCBI taxonomy): domain Eukaryota; kingdom Viridiplantae; phylum Streptophyta; class Magnoliopsida; order Poales; family Poaceae; genus Avena; species Avena sativa. Next base: position 227,654,014 of record OV702296.1, read on the forward strand.
ATGTACAAATTAAGTTCATCTCAATCTAAACTAAGGGTGGGACAATATAATGGAAAGTAAGTTCCATAATGGATTTGGATGAGTTCCAAAGTTAAGACATTGTGACAGATACTACAACAAAAGGCTAAGTATATGATTGCTATGATAGCAGCAAAAGAGGGCATTTGTGTTAAGTAGTTTGTTATCAAACTAGGTGTGGTTCACAGCGGGATAATACCATGAAGATATATTGTACGACAATATTATCAACATGTTTTAACCCCAAGGAACCAAAGGTCTCACCAAAGGACCAAATTTATACAAAGCCATCTCATTAGAGAATGAGTGATGCATAGAGACGCAAAGACATACAATTACACACGGACCTGTAAGTGTCGGATCCGAAGGTCAGTTGACCACTAGCAATCGTGTACATGCAACACCGGAAATCCATAGGTGTTGAATACACAGAGATTTGAAACTACATTATTGTCTCTAGTGCAAGTGGGAGACTATTGGAGATATGCCCAAGAGGCAATAATAAAGAGATTATTATCATATCTTCATGCTTATGATAAATGTTTACATACCATGATATAATTGTATTAACCGAAAACATTAATATTTGTGTGATTTGTAAACATAAAAGAGTCCCTAGTAAAGCCTCTTGTAAAACTAGCTTATTGGTTAATATATGATCATGGTTTCATGATCATAAACATTGAGATGTTGTTAACAACAAGATCATATCATTAGGAGAATGGTTGATGGACATACTCCTATAGATAAGCATAGCATAAAGATCAAGTCATTTAATATAGTTCAGTTGTTATAAGCTTTCAGATACATAGTAACCTAAATCCTTCGACCATGAGATCATGCTAATCACCATCACCGGATGGATGCTTTGATGACATCAAACACCACACCTTAACTACGTGGCAATAAAGGTGGCATTGAGTGTTTGGAAAGTATGTGTTGAGGCACATGGATCAAGAGTGGGATTTGTCCATCCATATGACGGATAGATATTCTCTAGGCCCTCTCGGTGGAATGTCATCCAATTAGCTTGCAAGAATGTGAATGGCTCACAAGGGATCACATATCATGGGAATGAGAAAATATTACTTATCGGTAACGAGGTTGAGCTAGGTATGCATAGATATCGACGATCAAACCTCGTATAAGTAAACTATCGCGAGACAAAGGGAAATTGGTATCGTATGTAAGTGGTTCATTCGATCGCAAAGTAATCATTGAAATATGTGGGAGCCATATGAATTTCCAGATTCCTCTATTGGTTATTGATCGGAGAAGTGTCTCGGTCATGTCCACGTAATTCACGTATCGTAGGGAGACACACTTAAGGATTCGATGTTGTTTAGTACATATGGAATGTAAGTAGGGAGACCGAATGTTGTTCAGAGTATCGGATGGGATCCGGGATATCACGAGGAGATCTGGAATGGTCCGGAGAATAAGATTCATATCAGGAAAGTCCAATTCCGGAGTTCGGGAATGATTCCGATGATTTCATTAGAGAGGTTCTAGAAGGGTCTAGAAGGTTCACCGGACCGGAAGGGGAAGGGAACATGAATGTGTCATGGATAAGTGGAATGATTTTATCATGTCCTAGGTCACTTTGTTGGGCATTAGCAAGAAAGAAATCAAGCTCCAAATTGAAAGTCAAAAGGCAAGTTTGAAAAGTCAAACTGGGACAATGTGTCCTGGTGGAGGAAGGAAAGAATCCTTCTTTCCCTCCACCACAAGCCAACAAGGAGAGGGAGTTGGGGAAGGATTCAAACTCCCCTCTCCCAAGCTGCCCTCCCTCTCATAAATAGAGGGGAGGGGTGCCCCAAGGCCATAGGGCTGGACTATCGAGTAGCTCGACTCGTTAAGACTCGGCTCGTTAAGGCTCACGCTCGTTATGGTTCGGATCATTAAACTCATTAAGGATAATGAGCAAAAAGTAAATCTTGGCTCGTTTCGTTAGATGTTAAGGAGCGCTCATGAGCTACTCGTTAAGAAACTGCATCAGCCTTAGACAAAAGCATACCAATAATTAAAATGACAGTTACAACCCCATATATAACAATACTTAAAGCGACAGATAATTATCAATAGAAGTGCCACACACTTGACCAACACTTGCTAATTCGCTGACACTTCAACAAAAAACGAGAAATATTCTGGATCAATCGGAAAAAATAAGGTTTTTGGATCGATCGGTATTTCTCAATGGGCCAGCTATTTGCCTTTGATGGGTTTCCATATTATACATGTAGCACATAAGTGAGCCATACCTTGGTTGTTACCGACCTTAACGAGTAGATCACGAACATCGTTAACTCGATCGTTTAGCTTGTTAAGGATATCGAGCAAAAATTGCAGATCAACTCGAATCATTAAGGAAATGAGTCCATTTCGAATGAGCCGAGCAAACGAGTGCTCGTTAAACTCGTCGAGTTTCAAGTTTTATGTCCAGCCCTACAAGGCCACACACAACCAGCCCCTCCCCACACCACCGTCGCAGCACCGCCGCCCAGCACCGCCGCCGGATCGTCGCCGCTGCCCTAGCCACTGCCGACTCCACCTCCTCCTCTCCGGCCTTCTAAACCCTAGATCGCCGGAACCCTAGATCCACCATAACCTACTTCGGCTTAGGCGAAGCCCTACAGGATTTTCCCTCTACTTCTGACACCACCCCGTCGTGCTACCGGAATCACGAGGGGAGAACTACAACCTCGGCTGCCTGCTGGAACAAGGGAGAGGAAGGTGTTCATCGAGTACCGAACGTGTGACCGACTGCGGAAGCGCTGCGGAACATAGTGCCGGAAGGATCGTCTACGCGATCTTGAGATCGGCAAGTGTATGACTACATCGCCCACGAGAATCTGCTCTCGTTAACTGCTTTGGAATCTTTGAGGGTGAGTACTCTAATCGACTCGTTGCTACAATATAGTAGATAGATCTTGGCTTGTTTGTGTTCATGCGGTAGAATTTTTTTGTTTTCCTTGCTATGAACCCCTACAACTACTTCTTCACATCTATCATCATATATTAATATGGTAAAATTAATTCGCATATATATCACCACTAATAAATTATCTACCTAAATTCATCTGCAAATCCAATGAGCTTGACACTAAAGCTCTATATGATCTCCTCATAGAGATAACTCTCATCTCTAGAATACTTCTTATGAATCCAAGTCCACTTGAATATTTACTCTCTTACTTCACAAATTACTTTGTAATCTCCATTATAAATCTCAGAAGCTTGTCACTGAAGCTTTTCATAATATTTTCATATCTATACTTGGTTATATCAAACCACTCTACTAATGATAACGTCCAATCCAACAAGTAGTTAATTTTGAATCCTTTCATACTCTTCATTTATCATCCATCACTAATATTCCTCCAATGGATGTATATATCAAATCCTACTTTCCTCAAATGCTTAATATCCTTTAAGAGGAATAATACTACTTCTATACTCAGAGTTGTTCTAGCATTAGCTCAGTTATACTATCTTATCTTTATTTACCTCAGTAACTCATACTCCAACTTCAAATTGGATTAATATGACTTGTCATGACTAACCTAGGATAACATATCTATACTAGGTTTTAATCATGTTCTCTCCACCATCGTCACGTATGCATGATATAATCATTCACTCTTAGTGACTTGAGCAGGATCATTATAATCCATTGATCATTTAGGGTTTAGGTTTGTAGTTAGCTAATCCAGGCTTTCATTATTAAAACATTACAGTTGTATTACTCCCTCCGACCCATAATAATTGACTTGAATTTGTCAAAATTTGAAACCTATATACTAAATAGTGTCTAGATTCATTCAAATCTACAAAAATGTGAGTCAATTAATATGGGCCGGAGGGAGTATCTTATCAGTATCTCTGTTTAACTAGAAGATATTATTCATTGACTATGCCTACTAGATCCAATAGGATTAATCCTTGGTAACTATCTTCAGAATTCATCCTTATAATCTTCTTTGTTACCACATTTATCTTTATTTCAAATAATTCTCCCATACAATCAGGAGTGAAATAACTCCATGAACTATCATATTGATTTGATTCTCTTCAAACACTCCCATCCTATAGATGATATCTAAAACTAGCATCCCTACTTACCTATATTTACTTATTTATCTAAAGCTTTAAAGCGAATGCTATGATAAAACAAGAGTTAATAGATCAAGAATTGATGAATCAATAGTTGATTTCTCAACATTGAAGAACAACAGATATTAGGACCTGTTTCAAAAGAGATGATAAGAATTGGTATGGAAAGAAAGATGTGTGATGAATGATCTTAACTTGATCTCCTTCCTACTCAATACAACTAAAGAGTTAAGGTTAAGTATTACCATGATACCCATCATAGGTATAGATAAGGATAAGATAGGTCAATATTTAGTTATTGAATTCTGGTTATTTGAGTTATATTGTAAACTTCGTATTCATGAGTTGTTGTAATGAATACTATGAGATGGTATCTTAAAGATCTGATATTAATAATTAAACAAGGTGTGGTGGTTTAGTTTTATTACATTTGATCTACCCTTAGATCAAATCATCTTTACCCAAAATACGATTTTAGCAAAGGTCATATTGAAACTTATCGCAATTAACTTGATGATCTACTTAAATTCCATCAAGTTGAGAGAAGCTTCAATCACTTTGACAAGTTTTGTTCAAAAGCGCGAAAATTATTCAGATTTTCTATGCATGAATGCAATGCACACATCTGCATTCAACTTATTTTTAAGCTCTAATGCTGGGATGTTACAGGTAGACATTCTCCAATGGCAATCACGTCATTCATGTGACTCATGCTTGATCTTTCGATCATCCATGTTTCGAGGCCATGTATGTACATGCTAGGCTCACCAATTCAACCTTACGTGTATCTGTTGTGCAACATGTCTTACACCCACCGTATGCAAACACAGATATGTCTGACATCTGATTGTCATGGCGTGCCTCATAACAGAGAACTTTCTTGGTGGTGCACATTAAGGGAGAAAATAATATTGGTGTTATATTAAGGGATCATCCTATTAATGATATCGTCGAGTATCCAATACTATCACAAACAAGATGCACACAATTAAATATCAAATGTAAATAAGTGTGACATGACATGGTCGTAGATTGCCGTGACATGATCTTTATCGTGCACTCTGGTGTGTGGTTCCAAGCCCTTGATGCCACCATTCTATTACTACTACTTAGTAATAGGAAAGTAAACTACTTTACCTTTTACTTTGACCATATCAAATCATTACCCCCCTGCAAAATAAAGTTAGACGACTCTACTTTATCTTTTGCATATTTTGCATGGCTGCAAAGGCTTTCGCATAAGAACCGTTTTTACCTACGAACATGAACCACAACGTTGATTAAATAATTATCGCTATTACACCCATTTCGGGGCCCTCCGTTGTAAATGGTTTACCAACTAATGCGAGAGAAATTGACACCCCCAAGCCACTTATACGGTGTAAGCCGTATGTCAAGTGTGGACCACTCTCGCATATGAACGTGTAATGTCGGTTGGGGCCGCTCCAATAAAGCATTGCTGGGGTATACGCAAGTAAACGTGAGAGGGTAACAATTATATGATCAACGGCCGCACAATCAACATGTGTTCTACCCGTACCATCATAACTATGCATAGATCAGTTCTGATACCACTATTGGGGATTTAGCACCTGAAAACAATAATTTTCCTACTTAAACCACAGACTTCCAGGATCTATCTAGGAGTAATGCAGTAACAGGAGGCACTTTTCATGAACTTACCAAGTTGAGGACCGAAAAGATTTGCCAACGTTCGGGAGAACATGGACAATGTAGTCGTACCGACGCCGACCTCAAGGTCGTTCTGAACTCTGATGGCTCCACTACCTCCATCTCCACTGGCTCCAATGACTCTGATGGCTCGAACTACTCCAGCTACACTAGTGCAGCGCCTCATAGGGGGTCGCACACATACGGTGCTTGACGACGACTCCCGGACTCTGATCTAGCAGAGATTGCGAAAGTAGATCTCCTGGATCCGAAATTCCCGTAGCGCAACTGCGCCTTGCAGTGAGTACTATCTCATTCGTGCATCCCTTACAGTGGGGCCATGGTCACAAGAGAGAAAGGGAGAGAGGAGGTCACTTAGAGGGACAAGCCTCAAAGCCTGGGATTTATTGGTGTGTTTAAATCCATCCCTATGCCCTCCTTTATATAGTGGGAGGGGAGCCCTCAAGTCCAATGCCTTAGAAATATGGGACTAAAGGATAGGAGGAGGTGGGAGGCCACCTTGGCTGGTCGTCCAAGGCCTGCTTGGGCCCCACGTGGGCACTAAGGGGCCCAACCATCCACTCCTTCCCTCTCCCCTTTGGGTGCCCTTCCTCTTGGGCCTTTTCCCCTTATGGAATTGGACCATTAGGCATGGCTTCCCACTAAATCATATTTAAATCATTAAATAAATATAAATAAATGTATAGTTTAATAATTAAAATATATTTACATATTATTTAATTCATGTTGAACCGGAACTTCTTCCGGAAACCCGCCGAACGTTCCTAGAACCCTTCCGGTTTTCCCTTCTCTTTTCTTCAGTGATTCCTATGATACCAAAACGATCTTCGGGCGTTGTGAAACCCTTAAGTGTGTTACCCTAATGGTTCTGGAACACTCCAGACATGTTCGAGACCCCTCTCGGACCAATGTACATTCCAGTAGAATCGTTGTCATTGAACCATTAAACATAGAGTTGTTTTCCCTTTGTTACTTTGATACTTTACATGTCCGAGACCTGATCAAAGACATCGCCATGTTGGGTTGAATATCATTACCGACAAGTACAACTTCACTCGTTTTGAGCCATGCCATCCCCGTGACCTAGTCACACGCTGCAGCTTTATGGATGTCATGTCTCCGAGTGGTCCCAGAGTATCTCTCAGTTACGCAAAATAACAAATCTCGCTCTTGACACATATGTGTCTACATGCCCCTCTGAATACCTGAAGACGCCTTTATGATCACCATTTTACCGAGTGACGTTTGATGCAAACAAGGCACTCTTGGGTGATAGTGATTAAATATGGTCTCACGGTCTAAGGAATTGGTTACTATGTTTTCCACTCATTGTAACGATGAACTTCGTGACTTGACCATGTTATAATTCTTGTGTTGGGTATGTCCATCACTTTCATTCACCTAATGAAATGACCCCATTGTCAATTGATATAAATGTCCATGATCGGAAAACGTTGATCATCGATTGACCAATGAACTAGTGTCTAGAGGATCACTAGGGACTCTGGTAGTTTACATATCACATGTGTATTGACGTTCCTATCAATACAGTTATAGCATGATATAAAATCTATTATGAACTTAATGAAATATGTCAATAATCTATATTATAATTTGCCTCTAGGGCATATTTCCAACAAGAGCTGGAATAAATAGTTAAATGGCTGATATGTTGCATGTTCTGAGGGATAAATTCATGAAATACTAGTCTGATTATAGTATATTTTTTATTTTGTTGTTGTCATTGATCCAAGCATTAAGTTCAAGTTCTTAATTTATTCCTACTCCAAGCTATATGATGAGGTTGATGCCCACTGAGACATTACGGTTGTTAGGAATCCATTGACCTTTTTATTTAATGAGTATGGTAGTGGCACATCTGCTAGTGAAAATGTAGCAACATCGGATTCCTCAAGTACTTGTGGACTTGGTGCCTTTGATGACTATGACCAGTATGTGGAAACAACAAGCTCATAAGAAGAGAAATCTGAATTGGATTTGTACTTGTCTGAATCTGTGAAGAGGCTGAATGAGAATGTTGATATCTTGGATTATTGGAGTAAGTCTTTAGTTAGGTATCTGCAACTAGCAAGAATGACACGTGATATACTTGTAATTCTAGTGTTAAGTGTTGCTTCAGAATATGCTTTCGGCTTGAGTAAAAAGGTTATAACCTCAAACCAAAGCTCACTTAAACCAAAGACGGTTGCGGCCTTAATGTGCTTGCAGGATTAGTATCGTTGCAAGATGCAAAAATAGAAGGTATCTACTTGACTTGACTACTTCTACCTTGTTTGTTTGCATTCTTATTTCTATGTTTGTGTTGCTAATTTTATTAGCCCAAACTATTATAGATCATGAAAAATAGAGGTGGTTGATCTTGGTGAACGGGAAGAAGGTTATCCGGAGGAAGAATGTACATCTCTAATTCACTATTTTTTTACATGGAAACTTGATACATTGTTTCATACTTATTCGGAAATTTTGGCAATTGTACCTTGTACAGAGTTGTTGTTGGAATGAGAAGAGAAGAGGAGAAGAAAGGTGGTGTCATGATCGTGGACTCTTATTTGTATTTTCCAAAACCTTGTATGGAATGTAATAATCGTGGAGTCTATTTATGTTTGCTCAAACCTTGTATGGACAGTTGTAATGCTGCTCTTGAAAACTGCTACTATTTGTGTTGTTCAAAACTGCCCCTGTTAGTGCTCTTTTAATGTTGTGTGTAGAGGTCCCAACCTTTAATAAGGTAGATATCCCTGTGATTGCAATCCTAGTCCCTGGATCAATAGCTAGCATCCACATTTAAGATCTAATATCAAGAAACAAAGGTCATAATACAACTTTATAACCAGGAATAAAATAATTCATTACATCTTACATAGCTCATTTAGCTATCTCATTACAATGCAGTAGAAATAACTATAGCATGGAGTCCTTCATCTTCAAAGTGCCACAGGCAATCATGTTGGTTGTAGACTTGTAATCCTAATCAACACACTTCACTAACATCAAACAAACCTGCCACATAATAAGTTACAGCCACAAGGGTCAATACATTTGAATTGTATTGGCAAGTGATGGTGGTATAGTGGTATCTATCATCTATATGCATTTGGCTAGGTGGAGCTTAGGCTTTCTTTGCTCAAAATAGATTTTCCTTATCATTTGAAAAAACTAAGTTTTTGTTTGTCAAAACTCCCAAGGAACCACCAATAGAAATTGGTGCACCCTCACCCTTGTTCAACCACAAGTTTTAACTTAGAAAATTGGGATGAGGAGATTCTTGATAGCTTCCATGTCTTGATGCTCAAATTGTCCTTTGCCAGGGACATGCTAAGTACTTAGATTTTACACTCTATAGAGGTGGTGCACTTTCCCCACAAGACTCGACATGCATCGAGACAAGATCTTTCAGAAGCCTTCCCTTAGACCAAAATGGACGCGCTCCAACCTATCATTCCCCTACCACCAACTGTCCATTTGGCTAAGTTATTCCAACCTATATGATCCAGGCAGAGCCCATAATGCCAAGTGGCTGCACTTGAAGCTTCTCAACATTTGACAACTCAAATCTGTTTGTTCCTGGGTGGCATTCCACAAGCGAGATACACAAGGTAAACCATAGAAATGGGCCTTGTGTAACCACTCAACCAAAAACCACCAAGCAAGTCCCTTTCCACCTAGGTGATTCATTCAATTTGTTGTTTTATTAAGAAAAACATAAGTCAAAGACTTAGCAATATTTTTCCATAGCATGAATATATTCCACCCTTGGTTTCTACTAGCTAGACTAAGCATGGCAACAACAAGTATCTTAACTTAGAGGAAATTCTAACAATTCTACAACTACTAGGATTTCCCAAGCATAACATATAGATACTTAGCAAAATACTTATGCAAGCCCTATACAAAATATTTCTAATGCATATTCAAAATATTGGGACAAAAATATGAAGCACCACTTGCCTTTTTGGTAGATATTATAAGTTCACTCCTTGATCTTGCAATAGTCACACTCTTCAAATGTCACTACAATTCAATCAAGCAAGCAAATATTCAATCTACCATTCAAGTGATCAACACATAGAATGATAAAAACAAAGCAATGCATGCAAACATGCCAAAAATTGTTTTATTTGGAAAATTGGTTTTTAATAGGTTATAAACATTTAAAAACACCTATTGGTCATTTATAAAAGTGGTAAAAAAATTGATATCAAGTTAGTGAAAAGGCCATTTAAATCATTTTTTTTGTTTTGCTAGAATTGATTTAAATCAAACCGATCATTTCTAGTGTTTGGCAAATACATTTTAAAACACAAATGTTAGTGTTTTAAGGTCAAGTGTTTCATATTAAAAACTATTTGCAAAAGGTTTTACTTATAAACCATTTTTATACCAAAGCAATATTTTATGTTGTTGGAAATGCCTTTAAACAAGGTAATAATTTTATAGGGTTCATCAAATATATTTTTACATCCTAAAATTTGGTGTTTAGGGTGAGAGAGTTTAACTGAAATCATTTCCCAAAGGTTGTACTCCAAAAAGCATTTTTAACATATAAATAATATTTTTATTTGACTAGGAATATTCTTATTCAAAGATTTATTCTTTAACTTCACAATATACACTTTTAAATCCACAAGTTGGTTTATATGATCAGTAGGTTCAAAACAATCCATTTGCCAAAGATTTTACCATAAAAATATTTCTAGAATAAATTTTATATCCAAATTATGCCAACACAAGTTTCTGAAAAAACAACCAATTTAACAGAAGCAATTTACTAAACAAAGTGCATAGTTGGAAAGTACTTGTTTTGATGATCCCATTGATATAAAGTTTATAAAATTTGGACGTGTGGATCAAAAGTTATGAATTATGCAAGTTTGAACATCTATTAGAATAGTTTCTGTTTTTAAAACAAAAGGCTGGCCACGTGGTGAGTTCTGATTGGGCGATACCGATTCGTCCGAATCAAGCAACGTGGACCATAGGATTTAAAGTGAATCGTGTGGCACAGAATTGATCTTACCCCTTCTATAAGTCAATCTATCGTAGACGCTGGATCTAAATCGTACGGCTGCTGTGCGAGCGACCAACGATGGGCGGTGCTAGCGGCAGCGAGTGGCGGCACAAGGTCAGACGGTGGTGTTCCCGGCGATTCAAGAAGCAAGAGAGGGATAGATGTAGCTCACCGAGGTTGCCGCGAAATGCTGATGCTCAAGGTGGTTTCTGTCGATGGAGGGGCGCATGGTGCTGGCTCGAATCGCTCGCCGAATTTCGTGAAACCGTCGGTTGTGCTCAGACGTCGTTGAAGGCGAGGATACAAAGAACGTAAAGACCAAATAGTGGCGGCGTTAGATGCGCGAGAGAGTCATGAAGTCATGAGGGTCAATAAGAGGGGAAGGCGTGGTCGGACGTTACTAGTAGTGGTCGCCGATGTTGGAGTAGACGGCGGTGCTGCTCGGTTATCGTCGTTGCCGATGCTGTGGGACAAGCGCGGGCAAGTGGCTAGTGCTGGGAGGTGTGCAGGAGCCTAGGGATCAGTCTCGTGTGGTCGAGGGGGCGAGGCGCGGTCTGGGTTCGCCGGAATCATCGCGGATGCTCGTCAGAGGCAGCGACGGTGCAAGTGGAAATGAGGACAACCTGGGGGCTCTCTTCCAGCGGTTTCTGAGGGAAAAGGAAGAGGAGAGGGAGGTGGTTATACGAGCGTGGTCGAGGGAGTAATCGTCGCGGCAATAACTTGGATTGATTCGAGTTTTAAAACGGCAGAAACGGACGGCGAGGGGATCGTGGTCACCGCGGGGTGAGGAAGAAGGGTCTGGCAGGTGGGGCCTGGTTGTCTGCGAGAGAGAGGGAGAGACGGTGGGGTCCAGCGGTCAACGTCTCTACGGGTTGATTTGCGCGTGAGAAAATTTTTCATGAGAGAGTGGGAGGTGGGCTCGCTGGGGCTGGTCTGGGCCTAGGGTTAGTTGGGCTGGGTCCAACTCATTTTTTTTGTTCTGATTCTTTTCTTTTTTCCTTTTCTATTATTCTGTTTTGATTTTTATTAAAATATTTCAAACACTAATTGAATTCAAACCTTTGCCAAACTTTGTGTATATTCTAATACTGCTTATTAACATATTCTAAAGTCAAATTTAGAATATCTTTTTATTCTTTTTAGGGTATATTAATTATTTTAAATAGGCCCTTTTCTTAATTCAAATAAGATTTATTAATGTTTTCAAACTCTATTTGAAATCTAAATTTTACCAAATCTTTTCAGTAGTTTTTATTTAAAAATAAATCACTTTGAATTATTATTTAAAATACTTTATTATGTTTTTAATGTTCATCTAAAATGGGAAATGTCTTTACTTAAATGAAATTGGATATTAATAAATCCTTATGATTTTTATTTAAATAATCCTTCACTCTTTTTATTAAACAAAAATCTTTCATTTCATTTGTTTGGTCAAGATTTAATTTGGCTTTTTAAAATAGTCCTTATTTACTTATTTCTTCCTTTGCTTATAAAATCCATATCTTTTTATTTAAGGATCCAAAAATGGTGATTCCAACTTTTATAATTTTATTTAGTATTTGTTTATCTTTTTAAATCCCTTTAGGATTAATTTGATCACAATTTGGTAGGGATTTTAGATAGGAGAATTATTTAGCTTTGGAAAATAATTCCATTTATCTTAATCTTCATCCATTAGGGTTTTAGAGTTTTCGTTTATTTTCCAAGTGTTTTAAATTTCAAGATGCAGTTATGAAGAATGCAGTTCACTTGATTTGATTTTAGTTGGATTCAAAATTTATTCAAAGTTTGTTCAAGATGGGTTTTGATGTTTCCATTTGGAATCAAAAAGTTTCTTTTCAGTCTAAATTTCAACAATTATTTATTTTGTTTATTTATTTTTCACATTTCAAAATTTGGAAAATTTTGGGATGTGACATTGTGATATGATGTGTTGGAGATATGCCCTAGAGGCAATAATAAATGTAGTTATTATTATATCTTTGTGTTTATGATAAATGTTTACATTCATGCTATAATAGTATTAACAAGGAAACATTAATACTTGTGTGATTTGTGAACTTAAATTGAAGTCCCTAGTAAAGCCTCTTTATAATACTAGCTTGTTGGTTGATAAATGATTGTGGTTTCCCTATCATGAACATTGAGATGTTATTAACAACAAGATCATATCATTAGGAGAATGATATGGTGGACATACTCCTATAGATAAGCGTAGCATAAAGATCAAGTGATTTTAATAGTTCAATTGCTATATGATTTCTGATACATAGTAACCTAATTCCTTCGACCATGAGATCATGCATATCACCTTTACCGGATGGATGCTTTGATGACATCAAACACCACACCGTAACTGGGTGGCTATAAAGGTGGCATTGAGTGTTCGGAAAGTATTGGTTGAGACACATGGATCAAGAGTGGGATTTGTCCATCCATATGACGGATAGATATACTCTGGGACCTCTCGGTGAAATGTCATCCAATTAGCTTGCAATCATGTGACTGGCTCACAAGGGATCACATATCACGGGAACGAGAAAAGAGTACTTATCGGTAACGAGGTTGAACTAGGTATGCAGAGATACCGACGATCATAACCTCAGATAAGTAAACTATCGTGAGACAAAGGGAAATTGGTATCGTATGTAAGTGGTTCATTCGATCGCAAAGTAATCGCAGAAATATGTGGGAGCCATATGAATTTCCAGATTCCTCTATTGGTTATTGTTCAGAGAAGTGTCTCGATCATGTCCGCATAATTCACGAACCGTAGGGAGACACACTTAAGGATTCGACGTTGTTTGAGTAGTTATGGAATGATGAGAAAGAGACCGAATGTTGTTCGGAGTCTCAGATGAGATCCGGGATATCACGAGGAGATCCGGAATGGTCCGGAGAATAAGATTCATATTAGGAAAGTCCTGTTTCGAAGTTGGGGAATGGTTCCGGTGTTTTCATTGGGAATGTTCTAGAAGGTTCCGGAATGTCCGGCACTCCGAAGGGGAAGGGTACATGAATGTGTTATATCAAGTTGGTATGATTGCATCATGTACTAGGTGTCATCTCTGAACAAAATAAAGGGTTTAATCAAATCCTAGTTTGAAAAAGTCAAACGCCAATTTGAAAGTCAAACGGCTATTTTGGGAAGTGGAGAGGGAGGTGGAAACTGAGTTGGGGAGGAGTTCCTTCCCTCCACCGCCGGCCCACCTCCAAGCTGAGTTGGGGAGGGACTCCCCTCCCCTTGGCCATGCCTCCCACCTATAAAGGGAGGGGCAGGGCTACCCCTCCTAGCACACAACTCCTCCGCCTCTAAACTCTAGCCGCCGGCGCCGCCACCTCCACTGCCGCCGCCGCCCTAGGGCAAACCGCCGCCGCCGCCTAGCTAACCCTAGCCGCCGGCTTGCCCCCTCCTCGGCGTGTATAAACCCTAGATCGTCGAGGGCTCTCTCATAGTCCACCATACTCGCTCCGTCTTAAGGCGAAGCCCTGCGAGATCTCCCCTCTACTCCCGGTACCACGCCGTTGTGCTGCCGGAATCGCGAGGAGAGTGCTACAACCTCCGCTGCCTGCTGGAACAAGGGAGAGGAAGGTCTTCGTCGAGTACCGAACGTGTGACCGACTGCGGGAGCGCTGCCGGAACGCAGCGCCGGAAGGATCGTCTACGCGATCTTGAGATCGAGAAGAGTACGACTACATCACCCACGAGAATCCGCTCTCGTTAAACACTTTGGAATCTTCGAGGGTGAGTTATTCCATCGACTCGTTGCTACAATCTAGTAGATAGATCTTGGCTTGTTTGTTTGTATGCGGTAGAAATTTTTTGTTTTCCATGCTACGAAACCCTACAGTGGTATCAGAGCCGTGTCTATATGTAGATCTGTTGCACGAGTAGAACACAATGGTCATTGTGGGCGTTGATGCTTTTATTGTCGATTGCTTCTTGTGTACTTTTCATCTTGCGGGATGTTGGGATGAAGCGGCCCAGGCTAACCTTACATGACATCGTTCATGAGACTTGCTCCACGCTTGACATGCAACTTGTATTGCATAAGTGGCTTTGCGGGTGACTGTTTTCTCCTAGCATAGTTAAGATCCAATTTACAACGGGTGATTAACAATACTAGTATCAATGTTGTGGTTCATGTTCGTAAGTTAGAACGACACTTATTGAAATCCCCAAACCACGTGAAACATGCAAAGAAAGTAGAGGCGTCTAACTTTGTTTTGCAGGGGTGTGCAGTGATGTGATATGGCCATGATTGTGATTATATCTGAGGTATGCAATGTTCCTTATTGTAGGTTGGCAACCGGCAGGAGAAGCGTGTTTATTCAAAGTAGTTGTAATAGTTGAAGCCGGTGAATGACAACCATGGAGAAGCGTCATTGACCTTTATCTAATGCCGGTGATGATGGAGATCATGTTCTTGCTTGAAGATGGAGATCGGAAGCACAAAGAAGAAAGGCCATATCATATCACATATTATGAATTGCATGTGATGTTAATCCTTTATGCATCTTGTATTGCTTAGTAGACGACGGTAGCATTATAAGATGATCCCTCATGCACATGAATTTCAAGTCATAAAGTGTTCACCCTTAGTTAGCACCGTTGCTAAAGCTTGTTGTTTCGAAGCACCACGTGATGATCGGGTGTGTTAGATTCCGCAAGTGTATACAACGTGAGCAAGCCAGATTTGCTCATGCGGAAACTAAGGTTTGATCTTGACGAGCCTAGCATGTATAGACATGGTCTCGGAACACGGATCACCAAAAGGTAAAGCATGAATCATATAGTAGATATGATGAACATGTCGATTGTTCGCCATTGAAACTAGATCAACTCTTGTGATGATCGGTGTTGATGTGGTGGATTTGGTTCGTGTGATCACTAAAACAATGTGAGGGATATTGTTTTGAGTGGGAGTTCACCTAGATTAATTTTATTATTAATTTGAACTCAATTTGTCATAAACTTAGTCTCAACTATTGCAAATATGTTGTAGATCAATGGCAGCCCCTACCATCAATTTTAATGCGTTCCTAGAGAAAGAAAAGTTGAAAAACAATGGAAGCAACTTCACGGATTGGTTCCGCAATTTGAGGATTGTCCTCACAGCTAGTAATTTGACCTATGTGCTGGATGCACCACTGGGTGACCCACCTGCAGCTGATGGTGCCGATGAAGTAAAGAATGTTTACCTCACTCGGAAGACTCAGTACTCCATGGTTCAGTGTGCTATCTTGTATGGTTTAGAATCGGAGCTTCGGAAAAGGTTTGAGAATTCAGACCCATATGATATTGTCGAGGATCTCAAATTGATCTTTGAGACTCATGCGGCAATTGAAAGCTATGAGGCTTCTGAAAAGTTCTTTAACTGCAAGATGGAAGAGGGCAGCTCCGTCAGTGAGCATGTGCTTAAGATGTCTGGGCACGCAAACAAACTTCAAAGCTTGGGTATAGTGATTCCTAATGCTTTGGGGATTTACCGTGTCCTCCAATCACTACCACCAAGTTACAAGAACTTTGTGATGAACTACAATATGCAAAACATGAACAAGCAGTTGCCAGAACTGTTTGCGATGTTGAAATCTGCAGAAGTGGAGATCAAGAAAGAGCACCAAGTGTTGATGGTCAATAAGACCACCAAATTCAAGAAAGGAAAGTCTAAGCAAAAGGGACACTTCAAGAAGGGTGGTAAGAAAGTTACCACGCCGACGAAGAAGACCAAAGCTGGACCCAAGCCTGATACAGAGTGCTTTTACTACAAGGGAGAAGGTCACTGGAAGCGGAATTGCCCAAAGTACTTGGCGGATTTGAAGAACGGCAACATCAAGAAGAAAGGTATATCCGATATACATGTTATTGATGTGTATCTCACTAGTACTCGTAGTAGTGCCTGGGTATTTGATACTGGTTCGGTTGCTCATATTTGTAACTCGAAACAGGTGCTGCAGAATAAACGGAAACTAGCGAAGAACGAGGTGACGATGCGCGTAGGAAACGGATCAAAGGTTGATGTGATCGCGGTCGGTACGCTACCCCTTCATCTACCATCGGGATTAGTTTTATACTTAAATAATTGTTATTTGGTGCCTGCGTTAAGCATGAACATTATATCGGGATCTTGTTTATTGCGAGACGGTTACTTGTTTAAGTCCGAGAATAATGGTTGTTCCATTTATATGAGTAATATGTTTTATGCACATGCACCTTTGATAGATGGTCTATTCTTATTGAATCTCGATAGTGGAAATACACATATTAATAACATTGAGGCTAAACGTTTGAAATCAAGCGATAACCCGACCTATATGTGGCACTATCGTCTTGGTCACATTGGAGTGAAGCGTATGAAGAAACTCCATTCCGATGGACTTCTTGAATCACTTGATTTTGAATCACTTGAAAGATGCGAAGCATGTCTGATGGGTAAAATGACTAAGACTCCATTTTCTTGTATGATGGAGCGAGCTACGGACTTATTGGAAATCATACATACCGATGTGTGTGGTCCAATGAGTGTAGCATCGCGCGGTGGTTATCGTTATGTTATTACCTTCACGGATGATTTGAGTAGATATGGGTATATCTATTTCATGAAACATAAGTCCGAAACTTTCGAGAAGTTTAAGGAATTTCAAAGTGAGGTAGAGAATCAACGTAACAAGAAGATTAAATTTCTACGTTCTGATCGTGGAGGTGAATATATAAGTTACGAGTTTGGCGAGCATTTAAATAAATGCGGAATACTTTCACAATTGACACCGCCGGGAACACCACAGCGTAATGGTGTGTCCGAACGTCGTAATCGAACTCTCTTAGATATGGTTCGTTCTATGATGTCACTTACAGATTTTCCGCTATCATTTTGGGGTTATGCATTAGAAACAGCCACATTCACTTTAAATAGGGCACCATCTAAATCCGTTGAAACGACACCATATGAATTATGGTTTGGGAAGAAACCTATATTGTCGTTCCTTAAAGTTTGGGTTGCGAAGCCTATGTAAAGAAGTTATAGCCGGACAAGCTTGAACCCAAAGCGGAAAAATGCGTCTTCATAGGATACCCGAAGGAAACTATTGGGTATACCTTCTATCATAGATCCGAAGGCAAAATCTTTGTTGCCAAGAATGGATCCTTTCTAGAGAAGGAATTTCTCTCGAAAGAAGTGATTGGAAGGAAAATAGAACTCGACGAGGTTGTCGAACCTTCTCTCGAAATTGCGAGTAGCGCAGCACCGGAAGAAGTTTCTGTGGTGCCTGCACCAATAAGAGAGGAAGCTAATGATGATGATCATGAAACTTCGGTTGAAGTTGCTACAGAGCCTCGCAGGTCAACGAGAACTCGTACCACTCTAGATTGGTATGATCCCGTTATGAGTGTCATGTTGGTGGACAACACCGATGACCCTGCGACATATGAGGAAGCGATGATGAGCCCAGATTCCAACAAATGGCAAGAAGCCATGAAATCCGAGATTGGATCCATGTACGAAAACCAAGTATGGACTTTGGTGGACTTACCGGATGGCCGGAAGGCTGTCGAGAACAAATGGATTTTCAAGAAGAAAACAGATGCTGATGGTAATGTTACTGTCTATAAAGCTTGACTTGTCGCAAAAGGGTTTCAACAAATTCAAGGAGTTGACTACGATGAGACTTTCTCACCAGTAGCGAAGCTAAAGTCTGTGAGGATTATGTTAGCAATCGCTGCTGTCACATCCCAAGATTTTCCAAATCTTGTAATGTGAAAAAGAAATGAATAAAATAAAACTTTGTTGATTTTCAAGGTGAGAAGAAACTTTTTGAATCCAATTGGAATCTTCAAAACCTATTTGGATCAAATAAAATCCTAAAGGGATTTAAAAAGTTAAATAAACAATAAACTTCAAAATATTTAAAATTACTATTTTGGATCTTTTAATAAAAGGATTTGATTTTTTTTAAAAAGGTGGATTTATAAATAAAGATTATTTTATAGAGCCAAATTAAACCTTGGCCAAGTTTTTGAAATAAAATGTTTTGTTTTGATAAAAATAGTAAAGGTTTTTTTTAAAATAAAATAATAAGGATTTAATATCCAATTTTATTTAAGTAAAGGCTTTTTCCATTTTAAATAAACACTAAAACTTATTTATTTATTTTAAATAAGTTTTCCAAGTATTTTGTATTCCCAAATAAAACCTACTAAAGTGTTTTGGTTTTATTTAGATTTCAAAATAAAGATTTAAATAAAACCAATCCTATTTGATTTAATAACTAAGGCCCATTTTATTTGATTATTAATGGACCCTAAAAATGTTATTTTAAACAAGTTTTCCAAGTATCTTTTATTTTCAAATAAAACCTACTGATTTGGTTTTGAAAATATTTAGTTTTCAAATGGAAATTTTATTAAATAAATCAAAACCTATTTGAATTAATAATTAAGATCTATTTTATTTAATTATTAAATGGATCCTAAAAATAATAAAAAATTATTTTGTTTTGGGAATTGGTTTATGTTGATAAACAGAACCAAATTCAACACAAAGTATGGTGAATGTTTTGAATCGTTTGAATGTTTGAATGATTGTTGAATTTCAAAACAGAAATTGAATTTGGAAAAAGAAAAAGATTCAGACAGGAAAAAAAATGTGAGAACAGACTGACCCAACCCAACTAGGCCCAATAGCCCATTCCAGCACAACTCCTTTTCCCCACGCACGAATCGTTTTTACACCCATTCTCGCACCCGCGTAGACACCGACTGGTGGACCCAACTCTCCTCTCCTCTCTCACGCTGACAAAGGACCCCACCCCTCCTGTTCGTCGTTTCCACCCGCCGCTGACCAAGCCGCGGCCGTTGCTGCCATTGAAAGCTCGCGATCAATTCGCCATAACGCCGTGCCTTAACCTCGCTGCGACCACGCACGATAAATCGTCTCCCTCTCCTCTCTAGTTCCCCTCTGTCGCCCCACCTCGACACGCCCCCAGGCTGTCGAATTTTGCTCAAACACCGCCACTGTCCGACGACGCTCCGGCGAGAATTCCGGCAACTCCACGCCACCCCGTACCTCCACGAGCACGCAGCTGTGATCCCCATCTCCTGGCGGACCTGTCCGCATCGCTAGCTAGCTCGCGCGCGCCCCTGAGCCTCGGCAACGACAACTCCCAGCGCCGCCACCGTCTGGTTTAACTCCGGTGAGTGCCCCAGGTAGTTTCTGTCCGCCCCTTCCCCTTTCGTTCATGCATGCAAGTTCTACTCTCCCTCACGCGTCTAACAGACCCCTTGTCTCGTCCTCCTGTGCCTTGTAGCCCCGCCTCCGTCATCAACCAGAGCGTGCCCGACGCCGAGCGAACTCCGGTGAGCAATCACCACCACATGCGAGCGCCCCTCCGTCTACAACCAACACGTCGAGCTTCCCCACGTCCTTGCGATCACGGTGAGCCTCTCCTCCCCTTCTCTCGCTTCCTGTTACACCAACACCGCCGCCATCTGACCGTGCGCCGCCGCCAGCCGCCGTCAGCGCCGCCCGAGTAAGGTCGATCAGATTGTCACTGTTAGATTTTAATCCTGCGGTTGTAATTAGAACAGAGCGAAGCGGTAAGAGCACGCCTGAGCCGTGCGATATAAGTTAGATCCAATGGCCTGCAGCACGTGATCCAGACGAACCGGTACCGCCCAATAGGAATTGACGCGTGGCCAATTTCTGTTTAAAACAGATTTTGAAATCAGAATTAGATGCAATTTTGAAAACCTTGTAACTTTAGTTCTACACGTCCAAATTTTGCAAACTTTATACCAATGGAATCAGCAAGACAAGCCCTAGCCAACCATGCCATTTGTTTAGTAAAAAGCTTCTGGAAAAATGTTTGTTTTTGCAGAAACATTTGTACGCTTGTTTAGAATGTAAAAATTATTCAAAAATGAATTTGGGGATAAAATCTTTTACAAATGGTGTGATTTGAACCTACTGACCCTAGGAAACACTTTGTGGTTTCAAAAATGTATTTGGTGAAGGAAAAGAATGATTCTTTGATTTAAAACCATTTCTAGTCAAATAGAAATGTGGTTTATTTATTAAAAGTGGTTTTGGAAGAAAGCCTTTGGGAAATGTTTTGTTTTAAACTCTCTGACCCCAAACACCAAGTTTTATGGTTTTAAAACTTATTTGGTGAACCCTATAGATTAATGCCTTAGTAAAAATATTCCTACACCACATAAAATGATACTTTGTTTTCAAAATGGTTTAGGAAGTGAAACTTCTTGCAAATGACTTTGCCACTTTACAAAATGACCAATAGGTGTTTTCAAAGGTTTATGACCCATTAGGAACCACTTTTTCAAATAAAACAAAGCTTGGCATGTTTGCATGCATTACTTTGACTTTGTCATTTTATGTGATGTTTTGCTTGATTGGTAGATTGAGATTGTGCCTTGCTTGATTGATTTGTAGTGACTTGAAGAGTGTGATTGTTGCAAGGACAAGGAGTGAACCTATACCCTCTACCAAAAAGGCAAGTGATGCTTCATACTTTTTGTCCCATTACTTTCACTATGCATTAGTGATTTTTCTAAGTAAAACTTGCATGGAATTTTGCTAAGTATAAACCTTGCTATAGGAGAACCTAGTAGATGAAACCTTAGTGGAACATTTCCTAAGTTAAGACTCCTACTTCTATCATGCTTAGCTTAGCTAATAGAAAACAAGGGTGGAAATATATTCTTACTATGGAAAAATTTCTAAGTCTGAGGACTTGTGTTTTTGTTTAATAAAACAACTAAGTTAATGAATCACCTGGGTGGAATGGTAATTGCTTGGTGGTTTTTGGTTGAGTGGTTCACAAGGCCCGTGTCTATGGTTGACCTTGTGTATCTCACTTGTGGATGGCCACCCAGGAACAAAGAGATTTGAGATGTCAAAATGTTGAGAAGCTTCAAGTGCAGCCACTTGGCATTATGGGCTCTGCCTGGATCATATAGGTTGCAAGAACTTAGCCATATGGACAGTTGGTGGTAGAGTTTGATAGGTTGGAGCGCTTCCATTTTGGTCTAAGGGAAGGCATCTGAAAGATCTTGTCTTGGGAAACCAAGTCTTGTGGGGAAAGTGCACCACCTCTGTAGAGTGTAAAATCTAAGTACTTAGCCATGTCCCTGGTAAAGGACAATTTGAGCATCAAGACATGAAAGCAATCAAGAATCTCATCATTCAAATTTCTAAGTTAAAACTTGTGGTTTGAACAAGGGTTAAAGGATTTCAATCTTTGATTGAGAAAAATGATTTTGTCAAGCAAAAACTTAGTATTTTCAAATGTTAAGGAAAAATCTATTTTGAGCAATGCAAGCCTCAACTCCACTTAGCCAAATGCATATAGATGATAGACTCCACTATACTACCATAGTATCACTTGCCAATACAATTCAAATGTATTGACCCTTGTGGCTGTAACTTGTTATGTTGCAGGTTTGATTGATTTAATGAAGTTTAAGTGATTAGGATTACAAAGTCTACAACCAACATGTCTGCCTGTGGCACTTTGAAGATGAAGGACCCCATGCTTATAGATATTCTACTGCAATGTAATCTAATAGCCAAATGAGCTATGTAAGATGTAATAAAATTATGTTATTCCTGGTTATAAAGTTATATTATGACCTTTGTTTCTTGATATTACATCTTAACTGTGGATGCTAGCTATTGATCCAGGGACTAGCATTGTAAACACAGGGGACTCTACCTTATTAAAGGTTGGGATCTTTACAGCTGCATATTATGATTATGAGATATGGCAGATGGATGTCAAAACAGCATTCCTCAATGGAGACATTGATGAGGAGTTGTATATGATGCAACCCAAAGGTTTTGTCGATCCTAAAGATGCTAACAAGGTATGCAAACTTCAACGGTCCATCTATGGATTGAAGCAAGCATCCCGAAGTTGGAATCAACGTTTTGATAAGGTGATCAAAGTTTTGGTTTTATACAAACTTATGGAGAAGCTTGTATTTACAAGAAAGTGAGTGGGAGCTCTGTAGCATTCTTAATACTATATGTAGATGACATATTGTTGATTGGGAATGATGTAGACCTTCTTAATAGTGTCAAGGAATATTTGAATAATAGTTTTTCAATGAAAGATCTTGGCGAAGCAGCTTACATATTAGGCATAAAGATTTATAGAGATAGATCAAGACGCCAAATATCATTGTCACAAAGTACATATTTGGACAAAGTTCTAAAGAGGTTTGGAATGGAAGATAGCAAGAAAGGGTTCTTGCCCATGTTGCCCAATACGACCTTGAGTAAAACTCAAAGTCCGACATCGGCAGAAGATAGAGAAAGGATGAGTAAGACTCCCTATGCCTCAGCCATAGGATCTCTAATGTATGCCATGCTATGTACTAGACCCGACATTGCATATGCTGTTAGTTTAACTAGCAGATATCAAAGTGATCCAGGAGTGGATCATTGGACAGCGGTCAAAAACATCCTTAAGTACTTGAGAAGAACTAAGGATATGGTTCTTTCTTATGGAGGTGATGAATAACTCGTTGTTAATGGTTACACCGATGCTAGTTGGAACACCGATCCGGATGATTCTAAATCACAATCTGGATACGTATTTATTTGAATGGTGCAGCAGTTAGCTAGAGGAGTGCAAAGCAAAGCGTTGTGGCGAGATCTTCAACTGAATCGGAATACATGGCTGCTTCAGAGGCTTCACAAGAAGCGATATGGATGAAAGAGTTCATTACAGAGCTGGGTGTGGTTCCTAGTGCGCTGGACCCAATGTCTATCTACTGTGATAACATGGGCGCCATAGCCAATGCACAAGAACCAAGGTCACACAAGAAGCTGAAGCACATCAAGCTACGTTTTCACGCTATTCGAGAACATGTCCAAGATGGGGATAAAAAGATTTGCAAAGTACACACAGATCTGAATGTGGCAGATCCGTTGACTAAACCTCTCCCGAGGGCAAAACATGACTAGCACCAAACTGCCATGGGTGTTCGGTATATTACCATGTAATCTAAATTAGATGACTCTAGTGCAAGTGGGAGACTGTTGGAGATATGCCCTAGAGGCAATAATAAATGTAGTTATTATTATATCTTTGTGTTTATGATAAATGTTTACATTCATGCTATAATAGTATTAACAAGGAAACATTAATACTTGTGTGATTTGTAAACTTAAATTGAAGTCCCTAGTAAAGCCTCTTTATAATACTAGCTTGTTGGTTGATAAATGATTGTGGTTTCCCTATCATGAACATTGAGATGTTATTAACAACAAGATCATATCATTAGGAGAATGATATGGTGGACATACTCCTATAGATAAGCGTAGCATAAAGATCAAGTCATTTTAATAGTTCAATTGCTATATGCTTTCTGATACATAGTAACCTAATTCCTTCGACCATGAGATCATGCATATCACCTTTACCGGATGGATGCTTTGATGACATCAAACACCACACCGTAACTGGGTGGCTATAAAGGTGGCATTGAGTGTTCGGAAAGTATTGGTTGAGACACATGGATCAAGAGTGGGATTTGTCCATCCATATGACGGATAGATATACTCTGGGCCCTCTCGGTGAAATGTCATCCAATTAGCTTGCAAGCATGTGACTGGATCACAAGGGATCACATATCACGGGAACGAGAAAAGAGTACTTATCGGTAACGAGGTTGAACTAGGTATGCAGAGATACCGACGATCATAACCTCAGATAAGTAAACTATCGTGAGACAAAGGGAAATTGGTATCGTATGTAAGTAGTTCATTCAATCGCAAAGTAATCGTAGAAATATGTGGGAGCCATATGAATTTCCAGATTCCTCTATTGGTTATTGTTTGGAGAAGTGTCTCGATCATGTCCGCATAATTCACGAACCGTAGGGAGACACACTTAAGGATTCGACGTTGTTTGAGTAGTTATGGAATGATGAGAAAGAGACGAATGTTGTTCGGAGTCTCGGATGATATCCGGGATATCACGAGGAGATCCGGAATGGTCCGGAGAATAAGATTCATATAAGGAAAGTCCTGTTTCGAAGTTGGGGAATGGTTCCGGTGTTTTCATCGGGAATGTTCTAGAAGGTTCCGGAATGTCCGGCACTCCGAAGGGGAAGGGTACATGAATGTGTTATATCAAGTTGGTATGATTGCATCATGTACTAGGTGTCATCGCTGAACAAAATAAAGGGTTTAATCAAATCCTAGTTTGAAAAAGTCAAACGCCAATTTGAAAGTCAAATGACTATTTTGGGAAGTGGAGAGGGAGGTGGAAACCGAGTTGGGGAGGAGTTCCTCCCCTCCACCACCGGCCCACCTCCAAGCCGAGTTGGGGAGGGACTTCCCTCCCCTTGGCCGCGCCTCCCACCTATAAAGGGAGGGGCAGGGCTGCCCCTCCTAGCACACAACTCCTCCGCCTCTAATCCCTAGCCACCGGCGCCGCCACCTCCACTGCCACCGCCGCCTAGCTAACCCTAGCCGCCGGCTTGCCCCCTCCTCGGTGTGTCTAAACCCTAGATCGTCGAGGGCTCTCTCATAGTCCACCATACTCGCTCCGTCTTAAGGCGAAGCCCTGCGAGATCTCCCCTCTACTCCCGGTACCACGCCGTTGTGCTGCCGGAATCGCGAGGAGAGTGCTAC
Organism: Avena sativa; assembly: GCA_916181665.1. NCBI lineage: Eukaryota > Viridiplantae > Streptophyta > Magnoliopsida > Poales > Poaceae > Avena > Avena sativa. The sequence continues at coordinate 227,679,529 of OV702296.1, forward strand.
AACCTCCGCTGCCTGCTGGAACAAGGGAGAGGAAGGTCTTCGTCGAGTACCGAACGTGTGACTGACTGCGGGAGCGCTGCCGGAACGCAGCGCCGGAAGGATCGTCTACGCGATCTTGAGATCGGGAAGAGTACGACTACATCACCCACGAGAATCCGCTCTCGTTAAACACTTTGGAATCTTCGAGGGTAAGTTATTCCATCGACTCGTTGCTACAATCTAGTAGATAGATTTCGGCTTGTTTGTTTGTATGCGGTAGAAAATTTTTGTTTTCCATGCTACGAAACCCTACATGATGTTGTTAGTGCTATTTTGCTGCTGTAATCTGACCTTGTAAGTGTTGTTTTCCTGCTGAAATCTATTGCTGTTTGTGCTATTCTGAGGTTGAAAACTATTGTTCAAGGGATTTCTATTTTTGTGCCCCTGGTTCGTTAGTTGTACTCAGTTTTCCCTAGTCGCTTAACTTTTCCTCACTTTTCCCCATGCTATGTTACGAAACCCTCGCAGGAGCTCGCAGGCGCTCGGACGGAGGGATGCCGTCAGGTCAAAGGCTTGACCGTTACATGCTGACTAGTGGGACAGTGTTCGGCCGGGTCGTGCATTGAGCGTTAAGTTACGTGGCCTCGACCGTTACATGCCAACCGGTGGGACCGCGTTGCGGCGGATTCCTGCCATGGCTGATACATGTTGACGGGTGGGGGCCAGGATACATGTCGGACCTGCCATCCATCTCTCGCTGACTTGTGGGCCACTTTTTTCCTGATTGGGTCGCTGGTGCATGATACGTCGGAAACCTATCTATAATTTTTTATGCTCCATGCTTGTTTAGTATCTAATTTTCTTTCCTTTGTCTACACTTTGAGGTGTTTTTATATATTTTCTGGAACTAACCTATTAACAAGTTGCCACAGTGCCAGTTGCCTGTTTTCTTCTGTTTTTGGTTCCAAAAAGGCAGAAATTCAATATTCTCGGAATTGGACGGGACAAAAGCCAAAGTCAATATTTTACTATGGGCATCACGTAGTCCAGAGGAGAGACGGAGAGGCGAGCCAGGGCCGCCACACCCCTAGGCGCGGCTGGGCCCACCCCGTGCCTGGGTAGGGTGTGGGCCCTCTGGCCGCCTCCCAGCCTCGCCTCTTCGCCTATAAGAAGCCCCCGATGAAGAAACCCTAGGAACCCGATCAAAACTCCATGAAACCGTCTGTAGCCACCACCACCATCATCCCTAGATCGGGGGATCTGAAGCTCTTCCCGGCACCCTGCCGGAGGGGAGATCATCCCGGAGGCTTTCTTCTTCATCATGCCAGCCTCTGATATGAAGCGTGAGTAGTTCCACCTTGGACTACGGGTCCATGTAGTAGCTAGATGGTTGTATCTCTTCCTTGTGCTTTCATGTATAGATCATGTGACCTCCGTTCATGGTCAAGATCTAATCTATTTGTAATCATGCATGTCAGATTGAGATTACTATGTCAGATTGATTAATGTTTTTGTCTATTTGATACTATCATGTCTGTGTTCTTTGTGATATTGCATGCTCTCCGTTGTTAGTAGCTATCTTGGCCAAGTAGTTGCCAGTGACTCCAAGAGGGGGTATTTATGCTCGATAGTGGGTTCATGCCTCTAGTTTCCAAGGGAAGTGCCAGAAATCTCTTCAGTTGTAGATGTGCTGTTGCTACTAGGGAGAAAAGAATGGTCTCTTGTTCATGGAACAAGTGGATTGTTTACCTTACACACTTTGCTTAAAGCAGTTGTATGTTGCTTGCAACTTAATACTGGAGGGGGTTCAGATGATAACCCAAAGGTGGACTTCTAGTCATAGATGTAGTTGGATGGCGGTCTATGTATATTGTTGTATTGCCCAATCGAATCTCATAGGATCTTTTGTCTAGTATTGCATTGTTATGCCTTGCTCAGTTCCTGTCAATTTCCCTGCTGTAATTTGTTTACCCTTCATGCCATGTTTTTTATCTAAGGAGAGCACCTCTAGTGAACTATGGACCCCGGTCCAATCTTTACCATTGATACATCTTCCATTGTTACATGTTTACTTGCTGCAAACCATTACCTTCCACACCATACGTTTAATCCTTTGTTATAGAAACTGGTGAGATTGACAACCTCACTGTTAGTTGGGGCAAAGTCTTGAGTTTGTGTTGTGCAGGTTTCCACGTTACTTGCAACACCTGTATGACGCTTCCTTCCTCCTACTGGTTCGATAACCTTTGTTTATTACTGAGGGAAGACTTGCTATTGTGTTGCTTCACACCTTGCTCTTGGGGTTCCCAACAGGCTCCACATCAACTGAGCCATCAATAAGTTTTCTAGCGCCGTTGCCGGGGAGGCTAAGGACGTCTTCACAAGGGGAGTCCTCCTCAACCTTTCTCTTTTATTTGTTTTTAGTTTCTTTTGCTTGGTTTTGTTTCCCTCTTTTAATCAGAAAACTCCAAAAAAATAGTTTAGTTCGGTTTGCTTTTTCTTATCAAAAACACAACAAAAATTAGTTCCTGCTCTGCTGGTGCTATTTTTGGCTTTCTCCACTTTTGCAAAAATGAACTCTGCTGAGAACACCAAGTTATGTGACTTCACTAGCACAAACAACAACGATTTCCTTAGCACTCCTATTGCTCCACCTGCTCCTGATGCTACCTTTTATGAAATTAAGACTCTTTGTTGAATCTTGTGATGAGAGAGCAATTTTCTGGTGCTAGTTCTGATGATGCTTCTACCCGTCTCAATAACTTTGTTGAACTTTGTGAGATGCAAAAGTATAAGGATGTAGATGGACATATTATTAAGCTCAAGTTGTTTCCTTTCTCCTTGAGATTAAAATCTAAAGAATTGTTGCTATCTTTGCCTAGAAATAGTATTGATTCTTGGACGAAGTGCAAAGATGCTTTTATTGGAAAGTACTATCCTCCTGCTAAGATTATATCTATGAGAAGTGACATTATGAAATTTAAACAACTTGATAATGAACATGTTTCTCAAGCTTGGGGAAGAATGAAATCTTTGGTTAAGAATTGTCCCACTCATGGACTCACAGCTTGGATGATTATCCAGACTTTTTATGCAGGTTTGAACTTCTCTTCAAGAAACCTGTTGGATTCAGCTGCTGGAGGTACCATTATGGGCATCACTTTGGGTGCTGCAACAAAACTCCTTGATAATATGATGGTTAATTACTATGAATGGCACACTGAGAGAGCTCCACATGGTAAGAAGGTAAATTTTGTTGAAGAAACCTCCTCTTTGAGTGATAAGATTGATGTTATAAGGCTATGCTTGTTAATGGGAAAGCTCCTTTAGATCCAAACAATGTTCCCTTAGCCTCTTTGGTTGCTCAAGAAGAGCAAGTTGATGTGAACTTCATTAGAAACAACAATTTCAACAACAATGCCTATGGGAGTAATTTTGGTGGTAACAACAATTATAGGCCTTATCCTCCTAATAATGGCAATTCCTATGGAAACTCCTACAACAATGCTAGAAGTGCCCCCTCTGAACTTGAAGTCATGCTCAAAGAATTTATTAGTAAACAAACTTCTTTCAACAAGACTGTGGAGGAAAAACTTTTAACTATTGAGAAGAATATTTCCTCTTTGTCTGAAGCACAGTCCTCCTTGATTAATAAAATGGCTGCTAAACCTAAAACCATGGAAAATACCTTTGCTGCCACTCATGCCATACAAGTTACTATTGATGAAAATGTTAGGCTGTTAGCTCAACTTCATGCTAAGTGGGAAAGGGAAGCTGAAATTTATAGAAATAATAGTGTGTGCACCATCACTAGAATGGAGACCACAAAACCACAAGAAGCCCCTATTCCTCATACTACAATGCCTAAGCCTAATGAGTCTACTACTAGTGATGCTAAGTTTGATTTTGATATAGATGGTTGCAATATTTCTGAAGTTATTCTGTTCTTGCAAAAGCTTGCTAGAAGTCCTGATGCTAGTGATATGCATGTTTATTTCACCAAACACATTACATATGCTCTTGTTAAGATTAAGGAAGATAAGATAAAACACAAAGCTTCTATTCCTAGGAAAGTAGAAGATAGTTGGTAACCCATTATTAATATGCAAGTGAATGACTTTGATCTCAAAGCTTCATGTGACCTTGGTTCTAGTGTCTCTATTATGCCTAGGAAGATTTATGAAATGCTTGATTTGCCACCTTTGGAAGATTGTTATTTGGATGTTCCACTTGATGATAATGCTAAGAAGAAACTAATGAGGAGTATTAATGATGTTCTCATCATGGTTAACAATGCTTATGTCCCTGTTGATTTCTATGTTTTGGATGTTGAATATAATGCTTCTTGTCCTATTACTTTGGGAAGACCTTTTCTTAGAACTGTTGGTGCCATCATTGATATGAAAGAAGGCACCATTAAATATCAATTTACATTTAAGAAAGGTATTGAACACTTCCCTATGAGGATAGATAAGTTGCTCTTTGCTCCTCCTTTGAAATCAAGGTTTGATGTTAATGCTTCCTCATTTGAAAATACTTGATTTCTTGCCTCATGTGCCTAACTTAAAGGCATTAAAGAAAAGTACTTGTTGGGAGATAACCCAAGAATTTCCTTCAGTCTTGGAAGTTATTACTTCAGTAGTGACCTCTCCTTATCCATTTTGTTTGATTTTTTTTCCAAGAATGACCTCTAATGAGAGGGAAGTAAGATTTGGGGAGTTGTTGTCCCAAAACAGATTTCTGTCCTCCACCATAAAAATTCGTGAGGAGTCTCTGTAAGTCGGATTGAGCTTACAATATACGAATAAATCCCCTAGTATGTTAGCAAACTTTAGTTAGTTCAACACTTTTTAATTTGAGCAAAAGAAGATTTTTGAAAAAATCGTTTTCTACCTGCTAGTCTGTTTTGACAGATTTCTGCCATTATTTGCATTTGCTTCTTATTGATTCCTTTTTGAGTTCTCTTTAGGGGAATTGAGCTATTTGAAGGATCTGAAACAGTAGCTTGTGTTTTTAGTGAAAACTTTTGCTGTTCCAAAGCTAAACCCAAAGGTCTATTATCTTTTGAATACACTAATGTTGCTAATGAAGATTGTGTGAAGTTTTGTATGAAGCAAAAAAATCAGGTGTAGAGAGAGAATGATGTAATGAGATGAAGAATGGACAAAATCTCAAGCTTGGGGATGCCACCCCGGTGTCACCCCAAGAAATATCCAAGAGGTACAAGAGTAAAATCTTGGGGAATGCCCAAGGCATCCCCTTCTTCATCAATAAAAAGCTCAGGTCTGTCTAGACACTTCGTTTTTATTGTTTCATGCACTATTGTGTTGTTCTTGGAGCATCTTAGTTTTTGTTTGGTTTGCTTAGTTTGTTTAGTTTGCTTGAATGAAGTATTTTGGACCCCCGTTCTAGCTGTGTTGTTTCAAATAAGTTGTTTGGTGTTGGAAGGGAGTAGAAAGTTCTTGCTTGATAAGTGCAAGAGGAGCTTGCATTGACTGTGACTTAGACTTTAGCATGACATGCTAGGTGTTGTTTTGACCTTATGCTTAGTGATTATTGCTATAGCATGTCTTGTTCCAAACAATTGGGATTGCTTAGTGTGCCTTGAAAGAATTATGCGTTGTTTTAGCATGCAAAAGCATAGTATTGTGGTATTCTCCTTTGATGCTTTGTTTGGGTTGACTTGGCACATGATCACACCATGTTATGATTATGAATAAGTAACGCCTCTATGATCATTTATTCCTTGACTTGTAGTACCAGCCTATGCTTTGATTAGTAATGTTGTGTTGCTCTGCATGATTATGACCATTATTGCTCTCTTAGTTGGTTGCTCCCAGTCTTTTGCTAGCCTGTACTTGTATGAGTAAGCTCTACTCATGCTTCCAAATACCAAGAAACCAAGTTATTCCAAAGTGTCCACTATAAACTCCTATGCATGGTGTGTTACACCATTCCAAGTATATTCTTGTTTTCAGCTATCTTCCAATTAAAAGTATTTTGTTATGTGAAAACTTAGTGATTAAAGCCCTCATAAACTTGATGGCAAACTTTATATTCTTTGCCCCTAATAATCTTGAACCATTGTGTCATCTATGTTGTATATGCTTGCACTTATACGTTGGAATTAGCAGAACCGTGTTGTCACGGGGAACGTTTTCAACATTGCACTTGTACTTTGTACACAGTTGATATCATGCTATTTTGTCTATGGATGTCACCGGTGTGAAATAAAGAGGGATCTTGTAAGTCCATGGAGTTATGCATTTGGTGTTAGAGAAACGCCTGGGCCGCTAGCCTAAGCCATGCCTAATCATGGTGGAAACTTGCAGCATCACCATAATGAGCTATCTATGAAGCATCCTCAATAAAAATCTATGCACATAGTAAATAAAAAGATCGCTGAGATGTTCATTGTCTGATTGCCTTGTCATTTTGGTTATGGGATAGCTCATGTACCATGTGCAAGGGGTACCCCATTGGCGGTTCTCTATGATACGCATGTACTTACTATGACAAGAACTTACATGTGACTGAAGTTGAGTAGCATGAGGTGTGGCCCTCGTATTCAAGGGACTTGAGATTGCCAACTTATACTTTGTCAAGCATATACTCCATCTTTGTTCACTTTAACCTTAATCACTTCAAGATGCTTATGATACGGGAAATGAGGGCTGAAAGCTAACAAGTACCATAATTTTTGGAAGCTCTTTTTGAAACTTGAAATCCCTGCTTCCTTTATGAAAGGCCTTTCTTCCACCATTATTTGAGTCTCCACCTTCTACCTTCAGTCACCATTAAGAGAGCATAGTTGCCATTCTATGTGAAGTGTCCCAAAACTTATTGATTGATGCATATTGTGTATTGCTTATTCTTGTGCTATTTGTATCTAGTCACTTTTATGAACTTTTAAGGTGTCCTATGCATCTATTTTCTACTCTATGAGGGACAAGCTTAATGCCACTATGCCATGTTTTCTGTATGTGAAACAAACAAACGTTTTTCAATGCATGTTATTCATGATCTTTGTTTGTAGCCTTTCATGTTGCATGCATAGTTACTTTGTATTATGGTTATAACTCCATATTTCATGCACATGTTTAGAGTTCTTTGATCCCATCTTTCAATGCTTGCAAATGGTTTGATCTTGGTTTTGACGGTGCATGTCAAAACTGCTACTATTAGTGATGTTCAAAATTGCCCCTGTTAATGCTCTATTGATGTTGTGATATGATGTTGTTAGTGCTATTTTGCTGCTGTAATCTGCCCTTATTAGTGTTATTTTGCTGCTGAAATCTATTGCTGTTTGTGCTATTCTGAGGTTGAAAACTATTGTTCAAGGGATTTCTATTTTTGTTCCCATGGTTCGTTAGTTGTACTCAATTTTCCCCATTCGCTTAACTTTTCCTCACTTTTCCCCTCTCTATGTTGCGAAATCCTTGCAGGAGCTCGCAGGCGCTCGGATGGAGAGATGTCGTCAGGTCAAAGGCTTGACCGTTACATGCTGACTAGTGGGACCGTGTTGGACCGGGTCGTGCGTTGAGCATTACGTTACATGGCCTCGACCGTTACATGTCGACCGGTGGGACCGCGTTGGGGCGGGTTCCTTCCTTGGCCGATACATGCTGACAGGTGGGGGCCAGGATGACGTCGGACCTGCCATCCATCTCTCCTTGACTTGTGTCCTGCTTTTTTCCTGATTGGGTGCCTGGTGCATTATACGTCGGAAACGTATCTATAATTTTTTTATGCTCCATGCTTCTTTAGTATGTACTTTTCTTTGCTTTGTCTACACTTTGAGGTGTTTTTATATCTTTTCTGGAACTAACTAGTTAACAAGTTACCACAGTGTCAGTTGCCTGTTTTCTTCTGTTTTTGGTTCCGAAAAGGCAGAAAATCAATATTCTCGGAATTGGACGGTACAAAAGCCAAAGTCAATATTTTACCGTGGGCGTCATGAAGTCGAGAGGAGAGACGGAGAGGCGAGGTAGGCCGCCACACCCCCTCTAGGCGCAGGTGGGCCCACCTCGCGCCTGGGTAGGGTGTGGGCCCTCCGGCCGCCTCCCAGCCTTGCCTCTTCGCCTATAAAAAGCCCCCGATGCAGAAACCCTAGGAACCCGATCAAAACTGCACGAAACCGTCTGTAGCCGCCGCCACCATCGTCTCTAGATCGGGGGGATCTGAAGCTCTTCTTGGCACCCTGCCAGAGGGGAGATCATCCTAGAGGCTTTCTTCTTCATCATAGCAGCCTCCGGTATGAAGCATGAGTAGTTCCACCTTGGACAACGGGTCCATGTAGTAGCTAGATGGTTGTATCTCCTCCTTGTGCTTTCATGTATAGATCTTATCAGCTCCGTTAATGATCAAGATCTAATCTATTTGTAATCATGCATGTTGTGTTTGCGGGGATCCGATAGATATTGAGATTACTATGTCAGATTGATTAATGGTTTTGTCTATTTGATACTATCATCTCTGTGTTGTTTGTGATCTTGCATGCTCTCCGTTGTTAGTAGCTATCTTGGCCAAGTAGTTGCTAGTGACTCCAAAAGGGGGTATTTATGCTCGATAGTGGGTTCATGCCTCTAGTTTCCAAGGGAAGTGACAAAAATCTCTTCGGTTGTAGATGTGATGTTGCTACTAGGGAGAAAACAACGGTCTCTTGTTCATGGAACAAGTGGATTGTTTACCTTACACACTTTGCTTAAAGCAGTTCTCTGTTGCTTGCAACTTAATACTGGAGGGGTTTCGGATGATAACCCAAAGGTAGACTTCTAGTCATAGATGCAGTTGGATGGCGGTCTATGTATATTGTTCTATTGCCCAATAGAATCTCATAGGATCTTTTTGTCTAGTATTGCATTGTTATGCCTTGCTCAGTTCCTGTCAATTGCCCTGCTGTAATTTCTTTATCCTTCGTGCCATGTTGTTTATCTAAGGAGAGCACCTCTAGTGAACTATGGACCCCGGTCCAATATTTACCATTGATAAATCTTCCACTGTTACCTGTTTACTTGCTGCAAACCATTACCTTCCACACCATACGTTTAATCCTTTGTTACAGCAACCGGTGAGATTGACAACCTCACTGTTAGTTCGGGCAAAGTCTTGAGTTTGTGTTGTGCAGGTTTCCATGTTGCTTGCAACACCTATGTGACGTTTCCTTCCTCCCACTGGTTCGATAACCTCGGTTTGTTACTTAGGGAAGACTTTCTACTGTGCTGCTTCACAACTTGCTCTTGGGGTTCCCAACTGGCTCCACATCAACTGAGCCATCAGTGCAGGCAATGACAAATGGGGCCGTTCTGTGGGGCCATCGAAGCCAATGACCGATGGGGCCGTCATGTGGGGACGTCGAACCAATGACCGATGGGGTCGTGATGTGGGGCTGGAGGGGGGATTTTCATGTTTGCCACGTTTTACATTGCAACTTGCATATTTGCCATTTTGTGTGTCACTGACATGTGGTGGTCATGAGGCAAATATGTAAATTTCAAAGAAAAGGTTCTTTCTATGGGGCCATCGAAGCCAATGAACGATGGGGCCATCATATGGGGCCGTCGAAGCCAATGACCAATGGGGCCGTGATTTGGGGCTGGAGGGGGATTTGCAAATTTGCCATGTTTTACGTTGCAACTTGCATATTTTCCATTTTTTGTGTCACTGACATGTGGTGGTGCTGAGGAAAATATGCAAATTTCAAAGAAAAAGTGTATTCTGTGGGGCCATCGAAGCCAATGAACGATGGGGCCGTCATGTGGGGTCGTCGAAGCCAATGAACGATGGGGCTGATGGGATATGCCGACCGGGGTATACCCAGCAGGACGTTTCCTACTGGCCCAAGCTGCCAGCGAGTGGGCCTGCAGGTCAACGACTGGATCGAGACTTGGCAAGGACCTAGGCGACTGGAAGCTGGAGGCCCAGAAGCGTAGCTAGGCCTAGTCGGATTAGGTCAAGAACCCTCCGAGTCCTTAACTAATTTGGTTGTAGATCTGTAAACCCTAGTGAAGTGAGCATATATAAACCTCCCTAGGGTACGCATAGAGGACACGTTCCATCATACACCCCAGCGACTCGCCGCCTAGTCGTCGAGCTTGCCCTTGTACTCTCTCCATAATACAAAATAGCAGGAGTAGGTCTTTACTCTCCGGGGGTCCGAACCTGGGTAAATCCTTGTGTATCCGCCCTCATCTCGCACCGTAGATGGCTGGCTGCCCTTGCCCTTTGTTCTACTGCTTGCTGCCGATTGCAGCATCTGCCGTGGCCATTCCCACGACAGTGGCGCCCACCGTGGGGCCTGGCCGGTCAGGCCAGTGTTCTGTGGCGAGATCCAATCTTCCCATCAACGAGACAATCGCCACCGGCCGCATGATCGCGATCGGTGAGATCCTCCAGATCTTGCTGAGCAGCTACGTCTCGGCGGCGCGCCCCGTCACACACAGCGTGATCATGTCGGTCGGCATGATCAGCCTCTTCATCGGCTTCACCGACGTCATCGTCTCGGAGGACTCGGCTCGCATCCGCGAGTCACCACCACGCGACCGGCTCTTTGAGAGTCAGGTCCGCACCATCCAACGCCTCGCCTCCGAGTACGACTCAGCCAACAGCAACGTGGCCGAAACCACCGTGATCGCGAACGACACGGCCTCAACGACAACGCCGACTCGGCGACCCCGGCATCGGCCGCCGGATCCATCATCACCGCGTCATCGCGGGCTCCATCACCCAGGTCTCCAACGTGGGAGATTTCGAGGACCCTCCATTCTTGGGATCTGCGACTTTGACTCCGGGTCGGTGAACTCCGGCGACCTCCATGTAGGATCTGGTCGCAACATCGCGGCCTACATGGGGAATGGCGCGGATGCCCCGCCAGACCCCTTCTCCACGCCGATCCCGCCGACCGCGATAGCGACGGAGGTCGAGGAACTCTGCCTACGGTTGGAGGAGGCGGCCCGCAAGGAACAAGCTGAGCACAAAAAAATTTGCCTCGAGCAGGTGACGGTGCAGGAGCTTTCGCGCTTCCACCAACTCTGCATCAGGTCACGCCTGAACCCTACCATTCAGGGCCGTGCCCTGAACTTCGACGATGAAAACCGACCCGGCCCGTGTAGCCGAGCGTGCGATCTACGAGAACGTGCCGCCAGGAGGAAGCTCCCGGCCACCACCAGGCGTGACGGCCAACGGCGCCCCACTACCACCCGGCCACACGCCCCCCCCCCCCCCCCCCCCCCGGGATAAGCCAAGAATCCTGGTATCCTCGCGGGAGCGAGACGCAAATGGCTTCCCGCTATTCTCCACCCCGATGGACATCATCATCGCGAGCCGAGCCACGGTCGACAACATCAACGTGACAGGGGAAGGAGCCTTGCAGATCCAGTACGCCAAGGCTCTACTCGCCAAGGCCGTCGAGCAACAAAACGCGGGAGCCGACTCACAGGGTCGAATGTACTCACATTCGTCAGGAAGCAGGGCGGCCTCGAGCGGCCGCCCGATGGTGGAAAACACCCTCAACTGCCCACCACCCGAGCCCCTGCATCTCCAACACCGACCCGCACACGCAGCACTCTCCATAGACCCGCGACCAGCGAACAACTTAGTCGCCGCCAACGGGCAGCCAGTCGATGCGCGAACGCGCATCATCAACAACCAGAGCTGGCGCGCACGCCAGCCAGACGACTTGAGGCATACCCTCACCAACCGCCGCGACAGCGAACCAAGGGGATCACTGAGACGAGTCGGACCCCAGTGCTTCGGACCGATGATTCGAGGCGAAAAATACCCGGCGAACTTCAAGGCGCCAAAAGAGATTGAGAAGTACGACCCCTCGTATGACCCGTCCATGTGGCTGGACACGTACCTCATGGCGATGGGAATCGCCGGCCACACCGACCTGCTCGCCGCTCGCTACCTCCCCCTGATGATGGAGGGAGCGTGCCGGCAATGGATTAACACCCTCCCCGCAGATAGCATCGACTCCTAGGAGGAAATGCGCGATTCCTTCGTCAGGCACTTCGAGGGCTCCTACACCCGCGCCACCACCATCGAGGACCTGGATCGATGTGTCCAGGGACCCGTGAGTCGACCCGTTGATGGGTCCAACGGTGGCAAGACCTATGGTACAACGCGGCCGGAATCCACCCGGACACCGCGATCCACTGTTTCAAGACCTCGTGCCACTACGAGCCCCTGGTCGCCAAACTCAAGAGGGTGTAAAAAACACTCGACAACATACCGGACCTCCTCGAGATCGCCAAGCGGTACGCGGAGGAGGACCCAAACCAAGAAACCGATGACGAGTCGGGAGGAAATCGTCACACGAGCGGCCATGACAACGGGAGACGACCCGAGCTACGCTACAGCAACACTCGCCTCACCGGTAAGCGCCACGGTGACGGGCGAGTCGACTTCGTCGCCAATGCCGGATACGCTCCACGCGATCCCAAGAGCTTTCGCCGCGACGGAGGCCAACGCCGCGACGGTGGCAACTACAAGGCGAAGCCGAGGTTCGGCCCCGCGGGTCTCCTTAACCAGCCATGTGTGCCTGTGTGTTCCACAGCAGGGATGGGAAAACCGCCACGCACACTACCGCCGACTGCCACTCCCTGAGGGAGATCGAGAAGGCACGACGCGCAAGGGAGGACCCTGACAACCACCCACAAAACGGCGGGAAATTCGGCCATGACGCCGGCTCGCTTCACACCTTCACCGGCTTCAACACGAAGAGCGAGAAGAAGGTCATCGCCCGCGCCGTCACCGTCAATGCGGTGTCCCAGGTCGACATACCCCAGTTCCTCAAATGGTCCGAGCAACAAATCACCTAGAGCCACGAAGACCACTCGCCATGGATCAAATATCCGGGTCGAGCCGCCCTGGTGGTCAAGCCCAAGGTGGGAGACTACTGGATCCCTAAGACGTTCATCGACGGTGGCAGCTCCATCAACATCCTGTACCTGGACACATTCAGGCAATTGCGGCTCTGCAGTCGATGATCGAGATGACCTACACCACCTTCCACGGCATCGTCCCCGGTCGAAAGGCGTATCCGATCGGCAAGGTGATGTTGCTAGTCACCTTCGGCACACCAGCAAACTTCTGCACCGAGCGGATCGTCTTTGAGCTGGTGCCTTTCAACAACCCCTACAACTGCGTCCTGGGGCGTCAGGCGTTCGCCAAATTCATGGCAGCGCCCCACTACGGGTATAACGCGATGAAGCTCCCCGGCCCGTGCGGCATCATCACTGTCCTCGGCAACCCTGACATGGCCACATAATGCAAGGCCAAAGGCGCTGAGCTCGCCGACGCCGTCATAGCCGCAGAGGCGAACCACGCGGAGGAACTCGCCAAGTACACGAGCGGGGTCAACAATGACGACCCCACCATACTCAAGAAGCCCAACTCGGAGGGCGGCGGTTCCACCGCATTCGACACGATGACGCACACTCGCACCGTCAAGCTGGTCCCAGGCGACTCCAGCCAGACGGTGACGATCGGGACGGGCATGATCCCAGCATAGGAAGGCGCGCTCATCGAGTTCCTACGTGAGAATCGCGACATCTTCGCATGGAAGCCATCCGACATGCCTGGTGTCCGGAGGGAACTCGCTGAGCACAAACTCAACGCCGACCCCAAAGTGCGACCCGTCAAGCAGTCGCTACAGCCCTTCAATGAAGAGCGCCGCCGAGCAATCGCCGAGGAGGTTCAGCGTCTACTCGCTGCCGGCTTCATTCGGCCAATCAAATACTACAAGTGGCTGGCAAACCCAGTCCTGGTCGAAAATAAAAATGGGACGTGGAGAATGTGTATCGACTACACAAACCTCAACAGCGCCTTCCCAAAGGAGCAAATCGTCCTCCCGCGGATCGACCAGATCATCGACTCGACCGCGGGTTCCGAGTCGCTATGCTTCCTTGACGCCTACTCTGGTTACAACCAGATCAAAATGGCAGTCGAGGACGAGGAGAAGACGACATTCATCATGCCATTCGGAGCCTTCTACTACACCCCCATGACCTTTGGCCTCAAGAACGCCGGGGCGACCTACCAGAGGTGCATGCAGGACTGCCTTGCAAGCCAAATTGGCGGCAACATCCATGTCTACATCGACGACGTGGTGGTGAAATCCACTCGCCAGGGCGACCTACTCGCCAACCTGGCGGAAACCTTCACAAACCTGTGGAGGTATAAGATTAAGCTAAACCTAGGAAAGTGTACCTTCGGTGTATCTACTGGATAGTTGCTGGGGTACGTCGTCTCCAAGCGCGGGATCAAGGCGAACCCCACCAAGATCAACACGATCGCCCGGCTCGGCAAACACGAGTGCCTGCGCGACGTCCGGAAGCTGGTCGGGCGAGTCGCGGCTCTCAGTCGCTTCATCCCCCGGTTAGGCGAGAAGGCGATGCCCCTCTATCGCCTAATGCGCAAGAACCCCACATTCCAGTGGGACAAGGAGGCGGACGACGCGCTCCACGCTCTCAAGGATGTGCTACTCGCGGCACCACTACTCGCCGCCCCCATCGACAAGGAGCCCATGCTCGTCTACGTCGCGGCCTCCGAGTCAGTCGTCAGCGCCGTCATGGTCGTCGAACGACCAGAAGAGGGCAAGGAGCTCCCGGTACAGCGACCTGTATACTACATCAGCGAAGTCCTCACCGAGTCGCGCCAGCGCTACCCGTAGTACCAAAAATTGGTATATGCGGTCTTCAGAGCCTAGCGGTGACTGCCGCACTACTTCCAGGAGCACCCAATAACGGTCGTCTCCTCAGCACCGGTGCAGGACATCAGCCGCAACCGTGAGGCGACCGGGCGAGTCGCCAAGTGGGCCGTCGAGATCGGCGTCCACAACATCAGGTACGAGCCGCGCAAGGCGATCAAGTCGTAGGCTCTCGCAGATTTTCTCGCCGACTAGGAGGAGGCCCAGCAGCCAGAGAAACTGATGTACCTCCATTACTGGAGCCTACACTTCGACGACTCCAAGAATGCAGATGGTGCAAGGGCAGGGATCGTCCTCACATCTCCAAAGGGCGACAAGTTACGCTACGTCCTGTACCTCGACTTCACCCCCTGCACCAACAACATGGCTGAGTACGAGGCGCTACTCCACGGCATGCGAGCAGCCAAGGAGATGAACATCAATCGTCTGCGTTGCTACGGCGACTCCGACCTCGTCGCCGGGCAAGATGCCGGTACCTGTGATGCATCTCCCCCACCATGGCGGCATACCGCCAAGCAGTGGACCAGCTGGGAGGCCACTTCGCGGGCTACTCCATCGAGTGGATTGATAGGCGGAAGAACGAGGAGGACGACGCACTCTCCCGCATTGGCTCGGCTCGACACACACCACCCGACGGCGTCTTCCTCGACGCCATCACCAAGCCCTCCGTCTCTCCCCCGAGGGAGATCGACATCGGAATTCCGCTGCAACCAGATGCACCCCTAGTCGCAATGATCGCCGAGCCAAGCGACTGGACGGCGCCATATGTCGCCTACCTAGAGGGAGGCACCCTACCCGTTGATGAGACGGAGGCCCGGATGATAGCACGCTGCTACAAATCCTTCGTCATCATCAACGGCGAGCTCCACAAGCGCAGCGTGACCGGCGTGTTCCAACGCTGCGTCCAACCCACAGAAGGACGCAAGATCCTCCAGGACATCCATACTGGCGACTGTGGCCACCACGCTGGCGCCCGCTCCCTAGTCGCCAAGGCCATGCGACATGGCTTCTACTGGCTCACCGCACATGCTGACGCGGTCGACATCGTCCAACGCTGCATCGGGTGCCAGAAGTACGCCAGTCAGACTCACATACCGAGCTCGGCGCTCAAGACCATCCCCATCACTTGGCCATTCGCCGTATGGGGCATGGACATGGTAGGCCCCTTCAAGAAGGCCCCCTCTGGCTTCACCCACCTCCTAGTCGCGGTCGACAAATTCACAAAGTGGGTGGAGGCCAAGCCAGTCCGCAAGTGTGACGGGAAGACCGCCACCAAGTTCCTACGCGAGCTCATCTATCGCTACGGGTTCCCGAACAGCATCATCACGGACAACGGCACCAACTTCGCCAATGGAGCCTTGGCCGAATTCTGCGAGGAGCACAACATACGACTCGACCTCGCCTCAGTTGCCCACCTGGAGTCCAATGGCCAGGCGGAACGCGCCAACCAAAGCATCCTCCATGGCCTGAAGCCGCGACTTCAAGTCCCACTCGAGTGAACTCCTGGGTGCTGGGTCGAAGAGCTCCCCTCCGTCATCTAGGGCATCCACACCTCCGTCAACAGATCGAGAGGATTCACCCCCTTCTTCATGGTGTACGGTACCGAGGCCGTCATGCCAACCGGCCTCGAGCACGACTCGCCTCGGATGGTCAACTACGTGGAGACTGACAACAAGCTCGCACGCCAAGACGGAGTCGACCAGCTCGACGAAGTGCACGACCTAGCTCGCTCTCGCACCGCCATCTACCAGCAAGGGCTTCGCTGCTACCACAGCCGGCGAGTACGGACCCGCACCTTCCAGGAAGGAGACCTGGTACTGCGTCTGATCCAGGACAAGAAAGGCATGCACCAGCTCTCTCCCCCATGGGAGGGACCATTCGCCATCGGGCGCGTCCTAGGCAACGACGCCTACTACCTCACCGACGTCTGAGGCGACGGAAAACTCGACGTCAAGAGGCCATGGAATGTAAATATCCTATGAAAGTTCTACACCTAGAACTCCAGACATGTACCTCCTACCCGCTATGAAATAAAGAAGCTCGATTCGCACAACGTGTGTCCACTCTCCGTATCTTGTGCCACTCGCACTCGTAATAACAGCGCTATGCTACTCGCAGAAGTCAACCCATGGTGATGCGAATGGCACGGCCAAGTAGTGCAATACGAGGGCACTAGAAAAATTCAGGCCTCGTATCGTCCACGAAAAAAGACAACCCGGAGCCCCATCGGAGTCGCCTCGCCCGACTGGCTTTCCGAGCCAAGACAACTGCATTCGCTTCTCACAATGACCCAGTCCTCCACGTCCTGTACCATGTTCGGGGACTGACGCTAGTCCAAACAGGAGCGGCCAGGGAAAAACGCCAAGTATGAGAGCGCGTCCTGGACTCGCCATGTGACTGGTCCCATGGATCAGGTGGGGTGACGCGCCTAACACAACGCGCCCCGTCCTCACCTACCTCGGGCATGCGACTACAACCACCAAGTACCACGCTCGGGGACTCGGCCACCCAACCCTGTTCGTGCCCGGGAAACGGCCAAGTACAAAGCACCCCTTGGAGTCGCCATCAACTGGCTTTCTAAGCCATGGCGGGTCGACCTTAACTTACTAACAGTTCAAACAACACATAAAAACGAGGTTAACCCCATAAAAGGGCGGACGCGCTTGGGGACTCGCACTACCAACAACCAAATCGAAAAACACTGACAAAAGAATCCTTGCATTCCTTCAAAGCAGCGAAATTTGTTCCTTACAAGGGTAGTTACATACTTATTCTAACTAACGCCAATCGGCAACCTATTCTACTCCGCAGGCTTCAACGATGAGGCGCCACCACCCTTGCGACAGCGGATAAAAGGAATCCACGGGTTCGACGGGTACGTCGTGAGCTCACCCGCCATGGCCGCACGGAACGGCTGCACCACCTTGAAGTCGCGGTGCACCGGTTCGGGGTCATTCGGGGCAACGACCGTCTCCTGGTAAGGAATGAGGTCGCCCATCGCCCACACCCGGTCAGCGTACGCCGCAGCCCGCTCGGTCAGCTTCAGCACTTCGGCGATTTGGACTGCGCCCGTCGAAGAAGGGTACCCGCTCGTGATGTCGTCAAGGTCCAAGTCATCACGAAAGTGTGCGAGCCCAAGGCTCAGTGCAGTCTCCGCACCACGACGAAAGGCCGACTGCGCCATGAATTCTACAACAGCCGGGGCCTTCTCCAGGTAGCGCTAGACCTCGATGAGGTCGCTGGGAATCACCTCAGTGGGCGAGATATCCTGCATATATGCCCGGATGCAGGTCGCTGACAGCGCGGCAGAATCAACCAGAGTGGTGACGCATTGCGCGCGTCATACGACTGCGCTTCTTTGGCATTATCAGTAATCAGGACTGCAACACACAAGCACATAATAAGGGAGGCTCCAGCAAAATAACGCGACCCACACGCTCGGGGACTCGCCAAAGAAAAACTCACCAATCAACGGGCGACAGCGCTCCGTGATGAAATCCTGAAGACCGAAGATGTCATCCTGCAGCCCGGCGACGAGCGTGTCTGACATCTTCCGCTCCTCAGCAGCAGAAGCAATGGGCGCCTTGGCCCGCCCATCCGTCGAGGTCGCATCCGCCTTCGCCTCCTTGAGCTCACGCTCCAGGTCAGCGATTCGCTTCTCCGCGGCGCTCAAGGACGACTGTCAGCCGTCAGTTCACTCGCCGGAACCAGGCCCTGACGAGCCTTCTCCATCACGGTTGCGCTATCCTCTGCATCAACAACACCATGATTACGAGAAGAACAAGGTTTACGACTAGCATCAAGCACGATGGTCACTCACCCACAGTCGCTCGAAGCTACTCGTTCGTGTCCCGGACAATGAGGAGCTCCCTCTCCACACGCTCCTTGGCGGCAAGCCGCTCCGCCGACTCGTGCTGCAGACCCTGCGCATCCATGGAAGCGTCAGCAATGAAAATCCTAAGTACCTAGCCACTGAAATTCAGTGACTAACCACTCGGGGACTGGGCAGCGAAAAATTCCTAAGTGCCTAGTCGTTGAAATTCATCCACTAGCCACTCGGGGACTGGGCAGCGAAAAATTCGTAAGTGCCTAGCCGCTGAAATTCAGCGACTAGCCACTCGGGTACTGGGCAGCGAAAATCCTAAGTGCCTAGCCTCTGAAATTCAGCGACCAGCCACTCGGGCACTGGACTCAAAAAACAATAAGAATCCGACCACTGATAGTGGCCCGATCCTCGGGGACTGGACATACCTGGATGGCGGCGCCTAGCATGCCGTGAAGCTCCATTGCATCCACCGATGGGAGCACGAATGGAGTACGCCCGCGATGCTGCTAGACTTCCGTGTCGGTGGCCTCGGGCAATTGGCTCGACGGCACCGATGCACTCGCCATGGAGTCCCTCGCTACAAAGCGAGGGAACGTCGCCACCGCGGCCCCCGCACCACTCGAAGGTGGGCCTGTCGCCCCAACCGAGGCCATAGGCTCTGCCCGCTGCGACTACGTGTCCACCGTAGCCTTCAGGGCCGCGTCCACTGCAATTGGAGCCTCGCTCGGGGCGACCGCTGGCTCGTCCAAAATCATGACGACCTCGTCGCCCTTTGCTTTCTTTGCGCCTTTAGCAGGCGCCTCGACCTCGTCGCCCTTCCTCTTCTTCGAAGGGTCGACTGGTGCCTCCATGGCACCCGATGGAACCTTGGCCACCAAAGGGTGACCTATCTTCTTCACTCCAGTCCTGCAGAACAACTCCGTTCATAAACTCACCAGTCGGACATAAATCAAGCATACAAATGAAAGGATTAAGAAACACTCACTTGGCGACTGGGATAAAACATAGGCCAGTACGAATGCTGACCGGCTTCTCCAACTTCGGCCCCAATTTCTGACTAAGGCCCGTCTCGAACACACTCTGCACCCAAGACACTGACGGCTTCTTCGAGGACGAGGCCGCGGCAGGAGGTTCATTGGCGGTCGCCGCGGGAGCTCCCCTCGGCGGTGAGGTCCATGTGGCTGGAGCGGCCACGAGCCCGGTGATTGGGACGAAGGGCGGCGGCAGCGACGCCAACGGCATCTCGCCTTCTGCAACAGCCGCACCAGCCGCCGCGGTCGCATGCGCCAGTGCGTCGGCTTTAGCATCCTCGGATGAGCTGGTAGCATCGGAGCTACTCGCAGACCAAGGCGGTGATACCGGCTTAGCCGGCTTCTTCTTCTTCGGTGGCGGTGGTTTCTTCTTTGACGGCATAGCTTCGCGCCACGAGGTGTGTTCGAGGGGCTTCATCCTCGTCTTCGTCGTGAGCCTCGAGGCTCTTGCTGGCCTCGAGCTCGCGCTGATGCTGCCCGCGAGTTTTGCGAACCGTGGGTGCGGCGACCTCCACGGACACCTCGCCACCATCATCATCATCGTCATCATCGCCGCCCCCATCACTCCTGACATCGCCCTTGTCGGGCGAAGACTCGCTTTCGTCCTTGCCGGATGAGTTCGAATTCTCATCCTCTGCGGGTGGAAGCTAACCTTCCACCACCTGGAACAATTGCAACAACAAAATGAAGTTAGCATGACCGCGAATGCAAAACTGCGACTGCGAAGTGCGCAAAGAGTAAAAGGACTCATCGTTGGAGCTTGGCGTTTCGCGGTGTAAGGGGAAACACCGGCCTTCACGTCAAGGTACTCTGCCTCGGTGATCTTCTTCAAGGCCAAGGTGTAGTCCTAGAGCCTCCACTCGGTGTGACAGGACTTCGTCGGGTCGTCCATGCCCGTATATTCGTACATATAGTAGGCACGACTGGCCAGAGGAACCAGCTGCCGCCAAAACCAGCAATTGTACAAATTGATGGTCTGGAGGCCCTTCTTCTTCAGGTTGCGGATCATCTGCAACATCTCGTCGACGACCATCCGCTGGTCCAACGGGAGCTTGGTGACTTGGAGCCGACGCGGCTCGGGCCGGTCGGCGGAGTACATCGGAAGCGCCACGTCGTCGGCCGGAGGTGACTCGGTCACATAGAACCAACTCTTCTTCCATTCGTTTGTCGCCTTCTTCAGCAGCATCAGATCAAAGAAGGACGCCTTCGACTTCAGCTGAAAGGTCAGGCCGCCCGCGGCCAACATCGGGCCGCCTGCTTCTTCGTGGCCGATCCTCCCGTGGAACAGTTCTTGCCATAGGGGGAAATACGGTCGGCAACCCAGGTAGCACTTGCAAAACGCCATGAAGATGGCGAGTTCCTCGATGCTATGCGGCCCTAGGTCCGACAGTTGGATGCCGTAATAGGCGCAAAAGCGGCGGAAGAAGAGGGAAGTGGGGAATCCAAGCCCCCGCTCTAGATGGCTTGCGAAGCAGATGAACTCCCCCTCGCGTGGATCTGGAATCACCTCTCCAGCCGCGGGGTTGTGCCATCTCCCGGCGCAGAGGATCCCTGCCTCTTCGAACGACTTCAACAACACCTTCGTGCACTTGGATCTGCCCCATGGTTCCGCCGGAGGCGCCATTGATTGAGGGATCTAGGGGCTATGAGGTGCTCTGGGTCGCTCTGGTCACTGTGCGGAATGGAGGATTGGGAATGCACGAGATCAGATGAAGTTTGGGAATGTTTTTCCCTCACCCATCACTCTCCTTATATAGCGGTTGCTACCTGCCATCTTCGGGGAGCCGTTACCGCGCGGTAATTACGCCGATATTACCGTTGGATTACCCAACGGCTACTTTGACCAGCGCTGACGGTCCAACTTCATCCACTCGACTAGTTGTTTTTAGCGACTTGATGATTCGTCGACCTGTTCACTATGATAGTGACTCAATTACTCGTCGACCAATTCGCCCAGCTGCGATTCGACTAGTCGCCGTTATTGCGACTAAAATGATTAGTTCTTTCCTTTATTCAGGAGTCCACCACCGATTCGATAGGGTGTCCGAATTGGACCCGCATACTCCGACTGCCAACGAACACCTGCGATGAATCAACGACGGCTTCGGGGACTACTGATGGGGATATGCCGACCAGGGTATACCCAGCAGGACGTTTCCTACTGGCCCAAGCTGCCAACGAGTGGGCCTGCAGGACGGCGACTGGATCTAGACTTGGCAAGGACCCATGCGAATGGAAGCTGGAGGCCCAGAAGCGTAGCTAGGCCCAGTCGGATTAGCTCAAGAACCCTCCGAGTCCTTAACTAATTCGGTTGTATATCTGTAAACCCTAGCGAGGTGAGCCTATATAAACCTCCCTAGGGTACGCATAGAGGACACGTTCCATCATACACCCTAGCGACTCGCCGCCTAGTCGTCGAGCTCGCCCTTGTACTCTCTCCATAATACAATCTAGCAGGAGTAGGTATTTACCCTCTGGGGGGCCGAACCTGGGTAAATCCTTGTGTCTCTGCCCTCATCTCGCACCGCAGATGGCTGGCCACCCTTGCCCTTCGTTCTACTGCTCGCTGCCGATTGCAGCATCTGCCGTGGCCATTCCCATGACAGGGATCGTCATGTGGGGATGTCGAATCCAATGACCAATGGGGCCATGATGTGTGTCATTGACATGTGGTGGCCATGTGGCAAATATGCAAATTTCAAAAAAAAGTTTGACAGATATGCAAAATTGGAAAATATGAAAAAAATACCGGAGCATCTAGTCCTCCAAACATTGACAGGTGGGGTCATGTATGACACACGTGAGGTCGGATCTCTCTCTCATCCGCTCCCAGCCCCCAGCTCCTACTCCACCGGCGGACAGAGCATCCATCGTCGGCGCGTCGGTGGCTCCATCCTACAGTGGCGTCGGACGGACTGCCGCGCTGCACCTCAACCACGGCACCAGCACATATTTCGTCTACATGCATTGTACGTTGAGGCAGTACAGACCGCAGGCAAGTCTGTTGCCCACGACGACCGGGATTTTGTTCTGTTGCATAGCTCGACGCACGGTCGCAATAATTGCTAGTAGTGCTTTGTAAGACCTTCGCTCCTGCTCCACCCACCCTAATCGATTCGGTTCCCGTAATTTCCTCAATATTGCAGGGTTAAATTAGTATTTAGTGTCTGGTTGTAGCGGGTACACCGGTGAGGGTGGGGATTCGATCATGTCGTGGCCACATTCTCCTTCTCCTACCATGTCGGAAGTGCAGGTAGCTCCTTCTATTTGTACTATTGTTTAATTTGAAGTGCCGCCATGGCCTATTGGACTGATTTTAATTGGGTTTGTTTTGGGATTGTTGTAGTGTGCTATGCAGGCCGATGATCCATGGTACATTGCATACCAAGATGAATTAACCCAGTGGATAGCAAGAGGATGGATTTGGAGGAGATGGTTGCCAATTTAGGTGATGAATTGTCCCGTAAAAACCTATTGATATTAGAGCTGGAGCGTACTATCGAGGAAGAAAAGAAGAACTCAGAGCTTATTCGCAAAGATAAGTTGACACTTGAGGCTGATCTTGCCATATCGGATCTAGTGGTAGAAAATCTAATACATGAACTTCAATTGAAGGGGGCGGATAATAGTAGATTCATGTGGGCAAGTTTAGTAGTTATCATCCCCGTCCTAATAGTTACACTATGGGGTTGTGGTGAAAGTGGCACATGTAATGATTAGTTGAATCGATAGCAAATTTAGAGAGTAGAATTGTTATTAATGGATGGTTGTGAGTTCCTGCTAATTTAGTCACTTTGCGGTCCCAAACTTGTCAAGAAAGTATTCTTCTTATCTAGAGAGGGGATCTGTCAAAGGAAGTACTACTCCCTCTGATCCAAATTAGTTGACTCAAATTCGTCAAGATACAAATGAATCTAATACTAATTCATGTCTAGATACAATCGAATTTATACAAATCTAAATCAACTAATTTGGGTCAGAGGGCGTACTACTTATGAATCAGTTTTAGAGCATATCCCTCCAATCAATATTACTACTTGTCACTGAAATGGATCTATCTAGACATGTTTTAATGCTAGATACATCCATTTCAACGACAGGTAGTATGAATCGGAGGGAGTATCAATTTTGATTCAAATGATACATATTTCAATCAAATTTATACAAGCCCACCGGAGATTGTCAAAGCCTACTCCCTCTGACCCATATTAGCACTAAAACTTGACTAGATATGGTTCATATATAGATAAATCTAAGTCAACTAATATGGGCTCAAATTTGTCACAATACTAAGTGGACGGTGAGCCGCCCTCCCTTCCGCATCCATCCGGCCATGAGGTACATCCGGCCTTCACTGTTTAACTGCTCCTCGACGTGCCAACCGCAGCCATGGCCTGCCTCCCACGGCATCAGTTCACGAGGGCTTGATCCGCGTTGTTGCGGTGATGTTGTGGATGATGGCTTCAATCATCGTCGCATCAATGACCACTGTCGGCACCGCCACCGCCTCGGTGTCTTTCACCAGCAACAGATCTGAGGAGGTGAACATGAGTGAGACGGACAGAGACAGAAATTTCAGACGCTTAGATCCTCACCGCCACACGCCATTCCAGCCTCCACGCTTGTATCTGCGCCGCCGCAAGCCATTCCGACCCCATGCTTAGGTCCGCGCTGTCGCACACCGTTCCGATCGCTAGGCTTAGATCCGCACTGCCGCACGCCGTTCCAACCCCCATGCTTAGGTCCGCACCGGTGCACGCTATTCGGATCGCCAGGCTTAGGTTCGTGCCGCCGCACACCGTTCATATTGCCACGCTTAGAACCATGCCGTCGCATGCCATTCGGATTGACGCGCCGCCGTACGTTGATATGAGGGGAGGAAGATGCGTCTGGTATATGTGCGACAGGGAAAGAGAGGGAGAGACATCGAGCCTATCGGGCTCTCCTCTGTGTACAGGGTAGGTGCGTCCATCGGGAGAGAGAGACCTCCAGCCCATTGGATCATGATGTATCCAATGGTGGTTGGCCAAGATCCGTCTGGCATACATCTCGATCAATCAGAGTGCAGCCAAAATGATGCAGCTGATATACGTGCAGCAGGGAAAGGGAGGGGGAGACATCCAGCCTGTCGGGCTCTCCTTTCTATACAAGGTAGGTGCACCAATCGGGAGAGAGAGACCTCTAGCCTGTTGGATCATGATGTATCCAACGGTGGTTCGCCAAGATCTGTGTGACATACATCTCGACCAATCAGAGCGCAACAACCAAACTGAGCTCATGTTGAGCTGTTGTGAGGGTTTGAGTCAGGAGAGAGGGGAAAGTGAGGAAAACTTTAGCGGGAGGGGAAAAGTGAGGAAAACTTTAGAGGGAGGGGAAAACTGAGTAGAGCTAAGGAAAACAAGGGCACTCGGATAAAAAATGAGTAAGGGAAATTCAATCTTTTGGCATAAAAAATGGAAAATGTGTTATTTGAACAAAATAATTCATCTTGGCTGACATTATATTGTTTGCAACTCAAAGATACACAAGTGTTCCAAATTTGGCCTCATTTAGACAAAATATGTTTTGGGATGGGTTATTTTGGAGGTCGATGGGGTAGAAAGCCATGCATCTTCATAGCTAGTAGATCATTCCAAGAAGGGTTTAAGAAGTGGTTTAGGGGATACGTCCATTTCTCTTTATTTCCTTTTCCTTTATTACTCATGCCAAGTTGTTGGTAACATAACAAGACTCCATTTGAAGGTTGCACTATGTTTAGACTTTTTTTTAATTAAACTAAACCTAAAACCATTTTTTTGAATTTAATCACCTAGAAAAAGAAAAATGTGGCTGGTTATAAGTTAATCCAAAATTTCCAATTTCAAATGGTAAATCAATCCAAGATACACAAGTGCGCCAAATTTTGGATCAATTGGACAACATTTAAGCCATGAAGTAGCTAAACCCCATGTGTTGACCACATGTCGAGGGCAAAACTGAGCAGCGCTAAGCAACTAGGTACATGACCATAAAAACTTGCAATAACACATACATTATGGGATTATCCAACATACAAACTTGGAAGCGTCACACTAGTTCGAATTCAATACAAACATTAATAGTAGTTCACATTTATCATACAAATTCAAATTAATAATTAAAATCCATTTTTTCTTGCTCCTAGTGTTTTTATCTGGGTTCACCACCTTGCTCCTGGTGATCCTAGCTGGAATATTCTTGGAGTCCACCATCCGCTTCTTCCGTTTCTTCCCTTTGTTCTTTTTCTCTACATCCAATGAATCAAGTGATTCAGTCTATCGTATAATTGGTTAAATCACGTTTTGATCATCTGGTTCATACGGTTCAAAAAGCTTTGCCTCCATTTCTTCAATATCCACTCGTGTAATTCCTTTATGCTTGAACTCTGCTTCAATTTCCTACGCAGTTGATATAATCTCCTCTCGATCATCTAGTTCAATCTCCCCTGTATTTGGTTCAATCTCCTCTGCATTTTATTCAATTTCCTCTAGATCCATTGGTTCAATCTCCTCTCGATCGACTGATTAAATCTCCCCTACATTTGGTTCAATCTCCTCTCGGTCGACTGGTTCAATCTCCCCTGCATTTGGTTCAATCTTGTCTGCATTTGGTATAATCTCCTCTCGATCCGTTGGTTCAATCTGCAATATATCCATTGCTTCATTTTCCTCTCATTCAAACACCTCATTCTCATACGCATTTGCTGCTCCCGCCTGATCATCAATTCCATAAGCTGGGTCCACTGCATTTTTACAAAGCCTAGCAATGTGCCCTAGGATCCCACAATGTTTGCACTTACGTCGTTGAGGTGGTGCACCACCCTCTCCACTAGCTCTTATCCTACTCTTCCTTGGCCTACCTGCTAGTCTAGTAAAAACCGGAGGGTATAGCTTGAAGCTTGTATCCACTTCCATCCATTGGTATTTTCCCAACAAGGCTGGAACATTGTGAGCATATGCTTCCCTAAATTTGGCAACGGAGAAATACTCCGATAAGTACTAATCAACTTCACCCTCTTCACCTCCTAGAACACCCATGAAAAACAATGCATGTATGCAGGGTTGCCCATGGAGCTACCATTGCCTTCAATGGCATGTCCTATCAACCAAACTCATGGGATACCTCCATTGCCTATCTTTACTATCAGTGTACGTTACCTCAGCCTCCATTTCTCTTATAATGCATTTCATATTCAATTGTTTTGCCCTGGCATGCAAAGCCTTAATCAAAGATGGGAGGATGAGATGGCCATCATATACTATTGATGCAATTCTTTGATGCAAATCGATCTTTATCATGATCATCTACCTAATCTTATCAAATATTTGCCACAGCATAAGCCCTTTCAATGACTTGACCTTTGCATTGAAACTCTCTGCAAGGTTACTTGTTACATAGTCTACCTTGCAAATTTCATTGAATTGGCTTCTTGAGCACACCATTCCATGATGTGTGTCAACACCCGGGTTTTTAATCCCAGATGCCTGTTATGCCATACATCGCAATCCCAGGATTACCATTTTTGCGAGACATAACAGAATTGGATACCGCAGTACATCATCCATTACAAACCGTACATAAGTTCTTACACAAATAGGGATCTCATGATCCAGTTCTTAATACAACATCAAGCAGCGGAATACGTAATAATAATGGTAGCGTAGGCGAAGCTCCATCTTCGGGGTCACAGGCAATGCTGACGATGGGAGATGATCCTAGTTGTCGTAACCTTCCTGGGGTCCATCCTCCAGGTACTCCTCTTCATAGTATGGCCACGGGAATAGCCAGGGACAAAGCCATGAGTACTCTTTAAGTACTCGCAAACTAATACTAACAAGTGAAAGGGGTTTTTGGTAATAGGGCACTAGGCTCTAGGGTTATTTTGCAAAAGCCAGATTTATCTCTACTAAGTTCAGAAGTAAGAGAGTTAAGTGAAGTTTATAACACCTAAGTGGGAACTTGTATCTCATGCCACAATCCTGTTGTGGTCAAGTCAAAGTCTCAATTCATTTCACAAGTCATTTTGAAAAGTCTGACGGGGGAACAGTATGGCCACTCCAACTGTCCATAACCGCGGACACAGCTATTCGAATAGTTTGACACTCTGCAGAGATTGTACACTTTCACCACAACATTCGATACATCCGTCAGGAACAAATCCTGAATTCACCATACTCAGTATGCGGATAATCAATCCTAACCTTTCAATTATATGCCCTAGTATAAGCACCTCTCCTGTGAGTTTGGCCTCCCAACCATGACCAACTGGCATCTTGGGTACTGCACAGGTGTACAATCTTCACAAGGTAGCCTCAGCTCAGACCTTGGCCGTGAGGGAACTAATACTAAGGTATATAAGTTTCCAGTCAAGCCCTACCCAATCTTCGGGTATTGTGGTTGTACGATAAAATTGGAATGGTATCGCATCCAGACAACCATCAGTTTTCTAAAGGGCTAAGGCTGATGCCTCAATATTTTCATCACCAAAATCATCAGGTGTTCGGAAACACATGTCCAAAACATTTCAATAGAATGATCCATCCTTCCAAGGTTTTCATAACCATTTTTCCACCAAGTATTCCCATCTAAAGTTGATCAAATTTTTATGCTTAGCACTAGCATCTACAAGTGGGGGTAAGCACTAATGAGGTGTGGTAAACAAGTGGAGTTAAACTAAGTTCAATCTCATGCCTTAGAATGACATCAAGATTATCTAGCTTAGGCCAAATTTTATGCTCTTTATGCAACCTTCAATTATCTTTCTAATATCTACAATTTACTTAAGTAAGCTCTAAGTACTAGCTTTGATAAAGAAATAAAGTATAAAGCTTGCAAGTAAAACTAGGATTGGTTTATCAAGTGGATATGATCACATAGGCTTAAGGCATATAGTGGTCAGGGTAACAAGCAAGTATTAGCTTGTATAAGTATCAGTATAAGCTTGCATTAGTAGGGTATCTTGCAAGTGTTAGCTTGCACATTCAACTGGTAGTATTAGGCTTGCCTTGTGCAGAGCAGTGGTTGAAGTTCTCCTCGGCTTCTTCTTCGTAGTATCCTCCTTCCTCCTCGTATCCTTGGTCGGTACTAGCGTCTATAAATAAATGCGATGTACACAATCACCAAACAATACTTAACTACTTGCAATCATCACACAAAAGGGTCCTATAGATGATCTACAATCATCACTAACATTACAAGATTAAAGTTTGGTTTAATTCCTTTTATTTTTAGAAAAGTAATTTCTACTCATTGAAAAACTACTTAAGATTTAATATTCTCCAAACCAAACATGGGATCATGTTGACACATGTCATCACAACATATTTTAGTCCATGGTAATATGATTTAAAGTGGTGTCACAATTTAATAAGGTTTTACCCTTTTATTTTAATTATATAAAGTGACTAGAAATGCCTATGGGGCATTCTTTTATTACTTGAACATGATTTCTATAAGTAAACCTATATATTTTTATATATTCTGAAAGGTATGGTTAAATGTGATTTTTTAGAGTTGGAATCAACTCAAAAGCTATTATGGTTTAAATTTGAAAAATGTTTGAATGCAGAAAAGCTTCTGCCTTGTTATTTTTACTATGGATGATCTATAGATCCAAATGACGTGAATCCAACGGGCTTCAATTCAGCACTTCCAGACCTTTCTAACAAAATTGATTTCATTCAATTTGGTGCACTGAATCGACCTGGGTTGATTTTTGAAACTGGGTACAGAAGTGTGTTTGAAATAAAATGGAAAAGGTTAAATTCAAATAGCTGGGCTGCACGGGAAACGATGTTGGGCCGGCCTGCTAAGCGCAGCGCTTCCGCGGGCTGTTTAAGTGGATGTCCCCACGTGTCAGTGAGATAGGGGGGTGCGAAGCGGTACGGGGCAACGTGGTGCGTTCGATCTGGTTCTAATCCAATGGCTGAGAGTCATCGTCGACGTTGGGCAACGCCGGCGAGACAGAAACCTAGCGCGGCCAGTGGGGGTCGCTGGGGGCTCACCGGGGTTCAGGCGAGGGTCGGCGAGGCGGGTGAACGACGAAGTCGACGACGGCGAACTCAGGGGTGGTCGCGGCAGCTCCTGGGGTGGACAAAATCGACGGCGCCCTTCTCCTCCAGAGGCGGCCTGCTCCGCGGCAATTCCTACGATGCGCTGCTCTCCTTTCTCTGGGACTGAGGTGGGATGGTTCTGGGTGAGATAGGAGTGGAATGGTGTGAAGAATTCGAGCGGGGAAGGCCTCTATTTATAGTCGTGACGGTGAGACCGAACGGCATGGGCAGGCGACGGTGGAGACACGGCTACGGGCTGCTAGAGGCATGGCCGGTGGTGGCCATCGCTTGGTGGTCTCCTGGCGATGCTCTACGGTTTTAATGCGCGCGTAGGGGCGGTGCAGTTTGGTCTGGAACACGCAACGCTCTGCACGGCAGAGGCGGCGTCTTCGACGGCGAGCGGTGGCTATGAGGCATGGGGCGGCGAACGGGGATGTCTGGCGGTATCCTGGGACGGTGGTGATCGTGTATGCACGCGGCGAGGGCGGCGCGCGGTCTGTGTGCTTCGGTCGAGGGTGGCGCTCTGGCGCACGCTCGGCATGGCTTCGAGGCAGGGCTGATCGAGAGGGGGCGGTGAGGCATGGGTGATCTCCCAGACAAGGTTGGCACGGCTAGTTTCTTTCCTAGCTTGCTGTTTACATGGGGGTGGCAAGAGTGCACTCGGCTGTTCACCATTGATGACAATTCCAAGCTCACAGTGGTGCTAGTGATTAGTTAAGATTGTTAGATGATCTACTAAGGCTAGTGGTGCCCAGAGAGGGAACAGGTTAGGCTCAATTCACTGCTCAAAACAGTGTTTGGATTTGGTTTGATTTGTGTCTGCAATGTGTTTGATGAAATGGCCGCATGAATTCAAGTTTTGAATTTTGAAAAGATTTTTGGTGGTTGTTCTAGGTTGGTGCTGGTGAGTCTGCAGATGCTTGGGTTTTGAAAGTTGAGCTTGTTTGAGTGGATTTTGAAAAAGTGGGATCTTCTCATATGATAAAGATTCAATTTTGAATTTCCATTTAAACTATGCATTTGAAAGTTTCTGGATGATCACAAAGTGGGCCTTGATACTTTGTTATGAGTACAATCAAGGGGTGCAAAGATCCAGAAAGGTTTCTGTTAGGTTCCGAAAGTTTGAGACAACCAAAGTAGGCATGGGAGTTAAATTGGTCAAAATGACCATTCACTCATTTAGCTTTGTTTTGATTTATTTGTCTTTGGGAAAAGTTTGGGAAATGTTTAGATGATGTTTATTTCACCTAGGCAACATTTTACAGGCAAATAAACACACAAACAAGGTGGTCCAAAAGAATTCAAAATGAAATGCATACTCACATGCATGCTTCCATAATTTTGTTTAGAAAAGTTTTTGTTAACCCTAATTTTGATTATTAGAGTTTGATGATTCAAGTTTAGTATTTTTGGGATGTTACAATGTGCATCCAAGTACTCCTTCACCGCAGGTTTTTGTTTATACAACACTTCCAAATGATATAGATGCTTCCTCAAACTGTATGTGTATGAAGCTGGCCATAGGTTGTCAGTATAAACTTTACCCTTGAATTTCTTTGAAAAAAATTTCACCAAGTGTTGCATACATTACCTATGCTCCACTCCAGGGAATACTGCTTCTATAGCTTTCTCCAAACCTTTGCAAGCGTCCATGGTGGATAGTAAGTCCTGGTGGATGACCTATAAGGTCGTGCAAATTATCTAGAAACCAAGTCCAACTTTCCTCAATCTCCAAAACTCCATAAGCAACAGGGAACATCCAATTGTGACCATCAACTACAGTAGCAGCTACTAGCTGTCCTTTAAATCTGCCATGAAGAGTTGTTGCATCCACAGACAAATAAGGCATGCAACCATCCAGAAACCCTTGCCAGCAAGCTTTGAAACAAAAAAAGCCCTTCTAAAGAACTCCTTCTCCTTGTCTTCCCTCTTATTTTGTACTGAACTTTATTCCTGTATATATGTACAACACTACCTGGACTAGCCATCTCCACTTCAGCTTTGAAGCTGTAAAGAAACTGAAAACTTTCAATCCATGGACCATTGATCCTCTCAAGAGCCATTTCCTTTGCATAGAACATCCTCATGTAGGGTACTGTAATAGTGAACTTTTTAGAAACTTATTTTATGAGCGTTGTTGCACCAAGTGATGGGTTCGCTCTCATCCAATTCATGATTGCATCTTCCAACCACCTAGTCTTTGCTAGTTTTGTTTTGTCCTTTGCCTGTCCCCCTTAAGGTGGACAAGAATGTTTGAGCCGGTTAACTTTTATCTGAAACATAATGAAAATGTCCGGTACAGCTAACAAACTCTACAATGATCTAAAATACACAACTGGTTGTAATACCTGAACCAAACTACTCCTGAGCATAGTGGATGCATGCATCCTCCACCTACACCTCTTGTATGGGCACTTCACTGTGAACCTTGCTGTCTCACTCTTAATAACATCATAATCATTGTTGGTGCGAATGCAATATGTATTAAACATCCCAAAACTATAGATCAAGATTATCATATTCCAATCATCAAAATTAGGGTTAACAAAAACTTTTGTTAATTAAAATCATATGAATGCATGTGTGTATGTGATGAATGTATGAATGCATGAACGGACTTGTGTGATTGTTGTAATTAGCAAGGAATGGTTTAAAGATGAAAACAACATCATCTAAACCATTTCCAAGTAGAATCAAATCAAGAGAAATTCAAAAACAAACAAAATCATCAAATGGTCATTTTTGCCAATCTTGCTCACTAGGCCACTTTGAGTGTTTCTAGTCCAAGATTTCAAACAGAAACAATTCCATTTATTTTCACCCCTTGATAGACCAAGTGAAAGTGAACCCAATCCCACCTTTCAAACTCATAGAAACATTTGGCAACTTGATTCAAATGACAACTCAAAATTGAATCTATATCATATGTGAAGATCACCAATTCTCAAAAACCAACCAAACCAATGCACCTTGACAAAACAAACTAACCAGAGACTACCTAATATGTGACTAGTACACCCACCAAGTTTCAGCCATAAATTCAAATTCAAATCTCTTTCGGCCATTTCATCAAACACCTTGCAAACACAAATCAAACAAACATCAGACACTATAGTGAGCAGTGCTTTTGCCTAACTTGTTCCCTCTCTAGCTCACAGCACACTCTTAGTAGATCATCTAGTTCATTTAACAAGCTCTAGCACCACTATGAGCTTGCCATTGCCATCAATGGTGAGCATGTCGAGCCCCAAATGGCCACCCCATTGTCGACGGCCAGCTAGGAGCTTCTCTAGCCTCGCCAACCTTGTTTGGGACACTGACCACCGTCCACCGCCACCCCCTGTTGTAAGATCCCTCCCTTTATAAAGGTAAGGATCCCTGTGATTGCAACGCTAGTCCCTGGATCAATGCTAGAATCCACAGTTTAAGATGAAGTACACAGAAACAAAGGTCATTATTACATATCATTCCAGAGACAAACATAGTCTTTTACAACTCCATGGCCACATGCCTAATACAAGAGTTCATTATATAATAAGATAAATAAGTCTTCATCTTCATGTGCCACAGTCAAGCATGTTGAGTGTAGACTCATAACCCCTAATAATCATCAGAATAACCTGCAACATCACAAGTTATAGCCACAGTGGGTCAATACATTGGAATAGTATTGGGAAGTGATACCTTAGTAGAATATTAGTAGTCTAGATACTATATGCATTTTGGTTAAGTGTATCTTAGGCTTGCTTTGCTCAAAATAGGTTTTACCTATTAGTTGAAAACTCTAAGTTTTTCTTTGACAAAACTTTTCCCAAGAAAACACCAATAGAAATTGGTGAACCTTCACCCTTGTTCACCCACAAGTTTTAACTTAGAAATTGGGATGAGTAGATTCTTGATAGCTTCCATGTCTTGATGCTCAAGTTGTCCAATACCAGGGACATGGCTAAGTACTTAGATTCTTCCATCTGCAAAGGTTGTGCACTTTCTCCACAAGACTTGATTTTCACCAAGACAGGACCTTTCAGAAGCCTTCCCTTAGACCAAATGGACGCGCTCCAACCTTTCATCCCAGTACCACCAACTTTCCAAATGGCTAAGTTATTGCAACCTATATGATCCAGGCAGAGCCCATAATGCCATGTGGCTGCACTAGAAGCTTCTTAACATTTAGCATCTCAAATCCCTTTGTTCCTGGGTGGCTTTCCACAAGTGATATACACAAGGTAAACCATAGAAATGGGCCTTGTGTAACCACTCAACACAAACCATTCTTTCCATTCCACCCAGGTGATTCATTCACTTAGTTGTTTTTTTAAGCAAAAACACAAGTCTAAAGACTTAGAAATACTTTATCATAGCATGAATATTTAACCACCCTTGGTTGCTACTAGCTAGGCTAAGCATGGCATTGATAAGCATCTTAACTTAGAAATTTCTAGCAATTCTACAACTACTAGGATTTCCCAAGCATAGCTTATAGATCAAAAATAATCATGCAAGTCTAGCAAAAATATTTCTAGTGCATAGTTGAAAAACATAGGAATAAAATCATGAAGCACCACTTTCCTTGGTAGTTTGGGGAGTAGAAACAATCCTCACAATCACAATCACTATTTGCACCAAAATATACACATAAAATAATGGCACCAAATCACATACAAAATATATACAAACAAAAATATATGAATGCATGCAAAATGCCATGTTATGATTTTCTACACCAAACAAGACAAATGCACAGTACTGAATCTTTAACAAGTTCAAAACTTTCCAATTAAACTTTATTTGAACAACTAAACATTTTTCAAATAATTACTATACACAAATTATGCCTACAAATGTTTCTGTAAAAACAATCATTTTCACAAAGGCAAAACATTAAACACATTGCATAAATGTAAAGGATTTTCTCTCCTGATTCCAATGATATAAAATTTGTCAAATTTGGACGTGGGAATCAAAAGTTATGAATTTTTCAAGTTTAAACATCTAATAGATCTAAATTCTGTTTTAAAAATGAAGAACTGGCCACGCGGCACTTCCTGATTGGTTGATACCGATTCGCATCAGATCACTCTCGAGGGCCGTTGGATTTAACTTAACATGCACGGCCCAGATCTATTCGTACCGCTTCATTACAGATCTAATCCTAATCGCTAGATCTAGATCCTACGGTCACGGATCAAACGACCACAGACGGGCGGCGCTGGCGGCGGCGAGTGGCGGCGGCGGCTCTGTCAGAGACGGTGCCAACGATTTAGGTCGTGCGGGAGAGGGGAAAGTGGCTTACTGAGTTCGTCGTGTGCTGCTGATGCTCAAGGTAGGCTTTGTTGGCGAAGGGGCGCACCGTGGATGTTGCTGGAGCTCGTCGGAGTCGTGCGCGGCGTCGGGTGTTTGCAGATGGCAATGTTGCCGAGGCTCTACATCGTCCTAGCACGAATAAAATGCATCAGGGGGTGCGCAAGGTCACAGTGAGCAAGATGGTTTCAAGGAGAAGGCAAGGGGCGCTCGATTCTTACCGCTATTGCTCGTCGGAGTTGAGCGGCGGCTCTAGTGGTTGCGGCCGTGAACAAAGACAACGACCTGGGGCGATATAGTGCAAACAAAGAGTGTGAGGAGATGCGCACGGGCAAGGCAGACAAGCTCGTATGAACGAGAGGTGAAGGGGATCACGGGGCTCACCGGAATAGGTCGCCGGAGTGCGTCGGTGCTGCGGGGTTCTAAGCTCGAATGCGCGCAGCCTGGTGGCGGAAATGGTGCGCTGAGTGAGGGGAAATGAGCAGCAAGGGGAGGGGGTATTATAGACGGAGCAGGGGCGAGAATCTCGCGAGGAAACGCCGGCAATCAAGCCCGCATCAATCGAGGCAGTGATGAGGTAACGCCGGCGTCGACGGGGTCGTGGGGGCGCGTGGCTGGGGACGATGCTCACGTGGCACTTGGGTCCACTAGTTAGCGAGCGTGGAGTAGCTCTGTCCTGCGTGAGAGAAAGAGGGGAAAACACCGGGTGGGCTTAGTGGGCTAGGTCTGCTGCTGGGCTGAAAGTCTGGCGCCGGCCCAGTTGGGTTTTCTATTCCTTTTTCTTTTTCTGATTTGATTTTCAGGAATCATTTTTAAGTAAATTCAAAAGCAATTCAATTCAAATCTTTTCTGGATTTTTGTAAAGTGTAACCTTCATACTTTTAGGCACAAAACCATGTTGTCTCTATGTACTTGCTTGGACCCTTTGAATAATCAAAATAAACAGTGCTTTAGTTCATGATTGGAATATGTTTTGAAAATGGTTTTAAATTCATATTTGTTTTGTAAATTTTTGTCTAACCCTTGGCACACAACCAAACCAACTTAAGAGCAACCTAGTCTTGGTTTAAAACAAATATTCCCTCACTTGAGAGTGGCATTAGATCAATGCATGCTCACATAAAATAATAGCACTTAGTGCTTCTGATTTCATGAAATGAGTTTGATTTTTGATCCCTAAATGATATGCATGCATGGATGATATGCAATCTTTGAAAACATGATTTTAGGGATGTCACAATTCTAACCCCCTTAAGGTGAATCTCGCCCTCGAGATTCGGGTTGGCTAGCAAATAGGTGAGGGCGTCTTTCCGAATATCATCTTCTCTTTCCCATGTGGCTTCTTCTTCGGAATGATGGTTCCATTGAACTTTGCAGAATTTGATAGTCTTAGTCCGAGTAACTCTTTCTGCAGTCTCAAGAATCTTGATAGGTTTCTCTTCATAAGTGAGATCACTTTCCAATTGAACCTCCTCCAAAGGTATGGTATCCTTCAAAGAAGTCTCTTCCATTTCTGGATGGCATTTCTTAAGCTGACTCACATGAAACACATTGTGAACGGCAGACAAAGATTCTGGAAATTCAATCTCATAAGCTACTTCTCCTTTATGACTCAGAATCTTGAATGGTCCAACATATCTTGGGGCCAATTTTCCTTTGACTCCAAATCTCTTCACTCCACGAAGTGGTGACACTCTAAGATAAGCTCTATCACCCACCTCATAGACGACTTCTCTACGCTTAGGATCTGCGTAGCTCTTTTGTCGGGACTGTGCTATCTTCAATCTGTCCTTAACTAGCTTGACTTTCTCTTTAGCCTCTTTGATTAGTTCTGGTCCGAACAAACTTCTTTCTCCCACACCATTCCATAGCAATGGGGTGGTACACTTTCTCCCATAGAGAAACTCAAATGGTGCCATCTCAATACTGGCTTGATAGCTGTTATTGTAAGAGAATTCTGCGTAAGACAGACTTTCATCCCAACTGGCTCCATAGTCTAGGGCACATGCCCTCAACATATCTTCAAGAATCTGGTTGGTCCTTTCTGTTTGTCCATCATTCTGAGGATGAAAGGCAGTGCTAAATTCCAACCTTGTTCCCAATGACTCATGTAGTTGTCTCCAAAAATGGGAAGTGAATTGAGTTCCCTTATCAGACACAATACTCTTGGGTACTCCATGTAGACACACAATTCTACTCATATAGATCTTGGCTAACTTAGCACTTGTGTAGGTTGTCTTCACAGGTATAAAATGAGCCACTTTAGTTAAGCGATCCACTACTACCCAAATAGAATCATATCCTGACCTGATCCTTGGCAATCCGGTGATGAAATCCATGCCAATCTTGTCCCACTTCCAATCAGGAATAGGTAGTGGTTGTAGCAATCCTGCTGGTTTCTGATGTTCCGCTTTCACTCTACTACATACATCACACAAAGCAATACGTTCGGCGATGTCCTTCTTGAGATTATTCCACCAAAATCTTTCTTTCATATCCATGTACATTTTGGTGTTACCCGGATGAATGGAATACGGTGAGTTGTGTGCTTCTTGTAAAATCAGTTTCCGAAGTTCCGGATCTTGTGGAACACAGATACGTTTTCCATACCATAAAGTACCCTGTTCATCTTCATGGAATCCTTTGGCTTTTCCCTTGCCAATCTTTTCCTTAATCTCTTCAATTTCCTTATCTATCCTTTGGGCTTCTTTGATTTTTTCCAACAAAGTGGGTTGAACATCCAACGACATGAGATGTCCTTCAGGTACAATCTCCAATATGAGATCTCTAAATTGGGCACACAGATCATCTGGCAATTCTCCCTTAGTAAGGACATTCACAAAAACGTTATGGCTCAGAGCATCCGCTACAACATTTGCTTTACCGGGGTGGTATTGCAAACTCAAGTCATAGTCCTTGATGAGTTCTAGCCATCTTCTTTGTCTCATGTTGATTTCTTTCTGAGTAAAGATATACTTCGAACTTGTGTGATCTGTGAACACTTCACATCGCTTTCCCAAAAGATAGTGTCTCCATGTTTTGAGTGCATGGACAACAGAGGCTAACTCTAAATCATGAGTAGGGTAATTTACTTCATGAGTTTTGAGTTGTCTCGAGGCATAAGCCACAACTTTCCCTTCTTGCATAAGTACTGCACCTAATCCATGATGAGATGCATCACAATACACTTGGAAATCCTTCTCCAAATCTGGCAGACATAAGACTGGTGCTGTCACTAGTCTCTTCTTCAACTCTTGGAAACTGAGTTCACATCCTTCAGTCCAAGCAAATTTCTTGTCTTTCTTTAGCAATTCTCATTGGCTTGGCTATCTTGGAAAAGTTCTCAATGAACCTTCTGTAGTATCCTGCCAAGCCAAGGAAACTACGAACCTCTTTCACTGACTTAGGAGATTCCCATTCAGTTACAGCTGAAACTTTAGCAGGATCAACTGCTACACCATCTCCTGACACGACGTGTCCAAGAAATCCAACTTCATTCAACCAAAACTCACACTTGTTGAACTTGGCATATAGCTTATGCTCTCTAAGCTTCTCAAGTATCAAACGCAAATGTCCTTCATGCTCTTCTTTGCTCTTGGAGTAGATTAAAATGTCATCGATGAATACGACAACAAACTTGTCAAGGAACTCCATGAACACCTTGTTCATCATATTCATAAAGTATGTTGGTGCATTGGTCAAACCAAAAGGCATCACGGTGTACTCATACAATCCATACCTGGTGGTGAAAGCTGCCTTAGGTATGTCTTGTTCCCTTATTTTGAGTTGGAAATATCCTGATTGGAGATCAATCTTTGAGAACACACATGCTCCTTCTAGCTGATCAAACAAGTCATTGATTCTAGGCAAAGGGTATTTGTTCTTGATAGTCACCTCATTGAGAGAGTGGTAATCTATGCATAACCTTTGACTTCTAACTTTCTTTTCCACAAACAAAACTGGTGCTCCCCAAGATGAAGAACTTGGTTGAATAAATCCTTTCTGCAACTGTTCTCCAAGTTGTTTCTTGAGTTCTTTCAACTCATCAACCGACATCTTGTACGGTCTCTTTGCTATTGGTCCAGATCCTGGTAGAAAGTCAATAAGAAACTCCACATCTCTATCTGGTGGCATTCCCGACAATTCTTCCAGAAACACATCCGGATATTCACTCACAATAGGTACACTGTCTATGCTAACCCCCTTAAGAGAATTTAGCTTACTCCCTTTCGATTCAAAGTTAGACTTGAATCTTATCTGTTTCTTTTTCGGGGTTGTGAGTGCAACTGTGCGACTGGAACAATCTAGTACTCCTTCATACTTGGTCATCCAATCCATTCCCAAAATTACATCCAGTCCTTGGGAATCTAGGATTATCAGACTCACTGGAAACTTATGCTTTCCAAACTCTATTACTAGATCCCGGCATCCAAGACTTACTATCATATCTCCACCTGGAGAACTTACTTTTATTGGACACCCAATATTTTCCGTTGCAAACCCATTTCTATCAACAAATGCTTTTGATATGAATGAATGTGATGCACCAGTATCAAAAAGAACAAGTGCTGGAATAGAATTGAGTTTGAACTTACCAGCCACAGAATCTGGCTCTTCATAGATTTCCTCCACATTGATGTGGTTCACTTGTCCCTTCTGGAAAGGGTTGGGCTTGTTGGGTCCTTCAACTTCCTTTTCTGGGCATTCATTTGCATAATGCCCCATCTTCTTGCACTTGAAACATTCAACCTGACTAAGATCCTTCTTGACAGGCTGTCTTCCACTACCACTTCCACTTCCATTGTGGTGGCTCTTATATCCACTCTTGTGATTCTTGTACTTGTCATTGTCATGACTACGGTGGTGCTTGTTGTCATGATGACGGTTGTGGTTGTGGTTCTTGTTGTACTTCCCATGCTTGTGGGATCCAGAATTCTCACTATCATCATAATGGGAACGCTTGTGAGACGATCCCGAGCTATGCTTGTCAGAGTGCTTTCTCTTCCTGCTTTCAACTTGTTTCATCTTGCTCTCCAAGATGGCGGCCTTGTCACAAAGTGACTGATAAGTGGGGACATAGGCCACAGCTAATTGCAGGTTCAATTCATCATTCAATCCTTCGAGGAACTTTTCTTTCCTCTTAGCATCAGTGTCAACTTCATTCGGTACATAACGCGCCAGATTGTTGAACTCCTCAATATATTCAGCCACGCTACGGTGGCGTTGCTTCAAGTTATGAAATTCCCTCTTCTTAAAACTCATCACTCTGGATGAGATGTGAGCAGTACAGAAACCATCTTCAAAGATAGCCCATGTCACATCCTCAATGGGAGTGGTGATCTGGAAGTTATCCCACCAAGTGGCTGCTGGTCCTTCCAACAAATGTGCTGCAAATCTTACTTTCTCTTCATCGGTACAACCAACAGTTACCAAGTCCTTGTTCACAGAGCGTAGCCAATCATTGGCCACCATAGGATCAGTAGTTCCTGAGAACTTTGCTGGCCTTAGCCTCAAGAATCTGGTAAGCATGTCAAAACCTGGTGGGTTGTTCTGATTGTTGTTATTGTTGTTATTATTGTTGTTGTTGTTTTGGTTCTGTATAAACGTGGTCATCATCTGCATCAGCTACGTCTGAGCTGTCATCATCTGCTGCATCTCAGGGGTGATGTTGTTGTTGTTAGGGTTGGGATTGGCACGTCGAGGAGGCATTTGTGGTTTTCAATAAGGATAAGAATGAGATACCCATATATGCTTAACATGCACAATACATCACATAGACAATCACCAATCATGCATCAAAATAATAAAAGTTCAACAACATAAAAAACAAGTTTTGAAAGGTAAACACATCAATAGCAAGCCATCCACATGTTGGATGGTCATTGTGACTCAATAAACAAAAGCATGGTAAATAAAAGGTAAATGAGTAGTCATCACTACTCCTCTGCATCAACCTCCTCATCAACAATTGTAAGACCTGCATTCTCCATAGCGGTCTTGTACTCCTCGACATTGGTGGTCAAGGTCTCTATCTTGGCTTTGAGAGCCCTCTTCTGTGAACGAAGCCTCTCAATCACACCTTGCTGATGCTCGAGCTTGAAGTCCTTGGCCTCTAGTTCTGTAGTCATGTCTCGAATCCTTTTGTTCCTATCGTGGACTCTCTTCTCTTGACTCTTCAACTTTCTATCCTGACTCTCAAACTTGGTTTCCATTTCTTTGACTATCTCATCGTGCTCCGCGAAGAGCTTGTCCTTCTCACGAAGCTGCACCTGGAGTTCGTCATTGCTAAGCATGACGTTGGTCCTATCAGTATCTAGGTGCCTAAGAAGAACCTCTAAGTCCCGGAGGTATAGACGAATCTGCTCTGCCGTCTCTCTAGCAGTATCCTCGAAGTCAATGGCCTCACCATCCTCATCACGTCTACCGAAGGCGTGGAAATGAGTACCTCTAATCTCCCGAGAGTGTCTCCCTAGCAAACTTCCAAGCAAATCCTTCATGACTACCTCTAGGCCTCTCTCCTTGTCATCATGCATGAGCTTGAAGGTGATGGCTTCCGTGGCTGGCTCAGTCTGGCATCCTGGCTGAGTAACCTTGAAGCCCCAAAGGTACTTCCTCTCGAACTTGGTGAGGGGAAGCATCATGATGGTAGGAAGTGGGAGATTGAGAAAACTAGTGAGCTCAATAATACGAGTGCCAAAACGAGTTCCCTTGAACTCTTCAGCCGTGCTGATAGTAACATTAGGCATCTATTTTATAAGATAGAAAAAGTTAGAATCAACACAATTAAAGATAAATCACAAGACAAGGCATGACATGCATATCTTTGGAAATCAAAACACACAAGTCATGGCATACATAAAACCATTACAAACATCCAAGGTTCAACTTATTTTAGACAACATTTGGGAAATAGAATGATAAGTGTGGTGGTCCAACTAACGAAGTACGTTACAATCCCATCTCACTTGCCAAGTTGGCTAATAGGGCATCCCTAGAGGCAATCTGTCGATCCTGATCACATGACTCAATGGCTAAGTCTATGATGTCCTCTCTTAAATGTTGGTTGGTAGCCTCTAACTCTAGGGTATGCTTATTTTCTTCCCTAAGGTCATTCTGGGTGTTTAGCATTCTACACTTGATTCTATCACCAAGCTCTTTGATGGCCTTCCAAGCTGCATCCCTTGCTGAATCAAAGAATGTGGTGTGCATCACTGAGTTGGTGACCATGTAGAATCCTGATTCCTTGTGGTTGTCTTCCTTGTTTTTATACAAGTGAAGTTGCACCCACCAGTATTCAACTCCTTCATCCATCACAGGAAAACCTTTGTACACAGTTGCACCATGTATTCCCATGGCAACCATGAGGTCCTTGAGAGCTTTGGGGAATTCTGTATCACATTCCAAAGTCATAGTCATGAGTGGTCCTTTCCTCACGGCTTCGT
Organism: Avena sativa; assembly: GCA_916181665.1. Lineage (NCBI taxonomy): Eukaryota > Viridiplantae > Streptophyta > Magnoliopsida > Poales > Poaceae > Avena > Avena sativa. The sequence continues at coordinate 227,721,888 of OV702296.1, forward strand.
TGATGGAGTTCATCTACAAATAGAGATGAGAAAGAAGATTAGAAAAGTTTACGAGAAGAAAAGGCAAGTGTGGAAGTTGTTGAAAATTTTTCCTTAGTGGTTTCCAATCCTAGGGTCATAATCCTACAGGCAACACAGTGCTCTGATACCATCTGTAAGATCCCTCCCTTTATAAAGGTAAGGATCCCTGTGATTGCAATGCTAGTCCCTGGATCAATGCTAGCATCCATAGTTTAAGATGAAGTACACAGAAACAAAGGTCATTATTACATATCATTCCAGAGACAAACATAGTCTTTTACAACTCCATGACCACAGACCTAATACAAGAGTTCATTATATAATAAGATAATATGTAACATCCCAAAAAAAATCCTATTTTGGAAGGTTATAAATAAAATCAATAGCTTGATTGATTGATTGACTTTGTTGAAAATTCCCAAAGAGAAGAAACTTTTTGGATAGAAAATCCTCTCAACCTTGAATTCAAAATCTTATATTCCTTTGTTATGACCTAAGTAGCCATATAGGCAAAAGGGCAAGGATTGATTATGGATTGAAGAATTGGTGTGCAAGATTTCAAAATGAAAATCATAAAGCATTCATAAGCATTTCATTACATCGATGCAAACTTCTCACAAACTGAATCCAAATCCTGGTATCTAAATCCTATAGTTGATTCACCCAAACATTCCTAAAGGTAATTAAATTTACTTTATAAAACCCACTTTGCTAAGGCATAGATTATTGATAATTATAGCCTAAAGAGATCCAAATAATATTACAAAATTTTAGAAACAAAATTTAGCTCATTTGGAGCTATTATGAAAAAGTTATGGAATAAATACAAAAAAATAAAGATATAAATAAAATAGAATATACAAGGATTTATAAACCCACTACTTGCAAACTAGTAAAAATATTACAAATATGATCCTATAATGATCTATTCAATTTTAGAAAATTTTAGAAACAAGAATCATATCATTTGGAGTTCGTATGCAAAAGATATGAGGGAAACAAGTAAATAAAAAAAGAAAAAAAAGATTTTTTTTTCTAACGGGCCGGCCCACCCGGACCGACCGAGGCAGCCACCTACAGGAAGGATCGATCTGTTGCTTTAAAAACGGTGCGAATCAGTTTTTGACAAACCTATCTCTAATCAAACTCTCATAACTTTTTATCTACAACTTCGAATTGACTTACGTTTATTTCTACTTGTTCCCTACTCCAATATCTATCTCTACAAAATCTTAAATCTCCATATAAACTCGTGGAGCCACAGCTGTACGAGTTTCTCTCCTCGAAATCCCGAATCTACACATGCCCGAATCTTATTTCACTTTTTAACCGATCTAGACTTCGTTGTTTGCCTTCGGCCAAAAAACGAAAGTTGTAGAACTCGTCGAAATATTTCAATCCCGACAAACCTCACCTCTTTTCATCCACCACAGCCGGAGAATTTCGCATCGCAATATTTCAGATCTTACGGTGTAAATCCAAGATGTACTCGCGCTCGTTTCTTCAAATCCAAATTCCTTTGGTGAGAAGGTAGGAATAATGATTCCCCACAACTTTCATGTTTTAAGTTTTTCAATTTGACCTACGGATTTGTCTCTCTAACACAGATCTATTTCTTGTCTATTCTGAACCAAAATCGGGTCAATCTCTTCTTCTAGCCACCGGATCCTATCCAGACGTTCGAGATCCAATCAAACCGGTGCGTGCCATGTCATCATCCCAGTCAGCTTCCTCATCAACGTCACGTCAACGTCAGGTCAACATCTAGTCCCAGTCAGCATGCAAAGTCAACCTGTCCAGTCAGCGGAATATTCCCTGGAATATTCCGTTCGAATTTAAAATTGCATATTATAGGTCTAACTTGTAAAATTCATTAGAAATTCATACAACGTCCAAAAATTGCATATAATATATATCAAATTGAAGATAATTTTACGTAGAATCATCTTATCAGAATAGATCCAACTTTTACTGTACGTGGTTACTGCAGTAATTTAATTAGTTTTAATGGTCTTTTTGGTTAATAAATTCATAGAAAATTATCTGTAACTCTGAAAAATATGAACAATATATCAAATTGAAGCTACTGTAATGTACATTAATAATATCTGGTTGGATCTAGCCTTTGCCGACTATTTAACTCGTAGCAATTTAATTAGTTTTAATGGCTTTATAAATCATTAAATTCATATTAAATTAATTGCTTGTCACAAAAATATAAATGATATACCGATGGAAAGCTGGTTCCATGTAGATCATAAATATGCAATTAGTTCAGCCTTTGACTGTAAGGTTTTGCCGTGAAGATTTAAATGGTTTAATGGCTTATTTAGAGTAATAAATTCATAAGAAAATAAATACTATTCAGAAAATTACAAATAATATGTCCCTGTAATCACAATTCCGTGGAGATTACAGATATAATTTTAGTTTGATTTTTAGGCAACAGAAACTGTATGAATCATTTAAAATCCATTAAATACTATTTAAATCATACAAAAAGATCTAAAACTCCGATTAGGGTGAATCCAACGCCTACTGGTTCGTATTTACGTCCTCTATTCAGTAAACCCAAGAAACAAATTTAATTCGATAGTTATAACAGGCGTTACAATAGAACTATCAAAACCCTTATATTGGCAAGTAATTATTAATAACAAGTACCATATTGCTTTAATTGATCTCATACATGCATCATATGATCTATTAATGCTCAGAGAACTAAATATAAGCATTGTAACATATTGAACCGTCATGCATATTTTTGATCATCCTTGTGTTTGCTATGTTTGCAATTATTTTGATTGGAACTACCTTGTCCTCGTATTAGATTGTTCGGAGAGTGCGATTGCTGCGGAGAAATACAATCAACACCCATATTATCAACATAAGGAAAGTTACACCACTTGTTCATAATTTTTGTCCCAGTTTTGATTCCATGCATGTGATCTTCAAAATTCTGTAGTATGCATGAGTAGGATGTTCTAGTAGAATTTTCCCTTAGTATTATTTTACAAGTGCGATGATTTTGTAGTATGCCATGAGTAGCTCTATACTTAGGATTTACCCTCCTAATAGGTTACCCCTGTTTTTGCTAAGTATTGCTTGTTATGCTATATATACAAAGTACCGTTGGGGGGTTCGAAAGATAATGAATTTTTCTAAGTATAAAGGCTCTCTAGAGCAGACTTTTCTTCTCAAATCCACTTCAAAATAAAACTAAGTTTTCTTCTGGGCAGAATGGTTGTCGGGTCAACGAGTGAGATTTTGGTGGAGGACGGCCGCCCAGGAATCAAAGAAGTCTGCCATGTTTCAGAATTCAGAAGCTTTCAGTGCAACCACAATACATTATGGGCTCTGTCTTGCCCTAGTACTTAGTGGGAAACCTCACCTGGGTACCAACATTTGGAGGTTCTTGGCACGGTTGGATCCGTAAGGTAGAGGGTCTACTAAGGGAAAGCCTCGCCATGGTCTTGTCTGTAAAAAGGACTTGATCGTGGATTGTGGGTAAAGTGTACAAACTTTCGAGAGTATTGCAATCTGATCGATCAGCCGTGTTCACGGAAACAGAACAACATTGAGCATCTGAATGATGGAGCCTCTAAAGGATCTTCCTCTCTCTTTTATAAAACAAAACTTTGAAACCCCATGGCGTGCGTAATATCGCCAATGGGTGGGATTTTGGGAACTTGGTGTGTAAAATCCAAGTGTCACTTGGTGCGTAATATCCAAGTGTTTGGTTGTTTGGACACTTGGTGCGTAATATCCTCGTGTACCTCTCGACCCTATTTTATCTAAGCAAATGTTTACAAAGTAGGGTAAAACTCTCAAACTCTTTTCTCCATACTTAGAGAAAATTAGCTTTATGCAAATGAACTCCAAAGCCTAAACTAGCCTTGCATGTAGAGTTAGTCTTTCCTTCCTAGGTGTAATTTGCCAATACATTCAAAGTATTGACCCAACTTGTTGGTTGCACGTTTCATGTGCAGAATTTTGCAGATCGTTGAAAGGTGCGCTAGGATCACGGGTCTTCACTCAACCTGCCTGTGGCATTGATGGGACTCCAAGTTGTATTTATATCGCTTCTGTTGTAATAATGTAAACTCTGGATTATTCGATTCATGTAATAAAGACTTGTGTTTTACATGATATTTCATCGACTGTGAGTGCTAGCTATTGATCCGGAGACTAGCATGTTAATCACAGGGACTTAGGATCCTTACCGATCCGAGGTCGCTACAAAATAAGTCTTCATCTTCATGTGCCACAGTCAAGCATGTTGAGTGTAGACTCATAACCCCTAATAATCATCAGAATAACCTGCAACATCACAAGTTATAGCCACAGTGGGTCAATACATTGGAATAGTATTGGGAAGTGATACCTTAGTAGAATATTAGTAGTCTAGATACTATATGCATTTTGGTTAAGTGTATCTTAGGCTTGCTTTGCTCAAAATAGGTTTTACCTATTAGTTGAAAACTCTAAGTTTTTCTTTGACAAAACTTTTCCCAAGAAAACACCAATAGAAATTGGTGAACCTTCACCCTTGTTCACCCACAAGTTTTAACTTAGAAATTGGGATGAGGAGATTCTTGATAGCTTCCATGTCTTGATGCTCAAGTTGTCCAATACCAGGGACATGGCTAAGTACTTAGATTCTTCCATCTGCAGAGGTTGTGCATTTTCCCCACAAGACTTGATTTTCACCAAGACAGGACCTTTCAGAAGCCTTCCCTTAGACCAAATGGACGCGCTCCAACCTATCATCCCACTACCACCAACTGTCCAAATGTCTAAGTTACTGCAACCTATATGATCCAGGCAGAGCCCATAATGCCATGTGGCTGCACTAGAAGCTTCTTAACATTTGGCATCTCAAATCCCTTTGTTCCTGGGTGGCTTTCCACAAGTGAGATACACAAGGTAAACCATAGAAATAGGCCTTGTGTAACCACTCAACACAAACCATTCTTTCCATTCCACCCAGGTGATTCATTCACTTAGTTGTTTTGTTAAGCAAAAACACAAGTCTAAAGACTTATAAATACTTTATCATAGCATGAATATTTAACCACCCTTGGTTGATACTATCTAGGCTAAGCATGGCATTTATAAGCATCTTAACTTAGAAATTTCTAGCAATTCTACAACTACTATGATTTCCCAAGCATAGCTTATAGATCAAAAATAATCATGCAAGTCTAGCAAAAATATTTCTAGTGCATAGTTGAAAAACATAGGAATAAAATCATGAAGCACCACTTGCCTTGGTAGTTTGGGGAGTAGCAACAATCCTCACAATCACAATCACTATTTGCACCAAAATCTACACATAAAATAATGGCACCAAATCACATACAAAATATATACAAACAAAAATATATGAATACATGCAAAATGCCATGTGATGATTTTCTACACCAAACAAGACAAATTCACAGTACTGAATCTTTAACAAGTTCAAAACATGCCAATTAAACTTTATTTGAACAACTAAACATTTTTCAAATAATTACTATACACAAATTATGCCTACAAATGTTTCTGTAAAAACAATCATTTTAACAGAGGCAAAACATTAAACAGATTGCATAAATGGAAAGGATTTTCTCTCCTGATTCCAATGATATAAAATTTGTCAAATTTGGACGTGGGAATCAAAAGTTATGAATTTTTCAAGTTTAAACATCTAATAGATCTAAATTCTGTTTTAAAAACGAAGAACTGGCCACGCGGCGCTTCCTGATTGGTTGATACCAATTCGCACCGGATTACTCTCGCGGGCCGTTGGATTTAACTTAACATGCACGGCCCAGATCTGTTAGTACCGCTTCGCTACAGATCTAATCCTAATCGCTAGATCTAGATCCTACGGTCACGGATCAAACGACCACAGACGGGCGGCGCTGGCGGCGGCGGCTCTGTCAGAGACGGTGCCGACGATTTAGGTCGCGCGGGAGAGGGGGAAGTGGCTTACTGAGTTCGCCGTGTGCTGCTGATGCTCAAGGTAGGCTTCGTTGGCGAAGGGGCACACCGTGGATGTCGTTGGAGCTCATCGGAGTCGTGCACGGCGTCGGGTGTTTGCAGATGTCAACGTTGCCGAGGCTCTGCGTCGTCCTAGCACGAATAAAATGCATCAGGGGGTGCGCAAGGTCACAGTGAGCAAGATGGTTTCAAGGAGAAGGCAAGGGGCGCTCGATTCTTACCGCTATTGCTCGTCGGAGTTGAGCGGCGGCTCTGGTGGTTGCGGCCGTGAACGAAGACGACGACCTGGGGCGATATAGTGCAAACAAAGAGTGTGAGGAGATGCGCACGGGCAAGGCAGACAAGCTCGTATGAACGAGAGGTGAAGGGGAGCACGGGGCTCACCGGAATAGGTCACCGGAGTGCGTCGGTGCTGCGGGGTTCCGAGCTCGAATGTACGCAGCCTGGTGGCGGAAATGGTGCGCTGATTGAGGGGAAATGAGCAGCGAGGGGAAGGGGTCTTATAGCCGGAGCAGGGGCGAGAATCTCGCGAGGAAACGCCGGCAATCAAGCCCGCATCAATCGCGGAAGTGATGACGTAACGGCGGCGTCGATCGGGTCGTGGGGGCGCATGGTTGGGGACGATGCTCGCGTGGAACTTGGGTCCACTAGTCAGCGAGCGTGGAGTAGCTCTGTCCCACGTGAGAGAAAGAGGGGAAAACCCCGGGTGGGCTTAGTGGGCTAGGTCTGCTGCTGGGCTGAAAGTCTGGCGCCGGCCCAGTTGGGTTTTCTATTCCTTTTTCTTTTTCTGATTTGGTTTTCAGGAATCATTTTTAAGTAAATTCAAAAGCAATTCAATTCAAATCTTTTCTGGATTTTTGTCAAGTGTAACCTTCATACTTTCGGGCACAAAACCATGTTGTCTCTCTGTACTTGCTTGGCCCCTTTGAATAATCAAAATAAACAGTGCTTTAGTTCATGATTGGAATATGTTTTGAAAATGGTTTTAAATTCATATTTGTTTTGTAAATTTTTGTCTAAGCCTTGGCACACAACCAAACCAACTTAAGAGCAACCTAGTCTTGGTTTAAAACAAATATTCCCTCACTTGAGAGTGGCATTAGATCAATGCATGCTCACATAAAATAATAGCACTTAGTGCTTCTGATTTCATGAAATGAGTTTGATTTTTGATCCCTAAATGATATACATGCATGGATGATATGCAATCTTTGAAAACATGATTTTAGGGATGTTACACCTGTCCAACGCCAAAGCGCTGCCAGCCCCTGGACCACTCAGCCCGAGCGTGCCCAGCCTCTCTACAAGCATGCCGAGAGTGTGCTAGAGTGCCGCACTCGACACGCGAGCACAGACCGCGCGCCGCCCTTGCTGCTTGCGTGTGTGATCACCACCGTCCTAGGAACCGCTAGGACATGCCCGTTCGTCGCCGTGTGACCAGGACAGCCCGTGCGCCATTAATTTCCTCGTCGGACCCGTCCAGAGCACCGCAGCGTTCCGACCATCTCGCACCGCCCTACGTCTCGCGACCATGCCGTTGAGCTTCGCCAAGGAACATAACACTGTCCCCTACCGTCGCCTATGTCATTAGCTCACTGTGACGATGACCACGACAAGCTCCACCCGCGCCCTTCGGTCCCCTCGCTGCACTATGAATAGAGGCCACCCCCATTTGATTTCAGCACACCAATACACTCTCCTCTCTCTCAGAACCACCCTCACTCGTTCCCGGAGTAAGGCGAGCAGCAGGTCTCCAGAATTTTGCCGGAGTCTACCTCGAAGGAGGAAGAAAGGAGCCAGCGATTGGAGCCGTTGTTGGAGATATGCCCAAGAGGCAATAATAAAGTGGTTATTATCATATATTCATGCTTATGATAAATGTTTACATACCATGCTATAATTGTATTAACCGGAAACATTAATACTTGTGTGATTTGTAAACATAAAAGAGTCCCTATAATTGTATTAACCGGAAACATTAATACTTGTGTGATTTGTAAACATAAAAGAGTCCCTAGTAAAACCTCTTGTTAAACTAGCTTGTTGGTTAATATATGATCATGGTTTCCTGATCATGAACATAGATATGTTATTAACAACAGGGTCATATCATTAGGAGAATGATGTGATGGACATACTCCTATAGTTAAGCGTAGCATAAAGATCAAGTCATTTAATATAGTTCATTTGCTATAAGCTTTCTGATACATAGTCCTAATTCCTTCGACCATGAGATCATGCTAATCACCATCACCGAAAGGATGCTTTGATGACATCAAACACCACACCGTAACTGGGTGGCTATAAAGGTGGCATTGAGTGTTTGGAAAGTATGTGTTCAGGCACATGGATCAAGAGTGGGACTTGTCCATCCATATGACGGATAGATATACTCTAGGCCCTCTCGGTGGAATGTCATCCAATTAGCTTGCAAGCATGTGACTGGCTCACAAGGGATCACATATCACGAGAATGAGAAAAGAGTACTTATCGGTAACGAGGTTGAACTAGGTATGCAGAGATACCGACGATCAGACCTCGGATAAGTAAACTATCGCGAGACAAAGGGAAATTGCTATCGTATGTAAATGGTTCATTCGATCACGAAGTAATCGTATAAATATGTGGGAGCCATATGAATTTCAGATTCCTCTATTGGTTATTGATCGGAGAAGAGTCTCGATCATGTCTGCATAATTCACGAATCGTAGGGAGACACACTTAAGGATTCGATGTTGTTTAGTAGATATGGAATGTGAGTAAAGAGACTGAATGTTGTTCGGAGTCTCGTATGGGATCCGGGATATCACGAGGAGATCCGGAATGGTCCAGAGAATAAGATTCATATAAGGAAATTCCGGAGTTCGGGAATGGTTCCGGTTTTTTCACCGGAATGTTCTAGAAGGGTCTAGAAGGTTCGCCGGTCTGGAAGGGAAGGGTACATGGATGTTTCATGACAAAGTGGAATGGTTTCATCATGTCCTAGGTCACTTGGCTGGACACTTGGAAGATAGAAATTAAACTCTAATTTGAAAGTCAAAAGGGCAGTTTGAAAAAGTCAAATTGGGACAATATTTCCAAGTGGAGGGAGAGAAGGATTCTTACATAGGGAAGGAATCCTCCCTCTCCCTTGGGCCGGCCACATGAAGTGGAGTTGGGGGAGAACTCCCTCCCCCTTGACGCCTCCCTACCTATAAAAGGAGGGGTAGGACGCCCCCCTTGGACACACAAGAAACCCTAGGTTGGCCGCCGCCCCCTCTCTAGTTGCGGCCAATCTGGATCTCCTCTAAACCGCTACCAACTAGCTAAACCCTAATTGCTAGCTACCTCTAAACCCTAGATCGTCGGGGCTCCCTCTACTCCACCATACCCGCTTCGGCTTAGGCGAAGCCCTGCGGGATCTCCCCTCTACTTCCGACACCACGCTGTAGTGCTGCCGGAATCGCGAGGAGAGAACTACAACCTCCGTTGCCTGCTGGAACAAGAGAGAGGAAGGTATTCATCAAGTACTGTACATGTGACCGACTGTGGGAGCACTGCCGGAACACGGCGCCGAAAGGATCATCTACGTGATCTTGAGATCGGCAAGTGAACGACTACATCACCCACGAGAATCTGCTCCCGTTAACCGCTTTGGATCTTCGAGGGTTAGTACTCTATCAACTTGTTACATCGATCTAGTAGATAGATCTTGGCTTGATCATAGATTAGATCTTGATTGTGTGTTCATGCGGTAGAAAATTTTGGTTTCCATGCTACGAATCCCTACAGTGGTATCAGAGTCGTGTCTATATGTAGATCTGTTGCATGAGTAGAACACAATGGTCATTGTGGGCGTTGATGCTTTTGTTGTCGATTGCTTCTTGTGTACTTTGCATCTTGCGGGATGGTGGGATGAAGCAGCCCGGGCTAACCATACATGACATCGTTCATGAGACTTGCTCCATGCTTGACATGCAACTTGTATTGCATAAGTGGCTTTGCAAGTGTCTGTTTCTCCCAACATAGTGAAGATTCAATTTACAACGGGTAATTGACAATACTAGTATCAACATTGTGGTTCTTGTTCATAAGTTAGAACGACACTTATTGAAAGCCCCAAACCACGTAAAACATGCAAAGAAAATTAGAGGCGTCTAACTTTGTTTTGCAGGGGTGTGTTGTGCTGTGATATGGCCATGATTGTGATTATATGTGATGTATGCAATGTTCCTTATTGTAAGTCGGCAACCGGCAGGAGCCATATGGTTGTCTTTTAATTCCGTTAAGACCTGCGTGTCTATTATTCAAACTAGTTGTAATAGTTGATGCTGGTGGACGACAACCATGAAAAGGCGCCATTGACCTTGACTTCATGCCGATGATGATGGAGATCATTTTCGTGCTTGAAGATGGAGATCGGAAGCACAAGAAGAAAGGCCATATCATATCACATATTATGAATTGCATGTGATGTTAATCCTTTTATGCATCTTGTATTGCTTAGTTCATGACGGTAGCATTGTAAGATGATCCCTCTCACAAAATTTCAAGTTATAAAGTGTTCATCCTTAGTAAGCACCGTTGCCAAATCTCGTTGTTTCGAAGCACCACATGATGATCGGGTGTGTTAGATTCTGCGAGTGTATACAACGGGAGCAAGCCAGATTTTCTCATGTGGAAGCTAAGGTTTGATCTTGACGAGCCTAGCATGTACAGACATGGTATCGGAACACGGATCACCGAAAGGTCAAGCATGAGTCATATAGTAGATATGATGAACATGTTGATTGTTCTCCTTTGAAGCTACATCATCTCTCGTGATGATCGGTTTTGATGTGGTGGATTTGGTTCGTGTAATCACTAAAACAATGTGAGGGATATTGTTTTGAGTGGGAGTTCAACAACAATATGATTAAAAGTTGAACACTATTTATCATAAATTAAATCAAAGTGAATCTTCATAGTTGTTGTAGTCATTGGCATCCGTTTTACCACCTCGCGCTTAGTTATAATTGAGATAATAGAACTATAGAATTCTGGTTAGTTACTTTACGATCTGGTATCGTATTGTTTTGAAGTGTTAACCTAAAGTTTAAAAGTCCTATTGCAAACTTTCAGTAAGTTCCGGTTACTCCGTGAAGTTTAATAATTGGTATTAAATCAAGAGTAACAATTCAAGTGTTAGTATATAAGTATCATGTTTATCTCCATGATTCTTGATATTCAAAAGATTGTTTTAATATCAAGGTTATCTAGGAGCTGAAAGAATTGTTTCAGAAACCATCATATGTGGAAGATATTGCGATATCTAAAACAATGTTTTGTTTACAACATGATAGAAGTATAATATGGCAAAGTTTATGTTCTCATATTTGATGAGAATTTGCAAAAGGTTGGAGACGCTAGTCGTCCTAATCCTCCAAAAGGTTTTGGAGAGCAAAATTATACTCGCGATTCACCGTTATAAGCTAAAGTATCTTGATCATGAATAGTTCCATGATAAGGATGAATATTTAATGTAAGTAAAATGTTTATTGCACTAAAAGATTACTAAAGAATGGAATTTGAAATAACACCAAACATTTGATGATGGTGATCTGCTTCAAAGTGCAAGTCCAAAGACATTGGTATTTAACTATACATGTTTTGGACATGTGTATGACTCCACTATTGATAGATTCTTTCAAACAAAAAAGGAAATACTAAAAGAGAATCTTATAAATATATGGCAGAAAAGAGAAGACTAGAATTGTTCAGCTTAGGTATATAAAGGATATACGAGTTATGGCTGTATTCTTTGCTTGTTAAATAATGTGGTTCTTAAGTATTGGATACTGAATTTGTTGGTATGAATCGTCATACGAAACAACACAATTCGTGAACTACAATGGCCTAAGTAGCTAGCAAAATAATATGTGATGATGTTCATCGAGAAAAAATAAAGGGTTGTTGTGTGGCTCGTTAACATCAAAGCTTGCCTTCAAGATTTGTTTTATCAGGTATTGTGAGAACAAAAAGGGTTGTTCAAATAATTGTCGTAATCCATAAAAGATGGATGATTTACAAATCTCGTTGGATAAATCACATCCATAAAACTATTGCTAAAAATATCGAAAGACAATTGATAAGAAAGATCACTTAGGAAGTGACGTCGCCTTTTAAATTATATTGGAAAGAAAACATGAAGAAACTCCATGTGGATGGAATTTTGGAGTCTTTTGATTTTGATCAAATGACGCTTGTGAAACTTTCCTAGAGATAATTAAAACTTTGTTCATAGGCCAAAAGGGAACGAATGACTAGCTTATTGGAACTTGTACATATTGTTGTATGAAGTCCATTATGTGTAGTCAAGAGCGATGAATTTCAACTTCATATGCTTTCTCCAAAAAATTGAGTGAATATATGAATATTTACTTAATAAGGATGAAGTATGAAACATTTGAAAAGTTCAAAGACTTTCAAGATGAAGTGCAAAATCATTGTAACAAGAATATAAATAGTTTATGATAAGATCATAAAGGAAGATATTTGAGTTACAAGTTTAGCATAACACCTAAGATTTAAGGAATCGTTCCATGGATTTGCATTTCCCGAAACATCATAAGAGTATGGAGTGTTCGAGATATGTAATGAAACCTTGTTTGACATGGTAAGATCAAAGGTGTCATTTATAAAACTGTCCTTATATTTTAAAGATTAGAAGCTTTAGAGACTACAGTTTTCCACTAAAAAGAGCTCCATCATGATCCGTTGAAATGACACCATATAAAGTTATGGTTTGGCATAAAACCCAAGTTGTCCTTTCTTAAACATTGTTATGCTATGCATAAGAAAGATTTTTGCAACCAAAATCGGATGAACATATCTTTGTATGTTATTTCGAATAATCATTGAGTATTCCTCCATAACACCAAAGACAAAAATGTTTGTCGCTTAGAACATCAAGTTTCTTTGAGAAGGAATTTTCCGTGAAAAGTTAAGTGGGAGGACAATAGAACTTTGATAATGTTAAGAGAACCTTAGCTATATGTGCAAAGTTGCGCAGCGCCGAAAAGTGTTCCGGAGCCAGCAACAATGCTCATGGCTCACGTGCCTCAAAGGTTGTGGTCACGGAGGTCTAAGTTCCTATTGAACCTGGTAGGTCGGGTAAACAATCAAATACTAGGATTTGAAAGTAAATCTTGTTGTTTGACAATGATGGACCGACTACATGCAAAGAAGCGATGATGGGCCCTGACTCCTTCAAATGGCTTGAAGCCATAAAATCCGTGATAGTTCCACACACGAGAAATCAAGCTTTGAATTTGAAAGTCCCTCTGGAAAGGTGTAAGACCTTACAGTCGTGTTTGGATCTATAAAGAAATAGACATGGATGTTTCACATACATGAAATTATCGACGTGTCGGGAAAGAGTTCACGACAATGTTCAAAAAGTTGATTATTACAAGATCTGATCTTTCATTAAGCGATATTTAGTCTAGACGGATTAATGTAGCAACCACTACATATAATTTTGTTATGTGGTAGTTGAATAAACAAAACAAGTTCTTCTAATAGAATGGTTACCTAGGACGTGTGCATGACATGGTCCAAAGGGTTTTGTTAATTCAAAGTATGCTAAAAGAATATGCAAACTTCAATGGTTGAAGTAAGCATCACGGAGTTGGAATCTTCACTATGATGAAACTGTTAAAAGAGTTTAATTTCATCGGAGACAATGAAGATGCTTGCATTTGCAAGAAATTAAGTGGGAGCGCTAATACATGTTTCTAATACATTATGTGGAAGAAATATTGTTGATTAGAAATGATATATCTTTTTATTGACACAGGTTAAGAATTTCATCTCGATGAAAGGCTTAGGCAGAACCCGAATATTTGGCATCAATGTCTATATGGATAAATTGAGACACTAATATGGTTGTGCCAGAAGTACATAGATGAGATATTGAATGAGTTCAATATAGAAACTACAAGAAAGGTTCTTGTTGCACAGGAAGGATTGAATAAAGATTCAAGTATTTTTTATACTTGATAGATAAAATCACAAAGAGTACTTTATCAATCATGTTGTGATGCGTACAAATCCAGATATGTCCTATGCTCTAAATGTTATGAGCGTATACCAGAATGATTCATAAGATGATTATTGGACGATAGTAAAGATATTCTTATGATCTTTTAGAAGAACTAAGAATATATTATTTTGTAGAAGTGACAAATAGATGGTTAGTTCATTGTAAAAGTATTACATTGATAATAGTTTTGTCACAAAGTACAAATTAAGTTTATCTCTATCTAAACTAAGGGTGGCACAATATGATGGAAAGTAAGTTCCATAATGTATTTGGATGAGTTCCAAAGTTAAGACATTGTGACAGATACTACAACAAAAGGCTAAGTATATGACTGCTATAATAGCAGCAAAAAGGACACTTGTGTCAAAGTAGTTTGTTATCAAACTAGGTGTGGTTCACAGCGGGATAGTACTATGAAGATATATTGTACGACAATATTATCAACATGTTTTAATCCCAAGGAACTAAAAGGTCTCACCAAAGGACCAAATTTATACAAAGCCATCTCATTAGAGAATGAGTGATGCATAGAGACGCAAAGACATGCAATTACACACGGACCTGAAAGTGTTGGATCCGGAGATCAGTTGACCACTAGCAATCATGTAAATACAACACTGGAAAGCCATAGGTGTTGAATGCACAAAGGTTTGAAACTAGATTATTGACTCTAGTGCAAGTGGGAGACTGTTGGAGATATGCCCAAGAGGCAATAATAAAGTGGTTATTATCATATCTTCATGCTTATGATAAATGTTTACATACCATGATATAATTGTATTAACCGGAAACATTAATAATTGTGTGATTTGTAAACATAAAAGAGTCTCTAGTAAAGCCTCTTGGTAAACTAGCTTGTTGGTTAATATATGATCATGGTTTCCTGATCATGAACATAGAGATGTTATTAACAACAGGGTCATATCATTAGGAGAATGATGTGATGGACATACTCCTATAGTTAAGCATAGCATAAAGATCAAGTCATTTAATATAGTTCATTTGCTATAAGCTTTCTGATACATAGTAACCTAATTCCTTCGACCATGAGATCATGCGAATCACCATAACCGGAAGGATGCTTTGATGACATCAAACACCACACCGTAACTGGGTGGCTATAAAGGTGGCATTGAGTGTTCAGAAAGTATGTGTTGAGGCACATGGATCAAGAGTGGGATTTGTCCATCCATATGACAGATAGATATACTCTAGGCCCTCTCGGTGGAATGTCATCCAATTAGCTTGCAAGCATGTGACTGGCTCACAAGGGGTCACATATCACGAGAACAAGAAAAGAGTACTTATTGGTAACGAGGTTGAACTAGGTATGCAGAGATACCGATGATCAGACCTCGGATAAGTAAACTATCACGAGATAAAGGGAAATTGGTATCGTATGTAAATTGTTCATTCGATCACGAAGTAATCATAGAAATATGTGGGAGCCATATGAATTTCCAGATTCCTCTATTGGTTATTGATCGGAGAAGAGTCTCGATCATGTCTGCATAATTCACGAACCGTAGGGAGACACACTTAAGGATTCGATGTTGTTTAGTAGATATGGAATGTGAGTAAAGAGACCGAATGTTGTTCGGAGTCTCGGATGGGATCCGGGATATCACGAGGAGATCCAGAATGGTCCAGAGAATAAGATTCATATAAGGAAAGTCCAATTCCGGAGTTCAGGAATGGTTCCGGTGTTTTCACCAGAATGTTCTAGAAGGGTCTAGAAGGTTCGTCGATCTGGAAGGGGAAGGGTACATGGATGTGTCATGACAAAGTGGAATGGTTGCATCATGTCCTAGGTCACTTGGTTGGACACTTGCAAGAGAGAAATCAAACTCTAATTTGAAAGTCAAAAGGGCCGTTTGAAAAAGTCAAACTGGGACAATATTTCCAAGTGGAGGGAGAGAAGGATTCTTACCTAGGGAAGGAATCCTCCCTCTCCCTTGGGCCGGCCACATGAAGTGGAGTTGGGGGAGGACTCCCTCCCCCTTGGCACCTCCCTACCTATAAAATGAGGGGTAGGGCGCCCCCCCTTGGACACACAAGAAACCCTAGGTTGGCTGCCGCCCCCTCTCTAGTTGCAGCCAATCTAGATCTCGTCTAAACAGCTACCAACTAGCTAAACCATAATTTCTAGCTACCTCTAAACCTCGGCCTCTAAACCCTAGATCGTCGGGGCTCCCTCTACTCCACCATACCCGCTTCGGCTTAGGCGAAGCCCTGCGGGATCTCCCCTCTACTTCCGACACCACGTTGTCGTGCTGCCGGAATTGTGAGGAGAGAACTACAACCTCCGCTGCCTGCTGAAACAAGGGAGAGGAAGGTCTTCATCGAGTACCGTACGTGTGACCGACTGCGGGAGCGCTGCCGGAACGCGGCGCCGGAAGGATCGTCTACGCGATCTTGAGATCGGCAAGTGAACGACTACATCACCCACAAGAACCTGCTCTCATTAACCGCTTTGGATCTTCGAGGGTTAGTACTCTATCAACTTGTTGCACCGATCTAGTAGATAGATCTTGGCTTGATCACAGATTAGATCTTGATTGTGTGTTCATGCGGTAGAATTTTTTGTTTTCCATGCTACGAATCCCTACAGCCACCCCAGGAGAAGCCACCGGTACCAGGAGGTTCGTCGTTCACCCCCGTCGCCGACCCCCGCCTGAGCCCCGGTGAGCCTCACACGACCCCCACTTTCTGTGCTAGGGTTCTGTCTCGCCGGCGTTGCCCGACGGAGACGATAAGTCACAGTCGTTCGATTAGATGTTGATCGTGTGGTCTAGATTGCCCCGTACCCCTTCGCACCCCCTGTCTCACTGACTGGTGGGAACATTCACTTAAAACCCACCCGTGCGCGCTGTGCGCCGTGGGCCGGCCCAGTTAACTTCTCGCATGACCCAGTAGTTTGAATTTAGGTTTTTCCATTTAGTTTCAAACTTAGTTCTGTACCTAGATTCAAAAATCAACCCAGGTCGATTCACTAAACCAAACTGTATGAAACTAATTTTGCTGGAAAGGTACTGAAATTCTTAATCCAAGCCCGTTAGATTCAAATCATTTAGAGTTGTAGATAACCTATAGTAAAAATAATAAGGAAGAAGCTTTTCTGCATTCAAACATTTTTCAAAATTCAACCACAAAAGCTTTTAAGTTGATTCCAACTCTCAAAAATCACATTTAACCAGAACTTTCTGAATATATAAAAATATCTAGGTTTACTTGCAGAAATAATGGACAAGTAATAAAAGAATACCCCATAGGCATTTCTAGTCACTTTAAATAATTAAAATAAAAAGGTTAAACCTTATTAAATTGTGACACCACTTTAAATCACATTCCCAAGTACTGAAATATGTGGTGATGACATGTGTCAACATGATCCCTTGTTTTAGTTGGAGAATATTAATCTTAAATAGATTTTCAATGAGTAGAAGTTACTTTTCTAAACTAAAAGAAATAAAACTAGTGCCTTAAATATTTGTGATGTTTGTGATGATGCTAGATCATCTAGTGTAAACCTTGGTGTGATAAATAGAACTAGTTAAGTATTGTTTGGTGATTGTGTACCTCGTATTTATTTATAGACGCTAGTACCGACCAAGGATACGAGGAGGAAGGAGAATACTACGAGGAAGAAGCAGAGGAGAACTTCAACCACTGCACTGCACAAGGCAAGCCTCACTATACAAGTTTACTTAGCAAGCTACAATCTTAGCAAGCTAAGCTATACCATGCAAGTTTTACTTGCACGCTTCATAATACAAGTTAACTTTGCAAGTTAACCCTTGCAAGATAACTATGCCAAATGAATGCCTTAGGCATATGTGATTATACCACCTTATGTTACCCAATCCCAGTTTTACTTGCAAGCTTATTATTTTATTTCTTTATCAAAGCTTTTTATTTAAGTTTACTTAGTGAATTGTAGATCTCAGAAAGATTATTAAAGGTAGCATAAAGACCATAAAATTTGGCCTAAGTTAGATAAATCTTGATGTCATCCTGAGGCATGAGATTGAATTTAGATAAGTCACACTAGATTACCACCCCTCATTAGTGTTTCTCCCCCACTTGTAGTTGCTAGTGCTAAGCATAAAACTTGATCACTTTAGATGGGAATACTTGGTGAAAATGGTTATGAAAACCTTAGAATGATGAGTCATTCTACTGAAATGTTTTGACATGTGTTCTTGAACACCAGATGATTTTTGATGATGAAAATGTTGAGGCATGAGCCTTAGCCCTTTATAAAACTGATGGTTGTCTGGATGCGATACCATTCTAATTTTACCGTACAACCACAATACCCGAAATTTGGGTAGGGCTTGACTAGAAATTTATATACATTAGTATTGGTTCCCTTGCGGCTGAGGTTTGAGCTGAGGCTACCTCGTGACAATTGTCCACCTATGCAGTTCCCAAGATGATAGTTGGTCATGGTTGGGAGGACAAACTCATAGGAGAGGTGCCCATACTAGGGCGTGTAATTGAAAGGTTAGGATTGATTATCCGCATACTGAGTATGGTGAATTCAGGACTGTTCCTAGCGGATGTATCGAATATTATGGTGAAAGTGTACCACCTCTGCAGAGTGTCAAACTATTCGAATAGCCGCGTCTACGGTTATGGATAGTTGGAGTGGCCATACTGTTCTGTCGTCAGATGTTTTCAAAATGACTTATGAAATGAATCATGACTTTGACTTGACCATAACAGGGTTGTGATATGATACTAAGTTCCCACTTAGGTGTTATAAAACTTTAAACTAGCTTTCTTTTCGTCTGAACTCAGTTAAGGTAAATCTGGTTTTTTGGAAAACAACCTAGAGCTTAGTATTCCTATTCAAAACCACTTCATTTGTTAGTATTAGTTTGCGAGTACTTAAAGAGTACTCATGGATTTGTCCCTAGATATTCCCGTGGCCAGACTATGAAGAGGACTATTAGGAGGATGGACCGCAGGAAGGTTACGACAACTAGGATCATCTCACATCGTCAGCATTGCCTGTGACCATGAAGATGGAGTCTCGCCCACGCTACTGTTATTATTATGTTATTCCGCTGCTATGATTGTATTAAGACTGGATCATGTGATCCTTTATTTGTTGTAAGACCTTATGTATGGTTTTTAATGGATGATGTACTGTGATATCCAATCTGTTATGTGTCGCAAAAATGGTAATCCTGGGATTGCAATGTATGGCATAACGGGCATCTGGGATTAAAAATCTGGGTGTTGAGAAGTTGGTATCAGAGCCATCCTGACCATAGGAGACCCTAGTTTAGAATGGATGTTTGAATCAAAAACTTAGTTGCAAAACAAAAGAAGTGAGTATTTATGAAAACCTATTCCCATTCTTATCACTTAGGTTCTTTCATAAAAATTCATGTTCCTCAAAAATTCTTGCAAACTTACATAAAATTTGACACACTTGATTACTCTACTAACTTACTCATCCTACATTCTTATAGATGGACGTGAAGTATAGCAAGTTCTGTCAGTTGGGAAATGGAGGAGATCTCATCTTTGAGCATGACTTGGACCAGCTTTTGGAGCTTCTGGAGCGCTCGCATCCCGAGTTCTTCGGAGCTTAGCTCAACGATCAGGAAGGAGAGGAGTTTTAATGGCTGATTGTTGCAAGTCTCCGAGGAAAGATCAAAGCCCCCACCTTAGAGGGAATTCAGTTCACCATTAGAGAGAACAACTGGCTCGATGGACTTGCCAGGGCCATGCAGGAAGCTCTTGCCCGTCTGTGTGGGCAAAGCATCAATCATATCAAGGGTGCCCGCTTTGAATTCTGCCCAAGGCGTGATGTTATGGGACAGCCACTGGAGGCACCATATCACCCTGAGATGAAGAATCAAGTGGACCACCTCAGCTTCATGATGTATGACCAGCAGAAGGAGTTGGACAATGCCCGCTCCTATGCCAACCATAACTCTGCCATCGCCGCCAAGAAGGATCAAACCATTGCCATGCTGGTGAAGAATCGCCAGTCTCGTCGCCGTCAGCTCGACAAGAAGGAGCGCATCATTGCTCGTCTCCGCCACAGGATCACAGACTTGGAGGAGACCATCCACGAGAGGGACATGCAGCTCGAGGAGAGGGAGAATGCAGGGGAGGATATCCATGGAGACCCCTACTCCTATCTCAGCGATGATGATGACTTTCTGGAGGATTAGGCCATGGACTTCTTCACCGATGAGGATGACTTCTCCTTCATTGATCATGATGATGAGGATGATGAGGACACTGACTCCAAGGAGTAGTAGCACTTGAGCACTAGCGTTAGCGGGTTATATCTGGTCCCATTGTATCGTAGTTTCCAGAATGGTTCTTAAAACCATCTATTTTCTTTGTTGTGGTGTGTGTTTGTATGGTGTGTTATGAATGAATGAAAAGCAAGTTGCTAGAAAAATCTGAGTCAATTTTGAAAACTTTTTCAAAAAACAAAACCCCGAACCTTTGAAATTTCCCTCTTTTTTCATGATCTATCTCAATCTTCATATGCCTCGTGGATGAAGCACTTCATCCCCGGACCCGATGTTGCAAATCTTGCAAATGTTGGTCTCTGGCCGCGAAGCTGAAAGAGCCAAACATCAAGCCAACTTAGCCACCCTTTAGCACATAGCTCAGATGGCCAACAACAATCAAGGCCATGGAAACCAGGACAACCATGGATCAAAGCTCAAGAATTTTCAGAACACCAATCCACCCATTTTCACTAATTCTGAAGAGCCCTTAGATGCAGATGATTGGCTGCAAACTATGGAGAACAACTTAGAAGTTGCAGGAGTGGAAGCCAACGAGAAGGTACTGTTTGCCACCCACTATCTGGCTGGAGATGCAAGAGCATGGTGGAACAGCTTTAGTGCCATGAATGGAGGATAGATGATGACTTGGGAGGAATTCAAAATCAAGTTCAGCAGAACCCATGTGCCACCGGGTTTGATCAAGAGGATGAGAGATGAATTCAGAGAACTGAAGCAGGGAAGGATGACAGTAGTTGAGTACCGTGACAAAAAAAATTCATTGGCTAGGTATGCACCGGATGAGATTGACACTGAAGCCAAGAAGAAGGAGAGATTCTTGAATGGTTTGCATGATGAGATGCAGATAGTTTTGGTCAACATTCCATTTGCTGATATTGAAGCCTTAGTGGATTCTGCCATTCAGATGGAAGGCAAGATCAACCAAGCCAATGACAATCGCAAGCGTAGAATGATGCATCAACCAGGAACCCACCATACCCCAAAGTATCGCTCCAACCCATCTCCAGGATTTGCCCCAAGAAACAATAGACCCCCGATGAACCGTCCGACCTATCCCAATTGTGGAGGAGGAAACCCAAGGACCGGAGGAAATCACAACAACAATCCCGGCAACTCCAGCAATTTCAATCGTGCACCTCCCAAGTTCAACAACAACAATGCCGCCACCAACACCAACACTGCCCCAAGAACTAGAAGCAATGTTGTGCCTGTTGCAGCAAAGGACAAGTCTCAGGTGACTTGTTATGAATGTGGAACCAAGGGTCACTATTCCAATGAGTGCCCCAAGAAGATTGTCGCAGCCCCCAATGCAAATGCCCCAGCCCAGCAGGAGCGTCGTGTTTAGCCCGAAAGGAGATTTGCCCCAGGGAACTCGCCCAACCGCAACGGCCGTCTGTTTCTCATGAATGCTGAAGAAGCCCAAGAATCGCCCGATGCCGTGCTGGGTATGTGTCCTGTTAACTCAGTACTTGCAAGAGTGTTGTTTGATTTTTGAGCATCGCACTCATTTGTTACCGAAGAATTTGCATGCACCAGTAAGATTTAACCCACCAAATTGCAACATGTTATGATAATTCAAATACCTAGTTCAACCACCAAAGCTAGGAAAATTTGCAAGGCCGTACCTATCTGAATCCATGGCATAGATTTTTATGCTAATCTAATAGTGCTTGGAACTAAAGGTTTGGAAGTAGTACTAGGAATGGATTGGATGTAGAAACATAAAGGATTAATTGACTGTGCCAAGAAAGCCATAACCATGACCAGTATAGCTGGAATATCAGTAGAGCATGTATCTAAAACCTTGCCCCGTCAATTCAAGTGCAACAAGAGTCTAGCCCAGCCAACCATTGACCAAGTCAGGATAGTCTGTGAATACCCTGATGTATTTCCAGATGTTTTGCCCGGTATGATCGGGATATCGAGTTTATCATTGAACTAATCCCTAGAACAGGACCCATAGCCCAGAGACCATATAGTATGAACCCGTCTGAATTAGTGGAGCTGAAGAAGCAACTAGATGCTTTGCTGGAGATAGGACTGATTCAACCAAGTGCTTCGCCATGGAGATCACATGTCTTGTTTGTGGACAAGAAAGATGGAGGTAACCGTTTGTGTACGGATTATCAGAAGCTAAATGATGTCACCATCAAGAACAAGTACCCACTTTCGAAGATAGAAGACCTGTTTGACCAGTTGACAGATGCCAAAGTGTTTTCTAAGATTGATCTTAGAACTGGTTATCATCAACTCAAGATTCGTGCAGAGGATATTCCAAAGACTGCCTTTACCACCAGATATGGATTGTATGAGTACACTTTCATGTCTTTTGGATTAACCAATGCCCCCGCTTATTTCATGAACCTCATGAATAAGATTTTTATGGACTTCCTAGATAAGTTTGTCATTGTTTTCATCGATGCATTCTGATCTATTCCAAATCAGAAGAAGAACATGAGCTACAGCTGAGGACCATTCTTGGAACCCTTAGGGAGCATCAGTTGTATGCCAAGTTTAGCAAATGTGAATTCTGGTTACAGGGAGTAGGATTCCTCAGACATATTGTGTCAGCCAGAGGAATTGCTGTTGACCCTGCCAAGGTTAAGGATGTTGAGGAATGGCAAGCCCCAACCAATCAAACCCAAGTTCGTGCATTTCTTGGATTAGCGGGATATTACCGCAAGTTCGTAGAAGGATTATCTAGTATCGTAAGACCCATGACCCAATTGTTGAAGAAGGATAAGAAGTTTGAATGGACGGACAAATGTGAAGTGAGTTTTCAAGAACTCAAGAGGAGATTGATTTCAGCCCCAATCTTGATCATGTCGGATATCACGAAGCCCTTTGATGTGTATTGTGACGCATCCAAGATCGGTCTAGGATGTGTGTTGATGCAAGGAGGCAAAGTAATATCTTATCTATCCCGCCAACTGAAGCAGCATGAGCAGAATTATCCTACCCATGACCTTGAACTAGCAGCCATAGTTCTAGCCCTGAAGACATGGAGGCATTACCTTATGGGAAACCGTTGTGAGATTTATTCAGATCACAAGAGCCCGAAGTATATATTCACTTAGAAGGAGCTAGATATGAGGAAAAGAAGATGGATCGAGCTAATCAAGGACTATTATCTGGACATCCACTATCACCCCGGTAAAGCCAATGTGGTAGCAGATGCCCTTAGCAGATTGCCGTGTCGCTTGAACTCCATGATTCTGAAGGAGCAACCAAGTTTGCACAAGGAGTTGGAAGATTTTAGAATGGAATTAGTAAGTGAAGGATTTTTGCTAGCATAGAACTTCAACCCACTTTGATCAGCCAGATCAAGGAGGCGCGGAAAGGAAATGCTAGTATCGACGGAGTCAAACGTCGCATCGGTACCGGCAAGGTACCCGGATTCACCGAAGGTGAAGAAGGAGTATTGTGGTACAAAGGACGTCTCTGTGTGCCAGCAGATTTGGATTTGAAGCAAGCTATTTTGAAAGAAGCCCATGATACCCTTTATTCTATCCACCCCGGAGGAACGAAGATGTATCAAGATTTGAAAGAGCAATTTTGGTGGCATAAGATGAAGAGAGAAATTGGAAGCTACATAGCCAAGTGTGATATCTGTCAGAGAGTCAAGGCGGGACATCAAAGACCCGCAGGACTATTGCAACCACTACAAATTCCGGAATGGAAATGGGATTCAGTTGGAATGGACTTTATCACCGGATTGCCTACATCTAGTAGGGGAAATGACTCTATTTGGGTCATAGTTGATAGGTTGTCCAAAGTCGCCCATTTCTTACCAGTCAAGACCACTTACCAGAGTTCGAAGCTAGCAGAGTTGTACATTGCTAGGATCCTCAATTTGCATGGAGTCCCCAAGAACATCGTGTCGAATCGAGGAACTCAGTTTACCTCGATATTTTGGAAGAAAATCCAAGAAGGATTAGGAACCCGACTAAATTTCAGCACAGCTTATCACCCTCGGACTGATGGACAAACGGAGCGAGTAAATCAAATACACGAAGATATGTTGAGAGCCTGTGTGTTAGAGTATGGATCAAAATGGGAAGATTGTTTGTCGTTCACAGAATTTTCGTATAACAACAGTTATCAAGCCAGTTTGCAAATGGCCCCGTTTGAATTCATGTATGGAAGGAAGTGTCGTACCCCTTTGAATTGGTCGGAAGTAAGAGAGAGTCAGATTTTCAGACCGGACATCCTACGAGAAGCAGAAGAGAAAGTTCACAAGATCCGTGAGCACCTCAAGACCGCCCAATCCAGACAGAAGAGTTATGCCGACAAGATACGTCGAGAACTCGCCTTCAATATCGAAGATGTTGTGTATCTCAAAGTGTCACCTTTAAAGGGAATGCAACGTTTCCAGCTCAAAGGAAAGTTAGCCCCCAGATATATCGGGCCCTTCAAGATTCTGAATCGCCAAGGAGAAGTATTGTATCAACTGGAACTGCCAGAGGAGATGTTAGCAGTGCATAATGTGTTCCATATATCGTTACTTCGCAAATGCCTAGAAGTCCCGGAGAAGACTGAAGTTTTCAAGAACATTGATCACCAAACCATAGAGATCAACGATGACCTGACGTATCCCGAAGTACCCATCCATATTTTGGAGGAAGCTTTCAGAACCACCATGACCCAAAGCATCAATTTTCTCAAGATCCACTGGAGCAACCACACTAAAGAAGAAGCTACCTGGGAAAGAGAAGACTACATCAAGACGGAGTTTCCTGATCTCTTTAAATCCTAGTTTTCTTTTTCTTCTTTCTCAAATCTCGGGACGATATTTTGTTTAAGGAGGGAAGGTTTGTAACATCCCAAAACTATTTATCAATATTATCATATTCCAATCATCAAAATTAGGGTTAACAAAAACTTTTGTTAATTAAAATCATATGAATGCATGTGTGTATGTGATGAATGTATGAATGCATGAATGGACTTGTGTGATTGTTGTAATTAGCAAGGAATGGTTTAAATATGAAAACAACATCATCTAAAAAAATTCCAAGTAGAATCAAATCAAGAGAAATTCAAAAACAAACAAAATCAGCAAATGGTCATTTTTGAAAATCTTGCTCACTAGGCCACTTTGAGTGTTTCTAGTCCAAGATTTCAAACAGAAACAATTCCATTTCTTTTCACCCCTTTCTAGACCAAGTGAAAGTGAACCCAAGCCCACCTTTCAAACTCACAGAAACATTTGGTAACTTGATTCAAATGACAACTCAAAATTGAATCTATATCATATGTGAAGATCACCAATTCTCAAAAACCAACCAAACCAATGCACCTTGACAAAACGAACTAACCAGAGACTACCTAGTATGTGACTAGTATACCCACCAAGTTTCAGCCAAAAATTCTAATTCAAATCTCTTTCGTCCATTTCATCAAACACCTTGCAAACACAAATCAAACAAACATCAAACACTATAGTGAGCAGTGCATTTGCCTAACTTGTTCCCTCTCTAGCTCACAGCACACTCTTAGTAGATCATCTAGTTCATTTAACAAGATCTAGCACCACTGTGAGCTTCCCATTGCCATCAATGGTGAGCATGCCGAGCGCCAAACGGCCACCCCATTGTTGACAGCTAGCTAGGAGCTTCTCTAGCCTCGCCAACCTTGTCTGGGACACTGACCACCGTCCACCGCCACCCCCTGTCCAACGCCAAAGCACTGCCAGCCCCTGGACCACTCAGCCCGAGCGTGCACAGCCTCTCTGTAAGCATTCCGAGAGCGCGCCAGAGCGCCGCACTCGACACGCGAGCATAGACCGCGCACCGCCCTCGCCGCTTGCGTGCGTGATCACCACCGTCCCAGGAACTGCCAGGACATGCTCATTCGTCGTCGCGCGACCAGGATAGCCCGTGCGCCATTAATTTCCCTGTCGGACCCGTCTAGAGCACCACAGCGTTCCGACCATCTCGCACCGCTCCACGCCTCGCGTCCATGCCGTTGAGCTTCGCCAAGGAACACAACACCGTCCCCTACCGTCAGTTGTGTCCACAGTTATGGACAGTTGGAGTGGCCATACTGTTCCGTCTTCAGATGTTTTCAAAATGACTTATGAAATGAATCATGACTTTGACTTGACCACAACAGGGTTGTAATATGATACTAAGTTCCCACTTAGGTGTTATAAAACTTTAAACTAGCTTTCTTTGCTTCTGAACTCAGTTAAGGTAAATCTGGATTTTTGCAAAACAACCTAGAGCTTAGTATTTCTATTCAAAACCACTTCACTTGTTAGTATTAGTTTGCGAGTACTTAAAGAGTACTCATGGCTTTGTCCCTGGCTATTCCCGTGGCCAGACTATGAAGAGGACTATCAGGAGAATGGACTGCAGGAAGGTTACGACACTAGGATCATCTCCTATCGTCAGCATTGCCTGTGACCATAAAGATGTAGTATCGCCCACGCTACCGTTATTATTACGTTATTCCGCTGCTATGATTGTATTAAGACTGGATCATATGATCCTTATTTCTTGTAAGACCTTATGTATGATTCGTAATGGATGATGTACCATGATATCCAATCTGTTATATCTCACAAAAATGGTAATCCTGGAATTGCGATGTATGGCATAACAGGCATCTGGGATTAAAAATCTGGGTGTTGACAATGTAGTAAGGGCATTATGACAGTTCTGCATCGTTTCAAATACGGTGCCTTTTGAAATCTTAGGATCGTCTCTGTCTCACTCAATTACTGGCAAGTCCTTACCATCGTACTCGGCTAAAACGAGGCTATCATTGTTCTCCTCGTTCTCTTCGTCATTAGTGTCATCAAATCTGGCACCCTGGGAAATTTCATTCGTGTATTGATCCTTTAGTGCATGTTTACTGAATCTTCAGAAAACATCAACTCATCCTCATCATCTAGTGGAGGCGCTCCCTCGTCAGGCTCTGCCTCGTCCTCCACATCGCCCACACGAGCGGTGTGGCTTACACTCGCAGTGCGAACAGATGATACTACTGTGGACCTATAAGGATCGTCGGGACGCACACTATTAGCAGAGACAGCAGAGACACATGATGCCTGACCACCTGATGATGTGTGACTACCAGATGATAATTTAGCACTCTTTCCCGTGTGCTCAACTTTAGGATGCACATGGAGATGAATTCGACCAAAACGTTCGGCATCATTTAAAGAGAAAACCATTACCAGATCATCTTCGCTAGTTAGTGGGAGCAATTTTTGCTCGCTAATGTTGAAATATTGCAAATCAACTGAATCGCCACTGCTCTAGGAGAATTTACAATAGATTTTATCTATCAATTCTCTGAGAGTTATATAGGTTGCAACCACCGCTGGGAAGTAAAATCCAAAGAGATATTATTCACAACCACGAATTACGCTAGTATCCAGTCTAACCGCCGGCCGAAAAGCCATCACTGGATCAATCCTAGTCGAAAAGCAAGGCAGTTAGTTGAGCACCAGCGATTCGCGCTCAAATACTACCAATAATCAACCCACAAAGAGAAACGATGCTTACCTAGATGGAATCCATGCGTTAGATCCCTCTGATTCCACCCAATCTTCTCCCTGCTCGACGTGGATGGTTGGTACACCAGCTGGCATTGCATACTGTTCCACGAAAGTGGTAGATCTAGCAGGGCGAGAGCAGAGCCGGAGGTGGAGTAGGCTCCGCGGCTAGGGAGAAGGGGCGGCTCTAGGACCGGGGACGACATAAGGTAGGAGGACACGACGGCGGGGCAGCGGAGGGGCGGTGTGGGAGCTGTTTCAGACTCGGAGGAAGCGAATGCTTTGGGTGAGCAAGAATGGCCGGTCCGACGTGTCTCCATGCAGCCCCACCTTTCACCACGTATGCAAGACCTGTCCCAACACGGCCCCACCCTTAACCACGTATGCAGGACCCGCCCCAACACGGCCCCACCCGTCAGCATGTAACGGTCAAGGCCACGCAACATAACGCTTAACGCATGACCCGGCCCAATATGGTCCCCCAGTCAGCATGTAACGGTCAAGCCTTTGACCTGACGGCATCCCTCCGTCCGAACACCTGCGAGCTCCTACGAGGATTTCTTAACATAGCGAGGGGAAAAGTAAATAAAAGTTAAGCGACTGGGAAAAACTGAGTACAACTAACGAACCAGGGACATGAAAATAGAAATCCCATTGTTCAAATGGTGTTGTTTTGCTGTCATTTTGATGTTGTTTTAGCTGCTGAAAACTATTGCTCCGTTTCCACTTGTAAAACTACTGTTGTGTGTTGTTTGCTGCAATTTAACTAAATTGTTGGGCCAGGCGTGGGCAGAGGATGTTGAGGAATTGGCCGGGTCAGGCCAGACCAGTGGGCCACGCTGAAAGACGTCAGGCTTTTTTAGGCCGTCTGACAAATGCCCAGATATAGTTACATCATAATGTCTCGACGTCAGTCGTTATGGAGATATGTTTGGATAGAAAAATTCAAAATAGGGTCATTTTGTATTGAACTTTTGAAAAGAGCCAGTTGTGTTGTTTTCACCTTCACCGCCGCTTCTGCTTGCGCTACCCCATCGCACGAAAAGAAGAGAGGAGAATGTCGTGCACTGTGCTTGGTCGGTGTACTATCATCGTCGAGCTTATTTTTAATCATCGGTGTCGACCTTTCAAAGGCCATGTGGAGCCACGCCCATGGTTAGATGCGAAAAGGACCCGAGAGAATCACTTAAATGAAGTACATGGACAAAACTGTTACCTTTCAATGTTTCGGGCTGGAACTATTTCTTTTACTCCAATGTATCTCACTCTAAAAAAAATAAAATCAAATGGTATATGAATAGTTTGAGGACCTTCAGTGTATCTCACTCTAAAATAATTAAATCGTAGAAGTCCGCAGAAATCAACCAAAGACTCATGCTATAATACTGTGCATGGAATGGGCGGTCTTCACCGGCCCTATAGTTTCAAAGACTACAGAACGATATTTTTAAAGCGAGACAAAAGCTTTGTCTTTTATATATTTTAAAGAGGGGCAAACATAGAGTGGCCTAGGCCATCAAAAAGTGAAAAAGGTGCGGCCAAAGAAAATTAGCTAGTAATCTCCGATAGTTTTTTTTTCTCCTACCAGGATCCAGTTTTTGGACTTGCCTTTGATTTTCTGCAACACCACCGCAGGTATGGACGATTTGTTGTTGAAGACCCTGGACTACCTCACTAACAAAAACAGTGCAACACTACGTGACACTATTACGTACTTCCTCCGTTTGGAAATATAAGATGTTTTAGGTTTGTGAAAAAGACGTATCTAGACATATTTTAGTGTCTAGATTCATTTGAACCTACACACTAAAATATGTCTAAATACATCTCCTTCACAAACCCAAAACATCTTATATTTCTAAACGAAGGGAGTAGTTGCAAAGACGACCTACCTAAAAAATAATGTAACACTATTACTAGTTGCAAAGATGATCTCACTAAAAAAATGTGGTTTGTGCCTGCATGTGATGCACGAAAAAACGAGAAAGTACAACTACTCCATTCATACAAATTTACATGCGCATACATTTGAGATTTAACTTTGACCAATAACATGTGGTATGTACTATAAAAGTTATAGGGTTGAATTCATATTCGAATAAAGTTTTTAAAATTGTATTCTTATGATATATTGCTGATATTAGTCAAATTGACAGTCACAGCTAGACGCACTACATGAAATGCGTCCTACGCCGAGGGCCAAAAGCATTCGACGTAGCCTATATAACCGCTGCGTAGACTGCACCGACGACTGTCGTCCTCGGCATAGCCTCCTCGGCAAAGTCTTCCTTCGGCGGAGCCACGGGAGGCCGTCGACGTATGGAAAAGCCGTCGGCGTGGCTCTGCCCTCGGCATAACCCTGTCGGCATAGACTAACGGCCGGGCAAAAAATTATTTTTTTTTCAATTTTTTCTCAACTTTTTTTAATCTTTAAATTGTTTGAATCGTTAATCTCTCACTTGGAATATTTTTAACACTAATTACACTTAATCTTTGATTAAATTATAGTCTTTGTTAAACTTCTGGTCGGTCACCACCCATCCTCACACTACTTCACCTTCTCCGTTTCTTTCGAATCAGTTTCTGCGAAGCAATTTGTACCTAGTTGTCAATATTATGATATCAATCCTATTAACTTTTATATCATTATGTCACATGTTTTAATTTATTAAAACTACAAACAATTATTTAAGTAAACAACATATTAAATTCAAATAAAAATATAATGATTTTACTTTTTGTGATTTTCTATTTATAGAATAATTAATATATTTAAATCCGTAAATCGGAATTCAACTAATAATATGTCTAAATTGATCAGAAAATGAGAGGAACCCAAATATGATATCCATATCAACTTATCACAAACTATGCCTTGATTCTAGCCATAACATTGGTCATTTGACCCGAAAGCCAACCTCGAATGAGATAGGTCATTTTGTGAAGGGTTTTTTGAGACATAATCAATATACCAAGTTTGATTTTTTTTTCTTCCAACTATGTCACATAATATGACACCATGCGAAGGTTTCACATTGTTTTGATCTTTTTGAATTTTTTATGCTCATTTAAAACTATGATCAAAACGATAAGCATGAAAGATTCTTATTCAACATATATATCTAATATTTGAGTGTAGATATAGATCTTATTTTTCTGCAAATTTTGACATATTATTTGTATTTTTATAAATTATAATAATTTAGTTATATTTTTTTTAAGATTAATGAGGTAAAAGAAAAAAATAGCTATCCCGAGAACAGGGACGGAGCCAAGGGGGGACGAGCGGGGGCGAGACCCCCCCTGACGTTCCGGTTTTCCTTGATAGTGATCAGTGAGTTGGGCTAATATTGCCTCTGGCGACCGTACTCGCCCCCCCTGTCCGTGTGTAACGCACGTGAAGTCATGAAGTTGGCCCTCCAAGCCCTCTCAAACCCACATGATATGAGCCCACGCATCCAATCAATCGGGTAAAGGCCAACTAAAAGGTTCGCACAACCAGGCCCAGACGTGGCATCTAACAGTTCATCCTAAACAGCCGCACAGATGGTGAGAAACCAACACGCAGATGATAGATCAATTCCCTTTTCGTTTCTGTTGAATTGGGCGCCTTACCCGGCGGCTGCCAACTAGGGCTCCATTCCAAATCAATAGATTGAAGGGCGTAGCCGGGACACGTGGCCGGCCGCGCCGTCGACCATGAGCGAGGATAAGGCTCAGAAGCAGGTATTTTACTGGTCCCTAATTTTTTTTGGTCCCTAATTTCAATTGAGTGTTAGTTAGTCCTTTGATCATCTTTCTCAACATCAGATTAATTTATGGCTTAAATAGTGATTAGGATTTTTTTTTATTGGTGCCTGCTTGTGCTTATGTAGACATGAAAAGGAAGAGGGCCAGATCAATTTATAAACGAATTACTAGGAAAATTTTAATCAACCTCTTCGGCGAGTGATTAATTTATTAGCTCTGGAATTTATTAACTCTGGCGTGTCTTTTGTTCACTGAATTAAAAGTGACTTACTATATAATAATTTATAGACTAGAAATAAGTTGGTATCAGAGTAGCCTTCGATGAGGTTATTGAATCATTCGATAATCATTATAGTCAGATGACCAATTTAGAAATTAAGCTTTTGTTTTGCATTACCGAGCTATATTGCTAAGTTTTGATATAAATGCTATAGTGAGACTTTGCATACTATGATGTTTCATCTCCATAATTTTCTTCTAATAGAAAAAAACACCATTTATGTGTCTTTCAATAGAAAAATTTATAGATGATCATTATCCTCTTCGCCCCCCTCATGATGAAATCCTGGCTCCGTCCCTGCCCGAGAGCAGCCATCGGCATAGGCTACGCCAAGGACAGTCATCGGTGTAGGCAATCCTACGCCAAGGGCTAGCTTCGTGGAGCACCCAACTCGTGGCCTACTCCAACGCCCCCGACTTTTGGCCGTTGGCGTAGCCTCTGGCCGGCGTCTAGCTCCATTCCTATAGTGACAGTCATATAAGTGTGGTAACTGGTAAGTGTTGGAAGGGTACATGCTATTTGTTTGGCTAAGATGTGTGAGACGTTTATCGGTCCAATTGTCCACCAAACCTTTCCCATACATGTCTGCATATAGTACAATGTCATGTTGTTTAGCAATTAAAGGGGCTTATGTAATGTCGCTCTCCACACGTCACATTCCACCGGGTACAATCATGTGCTCCGTTGCTAGGGACATTCATAGATTTTGTTTGCGTGAATTAATTGAGGACAGGTCGACAAGGGTATAGTATGTGACAAAAGTAGTTATCATACCTAATTCTTGGATGCAACCTGCAATGCTATCTAAAGAAGCATCCAAATATGTGGCTATATATCCAGAATTCTGTTTTCGCTAGTCAAAGACTTGGCAAAGAGACTGACGTGCAAAAGTAATTTATGCGGAATATACTAATGTGTAATGTCTTGTAATTGATCTTCTTCCTTTAATTTACAATTTCCATCCAGATGTAATTATAACCCTCCTCCTCTTCTTCTCCCTCCTCAAAGTCTTCATCGTCGTTGTCATCGTCGTGAGCGCCAGCAGCATGTTCCTCATACCCTTCCTCGATCGCGCTATGCTCAAACTCGGTCTCCGGCTCTGTCCCCTTCTCGTCAGCGGGCAGCGCGAAGCGGCAGCACGGGCAGACGCCGCTGATCCGTAGCCACTGGGAGATGCAGCTCTCGTGGAAGCCATGGGAGCACGGCAGCTTCCTGATCTCGTCAGTTTCTTGGAAGCTCTCCATGCATACCACGCACTCCGCCTCCCTCGTCGCTTCCACGGCCGCCTTCTCCAGGCCCTCGATAGCCTTACCGGACGCTGGGACGGCACCGAAGCCGCCGCCCCTGTACGCGTCGTCGTCATCACCATACTCGACCATGTCTTCGTCGCCGACGACGCTATCTTCATACTCTCCGTCACTGTAAGTCATAGCCGTGATTTCGACGGTGGACAAAAAGAAGTTCCAGACATGCCGCGCAGTCGGTATGTCGATATGCTGTTCGTCCATGGCCATTGGGGAGCTGGCATGGTCGTCGTAGACGGAGCCGTCCATGTCTACTGATCAAGCCACCGGAGGCGGAAACGACTTGATTGGTCAGTGGATTGACGAAGGCGGCCGGGGTAGACGGTGATCAATCGGGGAGACGACCTGGGCAGGCCCCGCTGCATTTGTAGATGCCGCCGGCGAGCTACGGGGCAAACCCGATTCTGAGTCTGACACTGCTCTTACTCCGAGTGAGATTCCGATTCGATTAGGACCGAGTTTTTTCCGTGTCAATAAACGGAACTGAATCCGTTCTGTGTACGTTACGACTAGTCGCAACATACAGTGCGCAATGCTAGTAGGGTAGCTAGGCTAGGTACTTCTCTTTTCTTTTGTCACAAGAAAGAGATCATTTGCATGCACACGTAGACACGGAGAAACGTCTTCTAGCATACACGCAATGCATACACGCTTGATTCCCCTTCCTTTGCTTTGAGCTTTGGGCATGCAAAAATCTCTTGCATGCATATGGTACGAAGACTCCCACGCCTCTCTCTCTCTCTCTCTCTCTCTCTCTCTCTCTCTCTCTCTCTCTCTCTCTCTCTCTCTCTCTTCTATCCATTAGTCCATCAATTTGTCTTCCAAGCCGTAATTTAAAAGACCAATGCATGTCTCATAATAATTATCAAAATAAATAATATGTTTGAAATTGTATTTTTATTTCGATAATATCTTTTGAACAAGCCTATAAAATTCAAAAAATCGAATCCCAAAACACGATGAAACACCATGATTCACAATGAAACCCGATAAAACAGCATTAAGGTGTTCTCTATCTGATACATTTATTGTATGCCTCTAACACGAGTTTAAAGTATGGTGAAACACAAAAATGAACAAAGTCCAAAACATGTTGAAACACTATGCTAGTACATGCCCTACTACAAAAACTATCATCATAGACTTATTATATGAGGGGGCTTCTGATCTTCACATATCGAAGGAACAAGAAAACCAGCTCGGGAATACACATATGGAGAAAGAACTCCAGCCAACCCTAAGTATTAAATTGAAATTGTACGCTACTCCATATAGTTCGTGGATTCTCAAAATCCAGGAGTAAAGCTTGAACAAAAAGACTATCTTGACTTGAGGACTTGAGGGAACTCCACATCTTAGTCCTCGACTCAAAAAGGGTATGTAGGAGCAAAATTCAACCAATTCATCATATATAGTCCCAGCCAAGATGGGAAGGGTATTTATAGCTCCTTCACCCAGCCACTAAGTCATGAGCCTAAAAAGGTAATACTTGTGTTTTAGCACCTATTCAGCCCAGAGTATCCGGACTGTCCACTACAGTATCTGTCCCTATATCTGGCATATCTGGATGGGACTCTATGCCAGGAGTGTGGCTAGAGGATGCGCCATCTTCTTCCTCCGCCTCCATGCTTCTCTCTTCGAATAATTTAAGGAGCTTAGATTCCTTCTCTTCCATGCTTCCCTCTTGGATGGCTGGATCTCTCATGCAACCCTCAACTTCTTCCCCTACTCCCATTGTCCTTTGCTCAAACATAATTGTGCAAAAGGTACAAGTGTCAAGTATTCTACCATCCTCGAGTGCATAAGTTTGATATATGTGAATATTCAACTTTGTATGACATGTTATGGTCATGAATTGGACAATATGTATGCTATTTATCGAGGGTTGACATGGTGACACCATTGGAGCCAACCACATCATAGATTGGGCACCACATATGGCTTACTAAAACCCGCCTAAATCGGAAATAGAGTTCTTAGTAAAATTGACATCACAAACAACATTTAAGAAATACGTTTCAATAAAAACATGTCGCAATTGGCGCCCTTTAAAAACATATTTAAATCTCCGTCTTGTTCTGCTGCACAAAAGGCTCGTCTCAGATGAGACCATCCCACTAAGGACTCTCACGTTGCAAGTATTATATGAGTAAGTGCCACCTCAGCAAAAATATGAAATAGCAGAGAGGATCATGTTATCATATTATGATACAATATCACATTATGACACACACAATATTAGAGAATCAAACAGAAAATCTACTGGGACTTACATCTCATCCATAAATTTTTATTGATATTCTACAGCTGATTAAATAATATGATAATATGCAATGGAAAGGTAGTAACTAAATTAGTATCATGCAAGATGCAATATATTATACTAAATCATGATACTATGCAATGTGAGCTGCACTACACGATATTTTGACATGTCCGTCTGTACTTCTGTCTCCGTAATTTCCCTAAATCCTAAGCTCCCTCTCTCATTTCATATCAATCCCTTTCATTACCACTCTTTTTCCCACAGATGAAGCGGTAGAGCCCAAACTCGTAAGCCATGTGCTGCATTCTGGCATTGGCATAGCACACAGTGGGTCGTCGGTTGCGACATAGAGATACACTCACTGTGGGCCTTCAACTTATATAACTTGGAGACCGTGACAATTTCTTCTTGGGTCTGATTTTTGAACTTTAGTTTTTTTAGGGTGTTCATGTAGAGATGCAAGTGGGTCATCATAAGAGTGCCATTTACCCTCTTTAGTTCAGGAAATAAGGACACAAGGACCTCTGCCTCTCGGGTCTCTCCCGTTTGAGCAACTCCGGAGACCCCCCCCCCCCCCCCCCCCTATACCTAGCCAAACCCACCTCGAATCCGGCTCTCCCAGGCCGTTGCTGCCGCCGACGACGACGGCGGTGGCGGTGCCCGTCCAACCAAAGGTGGAGGACAGAGGTGGCGCGTCTTGTTGTGCTTCGAGGCTGAGTCGCATGACGTCGGGCGGGCGAGGAGGAACTACGGAGGAATAGTCAACGGAGGGGCGGGAAAGGTGGAGGCGCTAGGGAGCAGGCTGGCGACGCGTTGTGGCGATGCTGGGTGACGCACTGGCGCGGAGTTCCTCCAGGCTCGCGGAGGCGGCGATGAGGGACCGATCTAGGCCTAGAGGGCCGCGGCCGTTGCATGGTCTGGCGGCTCGAACTGGCTAGAGGGGATACTCTAGGGCGTCCTTTTAGCGCGGTGGACACCCCTGGTGCAACGCATGAGTGGCGACGGCTCGGTCCCGATGCCCGGTCCCTGATGCATGTGGTTTGAGACGGTCTGTGCAGTGTCTAGGGACAGAGGAAGAAGGGCAAGCGTAGTGGCGAGGCGTGCGAGAGAGGAATTGCACTGACTTGGGTGTTGCATCCTTCTGCCGGAAGAAGGGCGGCTGGGAGGCATGTCCAGCAGAGGGATGCTACAGCGGGTTGATAGGCAAGATGGTGGTGGTCAAAGGGATATGAATGGCGCCACGGATGGATGTTGCATCCTCCCGTCCAACACGAGGACAAGAGGAAGGTGGCCTGCAGCTAGCCGGGATAGCTTCGATGATGCTTGAGGTGGTCATCGCCTCACTCACCGGAGACATGTGTTTGCCTCACGTCGGTGGTTTTGTTCGGCCATTGGGTTTCGCCATGCCTGCCCTTGTGGACAGTGGGGCTGGTGTAAGAGGCGGGAGAAATCCCTATGCTGTTGCGGACGACTGTGACGCCTGCGAGCGCCGTCACCTACTTGAAGGCGTCGTCTAGGCCCTCCCCTCAATGCCCCCTCCTATGCAACAGAGGAAACCCTAGATCCAACTTGTTGGTTCAGGCAGTGGCGATGTTATGGCATCGTTTCCCTCCTTGGAGGGGATGTCCGGGTTGCAGGAGGTTTCCAAGACGGTAGTTGGAGTCCAGGTTGGCAGCTCCTCGGAGTGTGGGCCTCTAGGGCGCGATATGTACACTGATGCGGCACCTCTTTGGCGACGCTCTCCTCGGGTCTGGCCGGGTCCTGTAGTCTATACCGTAACTACTTCTTTTGGGAGTCAAGAGCGGGCTGTACGTTGGCACGTGTCACCTTGTGTGAGAGTTGTGTTTCAGAGATGTCTCGTTGCGGTTGTGAAGCGGTCTGGTGGCGTCGTGTTCTGACCTCTCGTCTTTGGCTAAGTTAGGCAAGGCGAGTCCTTGTTTTGTGCTATGCGTTGTAAGCTGAAAGGCATCATCTACATGGTTTTTTGGGTCCGATTTTCCTCATAAAGAGTGGACCAATCTTCTAACATTCAAGAAAAGGTTAAAAAACTTTCAATTATAATCATGTAATAGAAAAGTTAGTTCATTTTGTGTTGAACTAATGAGAGTAGAGGGTACCCAATATTGAGTTGTTGACCCATATGCATATCTATGTTCATGTAAGCATCATACTTGGTTAATAAGTAGCTAATTTATACACAAAATAAAATGAGATGGCAATGTTTGCATATTGCTGATCACTTTTGCTTCGGTCCCCTATCCCCTCCCCCTCCCCTTTTTCAAATTTTGACAAACAAAAACTCGATTCGATTGTTTAGAGGACCGTACGAACCCACCCAAACTCTGTATGATCCTCTTAGACGTATACTCACCATATACGTATGCTCATGTACCTGCGGAAGGCGAAAATCAGAAGTTATATAACAACAACAACAAAAAATTAAAAATATGACATACAAAGACGTAGATCGCGATAATAGGAGGTGGGATCAGCCGAGCAAAACGTGGATTATACCCAGTTCGACCGAGTACACATATACAGAGATAGACGTGATCTCGATATGGGTTTCGACCTGTCAAAAAAAATAAGACGGTGCATGTAGCTTAAGTTTAGGGGTGGAGGACCGAAGCACACCTCATTGCTGATACAAAGGCTTTGAGAAGTTGACTGAGATGTAAAAATATTTCAAGCAGAATAATTGCTTCTAATCTCTTATAAAGTTCATTAGTCGATCTGTGCAAGCTCTGAGCAGGTATACTCCTAGTTCATCAAAATTAAATATGACCCTCATTCTCGTCATCATGAGCAGCAGCATTAAGCCAGCAACATCGATCATCCTCATAACCACTTGTCGTCCGCCGGCAGGGCGAAGCGGCAGTGCGGGCAGAGCCGGCTGACCCGTAGCCACTTGAAGATGCAGGTCTCGTGGAATCCATGGGAGCACGGCATCTTCCTGATTTCTTCACCCTCCTCGAAGCTCTCCATGCACACGACACACTCCGCCTCTCTCGTATCCCCCACGGTTGCCTTCTCCAGACGGGCGATCTCATCGTCGGACGCCGGGACTGCCCCGAAGCCGCCGCCTCCATACTCGTTCATATCTCCGTGGCGGCTGCCTCCAACCCGGAAGGCAACCAGGTATCTGTAATCGTGCCGGCCGAAGGCATCGAAGAATTCACGTTCATACGACGAAGGCTCGACGACGACCGGCGTGCCCGCTGAGACTGGGAGAGGGTGCGGCTGTTCGCCGGCGGCCGCGCCGTAGTTTTGGCCGGAGCCGTCCGTGTCGCGTGAAGCCACCGCCCATGTACGCGTGGCCTCGCCGCCCCTGTATGCGTGGCCTCCAAAGCCGCGCATGGATGCGAGGCGTCCGTTCCTGATCATGTCTTCGTAATTGTGGCCATGGTCTGGAGCATACCGGAAAATGTCATTGAGCCGGGCGGCCCGGGCCTGGACTGAATCGAAGAGTGCATGCCCCAAGGGCGCGTGCACCTGCGTGTCCACCGGGGGATAGCGTGGCTGTTCGCCGGCGCGCGCCGCGTCGTTGTCCTGGCCGGAGCCGTCCATGCCGCACGTACAAGTGAGGCCACCGGCCGGATTGAGACCGACGGCTAACACGAATCGGCGGCGGCGGTCGAGCGAGAGGTGAACAAAACAGCTGAGGGAAACGGCGGGTGACCGGCAGGCCCGGCTGAATTTGTAGATCGAGCAATCCGATTACGGCCGGGTGAGATTTTTGTTTTGGACTCCGTCTCGGTTACCACTAGCAAAAAATCGATCTCTGGGAATTTCGGTTGGTGCAGCGCGGGACGCTCCAGTGCTGACACGTGTGGTACGCAGTCCTGCGCAATGTACTTTCAAAAGTGTAATACCGGAGTATTTTGAAATTTTAGACCAAGTACAAATACAAATACAGAGATGACTAAGTATAAATACATAGGTGATAGGTGATCAAGTACAAGTACATATAAGACCAAGTACATACATGTACACATGACAAAGTACATATCAACTATTGACGGGAAGTTTTCCACGAACCGGTATGTACCTGGGTGTGCCGCCAGGAAGAGGCCAGGAGTAGGAAAAACCCATCTAAGATTTTGCACCTCTCGTCGGCGATATTGCCGGTCCGCTCCGCCTCCCTTGGCCCTAGGGCCTTGGAGGTGTGGCGGACCACGGTCTCTTGCTGGTGTGAGGTTTTTCGTTATTTATTTCGTCTATTTTTAGTGTCTTTTTCGGGATGTTGAGGCGATGGCTACGTCCTGAAGTCAAAATAAGGTCATTTTCCACTCTATTCTTGTTCCGGTGGTGCATCTAGCATCGACGGAGTGCGTGTGGAGTCGTTTGTCCGGCAGATCTCCTGGGATTCTGTCCGTTTTCATGTTAGTCGGTTCGTTTTCAGGTTAGTCTATGGATATCATCATTGGCGATGGTTACTGCTCTAGTGTGTTGGTCCTTTGTGACCTTAGCACGACGACTTCCCGTCTGTCTACCAGAACAAGCTCTACTATGATAAGCTTTGCCCGGCTTCGGTGATAGAGGGCGAAGACGGCGGCGTTCCTTCGGCTCGCGCTAGTGTTTGTAGTCGTCATTAGGTGGTCGAATGAACTATTTGTAATTTTTATTACTTTTAGATCTTTTTGTATTACCGTTGATGATTATTAATAGATTGATGGAATTTCGCAAAAAAAAAGTACAAGTAAAGTGAAGAGTACGTACATACGTATTAAAAATCAAATACAAGTACACAAAAAGGGAATACATGTACACTGAAAACAGAGTACTAGTACAATTAAAATAAATTACAAAATATGCTAAAAATTTGAAGTACGCTACTACCTCTGTTTAAATTGAGCAGCTAAAACAACTTACATTTAGGGGAACGGAGGTAATACCTTAATAATCCAAGTACACTCACATAGAAATTAGAAACGCAATGGTCCGGACAATGGGTTGTGTCGTTATGTGGAACACCGGTGACGTGAACCCACGTAATGTTTACTTGTCCTGCCACTCAGTTTCTGTGAAACTTTATCCAAAAAGCGTTGGGGCCTACTTGGCAGGACTAAGACCTCGGAGAGTTCCTAGAAACAGAGGCGAACCATACCGGTAGAAGGCATCACCTCTTTTGGTTGGTGTTTGTGCCACTACATGGACATTATGCAATATTCAGAATAAGATGGTGATAAAGCGAATCTTTTCTCGTTGCGCATCTGGCTCTGTTTTTTCTTTGTTTGTCTACCTACAGTAGTGGTACCCCCTGTCTAGGCAGCAAGACCGGGAGAGCGTGGACGGCATCCTGCGGGCTCTCAGGACGTCGACGCAGCGCTTCGCAACGCCTGCTAGTGCTTCTGTGGCCTTGTAGTGAGAGTGCTCTTCCAGCTCCTTTTTTTGTCTTAGTTCATTGGGCATGATGTGTTGTGGCCTCAGCGGATTTTCTTTTTTCTTTTTTTTTATGCCTGGGCGTCGGTGACTTGTTTATACTCTGGATGGTCGTTTGCTTTATTTGCTTTATTTATAAAGCTAGGTGTAATGCCTGTTTTGAGGAAATTAGAAACCCGAGTACAACCATAATAGTATCTAGTTTGAAGATCTTGACATGATGAACTCAAAAGTGAAAACAATTTATAATTTGGACAAACGTATCAAGATATTTCGTTCTAAAAATTTGGCTAAAAAATAAAAGGGAAAATCGATAACTCTCATGCTCACATGTCCTTCTATCTCATCCATACAAAAGTACACTAAAATCTGAAATACAACTCAATAAAGCCCTAGTACATTTACACTACAAACCCAAGTATACACATACTCCTCAAGATCTTGATAATTAGGACAAATGGTTGTTAAGATATTTTGTTTCAAAGGAAAAAATTGTACTCACACGACTCACATTTCCTCACTTATCATAATTTCACTTTGTTTCTCGTTGTGATATTTGGCGAATATGCAGACAATCAGGGGGATCAAGGAAATAAGAACGTGACACTTTGCCATAGAAAAGAAAACGGATAGTCGGTGAGAAGATAGTGCACCATCCACGGCACCTTTGAATTTTTTTTCTAAATATTTTTGCTACTGTCCCACTTTTTTTTTGAATTGCTACTATCTCCAATTTATAATAATATTGGCATATACTCCCTTCGTCTTAAAATAGATGTCTCAGATTTATTAAGCTGATGAATCTAGACACTATTTAGCATATGGTTTTATCCAAATTTTTATAAACTTAAGACATCTATTTTAAAATAGAGGAAATACTAAATAAGATAATTTAGACTTGCTACCTTTTTTGAGAATCATTTAGAATTGCTACTGTCCCACCTCATCGATGCATGCAATGCGTCTCCAATGTGGCCCATTGACTCGAGGCCCGAAAAATAGAAAGCCTACCAGGTTTCGGGTTCGTAGCACAAAAGGCCCAAGACTACGCTGTCCATACCAACCCGCAGTCCACCGCCGTCGGCGCTGAAACCCTCCGGCCTAATCCCGCCGCCAGGAAGACGGAGCAGCTTTGGGGGTATGCCTCCGCATACATAGTGTAGACGGAGAGCGGGCCTCTCTTCTCCACAGCCCACGCATGCCAAGCCCTGCTCTTACTGCTCAGTCCGTGCGATCTCCTTGGTGCGTCCGCCGGCTAGGCATTGCATCTCTTCCCCATACCGAGGCCTCATCGCTCGTATTCTTCGGAGGCTCCGGACCTGACCCCGATTCCCCCTCGCGTGGCCACCGGCCAGGCAGGACCGGCACCCTGTGCCTGCGGTGTCCCTGCCCGCCGCTCTCCCAGTGCTATTCCGGATCAGGGCTTGTTGAGGTAATTAAACTGTCGCGATCTTGCATTTGCATAATGGAATGGTGTGAGGCTGTGAATTGTTAAATCGTACTAGTGCCTTGTGGATTACCACATCAAGTGTTTGTTCATGCCCATTTATTCAGTTGAGTAATACCATTGGGCTAAAACGTACTGAAAAAATCAGACACACTTATCCAAAGAGAGGCAGTGTTCACTAAGGCGTTATTCTGGAGGCGGACGAGCTCCACTTGCTGATTACGCGGTCGCCCAGGCTTGGTAGGTGTCGCCTTTCAGAACATTAGATAATTATTACTGATGTCCAATGCATCTTCTTCCTTAAAGATAACAACGTCCTGTGCCGAGGTGCTTACTGGTGTTGTTACTGATTAGTTTGGGCCTGCTGGTCATGGTTCGGTTCTGCTGGTTGCCAAACATGCGTCCAACCAAAGCATGTTGCTTAGCGACTAAAACTGCTGACGATGACCGCAACAAAATTCCAAAGATGATAACTACATGTATTGTCCTGCATCAGTTTTGCCACTGTAACTTGTACATAGACGACGCATATTCCAATTATTCCAGTATACCACAACTCCTCTTACTTGTTAGCTCAGAATCAAGAATTTTTTATCGATATGTAAGTCATCAGTGATAGAAGCTTGTTGGCACTTCCAAATAGTGGTCATGTATAGTCTGATGAGGTTGACTGCGAATTGTCCATTTCTGCCTAGTGGATATGAAGAAATCAAAGGAACCAGCGAAAATTCCAATAGTATTCCTTGGATATGTCAATATTCCAAACTTGTTATCTTGTTGCTGCCAGTTTTGTCATGGCCTAGACACACCGTCCTATAAATGTAGCAGTGGCAAAACCAGAGAAGTTGATCCAGCTACACCCAAAGAAGCACTAGTCCCTACATCCTATATGAACACACCAATCCTTCTCAAGAGGGCACAAAATGATGCACATGCCATGTGAGCTGGATCAGGCCACGGCGGATGACTTGGCGCAACTTGGCCCAGTCTTGTATGAGTGTGTGGCACATGTAGTCGAAGGATCTTTTGATAAGACCGACCGCAGCCTTAGGAAGATCAGACAGCTCGCCTCTGTAGTGGACGGTCCGCTGCAGCGTCTGTCCATGATCATCGCTGACAGCTTAGCCCGCCGCCTTCTATGCCCCATCCAGGGCTTTGCTGCTGCCCTCATCGATCCATCTTGTTACCTCGAGCAATGCTGCCTCTGGGCTGCCCGTGAGAACTTCGCCAGCATCAGCCCCTACCTGAGCACCGGCTTTGTCACTATTAACCGGGCTATCCTGGAACAAGTCCAAGATGAAAAGGTCACGCCTACTTTATTTTTTCTCATAAGATTTAGCATTCATACACATGTGTTCATATATACTATCAGCTCTCCTTATTTGCTCATGAAACCTATATTGATTACTGACTTAATGTGGATTTTTTCGCACGTAATATAAAATGGCATGTTTAGTCTAGCTATTGGTGCTATAACAGCGTGGGATAGTTTTCCATTTCTTATATGATCCTAGAAATCCCAAAACCAACATTTTATAATGAATGTGTTATGAGTTATTGATTTAGCATTACAGTTGTAGTCAGGTGCAATACTTTTCGTCTTGGGAATTTTTTGTTGTGCTATTGATTCACTATTTGATCCTGGGTTGTCAATATTTGTATTTGTTCATTGTTTGGGTGCTACTGTTAACAGTGTTGCTCCCTAATAAGGTTAGTCTTATATAAGTGCTGTCGTCACCACTTTCCTTCTTATCGTGGTGCTTATTAAGACGTTATTTTTCTCTGAGATGGTAGTGTTTAAAGAAAGATTCTTACATCGGTAACCACGGGGAGGGAAGTTGGATGTGAAATGTTACATGAACTTTATTGCAGTATTACAATTGTTGTGTGACCTGATAAAGTTTTAAATTGCTGGTGAATTATTTAGCGCTCTTCTATTACAACT
Source organism: Avena sativa (assembly GCA_916181665.1). NCBI lineage: Eukaryota > Viridiplantae > Streptophyta > Magnoliopsida > Poales > Poaceae > Avena > Avena sativa. The sequence goes on from OV702296.1 coordinate 227,766,121, forward strand.
AGTTGCAATTCCTTTGTTATTGTGTGGTTAGGTGCTCAAGTCCAATACATGCTTCTATTTTGAATATAGAGTTGTATTGGTTGCACAACTCTAACACATATAGGGTGTACTTGTTTACATATCACCTCTATAGTTAGATCGATCGGCACAATTACAATCGATCCAACAAAATAAACTATAAAAATCATTGAGGTTTTCCTTGTTTAGTGGAAGATTGTTTTACTATTTTGTCCCCTTTTATCCGATTTAGGGATTGTTGTGGCGTGCCTAATATTACAAATGGTTTATATTTATATAAATATAGATATCACGTATTGTTACCACAGTATGGAGTACCTAAGTAATGTCTCCAACTATCAATGCGTACATTGAAAAGAAAATACTTCATGGAGGCTAAGAGGGGTCCGCATTCGAGCTTTAGTCTCTTATTCTCTTATAGGCAATATTTGCTCTATCAGTTAGCTCATATATTGTATTCGTGGGGGATTTGAGTTTCTCCCCATAGTTTATGTGATGTTATTTAAATTTCTGTCATACTCGTATGAGCACTCTGTATTCATCTATCCATGCTTGTGAACTTCCATATTTTAATGATAGTAGTGCTGCAGGTTGTTCGCATTATTGACTTGTCCTGCTCAACCACCCACCCATGGCAGTCGCTCAAGATTCTTCACGACTTCCATGGTCGCCCTGGGGGGCCACCTGAGCTACGCCTCACTGTTGTCCATGAAGACATTGAGTTCCTGGACAACATGCAGGCACTCCTATCTAAGCATGCTTCTACCCTCGTGCCATCATTCCATTTTGACAAGGTGATTGGCAGACTCGAGACGCTGGATTTCAGCAATCTCCGTGAGATCCTCAAGATAAACTATGGGGAGGAAGTTGTGATCAGCTGCGCTCTAAAGATGCATCGCCTCCTCACAATTGATGACAACGTGAGCTGTGACGGCATTGCTCAGCTCCAGCAAATGGCAAACATGGCTCAGCTTAAGCAAATGGTCAGCTCAATGTACAGCCCAGCATCCACACTGAGCTATCCACAGACGCCGTCCCCTCAGCGTCAGATACCAAACTTGCTGGTGAGCTTCCTCTCCGCTGTCCGCATGCTTAAACCAAAAATCATGGTGATGATGGAGCAAGAGGCGGACCACAACGCTCCTCTGTTTCGTGACCGGTTTGCTGAGACGCTTCCCTACTACGCTGCCCTCTTTGATAGCCTCGATGCAGTAGCTGCCACCGACCAGCAGAGGGCACGTGTGGAGAGGATGCTGGGGGAGGAGATAAAGAACATACTAATGTGCGAGGGGGTCCAGCGGCACGAGCGGCATGAGAGGCTAAACCAGTGGGAAATGCACATGCAGCGATGCCAGTTTGGCCATGTGCCGCTCAGCTTTGAAGCCATTAGGGAGGGGAAAGAGAGGCTGGTCAGCTACAAACTGAAAGAATGCCGCAGTGTGGAAGACAACGGCCGCAGTCTGCTGTGCTGGGGTGCGACGCCTCTGTACTCCATCTCAGCTTGGAGACCTCACAGATAAAAGGCCCTGTGCCAAATAATGTTGCTAGCCAGCACAGTAGGCAGTAGCCCTCTCACCCATGGCGATTTATCGAGCTGCGAAGACGATGTTGCATGGTATGCTTGTGCCTTGTCTGGCAGCTCAAACTGATGTGGTATTTTCTGAATGATTGGTACTAAACTGAATGGAAGGGGCAGGGAGATGCCTATTTGTTCATAAAGCATCCTTCTATCTTGTCAAAGTCAGGTATTGAATTAGGTGGGTATGTTTTCAGGGTCTAATATTGTACTAGTATATTCTTGATGTTCTTCAGTTACATTGGAAAGAGAGCATGATTTGTTTTGGAAACTTGCAAATGAGTATATACGCGTGACAAGTTTGAACAAGAAATAAAAGATGTCATTCTTGTGATGGATATGGCATATCTCGTCCTCCTTGCAAACAGGAATATACCCATTTTAATTATGGTGTCTTCTTCAGTACTCACGAGTATTAACTTTGTGTGCAAATTTGACGACCAGACCTAAGCATTGGATGTAACAAGAAAAGGAGAATCATGTGGTCAAATGCTAATCCATAGAGACCACCTTGCAATCACCAACCCTTTGTAAATTCTGGCAAATCCTAAGTGTACACTACCTTTGTAACATTGATTACGACATGGACTGAAAGAAACTGGATGTTAGTTTTCTGAACCCCTGACAAACAGTAATTGAGTTGTTACCAATCAGTTTTAAAGAAGAGTAAATTCCATTTAACTCCCTAGTTTCTAATTTCTGACACTTATTGCCCCATTTAACAGTATCTCATTTAGTGAAAGTTTAGCCAATTTTTACTCCCTCTATGAATTTTACCCTCCAGTTTCTAATTTCTGACACTAATTACCGCAAAGCTTTTTTGCAGAATAGAAGGAGATGATCTAGGCAAAAGCCTAGCCCTGACTTTGGTTGGGTGCGGACGATGGTGGCGTCTTCGGACGTCGCTCCCGTTCTTGGAGGCATCGTTGAGGAGCCTCCCTTTCTCTCCATCGGAGCGGGTGATGGTGGTGTCTTCACCGCTTCCCTCTTGAGGGGAATCGTCTTGGAGAGTCGGTGTGTGGCTATTGTGTGATGCTTCTCTCTTGTCGGGGTCCATGAGCATCGGGGAGGCGGCCCCGAATGGTTGTTGTGGGCCTAGGCGGCGGCCTCAGGATCCATGATGGGCAGCAGCTTCATGGGGTGGGGCGGTGGCCATGGTTTGCGGGTGGTTTGTCGTTGTAGCTAGGGCTGCGGCGATCGGGTCATGCGGCGTTGTGGCTCGGTCTCGAGCGGTGGTATGTTGGGATGGTGGTCCCGGAAGGTGGTGTTTGTGGTCTGCGTTGGACGTGGCGGAGCAGCTGGATGTCGGGACGGGGCTGCCCCGAAAGTTTTGCAGTGTTGAGGGCATCGACCTCGTGTTGTGTGGGCAACAAGGTCGCTTTGGCGCGGTTCTCCTCGATGTTCGACTTCTTCACCTTGTTGGAGCATCCTATGTCTGCTCCTCCCATAGTAGTCATGGTGTCATCTCTCCAGCTTGGGTTGGAGGTCGGCCGATGTCGGCGAGTGTGTCGTGTGTTGTATCATCAATTTTGTTTGGGCTTGGCCCTTGGTGTGCTCGTTTTTTTGTGGGTTATGGCTTGGTTGTATCGGTTTTCACCCGGTTTTATGTTAATTAACTGGGCATCATCTTCTTAATTAGTGGATAAGGCAAAGCTTTTGCCTTTGTTTCAAAAAAGGTAATTCTATGAATTTTAAATCGTTATGGCAGGTGTCAAACACTAGCATCGAGTTCCTTGTTAAAGTTGTTCTTGAGATGACAAGTGAGAAAAAGAAACTCCTTAAAATAATAGAAGAACAACAAGCGGACATCACGGAGCCTTCCTCCCGCTTTGCATGCATTCATTCACGCATGCAACTAGAAGAAGGGAAATGACGATGGACCCTCTTTTGTAAGAAGAATTAGGTGCCAATAGGGGACTATTTGATTTAGTCTGGATTGATTTATAGCTTGAGGATAACTTTAAGACTTTGAAATATTTACAATTTTTAGCATGTTTATTTTCTCGCAATCATGTTAGTTTCTATTCCAAACTTTGCATAATAAGTTGCAACTTTAGCTCTCCGTGAGCAGAAAGTGATTCATATTCGTTGGACTTCGATCATTTATTATAAATAGAAGTATTCTCAATTTATAGTTATTTTATTACATGTATGAATTAGGATGTTTTCTATCGTACTTATACTTTATGATGATTATAGGATCTTGCACACCACTGATACTCATTGGAAAGGTGCAAGACTCCTGATATTATGTTGTGGATCATTGATTGGATTATAAAATAAAAATGCAATTAAAATAAAAAAGAAACAAACACAAATCATGATGTTACCAAATATCTAGAATGAGTATAAGTTGAGGTACATACTCAAACCACCAAGTGAATTACTTCATACTCGGCTTAGAAGTTGATTATATGTTTTGATCTCTTTTGTATATTCCCATGAGAAATAAATATGTTTAGCTCATTTGCACAACTCTCAAAACGAGTTAAACTATTGTGCAAAGAATAAATAGACATATGAATGATCATGAGAGGAAGTGAAAGTGACCATGCAGAGTGTTTTTGAATCCCAGGTGTGTGTGCTTGAAATATGTGTGGAATCTCCTCACAACCGGGTTGAATTTAATGTTTATATTATGATGTTAACCATTCTTCACATAACAATTAGTGTTAAAGGTGTGGAATACTTCTAAATCATTTGAAGTAGGATAGAACCCATGGATTGTTCTATATCTTGTAGTATTACTATATGCTGCAATGTCTCATTTATTTTAATGACTCGATTTTCGTGAACGTGATGACTTTGTTCACTAAGAAAATATCTTGCTTGTGGACAAGCAAAAGTCTAAGAGTGTGTTTGGTAGACTGGCTTTACACAGAATTTCTCGCCTCGACTCCAATTCGAGTGTTTGTTAGGTCGGGTCCGTCATATGGGCACTGCTCACCTGATACGAAAACTGCATGTGGGCACTGCCCGGTAGCGAAGCTGAAAACAAGCTTCGCTACTCAGCTCTGCCGAGTCCATCCCAAAAAAGCCACGCACAAGCGTTTCGGCCCGCTAGGGGTCACCGCCCCGCACGCGTGCATCTCTCCATTTGCCCCTGTAGGGGTTCGTAGCATGGAAAACAAAAAAATTCTACCGCATGCACACAAACAAGATCTAATCTATGATCAAGCCAAGATCTATCTACTAGATTATAGCAACGAGTCGATGGAATACTAACTCTCGAAGATCCAAAGCGGTTAACGAGAGCAGATTCTCGTGGGTGATGTAGTCGTACACTTGCCGATCTCAAGATCGCGTAGACGATCCTTCCGGCGCTGCGTTCCGGCAGCGCTCCCGCAGTCGGTCGCACGTTCGGTACTCGATGAAGACCTTCCTCTCCCTAGTTCCAGTAGGCAGCGGAGGTTGTAGCACTCTCCTCGTGATTCCGGCAGCACGACGGCGTGGTGTCGGAAGTAGAGGGGAGATCTCATAGGGCTTCGCCTTAAGCCAGAGCGAGTATGGTGGATTAGGGTTTCTCGGAAAACTAGGGTTTAGAGATCCGGGAGGAGGAGGAGGTGTCGGCGGCGGCTAAGGCGGCGGCGACGGACCGGCGGCGGTGGGCGGCTGTGGCGAGCGGCGGCGGCGGCAGCGGGCGGCGGCGCTGGCGGCGGCGGCTCGTAGAGAGGGCTTGGAACTTGTGTTGTTTGGGGCAGCCCTCCCCCTCTATTTATGAGAGGGAGGGACAGCTTGGGAGGGGTGGGTTTGAATCCAAACCCAAACCCAAGTTGGATTGAGAGAAGGACTTGTTTCTTCTCCCACTAGGAAACCATTGTTCCAGTTTGACTTTTCAAACTTCTCATTTGACTTTCAATTTAGAGCTTTATTTCTCTCTTGCATATGCCAACACCAAGTGACCTTGGACATGATCCTAATCATTCCACTTACCCATGACACATTCATGGACCATTCTCCTTTCGGACCGGTGAACCTTCCAGACCCTTCTAGAACCTCTCCGATGAAATCATCGGAAACTTTCCCGAACTCCGAAATAGGACTTTCCTTATATGAATCTTATTCTCCGGACCATTCCGGATCTCCTCGTGATATCCCGGATCCCATCCGAGACTCCGAACAACATTCTGTCTCTTACTCATCATTCCATAACTACTCAACAACATCGAATCCTTAAGTGTGTCTCCCTACGGTTCGTGAATTATGCGGACATGACCGAGACATTTCTCCGATCAATAACCAATAGAGGAATCTGGAAATTCATATGGCTCCCACATATTTCTGCGATTACTTTGCGATCGAATGAACCACTTACATACGATACCAATTTCCCTTTGTCTCACGATAGTTTACTTATCCAAGGTTTTGATCGTCGGTATCTCTGCATACCTAGTTCAACCTCGTTACTGATAAGTACTCTTTTCTCGTTCCCGTGGTATGTGATCCCTTGTGAACCAGTCACATGCTTGCAAGCTAATTGGATGACATTCCACCGAGAGGGCCCAGAGTATATCTATCTGTCATATGGATGGACAAATCCCACTCTTGATCCATGTGCCTCAACCCATACTTTCCAAACACTCAATGCCACCTTTATAGCCACCCAGTTACGGTGTGGTGTTTGATGTCATCAAAGCATCCTTCCGGTGATGGTGATTAACATGATCTCATGGTCGAAGGAATTAGGTTACTATGTATCAGAAAGCTTATAGCAAATGAACTATATTAAATGACTTGATCTTTATGCTACGCTTAACTATAGGAGTATGTCCATCACATCATTCTCCTAATGATATGACCCTGTTGTTAAACACATCTCTATGTTCATGATCAGGAAACCATGATCATATATTAACCAACAAGCTAGTTTAACAAGAGGCTTTACTAGGGACTCTTTTATGTTTACAAATCACACAAGTATTAATGTTTCTGGTTAATACAATTATAGCATGGTATGTAAACATTTATCATAAGTGTGAAGATATGATAATAACCACTTTATTATTGCCTCTTGGGCATATCTCCAACAGTCTCCCACTTGCACTAGAGTCAATAATCTAGTTTCAAACCTTTGTGTATTCAACACCTATGGCTTTCTGGTGTCGTATGTACATGATTGCTAGTGGTCAACTGATCTCCGGATCTGACACTTTCAGGTCCGTGTGTAATTGCATGTCTTTGCGTCTCTACGCATCACTCATTCTCTAATGAGATGGCTTTGTACAAATTTGGTCCTTTGGTGTGACCTTTAGTTCTTTGGGGTTAAAACATGTTGATAATATTATCGTACAATATATCTTTATAGTATTATCCCTGCTGTGAACTACACTTAGTTTGATAACAAACTACTTGACACAAATGCCCTCTTTTGCTGCTATAACAGCAGTTATATACTTAGCCTTTTGTTGTAGTATCTGTCACAATGTCTCAACTTTGGAACTCATCCAAATCCATTATGGAACTTACTTTCCATCATATTGTGCCACCGTTAGTTTAGATTGAGATAAACTTAATTTGTACTTTGTGATAAAACTAGTATCAATGTAATTCATTTACAATGAACTAACCATCTATTTGTCATTTCTACAAAATAATATATTCTTAGTTCTTTTACAAGATCATAAGAATATCTTTACTATCGTCCAATGATTATCTTATGAATCATTCTGATATATGCTCATAACATTTAGAGCATAGGACATATCTGGATTTGTACATATCACAGTATGATTGATATAAATACTCTTTGTGATTTCATACATCAAGTATCAATCTATACTTAAATCTTTGTTTCACTTACCAAGTGTCAATACACTTGAATATATCATCAATATTGAACTCATTCAATCCTTTCTGTGCGATAAGAACCTTTCTTGTAGTTTCTACATTGAACTCATTCAATACATCATCTATGTACTTTCAGCACAACCATATTAGCGTCTATTGATGCCAAATATTTGGGTTTTGCCTAAGTCTTTCATCGGGATGAAATTCTTAATATGTGTTAATAAAAGATACATCACTTCTAATCAACAATATGTTTTCCACACAATGTATTAGAAACATGTCTTAGCGCTCCCACTTAATTTCTTGCAAATGCAAGCATCTTCATAGTCTCTAATGAAATTAAACTCTTTTAACAGTTTCATCATAGTGAAGATTCCAACTCCGCGATGCTTACTTCAACCATTGAAGTTTGCATATGCTTTTAGCATCCTTTGAATTAACAAAACCCTATGGACCGTGTTATGCACATGTCCTAGGTAACAATTCTATTAGAAGAACTTGTTTTGTTTATTCAATTACCACATAACAAAATTATATGTACTGGTTGCTATATTAATCCGTCTAGACTAAATATCGTTATGAAAGATCAGATCTTGTCATAGTCAACTCTTTAAACATAGTTGTGAACTCTTTCCCAATATGTCGACTATTTCATAGATGTGAAACATCCATGTCTATTTCTTTATAGATCCAAACACAACTGTAAGGTCTTACACCTTTCTCGAGGGTCCTTCAAGTTCAAGACTTGATTTATCGTGTATGGAACAATCACGGATTTTATGGCTTCAAGCCATTTTATGGAGTCAGGGCCCATCATCGCTTCTTTGCATGTAGTCCGTTCATTATTCTCGAATAATGATTCAACCCTCAAATCTTGGTATTTGATTGTTTATCCGACCTACTTGGTTCAATAGAAACTTTGACCTCCGTAACCACAACCTTTGAGTCACGTGAGCCATGAGCATTGTTGTTGCCTCCGGAACACTTTTCGGTGTTGCGCAACTTTGCACATATAGCTAAAGTTCTTTTAACCTTATCAAAGTTCTATTTTCCTCCCACTTATGTTTTCACGAAAAATTCCTTCTCAGAGAAACTTGACATTCTAAGCAGCAAACACTTTTGTCTCCGATGTTATGGAGGAATACTTAACAGTTATTCGAAATAACATACAAAGACAGGTTCATCCGACTTTGGTTGCAAACATCTTTCTTATGCATAGCATACCAATGTTTAAGAAAGGACAACTTGGGTTTTATCCCAAACCATAACTTTATATGGTGTCATTTCAACGGATTATGATGGAGCTCTTTTCAGTGGAAAAACGATAGTCTCTAAAGCTTTTAATCTTTAAAATATAATGGCAGTTTTATGAATTACACCTTTGATCTTACCATGTCAAACAAGGTTTAATTACATATCTCGAACGCTCCATACTCTTATGGTGTTTCGTGAAATGCAAATCCACAGAACGATTCCTTAAATCTTAGGTATTATGCTAAACTTGTAACTCAAATATCTTCCTTTATGATCTTATCATAAACTATTTATATTCTTGTTACAATGATTTTGCACTTCATCTTGAAAGTCTTTTAACTTTTCAAATGTTTCATACTTCATCCTTATTAAGTAAATATTCATATATTCACTCAAATTTTCGGAGAAAGCATATGAAGTTGAAATCCATCGCTCTTGACTACACATAATGGACTTCATACAACAATATGTACAAGTTCCAATAAGCTAGTCATTCGTTCCCTTTTGGCCTATGAACGAAGTTTTAATTATCTCTAGGAAAGTTTCACAAGTTTCATTTGATCAAAAGACTCCAAAATTCCATCCACATGGAGTTTCTTCACGTTTTCTTTCCAATATAATTTAAACGGCGATGTCACTTCCTAAGTGATCTTTCAATCAATTTGTCTTTCGACATTTTTAGCACTAGTTTTATGGATGTGATTTCTCCAACGAGATTTGTGAATCATCCATCTTTTATGGATTACGGCAATTATTTGAACAACCCTTTTGTTCTCATAATACCTGATAAAACAAATCTTGAAGGCAAGCTTTGATGTTTAACAAGCAGCACAATAACCCTTTATTTGTTCTCGATAAACATCATCACATATTCTTTTGCTAGTTACTTAGGCCATTGTAGTTCATGAATTGTGTTGTTTCGTATGACGATTCACACCAACAAATTCAGTATCAAATACTTAAGAACTACATTGTTTAACAAGCAAAGAATATAGCCATAACATGTATATCATCTAATACTTAAACTGAACAATTCTAGTCTTTTCTTTTCTGCCATACATTTATGAGATTCTCTTTCAGTATTTCATTTTCTGTTTGAAAGAATCTATCAACATCAATAGTGGAGTCATACATATGACACATAGTCCAAAGCGTGTATAATTAAATACCAATGTCTTTGGACTTGCACTTTGAAGTAGATCACCATCATCAAATGTTTGGTGTGTTTTCAAATTCCATTCTTTAGTAATCTCTTGGTGTGGTAAATATTTTACCTACATCAAATATTCACCCTTATCATGGAATTATTCATGATCAAGCTACTTTTAGCTTATAAAGATGAATCGCGAGTATAATGTTGCTCTCCAAAACCTTTTGGTGGATTAGGAAAACTAGTGTCTCCAACCCTTTGCAAATTCTCATCAAATATGAGAACATGACTTTTGCCATATTATACTCTATCATGTTGCAACCAAAACTTTGTTTCAGATATCACAATATCTTCCACACATCATGGTTTCTGAAACAACTCTTTCAGATCCTAGATAACCTTGACATTAAGACAATTCTTTGAATATCAAGAATCATGGAGACAAACATGATACTCATACACTAACTCTTGGAATTTTCACTCTCGATTTAATACCAGTTATTAAACTTCATGGAGTAACCGGAACTTACTAAAAGTTTGCAATAGGACTTTTAAACTTTAGATTAACACTTCAAAACAACACGATACCAGTTCGTAAAGTAACTAACCAGAATTCTATAGTTCTATCATCTCAATTATAACTAAGCGCAAGGTGGTAAACGGATGCCAATGACTACAACAATTATGCAAATTCACTTTGATTTAATATATGATAAATAGTGTTCAACTTTTAATCATATTGTCGTTGAACTCCCACTCAAGACAATATCCCTCACATTGTTTTAGTGATCACATGAACCAAATTCACCACATCAAAACCGATCATCACGAGAGTTGATGTAGCTTCAATGGCGAACAATCAACATGTTCATCATATCTATATGACTCATGCTTTACCTTTCGGTGATCCGTGTTCCGAGACCATGTCTGTACATGCTAGGCTCGTCAAGATCAAACCTTAGCTTCCGCATGAGCAAATCTGGCTTGCTCACGTTGTATACACTCGCAGAATCTAACACACCCGATCATCACGTGGTGCTTCGAAACAACGAGCTTTAGCAACGGTGCTTACTAAGGATGAACACTTTAAAACTTGAAATTTGTGTGCTTGAGGGATTATCTTATAATGCTACCGTCGTGAACTAAGCAATACAAGATGCATAAAAGGATTAACATCACATGCAATTCATAATATGTGATATGATATGGCCTTTCTTCGTGTGCTTCTGATCTCCATCTTTAAGCACGAACATGATCTCCATCATCACCAGCATGGCGTCAAGGTCAATGGCGCCGTTTCATGGTTGTCGTCCACCAGCTTGAACTATTACAACTACTTTGAATAGACACGCGGATCTTAACAGAATTTAAAGACAACCATATGGCTCCTGCCGGTTGTCAACTTACAATAAGGAACATTGCATACATCAAATATAATCACAATCATGGCCATATCACATCACAGCACACCCCTGCAAAACAAAGTTAGACGCCTCTAATTTTCTTTGCATAATTTATGTGGTTTGGGGCTTTCAATAAGTGTCGTTCTAACTTACGAACAAGAACCAAAACATTGATACTAGTATTGTCAATCACCCGTTGTAAATTGAATCTTAACTATGTTGGGAGAAACAGGCACCCACAAAGCCACTTATGCAATACAAGTTGCATGTCAAGCGTGGAGCAAGTCTCATGAACGATGTCATGTAAAGTTAGCCCAGGCCGCTTCATCCCACCATCCCGCAAGATGCAAAGTACACAAGAAGCAATCGACAACAAAAGCATCAACGCCCACAATGACCATTGTGTTCTACTCGTGCAACAGATCTACATATAGACATGGCTCTGATACCACTGTAGGGGTTCGTAGCATGGAAAACAAAAAAATTCTACCGCATGCACACAAACAAGATCTAATCTATGATCAAGCCAAGATCTATCTACTAGATTTAGCAACGAGTCGATGGAATACTAACCCTCGAAGATCCAAAGCGGTTAACGAGAGCAGATTCTCGTGGGTGATGTAGTCGTACACTTGCCGATCTCAAGATCGCGTAGACGATCCTTCCGGCGCTGCGTTCCGGCAGCGCTTCCGCAATCGGTCACACGTTCGGTACTCGATGAAGACCTTCCTCTCCCTTGTTCTAGCAGGCAACGGAGGTTGTAGCACTCTCCTCGTGATTCCGGCAGCACGACGGCGTGGTGTCGGAAGTAGAGGGGAGATCTCGCAGGGCTTCGCCTTAAGCCAGAGCGAGTATGGTGGATTAGGGTTTCCCGGAAAACTAGGGTTTAGAGATACGGGAGGAGGAGGAGGTGTCGGCGGCGGCTAAGGCGACGGCGACGGACCGGCGGCGGCGCGGCGGCGGGAGGCTGCGGCGAGCGGCGGCGGCGCTGGCGGTGGCGGCGGGCGGCTGCGCTAGCGGCGGCGGCGGCTCGTGGAGAGGGCTTGGAACTTGTGTTGTTTGGGGCAGCCCTCCCCCTCTATTTATGAGAGGGAGGGGCAGCTTGGGAGGGGTGGGTTTGAATCCAAACCCAAACCCAAGTTGGATTGAGAGAAGGACTTGTTTCTTCTCCCACTAGGAAACCATTGTTCCAGTTTGACTTTTCAAACTTCCCATTTGACTTTCAATCTAGAGCTTTATTTCTCTCTTGCATATGCCAACACCAAGTGACCTTGGACATGATCCTAATCATTCCACTTACCCATGACACATTCATGGACAATTCTCCTTTCGGACCGGTGAACCTTCCAGACCCTTCTAGAACCTCTCCGATGAAATCATCGGAAACTTTCCCGAACTCCGAAATAGGACTTTCCTTATATGAATCTTATTCTCCGGACCATTCTGGATCTCCTCGGGATATCTCGGATCCCATCCGAGACTCCGAACAACATTCGGTCTCTTACTTATCATTCCATAACTACTTAACAACATCAAATCCTTAAGTGTGTCTCCCTACGGTTCGTGAATTATGCGGACATGACCGAGACATTTCTCCGATCAATAACCAATAGAGAAATCTGGAAATTCATATGGCTCCCACATATTTCTACGATTACTTTGCGATCGAATGAACCACTTACATACGATACCAATTTCCCTTTGTCTCATGATAGTTTACTTATCCAAGGTTTTGATCGTCGGTATCTCTGCATATCTAGTTCAACCTCGTTACTGATAAGTACTCTTTTCTCGTTCCCGTGGTATGTGATCCCTTGTGAACCAGTCACATGCTTGCAAGCTAATTGGATGACATTCCACCGAGAGGGCCCAGAGTATATCTATCCGTCATATGGATGGACAATCCCACTCTTGATCCATGTGCCTCAACCCATACTTTCCAAACACTCAATGCCACCTTTATAGCCACCCAGTTACGGTGTGGTGTTTGATGTCATCAAAGCATCCTTCCGGTGATGGTGATTAACATGATCTCATGGTCGAAGGAATTAGGTTACTATGTATCAGAAAGCTTATAGCAAATGAACTATATTAAATGACTTGATCTTTATGCTACGCTTAACTATAGGAGTATGTCCATCACATCATTCTCCTAATGATATGACCCTGTTGTTAATAACATCTCTATGTTCATGATCAGGAAACCATGATCATATATTGACCAACAAGCTAGTTTAACAAGAGGCTTTACTAGGGACTCTTTTATGTTTACAAATCACACAAGTATTAATGTTTCTGGTTAATACAATTATAGCATGGTATGTAAACATTTATCATAAGTGTGAAGATATGATAATAACCACTTTATTATTGCCTCTTGGGCATATCTCCAACAGCCCCCGCAGGAGTTGCTCTCTTCCTCGTTAACTTCCCATGACGAGCTCCGCCCTTGGGCCTACTCGGCGCCGGTCTCCCCTGCCTCCTCCTCGACGCCCTGGCTCCCGGGCGAGCTCCACCCCTGGCTCCCGGACAAGCCTCCTCAACCCTGGCCTCTACTGCCGCCTCCTCGACGACCCTAGCTTCCGGACGAGCTCTGCCCCTGGATCCTCGATGAGCACGAACTGGGAGCTCGACCGTGACCTCCCGATGTCGGATTGAGAGGGGCTCAGCCTCCTGGCGGCGTCTGCGCATGGCGGCGGCTCCTATCTCCGGAGAAGACCGGCGTCCTGGCCGCGACAACTCGTTGACGAGGAGACCGCGACCTCCTAGCGTCGAGTCAAGAGGGGCTCGGCCTCCTGGAGTGCCGACGGCAGCTCCTCCCGCCAGCGGTGGCTCTCCAGGGCCTATGGCGTTGGTGCTCCGACCAGCCTGTGGCGGCGGCGGAGCTCCGGCCAAGGACCCGATTGCTTTTTTGTTTTGTTTTTAGGGACCCGGTTGCTTTTTATTTTTATATGGCATAGCTCGATTCATACAGCCCACCAAACAGGATCTGAAGTGAACTCAGCTGAACTAATACAACCTACCAAACACAACATAAAAAACACATTTGTATATGGTCAGCATAGCTGGACTCAGCTTGTATCAAGTAAGATAGTCCACCCGGGATACCAAATACACCCTAAGATTGAGGATGTTGATGAGTGTATTTTGTATCATATTTTACCTTATGTTTTCATATTAGTAGTGTTAGGATTTTTTGTTTTACCGGACTCGCGCGTAACTTTTATGCTTGTTTCACTAGGTTCCTTGATTTAAAGAGGTTGATGGATAAATCAATTAGAGATATATGCTGATTGGAAGCCATTAAAGCCCTCCATACAAATATCCAAGCACCTAAGAGAAAAGCCAAGGAGAAAAGAAACAAAATGATCTATACTGAATGTTTAACAAGCACCAGTATGATCGGGTGCGATTGTACCGGCCCGCCGTACAACATATCTACATGACCGCCTCGTTAAATACTTTCACCCCATGTGATCATATTAGATATAAGACTTACAAAGAAACCACAAACCACCGAAACCTCATCCACAGAAGGGATCATGAGCGGCGAACTCGCAGAAGGACATCCATCTCCATTGCTGCTCAAACCTTGGAGGCCTGGTCATCAATCTTCATCATCAACCTATACATCTCCATCATCATAAATAACGCCTCCATCACCCCCCCCCCCCCCATTCAGATCATTGTAATTCTAAACCCTTTTATGGATTTGCACGTGTATTCATTCATACTTCAGTTCCCTATTTATTTATTATGATAATGTTGATTGCCTTCATGAATGAATAGTTTCCTTTGTTCTTGACGAGATGGAGAAACCTAGCATCATGAACCGAAATAAATATTATTTGACTTTCTATTTGTATTGGTGTGTTCAATCTTCTCTCTTTAGATTATGTGAACGTCGACTGCATAGTATGTGCCTTTGGTACAAGAGAGGAGGCTATTGTTGGTGTATTGTGAGTGTCACTGAAGTGTAGTGAGATTTAACGTTATCCTCGTAAGTCATGCATCAATGGGGAATCACAAAAATCCAAGTGACTATATCCATAACCATGGGGTGCCCATATATGCTACTCTCTTCGGTTCTATTAATGGGCACAACTTTGTCTAGATACAAATGCATCTAGTCTAAATACATACAGATCTAGATAAAGTTAAGGCCATTAATATGAACCATGGAGAGTAGTGAAATCAAGTGTACTTGTTATTGAAGACTGGTTGTGGTTATGATAGGTGAGATGGCTGAGACTTATGCGTTCATCTTTATTTTAGACTCCATCCATAGACAAAAATGCAACTAAGACACATAGATCCTAATATGCTAGTGGTGGATCCAACACTTCATAAAAATACTATCGTCCTATTGCCATTTCACTATATTTACACCGCTTGCTCTCCATTTGTGACCTCTACTTGTTCACTCCATTTTAATTGTGCATCGCTCTCATTCACAAACCCTTTCAATACACTCTTTCTTAAAATCAAAGATAATTTTCAAGTAATCTTTCGTATATATTCATAACGAGGGACATAAAGAACATTAACAATAACTCTTAGTGGTTTGATACCCTTACTTCAAAACTAAATACATACAACATGTGCACTGAAATCCTACAAGAACTCCCATCAAATATAGTTCATTGTCGGCATTTCCTATTTGACGCTCAAAGCGTGCTCTAATTAGCGCACGCCTAAAGCGTTTCCGCGGTTGGTTTGGCCCATTTAGCTGAAGTATGTTATTTTTTTTGGTGGATCTTGAATGTTCGTTTTTTTCGTGGTTTTATTTTTCTATTTTGGTTTCTTGGGTTTTGCCTCATTTTTCAAATTTGAATATTTTAAATTTGAATAATTATAAAATTGTAATATTTTTAAATATGAACAAATTGTAAATTTGAACATTTTTTATATAAACATTTTTCAGTATGATCAAATTTCAAATACCAATATTTTTTCAATATGAATATTTTTCAATATTAAACCTTTTCAAATATTTATGATATGAATTTAAAAAAACCTAATTTGAATATTTTTATAAATTTTTTTCAAAAATCTCAATTTTGTATTAATGTAAAAGACAGAAATAGAAAAATATTAAAAAATAAATTGAGAAGGAATCAGTCCCTGCTATTGGGCTGATACGGAGCGGCCCATGAAAAAAACCAGCGCACGCTCTGAGCCTGAAATACCGTTCACCGTGGCACAGTTAGGATGAATCCCACATCCACTTCATATCCATCCCGGCCTAGCCCACAGTTCGGATGAATGCCACCTCCACTTCCACTCCTCCACGCGCGCAAGCTCCACGCGACGCTCCTCAAGTCCGGCCACCATGGTGACGCCTACCGCTGCAACCTCCTCCTCAGCGCCTACACTCGCGGCGGCGCCCTCACCGACGCCCGGGCCCTCCTTGACCTCATGCCGTCTCCGACCCTTGTCTCGTACAACACCCTCCTCTCCGGCTACGCCTCCTCCTCCGGCCTCCTCGACACCGCCCTGGACCTGCTCGATGCGATGCCCGACAGGGACTCCTGGTCCTGGAACACCGCAATTTCCGGACTCGTCCGCGCCGGCCGGACTCGCGAGGCGCTGCGAAGGTTCCTGCAGATGACGCGCGGCCCCGTGGCGCCGGACGCGTTCACGTACTCCATCGTCTCCCCGTGCTGCGGCAGCGACCTAATATCCGCGCGTCAGGTCCACGCGAGAGCTCTCAAGGCCGGGGTGTTCGCGGACGCCTGCGTCGGTACTGGTTTCGTAAGGCTATATGCGGAGCTTCACGTGATGGACGAAGCTCGGAAGGTGTTCGATTGTATGCCTCTCAGAGATTTAATGTCATGGAACGTTCTGCTGGACTGCGGTATGAGGTCTGGTGAAGCAGGATCATGTATGCAGGAGTTTCTTATGATGATTCGTAGTGGCGTCCGGCCTGATCAGTTCACCTTTGCCACTGTCTTAAATGGTTTTGCTGAGCGGTTTGCTGGTGTAGAGGCAATGCAGGTACACTCTGTTATTCTGAAATCTGGGTGTCTTAAGGATGTCTTCCTATGCAATTCTTTGCTGAATGTGTATGGGAGATGTGGTTACATTGACTTGGCTAAGAATCTGTTCGATACTATGATGGAGAAGGATGTCGTATCGTGGACCGCTGTGATTTCAGGACTTGCAGCCAGCGGTTACCAGGCCGTTGCCTTTGACAAATTCTGTCAGATGCTGAAAGCTGCGATTGTGCCCAATTCCTTCACCTTTGGCAGCATAGTAAGTTCATGTGCCTCCATGAATGACCTTGGCAGTGGAAGGCAGTGCCATGCTCTTGCTGTCAAGCGTGGGTTGGAACTTTTTCCTACTGTTTCCAGCTCTTTTCTCGATATGTACTCAAAGTGCGCCGAGATGGATGATGCGATAAGAATATTTGACATCATGCCACAGAGAGACATTGTATCTTGGAATGCAATGATATGTGGATTAGCTCAGAATGGTCAGTCGGCCAGATCTCTGGAGCTATATGATGAAATGGTGCGAAGTCATCGAGAATCTGTCACCCCAAACTCAGTAACCTTTGTGGGTGTCCTGAGTGCATGCAGCCATGCTGGTGCTGTCCAAAAAGGTTGCAGTTACTTTACTCAAATGGTTAATGAGTTCCGTATTGAACCAATTTTAGAGCACTACACTTGCCTTATCGATCTCTTTGCAAGAGCTGGATGGTTAGATGAAGCAGAAGAGATCATTTTAAACTTACCTTTCAAACATGATGCTGTTATCCTAGGCACATTGCTCAATGGTTGTAGAAAATATGGCAACCTTGACATGGCTAAGCGCATCGCAAAGAGGCTTCTTGTGAATAATTCAGATAACGCATCGTCAATTTTTCTACTCTCAAATATATATTGCAAATGAAGAATGGAATGATGCATGTGAGCTGAGGGACGCTTTGATTTCAAGTGGAACTCATAAAGTCACGGGGAATAGCTGGATTGATGTTGCTGGTCAAGTTCAATGTTTCAGGGCGGGTTTTAGTCCAGATGCACAATTCGAACAGACATATGATGTTCTGCAGCAACTTCGGTTGATGATGGTAGATGCTAACAAGTTGGTCACACCAATTATTTCCGTATCTTAACAGTGAGTAGTGACAAGTATGATTTATTTTGATGGGTTCCAATTCAAATGAAGTACTATGTGTGGCTTTAGTTGATTTTGCACAACCAGTTTAGATACTCCCTCCGATCCATATTAATTGTCTCTGAATAGGATGTATCTAGCACTAAAACATGTCTAGATACATCCACTTCAGCGAAAATTAATATGGATCGGAGGGAGTAGTATTTTCTGTGAGAAAGTTAGTTCATTATGCAATGAAACCTACTATGCCAGTCGATAATTGTGTCATTGTAGAATTCATCCACATTTACTCAAAAGTTCATATTTGTTTGAGTATATACATTGCGGATGTAGGAACTATTTGGTTTATGCCACTAAATGTTCACAAAATTTTCTCAAGAAAATTATTAAGAAAAATACCTAGAGCTGTAAAACAGCCTACATCAATTGATTTAGGGAGCGAAAAAATCTGTATGATTTGAATCCCATGACATTGTCAAGAAAATCATGGGTGGTTATGTAATTAAGGTGTTAGTTGCTCAGAAAAAGATAACAAAAAGCTTATGAAGCCAATGGGTACAAGTATTCATGATACGGAGATAGTGCATCCACATCAAGGGACAACTGTTAAAAATTCTTTGCACCCATCATATTTAAAATTAGGCATTCAGTTGAGAATACACTTTGAACATTTTATCTGATATTGGACATACAGAGATATCAAAGCTTTATTGTGATACTGGACATCTGAATAAATCGAACATTTACTCTGGTGTAAGATAAAGGAAGGTTTTGAATGCTTGTTCTGGTTTTGCTACAATAGACAGTTCATTTATATCGATGGATAGCTATCGAAATTTAATTGCCCTTGTATCTAAAGATCCACACCAAGAATAGAGTTTGAACATTTATGATGATTTTGGACAAAAGGAGCTATCGAACATTTCTTTGTTATTGGAAATAGGAGGATTGAGACATTTACTTAGGTATTAGACATACGAGGATTTGATCATTTGTTATGGCATTGCTGCAGCATCAGATACCTACGCGTATTGGCATTCAGCACTTCCCTATGCAATCCTTCAGACCTCACAACAAAGGCATCACACAAGATGGTTTCTAAAGTGCACTGCAATCATTTCTATGTTGCTCAGCTTCGAAGCAGCATTTGCAGAGCAGGACTGGGAGACTGTAAAGGCTAAGGTATTCACAACTTGTAGGCCAGCAGTTTGTAAGGCCAGGAATGTTCTGTTCTAGTCTGCCATTTACTGCTTATTGTGATGCTCTGAAGAAGGCTGGCGCCGATGGTATCTGCAAATATGTTAACGAGGTAGACGAGACGAGCAGACTATCGACGCCGAGGAACTAGTCTCTGTCGCAACAGCTTGCGACCATGAACTTGATACTACAAGTACAGAACATTACGGAAGCAAGTGCAATTAAAATAACTCCTTGCCTCTTTCAAATTATGTGTCTTCATTTATGTTGATCTCTTTAACGCCATTGTTTAATTTTCTCTAGCTTGGAGAATTCCATCTCCTCACCCACCCGTCTTCAGAGTGGAAAGGGGCATGCGTAACCCAGATGGAACTTTGCAACCTAAGTGATCATCAGTTTCATGTCCAAGCATCGGCACGACATCATAAAAAAGAGTGCATGTTTCTGTTTTCCAAAGTAATAGTAATACAATGGTATCCAAACGCTTTTGGGTGCATAACTGACGGTTCAGACATCATATGCATGCACCTTGATATAGCATGGATCCACCACTTCAGTTTCTACATCGCGATCTGCAAGAACTTCACGCCTGAGAAAATCAAAAGATCCTCATAAACAAGACGGCTTCTAAAGAAGTGACACTTCTATGGTGACAACGGTAGTGGATGGCGAGCATGTGAGGGAGGAGAACATGAGGAAGACGCTACTCCAGCATGTGTAGTAGTCATGGTTCCAAGTTGCTGTTACGTATGGAGGCTGCTTTGCTTCTGAATCCCATAAAACATTACCATTTCAAGATTCATCTTTGTAATCAGGTAATGTATCTTCGCTCGAATTACAGCTCCTGGCTGTATATAAAAGGATACTGAAATGCATTTGCTGTATAACTCTACGCTGATCGGTTGGAGCTAGATCAACTTACTCCTCATGGTTCGAGTATGAAGTATGAACAGATGCCATTTCAATTGACATTGCAGTTTTTTCTCTGACGGAATTCAGTTGACATTGCAGCACATTAGAGCAACTCTAACAGGTGTTGCAAAACACCCAAATAACCTGTCAAATGCAGCACTTTTAGCTCAAAAAACGCTCCGGCAGCTGCTGCATCGCTGGTTGGTGCCGCACGTCGCCCTCGCGTTGCAAATTTGCTACTCCTCGGGTGCTGCCGCATCCCCCCCGCACGCGCGTGCTCCTGAACTGCCGCTCGGATTTTCCCACCCCTCGCGCGCCGTCCCGGCCTCCGACCTTTCGTGGCCGTCATCGGCGACCGGGATGCCATGGACGGCCCTGCCAGAGCCCGGTCGTCCTCCCCCACGGTCCCCCGTAGTCGATTCCACGGCTCCCGCCACCGCATCCACGTAGCCGTGGGAGGCCGCATGCAGATGGGGAGATGCCACCTCCTCCATTCGTTCTGCCACCGCCGCCACCGGTCGCCGAGAATCTGCCACCGCCGCCACCGGTTGTGCCCGTACAAGACATGCTCAACGAAATGTCGCAAATGTATTGTCCTCGCTCTTTTGAGCAACGAATTGCACATGTAAATAGTGGTTAATATATGTGATTTTTTGCGCTTTTAGCTTGGATAATGAGTCATTCTTGGATAGTATGAATGTGACCTCGCACCATCAAGGTTTTGTTCGCTCGCAAGACACTCCATCGGAAGATTTTGTGCAACCTCAACTAGATGAGGATCAAGAGGGTTTTGTTGAGGATGCCGGTGTCTCTCGTTGTATCGTGAACTACTCGAATCAAGAATATCTTGTTATCATCTTGGCATGGAAGAAAGTGGGCCTTGATCCTGCCGTGGGCACAGAGCAAGCGAAGGACACTTATCGGGAGAGAATGAAGGAGTTCTTTGATACCCACAACCCTCATGGGAACGAACGATCCTCCAAGTCATTTCGTCATCGATGGAGAATCATTCAATTGGATTGTCAAAAGTGGTCGGCTTGTTTAGCTAATGTCAAGCACATTAATCCTAGTGGCATAAATGAAGATGATCGGATGAGTGTTTCAATAATTGTAACTCACATATGAAAATGAGTTAGTGTGTTTATACTTGTGGCTAACATTTTACCATTTGTGGAACAACATGGCACAAGGTATGTTCAAGACAAGGGAGAACAAGAAGGGAAAGAAGGAAAAGAACGGAAAATCATTCACCTTGCACCATTATTGGACCGAACTTGAGAATGATGAGAAGTGGAGAAGTCGTGATGTGCCGACAAAAAAGAATGTGAAGACCAACATCGCTGACTTTGATGTTGGTGAAAATGATTCAAGTGAGCATGAGGATGCAATTGCCACTTCAGTTGCCAAGACCAAGAAACCTATGGGAAGAAAGGCCGCCAAAGAAAAGTTGAAGGGAAAGAACACCGGAGACGACAAACAATCTTTCAACATTCTTATGGAGAGGCATAGGGAGATGGCCGAAGAGAGAAAGGCAATGGAGGAGAGGAGGGCGTCAGCGGAAGAGCTCAAGGCGCAAACCGAGAGTAAAAAGATGGCAATGGAGGAAGCTCATAAGGCAATGCAAGCCGAGCGTGAACTTATGTTCATGGTGTTGGAATTATGACCTAGAGGCAATAATAAAGATGTTATTGTTATAATTCTTGTTCATGATGAAGTTTATATTCCATGCTAGAATTGTATTAAGCGGAAACTTTGATACTTGTGTGGTTTATGAACAACACCGTGTCCCTAGTACGCCTCTATGGACTAGCTCATTGATTAATGATGGTTAAAGGTTTCCTAACCATAGACATGAGTTGTCGATTAATAATGAGATCATGTCATTAGGAGAATGATATGATGGACAGACCCAAATTAAGCAGAGCAATTAGATCGTGTCATCGTGTTCATCTTTGCAAAGCTTTTTCTTATGTCAAATATTGTGTTCCTTAGACCATGAGATAATACAACTCCCTGGTATCGGAAGAAAGCTTTGAGGTCATCAAACGCCATCCTATGTGAGGGTGATCATAAAGGTGTCTCTCAGGCGATCGGAAAGTACTTGTTAGGTTGTATGTATCGAGATGGAATTTGTCCCTCCCGAGTCGGAGAGATATACTTCGGGCCCACTCGGTAATCGATATCAACATCGCTTGCAAGCACGTGGTTAAGGAGTTAATCACAAAGTGATATAGGATTACGGAACGAGTAAAGTACTTGCTGTGAACAAGATTGAACTAGGTATACCGATACCAACGATCGAATCTCGGGCAAGTAAAATATCGCGTGACGAAGGGAATACATATATGGGATTAATTGAATCCTGGCATCATGGTTCATCCGATATGATCATCGATGAATGTGTGGGAGTCAATACGGGTTTCCAGATCCCGTTGTTGATTATTGGTAAAAGATCATGTCTGCATATTCTCGAACCCGTAGGGTCACACACTTAACGTGCATCGACGCTAGGATAGAATGGATGATTGGTTTATGATTTTTTGTTCGGAGTCTCGGATGAGATCCAGGACATCACGAGAGGTTCCACAATGGTCCGGAGAATAAGATTCATATAAAAGAAAGCAATTTTTGGATTTCGGAATCGTTTCGGAGTTTATCGGTATTGTACCGGAAGGTTCTAGAAGGTTCCGGAGTGGGACCAACATGGGCCCACTTGTTGGAGGCTTGCGTGGGCCTAAGGGGAAGTGCCCTGGCTGCTTTGGGACAGGGGCACAAGGCCCCAAAGGCCCAGCCAGCCAGCCCTAGGGGAAACCCTAGGGGAGCCTTCTAGAAGGAAAGGGGGAAACTTGCCCCCCACTCCACCCTTGGGGCCGCCGCCCTAGGGCTTGGAGGAGGGGCCAAAGGGGGCCGGCCAGTCCCTATATAAGGATGGCAGGGGCGCAGCTTCCCCTACTCCTCCAACCCTAGCCGCCGTCCTGCTGCCCCTCCACCTCTCTCTCTCTCTCCCGACTGCGCGTAGGCGAAGCCCTGCCGTAGAAACTCTCCACCATAGCACCACGCCGTCGTGCTGCAGATCCAATCCATCTCTCCACCCTACTTGCTGGACCAAGGAAGGAGGATACGTCGTGGCACCGTAGTGTGCATCTCTCGGAGGCGCCGCCACTTGCGGCGTAGGATCGGATCGGATCGCGAGGAGGAGAAGGCAGTTCGACTACATCACCCATGTTCTGTTGAACGTTTCTGCTGTGCGATTTCTTCAAGGGTATGAAGATCTCATCTATCTCTCTTGTTGATTGCATCTCCTAGATTAGATCTTAGCTTTCTTGTTCGCATCCGTAGAAATTTTTTGATTTACTATACTGCAAAACCCTTCAATGGTATTAGAGCTAGATCTATGCGTAGATGTGTTTCACGAGTAGAACGCAACATGCTTGTTGCGGGCGTTGATGTTTTCTGTTGCAAGCCTCTTGTTGTGTATTTATTATGGCGTGGCATAGTCAGATCGAAGCGGTCTAGGCCAACTTTACGTGACCTCGTTCGCGAGACCGGCTTCGCACTTGACGTGTGGATTGTTCCACACATGCGGCTGGTGGATGCCAGTTTCTCTCACTATAGTAGTCATGGGATTTACACCGGATGTTGGCAACCATAATATCATCGTTGTGGCTTTCCGTAGGTAAGAATCGTTCAGCTTGTTACTCCCATAAGCCACGTAAAACATGCAACAACAAAGTAGAGGCGTCTAACTTATTTTTGCAGGGAGTGTTTTGTGATATGGTATGAAGACATGATATGTATGATGTATGCAATGATCATGTTTTGTAATATTTCACGACTTGCATGTCGATGAGTTCACAACCGGCAGGAGCCATATGGTTGTCTTTATAATTGTGTATGACCTGTGTGCCAACTTCTTATATGTCATGTAATAGCTTTACTTTATCGCTAAGTAGTTAGCAATAGTTGTAGTTGCTATTCATGGTGGAGGCAATCATGGTGGAGTGATGGAGATCATGCTGGCGCGCACAAGATGGAGATCATTGCGCGGAGATTGGCTATACCATGTCACATAAAATTATATGCATGTGATGTTTATCCTTTTATGTATCTTATTATGCTTAGATCGCCACGGTAGCATTATAAGATGATTCCTCACTTAAAGATCAAGATAAAATTGTGTTCTCCCATGTATGCACCGTTGCGAAAGTTCGTCGTGTTCAAGCACCTCGTGATGATCGGGTGCTATAAACTCTACGTTCATATACAACGGGTGCAAGCCAGTTTTGCACACACGGAAATACTTGGGTTTGACTTGATGAGCCTAGCATGTACAGACATGGCCTCGGAACACACGAACCGAAAGGTTAAACATGAGTCATATGAATGATATGATCGACACTTTGTTGTCCACCATTAAAACCACATCTCTTCTCGTGAAGATCGGATTAGGTGTGGTGAATTTGGATCGTGTTCACTAAACAACTTGAGGGATGTTGAATTTAGTGGGAGTTCATCTAGTAATTTGATTAAGTTGAACTAGTTATCATGAACATAGTCTAAATTGTATTTCCAAATTTTGTAGATCAAATGGCTAAGTCCAACTTGAACTTCAACGTTTTTGCTGAGAAAGAAAAGCTTAAGAACAATGGGTCTAACTTCACCAACTGGTTCCTCAATCTGAGAATCATTCTCGCTGGCGGACAAAAGGACTATGTACTAGAGAAAGCGCTAGGTGACGCCCCTGCTGCTGATGCGCCGGCTGATGAAAAAGCTGTTTATCAGTCACGCAAAGATGATTATGGAGTGATTAAGAGTACCATGTTGTTTGCTATGGAACCGGACCTTCAAAATCGTTTTGAGGAGTTCGCCGGGCCCTTTGAGATTCTTGAGGAACTGAAAACCATGTTTCAGACTCAGGCCCGTTCTGAGAGATATGAGATCTCTGAGAAGTTCTTTAACTGCCAGATGGAGGAAGGGAGTTCCGTTAGTTAGCACGCCATTAAGATGTCGGGCTACACTCAACGTCTTGAGCAACTGGACTGCAAGATTCCAGAAGAGCTCAAGATTGACAGAGTTCTGCAATCACTCCCTCCTAGCTACAAAGGTTTTGTAGTTACTCACAATCAAATTGGTTCCACTGATACGATCACTGAGCTCTTCGCTAAGCTGAAAGCTGCGGAGGTGGATATCAAGAAAGATAATCATGTGTTGATGGTCAACAAGACCCCTAGCTTTAAGAAAGGTAAGGGTGCAAAAAAATCCTTTAGGAAAGGCAGCGGCAAGCGCGTTGCCCCTGCTGAGAAGAAGCTCAAGTCTGGACCTAAGCTGGACACTGAGTGCTTCTATTGCAAGGACAAGAGTCACTGAAAGCGCAACTGTCCGAAGTACTTAGCGGACAAGAAGGCTGGCACCATTAAAGGTATATTTGATATACATGTTATTGATGTTTACCTTACTAGCGCTCATTGTAGTGCCTAGGTATATGATACTGGTTCAGTTGCTAATATTTGTAACTCGAAACAGGAGCTACGGAATAGATGGCGGCTAGCAAGGGATGAGGTAACGATGCGCGTTGACAATGGATCAAAAGTTGATGTGATGACCGTCGGCACGCTCTCCTTGGTTTTACCTTCGAGATTAGTTTTAAACCTTAATAAGTGTTATTATGTGCCTGCGTTGAACATGAAAATTATATCTGGGTCGTGTTTATTGCAAGACGGTTATTCATTTAAATTGGAGAATAATGGTTGTTCTATTTATATGAATAACATCTTTTATGGTCATGCACCTGTTGTGAATGGTTTATTTCTTCTGAATCTCGAAAGCAATAAAACGCACATCCATAACGTTGAGGCTAAGAGATGCAAAGTAGATAGTGATAATCCAACTTATTTGTGGCACTGCCGTCTAGGTCATATTGGTGTAAAACGCATGAAGAAAGTCCATTCTGATGGACTTTTGGAGTCTCTTGATTTTGAATCATTTGACACGTGCGAGCCATGCCTCATGGGCAAGATGATCAAAACCCCGTTCTCCGGTATAATGGAGCGAGCAACGGACTTATTGGAAATCATACATACCGATGTATGCGGACCAATGAGTGTTTCAACACGCGGTGGATATCGCTATTTTCTTACTTTTACTGATGACTTAAGTAGATATGGGTATATCTATTTAATGAAACATAAATCTAAAACGTTTGAAAAGTTCAAAGAATTTTCAGAACGAAGTGGAAAACCATCGTAACAGGAAAATTAAATTTCTACGATCCGATCATGGAGGTGAATATTTGAGTTATGATTTTCTCACGCATCTTAAAGCAAGTGGAATCGTTTCGCAACTCATGCCACCCGAAACACCACAGCGCAATGGTGTGTCTGAACGCCGGAATCGAACTCTATTAGATATGGTGCAATCAATGATGTCTCTTACAGATTTGCCGTTATCATTTTGGGGTTATGCATTAGAAACCGCTGCATTCACTTTAAATAGGGCACCATCTAAATCCGTTGAGACGACACCGTATGAACTATGGTTTGGTGCTAAACCTAAGTTGTCGTTTCTTAAAGTTTGGGGATGCGAAGCTTACGTCAAGAAGTTGATGCTGGACAAGCTCGAACCCAAAGCGGAGAAATGCGTCTTCATAGGATACCCTAAGGAAACGATTGGGTATACCTTCTATCACAGATCCGAAGGCAAAGTGTTTGTTGCAAAGAACGGATCCTTTCTTGAGAAGGAGTTTCTCTCGAAAGAAGTGAGTGGGAGGAAGGTAGAGCTAGACGAGGTTATTGAACCTTCTCTCGAGTTGGAGAGTAACGCAGCACCTGAAATCGTTCCAGTGCCGTCTGCACCAACAAGAGAGGAAGCTAATGACGAGGATCATGAAACTTTGAACGATGCTACTACTGAACTTCGCAGGTCGACAAGGTCACGTGTCACTTCTGAATGGTACGGCAACCCTGTCTCAACCGTCTTGTTGTTAGACAACAGTGAACCTGCAAACTATGAGGAAGCAATGATGAGACGAGACTCTGAGAAATGGCTAGAGGCCATGAAATCCGAATTGGGATCCATGAGCGAACACCAAGTATGGACTTTGGTGGACCCTCCTAGTGACCGTAAGGCCGTTGAGTGCAAATGGATTTTCAAGAAGAAAACGGACGCGGATGGTAATGTTACTGTCTATAAAGCTCGGCTTGTCGCAAAAGGGTTTCGGCAAGTTCAAGGTGTTGACTACGATGAGACTTTCTCTCCCGTAGCGATGTTTAAGTCCATTCGGATTTTATTAGCAATTGCTGCATTTCATGATTATGAAATATGGCAGATGGATGTCAAGACTGTGTTCCTCAATGGCAACATTGCACTACAAGAAATGTGTCATATTGTGACATTTTGGTAGTGACCATCTACAAAATCGTCTTAGATTTATGAAGATTCCGCTCAAGCTGCTTGGGAGGGTCAAAGCCTTAGTAAACTATGACGATTTTGCTCAAAAACATCGTAATTCCTTTAAATGAAATCGTCATAATAGCTAGGGAGATCTAAATATATAGGATAGCAACATGGATCGTTGGATCCAAACAAGATGAAAGGACAGGATGCTGATATGCAGAAACTTGACACGGATCGATGACATGGCAATGCTACCCATCGCGCGTAGGCACCAAATATTTTCACATCGCGCGCAGACACACAAAATATTGTGCGCGTGCTGACTGAACCAAAACCGCCACATCGCCATCCCTCCCAACGAACGCGTCACCCAACCCTAAACCTATCGCCGCTGCTCCTTCTCCAGCGAGATCCTCGCGCCGCTTCCGCTCCTCCTTCTCCAGCGAGATCCGCACGCTGCCGCCGTCCTCTATTTCCCGATCGCTCCAGCCTCTCCCCTCCTTCTCCAGCGAGACCCCCAGCCTCGCCATGACCCCTTTGATGGCGCCTCTTGCCCTCTCCTCGATGCAGATCTCCGCCTCCCGGTGCTCCCTCCTCTACCTGTGTTGCCCTCGTTCCCCTGCCCTCCTCTCACGGGCATCGGCGGTCGTCTTCCTCTAGGATGCTCATGGATGTTGGCGAGCGCCACCAGGATGCTCTGGCGGCGGCGGTCGTCGTCCTCCATCTGTTGCTCTTCTTACTTTCTCGCAAGCAGGACCATGGGAGAGCCAACCAGCAGAGGAGACGGCGGCCAGCACAGCGTCTGGGATCTGTCCATGATGCAGGTACCCCTCCACTATCCTCCTGGCTAGGTTTCCAGTGCAGAGGCACTCGGATCTCAACTTTGACCCTTTTCTTCATTTTCTAGTGCAGAGGGACTCGGATCTCGGCGAGGATGAGGCAAATTTCCGCGGGGAACCTGGAAAACACCATCAGCCACTCGGAGCTCGACCATGAACCTGGACAACGACACCCACCATGGTTTTCCAGTGCACAAGGACAAGGATGAGGTCTTCGTCTTTCCTTAATCCCCTCTATTTGGATGGTTATTATTTATGTAGTATGGAAATTATGTTCTATTTGAGTTCCTAGTTAGTTGGACATGTAATTGTTCTGCTAGTGAGCTCCTAGTTAGTTTTGATTGAGCATGTAATTTCTAGGCATCATAATTGATTATGTTGTTATGAAGCAAGGCACCAGACACTAGGGCTGTATGCACAAGTTCCGACTTATGGTCCTAAATAAACAAAAATAACTTCACATATATACAGGAAAGGCACTAATACACTCTCATATATGTTTCTATTGGTTGGGTCCATAATGCTTCTGGTCTATGTAAGTTTGTGTAGGGTTGTTCTGCGAGTTCTGATATACATTTTAAAGATTTTAGAAAATCTGCCCACCTATGACAGTAGTTTGTTTTCAATCAGTATACATTTTAACTCTATTTTGAAACCCTGAAAATAGCACTAATTTGAAGCAAGCATAGATGGTGAACTGGTTTACTGGCCCTCTAACGCGCTACATCTGTTGAAATAGGAACTCTCGTGTGTGAAGAGGTATGAACCCTGCAGTGTGAAGGGGACTGGTATATTCCACTATCTACTTGACCATGTACCACTATCGAGTTGACCAAAGAGATGGTGTCTCATGTGCTTCTACTTCTGAGTTTACCATCTTGTATTGTGGAAACTTTATGCATTTTATTGTTAACTAGTTTGGTCAAATTCAGTTTGCTGCATCGCAATATTGGGTAACAAATAAATTTTGATCTACTTTCCAACAAGTTTCGTGCATACCTTTTTCAGCTCTACAAGTTTAGTGCAACCTGCTTGGAAACTACAGTATACAATTAGTGCATTGTATGTATGATCTTTTGACTAGGAACTACTGTGGTTTGTGGTCATCAACCAATAGTCTGCAAGTTTAGTGAGTTTTATGTATAATCTTCTGATTTGGTTGCGAGCTAATCTAATTATTTATTGACATAAGACTTAGTTATTTCCCAATCCCACCATTCTGCCAAAAATCAACCTGAGCTGGCATTATCTTGTTTCCACCTAGTGAATCCATATATAAAAATCACATATTGGTTTTTGCTATGTAGCTTATTGCCAGAATGAGCTAGATCTGGGGTCAGTAGTTTAATTGCATGGTGATTCATGTTAAAGGCACCATGGTGTGCAAATGGATTCTTATAAGACAATTTTTATGGCTTCATTATTTGATTATTGTACATACATACTCAATTGTCTTCAATATAAAGAAACAAGATCCCAGTTTGTCACATGGAATGTATACCTTTATGCTAGTGAGTTATGATCATCACTTTCTTTTAATTGTGCACATCCAGATTTTCTTGACGGTTCATATGTGATATTAATGCAATGTTAAGTCCCGCATTTCCTAAACTAGCAGCGCATGATCAGTAATAGTTGTTGCATCCTAGGTTCTGCTGCATGCAGCCCAAGTCTACAGAGCGGTTCTATGGCCGGTTGGCATGGATAGGGAAGACATCCTACGTGGTGTTTTATCTTCACTCTTCAACTAGCGGTCTGGGGCCTACTGCAAGGCTCTATAGGTTAGTGCACTTCTGGTCATATATATAGTTGTCTACTTGTTAATTGGGTTGTGTAAAAATATTACAAGTTTATTAATTCACTAGACTGCCCTGACAGTTGCAACAAGTAAGTTATTCATTGATTTTGATATTGTTTCTACAAGACATTCTGTTTACTACTGTTGTTAATGATAAATGTATGCTTTTGTTTCCAAGAAATTTTGAAAGTACGAGTGCATTAGTGTCACATCCCAAGATTTTCCAAATCTTGTTATGTGAAAAATAAATGAATAAAATAAAACTTTGTTGATTTTCAGGGTGAGAAGAAACTTTTGATTCCAATTGGAAACCTTCAAACCTATTTGATCAAACAAATCCTAAAGGAATTTGAAAAAAATAAACAATTAATAAAGAAAATATTAAATATGTGAAGTTACTATTTTTTGATCTTTTAATAAAAAGATTTGGTTTTCAAATAAAAAAGGGTAGAAATATAAATAAGGATTATTTTTATAGAGACAAAATAAACCTTGGCCAAGTTTTTGAAGTGAAATATTTTGTTTTGATTAAAGGAGTAAAGGGTTATTTAAACAAAATAATGAGGATTTATTAATATCCAATTTTATAAAAATAAAGGGTTTTACCATTTTAATTAAACATCAAAACTTGTTAAATTATTTTAAACAAGTTTTCCAAGTATTTTATATT
This sequence comes from Avena sativa, assembly GCA_916181665.1. NCBI lineage: Eukaryota > Viridiplantae > Streptophyta > Magnoliopsida > Poales > Poaceae > Avena > Avena sativa. The sequence continues at coordinate 227,797,236 of OV702296.1, forward strand.
TTCAAATAAAACCTACTAATTTGGTTTTGATAATATTTAGATTTCAAATGGAGATTTTAATAAATCAAAACCTATTTGAATTATTAGCTAAGGACTATTTTATTTAATTATTAAATAGATCCTAAAAAGAATAAAAATGTTATTTTATTTTGGACTTTGGATTTGTGATGTTAAACAGAACTAAACTCAATACAAAGTTTGGTGGAAGTTTGATTTGATTTGGGTGTTTGATTTGTTGTTTGAATTTCAAAACAGAAAATCAATTAGAAAAAGAAAAAGACATTCAGAACAAAAAAAGGGATCAGACCAAGCCCAACCCATCTAGCCCAACAGCCCAGTCGCAGCCCAGTCCCCCCCTCTCTGCGAATCGTTTTCCACCGAAAAACCAACCCGCAGAGTCACTGAACGCTCGGCCCCACTCCCTCTTCCTCTCTCTCGCAGACAACGCGGCCCCACGCCACCTCAGCGTCGTCTTCACCGCGGCAATTCCTCCCGGCCGTTTTCTGCCATTGATGCCGCGATTGAATTCGCTTCAATGCCTCGCCTTAATCTCGCCGCGACCACGCCCCCTTAAACGCCTCCCTCTTCTCCCCATTTCCCCTCTGTTTCTAGCTCCTCTCCGCCCCAGGGCTACTCTAATTGGTCGCTGCAACCACACCAACTCCGACAAGGTTCTGCTCGAATTCCGGCGAAGCCAGACAACCCCACTGCCCCTGAAGCACACGAGTGTGCTCGCCAGCACCAGGCGTACCTCCCAGTGGCGGTAGCTCGCTCGCGCACGCCCCAGGACGTCGCCCCCGACGACACCTGCACGCCACCACCTCCTTCTCCAACTCCGGCAGCATCTACTGGTGAGACCAGACCTCCTTTTCACCTCTCTGTGATGCACACATACTCGCCTCCCTCTTGCGAACCTAACAGTGCATTCTACTTGTCTTAGCGCATCCTCTATCTTCACCCTCGACGACGACTGACCGCACCCGACGCCAGGCATTCCTCCGGCGAGCAATTGTCCTCACCCCCGTGCGCCCTGACCTTGTGGAGACCACGTCGAGAATCAGCGCAGCCTTGCGAACCCGGTGAGCATATCCGTCCTCTCCCTCGCTTCATGTAGTCGCCGTAGCACCACCAGCAGCGCGTCGCCGCCGCCAGCCACCGTTAAGCGCCGCCACTAGTTGGCAAGCGTGCTATGCGCCGTTGGATTTTGATCAGATGGTCACGATAGAACCTTAGCCGAAGGGGTAAGATCAATCCTGTGTCGCACGATACGCTTTAGATCCTACAGTCCAGCGAGCTCGATCCGCCCGAAGCGGTACCGGCCAATGAGATTGAGCCGCATGGCACTAGTTCTGTTTAAAACAAAATTTTGAATCAGATTAAGTTGCAAACTTGTAAATTCCATAACTTTCAAACCACACGTACAAATTTTGCAAATTTTATATCAATGGATTCAGAAAAACAAGACCTAGCCAACCATGCACTTTGTTTAGTAAAAAGCTTCTGATAAATTGGTTGAATTTGCAGAAACTTGTGTAGGCTTGTTTTGAATATAAAAATTGTTCTAGATAGAATTTTCATGTGAAATCTTTGCAAAATGGTTTGTTGTGAACTTACTGGCCCTAGGAACCAACTTATGAATTTAAAAATGCATTTTGTGAAGATTAGGATTGAATTATTGAATTAGCTCATTTCTAGTCAAATAAAAATATTGATTTTGATATGGAAATGATTTTTGAGAAAAACCTTTGGAAAATGTGTTGATTCAAACCTACTGACCCTAAACACCAAGTTTTGAGAATTAACAACTTATTTGGTGAACAACATAAAATTGTTGCTTTGCTAAAAACATTTTCCACCACATGAAATAATGATTTGATTTCAAAATGGTTTATAGGTAAAACCCTTTTGCAAATGAATTTGCCACTTTAGAAAATTACCACTTTGAACCTTACAATGTATAGAGCCTAGTAGAAACCACCTTTGCAAATAAAACTATCTTTTGCATGCTTGCATGCATGACTTTGTTTCTATTATTTTATGTGTGATAGATTGTTTGATTATTGGTTGGAATGCTAGTTGAATCTATGTTTGCTTGATTGATTTTTAGTGAAGTTAGAAGAGTGTGATATTAGCAAGATCAAGGAGTGAACCAACATCCTCTACCAAAAAGGCAAGTGACACTATCATCCAAGTCCTACTATTTTCATTACACTTAGTGGATTTTGAAACATGCATGATAAGGACTACTATATTTTGCTATGCTAAATCCTAATAGGATACCCTTATACATTCCTTAGTGAAAACAATGTAGTTGTAATAAGCTTAGCCCTGCTATATATATAGATGAGACACATGTTGAGATTATATGTTGTTGGGAAAAGACTTATGTTTTATATAATAAAACAAGTACCCAATGAACCACCTGGGTGGACAAGGATACTCAAGTTTTGGACAAGGTGGCAACAAAAGGAACCATGTTTATATGGCAATATCTTTTTGGTTGTGCACTAGAAGAAAACCACCCAGGGACTTAGAGATTAAACATGTTTCTCGTACAGTGGCTTCCGTGTACAGCCACATGCTAAATGGGCACTGGCTTAGTCAACTACATAGTGGAAGACCCATGCATTGGCCTCTTCGGGTTACTAGAATGAGGGAACTTGGAACCCTACATTGGTGCCTAAAGACAAGCTAGCATTGTGTATGGGAGGACCCTATGGAAAGACTTCGTCACATTCTCAATCTGCCAGTACTCCATCTTGGTGAGTACTTACCCAGCGGCCACTGGTGGCATCAAGATGAGAATGTGTCATGTGGGTAAAGTGTACAACTTCTGCAGAAGATAAAAATCTAAGTACTTAGTCGTGTCCCCGGTTATGGACAATACTGAGCAACTAAGGCCTGAAGCTATGAGAAATCTCGACATTCCAATTTCTAAAAAGTAAAACTTGAAAGTGACAACAAGAGACTTGAAGCACTTGGTGGATTCCAAGGAGTTCAGAAAGATTTGACAAAAGATCAAAACCATTTTGAAAAGTTAGGATAAAACTATATTGCTTTCTGCAAATGAGCCTAAACCCCACTTAGCCAAATATGCATGTATTGATAGGATCCACTTATATTCTGCATAGTAGTGAAACTTGCCAATACAATTCAAATGTATTGACCCTTGTGGCTGTAACTTTTTATGTTGCAGGTTTGTTTGATATTAGTGAAGTTGAATGATTAGGATTACAAGTCTACAACCAACATGTTTGCATGTGGCACTTTGAAGATGAAGGACCCCATGCTTATAGATATTCTGCTGCAATGTAATGTAATAGCCAAATGAGCTATGTAAGATGTAATAAAAATTATGTTATTCCTGGTTATAAAGTTGTATTATGACCTTTGTCTCTTGATATTACATCTTAACTGTGGATGCTAGCTATTGATCCAGGGACTACCATTGTAAACACAGGGATCTCTACCTTATTAAAGGTTGGGACCTCTACAATTAGTTGGTCATATCTAATGTTAACTTCGTTGTTTGTACTAGTTTGTGTCCTAGTACATTTGTTGTTCTATTTGGTACTTGTAGTGTCCAAGACGTGCATTTTCTGAAATACATGTGTGTATTTAAGTGCCAGTAGCAATTAGTTTGAGATCTTATATTCCTATGGTACTTAATCTGTTAATTTGGAGTTGTCTTCTTATAGTTCTATTATTTATTGTGTTTCTAGTTGATATCTTCTATGCCTATGTTATTGTTAGAAGATATGCTTTCATTTTGATTCAGATGTCCATCATTTTCTCTTTTACAGGAGCTCCAGGCTGAAGTTGGAAGAAGGGGAGGTTTCATTTCATACTCAAGAAAGTATAGAGTAGATAGTCTTGTTTGTTTTAGCTAGTGATAAGATCTTGACTATGGAATGACTGTCGCGGGTGCAGAGCGAGCGCTGCGGCGGGTTGATCATGTTCCTCAACAGCTCGGCGATGGAGGACGGCCAGTCATTGTCCTGCCTGTGCCCGGTGATCCTCCACTTGAACCACAAGCTCCCGAAGCCCATCGACCATGTCTACATGATGTACCTCCCCATCGCCTGCGGCGTCTTCCTCCCGCCTCAAGTCCTTCATCTGCTTCAGGTTCCCTAAATGTTTCTTATACATATTTCAGATGGTGTTGCTCATGGTGTTTGAGAATACCTAATTGCCTTTTTGTTGGACTTCTTGTGTTTGACTTCTTACGCTTGCACAAATAGTCATTGGTGATGTAGATGATACAGCTGATCTTTTGCACAATACATAAGTTGAGTGTATACTGGCTGAGCGGTAAGCTTAACCTTCTGATGCATGTATCTTGAGGTACCTGAGATGTTCTAAAAGAATGTAATACTATCCATTTACTGTTATATTCTCTCATTCATGCTTTAATGGAAAACTGCATCTTGAATATATTTTTGCTCCTGTTTATAATTATTGGCACATATTAACTTATTGGATATATCATCTCTTTTACAAGCTACAATACATGCTGAATAAGTTGGAGAAAGAGGAAGCGTGAATGTTCCAGGAAGAGGAAGCATGAAGAAGTTCCAGGAAGAGGAAGCATGAAGAAGTTTGGATTTTATTCTTTCTATAAACTTTTTATTGTATTTTGGTAGCTCCACTGATGTGAACTATGTAGAACTGTGTATGATTGTAATGTGCCGATCATAATGTGCTCTGTTTGAATCAAAATGATTTTGTATATTCTGTTGGTCTTGATTAAATTGTTAGATTTTAATTACTGAGAAAATATACACTGGCAACTGGGACCGTATGAATTATGGAACACCAGGTGTGACCGGCCCAAAATAAGAAGGCCCAAAGTAAAAAATCTGTCCAAAGAAAAGGCCAATGCAACGAAACAAAAAAATGCTAGAATGATGGGCTTGGCCCATGTAGCTAACCAGATTTGATGAGAAAATCAATCCAGAATAGTTGGGCTAAGCCCATGTGGAATCCAGAAATGGACTAGGCTGATTCTGATTTAAGACGATTTAATTTTGTCACAATTTTGCCACGTAGGATCAGCCACGTAGGATCTGACTTGGCATGCTAGATGGCCCGTGATGATATTGGATCATCATAGACGTTATGACGATCCAATATCATCATAGAAGGTTATGACGATTTTATCAAAAACGTCGTTATAGTTCATTTGCGACGCCCAGCTTTCGATGATCTCAAAATCGTCATAAAATCGTCATAAACAGACTATTATGACGATTCTGTGACGAAAATAGAGGGTCATATATTGCCAGATTCCTTGTAGTGTTGATGAAGAGTTGTATATGATGCATCCCGAAGGTTTTGTCGATCCTAAGGATGCTAATAAGGTGTGCAAACTTCAGCGTTCCATTTATAGACTGAAGAAAGCATCTCGGAGTTGGAACCTTCGTTTTGATCAAGTGATCAAGAGCTTTGGATTTGTTCCAAATGGTTACGAAGCTTGTATCTACAAGAAAGTGAGTGGGAGCTCGGTGACATTTTTAGTACTATATGTGGATGGCATATTGATTATTGGAAATGACATTGGTATGCTTAACAATGTGAAGAGTTATTTGAATAAATGTTTTTCAATGAAAGACCTAGGAGAAGTTGCTTATATATCAGGCATCAAAATCTATAGAGATAGACAAAGACGCCTAATAGCTTTAAGCCAAAGTACATATCTAGACAAAGTTCAAAATGGATAAGGCAAACAAAGGTTCATTGCCCATGTTGTCAGGTAAGATATTGAGCAAGGCTCAGTGTCCAGCTACGGTAACAGATAGAGATACTATGAGCAAAGTGCCATATGCCTCAGCCATAGGTTCTATTATCTATGCCATGCTATGTACTAGACCGGATGTGTCCAATGCTCTTAGTTTGACGAGCAGATACCAAAGTGATCCAGGAGTGGAACACTGTATAGCCGTAAAGAACATCCTAAAGTATTTAAATAGGACTAAAGAAATGTTCTTGGTCTATGGAGGTGATGAGCAGCTCGTCGTAAAAGGTTACGTCGATGCTGGTTTCAACACCGACCCGGATGATTCTAAATCTCATACAGGATACGTTTATATTTTGAATGGAGGAGCTGTGAGCTGGAGAAGCTGCAAGCAAAGCGTAATCGCGGGATCTACAATGGAAGCGGAATACATGGCTGCTTCAGAAGCGTCAAGTGAAGGAGTTTGGATCAGGAACTTCATTACTGAGCTTGGTGTGGTTCCAAGTGCCTTGGACCCACTGGAGATATTGTGCGACAACACTGGTGCCATAGCACTGGCTAAGGAACCAACATATCATCCAAAGACCAAGCACATCAACCGCCGTTTTCATATAATTCGAGATTATATAGCAGATGGAGATCTGAAGATTAGCAAAGTACACACGGATCTGAATGTCACAGATCCGTTGACTAAACCTCTTCCACGAGCAAAACATGATCAGCACCTTAATCCCATGGGTGTTAGATTGCTGCCAGATGTAAACTAGATTATTGACTCTAGTGCAAGTGGGAGACTGTTGGAATTATGCCCTAGAGGCAATAATAAAGATGTTATTGTTATAATTCTTGTTCATGATAAAGTTTATATTCCATGCTAGAATTGTATTAAGCGGAAACTTTGATACTTGTGTGGTTTATGAACAACACTGTGTCCCTAGTACGCCTATATGGACTAGCTCATTGATTAATGATGGTTAAAGGTTTCCTAACCATAGACATGAATTGTCAATTAATAATGAGATCATGTCATTAGGAGAATGATATGATGGATAGACCCAAATTAAGGAGAGCAATTAGATCGTGTCATCGTGTTCATCTTTGTGAAGCTTTTTCTTATGTCAAATATTGTGTTCCTTAGACCATGAGATAATACAACTCCCTGGTATCGGAAAAAATCTTTGAGGTCATCAAACGTCATCCTATGTGAGGGTGATCATAAAGGTGTCTCTCAGGTGATCGGAAAGTACTTGTTGGGTTGTATGTATCGAGATGGAATTTGTCCCTCCCGAGTCGGAGAGATATACTTCGGGCCCACTCGGTAATCAATATCAACACCGCTTGCAAGCACGTGGTTAAGGAGTTAATAACAAAGTGATATCGGATTACGGAACAAGTAAAGTACTTGCTGTGAACGAGATTGAACTAGGTATACCGATACCAATGATCGAATCTCGGGCAAGTAAAATATCGCGTGACGAAGGGAATACATATATGGGATTAATTGAATCCTGGCATCGTGGTTCATCCGATATGATCATCGATGAATGTGTGGGAGTCAATATGGGTTTCCAGATCCCGCTGTTGATTATTGATAGAAGATCATGTCTGCATATTCTCGAACCCGTAGGGTCACTGTCAACACCCGGATTTTTAGTCCCAGATGCCTGTTATGCCATACATCGCAATCCCAGGATTACCATTTTTGCGAGACATAACAGAATTGGATACCACAGTACATCATCCATTACAAACCATACATAAGGTCTTACACAAATAAGGATCTCATGATCCAGTTCTTAATACAACTTCAAGCAGCGGAATACGTAATAATAACGGTAGCATAGGCGAATCTCCATCTTCGGGGTCAGAGGCAATGCTGACGATGGGAGATGATCCTAGTTGTCGTAACCTTCCTGGGGTCCATCCTCCAGGTACTCCTCTTCATAGTCTGGCCACGGGAATAGCCAGGGACAAAGCCATGAGTACTCTTTAAGTACTCGCAAACTAATACTAACAAGTGAAAGGGGTTTTTGATAATAGGACACTAGGCTCTAGGGTTGTTTTGCAAAGGCCAGATTTATCTCTACGAAGTTCAGAAGTAAGAGAGCTAGTTGAAGTTTATAACACCTAAGTGGGAACTTGTATTTCGTAGCACAACCCTGTTGTGGTCAAGTCAAAGTCTCAATTCATTTCACAAGTTATTTTGAAAACAGCTGACGGGGGAACAGTATGGCCACTCCAATTGTCCATAACCGCGGACGCGGCTATTTGAATAGTTTGACACTCTGCAGAGATTGTACACTTTCACCACAACATTCAATACATCCGTCAGGAACAAATCCTGAATTCACCATACTCGGTATGCGGATAATCAATCCTAACCTTTCAATTACACGCCCTAGTATAAGCACCTCTCCTGTGAGTTTGGCCTCCCAACCATGACCAACTGTCATCTTGGGTACTGCACAGGTGGACAATCTTCACAAGGTAGCCTCAGCTCAAACCTTGGCCGTGAGGGAACTAATACTAAGGTATATAAGTTTCCAGTCAAGCCCTACCCAATCTTCGGGTATTGTGGTTGTACGATAAAATTGGAATGGTATCGCATCCAGACAACCATCAGTTTTATAAAGGGCTAAGGCTCATGCCTCAACATTTTCATCACCAAAATCATCAGGTGTTCGGAAACACATGTCAAAACATCTCAGTAGAATGATCCATCATTCTAAGGTTTTCATAACCATTTTCACCAAGTATTCCCATCTAAAGTTGATCAAGTTTTATGCTTAGCACTAGCATCTACAAGTGGGGGTAAGCACTAATGAGGGGTGGTAAACTAATGGAGTTTAACTAAGTTTAACCTCATGCCTTAGGATGACATCAAGATTATCTAGCTTAGGCCAAATTTTATGCTCTTTATGCAACCTTCAATTATCCTTCTAGTATCTACCAGCTACTTAAGTACACTCTAAGCTAAAGCTTTGATAAAGAAACAAAGGTAGAAAGCTTGCAAGTAAAACTAGGATTGGGTATCAAGTGGGTATGATCACATATGCTTAAGGCATAGGATTGGCATGGTAACAAGTAAGGGTTTGTTTGCATCGGTAGAATATCTTGCAAGGGTTAGCTTGCACATTCACTAGTAGTATTAGGCTTGCATAGGTCAACTTGATTAGTAAGGATTGCCTTGTGCAGAGCAGTGGTTGAAGTTCTCCTCGGCTTCTTCTTCGTAGAATCCTCCTTCCTCCGCGTATCCTGGTCGGTACTAGCGTCTATAAATAAATACGATGTACACAATCACCAAACAATACTTAACTACTTGCAATCATCACACAAAAGTGTCCTATAGATGATCTAACATCATCACTAACATTACAAGATTAAAGCTTGGTTTAATTCCTTTTTATTTTTAGAAAAGTAATTTCTACTCATTGAAAAACTACTTAAGATTTAATATTCTCCAAACCAAACATGGGATCATGTTGACACATGTCATCTCCATACATTTTAGTCCATGGGAATGTGATTTAAAGTGGTGTCACGATTTAATAAGGTTCTACCCTTTTATTTTAATAAATTAAAGTGGCTAGAAATGCCTATGTGGCATTCTTTTATTACTTGGTCAATATTTCTGTAAGTAAACCTATATATTTTTATATATTCTGAAAGGTATGGTTAAATGTGATTTTTGAGAGTTGTAATCAACTCAAAAGCTATTGTGGTTTAAATTTGAAAAATGTTTGAATGCAGAAAAGCTTCTGCCTTGTTAGTTTTGCCAAGGGTGATCTACAGATCCAAACGACTTGAATCCAACGGTCTTGGATTCAGCATTCCCAGACCTTTCTAACAAAATTGGTTTCATTCAATTTGGTGCACTGAATCGATCTGGGTTGATTTTTGAAACTGGGTATAGAAGTGTGTTTGAAATAAAATGGAAAAGGTTTAATTCAAATAACTGGGCTGTGCGAGAAAGGTTAACGGGCCGGCCTGCTAAGCACAGCGCTTCCGCAGGCTGCGTAAGTGGCTGTCCCCATGCGTCAGTGAGACAGGGGTGCGAAGCGGTATGGGGCGATGTGGTGCGTTCGATCTGGTTCTAATCCAACGGCTGAGGGTCATCGTCGACGTTGGGCAACGCCGGCGAGACAGAAACCTAGCGCGGCCAGTGGGGGTCGTTGGGGGCTCACCGGGGTTCAGGCGAGGGTCGGCGAGGCGGGCGAACGATGAAGTCGACGACGGCGAACCTCCTGGTACCGGCAGCTTCTCCTGGGGCGGCTCCAATCGCTGGCTCCCTTCTTCTCCAGCAGCGGCGGGCTCCGGTGAAATTCCGGCGCTACGCTGCTCGCCTTGCTCCGGGAACAGGGTGGAATGATCAGTGAGAAGAGGGGAGTGATATGGTGTGCTCAATTCGGCTGGGGGTGGCCTCTATTTATAATGGCGAGAGGGGACCGACGGGGCGCAGGTGAGCTCATCGTGGTCGATGGTACAGACGGCTATCGGCATGGGCGACGGTAGGGGGCGGTGCGGTGGTCTCTGGCGATGCTCAACGACACGGTGGCGAGACGTGGGGCGGTGCGGCTTGGTCGGAACGCGACGGTGCTCTGCGCGTGCCTGACGGAGAATTTAATGGTGCACAGCGCGCGTGGTCCGCGCGGCGGCGAACGAGCGTGTCTGCGGGGTTGCTGGGATGGTGGTGATCACGTATGCACGCGACGAGGGCGGCACGCGGTCTGTGGGCGTCCGTCGAGCGTGGCGCACGGGGCGTGCTCTCGGCATGGTTGCTGGCGAGGTTGGCATGGTTCGTGCGTGTGGTCCAGTTGCTGGCAACGTTCGAGCGCTGGACAGGGAGTGGCGGTGGGGTGTTGGCTTGCTCCCAGACATGCTGGCTAGGCTTATTTCTCCTCCTAGCTTGCTGTCGACATGGGGGTGACAAGGGTGCATTCGGCCTGCTCACCATTGATGGCAATGCCAAGCTTACAGTGATGCTAAGGGTGTGCAATTGAGCTAGATGATTTACTAAAACCTATTTGTAACCAGAGAGGGAACAAGTTAGGCTTCAATCACTGCTCACAATAGTGTTTGGATTTTGTTTGATTTGTGTCTGCCAAGTGTTTGATGAAATGGCCGCAAGAATTCAAGTTTTGAATTTTGAAAAGATTTTTGGTGGGTGTGCTAGGTTGGTGCTGGTGAGTCTGCAGATGCTTGGGTTTTGAAAGTTGAGCTTGTTTGAGTGGTTTTTGAAAAAGTGGGATCTTCTCATATGATAAAGATTCAATTTTTAAATGTCATTTAAACTATGCATTTGAAAGTTTCTGGATGATCACAAAGTGGGCCTTGATACTTTGTTATGAGTACAATCAAGGGGTGCAAAGATCCAGGAAAGTTTCTGTTAGGTTCTGAAAGTTTGAGACAGCCAAAGTAGGCATGGGAGTTAAATTGGTCAAAATGACCATTCACTCATTTAGCTTTGTTTTGATTTACTTGTCTTTGAGAAAAGTTTGGGAATTGTTTAGATGATGTTTATTTCACCTAAGCATCCATTTACAAGAAAAGGAACACACAAACAAGGTGGTTCAAAAGAATTCAAAATGAAATGCATACTCACATGCATGCTTCCATAATTTTATTTAAAAAAGTTTTTGTTAACCCTAATTTTGATGATTAGAGTTTGATGATCCAAGTTTAGTATTTTTGGGATGTTACAGTCACACACTTAACGTGCATCGACGCTAGGATAGAATGGATGATTGGTTTATGAGTTTTTGTTTGGAGTCTCGGATGAGATCCAGGACATCACGAGAGGTTCCGGAGAATAATATTCATATAAAGGAAAGCAGTTTTTGGATTTCGGAATCGTTTCAGAGTTTATCAGTATTGTACCAGAAGGTTCTAGAAGGTTCCAGAGTGGGACCAACGTGGGACCACTTGTCGGAGGCTTGCGTGGGCCTAAGGGGAAGTGCCCTGGTCGCTTTGGGCTAGGGGCACAAGGCCCCAAAGGCCCAGCCGGCTAGCCCTAGGGGAAACCCTAGGGGAGCCTTCTAGAAGGAAAGGGGGAAACTTGCCCCCCCCACTCCACCCTTGGGGCCGCCACCCCAGGGCTTGGAGGAGGGGCCAAAGGGGGTCGGCCAGCCCCCTATATAAGGAGGGCAGGGGTGCATCTTCCCCCCTACTCCTCCAACCCTAGCCGTCGTCCTGCTGCCCCTCCACCTCTCTCTCTCCCGACTGCGCGTAGGCGAAGCCCTGCCGCAAAAACTCTCCACCATAGCACCACGCCGTCATACTGAAGATCCAATCCATATCTCCACCCTACTTGCTGGACCAAGGAAGGAGGAGACGTCGTGGCACCGTAGTGTGCATCTCTCGGAGGCGCCGCCACTTGCGGCGTAGGATCAGATCAGATCGCGAGGAGGAGAAGGCTAGTTCGACTACATCACCCATGTTCTGTTGAACGTTTCCGTTGTGCGATTTCTTCAAGGGTATGAAGATCTCATCTATCTCTCCCGTTGATTGCATCTCCTAGATTAGATCTTGGCTTTCTTGTTCGCATCCGTAGAATTTTTTTTGATTTACTATACTGCGAAACCCTTCACATGGACACTTCGAGTTGTAGTGAGCAACAAAGAGCCTACATTGAGATGTGCCGACAAGATGTGAATGGAAGAAGCAACAAATGCTTCAAGCTTCCATGGGATAAATGGGAGGATACATGTGTAGCATGGGAAGCTTCATGGGTGGCATGGGTGGAATGGTTGGCATGGGAAGCTCCATGGGTGACATGGGTGGCATGGAAGCTTCATGAGTCCCATGGGAGCTAGCATGCGAGGAGAATTTGGTTTTGGCATGGGAGGTACCATAGGAGGAGGGCATGGTGGAGGAAATGGTGGTGGCATTGGTGTTGACATGGGAGCTACCATGGGTGGAGGCAATGATGAGGCCGTTGATACTACCAATGCAAGTGCCAATGTGCAACAAGAAGATCCAAGCAACACCAACAATGGCAATGAGGAGTGATCATGGCTATATTGCCTCTACATTGCATTTATCTATTATGTTTATGCTTGAAACTATGAAACCTTGTTCTAAGTTTAATGTTTGATTGAATTATTTTGCTATGCAACATGAATTTGATGTTATATTTGTATTTATCAATTCTCTCAAAGTTTCAACTTCAAATATATGCAAAATGTGAGGTTGTGACGCAACCGATGTGTTGCAAAATGCGGCACCCGCTAGAGCAACGTGTGATGCATCTGCGACAGCTGGTAAAGCCCGTCGTTGCGGTGCCCGCAAATCAGGGTTGTTTGGTTTCCAGCCACACTAGCCATAAAAGTGCAATAAGTGTCGCTTAAAAATTTGAAGCCAAACTTTGGCAAAAATTGATAAAAAAGATTAATTCTGTAACAAGTGGGTCATAAGGACAATAAAATGTGATAAGACAAAGTTTTAAAAAAACCAAACATATACTCCCTCCGTATCAAAATATAAGATGTTTTAGTTTTGTAAAACAAATATATCTAGGCTACTTTTAGTACGTAGATTCACTTAGGTTTGAAGTGAATCTACACACTAAAATAAATCTAGATATATTTCTTTCATAAATTTAAAATATTTTACTTTTTAAAACGAAGAAAGTACCAACAATAGTATGGCTGCCAAATTTTGGCTTGACAAAATATGCCCGGAACCAAACATGCCCTGTGCCTTGTGCAAAACTGCCAAAACCTCGAAGCCTCGTGCTGTCGTGCACCCGGCACGCTAGCGCACGTTCGCATGGAAAAACAGGAGTTGGTGGCGACTGGCCACGTGGACGCATCATGCTCTGCTCTCCGTCCGCGCGGCGACGCGCTTTCGATCTGTTCCTTTTTTTCCCTAGTAAAGCAAAGCAAAAGAGTTAAATTCATCGTTAGTCATTGAACTTGCTTAGCGAAGTTAATACGGTCATTGTACAACAGAAATACGAGTTTACGGTCACTAAAGACGTATCGAAGCGTCACTCGCGGTCACCGCCCGCGCCGTAGAGATGTATTTGACGAAGTGGCGAGCTGAGGACCCACTGTCAGCCTCTAGTTATGTTTCATTTGCAAAAACACCCCTAAAATCTACTTTTCTATCTCAGTCAAAAGACTAAAAGTTTGAGCCCATGGTCAGACGGAGCAGTGGAACCCACTTGTCAGTCTCACCCATCCAGTTCTTGTTCACCCGACCGGCGCCTCCTTCGCCTCATCCGCCGCCCTCGCCTACATCCACGGGCTGCAGGGTTGCCCTCTCCTCCCACCTTTCCATTTGTGTGATCTGCCCTTGCCATGGCTCGTGCGCACGGCCGCGCCGCTTTCCTCATATGTCCCTGAATTAGATCGCATCCCGGTCGACACCCTCCTTGTGATCAAGATCTCTGCCCTCAACCAGCAGTGTCTCTCGTGGCGAAGATTGGTGAAGCTGCGGCAAGCATCGAGCTGAGCGCGGCACGGTGAGCGTCCGCCCGGTGCATCACCGCGTCCCACGAGAGCGGCTGGCCGCTTAATTCCCCTTTAGCTGCGACACCCGCTTACTTGGGATGTTAACTTGTTAAGCTAGTTGTCTCTTGCTCTGGCATTTTTTAGATCGATTTGGCCATCAGCTAATGCAAGCACTCACTCTTGCTTTTTTAGATCGAGTCAGCCATAAAGGAGTGGCCATGCTCCACGCCGCCTCGTGCATGCCGGCACCAGCGTTGCTCGGTCGGCCACGCCTCCAAATCAGATTTTACTTCTGGAGATGGCCTGCTCCGCACGACGTTCCTTGCCGACGAAGACTTCCGACGCGCAGGCGTATCCTAGCATGGCAGCGTCTCCCAGGAACACCAGCACGAGGGATCGACGACAGCTGACGCGGTTCCCGCTCACATCCGAGCGATCCTTTGCCTCGCAAGGTCCACCTCTTGCTCTGCCACACGCACACACCGGAGGAACATCGACCGCTGCGGTGAGCCAGTGAGATCGTACCGCAACGCGGCATCGCGCTGGAGTGTGGAGATGGGGGGCGCGCGGTGGCGTCGGGTGGTGGGCGAGCGCTTGCCGGCGTGCTCCGTCGGCGGCGGCGGCCGCATCTGGGCGCCTTCCGCGCATGAGCTCCACCATCTTTTTTATGCTGCAGGATGCGCTGGTATGCTCCATAGCCGGTGACGCGGATTTTGTCTAGGTCGGGGATAGGTCAGGGCAGGGATCGAGTAGATAGGGATGAGGGAGAGCTCACGGCGGTGTGGGGAGGTGAGGGAGAAATCGCCGGCGTGCTCAATCGGCGGCGGCGGACTTTTTTTGGGGCCAGGCACATGTCAAGGTTGGGGACAAGTCAGCGGGGGATCGAGGAGAGAGACAGGAAGGAGCGGGAGATCGTGTCGCCGCGGGGAGGTGGGGTACTGCTTGGCCACGTGGGAGGTGGGTTAGCACACGCCGGTGTGTTCCATCGACAGTGTTTTAGGGCCAGACATGAGGCAGGATCAGGGAAGGGATGACAGTTTTGCAAAAAAGCCCTTGTACAAGTTGTTATTCTTTAAATATATAATAAGTTACCTGACAGTGGGTCCTCAGCTTGCCACGTCGTCAAATACATTTCTATGGCGCGAGCGGTGACCGCATGTGACGCTTTGATGCGTCTTTAGTGACCGTAAACTCGTATTCCTGTTGTACAATGACCGTATTAACTTCGCTAAGCAAGTTCAATGACTAATGATGGATTTAACTCAAAGCAAAACCAACCCAGCAGCTGTTCCATCCGCCGATCCCCCTCACCTGTGCTCAGAAACCTCAATTCCCCCCATGGCCGGCTACCCCCCACCCCCCGGCTCCGGCTACCCCTACGGCGCTTCTGGCGGCGGCGGAGGCTACGGAGCACCACCACCCGAACCCTACGGCCAGAAGCCCCCAAAGGAAGGCAAGACCTCCGGCTCTGACCCCTACCACGGCGCTCCGCCACCGCAGCAGCCTTACGGCGGCTATGGAGCTCCGGAGCCCTACGGCCAGAAGCCCCCCAAGGAAGGCAAGACCTCCGGCTCTGATCCCTACCACGGCGCTCCGCCCCCGCAGCAGCCTTACGGCGGCTATGGAGCCCCAGAACCCTACGGCCAGAAGCCCCCCAAGGAAGGCAAGACCTCCGGCTCTGACCCCTACCACGGCGCTCCGCCTCCGCAGCAGCCTTACGGCGGCTATGGAGCCCCAGAGCCCTACGGCCAGAAGCCCCCCAAGGAAGGCAAGACCTCCGGCTCTGACCCCTATCACGGCGGTCCGCCCCCACAGCAGCCCTACGGCGCGGGCGGGGGCGGGGGCTATGGAGCCCCAGCACCCTACGGCCAGAAGCCCCCTAAGGAAGGCAAGACTTCCGGCTCCGACCCCTACCACGGCGCTCCGCCTCCGCAGCAGCCTTACGGCGGGGGCGCCGGCTACGGAGCCCCACCCGCAGGGCAGCAGCCCTACGGCGCCCCACCGTCTTCGTACGGGGGCCCACCCGCCGGGCAGCAGTACGGCGGAGGCGGCGGCGGTGGGTACGGTAGTCCGTTCGCGGCGCTGGTGCCGTCGGTGTTCCCGCCGGGGACGGACCCGAACGTCGTGGCGTGCTTCCAGGCGGCCGACCGCGACGGCAGCGGGATGATCGATGACAAGGAGCTGCAGTCTGCGCTGTCCGGGTACAGCAGCTTCAGTCTCCGCACCGTCCACCTCCTCATGTACCTATTCACCAACACCAACGTCCGCAAGATTGGCAAGTCCTCCCTACCTCCATATGTCATCTCTTAGGTCTCTGGCACGATCATTCTACAGTAGGCTCAATGGCATTAGGGATTTAGCTTCAAGGAGGTAATCGTGCGAGTCTCCCTGGTCAATGGCCCACATAGAGCTTTGCGATGCAACTTTGAGCTGGGGATTTTTTTTGTAGTCTTCTCGGCACGCAATTTGATAGCGTCTAGTGCCTAATTTTTAAAGGTAGAGATGCACAACCGGATACATTTCTTTTCTGGGTAAGGATTAGGTTGGAATGCACACAATATTAGCTCGGCTTGACTGGATTTCACGCTGTTTGCATATGCCTGTGGACTAATGTTAGATACCATGGATCACTTGCCAAGTAGTCATGTTGGAGGTTGTCTGGACCGTAGCTAGCACTTCAATGAGGTTCCTGTAGAAAAACCACAGGTTGTTTTCTTGTCATTGGCATATCACTAGCCACTGGTGATTGTTATATTTTCTTATCTTCACAGTGTCAGAGATGGTTTTCAGTATATGTGGAACAGCGGGTTGCTTTCTCAGAGATGAATTTTCTAATACAAGCTCTGTAAATTCTCTACTTTGAATTTAATCAGTTACATTACTGAAATGTTATTTGATGATGTCATGGAGAATAGCATTGCAATGTTGGTTTTGGACGTAATGTAGAATGAGTATAGTAATTCTGTCTGACTACTCTGCAGTTGAGAATGTATTTTTTATCGTAAGGGCATTTGTATCTAGTTATAATTGTGAGAAGTTTTTAGTCACCAGGTATAGACATAAATAACTTCATGATATCCTGTTTACTTATTTTGGATTTGAAATTTTTTTCTGTTTGTGGTCAGTTTACTATCTTGCAAATATTCTATATAAAAAACTTGCCTAATGCACCTGAAGCTGTAAGAGCTCATTATGCTTCCAGAGGTTAAAATACTGAACATGGTTATTTCTTCCAAAAATGCAAGTTAGAAACTCAGAATCTGTTTTAGCATCTAGGTAAACAATTTATTTAAGTTTTCTCCAAGCTTCAATGTTGGAATTGATTTCACGTTAGTCTTACCGTAGTTTCTTGACGAAAATTTGTTCTTGAAAGTTTTAGATACTTCTATCTCTGAAGTTGATTCTCCAAAAAAAAAAAAATCTGAAGTTTAAAAATGTATTTTTCATGAGGACATCCATATCTAGTACTAGGATAGGTGCAGTTTTTTGGTCTTGGTTTTCAGTAGTTTGTTCATAGATTTATGTCTTTCTTCCATTCTTCTTATGATGCATTCAATTCTGTTACTTCTGTAAGTTCGTTTGTTGTACACTTCTGCCTTCTCAGTGTTTCTTCCAATGAAAATGATACGCACTTACGTGCGGGCTCAAGAAAAAATAAGAAGAAGAAAGTTTTGAGAACTTTGTGATCACTGGCATAGATCGAGAACTCTGCACAACGTAAGTAGCTCCGCGATATCCAGTTCATAGTCAACTTAATATCATGCAGACATCATATATTCAAACTTTCCTGATGCACCTGAAGGGCTGGAACTTTATGACCGTGTCATGCTTCCAGAAGTTAAAATATGAAACATGTTTATTCCCTTCAAAAAGACAAGTCATCTCTCAGAATCTGTGTAACATCTTGTTAACAGTTAAATTTAGGTTTTCTCCTGAGCCTTGGCGAAAGTTTTGCCCTTGAAAGTTTGAGATACTCTTTGTAACTGTCCACCAATACCAGAAGTTGTTTCCACTGAGTTGAAACTATGGTTTGCTGACAATGAAACCAAATATTATGCAAGTTCTTTGGTGAGAAATCTATCACAGTCGAAGAAGTTTGTTTTTTGTATTTTACGGCTTGAAATTCTACTTAATACAGAAGTGATCTTAATCTGCCTCATAATTTGCATTTCTAGATTGCTATCTAGAATGATCTGCTGTTTCTATTTTGTTCTCAAGTGGTACAGTACACATGTAATATTTTTTACATGTGGGATTTTCATCTTATCTTCTGTACTTTTTTCCTTAACCTCCTTATTTTATAATATGTTGGTAATTATTTCAGGGCCCAAGGAGTTCACTTCCGTGTTTTACAGTCTTCAGAACTGGAGGGTGAGATGCTACAACAGTACAGCTTCAAGTTTCCTTACTTGGAGGAACCAATGAACTAATTTTATGATTTAATTCTTAACATAGCATGTTTAAATCTCCCACATGTATTGTGCAGGGTATATTTGACAGGTTTGACCGTGACCGAAGTGGTAAAATCGATGCACCAGAGCTGCGTGATGCTCTTCTCGATCTTGGATATTCAGTTTCTCCAACTGTGCTAGATTTGCTTGTATCTAAATTTGACAAGACTGGGGGCAAGAACAAAGCGGTCGAATATGACAACTTCATTGAGTAAGATCACTCCTTCAATTAAACCTGGCTATTGTTTCCCATCAAAACTGCACAAGCTTTTGCAGCCTCCAACCTAGTGAAACTTGGATAGATTAATGTTATGTAGTTTCTCAGTTTATTGTTTGAAAATTAAAATTTGCAAAACAGCGTGTGGGTTCAAAGCTTAGCACACTCCGATAATGTGATGTTATCTCTGCATTATGCTAATGGAAAACTGGAAGTCGTGTATGACTATGGTGCTCTCATGGATCAATTGTGCGTAGCTTGTTAACTGTCACTGCTATTCGGTTTCTTCCACTTATATAAACGAAAAGCCTGTCCAACTTGTGAAAGATCGTACGGAAAAAATCGGCTGTTGTCAGATTCTTTATTCTCCACCTTGTTTTCATCCTCCTATTAATTCCATTTTGAAGTATACCATATTATTCCTGACTGTTTGTTTCTTTTGTATGCAGATGCTGCCTCACAGTGAAGGTGAATTCAACTGACATACCACAAAACGTAAACACAGTACTACTGTTTCGTATTTCGCCGTGCTCATTTGGCTGGAACTACTTTTGTAGGGTCTGACCGAGAAGTTCAAGGAGAAGGACATGTCGTACTCTGGGTCTGCAACCTTCGGTTACGAGGCGTTCATGCTGACCGTGCTCCCTTTCCTCATTGCATGATATCGAAATGCAAATGGTTATACCTGCTACTATAGCTGTTGTTGCAACTGGCTGTAACTCAGGTGACTTAAAAGAGTGATGTCAGTGCTTGATTTGCTGAGCGACAGTTTTTTTTCCCACCGAGAAGGCGAGAATTAATACAGACAAAGAATATTACCGTGCAGCTTATATGGACTCTGAATATGATGTCCATTGCTCTTTGTATCCGGTTCGGAGTCAAGATCATGTTACTCCTTTGCCGATTCAGTTTCGTGTCTGTGTCGCACTCGGACACTGGAACCTCCCCCAGTACATATATACGCCAAGGTGCACTCGATCTTGCTTCCCACAGCTCGCGCGCGAAATCCCTTCATCCTTCCGAAACGCCACGCACGCAGCGCAGGCACGCTCGGGTCGATCGATGGCGCGGCCGCGCGTGCCGCCGGGATACCACTTCACGCCGACGGCACAGGAGCTCGTCCACAACTACCTGGACCCCTGGATCGCGGGGCAGCCGCTGGCCGGCGATCTCGCCTCCGTCGTGTGCGTCGCCGACGTGTACGGCTGCGACCCGGCGAAGCTGACGGCGAGGTACAGGGAGTTCGGCCACGAGGGGCAGCACTGGTACTTCCTGTGCGTGGCCAAGTGGAAGTATAGAGGGGCAACCGTGGTGAGCCGGGTCGTGGAGGGAGGCGGCTCCTGGCAGGCCACGCGGCAGGCGGGCGCCGGCCAGCACTGCTTCAACTACCGCGGCGCGGACGGCAGGAGCACCAGGTGGCTCATGGTGGAGTTCTACAGCGGCCTGGCGGGGGCCGCCGACGGCGCCGGCGTCAAGGTCATCTGCAAGCTGTACCTCTCGCCCAGCCGGCCCAGGGCGCCGACCGCGCCGCCGGCCAACGAGGAGGAGCGCCAGCACGTCGGGACCAAGAGGCCGGCAGCGGCAGCGACGGTGAAGGAAGAAGAACGGCGAAGCAAGAAGGTCGTCCCGGAGGATGCGGGTAGCTCGGGGATGCCGGCGGCTGACATGGTTGGTGGTGCCGCTCAGGAGGCAGCCTGGTTTCAACCGCAGTACGGCGGCGCTTTCATCAAGATAGAGCAACCGATGCCGCTGGCAATGGTGCGTCCAAACGGGGAGGTGCTGCGATTCGGCAAACCCGACAGCCCGACGAAAGATTAACAAAGGGCGGGAGCGGGACGGTGTCCTCAAGTCTCAACCAACGTTCAGCTTAACTTAATTTCTGTGTCCAGGACCTTGTAGAATTACTCCCTCTGTCTAAAAATAGATGTCTTAGGTTTTTCAAAATTTGGACAAATCTATATATACTAAATAGTGTTTAAATTTATCCAAATTTTGACAAATTTGAGACATCTATTTTGAGACGGAGGAAGTACATTATTCATAACCGAGCTATCTAAAGTTTGCCGTCATATATATATATGGTTCTTACTAGTAACTGATACTGTACTAAATTCATGGAACCATTCTGGTATGTTTGTTGGTACATCCATCCAATTCAAATGATTAACAAGTTCATAGATGTAGAAACTAACACCAATGTAGGTTCTGAACTGGATCCACCTTTGCATAAACTACGCGCAGACATCAACACAGTTGCGATAAATAGTTGTGCAGAAAATAGACGGTTTTGCAGTTCAAGGGGCAAGGGTTAGGCAGGTTCGTCGGAAAATCTGAGTTGAGAGGACATGGACTTATTACTAGCTGGTGCTAGTGCTAGAACCAAAAGTACCGCACGCCTCTCCTAAGACCACTATCGACGTTGCCGGCCCTTGTTGCGACTGCTGCTGCTGTTGTCATCTCCCCTCGGCCGCTTTGCACCAGACCCGGACCTGCTTGATCCACCACTGCCCCCACCACCACCACTGCCACCACCATGGCGTCCACCGTGCCGTGCCTGTGACGAAGGAGATGTGAAATGCTGATGATGCCGTGCCTGGGGTGGAGGGGAAGCATAATGCTGCTGCACTGAAGGCTGTTGTCTGCAAAGATGAATTGGATGTGTGTTCAGCATTGTAAAAATATATCAACACAACAAGAATCAGCACGGCAGTAATGATCATCGCATCTAAAACGACATGACATATGGCTCTCTGGCTAGCACAAATTTGTTAAAGAAGAACACCCAGGTCTCTGGCTAGCACACATAATTTTCTGTCCTCGTCTCTCTACCAAGACAGGAGTGTGCTGTCTAACATGTGCAACTGTCACACATTTCTTTGCTACTACTTTTCATGTGTGCTCGGTAATTTAATGTACATTGTGCATATAATGTATCTATGAACAAGACAGTGACTTATGATCATAGACTTGTATAAACAACTAAGGTTACATGATAACTACAGGAATCCGATGAAATAGGGACTCATCTACTACCCACAGCAGCTAATCAAGAATTCATGGGTGCATCTTGTAGGATTTTCAGAAGAATAAAAAGGTACTACTTACACAACATATACAAGACGCCCATCCGGTAGAAGCATCGGAACCATTGCTGCACCTGGTGGAGCTCCTGGGGCATACAACAAAGGCTGCAAAAGTTCCAAGACATGTAACATTTAGCAGGGTTTCTCCCTTAGTCCCTTACGTATATGTATATCATCAATTTACCACATGAAAGTGGTATACGAAGATGTGATGTACCTGTGCACCATAAGAAGGAGGTGCACCATAAGCAGGAGGCGCACCATAAGGATCTGCTCGTGGCGTCATACCATATCCAAGTGGGGCATGGAGCAATGGACCACCTTTTGCATTAGATACTGATACAGTCTTGTCCTTTTTATCAGCAGGAGGTTTTGCAAGCGAGCAGTCCAGGAGCTGACCTGTTAGAGAAATATTTATAATCTTAAATGCACCAAATGAAACAAACAAGACAAAGTTGAACATTCCAACTCAAGAGGAAAGCTCACCGTCCAGCTCATATTTCTCTGTGTCCTCCAGAGCCTTCATGGCCATGTGCCGGTTCTTAAAGTGAACAAAACCATACCTATTAGCATGACCACTTTTTGCAGGGGGGAGAAATACTTTTGTGATTTCACCATGGTGCTCAAACAGCTTTTCCAGCTGCTCTTCAGTAACATTCTTGGGCAGGTTTTTAACATATACAGATGTCACCTAAGACCACACACAAGTTCACATAAGATATCATGATAAGAAACCAGAAAGAGGGTATCATTTGTCTATCTGATTATTCAAGAACCTTTGAAGTAGGGCCTGCAGAGGCAGAATCATTATTCTTAACATCTGCCCAGCTGACAGTAGGAGAGTTTGTATCTAGCTTGAAATTTGGTGTAGACATCTTCTGCCTCGAATACTCAGCGCATGCAGTATTATAGTATTCAACAAACCCATAACCCCGATTGCGATCTGTACGTGGGTCCTATAATAACAACATAAATTCTTTCAGGGTAAAAAGAGATTTGTAGGGGTGTTTGTTGAACTATTTTAGTTTTGATTACCAATTTTTTTACCTTAATGAGATTAATTTTTAATACTCCAGGACCAACCTCTTCCACAGCTTTTTTCAAATCGTCATGTGTCCAACTGTGAGGTACATTTCCAACAAATAGCTTGTTCTTAGCCGGCGAGGAAGAAAATTTTATCTTCTTTCCCTGTTATGAGAAGCAGCAGACAAATTTCAGTTAGCACAAGACTATTACTGCACATCTATGCTGTAAGGTGGCAAAACTATGATCCACATTATAATGGAGTCCTAAAATATCAGTATACGTATAGATTACAATCCTCCACAAAATTGAAATTGCAATTGAATAACAGTTTGCAATTAAATGTAACAGCAAGGTTTGACAGGTTAACTTTACTTTTTAACAAAACCATGCACATAGTTCTCAATTGTACCAGAGCTTGAACCAGAGTACAGAAGTTAAATGCTTAACAAGGTTTTATGCCACACCTCCCTACTCACTTACCCATGAAGGTCTGGAGTGCAAAAGGTACTAGTGTAATTGTTTAAGCTTGTAATGTACCATGTCGAAATCCATGAACGTTAAGTTCATTATTAAGGGTTAAGATTGATTGACATGAGAACATGATAGTCAATGTGCAAGATCGGTGGAAAACAAACCTCGAAAGTTGCATTGTTCAATTTTTTGATGGCCTTCAAAGCCAGATCGTTAGTTCTGAAAGTAACCAAAGCATATCCCTTCATTATTTTCACCTGCAGAAAAAAAAGGAGAATATGTAGTGCAGAAAAAGCACATAGAAATGTCAACCCAAAAAAAGTAGGTGGTACTCACTTCTGCAACTTCGCCAACTTGCTCGCATAGTTTCTTGAGATCTTCAGAAGATGCACCACTGGAGATGCTCCCAACATGTACTTCAGATCCATG
Organism: Avena sativa; assembly: GCA_916181665.1. Classification (NCBI taxonomy): domain Eukaryota; kingdom Viridiplantae; phylum Streptophyta; class Magnoliopsida; order Poales; family Poaceae; genus Avena; species Avena sativa. The sequence goes on from OV702296.1 coordinate 227,821,100, forward strand.
GGGAGGAAGAGCAAGAAGCTCAGCATGCTTCTCTTTGTCAATCCCATCTTTGCCATCATCCTGCTGAGGAACAACTTCCAATTTACTGTCACTGTCATCAACTTCTCTTTCTTCAGGGTCTTCCTCCTCCTCCGATGACTCCTCTACTTCCTCCAAAATATCCTCGTCCTCCTCCACCTCCTCCTCTATCTCCTCCTCAATTTCTTCATACTCAATCTCTTCCTCTTCTACCTCCTCTTCATGATCATCAAACTCCAAGCATTCTTCTGGTTCAACTGGTTTGGCAAAAGCAGCATCTTCTGTCCTCCTAGGCATCTTGACAAGCTCAAAGTTGCAAGGCAACTTTGGAAAGGGCACAGGAGCCAAAAATATTGGGAGAGCAAATTGATGACATGTGGATAGGACAAAAAACAACAGAAACAGCTAGAACAAGTGGTATGTAATAATATCAACTTGGATGTAGCCATAAGTGTCAAACTGGGAGCATGGAATTGCTTTAAGGAGCAAGTGAAGAAATTGCGTATGCTCGGGATGATACAGGGAGGTTCTCAAGAACACAATCTTGAACGAGCACAGAGAAGACGCAATAGTATACAAATGATGGACAGGCAAAGACGACGCAATCGGAAGTGTAACCAACAGGCTGATGTTGTAATTGAAAGATACCAATATTCCATGAAATGAATGGAATGAAAAGGAAAGGGACAGGGAGAAAAAGCACAGTGAGAAAGTAGATAATAATGTACATAATATGTGCATCTAATGTAAGCCAAACTCAAGTAAATTGCATGGCGCTAGTTAAAGAATCTGACTAGTAACAACAAAATTAAACATGACTCTCCTACACAGATTACTTAAGTCTGCAAAGGATTGGACAAAATCATGCCGGGCAAACTACACTTTCATACTAACAGGTGACAGAAAACTATTGTTTATTATCGGGGAAATAAGTAACCACTATTGTTGGTTATGCTACAATGGCCATGGGAAGTTTATTACCCATCATTTAACTCTTTTTAAGACATCTTGAGGTAAAGCTGGACCTTTTTTTTTAAAGGAAATTAGAGAACCTAGTAACCATTTTTTTAAATGGCAAATGAAAGAAGAATAGCAACACGTCGGAAACACAATTTGGAACAACATAAAAATGAAAAAAAAACACAAAGCGAACCATTATACAGATATAATAAAATCACACCATTTAGTAAAACTTGCAAAAGTGCAGATGCAAATTGTATTGCAGTTTTCGTTAGAAATTAAGCAATCAATGCAAGAAGATCGGTCATTTTAGCCAGGTTCGTGTCACTGACATGTGCCCAAATTGGACAAATAAAACTACTCGGTACAAAAATCGAAGCAACAAACCTAAGATTTTGCCAGTTCAATCAACGCAGCAGCCAACAAGGCCACCCTAACATGCAAGGATTCACAAATTATCATATCCATAGCTCTCGGCACCAGCAAAGAACCAAATCGCACCGAATCGGAGAGCGGAACAAGACAGATCCCGGCGAGGGGTTCGGCGAGTTTACCTCTCTCTCTTATTGTCGGAAGAAGGAACGCGGCACGAATCCAGCGGGGAGGCGGCTCAGCTCGATTGGCGGAGATGGAGGAGGCGGGCGTCGGCGAAGGGGAAGAGGAAGCAGCCAGCCCTAGCTAGAGGGAGACGAAGGAGAAGAGACCCGACGAGGTCGCGGCACATTTAGTGAGACGTTTGCAGTCTAGCCCCTCATTCTTTTCCGCTATCACAGTTTCATCTCTGAGATTTCCTGAGTCGTCCGGTCTTGCTCTGACCGGGCCTTCACCGTTGATCTGCCTGCAGAGAGCCACGGCCTGCGGCATAGGTACGTGGGCTCAAACTTGGACGCGGTTAATCACGCCTCGTGCCAATTTCTGCCGGCCCACTCTCAGGCCTGCTCTGGCCCATCCCAGGTGGTTTTCTTCCTCCGGCCACCCTCTCCCGCGAGCGCCGCCGTCCCCAACCTCCATCTCCCGTGCCAGCCAAGCCAGGCCGCGCCGCCACCTGAGAGTCAGAAGGAACCTGGGAGCTCGCTCGAGGCAGGAATGGGTTGGAAGGCAGCGGAGAAGCTCATCAGGCACTGGAAGATCCTTCGCGGCGACAACGTACGCGACATCTCCGTCCCCTCCACACCCCGTTCGCTCCTCCTCCTGCTTGCCTTGCCCTTGTGAGATCTCTGAAAATTTTCTTTTCTTTTGGCGCCAGGTGATGATCATAAGGGGCAAGGACAAGGGGGAGAGCGGGCTGATCAAACGGGTCATCCGGTCGCAGAATCGCGTCATTGTCGAGGGCAAGAATCTGGTAACATAAATCTCTGATGTGGTGCTGTGCTGTGCACTCTTTCTTCCCCAGTTTCTCTTGTCAAGTGCTATATCATGGCCATGTGACATTTATTTAACTTGTTAGATGTCCTGTTCATCGGTTAGCCTGAGTGTGTACTTCTGAACGGTGCTACGTTTGATGAAACAAATGAAGGAGAAGATGCCTATGTGGTTTCATTAGAGTATGGGACTCGCGCATTTGTGTAGACGGATGTCTGGTTCGTCCCACAAGTGGATTACAGTATTGTCTTTATGCTATGAGCCTGGCTACGAGTGTTGCACTCCAGGTGTTTGTCGAAATTCCTATTCCAATGAAAGATAAAGGAGCCTTTGGCTGTTTTAATTTTGCGTGTAATTCCTCAGGGCTCAGGCTAATGTTGGAGCTGCTGTGTTGCACCTTGCGCAGATGTTCTTCTGTGATTACTGAAACATATGTTTTTTGTCTTGACTTGTCATGAATGATGAGACATAAACCATATTGCCCAACCAATCTGGGACATCATCTGTATCAATATGAAGCTGTGAAGAGTAAATGTGAATCTAACTCTTTCCACCACATACAGTGCATTCATCATGACATAACGATATTGTATAAAGCAGGAAATGAGCACATATTACTTGTATGATGCTTGCCAGAAATTAGGCCTAGTCCTTCAAATGGGTAGGGAAAGGGGAACAAAACAACCCTAGCAATATGCGTTGCGGTCTTGTTCCTATCTGCATTTGAGCAATTAGCATATAATATATTTTAGTACATTCATGTGCACCGGTTCGTTACTGTGCTGTACATACTTATACTGCAATGTCCCTCACTCCACTACATGCTTTACTTTTAGTGAACTTCCAAACTGACACTAAGACTCTGTAAACAAACTGATAACAAGACCATGCGATTTTTTTGCTGAATTTGTGTATACCATATTAAACCAGGTTGTTTTTTACATGGTGAGGAATTGACTATAGTGAATATTGAACAGGATTGGTGAACTGTACAATCTGTGTTCTTCTTCAGTCCTTGTATATTTAGTGTGACAATGCTTACATTTTTATGGTGCATACTGGGTAACAGGGCAACTGCAATCAAACAGTCATTGTTTTCATTGTTCTATTTATGGTTTGTCACATACATGAGAAATTACTTAAATAATTGTGTGTTGGCATCATTTCAGGTTAAGAAACATATTAAGCAGGGGGAAGGACATGAGGGTGGGATTTTCTCAATTGAAGCTCCACTTCATGTTTCAAATGTACAAGTAATTGATCCTGTCACAGGGTATGATACTTGCCTGTCTTTTAATACCATTAGTCTCTAGGCATAGAGGCTTTATTTTCTTCCATGTGTTTGCTTAAAAGAATACTTGCGACAATTTGACTGCAGGAAACCATGTAAGACTGGATACAAGTATTTGGAAGATGGGACTAAAGTCAGGGTCTCTAGAGGAATGTATGCATCTGGTGCTGTGATACCTCGGCCAGAAATTCTGAAGGAGAGAAAAAAGCCGAGGCCCACATCAGGTATTGCATAAGTTTCTTCTCATAATTTTTTGCTTTTCAGGTGCATAATAATTCTCTTTAGAGAAGAGTTAACTGACATGTTGTGCTGTAATTGGTTGCGCATCTGAAATGTTCATGATGTCCATGCGGTTTGTTTTATGGATTGGATATTCAAGCTAACACTAATTTGATTCATGTGAATTCGGGAGAGCAAGCAAATGCCTACTTATACTTAACTTTAAATTTTTTCCATCCGGTGTTGCTAGAAGTTCTGTTTTGGAGCATTTTGTATTATGTTCTTAAATAAGTGAATCTCCGATAGTCAAGGCTACTATCGGTGCTTCTGCTGATCTTTTTTACCGCATTCTAAATTTTGGAAAGACTTTGTTCTTGAGAGGCATGATAATTATAGTTCAGCAACGGGAAACCCGACTCTACGAACCCGAGGAAAGGCTGCACAGCTTCCGTAGGGGTGTTAAGACCGGAGCTTTTTGTAGTGCTAGCAGGAATACAAGTGAATGAATCCAATCCCATCCCCTTTGAAATCGGCGAGGTAATACCTTATTGAAGTAGGGCACGCTACGGCAACACAGGACTGACGGGTCTATGGCTTTATAGTGAAGAGTGGGTTTAATTCTCATGCTGTGCTGCTCTTCGGAGCAGCTAGAATGAGAGCTATGGGCTATATGCATGTAGTTACAGATGCATAAGAAAAAAGACATGTAGGATATATAGATGGATAATAAGCAAAGGGCGGTAGAAATTAGTTGTACTTTCTAGAATTTATGAGTTTGATTTTTGTAGGGAGTATCTACCATCTCATTGGCATGCAAGAAAATGTATTACTCCCTCCGACCCATATTAGTTGACTCAACTTTGTCTAGATTCATATGTATCTAGTTAAGTATCTAGCCGTATCTAGACAAAGTTGAGTGAACTAATATGGGTCGGAGGGAGTACTATATAGGCATCTGCTCTGCTCTATGAATATCGTATTTTTATTTGGTAATGGGACTAATTATCTTTCACTCATGTAGCCGGCCCAAAGGATACCCCAATTGAGCATGTGTTGGAGAAGACCTATGATGCCAAAGCTGGAATTGGTATGCCTGATCTGTAGAGGAGGCGTTCCATTATTGAAAGTGAAAGAGAAAGAGTTCCTCTTATGTCGTCCATTCATCGTAGTAGGAACTCTGCAGCTATGTCAGGAGACACTCAACATGTATTCATGAATAAATCTATAATGTTTGTTCTCTAAAATTTGTCAGAATCTCATGTGTTCCAGATATGTGTACTTGGAGACTCTGAATGATGTGTACCATGTTAATCTTTTCATTTTATGAACGAGGCACCAAAAAAAAGTACGAACCGGCTTCTGGCAGGAGTGATCAGACACCTTTTTTTTTTCTGGAATCTTAGGGCTTTATTCAGAACAAACTGCACTGCACTATCGGCTTGACAGCTCTTTTTTTCATGGAATATCAGGGCTTTATTCAGAACAAACTGCACCTGCACTATCGGCTTGACAGCTCGTTGTGAGGAAACTAGGGATCGAGTTCATCCAACAATAGGTAACCTCCTCTGTGCATGCTAGTCTTGCATACAAGTGAGCTGGCATATTGGCTGCTCGATTTACATGCTAAATATCGAAAGATAAAAACAACAAGGCTAGAAAGATAAAAACAACAAGGCTAGCCCTTCTAATTTAGAAAGAATCGGTGCTACCACTGAGCGCAAACCACAACGCGAGTTCTAGAGATCAACAATCTCCAAGCAGTCAACTTCAAGAACCACTTGCGGAATCTCGAAGCTTCGCGAAAATCACACCCTCTCTCAGAGCCATACCTTCAGCTATCAATGGGTCAGTGATCCATGGGTATGGTTTGCACCATGCCCCGATGAAGCCAGTCGATGATCTCGCGACCCCTCATGCTCCTCCCATTAGCGCATCTAGAGAGATACTTGCATCTGTATTTATCTTCACCCAATCAGGTTCTGGAGGTCTCCAACCGTGGCACGACAGGATAGCAGCATGCTGTCGAGGGATCTCTAGTAGAGCTAGTTGCCTCCCTTGTCATTTTCATAGATTGAATGGGATCCAAGCTACCCTTGTCATGAACCACGTTGTTCCGTGACGTCCAAATTGCCCACATCACCATAATAATCTTTGCCTGATCATCAACAACAAATCTTGGATCACAGAGAATATCTCTAGACCAAGTAGAAGGATGCACCTCTGATAGTTTGATATCAAGCCAGACAAGAGCTTCGGTCCAGAATTTTTGTGCATGATTGCATTTTATGAGTGCATGCATCATGTCCTTGTCTTTGCTAAGACAGACTTTGCAACGTGAAGTGGTGCAATATGGCGATGATGCAAAGTACCTTCCACCGGAAGAATCCCTCGCAAAACACGCCACCAGAACTGAAGGGTTTCGCGGCATAGTAAATCAAATTTTTTTACGGATGCGAACAGAGGGAAAGCCAAGATCTAATCTAGGAGATGCAAACAACGAGAGAGATTGGATTAGATCTTCATACCCTTGAAGATTCGCACAGCGGAACGTTCGTCGGAACGTGGGTGATGTAGTCGTACTCGCTTCTCCTCCTCGCGATCCGATCCGATCTAGCACCACAAGTGGCGGTGCCTCCATGAGATGCACACGTGCAGCACCTCGACGTCTCCTCCTTCCTTGAACCAGCAAGTATGGTGGAGAGATGGATTGGATCTACAACACGACTGCGTGGTGTATGTGGTGGAGAATTTCTGCAGCAGGGCTTCGCCTACAAACAGTCGGGAGGGAGAGAGGAAGGGCAGCAGGGCAGCTAGGGTTGGAGGGGAAGGTGTATGGGAGGGGGCGCCCTAGCCCTCTTTATATAGAGGGGGGGCGGCCAGCCCTTGCCCCTCCTCCAAGCCTTGGGCCGGCGGCCAAGGGAGGGAGAAGTGGGGGGCAAGGACTCTCCCCCTTCTAGAAGGTCTATCTAGGGTTTAAACCCCTCTAGGCCGGCTGGGCCCTATGGGGCCTTGTGCCCCTGGCCCAATGCGGCCAGGGCACTCCCTCATAGGCCCATGCCCCCTCCCGACAGGTGGGACCACGTTGGTCCCCCTCCGGAAGGTTCTAGAAGCTTCCGGTACAATACCGATTAACCCGGAACAATTCCGAACTCCAAAAATTGCACTGCCTTATATGAATCTTATTCTCCGGACCACTCCGGAACCTCTCGTGATATCCCGGATCCCATCCGAGACTCCGAACAAAAACTCATAAACCAATTATCCAATCTATCCTAGCGTCGAGACACGTTAAGTGTGTGACCCTGCGGGTTCGAGAATATGCAGACATGATCTTCTATCAATAATCAACAGCGGGGCCTGGAAACCCATATTGACTCCCACATATTCATCGATGATCATATCGGATGAACCACGATGCCAGGATTCAATCAATCCCATATATATTCCCTTCGTCTCGCGATATTTTACTTGCCCGAGATTCGATCGTCGGTATCGTCATACCTAGTTCAATCTCGTTCACAGCAAGTACTTTACTCGTTCCGTAATCCGATGTCACTTTGTGATTAACTCCTTAACCACATGCTTGCAAGCGGTGTTGATATCGATTACCGAGTGGGCCCGAAGTATATCTCTCCGACTTGGGAGGGACAAATTCCATCTCGATACATACAACCCAACAGATACTTTCCGATCACCTGAGAGACACCTTTATGATCACCCTCTCATAGGATGACGTTTGATGACCTCAAAGCTTTCTTCCGATACCAGGGAGTTGCATTATCTCATGGTCTAAGGAATACAATATTTGACATAAGAAAAGCTTCGCAAAGACGAACACGATGACACGATCTAATTGCTTCGCTTAGTTTGGGTCTGTCCATCATATCATTCTCCCAATAATATGATCTCATTATCAATTGACAACTCATGTCTATGGTTAGGAAACCTTAACCATCATTGATCAATGAGCTAGTCCATAGAGGCGTACTAGGGACACGGTGTTGTTCACAAACCACACAAGTATTAAAGTTTCCGCTTAATACAATTCTAGCATGGAATATAAACTTTATCATGAACAAGAATTATAATAATAACATCTTTATTATTGCCTCTAGGGCATAATTCCAACAGTCTCCCACTTGCACTAGAGTCAATAATCTAGTTTACATTTGGCAACAATCTCACACCCATGGCACTGAGGTGTTGATCATGTTTTACACGTGGAAGAGGTTTAGTCAATGGATCAGCGACATTCAGATCTGTATGTACTTTGCTAATCTTCAGATCTCCATCTGCTATATAATCTCGGATTATATGAAACTTGCGGTTGATATGCTTGGTCTTTGGATGATATCTTGGTTCCTTAGCGAGTGCTATGGTGCCAGTGTTGTCACACAATATCTCCAGTGGGTCCAATGCACTTGGAACCACGCCAAGCTCAGTGATGAAGTTCCTGATCCAAACTCCTTCACTTGACGCTTCTGCAGCAGCCATGTATTCCGCTTCTACTGTAGATCCCGCGATCACGCTTTGCTTGCAGCTTCTCCAGCTCACAGCTCCTCCATTCAAAATATACACGTATCATGTCTGAGATTTAGAATCATCCTTGTCGGTGTCAAAACTAGCATCGACGTAACCTTTTACGACAAGCTGTTCATCACCCCCATAGACTAAGAACATTTCTTTAGTCCTATTCAGGTACTTTAGGATGTTCTTCACGGCTGTCCAGTGTTCCACTCCTGGATCACTTTGATATCTGCTCGTCAAACTAAGAGCATTTGACACATCCGGTCTAGTACACAGCATGGCATACATGATGGAACCTATGGCCGAGGCATAAGGCACTTTGCTCATAGCTTCTCTATCATTTACCGTAGCTGGACACTGAGCCTTGCTCAATATCTTACCTGACAACATAGGCACTGAACCTTTCTTTGCCTTATCCATTCTGAACCTTTTCAGAACTTTGTCTAGGTATGTACTCTGGCTTAAAGCTATCAGGCGTCTTTGTCTATCTCTATAGATTTTGATGCCCAATATATAAGCAGCTTCACCTAGGTCTTTCATTGAAAAACACTTGTTCAAATAACTCTTCACATCGTTAAGCATGTTGATGTCATTTCCAATAATCAATATGTCATCCACATATAGTACCAGAAACGTCACCGAGCTCCCACTCACTTTCTTGTAGATGCAAGCTTCGTAGCAATTTGGAACAAATCCAAAGCTCTTGATCACTTGATCAAAACGAAGGTTCTAACTCCGAGATGCTTGCTTCAGTCCATAAATGGAACGCTGAAGTTTGCATACTTTATCAGCATCCTTAGGATCGACAAAACCTTCGGGTTGCATCATATACAACTCTTCATCAATGTTTCCATTGAGGAATGCGGTCTTGACATCCATCTGCCATATTTCATAATCATGAAACGCAGCAATTGCTAATAAAATCCGAATGGACTTAAACATCGCTACGGGAGAGAAAGTCTCATCGTAGTCAACACCTTGAACTTGTCGAAAACCTTTTGCGGCAAGCCGTGCTTTATAGACGGTAACATTACCATCCGTGTCCGTTTTCTTCTTGAAGATCCATTTGCACTCAACGGCCTTTCGGTCGCTAGGAGGGTCCACCAAAGTCCATACTTGGTTTTCGCTCATGGATCCCAATTCGGATTTCATGGCTTCTAGCCATTTCTCAGAGTCTGGGCTCATCATCGCTTCCTCGTAGTTCGTAGGTTCACTTTCTTCTACTAACAAGACAGTCAAGACAGGGTTGCCGTACCACTCAGGAGGGGCACGCGACCTTGTCGACCTGCGACGTTCAGTAGCAGCATCGTCCGAAGCTTCATGATCCTTATCATTAGCTTCCTCTATTATTGGTGCAGGCGGCACTGGAACAATTTCAGGTGCTGCGCTACTCTCCAATTCAAGAGAAGGTTCAATAACCTCGTCAAGCTCTACTTTCCTCCCACTCACTTCTTTCGAGAGAAACTCCTTCTCAAGAAAGGAACCGTTCTTTGCGACAAACACTTTGCCTTCGGTTCTGTGATAGAAGGTATACCCAATAGTTTCCTTAGGGTATCCTATGAAGACGCATTTCTCCGCTTTGGGTTCGAGCTTGTCCGGCATCAACTTCTTGACGTAAGCTTCGCATCCCCAAACTTTAAGAAACGACAACTTAGGTTTAGCACCAAACCATAGTTCATACGGTGTCGTCTCAACGGATTTAGATGGAGCCCTATTTAAAGTGAATGCAGCGGTTTCTAATGCATAACCCCAAAATGATAACGGCAAATCAGTAAGAGACATCATCGATCGGACCATATCTAATAGGGTTCGATTCCGGCGTTCAGACACACCATTGCACTGTGGTGTTCCGGGTGGCGTGAGTTGCGAAACGATTCCACTTGCTTTAAGATGCGTGAGAAAATCATAACTCAAACATTCACCTCCACGATCGGATCGTAGAAACTTAATCTTTCTGTTACGATGGTTCTCCACTTCATTCTGAATTTCCTTGAACTTTTCAAACGTTTCAGATTTATGTTTCATTAAATAGATATACCCATATCTACTTAAGTCATCGGTAAAAGTGAGAAAATAGCGATATCCACCGCGCGTCGAAACACTCATCGGTCCGCATACATCGGTATGTATGATTTCCAACAAGTCCGTTGCTCGCTCCATTATACCGGAGAACGGGGTTTTGATCATCTTGCCCATGAGGCATGGTTCGCATGTGTCAAATGATTCAAAATCAAGAGACTCCAAAAGTCCATCAGAATGGAGTTTCTTCATGCGCTTTACACCAATATGACCTAGACGACAGTGCCACAAATAAGTAGTATTATCACTATCTACTTTGCATCTCTTAGCCTCAATGTTATGGATGTGTGTTTCATCCCTTTCGAGATTTAGAAGAAATAAACCATTTACAAGAGGTGCATGACCATAAAAGATGTTACTCATATAAATAGAACAACCATTATTCTCTGATTTAAATGAATAACCGTCTTGCAATAAACATGATCCAGAAATAATGTTCATGCTCAATGCAGGCACATAATAACATTTATTAAGGTTTAAAACTAATCCCGAAGGTAAAACTAAGGAGAGCGTGCCGACGGCCATCACATCAACTCTTGATCCGTTGCCAACGCGCATCGTCACCTCATCCCTCGCAAGCCGCCGTCTATTCCGTAGCTCCTGTTTCGAGTTACAAATATTAGCAACTGAACCGGTATCAAATACCCAGGCACTACAACGAGGGCTAGTAAGGAAAACATCAATAACATGTATATCAAATATACCTTTGATGGTGCCAGCCTTCTTGTCCGCTAAGTACTTCGGACAGTTGCGCTTCCAGTGACCCTTGTCCTTGCAATAGAAGCACTCAGTGTCCGACTTAGGACCAGACCTGAGCTTCTTCTCAGCAGGGGCAACGCGCTTGCCGCCGCCTTTCTTGAAGGGCTTCTTTGCACCCTTACCTTTCTTAAAGGAGGGCTTGTTGACCATCAACACATGATTATCCTTCTTGATGTCCACCTCCGCAGCCTTCACCTTTGCGAAGAGCTCGGTGATCGTATCAGTGGAACCAATCTGATTGTGAGTCACTACAAAACTTTTGTAGCTGGGAGGGAGTGATTGCAGAACCCTGTCAATATTGAGCTCCTCTAGAATCGTGCATTCCAGTTGCTCAAGGCGTTGAGTGTAGCCCGTCATCTTAATGGCGTGCTCACTAACGGAACTCCCTTCCTCCATCTTGCAGTTAAAGAACTTCTCAGAGATCTCATATCTCTCAGAACGGGCCTGAGTCTGAAACATGGTTTTCAACTCTTCGAGAATCTCAAAGGGCCCGGGATAGTCTTCAAAACGATTTTGAAGTTCCGGTTCCATAGCAAACAACATGGTGCTCTTAATCACACCATAATCATCTTTACGCGACTGATAGACAGCTTTCTCATCAGCCGGCGCAGTTGCAGCAGGGGGGTCACCTAACGCTTTCCCAAGGACATAGTCCTTTTGTCCGCCAGATAGAATGATTCTTAGATTGCGGAACCAATTGGTGAAGTTAGACCCATTGTTTCTAAGCTTTTCCTTCTCAGCAAAAACGTTGAAGTTGAAGTTGGACTTGGCCATGTGATCTACAGTATTTGCAAGTACAATTTAGACTATGTTCATGATAAATAGTTCAACTTAATCAAATTACTAGATGAACTCCCACTAAATTCAACATCCCTCAAGTTGTTTAGTGAACATGATCCAAATTCACCACACCTAATCCGATCATCACGAGAAGAGATGTGGTTTCAATGGTGGACAACGAAGTGTCGATCATATCATTCATATGACTCATGCTTAACCTTTCGGTTCTTGTGTTCCGAGGCCATGTCTGTACATGCTAGGCTCGTCAAGTTAGACCCAAGTATTTCCGCGTGTGCAAAACTGGCTTGCACCCGTTGTATGTGAGCGTAGAGTCTATAGCACCCGATCATCACGTGATGCTTGGACACGACGAACTTTCGCAACGGTGCATACTTGGGGAGAACACAGTTTTATCTTGATCTTTAAGTGAGGAATCATCTTATAATGCTACCGTCGCGATCTAAGCATAATAAGATACATAAAAGGATAAACATCACATGCATATAACTTTATGTGACATGGTATAGCCAATCTTCGCGCAATGATCTCCATCTTGTGCGTTCCGGCATGATCTCCATCACTCCACCATGATTGCCTCCACCACGAATAGCAACTACAACTATTGCTAACTATTTAGCGATAAAGTAAAGTTATTACATGGCGTATAAGAAGTTGACTCGCAGGTCATACACAATTATAAAGACAACCATATGGCTCCTGCCGGTTGTGTACTCATCGACATGCAAGTCGTGAAACATTACAAAACATGATCATCGCATACAATATACACATCACATCTTGGGCCATACCATATCACAGAAAACACTCCCTGCAAAAACAAGTTAGACGCCTCTACTTTGTTGTTGCATGTTTTACGTGGCTTATGGGAGTAGATGTTAAGAACGATTCTTACCTACGGAAAGCCACAACGGTGATATTATGGTTGCCAAACTCTGGTGTTAAACCCACGACAACTATAGTGAGAGAAACTGACATCCACCAGCCGCATGTGTGGAACAAGCCACACGTCAAGTGCGGAGCCGGTCTCACAAACGACGTCGCGTAAGGTTGGCCTGGACCGCTTCAATCTCACTATCCCGCGTCATAAGAAGAACACAAACAAGAGGCTTGCAACAGAAAACATCAACGCCCGCAACAACCATGTTGTGTTCTACTCGTGAAACACATATACGCATAGATCTAGCTCTGATACCACTGAAGGGTTTCGCGGCATAGTAAATCAAAATTTTCTACGGATGCGAACAGAGGGAAAGCCAAGATCTAATCTAGGAGATGCAAACAACGAGAGAGATTGGATTAGATCTTCATACCCTTGAAGATTCGCACAGCGGAACGTTCGTCGGAACGTGGGTGATGTAGTCGTACTCGCTTCTCCTCCTCGCGATCCGATCCGATCTAGCACCACAAGTGGCGGTGCCTCCGTGAGATGCACACGTGCAGCACCTCGACGTCTCCTCCTTCCTTGGACCAGCAAGTATGGTGGAGAGACAGATTGGATCTACAACACGACGGCGTGGTGTATATGGTGGAGAGACGGATTGGATCTACAACACGACGGCGTGGTGTATATGGTGGAGAATTTCTGCAGCAGGGCTTCGCCTACAAACAGTCGGGAGGGAGAGAGGAAGGGCAGCAGGGCAGCTAGGGTTGGAGGGGAAGGTGTATGGGAGGGGGCGCCCTAGCCCTCTTTATATAGAGGGGGGCGGCCAGCCCTTGCCCCTCCTCCAAGCCTTGGGCCGGCGGCCAAGGGAGGGAGAAGTGGGGGGCAAGGACTCTCCCCCTTCTAGAAGGTCTATCTAGGGTTTAAACCCCTCTAGGCCGGCTGGGCCCTATGGGGCCTTGTGCCCCTGGCCCAATGCGGCCAGGGCACTCCCTCATAGGCCCATGCCCCCTCCCGACAGGTGGGACCACGTTGGTCCCCCTCCAGAAGGTTCTAGAAGCTTCCGGTACAATACCGATTAACCCGGAACAATTCCGAACTCCAAAAACTGCACTGCCTTATATGAATCTTATTCTCCGGACCACTCCGGAACCTCTCGTGATATCCCGGATCCCATCCGAGACTCCGAACAAAAACTCATAAACCAATTATCCAATCTATCCTAGCGTCGAGACACGTTAAGTGTGTGACCCTGCGGGTTCGAGAATATGCAGACATGATCTTCTATCAATAATCAACAGCGGGGCCTGGAAACCCATATTGACTCCCACACATTCATCGATGATCATATCGGATGAACCACGATGCCAGGATTCAATCAATCCCATATATATATTCCCTTCGTCTCGCGATATTTTACTTGCCCGAGATTCGATCGTCGGTATCGTCATACCTAGTTCAATCTCGTTCACAGCAAGTACTTTACTCGTTCCGTAATCCGATGTCACTTTGTGATTAACTCCTTAACCACATGCTTGCAAGCGGTGTTGATATCGATTACCGAGTGGGCCTGAAGTATATCTCTCCGACTTGGGAGGGACAAATTCCATCTCGATACATACAACCCAATCAGGTTCTGGAGGTCTCCAACCGTGGCACGACAGGATAGCAGCATGCTGTCGAGGGATCTCTAGTAGAGCTAGTTGCCTCCCTTGTCATTTTCATAGATTGAATGGGATCCAAGCTACCCTTGTCATGAACCACTTTGTTCCGTGACGTCCAAATTGCCCACATCACCATAATAATCTTTGCTTGATCATCAACAACAAATCTTGGATCACAGAGAATATCTCTAGACCAAGTAGAAGGATGCACCTCTGATAGTTTGATATCAAGCCAGACAAGATCTTCGGTCCAGAATTTTTGTGCATGATTGCATTTTATGAGTGCATGCATCATGTCCTTGTCTTTGCTAAGACAGACTTTGCAACGTGAAGTGGTGCAATATGGCGATGATGCAAAGTACCTTCCACCGGAAGAATCCCTCGCAAAACACGCCACCAGAACACCCTCACCTTTCGCACTACTGGGAGCTTCGACAGCTTGTTCCACAACTGTTTTTTAGAGTTTGAGCTTTCCGTAGCCGTCCCTTCCGCTAGAGAACTCATCTTGTTGTGCGTCATGAGAGATCGGTATGCTGATTTTACAGTATAGGTGCCTGTTTTCTCCAAGTTCCAAGCCAAGAAATCTTCACCTCCCCCTTGGCGAAGAGGAATATTCAGGACCGCATCTGCTTCGGGGGCTGTGAAGTTTTTTCGGATCAACTCCAATTTCCAGGCAGTGTCAATCAGATATTGATGCAGCCCGTCCTACGGACGCACCTCCATCTACAACACCTAGTCCCCCAAGTGGACCAATGACTCGCGCCCGTGCCAAGCTCCTACAAGCCAAGGTTAACTCGCTCCTTTCCTCATGTGATTTTGGCCTACCTTTGGATGGCTTGCTACTTCATGCATCTACGTTGTGTATCCTCAGATATGAAGCAACACCACCACACCAAGCCACCAAGGAAGCAGGACCAGGAGAAGAAGCTGCTGGAGCTCTGCACGCCGGAGTCTCCGGTGTAGACCGGAGTCTCCGGACCTTCCTCTGGTCCAGACCGGAGACTCAAGCCCGGGACAGCCAGAAGCCCCCTCCGGAGACGGGTCCGGAGATTGACCGGAGTCTTCGGACCCCAGACCGGAGTCTCCGGACCGACCGACGCCAGGCATGTTAAAGCCTTTTGGGCCTGGCCCATGTAACCCCCAATTTCGCCCAAACTTCCAGTTTTATTCCAGAACTACCCCTGTTTTTGTGGTTGGCCTATATATAGCCCCACCCCTCATATGTAAACCCTAGACTTGGATAATGATAGATTAAGACACCCCTTGAGGATCTTTTAATCTATTGGTCTCATGCTCCTACCAAGGAGCACCTATTGTCCACCCTCCTCTTGGATCTTGCCTAGTGCGTTCAAGTTGTACAAGGCCTTGGGTTCTCGGTTTCTCGCCCCCAAGTCGTCAAGATCTCACCAAGCACCTCGTCCCCCGTTGTTGGCATGGAGAGAGAGCTTCGCCCAACACCGATCCTAGATATTATGTTGGACCGGTTGCCACCGGCGTGAGGAATCAGCATGTATCGTGTTTTGTGTGCGTGTGTTCGTGGTTTTCATCCCCTTCCTCCCTCGACCACCGCTTTCCCCTCGTTTCTCGTGGAATTCGTGAAAGATCGGGCCACCCCAAGGGGTTACCCCATAACATCCAAGAAATCTTCACCTCCCCCTTGGCGAAGAGGAATATTCAGGACCGTATCTGCTTCGGGGGCTGTGAAGTTTTTCCGGATCAACTCCAATTTCCAGGCAGTGTTAATCAGATATGCTACCTTCACCAGATCATCTTCTCCAGTCTGTGCCGACGGAGTCATAGACACTAATCCAGGTATCCATTTATCCGTCTAGATATCAACTGAGGATCCATCGCCAATGTAGTAGATAATACCCCCAGCCAACGCCTCTCGACCAGCCACAATGGCACGCCATGTCGCTGAAGCCCTGGCAGATACAGTGGCATGCATAAAGTCAGTGTTAGGGAAATATTTCATTTTCAGAACCCTAGCACACAAGGACTCCGGGTAAGTTATAAAACGCCATTCGTGTTTACCAAGGAGTGCTCGGTTAAACATTTCCAGATTTCGAAAACCCATGCCTCCCTTGCCCTTTGGCATAGTTAGAGCGTCATATGCGATCCAATGCATGGATCGACGATCAAGGGAGCTACTCCACCAGTATCTCGCCAGATAGGCCTTCAACTGATTGCAAACCTTCTCTGTAAAAACAGCCCATAGCATGCAGAGGTATAGCTTGGAGAACAGCTTTCAAGAAGACTTCCCACCCTGCGCACGCAAGCATACGCTCCGAGCCCCCATGCACCTTACTCAGAATTCTTTCTCCCATTTGGTCGAAAGTGCCACTGATAATGCGGCCAACAGCAGTTGGGAGTCCCAAATAGCATTCATTGAACGCTTCTACTGAAATTCTCATTAAATCCTTCAGTTCTTGACGAAGTGCCAGAGGTGTGTTTGGACTGAAATAGATGGAGCTCTTCTCTCTGTTAACACACTTTCCCGAGCAATTCTCATAAATATTCAGAATATTATTGAGCCGTTGAGCACTATCTATATTTGCCTTCATAAGATCAAACTGTCATCAACAAAGAACAAATGGTTGATCCAGGGTGATCTCGGACTCACTCTGATCCCTCTATCAACATAGGTCCCGCCATAAGAGTTCAGTAGAGTGGTGAAGCCCTCTCCACAGATAAGAAACAAGAAGAGGGGCATGGGATCCTGAAGCGATCCAACCCGTTAATAATTGGATCCTTTGTTTACAGTGCTAGTCCCTTGGATCGATTAGCTAGCACACACAATTTCAATGAATAAAAGAGTATCAATGCGTCACATTATTACAACAATTGATCCAAGAATATAAATATTATAAATATGCTTAGCTCATAGCTAGCTCAATAACATAGTTCAACAAATAAACACTAGATAAAGGCTCCATCACGCCACAAGCAACACGCTGAGTGGAGATTCACAACTTAAATGATAATCTTACTCTTCCTGAGAATATCCTGCAACATGAAAGGTTGCAGCCATGAATGGTCAATATATTGAATGTATTGGCAAGTGTTACTAAGCAACTATAACATATCCAAAATGTACTAGCATATTTCATAGAAAACACACACCGTTTTGCCCCGTTTTCCAAAACAAATTCTAAACCTACAACTTCACTAAATAAATTCCAAACTCCAATTCTGAATCCATACTCCATCTTTACTAATGAATATGTCATTAAGTCAGGCTCAATGCCCTTACCATGCATCTCATCAACAACTAAACTCTAGTGCACATGTCAGTAGTCAAGCTCAACGCCCTACCATGCCACTCTTCAAATAACTCGGCTATGCTCATGTTAGTAGTCAGGTTCAATGACCCTACCATGGCACTCAACCAAACAGGCTATGCTCATGTCAGTAGTCAGTCTCAACGTCCCTACCATAGCACTCAACCTCAACAAGTGAACATGTCAGTAAGTCAGGCCTTGGCCCTTACCATGCCACTCAAACAATATCTCCTCTTCCATCGATCTAAACAATTATATTCCTTTCCTCAAATCAACACATAATATCTTCCACTACCATAGCCATAACATGCCAAAACACACCCTTTTCGACTAGACCACAGTCATAGCACAAAACAACAATTACTTCTACACACGTGGCTCCACCAATACACACAACATGCATAGAACAATAAATAAATGGAATCTAAAGAAGCAAGATTCACTTGCCTTATTTGTTGATGTTGTTCACACCCTCTTTTCCAGAACAATCTTTACTCTTCTCACACTCTAAACGATAAAAATGATTCACAATCAACAACACGACAAAACAATAAAATGCATATGCAACAATACAATAAAACAATGATGAACAAATACAATGATGATGGTTTAATAGGTCGCAATGGTTGTATTTAGTTTTCTGAACATTATTAGATCACATGATGCATGTGAAAAGTCATTTAATGCACTAAAGTTTTTATTACTAAAGTTATATCGATTTAATATGATTTACCTTAATTTAATTGAACTACTAATGTTTCTGTTGTATTAAATTCTGAAATAAATGCTACTGGATAGGTAATCCAATTTAGAGACTAGCAATTTGAATCATCTAAAAAGGAGTTATAGATCTTTTCTTATGATTAAAATACTATTGCAATGGGTTTATAACTTTCTGCAAGAATTTCTGTTTAACAGTACTAAATAATTTGGCACGCAATTTATTTGGATAGTTATTTTCAAGAAAAAACAGTAGAAATTGATTTCACTAATTTTGGTGTTAGTTAATTTTCTGTGATTTAAATACTAGTTAGAAGAATTTAAATCATCTAAATAGTTTATGTTGTCTAAGATTAAAAATAAAACCTTATTGTAATCTACACGATATTTTGATTCCAGGGACATGTTATTTGTATTTTTAGGATCTACCGGTAATTTACTATGATTTATTTAGTCTAAAATGTTCATTAAACCAATTAAATAATTACAGTAAAAATATAATGTAAAATTAGATCTAATCACATATTAATATTCTACACAGTCTTATGAATTTATTTGTATATTATTTGCTATTTTTGGACATGTTGATATTTTTATATGAATTTTACAAGGTTTAATGTATTTCTGTCTATTTCTATTTTTCTGAAAACCAAGGGAATATTCCCCGCTGATGCGAGCGAGCTGACGCTGATGTGGCGCGGACCGGCCAACGGTCTTCCGCCTGGTCAACAAGAGATCTGAGCCGCAGAAACATGATCGGACGACTAGGAAACATTTCTTCCTGATGCTCACCGTCGATGACGTCGATGACAGCGGCTGCGGCTTCGGATGGTTGACGAAGTCAGTGCTCCAGAGGTCCCTGATGATTTCTACATGGCCCACGTGAAGTGGCGGACGATGGAGATCATGATGGTGGCCACAACGTGGTCCTTCTCTTCCCCAGGCGACGGCAGAGGGCGGTTGGAGGTGCTCTGGTGGCGGTGAACTCCGGCGGCCTCCCCTTGGTGCTCCGGGTGCTCCTGTGCGAGGGGAGAAGGCTCAGGGAGGAGAGTCAAGCAGGAGGCGGATAAAGTCATGGGGAGTGAGGGCCCGGGGCGGCGGAGGATCACATGCGAGCTCGTTCCGATGGCGGCTCCGGCGAGATCTAAAGATCCTCTGATACAACGGCTATGGTTTCGAAAATAACAGCGAAGACGGCAGGGAGATCGCTTCAAAGGGAAATAAAGCGGTGCTGATGTGCAGAGGCAAAAAAATCGAACAGGAAATCACTCATTCCTTCGGGATTGAGGGCAACCGTGGGCGGAACGATCTCCTCGTGGAGGTTGGGGATGACAGGCGGCCCCCACGCGCCAGGGAAAAAAACGAAGGGCTGCTGGGGCTGCTCTCCTTGGGCTGATGGCCCACTTAGCTACGGCGTGCGCGGGTGGAGGGAAAACTTGTCGGGCTAGGCCGATTTGCTTGGCTCGGCTGGCGGTTCCAGTTTTTTTATTCTTTTTCTTTCTTCTAGTTTTTCTTCATACCTTTTTCATTCTAACTCGAAATGGAGTGATTCAACTTTCTAAAAATTTCTAAAATTCAAGATATGGTTTAGGACTACTTGAGAACATATTCATGTCCATTCAAAAATATCAAAGAGTAGGTTTCATTTATAAACCCTAATAGATGCATATAGGATTTTCAAATATGATTTTCATAAAAAGGCTTTTGGTAAAGAATTTTTGTATGAATCCCATGATTCAATGCACATGAATCCTATGAACTTTTTCCATACTAAAATCTGGGATGTTATAGATCCCCCTGACGTAGGCCTCTGGTGGGAACGAAAAGGGTAACATGTACCATTAGTAGGAACTGTAAACCTCACAGAGGTTACACACTTTATTATTAGTCTGACAAAAATCGGGCTAAAACCTAGCTTCAGCATGATAGCTTGTAAATAGTGCCATTCAACTTGATCATAAGCTTTCATCATGTCAAGATTCACTGCACTCACATAAAGCTTTCATCATGTCAAGATTCACTGCACTCACATAATTTTTCCCTTCTTTCTCTTTCTTACCGCATGCACACTTTCATATGCAATAAGGACATTATCAGTTATGGGACGTCCAGGATAAAGACACTCCGTTACTCACCAATAATCTCACCCAACAACACTATTACTCTGTTAGAAATGCATTTGAAGGTAATCTTATACAGGACAGAGCAAAGGGAAATGGGACGATATTGTGAAATACGTTGAGGGTGTCGTACCTTCAGAATAAGAGTGATTAAGGTATCATTCAGACCCTCCGGTAATTCCCCTCCATTGAGAAAATTCAGAACAACAGTTATAATATCATCCTTTAGTAAGTTCCAGTGTCGCTGAAAGAAACCCGTTGTGAACCCATCGATTCCTCGAGCTTTTGATGGTGCCATCTGAAACATCGCCACTTTTACTTCTTCATCCGAGAAGGGCTTATCTAGCTCCAGGTTCATACCATCAGTAACACGATTTGGCACTATATCTAATAACTCATTCATAGGCCGAAAACCCTATGAGGTATAAAGGTTCTGGTAAAACCCCTGTATTTATTCACAGTTTCCATTCCATGTCACACATCTGCTACCATCTGCACAGTCAAGATTAGAGATTTTATTCATGTATTTCGTTTGTGCAACTTGGGCATAGAAGTACGCAGTGTTACGGTCACCCTCACGCAACCATTGCACTCGTGGTCGTTGTCTCATCCAGATCTCCGCCTGTCATAAAGTTTCTCTTAGTTTTTTCACAGTGGCTTTTTCTTTGTCAGATGGGCCTCTGCCCAAAGATCGGCCACGTATTTGGTTCAGTTTCTGTCTCAACTTGCGAGCCTTTGTTTCCAAGCAACCGAACTCCTTTGCTCCCCAGGCGCTAAGACTAGCCTGCAGACCCGTGGGCGCATGAACAATGCCTCGCAACCCATATTATCCTGCGCCCTTCTACCAATTACTCATGACCATCATGTCATAGTCGGCATGGGTTTGCCAAACATTCTCATAATGAAACTGCTTGCCACTCATCTCCCTTCCTTCAACCATGCTTTCACGAAATTCCACCACCAGGATGCAGTGATCATCTATACTCCTATATAGTAGACGAATATCCTATCATATGGACCGTTGGATCATCCCAATCAGAGGGCTCACATTAGTTGGTTTTAAGTGGAGAACCTCATGGCCATATCCATGCCGTTCGATAGTCCAATCCAACGGTCCACATAGCAGGGATTCGCGCCTCCCCTGTCTCTGTGCTACCGCTCTATTTGACCTGTACGGGCGCTGATTCTGTCGGGCTCTCCAGAATTTTCTAGCTACATCACGTAACAGAGAGCACATGCAACACTATATTAGCAACCCACATGGCAACTTTTTCTTCAACTAGCGACCAGGCCACATGATGGAGACAAAAAGATACAGAGGCAGAGACAATTAATAGATTTGAAAGGTTGCTAATGAGAAACGGGAAATAAAACATCGTTTGCCATTACCTCTATTTTCTCCCACAAATATTAAATCGAGATTTTTGTTAGCTTTACAAGTGATTAATATGTGTGAAATCTGAGCAATCAAACTCACCTCCTCTTAGTTAAAATAGTTCTTTGATCGTGTTTTGGATACGAGAAGTAAGTACTATCAATGAACAAGCTGCAAATTTGTGCTATTACCGTGTTTTGGATACGAGAAGTAAGTTGTTGACGTTTCTCATTTTTTTTATAATAGAATGATATTTACACACTCATCGTAGTAGAAACCGTGATGCTTAATATTTCATATTAAGGTACTTTACTTCCACAAGAAACTCCGCGCGATTATCAATTTAGCATGCTGTTTAGGCCAGCCTTAAGAGAAAGTACTCGCCTTATTATATACATACATTGGTTTTAAAAAGAATACATTGGTTTAAAAAGGAGTACCACTAAGTATCATTACAATTGTCTCACCGTGCCAAGTACCAATTTTGAATCAGACTCGAAGTATGAATTCTAACCAATGATCATCTAAAATCTAATGGTTAAGAGCAAAGGGATTCAACGAAGAGGGACCTGAGCTGCTTTCACTTTTTTCTAGAAACATTTTGTCGCATGGCAGCCTTACGTATTTTTCAGCTCAAGCAAAACTGCAGATAGCCTACCAATAATAAGAAAGAAAAAATAACTTAATAATTAGATGGGTGCAGGTTTGGTAAATTTTGTTATCTTACAACAGATGATTTTTTCCTTGTTTATTATAATTCCTATTTATCACTAATAATGGGATTATCCAAGCGTTTTGGTATCCTTTATGTTCATTTTTATTAACATTTTGCTTTTTACAAGATGCTCACTCCATGAATTTTTTTTCTTGTGCAAAGTCGTTTTGAAATATTAATACGTGCATTGCACGTGTATACATACTAGTATTTAGTAGTGCCAACATGCCGAATTTTTGTGAACTCAAATTTCTTAGGAACGCATCATTTCCAAAAGCGTGGTCCAGTCTGGCCTTGACATTTGCATTACCTGACTGACCATTATCCCATGTATACTCCATCCCCGACCATCCTAGGTCATGGAATGAGCAGTCTTCCGCAGCCTCACGGAACGCTTTCATTTGCCACTCGGGCCAGGTTGTTCTGGAGAAATGCTCAGATGCATACAATGTCTCATTGAAATCTCCGAGACATAGCCATTCTTTATGTTCTAGTGCATTGAGGGTCCGCAGAAATCTCCAGCTTTGGTGCCTATCTTATGCTCTAGGAGATCCATAGAAACCAGTAAATCTCCACTCGAAACCAGTGTGATCATCAATCCTCCTCACCATAACATCATCATGGCAGAAACTGAAGTTTTTTAGATCAACAGTAATATCCGTTGACCAAAATAGCGCAACACCCCCACTGAGGCCATTACTCGTTACTGCAAAACAGCCAGCAAAGCCAAGTGTGGTCTGCATGCTCTCCATTCTTTCCTTCGAAATTTTAGTTTCCATGACAAAGAGCAGACTTGGTCTCTCTTGCTTCACAATATTGCGAAGCTCGTGAACGGTCGCAGGGTTCCCAAGCCCTCGACCGTTCTAGCTCAAGCAAATCATTGATCCTGGCAGGGCTGACCCGCAGCCGCTGCTATGTTTTTAGAACTCGTAGGAGTCGGTTTCTTTTTCTTTGGGTCTAGCTCACCCTCCGCACCTCCCAGCACAGATGCTCCAGGTACTTCAGTAACCGGAGCCTCTTGATTGGTCAACAGCAATATGGGTGTCTGCACATTTTTGTAAATTTGAGTCCCACCCTTGCGTTTATTCAGATTATGCTTCTCTAGAGGGGAAGTAGCCTCAGGTATAGTCTCAGTCCTGTTACTGGAGTTACGAGATTCAACATTGAACTGCTGGCCTGCTCTAGGTTCTCCAGTCGACCCCTCACTATAAGACGATCTTCTCCCCTCCTCAGGTGCTCCCATTTCCTTCCCGAAGAGGAGTTTCCCATTAGCATCGTGAGACCCCGGGGTTGGGCAAAGAAAATCGGAGTGACCCAAACAGCCATAGGAAAAGCAGAAGTGAGGAATCTGCTCATATTGAAACTCATACATGTTTGTACATTTTCTCCTAGCCGAATCAATCAGAATCCATCTCCTCAGTGTCTTAGTGATCTCAACAGTCACTCTAGCCCTTAGAAAGCCACCAATGTGATCAAAATGTACTTCAGAAACATGCTTATCAATCTGGCCTGCAATATGTAGCCACCATTTTTTGTCTCTTAGATTGAACGGTAGGTTGATGATCCGGGCCTAGAGCTGGATCCGATCAAACCTCAACTTCGAGGGCTACATACAATCCTTGAAATTTGACAGCACCACGGCATTTTTACTGACATGCCATGGTGATCCTTCCCACACACGATATCGATCGCGCTGGCTAGCAAATTCCGCCACAAACACATTCCTGCCTACCGATCGGAATTCCAGACCTCTAGGGTTTCCCCATGCCGGGCAAAGAGCACTAGAGATAGTCTATATGTGAAAAGCATTGCGATACAGTACCTTCCCCACCACCATCCACTTCTGCTGCGCTCTGTCAACACCCGGATTTTTAATCCCAGATGTCTGTTATGCCATACATCGCAATCCCAGGATTACCATTTTTGCGAGACATAACAGAATTGGATACCATAGTACATCATCCATTACAAACCGTACATAAGTTCTTACACAAATAGGGATCTCATGATCCAGTTCTTAATACAACTTCAAGCAGCGGAATACGTAATAAAAACGTTAGCATAGGTGAAGCTCCATCTTCGGGGTCACAGGCAATGCTGACGATGGGAGATGATCCTAGTTGTCGTAACCTTCCTGGGGTCCATCTTCCAGGTACTCCTCTTCATAGTCTGGCCATGGGAATAGCCAGGGACAAAGCCATGAGTACTCTTTAAGTACTCGCAAACTAATACTAACAAGTAAAAGGGTTTTTGGATAATAGGACACTAGGCTCTAGGGTTGTTTTGCAAAAGCCAGATTTATCTCTACTAAGTTTGGAAGCAACGAATGCTAGTTAAGGTTTTATAACACCTAAGTGGGAACTTGTATCTCATGCCACAACCCTGTTGTGGTCAAGTCAAAGTCTCAATTCATTTCACAAGTCTTTGGAAAAGTCTGACGGGGGAACAGTATGGCCACTCCAACTGTCCATAACCGCGGACGCGGCTATTCGAATAGTTTGACACTCTGCAGAGATTGTACACTTTCACCACAACATTCGATACATCCGTCAGGAACAAATCCTGAATTCACCATACTTAGTATGCAGATAATCAATCCTAACCTTTCAATTACACGCCCTAGTATAAGCACCTCTCCTGTGAGTTTGGCCTCCCAACCATGACCAACTGTCACCTTGGGTACTGCACAGGTGGACAATCTTCACAAGGTAGCCTCAGCTCAGACCTTGGCCGTGAGGGAACTAATACTAAGGTATATAAGTTTCCAGTCAAGCCCTACCCAATCTTCGAGTATTGTGGTTGTACGATAAAATTGGAATGGTATCGTATCCAGACAACCATCAGTTTTATAAAGGGCTAAGGCTCATGCCTCAACATTTTCATCACCATAATCATCTGGTGTTCGGCAACACATGTCAAAACATCTCAGTAGAATGATCCATCATTCTAAGGTTTTCATAACCATTTTCACCAAGTATTCCCATCTAAAGTTGGTCAAGTTTTATGCTTAGCACTAGCATCTACGAGTGGGGGTGAGTACTAATGAGGGGTGGTACACTAGTGGGGTTTGACTAAGTTTAATCTCATGCCTTAGGAGGACATCAAGATTATCTAGCTTAGGCCAAATTTTATGCTCTTTATGCAACCTTCAAGTATCCTTCTAGTATCTACCATTTATTCTAGTAAACTCTAAGTAAGAGCTTTGATAAAGAAATAAAGTAATAAACTTGCAAATAAAACTAGGATTGGTTTATCAAGGGGTTATGATCATATATGCTTTAAGGCATATAGTGGCATGGTAGCAAGCAAGTAGTAGCTTGCATAGGTCAACTTTATTAGTAAGGCTTGCAAGTATTGGCTTGCACAATATCAGTATAAGCTTGCTAAATTTCAAGTGTTAGCTTGCCTTGTGCAGAGCAGTGGTTGAAGTTCTCCTCGGCTTCTTCTTCGTAGTATCCTCCTTCCTCCTCGTATCCTTGGTCGGTACTAGCGTCTATAAATAGATACGATGTACAAAATCACCAAACAATACTTAACTACTGGCAATCATCACACAAAAGGGTCCTATAGATGATCTAACATCATCACTAACATTACAAGATTAAAGCTTGGTTTAATTCCTTTTTATTTTTAGAAAAGTAATTTCCACTCATTGAAAAACTACTTAAGATTTAATATTCTCCAAACCAAACATGGGATCATGTTGACACATGTCATCACCACATATTTTAGTTCATGGGAATGTGATTTAAAGTGGTGTCACAATTTAATAAGGTTTTACCCTTTTATTTTAATTAATTAAAGTGGCTAGAAATTCCTATGGGGCATTCTTTTATTACTTGAACATTATTTCTGTAAGTAAACCTATATATTTTTATATATTATGAAAGGTATGGTTAAATGTGATTTTTGAGAGTTGGAATCAACTCAAAAGCTATTATGGTTTTAATTTAAAAATGTTTGAATGCAGAAAAGCTTCTGCCTTGTTATTTTTACCATGGATGATCTACAGATCCAAATGACTTGAATCCAACGGGCTTGGATTCAGCATTCCCAGACCTTTCTAACAAAATTGGTTTCATTCAATATGGTTCATTGAATCAACCTAGGTTGATTTTTGAAACTGGGTACATAAGTGTGTTTGAACTAAAAAGGAAAAGGTTAAATTCAAATAACTGGGCTACGCGGGAAGCGATACTGGGCCGGCCTGCTAAGCACAGCGCTTCCGCGGGCTGCATAAGTGGCTGTCCCCACGCGTTAGTGAGACAGGGGTGCGAAGCGGTATGGGGCGGTGTGGGGCGTTCGATCTGGTTCTAATCCAACGGCTGAGAGTCATCGTCGACGTTGGGCAACGCCGGCAAGACAGAAACCTAGCGCGGCCAGTGGGGGTCATTGGGGGATCACCGGGGTTCGGGCGAGGGTTGGCGAGGCGGGCGAACGACGAAGTCGACAACGGCGAACCTCCTGGTACCGGCAGCTTCTCCTGGGGCGGCTCCAATCGCTGGCTCCCTTCTCCAGTAGCGGCGGGCTCCGGTGAAATTCCGGCGAAGTGCTGCTCGCCTTGCTCCGGGAATGGTGTGGCATGATCAGTGAGGAGAGGGGAGTGAGATGGTGTGCTCAATTCGGATGGGGGTGGCCTCTATTTATAGTGGAGCGAGGGGACCGACGGGGCGCAAGGTGAGCTCGTCGTGGTCGATGGTACAGACAGCTATCGGCGTGGGCGACAATAGGGGCGGTGCAGTGCTCCCTGGCGATGCTCAACGACATGGTGGCGAGACGTGGGGCGGTGTGGTTTGGTCGGAACACGACGGTGCTCTGAGCGTGCCCGACAGAGAATTTAATGGCGCACAGCGCGCGTGGTCCGCGCGACGGCGAACGAGCGTGTCTGCGGGGTTGCTGGGACGGTGGTGATCACTTATGCACACGACGAGGGCGGCGTGCGGTCTGTGGGCGTCAGTCGAGCGTGGCGCACGGGGCGTGCTCTCGGCATGGTTGCTGGCGAGGTTGCAATGGTTCGTGCGCGTGCTCCAGTGGCTGGCAACGTTTGAGCGCTGGACAGGGAGTGGCCGTGGGGTGTTGGCTTGCTCCCAGACATGCTGGCTAGGCTTGTTTCTCCTCCTAGCTTGCTGTCGACATAGGGGTGACAAGTGTGCATTCGGCCTGCTCACCATTGATGGCAATGCCAAGCTTACAGTGAGGCTAAGGGTGTGCAATTGAGCTAGATGATCTACTAAAACCTAGTTGTATCCAGAGAGGGAACAAGTTAGGCTTTAATCACTGCTCACAATAGTGTTTAGGATTTTGATGATTTGTGTCTGCAAGGTGTTTGATGAAATGGTTGCAAGAACTCAAGTTTTGAATTTTGAAAAAAAAATTGGTGGGTGTGCTAGGTTGGTGTTGGTGAGTCTGCAGATGCTTGGGTTTTGAAAGTTGAGCTTGTTTGAGTGGTTTTTGAAAAATTGGGATCTTCTCATATGATAAAGATTCAATTTTGAATTTCTATTTAAACTATGCATTTGAAAGTTTCTAGATGATCACAAAGTGGGCCTTGATACTTTGTTATGAGTACTATCAAGGGGTGCAAAGATCTAGAAAAGTTTCTGTTAGGTTCTGAAAGTTTGAGACAACCAAAGTAGGCATGGGAGTTAAATTGGTCAAAATGACCATTCCCTTATTTTATTTGTTTTGATTTACTTGTCTTTGATAAAAGTTTGGGAATTGTTTAGATGATGTTTATTTCACCTAAGCATCCATTTACAAGCAAAGTAACACACAAACAAGTTGGTTCAAAAGGATTCAAAATGAAATGCATACTTACATGCATGCATTTATATTTTTATTTAGCAAAGTTTTTGTTAACCCTAAATTTGATGATTAGAGTTTGATGATCCAAGTTTAGTATTTTTGGGATGTTACACGCTCCTTCTTCCCGGCCGTCGATTACCAGTGGAGTCGCCTCCTCATCTGTAATGTCCAATCTTCCAAGTTCCTCCTCCAACCTTACCCTCGCTGCTGTGGGCGACAAGGCATATCCCTCCTTTCTCTTGCCACGATCCACCAAATACATCCCTCGGAAGACGCAAGAATCCTCGCCCCGCCAAAGATCGGTGTGCGCTGCCAAGATCCACTGAACCCTAGTCGCCTCCGAGGGGGCTCTGAGAGTTATAGGAAGAGTTTTTTTAGAGAGACTCACATCGGAGTGATCAGACACCTGAAGCTAATTGAATATGCTAGGCTATGGTTTGCTTCTCGTACATGATCAGTGGTAGACTGGCTGACTTGTGCATCATCGGTAGGAGCGCTTGCACCACACATGCTCGCCGGACCTCCAATGTGGAGCCCCGTTGTTCTCCAAGTGGCACACTGGCCTTGCTGGTGCATGCTATTGCCTGGTACACGTAACACTAGAGATGCGCTCCCATTATTTGGGGTTAGAATCAAGGAATTCATTTGAGATTTGAAGAGTTAACCTGTTTAGCTTTCACGGAATTAAGTATGGAATTTATTTGCAAATTCCGTTGTTTTTATTTTATGCCTAACCTTAATTTCTTTTGGTACCCTATCATTTCTATGATATTGCCAAATAAAATGATATCAATGATGTCATTTCATTTCATTTCTACTAAATGAAATGAAATGATGGGAGCCAAACAGGCTCTTAGGGTATCCTTTATTTTAGTCTAATTCAAACAAATAAACTAATTTTCTCAAAAAGTGAAAATGTAGTTCATTTTTTTGTACTAGAGATGGTAGAGGGTACCCTAAGGGTTACCGATTTGTATCCTTATGTAACACATCACTAATGACGTAAAACATCACTGCTACTTGCCGGTATCGAGTCTACCACTGTGTCTAGGTGGCAGCCACGTAAAAAGTGCCGCGAATGCTCATCCACCGGGTTAAAAACGTTTGCTGATACTTTTATCTTGTGCAAAAAAGTGCCATGCATGGTGGTATTTTTGTAGTGTCATTTGCTCTTATCATAATATCTTTGAGAAAATTGTTTTTCTAGATCTTTTGATTGCTTGCTTCATATGCTTCATCATATATTGCATTTGCAATCTTTGGATCCTCGATATAGTTTGAGCTCTTCATAGGCTTTGTCATTGTACATGTGCATATGTTTCCAATCATAATATGATAAATACACACCTTATGGAGAAACTCTCACTATATTGGCCTTTTAGAGTTTTAAATCCATTTTAGTAGTATATGCCAATGGGGGAGAAGTTTTAGAGAGTTTAAGGGAAGTTGGTTCTATTCTTTGAGTTTTGTACTTGAGCATTTTCCCTTCATGCTCATGCATATTTTTTGTTGCTATGCATGTTAAATATATAAAGGAAACTCCATAGTCGGTAATGGTTGGCAGTATATGCACTAAAATTCAAGTTCATTCACGCGTTCATATAGGGCATGTTTGGTTGGCCCGATCTTCGTTTCTCGCATTGGGCCAGAAGAAATAATCCCGTTTGGTGTCTTGTAGCATGCTGCGGATTTGGCCTGCACGGGTTTTAAAGAACCTCTCATACTAGCTCCGGAGGAATGCCAAAATTGAGCATTTCCACCGGGACAGGCCCTAGCGAGCGCAAGGGGAGGAACGACGTGCTGATACGTCGGAAACGTATCTATAATTTTTGATGCTCCATGCTTGTTTTGAATCATTTGTCTTATGTTTTGTCTACACTTTGAGGTATTTTTATAAACTTTCTGGGACTAACCTATTGACAAGATGACACAGTGCCAGTTGCCTGTTTTCTTCTATTTTTGGTTCCAGAAAGGCAGAAAATCAATATTATCGGAATTGGACGGGACAAAAGCCAAAGTCATTATTTTTCCCGGAGCAACACGGAACCACGAAGCAGAGTCGGAGGGGGGCCACAGGGTGGCCGCACCCCTCCTAGGAGTGGGCAAGCCCTGGAGGCGCCCACAGGGGGTGTGGCCCCCCTGGACCCCCACCGACCTTGATTCCTGCACCTATAAGAAGCCTCCGACCCAAAAACCCTAGGGCATCTAGAAGAAATCCACGAAAACCTCCGTAGCGCCACCGCCACCGAAGGAGAGATTCGAGGGACAGAAAGTCTCTGTTTCGGCACCCTGCCGGGACGGGAAGTGCCCCCAGAGCCATCTCCATCAATCTCCACCACCATCTCCATCACCATTGTTGATTCCCATGATGAGGAGGGAGTAGTTATTCCTCGAGGCTAAGGGTTCTACCGGTAGCTATGTGTTCATCTCTCTCTATGCATGATCTTGTGGTCATGAGCTTTGTAATCAAGTAGATCTACCTTGCTACTCAAGTGCTTTAATAGATATCTGCTCTCTCCATGTGTGTGAAAGTGACAACGTGCATGCCATGGTGGCACTTAGGTTTGAGTCTACATAAATACTCTTTGTGCTTTAATAGATCTATGCTTTTCCCCACGTGTGTGAAAGTGACAGCGTGCATACCGTGTGTGGCACTTTGGCTAGATTGAATATTTGTTATGAGTATATTTTGAGTTGGTTATCTCTATGAAATTGTGGTGTTTGTTGGACCCATCTAGCGCTCAAGGTGACAGTGTGGGGTTATCTAGATTGGGAAAGGCGGACTTTGAGGTGTGCTGTTATAGCCCTACCATGGATTAGAGTGTCCAACCGAAGAGTAGTTAAGAGTAGTATCATGAAGAAAGGATATTTATATGAGAGAGTGTTCACTAGTGAAAGTATGATCCCTAGGCCTTGTTTCTAAACATTGAAACACCGTTTGCTACTAGATCTGTTTCATGTTTACTTGCTTCCTTCTTGTTGCCTTTAGTCTTTACCTCACCGTCAAGCTATTTTCTGACACCGTTACCACTTGTATTTCACTATCTCTTCGCCAAACTAGTGCACCTATACACCTGACAAGTGTATTGGGTGTGTTGGGGACACAAGAGACTTCTTCTATCTTGATTTCAAGATTGCTTGAGAGGGAATACCTTTGACCACTTCCTCCCTGAGCTTGATAAACCTTGGGTGATCCACTTAAGGGAAACTTGCTGCTGTTCTACAAACCTCTGCACTTGGAGGCCCAACAACTGTCTACAAGAAATAGAAGTGCGTAGTCATCAAGCTCTTTTCTGGCGCTGTTGCCGGGAAGGAAATGTAAAAGGCGCTCACACACGTTACCCCACGGCAACAACAAGCCAGAAAGCTCTTTTCTGGCGCCGTTGCTGGGGAGGTAAGGTAAAAGGTACTCACATCCTCCGGTGTGAGTACTCGAAGTTATTTCCTTTAGATTCTGCAGTTTTGTCTTTTTGTTTCTTGTTGCCACTAGTTAGACTTAATGGAAAACAACAACAAAATTAGGGAGCTTTATAGTGTTTATCTTGAGCTAGGACATGAAGTGTTTGAAGAGAAAATTAAAAAACCTATGGAACTTTATTTGCATGTTAATAGCAATGTTATTAGTATGAACTCTTTGGACACCATTATTGCTAATGTTATGGAAAATTCTATGCTTGGGGAAGCTAGTTTTTATGAAAATGATCTTTTTAGTCCCCTAGCTTTGGAAGATAGCTATTCTATTGCTTATGATGATACCAAACCTCCAATATATGATGATTACAATGATGAATATGATATTTTCATTCCACCTACTATTGAGGAGAAAATTTATTGTGATTACAATATTCCTCCTATATTTGATGATTATGGTGATGAGAATAGTAGTGATAGTTATTTTGTTGATTTTTCTCCCACTACAATTAATAAGAATGACTATGCTTATGTGGAGAGTAATAATCATTTTATGCATGTGGATCATGATAAGAATGTTTTATGTGATAGTTATATTGTTAATTTTGTTCATGATGCTACTAAAAGTTATTATGAGAGAGGGAAACATGGTTTTATGCATCTCAATAATATTAAGTTTCCCCTCTTTATGTTGAAAGTTTTGAAGTTGCACTTGTTTTGCTTTCCTATGCTTGTTTCTTTGTGATTTCATGACTTGTTTCTTTACAAGATTCCTATGCATAGGAAGTGGGTTAGACTTAAATGTGTTTTTAATTGCTTCTTGATGCTCTCTTTTACTTCAATTCATATTTCTTATGTGAGCATCTTCTCAAACTATCAAGCCTAACTTAAAGGCGTTAAAGAAAAGTACTTGTTAAGAGATAACCCAAGAGTTTTCTTGACTCTTGGAAGTTATTACTTCTGTAATGACCTCTCCTTATCCTTTTTGTTTGTTTTTTGTGCCAAGAATGACCTCTAATAAGAGGGAAGTAAGATTTGGGGAGTTGTTGTCCCAAAGCAGATTTCTGTTCTCCACCATAAAAATTTGTGAGGAGTCTCTGTAAGTCAGATTGAGCTGAAAATTTACGAATAAATCCCCCAATACGTTAGATAACTTTCGTTAGTTCAACACTTTTTGATTTGAGCAACAGAACGTCTTCGAAAAAATCGGTTTCTACTTTCTGGTCTGTTTTGACAGATTTCTGCCATTATTTGCATTTGCTTCTTATTGATTCCTTTTTTGGTTATTTTTGGGAAATTAAGCTTTTTGAAGGAGTTGCTACAGTAGATTGTGTTTTTAGTGAAAAGTTTTTTTGTTCTAAAGCTAAACCCAAAGGTCTATTATCTTTTGAATACACTAATGTTGCTAATGAAGATTGTGTGAAGTTTTCTATGAAGGAAAAATTTCAGGTGTAGAGAGAGAATGATGTAATGAGATGAAGAATGGAAAAAAGCTAAGCTTGGGGATGCTTAGTGATTATTGTTGTAGCATGACTTGTTCCAAACAATTAGGATTGTTTAATGTGCTTTGAAAGAATCATGCGTTGTTTTAGCATACAAAGCATAGTATTGTGGTATTCTCCTTTGATTGGGTTGACTTGGCACATACTCACACCATGTTATGACTATGACAAGTCACCATAGCCTCTATGATCATTTAGTCCTTGACTTGTAGTACCACTCTATGCTTTGATTAGTAATGCTTTGTTGCTCTACATGATTATGGCCATTATGCTCTCTTAGTTGGTTGCTCCCAGTCTTTTGCTAGCCTCCACTTATATGAGTAAGCTCTACTCATGCTTCCAACTCCCAAGAAACCAAGTTATTCCAAAGTATCCACTATAAACTCCTATGCATGGTGTGTTACACCATTCCAAGTATATTCTTGTTTTCAGCTATCTTCCAATTTAAAACTATTTTGTTATGTGAAAACTTAGTGATTAAAGCCCTCACGAACTTGATGTCACACTCTATATTCTTTGCCCCTAATAAACTTGAACCATTGTGTCATATATGTTGTATATGCTTGCACTTATACGTTGGAATTAGCAGAACCGTGCTGTCACGGGGAACGTTTTCAACATTGCACTTGTACTTTGTACTTAGTTGATATCATGCTCTTTTTTCTATGGATGTCACCGGTGTGAAATAAAAAGGGAACTTGTAAGTCCATAGAGTTTGTATCCTGTGTTAGAGAAACGCCTGGGCCGCTAGCCTAAGCCATGCCTAATCATGGTGGAAACTTGCAACATCACCATAGTGACATCTATGAAGCATTCTTCTTGTAAAAAACAGAGAGACACATTGAGAAAAGAGGAAAGAGAGAAAAAGCACCATATTCCCATGGTAAATAAGAAGATTGCTGAGATGCTCATTGTCTGCTTGCCTTGTCATTTTGGTTATGGGATAGCTCATGTACCATGTGCAAGGTGTACCTCTATGATATGCAAATACTTACAATGACAAGAACTTACAGGTGACTGAAGTTGAGTAGCATGAGGTGTGGCCCTCGTATTAAAGGGACTTGAGATTGCCAACTTATACTTCATCAAGCATATACTCCATCTTTGTTCACTTTAACCTTAATCACTTCAAGATGCTTATGATAGGGGCAATGAGGGCTGAAAACTAACAAGTGCCATAATTTTTGGAAGCTCCTTTTGAAACTTGAAATACCTGCTTTCCTTTATAAAGGACTTTCTTCCACCATTATTTGAGTCTCCACCTTCTACCTTTAGGCACCATTAGGAGAGCATAGTTGTCATTCTGTGTGCAGTGTCCCAAAGCTTATTGATTGATGCATATTATGATATTACTTGTTCTTGTGCTACTTGTTTCTAGTCACCCTTATGAACTTTGAAGGTGTCCTATGCATCTATTTGGTACTCCATGAGGGACAAGCTGAATGATTCTATGCCATGTTTTTTGTATGTGAAACAAACAAACATTTTTCAATGCATGTTATTCATGATTTGTTTGTAGCCTTTCATGTTGCATGCATAGTTACTTTGTCTTACTGTTAGAACTCCATCTTTCATGCTCATGTTTAGAGTTCTTTGATCCCAGCTTTCAATGCTTGCAAATGGTTTGATCTTGATTTTGATGGTGCATGTCACCTCAAAAATTATTCTTTTTATCACTTACCTACTCGAGGACGAGCAGGAGTTAAGCTTGGGGATGCTTGATACGTCAGAAACATATCTATAATTTTTGATGCTCCATGCTTGTTTTGTATCATCTGTCTTATGTTTTGTCTACACTTTGAGGTATTTTTATACACTTTCTGGGACTAACCTATTGACAAGATGCCACAGTGCCAGTTGCTTGTTTTCTTCTGTTTTTGGTTCCAGAAAGGCAGAAAATTAATATTCTCGGAATTTTACGGGACAAAAGCCAAAGTCATTATTTTTCCCGGAGCAACACGGAACCACGAAGCAGAGCTGGAGGGGGGCCAAAGGGTGGCCACACCCCCTAGGTGCGGGCAAGCCCTGCAGGCGCCCACAGGGGGTGTGCCCCCTGTACCCCCACCGACCTTGATTCCTGCACCTATAAGAAGCCTCTGACCCAAAAACCCTAGGGCATCTAGAAGAAATCCACAAAAACCTCCGTAGCGCTGCCGCCACCGAAGGGGAGATTCGGGGGACAGAAAGTCTCTATTCCGGCACCCTGCCGGGACGGGGAAGTGCCCTAGGAGCCATCTCCATCGATCTCCACCACCATCTCCATCACCGTTGCTGATTCCCATGATGAGGAGGGAGTAGTTCTTCCTCGAGGCTAAGGGATCTACCGGTAGCTATGTGTTCTTCTCTCTGTCTATGCATGATCTTGTGGTCATGAGCTTTGTAA
The DNA here is from genome assembly GCA_916181665.1 of Avena sativa. Taxonomy (NCBI): domain Eukaryota; kingdom Viridiplantae; phylum Streptophyta; class Magnoliopsida; order Poales; family Poaceae; genus Avena; species Avena sativa. The sequence continues at coordinate 227,856,972 of OV702296.1, forward strand.
TCAAGTAGATCTACCTTGCTACTCAAGTGCTTTAATAGATCTCTACTCTCCCCATGTGTGTGAAAGTGACAGCGTGCACGCCATGGTGGCACTTAGGTTTGAGTCTACATAAATACTCTTTGTGCTTTAATAGATCTATGCTTTTCTCCACGTGTGTGTGAAAGTGATAGCGTGCATACCGTGTGTGGCACTTTGGCTAGATTGAATATTTGTTATGAGTATATTTTGAGTTGGTTATCTCTATGAAATTGTGGTGTTTGTTGGACCCATCTAGCGCTCAAGGTGACAGTGTGGGGTTATCTAGATTGGGAAAGGCGGACTTTTAGGTGTGTTGTTATAGCCCTACCATGGATTAGAGTGTCCAACCGGAGAGTAGTTAAGAGTAGTACCATGAAGAGAGGATATTTATATGAGAGAATGTTCACTAGTGAAAGTATGATCTCTAGGCCTTGTTTCTAAACATTGAAACACCGTTTGCTACTAGATCTGTTGCATGTTTGCTTGCTTCCTTCTTGTTGCCTTTAGTCTTTACCTCACCGTCAAGCTATTTTCTGGCACCGTTACCACTTGTATTTCACTATCTCTTCGCCAAACTAGTGCACCTATACACCTGACAAGTGTATTGGGTGTGTTGGGGACACAAGAGACTTCTTGTATCTTGATTGCAGGATTGCTTGAGAGGGAATACCTTTGACCACTTCCTCCCTGAGTTCGATAAACCTTGGGTGATCCACTTAAGGGAAACTTGCTGATGTTCTACAAAGCTCTGCACTTGGAGGCCCAACAACTGTCTACAAAAAATAGAAGTGCGTAGACATCACGTGCGCGGGGAGGTAGCGGGGAGATGGAGGGAGCCAAAATAATAGCAGCGCCGTATGACGCGAAAAGAAGGCTCACCACCCTGTTATGCTACCACCTGCCGCTGGAAGACAAATCCCTCCCCATTTCCCTCTTGTGCGATAGTTTTGGCGATGGCAGCGATTTAGATCTTTGGCAGCAGCTGCTAAGCACACTCCGGTACCGACTGGCGTCTTCTGCCCAACTCCGGCATCTGATGGCTCGTAGATCTATGGCGCCAACTTCTCCCCTGTCTTCTTCTCCGCCTGCGGCAGATCCTCGACGGCCACCAGCATGAAGGTAACAACCATGACTCCTCTCCATATTTTTTACCAAGGTAGTTAGCTCGACATTAGGGTATTACGTACACCGTGCTTATGCAATGCCACTTCATTTAGGGCCAACAACTGAAGGTTATCATCCAGGTAGATGCTCTAGTCACTGTGATTCAAGCATGGATGTTCCTGATCTACAGAAGAGCGGCTGGTAGGCATAATAGGCCGGACATGAAGTATGGTCCCTTGATGCAGCGCGACAGAGAGAGGATGGAAAATCTGAACTACATCTATAACAACAATGATGTGGAGGCTATCGCCATGCTCAGGATGAGAAGAGACCCATTTAACCATCTTGTGCAGACTTTCAGGTCTAGGGGGCTGCTCAAGGACAACATCAACTGCTGTATCGAAGAACATGTGGCTCTGTTTCTTCATGTTCTAGGCCATAACCATTGATTCTGAGTGATGCACAACACATGGAGGAGATCAACTGAGACAATTTCCCAGTATTTCTATCAGGTGTTGTATGCTGTTGGAGAACTCGGAGAGGAGATGATCAAGCCACCATTTGGTCAAATCCTCGTGAATATACATGGCAATGATCGATGGTCCCCCCTTTCAAGGTGAGCACCTCTAGCATGTTCTCCTTTGGATGATTGTATTAGACAACCGACTAACATTCTTGTAATGCTAGGATTGTATTGGAGCAATTGATGGTACTCATGTGATGGCTAGAGTGCTGAAATCTGAGCAGGCTACGTATAGGGGGAGGAAGCACTACCCCAGTCAGAATGTGCTTTCCGCCATTGATTTCGACATGAAGTTCACACATGTGCTTGCCGGGTGGTAAGGATCTGCCCATGATGCCTCGATTTTGGCTGACAGCCTTAGCAGACTTGATGGCCTCAAGCTCCCTTACGGCAAATTCTACCTTGCAAATGTCGGTTATGCCTGCCGGCCTAGAATTCTTCCACCCTTCAGGTCAACAAGGTACCATCTCAACGAGTTCTTTGCTAGGAACTACCCAAGGATTCCGGAAGAACTTTTCAATCTTAGGCACTCTAGCCTTAGAGTCACGGTTGAGAGGGTCTTTGCTGCTCTGAAGAACAAGTTTAAGATCCTTGATCAGAAGCCTTTTCACTCTTTCCCCACCCAAGTTAAGATTGTTCTTGCATGTTGTATTTTGCACAACTAGATCTTGCAATTTGGCGCCGATGAGTACTTCCCGGCTGAAGAAGATGTAGTTCCTGATGACAACAACACTAACGGTGGCCATGGTGTTGCCCACAACGATTGTGCAGCTTGGAAGAGCATGAGACAATAGTGGGCGCTCGTCATATGGGCGACAAGAGGCAACTACATGATCTGAAGAAGATGAAGAAGATGGTTTGATGAATTGCTACCCTTCTGTTCCATGAACAATCCTTGATGTGGGTGTAAAACATTCATTCATAGTAGCTAGGTAATATTGTGGTGAACTGAAATTTGCTAGTAGCTAGGTAACATTATCATGAACTCATATTTGCTAGTATCTAGGGTGGTAATTTGGTACTGCGAGTTTAATTTGTCTCTTGCTTGAAACTACTAGTTCAGTTTGCTGCCTATGTGCTGTTACGTGGTAACGTCACCAGCTCTGAGAAGTGGTGAGCACATCACTATGGCATAAGCAACCAAACATGCAGAAATTTGCATCAAATGACACAAAATCAGTTATCTTGGCAACCAAACAACTTGCCAAAATTGAAGGAAAACTACAGATGGGCAACCAAACGAACTGCCAAAGCTGGCCCAAGCCCAATCTCCCCTCCCATGCAGCACCCACCGATCCAAGTAGGAAAAACGAGAAATTTGGGCCCGACCAACCAAACACGCCCATATTATGTGGGATTTTGCTCTATGTATTATGGTTGTACTAACATCACATACTTTTGTACAACTTCATGTTAGCGCAACCGCTTTTGTTCATAAAATTCCTTATATAAACCCTTTCAAAAGGATTACCATCAATTACCAAAATAGCAAGATTGAAAGAGCATGTGTGCCCCCATGTGTGATTTTGGTAATTAATGACAATATCTATGGACTAAAATTTGCATTGAGTTATACTTGTAGGGATTATCTATAGGAAATGGTTGAACCATTGAAAGAACATTTCATGATCTCTAGTGTTTTGTGTGTTAGATAACAATACCAAGGAATATTTAATGTGTGTTGAAGTGCTGCAGATATCGGTCTATTCAAAAGCAGCAAAACAGTGGGTTGGGGGGAGATTATCCGCCCCTGCCAAGGGCCGGATAATCCGGCCCACCCCAATCCTCAAGAGAAGCCAAGGCACGTCGCACTACAGGGGGAGGGGAACTTCCCTCGGATTATACAGCTAGGGCTAGAGTTTTTGCTTGGGCCAGATAATCCGCCCCTTAGGGGGCCGGATAATCCGCCCCAAGGAATTTTGCAAAGGGAGCAAAGGCATGACGCTCGGCATGGGGTGCGGAATTTCCCCCAGAAATTCCGATTCCGAGGAGGAGTTTTCCCCAGGCTGGATAATATGGTCCCCACTTGGGCCGGATAAATCCGGCCCCCAAAGTCTCCAATGGCCGAGTTTTGGTAGGGGTATTTATTCCCCATCAGCCTCTCCTGCCAGAACTCTTGATTCATTCGAAAAAGCTCAGTACTGCTCTTCAAGTTACAAGCGAGATCTCCACCCTCATCCACCCAAAGGCTCCGATCTTTGGGGAATCGAAGGAGGAGGCCTCGATCTTCATCAATACCAATCAAGCGCTCAACTTCCCCTCAATTCACTTGGACATTTCTCGATCTAGTATTTATTGCAAATATCTAGATCTCAATTTTGGTTATTTGATAATCCTTGTTTTGTAGCAGCTTGTTGTCATCACAGGAGCCTCCAATTTAGTTGTGGGTGTGTGCTCTGCTAGCGTTGTAAAGGCACCGGTTCCCGCCTCGAAGGTTACCAATAGTGGAAAGGTGGATGAGGCCTTTGGTGGCGAGATCCATCGGAGAATAGGATGAGGCCTATCGTGGCATTGTGGCCTTAGAACCTCCCACCCCTCCAATGCAGACGTACTTCCCTTAACAAGGAAGGAACTGCGGTCAAACAAATCCCTGTGTCTCCACGTGCTCCACTACGGTTTCCTCACCCCTCACTTTTACTCACTTAGTAGTTTGGTTTGCATATAGGGAAATTCTTAAGTAATTGCATATCTAGAGAATTTACCTTTGTGTCAAGCCTAAAATTGAAAAAGAACTAAAAAATTGGAGTAGCGCCTATTCACCCCCTGTAGGTGCCCATACGATCCATTTCAATTGGTATCAGAGCCCCGACTCTTTATTTGGGCTTAACCGCGTAAGAGAAGTATGGGTACTAAGGTAGATGGGAGTGAGGCTGTTGACATGGTCATCATGAATGATCTCAAGACATTGGAAACAACCTTGATTACTTCTATGGAGACTAAAATAGAAGATATGTGCCAAATGATTGCGCTTCTCTCCATGCCCACAGCCCCACCTCCTACTACCTCTGAGGCCGCCATGCCACACTCTAAGGAGAAGGGTAACACTAACTCCAAGGAAGATGATGTGGTAGGTGATGAAATTAGTAAGAGCTCCTCCTCGAAAAGGCAAATGGTAAGGAGGAATATAGTGAGGTTCCTCATGTATATTCACCTGATCCACCTATCCCTCACCCTCATATAAACAATTGGGGTGATCCACCCAAGCTTACTGCATCTCCTTTTAATCAATGGAAATTCTTAATGAAATCTCATGTGTGCATCTCGTCCATTGAGTTATGGAAAATCATCGAGAATGGTTTTCATGTTGGAGATCCAAACAACTTGACAAGAAGAGAAGTGGTGGACAACCAACTCAATGCAACGGCTCTACACATGATTCAGCTTGGTGTGGTCCCTAAGGACATGCCCCACATAGAATATCTCAGCACCGCAATGGAATCTTGGGATGCCCTCACCGAAATATTCATTGGGAATGAAAGCATGAGAAGGAATAGTTATGATGCACTGAGTAACCAAGCTGAAGGTTTTTATATGATGGATGGCGAGGATCACGAGGATATGTATAGAAGACTCAAGTCAATATCCACCACATTTAGAAATCATGGTTCTACCCATGTTGATGACGCTTGGATCAAGAGAAAGTATGTTAGTGCACTTATGCCATTTAAGCCTACTGATTTGAAGAGCCTCCAAGGTAGACACAATTACCATCAAATGACTTCCAATGAGGTCATGCAAGAAATGGCAGCTTTCAAAGTTGTCGCCAAGAATTCCTAAGACACTCGTGCTCGAGCCATTAGAATGCAAAAGGGGATAAATGTGGCCTTGAAGGCAAATGTTGTTAAACAAGATGATGATGACTTTGAATCTATGGACTGTCCCGAGGATGTCAATAGGGCACATGGTGAATACATGGCATTTTATGCTAGATATTTTTGGAAGGACCCCGCCAAAGCCAAATCTGAACTTGAACGCAAGAACGAGTCAAAATGGAAAAAGGGAAAACGGTCCTAAACTGAGAACTTGTTTCAATTGTGGAGACCGGCTGCACTTTGTAGTTGAATGTCCTTATAAAAGTAGAGAATATAATGGAGGAAGTCTCATTCTCAAAGAAAAGTAAAAGGCTCCACAGAAGAAGCAATTTTTGAAGAATAATGCTCCATATAAGAAGCAACCAAAGATTATTTTGGTGGCTCAAGAGGAGTACTCATCCGCAAGCGAAGACGAAGAAGGTGATGATAGCTCACAAGAAATGGTTGCCATAGCCACCGCATCTACACCGACATCACTCTTCGACTCAGCAAATGAAAATGTCATGAACAAGAACGTCACTTGTCTTATGGAAAGAGGTTCCGAGGTATCATATTCCATCACTTCCTTTCCTAAGACTACGATGAATATTGATATGGATGATTCTACTAGTCTTAAGGTTAAGGAGGAAATTATTGCCTTGGATTATTTTATAACTAACCTGCAAGGTGGGCACAAAATATGTTTTGAGGCTCTTATGGATCAACTTGCTCAAAATGAAGAGCTTCTCGAAGAAAAGGGCAGAACTAAAAGAGGGGATGCAATGGAGATTGCTGTAGGGGTTCGTAGCATGGAAAACAAAAACCTTCTATTGCATGAACACAGAAAAGCCAAGATCTAATATACGAGATCGGTGCAACGAGTTCATAGAGTACTAACCCTTGAAGATCCAAAGCATTTAATGAGATCGGATTCTCGTGGTTGATGTAGTCGTTCACTTGCCGATCTCAAGATCGCAAAGATGATCCTTCCGGCACCATGTTCCGGTAGCACTTCCGTAGTCAGTCACATGTTCGGTACTCTATGAAGACCTTCCTCTCCCTTGTTCCAGCAGGCATCGGAGGTTGTAGATCTCCTCGCGATTCCAGCAACACGACAGTGTGGTGGTGGAGGTGGAGGAGTATATCCTGCAGGGATTCGCCTAAGCCGTAGTAGGTATGATGTATTTAGATAGGGCCTCGATGTCTAGGGTTTAGATGCCGAGGGGAGTAGGGTGCCGACAGCTAGGGCTAGGCGATGGCAAGGAGGGGCTAGGGCGCCAGTGGCTAGGAGCAAGCGGCGGCCTAGGGTTTTGGGGTGAGGGCCAAGGGGGTGCCTTACCCCTTGCTTATATGGGGGGAGAGGCGGCAAGGGGGAGGTCGAGTTCTCCCCCAACTCCCTTGTGGCCGACGGCTTGGGGAGGTGATACGTTGGAAACATATCTATAATTTTTGATGATCCATGCTTGTTTAGTATCTACTTTGCTTTACTTGTCCACACTTTGAGGTGCTTTTTACATGTTTTCTGGTACTAACCTATTAACAAGTTGCAAAAGTGCCAGATGCCTATTTTCTGCTGTTTTTGGTTTCAGAAAAGTTAGTAAAGAAATATTCTCGGAATTGTACGGGACGAAGGACAAAGTTAATTACTTTCTGTGGGGAACAAGAAGTCCAGAGGAGAGCCAGAGGGGCCGTCCAGAGGGGCCAGGCCCACCCCAGGCGCGGGTGGGCCCCACCCAGCACCTGGCTAGGGTTTGCAGCCCCTGGCCGCCTCCTCAGTCTCCCTCTTCGCCTATAAGAATCCCGCGATGCAGAAACCCTGAGTACCCGATCAGAAATCCACAAAACCATCTGTAGTCGCCGCCACCATTGTCCCTAGATCGGGGGATCTGAAGTTCTTCCCAGCACCCTGCCGGAGGGGAGATCATCCTGGAGGCCTTCTCTCCGGTATGATGCGTGAGTAGTTCCACCTTGGACTATGGGTCCATGTAGTAGCTATATGGTTGTATCTCCTCCTTTGTGATTTCATGTATAGATCTTGTGAGCTCCGTTCATGATCAAGATCTAATCTATTTGTAATCATGCATGTTGTGTTTGTGGGGATCCGATGGATATTGATATTATTATGTTGGTTTGATTAATGGTTTTGTCTTTATGATTCTATCATGTCTGTGTTGTTTGTGATCTTGCATGCTCTCTGTTGTTAGTAGCTATCTTGGCCAAGTAGTTGCTAGTGACTCCAAGAGGGGGTATTTATGCTCGATAGTGGGTTCATGCCTCTAGTTTCCAAGGGAAGTGACAATAATCTCTTCGGTTGTAGATGTGCTGTTGCTACTAGGGAGAAAACAACAGTCTCTTGTTCATGGAACATGTGGACTATTTACCTTACACACTTTGCTTAAAGCAGTTGCCTGTTGCTTGCAACTTAATACTGGAGGGGGTTCGGATGATAACCTGAAGGTGGACTTCTAGTCATAGATGCAGTTGGATGGCGGTCTATGTATCTTGTTGTATTGCCCAATCAACCTCATAGGATCTTTTTGACTAGTAATTGAATTGTTATGCCTTGCTCAGTTCCTGTCAATTGCCCTGTTGTAATTTGTTTACCCTTCATGCCATGTTGCTTATCTAAGGAGAGCACCTCTAGTGAACTATGGACCCCGGTCCCATCTTTACCATTAACACATCTTCCACTGTTACTTGTTTACTTGATGCAAACCATTACCTTCCACACCATACGTTTAATCCTTTGTTACAGCAAACCGGTGAGCTTGACAACCTCACTATTCGTTAGGGCAAAGTCTTGAGTTTGTGTTGTGCAGGTCTCCACATTGCTTGCAACACCTGTGTGACGTTTCCTTCCTCCTTATGGTTCGATAACCTTGGTCTCAACTGAGGGAAAACTTGTTGCTTGCTCTTCACACCTTGTGCTTGGGGTTACCAACGAAGTGCCACGTCGAGCACCGTTAAGTCTTTTCTGGCGCCGTTGCCGGGGAGGCTAAGGACGTCTTCACTAGGAGAGTCCTTCACTTCCTTTCTATTTACTTTGTTTTTAGTTTGCTTTGTTTCTTTTGCTTGGTTTTGTTTGCCTCTTTTCAAAAAAAACCCAAAAAAATTAGTCTAGTTTGGTTTGCTTGCTTTTTTCAAAAACACACAAAAAAAATTAGTTCCTGTTCTAGTTTCTACCATGTCTGGTTTTGGACCAATCTTTATTTAACCTATGTAGAAATCTCCACTTTTAAGCAAAAAAGTGAAGAAAGTTTTAAAGAAGCTTGGTCTAGAATCTCTGCTTTTCAGAGGGAAACTGAGCCTGAGGTGAGTCTCAGCTTGGTTATTGATAGTTTTTACCACGGTATTGCTCTTCGTTATAGATATGCTTTGGATGATGTGGCTGAGAAAGATTTGTTGCTATATACCGAGGACGAAGCTTTTGATGCCATAAAGAAATTAATCATGATTTATGGTACACCTGGCAAGTCTGATTCCTCTTTCACAAATATTTTTGTTAGGTTGAACACTCTTGAGACTAGTATTGCTGCTATGAATAGTTGCTATCACATGCTTAGGGCTTACCATGATTATGTTCCCATAAATTCTGAGCCTTCAAAGCGGTTTCCCACAATCAAAGATTCTATAAATACTACACTTTTTGATGCTCGCTGGGATATCATGTCTGAATTTTGTCTCATGCCTAAAGATATTTTTGATTCCTTGAGTCTTTGGGGGCTTATTGAAGGAGGAGAGGAAATCTCTCTTACCAACAATGCAACTATATTACCCATTGGAATAGCTGAGGGTGTGTTTACAAAAATCTCAGGGAAAATGGTGTCTATTGATTATCTTGTTATTAAATGTGTAGGCAAAGGACAAATCACACTTGGAAGATCTCTACTGAAACACCTTGGGACAATAATAGATGTGGGAAAAGGCATCATGCACTTTGCTCCCCCGGTAAGCAATCATATCTTCCCCAAGGAGAAAAATAAAGGTAAGAAAAGAAGGAACAAGAGGGGCAATGCTTCTTTTGAAAATACTTGATTCTTCTTGCTTCTTATGCCTAACTTAAAGGCGTTAAAGAAAAGTACTTGTTGGGAGATAACCCAAGAGTTTCCTTGAGTCTTGGAAGTCATTACTTCAGTAATGACCTCTCCTTATCCTTTTTGCTTCTTGTGCCAAGATAACCCAAGGGGTTCATAGCATGGAAAACAAAAAATTCTATCGCATGAACACACAAAAGCCAATATCTAATCTATGAGATCGGTCCAACAAGTTCATAGAGTCCTAACCCTCGAAGATCCAAAGCGTTTAATGAGATCGGATTCTCGTGGTTGATGTAGTCATTCACTTGCCGGTCTCGAGATCGCGAAGATGATCCTTGTGGCGCCGCGTTCCGTCAACACTTTTATAGTCGGTCACACATTTGGTACTCGACGAATACCTTCCTCTACCCTATTCTAGCAGGTGGCAGAGGTTGTAGATCTCCTCACGATTCCAGCAGCACGACGGTGTGGTGGTGGAGGTGGAGGAGTAGATCCTACAGGGCTTCGCCTAAGCCGGAGAAGGTATGGTGGATTTAGAGAGGGCCTCGGTGGTTAGGGTTTAGACGCCTAGGGGAGGAGGGTAGCGGTTCCTAGGGCTAGGCGGCGGCAAGGAGGGGCTAGGGCGCTGGCGGCTGGGAGCAAGCGGCGGCCTAGCCCCTCCTTGCCGCCGCCTAGCCCTAGGCACCGCTACCCTCCTCCTAGGGTTTTGGGGTGAGGGCCAAGGGGCGCCTCACCCCTTGCTTATATGGCGGGAGAGGCGGCAAGGGGGAGGCTGAGTCCTCCCCCCACTCCCTTGTGGCCAAAGTCTTGGGGAGTGAGGGGGAAACCTCTCCCTTATGGGTTTCCTTTCCCTCCTCCACTAGGACTTTGACTTTCCAAATTGGGACTTGACTTTTCAAATTAGAGTTTGACTATTCAAACTAGAGTTTGATTCTCACTTCCTAGTCTTAGCCGACTTGACCTAGGACACCATGCCGCATGCCCTACTAGGGAATGGCGCATCCATGTGTCCCCCTCCGGGGTGGTGGACCTTCTAGAACCTTCTAGAAGATTCCAGTGAAAACACCGAAAACATTTCTGAACCCCGGAATTGGACTTTCCTTATATGAATCTTATTCTCCGTGTGGGACCCCGGATTTATAGTCCAAGAATCCCCCTTATGCCTGCAATTCATGTTCCCATGATCAGTGAGCCGTGAGCATAACCGATGAGTATCATTACAACATCCAGAATGTAACGAGTACAAAACTAACATCTTTTCCATTATGGTATCCTTAATAGCGGAAGTCTTCAAGCGCAGAGCCCATGTCATGCCTTAACCTACAGGCGACTGACTGGGAAGACAGCCTAGCTCGCATAGACGTCAGCATCTCCATCATTTCTCTCGATCCTCTGAAAATCTGGCCAAGTAAATAGCCAGGGACAATGCCGGTGAGCGGTGAGTACTTTGAATGTACTCGCAAACCACCTTAAGAGAACAAATATAAAGGATATGCAATATTGATGTGGTAGTAGGAGGGCTCCATAATAGGTTCTATTATAAACTAGTTTCTTTTGTAGATATAGCATGTCTATATCTTTGTTGAATTTTTTGTAAAACATTTTGGAAACCTTTTTGAAAAGTTTTTGGAAAACACTAGGATTGGGTCACCCATTTGTTCTTCCTTTCGGTCATCCCATGACCAAACTCCTTTACTCCTTTTCCGACCATCCCATGGTCAAAATATTTCCAAAGCCTTTGCTTTTCCGAAGTCCTTTTTGAAATTAAAACCAGGATCGATCTACAACAACCTTCCCAACCGTACAGTACCATGGACACGGCTATTCAAATAGATTTACATTCTACAGAGGTTGTACACTTTACCCACACCATCCGGGTACCCTGCCCTGATCTACACAGATCGTGGGTCGAGTAACCGGTCAAGACTCTCCGGATGCCACTCTAGTATAGGCCCTACCCTATGAGTTGTTCCCCTCAACACCGGGATGTATGGATCCACGGACCAACCAAAGTGCCTACTGACTCCTCGAGAAGGGGCACTTTCAATGAGGGGATCATAGTATCGCCCGGCTGCTCCCGAGGGCAGTTCGCAATTCCTCCAGGTGACTACCTCGCAGTTGACCCTATATGTAAAGAACCCCAGCATCCGAGGGAGATGATCCCTTATAAGTAGTTGTGATAATTCCCATACCAGAGTAGCAAACTTCAAATTCAGCCTTGTCCTATTCTAGAGTAATGTGGTTGCACGGGTTAATTGTTCTAGCAAAACTGCAAAGAACCGTGTGCATTTTCGTAAACATTTTCCCTCCATCTTTCATCCAAACTTTTGTAAAACAAAACCTTTTGTCATTTCTCCAAACTTCTCTTGGAAGGTCAAGACTCACCAAGGTTTTCTCATAAAACATTTTTGTAAACTTTCTGGGGTCTTCCCATCCTACACTTTTACTTCGGCTAAAACGGGGTCTCCAAGGGGTTATGGTGTTAAACACCATCTACCATACTAGGGAAAATAGGTTCCATCAAGGGGTTGTACTTATTAGTACAAATGCATAATGGATTGGTGGACCCAAACCAATACCAGGTATAAAACATTATATATAGAAAACAATGCGCTTTCATAAACAGGTAAAAACATGCATAAGTGAAATAATAGGGCAAACGCTTATGAGCAAGAAGGTGGCTTGCATGATGATCATCAATATGGAAATATGTCCCTGGACTTCCTCTTAGAATACCTTAATAACTAATATAAATAACAACCAATGATACTTTGAGGCTCCTTCTTCTCGATGGCACACAATCGCAACTATCGCCGTTGTCGAGCAAACATGCAAACAAGCAAAGCCCCAATCAACACAAGGCATACAAGCATAAATACATACATCAAGCAAGGTACGCTACATATTTATAAACCAGTAGGTGTTGAGGATTTGGTTGTGGATACAAGGGGAAATGCTTTGGTTGCATTTGTGGATTTTCTATTTAAGATTTATAGTCCCAAACCACATAGATAAGGGGTTTTAGAGCAAGGCCAAGTTATGTATGATAACATTTTATAAAAATGATAACATCAGATAGTTATTGATAAAATGAAGCCAGCAAAAGTGGTTGCACTATTTTATCAATTACCATTGATTTATAATGGATTTTATAGTGATTAAAACTCTAGTTTGAGGAATTAATTCACCATAAGTGTTATGTAGGTCCAAAAATTATTTACTTGGATTATTAAGTAGTATTTTATGTACTTATTCAATAGGAGTTGGAATCAACTTTAAATATTTACCAAAATGCCCTCAGGAAATTCCTAAAGTATGTTCTGGTACATATTTGTCCTTTTTACCAGATTTAAACTATAAGAGATTTTGATGTGATTCCAAGGAAACAAGTTAGGAATTTTAAATACCTTTATTTATAAATTGTAATTGAAAGGATCGTATGGGCACCTAGAGGGGGGGGGTGAATAGGTGCTACTTCAAATTTTCTTCTTTTTCAAATTAAGGTTCGACAATAAGGTAATTCTCTAGATAATGCAACTAAGGTGAATTTACCTATATGACAAATATGCAAGAGATACCACAACACAAAGTAGTAACAAGTAAGTAAGGTGCGGTAAAGGATAGAGGTAACCGAAAAGTGGACGCGGAGACACAAGGATTTGTTTCCCGTAGTTCCTTCCTTTTGAGGGGAAGTACGTCTACGTTTGGAGAGGGGGTGGTTTCAAACCACCAACGCCACGAGAGGCCTCCCTTGTTCTCCGATGAATCTCACCCCAACGGGATCGATTCACCTTCCACTATATTGGCAACCTTTAAGGTGGAAGCCGGCACCGTTACAAGTTTGGGGCACACATCCACAACTTAATCGGAGGCTCCCAAATACAAGCAAGCTGTCAAAGCAATCAAAGACAAGCTTGTAAGAACAAAAACGAGAGCTAGGGTTTCCAACAAAACACTAGAGCAAAGGGGCCCTCAATGAAATGAGGGGGAAATGAAGATCTCTTTTGGTGAAGTAGTAGATCGGGGTCTCCTCCTTCGATTCTCCAAAGATCAAGGACTTTGGGTGGTTGGATGAGGAGATCTTGAAGATTTGAGTGGCTCCAATGGACTCCAATGGTGGGCAATGACTTTAATGTGCTGAGCAATTTGTCCCAAGGTAGGTGGAGGGGTATTTATACCCCTCCACGAAATATATGGCCGTTGGAGCATTTAATGACCGGTAGTACCGGTACTCAAGCGGTAGTACCGCTTGCATGCGGTACTACCGGTCCAGTACCGGACCAGGTACTGGAGGTGACCTTGTTCTTCAGTGTTCTTCAGTCTTTGGGCGGTACGCCCTTGCGGTACTACCCCCAAGCGGTAGTATCGGAGGTAGGAAGTGGTACTACCGGTTCGGGCGGTAGTACCGGTCCCAAGTACCGCTTGGTACTGACCAAAACGGAGAGGGGTGGGTGCTAGTCAGTATGCCGCGGTACCGACGAGCGGTACGACCGCCTCAAGCGGTAGTACCGCTTGTAACAAGCGGTACTACCGGTTGGGCCGGTAGTGCCGCTTCGTGGTATCGGTGGGTACTGACTAGTACGCATCCTTCTCTCTTTTGATCAGTGCCAACCGGTACAGGAACCGGTAGTACCGGTGTCAAGCGGTAGTACCGGTTGCAGATCCGGTACTACCGGTTGACACAGAAGTTTTTGCAAGGGGAAATGTTATGCCATAACTTGTGCCTCCTTTTATCAATCCTGTGATAAACTTAGTACACAGTTAAATCGATAAGTGTATTGTTATCAAACATCAAAATCCGAGGGATAGAAAAATGCTCTTTCAGTCTCCCCCTTTTTGGTGTTTGATGACAATACACTTTTGCAGGATGATTTTAACAATAGGCAAATGATATTTGTAAAATAGAGAAGAGACTCCCCCTAGATGTGTAGAGACAAACCTCCCCCTCTATTTTACAAACCCAACATGGGTACACAAGTATGGATACTAGCATTTGAGAACATACCTTTGCACAAAACATGTGATGAGGAATATATAGACAATAGATATTGCATAACATCACAAGATGGATCCAAAGAGATAAACCACATAGTCGCATAAGATGGATCCAACCACATAGTTTCACACGACATAAACCACATAGTCTCACAGGACATAAACACATAGTCTCACACATAAAATAGAGAGAAATCAAAGTTCACAAGCAATAAAGGATCAAAGAGAAGAACGAGCTTGTGACTTCCCATGCAACACCCATGCCTAAAGTGCAACTTCTCCCCCTTTGGCATCAAGACGCCAAAAAGGGACAAGTGCAGAGCTACCGCCCCAAAGGTCAATCATCATACTCCTCCTCCTCCTCCTCATCCTCATCCTCAAGGTCCTCCTCATCATCATACGTAGGTGGGGCGCGGTGCGAGGAAGAGACATCATCGTCCCAACGGCTGTGCTGAGAAATCCACTGATCTTCTGGAGTGATGTGAAGGGTTTCACGGCATAGTAAATCAAAAATTTCTACGGATGCGAACAGAGGGAATCCAAGATCTAATCTAGGAGATGCAAACAATGAGAGAGATTGGATTAGATCTTCATACCCTTGAAGATTCGCACAGCGGAACGTTCGTCGGAACGTGGGTGATGTAGTCGTACTCGCTTCTCCTCCTCGCGATCCGATCCGATCTAGCACCACAAGTGGCGGTGCCTCCGTGAGATGCACACGTGCAGCACCTCGACGTCTCCTCCTTCCTTGGTCCAGCAAGTATGGTGGAGAGATGGGTTGGATCTACAACGCGACCGGTGGTGTATATGGTGGAGAATTTCTGCAGCAGGGCTTCGCCTTACAAACAGTCAGGAGGGAGAGAGGAGGGCAGCAGGGCGGCTAGGGTTGGAGGGGAAGGTGTAGGGGGTTGGTGCGCCCCCAGCCCTCTATATATAGAGGGGTGGGCGCAGCCCTAGCCCCTCCCCCAAGCCAAGGCCGGCGGCCCCAAGGAGGAAGAGTGGGGGGCAAGGAACCCCCCTTCTAGAAGCTCTATCTAGAGTTTAAACCTCTCTTGGCCGGCTGGGCCCTATGGGGCCTTGTGCCCCTGGCCCAATGCGGCCAGGGCACTCCCTCATAGGCCCATGCCCCCTCCCGGAAGGTGGGGCTACGTTGGTCCCCTTCCGGAAGGTTCTAGAAGCTTCTGGTACAATACCGATTAACCCGGAACAATTCCGAACTCCAAAAACTGCACTGCCTTATATGAATCTTATTCTCCGGACCACTCCGGAACCTCTCGTGATGTCCCGGATCCCATCCGAGACTCCGAACAAAAACTCATAAACCAATTATCCAATCTATCCTAGCGTCGAGACACGTTAAGGTGTGACCCTGCGGGTTCGAGAATATGCAGACATGATCTTCTATCAATAATCAACAGCGGGGTCTGGAAACCCATATTGACTCCCACACATTCATCGATGATCATATCGGATGAACCACGATGCCAGGATTCAATCAATCCCATATATATATTCCCTTCGTCTCGCGATATTTTACTTGCCCGAGATTCGATCGTCGGTACCGTCATACCTAGTTCAATCTCGTTCACAGCAAGTACTTTACTCGTTCTGTAATCCGATATCACTTTGTGATTAACTCCTTAACCACATGCTTGCAAGCGGTGTTGATATCGATTACCGAGTGGGCCCGAAGTATATCTCTCCGACTTGGGAGGGACAAATCCCATCTCGATACATACAACCCAACAGATACTTTCCGATCACCTGAGAGACACCTTTATGATCACCCTCTCATAGGATGACGTTTGATGACCTCAAAGCTTTCTTCCGATACCAGGGAGTTGTATTATCTCATGGTCTAAGGAATACAATATTTGACATAAGAAAAGCTTCGCAAAGACGAACACGATGACACGATCTAATTGCTTCGCTTAGTTTGGGTCTGTCCATCATATCATTCTCCCAATGATATGATCTCATTATCAATTGACAACTCATGTCTATGGTTAGGAAACCTTAACCATCATTGATCAATGAGCTAGTCCATAGAGGCGTACTAGGGACACGGTGTTGTTCACAAACCACACAAGTATTAAAGTTTCCGCTTAATACAATTCTAGCATGGAATATAAACATTATCATGAACAAGAATTATAATAATAACATCTTTATTATTGCCTCTAGGGCATAATTCCAACAGTCTCCCACTTGCGCTAGAGTCAATAATCTAGTTTACATCTGGCAACAATCTCACACCCATGGCACTAAGGTGCTGATCATGTTTTACACGTGGAACAGGTTTAGTCAATGGATCTGCGACATTCAGATCTGTATGTACTTTGCTAATCTTCAGATCTCCATCTGCTATATAATCTCGGATTATATGAAACTTGCGGTTGATATGCTTGGTCTTTGGATGATATCTTGGTTCCTTAGCGAGTGCTATGGTTCCAGTGTTGTCACACAATATCTCCAGTGGGTCCAATGCACTTGGAACCACGCCAAGCTCAGTGATGAAGTTTCTGATCCAAACTCCTTCACTTGACGCTTCTGCAGCAGCCATGTATTCCGCTTCTACTGTAGATCCCGCGATCACGCTTTGCTTGCAGCTTCTCCAGCTCACAGCTCCTCCATTCAAAATATAAACGTATCCTGTCTGAGATTTGGAATCATCCTTGTCGGTGTCGAAACTAGCATCGACGTAACCTTTTACGACGAGCTGTTCATCACCCCCATAGACTAAGAACATTTCTTTAGTCCTATTTAGGTACTTTAGGATGTTCTTCACGGCTGTCCAGTGTTCCACTCCTGGATCACTTTGATACCTGCTCGTCAAACTAAGAGCATTGGACACATCCGGTCTAGTACATAGCATGGCATACATGATAGAACCTATGGCCGAGGCATAAGGCACTTTGCTCATAGCTTCCCTATCATTTACCGTAGCTGGACACTGAGCCTTTCTCAATATCTTACCTGACAACATAGGCACTGAACCTTTATTTGCCTTATCCATTCTGGACCTTTTCAGAACTTTGTCTAGGTATGTACTCTGGCTTAAAGCTATCAGGCGTCTTTGTCTATCTCTATAGATTTTGATGCCCAATATATAAGCAGCTTCACCTAGGTCTTTCATTGAAAAACACTTGTTCAAATAACTCTTCACATCGTTAAGCATGTTAATGTCATTTCCAATAATCAATATGTCATCCACATATAGTACCAGAAACGTCACCGAGCTCCCACTCACTTTCTTGTAGACACAAGCTTCGTAGCTATTTGGAACAAATCCAAAGCTCTTGATCACTTGATCAAAACGAAGGTTCCAACTCCGAGATGCTTGCTTCAGTCCATAAATGGAACGCTGAAGTTTGCATACTTTATCAGCATCCTTAGGATCGACAAAACCTTCGGGTTGCATCATATACAACTCTTCATCAATGTTGCCATTGAGGAAAGCAGTCTTGACATCCATCTGTCATATTTCATAATCATGAAACACAACAATTGCTAATAAAATCCGAATGGACTTAAACATCGCTACGGGAGAGAAAGTCTCATCGTAGTCAACACCTTGAACTTGTCGAAAACCTTTTGCGACAAGCCGTGCTTTATAGACGGTAACATTACCATCCGCGTCCGTTTTCTTCTTGAAGATCCATTTGCACTCAACGGCCTTTCGGTCGCTAGGAGGGTCCACCAAAGTCCATACTTGGTTTTCGCTCATGGATCCCAATTCGGATTTCATGGCTTCTAGCCATTTCTCAGAGTCTGGGCTCATCATTGCTTCCTCATAGTTCGTAGGTTCACTGTCTTCTACTAACAAGACAGTCAAGACAGGGTTGCCGTACCACTCAGGAGGGGCACGTGACCTTGTCGACCTGCGACGTTCAGTAGCAGCATCGTCCGAAGCTTCCTGATCCTTGTCATTAGCTTCCTCTATTGTTGGTGCAGGCGGCACTGGAACAATTTCAGGTGCTGCGCTACTCTCCAATTCAAGAGAAGGTTCAATAACCTCGTCTAGCTCTACTTTCCTCCCACTCACTTCTTTCGAGAGAAACTCCTTCTCAAGAAAGGAACCGTTCTTTGCGACAAACACTTTGCCTTCGGTTCTGTGATAGAAGGTATACCCAATAGTTTCCTTAGGGTATCCTATGAAGACGCATTTCTCCGCTTTGGGTTCGAGCTTGTCCGGCATCAACTTCTTGACGTAAGCTTCGCATCCCCAAACTTTAAGAAATGACAACTTAGGTTTAGCACCAAACCACAGTTCATACGGTGTCGTCTCAACGGATTTAGATGGAGCCCTATTTAAAGTGAATGCAGCGGTTTCTAATGCATAACCCCAAAATGATAACGACAAATCAGTAAGAGACATCATTGATCGGACCATATCTAATAGGGTTCGATTCCGGCGTACAGACACACCATTGCGCTGTGGTGTTCCAGGTGGCGTGAGTTGTGAAACAATTCCGCTTGCTTTAAGATGCGTGAGAAAATCATAACTCAAATATTCGTCCCATGATCGGATCGTAGAAACTTAATCTTTCTGTTACGATGGTTCTCCACTTCATTCTGAAATTCCTTGAACTTTTCAAACGTTTCAGATTTATGTTTCATTAAATAGATATACCCATATCTACTTAAGTCATCGGTAAAAGTGAGAAAATAGCGATATCCACCGCGCGTCGAAACACTCATCGGTCCGCATACATCGGTATGTATGATTTCCAACAAGTCTGTTGCTCGCTCCATCATACCGGAGAACGGGGTTTTGATCATCTTGCCCATGAGGCATGGTTCGCATGTGTCAAATGATTCAAAATCAAGAGACTCCAAAAGTCCATCAGAATGGAGTTTCTTCATGCGCTTTACACCAATATGACCTAGACGACAGTGCCACAAATAAGTAGTATTATCACTATCTACTTTGCATCTCTTAGCCTCAATGTTATGGATGTGTGTTTCATCCCTTTCGAGATTTAGAAGAAATAAACCATTCACAATAGGTGCATGACCATAAAAGATGTTACTCATATAAATAGAACAACCATTATTCTCCGATTTAAATGAATAACCGTCTTGCAATAAACAAGATCCAGAAATAATGTTCATGCTCAACGCAGGCACATATTAACACTTATTAAGGTTTAAAACTAATCCCGAAGGTAAAACTAAGGAGAGCGTGCCGACGGCCATCACATCAACTCTTGATCTGTTGCCAACGCGCATCGTCACCTCATCCCTCGCAAGCCGCCGTCTATTCCGTAGCTCCTGTTTCGAGTTACAAATATTAGCAACTGAACCGGTATCAAATACCAGGCACTACAACGAGGGCTAGTAAGGAAAACATCAATAACATGTATATCAAATATACCTTTGATGGTGCCAGCCTTCTTGTCCGCTAAGTACTTCAGACAGTTGCACTTCCAGTGACCCTTGTCCTTGCAATAGAAGCACTCAGTGTCCGGTTTAGGACCAGACTTGAGCTTCTTCTCAGCAGGGGCAACGCGCTTGCCGTCGCCTTTCTTGAAGGGCTTCCTTGCACCCTTACCTTTCTTGAAGGTGGGGGGCTTGTTGACCATCAACACATGATTATTCTTTTTGATGTTCACCTCCGCTACTTTCATCTTAGCAAAGAGCTCAGTGATCATATCAGTGGAACCAATCTGATTGTGATCAACTACAAAACTTTTGTAGCTAGGAGTGTCAATCTTGAGCTCCTCTGGAATCTTGCAGTCCAGTTGCTCAAGGCGTTGAGTGTAGCCCGTCATCTCAATGGCGTGCTCACTAACGGAACTCCCTTCCTCCATCTTGTAGTTAAAGAATTTCTTAGAGATCTCATATCTCTCAGAACGGGCTTGAGTCTGAAACATGTTTTTCAGCTCCTCGAGAATCTCAAAGGGCCCGGCGAACTCCTCAAAATGATTTTGAAGATCCGATTCCATAGCATACAACATGGCGATCTTAATCAAATCATAATCATCCTTGCGCGACTGATAAACAACTTTTTCATCAGCCGGCGCATCTATAGCAGGGGCGTCACCTAGCGCTTTCTCAAGGACATAGTCCTTTTGTCCGCCAGCGAGAATGATTCTCAGAATGCTGAACCATTTGGTGAAGTTAGACCCATTGTTTCTAAGCTTTTCTATCTCAGCAAAAACGTTGAAGTTGAAGTTGGACTTGTCCATGTGATCTACAGTATTTGCAAGTATAATTTAGACTATGTTCATGATAAATAGTTCAACTTAATCAAATTACTAGATGAACTCCCACTAAATTCAACATCCCTCAAGTTGTTTAGTGAACACGATCCAAATTCACCACACCTAATCCGATCATCACGAGAAGAGATGTGGTTTCAATGGTGGACAACGAAGTGTCGATCATATCATTCATATGACTCATGCTTAACCTTTCGGTTCTTGTGTTCCGAGGCCATGTCTGTACATGCTAGGCTCGTCAAGTTAGACCCAAGTATTTCCGCGTGTGCAAAACTGGCTTGCACCGTTGTATGTGAGCGTAGAGTCTATAGCACCCGATCATCACGTGATGCTTGGACACGACGAACTTTCGCAACGGTGCATACTTGGGGAGAACACAGTTTTTATCTTGATCTTTAAGTGAGGAATCATCTTATAATGCTACCGTCGCGATCTAAGCATAATAAGATACATAAAAGGATAAACATCACATGCATATAACTTTATGTGACATGGTATAGCCAATCTTCGCGCAATGATCTCCATCTTGTGCGTTCCGGCATGATCTCCATCACTCCACCATGATTTCCTCCACCACGAATAGCAACTACAACTATTGCTAACTACTTAGCGATAAAGTAAAGCTATTACATGGCGTATAAGAAGTTGACTCGCAGGTCATACACAATTATAAAGACAACCATATGGCTCCTGCCGGTTGTGTACTCATCGACATGCAAGTCGTGAAACATTACAAAACATAATCATCGCATACAATATACACATCACATCTTGGGCCATACCATATCACAGAAAACACTCCCTGCAAAAACAAGTTAGACGCCTTTACTTTGTTGTTGCATGTTTTACGTGGCTTATGGGAGTAGATGCTAAGAACGATTCTTACCTAAGGAAAGCCACAACGGTGATATTATGGTTGCCAAACTCCGGTGTTAATCCCATGACAACTATAGTGAGAGAAACTGACATCCACCAGCCGCATGTGTGGAACAAGCCACACGTCAAGTGCGGAGCCGGTCTCGCGAACGACGTCGCGTAAGGTTGGCCTGGACCGCTTCAATCTCACTATCCCGCGTCATAATAAGAACACAAACAAGAGGCTTGCAACAGAAAACATCAACGCCCGCAACAACCATGTTGCGTTCTACTCGTGAAACACATCTACGCATAGATCTAGCTCTGATACCACTGAAGGGTTTCGCGGCATAGTAAATCAAAATTTTCTACGGATGCGAACAGAGGGAATCCAAGATCTAATCTAGGAGATGCAAACAACGAGAGAGATTGGATTAGATCTTCATACCCTTGAAGATTCGCACAGCGGAACGTTCGTCGGAACGTGGGTGATGTAGTCGTACTCGCTTCTCCTCCTCGTGATCCGATCCGATCTAGCACCACAAGTGGCGGTGCCTCCGTGAGATGCACACGTGCAGCACCTCGACGTCTCCTCCTTCCTTGGTCCAACAAGTATGGTGGAGAGATGGGTTGGATCTACAACGCGACGGCGTGGTGTATATGGTGGAGAATTTCTGCAGCAGGGCTTCGCCTTACAAACAGTCGGGAGGGAGAGAGGAGGGCAACAGGGTGGCTAGGGTTAGAGGGGAAGGTGTAGGGGGTTGGTGCGCCCCTAGACCTCTATATATAGAGGGGTGGGCGCAGCCCTAGCCCCTCCCCCAAGCCAAGGCCGGCGGCCCCAAGGAGGAAGAGTGGGGGGCAAGGAAACCCCCCCTTCTAGAAGCTCTATCTAGAGTTTAAACCTCTCTTGGCCAGCTGGGCCCTATGGGGCCTTGTGCCCCTAGCCCAATGCGGCCAGGGCACTCCCTCATAGGCCCATGCCCCCTCCCGGAAGGTGGGGCCACGTTGGTCCCCTTCCGGAAGGTTCTAGAAGCTTCCGGTACAATACCGATTAACCCGGAACAATTCCGAACTCCAAAAACTGCACTGCCTTATATGAATCTTATTCTCCGGACCACTCCGGAACCTCTCGTGATGTCCCGGATCCCATCCGAGATTCCGAACAAAAACTCATAAACCAATTATCCAATCTATCCTAGCGTCGAGACACGTTAAGTGTGTGACCCTGCGGGTTCGAGAATATGCAGACATGATCTTCTATCAATAATCAACAGCGGGGTCTGGAAACCCATATTGACTCCCACACGTTCATTGATGATCATATCGGATGAACCACAATGCCAGGATTCAATCAATCCCATATATATATTCCCTTCGTCTTGCGATATTTTACTTGCCCGAGATTCGATCGTCGGTACCGTCATACCTAGTTCAATCTCGTTCACAGCAAGTACTTTACTCGTTCCGTAATCCGATATCACTTTGTGATTAACTCCTTAACCACATGCTTGCAAGCGGTGTTGATATCGATTACCGAGTGGGCCCGAAGTATATCTCTCCGACTTGGGGGGGACAAATCCCATCTCGATACATACAACCCAACAGATACTTTTCGATCACCTAAGAGACACCTTTATGATCACCCTCTCATATGATGACGTTTGATGACCTCAAAGCTTTCTTCCGATACCAGGGAGTTGTATTATCTCATGGTCTAAGGAATACAATATTTGACATAAGAAAAGCTTCGCAAAGACGAACACGATGACACGATCTAATTGCTTCGCTTAGTTTGGGTCTGTCCATCATATCATTCTCCCAATGATATGATCTCATTATCAATTGACAACTCATGTCTATGGTTAGGAAACCTTAACCATCATTGATCAATGAGCTAGTCCATAGAGGCGTACTAGGGACACGGTGTTGTTCACAAACCACACAAGTATTAAAGTTTCCGCTTAATACAATTCTAGCATGGAATATAAACATTATCATGAACAAGAATTATAATAATAACATCTTTATTATTGCCTCTTGGGCATAATTCCAACATGATGTTGTTCTCGGATCCCTCGGAGATGGTCAACCCTTGAGCAGTCATCAGTTCCTTCTGACGAGCATAGGCTTTCTTTGCAGACACGTGCGCCTCATACATGCGCTTCTGGTTGTCAACCTGGAAGCAGAAGATCATCTTGAGCTTGACCTCCATCCTTTTGGCCCAAGAGGGCTTGGCGTTCTTGCGGCGAGAGACATCATAGTCAGTGTCACGACCACTGTCAGCATGCTCAGAGTCATCCTCATACTCATCCTCATCCTCCTCACCTGGCGCAGCGCGAGGTTTCGCATGGGTCTTGATCTTGAGTGCCTTAGGCTTATGCACAATGAGAGAGCGAGTGGAGAGCGTCCTAGCAATGACGGGGCACTTGGATACAATGAGGGCCATAATGTAAGGAGCAAATGGTGGAACCCTCCGAGTGTGTGCAGCAGCAACCATTTCATTCCAAATGAAGTCTGTCACATCAAGAGGTTGGCCTGATTCTCTGTTGAGGAAGGTGTTGAACAGCAAGTTAACGGAGAACCCATGTATCTCGTCCTTGTTGCCCGCACGAGGAGCAACAGTCTCACGGAAAATGCGATGAAGAATGTCATATGTGGGGAGGAGATCCTTGATCTTGCCAGCAACCCCACGGCCTCGAATATACAAAGGTGTGAGAACATCCTTTTTGGAGGGATGCTCCCGCATGTGACAGCGGAAACCACAAGGAACGTCCCGGCCGCGGTCCTCATACCCCAAGATAGCAGCAAACTCCGCAAGTGTAGCTTCCTTGACAGCACCTTGAGTCATCCAGGTAATCTTCCGATTGCGGCTATTGTGGAAGTGTGCAGTGGCATAAAACTGGCAGATGAGTAGGGGATCATAGTCATGCTGAAACTCCATAATGGGAAGCATGTCAAGGTTTGAGCAGATTTCCTTAGCTTCAGCAAAGTAGGCAGAGTTCTTGTCAATGTGTCCCATGTCAAGCCACTGCTGAGGCACCACCAGCTGGATATTGGTCAACAGAACCTCATGATACACACGCTCTTGGAAGTCATCATAGAAAAGACTGTCTGCCCTTGACTCGCTCCTGTTGCGGGAGTATGCATTGTCCACCCGGAGAGCCCTAAAGTCTGCCTCAGAGATGTCTGAAAGTTTCTTTGACCCAGATGGCCCAGAGCTGAGACTCTTGGTATGCCCAGTGGAAGGGGGGCGAGAGGGAGGGGCTCTGCCACGCCCAGCTGAGCGCTTGGTAACCCCTTCACGACCCCCACGACCACCTCGATTGGTAGGCAACTTGGAACGGTGTCTTGGCTGTGGCATAACTTCTTCCTCAGACTCAGTCTCTTCCTCAACAATATCACGGTCAGACTTGGAGCGCTTGCGTGCACCCCGAGAACCACCTGCATCTGTGAAAGAACGAGGGAGGATAACAAGGAGATAAGGACACAAGAATCAAGAAGAAGAAACCACGAGAATCTACAATTTGGGAAGAATAATGTGGTCAGAGTGGACCGGTACTACTGGACCTGACGACCGGTAGTACCGCTTGCAAGCGGTAGTACCGGAAAAAGTTCTGGTACTACCGGTTGAGCGGCACACCAGTTGTCAGATCTGATGGGAACGACCCAAATTGACGGTATGAACTACTAAATTGAAGATTCTACGCGGTAACAAGGAATAATATGGCAGTACAACCTTGCAAGTAGTCAATTTCTCCACAAATCTAAGCCAAAACCTAGATCTAATGGGGAAATCAAACAAGAAGAGAAGGGGCGGTTGTACCGGGATCCATGGCGGTGGAAAGTAGGGGGAGCCCGCCTAGAGGCCGAATCCAAGGAGAATCCGGAGAGAGGAGGGCGCGGCAGGGCTCCGGTGGCTTCAAAATTGCCGGTGGCGGCGCAGGTTAGAGTGGAGGGCGTGGGAAATAATGAGGCACCGAGGGGTGCCTCTCCCCACGCGTCCAATATATACCTGGAACCTTCAACCGGTAGTACCGGTTGTTGGAGCGGTACTACCGCTTGGAAGCAGTAGTACCGGTTCCACGACCGGTAGTACCGGTGACCGGTAGGACCGGACATGCGGGCGGTAGTACCGTTCCTGGAGCAGTTTTGCCAGGAGACGACTTGGGAACTTCCCAGGTCCGGTAGTACCGCTCGCACATCCGGTAGTACCGGTCCCATCTGAGTCCAAAGCCAGGGATCAAGGATGATTCTTGTGCGGATAGAGAGAGGGTTTTCGTGAGAGAGTACGGAGGCTTGGGTTAAGACAAGTGAGCTGAGAAGCACATGCACTCTAAAAGCAAAGGAAGAAACAAATAAATACCAAACTAGAGTGCATGAGGCTAAGAACGATGATGACACTTCAAATAGATGACAATCATGAGAGAAGACCAAATCAACTAAGTGACAAACATGAGTAAGCACATCAACCTCTCGATTGAGAGGGGGCGGTGGCCTAGGCCACCATATTTGAGTATACTCGGCTTGGCACCACAAAGATATATCTTGGGTCCATTACCGAAACTCATCATTGAGCTCACATATCACAAAATGATATTAAGAGGAATGATTTTGTTTAATTTGCGCATAATGGGGGGAGGGATAGTCCAATCAATTAGGACCGCACTCCCCCTATGTCCATGCCTACACCTAAACCAAACATGGGTCAAGTATTAGGTGAGAGTGCAAGATAATCAAGTCAAACTCCTAGAATCTACGATATTTAGTTCATTCCTCAAGAAGCAAAACCTTGCTTCATCAAGTGGCTTCGTGAAGATATCGGCAAGTTGATCTTTGGTTGATACATATGATAGATCAATATCACCTCTAGCAACATGATCTCTAATAAAGTGATGTCGAATCTCAATATGCTTTGTCCTTGTGTGATCCACCGGGTTGTATGCAATCTTGATGGCACTTTCATTGTCACATAGAAGAGGCACTTTGTCACAATGGACACCGTATTCCTTTAAAGTTTGCCTCATCCATAGCAATTGGGTGCAAGCACTAGCAGCAGCAACATACTCGGCTTCGGCGGTGGAGAGAGATATACAATTTTGCTTCTTAGAAGACCAACATACCAAGGACCTTCCAAGGAATTGGCAAGCCCCGGATGTTGATTTTCTATCATCCTTGTCTCCCGCCCAATCCGAGTCCGTGTATCCACAAAGAGCGAATGTTGAGCCTTGAGGGTACCAAAGACCATAAAATGGGGTATGAACTAAATATCGAAAGATTCTCTTGACCGCCATTAAATGGCTTTCCTTAGAAGCCACTTGATATCTTGCACACACACCTACACGCAACACAATATCGGGTCTAGATGCACAAAGGTAAAGCAAAGAACCAATCATAGACCGGTATACCTTTTGATCCACATCTTTACCATTTGGATTTTGTTCTAGATGAGTCTTTGTTGCCATGGGAGTTGGGGCTCCATTCAAATCTTGCATTTTGAATCTCTTGAGCATATCTTGAGTATACTTGGCTTGATTGAAGAATGTTCCTCCTCCAACTTGCTTGATCTCAAAGCCAAGGAATACTTTCAACTCCCCCATCAAGGACATCCGGAACCTACTAGTCATAAGCTTTGAGAATTCATCATTAAAAGCTTTGTTAGATGAGCCAAAGATAATATCATCAACATAGATTTGGCATACAAAAAACTCCCCATTAACCCTCTTAGTAAAAAGAGTGGGATCGATTTTCCCAACCTCAAAGCCACGGTCAAACAATAACTCTCTAAGGTGCTCATACCACGTGCGTGGGGCTTGCTTGAGCCCATAGAGCGCCTTATCAAGTTTGTAGACATGGTTTGGGAAGTTGGGGTCCTCAAATCCCGGGGGTTGCTTAACATATACCAATTCATTTAAAGGACCATAAAGGAATGCACTTTCTACATCCATTTGTTGCAACTTAAAGTTATGATGTGCCGCATAAGCAAGAAGGATACGGATGGACTCAAGGCGAGCCACGGGTGCATAAGTCTCTCCATAATCAATGCCTTCAATTTGGGAATAACCTTGTGCAACCAATCTAGCCTTGTTCCTTACAATGATCCCATGCTCATCTTGCTTGTTCTTGAATATCCACTTTGTTCCAATAACATTGCGGCAATCTTTTGGCTTCTCAACTAACTTCCACACTTTGTTTCTCTCAAAGTTGTTGAGCTCTTTGTGCATAGCTTCTAACCAATCCGAATCTTCAAGGGCTTCCCACACTTTCTTTGGTTCAATCATGGAGATGTGTGCTTGGTGTTCACTGAACCTCTTCAATTGTGCTCTTGTGGAAATTCCTTTCCTTAGATCTCCAACAACATTTTGGAGGGTGTGGTCTCTTAATTCCAACATTCTTTCTTTTCTAGCTTCGCGACGAGCGTGGATCTCCTCATTGTTTCTTGGGGGAACCTCTTAATCATTTTGATCCTCGTCTTGACCATCAACTTGACCTTGATCATCATTGGAGTCTTCCTCTGCATTGGGAGGCACGGATTGACCTTGGTCTTGATCAAGTGCTCTTATAGCCTCAATTTGAGCTTGTCTCAAAACAGTTTGGATGGATCTTCCTTGACAAATTGACTTGGCACCCTTTGACTAGAGTTCACACATTGATCACTATGTTGAGGGTCCACATCTTGTCTTTGGCTTGAGTCAATGTCCTCCTTGGTAGATGGAGCATGTTGAGGTTGTGACGATGAGGGCTCCACTCGAGTGGAGCATAGTTCTTCTCGATCCGCCATAAGGGGTTCCTCAATGGGGCGGATATAACCCACACCCATTCTTCCTATGGCATCCTGAGGCATTTCATCATCTGCATCACAAGCATCAACACGCCCCCCTTGGGTACCATCATATTCTTTGAAGGTCACACTACAAGATTCTATGACGGCTCCGGAGAGCTTGTCATAGATTCTATAAGTGTGAGATTCGAGACCATAGCCAACAAAAATACCCTCTAATGCTTTAGATTCAAATTTAGACAAACAAACACCTTTGATGAGATAGAAACACTTACAACCGAACACCCGGAAATAAGATATGTTGGGCTTGTTACCGGTAAGTATCTCATATGGAGTCTTGTTGATTTTCTTGCGGAGGTAGAGCCGGTTTGAAGCATGGCAAGCGGTGGAGACGGCTTCGGCCCAGAAGTTGTATGGAGATTTAAACTCCGCCAACATGGTCCTAGCCATCTCAATAAGAGTCCGGTTCTTCCTTTCGGCCACACCATTTTGTTGAGGGGTGTATGCAGCGGAATATTGATGTTTAATCCCCTCATCACTAAGAAAGTCATTCAAGGTGTAGTTCTTGAACTCGGTGCCGTTGTCACTTCTTATAATCAACACGGGAACATTGTGTTGTCGTTGAACCAAGTTGATGAAGTCGATAAAAGTCCTTTGAATTTCACTCTTCAACTTGAAGAAATAAACCCAAGAGTATCTTGAGAAGTCGTCAACAATCACCAAACAATATTTCTTCCCACCAAGACTTGCATGAGATGGAGGACCAAATAGGTCCACATGAAGGAGTTCCAAGATCTTGTTAGACTTGATTTGGTTCGTGGGCTTGTGAGGAGCGTCATGCATCTTCCCTAGAACACATGCCCTGCAAACACGATCTTTGGCAAAGGAAACATTTTCTTTTAGTCCAACAATATGACCCTCTTTATGGAGACTTTGCAAAGTTATCATATTGACATGGGCTAGTCGGCGGTGCCATAGCCAACCCACATCGGCCTTCCCGTATAAGCACATCGGACCTGCAGTGGCTTGCCCCGAAAAGTCCACCACATACAAGTCATTTTCGATGTACCCAACGAAAGCGACCTTGAGAGACTTGCTCCACATGAGGAACACAATATCATTATCAATAAAGACGACAAAGCCCATCTTTCCAAGAGCACGGACAGAAAGTAAATTGTATCCAAGGGTTTCAACAAGCATGACGTTCACGAGTGTAATGTCGTGAGCCACCACAACCTTGCCGAAACCCATTACCGTAGATTTTGACTTGTCGGCATATGTGACGGTGATTTGATCTTCATTTGGCACCAAGTCCTTGACAATAGACGAGCTTCCGGTCATATGACTAGTGCAACCACTATCGATCACCCATTTTGAGCCTCCGGAAGCATAAGTCTACAAAAGATCAAGCTAGTTTTTAGGTACCCATTTTTCAATGGGTCCTCTTTTGTTAGCAACAAGGGTCTTGGGAACCCAAATAGACCAAGCAATATAACCATCATAAGGACCAACATATTGTGCATACACATCACCATAGTAATCACGCATTAGAACATAGTGAGGGTTAGCACTTCCCGCAAAATCATCATGAGACATAGTTTTGCCATTTGTGGTCTTACTTTCCACAATGGTCTTGTTGGTCTATTGTGCGGGCTTGTCCTTCTTCTTCTTATTGTTTTTCTTCTTTGTTTTGGATACAAAACCAATGCCCCCTTTATCACCACTACGCCTTTGCTTGCTCAATAGATCATCAATAGACTTGTTGCCTTGTGGAAATGTGGCCTTCGCAAGCTCCCCCTTCAACCTAGCATTCTCTTCAAGGATAGTTGTGCTACTAGATGGAATTAAGTTACTAGGTGAAGGAATATTGGCCAATTGAGTTTGAAGTGTTTCATGGGACTTTGTGAGAGACAAGAGTTCACTCTCGAAGACCTTGTGGGCCTTGTTGAGCAAGCTAAAATCCTCGGCAAGTTTTTCATGAACCACACCAAACTCAATCTTGTCCTTTTTAGCACGTTTGTATTTAGCAATAGCATGATCACGCTCTTTGATGAGTTTGTTAACAATGATGTCATTGGCCTCATCAAGCCCTTCAAGCTTTGACTCAAGAGACAACCTAGTCTCTTGTTCTTCTTCTAGAGCATTTCTCAAAGCCTCTAGTTCAATCATATGTTCATGCCCAAGTTTACATCTAACATCTAGAAGCTCTTGAGTATGGGAGAGTTGATCTAAGATGTTCCCAAAATGTAGCTTAGCATCACCTTCTAGGTTAGTCATGAACTCATCAAAGGCAACTAATTCCTTTTTAACATCAAGAGACATTTCATCATCACATTCATCATTATCTAATTGAGTAGAGTGGGATGATGATGATACCTCCGTTCCTCTTGCCATAAGGCAAGTGACGTTCTTGGTGGAAGAGTTCTCATTTGGAGAATCGAAGAGTGAGAGTGTCGGAGTATAGGTGGTGGCTAGAGCAGCCACACCATGCGAAGTTTCATCTTCCTCATCTTCATCATCTTCATTGTCGGAGGAGTATTCTTCATGAGTGATCAAAACAATTTCTCCCGACTTCTTGTTGACGGGATTCTTCTTGATGAAGGGTTTCTTGTAAGGTGCCTTGAGAGTCTTCTTCAACACAAGCTTACCACCGTTATCCTCTCTCTTCTCATAGGGATAGCTTGCCACAAAGTGATAGCGGTCACCACAATTAAAGCAAGTTCTCAACCTAGTGGTATTCTCTCTTTTCCCATTTGGATTGCTTCTTCGTTGCATTTCCATCTTGGCCTTGGCGGGGTTCTTCCAAAAGTTCTTTGCGTAGAAAGCCATATATTGACTATGAGCAATCTTGACGTCATCGGGATGGTCCAAGGAGAGGCCTTCATCACTATCATCTTCATCTTCAAAGTCCACAACTTTGGCCTTCAAAGCAACATTGACCACATTGCTCATACCGAGGGCACGAGCACGGGCATCTTTGGCATTCTTGGCGGTGACCTTGAAAGCGGCCATCTCTTGCATAACTTCATTTGAGGTCATGAGATGATAGTTGTGTCTTCCTTGTAAGCTCTTCAAGTCGGTGGGCTCAAAAGGCATGAGTGCACTCACATATTTCCTTTTTATCCATGCATCATCCACATGTGAGGCACCCACATTTCTAAAAGCGGTGGCGGTGGTCTTGAGCCTTCGATACATGTCTTCGTGATCTTCACCTTCTTTCATGTAGAAACCTTCGGCTTCATTGCTTAGAGCATCATATCTGTTCCTCCTCATACTCTCATTTCCAACAAACAACACAGTGAGAGCATCCCAAGCTTCCTTGGCAATGCTAAAGTGCTCAATGTGTGGATAATCCTTTGTTCCCAATCCTTGTTGAATCATATGCAAAGCAGTGGCATTGAGTTGACTATTGACAACCTCTCTTCTTGTCAAGTTGTTTGGATCCCCAATAAAGAGTCCATGCTCGATGATGTTCCATAGTTCAATGCATGAGCTGCACATATGAGTTCTCATTAGTGATTGCCATTGAGCAAAAGTAGCAGACTCTTCTAGCTTAGGTGGGTCACCTCTATTGTACACATGAGGGTGAGGGATGGGAGGATCAGGAGAGTACCAAGAATCACGGTGCTCGCCCTTCCCCCCATCAAGTCATGTGGAGGAATTAGCATTGTCTAGTTTATCCCCTACCACCATACCTTCGGGGGATACCGGAGTATTCCCTTTAGGTATGGATGGTAGTTCCTCTTGAGGAGATGGGGGTGATGAGCCATCTTTGTCTTTAAGAAGTTGCTCAAGCATCTTCTTGACTTTGTTGACCAAGGAAGAGCTCAATCTTGTTTCCAAGTTTCTGAGATCTTCCATGGTCACCGGGGTTGACTCACTACCACCATCCCCATCTTGGCTACCCATATTCTCTTAGGCGGTAAAGCCCGAATAAAGAGCCGAGGCTCTGATACCAATTGAAAGGATCGTATGGGCACCTAGAGGGGGGGGTGAATAGGTGCTACTTCAAATTTTCTTCTTTTTCAAATTAAGGTTTGACAATAAGGTAAATTCTCTATATAATGCAACTAAGGTGAATTTACCTATATGACAAATATGCAAGAGCTACCACAACACAAAGTAGTAACAAGTAAGTAAGGTGCGGTAAAGGATAGAGGTAACTGAAAAGTGGACGCGGAGACACAAGGATTTGTTTCCCGTAGTTCCTTCCTTTTGAGGGGAAGTACGTCTACGTTTGGAGAGGGGGTGGTTTCAAACCACCAACGCCACGAGAGGCCTCCCTTCTTCTCCGATGAATCTCACCCCAACGGGTTCGATTCACCTTCCACTATATTGGCAACCTTCAAGGTGGAAGCCGGCACCGTTACAAGTTTGGGGCACACATCCACAACTTAATCGGAGGCTCCCAAATACAAGCAAGCTGTCAAAGCAATCAAAGACAAGCTTGTAAGAACAAAAACGAGAGCTAGGGTTTCCAACAAAACACTAGAGCAAAGGGGCCCTCAATGAAATGAGGGGGAAATGAAGATCTCTTTTGGTGAAGTAGTAGATCGGGGTCTCCTCCTTCGATTCTCCAAAGATCAAGGACTTTGGGTGGTTGGATGAGGAGATCTTGAAGATTTGAGTGGCTCCAATGGACTCCAATGGTGGCAATGACTTTAACGTGCTGAGCAATTTGTCCCAAGGTAGGTGGAGGGGTATTTATACCCCTCCACGAAATATATGGCCGTTGGAGCATTTAATGACCGGTAGTACCGGTACTCAAGCGGTAGTACCGCTTGCATGCGGTACTACTAGTCCAGTACCGGACCAGGTACCGGAGGTGACCTTGTTCTTCAGTGTTCTTCAGTCTTTGGGCGGTACGCCCTTGCGGTACTACCCCCAAGCGGTAGTACCGGAGGTAGGAAGCGGTACTACCGGTTCGAGCGGTAGTACCGATCCCAAGTACCGCTTGGTACTGACCAAAATGGAGAGGGGTGGGTGCTAGTCAGTATGTCACGGTACCGATGAGCGGTACGACCGCCTCAAGCGGTAGTACCGCTTGTAACAAGCGGTACTACCAGTTGGGCCGGTAGTGCCGCTTCGTGGTACCGGTGGGTACTGACTAGTACGCATCCTTCTCTCTTTTGATCAGTGCCAACCGGTACAGGAACCGGTAGTACCGGTGTCAAGCGGTAGTACCGGTTGCAGATCCGGTACTACCGGTTGACACAGAAGTTTTTGCAAGGGGAAATGTTATGCCATAACTTGTGCCTCCTTTTATCAATCCTGTGAAAAACTTAGTACACAGTTAAATCGATAAGTGTATTGTTATCAAACATCAAAATCCGAGGGATAGAAAAATGCTCTTTCAGTAATTACCCTTTTTGGATTTAAAAAACTACTGGGGTGATTTTATTAATGAAATACTCCTTAGAATAGTTTTATTTATCAAAAATTATCCAGATCTCAATAAATTATTAGCTTCTAGGGTTTGAAGTATATTGATGTGCCTAGGACCTAGGAGTTGGAATTAGGTCAATTATGTTTATGGTTTGACCTAGAGAAATTATTAAATTCATAAACATATTGTTTTTGTTATTTTTATTGCTGGCAAACCATAGTTTACCTTGGCATGGGACCAATTGTATTGGTTGGGTATTTCAATTATCATCCATCGGAGTTTGGGTTCAACCCATTTGGCTTTACTAAAGCTCCTGGAACTCAATATTAGTGATAAGGATAGATCTTAGTAGAATAATTTCCAGGAATTATCCATTGGGCATTTTGTCTAGCTTTTGGTTTTGCATGTTGAGGAAGACATGGGGTTATAAGTATAAATTTGTATTTGTCCATAATATGGGATTATATATTTTTGTTTGGATTTAATCCTCAGGGCAAGGTTTCATATCCACAGGAAAAAATAGAAGAAAAAGAGGGTACTGGGATGGATCTGAACAGAGACGGGCCGCACGGGAGAGATTCGGCCCACCCGGAGGGGCTGCTCGCGCGAGGAATAGCCAGCTGCCGACCTGGCGGGGCCGGCCCTAGTGCGACCAGGGGTGAAGGGGTACGGGTTGCTCTCGGCCCTCTAATTAGGAGGGGATCGACGGCTTAGAGCTGTCATCGACCTCGCGCCTGCCATGGCAGAGACAGAACCCTAGGGGAGTAGGGAGCGGTCGAGGGGAGCTCACCTGGGGGTGGATAGGCGACACCAGCGAGTCAGGGTGATCCGGTGGTTCCTGGAGATTTCAGTGATGGGTGGTAGGGGTCGTCTTTGCTTCTGAAGATGGCCCGCATGAAGGCGCCCGAGGGAGTAGTGCCCTAGTTCGACGACGACAACGGTAGGGGCGATCCTGGACAAGAAGATGGCTAGGGTTAGTAGAAAAAGAGCAAGTAGAGTCTAGGGATGAGACATGCAAAGGGAGAGGGGGAGTATAGAGAGGGCCTTGCTCGATTTTTGAGAGAGCCGAAGCTTCTCTCTTCTTCTTCCTCCGGGCAGGGATGAGTAGGGGGAAGGGAAGAGGAGCTCTGGGAGGGTAGTGGAGGGGTGAGGGGGAAAATGAGGGGAAATGATGGGCAGGTGGGTGCTCTGCCCTTTATACCAAGAGTCAAGGGTTTACCATGGATTATGTCCATGGGGGACAATGGGGAAGAGCAAAACTAGGTGTTGGTTTGCTGTGGGCGCTAGGGGAGAGGGCAGAGAGGTTTCTGGTTGAGTTTAATGGTACAGGGAGGATGGTGGGGCTATTGCCTTTGTTTAACAAGGTTTGCGCATAAGGGTCCATATCTCTCTCTTGTCTCTTCCAAGCACTAAGGATAATATGAACAGTGCCCCACTACAGTGGTGCCGACCATAGAGGAGTCATCAGCTATGGTGGATTGCTAAACAAGATTGGAGAAGGTTTGATGGGGTTTTTCTAGTGGTTTTGGTAACATGATCAATTTTTTGATAAAGGGGTGGTTATGAAGAGATTCCAAAATTTTGCATTGGACAAGGTAGGGAAAATGGTACTGGTAGATGAGTATGGTCAAATCATGACCCTTGGAATTGTTTGGGATATTTCTCATGATTAAAGGTCCACTTAATCTCATTTATTCAAAAAGTGCAGAGATGGTTTATAGGAGCTAATGTGATACTTCTACATTAGACAAGGTAAGATTTTGGTGTGAAATGGTTCTAAATACCATATCACACCTTGGGTGATTTTACTGGAATTTATTTGCAAGGAAAGGTATTTTTAAGTTATTATTTCATGTTTTTGCTATTTAAGAAAAAAAGGCTAAAAGAAATAATAAAGCATCTAAAAAATATTTACTTTTGAGATGGGAAGATAGAGGTGACATGTAGGTATCACAGGTGGCTTAAGTTGGCAAAGTTTTTTTTGGAGGAAAGCAAACTTGACTTAATAAGTAAGGTGTTGCAGATTTTGCAAATAATGGGGATTGAATAGTTTTGGGTTCCAAATAATTATGGAAATTATTTGGAAAATGTTTATATTCAAGGTGGATGATGTCAACTTGCAGTATCTATCATAACCAACCTTTTTTATTGCAAAGCCATATGGATTTTGGATGAAGACAAAGATTAGAGGATCTAGGGCATTAATATTTTTATGCCCTCTAAACATGGTTAGATTAGGGAGCTCAGGGCTCACCTTATTACAAGGGATATATGGGTAGTTAGACCAAACTATGTAGATGATTATTGAAGCAAGATTTTGGCTTGGTTTTATTTGAGGTGATCTAGGAGTGATGGCAAACTTGGTTGAAAATAAGGCTGCCATAGTAGGATTGTCATGATGCCTTATAAACAATGTGGGTTTAAGATGCATAGGGCTCCAATGGAAACAAGTGAAGTAGGGGTTGATAGACCATGGTTAGTAGACCATAACCATGTAAATAGTTGGTCAAGGGGAGATGACATATGGATGTGAGACTTTGTCAAAGTAGGCAAGATGATAAGATTTGTAGAAAAGATTATTATCTTGACTACAAAACTATCATGGATGAGTGGGAACTAGAATGGTTTATACAAGGGAAAGAGTGGGCCTTGGTAGTACTAATTATGTACTACAATATGGTTCAGGTACATTCTCAAGAATGCACACAGGTTGGAGTAGGTGGAGTCTCCAAGATTGAATCCAGATAAGGATTTTAGACAGCCAAATTTGGCAGATTGGTGGATTTGGACTATTATGAGAGAGGGAAACATTTGGAGAGGATGCAAAGGTTTATGCTTATCATCAAGTGGATGATATTAAAGTATATATTAAGTAGAAGATCTTCATGCTTGTATTTGGTCTTTGATGGGGTGGAAGCTGATACAAAGGATTAGCTCAGGATTGATCTGGTTAAATAGATTTGAGATTTACTTGAGTGACTCAAGATAGATTGAGTTTGGTTTGATTAGTTTGATATTGATGATCCCAACTATTGGTTTAATCCTTAAGGATGATCTCATAGATTGTCTCATGCTACTCCCTAAGCAAACAAGGCAATCAGCAGATCAAGGCAACCATCTTATCAACTTATCCAACTATTACTAAGGTTAACTTCAAGCCTAGCTTGAGGTAAGCATGGGTGTTTTGAATAGGTTGTGTTTTGAATTAAGAAAAGGACCTCTTGGTAATTGTACCAAGACTTAGAATGAAAATGTTTTAGAAGGAGTTTTGGTAAGCCTAGAGATAAGAGTAGTTGAAAGTTCTGTCTTGAAAACATAAGGAGATAATATATAGATCTCCATAGTTTTGTTAATAGAACTAGTAAAATAATTTGTTTTATCAAAATCATCTTGACTCAAGTTTGAAGTGCCAGCACATTTGAGAGTATGAAAGATGAGCCAAGACATCTCTTTTGTAAAAATATCTTTTGTCAACTAGGGTGAGATAATGTCACATCCCAAGATTTTATAAAATTGGGACTAGAAAAAAAATGCATTTGCATGTCATTCAAGCATTGCATTGCATTCATGAAAATTTGATTTGCAAAACACTATATTGAATCCCTATTTTGAATCACTAATATGCACCTACAAAGAAATATGCAAGGATTTAAAAATACACTATTTGCAAACAAGTGGAAAAGATACAAAAATGATCCTATGTTGATCCACTGAACAAAAATCAATTCAATTGGATTATCTAATAAAAAGTTATAAAAGAAATGGAAAACAGAAAATAGAAAGAAAAAAAACCTAACCTACTCGGACCAGACCAGCCCACCCGAGCTGGCCCAACCCACCTCTCCTCTCCTCCCTGCCTACCGCCCACCACCTGCACTGCGCAGAGCGCAGCAGCCACCGCCGCTAGGCCGGCCCAGAGCAAGCACCAGCTGCTGACATGCCGGGCCCGCATGTCATCCCCCTCCCCCGACGAGTTCGTCCTCAACACGAATGGCTGCCGCGATTTCCGTCGATTCTGGCCGATTCTTCCGTCCCCGCCTCCGAATCCCATTGCCCCTTTAAATTAACTCCCTTCCACATCTTTCTCCGTTTTTGTTTTTGCTTCTTACAAACCCTAGCCGCCGAATCGGAAGGTTCCAATCTCACCAACACCGGCCGCCATTGGAGCTTCACCTCAAGCTCGAACCCGAGGTTCCCTACATCCCGCGCCTCCCCTTTTCCCCTATCCTCTTCCCCGTTCTCCCCTGTTTCTTCTCACACGGTTTTCCTCGTCCCCAGAGTCATGAAACGCTGTCGATTTGACACCGGAGCATCGCCGGAGTTCGGCCACCACTGAGCACCTCCATTCGTTCGTGGACGTCGCCCCTAGAAGCAGAACACGCCGCCGAGCCCTCCATATACCAGGCCACCCTCTCTCGGTCCCGCGTCTGCCGCCTCGCCTCGCCGAGAACTCGCCGGAGCCGCTGCCACCGTCGCCACCGAGCGCTACCGCCGCCGCCGACCGTCGTGACCCACCCAACCCAGAGGCTTTCCACCAGGACCGTTGGATCCTCGCTGGACGGTCGCGATTAGAAGGACGACAAAGGGGTACCGGCCACTCAGGCTTTGACACGTGGCAGCACAGTCAGCGTGCAGCGTCGCCACTCCGTTAGCGTACACGTCAGCGCCAGGTCAGCTCCTGCGCCCAGTCAGCGAAGAATATTCCCTGTGAATTTAAAATTGAATTAAAATTGCAGAAAATTGTATAAACTTGTAAAATTCATAATAAAAGATTGGTAGGTCCAAAAATAGCGTATAATATATCAATAGATTCATAAAATTGAGTAGATTATTAATATAAAGCTAGATCTAACTTTTACAGTACGTATTTAATGTAATAATTTAATTGGTTTTAATGATCTTTTAGGTTAATAAATTCATAGTAAATTATTTGCATATCACAAAAATATAAATGATATACCGATGGAAATCTGGTTCCATGTAGATCATCAATATGCAAATGGTTCAGTCAGATACTATAAGGTTTTGCAAAAATTAAATAAATAGTTTAATGGCTTATTTAGAGTAATAAATTCATAAGAAAATAAATAATGTTCAGAAAATTACAAATAATATGTCCCTGGAATCACAAGTCCGTCGAGATTACAGATATATTTTTAGTTTGATTTTTAGGCAACAGAAACTATTTAAATGATTTAAAACCCATTAAACACTATTTAAATCATAAGAAAAGATCTATAACTCCGATTAGGGTGAATCCAACGCCTACTGGTTCGTATTAACATCCTCTATCCAGTAAACCCAAGAAACAAATTTAATTCGACAGTTAGAACAGGCGTTACAACAGAACAATTAAAAACCCTATATTGGCAAGTAATTATTAATAACAAGTACTTCATTGCATTAATTGGCCTCTTGCATGCATCATATACTTCAGTATTGTTTAGATAACTAAAGTAACAACCATTGTGACTTATTAAATTGTCATGCATGCATTTGTTGTATTTGTTTGATCTCTATGTGCTATTGTTTATGTTGTATGCAATTGTTGGCTCGATAGATTGCGAGGAGTGCAACGTGTGTGATTGCAACGAGTGCTCGAACGACTTCACCAACTATCAAGGCAAGTAGATGATACCTTGTTCATGATGTTTTATTACTATTTTCAATGCATTGTCGTGTATTTTGTAGATGCATGTGGAGGATATTACTATCGCTATGCTATGTCCTATTATGTGGTAGGATTTTCCTGTAGATGAACCACCGTTGGTAGATGTCCTTATCCATGCTGTGTTCATCAAGGGATGGGTTACATCACTGAAGTTGTTTCTAAATGTGTTGGTTTGCGAAAACTAAAACAACTTAATCAATGAATCTCCTGGGTGTGATGGGATTGATAATTTTTAGTGGTATCATTGCGGAAAGGCACCCAGGTATCAAGAGAAAATGATTGGCTTCTTTATTTTGTAGCTTACGTGTACAACCATGTGCCAATAATGAAATGGGCGGTTGGTTGGACTCAGTAGGTTGTGGTAACTCGAACCCACGTATCCAGAGATGTAGAATTTTGGTAGGTTGGACCGGTGCATGTCGGGTTTGGGGAGCTACTTCCCGAACGGTCTCTTCTTGTACTTCTCCCTATAATCACCCAAAATGAGAGTGGTGGTACGAGCTGGGCTGGCCAAGTCACATGGGTAAAGTGTACTAACCCCTGTAGGATGTATAAACTAATCGATTAGCCGTGTCCCCGGTTATGGACATCTGAGTTGCTTGATATTGAGTTCATGACATGTTTCTCGCTCATTCTAATTTCCTAATTGCTTTAATGTTGATGGGTTAACTTAATTGGTATCTTTTCAAAGAAAATCAAAAACTGTTTATGAAAGTAGGACAAAGGTATTTGAAAATGCAAGCTAGCCACAGCTCCACTTGCCAAATATGCATATATATGTTAGTTATATTGTCTCCTTTAATAGCTCTACTTGCCATACATTCCAAGTATTGACCCTTCAGGACTGCTACGTTTTATGTTGCAGGTTATTATTCCAATTCTGAGTGATCGAATAGGTCGCGATACTCCACTCAACAGTTGTTCGCCTGTGGTACAATTGAAGATGGAGCCTATCAATTTTTTATGCTTCTGTATGCTAGCTGATATTGAGCTAGCCTGTGTGCTAAGATTTATTGTAATAATTACAAATTCTGGATCAATTCGTTATTTATGATGCACTGTTAAATTCTTTGGTATTCATCTGTACTGTGTGTGCCAGTGAACCGATCCAGGGATTGGCACTATACACATGAACTCAGCCTTATCAGGCGAGGGTGTTACAGGATGGTATCAGAGCAGTGCGTTGACTGTAGGATCGTGACCTAGGTTTGGAATAGGAAAGCCATATGAAATTATAAACCCTATTTGATTCTATCTATTCCCTTCTTACACTTCTTTCTAGTATCTCTTATCATTTCAATTCTCATACTCTTCTCTTTTATGATATAGAAGGAAGGCTCTCCCTAGCAATGAACTCATAATTTTGTACTTATTAGATTATTGTAATAATTCATCTATCTTTTATAATCTCATCTTGTTCAAATTTGTAGATGAACACTTATGCAAGAAAGTGCTAGATTAAGAATAGTTAGATGATGACCACCATATAGTTCTGATATGACTTCGATTAGATATAGCAATCGATTGTTGTAAGAACTTGTTTGATAGTTGATTTATTATGTTTAGGTTGTGCTATTTGGTACCTTAAAGTTTCAGAATATTTTTGTGAGATTCCATAATATATTAATGAAGGTTTTGATTAGAAATTCGTGATAGTTTCGCTGCAGTTTTCTGCTGAACCAGCTGTACTGTATGATTTTTCATATTTATTTGGTAACTGGGAAAAATCTAAAAAAATAGGATTTGGTGCGAAACTTGCTTTACTATATGTACAAAAATTGTCTAAAATTCATGATGAGTTTAAGGTGCCCAGAAAAATTCGTGAACGCTGCTGTAGTTTCAGGACAAAATCTGTCCATTGCTTTTATGATTGTAGGTTCACCCCCCAAATGAATATTAGTCAATGGAAACTATTTTGTGGTTATTATGCCACTAAAACAAAACTTCTAGAACATAAATGAAACTATTTTGGATTGAGTGTTGTTTGTGATGATTGTTTGCTTGTGTGTCAATTGCTTGTTCCATATAGTTATGGGTAGTATTACTTCTCGTCTTTCTATCTATAACTTATCTATGCTGTCCCAACAGATGCCGCCTCGCCATCAACCTACTGAGATGGAGCAGATTATGGCAGCTTAAGCACAGCTAACCCAAGTGATGACCCAATTCATGGAAGCTCAGAACAACAACAACAACAACAAAAACAACAACAACAACAACAACACCAACAACAATGGGA
Organism: Avena sativa; assembly: GCA_916181665.1. Taxonomy (NCBI): domain Eukaryota; kingdom Viridiplantae; phylum Streptophyta; class Magnoliopsida; order Poales; family Poaceae; genus Avena; species Avena sativa. The sequence goes on from OV702296.1 coordinate 227,898,593, forward strand.
ACAACCAGCCTCAGGGAGATGCACTTACTAGGTTTCTAAGGCTAAGGCCAGCGAAGTTCTCTGCTGCAACGGAGCCGATGGTTGCTCTCGACTGGTTGCGTTTACTGAATAAGGATCTAGTAACTATTGGGTGCACAGATGCTGAGAAGGTGAGATTTGCCGCTCACCTACTGGAGGGACTAGCCGCTTCGTGGTGGGACACTTTTCAGATCACCCACCCTCTGGACATTGTGACTTGGGCAATGTTTGAGGAAGGTTTTAGGACCAACCACGTATCATCAGGAGTTCTGAGCCTGAAAAGGAAGGAATTTCGCAACTTGCGCCAAACCAACCGCACCGTGGCTAAGTATATTGAGGAGTTCAACAACATGTCTCGTTATGCACCTGAGGATGTTGACACTGATTCAAAAAGGAGGGAGAGGTTCCTGGATGGCCTCAGTGATGAGCTCTCGGTACAGCTGTTAGTGGTCTATTGCCCCACTTTCCATGAGCTTATGGACAATGCCAGAATTCTGGAGGGAAAACACAAGCAAGTGGAAAGACGCAAGAGGAAGAACAATGATCACAACTCAGGATCACACCATAAGCGTACCTACCATGATGGTAATGGGAATTCTGGGAATCGCAAGCATGGAGGCAATGGACACAACCACAATGGAGGCAGCGGACACAATACTAGAGGCAACAATGATCACAACCACCACCATCATAAGAAGGATATTAGCCAAGTGATATGCTTCAAGTGCAACCAGAAGGGACACTATGCTGATAACTGCCCGGAGAATAAGAGTGAAGTTGGCGCCAAGCCGGATTCACCTCCGAAGGCAACTGTGAACCATGTGAGCATGGGGAAAGCACTCAACAACCCATGCCGTGTCACTAGTAAGTTCTTGCTAATTCATACATTTTAGTCGTGATATTTTAATACTGGTGCATCGTATTCATTCATACTGAGGCATTCATGGATAAGAATAGTTACATATGGAGTTACTTAGAGGATCTGTTGAAGAGAACCCACTGGAAAGGATTGATAGCTAGCACAAGATTCCACAATTAAGTATTGAATGTTGGAGATGCCAAGCTCAGTTTTCTTAAGGGGGTTAGCCTCGACAACAACACCCATAACCTTGCTAGCCATTCCGAATCTCGGGACGAGATTCATCTTAAGGGGGTTAGTCTGTCACATCCCAAGATTTTATAAAATTGGGACTAGAAAAAAATGCATTTGCATGTCATTCAAGCATTGCATTGCATTCATGAAAATTTGAATTGCAAAACACTATATTGAATCCCTATTTTGAATCACTAATATGCACCTACAAAGAAATATGCAAGGATTTAAAAATACACTATTTGCAAACAAGTGGAAAAGATACAAAAATGATCCTATGTTGATCCACTGAATTTTAGAAAAATTTGAAAACAAAAATCAATTCAATTGGATTATCTAATAAAAGGTTATAAAAGAAATGGAAAACAGGAAATAGAAAAAAAACCTAACCTACTCGGACCAGACCAGCCCACCCGAGCTGACCCAACACACCTCTCCTCTCCTCCCTGCCTACCGCCCACCACCTGCACTGCGCAGAGCGCAGCAGCCAGAGCAAGCACTAGCCGCTGACATGCCGGGCTCGCATGTCATCCCCCTCCCTCGACGAGTTCGTCCTCAACACGAACGGCTGCCGCGATTTACGTCGATTCTAGCCGATTCTTCCGTCCCCGCCTCCGAATCCCATCGCCCCTTTAAATTAACTCCCTTCCACATCTTTCTCCGTTTTTGTTTTTGCTTCTTACAAACCCTAGCCGCCGAATCGGAAGGTTCCGATCTCACCAACACCGGCCGCCATTGGAGCTTCACCTCAAGCTCGAACCCGAGGTTCCCTACATCCCGCGCCTCCCCTTTTCCCCCTATCCTCTTCCCCGTTCTCTCCTGTTTCTTCTCACACGGTTTTCCTCGTCCACAGAGCCACGAAACGCTGTCGATTTGACACCGGAGCATCGCCGGAGTTCGGCCACCGCTGAGCACCTCCATTCGTCCGTGGACGTCGCCCTGGAAGAAGAACACGCCACCGAGCCCTCCATATACCAGGCCACCCTCTCTCGGTCCCGCGTCTGCTGCCTCCCCTTGCCGAGAACTCGCTAGAGCCGCTGCCACCGTTGCCATCGAGCGCTACCGCTGCTACCGACCGCCGTGACCCACCCAGCCCAGAGACTTTCCACCAGGACAGTTGGATCCTCGCTGGACGGTCGCGATTAGAAGGACGACGAAGGGGTACCGGACACTCAGGCTTTGACACGTGGCAGCACAGTCAGCGTGCAGCGTCGCCGCTCCGTCAGCGTACATGTAGCGCCAGGTCAGCTCCTGCGCCCAGTCAGCGAAGAATATTCCCAGGGAATATTCCCTATGAATTTAAAATTGAATTAAAATCACAGAAAATTGTATAAATTGTGAAATTCATAATAAAAGATTGGTAGGTCCAAAAATAGCGTATAATATATCAATAGATTCATAAAATTGAGTAGATTATTAATACGAAGCTAGATCTAACTTTTACAGTACGTATTTAATGTAATAATTTAATTGGTTTTAATGATCTTTTAGGTTAATAAATTCATTGTAAATTATTTGCATATCACAAAAATATAAATGATATACGGATGGAAAGCTGGTTCCATGTAGATCATTAATATGCAAATGGTTCAGTCAGATACTATAAGGTTTTGCAAAAATTAAATAAATGGTTTAATGGATTATTGAGAGTAATAAATTCATAAGAAAATAAATAATGTTCAGAAAATTACAAATAATATGTCCCTGGAATCACAATTCTGTGGAGATTACAGATATATTTTTAGTTTGATTTTTAAGAAAAGAAACTGTTTAAATGATTTAAAACCCATTAAACACTATTTAGATCATAAGAAAAGATCTATAATTCCGATTAGGGTGAATCCAACGCCTACTGGTTCGTATTAACGTCCTCTATCCATTAAACCCAAGAAACAAATTTAATTCGACAGTTAGAACAGGCGTTACAACAGAACTATTAAAAACCCTATATTGGCAAGTAATTATTAATAACAAGTACTTCATTGCATTAATTGGCCTCTTGCATGCATCATATACTTCAGTATTGTTTAGGTAACTAAAGTAACAACCATTGTGACTTATTAAATTGTCATGCATGCATTTGTTGTATTTGTTTGATCTCTATGTGCTATTGTTTATGTTGTATGCAATTGTTTGCTCGATTGATTGCGAGGAGTGCAACGTGTGTGATTGCAACGAGTGCTTGAACGACTTCATCAACTATCAAGGCAAGTAGATGCTACCTTATTCATGATGTTTTCCTACTATTTTCAATGCATTGTCGTGTATTTTGTAGATGCATGTGTAGGATATTACTATCGCTATGCTATGTCCTATTATGTGGTAGGATTTTCTTGTAGATGAACCACCGTTGGTAGATGTGCTTAGCCATGCTGTGTTGATCGAGGGCTGGGTTATATCACTGAAGTTGTTTCTAAATGTGTTGGTTTGCGAAAACTAAAACAACTTAATCAATGAATCTCCTGGGTGTGATGGGATTGATAATTTTTAGTGGTATCATTGCGGAAAGGCACCCAGGTATCAAGAGAAAATGATTGGCTTCTTTATTTTGTAGCTTACGTGTTCAGCCATGTGCCAATAATGAAATGGGCGGTTGGTTGGACTCGGTATGTTGTGGTAACTCGAACCCACGTATCCAGAGATGTAGAATTTTGGTAGGTTGGACCGGTGCGTGTCGGGTTTGGGGAGCTACTTCCCGAACGGTCTCTTCTTGGACTTCTCCCTATCATCACCCAAAATGAGAGTGGTGGTACGAGCTGGGCTGGCCAAGTCACATGGGTAAAGTGTACTAACCCCTGTAGGGTGTATAAACTAATCGATTAGCCGTGTCCCCGGTTATGGACATCTGAGTTGCTTGATATTGAGTTCATGCCATGTTTCTCGCTCATTCTAATTTCCTAATTTCTGTAATGTTGATGGGTTAACTTAATTGGTATCTTTTCAAAGAAAATCAAAAACTATTTATAAAAGTAGGACAAAGGTATTTGAAAATGCAAGCTAGCCATAGCTCCACTTGCCAAATATGCATATAGATGTTAGTTCTATTGTCTCCTTGAATAGCTCTACTTGCCATACATTCCAAGTATTGACCCTTCGGGGCTGCTATGTTTTATGTTGCAGGTTATTATTCCAATTCTGAGTGATCGAATAGGTCGCGATACTCCACTCAACAGTTGTTCGCCTGTGGCACAATTGAAGATGGAGCCTATCAATTGTTTATGCTTCTGTATGCTAGCTGATATTGAGCTAGCCCGTGTGCTAAGATTTATTGTAATAATTACAAATTCTGGATCAATTCGTTATTTATGATGCACTGTTAAATTCTTTGGTATTCATCTGTACTGTGTGTGCCAGTGAACCGATCCAGGGATTGGCACTATACACATGAACTCAGCCTTATCAGGCGAGGGTGTTACAGGATGGTATCAGAGCAGTGCGTTGACTGTAGGATCGTGACCTAGGTTTGGAATAGGAAAGCCATATGAAATTATAAACCCTATTTGATTCTATCTATTCCCTTCTTACACTTCTTTCTAGTATCTCTTATCATTTCAATTCTCATACTCTTCTCTTTTATGATATAGAAGGAAGGCTCTCCCTAGCAATGAACTCATAATTTTGTACTTATTAGATTCTTGTAATCATTCATCTATCTTTTATAATCTCATCTTGTTCAAATTTGTAGATGAACACTTATGCAAGAAAGTGCTAGATTAAGAATAGTTAGATGATGACCACCATATAGTTCTGATATGACTTCGATTAAATATAGCAACAGATTGTTGTAAGAACTTGTTTGATAGTTGATTTATTATGTTTAGGTCGTGCTATTTGGTACCTTAAAGTTTCAGAATATTTTTGTGAGATTCCATAATATATTAATGAAGGTTTTGATTAGAAATTCGTGATAGTTTCGCTGCAGTTTTCTGCTGAACCAGCTGTACTGTATGATTTTTCATATTTATTAAGTAACTGGAAAAAATCTAAAAAAGTAGGATTTGATGCGAAACTTGCTGTACTATATGTACAAAAATTTCCTAAAATTCCTGATGAGTTTAAGGTGCCCAGAAAAATTCGTGAACGCTGCTGTAGTTTCAGGACAAAATCTGTCCATTGCTTTTATGATTGTAGGTTCACCCCCCAAATGAATATTAGTCAATGGAAACTATTTTGTGGTTGTTATGCCACTAAAACAAAACTTCTAGAACATAAATTAAACTATTTTGGATTGATTGTTTTTTGTGATGATTGTTTGCTTGTGTGTCAATTGCTTGTTCCATATAGTTATGGGTAGTATTACTTCTCTAGTCTTTCTATCTATAACTTATATATGCTGTCCCAACAGATGCCGCCTCGCCATCAACCTACTAAGATGGAGCAGCTTATGGCAGCTCAAGCACAGCTAACCCAAGTGATGACCCAATTCATGGAAGCTCAGAACAACAACAACAACAACAACAACAACAACAACAACAACAACAATGGGAACAACCAGCCTCAGGGAGATGCACTTACTAGGTTTCTGAGGCTAAGGCGAGCGAAGTTCTCTACTGCAATGGAGCCGATGGTTGCTCTCGACTGGTTGCGTTCAGTGAATAAGGATCTAGTAACTGTTGGGTACACAGATACTGAGAAGGTGAGATTTGCCGCTCACCTACTGGAGGGACTAGCCGCTTCGTGGTGGGACACTTTTCAGATCACCCACCCTCTAGACACTGTGACTTGGGCAATGTTTGAGGAAGGTTTCAGGACCAACCACGTATCATCAGGAGTTCTGAGCCTGAAAAAGGAAGGAATTTCGCAACTTGCACCAAACCAACCGCACCGTGGCTGAGTATATTGAGAAGTTCAACAACCTGTCTCGTTATGCACCTGAGGATGTTGACACTGATGCAAAAAAGGAGGGAGAGGTTCCTGGATGGCCTCAGTGATGAGCTCTCGGTACAGCTGTTAGTGGTCTATTTCCCCACTTTCCATGATCTTATGGACAAGGACAGAATTCTGGAGGGAAAACACAAGCAAGTGGAAAGACGCAAGAGGAAGAACAATGATCACAACTCAGGATCACACCATAAGCGTACCTACCATGATGGTAATGGGAATTCTGGGAATCGCAAGCATGGAGGCAATGGACACAACCACAATGGAGGCAGCGGACACAATACTAGAGGCAACAATGATCACAACCACCACCATCATAAGAAGGATATTAGCCAAGTGATATGCTTCAAGTGCAACCAGAAGGGACACTATGCTGATAACTGCCCGGAGAATAAGAGTGAAGTTGGAGCCAAGCCGGATTCACCTCCGAAGGCAACTGTGAACCATGTGAGCATGGGGAAAGCACTCAACAACCCATGCCGTGTCACTAGTAAGTTCTCGCTAATTCATACATTTTAGTCGTGATATTTTAATACTGGTGCATCGTATTCATTCATACTGAGGCATTCATGGATAAGAATAGTTACATATGGAGTTACTTAGAGGATCTGTTGAAGAGAACCCACTGGAAAGGATTGATAGCTAGCACAAGATTCCACAATTAAGTATTGAATGTTGGAGATGCCAAGCTCAGTTTTCTTAAGGGGGTTAGCCTCGACAACAACACCCATAACCTTGCTAGCCATTCCGAATCTCGGGACGAGATTCATCTTAAGGGGATTAGTCTGTCACATCCCAAGATTTTATAAAATTGGGACTAGAAAAAAAATGCATTTGCATGTCATTCAAGCATTGCATTGCATTCATGAAAATTTGAATTGAAAAACACTATATTGAATCCCTATTTTGAATCACTAATATGCACCTACAAAGAAATATGCAAGGATTTAAAAATACACTATTTGCAAACAAGTGGAAAAGATACAAAAATGATCCTATGTTGATCCACTGAATTTTAGAAAAATTTGAAAACAAAAATCAATTCAATTGGATTATCTAATAAAAGGTTATAAAAGAAATGGAAAACAGAAAATAGAAAAAAAACTAACCTACTCGGACCAGACCAGCCCACCCGAGCTGGCCCAACCCACCTCTCCTCTCCTCCCTGCCTACCGCCCACCACCTGCACTGCGCAGAGCGCAGCAGCCAGAGCAAGCACCAGCCGCTGACATGTCGGGCTCGCATGTCATCCCCCTCCCCCGACGAGTTCGTCCTCAACACGAATGGCTGCCGTGATTTTCGTCGATTCTGGCCGATTCTTCCGTCCCCGCCTCTGAATCCCATCGCCCCTTTAAATTAACTCCCTTCCACATCTTTCTCCGTTTTTGTTTTTGCTTCTTACAAACCCTAGCCGCCGAATCGGAAGGTTCCGATCTCACCAACACCGGCCGTCATTGGAGCTTCACTCAAGCTCGAACCCGAGGTTCCCTACATCCCGTGCCTCCCCTTTTCCCCCTATCATCTTCCCCGTTCTCCCCCGTTTCTTCTCACACGGTTTTCCTCGTCCGCAGATCCACAAAACGCTGTCGATTTGACACCAGAGCATCGCCGGAGTTTGGCCACCGCTGAGCACCTCCATTCGTCCGTGGACGCCGCCCCTGGAAGCAGAACACGTCGCCGAGCCCTCCATATACCAGGCCACCTTCTCTCGGTCCCGCGTCTGCCGCCTCCCCTCGCCGAGAACTTGCTGGAGCCGCTGCCACCATCGCCACCGAGCGCTACCGTCGCTGCCGACCGCCGTGACCCACCCAGCCCAGAGGCTTTCCACCAGGACAGTTGGATCCTCGCTGGACGGTCGCGATTAGAAGGACGACGAAGGGGTACTAGCCACTCAGGCTTTGACACGTGGCAGCACAGTCAGCGTGCAGCGTCGCCGCTCCGTCAGCGTACATGTCAGCGCCAGGTCAGCTCCTGCGCCCAGTCAGCGAAGAATATTCCCAGGGAATATTCCCTATGAATTTAAAATTGAATTAAAATCGCAGAAAATTGTATAAACTTGTGAAATTCATAATAAAAGATTGGTAGGTCCAAAAATAGCGTATAATATATCAATAGATTCATAAAATTGAGTAGATTATTAATATGAAGCTAGATCTAACTTTTACAGTACGTATTTAATGTAATAATTTAATTGGTTTTAATGATCTTTTAGGTTAATAAATTCATAGTAAATTATTTGCATATCACAAAAATATAAATGATATACCGATGGAAAGCTGGTTCCATGTAGATCATTAATATGCAAATGGTTCAGTCAGATAGTATAAGGTTTTGCAAAAATTAAATAAATGGTTTAATGGCTTATTTAGAGTAATAAATTCATAAGAAAATAAATAATATTCAAAAAATTACAAATAATATGTCCCTGGAATCACAATTCCGTGGAGATTACAGATATATTTTTAGTTTGATTTTTAGGCAACAGAAACTATTTAAATGATTTAAAACCCATTAAACACTATTTAAATCATAAGAAAAGATCTATAATTCCGATTAGGGTGAATCCAACGCCTACTGGTTCGTATTAACGTCCTCTATCCAGTAAACCCAAGAAACAAATTTAATTCGACAGTTAGAACAGGCGTTAGAACAGAACAATTAAAAACCCTATATTGGCAAGTAATTATTAATAACAAGTACTTCATTGCATTAATTGGCCTCTTGCATGCATCATATACTTCAATATTGTTTAGCTAACTAAAGTAACAACCATTGTGACTTATTAAATTGTCATGCATGCATTTGTTGTATTTGTTTGATCTCTATGTGCTATTGTTTATGTTGTATGCAATTGTTTGCTCGATAGATTGCGAGGAGTGCAACGTGTGTGATTGCAACGAGTGCTTGAACGACTTCACCAACTATCAAGTCAAGTAGATGCTACCTTGTTCATGATGTTGTCCTACTATTTTCAATGCATTGTCGTGTATTTTGTAGATGCATGTGTAGGATATTACTATCTCTATGCTATGTCCTATTATGTGGTAGGATTTTCCTATAGATGAACCACCATTGGTAGATGTGCTTAGCCATGCTGTGTTGATCGAGGACTGGGTTACATCACTGAAGTTGTTTCTAAATGTGTTGGTTTGCGAAAACTAAAACAACTTAATCAATGAATCTCCTGGGTGTGATGGGATTGATAATTTTTAGTGGTATCATTGCGGAAAGGCACCCAGGTATCAAGAGAAAATGATTGGCTTCTTTATTTTGTAGCTTACGTGTTCAGCCATGTGCCAATAATGAAATGGGCGGTTGGTTGGACTCGGTATGTTGTGGTAACTCGAACCCACGTATCCAGAGATGTAGAATTTTGGTAGGTTGGACCGGTGCGTGTCGGGTTTGGGGAGCTACTTCCCGAACGGTCTCTTCTTGGACTTCTCCCTATCATCACCCAAAATGAGAGTGGTGGTACGAGCTGGGCTGGCCAAGTCACATGGGTAAAGTGTACTAACCCCTGTAGGGTGTATAAACTAATCGATTAGCCGTGTCCCCGGTTATGGACATCTGAGTTGCTTGATATTGAGTTCATGCCATGTTTCTCGCTCATTCTAATTTCCTAATTTCTGTAATGTTGATGGGTTAACTTAATTGGTATCATTTCAAAGAAAATCAAAAACTGTTTATGAAAGTAGGACAAAGGTATTTCAAAATGCAAGCTAGCCATAGCTCCACTTGCCAAATATGCATATAGATGTTAGTTCTATTGTCTCCTTTAATAGCTCTACTTGCCATACATTCCAAGTATTGACCCTTCGGGGCTGCTACGTTTTATATTGCAGGTTATTATTCCAATTCTGAGTGATCGAATAGGTTGCGATACTCCACTCAACAGTTGTTCGCCTGTGGCACAATTGAAGATGGAGCCTATCAATTGTTTATGCTTCCGTATGCTACCTGATATTGAGCTAGCCTGTGTGCTAAGATTTATTGTAATAATTACAAATTCTAGATCAATTCATTATTTATGATGCACTATTAAATTCTTTGGTATTCATCTGTACTGTGTGTGCCAGTAAACCGATCCAGGGATTGACACTATACACAGATAAGAAGTATACCACCTAATGCACAATCAGTTGCATGAACATAAGCAAACAGTGCAACACTTGATAAGAAAAAGTTTTTGTTCCCCCTGATTTTTGACTTTTTACAAAAGATCACGGTTGCTGAAATTGGGATGTTACACTCCGGACCATTCCAGATCTCCCCCTGATGTCCTAGATCCAATCCGAGACTCCGAAAAACATTCTATCTCCAACGCACATTCCATATCTACTAAACAATATTGAATCCTTAAGTGTGTCTCCCTATGGTTCATGAATTATGCAGACATGATCAAGACACTTCTCTGATCAATAACCAATAGAGGAATTTGGAAATTCATATGGCTCCCACATATTTCTACGATTATTTCGTGATCGAATGAACCATTTACATACGATACCGATTCCCTTTGTTGCACGATACTTTACTTATTCGAGGTTTGATCATCGACATCTCTATACCTAGTTGAACCTCATTATCGATATGTAGTATTTACTCGTTCCGTGATACGACATCCCTTGTGACCTAGTCACATGCTTGCAAGCCAATTGGATGACATTCCACCGAGAGGGCCCAAAGTATATCTATCTATCATATGGATGGAAAATCCCACTCTTGATCCTTGTGCCTCAACACATACGTTTAGAATACCTAATGTCACCTTTATAACCACCCAGTTATGGAAGTGGTGTTTGATGTCATCAAAGCATTCATCTGGTGATGGTGATTAACATGATCTCATGGTCGAATGATTAGGTTACTATGTATTTGAAAGCTTGTAGCAAACAAACTCTAAACGACTTGATCTTACGCTACACTTACTATAGGAGTGTTTCCATCATATCATTCTCCTAATGACATGATCTTGTTATTAATAACATCTAATTTCCATGATCAGGAAACCATGATCATCTATTAAACAACAAGCAGTCTAACAAGAGGCTTACTAGGGACTTCTTTTATGTTTACAAAACATACAAGTATTACTGTTTCCGGTTAATACAATTATATCATGTGATGTAAACATTTATCATAAACACAAACATATAATAATAACCAATTTATTATTGCCTCTTAGGTACATCTCCAACAATTGCATCTCTAAAGAATGCTTTAGAAGAAGAAGAAGAGACTAGAGTCTCTCTAGGAGAGAGACTTGAGTCAATCAAGGAGTCACATGATGAAGTTGTGACCAAGATAATTAAGGAATGTGATAATGCCATTGCCAAGGCAAATAAATTAAAGAAAGAAAAGGTTGAATTTGGGGCTGCTCATGCTAGACTCTCTGAGAAATTGGAGAAACTTGACATTGCCCACAAGGATTTGGAGAGTGAATACTCCATTCTCAATGAGTCTCATGATCAGATCCAAATTCGATTGACCAAGTATGATATTCCTAGCACTTCTACGTTCACATGAATAAAATGCTAGGTTGAAAGATGAGCTTGCTAAGGCATCTACAAACTTGTCCAGATAGGGCATGGAGATTTTGTTCATCAAATTCATGAATATTTCGGGTGCATTGGTCAATCCAAAAGGTACGACGAGGTACTCATGATCTCCATACCTTGACACAAATGTTGTTTCTGGAACATCTTTGGGTTTGATTTTTATCTAATGGTATCTTGATCTTAGATCAATCTTGGAGAATACTCCAACTCCCTTGACTTGATCAAATAGATCTTGAATTCTTGGCAATGGGTACTTGTTCTTGATGGTGACATTGTTGAGATTTCTGTAATTCCCACACATTCCTCGTCCTCCATCTCTTTTATCCACAAAAATTACTGGGGTTCCCCATGGGGATACACTTCCTAAATAAATCCTTTCCTGGCTAACTCATCAATTTGTTATTTAAGCTCTTTTAACTCTTTCAGACCCATCTTGTATGGTGCTTGAGATATTGGTGTGGTACCAGGTATTAGGTCAATAGTGAATTCTATTTCCCGATCAGGTGGAATTCCTGTTAACTCTACTAGAAAAACATCTTGAAATTCATTTACAACAGGAATATCTTCTAGTTTGACCTCCTTCATAGAGTTCAATTGAAGATCTACCATGATATGACTGTGTCGATCTGCCTGATATACTATCCTTGCTCCACTTGGAGTCTTGATTGAAACAGTTTTATCTTCACAGTTTATCTGGGATCCATGCTCAGTCATCCAGTCCATACCCAGCACTACCGAAGGGTTCGTAGTATAGAAAACAAAAAATTTCCTACGATGGGAACATCTAAGTACCAAGATCTATCTACTAGATACAAGCAACGGGTGGATATACATCCATAAAATGCATACCCTCGAAGACCGAATAGTGTTAATGAGGTTGTACTCGTGGATGATGTAGACGAACGCTTGCCGATCTCAAGATCGTGATGAAGTCCATCTGGTCCAGCCGGTCCAGCACCGCAAAGCAGTGGTGCATCCATGATCGCACACACGTACGGTTACCCCGACAACCTCCGTGCCCTCGCTCCAGCGAAGCAGCGGAAGCAACAAATCCTTCAGAAAAAGCCACCGGGAACATGTATCTCGCTGATCCGAGACCATGGGGAAATTCTAAAGGGGGAGAGAGATCCTTCGCGAGGAGGTGTGAGATGAGAGGAGAGAGTGGGGTGCCTTTTATAGGGAGAGGGGGGCAGCCCCCTCCCATGGCGTGGAAGCCATGGAGGTGCCCCCACCTCTTCCACATTCATGTGGGTGGTGCTCCCACTCACATAAATAGCCACCCACTCAAAATTCCACTCACCTCCATTAAATTTCCACCAAATTTAATGCAATCTCTCATTAAATAAAACTCTTTTATTTATTTATTCAGAATTTTGTTAATTACTTTAATTAACAAACATTCACATAAAACCCCTTGCTAGTATTCCATTTCACATGCAGAACCAGTTTCAGCAATTTCAACCGAAACAGTTTCGGTGTCTAGTGAAATAAATTCCTGCGCTTTCCTTTTTCTTTCTCTGGCATATCATTTGCTCCAAATGGTGTCGGTATCCCTTAAGTGTGTCACCCTATGGTTCACGAATAATGTAGACATGATCGAGACCCCTCTCCGATCAATAATCAACAGCGGGACCTCGAGATCTGTACTGACTCCCACATATTCAACGATGACTTCTGTGATCGTGTGAAGCTTATATGCATGTAACTCAATCCCTTTGTCTCACGATATATTACATGTCCGAGATTTAATCATCGGTATCCCCATACCTAGTTTGATCTCTTTACCGACATGTACTACTTTCTCGTTCCTGTGATATAACATTCTAGTGATCAAATCACTAGCTTGCAAGCTAACCAATGTGATATCACCGAGAGGGCCAGAGTATATCTCTCCGTCATCAGGATGGACAAATTCCACTCTTGATCCATGAGCCTCAACATAACACCTTCGTAGCACTGAAACCATCTTTATAATCACCCTGTTATGGTGTGACGTTTGATGTTATCAAGATACTCTTCCGGTGTTAGTGATTGACATGATCTCATGGTCTAAGGACTAAGATTACTTCGTATGATGTTATAGCAATATAAACACAATGACCTTGATCGTAATGCTATACTTCGGATGAATGTTCATCACATCATTACACTAATGTTGTGACCTCGTTATTAACAACATCCAATTTCCATGATCAGGAAACCTTTGATCATCTTGTTAATCAACGAGCTAGTTTATAAGAGAGGCATAACTAGGAACTTCCTTTTTGTTTATTAAACACACATGTATTAATGTTTTCGTATTAATACAATTATAGCATGTAAAATAAACATTTATCATAAACAAGGAATACGATAATAACCACTTTATTATTGCCTCTCGGGCATATTCCCTTCAGTCTCCCACTTGCACTAGAGACAATAATCTAGTTTGAAAACTTTGCGTATTGAACATCTATGGATTTCTGGTGTTCCATATACGCAATTGCAAGTAGTTAACATAATCTACAAATCTGACGCTTCAGGTTTGTGTGTATTTACATGTCTTTGCGTCTCCACGCATCACTCATTCTCCAATGAGATGGCATTGTATAATTTTTGTCTTTTGGTGAGACCTTTAGTTCCTTTGGGTTAAATCATGTCGATACTATTGTCATACAATATATCTTTAGTGTTAGCCCATTGCGAACCACACCTTAGTTTTATAACAAACTAGTTGACACAAATTCCCTCCTTTGTTGCTACTATAGCAGTCATATACTTAGCCTTTTGTTGTAGTATCCGTCACAATGTCTTAACTTTGGAATACATCCAAATCCATCATGGAAATTCCTTTCCATTTCATTGTGCCACTCATAGTTTAAATTGAGATAAACTTAATTTGTATCTTGTGACAAAACTAGTATCAATGTAACGCTTTACAATGAACTATTTGTAATTGTTTGTCACCTCTACACAAATATATTCTTAGTTCTTCCAAAAGATCATAAGAATATCCTTACTATCGTTCAATTATCATTTTATGATCCATTCTGGTATATGCTCATAACACTTAGAGCATATGACATATCTGAATGTGTACATATCATGGTATGATTGATCAAAAGATTCTCGTGATTTCACTCATCAAGTGTCAAAGCACGCACTTGAATCTTGTTTCACTTATCAAGTTTCGATACACTTGAATCTTGATTCAATTCCTTTCCATGCGATAAGAACCTTTTCTTGTCGTTTCTATATTGAACTCCTTCAATATCTCATATATGTACGTTTGGCACAACCATATAAGCGTCATAGTCTATCCACTATAGACATTCATGCTAAATATTCGGGTTTTGCCTAAGTCTTTCATCAAAATAAAATTCTTAACCTTTGTCAATAAAAGATACATCATTTCCAATCAACAAGATGTCCTCCACATAATGTATTAGAAATATGTCTTAGCGTTCCCACTTAATTTCTTGTAAATGCAAGCATCTTCATCGTCTCTAGATGAAAAACTCTTTTTTCATCATGGTGAAGATTCCAACTCCACGATGCTTATTTCAACCATTGAAGTTTGCATGCCCTTTTAGCATCCTTTGAATTTAACAAAACCCTTTGGACTGTGTCATGTACACGTCCTAGGTAACCATTTTATTAGAAGAACTTTGTTTTGTTTATTCATCTACCATATACCAAATTATATGTAGTGGTTGCTACTTTAATCCGTCCATACTAAATATTGCTATGAAAGATCAAATCTTTTCATAGTCAACTCCTTGAACATTGTCGTAAAATACTTTACGACATGTCAATTATTTCATAGATATGAAACATCCATGTCTGTTTCTTTATAGATCCAAATACGACCGATAGGTTTTTACACCTTTCCGGAGGGTCTTCCAAGTTCAAAACTTGATTTCTCGTGTATGGAACTATCACGGATTTTATGGCTTCAAGCCATTTGACGGATTCAGGGCCCATCATCGCTTCTTTGCATGTGTTCGTTTCATCATTGTCAAACAATAATGATTTACTCTCAAATCTCAACATTTGATTGTTTATCCGACCTACTTGGTTCAATAGGAACTTAGACCTCCGTGACCGCAACCTTTGAGGCATGTGAGCCATGAGAATTCTGGCTGCCTCCGGAATATTTTCCGGTGCTGCGCAACTCAGCCATATAGCTAAGGTTCGTTAACTTTATCAAAGTTCTATTGTCCTCCCACTTAACATTTATGAAAAATTCCTTCTTAAAGAAACTTCATGTTTCAAGCAACAAACCCTTTTGTCCTTGATGTTATGGAGGAATAACCAACTGTTATTCGAAATAACCTACAAAGACATGCTCATCCGACTTTGGTTGTAAACATCTTACTTATGTTTAGCATACCAAAATTTAAGAAATGACAACTTGGGTTTTACCCCAAACCATAACTTCAATGGTGTCATTTCAACGAATCAAGATGGAGCTCTTTTCAGTGTAAAAGCGGTAGTCTCTAAAGCTTTAATCTTTTTAAAACATAATGGCAGTATTATAAATAACACTTTTGATCCAACCATGTCACACAAGGTTTCATTACAAATCTCAAACACTCCATACTCCTATGGTGTTTCGGGAGATGTAAATCTAGGTGTTTTGCTAAACTTGTAACTCAAA
Organism: Avena sativa; assembly: GCA_916181665.1. Lineage (NCBI taxonomy): Eukaryota > Viridiplantae > Streptophyta > Magnoliopsida > Poales > Poaceae > Avena > Avena sativa. The sequence goes on from OV702296.1 coordinate 227,914,782, forward strand.
TAAATCCCTTTATGATAAATCATAATTCATTTATTTTTCTTGTTACACTTGTAACTCAAATAAATCCCTTATGATAAAATCATAAACCATTTTATTTTCTTGTTACAATGATTTTTCACTTCATCTTGAAAGTCTTTTGAAACATTTTCAAATATTTCATACTTCTTTCTCATTAAGTGAATATTCACTCAAATTTCCGGAGAAAGTATATGAAGTTGAAACCCATCGCTTACGACTACACATAATGGACTACATACATCGATACGTATAAATTCCAATATTTTAGTCGTTCGTTCTTCTTTGGCCTTTGAAAGAAGTTTTAATTATCCTTAGGAAAGTCTCACAAGCGTCACTTGATCAAATCAAAGACTCCAAAAATCCATGAAAATGGTGTTTCTTCATGTTTTATTTCTAATATAATTTAAACGATGATGTCACTTTGTAAGTGACCTTTCAATCATTTGTCTATCGACATTTTAGCATTTGGTTTTATGGATGTGACTTCTCCAACTAGATTTGTAAATCATCCATCTTATATGGATAGGGTAATTATTTGAACAACCATTGTTCTCATAATACCTGATTTGAATAACTATTATTAAAACAAATCTTGAAGTCAAGCTTTGATGTCAACGAGAAATACAAACAACGGTTTGTTTGTTTTCGATGAACATCATCACATATTCTCTTACTAGTTACTTAGGCCATTGCGGTTCATGAATTGCGTCGTTCTGTATGAAATTTCATACCAACCAATTCGGTATCCAATACCCAAGAACCACATTGTTTAACAAGCAAAGAATACAACCATAACATGTATATCATACATTTACCTAAATTGGATATTTCCAATCTTTTCTTTTCTGCCAAATATATTTTATAGATTCTCTTTTAGCATTTCCTTTGCTTTTTAAAAGAATCTATCAACATCAACAGTGGTGCCATATACATGACACATAGTCCAAAGCATGTATATTCAAATAATAATATCTTTGGACATGCACTTTGAAGTAGATCACCATCATCAAAATGATCGGTATTTCTTTCAAAATCCATTCTTTAGTAATCTTTTAGTGTAGTAAACACTTTACATACATCTTCTATTCACCCTTGTCATGACGACTTTCATGATCAAGCTAATGTAGCTTATAAAGGAGAATCGTGAGTATAACACTACTTTCCAAAACCTTTTTGGATGATTAGGATGTCTAGCATCTCCAACCTTCACAAATTCTCATCCAATATGAGAACATATATTGTACTCTATCATATTGCAACCAAAACATTGTTTCAGATATCGTTATATCTGTCACACATGATGGTTTCTGAAACAATTCTTTCAGCTCCTAGATAAACTTGATATTAAAACAATCAAGAATCATGGAGGCAAACATGATACTTAAGATACTAACACTAGAATTGTTACTCTCGATTTAATACCAATTATTAAATCTCACAGATTAAATAAAGTTTGCTGAAAGTTTGCAATAGGACTTTAAACTTAAGATTGACACTCAACACAATACGATACCAGTTTGTAAAGTAAATATACAGAATTCTATAGTTCTATTATCTCAATTGCAATTATGCATAAGGTGGTGAACGAATGCCAATGACTACAACAAATTATGAAAATTCACTTTGATTTAATTTATGATAAATTGAGTTCTACTAATCCAAATTAGAAATAAACTCCCACTCAAAAATGACATCCCTCGTGCCTTTTTGGTGATTACATGAACCAAATCCACTACACCAAGTCCGATTATCACGTGAGTCGGTGTAGGTTCAAAGGCGAGCATCCATATGGTCATCATATCAAAACATATGACTCATGCTTAACCTTTCGGTTCGTGTTCCGAGGCCATGTCTGTACATGCTAGGCTCGCCAAGTAAGAACCTTATTATTCGCGTGTGTAACTGTCTTACACCCGAGATATGCTCGTGGATTCAAGTACACCCGATCATCACGTGATGTCTTGAAGCGATGAAACATTGTCAGTGCATACTTAAGGAAGAACACATTGTTATCTTGATATCTAAATGAGGGATCATCTTATTATGCTAATAAAATGTCAAACAAGCAATATAAGATGCAATCAAACATCACATGTTTGTAAGTGAAATAATATGGTTCCCGCATATGATCTCCATCATGTGCACCGTGGTATGATCTCTATCATGCCTCTATGTGTAAGGCCAAGGTCTATGGAACCTACACGTTATGTGTGTTTTAAGAGTATCATCTTATACTTATACTGACAACATCACCATATCATAACACTAGCCCAGGAATAATCTAAACTAGACGCCTCTAATTTATCCATTGCAAGTTTTACGTGGCTTAGGGCTTTCGAAGATAGAACCATTTTTACCTACGAACATGAACCACAACGAGGATAACCAAATTGTTGACAACTCGTTGCAAATTAGATATTGACTATAGTAGGAGAGACAGACACCCGCTAGCCACTTATGCAAAACTAGTTGCATATCAAGTGTGGAACATGTCTCATGTGCGAGGACATGTAAAGTTTGTCTGGGCCGCTTCATCCCACTATGCCACCAATATCCAAAGTACAACTAAGAAGAAATAAAATGATCATCATCGCCCACATACTCATATGTGTACTACCCGTGCAAAGCATCTATGCACAGATCCGGCTCTGATACCACTGTAGGGTTCACAGCATAGAAAACAAAAAATTTCCTACGATGGGAACATCTAAGTACCAAGATCTATCTACTAGATACAAGCAATGGGTGGATATACATCCATAGAATGCATACCCTCGAATACCGAATAGCGTTAACGAGGTTGTACTCGTGGATGATGTAGACGAATGCTTGCCAATCTCAAGATCGTGATGAAGTCCATCTGGTCCAGCCGGTCCAGCACCATCAAGTCCAGCACCGCAAAGCAGTGGTGCATCCATGATCGCACATATGTCCAGGTACCCCGACAACCTTCGTGCCCTCGCTCCAGCGAAGCAGCGGAAGCAACAAATCCTTCTAGAAAAAGCCACCAGGAACATGTATCTCGCTGATCCGAGACCATGGGGAAATTCTAAAGGGGGGAGAGAGATCCTTCGCGAGGAGGTGTGAGATGAGAGGAGAGAGTGGGTGCCTTTTATAGGGAGAGGGGGGCAGCCCCCTCCCATGGCGTGGCAGCCATGGAGGTGCCCCCACCTCTTCCACATTCATGTGGGTGGAGCTCCCACTCACATAAATAGCCACCCACTCAAAATTCCACTCACCTCCATTAAATTTCCACCAAATTTTATGCAATCTCTCATTAAATAAAACTCTTTTATTTATTTATTCAGAATTTTGTTAATTACTTTAATTAACAAACATTCACATAAAACCCCTTGCTAGTATTCCATTTCACATGCAGAACCAGTTTCAGCAATTTCAACCAAAACAGTTTCGGTGTCTAGTGAAATAAATTCCTGCGCTTTCCTTTTTCTTTCTCTGGCATATAATTTGCTCCGAATGGTGTCGGTATCCCTTAAGTGTGTCACCCTACGGTTCGCGAATAATGTAGACATGATCGAGACCCCCCTCCGATCAATAATCAGCAGCGGGACCTGGAGATCCGTACTGACTCCCACATATTCAACAATCACTTTTGTGATCGTGTGAAGCTTATACCATGTAACTCAATCCCTTTGTCTCGCGATATATTACATGTCCGAGATTTGATCATCGGTATCCCCATACCTAGTTTGATCTCGTTACCGACATGTACTCTTTTCTCATTCCCGCGATATAACATTCTAGTGATCAAATCACTAGCTTGCAAGCTAACCAATGTGATATCACCGAGAGGGTCCAAAGTATATCTCTCCGTCATCAGGATGGACAAATTCCACTCTTGATCCATGAGCCTCAACATAACACCTTCGTAGCACTGAACCCATCTTTATAATCACCCTGTTACAGTGTGACGTTTGATGTTCAAGATACTCTTCCGGTGTTAGTGATTGACATGATCTCATGGTCTAAGGACTAAGATTACTTCGTATGATGTTATAGCAATATAAACACAATGACCTTGATCGTAATGCTATACTTCGGATGAATGTTCATCATATCATTACACTAATGTTGTGACCTTGTTATTAACAACATCCATTGTCCATGATCAGGAAACCTTTGATCATCTTGTTAATCAACGAGCTAGTTTATAAGAGAGGCATAACTAGGAACTTCCTTTTTGTTTATTAAACACACATGTATTAATGTTTCCGTATTAATACAATTATAGCATGTAAAATAAACATTTATCATAAACAAGGAATACGATAATAACCACTTTATTATTGCCTCTCGGGCATATTCCCTTCAACTACTGCAATTCCCTTCAAAGGAATCACATAAAGGTCTGTGAAATATGTACAACCACAAATAAAGATAACTTGATCTTGCTTGGCATACCACTACATTTCCCCTGCCGTCACTACGGTCATAGGGTTTGCTAACGTTGCCCTTCTAATCCCGAACTTATCACAAAATTCTTCAGATATGAATGAAGTAGTTGCACCAGTATCAAATAAAACTTTTCTGGGATTGGTAAGGATATTGAGCGTACCTATCACTGCGTGCTCGGAGTTATACACCTCCTCCAAAGTTGTACAATTCATCTTCCCAATAGGTCTACTCCTTTTGCCATTATTGTTCTTGACAAAATTTCTTCCGTTATTATGTTGTCCACTGCTTCCACTAGCTTGTCCTCCGCCTTTTGTAGGAAAACCACTCGGTGGTTTACTTGGACAATCTGGCTTGATATGACCCTTTTGACCACATCCATAACAAATAGTGACTGGTTTCCTGCAATCCTGACTAATGTGTCCTGGGAGTTTACAGTTGCGGCAAATGACATTTTTTCCAGTGAAATTTGTGTTCTGATTGAGGTTGTTGTTATTACTATTGAAGGGTCGATTGCTTGGTTTGAACTCCAACTTGGGTTTTGGTTTACTTTTCTGAATCCTCTTTGTTCCCTTCTTTGCGCTATTCCTTCGGTCCTCTTGGACATTCTTGTAATCATCTTCAAAGGTGATGGCTACATCAAGTAACTATTGGAAAGTTTGCTTATTGGCCAGCCTTAACTACATCTTCACAAATGGATTTAAACCACATAGGAAATGTTTCTTCCTCTTTTCCTCAGTGTTCACTTCATCCTCAGCATAACGAGATAGTTGACTGAACTCCCGGATGTACTTCATGACACTGGTATATCCTTGTTGAAGCTCCTCAAACTCTCTACGCTTCAATTCCATCACACTTTCTGGAACATGATACTCACAGAATCTCTGCTTGAACTCCTCCCAGGTATACTCCGTTCCTGGAGGTTGCATTGCTAGCTGATTCTCCCTCCATGATGTTGCAGGTCCAGTCAAGAGATGTGTTGCATACCTCAACTTCTCCTCATCATTGCAACCTATAGTCTTTAGCTTTCTATCGGTATCTGCCAACCAATCATCCGCATCCATTAGTTCTGGAGCTGATGCAAAAGGTAACGGCCCTATATTCTGAAAGTCGGAAAGACTCACTCCTCCACCTTCAGGTGCTCTAGTATTTATAGCTCGTCCCAACAACTCTTCCATGAATTTGTTCTGGGATTCTTGCATCATTTGCATATATTGCATAAAGTTCTATTCCATTAATGTCCTCATTGGTGGTGGTAATGCTCCTTGATTTTTGGCGTTTGCATCCGCCTTCTCCTTAGCCTCGCGCTCCATGCGCCGCTGCTCAGATTCAGTCTCCATACCCGATTCCATGACCCCCTAGTCCTAAAACATAAAGCGAACACTCATAATTACATCATGTATATGTGTTCTAAGCTCAACTTCATGCACCAAACTAGTCACACAATGGAAACAAAATCCAAATAAGATCCAAATATGCATTTTCACATATTATACATTACAAACAACATAGTAAGTACAAAGTCATTACAAGCCTATACCATATAGGTACTTCAACATATGTGGATGCTACCTCACTTATTTAGATACATCAGTCTCTCAACACTACAATACGCAATACCAGCTACTCCTTAACAAGTATTCTATGTCCTTAGTATCCACGATGTTTATTATACATGCCTGAAGTCCAACCGTGTTGACGTGACGTCCGTTGCACAGTCTGTGGAACAAATGGCCTCCCAGATGGAACATACTCAGTATCTAAAGTATTAGGTCTTGAGTTATCACTCAGCCTGGGTGCATTGACTCCATCTAGCTTAGCTGAAAAGTCTGCAGAAACTTGTTCATCACTATCACCCACTTGCATCTCCTGAGCCTCATCCCTAGAGTTATCAATAGAATACTCAGATTCCTTTGCTCCCCAGGTGCTTTGCTGGGCAAGATAGTTAAACACTTGTCCACTTGTCCAATAAGATTTGTGATTGGTAGATTGTATCTTGAGTATTTTGCTGCTATAGGTGGCAGGTTGTTTGAGCTAGAATGCTTGTTCTATGCTTAGAAACCTTATTTTCATGCATGTGTAGTCCTCTAGCAAGTTCCTATAGTAGTTGATCATCACTTATCAACTTGGAAATCACTTGGTTTGATGTTTGTCTAAAATTTTTAGCAAGGAAGATGAGTACTTATCCACTGAATCAATATGACTTGATGGTGCCTGAGCCAATGAAGGTTCATCGTGAGGATACAATTTTTCCTTCCATATATACATGCCATGAATTTATGAGAACCGCGGGAATCTCCCAGGATTCCCAAACCTTGATTGCCAATGCAGGGTTGGAACACTTTGTTGAAGGTGAACCATTTCAATTTGTTAAGCTAACCATGGCTTTTGTGCAGGACTTCCAGTTTACTTGGTCTACATCTACTCCCATGGTCCATTACAAAATATATAATATACCTGTCGACCTGCCTTTTGTTGATTTCTATGCAGCAATTAGAGTACCTCAGTGGGGATCTTGTGAGAAGATCAAGGAGAGACCCAAGTCACTTATGGATTTGTATGCTGAGATTTACCAAGGCTTCAACTTCTCAAAGGAAAGTGGTAAATTCGGAACATTCAGTTCCCAGCCATTAGATACTTTGCCTATTTCATTACCAAGTGTGTTCTTGCTAGAAAGATTGCTAGAAAGTTGTCTTCTTTTGATCTAGCTTTTATCGCAGCTGCTCTGAATAGGAATAGATCTTATAGTCTGGGTGCTTTGATAGCTCACCATCTCACCACCAACCGCGAGAAGGGTGGAATTTGTGGAGGTCTCATTGCTTCTAGGTTGCTAGCTTTCCATGGGTTAGAGCCTCACCTTTCAGATTATCAGTTCCCCATAGAGAGGCTTGATCTTGAATCCATGGTTCAGGATGGTTTTGTTTCCTTGGGGGCTAATGTGATAAGTTTACCGTATGAATTATCTTTTTCCTAGCAAGGTCGAAGAAAGGGTAGGACTGAGAAAATAGTTTATTTGCCTGCACCTGTGATGGATGTTTACGCAGAGCCTGTTGGGAACCCCAAGCACAAGGTGTGAAGAGCAAGCAACAAGTTTTCCCTTAGTTGAGACCAAGGTTATCGAACCATAAGGAGGAAGGAAACGTCACACAGGTGTTGCAAGCAACGTGGAGACCTGCACAACACAAACTCAAGACTTTGCCCTAACGAATAGTGAGGTTGTCAAGCTCACCGGTTTGCTGTAACAAAGGATTAAACGTATGGTGTGGAAGGTAATGGTTTGCAGCAAGTAAACAAGTAACAGTGGAAGATGTGTCAATGGTAAAGATTGGACCGGGGTCCATAGTTCACTAGAGGTGCTCTCCTTAGATAAACAACATGGCATGAAGGGTAAACAAATTACAGCGGGGCAATTGACAGGAACTGAGCAAGGCATAACAATTCAATTACTAGTCACAAAGATCCTATGAGGTTGATTGGGCAATACAACAAGATACATAGACCGCCATCCAACTGCATCTATGACTAGAAGTCCACCTTCAGGTTATCATCCGAACCCCCTCTAGTATTAAGTTGCAAGCAACAGACAACTGCTTTAAGCAAAGTGTGTAAGGTAAATAGTCCACATGTTCCATGAACAAGAGACTGTTGTTTTCTCCCTAGTAGCAACAACACATCTACAACCGAAGAGATTATTGTCACTTCCCTTGGAAACTAGAGGCATGAACCCACTATCGAGCATAAATACCCCCTCTTGGAGTCACTAGCAACTACTTGGCCAAGATAGCTACTAACAACGGAGAGTATGCAAGATCACAAACAACATAGACATGATAGAATCATAAAGACAAAACCATTAATCAAACCAACATAATAATCTCAATATCCATCGGATACCTGCAAACACAACATGCATGATTACAAATAGATTAGATCTTGATCATGAACGGAGCTCACAAGATCTATACATGAAAGCACAAAGGAGGAGATACAACCATCTAGATACTACATGGACCCATAGTCCAAGGTGGAACTACTCACGCATCATACCCATAGTCCAAGGTCCAAGAAGAACTTCAGATCCCCCTTGATCTAGGGACAATGGTGGCAGCGACTACAGACGGTTTCGTGGAGATTTGATCGGGTGCTTAGGGTTTCTGCATCGGGGGCTTCTTATAGGCGAAGGGGGAGGCCGAGGCGGCGGCCAGGGGTGCCAAACCCTAGCCAAGCGTGGGGTAGGGCCCACTCGCGCCTGGGGGAGGTTTGGCAGCCTTGGTCCGCTTCCTCGTCTCCCCTCTGGACTTCTTGTTCCCCACGGAAAGTAATTTACTTTGACGTTTGTCCCGTCCAATTCCGAGAATATTTCTTTACTAACTTTTCTAACACCAAAAATAGCAGAAAACAGGCATCTGGCACTGTTGCAACTTGTTAGTAGGTTAGTACCAGAAAACATGTAAAAAGCACCTCAAAGTGTGGACAAGTAAAGCAAAGTAGATACTAAACAAGCATGGAGCATCAAAAATTATAGATACGTTTCCGACGTATCAACATCCCCAAGCTAACTCCTGCTCGTCCTCGAGTAGGTAAGTGATAAAAAAGAATAATTTTTTAGGTGAAATGCACCCTCATAATAAAGATCCAACCATTTGCAAGCATTGAAAGCTGGGATCAAAGAACTCTAAACATGTGCATGAAAGATGGAGTTCTAACAATAGGACATAGTAACTATGCATGCAACATGACAAGCTACAAACAAAGATCATGAATAACATGCATTGAAAAACGTTTGTTTGTTTCACATACAGAAAACATATCATAGTGGCAATCAGCTTGTCCCTCATAGAGTGGCAAATAGATGCATAGGACACCTTCAAAGTTCACAAGGGTGACTAGAAACAAATAGCACAAGAAAAATTAATATCACAATATGCATCAATTAATAAGCTTTGGGACACTGCACACAGAATGACAACTATGCTCTCTTAATGGTGCCTAAAGGTAGAAGGTGGAGACTCAATAATGGTGGAAGAAAGGCCTTTTTTGTAAAGGAAGCAGGGGTTACAAGTTTCAAAAAGAGCTTCCAAAAATTATGGTACTTGTTAGCTTTCAGCCCTCATTGCCCCTATCATAAGCATCTTGAAGTGGTTAAGGTTAAAGTGGCAAAGATGGAGTATATGCTTGACGAAGTATAAGTTGGCAATCTCAAGTCCCTTGAATATGAGGGCCACACCTCATGCATACTCAACTTTGGGCCTAGGTAAGTTCTTGTCACTGTAAGTATTTGCATATCATTGAGAACCACCAACGGGGTACTCCTTGCACATGGTACAGGAGCTTTCCCATAACCAAAATGACAAGGCAAGCAGACAATGAGCATCTCAGCAATCTTCTTGTGTACCATAGGAATGTGGTGTTTTTTTCTCTCTTTCCTCTTTTCTCAATGTGTCTCTTCTTTTTATAAGAAAAATGCTTCATAGATGTCACTATGGTGATGCTGCAAGTTTCCACCATGATTAGGCATGGTTTAGGCTAGCGGCCCAGGCGTTTCTCTAACACAGGATACAAACTCCATGGACTTACAAGTCCCCTCTTTATTTCACACCGGTGACATCCATAGACAAAAGAGCATGATATCAACTGAGTACAAAGTACAAGTGCAATGTTGAAAACGTTCCCCGTGACAGCACGGTTCTGCTAATTCCAACTTATAAGTGCAAGCGTATACAACAAAGTTGTCACAATGGTTCAAGTTTATTAGGGGCAAAGAATATAAAGTGTGTCATCAAGTTTGAGAGGGCTTTAATCACTAAGTTTTCACATAACTAAATAGTTTTTAATTAGAAGATAGTTGAAAACAAGAATATACTTGGAATGGTGTAACACACCATGCATAGGAGTTTATAGTGGACAGTCTGGAATAACTTGGTTTCTTGGGAGTTGGAAGCATGAGTAGAGCTTACTCATACAAGTGGAGGCTAGCAAAAGACTGGGAGCAACCGACTAAGAGAGCATAATGGCCAAAAACATGCAGTGCAACAAATCATACTAATCAAAGCAAAGAGTGGTACTACAAGTCAAGAACTAAATGATCATGGAGGCTAATGGTGACTTTCCATAGTCATAACATGGTGTGAGCATGTGCCAAGTCAACCCAAGCAAAGCATAAAAGGAGAATACCACAATAATATGCTTTTGCATGCTAAAACAACGCATAATTTCTTCAAGGCACACTAAGCAATTCAAATTGTTTGGAACAAGACACGCTAACACAATAATCACTAAGCATAATGCTAAAACAACACCTAGAATGTCATGCTAAAGTCTAAGTCACAGTCAATGCAAGCTCCTCTTGCACTTCAAGCAAGAACTTAGTACTCCTTTCCAACACCAAGCAACTTATTTGTAAAACAACACAGCGAGAACGGGGGTCCAAACTAATTTATTCAAGCAAACTAAACAACCTAAGCAAAGCAAACGAAAACTAAGACGCTCCAAGAATAACACAACTGTGCATGAAACAATAAAAGCGAAGTGTCTAGACAGACCGGAGCTTTTTATTGATGAAGAAGGGGATTCCTTAGGCATCCCCAAGCTTTGACGCTTGTACCTCTTGGATATTTCTTAGGGTGACACCATGGTGGCATCCCCAAGCTTTAGCTTTTGTCCATTCTTCATCTCATTGCATCATTCTCTCTTTACACCTAAAATTTTTTCCTTCATACAAAACTTCACACAATCTTCATTAGCAATATTAGTGTATTCAAAAGATATTAGACCTCGGGCAAAGCTTTGGAACAGCAAGCCTTTTCACTAAAAACACAAGCTACTGTAGTAACTCGTTCAAAAAGATCAATTCACTTAAAGAGAACTCAAAAAGGAATCAATAAGAAGCAAATGCAAATAATGGCAGAAATCTGTCAAAACAGACCAGCAGGTAGAAACCGATTTTTTAGAACATCCTTTGTTGCTCAAACCAAAAAGTGTTGAACTAACGAAAGTTAGCTAACATACTGGGGATTTATTCGTAAAGTTTTGAGCTCAATCCGATTTACAGAGACTCCTCACGATTTTTTTTGGTGGAGGACACAAATCTGTTTCGGGACAACAACTCCCGAAATCTTACTTCCCTCTCATTAGAGGTCATTCTTGGCACAAAACACAAACAAAAAGGATAAGGAGAGGTCATTACAGAAGTAATAAATTCCAAGACTCAAGGAAACTCTTGGGTTATCTCCCAACAAGTACTTTTCTTTAACGCCTTTAAGTTAGACACAAGAAGCAAGAAGAATCAAGTATTTTCAAATGAAGAAGCATTCACATCAAATCTTGCTTTAAAAGCAGGAGCAAAAAGCAACTTCTCTCTCCTCATAGGGAAGTGTTCAATAACTTTCTTGAATGGAAAATGATATTTGATGGTGCCTTCTTTCATATCAATGATGTCACCAACTGTTCTAAGAAAAGGTCTTCCCAAAGTAATATGACAAGAAGCATTGTATTCAACATCCAAAACATAGAAATCCATAGGGACATAAGCATTATTAACCATAATGAGAACATCATTAATACTCGCCATGAGTTTCTTATTAGCATTATCATTGAGTGGGACATCCAAATAACAATCTTCTAATGGTGGAAATCAAGCATTTCATAAATCTTCCTAGGCATAATAGAGACACTAGAACCAAGATCACATGAAGCTTTGAGATCAAAGTCATTCACTTGCATATTAATAATGGGTTCCCAACTATCTTCTATTTTCCTAGGAATAGAAGCTTTGTGTTTTAGCTTCTCTTCCTTAATCTTAACAACAACATCTGTAATGTGTTTAGTGAAAGCAACATGCATATCACTAGTATCAGGACTTCTAGCAAGCTTTTGCAAGAACATAATCACTTCAGAAATATTGCAACCATCAAAATCAAAGTTAAACTTGGCATCACTAGTGGTAGGCTCAATAGGCTTAGGCATAGTAGGAGGAACATGGACTACTTGTGGTTTAGTGGCGATGGTGCACACACTATTGTTTCTAGCAATTTCAGCTTCCCTTTCCCACTTAGCATGTAGTTGGGCTAACAGTCTTACATTTTCATCAATAGTAACTTGTATGGCATGAGCAGTAGCAAAGGTATTTTCCATGGCTTCAGGTTTAGCAGCCATTTTATTAATCAAGGAGGACTGAGCTTAAGACAAACAGGATATATTATTTTCAATAGTTAAAAGCTTTTCCTCTATAGTCTTATTGAAAGTGGTTTGTTTACTAATAAAGTCTTTGAGCATGACTTCAAGTTCAGAGGGGGCACTCCTAGCATTATTGTAAGAGCTTCCATAGGAATTGCCATTATTAGGAGGATAAGGCCTATAATTGTTGTTACCACCAAAATTATTCCTATAGGCATTGTTGTTGAAAATGTTGTTTCTAATGAAGTTCACATTAACTTGCTCTTCTTGAGCAACCAAAGAGGCTAAGGGAACACTATTAGGATCTAAAGGAGCTTTCCCATTAACAAGCATAGCCATAATAACATCAATCTTTTCACTCAAAGAGGAAGTTTCCTCAACAAAATTTACCTTCTTACCATGTGGAGCTCTCTCAACGTGCCATTCCGAGTAGTTAACCATCATATTATCAAGGAGCCTTGTTGCAGCACCCAAAGTGAGCCCCATAAAAGTACCTCCAGCAGCTGAATCCAACAAATTTCTTGAGGATAAGTTCAAACCTGCATAAAAAGTCTATAATCATCCAAACAGTGAGTCCATGAGTAGGGCAATTTTAACCAAAGATTTCATTCTTTCTCAAGATGGAGCAACATGTTCACTATCAAGTTGTTTAAATTTCATAATATCACTTCTCATAGATATAATCTTAGCAGGAGGATAGTACTTTCCAATAAAATCATCTTTGCACTTAGTCCAAGAATCAATACTATTTTTAGGCAAGGATAGCAACCATTCTTTAGCTTTTCCTCTCAAGGAGAAAGGAAAAAGCTTGAGCTTAATAATATCTCCATCTACATCCTTATACTTTTGCATCTCACAAAGTTCAACAAAGCTATTGAGATGGGCAACAGGATCATCAGAACCAGCACCAGAAAATTGCTCTCTCATCACAAGATTCAACAAAGCAGGCTTAATTTCATAAAAGGTAGCATCAGGAGCAGGTGGAGCACTAGGTGTGCTAAGGAAATCATTGTTGTTGGTGCTAGTGAAGTCACACAACTTGGTGTTCTCAGCAGAGTTCATTTTGGCAAAGGTGAGCAGGCCAAAAATAGTAGTAGCAGCTAGAGCAGGAACTAATTTTTTGTGTTTTTTGAATAAAGCAAGCAAACCAAACTAGACTAATTTTTTTGGTTTTTTTTTTAAAGAGGTAAACAAAACCAAGCAAAAGAAACAAAGAAAACTAAAAATAAAGTAAAGAGAAAGGAAGTGAAGGACTCCCCTAGTGAAGACGTCCTTAGCCTCCCCGGCAACGGCGCCAGAAAGCTTGATGGCTGTTTACGCAGAGCCTGTTGGGAACCCCAAGAGCAAGGTGTGAAGCAGCAAGCAGCAAGTCTTCCCTCAGTAGAGACCGAGGTTATCGAACCAGAAGGAGGAAGGAAACGTCGCCCAGGTGTTGCAAGCAACGCGGATACCTGCACAAGACAAACTCAAGACTTTGCCCCAGCGAACAGTGAGGTTGTCAAGCTCGCCGGTTTGCTGTAACAAAGGATTAAACGTATGGTGTGGAAGGTAATGGTTTGCATCAAGTAAACAAGTAACAGTGGAAGATGTATCAATGGTAAAGATTGGACAGGGGTCCATAGTTCACTAGAGGTGCTCTCCTTAGATAAACAACATGGCATGAAGGGTAAACAAATTACAACAGGGCAATTGACAAGAACTGAGCAAGGCATAACAATGCAATTACTAGTCAGAAAGATCCTATGAGATTCGATTGGGCAATACAACAAGATACATAGACCGCCATCCGACTACATCTATGACTAGAAGTCCACCTTCAGGTTATCATCTGAACCCCCTTCAGTATTAAGTTGCAAGCAACATACAACTGCTTTAAGCAAAGTGTATAAGGTAAACAGTCCACATGTTCCATGAACAAGAGACCGTTGTTTTCTCCCTAGTAGCAACAACACATCTACAACCGAAGAGATTATTTTCACTTTCCTTGGAAACTAGAGGCATGAACCCACTATCGAGCATAAATACCTCCTCTTGGAGTCACTAGCAACTACTTGGACAAGATAGCTACTAACAACACAGAGCATGCAAAATCACAAACAACACAGACATGATAGAATCATAAAGACAAAACCATTAATTAAACCAACATAATAATCTCAATACCATCGGATCCCCTAAAACACAACATGCATTATTACAAATAGATTAGATCTTGATCATGAACGGAGCTCACAAGATCTATACATGAAAGCACAAAGGAGCAGATACAACCATCTATGTAGCACCCCGGAAAAATCCACTACTAGAAAATCGTTGTTGTTTATACTTTGTGCATCATCATGCATATTATTTTTGCTTAAAACTATGTTGCGAAAGATTATGTTGTTTTCTATACTAGCCCTCCTTCAATTTCAAATCAAACCCTCGGTCCGACCGAATCTTTTATTTGACTAAAAACAATTTATAAATGTGTTTTAAAATAAAAATAAAAATAAAATGTTTTGTGGGGAGGCAGCCAGATGACCAGGCCCAAGGCCCAGTCAAAGGCTACCTACAACCCACCTACAATCCCTAACCAAACCCTAATACCTCTCCACACCTTCCACCTCGCCGCCAACACCACCACGCGCGCGCAACACACACCCCACCCCTCCCCAAGCTAGTCAACCCGCCAGTGAGACCCACCTCGACTCGTTTCCTCTCTCCCCACGTTCCCCGCCCGCACACCACACAACACACACCACGCACACACGCAACGCCCCACTTCCTGCCTGGACCCACACGAATGACCCACCCTGGATCCCGACGCGCCCCGCGACCGGGTCACCTCTCCCCGTGGCCCCACCTCTCCTCTCTCTCGTGAGCGCCTCCCTCTCTGGCCCGATCTGCCGCCGCCAGAGGCCCCTGCTCTGGCCGCCCTCTGTCTTCTTGGCAGGCCCAGGCGCCGCTCGTCGCCCCGCTCGGCTCTCCTCACCAGCCCCGCCGTCTTCTGCGAGTCCCCGTCCCTCCAGCAGTGTCACTCGGCCGCGGCCTCGACGTTGTCTGTCGTCCTCCGCATCCGCCGCCCGCCCCTGGCTCCACTCGGCCTCCGCGTCTGCCGTCGGGTGCCTCTCCCGGTCGTGCCCTGGCGCCGCCCCTTGTCCCTGCCTGAAAGCCCGGCCGTGCTATCCCCGTTCCTCGCTGGAGCCCGTAGAGCTCCTCTATCCCGCAGCGCGTGCGCGTCTCTGCATCACCGTCGTCCTCGACCCGGCACCCTTGTTGTCGTCGAGCCTCTGCGGTCGCTGTCGCTCCCCGTGGCCCTGAGCGCCTCCCCCGCCTCCGCTGCAGCGAGCTACCATGGCGACCTCCACCTACGAGCTCGCTCGCTGCCTCGCCAACCAACCGAGCTTGCCGCTGCCGTCGCCCTTTGGCTGGCCGCATTGTCGCCTCCTCCTTGTCCTCCGACCGCCTGCCCCGCATCTTCCGCTCGAGCCCACCGCAGGGTCTACCTCCTCGACCGCGGTTTCCCGTTCGACCTCAGGTGACCGTCTGGCCATCCCCTGCTAGCGGCATGCACTCAAGTGAGTCCACAGCGTGTTACATACCTGAGCTCAAAACAAGTGCCTCTTGTGTTGTTCTCTGTGGTATGTCCCTGCATGTGTGTGAGATGTGGTGAAGGAGTGGGGTATCGATGGGAAGATCTTGTCTCCGATGGCCAATTACCTGGAATTCGAACAAGATCCTGATGCTCGAAGATGGACACTAGTACCCATGGAAACACCAAGACCTACGTACATGGACACTCACCGACAAGACCAGATCGATGCCGATGGTTTCAAAGGATGTACATGAGGCCACCCAAGATCCCCTTCACGGACCTGGAGTGCGAGGATCCGAAGACCGGAAACCCCAAAACCCCAAGATCCTCGAATTCCCCCATGTGTGAACCTCTTTCCGAGCCCGCCCTATTTTTATAATATGCCATATATACTTGCGTATTTAAATTGTCATTCTTGCACACATATTTTGTGGTTTTAGGGGCATTATTCCGATTCACCTTGTAATTAAATATGGGGTCCATATGCGGGCAAATCTAGTCTTATATTGGCCCCATTTAAATTTGTGTAGTGAACCGGTGCTATCTTTTGCCTTGTTTAGACAACATTTAAATTGCGGGGTATCTAAACAACATGAACCACATCATTATTTATCGGAGCCCCGGTTCCACTTAATATGACCTAATTGCATCGCATCTTTGCCATGCCATACATCATACATGCATCATGCTCGATCTTTTGCCATAGTATTAAATGGTGCATCCGGTGTTTCTTCTAGCGCTTTGCTTCTTCACGGATTATGCCGATGAGTTGATGCGAGTGTCGACCCGATCTTCGGATGAACCTTCGGCAATGTTTTCAGGCGAGCATTCTCCCCTTTCTACCTATTTTATATTTCTAGTTTTTTATTTCCTCCTGTTGATCTCTTGCTATCTGTGTTGCGATGCTATAGATTCCGTACCCCGTTATACTTCCCTGCAGCTCTTATATTGCCTTGGACACATCCTATTACCTGATGTTTGGTAGATAGTTGTACTTGCGTGTTGTAGTCGCTTTCTTAAGTGATGTTGCATGTCGTCAAGTACCACAGTTGTTGGAAGGCTGCCATACGCTTTATGTTGGAGATGATCATGGCTTTAATTATCGTTTAATAACTAAAATTGAAGTAGGTAAATAATGCAGAGGCACGGGTGGGCAATAGATGTTATTTGGTTTTTAACCGTCCACTTGTGTCCCGTAGGACTCCGGGTACTTGATACCTGTTCTTTGAATATTCGCACTATCCGCATGTGGGACCATGAATCCCCCTAGCCAGAGCTTGAGTCATATTTATTTCTTGGGGCCACAAAGTAGTTTGGGGCTTTATTACTATCCTGTACTTATGCCATGCCTTATTGCTTTATTTACGATTGCGCGTGGAGCGCCTGTACTGTTTAGGTAAGCGGAGTGTTTTCACGGTATCGACAAGCCCAGTCACACTTTCGGGTTCCCAGTCGTTTACATCCATTGACGCAAACCTTTGGGTCCGTTCCGGAGCTGGCCAACTTCGTCGCGGGTAGCTTGGTGGGGTGGCCCCCTGAAATTTATATGAATCTTGCAATTGCTCTGTCGTGATGCCTCGTTGGGTTTTCATTTGGTTTTTCCCGAGGTTGATCGTGTGTGTGTTGCTATTTGTGCCCCCTGCAGGGTAAAACTTTTTGAAAGCCGTGTCCGCGGTTATGGACGACTTGGAGGACAGTATCTCGATCATAGACAACTATAACTAAAGTAGTGCTATAAATTTGACTTTATAATGACTAGTAATCTGCTTCACTATAATGGAATGGCTAAATAAAAGTGCCAACAATTGCTGGTTTGGGTTGTCACCTGTTACCATTGTATCTAACTAGTAAGTATTGCAACTACAACGGAATGGCTAAATAAAAGTACCAACAACTGCTGGGTTTTGGGATGCCTCATGCTATATGTATCTGACTAGTAAGTACTACAACTACAACGGAATGGTTAACTAAAACTGCCCACTGCTTATTATATCAGGATGACTCATGCTATCTGTATCTAACTAGTAATTGCCGCAACTATAATGGAATGAATAAAACTGCCAACTGTGTGAGTTCCTTGGTTGACTTCCTCGTTTGGTCTCTATGGGGAAATACCAGGATGGGTATGCTTGGTGATAGTTTTAGGTTGGGTCCGAATAGGTCTTTCTTATCCCTATCTAATAGTCGCCAGTTGTATTGAGTATCTATAGGTTGTTTAGTGCATGTTGCGCTGCCGCCTCATTCCACCATACCTATGTAGGCGAGGACCACCGAATTCTAGTCTCGCCGTGTACTGGCCTCAGTACTGACCGCTCTCTTTTTCCTTTACCCTTTGTCGGCACCCCTTTTGTTTAAGCAGGTTTTGAGATCGACGTCGTTAGCAGGGTTACCCTTCCGGCTTGGCCTAGGCAGGGTTATGGACGCCATTGGTTATTCTTCAGGGCTCTTAGCTCAATTTTCCTCTTGTCCGTACTCGGACGCTGTATCGTTTTAAAGGTGATTTGGATCTTTGTATTGTATATCTGTATTCTTGACTCTTTGGGTCAGTGTTATATATATATATCTGTTCTGTGGGTTCCATCGTGGACTATTGTGTAATGGTATTACTTCGTTTTCCACCCGCACGAAAGTGCCTGGTGGGCACCTTTGAATCGTTTCTATGCGGGTTTGGCGGGAATCGCTGAAACTTGCATATGGCCGATTCCGAGGGTGTTACAATCTAGCTACTACATGGACCCATAGTCCAAGGTGGAACTACTCACACATCATACCGGAGAGAAGGCCTCCGGGATGATCTCCCCTCCGGCAGGGTGCGGGGAAGAACTTCAGATCCCCCGATCTAGGGACGATGGTGGCGGCGGCTACATACGGTTCCGTGGAGATTTGATCGAGTGCGCTTAGGGTTTCTGCATCAGGGGCTTCTTATAGGCGAAGGGGGAGGCCGAGGCGGCGGCCAGGGGTGCCAAACCCTAGCCAGGCATGGGGCAGGGCCCATCCGCGCCTAGGGGAGGTTTGGCGGCCCTAGACCACTTCCTCGTCTCCCCTCTGGACTTCTTGTTCCCCACGGAAAGTATTTGACTTTGACGTTTGTCCCGTCCAATTCCGAGAATATTTCTTTACTAACTTTCTGAAACAAAAAACAGCAGAAAACAGGCATCTGGCACTGTTGCAACTTGTTAGTAGGTTAGTACCAGAAAACATGTAAAAAGCACCTCAAAGTGTTGACAAGTAAAGCAAAGTAGATACTAAACAAGCATGGAGCATCAAAAATTATAGATATGTTTCTGACGTATCAACCTGCTTTGTTTAACTTTGATAACAGGCAAGGATGGTCGCTTATGTAGGAGGAGGTTGACACATATGTGGTGGAGCTCTCCCAGCAAGATGAGAATGTTGAAGAGGATGCCGAAGATGATTCGGTTCAGCCCTCCAACTTGGGAGAGTCTTCATACCAGCAGCCCTCATTTCATTGGGGCGCGTCTTCTTCTTTATCGCAAGCGCCTGATTATGATCATTCCTATGATGACCCACTAGCATGGGGTTACTACCTGCGCTATTGAGCCCCACTTAGGCCAAAAGCCTAAGCTTGGGGGGAGGTATACCGACATCACACTCATATATATATATATCATGTTCGGTCGGTTCTTTGTATATCCGTTGTTTCGCTTTCTTTTTGGTTCTTGTTGCTTCTTTCTCAAAAACACAAAAATACCAAAAATATTTTTGTTGTTTCTCTTGGTTTGTTTCTCTGTTTTGGTTTGCCTTAAAAGAAAAATCCAAAAATATTTTTCTTTGTTTGGTTTGCTTTGTTTTTGTTTGGTTTTCTTTGTTTGCTTGTTTCTAAAAAATCAAAAACACCAAAAATATTTGTTGCTCTTCTTTGGTTTTGTGAGTTCTTTGCAGGGTTCAGCCGTCTTCAGTGGATCTTGGTTTCATGTTATTATTCAAGTCACACAAGTAAAGGGCAATAATGAAGATTAAGACAACTTGGGGAGTGGTAAGAGGCTGGTAACGAACTCTATTTTGTTTTCATTTTTGTACATATACTCATCATTGTGAGCATGTTTAGTCTGTTCATTGTAAGGAGTGTGTTACTGATGGATGCTTAGTAGTTCTTGCTTGTCTATGATTAGCTCCAGCTTGCTAATAGTTTGTAGCATGTCATATGAATGTTTGCTTGCATTGTTTTATTCATAATTTGGTATGATATTGTGGTATCCTCCTATGACTGTTCATGTGAATCGACTTGGCACATGCTCACGCATGCATAAGACTAATCAATAGTCAGTAAGCCTCGATGATTTATTTTGCCTCAGAGTTCTTATATCACTTTCATGCCATAATTAGTCATGTTTTGTTGCAAGCATGATTATGACAATTATTGCTCTCTCGTTTGTCGCTCCCTCTCTATTGCTAGCCTTCACTTGCACTGAGTATGAGCTCTACTTGTGCATCCAACTCCCCAAAACCAATATTTCCAAGTGTGTCCACCATACCTACCTATTAGCATCATTTGCTACTTCAGTGCATATTCTATATGCCTTGTTTTCTTCCAAATAAAATGTTTGTCCGTTTTGAGAAAGTTAGTTAGTAAAGCTCTCATGAACTTGATGACACACTTTATTCCTTGCACTTAATAATCCTGAACCATTGTGACTTGTTCATGAAAGTTATATGCTTGCAGATTATATGCTGGGAGTCGGCAGAACTGTGTTGTCATGGGGAACGCTTTCAACACTCTTTGGATACCCTATCCAGTTGATACTTTGCTCTTTTGTTTATGGATGTCGACAATGTGAAATAAAAGGGGATCTTGTGAGTTCATGGAGTCTATACATTGTGTTAGAGAAACGCCTGGGCCACTAGCCTAAGCCATGCCTAATCATGGTGGAAACTTGCAACATCACCATAATGAGCATTCTGTGAAGCATCCTCAATAAAAAGCTATGCACATAGTAAATTAAAAGATCGCTGAGATGCTCATTGCATGCTTGCCTTGTCATTTTGATCACGGGATAGCTCCTGTATCATGTGCAAGGGGTACCCTGTTGGCGGTTCTCTATGATATGCATGTATGAACAATGACAAGAACTTGCAGGTAACCAAAGTTAAGTAGCATGCGGAGCGGACCCTCATACTCAAGGGATTTGGGATTTCCAGTTTATGGTCTATCAAGCATATAACTCAGATTGGACCTCACTTTCACCTTAACCATATGAAGATGCCTATGATAGGGGCAATGAGAGCTCAAAGCTAATGAGTACCTTCCTTTCAGCATTGGGAAGCCTTTTAAACTTTTCAAAAAACGTTTTCACTCCCTTGTTGAGTCACCACTTACTCTATGAGCACCTTCTTGAGAGCATAGTTTTCCTTCTTGTGTTTGTTCCAAAACTTGGTTAATTATGTCATGACTTTGATGCTTGTATATCTGATATCTTTACTTCTAGTCTTCACTTGAACTTCAGAGGTGCCTTGGCATTTATATTGTGCTCTACAAACAAAGGCAAGCGAGATACCACTCTATCATACCTTACTATGAGCATTGCAATGTTGCTTATGTTTATGTTTCATGCTACTTATTATTATTGAGTTGGTTTCTCTTCATAGCTTGCAATCACTATTGAGTAGACTTAGTTGCATACTTCTTATTATGAATGGTTTAAGCATCTACTCCTGTGCTGAGAATATATACATCATATGAAGCAAATGTGTTCGTAAAAGTTCTTTTATCGCACTTAGTCTTCAACTAAATTGCTTGAGGATAAGCAATAAGCTAAGATTTGGGGGAGTTGATACGTCCAAAACGTATCTACTTTCCCGAATACTTTTGCTATTATTTCTCCTCTAAACTTGTGTGATTTGGATACAACTAACACGGACTGACGCTGTTTTCAGCAGAATTACCTTGTTGTCTTGTTTTTGTGCAGAAAATCAACTATCAGGAAAAATCCCGGAAAATATGCCAAAAATTATATTTCACCAGAAGACGAGACGGAGAAGGGGTATGGGGGGGTCACACCCCTGCCAGGCGTGGGCCCACCTCTGGCCACACCTAGGGGGGTGCAGCCACCCCAGGCACCCCTCGGCCTCCCTCTGCGCCTATAAGTTGCCTCTCGAACTAAAAACCAGGGGGGTTCGATAGTTTTCCAGAAAGAGTTCCACTCCGCCGCCGCCACCAGAAACCAAGATTCAGATCCAGAAACTTCGTTCTGGCACCCTGCTGGGACGGGGAATTTGGAGAGGATCATCGCCATCATCATCACCAATGTCTCTCCATCAACCATCGATGTTTCCCTCATCCATGAGTGAGTAATCCCCCGCTGTAGGCTTGGGGATGATAGGGATTGGATGAGTTCTATCATGTAATCGAATAAGATCTGTTAAGGCATAGTGCCTAGTATCTCTATTAATGCTATTTGACTTTGTTGCAACTTGTTGTTCTTAATGCTTGTCACTAGGGCCTGAGTGCCATGATCTCAGATCTGAACTTATTATTGAATCATTATGATAGTATTGTTTGTGGTCTTATCTATAAGTTGTGTACACATATCATTGTCCAGATCCAAAGGCCCCAAAGTGACAATAATTGGGACAACCGGAGGGGATAGATATCGTGTGAGGATCACATGTGTTCATGGAGTGTTAATGCTTTGCTCTGGTGCTCTATTAAAAGGAGCATATTAATTGCCAGTAGTTCCCTAGAGGTCCTGCTGCCACGGGCTGGCTGGACAGAAAATGTTGTGCAAGTTCTCATTGCGAGTGCGTATGACTATATTTGGATCACATGCCTAGGATTATTTAGTACTTGGATGCTTGTTATTATTTATCTGTAATGCCCTAGATCTTGAAGTTACATGTTTAGAATTGTCCATGCAACACACGTCCATCCATCTCTATGCCTACCGCACTCGAATCCTACTGTTACCGTTACTGTTACTATTGCTCCTGTTTTACTGCTGCTGTTGCTACTATAAACTGTTGCTACTGATAAACTTTTGTGAGCAAGAACTATTTCCAGGTGCAGCTAAATTGACAACTCAGTTGTTAAGGCTTGCAAGTATTCTTTGGCTCCCCTTGTGTCGAATTAATAAATTGGGTAATACCACCCGTGAAGACTGTTGCGATCCCCTACACTTGTGGGTCATTATCCCTCACTGTTTAATATAGATCCTTAAGATCCATTGATTTATGAGGTGCTACTCCTTAAGAGATGTGCCCAGAAATCATGATCTAAGGTTGCTCTTATATTTGGATGTGTAGATATAAATTTATATCCAAGATCAATGATGCATAGGCTGAGATCTTGGCTTTGTTTATAAAGATTGGTCATTGACTTTCATTTAAATGCTTTTGTGATGGATACACCCCACTTGGGTGTTTTTTAGAAGATTATAATAAAACAACATATGCTCTAATAATCTGATATGGATGGATCATGTGATTGTTTTATGTGTACTCACCACACAACTTGGTTGTTGGTCATGATGATGTGGTGCTAGTTGATCCTGCTAGCTTCTTCTTGCTCGCTTGACCTGGCTCACTTGTCCTTGTTGGCTTGATCTGGCTCTGCACCTCCTGGTGTTGCTCCTGCTCCTCCTAGCTGTTGATCTTGCTCTTGGTCTTGCTAACCACCTGCACCGCCCCCTCCTTATGTCACCATATTGTATATGGTTGGATGATCTGTGATGTATATTGCCTTAAGATTTGTTTAGGAAAGTTGGCAATCCTAGTGTGTTCTTGCAGTGTTCTGGTGAAGAGGATATGATCTTCTGGTAGCTGTGCTACGATTGGGAACTTCCTTTTGACTGCTTGTGTTGTTGTTGTCGTGTGGACATCACACTACATGCAATTAGGTGACTAAGCCGCCTTGGTGCTTGGGCTGTTTGTGGATCAGTTCAAGTAAAATGGTTTCACCTTCTATCCATTGACAATTTACTATCCTAGTGAAACTTGCCCCTTTGCATTGTTGATGATGTGGTTCTGAGATTTACTGGATGTAAAAGAACAGATGTTGCTGATTGGTGAAATTTGCCCTTTATATACTCAATGATGTGAATTTGAATAGTGCATTTCACTGTTCTTTACTGAGAGTAAAACTAACCAAAAATAATACCTTTGTTTCTCTTTTTTTCTCTGTGTTTTGCAGGTACAGAGATTTGGATGCTCAAGATTTAGTTTAGAAATAGATAGGTAGTCTAGGTTTTTATTGTAATCTTTATTTTATTCTTTTGTAAAGAATCTTGTAATAATATTATTATAATTCAATAAAATTTCTTTTTATTGTAATTTCCCTTACTGTAATGTGTTCTTTCATCTAGTGTATCATTCTCACTTTGTAATATAATTATGGAATAAGGAAAATAAATAAGAATTCATTTCTTATTTAAATTTCTTTTTATAAATTCTTATTATTGTTTATATCTTTAATATAAACAAACAATATTAATAAATCATTTTGGAAATCATTTTAAAATTCTAACTTATAATTTTTAATTATTTTCCAAAGGATTCAAACTTCAAATTTGAATTCAAATTATTTCTCCCCAAAACTCATTAACTCCTAAAGGTCATGTCAAAATTTATAACAATCACTATAAAGAGGTACTCCTACCTTTCGATAGTGAAAGAAACTCTGATCACTTTAGGTTTTTGTTTGGAGAAAAATTTACCCAGATTTTACAGATGAATGCATGCACATGCACGAAAATTCTATTTCTACCCTTCGTTGTTTCCTAAATGCTGGGGTCTTACAGACTTCCCCCCTTAAATTAAACTTCGTCCCAAAGTTTGCTGAAGTATACCTGAATAGTTATGGATATGCTTCTTTTAGGTCATTTTCTTTCTCCCATGTGGCTTCATGCTCAGGGTGATGTTCCCACTGTACTTTGCAGTATTTAATTGCCCTGTTTCACAACCTTTTCCAGTTCTCTTCCAATATTTTATAGGGTTTCTCGACATAAGTAAAATCTTCTTGTAACTCAACTTTTTGATGTGTGATTGCATCATCGGGAACCTTAAGACATTTCTGAAGTTGTGACACATGAAAAACAATATGAACTTGAGCCAGTCTTTTTGGCAACTCTAGAGCTTACTTTGAGATATACCATATCCCCCACTTATGGATGCCATGATCTTCGACTTTGATCAGCATAACTCTTTTGTCGACTTTGCGCTATATTCAATTGATATCTAATAATATCGATGATGTCTTGCTTCTCCTTGATATAGTCTGGTGCAAATTCCTTGCTACTACTAGGTTCATACCAACATATTGGTGATCTACACTTTCTCCCATAAAGTACTTGATATGTTGCTACCTTCAGACTGCTTTGATAGATGTTGTTGTAGGAAAATGCTGCCAATCATGATAGGTATACCAATCATGAAAATCCAATAAGTCATACCCATATCACATATGAATTTAGAAAAATCTGTGACATCCTTTCCAAGACAGAGGGAGTACTTATTATTGATTATTATGCAATTGTTCATGTGATAGAATTTAGAATATATTATGTTTCATATGCAACTATTCATGTTTCTTTGTTTCATTTGTTAATGTGGAAAGTGTATCCCATGTGCACCATTGTGGTTACACCATATGCCAGAATAAAAAGTATGTGATAATGCTCCCTTAAAATTGTGAAACTATAACAATATGTTTTTCTCATTGTCATCTTCTTATAATTTTGTATTTGTGCATGTGTGTCTAGCTCTAATTGTTGGATTCTTATTCTTGCTAAAAAGAAGATTGTTCGAGGTCTTATAATTTTGTTCATACCACAACTGATACATTTATGTTCATGGAGTATTTGAGGTCACCTTGGTCTAGATGATGGTGCCCACCAAGACATTTGAGGTTCAAGTCACCAACGAGGTAGATCAACACTTTTTCAGTGGCCCACACAGGACGGCTCTTGTATAGAGATACGAGATGGAAGCCGGGATGAGGTGCATCTTCTTTCTATACAATGGTTTCAATGCCATCTCTTTTCTTTACAAGTACTCGATAACTTAGAATCTCCTGACCCTACATACCATAACCCGAGAGATGACGATATCAATGATGTCAACATTGTTGTGTATGAGTACAATGACGAGGAGTAGCTGCTACAATGATGATGAACTTCAATAATATTCTACTATTATGTTAGATGTTATTCTTTTAAATGAAGTGCAAACCATTTGTGTCTCAGGAACAATAGAGTCCGTTTTTTTTGAACCTTTCGAATTTGTGTTTTATAAAGTTTTAAATAATTCCAAGCAAAAATTCTAAATGTAGCAAAAAAGTGCTCTACCACTGAAAAAGTCTCAACTCAAAATACGAGTAATTTTTGGGATGCATAAAAATTCCAAAATCTGACATCTAAAGTACTGAACAATGTTAATGTAGGCTTCGCAGCATAGAAAACAAAAATTTTCCTACGATGGAAACTATGTACCAAGATCTATCTACTAGATACAAACAACGGACGGATGTATATCCATAGATAACATACCCTTGAAGACCGACAAAGCTTAACGAGTTAAACTCGTGGTTGATGTAGACAATCTCTTGCCGATCTCAAGATCGAGAGGGAGTCCTAGCGCCGAAAAACAGCAGAGCATCCGTGCTCGCACACACGTACAAGACACCGAGAAACCTCCGCCTCCTCGCTCCAGCGATGCAGCGGAAGCACAACCCTTTCTTGCCGAATAGCATCCGAGAACATGTATCTCGCTAGTCCGAGACCATGGGGAATAAATTATATAGGGGGAGAGAGATCCTTCACGAGGAGGTGTAAGTGAGAGAGTGGAGAGGGGGGAACCCCAAGGGGGTGGACGATGCATGGGGCTTCCCCCTTGCCCTCCCCTCATTCATGTGGGTGGACACTCCACTCACAAAAATCTCTTCAATTCCCTCCACTCAAAATCCCACTCAAAATTGCCATTAAATTTCCACCAAATTTAATGCAAACTCTCATTAAATAAAACTCCTTTTATTTATTCAGAATTTTGTCAATTACTTTAATGACAAACATTCACATAAAACCCCTTGCTAGTATTCCATTTCATATGCAAAAACACTTTCTAAAATTTCACCCGAAAACCTGTTTCGGTATCTAGTGAAATAAATTCCTGTGCTTGTTATTCTTTCCGGCATGAAACTTTTTCTCCAATTGGATGTCAGTGTCCCTTAAGTGTGCCACCCTACGGTTCGCGAATAATGCAGACATGATCAAGACCCTTCTCCGATCAATAATCAGAAGCGGGACCTAGAGATCCATGCTGACTCCCACACGTTCAACGATGACTTTCCTGTGATCGTCGGAACCTTTTACGCTAGTATCTTAATCCCTTTGTTTCACGATATATTACATGTCCGAGATTCGATCATCGGTATCTCCATACCTAGTTTGATCTCGTTACCGACATGCACTCTTTTCTCGTTCCCATGATATAACATTCTAGTGATTAAATCACTTGCTTGCAAGATAACCAATGTGATATCATCGAGAGGGTACAGAGTATATCTATCCATCATCGGGATGAACAAATTCCACTCTCAATCCATGAGCCTCAACATAACACTTTAGTAGTTCTGAAGCCATCTTTATAATCACCCAGTTACGGTGTGATGTTTGATGTCATCAAGAAACTCTTCCGGTGTTAGTGATTGACATAATCTCATGGTCTAAGGATTAGGATCACTTCGTAAGTTGTTATAGCAATATAAACTCAATGACTTTGATCGTAATGCTATACTTCGGATGAATGTTCATCACATCATTACACTAATGCTGTGACCTTGTTATTAACAATATCCAATGTCTATGATCAGGAAACTTTGATTATCTTGTTAATCAACGAGCTAGTTTATGAGAGAGGCATAACTAGGAACTTTTTGTTTGTTTATTAAACACACATGTATTAATGTTTCCGTATTAATACAATTATAGCATGCAAAATAAACATCTATCATATACTTGGAATACACATAATAAACACTTTACTATTGCCTCTCAGAACATATTCCCTTCAGTCAAATTTTAAACCATCAAATTATGTGAGATTTTGTCAATTTTGTTAAGGCCAAAATATACGTATTTTGGATTGAGACTTTGTGAGTTGGTTAGAGTACATCATTATCTACGTGCAAATTTTTTTTCATATCTTTTTGATACTTTGAAATCAAGTTTTCAATTTGAAAAAACATATAGCTCCATGTAACTCAGTATACAAACCGATCTTTTCTTTTAAATGTTGCTATTATATGTTATATGATTTTGCTGGCAATCTAAATAAAACCATTATTTTTTAATTCTCGAAATTACGTGATTGGCATGGCAACATCTCCACACGCCACTGGTGTGAAAATTAGCAGCGACATGTCCAGACAAGCTACGATATGTCAACTATCGATGGCATGCCTGGGTGCAACAGCGACGACGTGCTAGATGCACGCCACCAAGAGGTGTTTTTCCATGCCACTGGTAGCATGTTCTGCACTTTTGATAGACTTATTATGAGCTTTACTAATTATAGACAACCAAAAGATATGAAATAAATATCCGCTTAGAAATTTGCTCCCTTGACTCACATGCTTCTACATTCACTTGCTTTTGTTGAATTTTTAATTTCAAGATCTCTAGTTGTCATAGTCTATAACTTTATAGTAGTGCTAAGTAAAAGGTACCTTGCATATGTTATTTCATTTCATCATACGAAGAACCATATAAATATGTTTATCTTCACCTTCTGGTTTTTTTTTGAGACAATCACGCTAGACTTTATTGTTCAAGTTGAATGTTTACATGAATATTGAAGGAAATGCCCAATCACATATGGCGGCCAACATCTAGAGGTAATACATGTCTAGCTAGATTGTGTGCTTTAAAGTTTGAAGCCCTTCCTTCGAAGGAAAATTTGCACTCCGCAAATTGTGTAGCCCGCGATTTTATTATAGTCACCACCGATCCATAGACCCCTAAGCTTCTCTCATGTATATCTGATACCACCCGTTTGCAATTGGAAGCGATGAAAATATGAGAAAGGCCAAGGTCTAGTGCTAGAGTCGTTGCTTCCCGGCATGCAAGGGCTTCCAGAACAACAAGATTGGTGGTACCCTTGAAGATGACATTATAAGCTCCCATATAAACTCCATTATGATATCGGTATCATCAGAGACTCCAAATAAATATCTTTGGAAGCTTAAATTACCACTTAAAATCAAGATTTTTATGTGGTTCTTAAATAACAAGGTTTTGTTAACTAAGGATAATCTTTTCGGAAGAAAGTGGAATGGATGTAAGAAGTGCTGTTTTTGTGATGAGGAAGAAACTATTGAGCATCTGATTTTATCATGCCCCTTTGCTAAAATTATCCGGCGTATTGTTTTTTACATATAATCTTCCACCCCCAGCTAATATCACTAATATGTTTGGGAAGTGGTTGAAATGGATGGACAATACTAATAAAGCTATAATACGTATAGGGGTATCTGCTTTATGTTGGTCAATTTGGAAATTTCGTAATGATATTATTTTTAACAAGGCTCGAGTTTAATATTTTTTACAAGTTATTATTACCGCGGTCTAGTGGATCCAACTCTGGACTTGTTTGCTCCCGGAGCACCAAAGGGACATGATGGTTTCTGGATGCAACCGTTTGGTGATGGTCGCTCAGGATATCTACTACCCGGTTATGTGGCGTCATTCTAGTAGACTGAGAGTTGGCTAGCTTCTATAGGCCTTTCGCTATCGGATTGTTTATGGTGTTTTTCAGATGGTTGGTATAGGTATCAACCATTTGTGATCGGGTGGATCTTTGAGTTGTAATCTGTGAACCTATGAATTCTTTTAATAAAGACGGCCGTGTGCATCCTAGGATGCAGAGCGGGGTATACCCCATTTCGATAAAAAGAAAGCCATCGCTACTCCACTGTTACTCGTTTTAGAAACGGTCGCATCGACATTGATTTTGAAGAAAGGCTGAGGGGGTGGTATCCACCTAGCGTGGTTTTGCCAAACTGATGCACATACCACATTGTTGTTATCAGAATTCACCTCTAACCCTTTTAACTCTTTCAAGAACGA
This sequence comes from Avena sativa, assembly GCA_916181665.1. NCBI lineage: Eukaryota > Viridiplantae > Streptophyta > Magnoliopsida > Poales > Poaceae > Avena > Avena sativa. The sequence continues at coordinate 227,945,040 of OV702296.1, forward strand.
GTTTATGATATCATGAGTAGTAGACAAGGGAGGCTGAAAGATATCTTCATCTATGGCTTTTCTTCTGCCATCCAAATCGCCCACAATGTTATGACAACTCTAGTAAACTGATCATGTGACATTGTCTCCATCAAATGAAGCGTCCAATTTTTTTGCATTTGGTTCCTCACATGTGAACATGTGCTCACCATCTCCTCATCAGACAACACCCACACACTGCGCCATAAAGTGTACAGATGTTGCTTCTAGCCATATTCCTATGCTCCAAAAGATTAGCAGTGGGTAGTGAATGTCGAGCTAGTCTCCAAATAAAAACTTTCAATTTTGAAGGGACGACAGTTTTCCACAAAGAGCACCAACCATTTTTCTCCCTTTCAACATTAGATGACCCCACGTTTGCATCAAAATAATCCGTCCTTGTTATTCTTGTGTTGATCATCATTTTATATGTAGAGCGGACCTATAAAACTCCCTTGCTATCAAAATTCCAGGCACAAAAATCATCCTGTCTTCTCTTTCATAAAGGGATTCCAAGAATAATGTTCGCATTTATGGGTAAAAAACATTGGCGTACCAGGTTCTCCTTCCAGATCGATGATGTCTCATCAATTAATTCTGAGACCATCAGTGGTGGATCATCCATAATGGAAGTGATTGGCTTCACACAATTATCGCGAGGGAGTCAGTTCTCCGCCCAGATCCAAGTAGAGCTTCTATCCCCAATGCGCTTGATTAAACCCTGGGCAAGAATATCCTTGCCAGCCAAAATCGACCGTCAGATTTGAGAAGGATGCCCACCAAGCTCTGCATCTAGTAAAGAATTGTCATGAAGATAAATTGCTTCTGATGATTTCGACAACTCAATACTTATCAAATTGTGCTACATTGATCAGTGGCAGCTGGCCAAAGTGACTGCTAATACTATCCTTGGGCCATCCTTACATGGGCTTAAGCCCAACACTGTGCACATCACGAACAGACTTTAACATTTGTATTTTGTATTTAGGCTTTCCCTCCTTTCAACGATCTCCTGACTTGGTCAACGCGGTGGCAAGAGGTGGGCGGTGGAGATTGAAACTTTGAAAGTGAGTGAGGGCCTCGTCGGCCTCACCCGGCAAATCGTGTACGTGCAGGCGGCTGATCGTGTGCCTGATTTTTCGGCCTCACCCCCCGCAAACAAATTTTACTTCCCTTGCATGTTTTCCTCTTCCCTACAAGTACGACCTGGGGATTAGGGGATTAGGAGAAGCTTTGCAGACCCAACCGACCCAAGCTTTTCCTCTCCTCGCTCTCTCCACCCTGTGATTCTTCCCATTCCGGAAGCTCCGGCCGCCGGCGCCGGCACCGCGAGGATGCCGCCCAAGCGGGGCCGTGGGAGCGGGAAGCGCGGCCGGGGGAAGCCACGCAAGACTCCAGCCGCCGCCGCCGCCGCCGCCGCCGCCTCCATAGAGGTAACCGGGGGTTTGCTAGGGTTTGCCCCCTTTTTTTTTTGCTTGCTTCTGGCAGCTCTGGCTGTGAGATCTTACTCAGGCGGCACCGCAAGGCACCTCTCATCCAGGGTTTGGTGGTCGGTGTTGATTTAATTCCTTTCCACCTGTACGGAATTTAAGCGGCCATTATTACTGTTCAGCGGCTCCGATCTTTCTTCTCTGGGGACTGTTTTTCTCCCAAATGCTTAATGCTCGTTTGGTTGCGGTGGCAGGAGAAGGGTGAATACGAGGAGATGCCGCAGGCTTCTGCTGATTTTAGTGTTTCTCTGGTTGGTTTTGCCTGCTTAGATTACACGGACATTTCACTTCTGAAAGATCCGAGCTTTATGCAATACTTAATGGTTACTGGTCGGTCGTTGGCTGCAGGAGCAGAATGGGAACAAGGACATGAAAGAGACGCCGCAGGCTTTGGCCCAGGTGATTATTTTTTCTCCCGTACAGTTTTGTGATTTATTCAGAAATGGCAGTGTTAATTTAGCCGCTACTAAGCGCACGATTAAGCGCGCCTAGGCAGGCAAAACGCCTAGCGCTTAGTTGCACTAAAGTGTGCGCTTAGCGCCTAGCGCTTAATAGAACCTTGACAAAAAGGAAACCCTTAGCCCTTGGTTGGTAGTCTTCTTTTTTTTTGCTTCTGGAAGCTCTGTTGTGAGAATTTACTCAGGCCTCCAATCTCCCCCCCTAGGTTTTGGTGGTCGGTGTTTCTTAATTTGTTCTCGGTAGCATGCTATTGGAATGGACAAGACTTTCTTCACTGTGTTGCAGTCATTTATCTTCTCGAAAAGAGCTTGCAATGATTTTTGTAGAAATGCTTAATTAATATGGCTGTGGTGGTAGGAGAACGATCAGCAGACTGTCACGGACGAGATACCGGAGGCTTCTACAGATGTCAGTATTTCCCTGCTTGTTATTTCTTAAGGGTTTCCCTGCTTGTTTTTGTTCTTCTAAAAGAGCTTGCACTGAGCTTTCCGAAATGCTTAATGGTGGTTGACCGCCGGTTGCAGGATAATGATGTGAAAAAGGGAAAGGAAGAGATGCCATGGGCTTCAGCCAAGGTCATTAACTTCTCTTGCGTTAGTTTTTGTGTGGATTCGCTTAGAAACAGCAAATCCTTGCCAAATTTAACTCTTGTGTTGCAGTGGGGAGGCAGGCGCGGCCGTGGACGTGGCCGCGGACGCGGGAGGCTGCCCAAGGCTCCAGCTGCCACCGAGGTAACCAAGGAACTAGATAATTAAATCTGCACATTAGTTCCTACAGCCACAAGTTGCCTCTCACTTCGCTACCACCATGGGAACCTCTATGGTACCTGTCCCAATGGTCTCCTGGTGTCCGATTATGTCTGAGATGGTTGGGTTGGAGAGGTAGAAATGAGGATTTGTTGCGTTTTGCAAGGTTCACATTTGCAATTGTTCTGCGCCTTTCCTTACATGTTGTCTGGAACCAATCAATTCTTCGGTTCTTTCTTCCCCTGTGTTTATCTTCGTGAAAAGAGCGTGCAATGAATGATTTTTCAGAAATGCTTAATGGCTGTTGGTTGTGGTGGCAGGAGAACGGTGTAAGGAAGGGCATGGAAGAGATGCCACAGGCTTCTGCTGATGTGATTTTTCTCTCTTGCATAAAGCTTTATGAATTTTCGTATAGAAAACAATATGCCTTATCATTTTTCACTCGCATGATGGATTTCTCAATTTCAGGAGAACGGCACAGAAGTGAGAACGGAAAAATCAAGACCCACAAGAAAGCGTAGAGGGGATCCTGTTGCTGACCCCTCTTCTCTTCAGCCTCGGACCCCACGACTTAGGAAGAGGCCGAAATATCTGGTGGTAGATGATGCACCTAAGATGGAAAAGGTGGAAGCTTTTACTTTTCTTGTGTATACTCCATTTCTTCAGTTATATGGATTCACGAGTGATGGATGAAGCTTTTACTTTTCTTGTTTTCTGTATGAATTCGTATAGAAAATAATACCTTATCATTTTTAACTCGCATGATGGATTTCTCAATTCCAGGAGAACGGCACAGAAGTGAGAACGGAAAAATCAAGACCCACAAGAAAGCGTAAGGGGGATCCTGTTGCTGATCCCTCTTCTCTTCAGCCTCAGACCCCACGACTTAGGAAGAGGCCGAAATATCTGGCGGTAGATGATGCACCTAAGGTGGAAAAGGTGGAAGCTTTTACTTTTCTTGTTTATACTCCCATTTCTTCAGTTATATGGATTCACGAGTGATGGATGAATTGTTAGGGCTGTCTGTGCTTATGTAGTCTGTGCTTTATCCATAAGAAAATCTTAAATTGTTTGCTCTCCTGTATTGGACATGTGCATATTCGATTTTTTAAATCCAATTCCTATGTATGCAAATAAGAATCACGATGGGTATATATACAGTGTCCAAGCTATTATTTAAGCTACCAAAGAAATAATGTTATATATAAGAAAAACATACATTTCTGAGCATCTGCTCACTTTGTAGCCTCAACCGCTCCCAGTATGTACACACATGATGTGTTTGTTTTTTGTTGGATTTGCAGTATACAAAAAGGAGAGATGGAACTTCAAACATGTGCCATCAATGTCAGCGAAATGACAGCGCAAGAACCGTGCGGTGTCTAGGCTGCAAAAAATATATGAGGAGATACTGCATACTATGCATAACTCGCTGGTTCGTGCCCTTTAAAAGTATTCATGTTGGTCACCTGGTTTTGTTGCAATCGCCTTCCTGTTTTCGTAGAGTTATAGCACTTGCTGTTCAATCTCTTAAATATAGTACTTATTGTTCAGTCACTGTGCTAGCACAAAATATCAACTTACAAAAAAATGATGTGTTTGTTAACAAAATGGCATGGCTTGTTTGTTGCATGATCTGAACAGGTATCCACATTTAACAGAAGATGACTTTGTGAACAGTTGTCCATTTTGTCGCAATAACTGTAACTGCAAGACTTGTCTGCGGAAAAATATAATAAACAAGGTATGCCTCTCGTTTTGGCTTCACATCTTATTTTTTTTCTTGGCTGCATTTTGTTTGATACTCCTGTTCCCCTGTAGACTTACATAATATCTGAACCAACACGAAGGGGCAAATAACAAGCACTGATTTTGCTTTGGATTTGTGTTTTGCACTGTAGTGTAGTGTATAATAAAAAGCTGCCCTTTTTAGGGTGACGAGAGTTCTGCCCGTTCATTAAAATTTGAAATTATTAGTCACTGAGAATAAGGACACAAACCTAAATTGCCTTTTTGGTCCTCTCATTTGTTCGACAGGTTGACAAATGGGATTCATCTAACGTAGATAAAATTAAATGCTCACTTCGGATTGCGCACTATTTGCTCCCATGGTTGAAAGACTTGCATCATACGCAGATGAAAGAGAAAAGTGTTGATGCAACAATTAAAGGTATTACTACTTTTAAACATAATTTCTTATTATTCATTGCTGCCCTGTATATTATTTTGTTGTTTCAGGCATTGTCTTTCTCCAAGACAACCCATTGATCAGTATCTTTTCGTTGATTTGAAATTGATACTAAGAAAATATACTAGTATCATATATGTGAAGTATCAAAAACATTTCTGTGCTCATAAGTTATCGAAATTTTGGAATTTTGACTGCATGCATCCCAGGATGGCATGTCATCTGTTTAAGAATATAGCCAGTCAGTTCTCCATCGGCTCTGCTGTACCTAATGTTGCTTTCACAACAGACATTGATGCATGCCAACTGAAGATTCCTCAAGCTAACTATGAAGAAGAAGAAGAGCGAATATACTGGTTAGTCGTGCTTCAATTTGGAAGTGTGCAAATTATTTGGTTCTTTGGAGTGTCTAATTCATAGTTTCCTTTGTGACAGTAACAACTGCAGAACATCTATAGTTGATTTCCACAGAAGCTGCAATAAATGTTCCTATGATCTCTGCCTTAGCTGCTCCCAAGAGCTTCGTCATGGACTTAATCCTGGTGCTCCTGCTGCAAGTGGCACGGTCTTTACACAACCTGGGATAGAAGGCAATGGAGATTTGCAACGGGGAAGTAGTCGTGATAACATTCCAATTCAAAAGCCTTCTGATGGACAGAATGACATGTTGAAGGACATTGCAGTTCCTGTTGAGGATAGTGCTCCTGATTTGAGAGAATGGAGGGTAAATAGCGATGGAAGCATACCTTGCCCGCCAAATGCATTTGGTGGTTGTGGAGATTCTGTTCTTGAACTCAAGGCATTGTTGGAGGAGAATGCTATTTCTAACTTACTGGAGAAGGCCAATTCAGTTGTCAACAATGAAGGAATGCTGGAGGTTGGAGGTTCAAAATGTTCCTGCTTTACTGACTCTGGTGAGATGAGAAGTGGTACTTCACAGAAATTTGCTTGTAGAGAGAACTCGAGTGACAACCTCATATATTGCCCAAATGCTAGAGATGTTCAAAATGGAGATTTAGATCATTTCCAGGAGCACTGGTTGAAGGGTCAGCCTGTTATTGTTCGTGACGTGCTTGAGTTAACTTCTGGATTGAGCTGGGAACCAATGGTTATGTGGCGGGCTTTACGAGAAAAGAAAGACAAGAATGAACATGAGCGGCTCTCTGTTACAGCTCTCGAGTGCTTGTCATGGTCCGAGGTAACTGGCATCGTGGTGGTTATTGTTTATAATAACATTGCTATAATTTTCCATTGACAAAACTGATATCTAGGATTACTTGATGTGAATTCATTAGAAACTATAGTTAACTGTGTGCTTCTGCTTCTGTTATTAATAAACATGGCGAATCTCGTTGAATGTAGTTATTTTGGGCTATTTATATCTGTATATCTGTGAGTTCATGGTCAGTTAGTGTACTTGTTAAAACATAAGAATTCAGGTTAACAGAGTTTTATGAATATTACTTCCGTTTGTGCCAGTATACCGTCTAGTACCAGCATGTGTTAGTGGTGTCAGGCAAGTCCCAAGTGTTTGGTGTGTGTTCTTTATGGGTTATAAGCACCGGAGTTTGGTTACCTCTTCTCAAATTGACTAGAAGGATACCCCGGGCGTTACAGCGGACATCTTTTAAGAAACTCTATTGTATAGATGAAATGAATAGTGGGATGCTAAATTTAATTGACATGAAATTGCTGTATATTAGATGGATATAAATTGGTGATGTGGACAACTAGATGAGGTGAAGTGGATAGCTTGCATGTAAATAAACAGTATTCTTTATAGATATTAGTGGGATGACATGGACATTTTATTGGCTAATAGAGTAGATGATGTGGATGATTTGCATGTAGAGATAGACTAATATTAATTGCAGTTAGTGGGGTTTTGCTTTATAAGAAGTATAGATATGCTGTGTCACACTTAGCATCTACATCCTTTTTATTTTAACATGATATATTGTTAATGCAACCTTTGTTTTGGTTGATCGAGTTGCAGGTTGAAGTAAATACTCACTTATTTTTTGATGGGTACTCCCGTGGAGCTTTTAGTCCAGAGGGTTTGCCCATGTTACTCAAGCTTAAAGATTGGCCACAACATAGCTCATTTGAGGAGCGACTGCCACGACATGGTGCTGAATTCACGTCTGCTCTGCCATTTCGTGAATATACAGATCATAAATCTGGTCCTCTTAATCTGGCAGTGAAGCTTCCAGAAAAAGTCTTAAAGCCAGACCTTGGTCCAAAAACTTACATTGCGTATGGTGTTTCCCACGAATTAGGAATTGGTGATTCTGTCACCAAGCTTCATTGCGACATGTCTGATGCGGTAAATAAATTGACATTTCTTATGCTTCCTGTCCTTCATATATGTACATTTTATGGATTAGCATCTAGTTCATTTTGAATCTGAAATAGTTAGTACTTATATTGTACATTTGCATCTTTTCCCAAAAAAGCAGCGAAGAAAAATTAAGGTAAAAGTGAGATTCAAACCTTGCTGTGTGGGATTACAACCTCATGCGCCCACCACTACATGCTAGGAGATTTGATTTCCTATATATCCTACTGAGTTAAACACTGTATGAAGATAAAGATCAGCTGTTGATGTTGGAGCTGTAACTGCTTGTAGGTTCAAGTTTGCTCTTGTTGCTTTCAGTCAAATCTGCATGCTTTTGTTTTACTTGAATGCTAACCATGGTACATCACGCTGTTGGAATCTCGGTTGTTAACCGTTGATCGGAGTAATCACTTGTGTTTAGAACCGTAGAAACATCAATCTAGATTGTGAAGATCTATTAGTCACAAGCTTCACCCAGCTGCAACATTGGGCTGTTCCCCTCTTTTGGGTATCTGTTGGACAATGTTGAATGTTCCGAGTTCATTGTTAAGTTTTGTGAATGATATCTTATTGTGTAAATAGGTCAACATCCTCACACATACTGACGTAATAGAGCTCAAAGCACAAAGGATTACAGCGATTGAGAAAAAGAAAAATAGTTTGACCAGAAAGGAAGACAACAGAAATCAAGCTTCACAAACAGATCCTGATTGTGACATGTCGATACCTATCAGTGAATTAGACGAGTGGGAAGGGGTTCACAAAGATGTGGTAGCTGATGAAGCTGAGGGAAACTTGACTGCGAATGGGCGACCTTCCATTGAAGGTGGTGTGGATCATATGGATCCTTCCATTTCCAAGGAGAAAACAGAAGGCATAGTTAATGAGACGGAGGAAGTGGATCATGGTTCCAACAGTGAAGAAAAAAGTGAATCCCCAGATAATACAGAAGGAACTTCTGAACCTACTGGTCATAGAAAACGCCGAAGAGGCCCCCATCGTTCTTCTAGCGCATCAAGTAAAGAAAAGGAAACAAGTGCAGAAGATCAGGTGCATGGAATTCCCATATCTCTTGAGCCAAGAGACGACGATCTCCCATTTGTGGACGGTAACCAGCCAGAGGGTGGTGCTTTGTGGGATATATTCCGACGGGAGGATGTCAGCAAACTACAAGAGTATCTAATAAAGCATTCAGTGGAGTTTAGGCATTACAATTATGAACCAGTGAAGCAGGTGATTAGCTCTGTTAACTTTTTTTTTTTTTGGAGAAAAAGCTCTGTTAACTATTTGACCCTGGAATGCCGCATGTCATCTTATTCACATGTCACTTAACTGTTGAATCTTGGCAGGTTATCCATCCTATACACGATCAGTGCTTTTACCTAACAAATGAGCACAAGAGAAAGCTGAAGGAGGAATATGGTCAGTTAAGAATAATGGTGTCTTTTGGATGATTAGAAATTCCCCTCAGTGATTTACTTCCTGTTTTTTGTCCACTTCATATGCAGGAGTTGAGCCTTGGACATTTGAACAGAAGCTTGGTGATGCAGTCTTTATCCCTGCAGGATGTCCCCACCAAGTCAGAAATTTGAAGGTATGATATGACATGCATGGTAACAGTTTCTGATTTCCTCGGCTGTTGGTGCCATACTTTTGAATAGAAATGTCTTGTTTTCTTAACCTCTTCTTTGTTATTGGGCAGTCATGCATAAAGGTCGCACTTGACTTTGTTTCTCCGGAAAATGTGCAAGAGTGCATGAGACTGACAGAAGAATTTCGTCGGCTTCCAGAAGGGCATAGGGCGAATGAAGATAAGCTTGAGGTCTGCTGATCAGTTTCTCTATACTGTCCTGTTATATGCATATGAATTTATCTATTTGTTTATCTATATGCTAATCCCAATCTTGATTATATCTAAAAACATTGTTGTCTATCTCGATAGTTCCATAACTGTTACACGCTCTCTTTTCTACACTCTTGTTAATTTTGAAATTCTGTAAAATCTGAGTTGCCAGTTTAAGAAGATAGCTTTTCATGCAATGAAACAAGCCATTGACGATATCACCAAAAAGGATGGCAAGGAAGGTAAGTAACAGCAACTCGTACATCATCTTGAGCTTTTCTTTTTCTCGAACATGCATCTAAATGCGTGTCATTTGTATTAGAAGAGACCCCCGAGACGGTGCAAAGTACAAAGAGAAAAACCAAAGCGAAAGGAAAAGGAAAAGGAAGAAAGAGAGGAACAGCAAATGAACCGTACAGTGCATCGTCTCAACTTGATTTTGCTATTTGAATATTTTCTATTTCAGTTTGATTATGTCGATAGATCATATGTCTGCCTCATTTTGTCATCTCTCATTTGCAAAAACTATTTTGCTGCGTAAGCCTTAAATTCTCGGTACTGTTTTTCATCACATGTAGGCGTTTAGGCCTTACGCATCGATGGTTAAGTAGGTTAGGTTCTTTACTAGGATATTATTTGTGGGTATACTTTTTTTATAGCATAGAAACTAACTCTGGGTAACTGTTCACTGTTTTTGCATTAGGGTTCCTGTGCAGGGCATGCTTTATATCAGAACTGTAGGGCCTCTTTATCTGAAATTTTGAACATATAAGTAATGGTGCATTAGTGTTCCTATGTGCCGCTGAGCGTCTGTTTGAAAATGAATAATAAGGCATACATTTGCATGTTCATTATTCCACGCAACAACAAAATCAAATTTTGAATTAGATAGTCGAGTAGGTGATGTGTGTGTGTATATATATATATATATATATATATATATATATATATATATATATATATATATACCCATATGGGACACCATGGTGCCCAGGCACCAAACCTGCATTTCGTACATACGCGAGATGTACGTACCTAAATTTCACATACCTAAGGTTTATATATCTAAAATATACTTATCCAAGTTATATATACCTAGGTATCACATACCTAAGTTATACGTACCTAAGTTGCATATATAAACACGTATCCTGGATACGTACACCTTAGGTATGCAACATCTTAGATATGTGATACCTAGATATGTGTAACTTAGGTATATGATACCTAGGTATGTGTAACTACGGTACGTATATCCTCAGGTATGTGTGGTTCAAAGCAAAACCTACATGTATTGTGTACGGTGCCTGGGCACCAAGGTGCACCAGTCATTTTACCTATATATATGTATGTATATGGTGATGTTGTGAGGATATGGTTAAGTAGGTTAAGTTCTTTGCTTGGATATGGTTTGGTCTGTAAATGTGATGAAAAATAACAAAGGCGTTATTTTATTGTACCAGCAGCAGTGATGAAGTTGTAGACCAACCTGGTCCAAGTGAAGCCGCAGAGATGGAAGAGGATAAGAAACAATCAGCTCAAGCCATGTCCGGAGCTGAAGATGAAGAAGCTGCAGAAACGAAAGAACACCTCCTAAAGGAATCAGATCAAGCCAAGTCTGAAGATACAGTTGAACCTGCAGCAATGGAAGTGGAGTCAGCAGGAATGGCGAAGTCTTGTGCTGTTGTTAGGGTCTATCAGCGTCGCCGTAAGGGTCACAGCTCTCGAGATGGTTTTGTGTATGCTGGGATAGTTAGCTGCGTTGGCCGGTAGGCTTCATCCCCTGGATGTTTTGCGCTTATATTAGTAAAACGGTTTTGGCTGCTCGGTGCAGGGAGGGGGTGCTGGTGAAGCCCGTTTGTTTTTTATCTTTCCTTTTTTGTGTCTTATGACCTGTTCAATTCAAACAGAATGTTTTTCCGTAATCTTTTGATAGTTGAACCCGGAGCTGGTGCTTCGTATGGGAGAAAGGAAAGAAAAGGAAATTATATTTTGATAGTGGTTTAATCCTCGTGTTCAATCTGAACGCAGTCCATATGGCCCTGCTCCAGCTTGTGTGATCCTAATCCTCCTTGATCATCTGCATATATCTACGGTGCCATTAATGTTCTTGGAAACAAATTGCTATTGATCAGTGGAAGATATAAACATGATAATACGTCTTGATCTAGAGGTTACCCTCTTAAAAATCTATCAAAATCATGGTTGCAGTGTTCAGAAGTGAGCTACCTGGAGCTGCTGGAACGTGCCCAGATCGAGTGCGATGGCGTATATCACGAACCTAACACATATACCCTCTTAAAAATGGGACTGCTGCATGAAAACATTGTCGTATTGTTGAAATTGGCTTTACCTTAATTGCACATACCTCAGTTCTTTTTTTTTTTGAGTGATGCCTTCACAACTATATGTTTGCTTATTAATCGCATTCCTAGCCTTATTATTCACATGAAAACTCTTCTAGAACGACTACTTGGCGAGAAACTTGATTATACATTACCAAGGGGTATTATAGGTGTGCTTGTTGGCTCATCTTTGACCATACAACAACGGAAGTTAGAGTTCCGATCTAAAAAAATATGTCTTTCTTGAAATATAGTTTCTTCATAAAAGCCTATAAGTGTCTCCATGTTCCACCCAATCGCATTTATATTTCATGAGACGTCATGGTCGATGAGAACGTCTTTCCTTCTTCAAACCTTTGGATTCATTCTACACCTATGTCTAACCAACTTGAACATATTGCAAACTCTTTTGTCTTTGCTTCTAACCATGGTGCAAGAATTGGGTGTGATGCTCATATTGCAAAAACTCCAGATGATCATGTTGATCATCATGCAGTCTTCGTCATCATGCAGTCTTCGGCGACAAGCACGTTGATTTCCATGTAGGTCCCTAGCTACATGGGTGCTTATGGGTCCATGGACTTGTCTGGCCCACCGCGTGGGTCTGCTATGTCTTCACCGAGCTTTGATGCGGACGTTGCATCCCAAATTGGTTCACATTCCTCGGCTTGGTCCTTTGCCCTGGATACTTCATCGACTTGGTTTATCAGGCTGCATCCTCCATCTAGCTCCCTTACACATGGCGCGCCCCCTATGCTATTGTTGTGGTGTTGTGGTGTTACCACGCGCCTTCAGAAGGGAATTAGATACCCCAAGGTAAACGATGATAGTGTCTCCTAAATGTCGGCGTGCATCGGCGAGTTTTGGAGGTACAACCCGACGTTGCCCTCCCAGCATGGCTATGGAGCGGGCGGTGACTTCTCTACGCTGAGAGGGTCTTGTGAGTCAGGAAAATTGTAGTGGGGGCTTAGAGTGGGCTCCGGGTGATGGGGTTCGTTGCATAGAAAGCAAAAGAATTCCTATGGTTTGCAACTGCCAAGATCGAATCATGGTGATACTATGTAACGGTTACGGATGGACTCACCTTCGAAGACCGTTAGCAGGATAATGTTCCCGCAAACAAACGTGGTTGATGTAGATGTACAGGACCGTCCTTGAGGGCATGCAGACGATCAGCACCACAAATGGGCAGCGCCTCCGTAATCGGTCACACGTTCGGTGTGCTGACTGTAGGGGTTTGTAGCATGGAAAACAAAAAATTTCTACCGCATGAACACACACAAGTCAAGATCTATCTACTAAATTGTAGCAACAAGCCGATAGAGTACTCACCCTTAAATATTCCAAAGCAGGTTAACAAGAGCAGATTCTCGTGGGTGATATAGTTGTTCACTTGCCGATCTCAAGATCGCGTAGACGATCCTTCCGGCGCCGCGTTCCGGCAGCTATCCAGCAGTCGGTCACACGTTCGGTACTCGATGAAGACCTTCCTCTCCCCTGTTCCAGCAAGCAACAGAGGTTGTAGTTCTCTCCTCGCGAATCTGGCAGCACGATGGCGTGGTGTCAGAGTTTAGAGGGAAGATCCCGAAGGGCTTCGCCTTAAGCCGGAGCGGGTAGGTGGAGTAGAGGGGTTCCTCGGCCACTAGGGTTTAGAAGCCGAGGGGAGGAGGTGGGGCCGGCGGCGGCTAGGGGGCTAGGGTTTATGGTGTAGCTCTTGGGGCAGCCCCTCCCCTCTATTTATGATAGGGAGGGGCATCTAGGGGAGGGGAGGCCGTATTCTCCCCCAACTCCCTCTCCTTGGCGCACACGGTGGAGGGAGAGGAGGTTTCCTCTCCTCCCTCCACCAGGAACCATTGTCCCAGTTTGACTATTCAAACTTGCCTTTTGACTTTTAATTTTGGAGTTTGATTTCCTTCTTTTAAACACCCAACCAAGTGACCTAGGACATGATGCAACCATTCCACTTAGTCATGAAACATTCATGTGCCCTTCCCCTTCTGGTTCGGTGAACCTTCTAGGCCCTTCTAGATCATTCCGATGAAAACATCAGAATCATTCCCGAACTCCGGAATTGGACTTGCCTTACATGAATCTTATTCTCCGGACCATTCCGGATCTCCTCGTGATATCCCGGATCCCATCGGAGACTCCGAACAACATTTGGTCTTCTTACTCACATTCCATATCTACTAAACAACATCAAATCCTTAAGTGTGTCTCCCTCGGTTCGTTAATTATGCAGACATGACCGAGACTCTTCTCCGATCAATAACAATAGAGGAATATGGAAATTCATATGGCTCCCACATATTTCTATGATTACTTTGCGATCGAATGAAACATTTACATACGATACCAATTTCCCTTTGTCTCGCGATATTTTACTTATCCGAGGTCTGATCGTCGGTATATCTGCATACCTAGTTCAACTTCATTACCGATAAGTACTCTTTACTTGTTCCTGTGATATTTGATCCCTTGTGAGTTAGTCACATGCTTGCAAGCTAATTGGATGACATTCCACCAAGAGGGACTAGAGTATATCTATCCATCATATGGATGGACAAATCCCACTCTTGATCCATGTGCCTCAACACATACTTTCTGAACACTCAATGCCACCTTTATAACCACCCAGTTATGAAGTGGTGTTTGATGTCATCAAAGCATCCATCCAGTGATGGTGATTAGCATGATATCATGGTCGAAGGAATTAGGTTACTATGTATCTGAAAGCTAATAGCAAACAAACTATTGAAATGACTTGATCTTTATGACACACTTATCTATAGGAGTATGTCCATCACACCATTCTCCTAGTGATATGATCTTGTTGTTAATAACATCTCAATGTTCATGATTAGGAAACCATGATCATCTATCAACCAACAAGCTAGTATTATAAAGAGGCTTTACTAGGGACTCTAACAAGTTTACAAATCACACAAGTATTAAGATTTCTGGTTAATACAATTATAGCATGAATGTAAACATTTATCATAAACACAAAGATATAATAATAACTACTTTTATTATTGCCTCTAGGGCATATCTTCAACATCGATGACTCCCGAACCCTCGCTCTAGTAGGGCAGCGGAAGTAGCGGATCCCCGAGAACTCCAGCAGCGCTATGCCATGGTAGAGGTGGTGGAGGGGAAGATCTCGAGCATGGCTTCTCCTAAGCACATTTTCTAGTGGCAATGGACAAGGCTATCAAGAGGGAGAAGATGCGAACCAAAGGGCATATGAGAGAATGGGCAAGTGAGTGTGAGGGAGAGGAAGGTGATACGTCAGAAACGTATCTATAATTTTTGATGTTCCATGCTTGTTAGTATCTACTTTGCTTTGCTTGTCTACACTTTTAGGTGTTTTTACATGTTTTCTGGTACTAACCTATTAACAAGTTGCCATAGTGCCAGTTGCCTATTTTCTGCTGTTTTTGGTTTCAGAAAAGCTAGTAAGGAAATATTCTCGGAATTGGACGGGACAAACGTGAAATTCAATAACTTTCCATGGGGAACAAGAAGTCCAGAGGGGATACGGAGAGACGTGCCAGGGCAGCTAGACCCCCCTAGGCGCGGCTAGGGGTGGGCCCGTGTCTAGGAGGGGTGTGGCCCCCTCTGGCCGCCTCCTTGGCCTCCCCCTTCGCCTATAAGAAGCCCCCGATGCAGAAACCCTAAGCACCGGATCAAATCTCCACGAAACCGTCTATAGCCACCGCCACCATCGTCCCTAGATCGAGGGGGATCTGAAGTTCTTCCCGGCACCCTGTCGAAGGGGAGATCATCCGGGAGGCCTTCTCTCCGGTATGATGCGTGAGTAGTTCCACCTTGGACTATTGGTCCATGTAGTAGCTAGATGGTTGTATCTCCTCCTTTGTGCTTTCATGTATAGATCTTGTGAGCTCCGTTCATGATCAAGATCTAATCTATTTGTAATCATGCATGTTGTGTTTGCTCGGATCCGATGGATATTGAGATTATTATGTTGGTTTGATTAATGGTTTTGTCTTTATGATTCTATCATGTCTGTGTTGTTTGTGATCTTGCATGCTCTCTGTTGTTAGTAGCTATCTTGGCCGAGTAGTTGCTAGTGACTCCAAGAGGGGTATTTATGCTCGATAGTGGGTTCATGCCTCTAGTTTCCAAGGGAAGTGACAGAAATATCTTCGGTTGTAGATGTGTTGTTGCCACTAGGAAGAAAACAATGGTCTCTTGTTCATGGAACATGTGGACTATTTACCTTACACACTTTTCTTAAAGCAGTTGTCTGTTGCTTGCAACTTAATACTGGAGGGGGTTCGGATGATAACCTGAAGGTGGACTTCTAGTCATAGATTCAGTTGGATGGCGGTCTATGTATCTTGTTGTATTGCCCAATCGAATCTCATAGGATCTTTCTAACTAGTAGTTGCATTGTTATGCCTTGCTCAGTTCCTATCAATTTCCCTGCTGTAATTTGTTTACCCTTCATTCCATGTTGTTTATCTAAGGAGAGCACCTCTAGTGAACTATGGACCCTGGTCCAATCTTTACCATTGATACATCTTCCACTGTTACTTGTTTACTTGCTGCAAACCATTACCTTCCACACCATACGTTTAATCCTTTGTTACAGCAAACGGTGAGCTTGACAACCTCACTGATTCGTTGGGGCAAAGTCTTGAGTTTGTGTTGTGCAGGTCTCCGCATTGCTAGCAACACCTATGTGACATTTCCTTCCTACTTCTGGTTCGATAAAGGTGTTGCGAGCAACGCGGAGACCTGCACAACACAAACTCAAGACTTTGCCCCAATGAATCAGTGAGGTTATCAAGCTCACCGGTTTGCTATAACAAAGGATTAAATGTATGGTGTAGAAGGTAATGGTTTACAGCAAGTAAACAGGTAACAGTGGAAGATGTATCAATGGTAAAGATTGGACCGGGGTCCATAGTTCACTAGAGGTGCTCTCCTTAGATAAACAACATGGCATGAAGGGTAAACAAATTACAGCGAGGCAATTGACAGGAACTAAGCAAGGCATAACAATGCAATTACTAGGCAGAAAGATCCTATGAAGTTGATTGGGAAATACAACAATATACATAGACCGTCATCCAACTGCATCTATGACTAGAAATCCACCTTCAGGTTATCATCCGTACCCCCTCCAGTATTAAGTTGCAAGCAACAAACAACTGCTTTAAGCAAAGTGTGTAAGGTAAACAGTCCACATGTTCCATGAACAAGAGACCATTGTTTTCTCCCTGGTAGCAATAACACATCTACAACCGAAGAGATTTATGTCACTTCTCTTGGAAACTAGAGGCATGAACCCACTATCGAGCATAAATACCCCCTCTTGGAGTCACTAGCAACTACTTGGCCAAGATAACCACTAGCAATGGAGAGCATGCAAGATCACAAACAACACAGACATGATAGAATCATAAAGACAAAACCATTAATCAAACCAACATAATAATCTCAATATCCATCGGATCCCCACAAACACAACATGCATGATTACAAATAGATTAGATCTTGATCATGAACGGAGCTCACAAGATCTATACATGAAAGCACAAAGGAGGAGATACAACCATCTAGCTACTACATGGACCCATAGTCCAAGGTGGAACTACTCACGAATCATACTGGAGAGAAGGCCTTTGGGATGATCTTCCCTCCGGAAGGGTGCCTGGAAGAGCTTCAGATCCCCCGATCTAAGGACGATGGTGGCGGCGGCTACAGACGGTTTCGTGGATTTCTGATCGGGTACTCAGGGTTTCTGCATTGGGGGCTTCTTATAGGCGAAGGGGCGAGACCGGGAGGCGGCCAGGGACACCAAACCCTAGCCAGGCACGGGCCCACCTGTGGCCGCGCCTGGGGGGGGGGAGGGGTGTGGCCCCTCTGGCTCTTCTCTGGACTTCTTGTTCCCCACGGAAAGTAATTAACTTTGTCCTTCGTCCCGTCCAATTCCGAGAATATTTCTTTACTAACTTTTCTGAAACCAAAAACAGCAGAAAACAGGCAACTGGCACTGTTGCAACTTGTTAATAGGTTAGTACCAGAAAACATGTAAAAAGCATCTCAAAGTGTGGACAAGTAAAGCAAAGTAGATACTAAACAAGCATGGAACATAAAAAATTATAGATATGTTTCCAACGTATTAGCATCCCCAAGCTTAACTCCTGCTCGTCCTCGAGTAGGTAAGTGATAAACAGAATAATTTTTGAGGTGACATGCACCCTCACAATAAAGATCCAACCATTTGCAAGTATTGAAAGCTGGGATCAAAGAACTCTAAAAATTTGCATGAAAGATGGAGTTCTAACAATAGGACATAGTAGCTATGCATGCACATGGCAAGCTACAAACAAAGATCATGAATAATATGCATTGAAAAACGTTTGTTTGTTTCACATGCTGAAAACAATATAGAGTAGCAATATAATGCATAGGACACCTGCAAAGTTCACAAGGGTGACTAGAAACAAATAGAACAAGAGCAAGTAATAACACGATATGCATCAATTAATAAGCTTTGGAACACTGCACACAGAATGACTGTTGGAATTATGCCCTAGAGGCAATAATAAATATGTTATTGTTATAACTCTTGTTCATGATAAAGTTTATATTCCATGCTAGAATTGTATTAAGCAGAAACTTTGATACTTGTGTGGTTTATGAACAACACCGTGTCCCTAGTACGCCTCTATGGACTAGCTCATTGATTAATGATGGTTAAGGTTTCCTAACCATAGACATGAGTTGTCGATTAATAATGAGATCATGTCATTGGGAGAATGATATGATGGACAGATCCAAATCAAGCAGAGCAATTAGATCGTGTCATCGTGTTCATCTTTGCGAAGCTTTTTCTATGTCAAATATTGTATTCCTTAGACCATGAGATAATGCAACTCCCTGGTATCGGAAGAAAGCTTTGAGGTCATCAAACGTCATCCTATGAGAGGGTGATCATAAAGGTGTCTCTCAGGTGATCGGAAAGTACTTGTTGGGTTGTATGTATCGATATGGGATTTGTCCCTCCCGAGTCGGAGAGATATACTTCGGGCCCACTCGGTAATCGATATCAACACCGCTTGCAAGCACATGGTTAAGGAGTTAATCACAAAGTGATATCGGATTACGAAACGATTAAAGTACTTGCTATGAACGAGATTGAACTAGGTATGCAGATACCAACGATCGAATCTCGGGAAAGTAAAATATCACGTCACGAAGGGAATATAAATATGGGATTAATTGAATCATGGCATCGTGGTTCATTCGATATGATCATCGATGAATATGTGGGAGTCAATATGGGTTTCCAGATCCCGCTGTTGATTATTGATAGAAGATCATGTCTGCATATTCTCGAACCCGTAGGGTCACACACTTAACGTGCCTCGACGCTAGGATAGAATGGATAATTGGTTTATGAGTTTTCGTTCGGAGTCTCGGATGAGATCCAGGACATCACGAGAGGTTCCGGAATGGTCCGGAGAATAAGATTCATATAAAGGAAAGCAGTTTTTTGATTTCGGAATCGTTACGGAGTATTCGGTATTGTACCGAAAGGTTCTAGAAGCTTCCGGAGTAGGACCAACGTGGCCCCACTTGTCGGAGGGGTGCGTGGGCCTACGAGGGAGTGCCCTGGCCGCTTTGGGCCAGGGGCACAAGGCCCCATAGGCCCAGCCGGCCAAAACCCTAGGGGAAACCCTAGGAACCCTTCTAGAAGGAAGGGGGGGAGACTTGCCCCCCACTCCAACCCTTGGGGCCGCCGCCCTAGGTCTTGGAGGAGGGGCCAAGGGGGCCGGCCAGCCCCCTGTATAAAGAGGGAAGGGGCGCACCCTCCTCCCCCTACTCCTCCAACCCTAGCCGCCGTCCTGTTGCCCTCCACCTCTCTCTCTCCCGACTGCGCGTAGGCGAAGCCCTGCCGTAGAAACTCTCCACCATAGCCCCACGCCGTCGTGCTGCAGATCCAATCTATCTCTCTATCCCACTTTCTGGACCGAGGAAGGAGGAGACGTCGCGGCACCATACGTGTGCATCTCTCGAAGGCACCGCCACTTGCGGCGTTGGATCGGATCGGATTGCGAGGAGGAGAAGGCTAGTTCGACTACATCAACCATGTTCTGTTGAATGTTTCCGCTGTGCGATTTCTTCAAGGGTATGAAGATCTCATCTATCCCTCTCGTTGATTGCATATCCTAGATTAGATCTTGGCTTTCCCGTTCGCATCCGTTGAATGCGGCTGGTGGATGCCAGTTTCTCTCACTATAGTAGTCATGGGATTTACACCAGATGTTGGCAACCATAATATCACCGTTGTGGCTTTCTGTAGGTAAGAATCGTTCTTAGCTTGTTACTCCCATAAGCCACGTAAAACATGCAACAACAAAGTAGAGGCGTCTAACTTGTTTTTGCAGGGAGTGTTTTGTGATATGATATGGCCCAAGACATGATGTGTATGATGTATGCGATGATCATGTTTTGTAATATTTCACGACTTGCATGTCGATGAGTACACAACCCGCAGGAGCCATATGGTTGTCTTTATAATTGTGCATGACCTGTGTGTCAACTTCTTATACGCCATGTAATAGCTTTACTTTATCGCTAAGTAGTTAGCAATAGTTGTAGTTGCTATTCGTGGTGGAGGCAATCATGGTGGAGTGATGGAGATCATGCTGGTGCACACAAGATGGAGATCATTGCGCGGAGATTGGCTATACCATGTCACATAAAATAATATGCATGTGATGTTTATCCTTTTATGTATCTTATTATGCTTAGATTGCGATGGTAGCATTATAAGATGATTACTCACGTAAAGATCAAGATAAAATTGTGTTCTCCCCATGTATGCACCGTTGCGAAAGTTCGTCATGTTCAAGCACCTCGTGATGATCGGGTGCTATAAACTCTACGTTCACATACAACGGGTGCAAGCCAGTTTTGCACACGCGGAAATACTTGGGTTTGACCTGACGAGTCTATCATGTACAGACATGGCCTCGGAACACACGAACCGAAAGGTTAAGCATGAGTCATATGAATGATATGATCGACACTTTGTTGTCCACCATTGAAACCACATCTCTTATCGTGAAGATCAGATTAGGTGTGGTGAATTTGGATCATGTTCACTAAACAACTTGAGGGATGTTGAATTTAGTGGGAGTTTATCTAGTAATTTGATTAAGTTGAACTAGTTATCATGAACATAGTCTAAATTGTACTTGAAAATTTTGTAGATCAAATGGCTAAGTCCAACTTCAACTTCAACGTTTTTGGTGAGAAAGAAAAGCTTAAGAACAATGGGTCTAACTTCACCAACTGGTTCCGCAATATGAGAATCATTCTTGCTGGCAGACAAAAGGACTATGTCCTTGAGAAAGCGCTAGGTGACGCCCCAGCTATAGATGCGCCGGCTGATGAAAAAGCTGTTTATCAGTCGCGCAAAGATGATTATGGAGTGATTAAGAGTACCATGTTGTTTGCTATGGAATCGGACCTTCAAAATCGTTTTGAGGAGTTCGCCGGGCCCTTTGAGATACTTGAGGAACTGAAAACCATGTTTCAGACTTAGGCCCGTTCTGAGAGATATGAGATCTCTGAGAAATTCTTTAACTGCAAGATGGAGGAAGGGAGTTCCGTTAGTGAGCACGCCATTAAGATGTCAGGCTACACTCAACGTCTTGAGCAACTGGACTGCAAGATTCCAGAAGAGCTCAAGATTGACAGAGTTCTGCAGTCACTCCCTCCTAGCTACAAAGGTTTTGTAGTCACTCACAATCAGATTGGTTCCACTAATATGATCACTGAGCTCTTCGCTAAGCTGAAAGCTGCGGAGGTGGACATCAAGAAATATAATCATGTGTTGATGGTCAACAAGCCCCCTAGATTTAAGAAAGGGAAGGGTGCCAAGAAATCCTTCAAGAAAGGCAGCGGCAAGCGCGTTGCCCCTACTGAGAAGAAGCTCAAGTCTGGACCTAAGCCGGACACTGAGTGCTTCTATTGCAAGGACAAGGGTCACTGGAAGCACAACTGTCCGAAGTACTTAGCGGACAAGAAGGCTGGCACCATTAAAGGTATATTTGATATACATGTTATTGATGTTTACTTTACTAGCACTCGTTGTAGTGCCTGGGTATTTGATACTGGTTCAGTTGCTAATATTTGTAACTCGAAACAAGAGCTACAAAATAGACGACGGCTAGCAAGGGATGAGGTGACGATGCGCGTTGGCAACGGATCAAGAGTTGATGTGATGGCCGTCAGCACGCTCTCCTTAGTTTTACCTTCGGGATTAGTTTTAAACCTTAATAAGTGTTATTATGTGCCTGCGTTGAGCATGGACATTATATCTGGATCGTGTTTATTGCAAGATGGTTATTCATTTAAATCGGAGAATAATGGTTGTTCTATTTATATGAATAACATCTTTTATGGTCATGCACCCGCTATGAATGGTTTATTTCTTTTGAATCTCAAAAGCAATGAAACACACATCCATAACATTGAGGCTAAGAGATGCAAAGTAGATAGTGATAATTCAACTTATTTGTGGCACTGCCGTCTAGGTCATATTGGTGTAAAACGCATGAAGAAACTCCATTCTGATGGACTTTTGGAGTCTCTTGATTTTGAATCATTTGACACGTGCGAGCCGTGCCTGATGGGCAAGATGATCAAAACCCCGTTCTCCGGAATGATGGAGCGAGCAACGGACTTGTTGGAAATCATACATACCCATGTATGCGGACCAATGAGTGTTTTGACGCGTGGTGTATATCACTATTTTCTCACTTTTACTGATGACTTAAGTAGATATGGGTATATCTATTTAATGAAACATAAATTTGAAACGTTTGAAAAGTTCAAAGAATTTCAGAACGAAGTGGAAAACCATCGTAACAGGAAAATTAAATTTCTATGATCCGATCGTGGAGGTGAATATTTGAGTTATGATTTTCTCACGCATCTTAAAGCAAGCGGAATCGTTTCGCAACTCACGCCACCCGGAACACCACAGCGCAATGATGTGTCTGAACACCGGAATAGAACTCTATTAGATATGATGCGATCAATGATGTCTCTTATAGATTTGCCGTTATAATTTTGGGGTTATGCATTAGAAACCGCTGCTTTCACTTTAAATAGGGCATCATCTAAATCCGTTGAGACGACACCGTATGAACTATGGTTTGGTGCTAAACCTAAGTTGTCGTTTCTTAAAGTTTGGGGATGCGAAGCTTACGTCAAGAAGTTGATGCCGGACAAGCTCGAACCCAAAGCGGAGAAATGTGTCTTCATAGGATACCCTAAGGAAATGATTGGGTATACCTTCTACCACAGATCCGAAGGCAAAGTGTTTGTTGCAAAGAACGGATCCTTTCTTGAGAAGGAGTTTCTCTCGAAAGAAGTGAGTGGAAGGAAGGTAGAGATAGACGAGGTTATTGAACCTTCTCTCAAGTTGGAGAGTAGCGCAGCACCTGAAATTGTTCCAGTGCCGTCTGCACCAACAATAGAGGAAGCTAATGACGAGGATCATGAAACTTCGAACGATGCTGCTGCTGAACGTCACAGGTCGACAAGGTCACATGCCCCTCCTGAGTGGTACGACAACCCTGTCTTAACTATCTTGTTGGTAGACAACAGTGAACCTGTGAACTATGAGGAAGCAATGATGAGCCCAGACTCCGAGAAATGGCTAGAGGCCATGAAATCCGAATTGGGATCCATGTGCGAAAACCAAGTATGGACTTTGGTGGACCCTCCTAGCGACTGTAAGGCCGTTGAGTGCAAATGGATTTTCAAGAAGAAAACAGACGCGGATGGTAATGTTACTTTCTATAAAGCTCGACTTGTCGCGAAAGGTTTTCGACAAGTTCAAGGTGTTGACTACAATGAGACTTTCTCTCCCGTAGCGATGTTTAAGTCCATTCGGATTTTGTTAGCAATTGCTGCATTTCATGATTATGAAATATGGCAGATGGATGTCAAGACTGCATTCCTCAATGGCAACATTGATGAAGAGCTGTATATGATGCAACCCGAAGGTTTTGTCGATCCTAAGGATGCTAATAAGGTGTGCAAACTTCAGCGTTCCATTTATGGACTAAAGCAAGCATCTCGGAGTTGGAACCTTCGCTTTGATCAAGTGACCAAGAGCTTTGGATTTGTTCCAAATTGCTACAAAGCTTGTATCTACAAGAAAGTGAGTGGGAGCTCAGTGACATTTTTAGTACTATATGTGGATGACATATTGATTATTGGAAATGACATTGCTATGCTTAATGATGTGAAGAGCTATTTGAACAAATGTTTTTCAATGAAAGACCTAGGAGAAGCTGCTTATATATTAGGCATCAAAATCTATAGAGATAGACAAAGACGCCTAATAGCTTTAAGCCAAAGTACATACCTAGACAAAGTTCTGAAAAGGTTCAGAATGGATAAAGCAAAGAAAGGTTCATTGCCCATGTTGTCAGGTAAGATATTGAGCAAGGCTCAGTGTCTGGCTACGGTAAACGATAGAGAAACTATGAGCAAAGTGCCATATGCCTCGGCCATAGGTTCTATCATGTATGCCATGCTGTGTACTAGACCAGATGTGTCCAATGCTCTTAGTTTGACGAGCAGATACCAAAGTGATCCAGGAGTGGAATACTGGACAGCCGTAAAGAACATCCTAAAGTATTTAAATAGGACTAAAGAAATGTTCTTGGTCTATGGAGGTGATGAGCAGCTCGTCCGAAAAGATTACGTCGACGCTAGTTTCGACACCGACCCGGATGATTCTGAATCTCAGACAGGATACATTTATATTTTGAATGGAGGAGATGTGAGCTGGAGAAGCTGCAAGCAAAGCGTGATCGCGGGATCTACAGTAGAATCGGAATACATGGCTGCTGCAGAAGCGTCAAGTGAAGGAGTTTGGATCAGGAACTTCATCACTGAGCTTGGTGTGGTTCCAAGTGCCTTGGACCCACTGGAGATATTGTGTGACAACACTGGCGCCATAGCACTGGCTAAGGAACCAAGATATCATCCAAAGACCAAGCACATCAACCGCAGGTTTCATATAATTCGAGATTATATAACAGATGGAGATCTGAAGATTAGCAAAGTACATACAGATCTAAATGTCACAGATCTGTTTACTAAACCTCTTCCACGAACAAAACATGATCAGCACCTTAATGCCATCAGTGTTAGATTGTTGCCAGATGTAACCTAGATTATTAACTCTAGTGCAAGTGGGATACTGTTGGAATTATGCCCTAGAGGCAATAATAAAGATGTTATTGTTATAATTCTTGTTCATGATAAAGTTTATATTCCATGCTAGAATTGTATTAAGCGGAAACTTTGATACTTGTGTGGTTTATGAACAACACCGTGTCCCTAGTACGCCTCTATGGACTAGCTCATTGATTAATGATGGTTAAGGTTTCCTAACCATAGACATGAGTTGTCGATTAATAATGAGATCATGTCATTGGGAGAATGATATGATGGACAGATCCAAATCAAGCAGAGCAATTAGATCGTGTCATCGTGTTCATCTTTACGAAGCTTTTTCTATGTCAAATATTGTATTCCTTAGACCATGAGATAATGCAACTCCCTGGTATCGGAAGAAAGCTTTGAGGTCATCAAACGTCATCCTATGAGAGGGTGATCATAAAGGTGTCTCTTAGGTGATCGGAAAGTACTTGTTGGGTTGTATGTATCGAGATGGGATTTGTCCCTCCCGAGTCGGAGAGATATACTTCGGGCCCACTCGGTAATCGATATCAACACCGCTTGCAAGCACGTGGTTAAGGAGTTAATCACAAAGTGATATCGGATTACGGAACGATTAAAGTACTTGCTATGAATGAGATTGAACTAGGTATGCAGATACCAACGATCGAATCTCGGGCAAGTAAAATATCGCGTCACGAAGGGAATATAAATATGGGATTAATTGAATCATGGCATCGTGGTTCATACGATATGATCATCGATGAATATGTGGGAGTCAATATGGGTTTCCAGATCCCGCTGTTGATTATTGATAGAAGATCATGTCTGCATATTCTTGAACCCGTAGGGTCACACACTTAACGTGCCTCGACGCTAGGATAGAATGGATAATTGGTTTATGATTTTTTGTTCGGAGTCTCGGATGAGATCCAGGACATCACGAGAGGTTCCGGAATGGTCCGGAGAATAAGATTCATATAAAGGAAAGCAGTTTTTGGATTTCGGAATCGTTTCGGAGTATTCGGTATTGTACGGAAGGTTCTAGAAGCTTCCGGAGTGGGACCAACGTGGCCCCACTTGTCGGAGGGGTGCGTGGGCCTACGAGGGAGTGCCCTGGCCGCTTTGGGCCAGGGGCACAAGGCCCCATAGGCCCAGCCGGCCAAAACCCTAGGGGAAACCCTAGGAACCCTTCTAGAAGGAAGGGGGGAGACTTGCCCCCCACTCCAACCCTTGGGGCCGCCGCCCTAGGGCTTGGAGGAGGGGCCAAGGGGGACGGCCAGCCCCCTATATAAAGAGGGCAGGGGCGCACCCTCCTCCCCCTACTCCTCCAACCCTAGCCGCCGTCCTGCTGCCCTCCACCTCTCTCTCTCCCGACTGCGCGTAGGCGAAGCCCTGCCGCAGAAACTCTCCACCATAGCACCACGCCGTCGTGCTGTAGATCCAATCTATCTCTCACCTCACTTGCTGGAACAAGGAAGGAGGAGACGTAGTGGCACCGTACGTGTGCATCTCTCGGAGGCGCCGCCACTTGCGGCATTGGATCGGATCGGATCGCGAGGAGGAGAAGGCTAGTGCGACTACATCACCCACGTTCTGTTGAACATTTCCGCGGTGCGATTTCTTCAAGGGTATGAAGATCTCATCTATCCCTCTCATTGATTGCATCTCCTAGATTAGATCTTGGCTTTCCCGTTCGCATCCGTAGAATTTTTTTGATTTACTATGCTGCGAAACCCTTCAATGACAACTATGCTCTCTTAATGGTGCCTAAAGGTAGAAGGTGGAGACTCAATAATGGTGGAAGAAAGGCCTTTTTGTAAAGGAATCAGGGATTACAAGTTTTAAAAAGATCTTCCAAAAATTATGGTACTAGTTAGCTTTCAGCCCTCATTGCCTCATAAGCATCTTGAAGTGGTTAAGGTTAAAGTGGCAAAGCCTGAGTATATGGTTGACGAAGTATAAGTTGGCAATCTCATGCCCCTTGAATACGAGGGCCACACCTCATGCATACTCAACTTTGGGTCCAGGTAAGTTCTTGTCACTGTAAGTATTTGTATATCATTGAGAACCGCCAACGGGGTACCCCTTGCACATGGTACAGGAGCTTTCCCATGACCAAAATGACAAGGCAAGCAGACAATGAGCATCTCAGCAATTCTTCTTATGTACCATGGGAATATGGTGCTTTTTCTCTCTTTCCTCTTTTCTCAATGTGTCTCTTTTTTTATAAGAAGAATGCTTCATAGATGTCACTATGGTGATGCTACAAGTTTCCACCATAATTAGGCATGGCTTAGGCTAGCGGCCCAGGCGTTTCTCTAACACATGATACAAACTCCATGGACTTACAAGTTCCCTCTTTATTTCACACCGGTGACATCCATAGACAAAATAACATGATATCAACTGAGTGCAACAAGGTACAAGTGCAATATTGAAAACGTTCCCCGTGACAGCACGGTTCTGCTAATTCCAACTTATAAGTGTAAGCATATACAACAAAATTGTCACAATGGTTCAAGTTTATTAGGGGCAAAGAATAAAGTGTTCCATCAAGTTTGTGAGGGCTTTAATAACTAAGTTTTCACATAACAAAATAGTTTTTAATTGGAAGATAGATGAAAACAAGAGTATACTTGGAATGGTGTAGCACACCATGCATAGGAATTTATAGTGGACACTTTGGAATAACTTGGTTTCTTGGGAGTTGGAAGCATGAGTAGAGCTTACTCATACAAGTGGAGGCTAGCAAAAGACCGGGAGCAACCAACTAAGAGAGCAATAATGGCCATAATTATGCAATGCAACAAAGCAAACTAATCAAATCAAAGAGTGGTACTACAAGTCAACGACTAAATGATCATAGAGGCTAATGGTGACTTGTCATAGTAATAACATGGTGTGAGCATGTGCCAAGTCAACCCAAGCAAAACATCAAAGGAGAATACCACAATACTATGCTTTTGCATGCTAAAACAACGCATAATTTTTTCAAGGCAAACTAAGCAATCCCAATTGTTTGGAACAAGACATGCTATAGCAATAATCACTAAGCATAATGTTAAAACAACACCTAGCATGTAATGCTAAAGTCTAAGTCACAGTCAATGCAAGCTCCTCTTGCACTTCAAGCAAGAACTTACTACTCCTTTCCAAACACCAAGCAACCTTATTTGCAAAACAACACAGCGAGAACGGGGGTCCAAACTACTAAAGGAAACTAAAAAAACTAAGCAAAGCAAATGAAAACTAAGACGCTCCAAGAACAATACAACTGTGCATGAAACAATAAAAACGAAGTATCAAGACAGACCTGAGCTTTTTATTGATGAAGAAGGGGATGCCTTGGGCATCCCCAAGCTTTGACGCTTGTACCTCTTGGATATTTCTTGGGGTGACACCATGGTGGCATCCCCAAGCTCGAGCTTTTGTCTATTCTTCATATCATTGCATCATTCTCTCTCTACACCTGAAATTTTTCCTTCATACAAAACTTCACACAATCTTCATTAGCAACATTAGCTTATTCAAAATATATTAGACCACTGGCAAAGCTTTGGAACAAAAAGGCTTTTCATTAAAAACACAAGCTACTGTAGTAACTCCTTCAAAGAAACTCAATTTACCCGAAGAGATCTCAAAAAGAAATCAATAAGAAGCAAATGCAAATAATGACAGAAATCTGTCAAAACAGACCAGAAGATAGAAACGATTTTTTTAGAACATCTTCTGTTGCTCAAATCAGAAAGTGTTGAACTAACGAAAGTTAGATAACATACGGGGGGATTTATTCGTACATGTTTAGGTCAATCCGAGTTACATAGCCTCCTCACGAATGTTTTTGGTGGAGGATAAAAATCTGTTTCGGGACAGCAACTCCCCAAATCTTACTTCCCTCTCATTAGAGGTCATTCTTGGCACAAA
This sequence comes from Avena sativa, assembly GCA_916181665.1. Lineage (NCBI taxonomy): Eukaryota > Viridiplantae > Streptophyta > Magnoliopsida > Poales > Poaceae > Avena > Avena sativa. The sequence goes on from OV702296.1 coordinate 227,973,645, forward strand.
AAGCAAACAAAAAGGATAAGGAGAGGTCATTACAGTAGTAATAACTTCCAATACTCAAGAAAACTCTTGGGTTATCTCCCAACAAGTACTTTTCTTTAACGCCTTTAAATTAGGCACAAGAAGCAAGAAGAATCAAGTATTTTCAAATGAGAAAGCATTAACATCAAACCTTGCTTTCAAAGGAGGAGAAAAAAGCAATCTCTCTCTTCTCATAGGGAAGTGTTTAATACCTTTCTTGAATGGAAAATGATATTTGATGGTGCCTTCTTTCATATCAATGATGGCACCAACTGTTCTAAGAAAAGGTCTTCCCAAAGTAATAGGACAAGAAGCATTGTATTCAACATCCAAAACATAGAAATCAACACGGACATAAGCATTGTTAACCATAATGAGAACATCATTAATACTCCCCATGAGTTTCTTCTTCGCATTATCATTGAGTGGGACATCTGTCACATCCCAAATTTTAGATTTGGTACTGCATAGCATACATGTCATTGCATCATGATCATCATTGCAAAAATTCAGTTTGAAAAAGTTTTGGTAAAACAATTCACTTGCAATTGCATTTTGACACCTACACTTGAATGCTCGGTTTTACCATGACTCTATTAAAAACAGTATATTTTGGTTGTTTGGATGGCACAGGTGCGCAGAGGGTTCCGTCACGAACCCGTAGCACTTTGAATCGTCTCAATCAGAGCTTCGTAGCAAATTTGATAGCAATCTGAATTTTCAGCTTATACTAGACTATTTCTGTCAGATAAATTCAGTTAACAAATCATCAGGAAAAAAAAAAGAGACAAAGGGCAGCCGGCACAGCCAGCCGGGCCGTGGCCTAGCCAGCCTAGCCGGGGCCTGCCAGGCCCCGCAGCAGCAGCAGCCGCAGCAGCAGCACGCGCGCGGCGGATAGAAGGCGCCGTCGCCAGCCAGCCCCGCTGACGAGCGGGACCCGCCTGTCAGCCACCGCGTGCCACCGTCAGGCGGGACCCACTTGTCATCCTCCTGACCATGTTCTTCCCCAAATCAACAGCTACTCCGATTCTTGCAGGAATTCACGTCGAATCCGAACGTCCCTGCGTGATTTTTGCCTACCCTCTTAAAGCCCTAGATCCCCTCTTCGAAAGCCCCCAAACGCCATCGTCCGGGACGCCTCCGTCTTTATGAAATCGCTCACCGAAGTTCGGAACCGCCGCCGCCATTGCCGCGGTAAGACACTGCCGCTGCCTCCAGCGACCCCCCTCGCCCCGCTCACCCGCTGGGAGTCACCGCCGCCACCCGCAGACCGCCTCCCTCTCTTCCCCCGTAGGCCCGACGCCACCGCGAGCCGCCGCCGTTGCCACCGATGCCGCCCGCCACTCCTGCCGCCGACCGCCATCGCCTGCACACGCGCTGCCACCTCGAGGAGCTTCGCCACCTTTCCCCCGACGCCGTCTCACCTCTCGCCACCGCCGAGGACCGCCACCGCCGTCGCCCCGACCATCGCCGCCGCCGCCGACTGCTCCCGTGAGCTCCCCCTCGCGTGCCTCCTCTTTCTCCGATCAGCATCCAACGGTCCAGATGGACCGTTGATTAGTCAGCCCAGGGCGCTGACTGGTCAGCGTCACGTCAGCGCCACATCGGCGTGGTCAACCAGTCAATGTTGACTGGGGGTTTTAAATTGATTTATTTTTAGCAGAAATTAGATGAATCTTGTAAAATCCATAGAAAATAATCTACTGCGACAAAAATTGAAAATAAAATATGTATGGATTTAGTGTTTCACGTAGAATATTGCTGTGTAGTTGTTTCATACTTTTGCAGCAAGGATTTTTCTTGGTTAATTAAATAGTTTAATGTCCTTTTTAGAGTATTAAATTCATAGAAAAAGTTCTACAACTCCAAAAATTGCAAATAAGATGTCCCTGGAATCAGTAGAACAAGAGAAATCTTACAGTTAATTAAAAAGGTAGACTTACTGTATTGGAATTTGCAGAATCTATAAAAAGGCTTACTGGTGTATTTTAAATACTCAGGGAATTATATAAATCCTTTTTGAGTGATTCCAATTGGTACTGGTTCTATTTTAGGTTGCCTACACAGTGGATATTTTTCCAAGATTTTACCAACAGCTTATTAGAAGTGGCTAAATATTTGGGTTATAGTTCAATTGTTTGGGCATTTAAAATTGCATGCTTTGTTTTCTATGCACTTAAAATATTTTCCATGCATGCATATAGTAGGTATACTGAATAAGAATATATGAAGATACTGTAGCCATATTCAACTTTTCATGCATGCATCTTGCATTGTCATTGTTTGTATATGATTGTGTTTGGTTTGTTTATGTGATTGCAATTGTATCGTGTAGATTGTGACGAGTGCAACGCTTGCTCGTGTGTGGATTGTTCGTTCGACCGCTACAGCCAAGGCAAGTAGATGCTACTTTGTTCATGATATTGTCCTACTATTTTCAATGCATTGTCGCGTATTTTGTAGATGCATGTGTAGGAAAGTACTATCGCTATGCTATGTCCTACTACGTGGTAGGGATTTCCTGTAGATGAGCCACCGTTGGTAGATGTGCTTAGCCATGCTATGATGAACGAGGGCTAGGTTAAATCACTTAAAGTTGTTTCTAAATGTCTTGGTTTGCGAAAACTAAAAACAACTTAATCAATGAATCTCCTGGGTGTGATGGGATTGATAATTTTTGGTGGTATCATTGCGGAAAGGCACCCATGTATCAAGAGAAAATGATTGGCTTCTTTATTTTATAGGTTACGTGTACAACCATATGCCAATAATGGAATGGGCGGTTGGTTGGACTCAGTAGGTTGTGGTAACTCGAACCCACGTATCCAGAGATGTAGAATTTTGGTAGGTTGGACCGGTGCGTGTCGGGTTTGGGGAGCTACTTCCCGAACGGTTCCTTCTTGGACTTCTCCCTATCATCACCCAATATGAGAGTGGTGGTACGAGCTGGGCTGGCCAAGTCACATGGGTAAAGTGTACTAACCCCTGCAGGATGTATAAACTAATCGATTAGCCGTGTCCCTGGTTTTGGACATCTGAGTTGCTTGATATTGATTCCATGACATGTTTCTCGCTCATTCTAATTTCCTAATTGCTTTAATTTTGATGGGTTAACTTAATTGGGATCTTTTCAAAGAAAATCAAAAACTGTTTATGAAAGTAGGACAAAGGTATTTGCAAATGCAAGCTAGCCACAGCTCCACTTGCCAGATATGCATGTAGATATTAGATCTATTGTCTCCTTTAATAGCTCTACTTGCCATACATTCCATGTATTGAACCTTCGGGGCTGCTACGTTTCATGTTGCGGGATATTCCGATTTTGAGTGATCGATTTAGGCCACGGTACTCCACTCGGCACTTGTTCACTTGTGGGAAATTTGAAGAATGGAGGAATTATTTTATTTATGTTGCTACTTGATTAAGCTAAGCTAGCCTTGGGCTAAGCCTTTATTGTAATAATGATACTCTGGATCATCGTTATTTATGATGCACGGATATTTTTCTATGTTATTCATCTTTATTCTATTGTGGGCCAATGAACCGATCCAGGGATTGGCATGTCACATAGAAGCTACGGTCTTTTCAGAACCGTAGTGTTACAAGATGGTATCAGAGCCCGTGTGTCGACTGTAGGATCATGACCTAGGTTTGGATTAGGAAGCCATAGAATTATTAAACCTTATATTAACTCTGTCTTTCATCTTATGCCTTTCACTCTCGTTAATCTTTACCATATGCTATTCTCACACTTTCCTCTCTTAATTGATAGATGGGAGAAGTCAGGACTGAGTATGCAACGATGGAATCACCAAGGCCCTTTGCAAGACAGTTGGCACAACTCTCGCAGTCATTGGGATTGCCACTGCCCATGTTCAAGGGAAGAAGGTTGTACACCTATGGATATGGTGAGTACGCTTGGGAGATCACCACCTTCATCTTCAGGGATGCCGCCTTGCCAAATCTTGTGCATCTGGTCTACACCAAGACATACTGCAACTGGGGACTTGGAATAAACTTGGCCTTGGATGAAGCCCTGTCACGCCAGTGCCATCTTGTCCGACACCTGCTACCAGAAGACTCATCCTACCATGACTACGAAAGGCGTGATGAGAATGGGAACGTTGTGATTACCCCAGGCGACAGGAACAACATGCCGCCCCGTCGGAGGCACATAGAGGATATGGAGAGGGAGAATGGAGCTCTAGCTGAGAAAGTGATGATGGTAAAGGAGATAGCAGACTTTGCTAGCAACGGTATGGTGGTCCAGGGACAGGAGATTGAGACCTTGTATGAAGCTGTGGATGTTCTAAGTAATGCACTCATAGGCAGGGATGCAACCATATCACAACTTAATGGGACCGTGCAGGAAAACAATCACGCCATACAACAGCTGCAAGGGACCGTCCATGAAAGGGACCATACTATTGAAGATATGGCAGCCCAGATTGCCGCTCTCCAAGCACAGTTAAATCCACCCTCTGATGACAACAATGGAGATGATGACAGTGGGAACGATGATGATGACGAGGACGAGGACGAGGATGATGATGATGGAGACGATGATGGTGGAGGAGATGAAGCTGTTGCAGCTGCAGCAGAGGATGAAGAAGAAGAGGAGGATCCAGAAGAAGTAGAATTTGAGGTTTCAAGTGATGACTCAGGAGAGGTGTATACTCCGCCACCATGGTTGGTTCGTGGACAGAAGCGCCAACGCATGAGTGCAAGGACCTACTGCAACCTCTTCATGAAGTAGATAGATGCCTACCAATTAGTCTTCGTTAGGATACATCGTTAGATTAAGTCTCGATCAATGTAAAACTCATTACTGTTAGTTTAAAATGTTTAGTTGCTCCTATGTGTACTCCAAAGTCCTAGGATTATTTGTGCGAATTTTATAGAAGAGTTATGACAAGTTTTGGTTGATATCCGAGTTTTTCCTGATGCAGTTTTTCTGCTGACCCATCTGTACTGCACGAATTTTCATACTTTATTGGTAACTGGGAAAAATCTGATAAAAATAGTGTTGGTTCGAAACTCTCTGTACTGTATACACAAAAATCAGCAAAAAATCCTGATGAGTTTAAGTCAGGTAGAGAAATTCGTGAACACTGCTGGACTGTTCTGGCAGATTTCTGTTTTAATGCTTTGTTGGCCAATTGGTGTTGATAACTGTTGCCAACTCTTTTAAAAACTATTTTAGTAGATATATACATCTAGGATAACCCCTGGAACATTTATGGATCGTTTGTTTGCTGATGTGTTGCTTGCTTGAGATTGTCTGTGATTGCTTTGTTGTTGTTTGATCATAATGCATGGGTAGAATCTTGTTTTCGTAATCGATTCTTTCTAAGCTTACCTATGCTGAACCGCAGATGCCTCCCCGCCGTCAACCTACTGAGTTGGAGCAGCTCATGGCGGCTCAGGCACAGCTGACCCAAGTGATGACCCAGTTCATGGAAGCTCAGAACAACAACAACAATGGAAACAACTAGCCCCAGGGAGATGCACTTACAAGGTTCCTGAGGCTAAGGCCAGCGAAGTTCTCTACTGCAACGGAGCCGATGGTTGCTCTTGACTGTTTGCGTTCAGTGAATAAGGATCTGGTAACTATTGGGTGCACAGATGCTGAGAAGGTGAGATTTGCCGCTCACCTACTGGAGGGACCAGCCGCTTCGTGGTGGGATACTTTTCAGATCACCCACCCGCTGGACACTGTGACTTGGGCAATGTTTGAGGAAGGTTTCAGGACCAACCATGTATCTTCAGGAGTTTTGAGCCTGAAGAGGAAGGAATTTCGCAACTTGCGCCAAACCAACCGCACCGTGGCTGAGTATATTGATTATCAGTTGGAGTTGCCAGAGGCTCTGTCCGCCGTCCACAATGTGTTCCACGTGTCCCAGCTAAAGAAGTGCCATCCGGAGATGGTGGATACACCATTGAGAGACACGGTGCCACTAGAGGAGGTTCAGCTTGAGAGTGACTTGACCTATGAGGAGAAGCCGATCAAGATACTGGAGACAGCGGAGAGGATTACCCGTACCAAGACGATCAGGTTTTGCAAGGTGCAATGGAGCCACCACACCGAAGAGGAATCCACTTGGGAGCGTGAGGATGACATCCGAGAGGACCACCCGCACCTATTTGCTAGCCACGCCGAATCGCGGGGACGAGATTCATCTTAAGGGGGTTAGTCTTGTCACATCCCAAATTTTAGATTTGGTACTGCATAGCATACATGTCATTGCATCATGATCATCATTGCAAAAATTCAGTTTGAAAAAGTTTTGGCAAAACAATTCACTTGCAATTGCATTTTCACATCTACACTTGAATGCTCGGTTTTATCATGCCTCTGTTAAAAACAGTATATTTTGGTTGTTTGGATGGCACAGGTGCGTAGAGGGTTCCGTCACAAACCCGTAGCACTTTGAATCACCTCAATCGGAGCTTCGTAGCAAATTTGATAACAATCTGAATTTTCAGCTTATACTAGACTGTTTTTGTCAGATAAATTCAGTTAACAAATCATCAGGAAAAAAAGAAAAGAAAAAAAAAGACAAAGGGCAGCTGGCGCAGCCAGCCGGGCCACAGCCCAGCCGGGGCCTGCAAGGCCCCGCAGCAGTAGCAGCCCGCAGCAGCAGCGCGCGCGGCAGATAGTAGGCGCCGCCGCCAGCCAGCCCCGCTGACGAGCGGGACCCGCCCGTCAGCCACCGCGTGCCACCGCCAGGCGGGACCCACTTGTCATCCTCCTGACCGTGTTCTTCCCCAACTCAACAGCCACTCCGATTCTTGCAGGAATTCGCGTCGAATCTGAACGGCCCCGCGTGATTTTTGCCTACCCTCTTAAAGCCCTAGATCCCCTCTTCGAAAGCCCCCAAACGCCATCGTCCGGGATGCCTCCGTCTTCGCGAAATCGCTCGCCGGAGTTCGGAACTGCCGCCGCCGCCATTGCTGCGGTAAGCCACCTCCGCTCGCGACCCCCTCGCCCCGCTCGCCCACTGGGAGTCACCACCGCCACCCGCTGACCGCCTCCCTCTCTTCCCCCGCAGGCCTGACGCCACCGCGAGCCGCCGCCATCGCCACCGATGCCGCCCGCCACTCCAGCCGCCGACCGCCGTCGCCTGCGCACGCATTGACCCGCGCCGCCACCTCGAGGAGCTCTGCCACCTCGCCCTCGACGCTGTCTCACCTCTCGCTGCTGTCGAGGACCGCCACCGCCGTCGCCCCGACCATCGCCACCGCCGCCGCCGACTGGTCCGATGAGCTCCCCCTCGCGCGCCTCCTCTGCCCTCCAATCAGCATCCAACGGTCCAGATGGACCGTTGATTAGTTAGCCCAGGGCGCTGACTGGTCAGCGCCACGTCAGCGCCACATCGGCGTGGTCAACCAGTCAATGTTGACTGGGGTTTTAAATTGATTTATTTTTAGTAGAAATTAGATGAATCTTGTAAAATCCATAGAAAATAATCTACTGGGCCAAAAAATTGAAAAGAAAATATGTATGGATTCAGTGTTTCACGTAGAATATTGCTGTGTAGTTGTTTCATACTTTTGCAGCAAGGATTTGTCTTGGTTAATTAAATAGTTTAATATCCTTTTTAGAGTATTAAATTCATAGAAAAAGTTCTACAACTTCAAAAATTGCAAATAAGATGTCCCTGGAATCAGTAGAACAAGAGGAATCTTACAGTGAATTAAAAAGGTAGACTTATAGTATTGGAATTTGCAGAATCTATAAAAAGGCTTACTGGAGTATTTTAAATACTCAAGGAATTATATAAATCCTTTTTGAGTGATTCCAATTGGTAATGTTTCTATTTTAGGTTGCCTACACAGTGGATATTTTTCCAAGATTTTACAAATAGCTTATTAGCAGTGGCTAAATATTTGGGTTATAGCTCAATTGTTTGGGCATTTAAAATTGCATGCTTTGTTTTCTATGCACTTAAAATATTTTCCATGCATGCATACAGTAGGTATACTGAATAAGAATATATGAAGCTACTGTAGCCATGTTCAACTTGTCATGCATGCATCTTGCATTGTCATTGTTTGTATATGATTGTGTTTGGTTTGTTTATGTGATTGCAATTGTATCGTGTAGATTGTGACGAGTGCAACGCTTGCTCGTGTGTGGATTGTTCGTTCGACCGCTACAGCCAAGGCAAGTAGATGCTACTTTGTTCATGATATTGTCCTATTATTTTCAATGCATTGTCGCGTATTTTGTAGATGCATGTGTAGTAAAGTACTATCGCTATGCTATGTCCTACTATGTGGTAGGGATTTCCTATAGATGAGCCACCATTGGTAGATGTGCTTAGCCATGCTATGATGAACGAGGGCTAGGTTAAATCACTTAAAGTTGTTTCTAAATGTCTTGGTTTGCGAAAACTAAAAACAACTTAATCAATGAATCTCCTGGGTGTGATGGGATTGATAATTTTTGGTGGTATCATTGCGGAAAGGCACCCAGGTATCAAGAGAAAATGATTAGCTTCTTTATTTTGTAGCTTACGTGTAGAACCATGTGCCAATAATGGAATGGGTGATTGGTTGGACTCAGTAGGTTGTGGTAACTCGAACCCACGTATCTAGAGATGTAGAATTTTGGTAGGTTGGACCGGTGCGTGTCGGGTTTGGGGAGATACTTCCCGAATGGTTCCTTCTTGCACTTCTCCCTATCATCACCCAATATGAGAGTGGTGGTACGAGATGGGCTGGCCAAGTCACATGGGTAAAGTATACTAACCCCTACAAGGTGTATAAACTAATCGATTAGCCATGTCCCCGGTTATGGACATATGAGTTGCTTGATATTGATTCCATGACATGTTTCTCGCTCATTCTAATTTCCTAATTTCTTTAATGTTGATGGGTTAACTTAATTGGGATCTTTTCAAAAAAAATCAAAAACTGTTTATGAAAGTAGGACAAAGGTATTTGCAAATGCAAGCTAGTCACAGCTCCACTTGCCAGATATGCATGTAGATTTTAGCTGTATTGTCTCCTTTAGTAGCTCTACTTGCCATACATTCCATGTATTGACCCTTCAGGGCTGCTACGTTTCATGTTGCAGGATATTCCGATTCTGAGTGATCGATTTAGGCCACGGTACTCCATTCGGCACTTGTTCACTTGTGGGCAATTTGAAGAATGGAGGAATTATTTTATTTATGTTGCTACTTGATTAAGCTAAGCTAGCCTTGGGCTAAGCCTTTATTGTAATAATGATACTCTGGATCATCTTTATTTATGAAGCACGGATATTTTGCTATGTTATTCATCTTTATTCTATTGTGGGCCAATGAACCGATCCAGGGATTGGCATGTCACATAGAAGCTACGGTCTTTTCAGAACCGTAGTGTTACAACATCCAAATAACAATCTTCTAATGGCGACAAATCAAGCATTTCATAAATCTTCCTAGGCATAATAGAGACACTAGAACCAAGATCACATGAAGCTTTGAGATCAAAGTCATTCACTTGCATATTAATAATGGGTTCCCAACTATCTTCTACATTCCTAGGAATAGAAGCCTTGTGTTTTAGATCTCTTCCTTAATCTTAACAAGAGCATCTGTAATGTGTTTGGTAAAGGCAACATGCATATCACTAGCATCAGGACTTCTAGAAAGCTTTTGTAGGAACATAATCGCTTCAGAAATATTGCAACCATCAATATCAAAGTCAAACTTAGCATCACTAGTGGTAGGGCATAGTAGGAGGAGGAATAGGGGCTACTTGTAGTTTTGTGGTGATAGTGCACACACTATCGTTTCTATCAATTTCAGCTTCCCTTTCCCACTTAGCATGAAGTTGAGCTAACAGCCTAACATTTTCATCAATAGTAACTTGTATGTCATGAGAAGTAGCAAAGGTGTTTTCCATAGTTTCAGGTTTAGCAACCATTTTATTAACCAAGGAAGTTTGAGCTTCAGACAAAGAGGATATATTTTTCTCAGCACTCAAAATTTTTAATTGTAGACTAGGAATTTCCCTATTTAGATTCTCAAGATGATGGCTAATGTTTTTCAAGATGATAGACTGTTCCTCCATAGTTTTAGTGAAAATCTTATTTTGCTCATATTGCATCTACATAAAATTCTTAGTGGATCTCTCTACTTCTAGAATCCTTTCTTCACTAGGCATTTCAGATCTACCATAATAAACATTTCCACTAGGAGGATAAGGCCTATAATTGTTGTTTCTACCAAAATTATTCCTATAGGAATTGTTGTTGAAATTATTGTTTCTAATGAAGTTCACATCAACTTGCTCTTCTTGAGCAACCAAAGAGGCTAAGTGAACACTATTAGGATCTAGAGGAGCTTTCCCATTAACAAGCATGGCCATAATAACATCAATCTTTTCACTCAAAGAGGAAGTTTCCTCAACAGAATTTACCTTCTTACCATGTGGAGCTCTCTCAACGTGCCATTCAGAGTAGTTAACCATCATATTATCAAGAAGCCTTGTTGCAGCACCCAAAGTGAGGCCCATGAAGGTACCTCCAGCAGCAGAATCCAGCAGGTTTCTTGAGGAGAAGTTCAAACCTGCATAAAAAGTCTGGATAATCATCCAAGCAGTGAGTCCATGAGTAGGGCAATTTTTAACCAAAGATTTCATTCTTTCCCAAGCAGGAGCAACATGTTCACTATCAAGTTGTTTAAATTTCATAATGTCACTTCTCATAGCAATAATCTTAGCAGGAGGATAGTACTTTCCAATAAAAGCATCTTTGCACTTAGTCCAAGAATCAATACTATTTTTAGTCAAAGATAGCAACCATTCTTTAGCTTTTCCCCTCAAGGAGAAAGTAAAAAGCCTGAGCTTAATAATATCTCCATCTACATCCTTATACTTTTGCATCTCACAAAGTTCAACAAAGCTATTAAGATGGGCAGCAGGATCATCAGAACCAGCACCAGAAAATTGCTCTCTCATCACAAGATTCAACAAAGCAGGCATAATTTCATAAAAGGTAGCATCAGGAGCAGGTGGAGCAATAGGAGTGCTTAGGAAATCATTGTTTTTGGTGCTAGTGAAGTCACACAACTTGGCGTTCTCAGCAGAGTTCATTTTGGCAAAGGTGGGCAAGACAAAAACAGCAGCAGTAGCTAGAGCAAGAACTAAATTTTTTGTGTTTTTGAATAAGGCAAGAAAACCAAACTAGACTAATTTTTTTGGGTTTTTTGAAAAGAGGCAAACAAAACCAAGAAAAAGAAACAAAGCAAACTAAAAACAAAGTAAAGAGAAAGGAAGTGAAGGACTCCCCTAGTGAAGACGTCCTTAGCCTCCCCGGCAACAACGCCAGAAAGCTTGATGGTTGCGCTAGGTTGATGTAGGAGCGCTTCGTTGGAAACCCCAAGAGCAAGGTGTGAAGCAGCAAGCAACAAGTATTACCTCAGTTGAGATTGAGGTTATCAAACCAGAAGGAGGAAGGAAACGTCACACAGGTGTTGCGAGCAACGCGGAGACCTGCAAAACACAAACTCAAGACTTTGCCCCAACGAATCAGTGAGGTTGTCAAGCTCACCGGTTTGCTGTAACAAAGGATTAAACGTATGGTGTGGAAGGTAATGGTTTGCAGCAAGTAAACAGGTTACAGTGGAAGATGTATCAATGGTAAAGATTGGACCGGGGTCCATAGTTCACTAGAGGTGCTCTCCTTAGATAAACAACATGACATGAAGGGTAAACAAATTACAGCGAGGCAATTGACAGGAAATGAGTAAGGCATAACAATGCAATTACTGGCCAGAAAGATCCTATGAAGTTGATTGGGAAATACAACAATATACATAGACCATCATCCAACTGCATCTATTACTAGAAGTCCACCTTCAGGTTATCATCCTAACACCCTCCAGTATTAAGTTGCAAGCAACAGACAACTGCTTTAAGCAAAGTGTGTAAGGTAAATAGTCCACATGTTCCATGAACAAGAGACCGTAGTTTTCTCCCTAGTAGAAACAACACATCTACAACTGAAGAGATTATTGTCACTTCCCTTGGAAACTAGAGGCATGAACCCACTATCGAGCATAAATACCCCTATTGGAGTCACTAGCAACTACTCGTCCAAGGTAGCTACTAACAACAGAGAGCATGCAAGATCACAAACAACACAGACATGATAAAATCATAAAGACAAAACCATTAATCAAGACAACATAATAATCGCAATATCCATCGTATCCGCACAAACACAACATGCATGATTACAAATAGATTAGATCTTGATCATGAACGGAGCTCACAAGATCTATACATGAAAGCACAAAGGAGGAGATACAACCATCTAGCTACTACATGGACCCATAGTCCAAGGTGGAACTACTCACGCATCATACCGGAGAGAAGGCCTCTCAGATGATCTCCCCTTCGGCAGGGTGCCGGGAAGAACTTCAGATCCCCCTCGATCTAGGGACGATGGTGGCGGTGGCTATAGACGGTTTCGTGGAGATTTGATCCGGTGCTTAGGGTTTCTGCATCGGGGGCTTCTTATAGGCGAAGGGGCGAGACCGGGAGGCGGCCAAGGCCACCAAACCCTAGCTAGGCGCGTGTAACATCCCAAAAATACCAAACTTAGATCATCAAACACTAATCATCAAGATTAGGGTTAACAAAAACTTTTCTAAATAAACTCATGAATGAATGCATATGTGTATGCATGGATTTTGAATTTCTTTAAAAACCACCTTGTTTGTGTGATCCATTGCTTGTAAAATGTTTCTTAGGTGAAATGAACATCATCTAAAACATTTCCCACACTTTTACTAAAGACAAGTAAATCAAAACAAATATATTAAGTGAATGGTCATTTTGACCAATTTAACTCCCATGCCTACCTTGGCTGTCTCAAACTTTCAAAACCTAACAGAAACTTTTCTGGATATTCGCACCCCTTGAATGTACTCATAACAAAGTATCAAGGCCCACTTTGTGATCATCCAAAAAGTTTCAAATGCATAGTTTAAATGACAATTCAAAATTGAATCTTTATCATATGGGAAGATCCCACTTTTTCAAAAACCACTCAAACAAGCTCAACTTTCAAAACCCAAGCATCTGCAGACTCACCAGCACCAATCTAGCAAACTCACCAAAATTCATTTCAAAATTCAAAACTTAATTTCATGCGGCCATTTCATCAAACAGGTTGCAGACACAAATCAAACAAAACATCAAACACTATAGTGTGCAGTGATTCTTGCCTAACTTGTTCCCTAGTTAGCTCACACACAACTCAGTAGGTCATCTAGGAAGTTTAGCCCAACACTAGCACCCCTGTGAGCTTGCCATTGTCATCAATGGTGAACAGCCGAGCACCCCAATGTCACCCCATTGTGGACAGCAGGCTAGAGGAAGAACTAGCCGTGCCAACCTTGTCTGGGAGGCAGCCCACCGTCCACCGCCACTCCCTGTCCCAGCCGCGAGCGTTGCCAAGCCCTGGACCACGCGCACAAGCCACGCCTAGACCATGCCGAGCGTGCGCCAGAGCGCCACCCTCGACCAGCGTCCATAGACCGCGCGCCGCCCTCACCGCATGCACACACGATCACCACCGACCCAGAAGAACGCCAGACATCCCCGTTTGCCGCCCCGTGCCATACAGCCACCGCCCGCCGTCGAAGACGCCGCCTCTGCCGCGCAGAGCACCGGCCATTCCAGACCAAACCACACCGCCCCATGCCTCGCGACCATGTCATTGAGCATCGCCAGGAGACACAGCACCGTCCCCTACCCTTGACCATGCCATTAGCCGCCTGTAACGTCGCCCCCAACAAGCTCACCGTGCGCCCCGACGGTCCCCTCGCTCGACTATAAATAGAGGCCACCCCCGCACGATTTCTTCACACCATCTCACTCCCCTCTCCTCACTGACCGTGCCACACCATTCTCAGAGCAAGGCGAGCACCACCTCGCCGGAATTTCACCGGAGCCCGCCGCCTCTGGAGAAGAAGGGAGCCAGCGATTGGATCCGCCCCAGGAGAAGCCACCGGTACCAGGAGGTTCGCCGTCGTCGACTTCGTCGTTCGCCCGCCTCGCCGACCCTCGCCCGTACCCCGGTGAGCCCCTAGCACCCCTCACTGGCCGCGCTAGGTTTCGTTCTCGCCGGAGTTGTCTCGCGTCGATGATGACCCCCAGCCGTTGGATTAGAACTAGATCGAACGATCCACGTTGCCCCATACCGCTTCGCCCAACCCCATGTCACTGACGAGTGGGGACACCCACTTAAGCATCCCACGGGAGCACTGTGCTTAGCAGGTCGGCCCGTTAGAATTTCCCGCGCAGCCCAGCAATTCAAATTAAATATTTTTCTATTTCAATTCAAACACACTTCTGTACTCAACTTCAAAAATCAACCCAGATCGATTCAGTGCACCAATTTGAATGAAACCAATTTTGTTGGAAAGGTCTGTGAATGCTTAATCCAAGCCCGTTGGATTCAAGTCATTTGGATCTCTAGATCACCCATAGTAAAAATAACAAGGCAGAAGCTTTTCTGCATTCAAACATTTTTAAAATTTAAATCATAAAAGCTTTTGAGTTGATTCCAACTCTCAAAAATCACATTTAACCATACCTTTCAGAATATAAAAATATATATATAGGTTTACTTGCAGAAATAATGTTCAAGTAATAAAAGAATGCTACATAAGCATTTCTAGCCACTTTAATTAATTAAAATAAAAGGGTAAAACCTTATTAAATTGTGACACCACTTTAAATCACATTCCCATGGACTACAATATGTGGTGATGACATGTGTCAACATGATCCCATATTTGGTTTGGAGAATATTAAATCTTAAGTAGTTTTTCAATGAGTAGAAATTACTTTTCTAAAAATAAAAGATTTAAAACCAAGCTTTAACCTTGTAATGTTAGAGATAATGCTAGATCATCTATAGGACCCTTGTGTGTGATGATTGCAAGTAGTTAAGTATTGTTTGGTGATTGTGTACCTCGTACTTATTCATAGACGCTAGTACCGACCAAGGATACGAGGAGGAAGGAGGATACTACGAAGAGGAAGCCGAGGAGAACTTCAACCACTGCTCTGCAAAAGGCAAGCCTAATACTACTAGTGAATGTGCAAGCTAACACTTGCAAGATACTATACCTATGCAAGCTTATATTGACACTGATGCAAGCTAACCCTTGCCAGATACCCTACTATTGCCACAAACCCATACTTGTGATATGACTACTATATGCCTTAAGCATATGTGATCATACCCACTTGACAAACTAAATCCTAGTTTTATGTGCAAGCTTCTTACTTTATTTCTTTATCAAAGCTTACTTAGAGTCTACCTAAGAGTGTGGTAGATACTAGACAGTTGTGCTGAAGGTTGCATAAAGAGCATAAAATTTGGCCTAAGCTAGAAACCTTGATATCAGCCTAAGATATAAGGTTGGACTTAGTGAAACTCCACTAGTTACCACCCCTCATTAGTACTACCCCCACCTGTAGATGCTAGTGCTAAGCATAAAACTTGATCAACTTTTAGATGGGAATACTTGGTGGAAAAATGGTTATGAAAACCTTGGAATGATGGATCATTCTATTGAAATGTTTTGGACATGTGTTTCCAAACACTTGATGATTTTGGTGATGAAAATGTTGAGGCATGAGCCTTAGCCCTTTATAAAACTGATGGTTGTCTGGATGCGATACCATTCCAATTTTAGCGTACAACCACAATACCCGAATATTGGGTAGGGCTTGACTGGAAACTTATATACCTTAGTATTAGTTCCCTCCCGGCCAAGGTCTGAGCTGAGGCTACCTTGTGAAGATTGTCCACCTGTGCAGTACCCAAGATGATAGTGGTCATGGTTGGGAGGCCAAACTCACAGGAGAGGTGCTTATACTAGGGCGTGTAATTGAAAGGTTAGGATTGATTATCCGCATACTGAGTATGGTGAATTCAGGATTTGCTCTTGACGGATGTATCGAATGTTGTGGTGCAAGTGTACAATCTCTACAGAGTGTCAAACTATTCGAATAGCCGCGTCCGCGGTTATGAACAGTTGGAGTGGCCATACTGTTCCCCCGTTAGACTTTTCAAAATGACTTATGAAATGAATTGAGACTTTGACTTGACCACAACAGAGTTGTGACCTGAATTACAAGATCCCACTTAGGAGTTATAAAATTGTGACTAGCTTTGGAACTTAGTAGAGATAAACCTGGCTTTTTGCAAAACAACCCTAGAGCCTAGTGTCCTATTATCCAAAAACCCCTTACCTGTTAGTATTAGTTTGCGAGTACTTAAAGAGTACTCATGGCTTTGTCCCTGGCTATTCCCATGGCCAGACTATAAAGAGGAGTACCTGGAAGATGGACCCCAGGAAGGTTACGACAACTAGGATCATCTCCCATTGTCAGCATTGCCTATGACCCCGAAGATGGAGATTCGCCTACGCTACCGTTATTATTACGTATTCCGCTGCTTGATGTTGTATTAAGAACTGGATCATGAGATCCCCATTCGTGTAAGAACTTATGTATCGTTTGTAATGGATGAAGTACTATGGTATCCAATTCTGTTATGTCTCGCAAAAATGGTAATCCTGGGATTGCGATATATGGCATAACATGCATCTAGGATTGAAAAATCCGGGTGTTGACAGCGCGGGCCCACCTATGGCCGTGCTTTAGGGGGCGGTGGCCCCTCTGGACGGCCCCTCCGGCTCTCCTCTGGACTTCTTGTTCCCCACGAAAAGTAATTGACTTTGTCCTTCATCCCGTCCAATTCCGAGAATATTTCTTTACTAACTTTTCTGAAACCCAAAACAGCAGAAAACAGACAACTGACACCGTTGCAACTTGTTAATAGGTTAGTACCAGAAAACATGTAAAAACACCTCAAAGTGTGGACAAGTAAAGCAAAGTAGATACTAAACAAGCATGGAACATCAAAAATTATAGATACGTTTCCAACGTATCAGTGAGTGGGGCGGGGGCCATTAGGGGTGAAAAGCTCTTTACGCATAAATTCCCAATTGGAAGATCGGAAGAGGAGTGACATGTCCTTCCTATATTTGAGCATAAGTTGGGAGATTTACGGGGATCTTTCAATTTAGGCGGAGGGCCATGGGTGAGTAGGGTGGCGGTTGTTAGGTGTGAAAATCTCTTCGCGCAATTGGAAGATTGGGAGAGGTGTGGCATGAGACCTTCCTATATTTGAGAATAAGTTAGGAGATTTATGGGGATCTTCCTATTTTGGAGGAGGGTACCATGGGTGATTGGTGCGGCAACCGTTAGGGGTGAAAAGCTATTCACATATCTTCCCAATTGGACAATCGAGATAGGAGTGGCATGACCTTCCAATATTTGAGCATAAGTTGGGAGATTTACGAGATCTTTCTTTTTTAAGGAGTTAAATTGTAGAAAATTGGCATTAACATCCTTAAATTTTTTTTCCAGGGATTTATATAGCTTTACACATGAATCACAGGAGATGCTCTAACCACATGCTACACTAGTACTCTTAGTGTTAAAACACCCGCCAGTTACCTTTTCCCTCGTCCCTTTAGTGGGCATGTGTAAGTGGTACTGATAGGGAAGTCCATACGAGTCGATTACTGTTTTCTTTAATTTAGTGAAGGTTCTGTAAAAGAGGTATATACATATTTAGTCCTACATCTTGCAAATGGAGCACAAGTAGTCCCACAACTTGCAACCCAAGAGAAAAATAGTCTAATTCAAACGAATTTTAGCAAATTACAACGAATTTGATCGATTTTGACCGAATTTTGTCCACATATGCATTGTCACGACTATAGTTTTGTGTTTTAGTCTAGAAAAGAGTTTTCACGTCGTTCCTGGGTCCTCCCACATGTGGGGTCATTGCAGATCTTACAAAACCACCTTGGCCTCGTTTCATCCAAGAACAAAAGGCACCACAAGTTACGGCAAGAGAAGATGAGCTGTTGGAGGAGAACAAAAGGCACCACAAGTTACGACAAGAGAAGATGAGCTGTTGGAGGAGACGACGAGCTCATGTGTGTCATCATTTCCATCTTGATCCCGCCGGAGATGCACTACCGCGAGCATGGCAAGGACCCGCTGCATTACGGGACCAAAATTTCTACTCTCTCCTTGTTCTTTCTCCTCTTGCGATGGTGGCGGTGGTTTAGGCGTAGGTGGGCGCATGATCGACTTGATCCTAGGGTTTTTTATGCTGGGAATATATCCTAGAGGTAATCATGTATGATAATATTCCCCAATATATTCATAAAGTATCACTTTGTCCTTGTATGAACACCAGATATATATCATTAACACATGATTCAGTTGTGGAACTATATGTCCATATTGTTTATACTAGATTATCCTTGGTCATTGAGGTTGTGCTGGATACACAACTTAGAACAATGTGTAAGTTAGATGATGACACGGTTCTACTTGTCATGGGCATGGTGATGCCAATCCTACTTACACTGATTCAGATAAAGTGTTTACCAAGTCAGACTGACCCAAAATTGAGATGCAACGAGCATATTATCATTTGCAGTTTCAAGCAATGGAATCCTTTGACTTGAGGTGATCGCACGATCCTAGTTGTGGATCGGCCAACTTAGGTTCTATCAAATGTTGTTATGTAAAAAAGCAGTTATAAAGAGAGTTCTGGCTGACTGTGAATCAAGATGCATGAGGTGGATAACCAAGATGTGATTTTCCCCTCAGTAATGTATAGATATTATCTAGGCCTCTCGTGTGATACGATTTGGAAGCATGACCATGTGTGACTTAGTTAAGTGTTAATTGGGGAGCCAGACTAAGTTTTAGTTTAGTGAATCACATATCACAGAACAAGAAGAGAGTTAAGGTATTAAAGGGATGACAACTACTCGCCTATAGCTTGACAAGGTATATCGTGTGACAAAGGGACTTAGACGAAAGTGACACTGAAGGTTGTCTTCCAGACTTTACGGTACTTGGGAGTTTTGGCACGTCTTGCTAGAGGCCAATACCATCTATCGACTTGAGATCAACTATTCATGGGAGTGAGTTGGACTCAAAGCTTAGACGTGATACTTGGAGGTATAGCTCATATCGTGTCCAGGTGTACGTGAACCTACAGAGTCACACACTTAAGGGTAAGGAACCCATGTTGATTAGATCCATATGTTAATTGGGGTACTGCCTAGATGGGCTTCACGAGTTGAGCACAACTAGAAATGTATATAAGTGGAGCGATAAGGGATAGTACCTGACCTAGCCGTCACTTTCTCCACTCTCAAATCGGGCTAGACAGGATCTAGAAATCCCCTGCCTGTGCTCATTCCTGTACGTGTGGATACCGATAGAGGCGTTGCACGTGCGACACTGGAGATAGAGAAGTTTGTGGGGATTCACTGAAGGAGTTTTGTGGGATCCGGATGAGCTGTTCATGAGATCGATCAACACTGCATCGACACACTACATCAAGTTCCGCATCTGTGAGTCTAGCGGTAATCTTGTGGCCTATAACCTGAGCCAGATCTTGGGAGCACCGCGTAGGGAAAAAGTTTTGTTTATCTTTGCGTGGCTTAACAGTAGTACCATAGCGGAAGCTTCTGGTTTTTGGCCCTTGATCTCTCCGCCACATCCCGCACCCACGTTGTCCACCACGAGCAGGAGCAAGGTGCATGGGCCTACCCCTCCACCATGGCCCTCCATGAGTAGGTGCAGGGGAACGCCTAGTGATCTCCCTGGAGCCCTCTCCCTACTCCTCCATCGCCTCCCTCCTCCCCTACCTTCGTCGAGAGAGCATGTCGCCATTTTTTAGTTAGTGTTCGTGAGTTCTTCTTGCCAGGGGCGGATCCTGGCACGGTGCTACCGGTGCTGTAGCACCGGCCGGACGGCTGCCCTGCAAAGAACTTTTAAGGCTAAAAATATGAAAAATATAGATAATTAACATCAGGAAAGCTGTTTAGCAGCAGTCTTGGGCTCCATCCAGCTCCGCCCCTGCTTCTTGCGTCGAGCCGTTCTTCGGCCAGTGAGTGACATGTTAACATAAGAAGGTGAGGTTTGCGCATAAACAAGTGGAGGTGGGGGACTTTTCTGCAAAACGGCCGAGATAGCTCTGACATGGCGTCTCCCGCCCATCCGCCCCTCACCTGTGTCAACTACTGCCCGCCGCACGCCACGGCTAAGACACCATGAACGAGGCACTAACACTGGCTCCTGTCTCCTGCTCGTGGCTGCAGGCCAGGCTCCTAGCACCCCTCCTCCACCAACGCTCGCCGCTCCGGTGCCCTCCGCTGCTCCTGCTCCGTCCCAGCCACTCCTGGCCCGGATGTTCAGCTGCTCATGCTTCGCCCCAGCCGAAATCAACAAAATTAGTCAGAAATTGGTTGAAACATGGCCATAATCGAGGTGTTGTGGTGGATTTTGGCCGCAATCGGGGCCGGTCTGATGATGGTTGGACCTAAAGTTTTCCTCCTGCCAAGGTCTTTGTTGTTTGTAGTTTATCGTAAAAGTAGCCTCCAAGACCGCAAATATGAGGTTCGATATACATGCCGTAAAAATATTTGCGGGTCGGACAGTATTGCAGTATCCGTTTGTGGTCATATTTTGCTAGCAAAATAGAAAAAGTGCTTATTTTGTGGCCTGACCTGTTTTGCAGGGTCCGCTAGAAGTGCACTTATATACCTCAACACTAGTCTTTCTCGGCGCCTGCTTCCCTTCCATGCTTGCTGCTATCAAGTCATCATCGGTTACATTATGTGGCACCGCCATATATTATATAGAAAGCCTACAAGGTAAGTGTTCAACTAAAATACTACATGTATCCTATCCATAGTACAACACAGGCAAGGTTGTAACCTAAATCATACACAATAATAGACATACTTTATAGAGTGGGGGACTACTTTTACTCCCCAGTTGCAAGATGCGGCACTAAAAGTGTATATACATCTTCTGCAAAATTATTACTAATGTAGTTTATGCGGTAAATAATTGTAAGTATGCCATTTTATTGGTTTGAAAAGTACTTATATGGTGGTTATTTTCTATCATCTGATAAACCAAGTATCAACGGGGCACACCGAGGGCGTGTTTGCTAGCTCATGTTTCCACTCCTCGCATCCAGCACACACAAATAAGCCTGTTTGCTAAGTTGGGCATGGCCCATGGCTCACGTGGCACGAGTTTTAAAGCAGGGCAAAAGTTAGCCTGCTGGGAACACCCAAATCGAGCATTTCCACAGAGCCAGGCTCTGGCGAGCGTCACGTTCCTCGCGGTTGCACGCGTTGGAAAGCACGGGAGACGAGACATTTTCATCTTAACTCCCACTCCACTCCTCTTACCACCCAAGCCACTCCCTCACCCCCATTCGGCATTGCCCTCCATGGCTGACGCACCTCCTCCTCTCCTTCCGCTCTGCTCCCTCACCATTAGAGATATGACGACCCAGGAGAAATGGGTGGCCGCCCAACTGGAAAAGCTCGCCACCGGAGGCGAGGCGGCCTTGACGAGGGCGCTCAAGGCTCCCTCCCTCATATCCATGAGGCGTCGAGCAACTGGGGTGGCAACGGCTACAACGGCGGCGATCACTTCTTCATCGATGGCCGCATCTGCGGTCAAGGCAGGCGGGAAGGCTCCTGAATTTGTCAGGCTAACCCTCGATGATTTGACGAGGGTTTTTTCCGCCCGTGCTGTCGACCCCAACCTCCACGCCAAGCGCGTCGTCTCCCGCTACGGCGCCACCTGCAACTGCTCTAGGATCATCCACAGCGGCTGCATTCGCCACTATAAGTTCTCGATCTTCCTAGATTCATTTAGCGGTTAGGGTTTGTGTGATTGGACACTACCCAAGCTTGGACACTACCCTAGGGACCAGGTCCCTCGCTGGTTAACCAAGCTTGGAACATTCAACATCCAGCTGGAGGAGGCTGACCTCCACATGCTGCTGGTACCGCCGATGTTCCAGAAGGGACTGAGGGACTGGATCAGGACCCCACTGCCCCGCGTTGTGCTGGTGTCAGCCTACTGCTGGTGCGATGGATGGGTGCAGGTGGACTGGTTCGGCGGGCAGGTGGCGCTAAAGGAAGAATTGGCCATAGCTGGTCTACAAGTTTGACCTGCAGTGCGACGATGTTCTGGAGTTCAATCTTAAGGCATTTGTCGTTAAGATGGCGATCTACAAGGTCAGCTCCTCTAACGCTAGGCAGTACACCTGCCCTGAACATGGCTAGACGATGACCTGGTGTTCGGTTGTGTTTAAGTTAGCTATGTAAGTATGTAGTTATAGTTAGTGATGCTGAACCTATGATGGCTTTTGATCAAGGGTTAAACCCTAGGTGGTTCAGAGGCCTGGGATGCCCGTGCTATGCTGCTTTTGATCAGGGGTGTTAGTAAGAACCCCTGATTATGGCTTGCAGGTGTTCTGGAACCTGCTAAGTAAGTACTATTGAGTAGTTATGTCCTGATCTGTGTGATGTGTGTGTTGTTGTCAAATGTGGTGATAAGATCGGCCAATTTGAAATGGATGACGATAACCCATGTGATAAGATGCAAAGCAATATACCAAACACCTGCAAATTGCATCAACGGGAAAATAAAGCACAAATACATGCAAGACTGCAAGCAAACAACCGGATCAAATTGCACGAAACCTGGATGATGGAAGCCAAACAAAATACCAATATTAACCTAAGCTCAATCTCACCAGATGCAGCATCTAGCGGACCAACTACCAAAATCAAAAAAATTGAAACCCGACTAAGCAAACACGCCCTGAAAATCTTTCTCCGTCTTCGCTGCCGTTCAGGAGACTGTTGGTGGCCGTCATGTGTGACTTTTAAAACCGTCAGTTTGTTTTTGTGTGGCTCGCACACGCGATTCATGAGTAATGAACTGTTGTTACGCTAAATAGAAAAACGCTCTGATAGAGCCCGTGGCGGTTGTGCTCATTTGCAGATACATACTCCCTCCGTTCAGATACATGCGAACGTAGATAAGCCAAATCACTTATTTCTAGATGAAAGGAGCAAATGGGCACAGATACACATAAAACTTGGGATTACTAAAGTTAATTAGGGAAATACAAGATGAAGAGACGACACTTACAGCAGATATGATTTGTCTATATTTTATTTCATGTAAAGAGATTATCTCTTGGCAAAGACGTACTCCGTTATTGTGCAGATCTCGTGGGGAGACCGGCCGCTACAAGAGAGTGATCACGTACGTCACTCCACTGTACAATACAGATCTCATGTAGTACCAGTATATTCTTTGGATATGTTTTATGCGTATGACATCGTAGAATGATTCTACGTGTATATCGAGTCGACGATGTGTGAGGAGAAGCCTGAGCGCGACCATGATTATCTAAAAACACGAAGAAAAGGGACGATGCATGCACTGATGCGCATAGGTAAATGGCTTTGCTTCGTTTGCACGCCACTTGGGTTTGTTCCCACGAGGCTCTCGGCTCCCCCACTCCTGATGTTAGTTCCACCCATAGATTACGTGTGACACCTCCTAATTATCGTAGAACCCAAATGCATCCCATTATTAGCACGTGATTTTTTCGAGTTTGATGGTCGGCCAATTAATACCAGAAAAACAACTCTTGAGTTAATTACGTACGAGATAAAGAAACTAGTATTCATTTTATTCGAAACAGCGGTGGCAACAATAATTATTTCCGGCCACTCAAGCAAAACGGAGCAACGCGACGCCGAGCTTCGCGAGCTTGTACGTGTCGTCGTCCTCCGCCATCAGCGGCGATGTCACGTTGCTCTTCCCGAACCCGTCTTCGCACTTCTTCACCGCGGCTGCCGCCTTCTCTAGGAGCGCCGTCGCCTCGCCGAACTTACCGGTCTTTACGGCGGCAGTGCAGGTAGGCCCGCTCTCCACTATGCCACCGTACAGCTTCCGGCACGACAGGAGGCAGCAGCCCAGGGCGGCGTCATCTCCCACGTTAAGCTTCACGTTGCCGTCGCCACTGCCGCCTTGGATGAGGCGGTCAATCTTTGCCTTAGTGCTGGTGGCGTTGTCTGCAAGGAGACCCACGGCGAGACCGGCAAAAACCTGGTAGTCGAGGGACGTGCCGCCACCGGCAGCGGAGCCGATGGCTTCTTCGCAGAACTGGACGTCGAAGTACGTGCTTCCTCCGCCGACGGTCTTGCACGCGCCCAGTATCGCTTGGTCTGACGACGAAATAGCAGGCGCGATGGGGAATAGCAGCAAGAGGACAGCCACCACGCTCATCACGCTGGTAGAGGAGATTGAGGGAGCCATTGTGTGTTCGATGGTGTATTCGATCTCGTTTCCTCCCTATGTGTGTGTCGATTATGTATGGCAGTGGCAGATGAAGGTATCAGGTGCTGGCAAATTTATTACTACCTCTAATCATTTATCTATAATTACATTGTTTTAAATGCTATCCGGTCCATATTATTAATGGTTTTAACTTTGTCTTAAATATGGATGCATTTAGAATATTTAACTAGATAAACATACAAATCTAGACAAAGTTAATACCATCAGAATGGATCGGAGGGAGTACTGAATACTTTCCCTATATTTCTTTTTGACTGGAGTATAAGGACTTTCACAATGTGCTGTTTCTTAGCGCGCTATGCAACAACATACTCTAAGAAACAATCACTAAAGGGTTCATGCATTTAATAATTTGAGGCTCATGCATGCATAAGATTGGGCTAGCTAATTTTTCTGTCTATGGTTGCGTGCAGGAGTCATCATTATTTATATTGCCATGTAAGCAAATTGCCTACTACCTCCGTCACGGTTTGGAGGGCGTTTTAGAAAGATTGTTGAAACCTAGGTGAGCGCTGATTGGGCCAGATTTGTTCCAAAAACAAGCGCCCATTAATTATTCGGCGTCCTATTAAAGATAATTACTCAATGGAAACGAGGAGTTTAGACGCATGCATTGGTGGAGTTGCATGCAAGAATTAATTCCTTAACTGCATGGAGTAGGAAGTGGGGAGAAAAGGAGGGTATTAATTCTGTAATTAAGTCTAACGTGCCTAGGAGGAGAGGAGTTTTGAAAACGCGTGGCTTTTATAAGACGTCCTTCAAACCGTGACGGAGGGAGTGGGATGTAGAGCTAAGATACACTTAAATTTCACTTATTAACACAAAACTTCTACTCCGTGTGTCTCTTTTTAGTCCGCGTTCTAGGTGTATCAGATACCAAGAAGAGGCTTAGCTGGACTAATCTAAGCACTAGATGGCCTAAATTGCCCTTGCTGTAGATATCGCACTGACCAGAGAACATATGGCAAGCAGTAATTAGCAGCCGCCGCATGCACTGGCTCACATCGCTCGCCCTTCGTCTCTCTTGCTCGTGCCGCTCGCTGTGCTAGCTCACATCCACATGCATGTACTCACATGAAGCGGCTCACACATACACTCGCATGCATGCGGAAGGGTAAAATAGGTAAAATAGAGGTGAAATACTCAAAACGCTGAGTAAATCTGAAAATTTGTAAAAACTAGAACGTAGACTAAAAAGGGACAGAGGGAGTATATCTATGTTGCCGGTACAATTTTTGAACATATGAACATTTGTAACAAAACGGTAAGCGTTCATCGCCATCCATGTCTTCAAATTGACCTGAAGAAAGGTGAGAAGAGAGTGGATTTGAAAGAAAGGTTAACAACCTGCAAGGCTGCAAGACAGAATGATTGTGAATATCTTTTTTGAACGGGAAGAGGCCCGAAAGCCCCAGAAGCTCCAATAAGCGATGGAAAATTTACATAGAGGACGCTAACAAGTACATAAATAACACCAGGGTCCTACAATTTTACAAGAATGACCTCATATGAAGAAATTAAAAAGCAATTCAGTCCTTCGTGTCCACCACTGCTCTGACAAGATCTCGGGCCAGGGCCGCCATTGACGACTCAGGGTAATACGCTAGTTGGGTTGCCGTCAGATGCTTGTAGTCGACAACTAGTCACCAAGATTTCTCCTCTGGTTCTCCTTTCTTGACTAGTATTACAGGGGAGGAAAAGGAGCCGTTGAAGTGGGCGATGACACCCTGTTTCAACATCTCTTAGATCTATCTCTCTATTTAATTTTTCAGTTTAGGAGAAACTCGATAGGGACGGAGAGACACAAGTCAGGCACCAGGAATAAGTGGAATCCTATGGTCATACTATCTACTAGGAGGCATGCTAGTAGGATCATCAAACACATGAAAAAACTGTTCTAGCAGTTTCTGTATTTCTGGTGGATGATCGCTGTTAGTACTGTCTGGTGTGTCCCGGGTGAGGTGCAACTCAATGATAGTGTGAGGAGCTTCCAAGTTACCATCTCCAAGAAGCACCAAGAATTTTCCCCATCTATGAACTGCTATCCAATTCTTTGCCCAGTGTGTGATCGTAGGATTGTTCTTAGTTAACCAATCCAGCCCAATGATTCCATCATAAGTCTTCAATGGCAATATTATGAAGGAATCAGTAAATTCATGGCCATTATAAGACTTGGTGCAATTAGGTATTTGCTCTTCACAATGTAATAAAGCTCCACCAGCAACCTTAACCATAATCCTCTTGGAAAGAGGCCGCCGCCCTTGTAAAAGTTGTGCTTTATTAGTATCAATAAGGCATGCAAAACTCCCATAATATACCAAACATAACAACTAATGCCCTTGGATGACAACCTGTAATGCCATGGACTTAGCAGATTTTTGACTTACATCACAAGCAACTGTTGACATCAGCATGAGTGATTCTAGAGTGTGATCCTCCGTATCATAATACTCACTATGATATATAATTTCAACATTCCTAGCATTTCTTGTACAATATGCAGTTGAATTTGATTCTCGAACAGGTGTTCCTTGCCCCATTTTCACCACAAATAAAATAGACCCACTTGGATCGTCTATATGCCTTAAGGTTTGTCCACTTTTCACCGTACTTCTAGACATCTCAGCATGTTTCTTTTCCTCTACCGATTTAGAAATCCATCTAGCAGGAGGTTTTGGAGGTGGTATTGGTTGAGGACCGTAGCTGTGTCTCGTGGGAGTGTGGCTAGAACTAGAGTGAGAATTTTGTGGCATCATCTAAAGGGAATATGCCCTAGAGGCAAATAATAAAAGGTTTATTATTGTCATATCCCAATAAGTTCGTAATAGTTTCATATTGTGTTATAACTGTATCAAGAGGAAACATTGATACAGGTGAGAGATGAAAAAATATTCCCTAGTAGCCTCTATTCATACTAGTTCGTTGGGCAACAGATGATCAAGGTTTTTTGATCATGAGTGATAGTACTAGTTGACAACAAGGTCATATCATTAGTGAATGATGTGATGGACATTCCTCAAAGATTGCGACACGATCAAGTCACAAAGTTCATCATTGAAATAGTCAAAAGCGAAGTCTCCTTCTTCTTAGACCGTGATATCATATTAATCACTGCCTCCTGAGGCTGCTTAGACTGCATCAAACGTCACTCGGTGAAATGGTGATTATAAAGGTGTATGTTGGGTATCCGGAGGAACAGGTTGAGACCTATGCATCAAGACCGGGATTTGTTCACCCAGTGACAGGTAAGATACGTTTAGGATGACTTGGTGAGATTACATTCATAATATTGCAACATGTGACTAGGTCATGTGGATGTAATATCGCGGTAACAAGTGAAACAATACTTGTCGGTAACGAGATTGAACATGGTATGTGATACCAAACGATCGAATCTCGAACAAGTCGTATCAAAGAAACAAAGGGAATTAGACTCGACGTTTATTGTTCAAACGACATCTTCATCTGGAATGTACAGGGATCATCATGGGCATCCCGGTCCCGCTGTTGATCATTGATAGAGATCATGTCTGTGCCATTCCCGGGCCATGAGGGGATGCACGTAAGGGTATAATGAGCTGGAGATTATCCGTAAGTTGGAATCATAGGAGAAAGAAAGAGAAACCCCGAATTGTTCCATGGAGAGAGATCTGAAGTTGTTCAGAATAAGAAATAAAACCGGAAAAGTTCTATGAGGGGACCAGAATTGCTCTGGGAAGTTCCAAAGCTGTTCGGAGGATATCGAAGGGGAACCAAAAGGTGTTTTGGGTCAAATCGGATTTTATAATATGTATTTACATATTAATTAATGTAATTAATATTAAATATAATATTAGAATGTAATTTGAAAGGTTATTCCACTAATGGACCAAACTTCCTAGGGAAAAAGGGCCCATGAGGGAAAAACAAAGAGAGGGAAAGAGCCCATGCGCCTAGGGCTGCCCCCGTTGGCCGCCGGCTAGGGTTAGGGTTTGGGGCGCCCTAGGAAAGCCCACTCCCTCCCTTGGCCGCCGCCTGGATGCCTTGGGGGAGGGGCAAGCCTGCCCCTCCACCCCTATATATAAAGGCCCTCCTCCTGGAGGAGAGAACACACAACACAACAGAATCCCATGAGTTGGGAGCTCTCCTCCTCCCCTATGCGCCTCCTCTCTAAGCTCTCTCTCTAGTTGTCTCCGCATGTTGGCACGGTCTAGGACTATTAATGCAAGAGACGATGCACCGGCATCACGCTGTTGCACTGCGGGGATTCCAAGCTGGAGATCTACTTCCGCACTCCCGGTAGGGATCAGGAAGACGAAGGTATCATCGTACACCGTATGTGTACGAAGCCACGAGGTGGAACACTTGGGGCACTTTGGATGTCGTGAGCCGGACTGCTGCACAGTGATGGAGCAAGGGGTGACCTGCGACGAGCTTCGTGACCTTGAGGTCGGCTTCAAGCACGACCAACCATGTTCCCCTCAGAACATTAACCTCTTTTGAACTACAAGGGTATGTATCGAAAACCTCTCTGCAATTGCTGCATTACTAATAGATAGATCTTGGGCTGTCAGGGTGATCCGACGTAGGATTTTTTTGTTTTATGCATCGGAACCCCAAAAGTGGTATCAGAGGCGATCTATGCGTAGTAGTGTTGTACGGCCAGTACACACATGAGTTATGCGGGAATTGATCCTATAGTCGTTACCCTCCCACGTGTACTTGTTTATATCGTGGTATTATTAGATGAAGCGGCCCGGGCCGAACTTATGCATACTCTTACGCGAGACTGGTTCCACGCTCGACAGACGGCTTGTTCCGTATAAGTGGCTAGCGGGTGTCTGTCTCTCTTTCAATAGTTTATATAGCATTTACAACAGAGGGATCCCAAAGGGGTGTAGTAGAGATAACTGTATGGATCCATGTTGTGGTTGTAAAGTTCGTAGATTAAAAATGGTTCTATTGTGAAAGCCCTAACAACCACGTAAAACTTGCAAAAGATAAATTAGATGTGTCTAACTTTATTTTGCAGGAGGGCATGTGATTTGATATGGTCTTAATCGTTACAAAGGTAAAGTAGTTTACTTTTATGTTACTAAGTTGTGTAGTAATAGTCATCGTTCCGATGAGCGACCTACTCGTGGCACC
This sequence comes from Avena sativa, assembly GCA_916181665.1. Taxonomy (NCBI): domain Eukaryota; kingdom Viridiplantae; phylum Streptophyta; class Magnoliopsida; order Poales; family Poaceae; genus Avena; species Avena sativa. The sequence continues at coordinate 228,003,096 of OV702296.1, forward strand.
GTGGACTTGACGTCAAACTAGTGGAAAGATGGAGATCATGCCCGGGCGCTCGATGGAGATCAAGGTGCGAGAAGGACCATATCATATCACAATATGCATGGGATGCTGATACCTGTTTTTGCATATTATTGTGTGCTAGTATCAGATACTCAATGGTAGCATATTAGATAAGATGATGCCTATGAAAACCAATATTGTATTCTCTCTTAGTGTGCAAACACCAACAAAGTTCGTCGTTATGAAGACGACGTGATGATCGGGGGCTATACATAACTATGTTCGTATATGGTGTGGGTTACAAGCCATGTATGTGCCACGCAATACACTAAGGTTGAATTGGCGATCCTAGCATGTACAAACATGGCCTTGGAGTATTGTGTTCTCCCTAGTTTCAATGATAGTGTTCCCCTTGTGTGTGCACCACCAAGAAAGTTCTCCGGTATTAGATAGGTCGTGACGATCGGGTGTCAGACATACCTGCGTTCACATACAGTGGGTGTAAGTTATGTTGCACTATAAGACACACAAGTTTGAATTGCGAGCCTAGCATGTGCAGACATGGCCCAAAACACAAGAGATCAAAAGATCAGTATGAGTCACATGGATGATGTGATTGACATTGGAGAATGTATACCTTTCAAGATATGTTGTCGGCCGTGACGATCGTGAATTGGGATTGTGTGATCACTAAAATTGTCCAGGGGATGACGATTTCAGTGGAAGCTCAATTATGAATTGAACTCGTATTATGAACTAAGTCTAGATGTATGTTTGCAAATATCTTAGTAGATGATGGCCTTTCTCATTAAGGTCCTTTGCAAACATGAGAAATTTTCTTGCTTAATATGGAAATTAGCAGAAGGGTAAAACTTCATAGATTAATACCCACACTCGAGGGATATCCTAGTAATAATATAATCTTATCTTCTTGATACAATAACCATTAGGAGATAATCTGATGACTCCACAAAGTTTGTGTTTTCTCCAGAAATCATCCAAAAGGGGCCATTCTCCATTAGATGGAGAGTTGGACTACAATTTTGCATTCTACAAAATAAGGCACATAAAGTATGAGCGTTAGATGAGTATTCCTCCATAATAGATGAAAACAGAATATTTGGAGAATCACTTAGAAATCATGCATTAGAGTTGAGAACTCTCAGAAGGGCTTGATTGAAATGGAGGTCATGGATGAAAAGGGTATATGACAGATCTACAAAGTTATAAATGTAATTCTTGCAAAACTTCTTGCAGTTTACAAAGTATTGGATATTTGTCCTGTTTAGTGAAAACAGGATGGTCTGTTTGAGAATTGCTGGAATTGAGGCAATGTGGTTTGATGACGGCAAGCAAACTAGTTGATGGCTGAAATCACTCCTTCCCTCAAAGTTTATCATTTCGATTAGTGGACTTGAATAATTTTTTTAAATTCTTGTTTATGTGTCTTGATTTTGGCAAGACGATTATTCATATGAATAAGTTACAAACCAGTTGTACTGTTATTATAAGTAATACCTTTATGGTAACATTGCGATTATAAATAAGTTATTCTCATAACTATGTATGATAATAGGTTAAGCATTTATAAAGGATTAGAATGCTAAAAAATATCTGAAGTTTGATAATAGAATGACACTATTGTTTAAGTTAGGATGGTTGTTGCATGTTTTTCATTCTAGATGAAAATCAGGGTCTTAGATATTTGATCTAGAGACTTTGCCGTCAGGTCAAAGGCTTGACCGTTACATGCTGACTGGTGGGACCGTGTTAGGGCGAGTCGTGCATTGGGCGTTACGTTACGTGGCCTCGACCATTACATGCTGATGGGTGGGGCCATGTTGGGGCGGGTCCTTCCATGGCCGTTACGTGTTAACGGGTGGGGCAAGGATATATGTCGGACCCGCCATCCATCTTTCGCTGACTTGTGGGCTGCTTTTTTCCTGATTGGGTGGCCGGTGCAGCCAATGACAAATGGGGCCGTTCTGTGGGGCCATCAAAGGCAATAAACGACGGGGCCGTCATGTGGGGTTGTTGAAGCCAATGACCGATGGGTCCGTGATGTGGGGCTAGAGGGGAATTTCAAAGAAAAAGTTTGGCAGATATGCAAAATTGGCAAATATACAAAAATCCCGGAGCAGCTACTCCCCTAAACATTGACAGATGGAGTCGTGTATGACACACGTGAGGTCGGATCTCTCTCTCATCTGCTCCTAGCCCCCCAGCCCCGAGCAGCTCCTATCCCACCAACGAACAGAGTAGCCATCGTCGGCGCGTCGGCGGCTCCGTCCTACGGTAGTGTTGGACGGACTGCATGCTGCACCTCAACCATGGCTCCAGCACCTGTTCGTCCACACATATTGTATGTTGAGGAAGTACCGACAGCAGACAGATCCGCCGTCCATGACGATCGGGATTTTGTTGCGCCGTCATCGATGAACGGTCGCAACAATTGTTAGTAGTGCTTGGTAAGACCTTCGCTCCTTCTCCGCCCACCCTAATCGATTCGGTTCCCGTAATTTCCTTGATATTGCAGGGGTAAATTAGTCTTTAATGTCTAGTTGTAGCGGGTACACCTGCGAGGGTGGGGATTCGATCATGTCGTGGCCATGTTCTCCTTCTCCTACCACGTCAGAAGTGCAGGTAGCTCCTTGTATTTGAACTACCATTGAATTTGAAGTGCCGTCATGGCCTATCAGACTAATTTTAATTGGGTTTGTTACAGTGTGCTATGCAGGCTGATGATCCATGGTACACTGCATACCAAGATAAATCAACCTAGTGGTCTAGCCAGAGGATGGATTTGGAGGAGATGGTTGCCAATTTAGGTGATGAATTGGCCCGTAAAAACCTCTTGATATTAGAGTTGAAGCGTATTGTCGAGGAATAAAAGAAGAACTCAGAGCTTATTCACAAAGAGAAGTTGACACTTGAGGCTGATCTTGCCGTATCTGATCAAGTGGTAGAAAATCTAAAACATGAACTTCAAATGAAGGGGGAGGAGAATAGTAGATTCATGTGGGAAGTTTTAGTAGTTGTCATCCCCGTCCTAACAGTTATGGTATGGGGTGTGGTGAAGGTGGCACGTGTAATGATTAGTTGAATGGATAGCTAATTTAGAGAGTAGAATTGTTATTCAATGGATGGTTGTGAGTTCCTGCTAATTTAGTCACTTTTTGGTCCCAAAGTTGTCAAGATAATGCATTGCGGAGCCCGAGTTTCTTGCCATTGGATCTAGCTGCCCATAGTTGGCGTGCCAAATGCCTAGAGGGTCAAGTTGGGGGCACTATCAGTTATAACCGTTGTGTCGCTGCCATCGTGGATGCCATGTAGACTTGCAGCATTGACGACAACATCCATTCCCCGTTCTTCTTGACGCCGCATTCTTCTTCTCCAGAGAGGTGATCTGTCAAAGAAAGTACTACTCCCTCTGATCCATACAGATGAATCTAATACTAATTCATGTCTAGATACAATCGAATATAGATAAATCTAAATCAAATAATTTGGGTCAGAGGGCGTACTACTTATGAATCAACTTTAGAGCATATCCCTCCAATCTATATTACTACTTGTCACTGAAATGGATGTATCTAGGCATGTTTTAGTGCTAGATACATCCGTTTCAACGACAAGTAGTATGAATTGGAGGAAGTATCAATTTTGATTCAAATGATACATATTACAATCAAATTTATACAAGCCCACCGGAGATTGTCAAGGCAAGTACTACTACTTATGAATCAGCTTTAGAGCATATCTACCGGTCTCACGACTCAAATACATACTCCCTCCGACCCATATTAGCTCTAAAACTTGACTAGATACATTCATATCTAGATGAATCTAAGTCAACTAATATGGGTCAGAGGGATTATCAAATTTATTCAAATCATACATATTTTAAGTCGCAAAAGTTTGGTTCAAATTGGGCTCAAATTTATCCCAATATTAAGTGAACGGTGAGCTAGCCGCCCTCCCCTCCGCATGTGTACTCCAATAAGTATGTGCAAATTGCTCCCATCCATCTGGCCACGAGGTACATCCGGCCTTCACCATCGAAGTGCACTTCGATGTGCCAGCCGCGGCCACGGCCTACCTCCCACTACATCGGTTCATGAGGGCTTGATCTGTACCGTTGAAGTGATTTTGCTGATGATGGCTTCAATCGTCGTCTCATTGATGAACACTGTCGGCACCGCTGCTGCCTCGGCATCTTTCATCAGCAAAGGATCCGAGGAGGTGAACAGGAGTGAGACAGACAAAGACAGAAATTTCAAACGCTTAGATCCTCACCACCGCACTCCGTTCCAACCGCCACGCTTGGATCCGCGCTGCCGCAAGCCGTTCTGACCCCCACGCTTAGGTCTGTGCCGCCGCATGCCATTCGGACCGCCAGGCTTAGATCCGCGCCGCCGCACACCATTCCGACCCCTAGGCTTAGGTCCGTCGATGCATGCCGTTCGGACCGCCCCACTTAGAACCGCGCCGCCGCACGCTGTTCTAACTGCCGCGCCGCCGTATGTCAATAGGAGGGGACTAAGATGCGAATGGTATACGTGCGACAGGGAAAGGGAGGGAGAGACATCTAGCCTATTGGGCTCTCCTCTGCGTATAGGGTAGGTGCGCCCATCGGGAGAGAGAGTCCTCCAGCCCGTCAGATCATGATATATCCAACAGTGGTTGGCCAAGATTCGTGTGACATACATCTCGACCAATCAGAGCGCATCCAAAATGATGCGGCTGGTATACATGCGGCAGGGAAAGGGAGGGAGAGACATCCAGCTTGTTGGGCTCTCCTCTTCGTGCAAGGTATGTGCACCCATTGGGCCCATCGGGAGAGAGACACCTCTAGCCCTTCGGATCATGATGTATCTAATAGTGGTTGGCCAAGATCCGTGTGACATACATCTCGACCAATGAGAGCGCAACAACCAAACTAAGCGCAAGTTGAGCTGTTGTGAGGGTTTGAGTCAAGAGAGAGGGGAAAAGTGAGGAAAACTTTAGAGGAAGGGGAAAACTAAATAGTGCTAAGGAAAACAAGGGCACTCAGATAAAAGAATGAGTAAGTGAAATTCACTTACTCATTTGAAAATGTGTTATTTGAACAAAATAATTCATCTTGGCCAACATTATATTGTTTGCAACTCAAATATACACAAGAGTTCCAAATTTGTCCTCATTTAGACAAAGTATGTTTTGGGATGGGTTATTTTGGAGGTCGATCGAGTAGAAATCCATGCATCTTCATTGCTAGTAGCTCATTCTAAGAAGGGTTGAAGAAGTGGTTTAGGGGATAAGTCCATTTCTCTTTATTTACTTTTCCTTTATTATTCATGCTAGGTTGTAGGCAACATAACAAGACTCCATTTGAAGGTTGCACTATGTTTTGACTATTTTTTGAATTAAACTAACGCCTAAAACTATTTTTTGAATTTAATCACTTATAAAAAGAAAAATGTGGCTAATTACAAGTTAATCCAAAATTTCCAATTTCATATGGTAAATCAATCCAAGATACACAAGTGTGCCAAATTTTGGATCAATTGGTCAACGTGTAAGCCATGAACTAGTTAAACCCCATGTGTTGACCACATGTCGAGGGCAAAACTGAGCATTGCTGAGCAACTAGGTGCATGACCATAGAAACTTGCAATAACACATACATTATGGGATTATCGAACATACAAACTTGGGAGCATCACACTAGTTCGAATTCAATACAAACACTGATAGTAGTTCAAATTTATCATACAAATTCAAATTAATAATTAAAATCCATTTTTCTTGCTCCTAGTGTTTTTTGCTAGGTTCACCACCTTGCTCCTGGTGATCCTAGCTAGAATATTCTCGGAGTCCACCATCAGCTTCTTCCGTTTTTCCCTTTGTTCTTTTTCTCTGCATCCAATGAATCAAGCACTCCAGTGTGTCGTACAATTGGTTCAATCACGTTTCGATCATCTGGTTCATACGATTCAAAATGCTTTACCTCCATTTGTGAGATCCAAGCACATGACTTAATAGGATTGATAGGATACTCATACGAACAAGTTGCAACTTATTTTCCGAAAGCTCATTTGAAAAGAACTCTAAGGTTAAGCATGCTTGGCCTAGAGCAATTCTAGGATGTGTGACCGACCGGTAAGTCGGTACCGGGTGCGCATGAGTGAGGAAAAAGTGCAGAAAAGACTAGTGTTGATCTATGGGGCCAGTCTAGATATCATATTAAGCTACCAAGAGTGACATCCTCCGGGCCTAGTGGACGGGGTGTTACAAGTGGTATCAAAGCCGATTCTCGCGGTTAAACGGGTGTGTGCAGGTCAATGGTGGGACATGCGGAGCATGACGCGTGTGGCCCGGAGTGGACACGGCATGGCACATGTGCCAGCACTAGACACACATACGCATGCCGGGTGTGTGCGGGTCAGTGGCGGGACATGTGGAGCATGGCACGTGTGGCCCGAAGTGGACACGGCATGACACATGTGTTGGCACTGGACGCACATACGCGTGCCAAGAGGGAACATTCCTGGGGTGTGCTTGATCAATGAGGGCATCAATCTTCTAAAGGGTGGGCGTATGTGAAATCCAAGAACATGACTTAATAGGATTGATAGGATACTCATACCAACAAGTTGCAACTTCTTTTTCGAAAGCTCATTCGAAAAGAACCCTAAGGTTAAGCGTGCTTGGCCTAGAGCAATTCTAGAATGGGTGACCGACCGGGAAGTGGGTATCGGGTGCGCATGAATGAGGACAAAGTGCACAAAAAAGACTAGTGTTGTTCTATGGGCCAGTCTAGATATCCTATTAAGATACTAGGAGTGACACCCCCCGGGCCTAGTGGACGAGGTGTTACACCACTTCTTCAATATCCACTCGTGTAATTCCTTGATGTTTGAACTCTGCTTCAATCTCCCAGGTAGTTGATGTAATATCCCCTGCATTTGGTTCAATCTCCTCTCGATCGACTGGTTCAATCTCCCCTGCATTTGGTTCAATATCCTCTTGATCTGTTGGTTCAATCTGCAATGTATCCATTGCGTCATTCTCCTCTCGTTCAAACACTTCATTCTCATCTGCGTTTGCTGCTCCTGCCTGATCATCCATTCCATAAGTTGGGTCCACTACATTTTTACAAAGCCTAGCAATGTGCCCTGGGATCCCACAATGTTTGCACTTACATCGTCGAGGTGGTGCACCAACCTCTACACTAGCTTTCATCCTATTCTTCCTTGGCCTACCTGTTGGTCTAGTAAAAACAGGAGGGTATAGCTTGAAGCCTGCATCCACTTCCATCCATTAGTCTTTTCCCAACAAGGATGGAACTTTCTGAGCATATGTTGCCCTAAATTTGGCAACAGAGAAATACTCTGACATGTACTGATCAACTTCACCCTCTTCACCTCCTAGTACACCCATGAAAACAATGCATGTATGCAGGGTTTCCCACGGAGCTGCCATTGCCTGTAATGGCATGTCCTATCAACCAAACTCACCGGATACCTCCATTTCCTATCTTTACTACCAGTGTACGTCACCTCAGCCTCCATTCCTCTTCTAATGCATTTTATCTTCAATTGTTTTGCCTTGGCATGCAAAGCCTTAATCAAAGATGGGAGGATGAGATGGCCAACATATACTGTTGATGCAATTCTTTGACGCAAATCGATATTTATCATGATCATCTGCCTAATCTTATCAAATATTTGCCACATCATAAGCCCTTTCAATGACTTGACCTTTGCATTGAAACTCTCTGGAAGGTAACTTGTTACATAGTCTACCTTGCAAATTTTATTGAATCGGCTTCTTGACCACACAATTCCATGATGTGCATCCAAGTACTCCTTCACCACATGTTTTTGTTTATACAACACTTCCAAATGATACAGATGCTTCCTCAATCTGTATGTGTATGAAGTTGGCCATAGGTTGTTGGTATAAACTTTACCCTTGAATTTATTTGTAAAATTCTACACTAAGTGTCGCATACATTTCCTATGCTCCACTCCGGAGAATACTGCTTCTACAACTTTCTCCAAACCTTTGCAAGCATCCGTGTGGATAGTAAGTCCTGGTGGATGACCTATAAGGTCACGCAAATTCTCCAGAAACGAAGTCCAAATTTCCTCTGACTCAATCTCCAAAACTCCATAAGCAACAGGGAACATCCATTTGTGGCCGTCAATTGCAGTAGCAACTACTAGCTCTCCTTTGAATCTGCCATGAAGAGTTGTTACATCTATTGCCAAATAAGGCCTGTAACCATCCATAAACACTTGCCAACAAGCTTTGAAACAAACAAAAGCCCTTATAAACTACTCCTTCTCCATTGTCTTCCCTCTTATTTTGTACTGAACTTTATGCATGTCTTTCTGTACAACACTACCTGGACTAGCCAACTCCACTTCAGCTTTGAAGCTGTAAAGCAACTGAAAACTTTCATTCCATGGACCATTGATCCTCTCAAGAGCCATTTCCTTTGCATAGAACATCCTCATGTAAGGTACTGTAATATTAAACTTTTTATAAACTTCTTTCATGAGCGATTTTGCACCAAGTGATGGGTTCGCTCTCATCCAATCCATGATTGCATCTTCCAACCACCTAGTCTTTGCTAGTTTTGTTTTGTCCATTGGCTGACCCCCTTGAGGTGGACAAGAATGTTCGAACCGGTTAATTTTTATCTGAAACATAATGAAAATGTCAAGTACAACTAACAAACTCTACACAATGATCTAAAATACACAACTGGTTGTAATACCTGAACCAAACTACTCCAAACATAGTGGATGCATGCATCCTCCACCTACACCTCTTGTATGGGCACTTTACTGTGAACCTTGCTGGCTCACTCTTAATAACATCATAATAATTATTGGTGCGAATGCAATATGTAGTAAGGGCATTACGATAGACCCACATCATTTCAAATACGATGCCTTCTGAAATCTTAGGATTGTCCCTATCCCAGTCAATTACTGGCAAGTCCTCACCATTGTTCTCGGCTAAAACGAGGTTGTCATTGTTCTCCTCATTCTCTTCGTCATCAAATCTGGCACCGTGGGAAATTTCATCTGTGTATTGATCCTCTAGTGCCTGTTTACTGAATCTATCTACCAATTTAGGAAACATCAACTCATCCTCAACATATAGTGGAGGTGCTCCTTCGTTAGGTGTCGTGGTGGTGTCACGGCAGATGCCATGGGTAGGCTTAAGTTGGGGACGGATGGACGCTTGAGGAATCCAGGGAGGGAGTGCGCGGTGTTGCCGCACACGAAGAACTATGAACTTCTGAAGAACTTATGATCTTATTCCTTCTTTGAGCTTACAAGTGCTCCTTGAGCTGTTTTTGCCTAGATGGTACCAATGAGAAAGAGTGCCAGCATTGGGGCACTAGTTGCGCATATCCCTAATCCTAACTCTACCCCTCCTTATATAGGCAACTAAAATAGCTAGGTTATAGTATGGATCCCAGGGCTTATTGTTAGGGCTTCATCTTTATCTAATGGGCCGGGTCAATGGGCTAGCCCTTGGCCCTTGACCCAGTCAGCAAAGCTGGGTAGCCAATGGTCCTCCCGTACGTAGATGCCAACTTCTTTGGCGTCATCCTTTGATTTTTACGTCACTTGCTGCCTTTTGGCGTCACCCGGCTCCTTTGGTTGTCACCAGGCGTCGCCTATATATTTTGACACTACTTTAGCATGGTCCTCCCCGAACGTTACTCGGAAAGGAGCCACCCGCCTTCCTTCACTCGGCTCTCCCTTGTGAGACTTGGATTGTCTTTTCCTATAGGTTAAAGTTCCTTGCCGTGTATGGGCTGACATACTTCTTATGTAGGCCTTGTACATGCAACATGTTCTAGCCATTAAGACCCGTCTTGTGTTTATCTGACTCGGCTAAAGCCAAGCTGGGTAAGGTTTTACCCCTTATGACCCTACCAGGGGTAATCCCCCTGACATTAGTCCCCGAAGCTAGTTAGGTCTAACATATTTAGCTGTTAGGCGTCTCCAAGTTCCTTTTATGGATTTGGAACTTGATATTTTGTTAGATTTACCCGCGGGATTGCATGTTTGGCTTGTTCTCGATCTTTGCCAAGTGTCCTTCTGCTCTGCTCGGTCTTTGACGAATATTCTTGGACTTTGCGGAGTCACTCTTTGACCTAGCTGAATCGTTTTGAAATTAGCTAAGTCAATTTAGACTTAGCCGAGTCATTTTGGACTTAGCTGGGTCACTTTAGATTTTAAATATTCGTTTTAGTCATTGACAACATGTAATCATGGCAGTTTGCCTCAAATTTATCTCAAATCCTGACAGCACAGTGACGACGGCGCAACGACACCCGTCACTATGGTAGTCACGTCGCGCAGTGCCTCAGGCCCTTTGCTGCCTGATGTAGTGCGGTCCAGAGCATGTATCGCGCACACATGGCACTTCGTGACGCATCCATGGGCTGCACACACGGCCACACCGGGCCACATGGAACACTCCGATCCCACAATTGGGGTTTTACTGCCCCTTAAATACAGGTGTAGGGGGGGAGGGGGAACCACTCCGCCGCTTCAGTTTTCCCCACCCTTTCTTCTCTCTTGCACCGCTCCTTGGCGGCTCCAATCTTCGCTTTCCCCCAAAATTTCCTTCTTGCCCGCATTGCTCGCTCTAGCGAAGCGCTTCCCTCTTCCTTCCTTTTCCACAGATTCATCGACGGGGCCTTGGAAGTCCAGGCCACTTCCGACGGACTTCTGGTGCACATGTATGCCCGCGACGCTGGCGAGGAGGTCGAGTAGCACGAGACCACCGACGAGCGTGGTGCTTGGCAGGGCTCGGAGGTCTCTGATGAAGAGATCGAGTTTCGCTCCACCAGGCGCATTCCTCTGTGTGTCGGGTGTCGCCTTCCTGGTGGTGAGTTTTCTCCCAAGCCTAAGCCCTATGAACACGTGGTTTTCCTTTCCCACATTGAGCATGGTTTTGTCCTTCCTGTTAGCGATTTAATCAAATCGTTTCTCTCGACTTTCCATTTGCAAACACACCATCTTCCTGCGAACGCTATCGGTTCCTTGTATTGCTTCATCTCTGCCTCTTACGGCTATCTTGGACTCTAGCCTACTGTTTTGCTTTGGGACAAGTACTTATCTTTTTGGATTTGGTTAGTTCCTGATCCAGGTGTTCCCTCTTCCAAGAAGAGGCCCACCTAGTGTGGCTCCGCTAGTATCACACCTAGGAGGGGTTCCATCTTTCCCTGAGTCACTGGTTTGGACTCTTGCAAAAAGTGGCATAGAACCCTTTTCTATGTCAAAATACCACCGAGAATGATTTTATCCGTCTGCCCGCGTTTAAGGATGAGGTGGTCCTTCTAGAAATTTGACCCTAGAGACAAGTACCCGGCAATCAATGGAGCTCATGCCCTCATAGAGAGATTATTAGACCCGAAAGAGGGGTTTAACCTAACTAGGGAAGACTTTATGCACACTTTTATTAGTAGCCGAGTCAACCCCCTTTAGCTTCGCCCGCACAAGATTTTCTTTATGAGCAGCTTTCGTGACCCCACTCGTCATTCGACTTTCGACCTTCCCAATGACGCTATTGCTCGCTGAGTCAGCTCGATCTTTAACCTGACTATGGCTGCCGACTGGGTTTGGAGCTTTCCCCCTTCAGCCACCATAATCTCGTCTCCTGGGTAAGTCTCCGGGTAACTTTACCTTGCCGACATACTTTACTCGGCCTTCATTTGACTTTTTCTATTCGGTGTTCCTTCATTAACTCCATTTCTTTGCATTTCGCAGAACCTTCTAGTTCAAGTTAACGACAACACCTATCCTCCCATTGGTTTTTATGATGATCGCCCCAATTCCGACGATGAGGATTTTGATTTAGAATGCTTCATGCCTATCCCATTTGCCGCTGCCGCCCTTCTCTGGGTAAGAATCCTACCCGAGTTGCTTTGAGGGATTGGCCGGATGATGATGACTATCAACTTTTGGAGGTGCTTGACCTTTCCTTGTGCTTTTGGCTTATCTCGTTGAATTTCGCATTTGCTAATGTAGCCGGACAGGTGTACGAGGGTCAACCTCTTGCCACGGGCGGTCGAGGCAAGATTCCTGCTACCAAGCCGAGTAAGAGGCACAAGGCATCTTCCAGCGGCGGCCGGTATTCAAAGAAGCATGAAGCTGCTGCCGTTGTGATGCCCTAAGCCAAATCATCGAGGCCCCGCAAGTTCTGCCGAGTTTCACGACATGTCCCTCGTGATCCCGTTGTCTCCGGGTAAGACTTGCTGTCAATCACCCTTGGTTTTTCTCTGTTGTTCTTTTTACGAGCCCTTAGCTTCTTATTTTCAGATTTGACATGGCTGCGACTCAGTCAGCCCATGGCGTCGACTATTGCGCAGCCTGTTTGTCCTATTCATGCCGAAACCGAGTCTCATATTGTCACATCCCAAAATTTTCCAAATTTTGTAATGTGAAAAATAAATAAACAAAATAAATAATTGTTGAAATTTAGGGTGAAAAGAAACTTTTGTTTCTAAATGGAAACTTAAATACCCATCTTGAAACAAACTTTGAATAAAGCTTGAATCCAACTAAATTCAAATCAAGTGAAATGCATTCTTCATAAATGCATCTTGAAATTTAAACACTTGGAAAATAAACCAAAACCCTAAAACCCTAATGGGAGATTTCCAAGATATCTCTAAGACTATGGATTTGACCCACACAAAAATTTGTCAAACAAACATTTCAAAATGATCAAGAATGATAAATGAAAATATTATAAACCATAAAAAATGATTTCATTTCAATTTGGAGCCATGGATAAAATCTTATGAATTTAATAAGATAAGGAAATTAAATTTCCAAAGCTAATAAAGCACTATCTAAAAATCCATACCAAATGGTGAGCAAATAATCCTAAAGATATTTAAAAGGACAAACAAATATTGAATAAAATTTTACAAGTTGGAATCACCATTTTTGGATCTTTAACTAAAAAGATATGGTTTTTATAAGCAAAGGAATAAATAAGCAAAGACTATTTTAAAGATCCAAATTAAAACTTGGCCAAGCAAATAAAATAAAATATTTGTGTTTAATAAAAAGAGTAAAAGATTATTTAAATAAAATCATGAAGATTTATTATTATCCAGTTTCATTTAAGTAAAGACATTTCCCAAATTAAATGAACATTAAAACTTACTAAATTTTAATTCAAAGTGAATTATTTAAATAAAACCTATTGAAAAAGGTTTGGTAAAATTTAGAATCCAAATAGAGTTTTAAAAACATATCTAAATCATATTTGAGATAAAGACAAATATCTATTTTTTAAAAAAATTAATAATAGACCCAAAAAGAATAAAAATATTGTTCTAAAATGGACTTTAGAATATGTTAATAAACAGTACTAGAATATACACAAAGTAGTTTGAATTATTTAAATAAAAATCAAAATAGAATAATGGAAATAGAAAAAGAAAAAGATTCTATATAAAAAAATGAAACAAAGCCAGCCCAGCCAGCAAGCCCAGCCCACTGGCCCAACTAGTCCGCTCTCCCTCTCTCTACGCGAAACGTTTTTCACCTGCGAGCTTACCCGCACAGCCGCTGACTGCTGGACCCCACCTCTTTCCTCTCTCTCGCCGACTAAATGACGCCACGCTGTCAGCCTTCTTCCTCACCCCGCGACCAGTTCATCCCCAACCTCGCTGCCGTTTGCTGCGCTGATTCCTCTGCTTAAATTCTCTTTAATGCACTCATAAATCGCCCAGTAATCTCGCCCATTTAAACGCCCATGACTCCTCTCCCTTTCCTCTCACACTCTGTTGCCAGAGAGCCTTCGGGCTGCCGCAATTTTTCTTGCGAACGCCTCTGCCCCGACGACCTTCCAGCGACGATTACGACAGAGCCAGCCAGCCCCACTACCCCTCGACCACACGAGCGCGTTCCCCATCGACCTGCGAACCTCCTAGTACCGCTCGTTTGACCGCGCGCGCCTCAGACGCTCGGCAACGACGAGGCCTCCTCGCCACCGTCCACTGCCTCGACTCCGGCGAGTGCCCCAGGTAGCATCTGACCACCCCCTTCCCTCTCGTTGACACGCGTATGATCCCCAGCACTGTGCGTATCTAACTGCACCACTGTCTTGTCTTAGCGTGCACCGTAGCGTCGCCTTCGACAACGACTGACCGCACCCAAGCCTGAAGGCAACTCCGGCGAGCGATTAAGATCGACCCCGAGCGCCCCTTCGACAACCGAGCACACGTCGAGCATCTCCTCTCCACGGCGATTCTGGTGAGCTTCTCCCCTACTCCTCTCGCCTCCTGTAACCCCGGCAACCTCACTGCCAGAGCGCATCCGCCGCTTGCCGCCTCGCCAGCATCGCCAGTTCTTGGCAGGAAGCTGGGAGCCGTCCAATTTTGATCCAAGCGCTACGATAGTTTCACAAAGCGAAGCAGTATGGTAGCATCTGCACCACACGATCTAAATGAAATCCTGTGGTCTGTATTAGTCAATCCAACCGAAGCGGTATGGACCAATCAGGACAAGACGCGTGGCACTGACTCTGTTATAAAATCAGAAAATGTTCTATTAGGTGATCAAACTTGTAAATTGCATAACTTTTAATCCATAGGTTCAAATTTTGTAAATTTTATATCAATGGAATTAGCAAAACAAGTAATTTCCAACTATGCACTTTGTTTTAGTAAATTTCTTTTGTTAAAATGGTTGTTTTTGCAGAAACTTGTGTAGGCATAATTTGAATATAAAAATTATTCTAGAAATATTTTTAAAGTAAAATCTTTGGAAATTGGATTGTTATGAACCTACTAACCATATAAAACAACTTGTGGAATTAAAAGTGCATTTTGTGAAGTTGAAGAATAAATCTTTGAATTGGAACATTTCTAGTCAAATAAAAATGTTGTTTATATGTTAAAAATACTTTTTGGAGAAAAACCTTTGGGAAATGATTTGAATTAAACTCTTTGACCCTAAACACGAAGTTTTATGATTTAAAAATATATTTGGTGAATCCTATAAAATTATTACCTTGCTAAAGGCATTTCCAACAACATAAAATATTGTTTTGGTATAAAAATGGTTTATAGGTAAAACCTTTTGCAAATGGTTTCAATATTAAACATTTGACCATAAAACACTAAAATTTGTGTTTAAAAATGTATTTGTCAAACACTAGAAAATAATCCTTTGGTTTGAACCGTTTCTAGCAAAAAAATGACTTAAAATCGCTATTTTCACTAACTTGATATCAAATGGTTTTGCCACACTTATAATGACCTTGCCACTTTTATAAATGACCAAAAGATATTTTATGATGTTTATAACCTATAGAAACCACTTTTCCAAAATAAAACAATCTTTGGCATGCTTGCATGCATTACTTTGTTTTATTATTCTATGTGATGATTGCTTGAATGGTAGATTGAAACTGTGCCTTGCTTGATTGAATTGTAGTGACATTTGAAGAGTGTGACTATTGCAAATATCAAGGAGTGAACTTATAATCTCTACCAAAAAGGCAAGTGATGCTTCATACTTTGTCCCATTATTTTCACTACGCATTAGTGATATTTCTAAGTAGGACTTGCATGGAATTTTTGCTAAGTATAAACTATGCCATGGGAAATCCTAGTAGATGAAACCTTAGTGGAATTTTCCTAAGTTAAGATTCCTACTACTATCATGCTTAGATTAGCTAGTAGAAAACAAGGGTGGAATATATTCATGCTATGGAATATTTCTAAGTCAAGGACTTATGCCTTGTTTAATAAAACAACTAAGTGAATGAATCACCTGGGTGGAAAGGGGATTGCTTGGTGGTTTTTGGTTGAGTGGTTACACAAGGCCCATTTCTATGGTTTACCTTGTGTATCTCACTTGTGGATTGCCACCTAGGAACAAAGAGATTTGAGATGTCAAATGTTGAGAAGCTTCAAGTGCAGCCACATGGCATTATGGGCTTTGCCTGGATCATATAGGTTGCAATAACTTAGCCAAATGGATAGTTGGTGGTAGGGGAATGATAGGTTTGAGCGTGTCCATTCTGGTCTAAGGGAAGGCTTCTGAAAGATCTTGTATTGGTGAAAATCAAGTCTTGTGGGGAAAGTGCACCACCTCTGCAGAGTGTGAAATCTAAGTACTTAGCCATGTCCCTGGTAAAGGACAATTTGAGCATCAAGACATGGAAGCTATCAAGAATCTCCTCATCCCAATTTCTAAGTTAAAACTTGTGGTTGAACAAGGGTGAAGGTTCACCAATTTCTATTGGTGGTTCCTTGGGTGTTTTTGACAAGAAAAAGCTTAGCGTTTTCAAATGATAACGAAAATCTATTTTGAGAAAAGCAAGCCTAAGATCCACCTAGCCAGAAGCATATAGATGATAGACTCCACTATACTACCATAGTATCACTTTCCAATACAATTCAAATGTATTGACCCTTGTGGCTATAACTTATTATGTTGCAGGTTTGTTTGATGTTAGAGAAGTATGTTGATTAGGATTACAAGTCTACAACCAACATGATTGCCTGTGGCACTTTGAAGATGAAGGACTCCATGCTATAGTAAATTCTGCTACATTGTAATGAGATAGCCAAATGAGCTATGTAAGATGTAATGAATTATTTTATTCCTAGTTATAAAGTTGTATTATGACCTTTGTTTCTTGATATTACATCTTAACTTTGGATGCTAGCTATTGATCCAGGTACTAGCATTGTAAACACAGGGATCTCTACCTTATTAAAGGTTGGGAACTCTGTAACATCCCAAAAATACTAAACTTGGATCATCAAACTCTAATCATAAAACTTAGGGTTAACAAAAACTTTTCTAAAATAAAATGAGAAAGCATTCATGGGTGTATGCATCCCATTTTGAATTCTTTTGAATTGCCTTGATTATGTGTTTCCTTGCTTGTAAAATGATTATTAGGTGAAATAAACATCATCTAAACAATCCCCACACTTTTCCCAAAGACAAATAAATCAAAACAAGCAAAATGAGTGAATGGTCATTTTGACCAATTTAACTCCCATGCCTACTTTGGCTGTCCCAAACTTGCAGAACTTAACATAAACTTGTTTGGATCTTTACACCCCTTGATTGTACTCATAACAAAGTATCAAGGCCCACTTTGTGATCATCCAGAAACTTTCAAATGCATAGTTTAAATGACAATTCAAAATTGAATCTTAATCGTATGGGAAGATCCCACTTTTTCAAAAACCACTCAAACAAGCTCAACTTTCAAAACCCAAGCATCTTCAGACTCACTAGCACCAATCTAGCACACCCACCAAAAATCTTTTCAAAATTCAAAACTTGAATTCTTGCGGCCATTTCATCAAACACCTTGCAGATACAAATCAAACAAAATCCAAACACTATTGTGAGCAGTGATTCTTGCCTAACTTGTTCCCTCTCTGGATGCAACTAGGCTTTAGTAGATCATCTAGCTCAATTGCAAACCTCTAGCATCACTGTAAGCTTGGCACCCCCATGTCGAGTGAGCAGGCCGAGTGCACCCTTGTCACCCCCATCTCGACAGCAAGCTAGGAGAAGAAACAAACCTAGCAAACATGTCTAGGAGAAAGCCAATACCCCACCGCCACTCCCTGTCCAGCGCTCGAACCTTGCCAAACCCTGGACCACACGCACGGACCATGCCAAGCTCGCCAGCAACCATGCCGAGAGCGTGCCCCGTGCGCCACGCTCGACCGACGCCCACAGACCGCGCGCCGCCCTCACCGCGTGCATACATGATCACCATCATCCCAGCAACCCAGCAGACACGCTCGTTCGCTGCCGCGCGGACCACGCACGCCGTGCGCATTAAAAACCCCCGTCGGGCACGCGCAGAGCACCACCGCGTTCCGACCAAACCGCACCGCCCCACGCCTCGACACCATGTCGTTGAGCATCGCCAGGGAGCACCGCACCGCCCCCTACCATCGCCCACGCTGATAGCCCTCTGTGCTGTCGACCACGACGAGCTTACCTTGCACCCCGTCGGTCCCCTCTCGCCACTATAAATAGAGGCCACCCCCAGCCGAATTGAGCACACCACCTCACTCCCCTCTCACCCAGAACCACCTCACCCCGTTCCTGGAGCAAGGCGAGCAGCACTTCACCGGAATTTCACCGGAGCCCGCCGCCTCTAGAGAAGAAGGGAGCCAGCGATTGAAGCTGCCCCAGGAGAAGCTGCCGGTACCAGGAGGTTCGCCATCGTCGACTTCGTCATTCGCCCGCCTCGCCGACCCTCGCCTGAGCCCCGGTGAGCCCCCGATGACCCCCACCTGCCGTGTTAGGTTTCTGTCTCGCCGGCGTTGCCCAACGTCGACGATGATCCTCATCCGTTAGATTAGAACAAGATCCCACGGCTCACATCGCCCCATACCGCTTCGCACCCCCTCGTCTCACTGACGCGTGGGGACATCGACTTAACCAGCCCGCGTAAGCGCCGTGCTTAGCAGGCCGGCCCAGTATCGTTTCCCGGCGCAGCCTAGTCATTTGAATCTAACCTTTTCCATTTTATTTCAAACACAGTTCTCTACCTAGTTTCAAAAATCAACCCAGCTTGATCCAGTGAACCAAACTGAATGAAACCAATTTTGTTATAAAGGTCTGGAAGTGATGAATCCAAGCCCGTTGGATTTAAATCATTTGGATCTGTAGAACATCCTTGGTAAAAATAACATGGCAGAAGCTTTTCTGCATTCAAACATTTTTCAAATTTAAACCATAATAGCTTTTGAGTTGATTCCAACTCTCAAAAAGCACATTCAACCATACCTTTCAGAATATATAAAAATATATAGGTTTACTTACAGAAATAATGTTCAAGTAATAAAATGATGCCACATAGGCATTTCTAGTCACTTTATTTAATTAAAATAAAAGGGTAAAACCTTATTAAATTGTGACACCACTTTAAATCATATTCCCATGGACTACAATATGTGGTGATGACATGTGTCAACCTGATCCCATGTTTGGTTTGGAGAATATTAAATCTTAAGTAGTTTTTCAATGAGTAGAAATTACTTTTCTAAAAATAAAATAAATAATGCAAGTGCTTTAATCTTGTAATGTTAGTGACGATGCTAGATCATCTATAGAAAACCTTTGTGTGATGATTGAAAGTAGTTAAGTATTGTTTGGTGATTGTGTACCTCGTATTTATTCATAGACGCTAGTACCGACCAAGGATACGAGGAGGAAGGAGGATACTACGAAGAAGAAGCCGAGGATAACTTCAACCACTGCTCTACATAAGGCAAGCCTTACTAATGAAGTTGACCTATGCAAGCCTAATACTACTAGTTGATTGAGCAAGCCAATACGTGCAAGCTATTCAATTAGCAAGCTTATACTGATACTGATGGAAGCAAATACTTGCTTGTTACCATGCCAACCATATGCCTTAAGCATATGTGATCATACTCACTTGATAACCCAATCCTAGTTTTACTTGCAAGCTTTCTACTTTATTTGTTTATCAAAGCTATTACTTAGAGCCTACTTAAGTGAATGTGCGATTCTAGAAAGATAATTGAAGGTTGCATAAAGAGCATAAAATTTGGCTTAAGCTAGATCATCTTGTTGTCATCCTAAGGCATGAGATTGAATTTAGCTAAACTCCACTAGTTTACCACCCCTCATTAGTACTTACCCGCACTTATAGATGCTAGTGCTAAGAATAAAACTTGATCAACTTTAGATGGGAATACTTGGTGGAAAATGGTTATGAAAACCTTGGAATAATGGATCATTCTATTGAGATGTTTTGACATGTGTTTCCGAACCTCAGATGATTTGGATGATGAAAATGTTAAGGCATGAGCCTTAGCCCTTTATAAAACTGACGGTTGTCTGGATGCGATACCATTCCAATTTTATCGTACAACCACAATACTCGAAGATTGGGTAGGGCTTGACTAGAAACTTATATACCTTAATATTGGTTCCCTCATGGCCAAGGTCTGAGCTGAGGCTACCTTGTGAAGATTGTCCACCTGTGCAGTACCCAAGATGACAGTTGGTCATGGTTGGGAGGCCAAACTCACAGGAGAGGTGCTTATACTAGGGCATGTAATTGAAAGGTTAGGATTGATTATCCGCATACTGAGTATGGTGAATTCAGGATTTGTTCCTGACGGATGTATCGAATGTTGTGGTGAAAGTGTACAATCTCTGCAGAGTGTCAAACTATTCGAATAGCCGCGTCCGCGGTTATGGACAGTTGGAGTGGCCATACTGTTCCCCCATTAGATGTTTTAAAAATGACTTGTGAAATGAATTGAGACTTTAACTTGACCATAACAGGGTTGTGATATGATATACAAGTTCCCACTTAGGAGTTATAAAATTTTGACTAGCTTCTCTTGCTTCTGAACTTAGTAGAGATAAATCTGGCTTCTTGCAAAACAACCCTAGAGCCTAGTGTCCTATTACCAAAAACCCCTTTCACTTGTTAGTATTAGTTTGCGAGTACTTAAAGAGTACTCATGGCTTTGTCCCTGGCTATTCCCATGGCTAGACTATGAAGAGGAGTACCTGGAGGATGGACCCTAGGAAGGTTACGACAACTAGGATCATCTCCCATTGTCAGCATTGCCTGTGACCCCGAAGATGGAGCTTTGCCTATGCTACCGTTATTATTACGTATTCCGCTGATTGTGTTGTATTAAGAATGGATCATGAGATCCTTATTTGTGTAAGACCTTATGTATGGTTTGTAATGGATGATGTACTGTGGTATCCAATTCTGTTATGTCTCGCAAAAATGGTAATCCTGGATTGCGATGTATGGCATAACAGGCATCTGGGATTAAAAATCCGGGTGTTGACAACCTCTACACATATTCCTGTCCGGGTCTCCGCGTCTCCGACTGAGTCTCCCAAGTCTCGACCAGAGTCCGACCCGGAGATTCAGCCGAGAGAGGAGATTCGGCCCGAAGAACCCGTCATTGAGAAGAACCTTGATAAGGGACCTGGCGCCCACAACATCGACACCGAGTCCAGCCGGACTACTACTGTATCAACCCCTTAGTTGTTGACCCGAAGAAGAAATCAACCTTGCCATCTCAGCCACCAACTCAACCTGTTCACTTGGCACCTCCTCAGCAGCAACAGAGAAAGCCAACTTCGCCACTGCCATCGCAAAAGAGCCAAACCCATCCTCCTTTAGCTGGTTAGACCCGGACTGATCCCGTCAAATAGACTAGATCAAAGCAGCAAACCTTGAGCTTTGGCCAAGGTGCTGCTCAGCAGAGAAAGCCAACAGTAACAAAAAAGGCACCCGCTTCAGCGGGTTCGTTGGATAAATTTGCGGTCGCAGCCGGGTCGAGTGGCCGTTCTAGAGCGATGATATTGCATAGCATGCCTACTGCTACTCGGGCCATTGTTGGGTCTGCCTTAAAGAAAGGCCAAGTCCTAACTCGAACCTTGAGTGGGCATAGCCTTAGTTCGGCTAAACCTTTCGCCCTGGAATGGAATGCAATGGGTGATTTGAAGTCAATTCGAACCTTCCTCCAGCGCGAGGGTAGCAAGAAGTACAGCTGGGCCCACAAACCATGTTCGAAATGAATCAATAGGCCATTGATCTGATGATGTGAGTTCACTGGGTAAACGAGGTACATAACCCTTTCACTCTTTAGTGTTCTTAGTGTCTATATATGCATACTCACTAGTCCCTGAGGTTACTGCCGAGTAAAGCATTTACTCTGCTGTAAGCTCTAAATTAAGTTGTATCTTATCCTGCCATTTGCCGGGATCACATGTTGACAAGTTTGATTGATTAAGAACTTAAGCGTTCAAGCTTCTTTTCGCATCTTACATATAACCAGCGCATCAAGAGTTTCCAAACCTTGCTATGGAAATATTAGAAGCTTTCTGCGGAATGCAGTGATCTTGTCGCCGAGGTCCAGGGAAAAGGTATATCATCTTACTCGTCCCCTCATCTTACTCTCCCCCTTTCCAACTGACCATTTGCCTCTTATCCTTACTTTCTCCTGTTATCTTTGGTTTGCAGCCACTGCTCAGTCTACCGTGGAAGCGCTTCATAAGCAGATCTCGGATGCTGAAGGTGTAACATCCTAAAAATGTTAATCAAGATTATCAAGTTTTAAGTACCCAAGTTTAGGGTTAACAAAAACATTTATTATTAAACCTAATGTGAGTGAATGTGTGAAATGCATTAGTGTATGAATGAGTGCAATTTCCATGTCTGATTGCTACAAATGGTAGGGAGTAGTTTAAAAAGGTTTAAAACATCATCTAGATCATTTCCAAGAAAAATTAAATGAAGGGAAAATCAAATATAAGAAATATAAGCAAATGGTCATTTTGGCCAAACTTGTTCACTAGACCACTTTGGGTGTTCCTAGTAAAAGATTTCTATTAGAAACTTTCTCAATTCTTTTCACCCCTTGCTAGACCAAGTAAAAGTGAACCCAAGCCCACTTTACAAACCAACAGAAATAAATTCCAAATCTATTTAAAGGATAATTCAAAATTGAATCAAGTGTATGCATTAAGATCATCACTTTTCAAAAATCACTCAAATCAATTCACCTTGGCAAAACCTAAGCAACCTTACACACTCGAGCTTGGGAAAAATACACTCACCAAAATTTAGCCAAATATTCAAATTTAAATTCCATTCGGCCATTTGGTCGAACACCTGGCGGACACAGACAAACCTTGCCTAACTTCTATTGTGGTGAGCAATAATTGATCAACCCTTTGTCCCCATTTCACTCCCCTGGTCTCCTCCAGCACCTAGAAACGCAGCCGACCAACACCCCCTCTGCCGATTGCGCTAGTGTCGTGCCGCCCGACGCTTACTCGCCGGTCGAGCATGGACAACTCGTAGCATCCAGCCCCGCGCCCGTCCATGATGTCTAGGAGACAGTCCACCGTCCATCGCCACTCCCTGTCCACCCCTCGATCGTAGCCCAGCCGTGGACCACGCGAGAAAGGCCGCGCCTAGTTCTCTGTCGCCATGCCGAGAGCGCGCTAGAGCGCCGCAGCCGACACACGTGCACACACCGCGCCTCGCCCTCAGCGCGCGTGCCCGCACTCGCCGTGACCCTAGCTACCCCCATACATGCCCATTCGCCGCCACACAACCAGTAGTCCCTGTATGCCGTCTCGAACGCCGCCGGTTCCATGCAGAGCGCCGACTAGTCCCGACCATCCTCGACCGCCCCATGCTGAGCCATTAAGTGTGCGACGACCGCCAGGAAACACCACACCTTCCTACGCCCTCAGCCATGTCGTTAGACCCCTGTATCATCGTCACCGACGAGCCCGCACCACCCCTCTCGGTCCCTATCGCCGATGTATAAATAGAGGCCACCCCCGCCTCTATTCTTCACACCATCTCACTCCGCACTCCTCACAGAACCTCCCACACCTCTCCCTGGAGCAAGGTGAGAACCAGCCCACGGGAATTTCACCGGAGTTCGCCGCTGTAGAGGAGAAGAGAGGGGCTGTTGATTGCGACTACCCCAGGAGCCGCCGCGACCACCATTCGAACCGCCGTCGTCTCCAACGTTATTCGCCCCAATCGCCAACCCTAGCTGGAGCCTAGGGAGCCACCACTTACCCCCATCGCGCCATTAGGGTTGGGTCTTGCCGGAGCTATCTGACGTAGACAACGAACGTCAGCCGTAGATCTTGGTCTAATCGCACGGCTTAGATTGAAACGTACCATTTTGGGTTAAATGCACCACTGACTAGCGGGACCCCCTGTCAGCAGCCCGCTGCATGCGCACAATGAAGCTGGGCCGGCCCATTCCCTTTCCCTCGCAGAGCCGTTGATTCAAATAATCTTTTTCCATTTTAGTTAAAACTGGATTCTGTCAGTAGATTCAAAAATTAATTCAAAGAGATTTACTAAACCAAATTGCATGGTTCCAATTTTGTTAGAAAGGTATTCAAATTATCTATCCAAGCCCATTGGATTCAAACCATTTGAAATTATAGATCGCCTATAGTAAAAACAACAAGATAAAGACTTTTCCACATTCAAACATTTTTCACAAATCAACCATAAATGCTTTTGAGTTGATTCCAACTCTCAAAAATCACATTTGACAAGATCTATCCGAATAAGTAAAAATATTTAGGTTTACACGCAGTTATCTTGGACTAGCACTAAAAGAATGCTCTATAGGCATTTCTAGTCACTTTAATTGTATAAAATAGTAATTTTAAACTTTATAAAATATGACCACCACTTTAAATCACATTCCCAAGTATTAGAATATGTGGTGATGACATGTGTCAACATGATCCCATATTTTAATTGGAGAATATTAAATCTTAAGTACTTTCAATGAGTAGAAATTACTTTTCTAAAATAAAAAAGATAAGACTAGGTCTTTATTTCATGTGATGATTGTGATGATGCTAGATCATCTAGTGTGAACCTTTGTGTGCCAAATAGAGGTAGTTAAGTATTGTTTGGTGATTGTGTACCTCGTATTCATTTATAGATGCTAGTACCAACCAAGGCTATGAGAAAGAGGAGTACTACGAAGAAGAGGAAAACTTCAACAACTGCACTACTCAAGGCAAGCCTAACACTACAAGTTAACTATGCAAGCCTAACACTAAAAGTTAACTATGCAAGCCTAACACTACAAGTTAACTATGCAAGCCTAACACTACAAGTTAACTATGGAAGCTAACACTACAAGTACCCAAGATGACAGATGGTCATGGTTGGGAGGCCAAACTCATAGGGGAGGTGCCTATACTAGGGTGTGTAATTGAAAGTTTAGGATTGATTATCCGCATACTGAGTATGGTGATTCAGGATTGTTCCTGACGGATGTATCGAATGTTGTGGTGAAAGTGTACCACCTCTGCAGAGTGTCAAACTAGTCGAATAGTCGTGTCCGTGGTTATGGACAGTTGGAGTGGCCATACTGTTCCATCGTCAGATGTTTTCAAAATGACTTGTGAAATGAATCATGACTTTGGCTTGACCACAATAGGGTTGTGACATGAAAACTAAGTTCCCTCTTAGGTGTTGTAGAATATTAAACTAGTTTTCTTTGCTTCTAAACTCAGTTAGAGATAAATCTGGCT
Source organism: Avena sativa (assembly GCA_916181665.1). Lineage (NCBI taxonomy): Eukaryota > Viridiplantae > Streptophyta > Magnoliopsida > Poales > Poaceae > Avena > Avena sativa. The sequence continues at coordinate 228,028,214 of OV702296.1, forward strand.
TTTTGCAAAACAACCTAGATCTTAGGATTCCTACTCAAACCACTTACTTGTTAGTGATAGTTTGCGAGTACTTAAAGAGTACTCATGGCTTTGTCCCTGGCTATTCCCATGGCCAGACTGTGAGGAGGACTACCAGGATGATGGACAAGAGGAGGTCTATGACAACTAGGATCATCTCCCATCGTCAGCAATGACTCTGACCCTAAAGATAAAGCCCCGCTACGTTTAATTTCCGCCGCGTTGATTGTATTAAGACTGGATCATGAGATATTTTATTTGTAAGACCTTTATTATGGTTTGTAATGGATGATGTACTGTGGTACCAATTCTGTTGTGTCTCGCAAAAATGGTAATCCTGGGATTGCTAGGTATGGCATAACAGGCATCTGGGATTAAAAATCCGGGTGTTGACAAGTTGGTATCAAAGGCATTCTGACCATAGGGGACCCTAGTTAGAATGGACGCTTGAATCAAAAACTTAGTTTCAAAACAAAAGAAGTGAGTATTTATGAAAACCTATTCTCATTCTTATCCCTGAGATTCTTTCAAGAAAATTCATGTTCCTCAAAAATTCTTACAATCCTACGTACAATTTGACACACTTGATCCCCCACTAACCTACTCATCCTAAATTCTTATATATGGAGGTCGATTATAGCAAGTTCTACCAGTTGGGAACGGAGGAGGACTCATCTTCGAGGGAGATTTAAGCCAACTCTTGGAATTTCTTGAACGCCCGCACCCCGAGTTCTTTGGGGCACAACTCAATGATCAACACGGAGGAGAACTATAGTGGCTGATAGTTGCAGATCTGTGAGGAAAAATGGAGCCACCTACATCTGAGAAGATCCATTTCAGCATCTGAGAGAACAATTAGATAGATGTATTAGCAAGAGCAATGCAGGAAGCACTTGCCCGACTGTGTGGGCAGAATATCAACAAGATCGCCAGCACCCGCTTCGCTCATTATGCCAGAAGTGACTCCAATGGACAACCCTTGGACCTGCCAGGACACCCTGAGTTGAGGCACCATGTGGACCATCTTGCCTTCGTGCTCCATGAAAGTCAGAAAGAGCTAGATAACGCTCGTGCTGACGCCAACGAGAAGCAACTTGCTACCTCCAAGAAGGACTAGACCTTCGCCATTCTCGTGAAGGAGCGCAAGTCACTTTGCTATCTGCGTGATAAGAAGGATCACATCATTGCCCACCTTCATCACAAAGTGTTAGCCTTGGAAGAGACCGTCCATGATCGGGACATGCAGCTTGAGGAGAGGGAGAACAAATGGGAAGATATTCGTGGAGATCCCTACTCGTACCTCAATGATGATGGTGACTACCTGGAGGACCTCGACATGGACTTCCACACTGATGATGATGATTCCGCCTTCATTGATGATGAGTAGTCACAATAGGGCATTATCTTATGCGTGAGTTGTATCCGGTCCCACTGTATCGTAGCTTCATAGAATGGTTCCTAAAACCATCTGTTACCCTAGTGTGGTGTGTGTTTGTATTGGGTGCTATGAAGGAATGAATGAAAAGAAAGTTGCTAGTTGGAAAAACTAGAGTCAAACTCAAAGTCTAAAGCTTTTCAAAAACAAATCCATTAACCTTAGAAATTTTCCTCTTGTCTCACTATCTGTCTCAATCTTCAGATGACTCGCGGAAATCCTAGAGGAAACAGTCCATCTCAGGATCCAATGCTGCAAATCCTGCAAATGTTGGTTGCTGACCGTGAAGCTAGAAGAGCTGAACGTCAAGCTAATTTAGCCACCATTCAACAGATAGCTCAGATGGCCCATAATAATCAAGGCCATGGAAACCAGGATAACCATGGATCCAAGCTCAAGAACTTTCAAAACACCAATCCCCCATATTTAGTAAGTCTGAAGAGCCATTAGATGCTGATGACTGGCTGTAGACCATGGATAACAACTTAGAGGTCGCAGGAGTGGAGGCCAATGAGAAAGTACTGTTTGCCACCCATTATCAGGCAGGTGATGCAAGAGCTTGGTGGAATAGCATTCATACCATGAATGGAGGTCAGCTACTGACCTGGGATGAATTCAAAATCAAGTTCAGCAGGACCCATGTGCCCCCAGGTTTAATCAAGAGGATGAGAGATGAGTTCAGAGAATTGAAGCAAGGGAGGATGACAGTAGTTGAGTACCGTGACAAATTTCTGTCATTAGCTAGGTATGCACCAGATGAGATTGACACCGAAGCAAAGAAGTAGGAGAGATTCTTGAATGGTCTGCATGATGAGATGCAGACAGTGCTGGTCAACATTCCCTTTGCTGAACTTGAAGCCTTAGTGGATTCTACAATCCAGATGGAAGGCAAGATCAACCAAGCCAACGAGAATCTCAAGTGTCGAATGATGCATCAACCAGGATCCCACCATACCCCGAAGTATCGGCCCAACCCGTCTGCAGGATATGCCCCGAGAAACAATAGACCCCCTATGTCCTGTTTGAACTATCCCAACCGTGGAGGAGGAAACCCAAGGCCCAGAGGATACCACAACAACAACCCCGGCAACTCCAACAATTTCAACCGTGCACCGCCCAAGTCCAACACCAACAACAACAACACCAACAACAATACTGCCCCAAGGACTAGAAGCAATGTCGTGTCTGTTGCAGGAAAAGACAAGTCTCTGATTACTTGTTTTGAATGCGGATTCAAGGGTCACTACTCCAACGAGTGCCCCAAGAACCTTGCAACAGCCACCAATGTGAATGCACCAGCTCAGCAGCAACGCCGTGTTCATCCTGGAAGGAGATTTGACCCAGGGAACTCGCTCAACCGCAACGGCCGTCTGTTTCATATGAATGCTGAAGAAGCTCAGGAAGCGCCAGATGTCATGCTGGGTATGTTTTCTGTTAACTCGGTACTTGCAAGAGTGTTGTTTGATTCTGGAGCATCGCACTCGTTTGTTACAGAAGAATTTGCATGCACTAGTAAGATTCAACCAACAAAATTGAAGCATGTTATGATAGTTCAAATATCTGGTTTAACCACCAAAGCTAGACAAATTTTCAAGGCCGTACCTATCAGAATCCATGGAATAGATTTTTATGCTAATCTAATAGTACTTGGAACCAAAGGTTTGGAAGTAAAACTAGGAATGGATTGGCTGTCGAAACATAAATGATTAATCGATTGTGCCAAGAAATCCATAACCATGACTAGTACCACTGGAGTATCAGTAGAGCATGTATCTGAGACTTTGCCCCGTCAATTCAAGTCCAACAAGAGTCTAGCCCAACCAACCATTGACCAAGTCAGAGTAGTCTGAGAATACCCCGACGTATTCCCAGATGAATTGCCCGGTATGCCCCCTGATCAGGATATCGAGTTTATCATTGAACTAATCCCTGGAGCTGGACCTATAGCTCAGAGACCTTATAGTATGAACCCGTCTGAATTAGTGGAGCTAAAGAAGCAACTGGATGCTATGCTGGAGAAAGGTTTGATTCAACCAAGTGCGTCGCCATGGAGATCACCTATTTTGTTTATGGATAAGAAAGTGTCACATCCCAAATTTTAGATTTGGTTCTGCATATCATTCATAGCATTGCATCATACTCTTCCATGCAAAACCATCGATTGAAAAGTTTCGGCAAAACACTATTTTCTAAACCCTACTCTATTTTTACTACGAGGCTCCTACGGGAGGCTTTAGTAGGACTTGTGTTGTCCACCCTGTAGCCTAGTGATTTCACTCAACCCTTGACCCTAGGTTGTTCCCCTAGTTTTTACAAAAACTTCGGAGCAAGAATCGCCCGATTCGGAGCTCGTACGGAAAAATTACGGGGTTTTTACAAAAGGCAAAAAGGGAAAAGAAACGGACCAAAAAAATCTGGACCCGTGTCCGCGTAGGACCCCGCGTGGGGGCCCCACTTAAAAGCCCCGGACCCCTCCGCGCCCGCGCCTCGAACCCCGCGCAACCGCCGCCACCTCTAGACCCCGCCACCGCCTCGGGATCCGCCCGCGCCGCCGCCGCATCCCGCCGCCGCCATAGGTACCGCCACCGCCTCCTCTCCCCGCACCGCCATCGCGCCTCTCTCTCCCTCTCCTCTCTTCCCCGCACCGCCCGCCTCCCGCCGCCGCCCCGGGCCACCCGCGCGCCGCCTCGCCTGCACGCCACCGCCCGCCTCGCGCGCGCGCGCTCCGAGCCGCTCGCACCCACGCGCCACCCGCCACCTGCGTCGCACGCCGCCGCTGCACGCTGCCGCGTCGCACGCCGCGCAGCCGTGCCGCCGCCTCGCGCAGCGCACGCCGCGCACGCCGCTGCCTCGCGTCGCCGTCGCCGACCGCCGGACCCACGCTGACCGTTCTCCCTTCCGTGCAGGTACCGCCGTCGCCGGAACCGATCGCCGTCACCGTCCCGAGTTCGCCGTCGTTCGTCTCCGGTGAGTCCGCAGCCGTCATCCATTGGGACCGTTGGATCTCAGATCAGCGGTCCAGATCGGCCGTTGACCGGTCAGCCCCAGGCGTTGACTAGTCAGACGCCCAATCAGCAGCCACGTGGATCAGTCAACAGACACAGTTGACTGGGTATTTTCTTTAATCGTTTTAGTTGGCAGATTTCGGTAGAAACTTGTAAATTGCGTAGAAATTAAACCGCTGGGCCAAATTTTGCAAATAAATATGTGGAGATTCAGTGAGTCGTGTAGAATCTTGCTGTACCATTGTTTCACACTTTTGCAGCAAGGTTTAGTACAGTTTAATCAAATTAGTTAATGGCCTTTTTGGAGTAATTAATTCATCGAAAAAGATCTGTAACTCCAAAAAATTGTGTATGATATGTCCCTGGATTCAGTGGAACAAGGGGAACCTCATCGTGAATTAAAAGGATAGGCTTACAGTAAAAACTTCTGCAGAAACTGGCTAGTGGCTTTCTGCAGTGTTTTAATTACTCAGGGAGTTTTATAATTCCTTTTTGAGTAATTCCAATTGGTACTGTTTCTAAATAGCAATGCCTGTACGGTAGAATTTTCCCAAGATTTTACAAACAGTATACTACCGGTAGTGAATTATTTGAGTTCTAGCTCTAGTTTTGAGCATTACTTTTTGCGTAATAGTTTTCCTAGCGCTAAAACTATTTTCCATGCATGCAATCAGTAGTATTATTGAATAGGATTATGTGGTGCAGCGGTAGCACCAATTCACTTGCCTTGCATGCCTTCATGCATCATATTTGTTGCATATGCTTGTGGATTGTTTGTTTATGATTGCAATTGTATCGTGTAGATTGTGACGAGTGCAACGCTTGCTCGTGTGTGGATTGTTCTTCCGACCGCTACAACCAAGGCAAGTAGATGCTACTTTGTTCATGATATCGTCCTACTATTTTCAATGCATTGTCGTGTATTTTGTAGATGCATGTGTAGGATGATACTATCGCTATGCTATGTCCTATTATGTGGTAGGGCTTTCCTTGTAGATGAACCACCGTTGGTAGATGTGCTTAGCCATGCTATGATGAACGAGGGCTGGGTTACATCACTGAAAGTTGTTTCTAAATGAGTTGGTTTGCAAAAACTAAAACAACTTAATCAATGAATCTCCTGGGTGTGATGGGATTGATAATTTTTGGTGGTTTCATTGCGGAAAGGCACCCAGGTATCAAGAGAGAATGATTGGCTTCTTTATTGTGTAGCTTACATGTACAACCATGTGCCAATAATGAAATGGGCGGTTGGTTGGACTTAGTAGGTTGTGGTAACTCGAACCCGCGTATCCAGAGATGTAGAATTTTGGTAGGTTGGACTGGTGCGCGTCGGGATTGGGGTGCTACTTCCCGAACAGTCTCTTCTTGGACTTCTCCCTATCATCACTCAAAATGAGAGTGATGGCACGAGCTGGGCTGGCCAAGTCACATGGGTAAAGTGTACTAACCCCTGCAGGGTGTATAATCTAATCGATTAGCCGTGTCCCCGGTTATGGACAACGGAGTTGCTTGATATTGATTCCATGACATGTTTCTCGCTCATTCAAATTTCATAATTGTTTTAATATTGTTGGGTTAACTTAATTGGGATCTTTTCAAAGAAAATCAAAAACTGTTTATGAAAGTAGGACAAATGTATTTGCAAATGCAAGCCAGACACAGCTCCACTTGCCAAATATGCATGTAGATGTTAGTACTATTGTCTCCATTACTAGCTCTACTTGCCATACATTCCATGTATTGACCCTCCGGGGCTGATACGTTTCATGTTGCAGGATATTCCGATTCCGAGTAATCGATATAGGCCACGGTACTCCACTCGGCACTTGTTCACTTGTGGGCAATTTGAAGAATGGAGGATTTGCTTTATTTATGTTGCTACCTGAATAATTTGAGCTAGCCTTGGGCTAAGCTTTTATTGTAATAATGGTACTCTGGATCTTCGTTATTCATGATACACGGATATTTTGCTATGTTATTTATCTCATTCTATTGTGGGCCAATGAACCGATCCAGGGATTGGCATGTCACATAGAAGCCACGGTCTTTTCAGAACCGCGGTGTTACAAGATGGTATCAGAGCCCGTGTGTCGACTGTAGGATCGTGACCTAGGATTGGATTAGGAAGCCTTAGATTTATTAAGGCCTATATTAACTCTGTCTTTCATCTTATGCCTTTCACCCTCGTAAATTCTTACCATATGCTATGCTCACACTTTCCTCTTTTACTTGATAGATGGGAGAAGTCAGGACTGAGTATGCAACCATGGAGTCACCAAGGCCCTTTGCAAGGCAGTTAGCACAACTGTCGCAGTCATTGGGATTGCCACTGCCCATGTTCAAGGGAAGAAGGCTGTACACCTATGGATATGGAGAGGATGCATGGGAGATCACTACCTTCATATTCAGGGATGCCGCCTTGCCAAATCCAGTGCATTTGATCTACACCAAGACATACTGCAACTGGGGACTTGGAATCAACTTGGCCATACATGAAGCCCTGTCTCGCCAGTGCCATCAAGTCCGACACCTACTGCCAGCAGATTCACCCTACCATGACTATGGGAGGCGTGATGAAGATGGGCACATTATGGTTACCCCGGGTGACAGGAACAACATGCCGCCCCGTCGGAGGCACATAGAGGACATGGAAATGGAGAATGGAGCTCTAGCTGAGAAAGTGATGATGATAAAGGAGATTGCAGACTTTGCTAGCAATGGTATGGTGGTCCAAGGACAGGAGATTGACACCTTGCATGAAGCTGTGGGAGTTCTGGAGAACGCCCTGATAGCCAGAGATGAAACCATGGCTCATCTTCATGGTACCGTGCAGGAGAACACCCAGAACATACAACAGTTGCAAGGGACCGTCCAGGAAAGGGATCAAACTATTGAAGCTATGACAGCCCAGATTGCCGCTCTCCAAGCACAGCTGAATCCACCCTCTGATGATGACAATGGAGATGATGGTAACAATGGGTATGATGATGGCAGTGGGAATGATGATGATGAGGACGAGGATGATGACGATGGAGATGATGATGGTGGAGGAGATGAAGCTGTTGCAGTTGCAGCTGAAAGTGAAGAAGAAGAGGAGGATCTAGAAGAGGTGGAGTTTGAGATTTCAAGTGATGACTCAGGAGAGGTGTACACTCCGCCGCCATGGTTGAACCGTGGACCGAAGCGTCAACGCATGAGTGCAAGGACCTACCGCAACCTCTTCAAGAAGTAGATAGAAGTCCACCAATTAGTCCTCGTTAGGCAAAACCGTTAGGATTAGTCTCGATCGATGTGAAACTTAATTACGGTTAGTTTAAGAGTTTTTAGTTGCTTATTTGTGTACTCCAATATCCCAGGAATTATTTGTGCAAATTTTATGAAAGAGTTATGGCAATTTTGGTTACTATCTGTGTTAATTTCGCTGCAGTTTTCTGCTGATACAGCAGTACTGTATGATTTTTCATATTTTTCTGGTAACTGGAAAAAATCTGAAAAAAATGGGCTGATGAGAAACTCTCTGTACTGTATGTGCAAAAATCAGCTAAATTTTCTGACGAGTCTAAGTCAGGTAGAAAAATCCGTGAACACTGCTGGACTGTTCTGGCAGATTGCTGTTTTTGTTGCTTAGTTGATCGACTGTTTAGTTAACCATTGCCAACTCTTGTAAAACTATTTCAGTAGGTATATACTGCTAGGATAACCCCTGGGATGTTGCTGGATCACTTGTTTGTTGATGTGTTGCTTGCTTGTGATTGTCTGCTATTGTTTGTTGTTGTTTGATCATATGCATGGGTAGAATCCTATTATCGTAGATGATTCTTTCTAAACTTACCTGTGCTAAACCGCAGATGCCTCCCCGCCGTCAACCCACTGAGTGGGAGCAACTCATGGCAGCTCAGGCACAGCTGACGCAAGTTATGACTCAGTTCATGGAAGCTCAGAACAACAACAACAATGGAAACAACCAGCCTCAGGGAGATGCTCTCACCAGATTTCTGAGGCTAAGGCCGACTAAGTTCTCTACTGCAACGGAGCCAATGGTTGCTTTCGACTGGTTGCGTTCAGTCAACAAGGATCTGGTAACCGTTGGATGCACTGATCTGAGAAGGTGAGGTTTGCCGCTCACCTACTGGAGGGACCAACCGCTTCTTGGTGGGACACTTTTCAGATCACCCACCCGCTGGATACTGTGACTTGGGCAATGTTTGAGGAAGGTTTCAGGACCAACCACGTGTCTTCAGGAGTTCTGAGCCGGAAGAGGAAGGAGTTCTGCAACTTGCGCCAAACCAATCGCACCGTGGCTCAGTACATTGAGGAGTTCAACAACCTGTCCTGTTATGCACCTAAGGATGTTGACACTGATGAAAAAAGGAGGGAGAGATTCCAGGATGGCCTCAGTGATGAGCTTTCAGTACAGCTACTGGTGGTTTATTGCCCCACTTTCCAGGAGCTTATGGACAAGGCCAGGATCTTGGAAGGGAAGCACAAGCAGGTGGAGAACCGCAAGAGGAAGAGTAACAATCACCACTCTGGTTCACACCACAAGTCTCGCACTTCATATGATGGATACTCCAAGCATGGAGGGAGTGACCGTGGGAACCATGACCGCCACCACCATGGAGGCGATGGGCATCATCATGACAACCATAGGAGCAGCCACCACAGCCACAAGGGAGGACACTCTCACCACTCTGGAGGACACGGTGGACATGACCGCAACCGTGATCGCAGCTTTGTGAAGAAGGATCTGAGTGAGGTGACATGCTTCAAGTGTAAACAGAAGGGACACTATGCTGACAACTATCCGGAGAGGAAAGGACTGAAGCCAACCAACAACGAGAAGGCCACAGTGAACCACATGAATGTGGAGGAGATCCCAGATGAGCCTGACCTTGTGATTGGTAAGTTTCCGATCAACACTCACCCTGCACCTATACTATTCGATACTGGTGCATCGCATTCATTCATATCAAGGGCTTTTGTGGATAAGTATAAGCTACCTACGGAGTCTATGAAAGGGTCTATTAGAGTGAGTTCACCTGGAGGAGATATGATAGCTAGCGCGGGATGCCGCAACTTAACTGTGAGGATTGGAACACACAACTTCAGTGCACATTTGGTAGTGTTGGAATCACAGGGGTTAGACGTTATTCTGGGTATGGATTGGATGTCTATGCATGAGGGACACATAGATTGTGCACAGCGAGCCGTTTCACTCAAAACCCCGGATGGTAAGAGGATTAGATTCAAGTCGGCTGTACGACCAAGAAGGTGTAAGTTGAATTCTCTTAAGGGGGTTAGTATGGATACTGTGCCGGTGATTAGGGATTATCCCGACGTGTTTCCGGAAGAGCTGCCAGGGATGCCACCTGACAGGGAAGTAGAGTTTCTCATCGACCTGATGCCTGGAACAGGACCTATAGCAAAGAGACCATATAAGATGGATGTGGATGAGCTGAAGGAATTGAAGAAGCAGCTGAAAGAGCAGTTGAACAAGGGATTCATTCAGCCTAGTTCGTCGTCGTGGGGTGCACCTGTTCTGTTTGTGGAGAAGAAAGACAGCAGCAAGATATTAGTAGTGGACTATCGCTCGCTGAATGAAGTAACCATCAAGAACAAGTACCCTCTGCCGAACATAAATGATTTGTTTGATCAACTGGAAGGAGCGAAGGTGTTCAGCAAGATTGATCTGCGATCAGGCTACTTTCAATTGAAGATCCGGGAGGAGGACATACCTAAAACCGCTTTCACTACTAGGTATGGTTTATATGAGTATACAGTTATGTCTTTTGGACTAACGAATGCCCCAGCATACTTCATGACTATGATGAACAAGGTATTTATGGAGTACTTGGACAAGTTCGTGGTGGTGTTCATTGATGACATACTGATATATTCCAAGGATGATGCCGAGCATGAGAAACATCTGCGACTGATTATGGAGAAGCTGAGGGAACACAAACTGTATGCCAAATTCAGCAAGTGTGAATTCTGGCTTAACACTGTTGGGTTTCTTGGACACGTAGTGTCAGGAGAAGGAGTCACTGTTGATCCAAGCAAAGTGACTGCAGTAACTGAGTGGGAAGCACCCAAGAATGCAGGAGAGATACGAAGCTTTTTGGGACTTGCTGGATATTACAGGAGGTTCATTGAAAACTTCTCCAAGATTGCTAAGCCGGTGACCGAACTTCTGAAGAAGGAGAGGAAGTTTGAATGGTCAGACGTATGTGAAGCCATCTTTCAGGAACTGAAGCGTCGACTAGTGACCGCGCCTGTTCTGTGCTTACCAGACCTTCAGAAGGACTTCCAGGTGTACTGTGATGCCTCTCGACAGGGACTTGGGAGTGTGCTGATGCAAGATGGGAGAGTAGTGTCATATGCCTCGCGACAACTCAAGCACCATGAGCGGAATTACCCCACACATGACTTGGAGTTAGCGTCAGTGGTTCATGCGCTCAAGGTGTGGAGGCATTACTTAATGGGAAAGCACTGTGATGTGTACACCGACCACAAGAGCCTGAAGTACATATTCACGCAGAAGGAACTGAACATGAGGCAAAGGAGATGGTTGGAGCTTATCAAGGACTATGATATGAATTTACAATACCACCCAGGAAAGGCCAATGTAGTAGCAGATGCTCTGAGCCGGAAGGTTTATGCCAATGGATTGACAATTGGTGAATTGCCTGAGGATTTGTGCAAGCAATTCAAGGACCTTAGACTGGAGGTAGTATCTAAAGGATACTTGGCAGCAATGGAAGTCCAACCAACGCTACAGGACAGAATCAGGAAGGCTCAAGTGGGAGACAAAGAGATAGATGAAGTTAAGGAAAAGATGAAGGAGGGTCGAGCAAGGGAATTCCGTGAGGATGAGCAAGGAACCTTGTGGTATGGAGATCGTTTGTGCGTTCCCAACGATCCGGAGATAAGGAAGTTGATTCTGCAGGAAGCTCATGACTCGCCGTATTCCATACATCCGGGCAATACGAAGATGTATATGGACCTAAAGGACAGATTCTGGTGGAACAACATGAAGGGAGACATCGCGGAGCATATTGCCCTATGTGATGTATGTAGCCGAGTAAAGGCGGAACACCAGAAGCCAGCAGGACTGCTACAGCCATTGCCCGTGCTGGATTGGAAGTGGGATAGAGTGGGAATGGATTTTATCACAGGATTGCCCAGGACCAGGTCAGGATATGAATCTATTTGGGTAGTGGTCGACCATTTGACCAAGGTAGCCCACTTTATACCGGTGAAGACGACTTACACAAGTGCGAAGTTGGCCAAGATTTACATGGACAAAATTGTGTGCCTACATGGAGTTCCCAAGAGTATCGTATCTGATAGGGGCACCCAATTTACCTCACAATTCTGGCGCCAGCTGCACGAGTCGCTTGGTACTAGATTGGAGTTTAGCACGACGTTTCACCCGCAGACTGATGGACAGACCGAGAGGGTGAATCAGATTTTGGAAGATATGCTGAGAGCTTGCGCCTTGGCTCATGGCTCTAGTTGGGATGAGAATTTGCCGTATGCTGAGTTTTCCTACAACAACAGCTATCAAACCAGCATCAAGACGTCACCGTTCGATGTACTGTATGAGAAACGGTGCCGGACTCCGTTGCTATGGGATGGAGTAGGAGAACATCAGTTGTTTGGACCCGATTTGATCAAGGACGCTGAGGAGAAGGTCGCCTTGATTAGGGACAGGCTAAAGGTAGCACAATCAAGGCAGAAGAGCTACGCTGACGCCAAGCGCAAGGAAGTGGTGTATGAGATAGGTGATAGAGCATACCTCAGAGTGTCGCCACTTCGTGGAATCAAAAGATTTGGAATTAAGGGTAAGCTGGCACCTCGGTTTATTGGACCGTATCAGGTCTTAGCACGCAAAGGAGAAGTTGCCTATCAGTTGGAGTTGCCAGAGGCTCTGTCCGCTGTTCACAATGTGTTCCACGTATCCCAGCTGAAGAAATGCCATCCGGAGATGGTGGATACACCATTGAGAGACACTGTACCACTAGAAGAGGTTCAGCTTGAGAATGACTTGACCTATGAGGAGAAGCCGGTCAAGATTCTGGAGACAGCGGAGAGGACTACCCGTACCAAGACGATCATGTTTTGCAAGGTGCAGTGGAGCCACCACACCGAAGAGGAAGCCACTTGGGAGCGTGAGGATGACATCCGAGAGGACTACCCGCACCTATTTGCTAGCCGCGCCGAATCTCGGGGACGAGATTCATCTTAAGGGGGTTAGTCTTGTCACATCCCAAATTTTAGATTTGGTTCTGCATATCATTCATAGCATTGCATCATACTCTTCCATGCAATACCATCGATTGAAAAGTTTCGGCAAAACACTATTTTCTAAACCCTACTCTATTTTTACTACGAGGCTCCTGCGGGAGGCTTTAGTAGGACTTGTGTTGTCCACCCCTGTAGCCTAGTGATTTCACTCAACCCTTTACCCTAGGTTGTTCCCCTCGTTTTTACAAAAACTTAGGAGCAAGAATCGCCCGATTCGGAGCTCGTACGGAAAAATTACGGGGGTTTTACAAAAGGCAAAAAGGGAAAAGAAACGGACCAAAAAAATCTGGACCCGTGTCCGCGTAGGACCCCGCGTGGGGGCCCCACTTAAAAGCCCCGGACCCCTCCGCGCCTGCGCCTCGAACCCCGCGCAGCCGCCGCCACCTCTGGACCCCGCCACCGCCTCGGGATCCGCCCGTGCCGCCGCCGCATCCCGCCGCCGCCGCAGGTACCGCCGCCGCCTCCTCTCCCCGCGCCGCCGCCGCCGCCGCACCTCTCTCTCTCCCTCTCCTCTCTTCCCCGCGCCGCCCGCCTCCCGCCGCCGCCCCAGGCCACCCGCGCGCCACCTCGCCTGCACGCCACCGCCCGCCTCCTGCGCGCGCGCGCTCCGAGCCGCCCGCACCCGCGCGCCAGCCGCCACCTGCGCCACAGGCCGCCTCGCGCAGCGCACGCCGCGCACGCCTCCTCCTCGCGTCGCCGTCGTCGACCGCCGGACCCGCGCTGACCGTTCTCCCTTCCGCGCAGGTACCGCCGTCGCCGGAACCGATCGCCGCCACCGTCCCGAGTTCGCCGTCGTTCGTCTCCGGTGAGTCCGCAGCCGTCATCCATTGGGACCGTTGGATCTCAGATCAGCGGTCCAGATCGGCCGTTGACCGGTCAGCCCCTAGGCGTTGACTAGTCAGACGCCCAATCAGCAGCCACGTGGATCAGTCAACAGACACAGTTGACTGGGTATTTTCTTTAATCGTTTTAGTTGGCAGATTTCGGTAGAAACTTGTAAATTGCGTAGAAATTAAACCGCTGGGCCAAATTTTGCAAATAAAATATGTGTAGATTCAGTGAGTCGTGTAGAATCTTGCTGTACCATTGTTTGACACTTTTGCAGCAAGGTTTAGTACAGTTTAATCAAATTAGTTAATGGCCTTTTTGGAGTAATTAATTCGTAGAAAAAGATCTGTAACTCCAAAAAATTGCGTATGATATGTCCCTGGATTCAGTGGAACAAGAGGAATCTCATCGTGAATTAAAAGGATAGGCTTACAGTAAAAACTTCTGCAGAAACTGGCTAGTGGCTTTCTATAGTGTTTTAATTACTCAGGGAGTTTTGTAATTCCTTTTTGAGTAATTTCAATTGGTACTGTTTCTAAATAGCAATGCCTGTACGGTAGAATTTTTCCAAGATTTTACAAATAGTATACTACTGGTAGTGAATTATTTGAGTTCTAGCTCTAGTTTTGAGCATTACTTTTTGCGTAATAGTTTTCCTAGCGCTAAAACTATTTTCCATGCATACAATCAGTAGTATTATTGAATAGGATTATGTGGTGCAGCGGTAGCACCAATTCACTTGCCTTGCATGCCTTCATGCATCATATTTGTTGCATATGCTTGTGGATTGTTTGTTTATGATTGCAATTGTATCGTGTAGATTGTGACGAGTGCAACGCTTGCTCGTGTGTGGATTGTTCTTCCGACCGCTACAACCAAGGCAAGTAGATGCTACTTTGTTCATGATATCGTCCTACTATTTTCAATGCATTGTCGTGTATTTTGTAGATGCATGTGTAGGATGATACTATCGCTATGCTATGTCCTATTATGTGGTAGGGCTTTCCTTGTAGATGAACCACCGTTGGTAGATGTGCTTAGCCATGCTATGATGAACGAGGGCTGGGTTACATCACTGAAAGTTGTTTCTAAATGAGTTGGTTTGCAAAAACTAAAACAACTTAATCAATGAATCTCCTGGGTGTGATGGGATTGATAATTTTTGGTGGTTTCATTGCGGAAAGGCACCCAGGTATCAAGAGAGAATGATTGGCTTCTTTATTGTGTAGCTTACGTGTACAACCATGTGCCAATAATGAAATGGGCGGTTGGTTGGACTTAGTAGGTTGTGGTAACTCGAACCCGCGTATCCAGAGATGTAGAATTTTGGTAGGTTGGACTGGTGCGCGTCGGGATTGGGGTGCTACTTCCCGAACAGTCTCTTCTTGGACTTCTCCCTATCATCACTCAAAATGAGAGTGATGGCACGAGCTGGGCTGGCCAAGTCACATGGGTAAAGTGTACTAACCCCTGCAGGGTGTATAATCTAATCGATTAGCCGTGTCCCTGGTTATGGACAACGGAGTTGCTTGATATTGATTCCATGACATGTTTCTCGCTCATTCAAATTTCATAATTGTTTTAATATTGTTGGGTTAACTTAATTGGGATCTTTTCAAAGAAAATCAAAAACTGTTTATGAAAGTAGGACAAATGTATTTGCAAATGCAAGCCAGACACAGCTCCACTTGCCAAATATGCATGTAGATGTTAGTACTATTGTCTCCATTACTAGCTCTACTTGCCATACATTCCATGTATCTCCGGGGCTGCTACGTTTCATGTTGCAGGATATTCCGATTCCGAGTAATCGATATAGGCCACGGTACTCCACTCGGCACTTGTTCACTTGTGGGCAATTTGAAGAATGGAGGATTTGCTTTATTTATGTTGCTACCTGAATAATTTGAGCTAGCCTTGGGCTAAGCTTTTATTGTAATAATGGTACTCTGGATCTTCGTTATTCATGATACACGGATATTTTGCTATGTTATTCATCTCATTCTATTGTGGGCCAATGAACCGATCCAGGGATTGGCATGTCACATAGAAGCCACGGTCTTTTCAGAACCGCGGTGTTATAGAAAGATGGAGGTAACCGTTTGTGCATGGATTATCGAAAGCTGGATGATGTCACCATAAAGAACAAGTACCCACTGGCGAAGATAGAAGATCTATTTGACCAGTTGACCGGTGCCAAAGTGTTTTCTAAGATTGATCTTAGAACTGGTTATTATTAACTCAAGATTCGCGCATCGGATATTCCAAAGACTGCCTTCACCACCAGATATGGATTGTATGAGTACACTGTCATGTCCTTTGGATTATCCAATGCCCCCGCTTATTTCATGTATCTCATGAATAAGATTTTTACGAACTTCCTGGATAAGTTTGTCGTTGTTTTTATCAATGATATTCTGATCTATTCCAAATCAGAAGAAGACCATGAGCTACACCTGAGGACCATCCTTGAAACCCTTAGAGAGCATCAGTTGTATGCCAAGTTTAGCAAATGTGAGTTCTGGTTAAAGGAAGTAAGATTCCTAGGACATATCGTGTCAGCAGGAGGAATTGCTGTCGATCCCACCAAGATTAAGGATGTTGAAGAATGGAATCCCCCAACCACTCAAACCCAAGTTCGCGCATTTCTCGGATTAGCGGGATATTACCGCAAGTTTGTAGAAGGATTCTCGAGCATCGCAAGATCCATGACCCAGTTGTTGAAGAAAGATAAGAAGTTTGAATGGACGGACAAATGTGAAGCAAGTTTTCAGGAGCTCAAGAAGAGATTGATTTCATCCCCAATCTTGATTATGCCAGATATCAAGAAGCCTTTTGATGTGTATTGTGGCGCATCCAATATTGGTCTTGGATGTGTGTTGATGAAAGAAGGCAAAGTCATATCCTATCTGTCCCGACAACTGAAGCAACATGAGCAGAATTACCCTACCCATGACCTCGAACTAGCAGCCATAGTTTTAGCCATGAAGACATGGCGGCATTACCTCATGGGTAACCACTGTGAGATTTATTCGGATCACAAGAGTCTGAAGTATATTTTCACCCAGAAGGAGCTAAATATGAGGCAAAGGAGATGGATAGAGTTAATCAAGGACTATGACCTTGACATTCACTATCACCCCGACAAAGCCAATGTGGTAGAAGATGCTCTTAGCAGATTACCGTGTGGATTGAACACCATGATAAAAGAAGCCTAGCCAAGTTTGCATGAGGAGATGTAAATTTTTAGAGTGGAGCTAGTTAGTGAAGGATTTCTGGCTAGCATAGAACTTCAACCCACTTTGATCAGTCAGATCAAGGAGGCGCATAAATGAAATGCTAGTATCGACGGAATCAAACATCGTATCAGTATAGGGAAGGTACCCGGATTCACCAAAGATGAAGAAGGAGTTTTGTGGTGCAAAGGATGTATCTATGTACCAGCAGATTCCGAGTTGAAGTAAGTCATTATGCAGGAAGCTCATGATACTCGTTATTCTATCCACCCGGGAGGAACGAAGATGTATCAGGATTTGAAGGAACAATTTTGGTGGCACAAGATGAAGAGAGAAGTCGGAAGCTACATATCCAAGTGTGATATCTGTCAGAGAGTCAAAGTGGAACATTAGCGACCCGCAAGACTTTTGCAACCATTGCAGATTCCGGAAAGGAAATGGGATTCTGTAGGACTGGATTTTATCACCGGTTTGCCTACATATAGTAGGGGAAATGACTCTATTTGGGTCATAGTGGATAGACAGTCCAAAGTAGCCCATTTTATACCTATCAAGACCACCTACCAGAGGTCGAAGGTAGCAGAGCTGTACATTGCTAGAATTGTCAGTTTGCATGGAACCCCTAAGACCATAGTATATGATCGAGGAACCTAGTTTACCTCAAGATTTTAGCAGAAAGTACAAGGGTTAGGAACGAAACTGAATTTCAGCACAACTTATCACCCGCAAACCGATGGACAAACTGAAAGAGTCAATCAAATATTAGAAGATATGTTGAGAGCTTGTGTGATAGAGTATGGATCAAAATGGGAAGATTGTCTGCCTTTCCCAGAATTCTCCTACAACAATAGTTATCAAGCCAGTCTGCAAATGGCCCCATTTTAATTTATGTATGGAAGGAAGTGTCGTACACCATTGAATTGGTCGCAAGTAGGAGAGAGTCAGATTTTCGGAACCGATATCGTACGAGAAGCTGAAGAGAAGGTTCACAAAGTCCGTGAACACCTCAAGACCGCCCAATCCAGATAGAAGAGTTATGCTGACAAGAGACGTCGAGACCTGACCTTCAATATCGGAGATTTTGTGTATCTCAAAGTATCACCCTTGAAAGGAATGTAATGTTTCCAATTGAAAGGGAAGTTAGCCCCCAGATATATTGGACCCTTCAAGATTTTGACCCGCCGAGGAGAAGTATCATATCAACTGGAACTGCTGGATGAGATGTCAGCCGTGCATGATGTGTTCCATATCTCGTTACTTCGCAAATGCCTAGAAATTCCGGAGAAGACAAAAGTTTTCAAGAATATTGATCACCGAGCCATAGAGATCAACAAGGACCTAACTTATCGTGAAGTACCCGTATTTTGGAAGGAGCCTCCAGAACCACCAGAACCCGGAGTATCAAGTTTCTCAAGATCTAGTGGAGTAACCATACTGAAGAAGAATCTAATTGGGAGCGAGAAGATTACATTAGGACTAAGTTTCCAGATCTCTTTAGTTCCTAGCTTTCTTTTTCTTAAATCTCGGGACGAGATTTTGTTTGAGGAGGGGAGGTTTGTAACATCCTAAAAATCTTAATCAATATTATCAAGTTTTAAGTACCCAAGTTTAGGGTTAACAAAAACTTTATTATTAAACCTAATGTGAGCGAATGTGTGAAATGCATTAGTGTATGAATGAGTGCAATTGCCATGTTTGATTGCTACAAATGGTAGGGAGTAGTTTAAAAAGGTTTAAAACATCATCTAGATCATTTCCAAGAAAAATCAGATGAAGAGAAAATCAAATATAAGAAATATAATTAAATGGTCATTTTGGCCAAACTTGTTCACTAGACCATTTTGGGTAGTAAAATATTTCTATTAGAAACTTTCTCAATTATTTTCACCCCTTGCTAGACCAAGTAAAAGTGAACCCAAGCCCACTTTACAAACCAACATAAACAAATTCCAAATCTATTTAAAGGACAATTCAAAATTGAATCAAGTGTATGCATTAAGATCACCACTTCTCAAAAACCACTCAAATCAATTCACCCTGGCAAGCCCAAGCAACCTTAGACACTCAAGCTTGGGACAAATACACTCACCAAAATTTAGCCAAAAATTAAAATTTAAATTCCATTCGGCCATTTGGTCAAACACATGGCAGACATAGATAAACCTTGCCTAACTTATACTGTGGTGAGCAGTAATTGATCAACCATTTGTCCCCATTTCACCCCCTGGTCTCCCCCAGTACCTAGCAATGCAGCCGACCAGCACCCCTCTGCCGTTTGTGCTAGTGTTGTGCCGCCCGAAGCTCACTCGCCGGTCGATCATGGACAACTCGTAGCAGCCAGCCCCATGCCCGTCCACGATGTCTAGGAGACAAGCCATCGTCCATCGCCACTCCCTGTCCACCCCTCGATAGAATCCCAGCCATGGACCACCCGAGAAACACCGCGTCTAGTTCTCTGCCGCCATGCCAAGAGCGCGCTAGAGCGCCGCATCTGACACGCGCGCACACGCCGCACCTCTCCCTCACCACGCGTGCGTGCACTCTCCGTGACCCTAGCTACCCCCTAGACATGCCCGTTTGCCGCCACGTGACTAGTAGTCCCTATACGCCATCTCCAACGCCGCTGGTTCCGTGCAGAGCGCCAACCAGTCCTGGCCATCCTCGACCGCCCCATGTTGAACCATTAAGTGTGTGACGACCGCCAGGAAGCGCCACACCATCCCTACGCCCTCAGCCATGCCGTTATCCCCCTGTATCATCATCACCGACGAGCCCGCGCAACCCCGCTCGGTCCCCATCGCTGGTGTATAAATAAAGGCCACCTCCTCCTCTATTCTTCACACCATCTCACTCCCCACTCCTCACAGAACCTCCCACACTTATCCCTAGAGCAAGGCGAGCACCAGTCCACCGGAATTTCACCAGAGTTTGCTGCTTCAGAGGAGAAGATGGGTCGTTGATTGCGACCGCCCCAGGAGCCGCCACGACCACCATTCGAACCGTTATCGTCTCCAACATCGTTCGCCCCCATTGCCGACCCTAGCTGGAGCCCAGGTGAGCCACCACATACCCTACCATCGCTGTTAGGGTTCGGTGTCACCGGTAGACGATGAACGTCGGCCATAGATCTTGGTCTAATTGCACGGCTTAGATTGAAATGTACCGTTTTGATTTAAATGAGCCACTGAATAGCGGGACTCCCCTGTCAGCAGCCCGCTACGCGCGCGCAGTGCATCTAGGCCGACCCATTCCCTTTCCCGCGCAGAGCCGTTGATTCAAATAATCTTTTTCCATTTTAGTTAAAACTAGATTCTGTCAATAGATTCAAAAATCAATTAAAAGATATTTACTGAACCAAATTGCATGGTTCCAATTTTTTTAGAAAGGTATTCAAATTATCTATCCAATCCTGTTGGATTCAAACCATTTGAAATTATAGATAACCTATAGTAAAAATAACAATACAACGACATTTCCAGATTCAAACATTTTTCAAAAATCAACCGTAAATGCTTTTGAGTTGATTCCAACTCTCAAAAATCACATTTGACAAGATCTATCTGAATATGTAAAAAAATTTAGGTTTACATGTAGTGATCTTGGACTAGTACTAAAAGAATGCTCTATAGGCATTTCTAGTCACTTTAATTGTATAAATAGTAATTTTAAACTTTATAAAATATGACCACCACTTTAAATCACATTCCCAAGTATTAGAATATGTGGTGATGACATGTGTCAACATGATCCCATATTTTAATTGGAGAATATTAAATCTTAAGTACTTTCATGAGTAGAAATTACTTTTCTAAAATAAAAAAGATAAGACTAGGTCTTTATTTCATGTGATGATTATGATGATGCTAGATCATCTAGTGTGAAACTTTGTGTGCCAAATAGAGGTAGTTAAGTATTGTTTGGTGATTGTGTACCTCGTATTCATTTATAGACACTAGTAATAACCAAAGCTACAAGGAAGAGGAGTACTACGAAGAAGAAGAAAACTTCAACCACTACACTACTCAAGGCAAGCATAACAATACAAGTTAACTATCCAAGCCTAACACTACAAGTTAACTATGCAAGCCTAACACTTGCAAGTTTCTTAAATATGCAAGCCATCCCAAATTGCAAGATAACCTATGCAAGATGCTTTAGGCATGCTTTGGTTATGCAACTTTGATTATACCAATCCCAAGTTTTACTTGCAAGCTTTATTCTTTTATTTATTTTACCCAAGTTCTTTACTTTGAGTTAGTGTTTTGTGAGTATTGGAAAAATAGTATAGATAGCATAAAGAGTATAAAATTAGGCCTAAGTAGTTATACTTAGCAACCATCAAGGGTATAAAACTAGAGTTAGATAGTTACACCTGATTAGCACCCCTCGTTAGTGAATACCCTCAACTTTAGTGGCTAGTGCTAAGCATAAAAGTTGATCACGTTAGCTGGGAATACTTGGCGAAAATTATTATGAAAACTTTGGAATGAAGATTCATTCTATTGAAATGTTTTGACATGTGTTATGAACACAAGATGATTTGATGATGAAAATGTTGAGGCATGGGCCTTGATCCTTTATAAAAACTGATGGCTGGGTTCGGAGGCGATACCATTCCAATTTTACTGTACAACCACAATACCTGAATTGGGTAGGGCTTTGACTAGAAGTTTATATGTCTTTGTATGGGTTCCCTTGTGGAAGAGGTTGGCTGAGGCTACCTCGTGATGACTGTCCACCTATGCAGTACCCAAGATGACAGATGGTCATGGTTGGGAGGACAAACTCATAGGGGAGGTGCCTATACTAGGGTGTGTAATTGAAAGGTTAGGATTGATTATCCGCATACTAAGTATGATGATTCAAGGTTGTCCCTGACAGATGTATCGAATGTTGTGGTGCAAGTGTACCACCTCTGCAGAGTGTCAAACTATTCGAATAGCCGCGTCTACTGTCATGGATAGTTGGAGTGGCCATACTGTTCTATTGTCAGATGCTTTCAAAATGACTTGTGAAATGAACTATGACTTTGACTTGACCACAACAGGGTTGTGAACATGAAAACTATGTTCCCACTTAGGTGTTGTAGAACATTAAACTAGTTTTCTTTACTTCTGAACTTAGTATGAAATAAACTTGGGATATTTGCAAATAAACCTAGAGCTTAGGATTCCTACTCGAACTACTTTACTTGTTAGTGATAGTTTGCGAGTACTTAAAGAGTACTCATGGCTTTGTACCTGGCTATTCCCATGGCCAGACTATGAGGAGAACTACCATGATGATGGACAACAGGAGGTGTATGAAAACTAGGATCCTCTTCCATCGTCAGCATTGCCTGTGACCTTGAAGATGAAGCCCCGCTATGTTTAGTTTCTGCTGCATTGATTGTATTAAAACTGGATCATGAGATCTTTTATTTGTAAGACCTTTATTATGGTTTCTATTGGATGATGTACTGTGGTACCAATTCTGTTATGTCTTGCAAAAATGGTAATCCTGGGATTGCGAGGTATGGCATAACAGGCATCTGGGATTAAAAATCCGGGTGTTGTTAGAAGGTATTGCCCTTCTCCTTAATAAACTTATAGTTGTCTAGCTTAACGCTTTTCCTTTCCATGTTGTTATATCTCAGAGTATCTGAGAAAATTTTGCTCGCAGAAAAAAAATCCAAGACAGTGTTCCCATGCCGGATCTGATGGAACATTTTCTCGAACAAGCATGGCAACACCAGCTCGAGCTCTAAAAGGAGTGAAACAAGGTGACCCCGCTTCAGCAGCAGATCCTTGAGATGGAGCAGAAACACAAAGCTGAGGCCGAGTGGTTGCGCGAGGGATTTGTAGAGAACATGGCCAGCTTTCGAGTAAGATCAAAAAGATGGATGAGCTTCTCAAGGAGAGCGAACTGATGATAACCTCAGCCCATCAAGATCTTGAAGCCCTCCGTGCCAAGTCCAAGACCTGGCAATCCAAACCCGGCAGCGTTAACTCTTTCATCGGTAGTGAGTCCTTACCCTTTTTCGCTATATTCCTATTTTCGACACTGCCGTTTTTGTCACCTCTTGATGATTTGTCCTTTCCTTGCAGAAAACTTTCCAGAAGCCAACATGTTTGCCCTTAGGGCTATGCAGAAGGTTCGGTCTAAGTCTGGTGAGCCGGCAGATCCAAACAGCGAAGTACCATTGACGAACATCTCACTACACTCTCTGATCGCATGACAACTCTGAAATCTTGCGGGGTTGATCTGCTCAGGGCTAGGATTCACATCTTTAGGATGATGTGGCCTGATGAAGATCCTTCCCAACTCATTGAACCACTCGCAGCGAGACTCATGCTTTCGGAGGATCGGAGGGATCAGTGGCACGAGTCGGACGACTAGGATGCAGCAGACAAGGCTCTATCCTTTGTTCGGTCTTGGTATGAGTATATCAATCTGGATGTGCTGCAAAACCTGAGAGCTGATGGCAAGTGGACCCATGATCCGGAACTCAGCAAGAAGCGCTAGGATAGGGCTTATGCTATGATCGAATACACCAATGTTCTCACTTGGTGTGATGGACCTAGCTTTCTTGACTCTACCGAGTCAGTCGAAGAAGTTGATGAAGAAGTTGATGTTGATAGTGAAGACACTGAGTCAGGTGTGCCTGCCAAGGGCGATACGCCTGATTAGGCTGCAACCAATGATGCACTGAGTTCCAAGCTTGACGAATCGTCTCCGAGTCCAGCTATCTCTTAAGGTGGAGAAAAAACACTTAAGTTTCATGACATCCCGGGTATTCTGGGTGCAATGATGTCTACGCACTTCTATTATTATAGACAGTTGTTGGGCCTCCAAGTGCAGAGGTTTGTAGAATAGCAGCAAGTTTCCCTTAAGTGGATTACCCAAGGTTTATCGAACTCAGGGAGGAAGTGGTCAAAGGTATCCCTCTCAAGCAACCCTGTAATCAAGATACAAGAAGACTCTTGTGTCCCTAAAACACCCAACACACTTGTCAGGTGTATAGGTGCACTAGTTCGGCGAAGAGATAGTGAAATAAAAGTGGTAACAGTGCCAGAAAAGAGCTTTTTACGGAGAGGAAAAGACTAGAAGCAAGCAAACATGTAACCGATCTAGTTGTAAATGGTGTTTCAATGTTTAGCAACAAGGACTAGGTATCATACTTTCACTAGTGAACACTTTCTCATATAAATTTATTCTCTTCATGATACTACTTGTAGAGGTCCCAACCTGATAAGGTAGAGATCCCTGTGTTTACAGTGCTAGTCCCTGGATCGAGTAGCTAGCACCCACAGTTTAAGATGTAATATCAAGGAACAAAGGTCATATTACAACTTATAACCAGGTATAAAATAATTTCATTACATCTTACATAGCTCAAATGGCTATTCTGAATACAATGCAGCAGATAATTCTATAAGCATGGGGTCCTTCATCTTCATGTGCCATAGACAATCATGTTGGTTGTAGACTTGTAATCCCTACTCAACAAACTTCACTAACATAAAAGAAACCTGCAACATAATAAGTTACAACCACAAGGGTCAATACATTTGAATTGTATTGGCAAGTGATATCATATTGATATGGAGAATCTTACATCTACATGAATATATGGCTAAGTGGAGTTTTGGCTAGCCTTTGCATAAAACAAGAAAATAGTTTTATCTTTTTCAAAACATTTCATCACACAATGGCACACTTGATACACACTAGGTGCTTCCCTTGGGATGAGGAGATTCTTGATCATTTCAATGTCTTTGATGCTCAAAATGTCCATTACCGGGGACACGGCTAAGTACTTAGGTTTTACCCTCTCGAGAGGTGGTGCACTTTTCCCACAAGACTCGACATGCATCGAGACGAGACTTTTCAAAAACAATCCCTCAGATCAGCACAGACGCTTTCCATCCTATCATCACTACTACCAACTGTCTGCATGTCTGAGTTCTTGCAACCTACTTGGTCAAGGCAGAGCCCATATACCATGTGGCTGCACTGGAAGCTGCTCAAAACAAAACATCTCAAATCTCTTTGTTCCTGGGTGGCCATCCACAAGTGTGATACACAAGATAAACCATAGACATGGGCATTGTTTAACCACTCAACACAAACTATTCTCACCATTCCACCCAGGTGATTCATTCACTTAGTTGTTTTATTAATCAAAAACTTAGTCATAGACTTTGCATAACATCATAGCATGAATACTCCACCTTTGAATTCTAATAGCTAGGCTAATCATACTAGCATAACTTGTCTCTTGACTTAGGAAGATTCCTACCAAGATATATTCTATAGGATCTACTATAGCATAGCAATATATAAAATTAGTCCTATCATGCATACTACAAAAATATCACTAATGCAATACTGAAAAGATAGGACTTTTGATGACCAAAGTATCACGTGCCTTTTTAGTAGAGAATCTAGGTACTCTCCTTATCTTGTAATGTTCAAACTCCTCAATGTTCACTACAATTCAATCAAGCAAAGAACACATTCAAAACTAACACACAAACAATTAACAAAACAATAAAACAAGGAAATACATGCAAGCATGCAAAAAGGTTGTTTTATTGAAAAAGTGGTTTCTAACAAGGCTCTAAACATTTCAAAATACCTACTGGTCTTTTATAAAAGTGGGAATTCATTTAAAATCAAGTTAGTGAAAATAGGCCTTTTAAATCATTTTTGTTTTGCTAGAAATGCTTTTATTCAATGGAATAATTTCTAGTGTTAGCCAAATATATTTTTAAATTCAAATGTTAGTGTTTATGGTCAGAGGGTTCAAAACAAACCATTTTCAAAAGGTTTCACTCAAAAATCATTTTAGAACAATTTTTATACTCAAAATAGTCCTAAAAATGTCTTTGCATAAAAAACAATTTTTCTAGAATCAAATGACTAAACCAGGGCCATAGTTGCAAAGTACACATTTTTCTAAATCCATTTATATAAAATTTGTATTTTTTGGACATACAGATCAAAAGTTATGATTTTTGCAAGTTCAAACATCTAAAATCATTTATTGGAATTTTATCTGAACTTAACTGGCCACGTGTCTTAATATTACTGGTCGATACCGCTTCGGGTGGATCGAGCTACATAGGCCACTAGATCTAATTAGCATCACCCGGCGTAGATCAATCAATACCCCATCGTTAAATCATCTAATCTACACGCTAGGTTCTAGATCTAATGGTGCCAGAACGCTAGGTCTTACACGGGCGGCGCTGCTGGCGAGCTGCGGCAGCGGCTCTGGTGGCGGTGGTCCAGCGATTCTAGGGGGCAAGGGAGAGGGTGCAGGGTGTTACCTATTCACGGGGTCATCGTGGTGCTCAAGGTGGTCGTAGGAGGGGCAGGGGCGCACGGGATCGATGGGGATTCCTCGCCGGAGTCGGGATCATCGTCGGGCAGTCACGGGCGTCGTCGGAGGCGAGTACCTGGGATGCAAGAGAGTAAGCCAAAACATCAGGGAGATGTGCACGGATGCAAGGGTCACGGGGAAAATTACCAGAGGGCAAGGGGTGCAATGAATCGTCGGTAACTTCTCACCGGAGTTGAGGCAGACGACGGTGGCGTGTAGGCAAGGTTGTCGCCGAGCGTTAGGGGCTCGCCCGAGCAAACAGAAGCTGCTGGTAGGTGTGCACGACAATGGCGGGCAGGTCTACGTGAGCTAGGGGCAAGGGGAGGTCTGAGCATGCCGGAATCGATGCCGGAGCACGTCGGAGTCAGAGGTGGTGTGAGCGGAAATTCGAGCAGCCTAGGGGCTCATTGGTGCGGGGAAGTGGGTGAAATGGAGAGGAGGGGAAGGCATTTAAGTGAGCGTGATCGAGGGGTGGAATTACTGCGGCAATTAAACAAATTTATGTGAATTCAATCAGACAGAAACGGTAGAGGGGTGGAAAGAACTGGTCTTGCGCAGGTGAAGACGACGAGGTGACGTGGACGTGTGTCCATGTGGTCAGTGGGGGTGCGGGTATGGGTGCGGGTGAAAAATAAATCTGCGGGGGGGGGGGGGGAAGAGAGAGCCGGGTGGGCTGGTTTGTTGGGCTTGCTGTTGGGCCTGGGTTGCTAAGTGTTCTTTTCCATTATTTTTTTCTCCTTATCTTTTTCCTTTTTTCTGTTTATATTTCGTGTTTTTATTTGAATCAATTGATTCAAACCTCTTTTTAAATTCAAACCTCCACCATCCTTTTCAGTAGGTTTAAACCAAAATTTGAGTTGATTAAAATAGTCCACTTTGCAATAATCCAAATATTTTACTTGTGATTTAATAATTATTTAAGTGAGGCAATTTGTCTTATTCAAATAAAATTGAATATGGTTCATAAACCCATATAATTTTATTTAAATAATCTTTTATTCCTTTATTTTATTTGAATTACTTTTATTCCATTTGCTTATGGATTTTTCTAAGATTTAAATTGTGTTTTAAACAATTCTTATTTATTTAATTCCTTATTTATCTTATAAAAACCATATCTTTTATTTATAGTTCCAAAATTGGTGATTCCAATTTGTATAATTTTATTTAATATTTATTTATGCTTTTAGGATTACTTTGCTCAAAATTTGGTATTGATTTTTGTTAGGAGCTTTTAGTAACTTTGGAATTACTTTCTTTTATCTTATTAAAATCATAGGTTTTTATCCATGGCTTCAAATTGAGTGAAACCAATTTCCATAGGTTTGTAATATTTTTTTACCATTATTAGTCATTTTAGGAATGTTTGTTGCTAAATTTTTATATGGAACAAAGCCATAGTCTTAGATTGATCTTGGAGATGATTTCTTTCGTTAGGGTTTTGGTTCAACTTTTCCAAGTGCTTTATATTCAAGGTACATCCATTTATGAATGCATTTGATTCTTACAAAATTTGTTTGTTGCGTTTTCATTCAAATTTTGTTCAAGTAGGGTTTTGATGTTTCCATTTAGAAGCAAAAAGTTTCTTTTCACCCTAAATTTGAACATTTGTTTCTTTTGTTTGTTTATTTTTCACATTTCAAAATTTGGAAAATTTTGGGATGTGACAGACTACCACCCTTAAAATGAATCTCGTCCCGAGATTCGAGAAGGATAGACAACAAATTGGCTTTAGGACAACTAGGGTACTACCACCCTTAAAAAGATTTTAACTAGATTGCATCTTGGTTTACTTGGTGTCTTGATGTAACTTCTCTGGATAGTTGTTTGCATAGTGTCCTTTGTTACCACATTTGAAACATGTGACAAGGTTGATGTCCCTCACATGTTTGCTTGTCTTGTTCTTCTCCTCTTCTAGACAATGTGATGCATAATGGCCTAGATTTTTGCATTTGTTGCACATCACTTGGCTAATGTCTTCTTTTATCTTTGGTATCACTACCTCTTGTTTGTTTTCTTGGCCCTTCTTCTTTTCTGGACATTCCTTAGCATAGTGTCCCATCTCTTTGCAATTGTAAAATTGCTCCTAGCTAATGTCTTTCTTGCTGGGGTTGGGGCGTTTCTTCTTGTCCTTGTGTTTCTCCAAAGCTAGGAGTGATCTTAGTTCATGTTCCTCATATTTCACCACAAAGGTGGGAAAGATTCCTTGGTTCTTAGAACGGTTCCTAGGATAACATCCACGTTTCCTCTTTTGTCCACCATAGTGGGTTACAATGTATGGAGGTGCATACAGAGATTTGACTTTGTCTTCATCCTTCTTGGTTGAGGTTGTACCTTCATGAATGTTTCCAAATACTTGGTGTTTTACATTCTTAGCTTGATGTTTCATATGTTAAACTATAGGATATATATGGCATTGGACAGGGACATGATCATTTCCTTCACATAGGAAACATGTTACTTGAGATGTGGAGCATTGTCTAGTTGGATGTTTCTCTTCACAATTAGGACATTGGTCAATGTGCTCTTTATAAGTGTGTCCTATGTCTCCACAGATTTTGCAGGCTTGGGTTCCTTCTATAATATCATCCTTGATATCATTGTTGTCACAATCTCTTTGGGAAGGGTTCCTTCTCATGTTGATCATCTGATTTTTCATCCTTTGCAACAATTGAGATTGGGATTCCAAGAACTTTAGCATGGTTGGGTCTAACTCAATGTTGTTGGCTAAAAACTGAGTTGTCACTTGATTCAACTAGTCTTGGGTTGCTAGCAGTTGTTCTGTCATGTGCATCTCTAGGTTGTTGTTACCATCCTTGATGTTGGAGTTGTGGTCTCTTGGAGAAGTCATCTGCTTGAGTTGGATTGGGATTAGAGATTAGGAAAAAATATTTCTATAGGAAGAATTATACTCACACACAAAAAATCACACAAAGCAATGTGCAAGAAATCACAATCATGCATTCCACCCAAACAACATGATTCAAGCATATTTTAGTCAACAAAATATTTTTGCTACACCAGATAAGTTGGTGTGGTCAATAAATGATCAGCAAGTCGATTTAAACTAAACACTAGTATGGTGGTCCAGGTAAACCTTTTAAACTACCTGCTGAATCCATGAGCAGGCAAGAGACAAACTGGCAAACTGAAACATCTTTACGGGGTTCACTTGAGATCATTCCATCCTTCTTAGTTGTTACATCATGAACAAGATCATGTTATCCTTGGAAGAAATTCTTGCATCTTGGTCACAAAGTTCAAAGGTGATGTTGGTTCCTCCTAAGTTGTGTTTCTTTAGTCTCCAAGTCTTGAGTATTATTCTTATCTCATTTGAAGTCCTTAATGCTGTCAAATTTGAAGTCCTTGGTGAAACTAAAGTTGAAGTCATTGGTGATGGTGAAGTCCTTTCTCATGTTGAAGTTTTTGTCCATCAAGTAGAAAAGGAAGAGATGTAGAATTAAAACAAAATGCTGATGAAAGAGTTTACAATATTGTTTGTAAATAATTTTGAACAAATACAACTCTTATTTTTCTAAGGGGTTTTGTCCAATCCTAGGGTTACAATCCTACAAGCAACACAATGCTCTGATACCATCTATAGAGGTCCCAACCTGATAAGGTAGAGATCCCTGTGTTTACAGTGCTAGTCCCTGGATCGAATAGCTAGCACCCATAGTTTAAGATGTAATATCAAGGAACAAAGGTCATATTACAACTTATAACCAGGTATAAAATAATTTCATTGCAACTTACATAGTTCAAATGGCTATTCTTAATACAAAGTAGCAGATAATTCTATAAGCATGGGGTCCTTCATCTTCATGTGACACAGGCAATCATGTTGGTTGTAGACTTGTAATCCCTACTCAACTAACTTCACTAACATCAAACAAACCTGCAACATAATAAGTTACAGCCACAAGGGTCAATACATTTGAATTGTATTGGCAAGTGATATCATATTGATATGGAGAATCTAACATCTACATGAATATATGGCTAAGTGGAGTTTTGGCTAGACTTTGCATAAAACAAGTTTTCCCAAACCTTAGAAAATAGTTTTCTCTTTTTCAAAACATTTCATCACACAATGGCACACTGGATACACACCAGGTGCTTCCCTTGTTCACCCAACAAGTTTTAACTTAGAGAAATTGGGATGAGGATATTCTTGATCATTTCAATGTCTTTGATGCTCAAAATGTCCATTACCGGGGGCACGTCTAAGTACTTAGGTTTTACCTCTCGAGAGGTGGTGCACTTTTCCCACAAGACTCGACATGCATCGAGACGAGACTTTTTAGAAACAATCCCTCAGATGAGCACAGACGCTTTCCATCCTATCATCACTACTACCAACTGTCTGCATGTCTGAGTTCTTGCAACCTAGTTGGTCAAGGGAGAGCCCATATACCATGTGGCTGCACTGGAAGCTTCTCAACACAAAACATCTCAAATCTCTTTTTTCTTGGGTGGCCATCCACAAGTGTGATACACAAGGTAAACCATATACATGGGCCTTGTGTAACCACTGAACACAAACTATTCTCACCATTCCACCCAGGTGATTCATTCACTTAGTTATTTTATTAATCAAAAACTTAGTCATAGACTTTGCATAACATCATAGCATGAATATTCCACCCTTGAATTCTAATAGCTAGGCTACGCATACTAGCATAACATGTCTCTTGACTTAGGAAGATTCCTACCAAGATATATTCTATAGGATCTACTATAGCATACAATGTATAAAATTAGTCCTATCATGCATACTACAAAAATATCACTAATGCAATATTGAAAAGATAGGACTTTTGATGACCAAAGTATAATTTCCCTTTTTAGTAGAGAATCTAGATACTCTCCTTGATCTTGCAATGGTCACACTCCTCAATGTTCACTACAATTCAATCAAGCAAAGCACACATTCGAAACTAACACACAAACAATTAACAAAACAAAACAATAAAACAAGGAAATGCATGCAAGCATGCAAAAAGGTTGCTTTATTGAAAAAGTGGTTTCTAACAAGGCTCTAAACATTTCAAAACACCTACTGGTCTTTTATAGAAGTGGGAATTCATTTCAAATCAAGTTAGTGAAAATAGGCCTTTTAAATCATTTTTGTTTTGCTAGAAATGATTTTATTCAAAGTAATAATTTCTAGTGTTAGCCAAATATATTTTTAAATTCAAATGTTAGTGTTTATGGTCAGAGGGTTCAAAACAAACCATTTGCAAAAGGTTTCACTCAAAAATCATTTTTAGAACAATTTTTATACTCAAAATAGTCCTAAATATGTATCTGCATAAAAACCAATTTTTCCTGAAGAAAATGACTAAACCAGTGCCGTAGTTACAAAGTACACATTTTTCCAAATCCATTGATATAAAATTTGCAATTTTTGGACATACAGATCAAAAGTTATGATTTTTGCAAGTTCAAACATCTAAAATCATTTTCTGGAATTTTATCTGAACTGAACTGGCCACGTGTCTTAATATTACTGGTCGATACCGCTTCGGGTGGATCGAGCCAGGAGCGAACCCAAGTGTAGATGAGTGGGGGCCTATGCCCTCACTCAAAAATTCAAATTCCTTTAGAATTTACTCATATTTAGGATAAATTTCTTCATATTTTACAAATTTATGGAAGGAATGCCCCCAGTCACTTCATTTCCCCCCACTCCTATTTTTTTCTGGGTCCGCCCCTGGATGGAGCGACACAGGCCGTTAGATCTAATTAGCATCGCATGGCGTAGATCAATCCATACCCCTTCGTTAAGTCATCTAATCTATACCCTAGGATCTAGATCTAACGGTGCCAGAACGCTAGGTCATAGACAGGCGGCGCTGCTGGCGAGCTGCAGCGGTGGCGGCAGCTCTGGTGGCGGTGGTCCAGTGATTCTAGGGGGAAAGGGAGAGGGTGCAGGGTGTTACCATGTTCGCGGGGTCTTCGCGGTGCTCAAGGTGGTCGTAGGAGGGGCAGGGGCGCACGGGATCGACGTGGATTCCTCGTCGGAGTCGGGCTCGTCGTCGGGCACGCACGAGCATCGTCGGAGGCGAGTACCTGGGATGCAAGCGAGTAAGGAAAAACATCAGGGAGATGCGCATGGGTGCAAGGGTCGCAGGAAAACTTACCAGAGGGCAAGGGGCACAATGAATCGTCGGCAACTTCTCGCCGGAGTTGAGGCAGACGACGGTGGCGTGCAGGCGAGGTCGTTGACGAGCGTCAGGGGCTCGCGCGAGCAAACAGAGGCTGCTGGAAGGTGCACATGACAATGGCGGGAAGGTTTGCGTGAGCTAGGGGCAATGGAAGGTCAAAGCTCGCCGGAATCGATGCCGGAGCACGTCGGAGTCAGAGGTGTGTGAGAAGAAATTCGAGAAGCCTAGGGGCTCATTGGTGTGGGGAAGTGGGGGGGAATGTAGAGGAGGGGAAGACGTTTAAGTGAGAGTGATCGAGGGGCGGAATCGCTGCGGCAATTAAATGAATTTACGCGAATTCAATCCACGCAGAAACGGTAGAGGGGGGAAAGAACTGGTCTTGCGCGGGTGAAGACGACGAGGTGACGTGGACGTGGGTCCATGTGGTCAGTGGGGGTGGGGGTGCGGGTACGGGTGCTGGTGAAAAAGAAATTTGCGCGGGGGGGGGGGGGGGAGGGGGGGGGGGAGAGCCGGGTGGGCTGGTTTGTTGGGCTTGCTGTTGGGCCTGGGTTGCTGGGGGTTCTTTTCCATTGTTTTTTTCTTCTTATATTTTTCCTTTTTTGTTTATATTTCCTGTTTTTATTTCAATGAATTGATTCAAACCTCTTTTTAAATTCAAACCTCCACCATCCTTTTCAGTAGGTTTAAACCAAAATGTGAGTTTATTAAAATAGTCCACTTTGGAATCATCCAAATATTTTACTTGTGATTTAATAATTATTTAAGTGAGGCAATTTGTCTTATTCAAATAAAATTGAATATGGTTCATAAACCCATATAATTTTATTTAAATAACCTTTTATTCCTTTATTTTATTTGAATTACTTTTATTCCATTTTCTTATGGATTTGGCTAAGATTTAAATTGTCTTTTAAACAATTCTTATTTATTTAATTCCTTCTTTATCTTATAAAATCCATATCTTTTTATTTATAGTTCCAAAATTTGTGATTCCAATTTATATAATTTTATTTAATATTTATTTATCCTTTTAAATCATTTTAGGATTACTTTGCTCACAATTTGGTATTTATTTTGGTTAGGAGCTTTTATTAACTTTGGAATTACTTTCTTTTCTCTTATTAAAATCATAGGTTTTTATCCATGGCTCCAAATTGAGTGAAACCAATTTCCATGGGTTTGTAATATTTTTGTTTACCATTATTAGTCATTTTAGGAATGTTTTTTGCTAAATTTTTATATGGAACAAAGCCATAGTCTTAGATTGATCTTGGAGATGATTTCTTTCATTAGGGTTTAGGGTTTTGGTTCAACTTTTCCAAGTGCTTTAAATTCAAGATACATCCATTTATGAATGCATTTGATTCTTACAAAAAAAATTGTTGCCTTTTCATTCAAATTTTGTTCAAGTAGGGTTTTGATGTTTCCATTTAGAAGCAAAAAGTTTCTTTTCACCCTAAATTTCAACATTTGTTTCTTTTGTTTGTTTATTTTTCATATTTCAAAATTTGGAAAATTTTGGGATGTGACACTACTCTTAACTACTCTCTGGTTGGACACTCTAATCCATGGTAGGGCTATAACAACACACCTCAAAGTCTGCTTTCCCCATCTTGATAACCCCACACTGTCACCTTGAGCGCTAGATGGTTCCAACAAACACCACAATTTTATAAAGACATCCAACTCCAAATATAAATCATGATAAATATATATGTAATCTAGCCTAAGTGCCACACACGGTGTGCACGCAGTCACATTCACACACATGGGGAAACATAGATCTATTAAAGAACAGTGAGTATTTATGTAGACTCTAGCCTAAGTGCCACCACGGTATGCACGCTGTCACTTTCACACACGTGGGGAGAGCAGAGATCTATTGAAGCACTTGAATAGCAAAGTAGATCTACTTGATTACAAAGCTCATGATCTCATAAATATCACACATAGAGAGAGCGATGAACACATAGCTACCGGTAGATCCCTTAGCCTCGAGGAAGAACTACTCCCTCCTCATCATGGGAATCATCAACGGTGATGAAGATGGCGATGGAGATCGTTGGAGATGGTGGTGGAGATCGAAGGAGATGGCTTCAGGGGAACTTCCTCGTCCCGGCAGGGTGCCGGAACAAAGACTTTCTGGCCCACGAATCGCCCCTTCGGTTGCGGCGGTGCTATGGAACTTTTCGTGGCTTTCTCCTAGATTATTTAGGGTTTTGAGTTGGGGGCTTCTTATAGGCGAAGAAGGCAAGGTCAGTGGAGGCCCATGGGGCCCACACCCTCTGGTGGCATGGCCAGGGTGGGCCCGCCCCACCCTAGGGTGTGGCCACCCTGGTTCCCTACTCTGTCTCTGCTTTGATTTATATCGATCCGAGAAAAATATGAAGATTGGCTTTTGTCATTTCCAATCTCGAGAATATTCATTTTTTAGCTTTCTAAAACCAAAAATAGTAGAAAACAGGCAACTGACACTATGGCATCTTGTCAATAGGTTAGTTCCAGAAAGTGTATAAAAATACCTCAAAGTGTAGACAAAAAACAAGACAAATGATATAAAACAACCATGGAGCATCAAAAATTATAGATACGTTTATGACGTATCAAGCATCCCCAAGCTTAACTCCTACTCGTCCTCGAGTAGGTAAGTGATAAAAAGAATAATTTTTGAGGTGACATGCACCATCACAATATTTGATCAAACATTTGCAAAGCATTGAAAGCTGGGATCAAAGTACTCTAAACATGAGCATGAAAGATGGGGTTCTAACAATACGACAAAGTAACTATGCATGCAACATGAAAGGTTACAAACAAAGATCATGAATAACAATGCACTGAAAGACGTTTGTTTGTTTCATATAGAAAACATAGCTGTCAACACCCGGATTTTTAATCCCAGATGCCTGTTATGCCATACATCGCAATCCCAGGATTACTATTTTTGCGAGACATAACAGAATTGGATACCACAGTACATCATCCATTATAAACCATACATAAGGTCTTACACAAATAAGGATCTCATGATCCAGTTCTTAATACAACACAAGCAGCGGAAATACGTAATAATAACGGTAGCATAGGCGAAGCTCCATCTTCGGGGTCACAGGCAATGCTGACGATGGGAGATGATCCTAGTTGCCGTAACCTTCCTGGGGTCCATCCTCCTGATACTCCTCTTCATAGTCTGGCCATGGGAATAGCCAGGGACAAAGCCATGAGTACTCTTTAAGTACTCGCAAACTAATACTAACAAGTGAAGGGGTTTTTTGTAGTAGGACACTAAGCTCTATGGTTGTTTTGCAAAAGGCCAGATTTACCTCTACTAAGTTCAGAAGCAAGAAAAGCTAGTTGAAATTTTATAACACCTAAGGGGGAACTTGTATTTCATATCACAACTCTGTTGTGGTCAAGTCAAAATATCGATCCATTTCACAAGTCATTTTGAAAACATCTGACGGGGGAACAGTATGGCCACTCCAACTGTCCATAACCGTGGACGCGGCTATTTGAATAGTTTGACACTCTGCAGAGATTGTACACTTTCACCACAACATTCGATACATCCGTCAGGAACAAATCCTGAATTCACCACACTCAGTATGGGGATAATCAATCCTAACCTTTCAATTACACACCCTAGTATAAGCACCTCTCCTGTGAGTTTGGCCTCCCAACCATGACCAACTTTCATCTTGGGTACTGCACAGGTGGACAATCTTCACAAGGTAGCCTCAGCTCAAACCTTGGCCGTGAGGGAACCAATACTAAGGTATATAAGTTTCCAGTCAAGCCCTACCCAATCTTTGGGTATTGTGGTTGTACGGTAAAATTGGAATGGTATCGCATCCAGATAACCATCAGTTTTATAAAGGGCTAAGGCTCATGCCTTAACATTTTCATCATCCAAATCATCTGAGGTTCGGAAACACATGTCAAAACATCTCAATAGAATGATCCATCATTCCAAGGTTTTCATAACCATTTTCCACCAAGTATTCCCATCTAAAGTTGATCAAGTTTTATTCTTAGCACTAGCATCTACAAGTGGGGGTAAGTAATAATGAGGGTTGGTAAACTAGTGGAGTTTAGCTAAATTCAATCTCATGCCTTAGGATGACAACAAGATGATCTAGCTTAGGCCAAAATTTATGCTCTTTATGCAACCTTCAATTATCTTTCTAGAATCTCCCATTCACTTAAGTAAGCTCTAAGTAATAGCTTTGATAAAGAAATAAAGTAGAAAGATTGCAAGTAAAACTAGGATTGGGTTATCAAGTGAGTATGATCACATATGCTTAAGGCATATGGTTGGCATGGTAACAAGCAAGTATTTGCTTGCATCAGTATTAGTATAAGCTTGCTAATTGAATAGCTTGCAGGTATTGGCTTGCTCAATCAACTAGTAGTATTAGGCTTGCATAGGTCAACTTGATTAGTAAGGCTTGCCTTGTGCAGAGTAGTGGTTGAAGTTCTCCTCGGCTTCTTCTTCATAGTATCCTCCTTCCTCCTCGTATCCTTGGTCGGTACTAGCGTCTACGAATAAATACGAGGTACACAATCACCAAACAATACTTAACTACTTTCAATCATCACACAAAGGTTTTCTATAGATGATCTAGCATCGTCACTAACATTACAAGATTAAAGCACTTGCATTATTTATTTTATTTTTAGAAAAGTAATTTCTACTCATTGAAAAACTACTTAAGATTTAATATTCTCCAAACCAAACATGGGATCATGTTGACACATGTCATCACCACATATTTCAGTACAGGGGAATGTGATTTAAAGTGGTGTCACAATTTAATAAGGTTTAACCTTTTTATTTTAAATAAATAAAGTGAATAGAAATGCCTATGTGGCATTCTTTTATTACATGAACATTATTTGTGTAAGTAAACCAATATGTTTTTATATATTCTGAAAGGTATGATCAAATGTGATTTTGAGAGTTGGAATCAACTCAAAAGCTATTATGGTTTAATTTTGAAAAATGTTTGAATGCAGAAAAGCTTCTGCCTTGTTATTTTTACCAAGGTTAATCTATAGATTCAAATGATTTGAATCCAACGGTCATGGATTAAGCATTTCAATATATTTCTAACAAAATTGGTTTCATTCAATTTGGTGCACTGAATCGAGCTGGGTTGATTTTTGAAACTAGGTACATAACTATGTTTGAACTTAAAAAGAAAAAGCTAAATTCAAACGAGTGGGCTGCGCGTGAAAGGTTAACGGGCCGGCCCAGTGTCACTCCGTGGCGCGGGGCGCAACTGACAGGGGGGTCTACTGGTCAATGACTCTTAACACGCGAAGCGGTACAGGGCCATGTGGTGCGTTGGATTAGAATGAAGATCGATGGCTGAGGGTCGTCGTTGACGATGAACTAGTCACCGACGATCTCGAACCCTAGCGGCTCAGTGGGGGTCGTGGGAGGCTCACCGGGGCTCAGGCCAAGGTCGGCGATGCGGGCGAACGACGAAGTCGACGATGGCGAACTCAAGGGTGGTCGCGGTAGCTCCTGGGGTGGACGAAATCGATGGCTTCCTTCTCCTCCAGAGGCGGCAGACTCCGGTGAAATTTCGGCGATGCGCTGCTCGCCTTGCTCCGGGAATGAGGTGGGATGGTTCTGGGTGAGTGGGGAGTGAGATGGTGTGCTTCAATCGGCTGGGGGTGGCCTCCTTTTATAGGCTCGACGGCGAGACCGAGAGGGATGGGCAGGCGACGGTGGCGACACGGCTACGGGTGGCTAGAGGCATGGCCGAGGGTGGCGATCGATCGGTGGTCTCCTGGCGATGCTCTAAGGTGTAAATGCGCTTGTAGGGGCGGTGGCAAATGGTCGGGAATGCTCGGTGCTCTGCGAGGCAGAGGCGGCGAACTCTGCGGCGAGCGGTGGCTACGGGGTACGGGCGGTGAAATGGGCATGTCTGGCGGTCTCCTGGGACGGTGGGGTGCATGCTGGAGGGCAGCGAGGGCTCGAGGTGGTCAGGTTGCGTGGGAACGGAGCATGCTCTGCGGTGCGCGTCAGCATGGTCGACAGCGGCACAGGCACGGCGTTCCTGGCGGTTTTGGTTGCTGTCTGCGAGGCAGGGCTGGTCGAGAGGGGGCGGTGAAGCATGGGTTACCTCCCAGACAAGGTTGGCACAGCTAGTTCTTCCCCTAGCTTGCTATCCACTCTGGGGTGACATGGGTGCTCTCGGGCTGTTCACCATTGATGATATTAGCAAGCTTACAGTGGGGCTAGGGCTTAGTTAAGTTTGCTAGTTGATCTACTGAGGTTGCTGTGAGCTAGAGAGGGAACCAGTTAGGCCCAAAACACTGCTCCCAATAGTGTTTTGATTTTGTTTGATTTGCATCTACAACCTGTTTGATGAAATGGCCGCATGAACTCAAGTTTTGAATTTTGAAATTATTTTTGGTGGGTGTGCTAGGCATGTGCTGGTGAGTCTGTAGATGCTTGGGTTTTGAAAGTTGAGTTGGTTTGAGGGGTTTTTGAAAAAGTGGGATCTTCCCATATGAAATAGATTCAATTTTAAACTGTCATATAAACTATGCATTTGAATGTTTCTGGATGATCACAAAGTGGGCCTTGGTACCTTGTTATGAGTACTATCAGTGGGTGCAAAGATCTATACATGTTTCTGTTAAGTTCTGAAAGTTAGAGATAGCCAAAGTAGGCATGGGAGTTAAATTGGCAAAAGTGACCATTCACTTAATTTGATGGTTTTGATTTGTTTGTCTTTAGGAAAAGTTTGGGGATTGTTTAGATGATGTTTATTTCACCTAAGAATCATTTTACAAGCAAAGAAACACATAATTATGGCACTTCAAAAGAATCCACATTTTAATGCACACTCATATGAATGCTTTCATATTTTTAATCTGAAAAGTTTTTGTTAACCTTAAATTTGGTGATTAGATTTTGATGATTCTAGTTTAATATTTTTGGGATGTTACAATAGCATAGTGGCATTCAGCTTGTACCTCATGGAGTAGCAAATAAATGCATAGTACACCTTCAAAGTTCATAAGAGTTACCAGATACAAATAGTTCAAGAATAAGCAATATCAACGTTATGAATCAATCAATAAGTTTTGTGACAATGCACATAGAACTAAGAATGACAACTATGCTCTCTTAATTGGTGCAAAAAGATAGAAAGTGGAGACTCAATATAAAAGTGGAAGAAAGGCCCTTCACAGGGAAGCAGGGATTTCAAGTTTCATAAAGAGCTTCCAAAAATCATGGTACTTGTTAGCTTTCAGCTCTCATTGCCCCTATCATAAGTATCTTAAATTGAAAAATATGGAGTATATGCTTAACAAAGTATAAGTTGACAATCTCATGTCCCTTGAGTACGAGGGTCGCTCCTCATGCTACTCAACTTTAGTTACCAGTAAGTTCTTGTCATAGTAAGTACATGTGTATCATAGAGAACCGTCAACGGGGTACCCCTTTCCCCATGACATAGGATCTATCCCATATCAAAATGACAAGGCAAGCAGACAATGAGCATCTCAGCAATCTTCTTATTTACCATGGGAAAATGGTGCTTTTTTCTCTCTTTCCTCTTTTCTCATCTTTTTTTTATTTTTCTCAATCTATTTTTTCTCTCTCTCTCTCTTTTTTTATAAGAAGAATGCTTCATAGATTGCTCACTATGGTGATGCTGCAGGTTTCCACCATGATTAGGCATGGCTTAGGCTAGCGGCTCCTGCATTTCTCTAACACACATACATAACTCCATGGACTTACAAGGTCCCCTTTTATTTCACACCGACGACATCCACAAACAAAAGATCATGATATCAACTGGGTACAATGTACAGGTGCAATGTTGAAAGCGTTCCCCATGACAGCATGGTTCTGCTAATTCCCAACTTATAAGTGCAAGCATATACAACATAGATGACACAATGGTTCAAGTTTATTAGGGGCAAGAAAAATAAAGTGTGCCATCAAGTTTGTGAGAGCTTTAATCACTAACTTTCTCATAACATGTTTAATTTGGAAGATAGAGAAAGCAAGAATATACTTGGAATGGTGTAAAACACCATGCATAGGAATTTATAGTGGACACTTTGGAATAACTTGGTTTCTTGGGAGTTGGATGCATGAGTAGATCTTACTCAATACAAGTGGAGTCTACCAAAATACTGGGAGCGACCGACTAAGAGAGCAATAATGGCCATAATCATGCAGAGTGACAAAACATTATTAATCAAAGCATAAAGTAGTACCACAAGTCAAAAAATAAATGACCATAGAGGCTAAGGTGACTGGTTCATAGTCATAACATGGTGTGAGCATGTGCCAAGTCAACCCAATCAAAGCATCAAATGAGAATACCACAATACTATGCTTTTGTATGC
The DNA here is from genome assembly GCA_916181665.1 of Avena sativa. Lineage (NCBI taxonomy): Eukaryota > Viridiplantae > Streptophyta > Magnoliopsida > Poales > Poaceae > Avena > Avena sativa. The sequence goes on from OV702296.1 coordinate 228,068,965, forward strand.
TAAAACAATGCATGATTCTTTCAAGGCACATTAAGCAATCTCAATTGTTTGAAACAAGTCATGCTACAGAAATAATCACTAAGAATAAGGTCAAAGAAACATCTAGGATGACATGATAAATTCTAAGCCACAGTCAAGACAAGCTTCCTTTTGTACCACTATAAGCATGAAACTTTTTACTCTTTTCCAACACTAATCGACTTATTTGAAACAACTCACAAAGATAATAATAAATAAAGACCAGTGATCTTGTCCCACAAATCCACAAAGAATAACTAAAAAGTTCTAAGCTGAAAGCACAAGAAAACTAAGGCTAAACACAGTGCTAGCAAAAGTAAACACTGACAGAACAATAAGAATGAAAACTAGAGTGTTCTAGGCAATGAAAACAGAGTGTGTGTCTCTCCAAAATAAGTGTGCTGAGATCCAACCAACTTATTGCAGCAATCAAACAAAAAAAAACTAAAAAAAACAAATACGCTCCAAGAACAACACAATAGTGCATGAAGCAATAAAAACGAAGTGTCTAGAAAGACCTGAGATTTTTATTAATGAAGAAGGGGATGCCTTGGGCATCCCCAAGCTTTGACGCTTGTACCTCTTGAATATTTCTTGGGGTGACACGGGTGGCATCCCCAAGCTTTAGCTTTTGTCCATTCTTCATCTCATTACATCATTCTGCACTTACACCTGAAATTTTTCCTTCATACAAAACTTCACACAATCTTCGTTATCAACATTAGTGCATTCAAAAGATAATAAACCTTTGGGTTTAGTTTTAAAACAGCAAAACTTTCATTAAAGACACAAGATACTGTAGCAATTCCCTAAAAAAGTTCAATTTACCAAAGAGAACCCAAAAAGAAATCGATAAAGTGGCAAATGCAAATAATGGCAGAAATCTGTCAAAACAGACCAGCAGGTAAAAACCTATTTTTTCGAAGACCTTATGTTGCTCAAATAAAAAAGTGTTTAACTAACTAAAGTTATCTAACAACCTGGGAGATTAACTCTGAAAATTATAGCTCAATCAGACATACAGAGATTTTTCACGAATTTTTACAGTGAAGCACAAAAATCTGTTTCGGGACATCAACTTCCCCAAATCTTACTTCTCTCTCATTAGAGGTTATTCTTGGCACAAAAACGACACAAAAAGGATAAGGAGAGGTTATTATAGAATATATAACTTCCAATACTCAATAAAACTATTGGGTTATCTCCCAAGAAGTACTTTTCTTTAACGCCTTTAAGTTAGGCTTGAAAGTTTGAGAAGATGCTCACATAAGAAATATGAATTGAAGTAAAAGAGAGAATCAAGAAGAAAATTCAAAACACATTTAAGTCTAACCCAGTTCCTATGCATAGGAATCTTGTAAAGAAACAAGTCATGAAATCACAAAGCAACAAGCATAGGAAAGCAAACACAAGTGCAACTTCAAAACTTTCAACATAAAGAGGGGAAACTTAATATTTTTGAGATGCATAAAACCATGTTTCCCTCTCTCATAATAACTTTCAGTAGCAACATGAATAAAATTAAAAATATAACTATCACATAAAACATTTTTGTCATGAGCCACATGCATAAAATAATTATTACTCTCCATATAAGCATAGTCATTCATATTACTTGTAGTGGGAGCAAACTCAACACAATAGCTATCATTACTATTCTCATCACCATAATCATCAAATATAGGAGGCATATTTTAATCATAATTAACTTTCTTCTCAATAGTAGGTGGAATGAAAATATCATAATCATTATTGTAATCATCATAAGCAATAGAATACCTATGTTCCCAAGTGTGTTCATTTGTAAACATATCATCATTGGAAGGAACATGGATAGCACTAATAGCAAAACAATTATTAATATCATCATTTTCAGAATTGGTACCAAAGAGCTTTTTAATATCAAAAGTAGTGTGCTTTTCCCAATCATGATCTCTACTATAGGTAACAGGCATATGAACATCATCTAGTTCAGACTCATCAACAAAAACTATAATAGGAGCAACATTCTTAGGGGATAATACCGTTTCCTCTCTCCTTTTAATCCTCCTATTCTTCTTCTTCTTCTTCTTCTTCTCCTCTTTAGGAGGGAGAGGCTTGAAAGGAAGATTCTCCACATACCCTGGTTTATTGTTAGAGAAAATAGAAGAAACTTTGGAGGATTCCTCCTTTTAATTAATAAGAACAAAACTCATATCAATCCTGCATATTTTGGTAAAATATCATATTTTATAAGATTTTCTATGTAAGTATTTGCATGGAAATTATCAATACAATAAAGATGACACCCATGCAGGACGCTATTCATACCAAAAGCACTCATGTCTACCAAAGATGTTTTTCTTGATAACTCTTCACACCCCAAAAATAATGTGAGTTCATCATGTTGATTATCAGTGATCACGTTATCACAATACAAACTTGTAGTACTCATTGGATTAGAAAGGTCGTTATTATGGCCCGAGCATTGAAAATTGAAATGACCCACTTCATAGCAGATTTCACAAACAAACGGATAGAGGGCACAAACTTTTTTACCAAGATCACTTAGAGCCTTATACCATGTTCTAGTTTTTTCATTCTAGTGGGTGATACAATAATCTTCTTCATTTTGATTGTTTTCACAAGGTCTATGCATTCCACAAAAATTAACATGCTTATAAGAAATAGTACTTTCAGAAGTTTGAGCATGTTTATTGCAATCATTAATAATAGTTTCATTTTTCATGCAAGTGTCTTTAAAAGGTTCATGATACATGTCCCACTTTTCTTTAGGAGCATTAATATGGGAAGCAAAGGATCTATAATATTTAACAAGAATTTGAGGATCAAGACCATACTTAGCACTAAGCTCTTGAAAATTAGCAGTTTCAGTGAAAGACTTAATGCAATCATACTCATAGTCTATACCTGGTTCTTTACCTTTGTCGTTATCCCAATCTTCAGTATTGCTTTGAATTGTTTCAAGAAGATCCCACTTAGCTTTGACCTCCTTCCTTGTGAAGGATCCCTCTAACCAGGTATCTAGATAGTCCTTGTAATGTCCCAAAATCCTTGCATAAAAATTATTAATAACAATATTACTAGGGAGCTCATGAATGGGAAATTTGAGCATTAGTGACTTCAATCTCCCCCAAGATTGGGAAATACTTTCTCCCTCATGAGGATGAAAGTTATAAATATAATTCCTATCTTTATGAATTTCATGAGGAGGATAAAATTTAGAGTAAAAGAGAGATTCGAGTTCCTTCCAGTCCAAATGATGAGGATCATCTAGTAGCTCATACCACTCCCTTGCTTTGTCCCTAAGTGAGAAAGGGAATAGCTTCCTCTTAACTTGTCCATTGAAATACCTGCACACATGAATAACTCGCATAATTCATGTATAAAGAGTAAATGATCCCCAGGATGGACAATTCCATCTCCAAAATAGCAGTTATTCATAACACGTTCAAGAATTTCAATAGGTATTTTAAAAGGGACACTTTCAGTATGTGGATTTAAAATATCACAAATATCATTAGAATTACCATATATGGGAGATAAAGTATCATAAGAGCAAATTTTCTTCCCTAAAGCTGGGGAACTAAAAAGATCTCTTTCATAAAAACTAGCTTCCCCAAGCTTAGATGTTTCCATATCATTAGTAACAATGGTGTTCAAAAAATTCATACTAATAACATTGCTATTAGCATGCAAAGGAAGTTCCATAGGTTTTTTAATTTTCTCTCCAGACCATTCATGTTCTAACTTAGGAAAAATACTAAAAAGGTCTCTAATTTTGTTGTTGTTTTCCATTAAGCCTAACTAGTGAAAACAAGAAATAAAAAGACAAAATTGCAGAATCTAAAGGAAATAACTTCGAGCACTCACACCGGAGGATGTGAGTACCTTTTACCTTACCTCCCTGGCAATGGCGTCGAAAAATTGCTTGATGTCTACGCACTTTTATTCTTGTAGACAGTTGTTGGGCCTCCAAGTGCAGAGGTTTGTAGATTAGCAACAAGTTTCGCTTAAGTGGATTACCCAAGGTTTATCGAACTCTGGGAGGAAGTGGTCAAAGGTATCCCTCTCAAGCAACCCTACAATCAAGATACAAGAAGTCTCTTGTGTCCCCAACACACCCAATACAATTGTCAGGTGTATAGGTGCACTAGTTCGGCGAAGAGATAGTGAAATAAAAGTGGTAACGGTGCCAGAAAAGAGCTTTTGATGGAAAGGAAAAGACTGGAAGCAAGCAAACATGTAACAGATCTAGGTGTAAAAGGTGTTTCAATGTTTAGAAACAAGGCCTAGGGATCATACTTTCACTAGTGAACACTCTCTCATATAAATATATTCTCTTCATGATACTACTCTTAACGACTCTCTGGTTGGATACTCTATCCATGGTAGGGCTATAACCGCACACCTCAAAGTCCGCTTTCCCCATCTCGATAACCCCATACTGTCACCTTGAGTGCTAGATGGTTCCAACAAACACCACAATTTCATAAAGACATCTAACTCCAAATAAAACTCATGATAAATATATATGTAATCTATCCTAAGTGCCACACACGGTGTGCACGCAGTCACTTTCACACACATGGGGAAAACATAGATCTATTAAAGCACGATGAGTATTTATGTAGACTCTAGGATAAGTGCCACCACGGTATGCACGCTGTCACTTTAACACACGTGGGGATAGCAGAGATCTATTGAAGCACTTGAATAGCAAAGTAGATCTACTTGATTACAAAGATCATGATCGCATAAAGATCACGCATAGAGAGAGATGAACACATAGCTATCGGTAGATCCCTTAGCCTTGAGGAAGAACTACTCCCTCCTCATCATGGGAATCAGCAATGGTGATGAAGATTGCGATAGAGATCGATGGAGATGGTGGTGGAGATAGAAGGATATGGCTCCAGGGGCAATTCCCTGTCCCAACAGGGTGCTGGAATAGAGACTTTCTGTCCCCCGAATCTCCCTTTGATGGCGGCAGCACTGCAGAACTTTTCATGGCTTTCTCCCAGATTATTTAGGGTTTCTGAGTCGGGGGCTTCTTATAGGCGAAGGAGGCAAGGTCGATGGAGGCCCAGAGGTCCCACACCCCCTGGTGGCGTGGCCAGGGTGGGCCCGTGCCACCCTAGGGTGTGTCCACCCTGGTGCCCTACTCCGTCTCTACTTCGATTTTCCGTATTAATCCGAGAAAAATATGAAGATTAGCTTTTGTCCCGTCCAATTCCGAGAATATTCATTTTTGAGCTTTCTGAAACAAAAAACAACAGAAAACAGGCAACTGGCACTATGACATCTTGTCAATAGGTTAGTTCCATAAAGTGTATAAAAATACCTCAAAGTGTAGACAAAACATAAGACAAATGATATAAAACAAGCATGGAGCATCAAAAATTATAGATACGTTTAGGACGTATCATGCAGATGTAATACATACTGCCGTTCTTTTGGGGATGTGCTTTTGTGAAGTCGTAAACTTATATTCTGGCTTAAGTTTGAATCATTTTGGGGCAAGTCCCCGAGTTTCATTCGCCGTTTCCTTAATTTCCCAACTTTGGCTCTTGTCTACCTTTTTTGGCGTTCGACATTAGAGTCTCAAGGTCGTAAGGATTAAGTTAGCAGTTCGTGAAACTAAGAGACCTGACCTAAAGTCATCAGACATACAAGCCGACATATCTTGCAATGGGTTAGACATAAGCAGAGTCGGCTTGCATTTTTTCCTCTCCTTATCCGTTGTTCTTGTTTACCCATCTTTGGTCCTTTTCTCTTGCTTGCCATGAAGCCGTGTTTCGGACAACAACTAAGTTAAAGAGTTAACCTCTAACGTATATACTATTCTAAGATAGGGGGTAGGAGATAATGTCAGCTGACATAAAAAATAAGTTATTTAACATAGAGCGATAAATGGAGGGGAAGTCCTCGAGTCACTTTTCGAGTCATACCATTTTTATTATTAGCACATAGCCGGCATAGGGGTCCGACATATGAGAGTTCAGAGATACATACATTGCCTTCCCTAAGTATAGAAAGGACGAAGCAATGCCACATTCCATGGCCTTTTGGTTTCATCACCCGACATGTACGCCTTGTTCTTTTGTGCCTCACGGGCATCTATTAAATAGTAGGAATTATTGTGCAATGCCTTGCTTACAATGAAAGGACCTTCCCATGGGGGTGATAGCTTGTGCATTACAGTTGTGCGTTGCACTAGTCTGAGCACCAAATCCCCTTCTCTGATCACACGAGGGTGAACTTTTTGGCTGTGATAGGGTTAGAGATTTTGCTGGTATATGGCCGATCTGGATAATGCCAGTTCTCGTGCCTCTTCGAGTAAATCAACTCCATCTTCTCAGGCTTCTTTTACCTCAGCTTCTGTGTATTGCCTTACTCTTGGCGAGTCATGCTCTATGTCAGTAGGAAAACTGCTTCTGCCCCATAGACAAGAAAAAATGGCGTATAGCCAGTTGAAGGATTCTGAGTTGTTCTCAAGCTCCACAGTAATGAGGGTAATTCCTCTATCCAACAGCCAGGTGACCTCTGGAGTGGTTCAATCAGCCTAGGTTTTATCCCGGACAGGACTAGCCCATTTCCCCTTTCGACTTGCCCATTTGATTCTGGGTGAGCGACTGAATCTACATCGAGTTTTATCCGTTTATCCATGCAGAATCGAGCATAAGCCCCTTCGGCAAAGTTGTCCCATTGTTAGTGATTACATTGTGTGGGTAGCCATATCTTAGGATTATGTCCTTTAAGAATGTCATGGATGTTTTCCCGTCACTCTTCTTGATAGGTTTCACTTCTATCCACTTGGTGAATTTGTCGACCATGACAATTATATGAGTCATGCCGCCTCGAGCAGGTTTGAACGGTCCCACCATATCCAAACACCACACTGCAAACGACCAAGTTATTGACATATTTTTGAGTTCTAGTGCTGACAAATGTGTTTTGGCTGAGTATCTTTGACACCCGTTGCATTTCTTTACTAATTCTTGTGCCTCTTCAAGCACACTTGTCCAGTAAAAACCATGATGAAATGCCTTGGCCACCAATGCTCTGGATGAAGCATGGTGCCCACATTCCCCTTGATGAATATCCATGAGTATTTCTTGACCTTGCTCTGAGCTAACACATCGTCGTATCACATTGGTTACACTTCTTTTATACAACTCCTTGTTGATAATGGTGTATGCCTTTGTCCTTCTTTCTGTTTGCCTTGACAATATTTCATCACTCGGCAAGGTTCCATCCTACAAGTAATTAAATATCGGTTGTGCTCAATTTGGTATAATTGGTGTTGGGTCCGTTTCTTCATCAATTTCCATGGGCTTAGCCGACATTGCTTCTGCCGACATAACCTGGCCAGTCCCTAGGTTTGATTCGGCAGTCCCCAGGTTACTCGAACTTGCCCCCATATCAATGTCCATTGGCGTAGCATCTGATTCTTGGCTTGCAGGGATAAAGATTGACTCGGATTCGGGTAAAGGCGTTATTGATAGTTTTTTGAGATGTTCTTGTGCTATTACTGTCGGGATTTCTTGCCGAAATGACCGTAACTTAGGTAACACATCAGCTGCCTCATTTTCTGCTCTGGGTATGTGATGAAACTCACACCCGTCAAAATATCCCAAAATTTTCTGAACATAGAAATGATACAGGGCCATATTCGCATCCAACACATACCAATGCCCAGACACTTGCTGAATGACCAAGTCTGAGTCACCAAAGCACATGATTCTTCTAATACCAATTTATTTAGCCACTTTTATCTCGTGAACAAGTGCTTCATACTCGGTGACATTGTTGGATGCGGCAAAATGGATCTGCAATACATACCTGAGTTGATCCGTCTTTGGCGAGGTAAGAACTATGCCGGCACCAAGACCCATTTTTGTTTTGGACCTGTCAAAATGCATCTTCTAATAGTTGGGATCGGGTAATGGCGGCTCGTATTGCATTTCCATCCAATCCACGAAAAAGTATGCTACTACTTGAGATTTAATGGCTTCGCGTCTATCATATTGCGGAGTATAGGGCGCTAGCTCTATGGCCCATTTTCCCATTTTTCCACTCTACCACTTGCGTCTTTACTGCCCAAAATGTCCGAGATAGGTGCCTCGCATATTACTCAGATTGGATGTTCCTGAAAGTAATGCTTTAGCTTCTTAGATGCCATGTAGACCCCATATGTATTTTCTGATAGTGGGGATAATTTTGTTTTGACATAGAGAGTACTTCTCTCAAGTAATATACTAGTCTCTGGAATTATTTGCCCTCCTCTTCACTCTCTACCACTATCACCACACTAACCACTCGATTAGTTGCTGTGACATAGAGTAGCATTGGCTCTTTGGATAGTGGTGAGGCCAATATTGGTGTTGTTGCCAACATTTTGTTAAGTTAAGCGCTATCAGCTTGTTGTGTCCATATGAACTTGTCTGATTTCTTCATCAGTTGATATAGTGGCAAGGCTTTTTTGCCTAGCAAACATATAAACCGACTCAATGAAGTCAGGCATCATGTGAACTTATGGACATCAGTGAGGGTTTTTGGCAATTCCATTCTTTTGATGGCCCTGATCTTTGTCAGATTGCTTCGATACCTCGGCTGGATACAAGGAATTCGAGTAACTTTCCATCCGGGACACCGAATGTGCATTTTTCCGGGTTAAGTTTCATCCAGAATCTTCTCAAATTTGCGAATGTTTTATGCAAGTCATCGATGAGAGTGTGACTCTTGTTGTTTTTTATTACCACATCGTCGACATATACTTGAACATTTTTGTCCAATTGATCTTGCAAGCATTTTCGCATGCATCTTTGGTAAGTGTCACCTGCATTTATCAACCCAAATGACATAGTATGATAGCAATAAGGCCCATAAGGGGTAATGAAAGCCGTCTTTATTTGATCATCTGGATTCAGAGGTATCTGATGGAAACCGGAGTACGCATCTACAAATGACAACAGCTCGCACCCGATAGTGGAATCAATGACTTGATCAATTCGAGGCAGTGGAAATGGATCTTTTGGACATGCCTTATTTAGGTTCGTGTAGTCAATACACATGCGCCATACCACTCCTATGTTTGGGTCATCATTCTTTTTCTCAACCAAGACTAGATTTGATAACCAATCCGGGTGAAGTACTTCCATGATGAACCCACAACTAGGAGCCTGGATATCTCAGCAGCAATCACTTTCCTCCTATCTTCGGTGAAGCGGCGGAGGGGTTTCTTCACCGGCTTTGGATCTGGCCTTACATGTAGAGAGTGCTCAACCAATTCCCTCGGAACACATTGCAGGTCTTGTGTTGACCATGCAAAAATATCCCGATTCTCACGGAGGAAGTTGGTGAGCTCCTTTCCTATTTTTCAGATAAATTAGCACCAATGGTCACTGTGCGCTCTGGGAATGCTTCATCAATTTGGATCTTCTTTGTTTCCTTGATTGCTTGGAAAGAGACACTGCCAATGTGGGTTAGTTAGTGCCGGCATAGATAGTTGCGCTGCCTTAGCGAATGCTGCAACCTCCATCATCTAATGATTTTCCTGTGCTATCACCAAAGACACGACCAGTGAAGAGCCGGCTAAGGTGCATGCAATAGATCGCTTGTAATCACCCTCAACTGTGATCACTCCACATCGACCCGGCAACTTCATCTTCAGGTATGCGATGTGAGGGGTGGCCATAAATTTTGCCATAGCAGGTCTGCCGAGTAAAGTGTGACAGGAGCTAACCAGGTCTACCACCTCAAACTTTATGGGCTCAGTGCGATAGTTCTCCCTATTTCCGAACAACACATCAACCCAGATTTTTCCAATTGGCTCGCATGACAATCCTGGCACAATGCCATGGAATGTCGTATTAGTCGGCTCTAGCATGTTCATGGTAATGCCTAGCTTGAGAATTGTATCCTTATACATGATATTGATGCTACTGCCATCATCTATCAGTACTTTGTAAAACTTCACATTGATTTCAGGGGCCATGAAAGTTGGGTCCAGCACCAGGGCATAACCTCCTAGAGTTGGCATGATCTTTGGGCGATCCTTGATGCTCCATGTTATTTCTTGCTCAGACCAATGCATATACTATGGTATTGCTTGCATTGTGGAATTTACTTCCATCATCCGCCTCTGCAGACTCTTCTTGTCATTTGGCTCAGTGACAAATACAACATAACTCTGGTGATGCTCCCTATACTCGTTTCGATCTCTGTGGCCTACCTAAGCGCCATCGTTTCTTGGGTCGTTCACTTGATGCACTGCCTATCTTCTTTCTTGGTTATGATATCTCGGCTATTCGCTTTCATATCTTGGCTCAGCACCCATGATCTGAGCATTGCCTTCTATGAGCGGTGGTGGGGGAGGTGGTGGTAGCTGATTCGATGAATCCCCTTGTCACCTTTCTGGAACCAGTTACATTGCTGAATACTGTGATTTGCCGTCTTATTCAAACTTGGAGTATGGAACTTGCATGGCTGATCCAGCATCATTTTGTAGGTATAATTTTGCCTTTCTTGCCAAGGATTCCTTTGTTCATATGGATTTTTTCCATCAGTCTTTGGCACCCATTGTTGTTGCCCACTTGTCCTTTGACGTTGGCTACTGCCGGCATCTGGATGATCTTAACTTACAGCGGCGACTTGAGTCGAACCATACCTGTAATCTGGTCTATCATCCCGTCTCTTGCTTCTGTATTCACTGCGGTCCTAGCGCCTTGTGTCCCGGCTGCATTGTAATCTGGAATCTCAGTATTTCCATCTACTGAGATGAGAAGAGGTTGAGTCGGGTCTCCTAATTCTAATGAGTCGGTGATCTTTATCTTCTCGGCTAAGCTTGCCGGCATATCCCTTTGCAATATTTGCCACAACACACTTCCATGTCGGCAACCTTGCGCAAACCATGCTATGGACTGTGACTCGATTACCCCTTCGCAAGAATTGCGCATAGTGCACCACCTAGTGAGAAATTCCATGTCTGCCTCATTCGGCCTTTGTTTGCATATTGCCAATTGTTGTGGGCGATTGGGCCGCTTGTATGTGCTAGTGAAGTTACTCACAAAGACTTCTTGAAAGTCAACCCAGCTGTTGATGCTTCCTGGCAGCAAGTTATTCAGTTATACCCTTGCTGGTCCTTCCAGCATCTGTGGCACGTACCGCACCGTCCATCTCAAATTACCCTGCGCAATGTTTGCCGCAGTTCCGTAATCAATAAGCCAATCCTCGGGTTTAGTGCTACTTTCATATGTATTAGTTCCTCTTGCCAGCTAAAAGTTTGGCACTGGTGGCTCTCTCATGATCCCCGGCCCAAAGCATGGTGGACCTGGCGGACCTTGTGCTTCAACAAGTTCATCCATCTTTATCCGGTTGAGCTTTAGCCTTGCATCATCCGGCTAGAGATTCCTGCCTCCCAGTCGAGATTCCAGTGCATTGTATAAGTGATCCGGCATTTCATATCTGACCTTCATCATGGCTGAGTAACCGTTGTTGTATCTGTTTGCATTTTGTTTTGCGGGTTGTTACGCCGCTCCCCTGCATTTTATTGGTGCCTCTCTGGCTGTGCAGGTGGCGGATTCGGAGGAGGATTTCCTCCTCCTGCTGAGTGACTTCCACACTATAACACCCCCAGGATTAGGGTTAAACTAACCTCAGATCATCATCTAAGATAAGCTCAACTCCAAGGACGGAAGATCATAGTAAGATTCAGTAACATTACAGAACACAAGGATTCAACAACATAGTTTAAACTCTTAACAGCGTATGATATCAAAGTTATTACAAACCAGAGGTCATAGACCCAACATTACATCACACAGCGAAAGCAAATTATGTTGTTCTACACAACAACTTAGCAAAGGGCCTAACATGCCATAAACAGAAGCGACGTCCAACCCATAGTCCTCAGGTTGCTACCTGGGACCCCCAACTACTCATAGATGTCAACGTAAAAGCCACCTTCAGTCACAACTAGATCATCTATAGAAAAACAACAATGGCGCAAGGCTAAGTACAAGAATGTACCCTGGAAGACTTAGATAACCTAGTATCTACATGCTCTGGCTAGAAAGGCTTTCTCTGGATTTTCTTTTGCATAAAGCGATCTTTATCTATGAACAAGAGAGAGAAGAGTCTCGTCTACTCAGAATCTTTTTAAAAGGGGTAAGATAGTGACTTCTTCATCTTGATCAGCATATCTCTATAAGCACCAGCTTCATCAGAACCTCCAATCTAGGATCACCCCCTCGACCTAGAGGAAGCATCCTTGAGCACACGTGGATCAACAAGTTTTACTTTAGGTTATAGTTCTCTATGATCATCATGTCCGTTCCCAAGTTGTTCATAACCGTAAACATGGCTTTTCGAAAATATTAGTACCCTGTAGGGGTCTACGACTTTACCCACACGTACCAACCGACTCTTAATGCTAAATATTATTAGCCCTCTTCCTTGGAAGGCCGACAGAGGGTGGTTGGCCACGACATTTATCTTGCTTTCGCCGAGACCATGAGTCACGCGCTAGGGATGGTTCCGCCGTAATGGGTCAAGTCCTGAAGCTGGTCCCTAAAGATGTGAGGCGAGGTTGGTTTACCAGGGGCGCAATCTACCCCAAGCAACCCGGTCCACGCTTCCCTACCTGTTATGATGCACCTCCTTCACCCCCTAATTCGAAAATGTTTTCAATGCGTATGCCAAATGGAAAGCCTGGACTATGTGACTCATAGAATCTACTAGGCAAGTTAGTTGCTCGTGGGGTTTTCTAGGCCTCGTGTGGTTGTACGCTCGTCTTGGTTCAAGAGGCAAGAACTCGCGTCCTAATGGTGGCGAGCATGGGACTACAAAAACCACACCCAATGTGGTGTCCCATACAAGCCTTAGCATATTTTGTCATCTCCATCAATGATACCTCCACCTCCTACCTTTATAGATTCCTTGGCACATTCGAATCATCATCCGAAAGTATCATACGATACTATTAAGCATGGCTAAGCTGTCGGTCGCAAAAGCTCTAGCAACGCTCAGACACCAGACCTAGGTATGCTAGGAGTAGTGGAACAGGAGTATAAGGCTACAAAAGGGAAATTGTGCAACAGATAGGTAACACTAGCTACTAACAAAAGACCACATTGTAATCGTGTGCATCATAGAGAGAAAGTAAATACTTTGTAAACCATAGGTTCAGAATGAGAGGCAACGCTTGCCTTGAGCTTCAGTAGACAGGTATGGATCTTCGGCGTCGTTGACTTCATCCTCGGGCTCGGATCCTATCGCGAAGAACCAATATCGGAAAGGAAGGCGACAATCAAGACATGGCATAGTGCAATCCGCAAACAATATGTATGGCATGTCAGATTATAGACTACACATTAACCCTAAGTGCAGCATCAATTTAAGAGGGTTCGGAATGCCCTGGCGAAGGCACATCCTCGAACCCACATGTACATAAGGGGTTGTTTTACAATGTATGATGATAGCTTAAACAAATATCTCTCAATTTTCTGAACATTTTCATATATTATTCATATTTTTATGATTAAATATGAATTAGTTATGAATTTTACAAGTTTATATTAATTTCTGCCATTTCTGGAAATTATTAAAAGATTTATGACGTCATGCTTGCGTCATCATACCCTAACCCTAATCTTTCTGCATCGCAGGGACTTCTACCCATGGTCACTAACGAGGGGGCCCCATGCCAAGCTGGGTACACCCTGTGGCTAGGCAGGCGCCACGTCAGACGCGGCGGCGGGGAGCAGCAGGCGGTGGTCGCCGCCGGCGACTCGGGCCATCCCAGCATGCGCGCAAGGGCGTGCTGGAAAGAGCGCTATGAGGGGAACCACATCGAGGTGGCGCCACCCCTTTATGGTCACCGGAGCTCCACCTCCGACGAGCTACATCGGTGGCATGGTCAGGCTCGCGCGGCCGAGGCACTACGGCGAGCAAGCGGCAAAACGGAGAGCACAACACGGTCTAGAAGCTCACCCTGAGCGTGTCAAGCTTGATGGAGAGGCGAGGCGAAGCACGAACCGACGGCAGGGACGACGACCAGTGTCAGGGCAGGAGGTGTCGATTACAATGAAGGAGACGGCTTCGGAGAGCGCTGGCCAGGGCAATCAACCGAGTCGACCATGGTGGTCACCCTCATAAGCTCGGAACAGGGAGGGGAGGTGGGAAACGGTGGCAACCCAAAGCTCTGACGAGCTAGGGTTCGGCGGAGGGGAGAAATGGGTAAAGGATAAGGTTAGGGTTCGTCTTGGTGGCGGGGAGGGGTCTTATAGGATCCAACAACATCGGTAGCGCAAATATCCTCGTGGCGGTCATCACGAAAATGCAGGGACGACCGTGTCGGCAACAGCGAGGTTCTTCACTCGGCGGCGTTATTTTGGCGACGAAGAAGAAAGGGAAAAGAGGACGAAGGGGTACCGGGCCGGCTCCTGGGCCCCGGGTGGACAGTGCTGGGCTGCTGACCTGCGCGCGTGACGAGAGGGGAGAACAGGGGGAGATGGGCCACGACCCACTGGCTCCTGCTGCCCTTTTTTCAAATCCTTTTCTTTTTCTGTTTACTGATTTGTATTTCATTTGAATTTTGTTTTGGATAATTTAAAAAATACCAGAGTTTATAAAACATCTTAAAAAATGGCAGGGCCCTTGTGATCCATTTGGGCTCCACAATTTTGATACTTTTCAAAATACAAAACATTTGGACGCATTTCGAAGAGAGGGAAAAAACTAGGGTTTAGAAATTCCATTTGTTAAAACACTTGCTCACGTGCATTACTTTATTGATTTAAACACATGCATGCAATGCTTAAGAACTAATTACATATAATACAGACTTGGGTTGTTACAGCTCTACCCCCTTACAAGAATCTCGTCCCGAGATTCCTAAGTTTTAGAAAAGAAGGCAGGGTACTCAGATCGATGGCGATCTTCTTGTTCCTAGGTTGCTTCATCCTCAGAGTGATGGGACCACTAAACTTTCAGGAACTTGATGTTTTGATGACGTGTCTTGTGCTCGGTTTCATCAAGGATACGAACAGGATACTCACAATAAGTTAGATCCTTATGGAGATCAATAGTTTGGTGATCAACACCACGAACAGGATCTTTGAAGCAACGCTTGAGATGAGACACATGGAAGACGTCATGCACCTCAGGTAAGTTTGCAGGCAGCTCCAATTTGTATGCAAGTTTACCTTGCCTGGACAGAACACGAAAAGGACCAACATAGCGAGGAGCTAGTTGGCCTTTGATACCGAAACGATGGGCACCCTTTAAAGGAGGGACCCGAAGATAAGCTTGATCACCAACTTCATATTCAACATGTTGATGATGACGATCATGATAGCTTTTTTGGCGAGATTGAGCAGTTTTCAAACGATCTCGAATGATACGAACTTGATCTTCTGCTTCCTGGATCATATCTAGACACAAGAACTATCTTTCGCCCATGTCTAACTAGTTCAAAGGAGTACGACATGTTCTTCCATATAAGAACTGGAATGGTGCCATGTCTATACTAGACTGATAACTGTTGTTGTAGGAGAATTTAGCAAAAGGAAGGCATTTCTCCCAGTTCTTGCGAAAAGATATGACACACTCTCTTAGCATGTCTTCAAGGATTTGATTCACCCTTTCGGTCTGACCACCGGTGCTAGGAGGATAAGCTGTACTGAAGGAGAGATGAGTTCCCATAGCAGTTTGGAAACTTTCCTAGAACTTGGAGGTGAACAGAATTCCACGATCAGATGTTATCTTCTTAGGAATACCATGAAGAATAACAATCCGGGAGATGTAGAGATCAGCCAGTTCACTGGCTCAAAGGCTTTCCTTGATGGGCAGAAAGTGAGCGACCTTGGACAGATAGTTAATGATCACCCAGAGTTCATCATTTCCTTTTTGAGTTTTAGGGAGACCAGTGATGAAGTCCATAACGATTTCATCCCATTTCCACTCAAGGATACGATGTGGTTGTAGGAGACCAGCGGGTCTTTGGTGTTCAGCTTTGACGTGACGAAATGTCACACTCAACAACAAAACGACTGATATATATCTTCATACCGGACCACTAGAATATAGATCCCGATACATCTTGGTACCCCCGAGGTGGATAGAAAGAGGTGATTCATGAGCCTAAATCCCTCAACTTTTTCCTCTTCGGCACTACCAGATGGTTACCAAAGTAGACAATACCTTGATTACCAATAGAGAAACATTTAGTAACCCCTCTAGCAATGTTCCCTTTGATCTCAGCAACTTCAAAATCATTCTTCTGAGCACACTTGATTTCGTCCTCTATAGAAGACTTCACTTCAAGAGTAGAAAGGAATCCACGAGGAACTACTTCAAGGTTCAATCGAGTAAATTCCTCATGAAGAGAAGGTTGAGCTTCTTTGATCATCAGGTTATTGAAATAAGACTTACGGCTTAGTGCATCAGCAACGACATTGGCTTTGCCAGGTTGATAGTTGAGACCCAAATCATAGTCCTTGATGAGTTCCAACCATCTTCTTTGCCTGAGATTCAGATCAGGTTGTGTGAAAATATACTTCAGAATCTGATGATCCGAGTATAACTCATACCAAGAAGGTAATGTCGCCATTGCTTAAGGGCATGAACAACAGCTGCAAGCTCAAGATCATGAGTTGGGTAGTTATTCTCATGTGGTTTTAACTAACGGGGGGCATAAGCCACCATGAGCATGAGCACGAGTATGAGCTCGAGAGGTGTCACCCATCCTGGAAGAACAAAAGGAGTTAGACAAGGGTTTCAAAGGAACAAGACGAAAATATGAACGAAGAGTACTTGATATAAACGTATCATCTTATCAAGAATGGTAGTATCAAATCATACTAATGTATACACTAACCAGCTGACTTACAAACCATGACAATGGAATACTAAGATGTTACACACCAAGCAAAACTAAGATATCTTGAAACTTAGAGAATAGCAACCAGGTACCGAGTACTTAAGAGAAACAACCCCAAAACCATGATTCTAAAAGTTTTGAGATATGAGATAAGGAATGAAAACCCTTTCAAACCAATGAGGATAAGAAAACTCTAGCATCAGAAACACACCAGAGAAGAAGTAAAAGGAATCCTAGTCAGATTTTCTATAAATAATTTTTAACTTTAAAATAGTTTTGTCAACTTCTAGACTCAACATCAACCAATAAAAGGGTTTCCTACAGGCAGTCCCGCTCTGATACCAAAACCTATAACACCCGCGGGATTAGGGTTAAACTAACCTCAGATCATCATCTAAGATAAGCTCAACTCCAAGCACGGAAGATCATAGTAAGATTCGGTAACACTACAAAACTAAGGGATTCAACAACATAAGTTTAAACTCTTAACGGAGTACGATATCAAAGTTATTACAAACCAGAGGTCACAGACCCAACATTACATCACACAGCAAAAGCAAATTATGTTGTTCTACACAACAACTTAGCAAAGGGCCTAAGAGGCCATAAATAGAAGCGACGTCCAACCCATAGTCCTTAGGCTACTTCCTGGGACCGCCAACTACTCGTCGATGTCAACATAGAAGCCACCTTCACTCGCAACTAGATCATTTGTAGAAAAACAACAATGGCGCAAGGCTGAGTACG
The DNA here is from genome assembly GCA_916181665.1 of Avena sativa. Lineage (NCBI taxonomy): Eukaryota > Viridiplantae > Streptophyta > Magnoliopsida > Poales > Poaceae > Avena > Avena sativa. Next base: position 228,086,615 of record OV702296.1, read on the forward strand.
AGAATGTACCCCACAAGACTTAGCTAACCTAGTATCTACATGCTCTGGCTAGAAAGGCTTTCTCTGGATTTTCTTTTGCATAAAGCGATCTTTATCTATGAACAAGAGAGAGGAGAGGCTCGTCTACTCAAAATCTTTTTAAAAGGGGTAAGATAGCTACTTCTTCATCTTGATCAGCATATCTCTATAACCACCATCTTCATCAGAACCTCCTATCTAGGATCACCCCCTCGACCTAGAGGAAGCATCCTTGAGCACACGTGGATCAGCAAGTTTTACTTTAGGTTATAGTTCTCTATGATCATCATGTCCGTTCCCAAGTTGGTCATAACCGTGAACATGGATTTTCAAAAAGAATAATAACCTGCAGGGGTCTACAACTTTACCCACATGTACCAACCGACTCTTGATGCCAAATATTATTAGCCCTCTTCCTTGGAAGGCCGATAGAGGGTTGTTGAGACCTTTACCTTGCTTTTGTTGAGACCATGAGTCACGCCCTAGGGATGGTTCCGCCATAATGGGTCAAGTCCCGAAGCCAGTCCCTAAAGATGTGAGGCGAGGTTGGTTTACCAGGGCGCTATCTACCCTAAGAAATCCTGCCCACGCTTCCCTACCTATTATGATGCACCACCTTCACCTCATCATTCGAAAATGTTTTCAATGCTTATGCCAAATGGAAAGCCCGAACTATGTGACTCATGGAATCTAGTAGGCAAGTTAGTTGCTCGTGGGGTTTTCCAGGCCCCTTGTGGTTGCACACTCGTCTTGGTTCAAGAGGCAAGAACTCAGGTCCTAATGGTGGCGAGCATGGGACTAGAGAAACCACACCCAACGTGGCCTCCAATACAAGCCTTAGCATATTTAGTGATCTCCATCAATGATACCTCCACCTCCTACCTTTCTAGATTCTTTGGCACCTTCGAATCATCATCCGAAAGTATCAGACGGTACTATTAAGCATGGCTAAGTTGTCGGTCGCAAAAGCTCTAGCAACGCTCAGACGCCAGACCTAGGTATGCTAGGAGTAGTGGAATAGGAGTATAAGGCTACAAAAGGGAAATTTTGCAGCAGATAGGTAACACTAGCCACTGACAAAAGACCATATTGGAATCATGTTCATCATAGAGAGAAAGTAAATAATTTGTAAAACATAGGTTCAGAATTAGAGTCTATGCTTTCCTTGTCCTTCAGTAGACAGGTATGGCTCTTCGGCGTCGTTGACTTTAGCCTCGGGCTCGGATCCTATCGCGAAGAACCAATACTAGAAAGGAAGGTGACAATCAAGACATGGCATAGTGCAATGCACAAACAATATGTATGACATGTCAGATTAGAGACTACACATTAACCCTAAGTGCAACATCGATTTAAGAGGGTTCAGAATGCCCTGGCGAAGGCATATCGTCGAACCCACATGCACATAAGGGGTGTCGGTGTTTCCTTATATAAGCTAGGGTTTTAAGTTGCTTAACAATGTATGATGATAGCTTAAACAGATATCTCTCAATTTTCTGAACTTTTTGATATATTATTCATATTTTTTTGATTAAATATGAATTAGTTATGAATTTTACAAGTTTATATTAATTTATACCTTTTATGGAAATTATTAAAAGATTTATGATGTCATGCTTGTGTCAGCATACCCTAACCCTAATATTTCTGCACCGCACGGAGTTCTACCCATGGTCACTGACGAGGGGTCCCCAGGCCAAGCTAGGTCCACCTGTGGCCACGCAGGCGCCATGTCAAACATGACGGCGGGGAGCGGCAGGCGGTGGTCGCCGCCGTCGACTCGGGCCATCCCAGCACGCGCGAAAGGGTGCACTGGAAAGAGCGCGATAAGGGGGACCACATAGAGGTGTCGTCACCTCTTTATGGTCACCGGAGCTCCACCTCTAACGAGATACAGCGGCGGCACGGTCGAGCTCGCATGGACGAGGCGCTACGGCGAGCAAGCAGCAAAACGAAGAGCACAACATGGTCTAGAAGCTCACCCTGAGCGTGTCAAGCTTGACGGAGAGGCGAGGAGAAGCGCGAATCGACAGCAGGGACGGCGGCCGGCGTCGGGGCAGGAGGTGTCGATTACGAGGAAGGAGACGACTTCAGATAGCGTTGGTCAGGGCAATCGACCGAGTCGACCACTGCGGTCACCCTCGTGAGCTCGAAACGGCGAGGGGAGGTGGGCAACAGCGGCAACCCAAAGCTCCGATGGGCTAGGGTTTGACGGAGGGGGATAAATGGGGAAAGGATAAGGTTAGGGTTGGCGGCGGGGAGGGATCTTATAGGCTCCAGCAATGTAAGTAGCGTGAATCTCCTCGCAGTGGTCATCACGACGACGTAGGGACGGCCGCACCGGCGACAGCGAGGTGCTTCGCTCGGAGGCGTCCTTCTGGCGACGAAGAAGAAAGGGAAAATATGACGAAGTGGTACTGGGCCAGCACCTGGGCCCCGGGTGGGCTGTGCTGGGCTACTGACCTACGCACCCGGTGACAGGGGATAAGAGGGGGAGATGGGCCACGGCCCACTGGCTACTGCTGCCCTTTTTTCAAATCCTTTTCTTTTTCTTTTTACTGATTTGTATTTAATTTGAATTCTTTTTCGATAATTTCAAAAATACCAAAGTTTATAAAACATCTGAAAAATATTGCAGGGCCCTTGTGATCCATTAGGGCTCCACAATTTTGATACTTTTCAAAATACAAAACATTTGGATGTATTTCGAAGAGAGGGGAAAACTAGGTTTAGAAATTTCATTTGTTAAAACACTTGCTCACATGCATTACATTATTGATTTGAACACACACATACAATGCTTAAGTACTAATTACATATAATACAAACTTGGGTTGTTACACACGCCTAGGCTGTGGCGGGTAATTTTGGTCCCCGTTATCATTCCTCTGGCCGTCATGCCTTTCTCGTCTAGTGTTCCCTTGGTTCTCATTTCCCTGGCCAGCATTTTTCTTGTACCTTGACCGCGACCTGTATTGACTTGAACAACTACCGGGTCATACGCGACCATCTTCTTGTTTCTTCCCGAGTCTACACTTTTTCCTTGCGTTTGCCTTGGCACATCACCTGGCAAAGAGGCTGCATGCCCAATCGATATGGCCGGGTTTGGTGCTGCCGAGTGAATCACCTATGATCCGCCTGGTGCACCCGTATTTCCATGTATTAAGCTTCATTTAGCTCCCCATCTGCTTTCACTAGCTCATTCACTCTTTCCCGCTGCTTTTTCTTTGCATCACCCGTCAAGTAAGGTAACTCATCCATCGCCACTTCTGCTTCTCTGAGATTCACTGCTGTCGTATTGTATGTTGGCCTTATGGCATTTTCATGGCTACATAGCAGAGTAGACTTTGACGTGGAATCTGCTGCTAGCTCGTTGTTGAGGTTCCTTCCCCCGATTTTTGTGATTTTTGCACATTGAGCCGAGTTTTGTTTCCCTTCATTCGATTTGCTGATTTATATTCTCTAAGAGTGGTCTCCAGATCCTGCTGGAGTCACGCAACCTCATTAGCTCTTTCCAACACCTTTTTCCGTGTTTCCTCTAACTCATCTTGCGCACGTGCCGGATCAACTGCCTGTACCATCGGTTTTGCCAACTTCTCTATCACTTCCTGCAGCTCTCTCGCCCTCCTACTCGAAGCTATGTTTTCCGGTCTCTCCAGCGGCAACTTCGCAGTTCTTGTTGCTTTGGGTGTGGCATCCGGGTCTTCTTCCTTTTTTGGGTTCATTCACCACTGGAGCTACTAGTGGAGCATTGAGACGCGAGGGAGCTGGTGCAGTCATCATTACCATAACAGAAGCAGCGTTGCACCGGCTTCTCGCAACTCGAACAGCAGGCGGATCCGGCGCCACGATGACTCGCGCAGGGTATGTGCGTTCCACATGCACCACAACATAGAACTGATGCTCGCCGAACTTGATGAAGTGACTGCATGATACGTCAGAAACGTATCTATAATTTTTGATGCTCCATGCTTGTTTACTATCTACTTTGCTTCGCTTTGTCCACACTTTGAGGTGTTTTTATATTTTTCTGGTACTAATCTATTAACAAGTTGCCACAGTGCCAGTTGCTTGTTTTCTTCTGTTTTTGGTTCTAGAAAGGCAGAAAATCAATATTCTCGGAGTTCGATGGGACAAAAGCCAAAGTCAATATTTTACCGTGGGTAACACGAAGCCGGAGTACGAAACGGAGGAGGCACACTAGGGGGCCACACAGCCTGGCCGCGCGGGTGGGCCCACCCCATGCCTGGGGGGTGCAGCCGCCTTGGTGGCCCCCGTGCCTCGCCTCTTCGCCTATAAAGTCCCCATGATGCCAAAACCCTAGGAACCCAATCAAAACTCCCCGAAACCGTCTGTAGCCGCCGACACCATCGTCCCTAGATTGGGGGGATCTGAAGCTCTTCCCGACACCCTTCTAGAGGGGAGATCATCCCGGAGGCCTTCTTCTTCATCATGCCAGCCTCCGGTATGAAGCGTGAGTAGTTCCACCTTGGACTACGGGTCCATGTACTAGCTAGATGGTTGTATATCCTCCTTGTGCTTTCATGTATAGATCTTGTGAGCTCCGTTCATGATCAAGATCTAATCTATTTATAATCATGCATGTTGTGTTTGCGGGGATCCGATGGATATTGAGATTACTATGTCAGATTGATTAATGGTTTTGTTTATTTCATTCTATCATGTCTGAGTTGTTTGTGATCTTGCATGCTCTCCGTTGTTAGTAGCTATCTTGGCCAAGTAGTTGCTAGTCACTCCAAGAGGGGGTATTTATGCTCGATAGTGGGTTCATGCCTCTATTTAATCAAGGGAAGTGCCAGAAATCTCTAAGGTTGTAGATGTGTTGTTGCCACTAGGGAGAAAACAAAGGTCTCTTGTTCATGGAACAAGTGGATTGTTTACCTTACACACTTTGCTTAAAACAGTTGTCTGTTGCTTGCAACTTAATACTGGAGGGGGTTCAGATGATAACCCAAAGGTGGACTTCTAGTCATAGACGTAGTTGGATGGCGGTCTCTGTATCTTATTGTATTGCCCAATCGAATCTCATAGGATCTTTGTGTGTAGTATTGCATTGTTATGACTTGCTCAGTCATGTCAATTGCCCTGCTGTAATTTTTTTACCCTGCATGCCATGTTTATTTATCTAAGGAGAACACCTCTAGTGAACTATGGACCCCGGTCCAATATTTACCATTGATTCATCTTCCACTGTTACTGTTTACTTGCTGCAAACCATCATCACCTTTCACACCATACAGTTAATCATTTGTTACAGCAACCAGTGAGATTGACAACCTCGTTGTTCGTTGGGGCAAAGTCTTGAGTTTGTGTTGTGCAGGTTTCCACGTTGCTTGCAAGACCTGTGACACGTTTCCTTCCTCCTACTAGTTCGATAACATTGGTTTCTTACTGAGGGAAGACTTGCTGCTGTGCTGCTCCAGACCTTGCTCTTGGGGTTTCCAGACGAAGTGCTCCACGTCAACAAGGAGTCATCAATAAGTTCTCTAGCACCGTTCCCGGGGAGGCTAAGGACGTCTTCACAAGGGGAGTCCTCCTCAACCTTTCTCTTTACTTTGTTTTTGGTTTGCTTAGTTTCTTTTGTTTGGTTTTGTTTGCCTCTTTTTATCAAAAACTCCAAAAATATAGTCTAGTTTGGTTTACTTTCTCTTATCAAAAACACAAAAAAATAGTTCCTGCCCTACTTGCTACCATGTCTGGTTTTGGTCAAATCTCTGTGACACCTATGGAAGAGATCTTCACTTTTAAGCAAAAAGGTGAAGAGAGTTTCAAAGAAGCTTGGTCTAGAATCTCTCCTTTACAAAGGGAAAGTGAACCTAAGATGAGTCTTAGCTTGGTTATTAATAGTTTCTACCTCAGTATTGCTCTTTGTTATAGATATGCTTTGGATGCTGTGGCTAAGAAAGATATTTTGCTATGTACCGAGGATGAAACTTTTGATTCCATAAAGAAATTAATTATAATTTATAATACGCCTAGCAAGTCTGATTCCTCTTTCATAGATATTTTTGCCAGGTTGAACACTCTTGAGTCCAGTACTGCTGCTTTGAAAAGTTGCTATCACACACTTAGGGAGTACCATAATTATGTTCCAATGAATTATGAGCCTTTAAAGTGGTTTCCCACAATCAAAGTCACTATAAATAGTGCAACTTTTGATGCTCGATGTGATATCACGTCTGGATTTGCCTTATGCCTAAAGATATTTATGAGTCTTTGAGTCTTTGGGGACTTTCTAAAGGAGGAGAAGAAATATCACTTACCAATAATGCCACTTTATTACCCATTGGAATATCTAAATGTGTGTTTACAAAAATCTCAGGGAAAATGGTGTCTACTGATTATCTTATTATTTAATGTGTAGGCAAAGGACAAATTACACTTGGAAGATCCCTCCTGAAACACCTTGGAGCAATAATATCTGTGGGAAAAGGAATTATGAATTTTGCTCCTCCAGTAAGCAATCATATTTTCCCTAAAGCAAAGAAGAAAGGTAAAAAAGGTAGGAGCAAGAGGGGTAATGCTTCCTCATTTGAAAATACTTGATTTCTTACTTCTTGTGCCTAACTTAAAGGCATTAAAGAAAAGTACTTGTTGGGAGATAACCCAAGAGTTTACTTGAGTCTTGGAAGTTATTACTTCATTAATGACCTCTCCTTATCCTTTTTGTTTGTTTTTTGTGCCAAGAACGACCTCTAATGAGAGGAAAGTAAGATTTGGGGAGTTGCTGTCCCGAAACAGATTTCTGTCCTCCACCATAAAATTTCGCGAGGAGTATCTGTAACTCGGATTGAGCTAAAAATTTACTAATAAATCCTCCAGTATGTTAGATAACTTTCGTTAGTTCAACACTTTTTGATTTGAGCAACATAAGATTTTCGAAAAAACCGGTTTCTACCTGCTGGTCTGTTTTGACAGATTTCAGCCATTATTTGCATTTGCTTCTTATTGATTCCTTTTTGAGTTCTCTTTTGGGGAATTGAGCTTTCTGAAGGAGTTGCTACAGTATCTTGTTTTTTTAGTGAAACATTTTGCTGTTCCAAAGCTAATCCTAAAGGTCTATTATCTTTTGAATACACTAATGTTGCTAATGAAGATTGTGTGAAGTTTTATATGAAGGAAAATTTTAAGTGTAGAGAAAGAACGATGTAATGAGATGAAGAATGGACAAAATATCAAGATAGGGGATGCCACCCCGGTGTCACCCCAATAAATATCCAAGAGGTACAAGCATCAGATCTTGGGGATGCCCAAGGCATCCCCTTTTTCATCAATAAAAAGCTCAGGTCTTTCTAGACACTTCGTTTTTATTGTTTCATGCATTGTTGTGTTGTTCTTGGAGCGTCTTATTTTTCGTTTGCGTTGCTTAGTTTGTTTATTTTTCTTGAATAAAGTAGTTTGGACCCCCATTCTCGCTGTGTTGTTTCAAATAAGTTGATTGGTGTTAGAAAGGAGTAGAAACTTCTTGCTTGAAAGTGCAAGAGGAGCTTGCATTGACTGTGACTTAGACTTTTGCATGACATGCTAGGTGTTGTTTTGACCTTATGCTTAGTGATTATTTCTATAGAATGTCATGTTCCAAACAATTGGGATTGCTTAGTGTGTCTTGAAAGAATCATGTGTTGTTTTAGCATACAAAAGTATAGTATTGTGGTATTCTCCTTTGATGTTTTGTTTGGGTTGAATTGGTACATGATCACATCATGTGATGACTATGAACGAGTCACCATAGCCTCTATGATCATTTAGTCCTTGACTTGTAGTATCACTCTATGCTTTGGTTAGTAATGTTTTGTCGCTCTGCATGATTATGGCCATTATTGCTCTCTTAGTTGGTTGCTCCCAGTCTTTTGCTAGCCTCCACTTGTATGAGTAAGCTCTACTCATGCTTCCAAATCCCAAGAAACCAAGTTATTCCAAAGTGTCCACTATAAACTCCTATGCATGGTGTGTTACACCATTCCAAGTATATTCTTGTTTTCAGCTATCTTCCAATTAAAAATATTTTTTTATGTGAAAACTTAGTGATTAAAGCTCTCACAAACTTGATGGCACACTTTATATTCTTTGCCCCTAATAAACTTGAACCATTGTGTCATCTATGTTGTATATGCTTGTACTTATACGTTGGAATTAACAGAACCATGCTGTCATGGGGAACGTTTTCAACATTGCACTTGTACTTTGTACACAGTTGATATCATGCTCTTTTGTCTATGGATGTCACCGGTGTGAAATAAAGAGGGAGCTTGTAAGTCCATGTAGTTATGTATTTTGTATTTGAGAAACACCTGGGCCACTAGCCTAAGCCATGCCTAATCATGGTGGAAACTTGCAGCATCACCATGATGAGCATTCTGTGAAGCATCCTCAATAAAAAGCTATACACATAGTAAATAAAAAGATCGTTGATATGCTCATTGTCTGCTTGCCTTGTCATTTTGGTTATGGGATAGCTCCTGTACCATGTGCAAGGGTACCCCGTTGGCGGTTCTCTATGATACACATGTACTTACTAAGCCAAGAACTTACAAGTGACTGAATTTGAGTAGCGTGAGGTGTGGCCCTCGTATTCAAGGGACATGAGATTGCCAACTTATACTTTGTCAAGAATATACTCAATAGTTTGTCCACTTTAACCTTAATCACTTCAAGATGCTTATGATAGGGGCAATGAGGGCTGAAAGCTAACAAGTACCATAATTTTTGAAAGCTCTTTTTGAAACTTGAAATCCCTGCTTTCCTTTATGAAGGGCCTTTCTTTCACCATTATATTGAGTCTCCACCTTCTACCTTTAGGCACCATTAAGAGAGCATAGTTGTCATTCTTAGTTCCATGTGCAGTGTCCCAAAACTTACTGATTGATGCATATTGTTGATATTGCTTGTTCTTGTGCTAATTGTATCTAGTCACTCTTATGAACTTTGAAGGTGTCCTATGCATCCATTTGCAACTCTATGAGGGACAGGTTGAATGCCACTATGCCATGTTTTTTGTATGTGAAAGAAATAAATGTTTTTCAATGCATGTTATTCATGATCTTTGTTTGTAGCCTTTCATGTTGCATGCATAATTACTTTGTCCTATTATTAGAACTCCATCTTTCATGCACATGTTTAGAGTTCTTTGATCCCAGCTTTCAATGCTTGCAAATGGTTTGGTCTTGGTTTTGATGGTGCATGTCACCTCAAAAATTATTCTTGTATCACTTACCTACTCGAGGACGAGCAGGAGGACAGGAGCTAATGGGGTACCCTTGCACATGGTACAGGAGCTATCCCACTCGGTGACTGCTATTTCTCAGTTCTACTCCAACGGGGTACCCTGATACTCGGTGACTGCTATTGCTCAGTTCTACTCCACTCTGTTTCTTCACATGCAGTCCTCTACTGAAGGTGAGATGAAGTGGATGACCAGGGATGTGTATCTTACCGCTACTTGGGCTGAGTTTGTTGAGCTTCTTGGCTATCCCATTCAGCCTGGACGCGGGGCAAATGGTTGGCGTGTTCATGGTCCTATTGCTGCAGATCCTGAGGTCCTGGAGCCTCTCTACATTGAAGGATGGGGAAGTGTTGGGTATGTGAATCATCTGCTGCCAGCTTATGACATTATGCGCAGGGTGTACTTGAACACCATCTCTCCCAAAGATGGCAACTTTGATCAGTTTCATGGATATCAGGTTGACCTCATGCATCAGACCCATCTTCGCCGAGACACTGACAGGTCAACGGATGTTATGCACTTCATCTACTCAGAGATGTGGGGGGCTCTCATCGAAAAGCGTTCCTGCATCTATGCTCCCTACATTCAGACTCTCATCAATCACAAGTGGCTCGAGAAGACTGGCACCCCCTTCCCTCAAGACAACATCACCATTCATGAAGAGAAAAGGTTCCGTGTGAGTAAGCACTAGAAGCCTCGTACTCAGGAAGAAAAGGAAGCTGCTCTCAAGAAGACTCAAGATGTTGCTAGTGGTCCCTCCTCTGCTCCTGGTGGCTCTAGTGCTGGTGGTCCTTCTCTCCAGAGGCAGCCATCTTGGGCAAAGAAGCTGCTTGGGAAAGTGAAGAAGACTTTCTGCTTTCTGCAGGACCGCGAGTATCAGGCTTATGTTGATCAGCGTCACAATGTTCAGCGCTAGAAGGCCATCATGCCAGCCCTCAATATTCCTTGCTCACCGGTCTCTAGCTCTGTCACTGCTCCCAAGGAGGATTGGGTTCACAACAACTGCAACTGGTCTGAAGATGAGTCTGAGGAGGAGCTCACTGGTCCGCCTGAGTCTTCTCCTCCTTCCCCTTCTCATGGCTGGGACGAGTAGTTTGATCTCTTCTTCCTTTTTGGTGTCTCGATACCAAAGGGGGAGAAAGATGTCTATTAGGTTGTCTACGGGATTTGCATGGGTTGAGTCGCGAGCCTGTTCTTGCCTTTGATCTTTTCTTACTCGCGAACTCTCTAGTTTATTTGTGTGCTTGTGGTTTTATGTACGTGAACTTATGTGTGCTTGTGGACCATGTGGTATGTTATGTTTGAGATTATGTGGTATCTCTATGTGGTATCTTTGTGGTATCTTATACTTTGCCGAGAGTGTGGTTATCTTATTGTCATCTCTTGGGCTGTTGCTATGGTGGTGGAGCCTCATTGCTCTTGTTATTATTACTCCGTTTGTCTCCACCACATTAAGTTGGTTCTGGTATGATCTCTATTCCTTTTTGTACTTGTGCTATCTTTGCAATTGTTAGGGGGAGCCTCCGTGTATGTGTGCTAGTTCAGTCCTTAGGGGTCTTCTCTCTACCTTGCACACATACAGGGCGAGCCTGCCCCGTCCATTGCAAAGATTGCTTTGTTTCTATGCAAATCTGTGGGATTGTCATCTAACACCAAAAAGGGGGAGATTGAAAGGACTATATCTTCCCATGATGTTTTTTTGGTGTTAAATGACAATCCCAACCGTGTTTTTTAACTGTGCTCTTGAGTTTCAGGGGAAACGTCATTGTGGTCTCATTCTATTGTGATGGATGCTCTCTTGTGGTCTTTTGAAGACGGTGGCCTTTTTAGTCTTCTCCTAGTTTCTTTCTGGTTGATGTTTTTATGTCACCGTACTATTAAGAGGGGGTCCATGTTGGAAGGCTGTGGGAAATCACTTGTTCTTGCACAAACCTATATGCACCGCCACAGCCATCCCATTATTCTGTGAGAGAGAGCGTTTTCCTGTTCCGTTGGGGCCTTTTGTGTCTCACCGGAACTTCCGGTCATAGACCGGAAGTTCCGCTCAAACCTTTTTCTGCGGGCTGTTCTACAGTTTGTTCCGACGCTAGTTCCGCCCAAGTTCCGGTGGCGGTTCAGTAACCTTCTGTTTTGAAGTGTGCTATTTGCCGGAACTTGGGCGGAACTTGGCCGGAACTTTCTCGGAACTTGTCCTGGCAAAAGTTTTTGAGCGGAACTTCCGCCTGGAGGCCGGAACTTCCGGTCAGACTCGCTTCGCGACCCAAAAGTTCTGCCCCTTGTTCCGCCCAAGTTCCGGTGAAGGCTCAGTAACCTTCTGTTTAGAAGTGTGCTATTTAGCCGGAACTTGATCGGAACTTGGTCGGAAGTTCACCGGAACTTCCGGTCCGTTTTGACCGGAACTTCCGGTTGCGCTTCTGGAGCGGGCGTCAACGGTCTGATGACCGTTGGAGCCAGGCTCATGCGGAACTTCCGGCCTCTCACCGGAACTTCCGGTGAGGTCGCGGGGGCTGTAACGGTTCAGTGCGAGGGGGGCCTATTTAAGGCACCCCTCTTCTTCCTCCCACCTCTCTCGAATTTTTCTCTCTCCTCCATTAATGCTTGAGCTTCACCTCACTAGATCTCTCTCTCTAGCCACTCAAATGACCTGAACTTTTGAGAGGTGAGGGAGGTGACCTAGATCTACACTTCCACCAAAGAAGAATTGATTTCCCCCACCCATCCTTTGTGGATCTTGTTGCTCTTGGGTTTCTTGGAACCCTAGACGGTGTAGGGCATCCCCGGAGCTGAGGCATGTGTTGTAAAGCTTCGAGGTGTCGTTGAGGGCCTCCAATTGAGTTGTGGAGCCTCCCCCTCAACCTTGGTGTAAAGGTTTCGGTTGGCGCCTTCAAGGTCACCAGTTAGTGGATTGTGAGGCCTCCTTTGTGGGGGAGCTCACCGGAGAAGAAGGTGAGTCCTTTGTGGCGCTCGGGTGACCTTGTGTGGCCCTGACACCTCTCCAACGTAGACGTAGCTCCTTGGGAGTGAACTACGGGAATCACATCTCTGTGTCCCCTAGCCGGTTACTTCGTTCCCTTCCTTTACTCCTTTCTATTTACTGTTTTTGGGGTTGGTCTTTGCTTTCTTGCATTTAGGTTGCTCACTTAGTTGCATCTCTAGATAACTTCCTTTCTTGTTGAGCCTAAAAGTGAGAAACAAATTAAAATTGGTAGACGCCTATTCACGCCCCCTCTAGTCGTATCAAGTCGGTACTTTCAATTGGTATCGGAGCCAAGGCTCTTACTTCGGGCTTTACCGCCTAAGAGACTATGGCCGACGAAGGGGGTAGTGAAACTGAAAAAGCCAAGAACTTGGCCACTATGGATGACCTCAAGCAATTGGAGTCATCCATGATGTCCAAGTTCGAGGAAATGATGACTCTCTTGCAGTCTCTCAAGCCAAACCCCATGGTTGCTATTGACACACCCCAATCCAACGAGGTTCCTCCCACCGTTACGGTATCCGCTCCCGGGGTAACTCCCACGGAGGCCACCACTCACTTGGGACTTGGTTTTGTTGCTCAAATCTCTACCAAGGTTCCAAGTGAGAACATCGAGGAGCCCGAGAACCCAACTTCAAAAGGGGAGAATGGAGGAAAGGACTACTCGGCGGTACCCCCACCACCGAAGTACACTCCGGATCCACCCATTCCCATGCCACACATTATCCCTCAAGGAGCATCACCTATGCTAGATATGTCTAATTTCGCCAATTGGCAATATCTAATGCGCTCACATATTTCCAGCTCATCCATTGAGTTAATGAGGATTGTGGAGTATGGATTCTCTCCATTTGACCCAAAGAAGTTGACACGAGGTGAAGTGGTGGACAAGCAACTCAATGCTACAGCTTTGGGAATGATTCAAAAGGCTTTGACTCCAAAGGATTTTGCTCACATTCGCCAATTTGACACTGCCAAGGAAGCTTGGGATCAACTCACCGAGCTCTTCGTTGGGAATGCTAGCATCCAAAGCTCCAAGTTTGATGAGATCAATAACGAGTGCAATGGTTTCGCAATGCAAGATGATGAGACCCCTGAAGACATGTATAGGCGCCTTAAGGTCCTTTGTTCCACTATGAGGGACCTTGGGGCTCACTATGTTGATGACAAGTTTATGAAGAGGAAGTTCATTCAAGCTCTTCTCCCATTTGAAGAACAAAAGCTCAATTCTATCAAGGGAAGAACCAACTTTCACTTAATGACCTCCCAAGAAGTCTTGAGTGAAGTAATTGCCATGACTACTGCTAAGAATAATGCGGAGTCCGCTCGAGCTAGAGCCATTGGATCAACAAAAGTGAACCTTGCTTTGAAGGCCAAGGCTATTGAAGTTGATGATGATGATACATCAAGTGAGTGGTCTCAAGAAGATCTCAAATGTGCCTTCAACAAACATCTTGCTCTTGCTTCAAGGGCCTTTTGGAACAAGTCTGGATTCAAGTCAAGATCAAGGGACAACTCAAGATTCAACTCACCCAACAAGTCTCCCAAAGCAAGGTCATGCTACAATTGCAACGACAAGAGTCACTTCGTGGCCAAGTGTCCCTTTGAGAACCGTGAAGACAATGGTGGTCGTATCATTCGCAAGGTCAAGTCAAGATCTCCTCATCCCATAAACAAGAACTACACTATCAAGAACGCCACTAACAAGGAACGAGCAATTGTGGTCCATGAAGAATATCTTTCGGGCACGGATGAAGATGATGATGATGAAGTTAATGGTGGAGAGATTGTGGGGGTTGCTGCTATTGCTACTACCTCAACTCCACGTCTATCCCTCTTCGACTCGCCAAATGAAAATGTCATCTCCTCCAACCAAAAGTGCTTCATGGCCAAGGCCACCGAGGTATCACCGAAACCCACTCCTCAACCCATCTCTAGTGAGCCTTCCTCTCTTGATCTCGTTGGTCTAGAGGTGAAGAAAGAGATGATTGACATGTGTGAATTTGTTGCTACCTTAGATGAAGAAACTAAAAACTGCTTTGAGTCCTTACTTGCACAACTTGAAAATGCTAGAGATGCCTTAGATGAAAAGGAAGAACTTCTTGACTTGCTAAGTAAAAATGAAAGAGATGTCGCCGATGAAATTGCCTCTCTCACTCAAAGTCTTGAGGATGAACAAAATATGAGAATTAATCTTGAAGAAAATGTGTCTAAGCTTGTAGATGATCATAACAACACTTTGACCTCTACTATTAAAGAATGTGACCATGCTCTTGCTTTGATTAAGGTTCTCAAGAAAGAAAATGCTGAGTTTGTGGGTGGTCATGATAGGACTCAAAAGGATCTTGAGAAACTCAAAGAGGAACACAAAGCCTTGGAGAGTAAATTCTCAAGTCTTTTTGAGGCTCATGAACAGCTTCAAACTCAATTAACTTGTGATCTTTCTAAGTCTTCCGCTGTGCAAATTATAGACTTGTCTAGCTCTCCTAACCCTTGTTGCAAGCATGAGCATCTCATAGAGGAGGTCAAGGTTTTGAAGGATCAACTTGCCAAGACTAAGAAGAAGAAGAAGAAGAAGAACAAGAAGAAGAAAAAGAACAAGGGCATGGCCCAAGGGGTGCCAAATGGCCTAACCCTCTTGCAAAGTGACAACTTTGCCAGAAAGAACAATCCCTCTTATATTCTTTGCAAATCTTATGATGGTCATGTATATGCTAGATATGTAGGGACATCTTACACGCATGATTATCATTGGGCCATTTGGGTGCCAAAGGTTCTTATCACTAACAAAAGGGGACGCATTGCAAAATGGCTACCTAAAACCAAGGCTTGATTTTCTTGTAGGACTATGCTTCCGACGGATCAAAATGGGTGCTTGATAGTGATGCCACGAGTCATATGACCGGAAGCAAGTCTATCATGACCGAGTTGAGACCCAATATTGCCAACACCATGGTCTCCTACGGTGACAAAACAAGCTCTCAGGTTTTGGGTTTTGGCAAAGTGGTGGTAACCCCGGATGTATCCTTGGTTGACGTCATGCTTGTCAAAACTCTTGGTTACAACTTACTCTCAGTTCGTGCTCTTGCTCTTATGGGTCTTTCTTCTTTCTTTAATTCTCATTCCGTGGTCCTCATGTGGAGCAAGTCTCTCAAGGTGGCTTTTGTAGGATATGTAGAACATGACTTGTACATGGTGGACTTTTCAGGGACCACTACTCCTCATGCTCTATGTCTCTATGCTAAAGCCGACAAGGGCTGGTTGTGGCATCGCCGCCTAGCCCATGTTAACATGAGGACTTTGCAAAGACTTCACTCGGAGGGCCACATCCTTGGAATTAATGATGTTTCTTTTGCCAAAGATCGTATTGAAGGGAAGATGCATGAAACTCCTCACAAAGAGCTCAATCAAATCACTACCGAGAGATGTTTGGAGCTCTTGCACATGGATCTCTTTGGTCCTCCGTCTCATGATAGCCTTGGAGGCAAGAAGTATTGCTTGGTTATTGTGGATGATTTCTCAAGATACACTTGTGTGTTCTTTTTCAAGTACAAGAGTGAGACTCAACAAACCGTCATTGACTTTGCTAATGAGGTTCAACGGAAGCACAATGCAACTATTCTCTCAATTCGAAGTGACAATGGCACCGAGTTCAAAAACTATACCTTGGATGAGTTTCTCAGTGATGAAGGAATCAAGCATCAATACTCCACTCCCTACACCCCTCAACAAAACGGAGTTGCTGAAAGGAAGAATCGCACTTTGATGGATGCGGCTTGGTCTATGCTAGCTGAGTTCAAGTCTCCATACAACTTTTGGGCCGAGGCCATCTCCACCGCTTGCCATGCAACCAACTGGCTTTATCTCCGCAAGAATAAGAACAAGACCCCTTATGAACTTCTCACCGGGAAAAAGCCTAATGTTAGCTACTTTCGGGTGTTTGGGTGCAAGTGCTACATACTCAAGAAAGGAGTTCGGTTGTCAAAATTTGAATCCAAGGCTCAAGAAGGAATTTTCGTTGGTTACTCAAATCAGTCCCATGCTTATAGAGTCTACAACAAAGCCAATGGAAGAGTTGAAGAGACGAGCAACGTGAAGTTTGATGAAAATCATGAGTCTCTTGTTAGGCAAGATGGTGTTTGTGATCCAAGTGATGAAATGTAGAGGGAGTGTCCCAACCTTTATTAACATAAGGTGGTGTCCCCTGTGTTTACAATGCTAGTCCCTGGATCAATAGCTAGCATCCACAGTTTAGATGTAATATCAAGAAACAAAGGTCATAATATAACTTTATAACCAGGAATAACATAATTTTATTACATCTTTACATAGCTCATTTGGCTATTACAATACATTGCAGCGGAATAACTATAAGCATGGGGTCCTTCATCTTCAAAGTGCCACAGGCAAATGCTGGTTGTAGATTTTGTAATCCTAATCAATCAATCTTCACTAAAATCATTCAAACCTGCAACATTGCAAGTTACAGCCACAAGGGTCAATACATTTGAATTGTATTGGCAAGTTTCACTACTATGTTGAATATAAGTGGATCCTATTATTACATGCATTTTTGGCTAAGTAGGGTTTAAGGCTTATTTGCAGAAGCAAGGTTTATCCTATCTTTTCAAAGTGGTTTTGGTCCTTTGTCAAATCTCCTTTTCAAAAATCCCTTGAACTCCTTGGTAAAGTTTCCAAGTGTTCAAGTCCTTGTCAAAAATTCCCTTGAGCTCCTTGGTACCCCCAAGTGCATCAAGTTTTATCAAAATCTCTTGAGCTCCTTGGTACCCCCAAGTGCATCAAGTTTTATCAAAATCTCTTGAGCTCCTTGGTACCCCCAAGTGCATCAAGTTTTAAAAGTTTTCTTTTAGAAATTAGAATGTCAAGATTTCCCATATCTTCAAACTTTAGTTGCTCAGTATTGTCCATAACCGGGGACACGGCTAAGTACTTAGATTTTATTATCTTCTGCAGAAGTTGCACACTTTACCCACATGTCACAATCCCATCTTTGTGCCACTAGTGGCCACTGGATTAGTGCTCACCAAGATGGAGTACTGGCAGATTGAGAATGTGACAAAGTCTTTCCAAAGGGTCCTCCCATACATCATTGCTAGCTTGTCTTCAGCACCCATGTAGGATTCCAGGTCCCCGTGTCCAGTAAACTGAAGACAATGCATGGGTCTTCCCAATGTAGTTGCCTAAGCCAGAGCCATAATAGCATGTGGTTGCACACGAAAGCCACAATTGGAGAAACATGTTTAATCTCTAAGTTTCCTGGGTGGTTTCTTTTGGAGCACAACACAAAGAGATTGCCATAGACATGGTTCCTTTTGTTGCCACCTTCTCCAAAACTCAAAGTATCCTTGGCCACCCAGGTGGTTCATTGAGTCCTTGTTTTATTATATAAAAACACAAGTCCTTTTCTCAATTCCATAAAATCTCAACATGTATCTCTTTTCATAATATAGCATGGCTAAGCATGTAACAACTACATTGTTTTCACTAAGGAATGTATAGGGTATCCTATTAGGATTTAGCATAGCATAAGTATAGAATTATTTTCATGCATGTTTCAAAATCCACTAAGTATAATGAAAATAGTAGGACTTTAGATGATAATGTAACTTGCCTTTTGGTAGGGGAATGTTGGTTCACTCCTTGATCTTGCTAGTCTCACACTTTTCTAACTTCACTACAATCAATCAAGCAAACACAATATCAACTAGCATTCCAAACCAATGATCAATCAAACAATTTCACACACATAAAACAAATGGGATCTAAGTTATGCATGTAAGCATGCAAGTGATTGTTTTATTTGCAAAGATGGTCTCCACTAGGCTTATAAAACTTGGTAAGGTTCAAAATGGTCATTTTCCAAAGTGGAAAAGTCATTTGCAAAAGGGTTTTGTCTACAAACCATTTTATAATCTAATCATCATTTTATGTGGTGAAAAACATTTTTATCAAAGCAACAACCTTAAGTTGTTCACTAATTAAGTTGTTGTTTCTCAAAACTTGGTGTTTATGGTCAGTAGGTTTGGTCCAAAACATTTTCTCAAAAGTTTTTCCTCCAAAAACATTTTCATAAGGAAACCAATATTTTTATTTGGCTAGAAATGGGCTAAATCAATTAATCCATCCCAAACTTTACCAAATCCATTTTCAAAACCATGGGTTGGTTCCTAGGGTCAGTAAGTTCACAACAAAACATTTTGCAAAAGTTTTAACCCTAAAAACATTTTTGAATCATTTTTCTACTCTAAACAAGCATACAAATGTTTCTGCAAAAACAAACCATCTAACAGATACTATTTACTAAACCAAAGGCATGGTTGGCTAGGGCTTGCTCCACTGATTCCAATGATATCAAATTTGCAATTTTTGTACGTGTGGATCAAAAGCTACAAAGGTTTGAAAATCACATTCTAATCTGATTTCAAATCTGTTTTTAAACAGAACTGGTGACACGCGTCAAGGTTTGATTGGACGGTACCGGTTCGCTCGGATCGGCTCTGCGGTGCGTTGGATCTAGGTAGATCGCACGGCGCAGGACGCGTACCCCTTCGCTGTTAAGTGGATCTATCGTGTGCGTCAGATCACGATCCTACGGCGCTGGTTTGCTTGACCAAACGCGAGCAGCGCCGACGGTGGCTAGAGGCGGTGCACGGCCAGGCGGTGGCGCTACGGCGGTTACAGGAAGCAAAGAGGGGAGGGAAAGTGCTCACCGAGGTCGCAAGGATGTGGTGATGCTCGAGGTATAGCCGGCTTGGCAAGGGGCGCTCAGGGTTGCGGTGGATTGCTCGTCGGAGTAGGGTCTGGCGATGAGTGGTTCTGTTCGCGGTTGAAGACGACGTTGTCGATCACGAGGAGGCAAACAGAGGGTGTGGTCAGATGCAGGAGATCACGGAGAAGACGCGTGCGTGAAGGAGGAAGCTTGGGGCGGTCTGGACTTACCAGGAGGGTTGCCGGAGTGGCTTGCAGACGCGGCGGCGCTCAGTCGAAGTGGTTGGCGTCGTTTGGAGGCGCCCGCGGTAGAACGAAGAGCACAGGGAGAATCGTCTGGGGGTGGGGAGTGTGCTCGTGTGCTCGGGGAGGCAGGGTATGGTCAGGCGTCGTCGGAATCGACAAGGAGAGTCGTCGGAGCAGTGAGAGTGTCGAGCCAAATTGAGGCAGCCTCGGGGCAGAGAGGGAGTGGTGTGTGAGGGGAAATGGAGAGGAGGCATGAGCGTTTAAGCCTGCGTGATCAAAGCGAGTAATGGTGGCCGCGTTAAGACGAATTGAAGCCGCGGAATCTCTGCAGGAAACGGCGACGAGGGGAGGGAGAACAGGGCGCTGCGGGTGAGGACGATGAATAGGAGGAGTGGGGTCGGCTGGTCAGCGAGAGAGAAAGTGAGGGGGAGGGTCCACCAGTCAGTCACTTCTGCGGGTCAGTTGCCAGGTGCGAAGCATTTTCTTCGGGGAGGGAAAGCTGGGCTATTTGCTGGGCTTGTGGGCTTGGCCGGCTGGGCTGGGTCTGGTTCTATTTTTTTCTTCCTGAAACCTTTTCTTTTTCTAATTCCTATTTCTGTTTTGAAATTCAAACAACCAAACAACATTCAAATCAATTCAAACAATCACCAAATTTTGTAACTTTGAATTTGGTTCTGTTCAGTAACATAAACCAAAATTCCAAACCAAAAATAATAATTTTATTTTAGGGTCCATTATTAAATAAATAAATAGACCATTGTTAATAAATCAAAATAGGATTTGTTTTATTTAAATACTCCTTTTGAAATCTAAAAACCAAATCAGTAGGTTTTATTTGAGAATATAAAATACTTAGAAAACTTATTTTAAATAAATAAATAAGTTTTGATGGTTAATTAAAATAGTAAAACCCTTATTTATAAAACTTGGATATTAAATCCTTATTAACTTATTTTTAAATAAACCTTTACTAATTTTATCAAAACAAAGCATTTTATTTCATAAGCTTTGGCCAAGGTTTAATTTGGCTTTATAAAATAATCTTTATTTATAAAACTTCTATTTGATTTGAAAACCAAATCCTTTTATTTAGAAGATCAAAAATAGTAATCCCAAAATATTTTATTTTCCTTTATTAAATGTTTATCTTTTTAAATCTCTTTAGGATTTATTTGACCCAAATTGGTTTGAAGGTTTCCAATTGGATTCAAAAAGTTTCTTCTGGCCCTGGAAATCAAACAAAGTTTTATTTTATTCATTTATTTTCACATTACAAGATTTGGAAAATCTTGGGATGTGACAGGCTACCACCCTTAAAATAAATCTCGTCCCGAGATTTGGGAAGGATAGGGTTACAAATAGGCTCAAACAACTAGGGTACTACCACCCTTAAAATAAATTTCAAACAAAATTACATATTGGCCTTCTTGGGGTCCTAGGGAAACTTCTCTTAAGCAAACATTGGCATTGTGCCCTTGGTTTCCACACTTGACTCATGGGCCAAGGTTGAGTTTCTCCATAGGCTTGTTCAACTTGTTCTTCATCTTTTCTGGACAATTGCTTGCATAATGTCCTGGGTTCTTGCAATTGAAACAGTTGATATCTTTGAGTTCTTTACGTAGCTCTTGTGGACAAGTTGCTACATAATGGCCTAGCTCTTTGCAGTTGTTGCACACCACTTGGCCAATTTCCTTATTCTTCTGGTTCTCTGGGCATTCACCGGAATAGTGTCCCATTTCCTTACATTTATGACATTGCACATGGCTCTTGTCTTTCTTTTGCTTCTTGGGTTTCTTTGGTCCTTTGAACTGGGTTGTCTTGTTTGGAGGTATAAGGGGTCCTTTTCCTTTGTCATCAACTTTCTTGGTAGACTTGGATCCTTCTGGATGGTTTGCAATCATTTGTTGCACTCCACCTTGTTTCCTTTGTTCAACAATGGAATAAATGGGGCATTGGATAGGGACATGGTTGTTTCCTTCACATAGGTAACAAGTAGCTTGAGAAGTGGGACATTGTCCAACAGGATGTTTCTCTTCACAGTTGGGGCATTGATCTCCATGCTCCTTGGAAGTATGATCCTTGTCTCCACAAATAATGCAAGCTGGGGCTCCATCTAGAATAACATTTTTGTCATCCTTGTTGTCATAAACTTTCTTGGAATAGTTTTCTTCCATTTTGATCATTTGATCAGTCACCTTAAGCATCAGTTGGCCTTGAGTTTCCAAAAATCCTTGCAGGGACGGATCTTCTCCACTAGTGTTAGCTATGAATTGAGCTG
Source organism: Avena sativa (assembly GCA_916181665.1). Taxonomy (NCBI): domain Eukaryota; kingdom Viridiplantae; phylum Streptophyta; class Magnoliopsida; order Poales; family Poaceae; genus Avena; species Avena sativa. The sequence goes on from OV702296.1 coordinate 228,108,107, forward strand.
TCACTTGGTTCAACTGGTGTTGGGTTGCTATGAGCTCTTTCATGCTGTCCTCTTGGTTGGTGTTGGTGTCATCAACCTTGATGTTGGAGTCTCTTGGAGTAGTCATCTGTTTGGGTTGGAGGAAGATTAGAATAGGCAAGATAGTTCTAAGGAAATAATTCTAATCACACACATCACAATTCACACAAGCAATGTGCATGCAATCACAAACAAAACATTTCACTCAAAACACAAAGTTCAAGCACATACTTAGGCAACAAAATATTTTTGTTACACCACATAAGTTGGTGTGTTTGACTTAACTAAAATATGGTAGTCCATCTATAGGGTTTACTTGTGATCTTTCCATCCTTCTTTGGTTGATTCTTCTTTACATGAGATCATGGTTTCCTTGAGAAGAACTCTGGGTTACAATAACTTCTAGTGAAATGATCTCCTTCTAATTTTTGCATTCCCTTAGTCTCCATATCTTGAGCAAGATTTCCTTGTTTTCTCTTGTAGTCCTTAGTGGTATCCAAGGTTGAGGTCTTTGGTGAAAATGCTGAAGATGTTGAAGTCATTAGAGTTTGAAGAAGTTGAAGTCATTAGAGTTGAAGAAGTTGAAGTCATTATAGTTGAAGAAGTCCTTTGCACATGGTGTAGTCTTTGGCCATGGGGTAGGTTTTTCCATCAAGTTGAAAATAGAAGAGATGTAGAGTTGAAACCAAAATGGTTGAGGAAAGGGTTTACAAGTTTGTTTTGTAAATAAGTTTTGGAACAAATACAACTCCTAATTTTCTAAGGGTTTTTGTCCAATCCTAGGGTTACAAATCCTACAGGCAACACAATGCTCTGATACCATCTGTAGAGGGAGTGTCCCAACCTTTATTAACATAAGGTGGTGTCCCTGTGTTTACAATGCTAGTCCCTGGATCAATAGCTAGCATCCATAGTTTAGATGTAATATCAAGAAACAAAGGTCATAATATAACTTTATAACCAGGAATAACATAATTTTATTACATCTTTACATAGCTCATTTGGCTATTACAATACATTGCAGCGGAATAACTATAAGCATGGGGTCCTTCATCTTCAAAGTGCCACAGGCAAATGCTGGTTGTAGACTTTGTAATCCTAATCAATCAATCTTCACTAAAATCATTCAAACCTGCAACATTACAAGTTACAGCCACAAGGGTCAATACATTTGAATTGTATTGGCAAGTTTCACTACTATGTTGAATATAGTGGATCCTATTATTACATGCATTTTTGGCTAAGTAGGGTTTAAGGCTTATTTGCAGAAGCAAGGTTTATCCTATCTTTTCAAAGTGGTTTTGGTCCTTTGTCAAATCTCCTTTTCAAAAATCCCTTGAACTCCTTGGTAAAGTTTCCAAGTGTTCAAGTCCTTGTCAAAAATTCCCTTGAGCTCCTTGGTACCCCCAAGTGCATCAAGTTTTATCAAGATCTCTTGAGCTCCTTGGTACCCCCAAGTGCATCAAGTTTTATCAAAATCTCTTGAGCTCCTTGGTACCCCCAAGTGCATCAAGTTTTATCAAAATCTCTTGAGCTCCTTGGTACCCCCAAGTGCATCAAGTTTTATCAAAATCTCTTGAGCTCCTTGGTACCCCCAAGTGCATCAAGTTTTAAAAGTTTTCTTTTAGAAATTAGAATGTCGAGATTTCCCATAGCTTCAAACTTTAGTTGCTCAGTATTGTCCATAACCGGGGACACGGCTAAGTACTTAGATTTTATTATCTTCTGCAGAAGTTGCACACTTTACCCACATGTCACAATCCCATATTTGTGCCACCAGTGGCCACTGGATTAGTGCTCACCAAGATGGAGTACTGGCAGATTGAGAATGTGACAAAGTCTTTCCAAAGGGTCCTCCCATACATCATTGCTAGCTTGTCTTCAGCACCCATGTAGGATTCCAGGTCCCCGTGTCTAGTAAACTGAAGACAATGCATGGGTCTTCCCAATGTAGTTGACTAAGCCAGAGCCATAATAGCATGTGGTTGCACACGAAAGCCACAATTGGAGAAACATGTTTAATCTCTAAGTTTCCTGGGTGGTTTCTTTTGGAGCACAACACAAAGAGATTGCCATAGACATGGTTCCTTTTGTTGCCACCTTCTCCAAAACTCAAAGTATCCTTGGCCACCTAGGTGGTTCATTGAGTCCTTGTTTTATTATATAAAAACACAAGTCCTTTTCTCAATTCCATAAAATCTCAACATGTATCTCTTTTCATAATATAGCATGGCTAAGCATGTAACAACTACATTGTTTTCACTAAGGAATGTATAGGGTATCCTATTAGGATTTAGCATAGCATAAGTATAGAATTATTTTCATGCATGTTTCAAAATCCACTAAGTATAATGAAAATAGTAGGACTTTAGATGATAATGTAACTTGCCTTTTGGTAGGGAATGTTGGTTCACTCCTTGATCTTTCTAGTCTCACACTTTTCTAAGTTCACTACAATCAATCAAGCAAACACAATATCAACTAGCATTCCAAACCAATGATCAATCAAACAATTTCACACACATAAAACAAATGGGATCTAAGTTATGCATGTAAGCATGCAAGTGATTGTTTTATTTGCAAAGATGGTCTCCACTAGGCTTCTAAAACTTGGTAAGGTTCAAAATGGTCATTTTCCAAAGTGGAAAAGTCATTTGCAAAAGGGTTTTGTCTACAAATCATTTTATAATCCAATCATCATTTTATGTGGTGAAAAACATTTTTATCAAAGCAACAACCTTAAGTTGTTCACTAATTAAGTTGTTGTTTCTCAAAACTTGGTGTTTATGGTCAGTAGGTTTGGTCCAAAACATTTTCTCAAAAGTTTTTACTCCAAAAACATTTTCATAAGGAAACCAATATTTTTATTTGGCTAGAAATGGGCTAAATCAATTAATCCATCCCAAACTTTACCAAATCCATTTTCAAAACCATGGGTTGGTTCCTAGGGTCAGTAAGTTCACAACAAAAAAAATTGCAAAGGTTTTAACCCCAAAAACATTTTTGAATCATTTTTCTACTCTAAACAAGCATACAAATGTTTCTGCAAAAACAAACCATCTAACAGATACTATTTACTAAACCAAAGGCATGGTTGGCTAGGGCTTGCTCCACTGATTCCAATGATATCAAATTTGCAATTTTTGGACGTGTGGATCAAAAGCTACAAAGGTTTGAAAATCACATTCTAATCTGATTTCAAATCTGTTTTTAAACAGAACTGGTGACATGCGTCAAGTTTTGATTGGACGGTACCGGTTCGCTCGGATCGGCTCTGCGGTGCGTTGGATCTAGGTAGATCGCACGGCGTAGGACGCGTATCCCTTCGCTGTTAAGTGGATCTATCGTGTGCGTCAGATCACGATCCTACGGCGCTGGTTTGCTTGACCAAACGCGAGCGGCGCCGACGGTGGCTAGCGGCGGCGCATGGCCAGGCGGTGGCGCTACGGCGGTTACAGGAAGCAAAGAGGGAAGGGAAAGTGCTCACCGAGGTCGCAAGGATGTGGTGATGCTCGAGGTACAGTCGGCTTGGCAAGGGGCGCTCAGGGTTGCGGTGGATTGCTCGTCGGAGTAGGGTCTGGCGACGGGTGGTTCTGTTCGCGGTTGAAGACGACGCTGTCGATCACGAGGAGGCAAACATAGGGTGTGGTCAGATGCAGGAGATCACGGAGAAGACGCGTGCGTGAAGGAGGAAGCTTGGGGCGGTCTGGACTTACCAGGAGGGTTGCCGGAGTGGCTTGCAGACGCGGCGGCGCTCAGTCGAAGTGGTTGGCGTCGTTTGGAGGCGCCCACGGTAGAACGAAGAGCACAGGGAGAATCGTCTAGGGGTGGGGAGTGTGCTCGTGTGCTCGGGGAGGCAGGGTATGGTCAGGCGTCGCCGGAATCGACAAGGAGAGTCATCGGAGCAGTGAGAGTGTCGAGCCAAATTGAGGCAGCCTCGGGGCAGAGAGGGAGTGGTGTGTGAGGGGAAATGGAGAGGAGGCATGAGCGTTTAAGCCTGCGTGATCAAAGCGAGTAATGGTGGCCGCGTTAAGACGAATTGAAGCCGCGGAATCTCTGCAGGAAACGGCGACGAGGGGAGGGAGAACAGGTCGCTGCGGGTGAGGACGATGAATAGGAGGAGTGGGGTCGGCTGGTCAGCGAGAGAGGAAGTGAGGGGGAGGGTCCACCAGTCAGTCACTTCTGCGGGTCAGTTGCCAGGTGTGAAGCGTTTTCTTCGGGGAGGGAAAGCTGGGCTGTTTGCTGGGCTTGTGGGCTTGGCCGGCTGGGCTGGGTCTGGTTCTATTTTTTTCTTGCTGAAACCTTTTCTTTTTCTAATTCCTATTTCTGTTTTGAAATTCAAACAACTAAACAACATTCAAATCAATTCAAACAATCACCAAATTTTGTAACTTTGAATTTGGTTCTGTTCAGTAACATAAACCAAAATTCCAAACCAAAAATAATAATTTTATTTTAGGGTCCATTATTAAATAAATAAATAAATAGACCATTGTTAATAAATCAAAATAGGATTTGTTTTACTTAAATACTCCTTTTGAAATCTAAAAACCAAATCAGTAGGTTTTATTTGAGAATATAAAATACTTAGAAAACTTATTTTAAATAAATAAATAAGTTTTGATGGTTAATTAAAATAGTAAAACCCTTATTTATAAAACTTGGATATTAAATCCTTATTAACTTATTTTTAAATAAACCTTTACTAATTTTATCAAAACAAAGCATTTTATTTCATAAGCTTTGGCCAAGGTTTAATTTGGCTTTATAAAATAATCTTTATTTATAAAACTTCTATTTCATTTGAAAACCAAATCCTTTTATTTAAAAGATCAAAAATAGTAATCCCAAAATATTTTATTTTCCTTTATTAAATGTTTATCTTTTTAAATCTCTTTAGGATTTATTTGACCCAAATTGGTTTGAAGGTTTCCAATTGGATTCAAAAAGTTTCTTCTGGCCCTGGAAATCAAACAAAGTTTTATTTTATTCATTTATTTTCACATTACAAGATTTGGAAAATCTTGGGATGTGACATGAAATTCCTCCCAAGGCCATAGGAAGAATGGGTGTGGGTTTCCACCTCCCCATTGAGGATCCCCTTATGGACGAAGGAGAAGGACCAAGCTCTACTCAAGTGGATCCCTCACTCTCACAAGATCATCTTGCACCTCAAGGACCTACTTTCTTGGCACAAGCTCCCTCAAGCTCTTCCGAAGCTTCCCATGCTCATGACTCTCCAAGCTCTAAAGAACAAGCTCTTCATCAACAACATCAACCTCCCCCCGATGGGGCTCCTCCTCAAGGCACCTTTCACGGACAAGCTCTTCATCAACCTCATCAACCTCCCCAAGATGGGGCTCCTCCTCAAGATCACGTTTCTCCCCAAGGTCAAGCTCGTCGAGATCAAGATCAAGTCAATGATCCTCAAGAATCCTCTCCAAGTGATGACTCCCTCGAAGTGGAAATTGATGAAGATGACCCTCGTGTTCGTGCTTATAGTCAAGGGGGCGACTCACTTGGTGGAAATGACCAAGTGGTAGCTCAAGAATCTCGAATTGAAGCACAAGCCCGTCGTCAAGCCTATCGTCTCGCCAAGCTTGTTCGAGATGGCCATATCCTTGATAATGTCTATGGAGATTTCAATAAAGGTTCCACTACTAGGAGGCAACTAGCTTCCTTTTGCTCTCACCATGCGTTTATCTCTCTTATGGAACCACAGAAAGTCTTCGAAGCTCTTGAAGATGATGATTGGCTTGATGCTATGAATGAGGAACTTCACAACTTCAAGAGGAACAATGTTTGGACATTGGTTGAGCGGCCTAAAGACTGTCAATACGTCATTGGAACCAAGTGGGTCTTCAAGAACAAGTGTGATGCGAATGGAATTGTCGTGCGCAACAAGGCAAGGTTAGTTGCCCAAGGATACTCACAAGTTGAGGGCATCGACTACGGTGAGACTTACGCCCCCGTTGCTCTCCTTGAATCCATTCATATGCTTCTTTCCTTTGCTACCCATCATAACTTTAAATTGTATCAAATGGATGTTAAGAGTGCTTTTCTTAATGGTCCTTTGAAAGAGTTGGTATATGTCAAGCAACCTCCGGGCTTTGAGGATCCACTTTTTCCGAACCATGTCTACAAGCTCAATAAGGCACTCTATGGTCTCAAGCAAGCCCCACGTGCGTGGTATGATTGCCTTAGGGAGCTCTTGTTAGACCGTGGTTTCGAAGTGGGCCTCATTGATCCCACTCTTTTTACTAAGAAAGTTGGAGGCCACTTGTTCGTATGCCAAATCTATGTTGATGACATTATCTTTGGGTCTATTAAAAAAACTTTTAATGAGGATTTTGCCAAGCTCATGACCGACCGCTTCGAGATGTCCATGATGGGGGAGTTGAAGTTTTTCCTTGGATTTGAAGTCAAACAATTGAGGAAACGGACTTTCATCAACCAAGCCAAGTACATCCAAGACATGCTCAAGAAGTTCAAGTTTGATCAAGTCAAAGGTGCCAAGACTCCCATACCAACTAAGGTTAATCTTGATCTCGATCCCAAGGGTAAGGAGGTGGATCAAAAACTCTATCGATCGATGATTGGTTCTTTGCTCTATCTTTGTGCATCTCGACCGGATATTATGTTGAGTGTGGGTATGTGTGCAAGATTTCAAGCCGTACCAAAGGAAAGTCACATGGTGGCTGTCAAGAGGATCTTTAGATATTTAGTTCATACCCCAAACTTTGGGTTGTGGTACCCCAAGGGAGCCAGCTTTGATCTCATTGGTTACACGGACTCGGACTGGGCTGGTGACAAAGTGGGAAGAAAGTCAACCTCCAGAGCTTGTCAGTTTCTCGGAAGATCTTTGGTTTGTTGGTCCTCGAAGAAGCAAAACTGTGTGTCTATGTCTACTGCCGAAGCTGAGTATATCTCTGCCGCAAGCTGCTGTGCTCAATTCCTATGGATGAAGCAAACCTTGAAGGATCTTGGACTATCTTTTGACAAGGTGCCTCTTCTTTGCGACAATGAGAGTGCAATTGCTATTGCTCACAATCCCGTGCAACACAACCGGACCAAGCACATTGAGATTCGTCATCATTTCATTCAGGGCCATGTTGCTAGAGGAGACATTTCTTTGGAGTATGTTCCCACCAAGGCAAATCTTGCAGATCTTTTCACGAAGCCTCTTGATGAAGCAAGGTTCCGAGAGTTAAGGCATGAGCTAAATATCATTGATTCGAGCAATGTTGCTTGAGCCCTTGCACACCTACCCGTGTCTCAATGTGTATTTTGTTTGGATGTAGGCATGGATTTAGGGGGAGTGTAGTTCCTCTTATGAACAAACACTATCCCTATTATGCGCACATTAAAGTTTTCATACTCTATAGTCTCTAAAGGAGACCATTTGAGCTTCATGATGAGTGTTGGTAATGAACCCAAGATATATCTTCGCGGTGTCAAGCCATTTACTCTTATATAAGGTGGCTTCGGCCACCGACTCGTTTTTATTTGGTTCTTTGACCTTTTGTTTTTCTTGGTTTTTGTTGCTTTTGGTTCTTCACAGTTTGAGCTATCTACCCTAAGCCTTTCCTTACCTCAAGCCCTCTCTATTCCCTGCACAAGTTCTTCCTTGTTATCCTATCCTGAGATGTTCTTCCTGGCGTCAGCGGAACTTCTGGTCAGTCTGACCCGGAAGTTCCGGTCCACCGGAACTTCCGGTCCCGGACCGGAACTTCCGGTGGTGCTCCCTGTCCTATATAAGGTGGGCCCTGGGGGAAAACGGGATCTTCTTCCTTTTCCCCCAAGACCCATCTTCTATTTGGAGTGCCGCCGACCAGGACTTCTCCAAGAGGGTGCTCCGACCCCTTATTCTCCAACTGCTCCTCCACAGATCTGCTCCGTGGTATCCTTCCCCAACCTCGATCTCCCGCCATGGACTCCGGTATTTGCCCTTAACTCCCTCCATTAATGGAGATCTTGCTCTCACCATGGCTTGAGTTAGGGCACACCTTGTCTAGGCTAGTTCTTTGGCTAGAACTTGTTGGGAGATCTTGGTAGGCCTAGGGTATCATGCTAGAGTAGATTGGTCCAATACATCCTTGGAAAAATTTGTGCATTTGTGGTCTTTAGATCTAGATCTAGGGAATTCCTGTTGAAACTGTCAGTTCGTGGCCTCACCGGAAATTCTGGTGAGCCACGACCGGAACTTCCGGTGGACTATTTTTCACCGGAAGTTCCGACGTTGCAGCGGAAGTTCCGGCTACAATGCAATTTTTTTCCTGTTTGTATTTTTTCAATCTAATTCTTTTGTTTCCTCTTCCGAACTTGTGCACTTATCCCACCTTCCCTCCCTATTCTTGTGCTTTCTTCTCAGGGGAAGGAGAGACTCGCCAAGGCAAGCGTGCCCGCCGACCATCCGCTGACATTCCTCCTGAGATTGATGAGGAAGATGCTGAAGTTGTGCGTCCAACCGCTCAGACTTCTCGCCAGAAGGCTGCTGCTGCTCGCCGTGCTGCTGCTGCTGCAGGGAAGAGGCCTGCTCTTGGTCAGAAGTCCACTGCTGCTGGGCCAGATATGACCAAAGCCAAGATTTCCAAGTGGACTCAGAAGGCTTACGCTGCATTCAGGGCTACAGATCCCTACCTCGTGCCTCGTGATCGTCTCTTCTTGGACCCTCATTTTCACACCTGCCGTCAGGAACAGATTTATGAAGAAATCTATGCATCAAAGAAGAAGTTCGTGGTTGCTCCTCAGATATCTGCAAGTCTACTTTGGGGAGGCTCTTGATATCTGCAAGAAGTTTGGACTGATTCCCCTCATGGAGCACCGTCAGAACTTTGATGTGACTGCTATTGCTCAGTTCTACTCCACTCTGTTTCTTCACATGCAGTCCTCTACTGAAGGTGAGATGAAGTGGATGACCAGGGATGTGTATCTTACCGCTACTTGGGCTGAGTTTGCTGAGCTTCTTGGCTATCCCATTCAGCCTGGACGCGGGGCAAATGGTTGGCGTGTTCATGGTCCTATTGCTGCTGATCCTGAGGTCCTGGAGCCTCTCTACATTGAAGGATGGGGAAGTGTTGGGTATGTGAATCATCTGTTGCCAGCTTATGACATTATGCGTAGGGTGTACTTGAACACCATCTCTCCCAAAGCTGGCAACTTTGATCAGTTTCATGGATATCAGGTTGACCTCATGCATCAGACCCATCTTCGCCGAGACACTAACAGGTCAATGGATGTTATGCACTTCATCTACTCAGAGATGTGGGGGGCTCTCATCGAAAAGCGCTCATGCATCTATGTTCCCTACATTCAGACTCTCATCAATCACAAGTGGCTCGAGAAGACTGGCACCCCCTTCCCTCAAGACAACATCACCATTCATGAAGAGAAAAGGTTCCGTGTGAGTAAGCACCAGAAGCCTCGTACTCAGGAAGAAAAGGAAGCTGCTCTCAAGAAGACTCAAGATGTTTCTAGTGGTCCCTCCTCTGCTCCTGGCGGCTCTAGTGCTGGTGGTCCTTCTCTCCAGAGGCAGCCATTTTGGGCAAAGAAGCTGCTTGGGAAAGTGAAGAAGACTTTCTGCTTTCTGCAGGACCGCGAGTATCAGGCTTATGTTGATCAGCGTCACAATGTTCAGCGCCAGAAGGCCATCATGGCAGCCCTCAATATTCCTTGCTCACCGGTCTCTAGCTCTGTCACTGCTCCCAAGGAGGATTGGGTTCGCAACAACTGCAACTGGTCTGAAGATGAGTCTGAGGAGGAGGTCACTGGTCCGCCTGAGTCTTCTCCTCCTTCCCCTTCTCATGGCTAGGACGAGTAGTTTGATCTCTTCTTCCTTTTTGGTGTCTCGATGCCAAAGGGGGAGAAAGATGTCTATTAGGTTGTCTACGGGATTTGCATGGGTTGAGTCGCGAGCCTGTTCTTGCCTTTGATCTTTTCTTACTCGCGAACTCTCTAGTTTATTTGTGTGCTTGTGGTTTTATGTCCGTGAACTTATGTGTGCTTGTGGACCATGTGGTATGTTATGTTTGAGACTATGTGGTATCTCTATGTGGTATCTTTGTGGTATCTTATACTTTGCCGAGAGTGTGGTTATCTTATTGTCATCTCTTGGGCTGTTGCTATGGTGGTGGAGCCTCATTGCTCTTGTTATTATTACTCCGTTTGTCTCCACCACATTAAGTTGGTTCTGGTATGATCTCTATTCCTTTTTGTACTTGTGCTATCTTTGCAATTGTTAGGGGGAGCCTCCGTGTATGTGTGCTAGTTCAGTCCTTAGGGGTCTTCTCTCTACCTTGCACACATACAGGGGGAGCCTGCCCCGTCCATTGCAAAGATTGCTTTGTTTCTATGCAAATCTGTGGGATTGTCATCTAACACCAAAAAGGGGGAGATTGAAAGGACTATATCTTCCCATGATGTTTTTTTGGTGTTAAATGACAATCCCAACCGTGTTTTTTAACTGTGCTCTTGAGTTTCAGGGGAAACGTCATTGTGGTCTCATTCTATTGTGATGGATGCTCTCTTGTGGTCTTTTGAAGACGGTGGCCTCTTTAGTATTCTCCTAGTTTCTTTCTGGTTGATGTTTTTAGGTCACCGTACTATTAAGAGGGGGTCCATGTTGGAAGGCTGTGGGAAATCACTTGTTCTTGCACAAACCTATATGCACCGCCACAGCCATCCCATTATTCCGTGAGAGAGAACGTTTCCCTGTTCCGTTGGGGCCTTTTGTGTCTCACCGGAACTTCCGGTCATAGACCGGAAGTTCTGCTCAAACCTTTTTCTGCGGGCTGTTCTACAGTTTCTTCCGACGCTAGTTCGCCCAAGTTCCGGTGGCGGTTCAGTAACCTTCTGTTTTGAAGTGTGCTATTTGCCGGAACTTGGGCGGAACTTGGCCGGAACTTTCTCGGAACTTGTCCTGGCAAAAGTTTTTGAGCGGAACTTCCGCCTGGAGGCCGGAACTTCCGGTCAGACTCGCTTCGCGACCCAAAAGTTCTGCCCCTTGTTCCGCCCAAGTTCCGGTGAAGGCTCAGTAACCTTCTGTTTAGAAGTGTGCTGTTTAGCCGGAACTTGATCGGAACATGGTCGGAAGTTCACCGGAACTTCCGGTCCGTTTTGACCGGAACTTCCGTTTGCGCTTCTGGAGCGGGCGTCAACGGTCTGATGACCGTTGGAGCCAGGCTCAGGAGGAACTTCCGGCCTCTCACCGAAACTTCCGGTGAGGTCGCGGGGGCTGTAACGGTTCAGTGCGAGGGGGGCCTATTTAAGGCACCCCTCTTCTTCCTCCCACCTCTCTCGAATTTTTCTCTCTCCTCCATTAATGCTTGAGCTTCACCTCACTAGATCTCTCTCTAGCCACTCAAATGACCTGAACTTTTGAGAGGTGAGGGAGGTGACCTAGATCTACACTTCCACCAAAGAAGAATTGATTTCCCCCACCCATCCTTTGTGGATCTTGTTGCTCTTGGGTTTCTTGGAACCCTAGACGGTGTAGGGCATCCCCGGAGCTGAGGCATGTGTTGTAAAGCTTCGAGGTGTCGTTGAGGGCCTCTAATTGAGTTGTGGAGCCTCCCCCTCAACCTTGGTGTAAAGGTTTTGGTTGCGCCTTCAAGGTCACCGGTTAGTGGATTGTGAGGCCTCCTTTGTGGGGGAGCTCACCGGAGAAGAAGGTGAGGCCTTTGTGGCGCTCGGGTGACCTTGTGTGGCCCCGACACCTCTCCAACGTAGACGTAGCTCCTTGGGAGTGAACTACGGGAATCACATCTCCGTGTCCCCTCGCCGGTTACTTCGTTCCCTTCCTTTACTCCTTGCTATTTACTGTTTTTGGGGTTGGTGTTTGCTTTCTTGCATTTAGGTTGCTCACTTAGTTGCATCTCTAGATAACTTCCTTTCTTGTTGAGCCTAAAAGTGAGAAACAAATTAAAATTGGTAGACGCCTATTCACCCTCCCCCCTCTAGTCGTATCAAGTCGGTACTTTCAAAGTTATTCCAAAGTGTCCACTATAAACTCCTATGCATGGTGAGTTACACCATTCCATGTATATTCTTGTTTTCAACTATCTTCCAATTAAAATTATTTTGTTATGTGAAAACTTACTGATTAAAGCCCTCACAAACTTGATGGCACACTTTATATTCCTTGCCCTAATAAACTTGAACCATTGTGTCGTCTACATTGTATATGCTTGCACTTATACATTGGAATTAGCAGAACCATGCTGTCATGGGGAACGTTTTCAACATTGCACTTGTACTTTGTACATAGTTGATATCATGCTCTTTTGTCTATGGATGTCACCGGTGTGAAATAAAGAGGGATCTTGTAAGTCCATGAAGTTATGTATTTTGTGTTAGCGAAATGCCTGGACCGCTAGCCTAAGTCATGCCTAATTATGGTGGAAACTTGCAGCATCACCATAATGAGATATCTTTGAAGCATCCTCAATAAAAAGCTATGCACATAGTAAATAAAAAGATCGCTGAGATGCTCATTGTCTGCTTGCCTTGTCATTTTGGTTATGGGATAGCTCCTGTACCATGTGCAAGGGGTACCCCGTTGGCGGTTCTCTATGATACGCACGTACTTACTATGGAAAGAACTTACAAGTGACTGAAGTTGAGTAGCATGAGATGTGTCCCTCGTATTCAAGGGACTTGAGATTGCCAACTTATACTTTTTCAAGCATATACTCCACAGTTTGTTCACTTTAACCTTAATCACTTCAAGATGCTTATGATAGGGGCAATGAGGGCTGAAAGCTAACAAGTACCATAATTTTTGGAAGCTCTTTTTGAAACTTGAAATCCCTGCTTCCCTTTATGAAGGGCCTTTCATCCACTATTATATTGAGTCTCCACCTTCTACCTTTAGGCACCATTAAGAGAGCATAGTTGCCATTCTGTGTGCAGTGTCCCAAAACTTATTGATTGATGCATATTGTGATATTACTTGTTCTTGTGCTATTTGTATCTAGTCACTCTTATGAACTTTTAAGGTGTCCTATGCATCTATTTGCCACTCTATTAGGGACAAGCTGAATGCCACTATGCCATGTTTTCTGTATGTGAAACAAACAAATGTTTTTCAATGAATGTTATTCATGATCTTTGTTTGTAGCATTTCATGTTGCATGCATAGTCACTTTGTCTTATTGTTAGAACTCCATCTTTCATGCACATGTTTAGAGTTCTTTGATCCTAGCTTTCAATTCTTGCAAATGATTTGATCTTGGTTTTGATGGTGCATGTCACCTCAAAAATTATTCTTTTATCACTTACCTACTCGAGGACGAGCAGGAGTTAAGCTTGGGGATGCTTGATACGTCAGAAACGTATCTATAATTTTTGATGCTCCATGCTTGTTTAGTATCTACTTTTCTTTGCTTTGTCTACACTTTGAGGTGTTTTTATATATTTTGTGGGACTAACCTATTAACAAGTTGCCACAGTGCCAGTTGCCTGTTTTCTTTTGTTTTTGGATCCAGAAAGGAAGAAAATCAATATTCTCAGAATTGGATGGGACAAAAGCCAAAGTCAATATTTTACCGTGGGCGACATGAACCCGGAAGACGATACGAAGGGGCACCACAGGGCGGCCAGACCCCCTATGCGCGAGTGACTCCAAGAGGGGGTATTTATGCTCAATAGTGGGTTCATGCCTCTAGTTTCCAAGGGAAGTGATAGAAATCTCTTCGGTTGTAGATGTGGGAGAAAACAACGGTCTCTTGTTCATGGAACAAGTGGATTGTTTACCTTACACACTTTGCTTAAAGCAGTTGTCTGTTGCTTGCAACTTAATACTGGAGGGGGTTCGGATGATAACCTGAAGGTGGACTCTAGTCATAAATGCAGTTGGATGGCGGTCTATGTATATTGTTGTATTGCCCAATCGAATCTCATAGGATATTTTTGTCTAGTATTGCATTGTTATGCCTTGCTCAGTTCCTCTCAATTGCCCTGCTGTAATTTGTTTACCCTTCATGCCATGTTGTTTATCTAAGGAGAGCACCTCTAGTGAACTATGGACCCCGGTCCAGTCTTTACCATTGATACATCTTCCACTTTTACCTGTTTACTTGCTGCAAACATTCATCACCTTCCACACCATATAGTTAATCCTTTGTTACAGCAACCGGTGAGATTGACAACCTCACTATTAGTTGGGGCAAAGTCTTGAGTTTGTGTTGTGCAGGTCTCCATGTTGCTTGCGGCATCTTTGGGATGTTTCATTCCTCCTACTAGTTCGATAATGTCGGTTTCTTACTAAGGGAAACTTGCCTGCTGTACTGCATCATACCTTCCGCTTGGGGTTTCCCAACGAAATGCTGCTGCACTCATCAAAGTTCGACTTTTGCTAAGTGTGTTTCCATAGCTTACATGACAATGGTGAAAGTTAAATTGACTGATCGACCATCATTATAAACAATAGAAACAAAGTCTCACTCTACCGCCAAACGAATACTTCAACCTGTTATGAGATAATGGAGGGAATGTCAAAATTAGGAAGACATTAATGATTTGCAAAAGACATACTGATCTGGTAAAACAGAACAAGGAGAAGACGTTTCCCATGAGCGTGCATGATCAATAAACGCATATGTGATATGGTTTATGATTAGTAAATGCAAGCTAGATTATTTGTAATCTAGTGCAAGTGGAAGACTGAAGGGAATATTCCATAGAGGAAAATAATAAAAGGTTTATTATTGTCATATACCAATAAATTCATAATAGTTTCATGTTGTGTTATAAGTATGTCAAGAGGAAACATTCATACACGTGCGATATGAAACAATAATACCTAGTAGCCTCTATTCATACTAATTCATTGGGCAACAGATGATCAAGGTTTCCTGATCATGAGTGATAGTGCTAGTTGACAATGAGGTCATATCATTGGTGAATGATGTGATGGACATTTCTCAAAGATTGTGACACGATCAAGTCACAAAGTTCATCGTTGCAATAGTCAGAAACAAAGTCTCCTTCTCCTTAGACCGTGAGATCATATTAATCACTGTCTCTTGAGGCTGCTTAGACTGCATCAAACGTCACTCAGTGAAATGGTGATTATAAAGGTGTATGTTGGTATCTGAAGGAATAGGTTGATGCCTATGCATCAAGACCGAGATTTGTTCACCTAGTGATAGGTAAGATACGTTCAAGACAACTTGGTGAGATTACATCCATAATGTTTCAATATGTGACTAGGTCACGGGGATGTAATATCGCGGTAACAAGTGAAACAGTACTTTTCAGTAACGAGATTGAACATGGCATGTGATACCAAACGATCAGATATTGGACAAGGCATATTGAAGAAACAAAGGGAATTGGACTCGACGTTTACGGTTCAAACGACATCATCATCTAGAATGTACAGGGATCATCATGGGTATCCCGGTCCCGCTGTTGATCATTGATAGAGATCATGACTGTGTCATTCTTGAGCCGTGAGGGGATCCATTTAAGGGTACGATGAGCTGGAGATTATCTGTAAGTTGGAATCATTGGAGAAAAGAAGAGAAAGCCGGAATTGTTCCACGGAGAGAGATCCGAAATTGTTCGGAGTAAGAAAGAAAAGCAGAAAAGTTCCATGAGGGGACCGGAATTGTTCTAGGAAGTTCCAAATATGTTCAGAGGATATCAAAGGGCAACCAAAAGGTGTTTCAGGTCAAATCGGATTTTGTAATATATAGTTACATATTAATTTATGTAATTAATATTAAAATGTAATTTGAAACTTTATTCCACTATAATGGGCCAAACTTCCTAGGGAAAAAGGGCCCATGAGGGAAAAACTAAGAGAGGGGAAGGGCCCCTATGGATGCCCCCCTTGGCCGCCGGCTAGGGTTAGGGTTTGTGGCGCCCTCGGATAGCCCTCTCCCTCCCTTGGCTGCCGCTTGGATGCCTAGGGGAGGGGAAAGCATGCCCCCTCCACCCCTATATACAAAGGCCCCCTCCTGGAGGAGAGAACACACAACACAACAAAATCCCATGAGTTGGGAGCTCTCCTCCTTTCCTATGTGCCTCATCTCCAATCTCTCTCTCTAGTTGTCTCCACATGTTGGCACGGTCTAGGACTGTTCTCGCAAGATAAGATGCACCTACAACACGTCGTTGCGCTACGGGGATTCCAAGACAGATATCTACTTCCGCTCTCCTAACAGGGATCAGGGAGACGGAGGTCTCATCATACATTGTATGTGTACGAAGCCATGAGGTGCAACACTTGGGGCACTTTAGATGCCATGAGCCAGACTACTGCACGGTGATGGAGTAAGGGGTGACCTGCGAGGAGCTTCGCGATGTTGAGGTCGACTACGAGCACGACTACATCAACCATGTTCCCCTCAGAATTTTAACCGCTTTCGGACTATAAGGGTATGTATTCGAAACCTCTTAGTCGTTGTTATATTACTAATAGATAGATCTTGGGCAGTCAGGCTGATCTGATGTAGGAATTTTTTTGTTTTCTGCACTAGAACCCCAACATCATCACATCTTCCAACTCTTCATAGATCAAGGCCAAGTTATAAGCAGTGTCAATGTCTCGTGGTTGCTGAATACTACCAGAACTCTAACACTAGGCTTCAAGCCATCCAGGAATCGTGTGAGATAGTGAATTGGGCCATGTTTCTCATAAGCCAAGATTTGGTCTATTAACTGAGAGAATATCTACACACAATTTGTCACCGATACAAAACTGAATGATATGAAACATCTTCTATTATTGCAGTAAAATCCTACCAATTGGTCTGGGGAGAAGATTGAATGAAGGATTCCAGTAAGTAGTAGCAACATCCAAGAATAAGGACAAAGCATACGAAACCCAAAGATGTGCGGTGACCCAGCATACCACTGCATGATGTAGTATACTATAGTCGTTGACATAACACCAATGAAACACCGTTCACTAGTATTACATCCCTCAGAATGGCACAACAGAAACACAGCGGGACCAATACATGGCGAAAGGTTAAAACTCACTCTTTACATAAGATCCAGAGAACAGTCTAGGTTTAAGAGAAAGAAAGAACTTCTTTACAAAGAAGAATCAAAGATAAATAACGCAAAACTATTATACTATTCAGACTAGTATTTAATTAAGGAATTGCATTGTTGTTATTGCAACGCACTACAGAGATAGGTTCTTTGGCTAGAGATTTTATTTCTATCTAATCAGTAACTTTGTCTTCACTTGAGTTGAGGTATATGTTGGCTTCCTTGTCTTTATTGAAGAGCTTTAGCTGGTCTTGATAAGTCCTAGAGCATATCTTGATGTAGACATCGTTTTAATGGCTTCAGAATCTAGGAAGGGTTAAGAAGATACTTTGAGTACGAGCGTACTCAGCAATTCACTAGAAAAGGAGTGTTTGATGCACTATAACTACAGCAACAGACCGTAGGTCGTAGGCAATGCAAGTTTTCGTAAACATTTCTTCAAGGGTTGCTTTTATTCTGAAAGTCTATGTCCATCAGCCTTCACGGGTTTACCAGAACCTTCATGGGGTTCCTTTCCCGCCGCGTTCGCAGCTCCTTCCCGGAACAGGGAGTAACAAGTTACAGTTCTTTCACTCTGCAGAGGTGCGTTACTTTACCCATGAGAGATCAACTCTTTGTTGCACAACCGGGCAGCTTATTCCCGTCCACAATTCCATGATGTGGGGCCCAGAAGATGATCCAAGCCAATCACTGCTCCCTTCGCGACCTTGCATGCCTCCTTGGTGTACACCATGCCCACATAATGGATTACGGCAATGGTTTGTACAAACTGTTAGATGTTAGAACTATCGTGGGACGTTGAGGGTTCCCACCCATATGCTGCATATCCTCTACGAATTACCAATTAATATGCACGCTACGAGGATAACAGCCACGACCTGCACATCCGGCTTCGTGCGAGAGGAAGAAGATACAGCTGACTTCTCTGTCCCATTACAAATCTCATGGTCAACACATAATATACGGTGCAAGAATCACTGGCGACATTGGTTGTTAAGTCCAAGGAGATATAGTTCTAAACGGTGGTATTCCAACTGTCAGATTTAATAGATTAACTGATCACCCTGGATCAATAATCAATAGTCCTCATTATTATTGGAAAATAGTGTTTTCTGACCTTTTTCAAATGCAGGTGAAGACAACACTGGATTTGTAAAATACTTTACAGAAAATAATAAAAGGACATGAGCAAGTGTGAACTTGCCTTTTGTGGTTGCAAGATTATGCACTCACGGACTTCGAGTCAAAGTATAAGATCCAAAATCTGAAATCAGCATCATTGGTCCGGTAAGGACTAATGTTTAAACAAGCAGTATGCTTTTATGCATAAGTAATGTGATGCACATTTTAAGCGCAGATCCTAGGAATAGCGTTGTTCTAGGGTTTGGATTCCGAAAGTGGTTACTTTGGAATGTGTGGTCCTTTTAAATAAATTTGATAGTAGTACTTTTATTAGAGTTTAGGAGTAGTTGTAGACATTATATTTTTAGGAGTAAAATATACATTTTTATGACATACTAGTTAGGACTACTTATACAAGATTTCTTATTTAAAGTG
This sequence comes from Avena sativa, assembly GCA_916181665.1. Taxonomy (NCBI): domain Eukaryota; kingdom Viridiplantae; phylum Streptophyta; class Magnoliopsida; order Poales; family Poaceae; genus Avena; species Avena sativa. The sequence continues at coordinate 228,126,686 of OV702296.1, forward strand.
GCAAAAAGGATAACCTTTGAAGAAAAGGTTTCTCTTCTAAGATCTAAACAAACCTTTTGGTTAATTAGTGATGGTTGATTTTATTTGTTTTGATCAAATGTTTTGAGCTTGAGCTGCTTTATAGATTAACTACTTCAGACCAAAGTTAACTATAGAACATGTAGTAATGTGTATGTTATTATATTTAGACTTTTGGAGACTAAAGTTAACTTTAAAATATAGATAGTTTTGAAAGTATGATACTTACACCTTGGTATCTTGTACATCTGAAATGTTTTCTTTAAGAATGTTTGTTCCGTTACTTGAGATAATGGTTTCTTTATTCTATGATAGAGTAATACCATTTATCTTTTATAGATAAGTGAGTAGAGTTTATAGTTATAGATATATTTTCGTTTAACTACCCTTGAACTTTCTATAGTGTTGTGGTAATTGTTGAAATTTGATAAATTAAGATTAATGGAAAGGATCTGATTTATTCACAAGATGTTCTTCAAGGTTTTTATCATTAATTGGAATCCTTTAAGAATATAATCTTTACATAGAGTTGAAGATAGTTTAATATAAAGATGTTTATAATGTTTTTAAACCATTAGATTTTATTTCATTAATATTTAAGATTTGTACTATATCTTAAACTTATTTTATGGATATTAATAAATGTTAATTATTATTTTTTGAATTATCAATGAAGTGACTGGATTTAAATTTGAGTTATTAAAATATTTGAATTTTTATTTAATTCAAAGTATAATATGAGATTTTTATCATGTATTTACTATTTTTATGATCATTTTGGTATATTTATTTTTGTGATTAATAAATAATAAGTTATGATTTTTTTAATATTACTTTATAATTACTTAATAAATACTAAATATTTAATTAAGTGAAATAATAATACATGGTTATATATTTAATTAGAATTCTTATTTTTCCAAGATTTTTGGTATTTTACTTATATTATAAACATGAGTGTGGATTTGCTGCCCAGGGGGATAGCTTCCCCCTTTCATCCACCCTCCCCTTGTGCCTAGAGGTATGTGCTAGCATGTAACCACAATGCGATATCAAACAAATAAGTGACTGGTAATGAGTGATTAGAGCTCATGTGTTGCAAGTAATGTGTCAATATGGCTGCTTGCAGGCAACATGACAAATCGCTAGAAAACATAAATGATAACAGTGTCTGCTCGGATGTGTCAGCATAACCTCGTGTCTTGTAATTTACCAGAACTTTGAACATGCTTATCTACACTTACTTTAGCATTAGGCAAAGTGGTTTAGCCAACATGGCAGCAAGGCAACAACATAAATAAAAATATCAGTTCCCAACATGCATGTACATGGTATGTATAGTATACTAACATGAAGACAAAGGAGCATATTTCAATGAAAAGTGGAAGCAATGCTTGTGCATTGTGTGTCCTGTGCTAATAGGATGTACCTAGACAAAAGAATCTTATAAAGAACATAACCTATGTAGAATAAACCACTAAGTAGATAGGAACAAATCTTGAAATAGCTTATCGTATGATGGACAAGAGGGGGGCAGATATCCCCCTTGGCAGCACAATATTTCCCTATAAACATTTATCATTATAGGAATTTGAATTATTAAAGTTTTATTACTAAATATTTATTTAGTATTTTTCATAAATACTATAATATTAATAAATAATAAAAGTGATTTTTATTTTTTTTATCATCTTTCAATAATTTTGTAAAATCCCATAAGGAATATATATATTACAAAATTCTTATAAAAGTTTACGCGTTCAAAACTTTATATTTTCTTTTATTTCAACAGAGTGGATTGTTGTGAATCCAAAATATTTTATTTATGATTTTTGGACTTTTATTTTATTTTCTATAATTTTATTGTGGTCAGGGGTATTTTGGTCTTTTCTAATTGGTCAAAAATTCCGTAAATATCTTGGGCTGGCCCCTTTGGCTTATTGGGTCGGGGTGGCCCAATAGGGCAGGGTCAAATGATTACCCCGAAGGGTTCTGGCGCATCCAGCCCACTCCGCCTCCTTTTCTCCCTCGTCCTTATCCTCTCCTCCTCTAGCTCGACTCCGTGGCCGGCGATGCCGCCACTGTCGATTCCCGTCGTTGTCGGACGTTCTGGTCGCCGCCGTGGTGCAAGCTGGGGTTGTCGACGACGCTCATTCTTCTATCCACTTGGATTTGACTCCAGGGCTTCCCCGTGGTCAGTTCCTCCCTATTCCCGAACCCTAGGGTTCGGAAAAGATGATGTCGCCGCCGCCGCGATCCTGCCTGCGGTGGTGTGTTTGTCTCGTGCGCTGCTGCGGCCACTGCCGTGGCAGGTGCAGGTTGCAGCGCCCCTCGGGGTGCTCCCTGTGTCGCCGCGGTTCGTCGGCCCCTCTGCTTCCTCTTCGATTCATCAGCGAGGACCTCGGGTGTAACATCCCAGTATATAGGACCTAACGAAGGGTAGATTTAGGAATATGTATTGTTGCATGCATTTATTTGAGAAAATGTGGGTAAAATTTTCGCCAAATAAAAACCTTGAGTGATCAATGTTTCTTTCTTACTTTGAGAGTAGGTTTAGTCTTATAGGAGGATTGTTATAAACTTTGATATGATCCTAAAGGATATTTGTGTGTTTGAAATGAGTTTGAATTTTTTAAAAACTTAAGTGTTTTATAATTTAAATAATTCTGATATAAGATTTGAATCTTGAATTAATTAAGAGAAAAGTATTAGAACTTAAATCTTATTTAAAAGCAATATGGTATATGAAGTTCATTCTTATTCGTAAACAAATTACAAAGAATAACTTACTGAAGTTATTCCAAACTTTACAATTCACACAAGATTAAAGAATAAAATATTCTTTATTAACAAATATATAATCTTTATTACAAATGGACCAAACAAAGATTACAAGAATTATAAAAGACAAATTACAAAGGATTAAGAAAATTACATCTGTATCTCTACTAACTATCCTATATCTAAAACTACACTAAATCTTCATCTTTATCTTTGTACCTGCAAAACAAAGATTAAATTAAAACAAAACAATATTAGTGTTAGTATATATTTCTCTCAGACATGTCAGTGAGGTGCACTTGACAATCTCATCATTGAGAAATGTTAAAAAGGGGCAAGTTTCACCAATCTGAAAGATCTCATCTTTTATAAATTTAAGCCAAAATGCAAATGACAGCCAAAAGGGACCAATTCACCAGCCAGGGTAAAGTAGATTGGTAATAGTAAGTTCAAATTTTCTGAACTTATCCATATGTGCATAGCAGGCACACAGACTGCACACACACAAGCATGCAGATGGTGTGCTGTCGACCACACAAGCACAGCTAGGATCACAAAACCACACAGCCATGGAGAAGCACCTCAGTGCATCACTCCACTACACAACACACCAGCACAGCCAGGGTGAACAATAGTTTAACCAAGAACAGCAACCAAACCAACCAACCAAATCAACCCAAACATCACCAAGATAGTGACATAAGGAGGCGGGTGGATCTAGTGGATAGCAAGGTCAAGATCAGGAGCTAGGAGGAGCAGGCAAGCTCAAGAGAAAGCTCAGGAGCACAGTTAAAGCAGATCAAGATGAAATCCTAATGAGAGCAAGAACTCTAATCTAGAGATGAAATCAACCAACACACAGTCACTTGACATGAAAGCCACTAGATACACAGATAGAATCATGGCAGTAGCATAGACAAACACCACAAAGATCACTTACCCGAGGTCCTCGCTAATGAATCGAAGAGGAAGCAGAGGGGCTGACGCACCGCGGCGGCACAGGGAGCTCCCAGAGGGGTGCTGCAACCTGCACCTGCCACGGCGGCGGCCGCAGCAGCGCACGAGACCACCACACCACCGCAGGCGGGATCGCGGCGGCGACGACAACATCTTTTTCGAACCCTAGGGTCCGGGAATGGGTTGGAACTGATCACGGGGAAGCCCCAAAGTCAAATCCAAGTGGATAGAACGAACGATTGTCATCGACAACCCCAACTCGCACCACGGCGTCGGCCAGAACGGCCGACAATGGCGAGAATGGATGGTGGCAGCATCGCCGGCCACGGGGGCAAGTCAGAGGACGAGGAGATAAGGTCGAGGGAGAGAGAGGAGGCAGAGTGGGCTGGGTGGGCCAAAACCCTTCGGGGTAGTCATTTGACCCTGCCCTATTGGGCCACCTCGGCCCAATAAGCCCAAGGGGTCAGCCCAGGTTATTTAATAAATCTTTTGATCAATCAGAAAAGACCAAAATACCCCTGACCTAAATAAAATAATAGTCCAAAAATTATAAGTAAAATATTTTTGGAATCACAATAATCCACTCTGTTCAAATAAAATAAAATGTAAATTTTTTGAACACTTAAATTTTTATAGGAATTTTGTAATTTAAATATTCCTTATGGAATTTTACAAAATTATTGAAAGGTGATAAAAATAAATAAAAATCACTTTCATTATTTATTAATATTATAGTATTTTTGAAAAATACTAAATAAATATTTAGTAATAAAATTAATGTATAATTAATAATTCCTAAAAGAATTATTAAATCAGTAAAAGCCAAATAAAGGGAAATAAAATAAAATAACTCAATACATGTGATAAATATTAAAAAGAAATATTTATAAATCCTTTATTACTCAAAAAGGAACTTTTTGGGGTAAATGCATATAAATTTAAGTAATGCATTACATTAGTTGCATAATCATTTTGCTTCTTTACATATTGTCCTTACCGAGCAATAATGATGTTTTTGTAGAACTAGAAGCTCAAGATCTAGTGCAAGCATCAGACTTCACTACCTTGCCATCACAAGGCAAGTTCATCACTTTCTCATGTCCTTTGAAGAGTGTTTATCAAAGTATTTGCAAATTGTGTGTTATCATATATGCTATAAAGAAAGAAAATATTATTTTCATAAACAAAGAAATCATAGATATCATCCTAAGTGTTGATATAATGGAGCAATAGAACTTAGAGTTCCAATTGCAACAATGATGATCAAATAGGTACTTAATAACCCCTGACATCAGTGATTCTAGCGCCATATATTACGTGTTAGCCATGAGATTTGGAATGGGACAGAGAAGTCAGCTGTATCTTCTTCCTCTCGCATGAAGCCGGATGTGCATGTCGTGGCTGTTATCCTCGTAGCGTGCATGTTAATTGGTAATTCGTAGAGGATATGCAACATATGGGTGGGAACCCTCAACGTCCCACGATAGTTCTGGCATCTAACGGTTTGTACAAACCATTGCCGTAATTCATTATGTGGGCATGGTGTACACCAAGGAGGCATGCGGGGTCGCGAAGGGGGCAATGATTGGCTTGGAACAACTACTAGGCCCCACATCATGGAATTGTGGACGGGAAAGTACGCCTGGTTGTGCAACAAGGAGTTGATCTCTCATGGGTAAAGTAACGCACCTTAGTAGAGTGTAAGAACTATAACTTGTTACTCCCTATTCCGGGAAGGAGCTACGAACGCGGCAGGAAAGGAACTCCATGAAAGTTCTGGTCAACCTGTGAAGGCTGATTGTTATAGTTTTTCGGAATAAAATCAACCTTTGAAGAATGATTTACAAAAACTACATAGTGCGAAGGATTTATAATCCGAGGTGGTAGTTAGAGCATCAAACTTCCCACCTTGCATATAATGAACTTGTTGGGTAACGCTGTTACTCATCCTTTCCTTTGATCCCTTGCTTAGACTCTGAGGATCCCGAAGACGTGCCAATGTATGCAGCCGAATGCCAAGAAGACGTGTTTTACGAGGAACCTGATCTATCTAGAGGAGTTAAAGGCGTCGACTACGAGATCCTCTACGGTGTCAATGAGGACGAGTCCACTTAAGTGTCTAGTTAGTAGTACCTAACGGAGCCGAGAAGCATGAACTCTATAGAATAAGCTGTGGATATTTTGGAAGTCTGGAACTTCCAGTATTGTAATAAGAATAAAGTGTGTACTTCTGTAATATGGACCTGCAATGTTTCTGTTGTACCACTCTGAGGGATGTGATATTTACGAAACGGTGTTCTATAGATGTCATGTCAATGACTATAGTGTACTACACATGCAGTGGTATGCTGGGTCACCGCAGTTGGTATCAGAGAAAATTGCTTTGACCTTAGGTTGGAAACCTAGTAAAGGGTATTACCCGTAGGAAAGCTAGCAATGATAAAGAATTCTCTAAAAGTAATATAATGGGTATTCAAATGAGAATATTCCGTTATATATTTTAGTGCGATAATTATTTGTTATGATGCAATATATCATTGGATACTAATTAAAATTATTTTTCTGTTATACAGAGAAATGGCACCAAAGTTTCCATAACATACTTTGGTAAGGAAAGAGGAGACTCTTGATGATTATCAAGGATCATTTACAGACCAACTTCGTCAAATTTTAAAGCTCTTTAATTGTCCAACAAGAGTTCCAGTGAACACTATCACTTACCTAGATGGCCGGATGTTATCCAAGTATCGTGTGAGTATCCAACTTCCAGAGAAGCTTGGATTATATCACGATCTACCCATAGGAGAAGGTAGGAGTCATTGAGCAGCCTATCATGTTGCTGTTGTAGAGGCAATAGCCAATATCCGGGAGCAGAAAACCAAGGAGTTAGAGGGTAGCACATTCTCTGTGATACCTCATGATTCTATAGACTCGGAGCCTATACCGGATCATCTTACTTTGGTTAAGAAGCATCCTAAGTTAGCTTCCAAGTTTATGGATAGATATCGGACACTCGTTGCGTCTTTTTATAAGACTCATCAAGTGATTGTCGAAGACAAAAATGATATGTTAGATGATCTAACTGATCCGGAAAGGAGGAAGCAGTTAGTATTCCGGCTAGAGAAATAAGTAGGTAGTAGTGCAATGCCTATTTTTAAATATATACCGATAGATCCAGAATCTTTTACACCATATCCTTATTCACCAAGACCTGAACCTACACATGATCCTATTATCGATATGCAGTATGTAGTACCACAGGTCTCAGAGGATGGTTCTGACTCAGAACTTCCTATTGAGAATTCAGATGGTTGGAGGATGGGATCATATGATGGATCTCATGAACACCAGATATCCACGGATGGTTCTGATAGAAATGTTGGACAATCCAGTTGGATGGGTGCAACAATGAACCCTAATAATAGAAGTAGAAATACCATGTCAATAGGTGATCAGGATGAAGAATAAGATCCTGAGGAGAGAGTGTTTGAATCATCAACATCTTCTCAAAACCTAGGGAATATACATTATCCAGTATTCGATTATCTTGTCCACGAGAGCACCTGGGAAGCAGCAGGATCTGCGTATTCTGTTGACAACTCAAGGAATGTAGCTCAGGAAATGCAGGATGGAGATAATGTTGAATATGTTTCTGAAGACTTTTCAGCTGAGCTGGAGGGAGTCGAGGCACTCAGGTTGAGTAATGACTCAAGCCCTGATTCTTCAGATACAGAGTATGTTCCTTCTGGAAGGCCATTTGTTCCACAAACCGTGCGATGGACAACACTTCATCACGTTGGACATCAGGCATGTATGATGAGCGTAGTTACTACTAGAAAGAGAATAGTAGTTAACAGTATCAAGCACTGTGTATTATACTTTAAGGAATAAGGTAGTGATATGAATACGGTAGTTTTGTGAATATACCTATATGGTATATGTTGTAATGACTTTGTATCATTATGATATTATGTAAATATGTGAAATGCATATTTGGATTTTCTTTGGATATTCATTGTGTGACTATTTCTATGCGTAAAGTCGAGCTCAGAACACATGTGCATGATGTAATTATGAGTATTCGCTTTATGTTGCAGGACTAGGGGGCCATGGATACGGGTGTAGAAATGGAAACTGAGCAGCAGCGGATCGAGCGTGAGGCCAAGGAAAAGGCCGATGCCGATATAGCAAATCAAGGAACATTACCACCACCAATGAGGCTATTAATGGAGCAGAACTTATGCAATGCATGCAAATGATGCAAGAGAACCAGAACAAGTTCATGGAAGAGTTGTTGGGGCGAGCAAATCAGAGGGCACCTGAAGGAGGAGTGAGTTTATCTGATTTCCAGAATGCAAGACCGTTACCTTTTGCATCAGCTCCTGAACCAATGGATGCAGAAGACTGGCTAGCAGATACAGAGTGGAAGCTGAAAACGGTAGGTTGCAATGATGAGGAAAAATTGAGGTATGCAACTCATCTGCTGACTGGACCTGCAGCATCTTGGTGGGAAAATCAGTTAGCCATGCAACAACCAGGAAGGGAGTTTATCTGGGAGGAGTTCAAGCAGATATTCCGTGAATATCATGTTCCGGAAAGTGTCATGGAGTTGAAGCAGAGATAATTTGAGGAGCTTCAGCACTGATATACTAGTGTCATGAAGTACATCCGGGAGTTTAGCCAACTGTCTCGTTATGCTGAGGAGGATGTTAACACTAAAGAGAAGTGGAAGAAGCGTTTCCTGCATGGATTAAATCCATTTGTGAAGATGCAGTTAAGGTTAGCCAATAAGCAAACTTATCAGCGATTGTTGTACGCAGCCACTACTTTTGAAGATGACTATAAGAATGTCCAAGAGGATCGGAGGAAGAGAGCCAAAAAGGAAACCAAGATAATTCAGGCAAGAAAACCTAAACCTAACCTGGAGTTTAAACCTCGGAATAGAAATTATGGCAACAACAACAATAACAATAACAAGGGCAGTGGTGGAAATCAATCTAATCCGGGGAGGAATATTATATGCAACAACTGTGGGATTCCAGGGCATTTCCAGAGGGAGTGCAAAAAGCCTGTAGTGATCTGTTACGGTTGTGGCCAGAAGGGGCATATCAAGCCTTATTGTCCGAGCAAACCACCGGGAGGATGGCCTACCAAGGGAGGAGGACAAGCTAGTGTAGGAAATGGACATCCCAATAAAGGGGAAACAATGGCAAGAACAACAATGGCAAGAGAAACCGACCAACCGGAAAACTAAACTGTGCAACTCTCGAGGAGGTGGATAATTCGAAGCATGCAGTAATAGGTACGCTCAATATTCTTACCAATCCTGGCAAAGTTCTATTTGATACTGGTGCAACTACTTCATTCATTTTTGAATAATTCTGTGATAAGTTCGAGATTAGAAGGGCAACGTTGGAACGTCCTACGACCGTAGTTACGGCAGGAGGGAATGTGATTGTACGCCACAAAAACAAGATCAGGTTATCTCGATCTATGGTTGTACATATTTCGCAGACCTTTATGTGATTCCTTTGAAGGGAATTGCAGTAGTGTTGGGAATGGATTGGATGATGGAACACGGAGCTCAGATAAATTGTGAGGAGAAAACTGTCTCAATCAAAACTCCAAGTGGAGCAAGGATAGTTTACCAGGCAGATAAACACAGTCATATCATGGTGGATCTGCAGTTGAATTCAATGAAGGAGGTTAAATTAGAAGAAATTCCTGTAGTTAATAAATTCCAAGATGTTTTCCCAACGGAATTACCAGGAATGCCACTAGACCGGGAGATAGAGTTCACAATTGACCTAATACCTGGTACAACACCAATAGCTCAGGCACCATATAAAATGGGACCCAAAGAGTTGAAAGAACTCAAAGAGCAAATTGATGAGTTAGCAAGAAAAGGATTTATACAGGAAAGTGCATCTCCATGGGGAACACCAGTAGTCTTTGTGGATAAGAGAGATGGTGGAAGACGGATGTGTGGTGATTATAGAAATCTGAACAACGTGACGATCAAGAATAAGTATCCTTTACCAAGAATTCAAGATTTGCTTGATAAAGTGAAAGGAGCTGGAGTATTTTCAAAGATCGATTTAAGATCTGGATACCATCAAATAAAAATCAAGCCAGAAGATGTTCCAAAAACAACATTTGTCTCAAGATATGGACACCATGAGTATCTGGTGGTACCATTTGGTTTGACCAATGCACCGGCAATATTCATGAATCTGATGAACACAATTTTCATTCCATATTTGGATAAGTTTGTCATCGTCTTTATTGGTGATATTCTGATATATTCCAAGGATAAGGAAGAGCATGCTGACCATTTGAGAATAGCATTACAGACTTTAAGAGAACATAAGCTTTATGCTAAATTCAGTAAGTGTGAGTTCTGGTTAGATGAGGTAGAATTCCTCGGTCATGTGATCAGTAAGAATGAGATTGCTGTGAATCCATCTAAAGTTCAGTCGGTACTAGAGTGGACTGCACCGACCAATCTGAAGCAAATTCGAGGTTTCTTAGGAATGGCTGGTTATTATCGGAGATTCATTGAAGGTTTCTCCAAAATAGCCGGACCAATGACCAAATTATTAAGGAAGAATACACCATTCAAGTGGGATGAGAAGTGTGAAGAAAGTTTCCAAGAGTTGAAGACTAGATTAACCACAACTCCAATCTTAGCAGTTCCTGAGTCAGGAAAGGATTTCACTGTATATTGTGATGCATCTAAAAAAGGTTTGGGTTGTGTATTAATGCAAGATCGGAAAGTGATTGCTTATGGTTCAAGACAATTGAAACCAATGAAGTCAACTACCCAACTCATGATTTAGAGTTAGCCGTAGTAGTCTTTGCGCTGAAAGGATGGAGGCATTTTCTTTATGGAGCCAGATGTGAGTTATACACTGGCCATAAAAGTCTCAAGTATTTCTTCACTCAAAAGGAATTAAACATGAGACAGAAGCATTGGTTGGAATTAATCAAGGATTATGATTTAACAATCAATTACACCCCAGGGAAAGCAAACGTTGTAGCAGATGCTTTAAGCAGAAAGAGTGCAGATATTCAGCCAAGCAATAGAGAGTTACCAAAAGAGTTACAAATGGACTTGGAAAGGATAGAACTTCAATTCATTAGAACAGAGGTTCTTGGAGGATTAGCGACTATGCAGGTAGTTGTAGAGCAGGACAGTGATCTTAAGCAAGAATATTTTAGACGACAAGAAGAAGATCCTTTTATCGTTGAGGAAATTCGGACGATATCTCAAGGGCAAAAGTCAGTTTTTCGCCTTGGGGATTATGGATTTTTATGGTTCCAAGATCGTCTATGAATTCCAGATGTCACTGAAATCAGAAATATCATACTCAAAGAAGCACATGATACCCCATATTCTATACATCCAGGGAGTACTAAGATGTATATGGATTTGAAAGAACTATTCTGGTGGAATAACATGAAGAGGGATATTGCTAAATATGTATTTGAATGCCATACTTGTCAAAGGGTGAAAGCTGAACATCAAAATCCAGCAAGACCATTACAACCCTTAGACATTCCTGAATGGAAATGGGAGGAAATAGGCATGGATTTTATCACAGGATTACCTATGACACCAAAAAGGAAGGATATGATATGGGTAATAGTGGACAGACTTACTAAGAGTGCACATTTTATTCGAGTGAATCAAAAGGATAATGCCGAGAAGTTAGTTGAAGTAAATGTCAAAGAGATAGTAAGTAAGCATGGAGTACCCAAGAAGATCGTAACTGATAGGGGGTCAGTATTTACTTCAGCATTTTGGAAGCAATTGCATGAAGCACTTGGTTCAAAATTAGATTTCAGCACGGCACATCATCCTGAAATAGGAGGTCAAACTGAAAGAACAAATCAAATACTAGAAGACATGTTAAGAGCCTGTGCACTAGATTTTGGAGGAACATGGGAAGATCACCTACCATTGGCAGAATTTTCTTATAATAATAGCTATCAGAGTAGTCTGAAGGCAGCTCCATATGATGTTCTGTATGGAAGAAAGTGTAGATCACCTATATGTTGGTATGAACCTGGTAGCAGCAAAGAATTTGCGGCAGATTATATCAAGGAGAGACAAGACATCATTGATAAGATCAGGGATAGATTGAACATAGCCGAGAGCAGGCAGAAAAGTTATGTGGATCAAAGCCGAAGATCATGGCATCCAGAAGTGGGAGATATGGTCTATTTGAAAGTAAGTCCAATGAAAGGAGTAAAAAGATTCGGAGTTAAAGGGAAATTAAGTCCAAGATATATTGGACCATTCAAGATACTGATTCAAAACAGAACTATAGCTTATGCTTTAGAGTTACCATCAAGATTGGCTCAGGTGCATAATGTTTTCCATGTGTCACAACTTCGCAAATGTTTGAAAGTTCCTGCTGATGCAATAACACATCAAGAGATAGAACTACAAGCAGACTTGACTTATATTGAAAAGCCCTGCAAGATTCTGGAAGAAAACTGGAAAAGATTGAGGAACAGAGCTATCAAATATTGCAAGGTACAATGGGAACATCACCCTGAGAGAGAAGCCACATGGGAGAATGAAGAGGAATTAAGAAAAGCTTATCCAGAACTATTCAGGTACATCTCCACAAACTTCGGGACGAAGTTTAATTTAAGGGGGGAAGTCTATAACATCCCAGTATATAGGACCTAATGAAGGGTAGATTTAGGAATATGTATTGTTGCATGCATTTATTTGAGAAAATGTGGGTAAAATTTTCGCCAAATAAAAACCTTGAGTGATCAATGTTTCTTTCTTACTTTGAGAGTTGCTATAAAAGGAGGATTGCTATAAACTTTGATATGATCCTAAAGGAATTTTGTGTGTTTTGAAATGAGTTTGAATTTTTAAAAACTTAAGTGTTTTATAATTTAAATAATTCTGATATAATATTTGAATCTTGAATTAATTAAGAGAAAAGTATTAGAACTTAAATCTTATTTAAAAGCAATATGGTATATGAAGTTCATTCTTATTCGTAAACAAATTACAAAGAATAACTTACTGAAGTTATTCCAAACTTTACAATTCACACAAGATTAAAGAATAAAATATTCTTTATTAACAAATATATAATCTTTATTACAAATGGACCAAACAAAGATTACAAGAATTATAAAAGACAAATTACAAAGGATTAAGAAAATTACATCTGTATCTCTACTAACTATCCTATATCTAAAACTACACTAAATCTTCATCTTTATCTTTGTACCTGCAAAACAAAGATTAAATAGAAAACAAAACAATATTAGTGTTAGTATATATTTCTCTCAAACATGTCAGTGAGGTGCACTTGACAATCTCATCATTGAGAAATGTTAAAAAGGGGAAAGTTTCACCAATCTGAAAGATCTCATCTTTTATAAATTTAAGCCAAAATGCAAATGACAGCCAAAAGGGACCAATTCACCAGCCAGGGTAAAGTAGATTGGTAATAGTAAGTTCAAATTTTCTGAACTTATCCATATGTGCATAGCAGGCACACAGACTACACACACAAGCATGCAGATGGTGTGCTGTCGACCACACAAGCACAACCAGGATCACAAAACCACAGCATAGCCATGGAGAAGCACTTCAGTGCATCACTCCACTACATAACACACTAGCACAGCCAAGGTGAACAATAGTTTAACCAAGAACAGCAACCAAAACAACCAACTAGATCAACCCAAACATCACCAGGATGGTGACATAAAGAGGGGGATGGATCTGGTGGATAGCAAGGTCAAGATCAGGAGCTAGGAGGAGCAGGCAAGCTCAAGAGCACAATTAAAGCAGATCAAGATCCATACCAAGATCAAGATCAACAATCTCCTACACCAACATCAAATCTTGTGGTGAGTCTCATAAAACCATCACATGCTTTCATCAGAATATCTAAACAAAGGCATGTGTTGCTTTATGTAATGATCTCTCAATATGCACCCAAGAGGGGTGAATCTATCCTAGATATTTCAAGTATAAGGATAAGAAATCAAGATCAACCACAAACACTAAACCCTCAGACCAGCATCACTAGGTTCAGTGTTATTTTTGCAACTTAGATCATTTTCATTTGATCCTATCAGACCAGGGCACATCTCTCAAAGAGAGAGTAGCGCCTCTAATCCTATAAGTTTCAAACAAAATATTGCCCAACTAACTAGGAATTAAATCCTAGAGCCTCAGACCAACATCATAGACAGGCAAGATAAGAAAGCTACCATATCATCTTATCAGTTCTAATCACAAGCATAATCAAGCTAAGCCCAGAAATAAAAACCCAATCACTTGTGTGCCAGAATACAATGGTATCACAAGGACAAGTTCTTAATGAGCTAAAATCATCTTTGCTTAGTTCCCACAGGAAAAGGGACAAATCATTACATATCATTTTCCTGAAGCCAAGTTCCAGGAATCAATCTTAAATTCATACATCCACAAAAATCATTGCAAGCAATGATTTGATTCAGTGAGTATAATCTCAGACAAGCCAATAGTATAATTGCAGTAAGCAACTACTGTCAGTATAAGCAATCTGACATTAGAGTAAACTCTTAGGTCAACAACCTAATCCAATCAAGGATTTCATTAATGCACTAGCATGGATCAAGGTGGATTACCACTAGAATTAATCTGACAGGCAACTAATATCATCAAAGCCACTATCAACCATTAACCATAGCAGACAATCATTTCCCATGATCAAATATGATCAACACTAGATCTAAAGCATCACAGATATGATCAACAGGGGATTATGAACCCTAATCAGAGCAAGAACTCTAATCCAGAGATGAAATCAACCAACACACAGTCACTTGACATGAAAGCCACTAGATACACAGATAGAATCATGGCAGTAACATAGACAAACACCACAAAGATCACTTACCCAAGGTCCTCGCTAATGAATCGAAGAGGAAGCAGAGGGGCCAACGCACCGCGGCGGCACAGGGAGCACCCAGAGGGGCGCTGCAACCTGCACCTGCCACGACGGCGGCCACAGCAGCGCACGAGACCAGCACACCACCGCAGGCGGGATCACGGCGGCGGCAACAACATCTTTTCCGAACCCTAGGGTTCGAGAATGGGGTGGAAATGACCACGGGGAAGCCCCAAAGTCAAATCCAAGTGGATAGAACGAACAAGCATCATCGACAACCCCAACTCACACCACGGCGGCGGACAGAACGACCGACAACGGCGAGACTCGATGGTGGCAGCATCGCCGGCCATAGGGACAAGTCAGAGGAGGAGGAGATAAGGTCGAGGGAGAGAGAGGAGGCAGAGTGGGCTGGGTGGGCCAAAACCCTTCGGGGTAGTCATTTGGCCCTGCCCTATTGGGCCACCTCGGCCCAATAAGCCCAAGGGGTCAGCCCAGGTTATTTAATAAATCTTTGATCAATTAGAAAAGACCAAAATACCCTTGACCTTAATAAAATTATAGAAAATAAAATAATAGTCCAAAAATTATAAGTAAAATATTTTTGGAATCACAATAATCCACTCTGTTCAAATAAAATAAAATGTAAATTTTTTGAACACTTAAATTTTTATAGGAATTCTGTAATTTAAATATTCCTTATGGAATTTTACAAAATTATTGAAAGTTGATAAAAATAAATAAAAATCACTTTCATTATTTATTAATATTATTGTATTTTTGAAAAATACTAAATAAATATTTAGTAATAAAATTAATGTATAATTAATAATTCCTAAAAGAATTATTAAATCAATAAAAGCCAAATAAAGGGAAATAAAATAAAATAACTCAATACATGTTATAAATATTAAAAAGAAATATTTATAAATCCTTTATTTACTCAAAAAGGAACTTTTGGGGGTAAATGCATATAAATTTAAATAATTCATTACATTACTTGCATAATCATTTTGCTTCTTTA
Source organism: Avena sativa (assembly GCA_916181665.1). Classification (NCBI taxonomy): domain Eukaryota; kingdom Viridiplantae; phylum Streptophyta; class Magnoliopsida; order Poales; family Poaceae; genus Avena; species Avena sativa. The sequence goes on from OV702296.1 coordinate 228,142,385, forward strand.
AATATTGTCCTTACCGGGCAATAATGATGTTTTTGTAGAACTAGAAGCTCAAGGTCCAGTGCAAGCATCAGACTTCACTACCTTGCCATCACAAGGCAAGTTCATCACTTGCTCATGTCCTTTGAAGAGTCTTTATCAAAGTATTTGCAAATTGTGTGTTATCATATATGCTATAAAAGAAAGAAAATATTATTTTCATAAACAAAGAAATCATAGATATCATCCTAAGTGTTGATATAATGGAGCAATAGAACTTAGAGTTCTAATTGCAACAATGATGATCAAATAGGTACTTAATAACCCCTGACATCAGTGATTCTAGCGCCATATATTACGTGTTAGCCATGAGATTTGGAATGGGACAGAGAAGTCAGCTGTATCTTTTTCCTCTCGCATGAAGCCGGATGTGCATGTCGTGGCTGTTATCCTTGTAGCGTGCATGTTAATTGGTAATTCGTAGAGGATATGCAACATATGGGTGGGAACCCTCAACGTCCCACGATAGTTCTGGCATCTAACGGTTTGTACAAACCATTGCCGTAATTCATTATGTGGGCATGGTTGACACCAAGGAGGCATGCGGGGTCGCGAAGGGGGCAGTGATTGGCTTGGACCAACTACTAGGCCCCACATCATGGAATTATGGACGGGAAAGTATGCCCGGTTGTGCAACAACGAGTTGATCTCTCATGGGTAAAGTAACGCACCTCTGCAGAGTGTAAGAACTGTAACTTGTTACTCCCTGTTCCGGGAAGGAGCTACGAACACGGCAGGAAAGGAACTCCATGAAAGTTCTGGTCAACCTGTGAAGGTTGATTGTCATAGTTTTTCGGAATAAAATCAACCTTTGAAGAAAGATTTACAAAAACTGCATAGTGCCAAGGATTTATAATCCGAGGTGGTAGTTAGAGCATCAAACTTCCCACCTTGCATATAATGAACTTGTTGGGTAACGCTGTTAGTCATCCTTTCCTTTGATCCCTTGCTTAGACTCTGAGGATCCCGAAGACGTGCCAATGTATGCAGCTGAATGCCAAGAAGACGTGTTCTATGAGGAACCTGATCTATCCGGATGAGTTGAAGGCATGGACTACGAGATCCGCTACGGTGTCAATGAGGACGAGTCCACTTAAGTGTCTAGTTAGTAGTAACTAACAAAGCCGAGCAACATGAACTCTATAGAATAAGCTGTTGAGCCCCACTCCTAGTCAGAGTTGTTACTTTTAAATTTCTGCTGAACATCTTATATTTTGGTTTTTAAGTTGGATCTTTTGGAAGTCTGAAACTTCCAGTATTGTAATAATAATAAAGTGTGTACTTTTGTAATATGGACCCGCAATGTTTCTGTTGTACCACTCTGAGGGATGTGATATTTACGGAATGGTGTTCTGTAGATGTCATGTCAACGACTATAGTGTACTACACATGAAGTGGTATGTTAGGTCACCGCATAAGGTAAGTTATATTTGTGGTGTTTGTCCATGCTACTGCCATGATTTTCCCTGTGTATCTAGTGGCTTTCATGTTGAGTAACTATGTGCTGGTTGAGTTTATCTCTGGATTAGAGTTCCTGCTCTGATTATGGTTCATAATCCCCTGTTGATCATACCTATGATGCTTTAGATCTAGTGTTGATCATATTTGATCATGGTAAAGGATTGTCTGCTATGGTTAACGATTGGTAGTGGCTTGGATGATACTAATTGCCTGTCAGATTAGTTCTAGTGGTAATCCACCATGATTTATGCTAATGTTTCAATGGAATCCTTGATTGGATTATGCTGTTAATCTGAGAGTGTACTCTACTGTCAAAATGCTCATACTGACAGTAGTTTCTTTCAGTGGTTGCTTACTGTAATTATTGTGTTAGTTTGTATAAGATTATATACACTGAATCAAATCATTACATGTAATGATTTTTGTGGATGTATGAATTTAAGATTGATTACTGGCACTTGGCTTCAGGAAAATGATATGTCATGGTTTTTCCCTTTTCCTGTGGGAACTAAGCAAAGATGATTTTAGCTCATTAAGAACTTGTCCTTGTGATACCATTGTATTATGGCACACAAGTGATTGAGTTTTTCTTTCTGGCTTAGCTTGATCATACTTGTGATTTAAACTGTTAAGATGATATTAAAGCTTTCCTATCTTGCATGCCTATGATGTTGGTCTGAGTCTCTAGGATTTGATTCCTAGTTAGTTGGGCAATAATTTGTTTGTAACTTATAGGATTAGAGGTGCTACTCTCTCTCTGAGATATGTGCCCTGATCTGATAAGATCAAATGAAAATGATCTAAGTGGTAAAAGTAATACTGAACCCAGTGATGCTGGTCCGAGGGTTTAGTGTTTGTGGTTGAGATAGATTTCTTATACTTATACTTGAAATCTCTAGGATAGATGCACTCCTCTTGGGTGTTTATTGAGAGATTATCTCATAAAACAACACATGCTTTTATTTAGATAATATGATGAAATCATGTGATGGTTATGATGCTTACCACAGATTCTGATGTGGATGTGGTAGATTGATGATGATCTGGATCTTGATCTGATTTTGCTGGGCTCCTGAGCTTGCTCTTGAGTTTGCCTGCTCCTCCTAGCTCCTGGGCTTGACCTTGCTGTCCACCAGATCCATTCCCCTCCTTATGTCACCATTCTGGTGATGTCTGGGTTGATTTGGGTGGTTGGGTTTGGTTGCTCTTCTTGGTTTAGCTGCTGTTCATCCTGGCTGTGCTGGTGTGTTGTGTAGTGGAGAGATGCACTGAGGTGCTCCTCCACGGCTGGGATGTGGTTTTGTGATAATGGCTATGCTTGTGAGGTCGACAGCACACCCCTTTGCATGCTTGTGTGTGCATCTTGTGTGCCTGCTATGCATATGTGGATAAGTTCAGAAAGTTTGAACTTACTATTACCAGTCTACTTTTACCTGGCTGGTGAATTGGTTCCTTTTTGGCTGTCATTTGAATCCTGACTTTGAATTTATGAAGGATGAAATCTTTCAGATTGGTGAAACTTTCCCCTTTTAGATATTTCTCAATGATGAGTTTGTCATGTGCACCTCACTGACATATCTGAGAGAAATATGCTAACACTATTCTTATTTTGTTTTCTATTTAATCTTTGTTTTGCTGGTACAAAGATAAGGATGAAGATTTTAGATATAGGATAGTTAGTAGATAAATAATTGTAATTTTATTATTCTTTTGTAATTTTTATTTTATAAATCTTGTAATCTTTATTTTGTTTCATTTGTAATAAAGAGTATATATTTATTAATAAAGAATATTCTTATCCTTTACTCTTGTGTAAATTCTGAGGTTTGGAATAATTTGAGTAAGTTCATTCTTTGTATCTGGTTTATGTATATGAAATGAATTTTATATACAATGTTGCTTTTTAGATAAGATTTAAGTTTTAATACTTTTCTCTTAATTAATTTAAGATTCAAATCTTATATCTAAATCATTTAAATGATTATTCAAACACTTAAGTTTTAAATTCAAACCTATTTCAAAACACCAATAAATCCTTTAATATCACATCAAAGTTTATAATAATCCTTCTTTAAGTCTAAACATAATCTTAAAGTAAGAAATAAACATTGATCACTTAAGTTTTTATTTGGCGAAAATTTTACCCACATTTTCACAAATGAATGCATGCAACAATACATATTCCTAAATCTACCCTTCGTTAGGTCCTAAATACTGGGATGTTACAAGATGCTTCAGAGAATTTCAGCGCTGAAAATAGTCCTCACAGCGCCGTTGCCATATTTGAATTTCTCCAATTGAATTGTGGCATATCCACATGCGACACAAAACAAGATGCATCAGAAACGTCCATATTCGATACAATATTGGAAGTAAGAATTTATTTTTGCCAGATTGCATACCTCCTTCTAGAGGAGGAGAGTATGGAGCACCATCCTTTCCTCGTAGTTGCTATTCGACGCAGTGCCCATCTGGGCCAACAACTCCATCCTCGGACGACCGGTAAGGCGGCGTCGCTTTGAGGCAGATGGCGCAGTCAACGGTGGCCACGAGTTGCGAGATCTCACCAATTCGCCATAGAAGTTGACCTTCATTCCATCTAGATCGGCGCCCACCTTTGTGCTTGTCAGGTCGATGTTCTCGCTTACAACCTTGAGCTTTTCCTTGGTGTCGTTAACGAACACCTTGACCGCATCCAACATCTCCTTCTTGTACTCGAGAAATCAGCTCTCGAATTCCTCCTTTGTGTCGGCCCATAGGATCTCATACAACGTACTTGACTCCTGCGATAACCCCTCCATGATCGCCACCCTCCTACGAGATGCGAATCTGGTGGTGTGGTGGTGATTTGGAACTTCGAGGGTGGGGATCAAAAAGGCTCTAGGTACCAATTGGAAGATTCCCCTTAGCTACTCACAGGAACTCACAGAATATTGCAATATATTTAGGGTTTCCTCGCTCGATCCATCCAACCTCCCTCTAGGCAAGTCTGGGATCAATGGCACCGCCGTCGAGTTCTACCACACCGTATTCCTTGTCGTGAGATACAAATCGAGTTCTTCCCATGCTACTCAGCGACTTAAGTAGGTAAATGATTACAAGGCCTAGTTGGCCCATTCTGAGCCCGCAAGCCGAGCGGGCTTCACAGTCTTCCTCTTAGGCCTCCCATGTTCCTTTACTTCAGGTGCTGAAGCATCTGCTTCTTGTGGTTTAGCGTCAGGTGCTTGCTGGTCGCTAACAGGTGGGTGGCACCGGCAACGTGGCTCGTGATTGTCGCTTCCAAGAGGATGATAAACCTGAGGTGATCCCGAGCAATGGGAAAACGTGAGAGAATGGTGCGAAGCAGCTCTAGATTCTTGACTAGCCTTCACCGGCGTCTACTTGACTTGTGACCCGTGTGCCTAATTTTTCGGTCTCATCCAGCAAACAGATTTTACTTCCCTCTCTATGTTTTCTTCTACAAATCTAGGTACAGTGGCACGACTCACTTCATTAGAGTATTAGGGTTAGCTTAGAGATCCGCTCCGAAGGTGTCATAGATTAGGAGTAGTTACTATTTAGAATCAATTACAAAAGCATCCCATTTTTAGTACAGTAGCTTATTGAGTTGTTGGATGGCCGCCTTCTCCATGATGGCCGCCGCCTCGCCAAAATTCCCTACCTTGACCGCGGAGGTGCAGACAGGACCGCCGTCTAGTATGCCACCCCACAGCGACTGGCACAAGAGTAGGCACTCGGACACGAAGGTGCTCTCCTCCGCCTTAGGCTTCATGCTGCCTGGGTCGCCGCATGGCAAATAGGCTCCGGTGGGGTTTACCAGGCCGCATTTTGGTAGATAGTTGCCGTGGCCGCGAAATTAGTTACTCCCTATTTTTGGAGTAGTAATTTGTGTTTTTGTAATGTAAATATAAGTTGTATCTTGTCCTTAAATTCTCCTGAGAAGTGTGTTCTTTTAAATATGCAGTTTGGTAGAGGTGGTATCTAGTCTGCAGGACTATGATCGATCCCTATTTTAACGTTTACAACGCACCGCGTGCTATATTTTGCAGTCTCGAATGTGAGATCCGGTTGCTCTTAGGAGCATCTTTGAGATCCGCTCCAAGATTTCATAGAAATTATTTCCCGCTCCTTCAGCAAGCTAGTCTCACCCAAAGATTACATGGTGCGGCACCACCTCCTCCTAGTTATCTCGAATTACACCCAGATGCATCCCATTAGTAGGTGATTTTGTTGAGTTTGAAGGCCGGCCAATTAATACCAGAAACAAATCTTGAGATAATTATTAAATAAATAAAGTATTCATTTTATTCGAAACAGCGGTAGCAACAATAGTTATTTTCAGCCTCTCAAAGATCCGTCACCAAGGTTTTTTATTTATTTTTTAGAGCAACCATATATTTCATTAATAAAAAATCAAGTTACTAAACACCACACGACAGTCTCAGATAGAATGATCATCCTGAAAGCTTTGCAGAATATATGAACAAAACTTAAGAGATCAAGAAATATAAAATGATATATAGAGTTTCCTGCAATCATTGAAGTCAGTAGCCACCACCCAACTCGTCGTGGACAGTAGCGAGGCTTTGCAAGTCCATGAATAGGTTTACTATACGTAATGAGGCACATGTCGCTCTACCACGTTGATCCGAGGACATCCCTGTCCTGTCTTGGATCAAGATCCGCCACCTACCATCGATAAAGTGGGAGAAGACCGACACATCCACCATATCCGGACCAAAATCCAGACTCTAGAAAACCCACCTCGCCCCGCGCACCAGCAGCGTCAGGGATAACAACATACGCCGGCGACACACCAAGAAACCGATGTCGCAAAATCTGAAGAACATCGAGAAGACCAAACTGCCGATATGAAAGACTGACCTCATACATTGCCACCAACTCAGAGGTGCCGCCGTGGAAGTCGCCGTCGGTGGGTGAGTAGAGTTGAGGCAGATTTATTTGCCTGGGTACCGCTCCCACCACCCCAACGACGCACGGCAACAGACAAACCGTAACCCTAACTACTAGCCATAACTAAGGAACGAGGTCCCCCTCACCCCTCTCGTTGGGGCGGAGGGAGAGGGGACCAACACCATGCCCGATAGAGATATGGAGGGAGGTTTGTTCGTTGCGCCTCGCGTGCAGAGGAGAGGAGACACAAAAATGTGTCGATTGATTACAGAAGCTTAAGAAAAACACTGATTACACATAGGAATTGACAAACATCACTCTGTGGGTTGGATTGCTCACGCTAACCGCTCGTGATTGTTGAATTTTAGGGAATTCATCCTTAATTTTAAGGAAACCCATTTATGTTGATTTACAAGGTTTTCTTTGGTGAGGATTGCTTCTCTACGAAGACACCAAGAATTTTTTTAGCGATATCTTCATTTTCCCTTTTTAATATATGAACTGACACCTCTATCTAGACCAGTGCTATGTACATGGATTTCACTACACTCTCCTGTAGATTGCACCGAAATTCGTCGACCCTTGTGGTAGTTGGACCATTGTCAATCGCTCTAGAAAGCATTCCATGATGCTAGCTAGGGCCAACTAAATCTTTTTTGAGCGTCATATTTGATGGATATGACTCCAATACTATAGAGATTGTATCATTCTTATGATGAACAATGTTATACGGAGCTAGACATTATCCTTACACTAGTAGAAAAAGAGCCATTCGTCCACGCCAGTTTAGAGCATTAATCCCGATTATGGTTGGACCCGGGACTAATATAAGCGTTAGTCCCGGTTCAAACGACTAGAACACCAGCAATCTTTAATCCCGGGTCAAACGGGACCTTTAGTCCTGGTTCGTATTACCAACCTGGACTAAAAGGGGTGTCCCTGGTGTCAACCCCTTTAGTCGCGGTTCGTATCACCAACCGGGACTAAAGGTACGGTTCGTATTATCAACCTGGACTAAAGAAAGTGGGCAAAAAAATTCTCAAGTTCTGCCGTGTCAGTAAAACGGGCACAAATCCTTCTGGAGATCGTCTTTTGTAGATTCAAAATCATGCCGAAAAATTATAAAAAATTCTAAAAATAAAATCCTTCGAACTGTAGTTATATTAAGTGATTTAGTTGTTATGAAAATTAACAAATATAAATTTCGACATAATTTACAAAGAAATGTTATGAAAAATTCAAATGGTCATAACTTTTGCATAAGATGTAAAAAAAGTACAACCTATCAAAACGTGCAGAAAAAATTAGCTCTTTGATTTTAACATACTTAGGCCGTTTTGGATTCTTAAAATTCGAAATGAAAAAAATATTTTAGAATTTTTTTTTGTATTTTTATGTCATATTTGAATTCCTCGCATTTGTCTAATAATAATGGATATATTATTTGTCGAATTTTGATTTACAGATTTGAAGATATTATTTATGTCATATTAAATGAATAAATGGCAAAAATGAATAATTTTTTTTTACTTTCATTAGAATAAAATATTATTATTACTTATTTATTGTTTTTTACTAAAAAAAGTTGTTCTTAATTTAAAAAAATAAAAACGTGTCACATATTGATATGAGTTAATAGGATTGATATACTAGTCTTAACAACAAGGTATAAGGGTTCTTCGTGCAGGGTGGGAGAGATGGAATGGAGAAGTTAAGAGTGCTGGGATGGAGTAGTGTTAGGATGGGTGACCGGCCGAAAAGTTTGCCTGTGAGTATGATTTGAACTAGGATTAAGTATAATTAGTGTTAAAAATGAGAGATGTGGAAGATTAACGAGTCAAAGAAATCAAAAGTTTAAGAAAAATATGAAAAGGAATCAAAAAAAATTTGAAAAAAATTCAAAAAGAAAACCTTTAGTCCTGATTTGTGGCCAAATCGGGACTAAAGGGGTAAACCTTTAGTCCCGATTTCATAGTCCCGGTTGGGAAACCGGGACTAAAGGCCTTTACAAACCGGGACCGAAGGCACGTTTTCTACTAGTGTTAATTATAAATGATCCAATCAGATGAAGTATTGCTTCGTCATTATTAGACCTCCCCATAAATCCGAGTTCACGCAATAGACTTGGGACAATGTGTTTGAGTCTATGTTTTTAAAAAGGATTTTCCATATCCTATCTTTTGTAAGGAGCCTGTAAAGCCATTTATTTGCAAGAGTTGTATTTTTAACCTCAAGGTCATCAGTACCTATACTTTATTAATGTTTGAGTCGGCAAACAAAACTCCATGTAGCCAATCGGTACTTATTTTCTCACTATCTCCTTGCCAAAATCTTGATAAGAAATAGTCCAATCTATATAAACTCATTTGGGTAACTGTAAGAAATCATATATAATACCATGTTATTTACTACTACCTCTGTTTTATTATAAGACTTTCTAGCAAGCTATTTTAGTTTGCTAAAAAGGGTTATATTATGAAACGGAGGGAGTATCATATTAATGAGAAGAGGTATATATTACTTTAGTCCCACGTCTTGTACCGCTAGAACGTTTTAGTCTCACATCTGGTAAAGTGGACAATATTAGTCCTACAACTTGCATCATGAGAGCACTATGGTCCAATTTAATCGAATTTCAATAAGTTTGACCAAATTCGTTCACACATGGCGTCACATTTTTTTTTTAAATAACCTCGTGTATTTTTCTCTGGCACTTGTATGTGAGCCGACATGTCAGTAAACATACAAAGAATTAAAAAAAACTGGTCAGGCAACGGACTCGAACTTAATACCTTTTCATTGGTAACCATCGCGCTAGCCATTAAGTCAATCAATGCTTTTACTTATTTTGGGAGACATAAGTTTTTTATGCTACAATATAAACGCACACTCGGACGTAGAAATACTGACATCTATTTTTTTTTTTGGAAATAGGGTATTACCCCAGTCTCTGCATGAATTGATGCACACATCCTTAATACTGACATCCGTTAAGCATAATCTCGCGTGTTGTCTATAATCTCGTGCATTGTCTATACCGAATCAGCTCACCATGTGCATGTTAGCACGGTCCACAATATCTGCCGTATAGCTTAGTCGTTAAGCTAGTAGCTAGCTGTAGTGTCGAATAAATTTGAGTTGTTACAATAGCTAGTAGCCAATATTTCTTTAGTATATATAGTCGGACAAGATTTGAAGATGCGTCATTTATAAACCTAGATCTCTAATTTTATCTTTTCTATGTGGTCCAAAACACAAATTATTTGAGATTAAAAATTTGCACCTTTTTTTTAAAAAAAATTGAACATTTATTTTTGAATGTCCAAAATAAAAGTTTACATGTAGTCCAGGAGTATACACTCAATCAAAAGATTCACTTCACTTCACTCTTCTTTGTGTTTTTTATGTCCGTATGAGTTAATATGGCGTGTTTATCCGAGTTCGGATACATGAGCCTGAACATTAATATATAATAAAGTGTTATCGTTCTTACTATTATCATGTGGCAACCATTTCTGTAGCGGCAAGCACGTTTTTAGTTAGCCGCAAGTCATAAGTTCGATTCCCTCCCCTACATTTAGATTTTATTATTGGTATATATACAGGTGGGCCCACGGCAGAGAAATATATACAGGGTCATTTTACAAAAATTCGATGCCAAATAAGTTTGGACGTATTTGGTTAAAATCGCAGAAATTCAAATGAATTAAACTAAAACGCTTCTGAGTTGCAAGTTGTTAGACTAATCTTGCTTATTTTGCAAGATGTGGAACTAAATCGTTTTTACTGTGTAAGTTGTAGGACTAAAAGTATATATACCTATAATGAGAACTAATATTCCGCATAGAGATAGTACTTTTCTTTCCCACAAATACGACAGTAGCCCTGAGAATAGGGGTGGACATGCAGCTCGAGGCTCGGCTCGGGCTTGTTAAGGCTCGGCTCAGGCTCAACTCGGCTCGAAGGTTGGACAAGCCAAGCCTAAACATTGCAACTCAGGCTCGAGGCTCGACAAGCCTGCTTGGCGAAGCTCGTAAGCCGGCTCGAAGGCTCGGTGCAATTAAAAGAAACCATGACCTTTGCTAAAATTGTAACAATTCACATTTTAATCAAAAATTCACAACCGTGTATTACATGACATATGCATAAATGGACATGATTATACACACGTATCAGTGCATATCAATCATTTCATCATATTACTTGCATTTGAATGGGTCGACCAATGTTAATCCTACATTTTGCATCTACACTGGTATTGATAACGTTGAATTATCGATTTTAGTATTATATTTTGCATCTACCACTGAATTTCCATATGTTGTTGCTGAAGCAAAACCCAGTCAAAATTATTTAAATCATACTAAAATGTACTTAGTAGTAACCACTTATTCTAAATGTATAACTCAGCCATCGACACAGCTTTCTCCTCGGCTCTATCTACATCTATTGCATGTAGTAGAATATATAGAATCGAAAAATGCAGTAGAAGACATTGGTGTTGCTATTTTCTTTGATGAATAGCATTCAGCGCTGCATTCATTTGATTATAGAAGAAATAACGAGCAATCATAGATTACAAGACAAGATAGCAGTCTAGCAGATCTAAGTCTGAGTGAAGAAACATCCACCAAATGAAAAAAAATTGAACAGGGGCCTCCGTCAATGAGAAATAGCCAAAAGCTTTGCTTTTATCTGCACTGATTGATTTCAATCTAGTCTGGCTCTCTGGGCTGGAGGACAGCAGGAGAGTTCCCCTGCCCCTAGAGGTTGGGAAGCAGAGGGTCGGCAAGCGGACCAGCGGAGGGCCGCATGTAACCGTAGATGAGTCTCTCGCGGGGAACGAATTGAAGGGTAGGGAGGGCAGCCATGGAGAATGAGACGGGAGTTCGGCGTTGGCGGCCGGCGGACTGCGTTTGAAGGAAAAAAGATTCCTTCTGCTAAGAGCGAGAGCCAAGGAAAAAACCCGCCCCGGCGGTCGTCCGTGGCGGAGCGAGAGCGAGATATACGTGAGGATTGGGGAATCCCATGCGGGTGTTAGGCCGGGTCCTGGAGGCTGGAGCGCGTCCTAGGCGTAAGCGGCTCAGGCTCGCCGAGCCAGCCGAGCGAGCTACGAGCCGGACGAGCCGAGCCGCGAGCCTAGTTTTTAGAAACATTTTAGTGCCAAGCCGAGCCAGGCTTGGCTCGAAAATTAACAAGCCTGCTCGAACCGAGCTCCGACCACACATGTGACCACACATGTCTTTTTTGTGATTATGATTTTGCACATGTGACCACACATGTCTTTTCTCATGGAAATTTTATATACAGGTAGAAAACATGTCCATATTCATTGTCATAGAAAATCAGTTTTTTTATTTTATTTGCTACATTTTCGATTTTCTTTCTCGGGCGGGATCATATGAGCCTGATATCTTATTTGAATTTCCAGCCTTCTCTTGCTTTATTTTCATTTCGGGCATAAGCTATAAGAGCATGCATCTCCGTGTAGCACTAATCGGTCCCTTGTGCTAAAAACACACAAGCTAAAAACATTCATCATAGCAGCCATGTATTTATCAACTGAATATGGGACAACGAGAGTGAGCACGACAATAAAGAATTTGGCGGGAACAAATCGCATAATTGCAAATTCATTTATGACTGAATAGACACTGGAATTCCATTTTTTACACATTTTTGCACTCTTGTGCTTCATATCTATGCGACCGGTACAATTTTAGAATAACGGAGCATTTGTAATACAGTGATAGCCTTTCCTCTTTATCCATGTCTTCAAATAAACTTGAAGATAGGGGGAAAACAGAGTGAGCATGACAGAAAGGTTAAGAACTTGCTTCCCCGAGAACGATAAACCCACCAGGGGATCACGAGCATTGGGAAAATGTGAGAGAATGTTGCGAAGCAGATCTGGGTTCTTGACTCCCGCCCATCACCGAGGCTGGGAGAGGTGGCCGGAGGAGATCAAAAGTGAGGGTCTCATCGGTTGTAGGTGCAGGCAGCTGGTCGTGTGCCTGATTTTTCGGCCTCATCGGGCAAACACATTTTACTTCTTTGTACACGTACGGTCTGTGCACACCACAGATACCTATGAATTGATTAGGGGATTTAGGCGCATCTTTGAGATAATAATCACGAAATAAACAAAACTACCGCACATTGATTTTATTTGAAACAGCGGTAGCAGCAACGATTATTTCCGGCCTCTCAAGCAAAACGGAGCAACCCAACACCAAGCTTTGCAAGCTCGAACGCGTTGCCATCCTCCGCCGTCAGCAGCGACGTCACGTTGCTCTTTCCGAACCCGTCTTTGCACTCCTTGGCCGCGGCTGCGGCCTTCTCCAGGATGGCCGTCGCGTCGCCGAACTTCTTGGCCTTGACCGCGGCAGTACAGGCAGGCCCGCCATCCAGTATGCCACCGTACAGCGACTGGCACGACAGTAGGCACCGGGACACAGCAGCCTTGTCCTCCGCCTTGAGGAGGCTGTCGATCTTGGTCTTCGTGCTGGTGGCGTTGTCTGCGAGGAGGCCCACGGCGATACCGCCTAAAAGCTGGTAGTCGAGATCCACGCCGCTGCCGACGGCAACGGAGTTGAGGGCATCTTCGCAGAATTCGATGCCAACGTATGTGCTCCCGCCTCCGACGGTCTTGCAAGCGCCCAGTATCAATTGGTGTAGCGCCGAATCCGCAAGCGCGATGGGCAAGAGCAGCAAGAGGACAGCCACCACGCTCATCTGGCTGGTAGAGGAGGTTGAGGCGGGAGCCATTGTGTGTTCGATGGTGTATTCGATCTCCTCTCGTTCGTACGTGCGTCGAATATATATAGCAGACGATCGCATCGCAGATTTATCACATATATTGATTTAATTCCAATTTTGATATGGTGTTCAATGCATTGCTCTAAATGCCAATACACATATTGATTTAGTTCCGGATATGATTCGATGTATCAATGCTATGTTTTTAATGCTGATACTGAATAAAGGATACTTTGGGATTTCCATTAATTACGATGTTAAAAACCTCCCAGTATTTTAGTGAAGAGGTATATTTCAAAGCGTCATGACAAGCCTCAAACCGCTCCTCCGTCGTTACCTATCAATAGCTGAATTGCAAGACTCGACTCAACTGTACATATAGCCTGGTTACAATCGTGGGCAGGCAACGTGCCACACAAGGGGATCGTGATCCTATAGGACCAGACCTAAGACCAGGGAATCGGTTACAAGTAGTACCGTTACATGAACATGACAGAATTACATGTTCATTGTTTAACACCCCCGTAGTCGGAACTACATCTGTGATGATGTTCAGACTGGTACGAAAATCATGGAATACCATAGTAGAAAGCCCCTTGGTGAAGATGTCAGCGAACTAGGAGTTGGCTGGCACATGAAGGACCTTGTCCTCTCCAAGGGTGACGCGATCACGAACGAAGTGTAGATCGATTTCAACATGTTTTCTTCTTTGGTGACGCACGGGGTTGGAAATCATGTATGATATTGTCGCAATACACCATGGTCTCTCTAGATGGTGGATGATGAAGCTCCTGCAAGAGCTAGCAAAATCAGCATGACTCGGCAATGCAGTTCGCGATGGCTTGGTACTCTGCCTCCGTGCTTGAGAGAGACACTGTGTATTGGCGGCCAAAGGACCAAGAGAAAAAATTATTGCCGAGGGAGACGCAAAACCTCGAGGTGGATTTCCGAATGTCGGGGCAACCGACCCAATCGCCATCGAAGTAAGATATAAGGTCAAGCGAGGAATTCTAGTGGATTTGGAGCCCAGAGGAAGTGGGATGTTCCCTGAATCTAGCGAAGAATTCGCTTGATGATCTGAAAATGTGTATCTCGGGGGTCATGCATAAAGAGGCAAACTTGTTGAACAACATAACAGAGGTCTGTGCGAGTGAGAGTTATGTATTGGTGAGCGCCGGCGACGCTGCGGTACAGACTAGGATCAGCAAAACGAGAGCTCATAGTGGATGGAAGTTTGGACTTCGTGTCAATAGATGTTGGAATAGGATTGCAATTGAGCATGTTTGCCCTCTCTAATATCTCAAGGCATACTGTTATTGAGAGAGAGGAATAAACCATCATGTGAGCGGTGGACGTTGATGCCGAGAAAATGGTGAATATCGCCAAGGTCACTCATAGAAAATTCATTTTTGAGAGAATTAATGATGGTGTGAAGGATGGAGGTGTTGCTAGAGGTGAGTATGATATCATCAACATACAACAAAAGGTATGCAATGGATGTGCCACGGTGAAGCAAAAACAAGGAGAAATCATTTTGGAGGACAACAAACCAATGGAGGTGATAAAGATGGTGAATCGATGAAACCATGCGTGGGGAGATTGATTAATACCATAAAGGGATTATTGTAAATGGCAAAACATGAGAGGGATGTGAAGAATCAACAAAGCCAGATGATTGCTAACAGAAAACAGTTTCGATGAGATGACCATGTAGAAAGGCAATTTTAACGTCCAACTAATGAATATGCCATGAATGCATGGTGGCAATGCTAAGAACAAGGCAAATGACAACCGGTTTAGTCCACACCTTGCTGTTGTGTGAATCCTCAAACCACCCAACGAGCTTTGTAGCGAGCGAGGGAACCATCACAATGGATTTTGTGCTTGAATATCTTCTTCTCTATCACAACGGACGTATCTAAATTTCCATTGCTACACCTGCAGGACGAGCAACAAGAGACCAAGTATCATTCCGCCTTAGAGAATTATATTCATCAATCATAACATTGTCCCAATTTGGGTCCTTAGGGCAGAACAGCAAGTTGCTGGAACTAGGGAGATAGGTGAATAAGGGCAAATGATGTTTAAAGAAAAATATTGGTTGGGCATGAAATACCTAGACTTGGCTCGAGTGGTCATTTGGTGTGGATTGTGGGGTGGTTGTACCAGAATGGAATGGGATGGCAGCGATGGGACGCATGGCGAGTGTGATGGGGGTGAGGGACTGGGCACGACATGGGAGGATGATCTTGTCTGGGGCAGGAGGGAGCAGCGAGCGATGATTGGCTGGGTATGGGACCGGAGCTAGTTGGTGAGGTTTTCGGTGAGTATGCGGCAGGCGACACGGGACCAGGTGGGGGTAGGCGGAGAGTAGGTGCTAGGTGGGGCATGGGGAACAGGTGGGGCGCCAGGCGGGTTTGATTGGGACGAGGTAGGTGGGGGCGGATCCCGGAGTGGATAGAGGTGGCAGGTGAGATTGAAACCAGTTACGACGCACCAGAAGTTGTTTCCTACGGATTTTCTGTGGTTATCGATATGCAATTAGGGGAAAAATAGGGGAAACTATTTTTTTCAAAAATAACATGCCTGGGTATGATAACGCGATGGAAAGTTAAACAGTTTTCTGCTATATGTAACAAAAACAGGATGAACGGACGGAAATGAGATCTGACAGTTAATCTGGCGAGATCGGACGGCCGGGGAACCAGGGTTGAAAAGTTTCCATCCCCTCCTCCAAATATTAGTAGTAAGTGGTTTTATTGAGTTTGAAGGCCCGCCAATTAATACAAGGTATACATGTACGTAAACAATTCTTGAGATAATAATCACGAAATAAACAAAACTACTCCACATTGGTTTTATTTGAAACAGCGGTAGCAGCAACAATTATTCCCGGCCTCTCAAGCAAAACGGAGCAACCCAACGCCGAGCTTTGCGAGCTCGAATGCATTGCCATCCTCCTCCGTCAGCGGCGACGTCACGTTGCTCTTCCCGAACCCGTCCTCACACTCCTTGGTCGCGGCTGCGGCCTTCTCCAGGATGGCCGTCGCGTCACCGAACTTCTTGGCCTTGACCGCAGCGGTGCAGCCGGCCCGCCATCCAGTATGCCACCGTACAGCGACTGGCACGACAGTAGGCACCGGGTCACGACGGCCTTGTCCTCCGCCTTGAGGAGGCTGTCGATCTTGGCCTTCGTGCTGGTGGCGTTGTCTGCGAGGAGGCCCACGGCGATACCGCCGAAAAGCTGGTAGTCGAGATCCACGCCGCTGCCGGCGACGGAGTTGAGGGCATCTTCACAGAACTCGATGCCAAAGTATGTGCTCCCTCCTCCGACGGTCTTGCACGCGGCCAGTATCACTTGGGGTAGCGGCGAATCCGCAAGCGCGACGGGGAAGAGCAGCAAGAGGATAGCCACCACGCTCATCTGTCTGGTAGAGGAGGTTGAGGAGGGAGCCATTGTGTGTTCGATGGTGTATTCGATCTCCTCTCGTTTGCACGTGCATCGAATATATATAGCAGGCAAAAGGTATCAGCTGATCGCATCAAAGATTTATCACGTATATTGATTTAATTCCAATTTTGATACGGTGTTCAATGCATTGCTCTAAATGCCGATACATATATTGATTTAATTCCAGATATGATTGGATGTATATCTATCTATCTACTAATTTACAGAACCGTAGGTTCGTCCTCCCGATTTTCGTTCCGATTTTTTGCTGGTTGATTTTGCCCTTATGATTCGGCCATATTACGGCACTACCACCGCCAAGTCAAACATCCCAAAAAAAAAATCAACGCGCTGACGGAACCGGTCATCCCCATCCAGGAACTTTTCATCGCCACACCCCTCGCCGGCGGGAGCTGTCCCGCGATGCTCTACGGCACTTGTGGACGAGATCTGACGGGAGAGTTGCGTCTCCTCGCTGCTTGCAAGCGGATCTGGGCGGCCGCCGTCGTCAGCGCTGGTGCAGCGGGCGCGTGTGGAGGTTGGTGGCGCGACGACACGCGTCATCCACGGGCGGGGTGCCCTTCCCCATTTCGATCCACGGGTGGAGCGGAGCAGGGGGCGTATCTCGACCACCTCCCAGCGCTGCAAGCCATGGTGTCCAGGAGTGGCGACCACTACAACCCCTTCGCCGGCGTGCTTCTCTGTCGTCGTTGGACTGGTAAGGCCTTGCTCATCTTCGATTTGTGCTAGGTCATATTGACCTCCTGGACCCTGGCCGTAGGAGAGGGGGTGGGGGCGTAGGAGGAGAAGGCCGGGGAGATCTTGCCGGCTTGGGTTCGGCCGGTGGGAGGATGCAACGTGTTAGGGAAGAAAGAAGACGTCGGTCAACATCGAAAATCGCCATTGCACATCCTTCGTTGATATGTTCCTGCACCTGGTCCAGCTGTTCCTGTAGGTGGACGGCGTGCTCAAGCCGTCGGCCATCATGGCTGATGCCATCCCTGGTCCTGAGTACGACAGTCTCCAGTTAGTCGACTTAGTTTGTGATTGATTTCCCAGCCATTGTCATCGTTGATCTACTTGCTTTTTGCTTCGGGTAGTTTTCTAGCTAGGTAGTCTGAATCCGTGAATCCAACGCTTGTATTCTAAACTCTGAACGCTTGTGATAGCTTGATTTTTGGAATTCCTGGGAGAAGAGCGAGGCAGTGCTCTTTCCCTTCAATGAAATCCACGAGCATAGTGTTATTTTACCACTTTCCAGTTTTTTATGAAAGGAGCGAATATCCCAGTTTTTTTGGCTTTTGTCAGGCATGATATAAATTACATAACCGCTAACAAGCTTCGAGTTGTTACTGGAGTGTGCCTTATATTCAGTATGGTATCGCTGTTGTTGACCAAGTAATATAAGGTTTGCTTCGAAAATAAAAAAAACTATATTTATGCCGGTATAAATTGCCCATGAATTATGTTTATACTTCGATAGAGTAGTTAGGACAAAGGAAAATGCGGTATGTTATTCTTTCTATTATCTGTTATTTTTATCTTGAAGTAGGAGTTTTCTTATGAGTTGAACTCTGGGATCTCATGTTTTGCATAAAATTTGCATTCAAAAGGAAATGGAAGGGAAATAGGGCCTCATTTCGGGACCAGCTACCTCATCTTTGATCGATGCCTGGTAGGTGCATGAGCAGCGGCCTCTTCCTCGCCACCAGGGTCACTGTTATGTACCCCGACGACATGGCTCCCTCATCCTTCGCCGTTACCTGCCAGGTGCTAGCTCAAAGGTCTGATTTCCTTCCTGCCTGGTTGATGTTTGTTGATTTCTGAATCCCTTCTTTGCCTTGAACGTATAAATGTCAATACACCGCTTAGCTGAATCTTCAGGAACAACAATATGTTGGGTTGGTATCAGTGCACTGCATTTTATTTCCAATTTCAGGCCAGATGCTTATTTGTGATTGCGCAAAATATGTTATGATACTTGCTGGCCTGTTTGGGTCAGTTTCATGGTGTGGTGTAGTTTATGAAATAGGTCTGATTCAACAATGTATCAAAGGATAAATTGATTAGTTCCTAACTATGATCAGTTGGTTCACGTGCTCAGATTAAATCGCATAGATGTTTAATTTGTGCCATGTGTTGCAGGAAGCCAAGAATTATGGTTTACAGTCCCGTGAGCTTACTAAATGTTTCTGCAAGCTTTAGGAAATTAGATAAATTTATTATTGCAACGATATTCATTGTTAAAGCATTTCATTAGATTTTATCTGAACTCTAGCCACTCTTATTGTACGAGTAATATGTCTTCATCCAAATGAGATTAAATCCACGCAGAGTTGAATTATGAAGATATATGTGCGTTTACATGATCCAAATATAGCACTTGATGGGATCGTAGTAATGCTGGAACTGCAGATGTTTCATTGAACAGGGCGGCATCAGGACACTAGGAGCTCATGGAGGCAGGGACACGCGCGAGTGGGCACCAGGGAGCATGGCCGGCGGTGATTGGAGGGCCAGAAGATCCGGTAGGGGTCTCTCCGGAGCGCTGGATGGCTGGACTTTTGCAGTTGAATGTATTTGGGGATGGTTGGGGGTATTATTGGTACTGACAGCAGTTTGTGCCCTCTTTTCGCGAGGTTTGAAGCTGCTGCTATTTGGTAGCTTTGGCCTTTGGATGATACAACACATGGAGCCATGAAGTAAGAATAGAGAAGAAAAGAGAATGCTGGCTAGAGAAAAATAATAGGAGAGGATAAGAGCATATATGTGTTGTTCAAGAGAAATTGGTAATATTTGTTTAAATGCTCCATTGCACGGTGCTGATTCAAAATTTGTCCAATTTAGTTTTCCTGAGGTTTTAGGTTGTCCTGTCAAAAAAATATCTTTACTTACTGTTTTAAATTCATCACATTGTCACTACTTTCATACTTCCACAGTTTCGCAAGCATTTTTCTTCTCTGATGCACAACTTTCTTTAACCTCTCTCCAATCCAGCTTACTCCTTGCATTTTACCAGCTCATTATTGCTTTCACAAGCAAATCGTTTACACATTGCCGAGGGTAACAATCTGATGACAATGTCGGTCAGACCATACCGAGCAAGTAGCACAACTGAACAAATAATACAAATGTTTTTAGGATGCACTCTCTAATGTATGTCCATGGAAGCATATTTTCCATTT
The DNA here is from genome assembly GCA_916181665.1 of Avena sativa. Taxonomy (NCBI): domain Eukaryota; kingdom Viridiplantae; phylum Streptophyta; class Magnoliopsida; order Poales; family Poaceae; genus Avena; species Avena sativa. The sequence continues at coordinate 228,162,191 of OV702296.1, forward strand.
AGAGGAATAAATCCTAAAATATGTTGATGAAAACATATTTTCTGTTTGACTGGAGCACTTTTTATTGCTTTGGAAGCACAGTCCGAAATCGTTAGAATTCATGGCTGAATAAAGAATCTTGTAGAAGTCATTCAACACGATGTTTCAGGATACTTGTTCGAAGAACAAATACTTCCGGATATAATTTTGGAGCATATCTGTTGACATTTCAATACGTTGGTAGGCAAATAAAATAACATGCCATTTTTTGGAATCGCAGACATCCCTATTTTCAGGTTTGACATTTTGGTGGGAGCGTGCTTTTTTTTTTACCATTTTGTACATTGTCCACAAAATATATTTCACATTATAGATTTCTTCGTCCGGAGATAGGGAGTACAATTCTACCTTTGCAGAAGGGGCAATAAAATCCACTAGAGCAAATACCGAAAACTCTCTAGGTATTGTGGATTATTTCAGTATACTAAAAACCGCCGTACTGCAGTACCGGTTATTTTTAGTATATTGAGAAAACGGTCCATTATTGCGAGAAAATCACCGCCGTCGTTGTGTGGCTGAAGATTTTTCCTCGTCTGTCATCGTCTTCGTCCTCTCCGATGTCCCACCGGTCCATTCTAATCAACGTCAGAGATCGACTTAGGGGTTAGCGCTTGCCATTCTGCCATCTCATTATACTCCTGAACACAATGAGCCTCGCTGTTGTGGCCTAGAACATTTTGCAGTATGTGCTTGAACAATATATGATCAGTAAGGACACCCAATCACAATGAAAATATTGTTTTTATTATCCCGAGTTACTTTTATGTGGCAAACTTTTCTTGTTTGCATGAATTTTTCATGTATATTATCTTTAGATGGAGGCAAGAAAAATTTTAGAAGCCGTAGCAACGCACGGACATTCAGCTAGTCAATGTAATGATTTTAATGCTGATATTGAATAAAGGATACTTTTGGATTTCCATTAATCACGACGTTGAAAACCTCCCAGTATTTTAGTGAAGAGGTCATGACAAGCCTTCACTGCAGGAAAAAACGGCGTTGCCGTGCGGAAAATCTATGCCGTGCACAAACCGCACGGCAAAGGACCTAGTAGCACGCACGGCAAACAACGCGCGGATGACAGAACACATGAGAGATTCACGGCAAGAAATCATTTATGGCAAAGAACAACGAGGATGCGCGGCTAAAATAAGTTGCACGGCAAAGATTAAATGATACGCACGCCAACGACACATCACACGGCAACGTGGCATCTTCGGCATCTTCTATTCCCCTGCAGTGAGGATCCACCCGACGCAGCTAACCGACTGGGTAACGGAGAGGGGCTAACGGGGTTCTTTATCGTGCGCTCCGACCGACAACAACACATCGCTCTGACCGCTCCTCCGTCGCCTATCAATCAACGATTTCCGTTGCCTAGAGCGTGAGAGTGGCTACAAACGAATGTAGGTGAGACTAGTACGCAGGTTGTTAAGAGCAACAATAACATATCTTTGAAAAACTGGGCCTTTTTTGGCAAACAATTGCTTCCCTTCATTTATTAATCATCAAGCTTACAATCATCCATATTGCTAGTCATTGCTTCTATATCTTGCAGAAGCGAAGCAACTTCCGATCTACCACAATGCCTATCATTCCAAAGTTTACTAGTGGAAATGGGCCTTTTGTTCGAGCTGGGGCCGGGACTAATGGTCCGAACCGGACAGCCCAAACCCACCGAAACCATTAGTCCCGGGTCGATTGGGACCATTGGTCCCGGTTTGAGATACAAACCGGGACTAATGGGTCTGAGGCTGCTAACCGGGACTAATGGGTCTGAGGCTGCTGCGGGCTGCGGGCACTCCATTAGTCCCGGTTTGTATCTCAAACCGGGGAAATGGACTGGCCCTATATATGGCACATCCCTCTTCATACTCCTGTTTTTTCTGGTAGGAGGTGGTATAGGTTTGTGTCCGTTTTTTCATATGCACTAGAGGTGTTTGGTGAAATACCCGTTAGAGCGATGCGACTTGAGTTCACACAAGACAAACATGATATGAGGTGCTCGGGCCACACTTAAGTTTTCTCATATTTGTTTCCACGTGTCCTAAAAGGTTAGAAACTATTTTCTCATTTGTTAGGCCGCGTGGTACTAATTTTAGTATCGTGATTGCATTTGATATATAGTTGTATGATAAATATGAGTCATCCACGGATGTACGGTGACCGACGCTCTGGCGCTTACGGAGAAGGCATGCGTTCTTTTCGCCTTGTGGCCGAGGTGAACAAGCGGCAGAATTGTTTTATGTGTTGTCCATGTGCTGAATGTTGGAATGAGCAGGCTCACACTTCCTCGAGAGTCATTCAGAGCCACCTGCTTCGGTCTGGTTTCATGTCCGGCTATAATATTTGGACCAAGCATGGAGAAAGAGGGGTTATGATGAAAGACGACGATGAAGAAGAGAACGATAATGAAATCTACCAATAGAAGGAAATGAAGAAGAAGGAGGTGAAGAACAGGCACCAGATGAGCCCGCTGATGATCTTGGTCGGGTCATTTCTGATGCAAAGCGAGGATGCGACACAGAAAATGAGTTATTGCAGTTCGAGAAGATGTTACAGGACCACACCAAATTGTTGTACCCAACTTGTGAAGATGGCCAGAAGTAGCTGGGTAGCACACTGGAATTGCTGAAGTTGAAGGCAGAGACTGGTGTGACTGACTCGCGATTTGAAAAGTTGCTGGTACTAATGAAGAAGATGCTTTCAAGAAAGAACGGATTGCTCGCGAGTATGTATGACACAAAGAAGCTTGTCTGCCCTCTAGGATTAGACGTGCATAAGATACATGCAATCCCTAATGAGTGCATCCTCTATCGCGGTGAGAAGTACGAGAATATGGATAAATACCCGTTATGCACTGCATTGCGGTATAAGATAAGAAAAGATGACCCTCGTGATGTGGAGGGTGAGCCACCCAGGAAGAATGTTCCTGCCAAAGGTGATGTGGTATGCTCCTATAATACTGTGGTTGAAATGTTTGTTCAGAAACAAAGAGCATGCCAAGTTGCTGCGATGACACACGGAAGACCGTAAGAAAGATGGGATGTTGAGGCACCCCGCTGATGGTCGGTAGTGGAGAAAAATCGAGAGAGACTTCTCGGACTTTGCTGGTGACGCAAGGAACTTATGGTTTGGTCAAAGTACAGATGGTATGAATCCTTTTAGGGAGCAGAGATGCAGTCACAACACCTGTCTCGTGACTCTATGTATCTATAACCTTTCTTCTTGGTTGCGCATGAAGCGGAAGTTCATTAGGAAGCTAGTGCTCATCCAAGGCCCGAAGCAACCCGGCAACAAACTTGATGTGTACCTAAGGCCATTACTTGATGAACTTTTACAGTTCTGGGCTAAACCAGGTGTACGTGTGTGGGATGATCACAAACAGCAGAAATTTGACCTATGAGAGTTGCTATTCGTAAGCATCAATGGTTTATCTGCTCTTAGTAACATTTCAGGACAGACAAACAAGGGATATAATGCATACACATACTTTTTAGATGAGACTGAAAGTATATATCTGGAAACATATAGGAAGAATGTGTACCCATACAATCGTCGATTTCTTCCGCCCAGGCATCCGTTAAGGAAAAAGGCAAGCATTTCAATGGCAAGGCAGAAACCCGGACGAAGCCTGTCCCCCGTACTGGTGCTGATGTATTTGGTATGGTCAAGGATTTAAATGTAATGTTTGGTAAGGGTCCCGGAGAAAAACCTGTTCCGAAAGACGCCGCATGGTCAGCCCACTAAGGATAATAAGAGGAAGCGTGCATGATCCGTCGATGAGTACTAACCGATGCAACATCCCAAAACGAAAAATGTCGCCCCTCCCAACAGTACCTCATAAGAATCTTCCCATCAGACCTTACGATCGTATTGACGAGGAAACCGCAGTGATCACAAAGGCCGAATGTGATGTGCATTTTCAAAAGAAGAAACCTGAGCCTACTTCGGTATACACCGAGAAGCAAAAAGAGTATGCACTTGATTTTCTGAACACAAAATCGCAATATGAGTTGCACCATAAGCCAGATAACTATCTACGCACACTTCAGAAGGAAGTGACGAAGAGAAAATCAAGTAGAAGTGCAAGTGGGAGCAAACCAAGTAAAAGTGCAAGCGGTAAAAGATCAGATGTTCCCCAGCTCAGACAATAGGACAAAATATCGATCCAACCCCTCAAGGTTTTATCCGAAAATGTTCCCCGGTGACGGAAGGAGCCAATAGATATGGAAGAAGCTGCGCAGTTGTCGGCCGCTATGAATGTGACTGTTGCTAAATTATTAGGTTCCCAAGACAACAAGTTATCCAAGGCTATTGTAGTCGCTAGATATGTCCTAGGGATGGATTTGGTCAGCAAAGAGAATCTCCATGAATGGTACCTGAGAGTATTAAAGCAGGACAGAACAATGATCACAACTAAAGTCCCATAGGAGTACTACTTCATACCCGAGCAGATCCATGTTCAGTTTTCAGAACCCTTCTAGTTATAAAATTTCTACGACCTCGACAAATCTATCATTAGTTGGTATTGTCTGTAAGTTGTTGAATTTAGTTTTTTTAGTTGTTAAGTTTATTGCATGTAATTATCCTCATTATATCCATTTGTACTATATTATGCAGAATGAAGATGTTGGAATGTAAAATAAAAAATGTCTATGGTGTTGGGTTCATTGACCCAGATAAAGTACATATATAGATGCTAGCGGAGAAACCCAAGGAGACGACAAATAGCCTTCTAAGGTTTCTAATGGAGCAACATTTCAGTGACCACATACTGTTTCCTTACAACTTTAAGTGAAGGTCTTACTCTATTGTACACACTCACTTTTTCCTACTCGATGTTAAGTGCAATTGATGAGTTACCGACGTATATATATAAATGCGTGTAGGTTTCACTGGATTCTGCTAGACATTTAACTTGATAAGGGAATAGTTGAAGTCTTTGTCTCATTAAATAAAGATATGGAAGGGTTCCGTAGCATGCTGGACATGCTCCAGAGCTAATTTCAATCATTCGCACTATATCGGTCTCTATTCGTTGATTTCTTAGATATCAGGTAATAATGAATAACTCATTCATTTATTTTCTTTGCCTGTCAGGGTTTGGAAGATGTTCAAGACTGCAAAATTTGGTTCCTTTAGTAAGAAGTTGATGTTTACTCCGGTCTCGGTAAGTAGTACGTGATATGTCCAGGCATCTCTTTACTTCTAGTTTCAATACAATTATGATGCTAGATTATTATTTTGATTGAATTCTACCCTCGTAAAATGCGCGAGGTAGCCACAGGGGACGAATCTATATGGATCATATGTTTGCAAGTTCATTCACACGTTTATCTCCGAGCACAAAGATTTTAGCGTCGACATAAGCCATACATTCACAATTTTATTTTAGTACCTTCACTTTTTGTTATTATAATTGATACTGATCTTCTTTTTTCTTATATAGTTTAAGGCCATGAGGGATAAGTAATATGTTGCAAACGTATCTATAATTTTTGATGCTCCATGCTTGTTTTGCACTAATTATCTTATGTTTTTCTACACTTTGTGGCATTTTTATGAATTTTCGAGAACTAACATATTGACAAGTGCCACAGAGCCGGTTTCCTGTTTTCTGCTATTTTTGGTTTCAGAAAAACTAGTAAAGAAATATTATCGGAATTGGACGAAACAAAAGCCGAAGTTCCTATTTTTCCTGACACAACATGGAGTCCGCAGGAGAGACGAAGAGGCGCCACGAGGCAGCCACACCAGGGGCCACGCGGGCCCATCCTGGGTCGTGCCTGGCTAGGGTGTGCCCCCCTTGCGACTCCACTGACCTCGCCTCTCCGCCTATATAGTCCTCCCGAGATGAAAACCCTAAGTACCCGATCACAATTCCACGAAAAAGTCTATAGCCGCCGCCACCGTCGTCCCTAGATCGGGAGGGATCTGAAGCTCTTTTCGGCACCCTGCCGAAGAGGGGAGATCATCCCGGAGGCCTTCTTCATCACCATGCCTGCCTCCGGAGTGATGTGTGAGTAGTTCATCCTTGGACTATGGGTACATAGCAGTAGCTAGATGGTTGTTTCTCCTATTTGTGTCGTCATATTTAAATCTTGTGATCTACCTATCATGATCAAGATCATCTTATTGTAATGCTACATGCTGTGTTTGCTGGGATCCGATGAATATTGAGTATTATGTCAGATTGATTATTGTTCTTGTAGGGTTCGCAACATAGAAAATAAATTTTTTCCTAGGATGGGAACAACTATGTACCAAGATCTATCTACTAGATACAAACAACGGGCGGATGTATATCCATAGAGAACATACCCTTGAAGACCGACAAAGCTTAACGAGTTAAACTCGTGGTTGATGTAGACGATCTCTTGCCGATCTCAAGATCAAGAGGAAGTCCTTAGCACCGCAACTTAGCGGCGCATCCGTGATCGCACACACGTCCGAGGCACCGAGAAACCTCCGCCTCCTCGCTCCAGCAATGCAGCGGAAGCACAACTCTTTCTTGCCGAATAGCCACCGGGAACATGTATCTCACTAGTTCGAGACCATGGGGGATAAATACTAGAGGGGGAGAGAGATCCTTCACGAGGAGGTGTGAGTGAGAAGTGAGGAGGGGGGCTCCTTTTATAGGAGAGTGGGGGGGACTCCAAGGGGGTGGCCGGCGCATGGGGATTCCCCCTTTCCCTCCCCTCATTCATGTGGCTAGACACCCACTCACAAAAATCCCTTTAAATTCTCTCCACTCAAAAACCCACTCAAATTCCCATGAAATTTCCACCAAATTTTGATGCAAACTATTATTAAATAAAACTCCTTTTATTTATTCAGAATTTTTTCAATTACTTTAATGACAAACATTCACATATAACCCCCTGCTAGTATTTCATTTCACATGCAAAAACACTTTCTGCAATTTCACCCGAAAACCTGTTTCGGTATCTAATGAAATAAATTCCTGCGCTTGTTATTCTTTCCGACATGAAACTATTGCTCCAAATGGATGTCGGTGTCTCTTAAGTGTGTCACCCTACGATTCGCGAATAATGTGGACATGATCGAGACCCTTCTCCGATCAATAATCAGAAGCGGGATCTGAAGACCCATACTGACTCCCACACATTCAATGATGACTTTCTTGTGATCGTCAGAACCTTTTACGCTAGTATCTTAATCCTTTTGTTTTGCAATATATTATATGTCCGAGATTCGATCATCAGTATCTCCCTACCTAGTTTGATCTCTTTACTGACATGTACTCTTTTCTTGTTCCCGTATATAACATTCTAGTGATCAAATCACTTGCTTGAAAGCTAATCAATGTGATATCACCGAGAGGGCCCAGAGCATATCTATCCGTCATCGGGATGAACAAATTCCACTCTAGATCCATGGGCCTCAACATAACACTTTATTAGTTCTGAACCCATCTTTATAATCACCCAGTTACGGCATGATGTTTAATGTTATCAAGAAACTCTTCCGGTGTTAGTGATTGACATGATCTCATGGTCTAAGGATTAGGATCACTTCGTATGATGTTATAACAATATAAACTCAATAACTTTGATCATAATGCTATACTTCGGATGAATGTTCATCACACCATTACACTAATGTTGTGACCTCGTTATTAACAACATCCTATGTCCATGATCAGGAAACCTTGATCATCTTGTTAATCAATGAGCTAGTTTATGAGAGAGGCATAACTAGGAACTTTCTGTTTGTTTATTAAACACACATGTATTAACGTTTCCGTATTAATACAATTATAACATGCAAAATAAACATCTATCATATACTTGGAATATACATAATAAACACTTTATTATTGCCTCTCAGGGAATATTCCCTTCAGGTCTATCTTGTCTATGTTATTTGTGATCTTGCATTCTCTCTGTTGCTAGTAGTTACTCTGGCCAAATATTTGCTTGTGACTCCAAGAGGGAGTATTTATGCTAGATAGTAGGTTCATGCATCTAGGAATCTGGGAGAGTGACAGAAACTTCTAAGATTGTAGATGTGCTGTTGCTACTAGGGAGAAAACAACAATCCTTTGTCCAAGGGCAATTGTATTGTTTACATTACACACTTTTCTTAATGCAATTATCTGTTGCTTGCAACTTAATACCCGAGGGTTGTTCGGATGATATCCCGGAGGTGGATTATTAGTCAGTTGGATTACGGTCTATGTATCATGTTGTAATTCCCAAGTGAATCTCATAGTGATCATCATGTCATGTACATGCATTGTTATGCATTCTCTATTTTTCAATTTCCTAGCTGTAATTTGTTCACGCAGCATGTTATTTATATTATGGAGAAACACCTCTAGTTAACTGTGGACCCTGGTCCATTCCTTCCCACTGATATTTGATGCGACTCAGATCTCTGTAGAGCTTCCTTGGGAGACCCCAAGAGGAAGGTATGATGAGTACAACAACAAGTTTTTCCCTTAGTAAGAAACCAAGGTTATCGAACCAGTAGGAGGAAGCAAATGACTCAAAGGTGTTGCTAGCAACTAGGAACCTGCACAATACAAACTCAAGACTTTGCCCCAACAAACAGTGAGGTTGTCAATCTCACCGGTTTGCTGTAAACAAAGGATTAACTGTATGGTGTGGAAGGTAATGGTGGTTTGCAGAAAGTAAACAGTAACAGTGGAAGATGTATCAATGGTAAAGATTGAACCGGGGTCCGTAGTTCACTAGAGGTGTTCTCCTTAAGATAAAAAACATGGCATGCTGGGTAAACAAATTACGGCGCAACAATTGACAGGATAGAGCAAGGCATAACAATGCAATACTAGACATTCATGATCCTATGATATTTGATTGGGCAATACAACAAGATACATAGACCGCCATCCAACTTCATCTACACCTTCAGGTTATCGTCCTAACCCCCTCCGGTATTAAGTTGCAAGCAACAAATAACTACTTTAAGCAAAGTGTGTAAGGTAAACAATCCACTTGTTCCATGAACAAGAGATCATTGTTTTCTCCCTAGTAGGATCAACACATCTACAACCTTGGAGATTTTTGTCACTTCCCTAGATTAAATAGAGGCATGAACCCACTATCGAGCATAAATACTCTCTCTTGGAGTCACTAGCATCTACTTGGCCAAGATAGCTACTAAAAACGGAGAGCATGCAAGATCACAAGCAACACAGACATGATAGAATCATTAAGATAGAATCATTAACCAATCTGACATAGTAATCTCAATATCCATCGGATCCCTGCAAACACAACATGCATGATTACAAAAATATGATCTTGATCATGAACGGAGCTCACAAGATCTAAACATGGTAGCACAAAGGAGGAGAAACAACCATCTAGCTACTACATGGACCCGTAGTCCAAGGTGGAACTACTCACACATCATACCAGAGACTAGCATGGTGATGAAGAAGGCCTCCGGGATGATCTCTCCCCTCTGGCAGGGTGCCGGGAAGAGCTTCAGATCCCCCCGATCTAGGGACGATGGTGGCGGCGGCTACGGACTGTTTCGTGGAAGATTGATCGGGTACTTAGGGTTTAGGTATCTGGGGCTTATTATAGGTGAAGAGGGCGGCCGAGGGGGGTTCCCGAGGCAGCTGCACCCCCAGGCACGGGCCAGGCCTGGCCGCACGGCCAGGGGGTGTGACCCCCTCGAGGCCTCCCCCATCTCGTCTTTTGTCTCCGTGTTCCCCATGGTAAAATATTGACTTTGGCTTTTGTCCCGTCCAATTCTAACAATATTGATTTTCTGCCTTTTCTGGAACCAAAAATAGAAGAAAACTGGCAATTGGCACTATGGCATCTTGTTAATAGGTTAGTCCCAGAAAACATATAAAAATACCTCAAAGTGTAGATAAAACAAAGCAAAGTAGATACTAAACAATCATGGAACATCAAAAATTATAGATATGTTTACGACGTATCAAGCATTCCCAAGCTTGACTCCTGCTCGTCCTCGAGTAGGTAAGTGATAAAACAAATAATTTTTGAGGTGACATGCACCATCAAAATCAAGATCAAACCATTTGCAAGCATTGAAAGCTGGGATCAAAGAACTCTAAACATGAGCATGAAAGAAGAAGTTCTAACGATAAGACAAAGTAACTATGCATGCAACATGAAAGGTTAAAAACAAAGATCATGAATAACAATGCATTAAAAGACGTTTGTTTGTTTCACATATAGAAAACATAGCATAGTGGCATTCAGCTTGTCCCTCATGGAGTAGCAATAAATGCATAGGACACCTTCAAATTTCATAAGATTGACTAGATACAAATAGTTCAAGAGAAAGCAATATCAACAATATGAATCAATCAATAAGTTTTGGGATAATGCACATAGAACTAAGAATGGCAACTATAATCTCTTAGTTGGTGCCTAAGGATAGAAGGTGGAGACTCAATATAATAGTGGAAGAAAGGCCCTTCATAAAAGGGAAGAAGGGATTTCAAGTCTCATAAAGAGCTTCCAAAAATTATGGTACTTGTTAGCTTTCAACTCTCATTGCCCCTATCATAATCATCTTGAAGTGATTAAGGTTAAAGTGAACAAAATATGGAGTATATGCTTGACAAAGTATAAGTTGGCAATCTCATGTCCCTTGAATATGAGGGCCGCTCCTCATGCTACACAAGTTTAGTTAACGGTAAGTTCTTGCATAGTAAGTTCATGTGTATCATAGAGAACCGCCAACGGGGTACGCCTTGTACATGATACAGGAGCTATCCCATATTAAAAATGACACGACAAGCAGACAATAAGCATCTCAGCAATCTTCTTATTTACCATGGGAAAATGGTGCTTTTTTGTCTCTTTCCTTTTTTCAATATGTCTCTTTTTTCCTTTTTCTCAATCTCTATCTCTTTTTTATAAGAATAATGCTTCATAGATTTCTCACTATGGTGATACTGCAAGTTTCCACCATGATTATTCATGGATTAGGCTAGCGGCCCAGGCGTTTCTCTAACACACATACATAACTCCATAGACTTACAAGTTCCCCTTTCATTTCACACCGACGACATCCATAAACAAAAGAGCATGATATCAACTGGGTACAATGTACAAGTGCAACGTTGAAAGAATTCCCCATGACAACATGGTTCTACTAATCCCAACTTATAAGTGCAAGCATATACAACATAGATGACACAATGGTTCAAGTTTATTTAGGGGCAAGAAAAATAAAGTGTGCCATAAAGTTTGTGAGAGCTTTAATCACTAAGTTTCACATAACAAAGTGACTTTTTAATTGGAAGGTAGATGAAACAAGAATATACTTGGAATGGTGTAACACACCATGCATAGGAATTTATAGTGGACACTTTGGAATAACTTGGTTTCTTGGGAGTTGGATGCATGAGTATAGCTTACTCATACAAGTGGAGGCTAGCAAAAGACTGGGAGCGACCAACTAAGAGAGCAATAATGGCCATAATCATGCAGAGCGACAAAACATTACTAATCAAAGCATAAAGTGGTACTACAAGTCAAAAACTAAATGATCATAGAGGCTAAGGTGACTTGTTCATAGTCATAACATGGTGTGAGCATGTGCCAAGTTAACCCAAACAAAGCATCAAAGGAGAATACCACAATACTATGCTTTTGTATGGTAAAACAACGCATGATTCTTTTAAGGCACATTAAGCAATCCTAATTGTTTGGAACAAGTCATGCTACAACAATAATCACTAAGCATAACATCAAAACAACATCTAGCATGGCATGATAAAGTCAAAGCCACAGTCAAAGCAAACTCCTGTTGTACTACTAAAGCAAGAACTTCCTACTCGTTCCCAACACCAATCAACTTATTTGAAACAACACAACAAAAATGGGGTCCAAACTACTTTATTCAATCAAACTAAGAAAACAAAATACAAAAATGAAAACTAACACGCTCCAAGAACAACACAACAGTGCATGAAACAATAAAAACGAAGTGTCTAGAAAGACCTGAGATTTTTATTGATGAAGAAGGGGATGCCTTGGGAATCCCCAAGCTTTGACGCTTGTTCCTCTTGAATATTTCTTGGGGTGACACGGGGTGGCATCGCCAAGCTTGAGATTTTGTCCATTCTTCATCTCATTACATCATTCTTCCTCTACACCTGAAAATTTTCCTTCATACAAAACTTCACACAATCTTCATTAGCAACATTAGTGTATTCAAAAGATAATAGACCTTGGGGTTTAGTTTTAAAACAGCAAAACTTTCACTAAATACACAAGCTACTATAGAAATTCCCTCAAAAAGCTCAATTTCCCAAAAGGATCCCAAAAAGGAATCAATAAGAAGCAAATGCAAATAATGGCAGAAATCTGTCAAAACAGACCAGCAGGAAGAAACCGATTGTTTCTCAAATCAAAAAGTGTTGAACTAACGGAAGTTTTCTAACAACCTGGGGTATTTATTCAGAAAATTACTGCTCAATCTGACTTACAGAGATTTTACACGAATTTTTACAGTGGATCACAAAAATCTGTTTTGGGATAGCAACTCCCCAAATCTTACTTACCTCTTATTAGAGGTTATTTTTGGCACAAAAAGCAAATAAAAAGGATAAGGAGAGGTTATTACAGAATTAATAACTTCCAAGACTCAAGAAACCTATTGGGTTATCTCCCAAGAAGTACTTTTCTTTAACGCCTTTAAGTTAGGCAGAAGAAGCAAGAATCAAGTATTTTTAAATGAAGAAGCTTTAAGATCAATACTTGAAATCTCTTCAACTAGGAAAGGTATCTCATCCAAATGAGTTTTAGAGGATCCTTTCTCATCTCTCTTAGGTTCACTACTTTCTATAGGGTTCGCAGCATAGAATTTTTTTCCTACGATGGGAATAACTATGTACCAAGATCTATCTACTAGATACAAACAACGAACGGATATACATCCGTAGAGAACATACCCTTGAAGACCGACAAAGATTAACGAGTCCAAACTCGTGGTTGATGTAGACGATCTCTTGCCGATCTCAAGATCGAGAGGAAGTCCTTAGCACCGCAAATCAGCGGCGCATCCGTGCTCGCACACACGTCCAAGGCACCGAGCAACCAACGCCTCCTCGCTCCAGCGATGCAGCGGAATCACAACTCTTTCTTGCCGAATAGCCACCGGGAACATGTATCTCGCTAGTCCGAGACCATGGGGGATAAATACTAGAGGGGGAGAGAGATCCTTCACGAGGAGGTGTGAGTGACAAGTGAGGAGGGGGGCTCCTTTTATAGGAGAGGGGGGGACCCCAAGGGGGTGGCTGGCGCATGGGGTCTGCCCCTTGCCCTCCCCTTATTCATGTTGGTGGACACTCCACTCACTCAATTGCCTTTCAATTCCCTCCACTAAAAACCCACTCAAATTCCCATTAAATTTCTACCAATTTTAATGCAAACTGTCATTAAATAAAAATCCTTTTATTAAATCAGAATTTTGTCAATTACTTTAATGACAAACATTCACATATAACCCTTGCTAGTATTTCATTTCACATGCAAAAACACTTTCTGCAATTTCACCCGAAAACCCGTTTCGGTATCTAGTGAAATAAATTCCCGCGCTTGTTATTCTTTCCGGCATGAAACTTTTGCTCCAAATGGATGTCGGTGTATCTTAAGTGTTTCACCCTACGGTTCACGAATAATGCGGACATGATCGAGACCCCTCTCGGATAAATAATCAGATGCAGGACCTGGAGGTCCATACTGACTCCCACACATTTATCGATGACTTTCTTGTGATCGCGAGAATCTTTTACGCTAGTATCTTAATCCCTTTGTTTCGTGATATATTACATGTCTGAGATTCGATCATCAGTATCTCCATACCTAGTTTGATCTTGTTACCGACATGTACTATTTTCTTGTTCCCGTGATATAACATTCTAGTGATCAAATCACTTGCTTGCAAGCTAACCAATGTGATATCATCGAGAGGTCCCAGAGCATATCTATCTGTCATCGGGATGAACAAATTCCACTCTCGATCCATGGGCCTCAACATAACACTTTAGTAGTACTGAACCCATCTTTATAATCACCCTGTTACGGTGTGACGTTTGATGTTATCAAGATACTCTTTCGGTGTTAGTGATTGACATGATCTCATGGTCTAAGGATTAGGATCACTTCGTATGTTGTTATAGCAATATAAAGTCAATGACTTTGATCGTAATGCTATACTTCAGATGAATGTTCATCCCACCATTACACTAATGTTGTGACCTCGTTATTAACAACATCCAATGTCCATGATCAGGAAACCTTGATCATCTTGTTAATCAACGAGCTAGTTTATGAGAGAGGCATAACTAAGAACTTTCTGTTTGTTTATTAAACACACATGTATTAATGTTTCCGTATTAATACAATTATAGCATGTAAAATAAACATCTATCATATACTTGGAATATACATAATAAACACTTTATTATTGCCTCTCAGGACATATTCCCTCCAGTCTTCCACTTGCACTAGAGACAATAATCTAGTTACATAGTGATCAATCTAACACCCATGGAGTTCTGGTGTTGATCATGTTTTTCTCTAGGGAGAGTTTTAGTCAACGGATCTTCTACATTGAGATCCGTGTGTACTTTACAAATCTTTATATCTCCATCCTTGACATGTTCGCGGATGGAGTGAAACCGGTGCTTAATATGCTTGGAATTCTTGTGAGACTTTGGTTCTTTGGCACTGGCAATGGCACCATTGTTATCACAATAGATCACCATTGGGTCCAACGTGCTCGCAACCACACCTAGTTCGTATATGAACTCCTTCATACAAATCGCTTCCTGAGCCGCTTCTGAAGCAGCAACATATTCGGCCTCCGTTGTTGATCCCGCCACCACGGGTTGTTTGGAACTCCTCCGACTAACCGCTCCACCATTCATGAGAAATACGTATCTAGATTGAGACTTAGAGTCATCCGGATCGGTGTCAAAGCTTGCATCGACATAACACTTAGCGACGAACTCTTCTTCACCTCCGTACACAAGAAACATATCCTTAGTTCTTCGCAAGTACTCAAGGATATTCTTGACTGCTATTGATACGTCGGAAACGTATCTATAATTTTTTATGCTCCATGCTTGTTTAGTACCTACTTTGCTTTGCTTTGTCTACACTTTGAGGTGTTTTACATGTTTTCTGGTACTAACCTATTAACAAGTTGCCACAGTGCCAGTTGTCTGTTTTCTAGTGTTTTTGGTTCCAGAAAAGTTAGTAAGGAAATATTCTCGAAATTGGATGGGACAAACGTCAACTTCAATAACTTTCCGTGGGGAACAAGAAGTACCGAGGGGAGCCGGAGAGGTGGGCTAGGGGGCCCAGACCCCCCTAGGCGCGGGTGGACCCTTCTGTAGCCGCCTCCACCGTCGTCCCTAGATCGGGAGGGAGGGGATCTGAAGTTCTTCCCGGCACCCTGCCGGAGGGAAGATCAACCCGGAGGCCTTCTCTTGAGTATGATGCATGAGTAGTTCCACCTTGGACTATGGGTCCATGTAGTAGCTAGATGGTTGTATCTCCTCCTTGTGCTTTCATGTATAGATCTTGTGAGCTCCGTCGATGATCAAGATCTAATCTATTTGTAATCATGCATGTTGTATTTGCGGGGATCCGATGGATACTGAGATTATTATGTTGGTTTGATTAATGGTTTTGTCTTTATGATTCTATCATGTATGTGTTGTTTGTGATCTTGCATGCTCTCCGTTGTTAGTAGCTATCTTGGCCAAGTAGTTGCTAGTGACTCCAAGAGGGGGTGTTTATGCTCGATAGTGGGTTCATGCCTCTAGTTTCCAAGGGAAGTGACAATAATCTCTTCGTTTGTAGATGTGCTGTTGCTACTAGGGAGAAAACAAACGGTCTCTTGTTCATGAAACATGTGAACTGTTTACCTTACACACTTTGCTTAAAGAAGTTGTCTGTTGCTTGCAACTTAATACTGGAGGGGGTTCGGATGATAACCTGAAGGTGGAATTCTAGTCATAGATGCAGTTGGATGGCGGTCTATGTATCTTGTTGTATTGCCCAATTGAATCTCATAGGATCTTTCTGACTAGTAATTTCATTGTTATGCCTTGCTCAGTTCCTGTCAATTGCCCTGATGTAATTTGTTTACCCTTCATGCCATGTTGTTTATCTAAGGAGAGCACCTCTAGTGAACTATGGACCCCGGTCCAATCTTTATCATTGATACATCTTCCACTGTTAGTTGTTTACTTGCTGCAAACCACCATTACCTTCCACACCGTACGTCTAATCCTTTGTTACAACAAACCGGTGAGCTTGACAACCTCACTGTTCGTTGGGGGCAAAGTCTTGAGTTTGTGTTATGCAGGTCTCCGCGTTGCTTGCAACACCTGTGTGACGTTTCCTTCCTCTTTCTGGTTCGATAACCTCGGTCTCTACTAAGGGAAGACTTGCTGCTGTGCTCATCACACCTTGCTCTTGGGGTTTCCAACGAAGTGCTCCACGTCAAGCACCATCAACAAGTTTTCTGGCGCTGTTGCCGGGGAGGCTAAGGACGTCTTCACTAGGGGAGTCCTTCACTTCCTTTCTCTTTACTTTGTTTTTAGTTTTCGTTGTTTCTTTTGCTTGGTTTTGTTGCCTCTTTTCAAAAAACCCAAAAAAAATAGTCTAGTTTGGTTTGCATGCTTTATTCAAAAACCCAAAAAAAAATTAGTTCCTACTCTAGTTGCCACCTCGTTCTAGCTCACCATGTTACTCCCCAAGTTCACCCTGAAGAACCTTTCTATAGGTAGTGGCTCCATAATTGGGAAAGATAATATTGAAAAATTCTTTAATTCTGTTAGCAAGCATGAGGATATTGAGGATTTCTAGCTTGCTCCTAATTATAAGATTGCTTCAGCTTATTTAGTTCATATGTTGGAGGCTAGGTTTGTTAGCCTTAACCCCATGATGCAAATTTTGTTCTTAAAACTAAAAGAATAAAATAATGCTGAAAAGAGAGATTTTATTCTTCAAACTTTACTCAAAGAGTTTCATGATGTTGCTAGGGAAGCCAAAAAGGTCTTTTGAGTGTTTTAATATGCTACGCTCATGTGTAGATGTTGTGGGTACTTCAGATAAAACAAAGACTAGAGATGAATAATAGATGCCCATACCCGTTAAGCTTGTTGGGATGCATGAGGCCTTTGAAAAGAATTTTGATTGGATTGTTCCTGAAAATCCTTTTGATGAAAGTAGTAAACCAAAGAGAGATGAGAAAGGATCCTCCAAAACTCATTTAGATGAGATACCTCTCATAGTTGAAGACTTTGCAAGTATTGATCTCAATTCTTCATTTGAAAATACTTGATTCTTCTTGCTTCTTGTGCCTAACTTAAAGGTGTTAAAGAAAAGTACTTGTTGGGAGATAACCCAAGAGTTTCCTTGAGTCTTGGAAGTTATTACTTCAGTAATGACCTCTCCTTATCCTTTTTATTGGCTTTTTGTGCCAAGAATGACCTCTAATGAGAGGGAAGTAAGATTTGAGGAGTTGCTGTCCCGAAACAGATTTCTGTCCTCCACCATAAAAATTCGTGAGGAGTGTCTGTAACTCGGATTGAGCTCACTATTTACGAATAAATCCCCCAGTATGTTATCTAACTTTAGTTAGTTCAACACATTTTCATTTGAGCAATAGAAGATGTTCGAAAAAATCGGTTTCTACCTGCTGGTCTGTTTTGAAAGATTTCTGCAATTATTTGCATTTGCTTCTTATCGATTCCTTTTTGAGTTCTCTTTAGGTGAATTGAGATTTTTGAAGGCGTTACTTCAGTAGCTTGTGTTTTTATTGAAAAGCCTTGCTGTTCCAAATCTTTGTCAGTGGTGTCACATCCCAAATTTTAGATTTGGTTCTGCATATCATTCATATCATTGCATCATAATTTTCCACGCAAAACCACCGATTGAAAAGATTCGGCAAAACGCTATTTTCAAAACTCTATTCTATTTTACTACGAGGCTCCTGCGGGAGGCTTTAGCAGGACTTGTGTTGTCCACCCTTGTAGCCTAGAGGTTTCACTCAACCCTTGACCCTAGGTTGTTCCCCTCGTTTTTACAAAAGCTTAGGAACAAAATCGCCCGATTCGGAGCTCGTACGGAAAAGTTACGGAGGCTTTAGTATTTGCGAAAAAGGAAAGAAACGGACCAAAAAAAA
Organism: Avena sativa; assembly: GCA_916181665.1. Taxonomy (NCBI): domain Eukaryota; kingdom Viridiplantae; phylum Streptophyta; class Magnoliopsida; order Poales; family Poaceae; genus Avena; species Avena sativa. The sequence continues at coordinate 228,180,416 of OV702296.1, forward strand.
ATCTGCCCGGCCCCGTGTCCGCGTAGGACCCCGCGAGGGGGGCCCCACATAAGAGGCCACGCACCCCGTGCGCTGCCTCACCCCACCGCCCGTGCCGCCTCGATTCCCGTGCCTGACCCCGCCTCCTGCCCGCCGCCGCCGCCACCAGGTGAGCCCGCCGCCGCCTCCTGCCCCCCGCCGCCTGCCCCGCGCCGCCTCGCCTGCGCGCCGCGCCACCCACCCGCCTCCGTCAGCCCGCGCCGCAGCGCAGCCGCCCGCGCGCAGCCCTGCGCGCCGCCTCGCCCGCCTCTGCGCCGCGCCGCTGCTGCTCGCCGCTGCGCGCTGCTCCGCCTCAGCCGCCTCCCGCGCCTGCGCCCGCTCGCCCGTGCGCTCCTCGCGGCCACGCACCCCGCGCCACCGCCCGTGCGCCGCCGCCGCCACATCGCGCCGCCGTCGCGTTGACTGCCTCGATCCGCACGCTGACCGCTTTCTTCCGCGCAGGAACCGCCATCGCCGGAACCGATCGCCGCCACCATCCCGAGCTCGCCGCCGTTCGTTTCCGGTAAGTCCGCAGCCGCCATCTCTGGGAACCGTTGGATCTCAGATCAGCGGTCCAGATCAGCCAATGACCGGTCAGCTCCAGGCGTTGACTAGTCAGATGCCCAGTCAGCGCCCAGTCAGCAGCCGCGTTGACCAGTCAACAGACACAGTTGACTGGGTATTTTCTTTAATCGATTTAGTTGGCAGATTTCGGTAGAAACTTGCAAATTGCATAGAAATTAAACAGCTGGGCCAAAAATTGCAAATAAAATATGTATAGGTTCAGTAAGCCGTGTAGAATATTGCTGTACCATTGTTTCACACTTTTGCAGCAAGGTTTAGTACAGTTTAATCAAATGAGTTAATGGACTTTTTGGAGTAATTAATTCGTAGAAAAAGATCTGTAACTCCAAAAATTGTGTTTGATATGTCCCTGGATTCAGTAGGACGAGGGGAATCTCATCGTGAATTAAAAGGATAGGCTTACAGTGAAAACTTCTGCAGAAACTGTCTAGTGGCTTTCTAGCTCTAGTTATTACAAATAGTATACTACTGGTAGTGAATTATTTGAGTTCTAGCTCTAGTTTTGAGCATTACTTTTTGCGTAATAGTTTTCCTAGCGCTAAAACTATTTTCCATGCATGCCATCAGTAGTATTATTAAATAGGATTATGTAGTGCAGCTGTAGCACCAATTCACTTGCCTTGTATACCTTCATGCATCATCTTTGTTGCATATGCTTGTGGATTGTTTGTTTATGATTGCAATTGTATCGTGTAGATTGTGACGAGTGCAACGCTTGCTCGTGTGTGGATTGTTCTTCCGACCGCTACAACCAAGGCAAGTAGATGCTACTTTGTTCATGATATCGTCCTACTATTTTCAATGCATTATCGTGTATTTTGTAGATGCATATGTAGGATGATACTATCGCTATGCTATGTCCTATTATGTGGTAGGGCTTTCCTTGTAGATGAACCACCGTTGGTAGATGTGCTTAGCCATGCTATAATGAACGAGGGCTGGGTTACATCACTGAAAGTTGTTTCTAAATGAGTTGGTTTGCAAAAGCTAAAACAACTTAATCAATGAATCTCCTGGGTGTGATGGGATTGATAATTTTTGGTGGTTTCATTGCGGAAAGGCACCCAGGTATCAAGAGAGAATGATTGGCTTCTTTATTTTGTAGCTTACGTGTACAACCATGTGCCAATAATGAAATGGGCGGTTGTTTGGACTTAGTAGGTTGTGGTAACTCGAACCCGCGTATCCAGAGATGTAGAATTTTGGTAGGTTGGACCGGTGCGCGTCGGGATTGGGGTGCTACTTCCCGAACAGTCTCTTCTTGGACTTCTCCCTATCATCACCCAAAATGAGAGTGATGGTACGAGCTGGGCTGGCCAAGTCACATGGGTAAAGTGTACTAACCCCTGCAGGGTGTATAATCTAATCGATTAGCCGTGTCCCCGGTTATGGACAACTGAGTTGCTTGATATTGATTCCATGACATGTTTCTCGCTCATTCCAATTTCTTAATTGTTTTAATGTTGTTGGGATAACTTAATTGGGATCTTTTCAAAGAAAATCAAAAACTGTTTATGAAAGTAGGACAAAGTTATTTGCAAATGCAAGCCAGACACAGCTCCACTTGCCAAATATGCATGTAGATGTTAGTACTATTGTCTCCTTTACTAGCTCTACTTGCCATACATTCCATGTATTGACCCTTCGGGGCTGCTACGTTTCATGTTGCAGGATATTCCGATTCCGAGTAATCGATATAGGCCACGGTACTCCACTCGGCACTTGTTCACTTGTGGGCAATTTGAAGAATAGAGGATTTGGTTTATTTATGTTGCTACCTGAATAATTTGAGCTAGCTTTGAGCTAAGCTTTTATTGTAATAATGGTACTCTGGATCTTCGTTATTTATGATACACGGATATTTTGCTATGTTATTCATCTCATTCTATTGTGGGCCAATGAACCGATCCAGGGATTGGCATGTCACATAACGTGTCTCGACGCTAGGATAGATTGGATAAGTGGTGGAGAGTTTCTGCAGCAGGGCTTCGCCTACACGCAGTCGGGAGGGAGAGAGAGAGGAGGGCGGCAAGGCGGCTAGGGTTGAGGAGGAGGTGTAGGGGGGTGGTGCGCCCCATCCCTCTATATATAGAGGGGTGGGCGGCTGCCCCTTGCCCCTCCTCCAAGCCTAGGGCCGTCGGCCAAGGGGGAGGAGTGGGGGGCAAGTTTCCCCTCCTTCTAGAAGCTCTCCTAGGGTTTTGCCCTAGGTTGGCTGGCTGGGCCCTATGGGGCCTTGTTCCCCTAGCCCAATGCGGCCAGGGCACTCCCTCATAGGCCCATGCCCCCTCCCGGCAGGTGGGGCCACGTTGGTCCCCCTCCGGAAGGTTCTAGAAGCTTCCGGTACAATACCGATTAACCCGAAACAATTCCGAACTCAAAAAACCGCACTGCCTTATATGAATCTTATTCTCCGGACCATTCTGGAACCTCTCATGATATCCCGGATCCCATCCGAGACTCCAAACAAAAACTCATAAACCAATTATCCAATCTATCCTAGCATCGAGACACGTTAAGTGTGTGACCCTTCGGGTTCGAGAACATGCAGACATGATCTTCTATCAATAATCAACAGCGGGGTCTGGAAACCCATATTGACTCCCACACATTCATCGATGATCATATCGGATGAACCACGATGCCAGGATTCAATCAATCCCATATATATATTCCCTTCGTCTCGCGATATTTTACTTGCCGGAGATTTGATCGTCGGTACCGTCATACCTAGTTCAATCTCGTTCACAGCAAGTACTTTACTCGTTCCGTAATCCGATATCACTTTGTGATTAACTCCTTAACCACATGCTTGCAAGCGGTGTTGATATCGATTACCGAGTGGGCCCGAAGTATATCTCTCCGACTTGGGAGGGACAAATCCCATCTCGATACATACAACCCAACAGGTACTTTCCGATCACCTGAGAGACACCTTTATGATCACCCTCTCATAGGATGACGTTTGATGACCTCAAAGCTTTCTTCCGATACCAGGGAGTTGTATTATCTCATGGTATAAGGAATACAATATTTGACATAAGAAAAGCTTCACAAAGATGAACACGATGACACGATCTAATTGCTCCGCTTAGTTTGGGTCTGTCCATCATATCATTCTCCCAATGATATGATCTCATTATTAATCGACAACTCATGTCTATGGTTAGGAAACCTTAACCATCATTAATCAATGAGCTAGTCCATAGAGGCATACTAGGGACACGGTGTTGTTCACAAACAACACAAGTATTAAAGTTTCCGCTTAATACAATTCTAGCATGGAATATAAACTTTATCATGAACAAGAATTATAATAATAACATCTTTATTATTGCCTCTAGGGCATAATTCCAACAGTCTCCCACTTGCACTAGAGTCAATAATCTAGTTTACATTTGGCAACAATCTCACACCCATGGCACTAAGGTGCTGATCATGTTTTGCATGTGGAAGAAGTTTAGTCAATGGATCTGCGACATTCAGATCTGTATGTACTTTCCTAATCTTCAGATCTCCATCTTCTATATAATCTCGGATTATATGAAACTTGCGGTTGATATGCTTGGTCTTTGGATGATATATTGGTTCCTTAGCGAGTGCTATGGCGCCAGTGTTGTCACACAATATCTCCAGTGGGTCCAATGCACTTGGAACCACACCAAGCTCAGTGATGAAGTTTCTGATCCAAACTCCTTCACTTAATGCTTCTACAGCAGCCATGTATTCCGCTTCTACTGTAGATCCCGCAATCACGCTTTGCTTGCAGCTTCTCCAACTCACAGCTCCTCCATTCAAAATATAAACGTATCCTGTCTGAGATTTAGAATCATCCTTGTCGTTGTCGAAACTAGCGTCGACGTAACCTTTTATGACGAGTTGTTCATCACCTCCATAGACTAAGAACATTTCTTTAGTCCTATTTAGGTACTTTAGGATGTTCTTCATGGCTTTCCAGTGTTCCATTCCTGGATCACTTTGATATCTGCTCGTCAAACTAAGAGCATTGGACACATCCAGTCTAGTACACAACATAGCATACATGATAGAACCTATGGCTGAGGCATAAGGCACTTTGCTCATAGCTGCTCTATCATTTACCATAGCTGGACACTGAGCCTTGCTCAATATCTTACCTGACAACATAGGCACTGAACCTTTCTTTGCCTTATCCATTCTGAACCTTTTCAGAACTTTGTCTAGGTATGTACTCTGGCTTAAAGCTATCAGGCGTCTTTGTCTATCTCTATAGATTTTGATGCCCAATATATAAGCAGCTTCACCTAGGTCTTTCATTGAAAAACACTTGTTCAAATAACTCTTCACATCGTTAAGCATGTTTATGTCATTTCCAATAATCAATATGTCATCCACATATAGTACCAGAAATGTCACTGAGCTCCCACTCACTTTCTTGTAGATACAAGCTTCGTAGATATTTGGAACAAATCCAAAGCTCTTGATCACTTGATCAAAACGAAGGTTCCAACTCCGAGATGCTTGCTTCAGTCCATAAATGGAACGCTCAAGCTTGCATACTTTATCAGCATCCTTAGGATCAACAAAACCTTCGGGTTGCATCATATACAACTCTTCATCAATCTTGCCATTGAGGAAAGAAGTCTTGACATCCATCTGCCATATTTCATAATCATGAAACGCAGCAATTGCTAATTAAATCCGAATGGACTTAAACATCGCTACGGGAGAGAAAGTCTCATCGTAGTCAACACCTTGAACTTGTCGAAAACCTTTCGCGACAAGCCATGCTTTAAAGACGGTAACATTACCATCCGCGTCCGTTTTCTTCTTGAAAATCCATTTGCACTCAACGGCCTTTCGGTCGCTAGGAGGGTCCACCAAAGTCCATACTTGGTTTTCGCTCATGGATCCCAATTCGGATTTCATGGCTTCTAGCCATTTCTCAGAGTCTGGGCTCATCATCGCTTCCTCATAGTTCGCAGGTTCACTATCATCTACTAACAAGACAGTTAAGACAGGGTTGCCGTACCACTCAGGAGGGGCACGCGACCTTGTCGACCTGCGACGTTCAGTAGTAGCATCGTCCGAAGCTTCATGATCCTTGTCATTAGCTTCCTCTATTATTGGTGCAGGCGGCACTGGAACAATTTCAGGTGCTGCGCTACTCTCCAACTCAAGAGAAGGTTCAACAACCTCGTCTAGCTCTACTTTCCTCCCACTCACTTCTTTCGAGAGAAACTCCTTCTCAAGAAAGGAACCGTTCTTTGCAACAAACACTTTGCCTTCGATTCTATGATAGAAGGTATACCCAATAGTTTCCTTAGGGTATCCTATGAAGACGCATTTCTCCTCTTTGGGTTCGAGCTTGTCCGGCATCAACTTCTTGACGTAAGCTTCGCATCCCCAAACTTTATGAAACGACAACTTAGGTTTAGCACCAAACCATAGTTCATACGGTGTCGTCTCAACGGATTTAGATGGTGCCCTATTTAAAGTGAATGCAGCGGTTTCTAATGCATAACCCCAAAATGATAACGGCAAATCAGTAAGAGACATCATTGATCGGACCATATCTAATAGGGTTCGATTCCGGCGTTCAGACACACCATTGCGCTGTGGTGTTCCGGGTGGCGTGAGTTGCGAAACGATTCCGCTTGCTTTAAGATGCGTGAGAAAATCATAACTCAAATATTCACCTCCACGATCGGATCGTAGAAACTTAATCTTTATGTTACGATGGTTCTCCACTTCATTCTGAAATTCCTTGAACTTTTCAAATGTTTTAGATTTATGTTTCATTAAATAGATATACCCATATCTACTTAAGTCATCGGTAAAAGTGAGAAAATAGCGATATCCACCGCGCGTCGAAACACTCATTGGTCCGCATACATCGGTATGTATGATTTCCAACAAGTCCGTTGCTCGCTCCATCATACCGGAGAACGGGGTTTTGATCATCTTGCCCATGAGGCATGGTTCACATGTGTCAAATGATTCAAAATCAAGAGACTCCAAAAGTCCATCAGAATGGAGTTTCTTCATGCGTTTTACACCAATATGACCTAGACGACAGTGCCACAAATAAGTAGTATTATCACTATCTACTTTGCATCTCTTAGCCTCAATGTTATGGATGTGTGTTTCATCCCTTTCAAGATTCAGAAGAAATAAACCATTCACAACAGGTGCATGACCATAAAAGATGTTACTCATATAAATAGAACAACCATTATTCTCTGATTTAAATGAATAACCGTCTTGCAATAAACACGATCCAGAAATAATGTTCATGCTCAACGCAGGCACATAATAACACTTATTAAGGTTTAAAACTAATCCCGAAGGTAAAACTAAGGAGAGCGTGCCGACGTCCATCACATCAACTCTTGATCCGTTCCCAACGCGCATCGTCACCTCATCCCTCGCAAGCCGCCGTCTATTCCGTAGCTCCTGTTTTGAGTTAGAAATATTAGCAACTGAACCAGTATCAAATACCGAGGCACTACAACGAGGGCTAGTAAGGAAAACATCAATAACATGTATATCAAATATACCTTTGATGGTGCCAGCCTTCTTGTCCGCTAAGTACTTCGGACAGTTGCGCTTCCAGTGACCCTTTTCCTTACAATAGAAGCACTCAGTGTCCGGCTTGGGTCCAGACTTGAGCTTCTTCTCAGCAGGGGCAACACGCTTGCCGCCGCCTTTCTTGAAGGGATTCTTTGCACCCTTACCTTTCTTGAAGGTGGGGGGCTTGTTGACCATCAACACATGATTATCCTTTTTGATGTCCACCTCCGTAGCCTTCAGATTTGCGAAGAGCTCGGTGATCATATCAGTGGAACCAATCTGATTATGAGTCACTACAAAACTTTTGTAGCTGGGAGGGAGTGATTGCAGAACCCTGTCAATCTTGAGCTCCTCTGGAATCTTGCATTCCAGTTGCTCAAGGCGTTGAGTGTATCCCGACATCTTTATGGCGTGCTCACTAACGGAACTCCCTTCCTCCATCTTGCAGTTAAAGAACTTCTCAGAGATCTCATATCTGTCAGAACGGGCCTGAGTCTGAAACATAGTTTTCAGCTCCTCAAGAATATCAAAGGGCCTGGGATAATCTTCAAAACGATTTTTAAGGTCCGATTCCATAGCAAACAACATGGTGCTCTTAATCACACCATAATCATCTTTGTGCGACTGATAGACAGCTTTCTCATCAGCCGGCGCATCTACAGCAGGGGCGTCACCTAGCGCATTTTCAAGGACATAGTCCTTTTGTCAGCCAGAGAGAATGATTCTCAGATTGCGGAACCAGTTGGTGAAGTTAGACCCATTGTTTCTAAGCTTTTCCTTCTCAGCAAAAACGTTGAAGTTGAATTTGGACTTAGCCATTTGATCTACAGTATTTGCAAGTACAAATTAGACTATGTTCATGATAACTAGTTCAACTTTAATCAAATTACTTGATGAACTCCCACTAAATTCAACATCCCTCAAGTTGTTTAGTGAACATGATCCAAATTCACCACACCTAATCCGATATTCACGAGAAGAGATGTGATTTCAATGGTGGACAACAAAGTGTCGATCATATCATTCATATGACTCATGCCTAACTTTTCGGTTCATGTGTTCCGAGGCCATGTCTGTACATGCTAGGCTCGTCAAGTTAAACCCAAGTATTTCCGCGTGTGCAAAACTGGCTTGCACCCATTGTATGTGAGCGTAGAGTCTATAGCACCCGATCATCACGTGATGCTTGGACACGATGAACTTTTGCAATGGTGCATACATGGGGAGAACACAGTTTTATCTTGATCTTTAAGTGAGGAATCATCTTATAATGCTACCGTCGCGATCTAAGCATAATAAGATACATAAAAGGATAAACATCACATGCATATAACTTTATGTGACATGGTATAGCCAATCTTCGCGCAATGATCTCCATCTTGTGCGTGCTGGCATGATCTCCATCACTCCACCATGATTGCCTCCACCATGAACAGCAACTACAACTATTGCTAACTACTTAGCGATGAAGTAAAGCTATTACATGGCGCATAAGAAGTTGACACACAGGTCATACACAATTATAAAGATAACCATATGGCTCCTGCCGGTTGTGTACTCATCGACATGCAAGTCGTGAAACATTACAAAACATGATCACCGCATACAATATACACATCACATCTTGGGCCATACCATATCACAGAAAACACTCCCTGCAAAAACAAGTTAGACGCCTCTACTTTGTTGTTGCATGTTTTACGTGGCTTATGGGAGTAGCAAGCTAAGAACGATTCTTACCTATGGAAAGCCACAATGGTGATATGATGGTTGCCAAACTCCGGTGTAAATCCCATGACAACTATAGTGAGAGAAACTGGCATCCACCAGCCGCATGTGTGGAACAAGCCACACGTCAAGTGCGGAGCCGGTCTCGCGAACGACGTCGCGTAAGGTTGGCCTGGACCGCTTCAATCTCACTATCCCGCATCATAAGAAGAACACAAACAAGAGGCTTGCAACATAAAACATCAACGCCCGCAACAACCATGTTGCGTTCTACTCGTGAAACACATCTACGCATAGATCTAGCTCTGATACCACTGAAGGGTTTTGCAGCATAGTGAATCAAATTTTTTCTACGGATGCGAACGGGAAAGCCAAGATCTAATCTAGGAGATGCAAACAACGAGAAAGATTAGATGAGATCTTCATACCCTTGAAGATTCGAACAGCGGAACGGTCGTCGGAACGTGGGTGATGTAGTCGTATTCGCTTCTCCTCCTCGCGATCCGATCCGATCTAACACCACAAGTGGCGATGCCTCCAAGAGATGCACACGTGCGGCACCTCGACGTCTCCTCCTTCCTTGGTCCAGAAAGTATGGTGGAGAGACGGATTAGATCTACAACACGACGGCGCGGTGCAAGTGGTGGAGAGTTTCTGCAGCAGGGCTTCGCCTACACGCAGTCGGGAGGGAGAGAGAGAGGAGGGCAGCAGGGCGGCTAGGGTTGAGGAGGAGGTGTAGGGGGGTGGTGCGCCCCATCCCTCTATATATAGAGGGGTGGGCGGTTGCCCCTTGCCCCTCCTCCAAGCCTAGGGCCGGCGGCCAAGGGGGAGGAGTGGGGGGCAAGTTTCCCCCTCCTTCTAGAAGCTCTCCTAGGGTTTTGCCCTAGGTTGGCCGGCTGGGCCCTATGGGGCCTTGTGCCCCTGGCCCAATGCGGCCAGGGCACTCCCTCATAGGCCCATGCCCCCTCCCGGCAGGTGGGGCCACGTTGGTCCCCCTCCGGAAGGTTCTAGAAGCTTCCGGTACAATACCGATTAACCCAAAACAATTCCGAACTCCAAAAACCGCACTGCCTTATATGAATCTTATTCTCCGGACCATTCCGGAACCTCTCGTGATATCCCAGATCCCATCCGAGACTCCAAACAAAAACTCATAAACCAATTATCCAATCTATCCTAGCGTCGAGACACGTTAAGTGTGTGACCCTTCGGGTTCGAGAACATGCAGACATGATCTTCTATCAATAATCAACAGCGGGGTCTGGAAACCCATATTGACTCCCACACATTCATCGATGATCATATCGCATGAACCACGATGCTAGGATTCAATCAATCCCATATATATATTCCCTTCGTCTCGCGATATTTTACTTGCCCGAGATTTGATCGTCGGTACCGTCATACCTAGTTCAATCTCGTTCACAGCAAGTACTTTACTCGTTCCGTAATCCGATATCACTTTGTGATTAACTCCTTAACCACATGCTTGCAAGCGGTGTTGATATCGATTACCGAGTGGGCCCGAAGTATATCTCTCCGACTTGGGAGGGACAAATCCCATCTCGATACATACAACCCAACAGGTACTTTCCGATCACCTGAGAGACACCTTTATGATCACCCTCTCATAGGATGACGTTTGATGACCTCAAAGCTTTCTTCCGATACCAGGGAGTTGTATTATCTCATGGTCTAAGGAATACAATATTTGACATAAGAAAAGCTTCGCAAAGATGAACACGATGACACGATCTAATTGCTCCGCTTAGTTTGGGTATGTCCATCATATCATTCTCCCAATGATATGATCTCATTATTAATCGACAACTCATGTCTATGGTTAGGAAACCTTAACCATCATTAATCAATGAGCTAGTCCATAGAGGCATACTAGGGACACAGTGTTGTTCACAAACCACACAAGTATTAAAGTTTCCGCTTAATACAATTCTAGCATGGAATATAAACTTTATCATGAACAAGAATTATAATAATAACATCTTTACTATTGCCTCTAGGGCATAATTCCAACAGTTATGACTATGACAAGTCACCATTAGCCTCTATGATCATTTAGTCCTTGACTTGTAGTACCACTCTATGGATTGATTAGTAATGCTTTGTTGCTCTACATGATTTTGGCCATTATTGCTCTCTTAGTTGGTTGCTCCCAGTCTTTTGCTAGCCTCCAGTTGTATGAGTAAGTTCTACTCATGCTTCCAACCCCCAAGAAACCAAGTTATTCCAAAGTGTCCACTATAAACGCACCCACCCAAATAATATATACAGACCAATGAACACACCCGCAGAGCTCAAATGCCCTCATGGCAGAGCATCAATCCAAACTAGCAACCGACCCTTGTGTTTTGCTTTAACCCTGTACTGAAGAAGGGTGAGATCATGTATGAATTTACACTTCCATTTGGCAAACGATGGCTTCTCCCCCTCAAAAATCTTCCCATTACGCAGCAACCAGATATTGTAGCTTGCCGTGATCACCACTTCCATGAAGAATGGCTTGTTAAAGCTTCTCTTAGCATGCAGCATCACACTCTGAATATTGCTTCCAGATTGCCAAGGAATTTGAAGATAATTACAAATGCGGGCACTAAAATTACACTCAAAAAACAAATGAGCTCGATCCTCATATGACCTTGTGGGCCACAACACACGGTGCGTATCATCTGTTACCTTCCAGTGTCGACGCTGTAGTAAATTGCGAGTATTTAGCCTGTCATATGACCATGGGAAGCGTTTTCAACATTGCACTTGTACTCAGTTGATATCATGCTCTTTTGTCTATGGATGTCACCGGTGTGAAATAAAGCGGGAACTTGTAAGTCCATGGAGTTTGTATCTTGTGTTAGAGAAATGCCTGGGCCGCTAGCCTAAGCCATGCCTAATCATGGTGGAAACTTGCAGCATCACCATAGTGAGCTATCTATGAAGCATCCTCAATAAAAAACTATGCATATGGTAAATAAAAAGATTGCTGAGATGCTCATTGTCTACTTGCCTTGTCATTTTGGTTATGGGAAAGCTCCTGTACCATGTGCAAGGGGTACCCCGTTGGCGGTTCTCAATGATATGCAAATACTTACAATGACAAGAACTTACAGGTGACTAAAGTTGAGTAGCATGAGGTGTGGCCCTTGTATTCAAGGGACTTGAGATTGCCAACTTATACTTCGTCAATCATATACTCCATCTTTGTTCACTTTAACCTTAATAACTTCAAGATGCTTATGATAGGGGCAATGAGGGCTGAAAGCTAACAAGTACCATAATTTTTGGAAGCTCTTTTTGAAACTTGAAATTCCTGCTTCCTTTATAAAAGGCTTTTCTTCCACCACTATTGAGTCTCCACCTTCTACCTTTAGGCACCATTAAGAGAGCATAGTTGTCATTCTGTGTGCAGTGTTCCAAAGCTTATTGATTGATGCATATTGTAATATTACTTGTTCTTGTGCTATTTGTTTCTAGTCACCCTTGTGAACTTTGAAGGTGTCCTATGCATCTATTTGCTACTCTATGAGTGACAAGCTAATTGCCATTATACTATGTTTTCTGTATGTGAAACAAACAAACATTTTTCAATGCATGTTATTCATGATCTTTGTTTGTAGCCTTTCATGTTGCATGCATAGTTACTATGTCCTATTGTTAGAACTCCATCTTTCATGCACATGTTTAGAGTTCTTTGATCCTAGCTTTCAATGCTTGCAAATGGTTAGATCTTTATTGTGAGGGTTCATGTCACCTCAAAAATTATTCTTTTTATCACTTACCTACTCGAGGACGAGCAGGAGTTAAGCTTGGGGATGCTTCATACATCGGAAACGTATCTATAATTTTTGATGCTCCATGCTTGTTTAGTATCTACTTTGCTTTGTCTACACTTTGAGGTGCTTTTACATGTTTTCTGGTACTAACCTATTAACAAGTTGCCACAGTTCCAGTTGCCTGTTTTCTGTTGTTTTTGGTTCTAGAAAAGCTAGTAAGGAAATATTCTCGGAATTGGACGAGACAAACATCAAAGTCAATAAATTTCTGTGGGGAAAAAGAAGTCCAGAGGGGAGCCTGAGAGGCGGGCCAGGGCTCCTAGACCCCCCATATGCGCGGGTGGGCCTTGCCCCGCGCCTAGGCAGGGTGTGGGGCCCCTGGACACCGCCTCGGCCTCCCCCTTTGCCTATAAGAAGCTCCCGATGCAGAAACCCTAAGCACCCGATCAAAGCTCCACGAAACCTTCTGTAGACACCACCACCGTCGGCCCTAGATCAGGGGGGTGGGATCTGAAGTTCTTCTCGGCACCCTGTCAGAGGGGAGATCATCCCGGAGGCCTTCTCTCCAGTATGATGCGTGAGTAGTTCCACCTTGGACTATGGGTCTTGATACGCCCAATTTGCATCACCTTTCTTTATCATAATTTACCTCTATTCATTGATATTTGTCTTATTATGAGGTATTACTTATGACTTTTCATCTATTTATGCATGTTGGATGATTCCTGGAGGATTGACTGCCGGATTCTGGATTCTGATGGAAAAGAAGGCGTTTCGGTGCAATTTCGCGAAGATCAGAAAAATACCAAAAAAATATGGAAACATTAAATTATTTTACCAGAAGACGAAGGAAGCCAGAAGGAGGGACGGAGTTGGGCCTCAGGGGGCCCACACCCCCTAGGCGCGGGTCCACCTGACCCCGTGCCTAGGGCAGGTGTGGCCCACCTGCCCGACCTCCGACTCCGCCCCTTCGCCTATATATTCCCTATGGAACCCTAAGCCTCGGGGGGCGACCACAGATAGATTTCCGCCGCCTCTCGGGGGCAGAAAACACCGAGAGAGAAAGATCTCTCCGACAGACAAATTTCCCCTTCCCGGAGAGGGGAGACCGTCGCCATCAACACCGTCATCAAGCTAGGCTTCATCGGGATCATCATCATCATCATCCACACCATCATATCCACCATCACCACCACTCCGTCCTGCTGTAACAATTGTGTTGGATATTTCTTAGTTCATTAGGGGAAACTTTCCCGATGTTGATTACTATTGTAGTTGATGCTTGTGAGTGGAACATTGGATTATTGTTTATGTTCAGACTGTTATCCATTATCATATCATCTTTGATCTTGATCCATATGATGTCTTCTGAGTAGTTCGTTTAGTTCTCGACGACATGGGAGAATTCATGTTGTTAGTAGTGAATCTGTGATGAGTTATTATTCAATGGTTTAGTATTTAAGTTGTGGTGCTATTCTTCTAGTGGTGTCATGTGAATGTCGACTACATGATACTTCACCATTTATGGGCCTAGGGGAATGCATTGTGTATTTGGCTACTAATTGTGGGGTTGCCAGAGTGACAGAAACCTGAACCCCCATTAGGAAACCTTTGCATAAGGGAGCGTAGGATCTCAGAGTTTAAGGTTGTGGTTAGATTTATATGTTAATTACTTTCCTGTAGTTATGGATGTTTATAGGGGCTTTAATCAAAAGTATGTATTAGTCCAAGGAAGGGCGGTATGTTAGCACAGGTTCACCCGCACAACACTTACAAACACCAAAGAAGAGTACTCAGCTATTTGAAGCGAAAGCACTTGGCAGAATTCCCATGTGTCCTCGAGAATGTTTGGTCCTTATAAGTATTTCCACCGGCTTGTCCTTTGCTAATAAAGGATTGGGACACTTGCTCTGTTTGTTCGTTACTTCTATTACTTTCTCTTTGTTTTGTTGCTCTGTCAGAAAACCACTAAAATCCATTTGCTAAGTATTCACAGGGATTTCCTGCTCGATACCACTGTTCAGCACCTTCTGCTCCTTGTTGGGATCGACACTCCTATTTATCGAAATTACTACGATACACCCCCTATACTTGTGGGTCATCAAGACTATTTTCTGGCGCCGTTGCCGGGGAGTGAAGCACTATTCAAGAGTGGAACTGGTAAGGGAAACATTTACTGTGAGTGGAGACCGCTACTCCTATCACAGTGACGATGATGACTTTCTGGAGGATCAGGCCATGGACTTCTTCACCGATGGGGATGACTTCGCCTTCATTGATGACGATGATGAGGATGATGAGGACACCGACTCCGAGGAGTAGTAGCACTTGAGCACTAGCGTTACTGAGTTGTATCCGGTCCCACTGTATCGTAGTTTCACGGAATGGTTCTTAAAACCATCTATTTTTACTTTGTTGTGGTGTGTGTTTGTATTGTGTGCTATGAATGAATGAAAATAAAGTTGCTAGAAAAACCTGAGTCAAACTTTGAAAACTTTCCAAAACCCTGAACCTTAGAAATTTCCCTCTTTTCTCATGATCTATCTCAATCTTCAGATGCCTCGCGGAGGAAGCAGTTCATCCTCGGACCCAATGTTGCAAATCTTGCAAATGTTGGTTTCGGACCGCGAAGTTGAAAGAGCCGAACATCAAGACAACTTAGCCACCCTTCAGCACATCGCTTAGATGGCCAACAACAATCAAGGCCATGGAAATCAGGACAACCATGGATCCAAGCTCAAGAACTTCCAAAACACCAATCCATCCATTTTCACTAAGTTTGAAGAGCCCCTCGATGCAGATGATTGGCTGCAAACCATGGAGAACAACCTAGAAGTTGTAGGAGTGGAACCAACGAGAAGGTACTGTTTTCCACCCACTATCTGGCCGGAGATGCAACAGCATGGTGGAACAGCGTTCGTGGCATGAATGGAGGTCAGATGATGACTTGGGAAGAGTTCAAAATCAAGTTTAACAGAACCCATGTGCCACCAGGTTTGATCAAAAGGATGAGAGATGAATTCAGAGAACTGAAGCAAGGGAGAATGACAGTAGTTGAGTACCGTGACAAATTTTTGTCATTGGCTAGGTATGCACCTGATGAGATTGACACAGAAGCCAATAAGAAGGAGAGATTCCTAAATGGTCTGCACGATGAGATGCAGACAATGTTAGTCAACATCCCATTTGCTGATATTGAAGCCTTAGTGGACTCTGACATTCATATGGAAGGCAAGATCAACCAAGCTAATGAGAACGGCAAGCATCGCATGATGCATCAACCAGGAACCCATCATACCCCAAAGTATCGCCCTAACCCGTCTCCAGGATTTTCCCTAAGAACCAATAGACCCCTGCTGAACCGTCCAACCTATCCCAACCGTGGAAACCCAAGGCCCGGAGGAAATCACAACAACCCCGGCAACCCCAGCAATTTCAACCGTGCACCACCCAAGTTCAACAACAACAATGCCGCCACCAACACCAATACTGCCCTAAGGACTGGAAGCAATGTTGTGCCTGTTGCAGCAAAGGACAAATCTCAGGTGACTTGTTATGAATGTGGAACCAAGGGTCACTATTCCAATGAGTTCCCCAAGAAGACTTCCATAACCCCCAATGCAAATGCCCTAGCTGAGCAGCAACGTCGTGTTTAGCCCGGACGAAGGTTTGCCCTAGGGAACTCGCTCAATCGCAACAACCGTCTCTTTCCCATGCATGCTGAAGAAGCCCAAGAAGCGCCAGATGTCGTGCTGGGTATGTTTTCTGTTAACTCAGTACTTGTCAGAGTGTTGTTTGATTCTAGAGCATCGCACTCATTTTTTACTGAAGAATTTGCATGCACTAGTAATATTCAACCAACCAAATTAAAGCATGTTATGATAGTTCAAATACCTGGTTCAACCACCAAATATATACAAATTTGCAAGGCCGTGCCTATCCGAATCCATGGCATAGATTTTTATGCTAATCTAATATTACTTGGAACAAAAGGTTTGGAAGTAGTACTAGGAATGGATTGGATGTTGAAACATAAAGGATTAATCGACTATGCCAAGAAAGCCATAACCATGAACAATACAGCCGGAGTATCAGTAGAGAATGTATCGGAAACCTTGCCCCTTCAATTCAAGTGCAACAAGAGTCTAGCCCAACCAACCATTTACCAAGTCAGAATAGTCTGTGAATACCCCGATGTATTTCCAGATGTTTTGCCCGGTATGCCCCCAGATCGGGATATCGATTTTATCATTGAACTAATCCCTGGAACCGGACACATAGCCCAGAGACCATATAGTATGAACCCGTCTGAATTAGAGGAGCTAAAGAAGCAACTGGATGCTATGCTGGAGATAGGATTGAACCAACCAAGTGCATCGCCATGGAGATCATCGGTGTTGTTTGTGGACAAGAAAGATGGAGGTAACCGTTTGTGTACGGATTATCGGAAGTTGAATGATGTCACCATCAAGAACAAGTACCCACTACCAAAGATAGAAGACCTATTTTCTAAGATTGATCTTAGAACTGGCTATCATCAACTCAAGATTCGCGCAGAGGATATTCCAAAGACTGCTTTTACCACCAGATACGGATTATACGAGTATACTGTCATCTCTTTTGGATTAACCAATGCCCCCGCTTATTTCATGAACCTCATGAATAAGATTTTTATGGACTTCCTGGATAAGTTTGTCGTTGTTTTCATCGATGACATTTTGATCTATTCCAAATCAGAAGAAGAACATGAGCTACACCTGAGGACCATCCTTGGAACCCTTAGGGAGCATCAGTTATATGCCAAGTTTAGCAAATGTGAATTCTGGTTACATGAGGTGGGATTTCTTGGACATATCATATCAGCCGGAGGAATTGCCGTCGACCCTGCAAAGGTGAAGGATGTTGAAGGCTGGCAAGCCCCAACCACTCAAACCCAAGTTCATGCATTTCTCGAATTGGTGGGATACTACCGCAAGTTCGTAGAAGGATTCTCGAGCATCGCCAGACCCATGACCCAATTGTTGAAGATGGATAAGAAGTTTGAATGGACGGAAAAATGTGAAGCGAGTTTTCAGGAACTCAAGAGGAGATTGATTTCAGCCCCAATCTTGATCATGCCAGATATCACGAAGCCGTTTGATGTGTATTGTGATGCATCCAAGATCGGTCTCGGATGTGTGTTAATGCAAGAAGGCAAAGTTATATCTTATCTATCCCGACAACTGAAGCAGCATGAATAGAACTATCCTACCCATGACGTTGAACTAGCAGCCGTATTTCTAGCCCTGAAAACATGGAGGCATTACCTGATGGGAAACCGTTGTGAGATTTATTCAGATCACAAGAGCCTGGAGTATATATTCACTTAGAAGGAGCTGAATATGAGGCAGAGAAGATGGATAGAGCTAATCAAGGACTATGATCGGGACATTCACTATCACCCCGGTAAAGCCAATGTGGTAGCAGATGCCCTTAGCAGATTGCCGTGCAGCTTGAACTCCATGATTCTGAAGGAGCAACCAAGTTTGCACAAGGAGATGGAAGATTTCAGAATGGAATTAGTAAGTGAAGGAATTTTGGCTAGCATAGAACTTCAACCCACCTTGATTAGTCAGATCAAGGAGGCGCATAAAGGAAATGCTAGTATCGACGGAATCAAACATCGTATCGGCACAGGCAAGGTACTCGGATTCACCCGGATCGACGGAATCAAAGTGTTGTGTACCAGCGGACTCCAAATTGAAGCTGGATATTTTGAATGAAGCCCATGATACTATTTATTCTATCCACCCTAGAGGAACAAAGATGTACTAGGATTTAAAGGAGCAATTTTGGTGCCATAAGATGAAGAGAGAAATCGGAAGCTATATCGCCAAGTGTGATATATTTCAGAGAGTCAAGGCGGGACATCAAATACCCGCAGGACTGTTGCAACCATTACAGATTCTGGAATGGAAATGGGATTCCGTTGGAATGGACTTTATCATCGGATTGCCTACTTCTTACCCAAAGTAGCCCATTTCTTACCAGTCAAGACCACATACCAGAGTTCGAAGCTAGCAGAGTTGTAAATCGCTAGAATCGTCAGTTTGCATGGAGTCCCCAAGAACATCGTATCAGATCGAGGAACTCAGTTTACCTCGAGATTCTGGAAGAAAGTCCAAGAAGGTTTAGGAACCCGACTGGATTTCAAGAACATTGATGACCACAACATAGAGATCAACGATGACCTGACGTATCCTGAAGTACCCATCCATATTTTGGAGGAAGCTTTCAGAACCACCATAACCCGAAGCATCAAGTTTCTCAAGATTCAGTGGAGTAACCACACTGAAGAAGAAGCTACCTGGGAGCGAGAAGATCACATCAAGACAGAGTTTCTCGGTCTCTTTACATCCTAGTTTTCTTCTTTATTCTTCCTCAAATCTCGGGACGAGATTTTGTTTAAGGAGGGAAGGTTTGTAACATCCCAAAAATATTGAACAATGATTATCAATTTCCAATCACCAAATTTAGGGTTAACAAAAAATTTTGTTAATTAAAATCAATATGAATGCATATGTGAATGTGATGATTGTATGAATGCATGAATGGACTTGTTTGATTGTTCTAAATATCAAGGAATGGTTTAAGGATGAAAACAACATCATCTAAAACATTTCCAAGCAGAAACAAATCAAGAAAAAAATCAAAAACAAACAAAACAAGCAAATGGTCATTTTTGCCAATCTTGATCACTAGGCCACTTTGAGTGTTTCTAGTCCAAGATTTCAGACAGAAACAATTCCAATTCTTTTCACCCCTTTCCAGACCAAGTAAAAGTGAACCCAAGCCCACCTTTCAAACTTACAGAAACGTTTGGCAACTTGATTCAAAGGACATTTCAAAATTGAATCTTTATCATATGTGAAGATCACCCATTTTAAAAAACCAACCAAACCAGTACCCCTTGACCTTTCCAACTAACTAGAGACTACTGAGTATGTAACTAGTACACCCACAAAGTTTGAATCAAAAATTCAAATTCAAATCTCTTTCGGCCATTTCATCAAACACCTTGGAAACAGAACACAAACAAACAACAAACACTATTGTGAGCAGTGATTTGGGCTAACTTGTTCCCTCTCTGGCTCACAACAAGCTATTAGTAGATCATCTAGCTCAATTAACAAGCTCTAGCACCACTGTGAGCTTGCCATTGCCATCAATGGTGAGCATGCCGAGCTCAACTTGCCACCCCACCGTCGACAGCAAGCTAGGAGAAGCTATAGCCTCGCCAAACATGTCTGGGACACTCACCACCGTCCATAGCCACCCCCTGTCCAACGCCAACGAGCAGCAAGCCACTGGACCACTCTAGAATCGCCACGTCCTATGCCTCTGTGCCATGCCGAGAGCACGCCAGCGCGCCGCACGCGACACACGCCCACATACTGCGTGCCGCCCTCGCCACTCGCAAGAGTGATCACCACCACCCCAGCAACCCCGCAGACATGCCGGTTCGTCGCCGCACGACCAGGAGAGCCTGTGCACCGCAGTGTTCCGACCGTCTTGCACCGCCCCACGCCGCGTAACCATGCCATTGAGCTTTGCCAGGGAGCACAACACCACCCCCTACCGTCGCCCATGCCTTTAGCTCGCTGTGCCGACGACACCAACGAGCTCAGCCCGCGCCCTTCGGTCCCCTCGTTGCACTATAAATAGAGGCCACCCTCGCTCGAATTGTTCACACCAACACACTCCCCTCTCTCTCAGAACCACCCCACCTCACCCCCGGAGCAAGGCGAGCAGCAGGTCGTCGGAGTTTGGCCGGAGTCTGCCCTAGAGGAGGAAGAAAGGAGCCAGCGATTGGAGCCTCCCCACGAGAAGCCGCCGGTACTAGGAGATTCGCTGTCGTCGAATTCTTCGTTCACCCCCATCACCGACCCTCGCCTGAGCCCCGGTGAGCCCCCGTAAACCCCCACTGGCCGCTCTTGGGTTCTGTCTCGCCGGCATTGCCCGACGGAGACGATAGGGCACAATCGTTGGATTAGTGTTTGATGATGCGGTCTAGATCACCCGTACCACTTCGCATCCCCTGTCTCGTTGACTGGTGGGGTCATCCACTTAAACTCACCCGCGCGTGCACTGTGCACCGTGGGTCGGCCCAGTTAACATCCCGCGCAACCCAGTTAGTTTGAATTTATATTTTCCAATTTAGTTCAAACCTAGTTCTGTACCTAGATTCAAAAATCAACCCAGGTCCATTCACTAAACCAAAATGCATGAAACCAATTTTTTTAGAAAGGTACTGGAATTCTTAATCCAAGCCCGTTTGATTCAATTCATTTGGAATTGTAGATCACCTATAGTAAAAATAACAAGGCAGAAGCTTTTCTGCATTCAAACATTTTTCAAAATTCAACCATAAAAGCTTTTGAGTTGATTCCAACTCTCAAAAATCACATTTAACAAGACCTTTCTGAATATATAAAAATATATAGGTTTACTTATAGAAATAATGGACAAGTAATAAAAGAATGCCTCATAGGCCATTCTAGTCACTTTATTTAATTCAAATAAAAAGGTTAAACCTTATTAAATTGTGACACCACTTTAAATCACATTCCCATGTACTGAAATATGTGATGATGACATGTGTCAACATGATCCCATGTTTTAGTTGGAGAATATTAAATCTTAAGATGTTTTTCAAGGAGTAGAAATTACTTTTCCAAAATAAAATAAATAAGGCAAGTGTTTTGATGATCATAATATTTGTGATGATGCTAGATCATCTAGTGAAAACCTTGGTGTGATAAATAAAAGTAGTTAAGTATAGTTTGGTGATTGTGCACCTCATATTTATTTATAGACGCTAGTACCGACCAAGGATACGAGGAGGAAGGAGAATACTACGAGGAAGAAGCCGAGGAGAACTTCAACCACTGCTCTACTCAAGGCAAGCTAACACTTGCAACTTTGCAAGCTTATACTAATACCTTAGCAAGCCTATACTTTCAACCTTGGAAGTCTAACTATACAAGTTGACTTAGAAAGCTAATCCTTGCAATCTTACACCCTTGATACCCAATCCTAGTTTTACTTGCAATCTTAGTATTTTATTTCTTTATCAAAGCTTTCTAGTTAAGGTTACTTGGTAACTTGTAGATTCTAGAAATATATTTAAAGGTATCATAAAGAGCATAAAACTTGTCCTAAGTTAGATAAATATTGATGTCATCCTGAGGCATGAGATTGAATTTAGATAAGTCACACTAGATTACCTCCCCTTCTTAGTGTTCACCCCCCACTTGTAGATGCTAGTGCTTAGCATAAAACTTGATCACTTTAGATGGGAATACTTGGTGAAAATGGTTATAAAAACCTTAGAATGATGAGTCATTCTACTGAAATGTTTTGACATGTGTCCTTGAACATCAGATGATTTTGAGGATGAAAATGTTAAGGCATGAGCCTTAGCCTTTTATAAAACTGACGGTTGTCTGGATGCGATACCATTCCAATTTTATCGTACAACCACAATACCCAAAATTAGGGTAGGGCTTGACTGGAAATTTATATACCTTAGTATGGGTTCGCTTGCGGCAAAGGTTTGAGCTGAGGCTACCTTGTGAAGATTGTCCACCTGTGCAGTTTCCAAGATGACAGTTGGTCATGGTTGGGAGGCCAAACTCACAGGAGAGTGCCTATACTAGGGCATGTAATTGAAAGATTAGGATTTATTATCCGCATACTGAGTATGGTGAAATCAGGATTGTTCCTGAAAGATGTATCGCATATTGTGGTGAAAGTGTACCACCTCTGCAGAGTGTCAAACTATTTGAATAGCCGTGTCCGCGGTTATGGACAGTTGCAGTGGCCATACTGTTCCGTCGTCAGATGTTTTAAAAATAACTTATGAAATGATTTGTAACTTGACTTGACCACAACAGGGTTAGGATATGAAATTCAAGTTCCCACTTAGGTGTTATAAAACTTTCAACTAGCTTTCTTTGCTTCTGAACTCAGTAGAGATAAATCTGGCTTTTTGCAAAACAACCTAGAGCTTAGTAATTCTTACCCAAAACCACTTCACTTGTTAGTATTAGTTTGCGAGTACTTAAAGAGTAGTCATGGCTTTGTCCCTGGCTATTCCCGTGGCCAGACTATCAAGAGGACTATCAGGAGGACGGACATCTGGAAGGTTACGACAACTAGGATAATCTCCCATCGTCAGCATTGCATGTGACCATGAAGATGGAGCCTCGCCTACGCTATCATTATTATTACGTTATTCCGCTTCTTGATTTGTATTAAGACTGGATTATGAGATCCTTTATTTGTGTAAGACCTTATGTATGGTTTGTAATGGATGATGTACTGTGATATCCAATCCGTTATGTCTAGTAAAAATGCTAATCCTGGGATTGCAATGTATGGCGTAACAGGCATCTGAGATTAAAAATCCGGGTGTTGACAGCTGCACCTTCTGTCCAAGCACAAGGAGGCCGCCGGTTGTGCTACCGACGTAAAAGTACCTTCCAGAGA
This sequence comes from Avena sativa, assembly GCA_916181665.1. Classification (NCBI taxonomy): domain Eukaryota; kingdom Viridiplantae; phylum Streptophyta; class Magnoliopsida; order Poales; family Poaceae; genus Avena; species Avena sativa. Next base: position 228,203,611 of record OV702296.1, read on the forward strand.
GACAGAGAGGGAGGGAGAGAGAGAGAGAGAGAGAGAGATGAGAAGCAGAGATTCAGTCAAGGTAAACAGATAGCGATTCAATCAAGGTAAAACAAGTAGATGGAGAAACAAAACTTGGAAAACATATTGTATAGGAGGTGAACGCAAAAAAAGGATCGCAAATATACAGATGAATATCAAGAAAGCACCTGCCAATAAACCGACTAATCTTCTTCTGAAGGTAGCGGCCGGTTCACATGTTCAACAACGTGATGGTGACGTCGTCTACCCCATACTCTGGAGACAACTGGTGATCTAGAACAATCTAGTTGGCTGGTATAAAGAACTCCTCCGTGAAGCCGCGCCAGGCTCCACAGACTGCCCGGAAGTCGATGTAGTAGTCGAAGTCGTCCGTCGACAGGAAGATGACACATATCTTCTACACGACTCTCTCAGGGAGATCAGCCCACGGCGAATCCTGCTGCTTGTTGCCGGGCATGGATGATGGTGTTCGTGTGGTATTAGTCCCGTTGAATGGCAGAGGAAGCGGTTCCAGAGACAGAACTTTATTAAAGAAGGCCTAGGAATGCCAAGAGAAGCATGTGGAAACGAGACGACTGCATGCACACAGCAACCGCAAGCCTAGCCGCCAACGATCCTGCATGCAATATCTCTTGTCGGTTCGGTTCATGTCAAGTAAATGCGGGGGGTTCCTACACGGGCAAGTTAATGCTGGTGTGGGTGCGACAAATGGCCGGCGAGCTCGGATTTTGGAGAAGGACAACGGGACAAAAATCTCATCTCGCTGTCGTGCCATGGGTGCTTCCGTGCCATGGGTGGAGCTCCGGTTTGGGAGGAGGGCGAGACCGATCAGGCTCAGCCGGGTGCCAGATCTCGCCGCTGAAGGAATTCCCTCCCAGCTCCGTGCCATGGCGGTGACCACAGATCACCCCTTTGGGGAAGAAGAAGGCCGGGTCAAAAAAGACCGTTGAACAAAAGGGCGCCAGCGCTGCAAGTCTACATGGTAGCCAGGATGGCAGCGACTTAACGGTGATAGGTGGGGTCCAATTTGACGGGCGTTAGCGAGTTTTCCCGTGTTCAATCGGTTTGTTGAATTCGTGCCGAAAAAGACCCTCTGAGCATTTGGCACGTAAACTCGGGTATCGTGACCCAATACCGACGAAGTCGGACCCCGCGTTGCCTTGGCGCTTCAACTTTCGGACCGCAAGTTAAAAATCTCACTCCTCGCAATCTATCGATCAAACAATTGCATATAACATAAACAACCATACAATCATAAACAAATGCACAAATACATGCATGACATATTAATAAAAGTTTAAGTAGCTTATTTAACTTCTCTGATCATTATACCTACTTATGACATGCTTGAACGATTTTTAATGCATTAAAACCAATTTATGCAAGTTAGAGATTCAATTAATAGGCCTTTAACGAAAATATTAAGCCACTGTCGTGAACTATTTTGTTAAATTTGGGTAAAAATATTACTGTATAGGCATTTCAATTTAGAGCCAGAGGCAACTGGAATCATGCTAAAAGGGCTCACAGATCTTTTAAATAATTAATATACTATATAATGTATTTAAAAGTATACGTACTGTATACCTGTAATTTTAATTTAGAAATAGGTTCTAATCCTTCTTGTGATTCCATAGACATATTATTTGCAATTTTCTAAATAGTAGTTATTTTCTTATTAATTTATTACTCAAAAAGATTATTAACTTGTTTAAATAATTATAGAAAACCTTATAGTAATTGCCTTAATCAAATACATATCAAGGAGCTATATGAAATTATCTTTCCAATGGTATATTATTTGCATTTTATGAGGTGTAAATATTTTCCTATGAATTAATTACTCTTTAATAGAGTTTAAATTATTTTAAAAGTTTACTCCGTCCAAAATTAAATCAAAGACCAGATCTGTAATCTACACGAAATTGTGAATCCACAAACGTATTATTTATATTTTCAGATATATATTTAATTTACGATGAATTTAATGATCTAAAAGGGCATTAATACTAATTAAATTTATTACCAGTTAACTATTCTGCAAAAGCTAGATCTAATCAGATATTATTAAAATACGTTAAAGTAGCTTAAATTTGATCTATTATTCATATTTTTCTGACCTATAAATGATTTATTGTGGATTTAATAGGCTAATAATCCATTAAAACTATTTAATTTATTTCCAGAAAACTATACAAAGAAAGTTAGATGTAATCTGGTAAGATAATTCTACATAAACCTATCTTCAATTTGATATATTATATGAAATTTTTAGATGTAATATGAATTTCTAATGAATTTTACAAGTTAGATCTATAATGTGCAATTTTAAATTCAAACGAAATATTCTGCTAACAGGGAAGGTTGACTTTGCATGCTGACTGGGACTAGACGCTGACCTGACGACCATGTGGTGTTGATGAGGAAGCTTACCAGGATGACAACGTGGCAAGTACCGGTTTGATTGGATCTCGACCGCCGGGTTAGGATTCGGTGCCTAGGAGGGGGGATCGACTCGATTTTGGATCATAATAGATAAGAAAGAGATCTGTGTTAGAGAGACAAATCAGTAGATCAAATTGAAAAACTTACAACATGAAAGTTATGGGAAAACATTAGAGCTACCTTCTCATCAAAGGAATTTGGATTTGAAGAAACGAGCGCGAGTAGATCTTGGATTTACACCGTCATATCTAAAATATTACGATGCGAAATTCTCCGGCTGTGGTGGATGAAAAGAGGTGAGGTTTTTCGAGACTGAAATATTTCGACGAGATCTACAACTTTTGTGTTTTAGCCGAAGGCAAACGACGAAGTCTAATGAGTGAATAAACGTAATAAGATTCGGGCATGTGTAGGTTCGGGATTTCAAGAAAGTAAACTGATACAGCTATGGCTCCGCGGGTTTATATAGAGGTTTAGGACGGTGGAGAGATAGATCTTGAAGTAGGGAAGAAGTCAATTTGGAGTTGTAGATTAAAAGATATAAGTATTTGAATAGAGTTGGGTTTGAAAAATGAGATGTCGCACGCTTTTTAAAGTAAACATGGGATCGATTCCTTCCTTCCGTGCGTGCATCCCTGGCTGGTCGGTCGGCTGGGCCGGCCCATTAGTTTTTTATATTTTTCTTTTTATATTTTCTATTTGTTTATTTTCCTTATAACTTTTCCATATGAATTTCGAATGAACTCAAGTTTGTTTCTAAATTTTTCTAAAATCAAGTGGATCATTCTAGGATAATATTTAACAATAATTGCTATCTTAGCAATAGTGGATTTTTATAAAGACTAATTAATTCCCTTTAGGAATAAAGTGGCACATAGAACTTTAGGGTTTTAGTCATTATTTCAATTTTAGAATTTTCAGTAAGCAAATATGCAATGCTCATAAATGGCATGAAATGCAATTTTTTCTAGTCCCAATTTCCAAAATTTTGGGATGTGACACTCCTCCGAGTCTCCATGGACATAGCCCCCCTTTAAGAGATTTATATATAACTATACAGGAACCAACCCCAACTAACCAGTAGCTACACCCGACCTGACTGCCCCCACCCGACCCAAACAAACTCCCTCACCCACCCACGCTCCACTTATCCCCTTCGTGACCACCTTCTTCCTGACGGGAGGCAAACTTCCCCACCTACCTCGCACTGCCGTCCACCTCCCCGACCCTCGCGCCGCCGTGCACACCTCCTCCCTCGCGCGCCGCCATCTTTCCTGCTAGGCACGCGGCTCCTGCTCTGCCCCCATGGTCCGTACCCCACCCTTACCTCGCGTTCTCCCGGCGGTGGTCACGCCCCGCCCTCCCCTGCCTCGTTCTCTCCTATCGGAGGTGGCGCCCTCCCCTGCCTCGCGCTCTCCCGGCGGCGGCCGCGCCCTACCATTCCTCGCACTCTTTCGGCGGCGGCCTCGCCACTCCTGCCTTGCGCTCTGTGGGCAGTGACCTTGCCCTCCCCTCCCTTGCGCCGAGCGGTGGCGTCCATTCCCCTCGCCTACCTCGCCCTCTGCCGATGGCGACCACGCCCGGCCCTGCATAAACTGGGCGATGGTGCCTGTTGCCCTCCTCTTCCTCGCACCCTGCAGGCAGTGGTCGTGCTCTCCCCTCAATCAAATAACCTCCATCCTCCCTAGCGAGTTGCACTTCCAACGCCCCTGCTTGGCGACCTCCCAATTTAGAATAGTGCTATGCTCTGTAGAAAATCGTGCCTGAAACTGGGCTCTATTCTTTAACACATCCTATCTGAACCTTGTTTTTCTTTTCGTGTAGTGCCCCACTCTGCACAAAAATAAAAGTTCACTCTACTCAGAAATAAAAATTCATTCTGCTCAATAAAAAAAGTTCAGATGCTCCAAAATGAAAGTTCACTCTACGGAAAAACATAGTTCACTTCGAACGCGGCGGGGTTCTCGTTATATTTGACAGTTCTCTTTAGTTAACACTAAAAATTCCAGAGGTTAGAGAAAGTTCGCTAAAATAAAGTTCACGTGCATTAAAAATAAAGTTCACTCTATGGAAAAATAAAGTTCACTTCAGCACCATAGGGATTCTCGTTATATTTGGTAGTTCAGGTTAGAGTAAAAAAAATCCACTCATTTTGTCCAATAAAAAGTTCAGATGCCGTTAAAAAAGAAAGTTCACTCTGCGGGAAAACAAAGTTCACTTTAAACATATTTAAAAGTTCACTTCGGGCGTGGCTATAGATTCTTAAAGTTCACTCTGAACATGGCGGAAATTCGTTAAAAAAGAAAGTTGAGATGCATTGAAAACAGAAGTTCACTTTGTTTCTTGACAAAGTTCAGAAGGGTTCCTGTATAGTTATACAGGAACTGGTTCCTGTTTAGCTCTCGTATATATATAGGTAATAAAGTTCCTGTATAGTTATACAGGAACTGGTTCACTTTGTCAGGAAAGTTCAGAAGGAGAACGGAGGTAGGGAGCGCGGCATGCGGCGGTGCACGAGCTTCCCGCCTCCGCGTCGTGGGAGCTATGAAAGAATACTGCCGTTTGCGATAGTTCGGAGTTGGTGTAGCACCTCATGCCATGCTTTCGTGCAACTTCTAGGCAAACGAGTCTCTTGCGCTCCTCATCGGTGTCGCGGGTGATGGGGGTTCCACGGCCGCGCGAGCTCGCGGAGCCATAGCTCTGGCTAACCCTAGTCCGATTGAACGGCGGCTCGGTCACATTGAGCGATGGGAGTGCCGGATCTTGTGAGAGTGGTGGTAGATTGCATGAACGGTGGCAGATTGCACGACGGAGGAGGCGAGAAAGGGTTGAGGGAGAATGATGGTCGAAGCATATATATCGCCATCCAAACAGAACATATAGCAGCTGCAGATGATGATTTTCGATGGATGGTAAAATATTATAATTACGGTCCCGGCCAATATTTCGAGTTCTGGTTGGGACAGAAAAATACCCTAAATCCGTATAGCCGTTATATTTTTATAGGTTAGGCTGTTTTAAAGGATTTGTTAGAGTTGCTCTAAACGAACCAACTTGGCAGAGGTGGCTCCATGGGTTGGATTGTTCCCCTAATCGCTCGTGATTGTAGATTTTTATAAAATCCATTCTAGATTTTAAGTAAATCTGGCCTTTAATTACTTTTGTACGGAGAAGTTTTTTGTGTATCACTACAGGAATGGACGGCTACACCGACGGCCGGGCACTACGTCGACAGCCAAACATCGGGGCCATCGGTGTAGACCGTGACCAGGCCAGCCCCCCAAGCAGTTGTGAGCTTAGAATTGCCCTTGACATAGCTATTTTTTCTTTTACCTTATTAATCTTTGAAAAATCATAACTAAATCATTATAATTTGTAATATATAAAAAATGCAAAAAAAACTATCTATCTACACTCAAATATTACACATTTATAAATAAAAATTAAGTGAAACATAAAGCATTATATATAGTTTTAAACGGACATAAGAAATTCAAAAATGATCCAAAAAATGCGAACCCTTCGCATGGTTTTATATTATGTGATATAGTTAGAAGGAAAAATATAAAACTTGGTATATTGATTATGTTTCAAAAAAACCTTCACAAAATGACCTATCTCATTCGAGGTTTCCTGGCTTTTGAATCAAATGACCAATGTTATGGCTAGAATCAAGGTATAATTGTTATAATGTGTCCATATTATGCATACATGTGCATTATGGGACGACGAACAATGTTGTAGGAGGAATTTTCCTTTCTTTCGCACTAAAAAGCCATTTTTCATTTTCAAGTGCAAAAAACGAACGGTTTTGTGAAGCAACCACCAAATGAATATTTCACAATGCTACCACCAAATTTTTCAAAAATACTACACCACCTTACATGGATAATGTCCTAACAGGGGGATCTCAAACCTTTCCGTCCATCCCTGGTGAAAAAGACAAATTTCTGTCGAATCGGTAGGAAGTGGGTCAGATATGTACTCAGGTACATGATCTAATGCTCATGATTTTTTACAAAAATAATTTTCAGGTTCACAATATTCTATTTCATCAGAGATCCACTTCAATTTTAGCGAGGCTCAGCCCCGAGCTAAGAATTTTCATGCCCGTCGTTCGACAAAGTTTGACGATAGTTTTAAAAGGGCATAAGTAATTCAAAAACGATCCAAACAATGTGAAACCTTCACGTGGTGTCATATTATATGACATAGTGGAAAGAAAAAATATCAAAGTTGGTATATTAATTATGTCTAAAAAACCCTTCACAAAATGACCTATCTCATTCGAAGTTTCCTGACTTTCGGGTCAATTGACCAATATTATGGATATAATCATGGCATAGTTTGTGATATGTTGCTATGGATATCATATTTGGATTCTTCTCATTTTTGTGATCAATTTAAACGTATTATTTGTCGAATTATGATTTACGGATTTAAAGATATTAATTATTCCATATTAAATAGAAAAATACAAAAAAATAAAATCATTATATTTTTATTTGAATTCAATAATAATATTACTTATTTATTGTTATTTACTTAAATAATTGTTTGTAATTTCAAAAAATACAAACATGTGACATGATCATATAAGAGTTAATATGATTGATATCATAGTATTCACAACAAGGTATAAATTGGTTTGCGGAAACAGATTAAGGAACGAAGAAGTTAAGCGTGTTGGGGGTGTAGTGAGGATGAGTGACCGACCGGGAAGTTTGACTAAGACTGCAATTTGATCAAAAATTAAGTATAATTAAGTATAATTTGATCAAAGATTACTAGTGGAGAACGGGGATGTTGTCCCTGTTCGTAAGGGGCTTTAGTCCCGGTTGCCCAACCGGGACGAGGCAATCGGGACTAAAGCCCATGGCCTTTAGTCCCGGTATGGCTACGCACCGGGAAAAAAGGTGGTCCATGTGGTCGCTGTGTGGCGCGAGGGGGGAGGAGCATCCGTCCCGGTTCGTAACACGAACTAGGATAGATCCGTCTCTGTCGCGACATCAGTTTGGCCCTTTTCTGTGCCGCAACAGAGTATTCATTTTGTCCACTTTTTTTTTGCCACGGTAGTATTTTGGCCACTTTTTGTGCCGCAAAAGAGAATTCATTTATATTGTTTTCTATTTATTGATTTTCTATTATCATTTTCCTTTTTATTTTGTGTTTTGCACTCATCAATGAAGGAACCATATATTACACAACATCATCATGAATATAGAGATCGGAGTGTCAAACATATTACATCTATACACGAGTTTCATGCATATATATATACAAAATAATCTCTTTTTGCGGTCCCTATTGCCTTATATTGAACTCCACATAATATTCCCCTTTTGGGTTTAGGACCTTTGCATCTAAGAATCCCGTCAATTCCTCTTGAATTGCTCGTACGCGATCCTTTGGCAGAAGACCGTCTCGCAGCCGTTCGATCTGATTTAATGGAGTCAACATATATGAATGAAACTAAACACAATTGATGGTAATAAAAAACACATAAAGAAGGAGTCAACATATATTGTTTTACATACGTGAAGTTGCTCTAAATTTCTGCCCTTCTTTAGCACGTCTTATGGATGAACTCACAAATATAGTATCCATATAAATTATTCCTGGGTCCCTGCATTAGGCACTTTATAAGAACAGAGTTCAATCAAAATAATAATCAAGCATGATAATGGTATCGAAACTAGAATCAAAGACATACGTGAATCTAGCTAGTAGTACTTACATCTAGTGGTTCAAATGTAAGTACTACTAGCTAGATCCTCTTTTGCATTTGAGAATCTTCATTCTGCATAATATAGTGAGTATGATTATACATGTAATAAATGACGTGAGCAAGATAGAGACTTAATTACAGAATTAGTACTTACAGACAATAGGCACTGACAATCGATTTGTCGATGGAGTCTTGATTGACTAAGTGAAATAGTTCAATAAATTTAATCATTATCACGTCATCTTCTTTCCCGTAATTCTCTTTTTTAACTCCCAGCATTATCCAGTTTGTCCCAACCTTTGAGGCATCTTCGCATTTTTGTACCAGTTATGCAATCTTCACATTTTTGTTGCTAGATTCTTGACCTCCTCAGGTTTGACGAGAGGACTCCCGTACTGGTATTTGTATGCTACTTCAGTCGCGTGGAAGTAATCTAACTAGGATAAGTAGTTAGCAATACGCATACCTTGAGCAGAGACCGCTTCTCCGTATAGTGTAACTACCTCTGGATCATATTGCTCTTCGACCGCATATTTTCTTGACCCCATATTGGTATGGGAAGTCACCTTGAGCGAGGGCATGATTGTTTTTTGTTCTTCGAGGTGGGGAACTGATTTCCTGCTTGCACTACTTCTCTTCGATAGCTTCTGTGCCGCATGTGACTTGAGAATAGAACGCTCATAGTATGATAAAAGCTTTGGCTCGGGTTGGTGAAGGCCCTTTAGAATTTTCAGAACTCGGGATTTATCTTCTTTGGTGCTGGGGAACTCTGGCTCTTTCGGCCGCTTCATTTTAGCGAAAAACTCTGTTGTTTCTGCCTCGACGATCGTCGCAGTCTCGTCTGGAGTACAGTCGTAAGCTCTCTTGAGAGTAACCTTTGATAATTTTGGTAAAGGCTCTTGTTTACGTATCGGTGATTGCTTACCACTCCGTAGAGTAGCGGTGGTACGTTAACACTTTTTTCTTGAGCCGGCGGTGACGGCTGAAGCGGCGGCGATGGCTGCGCTGGAGACGGCTGTTGCACTAGAGACAGGTGAGGCGATGGAGACGACTGTTGTGCTGGCGGAGACGGGTAGGCGACGGTGAAGATGGAGTGCTTTGAGAAATCGATGGCCTTGGCGCCTTATTTGGAAACACGATGTATTTCTTTCGCCATAGAATGGTTTTTTGCTTCTTCCAGTTCAGTCACATCCCCTTCACCTGCAGGGTAGTCAATACTCAACTAGGGAAATTTGTACACAACTTCATTCACCCCGACAACAACGTATTCCTTTGTAACTAGGCGACAATGGTAAGTTGGTTCATGTCCAATTGGTAAGGCATAGCCGACCGCCACCTTTATTGTTATGTTCATAACTTTGACATGTAGTTCACAATGTGTCGTATACGTGATATCATCCACCGGGTAGCCAACACGAGCCATCGTCATTCAAGTCCAATTGGTGCACCATCATCATCGTCATCACCTGGGACCTCGGTGGAAGCCACACTACTTTTCTGATTATTCGATAGGCGGGTAGCATCGAATGCAGGTTCTACCATGTGCGGACGAGTTGGCCGATAGTACCTTGCTGGCTAAGTGCATCAATTTTATCTTGTTTCCGCTTTAATTGTTCTTCAATGTTACGCTTTAATTGAATATTTGCTTCAATTTCCTCCTTGTCCTTTCTCCTCTTATGGCTTATATCAGGATATTTCTTCCCGTCTACGGAAAACCCAATGCTCTATGGCTGGGAGCCTATTGTGCCTCGTGTTCTTCCTTCATGTTCTGGATTCCCAAGGGCCAGTGTGAGCTCGTCATTCTCTCTATCAGGAATGAACCTCCCCTCTGCAACAACCTTTATTACATTTCTTATGTCCTCAATGGGCAAGGCGTTTTCTTTATGTATTATGTTATATATACACTTCCCTTCTGAGTCCAATGTGCCCCCGTGCCCATAAAATCAATTCTTTGCGCGTTCGATCCAATCGACTGTCTATGGGAAGACCCCTTTAACACGCAGGTCATCCTCAAGTTTCTTCCACTTAGGAATTCCAGCCATGTAGCCACCTTGCCCCATAGTATGGTGATACTTCTTCTTAGCAGAATTTTTCTTATTCATTTCAGACCTTTTGTGATCTACCGCTGATCTCCTGTACTCCACAAACTCATCCCAGAATGGTTTTATCTTCTCATACTGACCCTTGAAATCCAGAGTCTTCTTTTTCACGATAAAGTCAAGGTGCAATCTTTTCTTCCAGTTGATGAATTGCTGGGCCATCTTCTTAAGAGCTCACTCCTTGACCTTCTGCTACATGGCAGCGGCATGTTGCTTGGCCTCCTCATCTGGATTCTCCGCATTTGGATCCAACTGTACCATCGGTAGGGTGAAATTAAGCATGAGCCTCCTCCAAAGTAAATCTTTGGCTTTGTCTGGGACATATCAAGGCGTAACTTCTTGATCAGCAGGCCTATTCCAATCTCGAATGGTGATCGGGACAAAGTCCCTAACAATTACTCTGCATTGTGCCACAAATTTGTTTGTGACATGAAGGGGAGCCGTCGGTTTGCCGTCGTCGGTGACTTCTTCGATCCTATACCTTTCATGGTCTTCCAAATTTTTGGTTGGGCCTCGTTTGCTCTTTGCAGTATTTGGTCGATCCGGAGGGATAAAAGAAGAAAGAGCGTTAATATATGTACATAGACAGCGGCAGATTAATTAATTAATATTATATGCACCTCTTAGCAGTTTGTAATATTTAATGTTCGATCAGAGTGGTAGCCTTCCCCATCACGAAATCCATCGCCTTCTCCCTCAATGAAGTCGTCTCTTCCGGTGAAAAGAGGATCACCCACACCGGAGTTGTTTAGAAATGTCGATACATCCATATTTTATTCCCCGCGGATCACAACATGGATAAACTCATCCTTTTCTTCATCTCTTCCATGTGGTTCCATATTTTCTGCATAGGTGGAAAAGCGGATAAGTCAAAGCGGCTAAGGGAGGAGGTTAGGATGCTAGGGCCGGGTGACGAGAGATATAACCCTTATTTGGAGAAACCCTCATATTAAAAATATTACATACAAAATACCGCGGGAGAAATACCACGTCGGGCAGCAGCGAGGGACGACGCTATACATCGAGTTGGTAAGCTGGATTGCACGGGTTCGAACGAGCATGACGTGGGGAGCCTAAATATGGCGGCTGCATAGTAATGCGTTGATTGTGTAGCTCAGATCACTATAGAGCTTAGTTGGGAAACCCCAAGAGGAAGGTATGATGATCACAACAGTAAGTTTTCCCTCAGTAAGAAACCAAGGTTATCGAACTAGTAGGAGGAAGGAAATGACTCAAAGGTGTTGCTAGCAACTTGGAAACCTGCACAACACAAACTCAAGACTTTTCCCCAACGAACAGTGACGTTGTCAATCTCACCTGTTTGCTGAAAACAAAGGGTTAACTGTATGGTGTGGAAGGTAATAGTGTCTTGCAGAAAGTAAACAGTAACAGTGGAAGATGTATCAATGGTAAAGATTGGACCGGGGTCCATAGTTCACTAGAGGTGTTGACAGCACAGAGCAAGGCATAACAATGCAATACTACACATTCATGAACCTATGAAATTTGATTGGGCATTAAAGCAATATACATAGACCTCCATCCAACTGCATCTATGACTAGTAATCCACCTTCAGGTTATCATCCAAACCCCTTCTAGTATTAAGTTGCAAGCAACAGATAACTGCTTTAAGAAAGGTGTGTAAAGTAAATAATACAATTGTTCCATGAACAAAATATTGTTGTTTTCTCCCTAGTAGCAACGACACATCTACAACCTTAGAGATTTCTGTCACTTCCCCGGATTCAATAGAGGCATGAACCCACAATCAAGCATAAATACTCCCTCTTGGAGTCACTAGCATCTACTTGGCCAAGATAGATACTAGAAATGGAGAGCATGCAAGATCTCAAACAACACAGACATGATAGAATCAATAAGATAGAATCATTAACCAATCTGACATAGTAATCTCAGTATCCATCGGATCCCCGCAAACACAACATGCATGATTACAAATATGTGATCTTGATCATGAATGGAGCTCACAAGATCTAAACATGATAGAACAAAGGACGAGAAACAACCATCTATCTACTGTATGGACCCATAGTCCAAGGTGGAACTACTCACGCATCATACCGGAGGCTGGCATGGTGATGAAAAAGTCCTTCGGGATGATCTCTCCCCTCCGGTAGGGTGCCGAGAAGAGCTTCAGATCCCCCCGATCTAGGGATGATGGTGGTGGTGGTATGGACTTTTTTGTGGAGATCTGATCGGGTACTTAGGGTTTAGGTATCGGGGGCTTCTTATAGGCGAAGGGGAAGACCGAGGGGGTACCCGAGGTGGCCGCACCCCCTAGGCACGGGCTAGGCTTGGCCGTGCGGCCAGGTGGTGTGGGACCCTCGTGGCCCTCCTCCGTCTCATCTTCTGGCTCCGTGTTCTCCTCGGTGAAATATTGACTTTGGCTTTTGTCTCGTCCAATTCCGAGAATATTCATTTTCTGAATTTTCTGGAACCAAAAACAACAGAAAACAAGCAACTGGCACTATGGCATCTTGTTAATAGGTTAGTCCCAGAAAACATATAAAAATACCTCAATTTGTAGACAAAGCAAAGCAAAGTGGATACTAAACAAGCATGGAACATCAAAAATTATAGATACGTTTACGATGTATCAAGCATCCCCAAGCTTAACTCCTGCTCGTCCTCGATTAGGTAAGTGATATAAAGAATAATTTTTGAGGTGACATGCACCCTCACAATCTTGATCAAAATATTTGCAAAGCATTGATAGCTAGGATCAAAGTACTCTAAACATGAGCATAAAATATGAAGTTCTAATAATAAGACGTAGCAACTATGCTGCAACATGAAGGGATACAGACAAAGATTCATGAATAAGAATGCATTGAAAGACGTTTGTTTGTTTCACATATAGAAAACATAGAATAGTGGCATTCAGCTTGTCCCTCGTGGAGTAGCAAAACATAAATGCATAGGACGCCTTCAAAGTTCATAAGGGTGACTAGATACAAGTAGTTCAAGAACAAGAAATATCAAAATTATGAATCAATCAATAAGTTTTGGGACAATGCACATAGAACTAAGAATGACAACTATGCTCTCCTAGTTGATGCATAAGGATACAAGGTGGAGACTCAATATAAAAGTGGAAGAAAGTCCCTTCATAAAGGGAAGCAGGGATTTCAAGTCTCATAAAGAGCTTCCAAAAATTATGGTACTTGTTAGCTTTCAGCTCTCATTGCCCCTATCATAAGCATCTTGAAGTGATTAAGGTTAAGGTGAACAAACTATGGAGTATATGCTTGACAAAGTATAAGTTGGCAATCTCATGTCCCTTGAGTACGAGGGCCGCTCCTCATGCTACTCAACTTTAGTCACCGGTAAGTTCTTGTCATAGTAAGTAGATGTGTATCATAGAGAATCGCCAACGGGGTACCCCTTGCACATGATACAGGAGCTATCCCATTTCAAAATGACAAGGCAAGCAGACAATGAGCATCTCAGCAATCTTCTTTTTTACCATGGGAAAATGGTGCTTTTTTCTCTTCTTTCCTTTTTTTTATTTTTCTCTTCTCTTTTTTTTTCTCTCTCTTTTTTTATAAGAAGAATGCTTCATAGATTGCTCACTATGGTGACTTACAATCTCCCCTTTTATTTCACACCGCCGACATCCAGAAACAAAAGATACTGATATCAACTAGGTAGATATTTATAGGTGTTGAAAGTGTTCCCTATGACAGCACGGTTCTGCTAATTCTCAACTTATAAGTGCAAGCATATACAACATAGATGACACAAAGGTTCAAGTTTATTAGGGGCAAGAAAAATAAAGTGTGCCATCAAGTTTGTGAGAGCTTTAATCACTAATTTTCACATAACAAGTTTAATTTAGAAGATAGATAAAACAATAATATACTTGGAATGGTGTAACACACCATGCATAGGAATTTATAGTGGACACTGTCGGGCCACGTACAGATAAAACAAAACTTTTTCCTCTAACATGGTGATCCTAAGATCCAGCTGAGGTAGAAGGCCACGAGGTTTACCACTAGACGCGCAGTTGCGGATTACTGATGAAGCGCGTCAGTTGATACAGTGTAGTCCTTTGCGATCCGATCGTCCTGGTGCTGATCGTACATCACCTCTGCTAGTATCCACACGTGCAAGGAGGAGCACCGGCGGCGAACTGCTAGGTTCGGTACGTCGGTAGGACTGCTGTGGAGCTAGGGTTTCCAACACATGGAATGACCTAACCGATCAACGATTAACCTTTCTGGGTTACTGTGCTCCACTATATATAGGGAGTGAATGTGGGCTCCACTCTCATGGCCCATTCACTAAAGCCCATATAACACTAGTCACCATGAGTCCGACTCACTGACTCAGTCCTAATCCGGCTTGGGTCCAACCCAAGATCCAATCTGAACTTGCTCCAGCTCTTAAGTGCGTGACCCCGTAGGCTCATGGCTACTTGGACACTATTGGAGTCCGACTCTCAATCGATCAGTCGGTAGCGGCTCCTAGCAGAACATGCCGACTCACAAGTACCAAAGAGTCATGACGACTTGCCTTTCCAATGTGACTTACGTCCGAGTCCCTTTTGCCACACGATATACCTTGTCAGACTATAGGCGAATATTTGTCATCCCTTAAATAGTCCAACTCTCTTCTCGATCCGAGATAAGTGATTCATCCGACTAACTCTTAGTCGATCGCCATGGTTAACACTTAACTGAGTCGTGCATGGCCATGCTTTTCGAATCATATCATCCGAGAGGGCCTAGAGAATATATCTCCAAGTGGAGGGGCAAAATCACATCTTGGTTATTCACATCACGCAGCTTGATTCTCACTCGACCCGAACTCTGCCTTTATAACTGCCCAGTTACGGATCAGTGTTTGACAGAACCTAAGTCGGTGATCCTCAACTCGGACTATGCAACAACCTCAGGACTAAGGATTACATTGATTGAGATATACAAATGACAACTTGTTCGTTGTACCTCAATATGGGTCAATCCGACTCGCTAAACTCTTTAGCCGAATCTGTGTAAGTTGGAATAACATCTCCATACTCATGACAAGTGGAACCGAGTCATCAAGCCGACTTTCACATTGGTCTAAGTTGTGTGTCCAGCAAAACCTCGATGACCAAGGATATTTAGTACAAACAATATGAATGTATAGTTCCACAACCGAATCACATATTCAATGATACTCATCAGATGTTTATACAAGGACAACTTAATATATTTATGAATACAATGGGAAATATCATCATACTTGATTGCCTCTAGGGCATATTCCCAACAGTCTCCCACTTGCACTAGAGTCAATCTTCCGACATCACATGTCTAAGCATCTAATGCCCATGGCTCCTAGGTGTGCCTCATGCTTCGGCTGGGTAACGGATTTGTCAATGGATCCGTAATATTTGCATCTGTGTGTACCTTGCATAACTTGATATCACCCTGATCCACCAACTAGCAAATCAGATGGTACCGCATGAGTATGTGCTTGTTCTTCTGGTGTTGTCTAGGTTCCTTGGCTTGTGCAATAGCACCATTTTTGTCAGAATACACGTCTAACGGATTGGTCGAGCGCTAAACCACACCAAGATCCATGAGGAAATTCCTCATCCAAACAGCTTCCTTTGCTGCCTCCGAGGCGGCAATATACTCAGCCTCTGTTGTAGATGCATACACAGTCTCTTGCTTGGAACTCTTCCATCTCAAAGCACCTCCGTTTATAATAAGAGGCTTGATCCCACAGCCCCCTGGCTCTCGAAAGTTGCAAAGTTTATAAGGGTAGAATTGTCCCCGCGCGTTTCAGAGGAGGGCGCGCGAGGGCCAAGTCCAGGCCCGTATTCCCACGTATTCGCATACGTACTATTGCCTGCCACGATGTCAACCATTGCCACGTCGCCATGCCATTAGATTTGACCATTCATTGCCACGTTTTCAACCATTGCCAAGTCGCCATGACATTATTAGGTCTCTCGGTTTGATCACAAAACCTAACGCGCCACCATTTCCATAGACACCGCTCTAACCCTAAATTTTGGATCATCCTGCCTAGCTCCGGTGGTGACGTGCACCGGCGAAGGATCCGGATTGGCAACGTGAATCCGCCCGCCAGCCTTCGAATCCTCCAACCACACGAGCCTTCCCGGCTCCGGCCGTCGACCGAGATCTAATCCTCCACATGCGAATCTGCTTGTCAACACCCGGATTTTTAATCCCAGATGCCTGTTATGCCATACATCGTAATCCTAGGATTACCATTTTTGCGAGGCATAACAGAATTGGATACCACAGTACGTCATCCATTACAAACCATATATAAGGTCTTACACAAATTGGGATCTCATGATCCAGTTCTTAATACAACTTCAAGCAGCGGAATACGTAATAATAACAGTAGCGTAGGCGAAGCTCCATCTTCGGGGTCACAGGCAATGCTGATGATGGGAGATGATCCTAGTTGTCATAACCTTCCTAGGGTCCATCCTCCAGGTACTCCTCTTCATAGTCTGGCCACGGGAATAGCCAGGGACAAAGCCATGAGTACTCTTTAAGTACTCGCAAACTAATACTAATAAGTAAAAGGGTTTTTGGATAATAGGACACTAGGCTCTAGGGTTGTTTTTCAAAAAGCCAGATTTATCTATACTAGTTCAGAAACAAGAGAGCTAGTCACAAATTTTATAACTCCTAAGTGGGAACTTGTATTTCATATCACAACTCTGTTGTGGTCAAGTCAAAGTCTCAATTCATTTCATAAGTCATTTTGAAAACATCTGACGGGGGAACAGTATGGCCACTCCAACTGTCCATAACCGCGGACGCGGCTATTCGAATAGTTTGACACTCTGCAGAGATTGTACACTTTCACCACAACATTCGATACATCCATCAGGAACAAATCCTGAATTCACCATACTCAATATGTGGATAATCAATCCTAACCTTTCAATTACACGCCCTAGTATAAGCACCTCTCCTGTGAGTTTGGCCTCCCAACCATGACCAACTGTCATCTTGGGTACTGCACAGGTGGACAATCTTCACAAGATAGCCTCAGCTCAGACCTTGGCCGTGAGGGAACTAATACTAAGGTATATAAGCTTCCAGTCAAGCCTTACCCAATCTTCGGGTATTGTGGTTGTACGATAAAATTAAAATGGTATCGCATCCAGACAACCATCAGATTTATAAAGGGCTAAGGCTCATGCCTCAACATTTTCATCACCAAAATCATCTGGTGATCGGAA
The DNA here is from genome assembly GCA_916181665.1 of Avena sativa. Taxonomy (NCBI): domain Eukaryota; kingdom Viridiplantae; phylum Streptophyta; class Magnoliopsida; order Poales; family Poaceae; genus Avena; species Avena sativa. The sequence continues at coordinate 228,221,148 of OV702296.1, forward strand.
ACATATGTCAAAACATCTCAGTAGAATGATCCATCATTCTAAGGTTTTCATAACCATTTTCACCAAGTATTCCCATCTAAAGTTGATCAAGTTTTATGCTTAGCACTAGCATCTACAAGTGGGGGTAGCACTAATGAGGGGTGGTAAACTAGTGGAGTTTCAACTAAGTACAACCTTATATCTTAGGATGATACCAAGGTTTCTAACTTAGGCCAAATTTTATGCTCTTTATGCAACCTTCAAATATATCTTTCTAGGATCTATAAGTCACTTAAGTCAACTATAAGTTAAGGCTTTGATAAAGAAATAAAATAGATGCTCGCAAATAAAACTAGGATTGGTTTATCAAGTGGGTACGATCACATATGCTTAAGGCATATAGTTGGCATGGTAACAAGCAAGTATTAGCTTGCACATTCACTGGTAGTATTAGGCTTGCATAGGTAAAGTATCTTGCAAGTGTTAGCTTGCCTTGTGCAGAGCAGTGGTTGAAGTTCTCCTCGGCTTCTTCTTCGTAGTGTCCTCCTTCCTCCTTGTATCCTTGGTCGGTACTAGTGTCTATAAATAAATACGATGTACACAATCACCAAGCAATACTTAACTACATGCAATCATCACACAAAAGGCTCCTATAGATGATCTAGCATCATCACTAACATTACAAGATTAAGGTTTGGTTTAAAACCCTTTTATTTTTAGAAAAGTAATTTCTACTCATTGAAAAACTACTTAAGATTTAATATTCTCCAAACCAAACATGGGATCATGTTGACACATGTCATCACCACACATTTTAGTACATGGGAATGTGATTTAAAGTGTGTCACAATTTAATAAGGTTTTACCCTTTTATTTCAATTAAATAATGTGTCTAGAAATGCCTATGTGGCATTCTTTTATTACTTGAACATTATTTCTGTAATTAAACCTATATATTTTTATATATTTTGAAAGGTATGGTTAAATGTGATTTTTGAGAGTTGGAATCAACTCAAAAGCTATTGTGGTTTAAATTTGAAAAATGTTTGAATGCAAAAAAGCTTCTGCCTTGTTATTTTTACCAAGGATGATCTACAGATCCAAATGCCTTGAATCCAATAGGCTTGGATTCAGCATTCCCAGAACTTTCTATCAAAATTGGTTTCATTCAATTTGGTGCACTGAGTCGACCTGGGTTGAGTTTTAAAACTGGGTACAGAAGTGTGTTTGAAATAAAATGGAAAAGGTTTAATTCAAATAACTGGGCTGCGTGGGAAGCGATACTGGGCCGGCCTGCTAAGCGCAGCGCTTCCGCGAGCTGTTTAAGTTGCTGTCCCCACTCGTCAGTGACACAGGGGGTGCGAAGCGGTATGGGGCGATGTGGTGCGTTCGATCGGGTTCTAATCCAACGGCTGAGGGTCATCGTCAACGTTGGGCAACGCCGTCAAGACAGAAACCTAGCGCGGCTAGTGGGGGTCGTTGGGGGATCACCAGGGTGCAGACGAGGGTCGGCGAGGCGGGAGAACGACGAAGTTGACGACGGCGAACTCAGGGGTGGTCGCGGCAGCTCCTGGGGTGGACGAAATCGACGGCGCCCTTCTTCTCCAGAGGTGGCCTGCTCCAACGCAATTCTGGTGATTCGCTGCTCGCCTTGCTCTAGGACTGAGGTGGGGTGGTTCTGGGTGAGAGAGGAGTGGAATGGTGTGAATAATTCGAGCGGGGGAGTCCTCCTTTTATAGGCTCGATGGCGAGACCGAACGGGATGGGCAGGAGACGGTGGCGACATGGCTACGGGCTGCTAGAGGCATGGCCGGCGGTGGCGATCGCTTGGTGGTCTCTTGGCGATGCGCTACGGCTTTAATGCGCGTGTAGGGGCGGTGGCAAACGGTCTGGAACGCTCGACGTTCTGCACGACAGAGGCGGCGTCTTCGACGGCGAGCGGTGGCTACGGGGTACTGGCGGTGAAATGGGCATGTCTGGCGGTCTCCTGGGACGGTGGAGAGCATGTTGGCGGGCGGCGAGGGCTCGAGGTGGTCTGGTTGAATGGGAATGGCGCGTGCTCTGTGGCGTGGGTCGGCACAGGCGCGGCGTTCCTGGCGGTTCTGGCTGCTGTCCGCGAGGCAGGGCTGGTCGAGAGGGGGCGGTGAAGCATGGGCTACCTCCCAGACAAGGTTGGCATGACTAGTTCTTCCTCTAGCCTGCTGTCCACACTGGGGTGACATGGGTGCTCTCGGCTGTTCACCATTGATGACATTGTCAAGCTTACAGTGGTGCTAGGGATTAGTTAGGGTCGTTAGATGATCTACTAAGGCTAGTGGTGTCCAGAGAGGGAACAAGTTAGGCTCAAAACACTGCACACTATAGTGTTTAGGATTTTTAGGATTTGTGTCTGCAAGGTGTTTGATGAAATGGCCGCAAGAATTCAAGTTTTGAAATTTGAAAAGATTTTTGGTGGGTGTGCTAGGGTGATGCTGGTGAGTCTGCAGATGCTTGGGTTTTGAAAGTTGAGCTTGTTTGAGTGGTTTTTGAAAAAGTGGGATCTTCCCATATGAGAAAGATTCAATTTTGAATTGTCATTTAAACTATGCATTTGAAAGTTTCTGGATGATCACAAAGTGGGCCTTGATACTTTGTTATGAGTACAATCAAGGGTTGCAAAGATCCAGAAAGTTTCTGTTAGGTTCTGAAAGTTTGAGACAACCAAAGTAGGCATGGGAGTTAAATTGGTCAAAATGACCATTCCCTTATTTTATTTGTTTTGATTTACTTGTCTTTAGGAAAAGTGTGGGAAATGTTTAGATGATGTTTATTTCACCTAAGCATCCATTTACAAGCAATGGAACACACAAACAAGGTGGTTCAAAAGAATTCAAAATGAAATGCATACTCACATGCATGCTTCCATAATTTTATTTAGAAAAGTTTTTGTTAACCCTAATTTTGATGTTTAGAGTTTGATGATCCCAGTGTTGTATTTTTGGGATGTTACACTGCCCGGCTCCGGTGGCGACGTGTCCGTCCACGCCGACGATAACCGTTCCAATCCTACATCTCCAGATCAAAGGCCAGCCAGATCTTCTCATCCTCAGGCCGCATTAACCAGTCCCGTGTCCCATCTCGCCACCGGCGCCTGGAAGATGTGAGTAGCTGCCTCTCTAACCTACACTCTTTCCATAGCGGCTTAGGGTTCATCTTTGCATCTACGAGTCCTCCACCCTTAGCATAGCGGCTTAGGGTTCATCTTTGCATAGCGGCTTAGGGTTCATCTTTGCATAGCGGCTTAGGGTTCATCTTTGCATCTACGAGTCCTCCACCTTTAGCATGGCGTCTTAGGGTTCATATTTGCATAGAGGCTTAGGGTTCATATTTGCATCTACGAGTCCTCCACATATACATCACTGATTAGATTAGCGTTTCTGGTTTTCTTTGCTTGAACAGATGGAGGACTCTATGCCAACTGGGAGTGACAATGAGAGCATCCCTACGCACAACGGTGATTCAAGTTCGGATGATGAAGATATGTTTTTCTCTGATGATGAGCTTACTGAGAACGACCTCTTTGAAGAAAACGAATCTGAGGATGATAAGGTCAAGTGAAGTTTTTTTTAATTTTCACACCTAGAGCATGCAAATTTATACACATACTTTTTAAATTGTGCAGATGGACATCGATTGTGTAAACAAGGATCGCCATCAGAAAGAATCTATCTCGAAAAGCATTAGTGATGTATGTCTAGTGCTACATTATTTTTATAAGAATTGAATAGCCATGTTATATGACTTTGTGCTACAATGCTGCAGGTTGTACTATTCTCTCATAGTGACCATGATTATTTTGGGGATTCGGACTTAGAAAACTGTGATGAAGAGACGGCGGAAGAATCACAAGAACCTGAAGGATCAAAATCTGAATTCAAGAGTGATGTAAGTTGCTTATTGTTGTATGCCAAGACATATATAGGATCAACCATATGACCACCACTTACATTTCTTTTTTGCTTCTAATTGTGTAGGTTACAGACAGTTCAAAAACTGAATTCAAGAGTGATGTAAGTTGCTTATTGTTGTATGACAAGGCATATATAGGATCAACCATATGACCACCACTTACATTTCTTTTTGCTTCTAATTGTGTAGGTTACAGACAGTTCACAGCATGGTCACAGACAGCATCCAGTGATGCCAGAGAAGGATTTTCAGCATGCTCAGGATGAGCGTGACAGACATCGGATTGTAAAGGAGATGACCTTCACTAACGAAGCGGCAGCATTCGCTTACTACAACGCATACGCCAGAGAACGTGGTTTCAGCATAAGGAAACAGAGGGTGAAGCGAAATTCGGAAGGAGTTATTAATTACAGGCGGTTTCTCTGTTCTAGGGCAGGGGAACGCGAGGGAAAGTATGTGCACATGGAGAACCGCAAGAAGAGGCCACGAGCTCTGTCTCGATGCCACTATCGAGCCTATCTCAGCGTGTCGTATAGCAAATCCAAGGGGATTTGGAAAGTTCTGCAATTTAAGAACGAGCACAACCATGTGCTAGCTAGACCCGATGAAGTCCCGTTTCTTCGGTCCCATCGGAAGATCAAGTCTTACTAGAAAGCTGAAATTATGTCACTAGCAGCAACTGGGATGCGCAAGTTCGAGATTATGAAAACCTTTATCAGCAAAAGTGGAAGGTGGAGCAAGGTTGGGTTCGTCTCGAAGGATCTTTACAACATGTGTTCCCGGGAGAAGAGGAAGCTCATTGCATCAGGTGACGCTAACACAGCCATCCGAATTATGCAGAACAGGCAGGCCCGTGATCCTGAATTCTTTTTCGATTACCAGCTAGATGATGGAGGAAATTTGAAAAGCATGTTTTGGTGTGACTCTCAGTCACGTCGGGACTATGAGGATTTCGGTGATGTGCTGGTGTTTGACAGTACGTACAAAATGAATCGGTATGTAATGCCGTTCATTCCTTTCATGGGGTTGAACCATCACCACAGAACTACTGTTTTCGCATGCGCAATCGTCTCCGACGATAAAACAGAAACATATGTATGGCTCCTTCAAACATTTTTGAATGCTATGTGTCAAAAGAAGCCAAAAGGGGTTATCACTGATGCAGACGGTTCAATGATGAAAGCCATTGGCATTGTCTTCAAGGATGTGTGGCACCGTGTATGTACGTGGAACGTTGAAAAGAATATGAAAAAACACCTCAATCACGATTCTCTGAATGAATTCAGGTCAATGATATACTACAGCACCTCAGAAGAGGTCTTTGAGCAGAGATGGAGCACCTATATTAAGAAATGGCAGACGAAGGGAACCAAAGAGTGGCTGAGTAGAATGTACAAGAAGAAGAGATGGTGGGCCGCCGCGTATCTAGCCAATGGCTTTTTTCTCGGAATGAAAAGCAATCAGAGAAGCGAGAGTTTGAACTCGTGCCTACACCTTCATCTTGACTCTAAAATGACACTGGTGGATTTGATCGTGCACTAAGAGAATGCCATTAACCGTATCCGTCAGGAAGATGCGCGACAGGACTGCGAGGACTCATAGACATTTACTTTGCCGGTTACTAAATACAAAGATATTGAGTCTACTGCAGCGAAAGTATTCACTGCAGCAAACTTCTATATCTTGCAATCGGAGCTGAAAAGAGTTGATGGACTCAAGATTGCTGAATGTGCGCAAGGTGATTCCAGTGATAATAATTACTCTCTGATATGGGCAGATAAACGTACTAGGCAGTTTGACGTGACCTACACGCCTAACAGTGAGGAAACTATAAAGTGCTCCTACAGAAGAATGGCTAGGAAGGGGCTACCTTGCAAGCACATCCTCTACATGTTGGATTACCTGCAACTAGAAAAAATACCAACTTGTTGTGTCCTTCGGCGCTTCTCAAAGAACGCAAGATTTGGATTGTCTACGAAGCGTGAGAGCGATATGTTCGGATACGGATGGTCAAGTGCAACCGAGAGGGCATTTTTCTGACTTGAATGTACGATCTCAAGAAGTTCTCGCAGTGTTATGCCATGATGAACAGTCTCGTCATGAATATAATGAATTCATCGATCGACTAATGCAAAGTACAAAGGGGCTCAGCAATATTCAAACAAGCTACTTCGATGCAGATGCACAGAGTAGCAAGGGAAAAGCACCTCAAGTTGGCGATCCACTAAAAGTTAAATCCAAAGGCGCGCCTAAGAAAAACAAACGAGTTGGAGATGACGGTGCTAATCAACCCATGAGTAAAAATGGCAGACCACTCGTCATACGATGAACAAAAGAAGAAGAAGAAGAAGAAGAAGAAGAAGGGGAACCACCTGTGCAGCGCATGCAATACTGCTGGTCATAACAGACGAAACGCTAAATTATGCAAACTACATCCGTAGTAAGTCATTTCTAGAGTACAACTAAAAAGCATTATCAAAACTTTCTTTGAAATTGTCAATAGCTAACTGCGCCTTACTGTTATGCATGCAGGTATGTGGAGGTAGCAGAAAACTAGACGTTGCCCTTAATTCATAAACTTTGAGCAGGCCAAGACAACCCTGAGAGCACGGCGTTCACGATGGAGTGCTACGTGCACTCGACTCGACTCCACTGCGTACCGCTACACCTGAGGTCGCAGGCCAGGACTCGCCGGCATCAGCTCTCCATCGACACCAGATCGCGCAGAGCACACGTCACCGGCAGCGTCATCCTCGCGCACCGAGCTAGCCTCTCCGACACCCGAAGCTGAAGCCGTGCCGCCATCACATCTGCCTCGCCGCGAGGCGCACCCGATGACCAAAAGCACGCACCATGGACGGCATCGTGCAGCCGAACACCCGTCTCGCCTCATCGCCAAAAGGGATATGTGAAGCAGCAGGGCATCGATGTCGCGGACGCCTTTGGGCCTGTTGCACGGCTGGAGTCCGTGCGGCTCCTGCTGGCGCTCGCCGCGCACCGCGGGTGGGTCTGCTGGCCAGGGGCGCTAGGCGATGCGCCTGCACAAGCCACTCTACGGACTCCATCAGGAACCTACAGGCTAGAGCCTGGAACGCGAAGTTGGACGCCACGCTCGACGCGCTCGGCTTCAGTTTAGGTGTTAGTCTGACAAACTTTCAGTTTCGTCAGGTTAGCACTTCGCCGTTTTAGTTAATTGGTTGATTTACTCACAGTTCTTGCTCTGGTTCTGTTGTTACAAACTGGAGCGAGTCGCGCGGATGACGATCCGTTCGTGGGATGGCACGAACACAAGGATCATGGCCACGTTTTCCCACTGTAAGAAAGAATAAAAGGAAAAAGACTTAGCCAGAAATATGGAATATGCATCATGCCATGGGTCTAGAGCCCAATGCAATGTTTGGATATATGAGGCACAAGTGTGCATCATGCCATGGGCATACCACTTTTATATTTAGAATCAATGTCATGATTTGGCATAGTAGTTGTATAGTTTGATGTAACAACTAGGTGGGATCACGTTGACCAAGTGTTGAGTCATACAACCACAAAGATGATGAAGGTGTTTATAGACAAATCCCATAGGTCAAGTGGGTGCGTATCCGGAATTTGTGTTTCTCGCCGTGAACACATGTTTTGGTTTTGCATCTGGGTTTATCCAAAAACTTTCTTTATATTGGTGATCCTTCGGTGGATTGTGCGCCATACATATCCTTTGCGTTGTACGTACTAAAATTTCTCCAAAGCCAGGGGCAACTCTCCCATCGTATGAAGTTGATACTGTGTAAATTTAATTAAAGATCGTGTTGTGCATATCAAATTTGGAAAAACCATAAATATGGTAAGACATTAAACAGTACAATAAAATATTTAAAAATACGTAAAGACGCATAAAATTAGGAAAAATAAGACATTAAAATGTAATAACCCTATAGGCCCAATTAACTACCCACAACGAGGCCCAACGCCAGCAGTTAATCACGGAGGGCGTATCGGCACGTCGATCGTCCCACAACCCACGACTCAACCTAGGTAGGCCGCCAATCACCGCTGCCTCCATTACGAGCCGCCCTCACCGTCCCACATTGTCGACTCCCTTCTCCACCCCCTCTCGTGTGTCCTCCAGGGATCGACGCCGCCTCTCACCACGTCATCCTTGTAGGACTCCCTTTCGCCATCTCTCATTGGTGCCACCATTCGCCGACTCTACTCATCTGTCGTCCAGGTACTGATTCCATGTCTCATCCATTGTTTGTCGTGCATACAAGATGCTCACATAGGTTTTTGGGGAACTCGTGTAGATTTAGATAGCGAAACATTAACACATTATCTAAATGATTCGTGTAGCATGGACGATTTAGATGGGGAGATAATTTGTGGTGTCATGGAGAATGATGCACGCAATGATATGACTTCTACCGTGGGTAATAGTAAGTATGGTTCCCCATTATTTGAGCGACGGAAACAACCGAAACATAAATCAAAAAATACGAAAGTTATAATGTTTTATAGATTTCATTACTCCCTCCGATCCATATTAATTGATTTTGATTTGTCAAAATTTGGATGAACCTATATACTAAATAGTGTCTAGATTCGTTCAAATTTAGACAAATTTGAGTCAATTATAATATGGGCCAGAGGGAGTACTTATTTTTATTGAGCAAACAAAATGGTTCAGTGTGATAACTTGTGTGTTTTCATAAATGTTATGCAGTGATATTATTTGAACATCATGATATTGGGAAATGTTACAGTATGTTAACACTAGATGAAATAGAAGCTTCTGTTAAATATGTTTCAACTTTGGCGAAGATCCCCAAAGAAGCTGTAAAAAGGGCGTACAAAAACTCAGATGAGGCCATCTTGTCTTCGAAAGATCTTAACGATGTTCTTATAAAAGAATGGCTTAGTACTGCTGTAAGTAATTCGCTGACCTATTTTTGTTATTTTACAACAAAGAAGTATGAACATACAATCATTGTACGATTATTATTTTCAGATACTTGATGCCTACATTCTAGAGTTGGCTCCCCGTCTTGACTATGATCGGCACATATGTGGACCATTGAGGTCAAGCTATCTTATCAAAGAAGCCATTAAATTGTACACAATGAAAAAAAACTTGAAAACTTTTGACGTAGAAGAAGTGCCAAGACCAGGAGATGTAGGAAGGGTTTTGAATGAATATTTTGCGCGTGACAAGGTAAAGAGTGTTTTTTATAAAGTTGATGTTCTTGTTAACTATTTGGAATCCTACATAGTACATGCTAGTGATCTTATTTTGTAGGCATATTTCCCTCTGAATATACGCGGAGAACATTATGTGACAGTTGTAATGCATAACGTCAAGCATGAGTTCCAAGTCCTTGATCCTAAGTACAGTTTAACCTATTCGCATGCAGTTGTGGATGACTTGGTATTATCTACTTTTCTCATCAAATTCCTGTTATCTTTTGGCGTTTCAGTAACTCTAAATCTTTTGCAGATAGGACAAATTGCACTAGACATATATTGGACAAACAAAACTACACGCAAACAATTTCCTCACGTCGAGACTTGGCCTATTAAAAAATATGAAATTGGAAAGCAAGATGATGGGTAAGTACTTGTGAATCATATCACTTTCTTATTACTGATGTCGTAAATGAATTTTGTTTCATCGTATGTCAGCAACTCATGCGGATTATGGGTTTTGCAATGTCTAGAGCACTGGGACGGAGATCGTATGACTAAGAACATTGATCAGGTCCGTACACTATTCCTTTGTATAGTCGCAAAAATCAATATGATTATAATTCAGTTTATAAACTCTTCTATATGGTACTACAGACAACAATTGAATAATCAAGAGGACCTACCGTTGCAACGATACTTATGTCTAGAAGAAACAAGCTAGAGGCTGTGAAAAGGAAAGTCAGATCAGTGATTAATAACAGTGTACCTTGAGAATTTACTGTCAGGCACCTAGAGGCTGAGCCTGGAACGCGAAGTTGGACGCCACGCTCAAGGCGCTCGGCTTTAGTTTAGGTGTTAGTCTGTCAGAGTTTCAATTTCGTCATGTTAGCACTTAGCCATTTTAGTTGGTTGATTTAGCCATGTTTTCCCACTGTAAGAAAGAATAAAAGGAGAGACAGTTAGCCATAAATATGGAATATGCATCATGCCATGGGCATACCACTTTTATACTTAGAATCAATGTCATGATTTGGCATAGTAGTTATGCACAGTGCGCCGACACCAGCGTCGGCGAGCGAAGAGCGGGCGCAAGCTCCGAGTACTGCGCACGGACCGCATCGGCGGGTTCACGTGTCGGCCACGTTTGCTGTGCACAGTGCGCCGACACCGGCGTCAAGCGCCACCTCACAGCGCCGTAATCACCCCAGCAGAATGGGGTGATCGCGCGGCGCAACCAGACGGTCATAGCGGCGGCCAGAAGCATGCTGAAGCCGAAGGGCATGCCAAATTACTTCTGGGGCGAGACCGTGCTGACAGCGGTCTACGTGCTGAACCTGAACCGGGCGTTCAGGCGCAGCGTCACCGGCATGACGCCATATGAGGCTTGGTACCTGCGGAGCTTCGGCTACGTCGCGCACGTACGTGAAGAGTGCGCGTCCTCACCTGAAGAAGCTAGACGACCGGAGCACGCCAATGGTCTTCATCGGCTACGAGAGAGGCACCAAGGGCTACCGTGTCTACGATCCCGTCTTTGTCGAGGACGCGAGCTTGGACTGGAGCACACACGAGGACAACCCTGTGAGCACGGCGTTCACAGTGGACTGCTACGTGCACTTGACTCGACTCCACTGCGTACCGCTACACCTGAGGTGGCAGGCCAGGACTTGCCGACATCAGCTCTCCATCGACACCAGCTCGCGCAGAGCACACGTCGCCGGCAGCGTCATCCTCGCGCACCGAGCTAGCCTCTCCGACACCCGAAGCTGAAGCCGTGCCGCCATCACATCTGCCTCGCCGCGAGGCGCACCCGATGACCAAAAGCGCGCACCATGGACGGCATCGTGCAGCCGAACACCCGCCTCGCCTCGTCGCCAAAAGGGATATGTGAAGCAGCAGGGCATCGACGTCGCGGACGCCTTTGGGCCTGTTGCACGGCTGGAGTCCGTGCGGCTCCTGCTGGCGCTCGCCGCGCACCGCGGGTGGGTCTGCTGGCCAGGGGCGCTAGGCGATGCGCCTGCACAAGCCACTCTATGGACTCTGTCATGCACCTACAGGCTAGAGCCTGGAACGCGAAGTTGGACGCCACGCTCGACGCGCTCGGCTTCAGTTTAGGTGTTAGTCTGACAGACTTTCAGTTTCGTCAGGTTAGCACTTCGCTGTTTTAGTTAATTGGTTAATTTAGTCACTTAGCAGTCCTACACTTACTTAGTGCATCCACATCCATAATACTTACATCCACTCAGCAGTTCCTTAGAGCAGAGCAGTTCCTTAGAGCAGTTCGTCCCGTCCGATTGAGAGCAGTTCCTTAGAGGGACCATGGACATGTCATCTTCACCACAGGGTGGAATGACTTCACATTTGCTGCTGCTGTTGGATGGACGTCTCTACTTCTGATGAAAGTAGAGCATATGCACGAGCACCTTGGTCTCAACTTTGTTTAGGATGTTGTTTCTACTGTAATGTGTTACTGAATGTAAGTCGAACATGTATCATGATGTATGTTTAGGATATGTGTATCTTGAATGTTGAATGTATTGCATCTTGGATCATCTTACTGTGATGTACTCACAAGTATACCAGAATATTCAAAAATGCTGCAATCTGTTATAGAAGGAACTCAAGCAACAACACAGAAGAAGAAGAGGAAACTTGATGACATAGTTCAAGATATGGTTGCATGAGTCATCACTTGATAGCATGGTCCTACCGAGTTGATAGATCATAATTTGCGTACTGAATAGATCAAACAAAACATGGAAAATTAACTGAAAATATGAAATATATTACAAACTTTGAAACAACCCTAAACTACTCGGAATGCCAGTCGAAATCCGACGAGCCCAGAGTCGTCGACGACATCGGAGTGGATGTCCACTCAAAGGAGGAGGAGGAGGAGGAGGAGGAGAGGACGATCGTCGACGGGCCGACGCCGTTTTTCTTCTCCTTTGCCTTCCTCGCGGCCTTCTCCTCCCTCTCCTTCTTCCTCGCCGCCGACTTCGCCCTCCGCTCCTCGCGATCCGCCTTCTTCGTCGCCTTCGCCGCTGCCTTCGCTGCCGCCTTCTTCTCGTAAAATGACTCCATCACAGCGACGTCCTCTGGGAACTGCCGCGCCCACTCGAGGCGGAAGCGCTCGTCGAGCTCCGCCTTGATGAGCCGCTGCTCGAGCTCGCGCTGGCGCTGTTGCTGCTCGCGCGTGACGGCCGGAGGCGGCGGCGCGAGCGATTCCGCATGTTCCCGCGTCCACACATCATGGAAGTTCATCGTCCGGCGGGAGCGTCCGAGGCGCCAGGCGACCGCGTCGTAGGCACGCGCCGCCTCGTGCGCTGTTTCAAACATGCATAGGCCCATGCGCTCGGCGGCGCTGCGGATCTCGGGGTAGAACGTGCCGCTTGGGCGCGCGCGGACGCCTCGGTAGCCGGAGGTCGAGCGGCGGCGGGGCGGCATCTCGTCGGGAGGCGGAGCGAGGTGGGAGGCGGAGCGAGGTGGGGGCGGCGAAACTTTTAGACAGTTTGGTGCGGCAATATTTTGTCCGGTAGTCGACGCGACAAGTTTGGCGCGCAGGCTGGCGCAAAAACGCGGGAGAGGCAAAAAGTTTTCGCGCGTCCGCTGGAGGTTCGCGCGGGTTCCCGCATGCGCCAAATCGGTGGTTGCTGTGTGCACGCAGTCATTTCGTTTTCAGACGCCTAGGCCTTCTTCAATAAATAATCGGCGGTCTATCTCTGGAACCGCTACATCTGCCATTCGACAGGACTGAGACCACACGAACACCATCATCCATGGCCGGCAACAAGACGCAGGATTCGCCGTGGGCTGATCTCCCTGAGGGAGTCGTGCAGAAGATAGGTTATATCTTCCTGTCGACGGACGACTTCGACTACTACGCCGCCTTCCGGGCAGTCTGCAGCTCCTGGCGCGGCTTCATGGAGGAGCGTTTTATACCGGCCAGCTGGATTGTTCTAGAGCACCAGTTGTCGCCAGAGTATGGGGTAGATGACGCCGCCATGTCGTTGCTGAACGTGAGAACCGGCCGCTTCCTTGAGAAGAAGATTAGTCGGGTTATTCGTAGGTGCTTTTTTGATATTCATCTGTATATGTGCGATCCTTTTTTTGCGTTCACCTCTTATACGATATGTTTTTCAAGTTTTGTTTCTCCATCTACTTTTTAACCTCGATTGAATCTTTGTCTGTTTACCTTTACTGAATCTCTGCTTCTCATATCTATCTGTTTACCTCTCTGTGTCTCTGGAAGGTACTTTTATGTCCGTAGCACAACCGGCGGCCTCCTTGTGCTTGGACAGAGGGTGCAGCCGTATAAGACACGGTTGTACAACCCCTTCTCGGGCGCTATCAAGCGCCTGAGGGTGGAGATACCGACCGAGCAGGTGGCTTCTGTCGCTGTGACGATGTTCCCGTTGTTGATGCTCTTTACATCAAACCTTTGGAACAATGTCATTCGGCGGGCGGATGAGGGCACGGAGGAAGGCAGTCGCCCTGTATTTGGTGAAGGGTGGTACATGCCGAATGACTTCACCAAACTCCGGAGCATGACTTCTTACGCCGGTGATGTTTTCGTCGCAGACAGATACGGGTCTGTCTTCTCGACTATGGCTGATGCTGCCCATGGAGATGTCCAGATGCAGCGCTCCGCACGGACCCTGAAGATGCATGCCACCGTCGAAGGACCTGTTCCGGGCTGCCGGTACCCGGAGAATCATTTTTACCTCGTCGATACTGACGGGGAGTTGTTGTTCGTTGTGAGTGGACCTGTCTACGGCGGCAGGCCCGTTGTTTACCGGGTTGATACACAGAACCGTGTCCTTCAGCCGGTCAGAGGGATCGGAAGCCGTGCTCTCTTCGTTGCTAACAATCGGTGCATCTGCGTCGATAGCGCCAGGGTACCCACGATGTAGGCCGGCAGCATCTACTATCCGGACCTATCCCATATTAGATCTTACAACTTTGAGGCTCTTGCGTGGGAAGAGGAGCCAAGGGTTGACCATAGGTATGGAGTAGGAGGATTATGGATGAATGACCTTCCTTTTGAACTCGATCGATTGCTGGTGGAGTATTGCAGAATCGTCGAGCATTCTGAACTGCAGATGGTGCCTCCTTATGGCGAATATGGTACCACCCACTACGATTACTACGACGGCTACCCGTCAGATTAGATTGATGGATCATGTTGGTCTGGTCTTGTATTCTCTGTCGTCTGTGAATTATATGCAAGTGTAAGTTGTATGGTGTGCCTGTAATACAATGGATGATCTATGTTTCAAAAAGATCATGTGTTGTACCTATTTCAATTTTGCTGTTTTCTATGTACATGTAGTAATTCTGATACGTACTCGCTTTGTAAAAATCCATGCCAACAGTGTGTGCGATCTTGACCTATCTTAGCTGTCTAGCAAATTCTTGATCATCTTGTTGCTGTATATATGATCCTATGATCTTGATAGATGTAACTACAATTTTGTTATGCCAAACCAAGACACACAAGCAAGGTTTTTCATGTAAAACATATTGGAAAAGATGTTTAGCAAACAAACAACAATCTTGTATATATGAGATGGTAAGTAATTAAATTCGTCCAAACTTATTCAAAATGCCAAATATTATTGTAGTCTAGAAGGGAATGAAAAAATAGCGATACATCGGGAAGGTGCACCCCCCTCACCTCCGACGCGGTGCACGTCTGACACCACCCGCAAGATTATGTCATCATGACACGTGCACCATTTTATCAGGGCCGAAGTGATTTGTCAATCGACTTAATGGAGCATCCAATCGGTCGCATCGTTGCAGTTCTCTGCCTGCCACGGTGGGGTAATAAGACTGGTCTGCCTAGCCTTTTTGACTATCTACCTCCACTAGTCCAAAAGGAAGAAAACTGACAGCAGTAAGTGTCATCGTTGATTTGTTAAGAGAAGCAGGTGGCACTAATGAATACAGGGTATATAAGGAGGTCTAATCGTTTCTCACTCGGCAATGTGGGACTAAACTCCAACCCGCGTCAGTCCTTGCACTACGGTTTTCTGTTGGGCCCGAAAGAGCCCATTACTTTTAATGCCCGGGATTAAGATGGGCCGCCCGAAACTACTTCACGCCCGGACGCAGCCGTGATGCGGGCGCGGGAGAAGGAGTTGGGCTGGCTTGTTGCCTGCACGCCAAGTCTTACTTTTTTCTTCGATCCTATATTCCTTTTTATTTTCTATTTAAATATTTGAACAAAATAGCTATTTTACAATTTTGAATTTTATAAAATAAATTACATATTCTTGACAGGCACCGTTGGTATAGCATGTGCAAAAATTTTGGGATCATTTGATGAGCATCGAAAAATTGAGAAATTTACGAACAACCCTTCTGGTCTCACCTAGGCCTCTTTTCCTAGCAATGTGTTTTTTCGACTTTCGTGAAACAACCTGAATTTTTTTACACATGCTAACATACACAAACTAAGACACATGTACAAGGTTTCATAGAAATTTGAATGTTTTTGAATTTTTGGTGGCCCGATCAAATTTAGGCCAAAAAATCAAGGTGTCTAGTAAGGATGCCTAGGGGTTAGGCCTTTGTGATGTGATACATGCTCCATGCTGAAACATAGCATCCTCTACCTAGAAGCAATTTAAAATGTGTCCAAGCTTTCGCACAATTTTGATTTTTTTTGAATTTTAGGTGGCCCGGTCAAATTTTGAATTTTCGCATGGGCTTGAGACCTCTCTCTGGGGTGGCTAGAAACACCTTCACCAACTTGTGGTTGTGTGACTCAGCAGTTGGCCAACATGATCCCACCCACTTGATCATTTTGGCCAGGTGATGAGTCACACAACCACAAGTGGATTAGCGAGATTCTAGCCAACCTAAATAGGTCTAGATCCCATGCAATGTTGGCATCGGCCCACATTTGCAGGGCACAAGTTTCTTGGTGGAGTACGTATTAGAGCATTTGCCCTCCATGCAGGGCACAAGTTTCTTCTTGGTGGCCAACATGATCCTACCTACTTGCTAGCTCTAGCTATAATTTTGAGTCTGCCAAGCCATGACACACACTAGCCTGTGGCAAATGTGGGGCCATGCCAACATTGCATGGGGTCTAGACCTCTCTGGGCTGGCTAGAACCACCGTCATCAACTTAATGGTTGTGTGAGTCACTACACCTGGCCAACGTGATCCCACACTTGATAGATCTAGCTATACGAGTGTTATGCCAAGGCATGACACACACTAGCTTGTGGAAAATGTGGGGCCATGCCAACATTGCATGCATGCATGGGACACCTCTCTAGGCTAGATAGAAACACCTTCACCAACTTGTTGTTGTATGTGTCATCACACCTGGCCAACATGATCCTACCTACTTGCTAGATCTATCGATAATTTTGAGTTTGCCAAGCCATGACACACACTAGCTTGTGGCAAATTAATGTGGTGAATTTTTATGATGTGAAACTAGGTCGATGTTGTAACATGGCATACAACCACAACTTGGTTAAAGTGTTTCTAGCCAGCTAAGAGAGGTATATATCTCATGCAATGTTGGCATGGGTCCACATCTGCCACAAGTGTGTGTCATGGCTTGGCATAGCACTCTTATGCTTAGATGTATCAACTGGGTGGGATCATGTTAGAGCTTGGTGGGACAAGGTGCAATCAATAACATTTTTGTTAGAGCTTAGTGGGATCTTGCATAGCACACTTCAGTTTGTATCCGTTTTAGCTTCATGCAAGTTTTATGGTTCTCCTGTACTCCATCTGTTTCAAAATATAAGATGTTTTAGATTTGTGAAGCAAATGTATCTAGACTTGTTTTAGTTTGTAGATTCACTCCAAACTTGAATGAACCTACACACTAAAATAAGTATAGATACATTTCCTTCACAAATCTAAAACATCTTATATTTTGAAACGGAGGGAGTAGATGTTAATAGTGCCAACCGAATTATGCCCTCAGTACGAATTTTTGGGTCCTTTATACTTCCTTCGTTTCACAATATAAACCTTTTTAGCAAGCTGTTTTAGTTTGCTAAAAAGCCTTACATTTTGGAATGGAGGTAGTAGTACCTTTTTTATAGACGAGTGCGGGGTTTAGCAGCAGTATATACGTCAGCAGCAAGTGCTGCAGAAGATCCTGGCGCTGAAGATTGTACAGGTGCAGAATATTCCTGGGCACCAGCGCTCAACGACGTGCCAATTGGATCTCCTGGCGAGGCGTCACTCCCGAAGCCGTCAGAAGAACCACGGGGAAGAGCTGGGCGGGAGATCCGCGCGTACACGCGTTGGTGGGGACCACTGGAAAGACGTGTTAGGCTCCCCATGGCCGCCATAGTTACGCGCAGAACGCGACGCAAAGGAGGGCCCAGACCTTGGGGACGTGGCGTGAGGGGACTGGCGCGGATCGATACGCCCAGGTGACGGCGAGTCAGAGTCTCGGGGGCGGATCCGAGGCAGATTTTGCCCCCGTATCATGCTCAGAGTATGTGTTTTCTTGGCTTGTAGCGGTGTTTCCTTCAGCCTCATTATCTGACGTGTTGTCATCAGTATTTTTGGCAGAATTTTGCGTGACTAGTTCGGTACAGCTTGTGGGCAGGGTGTCAGCTGTGGCCTGCATAGGATCAACAACAGGAACAATCGGCACATATATATTGTTCATTAGTATGCACACCCATAGTTGTTTCTACCGAGGAGGGATTGTCTGAAGGAAGCAAAAGAATTTCATCATGGAGACGACGACCCGCAATTTTGATGAAGTGTAGCAAAGGGAAAAACATTTTCATCAAAAACTACATCCCTTGACTCGTAGACATGGCCAGAAGTACTATCAAGGCATTTTACTCCTTTGTGACGAGGACTATACCAAAGAAATACACACCGTTTTGAGCGAGAGGAGAAACGCTGGTGAAGATGTTTCTAGCTAGCGTAGAGAGGTCTAGATCCCATGCAATGTTGGCATCGGCCCACATCTGCCACGAGTGTGTGTCATGGCTTACTCAGATGTATCAACTGGGTTTGATCATTTTGGCCAGGTGATGAGTCACACAACCACAAGTTAATGAGGGAGATTCTAGCCAACCTAAAGAGGTCTAGATCACAAAGCTAAAAACTCTTATATTTTGAAACTGTATAATGTAATTCCCATTCATTTATATGTCTGGTCCGTTACTATTTTGGCGAGCGTTGTATTTTAAGCATACGCACTACAACTAGGCCTATGAACATTGCTCATCAAATCCACAAATTGGCAAACATAAACAACCCAAACTTTACATTAATTACACTCGTAAATTAAGAAAAATGACAAAATTAAACAACAGTCATGAAACATTCTTCTGACAAAAACACAACGCCAGCTTTGCGTAAAATTTTTAATGGTATACCAACATTCGCCAGGGAATCGGTAGTACGAATTTTTGTTTCGTGAGTTTTCAAGAATCTACCAGCATCTCCGCGATCTCAAGAACTCTGCTTTTTACCTTGTAGAGTTTGTTTGTCTTCGACAGAATAATTTCTGCAACATTTATCCTTTCCTATAATAAAATATTAGCAGGGTTAATAAGGTCACATGCTGGTGTATATAAATATGCAAATGCCAAATAGAAATTTTGAATACCTGCGAGACTACATCTGTAAATTTATCTCCGTCAAAATGCTCCCTACAGCGTAGCACGAACAATCCACACGAGTTTCTGATCACAACGAATCTAAATTTGAATAACAGTACTAACACATCAAAAGAAATGGCATTAGTTCAACCAGAAACTCACGCATCATTTTTCCGTGGTGTTTCGCAGCTTAGGATCTCCCAATTGGAAACATCATAAAACTTATAACCCGTATATTTGTTAGCCACTTCTATGTCTTTCGAAATTTGCTCTCTCTATGAAACAGAGAGTTTTAGTGTAATGCTTGGAGTAACCATATCATCGCTAAATGTATAGAGAGAAAACATACCTGAGCTTCGACAATTTTCTGGACCCTTTTAAATTCAAACAGCGAGTCAAGTACTTGAAATTTCTTCTTTGGACTATTCAAGACGACACAGCACCAGTGGCAATCGTTTATATTCAATGCGAAATATGCCTACCAAAAAGAGACAAGTGTTATCACATTACATAATCTGCTTTATACTCTGCATTTTCTTGTACAAACAGTACTTACTTTATCAACACGAAAGTATTCTTTCATGCATCTTGCAGAGCATCCTGATATATCATACACCTTTTCTGATTTTTTGTCCATGACTTCTTTCTTATGCTGGGATCTAGTTTTTCTTCTTGGTGGAGTACGTATTCGACTGTTTGCCCTCCATGTAAGGCATAAGTTTTGGTCATCCCCCAGTCGAAGAGACAATTCTTCCATGTAAGCACCTATAACCTACAAAAAAAATTATATTGTGTGACAAACGATCCTTCTTGTTTGTATAAAATAACAAAACTATGGTACTTGGACTTACATTGCTACGCAGCCATAATTTATCAAGGATCACACTAATGTGGTTGGCAGTGACCTCAGTATCGTCCTTGTAATTATAGACACTTTCATTGCAAAAATCTTTATTATTTTTTGTTGTTTCAACGTACAACACTGCAACATCTATTTGTTGCGGTGTTAAACCGTCCAGTACTTCTATGTCTTCGAAAAGAACTGCATACATAGAAACAAATGTTTAATACGTGTATGTAACTGTTTTAATTTAATACATACACAACCATGCAATTCAATGATGTTGCACTACCTTTTCTAACATCGTTTTTTGGTTTTTTACCCTTTTTGTCCGCCGACCTGAGCTTGCGCTTCTCGCCAACGGCTTCTGTCTTCTCACCATTAATAGCTTTCTGGCAAACGGTATGTAGGCTATTAAACAAGTCAAATGATCCATTCGACAGATTGTCTCCTATCTCACCCGTTTTTCCTCCCTGCCCCTTTTTCAATGCAGCTGTGAATGCTTCTAATGGAATCGGCTCTGGGTCCGGTCGCGTCGGTGAAGGAACCCTACCATCAATTAGTATTGGTGACGCTTGCGTACTGCCGAGTTTCGATGGTGCGGTGTGGCAAGCATCAGTAGCATTCCTTTCCTTCTTGTCTGTGGGTAACATGAATATGTCACCTTCAACCTCTTTCCCCTTACTATTTGAATCCTTCTTTAAATTAGAGTCATGTGCAATGTCAAAGGGATTACTTTCTGGGGTGTCTGGACGTTCCATGAAATCTTTTGGCGTATATTTGGTGTTAGTAGAGGATATTCCTTCACCATTCTCTACCTCCTCCTCTTTATTGTCATTATCAGACATTTTTTCTTTAGAAGGTCTATACGCGACTCCTGCCGAGTTCATCATAACAAGAAGTTTCTGTAAGATTGAAAATAAATGAATCATCATGTCATGTTTTAAAAAAAGCATTTGTTTAACTCAGAGCAGATGACACATAGGGTGTATCACCTTAGCACAAGCTTCTGTGAAGACCTCCATCTTTCTATCAAAGGTTTTTTCAATTGTTCTATCAATATGCTCTGTTAGTTTGTTCGTCATTTGTTCCAACATGACTTCTCTCATTCCTTTAGCCCTGCTGGATGTAGAACCTCCTTCCTTCTTCCTGTAGGGCCCTCTACTACGTTTCTTACCAGATGCAATTTCGGGTGTATGGAGAACCTCTTCTCGATGCTTTTGAGTTATGTCATCGTCAATCTTCAAGATATGTGTATATAAACCAATTAATATTGACAACCTAGAACCATTAGCAGAAAAAAAATAAGTCACGATATCACTTGTATTTACGTACCTTGCCCAAAGCACGACCCTTTAATTCTAAGGCGTCTCTCGCCGAAGCCGCATCTTCCGTCCAGTTCCTCATCAATGGCCTTCCGGACGTATACTCGGCGCCATCTGGGAGTATCTTATCATAGTACAGATACTTCAAATATCACAACAAAATTAGATTAAAACAAAGAAAACTGTATTGTAGATAATTATATACTCCCTCCGATTCAAATTATTTAACTCAGATTTGTCTAGATTTAGATGTATCTAGACATGTTTTAGTGCTAGATATATCCGAATCTAGACAAAACCAAGTCAATAAGTTTGAATCGGAGGAAGTATGTAAGTTGAGAATGGAATTTACCTGTAACAAGATGGTGCTGCCTGTCGGCCATTGCTTCGCTTCATATGCGTTGCCTACTTGTTTTAGGCTAGCAATGAGGTATGTCCGTACATACTCATTGAAATTCAGCTTTTTAATGCGACCCACATCTTCTACCAGTGCATAGTATTGTTTTGGGACGATCTTCTGGTTCTGTGGGGCAAGGACTGTCCCAATCAGAACCAGAACCACCTTGCGGATAAAGTCGTCATCCGCAACTTTATCCTTGATGACATCGGCGATTAGATCATCAATTACAAGATTACCTGTCTTTTTGCTTACAAAGCTATCAGGTATACGGTTCTTTGCGTCATCAGCTTCCTCATAAAGAATGCTCGATATATCCAATCCATGATTTTTTTAAACCATAGATGCACTCAACGTCCACTCCCGTAAGGGATATTTCACCATGATTCTTCTGTACATTAAATTTTTCTGTCTTTGGATCAAATTTTTGTGCAATAATTTGATCACCAGACATCTTGACTTCATTGGGGGAATCTCAAGCATGCACTGCAAGTCGGTTTCTCCAATTTTGGCACGTTGTGCCGGTGTCATACTTTTCACGAAATGACACCACTTCTCAACAGCACAACACATTTCTCCGATTTCGTCCATTCTGTTGAAAAATAACTATATTTATTTAGGTGTTTTGTTGGCATCCGAAGAAATAATACTATTCATAACACACATAGACTATAAGATGGATAACACTAAGAGTACGTTATACTACACCATGTCAGGTAAATCGATCTCTGGACGCGCCTAACTACCGATAAATCGAGAGCGGGATTTTAAAATTGTTTACACATATATACAATTACACATAAAGAGTTTACACACATAGTTTTTCTGTAGTGCATGTGTTTATAGACCTTTTATTGCAAATATATATGAACAATATTACACATAACCAGCTAAATTGAATAACAACAGGAGAATCAAACGTCTTGTTTCTTTTATCAAAAGGGACTTATATACATCATTAGTTTTTAAACACCAAACCAGCTAAATTGCATATCAACACCGCATGTAGACCTGAGATGCGATGTCTAACACACAGAACCAATTAACACAAGAAAATTATAGCAGAATTAATAGGCAACATCATGCCAAACGATTTCCCGCCCTTAAACAGAGCCCAACAACTAGAATTCTTAGCGAAGATCCACTAACAATTCTTCGACATAATGGCGACTACCCTTGGACGGAAAATCTAACGACTAAACAAACGGATCCATATGGATCGAGCTCTAATCGAAGTTCTGCTGAACTTAGAACTAGTAATACTGTATGATAAATCCACAGTGCGTACAAAAATACCTGCAACGGTAGTGCGTGTGCTGCGATTATTCAGCTCCTCAAAAAAAACGGTGTGTCCTCTATGTAGCTCTCACGTAGGGCAGGAAGAAAAGAATTCAAATCTCGTCGTTGGCGGCGATGGGCGGAGTCGAGGCGATCGAACAAGAAAATCCCTCTGATAAGATGTGCCCCTTTGTGTGCACGTACAACGTGGGATGTGTGCGTGGTGGGTGGGTGGGGCCTGTGGGGTTTAGGGTTTAGGCGAGTCTGTATGTCGGTCGGCCTCCAATTGTGCAATCAGACAATCGTGTCTATGTATGCTTCTAAAGAGTAGGCCATGTTTGGATATGTCGTTTGAGAGAACTCGTTTCCCTTATCCTCACGTAACTGTGTAATAGACTAAAACTCTGTTTGGCTTCGGCCCCCAAAATGGAAATAAGTAAAAATGGTTTCCACAAAGCCAGCAGAGACTACACCGAAGTTTATCTCCAGGTTCGCCAGACGACCCTTGGCAGGAGGCTTCATAGGCAGACGTACATGGCGAGCTGGCCAGGCAAGGCCGACGCGAAGACATCGCTGGACGAAGAGCTCACGCTGACGAGGAACATGGGGAGGAAGACGAGTTATGCACCAGCGCCACCGTCATCAAACGCGCCGCCGCCGGACGCAGAGCTCACGCTGACGCCGGGAACATGGCGTTGCTTGAGGAGGACGCGCTGCCACAAAACCAGGAAAGCTGCATCGTGATTTTCTCCGGGGTCGCCATCACGTCCAGGATTGCCGGTGCTCCGGGATGCAATCGTGTAGGTGTGTCAACGACATATGCATTAGCGTTGCTGCCGGCGCGCTGGTGTTCACGGCGGTGGCCACCTTGAGAGTCTTTCCGCTGCTCTGCGAAGCTTTGTCGCTGTTAATTCTCTCATGTCATCGCTGTCGCCATTAATTGTCATGTCAGTCTCGCGTCTCTGCCTCCATCCAAAAACCAATTTTACAATTTCCTGAACCAAACATGGATTTCGGTGTGCCTATTCTTAACTGAAATTTTGGCAAAACTGGTTTTCCTAAAATCAGCTTAAAACTCGTTTTACAAAAACTAGGAGCTAAACTTCCGTATCCAAACAACCACTATGAGTGGCTAACCAGTGCATGAGTGGGTCTACACGTGGCTTCGTACATCGAAAGTAGTCATTATTAGTGCATCGAATGTTACTTACATAATCACGACAAGGTTTGTGCCGTGAATAAATTTGGAATTACAATGTTTCATAGTAACACATTAGGAATATTTGAAGAGAATATTAAAAATGTATACATTTCTAGGTTCGAAGGGAGAATATTAAATATGTATACATCGCTAGGCCAAAAATGTCAACTCGTCGGAATAATAATGTTCTTACATATAGCGATGAAATAGATAAATAATTGTTCCAGGACAGCTACAAATGAATAAGCATTAATCTTAAGAAACAAGGAGCTAGATGATGTCGATGATAAACATAATGTTCAGGCCAACTTGTTTTCTGGTCCTAGGAGTAATGAGCAAGGCTTGTCCAACTTGTAGATCATCTTCTTTCGTATGAAAATCCCTCCATGCCTTTTTGTTGAATATCAGCCGGCCATCGTTGTCAATCGTGTAGGAAATGTTGCTGACTTCGAAATCTCCAACCCGCAGCCCAACCAAGCCTTCCTCGGTAATGTTAAGGCCGTCAAAAAAAAATTTAGGTAGTTTTTGTGATGCCGTCGTGGATGATGAAATCAAAAGAGTAACGATGTGAGACGATTGCCACAAGTTATGCACATATAAGGAGGAATAACATAATTATAACTACCCCTCCGTCTCAAAATAGATGTCCTAGGTTTAAATTTGGATGAATCTATATACTAAATTGTGTCTAGATTTGTCCAAATTTTGACAATTTTTGACAAAATTGAGACATCTATTTTGAGACAGAGAGAGTACGAGGATAACATACCATGTTGTGTTTCGCAAGATTGGTGCGTGTTAAACGGGTTACTAATGGGACCCCAAGAATAGTACTTCCTGCATGTATAATATTTAAGAGGTGCCCATGCTCATCTTCGCTCAGTTTGCATACTTGGGAGATGATGGTAGAGTCATATGGGTCTTTCTCGCCAACGCTGAAATAGACAATACTGATACTCGGTGTTTTTCCTCCCAACGAAAACACAATCATTTGATCTCCCCCAAACACATGGTTCTGTCTAACGAATTCTTTCCATCCATCACCACCCATGCGGGTCAAAGCCTTATCTTTCACCACATCAACTTCATATGCACGCCCAAGTGCTAGAAAGCGCACACTAGTCTTCTCTTCTACATATTCATTGAACATGAACCTTGCATTACACGGAATAATCTACGCACAATTAACGGAATATACACACGTTTAAGAAAAGGTAGAGCGCTTCCAACAAAGGTTACATGATAGCAATAGTGCAAGGAAAAAATAGTGTATTTTGTACCAATGAATCTTCAAACTCTTCATACATAAAGACACTAAATAATAACCCCGAGGTCAAGGAGTCGCACACACTCTTGCATTTTCCACACAACACCATGTCTCCTAAAATAATAACATAATCATATAAATCCATTACACACGTCATAAACTAGTACATATGTCAAAAACATCAGTCATGCACATGTTCAACAAATACAAATAATATACAGTGAAAGATCTACATAAATTAATATATTGTATACTATGTAGTTCATCTAGACAATGAAATCAAAGCTAGCCTACAAATTTAATGTAAACGTACGAGCAATAGCGAGTCTAGGGCTCACGGACGGTGGCGGATCGACATCACGAATGGGAGCAGAGACATCGAGAGAAGATGGACGTGGGGCGGCAGCGAGAGGAGAGGATAGGCGTGGCGGTGGGACGAGTAAACCTATTTATGCGTTTTATAGGAAACTAATGTTGAGCCAGAAAGGCCGGCGCATGACGCTTCCATCGGCAGAATCATGGGCCGCCTTGTAGGCAGCTGACGAGTTGGCCTATATCCTTTCCATTCTGCTCATCCGCTAGCGCTATACAACGGGCCCAGATATGATTTTATTATTTTCCTTTTCTTTTTCTTCTATTTGTCCCTATTTTCTTACTTCCGTACTTCATAGTCCCTCCGTTCCGTTTACATTCATATCACAAAACTAAAACGTCTTAAATTTTGGAACGGAGTATGTTGGCATGGAGAATTATTTGTATACATGGCATTTTGAACTTAATAATCGAGCATTCACGTAGATGTATGAACACATGTTGTGTATGTTTAAAAAATTGAAACCGGTATGAAAATAGGATAACATAATTCGGGTGTCCACTAACAGAGCAAGTGCAACATTCGATATGAAAAATAACTACAGGGCATCATGAGGAAAACGGGTAACAAACAAGAAAGCTCATTTATAGTAGGCTTGGTACAACAAGAACAACATCCTGACACCCAATCTAAGTGTAGGCTCCTTGTCCATGAAATTCTTCCAGTTACTCAAATAGAGATGGCCATCCTTGTTTGAAATGGAGTATGACCCCTGCACCATTGTGTGAGGATAACACACAATGGTCATGCCACCTTCTTTGTCCATCGTATTTGGGACAAGACGTTTTGGGATTTTCTGATTTAAAAATAAAGTAGCACGACACCAAAAGAAGTTGTCAGTTAAACTTGGAATGGAACTGAAACGATTGGTCACTAAGAGCAAGGAAAATGGCAAACGTGGGCGCGAATTTGTGAAATGCGAGAGCAAGCCAGAGGAGGGGAAGGTTAGATCTAAGTTCTTCAAGTCCATTTGTTGATTTCGTTTGCCAATTTTGGTTCTTCCCCAGATTTGGGATTTGAATCAGGGTTCATCTACCCATCCAATTTCAGGATCTGAAGAATTGTAGGCATTTTGAGTGGATGGATGAGTACATTGAGAGGATTAAACAAGAGGGCGCAGTTGATCGGAAGGGGGGCGCATCGATTGAGCTCAATTACCCTCATAAGGTCGAGGGCTTGGGCTATGAAATCATTGCTACGACGGGTGATGCAGAAGTTAAGGGAGAACTTAAGAAACTCAACAAGCAGTTAAGGCAGATTATCGATCTGAACAAGCAGGCGGACATGATGAATGTTGTATTTTATTTTTGTGCAGTTGCTCTTGGGTTGGTCTATCTGCTGATCATTAAGCAGTAGACACTGTAATAAGTGTATCAGTTAGCTTCCTCATGCTTTGCACGCCCTGAATAAAAAGCATCACGAATTTGCCAAGTTTTCTCCGTTTGCTTCTCTTTATGCACAGGTTCATGTAACAAAATACTCCCTCTGTCACAAAATATATGTCTTAGGTTTTTCAAAATTTGGATGAATCTATATACTAAATAGTGTCTAGATTCATTAAATTTTTAACATATTTGAGACATCTATTTTGAGACAGAGGGGGTAGATAAAAACATTTTGTACGCTGGTTCTTGCTTTTCATACATGGCTTGGCAATATCACTCTTATATACTTAGATGTATCAACTGGGTGGGATCATGTTGGCCAAGTGTCGAGTCACAAAACCACAAATTGATTATGGTCTTTCTAGCCAACCAAGAGAGGTCATCATAATTTCTTGGCATATAGTGTTATACTAAGATCTATTAACTAGGTAGATATTTCTCAAAAAAATTTAACTAGGTAGGATTATGTTGGCCAAGTGTTGACTCATTTACAACAACAAGTTGATGAAGGAGTTTCTGGCCAGCCCATGAAATGTTGGCATGCGCGCCCATATTTGGCGCAAAGTGTCTCATCATGTCTAGGCATAGCAGTCTTAAACTTAGATCTATAAAGTAGGTAGGACCATGTTGGCCAAGTGTTGACTCATATGCTACAAGTGTGTGTCATAGCACTCTTATTCCAATAATACAACCGGCTTGCTGTCTATAAGGTTATTTATAGTCAGCTTATATTCAAGTAGTACAATAGTTATCTTCAAATATCTACTACTTTATACATATATGGCCCACTCACATACTCACATAGTGTCTCGGAGCACACGCAAGAGCTGGCTATTGCATGAGAGCCCATCTCTTTTCTCTCACCTTTTCTCTCCCATCCAACTAAGCAAAACTATACTAGTTTAAGCCTTATAGCCAGCTGACTATGACTTATTGTACTTGCTCTAAGAGCCCATCTCTCTTCTCTCTTCTCTCACCTATTCTCTCTCATCCAACTAAGCAAAACAATACTAGTTTAACTCTTATAGTCAGCTGACTAAAATTTATTGTACTTGCTCTTAGATATCAACTCGTTAGGATCACGTTGGCCAAGTGTTGAGTTACACAACCACAAGTTGATGAAGGAGTCTCTATCCGACCCAAAGAAGCCTATAGAATTGGAGTGAATCTACGTGATGAACTGACCCCACCTGTGGGCCGGTCCTGAGATTTCAGGGCCCCGGGGCGAAACTAAAATTTTGGGCCTCCTTCCTAATTTTTTTTGATATACAAGAATGAAATGATGAAGAATAAATACTTCAAGTATACCCATTTGCCGTGATGGACTCCAAATTTGAAACATATGTGTATGTCCAGCAAAGTAGAGCGCTCAATCTAGCCCAATAGAAAACTCAAAATTGCTAATTTTTTTAATCTTTTTTAAGATCTATTATAGCCTATATATGCAGCACATATCTGGGGAGGGGCCCCCCAAAATTTTGGGCCCGGGGCGGCTGCCCCTCCGGTCCCCCACAAGGGCCAGCCCAGACCTGTCAGCGCGGTTAGCCAACATCCTTATACATTACAAGAAAAGAAAATCGCCAGTTCCTCGACCGCATAGTGGCAGTTCCTGCCGTCTCCTCGCCTCCTTGTTCCGGCGTAGTGCTTCCCTCTTCGAATCCTCCTATCCTTGTTCTTCTCCTTGTTCTTATCCTCGTCATCTCCTAGTCTTCTTTATTCCTTGATAGGAACGCATGGCGAGCAGCCGACTGAAGGTGAACTGGTCCGATCTCCCGGCCGACGGACCACTTGCCAAGATCGGCGAATCCTTCCTGGAGAACGAGGAGTACGTCGATGCCTACGCTGCTTGTCGGAGAGTCTGCGGCGATTGGTGCCGCGCATTAAAAGAACCCAAGTTCCATCTCAACAACTAGATCCTGGTATATCACACACTTCTAGACGTCGGCGACTTCACGTTCCTCAACCTCGTCACAGGTCGTTGCTTCACGACGAATCTAATGGAAGTTCAGCGCATGTTCACAATTCATCCGATCAACATTCATTTGTTATTATGATACAAAGTTATTCTTAAACATGCATGTTTAATTGTGTACTCCCTCCGTCCACAAATAAGTGTACTTCTAGCTTTGTCCTAAGTCAAATTTTACTATGTTTGACTAACTTTTTAGAACAATGTACTAACATTTATGACACTAAATTGATATCTTTAGATTTATTTTTAAATCTGATTTTATAATATGTCAATTTAATATAATATATGTTCCTATATTTCTCTATAAAGTTGGTCAAATTTGGTTATGTTTGACTCAGGCAAAAGCTAGATGTACACTTATTTGCGGACGGAGGGATTAGGTTCTTAAACATGCATGTTCTTGAACATTCTTAAGCAAAATTTAATTGTATAGGTTCACTCATTTAGGATATATATATCTAGTACATTTTGAAATATCTAGAAGCTCTGTCTTATATTAGTGAACAAAGAGAGTATTTTCCATTGTACATATATCTTAGGGCTAACTGTTCTCTTCATCAAAAGGATCTACTTCATCGGTGTTTATCGTGGCATCGTCGTTATTGCTCAGAGGGAAGAGCCACACAAGATTCGCCTTCTGAACCTACTCACCCGTAAGTTCAACACTGAGTTTTAGTCGCAGATACCATTAAATCTTGTGGCATCTGTAGCCGTCACGAAGTCCCCCATGATGGTGTTTGTTTCCACACGTTATGAGAATTTTATTGCTTGGGCCGATGAGGCCACCCCGACAGGGGATTTCAATGGAGTATTTGGACAAGGAATTTATCCGTCCGACGTGCGATGCATTACCCCATTCCGTGGTGAAGTGTATAAAGTATAGGATGGTGGAGACATCATGTCGACCAACATCCAGGTGGAGCAGCGCGCGAGCACAGTCAAGATGACCAGAATAATTTCAGGTCCAGTCTTTGAAAAGATAAGCGGAGCCTACAAGTTCTACCTTGTGGAGTCAGAAGGTGATCTGCTTCTTGTGTTGGGTGGGATTTTCGCCGAAGGTCAACCGGTGCTTTACCGGGTGGACACGGAGAAACGCTGTCTCGAGGCTGTAGGTGACATTGGCAGCCGTGCCTTCTTCATTCATTTTAACCGGTCGATCTCCGTCGACACTAGAGTGCACCCTAGTACAGACCTAGCCGGTTGCATCTACTACGCGGATCTTTCTTATATCAGAGCGTACAATCATGATCTTAAGGCCTGGGATGGGGTACCAAGACTTGCAGATGGCTATGGTCGACATGATCTAGAACGTTCACCGAGGCCTTACCGTCTCGATGAGATACTGGCAGCACATAGCAGACGGGGGGAGTTCAATGAATTTCTCCTGCAGGACACGGGAGCGGACGCCGATGAAATATATAGGGCTGAATAGCCTATGTTATTTGCTCAATCGCTAGCGTGTTCAGATCTTTTCGAAGTAATAAATTGCAATGTATTTATTTTTAGTACTTTCAGAATTCAGTGTGGTAGCTTTCAGAATTCTATGTGACGGCTTTCATAATTATGTGTAAGTACTATCTTTTAGCTTTACTCTTAGAACTCAAGTTGTGATTACTGATTCAGAGTCTCACCTGTTGTGGTTTTTGCCTTAGTTTGAAAGAAGCACCGGAAATTAAAAAAAAATTCAAGAAATAGTGGAACTAAGTTGATGATGGAGTTTCTAGCCATGATGCTCCTAAATTTGACCTAGCCATGATGCTTGTGACAGTTCTAACTTATAAATTACAGTACTATTCTATCATCACATAAGCACTAAGTTGATGAAGGACTTTCTAGCCAACCTATAGAGATCTATAGGCTTGGCTAAGGACTTTGAATTCATCAACTTAGTGATTACTAAGTTGGCTAGAAACACTTTGTGGCAATTGTGGACACATGACAACATTGCATGGTCTGCATGTTGATTTCACAGATGATTAATAAGGAGCTTGAGGCCAGCCGAGCTACCACGGAACCAAAACACAAAGATGTCACCATCTCTCATATCAAACTTGTTCACAACCTCCATCCACTTTGATGTTATCATGGCACCTCCACATTTCAGTTTTCCTCTAGTGTTTGACTTGGCCATCACCATTTTAACTTTTGCAACTTCCATATTGTTACAAAATACTTGAATGTTTGCTGGTAGTTCAATATATGGAACAATATGCTCCATGGTGAAGCTCCTCGAAAAGTACTGCATATAGATTACACCAATATATACATATAAATGTCAGTACCTAATAGTAGTAATGTAACATTTTGAAAAATTGTTACTAGTTCAAAAAATTTACCATTTTTGCTTTGCCTTTCAAGGTGTTTGATTTATTTATGGTGCATACATAAAATGGTCTTTTTGGGAGGTTCTTATCAACTCCATACTTTAGTACATTAATTTTGGCATCATCCATCGCCACACGGTTGCCATAATGGCAGAAACATTCAAATTCTTTCTCGAACTTTATTCCGGGACCTGCATGTAACAAATACATACATAAGCAGCAATATTACAACTGCATTGATTTTTTTAATTTTACATTACATACCTCTTATATGCAGAGGTTTATGCAACTTAAGAGCCGCACGAGCATGACGAGTGCGAGCATACTCCTCCACCTAACCAGAAAGTGCCATGTACACAAACTTTTTGGAATAAAGTAATCTATATTCTACCACCTCTTATTTTAGATACTTGAACACGGTTTGCATGTTTATAAACACGCGTGATATTCCAAAGCACCGAGTAGTGTCCATTAGATAATACTCCCTCCGTTTTAAAATATAAGTTGTTTTAGTTTTGTAAAGCAAATGTATGTAGACTTCTTTTAGTATGTAGGTTCACTCAAGTTTGAAGTGAATCTACACACTAAATTAAATCTAGATACATTTTGTTCACAAAACTAAAACATCTTATATTTTGAAACAGAGGAAGTACAATTTTCTTAATAGTACATATAGATCTGACACGACATGCTTTCAGTGCTAACATATAATAGAGTGTTATTGTACTAGTTCATATGTAGATCCGATCTACACAATTATGATCGTAATGCATTTTTAAAATGTGATCGTATTTCTTCTAGATCTGATGAAATTTCTGTACATCACTCGTTCTAGATTTTCATATAGGAGTTGGCGAAAACATACCTGATCCTTGAATCTCTGATCCATGAACCTGTGTCGTCGCAGGCGTTGAATACTGGAGGCGGTCCTCGATGGAATTTTTGAGGTTGTTGTCGTGTGGAGGCGCTCGTGTGAGGAGGGATAGGAGGCGAGTCGTGGGCGAAGGCGACCGTGGAGTGACTAAATAGTAAATACCTAACGCGTCTACGCCGTCATACCCGCGCGTGTTTGCTGGGCGCGGTTGGGCCGGCCCAAATAAGAAAGCAGCCGCTGCAGTGATAACACGAGAACAGGAACAAGAGCTGGGCTGGGCTAAGTCTGCGTATTTTAGAATGTGTAAAAAAATTTGAGGTTATTTCGTGAAGGAAAGAGGGTCAGGTGAGACAAAACAGGCTTTTTGTAGATTTGTCATTTTTTGGAAAAAGAGGTTCAGGTGAGACAAAACAGGCTTGTTTGTAAATCAACAACTATATGAAAAAGAAAAGAAGAGCAAAATAAGGCTACAATAGGGCAACGCAACCAGCCAGCACAATTTGGCAACAAATCAAAGAACCCTCCCTCTCCCCCTCCCTCCTTTCTTCCTTTGTCTACCTCTGCCAGGCTCACCTCATTCATTCCTTTTTGCCCAATTTGGTAGCAAATCTATACCAACATCTATTTCTCAATTCCTTAACTATTTCCCTTGAACCTTGCCGAAATAGGAAATCCCGCCACACACCAGCATGTACAGAAACAAATGTAGATAGTAAGCATCTAGAATGTAGAAACATAACAAGCAACTAATTAAGCAAGGTTCAACAAAAACTAATTAAGCATCTAAAATGCAGAAACATAACAAGCAACTAATTAAGCAAGGTTCAACACAAACTTGATAAGGAAGAGGTTCAACACAAACGCTGCTAAGCAGCCAACATAAACACAGTTCAAACAAAAGCATCCTGCTTAAACCAGCAGCAGCACACACAAACAGGCACATCATTGCCTCCTCGCCGCCTCCTCCCGGTCCCGCTCCTCCCTGTCCCGCTTCCTCTGCTTCCTGCTGCACATACCCTGAACCTTCGGTGGCTTGGGCTTGGGAGCATGGACACGACCGGCCTCGATAGCTCGGTTCAGTTTGTTCCTGAGGAAGATGCCATAGGCCATGTGATTGGCCCTAAAGCCGTGGACATTGACAGTTTCCCCAACTTTGACACGGCCAGATCCACAGCCTTCAGCATGCTGCAGGATGCTTTGGAAGTCCATCTTTATGCTCCTTTTGCAGAAGGGGCAGCTGTTCATGCCATCAGTCCAGGGTTGTCTCCAGAACCGGTTAAACCCACCCGCTTTAAGCTTTTTGAGAGTGGCCCTGGTCTTCCTTTGACACGAGTCGACATCGCTGTCAACATCATTAGTAGCCTACTGAAATATACAAAATACACATGTGAAGCAAATATGTAGAAACTGCAACTAAAATTGAATGCTTAACAAAGGAAGCATAACAATCTCCAGCTAGCAATAACAGAAAGTAACCAAGGGATCAAGTAGATAAACCACTTCCGTCGGTCAATAAGCTAGCATTAATCCATAGAAATGAAAACAACAATCCACATATCCACAAATATTAATCGATTATGTCCATAATCGAACCCTAGCTAGCAATAATCCACAGATCCACAAATATTAATCGATTCTGTCGATAATCGAAGCCTAGCTAGCAATAATCCACAGATCCATTAATTACACATCAATCGTAACAGATAACAAACGAATCTGACGCTAAGTGAAAACCCTAGGCCCCAATCTTAACATACAACAAACGAATCTGACGCTAACCGAAAACCCTAAGACCCAAGCAGATAATCCATTAATTGGAACTTACCTCCTCCTCGTCGTCGATGATGTTCTCGTCACAGGCCGGCGGCGGCATGATGAGCTCGACCTCCTCGTCGTCATCCTGCGGCTGCTTCCCAAGATTGTACGCACAAGTACTGATAGCGGCGGGAGCCAATGAGGGACCGATCGGCCGGCCTTCAGCAATGGCCTCCGCTTCATCTTCCGCATCTGCTGCGGCTTTGATTAAAGCCCTTGCGGCATTTTGTGCCTCCTCCGCGGCTCTGGCCGCCTCCATCGCGGCTCTGGACACCTCCTCCGTGGCTAACGCCAGCATCGCGGCCTTCTCCTTCGCTACGGCGACAGCGTCGGATGGGTGCTCCATCGCCGGAATGGGAAGTGCAGCGGAAGCGGAAGGGGAGAGGGTTTTTTCCTGGTCGGCGGAGAGAGGAGTGGGAAGGGTAGTGGGTAGGGGCCTAGGGGGAGTTGGGAAGAGGTGGCGTGATGGAGTGAATGAGGGGAGGCGGAGAGAGACAGAGAGATGGGCTGTATATGGTGAGACGCCGACGTTTCGTGCTCCCGCAGTTCACACATGTACGGTTCAGCAGCATACGCATGCGCACCTGCTCGCACAGTGCACCGCGGACCTGCGGTAGTAGCTTGACAACACAGTTCACACGCGCACGGTGCGCCTCGGACATGCCTAGTATGGTACATGCACGGTTATCATGCGCCCGGTGGCCCCATTCGCCAACAATCTCTCTCTCTTCTATGTCAAAAAAATCTCTCTCTCTTTTTACGAAACTCACTCTCTTTCTCTCTCTCTCCCCGCGGACCCCCGCCAGTGGCCCACCCACTCTTTTCCGATCGTGGCTACCTCCTTTTGCAACTATTTGAAGTTTAGTTTGGAATAAATAATTTGAATTTTAATGCACGATTGAGTCTGTGTAATATCTAAGTTTAAGTTTTTCTTACAAAAAAATGACACTTGTCCAACATGGCGGCGACAGTAGATAGAAACAATAGGAAAGCAGATAGTTTTTGGACTGCGCAAAAGGTGTCTCCCGTTGCAACTCATTGTTCGGATAGTTCAGTTTACAGTTGCAAAATAGAAACACATAGTTAAATTCAGCAGAGCAGCACCGAGGAAAGTCTGCTACATTACAGTCGTAGCCTGGCGAGGAGCTGCTGGTTTTCGTCCTCAATCTCTTCAAGTTGTAGGCGACGTACGAGCATGTCCCGCCTGATCTTGACCTGCTCACTGAGCGAAGCCTTGAGCTCCCGAAGGAGGTTCATGTTCTCGACACGGAGATTGACATTATCATCTTTTAGCCTTGCATTATCCTTCGAGAGCCCCTCGTTGATGGATGTATTCAGTCGGTTCGAGGCTTGGATCTTCTTATGCAGTTTCTTCCAAGCAGCGTTGTCCCTTTTCAGCTTGTCGCGCTCCTTAGTAAGGGTATTCACAGCTAATTTGAGCTGTTTTATTCCAGCTCTTGTGTTTGCATTTTCTCCCTGTGGCTGCTTATTCATGCATTAAGCCAAGCATCCACATTATTGATGAGTTTTGGCTTATTTTCCTGGGACAAAGAATACGTGGTTTCAGTCGTATCATGGAACGGGAACAACAGTAACGTGTCATTATAGCACACGAGTTTTATGCAGAAATGGGCGGTGTGGAAAAGATCCAGGAGAAAAAATCCCAAATCCTAGTCGCAAAAACCCCAATCCCAGTCGCAAAAACCCCAAATCCTAGTCGCAAAAACCCTAATGTATATTATTTACCTCGCTATTCCGAGGATCTGGGGGGGACATGTCTGCCGGTGAACCGACGGCTCTGAAGAAAGAGAAGGAGGTGATGATTAAGGAGAAGAAGAATGCTAGATAACACTATTAAGGAGAAGAAGTACATGACCTACCCGGAGGATCCCTCGCCTGCGGGCATGAGCATATGTTGTGACTCTTCAGTGCGTAAAGAGGCGCGGCGAGCTCTCTCTTTTCTCTCCTCGCGCATTGTCGCCGCGGCACGCTTCCGAGAGGGATCCATGGCTGCGCAGAGGGAGGGAGCAGGAGCGGATGAGCAGGAGGAAGAAGAAAGGGAGGAGGGCGCTAGTGACTAGTGGAGGTAGATAGTCAAAAAGGCTAGGCAGACCAGTCTTATTACCCCACCGTACTCTCCCCTACTGTGCGACCTGCCTTCTCAAAGAAGTTTTGTTCACACGTGGCAGGCAGAGAACTGCAACGATGCGACCGATTGGATGCTCCATTAAGTCGATTGACAATTCACTTCGGCGCTGATAGAACGATGCACGCGTCCCTGCACGCGTCATGATGACACAGTCCTGTGGGTGGTGTCAGACGTGCACCGCGTCGGAGGTGAGGGGGGTGCGCCTTCCCGATGTATCGCTATTTTTTTCATTCCCTTCTGTATCGCGAGCCCCCGCTCGTATCCGCGCGTGCAACACAAACGGCCCACCGATGGGAACAGAAATGCGGCCCAGCAAACCATGTAGGGGTGTTTTTTTGGGTGTTGCCACGTCAGACAGCTGAGTTGGATGACGGGAATCCACGCCGCGTCGCATAATACGCGCGTACTAATCCGCTTCGGGCCTGTACGGGCTTTGGCGGGCTCTACGCGCGCGATCTAATCTTTCTATATGCCAATCCTACCCCCAGGCGCGAAGGGGTATCCGCCCATCTCAGCCCTCGATCGCGCCTGAACTTTTTTTCATTTCCTTCAGGGGCCTATTGAATCAGAAGTCTTATAATAAACACGTATCCGGATTGCGAACGAGAGTCATCAGAGTCGGTAAGATAACTCGCATCCCTGTAACCCTTTATACTGAGTTCATCTTCACCACCATAAACCAAAAACATATCCTTAGTCCTTCTCAAGTACTTTAGGATATTTTTAGCCGCTGTCCAGTGGATTTCTCGATGATCAGCCTGCTATCTCCTCACAACACTTAGAGCATAGGAAACATCCGGCCTAGTACAAATCATGGCATACATGATGGATCCGACTGCAGAAGCATACGGAATCGCACTCATCTGACTTCGCTCATCAGTTGTCGAGGGACACTGAGTCTTGCTAAGTTTTACATCATGGGACATCGGTAAGAACCCCTTCTTAGACGATTCCATGTTGAACTTCTTCAACATTTTGTCCAAATAAGTACTCTGACTCAATCCAATGAGCCGTCTTAATCTATCTCTATAGATCCGGATTCCGAAGATATATGTTGCCTCACCCAAGTCTTTCATTGAGAAATTCCTTTCCAATGATTCCTTGGTTTCTTGCAACATCTGGACATCATTTCCAATCAATAATATGTCATCCACATATAAGATTAGAAAGTTTACTTTGCTCCCACTAAACTTCTTGTATAAACAAGAATCATGATCACTCTTGATGAAGCGAAACGATTTGACTACCTCATCAAAGCGAATATTTCGACTCCGAGATGCTTGCTTCAACCCATAAATGGATTTCTGAAGTTTACATACTTTGTCAGCATTAGCGAATCGACAAAACCCTCGGGCTGTATCATATACATGTACTCGGTTAAATTTCCGTTAAGGAAAGCCGTTTTGACATCCATTTGCCAAATCTCATAGTCAAAATAGGCTGCTATCGCTAACATGATCCGAACAGATTTAAGCATCGCTACGAGCGAGAAAGTCTCATCGTAATCAACTCCTTGAACTTGTCGGAACCCCTTTGTGACAAGGCGTGCTTTATAGACGGAAACATTTCCATCCATATCAGTTTTCTTCTTAAAGACCCATTTGCACTCGACGGGTCTTGCACTGTTTGGCAGATCAACCAAGTTCCAAACTTGGTTTTCATCCATGGACGTTAACTCGGATCTCATGGCTCCAAGCCATGACTCAGAATCAGATCCCACCATCGCTTCCGAATAATTTGCTGGCTCATCACTGTCTAACAGTAACACATCACGAACACTTCGTAATCTCGCTGATCTTCATAGTACAGGTGCTGCTGCCGGCTCAGCTACCACGACTGGCTCAACCTCCAAGGTTTTTGCCGACTCTCTACTAGCCGGTTCCTCTCGAATTTCTTTGAGCTGCACCGTGCTCCCACTTACTCCCCGACTGAGAAACTCTTTCTCAAGAAAGACACCGTTCCGAGCGACAAACACTTTGCCCTCTTCTCGGTTGTAGAAGTAGTAACCCAAGGTTTCCCTCGGATACCCCACGAAAATACACTTATCCGACTTGGTCGTAAGCTTGTCCGACTGAAGTCGCTTGACAAATGCTTCACAACCCCAAATCTTAAGAAAAGACAAGCTCGGCTTTTTGCCTATCCACATATCATGTGGTGTCTTCTCTACTGATTTTGATGGTACTCTGTTTAGTGTGAACGCCGCTATTTCTAGACAATAACCCCAAAATGATAAAGGCAGATCTGTCCGACTCATCATTGATCGTACCATGTCCAACAAGGTCCGTTCCGCCATTCCTAAACACCATTCTTTTGCGGCGTTCCTGGCGGAGTAAGTTGGGGAACTATTCCACAACTTTTTAGATGGTCATCAAACTCATGGCTCATGTACTTGCCTCCTCGGTCCGACCGAAGAAACTTTATTTTCTTGCCGAGTTGATTCTGTGCTTCATTCTGGAATTCTTTGAACTTTTCAAAGCCTTCCGACTTATGTTTCATCAAATAGATATATCCATACCTACTCAAATCATCAGTGAAGGTAATGAATTACTCATGACCACCTCTGGCTATCGTGCTCATTGGTCGACATACATCACTATGTACTAGTTCCAACAAGTCGGACGCCCTTTCACAACTCTTTGCAAAAGGTGTCTTGGTCATTTTGCTGAGTAGGCAAGATTCGCATGTCTCGAACGACTCCAAGTCGAACGAATTTAGGAGTCCATCATCATGGAGCTTCTTCATGCGTTTCCAACTTATATGGCCAAGCCGACAATGCTAATAGTAAGTCATATTCAGATCATTTGGTTTCAACCTTTTAACATTTATGTAATAAACCGACTGACCATCAAGATTCAAAATAAATAACCTGTCCTGGACGGGTGCAAAGCCATGAAACATATCATTCAAATACAAAGAACAACCATTATTCTTGATATTAGACTCATAGCCCTGCCTCATCAAACATGAAGTAGAAATGATGTTTCGACTAAGCACTGGAACATAATAACAATTATTCAGTTACATAATGAATCCGGAAGGTAAATGAAGTTGCATTGTGCCGACTTCCAACGCAGCAATTCTTGCTTTTTTTGCCGACTCGAATATCAACCTCGCCTCTTGCTACGCTCCTAGTTCTTACCAGTCCCTGCAATGAGTTGCAGATGTGAATAACTGATCTAGTATCATATACCCAAGAACTATTAGGTGCATTAGCAAGATATATGTCTATAAAATTGCAAACAAATGTACCTGAGTTGGAAGTCATACCTCCACTCTTGGCTTTATCAGCCAAATACTTGCTGCAGTTCCTCTTCCAGTGGCCATCCGCCTTGCAATAGAAGAAAGTGGATCCATTTGAAGGAGATGGCTTAGTCCCCGAGGAAGCGCTTGGGACCGGGTCCTGAGCCTGCTTTCCTCCCAACTTAGACTTCTTCTTAGTCCAAGAACTCTTCTTGTACTTAGCCTTATTCTGCACCATCAACACTTGACTGGCACCCTTCTTGAGATCCGCCTCTGCCTGCTTGAGCATCCCATGCACTTCAGTGAGCTTCTTATCCATACCATGCATGTGGTAGTTCGAAATGAACTGCCCATATGCACTAGGAAGATAGTTCAGAATTATATCCGTAGCGAACTCTTCACTTATGGGGTAGCCAAGCCTCTCCAGAGACTGCACATAACCAACCATTTTGATCACATAGGGACTTAGTGAATCACCATCCTTAAGCTTGCAACTCAGCAAAGCCTGAGAGACTTGATACCTCTCAATCTTCGCCTGAGCCTGGAACATACTTTTGAGGCTTTCGATCATATCGTAGGCCTCAACATTCTCGAACTGCTTTTGCAAGTCCGGTTCCATGCGAGCAAGCATAAAATAGCTAATATCCATGGACTCATCCTTAGCCCGACGGTAGGCATTGCTGGCCGCGACAGTCGTATTCTCATTCGGCTCATCTGGAAGTGGGTTATCTAGGACATGGTCCTTTTTTTCTTGTTTGAGAACAGTTCTCAGATTTCGATACCAGTTGGTAAAATTAGTGTCGTTTAGTTTATCTTTCTCAAGGATAGTTCTCAACGCAAAACCGGATATCTAAGAGTGACTGCTACTTGGTGACATGATCTACAACAGAAAATATGCAAAACACTTAAGACATGTATTCATAAAAGGGCAAGCATATTAAACTCTTTAATATTTCATGCTCCCACTAGAACCAACACCCCTCCGATGGTGACTTAGTGATCCAGGATCCTAAATAAGCAAGTCGGCTAGTGAGCTTTAGCATCACCGCTAGCCGCCAAGTGATCCAGGTAGACAACTCCTTGTCAATCGTATCTAGTACGACTCCTGTTGGACGGGTGGCATCACATGCCCCAGCTCCCATCTGACTTTTCCCCGAGCCCCACAACCGTTGTGATAGACCCGTCTATCTTACCAAGTGTTTCCGCAGTAAGAGTCCGACTCGAACCCACCTAGTCGGAAAGAATTGGCAGCACCTCAATTTTATGAGCCCACTACCAAAAATGTCTGACTTGTGATGGTGCAAACACTTGTGGGAAAACCGACTAGACCTTCTTTGAGGGATTAGATTTTACCAACTATCTAATAGAGGTAAAACAAATACATGACAATAACACAAAATAAAGCAATTATAATGTGAAATGGTATGGCTCCCTTCATGGCGATGTCCATCTCCACAAAGCATGTAATCCGACTCGTGCCAACTCTTGTCACTTGCCGTCTTACTCCACGTCGCCGACATGTACAACGCCTTGCATGCCATCCGGGTTCTCCATTTAGCTACACTATCTTAGTATAACAAATTACATAGAGAATCCGACACGCAGGTCGTTATACAATAAAATGACAGCACCTAGGCTCCAACCGGCTGACAAAACCGTGATTCGCAGATCACATATAGATTACACACATACATCACATGCACATGAACCATACCATTCACAACTTCCTGCAAAAACAAGTTATGCATAGATACTCTATCTACCGGCATTGTGAAACTCACAACGACATCTAAGGCGCTACGATAGGGCGAAGCCGGCGGTCACGCTAGCCGAACAGAGGGCAGGGATCAAAGGGGCAGCTCCCCTCGCGGGTGCGGGCAGTGCCTAGCGATTATTCCGAAAACGTAGATCTCATCTACGATACGGACATGGATTTCGACCATTGTTCTGATTTGATCAAACTTTTTGATCTTCGATCACAGCCTCTGGATTTACGTGTCACAGTCTACCCCGATGGCGGAAGCCGGCCGATAGGGTATGTCGTTCCACGACCTCAGCAGTATGACCACGGAAATCAGATCTACCATTCCCCGAGTACAGTTGATCCAATCAACCTCGTACGAAACCAATCTATCTCATAGATCGACCACCAAAACAGCACATAGATCTCATCTACAGCCAACCGCATATCACATATGCGAGATCTCGACCCTAAAACCGGAAGCTATCGCTCTGATACCACAGTTGGGCCACGTAGAGATAAAACAAAACTTTTTCCTCTAACGTGGTGATCCCAAGATCCAGCTGAGGTAGAAGGCCACGAGGTTTACCACTAGACGTGTAGTTGCGGATTACTGTCGAAGCGCGTTAGTTGATGCAGTGCAGTCCTTTGTGATCCGTTCGTCCTGGTGCTGATCGTACAACACCTCTGCTGGTATTCACACGTGCAAGGCGGAGCACCGGCGGCGAACTGCTAGGTTCGGTACGTCGGCAGGACTGCTGTGGAGTTAGGGTTTCCAACACATGGAATGACCTAACCGATCAACGATTAACCTTTCTGGGTTACTGTGCTCTACTATATATAGGGAGTGAATGTGGGCTGCACTCTCGTGGCTCATTCACTAAATCCCATATAACACTAGTCACCGTGAGTCCGACTCATTGACTCAGTCCTAATCTGGCTTGGGTCCAACCCAACCAAATTTCCGGTTCAGATCCAATCCGAACTTACTCCCGCTCTTAAGTGTGTGACCCCGCAGGCTCATGGCTACTTGGACACGATTGGAGTCCGACTCTCAATCGATCAGTCGGTAGCGGCTCCTAGCAGAACATGCCGACTCCCAAGTACCAAAGAGTCATGACGACTTGCCTTTCCAATGTGACTTACGTCCGAGTACCTTTTGCCTCACGATATACCTTGCCAGACTATAGGTGAATAATTGTCATCCCTTAAATAGTCTGACTCTCTTCTCGATCCGAGATAAGTGATTCATCCGACTAACTCTTAGTCGATCGCCTCGGTTAACACTTAACCGAGTCATGCATGGCCATGCTTTCCGAATCATATCATCCGAGAGGGCCTAGAGAATATCTCTCCAAGTGGAGGGTCAAAATCCCATCTTGGTTATTCACATCACGCAGCTTGATTCTCAGTCGACCCGAACTCTGCCTTTATAACTACCGAGTTACAGATCAGCGTTTGACAGAACCTAAGTCGGTGATCCTCAACTCGGACTATGCAACAACCTTAGGTCTAAGGATTACATTGATTGAGATATACAAATGACAACTTGTTCGGTGTACCTCAATATGGATCAATCTGACTCGCTAAACTCTTTAGCCGAATCTGTGTAAGTCGGAATAGCATCTCCATACTCATGACAAGTGGAACCGAGTCATCAAGCCGACTTTCACATTGGTCTAAGTTGTGTGTCCAACACAACCTCGATGACCAAGGATATTTAGTATAAACAACATGAATGTATAGTTCCACAACCGAATCACATATTCAATGATACACATCAGATGTTTATACAAGGACAACTTAATATCTTTATGAATACAATGGGAAATATCATCATACATGATTGCCTCTAGGGCATATTCCCAACAGACACTTTGGAATAACTTGGTTTCTTGGGAGTTGGATACATGAGTAGATCTTACTCAATACAAGTGGATGCTAGCAAAAGACTGGGAGCAACCAACTAAGAGAGCAATAATGGACATAATCATGCAGAGCGACAAAAGATTACTAATAAAAGCATAAAGTGGTACCACAAGTCAAAAAGTAAATGATCATAGAGGCTAAGATGACTGGTTCAGAGTCATAGCATGGTGTGAGCATGTGTCAAGTCAACCCGAACAAAGCATAAAAGGAGAATTCCACAATACTATGCTTTTGTATGCTAAAACAACGCATGATTCTTCCAAGGCAAATTAGAAATACTAATTGTTTGGAACAAGTCATGCTACAGAAATAATCACTAAGCATAAGGTCAAAACAACATCTAGCATGACATGATAAAGTCTAAGTCACAGTCAAAACAAGCTCCTTCTTGTACTACTAAAGCAAGAACTTCCTACTCCTTTCCAACACCAGTCAACTTATTTGAAACAACACAGGGAAAATGGGGGTCCAACTACTTTATTCAAGCAAACTAAGCAAATAAAAACCAAAAACAAAAACTAAGACGCTCCAAGAACAACACAATAGTGCATGAAACAATAAAAACGAAGTGTCTAGAAAGACCTGAGATTTTTATTGATGAAGAAGGGGATGCCTTGGGCATCCCCAAGCTTTGACGCTTGTAACTCTTGAAAATTTCTTGGGGTGACACGGGGTGGAATCCCCAAGCTTGAGATTTTGTCCATTCTTCATCTCATTACATCATTCTTTCCTTACACCTGAAAATTTTCCTTCATACAAAACTTCACACAATCTTCATTAGCAACATTAGTGCATTCAAAAGATAATAAACCTTTGGGTTTAGTTTCAAAACAGAAAAACTTTCACTAAAAACACAAGCTACTGTATC
The DNA here is from genome assembly GCA_916181665.1 of Avena sativa. Classification (NCBI taxonomy): domain Eukaryota; kingdom Viridiplantae; phylum Streptophyta; class Magnoliopsida; order Poales; family Poaceae; genus Avena; species Avena sativa. Next base: position 228,264,831 of record OV702296.1, read on the forward strand.
AATTCCTTCAAAAAGCTCAATTTCCCAAAAAGAACCCAAAAAGGAATTAATAAGAAGCAAATGCAAATAATGGCAGAAATCTGTCAAAACAGACTAGCAGGTAGAAACCGATTTTTGTGAAGACCTTCTGTTGCTCAAATCAAAAAGGGTTGAACTAACTAAAGTTAGCTAACAACCTGGGGGAGATATTCATAAAATTACAGCTCAATCCGAGTTACAGAGATTATTCAAGAAATTTTATAGTAGAGCACAAAAATCTGTTTCCGGACAGCAACTCCCCAAATCGTACTTCCCTCTCATTAGAGGTTATTCTTGGCACAAAAATCAAACAAAAAGGATAAGGTGAGGTTATTACAGAAGTAATAACTTCCAAGACTCAAGAAAACCATTGGGTTATCTCCCAAGAAGTACTTTTCTTTAACGCCTTTAAGTTAGGCATGATAATTTGAGAAGATGCTCACATAAGAAATGTGAATTGAAGTAAAAGAAAGCATCAAGAAGCAAATTAAAACACATTTAATTCTAACCCACTTCCTATGCATGGGAATCTTGTACGCAAATAAGTTCACAAAGAACAAAGTGCCAAGCATAGGAAGATAAAACATGAGTAACTTCAAAACTTTCAGCACATAGAGAGGTGTTTCAGTACCATGAAAACTTCTACAACCATATTTTACTCTCTCATAATAATTTTCAGTAGCCTCATGAATAAACTCAACAATATAACTATCACATAAAGCATGCTTTTCATGATCTACAAACACATAATTTTTATCAAGCTCAAAAATAGTGGGATTAAAATCTTCAAACCCACTTTTAACAATTTTATAACAAGAAGACTGATCTTTCAATATAGGACCATCATCTAGAGATTTATCATAAACATTTTCTAAGCAAAACTCTTTAGTACCATGCATTTTGAAGTTAGGCACAAATATAGGATTATCATAGATAACGGGAGCATAACTATTATCACAAGTTTTACCCATAGCAGATATTTCAAAAGATTCCACAGGAACATAACATTCATCCTCCTTTGGTAAGCATGGGGGACAATCAAATAATGTAAGAGGTAAAGAGTTACTCTCATTAGAAGGTAGGCATGGGTAGATCCATTCTTCCTCCTCTTTACCATCACTCTCCTCTTTTTCATCTAATGAGCCTTCAGGTTCAGCATTTTCGTCTTCCATAGGCTCCTGCAAGGCATTAGTCTCTTCCGTTTGTGGAAAGCATCTATTTATATATTCAAGAATATAGCCATTTTATTCCTTGTAATTATCAAAGAAAAATTTAAGTATATATCAAAAACCTCATATTTATAAGGTGCATCATCAGTATTTTCAAGCAAACTAGCAAGTTCAAATGCACCCTTGAAAGCAAAAAATTCTTCAATTTTTTCCACATCACAAGTCATAATTTCCTTTAACATAGGAAGATATGGTAACATTATCATTATACTCACATTGAAAAGGTAGGTGTTTATACCTCCTACAGCAACAAGATTTATCAAAGCAATAAGTAACATTATAAGTAGAGCACACCTCTCTAGCAATAGTATTCAATTTATCAATTTGTTCCCATAAGTGTTTCCCTTTTTGTGACAAACGGTGTTCCTTATAATAATACTTTTGTTCTTCTATGAACCCACCTTGCCAATAAGAACTAGTTTCAAAGAAACCATCCATTGATAAAAAGCATGACAAACCAAGGCAATAACAGACCAGCAACTAGAGTACGAACTATTTTTGTGTGTTTTTGATAAGAAAAGGCAAACCAAACGAAACTATTTTTTTTGGATTTTTTGATAAAAAGGAGCAAAAAAAACAAGGCAAAAGAATCTAAGCAAAACAAAAACAAAGTAAAGAGAAAGGTTGAGAAGGACTTCCCTTGTGAAGCCGTCCTTAGCCTCCTCGGAAATGGCGCCAGAAAAGCTTGTTGATTGCATAGCTCACATCACTGTAGAGCTTCGTTGGGAAACCCCAAGAGGAAGATATGATGAGCATAGCAGTAAGTTTTCCCTCAGTAAGAAACCAAGGTTATCAAACCAGTAGGAGGAAGGAAACGACTCAAAGGTGTTGCAAGCAACTTGGAAACCTGCACAACACAAACTCAAGACTTTTCCCCAACGAACAATGAGGTTGTCAATCTCACCGGTTTGCTGAAAACAAAGGATTAACTATATGGTGTTTAAGGTAATGGTGGCTTGCAGAAAGTAAACAGTAATAGTGGAAGATGTATCAATGGTAAAGATTGGACTGGGGTCCATAGTTCACTAGAGGTGTTCTCCTTAAGATAAATAACATAACATGCTGGGTAAAAAAATTACAGCAGGATAATTGACAGGACAGAGCAAGGCATAACAATGCAATACTAGACATTCATGATCCTATGAGATTTGACTGGGCATTACAACAATATACATAGACCTCCATCCAACTGCATCTATGACTAGTAATCCACCTTCAGGTTATCATCCAAACCCCCTCTAGTATTATGTTGCAAGCAACAGATAACTGCTTTAAGCAAGGTGTGTAAAGTAAACAATACATTTGTTCTATGAACAAAAGGTTGTTGTTTTCTCCCTAGTGGCAACATCACATCTACAACCTTAGAGATTTCTGTCACTTCCCAGATTCAGTAGAGGTATGAAACCACTATCGAGCATAAATATTCCCTCTTGGAGTCACTAGCATCTACTTGGCCAAGATAGCTACTAGAAATGGAGAGCATGCAAGATCTCAAACAACACAGACATGCTAGAATCAATAGGATAGAATCATTAACCAATCTAACATAGTAATCTCAATATCCATCGGATCCCCTCAAACACAACATGCATGATTACAAATATGTGATCTTGATCATGAACGGAGATCACAAGATCTAAACATGGTAGCACAAAGGAGGAGAAAAAACCATCTAGATACTATATGGACCCATAGTCCAAGGTGGAACTACTCACGCATCATACCGGAGGCTTGCATGGTGATGAAGAAGGCCTCCAGGATGATCTCTCCCCTCCGACAGGGTGCTGGGAAGAGATTCAGATCCCCCCGATCTAGGGAGGATGGTGGTGGTGGCTACTTACTTTTCATGGAGATCTGATCGGGTACTTAGGGTTTAGGTATCGGGGGCTTCTTATAGGAAAAGGGGGAGACCGAGGGGGTGCCCGAGGCAGCCGCACCCCCTAGGAATAGGTCAGGCCTAGCCTTGCGGCCAGGGGGTGTGGGCCCCTCGCGGCCCTCCTCTGTCTCGTCTTCTGGCTCTATGTTCTCCTCGGTGAAATATTGACGTTGGCAAGGGCATATGAGAGGGTCACTTTGTTCTCTAATTAAACTCGGGGTGGGGGTTCTTTTTCACTAGGGACGATGATGCTTGGGTGATGTCAGCATGACGTCATGCCGGCGGGAGCTCACAGCACGACGGCGTGGGCTGATGACCCACAAGTATAGGGGATCACAATAGTCTTCGAGGGTAGTATCACCCAATTTATTGATTCGACACAAGGGGAGCCAAAGAATACTTATAAGCCTTAACAACTGAGTTGTCAAATCAGCTGCACCTAGAAATAGTCTTGCTCATAGAAGTTTATCAGTAGCAACAATTTTGTAGTAGCAATAGCAAAATAACAGCAGCAGTAAAATGAAGGCCGTAGTAACAATAGTAGCAAATAGTAGGCTATGAGTGTGGTAGGCATAGGGATGGATGGACGGGCGTTGCATGGAAAAGTCTAAACATGTAACTTCAAGATCTAGGGAAATTGCAGATAAATATGATAAAGCATCCAAGTACTAAACAATCATAGGCATGTGCTCCATATATAGTCATACGTGCTCGCAATGAGAACTTGCACAACATCTTCTGTCCAGCCAGCCCATGGCAGCGGGGCCTCTAGGGAACTACTGGCAATTAAGGTGCTCCTTTTAATAGAGCACCGGAGCAAAGAATTAACACTCCATGAACACATGTGATCCTCACACCACAGCCATCCCCTCTAGGTGTCCCAATTATTGTCACTTTGGGCCCTTTGGATCCGGACAATGATATGTGTACACAACTTGCAGATAAGATCACAAACAATACTATCATCATGATTCAATAATAAATTCAGATCTGAGATCATGGCACTCGGGCCCTAGTGACAAGCATTAAGCACAACAAGTTGCAACAAAGTCAAATAGCAGTAATAGAGATACTAGGAACCATGCCCTAACAATCTTATTTGATTACATGATAAAACTCATCCAATCCCTACCATCCCCAGAGCCTACAGCGGGGGATTACTCACTCATGGATGAGGGAAACATGGATGGTTGACGGAGAGGCGTTGTTGATGATGATGGCGATGATCCTCTCCAAATTCCCCGTCCCGGCAGGGTGCTAGAACAGAGTTTCTGGTGGTGGCGGCACAACGGAACTCCTTCTGGAAAAATGTTGACCCCCTAAGTTTTTAGGTTAGAAGGAAACTTATAGGAAAAGATAGGAAAAGAGGGAGGCCGAGGGGGTGCCTGAGGCAGCCACAACCCCTCCAGGCGTGGCTAGGCCTAGCCCACACGGCAGGGGTGTGGGCCCCTCAGTGCCCCACTCCATCTCGTATTCTGGCTCTGTGAGTCTTCTGGTGAAGTAGGACTTTTGGCATATTTTCTAGGATTTTTTCTGATAGTTGATTTTCTGCACAAAAACTAGACACCGAGGTAATTCTGCTGAAAACAGCGTCAGTCCATGTTAGTTGTATCCAAATAACACAAGTTTAGAGGAGAAACAATAGAAAAAGTGTTCGGGAAAGTAGATACGTTTTGGATGTATCAACTCCCCCAAGCTTAGCTTATTGCTTGTCCTCAAGCAATTCAGTTGAAAACAGAGTGCGATAAAAGAACTTTCACGAACACATTTGCTTCATATGATGTATATATTCCCAGCACATGAGTAGATACTTAGACAATTCATAATAAAGATTATGCAACTAAGTCTACTTAATAGTCATTGCAAGCTATGAAGAGATTCCAACTCAATAACAATAAGTAGCATGAAACATAAACATAAGCAACATTGTGATACGTCGGAAATGTATCTATAATTTTTGATGCTCCATGCTTGTTTAGTATCTACTTTTCTTTGCTTTGTCTACACTTTGAGGTGTTTTTATATATTTTCTGGAACTAACCTATTAACAAGTTGCCATAGTGCCAGTTGCCTGTTTTCTTCTGTTTTTGGTTCCAGAAAGGCAGAAAATCAATATTCTCGGAATTGGACGGGACAAAAGCCAAATTTAATATTTTACCGTGAGGGACACGAATCCAGAAGACGAGACGCGAGCCAGCGTGGCCAATCGCCCCCTAGGCACGACCAGGGGTGGGACCGCATCTAGGTAGGGTGTGGCCCCACTGGTCGCCTCCCGGCCTCGCCTCTTCGCCTATAAGAAGCCCCGATGCAGAAACCCTAAGTACCCGATCAAAACTCCACGAAACCATCTGTAGCCGCCGTCATCGCCGTCCCTACATCGGCGGGATCTGAAGTTCTTCCTGGCACCCTGCCGGAGGGGAGATCATCCCGGAGGCCTTATCTCCAGTATGATGCGTGAGTAGTTCCACCTTGGACTATGGGTCCATGTAGTAGCTAGATGGTTGTATCTCCTCCTTGTGCTTTCATGTATAAATCTTGTGAGCTTTGTTCATGATAAAGATCTAATCTATTTGTAATCATGCATGTTGTGTTTGCGGGGATCCGATGGATATTGAGATTACTATGTCAGATTGATTAATGGTTTTGTCTTTATGATTCTATCATGTCTGTGTTGTTTGTGATCTTGCATGCTCTCCGTTGTTAGTAGCTATCTTGGCCGAGTAGTTGCTAGTGACTCCAAGAGGGAGTATTTATGCTTAATAACGGGTTCATGACTCTATTTTCCAAGGGAAGTGACAGAAATCTCTTCATTGTAGATGTGATGTTGCTACTAGGGAGAAAACAACAGTTTCTGGTTCATAGAACAAGTGGATTGTTTACCTTACACACTTTGCTTAAAGCAGTTGTCTGTTGCTTGCAACTTAAACTGGATGGGGTTCGGATGATAACCTGAAGGTGGACTTCTAATCATAGATGCAGTTGGATGGCAGTCTATGTATATTGTTGTATTGCCCAATCGACTCTCATAGGATCTTTTTGTCTGGTATAGAATTGTTATGCCTTGCTCAGTTCCTATAAATTGCCCTGCTGTAATTTTTTTACCCTTCATTCCATATTGTTTATCTAAGGAGAGCACCTCTAGTGACCTATGGACACCGGTCCAATCTTTACCATTGATACATCTTCCATTGTTACTTGTTTACTTGCTGCAAACCATTACCTTCCACACCATACGTTTAATCCTTTGTTACAGCAAACCAGTGAGCTTGACAACCTCACTGATTCGTTGGGGCAAAGTCTTGAGTTTTTGTTGTGCAGGTCTCCGCGTTGCTGGCAACACCTGTGTGGCGTTTCTTTCCTCCTACTGGTTCGATAACCTCGGTTTCTCACTGAGGGAAAACTTGTTGCTGTGCTGCTTCACACCTTGTTCTTGGGGTTCCCAACGAAGCGCTCCTACATCAACTCAGCGTTGCATCAAGTCTTTTCTGGTTCCATTGCCGGGGAATAAAGAAAAGCTCCCTCGTCAACAAGGCGCCATCAACAAGTTTTCTGGCGCCGTTGTCGGGGAGGCTAAGGACGTCTTCACTAGGGGAGTCCTTCACTTCCTTTCTCTTTACTTTGTTTTCAGTTTGCTTATTTTTCTTTTGCTTGGTTTTGTTTGCCTCTTTTCAAAAAACCCAAAAAAATTAGTCTAGTTTGGTTTGCTTGCTTTATTCAAAAACACAAAAAATTAGTTCCTACTCTAGTTGCTACCTTGCTCTAGCTCGCCATGTTGTTCCCCAAGTTCGCCCTGAAAGATCTTGCAATAGGTAGTGGCTCCATAATTGGAAAAGATAATATTGAAGAATTCGTTAATCATGTTAGCAAGCATGAGGATATTGAGGATAGATCTATAGAAGAACTTGCTCCTAATTATGAGATTGCTGCAGCTTCTTTAGTTCATATGTTGGAGGCTAGGTTTGTTAGCCTTAGCCCCTTCATACAATTCTTGTTCCTAAAACTAAAAGAAGAAGAGAATGCTGAAAAGAGAGAATACATCCTTGAAACTTTATTAAAATAAGTCCATGATGTTTCTAGGGAGGCCAAAAAGGTCTTTGAGCATTTCAATATGATGGGCTCAAGTGTAGATGTTGTGGGTATTTCTGATAAAACTAAGCCTAGAGAAGAATTTAAGATACCCATACCCTTTAAGCTTGTTGGAATGCATGAAGCCTTTGAAAAGAATTTTGATTGGATTGCTGTTGAAAATATTTTTGATGAAAGTAGTAAACCAAAGAGAGAAGAGAAGGGATCCTCCAAAACCCATCTGGATGAGATACCTTTCATAGTTGAAGACTTTGCAAGTATTGATGTTAATGCTTCCTCATTTGAAAGTACTTGATTCTTCTTGCTTCTTGTGCCTAACTTAAGGGCGTTAAAGAAAAGTACTTGTTGGGAGATAACCCAAGAGTTTCCTTGAGTCTTGGAGGTTATTACTTCAGTAATGACCTCTACTTATCCTTTTGTTTGCTTTTTGTGCCAAGAATGACCTCTAATGAGAGGGAAGTAAGATTTGGGGAGTTGCTGTCGTGAAACAGATTTCTGTCCTCCACCAAAAACATTAGTGAGGAGTCTCTGTAACTCATATTGAGCTCAAAATTTTCGTATAAATCCCCCAGTATGTTCGATAACTTTTGTTAGTTCAACACTTTTTGATTTGAGCAACACAAGATGTTCGAAAAAATCGGTTTCTACCCGCTGGTCTGTTTTGACAGATTTCTGCATTATTTGCATTTGCTTCTTATTGATTCCTTTTTGAGTTCTCTTTAGGTGAATTGAGATTTTTGAAGGAGTTACTACAGTACCATGTGTTTTTAGTGAAAAGTCTTGCTGTTCCAAAGCTTTGCCTAAGGTCTAATATCTTTTGAATACACTAATGTTGCTAATGAAGATCGTGTGAAGTTTTGTATGAAGGAAAAAATTTTAGGTGTAGAGAGAGAATGATGTAATGAGATGAAGAATGGACAAAAGCTCAAGCTTGGGGATGCCACCCCGGTGTCACCCCAATAAATATCCAAGAGGTACAAGCGTCAAATCTTGGGGATGCCCAAGGCATCCCCTTCTTGATCAATAAAAAGCTCAGGTCTGTCTAGACACTTTGTTTTTATTGTTTCATGCACTGTTGTGTTGTTATTGGAGCTTCTTAGTTTTAGTTTGCTTTGCTTAGTTGTTTAGTTTGCTTGAATAAAGTAGTTTGGACCCCCGTTCTTGCTGTGTTGTTTTGCAAATAAGTTACTTGGTGTTGGAAAGGAGTAGTAAGTTCTTGCTTGTAAGTGCAAGAGGAGCTTGCATTGACTGTGACTTAGACTTTAGCCTGACATGCTAGGTGTTGTTTTGACCTTATTCTTAGTGATTATTGCTGTAGCATGTCTTGTTTCAAACAATTGGGATTGCTTAGTGTGCCTTAAAGAAATTATGCGTTGTTTTAGCATGCAAAAGCATAGTATTGTGGTATTCTCCTTTGATGCTTTGTTTGGGTTGACTTGGCACATGCTCACACCATGTTATGACTATGACAAGTCACTATAGCCTTTATGATCATTTAGTCCTTGACTTGTAGTACCACTCTATGCTTTGATTAGTAATTTTTTGTTGCTCTGCATGATTTTGGCCATTATGCTCTCTTAGTTGGTTGCTCCTAGTCTTTTACTAGCCTCCACTTGTATGAGTAAGATCTACTCATGCTTCCAACTCCCAAGAAACCAAGTTATTCCAAAGTGTCCACTACAAATTTCTATGAATGGTGTGTTACACCATTCCTAGTATATTCTTGTTTTCAGCTATCTTCCAATTAAAAAGTATTTTGTTATGTGCAAACTTAGTGATTAAAGCTCTCACAAACTTGATGGCATACTTTATATTCTTTTCCCCTAATAAACTTGAACCATTGTGTCATCTATGTTGTATATGCTTGCACTTATACGTTGGAATTAGCAGAACCGTGGTGTCACGGGGAACATTTTCAACATTGCACTTGTACTTTGTACTCAGTTGTATCATGCTCTTTTGTCTATGGATGTCACCGGTGTGAAATAAAGAGGGAACTTGTAAGTCCATGGAGTATGTATTTTGTGTTAGAGAAATGCTTGGGCAGCTAGCCTAAGCCTTGCCTAATCATGCTGGAAACTTGCAGCATCACCATAGTGAGCTATCTATGAAGCATCCTCAATAAAAATCTATGCACATAGTAAATAAAAATATCGCTGAGATGCTCATTGTCTGTTTGCCTTGTCATTTTGGTTATGGTATAACTCCTGGACCATGTGCAAGGGGTACCCCGTTGGCAGTTCTCTATGATACGCATGTACTTACAGTGACAAGAACTTATAGGTGACTGAAGTTGAGTAGCATGAGGTGTGGCCCTCATATTCAAGGGACTTAAGATTGCCAACCTATACTTTGTCAAGCATATACTCCATAGTTTGTTCACTTTAACCTTAATCACTTGAAGATGATTATGATAGGGGCAATGCGGGCTGAAAGCTAACAAGTACCATAATTTTTGGAAGCTCTTTTTGAAAAATGAAATCCCTGCTTCCCTTTATGAAGGGCATTTCTTCCACCATTATTTGAGTCTCCACCTTCTACCATTAGGCACCATTAAGAGAGCATAGTTGTCATTCTGTGTGCGGTGTCCAAAAACTTATTGATTGATGCATATGGTGATATTACTTGTTCTTGTGCTATTTGTTTCTAGTCACCCTTGTAAACTTTGAAGGTGTCCTATGCATTTATTTGCTACTCTATGAGGGACAAGCGGATTGCCACTATGCTATGTTTTCTGTATGTGAAACAAACAAACATTTTTCAATGCATGTTATTCATGATCTTTGTTTGTAGCCTTTCATGTTGCATGCATAGTTACTACATCCTATTGTTAGAACTCCATCTTTCATGCACATGTTTAGAGTTCTATGATCCCAGCTTTCAATGCTTGCGAATGGTTTGATATTGGTTTTGATGGTGCATGCCACATCAAAAATTATTCTTCTTATCACTTACCTACTCGAGCACGAGCAGGAGTTAATGTTGGGGATGCTTGATACGTCGGAACGTATCTATAATTTTTGATGCTCCATGCTTGTTTAGTATCTACTTTGCTTTGCTTTGTCTACACTTTGAGGTGTTTTTATATATTTTCTGGAACTAACCTATTAACAAGTTGCCACAGTGCCAGTTGCCTGTTTTCTTCTGTTTTTGGTTCTAGAAAGGTAGAAAATCAATATTCTCAGAATTGGATGGGACAAAAGCCAAATTTAATATTTTACCATAAGGACACGAATCCAGAAGACGAGACGGAGACGCGAGCCAGGGCAAACAAACGCCCCCTAGGCGCGGCCTGGGGTGGGACCGTGCCTAGGCAGGGTGTGGCCCCACTGGTCGCCTCCCGGCCTCGCCTCTTCGCCTATAAAAAGCCCCCTATGCAGAAACCCTAAGCACCTGATCAAAACTCCACGAAACCTTCTGAGCCGCCATCACCATCGTCCCTAGATCGGGGGGATCTGAAGTTCTTCCCAGCACCCTGCCGGAGGGGAGATCATCCCGGAGGCCTTCTCTCCGGTATGATGCGTGAGTAGTTCCACCTTGGACTATGGGTCCATGTAGTAGCTAGATGGTTGTATATCCTCCTTGTGCTTTCATGTATAGATCTTGTGAGCTCCGTTCATGATCAAGATCTAATCTGTTTGTAATCATGCATGTTGTGTTTGCGGGGATCCGATGGATATTGAGATTACTATGTCAGATTGATTAATGGTTACTTTTTTGAATGTGATCTTGCATGCTTTCTGTTGTTAGTAGCTATCTTGGCCGTGTAGTTGCTAGTGACTCCAAGAGGGGGTATTTATGCTCGATAGTGGGTTCATGCCTCTAGTTTCCAAGGGAAGTGATAGAAATCTCTTCAGTTGTAGATGTGTTGTTGCTACTAGGGAGAAAACAACGGTCTCTTGTCCATGGAACAAGTGGATTGTTTACATTACACACTTTGCTTAAAGCAGTTGTCTATTGCTTGCAACTTAATACTGGAGGGGGTTCGGATGATAACCTGAAGGTGGAATTCTAGTCATAGATGCAGTTGGATGGCGGTTTATGTATATTGTTGTATTGCCCAATCGAATCTCATAGGATCTTTTTGTCTGGTATTGAATTGTTATGCCTTGCTCAGTTCCTATAAATTGCCCTGCTGAAAGTTGTTTACCTTTCATGCCATGTTGTTTATCTAAGGAGAGCACCTCTAGTGAACTATGTACCCCGGTCCAATATTTACCATTGATACATCTTCCATTGTTGTTTACTTGCTGCAAACCATTACCTTCCACACCATACGTTTAATTCTTTGTTACAGCAAACCGACGAGCTTGACAACCTCACTGATTCATTGGTGCAAAGTCTTGAGTTTGTGTTGTGCAGGTCTCCGCGTTGCTTGCAACACGGTGTGGTGTTTCTTTCCTCCTACTGGTTCGATAACCTCAGTTTCTTACTACGGGAAATCCTGCTGCTGTGCTGCTTCACACCTTGCTCTTGGGGTTCCCAACGAAGCGCTCCTACATCAACTTAGCATTGCATCACATTGCAATTCTCATAAGAAGGTATGATAGAGTGGTATCTCTCTTTCCTTTGATGGTGGAGCACATAAATAAATGTCAAGGAACCTCTGAAGTTCAAGTGAAGACTAGAAGTAAAGATATCAAAGATACAAGCATCAAAGTTATGACATAATTAACCAAGTTTTGAGACAAGCACATTAAACTAAGAATGACAACTATGCTCTCAAGAAGGTGCTCATAGAATAAGTGGTGACTCAACAAAGAAGTGAAAAGGTTTTGAAAAGTTTGAAAGGCTTCCAAATGCTGAAAGTATGGTACTCATTAGCTTTGAGCTCTCATTGCCCTTTTGGTAGGCATCTTTAGATGGTTAAGGTGAAAGTGGGGTCCAATATGAGTTATATGCTTGACAGACCATAAACTGGAAATGTCATGTCCCTTGAGTACGAGGGCCGTTCCTCATGCTACTCAACTTAAGTTACCGGCAAGTTCTTGTCAAAGTAAATGCATGCGTATCATAGAGAACCTCCAAGGGGGTACCCCTTGCACATGGTACAGGATCTATCCCATAACCAAAAATGACAAGGCAAGCAGACAATGAGCATCTCAGCGATCTTTTTATTTGCTATTTGCATAGGTTTTTATTGAGGATGCTTCACAGATTGCTTACTATGGTTATGCTGCAAGTTTCCACCATGATTAGGCATGGCTTAGTCTAGCGGCCTAGGCATTTCTCTAACTCATATATATAACTCCATGAACTTACAAGCGCCCCTTTTATTTCACACCGACAACATTCATAAACAAAAGAGCATGATATCAAATGGGTACAATGTACAGGTGCAATGTTGAAAGCGTTCCCCATGATAGCACGGTTCTTCTAACTCCCAGCCTATAATTTGCAAGCATATAACTTTCATGGATAGTCACAATGGTTCAGGTTTATTAAGTGCAAGGAATAAAGTGTGCCATAAAGTTCATGAGAGCTTTACTAACTAACTTCCTCAAAATAAGCAAACATTTTATTTGGAAGAAAACAAGGCATAATGAATATGCATGGAATAGAAAATGATGCTAGTAGGTAGGTATAGTGGACACTTTGGCAATGTTGGTTTTAGGGAGTTGGAAACACGAGTAGAGCTCATACTCAGTGCAGGAGAAGGATAGCAATAGAGAGGGAGCGACAAACGAGAGAGCAATAACTATCATAATCATGCTTGCAGCAAAACATGACTAATTATGGTGTGAAAGTGATACAAGAACTATGAGGCAAAATAAATCATCGAGGCTTACTGACTATTGTTCAGTCATATGCATGCATGAGCATGTGACAAGTCGATTCACATGAAACATTCAGAGGAGGATACCACAATATCATACCAAGTTATGAATAGAACAATGCAAGCAAAACATTCATATGACATGCTACAAACTATTAGCAAGCTGGAGCTAATCATAAGAGAGAAAGAACTACTAAGAATCCATAAATAACATACACCTTACATGAACAGACTAAGCATGCCCATAATAATGAGTATATGTACTAAAATGAAAACAAATAGAGTTCGTTACCAGCCTCTTACCACACCTCAAGTTGTATTAATCTTCATTATCGCCCTTCAATTATGTGGCTTGAATAATAACATGAAACCAAACTCCACTAGGGACTGCTAAACCCTGCAAAGAACTTCACAAAACCAAATAAGAACAACAAATATTTTTGGTGTTTTTGATTTTTTAGAGCAAGCACACAAAGAAAAAATAAACAAAGCAAAATATTTTTGGATTTTTCTTAAGGCAAACCAAAGTTGAAAAGCAAAGAAACAAGACAAGAGAAACAACGAAAATATTTTTGGTCTTTTTTGTGTTTTGGGAAAGCAGAAAAAACCAAAAAGAAAGCGAAACATGGATATACGAAGAATCGACGAAACATGATATATAGATGAGTGTGATATCGGTGTACCTCCCCAAGCATAGGATTTTGGCCTAAGTGGGGCTCAACCCCATGGTGACCAAGAAGGTGCACCTCCGTAATACGACGAAGAGGCCCCTTCGTCCTGGTATGAGCTCGAGGACGCCCATGTGTAGTGCACAAAAGTGGCCATAAGAGGGCGCGTCCCCCTGGTAGTTTCCGTGGAAACCACGAATGCGTAGCTTCTCGTCCATCTTCTCCTTGGAGCATGACCAAGGTCCCTGGAAAATACTGAACAAAGTGGTTTGTGGCAAAGGAATTTCTCTCTCTTCCCCGTCAGTAAACATCATCCTGTAAACCAAACTCTCAAGGGTAGAGCTAGCAGTAACAAAGTGATGCGCTTTCATGGTAGCTAAATCAAGCCTCTGAAGAGCCAAAATTTTATCATTTGGATCAACAGAAAGGTCTAAGGCAGCAACAATACGTGCTGCAATAATACCCCCATAAATGGGTCCTCTAGCGGCTAAGCGACGAGCAATGAGAGAACCAAGATTATACATGGTTTCATTATTGAGTGCAGCAGCTAGAAAGGCCAAATGATAGTTGGAAATATTTCTAGTGTTCTCCCTACCAAGAATACTAGTGGTAAGATAATAAGCAAAATATCTGATAGCTGGGAGTTGAATATTTCTTATCTTTCCACGCTGGGCTCTGCGATCATCACCATTGATTATCCCGCGGTAGAGCTCCAACAAATCAGCGGGTTGATCTGGAATCTTCTTCACCGTCCAGCCGTGCCAATACCCAAGATTTCATAAAATTTCTTCAATGTCATGGAGATAGGCCTATTATATATTTTGAACGACTCATCTGACGTGAAAGGGCTGTTAGAAAACAAGGCATAATGAATATGCATGGAATAGAAAATGATGCTAGTAGGTAGGTATAGTGGACACTTTGGCAATGTTGGTTTTAGGGAGTTGGAAACATGAGTAGAGCTCATACGCAGTGCAGGTGAAGGCTAGCAATAGAGAGGGAGCGACAAACGAGAGAGCAATAACTATCATAATCATGCTTGCAGCAAAACATGACTAATTATGGTGTGAAAGTGATACAAGAACTATGAGGCAAAATAAATCATCGAGGCTTACTGACTATTGTTCAGTCATATGCATGCGTGAGCATGTGCCAAGTCAATTCACATGAAACATTCAGAGGAGGATACCACAATATCTTATGAATAGAACAATGCAAGCAAAACATTCATATGACATGCTACAAACTATTAGCAAGCTGGAGCTAATCATAAGAGAGAAAGAACTACTAAGAATCCATAAATAACATACACCTTACATGAACAGACTAAGCATGCCCATAATAATGAGTATATGTACAAAAATGAAAACAAATAGAGTTCGTTACCAGCCTCTTACCACACCTTAAGTTGTATTAATCTTCATTATCGCCCTTCAATTATGTGGCTTGAATAATAACATGAAACCAAACTCCACTAGGGACTGCTAAACCCTGCAAAGAACTTCACAAAACCAAATAAGAACAACAAATATTTTTGGTGTTTTTGATTTTTTAGAGCAAGCACACAAAGCAAAAATAAACAAAGCAAAATATTTTTGGATTTTTCTTAAGGCAAACCAAAGTTGAAAAGCAAAGAAACAAGCCAAGAGAAACAACGAAAATATTTTTGGTCTTTTTTGTGTTTTGGGAAAGCAGAAAAAAACCAAAAAGAAAGCGAAACATGGATATACGAAGAATCGACGAAACATGATATATAGATGAGTGTGATTTCGGTGTACCTCCCCCAAGCATAGGATTTTGGCCTAAGTGGGGCTCAACCCCATGGTGACCAAGAAGGTGCACCTCCGTAATACGACGAAGAGGCCCCTTCGTCCTGGTATGAGCTCGAGGACGCCCATGTGTAGTGCACAAAAGTGGCCATAAGAGGGCGCGTCCCCCTGGTAGTTTCCGTGGAAACCACGAATGCGTAGCTTCTCGTCCATATTCTCCTTGGAGCATGACCAAGGTCCCTGGAAAATACTGAACAAAGTGGTTTGTGGCAAAGGAATTTCTCTCTCTTCCCCGTCAGTAAACATCATCCTGTAAACCAAACTCTCAAGGGTAGAGCTAGCAGTAACAAAGTGATGCGCTTTCATGGCAGCTAAATCAAGCCTCTGAAGAGCCAAAATTTTATCATTTGGATCAACAGAAAGGTCTAAGGCAGCAACAATACGTGCTGCAATAATACCCCCATAAATGGGTCCTCTAGCGGCTAAGCGACGAGCAATGAGAGAACCAAGATTATACATGGTTTCATTATTGAGTGCAGCAGCTAGAAAGGCCAAATGATAGTTGGAAATATTTCTAGTGTTCTCCCTACCAAGAATACTAGTGGTAAGATAATAAGCAAAATATCTGATAGCTGGGAGTTGAATATTTCTTATCTTTCCACGCTGGGCTCTGCGATCATCACCATTGATTATCCCGCGGTAGAGCTCCAACAAATCAGCGGGTTGATCTGGAATCTTCTTCACCGTCCAGCCGTGCCAATACCCAAGATTTCATAAAATTTCTTCAATGTCATGGAGATAGGCCTATTATATATTTTGAACGACTCATCTGACGTGAAAGGGCTGTTAGAAAACAAGGCATAATGAATATGCATGGAATAGAAAATGATGCTAGTAGGTAGGTATAGTGGACACTTTGGCAATGTTGGTTTTAGGGAGTTGGAAACACGAGTAGAGCTCATACTCAGTGCAGGTGAAGGCTAGCAATAGAGAGGGAGCGACAAACGAGAGAGCAATAACTATCATAATCATGCTTGCAGCAAAACATGACTAATTATGGTGTGAAAGTGATACAAGAACTATGAGGCAAAATAAATCATCGAGGCTTACTGACTATTGTTCAGTCATATGCATGCGTGAGCATGTGCCAAGTCAATTCACATGAAACATTCAGAGGAGGATACCACAATATCTTATGAATAGAACAATGCAAGCAAAACATTCATATGACATGCTACAAACTATTAGCAAGCTGGAGCTAATCATAAGAGAGAAAGAACTACTAAGAATCCATAAATAACATACACCTTACATGAACAGACTAAGCATGCCCATAATAATGAGTATATGTACAAAAATGAAAACAAATAGAGTTCGTTACCAGCCTCTTACCACACCTTAAGTTGTATTAATCTTCATTATCGCCCTTCAATTATGTGGCTTGAATAATAACATGAAACCAAACTCCACTAGGGACTGCTAAACCCTGCAAAGAACTTCACAAAACCAAATAAGAACAACAAATATTTTTGGTGTTTTTGATTTTTTAGAGCAAGCACACAAAGCAAAAATAAACAAAGCAAAATATTTTTGGATTTTTCTTAAGGCAAACCAAAGTTGAAAAGCAAAGAAACAAGCCAAGAGAAACAACGAAAATATTTTTGGTCTTTTTTGTGTTTTGGGAAAGCAGAAAAAAACCAAAAAGAAAGCGAAACATGGATATACGAAGAATCGACGAAACATGATATATAGATGAGTGTGATTTCGGTGTACCTCCCCCAAGCATAGGATTTTGGCCTAAGTGGGGCTCAACCCCATGGTGACCAAGAAGGTGCACCTCCGTAATACGACGAAGAGGCCCCTTCGTCCTGGTATGAGCTCGAGGACGCCCATGTGTAGTGCACAAAAGTGGCCATAAGAGGGCGCGTCCCCCTGGTAGTTTCCGTGGAAACCACGAATGCGTAGCTTCTCGTCCATATTCTCCTTGGAGCATGACCAAGGTCCCTGGAAAATACTGAACAAAGTGGTTTGTGGCAAAGGAATTTCTCTCTCTTCCCCGTCAGTAAACATCATCCTGTAAACCAAACTCTCAAGGGTAGAGCTAGCAGTAACAAAGTGATGCGCTTTCATGGTAGCTAAATCAAGCCTCTGAAGAGCCAAAATTTTATCATTTGGATCAACAGAAAGGTCTAAGGCAGCAACAATACGTGCTGCAATAATACCCCCATAAATGGGTCCTCTAGCGGCTAAGCGACGAGCAATGAGAGAACCAAGATTATACATGGTTTCATTATTGAGTGCAGCAGCTAGAAAGGCCAAATGATAGTTGGAAATATTTCTAGTGTTCTCCCTACCAAGAATACTAGTGGTAAGATAATAAGCAAAATATCTGATAGCTGGGAGTTGAATATTTCTTATCTTTCCACGCTGGGCTCTGCGATCATCACCATTGATTATCCCGCGGTAGAGCTCCAACAAATCAGCGGGTTGATCTGGAATCTTCTTCACCGTCCAGCCGTGCCAATACCCAAGATTTCATAAAATTTCTTCAATGTCATGGAGATAGGCCTATTATATATTTTGAACGACTCATCTGACGTGAAAGGGCTGTTAGAAAACAAGGCATAATGAATATGCATGGAATAGAAAATGATGCTAGTAGGTAGGTATAGTGGACACTTTGGCAATGTTGGTTTTAGGGAGTTGGAAACACGAGTAGAGCTCATACTCAGTGCAGGTGAAGGCTAGCAATAGAGAGGGAGCGACAAACGAGAGAGCAATAACTATCATAATCATGCTTGCAGCAAAACATGACTAATTATGGTGTGAAAGTGATACAAGAACTATGAGGCAAAATAAATCATCGAGGCTTACTGACTATTGTTCAGTCATATGCATGCGTGAGCATGTGCCAAGTCAATTCACATGAAACATTCAGAGGAGGATACCACAATATCTTATGAATAGAACAATGCAAGCAAAACATTCATATGACATGCTACAAACTATTAGCAAGCTGGAGCTAATCATAAGAGAGAAAGAACTACTAAGAATCCATAAATAACATACACCTTACATGAACAGACTAAGCATGCCCATAATAATGAGTATATGTACAAAAATGAAAACAAATAGAGTTCGTTACCAGCCTCTTACCACACCTTAAGTTGTATTAATCTTCATTATCGCCCTTCAATTATGTGGCTTGAATAATAACATGAAACCAAACTCCACTAGGGACTGCTAAACCCTGCAAAGAACTTCACAAAACCAAATAAGAACAACAAATATTTTTGGTGTTTTTGATTTTTTAGAGCAAGCACACAAAGCAAAAATAAACAAAGCAAAATATTTTTGGATTTTTCTTAAGGCAAACCAAAGTTGAAAAGCAAAGAAACAAGCCAAGAGAAACAACGAAAATATTTTTGGTCTTTTTTGTGTTTTGGGAAAGCAGAAAAAAACCAAAAAGAAAGCGAAACATGGATATACGAAGAATCGACGAAACATGATATATAGATGAGTGTGATTTCGGTGTACCTCCCCCAAGCATAGGATTTTGGCCTAAGTGGGGCTCAACCCCATGGTGACCAAGAAGGTGCACCTCCGTAATACGACGAAGAGGCCCCTTCGTCCTGGTATGAGCTCGAGGACGCCCATGTGTAGTGCACAAAAGTGGCCATAAGAGGGCGCGTCCCCCTGGTAGTTTCCGTGGAAACCACGAATGCGTAGCTTCTCGTCCATCTTCTCCTTGGAGCATGACCAAGGTCCCTGGAAAATACTGAACAAAGTGGTTTGTGGCAAAGGAATTTCTCTCTCTTCCCCGTCAGTAAACATCATCCTGTAAACCAAACTCTCAAGGGTAGAGCTAGCAGTAACAAAGTGATGCGCTTTCATGGTAGCTAAATCAAGCCTCTGAAGAGCCAAAATTTTATCATTTGGATCAACAGAAAGGTCTAAGGCAGCAACAATACGTGCTGCAATAATACCCCCATAAATGGGTCCTCTAGCGGCTAAGCGACGAGCAATGAGAGAACCAAGATTATACATGGTTTCATTATTGAGTGCAGCAGCTAGAAAGGCCAAATGATAGTTGGAAATATTTCTAGTGTTCTCCCTACCAAGAATACTAGTGGTAAGATAATAAGCAAAATATCTGATAGCTGGGAGTTGAATATTTCTTATCTTTCCACGCTGGGCTCTGCGATCATCACCATTGATTATCCCGCGGTAGAGCTCCAACAAATCAGCGGGTTGATCTGGAATCTTCTTCACCGTCCAGCCGTGCCAATACCCAAGATTTCATAAAATTTCTTCAATGTCATGGAGATAGGCCTATTATATATTTTGAACGACTCATCTGACGTGAAAGGGCTGTTAGAAAACAAGGCATAATGAATATGCATGGAATAGAAAATGATGCTAGTAGGTAGGTATAGTGGACACTTTGGCAATGTTGGTTTTAGGGAGTTGGAAACACGAGTAGAGCTCATACTCAGTGCAGGTGAAGGCTAGCAATAGAGAGGGAGCGACAAACGAGAGAGCAATAACTATCATAATCATGCTTGCAGCAAAACATGACTAATTATGGTGTGAAAGTGATACAAGAACTATGAGGCAAAATAAATCATCGAGGCTTACTGACTATTGTTCAGTCATATGCATGCGTGAGCATGTGCCAAGTCAATTCACATGAAACATTCAGAGGAGGATACCACAATATCTTATGAATAGAACAATGCAAGCAAAACATTCATATGACATGCTACAAACTATTAGCAAGCTGGAGCTAATCATAAGAGAGAAAGAACTACTAAGAATCCATAAATAACATACACCTTACATGAACAGACTAAGCATGCCCATAATAATGAGTATATGTACAAAAATGAAAACAAATAGAGTTCGTTACCAGCCTCTTACCACACCTTAAGTTGTATTAATCTTCATTATCGCCCTTCAATTATGTGGCTTGAATAATAACATGAAACCAAACTCCACTAGGGACTGCTAAACCCTGCAAAGAACTTCACAAAACCAAATAAGAACAACAAATATTTTTGGTGTTTTTGATTTTTTAGAGCAAGCACACAAAGCAAAAATAAACAAAGCAAAATATTTTTGGATTTTTCTTAAGGCAAACCAAAGTTGAAAAGCAAAGAAACAAGCCAAGAGAAACAACGAAAATATTTTTGGTCTTTTTTGTGTTTTGGGAAAGCAGAAAAAAACCAAAAAGAAAGCGAAACATGGATATACGAAGAATCGACGAAACATGATATATAGATGAGTGTGATTTCGGTGTACCTCCCCCAAGCATAGGATTTTGGCCTAAGTGGGGCTCAACCCCATGGTGACCAAGAAGGTGCACCTCCGTAATACGACGAAGAGGCCCCTTCGTCCTGGTATGAGCTCGAGGACGCCCATGTGTAGTGCACAAAAGTGGCCATAAGAGGGCGCGTCCCCCTGGTAGTTTCCGTGGAAACCACGAATGCGTAGCTTCTCGTCCATCTTCTCCTTGGAGCATGACCAAGGTCCCTGGAAAATACTGAACAAAGTGGTTTGTGGCAAAGGAATTTCTCTCTCTTCCCCGTCAGTAAACATCATCCTGTAAACCAAACTCTCAAGGGTAGAGCTAGCAGTAACAAAGTGATGCGCTTTCATGGTAGCTAAATCAAGCCTCTGAAGAGCCAAAATTTTATCATTTGGATCAACAGAAAGGTCTAAGGCAGCAACAATACGTGCTGCAATAATACCCCCATAAATGGGTCCTCTAGCGGCTAAGCGACGAGCAATGAGAGAACCAAGATTATACATGGTTTCATTATTGAGTGCAGCAGCTAGAAAGGCCAAATGATAGTTGGAAATATTTCTAGTGTTCTCCCTACCAAGAATACTAGTGGTAAGATAATAAGCAAAATATCTGATAGCTGGGAGTTGAATATTTCTTATCTTTCCACGTTGGGCTCTGCGATCATCACCATTGATTATCCCGCGGTAGAGCTCCAACAAATCAGCGGGTTGATCTGGAATCTTCTTCACCGTCCAGCCGTGCCAATACCCAAGATTTCATAAAATTTCTTCAATGTCATGGAGATAGGCCTATTATATATTTTGAACGACTCATCTGACGTGAAAGGGCTGTTAGAAAACAAGGCATAATGAATATGCATGGAATAGAAAATGATGCTAGTAGGTAGGTATAGTGGACACTTTGGCAATGTTGGTTTTAGGGAGTTGGAAACACGAGTAGAGCTCATACTCAGTGCAGGTGAAGGCTAGCAATAGAGAGGGAGCGACAAACGAGAGAGCAATAACTATCATAATCATGCTTGCAGCAAAACATGACTAATTATGGTGTGAAAGTGATACAAGAACTATGAGGCAAAATAAATCATCGAGGCTTACTGACTATTGTTCAGTCATATGCATGCGTGAGCATGTGCCAAGTCAATTCACATGAAACATTCAGAGGAGGATACCACAATATCTTATGAATAGAACAATGCAAGCAAAACATTCATATGACATGCTACAAACTATTAGCAAGCTGGAGCTAATCATAAGAGAGAAAGAACTACTAAGAATCCATAAATAACATACACCTTACATGAACAGACTAAGCATGCCCATAATAATGAGTATATGTACAAAAATGAAAACAAATAGAGTTCGTTACCAGCCTCTTACCACACCTTAAGTTGTATTAATCTTCATTATCGCCCTTCAATTATGTGGCTTGAATAATAACATGAAACCAAACTCCACTAGGGACTGCTAAACCCTGCAAAGAACTTCACAAAACCAAATAAGAACAACAAATATTTTTGGTGTTTTTGATTTTTTAGAGCAAGCACACAAAGCAAAAATAAACAAAGCAAAATATTTTTGGATTTTTCTTAAGGCAAACCAAAGTTGAAAAGCAAAGAAACAAGCCAAGAGAAACAACGAAAATATTTTTGGTCTTTTTTGTGTTTTGGGAAAGCAGAAAAAAACCAAAAAGAAAGCGAAACATGGATATACGAAGAATCGACGAAACATGATATATAGATGAGTGTGATTTCGGTGTACCTCCCCCAAGCATAGGATTTTGGCCTAAGTGGGGCTCAACCCCATGGTGACCAAGAAGGTGCACCTCCGTAATACGACGAAGAGGCCCCTTCGTCCTGGTATGAGCTCGAGGACGCCCATGTGTAGTGCACAAAAGTGGCCATAAGAGGGCGCGTCCCCCTGGTAGTTTCCGTGGAAACCACGAATGCGTAGCTTCTCGTCCATCTTCTCCTTGGAGCATGACCAAGGTCCCTGGAAAATACTGAACAAAGTGGTTTGTGGCAAAGGAATTTCTCTCTCTTCCCCGTCAGTAAACATCATCCTGTAAACCAAACTCTCAAGGGTAGAGCTAGCAGTAACAAAGTGATGCGCTTTCATGGCAGCTAAATCAAGCCTCTGAAGAGCCAAAATTTTATCATTTGGATCAACAGAAAGGTCTAAGGCAGCAACAATACGTGCTGCAATAATACCCCCATAAATGGGTCCTCTAGCGGCTAAGCGACGAGCAATGAGAGAACCAAGATTATACATGGTTTCATTAATGAGTGCAACAGCTAGAAAGGCCAAATGATAGTTGGAAATATTTCTAGTGTTCTCCCTACCAAGAATACTAGTGGTAAGATAATAAGCAAAATATCTGATAGCTGGGAGTTGAATATTTCTTATCTTTCCACGCTGGGCTCTGCGATCATCACCATTGATTATCCCGCGGTAGAGCTCCAACAAATCAGCGGGTTGATCTGGAATCTTCTTCACCGTCCAGCCGTGCCAATACCCAAGATTTCATAAAATTTCTTCAATGTCATGGAGATAGGCCTATTATATATTTTGAACGACTCATCTGACGTGAAAGGGCTGTTAGAAAACAAGGCATAATGAATATGCATGGAATAGAAAATGATGCTAGTAGGTAGGTATAGTGGACACTTTGGCAATGTTGGTTTTAGGGAGTTGGAAACACGAGTAGAGCTCATACTCAGTGCAGGTGAAGGCTAGCAATAGAGAGGGAGCGACAAACGAGAGAGCAATAACTATCATAATCATGCTTGCAGCAAAACATGACTAATTATGGTGTGAAAGTGATACAAGAACTATGAGGCAAAATAAATCATCGAGGCTTACTGACTATTGTTCAGTCATATGCATGCGTGAGCATGTGCCAAGTCGATTCACATGAAACATTCAGAGGAGGATACCACAATATCATACCAAGTTATGAATAGAACAATGCAAGCAAAAAATTCATATGACATGCTACAAACTATTAGCAAGCTGGAGCTAATCATAAGAGAGAAAGAACTACTAAGAATCCATAAATAACATACACCTTACATGAACAGACTAAGCATGCCCATAATAATGAGTATATGTACAAAAATGAAAACAAATAGAGTTCGTTACCAGCCTCTTACCACACCTCAAGTTGTATTAATCTTCATTATTGCCCTTCAATTATGTGGCTTGAATAATAACATGAAACCAAACTCCACTAAGGACTGCTAAACCCTGCAAAGAACTTCACAAAACCAAATAAGAACAACAAATATTTTTGGTGTTTTCGATTTTTTAGAGCAAGCACACAAAGCAAAAATAAACAAAGCAAAATATTTTTGGATTTTTCTTAAGGCAAACCAAAGTTGAAAATCAAAGAAACAAGCCAAGAGAAACAACGAAAATATTTTTGGTCTTTTTTGTGTTTTGGGAAAGCAGAAAAAAACCAAAAAGAAAGCGAAACATGGATATACGAAGAATCGACGAAACATGATATATAGATGAGTGTGATTTCGGTGTACCTCCCCCAAGCATAGGCTTTTGGCCTAAGTGGGGCTCAACCCCATGGTGACCAAGAAGGTGCACCTCCGTAATACGACGAAGAGGCCCCTTCGTCCTGGTATGAGCTCGAGGACGCCCATGTGTAGTGCACAAAAGTGGCCATAAGAGGGCGCGTCCCCCTGGTAGTTTCCGTGGAAACCACGAATGCGTAGCTTCTCGTCCATCTTCTCCTTGGAGCATGACCAAGGTCCCTGGCAAATACTGAACAAAGTGGTTTGTGGCAAAGTAATTTCTCTCTCTTCCCCGTCAGTAAACATCATCCTGTAAACCAAACTCTCAAGGGTAGAGCTAGCAGTAACAAAGTGATGCGCTTTCATGGCAGCTAAATCAAGCCTCTGAAGAGCCAAAATTTTATCATTTGGATCAACAGAAAGGTCTAAGGCAGCAACAATACGTGCTGCAATAATACCCCCATAAATGGGTCCTCTAGCGACTAAGCGACGAGCAATGAGAGAACCAAGATTATACATGGTTTCATTATTGAGTGCAGCAGCTAGAAAGGCCAAATGATAGTTGGAAATATTTCTAGTGTTCTCCCTACCAAGAATACTAGTGGTAAGATAATAAGCAAAATATCTGATAGCTGGGAGTTGAATATTTCTTATCTTTCCACGCTGGGCTCTGCGGTCATCACCATTGATTATCCCGCGGTAGAGCTCCAACAAATTAGCGGGTTGATCTAGAATCTTCTTCACCGTCCCAGCCTTGCCAATACCCAATATTTCATAAAATTTCTTCAATGTCATGGAGATAGGCCTATTATAGATTTTGAACGACTCATCTAACGTGAAAGGGTTGTTAGAACAAAAAGAAACTCTCCACAAAAGTTTTAGTGAGCATAGCATATTGCACACTCTCATCCTGCATATAACTAGTTAGTCCAACCTTTCGACCCAAGGTTAGGAAATCATTGAGAATCCCTACAGCCTGCAAAAAGGTAAGACAAGGGAAGGTAGAAGGGTGCACATCCCCCTTATCTCCCTCGTTGCAAAAACACGGTGTAATGAGATCCTCATTGTACGATGGCCTATCTCGGGAGGATGATCTTGAAGGCCTTGTCCTCCTAGGTGCATCACTCTCAAACACTTCTCCAAAGGTGTGGTTGTCCATGACCCCTTTTTTCTAAAATTTTAGACAAACATCAAACAAGGTAATTTCCAAGTTGATAAATGATGAGGAACTACTATAGGAACTTGCTAGAGGGATAAGCATGCATCAAAATGAAATATCTAAGCATAGATCAAGCATGCAAGCTCACACAACCTGACACCTATAGTAGAAAAATACTCAAGATACAATCTATCAATCACAAATCTAATGGAAAAATCGGCGGAGGCACATACCAAGGAGCAATCCCTCCAAAAATCAGCATCAAAGATGGGCTGAGCAAGGAGATATAAAATCATGAACAAGAACAACAGGAACTTGAGCTAGAGAAATTTTTCCGGTGTTTTTTGGGAGAGAGAAAGAAGTGGTTGGAAGGAGACACTTTGGAGCGCCACAGGTGGGCCCCACCCAGGCCAGGCGGGTCCTCAGGGGGTGTGCTGGCCTGGTGGGTCCCCCTGGGCCATTCCAGGTGTCCATCTACCCCTTTTTTCGTGGAAAATTTTAATATGAATTTTCTGGTATTTTTCGGGAAACTTTATTTTTGGCCAATTTTCAGGGTATGAAAAATGATTTTCTCGCAGAAAAAGATTTTTTTGGAAGAAGCAAAAGCAAACAAAAACCAAAACTACAGAAGCTCTAAGACACTCTAACAAGCAAACAACTAGCAAAACTAAGACTAACAAGACAAAGAGCAAAGACTAGGAAGGAGAAAAATAAAAGTGAATAAGTATAATCATTGTGAAAGCATTGTTTTGTTCATTGAAATCCCTTTGTTAACAAGGTTGATCAAGTCTTGTTACCAAAACAATCTTATATGAAACAAAACTTTGCATTTCACAAAATGATTATGTTACCTCAAACTTGATAGCAATGGTCCCAATCATAATAGTTTCAAAACTTTCTTTTGGAATGGTACAATATATTTCTCCAACTTTGATGCTCTCAATATTTTCAATAGAATTCAGGCCATAGCTCTTATGAATCTTCTTTGGGAAATATAAAGTATGCTCTTTTTCATTAATATTAAAAGTTACTTTTCCTTGATTACAATTGATGACAACACCTGCAGTATTAAGAAAAGGTCTCCCAAGAATAATAGACATATTATCATCTTCAGGCATCTCAAGCACAACAAAATCAGTTAAAACCAAGAAATTATGAGCCACTTGAATAGTAACATCCCACATATACCAATAGGAATAGTAGTTGACTTATCAGCCATTTGCAAAGATATATCAGTTGGTATCAACTTTTCTAGCTGGAGTCTCATGTAGAGAGATAAAGGCATAACACTAACTCCAGCTCCCAAATCACATAAAGCAATTCTAACATAATTATTCTTAATAGAGCAAGGAATAGTTGGTATACCTGGATCACCAAGTTTCTTTGGAACCTTACCACTGAAGGAATAATTAGCAAGCAAAGTGGAAATTTCCTCATTAGGAATCTTCCATTTATTAGAGACAATATCCTTCATATACTTTGAATAGGGAGGCAACTTAATAGCATCAGTCAAAGGAATTTGCAAGAATAAAGGTTTTATCCACTCACAAAACTTGTTATAGTGTTCTTCCTCCTTTGACTTGTGTTTCTTATTGGGAAAGGCATAGGTTTCTGCACCCAAGGTTCTCTTTCACTACCATGTTTGTTAGCAATAAAATCTTCCTTAGTGTACCTAGTGTTCTTAGTGTGCTTCTCAGGTTCTTCCTCAATTTCTTCCTTATCAGGAAAATCATTTTTATCATCTCTTTCAGTTTCAGCAACAGAGACAGATATACTATTAGGATCTACAGCAGGTTCAGGTGGTTTCTCAACTATTTTATGTTTCTTTTTCCTTCTCTTATGAGGACTACCACTACTTTCACCTTGTTGAGAATCCTGCTCAATTATTTTAGGGTGCCCTTCAGAATATAAAGGATCTTGAGTGGCTATACCACTCCTAGTTCTAATTCCAGAAGCATGTTTATCTCCTGAAGCATTAGCTAGCATATCCTTTTGTACCTTAGCAAGTTGATCAATTTGGGTTTGAACCATTTGAAAGTATTTACAAAGCATTTTAACATCATTAGCAATTCTTTCCACAATATCTTTCAACTCATTAATAGCTCTAGAGTTTTCCAATAAATAATTCTGAACTTGTTTATTAAAATTACCTTGTTTAACAATAAAAGTATCAAGTTCCTCTAAGCATTGATCAGGAGGTTTACCATAGGGAATATCACCTTCATGAAAGTGGAGAGAGTGTACCTCAATAGTGGATGAGTGGGGAATTGGCTTACATAATTCTTCTGTAGGAGGTAAATTCTTCACATCTTTAGCTCTAATACCTTTCTCCTTAAGACATTTCTTAGCTTCTTTCATCACTTCATAATTTAATGCAATCACTCTCCTCTTCCTTCGTGTTGGTGTTGGAACCGATTCAGGAGTAGTAGGCTCAGGTGTATTTAGCTCAGTTGAAGTCCAATCATCATAATTCTGGCTTATTTTAGCCATTAATTCTTCAGCATCTATAGGAGTTCTTTTCCTGAAAACACAATCAACAAAACTATCTAGGCATGTCCTAGAATCATTAGTTAGTGCATTATAATAAATATCAATAAGCTCATTTTTTAGGAACTATACATCCAGGATGTGCATGAATCAAGGCACAGAACATTGTCCATGACTCAAGTGTAGGGTTTGCAGCATAGAAAACAAAAAATTCCTACGATGGGAACAACTATGTACCAAGATCTATCTACTAGATACAAACAACGGGCAGATGTATATCCATAGAGAACATACCCTTGAAGACCGACAAAGCTTAACGAGTTTAACTCGTGGTTGATGTAGACGATCTCTTGCCGATCTCAAGATCAAGAGGAAGTCCTAGCGCCACAAATCAGCAGCGCATCTATTCTCGCACACACGTACAAGACACTGAGCAACCTCCGCCTCCTTTCTCCAGCGATGCAGAGGAAGCACAACACTTTCTTGCCAAATAGCCACCGGGAACATGTATCTCGCTAGTCCCAGACCATGGGGAATAAATTCTAGAGGGGGAGAGAGATCCTTCACGAGGAGGTGTGAGTGAGAAGTTAGGAGGGGGTGCCTTTTATAGGAGAGGGGGAACCCCAAGGGGGTGGCCGGCGCATGGGGGCTGCCCCCTTGCCTTCCCCTCATTCATGTGGGTGGACACTCCACACAAGAATCCTTTCAATTCCCTCCACTCAAAATCCCACTCAAATTCCCATTAAATTTCCACCAAATATAACGCAAACTCTCATTAAATAAAACTCCTTTTATTTATTCAGAATTTTTTCAATTACTCTAATGACAAAAATTCACATATAACCCCTTGCTAGTATTTCATTTCACATGCAAAAACACTTTCTGCAATTTCACCCGAAAACCTGTTTTGGTATCTAGTGAAATAAATTCCTGCGCTTGTTATTCTTTTTGGCATGAAACTTTTGCTCCATTTGGATGTCGGTGTCTCTTAAGTGTACCAGCCTACGGTTCGTGAATAATGCGTACATGATCGAGACCACTCTCCGATCAATAATCAGAAGCGGGATCTGGAGACCTATACTGACTCCCACATTCAACGATAACTTCCTTGTGATCATCGGAACCTTTTACACTAGTATCTTAATCCTTTTGTTTCGTGATATATTACATGTCTGAGATTTGATCGTCGGTATCTCCATACCTAGTTTGATCTCGTTACTGACATGCACTCTTTTCTAATTCCCGTGATATAACATTCTACTGATTAAATCACTTGCTTGCAAGCTAACCAATGTGATATCACCGAGAGGGCCCATAGTATATCTATCCGTCATCGGGATGAACAAATTCCACTCTTGATCCATGGGCCTCAACATAACACTTTAGTAGTTCTGAATCCATATTTATAATCACCCAGTTACGGTGTGACATTTGATGTTATCAAGAAACTCTTCCGGTGTTAGTGATTGACATGATCTCATGGTCTAAGGATTAGGATCACTCCGTAAGTTGTTATAGCAATATTAACTCAATGACTTTGATCGTAATGCTATACTTCAGATGAATGTTCATCACACCATTACACTAATGTTGTTATCTCATTATTAATAACATCCAATGTCTATGATCAGGAAACTTTGATCATCTTGTTAATCAACGAGCTAGTTTATGAGAGAGGCATAAATTATTAAACACACA
The DNA here is from genome assembly GCA_916181665.1 of Avena sativa. NCBI lineage: Eukaryota > Viridiplantae > Streptophyta > Magnoliopsida > Poales > Poaceae > Avena > Avena sativa. The sequence goes on from OV702296.1 coordinate 228,294,425, forward strand.
TGTATTAATGTTTCCGTATTAATACAATTATAGCATGCAAAATAAAAATCTATCATATACTTGGAATACACATAATAAACACTTTATTATTGCCTCTCAGGGCATATTCCCTTCAGTCTCCCATTTGCACTAGAGACAATAATCTAGTTACATAGTGATGAATCTAACACCCATGGAGTTTTGGTGTTGATCATGTTTTGCTCTAGGGAGAGTTTTACTCAACGGATCTGCTACATTGAGATCCGTATGTACTTTACAAATCATTATATCTCCATTCTTGACATGTTCATGGATGGAGTGAAACTGACGCTTAATATGCTTGGAATACTTGTGAGACCTTGGTTCTTTGGCATTGGCAATGGCACCATTTTTGTCACAATAGATCACCATTGGGTCCAACACGCTTGCAACCACACCTAGTTCAGATATGAACTCCTTCATCCAAACTGCTTCCTGAGCCGCTTCTGAAGCAGCAACATATTCGGCCTCCGTTGTTGATCTCGCCACCACGGGTTGTTTGGAACTCCTCCAACTAACTGCTCCACCATTCATGAGAAATACATATCCGGATTGAGACTTAGAGTCATCCGGATCGGTGTCAAAGCTAGCATCGTCATAACACTTAGCGACGAGCTCTTCTTCAGCTCCGTATACAAGAAACACATCCTTAGTTCTTTGCAAGTACTTAAGGATATTCTTGACTGCTATCCAGTGTTCCGAACCTGGATCCGATTAGTACCTACTAGTCAAACTAATAGCATGTGCCACATCCGGTCTTGTACATAGCATGGCGTACATTATAGAGCCTATGGCTGAAGTGTAGGGGACTTTGTCCATTATCTCTCTTTCCTCCGCCGTATCCGGACTTTGAGTCTTACTCAATGTCTTGCCATGCAACATAGGTAAGAACTCCTTCTTACTTTTGTCCATTTTAAACTTCTTTAAAATCTTATCAAGGTATGTACTTTGTGATAGCCCTATTAGGCTCCTAGATCTATCTCTGTAGATCTTTATGCCTAATATGTATGACTCTTCACCTAGGTCCTTCATTGAAAATTTGTTGTTTAGATTACTTTTAGCACTGTTTAAAAGATCTATATCATTTCCGATCAATAATATATCATCCACATAAAATATCAGAAATGCAATATTTCTCCCACTCACTTTCTTGTAAATACAAGCTTCTCCATAAGTTTGGAAAAATCCAAACTCTTTGATCACCTCATCAAAGCGGAGATTCCAACTTCGTGATGCTTGCTTCAATCCATAGATGGATCGTTGAGGAACGCGGTTTTGACATCCAACACCTTGTTAGTATCCTTAGGATCGACAAAACCCTTTGGTTGTATCATATACAACTCTTCTTCAATATTGCCATTGAGGAACACAGTTTTGACATCCATCTGCCATATCTCATAATCGAAATATGCAGCAATTGCTAACATAATCCTAACTGATTTTAGCATCACTACGGGAGAGAATGTCTCATCGTAGTCAACTCCTTGAATTTTTCGAAACTCCTTTGCGACAAGTCAAGATTTATAGACGGTCACATTACCATCAACATCAGTTTTTCTTTTGAAAATCCATTTATTCTCCATGGCCTTTCGGTCGTGAGGTAAGTCCAGCAAGTTCCAAACTTGATTTTCATACATGGATTCCATCTCGGATTTCATGGCTTCTAACCATTTGTCAGAATCCGGGCTCATCATCGCTTCTTCATACGTCGCAGGGTCATCATTTTCATCAACCATGAAATCCATGACAGGGTTTTCGTACAGCTCGGGAGCTGCACGCGTCCTGCTAGACCTGCGAGGTTAGGTATTACTCTCTTTCGGAGTTTCATGATCATTATCATTAGTTCCTTCTTCAACTGGTGAAGCCAACTCTGGAACAACTTCCGGTGCTACGCTACTCGCCATACTTTGAAGAGAAGGTTCAATAACTTCTTCAAGTTCTACCTTCTGACTACTCACACCTTTCGCGAGAAACTCTTTCTCTAGAAAGGATCCGTTCTTGGCAACAAAAACCTTGCCCTCATATCTATGATAGAAGGAATACCCAATTGTTTCCTTAGGGTATCCTATGAAGATGCATTTTTCCGCTTTGGGTTCGAGTTTATCCGGTTGAAGTTTCTTCACATAAACATTGCATCCCCAAACTTTAAGAAATGACAGCTTAGGTTTGTTTCCAAATCACAATTCATACGGTGTCTTTTCAATGGATTTAGATGGTGCCCGATTTAATGTGAATGCAGCAGTTTCTAGTGCATAACCCCAAAATGACAACGGCAAGTCCGTCAGAGACATCATAGATCGAACCATATCCAATAAAGTACGATTACGACGTTCCGACACACCATTTTGCTGTGGTGTTCCGGCAGGTGTGAGTTGTGAAACAATTCCACACTCTTTCATGTGAGTGCTAAATTCGTAACTTAGATACTCACCTCCACGGTTGGACCGTAGAAATTTGATCTTTCTATTATGATGATTTTCCACTTCACTCTGAAATTCCTTGAACTTTTCAAAAGTTTCAGACTTGTGTTTCATCAAGTAGATATAACCTTATCTACTCAAATCATCCGTGAAAGTAACAAAATAACGATATCCACCTCGCGCCGACACACTCATTGGACCACATACACCAGAATGTATGATTTCCAATAAATATGTCGCCCGTTCCATTGAAACGGAAAACGGCGTTCTAGTCATCTTGCCCATAAGGCATGGCTCACATGTATCAAATGATGCAAAATCAAGTGATTCCAAAAGTCCATCCGAATGGATCCTCTTCATGAGTTTAACGACAATATGACCTAGACGGCAGTGCCACATATATGCAGATATATCATCATTAAGTTTAATTCTTTTAGCATCAACATTATGAATATGTGTATCACTATTATCGAGATCCAACAGAAATAAACAATTCATCATCGGTGCATGACCATAAAAGATTTCATTCATATAAATAGAACAACCATTGTTCTCGGATTTAAATGAATAACCACTTCGCATCAAATACGATCCATATACAATGTTCATGCTCAGTGCAGGCACCAGATAACAATTATTCAAGTTTATTACTAATCCCGACGGTAAGTGGAGAGGTAGCGTTCCGATGGAGAGCACATCAACACTTGATCCATTGCCGACACACATCTTAACCTCACCCCTTAATAGTCGTCGCTTGTTCCACAGCCCCTGATTCGAGTTACAAATATTAGCAACTGAACCGGTATCAAATACCCAGGTGCTACTGCGAGTACTAGTCAAGTACACATCAATAACATGTATATCATATATAACTTTGTTTGCCTTGTCGGCCTTCTTGTCTGCCAAATACTTGGGGCAGTTGCACTTCCAGTGGCCAGTCCCCTTACAATAATAGCACTCGGTATCAGACTTAGGTCCAACTCGGGGTTTCTTTTTAGGCACGACAATCGACTTGCCACCCTTACTTCCCTTCCGTTTTCCCTTCTTGTCTTTCTTGAAACCAGTGTTCTTATTGATCATCAACACTTGATGTTCCTTCTTGATCTCCACTTCTGCAGTTCTAAGAATTGACAGAAGCTCAGGGAGATACTTCTTCATGCCTTGCATATTATAGTTCATCACGAAGCTCTTATAGCTAGGTTGCAGAGACTGCAGAACACGATGGACGCCTAAGTCAATGGGAATCGATATTCCCAAGGACACAAGCTTATCGGCGTAACCCGACATCTTGAGTACATGCTCACTAACGAAGCTATGCTCTTCCATCATGCAGCTAAAGAACTTGATGGTTCCATAGCCCTTGGAGATGACCCGACAAGGTCAGGAATAAAGTCAACACAAAACTCAATGACCTCCTCTGTTCCATAGCCCTTGGAGATGCTTCCTTCTGGCCTAGCATGGTTATGAACATATTTCTTTAAGACTCCCATGAACCTCTCAAAGGGGAGCATATTGTGTAGAAATACAGGACCGAGAATGGCAATCTCTTCCACTAGGTGAACCAGGAGATGCATCATAATATTTAAAAAGGATGATGGGAACACCAACTCAAAACTAACAAGACATTGTACCACATCCTTCTGTAACCTTGGCAGAATATATGGATTGATTACCTTCTGAGATATTGCATTGAGGAATGCACACAGCTTCACAATGGGTACTCAAACATTTTCTTGTAGAAGCCCCCTCAATGCAACCGGAAGCAACTGCATCATAATCACGTGACAGTCATGAGATTTCAGGTTTTGGAATTTTTTCTCTGCCATATTTATTATCCCCTGTATATTAGACGAGAAGCTAGACGGCACCTTGATACTATAAAGGACTTCAAAAAAGATTTCCTACTCTGTTTTGGTAAGAGCATAGATGGCACGACTTAAGTGACGCCCTTTATCCGTCTTGTTCTGTGTATGCATGTTCTTTGGGTCTTTCATAAGTGGCTGGTCCTCCCGTGCTTCTGGTGTATCTTCTGTCTTCCGATACACGACCAGGAATCCTAGAAGGTTCACGCAAAGATGCTTCATCACGTGCATCACGTCGATTCAAGAGCGGTCATGTAGGACTTTCCAATAGGGTAGCTCCCAAAATATATATTTCTTCTTCCACATGGGTGCATGTCCGGTAGCGACGTCATTCGGAACAGATTGACCGCCAGGACCCTTTCCAAATATTACTTCTATGTCTTTGACCATACCAAATACATCATCACCAGCAGGGAGGTCAGGCTTCTTCCAGTGACCTTCCTCACCTTTGAAATGCTTGCCTTTCTTTCTTACAGGATGATTGGTCGGAAGAAATCATCGATTCCCTAGGTACACAACCTTCTTGCATTTACGCAAATATGTACCTTCAGTCTTATCTAAACAGTGCGTGCATGCCTTATATCCCTTGTTTGTCCGTCCTGAAAGGTTATTAAGAGAAGGACAATCATTGATGGTTATGAAAAGCAACCCTCGTAGGTCAAATGGCTCTTGTTTGTTCTCATCCCACACATGTACACCTGGTTTGCCCCACAACTATAAGAGTTCTTCAACTAATGGCCTTAGGTATACATCAATGTCGTTGCCGAGTTGCTTCAGGCCTTGGATGAGCACTGGCATCATAATGAACTTACGCTTCATGCACAACCAAGGAGGAAGGTTGTAGATACATAGAGTCACAGGCCATGTGCTGTGACTGCAGCTCTGCTCCCTAAAAGGATTCATGCCATCCGTACTTAGACCAAACCATAAGTTCCTTGTGTCACCTACAAAGTCCGGAAAGTCTCTCTCAATTTTTCTCCACTACGACCCATCAGCGGGGTGTCTGAACTTCCCGTCTTTCTTACGGTCTTCTTTGTTCCATCACAACAACCTGGCATGCTCTTTGTTTCTGAACATTCATTTCAACCGTGGTATTATAGGAGCATACCACATAACCTTAGCAGGAACCCTCTTCCGGGGGGCTCTCACTCAATATCACCAGGATCATCTCGTATGATCTTATACCGCAATGTAGTGCATACCGGGCATTTATCTAAATTCTCGTATTCCTCACCGCAGTAGAGGATGCAGTCATTATGTCACATCCCAAGATTTTAGAAATTGGATTAGAAAAAAAAATTACATGTCATTCATAAGCATTGCATTGCATCCATGCAAAAATTGCAAGAATCGAATTCGAAAACCCTAACCCTAATAGGTTTTGCAAATATTCCTATAAGGAATAAATATGGAATTTATAAATCCAATATAATTGAACTCATTAAAAGGATACAAAAATGGTCCTAAAATGATCTACTGAATATTGTAAAATTTTAGGAACAAATTTCAGCTCATTTGGAGTTATAGAGAAAAAGTTATTAAAGAAATATAAATCGGGAAATAGAAAAGGAAAAGGAAAAGAAACAGAAAAAAAGAACTAAACCTGGCCTAACCCGTGAGCTAGCCCAGCCCGCCATGCCCTACCGCATCTGCCGCGCACCCCCTCCCGCGAGCAGCACGCAAGCGAGCCACACCGGCCTGCAGCTAGCCCACTATCTACCGCACGCGCGCAGCGCGTAGCAGCAGCCACAGCCCGCCAGGAGTCCAACTAGGAGAAGCCGCCAGCCCGCCCTCCCCTGATGTTTTTTCTCTCTCCAGTGCCGCTGACAGGTGGGGACCACTCGTCATCCCCCACCTCCCGTCTCGAGCGTGTCCGGGACGAACTCCTGCATCTGCCGATTGATTTCCCCCACCGTCTCGGTTCCGATCTCCTGCCCCCTCCTCCACGCGAACTACCCCCATAAATCTTCGGCATCCACCCGCTTGTTTCTTTTCGTGTTTTGAAAAACCCTAGCATTGTCGAAGGCAAGCTGCAGGTCAAGCTCGAGATCGACAAAAACCACCCCTCTCCCTTTTCTCCCTCCGAACCTGTTCCCCTCCTTGCACCGAATTGATACTCGTATTTTACCTCTCTGTAGATGATCAGAGCGAGCGTGATTTGTCGCCGGAGTTCCGCTGGTGACCGTTAACTCCATCCGCACCATGCTGTCTCCTTGGGAAGAACGAGACGATGCCGTGGTCGTAATCAAGCCTAACTCGATGCTCCGCACCTCGTCGTCCAGCCCTACATCTCCGGTGACCACCAACACTGCCTCCACCGTCGACGCCAGAGCGCCTCCGCCGCCGCCAAATCCACCGTCCCCGTCGCCATTGACCGCCACCGATGTCCAGATAAACAGGAGCCGTTGGATCGCATCTAGAGGGCCTCGATTAGAAGCCTAGCCGAACCGGTACCCGCCAATTGCTGAGGGCCACATGTCATGAGGTCAACAACACCATGTCGTCGTCCCAGTCAACTCGACATCAACGATGAGTCAGCAAGTAAGCACAGTCAGCGTCAGTTTAATCATTTAAAAATTGAATTAAAATTTGCAAAAAATAGGCATATATCGTAAAATTTATATAAAATTGAATAGTTGTCCAAAAATTATAAATAATATACCGTTGGATTCATAAAATAGTTTAGAATATTAATATGAGATTATACATAATGTTTACTGTATATATTTACTGTAATAATTTAAATGATTTAATGGACCTTTTAGACATAATAAATCATAGTAAAATATCTGTATATCATAAAAATGCAAATAAGGTGTCTATGGATTTCTAATTACGTATACAACATTAATAAACTGTTGGATCCAACTTTTATAGTGTATAATTACTGTAGTTATTTAAAAAGTTTTAATGGCCTTTTTGACTATAAAATTCATAGTAAATAATTTATAGATCGTAAAATTATGATTAATATGTCCCTGGAATCACAATCTTGTGTAGATTACAGATATGGTTTTATTTCTAATTTTAGACAATGTAAACTATTTAAGTGAATTAATCTATATTAAATAGTAATTAAATCATAAGAAAAGATCTATAACTCCGATTAAGGTGAATCCAATTCCTACTGGTTCGTATTAATGTCCCCTATCCAGTACAACCCGGAAACAAATTTAATTAGACAGTGAAGACAAGAGTTGTAACAGAACTATTAAAACCCCTATATTGTCAACTAGGATTTAATAATGAATAATATATTGCATTAAATGGTTTGCCACATGCATCATATGATCTAGTAATGTTCAGAGAACTAATTACAAACGTTGTGAGATATTAAATTGTCATGCATGCATTTGTTCATCATTGTTTTATTGTATTGTGCATAATTGCATTATTTTGAATGGTGTGTTTGTTGTGCACTTGTTTTAATCGATAGATTGCGAGGAGTTCAACGTTTTTGATTGTGACGAGTGCAACCTTCTCTATTGTGAGGATTATCTGATTGACTACATCATCTACAATAAAGGCAAGTAGAGCTATCATAAATGTCCTACTAATTTTCTTATGCATGTAGTATGATTTTCACTAGTGATGCATGTGTAGGTGTTTTACTACTATGCTATGCTATGACACCCAAGCATGATTTCCATATATCCATGACTTGATTTTCTTTGAGCCATCGTATTGTAGTTGCTTATCCATGCTTATTAGATGCATAAAAGGGAATTCATGATTGATTATGTTATGGAAAAGTTATGTTTTGTTATAATGAAAACAACTGGAATTTAATGAATCTCCTGGTGTGATGGATCGATGTTTTTGGATGGTTTATTACGGAAAGCACACCTAGGCTTTAGAGATTAAACAGGTTTCTTATGTAGTAGCTTCCAGTACAGTCGCATGCCATTATTTGTCTTGACTAAGTAGGTTGTGGGAACCTGACCCAACGTGACTAGCAGATGTAGGGGATGTAGGTTGGCATGGGTCCGTCCTGAGGGCTCAGGGTTCTGCTTCTGAAAGGTTTCGTCTTGGTTTTCTCCCTACCATGGCACAAAATGAGTGTAATGGTAAGAGCGGGTTGACTGGGTCGTGCGGGTAAAGTGTACAACCCCTACAGAGTGTCTAAACTAAGTACTTAGCCGTGTCCCCGGTTATGGACAACTATGAGCAACTGGGCATGGAACTGTTTGGAAGATGTCACTCATCCCAATTTTTTAATTACTAAAACTTGATGGGTGAACATGGTTTTAGGAGTATACGAAAGCTGAACTATCTTGTTTCTACATGGGTTTATGCTGGTATGTCGTTAGAAGATTGTTTTGAAGAAAGAAAACTAATTTAAAAGTAGGGAAAAGTTATATTGCTTTTAGCAAGTGAGCCTAAACTCCACCATGCCAAATATGCATATAGTTGATAGATCCTTTGTACTCATAGTTCTACTTGCCAATACATTCAAAGTATTGATCATTCGTGGCTGCACCCTTTCATGTTACAGGTTGTATCGTTTCTGAGTGATCATTATAGGTCGCGAGACTCCACCCAACATTGTTCGCCTGTGGCACATTTGAAGGATGGAGATCTACCTTGTATATGTTTTCGCTATGTACTTGAATAAATAAGGTAAATTCTGGATCATATTCGTTATCTTTATGATGTACAGTTATATTTGGTATCATTTTGTACTGTGTGTGCTAGGGAACCGATCCAGGGATTGGTACTATACACATGAACTCAGCCTTATCAGACGACGGTGTTACACATTAATGCATGCATGTATCTTTTGCACATCTATTCCTAGTAGGCAGAGAGTCTTCTTTGCTCCGTACGTACTCTCAGAAAATTTGTTATGCTTTGGAAGCTTCGGCTTCATTATTTTCAGCAACTTTTCAAATGCGGAGTCAGCTAGACCACACTCTGCCTTCCATCGCAGCAATTCCAGTGTGGTACCGAGCTTTGTGCTGCCATCTTTGCAATTTGGGTACAACAATCTTTTATGATCTTATAACTTGCCCTCCAACTTCAACTTCTCCTTTTCTGTTTTATAGTATCGCTTTGCATCAGAAATAACCCGACCAAGATCATCAGCGGGCTCATTTGATGTCCGTTCTTCACCTCCTTCCACTTTATTGTCTTCTATTGCAGTATCACCGTATTCAGAAAACATATGATGATAGTTGTTATCATCATCCTCTTCTTATTCATTGTCTTCCATCATAACCCCTCTTTCCCCGTGCTTGGTCCAGCAATTATAGCTGGCCATTAAACCTTTCATAACCAGGTGGCCGCGAATGATTTTCGAGTAAGAGTACTCTTTGTCGTTCCGATATTGAACACATAGACAATGCATAAAACCATTCTATTTGTTTGTCATAGCCATATCGATAAATTTATCCATGTCCTTAATGTACCCGGGTTTAAGCCGGTCACCGTACATCCATTCCCAACTATTCATCTGCATCATATAATTAAGTTTATCAAAAACTATTATAGAACATCATAAATAGTGAAATGACCAATTCACATCGACACACGTATTGTATCAATGACATGAAAAGGTAAGATTGCTAACCTCGACCGAGGAGGACAGAAAGAGGAGAAAGGTCAAGTGTGGCTCGAACACCTCCTATATTTTTGTTTTGTGAGAAATCAAACGGGATCATTCACTCAAAAATTTCATCGAACACCTCCCCTGCATAGGAAAAAATAAACTAGCACACACCTCGCACACCTTCCACCAAAAAAACAAAGGAGGAGAGGCAAAGGGCTAGGGCGACATATTTATAGGTAGGACGCATGCGTCCCGATTTGTAACACAAACCTGCCGCATACCTTTAGTGTCGATTTGTGTTACAAATCGGGACGCATGCTCCCATATAAACCGGGATAGAGACCCCTCGCCTCCTGAGCAACGCGTCGGCCGCTCGAACGCAAGCACTAGTCCCGGTTCGTGGCGGAACCGGGACTAATGCTCTGTATGAAAGGGCCTTTTTCTACTAGTGGATTAACAAAAGTTGAGATTTTTTTTAATTATTTTTGCAGTGGCCGTTGGGCTATGCCGACGGCCGCTATGCCGAGGGCGGACGTTGGTGTAGCCTACGCCAACGGCTTTTTGCTATACTGACGGCCTCCGGGTGCTCTGCCGAGGGAGATCTTCGCTGAGGGGAATACGCCAAAGGCAGCCGTCAGCATAGCATACACCGACGTTTTTTGGCCTACGTCGACGGCCTTTAGCCCTCGGCCTTTAGCCCTCGGTATCTGTTTGTAATGTTATTCTATTTTTCTTCGATAGTAATTGATTTCTTGGTTTCAAGTTTATATTTCTCTTTTGAGATGACAAATCTATATTATTAGGGACTTGACTATATTGAACAGCTAGATGTTTCTCAATTTAGAAACAGTCAGTATTTTGCACCATTGAGCTGACATACACGTAGTTCACAAAAAAAGGAGCTGACACACGTGTGTCATCCATATCTTCAAATGAACTTGAAGAAATGTGAAAAACTGGCCTTGAAACAGAAAGTTTAACAACCTGCTTCCGTGAGGATGATAAATCCACGAAGAGATCGCGAGCAGTGGGGAAATGGTACGAAGCAGATCCAGGTTCTTGACTCGCCGTCCTTCACCAACACAGGTAGAAGCGGCAGGCGGATATGAAACATGCATGAGGTGCAGGCGGCTGGTTGTGAGCCTGATTTTTCGGCCTCATCATGCAAACAGATTTTCTATTGTACTATCAATTGATTAGGGGATTTAGGAGCATCACTACGGGAATAACTAAATAGGCCAACGGCCTTTTTATACGCCGACGGCAAAATGTCGGGGCCGTCGGCCCAGTTTTGCCGTCGGCGTAGAATAAATAGGCCGACGGCCGCCGTCGGCGTAAACATGACCGTCGGTGTAGCCCATTGGGCTAACGGCAGAGCAACGGCGTCAAGTCTATGCCGACGGCAAAGTTTCAGACCTATGCCGACGGCTTTGCCGTCAGCGTAGCTATTTTTCTTTTTTTGCCATATTAATCTTAGAAAAATCATAACTAAATCATTTAAATTCAGAAAAATACATATAATATATCAAAATTTGCAGAAAAATAAGATATATCTATATAAACTCAAATATTATATATTTTTATTCAAAAAAATACATAAAAAATACAAATACTTTCGTATAACATATTTTTCATTTTTCAAGTGCAAAAGCGGGGTGTTTTGTGGAGCAACCACCAAAAGAAAGTTTCAAAATGATAATACCACATTTTAAAAAAATACTAGACCATATTGAATGGACAATTTCCCAACCTAGGAATCTCAAACCTTTTCGTTCACCTCTCGTGAAAAAGACAAATTCCTGCTAAATCAGTAGGAAATGAGTTAGATTTGAACTACAGGTACATGATATATTGCTCATGATTTTTTGTAAAAATAATTTTTAGGTTCACAATATGCTATTTCATTAGAGATCTAATGAAAGTTTAGTGAGACTCGTCCCCGAGCTAAGAATCATCATGCCTCTCGATTTAGGAAGTTTAATGATAGTTTGAAATGTGCATAAAAAATTAAAAAATGATCGAAACAATGCAAAACCTTCACGTCGTGTCATATTATATGACATAGTTCCATGGAAAAATACCAGACTTGGTATATTCATTGAGTCTTAAAAAAACCTTCACAAAATGGCCTATCTCAATCGAGGTTTTCTGAATTTCAGGTCAAATGACCAATGTTATTGCTATAATCGTGGTATAGTTTGAGATAATGTGTCCATATTGTCCACACATGTGTATCATGGGATGGTGAACAATGTTGCAGGAGGAAGTTTTCCTTTTCGTCGCACTGAAAAGCCAATTTTTCATTTTTCACGTGCAAAAAACGGGGTGTTTTTGTGAAGCAACCACCAAAAGAAAGTTTCAAAATGATAATACCATATTTTTCAAAAATACTAGACCATATTGAATGGACAATTTCCCAACCTAGGAATCTCAAACCTTTCCGTTCACCTCTCGTAAAAAAAAACAAATTCCTGCTGAATCGGAAGGAAATGAGTTAGATTTGAACTACAGGTACCTGATATGATGCTCATGATTTTTTGTAAAAATCATTTTTAGGTTCACAATATGCTATTTCATCAGAGATCTAATGCAAGTTTAGTGAGACTCGTCCCCGAGCTAAGAATCATCATGCCCCTCGATTTAGGAAGTTTAATGATAGTTTGAAATGTGCATAAAAAATTAAAAAACGATCGAAACAATGTAAAACCTTCGCGTGGTGTCATATTATATGACATAGTTCCATGGAAAAATACCAGACTTGGTATATTCATTGAGTCTTAAAAAAACCTTCACAAAATGGCCTATCTCAATCGAGGTTTTCTGGATTTCAGGTCAAATGACCAATGTTATTGCTATAATCATGGTATAGTTTGAGATAATGTGTCCATATTATGCACACATGTGTATCATGGGATGGTGAACAATGTTGCAGGAGGAAGTTTTCCTTTTCGTCGCACCGAAAAGCCATTTTTCATTTTTCAAGTGCAAAAAACGGGGTGTTTTTGTGAAGCAACCACCAAAAGAAAGTTTCAAAATGATAATACCATATTTTTCAAAAATACTAGACCATATTGAATGGACAATTTCCCAACCTAGGAATCTCAAACCTTTCCGTTCACCTCTCGTGAAAAAAAAACAAATTCCTGCTGAATCGATAGGAAATGAGTTAGATTTGAACTACAGGTACATGATATGATGCTCATGATTTTTTGTAAAAATCATTTTTAGGTTCACAATATGCTATTTCATCAGAGATCTAATGAAAGTTTAGTGAGACTCGTCCCCGAGCTAAGAATCATCATGCCCCTCGATTTAGGAAGTTTAATGATAGTTTGAAATGTGCATAAAAAAATAAAAAACGATCGAAACAATGCAAAACCTTCGCGTGGTATCATATTATATGACATAGATGCATGAAAAAATATAAAACTTGATATATTGATCGTGTCTCAAAAAACCCTTCACAAAATGACCTATCTCAATCGAGGTTTTCTGGATTTCAGGTCAAATGACCAATGTTATTGTTAGAATCGCGATATAGTTTGTGCTAATATGCCCATATTATGCACTCGTGTATATCATGGGATGGCGAACAATATTGCAGGAGAAAGTTTTCCTTTTCGTCGCACCAAAAAGCCATTTTTTATTTTTCGAGTGCCAAAAACGGGGTGTTTCATGAATCTTGACATAGTTTCAGTTGGTCTAATATTTAAAATTTATGATATATAATTAAATAGATGATATAGATGTCATATTTGGATTCCTCTCATTTTTCTGATCGATTTGGATATATTATTTGTCGAATTGTGATTTACGGATTTGTAGATATGAATTATTCAAATTTTAAAAAAAAAAGCAAAATAAATAAAAATTATTTTATTTTTATTTGAATTCAAGATTATTATTACTTATTTATTGTTGTTTACTCAAAAAATTGTATGGAATGTAAAAAAACAAATATGTCTAACATTATAGTGTAATGGTTAATAGGTTTGATATGATAATATTCACAACAAGTTCTAGTTGGTTTGTCGGAAGCTCATGTGGAAGGAACGAAAAAGTTAAGCTGACCGGTTGGAAAGTTTGACTAATTGTGCAATTTAACTTGAGACTAAGTATACTTAGAATTAAAAATGTCCACGTGAGATTAACAAGTTAAACAATACAAAAATGTTAAAAAAAGTTGAAAAAAATTTGAATTTTTTTTTTAGAAAAACAATTGAAAAAATCTAGGCCGACGGTAAAGCCGTCGGCGTAACCAAACGGCCGTTAGCCATCTAGGTGGGCCCCATATGGTCTACGCCGACGGCTTTTCTACGCCGACGGGAGAAGAGGCTACGCCTACGGGGCAGTACGCCGATGGCAGCCGTCGGGCCAGCCTACGCCGACGGCATTTAGGGCCTACGCCGACGGGACCCGGCCGTCGGCGTATTCAGCTTCTCCCGTAGTGCATCTTTGAGGTCCGCTCCGAGGATTTTATAGAATTGCTTTTCCCGTTCCTTCAGCTTGCTAGTCTCCCACGAAGATTACATGGTGTGGCACCAACACAACCTTCTCCTGGTTATCTCGAATTACACCGAGATGCATCTCATCAGTAGGTGATTTTGTTGAGTTTGAAGGGCGGCCAATTAACACCGAAAAAAAATCTTAAGATAATTACAAAATAAACAGAACTATTCATTTTATTCGAAACAGTGGTAGCAACAATAGTTATTTTTGGCCTCTCAAAGATCTGTCACCAATGCGACGCCGAGTTTTGCGAGCTTGAACGCGTCGTCATTCTCCGCCGACAACAGTGAAACCGTGTTATTCTTCCCGAATCCATCCTCGCACTCCTTGGCAGCGGTCGCCGCCTTCTCTAGGATGGCCCTCGCCTCGGCATACTTCCCTGCCTTGACGGCGGCGGTGCATGCAGGACCGCCGTCTAGTATTCCACTGTACATTGACTGGCACGACAGGAGGCACCGGCCCACAGCGACGTCGACCACTGCCTTAAACATCATGCCGACGCCCCCGCCACCCCGGAGCAGGCGATCGATCTTGGCCTACGTGCTGGTGGCGTTGACTGCGAGAAGGCCCACGGTGAGACCGCCAAAAATCTGGTAGTCGAGACCCACGTCGCCGCTTCCGGCGACGGAGCTGATGGCATCTTCGCAGAAATGGACGTCAAAGTACGTGCTCCCTCCGCCGACGGTCTTGCACGCGGCCATTATCCCTTGGGGTGGCGAAAGCGCAGACGCGACGGGAAAGAGCAGCAAGAGGACAACCACGACGCTCATCTGGCTGGTAGAGGAGGTTGAGGCGGGAGCCATTGTTTGTTGGATGGTGGATTCGATCTCCTCTGCTCCATTTGTGCGTCGACTGTCGAATATATATGGGTAAATACTATCTATCGTGGTCCGATGAGAATCAAATCATCGGACTGATTGGCTGCGTTAGATTTATATTGCATCCTATGGGCTACGATTGCTTCTCACGTCCAACAAAAAACGAGTCCGTTAACCCCGCACAGTGCCATCCTATTCCATAATTATAGCGCTAGTTATGTCTTAGGTTACTTCTTCCTCAAATCGCATCTCCCCCATGCAATGCTCCCGACCCGCTGCCGCGACTGCTTTTTCAACCGCACCGCCGCATCGCTGCCGCCGTTGCTTTCTCCCCGCCGCAGGATGCCTTCCCGCTGCCGCCGCTGCTTTCTACCGCCATGATTTACATGTTCGAGCAGCGAATCATAATCTTATGAATCGCAAGCAGCTTGCAGGTTGTTTGATGTTCTCGAGCAGTATTGTAGTTTTAATCTTATATCTTGTTTGCAGGAAGGTCATGAACATGCACAGCTAACATTGAGGTCCACAAGGTTCCTGACTGCGACCATAGACGCACTTCACTACTTCGACAGTGCTACGAGCGGGAGACTCCATGGCTCCATGCTCCATCAAGGGTACAATACACGACATGCTTGTGTCTGAGCTGTATTAGCAAGCGCAAAAATTGATGTGGCGTGTGGATGGAGTTGGAGAGAAACAATCGACAACATGTGCTTGCAACAGTATAATGGATCTGAAGTTCTAGTTCGCATGTACTCCCTTTGTTTCAAAATATAAGATGCTTTAGATTTGTGAAGAAAATGTACCTAGACTTATTTTAGTGTCTAGATTCATTCGTGTTTGGAGTGAATCTAGACACTAAAACAAGTCTAGATACATTTGTTTGACAAAGCTAAAACATCTTATATTTTGAAACGGAGAGAGTAGGAAGCACCTATTTCAAATAATAAAAGACACGTGAAATTTCCAGTTGAGGCGTATGTTTACTCGGGAGCAAATTAATCATTCAATAGTAACAAATTTTATTTCCTTGGAAGCACATCTTGTATATTACTCCCTCCATTTTAAAATATAAGATGTTTTAGCTTTGTGAAGCAAATGTATCTAGACTACTTTTATTATATAGGTTCACTCATGTTTGGAGTGAATCTACATACTAAAACAAGTCTAGATGCATTCTCTTCACAAACCTAAAACATCTTATATTTTGAAACGGAGGGAGTACACAGGTTGCTCGAAGAAAATTTTAGTAACGAAGAAAAACATCTTATAGTTTTAATCTTATATCTTGTTTGCAGGAAGGTCATGAACATGCACAGCTAACATTGAGGTCCACAAGGTTCCTGACTGAGACCATAGACGCACTTCACTACTTCGACAGTGCTACGAGCGGGAGACTCCATGGCTCCATGCTCCATCAAGGGTACAATACGCGACATGCTTGTGTCTGAGCTGTATTAGCAGAGCGCAAAAATTGATGCGGCGTGTGGATGGAGTTGGAGAGAAACAATCGACAACATGTGCTTGCAACAGTATAATGGATCTGAAGTTCTAGTTCGCATATACTCCCTTTGTTTCAAAATATAAGATGCTTTAGATTTGTGAAGAAAATGTACCTAGAATTATTTTAGTGTCTAGATTCATTCGTGTTTGGAGTGAATCTAGACACTAAAACAAGTCTAGATACATTTGCTTCACAAAGCTAAAACATCTTATATTTTAAAAAAGAGAGAGTAGGAAGCACCTATTTCAAATAACAAAAGACACGTGAAATTTCCAGTTGAGGCGTATGTTTACTCGGGAGCAAATTAATCATTCAATAGTAACAAATTTTATTTCCTTGGAAGCACATCTTGTATATTACTCCCTCCGTTTTAAAATATAAGATGTTTTAGATTTGTGAAGCAAATGTATCTAGACTACTTTTAGTATATAGGTTCACTCATGTTTGGAGTGAATCTACATACTAAAACAAGTCTAGATGCATTCTCTTCACAAACCTAAAACATCTTATATTTTGAAACGGAGGGAGTACACAGGTTGCTCGAAGAAAATTTTAGTAACGAAGAAAGCAAATGATTTGATGCGTAGAAGCATAATTTTTATATGTTTGAAACAAAACGTTACTATTATTTTGAAGATCAAAGCAGCTATTGATTCTGTCAAAAGAAAATTTTGATTCTATCAGAAGCATATCTTACAACTATTGGAAGCACAAATTATCTATCAAGGAATGTGCTTCAGAGAGTCCAACGTTGCCGCACTTCTCGGACTTGTATTCTACTAGTATCGCATGTGCTTCCTTCTACTAATTTAATTGCTTCCAAAGCTTAAATAATCGGGTGATCTAAAATTTCAAAGCTACTGGCGTTATAATGCCATGCTTATCACCGTAAAATTTGTGCTTCAGAGAGCCTTTGCATGGAACTCAATCCGATGTCATCTTCCCTTGTTCTTGAGAGGAAACTGCTCCGATGTGAAAGAAAAAAGGAAGGAGATAATAGAGATTTATTCGGACGGTATTACTGGAGTAGTTAGGGAAGAAATTATTGGAAGACAATCAACTAACGAAGGAAACCACTGCCAATATTACAGGAGTAGTTAACGAGAGCATTTATTAGGAAGCAATCAACTAACGAAGCAAACAACCGTGCGTCTTGGCAACAGATCGGACGATCCCTTTGCTTCCAATCTTAAGGCCTAGGACTGGTCTGATGGGAAGCCACTGATCAGACGCCGATTCCTAGTATATATGGCAGATGAGGGCATCAGGGTGCTGGCAGATTTATCACGTATACTGATTTACTTCCAATTCTGACTCGATGTATCAATGCATTGCTCTAAATGCTGATATACGTAGTATATATTGATTTAGTTCGAGATATCATTCGATGTTACTCCAATGCATTGATACGTACATATATGGAGTATTATCAATGTAATTAATGTTTTTAATGCTGATACTGAATAAAGGATACTCCAATGCAATGATTATACGTATACTCCTTCTGTCCTAGATTTTAAGGCTTATTTTTTTTTAAAGTCAAGCTATGAAAATTTTGACCAAATTTTTAAAAAAAATATCAAAAACTATGATATTATATATATATATATATATAGAGAGATACCATGTGAAAATATGTTTCATAATGTATCAAAATGTATAAATTTCATGGTGTAAATATTGATATTTTTCTCTAAAAACTTAGCCAGACTTTAAGTAGTTTAACTTTTGGAAACAATACTAGAGTACCTTCGCATTTCTATTAATTATGACATTAAAATCTCCCATGTATTTCAATAAGAGGCATTTCAAACCGCCGTGGTAAGATCATCTCTACTCGTTGGGAGTTCCCATACCGAAATCCAGCATTAAATAGCGTCGGATGGATGAACCTTTTGGCCTAGGAATGACCAATTTTCTAGTCGTGTTCCCAACCAAATCTAGAATCCGGCGAAATATTTAAAAATTGTTTCCCACCGGCAGAAACACGTCCAAATGTGTTCGACAAAAAATCGTCCAAAATAGTTCAACAGAAATTCGTTCAAAATGGTTCGTCGATGGCAAGCAGGCCATGTTGGGCCAATAGATTATTAAAAAAATCATGAAATTCGGCGATCACTCGTCGACAGGGATGGGCTCCTCCGCAGCAGGTGAAGCCTCCGCTGTAACGGCTGCGACAGACCTTGTCGATGGGTTCTAGTAGGTGGAGGCAGAGCTCGGCAATGCTTTGGTGGCGGAGCGCGTCGGCATATTGCTCGGCGTGCCAAGGCAGGGATGTCCTCGTCTAGAATGGTGTTACGGCGCATCATGTATCAGGCCTTGACCTAGGAGCTTATTGTCGAGGTGTCTTCGCAGCCCAAGAGGAATTACACTTCTGTGTTCCTCTTCTTCGCGGCGAAGTTGGCCATGAGCAGACCGAGCTTCGTGTCTTGGTTCTAGAGCAGCTGGCTCCATGTATCTTCGGTCTTATCCTCCTCTTCTTGGCATGCGCCTTAAAATCGAAAATGCACTTCTCGATCCATGTGTGAAGCGGATGACTGCAAGTTCACAGATCATTTGTAGCTAGTTTCAAAATAAAGATATCGATCCCACATGGAGCATTAGGCAAAATACTAGAATGCTTTTAACTAAAACTAAATGAAGCACTTAAGGAATAATTATAAGATGCAAGTAAAGTGTATTTTTTTGGGTTTTTGGTTGAGCGAAGCAATAAAGTAAAGTAAAGTAAACTTAGTGCAGAAAATGAGAATCACGTTTGTAGGAAAGATTGGAACTACAATAGGAAAAAATGCATCATCGGGGAGTGCTGGATACACCACTAGCAATTTAGACTAAGTAATCAAGATTATTATAACGAATATTTTCATGAAATGTATGTAGGTGGGAGGAGCTCCATATATAGGCGAATAGGCAGCAAGTATTGCACACATCATCCTTCATAACCAGATGACAGATAAATGACATCAATCGTATTATCCCGCTATTAAGGGATTTTTCCTGCGATATGGACTTGGCTTAATGTGTTCTCCTTGCTTCCCCAAGTTAGTACGTAAATAACGACAACTACTTTATAATCACAATAAGTGCTATCATCCTTCCTCTACCAACAAGTAATCTTCATCAAGTCCCCGTAAGAGAAAAATATTAAAGAGATGCACAACTCCCAATTTCAACATGAAGACAATTAACAAATATATATATAATGATGTATAATATAATAATCTCTATTTCATCTCAATTATAAACTAGGGTTTCTCCATCTCCCCAAGAACTAATGATCTACTCAGACATGGAGGCAAGCAGCATCATGGTAGTGGTAATGGAAACAAATGTATGATTGGATCATGGAATGCAATAGCACGGGAACGAGATAACGCGTTCATCGATAACAATATTGAACACAAGTATGGAGATGCTTCAGATCAAATCTCGGATGACCTAGATATCGTATGGCAAAGGAATAGGATTACACAGTTAAGGTTCAAGCGATGAGATTAATCGTGAGGGCACAGGGATCATTATGGCCATCCAGGTTCCGATGTTGATCATTGATACAAGAGAGTCTTGGTCATGTCCGTAGCAACTCTGAGCCAAAGGGTGGCACACTTAAGGGTGGGGGCGTATTGGGATCTAACCGACATTGAAGGAGAAAAAAGGAGAGAGAAACCAGAAAGGTTCTGGATAATATCTTATGATGATCGGAAGAGGACCGAAAGGAGTTCCATGTATGAAATAAATAATATATATGTGTTTATATTAATTAGTTGAATTAATATTATAAATATTTTATTTTATATTTATGGGTAGCCTTATTTCTATTGGGCCGCTTCTAGAAGGGCTCATAGGGTAGGCGCCTAAGGGAGATAGGAGGAGAGGGGGCCACTATAACACCCCAGTTTTAATTAATCCATAATTAGGGTTTGTTTGTGCATCATTAGCATCATCTTCTTAAATTATGCATGCAACCAAAAAGAAAGAGAAACCCTAAACCATTATCTTCCCTCTCCTTTTGAAACTTATTCAAAATGGTTTGGAATATTTTGAAAACTACCAAAAAAGTGGAGCCCAAATGGACTAAAAAGGGCCCTGCAATATTTGATATATTTGGCAAAACCTTTTGGTATTTTTGAAATAGCCAAAAACATATTTGAATCTGAAAATACAAAACAAAAATCAAAATAGAAAAAGAGGAACACCTTTGCAAAATAAAAACAGAGTCAGACCATCTCAGGCCGCAGCCCAGGCCGGCCCATCTCTCTTTCTCACCCTCTCTGTTGCTCGCGCAGCACTCCTACATCCCAGCAGCAGCCGAAGCGAGGCCCAGGCCCGGTACCCCGTCGTCCTCGCTATCTGTCGTCTTCCTCGTCCCCGTTAAGCAGCTCGCTGTCGAAGCCTCGCCGGCCGCCACGCGCCAAGATGCTCGCCGCCGCCCTTAGCGCCTATAAGGCCTCGACGATGCCGCCGAGAAGCCCTGCCGTGACCAGCTTTTCCTCTTCCTCCTCGCAAAGAGCTCGAACCCTAGCTCACCGTTCACGCCGTTTATGGCCTCCCCTCTTCCATCTGAGACCACTACCGTGACCACCGTCGTCGACTTGTTTGATTGCCTCCACTCGCGCAAGCGGGAGAAGCTCCTAGACGCCCAATCGATACCTCCGTTCTCGACTCCAGCCGCCGTCGCCATGGGTGATTTCAGCCTCCCCCGAGCTCGCCGACCACTCAATAAGCTTCACGGTGAGCTTCTGGTCCTCAAGGACCCTTCCCCTTCCTTCCTTCCCCTCTGATTTGTCCTCCCCTCGCAAGCCACCGCCCACCATTGTCGGACTCTGTCGTGGTCGTCGCTTCGGTTGCCAAAAACCAGCGGCGCCGCCGCTATAAGGTCATCCGTGTCACGCTGAGCCAGATGCACGCCTACCCGTTGCCCCGCGTGCTCGCTACCGCCGTGGTCGTCTGAGCCGCTGCCGCTGTCGAGCCTAGGTGGCGCTCGTGTGTCTTCGACGTGGCTCCCGCGTGGCTGTGATGTGGCCTTGGGCAAGGTTTGCCACAGTGGCAAGCCTACGTGGCCCCAGGGCCCAGCAGTCACTGACTGGGGCTAGATGCAGCGCTAGTACAAAATGACCCTCACCCATGTGATGTCAGCCCTCTGTCAGCATGACGCAATAATTCATTTCAATTAGTTTAATAATTCTAGAAAATTTAATAATCTCGTAAAATCAATAACTTATTCATATAAAGTCAAAAAAATACAAATAATATATCAAAATGTTCAAAAAAACGAGAACTATCTATTGGAGCTATAATCATGCATTGAGAAACAACTTTCATAACAAGTTTAATTAGAAGAACATAGTAACCCCTCATAGGTGATTTCGAAGTTTAGGGTTTGTACCCCTCGGAGCCCCGATTAATTTGTCGAGCATGCCTTAGGGTTACATTTTGATACAAATTAACTTTTCATATCATAATACTTGCTTGAGAATAGCATCGATGCCATGTGTTGATTGTTTCCCTTTCTTTTCGTTGTTTGGTTCTTCTCAGTAGAATACGATATCGAGATAGAGATCGAAGACCGATATCAACACCGTTGAAGATCGAAGATTGACGAACAATACTTAACCAACTATAACCAAGTCAGGTACAAGATATCTAAAGATCTTCTTATTGGTTATCAACGGGCAAAGGAAAGCATAGCCCCACCCTGATATAATCCTATGATTTCAAAAGCACTTCAATTCCTGCCATGATGCATACGATTCTACTGTGGTCTTTTATCGATAGATAGAGTATCCTATCTGTTGCATTACTCCCTTTGAGCTTATATTACCTGATCCACTGCTCCTAGCATAACTAGGTTTGTCTTGTGTGCACTGCTAGAGCTATTATCTGTGTCCTGCTTATCCATGCTTAGTTGTTGAGTCTGGTTTATACAGATGATGTATCAGATGCAGAGAATCTAGTATGTGAGGAGAACATGATGAGATGAGATCAGTGATATGAGATTAAACATACTAAGGCTTGTATGAGAGGCCATGGTGGGATGTGGTTTTTGTAGTCCCATGCTCGCCACCACTAGGACCCGAGTTCTTGCCTCTTGAACCAAGACGAGCGTACAACCACACGGGGTTTATGGGAACCCCCTGATTGACTAACTTGACTAGTAGATTCCATGAGTCACGTAGTTCAGGCGCTCCATTCGACATACGCATTGAAAACGTTTTTGAAAGAGGAGGTGAAGGAGGTGCATTCATAGCAGGTAGGGAAGCGTGTACCGGGTTGCTTGGGGTTGATGGCGCCCCTGGTAAACCAACCCCGCCTCACATATTTAAGGACCGGCTTCAGGATTTGTCATGTTATGGTGGAACCATCCTTATTGCGTGACTCATCGTCTCGGTGAAAGCAAGGTAAAGGTCATGTCTAACCACCCTCTACCGGCATTCCAAGGAAGAGGGCTAATCTTTAGTGGCATTAAGAGAAGGTTAGTACGTGTGGGTAAAGTTGTACACCCCTGCAGGGTAATTATCTTTCGAAAAGCCGTGTCCATGGTTATGGACTACTTGGGAACGGACGTGATGATCATAGACAACTTGAACCTAATCGTAAAACTTGGCAGATCAACGTGTGCTTAAAGATGCTTCCTCATGGGTACGAGGGGGTGATCCTAGTTCAGGAGATGATGATGATTTAGTGGATATCAAAAGAAGATGATCAATATTTTGGAGATGTCACTCTCTTATCCCCTTTTAAAATAATGTGAATAGACGGGCTTCCTCTCTCCCTGATTTTATAAACAAAGATGGCTTTATGCAAAACAATTCCACCAGCCATATGTCTTGCGGAGTACACCCTGTACTCACCCTTGCTCTGTTGATACTTTTGGCAGAGTAAGTGTTCCTTGAAGACAAGTTCCGTACTACATCGACACCGACGAGTAGCTTGGGGTTCCCGGCCGGCAGCCTGGAATCTATAGGCTGGGACATCATCGTTATGCTTTAGGCCTCTTAGGCCATTTGTTAAGTTTGTTATACTTAATAGCATAATTTGCCTTCCGTTGTTTGATATTTGTGGTCAGTGACCTCTGCTTGTAATAATTTGGCTCTTCGCTCAGTTATGAGATTGCTGTAATAAATTTTTGTGTCGTAGGGTCACTGTTGTGTTACCGATTCTCCACTGGATATCCTCAAGCTCAAGGTTCAGCTTATGTTAGACGGAGATCTGGGATTTGTTTAACCCTGATCCCTGGGGTGTCACAGGTTTTGGTATCAGAGCAGTACCGACCGTAGGAAAACCTTGCTGTTGGTCGATGTTGAGTCTAGTACTTGTGAAAACTATATTAAAAGCTGAAAAGTATTTGCGAAAACTCTTGTATGCTTCTTTTACTCCTTATCCAGTTTCGCTCTAACTATGGTTTATCTTATTTGATGTTGATTTTGGAAAAGTTTTGATATCTCTTTTGGTCTTTCAAATCATAGGTGCCTTATGGGCATTCGTTTCTTAACCAGTTGACCTAGTGTTGAGTTCTCTATAGTTGTGTGTGTTGTGAATTCATTGTTCCCTTTGCTCTTGATCATCTGAGAGATTCCTTTCTATCATGATATCTCTATCTTTTTGACCCGCAATATTATATTGTTGGATCCATAGTGTTCTGTTCTAGGCTTTGAGGTTTCCTTACGCCTCGTGTGCCTCCCTTTTATTTGTTTGGGTACTTCAGAAGTTGTTTATTCTTTTGGAAGCTACCTCGTGATCACTAACTTGCAGGTACGCTATGTCACTCAAGTAGTAGTTACTTCTTTCTTTGGTTTTTTAACCCTTGGACTTGATTCGAAGATCCCGAATTGTGCTGGATTCTAGTGTTGTGAATCTTGTACATGAAGATGATCTTTAACCCAAGATCCATTCCTTTGACCCCTGTCGTTAATGTTCATACATTACCTCAGGATGGCTGGTACTACAATTCTAGCCTTCAAGCATGTGGTCTTTGTCACGATTGAGTTGTGATAATCAAGGACTTCCCCTAGCACTAGCTATGGCAGATGTTCTTTAATGGAACTAAATAGATCACGACAAGAGTACTCCTCGAGAGTCTCGCATAAACCCTCGTGACTCTGCCACACCTTTCGCCTTTTTTGCATTGGTTTTCGGAAGGTTGCTGAGTTAGGCATCCATATCTCGGGATTCTATCCTGAGCATGCTCCTTCTCCCTTGTTGTTTTCCGACCTTTGTCTACTAGTTGGTAGCCAAGTAGTAAATGTGCATCGGTGTCCTCCGAAGCAAGATACTCTTGTGGTCCGTCAAGACAAACCATTTTGGGATGTCTAGGAGAAACAAACTCCAGTACCTCATCATATCTAGGACCAGGTCGAAGTGTTGTAATACATAGATAAGAGGCATTGATTAGCTTCTTGTAGGGTTCGCAGCATAGAAAACAAAAACTTTCCTACGATGGGAACAACTATGTACCAAGATCTATCTACTAGATACAAACAACGGGCAGATGTATATCCGTAGAGAACATACCCTTGAAGACCGACAAAGCTTAACGAGTCCAAACTCGTGGTTGATGTAGACGATCTCTTGCCGATCTCAAGATCGAGAGGAAGTCCTAGCGCCGCAAAACAGCAGCGCATCCGTGCTCGCACACACGTTCGAGGCACCGAGCAACCTCCGCCTCCTCGCTCTAGCGATGCAGTGGAAGCACAACTCTTTCTTGCCGAAAAGCCACCGGGAACATGTATCTCGCTAGTCCGAGACCATGGGGGATAAATTCTATAGGGGGAGAGAGATCCTTCACGAGGAGGTGTGAGTGAGAGAGAGGGAGGGGGGCTCCTTTTATAGGGAGAGGGGGCACCCAAGGGGCCATGCGCCCAGCCATGGGGCTGCCCCCACCTCTTCCACATTCATGTGGATGGACACTCCACTCACTCAAATGCCTTTCAATTCCCTCCACTAAAAAACCCACTCAAATTCCCATTAAATTTCCACCAAATTTAATGCAAACTCTCATTAAATAAAACTCCTTTTATTTATTCAGAATTTTCACAATTACTTTAATGACAAACATTCACATATAACCCCTTGCTAGTATTTCATTTCACATGCAGAAACACTTTCTGCAATTTCACCCGAAAACCCGTTTCGGTATCTAGTGAAATAAATTCCTGCGCTTGTTATTCTTTTTGGCATGAAACTTTTGCTCCAAATGGATGTCGGTGTCTCTTAAGTGTGTCACCCTAAGGTTTCGCGAATAATGCGGACATGATCGAGACCCCTCTCGGATCAATAATCAGA
This sequence comes from Avena sativa, assembly GCA_916181665.1. Classification (NCBI taxonomy): domain Eukaryota; kingdom Viridiplantae; phylum Streptophyta; class Magnoliopsida; order Poales; family Poaceae; genus Avena; species Avena sativa. The sequence goes on from OV702296.1 coordinate 228,320,386, forward strand.
AGCGGGATCTGGAGACCCATACTGACTCCCACACATTCAACGATGACTTTCTTGTGATCGTCGGAACCTTTTTACGCTAGTATCTTAATCCTTTTGTTTCGCGATATATTACATGTCCGAGATTTGATCATCGATATCTCCATACCTAGTTTGATCTCGTTACTGACATGCACTCTTTTCTCGTTCCCGTGATATAACATTCTAGTGATCAAATCACTTGCTTGCAAGCTAATCAATGTGATATCACCGAGAGGGCCCAGAGCATATCTATCTGTCATCAGGATGAACAAATTCCACTCTCGAACCATGGGCCTCAACATAACACTTTATTAGTTCTGAATCCATCTTTATAATCACCCTGTTACGTGTGACGTTTGATGTTATCAAGAAACTCTTCCGGTGTTAGTGATTGACATGATCTCATGGTCTAAGGATTAGGATCACTTCGTAAGTTGTTATAGCAATATAAACTCAATGACTTTCATAGTAATGCTATACTTCGGATGAATGTTCATCACACCATTACACTAATGTTGTGATCCCGTTATTAACAACATCCAATGTCCATGATCAGGAAACCTTGATCATCTTGTTAATCAACGAGCTAGTTTATAAGAGAGGCATAACTAGGAACTTCCTTTTGTTTATTAAACACACATGTATTAACGTTTCTGTATTAATACAATTATAGCATGTAAAATAAACATTTATCATAAATAAGGAATACGATAATAACCACTTTATTATTGCCTCTCGGGCATATTCCCTTCAGTCTCCCACTTGCACTAGAGACAATAATCTAGTTTGAGAACTTTGCGTATTGAACACTTATGGCTTTCCGGTGTTCCATATACGCAATTGCAAGTGGTTAACATAATCTACGGATCTGACGCTTCAGGTTCGTGTGTATTTGCATGTCTTTGCGTCTTCACGCATCACTCATTCTCCAATGAGATGGCATTGTATAAATTTGGTCTTTCGGTGAGACCTTTAGTTCCTTGGGGTTAAAACACGTCGATACTATTGTCATACAATATATCTTTAGTGTTAGCCCGTTGTGAACCACACCTTAGTTTGATAACAAACTACTTGACACAAATTCCCTCCTTTGCTGCTACTATAGCAGTCATATACTTAGCCCTTTTGTTGTAGTATTCGTCACAATGTCTTAATTATGGATTTCATCCAAATCCATCATGGAATCTTCTTTCCATTACATTGTGCCACCCATAGTTTAAATTGAGATAAACTTAATTTGTATCTTGTGACAAAACTAGTATCAATGTAACGCTTTACAATGAACTATCTGTAATTGTTTGTCACCTCTACACAAATATATTCTTAGTTCTTCCAAAAGATCATAAGAATTTCCTTACCATTGTCCAATGATCATTTTATGATTCATTCTGGTATATGCTCATAACACTTAGAGCATAGGACATATCTGGATGTGTACATATCATGGTATGATTGATCAAATCATTCTTGTGACTTTACTCATCAAGTGTCAAAGCACTTGAATCTTGTTTCACTTATCAAGTGTCGATACACTTGAATCTTGATTCAATTCCTTTCCATGCAACAAGAACTGTTTCTTGTCGTTTCTATATTGAACTCCTTCAATATCTTATATATGTACGTTTGGCACAACCATATTGGCGTCACAGTCTATCCACTATAAACATTCACGCTAAATATTCGGGTTTTGAATAAGTATTTCATCGAAATGAAATTATTAACCTTTGTCAATAAATAATACATTATTTCTAATCAACAAGATGTCTTCCACATAATTTATTAGAAATATGTCTCAGCGCTCCCACTTAATTTCTTGCAAATGCAAGCATCTTCATCGTCTCTTGATGAAAACTCCTTTTCATCACGGTGAAGATTCCAACTCTGCGATGCTTACTTCAACTATTGAAGTTTGCATGCCCTTTTTAGCATCCTTTGAATTAACAAAACCCTTTGGACCGTGTCTTGTACACGTCCTAGGTAACCATTCTATTAGAAGAACTTTGTTTTGTTTATTCATCTACCATATACAAAATTATGTGTAGTGGTTGCTACTTTATTCCGTCCAGACTAAATATCACTATGAAAGATCAAATCTTGTCATAGTCAACTCCTTGAACATTGTCGTAAAATACTTTACGACATGTCGACTATTTCATAGATGTGAAACATCCATATCTGTTTCTTTATAGATCCAAATACGACCGATAGGTTTTTACACCTTTCCGGAGGGTCTTCCAAGTTCAAAACTTGATTTCTCGTGTATGGAACTATCACGGATTTTATGGCTTCAAGCCATTTGACGGAGTCAGGACCCATCATCACTTCTTTGCATATAGTCGGTTCATCATTGTCAAACAATAATGATTTACTCTCAAATCTTAGTATTTGATTGTTTATTCGACCGACTTGGTTCAATAAGAACTTAGATCTCCGTGACCACAACCTTTGAGGCACATAAGCTATGAGCATTATGGCAGCCTCCAGAACGATTTCCGGCGCTGCGCAACTCAGCACATTTAGCTAAGGTTCGTTAACCTTATCAAAGTTCTATTGTCCTCCCACTTAACTTTTGCGAAAAATTCCTTTTTTTAAGAAACTTCACATTTCAAGCGACAAACCCTTTTGTCCTCGGTGTTATGGAGGAATAACCAATTTTTATTCTAAATAACCTACAAAGACATGCTCATCTGACTTTGTTGTAAACATCTTACTTATGTTTAGCATACCAAAATTTAAGAAATGACAACTTGGGTTTTACCCAAAACCATAACTCATATGGTGTCATTTCAACGGATCAAGATGGAGCTCTTTTCAGTGTAAAAGCAGAAGTCTCTAAAGCTTTAATCTTTTAAAACATAATGGCAGTTTTATAAATAACACCTTTGATCCAACCATGTCAAACAAGCTTTCATTACAAATCTCAAACACTCCATACTCCTATGGTGTTTTGGGAGATGTAAATCTAGGTGTTTTGCTAAACTTGCAACTCAAATAAATCCCTTTATGATAAAATCATAATTCATTTATTTTTCTTGTTACACTTGTAACTCAAATAAATCCCTTTATGATCAAATCATAATTCATTTATTTTTCTTGTTACAATGATTTTCCACTTCATCTTGAAAGTCTTTGAAACGTTTTTCAAATATTTCATACTTCTTTCTCATTAAGTGAATATTCACTCAAATTTTCGGAAAAAGAATATGAAGTTGAAATCCATCACTTACGACTATACATAATGGACTACATACATCGATATGTATAAATTCCAATAATTTAGTCGATCGTTCTTCTTTGGCCTTTGAACGAAGTTTTAATTATCCCGAGGAAAGTCTTACAAGCGTCACTTGATCAAATCAAAGACTCCAAAAATCCATGAAATTGGAGTTTCTTCATGTTTTCTTTCCAATATAATTTAAACGGCGATGTCACTTCGTAAGTGATCTTCCAATCATTTGTCTTGCGACATTTTAGCATTAGCCTTTATGGATGTGATTTCTCCAACTAGATTTGTAAATCATCCATCTTATATGGAATACGGTAATTATTTGAACAACCTTTGTTCTCATAATACCTGAATCAAATAACAATTATTAAAACAAATCTTGAAGTCAAGCTTTGATGTTAATGAGAAATACAAACAACGGTTTGTTTGTTTTCGATGAACATCATCACATATTCTCTTGCTAGTTAATTAGGCCATTGTGGTTCATGAATTGCGTTGTTCCGTATGAAATTTCATACCAACCAATTCGGTATCCAATACCCAAGAACCACATTGTTTAACAAGCAAAGAATACAACCATAACTTGTATATCATCTATATACCTAAATTGGATATTTCCAATCTTTTATTTTCTGCCATATATATTTTATAGATTCTCTTTCAGCATTTCCTTTTCGTTTTTAAAAGAATCTATCAACATCAAAAGTGGCGCCATCTACATGACACATAGTCCAAAGCGTGTATATTCAAATAATAATACCTTTGGACTTGCACTTTGAAGTAGTCACCATCATCAAAATGATCGGTATTCTTTCAAAATCCATTCTTTAGTAATCTTTTAGTGTAGTAAACACTTTACATACATCTTCTATTCGTCCTTATCATGACGACTTTCATGATGAAGCTACTATAGCTTATAAAGGAGAATCGTGAGTATAACATTACTTTCCAAAACCCTTTTGGATGATTAGGATGTCTAGCATCTCCAACCTTCGTAAATTCTCATCCAATATGAGAACATATATTATACTCTATCATATTGCAACCAAAACATTGTTTCAGATATCGTTATATCTGCCACATGTGATGGTTTCTGAAACAATTCTTTCATCTCCTAGATAAACTTGATAGTAAAACAATCAAGAATCATGGAGGCAAACATGATACTTAAGATACTAACACTGGAATTGTTACTCTCGATTTAATACCAACTATTAAATTTCACGGAGTAAATAGAGTTTGCTGAAAGTTTGCAATAGGACTTTAAACTTTAGATTGACACTCAACACAATACGATACCAGTTCGTAAAGTATATATCCAGAATTCTATAGTTCTATTATCTCAATTACAACTATGCATAAGGTGGTGAACGAATGCCAATGACTACAACAAATTATGCAAATTCACTTTGATTTAATTTATGATAAATTGAGTTCTACTAATCCAAATTAGAAATGAACTCCCACTCAAAAGCGACATCCCTCGTGTCTTTTTGGTGATTACATGAACCAAATCCACTACACCAAGTCCGATCATCACGTGAGTCGGTGTAGCTTCAAAGGCGAGCATCCATATGGTCATCATATCAAAACATATGACTCATGCTTAACCTTTTGGTCCATGTTCCGAGGCCATGTCTGTACATGCTAGGCTCGTCAAGTAAGAAACTTAGTATTCGCGTGTGTAACTGTCTTACACCCGATCATCACGTGATATCTTGAAGCGACGAAACATTGCCGGTGCATACTTAAGGAAGAACACATTGTTATCTTGATATCTAAATAAGGGATCATCTTATTATGCTAATAAAACGCCAAACAAGCAATATAAGATGCAATCAAACATCACATGTTAATAAGTGAAATGATATGGTTCCCGCATATGATCTCCATCATGTGCACCGTGGTATGATCTCTATCATACCTTTATGTGTAAGGCCAAGGTCTATGAAACTTACACGCTATGTGTGTTGTAAGAGTATCATCTCATACTTCTACTTACAACATCACCATATCATAACACTAGCCCAGCAACAATCTAAACTAGACGCCTCTAATTTATCCATTGCAAGTTTTACGTGGCTTAGGGCTTTCGAAGATAGAACCGTTCTTACCTACGAACATGAACCACAACGAGGATAACCAAAATGTTGACAACTCATTGCAAATTAGATATTGACTATAGTAGGAGAGACAGACACCCGCTAGCCACTTATGCTAAACTAGTTGCATGTCAAGCGTGGAACAGGTCTCATGTGCGAGGACATGTAAAGTTTGTCCGGGCCGCTTCATCCCACTATGCCACCAATATCCAAAGTACAACAAAGAAGCAATAAAATGATCATCATCGCCCACATACTCATATGTGTACTACCCGTGCAAAGCATCTACGCATAGATCCGGCTCTGATACCACTGTAGGGTTCGCAGCATAGAAAACAAAAATTTTCCAATGATGGGAACAACTATGTACCAAGATCTATCTACTAGATACAAACAACAGGTGGATGTATATCCGTAGAGAACATACCCTTGAAGACCGACAAAGCTTAACGAGTCCAAACTCGTGGTTGATGTAGACGATCTCTTGCCGATCTCAAGATCGAGAGGAAGTCCTAGCGCCGCAAAACAGCAGTGCATCCGTGCTCGCACACACGTTCGAGGCACCGAGCAACCTCCGCCTCCTCGCTCCAGCGATGCAGCGGAAGCACAACTCTTTCTTGCCGAAAAGCCACCGGGAACATGTATCTCGCTAGTCCGAGACCATGGGGGATAAATTCTAGAGGGGGAGAGAGATCCTTCACGAGGAGGTGTGAGTGAGAGAGAGGAAGGGGGGCTCCTTTTATAGGGAGAGGGGGGGCACCCAAGGGGCCATGCGCCCAGCCATGGGGCTGCCCCCACCTCTTCCACATTCATGTGGGTGGACACTCCACTCACTCAAATGTCTTTCAATTCCCTCGACTCAAAAACCCACTCAAATTCCCATTAAATTTCCACCAAATTTAATGCAAACTCTCATTAAATAAAACTCCTTTTATTTATTCAGAATTTTGTCAATTACTTTAATGACAAACATTCACATATAACCCCTTTCTAGTATTTCATTTCACATGCAGAAACACTTTCTGCAATTTCACCCGAAAACCCGTTTCGGTATCTAGTGAAATAAATTCCCGCGCTTGTTATTCTTTTCGGCATGAAACTTTTGCTCCAAATGGATGTCGGTGTCTCTTAAGTGTGTCACCCTACGGTTCGCGAATAATGCGGACATGATCGAGACCCCTCTCGGATCAATAATCAGAAGCGGGATCTGAAGACCCATACTGACTCCCACACATTCAACGATGACTTTCTTGTGATTGTCGGAACCTTTTTACGCTAGTATCTTAATCCTTTTGTTTCGCGATATATTACATGTCCGAGATTCGATCATCTGTATCTCCATACCTAGTTTGATCTCGTTACTGACATGCACTCTTTTCTTGTTCCCGTGATATAACATTCTAGTGATCAAATCACTTGCTTGCAAGCTAATCAATGTGATATCACCGAGAGGGCCCAGAGCATATCTATCCGTCATCGGGGTGAAAAAATTCCACTCTCGATCCATGGGCCTCAACATAACACTTTATTAGTTCTGAATCCATCTTTATAATCACCCTGTTACGGTGTGACGTTTGATGTTATCAAGAAACTCTTCCGGTGTTAGTGATTGACATGATCTCATGGTCTAAGGATTAGGATCACTTCGTAAGTTGTTATAGCAATATAAACTCAATGAATTTGATTGTAATGCTATACTTAGGATGAATGTTCATCACACCATTACACTAATGTTGTGATCCCGTTATTAACAACATCCAATGTCCATGATCAGGAAACCTTGATCATCTTGTTAATCAACGAGCTAGTTTATAAGAGAGGCATAACTAGGAACTTCCTTTTGTTTATTAAACACACATGTATTAATGTTTCCGTATTAATACAATTATAGCATGTAAAATAAACATTTATCATAAATAAGGAATACGATAATAACCACTTTATTATTGCCTCTCGGGCATATTCCCTTCACTTCTAACTTTTATACCTTAAAGTATCATACTCTTTTATACTAAGAGGTCGTATTGATTTTCATGACCACTTAATGAAGTGATACTCTCACACATCTTTACCCACCCTTTTTCGAGCTTTCATGCTCGTAAATGATGCATGTCTGTAATAATGTGGCCATCTGAGATTGTAGAAATTTTCATTGCTTAGAACTCAAAGGACATTTGAGTCATACTTAGCGTGATTGGTTAACCCTATCACTAAGCAAAGGATGATCGTGATACCAATTCCGTTATTCTGGTACCTCTCTTCGGTCAAAGAGTTAGTCTCATGCCGAAGCACTAAGATTGTGTCTTCTTGCCTTACCAAGCAAGTTTCCTCTCGAACTAGGTGACATATTGGTGGTTCGTGATATTGTGGATGTCTTTCTAGAAGTGTCGCCATGTTGTCACATGACTGCGTTGTCAGGTTCTTGAGCAAGCAAGTTCTCTGAACTGCACTTTTCTCCAAGGAATTGTACTGGATACCCTGAACTAGTTGGTTGAGCTTAAACAACAACTTAGAGAGTTGTAAGACAAAAGTTCTACCTGACCTAGTTCATTTGTAAAAGGATGTTTAGTTTTGGCCGTGTTGAAGAAAGATAGTATCTCATTTGTGGATATGTTATTTTCCCCCACCTTTGATTTGAATTGGGTTATTGTCAAATCAAACTCAGTTCCAAGGATTACCTTGATGGTGTTTCTATTTGTGATGTTTCACTTGAGTACATCTTCATTTTCTTTGGTCCGACCAATACATTTTCCTTGTTTAAGAAACATATGAGTCCATATTTTTGGAGTGTCCTGATAAGTTTGTTGTTGATCCCATCGATGACATCCTCACCTTCTCCATGATTAGATTACATTTATATTGAACAATTGGCATTAATATTGGAAACTTTTGAGAACCATCCTCGAGTCATCTCGAAGTTTGTGTTCTAGATGATAGAAGTGACCTTCTCCGATTCATGTGCAATTGTTGAAAGATGTCGCCGTGGATTCGAGTAGAGTTAACTCCGTTCCTTAAGGACACATGTGTGGTTTATTGTTACTACTTTATGTATGTGCACTTGTCTCTCGACAAGTTTCTAATGCATAGGTCTAGCAATCTAGCTCAATCGTTTGGAGCTTTACACTATAGTCCATATCTTGAGAATCTAGTAACTTTACCTTTGCGGTAAATGTTGCATGTTTTCTATTCGGATATGTTGAGTCTGAAGTATCATTCCAACTAATCAAAGCTGAATCTCAAGCAGCAATGATGGTTGGTGTTCCTCAAGGTTTTGACAAAGGTCTCTTTGTAATCTGGCAAGATTGATGTAATGGTTGACATACTTAGCCGGAAAGACCCTCTGTCATATTCTCTTGATTCAGCAATAACAATCACTCTTCATTAGGCATCTTCTATGATTTATTATAGGAGTTGTTCTTACGGTTTCCTTTGTATCCGAAGTCAGACCTTTACCTGATGTTTTGTGGCATCCCGTAAAACCACTACTAGAAAATCGCGTTGAATTTGTGCATTGGATCGCCATCATCATATGTTGTTTGTCTAAAACTATTTTCGCAAAGCCCGTTTTGTTTTCTAAAACGCCCCATCTTCATTCAAACACGCAAACCCGGGTCGCCGGAATATTTTGTTTTGACTAAATGTGTTTTGCAAACGGTCCGTTTAAATAAATAAAAGATTAATTATTTTAGCGGGGGCAGTCGAACGGGCCGTTTCGACCCGAACGACCGCCCCAGAAACTAAATCGGTCCAACTAGTCTGTCCCTCTAATTCCTAAAGCTACCCACTATCCTACCCACACCCCTTGGCCACCTCACTCCACCCAATCATCTCCTGCCACCTCACCTCCTCCCTCTCCCTCAACCACTCACACAGTGCCACGTCACCCCTCACCCCCAATCCCTCTCTCCACCTCTCTCTCTCTCAAACACACACCCACCACACAGCCCCCCCACCGGATCCCACCTGCCCCACACGCACGCCACGCTGCCAAGCCCGACCCAGCCCCTGCCCTGGCCCACGCCTGGGACCCACCCCCCACCGCGCGGCCCCGTCTTCCTTCCCCTCCCCGCGTCCCTTCTTCCTCCTCCCGACCAGCTCCTCTGGGCCTCTGCGCCGCTCGCCCCTCCCTCCTTCCGCTCTCTGGCGCCCGCCGGCCCCGCCGCCGGAGCTGCGCGCGCGCGCCCGCCGCCGCTCCTCCACCTCCCCCTCAGGCCCCGCCGCCAGCGCGCGCCTCGCCCTCTCTCGCCTCCCGCGCCGGCGCTGCTCCTCGCCCTCCCAGGCCGCCGCCAGCTCCCCCTTCCTCCGCCACCGCCCTACTCCCGCCGGACCGCCACCTCTTCACCGCCCGCAGCCGCCCGCGTCAAGCCGTCCCCGGCGACCGCACGCTCCCCCGTTCCTCTGTCCGCCGCCGCCGCTCCCAGACAGCGCGCGTGCGCCAGCGCCGCTCCGCCTCCGCCCAGCGCGCGCCACCGCAGGTTCCCTCCGCGCGGCCTCCTCCGCCCAGGCGAGCTCGCCGTCGACCCCCACCTCCGTCGCCTCTTCCCCGCCTCCGGCTCGCCCGCACCCCCTCGCCGCCTCCAGGTCGCCGGCCCGCCTCCGCGTCCGCCAGCGCTGCCCCCCCCGAGCCCGCCGTTCGCCGCCCCGGGCCGCACCCTCTGCAGCGGCGTCGCCCTCCGCGCGCCTCTAGCTCGCCGCCGTCACCGCTCCATCCTGCGAGCTCCGCCGCCAGCGACCGCCTCCCCCGCGCCCAGGCCTCCTCCGGCGAGGCCTGCAGCCCTTCCGTCGCCGTGTCGGCCCCGCGACCCCTGTCGGTCCTCCGTCGCCGTCCCTTCGTCTGTTTGAGAGGGGGCCCTGACGCCGTGTGCTCCTACGGTGGGACCTGCTTGCAGTGCTGCTACGAGTACGTGGTGGCGTTATTCTAGTGTGGTTGGGGTTGTCCAAAGAGCTGTGCCGGGCAAAAGGCCACCCTAAGGATGGACAGTACCAGCGATACTCAAGAATCCCCGATACGGCCATCTAGATGACAAGATCTTCATCATGGAACATCAAGCTCTACCTCATGGAATCCGGAAGACCCCGGTGTCGAACCCGAAGACTCGCCGACAAGAGCCGTCCCTATCCCAAGATCTGCATCGTTACAGGCTTCACCGACCAATGCGCGAGGTGGAACTCGATGACGCAAGTACCCCAAGATCTACCACGCGGACGCAGAGAAAAACCCTCGGACGCCAAGATCTTCTCCTCGGAAACGACAGGAACTTCCCTCGCACGCCAAGTACTTCCCTCGGACGCCAAGGCTCGAACCCGAAGACCGTCAAGATCGCCACCGAACGCGAAGTCCTTCTCCCCGGGACCCAAGATCTGCCCCCGTTATCCGAGAACGATCCCGTCGAGACCGATCCGTCGAGCCCTGGACCCTGAGACCGGACCCCGAATCCCGGAACCCCAAGATCGTCGAGACCCCTAATGTGTGAACCTTTCCGAAACCCTATTTCATAACATAATAACAACTGTTGCATATTAATCATTCATCTTGCATGCATCTTGTCATGTGGTTAGGGGGCCTTACGCCGATTCACCTAATAATTAAATATGGGGCTCATATGCGGGCAAATCTAGCCTTATATTGGCCTCATTTAAACTTGTGTAGCGAACCGGTATCTTATCTTGTCTTGTTAAAACAACATTTAAATTGCGGGGATCTAAATAACTTGCACCATCTAATTAATTGTCGGGACCCCGGTTCCACTTAATATGGCCTAATTGCATCGCACCTTGCCATGCCATGCATCATACATGCATCATGCCGATCTTCTGCCGTTGAATTAAATACTGCATCCGGTGTTTCTTCTAGTGCTTGGTTCTTCGCGGATAAGGCCGTTGAGTTGATGTGAGCTTCGCCCCGATCTTCGGTTGAACCTTCGACAATGTTTTCAGGCGAGCACCTCCCCCTTTCTACCTATCTTACTTTTATAGTATTTACTCCCTCCTGTTGATCTATTGCTATCTGTGTTGCGATGCTCTAGTTTCCGTACCCTTGATATCCCTTGCAGCCATATATTGCCTTTGACACATCCTAATACTTGTTGTGTGGTAGTTAGTTGGACTTGCGCGTCGTAGTCGCTTGCTCAAGTGTTTTGCTTGTCGACAAGTACCACCTTTGTTGGAGGATTGCCGCATGTTGTCGTTGGAGATGATCATGGTTTACTTATTGTTCACTTTAATTCCTGTTTACAACTAAAATTGAATTAAGCAGAGGCATCGGTGGGTGATAGGTAAGATTTGGTTTCCGACCGCCCACTTGTGTCCCGTAGGACCCGAGTTCTTGACACCTGTTCCGAGATCGAGCGCGCTAACCACAGTTGGGGAGATATGGGCCCCCCATTGATTATTACCTGATTTCAAAGTATTGTACTGGGGGCCACAAAACTAGTTTGAGGTTTTATTTACGATCCTGTACTTATGCCATGTTTACCGCTTTATTTACGTTTGTGCGAGGAGCACACTGTACTGTTTAGGATATGGGCCACGTTTCGCGGTGTCGACAGTCCCCGTTTGGGGGCAGACTGTCGTTCACAGCCGTTTGCTCAAACCCCAGTCCGTCTCGGAGACCGGCCGACTTCGTTGCGGGTGTCGACTTGGTGGGGTGGCCCCCACGTACTTGCTTTGGGTCTGGGAACGTCGTGACTTAGGCCCCGCCGACATACCGATGGGTGTATGTTAACTGATCTGGCAAAAAGGGTCGAAGTGACTGTGGATACTTTGGTGCACCCCTGCAGGGTTAAATCTTTTCGAGAAGCCGTGTCCGCGGTTATGGACGGCTTGGAGCACAGTGCTTGATCATAGACAACTATAACTAAAGTTTATTGTTATAAATTGACTTGTATCCGATATGACTAGTAATCAGCTTCACTACAACGGAATGGCCCAATAAAAGTACCAACAACTGCTGGGTTTTGGGGTTACCTTATGCTAATTGAATCTGACTAGTAAGTGTTGCCACTGTAACGGAATGATTAACTAAAAGTGCCCACCGCTTACTTTATCAGGATGTATATCTAAACCTGACTAGTAATTGCGGCAACTATAACTGAATAAGTAAAACTGCCAACTGTGTGAGTTCCTCGGTTGACTTCCTCGTTTGGTCTCGAGGGGGAAACGCCAGGATGGGTTTGTTTGATGATAGTCTCAGGTTGGATCCGAATAGGTCTTTCTCACCCCTCTCTGATTAACGCCAGTTGTAGCGAGTCTCTATAGGTTGTTCAGTGCATGCTGCCGCTGCCGCTTCAGTCCACCATACCTATGTAGGCGAGGACCGCCGAATTCTAGTCTCGCCGTGTACTGGCCTCAGTACTGACGCTCCTTCTTTTTCCTTTGCCCTTTGTCGGCACCCCTTTTTGTTTAAGCAGGTTTTGAGATCGACGCCGTTAGCAGGGTTACCCTTCCGGCTTGGCCTGGGCAGGGTTATGGACGCCATTGGTTATTCTTCAGGGCTCTTAGCCCCATTTGCATCTTGTCCGTAGCTGGACGCTCTATGGTTTTCAAGGTGATTTGGATCTTTGTACCGTATATTTGTATTCTTGACTCTTTGAGTCGCTGTTGTATATATATCTGTTCTGTGGGTCCCATCGAGGACTGTTGTGTAATGTTATTACTTTGCTTTCCACCCGCACGAAAGTGCCTGGTGGGCACCTTCGAATCGTTTCTATGCGGGTTTGGCGAGTTTTGCTAAAACTTGCATAGGGCCGATTCTGAGGGTGTTACAGAGTGGTATCAGAGCTCAGCAGTTGCGATACCCCACAAGTCCAGCCTGTAGGATAACCTAGCTAACGGTCGAAGTAGAGTGTCAAACTATTTTTGAAAAACGGTTGGATAGTTCTAATTAGGTCTGATTTTACTCCTTACCCCCTGCTGTTCTCCTCTTACCTCGACGTGTTTTGAATCTGCTCTCTTATCTTTTCTTCGAGTCCTGGAATTCTCGTGGTTGGGTTCCGTCGTACCTTCAGGGTTTCGCTTCCTCCTTTGGTAACGGTGTTCTACCATCCGGTGTTCATGCTGCCGAGTGATCCTTTACCTGTGGTACCATTCTTTGTTCCTTGTTTGTGCCTTCCGGTGTTTCCGACGCGACGACATCCTCTACGCCAGATCCGATGCAGAGTCTGCATCACTCCTTTGATCCGAACCTCGTTTGTCGAGATCTTCAGTCTGATTCCGAGAATGGTTGCACGCTTTTCCACTGATTGTGCGGAGTAATAGTTTGGGTGCGTGATGGATTGGCCCCCATGCCGACTACCCTTTCTATTCGCTTTTGTACATTGAAGTGGATGAGAATGCATCGGTTCCCTCTTTCCATCGAAGTTAGAGGTGGCTTTATTGGTTGATATCTCTACCTTCGACCTTTTGTTCCCGGAGTGTTCTCTCGACGATCACGGACAACGACCTCTTGTTAGTGGTGTCGCGAGGATCTACACGATGCGAGAAGACGCAAATCGCCGACCTTCTTTTCCGGTACCATGAGGCGGATCTCGAGGGCGAGATCCATTGTTAGTGGTGTCGAATTGTGGCATCCCGTAAAACCACTACTAGAAAATCGCGTTGAATTTGTGCATTGGATCGCCATCATCATATGTTGTTTGTCTAAAACTATTTTCGCAAAGCCCGTTTTGTTTTCTAAAACGCCCCATCTTCATTCAAACACGCAAACCCGGGTCGCCGGAATATTTTGTTTTGACTAAATGTGTTTTGCAAACGGTCCGTTTAAATAAATAAAAGATTAATTATTTTAGCGGGGGCAGTCGAACGGGCCGTTTCGACCCGAACGACCGCCCCAGAAACTAAATCGGTCCAACTAGTCTGTCCCTCTAATTCCTAAAGCTACCCACTATCCTACCCACACCCCTTGGCCACCTCACTCCACCCAATCATCTCCTGCCACCTCACCTCCTCCCTCTCCCTCAACCACTCACACAGTGCCACGTCACCCCTCACCCCCAATCCCTCTCTCCACCTCTCTCTCTCTCAAACACACACCCACCACACAGCCCCCCCACCGGATCCCACCTGCCCCACACGCACGCCACGCTGCCAAGCCCGACCCAGCCCCTGCCCTGGCCCACGCCTGGGACCCACCCCCCACCGCGCGGCCCCGTCTTCCTTCCCCTCCCCGCGTCCCTTCTTCCTCCTCCCGACCAGCTCCTCTGGGCCTCTGCGCCGCTCGCCCCTCCCTCCTTCCGCTCTCTGGCGCCCGCCGGCCCCGCCGCCGGAGCTGCGCGCGCGCGCCCGCCGCCGCTCCTCCACCTCCCCCTCAGGCCCCGCCGCCAGCGCGCGCCTCGCCCTCTCTCGCCTCCCGCGCCGGCGCTGCTCCTCGCCCTCCCAGGCCGCCGCCAGCTCCCCCTTCCTCCGCCACCGCCCTACTCCCGCCGGACCGCCACCTCTTCACCGCCCGCAGCCGCCCGCGTCAAGCCGTCCCCGGCGACCGCACGCTCCCCCGTTCCTCTGTCCGCCGCCGCCGCTCCCAGACAGCGCGCGTGCGCCAGCGCCGCTCCGCCTCCGCCCAGCGCGCGCCACCGCAGGTTCCCTCCGCGCGGCCTCCTCCGCCCAGGCGAGCTCGCCGTCGACCCCCACCTCCGTCGCCTCTTCCCCGCCTCCGGCTCGCCCGCACCCCCTCGCCGCCTCCAGGTCGCCGGCCCGCCTCCGCGTCCGCCAGCGCTGCCCCCCCCGAGCCCGCCGTTCGCCGCCCCGGGCCGCACCCTCTGCAGCGGCGTCGCCCTCCGCGCGCCTCTAGCTCGCCGCCGTCACCGCTCCATCCTGCGAGCTCCGCCGCCAGCGACCGCCTCCCCCGCGCCCAGGCCTCCTCCGGCGAGGCCTGCAGCCCTTCCGTCGCCGTGTCGGCCCCGCGACCCCTGTCGGTCCTCCGTCGCCGTCCCTTCGTCTGTTTGAGAGGGGGCCCTGACGCCGTGTGCTCCTACGGTGGGACCTGCTTGCAGTGCTGCTACGAGTACGTGGTGGCGTTATTCTAGTGTGGTTGGGGTTGTCCAAAGAGCTGTGCCGGGCAAAAGGCCACCCTAAGGATGGACAGTACCAGCGATACTCAAGAATCCCCGATACGGCCATCTAGATGACAAGATCTTCATCATGGAACATCAAGCTCTACCTCATGGAATCCGGAAGACCCCGGTGTCGAACCCGAAGACTCGCCGACAAGAGCCGTCCCTATCCCAAGATCTGCATCGTTACAGGCTTCACCGACCAATGCGCGAGGTGGAACTCGATGACGCAAGTACCCCAAGATCTACCACGCGGACGCAGAGAAAAACCCTCGGACGCCAAGATCTTCTCCTCGGAAACGACAGGAACTTCCCTCGCACGCCAAGTACTTCCCTCGGACGCCAAGGCTCGAACCCGAAGACCGTCAAGATCGCCACCGAACGCGAAGTCCTTCTCCCCGGGACCCAAGATCTGCCCCCGTTATCCGAGAACGATCCCGTCGAGACCGATCCGTCGAGCCCTGGACCCTGAGACCGGACCCCGAATCCCGGAACCCCAAGATCGTCGAGACCCCTAATGTGTGAACCTTTCCGAAACCCTATTTCATAACATAATAACAACTGTTGCATATTAATCATTCATCTTGCATGCATCTTGTCATGTGGTTAGGGGGCCTTACGCCGATTCACCTAATAATTAAATATGGGGCTCATATGCGGGCAAATCTAGCCTTATATTGGCCTCATTTAAACTTGTGTAGCGAACCGGTATCTTATCTTGTCTTGTTAAAACAACATTTAAATTGCGGGGATCTAAATAACTTGCACCATCTAATTAATTGTCGGGACCCCGGTTCCACTTAATATGGCCTAATTGCATCGCACCTTGCCATGCCATGCATCATACATGCATCATGCCGATCTTCTGCCGTTGAATTAAATACTGCATCCGGTGTTTCTTCTAGTGCTTGGTTCTTCGCGGATAAGGCCGTTGAGTTGATGTGAGCTTCGCCCCGATCTTCGGTTGAACCTTCGACAATGTTTTCAGGCGAGCACCTCCCCCTTTCTACCTATCTTACTTTTATAGTATTTACTCCCTCCTGTTGATCTATTGCTATCTGTGTTGCGATGCTCTAGTTTCCGTACCCTTGATATCCCTTGCAGCCATATATTGCCTTTGACACATCCTAATACTTGTTGTGTGGTAGTTAGTTGGACTTGCGCGTCGTAGTCGCTTGCTCAAGTGTTTTGCTTGTCGACAAGTACCACCTTTGTTGGAGGATTGCCGCATGTTGTCGTTGGAGATGATCATGGTTTACTTATTGTTCACTTTAATTCCTGTTTACAACTAAAATTGAATTAAGCAGAGGCATCGGTGGGTGATAGGTAAGATTTGGTTTCCGACCGCCCACTTGTGTCCCGTAGGACCCGAGTTCTTGACACCTGTTCCGAGATCGAGCGCGCTAACCACAGTTGGGGAGATATGGGCCCCCCATTGATTATTACCTGATTTCAAAGTATTGTACTGGGGGCCACAAAACTAGTTTGAGGTTTTATTTACGATCCTGTACTTATGCCATGTTTACCGCTTTATTTACGTTTGTGCGAGGAGCACACTGTACTGTTTAGGATATGGGCCACGTTTCGCGGTGTCGACAGTCCCCGTTTGGGGGCAGACTGTCGTTCACAGCCGTTTGCTCAAACCCCAGTCCGTCTCGGAGACCGGCCGACTTCGTTGCGGGTGTCGACTTGGTGGGGTGGCCCCCACGTACTTGCTTTGGGTCTGGGAACGTCGTGACTTAGGCCCCGCCGACATACCGATGGGTGTATGTTAACTGATCTGGCAAAAAGGGTCGAAGTGACTGTGGATACTTTGGTGCACCCCTGCAGGGTTAAATCTTTTCGAGAAGCCGTGTCCGCGGTTATGGACGGCTTGGAGCACAGTGCTTGATCATAGACAACTATAACTAAAGTTTATTGTTATAAATTGACTTGTATCCGATATGACTAGTAATCAGCTTCACTACAACGGAATGGCCCAATAAAAGTACCAACAACTGCTGGGTTTTGGGGTTACCTTATGCTAATTGAATCTGACTAGTAAGTGTTGCCACTGTAACGGAATGATTAACTAAAAGTGCCCACCGCTTACTTTATCAGGATGTATATCTAAACCTGACTAGTAATTGCGGCAACTATAACTGAATAAGTAAAACTGCCAACTGTGTGAGTTCCTCGGTTGACTTCCTCGTTTGGTCTCGAGGGGGAAACGCCAGGATGGGTTTGTTTGATGATAGTCTCAGGTTGGATCCGAATAGGTCTTTCTCACCCCTCTCTGATTAACGCCAGTTGTAGCGAGTCTCTATAGGTTGTTCAGTGCATGCTGCCGCTGCCGCTTCAGTCCACCATACCTATGTAGGCGAGGACCGCCGAATTCTAGTCTCGCCGTGTACTGGCCTCAGTACTGACGCTCCTTCTTTTTCCTTTGCCCTTTGTCAGCACCCCTTTTTGTTTAAGCAGGTTTTGAGATCGACGCCGTTAGCAGGGTTACCCTTCCGGCTTGGCCTGGGCAGGGTTATGGACGCCATTGGTTATTCTTCAGGGCTCTTAGCCCCATTTGCATCTTGTCCGTAGCTGGACGCTCTATGGTTTTCAAGGTGATTTGGATCTTTGTACCGTATATTTGTATTCTTGACTCTTTGAGTCGCTGTTGTATATATATCTGTTCTGTGGGTCCCATCGAGGACTGTTGTGTAATGTTATTACTTTGCTTTCCACCCGCACGAAAGTGCCTGGTGGGCACCTTCGAATCGTTTCTATGCGGGTTTGGCGAGTTTTGCTAAAACTTGCATAGGGCCGATTCTGAGGGTGTTACATGTTTGTTGTCTCGAACATCAAGGAGAGACTTTAAAGTAGTGTTGCTAAATGTCTCTCGGTGGATCCTCCAGACCCTTTATGTTGGCAAGGACATTATTGTGCCGAGTAATTGAAGTCTGAGAATGAAGTTTCTTTCTTCTCGTGTCATCAGGAATCTTCTTAACTATTTATCTTAGTGGTGCAAAGTGATATCACGATCTTTGGCAACGATATTGATAGTCTTGGATGAATAAAGAGTTTCCTTCATTTTTTCAACCATGTTTTAAGAGTGACTATGATTTTGGTAATCACCAGTTTCTCTTGCTACATGTCCCTTGTGACTCTTACGAGTCCTCCCCATAAAACACTTTTCTGTCTTGGCCTTCTGTTGAATGAAAGAGTGACCCTTCTGTGTCAAAAGTAGTTTAACAGCTTGGTTTTGTTGATTCATATCTCTGCAACCTGAAATCTCTACTTACGCCGTTTAGTAGAGGTCAAATATCGAAGTCTGTGGTCATGTTCTTTCTGTTGGAAGCTTTCTTCTTCAGAAGCTTCAAAACCTCCTATAAGTTCCATGGTTTCAATCCTTATGAAGACCATCTATCTAACAACTCGAAACCTTCTCCTGTTGTTTCCTCTGTTACCTTGACATGTTTCATGTTTGTCATCTCAGCGTTGTTTCTGAACACTCCATCCATGAGATGACCATGAGATACTTTGTGTGTTGTTTAGTGTGTTCCCTCTTATCTTTAGAGTGGCCTTGTTTCTTCCTCTCTTCGACTCTCTTCCTACCTTTGGAATCTCGGGTCAAGATTCTCATAAGGGGGATAGAGCTGTAACACCCCAGTTTTAATTAATCCATAATTAGGGTTTGTTTGTACATTATTAGCATCATCTTCGTAAATTATGCATGCAACCAAAAAGAAAGAGAAACCCTAAACCCTAATCTTCCCTCTCTCTTTGAAACTTATTCAAAAAGGTTTGGAATATTTTGAAAACTACCAAAAAAGTGGAGCCCAAATGGACTAAAAAGGGCCCTGCAATATTTGATATATTTTGCAAAACTTTTTGGTATTTTTGAAATAGACAAAAACAGATTTGAATCTGAAAATACAAAACAAAAATCAAAACAGAAAAAGAGGAACACCTTTGCAAAATAAAAATAGAGTCAGACCATCTCAGGCCGCAGCCCAGGCCGGCCCATCTCTCTTTATCTCCCTCTCTATCGCTCTAGCAGCACTCCCGCAGCCCAGCAATAGTCCAAGCGAGGCCCAGGCCCGGTACCCCTTCGTCCTTGCTATTTGTCATCTTCCTCGTCCCCGTCAAGCAGCTCGCTGTTGACGCCTTGCCGGCCGCCACGCGCCAAGATGCTCGTCGCCACCCTCAGCGCCTATAAGGCCTCGACGACGCCGCTGAGAAGCCCTGCCGTGACCAGCTTTTCCTCTTCCTCCTTATGCCCTTCCTACTCGTAGAGAGCTCGAACCCTATCTCACCGGACCTCGCTGTTCCCGCCGTTTACGACCTCCCCTCTTCCATCTGAGACCACTACCATGACCGCCGTTGTCAACTTGTTCGATTTCCCCAACTCACGCAAGCCGAAGAAGCTCCCAGACGCCCAATCGATACCTCCGTTCCCGACTCCGGCCGCCGTCACCATGGGTGATTTCAGCCTCCCTCGAGCTCGCCGACCACTCAGTAAGCTTCACAGTGAGCTTCTGGTCCTCAAGGACCCTTCCCTTCCTTCCTTCCCCTCTGATTTGTCCTCCCCTCGCAAGCCACTGCCCGCCATTGTCGGAATCCATCGTGGCCGTCGCTTCGGTTGCCAAAAACTGGCGGCGCCGCCACTATAAGGTCGTCCATGTCGCGCTGAGCCAGATGCACGCCTCCCCGTTGCCCCGCGTGCTCGCTACCGCCGTGGCCGTGGTCGTCTGAGCCGCTACCGCCGTCGAGCCTAGGTGGCGCTCGCGTGTCTTCGACGTGGCGCCCGCGTGGCTGTGATGTGACCTTGGGCAAGGTTTGCCACGGTGGCAAGCCTAGATGGCCCCAGGGCCCAGCATTCAGTGACTGGGGCTAGATGCAGCCCCAGTACAAAATGACCCTCACCCATGTGACGTCGGTCCTTTGTCGGCATGACGCAATAATTCATTTAAATTAGTTTAATAATTCCAGAAAATGTAATAATCTCGTAAAATCAATAACTTATTCATATAAATTCAGAAAAATACAAATAATATATCAAAATGTTCAGAAAAATGAGAACTACCTATTAGAGCTATAATCATGCATTGTTCAACAACTTTAATAACAAGTTTAATTAGAAGAACATAGTAACCCCTCACAGGTGATTCCGGAGTTTCTCTGAATTAGGGTTTGTACCCCTCGGAACCCCGATTAATTTGTCAAGCATGACTTAGGGTTACATTTAGATACAAATTAACTTGTCATATCATCATACTTGCTTGAGCATTGCATCGATGCCATGTATTGATTGTTTCCCTTTCTTTCCGGTGTTTGGTTCTTCTTGGTAGAATACGATATCGAGATCGAGATCAAAGACCAATATCAACACCGTTGAAGATCAAAGATCAACGAACAATACTTGACCAACTATGACCAAGGCCCCCTTCTTTTTAGCTTTTTGGCTAGCTTCTCCTAGAAGCTACCCTCGACCAGATTCTCCCAGAATCTCATCTGTTAAAATCGTTTATACTTTTAAATTGACATTAAAACTACTAGTTAAGAAGTTTGAACGAATTTTGAAGATAAGATTCTAGAAGAAGCTGATTGAGGGTAGCTTCTGGGAGAAGCTGGCCAAGAAGCTGAAAAGAAGGGGGCCCAAGTTAAGTACAATATATCTGAAGATCTGCTTATTGGTTATCAATGGGCAAAGGCAAGCATAGCCCCACCATGATATAATCCTATGGTTTCAAAAGCATTTCAATTCCTGCAATGATGCATACAATTCTACTATGGTCTTTTATCGATAGATAGAGTATCCTATCTGTTGCATTACTCCTTTTGAGCTTATATTACCTGATCCACTGCTCCTAGCATAACTCGGTTTGGCTTGTGTGCACTGCTAGAGATATTATCTATGTCCTGCTTAGCCATGCTTACTTGTTGAGTCTGGTTCATCTAGATGATGTATCAGATGCAGAGAATCTAGTATGTCAGGAGAACATGATGATATGAGATCAGTGATATGAGATTAAACATGCTAAGTCTTGTATGGGAGGCCACAGTGGGATGTGGTTGTTGTAGTCCCATGCTCGCCACCACTAGGACCCGAGTTCTTGCCTCTTGAACTAAGATGAGCGTACAACCACACGGGGTTTATGGGGACCTTCTGATTGACTAACTTGCCTAGTAGATTCCATGAGTCACATAGTTCGGGTGTTCCATTCGACATACCCATTGAAAATGTTTTCGAAAGAGGGGGTGAAGGAGGTGCATTCATAGCAGGTAGGGAAGCGTGGACTGGGTTGCTTGGGGTTGATGGCGCCCCTGGTAAACCAACCTCGCCTCACATCTTTAAGGACCGGCTTTGGGATTTGACCCGTTATGGCGGAACCATCCTTATTGCGTGACCCATGGTCTCGGCGATAGCAAGGTAAAGGTCGTGTCTAACCACCCTCTGTCGGCCTTCCAAGGAAGAGGGCAAATCTTAAGTGGCATTAAGAGAAGGTTAGTACGTGTGGGTAAAGTTGTACACCCCTGCAGGGTAATTATCTTTTGGAAAGCCGTGTCCATGGTTATGGACTACTTGGGAACGGACGTGATGATCATAGACAACTTGAACCTAATCGTAAAACTTGGCAGATCAACGTGTGCTTAAAGATGCTTCCTCATGGGTACGAGGGGGTGATCCTAGTTCAGGAGATGATGATGATTTGGTGGATATCAAAAGAAGATGATCAATATTTTGGAGATGTCGCTCTCTTATCCCCTTTTAAAATAATGTGAATAGACGGGCTTCCTCTCTCCCTGATTTTATAAACAAAGATGGCTTTATGCAAAACAATTCCACCAGCCATATGTCTTGCGGAGTACACCCTGTACTCACCCTTGCTCTGTTGATACTTTTGGCAGAGTAAGTGTTCCCTGAAGACAAGTTCCGTACTACATCGGCACCGACGAGTAGCTTGGGGTTCCTGGCCGGCAGCGTGGAATCTATGGGCTGGCACGTCATCGTAATCCTTCAGGCCTCTTAGGCCATTTGTTAAGTTTGCTATACTTAATAGCATAATTTGCCTTCCGTTGTTTGATGTTTGTGGTCAATGACCTCTGCTTGTAATAATTTGGCTCTTCGCTCAGTTATGAGATTGCTGTAATAAATTTTTGTGTCGTAGGGTCACTGTTGTGTTACCGATTCTCCACTGGATATCCTCAAGCTCAAGGTTAAGCTGATGTCAGACGGATATCTGGGATTGGTTTAACCCTGATCCCGGGGGTGTCACAGCCACCAACTGAAACCATAAGGTTTCCTACCCATGGGGTGGGGCCCAGGGCAGTCGGCGGCTGCCCTTCCCCTAGCGGCGAAGGCTTGGGGTCCCATGTCAACACCCTTATTTTTAATCCCAGATGCCTGTTATGCCATACATCGCAATCCCAGGATTACCATTTTTGCGAGACATAACAGATTGGTACCATAGTTCATCCATTACAAACCATAATAAAGGTCTAACAAATAAAGGATCTCATGATCCAATCTTAATACAATCAACGCAGTGGAATAATACAATAACGGTAGCTTGGGCGAGGCTCCATCTTCATGGTCACAGGCAATGCTGATGATGGGAGATGATCCTGGTTATCATAACCTTCATGCGGTCCATCCTCCTGATAGTCCTCTTCATAGTCTGGCCACGGGAATAGCCAGAGACAAAGCCATGAGTAATCTTTAAGTACTCGCAAACTATCACTAACAGGTAAAGAGGTTTCAAGTTGGAATCCTAAGCTCTAGGTTGTTTTGCAAAAAGCCAGGTTTATTTCTAGCTGAGTTTAGAAGCAAAGAAATCAAGTTTAAGGTTTTATAACACCTAAGTGGGAACTTAGTTTTCATGTTCACAACCCTGTTGTGGTCAAGTCAAAGTCATGATTCATTTCACAAGTCATTTTGAAAACATCTGACGACGGAACAGTATGGACACTCCAACTGTCCATAACCCCGGACGCGGCTATTCGAATAGTTTTACACTCTGCAGAGGTGGTACACTTTCACCACAATATTCGAAACATTCGTTAGGAACAATCATGAATTCACCATACTGATATGCGGATAATCAATCCTAACCTTTCAATTACACGCCCTAGTATAGGCACCTCTCCTATGAGTTTGGCCTACCAACCATGACCATCTGTTATCTTGGGAACTGCACAGGTGGTCAATCATCACAAGGTAGCCTCAGCTCAAACCTCGGCCGCAAGGGAACCCATACTAAGGTATATAAACTTTCAGTCAAGCCCTACCCAAATTTGGGTATTATGGTTGTACGGTAAAATTGGAATGGTATCGCATCCAGACAACCATAAGTTTTATAAAGGGCTAAGTCTAATGCCTCAACATTTTCATCATCAAATTCACCTTGTGTTCACTAACACATGTCAAAACATTTCATTAGAACGACCCATCATTCTAAGGTTTTCATAACCATTTTCATCATGTATTCCCATCTAAGTTGATCAATTTTTATGCTTAGCACTAGCAACTACAATTGGGGGTAAACACTAATGAGGGGTAGTAATCAAGTGTGACTTATCTAAGTATAATCTCATGCCACATGATGACATCAAGTTTTATCCAACTTAGGCCAAGTTTTATGCTCTTTATGCTACCTTTCAAATCTTTCCAAAACTTCACAAGTACTTCCTAAAAGTAAACCAAGAATTTTTATAAAGAAATAAATTAATAAAGCTTGCAAGTAAAACTAGGATTTGGTGTACTCAAAGGGGTATCATCACATATGTCTAAAACTTCTAGTTTGCATAGATATCATGCAAGTGTTAACTTGCAAAGTTACTTGTTTTGGTGAAGCTTGCTTAGTTAGTAGCTTGCTAGGATGGCTTGCCTTGTGTAGTGAAGTGGTTGAAAATCTCCTCGGCTTCTTCCTCATAGTAGTCTCCATCCTCTTCGTATCCTTGGTCGGTACTAGCGTCTATAAATAAATATGAGGTACACAATCACCAAACAATACTTAACTACTTCTATTTAGCACGCCAGGGTTTTCACTAGATGATCTAGCATCATCACAATCATCACAAGGATTAAGGCAATAGTTTTATTTCTTTTATTTTAGAAAAGTAATTTTTACTCATTGAAAAACTACTTAAGATTTAATATTCTGCAACTAAAACATGGGATCATGTTGACACATGTCATCACCACATATTCCAGTACTTGGAAATGTGATTCAAAGTGGTGTCACAATTTAATAATATTTAACCTTATTATTTCAATTAATTAAAGTGACTAGAAATACCTATAGGGCATTCTTTTATTGCTTGTACATTATTACTATAAGTAAACCTATATATTTTTATATATTTAGAAAGGTCTTGTCAAATGTGATTTTTGAGAGTTTGAATCAACTCAAAAGAATTTATGGTTGAATTTTGAAAAGTGTTTGAATGTAGAAATGGCTCTGCCTTGTTATTTTTACTATAGGTGATATATAATTCCAAATGGTTTGAATCCAACGGGCTTAGATAAAAATTTCCATACCTTTCTAACAAAATTGGTTTCATGCAATTTGGTTTAGTAAAACTCTCTGGATTGAATTTTGAATCTACTGCCAGAACTAGATTTGAAACTAAATAGATAAACCTAATTTCAAACTAACTGGGTTGCGTGGGAATTCTAACTGGGCCGGCCTACTGCGCACAGCGCGCATGGGCTGGTTAAGTTGTTGTCCCCACACGTCAGTGGGACAGGGGGGTGCGAAGGGGTACGGGCTAACTACGACCGTAGGATTAGACTGAGGATCAACGGCTCACGACCATCGTCCTCGTCGAACAGAACTCGACAGGCTCGAACCCTAGCGCGGCCAGTGGGGGTCTATGGCGGCTCACCGGGGCTCAGGTGATGGTCGGTGATGGGAGCGAATGACGACGTCGACAACGGCGATTCTCCTAGTACTGGCGCCTCCTCCTGGGGTGGCTCCAATCAACGGCGCCCTTCTCCTCCAGCAGCGGCAGGCTCCGGCGAAATTCTGGCGATGCTGCACTCTCCTTTCTCCGGGAAGAAGTGGGCACGATCAGTGAGAGGTGGGGATGGAATGGTGTGAATAATTTGAGCGGGGGAGTCCTCTATTTATACTGCGATGAGGAAACCGAAGGGTGCGGGCTGAGCTCGTCGGGTCGGTGTTAGAGCGAGCTACGAGCATGGCTAACGGTAGGGGATGGTGCACGGTCTCCTGGCAGTCCTCAATGACTTGATGGCACGGCATGGGGCGGTGCTGTTCGGTCGGAATGCGCGGGTGCTCTGAGCAGCACCGACAGCATTTTTGACGACGCACGGACGGTCCTGGTCGCGCGGGGGCGAACGAGGTTGTCAGGTGGTCTCCTGGGACGGTGGTGATCACGTAGACGGGCGGTGAAGGTGGGGCACGCTCTGTGTGAGTGTGTCGAGTGCAGCGCTCTGGCACACTCTCGGCATGGTCGCAGAGAAATGGGCGTGTGTGGCTCTCTGTGGTCCAGTGCCTGGCATGGGTCGAGGGATAGACAGAGGGTGGCGGTGGACGGTGGGCTGCCTCTTGGACACGGTGGCTAGGCCCGGTGCTTGCTCTGGCTAGCTACCCATGGTCGGCTGGCAAGGGTGCTCTCGGGTTGGCACGGCATGGCGCATTGGGTAGGGGCTAGGTTGGTTCAATGCATTGGTTAGCACGAGGGGAGACAGGGGTGATCAATAGTGAACAATGTTTGCAAAGATTACTGCTTAAAACAGTGAAGTTTGGCCAAGTTTGGTTTCTGTCTCCAAGTGTTTGATGATATGGCCGCAAGAAATTCAGATTTGAATTTTTGGATGAAACTTGGTGGATGCAATGGTCACATACAAGGTAGTATCTGGTTGATTGGATTTGTCAAGGTGCACTGGTTTGGTTGGGTTTTGAGAAATGGTGATCTTCCCATATGAACTAGATTCAATTTTCAAATGTCATTTGAATAGGGTTGCCAAATGTTTCTGTGGGTTTGCAAAGTGGGCTTGGGTTCACTTTTACTTGGTATAGCAAGGGGTGAAAAGAAATGGATTTGTTTCTGTTTGAAATCTTGGACTAGAAACACTCAAAGTGGTCTAGTGAGCAAGATTGGCAAAAATGACCATTTGCTTGTTTTGTATGTTTTTGAATTTCTACTGATTTGATTCGGCTTGGAAATGATTTAGATGATTTTGTTTTCATCTTTAAACCAATCCTTGCCATATATAACAATCACACAATTCCATTCAAGAATTTATGCATTCATCACACACACACATTCATAATGATTTTAATTAACAAAAGTTTTTGTTAACCCTAATTTTGGGTGATTGGAATTGATAACCTTGATTAATATTTTGGGGATGTTACAAACCTTCCCTCCTTAAACAAAATATCGTCCCGAGATGTGAGAAAAAGAAAACTAGGATTTAAAGAGATCTGGAAACTCTGTACTAATGTAGTCTTCTCCCTCCCAGGTAGCTTCTTCTTCAGTCTGGTTACACCACTGGATCTTGAGAAACTTGATACTCCGGGGTCTCTGATGTCCCGCCTTGACTCTTTGAGAAATATCACACATGGATATGTAGCTTCCGATTTCTCTCTTCATCTTATGACACCAAAATTGCGCATTCAAATCCTGATACATCTTGGTTCCTCCGGGGTGAATAGAATAAACAGTATCATGGGCTTCTTTAAAAATAGATTGCTTCAACTCTAAATCAGCTGGCACAAAGATACGTCCTTTGTACCACAAAACTGCTTCTTCATCTTTGGTGAATCCGGGTACTTTCCCTGTACCGATACGATGTTTGATTCCGTCGATACTAGCATTTCCTTTCTGCGCCTCCTTGATCTGACTGATCGAAGTGGGTTGAAGTTATATGCTAGCCAAAACTCCTTCACTTACTAATTCATTTCTGAAATCTTCTAACTCCTTGTGCAAACTTGGTTACTCCTTCAGAATCATGGAGTTCAAGCGACACGACAATCTGCTAAGAGCATCTACTACCACATTGGCTTTACCAGGGTGATAGTGAATGTCCAGATCATAGTCCTTGATTAGCTCTATCGATATCCTTTGCCTCATATTCAGCTCCTTCTGAGTGAAAATATACTCCAGACTCGTGTGATCCGAATAAATTTCACAACTGTTACCCATAAGGTAATTCCGCCATGTCTTCAAGGCTAAAACTATGGCTGCTAGTTCAAGGTCATGGGTAGGATAATTATGCTCATGTTGCTTCAGTTGTCGGGATAGATATGATATGACTTTTCCATCTTGCATAAGCACACATCCGAGACCGATCTTGGATGCGTCACAATACACATCAAAAGGCTTCGTGATATCTGGCATGATCAAGATTGGGGCTGAGATCAGTGTCTTCTTAAGCTCTTGAAAACATACTTCACATTTGTCAGTCCATTCAAACTTCTTATCTTTCTTTAACAATTGGGTCATGGGTATTGCGATACTCGAGAATCCTTCTACGAACTTGCGGTAATATCCGGCTAATCCAAGAAATGCATGAACTTGGGTTTGGGTGGTTGCGGTTTGCCATTCTTCCACATCCTTAACCTTGGCAGGGTCAATGGCAATTCCTCTGGCTGACACAATATGTCCGAGGAATCCTACTTCCTATAACCAGAATTCACATTTGCTAAACTTGGGTGATGCTCCCTAAGGGTTCCAAGGATGGTCATCAGGTGTAGCTCATGTTCTTCTTATGATTTGGAATAGATCAGAATGTCATCGATGAAAACAACAACAAAATTATCCAGGAAGTCCATAAAAATCTTATTCATGAGGTTCATGAAATAAGCGGGGGCATTGGTTAATCCAAAAGACATGACAATGTACTCATACAGTCCATATCTGGTGGTAAAGGCGGTCTTTGGAATATCCTCTGCGTGAATCTTGAGTTGATGATAACCAGTTCTAAGATCAATCTTAGAAAACACTTTGACACCAGTCAACTGGTCAAACAGGTCTTCTATCTTTGGCAGCGGGTACTTGTTCTTGATGGTGACATGATTCAGCTTTCGATAATCCGTACATAAACGGTTACCTCCATATTTCTTGTCCATGAACAAGACAGGTGATCTCCATGGCGACGCATTTGGTTGAATCAATCCTATCTCCAGCATAGCATCCAGTTGCTTCTTTAGCTCCACTAATTCAGATGGGTTCATGGGTCCGGTTTTAGGGATTAGTTCAATGGTAAACTCGATATCCTGATCTGGGGGCATACCGGGCAAAACATCTGGAAATACATTGGGGTATTCACAGACTACTCTAACTTGGTCAATGGTTTGTTGGGCTAGACTCTTGTTGCACTTAAATTGACGAGGCAAGGTTTTAGATACATGCTCTATTGATATTCCGGCTGTACTGGTCATGGTTATGGCTTTCTTGGCACAGTCGATTAATCCCTTATGTTTCGACATCCAATCCATTCCTAGTACTACTTCCAAACCTTTAGTTCCAAGTACTATTAGATTGGCATAAAAATCTATGCCATGGATTCCGATAGGTATGGCCTTGCAAATTTGTCTAGCTTTGGTGGTTGAACCAGGTATTTGAACTATGATAACATACTTCAATTTTGTTGGTTGAATCTTACTAGTGCATGCAAATTCTTCGGTAACAAACTAGTGCGATGCTCCAGAATCAAACAACACTCTGGCAAGTACTGAGTTAACAGAAAACATACCCAGCACGACATCTGGCGCTTCTCGGGCTTCTTCAGCATTCATGTGAAACAGACTGCCGTTGCGGTTGAGTGAATTCCTTGGGGCAAATCTTCTTCCAGGCTGAACACGGCGCTGCTGTTGATCTGGGGCATTCACATTGGGGGCTACTGCAAGCTTCTTGGTGCACTCATTGGAATACTGACCCTTGGTTCCGCATTCATAACAAGTCACCTGAGACTTGTCCTTTCGTTCAATAGGCACAACATTGCTTCCAGTCCTTGGGGCAGTATTAGTGTTGTTGGTGACATT
The DNA here is from genome assembly GCA_916181665.1 of Avena sativa. Classification (NCBI taxonomy): domain Eukaryota; kingdom Viridiplantae; phylum Streptophyta; class Magnoliopsida; order Poales; family Poaceae; genus Avena; species Avena sativa. The sequence goes on from OV702296.1 coordinate 228,349,769, forward strand.
GTTATTGTTGAACTTGGGCGGTGCACGATTGAAATTGTTGGAGCTGCCCAGGTTGTTGTTGTGGTTTCCGCCATGCCTTGGGTGTCCTCCTCCACGGTTGGGATAGGTTGGGCGGTTCATCGGGGTTCTATTGTTCCTAGGGTCAAATATTACAGACGGGTTGGGGCGATGCTTTGGGGTATGGTGGGTTCCTGGTTGATTCATCATTCGACGCTTGCGGTTCTCGTTGGCTTGGTTGATCTTGCCTTCCATCTGAATGGCAGAATCCACTAAGGATTCAATGTTAGCAAATGGAATGTTGACCAATACCGTCTACATCTAATCATGCAGACCATTCAAGAATCTCTCCTTCTTCTTACTTTAGTGTCAATCTCATCGGGTGCATACCTAGCTAAGGACAAAAATTTGTCATGGTACTCAACTACGGTCATCCTCCCTTGCTTCAGTCTGAATTCATCTCTCATCCTCTTGATCAAACCTGGTGGCATATGGGTTCTGCTAAAATTGAGCTTGAATTCATCCCAAGTCATCATTTGTCCTCTAGTCATGGCGCGAACGCTGTTCCACCAAGCTCTTGCATCTCCTACTAGATAGTTTGTGGAAAATAGTACTTTCTCATTGGCCTCCACTCCTGCGACTTCTAAGTTATTCTCCATGGTCTGCAACCAATCATCTGCATCTAAGGGCTCTTCAGACTTACTAAAGATGGGTGGATTCTAGTGTTGTGAATCTTGTACATGAAGATGATCTTTAACCCAAGATCCATTCCTTTGACCCATGTCATTAATGTTCATACATTACCTTAGGATGGCTGGTACTACAATTCTAGCCTTCAAGCATGTGGTCTTTGTCGCGATTGAGTTGTGACAATCAAGGACTTCCCCTCCCACTAGCTATGGAAGATTTTCTTTAATGGAACTAAATAGATCACGACAAGAGTACTCCTCGAGAGTTTCGCATAAACCCTCGTGACTCTGCCACACGTTTCGCCTTTTTTGCATTGGTTTTCGGAAGGTTGTTGACTTAGGCATCCATATCTCGGGATTCTAACCTGAGCATGCTCCTTCTCCCTTGTTGTTTTCCGACCTTTGTCTACCAGTTGGTAGCCAAGTAGTAAATGTGCATCGGTGTCCTCCGAATCAAGATACTCTTGTGGCCCATCAAGACAAACCATTTTGGGATGTCTAGGAGAAACAAACTCCAGTACCTCGTCATATCTAGGACCAGGTCGAAGTGTTGTAATCCATAGATACGAGGCATTGATTAGCTTCTATCTTTTATACCTTAAAGTATCACACTCTTTTATACTAAGAGGTCGTATTGATCTTCATGACCACTTAATGAAGTGATACTCTTACACATCTTTACCCACCCTTTTCGAGCTTTCATGCTCGCTCCCACGTAGCTTCTTCTTCAGTGTGGTTACTCCACTGGATCTTGGGAAACTTGATACTCCGGGTCCTGGTGGTTCTGAAAGCTTACTCCAAAATACGGATGGGTACTCCGGGATACGTCAGGTCATCGTTGATCTCTATGGTTTGGTGATCAATTTTCTTGAAAATTTCGGTCTTCTCCGGGACTTCTAGGCATTTGCGAAGTAACGAGATATGAAACACATTATGCACGGCTGACATCTCCTCCGACAGTTCTAGTTGATACGTGTGACATCCCAAAATTCATGATTTCAAAGTTTGCATATCATCCATGCATTCATAATCATTTTAGGATCATTTTCAATGTTATTTCAAAAATAGAAGCATTTGAAGGTTTATTATTTTATGCAAGCAAGGCATTAGCCTTATTGCTACCTTATAAGAATGAATACCTTGTTTTGATCAGTAGTGAATTGATCCTATGGTTGATTGATGTTTTCCAAGTGTACAACTTTGTTCGGGTAGCCAAATGTGTACTAGTTTCACTTACACAAATCTAGAAGTGGTTTGAATTCAAACTCATTTGGAATTAATTTGAATTTGATTCCTAGAAAATCAAACAGAAAAAGAAAAAGATAAAAAAATGGAAAAGGGTCGGCGCCACCATTCCAGCCCAACAGCAGAAACGGCCCAAAAGCCAGCCCACCCGGGTTCCCCTCTTCTCTCTCTCTCACCCGCACCCGCTCTGTCCCGCGGACACTGCCACTGGGCCCAAGCCAGCTCAGCATCTTCTTCCCCACCCCCGCGCGCACAGACCCTGTCGCCATCGCCGTTTCCTCCCGAAACGCCGCGTTGATTTCTCTCTTAATTGGCATTGAACCACTGTGTAATTCTCTCGCCCCTCCTGGCTACTTAAACACCTCACCGCCGTGGCCAGTCCCCCCCCCCCACACAGCACACTCACCTTGCCACCAGGCTGCCAGTATTTCAAATTGCACCGCCGCTGTCCCACGAGCTCCGGCTAGCGATTATGGTGAGCTCCGACTGCCCCTTTGCTTATGGTTCAAATGAGCATGACCCTCGTGTCCTTGTGCATCTGCTGGCACCTCTGGTTTGCCTGCTCGTGACCCAGGTCGCCATCCCCGTTCACGCCCGCAAACGCCTGAGCCGCCGCTCGACTCCGACGAGCGATTTAGGTAAAATCCGAGCGCCCCTTGACTTCGCGTGCATACTATCAGATTCGCCTTGTCCTTGCGCAAGTGCTAACACCACTGGCTTGTGCTAGGGCGATCCCGAACATCGTCAACGTCGCCGTCTGCACGAACCCGGCGGCGCCCGCAACTCCGACAAGCCCCAACGACCTCTGCAGCACGCCCCTGCCCATGCCAACGACACCTTGAGAACCGTCGTGTTCACGCGAGTCTGTTAAGCCACTACCCATCCCCTAGCCCCCTCTGGAATCACCGGAGCATCGCCGGCAGAAGCGCCACCGCCGCCAGCACCCATTTGCGCCGCCAGATTTTGGTCGTAATGGTCGCAGCCGTTAGATCTAGATATGATGCTCAGGATTAGATCACTTAAGTGAACCGGTACGCGCAGATCTGGCCGTGCACTGCCACTTAAATCCAACGGCTCTTGTTGATCGATCCACACGAAACGGTATCGACGAATCAGAAAGCGCTGCGTGTCTGTGTTTTGATTTAAAATCTGAAATTAGATCTATTAGTTGTTCAAACTTGCAAAATTCATAACTTTTGATCCAAACATTCAAATTTTGTAAATTTTATATCATTGGAATCAGGAGAAATAATTCTATCCAATTATGCACTTTGTTTAATAAAATTCTTTTGTAAACTTAGTTATTTTTGCAGAAACATTTGAAAGCTTATTTTGTATATAAAAATTATATAGGAAATGTTTTAAGGGACAAATTGATTTTATTTAGTGTATAATTGTTTTGGTTATGATTCAGTACTGTTCCACTTGTCTTGTTTGGTTTAGAAAAATCATCACATTGCATTGCATGCATTCATATATTTTTGCTTGCTTATTTTGATATGTGAATTTGGTGCTATCATTTTATGTGTAGATTTTGGTGCTAGTGGTGATTGTGATTGTGAGGATTGTTGCTACTCCCCAACTACCAAGGCAAGTGTGGTTCATATTTTTTTCCCAATATTTCGACTATGCATTAGAAATATTTTGTATAGGGCTTGCATGAATATTTTGCTAAGTATCTATATGCTATGCTTGGGAAATCCTAGTAGTTGTAGAATTGTTAGAATTTTCTCTAAGTTAAGGTACTTGCTATTGCCATGCTTAGCCTAGCTAGTAGTAACCAAGGGTGGAATATATACATGCTATGGAAAATATTTCTAAGTCTTTGACTTATGTTTTGCTTAATAAAACAACTAAGTGAATGAAACACAGGGGTGGAATGGAAAGAATGGTTTGTGTTGAGTGGTTAAACAAGGCCCATTTCTATGGTTTACCTTGTGTATCTCACTTGTGGAATGCCACCCAGGGACAAAGGGATTTGAGATGCCAAATGTTAAGAAGCTTCTAGTGTAGCCACATGGCATTATGGGCTCTGCCTGGATCATATAGGTTGCAATAACTTAGCCATTTGGACAGTTGGTGGTAGTGGGATGATAGGTTGGAACGCGTCCATTTGGTCTAAGGGAAGGCTTCTGAAAGGTCCTGTCTTGGTGAAAATCAAGTCTTGCGGGGAAAGTGCACCACCTCTGTAGAAGGAAGAAACTAAGTACTTAGCCGTGTCCCCGGTAATGGACAACTTGAGCATCAAGACATGGAAGCTATCAAGAATCTCCTCATCCCAATTTTTCTAAGTTAAAAACTTGTGGTTGAACAAGGGTGAAGGTTCACCAATTTCTATTGGTGCTTCCTTGGGAATGTTTTTGCCAAACAAAAACTTAGTGTTTTCAACTGATAGGTAAAATCTATTTTGAGCAAAGCAAGCCTAAGCTACACTTAGCCATATTCATGTAGTAACTAGATGCTAATATTCTACTAAGGTATCACTTGCCAATACTATTCCAATGTATTGACCCACTGTGGCTGTAACTTGTGATGTTGCAGGTTACTCTGATGATGATTAGGGGTTATGAGTCTACACTCAACATGCTTGCCTCTGGCACATGAAGATGAAGACTTCTATTTTATATTGTTAAGTTAAACTCTTGTACTAGCCTATGGCTATAGAGTTGTAAAATACTATGTTATCTCTGGGATGACGATGTAATAATGACCTTTGTTTCTGTGTACTTCATCTTAAACTGTGGATGCTAGCAATTGATACAGGGACTAGAATTGCAATCACAGGGATCTTTACCTTTATAAAGGTGGGATCTTACAATACGATACTTCTCCTCGACGATTCAAAATCTTGAAGGGTCCGATATATCTAGGGGCTAACTTTCCTTTAAGTTCGAAACGTTGCATTCCCTTCACAGGTGACACTTTGAGATACACAAAATCTCCGATATTGAAGGCTAGGTCTCGACGTCTCTTGTCGGCATAACTCTTCTGTCTGGATTGGGAAGCTTTGAGGTGCTCACGGATCTTGTGAACTTTCTCTTCTACTTCTCGTAGGATGTCAGGTCCGAAAATCTGACTCTCTCCTACTTTAGACCAATTCAAAGGGGTATGACACTTCCTTCCATATATGAATTCAAATGGGGCCATCTGTAAACTGGCTTGATAATTGTTGTTGTATGAAAATTCTGTGAAAGGCAGACAATCTTCCCATTTAGATCCATATTATAACACATAATCTCTCAACATATCTTCGAGTATTTGATTTACTCGCTCTGTTTGTCCATCAGTCTGAGGGTGATAAGCTGTGCTGAAATCTAGTTTGGTTCCTTATCCTTCTTGGAATTTCTTCCAAAACCTCGAGGTAAACTAGGTTCCTCGATCCGAAACATTGTTCTTGGGGACTCCATGTAAACTGACTATTCTAGCAATGTACAACTCTGCTAGTTTTGAACTCTGATAGGTGGTCTTGACAGGTAAGAAATGGGCGACTTTGGACAGTCTATCTACTATGACCCAAATAGTGTCATTTCCCCTACTAGATGTAGGCAGTCCGGTGATAAAATCCATTCCAACTGAATCCCATTTCCATTCCGGAATCTGCAATGGTTGCAACATTCTTGCGGGTCTCTGATGTCCCGCCTTTACTCTTTGACAAATATCACACTTGGATATGTAGCTTCCGATTTATCTCTTCATCTTATGCCACCAAAATTGCTCCTTCAAATCCTTATACATCTTGGTTCCTCCGGGGTGGATAGAATAAAGAGTATCATGGGCTTCTTTCAAAATAGATTGCTTGAACTCTGAATCTGCTGGCACAAAGATACGTCCTTTGTACCACAAAGCTCCTTCTTCATCTTCGGTGAATCCGGGCACTTTCCCTGTACCGATACGATGTTTGATTCCATCGATACTAGCATTTCCTTTCTGTGCCTCCTTGATCTGACTGATCAAAGTGGGTTGAAGTTATATGCTAGCCAAAACTCCTTCACTTACTAATTCCATTCTGAAATCTTCTAACTCTGTGTGCAAACTTGGTTACTACTTCAGAATCATGGAGTTCAAGCGACACGACAATCTGCTAAGGGCATCTACTACCACATTGGCTTTACCAGGGTGATAGTGAATGTCCAGATCATAGTCCTTGATTAGATCTATCCATCTCCTTTGCCTCATATTCAGCTCCTTCTGAGTGAAAATATAATCCAGACTCGTGTGATCCGAATAAATTTCACAACGGTTACCCATAAGGTAATGCTGCCATGTCTTCAAAGGCTAAAACTATGGCTGCTAGTTCAAGGTCATGGGTAGGATAATTCTGCTCATGTTGCTTCAGTTGTCGAGATAGATATGATATGACTTTTCCCACTTGCATAAGCACACATCCGAGACCGATCTTGGATGCGTCACAATACACATCAAAAGGCTTCGTGATATCTTGCATGATCAAGATTGGGGCTGAGATCAATGTCTTCTTAAGCTCTTGAAAACTTACTTCACATTTGTCAGTCCATTCAAACTTCTTATCTTTCTTTAACAATTGGGTCATGGGTCTTGCGGTACTCAAGAATCCTTCTACGAACTTGCGGTAATATCCGGCTAATCCGAGAAATGCATGAACTTGGGTTTGAGTGGTTGCGGCTTGCTATTCTTCCACATCCTTAACCTTGGTAGGGTCAATGGCAATTCCTCCGGCTGACACAATATGTCCGAGGAATCCTACTTCCTGTAACCAGAATTCACATTTGCTAAACTTGGGTGATGCTCCCTAAGGGTTCCAAGGATGTTCCTCAGGTGTAGCTCATGTTATTCTTCTGATTTGGAATAGATCAGAATGTCATCGATGAAAACAACAACAAACTTATCCAGGAAGTCCATAAAAATCTTATTCATGAGGTTCATGAAATAAGCGGGGGCATTGGTTAATCCAAAAGACATGATAGTGTACTCATACAGTCCATATCTGGTGGTAAAGGCGGTCTTTGGAATATCCTCTGCGCGAATCTTGAGTTGATGATAACCAGTTCTAAGATCAATCTTAGAAAACACTTTGGCACCAGTCAACTGGTCAAATGGGTCTTCTATCTTTGGAACTGGGTACTTGTTCTTGATGGTGACATCATTCAGCTTTCAATAATCCGTACATAAACGATTACCTCCATCTTTCTTGTCCATGAACAAGACAGGTGATCTCCATGGCGACGCACTTGGTTGAATCAATCCTATCTCCAGCATAGCATCCAGTTGCTTCTTCAGCTCCACTAATTCAGATGGGTTCATGGGTCCGGTTTTAGGGATTAGTTCAATGATAAACTCGATATCCCGATCTGGGGGCATACCAGGAAAAACATCTGGAAATACGTCGAGGTATTCGCAGACTACTGTAACTTGGTCAATGGTTGGTTGGGCTAGACTCTTGTTGCACTTGAATTGACGAGGCAAGGTTTCAGATACATGCTCTACTGATATTCCAGTTGTACTGGTCATGGTTATGGATTTCTTGGCACAGTCGATTAATCCCTTATGTTTCGACATCCAATCCATTCCTAGTACTACATCCAAACATTTAGTTCCAAGTACTATTAGATTAGCATAAAAATCTATGCCATGGATTCCGATAGGTATGGCCTTGCAAATTTTGTCTAGCTTTGGTGGTTGAACCAGGTATTTGAACTATCATAACATACTTCAATTTTGTTGGTTGAATCTTACTAGTGCATGCAAATTCTTCGGTAACAAACGAGTGAGATGCTCCAGAATCAAACAACACTCTCGCAAGTACTGAGTTAACAGAAAACATACCCAGCAGGACATCTGGCGCTTCTCGGGCTTCTTCAGCATTCATGTGAAACAGACTGCCGTTGCGATTGAGTGAATTCTTTGGGGCAAATCTTCTTCCAGGCTGAACACGGCGCTGCTGCTGAGCTAGGGCATTCACATTGGGGGCTGCTGCAAGCTTCTTGGGGCACTCATTGGAATAGTGACCCTTGGTTCCGCATTCATAACAAGTCACTCGAGACTTGTCCTTTCCTGCAACAGGCATAACATTGCTTCCAGTCCTTGGGGCAGTATTGGTGTAGTTGGTGATATTGTTGTTGTTGAACTTGGGTGGTGCACGATTGAAATTGTTGGAGCTACCGGGGTTGTTGTTGTGGTTTCTGTCATGCCTTGGGTTTCTTCCTCCACGGTTGGGATAGGTTGGGCGGTTCATCGGGGTTCTATTGTTCCTAGGGGCAAATATTGCAGACGGGTCGGGGCGATACTTTGGGGTGTGGTGGGTTCCTGGTTGATTCATCATTCGACGCTTGTGGTTCTCGTTGGCTTGGTTGATCTTGCCTTCCATGTGAATGGTAGAATCCACTAAGGCTTCAATGTCAGCAAATGGAATGTTGACCAATACCATTTACATCTCATCATGTAGACCATTCAAGAATCTCTCCTTCTTCTTAGCTTTAGTGTCAATCTCATTGGGTGCATACCTAGCTAAGGACAGAAATTTGCCATGGTACTCAACTACGGTCATCCTCCCTTGCTTCAATTCTCTGAATTCATCTCTCATCATCTTGATCAAACCCGGTGGCATATGGGTTCTGCCTAACTTGAGCTTGAATTTATCCCAAGTCATCATTTGTCCTCTAGTCATGGCGCGAACGCTGTTCCACCAAGCTCTTGCATCTCCTACCAGATAGTGGGTGGAAAACAATATTTTCTTGTTGGCCTCGACTCCTGCGACTTCTAAGTTGTTCTCCATGGTCTGCAGCTAATCATTTGCATCTAAGGGCTCTTTAGACTTAATAAAGTTGGGTGGATTGGTGTTCTGAAAGTTCTTGAGCTTGGATCCATGGTTGTCCTGGTTTCCATGGCCTTGGTTGTTGTTGGCCATTTGAGCTATGTGTTGAAGAGTGGCTAGGTTGGCTTGACGTTTATCTCTTTCAGCTTCGCGGTTAAAAACCAACATTTGTAAGATCTGCAACATCGGGTCCGGGGATGAACTGCTTCCCCCACGAGGCATCTGAAGATTGAGATAGATCATGAGAAAGAGGGAAATTTCTAAGGTTCAGGGATTTTTTTTGAGAAGTTTTTGAAGTTTGACTCAGGTTTTTCTAGTAACTTGCTTTTCATTCATTCATAGCACACAATACAAACACACACCACAACAAGGAAACAGATGGTTGTAAGAACCATTGTGTGAAACTACGATACAGTGGGACCGGATACAACTCACTAACGCTAGTGCTCAAGTGCTACTACTCCTCGGAATCGGTGGCTTCATCATCCTCATCCTCATCATCAATGAAGGCGAAGTCATCCTCATCGGTGAAGAAATCCATGGCTTGATCCTCCAGAAAGTCATCATCATCACCGAGGTAAGAGTAGGGGTCTCCACGAATATCTTCCCCTGCATTCTCCCTCTCCTCAAGCTGCATGTCCCTCTCGTGGATGGTCTCCTCTAAGTCTGTTATCCTGTGCCGAAGGTGAGCAATAATGTGCTCCTTCTTGTCAAGCTGACGGCGACGAGACTAGCGATCCTTCACAAGCATGGCAATGGTCTGGTCCTTCTTGATGGTGATGGCGTAGTTGTGGTTGGCATAGGAATGGGCATTGTCCAACTCCTTCTGCCGGTCATACATCATGATGCAGAGATGGTCCACTTGATGCTTCAACTCAGGGTGGCATGGTAGCTCCAGTGGCTGTCCCATAACATCACGCCTTGGGTAATACTCAAAGTGGGTGCCCTTGATCTGATTGATACTCTGCCCACACAAACGGGCAAGAGCTTCCTGCATGGTCCTGGCAAGTCCATCGAGCCAGTTGTTCTCCCTTAAGGTGAACTAGACTCCCTTTGAGGTGAGGGCTTCAATCTTCCCTCGGAGACTTGCAACAATCAGCCATTGCAATTCTCCTCCTTCCTGATCGTTGAGCTGAGCTCCGAAAAACTCGGGGTGCGGGCGCTCCAAAAGTTCCGAAAGCTGGCCCAAGTCACGCTCAAAGATGAGATCTCCTCCATTCCCCAACTGATAGAAATTGCTATACTTCACGTCCATCTATAAGAATGTAGGATGAATAAGTTAGTAGAGTGATCAAGTGTGTCAAATTTTATGTACGTTGAAAGAATTTTTGGAGGAACATGAATTTTCATGAAAGAATTTAAATGGTAAGAGTGAGAATAGGATTTCATAAATACTCACTTCTTTTGTTTGGAAACTAAGTTTTTGATTCAAGTGTCCATTCTAAACTAGGGTCTCCTATGGTCAGGATGGCTCTGATACCAACTTGTCAACACCCAGATTTTTAATCCCAGATGCCAGTGATGCCATACATCGCAATCCCAGGATTACCATTTTTGCGAGACATAACATATTGGATATCACAGTATATCATCCATTACAAACCAAAATAAGGTCTTACAAAAAATAAAGGATCTCATGATCCAGTCTTAGTAAATTCAAGGAGCGAAATAATATAATAAAGATAGCGTGGGCGAGGCTTCGTCTTCATGGTCATAGGCAATGCTGACGATGGGAGATGATCCTAGTTGTTGTAACCTTCATGCGGTCCATCCTCCTAATAGTCCTCTTCATAGTCTGGCCACGGGAAAATAGCCAGGAATAAAGCCATGAGTACTCTTTAAGTACTCGCAAACTAACACTAACAGATAAATGGTTTGAGTAGGAATGCTAAGCTCTAGGTTGTTTTGCAAAACTCAAGGTTTATCTCTAACTGAGTTTGGAAGCAAATAAAACTAGTTTAAGGTTTTAAAACACCTAAGTGGGAACTCAGTTTTCACTTTCACGACCCTGTTGTGGTCAAGTCAAAGTCACGATTCAATTCACAATTCATTTTGAAAACATCTGACGACAGAACAGTATGGCCACTCCAACTGCCCATAATCACGGACGCGGCTATTCGAATAGTTTGACACTCTTCAGAGGTGGTACACTTTCACCATAACATCCGATACATCCATCAGGAACAATCATGAATTAACCATATGCAGTATGCGGATAATTATTCCTAACCTTTCAATTACACACCCTAGTATAGGCACCTCTCCTATGAGTTTGGCCTCCCAACCATGACCATCTGTCATCTTGGGAAATGGACAGGTGGTCAATGTTCATGAGGTAGCCTCAGCTCAAACCTCGGATGCAAGGGAACCCATACTAAGGTACATAAACTTCCATTCAAGCCCTACCCAAATTCGGGTATTGTGGTTATACGGTAAAATTGGAATGGTATCACATCCAGACAACCATCAGTTTTATAAAGGGCTAAGGCTCAAGCCTCAACATTTTCAACATCAAAATCATCTTGTGTTCAAGAATACATGTCAAAACATTTCATTAGAATGACTCATTATTCTAAGGTTTTCATAATCATTTCCACCAAGTGTTCCCATCTAAAGTGATCAAGTTTTATGCTTAGCACTAGCAACTAAAGTTGGGGGTAAACACTAATGAGGGGTGGTAAACAAGTGTGACTTATCTAAGTTCAATCTCATGCCTAAGGATGACATCAAGACCTATCTAACTTAGGACAAGTTTTATGCTCTTTATGCTACCTCTAATATCTTTCCAAAATCTAGAAGTCACTAAGTAAACATAAATAAAAAGCTTTGATAAAGAAATAGAAGAATCAAGATTGCAAGTAAAATTGTGATTTGGTGTAATAAAGGGGGTAATAATCACATATGCCTAAGGCATCTAGTTTGCATAATCCAATTGTAGTGTTAGGCTTGCAAAGTTGAAAGTGTAAGCTTGCATAGGTAACATGCAAGTGGTAGCTTGCCTTGTGCAGTGTAGTGGTTGAAGTTCTCCTCGGCTTCTTCCTCGTGGTAATCTCCTTCCTCTTTGCATCCTTGGTCGATACTAGCGTCTATAAATAAATACGAGGTACACAATCACCAAACAATACTTAATTACTTCTATTTATCACACCAGGGTTTTCACTAGATGATTTAGCATCATCACACTCATCAAAGATTAAGGCACTAATTTCATTTATTTTCTTTTAGAAAAGTAATTTCTACTCATTGAAAAACAACTTAAGATTTAATATTTTCCAACTAAAACATGGGATCATGTTGACACATGTCATCACCACATATTTCAGTACTTGGGAATGTGATTTAAAGTGGTGAAACAATTTAATAAGGTTTACCCTTTTTATTTTAATTAATAAAAGTGACTAAAAAATGCCTATGGGGCATTATTTTATTACTTGTCCATTATTAATGCAAGTAAACCTAGATATTTTTATATATTCAGAAAGGTCTTATCAAATGTGATTTTTTTAGAGTTGGAATCAACTCAAAAGCTTTTTATGGTTGAATTTTGAAAAATGTTTGAATGTAGAAACGTCTCTGCCTTGTTATTTTTACTATAGGTGACCTATAATTCCAAATGGTTTGAATCCAACGGACTTGGATTAAGAATTTTAATTCCTTTCTAACAAAATTTGTTTCATGCAATTTGGTTTAGTGAATCTCTCCGAAATGATTTTTTAATCTACTGCCAGAACTAGGTTTGAAACTAAAATGAAAAATGTAAATTTAAACTACTGGGTCACGCTGGAGTGCTAACTGGGCTGGCCCACTGCGCACAGCACTCGCGCGGGTGGTTTAAGTGGTTGTCCCTACTAGTCAGTGACACAGGGGGTTGCGAAGGGGTACCGGGATATTACAACCATAGGATTAGATGTGAGATCTACGACTGAGGGTCGTCGTCCATGTCTAAACAGAACGTGACGAGCACGAACCCTAGCGCGGCCAGTGGGGGTTTGTGGCGGCTCATCGGGGATCAGGCGATGGTCGGCGATGGGGTCGAACGACGAAGTCGACGACGGTGATCCTCCTAGTACTGGTGGCTCCTCCTAGGGTGGCTCCAATCGACGACACCCTTCTCCTCCAGCAGCGACGAGCTCCAGTGAAATGCTGGCGATGCTGCGCTCGCCTTGCTCCGGGAAGAAGTGGGCATGATCAGTGAGAGGCGGGTAGTAGAATGGTGTGAAGAAACTGAACGGGGAAGGTCTCTATTTATAGTGCGACGAGGGAACCGAAGGGTGTGGGCTAAGATCGTCGGGGTCAGATTCACAGTGAGATAACGACATGGACGAAGGTAGGGGCAGTGCGTGGTTTCCTGGTGAAGCTCAACGGCTTGATGGCGAGGCATGGGGCGGTGCGGTTCAGTCGGAACACGTCGACGCTCTGGGCGGCACCAACGATGGTTTTAATGGGGCACAACGGCTACAGGTCGCGTGACGGTGAACGGGGTTGTCTGGGAGGTTCTTGGGGCGGTGGTGATCACGTACGCGGGAGGCGAAGGCGGGGCACGGTCTGTGCGAGCGTGTCGAGCGCGGCGCTCTGGAGCGCTCTAGGCATGGTCGCAGAGAAATGTGCGCGAGCGTTCTCTATGGTCCAGTGGCTGGTAGGGCTCAAGGGCTGGATAGGGGGTGCTTACTAGACACGGTGGCTAGGGTTGTTGCTTGCTCTGGCTAGCTAGCCATGGTCGGCTGGCAAGGGTGCTCTCGGGTTGGCACGACATGGTGCACTGGGTAGGGGCTAGGGGTGGTCAAGGCACTGGTTGGCACTGGGGGAGACAAGTGTGATCAATGGTTAACAATTCTTAGCCAAATTACTGCTCAAAACAGTGAAGTTTGGCCAAATTGATTTTTTGTCTCCAAGTGTTTGATGAAATGGTCACAAGAAATTCAAATTTGAATTTTTGGATGAAACTTGGTGGGTGCAATGGTCACATACTAGGTAGTATCTGGTTGCTTGTATTTGTCAAGGTTCACTAGTTTGGTTGGGTTTTGAGAAATGGTGATCTTCACATATGAACTAGATTCAAATTTCAAATGTCATTTGAATGAGGTTGTCAAATGCTTCTATGGGTTTTCAAGGTGGGCTTGGGTTCACTCTCACTTGGGCTAGCAAGGGGTGAAAAGAATTGGATTTGTTTCTATTAGAAATGTTGGACTAGAAACACTCAAAGTGGCCTAGCGATCAAGATTGGCAAAAATGACCATTTGCTTGTTTTGTTTGTTTTTGAATTTCTATTGTTTTGATTCTGCTTGGAAATGTTTTAGATGATGTTGTTTTCATATTTGAACCATTCCTTGCTATTCACAACAATCAAACAAGTCCATTCATGCATTTATACATTCATCACATACACACGTGCATTCATAATGATTTTAATTAACAAAAGTTTTTGTTAACCCTAAATTTGGGTGACTGGAACTTGATAATCTTGTTTAATATTTTTGGGATGTTACACGGGAATTCTAACTGGTCCGGACCACTGCGCACAACGCGCGCTGGCTGGTTAAGTGGTTGTCCCCACACGTCAGTGGGACAGGGGGTGCGAATGGGTACGGGCTAATTATGGCCGTAGGATTAGACTGAGGATCAACGGCTCACGACCATCATTGACATGGTATTGTCGACGAGCATAGTGCGTGTTTAGAGATGTGGGGGAAGGCGGGCGGTTGACGGGTATGAGGTAACATAGCTTACCCAGGTTCAGATCCCACAACGGTGGCGGGATCCTACTCCTGCTATAAATCACTATAAGGGCAATACGCCGAGTTACAGGGATTGGTTCTCTGTGCGAGGTGTATGCTAACCGATACTAGGGTGTGCCCTAAAGGCTCCCATGGGCCCGACTTATATAGTCGCCAGGTCCTAGGGTTACAGGTAAAAGTCCTAGCCGGACAGGTTAAAAAGTCCTACACTTCTTACAACTAGTCTAGCGTGTCTTGCACTCCAAGGCTCTGGGTACGTCGGTGACTCCTCCGTAGCCTTCCTTTATCCGGCGTGGGCCTCCCTTATGGATCCATCTAACTAGGCCGCCCAGTAGGTCTCGAAATATCTTCCAAAATCTGATTTACCCTCTCGGTCTGTCCATCAGTCTAAGGGTGGAATGCTGTGCTAAACTCCAACCTAGTTCCCAATGACTCATGAAGCTGGCGCCAAAAATGCCATGTAAATTGGGTGCCTCCTATATTTGATAATATGCGAGGCGCATATGCTCATATGCGCCTCAAATAACTCCTGCGGGCCTGGGCGGTGGTAGGTGGCCGCATATGCGAGGCGCATATTGCTATATGCGCCTCCTATAGTTTGAATTATAGGAGGCGCATATTGTGCAATATGCGCCTCGCATAACCTGGCACCACTTTTTTCTAGCTTTTTCCACATGCATCTATCGGTCTAAAAGTATTTCCGAAAAGCCATATTTTGTTTTCTAAATATCCCCTTTCTATTTCAAAAGTCAAACCCCGTCTGTTCAGATCTGCTCGTCCCGGACCTGCTCGGCTTCAGCGGCAGCTCATGGGACTCCCCCTCAGCTTCGCCGCCGACGGAGGCCACGCAGGCGGCGGCACTCGCGGCGCTGCTGGACTCCCTCGAAGGGATGAAGGGCAAGAGGGTGGCCGTGGCGGGGACGAGCTACGGCGGGTTCGTGGCGTACTGGCTGGCGCGCGCGGCGGGGCCCGGGAGGGTCGGCCCCGTGGTGATCGCTAGCTCGGACCTGCTCAAGACAGCGGCCGACGACCGCGGGTTCCTGAAGAGGGCGGGCGAAGGGTGGGGCGGCATGCACGAGCTGGATCACCCCTGCAACTGCACCGGCACCATCCGTTTCGTCCACGACCACTGCCAGCTCCGGTGGATCCACATCAGCGGTCGGCTCCACTGCGACGTACTGCCTTCTCACCGCTCGCTCGCTCGCTCGCTCGCTCGCCTCCCCCTCCCCCTCCCCCCTACCAGCAACGGCGGCGCCATCAATTTAATCCAACCTCTCGTTCTCTATACAAATTGTTAATCAATCAGGTGTGCCGCCGGGAGATCTCCACCCGCCCTCTATACGCGGACTCCCCGTCGGCCTCGGAGATCGCGGCGCGGAAGGCGAGCCAGCTCGCGGCGCGGGCAGCGAGGCAGGTCCTGCCGCTGCTCTACGTCGCCCTGGCCGTCCAGCTCGCCTGGGCGTTCGCCGTGCCGCTCGCCGCCCTCCGCACATGGCGTGTCGCGCTCGCCGGGAGCTACGCATAAGCTCGCCGCCGTCTGCTCTCGGTCCTCCTATCCGGCCCCTCCATCCTCGCCTTCCCTGCGCTCTAGGCGGAAGGCGTGGTCCGTGCCAGGTACGGACGAGGCCTGGGTCGCTGCCAACTCGCCGCGCTGCGCATCGTTCAGGTTTCACTCTGGGTATGGGCTCTTCTTCCCCATTGCTTCTTCTCAACCAGTGCCCTGTATTCTAGTCTGGCTGCTACTTATGTCATTATTATCAGTACTACTACTAGTATATCATTTTCATTGATGCTATGCTGATGCGATTCTGCATTCTTCCCATCCCATAGAAGTAAAGCACCAATTTTGTCTTATTTGGCATTTATTAGGACATCGTTCCATGGCTTCCATCATATATAGGTTATCGCCACAAGTAGCAAAAACTAAATGATGTCCGCTTTGAAGAAACTACTAGTAAGTTGTTCTATATCGCTGCCTTTTGCTCTGTCTTCTGCCCTGCAATTGTGCTTGCTGTCAATCAGTCTGAATATAGGCGCAGATTTCCTTCTGCAATTGTGCCTTGTCGATCCCCTTTCCTTGATGTTGCAGTAGAATATGAGATGTTCCAGGCTATTAAGATTACTGCAATCTTTCAGTTCTCGTTCCCGCATGGCCTGCCACTTATGAAATTGACGGCTATCAGTCCTCCAGTTCCGTATATATAACCAGTCCCCTGAACTAGCTACAAGAGCACTTCAGCAAAAATACTTGGCCGGATGGCGCCGCCTGCCCAAGACATCCGGTTGCATTGTTCGCTGTAATTGTTGTCGTAGTAGGCAACTTAGCATATTGTGCCCTGGATCCCAGTTTTTTCAAAATCCTAGAAACTTGGTAATCTTGTGTCACCTGAATCTGTGCTCCCGGCTTGGTAACTGCTGTGCTACTTAACTGGCAATGGTCGCAACTCGTTTTTTTCTCATAGTTGCAATAGTGGATGTCATCTTTGTTATTGTTTGTTATGCTGTGTAAGCAGAGATGTTTTTTACATGTATGAATTTCAAAGGTATATACATTCAGTCTCCATGTAAACTTAGTATTGCTGATACCTGAATCTCATCCTGATTTCAAGCCTACACTATAGGTAGTTGATCGGCACCCTCGGTGAGCACATGAATCATATATGTGGTGTATGTTGTCCAGATTTCTTGTATGCTGCTGGCAGTAAGTGGAGGAGGCACGAGAGGAAGAAGTGAAGAGCTTGCTCGTGATCACCACCTTGTTGCTCTTTATGGTAGGTTATGTGTTCTACTTCATCTAGCTAGAGCTCTGTCGTCGGAGTTGTAATGTGATTGTGAACTTGTACTCAGAGGTGTGAACTTGTGGCACAAACACTTGGTGTTGTGTGAAAACTTGGCACTTGTTGATTCTAGTTGATGTATGAACTTGTATGTCATGATTGACGTGTAATGTACTTGTATTCATGTTGGTTCTATTATGCTTTGGCCAATTGCAAGTTTCTGGAAAATTCTATGTTGTTTATACTGTATTCTGGACTATATTGTATATTGGAATATCTGTATACTGTTATGTATAGTGGTCTGTAAAACTTGAATTTCGAAAATATTACCGGAGGCGCATATAGGATACTATAGGAGGTGCATATACTATAAATATCCGAGGCGCATTGTAAAACATATGCGAGGCGCATATGATATGCGCCTCCTATAATTCACATATGCGAGGCGCATATCGATATGCGCCTCGCATATGTGAAGTATAGGAGGCGCATATCATATGCGCCTCGCATAAGAAATACCCGAGGCTTGAAGCTAGAGGCGCATATGATATGCGCCTCGGATAGGCTTTTAGGTGCGCCTCGCATAGGCTTTTCTCTAGTAGTGATGAGCTTCCTGCAGAATCGTCTTTCTTATCTCCGGATCGTTGGGCACACACAAACGATCCCCATACCACAAGGTTCCTTGCTCATCCTCGCGGAATTATTTTGCTCGATCCTCCTTCATCTTTTCCTTTATCTCTTGTATCTCCTTGTCTCCTACTTGATCCTTTCCGATCATGTTCTGTAGCGTTGGTTGGACTTCCATGGCTGCCAAATATCCTTCTGACACTACCTCCAGTCTAAGCTCCTTGAATTTCTTGCACAAGTCCTCGGGCAATTCCCCAACAGTTAATCCATTGGCATAGACCTTCCGGCTTAGAGCATACGCTACTACATTGGATTTTCCTAGGTGGTATTGCAAATTCATATCATAATCCTTGATAAGCTCCAACCATCTCCTTTGCCTCATGTTCAGTTCCTTCTGTGTAAATATGTACTTCAGGCTCTTGTGGTCGGTGTACACATCGCAGTGTTTTCCCATTAGGTAGTGCCTCCATACCTTGAGCGCATGCACAACCGATGCTCATTCCAAGTCATGCGTGGGGTAATTCCTCTCATGGTGTTTAAGTTGTCGTGAGGCATATGACACCACTCTCCCATCTTGCATCAGCACACTTCCAAGTCCCTGTCGAGAAGCGTCACAGTACACTTGGAAATCCTTCTGAAGATCAGGTAAACACACAACAGGTGCGGTCACTAGTCGATGTTTCAGTTCCTGAAAGCTGGCTTCACACACATCTGTCCACTCAAACTTCTTCTCCTTCTTCAAAACTTGCATCATCGGTTTAGCAATCTTGGAGAAATTTTCTATGAACCCCCTGTAATATCCAGCATGTCCCAAAAAGCTCCAACTATCGCCCACATTCTTGGGCGCTTCCCACTCAGTCACTGCCGTCAATTTTCTTGGATCAACAACGACTCCTTCTCCTGACACCACGTGTCCAAGAAACCCAAAAGTGTTAAGCCAGAATTCACACTTGCTGAATTTGGCATACAACTTATGTTCCCTCAGCTTCTCCATAATCAGCCACAGATGTATCTCATGTTCTGCATCATACTTGGAATATATCAGTATGTCATCGATGAACACAACCACGAACTTGTCCAAGTACTCCATAAACACCTTGTTCATCATGGTCATGAAATATGTCGGAGCATTCGTTAGTCCAAAAGACATAACCGTATACTCATATAAACCATACCTAGTGGTGAAAGCAGTTTTTGGTATGTCCTCCTCCCGGATCTTCAATTGGAAATAGCTTGATGGCAGATCAATTTTGCTAAACACCTTTGCTCCATCCAGTTGATCAAACAAATCATTTATGTTTGGCATGGGGTATTTGTTCTTGATGGTCACTTCATTCAGCGAGCGATAGTCCACCACTAACCTCTTGTTGTTGTCCTTCTTCTCCACAAATAGAACAGGTGCACCCCATGACGACGAACTAGGCTGAATAAATCCCTTGTCCAACTGCTCCTTTAGCTGTTTCTTTAATTCCTTTAGCTCATCCACATCCATCTTATATGGTATCTTTGCTATAGGTCCTGTTCTCGGCATCAGATCGATGAGAAACTCCACATCCCTGTCAGGTGGCATCCCTGGTATCTCTTCCAGAAACACGTCGGGTTACTCCTTTATCACAGGCATAGTATCCATGCTAACCCCCTTAAGAGAATTCAGCTTACACTCTCCCGGTCGCACAGACGACTTGAACCTAATTCTCTTACCATCCGGGGTTTTGAGCGATACTGCTCGCTGTGCACAATCTATGTGCCCCCCATGCATAGACATCCAATCCATGCCTAATATTACATATAAACCTTGTGACTCCAATATTACCAGATGTGCAATAAAATTGTGTGCTCCAATCCTCACAGATAAATCGTGGCATCCGGCGCTAGCTATCATATCCCCTCCAGGTGAGCTTACTCTAATAGAATCTTTTATAGACTCCATGGGTAGCTTATACTTATCCACAAATGCCCTCAATATGAATGAATGCGATGCACCAGTATCAAAAAGTATAAGTGCAGGATGAGTGTTGATTGGAAACTTACCAATCACAAGATCAGGCTCATCTGGAATCTCCTCCACATTCACGTGGTTCACTGTGGCCTTCTGGTTGTTGCCTGGCTTCAGTCCCTTGTTCTCCGGACAGTTATCTGCATAATGTCCCTTCTGGCAGCACTTGAAGCATGTCACTGTTGCGGTCATGTCCATTGTGTCCTCCAGAATGGTGAGTGTGTCCTCCCTTGTGGCCGTGGCGGTTGCTCTTGTGGCTCTCATGGCGATGTCCATCGCTTCGATGGCTGTGGCGGTCATGGCTTCCATGGCGCCCATGGTCACTTCCACCATGCTTGGAGTATCCATCATAAGAAGTGCGAGACTTATGGTGAGAGCCTGAGTGGTGATTGTTGCTCTTTCTCTTGCGGTTTTCCACCTGCTTGTGCTTCCCCTCCAAGATTCTGGCCTTGTCCATAAGCTCCTGGAAAGTGGGACAATAAACCACTAGCAGCTGCACTAAAAGCTCATCACTGAGGCCATCCAGGAACCTCTCCCTCCTTTTGGCATCAGTGTCAACATCCTCAGGGGCATAACACGATAGGTTGTTGAACTCCTCAATATATTCAGCCACGGAGTGGTTGGTTTGGCGCAAGTTGCGAAATTCCTTCCTCTTCAGGCTCAGAACTCCTGAAGATACGTGGTTGGTCCTAAAACCTTCCTCAAACATTGCCCAAGTCACAGTGTCCAGCGGGTGGGTGATCTGAAAAGTGTCCCACCACGAAGCGGCTGGTCCCTCCAGTAGGTGAGCGGCAAATCTCACCTTCTCAGCATCCGTGCACCCAACAGTTACCAGATCCTTATTCACTGAACGCAACCAGTCGAGAGAAACCATCGGCTCCGTTGCAGTAGAGAACTTCGCTGGCCTTAGCCTCAGGAACCTTGTAAGTGCATCTCCCTGAGGCTGGTTGTTCCCATTGTTGTTGTTGTTGTTGTTGTTGTTGTTCTGAGCTTCCATGAACTGGGTCATCACTTGGGTCAGCTGTGCCTGAGCCGCCATGAGCTGCTCTAACTCAGTAGGTTGACCGCGGGGAGGCATCTGTGGTTCAGCACATGTACGTTTAGAAAGAATCGATTACGAAAACAGGATTCTACCCATGCATTATGTTCAAACGACAACAAAGCAATCATAGACAAACATGAGCAAGCAACACATCAGCAAAAAAACGATCCAGCAACATTCCAGGGGTTATCCTAGCAGTATATATCTACTGAAATAGTTTTTGGAGCGTTGGCAACAGTTATCAACACAAATTGGCCAACAAAGCATTAAAACAGGAATCTGCCAGAATAGTCCAGTAGTGTTCACGAATTTTTCTACCTGACTTAAACTCGTCAGGAATTTTTGCTAATTTTTGTGTATACATTATAGAGAGTTTAGAACCAAACCCTATTTTTTCAGATGTTTCACAGTTACCAATAAAATATGAAAATTCGTTCAGTACAGCTGTGTCAGCAGAAAAACTGCATCAGAAAAAACTCGGATATCAACCAAAACTTGTCATAACTCTTCTATAAAATTCGCACAAATAATCCTGGAACTTTGGAGTACACATAGGAGAAACTAAACACTTTAAACTAACAGCAAATATGTTTTACATTGATCGAGACTTAATCTAACGATGTATCCTAACAAAGACTAATTGGTGGGCATCTATGTACTTCATGAAGAGGTTGCAGTAGGTCCTTGCACTCATGCGTTGGTGCTTCTGTCCACGAACCAACCATGGTGGCGGAGTATACACCTCTCCTGAGTCATCACTTGAAATCTCAAATTCCACCTCTTCTGGATCCTCCTCTTCTTCTTCATCCTCTGCTGCGGCTGCAACAGCTTCATCTCCTCCACCATCGTCATCTCCATCATCATCATCCTCGTCCTCATCATCATCATTGTTCCCACTGTCATCATCATTGTTGCCATCATCTCCATTGTTGTCATCAGAGGGTGGATTCAACTGTGCTTGGAGAGCGGCAATCTGGGCTGCCATATCAGCAATAGTCTGGTCCCTTTCCTGGATGGTCCCTTGCAGCTGTTGTATGGCTTGATTGTTCTCCTGCAGGGTCCCATTAAGCTGTGCTATGGTTGCGTCCCTTCCTATCAGTGCATTATTCAGAACATCCACAGCTTCATGCAAGGTCTCAATCTCCTGTCCCTGGACCACCATACTGTTGCTGGCAAAATCTGCTATCTCCTTTACCATCATCACTTTCTCAGCTAGAGCTCCATTTTCCCTCTCCATGTCCTCTATGTGCCTCCGACGGGGCGGCATGTTGTTCCTATCGCCCGGGGTAACCACAACGTTCCCATTCTCATCACGCCTTCCATAGTCATGGTAGGGTGAGTCTTCTGGCAGCAGGTGTCGGACAAGGTGGCACTGTCGTGACAGGGCTTCATGCAGGGCCAAATTTATTCCAAGTCCCCAGTTGCAGTATGTCTTGGTGTAGACCAGATGCACAGGATTTGGCAAGGCGGCATCCCTGAAGATGAAAGTGGTGATCTCCCAGGCGTCCTCGCCATATCCATAGGTGTACAGCCTGCTTCCCTTGAACATAGGCAGTGGCAATCCCAATGACTGCGAGAGCTATGCCAACTGTCTTGCAAAGGGCCTTGGTGACTCCATCGTTGCATACTCAGTCCTGACTTCTCCCATCTATCAATTAAAAGAGGAAAGTGTGAGAATAACATATGGTAAAGATTTACGAGAGTGAAAGGCATAAGATGAAAGATAGAGTTAATATAAGCTTTAATAATTCTATGGATTCCTAATCCAAACCTAGGTCACGATCCTATAGTCGACACACGGGCTCTGATACCATATTGTAACACTACGGTTCTGAAAAGACCGTAGCTTCTATGTGACATGCCAATCCTTGGATCGGTTAATTGGCTCACAATAGAATAAAGATGAATAACATAGAAAAATATCCGTGTATCATAAATAACGAAGATCCAGAGTATCATTATTACAATAAAGTCTTAGCTCAAGGCTAGCTCAACTTATTCAAGTAGCATCATAAATATAGTAAATCCTCCATTCTTCAAATTGCCCACAAGTGAACAAGTGCCGAGTGGAGTACCGTGGCCTAAATCGATCACTCAGAATCGGAATATCCTGCAACATGAAACGTAACAGCCCCGAAGGGTAAATACATGGAATGTATGGCAAGTAGAGCTATTAAAGGAGACAATCGTACTAACATATACATGCATATTTGGCAAGTGGAGCGGTGGCTAGCTTGCATTTGCAAATACCTTTGTCCTACTTTCTTAAACAGTTTTTGATTTTCTTTGAAAAGATCCCAATTAAGTTAACCCATCAACATTAAAGAAATTAGGAAATTGGAATGAGCGAGAAACATGTCATGAAATTAATATCAAGCAACTCAGATGTCCAAAACCGAGAACACGGCTAATCGATTAGTTTATACCCCCTGCAGGGGTTAGTACACTTTAACCATGTGACTTGGCCAGCCTAGCTCGTACCACCACTCTCATATTTGGTGATGATAGGGAGAAGTCCAAGAAGAGACCGTTCGCGAAGTAGCTCCCCCCAAACCCGACACGCACCGGTCCAATCTACCAAAATTCTACATCTCTGGATACGTGGGTTTGAGTTACCACAACCTAATGAGTCCAACCAACCGCCCACTTCATTATTGGCACATGGTTGTACACGTAAGTTACAAAATAAAGAAGCCAATCATTTCTCTTGATACCTGGGTGCCTTTCCGCAATGATACAATAAAAAATTATCAATCCCATCACACCTAGGAGATTCATTGATTAAGTTGTTTTTAGTTTTTCGCAAACCAACACATTTAGAAACAACTTTTAGTGATGTAACCCAGCCCTCGTTCGTCATAGCATGGCTAAGCACATCTACTGACGGTGGCTCATCTACAGGAAAGCCCTACCACATAATAGGACATAGCATAGCGATAGTAATATCCTACACATGCATCTACAAAATACACGACAATGCATTGAAAATAGTAGGACAACATCATGAACAAAGTAGCATCTACTTGCCTTGGCTCTAGCAGTCGAACGAAGAATCCTCACACGAGCAAGCGTTGCACTCGTCAGAATCTACACGATACAATTGCAACCACATAAACAAGCCAAACACATTCATATACAAACATGACAATACAAGATGCATGCATGACGAGTTAAACAGTGCTACAGTATCTTTATACAATATTTATTCAGTATACCTACTGTATGCATGCATGGAAAATATTTTAAGTGCATAGAAAATAAAACATGCAATTATAAATGACCAACAATTGAGCTATAACTCAATTATTTAGACACTGCTATTAAACTGTTTGTAAAAATCTTGGAAAAATATCCACTGTGTAGGCAACCTAGAATAGAACAAGTACCAACTAGAATCACTCAAAAAGATTTTTATAAAACTTCCTAGGTAATTAAAACACTCCAGTAAGCCTTTTTATGGATTCTGCAAATTCCAGTACTGTAAGTATACCTTTTTAATTCACTAAAAGATTCCTCTTGTTCTACTGATTCCAGGGACATCTTATTTGCAATTTTTGGAGTTGTAGAACTTTTTCTATGAATTTAATACTCTAAAAAGGACATTAAACTATTTAATTAACCAAGAAAAATCTTTGCTTCAAAAGTGTGAAACAACTGTACAGCAATATTATAAGTGAAACACTGAATCCATAAAAATTTTATTTGTAATTTTTGGCCTAGTAGATTATTTTCTATGGATTTTACAAGATTCATCCAATTTCTGCTAATAATAATTCGAATTAAAGACTCAGTCAACTGTGTCTGTTTGAACACGCCGACGTGGCACTGACGTGGCGCTGACCAGTCAGCGCTGACCGTTGGATGCAGATCGGAGGGCATAGGGAGGGGGGCGACGTGCTCACCGGTCAACGGCAGCGGCGCGGGTCAGCGGCGATGGCGGCGGCGGCTCGGGCGGTCTCTGGCGGCGGCTCGCGGTGCGACGGCGTCGGGGGCAGGGCAGTGGAGCTCGTCGAGGTGGCGGCGGTGGTTGGCGTGTGCGAGGGCGACGGCGGCGGGAGGCTGGAGCGCGGGCGTCGTCGGTGGCGAGGTCGCGGTGGCGTCGGGGGCCTGCAGGGAGAAGGGGAAACGGGTTAGCGACGGCGGCGGGGGCTCCCAGCGGGAGAGCGGGGCGAGGGGGGGTCGACGCGGTGGCAACCTCGCTTACCAAGCTCAAGGCGGTGGCGGCGGCTCGCAACTCCGGCGAGAAATTGCTCGGCGATTGCGGCAGCATAGATGGCGATTTTTGGGGGGTTTCATAGAGGGGAACGTAGGATTGATATAGGCAAAAATCCGGGGAAAAATAGTTTAAAATCGGCCCGATTCCGGAGAAATTGGAGCTGACTGCTAGTTGGAGAAGAACACGGCTGACGCGTGGGGCCCACGCGTCAGTGACGCGCGGAGGCTGACGGGGCGGGCCCGCTCGTCAGCAGGGCTGGCAAGGCGTCGGCGGTGGCTACTACCTACTGCGCGCGCTGCTGCTGCGGGCTGCTGCTGCTGCGGGGCCTGGTAGGCCCCGGCTGGGCCGCGGGCCAGCTGGCTGCGCCTGCTGTCCCTTTCTTTTTTTTCTTTTTCTTATTCTTTTTCCTCAAGCTTTTCTATCTGAAATTTTTGTCTAAAATATGTCTACAAATAAGCTAAAAATTTAGATTGCTATAAAATTTGCTCCGGAGCTCCGATTAAGGAGATTCAAAGTGCTACAGATTCGTGACGGAACCCTCTACGCACATGTGCCTTCCAAACAACTAAAATTTACTATTTTTAACAGAATCATGGTAAAACCGAGCACTCAAGAGTAGGTGTCAAAATGCAATTGCAAGGGAGTTGTTTTGCCAAAACCTTTTCAAATTGAATTTTTGCAATGATGATCATGATGCAATGACATGTATGCTATGTAGTACCAAATATAAAATTTGGCATGTGACATGAAGATGCACGAGGACTCCATGAAAGTCCCGCAGGATTTCGCCAACGAAGAGATGAACCACTTGAAGGAGGAGATCGAGATGCTAAAAGAGCAGAAGAAAGCTGCCGATGAGCAAAATCAGCGCAATCTCAAAGCATACAAGATCCTCTGACAAGAACGGTATTCTATGGTGGAAATTCTCCAGCAGGCTGAAATTAGCATCATCAGTATGTGATTCTCCGGCTTGTACTTCTGTAAGTTGGATACTTTGAATTTTTGTTTGACTGAACCCATGCGTTCCTTTGTTGGAAATTTACAGCTCCATTTGGGTTGACCCAGTCGCCTCCTCCTCCAAAAGAATGCATGGTCCTTGCCGGCAACTGTATCAATACCGCCATCACGCAGGCCAAGGAGATAGCCAAGCACCTCCAGATCAACATCAAAGCAGTGAATACCGTGGAGAAGTTCTTGGAGATCTTGCGCCGAGCCCCCGAGCGTATTGCAAGATGTAAAGCTTCATGTACACGGGCTATCCTGAGGATGGCGCTGTCAATGGTCAAGGTGCAGTACGAAAACGCCGACATGGACCCGGTGACCTCCGGTATCCCCGACGTGGACGATGATGGCCAAAAGATAGATCACGAGGCTATCTTGGCGTTGGTTTTGACACCAGAGTTGCCGAGTTGGTCGACCCTAACGTCTTTGTGCCCATGACAACCATTTACGGCGGCAACCAAAGCTCCTCCGAGTCCCTCAACACCGCCGACTTCGAGGAGGATGACTCTCCTGCTCCTGATGACGCTTCGTCCAAGTCTCCTGCGCTAGAGGAATGAAAAACAATATGTAATATTTGTTTCCGCTGGAATTTGTATGTGGAAAAAACTACTTGTTAACTTAAGGCGGACAACAATCGTTGTTATTTCCTGCTACTCAAGAACTAGTTCTAGCATGTATATATTTTTTAAGCAATGGCTTATCCATTACTCTGGTATTTATGCTTGACTTTTCGTGAGTCGGAGGACTCGTTGTCGGAACCATGCGCTCAGGTGATGATGCCCAATGGCACCGTCAATAACCTAAGCACAAAAACGCCGACAATAAGTGCCAAAAGTCAGTACTCCAGAATCCACATAAAAACAACAAAGAACGTGTAGACCAGAAAACTTAAGCTAACGCCCGGAGGCAGAATTTTTCCAAGTGCAATTGCAAGGCTTGTGCATAAAGGTTTTATATGATACAAAAATGAACACTAAAGGAGGTAAAAGACTCAGAAATATGAGTGAACCAGAGAGCTTTATTTCATTGATCATATAAGAGGTACACAATAGATAAAAAATGCTAAGTGTAGAAAGGACGTAGCTGTGCTATGTTCCATGGCCGATCAAGCTCCGGGTAGTCATCATCCGGGTCAAGTCGCTTACGCTTATGATCCTCATTGGGTCTGTCCTTCAGTTCACGATTGTCAACAAGGTAGTAAGACCCATTGAGTAGAGCTTTGCTTATGATGAACGGTTCTTCCCATGGCGGGGATAACTTGTGTGACTTCTTTTGCTTAAGGCGGAGCACCATATCCCCCTCCTTAAACGAGCGATGCCAGACGCGGCGACTATGGTAGCTGCGTAGATTCTGCTGGTAGATGGCGGATCTTTGGCATGCCAATACGCGCTCCTCCTCGAGAAGGTCCACATCTAGGCGTCTAGATTCTTCAGCGTCATCTTCATCGTAGGTGGCAACTCTTGGTGCATCATGAAGGACGTCGGAAGGCAGGATGGCTTCTTCTCCATATACCATGAAGTAATGGGTGTAGCCGGTGGATCTGTTGGGTGTAGTTCGTAAACTCCACAACACAGATGGCAATTCCTCCGCCCAGGCTCCGGCTGCTCTATGTAGGGGTGCTTCCAGACGTGGCTTGATTCCCTGCAGAATTAATCAATTGGCTCGCTCAACCTAACCATTGGACTGCGGATGTGCCACAGATGCAAGGTCATGTCAGATGCCTTTCTCCCAACAATAAGCCCCCACTTCTCCGAGTGACAAGTTGCTGCCATTGTCGGTGATAATGCTATGTGGGAGACCAAATCACACCACTAGATCCCGGACAAACCTAAGGGCAGTTGCCCCGCCGAGTTTTCTAATGGGTTTAGCTTCTATACATTTGGTGAATTTATCAACTGCTACTAGCAGATGCGTAAACCCACATGGTGCCGTCTTCAACGGACCAACCATGTCCAGCCCCAAGACTGCAAATGGCCAAGTTATTGGTATTGTTCGCAATTCTTCAGCAGGGACATGTGGTTGTCGGGCATAGTACTGGCATCCCATGCATGTCTCAACCATCTTGTCGGCGTCCTCCTTAGCGGTCAACCGGTAGAATCCTTGCCGGAAGGCTTTAGCGACCAACGATCGAGGAGCCGCGTGATGCCCGCAATCACCGAGATGGATTTCACGTAGGATTTCAATACCTTCTTACTGGGAAACACACTTAAGGTATACACCAGTGGTGCTTATTTTGTAGAGCTGTCCATTGATTATGGTATAACCCTTTGCTCGATGTACTATTTACCGTCTTTCGACCTCGTCGTCGGGCAAAGTTCCGTGTTCGAATATTCCATGAACAGTTTTGTCCAAGCCGGAGTGACCTTAGTCACTATGTGAACGAAAGAGTCAACTCTATCCGGATTTTCTATGTCTGCTCTCTTCACGGATGGTGTCCGCAGATGCTCCAGGAAAACTCCATGCGGAATTAGTTTGCACCCTGATCCAAGCTTAGACAATAGATCAGCCGCCTCGTTTTGCTCCCTAGGTACATACTTCACTTCGTAGCCCAAGAAGCACTTGGCTATCTCGTCCACTTCATCTCAATATGCCGCCATCATAGGGTTCTGCGCGTTCCAGGTGGGAGCCATCTGCTCGGCAACCAAGTCGGAATCTCTACAACAAACTATTCGTTTGATGCCAATATCCTTGGCTATGCGTAGTCCGTGAAAGAGTGCTTCATACTCCACCATGTTGTTCGTAGCCTCGAAGTGGATCTGTAGAATGTAGTGCAGTTTTTCTCCGGTTGGTGACTGCAGCAGTACACCAGTCCCCGAGCCATTGAGTAGATTTGATCCGTCAAAATGCATCACCCAATATTTCGGCTCTAACATTGGGGTAGCATCTGGCATCTCCGTCCAATCTGCGATAAAATCCGCCAAAGCTTGGGATATGATAGCGTCGCGTCTCTTGTAGGTAATCTCGAAGGCGGCAAGTTCAATGCCCCACTTCGCGACCCTTCCTGTAGCGTCGCTGTTATTGATGATGTCGGACAGTGGAGATTCTCTCACAACTGTGATAGGATTCTCCTGGAAGTAGTGCCTCAGCTTCTGAGAAGCAAGGAACACTCCATAAGCTATCTTCTGGTAGTGTGGGTAATGCTGCTTGGACTCCGTCAAGACCTCTCTCAGATAGTAAACTGGCTGTTGAACTCCGTACTCATGCCCTGGTTCTTTCCGCCCTACCACGATGACGATGCTGATTACCCGGTTGGTGGCCACCATGTAAATTAACATGGGCTCCCCAGGCTTGGGTGCTGCAAGGATAGGCACTGAGGAAAGTATCTCCTTGAGCTGCTTCAATGTTGCATCAGCTTCGTCTCCGAAGCGTCGTAGAGGTTGTTTCACTAGTTTACATTTTGGATCAATATTCAAGCTGTGCTCGACAAGTTCCCTAGGTACACCTTTCATGTCGGCAGGTTGCCAGGCAAATATGTCCCTATTCTCACGGATGAACTCGACGAGCACGCATTCCTATTTAGGGTCCAAGTTCGTCCCAATGGCGGTGGTCTTGGAGGCATCGCCTACCACGAGTTCCTCCGGCTTGGTCTCGAGGGCATCCTTGAATGCTTGGGTGGAGTCAGAAATCTGTTTCTTCAACGTGGGCATCTCCCAGGCATCGACCTTGCTCTGGATCTCCTTGAATTCTTCGTTGTAGAGGACAGCTTCTACGTAGGCTGCTTCTCCAATCTTGCAGTCCCTTGCTTTGGTAAAGCTTCTGGATATGATGATGACACCGTTTGGTCCGGGTATCTTGAGCTTGTTGTAGACGAATCATGGCTTGGACATGAAGGTGTGGAATATGTCGCGGCCGAATATGACGTGGTATGCGCTCTTGAAGGGGACCACCTCAAAGTTCATGCGTTCTTGGCGGTAATTATTAACATCACCAAAAGCGACATGAAGTGTGATGCACCCACGGGACCGAGCCTCCCGACCAGGAACTACGTCGTGGAAGATGGTGTTGGTCCACCTTAGGTTTGCCTCCGTCAAGTTCATATTCTGTACTGTATCCAAGTACATGATGTTGATGCTGCTTCCACTATCCACCATACATGTGGTGAACTCATTGCTGTCAATCATGGGGTTGATGACCATGGCGTATTGGTTCTTCGTTGGGATGAGGTCTGGGTGATCCTTCCTGTCCCAAGTAATTGGAATCTCCGACTAGCGTAGGAAATGGGGAACTGGGGTAGAGTAGCCATGAGTATCCTCATGGAGGTCTTCTGTTGTCGGACGGTGGGGGTGCCAAGGAAAGTGTGGAAAACTGCCGCCTTCTTCTCGAAGGTTTTTTTGCCCTTGCCGTCGCTCTTGGCGGCATGCTTGGGGTCAACGTCCTCGTCCATGTCACTTGAATCCTTGTACTCCTCCTTCTTCTTCCCCTTGCCCTTGCCTCGCGGTCTGTTCTTCCGACTTCGCTTGTAGCCGGACTCCGGGTCCTCCTTGAGGTCGTTGACGAACTTGCAATGGCGATTGCTATGGGTGGCTTTGCCGTTGGCGTCGAGTTGTACGAGGCACGGCATATCACAGTACTCCTCGTAGGTTTGGGGAACGCGGAGCGTTGCCGAGGTAGTTTCACTGCCTCGCTGCTGTCCACGACCAGCTCCCCTTCCTCGGCCATGTTGTCCGCCATCACCTCGTCCTGCAAAAGTCATAGCGACCATGTCGGAGTTTTGCTTTTCTTCAGGCACGGTCTTCCGCTTTGTGCTGTTGTTCCACCGAGCTTGAGTTGGAATGGCCATTGCCGGCAGGGAGCCACGAGCATCATTGTCGGCAGCCGCGAACTCACTGGCCAATTGAATCATCTGGTTCAAATCTAGCTGGTGATTGTCCTGCATGCGCTTTAGCTTATGTCGGAGAAACATGCCCCTTTCCAACCCATCGATGAAGGCAGCCATGGCGGTCTGAGCATGCACTCCTGCGCAGGAATTCTTCATATCCAGCCAGCGAGAGAGGTAGGCGCGAGATGTCTCGTCTTTCTCCTGCACGCACCGTTGAAGATCACCAACAGTGCAGGGACGTTTGTACGTACCCTCGAAGTTCTTGGTGAACGATTGTTGCATGTCCAACCAATTGCAGATGGATCTTTCTGGCAAGTTGTCAATCCATTGACGGGCTGTGCCCGCCAACATTAATGGGAGGTATTTGACGGCGACGTTGGGGTAATCCTGCAACCATGTAGCTGTCTTGGCGGTGCCTTCATAGGGCTTGATGGTCTTGTCAATCCGGAAACCTTTGGGGTAAGTTGCGAACCGTATCACAGGTCCAAAGCAACGTGGTACCAGGTATGGTCCTTCCCGGGCCTCGTGGATCTTGTCTAGACACGAACATGCATCATACAGATCCGGGCTTCTTTTCTTCTTCTTGCCATCAGGGGTTGGGCTACGTAAACGACGCGGGCCTCCTCCGCTATGGTTGCTGCTAGGTGGTGATGGAGGCGGAGGTGGCGGTGGGTTAGCTTTCTTGCTGTTACCCTCATGTGACGCCTCACGCTTGTCGCGATTGCTTGTCGGACGCGGAGGGTAATGGCGTGACCTGCTCTTGTGTCCTTGGTTGCACTCTCCGTCATGACGGGTCTGCTCCGTGTTGTCACGGATGACGCTGCTGCTCTACCTTGGCGGAGGCATATCCCTACAACGGTGAGCCTTGGTATCATCGTGATGTTGGGGTGAACGGGGCGGTGGCAATGAGAGACGAGGTTGGTCCTTGCCTCCATGGTCGGAGGATATGGGGATAGCATCCTTCCTGTTCCGCGCATCCCTTCGTATTTGTTCTGACAAGGCCGTATGAGACCCGACATCAAGAGGAGATCTGTCCCTTGGCAGTTTATGCTGGCTAGACTGGAAAAATGTTGGGTCAGACTCAAGCCTTTGAGAGGTGGCCTTTTCCTGCTGTTTCACCGCCTGGGCCACTAGGTCATAGACCTGGTTCACCGCTTCGGGTGATCTATCCTGCTCCAGAAGGGTCTTGGCTATGGAGAGGTTAAGGATAGGAGTGGGCATCACCTGCCTGCCTTCACTGACAATGTATGGCTTGGCTTGTGCCGGCTTCGAGGGAGCCCATCCTAGGTCTCGCCGGACACCAGGATCGTTGATGACGCGAGCCAGAGATTTCTTGGCCTTCTGCTGCTGTAGCAGAGTCTTGTACTCGGCTTCCATTGCTCTAGCTTTCTCTATTGACTTCTGCGCGTTGGCCAGATCTTGATCTAGCTTTGCGCCTTGCTCCGCGATGGCCTGCGCTTTCTCCAATAGCTGTTGGCGGTTGTCGTCAAGCTGGACTACATTGCGAATGTAAGCCATGGTCATAGGTTCGACGAGGAGATTGCCGTACATCACTCTATCAATTGGAGTAAATTGGGCAGCAGCAGACGTAGATGCCGGAGGCGGCGGGTTCACGGTGTTGTTGTTGCTCGGACCGGTGCCGATTTCCTGTGGCTGCAGCACTGGGTTAGGCGGAGGGGGCATGACCTTGCGATCATTGTTGGCAGCTGTTGGGGCTATGCTATATGGGTATCCTCATAGCATGTCACCTATCCGGATAACCCGGGTGGCCCATAGTTGGTAGCATGGCTTGTGGCCTGCTGGGCGGCCCAGTTAGATGGATCTAGAAGGGAGGCCCATGCCGGATAAAGGAAGGCTACGGTGGTGTCACCAACGTACCCAAAGCCTTGGAGTACAAGACACACAAGACTAGTAATAGACGGTGTAGTACTCTGTAACCTATCCGGCTAGGACTCTTCCCTGTAACCCTAGGACCTGGCGACTATATAAGTCGGGCCTATGGGAGCCTTTAGGGCACAACTTCAGACAACCTAGTATCGATTCATACAACCTCGCATAGCGAACCAACCCCTGTAACTCGGCGTATTGCCCTTTTAGTGATTTATAGCAGGAGTAGGATTCCGCCACCGTCATGGGATCTGAACCTGGGTAAGCTGTGTTACCTCGTACCTGTCAACCGTTCGTCTTCCCCCATGTCTCTAAACACGCACTGTGAGGACCCCTCCATGGCGTACTCGTCGGCAATGCCACGACAGTTGGCGCGCACCGTGGGGCAAGAGGCGCTTCAGGCTCTTCAGTGGGCGAGGACCAAGATCTTCGCAGGAATCAGCGAAACCGTAGCCATCGGTCGTGTTCTCTTCTCCGGCAACGTTCCGATCGTCCCTCCTGACGAGTTCTAGATCCCGGCGAAGACGAACCCTAAGCGTTGTTCGATCATTCCTATCGGAGACATCCACCTCTTCATCGGTGAAACCGACTCAGGCACTAGTCCCCTGGGAGTCGGAGGAGCATCAAGGCCCGCACGGACCGCCTACGGGCAGGACACGTTTGTGGAAGGATCGAAGTCGGATCTCTCTTCGGAGTTTGCCGGCAAAGATCGGAAAAACCCAAGGCCCGCACGGACCGCCTATGGGCAGGATACGTTCGTGGAAGGATCGAAGTCGGATCTCTCTTCGGAGTTTGCCGGCAAAGATATGAAAAATTCAAGGCCCACCCAAACCGCCCCTGTGTGGGATATAAAGGTGGAAGATCACCGCAAATCCGCCGGCTTCGCCCGTGCGTCTGGAAAGCAGAGATCCAAGTTCATCGGCGTGGTTACCATCTTCGATCTGGCGCACTGCGTTCAGAGAGAAGGCAAAAAACCCCGCGATTACCTGGCCAGGTGGCTCCGTATACGAGCCGATCTAGCCCACTACCCTGATGATAACGCTTTGTATCACTTCGTGGAAGGTTTGGACCGTGGCACGCTTCTCCGGCATTCTTTAAGATGGCAGCATGCAACAGGACGCCTTATCCTCGAAGAGATAGTGAGCACCGTCAACAACTACACAGAGGCTCACACGGAAGCCTAGAAATCACTCGAACTCATCGACGGAGAACCTCCGATTCAGCCACCGCCACCACCGCCTCCGGCCGCCATCGCCGCAGCGGCACCACCACCTCCAGTCATCGTCGCTGCCATTGCACCTCCACCGCCCATCATCGAGGAAGACCTAGCACCCTCTGACTCTGTCATTGATGCGCTTTATGCTGATTTCAGTGCAAATTCAGAGGAGATAGATTTCAGTCTAGAAGAGCTAGACTCTGCTATGCAGGAGATGGAGGAGGAGTACTCGCGCGACGAACAAGCCAACAACATCGTCGCGTCTCGAGGGGTGTTCGTCACCATTGGGATGGCGATGGAAGAGGATCAACCCGGACGAGCTCCGCCTACAGCGCTGGAAAAGGGGAAGGGGCCACTTATTGCTGCTGACGACGATCGCGCAGAAGTCATGCCTCCTCCGCCTAACCCAGTGCAGCAGCCGCAGGAACTCGGCACCGGCCCGAGCAACAACAATACCACAAACTTGCCGCCTCCAGCATCCATGTCTGCTGGAGCCCAAGTTACTCCAGCTGATAGAGTGATGTACGACAATCTCCTCGTCGCGCCATTGACTGTTGCTCATATCCGAAACGTGACCCAGCTTGACGAGAAGCGCCAGCAGCTGCTGGAGGAAGCGAAGGCCATTGCGGAGCAAGGCGCCAAGCTAGATCAAGATCTGGTCAACACGCAGAAGTATATAGAGAAAGCTAGAGCAATGGAGGCCGAGTACAGGACTTTACTGCAGCAGCAGAAGTCTAAGAAAGCTCCAGCTCGCGTCATCAACGATCCTGGTGTATGGAACAACCTAGGATGGGCTCCCTCGAAGCCGGCACAAGCCAAGCCATAAATTGATAGTGAAGGCAAGCAGGTGATGCCTACCCCACTCCTTAACCTCGCCGTCGCCAAGACCCTTCTGGAGCAGGATAGATCGCCTGTGGCAGTGGAACAGGTCTATGACCTAGTGGCCAAGGCGGTGAAGCAGCAGGAAAAGGCCACCTCTCAGAGGCTCGAGTCCGACCCAGCGCTTTGCTGGTCTAGTCAGTACAAACCTCCAAGGGACAGATCTCCTCTAGATGTCGGGTCCTAGACGAGTTCATCAGAACGAAGACAGAGGGACGCGCGCAAAAGGAAGGATGTCATCCCTATATCCTCCGACCACGGAGAAAAGGCCCGACCTCGTTGCAGGACTACGGGAATGCGTTGGAGATTGCTGGAGGCAACCCCAATGTCGCCGTCAAGTACCTCCCGTTAAGGTTGGCACACACGGCCCGTCAATGGATTGACGACTTGCCGGATAAATCTATTTACAACTGGTTGACATGCAAGAAGCGTTCACCAAGAACTTTGAGGGTACATACAAGCGTCCCTGCACTGTGGGCGATCTACAACGGTGCGTGCATGAGAAATACGAGACATCTCGTGCCTACCTCTCCCGCTGGCTCGATATGAAGAATTCCTGCGCTGGAGTGCATGCTCAGACCGCCATGGCCGCCTTCATCGATGGGTTGGAAAGGGGCACGTTGCTCCGACATAAGCTGAAGAGCTTGCAGGACAATCATCAACTTGACTTGAATCAGATGATTCAGTTCGCTAGTGAGTTCGCAGCTGCCGACGACGATGCTCATGGCTTTTTGCCGGCAACGGCCGTTCCAACTCAAGCTCGGAGGAACAGCAGTACAAAGCGGAAAACCGCTCTAGAAGAAAAGCAATCTACCGACATGGTCGCTATGACTTTTGTAGGACGAGGAGAAGGCGGACAACATGGCCGAGGAAGGGGAGCAGGCCACGGGCAGCAACGAGGAAGTGAAACCAACTCGGCGCCGCTCCGCATTCCCCAAACCTACAAAGAGTACCGCGATATGCCGTGCCTCGTACACCTCGACGCCAACGGCAAGGCCACCCATACCAATCGACACTGCAAGTTCGTCAACGACCTCAAGGAAGACCCGGAGTCCGGCTATAAGCAAAGTCGGAAGAACAGACCGCGAGGCAAGGGCAAGGGAAAGAAGAAGGAGGAGGATTCCAAGGATTCAAGTGACATGGATGAGGATGTTAACCCCAAGAACATCGCCAAGAGCGACGACAAGGGCAAGAACCCCTTCGCAAAGAAGGCCCCAGTCTACCACACTTTCCTTGGCATCCCCACCGTCCGACAACAGAAGACCTCTCTAAGGATCCTGATGGCGACTCTCCCCCAGTCCCCCAATACCCGCGCTGGTCGGAGGTTCCAATAACTTGGGACAGGACGGATCACCCAGACCTTGTGCCCACAGAGAACCAGTACGCCATGGTCATCAACCCATTGATTGACGGCGTGGAGTTCACCAAGTGCATGGTGGATAGTGGAAGCAGCATCAACATCATGTACCTGGATACACTGCAGAAGATGAACTTGACGGAGGCAAACCTAAGGCGGACCAACACGTTTTTCCATGGCGTAGTTCCCGGTCGGGAGGCTCGGTCCCTTGGGTGCATCACACTTCAGGTAGCCTTTGGCGACGTTAATAATTACCGCCAAGAGCGCATGACCTTTGAGGTGGTCCCCTTCAAGAGCGTGTACCACGTCATATTCGGCCGCGACATATTCCACATCTTCATGGCCAAGCCATGCTTCGTCTACAACAAGCTCAAGATACCGGACCAAACGGTGTCATCACCGTATCCGGAATCTTTACCAAGGCAAGGGACTGCGAGATCAATGAAGCAGCCGTTGCAGAAGCTGTCCTCTACAGCGAAGAATTCAAGGAGATCCAGAGCAAGGTCAATGACTCAGAGATGCCCGCGTCGAAGAAGCAGATCTCCGACTCCGCTCCCGCGTTCAAGGCCGCCATCGAGACCAAGCCGGTGGAACTTGTGGTAGGCGATGCCGCCAAGACCGTCGCCATTGGGACGAACCTGGATCCCAAATAGGAAAGCGCGCTTGTGGAGTTCCTCCGTGAGAATAGGGACATCTTTGCCTGGCAACCTGCCGACATGAAAGGTGTACCTAGGGAACTTGCCGAGCACAGCTTAAACATAGATCCAAAATGTAAACCAGTGAAACAACCTCTACAACACTTCGGAGATGAGAAGAGACACGCCATTGTCAAAGAGATAGCTAGGTTACTTAAGGCTGGGTTTATCCGAGAAGTCCTTCAGACCCGATGGGTGGCCAATCCTGTACTTGTCCCCAAAAAGGGAACCAATGAATTAAGAATGTGCGTTGATTACACCGGCTTGAACAAACCATGTCCCAAAGATCCGTTTGCTTTGCCTCGCATTGACCAAGTCATTGACTCGACGGCTGGCTCGGAACTTTTGTGTTTCCTCGATGCATACTCAGGATACCACCAGATCAAGATGAGGAAGTCGGACCAATTGGCCACTTCGTTAACTACCCCATACGGCACGTTTTGCTACGTCACAATGCCCTTTGGGCTGAAAAAAGCAGGTGCTACCTACCAGCGGACAATGCAACGTTACCTTCACGACCAAATTGGTCGGAACGTTCACGCCTATGTGGACGATATCGCGGTGATGTCTAAAAAATCAAACGACTTAATCTCTGACTTAAAAGAAACCTTTGATAATCTCCGGAAATACATCATGATGCTCAACCCTAAGAAGTGCGTCTTTGGGGTTCCAGCCGGCAAATTGTTTGTTTCCCAGCACGGAATCGAGGTCAACCCGGAGAAAATCAAGGCCATCTTAAACATAAACCGTCCGACATGCCTAAAGGACATTCAATGACTAACAGGTTGTGTGGCAGCAGTTAGTCGGTTCATCAGCCGACTTGGAGAGAAGGCTTTGCCACTGTACAAGTTGCTGAAGAAGGCGGACAAATTCACGTGGACAGACGAAGTAGATGCATCATTGAAGCAGCTCAAGGAGATTCTTTCCTCAGCGCCCATCCTTGCAGCACCCGAGCCTGGTGAGCCCCTGTTAATTTACATGGCGGCAACCAACCGGGTTATCAGCATCGTCGTCGTGGTAGAGCGGAAGGAGCCAGGTTATGAGCACGGAGTTCAACGACCAGTTTACTATGTGAGCGAGGTCTTGACGGAGTCCAAGCAGCGTTACCCGCACTACCAGAAGATAGCTTACGGGGTATTCCTCGCTTCGCGGAAGCTGAGACACTACTTCCAGGAGCACCCAATCACAGTAGTGAGCAAGACTCCACAATCCGACATTATCAACAACAGCGACGCTACGGGAAGGGTTGCGAAGTGGGGCATTGACCTTGCCGCCTTCGAGATCATCTACAAGAGACGCGACGCTATCAAGTCACAAGCCTTGGTGGATTTTATTGCAGATTGGACGGAGATGCCAGATGCTACTCCATTGCCAGAACCAGAGTACTGGGTGATGCACTTTGACGGATCAAAGTTGCTCAACGGCTCGGGGGCTGGTGTACTGCTACAGTCACCAAAAGGAGCCAAGCTACACTACGTTCTGCAGATCCACTTCGAGGCTACAAACAACATGGCGGAGTATGAAGCACTCATTCACGGACTGCGTGTATCCAAGGATATTGGCATCAAGCGCATAGTTTGCTGTGGAGATTCCGACTTGGTTGCCCAGCAGGTGGCTGGCACCTGGAATGCGTGGAACCCTATGATGGCGGCATATCGAGATGAAGTGGACGAGATAGCCAAGAGCTTGTTGGGCTATGAAGTCAAGTATGTGCCTAGGGAGCAAAACGAGGCGGCTGATCTGTTGTCTAAACTAGGATCAGGGCGCAAGCGAATTCCGCCAGGAGTTTTCCTAGAGCATCTACGCACACCATCCATGAAGGGCGCCAACATCGACAACCCGGATAGAGCTGACTCTTTTGTCAACATGGTGACAAAGATCCCTCCGGCTTGGACAAAACCGTTCATGGAGTATCTCGAACACGGAACTCTGCCTGACAACGAAGTCGAAAGACGGCAAATAGTACGACGAGCAAAGGGTTATACCATAATCAATGGGCAACTCTACAAGAGGAGCACTACTTGTCGTGGGAATGACCACGGCAGACGCTGCAATCGGCAGCGAGTAGTAGAACGAAGGGCAAGGGCGGCCAGGCATCTACGGTGCAAGATTAGGGCGGAGACACAGGGGTTTACCCAGGTTCGCCCCCCCGGAGGGTAAAGACCTACTCCTGTTAGATTGTATTATGATGAAGGTACAATGGGGCGAGCCCGACGGCTAGGAGGCGAGTCGCTTGGGTGGATGGTGGAACGTATCCTCTACACGCCCTGTAGGGAGGTTTATATAGACTCACCCCCCTAGGGTTTACATATCTCAACCGAATCAGTTAAGGTTTCGGTACTCGTTTAACCTAATCCGACTGGGCCTATCTACTCTCCTGGGCCTTCAGCTTCCAGTCGCTCGGATCCACGCCAGGTGTTGAGCCAGTCGCCGTCCTGCAGGCCCACTCGCCAGTTCCTGGGCCAGTCGGAAACGTCCTGCTGGGTATACCCTGGTAGGCATATCCCCACCAGTAGTCCCCAAGGCCGTCGTCAATTGGGCACAGGTAGTTGCTGGAAGTCGGAGCATACGGGTCTGGTGTGGACACCTAGTCGAATCGGTGGAGGTCTCCTGAATAAAGGAAAAAACTAGTCATTCTGGTCGCAGCTCGGCGAACGGGTCGGCGAAATATTTAATCACTGTTGTAGTGATAAGGTCGGCGAGTCGAATGGATGAAGTTGGACCGTCAGACGCAGTCAAAACTAGCCGTTGGAGTAATCCAACGGTAACTTTTGGCATAATCACCGCGTAGTAATGGCTCCCTGATTTGGCGGGTAACAACTGCTACATAAAGGGAATGGTAGGCGATCGGAGAACCATCCTCTCGTCATTTCCTCCGATTTCGCGCATCTCCGTTTCCTCTGCATCGCGATCCAACCGATCCAAAATCCTCCGAC
This sequence comes from Avena sativa, assembly GCA_916181665.1. NCBI lineage: Eukaryota > Viridiplantae > Streptophyta > Magnoliopsida > Poales > Poaceae > Avena > Avena sativa. The sequence continues at coordinate 228,389,674 of OV702296.1, forward strand.
CTCCACGAATCTTTCCGCCAATGGTCCCCTACGCTGAACCATGGGGCAGGTTCAAATGCACAAGAGCGCTACTGGCGTCTTTCGAGGAATCCGGGATCCTGCGCGCCGGCAGGTGGCGCATCCCCGCGGCAGAGAGGTGACTCCGGACCCGCGCGAGGGAGAATTCGTCTGCTTCACCAGCCACCTGGAGCGGGGGCTGGGGTTTCCCACATCTCTCTTCTTCCGGTGCTTCTGCGCCTTCTACGGGATTCAGCCATCAGACCTAGGCCCGCATAGCATCGAGCAGCTCGCCATCTTCGTGGCGTTCTGCGAGTGCTACTTGGGCTGCAGGCCCTACTTCCCCCTATGGCAAGATCTGTTCCACGGGAGGATTAGTCGTAAAGAATCAGGCGGCCCAATGCTGGCGGCGGGTGGCCTGACGTTCCAGCTCAAGTCGAAAGCCTCCTTCTTCGACCTGATGCTACCTGCCAAGGAGGCAAGCGAGTGGAAGAAGTCCTGGTTTTACGTCACTGAGGCGACTCCAAACGGCGAGGTGGCGATCCCAAGGTACTCCGCCGACCGGCCCGAACCACGCCGACTCCAAGTCGGCAAGCTCCCAACAGACCAACGGATGGTCATGGATGAGATGCTTCAAACCATTCGCGTCCTAAAGAAGAAGGGTCTTCAGACCATCAATTTGTACAACTGTTGGCTTGGGCGGCGACTCGTTCCCCTGGCCCGCCGTGACCATTACATGTACGAGTACACGGGCCAGGAAGACTGGACGAAATCCTGCCTCGCCGAGTGGAAACTCGAGGACTACGTCCTGGCGTTGAAGAAGATCACCCAGGTGGTGTACCTGGACGCGAAGGTTGGGGTCGCCCCCTACACCGCGAAGCATCCAGCCCCGACGGTAAATCACTTTCTACCATTCGCAGTCGCAGTTGATGCTGTCGCGGTTATATTGATATTAATTCATGCTTGCTGCAGTTATTTCAAGTGGTGGAAGGGTGGCTTCCGCCCGCGGACGACGAAAACTCGAGCTTGTCCATCCAGGACGGGGGCGAGTCGCCTCCCACCAAGGGCAGCTCCGAGAGCGACAGGAACGACAATGACGACGAGTCCGAGGAAGAGGCCGCCCCACTGGTTCGCAAAACTCGCGGGCAGCGTCAGCGCGAACTCGAGGTGAGTAGAAGTCTTGAACGTCATGACGATGACGACGACGAGCTTCCCAAGCTCACCTCGCGTCGCGAGGCCACTCCGTCAAAAAAGAAGAAGAAGAAGGAAGCGAAGGACCCTCCAAAGAGGAAGACGAAGCCAGTGAGACAGGCATCTCCGCCTCGTTCGGCGAGTAGTTCCGACGCCACCAGCCTGGCCAGGGATGAAGCGCCACAGACGACGGCAGCACCGGATGCCACCATCGTTCTGAATGAGGTACCTTTGGCCTCGATTCCTCCCCCATTTGCCCCAGTCTCTGGGTCGGGGGCTGCTCCAGCCGCGGCAGCTTCGCCTCCCAGGAGAGCTCCTGCCGAAATCGTTTTGGAGGCTCCTATCGCGGCTTCGTCAATGAAGAGGCCATCCGTGTCTTGGGCGCATGACTTTCTGGAGATGGGCCTCGGTCGGAAACTGGGCCCCGAACTGGAGAAGCCGGCTAGCATCCGCACGGGGCTGCGGTTCATACCAGTCGCCAAGTGAGTTTTATTCTCCTGCCTTACTTTTCGTTGTATTTGGACCACTTTGCTCATGTAACCAATTTGCAGGACTGGAGTTAAAAATATAGGCCACCCGTCCGTGGCCAAAGTGTCGCCAGTCGTCGCCGAGGAGGACCCCTCTCGGAAGAGGAAAGCTGATGAGGTCGCTGCCCCCACAGATAGTGCCAAGAAGGCCAAGGGAAACGACGTCGCCACGGTGTCTTACGACACAACGATTGCTCCGAGTGATCCTGCGACGGAGGCGGCCTTGACGATCAAGGAGGGTGCTTCCTCGCCTGGGATGACCGAGCCGGCCTCTTTTGGTGCTGGCGCATCCATCGCGACCTTCCCCCGCTTCATGGCCAGAGCGGCTACGGCGAGTGGTACCACGCCATCGAGCCGCGTACCTGGGGTCGCCAAAACGTAGGTTGAGCAGCGTTGTGGGCACACTCCGGCTCTTCTCGCATCCGTGGACGCGCTATAGCTTCACGGCATGCTTGGCGCAGCCATCCAGGTATGTCCAGTCCCCGAGGATCGGGCCACTGAATTGCAGTGGTCAGATTCTTTTGGTGTTTTGTTATTATTTCTTGCGCCCAGTCCCCGAGTGCGCAATCGCTGAAATTCAGCGGGTGGGTGCTTAGTATTTTTGATCGCCAGTCCCCGAGTGTCCATTCGCTGAATTTCAGCGGGTGGGCACTTAGGATTTTTGATCACCAGTCCCCGAGTGTCCAGTCGCTGAATTTTAGCGGGTGGGCACTTAGGATTTCGTTTTTGTTAACTGTTTGACTTTTGCATAGGGGTTGCAGCGTGAATCAGCCGATCGGCTTGCTGCGAAATGTCGTGCGAAGAAGGAACTTGTCTCCATCCAAGAGGCGAACAAGGGACTCCAAGTGATTGCTGCGAAGGCAGAGGAGGTCCGCCAGGGCCTTGTCCCGGCGAGTGAATTGACGGCGGCTCAATCTGCGTTGAGCTCCGCTGAGAGGCGGATCACCGATCTTGAGCGCGAGCTTAAGGAAGCGAAGGAGGAGGCGAGTTCAGCGGATGGGCGGGCCAAGGCTGCTGTTACGGCGGCCGCTGAGGAGCGTAAGGTCTCTGATGCCCTTGTTGCTGGGCTACAAGACGATTACTCCTCTCTTCAAAGCTTCATCACGGATCTCTCTTGTCCTTTGATTGGTAAGTGTGCCTGCCTCTGCCTTTAATATTTGCATTGTGTGATCTTTGATGTACTCACTGCCACCCTCTGTCCGCAGGTCGGATCATCAATAGCGCGGAGGAGGCGCGGTCATATGACGCGCGGCAGTGTGTGGCCACTCTGGTCGATTCGGCCACTTTGTCCGCGGCTTGTATTCGGGCGTATCTTCAGGAGATTTCCCCCACAGAAGTGATTCTTTTTCGACCTCGTTGAAGTGTGGCGGTACTTGGAGAAGGCGCCATCGGTCGTCGAGTTCATGACAGGGTCGGCGTTCCGGCACGGGGCGGCGACGGCGCTCAGCCTTGGGCTCGCCCACTTCCCGGAGGATTTCGATCTGGACGACGTGACGAGTATCTACCCATCGTCGACGGGCTCGGTGGAGATTGCCGAGCTGCTGAAGCTGACGGACCGTGCCGCGATATACTCCGATCGTGTCTAGTCGATGGGCGATCTCCATCCTTATCAGGGGACAATCGTCGCGCCCAATGACCCCGAGCCGCCGCACCGGGACTTCAAGATCGAGCAGCCCTTCCGTGCGGCCATGGCGGGTGAGCTGACGACGTACCCGTCGCACCCGTACACTCCCTTCATTCGCAACCGCAAGGGTGGCAGCGAGTCGATGTCAAAGCCTGCGGAATAAAACGTTGTGCCCAGGGGCGTTAGTAGCAGTTCGGCCATTAGGCGCAACTTGTATTTTGTAACAACTTTAATCTGCTACAATGGGATATCGTGTTATTTTGTGAATTGTCTTGCGTTTGAGATTGAGGGTTGAACGAGTCCCCTAGCGCGTCCGCCCTTTTTACGGGGTTTACCTCGTTTGTTTATGTGTTTGCGGTTTTGAGCGTTTTGTTATTGAGGTCGACTCACCCGAGCTTGGAAAGCCAGTCGCAGGGCGATTCCCATGAGTGCTCTTTACTTCGCTGCTTTCCCTTGCGCGAATGAGGTCGGGTAGCCGAGTCCCCGAGTGTGGTACTTGGTGGTTCTAGTCGCGGCTCTAGGGTGGGTGAGGACTGGGCGCGTCAGAGTGAGTGCATCACTCCTGCATGGCCCGTTGGGTCAGTCGCATGGCGAGTCCTGGGCACGCTCTCGTACTTGGCGTTTTTCCCTAGTCGCTCGCGCTAAACTGGTCGTCAGTCCCCGAGCATGGTACTTGGCCGTTCGAGTCGCTGTGTCGAGGACATAGAGGATCATGGTCGCTGTGAGAAGCGAAGGCAGTTGTCTTGGCTCGTTAAGCCAGTCGAGCTAGGCGACTCCAATGGGGCTCCGGGTAGGCGTTTTTCGTGGATGTTACGAGTCCTGTTGTAACCCAGTGACTTCGTAGCGCACTACTTGGCCGTGCCGATCGCTGTACCAGAGGTTGACTCCTACAGTTAGCTTGGTGCTGTTACTATGAGTGCGAGTGGCACAAGACACGGAGAGTAGACACAATTTGCGGTAACCAGTATGTTTTATTTCATAGCGACTGGAGGATACATATGTGGAGTTCTAGGAGTAGAACTTCCGTAGGAGGTTTACATTCCATGGTCGCTTGATGTCGAGTTTTCCGTCTCCGTGGACGTCGGTGAGGTAATAGGCGTCGTTGCTGAGTACTCGCCCGATGGCGAATGGTCCCTCCCATGGGGGGGGAGAGCTTGTGCATGCCCTTCTTGTCCTGGATGAGGCGCAGCCTCCGTGTAGTGGACGACCCTTGGCGAGTCGTGCTCAAGGTCGGTGGGCATGACTGCCTCGGCGCCATACACCATGAAGAAGGGGGTGAACCCTGTCGACCTGTTGACCGAGGTGTGGATACCCTAGATGACGGAGGGTAGCTCCTCGACCCAGCACCCGGCGGTGTGCTCGAGTGGTACTTGGAGCCGCGACTTCAGGCCGTGGAGGATGCACTGGTTGGCCCGTTCCGCCTGACCGTTGGAGTCCGGGTGGGCGACTGACGCGAGGTCGAGTCGGATGTGATGTTCCTCGCAGAACTCGGCCATGGCTCCTTTGGCGAAGTTGGTGTCGTTGTCCATGATGATGCTGTTTGGGAACCCGTAGCGATATATGAGCTCGCGTAGGAATTTTGTGGAGGTCTTCCCGTCGCATTTCCGGACTGGCTTGGCCTCCACCCACTTTGTGAATTTGTCGACCGCGACCAGGAGGTTGGTGAAGCCGGAGGGGGACTTTTTGAAAGGGCCTACCATGTCCATGCCCCACACGGCGAATGGCCAGGTGATAGGGATTGTCTTGAGCGCTGAGCTCGGCACGTGTGTCTGGTTGGCATACTTCTGGCACCCGGCGCACCGCTGGACAATGTCGACGGCGTCGGCGTGTGCGGTGGGCCAGTAGAAGCCGTGTCGCATAGCCTTTGCGACTAGAGAGCGGGCTCCGGCATGGTGGCCGCAGTCGCCGGAGTGGATGTCGTGGAGGATCTTGCGTCCTTCGGCGGGTTGGACGCTGCGCTTGTGGAGCTCGCCGTCGATGATGACGAAGGATTTGCAGCGTCGCGTTATCATCCGTGCGTCTGTTTCGTCTGCCGGCAAGGTGCCTCCCTCCAGGTAGGCGATGTACGGCCTAGTCCAGTCTTCTGGCTCGCCGATGAGTGCAACCAAGGCTGCCTCTGGTTGCAGCGGGACTCCGATGTTGATTTCCCTTGGGGGAGAGACGGACGGCTTGGTGATCGTGTCGAGGAAGACGCCGACGGGTGGTGCGAGTCGAGCCGACCCGATGCGAGAGAGTGCGTCGGCCTCCTCATTCTTCCGCCTGTCGATCCACTCGACGGAGTAGCCTGCGACGTGTCCGCCCAGCTTGTCCACTGCTTGGCGGTATGCCTCCATGGTGGGAGAGACGGTGTCGCAGGTGCCTGCGACTTCCCTCGCGACGAGGTTGGAGTCTCCGTAGCAGCGTAGGCGGTTGACATTCATCTCCTTGGCAGCTCGCATGCCGTGGAGTAGTGCCTCGTACTCGGCCATGTTGTTGGTGCAGGGGGTGAAGTCGAGGCAGAGGACGTAGTGGAGCTTGTCGCCCTTCGGGGAAGTCAACACGATCCCTGCTCCTGCGCCGTCTGCGTTCTTGGAGCCTTCGAAGTGCAGGCTCCAGTAGTGGAGGTACGGCAGCTTTTCCGGCTGCTGGGCCTCTTCCTAGTCGGCGAAGAAGTCCGCGAGGGCCTGCGACTTGGTCGCTTTTCGTGGCTCATACTTGATGTTGTGGACACCGATTTCGACGGCCCACTTGGCAACTCGCCCGATCGCCTCACGGTTGCAGATGATGTCCTGCAACGGTGCTGAGGAGACGACCGTGATCGGGTGCTCCTGGAAGTAGTGCGGCAGTCGCCGTTGTGCTCTGAAGACTGCGTACACCAGTTTCTGGTATTGCGGGTACCGCTGGCGCGACTCGGTGAGGACCTCACTGATATGTACACCGGTCGTTGTACCGAGCGCTCCTTTCCTTCCTCCGGCCGCTCGACGACCATGACGGCGCTGACGACGCGCTCAGAAGCCGCGACGTAGACCAGCATGGATTCTTTGTCGACGGGGGCGGCGAGTAGCGGTGCTGCGAGTAGCACCTTCTTGAGGTCGCGGAGTGCGTCGTCCGCTTCCTTGTCCCACTGGAAGGTGGGGTTCTTCCGCATCAGGCGGTATAGGGGCATCGCCTTTTCGCCCAATCGGGGGATGAAGCGGCTGAGAGCCGTGACTCGCCCGGCCAGCTTTTGGACGTCACGCAGGCACTCGGGTTTGCCGAGTCGAGCGATCGTGTCGATCTTGGTGGGGTTCGCCTCAATCCCGCGCTTGGAGACGACGTACCCCAGTAGTTGCCCTGCTGGTACACTGAAGGTGCATTTGCCTGGGTTTAGCTTTATCTTGTATTTCCGCATGTTGGCGAATGTTTCCGCCAGGTCGGCGAGTAGGTTGCCCTGGCGAGCGGACTTCACTACCACGTCGTCGATGTAGACGTGGATATTGCGGCCAATTTGGCTCGCAAGGCATTCCTGCATGCAACGCTGGTAGGTCGCCCCGGCGTTCTTGAGGCCGAAGGTCATGGCGGTGTAGCAGAAGGCTGCGAATAGCGTGATGAATGCCGTATTTTCCTCGTCCTCGACAGCCATTTTGATCTGGTTGTACCCAGAGTAGGCGTCGAGGAAACACACCGACTCCGAGCCCGCGGTGGAGTCGATTATTTGGTCGATCCGCGGGAGGACGATATGCTCCTACGGGCAGGTGCTGTTTAAGTTTGTGTAGTCGATACACATCCTCCAGGTCCCATTTTTCTTCTCGACCAGGACTGGGTTTGCGAGCCACTTGGAGTATTTGATTGGCCGGATGAAGCCTGCAACGAGTAGACGCTGCACCTCCTCGGCGATGGCTCGGCGGCGCTCTTCATTGAAGGGCCGCAGCGACTGCTTGACGGGTCGCACTTTGGGGTCGGCGTTGAGTTTGTGCTCAGCGAGTTCCCTAGGGACACCAGGCATGTCAGAGGGCTTCCATGCGAAGATGTCCCTGTTCTCACGGAGGAACTCGATGAGCGCGCCTTCCTATGCTGCGCTCATGCCCGTCCTGATCGTCACCGTCTAGCTGGAGTCGCCTGGGACCAGCTCGACGGTGCGGGTGTGCGTTGTTGCCTCGAAGGCTGAGGTGTTGGCGCCCTCCGAATTGGGATTCTTGAGTATGGTGGGGTCGTCGTTGTTGACCCCACTCACGTACTTGGAGAGCTCGTCGGCGTGGTTGGCCTCTGCCGCGATGACGGTGTCGGCGAGTTCGGCTCCTTTGGCCTCGCACTCGGCGGCCATGTCGGGGTCGCCGTTGATGGTGATGACGCCGCGCGGCCCGGGGAGTTTCATTGCATTGTACGCGTAGTGGGGCGCTGCCATGAACTTGGCGAACGCATGGCGCCCCAGGACGCAGTGGTAGGGGCTGTCGAAGGGTACCAGCTCGAAGATGATCCGCTCGGTGCGAAAGTTTGCTGGTGTGCTGAAGGTGACTGGCAGCGTGACCTTGCCGATCGGGTTTGCCTTCCGACCGGGGACGATGCCGTGGAACGTGGTGTAGGTTGTCTCGACCATCGACTGCGGGAGCCGCAATCGCCTGAAGGTGTCTAGGTACAGGATGTTGATGGAGCTGCCGCCGTCCATCAATGTCTTGGGGAGCCAGTAATCTCCCACCTTGGGCTTGACCACCAGGGCGACTCGGCCTGGGTACTCGATGCGTGGCGAGTGGTCCTGGCGGCTCCAGGTGATGGGCTGCTCCGACCAGTTGAGGAACTGGGGAACGTCCACCTGGGCCACCGCGTTGACAGCGACGGCGCGGGCGATGACCTTCTTCTCGCGCTTCGTGTTGAAGCCTGTGAAGGTGTGGAGCGAGCCGGCCACACTACCGAATTTTCCGCCGTTTGGCGGGTTGTTGTCGGGGTCCTCCCGTGCTCGCTGTGCCTTCTCGATCTCCTTGAGGGAGTGGCAGTCAGCGGTCGTGTGCGTGGCGGGCTTCCCTTCTCTGCTGTGAAACGCACAAGGTTGGTTAAGGAGGGGCGCGGGGTTGAACCTTGGTTTTGCCTTGTAGTTGCCGCCGTCGCGGCGTTGCCCCCCGTCGCGGCGAAAGCTCTTGGGCTCGCGCTGCGCATGCCCAGTGTTAGCGTTGAAGTCGACTCGCCCATCACTGCGGCGCTTGCCAGTGAGGCGAGTGTTGCTGTAGCGTAGGTCGGATCGTCGTCCGTTGTTGTTGCCGTTGGTGCGGCGTTGTCCTCCCGACTCGTCGTCGGTTTCCTGGTTTGGGTCTTCTTCCGCGTATCTTTTGGCGATTTCAAGGAGGTCCGATATGTTGTCGAGTGTGCGGGAATGTCGTTTGAGCTTGGCGACCAAGGGCTCCTAGCGGCACGAGGTCTTGAAGGAGTGGATCGCGGTGTCCGGGTGGATGCCGACTGCGTTGTACCATAATTCCTGCCACCGCTGGACCCAGCTGCGTGTCAACTCGCGGGGTCCCTGGATGCATCGTTCTAGGTCTTCGATGGTGGTGGCGCGGGTGTAGGAGCACTCGAAGTGCCTGACGAAGGCGTCAAGCATCTCTTCCCAGGAGTCGATGCTGTCCGGGGAAGAGTGTTGATCCATTTCCTGCACGTTCCCTCCATCATCAGGGGGAGGTAACGGGCGGCTAGCAGGTCGGTGTGGCCAGCGATCCCCATCGCCATGAGGTAGGTGTCCAGCCACACGGAGGGGTCGTACGAAGGGTTGTACTTCTCTATTTCCTTCGGCGCTTTGAAGTTCGCGGGGTACTTTTCACCTCGGATCATCGGTCCGAAGCATCGGGGCCCGAGTCGGCTTAGCAACCCCATCGGCTCGTTGTCATGGCAATTGGTTAGGGTGTGTCGCAGGTCGTCGGCCCTGGCGTGCGCGCCAGCTCTGGTTGTTGATGATGTGGGTGCGGGCGTCAACGGGCTGACCGTTGGCGGCGATGAAGTTGGTCGCTGGCCTTGGGTCGTTGGTGGAGAGTGCCGCTTGCGCAGGTCGGTGTTGGAGCTGCAATGGCTCGGGTGGCGGGCAGTTGAGGGTGTTTGCCGCCAATGGACGGCCGCTTGAGGCCGCTCTGCTGCCCGATGAACGTGAGTACATCCGACCTTGGGAGTCGACGCCTGCATTTTGTTGCTCGACCGCCTTTGCGAGCAAGTACTTGACATACTGGATCTGTAGGGCGCTGTCACTGGTGGCCGTGATGTTGTCGGTCGCTGCTCGGCCCGCCACGAGGTTGTCCATCGGGGTGGAGAACAGTGGTAGGCCGTTTGCATCTCGCTCCCGTGAGAAGACCACGATCCGCGGCTGGTCCCTGGGGGGTGCGCGGTTGGGTGGAGGTGGGGCGCCGTTCGCCGTCGACCCTGGCGGGGGTCAGGCGTTTTCTCCGGGTGGCGCATTCTCGCAGATCGCACGCTCGGCCACGCGGGCCGGGTCGTTCTCGTCGTCGATATTCAGGGCGCGCCCCTGGACGGTGGGGTTCAAGCGCGACCTGATTCGCTGCTGGTGGTAACGTGACAGCTCCTGCACCGTCACCTGCTCGAGGCGAAATTTTTCGCGCTCGGCTTGCTCCTTGCGGACTGCCTCCGCCAGCTTCAGGCGGAGTTCCTCGACCTCCGTTGCCGTGGCGTTAGGAGGGATCGGGATGGAGAAGGGATCCTCCGGCGGATCGGTGCCAGTCGCCATATAGGTCGCGGCGTGGCGAGCGGTCCCATCGCGGAGATCGGCGGAGTTTTCCGACCCGTAGACGAAGTCGAAGATCCCAAGGATGGAGGGATCCTCGAAGTCTCCCACGTTGGAGACCTGGGTGATGGAGCCCACAGGCGAAGCCGCGGTGCCGGATCCGGCGAGTGACTCCTGAGTCGCCGAGTCGGCGTCGTTGTTGAGGGCCGCGTCTCCCGCAGCTGCGGTATTTTCGGCCACGTCGCTGTGGGCCAAGTTGTACTCGGAGGCGAGGCGATGGATCGTGTGGACCTGGCTCTCGGAGAGCCGATCGCGTGGCAGCGACTCGCGGATGCGAGCCGAGTCCTCTGAGACGATGACGTCGGTGAGGCCGACGAAGAGGCTGATCGTGCCGGCTGGCAAGATCATGCTGTGTGTGACGGGTCGCGCCACCGGGACGTAGCTGCTCAGCAAGATCTGGAGCATCTCGCTGATCTCTATCATGCGGCCGGTGGCGACCGACTCGTTGATGGGCAGATTGGATCTCGCCGCAGAACACCGGCCAGACCGGCCAGGCCCCACGGTGGGCGCCACTGTCGTGGGAATGACCACGGCAGACGCTGCAATCGTTAGCGAGTAGTAGAACGAAGGGCAAGGGCGGCCAGCCATCTGCGGTGCGAGATGAGGGCGGATACACAGGGGTTTACCCAGGTTCGGCCCCCCAGAGGGTAAAGACCTACTCCTGCTAGATTGTATTATGATGAAGGTACAATGGGGCGGCTCGACGGCTAGGCGGCGAGTCGCTTGGGTGGATGGTGGAACGTATCCTCTACACGCCCTGTAGGGAGGTTTATATAGACTCACCCCCCTAGGGTTTACATATCTCAATCGAATCAGTTAAGGTTTCGGTACTCGTTTAACCTAATCCGACTGGGCCTATCTACTCTCCTGGGCCTTCAGCTTCCAGTCGCTCGGATCCACGCCAGGTCTTGAGCTAGTCGTCGTCCTGCAGGCCCACTCGCCGGTTCCTGGGCCAGTCGGAAACGTCCTGCTGGGTATACCCCGGTAGGCATATCCCCATCACTACTGGTGTATACCTAAAGTGCGTTTCCCAGCTAGATGGTATGGAAATCCTACGCTAAATCCATCTCGGAGATTGCGGGCATCACGCTGCTCCTCGATCTTTGGTCGCGAAAGCCTTCCGGCAAGGATTCTACTGGCTGACCGCGAAGGCGGACGCCGACAAGCTGGTTGAGACATGCATAGAATGCCAGTATTATGCCCGACAACCACATGTTCCTGCTGAACAATTGCGAACAATACCAATAACTTGGCCATTTGCAGTCTGGGGGCTAGACATGGTGGGGCCATTACAGACAGCACCGTGTGGATTTACGCATCTGCTTGTAGCAGTCAACAAATTCACCAAATGGATAGAAGCTAAACCCATTAGAAAGCTTGATGGGGCAACTGCCCTCAGGTTTGTCTGGGATCTAGTGGTGAGATTTGGTCTCCCGCATAGCATCATCACCGACAACGGAAGCAACTTATCACTCGGAGAAGTAGAGGCCTATTGTTGGGACAAAGGCATCCGACTTGACCTCGCATCTGTGGCACACCCACAATCCAACGGTCAGGTCGAGCGAGCCAATGGATTAATTCTGCAAGGAATCAAGCCACGTCTTGATGCACCGCTACATAGAGCAGTTGGAGCCTGGGCGGAAGAATTGTCGTCTGTGCTGTGGAGTTTACGAACCACACCTAACAGATCCACTGGCTACACCCCTTACTTCATGGTATATGGAGCAGAAGCTATCCTACCTTCCAACATCCTCCACGATGCACCAAGAGTTGCCGCCTACGACGAAGATGACGCTGAAGAATCCAGACGCCTAGATGTGGACCTTCTCGAGGAGGAGCGTGTTTTGGCATGCCAAAGATCCGCCATCTACCAGCAGAAGCTACGCAGCTACCATAGTCGCCGCGTTCAGCATCGCTCGTTTAAAGAGGGGGACTTGGTGCTCCAACAAAAGCAGAAGAAGTCACACAAATTATCCCCGCCATGGGAAGGACCGTTCATCATAAGCAAGGCGCTACTCAATGGGTCTTATTACCTTGTCGATAATCCTGAACTCAAGGATAGACCCAACGAGGATCATAAGCATAAGCGACGTGACCTGGATGATGACTACCCGGAGCTTGATCGGCCATGGAACATAGCACAGCTACGTCCTTTCTACACTTCGCATTTTTATCTAATTGTGTACCTCTTATATGACCAATGAAATAAAGCTTTTTGGTTCACTCATATTGCTGAGTCTTTTACCTCCTTTAGTGTTCATTTTTGGATTAAGTAAAACTTTTATGCACAAGTTTTGCGATTGCACTTGTGAAAATTCTGCCTACGGGCGTTAGCTTAAGTTTTCTGGTCTACACGTTCTTTGTCGTTTTTATGTGGATTCTGGAGTAGTGACTTTTGGCACTTATTGTCGGTGATTTTGTGCTTAGGTTATTGACGATGCCATTGGGCATCATCACCTGAGCGCATGATTCCGACAACGAGTCTTCCGACTCACGAAAAGTCAAGCATAAGAACCAGAGTAATGGATAAGCCAGCACTTGCTTAAAAAAATATATACATACTGGGAATTAATTCTTAAGTAGCAGGATACAACAACCATTGTTTTCCGCCTTAAGATTACATCGCCAAGTTTTTTCCATGCACACAGCAAGGGTAAAACAAGAATTACAAAGTGTTTTTCACTCTTTGGGTGCAGGGGACTAGGAGGCCGCATCATCACTAGCCAGAGAATCACCCTCGGCATCGGCACTGTGATGAGACTCGGAGGAACCTGGTTTGGCGTTGTCGAGAAAGTTCCTGGGCACGAAGACGTCAACATCTACCAACTCGGCAACCCTGGTATCATACCCCGCGAGTGATGATAGGATGGCTTCATGATTGATCTCTTTGCCGTCATCATCCACGTCGGGGATACCTGAGGTCACCGTGTTGATGTCGGCATCTTCATAGTGCGCCTTCACCATCGACAGCGCCATCCTTGCGCCAGCCCGTGCACATGAAGCTTTCCAGCTTGCGACACGCTCGGGGGCTCGGCGCAGAATCTCCGAGAACTTCGCCACGGAGTCCGAGGACTTGATATAAATCTGAAGGGGCTTGGCAATCTCCTTAGCTTGGGCGATGGCGGTGTTGATGAAGTTGCCGGCCAGAACCATACACTCCTTGTCCGAAGGAGGCGAGCGGGTTAAACCCATAGGAGCTGCAAATTCCGACAAAGAGCGTATGAGTTCAAAAAACTCTAAGTATCTAGACAACAGAAAATACAAGGCGGAGGAAACTTACTGAAGATGCTGGCCTTGGCTTGCCAGACGATGTCCGCCAAGGATTCCTTCTCTTCTTGGAGGAGCTTAAACGCCTCGCTATGGCGAAGGTTTTGCTCATCGGCGGCTTGCTTCTGATCCTTTAGGATCGCAAGCTCCTCCTTCAAGCGATTGATCTCCACAGAGGCGGAATCCTACAAGGCTTTCATGGAGTCCTCGTGCATCTTCAGCATCTCCTTCCTCTCCTCCTTCAGGATCTTGTTCTCGCTGTCCAGCTGTTGGACATGCTTGGACTGCTCGACAATGTCCTTGGCCTTGGCGACATGTTCTGCAAGTCGGAGAAAACAAAAGTACACAGTGAGTACTCGGAGATTATGGGCACAGAAGTAAGACAGAAATGCGTCATAAGAAAACAGACTCTTGTTTTTGATGATTTGTTCCTTCAAGATGGCGGTTTTACCCTTTTCAGCTTCAAGGTGTGCGCGCATCTTCTGGTACTTGTCGTTGGCCATGCCCCTCCGAGCATTCTCATTCCGTGGAAACAAATACAAATTCAAGTCGTTGTTTAGTCTGCTTGGAGCTTCTAGTCGAAGATTTTCCACCTAGATGCTCGGGGGCTACAGCGAGAGTTTTTAAACTTAACAATATGCTTAGATTTTATTTAAGCATCTAGTCAGAGCTAATTCAGTTCTCGACTAGAGGCTTGGGGGCCACAGTATAAAGTTTTTAACTCAAAAAATGCTTAGCTTTTCTTTAAAGCATCTAGTCAGAGCTAATTCAGTTACAACTAGAGGCTTGGGGGCTACAGCATTGAAAATCATGAACACTTCTTGTGCTACTCTGAAAGCATCTAGTCGGAATAATTCATTCCATCTAAATGCTTGGGGGCTACAGTGAGAGTTTTTTCTAACTTAGTCACTCTTAGAGCATATATATGCAAAACCTATGGTTTTCCGTCTACATCCTCGGGGGCTAAAGTGGGATACTCGTATGAAATGCAAAAGGAAAAGTAAAAACTTACAAGTGCGATGATCTTGAGGTTGGTGGCGCTCTCGGCTAGTAGCTTGCCGAAGGAAATGCTATTTCCTCGCAAGATATCCGATTGTCGGAGCAGCTCCTCGAGACCGCACGTCGGAGATGACGTCACTCCTCCAGCAACCATGGTAGTGTTACTCGGCAGAAGCGCCGGGTAAACTATCTTGGGGAACTCGAAGGGTTTCTGGGGAGTAGGGGCGCCGCCTTCGGCAGAGGTACCAGCTCCTACCACCGCCTTGCCGCTACCGATGGCATCCTTAGCCGGAGCTTCAGCCATTTGTAGAGCAGCGCTCTCCTGTGTCGCCTGCTCGCCGACAACAGCGAGCTCGGTAGAGGCGCCAGAATCCACTTCCATGGCGGAAGGGCCTGGTGCCTCCTGGGCTTGAGAGCTTGTCAGAGCGGAGGAGGGATTGACGGCAGGAGTGGTAGGGGCAATGGCGGGGGAAGAGTCACGATGCAGCATCTCTTTAATATTTCTAGAAGCCCCAAGAGTCTTGGAGGACTTCTTGAGGCTGGTTGTGGCTTTCTTCCTGAAACGTGCAAAATGCATAAGTACAGGAACAAAACAGATAAAGGAACAATGTCGGAGAATGAGAGGCTTACACTAGGGGGGGCGCTTTGGCAAACATCCCGGTGGCTTTCCTCTTTTCCGCCTCCAGGGCGGCAGTACTCTTCTTGGAGGCTCCACCCTCCGTCTTCTTTTTCTTGCCTCCGTCGGCATCGTCAGAGGTGGAGCTCTTCCGCTTTCGCGCCAACGGGACATCGTCGTCGGACACGACCGTGACATCCTTCATCTTGGGATCATAGATTTGGGCAGCCAGGTTGCTCTCCTCTAGATCGCTAAGCTGTTAAGTGAGAAATCACAGTGTTAGATAAGATGATATTAGCAAGACGGAGAAACTGGAGCAATGACATACACGGAAAATAAATATCTACCTTTGGGCACTTGCCGTCTACGAACATGTCGTAGGTGAGGGTGAAGCCACGCTTCTTGTCCTTCACCTTGACGATGTCCTTAAGGCGGAACTTCACGGAGTCGCTCGAGAAGTTGTCCTTGGAGATCCGGAGGGTATCCCTTCGGTCGCCGGTGTACTCGTGCATGAACTTCGTGCAGTGCTGCAGAGGTTGGATCGGCCTGATGAACCAGCACATGGCTAGGTCCAAGCCGGTCAGACCCATCTCCACGAACCACTCGATCCGCCTTATTGTGCGAGAAGCGTCAAGGTCGGAGGGAAGGGAGGCATGGGATCTCCATGTGGAAACTTCGACGGCGGCTCCATCCACGAAGTCCGGGTACGTCACTTCTCGGCCCACCAAAGGAATGTCGGGGCCGTAGAAGTACGTCCTCTGCCAGTTTTTTCACGACTCGTGGCCGACGATGTCGGGGAACCGCCAGCCAGGACGGATCTTGAAGCTTATGGTGCCACAGTTCCTAAGCTCCTCCCTACTATGTCCGGCTTCACGTTTGACGGTGAAAAAGTACACAAACAAGTCTAACCAAGGCCTAATCCCTAGGTAACCCTCACAAAGTGCCGCGAAGTTGCTAAGCACTAAGATGCTATTGGGGGAAAGGTTATGGGGTTGGACCTTGAAGTGATTCAAGACGGACAGAAAGAAGTGGGAGATCGGAAGAGAAACGCCGCGTACCAATTGCGCCTTGAGGTACACGTTCTCTCCGGCTTGGGGAGAAGGAGTCACCTCGCCGGCCGGCGCCGCCCGCTAGGCGAGCCCCTCCGCTGCGGGGAGGTAGCCTTCAGCGACCATCTCCTGGATGTCACGGGCGGTGATGTCCGAGCCGAGCCACTCGCCTTTGTGCGAATCTGGCTCCTCTTCCAGAGGCTCTAGCGCCGCCAGATTGTGGTCGCCGCCGGTGGATTCGATGACCGACAACGCAGGGATGACAAGGCCCTCTGGGGGCACGATGACGGAGCTCGCTGGCTTCGCCGTGGCTTCGCTCGACGCCGCCATCGACGGGGATGAACTGCTGCTGGCCATGGAGGAATGGGAGAGTGCTACTGGTGCGAGGGGAGGCTAGGGTTTCTTCGAGGTTTTCCGTGGAGATCTCGAGGAGGCGTGCGGCTGGAGGAAGAAGAAGCTGACGCAAGAGAATGAGGGTTCTTTGGGAGGACTACAAGATGTTGCTAGACGATTTGCCTACATCCATCTAGACGGAGCATTCCATGAGAAGAGGCAAGACGGCACAAGATCTCGGAGTTCTCCGGGGGCTACTGTTGGGGATATGCTATATGGATATCCTCATAGCATGTCTCTTATCCGACTAACCCGGATGGCCCATAGTCGGTACATGGCCTATGGCCTGCTGGGCGGCCCAGTTAGGTGGATCCAGAAGGGAGGCCCATGCCGGATAAAGGAAGGCTACGGTGGAGTCACCAGCGAACCTGGAGCCTTGGAGTACAAGATACACAAGACTAGTGATAGACGGTGTAGAACTCTGTAACCTGTCCGGCTAGGACTTTTTCCCTGTAACCCTAGGATCTGACGACTATATAAGTCGGACCTATGGGAGCCTTTAGGGCATCGTTTTACATACACCTCGCACAACGAACCTATCTCTGTAACTCGGCGTATTGCCATTATAGTGATTTATAGCAGGAGTAGGATTCCGCCACCGTCGTGGGATCTGAACCTGGGTAAGTTGTGTTACCTCGTACCCGTCAACCGTCCGTCTTACCCCACGTCTCTAAACACGCATTGTGAGGACCCCTCCATGGCGTACTCGTCGGGAATACCACGACATACTGGGTGATGCACTTTGACAGATCAAAGCTGCTCAATGGCTCGGGGACTGCTGTATTGCTACAGTCACCAACAGGAGACAAGCTACACTACGTTCTACAGATCCACTTCGAGGCTACAAATAACATGGCGGAGTATGAAGCACTCATTCATGGATTATGTGTAGACAAGGATATTGGCATCAAGCGCATAGTTTGCTGTGGAGATTCCAACTTGGTTGCCCAGCAGGTGGCTGGCACCTAGAATGCGCGGAACCCTGTGATGGCGACATATCGAGACGAAGTGGACGAGATAGCCAAGAGCTTCTTGGGCTACGAAGTCAAGTATGCACCTAGGGAGCAAAACGAGGCGGCTGATCTATTGTCTAAGCTTGGATCAGGGTGCAAACTAATTCCACCTGGAGTTTTCCTGGAGCATCTGCGGACACCATCCGTGAAGAGAGCAGACATAGACAACCTAGATAGATTCGACTCTTTCGTTCACACAGTGACTAAGGTCCCTCCGGCTTGGACAAAACCGTTCATGGAATATCTCGAACACGGAACTTTACCCGACAACGAAGTCGAAAGACGGCAAATAGTACGACGAGAAAAGGGTTATACCATAATCAATAGGCAACTCTACAAAAGGAGCACTACTGGTGTATAACTAAAGTGTGTTTCCCAGCTAGAAGGTATGGAAATCCTACGCGAAATCCATCTCGGAGATTGCGGGCATCATGCCGCTCCTCGATCGTTGGTCGCGAAAGCCTTCCAGCAAGGATTCTGCTGGCTGACCGCAAAGGCGGACACCGACAAGCTGGTTGAAACATGCATGGGATTCCAGTATTATGCCCGACAACCACATGTTCCTGCTGAAGAACTGCGAACAATACCAATAACTTGGCCGTTTTCAGTCTAGGGGCTAGACATGGTGGGACCGTTACAGACGGCACATTGTGGGTTTACGCATCTGCTTGTAGCAGTTGATAAATTCACTAAATGGATAGAGGCTAAACCCATTAGAAAGCTTGATGGGGCAACTACCCTCAGGTTTGTCCGGGATCTAGTGGTGAGATTTGGTATCCCACACAGCATTATCACCGACAACGGCAGCAATTTGTCACTCGGATAAGTGGAGGCTTATTGTTGGGAGAAAGGCATCCAACTTGATCTTTCATCTGTGGCACACCCACAATCCAACGGTCAGGTTAAGCGAGCCAATGAATTAATTCTGCAGGGAATCAAGCCACGTCTTGAGGAACCGCTACATAGAGCAGCTGGGGCCTAGGCGGACGAATTGCCATTTGTGCTGTGGAGTTTACGAACTACACCCAACAGATCCACCGACTACACCCCTTACTTCATGGTATATGGAGCAGAAGCCATCCTTCCTTCCGACATCCTTCACGATTCACCAAGAATTGCCGCCTATGACGAAGATGACGCTGAAGAATCCAGACGCCTTGATGTGTACCTTCTCAAGGAGGAGCGCATTTTGGCATGCCAAAGATCTGCCATCTACCAGCAGAAGCTATGCAGCTACCATAGTCGCCGCGTTCGGCATCGCTCGTTTAAAGAGGGGGATTTGGTGCTCCTACTTAAGTAGAAGAAGTCACACAAACTATCCCCGCCATGGGAAGGACCGTTCATCATAAGCAAGGCGCTACTCAATGGGTCTTACTACCTCGTTGACAATCGTGAACTGAAGGATAGACCCAATGAGGATCATAAGCGTAAGTGACGTGACCTGGATGATGACTACCCAGAGCTTGATCGGCCATGGAACATAGCACAGCTACGTCCTTTTTACACTTATATGATCAATGAAATAAATCTCTCTGGTTCACTCATATTTCTGAGTCTTTTACCTCCTTTAGTGTTCATTTTTGGATCATGTAAAACCTTTATGCACAAGCTTTGCATTTGCACTTGTGAAAATTCCGCTTAAGGGCGTTAGCTTAAGTTTTCTGGTCTACACGTTCTTTGTCATTTTTATGTGGATTCTAGACTAGTGACTTTCGGCACTTATTGTCGGCGATTTTGCGCTCAGGTTATTGACGGTGCCATTGGGCATCATCACCTAAGTGCATGGTTCCGACAACGAGTCTTTCGACTCACGAAAAGTCAAGCATAAGAACCAAAGTAATGGATAAGCCAGCACTTGCTTAAAAAATATATACATGCTGGAAACTAGTTCTTGAGCATCGGGAAATAACAACCATTGTTTTCCGCCTTAAGTTACATACACAAATGTTTTCTTCCGCATACACACCAAAGGGGAAACAAATATTACAAAGTTGTTCTTCACTCCTTTGGCGCAGGTGACTTGGAGGCAGCATCATCACCAGCTGGAGAGCCACCCTCGAAGTCGGCGCTGTGGTGGGACTCATAGGAACCTTGGTCGCCGTTGTCAATGATGTTCATAGGCACGAAGACGTTGACATCCACCAACTCGGCAACTCTGGCGTCATAGCCCGCGAGCGATGACAAGATGATTTCATGATTAATCTCTTTGCCATCATCGTCTACGTCGGGAATGCCAGAGGTCACCATGTCGATGTCAGCATCTTCATAGTGTTCCTTCACCATTGATGTCAGCCCGTGTACATGAAGCTTTACAGCTCGTGATACGCTCAGGGGCTCGGCGTAGAATCTCCGAGTACTTCACCACAGAGTATGATGCCTTGCTGTTTATCTGGAGGGGCTTGGCGATCTCCTTGGCTTGCGTGATGGCGGTGTTGATGAAGTTGCCGGCAAGAACCATGCATTCCTTGGGTGAGGAGACGATCGGGTTAAACCCGTAGGAGCTGCAAATTCTGAAAAGGAGCGCATGAGTTCAACAATTCAAAGTATCCAGACTGTAGAAATCCAAGACGGAGAAAACTTACTGAAGATGCTGGCCTCATCTTGCCAGAGGATGTCCGCCAAGGATACTTTCTCTTGTTGGAGGAGCTTATACGCCTCTCTATGGCGTTGATTTTGCTCATCGGCAGCTTGCTTCTGATCTTTTAAGATCGCAATCTCCTCCTTCAAGCGAGTGATTTCCGCGGTGGCGGAGTCTTGCAGGACCTTCATTGAATCCTCATGCATTTTCAACATGTCTTTCCTCTCCTCCTTAAGGATCTTGTTCTCGCTGTCCAGCTGCTGGATGTGCTTGGACTGCTCGATAATGTCCTTGGCCTTGGCAACATGTTCTGCAAAGTCGGAGAAAGCAAAGTACACATTGAGTACTCGGAGAATGTAGGAACAAAACCAAGACGGAATGCGCAAAAAGAAAACAGACTCTTTTTTTTGATGATTTGTTCCTTCAAGATGGCAGTTTTACCCTTTTCAGCTTCAAGATCTGCGCACATCTTCTGGTACTTGTCATTGGCCATGCCCCTCCGAGCATTCTTGTTCTGTGGAAAAAGGGACAAAGTTAAAACATTGCTTAGTCTGCTTGGAGCATCTAGCCGGAAATCCTCCACCTAGACGCTCGGGGGATACAGTGAGAGTTTTTAACCTAGCAACATGCTTAGATTTCTTTAAGCATCTAGTCGGAACTAATTCAGTTACAACTAGAAGCTTGGGGGCTACAAGACTGAAATTTATAAACACTGCGTATGCTACTATTAAAGCATCTAGTCGGAATAATTCATTCCATCAACATGCTTGGGGGCTACAGTGAGAAGTTTTCTAGCTTAGTCACTCTTAGAGAATCTAGACGCAAAAGCCTATGGTTTTCCGTCTACATCCTCGGGGGCTACAGTGGGATACTCATATGAAATGCAAAAGGCAAATAAAACTTACAAGTGCAATGATCTTGAGGTTTGTAGCGCTCTCGGCCAGCAGCTTGCCAAAGGAGATGTCGTTTCCCTGCAAGATGTCTGCTTGTCGGAGGAGCTCCTCAAGACCGCACGTCGGAGATGTCGGTGCTGCTCCAGGAACCAGAGTTGTGCTACTCGGCATAAGTGCCGGGTAGACTATCTTTGGGAACTCAAAGGGTTTCTGGGGAGCAAGGGCGCCGCCTTCGGCAGAAGTACCAGCTTCCACCACCGCCTTGCCACCACCGATGGCATCCTTAGCCGGAGCTTCAGCCATTTGTTGGGCGGTACTCTCCTGCGCCGCCTGCTCGTCGACAATAGAAAGCTCAGTAGAGGCGCCAGAATCCACTTCCATGGAGGATGGGCCTGGTGCTTCCTTAGCCTATGATCTTGTCGGGGCAGACGGGGGTTTGACGACAGGAGTGGCAGGGGCGATGGCGGGGGAGGCGTCGCGATGCAACATGTCCTTAATATTTTGAGAATCCCCCGATGTTTTGGAGGTCTTCTTGAGGCTGGTCATGGCTTTCTTCCTGAAACGTACAAAATGCATAAGTATAGGAATAAGACAGATAAACAGCCAATGTCCGAGAATGAGAAGCTTACACAAGTGGGGGTGCTTTGGCAAAGGGGATCCCGGTAACTTTTCTCTTTTCCGCCTCCGGGGCGGCGGTAGTCTTTTTGGAGGCTCCACCCTCCATCTTCTTCTTCTTACCTCCATCGACAGCGTCAGAGGTGGAGCTCTTCCGCTTTTGCGCCAACGGAGCTTCGTCGTCGGACACGACCGTGACTTCCTTCATCTTTGGATCGTAGATTTGGGCAGCTAGGTTGCCCTCCTCTAGATTGCTAAGCTGTTAAGTGAGAAATCACCATGTTAGATAAGATGACATTTGCAAGACGGAAGAACTGGAGTATATGTCGTACACCGAAAACGAATACTTACCTTTGGGCACTTGCCATTTACGAACATGTCGTAGGTGATGGTGAAGCCACGCTTCTTATCCTTCACCTTGACGATGTCCTTAAGGCGGAGCTTGACGGAGTCGCTTGAGAAGTTGTCCACGGAGATGCGGAGACTATCCCTTATGTCGCTGGTATACTCGTGCATGAGCTACGCGCGGTGATGCAGAGGTTGGATTCGCCTGATGAACCAGCACATGGCTAGGTCCAAGCCTGTCAAACCCGTCTCTACGAACCATTCGATCCGCCTTATGGCACGAGAAGCGTCGAGGTCGGAGGGAAGGGAGGCCTGGGATCTCCATGACGAGGCTTCAGCGGCGGCTCCGTCAACGAAGTCCGGGTACGTAACTTGTCGGCCAGCCAGAGGAATGTCTGGGCCGTAAAAGTACGTCCGCTGCCAATTTTTGCAGGACTCATGGCCGACGATGTCGGGGAACCGCCGGCCAGGTCGAATCTTGAAACTTATGGTGCTGCAGTTCGTAAGCTCTTCCTTGATATGTCCGGCTTCACGTTTGATGTTGAAGAAGTACACAAAGAGGTCTAACCTAGGCCTTATCCCTAAGTATCCCTCGCAGAGCGCCGCGTAGTTGCTAAGCACTAAGATACTATTGGGGGAAGGTTCTGGGGCTGGACCCTATAGTGATTCAAGACGGAGAGGAAGAAGTTGGAGATGGGCATGGAGACGCCGCGTACCAGTTGAGCCTTGAGGTACACCTTTTCTCCGGCTTGGGGAGAAGGTGTCACCTCACCGGCTGGCGCCACCCGCCATGCGAGCCCCTCCGTCGCAGGAAGGTAGCCTTCGGCGATCATCTCTTGGATATCACAGTCTGTGATATCCGAGCCGTGCCAGTCACCCTTGTGCGAGTCTTGTTCCTCCTCCAACGGCTCCAGCGCCGCCAGATTAAGGTCGCCGCTGGTAGACTCGACAACTGCCGATGCGGGGAGGACTAAGCCCTCTGGAGGCACGACGATGGAGCTCACCGGCTTCGTCGCGGTTTCGTTCGACGCCGCCATGGAGGGAGAAGCGCTGCTGCTGGCCATGGAGTGGGGCTGGGTGCGACTGTTGCAGATTGGAAGCTATGGTTTTTTCGCGAGTTAGGCGCAGAGATCTCGAAGGGGCGTGTGCTGGAGGAAGAAGATGATGCGAGGAGAATGAGGTAAAAAGTGGAAATTTCAACCGTGGTTACTATTTATCATCTCCAAGCATCAAGATTCGTGCAGCTTGATCGGACGGTTGCCGCGTAAACGACGTCTTCGCGAACGTGCGCAGAAATTTTGCCATGTCTCCAACCGTCGCCGCCAACGGTTCGCATTGCTCGCGCGGGAAAATCAGACATGATTGCGTTCTCTGCATGTGTGAGTTACGAGGCATCGCTGACCTAAGCCTATGTCATCCTAGCTGACATGGGCAGATGAGCCGTCACATCGAAGATTCTAGCATGGACGGATCCAGTCCGGCTACGGAAGAGTACGATGGAAGATTCAGCATTTCTCGGACTTACAAGTTGAAGACGGAGAAAGCCTTGCAGGGTTCTTTGTGAGAACTACAAGATATTGCTTGACGATTTGCCGACATCCAACTAGACGGAACATTCATCTTAAGAGGCAATACGGCACAAGATCTCGGAGTTCTCCGGGGGCTACTGTTGGGGATATGCTATATGGGTATCCTCATAGCATGTCACCTATCCGGATAACCCGGGTGGCCCATAGTTGGTAGCATGGCTTGTGGCCTGCTGGGCGGCCCAGTTAGATGGATCTAGAAGGGAGGCCCATGCCGGATAAAGGAAAGCTACGGTGGAGTCACCAGCGTACCCGGAGCCTTGGAGTACAAGACACACAAGACTAGTAATAGACGTTGTAGGATTCTGTAACCTGTCCGTCTAGGTCTTTTCCCTGTAACCCTAGGACCTGACGACTATATAAGTCGGGCCTATGGGAGCCTTTAGGGCACAACTTCAGACAACCAAGTATCGATTCATACAACCTCGCACAGCGAACCAACCCCTGTAACTCGGCGTATTGCCCTTATAGTGATTTATAGCAGGAGTAGGATTCCGCCACCGTCATGGGATCTGAACCTGGGTAAGCTGTGTTACCTCATACCCGTCAACAGTCCGCCTTCCCCCACGTCTCTAAACACGCACTGTGAGGACCCCTCCATGGCATACTCATCGGCAATACCACGACAGCAGCAAGGTGGTGTCGTGGTATTGCCGACGAGTACGCCATGGAGGGGTCCTCACAGTGCGTGTTTAGAGACATGGGGGAAGGTGGACGGTTGACGGGTACGAGGTAACACAGCTTACCCAGGTTCAGATCCCATGACGGTGGCGGAATCCTACTCCTGCTATAAATCACTATAAGGGCAATACGCCGAGTTACAGGGATTGGTTCGCTATTCGAGGTATGAGTTGATTAGTGCCCTAAAGGCTCCCATAGGCCCGACTTATATAGTCCCCAGGTCCTAGGGTTACAGGGAAAAGTCCTAGCTGGACAGGTTACAGAGTCCTACACTGCTTACAACTAGTCTAGCGTGTCTTGCACTCCAAGGCTCTGGGTACGTCGGTGACTCCTCTGTAGCCTTCCTTTATTCGGCATGGGCCTCCCTTCTGGATCCATCTAACTAGGTCGCCCAGCAGGCCATGGGCCATGCTACCAACTGTGGGCCACCCAGGTTATCCGGATAGAGGACATGCTATGAGGATACCCATATAACATATCCCCAACAGTAGCCCATAGAGAACTCCGAGATCTTGCGTTGTCTTGCCTCTTCACGTTGAATGCTCCGTCTAGATGGATGTCGGCAAATCGGCAAGCAACATCTTGTAGTCCTTCCAAAGAACCCTGCAAGGTTTTCTCCGTCTTCCACTTGTAAGTCGGAGAATTGCTGAATTTTCCATCGTACTCTTTCTTAGCCGGAATGGATCCGCCCATGCCGGAATCTTCCGATGTGATGGTTCACCTGCCAGTGTTAGCTAAGGCGACATAGACATAGGTCATCAACGCCTCGTAACTCACACATGCAGAGAACGCAATCATGTCCGTTTTTTCCCGCGCGAGCGATACGAACTGTTGGCAGCGACGGTTGGCAATTTGGCGAAATTTCCATGGACACTTCCGCACACGTCGTCCACGCGTCAACCATTCGATCGTTTTGCATGAATCTTGATGCCGGAGGTTATAAATTGTAATAGTGGTGGAAATTTTACTTTTCACCTCATTCTCCTCTACATCGTCTTCTTCCTCTAGCGAGCGCCTCCTCAAGCTCTCCGCGCACTCCACGGAAAACCCTAGCTCCTCGACCTTTCACAATCACCACCGTAACCTCCTAATGGCCAGCAACAGTTCCACCCCTTCCATGTAGGCGTCAGGCGATGCTGCGGCAAAGCCGACGAGCACCGTCATCGTTCCCCCAGAGGGCCTGGTGATCCCCAAATCCACGATGGTCGAAACCATCGGCGGTGACCATAACCCAGCGGCGTTGGAGCTGCTAGAGGAAGAATATGACTCCCATAAGGGCGACTGGCGCGGTTCGGATATCACGTACCGCGACATCAAGGAGCTAATCATCGAGGGCTACCTCCCTGCGACGATGGGGCTCGCCTGGCGGGCGGCGCCGGCCGGCGAGGTCACTCCTTCTCCCCAAGCCGAAGAAAAGGTGTACCTCAAAGCCCAACTGGTATGCGACGTCCCCCTGCCATCTCCAATTTCTTCCTAGTTGTCCTCAATCATTACCGAGTACAGCCTCATAACCTCTCCCCCAATAGCATCCTCGCACTTATCAACTACGCGGCACTTTGCGAGGGTTACTTCGGGACTAGGCCTAGGCTAGATCTCTTTATCTACTTCTTTACCGTCAAGCGGGAAGCCAGAGACAGCAAGGACGAGCTCAAGAACTGTGGCACCATTAGTTTTAAGATACGGCCTAGCCGGCGGTTCCCTGACATCGTCGGCCATGAGTCCTATAAGAACCGGCAACAGACGTACTTCTACGGCCCAGATACCCCTCTGGCTAGCCAAGAAGTGACGTACTCGGACTTGTCGATGGAGCTACCGCCGAAGCCTTGACATGGAGATCCTAGGCCTACCTTCCCTCCGACATCGACGCTTCCCACGCTATAAGGCGGATAGAGTGGTTCGTAGAGACGGGTCTGACCGGATTGGACCTGGCCATGTGCTGGTTCGTCAGGCGGATCCAGCCTCTGCAACACCGCTTGAAGTTGATGCACGAGTATAACAATGAGGGGAAGGATAGCCTCCGCATCTCTAAGGACAACTTCTCGAGCTACTCCGTCAAGCTCCGCCTCAAGGGAATCGTCAAGGTGAAGGGTAGGAAGCGTAGCTTCACCATCACCTACGACATGTTCGTAGAGAGCAAGTGCCCAAAGGTACCTGTTATTTTTCGTGTATGACATATACTCCAGTTCTTCCGTCTAGCCACTACCATCTCATCTAACACTGTGGGTTTTCACTTAATAGATCAGCGATCTTGAGGAGGATAGCATGGCTGTCCAAATCTATGATCCAAAGATGAAGGAAGTAACCATCGTGTCCGACGATGATGTCCCATTAGCGCGAAAGCGGAAAAGCTCCACCTCTGACGCTGCCGACGGAGGCAAGAAGAAGAAGGCGGAGGGTGGAGCCTCCAAGAAGACTACTGTCGCCCTGGAGGTGGAGAAAATAAAGGCTACCGGGATCCCTTTTGCCAAATCAGCCCCTCTTGTGTAAGATTCATTCTCTCCGACATTGTCCATTGCTTGTCTTATTCCTGTACTTATAGTTTTCGCACGTTTCATGAAGAAGGCCACTACCAGTTTGAAGAAGACCTCCAAAACTTTGGGGGCTTCTAGAAACATTAAGGATATGTTGCATCATGATGTTTCTCCCCACGCATCTCCCGCCATCGCCCCTGTCACTCCTAGCGTCCAGCCTACGGCTGCTCCGACAAGCTCACGGGCCAAAGATGCAGCTGGCCCTTCCGCCATGGAAGTGGACTTAGGTGCCTCCACGGAGCTTGCCGTTGTCGGCGAACAGGCAACGCAAGAAATTGCCGCAACCCAAATGGCTGAAGCTCTAGCTAAGGTTGCCATCGGTAGCGGTAAGGAGATGGTGGAAAGTGGTACGTCTGCCGAAGGCGGCACCTCCGCACCCAAGAAAGCCGTCAAGTTCCGAAGATAGTCTACCCTGTGCGACACCGACATCTCCAACATGCGGTCTTGAGGAGCTTCTCTAGCAAGCAGAAATCTTGCAAGGAAACAACTTGTCCTTTGGCAAGTTGCTTGCTGAGAGCGCTACAAACCTCAAGATCATCGCACTTGTAAGTTTTACTTGCCTTTTGCATTTCATATGAGTATCCCACTGTAGCCCCCAAGGATTTAGACGGAAAACCATAGGTCTTTGCATCTAAATGCTCTAAGAGTGACTAAGCTAGAAAACTTCTCACTATAGCCCCCAAGCATATAGTTTGAATGAATTATTCCGACTAGATGCTTTAACAGTAGCATACACAGTTTTTGTAAATTTTAATACTGTAGCCCCCAAGCTTCTAGTTGTAACTGAATTAGTTCCGACTAGATGCTTAAAGAAAGACTAAGCATATGACTGAGTTTAAAAACTTTATACTATAGCCCCCAAGCTTCTAGGTGAAAATTGAATCAGTTCCGACTAGATGCTTAAAGAAAGACCAAGCATATTTCTAAGTTAAAAACTCTCACTGTAGCCCCCAAGCCTCTAGGTGGATCTTTATCCGGCTAGATGCTCCAAGTAGACTAAATAGCGTTAAACTTTTCCTTTCCATAGAATGAGAATGCTCGGAGGGGCGTGGCTAACGAGAAGTACCAGAAGATGCGCTCGGAGTTTGAAGCCGAAAAGGGTAAAACTGCCTTCTAGAAGGAACAAATCACCAAGCGCAAGCGTCTGTTTTTCCTTTCTTTTTCGTATTCCAACTTGGACTTGTGCCAACATTCTCCGAGTACTCATAGTGCACTGTTATTTCTCCGACTTGCAGAAGCCATTTCCAAGGCTAAGGATATTGTTGAGCAATCCAAGCATATTCAACAGCTGGATAGCAAAAACAAGATCCTCAAGCAGGAAAGGAAGGATATGCTGAACATGCACGAGGATTCCATGAAAGTCCTGCAGGACTCTGCCAACAAGGAGATGAACCGCTTGAAGGAGGAAATCGCGATCCTGAAAGATCAAAAGAAAGCCTCCCATGAGCAAAATCAGCGCCATCTAGACGCGTATAGGATCCTCCGACAAGAACGGGACTCCATGGCGGAAACTCTCCAGCAGGCTGAGATTAGCATCTTCAATAAGTGATTCTCCGTCTTGTACTTCTATAATCTAGATACTCTGAACTTTTGTGTTATTGAACTCATGCGTTCCTTTGTCGGAAATTTGCAGCTCCTATGGGGTTAACCCGGTCGCCTCCTCCGCCAAAGGAATGCATGGTCCTTGCCGGCAACTTTATCAACACTGCCATCAACAGACCAAGGAGATAGCCAAGCCCCTCCAGATTAACATCAAGGCGGTGGACTCTGCGGAGAAGTTCTCAGAGATCCTTCGCCGAGCCCCGAGCATATCTCAAGCTGGAAAGCTTCGTGTACACGGGCCGGCGCAAGGATGGCACTGTCAATGGTCAAGGCACACTACGAAGATGCCGACATCGACACGGTGACCTCCGGTATCCCCGACGTAGACGATGAAGGCCAAAAGATAGATCATGAGGCTATCTTGGCATCGCTCGCGGGTTTTGACACCAGAGTCGCCGAGTTGGTCGACCCTAACATCTTTGTGCCCATGAAAACCATTGACGGTGGCAACCAAAGCTCCTCCGAGTCCCTCAACACTGCCGACTTCGAGTAAGGTGACTCTCCTGCTGCTAACGATGCTGCGTCCAAGTCGCCTGGGCCAGAGGAATGAAAAACAATTATGTAATATTTGTTTCCTCTGTAATGTGTATGTGGAAAAAACTATGTGTTAACTTAAGGCGGAAAATAGTGGTTGTTATTTCCTGCTACTCAAGAACTGGTTCCAGCATGTATATATTTTTAAGCAAGTGCTGGCTTATCCATTACTTTGGTTTTTATGCTTGACTTTTTGTGAGTCGGAAGACTCGTTGTCGGAACTACGCGCTCAGGCGATGATGCCCAATGGCACGGTCAAGAACCTAAGCACAAAATCGCCGACAATAAGTGCCAAAAGTCACTACTCCCGAATCCACATAAAAACAACAAAGAACGTGTAGACCAGAAAACTTAAGCTAATGCCCATAGGCGGAATTTTCACAAGTGCAATCGCAAAGGTTGTGCATAAAGGTTTTATATGATCCAAAAATGAACACTAAAGGAGGTAAAAGACTCAGAAATATGAGTGAACCAGAGAGCTTTATTTCATTGATCATGTAAGAGGTACACAATAGATAAAAAATGCTAAGGGTAGAAAGGACGTAGCTATGCTATGTTCCATTGTCGATCAAGCTCCGGCTAGTCATCATCCGGGTCACGTCGCCTACGCTTATGATCCTCGTTGGGTCTATCCTTCAGTTCACGATTGTCAACGAGGTAGTAAGACCCATTGAGCAGCGCCTTGCTTATGATGAAAAGTCCTTCCCATGGCGGGGATAATATGTGTGACTTCTTCTGCTTAAGTCGGAGCACCAAATCCCCCTATTTAAACAAGCGATGTCGGACGCGGTGACTATAGTAGATGCATATCTTTGGGATGCCAAAACACGCTCCTCCTCAAGAAGGTCCGCATCTATGCATCTGGATTCTTCAACGTCATCTTCGTCGTAGTCGGAAACTCTTGGTGAATCGTGAAGGATGTCGGAAGGCAGGATGGCTTCTGCTCCATATACCATGAAGTAAGGGGTGTAGCCGGTGGATCTGTTGGGTGTAGTTCGTAAAATCCACAACACAGATGGCAATTCTTCCGCCCAGGCTCTAGCTTCTCTATGTAGCGGTGCCTCAAGACGTGGCTTGATTCCCTACAGAATTAATCCTTTGGCTCGCTCAACCTAACCATTGGACTGTGGATGTGCCACAGATGCAAGGTCAAGTCGGATGCCCTTCTCCCAACAATAAGCTTCCACTTCTTTGAGTGACAAGTTGCTGCTATTGGCGGTGATAATGCTATGTGGGAGACCAAATCTCACCACTAAATCCTAGACAAACCTAAGGGCAGTTGCACCATCGATCTTTCTAATGGGTTTAGCTTCTATCCATTTGGTGAATTTATCAGCTGCTACTAGAAGATGCGTAAACCCACATGGTGCCGTCTGCAACGGACCAACCATGTCCAGCCCCCAGACTGCGAACTGACAAGTTGTTGGTATTGTTCGTAATTATTCAACAGGAACATGTGGTTGTAGGGCATAGTACTGGCATCCCATGCATGTCTCAACCACCTTGTCAGCGTCCGCCTTCGCGGTCAGCTAGTAGAATCCTTGCCGGAAGGCTTTAGCAACCAACGATCCGGGAACGGCGTGACGCCCGTCATCTCCAAGATGGTTTCGCGTAGGATTTCAATACCTTCTTGCTGGGAAACACATTTAAGGTATACACCAGTAGTGCTTCTTTTGTAGAGCTATCCATTGATTATGGTATAGCCCTTTGCTCGACGTACTATTTGCCGTCTTTCGGCTATGTCGGCAAAGTTTCGTGTTCTAGATACTCCATGAACGGTTTTGTCCAAGCCAGAGGGACCTTTGTCACCATGTGAACGAAAGAGTCAACTCTGTCCGGGTTGTCGATGTCTGCTCCCTTCACGAATGGTGTCCGTAGATGCTTTAGGAAAACTCTAGGCGAAATTCGAGTGCACCCTAATCCAAGCTTAGACAACAAATCAGCCGCCTCGTTTTGATCCCTAGGTACATACTTGACCTCGTAGCCCAAGAAACTCTTGGCTATCTCGTCCACTTCGTCTCGATATGCCGCCATCATAGGGTTCCGCGCGTTCCAGGTGCCAGCCACCTGCTGGGAAACCAAGTAGGAATGTCCACAACAAACTATGTGCTTGATGCCAATATCGTTGGCTACGCGTAATCCGTGAATGAGTGATTCATACTCCGCCATGTTGTTTGTAGCCTCTAAGTGGATCTTTAGAACGTAGTGTAGCTTGTCCCTAGTTGGTGACTGTAGCAGTGCACCAGCCTCCGGGCCATTGAGAAGCTTTGATCCATCAAAGTGCATCACCCAGTATTCTGGCTCCGGCATTGGGGTAGCATCTGGCATCTCCGTCCAATCTGCAATAAAATCCGCCAAGGCTTTTGACTTGATAGCGTTGCGTCTCTTGTAGGTGATCTCGAAGGCGGCAAGTTCAATGCCCCACTTCGTGACCCTTCCTGTATGTCGTTGTTGTTGATAATGTCAGACAGTGGAGTCTTGCTCACCACTGTGATGGGGTGCTCCTAGAAATAGTGCCTCAACTTCCGAGAAGCGAGGAATACTCCATAATCTATCTTTTGGTTGTGCGGGTAACGCTGCTTGGACTCCGTCAAGACCTCGCTTACATAGTAAACTGGTCGTTGAACTCCGTACTCATGCCCTAGTTCATTCCGCTCTACCACGACGACGATGCTGATTACCCGGTTGGTGGACACGATGTAAATTAACATGGGTTCTTGAGGCTCGGGTGCTGCAAGGATAGGCACTGAGGAAAGAATCTCCTTGAGCTGCTTCAATTTTGCGTCTGCTTCGTCCATCCACGTGAATTTGTCCGCCTTCTTCAACAACTTGTATAGCGGCAGAGCCTTCTCTCCAAGTCGGCTGACGAACCGACTAACTGTTGCAATGCAACTTGTTAGACGTTGTATGTCCTTCAGGCATGTCGGACGATTTATGTTTAAGATGGCCTTGATTTTATCCGGGTTGACCTCAATTCCATGCTGGGAAACGATGAAGCCCAATCAATTTGCTGGCTGGAACCCCGAAGACACACTTCTTAGGGTTAAGCATCATGTTGTATTTCCGGAGATTATCAAAGGTTTCTTTTAAGTCGGAGATTAAGTCATTTGATTTTTTAAACATCACCGTTATATAATCCACATAGGCGTGAACGTTCCGACCAATTTGATCGTGCAGGCAACGTTGCATTGTCCGCCGGTACGTAGCACCTGTGTTTTTCAGCCCAAAGGGAATCGTGACATAGCAAAACATGCCGTAGGGTGTAGTGAACAAAGTGGCCAATTGTTCTGACGTCCTCATCTTGATCTGGTGGTATCCTGAGTATGCATCGAGAAAACACAAAATCTCTGAGCCAGCCGTCTTGTCAATGACTTGGTCAATGCGAGGCAAAGCAAACGGATCTTTGGGACATTCCTTGTTCAAGCCGGTGTAATCAATGCACATTCTTAATTCTTTGGTTCCCTTTTTGGGGACAAGTACAGGATTGGCCACCCATCGGGTGTGAAGGACTTCTCGGATAAAACTAGCCATAAGTAACCTAGCTTTCTCTTTGCCTATGGCATGTCTCTTCTTGTCTCTAAAGCGTCATAGACGTTGTTTCACTACTTTACATTTTGGATCAATATTCAAGCTGTGCTCGAAAAGTTCCCTAGGTACACCTTTCATGTCGGCAGGTTGCCAGGCAAAGATGTCCCTATTCTCATAGAGGAACTCGACGAGCGCGCTTTCCTATTTAGGGTCCAGGTTCGTCCCAATGGAGGTGGTCTTGGAGGCATCGTCTACCACAAGTTCCACCGGCTTGGTCTCGAGGGCGTCCTTGAATGCTGGGGCGGAGTCAGAAATCTGTTTCTTCAACGCGGGCATCTTCGAGGCATAGACCTTGCTCTGGATCTCCTTGAATTCTTCGTTGTAGAGGACAGCTTCTACGTAGGCTGCTTCTCCAATCTCGCAGTCCCTTGCTTTGGTAAAGCTTCCAGATACAGTGATGACACCGTTTGGTCCGGGTATCTTGACCTTGTTGTAGACGAATCATGGCTTGGCCATGAAGGTGTGGAATATATTGCGGCCGAATATGACGTGGTACACGCTCTTGAAGGGGACCACCTCACAGGTCATGCGTTCTTGGCCATAGTTACTAACATCACCAAAAGTGACCTGAAGTGTGATGCACCCAAGGGACCGAGCCTCCCGACCAGGAACTACGCCGTGGAAGATGGTGTTGGTCCGCCTTTGGTTTTCCTCCATCAAGTTCATCTTCTGCAGTGTATCCAGGTACATGATGTTGATGCTGCTTCCACTATCCACCATGCATTTGGTGAACTCGTTGCCGTCAATCAGGGGGTTGAAGACCATGGAGTATTGGTTCTCCATAGGGATGAGGTCTGGGTTATCCTTCCTGTCCCAAGTAATTGGAATCTCCGACCAGCGCAGGAAATGGGGAACTGGGGGTAGAGTGTCCATCAATATCCTCATGGAGGTCTTCTGTTGTCGGACGGTGGGGGTGCCAAGGCAAGTGTGGAAAACTGCCGCCTTCTTCTCGAATGGTTTCTTTCCCTTGCCGCCGCTCTTGGCGGCGTTCTTGGGGTCAACATCCTCGTCAGTATCACTTGAATCCTTGGACTCCTCCTCCTTCTGCTTCCCTTTGCCCTTTCCTCGCGGTCTATTCTTCTGACTTTGCTCGTATCCGGACTTCGGGTCCTCCTTGAGGTCATTGACGAACTTGCAATGTAGATTGGTGTGGGTGTCCTTGCCGTTGGCATCGAGGTGTACGAGGCACGGCATATCACGGTACTCCTTGTAGGTTTGGGGAACGCGAAGCGCTACCGAGGTAGTTTCACTTCCTCGCTGCTACCCACGGCCTACTCCCCGTCCTCGGCCATGCCGTCCTCCATCGCCTTGTCCTGCAAAAGTCATAGCGACCATGTCGGGAGTTTGCTTTTCTTATGGTGCGGTCTTCCGCTCGGTGCTGCTATTCCTCCGAGCTTGAGTTAGAACATCCGTTGCCGGCAGAGAGCCGTGAGCATCATCGCCGGGAGCTACGCACTCACTGGCCAACTGAATCATCTGGTTCAAGTCTAGCTGGTGATTGTGCTCCAAGCGCTTCAGCATATGTTGGAGCAACGTGTCCCTTTCCAACCCATCGATGAAGGCGGCCATGGTGGTCTGGGCGTGCACTCCTACGCATGAATTCTTCATATCCAGCCAGCGGGAGAGGTAGGCGCGAGATGTCTCGTCTTTCTCTTGCAAGCACCGCTGTAGATCGCCAACAGTACAGGGACGCTTGTACGTACCCTCGAATTTCTTGGTGAACGCTTCTTGCATGTCCAACAAATTGCAGATGGATCTTTCCGGCAAGGCTTCAATCCATTGACGGGCCGTGCCCGCCAACATAAATGGGAGGTACTTGACGGCAACGTTAGTGTTACCCCCGGCGATTTCCACTGCGTTACCGTAGTCCTGCAACCTTGTAGTTGGCTTGGCGGTGCCGTCGTAGGGCTTGATGGTCTTGTCAATCTGGAAACCTTTGGGGTAAGTTGCGGACCGTATTATAGGTCCAAAGCAATGTGGTCCCAGATATGGTCCTTCCCGGGCCTCATGGATCTTGTCCAAACCCGAACGTGCATCATTTGGCTCCGGGCTTCTTTTCTTCTTCTTGCCATTAGGGGATGGGCTGCGTGAGCGACGCGGGCCTCCTCCGCCATGGTGGCTGCTAGGTGGATATGGAGGCGGAGGTGGCGGTGAGTTAGCTTTCTTGCTGTTACCCTCCTGCGACGTCTCACACTTGTCGCGGTTGCTTGTCAGACGCGGAGGGTCATGGTACGACCTGCTCTTGTGTCCTTGGTTGCTCTCTCCGTCGTGACGGGTCTCCTATGCGAGGTTGAGGAGAGGAGTGGGCATCACATATCTGCCTCCACTGTCAATGTATGGCTTGGCTTGTGCCGGATTCGGGGGAGCCCATCCTAGGTTTCGCTGCACACCAGGATCATTGATGACGCGAGCTGGAGCTTTTTTGGCCTTCTGCTGCTACAGCAGAGTCTTGTACTCAGCCTCCATAGCTCTACCTTTCTCTATTGACTTTTGCGCGTTGGACAGATCTCGATCTAGCTTTGCGCCTTGCTCCGCGATGGCCTGTGCCTCCTCCAACAGCTGCTGGTGCTTCTCGTCAAGCTGGACTACATTGCGAATATGAGACATGGTCATAGGCTCGACGAGGAGATTGCAGTACATCACACTATCAGCTGGAGTAACTTCGGCAGCAGCAGATATAGACGCCGGAGGCGTTAGGTTTGCGGTGTTGTTGTTTCTCGGTCCGGTGCCGAGTTCCTATGGCTGTTGCACTGGGTTAGGCGGAGGGGGCATGTCCTTTGCACGATCATTGTTGGCAGCAACAGGTGGTCCCTTCCCCTTGTCCAGCGCTGTAGGCGGAGATCTTCCGGGTTGATCTTCAGCCATCACCATCCCAATGGTGACGAACACCTCTCGAGATGTGACAACATTGTTGGCCTGTTCGTCGCCCGTGTACTCATCCTCCATCTCCTACATGGCAGAGTCTAGCTCCTCTGGGCTGAAATCTATTTCCTCCGAGTCTGCACTGAAGTCTGCGTAGAGCACGTCAATCACAGAGTCAGAGGGTGCCGGGGCTTCCTCCATGATGGCGGGTGGAGGTGCAGCAGCAGCGACAATGATTGGAGGCGGTGGTGCAGCTTTGGCGATGGCGGCGGGTGGCGGTGGTGGAGGTGGCTGAATTGGGGGGGGCTCCGTCAATGAGCGCAAGCGCTGTCTGAGCTGCCTCCTTGGCCTCCGCATAGTTGTTGACGGTGTTCACCATGCTTTCGAAGGTGAGACGTCCCGAAGCCTGTTGCCGCCTTAGAGAATGCCGGAGAAGCGTACCTTGGTCCAGTCCTTCCACAAAATGATACATGGCATCATAATTGGGGTAATGCGCCAGATCGTACCGTATATGGAGTCACCTGGTGTAGCATCCCGGAAAAACCTCTAGTAGAAAATCGATGTTGTTTATATTCCGTGCATCATCATGCATGTCTTGTACATAAAAATGTTTTAATTAAAACCCTATTTTTATTTGCTACATTACCTCTCCTCTTATTAAAATATAAAACTGTATTTGTCATTCCTCATATTTGTCTAAAAACTATTCTAAAAAAAGGTTTAACAAAATAAAACAACTAAAATAAAAAATATTTTATAAATATTAATAATATAAACCTAGACCTAAAACCGGATAGGCCCAACAGGCCCAGCCGGCTGGACCCAATCAAACAACCCTAAGCTAACCCTAACCGGAATGAACCCCACCCCTCACTCTCTCCCCAGCCGCCGCCACCCCCTGGCAACACTCCCGCCCGCGGTACACCCCGCTGCCACGCACGCCAGCACGGACACGTACGCACGCATGCCTGGACCCTCCCCTCGTCATGTTCCTTGACACTCCCCTCTCCCCTATGAGGCTGTGACCCCACCCCGTCCACACTTCTCGGACCCACCCTCTTCCCCGCTCCTCTCTCGTCGCGCGACCCCCAACCTGCGTCGCTCGTACGCGACCTCCTCTCTCTCCCCCGACGCGACCAACCTCCCCATGCCACCTCCTCCCCGAGTACCCTTCCCTCCGCCGCCAGGGGATCAAGCACTCAAGCCTGCCCCTCCCCCCTTGTCGCCACCTTCCTCCCTTGTCCCCGCCGGTCGCCAGCCCTAGGTTCTGCTGCTGCTCCCCCTCCCCTGCGTTCGGCTGCCTGCGACCCCCTGCGACCCCCTTTGGCCGCCAGCTCTCTGCTCGGGAGTGCACCGCTGCTGCGGGATTCCCCTCTGGAACCCTCCTACTCGACCCGCGTCGTTTCCATCCATTGGCCAAGCGTCTTGGCCGCCGTCCCTGCCAGGAACCACCGCCGTTTGCTGAGCCCGCCGCCGGCCGTTGTCTCCGTGACCCTGACATGGCGCGACCACCTCCACCCGAGCCCGGCCTCGTTCTCCCCGCGTCCAATGACTGTGTCCTCCCTGCATCGCGCCATGCCCGTCTCCCTCGCCTCAACGCTCGGAACCACTTCTGCGCCGCCATGAACGACCTCCACTGTGCGGGCGTCCTCGTCCTTTGCTCCATTCGCGTCCGCCACCTCTTGGCGTGTGTCCGCTAGCAGCAGCAAGCTGATGCCCGCACGTATGTGCTATCCATCTTGTTTGGAACGTTTCTGGGAGGATCTGCCTAGTAGGTTGCTGCCCGATTGGTATGGAAGTTAGTCAAGATCGCCAACAACAACCGGAACCACAGTGACCAGACCTTTGTCTCTGAATAAAGGACATTTCTTATGGACTCGGAAGATGTCTACACGGACGTCAAGATCGTCGATGCAGAATTTCCCGTGGATCGGGACCGATGCAAGAAGCTCAAAGCACCGTCGCCAGACCCGATGGATGAAGCCTAAAGATTCCTGGACACCAAGTTCTCCTTCTCGAATAAGTACTTTAACATGGACACCGAAGACCTTCATCACGGATGCTAAGTTCTCCTTCCCCGATCCGAAGGCCACCAAGTGCTCTGTCATGGATCCGATGGCCGAGGCCGAAGATTCCCAGGAGCCAAGACCGATCCCTGACTCCCCGAGCCCAAGATCGTCGAACCCATGTGTGAACCCTTTTTCGAGCTCGCCCTATTTTATAATATGTAATTATATCTATTGCATATAAATTGTCGTGTATGCAATCATATCATGTGGTTTGGGGGCTTTTGCCGATTCACCTAATAATTAAATATGGAGACAATATGCGGGCTTTACTAGTGTTATATTGGCCCCATTTAAATTTGTGTAGCGAACTGGTACTATATTTTTCCTTGTTAAGACAACATTTAAATTGCGGGGTATATAAACAACATAAATCACATAACTAATTGTCGGGACCCCGGTTCCACTTAATATTGCCTAATTGCATCGCAGCTTTGCCATGTCATACATTATACATGCATCATGCCCGATCTTTTGCCGTAGTATTAAATAGTGCATCCGGTGTTTCTTCTAGTGCTTTACTTCTTCACGGATTAGACCGATGAGTTGATGCGAGTGTCGACCCAATCTTCGGATGAACCTTCAGTAATGTTATCAAGCGAGCATTATCCCCCTTTCTACCTATTTTACATTTATAGTCTTTACTTCCTCCTGTTGATTTAATGCTATTTGTATTGCGATGCTATAGATTTCGTACCCCTTTATACTTCCCTACAGCCATAAATTGCCATGGACACATCCTATTACCTGTTGTTTGGTAGATAGTCGGCCTTGCGAGTTGTAGTTGCTTGCGCAGGTGATGTGTCGCGCTGTCGATCTTCCACAGTTGTTGGAGTAATGCTGCATGTTTGGAGATGATCATGGCTTTAATTACCATTTAATAACTAAAATTGAAGTAGGTTAATAATGCAGAGGCACAGGTGGGCAATAGATGTTATTTGGTTTTTAACCATCCACTTGTGTCCCGTAGGACCCCGACTACTTGATACCTTTTCTTTGAATATTCGCACTATCCGCATGTGGGACCATGAATCCCCCTAACCCTAGCTTGAGTCATATTTAATTCCTTGGGGCCACAAAGTAGTTTGGGGCTTTATTACTATCCTATACTTATGCCATGTTTTACTGCCTTATTTACTATTGCACGTGGAGCGCCTGTACTGTTTAGGAACAAATGTGTCGCGGTATCGACAAGCTCAGTCACACTTTCGGGTTCCTAGTCATTTACAACCATTGGCACAAACCTCTAGGTCTGTCTCGGAGACGGCCAACTTCGTTGCGGGTAGCTTGGTGGGGTGGCCCCCTGAAATCAAATATGAATCTTTCGAATGTTCTATCGTGATGCCTCGTTGAGTTTTCATTTGGTTTTTTTCCGAAGTTGATCATGCGTGTGTTGCTATTTGTGCCCCCCTGCAGGGTAAAACTTTCTGAAAGCCGTGTCCGTGGTTATGGACGACTTGGAGGACAGTATCTCGATCATAGACAACTATAACTAAAGTAGTACTATAAATTTGACTTTAAAATGACTAATAATCAGCTTCAGTACAACAGAATGGCTACATAAAAGTACCAACAACTGCTGGTTTTGGGATGCCTCATGCTATATGTATCTGACTAATAAGTATCGCAACTACAACAAAATGGTTAACTAAAACTGCCCACTTTTTATAATATCAGGATGACTCATGCTATCTATATCTGACTAGTAATTGGCGCAACTTTAACGGAATGAATAGAACTGCCAACTGTGAGAGTTCCTCGGTTGACTTCCTCGTTTGGTCTCGAGGGGGAAATACCAGGATGGGTATGCTTGGTGATAGTTACAGGTTCGATCCGAATAGGTCTTTCTTATCCCTATCTGATAGCCACCAGTTGAATTGAGTATCTATAGTTTGTTTAGTGCATGCTGCACTGCCGCTTCAGTCCACCATACCTATGTAAGAGAGGACCACCGAATTCTACTCTCGCCGTGTACTGGCCTCAGTACTGACCGCTCTCTTTTTCCTTTGCCCTTTGTCAGCACCCCTTTTGTTTAAGTAGGTTTTGAGATCGACGTCGTTAGCAGGGTTACCCTTCCGTCTTGGCTTGGGAAGGGTTGTGGACGCCATTGGTTATTCTTCAGGGATCTTAGCTTAATTTGCATCTTGTCCATACTCAGACGCTGTATCGTTTTAAAGGTGATTTGTATCTTTGCATTGTATATCTGTATTCTTGACTCTTTGAGTCATTGTTGTATATATTTGTTCTATGGGTTCCATCGTGGACTATTGTGTAATGGTATTACTTTGTTTTCCACCCGCACGAAAGTGCCTGGTGGGCACCTTTGAATCGTTTCTATGCGGGTTTGACGGGAATCGCTGAAACTTGCATAGGGTCGATTCTGAGGGTGTTACAGAGTGGTATCCGAGCTCAGCAGTTATGATACCTCACTGGTCCAGCCTATAGGATAACCTAGCTAACGGACGATGTAGAGTGTCAAAACTATTTTGGAAAATCGGTGGGATAGATCTGATTGGGTCTGCTTTTACTTCTTATCCCTCTGATATTCTCCTCTTATCTCGACGTGTTTTGAATCTGCTCTCTTATCTTTTCTTTGAGTCCAGGATTTCTCATGGTTGGGTTTCCGTCGTACCTTTAGGGTTTCGCTTTCATCCTATTGTAACAGTGCTTCAACATCTGGCATTCATGCTATTAGATGAATCGTTCATCTGTTGTACCTTTTAGTGGACCGAAAATTCACTAATTTTTTTCTTTCTATCCTCCGGTGTTTTCCGTTATGACGAAGTCATCTACATCATATCTGATGAGAATCTCCATCCCTCCTTTGTTTCCAAACCTCGCTTGTCGAGATCTTCAGTCTGAATTCTGAGAGTTGGTTGCATACTTCCCCTATTCATGTGCAGAGTAAGGCTTTGGGTGCGCGATGGACTGATCACCATCCGACTACTCTTATCATTCACTCTTGTATATTGAATGGTGAATCTATTGAATTATACTCCTTCCGTCAAAGTTAGAGGTGGCTATATCTTTTGATACCTCTACCTTTGTCCTTTGTTTCTTCGGAGTGTTCTCTGGACGAACGTGAGCCACAACCCCTTGTTGGTGGTGTCGCCGATTTCAAGATGGAGTAGGAGTCTCTGTTAGTGGTGTCACAAAGATCTACATGAAGCGAAAAGATTCAGACCGTCGGCCTTCTTCCCCATATCATGAGGCGGATCTCGAGGGCGAGATCCATTGTTAGTGGTGTCGAATTGTAGCACCTCAGAAAAACCTCTAGTAGAAAATCGATGTTGTTTATATTCCGTGCATCATCATGACATCATCATGCATGTCTTGTACATAAAAATGTTTTAATTAAAACCCTATTTTTGTTTGCTACATTACCTCTCCTCTTATTCAAATATAAAACTCTATTTGTCCTTCATGTTTGTCTAAAAACTATTCTAATTTTTTTTTTAACAAAACAGAACAACCAAAATAGAAAATATTTTATAAATATTAATAATATAAACCTAGACCTAAAACCGGATAGGCCCAACAGGCCCAGCCGGCTGGACCCAATCAAACAAACCTAAGCTAACCCTAACCGGAACCAACCACACCCCTCACTCCATCCCCAGCCACCGCCATCCCCCGGCAACACTCCCGCCCGCGGTACACCTCGCCGCCACGCACGCCAGCACGGCCACGTACGCCCGCACGCCTGGACCCTCCCCTCATCACGTTCCTTGACACCCCCCTCTCCCCTATGAGGATGTGACCCCATGTAACATCCCAACATTTAGGACCTAACGAAGGGTAGATTTAGGAATATGGATTGTTGCATGCATTCATCTGTGAAAATGTGGGTAAAATTTTCGCCAAATAAAAACCTAAGGGATCAATGTTTCTTTCCTACTTTGAGATTAGGTTTAGTCCTAAAGGATGATTGTTATAAACTTTGAGATGATCTTAAGCAGTTATGTGTTTTCAAATGGATTTGAAATATTAGACTTGTGTGTTTGAATTATAATTCAAATGAATTAGATATAAGTTTTGAATCTTAATTCAATTAAGAAATAAATATTTCAACTTGAATTCTATCCAAAGAAAAAAAAATAATGAATATAAAGTTTATTTCTTATCATTAATATTTATAATCAAGTTATAAAATTATAACTTATTTGAATCATCCACATACCTTACACAAGTAAATTTACAAAGAATAGGAATATTCTCTATTAATAATAATATAATCTTTATTATAATTGAATAAAATAAAGATTACAAGAATAATAAAAGAAAATTACAAAAGAATAAGAAAATTACATTGGAATATTTACTAACTATCCTATATCTAAATATGAACTAAATCTTCATCTTTATCTTTGTACCTGCAAAACAAAGACTAAATAAAAACAAAATAAGATTAGTGTTAGTATTATTTCTCTCAGACATGTCAATGAAATGCACTTGACAAATTCATCATTGAGATATTTAAAAAAAAGGGGCAAGTTTCACCAATATGTAAGAATTCATCTTTCATAAATTCAAAGCCAGAAGTCAAAATAACAGCCAAGAGGGGCAAAATCACCAGCTAGATGAAAGTAACCTGGTAAGAGTAAGTTCAAAATTCTGAACATATCCACAAGTGCATAGCAAGCACATAGGCAGGACACACACCAACATGCATGTGGTGTGTTGTTAAGCTCACAGAGAAACTCAATCTCACAAAACCACAAACACAGCCGTGGGAGGCACTAGTGCATCACTCCACTACACAACACACAAGAACAGCCAGTGTAGATAGCAGCTAAACCAAGCACCACAGCCAGGAACCAAACCAACTTAGGATTAGTCAAACATCACCAGGATGGTGACATAAGGAGGGGGGTGGATCAGGTGGATAGCAAGATCAAGCCCAGGAGCTAGGAGGAGCAGGCTATCTCAAGAGCTAGCACAGGAGTCTAGCAAAACCAGATCAAGATCATCATCACCAACTTACTACACCATCATCAGATTTTGTGGTGAGTTTCAAAAAATCTTCACATGATCTAATCATCTTAATCATAGAGAAACATGTGTTGTTTTATAAAACAAAACCTCAGAAAACACCCAAGTGGGGTGAATCCATCATAGGGATTTCTGAAACTCTAAAGGCAAACAACAAAGTACCAAGATCCAACCAGAGCTCAGAGCAACATCCTTGCTCTGGTTGTCAAACTATATTTTACCATTCAATCATGCATATACCTATGATCTATTTCTAGGCACATCTCTAAAGGAAGGGTAGCACCTTAGGAACAAATCCTTAGGATCCATAACATGATCAAGCTCACTATCATTTTTCCAAGCTTTGATTCAATCA
Source organism: Avena sativa (assembly GCA_916181665.1). NCBI lineage: Eukaryota > Viridiplantae > Streptophyta > Magnoliopsida > Poales > Poaceae > Avena > Avena sativa. The sequence goes on from OV702296.1 coordinate 228,432,311, forward strand.
AGAGTAACTGGTACCACTACCAGGACTATCTAGATGAACCAATTAGTTAAGATCTAAATACCTAAGCCTCAGACCAACATCATTGGTCTTAGAGAATTCAGAAAAGAAACATCTATGTTTATCTCTCAAAGCCAACTTTGTCATTAAGTATCAAACAACCCAATATATGGATTAGAGTTATTCTTGTGTGCCATACCATGATGGTGTCACAAGAACAATCCAATATGAATCAGGAAAGACAGTAAATCATCATAGATTCAGACAATCAACTAACTAATCAACTTCCTGTTAACACAGAAATCATAACTAGGAGATTCCTATGTTACACCTCACTTTTTGAGATCATCACAAGCTAACAGCACTAAGACAGTAGCTATATCTTATCATAATTATGACCATGAATCAAATAAACAGTGGAAAGCTATCAAGTCATTGGATTTACCAAGCATGTTTCCTAAACAACAATATCATCTGAATCAGATGCAATCTAAGAATCAAATCATCTAGTAAGCCACCAGGAACATCATCTATCATTTTAAGCAACAAGCCTAAGGCCAATAATCATTTAGCATGAATACAGATCAACCAAACATGATTCAAATCATCCAATACATGATCAATCACATAACATGAACCCTGAATGGATAATTATCCTAAATTGAATGTGACAATAGATAGAGAGGACACTGCCAGCCTCTAGCATCGAATCAACAGGCACAGAAAGCACCAAGGGGAAGGAATCAAACTCACCGTAGGTCCTCGCTGAAGAAATTGAAGAGGAAGCAGATTGGCCGACGAACCCGCGGCGGCACAGGGGGCACCCAGGGGGCGTTGCAACCTGCACCAGCCACAGCGGCGGCCACAGCAGCAGACAAATCCACCACATCACCACAGGCGGGACGATGGCGGTGGCAGCACTTAAACACATGCCAAACCTCAAACCCTAGGGTTCAGAGAGGCATCGATCCATTGCAGGAGAGCCCTAGGCTCAAATCCAATTGGATGGAACAAGCGAGCGTCGTCGATAACCCCCAATTGCACCACGACGGCAACCAGAACGGCCAACGGTGGAGGGAATCGACGGTGGCGGCATCGCCGGCCACGGGGTCGGGGTCAGAGGAGGAGAGGATAAGCTCGAGGGAGAGAGAGAGGCAGTGAGGAGTGGGCTGAGCTAGGCCAAACCCTTCTGGGTGGTCCATTTGTCTAAAACTAAATGGGCCACTAGGGCCCAATAAGAATAATCAGCCCAGAAACAACTCCAGGCCTTTTTTAATAAACAGGAAAAGACCAAAATACCCCTAGACTTACATAAATTCTAGAAAATAAAATATAAGTCCAAAAATTATAAATTAAATACTTTTGGATTCACAATAATTCACTCTATCCAAATAAAAATAAGATATAAAATTTTGGACATTTAATTTTTTATAAGAATTTTGTAATTTATATATTCCTTATGGAATTTTACAAAATGATTGAAAGATGATAAAAATAAATAAAAATCACCTTCATTCTATATTAATATTATAGTATTTTTGAAAAATACTAAATAAATATTTAATAACAATTTTTAATGTATAAATTGATAATTCCTAAAAATAATTATTAAATCAATAAAAGTCAAATAAAAAGAAAATAAAATAAACTAATTCAATATATGTTATAAATATTATAAGGTAATATTTATAAATGCTTTATTAAAAGGCACCTTATATAGGGAAAATGCATATAGAATTAAATAATGCATTACATTACTTGCATAATCATTTTGCTTCTTTAAATATTGTCCATACCAGGCAATAATAATGTTTTTGTAGACATAGAAGCTCAAGGTCCAGTGCAAGCATCAGAATTCACTACCTTGCCATCACAAGGCAAGTTCATCACTTGCTCATGTCCTTTGAAGAGTCTTTATCAAAGTATTTGCAAATTGTGTGTTATCATATATGCTTTAAAAGAAAGAAAATATTATTTTCATAAATAAAGAAAACACAGATATCATCCTAAGTGATGGTATAATGGAGCAATGGAACTTAGGGTTCTAATTGCAACAATAATGATCAAGTAGGGACTTAATGACCCCTGACATCAGTGATTCTAGCACCGTATACTACGCGTTAGCCATGAGATTTGGAATGGGACAGAGAAGTCAGCTGTATCTTCTTCCTCTCGCATGAAGCCGGATGTGCAGGTCGTGGTTGTTATCCTCGTAGCATGCATATTAATTGGTAATTCGTATAGGATATGCGGCATATGGGTGGGAACCCTCATCGTCCCATGATAGTTCTGGCATCTAACGGTTTGTACAAACCATTGCCGTAATTCGTTATGTGGGCATGGTGTACACCAAGGAGGCATGTGGGGTTGCGAAGGGGGCAGTGATTGGCTTGGACCAACTACTGGGACCCACATCATGGAATTGTGGACGGGAAAGTACGCCTGGTTGTGAAACAAGAAGTTGATCTCTCATGGGTAAAGTAACACACCTCTACAGAGTGTAAGAATTGTAACTTGTTACTCCCTGTTCTGGGAAGGAGCTACGAACGCGGCAGGAAAGGAACTCCATGAAAGTTCTAGTCAACCTTTGAAGGCTGATGGTCATAGATTTTCATAATAAAATCAATCTTTGAAGAAAGATTTACAAAAATTGCATAGTGCCAAGGATTCATAATCCGAGGTAGTAGTTAGAGCATCAAACTTCCCACCTTGCATATAATCAACTTGTTGGGTAACGTTGTTACTCATTCTTTCATTTGATCCCTTGCTTAGACTCTGAGGATCCCGAAGACGTGCCAATGTATGCAGTCGAATGCCAACAAGATGTGTTCTACGAGGAACCTGATCTGTCCGGAGGAGTTGAAGGAGTGGATTACGAAATCCGCTATGGTGTTGATGATAACGAGTCCAACTAAGTATCCCTAGTTAATAGTAATCAATGGAGCCGAGCAGCATGAACTCTATAGAATAAGTTGTTGAGCTCAACTCCTAGACGGAGTTGCTACTTTTAAATTCCGCTGAACACTTTATATTTTGGTTTGTAAGTTGGATCTTTTGGAAGTCTTGAATTTCCGGTATTGTAATAATAATAATGTGTGTACATTTGTAATATGGACCCGCAATGTTTCTTTTGTACCACTCTAAGGGATGTGATATTTACGGAATGGTGTTCTGTGGATGTCATGTCAACGACTATAGTGTACTACACATGAAGTGGTATGCTGGGTCACCACAGTTCGTATCAGAGCAAATTGCTTTGACCTTAGGTTGGAATCATAGTAAAGGGTATTAACTGCAGGAAAAATTTAGCAACGATAAAGAATTCTCTAAAAGTGATATAATGGATATTCAAATGAGAATATTCCGTTATATATTTTAGTGCGATAATTCTTTGTTATGATGCAATATATTATTGGATACTAATCAAAATTATTTTTCTGATATACAGAGTTATGGCACCAAAGTTTGCAAAACAGACTTTGGTAAGTAAAGAGGAGACTCTTGATGATTATCAAGGATCATTCACAGACCAACTTCATCAACTTTTAAAGCTTTTTAGTTGTCCTACTAAAATTCCAGTAAACACTATCACTTACCTTGATGGTTGAATGTTACAAGTATCGTGTAAGTATCCAACTTCCAGAGAAGCTTGGATTATATCACGATCTACCTATAGGAGAAGGTAGGAGCCATTTAGCAGCCTATTATGTTGCTGTTGCGGAGGCGATAGCTAATATCCGGGAGCAGAAAACCAAGAAGCTAGAAGGTAGCACATTCTTTGGGATACCCTCATGATTCTATAGACTCGGAGCCTATACCGGATCATCTTACTTTGGTTAAGAGGCATCCTAAGTTACCTTCCAAGTTTATGGATAGATACCGAACACTCCTTGCGTATTTTTATAAGACCCATCAAGTGATTGTTGAAGACAAAAATGACATGTTAGAGGATCTAACTGATCCGGTAAGGAGGAAGCGGTTAGCATTCGAGTTAGAGAAAGAAGCAAGTAGTAGTGCAACACCTATCTTTAAGGATATACCTATGGATCCTGAATCTTTCATACCATATCCTTATTCACCAAGACCTGAACCTATACATGATCCTACTATAGATATGCGGTATGCAGTACCACAGGGCTTAGAGGATGGTTCTGATTCAGAACTTCCTATTGAGAATTCAGATGGATGGAGAATGGGATCATATGATGGATCTCATGAACACCAGATGTCCACATATGGTTCTAACTGAAATGTTGGACAATCTAGTTGAATGGATGCAAGTATGAATCCTAATAATAATAGTAGAAATACCATGTCTATAGATAATCAGGATGAAGAAGAAGATCCTGAGGAGAGAGTGTTTGAATCATCAACATCTTCTCAAAACCTAGGGAATATACATTATCCAGTGTTTAACTATCTTGCCCACGAGAGCACCTGGGAAGCAGCAGGATCTACGTATCCTGTCGACAACTCAAGAAATGAAGCTCAGGAGATGCAGGCTGGAGATAATGTTGAATATGTTTCTGAAGACTTTTCAGTTGAGCTGGAGGGAGTCAATATGCTCAGGTTGAGTAATTACTCAAGTCCTGATACTTCAGATACAGAGTATATTCCTTCTAGAAGGCCATATGTTCCACAAACTGTGCGACGAACAAAACGTCATCATGGTTGGACATCAGGCATGTACGATGAACGTAGTTGCTATTAGAAGGAGACAATTAGTCAGTAGTATCAAGTACTGTGTATTGTACCCAAGTAATAAGGTAGTTTTGTAATGATACCTATATGGTATATGTTGTAATGACTTTATATCATTTGGTAAAATATGTGAAATGCATATTAGATTTTCTTTGGATATTCATTGTGTGACTAGTTCTGTGCGTAAAGTCGAGCTCAGAACACATGTGCATTATGTAATTATGAGTATTCGCTTTATGTTTCAGGACTAGAGGGTCATGGATACGGGTGTAGGAATGGAAACTGAGCAGCATCGGATGGAGCGAGAGGCCAAGGAAAAGTCCGATGTAGATGCAGCAAACCAAGAAGCATTACCACCACCACCACCAATGAGTCCGTTAATGGAGCAGAACTTTATGCAATGCATGGAAATGATGCAAGAGACCTAGACAAGTTCATGGAAGAGCTGCTGGGGCGAGCAAATCAGAGGGCACCTGAAGGTGGAGGAGTGAGTCTATCTGATTTCCAGAATGCAAGACCGTTACCTTTTGCATCAGCTCCTGAACCAATGGATGCAGAAGACTGGCTAGCAGATATAGAAAGGAAGCTGAAAACTGTAGGTTGCAATGATGAGGATAAATTGAGGTATGCAACTCATCTGCTGACTGGACCTGCAGCATCGTGGTGGGAAAATCAGTTAGCCATGCAATAGCCAGGAAGAGAGTTTACCTGGGAAGAGTTCAAGCAGATATTCCGTGAATATCATGTTCCAGAAAGTGTCATGGAGTTGAAGCGGAGAGAATTTGAGGAGCTTCAGCAAGGATATACTAGTGTCATGAAGTACATCCGGGAGTTTAGCCAACTGTCTCGTTATGCTGAGGAAGATGTTAACACTGAAGAGAAGCGCAAGAAGCATTTCTTGCATGGATTAAATCTGTTTGTGAAGATGCAGCTAAGGTTAGCCAATAAGCAAACTTATCAGCAATTGTTGGATGCAGCCATTACTTTTGAAGATGACTACAATAATGTCCAAGAGGACCGGAGGAAGAGAGCCAAGAAGGAAACTAAGAGAATTCAGGCAAGCAAACCTAAACCCAACCTGGAGTTCAAACCTCGGAATAGTAATTATGGCAACAATAACAACAACAATAACAATAACAAGGGCAGTGGTGGAAATCAATCCAATCCGAGAAGGAATGTTATTTGTAACAATTGTGGAATTCCAGGGCATTTCCAGGGGGAATGCAAAAAGCCTGTAGTGATTTGTTACGGTTGTGGTCAGAAGGGGCATATCAAGCCAAATTGTCCGAGAAAACCACCAAGAGGATGGCCTACCAAGGGAGGAGGGCAAGCCAGTGGAGGAAATGGACAACCCAATAAAGGAGGAAATAATGGCAAGAGAAACCGACCTACCGGAAAACTGAACTGTGCAACCCTCGAGGAGGTGGATAATTCGGAGCATGCAGTGATAGGTACGCTCAATGTCCTTACCAATCCCGGCAAAGTTCTATTTGATACTGGTGAAACTACTTCATTCATTTCTGAAGAATTTTGTGATAAGTTTGGGATTAGAAGGGCAACGTTAGAAAGTCCTATGACAGTAGTTACGGCAGGAGGGAATGTGATTATACTCCACATAAAACAAGATCAGGTTATCTCGATCTGTGGTTGTACATATTTTGTAGACCTTTATGTGATTCCTTTAAAGGGAACTGCCGTAGTGCTGGGGATGGATTGGATGATGGAACACGGATCTCAGATAAATTGTGAGGAGAAAACTGTCTCAATCAAAACTCCAAGTGGAGCAAGGATAGTTTAGCATGAAGATAAACACAGTCATATCATGGTGGATCTGCAGTTGAACTCAATGAAAGAGGTCAAGTTGGAAGAGATTCCTATAGTTAATGAATTCCAAAATGTTTTTCCAATAGAGTTACCGGGAATGGCACCAGACCGGGAGATAGAGTTCACCATTGACCTAATACCTAGTACAGCACCAATAGCTCAAGCACCATATAAAATGGGACCCAAAGAGTTGAAAGAACTCAAGGAGAAAATTGATGAGTTAGCCAGAAAAGGATTTATTCAGGAAAGTGTATCTCCATGGGGAACACCAGTAATCTTTGTGGATAAAAGAGATGGTGGAAGACGGATGTGTGGTGATTATAGAAACCTAAACAACGTGACTATCAAGAATAAGTATCCTTTACCAAGAATTCAAGATCTATTTGATCAGGTGAAAGGGGCTGGAGTATTTTCAAAGATCGATTTAAGATCTGGATACCATCAAATAAAAATCAAGCCGGAAGATGTTCCAAAAACAGCATTTGTGTCAAGATATGGACATCATGAGTATCTGGTAGTACCATTTGGTTTGACCAATGCACCAGAAATATTCATGAATTTGATGAACAAGATCTTCATGCCATATTTGGACAAGTTTGTCATCATCTTTATTGATGATATTTTGATATATTCCAAGAATAAGGAAGAGCATGCTGACTATTTGAGAATAGCATTGCAGACTTTAAGAGAACATAAACTCTATGCTAAGTTCAGTAAGTGTGAGTTCTGGCTAGATGAGGTAGAATTCCTCGGTCATGTGATCAGTAAGGATGGGATTGCTGTGAATCCATCTAAAGTTCAGTCGTTACTAGAGTGGACAGCACCGACCAATGTGAAGCAAATTCGAGGTTTCTTAGGAATGGTTGGTTATTATCGGAGATTCATTGAAGGTTTCTCCAAAATAGCCAGACCAATGACCAAATTATTAAGGAAGAATACACCATTCAAGTGGGATGAGAAATGTGAAGCAAGTTTCCAAGAGTTGAAGACTAGATTAACCACATCTCCAATCTTAGCAGTTCCTGAAACAGGAAAGGATTTCACCGTTTATTGTGATGCATCTAAAGAAGGTTTGGGTTGTGTATTAATGCAAGATCGGAAAGGGATTGCTTATGTTTCAAGACAATTGAAACCACATGAAGTCAACTATCCAACTCATGATTTAGAGTTAGCAGCAGTAGTCATTGCACTGAAAGGATGGAGGCATTTTCTTTATGGAGCCAGATGTGAGTTATACACTGACCATAAAAGGCTCAAATATTTCTTCACTCAAAAGGAATTGAATATGAGACAGAAACGTTGGTTGGAACTAATCAAGGATTCTGATTTAACAATCAACTACACTCTAGGGAAAGCAAATGTTGTGGCAGATGCTTTAAGCAGAAATTGTGTAGATACTCAGCCAAGCAATCGGGAGTTACCAAAAGAGTAACAAATGGACTTGGAAATATTAGAGCTTCAATTTGTCAGAACAGAGCTTCTTGGAGGATTAGATACTATGCAGGTAGTTGCAGAACAGGACAGTGATCTTAAGCAAGAAATTTTTAAACATCAAGAAGAAGATCCTTTATTGCTGAGGAAATTCGGAGGATATCTCAAGGGCAAAAATCAGTTTTTCGCCTTGGGGATTATGGGTCTTTATGATTCCAAGACCGTCTATGTGTTCCAGATGTGACTGAGATCAGAAATGTCATACTCAAAGAAGCACATGATACCCCATATTCTATACATCCAGGGAGTACTAAGATGTATATGGATTGGAAAGAACTATTCTGGTGGAATAACATGAAAAGATATACTGCTAAATATGTATCTGAATGCCATACTTGTCAAAGGGTGAAAGCTGAACATCAAAGTCCAGCAGGACCATTACAACCCTTAGAAATTCCTGAATGGAAATGGGAGGAAATAGGCATGGACTTCACTACAGGATTTCCTATGACACCAAAAAGGAAGGATATGATATGGGTAATTGTGGACAGACTTACAAAGAGTGCACATTTCATTACGGTGAACCAAAAGGATAATGCTGAGAAGTTACTTGAAGTATATGTCAAAGAGATAGTAAGTAAGCATGGAGTACCCAAAAAGATTGTAACTGATAGGGGATCAGTGTTTACTTCAGTATTTTGGAAGCAATTGCATGAAGCACTTGGTTCAAAATTAGATTTCAGCACGGCATATCATCCTGAGACAGGAGGTCAAACTGAAAGAACAAATCAAATACTAGAAGATATGTTGAGATCTTGTGCACTAGATTTTGGAGGAACATTGGAAGATCACCTACCATTGGAAGAATTTTCTTATAATAATAGCTATTAGAGTAGTCTAAAGGCAGCTCCATATGAGGTTCTGTATGGAAGGAAGTGTAGATCACCAATATGTTGGTATGAACCTGGAAGCAGCAAAGAATTCGCGCTTGATTTTATCAAGGAAAGACAATACATTATTGATAAGATCAGGGATAGACTGAAAATAGCCTAGAGCAGGCAGAAAAGTTATGGGGATCAAATCGAAGATCATGGCATCCAGAAGTAGGAGATATGGTCTATCTGAAAGTAAGTCCAATGAAAGGAGTGAAAAGGTTCGGAGTTAAAGGAAAATTGAGTCCAAGATATATCGGACCATTCAAGATACTGAGTCAAAACAGAACTATAGCTTATGCTTTAGAGTTACCATCAAGATTGGCTCAAGTGCATAATGTTTTCCATGTGTCACAACTTCACAAATGTTTGAAAGTTCCAGATGATGCAATCACACATCAAGAGATAGAACTACAAGCAGACCTCACCTATATTGAAAAACCTTGTAAGATTCTGGAAGAAAACTGGAAGAGATTAAGGAATAGAGCAATCAAATATTGCAAGGTATAGTGGGAACATCACCCTGAAAGGGAAGCCACATGGGAGAAAGAAGAGGATTTAAGAAAAGCTTATCCAGAACTATTCAGGTACATCTTCACAAACTTCGGGACGAAGTTTAATTTAAGGGGGGAAGTCTATAACATCCCAACATTTAGGACCTAATGAAGGGTAGATTTAGGAATATGGATTGTTGCATGCATTCATCTGTGAAAATGTGGGTAAAATTTTCGCCAAATAAAAACCTAAGGGATCAATGTTTCTTACATACTTTGAGATTCAGTTTAGTCTTAAAGGATGATTGTTATAAACTTTGAGATGATCTTAAGGAGTTATGTGTTTTCAAATGGATTTGAAATATTAGACTTGAGTGTTTGAATTATAATTCAAATGAATTAGATATAAGTTTTGAATCTTAATTCAATTAAGAAATAAATATTACAACTTGAATTCTATCCAAAGAAAAAAACAATAATGAATATAAAGTTTACTTCTTATCATCAATATTTATAATCAATTTATAAAAATATAACTTATTTGAATCATCCACATACCTTACAAAAGTAAATTTACAAAGAATAGGAATATTCTTTATTAATAATAATATAATCTTTATTATAATTGAATAAAATAAAGATTACAAGAATAATAAAAGAAAATTACAAAAGAATAAGAAAATTACATTGGAATATTTACTAACTATCCTATATCTAAATCTGAACTAAATCTTCATCTTTATCTTTGTACCTGCAAAACAAAGACTAAATAAAAACAAAAGAAGATTAGTGTTAGTATTATTTCTCTCAGACATGTCAGTGAAATGCACTTGACAAATTCATCATTGAGACATTTAAAAAAAAGGGAAAGTTTCACCAATATGTAAGAATTCATCTTTCATAAATTCAAAGCCAGAAGTCAAAATAACAGCCAAGAGGAGCAAAATCACCAGCCAGATGAAAGTAACCTGGTAAGAGTAAGTTCAAAATTTTGAACATATCCACAAGTGCATAGCAAGCACACAGGCAGGACACACACCAGCATGCATGTGGTGTGTTGTCAAGCTCATAGAGCAACTCAATCTCACAAAACCACAAGCACAGCCGTGGGAGGCACTAGTGCATCACTCCACTACACAACACACAAGAACAACCAGTGTAGACAACAGCTAAACCAAGCACCATAGCCAGGAACCAAACCAACTTAGGATCAATCTAACATCACCAGGATGGTGACATAAGGAGGGGGATGGATCAGGTGGACAGCAAGATCAAGCCAGGAGCTAGGAGGAGCAGGCTAGCTCAAGATCAAGCACAAGAGTCCAGCAAAACCAGATCAAGATCATCATCACCAACTTACTACACCATCATCAGATTTTGTGGTGAGTTTCATAAAACCTTCACATGATCTAATCATCCTATTCAGAGAGAAACATGTGTTGTTTTATAAAACAAAACCTCAGAAAACACCCAAGTGGGGTGAATCCATCATAGGGATTTATGAAACTCTAAAGGCAAACAACAAAGTACCAAGATCCAACCAGAGCTCAAAGCAACATCCTTGCTCTAGTTATCAAACTATATTTTACCATTCAATCATGCATATACCTATGATCTATTTATAGGCACATCTCTAAAGGAAGGGTAGCACCTTAGGAACAAATCCTTAGGATCCATAACATGATCAAGCTCACTATCATTTTTCTAAGCTTTGATTCAATCAAGAGTAACTGGTACCACTACCAGGACTATCTAGATGACCCAATTAGATAAGATCTAAATCCCTAAGCCTCAGACCAACATCATTGGTCTTAGAGAATTCACAAAAGAAACATCTATGTTTATCTCTCAAAGCCAACTTTGTCATTAAGTATCAAACAACCCAATATATGGATTAGAGTTATTCTTGTGTGCCATACCATGATGGTGTCACAAGAACAATCCAATATGAATCAGTAAAGATAGTAAATCATCATAGATTCAGACAATCAACTAACTAATCATCTTCCTGTTAACACAGGAATCATAACTAGGAGATTCCTATGTTACACTTCACTGTTTGAGATCACAAACCACATGTTAATTCCCAAGCTAACATCACTAAGACAGTAGCTGTATCTTATCATAATCATGACCATGAATCAAATAAACAGTGGAAAGCTATCAAGTCATTGGATTTACCAAGCATGTTTCCCAAACAACAATATCATCTGAATCAAATGCAATCTAAGCATCAAATCATCTAGTAAGCCACCATGAACATCATTTATCATTTTAAGCAACAAGCCTCAGGCCAATAATCATTTAGCATGCAGATCAACCAAACATGATTCAAATCATCCAATACATGATCAATCACATAACAGGAACCCTAAATGTATTATTATCCTAAATTGAATCAGACAATAGACAGAGAGGACACTGCCAGCCTCTAGCATCGAATCAAGAAACACAGAAATCACCAGGGGGAAGGAATCGAACTCACCGTAGGTCCTCGCTGAAGAAATTGAAGAGGAAGCAGATTGGCCGACGAACCCGCGGCGGCACAGGGAGCACCCAGGGGGCGCTGCAACCTGCAGCCGCCACGGCGGCAGCCACAGCAGCACATGAATCCACCACATCACCACAAGCGGGATGATGCCGGCGGCAGCACTTGAACACATGCCAAACCTCAAACCCTAGGGTTCAGAGAGGCATCGATACATTACAGGAGAGCCCTAGGCTCAAATCCAATTGGATGGAACAAGCGAGCATCGTCGACAACCCCCAATTGCACCACGACGATGACCAGAATAGCCAACGGTGGAGGGAATCGACTGTGGCGGCATCGCCGGCCACGGGGTCGGGGTTAGAGGAAGAGGATAAGCTCGAGGGAGAGAGAGAGGGACGAGCTGGGCCAAACCCTTCTGGGTGGTCCATTTGTCTAAAACTAAATAGGCCACTAGGGCCCAGTAAGAATAATCAGCCTAGAAACAATTCCAGGCCTGTTTTAATAAACAGGAAAAGACCAAAATACCCCTAGATTTAAATAAATTCTAGAAAATAAAATATAAGTCCAAAAATTATAAATTAAATACTTTTGGATTCACAATAATTCACTCTATCCAAATAAAATAAGATATAAAATTTTGGACATTTAAATTTTTATAAGAATTTTGTAATTTATATATTCCTTATGGAATTTTACAAAATGATTGAAAGATGATAAAAATAAATAAAAATCACTTTCATTCTATATTAATATTATAGTATTTTTGAAAAATACTAAATAAATATTTAATAACAATTTTTAATGTATAAATTGATAATTTCTAAAAAGAATTATTAAATCAATAAAAGTCAAATAAAAAGAAAATAAAATAAACTAATTCAATATATGTTATAAATATTATAAAGTAATATTTATAAATGCTTTATTAAAAGGAACCTTATATAGGGAAAATGCATATAGAATTAAATAATGCATTACATTACTTGATAATCATTTTGCTTCTTTAAATATTGTCCTTACCAGGCAATAATGATGTTTTTGTAGACATAGAAGCTCAAGGTCCAGTGCAAGCATCAGACTTCACTACCTTGCCATCACAAGGCAAGTTCATCACTTGCTCATGTACTTTGAAGAGTCTTTATCAAAGTATTTGCAAATCGTGTGTTATCATATATGCTTTAAAAGAAAGAAAATATTATTTTCACAAATAAAGAAAACATAGATATCATCCTAAGTGATGGTATAATGGAGCAATGGAACTTAGGGTTCTAATTGCAAAAATAATGATCAAGTAGGGACTTAATAACCCCTGACATCAGTGATTCTAGCACCGTATACTACGCGTTAGCCATGAGATTTGGAATGGGACAGAGAAGTCAGTTGTATCTTCTTCCTCTCGCATGAAGACGGATGTGCAGGTCGTGACTGTTATCCTTGTAGCATGCATATTAATTGGTAATTCGTAGAGGATATGCGGCATATGGGTGGGAACCCTCATCGTCCCACGATAGTTCTGCCATCTAACGGTTTGTACAAACCATTGCCGTAATTCATTATGTGGGCATGGTGTACACCAAGGAGGCATGCGGGGTCGCGAAGGGGGAAGTGATTGGCTTGGACCAACTACTGGGCCCCACATCATGGAATTGTGGACGGGAAAGTACGCCCGGTTGTGCAACAAGGAGTTGATCTGTCATGGGTAAAGTAACGCACCTCTGCAGAGTGTAAGAATTGTAACTTGTTACTCCCTGTTCCGGGAAGGAGATATGAACGCGGCAGGAAAGGAACTCCATGAAAGTTCTGGTCAACCTGTGAAGGCTGATGGTCATAGATTTTCATAATAAAATCAATCTTTGAAGAAAGATTTACAAAAATTGCATAGTGCCAAGGATTCATAATCCGAGGTGGTAATTAGAGCATCAAACTTCCCACCTTGCATATAATGAACTTGTTGGGTAACGTTGTTACCCATTCTTTCCTTTGATCCCTTGCTTAGACTCTGAGGATTCTGAAGACGTGCCAATGTATGCAGCCGAATGCCAACAAGATGTGTTCTACGAGGAACCTGATCCGTCTGGAGGAGTTGAAGGAGTGGATTACGAAATCCTCTATGGTGTTGATCATAATGAGTCCAACTAAGTATCCCTAGTTAATAGTAATCAATGGAGCCGAGCAGCATGAACTCTATAGAATAAGCTGTTGAGCTCAACTCCTAGACAAAGTTCCTACTTTAAAATTCCGCTGAAGACTTTATATTTTGGTTTGTAAGTTGGATCTTTTGGAAGTCTTGAACTTTCGGTATTGTAATAATGTGTGTACTTTTGTAATATGGACCCGCAATGTTTCTGTTGTACCACTCTGAGGGATGTAATATTTACGGAACAGTGTTCTATGGATGTCATGTCAACGACTATAGTATACTACACATGCAGTGGTATGCTGGGTCACCGCAACCCACCCCGTACACACTGCTCGGACCCACCCCACTTCCCTCTCCTCTCTTGTCGCGCGACCCCCACCCTGTGTTGCTCGTACGCGACCTCCTCTCTCTCCCCCGACGCGACCAACCTCCCCAAGCCACCTCCTCCCTGAGTACCCTATCCGCCGCAGCCAGGGGCTCAAGCACTCAAGCCTTCCCCTCACCCCCTCATCTCCACCTTCCTCCCTTGTCCCCGCCGATCGCTAGCCCCAGGTTCTGCTGCTGCTCCCCCCCTCGCGTCCGGCTACCTGCGACCCCCCGCGACTCCCTTTGGCCGCCTTCTCTCTGCTCGGGAGTGCACCGCTGCTGCGGGATTCCCCTCTGGAACCCTCATGCTGGACCCGTGCCGTTTCCATCCATTGGCCAAGTGTCTTCGCCTCCGTCCCTGCCAGGAACCACCGCTGTTCGCTCGAGCCCACCGCCGGCCGTTGTCTCCGCGACCCTGCCATGGCGCGACCCCCTCCACCTGAGCCCGGCCTCGTCCTCCCCGCGTCCAACGACTGCGGCCCCCATGCATCATTCCATGCCCGTCTCCCTCGCCTCAGCGCCCGGAACCACCTCCGCGCCGCCATGAATGACCTCCACTGTGTGGGCGTCCTCGTCCTTTGCTCCGTTCGCGTCCGCCGCCTCTTGGCGTGTGTTCGCTAGCAGCAGCAAGCTGCTGCCCGCGTGTGTGTGCTATCCATCTTGTTTGGAACGTTTATGGGAGGATCTGCCTAGTAGGTTGCTACCCGATTGGTATGGAAGTTAGTAAAGATCGCCAACGGCAACCGGAACTACAGTGACCAGACCTTTGTCTCCGAATAAAGGACATTGCTTATGGACTCGGAAGATGTCTACACGTACGGCAAGACTGTCGATGGAGAATTTCCCATGGATCGGGACCGATGCAAGAAGCTCAAAGCACCGTCGCCGGACCAGATGGCTGAAGCCCAAAGATTCCTGGACGCCAAGTTCTCCTTCTCGAATAAGAAGTACTTTAACATGGACACCGAAGACCTTCATCACGGATGCTAAGTTCTCCTTCCCAGATCCGAAGGCCACCAAGTTCTCCGTCATAGATCTGATAGCCGAGGCCGAAGATTCCCAGGCGCCAAGACCGATCCCTGACCCCTCGAGCCCAAGATCGTCGAACCCATGTGTGAACCCTTTTTGAGCTCGCCATATTTTATAATATGTAATATATATATCTGTTGCATATAAATTGTCGTGTATGCAATCATATCATGTGGTTTGGGGGATTTTGCCGATTCACCTAATAATTAAATATGGAGACAATATGCGGGCTTTTCTAGTCTTATATTGGCGCCATTTAAATTTGTGTAGCGAACCGGTGCTATATTTTGCCTTGTTAAGACTACATTTAAATTGCGGGGTATCTAAACAACATAAATCACATAACTAATTGTCGGGACCCCGGTTCCACTTAATATTGCCTAATTGCATCGCAGCTTTGCCATGTCATACATCATACATGTATCATGCCCGATCTTCTGTCGTAGTATTAAATAGTGTATCAGATGTTTCTTCTAGTGCTTTGCTTCTTCACGGATTAGGCCGATGAGTTGATGCGAGTGTCGACCCGATCTTCAGATGAACCTTTGGCAATGTTTTCAGGTGAGCATTCTCCCCCTTTCTACCTATTTTACATTTATAGTTTTTACTTCCTCCTGTTGATCTATTGCTATCTGTATTGCGATGCTACAGATTTCGTACCCCTTTATACTTCCCTGCAGCCATAAATTTCCATGGACACATCCTATTACCTGTTGTTTGGTAGATAGTCGGCCTTGTGATTTTTACTTGCTTGCGCAGGTGATGTGTCACGCCGTCGATCTTTCATAGTTGTTGGAGTAATGCCGCATGTTTAATGTTGGAGATGATCATGTCTTGAATTACCGTTTAATAACTAAAATTGAAGTAGGTAAATAATTCATAGGCATGGGTGGGCAATAGATGTTATTTGGTTTTTAACCGTCCACTTGTGTCCCGTAGGACCTCGAGTACTTGATACCTGTTCTTTGAATATTCGCACTATCCGCATGTGGGACCATGAATCCCCCTAACCCTAGATTGAGTCATATTTAATTCCTTGGGGCCACAAAGGAATTTGGGAATTTATTACTATCCTGTACTTATGCCATGTTTTACTGCCTTATTTACTATTGTGCGTGGAGCGCCTGTACTGTTTAGGAACAAATGTGGAATTTTTTCGCGGTATCGACAAGCCCAGTCACACTTTCGGGTTCCCGATCGTTTACAGCCATTGGCACAAACCTCTAGGTCCGTCTTGGAGCCGGCCAACTTCGTCGCGGGTAGCTAGGTGGGGTGGACCCCTGAAATCAAATATGAATCTTGTGAATGTTCTGTCGTGATGCCTCGTTGGGTTTTCATTTGGTTTTTCCCGAGGTTGATCGTGCATGTGTTGCTATTTGTGCCCCCCTGCAAGGTAAAACTTTCTGAAAGCCGTGTCCGCGGTTATTGACGAGTTGGAGCACAGTATCTCGATCATAGATAACTATAACTAAAGTAGTGCTATAAATTTGACTTGGAAATGACTAGTAATCAACTTCAGTACAACAGAATGGCTAAATAAAAGTACCAACGACTGCTAGTTTTGGGATGCCTCATGCTATATGTATCTGACTTATAAGTATCATAACTACAACGGAATGGTTAACTAAACCTGCCCACTATTTATAACATCAGGATGACTCATGCTATCTATATCTGACTAGTAATTGCCACAACTATAACGGAATGAATAAAACTGCCAACTGTGTGAGTTACTCGGTTGACTTCCTCATTTGGTCTCAAGGGGGAAATACCAGGATGGATATGCTTGGTGATAGTTTCAGGTTGGATCCGAATAGGTCTTTCTTATCCCTATCTGATAGCCGCCAGTTGAATTGAGTCTCTATAGGTTGTTTAGTGCATGTTGCGCTGCCGCTTCAGTCCACCATACCTATGTAGGCGAGGACCGCCGAATTCTAGTCTCGCCGTGTAGTGGCCTCAGTACTGATGGCTCTCTTTTTCCTTTGCCATTTATCGGCACCCCTTTTGTTTAAGCAGGTTTTGAGATCGACGTTGTTAGCAGGGTTACCCTTCCGGCTTGGCCTCGGCAGGGTTATGGACGCCATTGGTTATTCTTCAGGGCTCTTAGCTCAATTTGCATCTTGTCCATACTCGGACGCTGTATCGTTTTAAAGGTCATTTGGATATTTGTATTGTATATCGGTATTGTTGACTCTTTGATTCATTGTTGTATATATCTGTTCTGTGGGTTCCATCATGGACTATTGTGTAATGGTATTACTTCGATTTCCTCCCGCACGAAAGTGCCTGGTGGGCACCTTTGAATCGTTTCTATGCGGGTTTGGCGGGAATCGCTGAAACTTGCATAGGGTCGATTCTGAGGGCGTTACACCTGGCAAGGTAATTGCGGGGGGTTTTCACCCTCTCTATGAATGCAACGCGCCAGGTCGAAGATGGTAACCACGCCGACGAACTTAGATCTCTATTGTCCAGACGCGCGGATGAAGCCAGCGGACTTGCAACGATCTTCCACCGTTATATCATGTATAGGGGCGGTTTGGTTGGGCCTTGAATTTTTCTGATCTTTGCCGGCAAGCTCCGAGGAGAGATCTGACATTGATACTTCCACGAACGTATCCTGCCCGTAGGCGATCTGTGCGGGTCTTCATGCTCCTCTGACTCCCAGGGAACTAGTGCCTGAGTTGGTTTCGCCGATGAAGAGGTGGATATCTCCAATGGGGATGATCGAGAACCGCATAGGGTTCGTCTTCTCCGGGATCCAGAACTCGTTGGGAGGGACGATCGGAACGTTGCCGAAGAAGAGAACACGACCGATGGCTACGGTTTCACCGATTTCAGCGAAGATCTTGGTCCTCGCCCGCTGAAGATCCTAAAGCGCCTCTTGCCCCACGGTGGGCGCCAACTGTCGTGGTATTGCCGACGAGTACGTCATGGAGAGGTCCTCATAGTGTGTGTTTAAAGACGTGGGGGAAGGCGGATAGTTGACGGGTATGAGGTAACACAACTTACCCTAGTTCAGATCCCACGACGGTGGCGGAATCCTACTCCTGCTATAAACCACTATAAGGGCAATACGCCGAGTTATAGGGATTGGTTCGCTATGCGAGGTGTATGCTAACCGATACTAGGGTGTTCCCTAAAGGCTTCGATAGGCCCGACTACTATATTCGCCAGGTCCTAGGGTTATAGGGAAAAGTCCTAGCCGGACCGGTTACAGAGTCCTACACAGCTTACAACTAGTCTAGCGTGTCTTGCACTCCAAGGCTCCGGGTACGTCGGTAACTCCTTCGTAGCCTTCCTTTATCCGGCATGGGCCTCCCTTCTGGATCCATCTAACTGGGCCGCCTAGCAGGCCATGGGCCATGCTACCAACTGTGGGCCACCCGGGTTATCCGGATAGGAGACATGCTATGAGGATACACATATAGCATATCCCCAACAATCATCCTCGTCGAACAGAACTCGACGGATTCAAACCCTAGCACGGCCAGTGGGGGTCTGTTGTGACACCCCCGAGGTCAGGACTAAACAAATCCTAAACCACCATCTTAAATAAGCTTAACCTTGAGCTCAAGAATATCCAGTGAAGAATCGGTACCACGGCAGTGACCCTACGACACAAAAATTTATTACAGCAAGCTCATAACTGAGCAGAGAACCAAATTATTACAAGCAGAGGTCACTGACCACAAACATCAAACAATGGAAGGCAAATTATGCTATTAAGTATAGCAAACTTAAAAATGGCCTAAGAGGCCTGAAGCATAATGATGACGTCCCAGCCCATAGATTCCAGGCCGTCGGCCAGGAACCCCAAGCTACTCGTCGATGTCGATGTAGTACAGAACTCGTCTTCAGGTGAACACTTACTCTGCCAAAAGTTTTAACAAAGCAAGGGTGACTACAGGGTGTACTCCGCAAGACTTATGGCTGGTGGAGTTGTTTTGCATAAAGCCATCTTTTGTTTATAAAACAAGAGTGAGAAGAAACTCGTCTAGTCAAAGTATCTTAAAAGGGGATAAGAGAGCGACATCTCTGAAATATTGATCATCATCTTTTGATATCCACCGAATCATCATCATCTACCAACTAGGATCACCCCCTCGTACCAATGAGGAAGCATCCTTAAGCACACGTTGATATGCCAAGTTTTACGATTAGGTTATAGTTATCTATGATCTTGAGTCTGGTTGCCAAGTCGTTCATAACCGTGAACACGGCTTTTCGAAAAGATTATTACCCTGCAGGGGTGTACAACTTTACCCACACGTACCAACCGACTCTTAATGCCAAGATATTAGCCTTCTTCCTTGGAAGGCTGGCAGAGGGTGGTTGGCCACGACCTTTACCTTTCTTTCACCGAGACCATGAGTCACGCAATAAGTATGGTTCCACCGTAACGGGTCAAATCCCGAAGCCGGTACTTAAAGATGTGAGGCGAGGTTGGTTAACAGGGGCGCCATCTACCCCAAGCAATTCGGTCAACGCTTACCTACCAATTATGAATGCACCAACTTCACCTGGCAAATCTTTCAAAAGATTTTCTATGCGTATGTCGAATGGAACGCCCGAACTATGTGACTCATGGAATCTACTAGGAAATTTAGCTGCTCGTGAGGTTGTCCAGGCCCCGTGTGGTTGCACGCTCGTCTTGGTTCCAAAGGAAAGAACTTAGGTCCTAGTGGTGGCGAGCATGGGACTAGAAAAACCACATCCCACCGTGGCCTCCCATACAAGACTTAGCATGTTTAATCTCATATCACATCTGATCTCATCTCATCACGTTCTCCTATCATACTAGATTCTCTGCATCTGATACATCATCTGGATGGACCAGAACTAACAGCTATGCATGGCTAAGCAGACACAGATATAAGCTCTAGCATTGTACACAAGCCAAACCTAGTTATGCTAGGAGCAATGGATCAGGTAATATAAGCTCAAAGGGAGTAATGCAATAGATAGGATACTCTATCTATCGATAAAAGACCACATTAGAATCGTATGCAACATGGCAGAATTGAAATGCTTTTGAAATCATAGGATTATATCATGGTGGGGCTATGCTTGCCTTTGCCTGTTGATAGCAGATAAATAGATCTTCGTAAGCCTTGTACTTGACTTGATTATAGTTGGTCAAGTATTGTTCGTCGATCTTCAATCTTCAACGGTGTTGATCTCTGGCTTCGATCTTGATCTCATATTCTACTGGGAAGAAGCAAACACCGGAAAGGAAGGGAAACAATCAACACATGGCTTCGATTCAATGCTCAAGCAATGATGATGATATGACATGTTAAATTGCATTGAAATGTAACCCTAAAGCATGCTCGACAACTTAAACGGGGTTCCGAGGGGTGAAAACCTTAACTCGAGGAAACTCCGGATGTATATGAGAGGGGTTGCTAAGTTCTTCTAATTAAACTTGCCATTTAAGTTGTTGAACAATGCATGATTATAGCTTAAAGAGGTAGGTTTCATTTTTCTGAACATTTTGGTATATTAGACATATTTTTCTGACTTATAATTAATAAGCTATTCAATTTATAAGATCATAATTATTTCTGAAATTACTAAAAGCTGGTTGAACTTTTTACACCGCAGGCATACCTAGCCACAGTGACTGACAAAGGGGCCCGGAGCCACCTCAGCATCCACACAATCAAAAGTGGTTCAGGGGCATTTTTCACTCGGGCTGGGGCTAGCCAGAGAGGCTGACCTGTGGGCCAGAGGCCACATAGGCAAGCCACGCAGGCAAACTGGGTCCCTGGCTGGGTTTGACCGGGTCTGCGCGCGCGCTGACGCACGGGTGACGCCAGGATGACATCATGCCGGCGGTGTCCTGCAGGACGGTGACGGGGACGGTGAACGATGGCGAGCGAGGCTGCGGGGTTAGGACTGATCGAACCACCAGAGAGAGGCGAGCACGATAGGGGCGGCGCCGCTGATTTTTGGTCGCCAGAGCAGTGGCTCCGACCACGGCATGCAGCAGAGCACGCAGACTCACGACGGGAGCGAGATTCAGAGGAAGAGGGAGGGAGTAGAGGGGTGCGTGAGCACCAGGATCTCACCGCGGTTGCTGGGAAGGGGTCAATTCGGCCGGAGGAGCTCGATAGCGACGGATAGGACGACAGCGAGCGACGGCCGGACTTTGGAACCGAGGCTCGATTCGGCCGATTGAGGGCGCGCCAACTTGTTTGGTTGGTCGGGGAAGAACAAGGGTGGCGAGGCGGATCTCCTGGGACAGACGGCGAGGCTCATGGCGGTCTAGAGCGACGACGACATGCGGTTACAAGCGAGCTAGGGTTCAGCGTCTTCTGCGTGTGAGCGCCATAGAGCAAGGGAGAGAGGGAAAAGGAGATGAGAAGAGAGGGCATGGCACAACGAGGTTCTTATCCTCTCCAGAGAGCGGCGGCGGGCATCGCGGCGCGGGCGCACATCACGGCAGCGGCGGACGGCGGTGGAGGCTCCTGCGAGCAGCTTCTCGTTGAGAAGGAAGACGACGAAGGGGTAAGCAGGCTTTGGGCTGGGATGGGCCTCAGCTAGGCCGAGCCAGAAAGAGAGGGAGGGAGGGCTATCGCCTGATTAGGTTAGAAACCCTTTTTTTTGTCCAGATCTTTTTCTATTTTATGATTACAAGATCTGTTTTGTATTTCTATTTTGAATATGTTTTGAATTATTTCAAAAGTACCAGATGATTTTCAAAATATATAAAATATTATAGGAACTCCTTTAGACAATTTGGGACCATACACTTTGATACTTTTCAAAATTCAAAACCTATTTTGAATGCTTCAAAAGGGGTGGAGATTAGGGTTTTAGGGTTTTGTCTATTTTATTCAATGCACAAATTAAATGATGATGCTCATGAATGAACAAACAAAACCCTAATAAAGATTAACTAAAACAGGGGTGTTACAGCTCTATCCCCCTTACGAGAATCTCGACCCGAGATTCCAAAGATAGGAAAAGAGGCAGAGAGAGAAAGAAACGGGGTCACTCTAAAGATAAGAGGGAAACACACTAAACAACACTCAGAGTATCTCATGGGAAGCTCATGGATGGAGTGTTTAGGAACAACTCTGAGATACGACATGAAACACAACAAGGTAACTGAGGGAACAATAGGAGATGGTTTCAAGTTTTTAGACAACTGGTCTTCATAAGGATTGAGACCATGGAACTTACAGGAGGTTTTGAAGCTTCTGAAGAAGAGAGCTTCCAACAGAGAGAACATGACCACATACTTCGATAGGGAACCTCTACTAAATGGCTTAAGTAGAGATTTCAAGTTGCAAGGATATGGATCACAAAACCAAGCTGTTGAACTACTTTTTACACAGAAGAGTCACTCTTTCATTCATAGAAGGCTAAGACAGAAACGTATTTTGGTGGAGAGGACTCGTATGAGTCACAAGGAACATGTACCAAGAGAAACTTCTGATTTATCAAAATCATAGTCGCTCTTAAACATGTTTAAGAGAATAAGAAGGAAACTCTTTAATTCATCTAGGGCTATCAAAATCTTTGCCAAAGATCGTGATATCACTTTACACCACCAGATTAATAGTTAAGAAGACTCCTGATGACACGAGAAGAAAGAAACTTCTTTCTCATTCTTCAATTACTTGGCATAAAAAAACATTTACCAACATAAAAAGGTCTGGAGGATCGAGCGAGAGACATTTAGCAACACTAATTTAAATGTTCTCCTCGATGTTTGAGATATGAAACATCAAGTAAAGGTCAGACATCGGATACAAGGAACCATAAGCATAACTCCTATAATAATTCATAGAAGATGCCTCATGAAGAGTGGTTGATATTGCTGAATCAAGAGAATGTGATGGTAGGTCTTTCCGGCTAAGTGTGTCAACCATTACATCAATCTTGCCAGATTTACAAGGATACTTATATCGAAACCTTGAGGAACACCAACCAGCATATCTGCTTGAGATTCAGCTTTGGTTAAGTGCAATGATACTTCAGACTCAGCATGTCCAAATAGAAAGTTTGCAAAATTTACCGCAAAGGTAAAGTCACTAGATTCTCAAGACACGGACTATAGTGTCAGGCTCCAAAATACGAGCTAGATTGCTAGACCCATGTATTTAGCAACTTGTCGGAAGACAACTACACACACTTAAGGTGCTAAAAACAAAACACACATGTGTCCTTAAGTAACAGAGTTAACACTACTCGAATCCATGGCGACATCTTTTAACAATTGCACGTGAACCAAAGAAGGTTACTTCTAACATCCAGAACACATACTTTGAGATGACTCGAAGATGGTTCTCAGAAGTTTCCAACATTAATGCCAAATGTTCCATATGAATTCTGTCTAACATGGAGAAGATATGATGTCATTGATGGGCTCAACAACAAACTTATCGAGACACTCCAAGAAGGCGAACTCGTATGTTGTATGAACAAGGCAAAAGTATTGGTCAGATCAAGGGACATGAAGATGTACTCAAGTGAAACATCACGAGAAGAAACATCATCAAGATAGTCCTTGGAACGGAGTTTGATTTGACGATAACCCAAATCAAATCAAAAGAGGGGAAGATAACGTATCCACAAAGGAAATACTATCTTTCTCCAACACGAACAAAACTAGACAGCCCTTTAAGAAGGAACAAAGTCGGATATAACTTTTGTCTTACAACTCTCCAAGTTGTTGTTTAAGCTCAACCAACTAGTTCAGGGGTATCCAATTACATATCCTTGGAGAAAATAGCAGTTCAGAGAACTTGCTTTCTCAAGAACTTGACAACACGGTCATGTGGCAACATGGCGATACTTCTAGTAGACATCTAGAATATCACGAACCACCGATATGTCACTTAGTTTGAGAGGAAACTTGCTTGGTAAGGCAAGAAGACATAGTCTCAGAGCTTCGGCAACAACCTAACTCTTTGACAGAAGAGAGTGTACCAGAATAATAGACTTGGTAGCACAATCATCCTTTGCTTAGTGACGGGGTTAACCAATCAAGCTAAGAATGACTCAAATGTCCTTAGAGTTCAAACAATAAGAATTGATAGAATCTCAGATTGCCACATTATTATGCACACGCATCACTCACGAGCACGAAAGCTCGAGGGAGGGTGAGTAAAGATGTGTGGAAGTATCACTTCATTAAGGGGTCATGAAACTCAGAACAACCTCTTTAGTATAAAAGGGTGTGGTACTTTAAGGTAGAACAGATAGAAGCTAATCAACGCCTCTTAATCTACAGGTTACAACGCTTTGACCTGGTCTTGGATATGACGAGGTACTGGAGTTTGTTTCTCCTGACATTTCGAAATGGTTTGTCATGATGGAACACAAGAGTATCTTACATCGGAAGACACCGATGCTCATTTACTGCTTGGTTACCAATTGGTAGACAGAGGTCGGAAAACAACAAGGGGAAAGAAGAACATGCTCTGGATAGAATCCCGAGGTGTGGATGCATAAGTTAACAACCTTCCGAAAACCAATGCATAGAAGGGGTAAGGTGTGGCAAAGTCACTAGGGTAGATACGAGACTCTCAAGAAGTACTCTTGTCGTGATCTATTTGGTTCCATTAAAGATCATCTGCCATAGCTAGTGGTAGGAGAAGTCCTTAGTTGTCACAATTAAATCGCGACAAAGGCCACAAGCTTGAAGGCTAGAATAGTAATACTAGCCATCCTGAGGTAATGTATGAACATATAGCAACAGGGGTCAAAGGAACGGATCTTGGTTTAAAGATCAGCTTCATGTACGAGATTCAAGACACCAGAATGCAGCACAATCGAGAATCTTAGGTTCAACTCCAAGGGTTAAAACCCAAGAAAAGAATTAACTACTACATGAGTGGCATAGAATACACTACAAGGTAGTAATCACGAGGTAGCTTCCAAAAGAAGAAACGACTTATGAAGTACCCAAACAAGTAAAAAGGAGGCACACAAGGCGAAAGGAAACCTCGTAACCTAGAGCAGAACACTGTGGAACCAACAATATAATATTGTAGGTCCAAAAGATTGGGAGATCATGATGGAAAGTAATCTCTCAGATGAAGCAGAGCAAGTTGCAACAAGGAATTCACAACACACACAACTCTAGAGAACTCAACACTAGGTCAACTGGCTTAGAAACGTCATGCCTAGAAGGCACCTAAGCTTTGAAAGACAAGAAGAGACATCAAAACTTTTCCAAAATCAACACCAGATAATATGACCCAGATTAAGAGCGAAACTGGATAAGGAGAAAAGAAGCATACTAGAGTTTTCACAAATACTTTTCAGCTTTGAAAATAGTTTTCACAAACACTAGAATCAACATCAACCAATAGCAAGGTTTTCCTACGGTCGGTACTGCTTTGATACCAAGAACTGTGACACCCCCGAGATCAGGGCTAAACAAATCCCAGACCTCCATCTGAAATAAGCTTAACCTTGAGCTCGAGAATATCCAGTGAAGAATTAGTAACACGACCGTGACCCTACGACACAAAAATTTATTACAGCAAGCTCATAACTGAGAAGAGAACCAAATTATTACAAGCAGTGGTCACTGACCACAAACATCAAACAACGGAAGGCAAATTATGCTATTAAGTATATCAAACTTAACAAATGGCCTAAGAGGCCTAAAGCATAACGATGACATCCCAGCCAATAGATTCCAGGCTGCCGGCCGGGAACCCCAAGCTACTCGTCGATGTCGATGTAGTACAAAACTCGTCTTCAGGTGAACACTTACTCTGCCAAAAGTATCAACACAGTAAGGGTGAGTACAGGGTGTACTCCGCAAGACTTATGGCTGGTGGAGTTGTTTTGCATAAAGCCATCTTTTGTTTATAAAACAAGAGGGAGAAGACACTCGTCTAGTCAGAGTATCTTAAAAGGGGATAAGAGAGTGACATCTCCAAAATATTGATCATCATCTTTTGATATCCACCGAATCATCATCATCTACCAACTAGGATCACTCCCTCGTACCCATGAGGAAGCATCCTTAAGCACACGTTGATCTTCCAAATTTTACGATTAGGTTATAGTTATCTATGATCTTGAGTCCGGTCGCCAAGTCGTTCATAACCGTGAAAACGACTTTTCAAAAATATTATTACCCTGCAGGGGTGTACATCTTTACCCACACGTACCAACCGACTCTTAATGCCAATCTATTAGCCCTCTTCCTTGCAAGGCTGGCAGAGGGTGGTTGGCCATGACCTTTACCTTGCTTTTGCCGAGACCATGAGTCACGCAATAAGTATGGTTCCGCCGGGTCAAATCCCGAAGCTGGTACTTAAAGATGTGAGGCGAGGTTGGTTAACAGGGGCGCCATCTACCCCAAGCAACCCGGTCCACGCTTACCTACCTGTAATGAATGCACCAACTTCACCCGGCAAATCTTTCAAAAGATTTTCTATGCATATGTCAAATGGAACGCCCGAACTATGTGACTCATGGAATCTACTAGGCAAGTTAGTTCCTCGTGAGGTTGTCCAGGACCCGTTTGGTTGCACGCTCGTCTTGGTTCCAAAGGCAAGAACTCAGGTCCTAGTGGTGGCGAGCATGGGACTACAAAAACCACATCCCACCGTGGCCTCCCATACAAGCCTTAGCATGTTTAATCTCATATCACATCTGATCTCATCTCATCACATTCTCCTGTCATACTAGATTCTCAGCATCTGATACATCATCTGGATGGACCAAAACTGACAGCTATGCATGGCTAAGCAGACACAGATATAAGCTCTAGAAGTGTACACAAGCCAAACCTAGTTATGCTAGGAGCAATGGATCAGGTAATATAAGCTCAAAGGGAGTAATGCAATAGGTAGGATACTCTATCTATTGATTAAAGACCACAGTAGAATCGTATGCAACATGGCAGAATTGAAAAGCTTTCGAAATCATAGGATTATATCATGGTGGGGCTATGCTTGCCTTTGCCTATTGATAGCAGATAAATAGATCTTCGGAAGCCTTGTACTTGACTTGATTATAGTTGGTCAAGTATTGTTCGTCGATCTTCAATCTTCGACGGTGTTGATCTCTGGCTTCGATCTAGATCTCGTATTCTACTGGGATGAAGCAAACACCCGAAAGGAAGGGAAACAATCAACACATGGCATCGATGCAATTCTCAAGCAATGATGATGATATGACAAGTTAAATTGCATTGAAATGTAACCCTAAAGCATGCTCGACAACTTAAACGGGGTTCCGAGGGGTGAAAACCTTAACTCGGGGAAACTCTGGATGTATATGAGAGGAGTTGCTAAGTTCTTCTAATTAAACTTGCTATTTATGTTGTTGAACAATTCATGATTATAGCTTAAAGAGGTAGGTTTCATTTTTCTGAACATTTTGGTATATTATACATATTTTTTTGACTTATAATTAATAAGTTATTCAATTTATAAGATTATAATTATTTCTGAAATTACTAAAAGCTGGTTAAACTTTTTACACCGCAGGCATACCTAGCCACAGTGACTGACAGAGGGGCCTGGAGCCACCATAGCAGCCACACAACAAAAAGTGGTTCAGGGGCATTTTTCACTCGGGCTGGGGCTAGCCAGAGAGGCTGAGCTATGGACCAGAGGCCACATAGGCAAGCCACGCAGGCAAAGTGGGTCCCTGGCTGGGTTTGACCACGTCTGCGTGCGCGCTGACGCATGGGTGACGTTAGGATGACATCACGCCGGTGGTGTCCTGCAGGACGGTGACGGGGACGGCGAACAACGGTGAGCGAGGCTGCGGGGTTAGGACTGATCGAACCAGCAGAGAGAGGCGAGCACGATAGGGGCGGTGTCACTGATTTTGGGTCGCCGGAGCAATGGCTCCGACGATGGCATGCGACGGAGCACGCGGACTCACGACGGGAGCGAGATTATGAGGAAGAGGGAGGGAGTAGAGGGGTGCGTGATCACCAGGAGCTCACCGCGGTTGCTGGGAAGGGGTCAATTCGGCCGGAGGAGCTTGATAGCGACGGATAGGACGACAACGAGCGACGGCCGGACTTCGGAATCGAGGCTCGATTCAGCCGATTGAGGGCACGCCAGGTTGCTTGGTTGGTCGGGGAAGAACGAGGGTGGCGAGGCGGATCTCCTAGGATAGACGGCCAGGCTCAGGACGGTCCAGAGCGAAGGCGGCATGCGGTTACCGGCGAGCTAGGGTTCGGCATCTTCTGCGTGTGAGCGCCACAGAGCAAGGGAGAGAGGGAAAAGGAGATGAGAAGAGAGGGCACGACACAGCGAGGTTCTTATCCTCTCTAGAGAGCGGCGGCGGGCATCGCGGCAGCGGCGGACGATGGTGGAGGCTCCAGCGAGCAGCTTCTCGTCGAGGAGGAAGACGACGAAGGGGTAAGCAGGCTTTGGGCTGGGATGGGCCTCAGCTGGGCCGATCCAGAAAGAGAGGGAGGGCTGCGGCCTGATTAGGTTAGAAACCTTTTTTTTGTCCAGATCTTTTTCTATTTTCTGATTACAAGATCTGTTTTGTATTTCTATTTTGAATCAGTTTTGAATTATTTCAAAAGTACCAGAAGAATTTCAAAATATATAAAATATTGTAGGAACCCCTTTAGACAATTTGGGACCCATACACTTTGATACTTTTCAGAATTCAAAACCTATTTTGAATGCTTCAAAAAGGGGGGAGATTAGGGTTTTAGGGTTTTGTCTATTTTATTCAATGCACAAATTAAATTATGATGCTCATGAATGCACAAACAAAACCCTAATAAAGATTAACTAAAACAGGGGTGTTACATCAGTGGCAGCTCATGGGGGCTCAGGCGATGGTCGGTGATGGGGGCGAACGACAAAGTCCACAACGGCGATTCTCCTGGTACTGGCGCATCCTCTTGGGGTGGCTCCAATCAACGGCGCCCTTCTCCTAGAGTAGCGGCAGGCTCCAGTGAAATTCCGGCGATGCTGCACTCTCCTTGCTCCGGGAAGAAGTGGGCACAATCAGTGAGAGGTGGGGAGTGGAATGGTATGAATAATTCGAGCGGGGGAGGCCTCTATTTATACTGCAAGGAGGGAACCCAAGGGTGCGGGCTGAGCTTGTCGGGGTCGGCGTTACAGCGAGCTACGGGCATGGATGACGGTAGGGACGGTGCGCGGTCTCCTGGTGGTCCTCAACGACTTGATGGCGCGGCAAGGGGTGGTGCGGTTCGGTTGAAACACGCGGGTGCTCTTAGAGGCACCGACGGCATTTTTGATGAAGCACGTGCGCTCCTGGTCGCACGACGGCGAACGGGGTTGTCTGGTGGTCTCCTGGGACGGTGGTGATCACGTAGACAGGCGACGAAGGCTGGCGCGGTCTGTGCGAGTGTGTCGACCGCGGTGCTCTAGCGCGCTCTCGGCATGGTCACAGATAAATGGGCACGTGCGGTTCTCTGTGGTACAATGCCTGGCAGGGGTCGAGGTCTAGACAGAGGGTGGCGGTGGATGGTGGGCTGCCTCCTGGACACGGTGGCTAGGCGCGGCCCTTGCTCAGGCTAGCTAGCCATGGTCGGCTGGCAAGGGTGCTCTCAGGTTGGCACGACATGGCGCATCGGGTAGGGGCTAGGTTGGTTCAATGCATTGGTTGGCACTAGGGAGACAGGGGTGATCAATGGTGAACAATGTTTGCAAAGATTACTGCTCAAAACAGTGAAGTTTGGCCAAGTTTGGTTTCTGTCTCCAAGTGTTTGATGAAATGGCCGCAAGAAATTCATATTTGAATTTTTGGATGAAACTTGGTGGATGCAATGTTCATATACTAGGTAGTCTCTGTATTGGATTTCTGAAGGTGCACTGGTTTGGTTGGGTTTTGAGAAATGGCGATCTTCTGATATGAACTAGATTCAGTTTTCAAATGTCATAGGATTGCCAAATGTTTCTGTGGGTTTGCAAAGTGGCCTTGGGTTCACTTTTACTTGGGCTAGCAAGGGTTGAAAATAAATGGATTTGTTTCCATTTGAAATATTAGACTAGAAACACTCAAAGTGGTCCAATGAGCAAGATTGGCAAAAATGACCATTTGCTTGTTTTGTTTGTTTTTTAATTTCTACTGATTTGATTCTGCTTGGAAATTATTTAGATGATGTTGTTTTCATCTTTAAACCAATCCTTGCCATTCATAACAATCACACAAGTCCATTCAAGCATTTATGCATTCATCACACACACAATCATAATGATTTTAATTAACAAAAGTTTTTGTTAACCCTAATTTTGGGTGATTGGAATTGATAACCTTGATTAATATTTTTGGGATGTTACAAATCTTCCTTCCTGAAACAAAATCTCGTCCCGAGATTTGAGAAAAAAACTAGGATTTAAAGAGATCTGGAAATTCTGTCCTAATGTAGTCTTCTCGCTCCCAGGTAGCTTCTTCAGTGTGGTTACTCCACTGGATCTTGAGAAACATGATACTCCAGGTCCGGGTGGTTCTGAAATCTTCCTCCAAAATATGGATGGGTACTTCGGGATACGTAAGGTCATCGTTGATCTCTATGGTTTGGTGATCAATATTCTTGAAAACTTCAGTCTTCTCCGGGACTTCCAGGCATTTGCAACGTAATGAGATATGAAACACATTATGCACGACTGACATCTCCTCCGGCAGTTCCAGTTGATACGATACTTCTCCTCGATGATTCAAAATTGTCGTGGGGATGACCACGGCAGATGCTGCAATCGGCAGCGAGTAGTAGAACATGGGGCACGGGCGGCCAGCCATCTGCGGCGCGAGATGAGGGCGGAGACACAAGGTTTTACCCAAGTTCGTCCCCCCGGAGGGTAAAGACCTACTCCTGCTAGATTGTATTATGGAGAGAGTACAAGGGGCGAGCTCGACGACTAGGCGGCGAGTCGCTTGGGTGTATGATGGAACGTATCCTCTATGCGTACCCTAGGGAGGTTTATATAGGCTCACTTTGCTAGGGTTTACAGATTACAACCGAATTATGTAAGGATTCGGAGGGTCTTTGACCTAGTCTGACTGGGCCGAGCTACGCTTCTGGGCTTCCAGCTTCCAGTCGCCTGAGTCCTCGCCAAGTCTCGATCCAGTCGCTGTCCTGCAGGCCCACTCGCTGGTGGCTTGGGCCAATAGGAAACATCCTGCTGGGCATACCCCGGTAGGCATATCCTCATTAGTAGTCCCTGAGGCCGTCGTTGATTCGTCACAGGCGTTTGTTGGCAGTCGGAGTATGCGGGTCCAATGCGGACGTCTAGTCGAATCGGCGGCGGACTCCTGAACAAAGGAACGAACTAGTCATTTTAGTCACAATAACGGCGACCAATCATATCATAGCTTGGCGAACGGGTCGGCGAGTAATTAGTCACTGTCATAGTGATCGGGTCGGGGAATCGTCGAGTCGCTGGAGGCAGCGAGTCGAGTAGACGAAGCGGGAATGTCAGCTTGGTCAAACTAGTCGTTGGGTAATCCCACGGTAATATTGGCGTAATTACCGCGTAGTAACGGCTCCCGAAAATGGCGGGTAACAACCTCTATATAAGGAGAGTGACGGGCGAAGGGGAAAATGCTTCCCTCACTTCCTCCGATCTTGCGCATTCTCGTTTCCCCATTCCTCGCAGCGACCAGAACGACTCAGAGCGATTCGCATCCCACGATCCTCCATCCGATGGCTCCTCCTACCGAACCGTGGGGCAGATCCAAGTGCACGAAGGCACTGCTAAAATCATTCGAGGAGGCGGGGATCCTCCGTGACGGGAGATGGTGCATCCCTGCGGCCGGAGAAGTAATTCCGGATCCACGTGAAGGGGAATTCATCTGCTTCACTAGTCACCTGGAGCGGGGGATCGGCTTCCCAACCTCCCTCTTCTTCCGGCGTTTCTGCACCTATTACGATATCCAACCGTCGGATCTGGGTCCGCATAGCATCGAGCAGCTCGCCATTTTTTTGGCGTTCTGTGAGCGCTACCTGGGCTGCAGGCCCTATTTTCCCGTGTGGCAAGATCTATTCCACGGGAGAATCAGCCGCGAAGAGGCAGACGGCCCAATGCTAGCCGCGGGCGGCCTGACTTTCCAGCTGAAGTCGAAGGCATCGTTCTTTGATCTAATGCTTCCCACGAAAGCAGCGAACGAATGGAAGAAGAGCTGGTTCTATGTTACCGAGTCGACTCCAGGCGACGAGGTGGCGCTTCCAAGGTACTTCGCCGACCGGCCCGAGCCGCGCTGGCTCCAAGTTACCAAACTCCTGCTGGAACAGTGGACGGTCATCGACGAGATGCTACAGACCATCTGCAATTTGAAGAAGAAAGGCCTCCAAACCATCAACCTCTACAACTGCTGGCTCGGGCGACAGCTCGTGCCCCTGGCCAGCCGTGACCACTACATGTATGGGTATACGGGCAAGGACGACCCGACGAATTCCTGGCTCGTTGAGTGGAGACTCAACCACTACACCCTGGCCCTAAAGAAGATCACCCACGCAGTGTATCTCGACGCGAAGGCCGGAGTCGCACCTTACACCGCAAGGTGCCCAGCCCCAACGGTAAGCTGTTATTCCCTTTGCACTCACAGTCGCAGTTTGTGCATTCGCGGTTGTGCTAATGTTGTTTGATTGGTGTAGTTGTTTCAAGTGGTGGAAGGGTGGCTTCCGCCCGCAAACGACTAGAATTCGAGCTCGTCCACCCAGGACGGGAGCGAGTCATTGCCCGGCAAGGGCGATGTCGAGAGTGATGGGGGTGGCAATTGCGACTATGATGATGACGAACCCGTGGAGGTTGCTGCCCCCACGGCCCGCAAGACTCGCGGGCAGCACCAGCGCGAACTCGAGGCCAGCAAGAGCCTCGAGGCCCATGACGATGACAACGTGGAGCTCCCTGAGCACACCTCACATCGTGAGGCTACACCATCGAAGAAGAAGGAGCAGGCACCGCCGAAGAAGAAGGCGAAGCCGACGAAGCCGGCGTCTCTGCCTCGGTCCGCGAGTAGCTCCGACGCTACCAGCTCGGCCGAGGAGACAGCGACGCACGCGGCCGCGGCTACTAGCGCTACCGTCATAATGGACGAAGCGCCGCTGGCGTTGTTGCCACCGATGTTTGCCCCAGTCGCTGGTTTGGCGGCCACTCTAGCCGCAGGAGCCTCGCCGCCAAGGGGGGCTCCCGCAGCGATTGCCGCGGAGGCTCCCGCCGTGGCTTCATGTTTGAAGAAACCATCAGTGTCTTGGGCACATAATGTGTTCGAGACGTGCCTCAGTCAGAAACTGGGACCAAAACTAGAAAAGCCGGCCAGCATCCGCACTGGCCTGCGATTTCTTCCGGTCGCCAAGTGAGTGCTCCTTGATCTTTTACTCATCTGCTTGCTTTGTGTTTTGATCGGAGAGCTTTATTGACAGAGTTGTTTCGAAAGACTAGAGTTAAGAAGATAGGCCACCCTTCAATGGCCAAGGTTCCACCAGTCACCACGGAGGTGCCAGTTGATCCCTCAAGGAAGAGGAAGGGCGACGAAGTCATTGCTTCCATCGAAGGCGCCAAAAGAACAAAGGGCGATGATGTCGTCACGATCTCTGACCAGCCGGTGACTGCCCCGAGCGAGCCTCCAACTGCAGTGAACATAGCTATGATGGCCACGGAGGACGCGGCGTCGCAGCATACAGTGCCTGTTGGCTCAAACGAGGCGACCGAGCCGGCCTCGAGTGGCGCAGGGGCCGCAGTGGCGACATTCCCTCGCTTTGTGGCGAAAGCCGCTGTGGCGAGTGCCTCAGTGCCGTCGAGCCAGCTTCCTGGTGTCGCCGGCATGGAGGTTGAACAACGTCGTGGCCACACTCCACTTGTGCTCGCGTCGGTGGATGAGATGGAACTTCATGGCATGCTAGGTGCCGCCATCCAGGTATGTCTAGTCCCCGAGGATCTAGCCACTGAATTTCAGTGGTCGAATTCTTAGTATTTTTGGTGTTATCCAGTTCCCGAGTGCCTAGTCGCTGAATTTCAGTGGCTGGGCACTTAGGAACTTCGTTGTCCAGTTCCCGAGTGCCTAGTCGCTGAATTTCAGCGGCTGGGCACCTTAGGAATTCCGTTGTCCAGTCCCCGAGTGCCTAGTCGCTGAATTTCAGCGGCTGGGCACTTAGGAATTTCATTGTCTAGTCCCCGAGTGCCTGGTCGCTGAATTTCAGCGGTTGGGCACTTAGGAATTGCTTGGTTGTTGACGTTGTGGTTGTTGCACAGGGCCTACAGTGCGAATCGGCCGAGCGGCTTGCTGCGAAGTGCCGCATGGAGAAGGAGCTTTTTGCCGTCCAAGAGACGAACAAGGATCTTCGAGCGGCTGCTGGTGGGTGTATACCTTAATTTGCGCTGGTCGCTAACTTTTTGCGGTGTTGACCATTTTGTTTTTGCAAACAGAGAATAGTGCGGCCGAGG
This sequence comes from Avena sativa, assembly GCA_916181665.1. Taxonomy (NCBI): domain Eukaryota; kingdom Viridiplantae; phylum Streptophyta; class Magnoliopsida; order Poales; family Poaceae; genus Avena; species Avena sativa. The sequence continues at coordinate 228,467,080 of OV702296.1, forward strand.
CTCGCTAGGGCCTTATCCCAGTCGGTGAATTGACGGTGGCTCCGTCTGCCTTGAGCGTAGCGAAGATGCGGATCGCCGAACTGGAGAGTGAGCTCAAGAAGGCGAAGGAGGAAGCGAGCTCGGCAGACGGGCGAGCCAAGGTGGCCGTCACTTCTGCTCCTGAGGAGCGGAAGGTGTCGGATGCGCTTGTCACCGGGTTGCAGAATGATTTCTCTGCTCTTCAAAGTTTCATCACGGACCTCTGCCGCCCGCTGATTGGTAGGCTTTCCTTCAGCCGATTTCCGATTGCACGTATCACGTTGTGGTTTTGGTGCTTTGCTTACTGTTTTCTTGTGCACTGCAGGCCGGGTCACTGATAATGCGGAGGAGGCGTAATCGTATGACGCGCGGCAATGCGTGACCACCCTGGTTGACTCAGCCGCGCTGTCAGCGACTTGTCTCCGAGCATATCTTCAGGATATCTCGTCGATGAAGGTGATCCCCAGCGACCTCGTCAAGGTATGGCGCTACATGGAGAAGGCCCTGTTAGTCGTTGAATTCATGACGCGGTCGGCCTTCCATCGTGGGGCAGAGACTGCGCTAAGACTTGGGCTTGTGCACTTTCCGGATGCTTTCCGGATGATTCCGACCTCGACGACGTCACGAGCGGTTACCCCTCGTCGACGGGCTCGGTCGAGATTGCTGAGGTGTTGAAGCTGATGGATCGAGCCGCGGTGGACTCCGACCGCGTTTGGGCGATGGTCGACCTCATTCCCTACCAGGAAACGATCGTCGCCCCCAATGACCCTGAGCCGAAGAACCATGACTTCAAGGTGGAGCAACCGTTCCGTGTGGCGATGGCGGGCGAGCTGACGACGTACCCGTCGAACCCTTATGTGCCTTTTATCCGCAGACGCAGGGACGGTGGCGCATCTTCATCAAAGCCTGTGGAATAGAATGTTTTGCCATTCGACGTTAGTATAGGATAACCGTGTAACTCTCCTTGTATGCGAAACAAATTTGCTTCTATGAAGGAATTCTTATTTGTGATTTGGATGTTGGTTGTGCGAGTCCCCGAGCGCGTCTGCCCTTTTTATGGGGTTTACCTCGTTTTTATATGTTGTGTGAACGGTTAGTGAGTTAGGGTCGACTCGCCATGGATCGGAAAGCCAGTCGCGTGGCGACTCCCAGGGGTGCTCTTTACTTGGCCGTTTTCCCGGGTGCGGACGGGGTCGGGTCGCCGAGTCCCCGAGCGTGGTACTTGGTTGTTCTAGTCGCAAGCCCAAGGTAGGTGAGGACTAAGTGCGTTATGTTAGGCGCGTCACTCCTGCCTGATCTGTAAGATCAGTCGCGTGGCGAGTCCTGGGCGTGCTCTCATACTTGGCGTTTTTCCCTAGCCGCTCGTCTTTGGTCTAGTGTCAATCCCCGAGCGTGGTACTTTACCGTTCGAGTCGCTGCGCCAAGGATGCGGAGGATTTGGTCGCTGTGGGAAGCGAGTGCAGTCGTCTTGGCTCGGAGAGCCAGTCGAGCTAGGCGACTCCAATGGGGCTCCGGGTTAGCTTTTTTCGTGGACGATACGAGGCCCGAGTTTTTCCAGTGCCCTCGTACCAAACTACTTGGCCGTGCCGGTCGCTTTACCAAAGGTTGACTTCTGCGAATAGCGAAACGCTATTATTACGAGCGTGAGTGGCACAAGGCACGGAGAGTAGACGCAATTTGCGGTAACCAATCTGTTTTATTTCATAGTGGGTAGGGGGTACATGTCTGGAGTTCTAAGAGTAGAACTTCCGTAGGTGGTTTACATTCCATGGCCGCTTGACGTCGAGTTTTCCGTCGCCTCGGACGTCGGTGAGGTAGTAGGCGTCGTTGCCCAGGACTCGCCCGATAGCGAATGGTCCCTCCCAAGGGGGTGAGAGCTTGTCCATGCCTTTCTTGTCCTGGATTAGGCGCGGTACCAGGTCGCCTTCCTGGAAAGTGCGAGTCCGTCTTGGCACGCGGAGACCTTCCTGGTAGATGGCGGTGCGGGAGCGAGCTAGGTCGATGGCGGTGGAGCCCTTGCTGGTAGATGGCGGTGCGGGAGCGAGCTAGGTCGCGAGCTTCATCAAGCTGGTCGACTCCATCTTGGCACGCGAGCTCGTTGTCGGCCTCCATGTAGTTGACCACCCTAGGTGAATCATGCTCGAGGCACCGTACACCATGAAGAAGGGGGTGAACCCTGTCGAACTGTTGACGGAGGTGCGGATTCCCCAAATGACAGAGGGGAGTTCTTCGACCCAGCACCCGGCGGTACGCTCGAGTGGGACTTGTAGTCGTGGCTTCAGGCCATGGAGGATGCTCTGATTGGCGCGTTCTGCCTGGCCATTGGACTCCGGGTGAGCGACTGAGGCGAGGTCGAGTCGGATGTTGTGCTCCTCGCAGAACACGGCCATGGCTCCCTTGGTGAAATTGGTGCCGTTGTCCGTGATGATGCTGTTTGGGAACCAATAGCGATAGATGAGCTTGCGTAGGAACTTTGTGGCGGTCTTCCCGTCGCACTTGTGGACTGGCTTGGCCTCCACCCATTTTGTGAATTTGTCGACTACGACTAGGAGGTGGGTGAAGCCAGAGGGGGCCTTCTTTAAGGGGCCTACCATGTCCATTCCCCACATGGCGAACGGCCAGGTGACGTGGATTGTCTTGAGCGTAGAGCTCGGTACGTGAGTCTGGTTGGCGTATTTCTGGCATCTGACACACCGCTGGACAATGTAGACAGCGTCTGCGTGTGTGGTGAGCCAGTAGAAGCCATGTCGCATGGCCTTTGCGACCAGAGAGTGGGCGCCGGCGTGGTGGCCGCAGTCGCCAGAGTGGATGTCTTGGAGGATTTTACGTCCTTCAGCGGGTTGGACGCAGCGTTGGAACACGTCGGTCACGCTGCGCTTGTGGAGCTCGCCCTTGATGATGATGAAGGATTTGCAGTGGCGTGCTATCATCTGGGCCTCCGTTTAGAAAAGTGGGTAGGGTGCCTCCCTCCAGGTAAGCGATGTATGGCGCGGTCCAGTCGCTTGGCTCGGCAATTAGTGCGACCAGGGCTACTTCTGGTTGCAGCGGGATTTCGATGTTGATCTCCCTTGGGGGAGAGTCGGAGGGCTTGGTGATAGTGTCAAGGAAGACGCCGGCGGGTGGTGCGAGTCGAGCCGAGCCGATGCGAGAGAGTGCGTCGGCCTCCTCGTTTTTTCTCCTGTTGATCCACTCGACGGAGTAGCCTGCGAAGTGTCCTCCCAGCTGGTCCACTGCTTTGCAGTATGCCACCATGGTGGGGGAGACGGCGTCGCAGGTGCCGTCGACTTGCCCAGCCACAAGGTCGGAGTCTCCATATCAGCGCAGGCGATTGATGTTCATCTCCTTGGCTGCCCTCATGCCGTGGAGTAGCGCCTCGTACTCGGCCATGTTGTTGGTGCAGGGGGTGAAGTCGAGGTAAAGGACGTAGCGGAGCTTGTTGCCCTTCGGAGATGTTAGCATGATCCCCGCTCCTGCACCGTCTGCGTTCTTGGAGCCGTCGAAGTGTAGGATCTAGTAATGGAGGTATGGCAGCTTCTCTGACTGCTGGGCCTCCTCCCAGTCGGCGAGGAAATCTGGGAGAGCCTGCGATTTGATCGCCTTGCGCGACTCGTACTTGATGTTGTGGACGCCGATCTCGACGGCCCACATGGCGACTCGCCCAGTCTCCTCGCGGTTGCGGATGATGTCCTGCAATGGTGCTGAGGAGACGACCGTTATTGGGTGCTCCTGGAAGTAGTGCGGCAGTCGCCGCTGTCCCCTGAATACCGCGTATACCAATTTCTGGTATTGCGGGTAGCGCTGGCACGACTCGGTAAGGACTTCGCTGATGTAGTATACGGGTCTCTGCACCGGGTGTTCCTTCCCTTCTGCTGGCCGTTCGACAACCATGATGGCGCTGACGACGTGCTCGGAAGCCGCAACATGACCAGCATGGGCTCCTTGTCGACGGGGGCGGCGAGCAGCACCTCCTTGAGAGTGTGGAGCGCGTCGTCTGCCTCCTTGTCCCACTGGAAGGTGGGGTTCTTGCGCATTAGGCGATAGAGAGGCATCGCCTTCTCGCCTAGCCGGAGGATGAAGCGACTGAGAGCCGCGACTCGCCCGGCCAACTTCTGGACGTCGCGCAAGCACTCGGGTCTACCGAGTCGGGCGATCATGTTGATCTTGGCGGGGTTCGCCTTGATCCTGCGCTTGGAGACGACGTATCCTAGTAGCTATCCAGTAGGTACACCGAAGGTGCATTTTCCTGGGTTTAGTTTTATCTTGTACCTTCGTAGGTTGGCAAAGGTTTCTGCCAGGTCGGCGAGTAGATCACCTTGGCGAGTGGATTTCACCACCACATCGTCGATGTACATGTGGATATTGCGGCCAATTTGGCTCGCAAGGCACTCCTGCATGCACCTCTGGTAGGTCGCCCCGGCGTTTTTGAGGCCGAAGGTCATGGCAGTGTAGCAGAAGGCTCCAAATGGCGTGATGAACACCGTCTTCTCTTCGTCCTCGACGGCCATTTTGATCTGGTTGTACCCAGAGTAGGCGTCGAGGAAGCATAGCGACTCTGAGCCCGCGGTTGAATCGATGATTTCGTCGATCTACGAGAGGACGAATTGCTCCTTTGGGTAGGCGCTGTTTAAGTTTGTGTAATCGATACACATTTCTCCAGGTCCCGTTTTTATTCTCGACCAGGACTGGGTTTGCCAGCCACTTGGAGTATTTGATTGGCTGAATGAAGCCTGCAGCGAATAGGCGCTACACCTCATCGGCGATTGCTCGGCAGCGCTCTTCATTGAAGGGCCGCAACGACTGCTTGACAGGTCGCACTTTGGGGTCGGCGTTGAGTTTGTGCTCAGCGAGTTCCCTCGGGATACCAGGCATGTCGGATGGCTTCCATGCGAAGATGTCCCGATTCTCACGTAGGAACTCGATGAGCGTGCCTTCCTATGCTAGGCTCATGCCCGTCCCGATCATCACCGTCTGGCTGGAGTCGCCTGGGACTGGCTCGATGGTGCGGCTGTGTGTCGTTGCCTCGAAGGCGGCGGAGATGCCACCCTCCGAATTGGGCTTCTTGAGTATGGTGGGGTCGTCATTGTTGACCCCACTCGCATACTTGGTGAGCTCCTCGGCGTGGTTGGCCTCCGCCGCGATGACAGCATCAGCGAGTTCGGCGCCTTTGGCCTCGCATTCTGCGGCCATGTCGGGGTCGTCATGGACAGTGATGATGCCACATGGCCCGGGTAGCTTCATCGCATTGTATGCGTAGTGGGGCGCTGCCATGAATTTGGCGAACGCCTAGCACCCTAGGACGTAGTGGTAGGGGCTGTTGAACGGCACCAGCTCGAAAATGATCCGCTCGGTGTGGAAGTTTGCTGGTGTGCCGAAGGTGACTGGCAGCGTCAACTTGCCGATTGGGTACGCCTTCCGACCGGGGACGATGCCGTGGAAGGTGGTGTAGGTCATCTCGATCATCGACTGTGGGAGCCGCAGTCGCCTGAACGTGTCCAGGTACAGGATGTTGATGGAGCTGCCGCCATCCATCAGCATTTTGGGGAGCTAGTAGTCCCCCACCTTGGGCTTGACCACTAAGGCGACTCGGCCCGCATATTCGATCCGTGGCGAGTGGTCCTCGTGGCTCCAGGTGATTGGTTGCTCAGACCAGTTGAGGTACTGGGGGGTGTCTATCTGGGACACCGCGTTGACGGCGAAGACGCGGGTGATGACCTTCTTCTCGCGCTTCGTGTTGAAGCCAGTGAAGGTGTGGAGCGAGCCGGCGACGCTGCCGAACTTTCCGCCGTTTGGAGGGTTGTTGTCGGGGTCTTCCCGTGCGCGCGCCGTGCCTTCTCGATCTCCTTAAGAGAGTGGCAATCGGTGACCGTGTGTGTGGCGGGCTTCCCTTCCCTGCTATGAAACACATAGGGTTGGTTGAGGAGAGCCGTGGGATCGAACCTCGGCTTTGCCTTGTAGTTGCCACCGTCGCGGCACTGGCCTCCGTCGCGGCAGAAGCTCTTCGGTTCGCGTGGCGCGTATCCGGCATTGGCGACGAAGTCGATTCGCCCGTCACCGTGGTGTTTGCCGATGAGGCGAGTGTTGATGTAGCGTAGCTCGGGTTGCCTCCCGTTGTCATGGCCGCTCGTGCGACGATTTCCTCCCGACTCGTCGTCGGTTTCTTGGTTTGGGTCCTCCTCCACGTACCGCTTTGCGATCTCCAGGAGGTCCGGTATGTTGTCGAGTGTCCTGTACACTCGCTTGAGCTTGGCGACCAGGGGCTCGTAGCGGCACGATGTCTTGAAGCAGTGGATCACGGTGTCCGGGTGGATTCCGGCCGTGTTATACCATAGGTCTTGCCACCGTTGGACCCAACTACGGGTCGACTCGCAGGGTCCCTGGACGCATCGCTCCAGGTCCTCGATTGTGGTTGCGCGGAACCCTCGAAATGCCTGAAAAAGGCGTCGCGCATTTCCTCCTAGGAGTCGATGCTATCCGTAGGGAGGGTGTTAATCCACTACCTCCACGCTCCCTCCATCATCAGGGGAAGGTAGAGGGAGGCGAGTAGATCAGTGTGGCCGACGATCCCCATCGCCAGGAGGTAAGTATCCAACCACACGGACGGATCGTACGAGGGGTCATACTTCTCGATCTCCTTCGGCACTTTGATGTTCGCCGGGTATCTTTCTCCTTGGATCATCGGTCCGAAGAACTGCGGTCCGACTCAGCTCAACGATCCCCTTGGTTCGCCGTTGTGGCGGTTGATGAGGGTATGCCTCAGGTCGTCGGGCTGGCATGTGCGCCAGCTCTGGTTGTTGATGATGTGGGTGCGTGTGTCGACGGGCTGCCCGTTGGTGGCGACGAAGTCGTTCGCCGGCCGTGGGTCGTTGGTGGAGAGTGCCGCGTTCGCGGGTCGGTGTTGGAGCTGCAGGGGCTCGGGTGGTGGGCAGTTGAGGGTATTCGCCTCCATTGGGCGGCCGCTCGAGGCCGCCCTGCTGCCTGATGAATGCGAGTACATCCGACCCTGTGAGTCGGCGCCCGCGTTTTGTTGCTCGACTGCTTTGGCGAGCAGAGCCTTGGCGTACTGGATCTGTAGGGCGCCTTCCCCGGTGACTTGGATGGTGTCGACTGCTGCTCGGCTCGCGACGACATTTTCCATTGGGGTGGAGAACAGCGGGAGGACATTCGCATCTCGCTGTCGTGAGGAGACCACGATCTTTGGTTGGTCCCTAGGGGGCACGCGGTTGGGTGGCGGCTCGGGCCAATAGGAAACGTCCTGCTGGGCATACCCGGTAGGCATATCCCCATCAAAAATCTTGAAGGGTCCAATATATCTGGGGGCTAACTTTCCTTTGAGTTGGAAACGTTGCATTCCCTTCAAATGTGACACTTTGAGATACACAAAATCTCCGATATGGAAGGCTAGGTCTCGACGTATCTTGTCAGTGTAACTCTTCTATCTGGATTGGGCAGTTTTGAGGTTCTCATGTATCTTGTGAACTTTCTCTTCTGCTTCTCGTAGGATGTCGGGTCCGAAAATATGACTCTCTCCTACTTCCGACCAATTCAAAGGGGTACGACACTTCCTTCCATACATGAATTCAAATGGGGCCATCTGTAAACTGGCTTGATAACTATTGTTGTATGAAAATTCTGCGAAAGGTAGAAAATCTACCCATTTAGATCCATATTCTAACACACAATCTCTCAACATATCTTCGAGTATTTGATTTACTTGCTCCATTTGTCCATCAATCTGATGGTGATAAGCTGTGCTCAAATCTAGTTTGGTTTCTAATCCTTCTTGGACTTTCTTCCAAAACTTCGAGGTAAACTGGGTTCCTCGATCTGACACAATGTTCTTGGGGACTCCATGTAAAATGACTATTCTAGAAATGTACAACTCTGCTAGTTTCGATCTATGATAGGTGGTCTTGACAGGTAAGAAATGGGCGACTTTGGACAGTCTATATACTATGACCCAAATAGAGTCATTTCCCCTACTAGATGTAGGCAGTCCAGTGATAAAATACATTCCAACTAAATCCCATTTCCATTCTGGAATCTGCAATGTTTGCAACAGTACTGCGGGTCTCTGATGTCCCGCCTTAACTCTCTGACAAATGTCACACTTGGCTATGTGGCTTCCGATTTCTCTCTTCATCTTATGCCACCAATATTTATCCTTCAAATCCTAATACATCTTGGTTCCTCCGGGGTGGATAGAATAAAAAGTATCATGGGATTCTTTCAAAATATATCTGAATCTGCAAGCACACATATACGTCCTTTGTACCAAAAAACTCCTTCTTCATCTTCGGTGAATCCGGGTACTTTCCCTGTACCGATACGTTGTTTGATTCCGTCGACACTAGCATTTCCATTCTGCGCCTCCTTGATCTGACTGTCCAAAGTGGGTTGAAGTTCTATGCTAGCCAAAAATCCTTCACTTACTAATTCCATTCTAAAATCTTCTAACTCCTTGTGCAAACTTGGTTGCTCTTTTAGAATCATGGAGTTCAAGCGACACGGCATTCTGCTAAGGCCATCTTCTACCACATTGGCTTTACCAGGGTGATAGTGAATGTCCAGATCATAGTCCTTGATTAGCTCTATCCATCTCCTTTGCCTCATATTCAGCTCCTTCTTAGTGAAAATATACTTCAGACTCTTGTGATCCGAATAAATTTCATAATGGTTACCCATAAGGTAATGCCGCCATGTCTTGAAGGCTAAAACTATGGCTGCTAGTTCAAGGTCATGGGTAGGATAATTCTGCTCATGTTGCTTCAGTTGTCGGGATAGATATGATATGACTTTGACCTCTTGCATAAGCACACATCCGAGACCGGTCTTGGATGCGTCACAATACACATCAAAAGGCTTCATGATATCTGGCATGATCACGATTGGGGCTGAGATCAATCTCTTCTTAAGCTCTTGAAAACTTGCTTCACATTTGTTTGTCCATTCAAACTTCTTATCTTTCTTTAACAATTGGGTCATGGGTCTTGCGATACTCGAGAATCCTTCTACGAACTTGCGGTAATATACCGCTAATCCGAGAAATGCACGAACTTGGGTTTTAGTGGTTGGGCTTTCCATTCTTCCACATCCTTGACCTTGGCAAGGTCAACGACAATTCCTCCAGATGACACAATATGTCTGAGGAATCCTACTTCCTATAACCAGAATTCACATTTGCTGAACTTGGCATACAACTGATGCTCCCTAAGGGTTCCAAGGATGGTCCTCAGGTGTAGCTCATGTTCTTCTTCTGATTTGGAATAGATCAGAATGTCATCGATGAAGACAATGACAAACTTATCTAGGAAGTCCATAAAAATCTTATTCATCACGTTCATAAAATAAGCGGGGGCATTGTTTAATTCAAAATACATGACAGTGTACTCATACAGGGTCTTTGGAATATCCTCTGGGCGAATCATGAATTGATGATAACCAGTTCCAAGATCAATCTTAGAAAACACTTTGGCACTAGTCAACTGGTCAAACAGGTCTTCTATCTTTGGAAGTGGGTACTTGTTCTTGATGGTGACATCATTCAGCTTTCGATAATCCGTACATAAATGGTTGCCTCCATCTTTCTTGTCCACAAACAAGACATGTGATCTCCATGGCGACGCACTTGGTTGAATCAATCCTATCTCCAGCATAGCATCCAGTTGCTTCTTCAGCTCCACTAATTCAGATGGGTTCATACTATACGGTCTCTGGGCTCTGGTTCAGGTTCCAGGGATTAGTTCAATGATAAACTAGATATCCCGATCTGGGGGCATACCGGGGAAAACATCTAGAAATACGTCGGGGTATTCATAGACTACTCTGACTTGGTCAATGGTTGGTTGGGCTAGACTCTTGTTGCACTTGAATTGACAAGGCAAGGTTTTAGATACATGCTCTACTAATATTCCGGTTGTACTGGTCTTGGTTATGGATTTCTTGGCATAGTCGATTAATCCCTTATGTTTCGACATCCAATCCATTCCTAGTACTACTTCTAAACCTTTAGTTCCAATTACTATTAGATTAGCATAAAAATCTATGCCATGGATTCTGATAGGTATGGCCTTCCAAATTTGTCTAGCTTTGGTGGTTGAACCAGGTATTTGAACTATCATAACATGCTTCAATTTTGTTGGTTGAATCTTACTAGTGCATGCAAATTCTTTGGTAACAAACGAGTGCGATGCTCCAGAATCAAACAACACTCTTGCAAGTAGTGAGTTAATAGAAAACATAACCAGCACGACATCTGGCGCTTCTTGGGCTTCTTCAGCATTCATGTGAAACAGACTGGCATTGCGGTTGAGTGAATTCCCTAGGGAAAATCTTCTTCCAGGCTGAACACGGTGCTGCTGCTGAGCTGGGGCATTCACATTGGGGGCTGCTGCAAGCTTCTTGGGGCACTCATTGGAATACTGACCCTTGGTTCCACATTCATAACAAGTCACCTGATACTTGTCCTTTCCTGCAACAGACACAACATTGCTTCCAGTCCTTGGGGCAGTATTGGTGTTGTTGGTGACATTGTTGTTATTGAACTTGGGCGGTGCACGATTGAAATTGTTGGAGCTGTCAGGGTTGTTGTTGTGGTTTCTGTCGGGCCTTGGGTTTCCTCCTCCACGGTTGGGATAGGTTGGGCGGTTCATCGGGGTTATATTGTTCCTAGGGGCAAATCCTGCAGACGGGTTGGGGCGATACTTTGGGGTATGGTGGGTTCCTGGTTAATTCATCATTCGACGCATGCGGTTCTTGTTGGCTTGGTTGATCTTTCCTTCCATCTAACTGGAAGAATCCACTAAGGCTTCAATGTCAGCAAATGGAATGTTGACCAATACCATCTGCATCTCATCATGCAAACCGTTCAAGTATCTCTCCTTCTTAGCTTCAGTGTCAATCTCATCGGGTGCATACCTAGCTAAGGACAGAAATTGTCATGGTACTCAACTACGGTCATCCCCCCTTGCTTCAATTCTCTGAATTCATCTATCATCCTCTTGATCAAACTCGGTAGCATATGGGTTCTGCTAAACTTGAGCTTGAATTCATCCCAAGTCATCATTTCTCCTCCAGTCATGGCGCGAACGCTGTTCCACCAAGCTATTGCATCTCCTACCAGATAGTGGGTGGCAAACAGTACTTTATCGTTGGCCTCCACTCCTGCGACTTCTAAGTTGTTCTCCATGGTCTGCAGCCAACCATCTGCATCTAAGGGCTCTTCAAACTTACTAAATATGGGTGGATTGGTGTTCTGAAAGTTCTTGAGCATGGATCCATTGTTGTCCTGGTTTCCATGGCCTTGGTTGTTGTTGGCCATCTGAGCTATGTGTTGAAGAGTGGCTAGGTTGGCTTGACATTCAGCTCTTTCAGCTTCGCGTTCAGAAACCAACATTTGCAAGATCTGCAACATCGGGTCCGGGGATGAACTGCTTCCTCAGCGAGGCATCTGAAGCTTGAGATAGATCATGATAAAAGAGGGAAATTTCTAAGGTTCATGGATTTTGTTTTTGAAAAGTTTTTGAAGTTTGAATTAGATTTTTCTAGCAACTTGCTTTTCATTCATTCATAGAACACAATACAAACACACACCACAACAAGGAAACAGATGGTTTTAAGAACCATTCTATGAAATTACGATATAGTGGGACCGGATACAACTCACTAACGCTAGTGATCAAGTGCTAATACTCTTCAGAATTGGTGGCTTCATCATCCTCATCATCATCAATGAAGGAAAATTCATCCTCATCGGTGAAGAAGTCCATGGCTTGATCCTCCAGAAAGTCATCATCATCACTAAGGTAAGAGTCGGGGTCTCCACGGATATCTTCCCCTGCATTCTCCCTCTCCTCAATCTGCATGTCCCTCTCGTGGATGGTCTCCTTAAAGTCTGTTATCTTGTGCCGAAGGCGAGCAATAATACGCTCCTTCTTGTCAAGCTGACGGCAACGAGACTGGCGATCCTTCACAAGCATGGCAATGGTCAGGTCCTTCTTGACGGCGATGGCGTAGTTGTGGTTGGCGTAGGAATGGGCATTGTCCAACTCCTTCTGCCGGTCATACATCATGAAGCTAAGATGGTCCACTTGATGCTTCAACTCAGGGTGACGTGGTACCTCCAGCGGTTATCCCAAAGTGGGTGCCCTTGATCTGATTGATACTCTGCCCACACAGACGGGCAAGAGCTTCCTTCATGGTCCTGGCAAGTCCATCGAGCCAGTTGTTCTCCCTTAAGGTGAACTGGACTCCCTCTAAGGTGGGGGCTTCAATCATCCCTCGGAGACTTGCAACAATCAGCCATTGCAATTCTCCTCCTTCCTGATCTTGAGCTGAGCTCCAAAGAACTCGGGGTGCGGCGCTCCAAAAGTTCCGAAAGCTAGTCCAAGTCACGCTCAAAGATGAGATCTCCTCCATTCCCCAACTGACAGAACTTGCTATACTTCACGTCCATCTATAAGAATGTAGGATGAGTAAGTTAGTAGAGTGATAAAGTGTGTCAAATTTTATGTACGTTTGCAAGAATTTTTGGAGGAACGTGAATTTTCATGAAAGAATTTAAATGGTAAGAATGAGAATAGGTTTTCATAAATACTCACTTCTTTTTTTTGGAAACTAAGTTTTTGATTCAAGTTTCCATTGTAAACTAGGGTCTCCTATGGTCAGGATGGCTCTGATACCAACTTGTCAACACCCGGATTTTTAATCCCATATGACTGTTATGCCATAGATGGCAATTCCAGGATTACCATTTTTGCGAGACATAACAGATTGGATATCACAGTACATCATCCATTACAAACCATAATAAGGTCTTACAACAAATAAATGATGTCATGATCTAGTATTAGTACATTCAAGCAGCGGAATAATATAATAATTATAGCATGGGCGAGGCTCCATCTTCATGGTCACAGGCAATGCTGACGATGGGAGATGATCCTAGTTATCGTAACCTTCCTGCAGTCCATCCTCCTAATAGTCCTCTTCATAGTCTGGCCACGGGAATAGCCAGGGACAAAGCCATGAGTACTCTTTAAGTACTCACAAACTAACACTAAAAGGAAAATGGTTTGAGTAGGAATGCTTAGCTCTAGGTTGTTTTGCAAAAATCCTGGTTTATCTCTAACTGAGTTTAGAAGCAAATAAAACTAGTTTAAGGTTTTAAAACACCTAAGTGGGCACTCGGTTTTCACTTTCACGACCCTGTTGTGGTCAAGTCAAAGTCACGATTCATTTCACAATTCATTTTGAAAACATCTTATGATGGAATAGTATGGCCACTCCAACTGTCCATAACCGCGGACGCGGCTATTCGAATAGTTTGAAACTCTGCAGAGGTGGTACACTTTCACCACAACATTCGATACATCCGTCAGGAACAATCCTGAATTCACCATACATAGTATGCGGATAATCAATCCTTACCTTTCACTTACACACCCTAGTATAGGCACCTCTCCTATGAGTTTGGCCTCCCAACCATAAACATCTGTCATCTTGGGAACCGCACAGGTGGTCAATCTTCACGAGGTAGCCTCAGCTCAAACCTCGGCCGCAAGGGAACCCATACTAAGGTATATAAACTTCCAGTCAAGCCCTACCCAAATTTGGGTATTGTGGTTGTATGGTAAAATTGGAATGGTATCGCATCCAGACAACCATAAGTTTTATAAAGGGATAAGGCTCATACCTCAACATTTTCATCATCAAAATCATCTGGTGTTCAAGAGGACATGTCAAAAAATTTCATTAGAATGACTCATCATTCTAAGGTTTTCATAATCATTTGCACCAAGTGTTCCCATCTAAAGTGATCAAGTTTTATGCTTATCACTAGCAACTAAAGTCGGGGGTAAACACTAATGAGGGGTGGTAAACAAGTGTGACTTATCTAAGTTCAATCTCATGCCTCAGGATGACATATAGATCTATCTATCTTAGGCCAAGTTTTATGCTCTTTATGCTACCTCTAATATCTTTCCAAAATCTACAAGTCACTAAGTAAACATAAATAAAAAGCTTTGATAAAGAAATAAAAGAATCAAGCTTGCAAGTAAAACTGGGATTTGGTGTAATAAAAGGGGGTATACTCACATATGCCTAAGGCATCTAGTTTGCATAATCCACTTGTAGTGTTAGGCTTGCAAAGTTGAAAGTGTAATATTGCATAGGTAACATGCAAGTGGTAGTTTGCCTTGTGCAATGTAGTGGTTGAAGTTCTCCTCGGCTTCTTCCTTGTAGTAATCTCCTTCCTCTTCGTATCCTTGGTCGGTACTAGCGTCTATAAATAAATATGAGGTACACAATCACCAAACAATACTTAATTACTTCTATTTATTACACCAGGGTTTTCACTAGATGATTTAGCATCATCACACTCATCAAATTTAAGGCACTAATTTCATTTATTTTCTTTTAGAAAAGTAATTTCTACCCATTGAAAAACTACTTAAGCTTTAATATTTTCCAACTAAAACATGGGATCATGTTGACACATGTCATCACCACATATTTCAGTACGTGGGAATGTGATTTAAAGTGGTGTCACTATTTAATAAGGTTTAACCTTTTTATTTTAATTAATAAAAGTAACTAGAAATGCCTATGGGGCATTCTTTTATTACTTGTCCATTATTACTGCAAGTAAACCTAGATATTTTTATATATTCAGAAAGGTCTTATCAAATGTGATTTTTGAGAGTTGGAATCAACTCAAAAGATTTTATGTTTGAATTTTGAAAAATGTTTGAATGCAGAAAAGTCTCTGCCTTGTTATTTTTACTATAGGTGACCTGTAATTCCAAATGGTTTGAAATCAACGGGCTTGGATTAAGTATTTCAATTCCTTTCTAACAAAATTGGTTTCATGTAATTTGGTTTAGTGAATGTCTCTGAAATAATTTTTAAATCTACTGCCAGAACTATGTTTGAAACTAAAATAAAAAATCTAAATTTAAACTACTGGGTCACACGGGAGTGCTAACTGGGCCGGCCCACTGCGCACAGCACGCGCACGAGCGGTTTAAGTGGTTGTCCCACTAGTCAGTGACACAGGGGGTGCGAAGGGGTACGGGGCTATTACAACCGTAGGATTAGATGTGAGATCTACGACTAAGGGTCGCCGTCCACATCTGAACGGAACGCGATGAGCACAAACCCTAGCACGGCTAGTGGGGGTCTGTGGCGGCTCACTGGGGCTCAGGCGATGGTCGGCGATACGGGTGAACGACGAAGTCGACGACAGCGATCCTCCTGGTACTGGTGGCTCCTCCTGGGGTGGCTCCAATCAATGGCGCCCTTCTCCTCCAGCAGCGGCAAGCTTCAGCGAAATTCTGATGATGCTGCTCGCCTTGCTCCAGAAAGAAGTAGGCACAGTCAATGAGAGGTGGGGAGTATAATGGTGTGAATAAATCGAATGGGGAAGGTCTCTATTTATAGTACGACGAGGGAGCCGAAGGGTGCGGGCTGAGCTCGTAGGGGTCGGCTTCACATAAAGCTAACGGCATGGCCGAAGGTAGAGGACGGTGCGTGGTTTCTTGGCGAAGCTCAACAGCCTGATGGCGAGGCGTGGGGCGGTGCGGTTCGATCGGAACACGTCGACATTCTGGGCGACACCGACGGTGGTTTTAATGGGGCACAACGGCTACGGGTCGCGTGACGGCGAACAGGTTGTCTGGGTGGTTCCTGGGGTGGTGATGATCACGTACGCGGGCGGGGAAAGCGGGGCGCGGTCTGTGCAAGTGTGTCGAGCGCGGCGCTCTCGCGTGCTCTAGACATGGTCATAGATAAATGAGCGCGGGCGTTCTGTGTGGTCCAGTGGCTGGCAGGGCTCGAGGGCTGGACAGGGGGTGGCGTGTTTGCTAGACATGGTGTCTAGGCTTGGTGCTTGCTCTGGCTAGCTAGCCATGGTCGACTGGCAAGGGTGCTCTCGGGTTGGCACGGCATGTGTAGTGGTATTGCCGATGAGTACGCCATGGAGGGGTCCTCACAGAGTGTGTTTAGAGACGAGGGGGAAGGCGAAGGGTTGACGGGTACGAGGTTACACAGCTTACCCAGGTTCAGATCCCACGATGGTGGCCGAATCCTACTCCTGCTATAAATCACTATAATGGCACTACACCGAGTTACAAGGATTGGTTCGCTGTGTGCGAGTACGAGTTGTACGTCTAAAGTTATCTGCCCTAAAGGCTCCCATAGTCCCGACTTATATAGTCGCCAGGTCCTAGGGTTATAGGGAAAAGTCCTAGCTGGACAGGTTACAGAGTCCTACACTGCTTACACCTAGTCTGGCGTGTCTTGCACTCCAAGGCTCCGGGTACGTTGGTGACTCCTCCGTAGCCTTCCTTTATCCGGCATGGGCCTCCCTTCTGGATCCATCTAACTAGGACGCCCAGCAGGCCATAGGCCATGCTACCAACTGTGGGCCACCCGGGTTATCCGGATAGGAGACATGCTATGAGGATACCCATATAGCATATCCCCAACAGTAGCCCCCGGAGAACTCCGAGATATTGCGCCGTCTTGCCTCTTCAGGTTGAATGCTCCGTCTAGATGGATGTCAGCAAATTGTCAAGCAATATCTCGTAGTTCTCCCAAGAACCCTGCAAGGTTTTCTCCATCTTTAACTTGTAAGTCGGAGAATTGCTGAATCTTCTATCATACTCTTCCTTAGCCGGATTTGATCCGTCCATGCCAGAATATTCCGACGTGATGGTTCACCTGCTAGTGACATCTAGGACAACATAGACATAGGTCAGCGACGCCTCGTAACTCACACATGCAGAGAACACAATCATGTCAGTTTTTCCCGTGCGAGAGATACGAACAGTTTGCAGCGACGGTTGGGAACGTGGCAAAATTTCAACGCGCCGACCATTCGATCATCTTGCGCGAATCTTGACGCCAGCGGTTATAAATTGTAACTACGATGGATTTTTACTTCTCACCTCATTCTCCACCTGCGTCGTCTTCTTCCTCCAGCGAGCACCTCCTCGAGCTCTCCGCACGCACACGAAAAAACCCTAGCCTCCCCATCCTTCCAGTCACCACTTTTCCTCTCTAATGGCAAGCAACAGCTCTGGTCCCTCCATGGTGGCGTCGGGCGATGCCGCGGCAAAGCCGGCGAGCACCGTCCATGTTCTCCCAGAGGGTCTGGTGCTGCCCAAGTCCGCGGTGGTCGAATCCACCGGCGACGACCACAATCCAGCAGCGCTAGAGCTGCTGGAAGAGGAAAGCGATTCCCACAAAGGGGACTGGCGTGGCTCGGACATCATGGACCGCGACATCAAGGAGTTGCTCGTCGAGATCTACCTCCCTATGACAGAGGGGTTTGTCTGGTGGGCGGTGCCGGACGGCGAGGTCACCCCTTCTCCCCAAGCCGGAGAGAAGGTGTACATCAAGGCCCAACCGGTACGCGGCGTTTCCTTGCCCATCTCCAATTTCTTTCTGGCTATCCTTAGCCATTACCGATTACATCCCCAGAACCTCTCCCCCAATAGCATCCTCGCGCTTAGAAACTACACGGCGCTCTGTGAGGGTTACTTAGGGATTAGGCCTAGGCTAGATCTCTTTATTTATTAGGCCTAGGCTTAGGTGATCTATCCTGCTCCAGAAGGGTCTTCGTGATGGCGAGATTAAGGAGAGGAATGGGCATCACCTGCCTGCCTTCGTTGTCAATGTATGGCTTTGCTTGTGGCGGCTTCGAGGGGGTCCATCCTAGGTTTCTCCGTACACCAGGATCATTGATGATGCGAGCCGGATCTTTCTTAGCCTTCTGATGTTGGAGCAGAGTTTTATACTCGGCCTCCATGGCTCTAGATTTTTCTATTAACTTCTGCATGTTGGCCAGATCTCGATCTAGCTTGGCGCCTTGCCCCGCGATGGCCTGCGCCTCCTCCAAAAGCTTATTGCGCTTCTCATCAAGCTGGACAACGCTCCAGATATGAGCTATAGACATAGGCTCGACGAGCAGGTTGTCGTACATCACTCTATCAGCCGGAGTAATTTGGGCAGCAGCAGATGCAGATGCTGGAGGCGGCGGGTTTGCGGTGTTGTTGTTACTCGGACCGATGTTGAGTTCCTGTGGCTTCTGCACTGGGTTAGGCGGAGGGGGCATGGCCTTTACACGATCCTTGTCGGCAGCAATAGGTGGTCCCTTCCCCTTGACCAGCGCTTTAGGCGAAGCTTGTCCAGGTTGGTCTTCTTCCATCACGGTCCCAATGGCGACGAACACCTCTCGGGACATGACGGCCTTGTCGGCCTGCTCGTCGCATTGGAAATCCTCCTCCATCTCCTGCACATCAGAGTCTAGCTTATCCGGGCTGAAGTCTATCTCCTCCGAGTAGGCGCTGATGTCGGTGTAGAGAACGTCAAGCACGGAGTCGAAGGGTGCCGGGGCTTCCTCGACGATGGGCGGTGGAGGTGCGATAGCGGCAATGGTGACTGGAGGTGGTGGTACCACTGCAGCGATGACGACAGGAGGCGGTGGCGGTGTCGCGGAGACTACAACCGAAGGCTGTGGCTGAGGCGGAGGGGCTCCACCAACAAGCGCGAGTTCTGTTTGAGATTCTTCCTCGGCCGCCACGTAACTGTTGACGATGTTCACCATGCTCTCAAAAGTGAGGCGTCCCTAAGACTGTTGCCGCCTCAGCATATGCTAGAGAAGCATGCCTTGGTCCAGTCCTTCCACAAAGTGATACATGACATCATCATTGGGGTAATGAGCCAGGTCGGCCCGTATACGAAGCCACCTAGCAAGGTAATCGTGGGGGTTTTTGCCCTCTGTCTGAATAGAGTGCGCCAGGTCAAAGATGGTAACCACGCCGACGAACTTGGATCTCTGCTGTCTAGACGCACGGGCGAAGCCGGCGGACTTGCAGCGATCTTCCACCATTATATCCAGCACAGGGGCTGTTTGAGTGGGCCTTGAGTTTTGCTGATCTTTGTTGGAAAAATCCAAGGAGAGATCCGACATCGATCCTTCCATGAACGTATCCTGCCCGTAGGCGGTCCGTGCGGGTCTTGATGCTCCTCCGACTCCTAGGGAACTAGTGCTCAAGTCGGTTTCACCGATGAAAAGGTGGATATCTCTGATGGGGACGATCGAGCACCGCATAGGGTTCGTATTTGCCGGGATCCAGGACTCGTCGGGAGGGACGATCGGAATGTTGCCGGAGAAGAGAACACGACCGATGGCTACGGTTTTTGCCGATTCCCGCGAAGGTCTTGGTCCTCGCACGCTGAAGAGCCTGAAGCGCCTCTTGCCCCACGATGGGCGCCAACTGTCGTGGTATTGCCGACGAGTACGCCATGGAGGGATCCTCACAGAGCATGTTTAGAGACGTGGGGGAAGGCGGACGGTTAACGGGTACGAGGTTACACAGCTTACCCAGGTTCAGATCCCACGACGGTGGCGGAATCCTACTCCTACTATAAATCATTATAATGGCATTACGCCGAGTTACAGGGATTGGTTCGCTATGTGCGAGTACGAGTTGTACGTCTAAAGTTATCTGCCCTAAAGGCTCCCATAGGCCCGACTTATATAGTCCCCAGGTCCTAGGGTTATAGGGAAATGTCCTAGCCTGACAGGTTATAGAGTCCTACACTGCTTACACCTAGTCTAGTGTGTCTTGCACTCCAAGGTTCCAGGTACGTCGGTGACCCCTCCGTAGCCTTCCTTTATCCGGCATGGGCCTCCCTTCTGGATCCATCTAACTGGGCCGCCCAGTAGGCCATAGGCCATGCTACCAACTGTGGGCCACCCGGGTTATCCGGATATGAGACATGCTATGAGGATACCCATATAGCATATCCCCAACAGCATGATGCACTGGGTAGGGGCTAGGGGTGGTCAAGGAACTGTTTGTCACTAGGGGAGACAAGTGTGATCAATGGTGAACAACGCTTAGCCAAATTACTGCTCAAAACAGTGAAGTTTGGCCAAATTATTTTCTATCTCCAAGTGTTTGATGAAATGGCCGTAAGAAATTCAAATTTGAATTTTTGCATGAATCTTGGTGGGTGCAATGGTCACATGCTAGGTAGTCTCTGGTTGCTTGGATTTGTCAAGGTGCACTGGTTTGGTTGGGTTTTGAGAAATGGTGACCTTCACATATGAACTAGATTCAAATTTCAAATGTCATTTGAATGAGGTTGCCAAATGTTTCTGTGGGTTTGGAAGGTGGGCCTAGGTTAAATTTCACTTGGTCTAGCAAGAGGTGAAAAGAATTGGATTTGTTTATGTTAGAAATCTTGGACTAGAAACACTCAAAGTGGCCTAGTGAGCAAGATTGGCAAAAATGACCATTTGCTTGTTTTGTTTGTTTTTGAATTTCTATTGTTTTGATTCTGCTTGGAAATGTTTTAGATGATGTTGTTTTCATCTTTAAACCATTCCTTCTATTCACAACAATCAAACAAGTCCATTCATGCATTCATACATTCATCACATACACACATGCATTCATAATGATTTTAATTAACAAAAGTTTTTGTTAACCCTAAATTTGGGTGATTGTAACATGATAATATTGTTTAATATTTTTGGGATGTTACACGGGAATTCTAACTGGGCTGGCCCACTGCGCATAGCGCGCACGTGCTGGTTAAGTGGTTGTCCCCACACGTTAGTGGGACAGGGGGTGCGAATGGGTACATGCTAACTATGACTTTAGGATTAGACTGAGGATCAACGGCTCACGGCCATCGTCCGTGTCGAACAAAACTTGACGGGATCGAACCCTAGCGCGGCCAGTGGGGGTCTGTGGCGTCTCACCAGGGCTCAAGCAATGGCCAGTGATGTGGCGAACCACGAAGTGTACGACGACGATTCTCATGGTACTGGCGCCTCCTCCTGGGGTGGCTCCAATCAATGGCGCCCTTCTCCTCTAGAAGCGGCAGGATCCGGCGAAATTCCGGCGATGCTGTTCTCGCCTTGCTCTAGGAAGAAGTGGGCACGGTCAGTGAGAAGTGGAGAGTGGAATGGTGTGAAGAATTCGAGTGGGGGAGGCCTCTATTTATACTACGACGAGGGAACCGAAGGGTGCGGGATGAGCTCATCGGGGTCGGCGTTACAGCGAGGTATGGGCATGGCCGATAGTAGAGGGCGGTGCGCGGTCTCCTGGCGGTCCTCAACGACTTGATGGCATGACAAGGGGCGGTGCGGTTCAGTCAGAACGCACGGGTGCTCTGAGCGGCACCGACGGCATTTTTGATGATGCACGGGCGCTCCTGGTCGCGCGGCGGCGAACGGGGTTGTCTGGTGGTATCTTGGGACGGTGGTGATCATGTAGACAGGCGGCAAAGGCGGGGCGTGGTCTGTGCGAGTGAGTTGAGCGCGGCGCTCTGGCGCGCTCTCCGCATGGTCGCACAGAAATGGGCGCATGCGGTTCTCTTTGGTCTAGTGCCTGGCAGGGGTCGAGGGCTGGATAGAGGGTGGCGGTGGACGGTGGGCTGCCTCCTGGACATGGTGGCTTGGTGCGGCGCTTGCTCTGGCTAGCTAGCCATGGTCGACTATCAAGGGTGCTCTCAGGTTGGCACAGCATGGCGCATTTGGTAGGGGCTAGGATGGTTCAATGCATTGGTTGGCACTGGGGGACACAGGGGTGATCAATTGTGAACAATTTTTGCAAATATTAATGCTCAAGAAATTCAGATTTGATGAAATGGCCGCAAGAAATTCAGATTTGAATTTTTGGATGAAACTTGGTGGATGCAATGGTCACATACTACATAGTCTCTGGTTGATTGGATTTGTCAAGGTGCACTGGTTTGGTTGGGTTTTGATAAATGGTGATCTTCCCATATAAACTAGATTCAATTTTCAAATGTCATTTGAATAGGGTTGCCAAATGTTTCTGTGTATTTCCAAAGTGGGCTTCGGTTCACTTTTACTTGGTATAGCAAGGGGTGAAAAGAAATAGATTTGTTTCTGTTTGAAATCTTGGACTAGAAACACTCAAAGTGGTCTACTGAGCAAGATTGGAAAAAATGACCATTTGCTTGTTTTGTTTGTTTTTGAATTTCTACTGATTTGATTCTTCTTGGAAATGATTTAGATGATGTTGTTTTCATCTTTAAACCAATCCTTTCCATTCATAACAATAACACAAGTCCATTCAAGCATTCATGCATTCATCACACACACACATTCATAATTATTTTAATTAACAAAAGTTTTTGTTAACCCTAATTTTGGGTGATTGGAATTGATAAGCTTGATTAATATTTTTGGGATGTTACATCCTACCCCCAAACCCTAGGGATTTGACCCTTCCCCCCTCCATACTATAAATAGAGGAGCACTTCCCTCTATTTGCATCCCAACAACAAGTTATCTCCTTCCCCCCTAAACTCTAGATCTCTCTCCATTATAATAGATCTAGATACTTGGTTTAGTTCTCCACATCCGCACTACCATCATGCGCAGGACGGTCCGGCTTCTTTCTTCTTCCGCTGCTCTGCTAGATCGGATACCGGGAGACGTCCTTACACCGGACGTGTCTAGAGCTTTGAGGCGCAACATTTGAGGCGTTGTCTTCGTTGCTATATGCCTACCAGCGTAAGGCGTTCCATGGTCTTCAAGGGCATGAACTCTGTTCTCCATCTCCGTTACGTATGTCTACATAGTATAGATCTTGGTGACCGTGTTCATGTAGGTAGAATTTTTTTGTTTTCTACTACGAACCCCAACACAAGTCACTATAGGAAAATATAATGGTGCCGATGGGTAGGGCTTGTGCTGAGGGCCATATATCAGGGCCGTCGGCATAACACCCTCCCGGGCCATCCCACCAGTTGGACCGAGGGCATCCCATCAGCAAAGGTTATGGTGTCGGCGTACCTCCAAATGGGATGAATGTAGCCCTTAGCATAGAAATGGCCATCGGCATAGCCTAGCCCACGTCACGGCGTGAGACCAGAGTTAGGATAGTCCAAGCTATTGATGTCGGCAAAGGTCTCACAGCTATGCCGACGGCAATGCCCTTGTATAGCTATTTTCTCTTTTACCACATTAATCTTAAAAAATCATAAATAAATCATTCTAATTCAGAAAAATACAAATAATATATAAATTGTTTTAAAAAATAAGAACTATCTACCCACACTCAAATATTACACATTTATGAACAAAAATTAAGTAAAACCCCAACCAAAACAACAACAATACCACCCCTGATAACTCAGACACAACTGATGCAGGAGATGACCACGTTCATACAGAATCAGAACAACAACAACAACAACAACAACAATCAGAATAATCCTCCAGCTCATGACATGCTCACCAGGTTTCTGAAACTTAGACCTGCAAGGTTCTTTGGAACAACTGATCTAATGGAAGCCAATGACTGGTTATGTTCGGTGAATAAGGACTTAGTGACTGTTGGCTGCACCGATGAAGAAAAAGTTAGGTTTGCAGCATTCCTACTTGAAGGACCAGCAGCAACATGGTGGGACAACTTTCAGATCACCACTCCCCGTGAGGATGTGACTTGGGCTATTTTTGAGGACGGTTTCCATATAGCTCACATCTCATCTGGAGTGATGCACTTGAAGAAAAAGGAATTCCACAATCTGAAACAACGTCACCTCAGTGTGGCTGAGTACATTGAAGAATTCAACAATCTGGCACGCTATGCACCGGATGAAGTTGATACAGATGCTAAGAGGAAGGAGAAATTCCTTGAAGGACTTAATGATGAGTTGAACCTGCAGCTAGCTGTTGCCTATGTCCCAACTTATCAATCACTCTGTGACAAAGCCACCATTTTGGAAAACAAGATGAATCAAGTTGAGAATAGAAAGAGGAAGCATAAGCTCAAGTATCACTCAGGATCATCAAAAAATAAGCCTTCATTCAAAAAGAGCAATGAAGATTTTGGACCACATCAGTATCACCACAACAACAATGGAAGTGATAATAATGAAAATGATACTGACAATGGAGATGACCTTGGTCAGAACCAACATGACACTTTCAGGAAGAAAGACATTAGCCAGTTGCAGTGCTATAATTGTAAGGAACTTGGACACTATGCATTAGACTGTCCTGAGAAGAAAAAGAAAAAAAGATGCTAGAAACTCCAATGGAAATGACTCCAATGTGACCCAGAAAGGACATGTGAACCACATTGACATGGATGGGAACTTTGAAGAGATAGAAGAAGTGGATGTCAGGAACTAGTTAATTCAGAAGAGTCAAATAAGGATTCCTTGTCTGGATATTAAGTGTTGAACCCATAGTCAAGTGAACCATCAATGTAACCCTATGAGACTTTCTTTTAAGGGTGGTAGTACCCTAGTTGTCTTCAAGCCAACTTGTAACCCTAGCCTTCCCAAATCTCGGGACGAGATTTCTTTTAAGGGTGGTAGGCTGTCACATCCCAAAATTTTCCAAATTTTGAAATGTGAAAAATAAATAAACAAAATAAATAATTGTTCAAATTTAGGGTGAGAAGAAACTTTTTGATTCCAATTGGAAACATCAAAACCTATTTTGTTCAAATAAAATCCTAAAGGGATTTAAAAAGATAATCAATTAATAAAGAAAGTTTTAATAGTTGGAATCACTATTTTTGGATCTGTTAATAAAAAGATTTGGTTTTCAAAAGCAAAGTGTAATTAATAAATAAGGATTATTTTATAGAGCCAAATTAAATCTTGGCCAAGATTTTGAAATAAATTATTTCTATTTGATAAAAAGAGTAAAGGTTTACTTAAATAAAATAATAAGGATTTATTAATATCCAATTTTATTTAAGTAAAGGGTTTTCCATTTTAAATAAACACTAAAACTTATTAAAGTATTTTAAATAAGAATTCCAAGTGTTTTATATTTTCAAATAAAACCTACTGAAAAGGTTTTGGTTTTATTTTTGATTTCAAATAGAGATTTGAAATAAATTAAACCCTATTTGAAATAAAGACTAAGGTTTATTTATTTAATTATTAATAGATCCTAAAAGAATAAAAGAATTATTTTATTTTGGACTTTGGATTATGTTGTTAAATAGTATTAAAATCAACACAAAGTTTGGTGGTGGTTTGATTTGAATTGGAGTTTGAATTATTTGTTTGAAAATCAAAACATAAATTCCAAATAGAAAAAGAAAAAGCTTTCAGTATAAAAAAAGTGAAACAAAACAGCCCAGCTAACAGGCCCAGCAAGCCCACTCGCAGTCCATCTTTCCTCCCCCCCAGCGAATCGTTTTTCACCCACGCGCGCACCCGCTGAGTCGCTGACCGCTGGCCCCATCTTCCCCTCCCTCACTCTCGCTGACAACAGACCCCACTGGCCACCTCATCATCGTCTCCACCGCGACCACGTCCCCTTGCCGTTTCTGCCATTAACTCCAGCGATGAATTCGAGTTATTGCCTGCGTTAATCTCGCCCCCGACCACGCGTACTTAAGCGCCTGCCTCTCCTCTCTCATTCCCCTCGCTCACCCCACCTTCTCTGCCCCCAGGCTGCCTGGATTTCTACCGGCAACACCACTGCTCCGACGAGCTTCCCCAACCGATTCCGGCCACACCTCGCCACGCCTCGCCTCCTACTGCACGCAGACTTGCTCCCCACCTCCTGGCGCATCTCCCCGTGCCGCTCGTTAGCCCGTGCGAGCACCGTAGCCTCAGCTTCGTCATCACCCGAGCGCCACCGCCGTCTGCCATCGCTCCGACGAACCCCCTGGTAAGCTCAAGACCACCACGAACCCTCCCGTTGATGCTCCTATCATCTACGCACTCGCCTGCATATAACTGCATGCCCCGTTCGTCTTAGCTCGCTCTCAAGCCTCGCCCCCGATGACCTCCAGAGACACCTGATGCCGCTGCACACTCCGGCGAGCAATCCCCTCCGTTCCTGAGCGCCCCTCGTCATGCAGACCTCACCTTGAGCTTCGCCACACCTCTGTGAGCACGGTGAGTACCTCCGTTACCCCTCTTGCTTCCTGGTTCATCGCCAATGCCACCGCCAGAGCGTGCGCCACCGCCAGCCGCCGCTAGCGCCGCCCAGAAATGGTCTGGCTGCTGTGATCCGTTGGATCTCAATCCGATGGCTAGGATAGATGCATTTAATCGAAAGGGTATGTTGGATCTGCGCCGTGCGATTTAAGTGAAATCCTGCGGTCCAGAGAGGCTGATCCGCACGAAGCGGTACCGTCCAATAGAATCACGCCACGTGGATAGAGTTTTGATTTAAAACAGAAATTAGAATCTATTGGTTATGCAAACTTGTAAAATTCATAACTTTAGTTCTACACGTCCAAATTTTGCAAATTTTATATCAATGGATTCAGAAGAGCAAGTACTTTGCAACCATGCACTTTGTTTAATGTTTTGCTTCTGTAAAATTGGTTGAAATTGCAGAAACATGTGTAGGCATAATTTGAATACAAAAATTGTTCTAGATATATTTGTAATATGAAATCTTTGCAAAATGGATTGTTGTGAACCTACTGACCATAGGAACCAACTTATGGATTTAAAAAATGTATTTTGTGAAGATAAGGAATGAATATTTGAATTAGCTCATTTCTAGTCAAATAAAAATATTGTTTATGATTTAGAAATGATTTTTGTGTGAAACCTTTGGGAAATGATTTGATTCAAACCTTCTGACCCTAAAGACCAAGTTTTGTGATTTAAGAACATATTTGATGAACCATATAAATTTATTACTTATCTAAAAGATATTTTCAAACTACATAAAATATCACCTTATCATAATATTGGTTTATGAGATGAAACCTTTTGAAAATGGTTTTACCACTTTAGTAAATGACCACTATGAGCTTTAAAATGTTTAGAACCTAATAGAAACCACTTTTCTAAATAAAACTATCTTTTTAATGCTTGCATGCTTTACCTTGTTTCTATTATTTTATGTGTGATAAATTGTTTGAATGTTGTTTTGAAAATGTCTTTGCTTGATTGAATTGTAGTGAATTTAGAAGAGTGTGATATTTGCAAGATCAAAAAGTGAACCAACATTCTCTACTAAAAAGGCAAGTGACACTATCATTAATGTCTTACTAATTTCACTACACTTAGTGGATTTTTGTAACATGCATGGAAAGGACTACTATATTTTATGCTATGCTAAAACCTAATAGATACCCTTATATTTTCGTTAGTGAAAACATTGTAGTTGTAGTATGCTTAGCCCTGCTATATATTTGGGATGGGATACATGAGATGATTATATGAAGAGTTGAAAAGATATATGTTTTATATAATAAAACAAGTACTCAATGAACCACCTGGGTGGACAAGGATACTCAAGCTTTGGACAAGGTGACAACAAAGGGAACCATGTTTATATGGCTATCTTTTTGTATGTGCACTAGAAGAAAACCACCCAGGGACTTAGAGATTGAACATGTTTCTCGTATAGTGGCTTCCGTGTACAGCCACATGCTAAATGGGCTCTAGCTTAGTCAACTACATAGTGGAAGACACATGCATTGGCATCTTCAGGTTAACTAGAATTGTGTAAGGGAATTTATCCCTACATTGGTGCCTGGTTGACAAGCTAGCATTGTGTATTGGGAGGACTCCTATGGAAAGACTTTGTCACATTCTCGATCTGCCAGTACTCCATTTTGGTGAGTACTTATCCAGCGGCCACTGGTGGCATCAAGACGAGATTGTGTCATGTGGGTAAAGTGTACAACTTATGTAGAAGATCAAAAATTCTAAGTACTTAGCCGTGTCCCCGGTTACGGACAACTCTGAGCAACTAAGGCCTGAAGCTACGGAAGATCTCGACATTCCAATTTCTCAAAGTAAAACTTGATGGTGTCAACAAGGGATTTTGAAGCACTTGGAGTTTTCCAAGGAGTTCAAAAAGATTTTCAAAAGATCAGAACTATTTTGAAAAGATAGGACAAAACTATATTGCTTTCTGCAAATGATCCTAAACCCTACTTAGCCAAATATGCATGTAATGATAGGATCCACTTATTTCTACATAGTAGTGAAACTTGCCAATACAATTCAAATGTATTGACCCTTGTGGCTGCAACTTATTATGTTGCAGGTTTGTTTGATGTTAATGAAGTGTGTTGAATAGGATTACAGGTCTACAACCAACATGATTGCCTGTGGCACTTTGAAGATGAAGGACTTCATGCTTTATAGATATTCTGCTCTAATGTAATGTGATAGCCAAATGAGCTATGTAAGATGTAATGAATTATTTTATTCCTGGTTATAAAGTTGTATTATGACCTTTGTTTCTTGATATTACATCTTTACTGTGGATGCTAGCTATTGATCCAGGGACTAGCATTGCAATCACAGGGATCCTTTTCCTTTATAAAGGAGGGATCTTACAATATCCAAGAGCTGATCGCCGAAGGCTATCTTCCTGCGATGGAGGGGCTCGCCTGGCGGGCGGCACCGGCCAGCGAGGTGACACCTTCTCCCCAAGCCGGAGAAAAGGTGTACCTCAAAGCGCAGCTGGTATGCGGTGTCTCCCTGCCCATCTCTAAATTCTTTCTCTCCGTCTTGAATCACTATAGAGTCCAGCCCCAGAACCTCTCCACCAATAGCATCTTAGCACTTAGCAACTATGCGGCGCTCTGCGAGGGTTACTTAGGGATAAGGCCTAGGCTAGACCTCTTCGTGTACTTCTTCACCGTCAAACGTGAAGCCGGAGCTAGCAAGGAAGAACTTAGGAATTGTGGCACCATAAGCTTCAAGATCCGTCTTGGCCGGCGGTTCCCCGACATCGTCGGCCATGAGTCCTGCAAGAATTGGTAGCGTACCTACTTCTATGGCCCAGATATCCCTCAGGTTAACCGAGAAGTAACGTACCCGGACTTCGTTGATGGAGCCACCGCTGAATCTTCGTCATGGAGATCCCAGGCCTCCCTTCCCTCCGACCTCGACGCTTCCCGCGCTATAAGGCGGATAGAGTGGCTTGTAGACACGGGTTTGACCGGTTTGGACCTAGCCATGTGCTGGTTCATCAGGCGAATCCAACCTCTGCAGCACCGCGTGAAGCTCATGCATGAGTATACCAGCGACAGAAGGGATAGCCTCCGCATCTCCGTGGACAATTTCTCGAGTGACTCCGTCAAGCTCCGTCTTAAGGACATCGTCAAGGTGAAGGACAAGAATCATGGCTTCGCCATCACCTACGACATGTTCGTAGACGGCAAGTGCCCAAAGGTAACTGTATATTTTCTGTGTATGACATATACTCAAGTTCTTCTGTCTAACAACTGCCATCTCATCTAACACGATGGTTCTTCACTTAACAGCTTTGCGAAATAGATGAGGACAGCATGGCTCCCAAAATCTATGGACCAAATATGAAGGAAGTCACCGTCGTGTCCGACGACGATGCTCCGGCGGCGCGAAAGCGGAAGAGCTCCACCTCTAACGCTGCCGACGGAAGCAAGAAGAAGAAGACGGAGGGTGGAGCCTCCAAAAAGACTACCGCCGCCCTAGAGACAGAGAAAAAAAAGCCATCGAGATCCCTTTTGCCAAAGCACCCCCACTTCTGTAAGCTTCTTTTCTTCCGAAATTGTCTATTTATCCGTCTTCCTCCTGTACTTATGCATTTTGCACGTTTCAGGAAGAAAGCCACGACCAGCTTGAAAAAGACCTCTAAATCATTGGGGGCTTCTAAAACCGTGAAGGACATGCTGCATCGTGACGCATCTCCCGCCATCGCCCCTACCACTCCCTTCGTCAAGCCCTCATCTGCTCTGACAAGCTCACAAGCTAAGGAGGCATCTGGCCTTTCCGCCATGGAAGTGGACTCAGGTGCCTCTACCGAGGTCGCTATTGTCGGTGAACAGGCGACGCAGGAGAGTACCGCCCAACAAATGGCTGAAGCTCCAGCTAAGGATGAAATCGGTGGCGGTAAGGCGGTGGTAGAAGCTGGTACTTCTATCGAAGGCGGCGCCCTTGCTCCCCAGAAACCTTTTGAGTTCCCGAAGATAGTCTACCCGGCACTTACGCCGAGTAGCACAACTCTGGTTCCTGGTGCAACACCGACATCTCCGACGTGCGGTCTTGAGGAGCTTCTCCGACAAGCAGACATCTTGCAAGGAAACAACATCTCCTTTGGCAAGCTGCTGGCCGAGAGCTCTACCAATCTCAATATCATTGCACTTGTAAGTTTTATTTGCCTTTTGCATTTTATATGAGTATCCCACTTTAGCCCCCGAGGATGTAGACGGAAAACCATAGGTATTTGCGTCTAGATTTTCTAAGAGTGACTAAGCTAGAAAACTTCTCCCTGTAGCCCCAAGCATTTAGATGGAATGAATTATTCCGACTAGATGCTTTAAGAGTAGCATACGCAGTGTTTATAAATTTCAATACTGTAGCTCCCAAGCCCCTAGTTGTAACTGAATTAGTTCCGACTAGATGCTTAAAGAAAAGCTAAGCATATATCCTGAGTTAAAAACTTTATACTGTAGCCCCCAAGCTTCTAGTTGTAACTGAATTAGTTCTGACTAGATGCTTAAAGAAAAGCTAAGCATATTGTTAAGTCAAAAACTCTCACTGTAGCCCCCGAGCGTCTAGGTGGAAAATTTTCGGCAAGAGGCTCCAAGTAGACCAAACAACGTTTAACTTTTTTCCCTTGTTTCCACATAACGAGAATGCTCGGAGGGGCATGGAAAATGATAAGTACCAGAAGATGCGCGGAGACCTTAAAGCCGAAAAGGGTAAAACTGCCTTTTTGAAGGAACAGATCATCAAGAACAAGCGTCTGTTTTCTTTTTTGCATTCCGTCTTGGTTTTGGGCTCATATTCTCCGAGTACTCATTGTGTACTTTGATTTCTCCAACTTTTGCAGAACATGTTGCCAAGGCCAAGGACATTGTCGAGCAATCCAAGCACATTCAGAAGCTGGATAGCGAGAACAAGATCCTTAAGGAGGAGAGGAAAGACATGCTGAAAATGCATGAGGAGTCAATGAAGGCCCTGCAGGACTCCGCCACCGAGGAAATCGATCGCTTGAAGGAGGAGATTGCGATCTTAAAAGATCAGAAGCAAGCTGCCGAAGAGCAGAATCAACGCCATAGCGAGGCGTATAAGCTCCTCCAACAAGAGAAAGAATCCTTGGCAGACACCCTCTGGCAAGCTAAGGCCAGCATCTTCAGTAAGTTTTCTCTGCCTTGGGTTTCTGCAGTCTGGATACTCTGGATTGTTGAACTCATGTACCCCTTGTCGGATTTTGCAGCTCCTATGGGTTTGACCCGTTCGCCTCCTCCGGCCAAGGAATGCATGGTTCTTGCTGGCAACTTCATCAACACCGCCATCACGCAAGCCAAAGAGATCGCCAAACCCCTCCAGATTAACATTAAAGCATCAGACTCTGTGGTGAAGTACTCAGAGATCCTGCGCCGAGCCCCCGAGTGTATGACAAGCTAGAAAGCTTCATGTGCACGGGCTGGTGCAAGGATGGCGCTGTCAATGGTAAAGGCACACTATGAAGATGCCCACATCGACACGATGACCTCTGGGATTCCCGACGTGGATGACGATGGCAAGGCTATTAATCATGAGTCCATCTTGTCGTCACTCGCGGGCTATGACACCAGAGTCGCCGAGTTGGTCGACGTTAATGTCTTCGTGCCCAGGAATACCATCGATGACGGCGATCAAAGCTCCTCTGAGTCTCTTCACACAGCCGACTTCAAGGGTGGCTCTCCTGCTGCTGATGACGCTGTGTCCAAGTCGCCTGCATCAAAGGAATGAAGAACAACTTTGTAATATTTGTCACCTTTGGTGCATATGCGGAAAAAACTTATGTATGTAATCTTTAAGGCGGAAAACTATGGTTGTTATTTCCTGCTACTTAAGAACTAATTTCTAGCATGTGTATATTTTTAAGCAAGTGCTGGCTTATCCATTACTTTGGTTCTTATGCTTGACTTTTCGTGAGTCGGAACACTCGTTGTCGGAACCATGCGCTCAAGTGATGATGCCCAATGGCACCGTCAATAACCTAAGCACAAAATCACCGACAATAAGTGCCAAAAGTCACTACTACAGAATCCACATAAAAACGACAAAGAATGTGTAGACCAGAAAATTTAAGCTAACGCCTATAGGCGGAAGTTTCACAAGTGCAATCGCAAAACTTGTGCATAAAGTGCGGCGACCCAGTATACCACTGCATGATGTAGTACACTATAGCCTTAGACATAACACCCATGAAACACCGTTCACTAGTATTACATCCCTCAGAGTGGTACAACATAAATACAGCAGGTCCAAGACATGACTATAGGTTACAACTCAACTCTTTACACAAGATCCAAAGAACACTCTAGGTCAAAGAGAGAGAAAGAAACTTCTTACAAAGAAGAATTAGAAATAAACAACTCAAAAATTATAATACTATTAAGACTAATATCTTAACTAATGGTCTGGCATTGCTGCTATTGCAATACACTATAGAAATAGGTTCTATGGCTAGAGATTCTATTCTTAACTAATCAGCAACTTCGTCCTCACTTGAGCTGATGTATATGTTGACTTTCTTGACTTCATTGAAGAGCTTTAGATTTTGATGATGATTCCTGGAGCATGGCTTGATGTAGTCATTGTCTGTATTGGCTTTAGAACCTAGAAAGGCTTAAGAAGATACTTTGAGTACGAGCGTACTCAACAAGTCCACTAGAAAAGGAGTGTTTGATGCACTATAACTACAGCCACAGACCATAGGTCATAGGCAATGCAAGTTTTCATAAACATTTCTTCAAAGGTTGCTTTTATTCTGAAAAGCTATGTCCGTCAGCCTTCGCGGGTTTATCAGAACCTTCATGGGGTTCCTTTCCCGCCGCGTTCGCAGCTCCTTCCCGGAACAGGGAGTAACAAGTTACAGTTCTTACACTCTGCAGAGGTGCGTCACTTTACCCATGAGAGACCTTAGGTTTTGTTGCACGGCCGATAGTATGTCCCCGTTCAAACTTCCTTGGTTTGAGGCCCAACCTAAGATCCAAGCCAATCACTGCCTTCTCCGTGACCCCGCATGTCTCCTTGGTGTACACCATGCCCATCTTTTGAATTACGACAATGGTTTGTACAGACCGTTCAGATGCCGGAACTATCGTGGGACGTTGAGGGCTCCCACCCATATGCTGCATATCCTCTACGAGTTACCATATTATATGCACGCTACGAGTGATAACAACCACGACCTACACATCCAGCTCCATGCGAGAGGGAAAAGATACAGCCGACTTCTCCGTCCCATTCCAAATCTCATGGTCAACGCGTAATATACGGCGCAAGAATCACTGGCGACATTGGTTGTTAAGTCCTAGAGAATATGTTCCTTTACCATCGGAACTCTTATAGTAGGTTATTACCTCATGGTAAATAACTTATAATCATATTATTATGAAAATAGTGTTTTCTGACCTTTTTCATATGCAGGTGATGACAACACTGGATTTGTAAAATAATTTATAGAAAATAATCAGAGGACATGAGCAAGTGTGAACTTGCCTTTTGTGATTGCAAGACTATGCACTCACGGTCTTCAGGACAATATAAGATCCAATATCTGGAATCAACGTCATTGGTCCGATAAGGACTAATGTTTAAAGAAGCAATATGCAGTTATGCATAAGTAATGCTATGCATTTTTGTAAAAATCCCAAATTGAATCCCCAATACTTTGAGTGGAGTGAATTTAAGTGATTCTTTTCAGAGTTGGTTTATCTTCAAATTTTACTTTACAAGTAATGACCTTTATAAGGAACCTAGGTGTTAATAATCCAAAATATGTAAGTAAAGTATAAGATGATGTGATTATGGTGAATTGCCATGTGGTTACTATGATAAAAGTCCTTGGAATTGAGTTGTTAAGAGTTGAAGAACTTATTATAAGATTGTTATTTGAAGTGGCAAAAAGAATAACATTTGAAGAAAACATTTACTTTATAATGTTTAAGTAATGTTCATTGTTAATAAAATGTGATCAATGCCTTCTAGTATTTGATTGATTAGTTTGGACTTGAGATGCATTATGTCTTAATTGAAATAGACCAAAGTTAACTATAAAAACATAAGTAGTGTATTAGACTTGATGTTTATAAGCTTTGAGACTAAAATTAACTTTAAAAAGGTAAGTAAACGTAAGATGTAATATGTTTTAATTATTCGCAAGTTTTAGATTTATGATAGGTATAACTATGGTGTGGAATTATTCACTTTCTATTTAAGTGAATGATTAGATTAATTTTTTTACTATTATGAAAGGAATATGTATTTATTTAATGGAATAATAATTAGATGGTCTTAGTAATTTGTTAGAATTTAAAGTTATGTTAATAGTGGTTAAGATATAATGATTATGCACCATATTATATAAATGGGTGATACCCAATGTTTATTTAAAAGTATTCTTAATAAGATTTTTAAAAGAATATTTTAAAGTTAAAAGTTATACATAAGTTTGATTATGAATACAAGTGATGGTTTTGGAATTAGTACTAAGACACTAATTGCTCAAGGTTTTATAATAATTGTGATTATTTCTTACTTAACAATTGTTTTAAAGAATTCACAAAATAGGTACTAGATAAGGATTTATTATTTAAAATATTAAAGACTTTCCTAATAATATATTTAATATTTTTCTAGTGTAATATATTTATTCAAGACCTTAAAAATGAATTTTTATTTATTTTTAAGTATTATCTTTATTTTTATAAAATCTGATAAATAATTAAGTGTCTTTAAATATTTGCTTTATGTTTTATTTGTAAAACTCTAAGTGAGTATTTTTATAAAATAATAGTGTTATTTTGATACATCAAAATGATTTTTTATTTATTTTTAGTGTTTTTTTATTTCATAAAATTTTATTTAAAATTTAATGGTGTTAATAATTATTTTACTTTAAATTTATCTTAAACACTTAAAATTATATTTTTGTTAGGTATATATTATTTTTGTGGTCATTTTGATATGTCATGTATATTTTTAGAATTTTTCTATAATTTTCTATAGCTAAAAATTGTTTGGAGGTTATTTTAATAATTCATTTATTATTTTATTTCTAAACCTAATTAACTTGGGCCGTTTGGTTGGGTACGTGGGCTGGCCTGGCCCAACTGGATCGGGCCTGGGGTCACTTTGACCCCCGACCCACTCCCTCTCCCTCACCCAACACACGCGAGCACACATGCAGGCACAATCCCTTATCATGTTCCTCTGCTTCTCACACTCACGCACTGACCCGCCGCTGCCGACGCCATCCCTTCCATCGCCGGCCATATCCAGCGCCTCCGGTCGCTGTCGCTTGCTAGGCTGGATGGCCCGAGTCTCCTTCATCGGTTCCCCGCCGCCTCGATGCTGCCCTGCACTGCACGACCCCTCGCTCAAGGCTAACCCTAGACGTGCAGGTTGGGTGTGCCGGTTCCACAGCCGCTCTTCTTCGATTCCCGCGCCTCCTCTCCCTCGCCATGATCAGCGATGCCCTGCTGCGTCACCCTCCCATCCACGACCACTACCTGCCATAGTCACCAGGGTTGGCGTTAGGGTTTCAGTGATCTCCTTTACTGTATTCTTGTGATGGCCTGATGGTGGTTCGGGGTGATTTGGTGTTGTGTTAGTGGTGGTCGGACGGTGGTGAAGCTGGGGTTCTTCCTCTTCTATTCTGATGCCGGTGGAACGGCAGTAGATGCAACCCCGACGTCGGAACTACGGGGCCATTGATGTGGTGTTGAAGGTTTCTTCAGGTTGGCATTATTTTGACCGTGCTGGCACTACCCCTCTGAGGTCATTGTCGACTCCCCGGTATGCCTTTTTCTACCCCTCCTTCTTCTCTCTTCTGTAGTGAGGTATGGAAATTGCCCCCTTTTTGTTTAAGTTCTAATTCGTGGAATATACCATCATTGCTTGATTTGGCTAGCTTTGATGATTACACAATTGATTTAGGATTAGCTAGCATTGTTCTAGTTGTTCTTTTGATAATGGTTATGTTGAATGATAGTGTCAATTTCTTGTATGGTGGTGTGTTAGTTATCAGTATACTTAGGACTTGCCTGGAATATGAGGGATATTACTTAGTACTATGCTGCTGTTTACATTGGTATCTGTAGTTACAGAGTGTCAAACTTGATAAGGGTGAACATTTTATTTGCTTAATTGCTTCTTGTGAAAACGGTATGATACCAGACTAGTCTCCACACATGATGCTTTTTAAATAATAAGAAGAGTCTACCTTTGTTTGACTAAACAACCAAGTATGTTTAAAAGATATTGGTGCTAGCTCCTATTCTTTTAAGATAGAGAATGCATATTATTTTCTTTGTGCAAAAGTGAATATGATAAGTAGGAGCATGTATATGGTTGTTATTTGGACATATACTGATGGTAGTGATAAGATGGTACTAGTCCAGATAGATAAGTAGTGCATGGATAGCCATTGATTATTTACATATGGTATATCTTTTTATTTTGTCATGAAATATCTGTATATATACTTAGCTGAATCTTTGATTCAGTTCTATGATTAGTGCTTCTTTGGCTCAATGTGATCTCGAGCCATTCTTACTTGTAAAACAAAATGGTATTTATAATAATATTTTTGTTGAGGAATGATTCCTAACTAACTAGCTAGGAAAATAATTTGAACACTTCTATGGTTGCTTGCAGATGGTTTTGAATGAACCAATGATGATTTGGTTATGCATACGTATGCACTTGGGACTGGGGTGATGCTTCTATTGAGTGTGCACAATGGTGATGCATAACACATGATTTGCTACTGAAAGTTGATTGCTTACTAGAGATCATTTTTAGATGATTTGTGGCTAAAGATTCTTTGGGAATACCCCTGGCCTGTGATGCAAAGGCTGAGGCACTAAGCTTAAATAAG
Organism: Avena sativa; assembly: GCA_916181665.1. Taxonomy (NCBI): domain Eukaryota; kingdom Viridiplantae; phylum Streptophyta; class Magnoliopsida; order Poales; family Poaceae; genus Avena; species Avena sativa. The sequence goes on from OV702296.1 coordinate 228,503,960, forward strand.
AACATATACTTACTTTGTGGCTTCAATTCTCTATGAGGAACTTTGCATGGCATTTCCATGCAAAACTGAGAGAAGCAATCCTCTTATCTTCCTAGACATGTTCTAGTTGCAGGGTAATTGGATTTGGTTGTTACACTTGTCTTTTTCTTAACCCTCAAAGATGTCTTTTCAAAATTGAATAAGAACAGATGCTACAAAATCTAGCTATATTCCCTTCTACCTTATTGTTTGTAGTGTTGACAGATGAGGTGGTGCTGGAGGCTTCTCCTTGTGATGGATCTTGATCAGTTGCTACTGTACCTTGATATCCTGCTCACCTCTCCTTTTACTACATCATCCACTACAGCAGTCATAGCCTGGCCTTCTCCACTTTGTCCTTGCCATTGGATGGCTTCTTGCAGTAACCATGGTGTAAGTGATGTGGTGGTGATCTGGCTAATATCTTGGTTGATGGGATGGGGATGAGTTGATGTGAATCTGATGAGAGCTAATGATAAGATGGTTTCTTGCTGTTCTGAGTGTTGTAGCTAGTGTTTAGCAGAGTATCCTCACTCTTCTTCGACTGATACTTATCCCATGTCCTGATTGCTTCCTGTGCTGACAACACCACATAGCTGCATGTATGTGTGAGCTTCTTGCACTGTTCTGGATCAGTGCAAGGCAAAACATATCTTACTTCCACTCTTCTACTTTTCTAGTGAAACTTGCCCCATAAATTACTGCCAATGAGGTTGTACTAAGGCTACACATTTGATAAGAATAGATGCTTTATTTGGTGAAACTTGCCCCTTCGATTAAAAGCTCAATGATGTGTCCAACAGTGCATTTCACTGTCAGACTGAGAGCAATTTTAATACTAACACTTCCTGTTATATTTTATTTTGTCTTGTTTGCTTGAAGGTACAAAAGAAGATGAGCAGATACAAAAAGTTTAGTTTAGGAAATATAGTTTAGAACTCTCCCTTTCATTATTTTTGTAATTTCCTCTTTCTTTTGTGAAATATAGAATATTGTAATATTGACTAATGATATTTTTATATTAAGGTATTCTTTTTGTTAAAGTAAAGTTTTATTCTTCACTCATGTTAATATTCCTTTTTTTATTCTTCTACAACTTTATTTGATTCTTGAATATTGTAAAGAATATTGTATTCTTTTTTTAATGTAATAAAGTTCTTTTTTTTCTTTGTTAGTTGAAACTTGTAAGGATTTGTATCTTATTTAATAAAGTTTACTTATTTCCTTTTTCTTTTACAATTCTTTTATAAAGACAATGTCATATTTATTTTGTTGTAATAAAGAGCTCTTTTATTTATTTCAGTAATGTAATTCCTGATACTTTACTTTTATTCATTTATTGTAAAAGATCAATGTAGTACTATATGTATATATATATTAATAATGAAATCTTTTTATATCATTTTCTTTTGTAATCACTTCAATTCAAGTTATTAAGTGTTTCTAATTTCCATTTGTGAATTTTATAAATTCATTTGAATTTCACATTTGAAATTCAATTACATGCTTGAGCAACTTTTCTCCTAAGCAATGAATTCTATAAAGGTCATGTCGAAATCTAGTGCACTTGCTCCGAAGTTTCCATCAGTACAAGAGAGATCTCGGTCCCTCTATAGCTTCTTTAGTTTTGCACGAAAATTCTTCAGATTTTCTTATGCATGAATACAATGCACAAATATGTGTCCTATGTATTTCGAGGTGCTAATCCTGGGATGTTACAGACTCTCCCCCTTAAAATAAACTTCATCCTTGAAGTTCGTATACTCTCATGTTTCAAAATGTGGAATTGCCATTGTATTGGTTACGACATTTCTCAATTCCATAGTAACCTCAAATGGGAATAATTATAGTATCCTATATCTAGATTTTTTTCTTGAATTCTCATCATACTTGACATTCTCCAACTTGTTGTCTCCAATACTTCCAATGTTCCTTTTACTATTATCCCTTAGGGATAAGTCATTATAAAATCCTTAAATTTGGGGTTTCTTCTTTAGTTCCTTATTCTGATTAGGTATCCTAATCCAATCCTTTTACTTGATCATAAAACTTCCTTGCTATACTATATAAGGTCTAGGAAGTCTAACTAAACCAAGGTTTTTAACTCTATTAAACAATAACTATGGTCAAAATACTAACTTTTGATTTGTGATGATACTGGTTTATACTGGTAATCCTTCTGAAAATTGGATTTGAACTCATTTAATCCATACCCATTGAAATTTCTTGTTCCTCTATACATGTCTAATTTGATGTGATTATTCACTCTTAAAGATCACTTAAGAGTTGTTTACTCTAGAATTAGTTCATTTAGAATTAATATATTCTATCTCTTTCAAGCTTTTACCTTGGCAGGCTTTAGACAATCTTTCTACTCCAACTTTTTTTCAGAAAGTCAGATAATATTACTTTCATTTCTAATGTTTACTCTCCCCCTTAGGGTTTACTAATAGTCTTCAAACTGTCTACATAGTATTTATTGGCTTTATAATTAGAATATTGGTCTCTATCTAGCTTATACTCTGCCTAATTAGGGTCTGATGAAAGATTGTATGGTGTATCCACACATTTGTGGATCTCCGAAGTGAATCTTTCAGCATTATTTGTCTTACTTACGATGTGGACATTTTCACTTTGATAGGTCAACTTTCGCGAAGAGTCTCGAAAGACGTTCGCTTTCAATTTCTATACTCCTTTGTGTCTTACTTAACTTAGGCCAAATTTTATGCTCTTTATGCAACTTCCAAGAAGGTCTGGTTAACTATGTCAACCAACACCGGCTGCAGACAAGATACCAACTGTGGATCAAATACCAACTGCGTATATTTACCAGCTGCGAACCATCCTAGGGTATATGTATTACCCTATGGTTTCCGATATACCTCTGACATTCTCTCTGAATTATCAGAGCTTGAATACCATTCTGGTTTCAAAGCTACTTCTTTGTATTTATTCATGATACTTCCATGAATTTGCATAATTACTCCATTCACTTCCTAGCAAAATTACCTATTTTGGTTGAACTTTAAGTTCATCACTTCTTATTGCTGACTAATAATGATCTAAGCTTGATCCATCCTCCAAATTGAGTTGATAAACCTTACACTTGGCTTCATTCTTCATGTAAGTCTTCATTTTAGTCTTTGAAATTCGTCACTCCCTTACACGAATTCCCTTAGTCTATCTAGGTCTATAAGATCAAGTAGTGACTGGATGTTGCAACATGCATTTGCACACCAAGTCAAACTTCATGTACAGATCTAGTCAATCAAGAAGATCCAAGAAAAAAAACAAATAAATCCAAATGTGGTACATATAACACACAATATTCTAAGCCCAGAATATAGTAGTTGAGTATAATATCTCTAGAATTCAGGCTTAGTTGTGTAGTATATGACACCTCCTCATGTAGGTTTACATTGTGATACTTAGCACATAAAATCAACTATTCTTTATATCAATATTTACGCAAATTGCTCAAGTGAAACAGGATAATATTAAGCAAAGTGGTCTCAATTTGGTTTTGACTAACCTTTGGTTTCACCTTTGGAATGATTAACTATGTTCAACCTTTCTTTATTAGCCAACTAACCTCACATGATTTCTCCAAATGACTAATCAGATTCTATTTGTTAACTTAAACCAAAGATTATTAGAAATATTTAACACATATGACTTCTATCATGGTTCTACCATGGTATTTTCGTACTTCTAATCCAAGATAATTTACTAAGTTTTTGTCATATTTATACTTATATCATGGTTTCGGAGCTAATCTCACCATGATCTTATTATGTTCTACCTATTCCTCATGATTTAAAAGCTAATATCACCATGATGACTTTACTTCTCATAGTATGATCATTGATTTTTAACATAATTTCACTCCTTCATGTAGAATTCTTAAATGAATACCACATGATTTACTAACCAATACAACTATACATACTCTAATGGTCTTCATTATGTTGTCTTTGGTTATCAACTAACACTAAGATTCCACTTCTTACATGAATTCTAAGGTTGGCTACCCCATTAAGACTACTTCAATTGATGTCTTACACTTTCTTACAGTATCTTGGTGGTTTATGTCTCCCTCGGAAGACACTAAAGAGCACTATACTTGAGAAAAGATAAAATAATTACTACTAAGAAAGAATGACTTAAGCATATGACTTAGGTGTGACAAGGTTATCCTCAAGTGGATACTCATCACAAGTCATATCAATATTTGGTTTAGATGAGATGGCTTCTATAGTCACTATCCAACCTACAGATCTTCCTATTAGGTTTTAAATCCTAAGGTCAAAGCATATGCTCTGATACCAACTGCGGCGACCCAGCATACCACTGCATGATGTAGTACACTATAGCCGTAGACATAACACCAATGAAACACCGTTCACTAGTATTACATCCCTCAGAGTGGTACAACAGCAACACATCAGGTCCAAGACATGACTATAGGTTACAACTCAACTCTTTACACAAGATCCAAAGAACACTCTAGGTCAAAGAGAGAGAAAGAAACTTCTTACAAAGAAGAATCAGAAATAAACAACTCAAAAATTATAATACTATTAAGACTACTATCTTAACTAATGGTCTGGCATTGTTGCTATTGCAATACACTACAGAAATAGGTTCTATGGCTAGAGATTCTATTCTTAACTAATCAGCAACTTCGTCTTCACTTGAGCTGATGTATATGTTGACTTTGTTCACTTTATTGAAGAGCTTTAGCTTTTGATGATGATTCCTGGAGCATGGCTTGATGTAGTCATCATCTCTACTGGCTTTATAACCTAGCAAGGGTTAAGAAGATACTTTGAGTATGAACGTACTCAGCAAGTCCACTAGAAAAGGAGTGTTTGATGCACTATAACTATAGCCACAGACCATAGGTCGTAGGCAATGCAAGTTTTCATAAACATTTCTTCAAAGGTTGCTTTTATTTTGAAAAGCTATGTCCGTTAGCCTTCACGGGTTTACCAGAACCTTCATGGGGTTCCTTTCCCGCCGTGTTCGCAGCTCCTTCCCGGAACAGGGAGTAACAAGTTATAGTTCTTACACTCTGCAGAGGTGCGTCACTTTACCCATGAGAGACCTTAGGTTTTGTTGCACGGCCGGGAGTATGTCCCCGTTCAAACTTCCTTGGTTTGAGACCCAACCTAAGATCCAAGCCAATCACTGCCTTCTCTGCGACCCCGCATGTCTCCTTGGTGTACACCATGCCCACCTTTTGAATTACGCCAATGGTTTGTACAGACCGTTCAGACGCCGGAACTATTGTGGGACGTTGAGGGCTCCCACCCATATGCTGCATTTCCTCTACGAATTACCATATAATATGCATGCTACGAGTGATAACAGCCATGACCCGCACATCCAGCTCCATGCGAGAGGGAAAAGATACAACTGACTTCTCCGTCCCATTCCAAATCTCATGGTCAACGCATAATATACGACACAAGAATCATTGGCGACATTGGTTGTTAAGTCCTAGATAATATGTTCCTTTAACGCTGGAACTCTTATAGTAGGTTATTTCCTCATGGTAAATAACTTATAATCATATTATTATGAAAATAGTGTTTTCTGACCTTTTTCAAATGCTGGTGCTGACAACACTGGATTTGTAAAATACTTTACAAAAAATAATCAGAGGACATGAGCAAGTGTGAACTTGCCTTTTGTGATTGCAAGATTATGCACTCACGGTCTTCAGGACAATATAAGATCCAATATCTGGAATCAACATCATTGGTCCGATAAGGACTAATGTTTAAAGAAGCAATATGCAGTTATGCATAAGTAATGCTATGAATTTTGTAAAACTCCCAAATTGAATCCCCAATACTTTGAGTGGAGTTAATTTAAGTGATTCTTTTCAGAGTTGGTTTATCTTCAAATTTTACTTTACAAGTAATGACCTTTATAAGGAACCTAGGTGTTAACAATCCAAAATATGTAAGTAAAGTATAAGATGATGTGATTATGGTGAATTGTCATGTGGTGACTATGATAAAAGTCCTTGGAATTGAGTTGTTAAGAGTTGAAGAACTTATTATAAGATTGTTATTTGAAGTGGCAAAAAGAATAACATTTGAAGAAAAGATTTACTTTATAATGTTTAAGCAATTTTCATTGTTAATAAAATGTGATCAATGCCTTCTGGTATTTGATTGATTAGTTTGGACTTGAGATGCATTATGTCTTAATTGAAATAGACCAAAGGTAACTATAAAAACATAAGTATTGTATTAGACTTGATGTTTATAAGCTTTGAGACTAAAATTAACTTTACAAAGGTAAGTAAACTTAAGATGTAATATGTTTTAATTATTCCCAAGTTTTAGATTTATGATAGGTATAACTAAGGTGTGGAATTATTCACTTTCTATTTAAGTGAATGATTAGATTAAATTTGTTCTTCCATTATGAAAGGAATATGTATTTATTTAATGGAATCATAATTAGATGGTTTTAATAATTTGTTAGAATTTAAAGTTATGTTAATAGTGGTTAAGATATAATGATTATTCACCATATTATATAAATGGGTGATACCCAATGTTTATTTAAAAGGATTCTTAATAAGATTTTTAAAGAATATTTTAAAGTTAAAATTTATACATAAGTTTGATTATGAATTCAAGTGATGGTTTTGGAATTAGTACTAAGACACTAATTGCTCAAGGTTTTATAATAATTGTGATTATTTCTTACTTAACAATTGTTTTAAAGAATTCACAAAATAGGTATTAGATAAGGATTTATTATTTAAAATATTAAATACTTTCCTAATAATATATTTAATATTTTTCTAGTGTAATATATTTATTCAAGACCTTAAAAATGAATTTTTATTTATTTTTAAGTATTATCTTTATTTTTATAAAATTTATTAAATAATTAAGTGTCTTTAAATATTTGCTTTATGTTTTATTTGTAAAACTCTAAGTGAGTATTTTTATAAAATAATAGAGTTATTTTGATACATCAAAATGATTTTTTATTTATTTTTAGTGTTTTTGTTTTATTTCATAAAATTTTATTTAAAATTTAATGGTGTTAACAATTATTTTACTTTAAATTTATCTTAAACACTTAAAATTATATTTTTGTTAGGTAGATATTATTTTTTTGGTCATTTTGATATGTCATATTTATTTTTAGGATTTTTCTATAATTTTCTATGGCTAAAAAATGTTTGGAGGTTATTTTAATAATTCATTCATTATTTTATTTCTAAACCTAATTAACTTGGGACGTTTGGTTGGGTACGTGGGCTGGACTGGCCCAACTAGATCGGGCCTGGGGTCACTTTGACCCCTGACCCACTCTCTCTCCCTCACCCAACACACGCGAGCACGCACCCAGGCACAATCCCTTATCCTGTTCCTCTGCTTCTCACACGCACGCACTGACCCGCCACCGCCGATGCCATCCCTTCCATCGCCGGCCATATCTAGCATTGCCGGTCTTTGCCGCTTGCTAGGATGGATGGCCCGAGTCTCCTTCATCGGTTCCCCGCTGCCTCGATGCTGCCCTGCACTGCACGACCCCTAGCTCACGGCTAACCCTAGCCGTGCAGGTCGGGTGTGCCGGTGCGACAGCAGCTCTTCTTCGATTCCCGCGCCTCCTCTACCTCGCCATGATCAGCGATGCCCCTGCTGTGTCACCCCCATCCACGACCACTACCTGCCATAGTCACCAGGGTTGGCGTTAGGGTTTCAGTGATCTCCTTTACTGTATTCTTGTGATGGCCTAATGGTGGTTCAGGGTGATTTGGTGCTGTGTTAGTGGTGGTCGGACGGTGGTGAAGCTGGGGTTGTTCCTCTTTTATTCTGATGCCGATGGGACGATAGTAGATGCAACCCCGGCGTCGGAACTATGGGGCCATTGATGTGGTGTTGAAGGTTTCTTTAGGTTGGTATTAATTTGACCGTGCTGGCACTACACCTTTGAGGTCATCGTCGACTCCCTGGTACGCCTTTTTCTACCCCTCCTCCTTCTCTCTTCTATAGTCAGGTATGACAATTGCCCCGTTTTTTGTTTAGGTTCTGATCCATGGAATATACCCTCATTGCTTGATTTGGCTAGCTTTGATGATTACACAATTGATTTAGGATTAGCTAGCATTGTTCTAGTTGTTCGTTTGATAATGGTTATGTTGAATGATAGTGTCAATTTCTTGTATGGTGGTGTGTTAGTTATCAGTATAGTTAGGACTTGCTTGGAATATGAGGGATATTACTAAGTACTATGCTGCTATTTACATTGGTATCTGTAGTTACAGAGTGTCACAATGTTTGACTAAACAACCAAGTATGTTTAAAAGATATTGGTGCTAGCTCCTATTCTTTTAAGATAGAGAATGCATATTATTTTCTTTGTGCAAAAGTGAATATGATAAGTAGGAGCATGTATATGGTTGTTATTTGGACATATACTGATGGTAGTGATAAGATGGTACTAGTCCAGATAAATAAGTAGTGCATGGATAGCCACTGATTATTTACATATGGTATATCTTTTTATTTTGTCATGAAATATCTGTATATATACTTAGCTGAATCTTTGATTCAGTTCTATGATTAGTGCTTCTTTGTCTCAATGTGATCTCGGGCCATTCTTACTTGTAAAACAAAATGGTATTTATAATTATATTTTTGTTGAGGAATGATTCCTAACTAACTAGCTAGGAAAATAATTTGAACACTTCTATGGTTGCGTGCAGATGGTTTTGAATGAACCAATGATGATTTGGTTATGCATACGTATGCACTTGGGCCTGGGGTGATGCTTCTATTGAGTGTGCACAATGGTGATGCATAACACATGATCTGCTACTCAAACTTGATTGCTTACTACAGATCATTTTTTTAGATGATTTGTGGCTAAAGATTCTTTGGGAATACCCATGGTCTGTGATGCAAAGGCTGAGGCACTAAGCTTAAATAAGAACATATACTTACTTTGTGGCTTCAATTCTCTATGAGGAACTTTGCATGGCATTTCCATGCAAAACTGAGAGAAGCAATCCTCTTATCTTCCTAGACATGTTCTAGTTGCAGGGTAATTGGATTTGGTTGTTACACTTCTCTTTTTCTTAATCCTCAAAGATGTCTTTTCAAAATTGAATAAGAACAGATGCTACAAAATCTAGCTATATTCCCATCTACCTTATTGTTTGTAGTGTTGACAAATGAGGTGGTGCTGGAGGCTTGTCCTTGTGATGGATCTTGATCAGTTGCTACTGTACCTTGATATCCTGCTCACCTCTCCTTTTACTACATCATCCACTACAGCAGCCATAGCCTGGCCTTCTCCACTTTGTCCTTGCCATTGGATGGCTTCTTGCAGCAACCATGGTGTAAGTGATCTGGTGGTGATCTGGCTAATATCTTGGTTGATGGGATGGGGATGAGTTGATGTGAATCTGATGAGAGCTAATGATAAGATGGTTTCTTGCTGTTCTGAGTGTTGTAGCTAGTGTTTAGCAGAGTATCCTCACTCTTCTTCGACTGATACTTATCCCATGTCCTGATTGCTTCATGTGTTGACAGCACCACATACCTGCATGTATGTGTGAGCTGCTTGCACTGTTCTGGATCAGTGCAAGGCAAAAAATATCTTACTTCCACTCTTCTACTTTTCTGGTGAAACTTGCCCCATAAATTACTGCCAATGAGGTTGTACTGAGGCTACACATTTGATAAGAATAGATGCTTTATTTGGTGAAACTTGCCCCTTCGATTAAAAGCTCAATGATGTGGCCAACAGTGCATTTCACTGTCAGGCTGAGAGCAGTTTTAATACTAACACTTCCTGTTATATTTTATTTTGTCTTGTTTGCTTGAAGGTACAAAAGAAGATGAGCAGATACCAAAAATTTAGTTTAGGAAATATAGTTTAGAACTCTCCCTTTCATTATTTTTGTAATTTCCTCTTTCTTTTGTGAAATATAGAATATTGTAATATTGACTAATGATATTTTTATATTAAGGTATTCTTTTTGTTAAAGTAAAGTTTTATTCTTCACTCATGTTAATATTCCTTTTTTATTCTTTTACAAATTTATTTGATTCTTGAATATTGTAAAGAATATTGTATTCTTTTTTTAATGTAATAAAGTTCATTTTTTTCTTTGTTAGTTGAAACTTGTAAGGATTTGTATCTTATTTAATAAAGTTTACTTATTTCCTTTTTCTTTTACAATTCTTTTGTAAAGACAATGTCATATTTATTTTGTTGTAGTAAAGAGCTCTTTTATTTATTTCAGTAATGTAATTCCTAATACTTTACTTTTATTCATTTATTGTAAAAGATCAATGTAGTACTATATGTATATATATTAATAAAGAAATCTTTTTATATCATTTTCTTTTGTAATCACTTCAATTCAAGTTATTAAGTGTTTCTAATTTCCATTTGTGAATTTTATAAATTCATTTGAATTTCACATTTGAAATTCAATTACATGCTTGAGCAACTTTTCCCCTAAGCAAGGAATTCTATAAAGGTCATGTCGAAATCTAGCGCACTTGCTCCGAAGTTTCCATCAGTACAAGAGAGATATCGATCCCTCTATAGCTTCTTTAGTTTTGCGCGAAAATTCTCTGGATTTTCTTATGCATGAATACAATGCACAAACATGTGTCCTATGTATTTCGAGGTGCTAATCTTGGGATGTTACATAAAGGTTTTACATGATCCAAAAATAAACACTAAAGGAGGTAAAAGACTCAGAAATATGAGTGAACCAGAGAGCTTTATTTCATTGATCATATAAGAATTACATAATTAGATTTAAAAATGCTAAGTGTAAAAAGGACGTAGTTGTGCTATGTTCCATGGCCGATCAAGCTCCGGGTAGTCATCATCCGGGTCACGTCGCTTACGCTTATGATCCTCGTTGGGTCTATCCTTCAGTTCACGATTGTCAACGAGGTAGTAAGACCCATTGAGTAGCGCCTTGCTTATGATGAACGGTCCTTCCCATGGCGGGGATAACTTGTGTGACTTCTTCTGCTTAAGTCGGAGCACCAAATCCCCCTCTTTAAACGAGTGATGCCAGACGCGGCGACTATGGTAGCTGCGTAGCTTCTGCTGGTAGATGGCGGATCTTTGGCATGCCAAAACGCGCTCTTCCTCGAGAAGGTCCACATCTAGGCGTATGGATTCTTCAGCATCATCTTCGTCGTAGGAGGCAACTCTTGGTGCATCGTGAAGTATGTCGGAAGGAAGGATGGCTTCTACTCCATAAACCATGAAGTAAGGGGTGTAGCCGGTGGATCTGCTGGGTGTAGTTCGTAAACTCCACAACACAGATTCTAGTTCCTCCGCCCATGCTCCAGTTGCTCTGTGTAGCGGTGCCTCCAGACGTGGCTTGATTCCCTGCAGAATTAATCCATTGGCTGCTCGACTTGATCATTGGATTGTGGGTGTGCCACAGATGCAAGGTCAAGTCGGATGCCCTTCTCCCAACAATAAGCTTCCACTTCTCCGAGAGACAAGTTGCTGCCGTTGTCGGTGATAATGATGTGTGGGAGACCAAATATCACCACTATATCCCAGACAAACCTGAGGGCAGTTGCCCCATCAAGCTATCTAATGGGTTTAGCTTCTATCCACTTAGTGAATTTATCAACTGCTACGAGCAGATGTGTAAATCCACATGGTGCCGTTTGAAACGGTCCCACCATGTCTAGCCCCAAGACTACAAACGGCCAAGTTATTGGTATTGTTCGCAATTCTTCAGCAGGAACATGTGGTTGTCGGGCATAATACTGGCATCCATGCATGTCTCAACCAGCTTGTCGGCGTCCGCCTTCGCGGTCAGCCAGTAGAATCCTTGTCGGAAGGCTTTCGCAACCAACGATCGAGGAGCGGCGTGATGCCCGCAATCTTCGAGATGGATTTCGCGTAGGATTTCCATACCTTCTAGCTGGGAAACACACTTAAGGTATACACTAGTAGTGCTCCTTTTGTAGAGTTGTCCATTGATTATGGTATAACCCTTTGCTCGTCATACTATTTGCCGTCTTTTGACTTCGTCGTCGGGCAAAGTTTCGTGTTCGAGATATTCCATGAACGGTTTTGTCCAAGCCGGTGGGACCTTTGTCACTATGTTGACGAAAGAGTCATCTCTATCCGGGTTGTCGATGTCGCCTCCTTTTACGGATGGTGTTCATAGATGCTCTAGGAAAACTCGTGGCAGAATTTGCTTGCGCCCTGATCCAAGCTTAGACAGCAGATCAGCCGCCTCATTTTGCTCCCTAGGCACATACTTGACTTCGTAGCCCAAGAAGCTCTTGGCTATCTCGTCCACTTCGTCTCGATATGCCGCCATCATAGGGTTCCGCGCATTCTAGGTGTCAGCCACCTGCTGGGCAACCAAGTCGGAATCTCCACAGCAAACTATGCGCTTGATGCCAATATCCTTGGCTACACGTAATCCATGAATGAGTGCTTCATACTCTGCCATGTTGTTTGTAGCCTCGAAGTGGATCTGCAAAACATAGTGTAGCTTGTCTCCTGTTGGTGACTGTAGCAATACACCAGCCCCCGAGCCGTTGAGCAACTTTGATCCATCAAAGTGCATCACCTAGTACTCTGGTTCTAGCAACGGAGTAGCATCTGGCATCTCCATCCAATCTGCAACAAAATCCGCCAAGGCTTGTGACTTGATAGTGCCGCGTCTCTTGTAGGTGATCTCGAAGGCGGCAAGTTCAATGCCCCACTTCGCGACCCTTCCTGTAGCGTCGTTGTTGTTGATAATGTCGGACAATGGAGTCTTGCTCACTACTGTGATTGGGTGTTCCTGAAAGTAGTGCCTCAGCTTCCGAGAAGCGAGGAATACTCCATAAGCTATCTTCTGGTAGTGCGGGTAATGCTGCTTGGAATCTGTCAAGACCTCGCTTACATAGTAAACTGTTCACTGAACTCCGTACTCATAGCCTGGTTCCTTCCGCTCTACCACGATGACAATGCTAATTACCCGGTTGGTTGCCGCCATGTAGATTAACAGGGGCTCTCCAGGCTCGGGTGATGCAAGGATGGGCGCTGAGGAAAGAGTTTCCTTGAGCTGCTTCAATGCTGCATCTGCTTCGTCCATCCACGTGAATTTGTCCGCCTTCTTCAGCAACTTGTAGAGCGGCAGAGCCTTCTCTCCAAGTCGGCTGACGAACCGGCTAACTGCTGCAACACAACCTATTAGTCGTTGGATGTCCTTTAGGCATGTCAGATGGTTTATGTTTAAGATGGCCTTGATTTTCTCCGGGTTGACCTCGATTCCACACTGGGAAACGATGAATCCCAACAATTTGCCTGCTGAAACCCTGAAGACGCACTTCTTAGGGTTAAGCATCATGTTGTATTTCCGGAGATTATCAAAGGTTTCTTTCAAGTCGGAGATTAAGTCATTTGACTTTTTAGCCATCACCGCAATGTCCTCCACATACGCATGAACGTTTCGACCAATTTGGTCGTGAAGGAAACGTTGCATTGTCCGCTGGTACATAGCACCCGCGTTTTTCAGCCCAAAGGGCATCGTAACATAGCAAAACGTGCCATATGGGGTAGTGAACGAAGTGGACAATTGGTCCGACTTCCTCATCTTGATCTGGTGGTATCCTGAGTATGCATCGAGAAAACACAAAATTTCTGAGCCAGCCGTCGAGTCAATGACTTGGTCAATGCGAGGCAAAGCAAACGGATCTTTGGGACACACTTTGTTCAAGCCGGTGTAATCAACGCACATTTTTAATTCATTGGTTCCTGATGGGGGAATACCAATCGGGGTATACCCACGAAGCGGATTCGCCAGATGGACTGAGCCGACTGGAACCTAGCCCTGAGCGGGTCGACTCGCCTAATACGGCGACTGGCGCATGCTGCACCCAGGCGACTGGCGCCGACTGGAGGCCCAAGACGGCGACTCGTATACAAAGCCCACCAACACACTTGTAAACCCTAACTGGCTGCATATATAAAGCCACCAGGAGCACCCCCACGAAGCATCTTCTTCCACATTAGACTAGATCTAGTCTCTCCCTCCACCTATGGTGGCTTCCATGTAAACTAATCTATGATCATATACTAGATTGACAACAGGATGTAGCGATCCTCCACCGAGGGGACGTGAACCTGGGTACATCGTGTGCCAATCTCGCTCCCGGATTCTCCTACGCCGCCTTCCTGCCTCTACGTAAGCTACCCCAATAGCATCTGCCGTGCAATACCACGACAGTTGGCGCCCATCGTGGGGCAAGCGGTGCATGGAGATGATAATCCGTACGGGATCCCTCACCATCATCGTCGGCCAGATCCAAAAGCTGCCGGCCAGATCGCACCTGACGTGTTGTTTAAGAACTGCTAGCTCGGGTGTCAAAGGTTGGAGGCCGATCGGTCTCGTCCGGCTGCCGCCTGGCGCGGTCAACGTGAGAAAACAAGCACGTGAACGTACATGATCGATTTCACGTGGTGGCAGCTGAGTTTTAATTCCTTCCGATCCCATCTCGTTTGATTACTCTATATATTGATATTTTATTGGATCTAATCTCGTAGGTATGCATATTATACCATGACTTCGAGTTTGCCAACAAGTGTAGGCGTGTTGTGAGAGGCACATACACATGCTTACCCTGACCTGGAAAATTAATCAACAGGCGCAAGCATGCGTGATCAGATCCATACACCTGATTGGTTTTTAATTTGATCCCCTCTCATTAATTATATTGTTAAATGATTATTTAATTTAGACCTAACCCTTACATGCCTACTTCTTGTTGTTGTATGGACGACTGATCCATGGCTGATAGGAGTTGCTGTAGCCTGTGCCAGCAAGACAAGATCAGAGCTGTTTCATCGGTCAAGCAGTACGCGCATGAGGCCAAGGCTGATCGGGTGGCGGAGGTTCGGTCGGACGCGCTATCGTGACTCCAATCAAAGTGTCGCGACCTCAGCCGAAGAATCGAACAACTGCTCTACTGCAAATCTTTTTGGCTTTTTGCCGCCGTGGCTCCTACAATTCCGTCAGCGACGACTCGACTATGGACGATAATTTTCTCCCATTCAATCTTATTTTAAATATTTTATTTGTATACTGATAATATTTTACTGATTTTGTGTTGATGCATATATGCGAATAGGAAGCAAATTGCGCTCTCGTGGCCGGATGCGTGCGGCGCGCCTAACCGACCATGACTGACCACGTCCACTCCTTCCGTCTAAACGCCATACTCGGGGACTCGCCGCTGCGAACTCACCGTCGTGGACCTATCCACGCTTGGGGACTCCCCGCCGCGAACTCGCCATCGCAGACCTCTCCACGCTTGGGGACTCGTCCGCCGCGGACTCGCCCCTCATGGTCGCCGCCCTCGCGGACTCGCCCCTCGCGGTCGCCGCCCTCGCGCGAGTCCCTCGCGGCCTCGTCCGTCGCCGACTCTCCATTCTACCGGCTAAACGCCGCGTCGACCCCGTGTCCGCTGCGTCGACTTCGCCATAGCGCGCCCTCCGTCCACCGCGTCGACCCCGTGTCCGCCGCGTCGACTTCGCCATAGCGCGACCTCCGTCCGCCGCGTCGACCCCGTGTCTGCCACGTCGACTTCGCCATAGCTCGACCCCGTGTCCGCCACGTCGACTTCGCCATAGCGCGACCCCGTGTCCGCCACGTAGACTCTTTCCGGCTACATCGAATGCATACGCCACGCCTGCTAAGGGACCTTCATCGTCCGAGTCGCCAGAGAGGGTTGCATGCCACGCTGCATGGACTCACCACTAGGCTTCTCTTCCCTCCGGGAAAAAATCAATTCACCTTTGTCAACCTTTGAAAGAGTGACTCGCAATGGCCAAGTAGTGCAGACGAGGACTCGCAAACCGAGCTTCGGATCGTCCACGAAAAAACGCTAACCGAGAGCTATCATTGGAGTCGCCTTGCTCGACTAGTCTTCCGGGCCAAGACAAATGGCAGTGCTACAAAAACAGCACCATGTCCTCCTCAACCTTAGACAACGCGACTCGCATGGCCAAGTACTCCGGGCGAGGACTCGCAACCTAAGCCTCGGATCGTCCAGAAAGAACGCCAAGCCGAGAGCCATCTTTGGAGTCGCCATGCGGCTGGCCCCCGGGGCCAAGACGAGAGACTCGCTAAGAAAATAGCGCAATCAACATCATCGCGGACTCGCAATCATCGCAGACTCGCCAGACTCGGGGACTCTCCCCTCGTGGACTCGCAATCATCGTGGACTCGCCACACTCGGGGACTCTTCCCTCGTGGACTCACAATCATCGCGGACTCGCTCCCCTCGCGTACTCGCTCCCCTCGCGAACTCGCTCAACGCGGACTCGCCATGCTCGGAAACAACCACTACTATTTTTAGAATGTGCATATCTAAAGAGCCTCAAGTCGCCTCTACAAGCCAACTCGAGCCTCGGGGACTACCCCTAGGCATACTGCATGTACGCGTAGTTCCAAGACCGCGGCTCACCCTGCGGGGGGGACTCATCATCGCGGACTCTCCCTCGCGTACTCGCCATGCTCGAGGACTCGCCACCACAGACATTCGCCCTCGCGTACATAACACGCTCGAGGACTCGCCACCACGGATCGCCCTCGCGTACTCAACACGCTCGTCGACTCACCACCGTGGACTCGCCCTCGCGTACTCAACACGCTCGAGGACTCGCCATCGCGGGCTCGCCCTTGCGTACTCGACACGCTCGTCGACTCGCCACCGCGGACTCTCCCTCGCGTACTCGACACGCTCGGGGACTCGCCACCGCGGACTCGCCCTTGCGTACGCTACACGCTCGCGGACTCGCCGGTCGCTTGACCTCGCCACTCGCCACGCTCGGGGACTCGCCGCAACTGGCAGCTTCACCGACACCCTGCGTCTTTCGCCAACTGGCCATCACCGACTGGCTGACACCGACCGCCTACCGCTTCATGGTTCTTTTCTATGTTCAGGAGCTCGTCGCCGATTCGCCACGAGCCATCGTCAAGACTCTTCGCGCCCTTCCTCAAGCCCGCGTCGAATCGACAACGCGCTCGGGGACTACTGATGGGGGAATACCAATCGGGGTATACCCACGAAGCGGATTCGCCAAATGGACCGAGCCGACTGGAACCTAGCCCTGAGCGGGTCGACTCGCCCAATACGGCAACTGGCGCATGCTGCACCCAGGCGACTGGCGCCAAATGGAGGCCCAAGACGGCGACTCGTATACAAAGCCCATCAACACACTTGTAAACCCTAACTGGCTGCATATATAAAGCCACCAGGGGCACCCCCACAAGGCATCTTCTTCCATATTAGACTAGATCTAGTCTCTCCCTCCGCCTACGGCGGCTCCCATGTAAACCAATCTATGATCATATACTGGATTGACAACAGGATGTAGCGATCATCCACCGAGGGGACGTGAACCTGGGTACATCGTGTGCCAATCTCGCTCCCGGATTCTCCTACGCCGCCTTGCTCCCTCTACGTAAGCTACCCCCAGTAGCATCTGTCGTGCAATACCAGGACAGTTCCCTTTTTGGGGACAAGTATAGGATTGGCCACCATTGGGTGTGAAGGACTTCTTGGATAAAACTAGCCTTAAGTAACCTAGCTATCTCTTTGCCAATGGCGCGTCTCTTCTCATCTCCAAAGCGTCGTAGAGGTTGTTTCACTAGTTTGGATTTTGGATCAATGTTTAAGCTGTGCTCGACAAGTTTCCTAGGTACACCTTTCATGTCGGCAGGTTGCCAGGCAAAGATGTCCCTATTCTCACGGAGGAACTCGACGAGCGCGCTTTCCTATTTGGGATCCAGGTTTGTCCCAGTGGCGGTGGTCTTGGAGGCATCGCCTACCACAAGTTCCACCGGCTTGGTCTCAATGGCGGCCTTGAACACAGGAGCGGAGTCGGAGATGTGCTTCTTCAATGCGGTCATCTCTGAGTCATCGACCTTGCGCTGGATCTCTTTGAATTCTTTGCTGTAGAGGACAGCTTCCGCAACGGCCGCTTCATTGATCTCGTAGTCCCTTACCTTGGTAAAGCTTCCGGATACAGTGATGACACCGTTTGGTCCGGGTATCTTGAGTTTGTTGTAGACGAAGCATGGCTTGGCCATGAACGTGTGGAATATGTCGCGGCCAAATATGACGTGGTACACGCTCTTGAAGGGGACCACCTCGAAGGTCATGCGCTCTTGGCGGTAATTGTCGACATCGCCAAAGGCAACCTGAAGTATAATGCACCCAAGGGACCGAGCCTCCCGACCAAGAACTACGCCATGGAAGATGGTGTTGGTCCGCCTTAGGTTTGCCTCCATCAAGTTTATTTTCTGCAGTGTATCCAGGTACATGATGTTGATGCTGCTTCCACTATCCACCATACACTTGGTGAACTCCACGCCGTCAATCAAGGGGTTGATGACCATGGCTTACTGGTTCTCCGTAGGGATAAGGTCTGGGTGGTCCGTCCTATCCCAAGTTATTGGAACCTCTGACCAGTGCAAGTACTGGGGAACTGGGGGTAGAGTAGCCATCAGGATCCTCAGAGAGGTCTTCTGTTGTCGGACAGTGGGGGTGCCAAGGAAAGTGTGGTAGACTGGTGCCTTCTTTGCGAAGGGGTTCTTGCCCTTGTCGTCGCTCTTGGCGGCGTGCTTAGGGTCAATGTCCTCGTACATGTCACTTGAATCCTTGGACTCTTCCTCCTTCTTCTTCCCTTTGCCCTTGCCTCGCAGTATGTTCTTCCGACTTTGCTTGTAACCAGACTCCGAGTGTTCCTTGAGGTCGTTGACGAACTTGCAGTGTCGATTGGTGTGAGTGGATTTACCGTTGGCGTCGAGGTGTACGAGGCACGGCATATCGCGGTACTCTTCATATGTTTGGGGAACACGGTGCACTGCTGAGGTGGTTTCACTTCCTCGCTGCTGTCCTCGACCAGCTCCCCTTCATCGGCCACGTTGTCTTCCATCGCCTCGTCCTGCAAAAGTCATAGCAACCATGTCGGTAGATTGCTTTTCTTCTAGAGTGGATTTCCTCTTTGTACTGCTGTTCCTCCGAGCCTGAGTTGGAACGGCCGTTGCCGGCAAAGAGCCGCGAGCATCGTCGTCGGTAGTTGCGAACTCACTAGCTAACTGAATCATCTGATTAAAGTCAAGCTGGTGATTGTCCTTCAAGCGCTTCAGCTTATGTCAGAGCAACGTGCCCCTTTCCAACCCATCGATGAAGGCGGCCATGGCGGTCCGAGCATGCACACCTGCGCAGGAATTCTTCATGTCCATCCAGCGGGAGAGGTAGGCGCGAGATGTCTCGTCTTTCTCTTGCACGCACCGCTGTAGATCGCCGATAGTGCAGGGAAGTTTGTACGTACCCTCAAAGTTCTTGGTGAACGCTTCTTGCATGTCCATTGTAGATGGATTTCTCCGGCAAGTCGTCGATCCATTGACGGGCAGTGCCCGCCAACATTAATGGGAGGTACTTGACAGCGATGTTGGGGTTGCCACCGGTAATCTCCATCACCTTGCTGTAGTCCTGCAACCATGTGGCTGGCTTGGCGGTGCTGTCATAGGGCTTGATGGTCTTGTCAATCCAGAAACCTTTGGGGTAAGTTGCGGACCGTATTGCAGGTCCAAAGCAACGTGGTCCTAGGTATGGTCCTTCCCAGGCCTCCTGGATCTTATCGATCCTTGAACGTGCATCGTATGGTTCCGGGCTCTTCTTTTTCTTGTCAACAGGGGATGGGCTACGTGAACGACGCGGGACTCTTTCGCCATGGTGACTGCTAGGTGGCGACAGAGGCGGAGGTGGCGGTGGGTTGGCTTTCTTGCTGTTACCCTCCTGCGACGCCTCACGCCTGTCGCGGTTGCTTGTCGGACGCGGAGGGTCATGGCGTGACCTGCTCTTGTGTCCTTGGTCTGCTCTGCGTTGTCGCGAATGACGATGTCACACTGCTTTGGCAGGGGCATATCCATACGATGGTGAGCTTTGTGATCTTCGCGATGTCGGGGGCACCGGGGCGGTGGCGATGGGCGACGAGGTCGGGCCTTTTCTCCGTGGTTGGAGGATATGGGAATGGCATCCTTCTTGTTGCGTGCATCTCTCCGTCTTAGTTCTAATGAACCCGTCTGGGACCCGACATCAAGAGGAGATCTGTCCCTTGGCGGCTTATACTGGCTAGACCGGCAAAGCGCTGGGTCGGACTCAAGCCTCTGAGAGGTGGCCTTTTCCTGCTGCTTCACCGCCTTGGCTACTAGGTCATAGACCTGTTCCACTGCCTTGGGCGATCTATCCTGCTCTAGAAGGGTCTTGGTGACGGCGAGGTTAAGGAGCGGGGTGGGCATCACCTGCTTACCTTCACTATCGATGTATGGCTTAGCCTGTGCCGGCTTTGAGGGAGCCCATCCTAGGTTTCGCCGCACACCAGGATCGTTGATGACATGAGCTGGAGCTTTCTTGGCCTTCTGCTATTGCAGCAGAGTTTTGTACTCGGCCTCCATTGCTCTAGCTTTCTCTATGGAATTCTGCGTGTTGACCAGATCTCGATCTAGCTTAGCGCCTTGCTCCGGGATGGCCTGTGCTTCCTCCAGCAACTACTGGCGCTTCTCGTCAAGCTGAGTCACATTCGGAATATGAGCTATGGTCAGTGGCTCAACGAGGAGATTTCCGTACATCACTCTGTCAGCTGGAGTAACTTGGGCGGCCACAGACGTAGATGCCGGAGGTGGCAAGTTTGTGGTGTTGTTGCTCGGACCGGTGCCGAGTTCCTGCGGCTGCTGCACTGGGTTAGGCGGAGGAGGCATGGCTTTTGCGCGATCACTGTCAACAGCAATAAGTGGCCCCTTCCCCTTGTCCAGCGCTATAGGTGGATCTCGTCCGGGTTGATCTTCATCCATCGCCATCCCAATGGTGACGAACACCTCTCGAGATACGACGACGTTGTTGGCTTGCTCGTCGCGTGCGTACTCCTCCTCCATCGCTTGCATGGCGGAGTCTAGCTCTTCTGGGATGAAATCTATCTCCTCTGAATCTGCACTGAAGTCAGCATAGAGTGCGTCAATAACAGAGTCGGAGGGTGCCAGGACTTCCTCGATGACGGGCGGTGGAGGTGCAATGGCAGCGATGCTGACTGGAGGTGGCGGTGCTGCTACGACGATGGCGGCCGGAGGCGGTGATGGCGGTGGCTGAATCGGAGGGGCTCCGTCAGCGAGTGAGAGCGCTAACTGAGATTCCGCGTCAGCCTCCGCGTAGCTATTGATGGTGTTCACCATGCCTTCGAAGGTAAGGAGACCTGCCGCTTGTTGTCGCCTCAGAGAATGTCGGAGAAGCGTGCCCCAGTCTAGTCCTTCCACGAAGTGATACATAGCGTCCTCATGGGGTAGTGGGCCAGATCAGCTCGTACACGGAGCCACCTGGTCAGGTAATCGCGGGGTTTTCCCCCTCTCTCTGAACGCAACGCGCTAGGTCGAAGATGGTAACCACGCCGACGAACTTGGATCTCTGCTGTCCAGACGCTCGGGCGAAGCCGGCGGACTTGCAGCGATCTTCCACCGTTATATCTTGCATAGGGGCGGTTTGGGTGGGCCTTGAATTTTTCTGATCATTGCCAGCAAACTCCGAAGAGAGATCCGACATTGATCCTTCCGCGAACGTATCCTGCCCGTAGGCGGTCCGTGCGGGCCTTGATGCTCCTCCGACTCCCAGGGAACTAGTGCCCGAGTCGGTTTCGCCAATGAAGAGGTGGATGTCTCCGATAGGAACGATCGAACACCGCGTAGGGTTTGTCTTCGCCGGGATCCAGAACTCGTCAGGAGGGACGATCAGAACGTTGCCAGAGAAGAGAACACGACTGATGGCTACGGTTTTGCCGATTCTCGCAAAGATCTTGGTCCTCACCCGCTGAAGAGCCTGAAGCGCCTCTTGCCCCACGGTGGGCGCCAACTGCCGTGGTATTACTGACGAGTACGCCATGGAGGGGTCCTCATAGTGCATGTTTAGAGACGTGAGGGAAGGCGGATGGTTGACGTGTACAAGGGAACACAGCTTACCCAGGTTCAGATCCCGCGACGGTGGCGGAATCCTACTCCTGCTATAAATCACTATAAGGGCAATACGCCGAGTTACAGAGATAAGTTTGCTGTGCGAGGTTGTATGAATCGATACTAGGTTGTGCCCTAAAGGCTCCCATAGTCCCGACTTATATAGTCGCCAGATCCTAGGGTTACACGGAAAAGTCCTAGCCGGACAGGTTACAGAGTCCTACACCGTCTATTACTAGTCTTGCGTGTCTTGTACTCCAAGGCTCCGGGTACGTCGGTGACTCCAACTGTAGCCTTCCTTTATCCGGCATAGGCCTCCCTTCTGGATCCATCTAACTGGGCCGCCCACCAGGCCATAGGCCATGCTACCAACTGTGGGCCACCCGGGTTAGCCGGATAAGAGACATGCTATGAGGATACCCATATAGCATATCCCCAACATTTGGCGAAGTTGGTGCCGTTGTCCGTGATGATGCTGTGCAGGAACCCGTAGCGATAGATGAGCTCGCATAGGAACTTTGTGGCGGTCTTCCCATCACACTTGCGGACTGGCTTGGCCTCCACCCACTTTGTGAATTTGTCGGCTGCGACGAGGAGGTGGGTGAAGCCATACGGGGCCTTATTAAAGGGGCCTACCATGTCCTTGCCCCACACGGCGAATGTCCAGGAGATGGGGATGGTCTTGAGCGCCGAGCTCAGCACGTGAGTCTGGTTGGTGTACTTCTGGCACCCGACGCAGCGTTGGACGATGTCGGCTGCATCGGCGTGTGCGGTGAGCTAGTAAAAGCCATGTCGCATGGCCTTGGCGACTAGGGAGCAGGATCCAGCATGGTGGCCGCATTCGCCAGCCTGGATGTCCTGGAGGATCTTACGTCCTTCTGTGGGTTGGACGCGGCGTTGGAACACGCCGGTCACGCTATGCTTGTGGAGCTCGTCGTTGATGACGACGAAGGACTTGCAGCAGCGTACTATCATCCGAGCCTCTGTTTCCTCAGCGGGTAGTGTGCCTCCTTCCAGGTAGGCGACATATGGCGTGGTCCAGTCATTTGGCTCGGCGATCATTGCGACCAGGGCCGCATCTGGTTGCAGCGGGATTCCGATGTCGATCTCCCTCGGGGGAGAGACGGAAGGCTTGATGATGGTGTCGAGGAAGACCCGGGCGGGCGGCGTGAGTCGAGCCAAGCCAATGCGGGAGAGTCTGTTGGCCTCCTCGTTCTTTCGCCGGTCAATCCACTTGACGGAGTAGCCCGCAAAGTGGCCTCCCAGCTGGTCCACAGCCTGGCGGTATGCCGCCATGGTGGGAGAGACTACATCGCAAGTGACGGCGACTTGCCCGGATACGAGGTCGGAGTCGCCATAGCAGCACAGACGATTGATGTTCATTTCCTTGGCTGCTCGCATGCCGTGGAGGAGCGCCTCGTACTCGGCCATGTTGTTGGTGCAGGGGGTGAAGTCAAGGTACATGATGTAGCATAGCTTGTCGCCCTTTGGAGATGGGAGGACGATCCCTGCCCCTACACCATCTGCATTCTTGGAGCCGTCCAAGTGTAGGGACCAGTAGTGGAGGTACGGCAACTTCTCTGGTTGCTGGGCCTCCTCCCAGTCGGCGAGAAAGTCTTCTACAGCCTGTGACTTGATCGCCTTGCGCGTCTCGTATCTGATGTTGTGGACTCCGATCTCGATGGCCCACTTGGCGACTCGCCCGGTCGCCTCACGGTTGCGGATGATGTCCTGCAACAGTGCTGAGGAGACGACCGTGATTGGGTGCTACTGGAAGTAGTGCGGCAATCGCCGGTGGGCTCTGAAGACCGCATATACCAATTTTTGGTACTGCGGGTAGCGCTGGCGCGACTCGGTGAGGACTTCGCTGATGTAGTATATAGGTCGCTGCATTGGGCGCTCTGTTCCCTCCTCTGGTCGTTCGACGACCATGACGGTGCTGACGACTCACTCAGAGGCCACGACGTAGATGAGTATTGGCTCCTTGTCGACGGGGGAGGCGAGTAGTAGTGCCGCGAGTAGCACCTCCTTGAGAGCATGGACCGCGTCATACGCCTCCTTGTCCCACTGGAACATGGGGTTCTTGCGCATTAGGCGATAGAGGGGCATCGCATTCTCGCCTAGCCGGGGAATGAAGCGACTGAGAGTCGCGACTCGCCCAGCCAACTTCTGGACATCGCGCAGGCAATCGGGTCTGCCGAGCTGAGCGATCGTGTTGATCTTGGTGGGGTTCGCCTTGATCCCACGCTTGGAGACGACGTAATCCAGCAACTGTCCAGTGGGTACACCGAAGGTGCACTTTCCTAGGTTTAGCTTTATCTTGTACCTCCGCAGGTTTGCGAAGGTTTCCGCCAGGTCGGCGAGTAGGTCGCCCTGGCGAGTGGACTTCACCACCACGGCGTCGATGTAGAGGTGGATGTTGCGGCCAATTTGGCTCGCAAGGCACTCCTGCATGCACCTCTGGTAGGTCGCCCTGGCGTTCTTGAGGCCGAAGGTCATGGCGGTGTAGCAGAAGGCTCCGAATGGCGTGATGAATGCCGTCTTCTCCTCGTCCTCGACTGCCATTTTGATCTGGTTGTAACCAGAGTAGGTGTCAAGGAAGCATAGCGACTCCAAGCCCGCGGTCGAGTCGATGATTTGGTCGATCCACAGGAGGACGAACTGCTCCTTCGGGCAGGGTGCGGTTGAGGTTTGTGTAGTCGATACACATTCTCCAGGTCCCGTTTTTCTTCTCGACCAGGACTGGGTTTGCTAGCCACTTGGAGTACTTGATTGGCCGTATTAAGCCTGCAGCGAGTAGACACTGCACCTCCTCGGCGATTGCTCGGCGTCGCTCTTCATTGAAGGGCCACAGCAACTGCTTGACGGGTCGCGCTTTGGGGTCGGCGTTGAGTTTTTGCTCAGCAAGTTCCCTCGGGACACCAGACATGTCGGAAGGTTTCCATGCGAAGATGTCGTGATTCTCACGTAGGAACTCGATGAGCGCGCCTTCCTATGCTGGGGTCATGCCCGTTCCGATCGTCACTGTCTGGCTAGAGTCGCCTGGGACCAGCTCGACGGAGCGAGTGTGCATCGTCGCCTCGAATGCGGTGGAGCCGCCCTCCGAGTTGGGCTTCTTGAGTATGGTGGGGTCGTCGTTGTTGACCCCGCTCGTGTAATTGGTGAGCTCCTCCGCGTGGTTTGCCTCTGCGGTTATGACGGCGTTGACGAGCTCGACGCCTTTGGCCTTGCACTCTGCGGCCATGTCGGGGTCTTCGTGGATAGTGATGATGCCGCATGGCCCGGGGAGCTTCATCGCATTGTACGAGTAGTGGGGCGCTGCCATGAATTTGGGGAACGCCTGATGCCCCAGGACACAGTGGTAGGGGCTGTTGAAAGGCACCATATCGAAGCAGATCCGCTCGGTGCGGAAGTTCGCTGGTGTGCCGAAGGTGATGGGCAACATCACCTTCCTGATTGGGTACGCCTTCCGACCGGGGACAATGTCGTGGAAGGTGGTGTAGGTCGTCTCGATCATCGACTGTGGGAGCCGCAATCGCCTGAACGTGTCCAGGTACAGAATGTTGATGGAGCTGCCGCCGTCCATCAGCGTCTTGGGGAGCCAGTAGTCCCCCACCTTGGGCTTGACCACCAGGGCGACTCGACCCGGATATTTGATCCGTGGCGAGTGGTCTTCGCGGCTCCGGGTGATTTTTTGCTTGGACCAGTTGAGGAACTGGGGGATGTCGACCTGGGACACCGCATTGACAGTGACGGCGCGGGCGATGACCTTCTTCTCGCGCTTCGTGTTGAATCCGGTGAAGGTGTGAAGCGAGCCGGCGTCATTGCCGAATTTCCTGCCGCTTGGTGGATGGTTGTCAGGGTCTTCCCTTATGCACTGTGCCTTCTCGATCTCCCTCAGGGAGTGGCAATCGGCGGTCGTGTGCGTGGCGGGCTTCCCCTTCCTGCTGTGGAACACACAGGGCTGGTTAGGGAGAGCCACGGGGTCGAACCTCGGCTTCGCCTTGTAGGTTCCGCCGTCACGGCGCTAACCTCCGCCGTGGCGCTTGCCAGTGAGGCGAGTGTTGCTGTAGCGCATCTCGGGTCGTCTCCCGTTGTTGTGGTCGTTCGTGCGGCGATTCCCTCCCAACTCGTCATCGATTTCTTAGTTTGGGTCCTCCTCCGCGTACCGCTTGGTGATCTCAAGGAGATCCAGTATGTTGTCGATTGTTTTGTGCACCCGCTTGAGTTTGGTGACCAAGGGCTCGTAGCGGCACGAGGTCTTGAAGTAGTGGATCACGGTGTCCGGGTGGATTCCGGCCGCATTGTACCACAGGTCTTGCCACCGTTGGACCTAGCTGCGGGTCGACTCGCGGGGTCCCTGGACGCATCGCTCCAGGTCCTCGATGGTGGTGGAGTGGGTGTAGGAGCCCTCGAAGTGCCTGATGAAGGCGTCACGCATTTCCACCCAGGAGTCGATGCTGTCTACGGGGAGGGTGTTGATCCATTGCCGGCACGCTCCCTCCATCATCAGGGGGAGGTAGCGAGCGGCAAGCAGGTCGGTGTGGCTAGCGATTCCCATCGCCATGAGGTACGTGTCTAGCCACACGGAAGGATCGTATGAGGGGTTGTACTTCTCGATCTCCTTTGGCGCCTTGAAGTTCGCCGGGTATTTTTCGCCTCGGATCATCGGTCCGAAGCATTGGGGTCCGACTCGGCTTAGCGATCCCCTTGGTTTGCTGTCGTGGCAGTTGGTGAGGGTATGCCTCAAGTCGTCGGGCTAGCGTGCGTGCCAGCTTTGGTTATTGATGATGTGGGTTCGCCCTGTTGGCAGCGACGGAGTTGTTTGCCGGTCGCGGGTCATTGGTGGAGAGTGCTGCGTGTGCGGGGCGGTGCTGGAGCTGCAGGGGCTCGGGTGGTGGGCAGTTGAGGGTGTTTGCCACCATTGGGAGGCTGCTCGAGGCCGCCCTGCTGCCTGACGAGCGCGAGTACATGCGACCCTGTGAGTCGGCTCTCGCGTTTTGTTGCTCGACGGCCTTGGCGAGTAGAGCCTTGGCGTACTGGATCTGCAGGGCGCCTTCCCCAGTCAGGTTGATGTTGTCGACCGCGGCTCGGCTCGCGACGATGTTGTCCATCGGGGTGGAGAACAACGGGAGGCCATTCGCCTCTCGCTCCCACGAGGAGACCAGGATTCTTGGCTGGTCCTGGGGGCGCGCGGACGGGTGGTGGTAGGAGAGCACCGTTAGCCCTCGCGCCTGGTGGTGCCCGGGAGCTCCCTCCTGGCGGCGCGTTCTCGCAGATCGCGCGATCGGCCACGCGGGCCGGGTCGTTCTCGTCGTCAAAGTTCAGGGCGCGGACCTGAACGGTGGGGTTCAGGCGCGACCTGATGCGGAGCTGGTGGTAGCGCGAGAGTTCCTGCGTCGTCACCTATTCGAGGCGAATTTTTTTGCGCTCGGCTTGTTCCTTGCGGACCGCCTCCTCCAATCATAGGCGGAGTTCTTTGACATGTGTCGCTGTCGCGGTCGGCGGGATCGGCGTGGATAAGGGGTTCGGCGGGGCGTCCGCACCACTCGCCATGTAGGTCGCCGGAGTTCTCCGACCCGGAGTCGAAGTCGAAGATCCCAAGAATGGAGGGGTCCTCAAAATCTCCCACGTTAAAGACCTGGGTGATGGAGCCCGCGGATGACGCGGTGACGATGGATCCGGCGGCCGATGCCGGGGTCGCCAAGTCGGCCTCGTTGTTGAGGGCCGCGTCGTCCGCGACCATGGTGGTTTCAGCCATGTCGTTGTTGGCCGAGTCATACTCGGAGGCGAGGTGGTGGATGGTGCGGACCTGACTCTCAGAGAGCCGGTCGTGTGGTGGCGACTCGCGGATGCGAGACGAGTCCTCCGAGACGATTACATCGGTGAAGCCAACGAAGATGTTGATCGTGCCGACCGGCATGATCACGCTGTGCGTGACGGGGTGCACCATCGGGACGTAGCTGCTCGGCAAGATCTGGAGGATCTCGCTGATCGCGATCATGCGGCCGGTGGCGATCGTCTCGTCGATGGGCAAATTGGATCTCGCCGCAGAACACCGGCCTGACCGGCCAGGCCCCATGGTGAGCTCCCCTATCGTGGGAATGGTCACGACAGATGCTGCAATCGGTAGCGAGAAGTAGAACGAGGGCAAGGGCGGCCAGCCATCTGCGGTGTGAGATGAGGGCGGAGACACAAGGTTGTACCTAGGTTCGGCCCCGGAGGGTAAAGACCCACTCCTGCTTGATTGTATTATGGTGAGAGTACAAGGGCGAGCTCGACGACTAGGCGGTAAGTCGCTGGGGTGCATGATGGAACGTGTCCTCTATGCGTACCCTAGGGAGGTTTATATAGGTTCACCTCGTTAGGGTTTACAGATCTACAGCCGAATTAGTTAAGGATTCGGAGGGTTCTTGACCTAATCCGACTGAGCCTAGCTACGCTTCTAGGCCTCCAGCTTCCACTCGCCTGGGTCCTTGCCAAGTCTCGATCCAGTCGCCGTCCTACATGCCCACTCGCTGGTAGCTTGGGCCAGTAGGAAACGTCTTGCTGGGTATACCTCGGTCGGCATATCCCCATCATCACTTACCTACTCGAGGACGAGTAGGAGTTAAGCTTGGGGATGCTTGATACGTCATAAACGTATCTATAATTTTTTATGCTCCATGCTTGTTTTGTACCAACTCTCTTATGTTTTGTCTACACTTTGAGGCATTTTTATACATTTTCTAGAACTAACCTATTGACTAGATGCTGCAATGCCAGTTGTCCATTTTTTCTATTATTGGTTTTATAAAAGCTAGTAAAGAAATATTCTCAGAATTGGAAGAAACAAAAGCCAAAGTTCCTATTTTTTCAGACGCAACACAGAGACCAAAGGGGAGACGAAGAGGAGCCACGAGGCGGCCACACCTAGGGCCGGCTGATGCAACGCTGAGTTATGTAGGAGCGCTTCGTTGGGACCCCAAGAGCAAGGTGTGAAGCAGCACAACAACAAGTTTTACCTCAGTAAGAAACTGCGGTTATCGAACCAGTAGGAGGAAGGAAACGTCACACAGGTGTTGCAAGCAACGCGGAGACCTGCACAACACAAACTCAAGACTTTGCCCCAATGAATCAGTGAGGTTGTCAAGCTCACCGATTTACTGTAACAAAGGATTAAACGTATGGTTTGGAAGGTAATGGTTTGATACAAGTAAACAAGTAACATTGGAAGGTGTATCAATGGTGAAGATTGGACCGGGGTCCATAGTTCACTAGAGGTTCTCCCCTTAGATAAACAACATGGCATGAAGGGTAAAAAAATTACAGCAGGGCAATTGACAGGAACTGAGCAAGGCATAACAATGCAATTACTAGTCAGAAAGATCCTATGAGATTCGCTGGGCAATACAACAATATACATAGACTGCCATCCAACTACATCTATGACTAGAAGTCCACCTTCAGGTTATCATCCGAACCCCCTCCAGTAAAGTGTGTAAGGTAAACAGTCCACATGTTCCATGAACAAGAGACCGTTGTTTTCTCCCTAGTAGCAACAGAACATCTACAACCGAAGAGATTTATGTCACTTCCCTTGGAAACTAGAGGCATGAACCCACTATCGAGCATAAATACCCCCTCTTGGAGTCAGTAGCAACTACTTGGCCAAGATATCTACTAACAACGGAGAGCATGGAAGATCACAAACAACACAGACATGATAGAATCATAAAGACAAAACCATTAATCAAACCAACATAATAATCTCAATATCCATCGGATCCCCGCAAACATAACATGCATGATTACAAATACATTAGATCTTGATCATGAACGAAGCTCACAAGATCTATACATGAAAGCACAAGGAGGAGATACAAGCATCTAGCTACTACATGGACCCATAGTCCAAGGTGGAACTACTCACGCATCATACTGGAGAGAAGGCCTCCGGGATGATCTCCCCTCCGGCAGGGTGCCGGGAAGAACTTCAGATCCCCCCTGATCTAGGGACGAAGGTGGCAGCGGCTACAAAAGGTTTCGTGGAGATTTGATCGGGTACTTAGGCTTTCTGCATCGGGGGCTTCTTATAGGTGAAGGGGGAGGCCGAGGCGGTGGCCAGGGGCCCCACACCCTACCTAGGCGCGAGGCAGGGCCCACCCACGCCTAGGGGGGTCTGGGCGCCGTAGCCCGCCTCTCCGGCTCCCCTTTGGACTTCTTGTTCCCCACGGAAAGTTATTGACTTTGACGTTTGTCCCGTCCAATTCCAAGAATATTTCTTTACTAACTTTTCTGGAACCAAAAACAGCAAAAAACAGGCAACTGGCACTATGGCAACTTCTTAATAGGTTAGTACCATAAAACATGTAAAAAGCACCTCAAAGTGTAGACAAAGCATAGCAAAGTATATACTAAATCAGCATGGAGCATAAAAAATTATAGATACGTTTCCGACGTATCAAGCATCCCCAAGATTAACTCCTGCTCGTCCTGGAGTAGTTAAGTGATAAAAAGTATAATTTTTCAGGTGACATGCACCCTCACAATAAAGATCCAACCATTTGCAAGCATTGAAATATGGGATCAAAGAACTCTAAACATGTGCATGAAATATGGAGTTTTAACAATAGGACATAGTAACTAAGCATGCAACATGACAAGCTACAAACAAAGATCATGAATAACATGCATTGAAAAATGTTTGTTTGTTTCACATACAGAAAACATATCATAGTGGCAATCGAATTGTCCCTCATAGAGTAGCAAATAGATGCATAGGACACCTTCAAAGTTCACAAGGGTGACTAGAAACAAATAGCACAAGAACAAGTAATATCACATTATGCATCAATCAATAAGCTTTGGAACACTACACACAGAATGGCAACTATGCTCTCTTAATGGTGCCTAAAGGTAGAAGGTGGAGACTCAATAGTGGTGGAAGAAAAGCCTTTTATAAAGGAAACAGGGATTTCAAGTTTCAAAAAGAGCTTCCAAAAATTATGGTACTTGTTAGCTTTCAGCCCTCATTGCCCCTATCATAAGCATCTTGAAGTGATTAAGGTTAAAGTGAACAAAGATGGAGTATATGCTTGACGAAGTATAAAGTTGGCAATCTCAAGTCCCTTGAATACGAGGGCCACACCTCATGCTACTCAACTTTATTCACCTGTAAGTTCTTGTCATTGTAAGTATTTGCATATCATTAAGAACCGCCAACGGGGTACCCCTTGCACATGGTACATGAGCTATCCCATAACC
Source organism: Avena sativa (assembly GCA_916181665.1). Classification (NCBI taxonomy): domain Eukaryota; kingdom Viridiplantae; phylum Streptophyta; class Magnoliopsida; order Poales; family Poaceae; genus Avena; species Avena sativa. The sequence continues at coordinate 228,535,260 of OV702296.1, forward strand.
AAAATGACAAGGCAAGCAGACAATGAGCATCTCAGCAATCTTATTATTTACCATGGGAATATGGTGCTTTTTTCTCTCTTTCCTCTTTTCTCAATGTGTCTCTTTTTTTATAAGAAGAATGCTTCATAGATATCACTATGGTGATGATGCAAGTTTCCACCATGATTAGGCATGGCTTAGGCTAGCGGCCCAGGAGTTTCTCTAACACAGGATACAAACTCCATGGACTTACAAGTTCCCTCTTTATTTCACACCAGTGATATCCATAGACAAAAGATCATGATATCAACTGAGTACAAAATACAAGTGCAATGTTGAAAACGTTCCCCGTGACAGCACGGTTCTGCTAATTCCAACGTATAAGTGCAAGCATATACAACATAGATGACACAATGGTTCAAGTTTATTAGGGGCAAGGAATATAAAGTGTGCCATCAAGTTTGTGACGGCTTTAATCACTAAGTTTTCACATAACAAAGAGACTTTTTAACTCAAAGATAGCTGAAAACAAGAATATACTTGGAATGGTGTAACACACCATGCATAGGAGTTTATAGTGGACACTTTGGAAAAACTTGGTTTCTTGGGAGTTGGAAGCATGAGTATAACTTACTCATAAAAGTGGAGGCTAGCAAAAGACTGGGAGCAACCAACTAAGAGAGCAATAATGGCCATAATCATGTAGTGCAACAAAGCATTACTAATCAAAGCATAGAGTGTTACTACAAGTCAAGGACTAAATGATCATAGAGGCTATGGTGACTTGTGAAAGTCATATCATGGTGTGAGCATGTGCCAAGTCAACCCAAACAAAGCATCAAAGGAGAATACCAGAATACTATGCTTTTGCATGCTAAAACAACGCATAATTTGTTCAAGGCACACTAAGCAATCCCAATTGTTTGGAACAAGTCATGCTACATAAATAATCACTAAGCATAAGGTCAAAACAACACCTAGCATGTCATTCTAAAGTCTAAGCCACAGTTAATGGAAGCTCCTCTTGCACTTACAAGCAAGAACTAACTACTCCTTTCCAACACCAAGCAACTTATTTGCAAAACAACACAACGAGAATGGGGGTCCAAACTACTTTATTCAAGCAAAATAAACAACCTAAGCAAAGCAAAGGAAAACTAAGATGCTCCAATAACAACATAACTTGTGCATGAAACAATAAAAACAAAGTGTCTAGATAGACCTGAGCTTTTTATTGATGAAGAAGAGGATGCCTTGGGCATCCCCAAGCTTTGACGCTTGTACCTCTTGGACATTTCTTGGGGTGACACCCGAGTGGCATCCCCAAGCTTGAGCTTTTGTCCATTCTTCATCTCATTACATCATTCTCTCTCTACACCTGAATTTTTTCCTTCATACAAACTTCACACAATCTTCATTAGCAATATTAGTTTATTCAAAAGATATTAGACCTCTGGAAAAGCTTTAGAACAAAAAGGTTTTTACTAAAAACACAAGCTACTGTAGCAAGTCCTTCAAAAAGCTCAATTCACCTAAAGAGAACTCAAAAAGGAATCAATAAGAAGCAAATGCAAATAATGGCAGAAATCTGTCAAAATCGACCAGCAGGTAGAAACCGATTTTTTCGAACATCTTGTGTTGCTCAAATCAAAACGTGTTGAACTAACGGAAGTTAGCTAACATACTGGGGGATTTATTTGCAAATTTTGAGCATAATCCGAGTTACAGAGACTCCTCACGAGTTTTTTTGGTGGAGGACATAAATATGTTTCGGGACAGCAACTCCCCAAATCTTGCTTCCCTCTTATTAGAGGTCATTCTTGGCACAAAAAGCAAACAAAAAGTATAATAAGATGTCATTACAGAAGTAATAACTTCCAAGACTCAAGGAAACTCTTGGGTTGTCTCCCAACAAGTACTTTTATTTAACGCCTTTATGTTAGGCTTGATAGCTTGAGAAGATGCTCACATAAGAAATATGAATTGAAGTAAAACAGAGCATCAAGAAGCAAATTCAAAACACATTTAAGTCTAACCCACTTCCTATGCATAGGAATCTTGTATGCAAATAAATTCACAAAGAACAAAGTGACAGGCATAGGAAGATGAAACAAGAGTAACTTCAAAACTTTTAGCACATAGGGGGGTGTTTCAGTACCATGAAAACTTCTACAACCATATTTTCCTCTCTTATAATAATTTTCAGTAGCCTCATGAATAAACTCAACAATAGAACTATCACATAAAGCAGGCTTTTCATGAGCTACAAACACATAATTTCTATCAAGCTCAAAAATAGTGGGACTAAAACCTTTACAGGTTTTACCCAAAGTAGATATTTCAGAAGGATCCATAGGAACATAACATTCGTCCTCCTTTGATAAGCATGGGGGACAATCAAATAATGTAAGGGATAAAGAGTTACTCTCATTAGAAGGTAGGCATGGGTATATAATCCATTCTTCCTCCTTTTTTCATCACTCTCCTCCTCTTTTTCATATAATAAGCTTCCAGTTTCAATAATTTCTTCTTCCATAGGCTCCTGCAAGGCATTATTCTCTTCCATTTGTGGAAAGCATCTATTAAAATATTCAAGAATATAGCCATCTTCTTCCTTGTAATTATCAAAGCAAAATTTGAGTATCTCATAAACCTCATATTCACAAGGTGCATCATCAATATTTTCAAGCAAACTGGCAAGTTCAAATGCACCCTTGAAGGCAACAAACTCTTCAATTTGTTCCACATCATAAAAGTCATAATTTCCTTTAACATAAGAGGATATGGTAACATTATCATTATACTCACATTGAAAAGGGAGGTGTTTATACCTCCTACAACAACAAGCTTTATCAAAGCAATAAGTAACATTATAAGTAGAGCACACCTCTCTAGCAATAGTATTCAACTTATCAATTTGTTCCCATAAGTGTTTCCCTTTTTGTGACAGACGGTGCTCCTTATAATAATATTTTTCTTCTTCCGTGAACCCACCTTTCCAATAAGAACTAGTTTCAAAGAAACCATCTATTGATAGAAAGCATGACCAAGCAAGGCAATAACAGACCACCAAATAGAGTAGGAATTAATTTTTTGTGTTTTTGAAAAAAGAAAGGAAACCAAACTAAACTATTTTTTTTGGGTTTTTTGGAAAGAGGCAAACAAAACCAAGCAAAAGAAACAAAGCAAACTAAAAACAAATTAAAGAGAAAGGAAGTGGAGGACTCCCCTAGTGAAGACGTCCTTAGCCTCCGCGGCAACGGCGCCATAAAAGCTTGATGCAGCGCTGAGTTGATGTAGGAGCGCTTCGTTGGGGACCCCAAGAGCAAGGTGTGAAGTAGCACAGTAGCAAGTTTTCCCTCGGTAAGAAACTGAGGTTATCGAACCATTAGGAGTAAGGAAATGTCACGCAGGTATTGCAAGCAACATGGAGACCTACACAACACAAACTCAATACTTTGCCCCAACGAATCAGTGAGGTTGTCAAGCTCACCAGTTTGCTTTAACAAAGGATTAAACATATGGTGTGGAAGGTAATGGTTTGCAGGAAGTAAACAAGTAATAGTGGAAGGTGTATCAATGGTGAAGATTGGACCGGGGTCCATAGTTCACTAGAGGTGCTCTCCTTAGATAAAAAACATGGCATGAAGGGTAAACAAATTACAGCAGGGCAATTGACAAGAACTGAGAAAGGCATAACAATGCAATTACTAGTCAGAAAGATCCTATGAGATTCGATTGGGCAATACAACAATATACATAGACCGCCATCCAACTGCATCTATAACTAGAAGTCCACCTTCAGGTTATCATCCGAACCCCCTCCAGTATTAAGTTGCAAGCAACAGACAACTGCTTTAAGCAAAGTGTGTAAGGTAAACAGTCCACATGTTCCATGAACAAGAGACCATTGTTTTCTCCCTAGTACCAACAACACATCTACAACCGAAGAGATTTCTGTCACTTCCCTTGGAAACGAGAGGCATGAACCCACTATCGAGCATAACGCCCTCTTGGAGTCACTAGCAACTACTTGGCCAAGATAGCTACTAACAGCGAAGAGCATGCAAGATCACAAACAACACAGACATGATATAATCATAAATACAAAACCATTAATCAAACCAACATAATAATCTCAATATCCATCGGATCCCCGCAAACACAACATGCATGATTACAAATAGATTAGATCTTGATCATGAACGGAGATCACAAGATCTATACATGAAAGCACAAGGAGGAGATACAGCCATCTAGCTACTACATGGACCCATAGTCCAAGGTGGAACTACTCACGCATCATACCGGAGAGAAGGCCTCCGGGATGATCTCCCCTCCGACAGGGTGCCAGGAATAACTTCAGATCCCTCCTGATCTAGGGATGATGGTGGCGGCAGCTACAGAAAGTTTCGTGGAGATTTGGTCGGGTACTTAGGGTTTCTGCATCAGGGGATTCTTATAGGCGAAGGGGGAGGCCAGGGAGGTGGCCAGGGGCCCCACACCCTGCCTAGGCGCGGGGCAGGGCCCACCCGTGTCTAGGGGGTCTAGGCACCCTAGCCCGCCTCTCCGTCTCCCCTCTGGACTTCTTGTTCCCCCACAGAAAGTTATTGACTTTGACGTTTGTCCCGTCCAATTCCGAGAATATTTCTTTACTAACTTTTCTGGATCCAAAAACAACAGAAAACATGCAACTGGCACTGTGGCAACTTGTTAATAGGTTAGTACCAGAAAACATGTAAAAAGCACCTCAAAGTGTAGACAAAGCAAAGCAAAGTAGATACTAAATAAGCATGGAGCATCAAAAATTATAGATATGTTTCCGACGTATCACCAGCGCGGGTCCACCCTAGGCCACCCCGCCCTATGGTGTGGGCCCCTCGGGCGTCCACCGACCTTTCCCCTTTGCCTATATAAACATCCCGAGGCGGAAACCCTAAGTACCCGATCAAAATTTTATGAAATAGTCTGTAGCCACCGCCACCATCGTCCCTAGATCGGGGGATCTGAAGCTCTTCTTGGCACCCTACTGGAGGGGAGAGATCATCCCGGAGGCCTTCTTCATCACCATGCCTACCTCCGGAGTGATGCGTGAGTAGTTAATCCTTGGACTATGGGTCCATAGCAGTAGCTAGATGGTTGTTTCTCCTCTTTTGTGCTATCATGTTTAGATCTTGTGAGCTTTGTTCATGATCAAGATCATCTATTTGTAATCCTACATGTTGTGTTTGTTGGGATCTAGATATTGAGTACTATGTCAAGATTGATTATTGATTCTATCATGTTTGTGTTATTTTTGATCTTGCATGCTCGCCGTTGCTAGTAGATGCTTTGTCCAAGTAGATGCTTGTAACTCCAAGAGGTATTATTTATGCTCGGTAGTAGGTTCATGCCTCTAGTAATCTGGGGAAGTGACAGAAATCTCTAAGGTTGTAGATGTGCTGTTGCTACTAGGGAGAAAACAACAATCCTTTGTTCAAGGGCAATTGTATTGTTTACTTTACACACTTTTATTAATGCAATTATCTGTTGTTTGCAACTTAATACTAGAGGGGGTTCGGATGATAACCTGAAGGTGGATTATTAGTCATAGACGCAGTTGAATTATGGTCTATGTATTATGTTGTAATGCCCAAACGAATCTCATAGAAATCATCATGACATGCACATGCATAATTATGCATTCTCAATCTGTTAATTGCCCAACTGTAATTTGTTCACCCAACATGGTATTTATCTTAGGGAGAAACACCTCTAGTGAACTATGGACCCCGGTCCATTCCTTTCCATTGATATACCATCTATTGTTTACTGTTTACTGTTTACTTGCTGCAATTACCACAAACAATTACTATCTTCCACACTATATGTTTAATCCTTTGTTTTCATCAAAACCAGTGAGATTGACAACCTCACTGTAAGTTGGGGCAAAGTATTGTAGTTATGTTGTGCAGGTTCCAAGTTTCTAGCAACACTTTGGGAGTTGTTTCCTTTCTCCTACTGGTTCGATAACCTTGGTTTCATAACTGAAGAAAACTTGCTGCTGTGCTCATCATACCTTCCTCTTGGGGTTCCCAACGAGCTCTACATATCTAAGCCGCCAGCACTTATTGAAACAATGATGTTATATACCCTTGTGTTGCCAGTCCTTGCATATCTTCTATAAATTATTTGAGTACTAGTGTAGATGATATTCTTGATTTGACCTGTTCCCATGAACAAAATGCTTCCATTTCCTCTAGTTGTTTATCTAACAATGTAGAGGAAATCGAACATTCTATGGATCAAGACATGATCATGAATGAAGATTCAAGAATATCCTCATATTCATCCTCCCGTTCTCACATGTGCCTTATGGAAAGGATCAAAGGTATCTCCTAATTTGGATCCCAATATGTCTTCTAAAGATAATAGCAATGATAATGATGATAGTGATGATGACATTGATGAGGATACTAGTGCTCTCTTGCTCGAGTTAACTTTTCTGTACCTCTCTTCGTGGTAATAATAAGGTCGTTACTTGTATCAAACTCGTTATGTACAGCATAACTAAACAAACGGGAACCATAGTGTCACATCCCCAAATTCTCCTAATTTTGGAATGGGAAATAAATAAATAAGTTTGATTGATTGTTTGACTATGTTGAAAATTCTCAAAGAGAAGTAACTTTTTGAATAGAAAATCCTCTCAATCTTGAATTCAAAATCTTATATTCTTTTGTTATGACCTAAGTAGCCATATAGGCAAAAGGGAATGGATTGATTATGGATTGTAGAATTGGTGTGCAAGATTTAAAAATGAAAATCATGAAGCATTCATAAGCATTTCATTACATCCATGCAAAGATCTCAAAAACAGAATTCAAATCCTGGTATCTAAATCCTATATTTGATTCGCCCAAATGTTCCTAAAGGTAATTAAATTGGTTTTATAAAAACCCATTATTGCTAAGGCATCAATTATTGATAATTATAGCCTAAAAAGATCCAAATAATATTACAAAATTTTAGAAACAAAATTGAGCTCATTTGGAGCTATTATGAAAAAGTTATGGAATAAATACAAACAAATAAAGATATAAATAAAATGAAATATACAAGGATTTATGAATCCACTATTTTCAAACTAGTAAAAGGATTATAAATATGATCCTACAATGATCTATTCGATTTTAGAAAAATTTAGAAACAAGAATCATGTCATTTGGAGTTCGTATGCAAAAGATATGAGGGAAACAAGTAAATAGAAAAAGAAAAAAAACGTAAGCGGGCCGGCCCACCCGGACCGACCGAGCCAGGCCACGCACATACACGAGACGATCGATCCCAGCCTTGCTTTAAAAACCGTGCGAATCAGTTTTTGACAAACCTATTTCTAATCAAACTCTTATAACTTTTTATCTACAACTCGAAATCGACTTCCGTTTGTTTCTACTTGTTCCCTACTCCAAGACCTATCTCTATACCATCCCAAACCTTCATATAAACTCGTGGAGACACAGCTCTATGAGTTTCTCTTCTCGAAATCCTGAATCTACATATGCCCGAATCTTATTTTGTTTTTTGACCCATCTAGACTTCATTGTTTATCTTCGGCCAAGAAACGAAAGTTGTAGAACTCGTCGAAATCTTTCAATCTCGACAAACCTCACCTCTTTTCATCCACCACAGCCGGAGAATTTCGCATCGCAATACTTCAGATCTGACGGTGTAAATCCAAGATGTACTCGCGCTCGTTTCTTCAAATCCAAATTCCTTTGGTGAGAAGGTAGGACTAATGATTCCCCATAACTTTCATGTTGTAAGTTTTTCAATTTGACCTACGTATTTGTCTCTCTAGCACAGATCTGTTTCTTGTCTATTCTGAACCAAAATCGGGTCAATCCCCTTTCCTAACCACTGGATCCCATCCCAACGGCCATGATTAGATCGATTCCTCGAAGGGGTACGAGCCAACTGGATCTCACCATGTGTCAATTTTCAGGTCAGCATCTAGTCCCAGTCAGCATGCAAAGTCAACCTGTCCAGTTAGCGGAATATTCTCTGAAATATTCCGTTCGAATTTAAAATTGCACATTATAGATCTAAATTGTAAAATTCATTAGAAATTCATACCACGTCCAAAAATTGCGTATAATATATCAAATTGAAGATAATTTTACGTAGAATCATATTATTAGAATAGATCCAACTTTTAATGTACGTGGTTACTGCAGTAATTTAATTAGTTTTAATGGTCTTTTAGGTTAATAAATTCATAAGAAATTATCTGTAACTCCGAAAAATATGAACAATATATCAAATTAAAGCTACTATAATGTAGATTAATAATATCTGGTTGGATCCAGCAATTTAATTAGTTTTAATGACTTTATAAATCATTAAATTCATAGTAAATTAATTGCTTGTCACAAAAATATAAATGATATAATGATGGAAAGCTGGTTCCATTTAGATCATCAATATGCAAATGGTTCAGGCAAATAATGTAAGGTTTTGTAGTAATTAAATAAATGGTTTAATGGCTTATTTAGAGTAATAAATTCATAAGAAAATAAATACTATTCAGAAAATTACAAATAATATGTTCCTGAAATCACAATTCCGTGGAGATTACAGATATAATTTTAGTTTGATTTTTAGACAAAAGAAACTATATGAATCATTTAAAACCCATTAAACACTATTTAAATCATACAAAAAGATCTATAACTCCGATTAGGGTGAATCCAACGCCTACTGGTTCGTATTAATGTCCTCTATCCAGTAAACCCAAGAAACAAATTTAATTCGACAGTTAGAACATGCGTTACAACAGAACTAATAAAAACCCTATATTGGCAAGTAATTATTAATAAAAAGTACTCCATTGCATTAATTGGCCTCTTGCATGCATCATATACTTCAATATTGTTTAGAGAACTAAATTAACAACCATTGTGACTTATTAAATTGTCATGCACATTTGTTGCATTTGTTTGATCTCTATGTGCTATTGTTTATGATTGTATGCAATTGTTTGCTCGATAGATTGCGAGGAGTGCAACGTGTGTGATTGCAAGTATTGTGGTTATGACAAGTGCAACCAATATATCTATGAGGATTGTGAGGATTATCTAATCGACTACATCTACATCAAACGCAAGTGGTGCTATCTTGGTCATAAATGCCCTAATGTTTTCCTATGCATTATAGATGTTTTTATAGAATTGCATCTGTAGGAATTGATGTATATATGCTATGCTATATCCCATATTATTCCGTAGTATTCCTTGTTTATGAGCCATCATATTGGTAGATTGCTTAGCTATGCTATTTAGACGAGGAAGGGAATCACATCATGAAAGGTTATATGTTTTGAAAGGCTTATGTTTTGCTAAATGACAAACAAAAATGTTTTAATGAACCACCTGGGCGAAATGGCATTGATTGGGTCATCGAGTGTGGATTTATGGTGGGGAATGCCGCCCAGGATACTGAGAAAGGATTGGTTTCTTTATTTGGTAACTTACGTGTATAACCATGTGCCAATAATAGAATGGGCGATTGGTTGGACTCAGTAGGTTATGGTAACTCGAACCCACGTATCCAGAGATGTAGAATAGTGTAGGTTGGACCGGTGCGTGTCGGGTTTGGGGAGCTACTTACCGAACGGTTCCTTCTTGGACTTCTCCCTATCATCACCCAATATGAGAGTGGTGGTACGAGCTGGGCTAGCCAAGTCACATGGGTAAAGTGTACTAACCCCTACAGGGTGTAAAAACTAATTGATTAGCCGTGTCCCCGGTTATGGACAATTTGAGCGACCTGATACTGATGCTATGATATTTCTCACTCATCCTTATTTCTTAATTACTTAAAACTTGTTGGGTGAACATAATTGGGTAGGAGCACCTGGGAGTGAACTAGAGTGTCCTATTTATCGTATTGGAAAACTACTTTGTTACAAATGTTAGGATAAAAACTGTTGCTTTATGCAAATGAGCATGAACTCCACTTGGCCAAATAAGCATGTAGTTGATAGATCTGTTGTTAACCACTTTAGCCTACTTGCCATACATTCAATGTATTGACCATTCGTGGCTGCAACGTTTCATGTTGCAGGTTGTATCGTATCTGAGTGATCGTTCATAGGTCGCGAGACTCCACTCAACAATTGTTCGCCTGTGGCACATTTGGAGGATGGAGATCTACCTTGTATTTGTTTTCCGCTGTGTACTTGAATAAATAATGTAAATTCTGGATCGTATTCGTTGTATTTATGATGCACAGTTATATTTGGTATCATTTTGTACTGTGTGTGCCAGTGAACCGATCCAGAGATTGGCACTATACACATGAACTCAGCCTTATCAGGCGAGGGTGTTACAAGATGATATCAGAGCTGTGTGTTGACTATAGAATCGTGACCTTAGAAATGGATTAGAAATAGAAGACCTCTATTAGGAGAACTATCATATTTTATACTTATTAGAGTTCCTATATTCCTTGTCTATCATTTTTCGACACCTCTCCTTGTTCAAACTTGTAGATGTCCATTCATTTGAATAGTAGAAGAAGTGATCTACCATAAAAACTATAAGAATTGGAAAATGTTATTAGTAGTTTTGTATAAAGCAAATCACTATATGAGAGTTGGCCTACAAGTAAAGAACAAATAAAATGACATAAATGAACATCTCACCAAGTTTGGGTAGGTCTGGACCACCATATTTTATCTCTTTAGGAGATCATCGCTATCATGTTAGCATATTGTTCTTACCAAATTATGTGGTATGACAATATAGGTTGCTTGCTTGTTTGTACTAAACCAAATCGTGTGATGCCTTGTTTAGGATCTGTTGTTTTGAAACTCTAAAGTTGCTCGAGTTTTCGTGTGGTTTTAAAATTATTTTAATGGTGTGAATTGATTGAAAATCGTGGAATTACCGCTGCAGTTTTCTGCCTGACCTGTTGTACCGCGCGATTTTTCATATTTTATTGGTAACTCAAAAAAATCTAAAAAAATAGGACCTGGAGCGTAATTACCTGTAGTACATGCACAAAAATTGGATAAAATTCATGACGAGTTTAGGTCTGTCAGAAAAATTCGTTAATTCTGCTGTACCGTTTTGACAGATTTTGTTTATTGCTTATAGGTTGCTCTATTTTACTCTAGTATTGTTTCCAATGCTTTTAAACTATTTTGTGGTTATAAACTACTAAGTTTATACACATGTAATGTTATTATACAAGTGTTTGCTTGTGTGTTGATTCCTTATGATTGTTTGCTTGTTTGTGACATTGATTGCTTCATATAGTTATGGGTAGGATTATTTTTTAGTCGTTTATTTCCTATAGAATCTATTATTTCCTATCTTGAACCCTTGGAAATATAATGATGTGTTAAGTGGAACGTTTGATAACACAATGCATTTAGGAAGGAGAATGCTTTATCTAATGGAAAAAAAGAGATGTGGGAGTATGAAGTGTTGAAATGATGTTATGTAGTAGATTACGCAACCTGAAAGTTGAAGTATCGATAGCTTAGTTTTAGTAGTATCTTTGTTGATTGAATACATGGGAGTATACATAGAGCATTAGCTCGTGCCCATGGAAACATTCTTTAAGGCAAGTGAGAATGCCCGAGTGATAGAAAAACGTGATTGACCTATCCTCATACAGGGTAATGATTTGGGTGCAGGATGGATTGATCACCATTCCTACTACTCTTATTATTCGCTCTTGTACTGTTGGCTTTGCGAATCTTGAGTGCCCTTTCAACCTTAGCAGAGAGTCGATGTTGAGCCTAAACCCTAGAATGGTATATTGTTACACCCTTCTAAAAGCATCCATTGCTAAGCATAGGAATGTACGGTAAGGATGAATCCCAACTGTGAATTAGGGGCACCGTGAAGTAAACGTTCCCTATTTGCCCACCATGAGAATTTTTCTAGTTTAAGAAGTGCTTTCTCAGAAACTATCAATCATGATGTTTAGAATGTGCTAGAGACATTGTGCTAATAAAAGTCTAAATGAGAACCAAACTGAGCTAAGTGAATCCTTGAGAAATGACCTAGTCAATTTTATTTTAAGGGTGGTAGCATCCTAATGGATCCCGAACCTTTCTTTCTTTCTAGCCTTCCTAAATCTCGGGACGAGATTTCTTTTAAGGGTGGTAGTCTGTCACATCCCAAAATTCTACTAATTTTGGAATGTGAAATAAATAAATAAGTTTGATTGATTGTTTGACTATGTTGAAAATTCTCAAAGAGAAGAAACTTTTTGAATAGAAAATCCTCTCAATCTTGAATTCAAAATCTTATATTCTTTTGTTATGACCTAAGTAGCCATATAGGCAAAAGGGCATGGATTGATTATTGATTGTAGAATTGGTGTGCAAGATTTCAAAATGAAAATCATGAAGCATTCATAAGCATTTCATTACATCCATGCAAAGATCTCACAAACAGAATTCAAATCCTGGTATCTAAATCCTATAGTTGATTCGCCCAAATGTTCCTAAAGGTAATTAAATTGGATTTATAAAAACCCATTGTTTCTAAGGCATCGATTATTGATAATTATAGACTAAAAAGATCCAATTAATATTAAAAAAAATTAGAAACAAAATTGAGCTCATTTGGAGCTATTATGAAAAAGTTATGGAATAAATACAAACAAATAAAGATATAAATAAAATGAAATATACAAGGATTTATGAATCCACTATTTGAAAACTAGTAAAAAGATTATAAATATGATCCTACAATGATCTATTCGATTTTAGAAAAATTTAGAAACAAGAATCATGTCATTTGGAGTTCGTATGCAAAAGATATGAGGGAAACAAGTAAATAGAAAAAGAAAAAAAAACCTAAGCGGGCCGGCCCACCCGGACCGACCGAGCCAGGCCACGCACGTACACGAGACGATCGATCCCAGCCTTGCTTTAAAAACCGTGCGAATCAGTTTTTGACAAACCTATCTCTAATCAAACTCTTATAACTTTTTATCTACAACTCCAAATCGACTTCCGTTTGTTTCTACTTGTTCCCTACTCCAAGACCTATCTCTAAACCATCCCAAACCTCCATATAAACTCGTGGAGACACAGCTGTACGAGTTTCTCTTCTCGAAATCCCGAATCTACACATGACCAAATCTTATTTTGCTTTTTGACCCATCTAGACTTTGTTGTTTGTCTTCGTCCAAAAAACGAAAGTTGTAGAACTCGTCGAAATCTTTCAATCATGACAATCCTCACCTCTTTTCATCCACCACAGCCGTAGAATTTTGCAACGTAATATTTTAGATCTGACGGTGTAAATCCAAGATGTACTCGCGCTCATTTCTTCAAATCCAAATTCCTTTGGTGAGAAGGTAGGACTAATGATTCCCCACAACTTTCATGTTGTAAGTTTTTGAATTTGACCTACGGATTTGTCTCTCTAACATAGATCTGTTTCTTGTCTATTCTGAGCCAAAATCGGGTCAATCCCCTCTCCTAACCACTAGATCTCATCCCAACGGCCAGGATTAGATCGATTCCTCGAAGGGGTACGAGCCAACCAGATCTCGCCACGTGTCAATTGTCAGGTCAGTATCTAGTCCCAGTCAGCATGCAAAGTCAACCTGTCCAGTCAGCGGAATATTCTCTAGAATATTCCGTTCGAATTTAATATTGCACATTATAGATCTAACTTGTAAAATTCATTAAAAATTCATACCACATCCAAAAATTACGTATAATATATCAAATTGAAGATAATTTTACGTAGAATCACCTTATCAGAATAGATCCAACTTTTACAGTACGTGGTTACTGCAGTGATTTAATTAGTTTTAATGGTCTTTTAGGTTAATAAATTCATAAGAAGTTATCTGTAACTCCGAAAAATATGAACAATATATCAAATTGAAGCTACTATAATGTAGATTAATAATATCTGGTTGGATCCAGCTTTTGTGGAATATTTACCCCGTTGCAATATAATTAGTTTTAATGGCTTTATAAATCATTAAATTCATAGTGAATTAATTGCTTGTCACAAAAATATAAATGATATACCGATGGAAAGCTGGTTCCACGTAGATCATCAATATGCAAATGGTTCAGGCAAATACTGCAAGGTTTTGCAGTAATTAAATAAATGGTTTAATGCCTTATTTAGAGTAATAAATTCATAAGAAAATAAATACTATTCAGAAAATTACAAATAATATGTCCCTGAAATCACAATTCCGTGGAGATTACAGATAGAATTTTAGTTTGATTTTTAGACAATAGAAACTATATGAATCATTTAAAACCCATTAAACACTATTTAAATCATACAAAAAGATCTATAACTCCGATTAGGGTGAATCCAACGCCTACTAGTTCGTATTGACGTCCTCTATCCAGTAAAACCAAGAAACAAATTTAATTTGATAGTTAGAACATGTGTTACAACAGAACTATTAAAAACCCTATATTGGCAAGTAATTATTAATAACAAGTACTCCATTGCATTAATTGGCCTCTTGCATGCATCATATACTTCAATATTGTTTAGAGAACTAAAGTAACAACCATTGTGACTTATTAAATTATCATGCATGCATTTTCTGCATTTGTTTGATCTCTATGTGCTATTGTTTATGATTGTATGCAATTGTTTGCTCGATAGATTGCGAGGAGTGCAACGTGTGTGATTGCAAGTATTGTGGTTATGACAAGTGCAACCATTATATCTATGAGGATTGTGAGGATTATCTAATCGACTACATCTACATCAAAGGCAAGTGGTGCTATCTTGGTCATAAATGCCCTACTGTTTTCCTATGCATTATAGATGTTTTTATAGAATTGCATCTGTAGGAATTGATGTGTATATGATATGCTATATCCCATATTATTCCCTAGTATTCCTTGTTTATGAGTCATCGTATTGGTAGATTGCTTAGCTATGCTATTTAGACGAGGAAGGGAATCACATCATGAAAGGTTATATGTTTTGAAAGGCTTATGTTTTGCTAAATGACAAACAAAAATGTTTTAATGAACCACCTGGGCGGAATGGCATTGATTGGGTCATCGAGTGTGGATTTATGGTGGGGAATGCCGCCCAGGACACTGAGAAAGGATTGGTTTCTTTATTTGGTAACTTACATGTACAACCATGTGCCAATAATGGAATGGGCGGTTAGTTGGACTCAGTAGGTTATGGTAACTCGAACCCACGTATCTAGAGATGTAGAATAGTGTAGGTTTGGACCGGTGCGTGTCGGGTTTGGGGAGCTACTTACCGAACGGTTCCTTCTTGGACTTCTCCCTATCATCACCCAATATGAGAGTGGTGGTACGAGATGGGCTGGCCAAGTCACATGGGTAAAGTGTACTAACCCCTACATGGTGTATAAACTAATTGATTAGCCGTGTCCCCGGTTATGGACAATGTGAGCGACCTGATACTGATGCTATGATATTTCTCACTCATCCTTATTTCTTAATTACTTAAAACTTGTTGGGTGAACATAATTGGGTAGGAGCACCTGGGAGTGAACCAGAGTGTCCTATTTATCGTATTGGAAAACTACTTTGTTACAAATGTTAGGATAAAACTGTTGCTTTATGCAAATGAGCCTGAACTCCACTTGGCCAAATAAGCATGTAGTTGATAGATCTGTTGTTAACCACTTTAGCCTACTTGCCATACATTCAATGTATTGACCATTCGTGGCTGCAACGTTTCATGTTGCAGGTTGTATCGTATCTGAGTGATCGTTCATAGGTCGCGAGACTCCACTCAACAATTGTTTGCTTGTGGCACATTTGGAGGATGGAGATCTACCTTGTATTTGTTTTCCGCTGTGTACTTGAATAAATAATGTAAATTCTGGATCATATTCGTTGTATTTATGATGCACAGTTATATTTGGTATCATTTTGTACTGTGTGTGCCAGTGAACCGATCTAGGGATTGGCACTATACACATGAACTCAGCCTTATCAGGGGAGGGTGTTACACATAGAGGAGTTAGATTTCCAACTTGATGATGGGAGTCGGAGATTCAATCTCGTTAAGCAAGAGCTTGCTGAGGAGAAGCACACTAATAGTCTCCTCACACAAAAATTGAATCTTATGAGCTTGAAAAGGAAAATTCAATGAATTATGCTTGTGCTACTAACTCTACTTCTTCTAAAGCATCTACCCTAAAGGAGAATGTTGAGCTAAGGGCTCAACTTGAGTTGCTAACTAGCAAGTATAGGAAATTGGAAGAAAGTCATGAAAAGCTCTCGGGCTCTCATAATGATCTTCTAATCTCCCATGATGGGATAAAGTTAGCTTGTGAGGCAAGTATTACCAATATAACATCTTGCGAGCCTCTCATGGACATTAGCACAACTTATACTCAAAATGCTATTTTTCCATGTGTTATTCCCAGTGATCCTTCTAGTCATACTAGTGATAAACCTTGTGTTGGATTACTTGATTTACCTTGTTGCTCTAACAATGAAGCTTCTACTTCCTCTAGTACCTCTAGTTCTATTAACCTTGTAGAGGAAATCAAAGAGCTCAAGGCCCAAATCACTTATTTGAAGAAAGACTTGGAAAAGAGTCCCAAAGGGAAATCCACACTAGATAATATTTTGAGTGTGAAAAAAATCCCCAAATGATAAAAGTGGACTTGGGTTCAACTCCAATAAAAAGAACAAGTCCAAGAGCAACAAGAAGAAGGGCCAATACCAAGTCAAGAATTTGGCCAAGATTATTTGCTTCAAGTGCAAGGTTGAAGGACATCATGTAAGATCTTGTCCATCAAAGAAAAAGCACTTGAGCGAGAAGAAATAAGGGAAGCGGTCACAAGTTCAAGGTTAAGCCCAAGTTGAAGTTAGGCCAGTTCCAAATAAGAAACAAGATAATGCTCCCCAATCCAAGAAATCAATGAAGAAGATAAATGGGAGCACTTGTTGCTACATATGTCGTGTGAAGGGGAAATTTTCTTATTCATGTTCAAATGGTACCTTATCTAATCATATCATTATTGATGATGATTATTCTCTTGGGAAGGATAAGGATGGCAATGTATTTGCGAAGTTTGTTGGAACTCAAAGTGGTGTCAAGAAAAGAACCATTTGTGTTGCCAATCCTATTGTGACAAACCTCTTAGGACCCAACTTGGTTGGGTACCAACAAGCTCAAACTTGATCAATAGGTATTTATGGAGGTCATTGGAGACTTGGCTAACTCATGAAGAATTAAGGGATCTTCATATATTATATTTGATCAAGCCAAGTCATAAGGATTGTGATCTCCCTATCTTATATCCAATGTGCCTCTTCGCGGTAACTTGTACTTAACTCATTTATATTGTAAGTTACTTGCCCCTTTACATGTTTTGGTTTTGTACCAAGTATGTGTTTGTATTTTGTGCATCATGCTTACTTATTTTGTGTATTCAAGTATGTCTAGGTGTTTGGCACATCATTTACTCGTGTGTTTTTTTAGCCTGTAATGCATCTTGATAATATCTTATTTGGCTCTTTTCGAGTGGTTAATGGAACATCCCATTTTGGGGGAGTGACATGCCTCTCGCATCTCTCAAACCTTAAAATGTGTGTACATGAGTACTACCACTTAGTATTGATATTGCAAGCTTATCTAGTCACTATGTGGTGTATCATACTCATGAGAAATTCAAATTCTAAATGTCCATTAATTATATCTAGTTGAGGTTGTTTTGCCTCTTATTAAGAAAAAATGAATATCACATTATGGGGGAGTAATATGCTTATTTTGCATATCACAATCCTAGGAAATGTGAACATATGAGGTAGTGCCACTTAGAGTTGATATTGTTGATTATCTTGTTTCTAGGTGGCATGTGGGCTCAAACAAGGTCCTATTTTTTTAGAAGCTTTTATTTCTCGTCTTTTCAGTCTTTGTTCGAGTAAGAAATTCTTGGTGCGGTCTTTTCTCAAATACATATCTCTATATCTTATTTGGGATACCATTTGCTTCAAGTTATTCTAATCATTGCTTTGCATGATTATGTGACTAGTTGAAGCTATCAAGAATCTCTATCTTTGCATAGTGCTTAATCTTTTTATTTCTATCCTATGCTTTTTATTGTGAAGATTTATCTTTAATATCCGTGCAATATACCACCAGAAATCTATTTCCAATACACTCATTGTCTTTGACAATTGATATACTTGTTTGTGGTAGCATTTGTGGATCATCTTCACTTTGGAGCTCACCTCTTATTGCCTTATTTTCTTTCCAAAATTTTGGTGTGGCTCCCATTGTATTCCTTGGCTTTTGAACATCTCTTTGATGATGTTTTGATTATTATCAAACGTGTTTTAGTGGAAGAAAAACCTTTTCTTCTCGGAACTTTGTGCCATTGTGAAAAGTGTTAAGGGTTTGGTTTATTTGTTGAAACCTTGCTCTTTTGGGAGTTTTTTATCTCATTATTTATTCGCTATTTTATTTGCTTTAATGAGATAAATCTTTGAGTATTTGTGTTTTTATTTCATGTTTTATGCTCAATAGTTTTTGCTTGGTTCATTTGTTGAACTTTGTTGAACAAATCTTGTGTTGATTTGATTCCTTGATATAGTTTAGACAACAAATGTGTTTTGTCACACCTTGTATGCCTTATTGAATATTTTGGTGATTTTTACAAATTATATGTTTGTTGGATCTTGAAAGTCTCGTGCGTGCATGTTTACTAAATGTATATCTTATATCTTGTTTTGATTTCCTTGATCCAATATATAGGGTATACTCCATCAAATCCTTAAACGGCTAAGATGTGTATGAAATTCAAATTTCATCTCTAAATATGCACATATTTTTATGGAGTGTGTACTATGTGTTGTGGTTAGTCTAACCACTTTGGACCCAATAAGTTTGGGGACCAAGATGTATTTAAATATTGTTTTAGGTACATTGGAGATGCAATGGATGCTTTTCTTGTCTATAAGGAAGCTATTGTCACCACATAATAATTGGAGCCAAGCTAGGATGATCAAAGAATTCTTATCTACTAAATCATACCATTGCTATCTCGGTAACAAGTATCTTATTCATGCATACTATTATTTCATCCAATCTCTTGTAGGTTGCATCTTGGCATGAATTTATTTGTTTGTAAATGTTCGATTCTTGCAAGTATCTTTGAAAGACTTCTCTATCCTTATTGCTTATGTGAGTAATTTGAGATGATGCATATAATGGGGGATATAAAATCATGTTCATGATTCACCAATTCCAAATATGCCTTCTAGCAATTTATGGCATATAAATTCCTCAAGGTACTCTCGTGTACAATATTGTTGAAATTGCATTGAATCATTCCTTTTAATACTTGTTGCCTTTCTCAAAATATCCCAACTAGCATTAGTTCCCTTAGTGTTAGTTGTGATGGTTTTTAGATTTTTGTTTTTCTTTGGTGAAGTTCATTGATATACCATAAGATAAAATAGAGCCATGGGCTATATATGCACTTAAGAAAATTATCCTTTTTGGTATATATTATGACTTATGCTTGGATATCATGTATTATTCTCATGTTTTTTCCACTTAGAAACTTATATACACGAGAGTGTTAATCTCTTGCCTTGATATGCTCGCTCTTTTTCGATCATCTCTCTTATCCTCTTGATTTTAAATGGTACTGGTAAGGTCTTGATTTATGAGTGCTTGGTTTACTTTTATTGCATCTTCACGCACTCATATCTTATATTTGGTTTCTTTTGGACTTAATCTTGTCTTGACAAGTGTATTTATTTATATATAATTCTTTCATCTTGGTTGTGTTCTAAATAATATAGAGGGAGTGAGGATTCCATGTTTGTGCATATTGTATTCAAATGAACCAACTAATTTATGCACGAACCTTTGGGAGCTTCCTTATTTCACTTACAGAACTATTTGTCCATTTGATTATTTGGATCTTTCGATTGCCTGCTTCATCCGTTGAAGTTCCTTCACCTTGTTATCCTTTTAGCAATCCCTGATCCTCAATATAGTTTGATTTACTCGAAGTGTTTGTCATTGGATATGTGTATGTGATTTCACTCATATTACGAGTAATGCACACCTTGGGTAGGAACTCATACTATATTATCCTTCTAACCTTGTTATCCATTTTGGCACTTGTTGTCAATGGGGAGAAGTTTAGAGGGTTTTAAGGGAAATGGTTTTCTACTTAAGATTGGTTTGTTCTTAAGTGTTTTTCTTTCATGCATTCCATCGTTATTATGTTATGCATGGTTGGATATATAGTGTAAACTCCCCCAAAGGTTATGTTGGACAATATATGCAATGAAATTCAAGTTCATCACACGTGCATATATTTTGGGGGGGGGGAGTTTGCTCTATATATGTTGGTTCTACTCACATCTCCTGCATTAGTTGTAGTTTGTGTGAGTAGAATCGATTTTGATATGGGCTAGTCTCTTTGTGTTACTTAACCATATCAAATACAACCTCTTGTATACAACTTATTCTCGGATAAGTTGCATACTTGTTTCTAATATTCATTTCATAAACCCTCTTGTTGTGATTCTCATCAATTACCAAAATGGGGGAGATTCAAAGGGTAACTGCCCCTATGTGTGTTTTTGGTGATTAATGAAAATCCCTATGGACTAATGTTTTCATTGAGTTTTATATGAAGGAATATTCCATAGGTCATGCTTGTAGTTCATATGTTCGATTCAAGTATGGATGCCATGAAGATAAAGATATACCTTGAGTATTGACATCAAGATCATCGAGTTGAAGAAGAATATGATATGAACGAGATCTTGAGAGTGTGATCTCAATAGAAGAATTCAATATATGGCTCTAAGTCGGTGTCATGATAGCTTCATTAGTTGGGTTATGGTTTAATAATATTTAGATCATGTAATCAAATGAAGAGTTCTTTATGTACCTCAAGATATTTAGATTTAGCACAAGAAGATACTTGGTTGACCAATATAAAGAGTGAAGAGTGATTTCAAGTTGGTCAACACATGAAGCATAAAGAATGTACCACATGGATCTTGTGGTATGGTAAGCCTTGTCAATTATGCATCATGAACTAACACATTATATATGTGACTTTCCGTTTTCTATATGGGATAGGTATATTTCCATGGGCATGCTTCAAAAGTGAATATCTTATATAGCCCATGAGAGGATGACATCAGGTGGTGACCGGCATCAAGGTTGAGAAGGAAAAGTTCAAGATAAGCATCTCGAGAAGATCATTTGCTTGAAGCTTGCCGTCCATATTGGTGATAACGGACATGTTAAGACATGTATTAATGAAGCTATCCCATAGTGGTGTATGGGGGAGAAATTTATGAGTCTTCACGAAGCAACAATGATCAAGTGATGCATTCCGTCTTGAATAGAGCTTGAAGAATTGTCATCAAGATCAAGCGGGATGTGCAAGGCAAAGGTATGGCCTTGCTAGGTTTACCTTTTACCGTTCTCAAGGTGGTTGTTGGGCGACTGGGTTATAGGATAGATAGCCGCACTATCAAGAGGGGATTTCGGTTGGGTAACATGAGCACATTGTCATAGGGAGCTCAATCCTTTGCATACTTTGCATCTTCCTATTTTGTTGCTTCTTGGTGTTTCTCCATGTGAGGTTCTTAATATTGTTGCTAGCTCTTCAATAAGCCCAGGTTCATCGAAAACGGAATTCGTATGCATCTTCTATGGCGTTTTCGAGTTTAAAGGTTTTATCGATTCTTATTTAGGGAAGCTTCTTACCTTTCTTCATTTGGTTATATCCTCCTTTGTTGTATATGATGTTTCTCTGCACAATCTTATAGAGCTTGTTGTCCTCATCAAAACAAGCCCAATATCATCGAAATCGGAGTCCGGGTGCAAAAGTTATTGCGTTTTTGTTAAGTCAGTTTCATTCCGGTTGTGGATCCGGTCCAACCGGCTCCCAGACCGGGTGGTCTGGTGCCAGCACCAGAAAACCGAAATTCAACCGGGATTCAACCGAGATTCAACCGGTATTCAACCGGTATTGTTGGTTTTCTTATACCGAGTCTATCCGAGTTGGTTTATAGTGTTGTTCCAGTTTGTAGGCCGGTCCACCAGCCTAGGGACCGAGTTTCCCGGTCCCGGGGCTGGTCCAACCGACTTTTAAACCGAGATTCATACAGTTTTCTCCCAGCGATCATATTTGCTTTCCCCTATAAAAGGGGGTTATTCCCCCAACGTTTTTTAGTGTTCTTTACCATGAAATTGACCTCCATTATTGAACCTCTTGATCTTGCTTCCTCTCCCTTCCCTCCTATGATTCTTGTATCTTTTTTAGGGCTTTGGAAGAGGAGATCTAGATCTACAATCCCCACCAATCAATTCCTCCTCTAAGTGAGGGGAACCCATTGGATCTATATCTTGGAGTCATTTGTTGATTTCCATTGTTGTTCCTCTATAATTCCTCCCTAGCACTTGTTGCTTTGGTGGGATTTGAGAGTGAAGGATTTGAGCACTTTTGGTGTTCTTGCTTTGCATTCTTGCATAAGTGTTGAGCTCTCCATTAATATTTGTTCAAGTGAGATACCGTGAGCTTGTTACTCTTGGAGGGTCACCTCCTAGTTGTCTTGGCGGTTGGTGTCACGGTGTCCTCTTCGTGGAAGATTGTGAAGAGACCCGGGATTCTCATTCGTGGAGCTTGGGAAGTTGTTGTGGAGCTTGCCATCTCCGGAGTGAAGAAAAGCTAGCCATAAGGAAAGGGCCTATTCCTTCGTGGTATAGACTCGGAGTAGAAGGTGGGCCTTCGTGGCGTTGGGAAATCCTTCGTGGAATCCCACACCTCTCCAACATGATGTACCTTACTTGTAAGAGAACACATGAATACATCTTCGTCTCCGCGTGCCTCGGTTATTTTTATACCTGAGCTTACTTTCCTTGTGATAGCCATCGAGCTTGAAGTACTTATATCTTTCTTATCACTCGTGGTATATTTATATTGTGCTATCTTGCTTAGCTTATCTTGTTGTTGGTGCAGTTAGTTGAGCCTAGAGTATTTAGGTTTTGTGCTTGTAAAATAAACATTAGTTTAATTCCGCATTCTATCAAGCCAAAACCGTAATTGTTTTGAAATTGCCTATTCACCCCCCTCTAGGCGACATCTCTATCCTTTAAAAAATCCAATGGATGATATTTTTGTAATAACATCGCACCAATTCCAGTGTCACTAGCGTCAGTCTCCACAAACAAAGTCGATGAGAAATCAGGCAGAGCAAAAACTAGGGCTAAGACTAAAGCTGCTTTTAGAGTTGCAAAAGAAAGTTGTTGATCAACAATCCAGATAAATGGATTTTTTTGCAGAGCAATATAGTTAGTGGTTTACTGATGGAGCCATAATTGCGCACATACTTCCGATAATACCCTTCAAGGCCAAGAAAACTACGTAACTGCTTGACATCAGAAGGAATAGGCTAGTCACATACAGTAGCTATTTTAGTATCATCAGTAGCAACACTAGATGCTGAAATTATATGGCCAAGATAATTGATGATTTGTTGTCCAAAAGCACATTTAGATAGTTTCACTTTCCAGTGGTTGTCAGCCAACAGTTGTAACACTTGCTTGAGATGCCAAAGATGGTCATCAAACGAATGACTATTGATCAGGATGTCATAATACCAGAGCACAACGACGAAGTACAGGTGCCAAAGTCCAGTTCATCTCTTCCTGGAATTTGGCTGGCGCGCCTGTCAAGCCGAAAGCCATCACCGTAAACTCAAAGTGATTGTGATGCATATGAAACAAAGTTTTGTACTCACCCCCTTCGGTCAAACGTATCTGGTGATAACCTGCACGCAAGTCTAGCTTCGAGAACCAACATGGACCATGCAATTCATCAAGAAGTTCATCGATCACCGACAAGGGATATTTACTTTTCACAGTTAGTGCATTAAGATGCCTATAATCCATGCACGGTCTCCATGTCCGGTCTTTCCTTTTCACCATGATTAGTGGGGGGGCA
Source organism: Avena sativa (assembly GCA_916181665.1). Classification (NCBI taxonomy): domain Eukaryota; kingdom Viridiplantae; phylum Streptophyta; class Magnoliopsida; order Poales; family Poaceae; genus Avena; species Avena sativa. Next base: position 228,559,218 of record OV702296.1, read on the forward strand.
AAATTACTAGCACTGGTTCGAATAACACCTGACTGGAGCATTTCAGAAATCTGTTTCTCCACTTCATTTTTCAAGTCTGGAGAAAATCAATAGGCCTAATTTGTACTATTCGAGCTCCAGTGACAAGAGGAATTGAATGGGACACTGCATGTTGTGTTGGTAATCCAGAAGGCTCTAAGAAAACAATAGAAAGTGATTCCAGAAGTGACTCTACCCTGTGAGCTTCCTCTGTGAGTAACTAAACCTCAATAATAGTGCAAGAGAATTCATCATTGGTTTGACCTCGTAAACAAATCCAAGCACCTTGATGATGAAACGTATAGCACCCCTGGTAAAACCACTACTAGAAATTCACGTGTTAAATAATACTTTGTGTATAATCATGACATCATCATGCATATTAATTGCCAAAACTGTTTCGCCAAAAGCCTACTTTGTTTTCTAAATATCCTCTCCTTCAATTCCAAATTAAAAAGCCTAGTCTCACTACATATTTTATTTGTCAAAAACTGTTACAAAAGTTGTTTGTATAAAAATAAATAAACACATTAAAATAAAATAGTTTTGTAAAACCGGGGAGGCAGTCCATCCGGTCAGGCCCAACTAGACATACCATCTACTACCCCATATAAAACCCTAACCCTAATCCCCATCCAAACCCTAGCTACCCCTGATCCCTCCTCCACTTTTCCCCCAGCCGCCACCACACACGCGTGCGGCCAACACTCCTTGCACGCGACCCCCACTTCTCTCTCTCTCAGCCCCACCCCGCCTGCACCTGGCCCCGCTCCTCCCCAGGCCCCACCCCGCAATCACCGGAATCACCCCGCTCTGCGTCCTCCCCACGCGCCCCACCCGTGTCGCCACCTACCCCAGGCCGTACGCGGGGCTCGCCCTCCCCGACCCCGTCTTCCCCTGCAGGACCCCGCCGCCAGGAGCAAGGCTCCTCCCAGGCATCTCCCCCCGCCTCCGGCCGCAGCTGTGTCGTCCTCCTCCACCTTGTTGTGGCCCTGCCCTCCTCCTGCGAGCTCTCCCTCCTCCCTGGCCTCGCCCAGTTCGCCGGCCCCGCCCACCTCGTCGCTGTCCGCCAGCCGTTCTCCCCACTCTGCACCGCCGCAGGCCCCGTCGTCCCCAAGCTCTGCGCGCCGCTACCGGAGTTCCTGCCTCCGTCTCGGCCGTGTCCGGCAGCCCCTGGCGCTCCTGCCGTCGGCCCTCTCTCCTGCATCTCGACCTCCCCTACCCCACGGCCCATCCTCCTGCTCAGGTCGCCGCCCTGCAGGCCCCACTGAAGAGCGTCGCCACCGCTTTGCCTGTCCGCTTTGCCGGCCACAGCGGTCCTTCCCTCGGCGTCCTCCTCCGCCCGTGTGGTCGTCGGCCTCCTCCTGTCCACCCGCCTTCCCCCGCCTCCCTGTTGAGTTCCTTTGCTGCCGCCCGAGCTCCTCGCCCCACCTCGTCGCCGTTCCTCGCCTGTCTAATTGCGGTATGTGTGCCAGCCAACCCTACGCTGGCATCTTCTGCCTTAACTTGTGCAACTACTGCTCTGCTGCTCGTGATGGTGTTGTGTGCTGCATACATGGTATCGGAAGAGTTGGCTACTCTCAGGATTGTGGTGATGCTGCCCTCTGGCCAATTACTTTGGCTCCAGCGTTAATCGGAGACCACCGACGCCTATACAAGATCCTCATCGACCATTGAAATGGGCACCCAAGATCTTCCTGAGACCCATTCGCTACCAAGACCTACGTCACGGCAAACCCAAAGGCCTCTGACATGGAACATCAAGGTTTCCTACCCGGACGCGATGCCCGAGCCGAAGACCCTCGATCCACGGGTCCGAAGACCGAACCCGAACCCCTCCGAGCCCCAAGATCTTCGATCCGAGATGTGTGACCTTTTCCGAGCCCCTATTTTATAAATTGCCAACTATATAAACTGTTGCATATTTAATTGTCATACTCGCATGCATATTGGTGTGGTTTGGGGGCGTTAGGCCGATTCACCATATAATTAAATATGGAGACCATATGCGGGCTATTCTAGTCTTAGTTTGTATCCATTTCAATTTGTGTAGCAAACCGATGTTATATTTGGCTTGTTAATAAAACATTTAAATTGTGGGGTATCTAAATAACTTGAACCATCTAAATAATTGCCGGGACCCCGGTTCCGCTTAATGTAGCCTAGTTGCATCGCACATTTGCGAAGTCATACATCATACATGCATCATGCCCGATCTTTTATCGTAATATTAAATAGTGCATCTAGTGTTTCTTCTAGTGCTTTGCTTCTTCACGGATTAGGCCGATGAGTTGATGCGAGGGTCGACCCAATCTTTGGATGAACCTTCGGCAATGTTTTCAGGCGAGCAATCTCCCCCTTTCTACCTATCTTACTTTTATAGTATTTATTTCCTCCTGTTGATCTATTGTTATCTGTGTTGCGATGCTCTATTTTCCATACCCGAGATATCCCTTGCAGCCATTATATTGCCTTGGACACCTCCTATTACCTGTTGTTTGGTAGATAGTCGGCCTTGCGGGTCATAGTTGCTTGCTCAGCTGCTGCCTGGTGTCGTCGATGTTCCACCGTTGTTGGGTGGTTGCACATGCTTAATGGTGGATATGATCATGGATTTAATTACTATTTAATAACTAAAATTGAAAGTAGGTAAATGCAGAGGCACCGGTGGGTAATAGACAATATTTGGTTTTTAACCGCTCACTGGTGTCCCGTAGGACCCCAAGTTCTTGACACCTGTTCCGAGATCGAGCGTGCTAACCACAGGTGGGGTGTGTGGGCACCCCCATCGATTAGTACCTGATTTCAAAGTATTGTACCGGGGGCCACAAAGTAGTTTGGGGCTTTATTACTATCCTGTACTTATGTCATGCTTTACTGCTTTATTTACTATTCCGCGTGGAGCGCCTGTACTGTTTTGGAACCCTGTGCCACGTTTTTGCGGTATCGACAAGCCCAGTCACACTTTTGGGTTCCCAGTCGTTTATAGCCGTCGTCACAAACCCTGGGTCCGTCTCGGAGACCGGCCGACTTCGTTACGGGTAGCTTAGTGGGGTGGCCCCCATGTGCTTGTTTTGGGTCTAGGAAACGTCGGGTTCGAAACCCCGTCGACATACCGTTGGGTGTATGTTTTGTGATCTTGTACCTACCTGATCTGACAACAAGGGTGTAGGTGCGTGTGGAAACTTTGGTGCACCCCTGCAGGGTTAATCTTTTCGAGAAGCCGTGTCCGCGGTTATGGACGACTTGGAGCACAGTTCTTGATCATAGACAACTGTAACTAAAGTTTACTGTTATAATTTGACTTGTATCCGATATGACTAGTAATCAGCTTCACTACAACGGAATGGCTAAATAAAAGTACCAACAACTGCTGGGTTTGGGATATCTCATGCTAATTGTATCTGACTAGTAAGTGTTGCAACTACAACGAAATGGTTAACTAAAAGTGCCCACTGCTTATTATATCAGGATGACTATCTATACCTGACTAGTAATTGCTGCAACGATAACTGAATAAATAAAACTGCCAACTGTGTGAGTTCCTCGGTTGACTTCCTCGTTTGGTCTCGAGGGGGAAATGCCAGGATGGGTATGTTTGGTGGTAGTACCAAGTTGGTTCCGAATAGGTCTTTCTTATCCCTCTCTGATAGCCGACAGTTGTATCGAGTCTCTATAGGTTGTTTAGTGCATGCCGCGCTGCCGCTTTAGTCCACCATACCTGTGTAGGCGAGGACCGCCGAATTCTAGTCTCGTCGTGTACTGGCCTCAGTACTGACCGCTCTCTTTTTACTTTGCCCTTTGTCGGCACCCCTTTTGTTAAGCAGGTTTGAGATCGACGTCGTTAGCAGGGTTACCCTTCCGTCTTGGCCTGGGCAGGGTTATGGACGCCATTGGTTATTCTTCAGGGCTCTTAGCTCAATTTGCATCTTGTCCGTACTCAGACGCTGTATCATGTTAAAGGTGATTTGGATCTTTGTATTGTGTATCTGTATTCTTGACTCATGGAGTCATTGTTGTATATATCCGTTCTATGGGTTCCATCGTGGACTATTGTGTAATGATATTACTTTGTTTTCCACCCGCACGCAAGTGCCTGGTAGGAACCTTTGAGTCGTTTCTATGCGGGTTTGGCGGGAAGCGCTAAAACTTGCATAGGACCGATTCTGAGGGTGTTACAGAGTGGTATCAGATCTCAGCAGTTATGATACCCCACTGGTCCAGCCTGTAGGATAACCTAGCTAACGGACGTTGTAGAGTGTCAAAAACTATTTTGGAAAATCGGTTGGATAGATCTGATTAGGTCTGCTTTTACTTCTTACCCCTCTGCTATTCTCCTCTTATCTCGACGTGTTTTGAATCTGCTCTCTTATCTTTTCTTCGAGTCCAGGATTTCTCGTGGTTGGTTTTCCGTCGTACCTTCAGGGTTTCGTTTTCATCCTCTTGTAACGGTGCTTCAACATCCGGCATTCATGCTGTCTGATGAATCTTTCATCTGTTGTACCTTTTAGTGGACCGAAAATTCACTAATTTTTTTTTCTTTCTATCCTACGGTGTTTTCCGATACGACGAAGTCATCTACATCAGATCTGATGAGAATCCCCATCCCTCCTTTGTTTCCAAACCTCGCTTGTCGAGATCTTCAATCTAATTCCGAGAGTTAGTTGCATGATTCTCCTATTCATGTGCAGAGTAATGCTTTGGGTGCGCGATGGACTGATCACCATCGACTACTCTTATCATTCGCTCTTGTATATTGAATCGGTGGATCGATGCAATTATACTCATTCCATGGAAGTTAGAGGTGGCCTTATCTTTTGAGTCCTCGGACTTCATCTTTGTTTCTCTGGAGTGTTCTCTCGACGAATGGGAGCATCGACCCCTTGTTGGTGGTGTCGCTGATTTCAAGACGGAGAAGGAATCTTTGTTAGTGGTGTCGCGAAGATCTACATGAAGTGTGAAGTTTCAGATCGTCGGCCTTCTTTCCCGTACCATGAGGCGGATCTCGAGGGCGAGATCCATTGTTAGTGGTGTCGAATTGTAGCACCCCGGGTAAAACCACTACTAGAAAATCGCGTGTTAAATAATACTTTGGGCATAATCATGACATCATCATGCATATTAATTGCCAAAACTGTTTCGCCAAAAGCCTACTTTGTTTTCTAAATATCCTCTCCTTCAATTCCAAATTAAAAAGCCTAGTCTCACTAGATATTTTATTTGTCAAAAACTGTTACAAAAGTTGTTTGTATAAAAATAAATAAACACATCAAAATAAAATAGTTTTGTAAAATCGGGGAGGCAGTCCATCCGGTCAGGCCCAAAGGCCCAACTAGACAGACCATCTACTACCCCATATAAAACCCTAACCCTAATCCCCATCCAAACCCTAGCTTCCCCTGATCCCTCCTCCCTTTTCCCCCAGCCGCCACCACACACGCGCGCGGCCAGCACTCCTTGCACGCGACCCCCACTTCTCTCTCTTTCGGCCCCACCCCGCCTGCACCTGGCCCTGTTCCTCCCCAGGCCCCACCCCGCAATCACCGGAATCACCCCGCTCTACGCCCTCCCCATGCGCCCCACCCGCGTCGCCACCTACCCCAGGCCGCACGCGGGGCTCGCCCTCCCCGACCCCGTCTTCCCCTGCAGGACCCCGCCGCTAGGAGCAAGGCTCCTCCCTGGCCTCTCCCCCGCCTCCGGCCGTAGCTGTGTCGTCCTCCTCCACCTTGTTGTGGCCCTGCCCTCCTCCCGCGAGCTCTCCCTCCTCCCTGGCCTCGCCCAGTTCGCCGGCCCCGTCCACCTCGTCGCTGGCCGCCGGCCGTTCTCCCCACCCTGCACCGCCGCAGGCCCCGTCGTCCCCAAGCTCTGCGCGCCGCTACCGGAGTTCCTGCCTCCGTCTCGGCCGTGTCCGGCAACCCCTGGCGCTCCTGCCGTCGGTCCTCTCTCCTACATCTCGACCTCCCCTACCCCTCGTCCCATACTCCCGCTCAGCTTGCCGCCCTGCAGGCCCCACCGAAGAGCGTCGCCACCGCTTTGCCTGTCCGCTTTGCCGGCCACAGCGGTCCTTCCCTCGGCGTCCTCCTCTGCCCGTGTGGTCGTCGGCCTCCTCCTGTCCAGCCGCCTTCCCACGCCCCCCTGCTGAGTTCCTCTGCTACCGCCCGAACTCCTCTCTGCAGCGACATCGGGTCCGAGTTCCTTGCCTTGGCCGAGCTGCCCCTTCGTCTGTAGTCTCTTGACCTCGCGACGGTGTTGTTCCCCTCATCGCCTCGCCAGCAGCTCCTCGCCCCACCTCGTCGCCGTTCCTCGCCTGTCTAATTGCGGTATGTGTGCCAGCCAGCCCTACGCTGGCATCTTCTGCCTTAACTTGTGCAGCTACTTCTTCGCTGCTCGTGATGGTGTTGTGTGCTGCATACATGGTACCGGAAGAGTTGGCTACTCTCAGGATTGTGGTGATGCTGCCCTCTGGCCAATTACTTTGGCTCCAGCGTTAATCGGAGACCACCGACGCCTATACAAGATCCTCATCGACCATTGAAACGGGCACCCAAGATCTTCCTGAGACCCATTCGCTACCAAGACCTACGTCACGGCAAACCCAAAGGCCTCCGACATGGAACATCAAGGTCTCCTCCCCGGACGCGATGCCCAAGCCGAAGACCCTCGATCCACGGGTCCGAAGACCGAACCCGAACCCCTCGGAGCCCCAAGATCTTCGATCCGAGATGTGTGACCTTTTCCGAGGCCCTATTTTTTAAATTGCCAACTATATAAATTGTTGCATATTTAATTGTCATACTCGCATGCATATTGGTGTGGTTTGGGGGCCTTAGACCGATTCACCATATAATTAAATATGGAGACCATATGCGGGCTATTCTAGTCTTAGTTTGTCTCCATTTAAATTTGTGTAGCAAACCGATGTTATATTTGGCTTGTTAATAAAACATTTAAATTGTGGGGTATCTAAATAACTTCAACCATCTAAATAATTGTCGGAACCCCGGTTCCGCTTAATGTGCCCTAGTTGCATCACACATTTGCCATGTCATACATCATACATGCATCATGCCCGATCTTTTATCGTAGTATTAAATAGTGCATCCGGTGTTTCTTCTAGTGCTTTGCTTCTTCATGGATTAGGCCGATGAGTTGATGCGAGAGTCGACCCGATCTTTGGATGAACCTTCGGCAATGTTTTCAGGCGAGCAATCTCCCCCTTTCTACCTATCTTACTTTTATAGTATTTATTTCCTCCTGTTGATCTATTGCTATCTGTGTTGCGATGCTCTAGTTTCCGTACCCGAGATATCCCTTGCAGCCATTATATTGCCTTGGACACCTCCTATTACCTATTGTTTGGTAGATAGTCGGCCTTGCGGGTCATAGTTGCTTGCTCAGGTGCTGCCTGGTGTCGTCGATGTTCCACCGTTGTTGGGTGGTTGCACATGCTTAATGGTGGATATGATCATGGATTTAATTACTGTTTAATAACTAAAATTGAAAGTAGGTAAATGCAGAGGCACCGGTGGGTAATAGACAATATTTGGTTTTTAACCGCTCACTCGTGTCCCGTAGGACCCCGAGTTCTTGACACCTGTTCCGAGATCGAGCACGCTAACCACAGGTGGGGTGTGTGGGCACCCCCATCGATTAGTACCTGATTTCAAAGTACTGTACCGGGGGCCACAAAGTAGTTTGGGGCTTTATTACTATCATGTACTTATGTCATGCTTTACTGCTTTATTTACTATTGCGCGTGGAGCGCCTGTACTGTTTTGGAACCCTGTGCCACGTTTTCGCGGTATCGACAAGCCCAGTCACACTTTTGGGTTCCCAGTCATTTACAGCCGTCGTCACAAACCATGGGTCCGTCTCGGAGACCGGCCGACTTCGTTACGGGTAGCTTAGTGGGGTGGCCCCCATGTGCTTGCTTTGGGTCTGGGAAACGTCATGTCCGAAACCCCGTCGACATACCGTTGGGTGTATGTTTTGTGATCTTGTACCTACCTGATCTGACAACAAGGGTGTAGGTGCGTGTGGAAACTTTGGTGCACCCCTGCAGGGTTAAATCTTTTTGAGAAGCCGTGTCCGCGGTTATGGATGACTTGGAGCACAGTTCTTGATCATAGACAACTGTAACTAAAGTTTACTGTTATAAGTTGACTTGTATCCGATATGACTAGTAATTAGCTTCACTACAACGGAATGGCTAAATAAAAGTACCAACAACTGCTGGGTTTGGGATATCTCATGCTAATTGTATCTAACTAGTAAGTGTTGCAACTACAACGAAATGGTTAACTAAAAGTGCCCACTGCTTATTATATCACGATGACTATCTATACCTGACTAGTAATTGCTGCAACGATAACTGAATAAATAAAACTGCCAACTGTGTGAGTTCCTCGGTTGAGTTCCTCGTTTGGTCTCAAGGGGGAAATGCCAGGATGGGTATGTTTGGTGGTAGTACCAGGTTGGTTCCGAATAGGTCTTTCTTATCCCTCTCTGATAGCCGACAGTTGTATCGAGTGTCTATAGGTTGTTTAGTGCATGCTGCGCTGCCGCTTTAGTCCACCATACCTGTGTAGGCGAGGACCGCCGAATTCTAGTCTCGGCGTGTATTGGCCTCAGTACTGACCGCTCTCTTTTTCCTTTGCCCTTTGTCGGCACCCCTTTTGTTAAGAAGGTTTGAGATCGACGTTGTTAGCAGGGTTACCCTTTCGGCTTGGCCTGGGCAGGGTTATGGACGCCATTGGTTATTCTTCAGGGCTCTTAGCTCAATTTGCATCTTGTCCGTACTCGGACGCTGTATCATTTTAAAGGTGATTTGGATCTTTGTATTGTGTATCTGTATTCTTGACTCATGGAGTCATTGTTGTATATATCCGTTCGGTGGGTTCCATCGTGGACTATTGTGTAATGATATTACTTCGTTTTCCACCCGCACGCAAGTGCCTGGTGGGCACCTTTGAATCGTTTCTATGCGGGTTTGGCGGGAAGCGCTAAAACTTGCATAGGGCTGATTCTGAGGGTGTTACAAAACGCAAGCCACTTTTGTTTCAATGAGTCGAGGACTATGAGTTGACAACCAATCCATCATAAGTTTGAAGGGGCAATATCTCGAATGAGGAAGATAATCCAGTGTTGTCACAAGAAAATAAGCACTCATGTATATAATGTGTACACAAGAGAATACCACCACCAGCCACTTTAACCTTACGAGGATTTGGCAAAGGAACATGGCCATAAACATGTTCAGCCAATCTAGCGCTGAGAAATGAATTACTGCTACCAGAATCCAGTAAAAACACCACTGGATGACCTTGAACTGAACAATGTAAAATGATAGATTTCTCTGGAGCTGCTTCCACATCACTTTTTGCTGAAATTTGCATCAGCTACATGTCCACAACAGAATCAGTATTGTTGGAACTAGGTTCAGGACTGGAATTGAGGAATTTGACCATTTCATGGACAACATGGAGTTGAACTGTAGGCTGACATTTATGATCCCTTGTCCAACGTTGACCACAAGTAAAACAAAGCCCCTTGGCCCTTCTGTAGTTCCTCAATGGAGCAAGTTTTTCATCAGACTGATGTGGAAATTCAGATACTTTAGCACTTTCAGTGTTTTTCGCTCATCTGATTGACGATTCTGAAGCCGGGGAATAGCAGTTGCACGATGTTGAAAAGTAGAGCCAGAATTCCAAGTCCCAAGTCAATCGCTCACTTCCTCTTGTACCAATGCAATGCTATATGTTGTTTCCAAATCCTGGGGAAGTTGTACAGCAACAAGGACATGCACATCCGGTTTCAGACCATCGATGAAAAGTGTGATGTAGTGCAGTGAATCTGTTATGTCCTCATATGCTGCAAGCTGGTCAATTAGCTCAGCAAACCGATTCACATATGTTGGAGATATGCCTAAGAGGCAATAATAAAGTGGTTATTATCGTATCTTTATGTTTATGATGAATGTTTACATCCCATGATATAATAGTATTAAACATAAACATTAATACTTATGTGATTTGTAAACATATAAGAGTCCCTAGTAAAGCCTCTTGTAAAACTAGTTTGTTGGTTAATTGATGATCATGGTTTCTTGATCATGAACATTGAGATGTTATTAACAACAAGGTCATATCATTAGGAGAATGATGTGATGGACATACTCCTATAGTTAAGCGTAGCATAAGATTAAGTCATTTTAATAGTTCACTTGTTATAAGCTTTCAAATACATAGTAACCTAAATCCTTCGATCATGAGATCATGTTAATCAACATCACCGGATGGATGCTTTGATGACATCAAACACCACTTCATAGATGTGTGGTTATAAAGGTGGCATTGATTATTCAGAAAGTATGTGTTGAGGACATGGATTAAGAGTGGGATTTGTCCATCCATATGACGGATAGATATACTCTGGGCCCTCTTGGTGGAATGTCATACAATTAGCTTGCAAGCATGTGACTAGTTCACAAGGGATCACATATCACAAGAACGAGTAAAGAGTACTTATAGGTAACGAGGTTGAACTATGTATGCAGAGATACCGACGATCAAACCTCGGATAAGTAAAGTATAGCGAGACAGAGGGAAACTGGTATCGTATGTAAATGGTTCGTTCGATCATGAAGTAATCATAGAAATATGTGTTAGCCATATGAATTTCCATATTCCTCTATTGGTTATTGATCGAAGAAGAGTCTCAATCACGTCTGCATAATTCACGAACCGTAGGGAGACACACTTAAGGATTCGATGTTGTTTAGTAGATATGGAATGTGATTAATTGACCGAATGTTGTTCGGAGTCTCGGATAGGATCCGGGATATCACGAGGAGATCCGGAATGGTCCGGAGAATAAGATTCATATAAGGAAAATCCAATTCCGGAGTTCGGGAATGGGTTTCGTTGTTTTCACCGGAATGTTCTACAAGGATCTAGAAGGTCCATCACTCCAGAGTGGGAAGGGTATATGGATGTGCCATGACAAGTTGGAATGATTGCATCATGTACTCGGTCACTTGGCTAGGCAAAGGGAAGAGAGAAATCAAACTCTAGTTTGAAAGTCAGACGCTAGTTTGAAAAACTCAAATCCCAACATGCTTGCCTAGTGGAGGGCGGGAAGGAATCCTACCTAAGGGAGGATTCCTCCCTCTCCTTGCCGCCAGCCCAAGTGGAGGAGTTCGGGGAGGACTCCCCTCCCCCCAACCGCCTCTCCCACCTATAAAAGGAGGGGTATGGCTCCTCGCTACCCCTCACCACAAACCCTAGCTTGGTGCCACCACCTCTCAAGTCGCCACCACTTAGGGGATCTCCTCCAAGTCGCCGACTAGGGAAAAAGCCCTAGACCTAGTTGTGGGCCACCACCTCCCCTGGCCCTCTAAACCCTAGATCGCCAAGGCCCCTCTTCTACTCCACCATACCCGCTCCAGCTTAGGAGAAGCCCTGCGAGATTTCCCCTCTACTCCGACACCACACCGTCGTGCTGCCGGAATCGCGAGGAGAGATCTACAACCTCCGCTGCCTGCTGGAACAAGGGAGAGGAAGGTCTTTATCGAGTACTGAACGTGTGAGCGACTGCGGGAGCGCTGCCGGAATGCGGCGCCAAAAGGATTGTCTACACGATCTTGAGATCGGCAAGTGAACGACTACATCACCCATGAAAATACGATATCGTTAACCTCTTTGGATCTTCGAGGGTTATTACTCTATCAACTCGTTGCACCAATCTACTAGATTAGTGTAACACCCTCAGATCGTCCCTATGCATGTTTTAGCGATTCCCGCCAAACCCGCATAGAAACGATTCAAAGGCGCCCACCGGGCACTTGCGTGCGGGTGGAAAACGAAGTAATATCATTACACAGTAGTACATGATGAAACCCACATAACAGATATATAAACAACGACTCAAAGAGTCAAGAATATAGATATACAGTACAAAGATCCAAATCACGTTGAAAACAATACAACGCCCGAGTACGAACAAGATGCAAATTGAGCTAAGAGCCCTGAAGAATAACCAATGGCTTCCATAACCCTGCCCAGGCCAAGCCGGAAGGGTAACCCTGCTAACAACGTCGATCTCAAAACCTGCTTAAACAGGAGGGGTGCCGACAAAGGCAAAGGAAAAAGAGAGCGGTCAGTACTGAGGCCAGTACACGGTGAGTCTTAGAATTCGGCGATCCTCGCCTACATAGGTATGGTGGACTGAAGCGGCAGCACAGCATGCACTAAACCACCTATAGATACTCGATACAACTTGCGGCTATCAGAGAGGGCTAAGAAGGACCTATTCGGATCCAACCTGATACTAACACCAAACATACCCATCCTGGAGTTTCCCCCTCGAGACCAAACGAGAAAGTCAGACCGAGGAACTCACACAGTTGGCAGTTTTATTCATTCCATTATAGTTGCAGTAATTACTAGTCAGATATAGATAGCACGAGTCATCCTGATATAATAAGCAGTGGGCACTTTTAGAGAACCATTCCGTTGTAGTTGCAATACTTACTAGTCAGATACAATTGTAACAGGTGATAACCCAAATCCAGCAGTTATTAGCACTTTTATTTAGCCATTCCATTATAGTGAAGCTGATTACTAGTCATTATAAAGTCAATTTTATAGCACTACTTTAGTTATAGTTGTCTATGATCGAGATACTGTGCTCCAAGTCGACCATAACCGTGGACACAACTTTCAGAAAGTTTTACCCTGTAGGGGGTACAAATAGCAACACGTGCATGGTCAACCTCCGAAAAACCAAATGAAAACCCAACAAGGCATCACGACAAAGAAATTGCAAGATTCATATAATATTTTAGGGGGCCACCCCACCAAGCTACCGGAACTAAGTTGGCCGGCTTCGAGACAGTGTAGAGGTCCCCAACCTGATAAGGAAGAGGTCCCTGTGTTTTGAATGCTAGTCACTAGATCAATAGCTAGCATCCAAAGTTTAAGATGTAATATCAAGAAACAAAGGTCATATTACAACTTATAACCAGGAATAAAATAATTCATTACATCTTACATGGCTCATTTGGCTATCTCATTACAATGCAGCAGATATAACTATAGAGCATGGAGTCCTTCATCTTCACATGCCACATGCAATCATGTTGGTTGTAGACTTGTAATCCCTACTCAATCAAACTTCACTAGCATCAAAAAACCCTACAACATAATAAGTTACAGCCACAAGGGTCAATACATTTGAATTGTATTGGTAAGTGATACTATGGTAGAATAGTGGTATCTATCATCTATATGCATTTGGCTAAGTGGATCTTAGGCTTGCTTTGCTCAAAATAAGGTTTTCCTTATTAGTTGAAAACACTAAGTTTTTCTTTGTCAAAATCACCCAAGGAACTACCAATAGAAATTGGTGAACCTTTAACCCTTGTTCAACCACAAGTTTTTAACTTAGAAATTGGGATGAGGAGATCCTTGATAGCTTCAATGTCTTGATGCTCAAATTGTTCATTGCCGGGGACACGGCTAAGTACTTAGATTTTACTCACTCGAGAGGTGGTGCACTTTCCCCACAAGACTCGACATGCATCGAGACAAGATCTTTCAGAAGCCTTCCCTTATACCAAATGGACACGTTCCATTCTATCACCCATACCACCTTCTGTCCATCTGGCTAAGTTATTGCAACCTATACGATCCAGGCAGAGCCCATATTGCCATGTGGCTACTCTAGAAGCTTCTCAACACTTAACATCTCAAATATCTTTGTTCCTGGGTGGCTTTCCACAAGTGTGATACACAAGGTTGCCATCCTGGTCCTTGTGTAACCACTCAACATAACCCATTCATACCATTCCACCCAGGTGATTCATTCACATAGTTGTTTTATTAAGCAAAACACAAGTCATAGACTTAGAAATATTTCATAGCATGAATAATCCACCCTTGTTTTCTATTAGCTAAGCTAAGAATGATAACATGGCAGGTTTCCTAACTTAGGATAATTCTATTAAGACAACATATAGGATTTCCCATGGCATAGCTTATACTTAGAAAATTCCATGCAAGTCCTACTCAAAATATCACTAATGCATAGTCAAAATAATAGGACAAAATATATGAAGCACCACTTGCCTTTTTAGTAGAGAAACTAAGTTCACTCCTTGATCTTGCAATTATCACACTCTTCAAAGTTCACTACAAATCAATCAAGCAAGGCACATTCAAACAATTCACCACATAAAATAATAAAAACAAGGAAATGCATGCAAGCATGCAAAAGATTGTCTTATTTGAAATAGTGTTTTCTAACAAGGTTTAACATTTCAAAACACCTACTGGTCATTTATAAAAGTGGTAAAACCATTTAAAAACAAGTTAGTGAAAATAGCCATTTAAATCATTTTTGTTTTGCTAGAAATGATTTTAATCAAAGTAATAATTTTCTAGTGTTAATCAAATATATTTTTAAATCCAAAAGTTAGTGTTTATGGTCAGAGAGTTCAAATAAAACCATTTGCAAAAGGTTTTACTCAAAAAACATTTTTAGAATAATTTTTATAACCAAAATAGCCTTACAAATGTTTCTGAAAAAACACCTAATTTTTCAGAAGCAAAATACTAAACTAAGGCCATATTTGCAAATTTTACATTTTTCTGAATCCATTGATATAAAATATGTAATTTTTTCCCATGCAGAACAAAAGTTATGAATTTTACAAAATCATTCATCTAATAGATCAAATCTAGTTTTTAAATTAACAGCTAGGCCACGTGTCTGTTTCTTATTGGCCCATACCGTTTCGTGAGGATCGCGCTACGTGGATCTTTGGATTTAAAGGGCATCGCATGGCACAGAAGCTGTCATACCCCTTCGATTAATGAATCTAATCTTACACGCAGGATCTGAATCTAACGGCCCTAATCAAACTAGCCATGATCTGGCGGCGCTAGCAACAGTGAGTGGCGGTGGCTGATACGATGGAAACGTATCTATATTTTTTATGCTCCATGCTTGTTTAGTATCTTCTTTGATTTACTTGTCCACACTTTGAGATGCTTTTTACATGTTTTCTGGTACTAACCTTTTAACAAGTTGCAACAGTGCCAAATGCCTGTTTTCTGCTGTTTTTGGTTTCAGAAAAGTTAGTAAATAAATATTCTTGGAATTGGACGGGACGAAGGACAAAGTCATTAACTTTCCGTGGGGAACAAGAAGTCTAGAGGAGAGCCCGAGGGGCCAGCCAGAGGGGCCAGACCCCCCAGGCGCGGGTGGGACCTAGCCCGCGCCTAGCTAGGGTTTGGCCGCCTTAGCGGCCGCCTCGGTCTCCCCCTTCGCCTATAAGAAGCCCCCGATACAGAAACTCTCAACACCCGATCAGAAATCCACGAAACCGTTTATAGCCGCCACCACCATCGTCCCTAGATCGGGGGGATCTAAAGCTCTTCCCGGCACCCTGCCGGAGGGGAGATCATCCCAGAGGCCTTCTCTCTGGTATGATTTGTGAGTAGTTCCACCTTGGACTATGGGTCCAAGTAGTAGCTAGATGGTTGTATCTCCTCCTTTGTTCTTTCATGTATAGATCTTGTAAGCTCCGTTCATGATCAAGGTCTAATCTATTTGTAATCATGCATGTTGTGTTTGCGGGGATCCGATGGATATTGAGATTATTATGTTGGTTTGATTAATGGTTCTATCTTTATGATTCTATCATGTCTATGTTGTTTATGATCTTGCATGCTCTCCGTTGCTAGTGGTTATCTTGGCCAAGTAGTTGCTTGTGACTCCAAGAGGGATTATTTATGCTCGATAGTGGGTTCATGCCTCTAGTTTCCAAGGGAAGTGACAGAAATCTCTTCGGTTGTAGATGTGTTGTTGCTACTAGGGAGAAAACAACGGTCTCTTGTTCATGGAACATGTGGACTGTTTATCTTACACACTTTTCTTAAAGCAGTTGTCTGTTGCTTGCAACTTAATACTGGAGGGGGTTCGGATGATTACCTGAAGGTGGACTTCTAGTCATAGATGCAGTTGGATTATGGTCTATGTATATTGTTGTATTTCCCAATCAACTTCATAGGATCTTTCTGGCTGGTAATTGCATTGTTATGCCTTGATTAGTTCCTGTCAATTGCCCCGCTGTAATTTGTTTACCCTTCATGCCATGTTGTTTATCTAAGGAGAGCACCTCTAGTGAACTATGGACCCCGGTCCAATCTTTACCATTGACACATCTTCCACTTTTACTTGTTTACTTGCTACAAAACATTACCTTCCACACCATACGTTTAATCCTTTGTTATAGCAAACCGGTGAGCTTGACAACCTCACTGATTCGTTGGGGCAAATCTTGAGTTTGTGTTGTGCAGGTCTCCATGTTGCTTCCAACACCTGTGTGACATTTCCTTCCTCCTTCTGGTTCGATAACCTCGGTCTCAACTGAGGGAAGACTTGCTTCTTGCTCCTTCACACCTTGCTTTTGGGGTTTCCAACAAAGAGCTTGCACGTCAAACACCAGGCGCCATCAAGCTTTCTGGTGCCGTTACTGAGGAATCTACCTCAACCTCTTCCACCTCGTCAAGCGCTATCAACAAGTTTTCTGGTGCCGTTGTCGGGGAGGCTAAGGACGTCTTCACTAGGGGAGTCCTTCACTTCCTTTCTCTTTACTTTGTTTTTAGTTTTCTTTTTTTATTTTGTTTGGTTTTTTTTGCCTCTTTCCAAAAAACCCCAAAAAAATAGTCTAGCTTGGTTTGCTTGTCTTATTCTAAAACACAAAAAAATAGTTCCTGCTCTAGCTGCTGCTATTTTTGGCTTGCCCACCTTTGCCAAAATGAACTCTGCTGAGAACACCAAGTTGTGTGACTTCACTAGAACCAACAACAATGATTTCCTAAGCACTCCCATTGCTCCACCTGCTCCTGATGCTACTTTTTATGAAATTAAGCCTACTTTGTTGAATCTTGTGATGAGAGAGCAATTTTCTGGTGCTAGTTCTGATGATCCTGCTTCCCATCTTAATAGCTTTGTTGAACTTTGTGAGATGCAAAAGTATAAGGATGTAGATGGAGATATTATTAAGCTCAGCCTTTTTCCTTTCTCCTTAAGGGTAAAAGCTAAAGAATGGTTGCTATCTTTGCCTAAAAATAGTATTGATTCTTGGACTAAGTGCAAAGATGCTTTTATTGGAAAGTACTATCCTCCTGCTAAGATTATTGCTATGAGAAGTGACATTATGAAATTTAAACAGCTTGATAGTGAACATGTTGATCCTGCTTGGGAAAGAATGAAATCTTTGGTTAAAAATTGCCCTACTCATGGACTCACTGCTTGGATGATTATCCAAACTTTTTATGCAGGTTTGAACTTCTCCTCAAGAAACCTGCTGGATTCTGCTGCTGGAGGTACCTTCATGGGCCTCACTTTGGGTGCTGCAACAAGGCTCCTTGATAATATGATGGTTAACTACTCTGAATGGCATGTTGATAGAACTCCACATGGTAAGAAGGTAAATTCTGTTGAGGAAACTTCCTCTTTGACTGAAAAGATTGATGTTATTATGGCTATGCTTGTTAATGGGAAAGCTCCTCTAGATCCTAATAGTGTTCCCTTATCCTCTTTGGTTGCTCAAGAAGAGCAAGTTGATGTGAACTTTATTAGAAACAACTATTTCAACAACAAATGCCTATATGAATAATTTTGGTAGCAACAACAATTATAGGCTTTATCCTCCTAATAATGGCAATTACTATGGAAGCTCTTACAATAATGCTAGAAGTGCCCCCTCTGAACTTGAAGTCATGCTCAAGGACTTTATTAGTAAACAAACCACTTTCAATAAGACTATAGAGGAAAAGCTTTTAACTGTTGAGAAAAATATATCCTCTTTGTCTGAAGCTCAAACTTCCTTGGTTAATAAAATGGCTGCTAAACCTAAAACTATGGAAAACACCTTTGCTACTTCTCATGCCATACAAGTTACTATTGATGAAAATGTTAGGCTGTTAGCTCAACTTCATGCTAGGTGGGAAAGGGAAGCTGAAATTGATAAAAACAATAGTGTGTGCACTATCACCGCTAAACCACAAGTAGGCCCTATTCCTCCTCCTACTATGCCTAAGCCTAGTGAGCCTACTAGTAGTGATGCTAATTTTGATTTTGATATTGATGGTTACAATAATTATGAAGTGATTATGTTCCTTCAAAAGCTTGCTAGAAGTCCTGATGCTAGTGATACGCATGTTGCCTTTACCAAACACATTACAGATGCTCTTGTTAAGATTAAGGAAGAGAAGCTAAAACACAAAGATTCTATTCCTAGGAAAGTAGAAGATAGTTGGGAACCCATTATTAGTATGCAAGTGAATGACTTTGATCTCAAAGCTTCATGTGATCTTGGTTCTAGTGTCTCTATTATGCCTAGGAAGATTTATGAAATGGTTGATTTGCCACCATTAGAAGATTGTTATTTGGATGTCCCACTCAATGATAATGCTAAGAAGAAACTCATGGGGAGTATTAATAATGTTCTAATTATGGTTAACAATGCTTATGTCCCTGTTGATTTCTATGTTTTGGATGTTGAATATAATAATGCTTCTTTTCCTATTACTTTGGGAAGAACTTTTCTTAGAACAGTTGGTGCCATCATTGATATGAAAGAAGGCACCATCAAATATCAATTTACATTAAAGAAAGGTATTGAACACTTCCCTATGAGGAGAGATTGCTTTTTGCTCCTCCTTTGAAAGCAAGATTTGATGTTAATGCTTCTTCATTTGAAAATACTTGATTCTTCTTGCTTCTTGTGCCTAACTTAAAGGCGTTAAAGAAAAGTACTTGTTGGGAGATAACCCAAGAGTTTCCTTGAGTCTTGGAAGTTATTACTACTGTAATGACCTCTCCTTATCCTTTTTGTTTGCTTTTTGTGCCAAGAATGACCTCTAATGAGAGGAAAGTAATATTTCGGGAGTTGCTGTCCCGAAACAGATTTCTGTCCTCCACCAAAAAGAATCGTGAGGAGGCTCTGTAACTCGGATTGAGCAAAAAATTTACGAATAAATCCCGCAGTATGTTGGCTAACTTTAGTTAGTTCAACACTTTTTGATTTGAGCAACAGAAGATGTTCGAAAAAATTTGTTTCTACCTGCTGGTCTGTTTTGACAAATTTCTGCCATTATTTGCATTTGCTTCTTATTGATTCCTTTTTGAGCACTATTCAGGTAGATTGAGTTTCTTTGAAGGAGTTACTTTAGTATATTGTGTTTTTTGTGAAAATCCTTGCTATTCCAAAGCTTTGCCAGTGGTCTAATATCTTTTGAATAAGCTAATGTTGCTAATGAAGATTGTGTGAAGTTTTGTATGAAGGAAAAATTTTAGGTGTAGAGAAAGAATGATGCAATGAGATGAAGAATGGACAAAAGCTCAAGCTTGGGGATTCCACCATGGTGTCACCCCAAGAAATATCCAAGAGGTACAAGCATCAAATCTTGGGGATGCCCAAGGCATCCCCTTCTTCATCAATAAAAAACTCAGGTCTGTCTAGACACTTCACTTTTATTGTTTCATGCACAGTTGTGTTTTTCTTGGAGAGTCTTAGTTTCATTTGATTTGCTTAGTTTGTTTAGTTTGCTTTATTATTTTGTACCCCTGTTATCATTGTGTTGTTTTGCAAATAAGTTTGCTTCGTGTTTGGAAAGGAGTAGTAAGTTCATGCTTGAAGCGTAAGAGGAGCTTGCATTGACTGTGACTTAGACTTTAACATGACATGCTTAGTGATTATTGCTGTAGCATGTCTTGTTCCAAACAACTGGGATTGCTTAGTGTGCCTTGAAGAAATTATGCATTGTTTTAGCATGCAAAAGCATAGTATTGTGGTATTCTCCTTTGATGTTTTGCTTGGGTTGACTTGGCACATGCTTACACCATGTTATGACTATGAAAAGTCACCATTAGACTCTATGATCATTTAGTCCTTGACTTGTAGTACCACTCTTTGCTTTGATTAGTTTTCTTTGTTGCATTGCATGATTATGGCCATTATTGCTCTCTTAGTTGGTTGCTCCCAGTCTTTTGCTAGCCTCCACTTGTATGAGTAAGTTCTACTCATGCTTACAACTCCAAAGAAACCAAGTTATTCCAAAGTGTCCACTATAAACTCCTATGCATGGTGTGTTACACCATTCCAAGTATATTCTTGTTTTCAACTATCTTCCAATTAAAAACTATTTTGTTATGTGAAAACTTAGTGATTAAAGCCCTCACAAACTTGATGGCACATTTTATTCTTTGCCCCTAATAAACTTGAACCATTGAGGCAACTTTTTTGTATATTCTTGCACTTATAAGTTGGGATTAGCAGAACCGTGCTGTCACGGGGAACGTTTTCAACATTGCACTTGTACTTTTTGTACACCGTTGATATCATGCTCTTTTGTCTATGGATGTTACCGGTGTGAAATGAAGTGGGAACTTGTAAGTTCATGGAGTTTGTATTCTGTGTTAGAGAAATGCCTGGGATCCATGCCTAATCATGGTGGAAACTTGCAGCATCACCATAGTGACATCTATGAAGCATTCTTATTATTAAAAAAAGACACATTGAGAAAAAAGGAAAGAGAGAAAAAAGCACCATATTCCCATGGTACATAAGAAGAATTGTTGAGATGCTCATTGTCTGCTTGCCTTGTCATTTTGGTTATGGGAAAGCTCATGTACAATGTGCAACGGGTACCCCGTTGGCGGTTCTCAATGATATGCAAATACTTACAGTGACAAGAACTTACCTGGGCCCTAAGTTGAGTATCCATGAGTTGTAGCCCTCATAGTCAAGGGACTTGAGATTGCTAACTTATACTTTGTCAAGCATATACTCCAGCTTTGCCACTTTAACCTTAACCACTTCAAGATGCTTATGATAGGAGCAATGAGGGCTGAAAGCTAATAAGTACCATAATTTTTGGAAGCTCTTTTTGAAACTTGTAATCCCTGCTTCCTTTACAAAAAGGCCTTTCTTCCACCATTATTGAGTCTCCACCTTCTACCTTTAGGCACCATTAAGAGAGCATAGTTGTCATTCTGTGTGCAATGTTCCAAAGCTTATTAATTGACGCATAATGTGTTGTTACTTGATCTTGTGCTATTTGTTTCTAGTCACCCTTGTGAACTGTGCAGGTGTCCTATGCATCTATATTGCTACTCTATGAGGGACATGCTGATTGCCACTATGCTATGTTTTCTGCATGTGAAACAAACAAACATTTTTCAATGCATATTATTCATGATCTTTGTTTATAGCTTGCCATGTTGCATGCATAGTTACTATGTCCTATTGTTAGAACTCCATCTTTCATGCACATGTTTAGAGCTCTTTGATCCCAGCTTTCAATGTTTGCAAATGGTTGGATCTTTATTGTGAGGGTGCATGTTCACCTCAAAAATTATTCTTTTTATCACTTACCTACTCGAGGACGAGCAGGAGTTAAGCTTGGGGATGCTGATACGTTGGAAATGTATCTATAATTTTTGATGCTCCATGCTTGTTTAGTATCTACTTTGCTTTACTTGTCCACACTTTGAGGTGCTTTTTACACGTTTTCTGGTACTAACCTATTAACAAGTTGCAACAGTGCCAGATGCCTGTTTTCTGTTGTTTTTGGTTTCATAAAAGTTAGTAAAGAAATATTCTCGAAATTGGACGGGACGAAGGACAAAGTCAATAACGTTCCGTGGGGAACAAGAAGTCCAGAGGAGAGCCTGAGGGGCCAGCCAGAGGGGCCAGACCCTCCCAGGCGCGGGTGGGCCCTAGCCCGCGCCTAGCTAGGGATTGTCCGCCCTGGCGGCCGCCTCGGTCTCCCCCTTCGCCTATAAGAAGCCCCCGATACAGAAACTCTCATCACCCGATCAGAAATCCACGAAATTGTCTGTAGCCGCCACCACCATCGTCCCTAGATCGGGGGGATCTAAAGCTCTTCTCGGCACCCTGTCGGAGGGGAGATCATCCCAGAGGCCTTCTCTCCGGTATGATTTGTGAGTAGTTCCACCTTGGACTATGGGTCCATGTAGTAGCCAGATGGTTGTATCTCCTCCTTTGTTCTTTCATGTATAGATCTTGTGAGCTCCGTCCATGATCAAGATCTAATCTATTTGTAATCATGCATGTTGTGTTTGCGGGGATCCGATGGATATTGAGATTATTATGTTGGTTTGATTAATGGTTCTATCTTTATGATTCTATCATGTCTATGTTGTTTGTGATCTTGCATGCTCTCCGTTGCTAGTGGTTATCTTGGCCAAGTAGTTTCTAGTGACTCCAAGAGGGAGTATTTATGCTCGATAGTGGGTTCATGCCTCTAGTTTCCAAGGGAAGTGACAGAAATCTCTTCGGTTGTAGATGTTCTGTTGCTACTAGGGAGAAAACAATGGTCTCTTGTTCATGGAACATGTGGACTGTTTACCTTACACACTTTGCTTAAAGCAGTTGCATGTTGCTTGCAACTTAATACTGGAGGGGGTTCAGATGATAACCTGAAGGTGGACTTCTAGTCATAGATGCAGTTGGATTACGGTCTATGTATATTGTTGTATTGCCCAATAAACTTCATAGGATCTTTCTAGCTAGTAATTTCATTGTTATGCCTTGATTAGTTCCTATCAATTGCCCCGCTGTAACTTTTTTACCCTGCATGCCATGTTTTTTATCTAAGGAGAGCACCTCTAGTGAACTATGGACCCCGGTCCAATCTTTACCATTGATACATCTTCCACTTTTACTTGTTTACTTGCTGCAAACCATTACCTTCCACACCATACGTTTAATCCTTTGTTACAGCAAACCGGTGAGCTTGACAACCTCACTGATTTGTTGGGGAAAAGTCTTGAGTTTGTGTTGTGCAGGTATCCACGTTGCTTCCAACACCCGTGTGATGTTTCCTTCCTCCTACTGGTTCGATAACCTCGGTCTCAACTGAGAGAATACTTGCTGCTTGCTGCTTCACACCTTGCTCATGGGGTTTCCAACGAAGCGTTTCCACGTCAAACACCAGGCGCTATCAAGCTTTCTGGTGCCGTTACTAAGGAATCTACTTCAACCTCTTCCACCTCGTCAAGCGCTATCAGCGGCGCGTCAGGTGGTGGTGTTCCGGCGAATATAGGAAGCGAGGAATAGAACGGACGGTGTTACCAGATTCACAGGGTCGCGGTGATGCTCGAGGTAGTCGCAGTAGGGACAGGGGCACAAGAGGTTGCTGGTGATTGCTCGCCGGAGTCGTCACTAGCGTCGGGTAACGCACGGCTTCGTCAGAGGCGAGTATCTGGTACCCAAGAGATCAAGGAAACACATCAGGAAGATGTGCACGGGTTCAAGGATCGTGGGGACACTCACCAGAGAGCAAGGGGCATACGAGGTCGACGGCTATGGCTCACCGGAGTCGAGCTTGTCATCGGTGGCGCTCAGATGCTTGACCGAGGCGAGGTTTTAGGGCACGCGCGGGCAAGCAGGGGCCACTGGTAGATGCGCAAGGTGCTGGGGATCAAGCTCGTGGAAGCTAGGGCAAGGGGATGATCAGGTGTCGCCGGAATTCGACGGCGAACTCGTCGGAGCAGTGGGGGTTTGAGCGAGCAATTCTCGCAGGCTAGGGGCTCATGGGATGTGGCATGTGAGGGGAAGGAGAGAGGAGGGTGAGGCGTTTAAGCGAGCATGGTCACAGGGAGGAATTAGTGCGGCACTAACGCGAATTGAAGCTAGGGATTTACGGCCAGAAATGGCAGAGGGAATTGGGGGCGGGTTCAGCACGTCGGGGACGACGATGAGCTAGGAGTGTGGGGTCACGCGGTCAGTGAGAGTGCGTGTGCGTGTGCGAGTGAGAAAGGGGGCTCGGGTGGGCTGCGAGTTGGGCTTGCTGGGCAGGGGTTGGTGGGTTGGGTCTAGTTGGGCTGATCCTTTCTATTTTTTTCTCTGTTTCTTTTTCTTTTTCTGATTTCTGTTTTCAATTCAAACATTTGATTTAAACTTTAATTTAAATTCAATATTTTTGCAAAACCTTTTCAGTAGGTTTATACTGTTTTAGTAGTGTGTTTAAATAATTCACTTTGAATTATTTCAAATATTTTATTATGATTTAATATTTATTTAAATGAGGCTTTTGTCTTTATTCAAATAAAATTTGAATATGTTTTAAACCCATATAAATTTTATTAAAATAATACTTTATTCTTTTTAAGTTAATTAGATAACTTTTAATTCACTTTGGCAATTTCAATTATTATTTTCTCATGGTTTAATTAATCATTTATTTTAGGAATTTTGTCTTCATTCAAATAAAATTGAATATGGTTAAAGCCCATATAATTTTATTTAAATAATTTGTATTACTTTATTTTTATTTGGATTATCTTTATTCCATTTGCTTATGGATTTTTCCAAGATTTAATTTATCTTTTAAATTATCTCTTATTTATTTATTTATTTATTTATTTCTTTGTCTTATAAAATCCATATCTTTTTATTTATTGCTCCAAAATTGATGATTCCAATTTGTATAATTTTATTTAATATTTATTTATGTTTTAAATCCTTTTATTATTACTTTGATCACAATTTGATATGGATTTTAGCTAGGAGCTTTATTAGCCTTGGAAATTACTTCCTTTTATCTTATCAAATTCATAAGTTTTTATCCATGGCTCCAAATTAAGTAAAACCAATTTCCATGGTTTTATAATATTTTTGTTTATCAATTTTGATCATTTAGAAATGTTTGTTGCTAAATTTTTATATGGAACAAATCCATAGTCTTAGAGAGATCTTGGAAATGATTTCTTTCATTAGGGTTTTAGGGTTTTGGTTTAACTTTTCCCAAGTGTTCAAATTTCAAGATTCTTTCCATGCAAGATTGCATTTGAATCTTTGAATATTTGTTTGTTTCTTTCTTATTCAAATTTTGTTAAAGTAGGGTTTTGATGTTTCCATTTAGAAGCAAAATGTTTCTTTTCACCCTAAATTTCAACAATTGTTTATTTTTTTTATTTTTTTTATTTTTTTTCACATTTCAAAATTTGGAAAATTTTGGGATGTGACAGACTACCACCCTTAAAAGGAATCTCGTCCCGAGGTTTGGGAAGGCTAGAGGTTACAAGTTGGCTTCAAGATAACTAGGGTACTACCACCCTTAAAAGATTTTTGACTAGATTACATCTTGGCTTACTAGAGTTCTTGATGTAACTTCTCTGGACAGTTGTTTGCATAGTGTCCTTTGTCACCACACTTGAAACATGTGACAAGGTTAATGTCCCTCATATGTTTGCTTGTCTTGTCTTACTTCTTTTCTGGACAATGTGATGCATAGTGTCCTAGCTCTTTGCATTTGTGGCACATCACTTGGCTAATATCCTTCTTCTTATTGGGTTTCTCCAAAGCTAGGAGGGCTCTCAGTTCATGTTCTTCATACTTTACCTCAAAGGTGGGAAAACTTCCTCGGTTCTTAGAACGATTCCTAGGATAACGTACATGTTTCCTCTTTTGTCCACCATAGTGGGTTACAATGTATGGAGGTGCATACTGAAACTTGACTTTGTCTTCATCCTTCTTGGTACGAGTTGTTCCTTCATGGAGGTTTCCAAACATTTGATGCATTCCATCATGTTTCATCTGTTGAACTATAGGATAGATGGGGCATTGTATAGGTACATGATCATTTCCTTCACGTAGGAAACAAGAAACTTGAGATGTGGGGCATTGTCTAGTTGGATGTTTCTCTTCACAATTAGGACATTGGTCCTTATGCTCTTTGTAAGTGTGTCCTATGTCTCCATAGATTTTGCAAGCTTCAGCTCCTTCCATAATATCATCCTTGACATCATTGTTGTCACAATATCCTTGGGAAAGGTTGCTTCTCATGTTAATCATCTGATTTGTCATCCTTTGCAACAACTGAGATTGGGTTTCCAAGAATTTTTGCATAGCTGGGTATAACTCAATGTTGTTGGCTAAAAACTGGTTTGTCACTTGATTCAACTGGGCTTGGGTTTCTAGTAGTTGTTCTCTCATGTGTATCTCTTGGTTGTTGTTGTCACCATCCTTGATGTTGGAGTTGTGGTCTCTTGGAGAAGTAATCTGTTTGGGTTGGATTGGGATTAGATTAGGCAAAAGATTTCTAGGGAAGAATTCTACTCACTCACAACAATTCACACAAGCAATGTGCAAGCAACCACAATCATGCATTCCACTCAAACAACAAGATTCAAGCATATTTTTAGGCAACAAAATATCTTTGCTACACAACCTAAGTAGTATGGTGGTCCAACTATAGGAGTTCACTTGAGATCATTCCATTCTTCTTAGTTGTTTCTTCATGAACAAGATCATGGTATCCTTGGAAAAATTATTGCATCTTGGTCACAAAGCTCAAAGGTGATAATGGTTCCTCCTAAGTTGTGTTTCCTTAGTCTTCAAGTCTTTATTATTGTTCTTGTCTCACTTGTAGTCCTTAGTGATGTCCAAGTTGAAGTCCTTGGTGATATTGTAGTTGAAGTCATTGGTGATGGTGAAGTCCTTGGTCATGTTGAAGTCTTTGTCCATCAAGTTGGAACAATAAGAGATGTAGAATCAAAACAAAATGTTGAGGGAAAGAGTTTACAAGATTGTTTGTAAATAAGTTTGGAACAAATATAACTCCTATTTTTCTAAGGGGTTTTGTCCAATCCTAGGGTTACAATCCTACAGGCAACATAGTGCTCTGATACCATCTGTAGAGGTACCCAGCCTGATAAGGTAGAGGTCCCTGTGTTTAAAATGCTAGTCCCTGGATCAATAGCTAGCATCCACAGTTTAAGATGTACTATCAAGAAATAAAGGTCATATTACAACTTATAACTAGGAATACAATAATTCATTACATCTTAAATAGCTCATTTGGCTATCTCATTACAATGCAGCAGATATAACTATATAGCATGGAGTCCTTCATCTTCACATGCCACAGGCAATCATGTTGGTTGTAGACTTGTAATCCCTACTCAATGAAACTTCACTAGCATCAAACAAACCTGCAACATAATAAATTATAGCCACAAGGGTCAATACATTTGAATTGTATTGTCAAGTGATACTATGGTAGAATAGTGGTATCTATCATCTATATGCATTTGGATAATTGGAGCTTAGGCTTGCTTTCCTCAAAATAAGGTTTTCCTTATTAGTTGAAAACACTAAGTTTTTATTTGTCAAAATCACCCAAGGAACTACCAATAGAAATTGGTGAACCTTTAGCCCTTGTTCAACCACAAGTTTAACTTAGAAATTGCGATGAGGAGATCCTTGATAGCTTCAATGTCTTGATGCTCAAATTGTCCATTGCCAGGGACACGGCTAAGTACTTAGATTTTACTCTCTCGAGAGGTGGTGCACTTTCCCCACAAGACTCGACATGCATCGAGACAAGATCTTTCAGAAGCCTTCTCTTAGACCAAACGGGCGCATTCCATTCTATCACCCCTACCACCTTCTGTCCATCTGGCTAAGTTATTGCAACCTATAAGATCCACGCAGAGCCCATATTTCCATGTGGCTACACTAGAATCTTCTGAACACATAACATCTCAAATCTCTTTGTTCCTGGGTGGCTTTCCACAAGTGTGATACACAAGTTGCCATCCTGGGCCTTGTGTAACCACTCTACATAACCGATTCATACCATTCCACCCAGGTGATTCATTCACATAGTTGTTTTATTAAGCAAAACACAATTCATGGACCTAGAAATATTTCATAGCATGAATAATCCACCCTTGTTTTCTATTAGCTAAGCTAAGCATGATAACATGGCAGGTTTCCTAACTTAGGATAATTCTACTAAGACAACATATAGGATTTCCCATGGCATAGCTTATACTTAGAAAATTCCATGCAAGTCCTACTCAAAATATCACTAATGCATAGTCAAAATAATAGGACAAAATATATGAAGCACCACTTGACTTTTTAGTAGAGAAACTAAGTTCACTCCTTGATCTTGCAATTGTCACACTCTTTAAATTTCACTACAAATCAATCAAGCAAGGCACAGATTCAAACTAGCATTCAAACAATTCACCACATAAAATAATAAAAACAAGGAAATGCATGCAAGCATGCAAAATATTGTTTTATTTGAAGAAGTGTATTCTAACAAGGTTTAACATTTCAAAACACCTACTGGTCATCTATAAAAGTGGTAAAACCATTTAAAAACAAGTTAGTAAAAATGGCCATTTAAATCATTTTTGTTTTGCTAGAAATGATTTTAATCAAAGTAATAATTTTCTAGTGTTAATCAAATATATTTTTAAATCCAAAAGTTAGGGTTTAGGGTCAGAGAGTTCAAATCAATCCATTTGCAAAAGGTTTTACTCAAAAAACATTTTTCGAATAATTTTTATAACCAAAATAGCCTTACAAATGTTTCTGCAAAAACACCTAATTTTTTAGAAGCAAAATACTAAAATAAGGCTATAGTTGCAAAGTTTACATTTTTATGAATCCATTGATATAAAAGTTGTAATTTTTGGCCAAGAAGAACAAAAGTTATGAATTTTACAAAATCATTCAGCTAATAGATCAAATCTGGTTTGTTAATTTAATAGCTAGGCCACGTGTCTGTTTCTTATTGGCCCATACCGTTTCGTGAGGATCGCGCTACGTGGATCGTTGGACTTAAAGGGCATCGCACGGCACAGATGCTATCATATCCCTTCAATTAATGAATCTAATCTTACACACAGGATCTGAATCTAACGACCCTAATCAAACTAGCCATGATCTGGCGGTGCTAGCGACGATGAGCGGTGGCGGCGCGTCAAGTGGTGGTGTTCCGGCGAATATAGGAAGCGAGGAAGAGAACGGAGGGCGTTACCAGATTCACAGGGTCGCGGTGATGCTCGAGGTAGTCGCAATAGGTACAGGGGCACACGAGGTTGCTGGTGATTGCTCGCCGGAGTCGTCACTGGCGTCGGGTCATGCACGGCTTCGTCGGAGGTGAGTATCTGGGATGCAAGCGAGCAAGGAAACATGTCAGGAAGATACGCACGGGTTCAAGGATCATGGGGACACTCACCAGAGAGCAAGGGGAGTACGAGGTCGACGGCTATGGCTCACCGGAGTCGAGCTTGTCATCGGTGGCGCTCAGATGTTTGACCGAGCGAGGTTCTAGGGAACCCGCGGGAAAGAAGGGGCCACTGGTAGATGTGCAAGGTGCTGGGGATTAAGCTCGTGGAATCTAGGGAAAGGGGATGGTCAGGTGTCACCGGAATTCGACGGTGAACTCGTCGGAGCAGTGGGGGTTTGAGCGAGCATTTCTCGCAGCCTAGGGGCTCATGGGATGTGGCGTCTGAGGGAAAGGAGAGAGGAGGGCGAGGCGTTTAAGCGAGCACGATCGCAGGGAGGAATTAGTGCGGCAGTAACGCGAATTGAAGCTGGGGATTTATGGCCAGAAATGGCAGAGGGAATTGGGGGCGGGTTCAGCGCGTCGGGGACTACTATGAGCTGGCAGTGTGGGCTCACGCGGTCAGTGAGAGTGCGGGTGCGGGTGCGAGTGAGAAAGGGGGATCGCGGGGAGAGAGTGGCCTAGGTTGGCTGCGAGTTGGGCTTGCAGGGCTGGGGTTGGTGGGTTGGGTCTAGTTGGGCTGATCCTTTTCTATTTTTTTGTTCTCTGTTTCTCTTTCTTTTTCTTTTTCTGATTTCTGTTTTCAATTAAAACCTTTGATTTAAACTTTAATTTAAATTCAATATTTTTGCAAAACCTTTTCAGTAGGTTTATACTGTTTTAGTAGTGTGTTTAAATAATTCACTTTGAATTATTTCAAATATTTTATTATGATTTAATATTTATTTAAATGAGGCTTTTATCTTTATTCAAATAAAATTTGAATATGGTTTAAACCCATATAAATTTTATTCAAATAATCCTTAATTCTTTTTAAGTGAATTAGATAAATTTTAATTCACTTTGGCAATTTCAATTATTATTTTCTCATGGTTTAATTAATCATTTATTTTAGGAATTTTGTCTTCAATCAAATAAAATTGAATATGGTTAAAGACCATATAATTTTATTTAAATAATCTTTATTCCTTTATTTTTATTTGGATTATCTTTATTCCATTTGCTTATGGATTTTGCCCAGATTTAATTTGTATTTTAAATTATCTCTTATTTATTTATTTATTTCTTTGTCTTATAAAATCCATATCTTTTTATTTATTGCTCTAAAATTGGTGATTCCAATTTGTATAATTTTATTTAATATTTATTTATCTTTTTAAATCCTTTTCGGATTACTTTGCTCACACTTTGGTATGTATTTTAGCTAGGAGCTTATTAGCCTTGGAAATTACTTCCTTTTATCTTATCAAATTCATAAGTTTTTATACATGGCTCCAAATTAAGTGAAACCAATTTCAATGGTTTTATAATATTTTTGTTTATCAATTTTGATCATTTAGAAATGTTTGTTGCTGAATTTTTATATGGAACAAATCCATAGTCTTAGAGAGATCTTGGAAATTATTTCTTTCATTAGGGTTTTAGGGTTTTGGTTTAACTTTTCCCAAGTGTTCAAATTTCAAGATTCTTTCCATGCAAGATTGCATTTGAATCTTTGAATATTTGTTTGTTGCTTTCTTGTTCAAATTTTGTTCAAGTAGGGTTTTGATGTTTCCATTTAGAAGCAAAAAGTTTCTTTTCACCCTAAATTTCAAAAATTGTTTATTTATTTTTCACATTTCAAAATTTGGAAAATTTTGGGATGTGACAGACAGACCCAAAGGTTTGTGGCAATGGTTGTAAACGACTGGGAACCCGAAAGTGTGACTGGGCTTGTCGATACCGCGAAAACATTCCACATTTTTTCCTAAGCAGTACAGGCGCTCCATGCGCAATAATAAATAAGGAAGTAAAGCATGGCACAATCATGGCATAAGTACATGATAGTAATAAATCCCCAAACTACTTTGTGGCCCCAAGAAATAAGATATGACTCAAGCTCATGCTAAGGGGATTCATGGTTCCACATGCGGATAGTGCGAATAGTCAAGGAACAGGTATCAAGTACTCGGGATCCTACGGGACACAAGTGGACGGTTAAAAACCAAATAACATCTATTTCCCACCTGTGCCTCTGCATTATCTACCTACTTTCAATATTAGTAATTAAACGGTAATGAAAGCCATGATCATCTTCAACATAAAGCATATGGCAACCTTCCAACACTTGTGGTATTTGACGACATGTAGAAGCACTTGAGCAAGCGACTATGACACGCAAGGCCAACTATCTACCAAACAACAGGTAATAGGACGTGTCCATGGCAATATATGGGTTGCATGAAAGTATAAAGGGGTACAGAATCTATAGCATCGCAACACAGATAGCAATAGATCAACAGGTGGAAGTAAAGACTAGAAATGTAAAATAGGTAGAAAGGGGGAGAATGCTCGCCTAAAAACATTGACGAAGATTTGACAGAGATCGGGCCGACACTCGCATCAACTTGTCGGCCTAATCCATGAAGAAGCAAAGCACTAGCACAAACACCGGATGCACTATTTAATACTATGGCAGAAGATCGGGCATGATGCATGTATGATGTGTGACATGGCAAAGATGTGATGCAATTAGGCCATATTAAGTGAAACCGGGGTCTCGACAATTAATTACTATGTTCATGTTGTTTAGATACCTTGCAATTTAAATGTTGGCTTAACAAGGCAAAATATGGCATCGGTTCTCTATGCAAATTTAAATGGAGCCAATATAGACTATATTTGCCCGCATATGGTCTCCATATTTAATTTAGGTGAATCGACATAATGCCCCCAAACCACAAAATATGTTTGAGGCATGAACAATTTATATGCAACATATATATATTATATATTATAAAAATATGGTTCTCGGGAAAGGGGGTCACACATGGGAATCGGCGAACTTGGGATCCGGGGGTCTCGGGGTTTGACGGGGGATCGGGGTTCAGATCGAGGAAGGAGAACTTGGCTTTCCATGATGAAGGTCTTGTCATCGAACGGGATTCGCCAGGATTCTCCGGTAACGGGCTTCAGAATCCACATCTATGAAGAAGATCTTGGCGTCCTTGTCAGAGTCCCCGGGTGTGGGTGTCGGACTTGGTTTCATGCCGCTAGGTCTTCGGGTCGAGACTGTTATTGCGTCCAACACGAGTAACTCAATTGGAAAATCACAACACCGGGAAGGCCAACACGGAGGCATGGACATGAGGTGGCAGTAGAACCACTAGCTGAACTAAACGACTAGGACAAGTCGGGAAGAAGGTGTTGAGGGAGACCATGGAGCATCCACAACATGGAGAGGGGTCATCACAGGCGGCGGAGGGCGCGCAGGAGAAGCTCAGGCAGGGGTGGCCACGGCCGTGTGTGTTAGGTGTAGAGCCTAGATAGCCCTGCAAGCGAGGTAGGGGCGATGCGAGGTGCGGGCTGGGTGGAGGTGACACACGGCAAGGGGACTGAGGGTAGCGACGATCGGGCTCGAGGGCACGAGGTACTAAGGTCGGCGGCGCTCTGGCTGGGGATGCGAGCAACGGTCAAACATGGTCGGGTTTGCGTGGGTCATGGCAGACGGGCGCGCGACGCGGGGAGACATGAGCTTGCGTCCTACAGCGAGGGAAGAAGGTGGCGGAGGCAGACCGGAGGGAGGGAGATGGAGGTGAGGGTGACTGCGTCAGGTAGGGAGCGAGGGTATAGGGAGAGATCGGCGGCGGGGATTGGGGAACGCGAGAAACAGGGGAGGTCACGAGGATAGACAAGAGGGCGAGAGGAACCTGGGGTGAGAGAGGAGCGTCGGGGTGGGGCCAGGTGTAGCGTTGGACGTGTCGAGGCGAGCCTGAAGCGGGTTAGCATACAGTTTCGGTGCCATGGTGGAGAGGGTCGATCGCGGGAGACAGAAAAAAAGGGCGCGGGGGTGCAGGCGTGTCGGGTGTGTCCATGCATGAGAGAGAGGGGGTGTGTTGCGATGTGTTGCTGCGCGCCGGGTGGGTGGCGGAGGGGGGAGGGAGTAGGTAGGATAGGTGGTCTAGGGTTTAGGTCAGGGGTGGGTCTGATCTGGGTTTAGTTTAGTTGGGCCGGGGTTGTAGGTGGCCTGGCCTAACGGCTGGGCTGCCTCCCCCGGTCCAAAAAATATTATGATTGTTTATTTTAGTTTTAAAATACTTTTGCAAATAACTTTTAGTCAAACAAAATATCCGAAAAGACCAGGGTTTCGCATTTGAATAAAGGGAGGAATATTTATAGAAATCAAAATAGGGGTTTTAGTGAAATAGTTTTCGACAGATATATGCATGCTGATGTCATGATGATGCACAAAGTAGTAATTAGCAAGTGATTTTCTGGTAGTATTTTTACCCGGGGTGCTACAATTCAACACCACTAACAATGGATGTCACCCTCGAGATCCGCCTCATGGTAACGGTAAGAAGGCCGACAATATGATCCTTCAATCTTCATGTAGATCTTCACGACACCACTAACTAAGATTCCTTCTCCATCTTGAAATCGGCAACACCACCAACAAGGGGTCATTGCTCTCATTTATCAAGAGAAAGCTCCGGTGAACAAATGACGAAGGTAAAGGTATCAGAAGATAATGCCACCTCTAACTTCTGTGAAAGGAGTACAATTGCATCGATCCACCATTCAATGTAAGAGAGCGAATGATAAGAGTAGTCGGATGGTGATCAATCCATCGCGCACCCAAAGCATTACTCTGCACATGAATAGGAGAATTATACAACCAACTCACATAATTTAGACTGAAGATCTCGACAAGCGATGTTTAGAAACAAAAGAATGATGTAGGCTTTTCATTAGATCTAATGTAGATGATGCCGTCGCGCCGGAAAACACAGGAGGATACAAAGAAAAAATTAGTGAATTTTTCGATCCACTGAAAGGTAGAACAGAGGAAAGGTACCTAAAATATCATGAAGACCAGATGTCATAGCGCCGTTACCAGAGGAAGGAGCGAAACCCTGAAGGTACGATAGAAACTCAACCATGAGAAATCCTGGACTCATAGAAAAGATAAGAGAGCAGATTCAAAACACGCGAAGGTAAGAGGAGAATAGCAGAGGGATACGGAGTAAAAGCAAACCTAATTAGATCTATCCAACCGATTTTTCAAAATAGTTTTAACACTCTACAACGTCCGTTAACTAGGTTATCCTACAGGATGGACCAGTGGGGTATCGTAACTGCTGAGCTCTGATACCACTCTGTAACACCCTTAGATCGGCCCTATGCAAGTTTTAGCGATTGCCGCCAAACCCGCAGAGAAACAATTCAAAGGCGCCTACCAGGCACTTGCCTGCGGGTGGAAAACGAAGTAACTGAAGGAAATATGCCCTAGAGGCAATCATAGAGATTATTATATTTCTTATGTATCCATGAGTTATTGTAATGTTCCTTGAATATCTATATCAGGAAACTTGTATTGATTGGCAACTATGTGAATTGTTTGTGAAACTCTTAACTTGTATGGTTATTTAAGAGTTGTCCCTAGTCGGAGTTCACATGAGGACACACGTGAATATTATACTAGCACATCGATTGGTTGATGACTATGTTTCGCAAGTCATAGACATGGAGATGTCAAACCAATGATGTGGACACATGTTATGAACATGGGGTTGGACTGACCCAACTTGAGACTGGCGATTGGTTGCAGCTCTCTTTCTACACATCATGTACGTTTTGTCCTTAGACCTGAGATTGTCGCATGTACTTGAGATGTGGATCGACCTACTTTGGGGCTATCAAACACTGCACCGTAACAGGGTAGTTATAAAGGTAGCTTTCGGGTTTGTCCTGAAGCATGCTGC
Organism: Avena sativa; assembly: GCA_916181665.1. Lineage (NCBI taxonomy): Eukaryota > Viridiplantae > Streptophyta > Magnoliopsida > Poales > Poaceae > Avena > Avena sativa. The sequence continues at coordinate 228,594,106 of OV702296.1, forward strand.
AAGACATGGTCAATCAAGATGGGATTTTCCCCTCTCTACTTGAGAGAGATATCTCTAGTCCCCTCGAGTGATCGGATCCAGAAATGCATGGCCGTGCTACATAAGGTTAAGTGTTAACCTAGTAAAGGGATTCCGAGTTACGGTATCGATAAAGAGAGGTCAGCTTGGAGCTAGACCAAATATCGTGAGGAAAAGGGAAAGACATGTACTAAACCTTGTGATGGTTCGTCCGATATGATCTTTGTATGCGTTTAGGAGTTGGCACGTCTTGCTAGAGGCCGCTACCAACTATTGGTTGAATAAGTGTATTCATGTCATGTCTATATGTATATGAACCTATAGGGTCACACACTTAAGGGGCTGGAAGCCTAATGAGGATTGGATCCGAATTAGACCAGGCTTAGGCTACTAATGGGCTCCTAATGTAGAAGCCCACTAGGGACGCCTATATAAGAGAGGGTGGGGCGAGCTGACCAGGGTTAGACTTTAGACCTCAGACCATTCCACCTAGTCGCCACACCTCTCGCATGTGTTGCACGTGCGGACCTAGCAGTCCGGCGTCTAACGCTTCCACCCTACACGTGTGGATACCTCGGAGGTGCCGCATCTGTGGCACTTGGACGAGCCGTGCAAGGGGAGCTTCTCGTGGGACGATGACAAGGAGGAGACGTGGAATGTATGCACTGCCTCGACGCGCTTCATCAATTCCGCAACTGCGTGTCTAGTGGTAATCCTGTGATCTATGACAACAGTAATCCTGGTATACGCGGTAGAAATTTTTTGATTTGCGCTAGTGTAGCCTACCCGTATACCTACTGTGGTATCAGAGCCGATGCTGTTCAGTTATAGGTTCGGGATGTTTGCATATGGTGATATGCATATTGATATGAATGATGTGATCGTTTATATGGCGGTGGTTCAGGATTGATCTATGATCTTGCTTTTCGTGATCGTGATTCTGAGGTTGTCGAACGACTTACCCCTACCGGTCGGTTTCCGCCATCGGGATAGACAGTGACACATAAATCCTATTGAATCACGCGAAGATCAATATGATTGATCAAATCGGAACCTAGATCTAAAATTGATGTACCGTGATCAAAAGAGTTTGATTGAATTGGGACAGGAGTCGGTTTATGGTAAATTTGATTTGTTGATCACAATCCTTAAAGAAAATTGTGAAGATTCGATCTCTCATTTTTCACGATAATCCTTCATCAATTCCGCAACTGCGCGTCTAGTGGTAATACCGTGATCTATGACAACAGTAATCCTGGTACGCGGTAGAAATTTTTTGATTTGCGCTAGTGTAGCCTACCCGTATCCCAACAGTAATATCATTACACTATAGTCCACGATAGAACCCACAGAACAGATATATACAACAACGACTCAAAGAGTCAAGAATACAGATATACAGTACAAAGATCCAAATCACCTTGAAACAATACAACGCCCGACTACGGACAAGATGCAAATTGATCTAAGAGCCCTGAAGAATACCAATGGCGTCCATAAGCCTACCCGGGCCAAACTGGAAGGGTAACCCTGCTAACAACGTCGATCTCAAAACCTACTTGAACAAGAGGGGTGCCGACAAAGGGCAAAGGAAAAATAGAACGGTCAATATTGAAGCCAATACACGGTGAGTCTTAGAATTCGGCGGTCCTCGCCTACATTGTAGGGTTCGCAACATACAAAACAAAAAATTTCCTATGATGGGAACTATGTACCAAGATCTATCTACTAGATACAAACAACGGGCGGATGTATATCCGTAGAGAACATACCCTTGAAGACCGACAAAGCGTAACGAGTTAAACTCGTGGTTGATGTAGACGATCTTTTGCCGATCTCAAGATCGAGAGGAAGTCCTAGCACCGCAAAACAGCAGCGCATCCGTGCTCGCACACACGTACAAGACACCGAGCAACCTCCGCCTCCTCGCTCCAGCGATGCATAGGAAGCACAACTCTTTCTTGCCGAATAGCCACCGGGAACATGTATCTCTCTAGTCCGAGACCATGGGGAATAAATTCTAGAGGGGGAGAGAGATCCTTCACGAGGAGGTGTGAGTGAGAGAGTGGAGAGGGGGTGCCTTTTATAGTAGGGGGGCACCCAAGGGGGTGGCCGTCGGCCATGGGGGCTGCCCCTACCCTCCTTCATTCATGTGGGTAGACACTCCACTCACAAAAATCTCTTCAATTCCATCCACTCAAAATTGCTATTAAATTTCCACCAAATTTAATGCAAACTCTCATTAAATAGAACTCCTTTTATTTATTCAGATTTTTTTCAATTACTTTAATGACAAACATTCACATATAAACCCTTGCTAGTATTTTATTTCACATGCAAAAACACTTTCTGCAATTTCACCCAAAAACCTATTTCGGTATCTAGTGAAATAAATTCCTGCGCTTGTTATTCTTTACGGCATGAAACTTTTGCTCCAGTTGGATGTCAGTGTCCCTTAAGTGTTCCACCCTACGGTTCGCGAATAATGCGGACATGATCGAGACCCTTCTATGATCAATAATAAGAAGCGGGACCTGGTGATCCATACTGACTCCCACACATTCAACAATGACTTTCTTGTGATCGTTGGAACCTTTTATGCTAGTATCTTAATCCCTTTGTTTCACGATATATTACATGTCTGAGATTCGATCATTGGTATCTCCATACCTAGTTTGATCTTGTTACCGACATGCACTCTTTTCTTGTTCCCGCGATATAACATTCTAGTGATCAAATCACTTGCTTGCAAGCTAACCAATGTGATATCACCGAGAGGGCCCAGGGTATATCTATCCGTCATCGGGATGAACAAATTCCACTCTCGATCCATGAGCCTCAACATAACACTTTAGTAGTTCTGAAGCCATCTTTATAATCACCCAGTTACGATGTGACGTTTGATGTCATCAAGAAACTCTTCCGGTGTTAGTGATTGACATGATCTCATGGTCTAAGGATTAGGATCACTTCGTAAGTTGTTATAGCAATATAAACTCAATGACTTTGATCGTAATGCTATACTTCGTATGAATTTTCATCACATCATTACACTAATGTTGTGACCTCGTTATTAACAACATCCAATGTCTATGATTAGGAAACTTTGATCATCTTGTTAATCAACAAGATAGTTTATGAGAGAGGCATAACTAGAAACTTTCTATTTGTTTATTAAACACACATGTATTAACGTTTCCGTATTAATACAATTATAGCATGCAAAATAAACATCTATCATATACTTGGAATACACATAATAAACACTTTATTATTGCCTCTCAGGACATATTCCCTTCAGTCTCCCACTTGCACTAGAGACAATAATCTAGTTACATAGTGATGTATCTAACACACATGGAGTTTTGGTGTTGATCATGTTTTGCTCTAGGGAGCATTTTTAGTCAACGGATCTGCTACATTGAGATCCGTATGTACTTTACAAATCTTTATATCTCCATCCTTGACATGTTAACGGATGGAGTGAAACTGGCGCTTAATATGCTTGGAATACTTGTGAGACCTTGGTTCTTTGGCATTGGCAATGGCACCATTGTTGTCACAATATATCACCATTGGGTCCAACATGCATGCAACCACACCTAGTTCGGATATGAACTCCTTCATCCAAACTGCTTCCTGAGCCGCTTCCGAAGCAGCAACATATTCGGCCTCCGTTGTTGATCCCGCCACCACAGGTTATTTGGAGCTCCTCCAATTAACCGCTCCGCCATTCATGAGAAATACGTATCCGGATTGATACTTAGAGTCATCCTGGCATGGTTACACCCCGCGGGTACACAATCTCAGCATACCTGGTCCAGCCTAAGGAAGGCCCACGGCAAATATACTCCGGCCCATGAAGATTTTCGGGTGGCCAAGGCCCATGACGCCTTCGGATCCTTGGAGAGCAAGACTAGAGTAGATAGGAAATTCAAAGGGGTAAACCCTAGAACCTGTAACCGACTAGGTCTATGCCCGGGACCTGCCTAAGTCTATATAAAGGCCAGGAGGGTATGACCTAGATCTCTCTCATACTCCCGCATGCACACCTCTACGCCAGATTGCATCTGCGCACCCCTGTAATCACCGGTTCCGCCGTAATCAAAGAGCATACAAGCAGGAGTAGGGTTTTCCCTCCGGGGGCCTGAACCTGGGTAAACCTCGTGTCCCGTATTGCTTGTTTGATAACCGTTCCGCGATCTCCAGCATCCCCATCTTCTCCAAAACCCAAGTCCATAACAATGGGCATTGACGAGATCAAACCTCGTCAATTGGCGCCGTCTGTGGGAGCTAGGGACCCGAGCGATCTACAACTCTGCAGCGATGGAGAGTCACCTCCTCTTCGGCGCTTTCGACTTCACCGCCCACTCGCTGGCCACCATGAAGGACTTCGAGCCCGTAGGCGACGGACTCGAGATCCTGTTCGGGAGCTTCTCCTTCCAGGTGGGGCAAACTGGCACCCTCTGCCTCCCTGAGCGGGTGCCCCTACCATCAATCAGGCCCGCTTCATGGGCCCCACATCCTGTGCTACGCACAACGTCATCAACAGATGATTCCTACGACAGCAGCAGCTGCAACTCCGATCTGTGCGATCCGCCATCGGATAAGGGGACCTACGGTTCCGGATCCGAAAGTTGTGGCAGCAGCGGACCGATCTACGAGCGCTACCAATGCGCCGTAGTCATCCAGAGCGACGCGGAGCAGCAAACACCCAACCCGCTGCTCAACCCGACACCTAACCCGCCAGATGGAAACGGCGGGAACAGAAGAAGCCAGTCCCTCCCCCCACCCGAAGGGGACAACAACGGCCATGTCATCCGCCTTAGCAAAGAAGGATGGGCCCAGGCACGCGCCGCCGTGGCGGGCAGCATAGTCCTGCCTGCAGACTCCTCACGGGATCTGCTGATGGCCTACCATCTGCTCCTGATCGAGGAGCACAAGAAGCAGGTCAAGATGCAAGAGGTTCTCAACAAACGCAAGCAAGCAGCCTCGGAGTCCAGCGCGCGACGAGCTGCACTCTTCGCCATGAACATCGTCTCCAGCTCGAACGACAACCACGGCAACAAGCATCGCTCTCGAACGGAGAACATGGACCCCAAGGAGCGCCGTGAGGTGACCCGAACCCTCAACGCGTCCTTCAAGGACATGGATGCCGACGGCAATATCATCCCGAAGACACCGCAAGCTGTGATCATAGCAACCATTGCGTACCTCGCGGCCCACCCACCTCCGGAGGGGGACCCGAATAGAGCCATGCACAAGTCCGCACTCACCGGACTCGGACTCGTCGGAGCTGCGCTCCATCAAGAAGCTCCTACGGAGCCGAAAAGAAAGTTGCGATCAGGTTCCACCGCAGCCCCACCCCTTCATCCGAAGAAGAGGACCATGACCTTCCTCGAAGGCACAAGAGCTCGCATCATCGCAGCCGCGATTATGACGCTAGAGAAGCGCTAACACAGCGCAAAATCGACAAAGAACGAGCCAAGCGCGCATGCTCGTCTGAATCCAAGATGGACGAAGACGAAGGAGAACTTTGCGGAGCCCGGTGCTTCAGCAGATCTGTCCGATGGACACGGATGCCGTGAAATTTCAAGCTTCCTTCGGATACTCCGAAGTTTGACGGCACACAAGACCCCAAGGCATGGCTCAGCGACCACCTGTCATCCGTCAAGCTGCACGGTGGAAACAAAGAAACTGCCATGCAATGCCTTCAGCTGCAGCTGACAGGCGCAGCTCGGATCTGGCTCAGCAGCCTATGCTCAGGTTCCATCCGAAGCTGGGAGGAACTGGCTTACAGTTTCATCCGAAACTTCAAAGGCACCAGTAAGAGGCCCGCCTCGATCGAGGAGTTGCGATCCTGCACTCAATGAACGGGCGAATCCATTCGCTCGTACATCCTGCACTGGTCCAACACCAAAAACTCCATGACACACATCTCCGAAGAGAGGGCAATCGACACCTTCAGGGACGGCGTCAAGTGCCAGGACTTCAAGGAGGAACTCGGGCGCGTCAAGCCCAAAACACTGGACCACCTCATGGACATCGCCAACAGGTGGGCCGACGGCGAAGATTCCATCCACCGGGCGCACTCGGAGGAAGAGGACGAGTACGGCCGACGACGGGAACGCCGTAACAAGAGGAGACCGCGCGTCTACGACAACCGCGATGAACCCGACATGGTCGTGGCCGACTACGCCGATCGCCACAACGATGCCAACCGCAACAGTGGCGGATACCGCGGAGGCAACTTCCGCGATGGAGGACGCCCAGCACAGTCGTGGCAACGTCGCAATCGCGATAACGAGCCCTCAGCATACGAAAATCTTTCAGGTCCATGCACCATCCACTTCTACATCGACAAGCAGGATGGTAAGAAGAAGGCAAGTCACATGATCAAGGACTTCCGCGAGTTCCAGAAGCTCAGCGAAAGCATGGCCCAGATGAGGCAGCAAGCTCCACCACCTGGATTCAGGAACGCACCCGCACTAGGTGAAATAGCGCATGGTGCTCCTCCACCGCCGCCGGCAGGAGGCCTGAACCAACCAGTCGCACCAGCACAGAACAACGCTGGGCACGGGTATCCCCCACCGAAAGGAGCACTAATGATACAGAAGGGGCGCCCGACAAATAGGGTGCAGAAGAAAATCACCCGTCAAATCAACCTGGTCGTGACAACTCCACCCGCCATCCCTGAGTACCTCAGTGGATCGGAGTCCTGCATCACGTTCAGCCGTTCGATCACCCTTGCCAAATCCCTCGCCCAGGCCATGCTGCCCTGGTGCTGGAGGCGTAGATCGGAGGTTTCGAGATGAGCCGCATCTTCATGGACGGCGGCAGCGGCATCAACCTGATGTTCGCAAGTACTCTAGCAGCAATGCGGATCCCGCTGTGGAGCCTGGAACAGTCAGACACAACGTTCCACGACATCGTCCCAGGAAAAGGCATATTCCCCTTGGGCAAAATATGGCTCGACGTCATCTTTGGCAAGATGGACAACTTCCGATGCGAGTGGCTCGAATTCGAAGTGGTGGACTGGCCATCACAATATCACGCCATCCTCGGGCGTGTAGCATACGCAAGATTCTTGGCTGTCCCACATTACGCATACCTACTACTCAAAATGCCAAGACCCAGGGGCGTCATCATGGTCCATGGGAGCTTCACCCGATCGGACCATTGCGACAGGGACTTCAACAGAATCTCCTAGTTATTCGGCATGCAGGATGAGCTTGTCAGGCTCCGCGAGGTGACGGACAATGGGGCACCCCCAGTCGCACGACAAAACGCACTCGACATGTCCTTCGACTCCACCGTCAACACAAAGAAGGTGCAGGTCCACCCGACGGATGCCTCCAAGACGGCGCTGATCGCCAACGACCTCAGCCCCGCATAGGAAAGCGCGCTCGTCGAATTCCTCCGTGAGCGCTGGGAAATCTTCGCCTGGTGTCCTGCGGACATGCCAGGAGTCCCTAGGGAATTCGCCGAGCACGCACTCAACGTCTTTCTAGACACCAAGCCCATCAAACAGTCCATCCGGAGACTGTCCGAGCCACGGGCCGAAGCCATCGAAGTGGAAATTAACAGACTACTCGCTGCAGACTTCATCAGGGAGATCAAAGAAAACGAGTGGCTCGCAAATACAGTGATGGTCCCCAAGAAGGACATGGACATCCTGCGGATGTGCGCGGACTTCACGTCGATGAACAAGCGCTGCCCGAAGGACCACTTTCCCCTTCCTCGGATCGATCAGATCATCGATTCGACTGCAGGATGCGAAAAACTCTCCTTCCTCGATGCCTACTCCGGCTACAACCAGATTCGGCTCAAGGTCGAAGATCAAGATAAAACGGCGTTTATCACACCGTTCGGAGTGTTCTGCTACAACACAATGCCCTTCGGTCTAAAGAACGCAGGTGCCACGTACCAGCGATGCATGTAGGCATGCCTCAAGGACCAGAACGGTCGCAACGTCCAAGTCTATGTCGACGACCTAGTCATCAAAACCAGGGAGTCAAGAACGCTCATCGACGATCTCTGCGAGACGTTCGACAACCTCGACCGCTACCGGATCAAGCTCAACCCCAAAAAGTGTGCCTTCGGTGTCCCATCGGGTCAGCTGCTTGGGTACTTCATCTCCCAGCGCGGGATCGAGGCGAACCCGAAGAAAATCCGGGCCATCATGGCCATGGAGAAGCCGAAAAACCTCAAGGGTGTCCAGCAGCTCGCAGGACGAATAGCGGCATTGAGCAGGTTCATCAGTCGCATGGGCGAGAAGGCCCTACCATTCTACCAACTGCTACGCAAGGCAGATAAATTCGAGTGGACACCCAAAGCGGACGACGCATTCGAAGACCTGAAGCGGCTGCTGTCCACCTCGCCCGTCTTGGTTACGCCAAAGGAGCGCGAACCCCTACTACTGTACATAGCAGCAACTCACCAGGTGGTAAGCACCGCACTGGTGGTTGAGCGACCCGAAGAAGACAAGACCCATGGGGTCCAACGCCCAATTTATTACCTCAGTGAGGTATTGACGCCAACAAAGCATAGGTACCCTCACTACCAGAAACTCACCTACGACGTGTTCATGACGGCTCAACGGTTGAGCCATTACTTCCAGGAGCACCAGGTGATGGTCGTCAATGAGGCACCCCTGAACAACATCCTGAATAACCCAGAGGCCACGGGATGCGTGGCCCTGTGGGGCATCGAGCTGTCACCCCTAGACATCGTCTACGAGAAGCGACTCGCAATCAAGTCTCAGGTCCTCCCGGACTTCCTTGTACACTGGATGGAGCTGCAGCTGCCAGACACCCTAGACATGTCGCAGTCATGGACGATGCACTTCGACGGCTCCAAGCGTGAAGCTGGAGCAGGAGCCGGAGTCATACTGACCTCCCCGCAGGGCGACAAGATGAAGTACGTCCTTCGGATGAAATTCTGGGCTTCCAACAACGAGGCCGAATACGAAGCCCTCATACATGGCATGAGGATGGCAAAGATCTGCGGTGCAACGCGCCTGGTCATCTACGGTGACTCCAATCTCGTCATCCAACAGACGATGAACGAGTGTGACGCACACGCCGAAAATATGATTGCGTACCGTGCACTCTACAACACACTCGAAGGAGAATTCAACTGCTGTGAACTTCGGCATGTTGGAAGAGAAAGCAACGAATTCAACAGACTCGCCAACATCGGCTCCACCCGCGCAAGGGTGCCACCAGGTGTGTTCCTCGAACAGATATGCATGCCATCCATCAAGCGGAAATTCCCCAAGGGATCACCCGAAGAAGCAAAACACTAGGGGGCTATGCTACCCGAAGGTCATGAAGGACCCGAAAAACTGGACACAGAAGTCGCCACAGTCAACCTGATGCAGGTCATGGCAGTCGAAGAAACCTGGACACGACCGTACCTACAGTACTTGATAGACAGGGAACTACCGGATAGCCCGACAGACGCCCGGCGCATATCTCGCCGGTCAAAAGCCTTCACCATCATCAATGGCGAGCTATACAAGCGCAGCATTTCGGGCATACTACAAAGGTGCATCACCATCGGTGACGGGAAAACCATACTTCAAGACATCCATGAGGGCATCTGCGGCCATCACGCAGGCAGTCGCTCCCTCGTCGCCAAAGCTCTACGAGCTGGATTCTACTGGCCAACGACCATGAACGACGCAAAGGACATCGTCCAAAGATGCAAAGGGTGCCAAAGGTTCGCCGAGAAACCACATGCGCCCGGGTCAGAGCTCAGGCCCATACCACTATCCTGGCCCTTCGCCCAATGGGGCCTCGACATGATCGGCAAACTACCAAGGTCCTCGAAAGAGGGGCACATCTAACTCCTGCTCGCAGTCGACAAATTCACCAAGTGGATGGAAGCCATGCCGGTCACTAACCAAAAAGGCAAGACTGTCGTCAAGTTCTTTGAATCCATGGTCTACAGGTTCAGCGTAACGCATAACATCATCACCGACAATGGATCGAACTTCATCTCCAAAGGATTCCAAGACTTCTGCGAAGGCCTCGGAATCAACATCACATACGCCTCTATGGCGCACCCGCAAACAAACGGGCAGGTGGAAAAGGCCAACGGCCTAATCGGCGCTGGCATCAAGAAACGCCTCATGAGACCACTCGAGCGACTCGCCGGAGCCTGGACAAAAGAGCTACCCTCCGTCCTATGGAGCTTCGTACCACGCCAAACATCTCTACGGGCTACACGCCATCTTCATGGTGCACGGAGCCGAAGCCGTGCTACCAGCCGAAGTACGCCACCAGGCCCCCCGGGTCGTCGCCTATAGCGAAGCCGAATCCACGGCCACACACGAAGACGCCGTCGACACACTCGACGAGGCACGAGACATAGCAGCAGCTTGATCAGCGGTGTACCAGCAGAGTCTCCGCAACTACCACAGCCGACGGCTGCGCCCAAGGTCCTTCGTCGAAGGAGACCTCATCTTGCGACTCAAGCAAGAGCGACCGAAGAAATTCGAGTCACCATGGGAAGCACCCTACATCATCATCGAAGTCATCCCAGGTGGCGCCTATCGCCTCAAGCACGTGGAGTCTGGAGTCGCATACTCCAACCCATGGAACATCACACACTTGCGACGATTCTACCCCTAGCTACCTACCCCTTTTACTTTCAATAAGGCTATTCAGCCAAGGCTACTCAGCTGAACAATGTACCTCCTCCATTACGATATAAATAAAGCTAAGTGTCTCGCCCCAAAATTTTCGTTTCGCAATTCGCACCTTTCTACTTCATGCTACAAACGCACTCGGGGGCTCCCCCCCACCTCACGATTTCATCGACTGAGGATAACACGTGTAAACCTGAGTAGCTGACCACGTCAGGCTAACGAAAAGGACTGCGTGCTCAAACAACAACCAAACCTTTCTAACAAAGGGCACAACATGCCCAGTCAAAAAAAATACAAATTTTACATCTATGTATTTTATAGGTACTACCTATCCTGAAGATAAACCTAAGCGCGCTGCTCAAATAGATCTACAATCTCTTCGGCATACTGCCCTACAGCCGCGTAATGCGGACGCATATCCCCCACACCATCATCTGGTCGAAGGGGTGGCCCAGTCGCTACAACAGACAGATCCACATCCGGACGGTGCAGCCTAACAAGGGACAGCGCAGCCTTCACCCCCGCGACGAGTTGCTGCCTCACCAATTCTTTGACATGATGCACGTTCCGAAACTTCGACAGAAGACTAGAAAGGGTTGTTGGTGCAGCATCCAACGGAAACATCACATGCATAACCAATGCAAGTGAAGTCTGCACCTGACGAAGCACCCGCGATACTTGGTGAACGCGATCCTGCACCGTCGCAAGGACCAAGGCACGGTCACGATCCATCCAGAAGAACCCGCCGGCTTCCATGTCCTGCTGAGTCAAACAATTGACCCGAACACCAACACGCTCCTTCTCCTCCCTTGGAGCCAGGTTAGCACCTGCAATACTTGCACAAAAGTAAGATGCAATGCCAGCAGGCGTATTCGAAGAAAAGGGCAACAGCTCGAAAAAACTTACACTGAAGCTGCTCGGATAACCGAAGCAATTCCGCCATCAAGTACTCCTCTCTGGCAGCACCACGATCCGCCTTTGACTTCCAAACGTCGGCATGGCCACGGATCCCAAGCAACTCTTTTTCGAGACTACAAACACGGTCTCGAAGAAAAGCAAGCTGCGATGAATCATCCAAAGATGGCCGCAGCCGCGCGGCAGGCGAGGTGTCAACGCGATCAGCACCCAAAGGACCCTAGAACAGCAGAAAGGCAAAAGACATGAACACTCAGACGGAGAAGAACACAACTCCACAAATTCATTAAGTGCATAAAAAGCCACTACGTGGCACAAGGATTTGTTCATCAACATATTTAAAACAAACGAGACTACAACTACCCTACAACTACAGCGCCTACGATACGGCACCCTGAATAGCCTCGGAGCCGGATTGCCTCGCATTGGCTTCCCCTTGCTGCCGTAGCGCGTACTCGGCCAGCAGATCAATCAGCTTTGGCCCATATCGCTTACAGCGAGAATAATAGGTAGCGAAGGCTACCTCGGATCCATCCGCAGTCGTCGGCATCCGGGAAGTGATCTGGGGCAGGTCCAGCTCCGCTCTAGCCGCCAAAGACATTGCCAGCCCGACAGATGCGCCGATGCCCTTCTGCTTGCGCTTGTACGCCGCAGGTGCTTCGGCTGACAATGCCTCCGCCAGAGCGTCAACACCATCAAGGGCCACGCCCTTGGGGACAAGCTCCTTGTAGAAGCTCCCAAGGACCTCTTTGGCCTTGGCAAGCGAGCTGACGACGGTGCTGCAGCGATCTTCGACCGCTGCAGTAGCATCATCTAGAGCACTCCCGTGCTCCAGAGCACCGCGGTCAAACTCGATGCCTGCGGCATCTGAGACAATAAAGAGAAGGAATGAACAAAGCTCCGCAGAAGAAAGACAAGAAAAACAAAAAATATGCAAGCGAAGATACTCACCCGAAGTCGCAGCGGTGGCAAGCTGCTCCTCGCGGTCCGTGGCCTCCCGCTGCAGGCGCTCCTTAGCCTTGGCCGCAGTAGCCAGCTCCAGCTCGAGGCGCTCCTTCACACCAATAGCGGCCTCAGTTTTCTTCTCTGCTTGACCGAGGCTCTTTTTGAGAGCATCAATCTCACGAAGGGAGGCGTTGTGCTCCTCTGCATTCAAAAAATACAAGCGTCAGGTAACAGGACACAAGTACACGAAGAAGCAAACATCAAGGAATAATAGTACCTTGCAGCTGTTTGAGGCTGGCCTCCAGCACCAGGTGCTCCTGCACCAGTCGTCTGGCATCCTGCACAAAAGGCTGCAGGAAGAAGACCCACTAGTCAGCAGAAGGACTCGGGGGCTACGCCCAACAGAAAAGAACAGAAGCCAAATACACACACGAAAACGCTCGGGGGATCCCCCCGAGACTCGACGGAAGAACAAAGCAAGAAAACTCTTCTACAGATGCTCGGGGGCTCCCCCTGTAGCAGGAGACAGAACTACTTACATGATCCGATGGCGACGCCGAAGGCCCGCTAGCAAAATTCTGAGGCGCAACCACCTGAACCTCCTACGGAGGAGGGTTTGGAGCAGCGCCCTCAGAGGTAGCCACCGTCTGAGGAGGAGGAGACGCAACTTTCGACTCCCCCATCATCTCCCGAGCACCATCGCTGGAGGAATCGTTCGAAGAGTGCCTGCACAAGGACAAATTAGTACAAGTACAAAGTAAACAGTAAAGAAAACACAGTGCAGAAGAAACTTACGAGTCAAGCTCGCTCAGGTTGAAGACAGGAGGGGTCCTTCGGACTCTCTTCTCCTCTTTCTTCTCTTCCTTCTTCTCTTCCTTCTTTTCTTCCTTCTTCCGCTTCGCTGGCGGGTGCGGTGCTATAGCCCGCACGAGAAGGGCAGGAATCGGAGAAAAAGGGCCCCCATGCCCGCCACTGTGACATTCAAGACACAGCGGGTTCCTAGGAGTCGGAGGAGTCGAGGCATCCGAAGACTCGCTGGAGCTCCGTGATCGTTTGCGAGTATGATCCTTGCTCGACTCGTTGGCCTCTTCAGCCAGAGATCGTGCCGATGGCAGCTCGGACATGGAATCCACCACATCATTATCCGGAGCATCCAGAAATACTTCGGGTAATGGAGGCGACATGCCCGACCCTTTGAAGCTCTGCACAAAGAAAAGAAAAACTTGTTAGCAAACAAACGCAAAAACAATGCAGTCAAAATAGCACTACGCGCACGGATCTACACTTGTGGCATAGGAAGCGAAGAAGAAAAGGGAGGAGTCAGCGACTTCCCCGGGATATCCTCTCCAGTTTTGAACTTCAGCAGCACACGAAGGGCCTTGTCGAGGTCTCCCTGGGATAATTTATCAGCCAAAACTCTCGTCGGATCACGGCGGCCAGTATAAAGGAACATCGGGTGCGCCCTAGCCTGGAGTGGCTGCACCCGACGCTCAAGAAAAGTGCGGATGATATCCACACCGTTCACTTCCTTCTCCGGAATCAACTGGAGATCCTCCACTCGATGATAGAGAGCCTCTATCTCCGCCACCTCGCCATCCTAGATCTTGTTTTTCCAAGACCTTTTCGGCTCGATCTTTTGGGAGGGGTCGAAAGGAACAAGACCAAAATCCTGCACAGGCACTACGGAGTTGCGGATATAAAACCATCGCCTCCGCCAGTACTGGACAGATTCGGACATGGGAAAAGAAAAGAAAAGCAGATTGGGTTTGAGGGAGATGACGCAACCTGGATAAACGCCATCCGAACCAGACTGCCTCTTCACGTAGAGTTTCCGGAAGAGGCCAAAGTGCGGCTCGATACCGAGCCAGCACTCGTAGAAAGTGACAAAACAAGCAATGTGCAAAAGAGAATTGGGGAAAAGATGGTGCAATTGGACACCATACAGAAAAAGCAGTCCACGAAGGAAGTAGTGGACTGGGAAGGAAAAAACCGCGAATGACGAAGGCAAGGAACATAAACCGAAACCCAGCGGGGGGACAGGGGATTACCTTGTTGCCTGGGAGTCTGACGGCCTCCCTATCCTGTGGGATCAAGCCCCGCTCACGAAGCTTGCGGATATCACTCTCCCGCGTCTCTGATCGCCGCCAGCCACCGTCGGTGACACGGGTAGCGGCGCCACTCTTCTTCCCTCCAGCAGCGCTGGTACCAACCGCAGAAGAAGACTTCTTCGGCTTTCCCATTGCGGTACGGCGGCGCCGGCGGCGAGAGCGCAAGATGGAAGAAGGAAATGTGGAGGGATATTCTAGCGCGAAGCAAGAACTCTCAGAGAACAAGGAAGCAGTGAAACGAGAATAGCTACGATGCAAACAAACTAAAGCTTTTCCCAAATGATTATAAAGACGATGCACGATAGCCGTCCATCGAGAAGACCTAACGCCAACGGCAGGATCTGGCCATACATGTGTCAGCATCGCAACAAACCGTAACTAACATGCCGTCCACTACGCGTGGAAATCGAGGCGACGCTGTAATTATCTCCACGCCGCGCGTGACCGGTCAATTCAAGGTCAGATGGTGGGACCCGTGTTTGTCCAGTCAAGTCATCTCTGGCGCAGCAGACGCTTGAGGTCATCGATCGTCAGCACTGACATCATCAAAATCTATAGTAGCAACAGTCACAATTTCTTCGGCTTTAAAACTAAGAGTACTCACTCGAATCTACGATTCGACTAATTACTCGGGGGCTACTCCTATCAGGAGCGCTGACCGCGCACCCGAAAACGAACAACACGTCACAACACTGAACTGTTTCTTCGAGTCCCACGTTGAGTCTACGACTCCACTACGGACTCGGGGGCTACTCCCATAGGGAGGATGGATTTAAGCATCCGAAAAAATTCGTGTCCTACGGACCTAACACTGAACAACGGCTGAATTAAAGTCTCTGCTCGAGTCTATGACTCGAACAGACACTCGGGGGCTACTTCCATTGGGAGCGCTGGTAGTGCACCCTATGAATTCTTCGACTGCGATCCTTCGGATCAGCATGCAAAAACTTTCCGGCAACTCTGCCCCAATTAACGCCAAGTGAGCAACGTCCTCCTTGGCCACCCGAAACACCTCCGCAGTGACCAAATTCGGATGTTGTGTCTATGACGCAAAGATAAGACCTACAGATATCATCTGATGGCCTGGTAACGCACATGACTGCGCTCTGCTAGTATAAACCTGTGCCAACAGGCGTGGCAAAAAATCCAGACGGACGCGTTGGGTACACCAATTAAATTCACTGGAATTCCACTCCTTTAAGTCCTCCGCGGCCTGAGTCGAATTACGCCAGCATATGTTCCGGGTTCGAGTCGAGGGACTCGAACCTGAAGAAGATCATGTTGTTTTTTCCTAAGACAGTTAACTGACCCTGATCCGTCGGGAGAGTCAGGCACATGCATCAACAATCCCTACACATTCTCTTGAAAGACAGAGTTGCACCCGAAGGATTGAAGAGTCCTCAGCCGAATCTACAATTCGACTGAACACTCGGGGGCTACTGACATGGTTATACCCCGCGGGTACACGATCTCAGCATACCTGGTCCAGCCCAAGGAAGGCCCACGGCAAATATACTCTGGCCCATGAAGATTTCCGGGTGGCCAAGGCCCATGACGCCTTCGGATCCTTGGAGAGCAAGACTAGAGTAGATAGGAAATTCAAAGGGGTAAACCCTAGAACCTGTAACCGACTAGGTCTGTGCCTGGGACCTGCCTAAGTCTATATAAAGGCCAGGAGGGTACGACCTAGATCTCTCTCATACTCCCGCATGCACACCTCTACGCCAGGTTGCATCTGCGCACCCCTGTAATCACCGGTTCCGCCGTAATCAAAGAGCAGACAAGCAGGAGTAGGGTTTTCCCTCTGGGGGCCTGAACCTGGGTAAACCTCGTGTCCCGTATTGCTTGTTTGCTAACCTTTCTGCGATCTCCAGCATCCCCATCTTCTCCAAAACCCAAGTCCATAACAATGGGCATTGACGAGATCAAACCTCGTCACATCCGGATCGGTGTCAAAGCTAGCGTCGACATAACACTTAGCGATGAGATATTCTTCACCTCTATATACAAGAAACATATCCTTAGTTCTTCGAAAGTACTTAAGGATATTCTTGACCGCTTTCTAGTGTTCTGAACCTGGATCCGATTGGTACCTACTAGTCAAACTAATAGCATGTGCCACATCCGGTCTTGTACATAGCATGGCGTACATTATAGAGCCTATGGCTGAAGCATGGGGGACTTTGTCCATTGTCTCTCTTTCTTCTGTCGTAGCCAGACTTTGAGTCTTACTCAATGTCGTGCCTTGCAACATAGGTAAGAACCCCTTCTTACTTTCGTCCATTTTAAACTTCTTTAAAATCTTATCAAGGTATGTACTTTGCGATAGCCCTATTAGGCGCCTAGATCTATCTCTATAGATCTTTATGCCTAATAAGTATGACGCTTCACCTAGGTCCGTCATTGAAAATTTGCTATTTAGATAACTTTTAACACTAGTTAAAAGATTTATCTGATCAATAATATGTCATCCACATATAATATCAGAAATGCCACATTGCTCCCACTCACTTTCTTGTAAATACAAGCTTCTCCATAAGTTTGGACAAATCCAAACTCTTTGATCACCTCATCAAAGCGGAGATTCCAACTTCGTGATGCTTGCTCAATCCATAGATGGATCGTTGAAGCTTGCACACCTTGTTAGCATCCTTAGGATCTATAAAACCCTGGTGGTTGTATCATATACAACTCTTCTCCAATATTGCCATTGAGGAACGCGGTTTTGACATTCATCTTCCATATCTCATAATCGAAATATGCAGCAATTGCTAACATAATCCTAACTGATTTTAGCATCGCTACGGGAGAGAGTGTCTCATCATAGTCAACTCCTTGAATTTGTCGAAACTCCTTTGCGACAAGTCGAGCTTTATAGATAGTCACATTACCATCAGCATTAGTTTTTCTTTTTAAAATCCATTTATTCTCCACGGCCTTTCGATCGTGAGGTAAGTCCACCAAGTTCCAAACTTGATTTTCATACATGGATTCCATCTCGGATTTCATGGCTTCCAACCATTTGTTGGAATCCAGGCTCATCATCGCTTCTTCATACGTCGCAGGGTCATCATTTTCATCAACCATGAAATTCATGATAGGATTTCCGTACAGCTCGGGAGCTGCACGCGTCCTGCTAGACCTGCGAGGTTCGGTAGTACTCTCTTTCGAAGTTTCATGATCATTATCATTAGTTCCTTCTTCAACTGGTGAAGCCAACTCCGGAAAAACTTCCGGCGTTGTGCTACTCGCCATACTTTGAAGAGAAGGTTCAAT
This sequence comes from Avena sativa, assembly GCA_916181665.1. NCBI lineage: Eukaryota > Viridiplantae > Streptophyta > Magnoliopsida > Poales > Poaceae > Avena > Avena sativa. The sequence goes on from OV702296.1 coordinate 228,612,022, forward strand.
AACCTCTTCGAATTCTACCTTCCGACTATTCACACCTTTCACGAGAAACTCTTTCTCTAGCAAGGATCCATTCTTGGCAACAAAAACCTTGCCCTCGGATCTGTGATAGAAGGAATACCCAATAGTTTCCTTAGGGTATCCTATGAAGATGCATTTTCCGCTTTGGGTTCGAGTTTATCCGGTTGAAGTTTCTTCACATAAACATCGCATCCCCAAACTTTAAGAAATGATAGCTTAGGTTTGTTTCCAAACCACAATTCATACAGTGTCTTTTCAATGGATTTAGATGGTGCCCGATTTAAAGTGAATCCAGCAGTTTCTAGTGCATAACCCCAAAATGACAACAGTAAGTCCGTCGGAGACATCATAGATCGAACCATATCCAATAAAGTATGATTACGACGTTCTGACACACCATTTCGCTGTGGTGTTCCGGCAGGTGTGAGTTGTGAAACAATTCCACACTCTTTCATGTGAGTGATAAACTTGTAACTTAGATACTCACCTCCACGGTCGGACAGTAGAAATTTGATCTTTATATTACGATGATTTTCAACTTCATTCTGAAATTCCTTGAACTTTTCAAAGGTTTTAGACTTGTGTTTCATCAAGTAGATATAACCGTATCTACTCAAATCATCCGTGAAAGTAACAAAATAACGATATCCACCTCGCGCCGACACACTCATTGGACCACATACATCGGAATGTATGATTTCCAATAAACCTGTCACCCATTCCATTGAACCAAAAAACGGCGTTCTAGTCATCTTGCCCATAAGGCATGGCTCACATGTATCAAATGATTCAAAATCAAGTGATTCCAAAAGTCCATCCGAATGGAGATTCTTCATGCATTTAACGCCAATATGACCTAGACGGCAGTGCCACATATATGCGGATATATCATCATTAAGTTTAATCCTTTTAGCATCAACATTATGAATATGTGTAACACTATTATCGAGATCCAATAGAAATAAACCATTCATCATCGGTGCATGACCATAAAATATTTCATTCATATAAATAGAACAACCATTGTTCTCGGATTTAAATGAATAACCACTTTGCATCAAACACGATCCAGATACAATGTTCATGCTCAGTGCTGGCACCAGATAACAATTATCCAAGTTTATTACTAATCCCGACGGCAACTGGAGAGGTAGCATTCCGACGGTGATCACATCAACGCTTGATCCATTGCCGACACGCATCTTGACCTCACCCCTTGCTAGCGGTCGCTTGTTCCGCAGCCCCTAATTCGAGTTACAAATATTAGCAACTGAACTGGTATCAAATACCCAGATGCTACTGCGAGCACTAGTCAAGTACTCATCAATAACATGTATATCATATATACCTTTGTTTGCCTTGTCGACCTTCTTGTCTGCCAAATACTTGGGGAAGTTGCTCTTCCAGTGGCCAGTCCCCTTACAATAGTAGCACTCGGTATCAGACTTAGGTCCAACTCGGGGTTTATTTTCAGGCACGGCAACCATCTTGACACCCTTACTTCCCTTCCATTTACCCTTCTTGTCTTTCTTGAAACCAGTGTTCTTATTGATCATCAACACTTGATGTTCCTTCTTGATCTCCACTTCTGCAGTTTTAAGCATTGATAGAAGCTCGGGGAGATACTTCTTCATGCCTTGCATATTATAGTTCATCACGAAGCTCTTATAGCTAGGTGGCAGAGACTGCAGAACACAATGGATGCCTAAGTCAATGGGAATCGATATTCCCAAGGACACAAGCTTATTGGTGTAACCCGACATCTTGAGTACATGCTCACTTACGGAGCTGGGCTCTTCCATCATGCAGCTAAAGAACTTTTATGAAGCATTGTAGCTCTCTACAATAGCATGTGTGTCGAAAATCATTTTCAACTCACCCATTGTATCAAATGCATTGCCATTTTCGAAACGCTTTCGAATTTCCGGCTCTAGCCCATACAATATGCTGCAATGAACTACGTTGTGGTCCTCCTGACGAGTCTGATAGACATTCTTCTCCTCGTTAGGGGAATCATCGAAAGGTGGGGGGCCTAGCGGCGCTTCTAGCACATATTTCTTTTGTGCAGCAGAGAGGAGAATCCTCAAATTCATGGCCCATTCGGTAAAGTTTCTACCATTCATTGCAAGTTTCTCTTTCTCCATGAACACATTGAAATTAAAAGTACGAGGTGCCATCTACAACAGAATTTGTAAAGTTTAGACTAAGTTTTTGATAGATTGAGTTGAACTAATCCACATTACGAACGAACTCCCACTCAAAAACGACATCCCTCGTGCCTTTTTGGTGATTACATGAACCAAATCCACTACACCAAGTCCTATCATCACGTGAGTCGGTGTAGCTTCAAAGGCGAGCATCAAATGTGCATCATATATACTATATGACTCATGCTTAACCTTTTGGTCCATGTTCCGAGGCCATGTCTGTACATGCTAGGCTCACCAAGTTAGAAACTGTAACAGCCCAAGCTTCTAAAGTATGTACTCAGTACTTAAGCATGACATGCATCTATTTAAATCATCCAAGTAATGCATGTGATTAAGTGTGTTGAATTAAATGCAAACCCTAAACCCTAGATTCTTCCCCTTTCTTTGAAGCTACCTTCAAATGGTTTTCATATTTTGAAAAGTATCAAAGTTCATTGGAGCCCAAGTTGGTATAAAGGGCCCCTGAATATTTACAATGATTTCAAAACTCTTTGGTATTTTCAAACTGTTTAAAAACAGGAAAGGATTTGAAATACAAAGAGTAATACACAAAACAGAAAAAAAGGAAAAAGTTTTGGTTAAAAAAAATGAGCAGCATCCGAACCAGGCCACGGCCCAGCTCCTCTCTCTCCCCCTACAACCTTTCCTGCAGCCCAGCAGTGGCCCAGGTGAGCCCACCCGGGGCCCAGGAGAAGGCCTGTACCCCTTCGCGATGCCTGTTGTCGTCTTCCTCCAGACAGGCAGGGAGCTGCCTGTCGTCGCCGGCACCGTCGATCCCCGCCGCCTCCTCCCGGCCGTCCGTCGAGTCCTGAGCGAGGATAAGAACGCCGCGGCCACGTCCCGTCGCCCTCATCCATTCCCCCTCTCCAGCGACCTCCCTCTTCTCTCCCGCGTGATGCCCCGAAACCCTAGCCTTGGGCTCCGCCCCTCGCCGTCGCTCTGCACCGCCCCGAGGCCAGCCGAGCACGCCACAAGCTCTGCCTCGCTTCCCTCTTCCTCCCCACCACAGGAATTGAGGAGGGGAGCCCCCAATCGTCGTCCTCGACTCCATTTGGTTCGTCATCAACGACCACCGCCACCGTGGATTCACTCGCCTCCGGCCTCCCCGTGCCACCACGACCACTCCATCACGCTCAGGGTGAGCATGCGGTGCTCCAGCACCACTCCGCGTTCTCCCTCTCCCTCTAGATCGCTCTTCCGCCGAGCACCTGCAAGCTCCGCCGTCGCTGTCACTCGTCGCTGCGTCTCCGGCGACCTCCCACTAGCGGCGCCGCCATCTTATTGCTCTCCGTGCCACTCCGCTTCAAGCCGTAGCAATCCCGCAGCCCCGCATCGCCTCTGTCGCTGTTCCGCGCTGCCGTCTGGCCGTGCTCCGGCAAGGTCCCCGTGGCTTGCCTCCGTGGCCCAGGCCCACCGGTCAGCCCCTCTAGCTAGATCTAGCCCCAGTGACAAATGCCTGATCCCCATTTTGCGCGTGTGGCTGCTGATGTGGCTTCGGCCCCACTAGTCAGTCACTGTGGGTATGTTCTTTTGTGGTAACAAAAGCCCAGGGTTATATTATGACGTCAGCCTGATGCAATAAAGGTTTAAATATTTCAGAAAATGATTTAAATATTGAAAATTCAATAACTTATTATTTATAAGTCAGAAAAATACAAATAATATATCAAAATGTTTAGAAAAATGAGTTCTACCTATTTAAGCTATAATCATCCGTTGCTAATCAACTTTAATGACAAGTTTATTTAGAACAACATAGTAACCCCTCTCAGGTGATTCCGGAGTTTTTCCGAGTTAGGGTTTTCAACCCTCGGAACCCCGATTAAGTTGCCGAGCATGTTTTAGGGTTTCATTTCAATGCAATTCAACTTGTCATGTCATCATCCTTGTTTGAGCATTGCATCGATGACATGTCTTAATTGTCGCCTTTGTTTCCGGTATTGGTTCTTTGCGATAGGATCCGAACCCGAAGCTGAAGTCAACAACATCGAAGATCCGTACCTGTCTACTGACGGACAAGGCAAGCGTAGCCTCTCATTCTGAACCTATGTTTTATAAAGTATATTACTTTCTCGGTATAATGCACACGATTCCAATGTGGTCTTTTGTTAGTAGCTAGTGTTACATATCTGCTGCACTGTTTCCCTTTTGTAGCCTTATACTCCTGATCCACTGCTCCTAGCATACCTAGGTTTGGCATGTGAGCGTTGTAGAGCTTCTGTTATCGACAGCTTAGCCAAGTATAGAAACAACGTCTGCTCTATTCAATGATGAATCAGAGGTGCCAAGGAAGGTAGTGAGGTAGGGGACGGTGACATCGTCGAAGGAGTTAACTAATCATGCTAAGGCTTTTATGGGAGGCCAGGTTGCGTGTGGTTTTTGTTGTCCCATGCTCGCCACCACTAGGAACTGAGTTCTTTCCTTTGGAACCGAGATGAGTGTACAACCACACGGGGCTTGGGAACCCCTCGACAGACTAACTTTCCTAGTAGATTCCATGAGTCACATAGTTCGGGATTTCCATTTGGCATATGCATTGAAAATGTTTTCGAAAAAGGAGGTGATGGAGGTGCATCATAACAGGTACGGAAGCGTGAACCGGGTTGCTTGGGGTAGATAGCGCCCCTGGTAAACCAACCTCGCCTCACATCTTTAAGTACCGGCTTCGGGATTTGACCCGTTACGGCGGAACCATACTTATTGCGTGACTCATGGTCTCGGCGAAAGCAAGGTAAAGGTCATGGTCAACCACCCTCTGCCGGCCTTCCAAGGAAGAGGGCTAATAATATTTGGCATTAAGAGTCGGTTGGTACGTGTGGGTAAAGTTGTACACCCCTGCAGGGTATTAATCTTTTCGAAAAGCCGTGTTCATGGTTATGAATGCTTGGTGACCAGATTCTAAGATCATAGGTAACTTTAACCATTATAAAAACTTGTTGATCCACGTGTGCTTAAGGATGCATCCTCTGGGTCGAGGGGTGATCCTAGATAGGAGGTTCTGATAAATCTGTTGGTTATCGAGATGTGATGAAGAAGTCGCTATCTTATCCCTTTTAAAAGATTCTAAGTAGACGATTCTCTTCTCTCTCTTGTTTACAAATAAAGATTGCTTTCTGCAAAAGATAATCCAGAGAAAGCCTTTCTCTCCAGAGCATATAGATACTAGGTTATCTAAGTCTTGCAGAGTACATTCTCGTACTCAGCCTTGCGCCATTTGTTGTTTTTCTACAGAGGATCTGGTTGCAACTGAAGGTGTCTTCTACGTTGACATCGATGAGTAGTTGGGGTCCCATGTAGCAGCCTGAGGACTATGGGATGGACGTCGCTTTTGTTTATGGACTCTTAGGCCTTTTGCTAAGTTGTTGTGTAAAACAACGTAATTAGCTTTTGCTGTGTGATGTAATGTTGGGTTTATGACCTCTGGTTTGTAATAACTCTAATATCTTACTCTGTTAAGAGTTTAAACTTATGCTGTTGAATCCCTGTGTTTTGTAATGTTACCGAATCATGCTATGATCCTCCGTGTTTGGGAGTTGAACTTATCTTAGATGGTGATCTGAGGTTAGTTCAACCCTAACCACGGGGGGTGCTACAGGTTTTGGTACCAGAGCCGGACTGCCTGTAGGAAACCCTTTTATTGGTCGATGTTGAGTCTAGAAGTTCACAAAACTATTTGAAAGTTAAAAATAATTTGCAGAAACTCTGACTAGGATTCTTTTTACTCCTTCTCTGGTGTGATTCTGATGCTGGAGTTTCTCTTACCTTATTTGGTTTGAAAAGGATTTCATTCCTTACCTTATATCTCAAAACTTTTAGGATCGTGGTTTAGGGGTTGTTTCTCTAAAAGTACTCCGTACTTGGTTGCTATTCTCAGAGTTCCAAAATATCTCATTTTTGCTTGGTGTGTACCATCTTAGCATTCCATTGTAATGGTTTGTAAGTCAGCTGGTTAGTGTATACATTAGTATGCTTTGATACTACCATGCTTGATAAGATGATACATTTATATCAAGTACTCTTCGTTTATCTTTCTGTCTTGTTTCTTTGAATCCTTTGTTTAACCTTTTCTTTGCTCTTTCAGGATGGGTGACACTTCTCGTGCCCGTACCCGTGCTCATGCACGTGGTGCTGCAAATGAAGGTGAATCTTCCAACCTTCCTCCACCACCGTCCATGGTTCAACTCATGGCCATGTACGAAACCAACCGTGCTGACAATATGAGGCTCCTTGAAAGGACTGAGCGCAACACTGCTCAACGCCAGAACAATCAAGTTGGAATCAAGGACTTCACACGTCTCACTCCGCCAGTTTTCAGCTATTCCACTGAGCCACTTGATGCGGACTACTGGCTTTGCACCATGGAGTGCAAACTTCAGGTTGGTCATGTTGCTCAAGCTGATTGGGTGACTTTTGCTGCCTATCATCTGGAGGGAGCAGCTAACTCCTGGTGGGAAAATTTCTTGGCTATGCAAGAAGCTCAGCATGTTGTTACATGGCAAGAGTTTACTAAAGCCTTTCGAGCTTATCATATTCCGGAGGGTCTGATGGATCAGAAGAGGAAGGAGTTCCTCAAGCTTAAGTAGGGCACTAGTTCCGTGTGTGACTATCAGCGCAACTTCAATCGTCTTGCCTACTATGCTACTGAAGAGGTCTCCACTGATGTTAAGAAGAAAGCTCTGTTCCGCAAGGGACTGGATCCTGAGGTTCGTCATGATCTCCATCTCATGGACTTTGTTAACTTCCAAGGTCTTGTTAATAAGGCTATGAAAGCCGAAAGTGGAAAGGTGGAGTATGAAGAAACTCGTAAGCGTCCTCGGGAGGGGTACAACAAGGCTGGTTCTGGTAATAAGAAGTGCCGTGTCTTCGTGCCTTACAGTGTTGTGCCACGTGCTCCTTATACTCCAAGGACTTCTAGATATGCTCCTCGTCCGAATGCTACTTCAAGCAATGCTGGTGGATCAAATTATCCTGCTGCTGGTACTGGATTAGGCCTCATATGTTTCAACTGTCGCCAGCCTGGCCACTATGCAAGAGATTGTCCTCAAAAGAGTGCTGCTAAGAAGGCACAACCACCAAAGAAGAATGATAAGTATCCAGGTGCCGGAAAAGGATGCCTGAACCATATCTCTGCTGAGGAGGCTCAGGAAGATCCAACCGTCATCATGGGTATGCTTCGTATGAATCAAATTCCAGCTAAAGTTTTGTTTGATTCTGGAGCATCGCATTCATTCTTGTCACAAGCTTTTGCTCAAATGCATGGGATAAGTTTTGAGGGGTTATCTGTTCCTCTGCTAGTTCAATTTCCTGGTTCTAGGTGGTGTTCCACCATGGTTAGTAATGGGAATCTAATCGAAGTTGCATTTCAACTTTTTCCCACTTCTTTGATTGCACTCAAGTCAACTGATATTGACATCATTTTGGGCATGGACTGGTTAACCCGTTATCAAGCCATTCTCGATTGTACAACCAAGTCCGTGACTCTGACTAGTCCTGCTGGCATAACAGTCAAGTATTGGACCGTAGGGTCACTATCTCCTTCAGCTGTTTCTATTCCTGAAGAGGAGTTGTATGCTCTTGATGTTTTACCGCCATTAGAGATCCAAGATGTTTTCGTGGTCTCTGAGTTTCCGGATGTCTTTCTGAGGAGTTGCCTGTCATGCCACCTGATCGAAGTGTGGAGTTTGTCATAGAGTTAGTTCCTGGAACTGCTCCTGTTTCTAAAAGACCCTATCATATGCCTCCTCATGAGCTTGTGGAGTTGAAGAAGCAATTAGAGGAGTAAGAAGGAAAATAATACATTCAGCCCAACACATCTTCTTGGGGTTGTCCTACCATCTTCGTTAAGAAGCGGGATACCAATATACCGCGTCTGGTTGTGGATTATCGCCCACTCAATGCTGTGACTATCAAGAACAAGTATCCTCTCCCTAGGATCAACGATCTATTTGATCGGTTATGTGGTGCCACCGTATTTTCCAAAATGGATTTAAGGTCAGGGTATCACTAGATAAACATCCGTAAGTAAGATATTCCAAAGACTGCTTTCACCACTCGTTATGGTATTTACGAGTATACAGTCATGTCCTTTGGTCTTACCAATGCTCCAGCCACTTTCATGCAGCTTATGAACTCTGTCTTCATGGAGTATCTTGACAAGTTCATCGTGGTCTATATTGATGATATTCTGGTCTGTTCCAAGACTGAAGAAGAGCATGCTGAACATCTTCGTTTGGTGTTAACAAAACTTTGAGAACATTGTCTCTATTCCAAGTTTTCTAAATGTGAGTTCTGGTTACAAGAGCTCGTATTCCTTGGTCATGTTGTTTCCGCCAAAGGGGTTGCTGTTATCCCCGATAAGGTTCAAACTATCCTCGACTGGGAGTCTCCTAAATCCGTCAAGGATGTCAGAAGCTTTCTCGGGATGGCTGGTTATTACTGTCGATTCATTGAGAACTTCTCCAGGATTGCAAACCCGATGACTGATCTTCTTAAGAAGGATAAGAAGTTTGAATGGTCTGATAAGGCTGAGGAAAGCTTCCAGTTGTTGAAAACCAAGTTAACCACTGCACCTGTGTTGGTTCTCCCCGACACTAGCAAAGACTTTGTAGTCTTCTGCGATGCTTCTCACCAAGGTCTCGGATGTGTGTTGATGCAAGATGGACATGCGGTGGCTTATGCCTCCCGGCAGCTAAAACCACATGAGAACAACTACCCAACTCATGATCTTGAGCTTTCAGCTGTTGTTCATGCTCTCAAGCAATGGCGACATTACCTTCTCGGTAGTCGTTGCGAGTTATACTCGGGTCATCAAAGTCTGAAGTATCTTTTCACACAACCTGATCTAAATCTCAGGCAAAGAATATGGTTGGAACTCATCAAGGACTATGATTTGGGTCTCAACTATCAACCTGGCAAAGCCAATGTCATTGCTGATGCGCTAAGCCGTAAATCTTATTGCAACACCCTGATGATAAAACAAGCTCAACCTTCTCTTCATGAGGAATTTGCTCGATTGAATCTTGAAGTAATTCCTCGTGGATTCCTTTGTCCTCTTGAAGTGAAGTCTTCTCTAGAGGATCAGATCAAAACTGCTCAAAGGCAAGATCCTGAGATGGATACAATTAAAGATAACATTGCTAGCGGAGTTGCTAAATGTTTCTCTGTTAACAAGGAAGGTGTCCTATATTTCGGTACACGTTTGGTAGTACCAAATGGAAAGGACTTGAAGAAGATAATTCTTACCGAAGCTCATGAATCAATTCTTTCTATCCACCCTAGAGGTACCAAGATGTATCGGGATCTTCGTCAAAGATTCTGGTGGTCTGGTATGAAGAAGGATATCGCTCGTTTTGTTGCTGAATGTGACGTTTGTCGTCGCGTCAAAGCTGAGCACCAAAGACCTGTTGGTCTCCTACAACCACATAAAATCCCGGAGTGTAAATGGGATGAAGTTGGTATGGATTTCATCACTGGTCTCCCTAAAACTCAGAAAGGAAATGATGCCATCTGGGTAATCGTTGACTACTTGTCCAAGGTTGCCCACTTCCTACCTGTTCGCGAGAGCATTACTGCTAATCAATTGGCTGATCTGTATATCTCACGAATAGTTGTCCTTCATGGGGTACCAAAGAAAATCATCTCTGACCGTGGAAGTTTGTTCACCTCAAGGTTCTGGGCAAGTTTCCAACAAGCTATGGGAACTCGTCTTTCCTTCAGCACAGCCTATCATCCTAGTACCGGTGGCCAGACCGAAAGAGAGAATCAAATCCTTGAAGACATGCTAAGAGCGTGTGTCATATCTTTTGGCAAGAACTAGGAGAAATGCCTTCCTTTTGCTGAATTCTCCTACAACAACAGTTTTCAGTCCAGTATTGGTATGGCACCATTTTAGTTTCTATATGGAAGAACCTGTCGTACTCCTTTGAACTGGTCAGAAACCGGCGAAATAAAGTTCTTTGGACCAGATATGATCCAGGAAGCAAAAGATCAAGTTCGTATCATTCGAGACGGTTTGAAAACTACTCAGTCTCGCCAGAAAAGCTATCATGATCGTCACCATCAACATGTTGAATATGAAGTTGGTGATCAAGCTTATCTCCGGGTCACTCCTTTGAAGGGTGTCCATTGTTTTGGTATCAAAGGCAAACTAGCTCCTCGCTATGTTGGTCCTTTTCGTGTTCTTTCCAAGCAAGGTAACCTTGCATACAAATTGGAGCTGCCTGCAAACTTCCCTGAGGTGCATGACGTCTTTCATGTGTCACAACTCAAGCGTTGCTTCAAAGATCTTGTCCATGGTGTTGATCACCAAACTCTTGATCTCTAGAAGGATCTGACTTATCGTGAGTATCCTGTTCGTATCCTTGATGAAATCGAGCACAAAACTCGTCGTCAAAACATCAAGTTCCTGAAAGTTCAGTGGTCTCATCACTCTGAGGATGAAGCAACCTAGGAACGAGAAGATCGTCTTAGATCTGAGTACCCTGTCTTCTTTTCTAAAACTTAGGAATCTCGAGTCGAGATTCTTGTAAGGGGGGTAGAGTTGTAACAACCCAAGCTTGTAAAGTATGTACTTAGTACTTAAGCATGGCATGCATCTATTTAAATCATCCAAGTAATGCATGTGATTAAGTGTGTTGAATTAAATGCAAACCCTAAACCCTAGATTCTTCCCCTCTCTTTGAAACTACCTTCAAATGGTTTTCATATTTTGAAAAGTATCAAAGTTCATTGGAGCCCAAGTTGGTATAAAGGGCCCCTGAATATTTACAATGATTTCAAAACTCTTTGGTATTTTCAAACTGTTTAAAAACAGAAAAGGATTTGAAATACAAAGAGTAATACACAAAACAGAAAAAAAGGAAAAAGTTTTGGTTAAAAAAATGAGCAGCATCTGAACCAGGCCACGGCCCAGCTCCTCTCTCTCCTCCTGCAACCTTTCCTGCAGCCTAGCAGTGGCCCAGGTCAGCCCACCCGGGGCCCAGGAGAAGGCCCGTACCCCTTCGTGATGCCTGTCGTCGTCTTCCTCCAGACAGGCAGGGAGCTGCCTTTCGTCGCCGGCACCGTCGATCCCCACCGCCTCCTCCCGGCCGTCCGTCGAGTCCCGAGCGAGGATAAGAACGCCGCGGCCATGTCCCGTTGCCCTCATCCATTCCCCCCTCTCCAGCGACCTCCTTCTTCTCTCCCGCGCGAAGCCCCAAAACCCTAGCCTCGGGCTCCGCCCCTCGCCATCACTCTGCACCGCCCCGAGGCCAGCCAAGCACGCCGCGAGCTCTGCCTCGCTTCCCTCTTCCTCCCCACCAAAGGAATTGAGGAGGGAAGCCCCCAATCGTCGGCCTCGACTCCGTTTGGTTCGTCACTGACGACCACCGCCGCCGTGGATTCCCTCGCCTCCGGCCTCCCCGTGCCACCACGACCACTCCATCACGCTCAGGGTGAGCATGCAGTGCTCCAGCACCACTCTGCGTTCTCCCTCTCCCTCTAGATCGCTCTGCCGCCGAGCACCTGCAAGCTCCGCCATCGTTGCCGCTCGCTGCTGCGTCTTCGGCAATTTCCCGCTAGCGGCGCCGCCATCTTATTGCTCTCCGTGTCACTCCGCTTCGAGCCGTAGCAATCCCGCAGCCCCGCATCGCCTCTGTCACCGTTCCGCGCTGCCGTCTGGCCGTGCTCCGGCAAGGTCCGCGTGGCTTGCCTGCGTGGCTTGCCTCTGTGGCCCAGGCCCACCGGTCAGTCCCTCTGGCTAGATCTAGCCCCAGTGAGAAATGCCTGATCCCCATTTTGCGCGTGTGGCTGCTGATGTGGCTTCGGCCCCACCAGTCAGTCACTGTGGGTATGTTCTTTTGTGGTAACAAAAGCCCAGGGTTATATTATGATGTCAGCCTGATGCAATAAAGGTTTAAATATTGAAAATTCAATAACTTATTATTTATAAGTCAGAAAAATACAAATAATATATCAAAATGTTCAGAAAAATGAGTTCTACCTATTTCAGCTATAATAATGCATTGATAATCAACTTTAATGACAAGTTTATTTAGAACAACATAGTAACCCCTCTTAGGTGATTCTGGAGTTTTTTCGAGTTAGTGTTTTCAACCCTCGGAACCCCGATTAAGTTGTCGAGCATGTTTTAGGGTTTCACTTCAATGCAATTCAACTTGTCATGTCATCATCCTTGTTTGAGCATTGCATCGATGCCATGTCTTGATTGTCGCCTTTGTTTCCGGTATTGGTTCTTTGCGATAGGATCCGAACCCAAAGCTAAAGTCAACAACACCGAAGATCCGTACCTATCTACTGACGGACAAGGAAAGCATAGCCTCTCATTCTGAACCTATTTTTTATAAAGTATATTACTTTCTCGCTATAATGGACACGATTCCAATGTGGTCTTTTGTCAGTAGCTAGTGTTACCTATCTACTGCACCGTTTCCCTTTTTGTAGCCTTATACTCCTGATCCACTGCTCCTAGCATACCTAGGTTTGGCATGTGAGCGTTGTAGAGCTTCTGTTATCGACAGCTTAGCCAAGCATAGAAACAGCGTCTGCTCTATTCAATGATGAATCAGAGGTGCCAAGGAAGGTAGTGAGGTAGGGGATGGTGACATCGTCGAAGGAGTTAACTAATCATGCTAAGGCTTGTATGGGAGGCCAGGTTGGGTGTGGTTTTTGTAGTCCCATGCTCGCCACCACTAGGAACTGAGTTCTTTCCTTTGGAACCGAGACGAGCGTACAACCACACGGGGCTTGGAAACCCCTCGACTGACTAACTTGCCTAGTAGATTCCATGAGTCACATAGTTCGGTCTTTCCATTTGGCATACGCATTGAAAATGTTTTCGAAAAAGGAGGTGATGGAGGTGCATCATAACAGGTAGGGAAGCGTGGACCGGGTTGCTTGGGGTAGATAGCGCCCCTGGTAAACCAACCTCGCCTCACATCTTTAAGTATCGGCTTCGGGATTTGACCCGTTACGGCGGAACCATACTTATTGCGTGACTCATGGTCTCGGCGAAACCAAGGTAAAGGTCGTGGTCAACCACCCTCTGCCGGCCTTCCAAGGAAGAGGGCTAATAATATTTGGCATTAAGAGTCGGTTGGTAGTAAAGTTGTACACCCCTGCAGGGTATTAATCTTTTCGAAAAGCCGTGTTCACGGTTATGAACGCTTGGTGACCAGATTCTAAGATCATAGATAACTTTAACCATTATAAAAACTTGTTGATCCATGTGTGCTTAAGGATGCTTCCTCTGGGTCGAGGGGGTGATCCTAGATAGGAGGTTCTGATAAAGCTGTTGGTTATCGAGATGTGATGAAGAAGTCGCTATCTTATCTCTTTTAAAAGATTCTAAGTAGACGAGCCTCTTCTCTCTCTTGTTTACAAATAAAGATTGCTTTCCGCAAAAGACAATCCAGAGAAAGCCTTTCTATCCAGAGCATATAGATATTAGGTTATATAAGTCTTGCGGAGTCCATTCTCGTACTCAGCCTTGCGCCATTTGTTGTTTTTCTTTAGAGGATTTGGTTGCAACTGAAGGTGGCTTCTACGTTGACATCGATGAGTAGTTGGGGGTCCCAGGTAGCAACCTGAGGACTATGGGATGGACGTCACTTTTGTTTATGTCCTCTTAGGCCTTTTGCTAAGTTGTTGTGTAGAACAACGTAATTTGCTTTCGCTGTGTGATGTAGTGTTGGGTCTATGACCTCTGGTTTGTAATAACTCTAATATCTTACTCTGTTAAGAGTTTAAACTTATGCTGTTGAATCCCTGTGTTCTGCAATGTTACCGAATCATGCTGTGATCCTCCGTGTTTGGGAGTTAAACTTATCTTAGAGGGTGACCTGAGGTTAGTTCAACCCTAACCCCGGGGGGTGCTACAGAAACTTAGTATTCACATGTGTAACTGTCTTACACCCGAAATATGGTCGTGGATCCAAGAACACCCGGTCATCACATGATGTCTTGGAGCGACAAAAACATAATCGGTGCATACTAAAGGAAGAACACATTCTTATCTTGATATTTAAATGAGGGATCATCTTATTATGCTAATAAAACGCCAAACAAGCAATATAAGATGCTATCAAACATCACATGTTTATTAGCGAAATGATATGGTTCTCTTATATGATCTCTATCATGTGCACCATGGTATGATCACTATCATACCTTTATGTGTAAGGCCAAGGTCTATGGAACTTACACGTTATGTATGTTGTAATAGTATCATCTCATACTTCTACTTACAACATCACCATATCATAACACTAGCCCAGCAACAATCTAAACTAGACGCCTCTAATTTATCCATTGCAAGTTTTACGTGGCTTAGGGCTTTCGAAGATAGAACCATTCTTACCTATGAACATGAACCACAACAAGGATAACCAAATTGTTGACAACTCGTTGCAAAATAGATATTGACTATAGTAGGAGAGACAGACACCCGCTAGCCACTTATGCAAACTAGTTGCATGTCAAGCGTGAAACAGGTCTCATGTGCGAGGACATGTAAATTTTGTTCGGGCCTCTTCATCCCACTATGCCACCAATATCCAAAATTACAACTAAGAAGCAACAACATGATCATCATCGCCCACATACTCATATGTGTACTACCCGTGTAAAGCATCTACGCATAGATCTGGCTCTGATACCACTGTAGGGTTCGCAGCATAGAAAACAAAAAATTTCCTACGATGGGAACTATGTACCAAGATCTATATACTAGATACAAACAACGGGCGGATGTATATCCATAGAGAACATACCCTTGAAGACCGACAAAGCTTAACGAGTTAAACGCGTGGTTGATGTAGACGATCTCTTGCCGATCTCAAGATCGAGAGGAAGTCCTAGCGCCGCAAAACAGCAGCACATCCGTGCTCACACACACGTAGAAGACACCGATCAACCTACGCCTCCTCGCTCCAGTGATGTAGCGAAATCACAACACTTTCTTGCCGAATAGCCACCGGGAACATGTATCTCCCTAGTCCGAGACCATGGGGAAAAAATTCTAGAGGAGGAGATAGATCCTTCACGAGGAGGTGTGAGTGAGAGAGAGAGGAGAGGAGCTACCTTTTATAGGAGGAGGGGGGAACCCAAGGGGGTGGCTGCCAGCCATGGGGGCTGCCCCCTCCCCTCCTTCATTCATGTGGGTGGACACTCCACTCACAAAAATCTCTTCAATTCCCTCCACTCAAAATCCCACTCAAAATTGCTATTAAATTTCCACCAAACTTAATGCAAACTCTCATTAAATAAAACTCCTTTTATTTATTCAGAATTTTTTCAATTACTTTAATGACAAACATTCACATATAACCCCTTGCTAGTATTTTATTTCACATGCAAAAACACTTTCTGCAATTTCACCCAAAAACCTATTTCGGTATCTAGTGAAATAAATTATTGCGCTTGTTATTCTTTCCGGCATGAAACTTTTGCTCCAATTGGATGTCAGTGTCCCTTAAGTGTGCCACCCTACAGTTCGCGAATAATGCGGACATGATCGAGACCCTTCTCCGATCAATAATCAGAAGCGGGACCTGGAGATCCGTACTGACTCCCACACATTCAATGATGACTTTCATGTGATCGTTGGAACCTTTTATGCTAGTATCTTAATCCCTTTGTTTCACGATATATTACATGTCCGAGATTCGATCATCGGTATCTCCATACCTAGTTTGATCTCGTTACCGACATGCACTCTTTTCTTGTTCCCGTGATATAACATTCTAGTGATCAAATCACTTGCTTGCAAGATAACCAATGTGATATCACCGAGAGGGCCCAGGGTATATCTATCCATCATCGGGATGAACAAATTCCACTCTCGATCCATGAGCCTCAACATAACACTTTAGTAGTTCTGAAGCCATCTTTATAATCACCCAGTTACGATGTGACGTTTGATGTCATCAAGAAACTCTTCCGGTGTTAGTGATTGACATGATCTCATGGTCTAAGGATTAGGATCACTTCGTAAGATGTTATAGCAATATAAACTCAATGACTTTGATCATAATGCTATACTTCGGATGAATGTTCATCACATCATTACACTAATGTTGTGACCTCGTTATTAACAACATCCAATGTCTATGATCAGGAAACTTTGATCATCTTGTTAATCAACGAGCTAGTTTATGAGAGAGGCATAACTAGGAACTTTCTGTTTGTTTATTAAACACACATGTATTAATGTTTTCGTATTAATACAATTATAGCATGCAAAATAAACATATATCATATACTTGGAATACACATAATAAACATTTTATTATTGCCTCTCAGGGCATATTCCCTTCATACATAGGTATGGTGGACTAAATCGGCATCGCATCATGCACTAAACCACCTATAGAGACTCGATACAACTGGCGGCTATTAGAGAGGGATAAGAAGGACCTATTCGGATCCAACATGATACTAACACCAAACATACCCATCCTGGCGTTTCCCCCCCGAGACCAAACAAGGAAGTCAGACCGAGGAACTCGCATAGTTGGTAGTTTTATTCATTCCATTATAGTGGCAGCAATTACTAGTCAGATATAGATAGCATGAGTCATCCTTATATAATAAGTAGTGGACACTTTTAGAGAACCATTCCGTTGTAGTTGCGATACTTACTAGTCAGATAAAATTGTAACAGGTGATAACCCAAATCCAGCAATTGTTGGCACTTTTATTTAGCCATTCCATTATAGTGAAGCTGATTACTAGTCATTATAAAGTCAAATTTATAGCACTACTTTAGTTGTAGTTGTTTATGATCGAGATACTGTACTCCAAGTCGTCCATAACCGCGGACACGGCTTTCAGAAAGTTTTAACCTGCAGGGGGCACAAATAGCAACACGCGCATGGTCAACCTTAGAAAAACCAAATGAAAACCCAACGAGGCATCACGACAAAGAAATCACAAGATTCATATAATACTTCAGGGGGCCACCCCACCAAGCTACCCGCGACGAAGTTGGCCGGCTCCAAAATGGACCCAGAGGTTTGTGCCAATGGCTGTAAACGACCGAGAACCCGAAAGTGTGACTGGGCTTGTCGATACCGTGAAAACATTCCACATTTGTTCCTAAGAAGTACAAGCGCTCCACGCGCAATAGTTAATAAAGCAGTAAAGCATGGCATAATCATGGCATAAGTACAAGACAGTAATAAAGCCCTAAACTACTTTGTGGCCCCAAGAAATAAGATATGACTCAAGCTCATGCTAAAGGGATTCATGGTCCCACATACGGATAGTGCGAATAGTCAAGGAACAGGTATCAAGTACTCGGGGTCCTATGGGACACAAGTGGACGGTTAAAAACCAAATAACATCTATTGCCCACTTGTGCCTCTGCATTATTTACCTACTTTCAATATTAGTTATTAAACGGTAATGAAATCCATGATCATCTTCAACATAAAGCATATGGCAACCTTCCAACAATTGTGGTATTTGACGACACGCAGAAGCACTTGAGCAAGCGAATACGATACGCAAGGCCAACTATCTACCAAACAATAGGTAATAGAAGGTGTCCATGGCAATATATGGGCTGCAGAAAAGTATAAAGGGGTATGGAATCTATAGCATCGCAACACAGATAGCAATAGATCAACAGGAGGAAATAAAGACTAGAAATGCAAAATAGGTAGAAAGAGGGAGAATGCTCGCCTGAAAATATTGCCGAAGATTCGATGGAAATCGGGTCGACACTCGCATCAACTTATCGGCCTAATCCGTGAAGAAGCAAAGCACTAGCACAAACACCGGATGCACTATTCTATACTATGGCAGAAGATCGGGCATGATGCATGTACGATGTATGCCATGGCAAAGATGTGATGCAATTAGGCCATATTAAGAGAAACCAGGGTCCCGGCAATTAATTACTAAATTCATGTTGTTTAGATACCTTGCAATTTAAATGTTAGCTTAACAAGGCAAGATATGTTATCGATTTGCTACGCAAATTTAAATAGAGCCAATATAGACTAGACTTGGCCACATATGGTCTCCATATTTAATTTAGGTGAATTGACATAATGCCCCAAACCACACAATATGTATAAGGCATGAACAATTTATATGCAACATATATATTATATATTATAAAAATATGGTTCTCGGGAAAGGGTCACACATGGGAATCGGCGAACTTGGGCTCCGGGGGTCTCGGGGTTCGACGGGGGGATCGGTCTTCGGGTCTGGGAAGGAGAACTTGGCGTCCCATGATGAAGGTCTTGTCATCGGACGAGATTCGTCGGGATTCGCCGGGAACGGGCTTCGGAAGGAATCCACATCTGTGAAGAAGATCTTGGCGTCCTTGTCAGAGTCCCCGGGTATGGGTGTCGGACTTGGTTTCATGCCGCTAGGTCTTCGGGTCGAGATTTTCATTGCGTCCGACACGAGTAACTCAACAGCACAACATCAGGAAGGCCAACACGGAGGCGTGGACATGAGGTGGCAGCAGAACCACTAGCTAAACTAAACGACCAGGCCAAGCCGGGAAGAAGGTGTCGAGGGAGACCAGGGCGCAGCCACAACATGGGGAGGGGTCATCGCAGGCGGCGGCGGGCACGCAGGAGAAGCTCGGGCAGGGGTGGCCACGGCTGTGCGCGGTAGGTGCAGAGCCAGGCGAGCCCTGCAGGCAAGGCAGGGGCGATGCGGGGCGCGGGCCGGACGGAGGCGACACACGGCGAGGGGACTGAGGGCGGTGACAACCGGGCTCGAGGGCGCGAGGTACTGAGGCCGGGGACGCGAGCGGCGGCCAAACAGGATCGGGTTCGCACGGCTCGTGGCGGCGGACGAGCGCGCGATGCGGGAAGACGGGAGCTTCCGTCCGCCAGCGAGGGAAGAAGGTGGCGGAGGCAGGCCGGAGGGAGGGAGATGGAGGCGAGGGAGAGCGCGTCGGGTAGGGAGCGAGGGGATAGGGAGAGAGCGGCGACAGGGATTGGGGAATGCGAGAAACAGGGGAGGTCGCGGGGAGAGCCGAGAGGGCGAGAGGAATGGGGTGAGAGAGGAGCGTCGAGGTGGGGCCGGGTGTAGCGCTGGACGTGTCGAGGCGGCCAGGGCACGTACATTGGGAAGTCGCTTGCAAGGGTGCTTAAAAAGTCAAATTCCAGCCATGCTAAGCGCCAGCACCTAGAGCCAGTTTTTTGTACTCCCTCCGGCCCGTTTTATTGTTCGCGGGCCCTGTGTTAAATTAGTTTTACAAAAAAAACTCCCTAATTCAAAATTTGTTGCTAATCGGTCCAAATCAAGTCATCGTCTTCCTCGCCTCTTCCTCGCGTCGGGCCGGCCGCGGGCCGCTGCCGTCCACAGCCCCGCCGCTGCAGCCGCTCTGCTCGCGGTTGGAGAGCTCCCTCGGAGGGCTCCGCCAGCCATCCGCTTCCCCTTCCCCTGCCCAGTCCGTCCTCGTGGGAGGCATCATCAAGCTTGGCCCTGACGGCGCCTCCATCAAGCACGGCCGCCGTCGACCGTCGAGCTTCGGGATCCTCTTCCTCGAATCCCAATCTGCCGCCGCTCCGGCGCTATCAGCCGTGCTCGCCGTCGCCCTGTCCGCGCCCCTCGGCGTCGTGGTCCGGGACGTCGCCGGTGCCCTCACTAGACACGTCGTCGTCGGTGAGTTACCTGCAATCCGGATGCGCATGTATAGTTATTGATGCAATCTTCACTAGATTTTACTAGAGATAGCTTTTGCTACAGCATAAGAATTAGACGAGTACATGATATCCACAAAAAGCTCAGCTGTAGTTCATGAAACCAGTCCCCTGTTCATATTCATCCGTAGAAACCAGTACCCTGTTCCTAAATCAAGTTAGTGCTAAAACCAGTCCCCTGTTCCTAAATCATGTTAGTGCTAAAACCAGTCCCATGTTCCTAAATGATATGGACGATCATTTCAAACTGATCTGTTGATCATTTCAAACTTGCAATTTATGCAATAGCAGCATGAGAACATGTACTGTGATCATTTTATTTTGAAGGCTAAATACAGACTTAGAAAATGACCTTAAAAAAATGGGTGACTAGGTACTATGCATTCACAAGCTCACTGAACATGAAAGAATAGCAAAATGAGCTGATGCTTGGGGATATCTATGCCATTTTTTAACTAGATAGCAAAATATAGATGCATTTGCTGAACCAGCATCATGTACCTGACAAACATTAGCAGCATATTCCTAGTTTTGTAGCTCTATATATATCTCCATATTCCTAGTTTTGTAGCTCTATATATATATCCATATTCCAAGTTTTGTAGCTCTATATATATCTCCATATTCCTAGTTTTGTAGATCTATATACATCCTCCATATTCCTAGTTTTGTAGCTCTAGATATATCTCCATATTCCTAGTTTTGTAGCTCTATATATATCTTCATATTCCTAGTTTTGTAGCTCTAGATATATCTCCATACTCCATATTCCATACACAAGTACTTACTAAAAATGTTGCTCATTCATGTAGGTACATAAGGCGAGAAGATCCTTGAGCCTCAGAGTAATAGGATGGACCTGGATCTCAACATCGGTTTAGAAGAGGAAGAGGTCAACGTGAGACTTGTAGAGGAGGAGGTTGTAAGGATGGACCTGGATCTCAACGTCAGACTAGAAGAGGAAGATGCTATGGATGTCGACGTGAGACTAGTAGAGGAGGAGGTTGTAAGGATGGACCTAGATCTCAATGTCAGTCTAGAAGAAGAAGAAACAGTTGCACAGCTAGACCAAATACCCGAAGAAGAAACTGTTGCCCGTCGGCAACATATAGATATGCCGGAGAAGGACAAATTTGCGGCATATATTGCATTGAAAGCGCTTGGAAAATATAGACCAGTTGAGAAGGCCGATAAAGAACTTGTTGCCCAACTTTTGAAAGTATGTCTTAGAACCATTGAAAAAAAGATCTGGAAACAGGCACTAGAAATGGAGAAACAGGAACACGAAGTTGATTTTTCAAATAAAAGGAAAGACAATTGTGGTCGAAAGAGAAAAGATCTCTATCTCTCAGAAAGGGTGCCTGAGGTTGAACTCAACAAAAGGGGTACACTAAGGGCACTAGCAAGGTCTCTAAATGTTCCCTATAGTACACTACAGAGAAGGTTAACATGGGGCGACTTGGAAGCGCCACACAAGCAGTCTAAAGCCATTCCAGTCAGCGGAAAACAAGATCAAAAGGCTTAAATTTTGCATTTCAATGATTGATGAAACAATAACAACAGAAGCAATGCCTTCCTTCAAAAGCATGGAGAACATCATTCATATCGATGAAAAATGGTTTGATATGACCAAAAGGAACAGAACGGATTACCTACTCTAACATCGTTCATATGAGCCAAATATGGGAGCATTTTATACTTTCAGCAAAGTATGTGCAAGCAGATAACATGTGAACAATAGCAGTAGACACAATTCAGCTAGATGTAACATGTGAAAAGTAATTTCAGAAACAATTAATTCCAAAACACATGCAGTTGGTTGATTCGAATTTTAGAAATTGTCACTATCAAAGGTTTATTTGAGCATAGCTGTGATGCATCAAACTCAATTTGAAATTCATTGATGGCACCAGAGTCAGACAGTGAACAAAAGAGGCTAAACTGCAGAAATTCTTAGCTATGTGTAACAAGATGGCACCGGGACAGATAGAGTATTCTCTACATACCGTAGAGTTTTTTAAGGCTTGCTTGCCTCTCAATTGTGGATATGGCTCTGTTAAGCTACTGTAAAAATGGCTCCTGGTAGTTATTGATGGATATATCACAGGAAATGCCAAATTTGTTGCTCACATACTGAAGAACTGGAACTCTTGCGGTAGGAATGAAGTTCACATCTCTAGCAACACCTGGATAGTGTACGAAAATAAAATTTATATGAGAACTTATGTAAAAACCAATATCACAAAAATTTGAATGAGAGCACATTCACACAAACATCAAAATTTATTGCATTCAAACAAGCAACCGTGGAACATGATTGTTGACAAAATTTATCTGTGGCTGAAGCAACCAAAAACAAGAGGATACTCTTGAATATATTGATCAAACATACAAGAGTACAAGATATTTCTTCCCGGAGGTTCTTGAGGAATACAATTATACAAGTAATGGAAGTTACGAATAAAATGTTCAGATGGGCATCTACGTTAAACCAGTCTACCAAGAATCCACATCCATAGTATAGCACCAGAGTAAGCACAAGAACAGAAAACTTTTTCCTTCTATAGTTTATCACATTACCCAAGGTTGACGTCAGAACTGTTAAGCTACATGTAAAAAATTGCAGATGTAAAAATGGCTCCTGGTAAGCTACTATAAAAAAATACAGATGTAAAAGCTATATCTGTCAGAACTGTTAAGCTACTGTTAAGCTACTTTAAAGTGTGTATTTATGTGATTCAACATAAAACATGTTGATGTACGCTCAGGCTACTGAAATCTTACCTTAGAAAATTTGACTATGCTCTGATTTAGTGAGTGGTTTCTTTTTCATGGAATTTCAGACTTGCTAAAACTTGTGATTCATAACCGGAATCCAGTCCAGTGCTAATCCCAAGCCGGGTGCATTTGGATACAAACTGATAATTACAACCGAGAGATAGAGGATTTCACTTTTCAGAAAAGGATATAAGAAGGAAATGTAATTGACAAAGCAAATAATCTTCAGCAACAGCTTCTGTTCAACGTTCACATGTTTCAAATGACACAACTGAGAGGACATAATTCAGGTGGATGCACATGTGACCCAAATGACACCAACTGTAACCTGAAAGCATCTGTAGGTGTTCCTGGGTGTTCCTGGGTTTGAAGTTGGAAAAATCCAACTGCTCACAAGCTAAAATTAATTAGTATACAGAACCGAAAGTATTTATAAAGTATTTGTAGTTGCATTATATTGTTCCTAATTCATCTGGTATGAGAAGAATTGGTAGAACACTGCTTTACCTAATTCAAATACTAATCCTAGGAGAGAAGTATTTATCCCAGGAGAGAAGCTTTTCAGACATGGAAGCAGGTACATTCATATAATTAAGACATGAGAGAAGCTATTCAGACATGGCACAACAACAGGAGCTCAGGGAGGACGGTTTGCACAACGAGGTCAGTCCTTGTTCGACTTCCTGCACAAAAATCCCCAAGAAAACTCAAGAATCGACCACCACCGGAACCTCTATGGACAAGATTAGATCAGGAGCTTACTGACGACCGGCAAGGCTGCGTATTTCTCCCCCTCGACGTGCCTCAGCCAGAGCGCGAAGAGGAGGCCAGCGTACAACAAAGCGCACTGCCCTAGCTCGCCATCTCCTCTCTGGTGGCGTCGGTGAGAACGAGGAGCTTATCCTCGCCGTCGGAGAGCAGTTCAAGTAGCTCTGCACGTAGATCCAGCAAGGCGGCATGGGAAAGCAAGGCGGCGGCTGTGTATTGGACAGAAAATCTCGACCTTGGACGGCGATGTCTTGGTAGTAGGCAACAGCGGGGGAGCTTGGCGGCCGCAGCGCAGCGTGGGGGAAGCGGCGGCGTGGGGCGAGTGGGGTGCAACGGCGTGGGGCGGGGAGGGGGTGGGGCGTGGCGTGGGGAGGGGGTGACGGCGGAGTGCGAGCAAGGTGACCGGAGGGAACGAGCGGACGGAGGAAGACGAGGGGGTAAGGGGTTTGTCGGGGATTTTGCAGGGGTGTTTTTGCAAAATGGCCAGCGCGAACGTTAATTCGGGCCGGAGGGAGTACGTATTTTATAAGCGTCTAACTCTTTTCTTCGCGTCAATGTTAAAAAACAGCTACTCCCTCCGTTTGGAAATATAAGATATTTTTGTTTTGTGAAGGAGATATATCTAGACATATGTATCTAGACATATGTATCTAGACACACTGAACCTACACACTAAAACGTGTCTCAGTGTGTCTAAATACATCTCCTTTACAAACCTAAAACATCTTATATTTCTAAATGGAGAAAGTAGGTTTTTTCTTGGCAACTACGGTAACTGCTAGGATTAATTCCTTAGCGCCTCAAATTAAGCGCCGCAGTGTACGTACCCTAAAGCGGGGTAGCGTACTGTTTCCGTGCCGAGCTGGAGAGGGTCGATCGCGGGAGAGAAAAAAAAGGGCGTGTGGGTGCAGGCGTGTCGGGTGTGTCCACGCGTGAGAGAGGGGGTTTGTTACGGTGTGTTGATGCGCGCCTAGTGGGTGGCAGCGGCGGGGAGGGATTAGGTAGGATAGGTGGTCTAGGGTTTAGGTCAGGGCTGGGTCTGATCTGGGTTTAGTTTAGTTGGGCCGGGGTTGTAGGTGGGATAGCTTAACGGCTGGGCTGCTTTCCTGGTCTAAAAAATATTATAATTGTTTATTTTAGTTTTAAAATACTTTTACAAATAACTTTTAGTCAAATAAAATATTTGAAAAAACCGGGGTTTCGTATTTGAATAAAGGGAGAAATATTATAAAAATTAAAATAGAGTTTTTAGTGAAATAGTTTTAAACATATATATGCATGCTGATGTCATGATGATGCATAAAGTAGTAATTAGTAAGCGATTTTCTGGTAATGTTTTTATTCGGGGTACTACAATTAGATCTTGAATTATGTGTGTTTATACGATAGAATTTTTTGTTTTCCATGCTACGTACCCCTACAACGTAATCCTTAACGGTACCTGTTTGCACAAGCTTGTACAAACTACATATCAACGATTCGTGTTGGTTTCTGCCAAAATGCAGCACCACCTCTTGACTTAATTCACTCCATGTGTATTTGCGGATAGAGGATTTGATAGAAGATAGCCATCGCACCGCCGGGGCCAGTAAACTGCAACGAAGCCAGACGAACCCAGAGTGCAGGTGCTGCATCATACATCTCGAAATAATCCTCACACTGAACTTGCCAGAGCTTCGGTTGGTCACCATCGAATTTTGGCACATCCATCTTTGGCATGCGATGACGAGAATGCTGGTCAGCAGTATCATCAGCCACATCAAAGGAACGAGTAAAAATTTCTCAAAAAAAAAGGAACGAGTAAATTGAGTATGATTATGAGAGTTGCGGATACCTCGTGTCGGAGGCCGAACATAGAGGCCAGAGTCCCCTACTGCCTGCCTCCGTGTAGTCGAAGTATCACGGTGCCCAACTGGGCCGGCCTCCGCGTCGCCCGCCGAGGTCCTGGTGAGGGGATCCGACTCGTCGGAATGGGCGGCGAGGCCCAATTGACGGCGGAGCGAGTCCAGGTGGTGGAGAACAGACGTCTCAACGCCGTCAGAGTAAATCTGCATGTCCACCTGGGCATTGGAGCTGCAGGCGCGGACCATGGTGTCGATAGTGCGCACCGTCGACCGCGGAATTGACGGACTGGGTGATGAGGGAAGCGATCTCCTGCTTGTGTTGCTCGTGCTGCGCGATCGTCGACGTGGAGATTGTGTCGTAGATCGCCTTCCCTTCCACCGAGAGGTTCTCCATGATTTGGATCCTGACGCGCTCAGTTGCAGCTCGCAAACGAGTCTCCAGCACGAAGGATTGTGGAAAAAAAATATGGAGGATTTTGCGTGGAGGGATTGGCTCTGATTACCAAGTGTTAGGCTAGCTCTCAGATTATCTCACAATATTTCATGATTGTAGCACTTACAAGAATATTTGGATTCAGAACTGCTACGAATTTAGAGTATAGAGAGAAAGGGGAAAACTACAAACTAGCAAGCCTGGCCAAAGTCATCTTCTATTCTCCGACCGCTCCTTTCCGTGACGTCCTCCTTATATGCCAAGCCAACCAATGACTGACAACTCAAAGCAGGTCTCACTCCAGCGATGAATAGCGCTTGCTCTATTGCCTTGTGTGTACTTCTTGTTGGAACACTGCCAGTGGGTCCGTGGAATCCAGGTTAGCGTTAACATTTTTCCCCTCCATCACAGCATTCAGCCAAAGCTTATCGTAATAGAGCTTGTTGTAGTAAATAGACGAAAAATCGTCATGCTAAGGTCACAAAAGACAAGCGCACTAGAGCGGCAACCATCACCAATGATGACATTTGTAGATCAGATGACCTAAAAATAAACCAACAAACACGAAAACGAACGGAATCTCAGGAGATCCGTCGGACAAACGACTCCACGCGTCCTTCATCGGTGCTAGATACGCCACTAGAGCGAGGATAAAAAAGAAAATAATATTATTCTGATTTTAGGACATAGTCGTCGTCTCAACGCCTCAAAGAAGACACTAGAAAACACACAAAACAAAGAAAGGAAAACCATCTGTAATTTAAAGTGAAAAGTGTCTTTAGCACATGGACATTAGTGCTCCCTTCGCTATCAGCATCTGTGTATAAAAAAATATGACGTTAAATATGTAGATAGAAAAATTATGATATTAAATATATAGATAGATATATACCGGAGGAGTGTATGCAAAAAAGTTCAGTTAGAAAATAAGTTGTGTTTTGGGAAATGCATTTTTGTCAGAAAATTTTCTTTTTTATATTTTCTAAAATATAAACTATTTTTAACGGGGCTTTTTTGCATACACTCCTCCTTTATATATCCATTTATATATTTAACTTAACTCCATAATTTTTGAAAGCATAGAAGTGTGAGATTTTAAAAAATTTAAAAAATCTGAAAGGGCATGGAGCATTGGTGGCCATGTAGACCAAATCCCTTTTCCAATTTAAAATGCTAGGATCTTTATAAAACATGTTTTGTATTACATGATATCATAGATGTCGATAATTTTTCTTATCTAATTGGTCAAACTTTGTAAATTTTGACTTATACTGTATCCCAAAACTTATGATAGTTAAGGGCATCTTCAATAGGTGCTCTATACGGCGGCAGCTCTATAAAACCGCTCGTTTAGCGCGGAGAGTTTTTCGCGCTCCTCCAGCAGACGCTGTAAACGTGCAGGCGCCGTAAAAAAATGCATACAGGACATTTTGATCTATCCTAGGCGCCATATGTTTGGCGTCGGCTGCAACGCATGCTATCGGTCTACTCGCGCGCGAAGAGCCAACCGCTAGGAAATTTACTCTCATGCCAGCATCATCGCCTTTCCCTATTTCTCTTCCTGTGCTACCGTCCCCACGTCGATTTGCTCCCACCGGAGCCCTCTGGATCCGCCACCCCGCGCCTCTCCATGGTTGTCCCCTGCGCGCAGCCGTAGTAAATCAAGCCATTGCCGCTGACGCCATGGATGTGACTGCAAGCGTAGCGCCTCTCCATGGTCGATTAGCGTCGCGCCTCGGTCGATTTGGCGACGCGCCGAGCTGCTGGCTGCGGTACGCTGACCGATAGCGACCATGTACTCTTTAAGCTGGGTCGCAACTTGGCGCACACTAGGTGTTCGACGGTATCCTCGCAAGGTATGTGCCACCACCCATGCACCCATTTTTTGCTAGATTTTTGGTTGGCTAGCTAGTAGTAGTAATTCATTTTTACATGTTTGTAGAGCTTCTCCTAAGATTCATCTTACCATGAATTCCTTATTGAGGAAGAAGAGAATATTTACATTCTATTGTCTTGCCGCGCCAATAAGAAGCCAAAAATTGGTGGCTTGGTTTTTGGTAGAGAAAATTTGTGGAGGGTATGGCTAGCATGTGTGTCAAGCGTTTTGTCATAGCAGATGTGTATGTGTTCGGCTCCACATACTTGAGAGCCCCCAATGCTGAAGACACGGC
This sequence comes from Avena sativa, assembly GCA_916181665.1. NCBI lineage: Eukaryota > Viridiplantae > Streptophyta > Magnoliopsida > Poales > Poaceae > Avena > Avena sativa. Next base: position 228,639,913 of record OV702296.1, read on the forward strand.
TAGGCTTTTAGAGTTCAATGGGAATCGGGGGTTTCCAGGTAGGCTAGGCTCAATTAATTGTATGCACTTGAGTTGAAAGAATTGTTCGGCAACATGGAATGGACAATTCAAATGGCACAAAAAAGATGCCACTATAATCCTTGAAGCGGTCATCAATCATGAGGCTTGGATTTGGTATGCATTCCCCGGGTTGTGCAATGACATCAACATTTTTCAACGGTCACCACTAATGACAAGGCTTACATCGCATGAAGGTCCAGTGGTGGAGTTTGAAGCAAATACCCACAAGTACAACTATGGCTACTTTCTTGACGACGACATCTACCCAAGGTGGTAAACATTTGTGAAGACGGTTATTCAACCCAAAAGTAAGAAACAAACTCAATTTCATAATGCACAAGCGGCGGCTAGGAAGGATGTGAGAGAGAATTTGAGATTTTGCAATCCCAATTTTCTACTGTGAGAGGATCAGCTAGATTTTGGGACCAAGAGTGCCTTTTATATATCATGAATGCTTGTGTCATCATACATAACATGATTATACAGGATGATTGTGGCAAATATGTAGATCATACCTACTATGAATTGATGGGGGTTCTCATACAAGTGAGGAGAAACCAACATAGGGTGGCTCGTTTTATTGACTCGTATCATTCGATTCGAGCTTCAAAAAAATCTCATGGAGGAGTGATGGAAATGGAATAGACAATGATGAGTCCAAAATTGAAGCATTTTTACTTATTATTTTTCATAGATAGAGTAGGATTTTTAGTATTTTATCGTGTTAGCGCGCACCTTTTTGTCCTTGTTTCAATGGGTTCCCAATTTACTAAGTGTTTAATGAACATATTAATTGAGACTATCATATTACACAATAATATGATATTTTTAAGTGATAAAAGTTATTTTATTAATTTATCTTCGCACCTGGAGGATTTTCCTGCGCCTAGGAGGCTCCATCCAACGTAACGCGCCCGTACGACCCGGTGACGAGACCGCCTCATAAAATACTTATTCCTCGCAAACAGATCACTGATCCGATATTCATAGAAACCTCTAGCCACAAAAAACCACACTAGAAAGGGATCTAAAGGAGGAACTTGAAGAAGGACAAATTCTTGCTGCTACACGGATAATTGGAGAACAATGCATCGTCCCCTACATCATCGACCACTACATCTCCATCACCATCTCTACCCCTATCTTTCATTCATTAGATCTTGTTATAATTCCAGATTCAATTGTGGTATGCACTAGATTTATTCCATTATTTGTATCCATTCATTTAATTATGATGATGTTGTTGATTGCTTCCATATGTGAGTACTTCCCTTTTTTCTTGGGGAGATGAAAAAACCCTAGCATTATATAAAATGAAATAAAGATGATCTACTACTTGTGTACACGATCCATTGATCTATGATGTATGTTCGATCTCTTCCTTTAGATGGTATGTGTAGTTGGCCATATATTATTTGCCTTCGGGTCTAAAGTAAGAGGGTGAAACCCTTTGAACGTGCTTGATTGATTTGAGTCGGCTACTATTGTGACTATAAGCGCCGCTAGCACCCAACACGGTCGAAGGGGAAGCAAAGGGAGATTCACTAAGATAATTACGATATCCATGGGAAAACCCTTAATTGTGGTGGTCTGCATGGTGATTTCTTCCAGGCATCGCAGTGGTTATTTAGAGATGACCTTATTCTTGGCTCAACAAAGTGACTGCCTACGAGTCTTGGGTGAACATCTTATTATAAAACTCTCTCCACACATATCATGACACAAGAAATAGGATTATTCTAATTATGATTAATTATAATATGATAGTGGTGTAATCTATTTCCCCGAGAATGTTTTAGCCCTATTGAGTTCAACCACCATTCCATACACTCTTTTTACTTGCTTTCTTTTTACTTGTTTTATTTACTTTCTTGCATTCAACCCTAAAGCCTTTCAAACACTCTTTACTTGAAATCAAGGGTAGCTTATGAGTATCCTTTGGTAGATAGTGACGATGGGCATAAAGACCCTAACCAAATAGCTCTCTATGGATTTGATACTCTTACTTCGAAACTAGTTACAATTGATCTGTGCACTTGCTGTCATCAGACAATAATAGTGGCCACTTTACTTGCATATTTGGTGTATTTTTTGAAAAAATATGTTGTATTGTTGATGAACAACTTGTTGTATTTATTGGTGAACATTTGGTGTACTTGTTGTATTGTCCATGAATTATTTGCTTATGTTGTAATAATAAGTACATAATTTATTGTTGATTTGTTTGGGTTTGTTTGATCTTGTTGATTCTATACAAGTGTGTGAATGTTGTTTGCGTCGGCGCCGCGCGATGTTGTTTGCAGCGCCTGCTGGGGGCCTCTTTCCCGCCATTGTGCGAGCGCTGCAAAATGCAGCCTCCGGTGGAGGCCGCAACAGCGCCGTGCGCTGCAACATGATACCGCCATTGAAAATGCGATATACATCGCCAATAACCATTAAAATATGCAGTCATCGTTGGAGATGCTCTAAAAATATAAAGAGTACCAAAAATTCGGCTAAACGGTTGTATATATAGAAATAGTAAAATACATGGTATTGTCCGTAAACTAACTACTTCTACATGTGGATGATATCCATTACAAACTAACTAAAGTTTTACATTTGTTCTACTAAATTAAACTTGAATAAGCTCAAAACCGTTTGACTTAGGACAAACCTGGAACTCTGGTTATTTTGGAACCGGTTGGAAATTTGAGCCTGTTTCTAGTCATAATAAATCACTACTCATGTTCTGATCATAACTATTGTGAGTGCAAAAAATAGATGTCTTCCATACAAAGAAAAAAATGGTGCAAGTTGTCTACAGTCTCCCGTAGACCGTAGAAGTACAAACGGCCGACCATGTGTCGCATAGTATTACCGGAATTTCGGACAGTCGGGCACTCTCGGACAATGCATGCGTGTGGTCCTCTACTTGCGCTGATTTGGGCTCAGTTTACTTTTGTGGTTAATTGGGCTCAGTTTAGAGTCGTGTGAATCTACTAGAGCAAAATTTGCAGAAAGTAGAAAAAAAGTTTGTTAGTCAAATAGGAAAGAGAGAAATCCATTTTATCTCCTGAACTTGTACCGGTAACAAATGTCAGTAAAAGTTCGGCTGAAATTTTAAGTTGTGTTAGTTTCAGGTTATATCAGATTTGAGTTAAAAATTTAAACTGCACAAAAAATTCTCATAAGAAAATGATAATTTAGTGATGCAACCTGTAAAAAGTTCAACTGAAATCAGCATAAGGTTTGCGAAAAAGTTTATTTTTGTTTGTTTTGGCTCTATGATATCAAAGTATTTTTTTGTCAAATTTGCGCAAATCTGGAAACTTCAACCGATTCTGACCCCTCTCAGAAACTAATTCGGAATCTGACTCCTGGGGTCGACGCCAGTTTAAATGGCGCCAAAGATGTGCAGGTCGTATTTCGAATTAGTTTTTGGAAAGGATCAGATTCGGTTGAAGTTTCGCAAAAAGAGCAGATTTGGCAAAAAATATGATATCAATGGGAGAAAGATATGACATGGTAGAAAGGGGTAGAAAAAAGTGTGATGTGGCCATCCTAACTATAGGACCGAACCGGCAATATGGACAAAATTGACCTAAGTTGGAAAGAAATTCATAAACTGAACTCGCGCCGAAACTATTTTACTCCACTAACCCTTTTGTTTAGCGTCTAACGGAAAGACTTCACACTATACAGTATAGCGCCTATGGCAAAAGCGCTACACCCCTTGCTAGCATGGCACACAGGTCCCATGGACCGCTCTGGTATCGCCTCGGCGTAAAGCGTTATAGTACAAAGTGTAGCGAACAGATAGACGCTATACTAATAGATATATACTGTATGCATCTATACTAGAAAAAATATTGTATTTACTTGAATGGTTGAGCCTTTAAGTCTTGAGCAACATGTCTTGGGTTCGACCCCCACTTCCCACCAATTTTTTTAAAAAAATTCTAAGTCCATAACTCTACTTCTCGTTAGTCAATATAAGCGAGGTATTTTGTTTCAGTGGCCAGCACCTAATTAAACTCAATTCTTTTCTAGACCTAGTAAATACTAACTTTCTTCACATTTCTAGGAAACACAATAAGAGGGCTGTATACCACCCAGTCACATAGATCAATCCAAAGAATGGTTTAAGGGTATGTTATCAATTTGCAGTGAAAACGGTGTAAACTACAAGTAGTTGTTACAGAAGTCAGTAATCCCAATGGTTTGTAGTTGAGGTTAGGAAGTACAAGTGGTAGCTACCTATACAAATTCTCTACAAAAACATTATCTGACATATTTGTGATTTTTTTATATTGGGAAATAAGCTCCACAACTGAAAGAAAGAAAAGAAAGAATTCAAAGCCAAATGCTACATCAGTTGAACTAAGGTACATCTCCAGAACTCAAGACAATTTGTTTTTTCACTATTAGGTCATATTCTCTTCATGTGATATTTGTTTCTATTATCTCTTCATGTATTTTGTTAATTGGTCCCATGAATTTTGTCGTTGCTTTCTTTTCCTACATCCTGCCATTATCTTAAGAGACCCTCCACTATAGCAGTTGATACAATAAAATTAACAAGGTTTTGCTCCATGCCTTAATGCCTGATTCAGCCCGATGCAACAGTTTCTTGCAGCACATGCCAGCTCAGAAAAATAAAAAAAATGGTAGGAGTAAAATAGTTTCGACCCAAGTTCAGTTTGTTAGGTCAATTTTATCTATATTGCCAACCGAACCATATTTAAAGCGGTAAAGTTTGCTGTCACCTGTTGCAGTAAAAGCCAGCGTAGCTATTTGCAAGACTCTCTCTTCTACTACTGCAAAACACTGTGCATCTACAGTCTTGCGGCCGACTCAAAAAAAATAGAAAAATGGTAGGAAGTGGGGGACCATCGAGGCTAAGACAATCTTTTGTCTAGTATAGATGCACACGGTATATATGTAGTAGCATAGCGTCTATCTGTTAGGCGTTACACTTTGTACTGTAATATCTTACGCCAAGACGCTACCGGAGCGGTCTATGGGACCCGCGTGTCATGCTGGCAAGGATTGTAGCGCATTTACCATAGACGCTATATTGTATAACGTGAAGCCTTTCTGTTAGACGCTACATAAAAAGATTAGTGGAGTAAAACGGTTTCGGCGTGAGTTCAGTTTGTAAATTTCTTTCCAACTTAGATTAATTTTATCTATACTACCTACCGAACCAGATTTAAAACGGTAAAATTTGCTGCCACCCGTTGAAGTAAAAGCCAGTATAGCTACTTGCAAGATTTCCTCTCCTGCTACTGCAAAATACTGTGCGTCTACGGTCGTGCGTCTGGCCTGGCCATGCATAAAGTGGTGCTCTGGAGCGGCACATGTGCTCGTGAGCTATTTTGAGCCATACCTAGCCAACAGACCGGCCCACGGCACAACACGGCCGCTAAGCCATTAGCATGCCTAGCACGGCATGGCCCACTTAGGCACGTTAAGCGAACAGGCCGTGTAATGTTGGCCCGTGTGCTTCACCTCGAGGCCCAGGCACGACACGTTAGCTAAACGGGTCTAACGTGCCTGTCCGTTAAAACCTGTTTATATTATTATTTTTAAATTTATTATAAAATAAATGAAATAATAGTATAAAATTGAAAAAATAGAAAAGAAAACCTTAACGGGCCGTGTCGTGTCGACACGTGGGCTTGGGGTAGCAGCTCAGGAAAGTCCCCTGCCGGCTCACGGGTCAGGCACGGCCCGTTAAGTGGCGTGTTAGGCCGCCCGTGACGTGCCAAAACACGTGTATCATGAAGGCATGATGCGCGTTGACGCCCAGTTGGGAAACCCCAAGAGCAAGGTATGATGCAGCACAGTAGCAAGTTTTCCCTCTGTAAGAAACCGAGGTTATCGAACCAGGAGGAGGATTGAAACGTCTCAAAGGTGTTGCAAGCAACGTGGAAACCTGTACAACACAAACTCAAGACTTTGTCCCAACTAACAGTGAGGTTGTTAATCTCACCGGTTGCTGTAACAAAGGATTAACTGTATGGTGTGAAAGGTGATGATGGTTTGCAGCAAGTAAACAGTAATAGTGGAAGATGTATCAATGGTAAAGATTGGACCGGGGTCCATAATTCACTAGAGGTGTTCTCTTAGATAAATAAACATGGCATGCTGGGTAAACAAATTACAGTAGGGAAATTGACAGGACTAAGCAAGGCATAACAATACAATACTAGACAAAAAGATCCTATGAGATTTGATTGGGCAATACAACAAGATACATAGACCGCCATCCAACTGCATATATGACTAGAAGTCCACCTTTGGGTTGTCATCCGAACCCCTCCAGTATTAAGTTGCAAGCAACAGACAACTGCTTTAAGCAAAGTGTGTAAGGTAAACAATCTACTTGTTCCATGAACAAGAGACTGTTATTTTCTCCCTAGTGGCAACAGCACATCTACAACCGTCCTGATTTCTGTCACTTCCCTTGATTAAGTGGAGGCATGAACCCACTATCGAGCATAAATACCCCCTCTTGGAGTCACTAGCAACTACTTGGCCAAGATAGCTACTAATAACGGAGAGCATGCAAGATCACAAACAACACAAACATGATAGAATCAATAAGACAAAACCATTAACCAATCTAACATAGTAATCTCAATATCCATCGGATCCCCGCAAACACAACATGCATGATTACAAATAGATGAGATCTTGATCATGAACGGAGCTCACAAGATCTAGACATGAAAGAATAAGGAGGAGATACAACCATCTAGCTACTTCATGGACCCGTTGTCCAAGCTGGAACTACTCACGATTCATACCGGAGGCTGGCATGATGAAGAAGAAGGCCTCCGGGATTATCTCCCCTCCGCCAGGGTGCCGGGAAGAGCTTCAGATCCCCCCAATCTAGGGACGATGGTGGCGGTGGCTAGAGACGGTTTCCTGGAATTTTGATCGGGTACTTAGGGTTTAGGCGTCGGGGGATTCTTATAGGCGAAGAGGCGAGGCAGGGGGGCCACCAGGGCGGCTGCACCCCCCCAGGCGTGGGATGGGCCCGCCCGCGCAGTCGGGGGGTGTGGCACCCTGGTGGGTCTCCTTCGTCTCGTACTCCGGCTTCGTGTTCCCCACGGCAAAATATTGACTTTAGCTTTTGTCCCGTCCAATTCCGAGAATATTGATTTTCTACCTTTCTGGAACCAAAAACAGAAGAAAACAGGCAACTGGCACTGTGGCATCTTATTAATAGGTTAGTACCAGAAAACATAAAAAACACCTCAAAGCGTGGACAAAGCAAAGCAAAGCAAAGTAGACACTAAACAAGCATGGAACATAAAAAATTATAGATACGTTTCCGACATATCAAGCATCCCCAAGCTTAAATCCTGCTCGTCCTCGAGTAGGTAAGTGATAAAAGAATAATTTTTGAGGTGACATGCACCATCAAAACCAAGATCAAACAATTTGCAAGCATTGAAAGCTGGGATCAAAGAACTCTAAACATGTGCATGAAAGATGGAGTTCTAACAATAAGACAAAGTAACTATGCATGCAACATGAAAGTCTACAAACAAAGATCATAAATAACATGCATTGAAAAACGTTTGTTTGTTTTACATACAGAAAACATGGCATAGTGGCATTCAGCTTGTCCCTCATAGAGTAACAAATAGATGCATAGGACACCTTCAAAGTTCATAAGAGTGACTAGATACAAATAGCACAAGAACAAGCAATATCACAATATGCATCAATCAATAAGTTTTGGAACACTGCACATAGAACTAATAATGGTAACTATGCTCTCTTAATGGTGCCTAAAGGTAGAAGGTGGAGACTCAATATAATAGTGGAAGAAGGGCCCTTCACAAAGGGAAGCAGGGATTTCAAGTTTCAAAAAGAGCTTCCAAAAATTATGGTACTTGTTAGCTTTTAGCCCTCATTGCCCCTATCATAAGCATCTTGAAGTGGTTAAGGTTAAAGTGAACAAAGTATGGAGTATATGCTTGACAAAGTATAAGTTGGCAATCTCATGTCCCTTGAATACGAGGGCCGCACCGCATTCTACTCAACTTTAGTCACCTGTAAGTTCTTTTCATAGTAGGTACATGTGTATCATAGAGAACCGCCAACGGGGTACCCCTTGCACATGGTACAGGAGCTATCCCATAACCAAAATGACAAGGCAAGCAAACAATGAGCATCTCAGCGATCTTTTTATTTGCTATTTGCATAGGTTTTATTGAAGATGCTTCACAGATTGCTCATTATGGTGATGCTGCAAGTTTCCACCATGATTAGGCATGGCTTAGGCTAGCGGCCCAGGCGTTTCTCTAACACAAAATACATAACTCCACGGACTTACAAGCTCCCTTTTTATTTCACACCGGCGACATCCATAGACAAAAGAACATGATATCAACTGTGTACAAAGTATAAGTGCAATGTTGAAATTGTTCCCCATGACAGCATGGTTCTGCTAATTCCAACGTATAAGTGCAAGCATATACAACATAGATGACACAATGGTTCAAGTTTATTAGGGTCAAGGAATATAAAGTGTGTCATCAAGTTCGTGAGGGCTTTAATCACTAAGTTTTCACATAACAAAATAATTTTTAATTGGAAGAAAGCTGAAAACAAGAATATACATGGAATGGTGTAGCACACCATGCATAGGAATTTATAGTGGACACTTTGGAATAACTTGGTTTGTTGGGAGTTGGAAGCATGAGTAGAACTTACTCATACAAGTGGAGGCTAGCAAAAGACTGGGAGCAACCAACTAAGAGAGCAATAATGGCCATAATCATATAGAGCAACAAAACATTACTAATAAAAGCATAGAGTGGTATTACAAGTAAAGGACTAAATGATCATAGAGGCTATGGTGAATTGTTCATAGTCATAACATGGTGTGAGCATGTGCCAAGTCAACCCAAACAAAGCATCAAAGGAGAAAGCCACAATACTATACTTTTGTATGCTAAAATAACGCATGATTCCTTCAAGGCACACTAAGCAATCCAAATTGTTTGGAACAACTCATGATATAGCAATAATCACTAAGCATAAGGTCAAAACAACAGCTATCATGACATGCTAAAGTCTAAGTCACAGTCAATGCAAGATCCTCTTGCACTTTCAAGCAAGAACTTTCTACTCCTTTCCAACACCAATCAACTTATTTGAAACAACACAGCAAGAACGGGGTCCAAACTACTTTATTCAAGCAAACTAAACAAACTAAGCAAATCAAACAAAAACTAAGACGCTCCAAGAGCAACACAATAGTGCATGAAATAATAAAAATGAAGTGTCTAGAAAGACCTGAGCTTTTTATTGATGAAGAAGGGGATGCCTTGGGCATCCCCAAGCTTTGACGCTTGTACCTCTTGGATATTTCTTGGGGTGACACCAGGGTAGCATCCCCAAGCTTTAGCTTTTGTCCATTCTTCATTGATACGTCGGAAACGTATCTACAATTTTTGATGCTCTATGCTTGTTTTATATCATTTGTCTTATGTTTTGTCTTCACTTTGAGGTGTTTTTATATCTTTTCTGGAACTAACCTATTAACAAGTTGCCACAGTGCCAGTTTTCTTCTGTTTTTGGTTCCAGAAAGGCAGAAAATCAATATCTCGGAATTGGAAGGAACAAAAGCCAAAGTCAATATTTCACCGAGGGGAACACGGAACCACGAAGCAGAGATGAAGGAGAGCCTCGGGGGGGGGCACACCCCCTGGCCGCACGTCTAGGCCTGGCCCGCGCCTGGGGGTGTGTGGCCACCCCGGGCACCCCCTCGGCCTCCCCTTTTGCCTACATATGCGTCTCCTCGGGACGTAAACCCCAACATGGGCAAAAATCCACAAAAAGGTCCGCAACACCGTCGCCACCAAAGGGGAGATTTGGGGGACATAAAGTCTCTGTTCCGGCACCCTTCCGGGATGGGGAAGTGCCCCCGGAGCCATCTCCATCGATCTCCACCATCATCTCCATCACCGTTGCTGATTCCCATGATGAGGAGGGAGTAGTTCTTCCTTAGGGCTAAGAGCTCTATCGGTAGCTATGTGTTCATCTCTCTCTCTATGCATGATCTTGTGGTCATGAGTTTTGTAATCAAGTAGATCTACCTTGCTACTCAAGTGCTTCATTAGATCTCTGCTCTCCCCATGTGTGTGAAAGTGACAGCGTGCACGCCATGGTAGCACTTAGGCTTGAGTGTACATAAATACTCTTTGTGCTTTAATAGATCTATGCTTTTCCCCATGTATGTGAAAGTGATAGCGGGCATACCATGTGTGGCACTTTGGCTAGATTGAATATTCGTTATGAGTTATATTTGGAGTTGGATGTCTCTATGAAATTGTGGTGTTTGTTGGAACCATCTAGTGCTCAAGGTGACAGTGTGGGGTTATCTAGATTGGGGAAGGCAGACTTTGAGGTGTGTTGTTATAGCCTACCATGGATTAGAGTGTCCAACCGAAGAGTAGTTAAGAGTAGTATCATGAAGAGAGGATATTTATATGAGAGAGTGTTCACTAGTGAAAGTATGATTCCTAGGCCTTGTTTCTAAACATTGAAACACTGTTTGCTACTAGATCTGTTGTATGTTTGCTTGCTTTAGTCTTTACCTCACCATCAAGTTCTTTTTTGGCACTCACCCATGTTACCCCACGTCAACAACAAGTCAGAAGCTATTTTCTGGCACTATTACCGCTTGTATTTCACTATCTCTTCGCCGAACTAGTGCACCTATATTTGGTGTGTTGGGGACACAAGAGACTTCTTGTATCTTGATTGCAGGTTGCTTGAGAGGGGATACCTTCCACTTCCTCCCTGAGTTCGATAAACCTTGGTTGATCCACTTAAGGGAAACTTGTTGCTGCTTTACAAACCTCTGCACTTGGAGGCCCAACAACTGTCTACAAGAATAGAAGTGCGTAGACATCATTCATCTCATTATATCATTCTCTCTCTACACCTGAAATTTTTCCTCCATACAAAACTTCACGCAATCTTCATTAGCAACATTAGTGTATTCAAAAGATAATAGACCTTTGGGTTTAGCTTTAGAAAAAAAAACTTTTCACTAAAAACACAAGCTACTGTAGCAACTTCCTTTAAAAAGCTCAATTCCCCAAAATAGAACTCAAAAAGAAATCAATAAGAAGCAAATACAAATAATGGCAGAAATTTGTCAAAACAGACCAGCAGGTAAAAATCGATTTTTTTCAAAGATCTTATGTTGCTCAAATCAAAAAGTGTTGAACTAACGAAAGTTAGCTAACATACTGGGGGATTTATTCATCAATTTTCAGCTCAATCCGACTTACAGAGACTCCTCACGAATTTTATGGTGGAGGACAGAAATCTGTTTCGGGATAGCAACTCCCCAAATCTTACTTCCCTCTCATTAGAGGTCATTCTAGGCACAAAAAGCAAAAAAAGGATAAGGAGAGGTCATTACTGAAGTAATAACTTCCAAGACTCAATAAAACTCTTGGGTTATCTTCCAACAAGTACTTTTCTTTAACGCCTTTAAGTTAGGCACAAGAAGGAAGAAATCAAGTATTTTCAAATGAAGAAGCATTAACATCAAACCTTGCTTTCAAATGAGGAGCAAAAAGTGAAGGGGTTTGTAGCATGGAAAACAAAAAATTTCTACCGCATGAACACACAATCAAGATCTAATCTATGATCAAGCCAAGATCTATCTACTAGATTGTAGCAACGAGTCGATAGATTACTAACCCTCGAAGATCCAAAGCGGTTAACGAGAGCAGATTCTCGTGGATGATGTAGTTGTACACTTCCGATCTCAAGATCGCGTAGACGATCCTTCCGATGCTGCGTTCCGGTAGCGCTCCCGCAGTCGGTCACACGTTCAGTACTCGATGAAGACCTTCCTCTCCCTTGTTCCAGCAGGCAGCAGAGGTTGTAGCACTCTCCTCACGATTCCGGCAGCACGACGGCGTGGTACCAGAAGTAGAGGGGAGATCTCGCAGGGCTTCGCCTTAAGCCGGAGCAAGTATGGTGGAGTATGAGAGAGTGCCTTGGCGATATAGGGTTTAGAAGCACCAAGGGGAGCTTGGCCGGCGGCTAGGGCTTGGAGAAGCCCCAACTCGGCGAGTTGGAGGAACCCTAGGTGGCGGCAGCGACTTGGAGGAGGCCGGCGGCTAGCGCTAGGGTTTTGGGTGTGAGGGGTACGGGCGCCCTACCCCTCCTTATATAGGTGGAGGGTGGCCGGTTGGGAGGAGGGAGTCCTCCCCCAACTCGGCCTCCTTGGCCGGCGGGTGGAGGGAGGGGAACTCCTCCCCAAGTAGGTTTCCTACTCTCCCTCCACCAAGCAAACTTGCCGTTTGACTTTTTCAAATTGGTGTTTGACTTTCAAACTAGGATTTGATTTCTCCTTTTATTTTGCCCAGCCAAGTGACCTAGTACATGATGCAACCATTCCATATTGTCATGACACATCCATGTACCCTTCCCCTCCAGAGTGCCGGACCTTCCAAACCCTTCTAGAACATTCCTGGTGAAAACACCGGAATCATTTACAAACTCCAAAACAGGACTTTCCTTATATGAATCTTATTCTCTGGACCATTTCGGATCTCCTCGTGATATCCCGGATCCCATCCGAGACTCCGAACAACATTCGGTCTCTTACTCATCATTCCATAACTACTCAACAACATCGAATCCTTAAGTGTGTCTCCCTACGGTTCGTGAATTATGCGGACATGATCGAGACACTTCTCCAATCAATAACCAATAGAGGAATCTGGAAATTCATATGGCTCCCACATATTTATCTGATTACTTTGCGATCGAATGAACCACTTACATACGATACCAATTTCCCTTTGTCTCACGATAGTTTACTTATCCGAGGTTTTAATCGTCGGTATCTCTGCATACCTAGTTCAACCTCGTTACCGATAAGTACTCTTTTCTCGTTCCCATGATATGTGATCCCTTGTGATCCAGTCACATGCTTGCAAGCTAATTGTATGCCATTCCACCGAGAGGGCCCAGAGTATATCTATTCGTCATATGGATGGACAAATCCCACTCTTGATCCATGTGCCTCAACCCATACTTTCCGAACACTCAATGCCACCTTTATAGCCACCCAGTTACGGTGTGGTGTTTGATGTCATCAAAGCATCCTTCCGGTGATGGTGATTAACATGATCTCATAGTCGAAGGAATTAGGTTACTATGTATCAGAAAGCTTATAGCAAATGAACTATATTAAATGACTTGATCTTTATGCTACGCTTAACTATAGGAGTATGTCCATCACATCATTCTCCTAATGATATGATCTTGTTGTTAATAAAATCTCTATGTTCATGATCAGGAAACCATGATCATATATTAACCAACAAGCTAGTTTAACAAGAGGCTTTACTAGGGACTCTTTTATGTTTAAAAATCACACAAGTATTAATGTTTCCGGTTAATACAATTATAGCATGGTATGTAAACATTTATCATAAGTATGAAGATATGATAATAACCACTTTATTATTGCCTCTTGGGCATATCTCCAACAAAAAATAACTTCTCTCTTCTCATAGGGAAGTGTTCAATATCTTTCTTGAATGGAAATTGATATTTACACTACTAGGAAAACGGCTATAGGTAATCAGCACATCCGTGGCTCACATGGTTGAAGTGTCCCACGGCTAAAACAGGCGTGGCTCACCTGTGGGCAGTGCCCTACTAATAACTAGAACAACCGTGGCGCACATGACTATAGTGCGCCACAGATGTGTGTGGGACAGGGCCCTGTTGGCCGCATGCCAAACATCTGTAGAGCACTATAGTCATGTGCGCCACGGTTGTTAGTATCATCTGTGGCGCACATGGGGGTGGTGCACTACGCCTAAGCGCATGCCCCCCTCTGCTCTGAAACAACCACAAACTTCTGTGGCGCACTCGGCCTAGTGCGCCACAGGGAGTAGGAGCATCCGTGGCGCACATGGCATAGTGCGCCACAGATGTTTGTACTCCCTGTGGCGCACTAGGGCCGTGTGCGCCACGGATGTGTCGATTTCTTTAGGACAGCACTTTATGTGCACATGTGTGACCACACATCCACCACCCCACACTTCACTTTCCCCTTCTTCTTCCTCCTTAGATCTAGTCGGGATCTTCTCCTTCCCACCTCAATTTCTCCACACATTCACCATCTTTAGCATGTAAAACTTGCTTTGGATGTTACATAAGTAATAGAGGAGGTCTCCGGTCTCTCATCTATCCTTCTCCGGTCGACGCGCGCACCTCTCCTTTCCATCTTTCTCGTGATCGGTCTCTCATCTCGGTAAGTTGTCCATATAAGGATGTGTTCATGTGTATATGGATGATGTGCTCATATGTATGTAGATGATCGATGCTCATGATGTGTGTATGTGGAGAGGATCGATGGTCATATGTGTGTGTATATGGAGAGTATCGATGATGCTCATGCATGTGTGTATGGAGAGGATAATGATACGTTTATGTGTGTATGGATCGGTCTCTCTCTCTCTCTCTCTTGTGTTTGTATGTGAACAAGTTGCCATTTGTTTTGCCAAAATGTTGATTCATTTCCATTTTGGCAAGATTTTGGCATTTCGCAAAGGTCCTAATTTTAGGATAGGTCATGCCGAAATTTTCTATCAACCATTGCATGCATGCATTCATTATGTGGTTCTAATAGACTTCAAAATTGTACCGTGTACACCGTGCAGGCAAAAATGGTCCGCATAATGAGCGAAGGCATTGTGGCTAGATTTTTGAAATGTGCGACGGCCGACATGATACGAAATAACAAGACGGATATAAGATGTCCGTGCAGAAGATGCAAACTCAACTGGGTGATCGACCCAGATTCCGGGAATCTGCAGGCGCACCTGCTCCGCCATGGTTTCATGGATGGATACACTCGTTGGATAAGCGATGACGTAGATGATGGAGATGGTGAAGGTGGCCAACATGACGATGATCATCATCACGGCGAGAACGGGCGAGATGATGAAGAGTCTCCTGGAGATGGTGAAGGTGCGGAAGCAGACCGGGATGATGATGATCTAGATGCCGGAGGAGCAGACAACGATGGAACAACGTCAGGCTGGGTGCGGGACCCTTATGTGCAAGAGCTGCTTCTCAAGCAGACGAGTAACGCCAGGGCTGCCGCTAGAGAGAAAGCCAAGCTTGCGCAACTTGAGAAAGACGCGGTTACTCCATTGTATGAAGGATGCAGGCCCGATGATACCCGGTTGAATGTAACGCTCAAGGCTATGGAGATGAAGGCAAAGCACAAATTGAGCGACGCAAGCTTCGATGATATGATGGCATTCTGGCACGATCGTCTCCCGGAGGGGAACACATGTCCAACTAGTATCGAGGATGCCAAGAAAATCGTCTGTCCTCTCGATCTACCGCACGTTAGATATCACATATGCATCAACGATTGCATCATTTATCAGGGCGAGGACGCGGAGAAAACCACATGTCCAGTGTGCGGCGTGAGTCGATACAAGAAAGGGAAGAAAGCACCTCGAAAAGTGGTATGGTACTTTCCTATCACTCCTCGTCTACAGCGCTATTTCGCGGACCCTAAGGAAGCGAAGCTCATGCGATGGCATGCGGAAAGGAAGAAGCCAGGAGATGATGATGACCCCGAAAAGGATGAGCTGCTGACGCACCCTTCAGATGCTAGCCAGTGGAAAGCATTGGACCTCGAATTCCCAGAATTTCGGTGGAGATTCGAGGAACATCAGGCTTGTTGCAAGCACCGATGTACTCAATCCGTTCGGTAGCCAGAGCAGCACGCACAACACTTGGCCCGTGTTTGTATGGATGTACAACCTACCTCCATGGTTGTGCATGAAGAAGAAGTACATACAAATGAGTATGCTAATTCAAGGGCCGAAACAACCTGGTACCGACATCAATCTGTATCTCGGGTTGTTGAAAGAGGAGCTAGCCACGTTATGGGAATCTGGAGCCAATACTTACGACGCCGTCGCACAAGATTATTTCACTAGGAGAGCCGCGTTGGTCACTACGGTGCAAGACTATCCAGGTTGCGGGTATATCTCGGGGCAGGTTATCCAAGGATTCTGCGCATGCGTTAGGTGCATGGATAACACAAGCTATCTCCAACTAGAGAAAGATCCAGGGTCATCGAAAACCGTGTTCATGGCGCACCGGAGGTGGCTCGGCAAGAATGATCCATGGAGAAAACGTGGAGACCTGTTCGATGGCAAATCAGAGACCCGAGGAATCCCAGAGCGTAGGAGCAGCGAAGAAGTGGAAGAGTTGCTGAAAAACTGGAAAGATTGTCCTAAGCCAGGAAAGAAGCAAAAGAGGCAGCAACAAGACAAGCCGCTGATGAAGGTATGGAAAACAAGGTCTGTTTTCTGGGAGTTGCCATACTGGAAGTTTCTCCGCATGCCTCATAGCCTCGACATCATGCATATCACGAAAAACGTGTGCGAGAGTCTGGTCGCCACCATAATCAACATGCCAGATAGGACGAAAGATGGTCCGAAAGCAAGGCACGACCTGATATGCTTGGGTATCCGGAAGGAGCTTCACGGAGGACGCACTACTCCTGATGATCAGGAAGATGACGATGATCATGAGTCGGAGACGACACAAGGTCGTCGGAAGGGTAAAAAGTTCAAGAAGAACGAATATTACTGCCCTCCTTCTTGCTTCACTCTAAGCCAGGATGAGATCAAATAGTTTTTCAAGTGCATTCTAGGAGTCAAATTTCCTTATGGCTACGCGGGCAAGATAAGCAGATACCTAGACGAGGCGAAGCAGAGGTTCAGTGGCATGAAGTCTCACGACTGTGCCGTGCTAATGACGCAGGTACTTTTGGTCGCACTAAGAGGGATAATGGACGAGCACGTCCGTGAAACGTTATTTGGCCTATGCAAGTTTTTCGACGTCATCTCTAGGAAGTCGATTGGCTTGAATCAGCTCGGAAGGCTACAGGAGGAGATCGTGGTGATACTATGTGAGCTTGAGGTCTACTTCCCACCCGCATTCTTCGACATTATGGTGCATCTGCTGGTCCATGTCGTGGAGGACATCGTACAACTCGGGCCGATGTTCCTCCGCAGCATGATGGCGTTCGAAAGGATGAACGGACACATCAAAGGATACGTTCGCAACAAGTCCCGTCCAGATGGAAGCATAGCCAAGGGCTTTCTGGACGAACAGTGCATCTCTTTCTGCACGAATTATCTAGACATCGAGAACCCTGTCGGTCTTCCCGTCAACAGACACCTTGGCAAGCTCGACGGATCTGGTCACCGAGAGGGTCGTCGCATACTGCATGCAGACTTCGATTTTCGACGCGCAGACTTTGATCGAGCAAACCTCGTCGCGCTACAGCATTTAGAACTGGTCGATCCTTGGGTACAGAAGCACAAAAGGTTAATCGAGAAGAAGTACAGTGACCGGGGCATACAGAGGACGCAGGGAGAAATAATCAAAGAGCACAACTCAGATTTCACGCGTTGGTTTAGGCAAACGCTCCTTGATAATCCCCCGCGCTCGCATTCTTCTGACACGGAAAAGATCATATTCACCTTGTCGCAGGGACCGATGCAAAACCTGGTGACCTATCAGGCGTATGATATCAACGGCTACACATTCTACACGGAGGAAAAGGACAACAAGTGTGATTGTCAGAACTCAGGCGTAACGTCGGAATTCTACACCGATGACAACGTGAAGGAAAGATTCTACGGAAGAATCGAGGAGATTTGGGAGCTCGACTACTGTGGAGAAAAGGTGCCGATGTTCCGTGTCAAATGGGCAAAGAGCGTCGAAAGAGAAGGCCGGTATTTCACAACCATGGTTATACCCGAAGCAGCCAAATCCAAGACCGCCGGTGCAAACATGGCCGCGAAAAATGAACCGTGGGTACTGGCTACCAAAGTGGACCAATGTTTTTTCATTACCGACCCGACAAAACCTAGCCGTGTTGTCGTGAGGAGAGGAAAAAGAAACATCATCGGAATGGATGGAGTCGCCAACGAGCAAGACTTCGACCAGTACGGCGATCCAAAGATTGAAGATGACGACGACTACGATGCAGCAACATACATCACAAGAAGAAAAAGGACAACCCTACCCAAAAAAGGTAGCCCGTTCGAAAGAAGAAACATTAAAGTGCCGGGGCTAAATTATTTAACCGCGACAAAGAAGGGAAAAAAGATTGTAAAACGCTAGCTCAAAAAATATTGTAAACGCGTGGTCGAAAAAGATTGTAATATTCATGGACAAAGTATTATGACATATTTGAAGCATATTTAATTTGTACCACTTTTATGACATATATTATCACTTTTGGGCATTTTTGGAATATATAAAAGTATTTTAAAAACAAAACAAAACTTTTGTAGCATATATCACCACTTTTGGGCATTTTTTTGAACATTTAAAAGTATTTTTAAAATAAAAATAAAAAATGTGGGCACCAGGATTCGAACCTGGGTGCTAACAGGTTTAGAATAGACCAGTGGGCGGAACCAGTGGGGTAAGGCAGTGCTATGTTAGCAAAGGGGGTGGCAGCCCTCTTATCTGACTAGTCCTACCCACTTAGGCGTAGCGCACCCTGGCCAAGTGTGCTACGGATAACCGTAGCGCACTTGGCCAGGGTGCGCACTTGGCCAGGGTGCGCTACGCCTAAGTGGGTATGACTAGTCAACAACTCGCCACGTCGTTGTCCCTACCCATCCCCATCGTCCACCGCCGCATATCCCCATCGTGTCCACCGCCGCCTCAGCCGCATCTCCACCGCCGCGTCCGCATTGACGCCACCGCCGCCGCATCCCAGCCACGCCAGGAGGAGGAGGCCACCTCGCCCGTGCGCTCGAGGAGGAGGCCGTGCGCTCGAGGAGGAGGAGCCCGCGCGCCCGTCGCTCGAGGAGGAGGAGCCCGCCGCCGCACACGCACCATCGCTCGAGGAGGAGGAGGCCGCTGCTGCTCGAGGAGGAGGCCGTGCGCTCGAGGAGGAGGAGCCCGCGCGCCCGTCGCTCGAGGAGGAGGAGCCCGCCGCCGCACACGCACCATCGCTCGAGGAGGAGGAGGCCGCTGCTTCTCGAGGAGGAGGAGGCCGTGGAGGAGCCCGTCGTCGTCCTCATATTAGAGGTGAGCCTCGCCCCTCCCCTCTCTCCCTCTCTCGCCTCTCTCTGCATCCATTCCTGGATTGGGCCATGGATTAGGGTTATGGTTCAGAGGATTAGCAGTAGTGTTAGGTTAGCAGCAGTGTTAGCAGCAGTGTTAGCAGTAGTGTTAGGTTAGCAGTAGTGTTAGCAGTAGTGTAGTGTTAGCAGTAGTGTTAGAAGTAGTGCTAGTGCTAGTAGTAGTGTTAGGGTAGCAGTAGTGTTAGGTTCAGAGGATTAGGGTAGCAGTAGTGTTACCAGCAACTAGAAAATAGTGTTTTCAAAGTTTAAATGTTTTCAAAGTTTAAATGTTAGGTTCAGAGGATTAGGTTCAGAGGATTAGGAAATTTAAATGTTTTCAAAGTTGCCAGCAAGAAGATAGTGTACATAATAGAAATCAGAACTTTTTGTTTACATGTTCAGAACTTTTCTAGTTCATGCTATTTTTGGATGGAGATCGAACAATAATTCCTTCTGTGTAGATATCTGTGTTGAAATAATATTTGTATCGTGCTATGTTGATGATTTCGGTTGTGTGACATCATGAACTGTACAAAGAAATAAATGATCTTTCATTTTTTTTGTACCTGACCACTCTTATGATATCATCTCATCTGATCAGGAGTGACCTCTTCTAATATCACCATGTGAATGTAGAGCTGTTCTTATTACTCTCTGTGTCACTCAGATTCAAAGCGACTTGTAGATTTTGATATGGATTTGGTGTTTGGTCCTGACCTAATACATGAGCATACTTATGACTGACTTGCAGATTTTGCATATCTTAACTAATAGTCCTCTTATGTAGCTGATATTGTGTATAGCAATCTAGTCACCACTCACCAACATCATACAACTTGGAATATGAGTAACTTACAACTAAGACCTATGCTATGAATTTCATCAGACCATATAGATAATTGAAGTAATGATCTTGCTGTCATCACTTGGTCATTTCAAATGCAGTAATGATCTTGCTGTCATCACTTGGTTATTTCAAATGCAGTAATGATCATGCAAGGAATGGTTTTTAGTTACACCTCACAGGAATGCTGTCATCACTTGGTCATTCGCTTGCTGTCACTTGCTGTAATGATCTTCTAGTATAGAACTTGGTCATTTGTTGTATTCTCATTTGCTTGCTGTCACTTGCTTAAATTGATAACAAAAGTATATATGGTTGTGGCACTGTGCTGGGACTGGATGGATGTGGTTGTGAAATGGTTTGTGCTTGTATATGAAGCACTTTATTATGTCGTGTATGCAGGTTCTTGAATGAAATGAGTCCCGATTTTTGCCGGAATGTTGATTAACTTCCGTTTCGGCAGAAATCGGGCACTCCTAGTTTAAGAAAATTAGCAAAGGTCATGCCGGATTTTTCCGTGCATTTAACCAATTATTTGTTTTTATTAGTGCAAAGATGTGTGACAACGACGAGGCTGGATGTTCTAAGCGCATCAGCGCTGAAGGAGAACTCAGACCTCCGAATAAACAATTGACATTCTGGGAGGCGGCCCAGCGTCTAGAAGACGATGAAGAATACCATCCCTAGGAGAGCGAGGATGATGAGATGGAAGACGCGGAGGAAGAAGCCGAAGGAACGGCGGACGATGAAACCACTGATGGCGGCGAGGGCACACGGAGTGGTAGCAACCCTCCTAAGAAGAAGAAGAAGAAGAAGAAGCCGAAGGACCGGCGCCCGAACACGGTCGACACGGTCAGGGAGGAAATTACTGAAGTGAGCCCATCAGGGGTTCCTTTGGAGCCCGCCCTTGTCGTCAAAGGGTACGGTGGGCAAGTGGCGGCGATCACCCGGACAACCATCTCGATCAACACCGAGAATCTCTGGCATAAAGATAATGGCCACTTGCGCACACTCCTCTTCGAGAAGCTGCACGCAAGATACAAGTTCCCCGCTAAGTATCAGAACACAAATTATCATGGGAACGAAGTAAACAAATCCGCCCTCACAAAGATGAGCACCGCCCTGGCCAGCTGGAGAACCCGGATAAAGAAGAAGATCTATAAAGAAGGCAAAAGTCTTGAGGAGATCCAGAAGATTGACCCGCAGATCACCGAAGATCAGTTCCGGGAGTTCAAGGAGAGGTGTGAATCCGAAAGAGCCCTGGCCAATAGTAATCGGGGAAAGGTGCTGCAGGCGATGAATATAGGTCATCACCATCTCGGATCTGGTGGATACAGAACCGCGGAGGCCAAATGGAATAAGGAGGACGAAGAGTATAGATCCAAGGGGATAGAAAACCCCTTTGCTAAATTCGAACCCGGGCAGGTTTGAAACTTCATCAGGGCCCGTTACCATGTGGACCCAAAAACCAAACAACTCACCGCGGATCCTGCGGTGAAGGGCCGTGCCCGATTCCAAGCATGGTCAGCAGCCACTTGAACAACGCGACGCCGACGAATCAGGCGAACTACGTGTTCGTGACTCCGCCCGCTAGCACCGCGGCACCGCAAGTGTTGGTGACTCCCCCTGCTATCACCGCGGCGCCGGAGTACATGTTGGTGCCCCCCTGCCATCGTCGCGGTGACACCGGAGCTCCAAGCACCCGTCGATAGGGAGAATACATCGGCGGCCAGCACCGCGCCATCAAGCAGCCCTTCCGGCTCTTGCACGCCCGTCGCCGTATGCGGTGCGTCGACATTAGCCGATCTCGACGCCATCATGGTAAACAAATTGCTTTAATTACCGCCTTTCATGCCATCTATTACTCTTATGGCATCTCGCTCTGACGACGCCGTACATGTTTTCCGCAGACGGATGTTCCTTGCACTCTCTTATGCTACGTGAACAACGAGCTGAGGGATGTTGCCAAGGGTACCATCGTTCAACCCTTGCAGCGCACGTTCCACTCAAAGCCGATGCCAGATAGCGTGCACAGGGTTAAAATTAGTCGGGTGCTAAGGGGCTGCGACGACCTGGAACCTCCCATTCAACCCCTAGGAGCGGATGAAGAAGAGCCGTCTGTCCTCAGAAGTTGCTTTGGCTTATTCTTGCTATGGCCAAAGAGCATGATCCGTTTGGGGACGGCGGGGGCCATCACGCCACAGACAACAACACCGCCTATCGTGCCAGCGACAAGGGGTGGCAAGGCCCCCTTACCGCCCTCGTCGTCACCTCCACGCAGTGGGTCGGATGATCATGTTGATGATATGCACATGGCGCAGGATCCGGCCGAGGACGACGAAGACTGGAATGATCACTTCTTCAGCACTCAGTTTGGCAACGAAGAAGACCTAGCTGGTGGCCCCATAGAGAAAGCCACTATCACCAAGCGTCTGTTTGGTTCTCAGGAGACGCCTCCAGCTTGCGCCTTTACAGAGCCAGCTGATACAACCAAGCGGCCCTTTATTCTAAGCCCTGACACACTACATAGGGCGGCCGGTGCTCAGATTGCGGTGCCTGCCCGCTCTCCAAAAGGAAAAAAGGGCAGGAAAAGAAAATCTAGCAGCTCGAGCCAGCCGGTGGCGTCAACAACTGCGAATCCGATCAGGTTTCGGGACGGGCATCAAGACCCGAGGGAATTATGAGGAGGATTCATGTGGCGGGTGAGCCCATGCTACCTAAGAATTTGCGGAAGCTCGCCAGTTCGGAACTGCAGAGTGTGCATGACGGCGTGCTGACGATAGAGAGACGCCTTCTATCGGAGAAAGATCCCTCGCACCCGGTATTCGTGGTTAAGGTGCCACCAGGCTTGGGCTTCGTCGACAATGCCCCTGCGGATCTGTTCTTCCTGCGGTTCGATGACATCTTCAATATGTTCCACCTATACCCGCTGCACTATACCATGGTCCGTCTGTTTTCTCTCAGCCTGGCCATGCAGATCATTAGAGAGAACACACCGGGCATCGCTATAGTGGACCCCTACTACATGCGTGACGACTGCTTGGGTTCCCCCGCCGAACGACGTATCGTGGCCTCGTACCTAAAAAGAATCCTCGTGGCAAACAAGACAAAGGAATACATTCTCGTGCCTTACTTTCCCGAGTAAGTCGTTATTCACTCGCCACCGTCGATTGGCTTTATTAGATCATCATCATTCTTTTTCCAACACATTCCATTTGAATTTTTTGTGCAGAGATGAACACTGCACGCTCATCTCCTTATCGCCGAAGCATTCCCACGCCACGTATTTCGACTCGGGGAGTCTAGAAAAGAAGAAAAACTACGACAAGATCAAGGAAGTTCTGGATGATGCTCTCACTGGCTTTGCCTCGATGGAAGGCACCACCTTCGTGTGTACGAAGGTCAAGTTTGGCAGGCACGTCTTCAACCACGTAACGGAGTTCCCCTGCGTGAAGCAGCCGGAAAACAGTAAGAAGGAAGCCTACTACGCACTCCATCACATGAGGGCGTTCCTACTTGACCAGCAAAATTCTACGCTGCCAGATCATCTCAAACAGTGGGCCGAAGCAAAGGCCAAGATCAATGATTCGGATATTAGACAAGAGATGTATCGCATCCAGCAGCAGTTTGGGTAATCATCTTTCGTGATGTCATGACTTCGGGGGGATCTTCTACGGAGGAAATATCCCGAATAACCGTGACATAGAAGATCGCCTAGAGATGCAGGGTGACTATAGGAAGTTCATGACGAGACAGGGCGTCCTCCCGTTTCCTAAGCCGAGCCAGAAGGCTTGATGTTGGCCTAGTTGTAGTTACAAACTATAGATGAACTATGTGTGTGTGTGGACGACAAGTGAACTTATTTTGCTTATTATTATTATATATCAATCAATGCTTGGTTTTTTTGCTTACTCTTTGGTCCTTTGCTCAATTTGGTCCTTCTTTTTTTCCTTACTCTTTTTTCGAGAATAATACCGATGATTGAAATGTCGTGGCACACTATATATGTGAATGTTCTACGATGGGATTATACGCCAGGTGTTGTGCATCCTACTTGGCGTACGGTTCCATCATAGCATATTCCTGTGTCCAACGACCTATGTATATACATGAGGCATGCTTTTTGAGTTACTTTGGTCTTTTTCGAGAATAATGCCGATGATTGAAATGTCGTGGCACACTATATATGTGAATGTGCTACGATGGGATTGTACGCCTTGTGCTATGCACAAGTCCAGGTGTTGTGCATCCTACTTGGCGTACAGTTCCATCGTAGCATATTCCTGTGTCGAACGACCTATGTATATATATGAGGCATGCTTTCTGAGTTACTTTGGTCTTTTTCGAGAATAATGCCGATGATTGAAATGTCGTGGCACACTATATGTGAATGTGCTGTGATGGGATTGTTCGCCTTGTGCTATGCACAAGTCCAGGTGTTGTGCATCCTACTTGGCGAACAGTTCCATCGTAGCATATTCCTGTGTCGAACAACCTAGTTATATATGAGGCGTGCTTTTTGAGTTTGGTCTTTTTGATTTAGGAGTACTTTCTATAAGTGTATCTTCATATGTGACTTTAATTATATATGTTTTTTTCAATAGTCGGTTAATTATTATTGTCAACTTATAGATGACGTGGTACGTCGTGTACAAGGGACGGGTTCCCGGAGTCTACGATGATTGGGAAGACTGCCGGAGACAGGTGCACCGTTTCAGCGGCAATAGCTACAAAGGGTACAACACTATGGCGGAGGCGGAAGCTAGATACACGCGCTATCTAGCGGGAGTTAGGACAAGGAACCGGATGGAGACCTGCACCTTCGTCGCGGCGGTGATCATGCTTATCTTCTTTGGTTATTTATTCCGCGTTTGTGTCTAGCTAGCTAGTTTAGATGTCTAGGCGAGCTTCCGATCTCTAACTTGTTCGATCGACACATGTATTCGCATGTCACCAACTACTACTTTGTAACATGATCGAAACAATGTAATTAACTTAGACTATGTATTCATGTATGAGACTTATCTATATGTATTTGTTTCAATCTTGTTTTTCATATTGAGTATTTATATATATAATTGTATATCTTGTATCTGTGTGTGTATATCTGCTGTAATATTGTATATAATCTGTATTGCATATAATCTGGCTCGGAAATTAAAAAAAACAAAAAATACATCTGTGGCGCACATAGTCTACCTTCTGTGGCGCACTACACCTAAAGCGCACTAGGTAGTGCGCCACAGAAGATCCCAGGGGTAGCGCACCATCCCAAACTTCTGTGGCGCACTAGAGGTGCGCTACACCTATCTCTACACAACCGTGGCGCACTAGGCAGTGCGCCACGGCTGAGAGATAGCCGTAGCGCAAGGCCCGTGGCGCACTGCTAGTGCGCCACGGATGGGCATTTCGGGTGCGCCACTAACAGCCTGTTTCCTAGTAGTGTTAATGGTGCCTTCTTTCATATCAATGATGGCACCAACAGTTCTAAGAAAAGGTCTTTCCAAAGTAATAGGACAAGAAGCATTGTATTCAACATCCAAAACATAGAAATCAACAGGGACATAGGCATTATTAACCATAAAAATTACATCATTAACACTCCCCATGAGTTTCTTCTTAGCATTATCATTAAGTGGGACATCCAAATAACAATCTTCGAAAGGTGGCAAATCAAGCATTTCATAAATCTTCCTAGGCATAATAGAGACACTAGAACCAAGATCACATGAAGCTTTGAGATCAAAGTCATTCACTTGCATATTAATAATGGGTTCCCAATTAACTTCTACTTTCGTAGGAATAGAAGCTTTGTATTTTAACTTATCTTCCTTAATCTTAACAAGAGCATCTGTAATGTGTTTGGTGAAAACAACATGCATATCACTAGCATCAGGACTTCTAGAAAGTTTTTGCAGGAACAGAATCACTTCAGATATATTGCAACCATCTATATCAAAATCAAACTTAGAATCACTAACAGTATACTTATTAGGCTTAGACATTGTAGGAGGATGAATAGGGACTTCTTGTGGTTTAGTGGTGATGATGCACACACTATTGTTTCTATCAATTTCAGTTTCCCTTTCCCACTTAGCATGAAGTTCGGCTAACAGTCTAACACTTTCATCAATAGTAACTTGTATGGAATGAGTAGCAGCAAAGGTACTTTCCATTGTTTCAGGTTTAGCAGCCATTTTATTAATCAAAGAGGACTATGCTTCAAACAAAGAGGAAATATTTTTCTCACCACTCAAATTTTTTGACTGTAAACTAGAAATTTCTCTATTCAAATTCTCAAGCTGATGACTAATATTTTTCAAGATAACAGATCGTTCTTCCATAGTTTTAGTGAATATCCTGTTTTGTTCATATTGCATCTGCATAAAGTTTTTATTGAATCTTTCAACTTCTAGAATACTATCTTCACTAGGCATTCCGGATCTACCATGATAAGTATTTCCATTATTAGGAGGATAAGGCCTATAGTTATTACCATAAGTATTGTTGCCAAAATTGTTGTTTATAATGAAGTTCACATCAACTTGCTCTTCTTGAGTAACCAAAGACGCTAAGGGAACATTATTTGGATCTAAAGGAGCTTTCTCATTAACAAGCATAGCCATAATAACATCAATCTTATCACTTAAAAAGGAGGTTTCTTCAACAGAATTTAACTTCTTACCATGTGGAGCTCTCTCAGTGTGCCATTCAGAATAGTTAACCATCATATTATCAAGGTGTTTTGTTGCAGCACCCAAGGTGACAGTCATAAAGGTACCTCCAGCAGCTGAATCCAACAGGTTTATTGAAGAGAAGTTCAAACCTGCATAAAAAGTCTGGATAATCATCCAAGTAGTAAGTCCATGAGTGGGACAATTCTTAACCAAAGATTTCATTCTTTCCCAAGCTTGAGCAACATGTTCATTATCAAGTTGTTTAAATTTCATAATATCACTTCGCATAGATATAATCTTAGCAGGAGGGTAGTACTTTCCAATAAAAGCATCCTTGCACTTAATCCAAGAATCAATACTATTTCTAGGCAAGGATAGCAACCATTCTTTAGATTTTCCTCTCAAGGAGAAAGGAAACATCTTGAGCTTAATAATATCTCCATCTATATCCTTATACTTTTGCATCTCACAAAGTTCAACAAAGCTATTGAGATGGGCAGCAGCATCATCAGAACTAGCAACAGAAAATTGTTCTCTCATCACAAGATTCAACAAAGCAGGCTTAATTTCATAAAAGGTAGCATCGGAAGCAGGTGGAGCAATAGGAGTGCTAAGGAAATCATTGTTGTTTGTGCTAGTGAAGTCACACAACTTGGTGTTCTCAGCACAGTTCATTTTGGCAAAAGTGGAGCAAGCCAAAAACAGCAGCAGCAGCTAGAGTAGGAACTAATTTTTTTGTGTTTTTGATAGAAGAAAGTAAACCAAACTAAACTAATTTTTTTGAGGTTTTTGATAAAAAGAGGCAAACAAAACCAAGCAAAAGAAACTAAGCAAACTAAAAACAAAGTAAAGAAAAAGGTTGAGGAGGACTCCCCTTGTGAAGACGTCCTTAGCCTCCCAGGCAACAGCGCCAGAAAGTCTTGATGCGTGTTGACGCCCCGTTGGGAAACCCCAAGAGCAAGGTATAATGCAGCACAGCAACAAGTTTTCCCTTAGTAAGAAACCGAGGTTATCAAACCAGTAGGAGGAAGGAAACGCCTCAAAGGTGTTGCAAGCAACATGGAAACCTGTACAACACAAACTTAAGACTTTGCCCCAACTAACAATGAGGTTGTCAATCTCATCGGTTGCTGTAACAAAGGATTAACTGTATGGTGTGGAAGGTGATGATGGTTTGCAGCAAGTAAACATTAACAATGGAAGATGTATCAATTGTAAAGTTTGGACCGGGGTCCATAGTTCACTAGAGGTGTTCTCCTTAGATAAACAAACATGGCATTCTGGATAAACAAATTATATCAGGGCAATTGACATGACTGAGCAAGGCATAACAATGCAATACTAGACAAAAATATCCTATGAGATTCGATTGGGCAATACAACAAGATACATATACCGCCATCCAACTGCATCTATGACTAGAAGTCCACCTTTGGGTTATCATCCGACCCCCTCCAATATTAAGTTGCACGCAACAGACAACTGCTTTAAGCAAAGTGTGTAAGGTAAACAATCCACTTGTTCCATGAATAAGAGACCGTTGTTTTGTCTCTAGTGGCAACATCACATCTACAATCGTAGATATTTCTGTCACTTCCCTTGATTAAGTAGATACATGAACCCACTATCGAGCATAAATACCCCCTCTTGGAGTCACTAGCAACTACTTGGCCAAGATAGCTACTAACAACGGAGAGCATGCAAGATCACAAATGACACAGACATGATAGAATCAATAAGACAAAACCATTAATCAATTTGACATAGTAATCTCAATATCTATCGGATCCCCGCAAACACAACATGCATGATTACAAATAGATGAGATCTTGATCATGAACTGAGCTCACAAGATCTAGAAATGAAAGCACAAGGTGGAGATACAACCATCTAGATACTACATGGACCCGTAGTCCAAGGTAGAACTACTCACACTTCATACCGGAGGCTGGCATGATGAAAAAGAAGGACTCCAGGATGATCTCCCCTCCGACAGGGTGCCGGGAAGAGCTTTAGATCCTCCGATCTAGGGACGATGGTGGTGGCGGCTATAGACGGTTTTGTGGAATTTTGATCGGGTACTTAGAGTTTAGGCGTCAGGGGCTTCTTATAGGCAAAGAGGTGAGGCAGGGGGGCACCAGGGCGGCTGCACCCCCCAGGCGCGGGGTGGGCCCACCCACGCGGCCAGGAGGTGTGGCCCCCTGATGGGTCTCCTCCGTCTCGTACTCCGGCTTCGTGTTTCCCACGACAAAATATTGACTTTAGCTTTTGTCCCATCCAATTCCGAGAATATTGATTTTCTGCCTTTCTGGAACTAAAAACAGAAGAAAACAGTCAACTGGCACTGTGTCATCTTGTTAATAGGTTAGTACCAGAAAATATAAAAAAATACCTCAAAGTGTGTACAAAGCAAAGCAAAGTAGACTCTAAACAAGCATGGGACATCAAAAATTATAAATACGTTTCTGATGTATCAAGGCACGGTCCGATGGCCAGGTATGGTTTGAGCTAGTTTAACATCTAATGTCAACGAATCAATCAAATGGATGTTATGTTCAATCCTCGCAAAGAAGCTAGATTATTTTAAATCGCCAAGGACTTCACCGGCCGCCGTCTTCTCCTCACGGAGCTCGCCGGGCTTCTGCTGCTCGAGGGATGGGGTGGATGTAGCCGGAGGAGAGGAGCAAAGGGAAGGGGCAACGGACTGATGGTGCCTCGATGTGGAGGGGAAATTTTTCTCCAGCCATGGCTCCCGACGCCAAGGCCCTCGATACGGTTGAGGCTTGGCGGCGGTAGCGGTCAGGTCGTGAGTGTCTGCCACGATTCCGTACATGCTTCTAGGTGTTCACTTAGAGCATCTCCACTCGTATGCGATTCCCAGGCCCAAAATTAAGTCTAGATTAAGCAAAATAGGTCCTGATGAATCGACTTTTTTGGTCTGGGAATGGCCTGGGAATGACGGCTTCCTAGTCGCGTTCCCAGCGCCGAGCGGCGGGCGTGTGCCAGACACAGGAGGGAGAGGCCGGCGAGGCGTCCGCGGTCGGCAGAGGCGTGCGCGGGGGGAGAGGCCGGCGAAGCCGACATTCTCCCTGATCGCGACGGCGCAGGTTTGCAGCTCGGAGTGCGCTGCCCCCAGCAGATCCCGCGCACCGTCAGCTGCTCCCGCCACGGCGGCACGCGGCCAGGCTCGTAATGCGCCGCCCCCAGCAGCTCGGAGTCGCTGTCGAGCTCGCGGATCTCACCGAAACGGCCCTCCCGCGAGCGGACGGCGAGCCCTGCCTCATCCGCTTCGACGAGAGCCTCGCCTTCGAGCCTGTGGCGTCGATGGATGGCCTCGTCGTCCTCCGCAGGCTCCGCCCGCGCACCCCCTCCTAGGAACGCTACTGGCCGCCAGGAGGCGGGGACAACTGGGCGGAGGAGGGGCCGCGGCTCGGAAGGCGGGCACGGGGTCACGGCGCGGCGTGCAAGCACGGCTCGACGACGACGGAGGCGCCATGGCTAGGTTGAGCTCGGCCGCAGGCGGAGAGGCGCATAGGACGCCGACGGGGTGCTGCTTGGCGATGCAGGCGACATCGCGAGCTTGAGGCGTCGTGGTGGGGAAAAGATTTTCAGCGTCGTGGGACGTGTTGGCGGGTGAGTGGAGGCGGTTTCATCCGAGCGTTTCCGGCTTCCTAGGATCGACCTAGGAAGCTCGGACCTATTTTGGATGAAAATCGACCTAGGAATCCCTCCTAAGAACGCTACTAGAGCGTTTTTTGCAAATCCGAACCAACAAACGTTCTGATAATGGCCTCTTGGAAATGCTAGCGGGGATGCTCTTACCAATTTAAATGGGCATGCCCAATTACAGGGCGAGGTCTTATCAGTAGTGGTTATGTATGCTTTGATGCAACTCCGACTAGAACTGTTCAGTCAGATTGTAACCCATTGTTTTTTTTTAGAAGGAACACATATATTCCATTAGCTAAGAGGCCCGGTGGAATCGCCGGCCGCCAGCACCAAAACAAAGTCAGGTACATCGTCCATCCACAAGTTCAGTCAGATTGTAACCCATTGTTAAGTTAATATAAACCGATGATTTACCTAAAAAACATTGGTTCAAGGATAGGGTCTATTTTGTAATTCATGAAATTCACCAGAAACAATTCAGTTCCATCCAAAAGCGGGGGAAATTCAAGCATTCAAAAATTGGATTAACTCAAATAATTTAAGAAATAAAGGCACAAGTACTTTCAACTGATCACAGGTATATTATCAACCTGATGTTCCTTCCTTCCTAACACTAGGGATATAATAAAAATGAAACAAATACAACAACTAAGTCGACTAGTCCTCTCCTAACTTTCATCATCATCAATGGAGAATGCCATGTCTGGCAGCACATCGAGTGGGCGCTATAATACGAGCCACACATGAGGCTGGAGCCTGGCCAAATTCATCTGACTAAAAACAAAACAAAAAAACCTAAATGGTAGATAGCTTGGGGAGAGCAGAATTATCCAGAACAGCCGAACTGAGCTGCCTGCAGTTCATGATTCTTTTGGCGATGTAGCTGTGTGCGCTCTGAGAAACCACCTGACCAACCGCAACACAGGGTACCCATTCAGGGATCAGAATGAGCAAGAACGCCTCAATCAGCTGCGCTATGATCTGTACGTTCCCTTGGGGCAATTCGAAACCTTCAACCATTTCCAGAGCCACAGAAAGGCTGGTATCTCGGTCTACATGGAACGGGAACTCAGCATTCTTAAAACAACCTGAAAGAATTTGATTTTGTCAGTGCATACTTCAGTATATGTTCAAATTTGATTCACGAAGTTTGGAATGCAATTATTACCACTGGGATCAGGAAATCTTATCACTAATTCGATGTGGTCGGTAACATGCATATCGCCTTTCAGCACGAATTCACCCTTCAATAGCACGAAATTGGCAGACTGCCGTCCATCTTTGGTCACACTCGAGACCAGTGAGACTGAAATTGGAAGCACTGGGATAGACCCATCCTTCTGGAGGAAAGAGTTCTTCAAGAGCTCACTTGCAGTAGGTCTCTCAGCTACTGGAGCTAGACAAACTTCTATAAAAGATCTTACTCCTGCGTCTTCAACCTTGGAAAGAATAGACGGTTTTATACCCTGCAGAAAGGACCAATAAACGAAAATCAGTTCCTGTTTGATGGATAATCTTCAGAGGGGTTGGGTACTTTGGACCACAAAGCACTTACTTGAGAAATTTTCTTATATATGTGGGCCTGTCCTTGACATTCACTGTACGGAAATTCACATGTCATCATTTCCAACATGCACATCCCAAATGAATATATATCCACCAACTCATTGTAATCCCCAGTGAAGAGTTCTGGTGCCATAAACTCTAATGTGCCTGCACGTTTGTTATACAAACAATTGTTGTTAGTACATGCCTTCCAGATAAAGGAAATCCATTCAACGAAATAAACTGCGTGTGCCTTTAGAAGGAGAATAGGTATATTTTCAAAGATGTTAACAGTCAGAAAAACACAATTTCACAGTGAGGATAATGGATAAAAAGGAAACTGCTACCTTTGACACTTTTTGTTTTCTGTTGCTGCAAAATTGTGGCCAAACCGAAGTCGACAATCTTCACTGTTCCATCATTACCGTTTATGAATATGTTGTCACACTTTAAGTCCCTATGTATAACCGCTGGCTCCTGACTGTGAAGATATTCCAGCCCTGTCAATATCTGTATCGCCCAGCGTTTCATAGCCTTAATACCCACTTTCTTGTGATTTTTACGGTACCTGGTTATAGTCTCAAGTTAGAATGACCGTAATGTATTGAACAGAAGGGCGAAAAGAGAGAACTCTATTAAAAAAAATCCAACCCATTCAATAATCTTCACACAATGGCAAACTCTAACATAGTTAATTTACTGAAGTACATAAATGCTCCCCCAGTAGGAAGAGCAAACAGCATAACAGAACGAAGAGTTGCGCTGAAGAAAAGGGACATACTGCCTCAAACTGCCGGAAATGCAGAACTCTGTGATGATGTTAACTGTCTTCTTGTCCTCATCAATCCACGAGGCAAACAACTTCTGAATGTTCTTGTGCCTGAGCGTCTTCAGTAGCTGAATCTCAGTATTCAGTAGAGCCATCTTCTCAGAGGAACCCATGACAGAATCGTCAATCCGTGTTAGGCTCCATGCCACCTCATCACCCTCCAGCTTTGTAGCTATTGGAAAAATCACAATTAAGGAATACACGATGAACAATTGTTAGTGTTACACTACACGTACGGGGATAAATTCCAACCCAAAACCAAACCGAGATATACCCCCCAAAAAACTGAATAGCTTAGTAGCACTATATAGCTCGAAGTATGGAGTATACATTTATTATACTAGTAATGCAGTAAGTCACAACAGATTGGTAAAAAATAAATTTCGTCCGGTACTATGTATGCCATGAATCTGCTAAGGTTTACTCAAGAAAACATGATTTTGATCAATATTATGGCCCGTGCCATCGACATTACGGCAAGGTCGCGCTACATAGAACTAAAATTCAACCACCAGGACCGAATCAAACGCGACGCAAAGTCGCGATCTAGACAAACACACAAATCGATATGAAAAAAACAAACAGTAGATGAGTTCGAATCGATCGAAGGATACACTGTTTTAACGGATCCCGATCCCACGATCTCATCATACTGCACAAGCAGCAATCAGATGAAAACAAAACACGAATTAGATGTCTAATAAAGAACAAGATTACCAGGCAGGGAACGCAGCACCCGCCCCGAGAAATCGAGCAAGGCTAAGCTAGAGCATACGTACCCGGATGAAGCGCCCTGTGGGATCGGCCTCGGCGTACGTCTCCTCGTCCGGTGGCTCCGTCTGCTGCTCCTCCGCCTCCACGGGATCCATCCCTGCTCTCTCGCCCGAGCAGATACGCTAGATTTCCGGAGTTCCAACTGCTTCCCACTGAATCTACCCTTTGAGTTGCGAATTTATGGAAGGGGGTTAGGGGGAGGCAGGCGGCGGGGTGTGCGGGAGTTCGACTCCGAGTCGGGTGCGCGCACACGGTGCGCCGTCGGATCTGGTTTGGATGGGGATCCTCGGTGGGGCTGACCAAGGTTCCGGACGGATCGAGGTTGGCGTGGTTGTTACGGAAGGAGAGGCTCAGTTCCTATCGGGATTCAGTATCTGAAACGGTCAGGACTCTAGTTTCTTTTTTGTTCGTTCAAATTATCGTGTCCCTTCGATCTTGCCAACACCTATCGTAATCCATCTAACAAAACGCCTGTATATATATCGTAATCAAAATTCGACGAAACTAGTATAAAATATGTTATGTCGACATTGTTATTACTTCTTCCGTCTCAAAATAGATGTATTAAATTTGTCAAAATTTCAATAAATCTAAACACTATTTAGTATATAAATTTATCCAAATATAAAAACCTAAGATACCTATTTTAAGAAGGAGTGCTATACTGAAAGATATATGTATACCTTTCATATGTATAAACACTTTGTAAATGCTGGGTCAAAATGACTTTGACCAATTAAGCATGCAAAACTTTGATCAAGGTGATGATGGTACCATATCATAATGATTTCTTCTAAACAAACATCTTGCAGATGACCAGCTAGCGAGGACTCCAAACTACGTCCTTGAAAAAGATCTTCTCACAAGACAAGAGAGAAACCACTTTCCCGCTCGCCCTTGAGGAAGAGTTTTGCCTAAAAGGTGCTATGATGTTGTGTTTCTTCTCTGGAGCTTCTCTCCGACGGTTTATTGGCGGCTCCTTTGTTAACGCGCCGGACCTTATGGCAGTAGCGTTGCCGCTCCGCCGATGCTCTTCCTCTGCGCTGGTGCTCGTCATCGCCTCTCCGCCAAGTGGTCCGTCCCCGATGGCTTGGTGGTGGAGTGTGGTCGAGACCTTCCTCAGATCTCGTCGATGGCGCCGCCTCCGAGGTCGTCGACGTTCGTGGCAGAGATGTCCAGTCCTTGATTGCGTTTTTATTGTTCGTTTTAGGGTGTTTTCTGTATTTGGTGGAGGTCCTTATCTTCGAATGTAGGTCCTTTGCGAGTGTTGTTTGGACCTCCCTGTAATTTGTACCTGCCACGGGGTTTCTTTGCAACAATGAAAAGTTTGGGTATTTTGCACCCTTAATCGTTCAAAAAATGACAAGAGAGAGCTCTTCAAGACTTCAACCAGGAAGGATGGCAAGAGGCAACTACCCATGGTTGGACACTTCCGTGAGGAGAAGACCCTCCTCGAGTGCATATTTCCCTTTGGCTTCTGGCTCAGAACAAAGTCAAGACTGGAGATTGCCATATTTTATTAGCTAAGAGCATCTCTATCAGATACTGTATCAGGTCCCATCTTGCAAAATAATCGTTCGTTTGCGGCGCAAAGCTAAAAAGGTGGTCATTCTAGATACCCTAAACCATACCGCATCCGAAATATTTTTGCGGTTTAGGTCGCTTTCGTGCCATATATTTCCTGTATCGAGGGCTGCGGATGCGGTTCACCGCATCCTGCCTTTCGCTTTGTGCTAGGGACATTTCCTCCCCCGCCGCAATTTTCCGATCTCCTTGTCATCACGCCTCTAGCCTTTCCCCACAGCCTCCATGAACCCTCCCCAACCTCCACCAGTCGATTCCACTGCAGAAGCCCAGCCGACAACCCCTCCCACCATGGATGATGTAGCCCGACCTATGGTTGTTACCACATCATGGTCTCCAACTTACGCCAAGTCGTCATGGTCTCCAGCTTTGTAGTCTTCATGGAAGGTGAAGGAACATTGAAGTGTTGTCAAGTCAATCTTCTCGAGGACGACTATATGGTGAACCCCAGAATCAAGAAGGTCTCTCGACCTCTTCTACTTTGTGATGAGCATGTAGAGTCGAGGACGACTCTTTTTAAAGGGGGGAGATGATGTAGCCCGACCTACGGTCGTTACCACATCATGGTCTCCAACTTACGCCAAGTCGTCATGGACTCCAAAGGTGAATCCGTTCCTCTATGCGAGCCCACTTCCTACCCTATTGAATGGTATGCTACTTCATACTCCGTCACATATGCATGATAGGTTCACACCGATAAGTACGGAGTCAAGGAAGGAAGCCCGGAACATCAAGCCCGACAATACGGAGGCTTGGAAGAGGAGACGGAAGAAGCCACGACTGAACCACCAGAGTCTCCGGCCTACACCGGAGTGTCCGGTCCCGCAACACTGGAGTCTCCGGTCCTGCCACACCGGAGTCTCCGGACCGACCTCCGGACCGACCCTAGCAACCGACCCAGGGACAGTCTGTATGCCCCTCCGGAGACGACACCGGAGACAAACCGAAATCTCCGGCCCAGACCGGAGTCTCCGGCCCAGACCGGAGTCTCCGGCCCACCACACCGGAGTCTCCGGCCTACAAGACGGGCCTGCGCGCCACCAGCTAGGCCTTCAGCCCATGTACCCCTCTAGCTCGTCCAAACCCTAGTTTTATCCCTAAACTACCCCTGTTTATGTGGCTCGCCTATAAATAGAGCCCCCACCCCTTCATGTATCCCTTAGGCATAGATGATAGACTAAAGAAAACCCCCTTGTGTGGAATCTCTAGTTTTGCCTCATCCCCTTTACCAAGGGGACCGACTATCGTCACCAACCTCGATTGGACTTTGCATAACGCATCCATCGTTGAACAAGGCCTTGGAGTTCGGTGTCTCGTCTCCAAGTTGTCAAGACCCTCCCCAAGGTGTTCTTCCCTCTCCGATGTGGATTTGAGGGAGCACGTCGACCGATCTTTCCTTGCGAGGATTCTATCGGACCGGTGTCCGCTGTTCGGGAGCAATCGGCCTTGTATCGTGTGCTTTTTACGTGTGTTCATCGTGTTCTTCGCGAGGTGTGTGTTCGCTTCCGCTACCTTCTCCCTTTCCCCTCGCTTTCCCATCGATTTTACCACGAGATCCGTGAAGATCGGGCCACCCAAGAGGTTAACCCCTCCATCATCTGGTATCAACAGCTTTTGGTTGCCACGGATTTCTCATCGATTTGGTCTTTTCCCCATAAATTCGAAAATTCCACAAAAAATAGCCCCAATTCATGTTTTGGATCGATCTGTGATTTGAGTGAGTTTTGGTACGTTTTGATCCATGGATTACTTGCTAAACTTGTTGATCTACCTTCCCCTGCGTTCCCATGGCCTAATTCCTTGATTTCCCCCATCAATCTGAGGTTTTGGTTTGAGTTTTTCCGCCCAAAACACGCCCTGTTAGAGTTCTGGACGTCCTGGAATCTCCCGGACCGGGGTCTCCGGCCTAGACGGAGTTTCCGGACTTTTTGAGATCCAGACCGGAGTCTCCGGACCTCCAGACCGGAGTCTCCGCCCCTCCCTGCAGACAGAAAAACTGCAGCACGGTTTTGAGCATAACTTTTGCATTTCAACTCGGATTTTGGTGTTATTTAGCTCGTTTCGAAGAGGAGAAGGAGCTCTACATCATCATCCGCTTTGTTAATGCTATATACTCCATCCAAATTCCGTGAGCAAGGCAGAATCCAACAATAAAGGGTGAAGATCGTCGACGAAAGGTATAACATTCCGTGACTTTTCCCCACTTGCATTCCTTTGTGAACCCCACTATCTTTGCAAGAAACAAACACCTATTGAGACTAGTTCCTCTTATGATTGCTTGGGCTATGCACATTTGATACCTTGTAGATTCCGAGCAAATGTTGTGAGCGCTATCTCATATAGTTATCTTGTATAGTTGTTGGCACAAGGAAGGGGCAAGTGAAAAAGAAAAAGAGAAAATAAAAGAAAAAGAGGAAAAATAGAAAAAAAGGAAAAAGAAAAGAGAAAGAAACAAACAAGTGCCTCATAGAATAGGAAGCGCAAGCTCGATGAACATCATATAGGTGGTACTTATTGTGCATATCTTGTAGCCCACCAATTTTGTGCAATCGAACTAGCGTCTCTCCTTGTACTTGTGTGACACGAGCTTAGAGTCTTCGCTAGGTAATAATTTGGTTCTTAGCTCACTTTCTACGTCGCACAAGTCCCATTTATCCTATCGTGTATGTTTCCTTGTACATATTTCCTATCTTGTGGATTGACTTGTTTGCTTTGTGATCATTCTGGTTCTTTACTTGCCATTACAACATCTTGATTTCGGATTGGTTCTTGACATGCCACTTCCCATACCTATCCACCATAGGCCTTGTATGTGTGTGTGTTTTTTGGTTAGTAGTTGGTTTGTGTTCCGCCTGAACTTCACTTTGCTTGGTTTATTGTTCTCAAGTGTGGCACTTGCACGATACTATCTTCCAAGGTAAAGTAAGGTTTGACGTTGCATCCCCAACACCCTGTACCACTTCCATATACAACACTTGCTCTTGTGAATCATGTCTAGGGACTCCGAAACCGAAGATGATATCTATGAAGAATCCATGATGAGCCACCATGACTACGACTCCACAAGTATAGAGGACATGACAGAGCACTACACCGACAACGGCTCCACATGCATGGAAGACATGGAGCATGGCATCAACTATGGCTCCTCAAGCATGGAAGACTTGGAGATCTACATCGACAATGGCTCCACATGCTTGGGTGATATGGAGTACTACACCAACAATTACTCCCCAAGCATGGACGAATTCGAGTGCGACATCGACGATGCCTCGCCGAGCATGGAGGACACGGAGAACTTCATCGACTTTGATGGCTCCCCCATGAGCCATGAAGACTTCCTCCACCGCGCGGAGATGGAAGCCTACTACGCCACGCAAGAGGAGGCGCATCATCAAGAATCCATGACCTTCAAGGCCAAGCGTGCTACACCAAAGGGCACCACGTACTTCGATGATCCACCTCCAAGGCGTCAAGCGCCACCATCGACAAGGCATCAAGTGCCACCACCTAGATGACGTCAAGCTCCACCACCTCCAAGGCGCCAATCTACATTACCTCCAAGGCGCCAAGATCCACCTCCTATCCAAACAAGAGTGGCGTCGAAACATCATATACATCAAGAGGCGCCAAGAAACAAGAATCTTCATCGACAAACATCCTCTCATGAGCATCGACACCATAAAGAGGATATAAGACATCGTCAAAGGCATCTTCGCCATAAAGACGGAGAATTCATGATGAGCACCAACCATAATGCTCAAGCAAGATCAAGAAGGCATCACAAGCACAAGAAGAGTGCCAAGGCAAATGATCACCGTCGTGAGCATCATGTGGATGACCAAGTGCTTCACCAACATCAACCATCGGCAAGGCATGCCAATGACCTCCGTCGACACCATCATAGGGCACCTTCAACTACTCGTGCCACCACCACAATGGAACCAAGAGCAAGCCTTCCTCCACGCCATCAAGCTTCAACGCCTACGCTTGACTTCCACGACCTCGCGAACGAGGAAAATGAAGACCTCTACTTCGCCAAGTTGGCTGAGTTCGGCAAGAGGATGTCTACACTCCAAGATGGAGGAAGCCAAGGCCACATATGTGATGAAGTCGATCCGAGCACCTCTCTTGACAACACCATGATCCTACTTCCACCACTACTACGAGATGGCCACAAGACGGTAGAGCATGGTATTTTCCCTTCGACCATGGAGGAGAGTGATGATGCCCATCTTATGGCATCCAACCTTGAAGGCGACAAGGTCAAGAATGGTGAGCATGGGATTTTCCCTTCACCAAAGGAGGCGCATGGAGTTGAGGAAACCGAGCCTACCCCCATATGCTTGTGTGATAATGTGGTACCAATCCCATGTGAGTAGGAGAGCCACTTAGCCCACTTGAGTGAGAACAAGAGTGAGATGAGTGACTCCACCTTATGTGAGATTGAGTGCTTCCACTTGGAGGGCATGAGTGATACTCCTAGTGAGTTCAGAGTGGTAGTTGATAGGTCAAGTGAGGCCATTTCGATTTCTAACAACTTACCCTCTACCTCTAGTGTGTTATCTTATGTTGTGCTAGGTTCCATGAATGAAGACGCTCCAAGCCATGAAGCAATGATGCCTCGAATGGAGAAGATGTACATGGTGGATGAAGAGGATGCTATGCCATGGCTACATCAAGAAGACGAAGTCGTCCACAAGGAGGCCACTACTTCCACAACACCCACTTCATATGAGAGGTATGAACAAAGTAACAATAAGGGTGTTGATGATGCCATGATCCCACTAGTGGACATGATGAATTGTGAGGATATGCATGCTATGGATGATACTTGTGACATTACATATGCGTCATCCACTTTACCATGTGATGCTTTGCCTTTGCATAATATTGATCATGTGGAATTGTTTGAGTGCGATAACATTGCCATAAACATGCCATGCTATGCATCTTGTGTGTATCCTACAATTGCTTTGGACTTGCCTTGTCATGCTAGTCATTCAATTTCTCCCGTTGCTTGCGATAAGATGAATACTTGCTATTTCACTTGTTTTGCTTGCAAAAATATTGATCATTTGCGTTATAATGAGATGGCCCACATAGCTTTCTCAATTTTTGGAGATTTTGATGATTGCCATGATAAGCATGCTCCCCACTTGCATACTCACCATGCATCTACTTCATACTTGATTGACATTAATGGTGATGTGCACAAGAAGAGATACGTCATGATGGATGATGTATATCTCTACCATGCACACACGTTCTTCCTTTTGTGTATGATGTGTGTAGGTACCCGCACTATCATGTCAACCTCGGTTGAGCACGAGTTGACAAAAATAGCTCTTGAGAGCATCCCACAAGTGAGTTCAAGATCGAACCCAGCTCTGATACCTTTTGCATGCTTTGCATCTTTCATGTTGGCAAATTGCTCTTTCCTATGGTTTGATTGCAAGCATGTTGATGATATTATCTCACCTTGTGACATTCATGTTTCTTCGCTTTTGGATAATGATGCTTTGTGTGTTGCAAAAAAAAGGTTGAACATTTTCTCTTTCCGATGTTTTGTGTGCAACCACAATTCCATTAAGAGCATGTATTGTCATGAGAGCTTCCAAGAATCTCGTCTTGTTGTTGCAACAAACATAAGGACCACTTGCTCTTTCATTTGGTTTGTTTGCAAACATGTCGTTTTTGTTTCCACTTGGGATACTCATATTCCCATGATACTTGATGTTGATGATATGCGTATGACATCCAACATATTGAACAATTTCTCTTTCCAATGGTTGGTTTGCACACATAATGATGTTGCTTTGGATATTTTTCCTCATGTGTTTTTGCCAAATTCTACTATTCTTACATCAAAGATGTTGAATGAAATTTTGATCCAATGCTTTGAGTGCCCCACTACTACGTTATATGGAGTTTTTGAGTTCCCACATTTGGAGGATGTTCGAACGATTTCCATGCACTTTGACCTTGCATATGCATCCCATTTGCTATACTTGAGTTGTGCTAATAGTGTTGTGAACAAGAATGGACATGCCACAAATGACATGCTCCTCTATCACACACAAACATATGTTGCTTGGTCTTTGTTGTGTGTAGGTACAAATGCATACACGTCAACCTCTACCAACCACGTGTTGACAAGAAGAACCGAAGAGAGTTACCTATGTCTACCCTTCATCGAGCTATCTCTACAAGATAAGGTGACTTCCTTCTACTTGAAGACTCATGCAATAACCTTCATGAATTGGCTACGCTTTGAGTGTTGCTTCCCTTTTGTTGTGAGCTTTGTAGGCTTCATGGAAGGTGAAGGAACATTGAAGTGTTGTCAAGACAATCTTCTCGAGGACGACTATATGGTGAACCCCAGGATCAAGAAGGTCTCTCGACCTCTTCTACTTTGTGATGAGCATGTAGAGTCGAGGACGACTCTTTTTGAAGGGGGGGGAGCTGATGTAGCCCGACCTACGGTCGTTACCACATCATGGTCTCCAACTTACGCCAAGTCGTCATGGACTCCAAAGGTGAATCCGTTCCTCTATGCGAGCCCACTTCCTACCCTATTGAATGGTATGCTACTTCATACTCCGTCACATATGCATGATAGGTTCACACCGACAAGTACGGAGTCAAGGGAGGAAGCCCGGAACATCAAGCCCGACAAGACGGAGGCTTGGAAGAGGAGACGGAAGAAGCCACGACTGAACCACCAGAGTCTCCGGCCTACACCGAAGTCTCCGGTCCCGCCACACCGGAGTCTCCGGTCCTGCCACACCGGAGCCTCCGGACCGACCTTAGCAACCGACCCGGGGACAGTCTGTATGCCCCTCCGGAGACGACACCGGAGACAGACCGGAATCTCCGTCCCATACCGTAGTCTCCGGCCCACCACACCGAATTCTCCAGCCTACAAGATGGGCCCACGCGCCGCCAGCTGGCCTTCGGCCCATGTACCCCTCTAGCTCATCCAAACCCTAGTTTTATCCCTAAACTACCCCTGTTTATGTGGCTGGCCTATAAATAGAGCCCCCACCCCTTCGTGTATCCCTTAGGCTTAGATGATAGACTAAAGAAAACCCCCTTGTGTGGAATCTCTAGTTTTGCCTCATCCCCTTTACCAAGGGGACCGACTATCGTCACCAATCTCGATTGGACTTTGCATCATGCATCCATCATTGAACAAGGCCTTGGAGTTCGGTGTCTCATCTCCAAGTTGTCAAGACCCTCCCCAAGGTGGTATTCCCTCTCCGATGTGGATTTGAGGGAGCACGTTGACCGATCTTTCCTTGCGAGGATTCTATCAGACCGGTGGCCGCCGTTTGGGAGCAATCGGCCTTGTATCGTGTGAGTTTTGCGTGTGTTCATCGTGTTCTTCACGAGGTGTGTGTTCGCTTCCGCTACCTTCTCCCTTTCCCCTCGCTTTCCCATCGATTTGACCACGAGACCCGTGGAGATCGGGCCACCCAAGAGGTTAACCCCTCCATCAATGGATGTCGTCTGATACGTCATAAACATATCTATATTTTTTGATGTTCCATGCTTGTTTAGTATCAACTTTGCTTTGCTTTGTCTACACTCTAAGGTATTTTTATACATTTTCTGGGACTAACCTATTAACAAGATGCCATAGTGCCAGTTGCCTGTTTCTGTTGTTTTTGATTTCAGAAAAGCTAGTAAGGAAATATTCTCAGAATTGGACGGGACAAAAGTCAAAGTCAATATTTCATCGAGGAGAACATGGAGTCCAGAGGAGAGATGAAGGGGCGCCACAGGGCGGCCGCACCCCCTAGGCGCGGACCCACCCTAGGCCACGACAGGGCAGGGTGTGGTCCCCCCTGGCCGCCCCTGCCTCGCCTCTTCGCCTATAAAAGCTCTCCAATGCCAAAACCCTAAATATCCAATCAGATCTCCATGAAAAAGTCCGTAGTCGTCACCACCATTCCCTAGATCGGGGGGATCTGAAGCTCTTCCCGGCACCCTGCCGGAGCGGAGAGATCATCCCGGAGGCCTTCTTCATCACCATGCTAGCCTCCGATATGATGTGTGAGTAGTTCACCCTTGGACTATGGGTCCATACAGTAGCTCGATGGTTGTTTCTCCTCCTTTGTGTTATCATGTTTAGATCTTGTGAGCTCCATTCATGATCAATATCATCTATTTGTAACCATACATGTTGTGTTTGCGGGGATCCGATGGATATTGAGATTGCTATGTCAAATTGATTATTGATTCTATCATGTCTTATTGATTATTGATTCTATCATGTCTGTGTTATTTGAGATCTTGTATGCTCTCCGTTGCTAGTAGCTATCTTGGCCAAGTAGATGCTAGTGACTCCAAGAGGGAGTATTTATGCTCGATAGTGGGTTCATGCCTCTATTAAATCTAGGGAAGTGACAGGAATCTCTAAGGTTATAGATGTGATGTTGCTACTAGGGAGAAAACAACAATCTTTTGTTCATGGAACAATTGTATTATTTACTTTACACACATTGCTTAATGTAGTTATCCGTTGCTTGCAACTTAATACTGGAGGGGGTTCGGATGATAACCTGAAGGTGGATTACTAGTCATAGATGCAGTTGGATGGCGGTCTATGTATATTGTTATAATGCCCAATAAAGTCTCATAGGAATCATGAATGTCTAGTATTTGCATTGTTATGCCTTGCTCAGTCCTCTCAATTTCCCCGCTGTAATTTGTTTACCCAACATGTTATTTCTTAAGGAGAACACCTCTAGTGAACCGTGGACCCCGGTCCAATCTTTACCATTGATACATCATATACTATTACTATTTACTTTTCTGCAAGCAACCATTACCTTCCACGCTATACGTTTAATCCTTTGTTTTCAGCAAACCAGTGAGATTGACAACCTCACTGTAAGTTGGGGCAAAGTCTTGAGTTTGTGTTGCGCAGGATTCCAAGTTGCTAGCAACACCTTGAAGTTGTTTCCTTGCTCCTACTGGTTCGATAACCTTGGTTTCATAACTGAGGGAAAATTTGCCGATGTGCTCATCATACCTTCCTCTTGGGGTCTCCCAACGAAGCTCTATATCTGAGCCGCGTCAAGATATTTTCTGGCGCCGTTGCCGGGTAGTTAAGGGCAGTTCACAAGGGGAGTGTTTCACAACCATTCTCTTTACTTTGTTTTTCTTTTTCTTAGTTTATTTTGCTTAGTTTTGCTTGCTTCTTTTTACCAAAAAATACAAAAAAAATAGTTTCGTTTGGTTTTCTTTTTCTTATAAAAAACACACAAAAAATTAGTTCCTACTCTAGTTGCTGCTGCCGTTGGCTTGCTTCACCCTTGCAAAAATAAATTCTGCTGAGAACACTAAGTTGTGTGACTTCACTAGCACCAACAACAATGATTTTCTGAGTACACCTATTGCTACACCTGCTCCTGATGCTACCTTTTATGAAATTAAACCTGCTTTGTTGAATCTTGTTATGAAAGAGCAATTTTCTGGTGCTAGTTCTGATGATGCTACTGCCCACCTCAATAACCTTGTTAAACTTTGTGAGATGCAAAAATATAAGGATGTAGATGGATATATTATTAAGCTAAAGAATGGTTGCTATCCTTGCCTAGAAATAGTATTGATTCTTGGATTAAATGCAAAG
This sequence comes from Avena sativa, assembly GCA_916181665.1. NCBI lineage: Eukaryota > Viridiplantae > Streptophyta > Magnoliopsida > Poales > Poaceae > Avena > Avena sativa. The sequence goes on from OV702296.1 coordinate 228,684,704, forward strand.
ATGTTTTTATTGGAAAATACTATCCTCCTGCTAAGATTATATCTATGAGAAGTGAAATAATGAAATTTAAACAACTTGATAATGAACATGTTGCTCAAGCTTGGGAAAGAATGAAATCTTTGGTAAAGAATTGTCCCACTCATGGACTGACTGCTTGGATGATTATCCAAACTTTTTATGCAGGGTTAAACTTCTCTTCAAGAAATCTGTTGGATTCAGCTGCTGGAGGTACCTTTATGACCATTACTTTGGGTGCTGCAACAAAGCTCCTTGATAATATGATGGTTAATTATTCTGAATGGCTTACTGAGAGATCTCCACATGGTAAGAAGGTAAATTATGTTGAATAAACCTAATCCTTGAGTGATAAAATTGATATTATCATGTCTATGCTTGTTAATGGAAAAGCTCATATTGATCCAAATAATGTTCCTTTAGCCTCTTTGGTTTCTCAAGAAGAGAAAGTTGATGTGAACTTCATTAGAAATAACAATTTCAACAACAATGCCTATAGGAATAATTTTGGTAGTAATAATTATTGGCCTTATCCTCCAAATAATGGTAATACTTATGGAAATTCCTACAACAACAATAGAAGTGCTCCCTCTGAATGTGAAGTCATGCTTAAAGACTTTATTAGTAAAAAAACCACTTTCAACATGACTATGGAGGAAAATATTTTGAATGCTGAGAAAAATATTTCATCTTTGTCTGAAGCGCAATCCTCTTTGATTAATAAGATGGCTGCTAAACCTGAAACCTTGGAAATTACCTTTGCTACTACTCATGCCATACAAGTTACTATTGATGAAAATGTTAGACTATTAGCTAAATTGCATGCTAAGTGGGAAAGAGATGAAGAAATTGCTAGAAACAATAGTATTTTTACTATTGCCACCACCAATATTGATGCTAGTAAACCACAAGAAGTCCCCATTCCTCCTACAACAATGCCTAAACCCAATGAGTCTACTACCTGTGATGCTAAGTTTGATTTTGATCTTGATGGCTGCAATATTTCTGAAGTGATTATGTTCCTACAAAAGCTTGCTAGAAGTCCTAATGCTAGTGCTATGAATATGGCTTTCACCAAACACATTACAGATGCTCTCATTAAAATTAAGGAAGAAAAACTGAAACACAAAGCTTCTATTCCTAGGAAAGTAGAAGATAGTTGGGAACCCATCATTAATATGCAAGTGAATGATTTTGATCTCAAAGCTTCATGTGCCCTTTGTTCTAGTATCTCTATTATGCCTAGAAAGATTTATGAAATGCTTGATTTGCCACCTTTGGAAGATTGCTATTTAGATGTCCCACTTGATGATAATGCTAAGAAGAAACTTATGGGGAGTGTTAATGATGTAATTTTTATGGTTAATAATGCCTATGTCCTTATTGATTTCTATATTTTGGATGTTGAATGCAATTCTTCTTGTCCTATTACTTTGGGAAGACCTTTTCTTAGAACTGTTGGTGCCATTATTGATATGAAAGAATACACCATTAAATATCAATTTCCATTCAAGAAAGGTATTGAACACTTACCTATGAGAAGAGATAAGTTACTTTTTTCTCCTCCTTTGAATGGAAAAATTGATGTTAATGCTTCTTCATTTGAAAATACTTGATTCTTGCTTCTTGTGCCTAACTTAAAGGCGTTAAATAAAAATACTTTTTGGAAGATAACCCAATAGTTTTCTTGAGTCTTGGAAGTTATTACTTCTGTAATAACCTCTCCTTATCCTTTATATTTGATTTTTGTGCCAAGAATAACCTCTAATGAGAGAGAAGTAAGATTTGGGGAAGTTGTTATCCCGAAACAGATTTTTGTGCTTCACTGTAAACTTTCGTGAAAAATCTTTGTATGTCGGATTGAGCTGTAATTTTCTGAGTAAATCCCCCAGGTTGTTAGCTAACTTTTGTTTGTTTAACACTTTTTGATTTGAGCAACAGAAGGTCTTCGAAAAATTGGTTTTTACGTGCTGGTCTGTTTTGACAGATTTCTGCTATTATTTGCATTTGCTTCTTATCGATTTATTTTTGATTTATTTTTGGAAGAATTGATATTTTTAAGGGAATTGGTTCAGTAGCTTGTGTTCTTAATGGAAGTTTTGCTATGTTGAACTAAACCCAAAAGGTTTATTACTTTTGAATGCACTAATGTTGCTAATGAAGATTATGTGAAGTTTTGTATGAAGGAAATTTTCAAGTGTAGGGGAAGAATGATGCAATGAGATGAAGAATGGACAAAATCCCAAGCTTGGGGATGCCACCCCGTGTCAACCCAATAAATATTAAAGCGGTACAAGCATCAAAGCTTGGGGATGCGCAAGGCATCCCCTTCTTCATCAATAAAAATCTCAGGTCTCTTTCTAGACACTTCGTTTTTATTGTTTCATGCACTGTTGTGTTTTTCTTGGAGCGTCTTAGTTTTCATTGGTTTTAATTTGCTTAGTTTGCTTGAATAAAGTAGTTGGACCCCCGCTTTCACTGTGTTGTTTCAAATAAGTTGATTGGTATTGGAAAAGAGTAGAAAGTTTCATGCTTATAGTGGTACAAAAGAGAGCTTGCTTTGACCGTGGCTTAGACTTTATCATGTCATGCTAGATGTTGTTTTGACCTTATTCTTAGTGATTATTGATGTAACATGACTTGTTCCAAACAATTGAGATTGCTTAGTGTGCCTTGAAGGAATCATGCATTGTTTTAGCATACAAAAGCATAATATTGTGGTATTCTCCTTTGATGCTTTGTTTGGATTGACTTGGCACATGATCACACCATGTTATGACTATGAACCAAACACCTTAGCCTCTATGATCATTTAATTTTTGACTTGTGATACCACTTTATGCTTTAGTTGATAATTTTTTTGTCGCTCTGCATGATTATGGCCATTATTGCTCTCTTATTTGGTCGCTCCCAGTCTTTATCTAGCCTCCACTTGTATTGAGTAAGCTCTACTCATGCATCCAACTCCCAAGAAACCAATTTATTCCAAAGTGTCCACTATAAATTCCTATGCATGGTGTTTTACACCATATCCAGTAAATTCTTGTTTTATCTACCTTCCAATTAAAAAGTCACTTTGTTATGTGAAAATTAGTGATTAAAGCTCTCACAAACTTGATGGAGCACTTTATTTTTCTTTCCCCTAATAAAATTGAACCATTGTGTCATCTATGTTGTATATGCTTGCACTTATAAGTTGGGAATCAGCAGAACCGTGCTGTCACGGGGAACACTTTCAACACCTATAAATATCAAGTTGATATCATGCTCTTTTGTTTATGGATGTCGGGTGTGTGAAATAAAAAGGGAGCTTGTAAGTCCATGGAGTTATGTATATTTGTGGAAACTTGCAGCATAACCATAGTGGGAAATCTATGAAGCATTCTTCTTATAAAAACAGAGAGATAGAAAAAAGAGAAAAAGAGGAAAGAAGAGAAAAAAGCACCATTTTCCCATGGTAAATAAGAAGATCGGCGTACACAACATCAAGTACGAGCCACGCAAGGCAATCAAGTCGGATGCCCTGGCGGATTTCCTCGCCGACTGGGAGGAGGCGCAACAGCTATAGAAGCTGTCGTACCTACATTACTGGTCGCTCCACTTCGACGGGTCCAAGAACGCAGACGACGCAGGGGTAGGGATCATACGCACCTCTCCCAAGGGCGACAAGCTGCGCTACGTGATGTACCTCGACTTCACCCCTGCACCAACAACATGGACGAGTACGAGGCCCTCCTTCACGGCATGTGAGCCGCCAAGGAGATGAACATCAATCGCCTACGATGCTTCGGTGACTCCGACCTCGTCGCCGCGCAAGTCGCCGGCACCTGCGATGCCGTCTCCCCCACCATGGCGGCATACCGCCACACAGTGGACCAGCTGGGGGGCCACTTCGCCGGCTACTCCGTCGAGTGGATCGACCGGCGCAAGAACAAAGAGGCCGATGCCCTCTCTCGCATTGGGTTGGCTCGCCACGCGGCACCCGCCGGTGTCTTCCTCGACACCATGACCAAGCCCTCCGTCTCTCCCCTGAAGGAGATCGACCTCGGGATACCGCTGCAACTAGAACCAGCCTTGGTCACCATGATCACGGAGCCAAGCGACTGGACCGCGCCATACGTCGCCTACCTCAAGGGAGGGATCCTGCCAGCAGACAAGACGGAGGCACGCATGATCGTGCGCCGCTGCAAATCCTTGTCATCATCAACGGCGAGCTCCACAAATGCAGAGTGACAGGCGTGTTCCAACGCTGTGTGCAGCCCGCGGAAGGCCGCAAGATCCTCCAAGACATCCACGACGGCGACTACGGACACCACGCTGGCGCTCGGTCCCTAGTCGCCAAAGTCATGCAACACGTCTTCTATGGGCTCACCGTGCATGCCGACGCGTTCGACATCATCCAACGTGGTGTCGGGTGCCAAAAGTATGCCAACTAGACGCACGTACCCAGCTCGGCGCTCAAGACCATCCCCATCACCTGGCCATTCGTCGTGTGGGGCTTGGACATGATCATGAACTGCATTGAGCATAATTCGGAGTTGATTCGTACTCTAACCTTCGAGATTGAAGATTTGAGGAAGCTGATTGAAAAGCTTATCAAGGGAACACCACCACCACCGAAGGAGTAATTTGTCATCAGGATTTGGCATCCCCTTGGTATGTTACAAGCTTGGGGGAGTGCCGCGGTATCACATCATTATCATTATCTTTTTACCTTTTTAGTAGATTCATATCTTGAATAGAGAAGTTATCATATATGATGATTTGCATTGTGGAAGTATCTCTCTTTAGTTGGTTATCTATGTATCCCTTGGTGTGAGTGCCTTTATGGAATATTAATGAGAAGCTTCATCTTTTACTTTTTGCACTTCTTATTTTAGTTTGCAATCTCTATGTTATGATTGATCTTGTTGATTAGTATTGGTATCACTTTGGGAGAATCAAGTAAATCTAAAATGGTTTTGGCAAACCAAGCTCTGGTCAGTAGCAACACTTTTTGAGGTTTGAAAGGAAAAGAGAAAAGCACCTACAGGTATTTTGTATCATTTTTTTCTTTCTTGATTGGCTCATAAGCTTAATATTCTTTATTTAAGATCTTTTGTGTCTTCAAGGAAGATTGCATGTTTGGCTTTATCACTTGTATGTTTGCTTGTTTCCTTCAACTCTTTTGCTTGCTACCCAGCCTTGCTAGAAAAACCCTGTACTAAGAGGGAATACTTCTCGTGCATCCAATCCTATAAACCAAAACCTATGCCATCTGTGTCCACCATATCTACCTATTATCATTATTGCTATCCCAAGTAAATCCTCAAGCTTCATATATCTTTCAAATTAAAAATTCTTTTGTTATGTGAAAACCAGATAGTAAATCTCTCACGAACTTGATAGTACACCTTATTTTCTTGCCTTTAATAAACTTGAACCACTATGTCATCTATGTTGTATATGCTTGCACTTATAAGTTGGGATTAGCAGAACCGTGCTGTCACAGGGAACGCTTTCAACACTTGTAAATATCTACCCCGTTGATATCATGCTCTTTTGTTTATGGATGTCATCGGTGTGAAATAAAAGGGGAGCTTGTAAGTCCATGGAGTTATGTATATGTGTTAGAGAAACACCTGGGCCGCTAGCCTAAGCCATGCCTAATCATGGTGGAAACTTGCAGCATCACCATAGTGAGCAATCTATGAAGCTTTCTTCTTATAAAAAAAGAGAGACATTGAAAGGAGGAAAGAGAGAAAAAAGAACAAATTTACCATGGTAAATAAGAAGATTGCTGAGATGCTCATTGTCTGCTTGCCTTGTCATTTTGATATGGGATAGCTCCTGTATCATATGCAAGGGGTACCCCGTTGGTGGTTCTCTATGATACACATGTATTTACTATGACAAGAACTTACTGGTAAATAAAGTTGAGTAGCATGAGGAGCGGCCCTCGTACTCAAGGGACATGAGATTGCCAACATATACTTTGTCAAGCATATGCTCCATCTTTGTTCACTTTAACCTTAATCACCTCAAGATGCTTATGATAGGGGCAATGAGTGCTCAATGCTAGTAAGTACCATAATCTTTTGAAAGCTCTTTATGAACTTAAAATCCTTGCTTCCCTCTGTTAAGGGGCCTTTCTTCTACTTTTGAGTTGAGTCTGTAAACCTATTCCTCTCTATCTCCAGCAAGCATTTGAGTTGTTGTGTTTCAATCATTCATATGATGATTTATTCAATCATGTTCCTTATCTTCCTTGTTTTGCACAAGAATCTTATTTGAATGAGTATTATTTTGAAAGCCACATTGTGAAAATCCTTTTATGTTTGAGAAAGGAGTACTCCTGTTATAAACTTCTTTACAAAAGCTTTTCTTGAAAACTGTTTGTCATCTGTTCTCTGACCAAGAACAAAGTTTGTCATTCCCAATTATGATTTATCTTTATGCATCTTTATTGTGACTCCCATACTCATTGCAAGTTAAGTTATATAATGGTGAGTTGCTTTCTACTATGAGTTGTGCATTGGTAAGTGTGATGCTTCTTGTCCATATTATTTTTATCAACACTTCACTCCATAAACCTGTGGACATGTTTACTGAGCTCAGTTTTGGCTTGGGGACAAGCGAGGTCTAAGCTTGGGGGGAGTTGATACGTCCAATTTGCATCACCATTCTATATCATAATTTGCTGTTATTCATTGATATATTCCTTATTAAGAGGTGATACTTATGTTATTTCATCTGTTTTTGCATGTTAGATGATTCTTGGAGGATAAACTGCCGGAGTCAGGATTCTGATGGAAAAAGCGGTGTCTAGATGCAATTTTCGCGAAGATCAGAAAAATACCAGAAAAACTATGGAAAATCATATTTTTCTAGAAGACGAAGGAAGACAGAAGGGGAGGCGGAGTAGGGCCATAGGGGGCCCACACCCCCCAGGAGCGGGCCACCCTGGGCCGCGCCACCAGGGGGTGTGGCCACCCTGGCCTACCTCCTGCTCCGCCTCTTCGCCTATATCTTCCTCCTGAAACCCTAAAGGTCTAGGAGCGACCATAGAAAGATTCCGCCGCCTCTGCGGGGCGGAAACTACAAAGAGAGAAAGAGCTCTCCGGTAGACAGATTTCTGCCGAGGAAATTCCTTCCTGGAGAGGGGAGATCGTGGCCATCAACACTGTCATCAAGCTAGACTTCATCAGGATCATCATCATCATCCTCACCACCATCTCCACCAGCACCATCATCACCACTCCATACCGCTGTAACAATTGTGTTGAATCTTGCATAGTTCTTAGGGGAAACTTTCCCGGTGTTGATTACTATTGTAGTTGATGCTTGTGAGTGGAACCATTGAATTATTGTTTCTGTTCATATTGTTATCCATCATTATATCATCTCTGATCTTGATCCATAAGATGTCTCGTGAGTAGTTCGTTTAGTTCTTGAGGACATGGGAGAAGTCATGTTGTTAGTAGTGGAATTGTGTTGAGGTATTATTCAATGGCTTAATATTTAAGTTGCGGTGCTATTCTTCTAGTGGTGTCATGTGAACGTTGACTACATGATTCTTCAACATTTATGGGCCTAGTGGAATGCATTATGTATTTGGATAATAATTGTGGGGTTGCCAGAGTGACAGAAACCTGAACCCCCGTTAGGAAACCTTTGCACAAGGGAGTGTAGGATCTTAGAGTTTAAGGTGTGGTTAGGTTTTTATCTTAATTACTTTGTTGTAGTAGCGGATGCTTGCAAGGGGTTTAATCACAAGTATGTATTAGTCAAAGTAAGGTCGGTACATTAGCATAGGTTCACCCACACAACACTTACCAAACCAAAGAAGATTAATCATCTATATGAAACGAAAGCACTTGGCAGTATTCCCATGTGTCCTCGAGAACGTTTGGTCCTCATAAGTATTACCACTGGCTTGTCCTTTGCTAAGAAAGGATTGGGCCACTTGCTGCAATTATTTGTTGTCTTTATTTACTTGCACTTTATTTCCTTGCTTTATAAAAAACCCCTAAAAATCTGTTTGTTAAGTATTTACAGAGATTTTCTGCTTCAAACCACTAGTCAACACCTTTTGCTCCTCATTGGGATCAACAATCCTATTTATTTAAAATACTATGATACACCCCCTATACTTGTGGGTCATCAAGACTATTTTCTGATGCCGTTGCCGAGGAGGGAAGCCCTATTGAACAGTGGAACTGGTAGAGGAAACTTCTACTATGAGTATTGTTTTTTATTTATGTTTGTTACTTTGTTCCAATATGGATAACCCACTTGGTTTCCTGTTTGGTAAAGTCACTACCACTGCTAGGGTAGTAGATGAACCACCACATGTTGATATAGATCCTTTTAAGATACCTACAAGAATTGTTGATCGTGTTATGGATAATTATTATTTTGGGGATGGAACTGTCCATCATGGTGATCATTTGCTTTTTATCCATGAATTATGTGGGTTGTTTAAGTGAGCAGGTATCACAACTGAACAAGTTAAGAATAAGTTACTCTCTATATCATTGAAAGGAAGAGCTGAAGAATGGTATAAGCTGCTGAAGAATGGACAATCTATGAAATGGGAGGAAATAGTACCTCTCTTTTATTCTAAATTCTATCCTCCTAGTGAGATTCATAAGGATAGGAATCAAATATATAACTTTTGGCCTCGTGATGGAGAGAGTACAGCCCAAGCTTGGGGGAGATTGAAGTTACTAATGCTTAAATGTCCTATTCATGAACTCCCTAATAATAATATTATTAATAACTTTTATGCAAGGCTTTCTCTTCATGATAAAGATTTATTAGATGCTTCGTGCGCTGGATCATTCACACGTATGAAAAAAGAAGCTAAAAGGGATCTTCTAGACCGTATTGAAGAGAACACTAAAGCATGGGAGAATGACAAAGGAAGAAAGTCAGGTATAAATTATGATTATGAATGCATTAAATCTTTTATGGGAACTGATGTCTTTCATGATATACTCTGTCCAGTGCCTGCACATGTGCCATACTGTGTCCACTCCAGGATAAACGCTCCATGCTCCACATGTCCGCCACTGACCCGCCGCCCACGCCCACGTAACCGCGAGAACCTAGCTCTGATACCACTTGTAACACCCCGGCCTCTCCGGACCAGCGGCTGTCACTCCTGGGAGCTCAATAGGATCTCTAGACTAACCCCACAGACCACACTAGTATTTCTATGCACTTTATCCTCACTCGTGCGCACCCGGTACCCGATTCCAGGTCGTTCACTCATCCTCAAATTTCTCTAGGCCAAGCACGCTTAACCTCGGAGTTCTTTTCAGATGAGCTTCTAGAAAAGAAGTTGCAACTTGTTGATATGGGTATCCTACCAATCCTATTAAGCCATGCGCCAGGGTCTCACACCTTGGTAAGATGGAATTTGAAATTTTCATTGATGATGATATAGTGGTACTCTTGTGGAGCAAGTCTCTAAAGGTCGCTTTCGTTGGGTATGTCGAAAATGAATTTTATGTGGTGGACTTTTCTAGGAAAACCAGTGCAGGTCCAATGTGCTTATTTGGAAAACTAGGCTGGTTATGTCATCTCCGTCTATCCCACGTCAACATGAGAACTTTTCAAAGTCTTCACAAGGGTGGCCACATTCTTGAACTAAAAGAAAATATTTCCTTTGCCAAAGATCGTGTTTGCAGGGCTTGTGTTGAAAGAAAGATGCATGACTCTCCCCATCGAAGGAAGACACTCATTTCATCAAAAAGAATCTTAGAGCTCCTTCATGTGGATCTTTTTGGTCCTCCTTCTCATGCAACTCTCGGTGGGTAGAAGTATTGTCTTGTCATTGTTGATGACTACTCAAGGTACACATGGTTCTACTTCTTCAAGCAGAAAAGTGAGACTCAATGAACCGTGTAACATCCCAATTTTAATTAAACCAAAACATTATCATTGCATTCATATCATCATGGCATGTGGGCATTGCACAAAAATTTTCAAAATTTTAAACCTAGCAAAACCCTATTAAAAACCCCTCTTTATATGCAAGTGTGAGGCTTGTGTTTTTATTTTTATTTTTACCCCGAAATGTTTTATTAGAGGTCTGATGTTTTAAAATCTTTTTGAACACTAGGTTCACACCCTCACATTTTGGTGAAGGTTTGAATTGATTTGGATTTGATTTACTAGTTCAAATCGTTATTAGAAAATAAAACAGAAAAGAAAAAGACTAGAGGAAAAAGAAAAGAGAAGCCTACCTTCCAACCGACGCGGCCCAGCACCGCGACCTAGCAGCCCACCCGGCTCCCCCTCTCCCCCTCTGTTTATTTTCTCACCGTGCTAAGCCCGCACCCTCCCACTGACAAGCTGGCCCCACTGCCACGTCGTCATCGTCAATCTCGTGCGTAGACCCGCTCCTCTCTGCCGTTTCTTCCCCCAATTGAATTCGCGTTAATTCGGTTGATTCGTGGCTTGATTTCCCCCTAGACCCCGCTACTTATTCCCACTGCTCCCTCTCCATTTCCCTTCACCCCACTCCACCAGAGATGCCCTAGGCTCCGAGAATTCCAGCTCAAGCCGCCGCTGTTCCGACGAACTCCGGCAACGAAATTCGGTGAGTTCCGACCACCCCTTGCCCTCTGCCTTGCTCTATGATGTTCGCTGTCCTCGGGCGCATCTGCTAACCCTCTTCTTATGCTTGCTTGTGCCCCAGGGGCTCAACTTCGTCTACGAATGCAAGCCACCGACGCCCGGAGCAACTCCGGCAAGGAATTATCGACGAGCCCGTGCACCCTCGACAACCACGTCTACCACGGAAACCGCCTTACCCTCGCGACCTTGCTAACTACCCTGCACCATCCCCTTACCCCTTAGAACCGCCAGTGCACCGTCGTAAGACGCGCCGCCACCGCACACGCCATCAGCGCCGCCCGTTTCTGGCCAAAGTGCTATGGTCCGCTAGATCCAGATCCGAGGGTTAGGATAGATCACGTTAGCGAAGGGGTACCGGCTGATCTGAGCCGTGCGATCTGACTTAGATATAACGGTGCATGCACTTGATTCGCGTGAAGTGGTACCAGCCAGTAGGGTTACGCCACGTGTCTGGGTTTTCTGTTTAAAATCCAGAAATGATTTGTTAGATGTTTAAACTTGCCAAATTCATAACTTTTGATACACGATTCAGAAAAATGCAAATTTGGTGTCTATGGATTCATAAAAATGTGAACTTTAGTACCGTGGCCTTATTTTGTTCACTTGTTTTTGTAAAACTTGAGTAGGCAGAGACATTTCTAGGGCTATTTTGACTATAAAAATTATTGTATAAATTATTTTTATGTGGATTTTATGATCTTTGGCCTTTAGATGGTGTACTTTATGTTCTGTACTGTACACTTTGGTTTTAAAAGTGTGGTTTTCATCTCTTTGCATAATTGCATGCATCCATATTATTTTTTAGTGCCTATATTGAATTGTATTTTGTTGTTTGATTTGTTGTGTAGATTGTGTGGATTGTGAAGTTTGTTGATGTGAGGATACCTATTCTACTAGCTACCAAGGCAAGTGATATTTTCATCATATGTCCTATTATTTTACCAATTGCATTACTGTTATTTTAGTAGGACATGCATGATAGTTTTATTTCATATTGCTATGCTATGGAAATCCTATAGATTATATATTTTTAGCATTTTCCTAAGTTAAGAGACATGGTATGCTAGAATGCTTAGTCATGCTATTAGAATTCGTGGGTGGAAATTCATATTATGATGTTGTGGAAATTTATATACTTATATTTTTTATTAAGAAAACAACCAATGTTAATGAAACACCTGGGTGGATTGGGACTTGTATGGATTATGTTGAGTGGTTACTCAGGGCCCATTTCTATGGTTTACCCTGGTATATCACACTTGTGGATGTCCACCCAAGAACAAAGAGATTTGAGATGTTTGTGACGCGAAGCTTCCAGTGCAACCACATGGCATATGGGCTCTGCCATGACCAACTAAGTTGTGAGAACTCAGCCAGACAGACAGAGGGTGGTAGAATTGATAGGATGGAACGCGTTCGTTGTGGCTTGAGGTATTTCTTCTGAAAGTCTCGTCTCGATGTTTGTCGAGTCTTGTGGGGAAAGTGCACTACCTCTCTAGAGGGTAAAAAAACTAAATACTTAGCCGTGTCCCCGGTTATGGACAATTTCTGAGCATCAAGACATTGAAACAGTTCAAGAATCTCCTCATCCCAATTTTCCTAAGTTAAAATTATGGGTGAACAAGGGTAGAGGTTCACTAATGTCTATTGGTGGTACCTTAGTGTTTTGTAAAAGCAAAACTTAGTATTTTCAAACTAGTAGGATAAAACTTTCTTTGTGCAAAGCCAGCCAAATCCACACTTAGCCATATTCATGTAGTTGTTAGGTTCTACTATACAACTATGGTATCATTTGCCCATACAATTACAACTGTATTGACCCTTTGTGGCTGTAACTTACCATGTTGTAGGTTACTCTGATGGTGGGTAGGGTTACGGGTCTACACTCGACATGTTTTCCTATGGCGTATGAAGATGAAGAATCTATTATTATGCTATGTATTGAGAACTCTAAATAAGTTAGCCTTGGGCTAAGTGAGTTTTAAGAACTATTGTACTCCTGGATTTGCGTTGTAATAATGACCTTTGTTTCTGTGTACTTCATCTTAAACCGTGGGTGCTAGATTAACGATCCAGGGACTAGAACTGCAATCACAAGGATCTCTACCTTATTGGGTGAGATCTTACAGATGGTATCAGAGCACTGTGTTGCCTGTAGGTTTGTGACCCTAAGATGGATTAGATTAAGAAAGCCACTAGGAAAATATAACACCATTATGAATTTTACACTTTGTCTCTTTTCGTCTCGTAAAACCTCTCCTAATATTCTTTCCCATCTCTATTTGTAGATGGTCGCCATCAATGAATTCGTCAGGAAGGGACCGCTATTAACTATGACACTAGAATGTGATACGAAATTTCCCAAGGAACTCAAGAACCTCATGATCAGCTTGGGGATAAATGGTGAAGACGTATACAAGGGATTTCCGATGATGGATGAAGGAGAAGAGTATTGGTGGGTGCAACTCCACTTATATAAAAATAAGGAGGATGACCACAATGAAACGGGGTTTTGCATGGTCACCAACTCTAAAATGCATATGTCATTCTTTAATTCTGCAAGAAATGCCATTGAAGAGCTTGGAGAAAGACTTAAGTGTAGAATGGTCACCACTCAGAAGGATCTTAGAGAGGAGAAAAAACATACCCAAGACTTAGAGACCACCATAAAACAGCTAAGGAGGGATATTATAGACTTAGCATGTGAGTCTTGTGATCAAGACAAATAGATTGCTACCAAGGATGCCCAGATAGCTACCTTGACTAGTGAGTGAAGGACACGACGTATCGTATAGTTGGACCACCACACTTGGCGTTTTCTCACATTAATAATTTGATCATACCAACTTATGTGGTATGTAAAAATGTATGCGTTAATTTTTTTGACTAAGTTGTGGTTGAACCTTGATGCTTGAGTTGAATAATGTATGCCGCTACTTGTGTGGATTAATGTTTTGTTGAATGCTATTGGCTTTTGTTTTAACTTTTTGAATCTATTATTACTTTATGTTTTCTTCATATTATCTCTAATTTTTCTCCATCCTATGCAAAAGATGTCGAACTTCGTTTATAGCACTGCCGAGGAATTCAAGGGAACTCGCTTTGGGACTCGCATTTTGGAGCTCGTCAATGTGCTAGCTCTTCCAATCCCTACCATCAAGGGACTTAAGCTCATGAAGTTTCAAAGGAAGGAATTGTGGGGATTCAGGGTTACTCAGCCAGGACGCCAGAGAGAGCCTCCAACGGAGGAAATTTTCTTCAAGATACTCCACGATGACTTAGAGAGAGGCCTCGACGTCGCCATGCAGGAGTTGATAGGATGCCTAGGTGGACGTCACTCTGCCGAGCTCAAGAACCACTACTTCCATTTCTTTAGGAGACGCGACGAGGACGGAGAGCCTATTGTGTTGGATGAGGCCAATAAGGAGACCATCAAGACTGTGCGACACTACCACCAGGACTTAGAGATCCTCATTAGGCACCTTGATACGGATAGGACTAATGAGATGCTTAGCAATGATGAGCTACGTGTCCAACTTAAGGAGAAGGACAAGGCCTTCGAGGAGCAAGAGAAGCACATCAAGGAAATGGAGGAGAAGTTTGAAGGGCAAGAGAAGAAATTCAAGATCCAAGAGAAGAGGATCCAAGAGAGGAACAAGAAGATTAAGGATATGGAGACTAAGTTGGAGCTTGAGGACCTTGAGCTAGATGCGGATCACGAGGTGATAGAGAGGCTTCGCTCACAGAAGAGAGAGCTACATGCGAAGGTTGATGCTTTGACTACAAGCTTGGAGGAATACTAGGCAGGATTCGCCGCAGCAGGACTTGCGCTAATGGAGGAGGAAGTTGACATGGAGGAGTAGTGATACCTATCTATCTATATATCTATCTTATCATTTTATTATCGAGTCGCATTGATCATGCCAACTTGTGGATGACTATGCTAGTATGTTATTTATCTTTGCAAACATGTTGATCGTGATGTTTTGAACCCTAAAGTTTATCTTGTGCTTGCTTGATTGTTGATTGTTGTTATATGTTGTATTGTGCATATTAGAATCTATGGGGTATTTATCTTTACTTATCCTTATTGAAACCACATATGCCTCCTCGCCGTGCCAATCCCAACAATAACAACAATGGAAATGAGATGCAACAGTTGATGACTGCATAGACACAGTTGATGCAGATGATGACTCGGTTTATGGCAAACCATAACCAGAATTAAAACAACAACAACAACAACAATTACAATAACAAGAACCAGAACAACCCACTAGCTCTTGATATGCATACAAGGTTTCTAAGGTTGAGACCTGCTAAGTTTTCTGGTACAACTGATCCCATGGTAGCAAATGATTGGCTACGTTCCGTGAACAAAGACTTGGTCACAATTGGTTGCAATGATGCCGAGAAAGTCAGATTTGCAGCACACTTACTAGAAGGACCAACAACTACTTGGTGGGATAACTTTCAAGTCACTAACCCTATTGAAGAAGTGACTTGGGCAATGTTTGAGGATGGATTCACTGACATCTCTTCAGGAGTAATGGGGTTGAAGAAGAAGGAATTTCACAACCTTAAACAACACCATCGCAGTATTTCCGAGTATATTGAAGAGTTAAACAATCTGTCACGTTATGCACCGGATGATGTTGACACTGATGCAAAGAGGAAAGAGAAGTTTATTGAAGGGTTGAATGATTAAATGTACATGCAACTATCTATTGCTTATGTTCCAACTTATCAATCTCTGTGTGACAAAGCTACCATCTTAGAAATCAAGATGAAGCAAGTTGAGAATAGGAAGAGGAAACACCATTTTGATAAGCCTGGATCAGGATCATCTCACATGCGTTCTTATGGTGAATGAAGTGGAAGTTCAGGATCCCACAAGCACGAGAATCATAACAACCACCACAACAATAACCACCACCACGATAGCAATAAACATCATGGACACAACAATGGGGATTACAGAAACAACAAAAGTGGATACAAGAATCACCATAATGGACATGGCAATGGAAATCAGCCAGCCAAGAGAGACATCAGTCAGGTTGAATGTTTCAAGTGCAAGAAAACATGGCACTATGCTAATGAATGCCCAGAAAAGAAGACTTATGGGACTAACAAGCCAAATCCTTTTCAAAAGGGTCATGTGAATCACATCAATGTAGAGGAAATCCAAGAAGAGTCTGATGCTCTGATGGGTAAGTTCAAGATTAATTTCTTTCCAGCATGTATCCTTTTTTATACCGGCGCATCGCATTCATTCATTTCAGGAGCATTTTTAGAGAAAAATAAACTCCCAACTGAAACAATTGGATGTCCTATTAAAGTAAGCTCCCCAGGTGGAGAAATGAGAGTAAAATTTGGATGTCATCAACTAGTCCTAGAATTTGGAAAGTACAAGTTTCCAGTTAGTATAATAATCCTAGAGTCCAAAGGATTGGATGTAATATTAGACATGGACTGGATGACTCGTTATGAGGGAGTGATAGACTATGCCGGACGAACTGTTACACTCACAACCCCAGAAAAGAAACGGATTAAGTTCAAGTCTAACTTTGAACCTAAAGGGAGTAAGCTAAATTCTCTTAAGGGGGTTAGCCTAGACAGGGTACCAGTAGTGAAGGAGTATCCTGATGTGTTTCCAGAAGAATTACCTGGAATGCCACCAGATAGGGATGTGGAGTTTCTAATAGACTTACTTCCAGGAACTAAACCCATAGCAAAGAGACCTTACAATATGTCAGTGGATGAGTTAAAAGAGCTCAAGAAACAGCTTGGAGAACAGTTGAAGAAGGGATTTATCCAACCAAGTTCTTCGTCTTGGGGTGCACCTGTTTTGTTCGTTGATAAGAAAGACATAAGTCAAAGGATATGCATAGATTATCGATCACTTAATGAAGTGACCATAAATAACAAATATCCCCTACCCAGAATTAATGATCTCTTTGATAAGCTAGAAGGAGATCGTGTGTTCTCAAAAATTGATCTTCGATCAGGTTACTTTCAACTAAAGATTAGAGAACAAGATATACCAAAGATTGCTTTCACTACTAGATATGGATTGTATGAGTATACGGTGATGCCATTTGGACTAACTAATGTACCTGCCTATTTCATGAACATGATGAACAAAATTTTCATGGAGTTTATTGACAAGTTTGTTGTGGTATTCATCGATGACATATTGATTTATTCCAAGAGCAATGAGGAACATGAAGAACATTTGTGTTTGATTCTTGAGAAACTCAGAGAACTCAAGTTATATGCCAAGTTTAGTAAATGTGAATTTTGGCTAAATGAAGTTGGATTTCTTGGACATGTTGTGTCTGGGAATGGTATAGTTATCGATCCCGCGAAGGTGTTAGCTGTAACAGAATGGGAACCTCCCAAATCAGTTAAAGAGGTCCGTAGTTTCCTAGGCTTGGTAGGATACTATAGAAGGTTCATCGAGAATTTCTCAAAATTAGCAAAGCTGATGACTGATCTACTAAAGAAAGAGAAGAAGTTTGACTGGACTGAAGCATGTGAGACCAGTTTTCAAGAGTTGAAGAAGAGATTAGTATCAGCACTAGTGTTATTTTTGCCATATCTAGAGGAAGACTTTCAAGTTTATTGTGATGCATCTCACCAAGTACCGGGTGGTGTGTTAATGCAAGAAGGTAAAGTGGTAGCATATGCCTCGAGAAAACTCAAGAATCATGAAGTAAAATATCCTACGCATGACTTAGAGTTGGCCTCTGTTGTCCATGCACTAAATACATGGAGACACTATCTTATGTGAAAGCGTTGTGAAATGTTCACCGATCATAAGAGTTTGAAGTACATTTTCACCCAGAAAGAACTCAACATGAGACAAAGAAGATGGATAGAACTTATTAAAGATTACAACTTAAGTGTAACACCGTCAGAATCGGCCCTATGCAAGTTTTAGCGAATCCCGCCAAACCCGCATAGAAACGATTCAAAGGTGCCCACCAGGCACTTTCGTGCGGGTGGAAAACGAAGTAATAACATTACACAACAGTCCTCGATGGGACCCACAGAACAGATATATACAACATCGACTCGAAGAGTCAAGAATACAGATATACAATACAAAGATCCAAATCACCTTGAAAACGATAGAGCGTCCAACTACGGACAAGATGCAAATGGGGCTGAGAGCCCTGAAGAATAACCAATGGCGTCCATAACCCTGCCCAGGCCAAGCCGGAAGGGTAACCCTGCTAACGACGTCGATCTCAAACCTGCTAAACAAAAGCGGTGCCGACAAAGGGCAAAGGAAAAAGAGGAGCGTCAGTACTGAGGCCAGTACACGGCGAGACTAGAATTCGGCGGTCCTCGCCTACATAGGTATGGTGGACTGAAGCGGCAGCGCAGCATGCACTAAACAACCTATAGAGACTCGATACAACTGACGGCTATCAGAGAGGGATAAGAATGACCTATCCGGATCCAACCTGAAGCTAACACCAAACATACCCATCCTGGCATTTCCCCCTCGAGACCAAACGAGGAAGTCAACCGAGGAACTCACACAGTTGGCAGTTTTATTTATTCAGTTATCGTTGCAGCGATTACTAGTCAGGTATAGATAGTCATCCTGATAAGTTAAGCAGTGGGCAGTGTTAGTTAACCATTCCGTTGTAGTTGCGACACTTACTAGTCAAATACAATTAGCATGAGATATCCCCCAAAACCCAGCAGTGGTTGGTACTTTTATTTAGCCATTCCGTTGTAGTGAAGCTGATTACTAGTCATAGTGGATACAAGTCAAATTATAGCAGTAAACTTTAGTTATAGTTGTCTATGATCAAGCACTGTGCTCCAAGTCGTCCATAACCGCGGACACGGCTTCTCGAAAAGATTAAACCCTGCAGGGGTGCACCAAAGTATCCACACGCACTTCGACCCTTTTTGCCAGATCAATTAACATACACCCATCGGTATGTCGGCGGGGCCTAAGTCATGACGTTTCCCAGACCCAAAGCAAGCACGGGGGGCCACCCCACTAAGTACACCCGCAACGAAGTCGGCCGGTCTCCGAGACGGACTCAGGGTTTGCGCCAGTGGCTGTAAACGACAGCAAATCCCAAAACTGGGACTGTCGATACCGCGAAAACACTCCGCTTCCTAAACAGTACAGTGTGCTATCCATCGCACAATTTAAATAAAGCGATAAAGCATGGCATAAGTACAGGATAGTAAATAAAGCCCCAAACTACTTGTGGCCCCCAGTACAGTACTTTGAAATCAGGTACTAAATCGATGGGGGGCCCATATCTCCCCACATGTGGTTAGCGCGCTCGATCTCGGAACAGGTGTCAAGAACTCGGGGTCCTACGGGACACAAGTGGACGGTTAACAACCAAATAACATCTATTGCCCACCTGTGCCTCTGCTTACCTACTTCAATTTTAGTTGTTAAACAATAATTGAATTAAACGATGTTAATTAAAGCCACGATCATCTCCAACATTAGACATGCGGCAATACTCCAACAACTGTGGTACTTGACGACACGCAACCGCACTTGAGCAAGCGACTACGACGCGCAGGTCCAACTATCTACCAAACAACAGGTAATAGGAGGTGTCCAAGGCAATATAAGGCTGCAAGGGATATCACGGGTACGAAAACTAGAGCATCGCAACACAGATAGCAAAAGATCAACAGGAGGGAATAAATACTATAAAAGTAAGATAGGTAGAAAGGGGGAGATGCTCGCCTGAAAAACATTGCCGAAGGTTCATCCGAAGATCGGGTCGACACTCGCAACAACTCAACGGCCTTATCCGCGAAGAAGCAAAACGCTAGAATAAACACCGGATGCAATATTTAATACTACGGCAGAAGATCGGGCATGATGCATGTATGATGTATGGCATGGTAAATATGCGGTGCAATTAGGTCATGTTAAGCGGAACCGGGGTCCCGACATTTAATTAAATGGTTCAAGTTATATATCTACCCCGCAAATTAAATGTTGTTTGAACATGGCAAAATATGGCACCGGTTCGCTACACCAATTTAAATGAGGCCAATATGAGACTGGATTTGCCCGCATATGGGCCCCATATTTAATTAGAGGTGAATCGGCATAAGGCCCCCGAACCACACAATATGCATGCGAGTATGACAATTTAATATGCAACAGGTTTTATATTTAGCATTTATAAAATAGGGGCTCGGGAAAAGGTTCACACATTAGGATTCGGGAGATCTTGGGGTTCCGGGGTCCGACAGGGGCTCAGGGTTCGACGGAAGCGGTCTCGGCGGAACATCTCGAACAACGGGGCAGATCTTGTCGCATCCGGGTTCTCGGCGGACTCTGCGTCCGGAAAGGAGAACTTGGTGTATCCGTGTCGGCGGCCTTGGCGGTTACCGGGTTCGGTCTGCGGATCCGGATGTGGCGCCGATGGTCTTATGTGGCCCGAGGGTTCCATGTAGGAGATCCCCGGGTACCGCTGAGGAGTTCTTGGTTTCGATGAAGATCTTGGCGGGGGTTCCATGTAGCCGATCTTGTTTCGATTGTCTGCGATGGAGAACTTGTCGTCGAGATTGTGGTCTTTCACATAGCATCAAAATTGCCGCGCTAGATTCCCACAATTGGAAACATTGTCTTCATTTCAGCCTCAGAGCATCTTGTACTTGATCTGCCCCTAACATCTCCCAACACAAACACAGGAGCACACACACGCGAGGAGTCCGAGACGGAATCGACGCCGGTGAGGCCACCTTGGCGGCACACGGCCGCGGGGACTGCTGCCGGAGAGCGAGGGTGCCGGGGGAGAGGAGCGGCCGCGGGCGCGCTGCTGCGCCGGGGAGGCGGGGCGACGGGGCTCCTGGACGACGTCGATGGAGGTGCGGGGCCGGCGAGGGGCGAGGCAGAGGGTCGAGGGCGGCGGTGGCGGGGCGTCCAGCGCGCAGGACCGGGGCGCCGGGGCGGCGGGAGCCGAGCGGGGCGGAGCTCGCACGGGACGGGCGGGCTCGAGGCAGAGGGGGTTGAGGGCGGCCGGGCGGGGATGCGGGGCCGCCGGTGGCGCAGAGAGGCGAGGGGGCGAGGCGGTTTGGTGGCGTGGTCGGCGGAGGCGGTCGGGCTCGGGCGCTGGCGGAGCCGCGGCCGAGGAGGAGGCGACGGGGAGGAGGCTCAGCGAGGCCGACGGTGGAGGCGGGCGGTGGTCGGGTCGGCGAGCGGAGGCGCAGAGGATGGAGGGGACGCGGCGAGGTGGGGAGGTGGTGGCTGGAGGAGGCCGACGCGGGCGAGGCCGACGGAGCGGCGGCCGGAGCGAGGGCGGCAGGAGGGCGGGGGGGTTCGGCGGCGAGGGGCCTCGGGACCGACGGGGTCGGCCAGAGGTGGGGGGGGGGTCGTCGCGTGCGTCGGTGAGGGAGGAAGGAGACGGGGTCGGGGGTGGGCCTGCCGGGTGGGGACAGGTGGGGTGGGGCCCGCGTGGAGAGGTGGTTGGCGTGGGCGTGTGACCCAGGGAGAGGGTGGTGGGTTGTGTGCTGCTGTGGGTGGGGCCCGGGGACAGAGAGAGAGTGGAGAGGGAGGGTAGAGAAGCTGGGGTGAGAAAAGGAGAGGGGGAAAAAGGGTATGGATTGATGATGTGGCGGGGTGGGTAGGAGTTTGGGGGAGGGGTGAGGTGGCACACTGTGGTTGGTGGGTAGATTAGGATTGGGTGGGGATAGGTTTTAGAGGTGGCTGATTTAGATGGACCGTTTTTAAAAATCCGGGGGTGGTCGACTGGGTCCATTCGGCCCGTTCGACTGCCCCCACAAAATTAATTAAATATTTTATTTGTTTCAAACAGACTTTTGCAACACGATAGCAAACAAAACAAAATATTCCAGTGACCCGGGTTTTGCGCTTGAACAAAGACGGGGCGTTTAGAAAACACAAACAGGTTTTTCCGAAATTAGTTTTATGCAAGAAAATGCAAGATGATGACGATGCTCAAATGCAATGTGGCAAGATGACATGAGCATGCGGTTATGATGATGCAATGCACAAAAACAACGCGATTTTCTAGTAGTGGTTTTGCGGGATGCCACAATTCGACACCACTAACAATGGATCTCGCCCTCGAGATCCGCCTCATGGTACCGGAAAGAAGGTCGGCGATCTGCGTCTTCTCGCTTCGGGTAGGTCCCCGCGACACCACTAACAAGAGGTCGTTGTCCGTGATCGTCGAGGGAACACTCCGGAAACAAAGGACGAAGGCAAAGGTATCAACAAAGAAAACCACCTCTAACTTCGATAAAAGAGAGGACCGATGCATTCTCATCCACTTCAATGTACAAGAGAGAATAGAAAGGGTAGTCGGCATGGGGGCCAATCCATCACGCACCCAAACTATTACTCTGCACAATCAGTAGTAAAGCGTGCAACCATTCTCGGAATTAGACTGAAGATCTCGTCGAGCGAGGTTCGGAAACAAAGGAGTGATGCAGACTCTGCATCGGATCTGGCGTAGATGATGTCGTCGCGTCGGAAACACCGGAAGGCACGAGAAGGAAACAAAGAGAAGTCCACCAGACGAAGGATTTCTCGGACGGCATGAAGACCAGATGTAGCAACACCGTTACCAAAGAGGAAGCGAAAACCCTGAAGGTACGACGAAAACCCAACCACGAGAAATCCTGGACTCGAAGAGAGAGGAGAGCGCGGATTCAAAACACGCAGAGGTGAGAGGAGAGCAGCAGAGGGGTAAGGAGTAAAATCAGACCTAATCAGAACTATCCAACCGATTTTTAAAAAATAGTTTTGACACTCTACTTCGGCCGTTAGCTAGGTTATCCTACAGGCTGGACTTGTGGGGTATCGCAACTGCTGAGCTCTGATACCACTCTGTAACACCCTCAGAATCGGCCCTATGCAAGTTTTAGCGAATCCCGCCAAACCCGCATAGAAACGATTCAAAGGTGCCCACCAGGCACTTTCGTGCGGGTGGAAAACGAAGTAATAACATTACACAACAGTCCTCGATGGGACCCACAGAACAGATATATACAACATCGACTCGAAGAGTCAAGAATACAGATATACAATACAAAGATCCAAATCACCTTGAAAACGATAGAGCGTCCAACTACGGACAAGATGCAAATGGGGCTGAGAGCCCTGAATAATAACCAATGGCGTCCATAACCCTGCCCAGGCCAAGCCGGAAGGGTAACCCTGCTAACGACGTCGATCTCAAACCTGCTAAACAAAAGGGGTGCCGACAAAGGGCAAAGGAAAAAGAGGAGCGTCAGTACTGAGGCCAGTACACGGCGAGACTAGAATTCGGCGGTCCTCGCCTACATAGGTATGGTGGACTGAAGCGGCAGCGCAGCATGCACTAAACAACCTATAGAGACTCGATACAACTGACGGCTATCAGAGAGGGATAAGAATGACCTATCCGGATCCAACCTGAAGCTAACACCAAACATACCCATCCTGGCATTTCCCCCTCGAGACCAAACGAGGAAGTCAACCGAGGAACTCACACAGTTGGCAGTTTTATTTATTCAGTTATCGTTGCAGTGATTACTAGTCAGGTATAGATAGTCATCCTGATAAGTTAAGTAGTGGGCAGTGTTAGTTAACCATTCCGTTGTAGTTGCGACACTTACTAGTCAAATACAATTAGCATGAGATATCCCCCAAAACCCAGCAGTGGTTGGTACTTTTATTTAGCCATTCCGTTGTAGTGAAGCTGATTACTAGTCATAGTGGATACAAGTCAAATTATAGCAGTAAACTTTAGTTATAGTTGTCTATGATCAAGCACTGTGCTCCAAGTCGTCCATAACCGCGGACACGGCTTCTCGAAAAGATTAAACCCTGCAGGGGTGCACCAAAGTATCCACACGCACTTCGACCCTTTTTGCCAGATCAATTAACATACACCCATCGGTATGTCGGCGGGGCCTAAGTCATGACGTTTCCCAGACCCAAAGCAAGCACGGGGGGCCACCCCACTAAGTACACCCGCAACAAAGTCGGCCGGTCTCCGAGACGGACTCAGGGTTTGCGCCAGTGGCTGTAAACGACAGCAAATCCCAAAACTGGGACTGTCGATACCGCGAAAACACTCCGCTTCCTAAACAGTACAGTGTGCTATCCATCGCACAATTTAAATAAAGCGGTAAAGCATGGCATAAGTACAGGATAGTAAATAAAGCCCCAAACTACTTGTGGCCCCCAGTACAGTACTTTGAAATCAGGTACTAAATCGATGGGGGGCCCATATCTCCCCACATGTGGTTAGCGCGCTCGATCTCGGAACAGGTGTCAAGAACTCGGGGTCCTACGGGACACAAGTGGACGGTTAACAACCAAATAACATCTATTGCCCACCTGTGCCTCTGCTTACCTACTTCAATTTTAGTTGTTAAACAATAATTGAATTAAACGATGTTAATTAAAGCCACGATCATCTCCAACATTAGACATGCGGCAATACTCCAACAACTGTGGTACTTGACGACACGCAACCGCACTTGAGCAAGCGACTACGACGCGCAGGTCCAACTATCTACCAAACAACAGGTAATAGGAGGTGTCCAAGGCAATATAAGGCTGCAAGGGATATCACGGGTACGAAAACTAGAGCATCGCAACACAGATAGCAAAAGATCAACAGGAGGGAATAAATACTATAAAAGTAAGATAGGTAGAAAGGGGGAGATGCTCGCCTGAAAAACATTGCCGAAGGTTCATCCGAAGATCGGGTCGACACTCGCAACAACTCAACGGCCTTATCCGCGAAGAAGCAAAACGCTAGAATAAACACCGGATGCAATATTTAATACTACGGCAGAAGATCGGGCATGATGCATGTATGATGTATGGCATGGTAAATATGCGGTGCAATTAGGTCATGTTAAGCGGAACCGGGGTCCCGACATTTAATTAAATGGTTCAAGTTATATATCTACCCCGCAAATTAAATGTTGTTTGAACATGGAAAAATATGGCACCGGTTCGCTACACCAATTTAAATGAGGCCAATATGAGACTGGATTTGCCCGCATATGGGCCCCATATTTAATTAGAGGTGAATCGGCATAAGGCCCCGAACCACACAATATGCATGCGAGTATGACAATTTAATATGCAACAGGTTTTATATTTAGCATTTATAAAATAGGGGCTCGGGAAAAGGTTCACACATTAGGATTCGGGAGATCTTGGGGTTCCGGGGTCCGACAGGGGCTCAGGGTTCGACGGAAGCGGTCTCGGCGGAACATCTCGAACAACGGGGCAGATCTTGTCGCATCCGGGTTCTCGGCGGACTCTGCGTCTGGAAAGGAGAACTTGGTGTATCCGTGTCGGCGGCCTTGGCGGTTATCGGGTTCGGTCTGCGGATCCGGATGTGGCGCCGATGGTCTTATGTGGCCCGAGGGTTCCATGTAGGAGATCCCCGGGTACCGCTGAGGAGTTCTTGGTTTCGATGAAGATCTTGGCGGGGGTTCCATGTAGCCGATCTTGTTTCGATTGTCTGCGATGGAGAACTTGCCGTCGAGATTGTGGTCTTTCACATAGCATCAAAATTGCCGCGCTAGATTCCCACAATTGGAAACATTGTCTTCATTTCAGCCTCAGAGCATCTTGTACTTGATCTGCCCCTAACATCTCCCAACACAAACACAGGAGCACACACACGCGAGGAGTCCGAGACGGAATCGACGCCGGTGAGGCCACCTTGGCACACGGCCGCGGGGACTGCTGCCGGAGAGCGAGGGTGCCGGGGGAGAGGAGCGGCCGCGGGCGCGCTGCTGCGCCGGGGAGGCGGGGCGACGGGGCTCCTGGACGACGTCGATGGAGGTGCGGGGCCGGTGAGGGGCGAGGCAGAGGGTCGAGGGCGGCGGTGGCGGGGCGTCCAGCGCGCAGGACCGGGGCGCCGGGGCGGCGGGAGCCGAGCGGGGCGGAGCTCGCACGGGACGGGCGGGCTCGAGGCAGAGGGGGTTGAGGGCGGGGATGCGGGGCCGCCGGTGGCGCAGAGAGGCGAGGGGGCGAGGCGGTTTGGTGGCGTGGTCGGCGGAGGCGGTCGGGCTCGGGCGCTGGCGGAGCCGCGGCCGAGGAGGAGGCGACGGGGAGGAGGCTCGGCGAGGCCGACGGTGGAGGCGGGCGGTGGTCGGGTCGGCGAGCGGAGGCGCAGAGGATGGAGGGGACGCGGCAAGGTGGGGAGGTGGTGGCTGGAGGAGGCCGACGCGGGCGAGGCCGACGGAGCGGTGGCCGGAGCGAGGGCGGCAGGAGGGCGGGGGGGTTCGGCGGCGAGGGGCCTCGGGACCGACGGGGTCGGCCA
Organism: Avena sativa; assembly: GCA_916181665.1. Taxonomy (NCBI): domain Eukaryota; kingdom Viridiplantae; phylum Streptophyta; class Magnoliopsida; order Poales; family Poaceae; genus Avena; species Avena sativa. The sequence goes on from OV702296.1 coordinate 228,710,656, forward strand.
GAGGTGGGGGGGGGTCGTCGCGTGCGTCGGTGAGGGAGGAAGGAGACGGGGTCGGGGGTGGGCCTGCCGGGTGGGGACATGTGGGGTGGGGCCCGCGTGGAGAGGTGGTTGGCGTGGGCGTGTGACCCAGGGAGAGGGTGGTGGGTTGTGTGCTGCTGCGGGTGGGGCCCGGGGACAGAGAGAGAGAGTGGAGAGGGAGGGTAGAGAAGCTGGGGTGAGAAAAGGAGAGGGGGAAAAAGGGTATGGATTGATGATGTGGCGGGGTGGGTAGGAGTTTGGGGGAGGGGTGAGGTGGCACACTGCGGTTGGTGGGTAGATTAGGATTGGGTGGGGATAGGTTTTAGAGGTGGCTGATTTAGATGGACCGTTTTTAAAAATCCGGGGGTGGTCGACTGGGTCCATTCGGCCCGTTCGACTGCCCCCACAAAATTAATTAAATATTTTATGTGTTTCAAACAGACTTTTGCAACACGATAGCAAACAAAACAAAATATTCCGGTGACCCGGGTTTTGCGCTTGAACAAAGACGGGGTGTTTAGAAAACACAAACAGGTTTTTCCGAAATTAGTTTTATGCAAGCAAATGCAAGATGATGACGATGCTCAAATGCAATGTGGCAAGATGACATGAGCATGCGGTTATGATGATGCAATGCACAAAAACAACACGATTTTCTAGTAGTGGTTTTGCGGGATGCCACATTAAGTTTGCAATACCATCTCGGGAAAGCAAATGTCATAGCTGATGCATTAAGCCGCAAGGTTTATGTGAATGGCCTCACCAAAGGAGAATTGCTAGAAGATTTGAGTGCTTAGTTTAAAGAGCTAAGATTAGAGATAGTGCCTGAAGGATATCTTATGTCCTTAGAAGTACAACCAATACTATTGGATAAAATCAAAGAAGCCCAAAAGTTGGACAAGGAAATAGAGGAAATTAAGAGTAAAATTGGTAAAGGAAAAGCAAAGGGATTCAATGAGGATGATCAAGGAACCTTATGGTATGGGAAGCGTATCTACATTCTAAAAGATTCTGAACTAAGGAAATTGATCCTGCAAGAAGCACATAATTCACCATATTCTATTCATCCTGGCAACACCAAGATGTACATGGATGTGAAGGAAAATATTTTGGTGGAACAATCTAAAGAAAGATATCGCAGAGCACATTGCCTTGTGCGATGTGTGTAGTCGAGTAAAGGAGGAGCATCAGAAATCGGCAGGATTATTACAACCACTGCCAATACCTGATTGGAAGTGGGATAAAATGAGTATGGATTTTATCACAGGACTGCCAAGGACTAGATCCGGATGCGATTCTATAGGGTTGTTGTGGATCGCTTAACAAAAGTGGCTCATTTCATACCCGTAAAGACCACCTATACAAGTGCTAAATTAGCCAAGATCTATATGAACAGAATCATGTGTTTGCATGGAGTACCTAAGAGTATTGTGTCAGATAGAGGAACTCAGTTCACATCGCATTTTTGGCGACAACTGCATGAGTCATTGGGAACTAGACTAGAATTCAGCACTGCTTTTCACCCACAGACTAATAGACAGACGAAAAGGACCAATCAGATTTTAGAAGATATGTTGAAAGCTTGTGCACTAGACTATGGATCTAGTTGGGACGAAAGTCTACCATACGCGGAGTTTTCTTACAATAATAGCTATCAACCGAGCGTAGAGATGGCTCTGTTTGAATTCCTTTATGGAAGGAAGTGTACTACACCATTATTGTGGAATGGAGTAGGAGAAAGAAACTTATTCGGACCAGACCTGATCAAGGAAGCCGAAGAGAAAGTTAGGATGGTAAAGGATAGACTAAAGATAGCCCAATCTCGACAAAAGAGCTATGCAGATCCAAAACATAGAGAAGTCACCTATGAGGTAGGTGATAGATCTTATCTCAGAGTCTCACCACTTAGTGGTGTGAAGAGATTTGGTGTCAAAGGGGAATTGGGCACCTCATTATGTAGGACCATTCAAGATCTTGAGCCATAAAGGAGAAGTGGCCTATGAGCTATAATTACCAGAATCTCTGTCAGCTACATAATGTGTTTCATGTAAGCCAATTGAAAAAGTGTAACGCAGAGATGGAAGAAACTTTGTTAAAAGACACTATACCACTAGAAGAAGTTCAGTTAGAGAATGATCTCACTTCTGAAGAGAAACCTATCAAGATTCTGGAGACAGCAGAAAGAGTCACTCGTAAGACAATCAAGTTCCGCAAAGTACAGTGGAACCATCACACTAAGGAGGAAGCAACTTGGGAAAGAGAAGATGGGCTTCGAAAAGATCACCCTCACCTATTTGCTAGCCAACCCGAATCTCGAGGGCGATATTCATCTTAAGGGTGTTAGGTTTGTAACATCCCAATTTTCATTAAACAAAAACATTCTCATTGCATTCATATCATCATGGCGATATTCATCTTAAGGGGGCCGCTAGCCTAAGCCATGCCTAATCATGGTGGAAACTTGCAGCATCACCATAGTGAGCAATCTATGAAGCTTTATTCTTATAAAAAAAGAGAGACATTGAAAAGAGGAAAGAGAGAAAAAAGAACCATTTTACCATGGTAAATAAGAAGATTTCTGAGATGCTCATTGTCTGCTTGCCTTGTCATTTTGATATGGGATAGCTCCTGTATCATGTGCAAGGGGTACCCCGTTGGCAGTTCTCTATGATACACATGTATTTACTATGACAAGAACTTACTGGTAAATAAAGTTGAGTAGCATGAGGAGCGGCCCTCGTACTCAAGGGACATGAGATTGCCAACTTATACTTTGTCAAGCATATACTCCATCTTTGTTCACTTTAACCTTAATCACCTCAAGATGCTTATGATAGGGGCAATGAGAGCTCAATGCTATTAAGTACCATAATCTTTTGAAAGCTCTTTATGAACTTAAAATCCCTACTTCCCTCTGTGAAGGGGCCTTACTTCTACTTCTGAGTTGAGTCTGTAAACCTATTCCTCTCTATCTCCAGCAAGCATTTGAGTTGTTGTGTTCCAATCATTCATATGATGATTTATTCAATCATGTTCCTTATCTTCCTTGTTTTGCACAAGAATCTTATTTGAATGAGTATTATTTTGAAAGCCATGTTGTGAAAATCCTTTTATGTTTGAGAAAGGAGTACTCCTATTATAAACTTCTTTACAAAAGCTTTGCTTGAAAACTGTTTGTCATCTATTCTCTGACCAAGAACAAAGTTTGTCATTCCCAATTATGATTTATCTTTATGCATCTTTATTGTGACTCCCATAGTCATTGCAAGTTAAGTTATATAATGGTGAGTTGCTTTCTAATAGGAGTTGTGCATTGGTAAGTGTGATGCTTCTTGTCCGTATTCTTTTTATCGACACTTCACTCCATAAACCTGTGGACATGTTTACTGAGCTCAGTTTTGGCTTGGGGACAAGCGAGGTCTAAGCTTGGGGGGAGTTGATACGTCCAATTTGCATCACCATTCTATATCATAATTTGCTATTATTCATTGATATATTCCTTATTAAGAGGTGATACTTATGTTATTTCATCTGTTTTTGCATGTTAGATGATTCTTGGAGGATGAACTGCCGGAGTCAGGATTCTGATGGAAAAAGCGGTGTCTAGATGCAATTTTCGCGAAGATCATAAAAATACCATAAAAACTATGGAAAATCATATTTTTCTAGAAGACGAAGGAAGACAGAAGGGGAGGCGGAGTAGGTCCACAGGGGGGCCACACCCCCAGGAGCGGGCCACCCTGGGCCGCACCACCAGGGGGTGTGGCCACCCTGGCCCACCTCCTGCTCCGCCTCTTCGCCTATATCTTCCTCCTGAAACCCTAAAGGTCTGGGAGCGACCATAGAAAGATTCCGCCGCATCTCCGGGGCGGAAACTACAAAGAGAGAAAGAGCTCTCCGGTAGACAAATTTCTGCCGAGGAAATTCCTTCCTGGAGAGGGGAGATCGTGGCCATCAACACTGTCATCAAGCCAGACTTCATCGGGATCATCATCATCATCCTCACCACCATCTCCACCAGCACCATCATCACCACTCCATACCGCTGTAACAATTGTGTTGAATCTTGCATAGTTCTTAGGGGAAACTTTCCCGGTGTTGATTACTATTGTAGTTGATGCTTGTGAGTGGAACCATTGAATTATTGTTTCTGTTCATATTGTTATCCATCATTATATCATCTCTGATCTTGATCAATAAGATGTCTCGTGAGTAGTTCGTTTAGTTCTTGAGGACATGGGAGAATTCATGTTGTTAGTAGTGGAATTGTGTTGAGGTATTATTCAATGGCTTAATATTTAAGTTGTGGTGCTATTCTTCTAGTGGTGTCATGTGAACCTCGACTACATGATTCTTCACCATTTATGGGCCTAGGGGAATGCATTGTGTATTTGGATACTAATTGTGGGGTTGCCGGAGTGACAGAAACCTGAACCCCCGTTAGGAAACCTTTGCACAAGGGAGTGTAGGATCTTAGAGTTTAAGGTGTGGTTAGGTTTTTATCTTAATTACTTTGTTGTAGTAGCGGATGCTTGCAAGGGGTTTAATCACAAGTATGTATTAGTCAAAGTAAGGTCGGTACATTAGCATAGGTTCACCCACACAACACTTACCAAACCAAAGAAGATTAATCATCTATATGAAACGAAAGCACTTGGCAGTATTCCCATGTGTCCTCGAGAACGTTTGGTCCTCATAAGTATTACCACTGGCTTGTCCTTTGCTAAGAAAGGATTGGGACACTTGCTGCAATTATTTGTTGTCTTTATTTACTTGCACTTTATTTCCTTGCTTTATAAAAAAACCCTAAAAATCTGTTTGTTAAGTATTTACAGAGATTTTCTGCTTCAAACCACTAGTCAACACCTTTTGCTCCTCATTGGGATCAACAATCCTATTTATTGAAAATACTATGATACACCCCCTATGATGGGGATGTGCCTACTGGGGTATACCCAGCAGGCCGTTTCCGACTGGCCCAAGAATTGGCGAGTGGGCCTGCAAGACGGCGACTGGATTGAATCCCAGCGAGGAACCAAGCGACTGGAAGCTGAAGGCCAAGGCGAGTAGATAGGCCCAGTCGGATTAGGTTAAACGAGTACCGAAGCTTTAACTGAATCGGTTGAGATATGTAAACCCTAGGGGAGGTGAGCCTATATAAACCTCCCTGGAGGGCGAGTAGAGGTACGTTCCATCATACCCCCAAGCGACTCGCTGCCTAGCCGCCGAGCTCGCCCATTGTACCACCTCCATAATACAATCTAGCAGGAGTAGGTCTTTACCCTCCGGGGGCCAAACCTGGGTAAAACCCTGAGTCTCCGCCCTCATCTCGCACCGCAGATGGCTGACCGCCCTTGCCCCTCGTTCTACTACTCGCTGCCAATTGCAGCATCTGCCGTGACCATTCCCACGACAGTGGCGCCCACCGTGGGGCCTGGCCGGTCTGCCCGGTGTTCTGCGGCGAGATCCAATTTGCCCATCAACGAGACGGTCGCCACCGGCCGCATGATAGCGATCGGCGAGATGCTCCAAATCTTGCCGAGAAGCTACGTCCCGGCGGCGCGACCCGTCACGCACAGCGTGATCCTGCCGGTCGGCACGATCAGCCTCTTCGTCGGCCTCACCGACGTCATCGTCTCGGAGGACTCGGCTCGCATCTGCGAGTCGCCGCCACGCGATCGGCTCTCCGAGAGCCAGATCCGCACGATCCATCGCCTCGCCTCCGAGTACAATTCGGCCCACAGCGACGTGGCCGAAAACTCAGCGGCCGCCGAAGACGCGGCCCTCAACGACGACGCCGACTCGGCGACCCTAGCGTCACTCGCTGGGTCCATCACCGCGGCTTCACCCGCGGGCTCCATCACCCAGGTCTCCAACGTGGGAGACTTCGAGGACCCCTCCATCCTCGGGATCTTCGAATTCGACTCCGGGTCGGAGAACTCCGCCGACCTCCGTGACGGAACCGGCCGCCACGCTGCGACCTACATGGCGACCGGCACCGATCCGCCGGAGGATCCATTCTCCACCCCAATCCCTCCTAACGCCACGGCGACGGAGGTCGAGGAACTCCGCCTGAAACTGGCGGAGGCAGTGCGCAAGGAGCAAGCCGAGCGCGAAAAATTTCGCCTCAAGCAGGTGACGGCGCAGGAGCTATCGCGCTACCACCAACAGCGGACCAGGTCGCGCCTGAACCCCACCGTTCAGGGGCGCGCCCTAAACTTCGACGACGAAAACGACCCGGCCCGCGTGGCCGAGCGCGCGATCTGCGAGAACGCGCCACCAGGAGGAAGTGCCCGACCCCCGCCAGGATCAACGGCGATGGGCACCCCGCCTCCACCCAACCGCACACCCCCAAGGACCAGCCGCGGATAGTAGTCTCCTCACGGGAGCGAGACGCAAACGGCCTTCCACTGTTCTCCACCCCGATGGACAACCTCGTGGCAGGCCGGGCAGCAGGCGACAACATCACGGCCACCGGCGACGGCGCCCTGCAGATCCAATACGTCAGGGCCCTGCTCGCAAAGGCCGCCGAGCAGCAAAGAGCGGGCGCCGACTCGCAGGGTCGAGTATACTCGCGTTCGTCGGGAAGCAGGGCGGCCTCAAGCGGCCGCCCAGCGGCGGCAAACACCCTCAACTGCCCGCCACCAGAGCCACTACAGCTCCAACACCGACCCGCGAACGCGGCACTCTCCACCAACGACCCCAGGCCAACGACCAACTTCGTCGCCGCCAACGGGCAACCCGTCGACGCCCGCACCCATATCATCAACAACCAAAGCTGGCGCGCACGCCAGCCAGACGACCTGCGACACACCCTAACCAATCGCCGCAACGGCGAGCCCATGGGGTCGCTCAGTCGACTCGGCCCCAAGTGCTTCGGACCAATGATCCGAGGCGAGAAGTACCCGCCAAACTTCAAGACGCCGAAGGAGATAGAAAAGTACGACCCATCGTACGACCTCGCCGTCTGGCTCGACACATACCTCATGGCAATGGGGATCGCAGGCCACACTGACCTGCTAGCCGCCCGTTACCTCCCCCTGATGATGGAAGGGACGTGCAGGCAGTGGATCAACACCCTCCCCCAGGACAGTATCGACTCCTGGGAAGAGATGCGCGACGCCTTCGTCAGGCATTTCGAGTGCTCCTACACCCGCGCCACCACCATTGAGGACCTGGAGCGATGCGTCCAGGGACCCCGCGAGTCGACCCGCAACTGGGTCCAACGGTGGCAAGAACTCTGGTACAACGCGGTCGGCATCCACCCGGACACCGCGATCCATTGCTTCAAGACTTCGTGCCGCTACGAGCCACTGGTCGCCAAGCTCAAGTGACACTCTCGCACACTCGACAACATCCCCAACCTCCTCGAGATCGCCAAACGGTACGCGGAGGAAGATCCAAACCAGGAAACTGACGACGAGTCAGGAGGTCAACGCCGCACGAGCGGCAACGACAGCGGACGACGATCCGACCTACGCTACAGCAACACTCGCCTCACCGGCAAGCGCCGCAGTGACGGGCGAGTCGACTTCGTCGCCAACGTCGGGCACGCGCAACGCGAGCCCAAGAGCTTCTGCCGCGACGGAGGACAACGCCGCGACGGCGGCAACTACAAGGCCAAGCCAAGGTTCGACCCCGCGGCCCTCCTTAACCAACCATGTGCGTTTCATAGCAGGAAAGGGAAGCCCGCAACACACACCACCGCCGACTGCCACACCCTCAGGGAGATCGAGAAGGCACAGCGAGCACGGGAGGACCCCGACAACGACCCGCCAAACGGCGGAAAATTCGGCAAAGTGGCCGGCTCGCTCCACACCTTCACGGCCTTCAACACGAAGCGCGAGAAGAAGGTCATCGCCCGCGCCGTCGCCGTCAACGCGGTGGCCCAGGTGGACGTCCCCCAGTTCCTCAACTGGTCGGAGCATCCCATCACCTGGAGTCGACAAGACCACTCGCCATGCATCGAGTACCAAGGTCGAGTCGCCCTGGTGGTCAAGCCTAAGGTCGGCGACTACTGGCTCCCCAAGACATTGATGGACGGCGGAAGCTCCATCAACATCCTGTACCTGGACACCTTCAGGCGGCTGCGGCTCCCGCAGTCGATGATCGAGATGACCCACACCACGTTCCACCGCATCGTCCCCGGTCGGAAGGCGTACCCGATCGGCAAGGTCACGCTGCCAGTCACCTTCGGCACACCAGCAAACTTCCGCACCAGGCGGATCGTCTTCGAGCTCGTGCCCTTCGACAGCCCCTACCATTGTGTCCTGGGGCGCCAGGCGTTCGCCAAGTTCATGGCAGCGCCCCACTACGCGTACAACGCGATGAAGCTCCCCGGGCCATGCGGCATCATCACCATCAACGGCGACCCCGACATGGCCGCCGAGTGCGAGGCCAAAGGCGCCGAGCTCGCCGACGCCGTCATCGCGGCGGAGACCAACCACGCTGATGAGCTCGCCAGGTACTCGCGAGCGGGGTCAACAACGACGACCCCACCATACTCAAAAAGCCCAACTCGGAGGGCGCAAACACCTCAACCTTTGAGGCCACTACGCACACCCGTACCGTCGAGCTGGTCCCAGGCGACCCCAGCTAGACGGTGACGATCGGGACGGGCATGATCCCGGCATAGGAAGGCGCGCTCATTGAGTTCCTCCGTGAGAACAGGGACATCTTCGCATGGAAGCCGTCTGACATGCCCGGTGTCCCCAGGGAGCTCGCTGAGCACAAGCTAAACGCCGACCCCAAAGTGCGACCTATTAAGCAGTCGCTGCGGCCCTTCAATGAAGAGCGCCGCCGAGCAATCGCCGAGGAGGTGCAGCGTCTACTCGCTGCAGGCTTCATCCGGCCAATCAAATACTCCAAGTGGCTGGCAAACCTAGTCCTGGTCGAGAAGAAAAACGGGACCTGGAGGATGTGTATCGACTACACAAACCTGAACAGCGCCTGCCCAAAGGAGCAGTTCGTCCTCCCGCGGATCGACCAGATAATCGATTCCACCGTAGGCTCGGAGTCGCTGTGTTTCCTCGACGCCTACTCTGGTTACAACCAGATCAAAATGGCTGTCGAGGACGAGGAGAAGACGGCGTTCATCACGCCATTCAGAGCCTTTTGCTACACCGCCATGACCTTCGGCCTCAAGAACGCCGGGGCAACCTACCAGCGGTGCATGCAAGAATGCCTTGCGAGCCAAATTGTCCGCAACATCCACGTCTACATCGACGACGTGGTCGTAAAGTCCGCTCGCCAGGGCGACCTACTCGCCGACCTGGCGGAAACGTTCACCAACTTGTGAAAATACAAGATAAAGCTCAACCCAGGCAAATGCACCTTCGGTGTACCTGCAGGACAACTACTGGGGTACATCGTCTCCAAACAAGGGATTGAGGCGAACCCCACGAAGATCGACACGATCGCCCGGCTCGGCAAACCCGAGTGCCTGCGCGACGTCCAGAAACTGGCCGGGCGAGTAGCGGCTCTCAGTCGCTTCATCCCCCGCTTGGGCGAAAAGGCGATGCCCCTATACCGCCTGATGCGCAAGAACCCCACCTTCCAGTGGGACAAGGAGGCGGACGACGCGCTCCGCGATCTCAAAAAGGTGCTACTCGCCGCACCGCTACTCGCCGCCCCCGCCGACAAAGAACCCATGCTGGTTTAGGTCGCGGCTTCCGAACGAGTCGTCAGCGCCGTAATGGTCGTCGAGCGACCGGAGGAAGGAAAGGAGCGCCCAGTACAGCGACCGGTCTACTACATCAGCGTGGTCCTCACCGAGTCACGGCAGCGGTACCCCCAGTACCAAAAGCTGGTATACGCGGTGTTCAGAGCCTAGCGGCGCCTGCCGCACTACTTCCAGGAACACCCAATCACGGTCGTGTCCTCAGCACCACTGCAAGACATCATCCGCAACTGCGAGGCGACCGGGCGGGTCGCCAAGTGGGCCGTCGAGATCGGCGTCCACAACATCAAATACGAGCCACGAAAAGCGATCAAGTCGTAGGCCCTAGCGGACTTCATCGCCGACTGGGAAGAAGCCCAGCAGCCAGAGAAGCTGCCATACCTTCATTACTGGAGCCTGCACTTCGACGGCTCCAAGAACGCGGACGGCGCAGGCGCAGGGATCGTGCTAACTTCACCAAAGGGCGACAAGCTCCGCTACATCCTCTGCCTCGACTTCACACCCTGCACCAACAACATGGCCGAGTACGAGGCCTTACTCCACGGCATGCGAGCGGCCAAGGAGATGAATGTCAATCGCTTACGCTGCTACGGCGACTCCGACCTCGTCGCAGGGCAAGTCGCTGGCACCTGCGATGCCGTCTCCCCCACCATGGCGGCGTACCGCCAAGCGGTGGACAATTTGGGCGGACACTTCACAGGCTACTCCGTCGAGTGGATCGATAGGCGGAAGAACGAGGAGGCCGACGCCCTCTCTCGCATCGGGTCGGCTCGACTCGCACCACCCGCCGGCGTCTTCCTCGACACGATCACCAAGCCATCAGTCTCTCCCCCAAGGGAGATCGACATCGGAGTCCCGCTCCAACCAGAGGCAGCCCTGGTCGCACTCGTCAACGAGCCAGACGACTGGACCAAGCCCTACATCGCCTACCTGGAAGCCGGCACCTTGCCGGCAGACGAGACGGAAGCTCGGATGATCGCCCGTCGATGCAAGTTCTACGCCATCATCGACGGCGAGCTCCACAAGCGCAGTGTCACCAGCGTGTTCCAACGCTGCGTCCAACCCGCCGAAGGACGCAAGATCCTCCACGACATCCACTCCGGTGACTGCGGCCACCACGCCGGCGCCGCTCTCTTGTCGCCAAGGCTATGCGACATGGCTTCTACTGGCCCACCGCACACGCCGACGCTGTCGACATTGTCCAGCGGTGCGCCGGGTGCCAGAAGTACGCCAACCAGACGCACGTGCCGAGCTCAGCGCTCAAAACAATCCCCATCACCTGGCCATTCGCTGTGTGGGGTATGGACATGGTAGGCCCCTTCAAGAAGGCTCCCTCTGGCTACACCCACCTCTTGGTCACGGTCGACAAATTCACAAAGTGGGTGGAAGCCAAGCCAGTTCGGAAGTGCGATGGGAAGACCGCCACCAAATTCCTACGCGAGATCATATATCGCTACGGGTTCCCAAACAGCATCATCACGGACAACGGCACCAACTTCGCCAAAGGATCCGTGGCCGAATTCTGCGAAGAGCACCACATTCGGCTCGACCTCGCGTCAGTCGCCCACCCGGAATCCAACGTCCAGGCGGAACGAGCCAACCAGAGCATCCTCCATGGCCTGAAGCCGAGATTCCAAGTACCACTCGAGCGCACCGCCGGGTGCTGGGTCGAGGAGTTTCCCTCTGTCATCTGGGGGATCCGCACCTCGGTCAACAGGTCGACAGGTTTCACCCCCTTCTTCATGGTCTATGGCGCCGAGGCAGTCATGCCTACCGACCTCGAGCACGACTCGCCACGGATCGTCCACTACACGGAGGCCGCAAACGAGCTCGCCCGCCAAAACAGGGTCGATCAACTCGACGAGGCACGTGACCTGGCTCGGTCACGCACCGCTATCTACCAACAGGGACTCCGCCGCTACCACAGCCGGCGGGTGAAAACTCGCACCTTCCAAGAGGGCGACCTGGTGTTACGCCTCATCCAGGACAAGAAGGGCATGCACAAGCTCTCCCCTCCGTGGGAAGGGCCATTCGCCATCGGGCGAGTACTCGGCAACGACGCCTACTACCTCATCGACGTCCGCGGGGACGGCGAATTCGATGTCAAGCGACCATGGAATGTAAAACTCCTACGGAAGTTCTACTCCTAGAATCCCACATATGTATTCTCCAGTCGCTATGAAATAAAAAGAGACAGTTACCGCAAATTGCGCCTACTCTCCATGTCTTGTGCCACTCGCACTCGTAATAACAGCATTACGCTAACCGCAGAAGTCAACCTTTGGTACAGCGATCGGCACGGCTAAGTAGTGCGGTGCAAGAACACTGAGTCACCTCAGGTCTTGCATCGTCCACGAAAAACGCCTACCTGGAGCCCCATTGGAGTCGCCTAGCCCGACTGGTTCTACGAACCAAGACTACTGCCTACGCTTCTTATAGCGACCATGGTCCTCCGCATCCTCGACATAGCGACTCGAAAGGCTAAGTACCACGCTCGGGGACTGCAGACCAGTTCACCTCGAGCGGTCCGGGAAAATGCCAAGTAGGAGAGCATGCCCAGGACTCGCCACGCGACTGACCCCACGGGCCAGGCAGGAGTGACGCGCACAAACTAACGCGCCAAGTCCTCACTCACCCTCGAGTCGCGCCTGGAACAGCCAAGTACCACGCTCGAGGACTCAGCCACCCGACCTCGTTCGCGCACGGGAAAACGGCGAAGTACAGCGCGTTCAAGGGAGTCGCCTAGCGACCGGCTCTTCGAGTCTGGGCGAGTCGACCACAGTAATAAAACACACAAAAACAACAAACACATCACATACGAGGTAAACCCCACAAAAGGGCGGACGCGCTCGGGGACTCGTTCAAACAACAATCACAAACACTTGACAAATACCAAAATAGACACGACGTCTCATTCGATAGCATGTTGCATTGTCTCATATTACAAAATATGGCCGCATGGCAGACCTGCCGCTAATGCTACAAGGCAAATTATCCTATTCTGCAGGTTTAGTCGACGACCTGCCAACATCCCGGCGATTGCGGATGAACGGCGTGTACGGTTTCAACGGATACGTCGTCAGTTCACCTGCCATCGCCGCGCGGAAGGGCTGCTCGACCTTGAAGTCACGATGCGGCGGCTCAGGGTCGCTAGGCGCGACGACCGTCTCCTGGTACGGAAGGAGGTCGCCCATTGCCCAGACACGCTCCGAGTACGTGGCGGCGCGGTCCTGCAACTTGAGGACCTCGGAAAGCTCCACCGCGCCAGTCGACGATGGGTAGCCACTCGTCACATCGTCGATGTCGAAGTCCTCGGGGAAGTGGGCAAGCCCAAGACTAAGCGCCGTCGCCGCTCCGCGCCGAAACGCCGACCGCGTCATGAACTCAACGACCGCGGGCGCCTTCTCCAAATACTTCCACACCTCAACGAGGTCGCTGGGAATTACTTCCGTGGGCGATATCTCTTGGAGATAGGCACGGATGCACGTCGCCGACAACGTTGCCGAGTCGACAAGCGTGCTTACGCACTGCCGCGCATCGAACGAGCTTGCCTCTTCCACGCTATCGATGATGTGACCTGCGAATAGAAGACAATAATAAATACGACGGATATCACAAAAGGCACAACTACTGGCAGAGGCAGACGCACTTACCAATCAGCGGACGGGCGAGATCCGTGATGAAGCATTGAAGCGAAGTGTGGTCGTCCTGAAGCCCAGCAACAAGGGCGTCCGACACCTTGCGATCCTCTTCGGCGGCTGCAATGGCGGCCTTGGATCGCCCATCAGCCGAGCTCGCTTCTTCCTTCGCCTTCCGCAGCTCGCGCTCGAGGACGGCGATCCGCTGTTCAGCAGAACTCAAAGCCAATTGCGCCACTGCCAATTCACCCGCGGGGACAAGTCCCTGACGATCCTCCTCTGCCTTCGCGACAACCGCCTGAAGCCCGTTGTTCGCCTCCTGGACGAGGGCCAGTTCCTTCTCCGCGCGGTGCTTCGCTGCCAATCGATCAGCCAATTCAAGCTGCAGACCCTGCACATCACCAAAAAAGGTTAATCGAAGCAAAATTCCTAAGTGCCCACCCGCTGAAATTCAGCGAGTGCGCACTCGGGGACTGGCATTCAAGAAAATTCCTAAGTGCCCACCCGCTGAAATTCAGCGAGTGCGCACTCGGGGACTGGCATTCAAGAAAATTCCTAAGTGCCCACCCGCTGAAATTCAGCGAGTGCGCACTCGGGGACTGGCATTCAAGAAAATTCCTAAGTGCCCACCCGCTGAAATTCAGCGAGTACGCACTCGGGGACTGGATACGGAAAATAAATATAACAAACTAAAAGAATTAGGCCGTTGCAAAGCACCGACCTGATCCTCGGGGACTGGATGTACCTGGATGGCTGCGCCAAGCATGCCGTGGAGTTGTATCGCGTCCATGGACGCGAGTAGAGCCGGCGTATGCCCACGACGTTGGTCGACTTCAGCATCGGCGATCCCAGGAGCGTGGCTCGATGGCGAAGTTCCACTCGCCGCGGCCGCCTTGGCCATAAAGCGCGGGAAGGTGGCGATAGAGGCACCCGCCCCAAAGGAGGTCGGCTCGGCTGTTCCAGGCAAGGGAGCGCCCTCCTTCGTGGACGCGGCCGCCTCTGTTGCGGGTCCAGCCGGTGCGGCCGCCGTGTCGTCAGAAATCGTGACAACAGTGTCACCCTTGGCCTTCTTGCCACCATCCGCAGGGACGGTGACTTCGTCCGCCTTCCTCTTGCAGGAAGAATCCTCTTCGCTAACAACGGGTGGCACCTTAGCTACGGTCGGGTGACCCATCCTCTTCACTCCGGTCCTGTACATCAATCGTATAAGCAAGATAATTCAAGCAATTTTGGAAGACGAAGGAAGGCAAGTGTACTTACTTGGCGACCGGAATGAAGCGCAGCCCCGTACGGAGGCCGGCTGGCTTCTCCAGTTCAGGGCCCAGTCGGTGGCTGAGCCCCATGTCCAGGACGTCGCGTGCCCAAGACACGGACGGCTTCTTCGTCATCGAGGCTGCAACCGGAGCCTTTGTAACCTCTTCGACAGGAGCTTCCCTGCGAGGCGAAGCCGCTACGGCAGGGGCATCCCCCAGCCCCGAGACTGGGGCGAATGGCGGAGGCATCGTTGCCAGGGGCACCTCGATGGTGGCCGTGTCCAGCGCAGCCATCGTCGGCGGCGTCTCATCCTTGGCCGGGCTGGGGGCGTCAGAACTGCTCGCTAAATGCGGTGGCGAGGCCCGCCTTGTCGGCTTCGTCTTCGCCTTCCTCGGAGGGGCCTTCGCTTCCTTTCCCTTCTTCTTCTTTTTTGATGGAGTAGCTTGGCGGCGCAAGGTGGTTTCTGGAAGCTCGTCGTCGTCTTCATGGCGCTCGAGGCTTTTGCTTGCCTCGAGCTCGTGTTGACGCTGCCCACGGGTCTTGCGGAGCAGCGGGGCGACTTCTTATTCGGATTCATCGTTGCTGTCGCCCTCATCACTCCCGGCACCGCCCTTGGCGGGAGGCGACTCGCCCACGTCTTGGACGGACGAGCTCGAGTTCTCGTCGTCTGAAGGCGGGAGCCATCCTTCCACCACTTGGAATATCTGCAAAGAACACAAGATGAAATCAGAATTACCACGACTGCAAAAACTGCGACTGCGAGCAAAGTAAAGCGATTACCGTTGGGGCTGGACGCTTCGCGGTGTAAGGGGCGACCCCAGCCTGTGCGTCCAGGTACACCGCCTGAGTGATTTTCTTCAGCGCTGGGAGGTAGCCTTCGAGCTTCCACTTGGCGAGGCAGGCCTTCGTCGAGTCGTCCCGACCGGTGTACTGGTACATGTAGTGCTCGCGCCGCGCCAACGGGACGAGCCGCCGCCCGAGCCAGCAGTTGTACAGATTTATCGTCTGGAGGCCCTTCTTCTTCAGACCGCGGATGGTCTGAAGCATTTCGTCAACGACCATCCGCTAGTCGTTGGGGAGCTTGCCGATTTGAAGGCGGCGCGGCTCGGACCAGTTGGCTGAATACCGCGGAATCGCCGACTCGCCCTCCGGGGTCGCCTCAGATACGTAGAACCACGATTTCTTCCAGTCGCTCGCCGCCTTGGCGAGCAGCATCAGGTCGAAGAATGAAGCCTTCGACTTCAGCTGGAAGGTTAGGCCACCCGCGGCTAGCATTGGGCCGTCCGCTTCCTCGCGGCTGATCCTTCCATGAAACAGATCTTGCCATAGAGGGAAGTAGGGCCGGCAGCCCAAGTAGCACTCGCAGAACGCCACGAAGATGGCGAGCTGCTCGATGCTGTGGGGACCCAGATCTGATGGCTGGATCCCATAGTAGGCGCAGAAGAGACGGAAGAATAGGGACGTGGGGAACCATAGCCCCCATTCAAGATGGCTGGTGAAGCAGATGAACTCCCTCTCTCGCGGGTTCGGAGTCACCTCTCCGGCCGCGGGGATGCGCCAGCAGCCGGCTTGCAGGATCCCGGCCTCCTCGAAGGAAGCCAGTTGCGCCCTGGTGCACTTCGATCTGCCCCAAGGTTCGGTGGAGAGGGCCATGGCGGAAAGATTTGTGGGGGCTTGGAGGATTTCCGGTTGGCTGGGTCGGGATTCGGAGGGAGGTGAAATGTGCGCGCAGTCGGAGGAAATGGTGAGAAGGTGGATTTCTGATCGCCTGCCATTCCTCTTATATAGCGGTTGTTACCCGCCAAATCAGGGAACCGTTACCGCGCGATGCTTACGCCAAAAGTTACCGTTGGATTACTCCAACGGCTAGTTTGACCACGTTTAACGGTCCAACTTCAGCCACTCGGCTCGCCGACCCAACCACTATGACAGTGATTCGCCGACTCGACTCGCCAAAGCCGCGAGCAGTATGACTAGTTTTTCCTTTATATAGGAGCCCGCCGCCGATTCGACTGGATGTCTATTCAGCAGCCGTATGCTCCGACTGCCAGCAGCCACCTACGCCTAATCGACGCCGGCCTCGGGGACTACTGATGGGGATGTGCCTACCGGGGTATACCCAGCAGGCCGTTTCCGACTGGCCCAAGAATTGGCGAGTGGGCCTGCAAGACGGCGACTGGATTGAAGCCCAGCGAGGAACCAAGCGACTGGAAGCTGAAGGCCAAGGCGAGTAGATAGGCCCAGTCGGATTAGGTTAAACGAGTACCGAAGCTTTAACTGAATCGGTTGAGATATGTAAACCCTAGGGGAGGTGAGCCTATATAAACCTCCCTGGAGGGCGAGTAGAGGTACGTTCCATCATACCCCCAAGCGACTCGCTGCCTAGCCGCCGAGCTCGCCCATTGTACCACCTCCATAATACAATCTAGCAGGAGTAGGTCTTTACCCTCCGGGGGCCAAACCTGGGTAAAACCCTGAGTCTTCGCCCTCATCTCGCACCGCAGATGGCTGGCCGCCCTTGCCCCTCGTTCTACTACTCGCTGCCGATTGCAGCATCTGCCGTGACCATTCCCACGACACCCTATACTTGTGGGTCATCAAGACTATTTTCTGATGTCGTTTCCGGGGAGTGAAGCCCTATTGAACAGTGGAACTGGTAGAGGAAACTTCTACTGTGAGTATTGTCTTTTATTTATGTTTGTTACTTTGTTCCAATATGGATAACCCACTTGGTTTCCTGTTTGGTAAAGTCACTACCACTGCTAGGGTAGTAGATGATACACCACATGTTGATATAGATCCTTTTAAGATACCTACAAGAATTGTTGATCGTGTTATGGATAATTATTATTTTGGGGATGGAACTGTCCATCATGGTGATCACTTGCTTTTTATCCATGAATTATGTGGGTTGTTTAAGTGTGCAGGTATCACAACTGAACAAGTTAAGAATAAGTTACTCTCTATATCATTGAAAGGAAGAGCTGAAGAATGGTATAAGCTGCTGAAGAATGGACAATCTATGGAATGGGAGGAAATAGTACCTCTCTTTTATTCTAATTTCTATACTCCTAGTGAGATTCATAAGGATAGGAATCAAATATATAACTTTTGGACTCGTGATGGAGAGAGTACAGCCCAAGCTTGGGGGAGATTGTAGTTACTAATGCTTAAATGTCCTATTCATGAACTTCCTAATAATAATATTATTAATAACTTTTATGCAAGGCTTTCTCTTCATGATAAAGATTTATTAGATGCTTCGTGCGTTGGATCATTCACACGTATGAAAGAAGAAGCTAAATGGGATCTTCTAGACCGTATTCAAGAGAACACTAAAGCATGGGAGAATGACAAAGGAAGAAAGTCAGGTATAAATTATGATTTTGAATGCATTAAATCTTTTATGGGAACTGATGTCTTTCATGATATACTCTGTCTAGTGCCAGTACATGTGCCATACTGTGTCCACTCCAGGACACACGCTCCATGCTCCACATGTCCGCCACTGACCCGCCTCCCATGCCCACGTAACCGCGAGAACCTAGCTCTGATACCACTCGTAACACCCCGGTCTCTCCGGACCAACGGCTTTCACTCCTGGGAGCTCAATAGGATCTCTAGACTAACCCCACAGATCACACTAGTATTTTCTATGCACTTTATCCTCACTCGTGCGCACCCGGTACCCGATTCCAGGTCGGTCACCCATCCTCAAATTTCTCTAGGCCAAGCACGCTTAACCTCGGAGTTCTATTTAGATGAGCTTCTAGAAAAGAAATTGCAACTTGTTGATATGGGTATCCTACCAATCCTATTAAGCCATGCGCCAGGGTCTCACACCTTGGTAAGATGGGATTTGCAATTTTCATTGATGATGATATAGTGGTACTCTTGTGGAGCAAGTCTCTAAAGGTCGCTTCTGTTGGGTATGTCGAAAATGAATTTTATGTGGTGGACTTTTCTAGGAAAACCAGTGCAAGTCCAATATGCTTATTTGGAAAACCAGGTTGGTTATGTCATCTCCGTCTATCCCACGTCAACATGAGAACTTTTCAAAGTCTTCACAAGGGTGGCCACATTCTTGAACTAAAAGAAAATATTTCATTTGACAAAGATCGTGTTTGCAGGGCTTGTGTTGAAAGAAAGATGCATGACTCTCCCCATCAAAGGAAGACAATTATTTCATCAAAAAGAATCTTAGAGCTCCTTCATGTGGATCTTTTTGGTCCTCCTTCTCATGCAACTCTCGGTGGGTAGAAGTATTGTCTTGTCATTGTTGATGACTACTCAAGGTACACATGGTTCTACTTCTTCAAGCAGAAAAGTGAGACTCAACGAACCGTGTAACATCCCAATTTTAATTAAACCAAAACATTATCATTGCATTCATATCATCATGGCATGTGGGCATTGCACAAAATTTTTCAAAATTTTAAACCTAGCAAAACCCTATTAAAAACCCCTCTTTATATGCAAGTGTGGGGCTTGTGTTTTTATTTTTATTTTTACCCCAAAATGTTTTATTAGAGGTCTGATGTTTTAAAATCTTTTTGAACACTAGGTTCACATCCTAACATTTTGGTGAAGGTTTGAATTGATTTGGATTTGATTTGCTAGTTCAAATCATTATTAGAAAATAAAACAGAAAAGAAAAAGACTAGAGGAAAAAAGAAAAGAGAAGCCTACCTTCCAACCGACGCGGCCCAGCACCGCGACCTAGCAGCCCACTCGGCTCCCCCTCTCCCCCTCTGTTTCTTTTCTCACCGTGATAATCCCGCACACTCCCACTGATAAGCTGGCCTGTAAGGTTCCCAACCTTTAATAAGGTAGAGTCCCCTGTGTTTACAATGCTAGTCCCTAGATCAATAGCTAGCATCCATAGTTAAGATGTAATATCAAGAAACAAAGGTCATAATACAACTTTATAACCAGGAATAAGATAATTTTTATTACATCTTACATAGCTCATTTGGCTATTACATTACATTGCAGCAGAATAACTATAAGCATGGGGTCCTTCATCTTCAAAGTGCCACAGGCAGACATGTTGGTTGTAGACTTGTAATCCTAATCATTAAACTTCACTAATATCAATCAAACCTGCAACATACAAGTTACAGCCACAAGGGTCAATACATTTGAATTGTATTGGCAAGTGATACTATGGTAGTATAGTGGAGTCTATCATCTATATGCTTTTGGCTAAGTGGAGTTGAGGCTTGCATTGCTCAAAATAGATTTTCCTTATCATTTGAAAACACTAAGTTTTTGCTTGACAAAATAATCTTTCCCAAGGCATCTCCCAATCAAAGATTGAAGATCCTTTAACCCTTGTTCAACCACAAGTTTTTTTTAACTTAGACATTTGGATGATGAGATTCTTGATAACTTCCATGTCTTGATGCTCAAATTGTCCTTTACCAGGGACATGGCTAAGTACTTAGATTTTACACTCTGCAGAGGTGGTGCACTTTCCCCACAAGACTTGGTTTCACCAAGACAAGATCTTTCAGAAGCCTTTCCTTAGATCAAATGGACGCGTTCCAACCTATCATTCCCACTACCACCAACTGTCCAGATGGCTAAGTTCTAGCAACCTATATGATCCAGGCAGAGCCCATAATGCCAAGTGGTTACACTTGAAGCTTCTCAACATTTGACATCTCAAATCTCTTTGTTCCTGGGTGGCAATCCACAAGTGTGATACACAAGGTAAACCATATCCATGGGCCTTGTGTAACCACTCAATCAAAAACCACCAAGCAATTACCATTCCACCCAGGTGATTCATTAACTTAGTTGTTTTATTAAACAAAAACACAAGTCCTCAGACTTAGAAATTTTTCCATAGTATGAATATATATTCCATCCTTGTTTTCTATTAGCTAAGCTAAGCTTGATAGTAGTAGGAATCTTAACTTAGGAAATTTTCTACTAAGGTTTCATCTACTAGGATTTCCCATAGCATGGTTATACTTAGCAAAAATTCCATGCAAGTTTTACTTAGAAAAATCACTAATGCATAGTGAAAGTAATGGGACAAAAGTATGAAGCATCACTTGCCTTTTTGGTAGAGAGTATAAGTTCACTCCTTGTCCTTGCTACAATCACACTCTTCAAGTCACTACAATTCAATCAAGCAAGGCACAAGTTCAATCTACCATTCAAGCAATTCATCACATAAAATCATATAAACAAGATAATGCATGCAAGCATGCCAAGCTTTGTTTTATTTGAAAAAGTGTTTCCTAATGGGTCATAAACATTTGAAAACACCTAATGGTCATTTTATAAAGTGGCAAAGTCATTTGCAAAAGATTTCACTTCAAAAACCATTTTCAAAACAAGGTATCATTTTATGTGGTGTAGAAATGTTTTTACTAAGGAATTAATCTATAGGGTTCACAAAATATGTTTTCAAACCATAAAACTTTGTGTTTAGGGTCAGAGAGTTTAAAACAAAACATTTCCCAAAGGTTTTCTTCCAAAACCATTTTTAATAAATAAACCATATTTTTATTTGACTAGAAATGGTTTTAAATCAAAGAATCATTCTTTTGCATCACCAAATATATTTTTGAAACCACAAAGTGTTTCCTATGGTTAGTAGGTTCAAAATACACCATTTGCAAAAGATTTTATCCCTAAAAACAATTTTGAACAATTTTTACAATCTAAACAAGCATACACAAGTTTCTGCAAAAACAAACAATTAAACAGAAACTTTTTACTAAACAAATGGCATGGTTGGCTAGGGATTGTTCCACTGATTCCATTGATATAAAGTTTGCAAAATTTGGACGTGTAGAATAAAAGTTGTGCAATTTACAAAATCACAAATCTAATAGATTCAAATCTGTTTTAAATCAAAGCCTAAGCCACGTGGCTGTTTCTTATTGGGCGATACCGATTTGTGTGGATCGAGCGATATAGACCACAGGATTGAAAGGGGCCTGTGCGGCTTAGATCATCGCATACCCTTTCGTTTAAGTGAATCTAACACAACCGCAGGATTCGCATCTAACGGCTCAACTATCTTGACCAAGGACGGGCGGCGCTCGACGGCTGCGCGCGGCAGCGACGGTCAGACGACGGCGAAGCTGGCGATGCAGGAAGCGAGGAAGGAAGGGAGTATGCTCACCGTGTTCCCAGGTTCGTGCTGATGCTCAACATAGTCTTCTTGGGTCGAGGGGCGCTCGTGGTTGCCCTGGATTGCTCACCGGAGTTCGCTCGGCGTCGGGCACGCTCTGGTCGACGTTGGGGCGGGGCTACAAGGTACAGATGTACGAGACAAGGGGTCTGTTAGATGTGCGAGGGAGATTAGAACTTGCGTGCGTCAATGAGAGGGGAAGGGACGGACGGATGCTACCTGGGCACTCGCCGGAGTTGAAACAGACGGTGGCGGCGCTTGGAGTCGTTGTTGTCGAGGCTCAGAGGCGCGTGCGAGCGAGCTGCGGATGCAGAAAGATGCGCCAGGGCCTGGGGAACTTGCCCGTGTGATCGGGGAGGTAAGGGGCGGCAAGGTCCGGCCGGAATCGGCAGGGAGAGTCGTCGGAGACAGAGGTTCTCGGAGAGGAATTAGGGCGGCCTGGGGGCGTGCTAAGGTGGGGCGACAGAAGGGAAAGAAAGAGGAGGTGCTGGCGTTTATCACTGCGTGGTCACGGCGAGGGATTAACGCGACATTAAGGCGTAATCAAGCGAGCGTTTAACGGCATGAACGGCAGCGGTGTCTGGGGAAGAACAGGTTGCGGGTGGGGAAGATGACCGCGTGGCTGTGGGGTCCTCTAGAAGCGAGAGAGAAGGAAAGGGAACAGGGTCCACCGGTCAGTCGCTGAGTGGGTGAGTTGCGGAGTGCGAAACGTTTTTCTGCGGGGTGAGAGGGAGTGGGCTCACTGGGCCTAGTGGGCTTGCTAGGTTGGGTTGGTTTGATTCTATTTTTTTTCTGTTCTGAAATTTTTTCCTTTTTCCAATTCAATTTCTGTTTTGAAATTCAAACCACCAATCAAACAACCAAATCAATTAAACTTCCACTAAACTTTATATTGAGTTTAGCTCTGTTTATCAACACAAATCAAAGTCCAAAACAAATTAATATTTTTAATCTTTTTAGGATCCATTTATTAATTAAATAAAATGGACCTTGGTTATTAAATCAAATAGGGTTTGATTTATTTAAAATCTCCATTTGAAATCTAAATATTATCAAAACCAAATCAGTAGGTTTAATTTGAAAATTTAGAATACTTGGAAAAATTGTTTAAAATAAAATAACATGTTTTGATGTTTAATCAAAACAGTAAAACCTTTATTTTTAATAAACTTGGATATTAAATCCTTATTATTTTATTTAAATAAACCTTTACTATTTTTATCAAATAGAAATATTTTATTTCAAAGGCTTTGGCCAAGATTTAATTTGGCTCTATAAAATAATCTTTATTTATAAACCTACCTTTGCTTTATAAAAACCAAATCTTTTTATTAAAAGATCCAAAAATAGTAATTCCAAATATTTTTAACTTTATTGTTTATTTAACTTTTTAAATTCCTTTAGGATTCTATTTGATCCAAATAGGTTTTGAAAGTTTCCAATTGGATTCAAAAGTTTCTTCTCACCCTGAAAATCAACAAAGTTTTATTTTATTCATTTATTTTTCACATAACAAGATTTGGAAAATCTTGGGATGTGACATGGCCCCACTGCCACGTCGTCATCGTTAATCTCGTGCGTAGACCCGCTCCTCTCTACCGTTTCTTCCCCCAATTGAATTCGCGTTAATTCGCGGCTGGATTTCCCCCTAGACCCCGCTACTTATTCCCGCTGCTCCCTCTCCATTTCCCTTCACCCCACTCCACCAGAGATCCCCTAGGCTCCGAGAATTCTAGCTCGAGCCGCCGCTGTTTTGACGAACTCCGGCGACGAAATTCGGTGAGTTCCGACCACCCCTTGCCCTCTGCCTTGCTCTATGATGTCCGCTGTCCTCGGGCGCATCTGATAACCCTCTTCTTATGCTTGCTTGTGCCCCAGGGGCTCAGCTTCGTCTACGACTGCAAGCCATCGACGCCCGAAGCAACTCCGGCGAGGAATTATCGACGAGCCCGTGCGCCCTCGACAACCACGTCTACCATGGCAACCGCCTTACCCTCGCGACCTTGGTAACCACCCTGCACCATCCCCTTACCCCTTAGAACCGCCAGTGCACTGTCGTAAGACGCGTCGCCGCCGCACACGCCATCAGCGCCGCCCGTTTCTGGCCAAAGTGCTCTGGTCCGCTAGATCCAGATCCGAGGGTTAGGATAGATCACGTTAGCGAAGGGGTACCGGCTGATCTGAGCCATGCAATCTGACTTAGATATAACGGTGCACGAACTTGATCCGCACGAAGTGGTACCGGCCAGTAGGGTTACGCCACGTGTCTGGGTTTTCTGTTTAAAATCCAGAAATGATTTGTTCGATGTTTAAACTTGCAAAATTCATAACTTTTGATACACAATTCAGAAAAATGCAAATTTGGTGTCTATGGATTCATAAAAATGTGAACTTTAGTACCATGGCCTTATTTTGTTCACTTGTTTCTGTAAAACTTGAGTTTAGGTAGAGAAATTTCTAGGGCTATTTTTACTATAAAAATTATTGTATAAATTATTTTTATGTGGATTTTATGATCTTTGGCCTTTAGATGGTGTACTTTATGTTCTGTACTGTACACTTTGGTTTTCAAAAGTGTGGTTTTCATCTCTTTGCATAATTTCATGCATCCATATTATTTTTTAGTGCCTATATTGAATTGTATTTTGTTGTTTGATTTGTTGTGTAGATTGTGTGGATTGTGAAGTTTGTTGATGTGAGGATACCTATTCTACTAGCTACCAAGGCAAGTGATATTTTCATCATATGTCCTATTATTTTACCAATTGCATTAGTGTTATTTTAGTAGAACATGCATGATAGTTTTATTTTATATTGCTATGCTATGGAAATCCTATAGATTATATCTTTTTAGCATTTTTCTAAGTTAAGAGACATGGTATGCTAGAATGCTTAGTCTTGCTATTAGAATTCGTGGGTGGAAATTCATATTATTATGTTATGGAAATTTATATACTTATATTTTTGATTAAGAAAACAACCAATTTTAACACCTGGGTGGATTGGGACTTGTATGGATTATGTTGAGTGGTTACTCAGGGCCCATTTCTATGGTTTACCCTGGTGTATCACACTTGTGGATGTCCACCCAAGAACAAAGAGATTTGAGATGTTTGTGTCGCGAAGCTTCCAGTGCAACACATGGCATATGGGCTCTGCCTTGACCAACTAAGTTGTGAGAACTCAGCCAGACGGACAGAGGATGGTAGAATTGATATGATGGAACACGTTCCTGGTGGCTTGAGGGATTGCTTCTGAAAGTCTCGTCTTGATGTTTGTCGAGTCTTGTGGGGAAAGTGCACTACCTCTCTAGAGGGTAAAAAACTAAGTACTTAGCCGTGTCCCCGGTTATGGACAATTTCTGAGCATCAAGACATTGAAACAGTTCAAGAATCTCCTCATCCCAATTTTCCTAAGTTAAAATTGTGGGTGAACAATGGTAGAGGTTCACTAATTTCTATTGGTGGTACCTTAGTGTTTTGTAAAAGCAAAACTTAGTATTTTCAAACTAGTAGGATAAAACTTGTTTGTGCAAAGCCAGCCAAATCCACACTTAGCCATATTCATGTAGTTGTTAGGTTCTACTATACAACTATGTATCATTTGCCCATACAATTACAACTGTATTGACCCTTTGTGGCTGTAACTTACCATGTTGTAGGTTACTCTAATGGTGGGTAGGGTTACGGGTCTACACTCGACATGTTTTCCTGTGGCGTATGAAGATGAAGACTCTATTATTATGCTATGTATTGAGAAATCTAAATAAGTTAGCCTTGGGCTAAGTGAGTTGTAAGAACTATTGTACTCCTGGATTTGCGTTGTAATAATGACCTTTGTTTCTGTGTACTTCATCTTAAACCGTGGGTGCTAGAAAAACGATCCAGGGACTAGCACTGCAATCACAAGGATCTCTACCTTATTGGGTGAGATCTTACAGATGGTATCAGATCACTGTGTTGCCTGTAGGTTTGTGACCCTAAGATGGATTAGATTAAGAAAGCCACTAGGAAAATATAACACCATTATGAATTTTACACTTTGTCTCTTTTCATCTCGCAAAACCTCTCCTAATATTCTTTACCATCTCTATTGTAGATGGTCGCCATCAATGAGTTCGTCAAGAAGGGACCACTATCAACTATGACACTAGAATGTGATACGGAATTTCCCAAGGAACTCAAGAACCTCATGATCAGCTTGGGGATAAATGGTGAAGCAGTGTACAAGGGATTTCTGATGATGGATGAAGGAGAAGAGTATTGGTGGGTGCAACTCCACTTATATAAAAATAAGGAGGATGACCATAATGAAACGGGGTTTTGCATGGTCACCAACTCTAAAATGCATATGTCATTCTTTAACTCTGCAAGAAATACAGTATGGAATGCCATTTAAGAGCTTGGAGAAAGACTTAAGTGTAGAATGCTCACCACTCAGAAGGATCTTAGAGAGGAGAAAAAACATACCCAAGACTTAGAGACCACCATAAAACAACTAAGGAGGGATATTATAGACTTAGCATGTGAGTCTTGTGATCAAGACAAATAGATTGCTACCAAGGATGCCTAGATAGCTACCTTGACTAGTGAGTGAAGGACACGACGTATCTTATAGTTGGACCACCACACTTGGCGTTTTCTCACATTAATAATTTGATCATACCAACCTATGTGGTATGGAAAAATGTATGCGTTAATTTTTTTTGACTAAGTTGTGGTTGAACCTTGATGCTTGAGTTGAATAATGTATGCCGCTACTTGTGTGGATTAATGTTTTGTTGAATGCTATTGGCTTTTGTTTTAACTTTTTGCATCTATTATTACTTTATGTTTTCTTCATATTATCTCTAATTTTTCTCCATCCTATGCAAAAGATGTCGAACTTCGTTTATAGCACTGCCGAGGAATTCAAGGGAACTCGCTTTGGGACTCGCATTTTGGAGCTCGTCAATGTGCTCGCTCTTCCAATCCCTACCATCAAGGGACTTCAGCTCAGGAAGTTTCAAAGGAAGGACTTGTGGGGATTCAGGGTTACTCAGCCAGGACGCCAGAGAGAGCCTCCAACGGAGGAAATTTCCTTCAAGATACTCCACAATGACTTAGAGAGAGGCCTCGACGTCGCCAAGCAGGAGCTGATAGGATGCCTAGGTGGACGTCACTCTGCCGAGCTCAAGAACCACTACTTCCATTTCTTTGGGAGACGCGACGAGGACGGAGAGCCTATTGTGTTTGATGAGGCCACTAAGGAGACCATCAAGACTGTGCGACACTACCACCAGGATTAGAGATCCTCATTAGGCACCTTGATACGGATAGGACTAATGTGATGCTTAGCAATGATGAGCTACGTGTCCAACTTAAGGAGAAGGACAAGGCCTTCGAGGAGCAAGAGAAGCGCATCAAGGAAATGGAGAAGTTTGAAGGGCAAGAGAAGAAATTCAAGAGCCAAGAGAAGAGGATCCAAGAGAGGAACAAGAAGATTAAGGATATGGAGACTAAGTTGGAGCTTGAGGACCTTGATCTAGATGCGGATCACGAGGTGATAGAGAGGCTGCGCTCACAGAAGAGAGAGCTACATGCAAAGGTTGATGCTTTGACTACAAGCTTGGAGGAATACTAGGCAGGATTCGCCGCAGCAGGACTTGCGCTAGTGGAGGAGGAATTTGACATGGAGGAGTAGTGATACCTATCTATCTATATATCTATCTTATCATTTTATTATCGAGTCGCATTGATCATGCCAACTTGTGGATGACTATGCTAGTATGTTATTTATCTTTGCAAACATGTTGATCGTGATGTTTTGAACCCTAAAGTTTATTTTGTGCTTGCCTGATTGTTGATTGTTGTTATATGTTGTATTGTGCATATTAGAATCTATGGGGTATTTATCTTTACTTATCCTTATTGAAACCACATATGCCTCCTCGCCGTGCCAATCCCAACAATAACAACGATGGCAATGAGATGCAACAGTTGATGACTGCATAGACACAGTTGATGCTGATGATAACTCAGTTTATGGCAAACCAGAACCAGAATCAAAACAACAACAACAACAACAACAATTACAATAACAAGAACCAGAACAACCCACTAGCTCTTGATATGCATACAAGGTTTCTAAGGTTGAGACCTGCTAAGTTTTCTGGTACAACTGATCCCATGGTAGCAAATGATTGGCTACGTTCCGTGAACAACTACTTGGTCACAGTTGGTTGCAATGATGCCGAGAAAGTCAGATTTGCAGCACACTTACTGGAAGGACCAACAACTACTTGGTGGGATAACTTTCAATTCACTAACCCTATTGAAGAAGTGACTTGGGAAATGTTTGAGGATGGATTCACTCACATCTCTTCAGGAGTAATGGGGTTGAAGAAGAAGGAATTTCACAACCTTAAACAACACCATCGCAGTATTTCCGAGTATATTGAAGAGTTCAACAATCTGTCACGTTATGCACCGGATGATGTTGACACTGATGCAAAGAGGAAAGAGAATTTTATTGAAGGGTTGAATGATGAAATGTACATGCAACTATCTATTGCTTATGTTCCAACTTATCAATCTTTGTGTGACAAAGCTACCATCTTAGAAATCAAGATGAAGCAAGTTGAGAATAGGAAGAGGAAACACCATTTTGATAAGCATGGATCAGGATCATCTCATCAGCATTCTTATGGTGAATGAAGTGGAAGTTCAGGATCCCACAAGCACGGGCATCATAACAACCACCACAACAATTGTAAGGGTCCCAACCTTTAAATAGTAGAGTCCCCTGTGTTTACAATGCTAGTCCCTGGATCATTAGCTAGCATCCACAGTTAAGTTGTAATATCAAGAAACAAAGGTCATAATATAACTTTATAACCAGGAATGACATAATTTTATTACATATTACATAGCTCATTTGGCTATCACATTACATTGCAGCAGAGTATCTATAAACATGGGGTCCTTCATCTTCAAAGTGCCACAGGCAGACATGTTGGTTGTAGACTTTGTAATCCTAATCAATCAACTTCACTAATAGCAATCAAACCTGCAACATTACAAGTTACAGCCACAAGGGTCAATACATTTGAATTGTATTGGCAAGTTTCACTACTATGTAGAGTATAAGTGGATCCTATCATTACATGCATCTTTGGCTAAGTAGGGTTTGAGACTCATTTGCAGAAAGCAATAGTTTATCCTATCTTTTCAAAATGGTCTTGATCTTTTATCAAATCTCTTTATCAAAAATCCCTTGAACTCCTTGGTAAATTCCCAAGTGTTCAAGTCCTTGTCAAAAATCTCTTGAGCTCCTTGGTACCCCCAAGTGCATCAAGTTTTATCAAAATCTCTTGAGCTCCTTGGTACCCCCAAGTGCATCAAGTCTTTTGTTGTCACTTAAAAGTTTTCTTTTAGAAATTGGAATGTCGAGATTTCCCATAGCTTCAAGCTTTAGTTGCTCAGTATTGTCCATAACCGGGGACACGGCTAAGTACTTAGATTTTATTATCTTCTGTAGAAGTAGTACACTTTACCCACATGTCACAATCTCATCTTGTTGCCACCAGTGGCCACTGGATTGGTACTCACCAAGATGGAGTACTGGCAGATTGAGAATGTGACAACGTCTTTCCAGAGGGTTCTCCCATACACCATTGCTAGCTTGTCTTCAGTACCCATGTAGGATTCCAGGTCCTCATTTTCAGTAACCTGAAGACAATGCATGGGTCTTCCTAATGTAGTTGACCAAGCCAGAGCCATAAGTAGCATGTGGTTGTACACGAAAGCCTCAATTGGAGAAACATGTTCAATCTCTAAGTTTCCTGGGTGGTTTTCTTTTGGAGCACAACACAAAGAGATTGCCATAGACATGGTTCCTTTTGTTGCCACCTTCTCTGTAAGATCCCTCCTTTGGTAAAGGAAAAAGGATCCCTGTGATTGCAATGCTAGTCCCTGGATCATTGCTAGCATCCATAGTTTAAGATGAAGTACACAGATACAAAGGTCATTATTACATCCATTCCAGAGATAAAACATAGTCTTTTACAACTCAAGGCCACAGGCCTAATACAAGAGTTTTGGAATAAGTAAATAAACATAAGTCTTCATCTTCATGTGCCACAGGCAAGCATGTTGAGTGTAGACTCATGACACCTAATCATCATCGGAGTAACCTGCAACATCACAAGTTACAGCCACAGTGGGTCAATACTTTGGAATAGTATTGGCAAGTGATACCTTAGTAAATTTGAAGTGGACTATATTACTATATGCATTTGGCTAAGTGTAGCTTGGCTTGCTTTGCTCAAAATAGGTTTTTCCTATTAGTTGAAATCACTAAGTTTTTCTTTGTCAAAACTTCCCAAGAAGCCATCAATAGACATTGAGGTCCTTCACCCTTGTTCACCCACAAATTTTAACTTAGAAATTGGAGTGATGAGATTCTTGATAGCTTCCATGTCTTGATGCTCAAGTTGTCCATTGCCATGGACTTGGCTAAGTACTTAGATTTCCCATCTGCAGAGGTTGTGCACTTTCCCCACCAGACTTGGTTTCCCAAGACAGGACCTTTCAGAAGCCTTTCCTTAGACCAAATGGACGCGCTCCAACCTATCATTCCCACTACCACCAACTGTCCAAATGGCTAAGTTCTAGCAACTTATGTGATCCACGCAGAGCCCATATTGCAAGTGGCTGCACTATAAGCTTCTCAACACTTGGCCTCTAAAATCCCTTTGTGCCTGGGTGGCATACCACAAGTGAGATAACAAGGTAAACCATGTCCATGGGCCTTGTGTAACCACTCAACCAAAAACCACCATTCAAGTCCCATTCCACCCAGGAGGTTCATTGACTTAGTTGTTTTATTAAGAAAACATAAGTCCAAGGACTTAGAAATATTTTCATCATATCATGTAAAAAACTTTACCAACCCTTGTTTGCTACTAGCTAGGCTAAGCATGGCATAGTAACTTAACTTAGGAAATTTCCTAGCAATTCTACAACTACTTAGGATTTCCCAACATAGCATTTGGCAAAACGTAACATGCAAGACTTAGCAAAATATTTCTAATGCTTATACAAAATATAGGGATAAAAATAATCATGAAGTACCACTTGCCTTGGTAATGGGGAGTGTAGCACTCTTCACAATCACAGTCACTAGCACCA
Organism: Avena sativa; assembly: GCA_916181665.1. Taxonomy (NCBI): domain Eukaryota; kingdom Viridiplantae; phylum Streptophyta; class Magnoliopsida; order Poales; family Poaceae; genus Avena; species Avena sativa. The sequence goes on from OV702296.1 coordinate 228,741,568, forward strand.
AAGTCTACACAAAAATGGTAGCACACATTTTACACACAATTCATATACAAACATAAATATATGCATGCATGCAAAAGAAAATTCAAAATGATGATTTTTGAAACCCAACCATGCAAGTGCATAGCATTGATCTATAAACAAGTCAAAAACTTGCTAAACCAAGTTTATTTTACACTTAAACAATTTTCCAAACAATTTCTACACTCAAAATAGCCTTAAATAAGTTACTGCAATTAAAGTCATTTTAACAGAAACTTTTTACTAAACACATTGCAGATTCAGAAAGGTCTTGTCTCCCTGATTCCAACGGTATAAAATTTGCAAAAATCTAACGTGGGAATCAAAAGTTATAGCTATTTCAATTTTGGATCAAAATCTGATTTCAAATCTGTTTTTGAATCTAACCCTAGCCACGCGTCATGTTCCTACTGGTGCGTACCGATTCGCTCCGGATCACGCTCGCGAGCCGTAGGATCTAACTAACGATGCACGGTTCAGATCTAACCATACCGCTTCGCTAAGTGAACTAATTCTACGCGCTGGATCTGGATCTGACGATTAAAAATCATCTACCCAAAATCGAGCGGCGCTTGCGGCGGCGGTTGGCGACGGCGCGTCAGTCAGCGGTGGTGCTGGCGTTCTAGGTCGCCCGGGAAAGAGAGGAGATGCTTACCAGAACCGCAGGGGGCTGCTGTTGCTCAAGGTGACGATGGCTTGGGAAGGGGCGCACGGGGTCGTCGGAGATTCCTCGCCGGAGTTTGCGAACGCGTCAGGCACGGTCAGTCGTCGATGTTGGCGAGGTTCCTCGTCGCGCTAAGCCAAAAGAGAGGTACTGTTAGATGCGCAAGATGATGGGGATTCTAGGTGTATCAGTCAGAGGGCAAGGGGCGGCGACTACTTACAAAGAGAGGTCGCCGGAGTTCGTGCAGAGAACGGTGACGGTCAGTCGGAGTCGTTGCTGGAGCTACGGATCATGCGAGGACAAATGGGGAGTGTCAATAGGTGCACAAAGACTTGCTGGACTTGATAGCATGATTCAGAGACAAAGGGGAACACGGGGCTCACCGGAATTCGTTGGCGCGATCGTCGGAACAGCGGCGGCGTCGAGCGAGTTGTGGGCAGCCTGGTGGCGTGAAGGAGAAATTGTTTGAGGGAAAATGGTCGCGATAGTGTGGGGTTTATATAGGCAGAGGCTCGACAAGAAACGCTTGCTGCAACAATGCAATTTACCTCGCGAAATCAAGGCAGCAATGGGCAGCGGCGGAGTTCGTGCGCGGGATTTGGGGAAGATGACGCTGACGTGGAGAGGGCCCGCTCGTCAGCGAAACGCGCAGAGAGGAGGTGGGGTCTGGTTGTCAGCGACTGCTTGGGTGCGCTTGCGCGTGCGAGAGAGAGAGAGAGAGGAAGGCCGGGTGGGCTAGTTGGGCCAGTTCTGTTGCTGGGCTAGAATCCTGGCGCCTGGCCCTTTTCTTTTCTTTTGTCCTTTTCTTTTTCTGTTTTGATTTTCAGGAAAGGTTTTCAAATGAAATCAAGTCTCATTTGAATTCAAATCACTTTGGGGTTTTTGCAGGGTGCAATAGTCTCAAATACTAGGCATGAAATCATGTGGTTGTTTTGCAAGGCTTGGTCTCTCTTGGAGAAACAAAATATCAGAGACTTGGTACTTGATTTGCAATGTTTGAAAAATGGTTTTTGGAACCATTTCCAATTTGTAAACCTTGGTTTAAATTCTACACTCAAACCTTTCAACAAAGAAGGCAAACAATCTAGGTTCATAAACATTCAACTTTCAAATGCGGATGGCCATTTGATTTAAGTTTGCTCACATGAAATGATAGCACTATGTGCTTTGCTTTTCTGAAATGAGTTTTGAAAATGATCTCAATTCTACATGCATGCATGAATGATATGCACCCTTTGAAATCATGATTTTTAGGGATGTTACATTCTCCAAAACTCAAAGTATCCTTGACCACCCAGGTGGTTCATTGAGTCCTTGTTTTATTATGTAAAAACACAAGTCCTTTTCTCAACTTCATAAATCTCAACATGTATCTCTTTTCAAAATACAGCATGGCTAAGCATGTAAAAACTACATTGTTTTCACTAAGGAATATATATAAGGGTATCCTATTAGGATTTAGCATAGCATAAGTATAGAAATTCTTTTTCATGCATGTTTTAAAATCCACTAAGTATAATGAAAATAGTAGGACTTTTGATGATAGTGTAACTTGCCTTTTTGGTAGGGAATGATGGTTCACTTCTTGATCTTGCTAGTTTCACACTTTTATAACTTCACTACAAATCAATCAAGCAAACACAATGTCAACTAGCATTCCAACCAATGATCAATCAAACAAAACACACATAAAATAATGGGATCTAAGTCATCCATGCAAGCATGCATAAGATAGTTTTATTTGCCAAAGTGGTATCTACTAGGCTCTATTATTTGTAAGGTTCAAAGTGGTCATTTTCCTAAGTAGCATGTCATTTGCAAAAGGGTTTTGTCTATAAACTATTTTTTTAAATCCATTCATCATTTTATGTGGTGAAAATTGTTTTTATCAAAGCAACAACTTTATGTTGTTCACCAAACAAGTTGTTAGTTCACAAAAGTTGATGTTTTAGGGTTAGTAGGTTTGATCCAAATCATTTTCCCAAAGTTTTTACTCCAAAAACATTTTCATAACAAAACCACCATTTTTTTTATTTGGCTAGAAATGGGCTAAATCAATTAATCCATCCTAAACTTCACCAAATCCATTTTCAAAACCATGGGTTGGTTCCTAGGATCAGTAAGTTCACCCCAAAACAATTTGCAAAGATTTTATCCTTGAAAACATTTTGGAATAATTTGTCTAATCTAAACAAGCATTCAAATGTTTCTGCAATAACAAACAATCTACCAGAGGCTTTTTACTAAACAAATTGCATGGTTGGCTAGGGCTTGTTCCACTGATTCTATTGATATCAAGTTTGTAATTTTTGGACGTGTGGATCAAAAGTTACAAGGGTTTCAAATCTGCAAACAATTCTGATTCAAAATTTTCTTTTAAACAGATCTAGTGCCACGCGGCATGATCTAATTGGGCGATATCGGTTCGCGCGGATTGCGCTCTCTGGTGCGTTGGATCTAAGCAGATCGCATGGCTCAAGTGTGCTCATACCGCTTCGCTCTGTTCTAATTACAACCACGCGATATCGATCTAACGGCTACCATCTAATTGCCACTAACTGGCGGCGCTGCGCGGCAGCAGACGGCGGCGGCGCTCGGTCAGCGGCGGTGCGGCGGCTACAGGAAGCAAAGAAGGAAGTGGAGATGCTTACCGTGCTCAGGGGATCATGGCGATGCTCAACATGGTCGCGAGGAGGCGAGGGGCACACTGGAGCGGGTTTAATCGCTCGCCGGAGTGGAGGACAGCGTCGGGTTCGTCTGGTGGTCGTCGTGGACGGTGCTGTGGTTCACTCCGAGGCAAAATGAGGATGCGGTTAGAAGCACAAGACCAAGGCAAAGCTGTGTGCGTGAAGGAGAGAGCGCGGGGTGGTCTGTGCTTACCAGGGGACGTCGCCGGAGAAGGAAGCAGACGCGGCGGTGCTTAGTTGAAGATGGAGTCGACGTTCTGGAGCGCCCGCGAGTGAATGGGAGGTACAGGAAGATGCGCCTGGGAGTGGGGAATGTTCCCGTGTGCTTGGGGAGGCAAGGGGTGGCGAGGCTCGGCCAGAATTGGCTGGGGACGGTGGTCGGAGCAGTGGGAGTGCGAGCTCGATTTGCAGCAGCCTAGGGGCAGAGAGAGGGAGGCGCGTGAGGGGAAATCGAGAGGGGGAGTGGGTGCTTAAGTGAGCGAGGTTACCGTGCGAAATCCACACTGTAATTAAGTGAATTTACTCGGGGATTGATTGACAGAGAACGGCAGTGAGGTCTGGGGAAGAACAGGTCATGGGTGGGGAAGATGACCACGTGGCTGTGGGGTCCACTGGCAGCGAGAGAGAAGGAAAGAAAACGAGGTCCACCAGTCAGTCGCTCTGCGGGTGTGTGTCCAGGTGCGAAACGTTTTCTTCGGGAGGGAGAGAGTGGGATGGTACTGGGCCTTGTTGGGCTTGGCCGGCTGGGCTGTGTCTGATTCTATTTTTTTTCTTTCTAATTGTTTTTCCTTTTCTGTTTCTATTTTCTGTTTTGAAATTCAAACAACAAATCAAACATTCCAAACTAAATCAAACATTCACCAAACATTCATCAAACTTTACAATTGAATTTGGTTATGTTTAACAACATAAATCAAAGTGCTAAAACAAAAATAATATTTTTTATTTTAGAGTTCATTTATAATTAAATAAAATGGACATTAGTTAATAAATAAAATGGGTTTTAAATTTTATTAAAATCTCCATTTGAAATCTAAATATTTTCAAAACCAAATCAGTAGGTTTTATTTGGAAATAAAGAATACTTGGAAAACTTGTTTAAAATAAATATAAGTTTTGATGTTTAATAAAAATAGTAAAACCTTTATTTTTAATAAACTTGGATATTAAATCCTTATTATTTTATTTAATTAAACCTTTACTATTTTTATCAAATAGAAATATTTTATTTCAAAGGCTTGGCCAGGTTTTAGTTTGGCTATTAAAATAATCCTTATTTAATTTTCTTCCTTTTCATTTCAAAACCAAATCTTTTTATAAAAAGATCCAAAATAATAATTCCAAATATTTTATTTTCCTTTATTAAATGTTTATCTTTTTAAATGCCTTTAGGATTTATCTTGATCAAAATAGGTTTGAAGCTTCCCATTTGAATTCAAAAAGTTTCTTCTCACTCTGAAAATCAATCAAAGTTTTATTTTATTCATTTATTTTTCACATTACAAGATTTGGAAAATCTTGGGATGTGACAGGCTACCACCCTTAAAATAAATCTCATCCCGAGATTTGGGAAGGCTAGGGTTACAAGTAGGCTCAAAGCATCTAGGGTACTACCACCCTTAAAAAATTTCCAACTAAATTACATGTTGGCTTGCTTGGGGTCTTGGTGAACTTTTCTGGGCAAACCTCTGCATTGTGTCCTTGGTTTCCACATTTGACTCATGAGCCAAGGCTGAGATCCTTCATAGGTTTGTTTAACTTGTTCTTCACCTTTTCTGGACAATTGCTTGCATAATGTCCTGGTTCTTTGCAATTGAAACAGTGGATATCTTTGAGTTCTTTACGTGTCTCTTGTGGACAAGTTGCTACATAATGGCCTAGCTCTTTGCAGCTGTTGCACCTCACTTGGCCAATTTCCTTATTCTTCTGGTTCTCTGGGCATTCACTGGAATAGTGTCCCATTTCTTTACATTTATGACATTGCACATGGCTTTTGTCCTTCTTTTGCTTTTTGGGTTTCTCCAAAGCTAGGAGTGCATCCAGTTCATGTTGTTCATATGTTATCTAGTAGGTAGGAATGTCTACATGTTTCTTGGACCTTCTATTGCTCTTTGGATAATTCATATGCCCTTTCTTTGGTCCTTTGAATTGGGTTGTTTTGTTTGGAGGTATAAGTGGACCTTTTCCTTTGTCATCAACCTTCTTGGTAGACTTGGATCCTTCTGGATAGTTTGCAATCATTTGTTGCACTCCACCTTGTTTCCTTTGTTCAACAATGGAATAGATGGGGCATTGGATAAGGACATGGTTGTTTCCTTCACATAGATAGCAAGTAGCTTGAGAGGTGGGACATTGTCCAACTGGGTGTTTCTCTTCACAATTGGGGCATTGATCTCCATGCTCCTTGGAAGTATGATCCTTGTCTCCACAAATAATGCAAGCTGGGGCTCCATCTAGAATAACATTTCTGTCATCCTTGTTGTCACAACTCTTTTGGAATAGTTTTCTTCCATATTGATCATTTGATCTGTCACCTTAAGCATTAATTGGGCTTGAGTTTCGAAAAATCCTTGCAGGGTTGGATCTTCCCCACTGGTGTTGGCTATGAATTGAGCTGTTATTTGGTTCAATTGGTTTTGGGTTGCTATGAGCTCTTTCATGCTTTCCTCTTGGTTGGTGTTGGTGTCATCAACCTTGATGTTGGAGTCTCTTGGATTAGTCATCTGTTTGGGTTGAATTGAGATTAGAATAGACAAAATATTTCTAAGGAATCAATTCTAATCACACACATCACAATTCACTCAAGCAGTGTGCAAGCATTTACAAACAACTTTTCACTCAAACAACAAAGTTCAAGCACATAGGCAACAAAATATTTTGTTACACCTCATAAGTTGGTGTGTTTGACTTATCTAAAATATGGTGGTCCATCTATATGGTTCACTTATGATCTTTCCATCATTCTTGGTTGATTCCTTCTTGCATGAGATCATGGTTTCCTTGAGAAAAACTCTTGGTCACAAAACTTCAGGTGAAGTGAACTCCTTCTAATTTTGCATTTCCTTAGTCTCCATATCTTGAGCAAGATTTCCTTGTCTCACTTGTAGTCCTTAGTGGTATCCAAGTTGGAAGTCCTTGGTGAATATGCTGAAGATGTTGAAGTCATTAGAGTTGAAGAAGTTGAAGTCATTAGAGTTGATGGAGTCCTTTGCACATGGTGAAGTCTTTGGCCCTGGGGTAGGTTTTTCCATCAAGTTTGAAATGGGAGAGAGGTAGAGTCAAAACCAAAATGGTTGAGGAAAGAGTTTATAAGATTGTTTGTAAATAAGTTTTGGAGCAAATACATCTCCTATTTTTCTAAGGGTTTTTGTCCAATCCTAGGTTTACAAATCCTACAGGCAACACAATGCTCTGATACCATCTGTAAGGGTCCCAACCTTTAAATAAGGTAGAGTCCCCTGTGTTTACAATGCTAGTCCCTGGATCATTAGCTAGCATCCATAGTTAAGATGTAATATCAAGAAACAAAGGTCATAATATAACTTTATAACCAGGAATGACATAATTTTATTACATCTTACATAGCTCATTTGGCTATCACATTACATTGCAGCAGAGTATCTATAAACATGGGGTCCTTCATCTTCAAAGTGCCACAGGCAGACATGTTGGTTGTAGACTTTGTAATCCTAATCAATCAACTTCACTAATAGCAATCAAACCTGCAACATTACAAGTTACAGCCACAAGGGTCAATACATTTGAATTGTATTGGCAAGTTTCACTACTATGTAGAGTATAAGTGGATCCTATCATTACATGCATCTTTGGCTAAGTAGGGTTTGAGGCTCATTTGCAGAAAGCAATAGTTTATCCTATCTTTTCAAAATGGTCTTGATCTTTTATCAAATCTCTTTATCAAAAATCCCTTGAACTCCTTGGTAAATTCCCAAGTGTTCAAGTCCTTATCAAAAATCTCTTGAGCTCCTTGGTACCCCCAAGTGCATCAAGTTTTATCAAAATCTCTTGAGCTCCTTGGTACCCCCAAGTGCATCAAGTCTTTTGTTGTCACTTAAAAGTTTTCTTTTAGAAATTGGAATGTCGAGATTTCCCATAGCTTCAAGCTTTAGTTGCTCAGTATTGTCCATAACCGGGGACACGGCTAAGTACTTAGATTTTATTATCTTCTGCAGAAGTAGTACACTTTACCCACATGTCACAATCTCATCTTGTTGCCACCAGTGGCCACTGGATTGGTACTCACCAAGATGGAGTACTGGGAGATTGAGAATGTGACGAAGTCTTTCCAGAGGGTTCTCCCATACACCATTGCTAGCTTGTCTTCAGTACCCATGTAGGATTCCAGGTCCTCATTTTCAGTAACCTGAAGACAATGCATGGGTCTTCCCAATGTAGTTGACCAAGCCAGAGCCATAAGTAGCATGTGGTTGTACACGAAAGCCTCAATTGGAGAAACATGTTCAATCTCTAAGTTTCCTGGGTGGTTTTCTTTTGGAGTACAACACAAAGAGATTGCCATACACATGGTTCCTTTTGTTGCCACCTTCTCCAAAACTCAAAGTATCCTTGACCACCCAGGTGGTTCATTGAGTCCTTGTTTTATTATGTAAAAACACAAGTCCTTTTCTCAACTTCATAAATCTCAACATGTATCTCTTTTCAAAATACAGCATGGCTAAGCATGTAAAAACTACATTGTTTTCACTAAGGAATATATATAAGGGTATCCTATTAGGATTTAGCATATCATAAGTATAGAAATTCTTTTTCATGCATGTTTTAAAATCCACTAAGTATAATGAAAATAGTAGGACTTTTGATGATAGTGTAACTTGCCTTTTTGGTAGGGAATGATGGTTCACTTCTTGATCTTGCTAGTTTCACACTTTTCTAACTTCACTACAAATCAATCAAGCAAACACAATGTCAACTAGCATTCCGACCAATGATCAATCAAACAAAACACACATAAAATAATGGGATCTAAGTCATGCATGCAAGCATGCATAAGATAGTTTTATTTGCCAAAGTGGTCTCTACTAGGCTCTATTCTTTGTAAGGTTCAAAGTGGTCATTTTCCTAAGTAGCAAGTCATTTGCAAAAGGGTTTTGTCTATAAACTATTTTTTTTAAATCCATTCATCATTTTATGTGGTGAAAATTGTTTTTATCAAAGCAACAACTTTATGTTGTTCACCAAACAAGTTGTTAGTTCACAAAACTTGATGGTTTAGGGTTAGTAGGTTTGATCCAAATCATTTTCCCAAAGTTTTTACTCCAAAAACATTTTCATAACAAAACCACCATTTTTTTTATTTGGCTAGAAATGGGCTAAATCAATTAATCCATCCTAAACTTCACCAAATCCATTTTCAAAACCATGGGTTGGTTCCTAGGGTCAGTAAGTTCACCCCAAACCAATTTGCAAAGATTTTATCCTTGAAAACATTTTGGAATAATTTCTCTAACCTAAACAAGCATACAAATGTTTCTGCAAAAACAAACAATCTACTAGAGGATTTTTACTAAAAAAATTGCATGGTTGGCTAGGGCTTGTTCCACTGATTCTATTGATATCAAGTTTGTAATTTTTGGACGTGTGGATCAAAAGTTACAAGGGTTTCAAATCTGCAAACAATTCTGATTCAAAATTTTCTTTTAAACAGATCTAGTGCCACGCGGCATGATCTAATTGGGCGATACCGGTTCGCGCGGATTGCGCTCTCTGGTGCGTTGGATATAAGCAGATCGCACGGCTCAAGCGTGCTCATACCGCTTCGCTCTGTTCTAATTACAACCACGCGATATCGATCTAACGGCTACCATCTAATTGCCACTAACTGGCGGCGCTGCGCGGCAGCAGACGGCGGCGGCGCTCGGTCAGCGGTGGTGCGGCGGCTACAGGAAGCAAAGAAGGAAGTGGAGATGCTTACCGTGCTCAGGGGATCGTGGCGATGCTCAACGTGGTCGCGAGGAGGCGAGGGGCGCACTGGAGCGGGTTTAATCGCTCGCCGGAGTGGAGGACGGCGTCGGGTTCGTCTGGTGGTCATCGTGGACGGTGCTGTGGTTCACTCCGAGGCAAAATGAGGATGCGGTTAGAAGCGCAAGACCAAGCCGAAGCTGTGTGCGTGAAGGAGAGAGCGTGGGGTGGTCTGTGCTTACCAGGGGACGTCGCCGAAGAAGGAAGCAGATGCGGCGGTGCTCAGTTGAAGATGGAGCCGACGTTCTGGAGCGCCCGCGAGTGAATGGGAGGTACAGGAAGATGCGCCTGGGAGTGGGGAATGTTCCCGTGTGCTTGGGGAGGCAAGGGGTGGCGAGGCTCGGCCGGAGTTGGCTGGGGACAGTGGTCGGAGCAGTGGGAGTGCGAGCTCGATTTGCAGCAGCCTAGGGGCAGAGAGAGGGAGGCGCGTGAGGGGAAATGGAGAGGGGGAGTGGGCGCTTAAGTGAGCGAGGTTACCGTGCGAAATCCACGCTGTAATTAAGTGAATTTACTCGGGGATTGATTGACAGAGAACGACAGCGAGGTCTGGGGAAGAACAGGTTGTGGGTGGGGAAGATGACCACGTGGCTGTGGGGTCCACTGGCAGTGAGAGAGAAGGAAAGAAAACGAGGTCCACCAGTCAGTCGCTCTGCGGGTGTGTGTCCAGGTGCGAAATGTTTTCTTCGGGAGGGAGAGAGTGGGCTGGTGCTGGGCCTTGTTGGGCTTGGCCGGCTGGGCTGTGTCTGATTCTATTTTTTTTCTTTCTAATTGTTTTTCCTTTTCTGTTTCTATTTTCTGTTTTGAAATTCAAACAACAAATCAAACATTCCAAACTAAATCAAACATTCACCAAACATTCATCAAACTTTACAATTGAATTTGGTTCTGTTTAACAACATAAATCAAAGTCCTAAAACAAAAATAATATTTTTTATTTTAGAGTTCATTTATAATTAAATAAAATGGACATTAGTTAATAAATAAAATGGGTTTTAAATTTTATTAGAATCTCCATTTGAAATCTAAATATTTTCAAAACCAAATCAGTAGGTTTTATTTGGAAATAAAGAATACTTGGAAAACTTGTTTAAAATAAATATAAGTTTTGATGTTTAATAAAAATAGTAAAACCTTTATTTTTAATAAACTTGGATATTAAATCCTTATTATTTTATTTAATTAAACCTTTACTATTTTTATCAAATAGAAATATTTTATTTCAAAGGCTTGGCCAGGTTTTCGTTTGGCTATTAAAATAATCCTTATTTAATTTTCTCCCTTTTCATTTGAAAACCAAATCTTTTTATAAAAAGATCCAAAATAATAATTCCAAATATTTTATTTTCCTTTATTAAATGTTTATCTTTTTAAATCCCTTTAGGATTTATCTTGATCAAAATAGGTTTGAAGGTTCCCATTTGAATTCAAAAAGTTTCTTCTCACTCTGAAAATCAATCAAAGTTTTATTTTATTCATTTATTTTTCACATTACAAGATTTGGAAAATCTTGGGATGTGACAACAATAACCACCACCATGATAGCAATAAACATCATGGACACAACAATGGGGATTACCGAAACAACAAAAGTGGATACAAGAATCACCATAATGGACATGGCAATGGGAATCAGCCAGCCAAGAGAGACATCAGTCAAGTTGAATGTTTCAAGTGCAAGAAAACATGGCACTATGCTAATGATGCCCAGAAAAGAAGACTTATGGGACTAACAAGCCAAATCCTTTTCAAAAGGGTCATGTGAATCACATCAATGTAGAGGAAATCCAAGAAGAGTCTGATGCTCTGATTGGTAAGTTCAAGATTAATTCCTTTCTAGCATGTATCCTTTTTTATACCGGCGCATCGCATTCATTCATTTCAGGAGCATTTGTAGAGAAAAATAAACTCCCAACTAAAACAATTGTATGTCCTATTAAAGTAAGCTCCCCAGGCATGGGCGGGCACAGGCTATTTGCAATGGGTATTCAAAGTTGAAAAAACCAAATGCAAAACCTATAGGCTAAAAAGTTGTAGAGAAATTACATGAAAAATTGTGCAATACTAAACACAAGGTTCACAAATTTTCCATAACAACATCATATCAAAACAGTAGATAAATTACACGAAAGATTGTGCAATACTAAAAAGGTGGTTCAAGAATTTTCCATTACGACATCATCTTAAAATACTAGAGAAAATTAACAATAGATAAACTTATAGCACAACAATTGGATCGATGAGTAACCAATTCAACAACTAATACTCCCTCCGTCTAGAAATAACTGATTTAGGTTTGTCTAGATTGAAATGTATCTAGACATGTTTTAGTGTATAGATACATTCTAATGTAGACAAATCCATATTTCTGGATGGAGGGAGTATAATTTTTTTTGGGGATAACTAATCTAAATTGGAGAAGCAATTGCTGATTTACTAGTTTGGAAACTGAAAAAAAATAAGCGACAATTTAGAACCATAACACGCCTCTGCCGATGTAGCCTCAAACTAGACAGGGAGACGCTGGGGGTAGTAAATCTGCTGCTGAATTTGAGCCTTTGCCCTTGGCCTAGATGGTTCTGTGGGACGCGAATGGATTTTCTCTAGGTGAGCCGGTCAGCTAGGTATCCACCATTTACTTAGTCACCTACGTATACTGTATAAGTATATAATAATTTTTTGGCCAGAAATAATGGGTATTCAGTTGAATACCCATGAATCTGTTTGTGCCCGCCAGTGTTCCCAGGTGGAGAAATGATAGTAAATTTTGGATGTCATCCACTAGTCCTAGAATTTGGAAAGTACAAGTTTCCAGTTAGTATAATAATCCTAGAGTCCAAAGGATTGGATGTAATATTAGACATGGACTGGATGACTCGTTATGAGGGAGTGATAGACTATGCCGGACGAACTGTTACACTCACAACCCCAGAAAAGAAACGGATTAAGTTCAAGTCTAACTTTGAACCCAAAGGGAGTAAGATAAATTCTCTTAAGGGGGTTAGCCTAGACAGGGTACCAGTAGTGAAGGAGTATCCTGATGTGTTTCCAGAAGAATTACCTGGAATGCCACCAGATAGGGATGTGGAGTTTCTAATAGACTTACTGCCAGGAACTAAACCCATAGAAAAGATACCTTACAAGATATCAGTGGATGAGTTAAAAGAGCTCAAGAAACAGCTTGGAGAACAGTTGAAGAAGGGATTTATCCAACCAAGTTCTTCGTCTTGGGGTGCACCTGTTTTGTTCGTTGATAAGAAAGACATAAGTCAAAGGCTATGCATAGATTATCGATCACTTAATGAAGTGACCATAACTAACAAATATCCCCTACCCAGAATTAATGATCTCTTTGATAAGCTAGAAGGAGCTCGTGTGTTCTCAAAAATTGATCTTCGATCAGGTTACTTTCAACTAAAGATTAGAGAACAAGATTGCTTTCACTACTAGATATGGATTGTATGAGTATACGGTGATGCCGTTTGGACTAACTAATGTACCTGCCTATTTCATGAACCTGATGAACAAAATTTTCATGGAGTTTATTGACAAGTTTGTTGTGGTATTAATCGATGACATATTGATTTATTCCAAGAGCAATGAGGAACATGAAGAACATTTGCGTTTGATTCTTGAGAAACTCAAAGAACACAAGTTGTATGCCAAGTTTAGTAAATGTGAATTTTGGCTAAATTAAGTTGGATTTCTTGGACATGTTGTGTCTGGGAATGGTATAGTTATCGATCCCTCGAAGGTGTTAGCTGTAACAGAATGGGAGCCTCCCAAATCAGTTAAAGAGGTCCGTAGTTTCCTGGGCTTGGTAGGATACTATAGAAGGTTCATCGAGAATTTCTCGAAATTAGCAAAGCTGATGACTGATCTACTAAAGAAAGAGAAGAAGTTTGGCTGGACTGAAGCATGTGAGACCAGTTTTCAAGAGTTGAAGAAGAGATTAGTATTAGCACCAGTGTTATGCTTGCCATATCTAGAGAAAGATTTTCAAGTTTATTGTGATGCATCTCACCAAGTACCGGGTGGTGTGTTAATGCAAGAAGGTAAAGTGGTAGCATATGCCTCGAGAAAACTCAAGAATCATGAAGTAAACTATCCTACGCATGACTTAGAGTTGGCCTCTGTTGTCCATGCACTAAAGACATGAAGACACTATCTTATGGGAAAGCATTGTGAAATGTTCACCGATCATAAGAGTTTGAAGTACATTTTCACCCAGAAAGAACTCAACATGAGACAAAGAATATGGATAGAACTTATTAAAGATTACAACTTAAGTTTGCAATACCATCTCGGGAAAGCAAATGTCGTAGCTGATGCATTAAGCCGCAAGGTTTATGTGAATGGCCTCACCAAAGGAGAATTGCTAGAAGATTTGAGTGCTCAGTTTAAAGATCTAAGATTAGAGATAGTGCCTGAAGGATAGCTTATGTCCTTAGAAGTACAACCAATACTATTGGATAAAATCAAAGAAGCCCAAAAGTTGGACAAGGAAATAGAGGAAATTAAGAGTAAAATTGGTAAAGGAAAAGCAAAGGGATTAAATGAGGATGATCAAGGAACCTTATGGTATGGGAAGCGTATCTACATTCTACAAGATCCTGAACTAAGGAAATTGATCCTGCAAGAAGCACATAATTCACCATATTCTATTCATCCTGGCAACACCAAGATGTACATGGATGTGAAGGAAAGATTTTGGTGGAACAATCTAAAGAAAGATATCGCAGAGCATATTGCCTTGTGCGATGTGTGTAGTCGAGTAAAGGCGGAGCATCAGAAATCGACAGGATTATTACAACCACTGCCAATACCTGATTGGAAGTGGGATAAAATGAGTATGGATTTTATCACAGGACTGCCAAGGACTAGATCCGGATACGATTCTATAGGGTTGTTGTGTATCACTTAACAAAAGTGGCTCATTTCATACCCGTAAAGACCACCTATAAAAGTGCTAAATTAGCCAAGATCTATATGAACAGAATCATGTGTTTGCATGGAGTACCTAAGAGTATTGTGTCAGATTGAGGAACTCAGTCCACATCGCATTTTTGGCGACAACTGCATGAGTCATTGGGAACTAGACTAGAAGTCAGCACTGCTTTTCACCCACAGACTAATGGACAGACGGAAAGGACCAATCAGATTTTGGAAGATATGTTGAGAGCTTGTGCACTAGACTATGGATCTAGTTGGGACGAAAATCTGCCATACGCGGAGTTTTCTTACAATAATAGCTATCAATCGAGCATAGAGATGGCTCTGTTTGAATTCATTTATGGAAGGAAGTGTACTACACCATTATTGTGGAATGGAGTAGGAGAAAGAAACTTATTCGGAGCAGACCTGATCAAGGAAGCCGAAGAGAAAGTTAGGATGGTAAAGGATAGACTAAAGATAGCCCAATATCGACAAAAGAGCTATGCAGATCCAAAACATAGAGAAGTCACCTATGAGTTAGGTGATAGATCTTATCTCAGAGTCTCACCACTTCGTGGTGTGAAGAGATTTGGTGTCAAAGGGGAATTGGCACCTCATTATGTAGGACCATTCAAGATCTTGAGCCATAAAGGAGAAGTGGCCTATGAGCTAGAATTACCAGAATCTCTGTCAGCAATTCATAATGTGTTTCGTGTAAGCCAATTGAAAAAGTGTAACGTGGAGATGGAAGAAACTTCGTTAAAGACACTATACCACTAGAAGAAGTTTAGTTAGAGAATGATCTCACTTATGAAGAGAAACTATCAAGATTCTGTAGACAGTAGAAAGAGTCACTCGTACTAAGAAAATCAAGTTCTGCAAAGTATAGTGGAACCATCACACTGAGGAGGAAGCAACTTGGGAAAGAGAAGATGGGCTTCAAAAAGATCACCCTCACCTATTTGCTAGCCAACCCGAATCTCGAGGGCGATATTCATCTTAAGGGGGTTAGGTTTGTAACATCCCAATTTTCATTAAACCAAAACATTCTCATTGCATTCATATCATCATGGCATGTGTGCATTGCACAAAACATTTCAAAATTTTAAACCTAGCAAAACCCTATTAAAAACCCCTCTTTATATGCAACTGTGGGGCTTGTGTTTTTATTTTTATTTTTACCCCAAAATGTTTTATTAGAGGTCTGATGTTTTAAAATCTTTTTGAACACTAGGTTCACACCCTAACATTTTGGCGAAGGTTTGAATGGATTTGGATTTGATTTGCTAGTTCAAATCGTTATTAGAAAATAAAACAGAAAAGAAAAAGACTAGAGGAAAAAAGAAAAGAGAAGCCTACCTTCCAACCGACGCCGCCTAGCACCGCGACCTAGCAGCCCACCCGGCTCCCCCTCTCCCCCTGTGTTTCTTTTCTCACCGTGCTAAGCCCGCACCCTCCCACTGACAAGCTGGCCCCACTGCCACGTCGTCATCGTCAATCTCGTGCGTAGACCCGCTCCTCTCTGTCGTTTCTTCCCCCCAATTGATTTCGCGTTAATTCACTTGATTCGCGGCTTGATTGCCCCCGTAGACTCCGCTACTTATTCCCACTGTTCACTCTCCATTTCCCTTCACCCCACTCCACCAGAGATCCCCTAGGCTCCACGAATTCCACCTCGAGCCGCCGCCGTTCCGACGAACTCCAGCAACAAAATTTGGTGATCTCCGACCACCCCTTGCCCTCTGCCTTGCTCCATGATGTCCACTGTCCTCGGGCGCATCTGCTAACCCTCTTCTTGTTCTTTCTCGTGCCCTAGCGGCTCGGCTTCGTCTACGACTGCAAGCCACCGACGCCTGACGCAACTCTGGCAAGGAATTATCGATGAGCCTGTTCGCCCCTTCAACAACCACGTCTACCATGGCAACCTCCTCGCCCTCGTAACCTCGGTAACCTCCCTGCACCCTCCCCTTACCCCTTAGCACGGTTGCTGCACCATCGTTAGACGCGCCGCCGCCGCACACGCCATCAGCGCGGCCCGTCCGCTAGATCCAGATTCGAGGGTTAGGATAGATCACGTTAGCAAAGGGGTACCGGCTGATCTAAGCCATGCGATCTGACTTAGATCTAACGGTGCGCACGCTTGATCAGCACAAAGCGGTACCGACCAGTAGGGTTATGCCACGTGTCTGGGTTTTCTGTTTAAAATCCAGAAATGATTTATTAGATGTTTAAACTTGTAAAATTCATAACTTTTGATTCACAATTCAGAAAAATGCGAATTTGGTGTCTATGGATTCAGAAAAATGTGAAATTTATTACTGTGGCCTTATTTTGTTCACTTCTTTCTGTAAAATTTGAGTTTTAGGCAGAGACATTTCTAGGGATATTTTGACTATAAAAATTATTATATAAATTATTTTTAGATGGATTTTGTGATATTTGGCCTTTATATGGTGTACTTTATCTTCTGTACTATAAACTTGGTTTTAAAAGTGTGTTTTTCATATCATTGCATAATTGCATGCATCCATATTATTTTTGAGTGCCTATATTAAATTGTATATTTTGTTGTTTGATTGTTGTGTAGATTGTGTGGATTGTGAAGTTTGTTGATGTGAGGATACCTATTCTACTAGCTACCAAGGCAAGTGATATTTTTATCATATGTCCTATTATTTTACCAATTGCATTAGTGTTATTTTAGTAGGACTTGCATGATACTTTTATTTTATATTGCTATGCTACGGAAATCTATAGATTATATCTTGGTAGTATTTTCCTAAGTTAAGAGTCATGGTATGCTAGAATGCTTAGTCTTGCTATTAGAATTTGTGGGTGGAAATTCATATTATGATGTTATGGAAATTTATATACTTATATTTTTTATTAAGAAAACAACCAATGTTAATGAAACACCTGGGTGGATTGGGACTTGTATGGATTATGTTGAGTGGTTACTCAAGGCCCATTTCTATGATTTACCCTAGTGTATCACACTTGTGGATGGCCACCCAGGAACAAAGAGATTTGAGATGTTTGTGTCGCGAAGCTTCCAGTGCAACTGCATGGCATATGGGCTCTGCCTTGACCAACTAAGTTATGAGAACTCAGCCAGACGAACAGAGGGTGGTAGAATTGATACGATGGAACGTGTCCGTGGTGGCTCGAGGGATTTCTTCTGAAAAGTCTCATCTCGATGTTTGTCGAGTCTTGTGGGGAAAATGCACTACCTCTCGAGAGGGTAAAAAACTAAGTACTTAGCCGTGTCCACGGTTATGGACAATTTCTTAGCGTCAAGACATTGAAATAGTTCAAGAATCTCCTCATCCCAATTTTCCTAAGTTAAAATTGTGGGTGAAAAAGGGTAGAGGTTCACTAATGTCTATTGGTGGTACCTTAGTGTTTTGTAAAAGCAAAACTTAGTATTTTCAAACTAGTAGGATAAAACTTGCTTTGTGCACTATACAACTATGGTATCATTTAGTTGTTAGGTTCTACTATACAACTATGGTATCATTTGCCCATACAATTACAACTGTATTGACCCTTTGTGGCTATAACTTACCATGTTGTAGGTTACTCTAATGGTGGGTAGGGTTACGGGTCTACACTCGACATGTTTTCCTTTGGCGTATGAAGATGAAGACTCTATTATTATGCTATGTATTGAGAACTCTAAATAAGTTAGCCTTGGGCTAAGTGAGTTGCAAGAACTATTGTACTCCTGGATTTGCGTTGTAATAATGACCTTTGTTTCTGTGTACTTCATCTTAAACCGTGGGTGCTAGAAAAACGATCCAGGGACTAGCACTGTAATCACAAGGATCTCTACCTTATTGGGTGAGATCTTACAGATGGTATCAGATCACTGTGTTGCCTATAGGTTTGTGACCCTAAGATGGATTAGATTAAGAAAGCCACTAGGAAAATATAACACCATTATGAATTTTACACTTTGTCTCTTTTCATCTCGTAAAACCACTCCTAATATTATTTCCCATCTCTATTTGTAGATGGTCGCCATCAATGAATTCGTTAGGAAGGGACCACTATTAACCATGACACTAGAATGTGATACGGAATTTCCGAAGGAACTCAAGAACCTCATGATCAGCTTGGGGATAAATGGTGAAGCCGTGTACAAGGGATTTCTGATGATGGATGAAGGAGAAGAGTATTTGTGGGTGCAACTCCACTTATATAAAAATAAGGAGGATGACCACAATGAAACGGGGTTTCGCATGGTCACCAACTCTAAAATGCATATGTCATTCTTTAACTCTGCAAGAAATGCAGTATGGAATGCCATTGAAGAGCTTGGAGAAAGACTTAAGTGGAGAATGCTCACCACTCAGAAGGATCTTAGAGAGGAGAAAAAACATACCCAAGACTTAGAGACCACCATAAAATAGCTAAGGAGGGATATTATAGACTTAGCATGTGAGTCTTGTGATCAAGACAAACAGATTGCTACCAAGGATGCCCAGATAGCTACCTTGACTAGTGAGTGAAGGACACTACGTATCTTATAGTTGGACCACCACACTTGGCGTTTTCTCACATTAATAATTTGATCATACCAACCTATGTGGTATGGAAAAATGTATGCGTTAATTTTTTTTGACTAAGTTGTGGTTGAACCTTGATGCTTGAGTTGAATAATGTATGCCGCTACTTGTGTGGATTAATGTTTTGTTGAATGCTATTGGATTTTGTTTTAACTTTTTGCATCTATTATTACTTTATGTTTTCTTCATATTATCTCTAATTTTTCTCCATCCTATGCAAAAGATGTCGAACTTCGTTTATAGCACTGCCGAGGAATTCAAGGGAACTCGCTTTGGGACTCGCATTTTGGAGCTCGTCAATGTGCTCGCTCTTCCAATCCCTACCATCAAGGGACTTCAGCTCAGGAAGTTTCAAAGGAAGGACTTGTGGGGATTCAGGGTTACTCAGCCAGGACGCCAGAGAGAGCCTCCAACGGAGGAAATTTCCTTCAAGATACTCCACAATGACTTAGAGAGAGGCCTCGACGTCGCCAAGCAGGAGCTGATAGGATGCCTAGGTGGACGTCACTCTGCCGAGCTCAAGAACCACTACTTCCATTTCTTTGGGAGACGCGACGAGGACGGAGAGCCTATTGTGTTTGATGAGGCCACTAAGGAGACCATCAAGACTGTGCGACACTACCACCAGGATTAGAGATCCTCATTAGGCACCTTGATACGGATAGGACTAATGTGATGCTTAGCAATGATGAGCTACGTGTCCAACTTAAGGAGAAGGACAAGGCCTTCGAGGAGCAAGAGAAGCGCATCAAGGAAATGGAGAAGTTTGAAGGGCAAGAGAAGAAATTCAAGAGCCAAGAGAAGAGGATCCAAGAGAGGAACAAGAAGATTAAGGATATGGAGACTAAGTTGGAGCTTGAGGACCTTGATCTAGATGCGGATCACGAGGTGATAGAGAGGCTGCGCTCACAGAAGAGAGAGCTACATGCGAAGGTTGATGCTTTGACTACAAGCTTGGAGGAATACTAGGCAGGATTTGCTGCAGCAGGACTTGCGCTAGTGGAGGAGGAAGTTGACATGGAGGAGTAGTGATACCTATCTATCTATATACTATCTTATCATTTTATTATCGAGTCGCACTGATCATGCCAACTTGTGGATGGCTATGCTAGTATGTTATTTATCTTTGCAAACATGTTGATCGTGATGTTTTGAACCCTAAAGTTTATCTTGTGCTTGCTTGATTGTTGATTGTTGTTATATGTTGTATTGTGCATATTAGAATCTATGGGGTATTTATCTTTACTTATCCTTATTGAAACCACATATGCCTCCTCGCCGTGCCAATCCCAACAATAACAACGATGGCAATGAGATGCAACAGTTGATGACTGCATAGACACAGTTGATGCAGATGATGACTCAGTTTATGGCAAACCAGAACCAGAATCAAAACAACAACAACAACAATTACAATAACAAGAACCAGAACAACCCACTAGCTCTTGATATGCATACAAGGTTTCTAAGGTTGAGACCTGCTAAGTTTTCTGGTACAACTGATCCCATGGTAGCAAATGATTGGCTACTTTCCGTGAACAAAGACTTGGTCACAGTTGGTTGCAATGATGCCGAGAAAGTCAGATTTGCAGCACACTTACTAGAAGGACCAACAACTACTTGGTGGGATAACTTTCAAGTCACTAACCCTATTGAAGAAGTGACTTGGGAAATGTTTGAGGATGGATTCACTCACATCTCTTCAGGAGTAATGGGGTTGAAGAAGAAGGAATTTCACAACCTTAAACAACACAATCGCAGTATTTCCGAGTATATTGAAGAGTTCAACAATCTGTCATGTTATGCACCGGATGTTGTTGACACTGATGCAAAGAGGAAAGAGAAGTTTATTGAAGGGTTGAATGATGAAATGTACATGCAACTATCTATTGCTTATGTTCCAAATTATCAATCTCTGTGTGACAAAGCTACCATTTTAGAAATCAAGATGAAGCAAGTTGAGAATAGGAAGAGGAAACACCATTTTGATAAGCATGGATCAGGATCATCTCACAAGCGTTCTTATGATGAATGAAGTGGAAGTTCAGGATCCCACAAGCACGGGCATCATAACAACCACCACAACAATAACCACCACCACGATAGCAATAAACATCATGGACACAACAATGGGGATTACCGAAACAACAAAAGTGGATACAAGAATCACCATAATGGACATGGCAATGGGAATCAGCCAGCCAAGAGAGACATCAGTCAGGTTGAATGTTTCAAGTGCAAGAAAACATGGCACTATGCTAATGAATGCCTAGAAAAGAAGACTTATGGGACTAACAAGCCAAATCCTTTTCAAAAGGGTCATGTGAATCACATCAATGTAGAGAAAATCCAAGAAGAGTCTGATGCTCTGATTGGTAAGTTCAAGATTAATTCCTTCCCAGCATGTTTCCTTTTTTATACCAGCGCATCGCATTCATTCATTTCAGGAGCATTTGTAGAGAAAAATAAACTCCCAACTGAAACAATTGGATTTTCTATTAAAGTAAGATCCCCAGGTGGAGAAATGATAGTAAATTTTGGATGTCATCAACTAGTCCTAGAATTTGGAAAGTACAAGTTTCCAGTTAGTATAATAATCCTAGAGTCCAAAGGATTGGATGTAATATTAGACATGGACAGGATGACTCGTTATGAGGAAGTGATAGACTATGTCGGACGAACTGTTACACTTACAACCCCAGAAAAGAAACGGATTAAGTTCAAGTCTAACTTTGAACCCAAAGGGAGTAAGCTAAATTCTCTTAAGGGGGTTAGCCTAGACAGGGTACCAGTAGTGAAGGAGTATCCTGATGTGTTTCCAGAAGAATTACATGGAATGCCACCAGATAGGGATGTGGAGTTTCTAATAGACTTACTGCCAGGAACTAAACCCATAGCAAAGAGACCTTACAAGATGTCAGTGGATGAGTTAAAAGAGCTCAAGAAACAGCTTGGAGAACAGTTGAAGAAGGGATTTATCCAACCAAGTTCTTCGTCTTAGGGTGCACTTGTTTTGTTCGTTGATATGAAAGACATAAGTCAAAGGCTATGCATAGATTATCGATCACTTAGTGAAGTGACCATAAAAAACAAATATCCCCTACCCAGAAGTAATGATATCTTTGATAAGCTAGAAGGAGCTCGTGTGTTCTCAAAAATTGATCTTCGATCAGGTTACTTTCAACTAAAGATTAGAGAACAAGATATACCAAAGATTGCTTTCACTACTAGATATGGATTGTATGAGTATACGGTGATGCCGTTTGGACTAACTAATGTACCTGCCTATTTCATGAACATGATGAACAAAATTTTCATGGAGTTTATTGACAAGTTTGTTGTGGTATTCATCGATGACATATTGATTTATTCCAAGAGCAATGAGGAACATGAAGAACATTTGCGTTTGATTCTTGAGAAACTCAGAGAACACAAGTTGTATGCGAAGTTTAGTAAATGTGAATTTTGGCTAAATGAAGTTGGATTTCTTGCACATGTTGTGTCTGGGAATGGTATAGTTATCGATCCCGCGAAGGTGTTAACTGTAACAGAATGGGAACCTCCCAAATCAGTTAAAGAGGTCCGTAGTTTCCTGGGCTTGGTAGGATACTATAGAAGGTTCATCGAGAATTTCTTGAAATTAGCAAATATGATGACTGATCTACTAAAGAAAGAGAAGAAGTTTGACTGGACTGAAGCATGTGAGACCAGTTTTCAAGAGTTGAAGAAGAGATTAGTATCAGCACCAGTGTTATGCTTGCCATATCTAGAGAAAGATTTTCAAGTTTTTTGTGATGCATCTCACCAAGTACCGGGTGGTGTGTTAATGCAAGAAGGTAAAGTGGTAGCATATGCCTCGAGAAAACTAGAGAATCATGAAGTAAACTATCCTACGCATGACTTAGAGTTGGCCTCTGTGGTCCATGCACTAAATACATGGAGACACTATCTTATGGGAAATCATTGTGAAATGTTCACCGATCATAAGAGTTTGAAGTACATTTTCGCCCAGAAAGAACTCAACATGAGACAAAGAAGATGGATAGAACTTATTAAAGATTACAACTTAAGTTGGCAATACCATCTCGGGAAAGCAAATGTCGTAGCTGATGCATTAAGCCGCAAGGTTTATGTGAATGGCCTCACCAAAGGAGAATTGCCAGAAGATTTGAGTGCTCAGTTTAAAGAGCTAAGATTAGAGATAGTGCCTGAAGGATATCTTATGTCCTTAGAAGTACAACCAATACTATTGGATAAAATCAAAGAAGCCCAAAAGTTGGACAAGGAAATAGAGGAAATTAAGAGTAAAATTGGTAAAGGAAAAGCAAAGGGATTCAATGAGGATGACCAAGGAACCTTATGGTATGGGAAGCGTATCTACATTCTACATGATCCTGAACTAAGGAAATTGATCCTGCAAGAAGCACATAATTCACCCTATTCTATTCATCCTGGCAAAACCAAGATGTACATGGATGTGAAGGAAAGATTTTGGTGGAACAATCTAAAGAAAGATATCGCAGAGCACATTGCCTTATGCGATGTGTGTAGTCGAGTAAAGGCGGAGCATCAGAAATCGGCAGGATTATTACAACCACTGCCAATACCTGATTGGAAGTGGGATAAAATGAGTATGGATTTTATCACAGGACTGCCAAGGACTAGATCCGGATACGATTCTATAGGGTTGTTATGGATCGCTTAAGAAAAGTGGCTCATTTCATACCCGTAAAGACGACCTATACAAGTGCTAAATTAGCCAAGATCTATATGAACAGAATCATGTGTTTGCATGGAGTACCTAAGAGTATTGTGTCAGATAGAGGAACTCAGTTCACATCGCATTTTTGGCGACAACTGCATGAGTCATTGGGAACTAGACTAGAATTCATCACTGCTTTTCACCCATAGACTAATGGACAGACGGAAAGGACCAATCAGATTTTGGAAGATATGTTGAGAGCTTGTGCACTAGACTATGGATCTAGTTGGGACGAAAGTCTTCCATACGCGGAGTTTTCTTACAATAATAGCTATCAATCGAGCATAGATATGGCTCTGTTTGAATTCCTTTATGGAAGGAAGTGTACTACACCATTATTGTGGAATGGAGTAGGAGAAAGAAACTTATTCGGACCAGACCTGATCAAGGAAGCCGAAGAGAAAGTTAGGTTGGTAAAGGATAGACTAAAGATAGCCCAATCTCGACAAAAGAGCTATGCAGATCCAAAACATAGAGAAGTCACCTATGAGGTAGGTGATAGATCTTATCTCAGAGTCTCACCACTTCGTGGTGTGAAGAGATTTGGTGTCAAAGGGGAATTGGCACCTCATTATGTAGGACCATTCAAGATCTTGAGCCATAAAGGAGAAGTAGCCTATGAGCTAGAATTACCAGAATCTCTGTCAGCAGTTCATAATGTGTTTCATGTATTCCAATTGAAAAAGTGTAACGCAGAGATGGAAGAAACTTCGTTAAAAGACACTATACCACTAGAAGAAGTTCAGTTAGAGAATGATCTCACTTATGAAGAGAAACCTATCAAGATTCTGGAGACAGCAGAAAGAGTCACTCGTACTAAGACAATCAAGTTCTGCAAAGTGAAGTGGAACCATCACACTTAGGAGGAAGCAACTTGGGAAAGAGAAGATGGGCTTCGAAAAGACCACCCTCACCTATTTGCTAGCCAACCCAAATCTCGAGGGCGATATTCATCTTAAGGGGGTTAGGTTTGTAACATCCCAATTTTCATTAAACCAAAACATTCTCATTGCATTCATATCATCATGGCATGTGTGCATTGCACAAAACATTTCAAAATTTTAAACCTAGCAAAACCCTATTAAAAACCCCTCTTTATATGCAACTGTGGGGCTTGTGTTTTTATTTTTATTTTTACCCCAAATTGTTTTATTAGAGGTCTAATGTTTTAAAATCTTTTTGAACACTAGGTTCACACCCTAACATTTTGGTGAAGGTTTGAATTGATTTGGATTTGATTTGCTAGTTCAAATCGTTATTAGAAAATAAAACAGAAAAGAAAAAGACTAGAGGAAAAAAGAAAAGAGAAGCCTACCTTCCAACCGACGCGGCCCAGCACCGCGACCTAGCATCCCACCCGGCTCCCCCTCTCCCCCTCTATTTCTTTTCTCACCGTGCTAAGCCCGCACCCTCCCACTGACAAGCTGGCCCCACTGCCACGTTGTCATCGTCAATCTCGTGCATAGACCCGCTCCTCTCTACCGTTTCTTCCCCCAATTGAATTCGCGTTAATTCACTTGATTCGCGGCTTGATTGCCCCCCTAGACCCCACTACTTATTCCCACTGCTCCCTCTCCATTTCCCTTCACCCCACTCCACCAGAGATCCCCTAGGCTCCGCGAATTCCACCCCGAGCCGCCGCCGTTCCGACGAACTCCGGCAACGAAATTTGGTGATCTCCGGCCACCCCTTTCCCTCTGCCTTGCTCCATGATGTCCACTGTCCTCGGGCGCATCTGCTAACCCTCTTCTTGTGCTTTCTCGTGCCCTAGGGGCTCGGCTTCGACTACGACTGCAAGCCACCGACGCCTGACGCAACTCTGGCAAGGAATTATCGATGAGCCTGTTCGCCCCTTCAACAACCACGTCTACCACGGCAACCTCCTCGCCCTCGCAACCTCGGTAACCTCCCTGCACCCTCCCCTTACCCCCTTGCACCGTCGGTGCACCATCGTTAGACGCGCCACCGCCGCACAAGCCATCAGCGTGACCCGTCCGCTAGATCCAGATCCGAGGGTTAGGATAGATCACGTTAGCAAAGGGGTACCGGCTGATCTAAGCCATGCGATCTGACTTAGATCTAATGGTGCGCGCGCTTGATCAGCACAAAGCGGTACCGACCAGTAGGGTTATGCCACGTGTCTGGGTTTTCTGTTTAAAATCCAGAAATGATTTATTAAATGTTTAAACTTGTAAATTCATAACTTTTGATCCACAATTCAGAAAAATGCGAATTTGCTGTCTATGGATTCAAAAAAATGTGAAATTTATTACTATGGCCTTATTTTGTTCACTTCTTTCTGTAAAATTTGAGTTTTAGGCAGAGACATTTCTAGGGATATTTTGACTATAAAAATTATTGTATAAATTATTTTTAGATGGATTTTGTGATATTTGGCCTTTATATGGTGTACTTTATCTTTTGTACTATAAACTTTGGTTTTAAAAGTGTGTTTTCCATCTCATTGCATAATTGCATGCATCCATATTATTTTTGAGTGCCTATATTAAATTGTATATTTTGTTGTTTGATTGTTGTGTAGATTGTGTGGATTGTGAAGTTTGTTGATGTGAGGATACCTATTCTACTAGCTACCAAGGCAAGTGATATTTTCATCATATGTCCTATTATTTTACCAATTGCATTAGTGTTATTTTAGTAGGACTTGCATGATACTTTTATTTTATATTGCTATGCTACGGAAATCTATAGATTATATCTTGGTAGTATTTTCCTAAGTTAAGAGTCATGGTATGCTAGAATGCTTAGTCTTGATATTAGAATTCGTGGGTGGAAATTCATATTATGATGTTATGGAAATTTATATACTTATATTTTTTATTAAGAAAACAACCAATGTTAATGAAACACCTGGGTGGATTGGGACTTGTATGGATTATGTTGAGTGGTTACTCAGGGCCCATTTCTATGATTTACCCTAGTGTATCACACTTGTGGATGGCCACCCAGGAACAAAGAGATTTGAAATGTTTGTGTCGCGAAGCTTCTAGTGCAACTGCATGGCATATGGGCTCTGCCTTGACCAACTAAGTTATGAGAACTCAGCCAGACGGACAGAGGGTGGTAGAATTGATAGGATGGAACGTGTCCATGGTGGCTCGAGGGATTTCTTCTGAAAAGTCTCATCTCGATGTTTGTCGAGTCTTGTGGGGAAAATGCACTACCTCTCGAGAGGGTAAAAAACTAAGTACTTAGCCGTGTCCACGGTTATGGACAATTTCTTAGCGTCAAGACATTAAAATAGTTCAAGAATCTCCTCATCCCAATTTTCCTAAGTTAAAATTGTGGGTGAAAAAGGGTAGAGGTTCACTAATGTCTATTGGTGGTACCTTAGTGTTTTGTAAAAGCAAAACTTAGTATTTTCAAACTAGTAGGATAAAACTTTCTTTGTGCAAAGCCAGCCAAATCCACACTTAGCCATATTCATGTAGTTGTTAGGTTCTACTATAAAACTATGGTATCACTTGCCAATACAACTGTAACCAGCATTTAGGAACTAATGAACGGTAGAGTTAGGGATTTGGAATGTTGCATGCATTCTTTTGTGAAAATGTGGGTAAAATTTTCGCCAAATAAAGACCTAAAGTGATCAAGGTTTCTTTCATACTTTGAGATTAGGTTTAGTCTTAAAGGATGATTGCTATAGACTTTGATATGATCTTTAAGGAATTTAAGTGTTTGAAAAGTGAAATTGAATTTTAAACTTGAGAGAGTTTGAATTATAATTCAAATGAATTAGGAATAAGTTTTGAATCTTAATTTAAGAGTTAAATATTACAACTTAAATTCTATCCAAAGAAAAACAATAAAGAATATGAAAACTTATTTCATATTATCAATATATAAACAAGTTACAAAATTGTAACTTATTGAAATCATCCACACAGTTCACAAAAGCAAGTAAATATAGAATAATAATATTCTTTATTAATAATAATGTAATCTTTATTACAGAATAATAAAATGAAGATTACAAGATAATAAAATGAAAATTACAAAAGAATAAGAAGATTACATTGAATTATTCTATAACTATTCTATAAAAGAAAAACTAAACTACAATCTTCATCTTCAAATCTGTACCTGCAAGATAAACATTAATAAAACAATAATATGGTTAGAGTTAGTATTATTTTTCTCTTAGACATGTCAGTGAAGTGCACTAGACAAATTCATCACTGAGAAATTTATAACAAGGGGCAAGTTTCACCAATATGAAAGAATCTATCTTTCATAAATTTTAAGCCAAAGGGTCAAATTGACAGCAAGGAGGGGCAAATTCACCAGCCAGGTAAAAGTAATATGATCAAAGTAACTTCCAAGACCAAAGCATATCCAAAAGTGCACAACAAGCACACAGGCAGGACACACACCAACATGCATGTGATGTGCTGTCAGCCTCACAGCACAGCCCCAAACTCACAAAACCTTCAGCACAGCTGTGGAGAGGCACTGGTGCATCTCTCCACTGCTTGCACACAAGAACAGCCAGCTTAGACAACATCTTACCAAGCACAACAGCCAAACCAAACCACCAAATATCAACCAAACATCACCAGGATGGTTACATAAGGAGGGGGAAGGATCAGGTGGACAATAAGGCCAAGTCCAGGAGCTAGGAGGAGCAAGCTAGCTCAAGGACAAATCCAGGAGCTAGGAGGAGCAGGCTAGCTCAAGGTTAAGCACAGAAGCTCAACAAAATAAGATCATCATCACCACCTTACTCCACAAACATCAGATTCTGTGGTGAGTTTCATAAAACCTTCACATGATCTAATCATATCATCTAGACAGAAGCATGTGTTGTCTTATGAAACAAACCCTCAGAAAGCACCCAAGTGGGGTGACTCCATCATAGGGATTTTAAGCTCTAAAAGCAAACAGCAAAGTACCAGGATTCAGCCAGAGCTCAGAGCAACATCATTGCTCTGGTTGTCAAGCTATATATTACAATTCAAGAATAAATATAGCTATGATCTAATTTCTAGGCACATCCCTAAAGCAAGGGTAGCACCTTAGAAAAAAATATTTTGCATCCATAGAATGATCAAGCCTACTATCATCTTTCTCCAAGTTTTGATTCAAAAACAATAGCTGGTACCACTACCAGGACTATCTATATGAATCAACTAGATAAGGTCTGAATCCCTAAGCCTCAGACCAACATCATTGGTCTTAGGGATTTCAGAAAAGAACATCTATGTTTATCTCTCAAAGTCAAGCTTGTCTTAAGCTTGAATCAACCCAATCAATGGATTAGAATCAATCTTGTGTGCCATACCAAGATGGTGTCACAAGAGCAATTCTGTTTTGAGTCAGGATAAACATCCAATCATCATAGGTTCAACAGAACAATCTACTAATCATTTTCCTGCTAATACAGGAATCATAACTAGGATATTCCTATGTTCATCTTCACTGTTTAAGATCATGATGATCTCAAACCACATATTAATTTCTAATCCAACAACAGTAAGACAGTGGTTTCATCATATCATAACCATGCTCCTAAACCATCAAAATGCCAGTGGAAGGTTATCAAGTGACTAACTTTGCCAAGCATGGATTCCAAAGCAACTATACCATCTGAATCATATGCAAACCAAGCATAAAATCATCTAATAAGCCACCAGAACCATTGCGGTGACCCAGCATACCACTTCATGATGTAGTACACTATAGTCGTTGACATAACACCAATGAAACACCGTTCACTAGTATTACATCCCTCAGAGTAGTATAACAGAAACATAGCAGGTCCAAGACATGACTATAGGTTACAACTCAACTCTTTAGACAAGATCCAGAGAACACTCTAGGTTAAAGAGAGAGAAAGAAACTTCTTATGAAGAAGAATCAAGAATAAATAACTCATAGCTACCATACTTATAAAACTAGTAGCTAAACTACTGGCTTGCATTGCTGCTATTGCAATACTCTACAGAAGTAGGTTCTATGGTTAGAAATTCTATTCTTATCTAATCAGCAACTTCGTCTTCACTTGAGTTGATGTATATGTTGACTTTCTTTACTTCATTGAAGAGCGTTAGCTTTTGATGATGATTCCTGGAGCATAAGTTGATGTAGACATCGTCTATACCGGCTTTAGAACCTAGCAAGGGTTAAGAAGATACTTTGAGTACGAGCGTACTCAGCAAGTCCACTAGAAAAGGAGTGTTTGATGAACTATATCTACAGCCACAGACCGTAGGTCGTAGGCAATGCAAGTTTTCATAAACATTTCTTCAAAGGTTGCTTTTATTCTGAAAAGCTATGTCCGTCAGCCTTCACGGGTTCGCAGCTCCTTCCCAGAATAGGGAGTAACAAGTTACAGTTCTTACACTCTGCAGAGGAGCGTCACTTTACCCATGAGAGATCTTAGCTTTGTTGCACATCCGGGACGCGAACCCGTTCACACTTCCTTGGTGTGAGGCCCAGACTAAGACCCAAGCCAATCACTGCCTTCTCCGCGACCCCGCATGTCTCCTTGGTGTATGCTAGCCCACCTATTGAATTACGACAATGGAAGTACAGATCGTTCAGATGCCGGAACTATCGTGGGACGTTGAGGGATCCCACCCATATGCTGCATATCCTCTATGAATTACCATAAATAATATGCATGCTACGAGTGATAACAGCCACGACCCGCACATCCAGCTCCATGCGAGAGGGAAAAGATACAGCTGACTTCTCCGTCCCATTCCAAATCTCATGGTCAATGCGTATTATACGGCGCAAGAATCACTGGCGACATTGGTTGTTAAGTCCTGGATAATATGTTCCTTTACCACCGGAACTCTTATAGTAGGTTATTACCTCATGGTAACAACCTATAATCACATTATTATGAAAATAGTGTTTTCTGTCCTTTTTCAAATGCAGGTGATGACAACACTAGATTTGTAAAATACTTTACAGAAAATAATCAAAGAAATGAGCAAGTGTGAACTTGCCTTTTGTGATTGCAAGATTATGCACTCACGGTCTTCAAGACAATATAAGACCCAATAGCGGAAATCTGCATCATTGGTCCGGTAAGGACTAATGTTTAAAGAAGCAAGATGCTTTTATGCATAAGTAATGTAACGCAAGTTGATAAACACGAATCCCGAGAATAACATTGTTCTAGGGTTTGGATACTGGAAATTTTTTCCTAGGAATGTGTTTCCCTTTTAGATTAGGTTTCACGCATGTGCTTCTTATTAAGGCTTGTGAGTGTGTGGAATACAACAATAAAATATATAGTATGGAATTCTACTCAAGGTTGCTTACATCTTAATTGTTTATCTTCAAGTTTTACTTTACAAGTAATGTCACTTATAAAGAGTTTAAGTGTTAACAATCTTATGATACAAGTAAGGTATAAGGTAAGGTGTTTACTATTAATTGTCATATGTTGATTGAAGTGGCAAAATGAATAATTTTTGAAGAAAAGCTTACTCAATTAAGTAGAAGCATTAAGATTTTAAGTTAACCTTATGAAGTGTTCTTTCTAGTTATAGTCTTTAAGTTAGAAAGAATTGCTCCATTTGAATAATGACAACATTTGTATTTGAGACTTATCTATCTTGGTTTTAACTAGTTTGGTTTGGTATTAAGTTGCTTTACAATTTAATTATAACAGACCAAAGTTAACTATAAAGCATATAATAGAGTTTTTAGCATTATACTTAAAGCTTTGCAACTAAAGGTAACTTTAAGGATGTAGATAGACTTAGGGTGTATTACTTATGATACTTGTATCTTGTTCACCTTATATAGTCTCCTTAGAGTTACTTAAGAATGGCATTACTTTTATTGGAGTAGTGATTTCTTTACATTATAATGGTTTATAAGGATTTATCTTCCTATAAGGGGGTGGTTAAGGTTTATGAATAAGTAAATAATATTATTTACTACTATGGATTCACTTATAGGTTTTCATTTGTTTATAAACTTGTGGTTAAAGTAAAGGATGATTTTTATTTTATTACAATTATTCTTGGAGATTTTATATTAAATAAGAATCCTTTTATAAAATAATTTACACTTATGGTTAAAGATAATTTAAATAAATTGAACTTAAAATGTGTTGAGCCATTTTGACTTCATAATTTCAATATTGAAGACTAGTATTACTCACTAATCTTAATTGGTAATTTTAGGAATATTAACAGATTTTATTTATCTTTATATGAATTATCTATTAAGAAAATAAGTTTATATTTGAGGTATTAAAGTTGTTTAACTTTTTATTTAATTCAAGAGTAGAATATTACATTTTTAATATGTTGGTATTATTTTTGTGGTCATTTTGGTATATTACATTTATTTTTGTTATTTAAAAATAATAAGATATGATTTTAATAAGGTTTAATACTTTATAAATACTTAATAAATAATTAATATTTAATTAAGAGGATTAATAATGTATAATTATAGTTTTAAACTCTAATTCTTATTTTTCTAAGATTTTTGGTATTTTATTTATATTTTTAACATTTACCATTATTAAAATATTAATTATCAAAGTATTAAAACTTTAGAAAGTATTTATTAAATAATATTTATTTAAATAATGATCATAATAATATTTAATAATATTTTTAAGTTGTAGAATTTATTTTTCTAAACATTTTCATATATTGTATGTATTTTTCTGATTTATAAAACAAAAGATATTAAATTTACAAGATTTAATCATTTTATTTTATTTTGAAATTTGAATTCATATTGTTTTAATTATTTTCTAACATGCACAGACTTTTTATACCGCAACTCTACCTAGCCACAGACGCTGGCCCATGGGCCCTAGGCCACGTCATCTGCCACATGGACAAAGACCAGTCAACAGAGTGGACTAGGTCAAGGATGACGCCAGCAAGACGTCATCCTGACGTCACACAAACTCACACCCTCAGATCGAAGTTCGATCGATTGATTTGGTGGTTGATGGCACACGAGAAGTGGGTTGCTGGACGCGGACGAGCACGCTGAGTCGAATGGTGGTGGTGCCGCTCAAGTTTGGTCATCGGAGGTTGGTCGGCGACGAGCTCGCGCGGCGGCGCGGCACTGCCACACGCGGGTAGGTAACTACAATGAGCGAGCGAAGAATTGGAAGATGCCAGCATACTCAGAAGCTTACCAGGAATCTCGTGGAGGCTATGGTGAGGGGATGCGAGCTTGGACAACGTCGCCATGGTCGACGACGAGCAGCGGTCAGAGAAAGTGGATGCATGCGATTATGGCCTTCTAGCTCGATTCCTTCCGCACCTAGACAGTGTCCACCCCGGCGGAGCTTGCTGCATCATCGGTTGGTCTCGGGGAGGGCTCTAACGATGACGATGGAAAAATCCGGTGGCTAGGGTTTCAGTGAGAGGGGAAGAGGAAGAGAGTGGCGAGTGAGAGAGGATGAGATCGAGCAGAGGTGTAGTCGTGGCCTTCTTATCGTCTTCTGGGATGGTGGCAGGAATCGCGACGCTCGGCTGACGACGACGGCGGCATCGGGCAGCGGCAAACCCCTCCAGCGAGGTGCTTGTGACGCACGAGGAAGACGACGACGGATATTTTGTAGAAACCCCCTGTTAAAAATCTAGACTCAACCCGCAGTCCTTTGTTGGTCCACTAGTCAGTCAGAGAGGAAGGCAGACTAGGCTGGTCTTGGGCTGTTGCTGGGCTGCACCAAAGGGAGCGGAAGAGAAAGGGTACTGCGGCTAGGCGGTGAGTAGGTGGGGAGAGAAATGGGCCGTGGGCCAGATTTGTTATTTCTTCTATTTTTTCCTGATTCTATTTCTTTTCCATTTTCTGTTTTGATTTTCTAGCTTTGTATTTATTCATTTGTTTTAACTTTCTAATAATCTCTTATTTAGAAAATTGTAAGTTTATGAGAATATACTTAAGATTCTGATATTAATACTGTTTTTGATAATAATATATTTTATTGATTTACCCTTTTATATACTTCATATTCATAATCATATGAAGGTTATTATATCAAATAGGATAAGTATAAATTAGGGCATTAGGTTTTAGGATTTGTTTAGGATCTTATAATTTTGATGTCTTGATTCTTATTGACTTATCATATTAAAGAAACTTTTATATATCTTGATCCTTTATTGTTATTAACTATATCAAGTTTTGAGAACTTAATATAGTGAATATTATTCTCATATATTTAGGGAATAATAATTATATATTTATTACAACCAACATCTGAGTTAAAGTTTGAATTGAAAATGCTTTACCACCAATTCTTAGAAGATTTAATATTCTCATATTTCCTTTATTGATGTGAATAAAAATTAATAGTTAAGACATATTGTCTTTATGTTGGTGAATTTAATAATATCACCATTTAAAGTAAAATAGTGGACTTGTTTTCTAGGATAACTTATGAGAAAGAATTGATGAAGATGGTTCCTAAGCACCTATGATAATGATGGTTGACAATGATAAAGATGTGCTCATGTGATTTGCTATAGGAAAATATTCCTATGAACCATTGTGGATTTAAGATAATAAATCAACCAGATGAAATAGATAATATGTTTGATTCTAGAATTAGGGTTTAGTGTTCAAAAGGATTCCTATATTCCATACTTTATAATTCTGGTCTACTAATTAAGGAATTCCTTTCCTAGATATATTACTTCTCTATATCCATCATCATTGTGTTAACATGATGAGCTTTACCTCACAATAATATCTTATCCACCTTTTATTCTTCTAAACCCATTGATAAATACAATGAGCTTGTCATCAAGGCCTTTCATAATCCTTTATATATATACTTGGCTATATTAACTACTTTATTGCTGATAATCCCCAATTCAATAAGTGGTTACTTCTAACTCCAGTCATACTCTTCCTTAATTATCCACTACTAATATTTCTCCAGTAAATGTCTATATCAAACTACTTCACCTCAAGTACTTAGTATTTCCAAAGGGAAAATACTACTTCTTTAATCCAATGTTTCTCTAACATCATCTTAATTATACTATCTTGTCTCTTCTTAACTCTAGTAACAAATACTCCAACCTCACATTATATTAATATGACTTGTAATGACTAATCTAGGATATTAAATCTGTACTATGGTTCAATCATGTTTTATCCACCAATGTCACTTATACTTGGTATGAGCATTCAATCTTGATGAATAAGGCATGATCAATATAATCCTTTGATCCTTTATGGTTCATGTTTCTAATTGACTAACTAAGGTTTCTTCAATACAACACTACAGTTGTATTCTAATTATCTTCTGTTTACCTCTATTGGATTAAGAGATATAATTCATTGACTATACCTACTTGATCCAATAGGACTACTCCTGGTAACTATCTTTAGACTTCATCCTTGTAATTTCTTTGTTACCATTTTGATTTGATTTCCTCAAATCACTCCCATCCTATAGATAACATCTAAAACTAGCATCACTATTTACCTCTTCTGACTTCTTTCTTTATAAGACTTAGGTGAATGCTATAATAAGGACAAGAGTTGATAGATCAAGAATTGATAAGTTAAGAATTGGTGAATCAATAATTGATTACTCAATATTGATGAACAACAATTATAAGGATAAGATTTAGTAGAGATGATAAAGATTGATATGGAAAGAATGATATTTAATGAATGGTCTTGACTTGGTTTCTTTCCTACTCAATCTCACTAGAGAGTTAAAGTTAGGTATTTCCATGATACACATGGTATAATTAGATGAGATTAAGATATAGTTGTTACATTCTTATTATTTAGGTTATGTTTATAATTTGGTATTCATGAGTGATTATAATGAATACTATGATATGATCACATAAGGATCAAATATAAATCATTAAGTAATGTATTAGGGTTTAATTTTATTCCATTTGATCTACCCTTATATCAAATCATGTTTACCCAAAATAAGGTTTTAGCAAAGGTCATATTGAAACTTATCGCAGTCAACATGATGATATACTACAATTCCATCAAGTTAAGAGAAGCTTCAATCACTTTGACAAGTTTTTATTTAAAAGTGCGAAAATTATTCAGATTTTCTATGCATGAATGCAATGCACACACCTGTGTTCAGCTTATTTCTAAGCTCTAATGCTGGGATGTTACAACCATCATAGTTCATCTCAAGGAACAAGTCTCAGGCCAATAACCATTTAGCATGTTTACAGACCATTCAGACATGATATAATTCATCCAGTATATGAACAACCACAGAATAAGAACCCTAAATGGATAAAACATCCTAATCAGAACCAGACAGTAACCAGAGAGGTCACTGCCAACATCCAGCATGGGATAAGCGAGCACAAGGAGCACAAGGGGAGAGGAACAAAACTCACCAAAGGTCCTCGCTGGAGACTAGAAGAGGAAGCAGAGGGGCCGACGACCATGGTGGCATGGGGAGCACCCCAGAGGGGGCGCTGCAACCCATACGGCGCCATGGCAGTGTCCCTGACCACGCCTAGAGGCGAGGAGCATCACCACGATGCGCGATGGCGGCAGCAGCACTTGGATCCACGCCAATCCCCAAACCCTAAGGTTCGAGACGACAACGATCCATCGCAGGAGAGCCCCAGGATCGAATCTAGTCGGATAGAAAGGAGAAGCGTCGTCGACAACCCCCTGTTGCACCACGGCGGCGGGATGAAGGGTTTCGCAGCATAGTAAATCAAAATTTTCTACGGATGCGAACGGGAAAAGCCAAGATCTAATCTAGGAGATGCAAACAACAAGGGGGGGGTAGATGAGATCTTCATACCCTTGAAGATTCGCACAGCGAAACGTTCGACGGAACGTGGTTGATGTAGTCGTACTAGCCTTCTCCTCCTCGCGATCCAATCTGATCCAACACCGCAAGTGGCGATGCCTCCGAGAGATGCACACGTGCGGCACCTCGACGTCTCCTACTTCCTCGGTCCAGCAAGTGGGGTGGAGAGATAGGTTGGATCTACAACACGACCGCGTGGTGCAAACGGTGGAGAGTTTCTGCGGCAGGGCTTCGCCTACGCGCAGTCGGGAGG
This sequence comes from Avena sativa, assembly GCA_916181665.1. Lineage (NCBI taxonomy): Eukaryota > Viridiplantae > Streptophyta > Magnoliopsida > Poales > Poaceae > Avena > Avena sativa. The sequence goes on from OV702296.1 coordinate 228,778,233, forward strand.
GAGAGATAGGAGGGTAGCAGGGCAGCTAGGGCTTGAGGAGGTGTGGGGGGAGGGTGCGCCCCCTGCCCTCTTTATATAGAGGGGTGGGCGGCTGCCCCTTGCCCCTCCTCCAAGCCTAGGGCCGGCGGCCAAGAGGGAGGAGTGGGGGGCAAGTTCCCCCCCCCCCTTCTATTAGCTCTCCCTAGGGTTTCCCCTAGGGCTTGGCCGGCTGGGCCTATCGGGCCTTGTGCCCCTGGCCTAATGTGACCAGGGCACTCCCTCATAGGCCCACGCCCCCTCATGACAAGTGGGGCCACGTTGGTCCCACTCTGGAAGGTTCTAGAAGCTTCCGGTACAATACCGAACAATCCGAAACAATTCCGAACTCCAAAAACTGCTTTGCCTTATATGAATCATATTCTCCGGACCATTCCGGAACCTCTCGTGACGTCCTGGATCTCATCCGAGACTCTGAACAAAAACTCATAAACCAATTATCCATTCTATCCTAGCATCAAGACACGTTAAGTGTGTGACCGTTCGGGTTCGAGAATATGCAGACATGATCTTCTATCAATAATCAACAGCGGGGTCTGGAAACCCATATTGACTCCCACATACTCATCGATGATCATATCAGATGAACCACGATGCCAGGATTCAATCAATCCCATATATATATCCCCTTCGTCACGCGATATTTTACTTGCCCGAGATTCGATCGTCGACATCGGCATACCTAGTTCAATCTCGTTCACAGCAAGTACTTTACTCGTTCCGTAATCCGATATCACTTTGTGGTTAACTCCTTAACCACATGTTTGAAAGCGGTGTTGATATCGATTACCGAGTGGGCCCGAAGTATATCTCTCCGACTTGGGAGGTACAAATCCCATCTCGATACATACAACCCAACAGGTACTTTCCGATCACCTGAGAGACACCTTTATGATCACCCTCTCATAGGATGACGTTTGATGACCTCAAAGATTTGTTCCGATACCAGGGAGTTGCATTATCTCATGGTCTAAGGAATACAATATTTGACATAAGAAAAAGCTTCGCAAAGATGAACACGATGACACGATCTAATTGCTCTGCTTAATTTGGGTCTGTCCATCATATCATTCTCCCAATGATATGATCTCATTATTAATCGACAACTCATGTCTATGGTTAGGAAACCTTAACCATCATTAATCAATGAGCTAGTCCTTAGAGGCATACTAGGGACACAGTGTTGTTCATAAACCACACAAGTATTAAAGTTTCTGCTTAACACAATTCTGGCATGGAATATAAACTTTATCATGAACAAGAATTATAATAATAACATTTTTATTATTGCCTCTATGGCATAATTTCAACAATCTCCCACTTGCACTAGAGTCAGTAATCTAGTTTACATCTGGCAATAATCTAACACCCATGGCATTAAGGTGTTGATCATGTTTTGCTCGTGGAAGAGGTTTAGTCAATGGATCTGCGACATTCATATCCGTATGTACTTTGCTAATCTTCAGATCTCCATCTGTTATATAATCTCGAATTATATGAAACTTGCGGTTGATGTGCTTGGTCTTTGGATGATATCTTGGTTCCTTAGCCAGTGCTATGGCGCCAGTGTTGTCACACAATATCTCCAGTGGGTCTAAGGCACTTGGAACCACACCAAGCTTAGTGATGAAGTTCCTGATCCAAACTCCTTCACTTGACGCTTCTGCAGCAGCCATGTATTCCGCTTCTACTGTAGATCCCGCGATCACGCTTTGCTTGTAGCTTCTCCAGCTCATAGCTCCTCCATTCAAAATATAAATGTATCCTGTCTGAGATTTAGAATCATCCTTGTCGGTGTCAAAACTAGCGTCGACGTAACCCTTTACGACGAGCTGTTCATCACCTCCATAGACTAAGAACATTTATTTAGTCCTATTTAAATACTTTAGGATGTTCTTCACGGCTGTCCAACATTCCACTCCTGGATCACTTTGGTATCTGCTCGTCAAACTAAGAGCATTGGACACATCCGGTCTAGTACATAGCATGGCATACATGATAGAACCTATGGCTGAGGCATAAGGCACTTTGCTCATAGCTTCTCTATCATTTACCGTGGCTAGACACTGAGCCTTGCTCAATATCTTACCTGACAACATAGGCACTGAACCTTTCTTTGCCTTATCCATTCTGAACCTTTTCAGAACTTTGTCTAGGTATGTACTCTGGCTTAAAGCTATTAGGCGTCTTTGTCTATCTCTATAGATTTTTATTCCTAATGTATATGTAGCTTCCCCTAGGTATTTCATTGAAAAACATTTGTTCAAATAACTCTTCACATCGTTAAGCATGTCAATGTCATTTCCAATAATAAATATGTCATCCACATATAGTACTAGAAATGTCACTGAGCTCCCACTCACTTTCTTGTAGATACAAGCTTCATAACAATTTGGAACAAATCTAAAGCTCTTGATCACTTGATCAAAATGAAGGTTCCAACTCCGAGATGCTTGCTTCAGTCCATAAATGGAACGCTGAAGTTTGCACACTTTATCAGCATCCTTAGGATCGACAAAACCTTCGGGTTGCATCATATACAACTCTTCATCAATGTTGCCATTGAGGAACGCAGTCTTGACATCCATCTGCCATATTTCATAATCATGAAACGCAGCAATTGCTAATAAAATTCGAATGGACTTAAACATCGCTACGGGAGAGAAAGTCTCATCGTAGTCAACACCTTGAACTTGTCGAAAACCTTTCGTGACAAGTTGTACTTTATAGACAGTAACATTACCATCTGCGTCAGTTTTCCTTTTGAAAATCCATTTGCACTCAACGGCCTTTCGGTCGCTAGGAGGGTCCACCAAAGTCCGTACTTGGTTTTCGCTCATGGATCCCAATTCGGATTTCATGGCCTCTAGCCATTTATCAGAGTCTGGGCTCATCATCGCTTCCCCCCATAGTTCGCAGGTTCACTGTCGTCTACTAACAAGATAGTTAAGACAGGGTTGCCGTACCACTCAGGAGGGGCACGTGACCTTGTCGACCTGCGACATTCAGTAGTAGCATCGTCCGAAGATTCATGATCCTTGTCATTTGCTTCCTCTATTGTTGGTGCAGACGGCACTGGAACAATTCCAGTTGCTGCGCTACTCTCCAACTCAAGAGAAGGTTCAATAACCTCGTCTAGCTCTACTTTCCTCCCACTCACTTCTTTCGAGAGAAACTCCTTCTCAAGAAAGGATTCGTTCTTTGCGACAAACACTTTGCCTTCGGATCTGTGATAGAAGGTATACCCAATAGTTTCCTTAGGGTATCCTATGAAGACGCATTTCTCTGCTTTGGGTTCGAGCTTGTCGGGCATCAACTTCTTGACGCAAGCTTCGCATCCCCAAAATTTAAGAAACGACAACTTAGGTTTAGCACCAAACCACAATTCATATGGTGTCGTCTCAACGGATTTAGATGGTGCCCTATTTAAAGTGAATGCAGTGGTTTCTAATGCATAACCCCAAAATGATAACGACAAATCTGTAAGAGACATCATTGATCACACCATATCTAATAGAGTTCGATTCCGGCGTTCAGACACACCATTGCGCTGTGGTGTTCCGGGTGGCGTGAGTTGCGAAACAATTCCGCTTGCTTTAAGATGCGTGAGAAAATCATAACTCAAATATTCACCTCCACGATCGGATCGCAGAAATTTAATTTTTCTGTTACGATGGTTTTCCACTTCATTCTGAAATTCCTTGAACTTTTCAAATGTTTCAGATTTATGTTTCATCAAATAGATATACACATATCTACTTAAGTCATCGGTAAAAGTGAGAAAATAGCGATATCCACCGCGCGTCCAAACACTCATCGGTCCGCATACATCGGTATGTATGATTTCCAACAAGTCCGTTGCTCGCTCCATCATACCGGAGAACGGGGTTTTGATCATCTTGCCCATGAGGCACGGTTCGCACGTGTCAAATGATTCAAAATCAAGAGACTCCAAAAGTCCATCAGAATGGAGTTTCTTCATGCGTTTTACACCAATATGACCTAGACGACAGTGCCACAAATAAGTAGAATTATCACTATCTACTTTGCATCTCTTAGCCTCAATGTTATGGATGTGTGTTTCATTGCTTTCGAGATTCAGAAGAAATAAACCATTCATAGAAGGTGCGTGACCATAAAAGATGTTACTCATATAAATAGAACAACCATTATTCTCCAATTTAAATGAATAACCGTCTTGCAATAAACACGATCCATATATGATGTTCATGCTCAACGCAGGCACATAATAACATTTATTGAGGTTTAAAACTAATCCCGAAGGTAAAATAAGGAGAGCGTGCCGACGGCCATCACATCAACTCTTGATCCGTTGCCAACGCGCATCGTCACCTCATCCCTCGCTAGCCGCCGTCTATTCCGCAGCTCCTGTTTTGAGTTACAAATATTAGCAACTGAACCAGTATCAAATACCCAGGCACTACAACGAGGGCTAGTAAGGAAAACATCTTGAGCTTCTTCTCAGCAGGAGCAACGCGCTTGCCACTGCCTTTCTTGAAGGGCTTCTTTGCACCCTTACCTTTCTTAAAGCTGGGGGGCTTGTTGACCATCAACACATGATTATCTTTCTTGATGTCCACCTCCGTAGCTTTCATCTTAGCGAAGAGCTCAGTGATCGTATCAGTGGAACCAATCTGATTATGAGTAACTACAAAACCTTTGTAGCTAGGAGGGAGTGATTGCAGAACTCTGTCAATCTTGAGCTCCTCTGGAATCTTGCAGTCCAATTGCTCAAGGCATTGAGTGTAGCCCGACATCTTAATGGAGTGCTCACTAACGGAACTCCCTTCCTCCATCTTGCAGTTAAAGAATTTCTCAGAGATCTCATATCTCTCAGAAGGGCCTGAGTCTGAAACATAGTTTTTAGTTCCTCAAGAATCTCAAAGGGCCCGGGGAAATCCTCAAAACGATTTTGAAGGTCCAATTCCATAGCAAACAACATGGTGCTCTTAATCACACCATAATCATCTTTGTGCGACTGATAAACAGCTTTCTCATCAGTCGGCGCATCTACAGCAGGGGCGTCACCTAGCGCTTTCTCAAGGACATAGTCCTTTTGTCCACCAGCGAGAATGATTCTCAGATTGCGGAACCAGTTGGTGAAGTTAGACCCATTGTTCTTAAGCTTTTCTTTCTTAGCAAAAACGTTGAAGTTGAAGTTGGACTTAGCCATTTGATCTACAAAATTTCCAAGTACAATTTAGACTATGTTCATGATAACTAGTTCAAGTTAATCAAATTACTAGATGAACTCCCACTAAATTCAACATCCCTCAAGTTGTTTAGTGAACATGATCCAAATTCACCACACCTAATCCGATCTTCACGAGAAGAGATGTGGTTTCAATGGTGGACAACGAAGTGTCGATCATATCATTCATATGACTCATGCTTAACCTTTCGGTTCATGTGTTCCGAGGCCATGTCTGTACATGCTCGGCTCGTCAAGTCAAACCCAAGTATTTCCGCGTGTGCAAAACTGGCTTGCACCCGTTGTATGTGAACGTAGAGTTTATAGCACCCGATCATCACGTGATGCTTGAACACGACGAACTTTCGCAATGGTGAATACATGGGGAGAACACAGTTTTTATCTTGATCTTTAAGTGAGGAATCATCTTATAATGCTACCGTCGAGATCTAAGCATAATAAGATACATAAAAGGATAAACATCACATGCATATAATTTTATGTGACATGGTATAGCCAATCTCCACGCAATGATCTCCATCTTGTGCGTGCCAGCATGATCTCCATCACTCCACCATGATTGCCTCCACCATGAATTGCAGCTACAACTATTGCTAACTACTTAGCGATAATGTAAAGCTATTACATGGCGTATAAGAAGTTGACACACAGGTCATTCACAATTATAAAGACAACCATATGGCTCATGCCGGTTGTGTACTCATCGACATGCAAGTCGTGAAACATTACAAAACATGATCATTGCATACAACATACACATCACATCTTGGGCCATACCATATCACAGAAAAACTCCCTGCAAAAACAAGTTAGACGCCTCTACTTTGTTGTTGCATGTTTTACGTGGCTTATGGGAGTAACAAGCTAAGAATGATTCTTACCTACGGAAAGCCACAACGGTGATATTATGGTTGCCAACATCCGGTGTAAATCCCATGACAACTATAGTGAGAGAAACTGGCATCCACCAGCCGCATGTGTGGAACAAGCCACGCGTCAAGTGCGGACCCGGTCTCGCGAACGAGGTCGCGTAAAGTTGGCCTGGACTGCGTCATAACAAGTACACAAACAAGAGGCTTTCAACAGAAAACATCAATGCCCGCAACAAGCATGTTGCGTTCTACTCGTGAAACACATCTACGCATAGATCTAGCTCTGATACCACTGAAGGGTTTCGCAGCATAGTAAATCAAAATTTTCTACGGATGCGAATGGGAAAAGCCAAGATCTAATCAAGGAGATGCAAACAACAAGGGGGGATAGATGATATCTTCATACCCTTGAAGATTCGCATAGTGGAACGTTCGACGGAACGTGGTTGATGTAGTCGTACTAGCCTTATCCTCCTCGCGATCCAATCCAATCCAACACCGCAAGTGGCGATGCCTCCGAGAGATGCACACGTGCGGCACCTCGACGTCTCCTCCTTCCTCAGTTGTAGAGGGAGTGTCCCAACCTTTATTAACATAAGGTGGTGTCCCCTGTGTTTACAATTCTAGTCCCTGGATCAATAGCTAGCATCCACAGTTTAGATGTAATATCAAGAAACAAAGGTCATAATATAATTTTATAACCAGGAATAACATAATTTTTATTACATCTTTACATAGCTCATTTGGCTATTACATTACATTGCAGCGGAATAACTATAAGCATGGGGTCTTTCATCTTCAAAGTGCCACAGGCAGACATGTTGGTTGTAGACTTTGTAATCCTAATCAATCAATCTTCACTAAAATCAATCAAACCTGCAACATTACAAGTTACAGCCGCAAGGATCAATACATTTGAATTGTATTGGCAAGTTTCACTACTATGTTGAATATAAGTGGATCCTATCATTACATGCACATTTGGCTAAGTAGGGTTTAAGGCTCATTTGCAGAAGCAAAATTTATCCTATCCTTCAAAATGGTTTTTAATCTTTGATCCCATCTTTGAAAATCCCTTGGCAAAGCCCAAGTGTTTAAGTTGTTAACAAAATCTCCTTGCACACCTTGGTAACCCCAAGTGTATCAAGTTTTTAACAAAATCTCTTGAGCTCCTTGGTAACCCCAAGTGCATCAAGTTTTATCAAATCTCTTGAGCTCCTTGGTACCCCCAAGTGCATCAAGTTTTATCAAATCTCTTGAGCTCCTTGGTACCCCCAAGTGCATCAAGTTTTATCAAATCTCTTGAGCTCCTTGGTACCCCCAAGTGCATCAAGTTTTATCAAATCTCTTGAGCTCCTTGGTACCCCCAAGTGCTTCAAGTTTTTTGTTTTTAGAAATTGGAATGTCGAGATTCCCAATGGCTTCAAACTTTAGTTGCTCAGTATTGTCCATAACCGGGGACACGGCTAAGTACTTAGATTTTATTATCTTCTGCAGAAGTAGTACACTTTACCCACATGTCACAATCCCATCTTGTTGCCACCAGTGGCCACTGGATTAGTGCTCACCAAGATGGAGTATCGGCAGATTGAGAATGTGACGAAGTCTTTCCAGAGGGTCCTCCCATGCACCATTGCTAGCTTGTCTTCAGCACCCATGTAGGATTCCAGGTCCCCATGTCCAGTAAACTGAAGACAATGCATGGGTCTTCCCAATGTAGTTGACTAAGCCAGAGCCATAAATAGCATGTGGTTGCACACGAAAGCCACAATTGGAGAAACATGTTCAATCTCTAAGTTTCCTGGGTGGTTTCTTTTGGAGCACAACACAAAGAGATTGCCATAGACATGGTTCCTTTTGTTGCCACCTTCTCCAAAACTCAAAGTAACCTTGGCCACCCAGGTGGTTCATTGAGTCCTTGTTTTATTATATAAAAACACAAGTCCTTTTCTCAATTCCATAAAATCTCAACATGTATCTCTTTTCAAAATATAGCAAGGCTAAGCATGTGACAACTACATTGTTTTCACTAAGGAATGTATAGGATATCCTATTAGGATTTAGCATAGCATAAGCATAGGAATTCTTTTCATGCATGTTTCAAAATCCACTAAGTATAATGAAAATAGTAGGACTTTAGATGATAGTGTAACTTGCCTTTTGGTAGGGAATGTTGGTTCACTCCTTGATCTTGCTAGTCTCACACTTTTCTAACTTCTCTACAATCAATCAAGCAAACACAAAATCAACTAGCATTCCCAACCAATAATCAATCAAACAATTTCACACACATAAAACAATGGGGTCTAAGTCATGCATGTAAGCATGCAAGAGATGGTTCTTTTTGCAAGGATGGTCTTCACTAGGCTTCTAAACTTGGTAAGGTTCAAAATAGTCACCTTCTAAAGTGGCAAAGTCATTTGCAAAAGGGTTTTGTCTACAAACCATTTTATAATCCAATCATCATTTTATGTGGTGAAAAACATTTTTATCAAAGCAACAACCTTAAGTTGTTCACTGAATAAGTTGTTGTTTCTCAAAACTTGGTGTTTATGGTCAGTAGGTTTGGTCCAAAACATTTTCCCAAAGTTTTTACTCCAAAATCATTTTCATAACATAACCATTATTTTTATTTGGCTAGAAATGACTAAATCAAGTTTTTATTCTTAAACTTTCACAAAAACCATTTTAAAATCCATGGGTTGGTTCCTAGGGTCAGTGAGTTCACCACAAACTAATTTGCCAAGGTTTCAAACTCAAAAACATTTTTGAACAATTTTGCTAATCTAAACAAGCATATAAATGGTTCTGCAAAAACATACAATCTAACAGATACTATTTGCTAAACAAAAGGCATGGTTGGCTAGGGTTTGTTCCACTGATTCCAATGATATCAAATTTGTAAATTTTGGACTTGTGGATCAAAAGTTACACGAGTTTCAATTTGCAATTCAAATATGTTTTCAATCTGTTTTTAAATCAAAAACCTGGCCACGCGTCGCAACGCTATTCGCTGGTACCGATTCGGTCGGATCGGCTCTGCGGTGCGTTGGATCTAGATAGATCGCACGGCTCAGATGCATCCATACCTGTTCACTTAAGTCGTTCTGTCTATGCCACAGGATTGAGATCTAACGGCTCGCGCGTGTTTGACCAAAAGCTGGCGGCACTGCGCGGCGGCAGACGGCAGCGACGGTCAGGTGGTGGCGGTGCCAGCGATACAGGAAGCTAGAAAGGAGGGAATTATGCTCACCGTGATCGCAGAGGCCTGGGGAAGCTCAACGTGAAGTCGTCTGGCAAGGTGCGCTCAGGGACGATGACAATTGCTCGCCGGAGTGGAGAACGGCGTCGGGCGGTCCTGTTCGTGGTTGGAGGCGACGCTGTAGATCACGCGGAGGCAAACAGAGGGCATAGTTAGGTGCAGGAGAGTGAGGCGAATGTGGGAGCGTGGACGAGAAAGCGCGGGGCGGTCTGTGCTTACCAGGGGACTTCGCCGGAGAGAGGCAGACGCGGCGGCGAGGTCAGAGCTTGTCAAAGGTGATGCTCAGGGGCGCCCGCGGTTGAACTGAGGGTACAGGAAGATGCGCCTGGGAGTGGGGAGCGTGCTCGTGTGCTAGGGGAGGCAAGGAGTGGTGGAGCTTGGCCGGAATCGACAGGGAGAGTCGTCGGAGCAGTGAGAGTGTCGAGCCAAATTAAGGCAGCCTCGGGGTAGAGAGGGAGTGGCGTGTGAGGGGAAATGGAGAGGAGGCTTGGGCGGTTAATAGGGTGCAGTCACGGCGAGTAATGGTCGCGGAATCAATGCGTATTCAATGCCGGCGTAATTGGCAGCAACGGCAGGGCGTCGTCAGCGCGAGGAGGAAGAAGATGTGCTGGCTGCGTGGGTCCCTGCGGTCAGCGAGGAATGAGAGGGAGAAGAGGGCCACCAGTCAGCGTCTGTTCGGGTTAGGATCTGAGTGCGAAACGTTTTCTTCGGGGAGGGGGAGCTGGGCTGGTTCTGGGCCTATTTGGGCTGCTGGGTTGGGTCGACCAAAACCTTATTTTTTTCTTTCAAATTGTTTTCCCTTTTCTGATTCTAATTTCTGTTTTGAATTCAAACAAACAAAAAACAACCAAATCCATTCAAACTTTCACCACACTTTGTAATTCTGAATTTGGTTCTGTTCAGTAACATAAACCAAAATTCCAAAACCAAAATAATAATTTTTTACTTTAGGTCCATTATTAATTAAATAAATAGACCATTGTTATTAAATCAAATAGATTTTGATTTATTTAAATACTCCTTTTGAAATCTAATTATTTTCAAAACCAAATCAGTAGGTTTTATTTGGGAATATAAAATATTTGGAAAACTTATTTTAAATAAATAAATAAGTTTTGATGTTTTGGAATAGTAAAACATTTAGTAATAAAACTTGGATATTAAATCCTTATTAATTTTTTTTAATAAACCTTTACTATTTTTATCAAAACAAAGCATTTTATTTCATAAGCTTGGCCAAGGTTTAATTTGGCTCTATAAAATAATCCTTATCAAAATTTTCTTTTTCCTTTGAAAATCAAATCTTTTTATTTTGAAAGATCCAAAATAGTAATTTTAAATATTTTTATTTTCCCTTATCAAATGTTTATCTTTTTAAATCTCTTTAGGATTTTATTTGATCCCAATTGTTTTGAAGGTTTCCAATTGGATTCAAAAAGTTTCTTCTGGCCCTGAAAAATCAACAAAGTTTTATTTTATTCATTTATTTTTCACATTACAAGATTTGGAAAAATCTTGGGATGTGATAGGCTACCACCCTTAAAATAAATCTCGTCCCGAGATTTGGGAAGGCTAGGGTTACAAATAAGCTCAAACAACTAGGGTACTACCACCCTTAAAAATAAATTTCAAACAAAATTACATATTGGCCTTCTTTGGGTCCTAGGGAAACTTCTCTAAGCAAACATTTGCATTGTGTCCTTGGTTTCCACACTTGACTCATGGGCCAAGGTTGAGATTCTCCATAGGCTTGTTCAACTTGTTCTTCATCTTTTCTGGACAATTGCTTGCATAATGTCCTAGGTTCTTGCAATTGAAATAGTTGATGTCTTTGAGTTCTTTACGTAGCTCTTGTGGACAAGTTGCCACATAATGGCCTAACTCTTTGCAGTTGTTGCACACCACTTGGCCAATTTCCTTATTCTTCTGGTTCTCTGGGCATTCACTGGAATAGTGTCCCATTTCCTTACATTTATGACATTGCACATGGCTTTTGTCCTTCTTTTGCTTCTTGGGTTTCTCCAAAGCCAGGAGTGCATCTAGTTCATGTTGTTCATATGTTATCTGGTAGGTAGGAATGTCTACATGTTTCCTGGGCCTTCTCTTGCTCTTTGGATAATTCATAGGCCCTTTCTTTGGTCCTTTGAATTGGGTTGTTTTGTTTGGAGGTATAAGTGGTCTTTTTCCTTTGTCATCCACCTGTTTGGTAGACTGGGATCCTTCTGGATGGTTTGCAATCATTTGTTGCACTCCACCTTGTTTCCTTTGCTCAATAATGGAATATATGGGGCATTGGATAGGGACATGGTTGTTTCCTTCACATAGGTAGCAAGTAGCTTGAGAGGTGGGACATTGTCCAACAGGATGTTTCTCTTCACAGTTGGGGCATTGATCTCCATGCTCCTTGGAAGTATGATCCTTGTCTCCACAAATAATGCAAGCTGGGGCTCCATCTAGAATAACATTTTTATCATCCTTGTTGTCATAAACTTTCTTGGAATAGTTTTCTTCCATTTTGATCATTTGATCAGTCACCTTAAGCATCAGTTGGCCTTGAGTTTCCAAAAATCCTTGCAGGGCTGGATCTTCTCCACTAGTGTTAGCTATGAATTGAGTTGTCACTTGGTTCAACTGGTGTTGGGTTGCTATGAGCTCTTTCATGCTGTCCTCTTGGTTGGTGTTGGTGTCATCAACCTTGATGTTGGAGTCTCTTGGAGTGGTCATCTGTTTGGGGTTGAATGGAGATTAGAATAGACAAGATATTTCTAAGGAATCAATTCTAATCACACACATCACAAGTCACACAAGCAATGTGCAAGCATTCACAATCAACTTTCCACTCAAACAACAAGGTTCACGCACATACTTAAACAACAAAATATTTTTGTTACACCACATAAGTTGATGTGGTTGACTTAACTAAAATATGGTAGTCCATCTATAGGGTTTACTTGTGATCTTTCCATCCTTCTTTGGTTGACTCTTCTTTACATGAGTTCATGGTTTCCTTGGGAAAAACTCTTGGTTACTTTGACTTCTATTGAAGTGAGCTCCTTCTAACTTTTGCATTCCCTCAGTCTCTAAATCTTGAGCAAGATTTCCTTGTTTCACTTGCAATTCCTTAGTGGTATCCAAGTTGGAAGTCCTTGGTGAACATGCTGAAGATGTTGAAGTCATTAGAGTTGAAGGAGTTGAAGTCATTAGAGTTGAAAGTGTTGAAGAAGGCCTTTGCATATGGTGAAGTCTTGGGCCATGGGGTAGGTTTTTCCATCAAGTTTGAAATAGATGAGAGGTAGTGCCAAAAACCAAAATGGTTGAGGAAGAGTTTACAAGATTGTTTTGTAAATAAGTTTTGGAACAAATACAACTCCTATTTTTCTAAGGGTTTTTTGTCCAATCCTAGGTTTACAAATCCTACAGGCAACACAATGCTCTGATACCATCTGTAGAGGGAGTGTCCCAACCTTTATTAACATAAGGTGGTGTCCCCTGTGTTTACAATGCTAGTCCCTGGATCAATAGCTAGCATCCACAGTTTAGATGTAATATCAAGAAACAAAGGTCATAATATAATTTTATAACCAGGAATAACATAATTTTTATTACATCTTTACATAGCTCATTTGGCTATTACATTACATTGCAGCGGAATAACTATAAGCATGGGGTCTTTCATCTTCAAAGTGCCACACGCAGACATGTTGGTTGTAGACTTTGTAATCCTAATCAATCAATCTTCACTAAAATCAATCAAACCTGCAACATTACAAGTTACAGCCGCAAGGGTCAATACATTTGAATTGTATTGGCAAGTTTCACTACTATGTTGAATATAAGTGGATCCTATCATTACATGCACATTTGGCTAAGTAGGGTTTAAGGCTCATTTGCAGAAGCAAAATTTATCCTATCCTTCAAAATGGTTTTTAATCTTTGATCCCATCTTTGAAAATCCCTTGGCAAAGCCCAAGTGTTTAAGTTGTTAACAAAATCTCCTTGCACACCTTGGTAACCCCAAGTGTATCAAGTTTTTAACAAAATCTCTTGAGCTCCTTGGTAACCCCAAGTGCATCAAGTTTTATCAAATCTCTTGAGCTCCTTGGTACCCCCAAGTGCATCAAGTTTTATCAAATCCCTTGAGCTCCTTGGTGCCCCCAAGTGCATCAAGTTTGATCAAATCTCTTGAGCTCCTTGGTACCCCCAAGTGCATCAAGTTCTATCAAATCTCTTGAGCTCCTTGGTACCCCCAAGTGCTTCAAGTTTTTTGTTTTTAGAAATTGGAATGTCGAGATTCCCAATGGCTTCAAACTTTAGTTGCTCAGTATTGTCCATAACCGGGGACACGGCTAAGTACTTAGATTTTATTATCTTCTGGAGAAGTAGTACACTTTACCCACATGTCACAATCCCATCTTGTTGCCACCAGTGGCCACAGGATTAGTCCTCACCAAGATGGAGTACCGGCAGATTGAGAATGTGACGAAGTCTTTCCAGAGGGTCCTCCCATACACCATTGCTAGCTTGTCTTCAGCACCCATGTAGGATTCCAGGTCCCCATGTCCAGTAAACTGAAGACAATGCATGGGTCTTCCCAATGTAGTTGACTAAGCCAGAGCCATAAATAGCATGTGGTTGCACACGAAAGCCACAATTGGAGAAACATGTTCAATCTCTAAGTTTCCTGGGTGGTTTCTTTTGGAGCACAACACAAAGAGATTTCCATAGACATGGTTCCTTTTGTTGCCACCTTCTCCAAAACTCAAAGTAACCTTGGCCACCCAGGTGGTTCATTGATTCCTTGTTTTATTATATAAAAACACAAGTCCTTTTCTCAATTCCATAAAATCTCAACATGTATGTCTTTTCAAAATATAGCAAGGCTAAGCATGTGACAACTACATTGTTTTCACTAAGGAATGTATAGGGTATCCTATTAGGATTTAGCATAGCATAAGCATAGGAATTCTTTTCATGCATGTTTCAAAATCCACTAAGTATAATGAAAACAGTAGGACTTTAGATGATAGTGTAACTTGCCTTTTGGTAGGGAATGTTGGTTCACTCCTTGATCTTGCTAGTCTCACACTTTTCTAACTTCTTTACAATCAATCAAGCAAACACAAAATCAACTAGCATTCCCAACCAATAATCAATCAAACAATTTCACACACATAAAACAATGGGGTCTAAGTCATGCATGTAAGCATGCAAGAGATGGTTCTTTTTGCAAGGATGGTCTTCACTAGGCTTCTAAACTTGGTAAGGTTCAAAATGGTCACCTTCTAAAGTGGCAAAGTCATTTGCAAAAGGGTTTTGTCTACAAACCATTTTATAATCCAATCATCATTTTATGTGGTGAAAAACATTTTTATCAAAGCAACAACCTTAAGTTATTCACTGAATAAGTTGTTGTTTCTCAAAACTTGGTGTTTATGGTCAGTAGGTTTGGTACAAAACATTTTCCCAAAGTTTTTACTCCAAAATCATTTTCATAACATAACCATTATTTTTATTTGGCTAGAAATGACTAAATCAAGTTTTTATTCTTAAACTTTCACAAAAACCATTTTAAAATCCATGGGTTGGTTCCTAGGGTCAGTGAGTTCACCACAAACTAATTTGCCAAGGTTTCAAACTCAAAAACATTTTTGAACAATTTTGCTAATCTAAACAAGCATATAAATGGTTCTGCAAAAACATACAATCTAACAGATACTATTTGCTAAACAAAAGGCATGGTTGGCTAGGGTTTGTTCCACTGATTCCAATGATATCAAATTTGTAAATTTTGGACTTGTGGATCAAAAGTTACACGAGTTTCAATTTGCAATTCAAATATGTTTTCAATCTGTTTTTAAATCAAAAACCTGGCCACGCGTCGCAACGCTATTCGCTGGTACCGGTTCGGTCGGATCGGCTCTGCGGTGCGTTGGATCTAGATAGATCGCACGGCTCAGATGCATCCATACCTGTTCACTTAAGTCGTTCTGTCTACGCCACAGGATTGAGATCTAACGGCTCGCGCGTGTTTGACCAAAAGCTGGCGGCGCTGCGCGGCGGCAGACGGCGGCGACGGTCAGGTGGTGGCGGTGCCGGCGATACAGGAAGCTAGAAAGGAGGGAATTATGCTCACCGTGATCGCAGAGGCCTGGGGAAGCTCAACGTGAAGTCGTCTGGCAAGGTGCGCTCAGGGACGGTGACAATTGCTCGCCGGAGTGGAGAACGGCGTCGGGCGGTCCTGTTCGTGGTTGGAGGCGATGCTGTAGATCACACGGAGGCAAACAGAGGGCGTAGTTAGGTGCAGGAGAGTGAGGCGAATGTGGGAGCGTGAACGAGAAAGCGCGGGGCGGTCTGTGCTTACCAGGGGACTTCGCCGGAGAGAGGCAGACGCGGCGGCGAGGTCAGAGCTTGTCAAAGGTGATGCTCAGGGGCGCCCGCGGTTGAACTGAGGGTAGAGGAAGATGCGCCTGGGAGTGGGGAGCGTGCTCGTGTGCTAGGGGAGGCAAGGGGTGGTGGAGCTTGGCCGGAATCGACAGGGAGAGTCGTCGGAGCAGTGAGAGTGTCGAGCCAAATTGAGGCAGCCTCGAGGCAAAGAGGGAGTGGTGTGTGAGGGGAAATGGAGAGGAGGCTTGGGCGGTTAATAGGGTGCAGTCACGGCGAGTAATGGTCGCGGAATCAATGCGTATTCAACACCGACGTAATTGGCAGCAACGGCAGGGCGTCGTCAGCGCGAGGAGGAAGAAGATGTGCTGGCTGTGTGGGTCCCTGCGGTCAGCGAGGAATGAGAGGGAGAAGAGGGCCACCAGTCAGCGTCTGTTCGGGTTAGGATCTGAGTGCGAAACGTTTTCTTCGGGGAGGGGGAGCTGGGCTGGTTCTGGGCCTATTTGGGCTGCTGGGTTGGGTTGACCAAAACCTTATTTTTTTATTTCAAATTGTTTTCCCTTTTTTGATTATAATTTCTGTTTTGAATTCAAACAAACAAACAACAACCAAATCCATTCAAACTTTCACCACACTTTGTAATTCTGAATTTGGTTCTGTTCAGTAACATAAACCAAAATTCCAAAACCAAAATAATATTTTTTTTACTTTAAGTCCATTATTAATTAAATAAATAGACCATTGTTATTAAATCAAATAGATTTTGATTTATTTAAATACTCCTTTTGAAATCTAATTATTTTCAAAACCAAATCAGTAGGTTTTATTTGGGAATATAAAATATTTGGAAAACTTATTGTAAATAAATAAATAAGTTTTGATGTTTTGGAATAGTAAAACATTTAGTAATAAAACTTAGATATTAAATCCTTATTAATTTTATTTAATAAACCTTTACTATTTTTATCAAAACAAAGCATTTTATTTCATAAGCTTGGCCAAGGTTTAATTTGGCTCTATAAAATAATCCTTATCAAAATTTTCTTTTTCCTTTGAAAATCAAATCTTTTTATTTTGAAAGATCCAAAATAGTAATTTTAAATATTTTTATTTTCCCTTATCAAATGTTTATCTTTTTAAATCTCTTTAGGATTTTATTTGATCCCAATTGTTTTGAAGGTTTTCAATTGGATTCAAAAAGTTTCTTCTGGCCCTGAAAAATCAACAAAGTTTTATTTTATTCATTTATTTTTCACATTACAAGATTTGGAAAAATCTTGGGATGTGACATCAGTCCAGCAAGTGGGGTGGAGATTGGATCTACAACACGACGGCGTGGTGCAAACGGTGGAGAGTTTCTGCGGCAGGGCTTCGCCTACGCGCAGTCGGGAGGGAGAGAGAGAGAGGAGGGCAGCAGGGCAGCTAGGGCTTGAGGAGGTGTGGGGGGAGGGTGCGCCCCCTGCCCTCTTTATATAGAGGGGTGGGCGGCTGCCCCTTGCCCCTCCTCCAAGCCTAGGGCCGGCGGCCAAGAGGGCGGAGTGGGGGGCAAGTCCCCCCTTCTATTAGCTCTCCCTAGGGTTTCCCCTAGGGCTTGGCCGGCTGGGCCTATGGGGCCTTGTGCCCCTGGACCAATGCGACCAGGGAACTCCCTCATAGGCCCACGCCCCCTCCCGACAAGTGGGGCCACGTTGGTCCCACTCCGGAAGGTTCTAGAAGCTTCCGGTACAATACCGAACAATCCGAAACAATTCCGAACTCCAAAAATTGCTTTGCCTTATATGAATCATATTCTCCGGACCATTCCGGAACCTCTCGTGACGTCCTGGATCTCATCCGAGACTCTGAAAAAAAACTCGTAAACCAATTATCCATTCTATCCTAGCGTCGAGACACGTTAAGTGTGTGACCCTTCGGGTTCGAGAATATGCAGACATAATCTTCTATCAATAATCAACAGCAGGGTCTAGAAACCCATATTGACTCCCACATACTCATCGATGATCATATCGGATGAACCACGATGCCAGGATTCAATCAATCCCATATATATATTCCCTTCGTCACGCGATATTTTACTTGCCCGAGATTCGATCGTCGGCATCGGCATAACTAGTTCAATCTTGTTCACAGCAAGTACTTTACTCGTTCCGTAATCCGATATCACTTTGTGATTAACTCCTTAACCACATGCTTGCAAGCGGTGTTGCTACCGATTACCGAGTGGGCCCGAAGTATATCTCTCCGACTTGGGAGGGACAAATCCCATCTCAATACATACAACCCAACAGGTACTTTCCGATCACCTGAGAGACACCTTTATGATCACCCTCTCATAGGATGACGTTTGATGACCTCAAAGCTTTCTTCCGATACCAGGGAGTTGCATTATCTCATGGTCTAAGGAATACAATATTTGACATAAGAAAAAGCTTCGCAAAGATGAACACGATGACACGATCTAATTGCTCTGCTTAATTTGGGTCTGTCCATCATATCATTCTCCCAATGATATGATCTCATTATTAATCGACAACTCATGTCTATGGTTAGGAAACCTTAACCATCATTAATCAATGAGCTAGTCCTTAGAGGCATACTAGGGACACAGTGTTGTTCATAAACCACACAAGTATTAAAGTTTCTGCTTAACACAATTCTAGCATGGAATATAAAGTTTACCATGAACAAGAATTATAATAATAACATTTTTATTATTGCCTCTATGGCATAATTCCAACAGTCTCCTACTTGCACTAGAGTCAGTAATCTAGTTTACATCTGGCAACAATCTAACACCCATGGCATTAAGGTGCTGATCATGTTTTGCTCGTGGAAGAGGTTTAGTCAATGGATCTGCGACATTCATATCCGTATGTACTTTGCTAATCTTCAGATCTCCATCTGTTATATGATCTCGAATTATATGAAACTTGCGGTTGATGTGCTTGGTCTTTGGATGATATCTTGGTTCCTTAGCCAGTGCTATGGCGCCAGTGTTGTCACACAATATCTCCAGTGGGTCTAAGGCACTTGGAACCACACCAAGCTTAGTGATGAAGTTCCTGATCCAAACTCCTTCACTTGATGCTTCTGCAGCAGCCATGTATTCTGCTTCTACTGTAGATCCCGCGATCACGCTTTGCTTGCAGCTTCTCCAGCTCATAGCTCCTCCATTCAAAATATAAACGTATCCTGTCTGAGATTTAGAATCATCCTTATCGGTGTCAAAACTAGCATCGACGTAACCCTTTACGACGAGCTGTTCATCACCTCCATAGACTAAGAACATTTATTTAGTCCTATTTAAATACTTTAGGATGTTCTTCACGGCTGTCCAACGTTCCACTCCTGGATCACTTTGGTATCTGCTCGTCAAACTAAGAGCATTGGACACATCCGGTCTAGTACATAGCATGGCATACATGATAGAACCTATGGCTAAGGCATAAGGCACTTTGCTCATAGCTTCTCTATCATTTACCGTAGCTAGACACTGAGCCTTGCTCAATATCTTACCTGACAACATAGGCACTGAATCTTTCTTTGCCTTATCCATTCTGAACCTTTTCAGAACTTTGTCTAGGTATGTACTCTGGCTTAAAGCTATTAGGCGTCTTTGTCTATCTCTATAGATTTTTATGCCTAATGTATAAGTAGCTTCCCCTAGGTATTTCATTGAAAAACATTTGTTCAAATAACTCTTCACATCGTTAAGCATGTCAATGTCATTTCCAATAATAAATATGTCATCCACATATAGTACTAGAAATGTCACTGAGCTCCCACTCACTTTCTTGTAGATACAAGCTTCATAACAATTTGGAACAAATCTAAAGCTCTTGATCACTTGATCAAAACGAAGGTTCCAACTCCGAGATGCTTGCTTCAGTCCATAAATGGAACGCTGAAGTTTGCACACTTTATCAGCATCCTTAGTATCGACAAAACTTTCGGGTTGCATCATATACAACTCTTCATCAATGTTGCCATTGAGGAACGCAATCTTGACATCCATCTGCCATATTTCATAATCATGAAACGCAGCAATTGCTAATAAAATCCGAATGGACTTAAACATCGCTACGGGAGAGAAAGTCTCATCATAGTCAACACCTTGAACTTGTCGAAAACCTTTCGCGACAAGCCGTACTTTATAGACAGTAACATTACCATCCGCGTCAGTTTTCCTTTTGAAAATCCATTTGCACTCAACGGCCTTTCGGTCGCTAGGAGGGTCCACCAAAGTCCATACTTGGTTTTCGCTCATGGATCCCAATTCGTATTTCATGGCCTCTAGCCATTTATCAGAGTCTGGGCTCATCATCGCTTCCCCCCATAGTTCGCAGGTTCACTGTCGTCTACTAACAAGACAGTTAAGACAGGGTTGCCGTACCACTCAGGAGGGGCACGTGACCATGTCGACCTGCGACATTCAGTAGTAGCATCGTCCGAAGCTTCATGAACACGATGACACGATCTAATTGCTCTGCTTAATTTGGGTATGTCCATCATATCATTCTCCCAATGATATGATCTCATTATTAATCGGAAACTCATGTCTATGGTTAGGAAACCTTATCCATCATTAATCAATGAGCTAGTCCTTAGAGGCATACTAGGGACACAGTGTTGTTCATAAACCACACAAGTATTAAAGTTTCCACTTAACACAATTCTAGCATGGAATATAAACTTTATCATGAACAAGAATTATAATAATAACATCTTTATTATTGCCTCTAGGGCATAATTCCAACACGGGAATCGTCGGCGGCGGCATCGCCGGCCACAGGGTCGGGGTCAGAATAGGAGAGGATGAGCTTGAGGGAGAGAGAGGCAGTGAGGAATGGGCTGAGTTGGGCCAGACCCTTCGGGGTGGTTATTTTGTTTATGACTAATGGGCCACTAGGGCCCAATAAGTTTAAGCCAGCCCAGAAATCCTTTTAGACCAGTTTAAATAAAAAGGAAAAGACCAAAATATCCCTGGACTTAATTAAATTCTAGAAAATAAAATAAAAGTCCAAAAAATATAAATAAAATATTTTTGCATTCACATAATCCACACTATCCGAATAAAATAAGATATAAAATTTTAGACATTTAAATTTTTATAAGAATTTTGTAATTTATATATTCCTTATGGAATTTTACAAAATTATTGAAAGATGATAAAAATAAATAAAAATCACTTTCATTATATATTAATATTGTAGTATTTTTGAAAAATACTAAATAAATATTTAATAACAATTTTTAATGTATAATTGATAATTCCTTAAAGAATTATTAAATAAATAAAATTCAAATAAAAGGGAAATAATTCAATATATGTTATAAATATTAAAAGTAATATTTATAAATGCTTTATTATTACTAAAAAGAACCTTATATAATAATAGGGTGAATGCATATCAAATTAAATAATGCATTACATTACTTGCATAATCATTTTGCTTCTTTAAATATTGTCCTTACCGGGCAATAATGATGTTTTTGTAGACATAGAAGCTCAAGGTCTAGTGCAAGCATCAGACTTCACTACCTTGCCATCACAAGGCAAGTTCATCACTTGATCATGTCCTTTGAAGAGTCTTTATCAAAGTATTTGCAAATTGTGTGTTATCATATATGCTATAAAAGAAAGAAAATATTATTTTCACAAATAAAGAAATCATAGATATCATCCTAAGTGATGATATAATGGAGCAATAGAACTTAGGGTTCTAGTTGCAAACAATGATGATCAAGTAGGGACTTAATAACCCTCGACATCAGTGATTCTAGCGCCGTATATTACGCGTTAGCCATGAGATTTGGAATGGGACAGAGAATTCAGCTGTATCTTCTTACTGTCGGATGAAGCCGGATGTGCAGGTCGTGGCTGTTATCCTTGTAGCGTGCATATTAATTGGTAATTCATAGAGGATATGCAGCATATGGGTGGGAACCCTCATCGTCCCATGATAGTTCTGGCATCTAACGGTTTGTACAAACTATTGCCGTAATTCATTATGTGGGCATGGTGTACACCAAGGAGGCATGCGAGGTCGCGAAGGGGGCAGTGATTAGCTTGGACCAACTACTAGGCCCCACATCATGGAATTGTGGACGGAAAAGTATGCCCGGTTGTGCAACAAGGAGTTGATCTCTCATTTGGAAAGTATGCCCGGCAGAGTGTAAGAACTGTAACTTGTTACTCCCTGTTCCGGGAAGGAGCTACGAACGCGGCAGGAAAGGCACTCCATGAATGTTCTGGTCAACCTGTGAAGGCTGATTGTCATAGTTTTTCAAAATAAAATCAATCTTTGAAGAAAGATTTACAAAAATTGCATAATGCCAAGGATTTATAATCCGAGGTGGTTAGTTAGAGCATCAAACTTCCCACCTTGCATATAATGAACTTGTTGGGTAATGTCAACACCCGGATTTTTCAATCCTAGATGCCTGTTATGCCATACATCGCAATCCCAGGATTACCATTTTTGCGAGACATAACAGAATTGGATACCATAGTACTTCATCCATTACAACGATACATAAGTTCTTACACAAATAGGGATCTCATGATCCAGTTCTTAATACAACATCAAGCAGCGGAATACGTAGTAATAACGGTAGCATAGGCAAAGCTCCATCTTCGGGGTCACAGGCAATGCTGACGATGGGAGATAATCCTAGTTGTCGTAACCTTCCTGGGGTCCATCTTCGAGGTACTCCTCTTCATAGTCTGGCCATGGGAATAGCCAGGGACAAAGCCATGAGTACTCTTTAAGTACTCGCAAACTAATACTAACAGGTAAGGGGTTTTTGGATAATAGGACACTAGGCTCTAGGGTTGTTTTGCAAAAAAAGCCAGGTTTATCTCTACTAAGTTCTAAAGCTAGTCACAATTTTATTTCACAAGTCATTTTGAAAAGTCTGACGGGGGAACAGTATGGCCACTCCAACTGTCCATAACCGCGGACGCGGCTATTCGAATAGTTTGACACTCTGCAGAGATTCTACACTTTCACCACAACATTCGATGCATCCGTCAGGAACAAATCCTGAATTCACCATACTCAGTATGCGGATAATCAATCCTAACCTTTCAATTACACGCCCTAGTATAAGCACCTCTCCTGTGAGTTTGGCCTCCCAACCATGACCAGCTGTCATCTTGGGTACTGCACAGGTGGACAATCTTCACAAGGTAGCCTCAGCTCAGACCTTGGCCGTGAGGGAACTAATACTAAGGGATATAAGTTTCCAGTCAAGCCCTACCCAATATTCGGGTATTGTGGTTGTACGATAAATTGGAATGGTATCGCATCCAGACAACCATCAGTTTTATAAAGGGCTAAGGCTCATGCCTCAACATTTTTTTATCACCAGAATCATCAAGTGTTTGGAAACACATGTCCAAAACATTTCAATAGAATGATCCATCATTCCAAGGTTTTCATAACCATTTTTCCACCAAGTATTCCCATCTAAAGTTGATCAAGTTTTATGCTTAGCACTAGCATCTACAGGTGGGGGTAATACTAATGAGGGGTGGTAACTAGTGGAGTTTTACTAAGTCCAACCTTATATCTTAGGCTGATATCAAGGTTTCTAGCTTAGGCCAAATTTTATGCTCTTTATGCAACCTTCAGCACAACTGTCTAGTATCTACCAAACTCTTAGGTAGACGCTAAGCAAGTTTTGATAAAGAAATAAAGTAAGAAGCTTGCACATAAAACTAGGATTGGTTTATCAAGTGGGTATGATCACATATGCTTAAGGCATATAGTAGTCATATCACCAGTATGGGTTTGTGGCAACAGTAGGGTATCGGGCAAGGGTTAGCTTGCATCAATATGAGTATAAGCTTGCATAGGTATAGTATCTTGCAAGTGGTAGCTTGCATTGGTATAATATCAGCTTGCTCAATCATCTAGTAGTATTAGGCTTGCTAAAGTAGAGTATCTTGCAAGTTTTAGCTTGCCTTGTGCAGAGCAGTGGTTGAAGTTCTCCTCGGCTTCTTCTTTGTAGTATCCTCCTTCCTCCTCGTATCCTTGGTCGGTACTAGATGATCTAGCATCACACACAAGGGTCCTATAGATGATCTAGCATCATCTCTAACCTTACAAGATTAAGGCTTGGGTTAAATCTTTTTATTTTTAGAAAAGTAATTTCTACTCATTGAAAAACTACTTAAGATTTAATATTCTCCAAACTAAACATGGGATCATGTTGACACATGTCATCACCACATATTGTAGTCCATGGGAATGTGATTTAAAGTGGTGTCACAATTTAATAAGGTTTTACCCTTTTATTTTAATTAATTAAAGTGGCTAGAAATGCTTATGAAGCATTCTTTTATTCTTTGAACATTAATTATGCAAGTAAACCTATATATTTTTATATATTCTGAAAGGTATGGTTAAATGTGATTTTTGAGAGTTGGAATAAACTCAAAAACTTTTATGGTTTAAATTTGAAAAATGTTTGGAAGCAGAAAAGCTTCTGCCTTGTTATTTTTACTATGGGTGATCTACTGATCCAAATGACTTGAATCCAACGGGCTTGGATTAAGCATTCACAGACCTTTCCAACAAAATTGGTTTCATTCAAATTGGTGCACTGAATCAATATGGGTTGATTTTTGAAGTTGGGTACAGAAGTGTGTTTGAATTTAAAAAGAAAAGGTTTAATTTGAATTGTTGGGCTGCGCGGGAAATTCTAACGGGCCGTCCTGCTAAGCGCAGTGCTCCCGCGGGCTGCTTAAGTGGGTGTCCCCACTAGTCAGTGACACGGGGCTGGGCGAAGCGGTATGGGGCAATGTGGATCGTTCGATCTAGTTCTAATCCAACGGCTGGGGGTCATCGTCGACGCGAGATAGCTCCGGCGAGAACGAAACCTAGCGCGGCCAGTGAGGGGTGCTGGGGGCTCACCGGGGTACGGGCGAGGGTCGGCGAGGCGGGTGAACGACGAAGTCGACGACGGTGAACCTCCTGGTACCGGTGGCTTCTCCTGGGGCGGCTCCAATCGCTGGCTCCCTTCTTCTCCGGCAGCGGCAGGCTCCAGTGAAATTCCGGCGAGGTGGTGCTCGCCTTGCTCTGAGAATGGTGTGGCATGATCAGTGAGGAGAGGGGAGTGAGATGGTGTGAAGAAATCATGCGGGGGTGGCCTCTATTTATAGTCGAGCGAGGGGACCGTCGGGGCGCACGGTGAGCTCGTCCGGGGTGACGTTACAGGCGGCTAATGTCATGGGCAAGGGTAGGGGACGGTGCTGTGTCTCCTGGCGATGCTCAACGACATGGTCGCGAGGCATGGGGCGGTGTGGTTTGGTCTAGAACGGTCGGTGCTCTGCGCGGCAGAGGCGGCGTCTTCGATGGCGGGCGGTGATTGTATGGCACGGGGCGGCAAACGGGGATGTCTGGCGGTCTCCTGGGTCGGTGGTGATCGTGTGTGCACGCGGTGAGGGCGGCGCGCGGTCTGTGGACGCTGGTCGCGGGTGGTGCTCTGGCGCATGCTCGGCATGGTCTGGGCGTGGCTTGTGTGCGTGGTCCAGGGCTTCGCAACGCTTGCGGCTGGGACAGGGAGTGGCGGTGGACGGTGGGCTACCTCCTAGACAAGGTTGGCACGGCTAGTTCTTCCTCTATCCTGCTGTCGACTATGGGGTGGCATTGAGGTGCCCGGCTGTTCACGATTAATGGCAATGGCAAGCTCACAGGGGTGCTAGTGTTGGGCTAATCTTTCTAGATGATCTACTGAGTTGTGTGTGAGCTAACTAGGGAACAAGTTAGGCAAGAATCACTGCACACTATAGTGTTTGTTGTTTTGTTTAATTTGTGTCTGCAACCTATTTGATGAAATGGCCGCATGAAATCAAGTTTTGAATTTTGAAATGATTTTTGGTGGGTTTGCTAGATTGGTGCTGGTGAGTCTGCAGATGCTTGTGTTTTGAAAGTTGAGCTTGTTTGAGTGGTTTTTGAAAAAGTGGGATCTTCCCATATGAAGAAGATTCAATTTTGAATTGTCATTTAAACTATGCATTTGAAAGTTTCTGGATGATCACAAAGTGGGCCTTGATACTTTGCTATGAGTACATTCAAGGGGTGCAAAGATCCAGAAAAGTTTCTGTTAGGTTTTGAAAGTTTGAGGCAGCCAAAGTAGGCATGGGAGTTAAATTGGTCAAAATGACCATTCACTTAATATATTTATTTTGATTTACTTGTCTTTAGGAAAAGTGTGGGAAATTTTTTAGATGATGTTCATTTCACCTAAGAAACATTTTACAAGCAATGGATCACACAAACAAGGTGGTTTTTAAAGAAATTCAAAATCCATGCATACACATATACATGCCTTCATGGGTTTACTTTAGAAAAGTTTTTGTTAGCCCTAATCTTGATGATTAGTGTTTGATGATCTAAGTTTGGTATTTTTGGGATGTTACAAACCTTCCCCCCTTAAACAAAATCTCGTCCCGAGATTTGAAAAAGGACGAAAAGATTACCTAGGATTTGAAGAGATCGGGAAACTCCGTCCTCATGTGATCTTCGCGTTCCCAGGTAGCTTCCTCTTCTGTGTGGTTGCTCCACTGAATCTTGAGAAACTTGATGCTTCGGGTTCTGGTAGTTCGATAAGCTTCTTCCAAAATGCGGATGGGCACTTCAGGATAGGTTAGGTCATTGTTGATCTCTATGGTCCGGTGATCGATATTCTTGAACACTTCGGTCTTCTCGGGGACTTCGAGACACTTGCGAAGTAACGAGATATGGAACACATTGTGCACAGCTGACATCTCTTCTGGTAGCTCCAGTTGATACGATACTTCTCCTTGACGGTTCAGAATTTTGAAAGGTCTGATATATCTGGGGGCTAACTTTCCCTTGAGTTGGAAACGCTGCATTCCCTTCAATGGTGACACTTTCAGATAAACAAAATCTCCGATGTTGAAGGCGAGGTCTCGACGTCTCTTGTCGGCATAACTCTTCTGTCGGGATTGGGCTGTCTTGAGGTGCTCACGAATCTTGTGAACCTTCTCTTCTACTTCTCGTAGGATGTCGGGTCCGAAGATCTGACTCTCTCCTACTTCCGACCAGTTCAAAAGGGGTGCGACACTTACTTCCATACATGAATTCAAATGGGGACATTTGCAAACTGGCTTGGTAACTATTGTTGTAAGAAAATTCTGCAAACGGCAGACAGTCTTCCCACTTGGATCCATATTCTAGTACACACGCTCTAAGCATATCTTCGAGTATTTGGTTTACTCGCTCCGTTTGTCCATCAGTCCGAGGGTGATACGCAGTACTGAAATCTAGGCGGGTTCCTAAACCTTCTTGGACTTTCTTCCAGAATCTCGAGGTAAACTGAGTTCCTCGATCCGATACTATGTTCTTGGGGACTCCGTGCAAACTAACTATTCTAGCGATGTATAACTCCGCTAGCTTCGAACTCTAATAGGTGGTTTTGACGGGCAAGAAATGGGCGACTTTGGACAATCTGTCCACTATGACCCAAATAGAGTCATTTCCCCTACTAGAAGTAGGTAGTCCAGTGATAAAGTCCATTCCTACAGAATCCCATTTCCATTCCGGAATTTGCAAAGGTTGCAACAATCCAGCGGGTCTTTGATGTCCTGCCTTGACTCGCTGACATATATCACACTTGGCGATATAGCTTCCGATTTCTCTCTTCATCTTATGCCACCA
Organism: Avena sativa; assembly: GCA_916181665.1. NCBI lineage: Eukaryota > Viridiplantae > Streptophyta > Magnoliopsida > Poales > Poaceae > Avena > Avena sativa. The sequence continues at coordinate 228,805,707 of OV702296.1, forward strand.
AAATTGCTCTTTCAAATCTTGATACATCTTAGTTCCTTCGGGATGGATAGAATAAAGAGTATCATGAGCCTCCTTCAAGATAACTTATTTTAACTCAGAATCTGATGGTACACGAAGGCGTCCTTTGTACCACAAAACTTCTTCTTCGTCCTCGGTGAATCCGGGTACTTTGCCTGTACCGATACGACGCTTGATTCCGTCGATACTGGCATTTCCTTTCTGCGACTCCTTAATCTGACTGATCAAAGTGGGCTGAAGTTCTATGCTAGCCAAAAATCCTTCACTTACTAATTCTATTCGCAAATCTTCCATCTCTTTGTGCAAACTTGGTTGCTCCTTCAAAATCATGGAGTTCAAGCGACACGGCAATCTGCTAAGGGCATCGGCTACCACATTGGCTTTACCAGGGTGATAGTGAATGTCCAGGTCATAATCCTTGATTAGCTCAATCCATCTCCTCTGCCTCATATTCAGCTCCTTCTGAGTGAATATATACTTTAGGCTCTTGTGATCCGAGTAGATCTCACAACGGTTTCCCATCAGGTAATGTCTCCATGTCTTTAGGGCTAGAACTACGGCTGCGAGTTCGAGGTCATGGGTTGGGTAATTTTGTTCATGTTGCTTTAATTGTCACGATAGATAAGATATAACTTTGCCTTCTTGCATTAGCACACATCCTAGACCAACCTTGGATGCGTCACAATACACATCGAAGGGCTTCGTGATATCCGGTATGATTAGGATTGGAGCTGAAATCAATCTCCTCTTGAGTTCTTGAAAACTCGCTTCACATTTGTCGGTCCATTCAAACTTCTTGTCCTTCTTCAGCAATTGGGTCATGGGTCGGGCGATACTCGAGAATCCTTCTACAAATTTGCGGTAATATCCCGCCAATCCGAGAAAGCACGAACTTGGGTTTGAGTGGTCGGGGCTTGCCAATCTTCTACATCTTTCACTTTGGCAGGGTCAACGGCAATTCCTCCGGCTGATACAATGTGACCGAGGAATCCTACTTCCTGTAACCAGAATTCACATTTGCTAAACTTTGCATACAGCTGATGCTCTCTAAGGGTTCCAAGAATGGTCCTTAGGTGTAGCTCATGTTCTTCTTCTGATTTGGAATAAATCAGAATGTCATCGATGAAAACAACGACAAACTTATCCAGGAAGTCCATAAAAATCTTGTTCATGAGGTTCATGAAATAAGCGAGGGCATTGGTTAATCCAAAAGACATGACTGTATACTCGTACAATCCATACCTGGTGGTAAAGGCAGTCTTTGGGATATCCTCTGCATGAATTTTGAGTTGATGATAGCCAGTCCTAAGATCAATCTTAGAAAACACTTGGGCACCGGTCAACTGATCAAACAAATCTTCTATCTTAGGCAAGGGGTACTTGTTCTTGATGGTGACATCATTCAACTTCCGATAATCCGTACACAAACGGTTACCTCCATCCTTCTTGTCCACAAACAAGACAGGTGATCTCCATGGGGACGCACTTGGTTGAATCAATCCGATTTCCAACATGGAATCCAGTTGCTTCTTCAGTTCTTCCAGTTCTGACGAGTTCATACTATAGGGTCTCTGGGCTATGGGTCCTGTTCCGGGGATTAGTTCGATGATAAACTCGATATCCCGATCTGGGGGCATACCGGGCAAAACATCTGGAAATACATCGGGGTATTCGCAGACTATCCGAACTTGGTCAATGGTAGGTTGGGCTATACTCTTGTTACACTTGAATTGGCGAGGTAAGGTTTCAGATATATGCTCGACTGATATCCCGGTGGTACTGGTCATGGTGATGGCTTTCTTAGCACAGTCAATCAATCCTTTATGTTTGGACATCCAATCCATCCCTAGTACTACTTCCAAACCTTTAGTTCCAAGTACTATTAGGTTAGCATAAAAATCTATGCCATGGATTCGGATAGGGACGGCCTTGCAAATTTGCCTAGCCTTGGTGGTTGATCCGGGAATTTGCACAATCATAACATGCTTCAGTTTGGTTGGTTGAATTTTACTAGTGCAGGCAAATTCTTCGGTGACAAATGAATGCGATGCACCAGAATCAAACAACACTCTTGCAAGTACTGAATTAACAGAAAACATACCCAGCACGACGTCTGGCGCTTCCTGAGCTTCTTCAGCATGCATGAGAAAAAGACGGCCATTGCGGTTGAGTGAATTCCCTGGGGCAAATCTCCTTCCTGGCTGGACACGACGCTGTTGCTGGGCTGGGACATTGGTATTAGGGGCTGTAGCATTCTTCTTGTTGGGGCACTCGTTGGAATAGTGGCCTTTATTTCCACAGTCATAACCGGTCACTTGTGACTTGTCCTTGGCTGCGATAGGCACAACATTGCTTCCAGTCCTCGGGGCAGTGTTGGGGTTGGCGGTAGCATTGTTGGTGTTGAACTTGGGTGGGGCACGGGTGAAATTGCTAGAGTTGCCGGGGTTGTTGTGATTTCCTCCGGGTCTAGGGTTTCCACGGTTGGGATAGGTCGGACGGGTCATAGGGGGTCTGTTGGTTCTTGGGGCAAATCCTGGAGATGGGTTGGGGCGATACTTTGGGGTCTGATGGGTTCCTGGTTGATGCATCATGCGACGCTTGCGGTTCTCATTGGCCTGGTTGATCTTTCCTTCCATCTGGATAGCAGAGTCGACAAGGGCTTCAATATCAACAAAGGGGATATTGACTTACACTGTCTGCATCTCGTCATGCAGACCATTCAGGAATCTTTCTTTCTTCTTGGCTTCGGTGTCTATCTCGTCCGGGGCATACCTAGCTAATGACAAAAATTTGTCACGGTATTCCACTACAGTCATCCTTCCTTGCTTCAATTCTCTGAACTCGTCTCTCATTCTCTTGATCAAACCTGGTGGCACATGGGTTCTGCTAAACTTGACCTTGAATTCCTCTCAGGTCATCATCTGGCCTCCGGTCATTGCGCGAACACTATTCCACCATGCCCTGGCATCTCCGGCTAGATAATGGGTGGCGAATAGGACTTTCTCGTTGGCTTCGACTCCTGCTACTTCTAAGTTGTTTTCCATGGTTTGCAGCCAATCATCGGCATCTAGGGGTTCTTCTGACTTGGTGAAAACGGGTGGGTTGGTATTCTAAAAATTCTTGAGCTTAGATCCATGGTTGTCCTGATTTCCGTGGCCTTGGTTGTTATGGGCTAGCTGGGCTATCTATTGCAGAGTGGCTAGGTTGGCTTGACGTTCCGCTCTTTCAGCTTCGCGGTCAGAGGTCAACATTTGCAGGATCTGCAACATCGGGTCCGGGGCTGAACCACTTCCTCCACGTGGCATCTGAAGATTGATACAGATCATGAGAAAAGAGGGAAATTTCTAAGGTTTTGGGTTTTCGAAAAGTTTTTAGAGTTTGACTCAGGTTTTTCTAGCAACTTGCTTTTTCATTCAATCATAGCACACAGTACAACACACACCACAACAAGGAAAAACAGATGGTTTTAAGAACCATTCTTGAAACTACGATACAGTGGGACCGACTACTATTCCCTATGCTAGTGCTCAGTGCTACTACTCCTCGGAGTTTGTGGCTTCATCATCTTCATTATCATCGATGAAGGCGAAATCATCCTCATCGGTGAAGAAGTCCATGGCCTGATCCTCCAAGAAATCATCGTCATCGCTGAGATAGGAGTAAGGGTCTCCACGAAGATCCTCTCCGGCATTCTCCCTTTCCTCTAACTGCATGTCTCTCTCGTGGATGGTCTCTTCCAGAGATGAGATGCGGTGGCGAACACGGGCAATAATGCGCTCCTTCTTGTCGAGCTGACAGCGGCGAGACTTGCGATCCTTTGCTAGCATGGCTATGGTCTGATCCTTCGTCTTGATGATGGCAGACTTGTGGTTGCAATAGTCACGGCAGTTGTCCAATTCTTGCTGACGATCATACATCATGAAGCTAAGGTGGTCCAATTAAGTCTTCATCTTGGGGTGGTATGGGGCTTACAATGGTTGGCCATTTGCATCATGCCTTGGGAAAAACTCAAAGCGAGTACCCTTGATCTGATTGATGCTCTGCCCACACAGACGGGAAAGAGCTTCCTGCATTGCTCTCGCAAGTCCATCGAGCCAGTTGTTTTCCCATAAGGTAAACTGAATTCCCTCCGCAGTGGGAGCTTCAATCTTTCCTCTGAGACTTGCAACAATTAGCCACTGCAGATCTTCTCCTCCTTGATCATTGAGCTGAGCTCCGAAGAACTCGGGATGCGGACACTCCAGAAGTTCCGAAAGCTGATCCAGATCCCTCTCAAAGATAAGGTCTCCTCCATTCCCAAGCTGGTAAAACTTGCTGTACTTCACGTCCATCTATAAAAATAGAGGATGAATAGATTAGCAGAGTGATCAAGTGTGTCAAAATTTTATCTATTTGGCAAGAGTTTTTGAGGAACATGAGGTTTTATGAAAGAATTAAAGAGGTAAGAATGAGAATAAGTTTTCGTAAATATTTTTTTATCCTTTGGTTTTGAAACTAAGTTTTTGGTTCAACGTCCAGTCTAACTAGGGTCTCCTATGGTTAGGATGGATCTGATACCAACTTGTCAACACCCGGATTTTTCAATCCTAGATGCATGTTATGCCATACATCGCAATCCCAGGATTACCATTTTTGCGAGACATAACAGAATTGGATACCATAGTACTTCATCCATTACAACGATACATAAGTTCTTACACAAATAGGGATCTCATGATCCAGTTCTTAATACAACATCAAGCAGCAAAATACGTAGTAATAACGGTAGCGTAGGCGAAGCTCCATCTTCGGGGTCACAGGCAATGCTGACGATGGGAGATGATCCTAGTTGTCGTAACCTTCCTGGGGTCCATCTTCGAGGTACTCCTCTTCATAGTCTAGCCATGGGAATAGCCAGGGACAAAGCCATGAGTACTCTTTAAGTACTCGCAAACTAATACTAACAGGTGAGGGGTTTTTGGATAATAGGACACTAGGCTCTAGGGTTGTTTTGCAAAAAAGCCAGGTTTATCTCTACTAAGTTCTAAAGCTAGTCACAATTTTATAACTCCTAAGTGGGATCTTGTAATTCAGGTCACAACTCTGTTGTGGTCAAGTCAAAGTCTCAATTCATTTCACAAGTCATTTTGAAAAGTCTGACGGGGGAACAGTATGGCCACTCCAACTGTCCATAACCGCGGACGCGGCTATTCGAATAGTTTGACACTCTGCAGAGATTGTACACTTCCACCACAACATTTGATACATCCGTCAGGAACAAATCCTGAATTCACCATACTCAGTATGCGGATAATCAATCCTCACCTTTCAATTACACACCCTAGTATAAGCACCTCTCCTGTGAGTTTCGCCTCCCAACCATGACCAGCTGTCATCTTGGGTACTGCACAGGTGGACAATCTTCACAAGGTAGCCTCAGCTCAGAACTTGGCCATGAGGGAACTAATACTAAGGGATATAAGTTTCCAGTCAAGCCCTACCCAATATTCGGGTATTGTGGTTGTACGATAAAATTGGAATGGTATCGCATCCAGACAACCATCAGTTTTATAAAGGGCTAAGGCTCATGCCTCAACATTTTTTTATCACCAGAATCATCAAGTGTTTGGAAACACATGTCCAAAACATTTCAATAGAATGATCCATCATTCCAAGGTTTTCATAACTATTTTTCCACCAAGTATTCCCATCTAAAGTTGATCAAGTTTTATGCTTAGCACTAGCATCTACAGGTGGGGGTAATACTAATGAGGGGTGGTACCTAGTGGAGTTTTACTGAGTCCAACCTTATATCTTAGGCTGATATCAAGGTTTCTAGCTTAGGCCAAATTTTATGCTCTTTATGCAACCTTCAGCACAACTGTCTAGTATCTACCAAACTCTTAGGTAGACTCTAAGCAAGTTTTGATAAAGAAATAAAGTAAGAATCTTGCACATAAAACTAGGATTGGTTTATCAAGTGGGTATGATCACATATGCTTAAGGCATATAGTAGTCATATCACCAGTATGGGTTTGTGGCAACAGTAGGGTATCGGGCAAGGGTTATCTTGCATCAATATGAGTATAAGCTTGCATAGGTATAGTATCTTGCAAGTGGTAGCTTGCATTGGTATAATATCAGCTTGCTCAATCAACTAGTAGTATTAGGCTTGCTAAAGTAGAGTATCTTGCAAGTTTTAGCTTGCCTTGTGCAGAGCAGTGGTTGAAGTTCTCCTCGGCTTCTTCTTCGTAGTATCCTCCTTCCTCCTCGTATCCTTGGTCGGTACTAGCGTCTATGAATAAATACGAGGTACACAATCACCAATCAATACTTAACTACTTGCAATCATCACACACAAGGGTCCTATAGATGATCTAGCATCATCTCTAACCTTACAAGGTTAAGGCTTGGGTTAAATCTTTTTATTTTTAGAAAAGTAATTTCTACTCATTGAAAAACTACTTAAGATTTAATATTCTCCAAACTAAACATAGGATCATGTTGACACATGTCATCACCACATATTGTAGTCCATGGGAATGTGATTTAAAGTGGTGTCACAATTTAATAAGGTTTTACCCTTTTATTTTAATTAATTAAAGTGGCTAGAAATGCTTATGAAGCATTCTTTTATTCTTTGAACATTAATTCTGCAAGTAAACCTATATATTTTTATATATTCTGAAAGGTATGGTTAAATGTGATTTTTGAGAGTTGGAATCAACTCAAAAGCTTTTATGGTTTAAATTTGAAAAATGTTTGGATGCAGAAAAGCTTCTGCCTTGTTATTTTTACTATGGGTGATCTACTTATCCAAATGACTTGAATCCAATGGGCTTGGATTAAGCATTCATAGACCTTTCCAAAAAAATTGGTTTCATTCAAATTCGTGCAATAATCGATCTGGGTTGATTTTTGAAGTTGGGTACAGAAGTGTGTTTGAATTTAAAAAGAAAAGGTTTAATTTGAATTGCTGGGCTGCGCGGGAAATTCTAACGGGCCGGCCTGCTAAGCGCAGTGCTCCCGCGGGCTGCTTAAGTGGGTGTCCCCACTAGCCAGTGACACGGGGCTGGGCGAAGCGGTATGGGGCAATGTGGATCGTTCGATCTAGTTCTAATCCAACGGCTGGGGGTCATCGTCGACGCGAGATAGCTCCGGCGAGAACGAAACCTAGCATGGCCAGTGAGGGGTGCTGGGGTCTCACCGGGGTATGGGCGAGGGTCGGCAAGGCGGGTGAACGACGAAGTCGACGACGGCGAACCTCCTAGTACCGGTGGCTTCTCCTGGGGCTGCTCCAATCGCTGGCTCCCTTCTTCTATGGCAGCGGCAGGCTCCAGTGAAATTCCGGCGAGGTGGTGCTCGCCTTGCTCTGAGAATGGTGTGGCACGATCAGTGAGGAGAGGGGAGTGAGATGGTGTGAAGAAATCGTGTAGGGGTGGCCTCTATTTATAGTCGAGCGAGGGGACCGTCGGGCGCACGGTGAGCTCGTCGGGGGTGACGTTACAGGCGGCTAATGGCATGGGCAAGGGTAGGGTACGGTGCTGTGTCTCCTGGCGATGCTCAACGACATGGTCGCGAGGCATGGGGCGGTGTGGTTTGGTCTGGAACGGCCGGTGCTCTGCGCGGCAGAGGCGGCGTCTTCGACGGCGGGCGGTGATTGTATGGCACGGGGCGGCAAACGGGGATGTCTGGCGGTCTCCTGGGTCGGTGGTGATCGTGTGTGCGCGCGGTGAGGGCGGCGCGTGGTCTGTGGACGCTAGTCGTGGGTGGCGCTCTGGCGCATGCTCGGCATGGTCTGGGCGTGGCTTGTGCGCGTGGTCCAGGGCTTGGCAACGCTTGCGGCTGGGACAGGGAGTGGCGGTGGACGGTGGGCTGCCTCCTAGACAAGGTTGGCACGGCTAGTTCTTCCTCTAGCCTGCTGTCGACTATGGGGTGGCATTAAGGTGCTCGGCTGTTCACCATTAATGGCAATGGCAAGCTCCCAGGGGTGCTAGTGTTGGGCTAATCTTTCTAGATGATCTACTGAGTTGTGTGTGAGCTAACTAGGGAACAAGTTAGGCAAGAATCACTGCACACTATAGTGTTTGTTGTTTTGTTTGATTTGTGTCTGCAACCTGTTTGATGAAATGGCCGCATGAAATCAAGTTTTGAATTTTGAAATGATTTTTGGTGGGTTTGCTAGATTGGTGCTGGTGAGTCTGCAGATGCTTGTGTTTTGAAAGTTGAGCTTGTTTGAGTGGTTTCTGAAAAAGTGGGATCTTCCCATATGAAGAAGATTCAATTTTGAATTGTTATTTAAACTATGCATTTGAAAGTTTCTGGATGATCACAAAGTGGGCCTTGATACTTTGCTATGAGTACATTCAAGGGGTGCAAAGATCCAGAAAATTTTCTGTTAGGTTTTGAAAGTTCGAGGCAGCCAAAGTAGGCATGGGAGTTAAATTGGTCAAAATGACCATTCACTTAATATATTTGTTTTGATTTACTTGTCTTTAGGAAAAGTGTGGGAAATGTTTTAGATGATGTTCATTTCACCTAAGAAACATTTTACAAGCAATGGATCACACAAACAAGGTGGTTTTTAAAGAAATTCAAAATCCATGCATACACATATACATGCCTTCATGGGTTTACTTTAGAAAAGTTTTTGTTAGACCTAATCTTGATGATTAGTGTTTGATGATCTAAGTTTGGTATTTTTGGGATGTTACAGGTAACGCTGTTACTCATTCTTTCCTTTGATCCCTTGCTTAGACTCTGAGGATCCCGAAGATGTGCCAATGTATGCAGCCGAATGCCAAGAAGAGGTGTTCTTCGAATAACCTAATTTGTCCGGAGGTGTTGAAGGAGTGGATTACGAAATCCGCTACGGTGTCGATGATAACGAGTCCAACTAAGTATCCCTAGTTAGTAGTAACCAACGGAGTCGAGCAGCATGAAATCTATAGAATAAGCTGCTGAGCTCAACTACTAGTCGGAGTTGCTACTTTTAAATTCCGCTGAAACACTTTATATTTTGGTTTGTAAGTTGAATCTTTTGGAAGTCTTGAACTTCCGGTGTTGTAATAATAATAAGGTGTGTATATTTTTAATATGGACCCGCAATGTTTCTATTGTACCACTCTGAGAGATGTGATATTTACAGAACGATGTTCTGTGGATGTCATGTCAACGACTATAGTATACTACACATGCAGTGGTATGCTGGGTCACCGCAGTTGGTATCAGATCAAATTGCTTTGACCTTAGGTTGGAAACCTAGTAAAGGGTATTACCTATAGAAAAGCTTAGCAACGATAAAGAATTCTCTAAAAGTAATATAATGGGTATTCAAATGAGAATACTTTGTTATATATTTTAGTGCGATAATTCTTTGTTATGATGCTATATGTCACTGGATACTAATCAAAATTATTTTTCTGATATATAGAGATATGGCACCAAAGTTTCCAAAACAGACTTTGATAAAGAAAGAGGAGACTCTTGATGATTATCAAGGATAATTTACAGACCAACTTCATTAACTTTTAAAGCTCTTTAGTTGTCCAACTAGAATTCCAGTGAACACTATCACTTACCTTGATGGCCGGATGTTATCCAAGTACCGTGTGAGTATCCAACTTCCAGAGAAGCTTGGATTATATCATGATCTACCTATAGGAGAAGGTAGGAGTCATTTAGCAGCATATCATGTTGCTGTTGTGGAGGCGATAGCTAATATCCGGGAGCAGAAAACCAAGGAGCTAGAAGGTAGCACACTCTCTGTGATACCTCATGATTCTATAGACTTGGAGCCTATACCGGATCATCTTACTTTGGTTAAGAAGCATCCTAAGTTAGCTTCCAAGTTTATGGATAGATACCGAACACTCGTTGCGTCTTTTTATAAGACCCATCAAGTGATTGTTGAAGACAAAAATGATATGTTAGAGGATCTAACTGATCCAGAAAGGGGGAAGCAGTTAGCATTCCAGTTAGAGAAGGAAGCAAGTAGTAATGCAACACCTATCTGTAAGGATATACCTATAGATCCTGAATCTTTTATACCATATCCTTATTCACCAAGATCTGAACCTATACATGATCCTACTATGGATATGAGGTATGCAGTACCACAGGGCTCAGAGGATGGTTCTGACTCAGAACTTCCTATTGAGAATTCGGATGGTTGGAGGATGGGATCATATAATGGATCTCATGAACACCAGATGTCCACAGATGGTTCTAATAGAAATGTTGGACAATCTAGTTGGATGGGTGTAAGGATGAACCCTAATAACAGAAGTAGAAATACCATGTCAATAGATAACCAGGATGATGAAGAAGAAGATCCTGAGGAGAGAGTGTTTGAATCATCAACATCTTATCAAAACCCAGGGAATATACATTATCCAGTGTTTAACTATCTTGCCCAAGAGAGCACTTGAGAAGCAGCAGGATCTGCGTATCCTGTTGACAACTCAAGAAATGATGATCAGGAGATGCAGGCTGGAGATAATGTTGAATATGTTTCTGAAGACTTCTCAGCTGATCTGGAGGGAGTCAATGCACTCAGGTTGAGTAATGACTCAAGTCCTGACACTTCAGATATATAGTATATTCCTTCTGGAAGGCCATATGTTCCACAAACTGTGCAACGAACAACACGTCATCACGGTTGGACATCAGGCATGTACGATGAGCGTAGTTACTACTAGAAGGAGGCAACTAGTTAGTACTATCAAGTATGGTGTATTGTACTCCAAGAAATAAGTTAGTGAGATGAGTAAGGTAGTTTTGTGATTATACCTATATGGTATATGTTGTAATGACTTTGTATTATTATGATAGTATGTAAAATATGTGAAATGCATATTTGGATTTTTTTTGGATCTTCATTGTGTGACTAGTTCTGTGCGTAAAGTCGATCTCAGAACACATGTGCATGATGTAATTATGAGAAATCGCTTTATGTTGCAGGACTAGAGGGTCATGGATACGGGTGTAGAAATGGAAACTGAGAAGCAGCGGATGGAGCGAGAGGCCAAGGAGAAGGCCGATGCAGATGCAGCTAACCAAGAAGCATTACCACCACCACCAATGAGGTCGTTAATGGAGTAGAATTTTATGCAATGCATGCAAATGATGCAAGAGACCCATAACAAGTTCATGGAAGAGCTTCTGGGACGAGCAAATCAGAGGGCACCTGAAGGTGGAGGAGTGAGTCTATCAATTTCCAGAATGCAAGACTGTTACCTTTTGCATCACCTCCTGAACCAATGGATGAAGAAGACTGGCTAGCAGATACTGAAAGGAAGATGTAAACTGTAGGTTGCAATGATGAGGAGAAATTGAGGTATGCAACTCATCTTCTGACTGGACCTGCAGCGTCATGGTGGGAAAATTAGTTGGCCATGCAACAACCAGGAAGAGAGTTTACCTGGGAAGAGTTCAAGCAGAGATTCCGTGAATATCATGTTCCGGAAAGTGTTATGGAGTTGAAGCGGAGAGAATTTGAGGAGCTTCAGCAAGGATATACGAGTGTCATGAAGTACATCCGGGAGTTTAGTCAACTGTCTCGCTATGCTGAGGAGGATGTCAACACTGAAGAGAAGCGGAAGAAGCGTTTCCTGCGTGGATTAAATCCATTTGTGAGGATGCAGCTAAGGTTAGGCAATAAGCAAACTTATCAGCAGTTGTTGGATGCAGCCATTACTTTTGAAGATGACTACAAGAATGTCCAAGAGGATCGGAGGAAGAGAGCCAAGAAGGAAACCAAGAGAATTCAGGCAAGCAAACCTAAACCCAACCTGGAGTTCAAACCTCGGAATAGGAATTATGGCAACAATAACAATAACAAGGGTAGTAGTGGAAATCAATCCAATCCGAGAAGGAATGTTATTTGTAACAATTGTGGAATTCCAGGGCATTTCCAGAGGGAATGCAAAAAGCCTGTAGTGATTTGTTATGGTTGTGGTCAGAAGGGGCATATCAAACCCGATTGTCCGAGCAAGCCACCAGGAGGTTGGCCTACCAAGGGAGGAGGACAAGCCAGTGGAGGAAGTGGACAGCCCAATAAAGGAGGAAATAATGGCAAGAACAACAATGGCAAGAGGAACCGACCTACCAGGAAACTAAACTGTGCAACCCTCGAGGAGGTGGATAATTCGGAGCATGCAGTGATAGGTACGCTCAATATCCTTACCAATCCCGACAAAGTTCTATTTGATACTAGTGCAACTACTTCATTCATTTCTGAAGAATTTTGTGATAAGTTCGGGATTAGAAGGGCAACGTTAGAAAGTCCTATGATCGTAGTTATGGCAGGAGGGAATGTGATTGTACGCCACATAAAACAAGATCAGGTTATCTCGATCTGTGGTTGTACATATTTCGTAGACCTTTATGTGATTCCTTTGAAGGGAATTGCAGTAGTGCTGGGAATGGATTGGATGATGGAACACAGAGCTCAGATAAATTGTGAGGAGAAAACTGTCTCAATCAAAACTCCAAGTGGAGCAAGGATAGTTTACCAAGAAGATAAGCACAGTCATATCATGGTGGATCTGCAGTTGAACTCAATGAAAGAGGTCAAATTGGAAGAGATTCCTATAGTTAATGAATTCCAAGATGTTTTTCCAGCAGAGCTACCGGGAATGCCACCAGACCGGGAGATAGAGTTCACTATTGACCTAATTCCTGACACAACACCAATAGCTCAAGCACCATATAATATGGGACCCAAAGAGTTGAAAGAACTCAAAGAGCAAATTGATGAGTTAGCTAAAAAAGGATTTATTCAGGAAAGTGTATCCCCATGGGGAACACCAGTAATCTTTGTGGATAAGAGAGATGGTGGAAGACGGATGTGTGGTGATTATAGAAATCTAAACAATGTTACTATCAAGAATAAGTATCCTTTACCAAGAATTCAATATTTGTTTGATCAAGTGAAAGGAGCTGGAGTATTTTCAAAGATCGATTTAAGATTTGGATACCATCAAATAAAAATCAAACCGAAAGATGTTCCAAAAACAGCATTTGTCTCAAGATATGGACACCATGAGTATCTGGTAGTACCATTTGGTTTGACCAATGCACCGGCAATCACTACAAGGAATTTTTCTATATATGACCCTCCATTTTCGTCACAAAATCGTCATAGTACTCTATTTATGACGATTCTATGATGATTTTGAGATCGTCGAAAGCTGGGCGTCGCAAATGAACTATAACGACGATTTTGGTAAAATCGTCATAACCGTCTATGACGATATTGGATCGTCATAACGTCTATGACGATCCAATATCGTCATGAGCCATCTAGCCTGGCCAAGTCAGATCCTACGTGGTCGATCCTACGTGGCAAAATTGTGACGAAACTAAATTGTCTTAAATCAAAATCAGCCCAGTCCATTTCAGTTTCTTACTTCGGCTGAGCCCAATAATTCTGGCCTTTTCCTCTGCCATTATTCGTTACTGACTGTTATGGGCTCTGGTCATTGTGTTTCATATTTCAGTTTTGGGCCTTGGCCTTTTTACTGTCCAATTAGTTCTTAGCTTTTTATGTTTTTTGAAACATTTGTGTCAATATAATTTGGACCAGGGCCTATTTAGAGCCCAATTAATATTTGGTCCAGAACAATTTTCAGCCCTTTTTCATATTTCTTCTATGCGAAAATCACAGTACAAAATTTCATAAGATGATTCCGTTAATCAAATTTCTATTCATCATCACATAACATTTATTTAACTAAAACATGAAAGATATGGAAAATTTCAAACAATAGGCAAGAATAGTCTATTACAGTCATTACATGGTTCTTTCCAAATAGCCAGATGTTTTGACTGTTAGAATACAACTAGCTCTAAAATTATAGGGTCTTCAAGCTTTTATCAAATTTCTTTGGCTGGAATTCCTGGAAAAGAGAGGAAAAGCCATGTTTTTAGAGTCAGGATATAGCAAATAATTGGCAACTATTATGAAACAGTAGAATCATAAAATAGTCAACAATAGTAGAGTAACAACACGGCATGAGATTTGTCGATAAATTCTCCAACGAGTCTGAATACTGTCATGTCATCTTACTAAGTATACTATGATACCAAAATGATTTCCTTAATCTTAAGATGCTTCTTAGCAAATCCTGTTGTTTGTTGCATATTAGTGAAGTAGCTTAGATCTACAAGTTACTGTAACTATCATGTTTATTTATTCTAGTCTTCTATGAAAAAATAGTTTCCTCTTAGACCTATTATTTTACTGATAGTGTTGATAGAAAGAATAATCACATGCAAGAAGCATTCTGGAAACAACCAAATGAGAGGGGGATACCAGAGAATATTCATGAAGAGAACAGGAAACTTACCCAACTCGCATTCCTTCCTCAATATCAGTGGGCAAAACTTTGTCTCCTAAACCTACCACAAACTGCAATCACACCCCAAAATGAACATGAAAATAATTGAAATTTGAACCTCTAGGGATATGTAATTGACATAAGATAGTACTATGCTGAAGCACCTTTGCGATTTGTTTGACGTTGATGATGAATTTGGCATCATCGGTGTTAGTACTAATGATCTTGGTGCATCTACCAACCTTCACAAAAGGATGAAACTTATTATTAGGGGCGACATGAAAGCATAATGGTGTAAAACAACTAGCAGCCAGAAGCTACATATTTCACTACAGAACACGAGAATCCAAGCCAAACATTCTTTTGTCATGTCAAAACACACCATGTGAATCTACTTCAGCAACTAATACTTAGATTCATGGAATGAAGCACATCGGGATATAAAGCTACATGTGTACATATAATTTCTACACATCATGATATAAAGCTACAGAACTTTAGAACTGTAGGCGCAAGTTTCACAAATAAATAACAAGGTGGATGCAAAAAAATTGTGTACTAATAGCAACTATTTTCTAATTACTTTCATAAATTTCTACAAGATGCAAGAAACATCTTTCTACAACAGTAATGGTACTATATATTTGCTAAAAAGGAGAAAACACCAAGTAAAACATATAACCTACAGGACACTCCAAAGTAGGTGATCCTACAGGACAAGACACTCCATTTTTCTGTAGTATGTTCATGGTACTTTATATTTTCTAAAAAGGGACAAAACACCATCAGTTGTTACATCTACTTTGCACTAAAAAGGATTAGTAGATAAAAAAGAAGCATAACAGTGACTGTTTTGGTGTCATTTACTTTTAGGGGAAACTAAGATTAGTAACTACAGAAATTACTTGAGATGTGCATACAAGGGTTCAACATGCAAATTCTACTAGACATTCAGAGAACGGTTCAACAATCAGCATTCTAATAGCAATCAGCATTCAACCTGAAATGCCCAATTGGTAAATACCTAGTGGTTGGTCTGGCAGGATAACAGGAGGCAATAAACCTTTTACTCGACCTGAAAACCACTCTGCCAGTTTCAGTTAACGATGGTGGCATCTATAGTGGATCTTACCGGATTGTTTGTAGGACAGGAGGGTGACGTAGAGAGGGCAATGGATCATCCTGTTGCTAGACCATGCCTCGTCGCCTCTGACCTGCAATCTCGCGGCTGCAAAATATGAGATATTCATGCTCAAAGAACCACTGGCCAGAAACACAACAAAAGTTCTGTAGTTGCAGAACTATAGTCTTCAGAAGATGTCGAGATTGTGGAAGTACCTGGTAGACCTTGTGGAAGCAGAGCCTGAGCTCCTGCATAGATCCGTTCTTGCAGACAAGGTGCAGAAGCCTCCCGAAGGCGTGGATGATGGAGGCAACAATGTGCCCTACCTCATACCTTCACATACACCGAGCGATGCCCACGTCCTGCTCCTTCACCGGAGAGACATGATCTAGGCTAGGGTTCCATGAGGTGGCATGGAGAGGAGGAGGAGGGGGAAGTTTTCCTTTTCGACGCACGGAAAAACCATTTTCCATTTTCCGAGCGCAAAAAACGAGGAGTTTTGTGAAGCAACCACCAAATGACAGTTTTAGAATGGTACCGCCACATTTTGAAAAAATATTAGACCACCTTACATGGACAATGTCCCAACCGGGGTATCTCAAACCTTTCTGTACACCCCTGGCGAAAAAGACAAATTCCTGCCGATTTGGTAGGAAGTGGGTCCGGTTTGAACTACAGGTACATGATCCGATGCCCATTATTTTTTGAAAAAATGTGTTTTAGACTCGCAATATGCTATTTCTTTAGAGATCCATGCAAGTTTAGCAAGGCTCGGCCCTGAGCTAAGAACCTTCATGCCCGCCGTTTTGACCATGGTTTGAAACGGGCATAAAAAAATAAAAAACGGTCCGATCAACGCAAATCCTTCGCATGGTGTCTTATTATGTGACATAATTGCAAGGAAAAATAGCAAACTTGGTAAATTGAGTATGTCTCAAAAAACCCTTCACAAAATGACCTATCATGTTCGAGGTTTCATGGCTTTCGGGTCAAATGACCAATGTTATGGCTAGAATCAGGGTATAGTTTGTGATAATGTGCCCATATTGTGCACACATATGTATCATGGCATGGAGAACAATGTTGCAGGAGGAAGTTTTCCTTTTCGACACACGGAAAAACCATTTTCCATTTTCCGAGCGCAAAAAACGAGGAGTTTTGTGAAGCAACCACCAAATGTCAGTTTTAGAATGGTACCGCCACATTTTGAAAAAATATTAGACCACCTTACATGGACAATTTCCCAACCGGGGTATCTCAAACCTTTCCGTACACCCCTGGCGAAAAAGACAAATTCCTGCCGATTCGGTAGGAAGTGGGTCCGGTTTGAACTACAGGTACATGATCCGATGCCCATTATTTTTTGAAAAAATGTGTTTTAGACTCGCAATATGCTATTTCTTTAGAGATCCAATGCAAGTGTAGCGAGGCTCGGCCCTGAGCTAAGAACCTTCAAGCCCGCCGTTTTGACCATGGTTTGAAACGGGCATAAAAAATAAAAAACGGTCCAATCAACGCAAATCCTTCGCGTGATGTCTTATTATGTGACATAATTGCAAGTAAAAATACCAAACTTGGTAAATTGAGTATGTCTCAAAAAACCCTTCACAAAATGACCTATCATGTTCGAGGTTTCGTGGCTTTCGGGTCAAATGACCAATGTTATGGCTAGAATCAGGGCATAGTTTGTGATAATGTGCCCATATTGTGCACACATATGTATCATGGCATGTAGAACAATGTTGCAGGAGGAAGTTTTCCTTTTCGACGCACGGAAAAACCATTTTCCATTTTCCGAGCGTAAAAAACCAGGGCGTTTTGTGAAGCAACCACCAAATGACAGTTTTAGAATGGTACCGACACATTTTGCAAAAATATTAGACCACCTTACATGGACAATGTCCCAACCGGGGTATCTCAAACCTTTCCGTACACCCCTGGTGAAAAAGACAAATTCCTGCCGATTCGGTAGGAAGTGGGTCCGGTTTGAACTACAGGTACATGATCCGATACCCATTATTTTTGGAAAAATCATTTTTAGACTCACAATATCATGTTTCTTCAGAGATCCATCGAAACTTTTTAATAAGACTCAATCCCTATATGAGAACAGTCACTCCCTAGTTTCAAACTCATATTTTGAATTATGGTATTGTCCCTACTATGGACTAATATGGGATTAGTAAATCCACTATTTTTAATTAATCAAAGTATTGCTAATTAATACCATAAGATGTTCTACTGGATTTTATAAAAAATTAGAAACAAAAATCAATTATTTTGGACTTATTATGAAAAAGTTACAAAAGAATTAAGAAAACCAAAAAAATAAACAGGCGGATATGGACGGGCCATAATCATACACTTCCTACTAAGGCCCATCGCGGCTAATTCCCTTCCCACCGAGCCCATCGCGGCTGAGTCCCTTCCCACCGAGGCCCATTACCGCAGAGAACTCAGCCCAGCGCAATGTTTGAATAGATATATGGGTGCGTTGTAGTAGTAAAACAAGAAAGAATGGTTGGCGTGGTGGTAAGGTGCGCTAGGTTAGTTTGGAGGTCTGGGGTTCAAATCCCCTCCTCAGTTCTTTTTTGCAAATAACCTATAAGCCAATCTGGGCAATTTGCTTTTGGTCCCAGTCTTAGTAGATTCGAGCAGCGCCATGTAGGCATATATTAACACATAAATATGACACGTAAGTATATATTAACACACAAATATAACACACAAATATGACACGTAGTCAAAAACTAACACATAGGCAAGTAGATATTAACACACTAATATGACATGTAATAAAAAACTGACACATAGACATGACACATAGGCACAATTGCTGATGTGGCCGACTACCAATTTGAACCTATCTTAATTTGGATGTCATGACGATTTCAAATCGTCGTAGTGAGGTACAAATAACGTCGTAGGCTATATCCGTCAGATTATGATGATTTGAGCTAATGAAACTATGACGTTCCTAGGCAAAATCGTCATAACTTTGTAAGGTTTTGAACCTCCAAAACGGCTTACGACCATCTGGTGCAAAATCGTCATAACTTTATGACGATTTTGTCCACAGTCACGATGAGAAGGTCATAGAATAACACATTTCTTGTAGTGAATATTCATGAATTTGATGAACAAGATCTTCATGCCATATTTGGACAAGTTTGTCATAGTCTTTATTGATGATATTCTGATATATCCCAAGGATAAGGAAGAGCATGCTGATCATTTGAGAATAGCATTACAGACTTTAAGAGAACACAAGCTTTATGCTAAGTTCAGTAAGTGTGAATTTTGGCTAGATAAGGTAGAATTCCTCGGTCATGTGATCAGTAAAGATGGAATTGCTGTGAATCCATCTAAAGTTCAGTCAGTACTAGAGTGGACTGCACCGACCAATGTGAAGCAAATTCGAGGTTTCTTAGGAATGGCTGGTTATTATCGGAGATTCATTGAAGGTTTCTCCAAAATAGCCAGACCAATGACCAAATTATCAAGGAAGAATACACCATTCAAGTGGGATGAGAAATGTGAGGCAAGTTTTCAAGAGTTGAAGACTAGATTAACAACAGCTCCAATCTTAGCAGTTCCTGAAACAGGGAAGGACTTCACAGTATACTGTGATGCATCTAAAGAAGGTTTGGGTTGTCTATTAATGCAAGATCAGAAAGTGATTGCTTATGGTTCAAGTCAATTGAAACCATAGGAAGTCAACTATCCAACTCATGATTTAGAGCTAGTAGCAGTAGTTTTTGCGCTGAAAGGATGGAGTTATTTTCTTTATGGAGCCAGATGTGAGTTATACACTGACCATAAAATTCTCAAATATTTCTTCACTCAAAAGGAATTGAATATGAGACAGAAGTGTTGGTTGGAACTAATCAAGGATTATGATTTAACAATCAACTACACCCCAGGGAAAGCAAATGTTGTAGCGGATGCTTTAAGCAGAAAGAGTGCTGATATTCATCCTAGTAATCGGGAGTTACCAAAAGAGTTAAAAATGGACTTGGAAAGATTAGAACTTCAATTTATTAAAATAGAGGTTCTTGGAGGATTAGCTACTATGCGGGTAGTTGCAGAGCAGGACATTGATCTTAAGCAAGAAATTTTTAGACATCAAGCAGAAGATCCTTTTATTGCTGAGGAAATTCGGAGGATATCTCAAGGGCAAAAATCAATTTTTCGCCTTGGGGATTATGAGTCTTTATGGTTTCAATACCGTCTATGTTTTCCAGATGTGACGGATATTAGAGATGTCATACTCAGAGAAGCACATGATACTCCATATTCTATACATCCAGGGAGTACTAAGATGTATATGGATTTGAAAGAACTATTCTGGTGGAATAACATGAAGAGAGATATTGCTAAATATGTATCTGAATGCCATACTTGTTAAAGGGTGAAGGCTGAACATCAAAGTCCAGCAGGACCATTACAACCCTTGGAAATTCCTGAATGGAAGTGGGAGGAAATAGGTATGGACTTCATCACAGGATTGCCCATGGCAACAAAAAGGAAGGATATGATATGGGTAATTGTGGACAGACTAACTAAGAGTGCAAATTTTATTCCGGTGAATCAAAAAGATAATGCCGAGAAGTTAGTTGAAGTATATGTCAAAGAGATAGTAAGTAAGCATGGAGTACCCAAAAATATCATAACTGATAGGGATCAGTGTTTACTTCAGCATTTTGGAAGCAATTGCATGAAGCACCTGGTTCAAAGTTAGATTTCAGCACAACATATCATCCTGAGACAGGAGGTCAAACTGAAAGAACCAATCAAATACTAGAAGACGTGTTAAGGGCTTGTGCACTAGATTTTGGAGGAACATGGGAAGATCATCTACCATTGGCAGAATTTTCTTATAATAATAGCTATCAGAGTAGTCTGAAGGCAGTTGCATATCAGGTTCTGTATGGAAGGAAGTGTAGATCACCAATGTCTTGGTATGAGCCTGGAAGCAGCAAAGAATTTGCGCCCTATTATATCAAGGAAAGACAAGATATCATTGATAAGATCAGGGATAGACTGAAAATAGCTCAAAGTAGGCAGAAAAGTTATGCGGATCAACGTCGAAGATCATGGCATCCATAAGTGGGAGATATGGTCTATTTGAAAGTAAGTCCAATGAAAGGGGTGAAAAGATTCGGAGTTAAAGGAAAATTAAGTCCAAGATACATCGTAACATTCAAGATACTGAGTCAAAATAGAACTATAGCTTATGCTTTAGAGTTACCATCAAGATTGGCTCAAGTGCATAATGTTTTCCATGTGTCACAACTTCGTAAATGTTTGAAAGTTCCAGATGATTCAATCACACACCAAGAGATATAAATACAAGAAGACCTGACCTATATTGAAAAGCCTTGTAAGATTCTAGAAGAAAACTGGAAAAGATTGAGGAACAGAGCAATCAAATATTGCAAGGTGTAGTGGGAACATCACCTAAAAGGGAAGCCACGTGGGAGAAAGAAGAGGATTTAAGGAACGCTTATCCAGAACTATTCAGGTACATCTCCACAAACTTCGGGACGAAGTTTAATTTAAGGGGGGAAGTCTGTAACATCCCAGCATTTAGGAACTAACGAAGGATAGATTTAGGAATTTGGAATGTTGCATGCATTCTTCTATGAAAATGTGGGAAAATTTTCGCCAAATAAAGACCTAAAGTGATCAAGGTTTCTTTCATACTTTGAGATTATGTTTAGTCTTAAAGGATGATTGCTATAGACTTTGATATGATCTTTCAGGAATTAAGTGCTTGAAAAGTGAAATTGAATTTTAAACTTGAGAGTGTTTGAATTATAATTCAAATGAATTAGGAATAAGTTTTGAATCTTAATTTAATTAAGAGTTAAATATTGCAACTTAAATTCTATCCAGAGAAAAACAATAAAGAATATGAAAACTTATTTCATATTATAAATATATAAATAAGTTACAAAATTGTAACTTATTGAAATCATCCACACACTTCACAAAAGCAAATAAATATAGAATAAGAATATTCTTTATTAATAATAATGTAATCTTTATTACAGAAGAATAAAATGAAGATTACAAGATAATAAAATGAAAATTACAAAAGAATAAGAAGATTACATTGAATTATTCTATAACTATTCTATAAAAGAAAAACTAAACTACAATCTTCATCTTCAAATCTGTACCTGCAAGATAAACATTAATAAAACAATAATATGGTTAGAGTTAGTATTATTTTTCTCTCAGACATGTCAGTGAAGTGCACTAGACAAATTCATCATTGAGAAATTTATAACAAGGGGCAAGTTTCACCAATATGAAATAATCTATCTTTCATAAATTTTAAGCCAAAGGGTCAAATTGACAGCAAGGAGGGGCAAATTCACCAGCCAGGTAAAAGTAATCTGATCAAAGTAACTTCCAAGACCAAAGCGTATCCACAAGTGCACAGCAAGCACACAGGCAGGACACACACCAACATGCATGTGATGTGCTGTCAGCCTCATAGCACAGCCCCAAACTCACAAAACCATTAGCACAGCCGTGGAGAGGAACTAGTGCATCTCTCCGCTGCTTGCACATAAGAACAGCCAGCTTAGACAGCAGCTTACCAAGCACAACAGCCAAACCAAACCACCAAAGATCAACCAAACATCACCAGGATGGTGACATAAGGAGGGGGAAGGATCAGGTGGACAGCAAGGACAAGTCCAGGAGCAAGGAGGAGCAAGCTAGCTCAAGGACAAATCCAGGAGCTAGGAGGAGCAGGCTAGCTCAAGGTCAAGCACAAAAGCCAACAAAACAAGATCATCATCACCACCTTACTCCACAAACATCAGATTCTATGGTGAGTTTCATAAAACCTTCACATGATCTAATCATATCATCTAGACAGAAGCATGTGTTGTCTTATGAAACAAACCCTCAGAAAGCACCCAAGTGGGGTGACTCCATCATAGGGATTTTAAGCTCTAAAAGCAAACAGCAAAGTACTAGGATTCAGCCAGAGCTCAGAGCAACATCATTGCTCTGGTTGTCAAGCTATATATTACAATTCAAGCATAAATATAGCTATGATCTAATTTCTAGGCACATCACTAAAGTAATGGTAGCACCTTAGAAACAAATCTTTTGGGTCCATAGAATGATCAAGCCTACTATCATTTTTCTCCAAGTTTTGATTCAAAAACAATAGCTGGTACCACTACCAGGACTATCTATATGAATCAACTAGATAATGTATGAATCCCTAAGCCTCAGACCAACACATCATTGGTCTTAGGGATTTCAGAAAAGAACATCTATGTTTATCTCTCAAATTCAAGCTTGTCTTAAGCTTGAATCAACCCAATCAATGGATTAGAATCAATCTTGTGTGCCATACCAAGATGGTGTCACAAGAGCAATTCTGTTTTGAGTCAGGATAAACATCCAATCATCACAGGTTCAACAGAACAATCTACTAATCATTTTCCTGCTAATATAGGAATCATAACTAGGATATTCCTATGTTCATCTTCACTATTTGAGATCATCTCAAACCACATATTAATTTCTAAGCCAACAACACTAAGACAGTGGTTTCATCATATCATAACCATGCTCCTAAACCATGAAATGACAGTGGAAGGTTATCAAGTCACTAACTTTACCAAGCATGGATTCCAAAGCAACTATACCATCTGAATCATATGCAAACCAAGCATAAAATCATCTAATAAGCCACCAGAACCATCATAGTTCATCTCAAGCAACAAGTCTCAGGCCAATAACCATTTAGCATGTTTACAGTCCATTCAGACATGATCTAATTCATCTAGTATATGAACAACCACAGGATAAGAACCCTAAATGGATAAAACATCCTAATCTGAACCAGACAATAACTAGAGAGGTCACTGCCAACATCCAGCATGGGATGAGCGAGCACAAGGAGCACAAGGGGAGAGGAACAAAACTCATCAAAGGTCCTCGCTGGAGACTAGAAGAGCAAGAAGAGGGGCCGACGACCATGGCGGCACGGGGAGCACCCCAGAGAGGGCGCTGCAACCCATACGGCGCCACGACAGTGACCCTGACCACGCCTAGAGGCGAGGAACATCACCACAATGCGCGACGGTGGCAACAACACTTGGATCCACGCCAATCCCGAAACCCTAAGGTTTAGGACGGCATCGATCCATCGCAGGAGAGCCCCAGGCTCGAATCCAGTCGGATAGAAAGGACAAGCGTCGTCAACAACCCCTGTTGCACCACGGTGGCGACCAGAACGGCCCACGGCAGCGGGAATCGTCGGCGGCGGCATCGCCGGCCACAGGGTCGGGGTCAGAAGAGGAGAGGATGAGCTCGAGGGAGAGAGAGGCAGTGAGGAATGGGCTGAGTTGGGCCACACCCTTCGGGGTGGTTATTTTGTTTATGACTAATGGGACACTAGGGCCCAATAAGTTTAAGCCATCCTAGAAATCCTTTCAGACCTGTTTAAATAAAAGGGAAAAGACCAAAATACCCCTAGACTTAATTAAATTCTAGAAAATAAAATAAAAGTCCAAAAATTATAAATAAAATATTTTTGGATTCACAATAATCCACACTATCCAAATAAAATAAGATATAAAATTTTAGACATTTAAATTTTTATAAGAATTTTGTAATTTATATATTCCTTATGGAATTTTACAAAATTATTGAAAGATGATAAAAATAAATAAAATCACTTTCATTATATATTAATATTGTAGTATTTTTGAAAAATACTAAATAAATATTTAATAACAATTTTTAATGTATAATCGATAATTCCTAAAAGAAGTATTAATCAATAAAAGTCAAATAAAAGGGAAATAATTCAATATATGTTATAAATATTAAAATTAATATTTATAAATGCTTTATTATTATTAAAAAGAACCTTATATAATAATAGGGTGAATGCATATCAAATTAAATAATGCATTACATTACTTGCATATTCATTTTGCTTCTTTAAATATTGTCCTTACCGGGCAAGAATGATGTTTTTGTAGACATAGAAGCTCAAGGTCCAGTGCAAGTATCAGACTTCACTACCTTGCCATCACAAGGCAAGTTCATCACTTGCTCATGTCCTTTGAAGAGTCTTTATCAAAGTATTTGCAAATTGTGTGTTATCATATATGCTATAAAAGTAAGAAAATATTATTTTCACAAATAAAGAAATCATATATATCATCCTAAGTGATGATATAATGGAGCAATAGAACTTAGGGTTCTAGTTGCAAACAATGATGATCAAGTAGGGACTTAATAACCCATGACATCAGTGATTTTAGCATCGTATATTACGCGTTAGCCATGAGATTTGGAATGGGACAGAGAAGTCAGCTGTATCTTCTTCCTCTTGCATGAAGCCGGATGTGCAGGTCGTGGCTGTTATCCTCGTAGCATGCATATTAATTGGTAATTCGTAGAGGATATGCAGCATATGGGTGGGAACCCTCATCGTCCCACGATAGTTCTGGCATCTAACGGTTTGTACAAACCATTGTCGTAATTCATTATGTGGGCATGGTGTACACCAAGGAGACATGTGAGGTCGCGAAGGGGCAGTGATTGTCTTGGACCAACTACTAGGCCCCACATCATGGAATTGTGGACGGGAAAGTACGCCCGGTTGTGCAACAAGGAGTTGATCTCTCATGGGTAAAGTAACACACCTCTGTAGAGTGTAAGAACTGTAACTTGTTACTCCCTGTTCCGGGAAGGAGCTACGAACGCGGCAGGAAAGGAACTCCATGAAAGTTCTGGTCAACCTGTGAAGGCTGATTGTCATAGTTTTCAGAATAAAATCAATCTTTGAAGAAAGATTTACAAAAATTGCATAATGCCAAGGATTTATAATCCGAGGTGGTAGTTAGAGCATCAAACTTCGCATCTTGTATATAATGAACTTGTTGTGTAACGCTGTTACTCATTCTTTCCTTTGATCCCCTGCTTAGACTCTGAGGATCCCGAAGACGTGCCAATGTATGCAGTCGAATGCCAAGAAGAGGTGTTCTACGAGGAACCTGATCTATCCGGAGGTTTTGAAGTAGTGGATTATGAAATCCACTACGGTGTCAATGATAACGAGTCCAACTAAGTATCCCTAGTTAGTAGTAACCAACGGAGCCGAGCAGCATGAACTCTATAGAATAAGCTGCTGAGCTCAACTCCTAGTCGGAGTTGCTACTTTTAAATTCCACTGAAACACTTTATATTTTGGTTTGTAAGTTGAATCTTTTGGAAGTCTTGAACTTTCGATATTGTAATAATAATAAGGTGTGTATATTTGTAATATGGACCCGCAATATTTCTGTTGTACCACTCTGGGAGATGTGATATTTACAGAACGGTGCTCTGTGGATGTCATGTCAAACTATAGTATTCTACACATGCAGTGGTATGCTGGGTCACCGCAACAACTCCAATTGTATTGACCCTTTGTTTCTGTAACTTATCATGTTGCAGGTTACTCTGATCGTGAGTAGGGTTATGGGTCTACACTCGACATGTTTGCCTGTGGCGCATGAAGATGAAGACTCTATTATTATGCTATGTATTGAGAACTCTAAATAAGTTAGCCTTAGGCTAAGTGAGTTGTAAGAACTATTGTACTCCTGGATTTGTGTTGTAATAATGACCTTTGTTTCTATGTACTTCATCTTAAATTGTGGGTGCTAGCAAAATGATCCAGGGACTAGCACTACAATCACATGGATCTCTACCTTATTGGGTGAGATCTTACAAACCGTCATCGACTTTACCAATGAGGTTCAACGATAACACAATGTTCCTATTTTGGTAATAAGAAGCAAAAACGGTTCCAAGTTCAAGAACTACACCCTGAATGAATTTCTAAGTAAAGAGGGGATAAGACTTCAATATTTTGCTGCGTACACCCCTTAACAAAATGGTGTAGCCGAGAGGAAAAAAGGGAATTTAATGGATATGGCAAGGTCTATGTTGGCTGAATTCAAGTCACCGTATAATTTTTGGGCTTAAGCTATATCCACCACATGTCATTCGTCAAACCGGCTTTATATCCGCAAAATCTTGGACAATACCTGATTAGGGGTCGACTCGTCAATGCCCATTGTTATGGACTATGGTTTTGGAGAAGGAGGGGACGCTGGAGATCTCGGAACAACTAACATACTTGCAACACGGGGACACAAGGTTTACCCAGGTTCAGGCCCCCGAAGGGAAAACCCTACTCCTGCTTGTCTGCTCTTTGTTAATGGCAACGCCGAAGGTTACAGGGGTGCGCATATGAGATATGGCGAGTTGTGTGTTAGGTTATGAGGTATGTTGTGGGGATTTTATCGTGTCCTCCTTGTTGGACCCTCCTATCCTTTATATATGGGGGAGGCTAGGTCTCGGGTGCCAATACAAGTAGGTTACAAGTTGTATCCAAACTCTAGTCTTGATATTTCCCTGTCTTGCGTGCTTGGAGTCCGTGTCCATATGGGCTTCGTATCAGCCGAACCGTCATGGGCGTCATGGACCCTGGTAGTTCGTCGAGTGGGCCTTCCTTTGAGCCACACCAGGTAGCCTGTAGTCGGGTGCCTGTTGGGCATATCCATGTCAGTATCCCCCAAGTGTCTATCCGAATCGTAGATTCAGGTGGAGGCTTAGTTGTCTTGAACCTTGCATTCGGATGTCGGAGTCGTTAGTTGTGTCAAGTGTGAAGCACTTCACCCGGAAGTTCATCGGGCCAGCCAATGAGTTCAGTTGTCGTAAAGGAGTCTCCATTATGTACGTAGTCAACACAATGGACTATATGGTGCGCAGCCAGCACTCCCTATGGGAGTAGTCTCCGAGTGTATTTTCGAGTCGTAGACTCGAGCAGAGATTTATAGTCGTCGGTTGTGTGATATGGTAATCCGAAAGTTCTTCGGATTATCTTGCAAATTCCATCAATGCCTATTATTTTTCGAATGCGTGACTAGTGCTCCCTATGGGAGTAGCTCCCGAGTACTCATTCGAGTCATATATTCGAACGAGGAATTGTAGCATGCTAGTCGAAGATCTTGTATGTGTGCGACCAATGCTCTAGTTTGGAATAGCCCCCGAGTGTCTGGTGGAGTCGTAGACTCCGGCAAAGACTCGAGTCTTGTATCATGTTGTTGTAGTCAGAAATATCGTGGGCGTACCGCTAACCCAGAAGTACATCGGGTGCGCGACCAGCGCTCTTGATAGGAGTAGCCCCCGAGTGTCTAGTCGAGTCGTAGACTCGAGTGGAGACTCATGCGAGGATAAACCACTGACCCAGAAGTGCATCTAGTCAGCGTATCATGCATAAGGATCCAAGAATTGATGATGCAGTCAGAGTCGACGATGCGGAGTCATGTGGCATTGTTGATGATGTCCATGTAGTCGCTTCTATCGGGTGCACGACCAGTGTCGCGTCTGTCGAGTGGGTGGCAAGCGTTGCGTCTGTCGGGTGCATGGCAACATCGCATCTATGTAGCATCAAGCGATGCAACTGATACGTCCATTTTGCATCACTATTTTATATCATAATTTACTATTATTCATTGATATTTTTCATATTTAGAGATGATACTTATGTTATTTCATCTAGTTTGTATGTTTGATGATTTTTAGAGAATTAACTGCCAGAGTCAGAATTCTGCTGGAAAAAGCGCTGTCCAGATGCAATATTTCCGAAGATCAGAAAATCCTAGAAAATATATGGAAACTCCTATTTTTACAGAAGATGAAGATAGCCAGAAGAGGGAGTGGAGATGGGACACAAGGGGCCACACCACCCCTAGGCGCGGGTCCCCTAGGCCGCGCGGCCAGGTGGTGTGGCCACCCTAGTCCACCTCTGGCATCGCCCCTCCACATATATCTTCTGCCCGAAAACCTAAGACACGGGGATCCATCATAGAAATATTCCGCCACCTCTGCGGGGCGGAAACTACAGAGAGAGAAAAAGAGCCCTCCAGCAGGGAGAAATCTACCGGGGAAATTCCTTCCTGGAGAAGGGAGATCATCGCCATTGACACCGTTATCGAGCTAGGCTTCATCGGGATCATCATCATCATCATCATAATCCTCCTCATCATCACCACCAGCACCATCACCACCACGCCATACCGCTATAACAATTGGGTTGAATCTTGTATAGTTCATAGAAACTTTCCCGATGTTGATTACTTTTTGTAGTTGATGCTATTGAGTGAAACCATTGGATTATTGTTAATGTTCAGATTGTTACTTATCATTATTTCATTCTGATCTTGATCCATATGATGTCTTGTGATTAGTTCGTTTAGTTCTTGAGGACATGGGAGAAGTCATGTTGTTAGTAGTGGAATTATGTTGAGTAATATTTAATGGTTTGATATTTATGTTGTGGTGCTATTCTTCTAGTGGTGTCATGTGCACGTCGACTACATGATACTTCACCTTTATGGGCCTAGGAGAATGCATTGTGTATTTGTCTACTAATTGTGGGGTTGCCAGAGTGACAGAAACCTAAACCCCCATTTGGAAACCATTGCATAAGGGAGTGTAGGATCTCAGAGTTTAATGTTGTGGTTAGGTTTTTATCTTAATTACTTTCTTGTAGTTGCGGATTCTTGCAAGGGGTATAATCACAAGTATGTATTATTCCAAGTTGGGGTAGTACACTAGCATAGGTTCACCCACATAGCACTTATCCAACCAATGAAGATTAATCGACTATATGAAGTGAAAGCACTTGACAATATTCCCATGTGTCCTCGAGAACGTTTGCTCATCTTATGTAATACAACCGGCTTCTCCTTTGCTGAAGAAAGGATTGGGCCACTTGCTAAAATTATTATTATTGTCTTTTATTTACTCGCACTTTATTTATCTGCATTACCAAAACCCCCTAAAAAATCGTTTGCTAGTATTTACAGTGAATCCTTGATCCAAACCGCTTGTCAAAACCTTCTGCTTCTCATTGGGTTTGACACTCTTATTTGTCGAAAGTACTACGATACACCCCCTATACTTGTGGGTCATCAAGACTATTTTCTGGCGCCGTTGTCGGGGAGTGAAGCGCTATTGAAGAGTGGAAATTGGTAAAGGAAATTCTACTATGAGTATTCTTTTTATTTCCATCTATTATTTTATTTCATTATGGATAACACACTTGGTTTCCTATTTGGGAAAAATACTATCACTACTAAGGTAGTAGATGAACCACTGCCTGCTGAATTAGATCCTTTTAAAATACCTACGAAATTTGTTGATCGTGTTATGGATGATTGCTATTTTGGAGATGAAACTGTCCATCCTGGTGATCATTTTCTCTTTATACAAGAATTATGCGAGTTGTTCAAGTGTGTAGGTATTACAATGGATCAAGTTAAGAGAAAGCTATTCTCTATATCATTGAAAGGTAGAGCTGAGGAATGGTATAAGCTGCTGAAGAATGGCCGATCTATTTAATGGGAGGAAATTGTACCTCTCTTTTATTCTAAATTCTATCCTCCTAGTGAGATTCATAAAGATCGGAATCAATTATATAATTTTTAGCCTCATGATGGAGAGAGTATTTCCCAAGCTTGGGGGAGACAGAAGTCACTAATACTCAAATGTCCCATTCATGAGCTCCCTAGTAATATTATTATTAATAACTTCTATGCAAGGCTTCCTCTTCATGATAAGGATTTATTGGATGATTCTTGTGTTGGATCATTTACACGCATGAAAGAAGAAGCTAAATGGGATCTTCTCGACCATATTCAAGAAAATACTAAAGCATGGGAGAATTACAAAGGAAGAAAGTCAGGTATAAATTATGTTTATGAATGCATTAAATCTTTTATAGGAACTGATGACTTTCATAATATTAGTGTTGTTTATGGTCTTGATTCTCAAATTCTTGCAAATTGTTTTAAGGGATTTGCCTCTTATCTTGATATTCCAAAAAAAGAATGGAACAAGTATCATGCGCCATATAAAGATATTGTTAATTGTGTTTCTGCAAGAAATATTGAAATTTGTACTGTTGATCGTATTTTGTCTGAACCTTATATTAAGAAAATACCTTTCCCTTCTAAGATAAAGGAACATTCTATGATAACTAGTGTGGTTAACAAAAGTACAAAGAAATCTGTAGAGCCTGATAAAAAATAAATGTTGAACGTGCGGTAGCAATTGTGAAAGACCTTGTCACTAAAAATGTAGAAGATGGACATATTATCTTTAGGCGCATCTAGACAGCAATCGTTGGCTCGTTTTGTCCAATCGAGCCCTCGGGCAGACAAGGAAAGCAACAACAGACCGCATATGTTATTTCGGGAAAGCGTAGGCCTCTGTACTAGAAAGCCTCTGGCCGCGTGTGGGGATTCCGCTACCAAACCCCAGCTCACTATATCAAAACCATCTACCAGCTTCTTCTGCAAACCAAAAACAATACATGTTTCTTCCTCTTCCAGATCGCCATGGATACCTTTTATTACTCATACGGCAAATCAAATACTCCCTCCGATCCATATTAGTAGACTGAGAATAATCTAAATATGGATGTATCTAGTCAAGTTTTAGTGCTAGATACACCCATATCTAGACAAAATTTGAGTCAACTAATATGAGCCGGAGAAAGTAGTACATCAGAAGTTCAACAACATAACCCTAGGACTTTTCATAGGACAAGCAAAAAGGTAACCCATCCCGTTCCTTCTCCTTCCTCTCTAACAACACATATTCTTCTACATGCCAAAACCTTGCAGATTTTCTTCTTCCAGATCTCCATGGACATTTTTTTCTGAAACGCCAAAGAAGTCAAACATGTACTTAACATGACAAAACCAACTTAGCATGTACTCCCTCCATTCTAAAATATAAGATGTTTTAGCCTTTTTATGAAACATATGCATCTAGACGTTTTTTAGTGTGTAGGTTCACAAATTTTTCTCCGGACCTACACACCAAAAGACATCTAGATACATGTGTTTCAGAAAAAGGCTAAAACATCAAATAGAATAAATTTTGCAAGAGGAAATTAATTAGATGGTGTAAAAATTAGTTAACTACGATGGAAAAAACCAACTTAGTATGAAGGTAGAAACAACTTGACTAATTTGGAAAACAAACTTATTTAACAAGTTACAATAAACTAAATCAAATAGAATAAATCTACAAGAGCAACTTAATTAGATGCTGCAAAAACTAAGTTAACTAGGATGACACAAAAGAAACTTAGTATGCAGATAGAAAATAACTTAACTACTCCCTCTGTCTCAAAATAGACGTCTCAAATTTGTCAAAATCTGGATGAATCTAGACACTATTTAGTATATATATTCGTCCAAATTTTGAAAAACCTAAGATATCTATTTTGAGACCGAGGGAGTATGTTGGAAAGAAACTTAAAGATGATACCTATCCAACTGATAAGAAGCTACAAATGCAACTTAATATGGAGAAAAAATTGACTCTGTTGGAAAAAGCAACTTAGAGATGATACCTATCCAACTTATATAATTCTAAAAATACAACTTAGTATCTAGAGAGAGAGAGAGAAACAACTGGACTATATTGGAAAAGCAACTTAGAGATGATACATGTCCAACTTATAAGATGCTACATAAGCAACTTAGTATGCAGAGAGAAAAACAACTTTAATATGTTGGATAGACAACTTAATTAACAGCTTCAAAATCAAGTAAATCAAGTTGGGGGAAAGTACACATAGCCTAACTTTGTTCGGCACTACAACCAGGTTGACAACGAAAAGTTCTTAGAGTTGTATACAACAACTGAGTAATAAAAACATTAACTTTGTGATCTTCCTATTTCTCACACTACAACCAAGTTGACGGCGGAAAGTTCTTACACTTGTATGCAACAACTAAGATCCTCTGCCTGTCCCACCTTTCTGCCCCATCCTCCCCTGCCGCTTCTCCAGCCATTCTTGCAATTGTTTTAACGAGCAACTAAAGCAGACACCATCAGAGTACATGATCTCTGCCACAACTTAGGCTAGAGTAAATACAAGTTAGGCTACTGTAAGAACAACTAGATAAGAATCATGAAAACAACTTGGTTCCAGGGATTAAAAAAGTAACAAATCAGACACCATCATACAACTATGCATGGTTCCTACTGCAACTTAGACTAGAGTAAAAACAACTAGGCAAAATCATGTAATCAACTTAGTTACAGGGATTAAATAACAACTAATTATATACCATCATAGAACTCTACACGATCCCTAATGCAACTTAGGCTAGAGTAAGAACAACTGGGTAAAAATCATGTAAACAACTTTGTTGCAGGGATTCTAAAAACAACTAATCAGACACCATCATACAACTCTACATAAATGTAAAGGTAACTTATCAGTATTGTTAGGCTATTTTTACAGAAGTGTAAATGCAACTTAACAGATGCTAGTAGTATGTATTACTAATCTATAATTCATCATCCTTTACCCACCAAAATAGTACCCCACCCCTACCTCTGAAAACTTGGCATATCAACATTTTAATTATGGGAAAACATGGAAATCAAATTTAGTAGATAAATATTTAGCAGGAAACAGTAGAACCACTCCATTGTAGGCAACTTAGTTCATACAATTATCTAGGCTACAAAAAAACATCGAGGCAACTTGAATTGTGTAATCGTAATAGTATTTGCTTAAAGTGGTAATGGAAAAACTTACATAACAAAGCAGCGAGTAACTTAATTAAAATGGCTAAAAGTCTTGAACATAATAAACATGGCTTGTGATGCTTCCTAGAACACTATCAACTTGGGGCACCCAAAAACAAACACACACAAAATGAAGACCTAGTCCCCTGGATGTATAAACACTTAAAGGCCAAACAAACGAAGCCCTTTGTTGGTAGAAATATCTACAATACCCTATAAATCAATGATAATGCCGAGTCGCTAATCTCTAAACTGATCCAAAAAATACTAATAACATATATTTCCTAAACAAACATAAGCTTCAAACCTCTGGTAGATGAAAATGGGTGTACTAGATACTAATCGAGTGGATCTAAAAAACAAGTTACTCCATAGATATAATATAACTTCCTAGGCAGTGGCAACTAACTTGATCATTTGACTGATTGCCTAAAAAACTAGAGTGTTTACACAACTTTCGATGGTCGGGTACACCTAATTTAGGAAAAGCAACCTTTGATTCAGACAAATTTTCATGTTCCTTCCACTGCATTCGTTCTTCATCGAGTGAGCACATGAGAGTGTATTTTAAAACTAAAACTAGATGACTAACTGACTAACGGAACTAACAAGCTACTGGATTCATATGTTAGTTGAAGAATAGATGGTGAATGTATAATGCAACAACTAAATACAACACTCCCAAACGCTTCGTCGTTTTCACCGAAACAACAAAACTGAGATTTTGGAGAACTGTGGTATTTGTTTCCTAGGCATCGAGATATATACTCTGTTTTGGAATACTTCATTTTTGAGAAAACTGAGCTTCCAAACTGGGCCTATCGTTCAAGTGCAAACAGCTGACTGGAAAATGTAATAGACTGATGCAACCAGTAGCATAAAAATGGTTTCCTTGTCTAATGCATACATACCGGTATAGTTAGAACGTTAATATGATAGGCATTTGCTTTAAGATTCAGTAGCAAAGAGAAGGACATGCAAAACATAAACATGGAGTTGTTGCTGCTGCCGCCTTTCAACAACTCATTGACGGCGTCACGACCGTGCAACTCTCAGATCCCCTCACACCAAATTGAGGTAGAAATTATACACTAGTGGAAACAGGGCCATGTGTCCCGGTTGGTAAGGGGCTTTAGTTTCGGTTGCCCCACCAACCGGGACAAAATGGCATACACGTGGCCGCGGCAAAGGGTGAGAGGGGGGGAGCAACCGTCCCGGTTCATAACACGAACCGGGACAAATAACCCTCTGCCGCGGCAGAGATTTGAAACATTTCTTTGCCGCGGCAGAGAATTCATTTTGGCAACTTTTGTTGTCGCGGCAGCATTTTGGCCACTTTTTGTGCCACGACAGAGAATTCATTTATGTTGTTTTATTGTTTATTTAGTGTTTTGCACTCATCAATGAAGGAACCATTATATTACATAAGTCATCATGACAATATAGATCCAAGTGTTGAACATATTACATTCGATACACGGATTAAGTTCATGCACTACATACAAAATAATCTCTTTGTACAATCCCTATTGTTTATACACACCCGAATAGTATTTCCCTTTTAGGTTTAGGACTTCTGCATCCAAGAATCCCGCCAATTCCTCCTAAATTGCTCGTACGCGATCCTTTGGCAAAAGACCGTCCCGTAGACGTTCGATCTGATTTAAAAAAGGAGTCAATCTATATGAATGAAACTAAACATAATTTGATGGTAATTAAAAACTATAGAAATTGTTTACGTATGTTAAGTTGCTCTAAATTTCTCCCCTTCTCACAACACGTCTGACGGATGAACTCGTAAACATAGTATCCACATAAATTGTTCCCTAGTCCCTGCATCAGGCACTTTACGAGAACATATAGTTCAATCAAAATAATAATCAAGCATGATAATAGCGGTATCAAAACTAGAATCAAAGAGATGCGCGGATAAATCTAGTGGTGCTTACATCTAGTGGTTGAAATGTAAGCTCCTCTTTCCAAACACCCCTAGCCTTGTTGGTGAACCATTTCCAAGCGCTGCTCGGCGAAGAAAACGAATAAAAGAAGTTATTAATTACTTGATATCATAAAATTCACGAATGTTGCCGATATAGTATCGTGATGATTAGAATAACCGCTGGAGAAGCATCTGTATGTCCTTCCACTGCTCAAGGGGTTTATGTTTTGAGTCCATGACTAGTACACGCCGTTTGTCAAGTTGAATGATTAACAGAATATAGTGGAAGCTGCGCATGCATAACTAATCAATTATATACTTAACATTGAGTAAGCAAAATAGTAAGTGTATACAAGACAATAACACTCACTCGAAGTTGTAAGAAAATAGTATTTCCCTTCTGGTTTCTTGAAACCTTAACGCGTGTACGATATTATCCTCCATATCCTGGCGGTTTGTTTGGAGATTAGCTTGATGAACCCAAATGGGTCAATGAACCCAAAAGGATTCATGTCATCCGTACTTAGACCAAACCATAAGTTCCTTGCGTCACCTGCAAAGTCCGGGAAGTCTCTCTCGATTTTTCTCCATTGTGACCCATCAGCAGGGTGTCTCAACTTCCCGTCTTTCTTACGGTCTTCTTTGTGCCATCGCAACAACCTGGCATGCTCTTTGTTTCTAAACATGCGTTTCAACCTTGTTATTATAGGAGCATACCACATAACCTTAGCAGGAACCCTCTTCCGGAGGGACTCTCCCTCAACATCACCAGGGTCATCATGTCTGATCTTATACCGCAATGCATTGCATACCGGGCACTTATCTAAATTCGCATACTCCTTACCGCGGTAGAGGATGCAGTCATTAATGCATGCATGTATCTTTTGCACATCTAATCCTAGAGGACAAAGAGTCTTATTTTCTTTTTAGGTACTCTCGGGAAGTTCGTTATGTTTTGGAAACTTCGGCTTCATTATTTTCAGCATCTTTTCAAATGAGGAGTCAATTAGACCACACTCTGCCTTCCATCGCAGCAATTCCAGTATGGTACCGAGCTTTGTGCTGCCATCTTCACAATTTGGGTACAACAATTTCTTGTGATCTTCTAACATGTCCTCTAGCTTCAACTTCTCATTTTCTGTTTCACAGTCTTGCTTTGCATCAGAAATGACCCTACCAAGTTCATCAGCGGGCTCATCTGATGCCCGTTCTTCACCTCCTTCCTCTTCATTGTCTTCCATTGCAGTATCACTGTATTCAGGAAACATATTATGATAGTTGTTATCATCATCTTCTTCTTCACCGTCTTCCATCATAACCCCTCTTTCCCCGTGCTTGGTCCAGCAATTATAGTTTGGCATGAAACCTTTCATTATCAGGTGGCCGCGAATGATTTTCGAGGAAGAGTACTCCTTGTTGTTCCGACATTGAACACATGGACAACGTATAAAACCATTCTCTTTGTTTGCCTTAGCCACATCGATAAATTTATCCACGCCTTTCATATACCCAGGTACACGCCGTTCACTATACATCCATTCCCGACCATTCATCTGCATCATATAAGTAAGTTTATCAAAAACAGGACATCATAAATAGTGAAATGACCAATTCACATCGACACATGCATTGTATCAATGACAGAGAAAAGATAAGATTGCTAACCTCGATCGAGGGAAATAAAGAGGAGAAAGCTCAAGTGCGTCTCGGACACCTTCTATATTTTTGTTCTGTGAGAAATTGAACGGGATCATTCACTCAAACATTTCATCAAACACCTTGAATGCATGCATAGGAAAAAAAAACTAGCACACCTCTCACACCTTCCACCAAGAAAAAACAGAGGGGAGGCAGAGGGCTGGGGCGTCGTATTTATAGAGGGCGGGATCATATGTCTCGGGGACTAAAGGTGTGTGCCAGGTCACGTGGCTGGTGCCAAACTTTAGTCCCGGTTTGTGTTACAATCCGGGACGCATGCCCCCCTACCAACCGGGACGCATGCTTCCGGCCCCCGTGCCCGCTCGAACCGGGACGCGTGCCAGCATTAGGAACCAGGACTAATGCTGTTAGGAGGCACGAACGGATAGCCTATTTTCTACTAGTGATAGTTTCAGCAACTAAAATTGCATCAGTAGGCATCTTAGTATTAAAGTTGGCCAAAATTAGAAGTAAATAATATCACCAACCATATATAGTACCAAGCTCTAACATTACACCCATGCTAGCATGAGACCACCGGTTCATGTACCAATTCACTAAAATAGCAATAATACTCTGAACATCAGAAACCAAAGTTCTTAGCAACGGATCACAAATGATTCGGCAAAAGTCCAATTTTTGCCATTACCTTGAGAAGCGAGTCACAAGGATCCGTCGGTCCAACCCCAGCTCAGAGCCATCATCCCAAATGTGAAGGAGGATAGATCATTGGCATAGTGATAACGTTGAGCCCCAGATTTGTTTAGAGGAGAAGTATAACTGAATAGCTCGCCCCAAGCCCCATAGCCCATGTCATTGATTGTACTGGTGCATAGATGGGGTCTCGTATGGTTCTTCTCTTATTGGACTCGCTCAAGTTGTAGCCTGGTTGAGAAACACGACACCGGCCATCGTCAGCCGTTCCTGTGACGGGAACTCAGGAGCGTCGGGGAGACGGAGGTGGGGACCGGGGGCACAACTGCACCTGGCACCTAGCATCATGGGGTAGGAATGTGCGTCAACTGCCGGATGTGGCCGTGGGGATCTGGAGGCTAGCTAGATGTCGACGGAAGTAATTGGTGCAGCGAGGGATTTTGGGCAGCTCGGCGATGCTTGAATTCGGGGCATCGCTGGCAGGTACCAGGATGTTGGAGGAGATACTAGGCGACAAGGCTCCTCGGCGGCGGTCGCGAGGGCCACCATTGGGTCAGGCGAGCGGTAGAGAGAAGGAGATTGATGGGAGAGATGCGCGTGCAGGAGCGAGTGACAGACGGGTACGTTTTAGGTGGGACCCCCTGATGGAAGTTGTCGAGACGATGAGGTGCATGACCCATGATCGCGTCGGTCTGAGTAGATCGGACGGACACATATCGATGGCTCGTTTTGACAAGATATCCATCATTCACTTATTAGTATTTGGGTTATCTTTTGTGAAGATGCTTCTAATATTGTTTCATATCCTAGTAGAACTAGGAAAGCTAGTGTTCCTGTGCTCTCTATCAAAATTGGAGATCATTGCTATTATGGTTTATATGATAGTTATATTATTAATTTTATTCACGATGCTACTGATATTTATTTTGAGAGAGGAAAACATGGTTTTATGCATCTCAATAATATTAAGTTTCCCCTCTTTATGTTGAAAGTTTTGATGTTGCATTTGTTTTGCCTTCCTGTGCTAGTAGCCTCTTGTTTCAATAATTTGTTTTCTTACAAAATTCCTTTGCATAGAAAGTGGGTTAGACTTAAATGTGTTGAATATTTTCTTCTTGATGCATTCTTATATGTTCAATTTATACATATGAGAGCGTCATAAAAATTATCATGCCTATCTTAATGGCTATAAAGAAAGAGCTTTTGGAAGACAACCCATTATATTTTTGCTTTCAGTTTATTTTTTTTATTTGAGTCTTGGAAGTTATTGCCTCTATAATAACCTCTCCTTATCCTTTTTTGTTTGGTTTTTGTGCCAAGAATAGCGTCCAATGAGAGAGAGGTAAGATTTGGGGAAGTTCATGTCCCGAAACAGATTTCTACGCTTCGCTGTAAAAAATCGTGAAAAAACCCAGAACATTGTATTGATCTGAAATTTGCTATGCGCATGCCCCAGGTTATTATCTAACTTTTGTTAGTTTGGCATATTTCGATTTGAGCAACAGAAGATTTTTAAAAAATCAGCCTTTACCTGCATGCCTGTTTTGACAGATTTCTGCTATTATTTGCATTTGCCTCTTAATCGATTTCCTTTTGAGTTCTTTTGATCACTTGAGCCTTTAAAAGGAGTTGCTACAGTAGCTTATGTTTTAATGGATGTTCTGCTTCAGTTGAAACTAAATCCAAAGGTTTATTATCTTGCATACACTACTGTTGCTATTGAAGATTGTGTGAAGTTTTGTATGAAAGAAGTTTTCAAGTGTAGGGAGAGAATGATGTGATGAGATGAAGTATGGAAAAATATCAAGCTTGGGGATGCCACCTGTGTCACCCCAAGTAATATTCAAGAGGTGCAATAAAAATTTCTTCATTGAGAGACAACACTACGCAAGTGGTGAATGGTCAAAGGCTCAAACATTAAATTTATGAAGATTCTTATAATGAAGATATTGATATTATTCAAGTGGTGACTCCAGAAGAATTTATTAAAGACCAAATTCAGGAATCTGCAAAGTCCGTTTTCGAATAGGTAACAGTTTTGGTAAGAAAAAGTTCGCGAAAAACTTTCCACCTTATATTTTTGTAGTTTTTATTTAATATGGAATATAATGATCGAAAGAGGGATGGAAACAGAGTCCGGGGGGCTCACACCATCCCTGGGCGCGGGACAGCCTGGCCGTGCCACCAGGTGGTGTGGCCGCCTCGGAGTTCGTCTCTGGCCCATTTTCTCCCAGTACCTTCCTGTTGTCATTAAACTTTGTGATATATAATCCCCCGGGCCCCCCCGAGGTCCGTATATCATTTTCTCGTCATGTTTTCATTTCGATCTATTTCTGTCAGGCAAAGTTCTCAGTTTTGGAGCCACCATGACTTCCTCTGGATCACCCAAGTAGAATTCCTCCGCGGACATCCTCAACCTGTACATGAATGAGCTGAAGATCCATCCCAAGGAGTTGTTGCTCAAGGATGGGAAGGTACAGATTAAAGAGGTTCGGGGCCCTAAAGGAGAAGGCAGTCTAGAGGATAGGATGGAAGCATTGGAGCAAGAAGTCTTTAGGTACAAGAAGATGGCAGAACGCGAAGTGGACATCATCCATAAGATAAGTTCAGAACTCATCGCCGAGCACAAGAAGGAGTCTGCCAAGCTTTGGAATGATATTCTCTCGCTCCATCAGACCACCAACCAATTACAAGCACAACTCTACGACATGCAAAATCAAAACTATGAGTATGAGGCTAGGTTTAAGCGCATAAGTTCTGCTGCTAGTTTTAGGATACTGGAAACCAAGTTGTCCTTTGTTGATGGGGAGCCTCTACCCTGGAAGTCTGATGATGATAAGGATTCACCACCACCACCAAAGGAGTAATTCTTCATCAGTTTTTGGCATCTCCTTGGTTTGTTCCAAGCTTGGGGGACTGCCACGGTATCACATCATTATCTTTTATCTTTTTACCTTTTTAGTAGAGACATATCATGAGTAGAGAAGTTATCATATAGGATGGTTTGCAGTGTGGAAGTATCTCTCCTCTAGTTGGTTATCTATGTATCCCTTGGTGTGAGTGCCGTTATGGAATATTAGTAAGAAGTTTTATCATTTACTTTTTGCACATCTTATTTTAGTTTGCAGTTTCTCTTATATGATTGATCTTGTTGTTAGTATTGGTATCACTTTGGGAGCATCAAGTAAATTTAGTTGGTTTTGGCAAACTTAGATTTGGTCAGTAGCAACAATATTTTGAGGTTTGAGTGGAAAAGAGAAAAGGTACTTGTAAATATATTATTTCATTATCTTTCTTTCTTGATTGGCTCATAAGCTTAGTATTCTCAAGTTAAGATTGTTTGTGCTTCCAAGGAAGATTGCATGATTGTTTCTATCACATGTATGTTTGCTTGTTTCACTCAACTCCAATGCTTGCTACCCAGCCTTGCTAGCCAAAAACCTGTACTGAGAGGGAATGCTTCTCGTGCATCCAAACCTTGAACCAAAACATATGTCATTTGTGTACACCATATATACCTATTAGCATCGTTGCTATTCCAAGTAAATTCTCGACTTTTATCTATCCTCCAAATTAAAATAATTCTTATGAGAAAATTAGTTAGTAAAGCTCTCACGAACTTGATGGAACACTTTATTTTCTTGCACTTAATGAATTTGAACCATTGTGACCATCTATGATGTTTATATGATTGCAAATTGTAAGTTGGGAGTTAGCAAAACCATGTTTTCATGGGGCACGCTTTCACCATTGAACTTATTCCTATTTAGTTGATATCATGTTCTTTTGTTTATGGATGTCGGCGGGGTGAAATAAGATGGGAGCTTGTAAGTCCATGGAGTTTGTTTCGTATCTGTTGAACAGGAAGAGAGGTTCCAAGTGTCTTACCCGTTTCTCGAGCTCCCCACATCAGATGGCATTCTGAGATATTTCTCGCTCAGCGACTCGTTATGTACATTCTCCACCAACACCAAGTCCTCCGGGGGATCGACGTGGCACGGAGAACTCACGTTCTCTATCGACTGACGATCGCCTCAAGACGCTGCGGGCGTATCGCCGTGCGCGGGGGGCTTTGCTCACTTGTGGTGAGAAATGGAGCCCGAATCATGCTTGTTCTTCTATAGTGTAACTTCATGTTATCGAGGAACTTCTGGGCCTGCTGCCTCAAGATGCTATTTCAGCGGATGCAATTGATGAAACTCCTTCTGGTTCTATTAGTGAAGCTGCAGCAGATGCAGAGCTATGTGTGATCTCGAAGGCAGCACTTACTGGTGTTGGGAATATTCCCTAGAGGAAATCATGTATGATGATATTTCCCATTGTATTCATAAATATATTAAGTTGTCCTTGTATAAACATCTCATGTGTATCATTGAATATGTGATTCGGTTGTGGAACTATACATTCATGTTGTTTGTACTAAATGTCCTTAGTCATTGAGGTTGTGCTGGACACACAACTTAGATCAATGTGAAAGTCGGCTTGATGACTCGGTTCCACTTGTCATGGGCATGGAGATGCTATTCCGACTTACATAGATTCGGCTAAAGAGTTTAGCGAGTCGGTTTGACCCACATTGAGGTACAACGAACAAGTTGTCATTTGTATATCTAAATCAATGTAATCCTTAGACCTGAGGTTGTTCCATAGTCCGAGTTGAGGATCACCGACTTAGGTTCTGTCAAACGCTGATCCATAACTGGGAAGTTATAAAGGAAGAGTTCGGGTCGACTGAGAATCAAGCTGCGTGATGTGAATAACCAAGACGGGATTTTGCCCCTCCACTCGGAGATATTTTCTCTGGGCCCTCTCGGATGATATGATTCGGAAATCATGGCCATGCACGACTCGGTTAAGTGTTAACCGAGGCGATCGACTAAGAGTTAGTCAGGTGAATCACTTATCTCGGATCGAGAAGAGAGTCGGACTATTTAAGGGATGACAAATATTCACCTATAGTCTGACAAGGTATATCGTGAGGCAAAAGGGACTCGGACGCAAGTCGCATTGGAAAGGCAAGTCGTCATGACTCTTTGGTACTTGGGAGTCGGCATGTTCTGCTAGGAGCCGCTACCGACTGATCGATTGAGAGTCGGACTCTAATTGTGTCCAAATTGCCAAGAGCCTGCAGGGTCACACACTTAAGAGCGGGAGCAAGTTCGGATTGGATCTGAACCGGAAATCTGGTTGGGTTGGACCCGAGCCAGATTTGGACTAAGTCAGTGAGTCGGACTCACAGGGACTAATACTATATGGGCTTTAGTGAATGGGCCAAGAGTGGAGCCCACGTTCACTCCCTATATATAGTGGAGCACTGTAACCCAGAAGGGAAAAATCGTTGATCGGTTAGGTCATTCCATGTGTTTGAAACCCTTGCTCCACAACAGTCCTGCCGTCGTAACGAACCTAGCACTTCGCCGCCGGTGCTCCTCCTTATACGTGTGGATACCAGCAGAGGTGTTGTACGATCAGCACCAGGACGATCGGATCGTAAGGACTACACTGCATCAACTGATGTGCTACATCAGTAATCCGCAACTGCGCGTCTAGTGGTAAACCTCGTGGCCTTCTACCTCAGCTGGATCTTGGGATCACCACGTTAGATGGAATTTTTTTGTTTTATCTCTACGTGGCTCAACAACTGGTACTGAGGCACCTCGCACTCTGCGTTTGTTGGGCACAATCAATTCTTATGAGGCTCATTGGCACATTTCACAGAAGTCTTGAAGTTGCTGCAACTGTATCAGTGGCGTATCAAAAGGTCTAAGTGCTCCTTAGCTCAGCGTAGCATTGCTTATCTGGGGCATGTCATCAGTCAACAAGGCGTTTCTACCAATGAATCAAAAATGCAAATTGTGGATGTGAAGGAGGCCAGTGTTAGAGAAATGCCTGGGCGGCCATCCTAAGCCATGCCTAATCATGGTGGAAACTTACAGCAAAACCATATTGGGCATTCTATGAAGCATCCTCAATAAAAAAAACTATGCAAATAGCAAATAAAAAGATCGCTGAGGTGCCCACTGTCTGTTGCCTTGTCATTTTGGTATGGGATAGCTCCTGTGTCATGGGCAAGGGGTAAACCGTTGGCGGTTCTCTATGATACACATATACTTACAATGACAAGAACTTACCTGGTACCAAAGTTGAGTAGCATGAGTTCTCAGTACTCGTATTCAAGGGTCATGAGATTTTCAACTTGTGATTTGTCAAGCATATAACTCATATTTTCCCTCACATTAACCTTAATCACTTCAAGGTGCTTATGATAGGGGCAATGAGAGCTCAAAGCTAATGGGTACCATAATTTTTGGAAGCTTTAAAAAACTTGTTAATCCCTGCTTCCCTCTGCGAAGGGCCTATCTTTTACTTTTATGTTGAGTCAGTAAACCTATTCCTCTCTATCTCAATCAAGCATTTGAGTTGTTGTGATTCAATCATCTATATGTTGATTTATTCAATCTTGTTTCTTTTGTTTCTTGTTTTGCACAATGCTCTTATATGAATGAATATAACTTTGAAAGCTATCATTGTTGGTGAAGAGACCGTTATGTTTGAGAAAGAGACTCCTGCAATATAAGATTCATTATAAAAGCTTTGCTAAAAATAAGTATGATTTGTTAATTGTTCTCTGACCAAGAACAAAGTTTTCCATCACCAATTATGATTTTCTTTGTGCACCTTTATTTTGACTCCCTTATTCATTGCAGTTAAGTTATATAAGAGTGAGTTGCTTTCTGTTATGATTTGTGTATTGATAAATGTGATGCTTCTTGTCCGTCTTCTCTTTATCAACACTTCACTCCATAAACCTGTGGTCATGTTTGCTGAGTTTAGGTTTCGCTTGGGGAGAAGCGAGGTCTAAACTTGGGGGGAGTTGATACATCCATTTTGCATCACTATTTTATATCATAATTTACTGTTATTCATTGACATATTTCATATTTAGATATGATACTTAAGTTATTTCATCTTTTTGCACGTTTGATGATTTTTGGAGAATTAACTGCCGGAGTCAGAATTCTTCTGGAAAAAGCGCTGTCCACATGCAATATTTCCGAAGATCAGAAAATCCCAAAAAATATACGGAAATTCCTATTTTTACAGAAGACGAAGATAGCCAGAAGAGGAAGTGGATATGGGCCATAGGGGCCCACACCACCCCTAGGCGCGGGTCCCCCCTAGGCCGCGCGGCCAGGTGGTGTGGCCACCCTGGTCCACCTCTGGCATCGCCCCTCCACGTATATCTTCCGCCCGAAAACCTAAGACTCGGGGAGCCATCACAGAAATATTCCGCCGCCTTGATGAAGCCCAGCACTGTCGTGGGACGTTTCGTTGGAAACCCCAAGAGCAAGGTGTGATGAACACAGCATCAAGTTTTCCCTCAATAAGAAATTGAGGTTATC
Source organism: Avena sativa (assembly GCA_916181665.1). Taxonomy (NCBI): domain Eukaryota; kingdom Viridiplantae; phylum Streptophyta; class Magnoliopsida; order Poales; family Poaceae; genus Avena; species Avena sativa. Next base: position 228,850,521 of record OV702296.1, read on the forward strand.
GAACCAGTATGAGGAAGGAAATGTCTCAAAGGTGTTGCAAGCAACATGGAAACCTACACAACACAAACTCAAGACTTTCCCCCAACGAATTAGTGAGGTTGTCAAGCTCACCGGTTTGCTGTAACAAAGGATTAAACGTATGGTGTGTAAGGTGATGATGGTTTGCAGCAAATGAACATGCAATAGTGGAAGATGTATCAATGGTAAAGATTGGACCGGGGTCCATAGTTCACTAGAGGTTCTCTCCTTAGATAAACAAACATGGCATGAAGGGTAAACGAATTATAGCAGGGCAATTGACATGATTTGAGCAAGGCATAACAATGCAATACTAGACAAAAAGATCCTATGAGATTCGATTAGGCAATACAGCGATATACATAGACTGCAATCCAACTACATCTATAACTAGAAGTCCACCTTCAGGTTATCATCCGAACCCCCTCCAGTATTAAGTTGCAAGCAACATACAACTGCTTTAAGCAAAGTGTGCAAGGTAAACAATCCACTTGTTCCATGAACAAGAGACCGTTGTTTTGTCCCTAGTGGTAATAGCACATCTACAACCGAAGATATTTCTGTCACTTCCCTTGGAAACTAGAGGCATGAACCCACTATCAAGCATAAATACCCCCTCTTGGAGTCACTAGCAACTACTTGGCCAAGATATCTACTACCAACGGAGAGCATGCAAGATCACAAAAAACACAGACATGATAGAATCAAATAGACAAAACCATTAATCAATCTGACATAGTAATATCAATATCCATCGGATCCCCGCAAACACAACATGCATGATTACAAATATATTAGATCTTGATCATGAATGGATCTCACAAGATCTATACATGAAAGCACAAGGAGGAGATACAACCATCTAGCTACTACATGGACCAGTAGTCCAAGGTGGAACTACTCACGCTTCATACCGGACGCTGGCATGATGAAGAAGAAGGCCTCCGGGATGATCTCTCCTCCGGCAGGGCGTCGGGAAGAACTTCAGATCCCCCCGATCTAGGGATAATGGTGGCGGCGGCTACAGAAGGTTTCGTGGAGTTTTGATCGGGTGCCTAGGATTTCTGCATCGGGGGCTTCTTATAGGCAAAGGGGCGAGCCAGCGGGCCACTAGGGGGACCACACCCTGCCCAGGCGTGGGATGGGCCCACCCACGCCTAGGGGGGTCCAGCCGCCCTGTGGCGCCCCTCCATCTCGTTTTCTGGCTTCGTGTCGCCCACGGTAAAATATTGACTTTGGCTTTTGTCCCGTCCAATTCCGAGAATATTGATTTTCTGCCTTTCTGGAACCAAAAACAAAAGAAAACAAGCAACTAGCACTATGGCAACATGTTAATAGGTTAGTTCTAGAAATGATATAAAAACACCTCAAAGTGTAGACAAAGCAAAGCAAAGTAGATACTAAACAAGCATGGAACATCAAAATTATAGATATGTTTACGACGTATCAAGCACCCCCAAGCTTAACTCTTGCTCGTCCTCGAGTAGGTAAGTGATAAAAAAATAATTTTGAGGTGAAATGCACCATCAAAACCAAGATCAAACCATTTGCAAGCATTGAAAGCTGGGATCTAAGAACTCTAAACATGTGCATGAAAGATGGAGTTCTAACAATAGGACAAAGTAACTATACATGCAACATGAAAGGCAACAAACAAAGATCAGGAATAACATGCATTGAAAAATGTTTGTTTGTTTCACATACAGAAAACATGGCATAGTAGCATTTAGCTTGTCCCTCATAGAGTAACAAATAGATGCATAGGAAACCTTCAAAGTTCATAAGAGTGACTAGATACAAATAGCACAAGAACAAGTAATATCACAATATGCATCAATCAATAAGTTTTGGGACACTGACACAGAATGGCAACTATTCTCTCTTAATGGTGCCTATAGGTAGAAGGTGGAGACTCAATATAATGGTGGAAGAAAGGCCCTTCACAAAGGGAAGCAGGGATTTCAAGTTTCAAAAAGAGCTTCCAAAAATTATGGTACTTGTTAGCTTCAAGCCCTCATTGCCCCTATCATAAGCATCTTGAAGTGATTAAGGTTAAAGTGAACAAACTATGGAGTATATGCTTGACAAAGTATAAGTTGGCAATCTCAAGTCCCTTGAATACGAGGGCCACACCTCATGCTACTCAACTTCAGTCACCTGTAAGTTCTTGTCATAGTAAGTATATGCGTATCATAGAGAACCGCCAACGGGGTACCCCTTGCACATGGTACAGGAGCTATCCCATAAGCAAAATGACAAGGAAAATAGATAATGAGCATCTCAGCGATCTTTTTATTTACTATGTGCATAGCTTTTTATTGAGGATGCTTCACAGATAGCTCATTATGGTGATGCTGCAAGTTTCCACCATGATTAGGCATGGCTTAGGCTAGCGTCCTAGGCGTTTTTCTAACACAAAATTCATAACTCCATGAACTTACAAGATCCCTCTTTATTTCACACCAGTGACATCCATAGAAAAAAGAGCATGATATCAACTGTGTACAAAGTACAAGTGTAATGGTTCTGCTAATTCCAACGTATAAGTGCAAGCATATACAAATTAGATGACACAATGGTTCAATTTTATTTGGAGCAAATAATATAAATTGTGCCATCAAGTTTGTGAGGGCTTTAAGCACTAAGTTTTCACATAACAAAATACTTTTTAATTGGAAGATAGCTGAAAACAAGAATATACTTGGAATGGTGTAACACACCATGCATAGGAGTTTATAGTGGACACTTTAAAATAACTTGGTTTCTTGGGAGTTGGAAGCATGAGTAGAGCTTACTCATACAAGTGGAGGCTAGCAAAAGACTGGGAGCAACCAACTAAGAGAGCAATAATGGCCATAATCATGCAGAGCAACAAAACATTACTAATGAAACCATAGAGTGGTACTACAAGTCAAGTATTAAATGATCATAGAAGATATGGTGACTTGTTCATAGTCACAACATGGTGTAAGCATGTGCCAAGTCAACCCAAACAAAGCATCAAAGGAGAATACCACAATACTATACTTTTGTATGCTAAAACAACGCATAATTCTTTCAAGTCACACTAAGCAATCCCAATTGTTTGGAACAAGACATGCTACAACAATAATCACTAAGCATAAGGTCAAAACAACACCTAGCATGTCATGCTAAAGTCTAAGTCACAGTCAATGCAAGCTCCTCTTGCACTTTCAAGAAGGAACTTCCTACTCCTTTCCAACACCAATTGACTTATTTGAAACAATACAACGAGAACGAGGGTCCAAACTACTTTATTCAAGCAAACTAAACAACTAAGCAAACCAAATGAAAACTAAGACGATCCAAGAACAACACAATAGTGCATGAAACAATAAAAACGAAGTGTCTAGACAGACCTGAGCTTTTTATTGATGAAGAAGGGGATGCCTTGGGCATCCCCAAGCTTTGACGCTTGTACCTCTTGGATATTTCTTGGGGTGACACCAGGGTGGCATCCTCAAGCTTGAGATTTTGTCCATTCTTCATCTCATTACATCATTCTCTCTCTACACCTGAAAATTTTCCTTCATACAAAACTTCACACAATCTTCATTAGCAACATTAGTGTATTCAAAAGATAATAGACCTTTAGGTTTAGCTTTGGAAAAGCAAAACTTTTTACTAAAATCACAAGCTACTGTAGCAACTCCTTCAAAAAGCTCAATTCCCCAAAAGATAACTCAAAAGGAATCAATAAGAAGCAAATGCAAATAATGGCAGAAATCTGTCAAAACAGACCAGCAGGTAGACACCGTTTTTTTCGAAAATCTTCTGTTGCTCAAATCAAAAAGTGTTGAACTAACGAAATTTATCTAACATACTGGGGGATTTATTCGTAAATTTTCAGCTCAATACGACTTACAGAGACTCCTCACGAATTTTTATGGTGGAGGATATAAATCTGTTTCGGGACAGCAACTCCCCAAATCTTACTTCCATCTCATTAGAGGTCATTCTTGGCACAAAAAGCAAACAAAAAGGATAAGGAGAGGTCATTACTGAAGTAATAACTTTCAAGATTCAAGAAAACTTTTGGGTTATCTCCCAACAAGTACTTTTCTTTAACGCCTTTAAGTTAGGCACAAGAAGCAAGAAATCAAGTATTTTCAAATGAGGAAGCATTAACCCTCTTGCTCCTTCCTTTCTTACCTTTCTTCTTCTTTTTAGGGAAAATATGATTGCTTACTGGAGGAGCAAAATGCATAATTCCTTTTCCCACATGTATTATTGCTCCAAGGTGTTTCAGTAGGGATCTTCCAAGTGTAATCTGTCATTTGCCTACACATTCAAAAACAAGATAATTAGTAGACACCATTTTCCCTAAGATTTTTGTAAACACACCTTCAGCTATTCCAATGGGTAATAAAGTGGCATTATTAGTAAGAGAGATTTCCTCTCCTCCTTTAGAAATCCCCCAAAGACTCAAAGACTCATAAATATCTTTAGGCATAAGGCAAAATTCAGACATGATATCACAACGAGCATCAAAAGTTGCACTATTTATAGTGACTTTGATTGTGGAAAACCACTTTGAAGGCTCAGAATTCATTGGAACATAATTATGGGACTCCCTAAGTGTGTGATAGCAAGTGTTCAAAGACTCAAGAGTGTTCAACCTAGCAAAAATATTTATGAAAGAGGAATCAGACTTGCCAGGCGTATTATAAATTATAATCAATTTCTTTATGGCATCAAAAGCTTCGTCCTCAGTATATTGAAAAATATTTTTCCCAGCCACATCATCCAAAGCATATCTATAACAAAGAGCAATACCGCGGTAGAAACTATTGATAACCAAGCTAAGACTCATCTTAGGATCAGTTTCCCTTTGTAAAGCAGAGATTCTAGACCAAGCTTCTTTAAAACTCTCTTCACCTTTTTGCTTGAAAGTAAAGATCTCTTCCATAGGTGTCAGAGAGATAGGACCAAAACTAGACATGGTAGAAACTAGGGTAGGAACTAATTTTTTGTGTTTTTGATAAGAGAAAGCAAACCAAACTAGACTATTTTTTTTTGAGTTTTTGATAAAAAAGAGGCAAACAAAACCAAGAAAAAGAAACTAAGCAAACAAAAAACAAAGTAAAGAGAAAGGTTGAGGAGAACTCCCCTTGTGAAGACGTCCTTAGCCTCCCCGGCAACGGCGCCAGAAAGAGCTTGATGACGCCCAACACTGTCGTGGGACGCTTCATTGGAAACCCCAAGAGCAAGGTGTGATGAGTATAGCAGCAATTTTTCCCTCAGTAAGAAACCGAGGTTATCGAACCAGTAGGAGGAAGGAAACGTCTCAAAGGTGTTGCAAGCAACGTGGAAACCTTCATAACACAAACTCAAGACTTTGCCCCAACGAATCAGTGAGTTGTCAATCTTACCGGTTTGCTGTAACAAAGGATTAAACGTATGGTGTGGAAGGTGATGATGGTTTGCAGCAAGTAAACATGTAACAGTGGAAGATGCATCAATGGTAAAGATTGGACCGGGGTCCATAGTTCACTAGAGGTGCTCTCCTTAGATAAACAAACATGGCATGAAGGGTAAAGGAATTACAGGAGTGCAATTGACAGGAACTGAGTATAGCATAACAATGCAATACTAGACAAAAAGATCCTATGAGATTCGATTGGGCAATACAACAATATACATAGACCGCCATCCAACTGCATCTATGACTAGAAGTCAACCTTCAGGTTATCATCCGAACCCCCTCCAGTATTAAGTTGCAAGCAACAGACAACTGCTTTAAGCAAAGTGTGTAAGGTAAACAATCTACTTGTTCCATGAACAAGAGATCGTTGTTTTCTCCCTAGTGGCAACAACACATCTACAATCGAAGAGATTTCTGTCACTTCCCTTGGAAACTAGAGGCATGAACCCACTATCGAGCATAAATACCCCCTCTTGGATTCACTAGCAACTACTTGGCCAAGATAGCTACTAACAATGGAGAGCATGCAAGATCACAAACAACACAGACATGATAGAATCAAATAGACAAAACCATTAATCAATCTGACATAGTAATCTCAATATCCATCAGATCCCCACAAACACAACATGCATGATTACAAATATATTAGATCTTGATCATGAACGGAGCTCACAAGATCTATACATGGAAGCACAAGGAGGATATACAACCATCTATCTACTACATGGACCCGTAGTCCAAGGTGGAACTACTCACGCTTCATACCGGAGGCTGGAATGATGAAGAAGAAGGCCTCCGGGATGATCTCTCCTCCGGCAGGGTGCCGGCAAGAACTTCAGATCCCCCCGATCTAGGGATGATGGTGGCGGCGGATACAGAAGGTTTCATAGAGTTTTTATCGGGTGCCTAGGTTTTTTGCATTGGGGGCTTCTTATAGGCGAAGGGGTGAGCCAGGGGGGCCACCAGGGGGACCACACCCTGCCTAGGCACGGGGTGGGCCCACCGGCGCCTAGGGGGTTCTGGATGCCCTGTGGCGCCCCTCTGTCTCGTCTTCTGGCTTTATGTCACCCACGGTAAAATATTGACTTTGGATTTTGTCCCGTCCAATTCCGAGAATATTGATTTTCTGCCTTTCTAGAACCAAAAATAGGCAACAGGCACTATGTCAACTTGTTAATAGGTTAGTCCAGAAAAGATATAAAAGCACCTCAAAGTGTAGACAAAGCAAAGCAAAGTATATACTAAACAAGCATGGAACATAAAAAATTATAGATACGTTTCCGACGCATCACGTCTCTACGGGGCAGAAACTACAGAGAGAGAAAGAGGTCTCCGGCAGGGAAAAATCTGCCGGGGAAATTCCTTCCCGGAGAGGGGAGATCATTGCCGTCGACACCGACATCGAGCTAGGCTTCATCGGGATCATCATCATCATCACCACCAGCACCATTACCACCAAGCCATACCGCTATAACAATTGGGTTGAATCTTGTGCAGTTCATAGGGGAAACTTTCCCGGTGTTGATTACTTGTTGTAGTTGATGCTATTGAGTGAAACCATTAGATTACTGTTCATGTTCAAATTGTTACTTATCATTATTTCATCTCTGATCTTGACCCATATGATGTCTCCTGAGTAGTTCGTTTAGTTCTTGAGGACATGGGAGAAGTCATGTTGTTAGTAGTGGAATTATGTTGAGTAATATTTAATGGTTTGATATTGATATTGTGGTGCTATTCTTCTAGTGGTGTCATGTGAACGTCGACTACATGATACTTCACCTTTATGGGCCTAGGAGAATGCATTGTGTATTTGGCTATTAATTGTGGGGTTGCCAGAGTGAAAGAAACCTAAACCCCCGTTAGGAAACCATTGCATAAGGGAGTGTAGGATCTCAGAGTTTAATGATATGGTTAGGTTTTTATCTTAATTACTTTCTTGTAGTTGTGGATGCTTGCAAGGGGTATAATCATAAGTATGTATTAGTGCAAGTTGGGGTAGTACATTAGCATAGGTTCACCCACATAACACTTATCCAACCAATGAAGATTAATCAACTATATGAAGCGAAAGCACTTGAAATATTTCCATGTGTCCTCGAGAACGTCTGGCCATCTTAAGTAATACAACTGGCTTGTCCTTTGCTGAAGAAAGGATTGGGCCACTTACTGCAATTATTATTATTGTCTTTTATTTACTCACAATTTATTTATCTGCATTACCAAAAAACCTTAAAAATCCGTTTGCTAGTATTTACAGTGAATCCTTGATCCAAACCGCTTGTCAACACCTTCTGCTCCTTGTTTGGTTCGACACTCTTATTTATCAAAAGTACTACGATACACCCCCTATACTTGTGGGTCATCAGCAACCATCCGAGGAGGGACTCGACTCGGGTCTTAAGTTTATGGCGTAGCCGGTTGTTTTGTCGACTCCTGTTGACACAATCGACGTCCTTGTAAGCTCCAGAAAACATAAAGAGATATGAAGTATGTGTATCTTGTAAATATTATTTGCCTGTCGGCCTGTAAAATAAAATTTTGGTGCCAATTGAGTCGACACTTTTGCACTGTTTGCTAGGACTTTTCGTTAGCCTACTTACCCTTAGTCTCAGTACCTTGTGGAGGTGTTCGGAGTTCAAGGATTCGACGCTCAGGCAGAATTAGATACTCGTACTATCGCGTATGAGGTGCTCGAGTGCATGGAGCCGATGGCACATTAGGTTACTTGAAGAGGTTGCAGCCCCCTAGTGTACCAAGTGTGAGATAAAAAAGAATCATCTCTAAGTAGAGAGAAACTTAGCTTTATTGGTAGTTGTCATGGACGAATTCATTGCGGGAGCCAATGTGATCGGCAGATCAAGAGAGACAATGCAACCAGCAGTTCGTGGTCAAGGATTGTAGCGGATCGCCATAGTTGATGGAGATAGCGGGTTTCCACAACCGAAGATTGTAACGGCTCGCGGTCGCGGAAGACGAGGGTGCCTCTGAGTCACCTGAGCCAAAGACGGCAGCGGGTCGCCAAAGTCGAAGACCGCGGTGGGTCGCCGGAGCCAAAATAACCCTCAGGTCGCTGGAGCTGAAGACCACAGTAGGTCGCCGAAGTGGAGGGAGCCACCGAATCGTATTATCCGAAGATCGTATCGTGTCGCCGCAGTCGAAGACCGCACCAGGTCATCACAGCTGAAGATTTTGGAAGGTCACTTGGTGGAGTCGGCGTAGTCCCTGACGTGGTGGACAAACTATCGATGCAACTGTCGGGAGTAGACACGGCCAAGTCGGCGCAATCCCTAGGCAAAGAATTGCTAGCGAAGAGATCGCAGGTCCCCGGACACGATCGGCCAATGTTGATGCCAACGCGGACTCGCTGATGGCGTTGATGTGCCATCTAAATTGGTAGCTGGTCTTGATTCCTCATGCGATGCGTGTGAGATACTTGCAATTTTCCTCTTCTTCGTTTTTGAGAGAGATAGACATGCAATTCCTAGGAATTGGTCACATGTCTTGATCTTTACTTCTGATGGCTCTACGAGCATTAACTATTTTTACGATCGCATGATCCAAGTTTCTTTCTTCTTCTTGCTGCATGCGTTGTCTGGCTCCACCGATCTATCCTGACGGAGTCATCGTATACTGACAGAGCCTTAGATTATCAATTTCTATGCCAATTGCTTACTATGTGCTTGGTTGCCTTTTTGATCCGCTCGTATATTTGAACCGAGGGATCTGCAAAGATAATCTAATCCATGCCGTAAACAATTGCCAAGATGAAGTAGACCGTGCCGCCAATGAAGACGAATCTATCAGAAGTGATCGGCTGCTGAAGGCGAAGGAGCCGAATTGGATCTGATCTCCAAAGGTAATCGACTCGTAGACTCCTAGTGATGGGGCTGTCATGATTGCAACATCAGCATCCCCAGTTCCCACATACGGCGCCAATTGACGAGGGTTCGACTCGTCATTGCTCATTGTTATGGAATTAGGTTTTGGAGAAGGAGGGGACGCTAGAGGTCACGGAACAGCTAAGAGACTTGCAACACAGGGACACAAGGTTTACCCAGGTTCAGGCCCCCGGAGGTTAATGGCGACGCCGAAGGTTACAGGGGTGCGCGGATGATATCTAGCGAGTTGTGTGTTAGGTTATGAGGTCTATTGTGGGGATTGTATTGTGTCCTCCTCGTTGGACCCTCCTAGTATTTATATATGGGGGAGGCTAGGTCTCGGGTGCCAATACGAGTAGGTTACAAATTGTATCCAAACTCTAGTCTTGAGATTTCCTTGTCTTCCACGCTTGGAGTCGGTGTCCATATGGGATTTGTATCAGCAGAACCGTCATGGGAATCATGGACCCTAGCAGGTCGTCAAGTGGGCCTTCCGTTGAGACACACCAGGTAGCATGTAGTAGGGTGCCTGTTGGGCATATCCATGTCAATAACCCTTATGAAATACTTAGCGGTAACAAGCTCAATATATCATACTTCTGGGTATTTAGTTGTAAGTGTTTCTTTCTCATTAAAGGAGTTCGTTTGTCTAAATTTGAGTCTAAGGTTTTAGAAGGTATTTTTGTTGGTTACGGTGTCGAATCCCACACTTATAGAGTCTACAAAAAGACCTCTGGAATTGTTGTAGAATCTTGTAGTGTGGTGTTCGTGGAAAATTATGGCTCCCATGTGGGGCAAGTTGATGTTTGTGATATAGATGTTGAAATACCACCAAGATGCCATAAGAAGAATGGGTGTGGGATTCTACCGACTTGTTGAGGAATCCCTTGTGGCGGATTGGGAAGGACAATGCTCTACCCAAGTAGATCTCTCATCTACACAAGATAGACAAGCTCCACCTATTGAAGCAACTACTGCACCTACACAACAAATCTCTGGAGGTCATCCATGAATTCATCAAGCTAGAAGTCCCAGGACGGATTATCCCGCCAGAGAGGCCGGATTATCTGGCCCTGCTACTCCATCTCGCACCAGCAACGATCAAGGAGAAGCTGAAGTTCTCAGGCTGGATTATCCAACCCTCCCTTGGTTGGATTACCCGGCCCTGCAAGTCCAGAACTGCAACATCGTGATATGGTTGCAGACCAAGATCAAGGGCAAATCTCTTTATCAACTGTCAGTGTTGAACAAACTGTTGATCAAGGTCAAGCTTCTGGTCAAGACGAGGACCAGAATGGTGAAGAAATTCCTCCAATAAACAACAAGGAAATTGAAACTCGTCGCAAAGATCGAGCTGAAAGAAATATTGAACTCAGAGGACATACACTTGACAAAGTAGTGGGTGATCTAAGAAGAAGGGTGTCCACAAAAAGAGAGTTGGCAAGATTTAGTGACCATCAAGCTCATATCTCTATGGTGGAACCTAAAAAGGTTTTTTTTTCAAGGACTTGAAGATCCGGATTGGGTGGTTGCTATGAATGAAGAACTCAACAATTTCGAGCATAACAAGGTTTGGAAGTTAGTGGAGAAGCCCAAAGATTGCCGCAATGTTATCGACACAAAGTGGATATTCAAGAACAAGCAAGATGACGATGAGATTGTTGCAAGAAACAAGGCAAGACTGCACAAGGTTTCTCTCAAGTGGAAGGCATCGAATTTGGTGAAACTTATGCTCAAGTGGCTCGCCTTGAGTCTATCCGTATCCTTCTTGCATATGCAGCGCATCATAATTTTAAATTATAACAAATGGATGTTAAGAGTGCCATTCTTAATGACCTCTACATGAATTGGTGTATGTTAAGCAACCCCTAGGTTTCGAGGATCCCAACTTCCCGAACCATGTCTACAAACTCGATAAGGCGCTCTATGGCCTTAAACAAGCCCCACAGGAGTGGTATGAGAATCTTAAAGAGCTTTTGTTAGACCGTGGTTTTGAGGTTAGACCATGGATTTGAGGTTTAGAAGATTGATCCCACTCTTTTTACTAAAAAATTTAAGGGGGGAGCTTTTTGTGTGCCAATTGTATGTAGATGACATTATCATTGGCTCTACTAACCAAGATTTTAACGATGAATTTCAATGCTTATGGCTGACGGGTTTGAGATGTCTATGATGGGAGAGTTCAGGTTCTTTCTTAGATTCGAGATCAAGCAACTAAGGGAAGGGACCTGCATCTATCAAGAAAAATACATAAAAGACATGATCAAGATATCATTCAAGATGGCGGATCTTAATGGCATTGCTACACCAATGAAAACTAAATGTTATCTTGAGCTATATCCCAAATGATGAGGGTAATGCCCATTGTTATGGACTTGGATTTAGAGGAAAAGGGGTGCGTTGGAGATCAGGAATGGCTACATACAAGCAACACAGGACAAAGGTTTTACCCAGGTTCAGGCCCCTGGAGGGAAAACCCTACTCCTGCTTGTCTGCTCTTGACTGATGGTAAAACCGAAGGTTACAAAAGGTGCACATATGAAATATGGTGGGTGAGTATGCTAGGGTTAGGTCGAGTTTGTTAGAGTTTTACCCTTTAACTTTCTATCTAAAGCTAGCCCTATCCTCCAAGCACTACAAGAAATGTTTCCTTCCGCAACGACTAGGACCGTCGGTCATCATAGAAGGCGCGTCTTCCGCGACGAAAATCTTGGCCCGACTGTGGCCAATGCAAAATACTTTTTCTGTTTTTGCGCCCCTCTACTATGACAAAACCGCTAAAAACATGGATAAAGCTCGACGAGCGCGTGGAAGAAGTAAGATTTCCGCTTCCCCGCGAGATATTGACTCGCCAAAGTATTTTTTTTGGGTGGATCCTGGATGTTAGTGACTCTAGCGGACCAAACTTTTCGGTCGTGCCTCCTTGATTTGAACTTGATAACGTAGTTCGATGCCGCTTTAATTTAGTCAGGCTTATGGGTCCCGCATGTCTGTCTCATATTAGAGTAATCGTGTGTATGATGGATTTTTTTTCCTTTCCCCGTTCCAAACTTGATAGTGTCGCTCGATGCATCTGTCGTTTAATCAGGCTGCTGGGTCCTACGTGTCATCCTCACACTAGAAGAAACATGTGCATGATGGATTTTTTCTTGGCTCGTGCTCCCTGATATGAACTCGATAACGTTGCTTGATCTATCTGTCGTCAATCACGATGCCGGGTCCCACAAGCCAGCCTATCATTACAAGAATCATCTGTATGATGAAATTTTTTCCTTCACTCCCGCTACCATGTTCCGAACTTGATAGCGCTGGTAGATGCATCTACAGTTTAATCATGCAGCTGGGTCCTACATGTCATCCTCTCATTACAAGAAACATGTGCATGATGATTTTTTCCTTGGCTCATGCCTCCCTGATTTGAACTTGATAACGTTGCTCGATCTATCTGCCGTTAATCACGATGTTGGGTCCCACATGCCAACCTCTCATTAGAAGAATCGTGTGTATGATGGAATTTTTCTTCGATCCCGCTACCCTATTCCGAACTTGATTGCGCTACCGTTTAATCACGCATCTAGGCCCACATGTCATCCTCTCATTAGAAGAAACGTGTGTATGATAGATTTTATCCCTCGGTCGTGCTACCCTGTTCCGAACTTGATAGCGCTGCCAGATGCATAATCATGCAGCTAGGCCCCACGTGCCATACTCTCATTAGAAGAGACGTGTGTATGATGGAATTTTTGCCCTCGGTCGCACCTCCGTGTTAACTAGATAGCATTCCTCGGCCAATCTATCATTTGGTCATGTACCTTGGTTCCACATGTCAGCATCTCATTAGAAGAAACATCTGCATGTTGGACTTTTTTCTCGCTCGCGCCTTCCAGTTTCGAACTTGGCAACGTTGCTCGATGAAGCACCTATATAAGGTCTCGCTGATGGGTCCCACATGTCAGCCTTTCTATAGATGCATTTACCATTAATCTCGCAGCTGGGCCCCATGTGTCATCCTCACATTAGAAGAAACGAGTGCATGATGGATTTTTTTCATGGCTCGTGCCTCCGTATTAACTTGATAGTGTTGCTCGCTGCATCAGCCGTTTATTCAGGCTGGTGGGTCCCCTTTGTCAGCCTCACATTAGAAGACTCATGTGGAGATTTTTTTCTTTGCTAGCGCTACCCTATTCCGAACTAGATAGCGTTGCTCGACGAATCTGCTGTTTGGTCACGCTTCTGGATCCCACATGTCAGCATCTCATTTAGAAGAAACATCTTCATGTTGGACTTTTTTCTCGCTTGTGCCTCCCTTATTTGAACTGGCAAAGTTGCTCGATGCAGACCTATAATAAGGTCTATCTAGTGTGTCCCACATGTCAGCCTCTCCGTAAATGAAACATGTTATGATGGACTTATTTTCGTCCGCCTTCGTTGTTCTGACTTTGGTCCGTAGCTGGGTCCTAGATGTCAATAAACTCTGTGCAGGAAACATGTCTACGTTGGGTACCAGATTTCAGCCCCTATTTGCAAGAAACGTGTGTACGTTGGACTATTTTTTCATGTTGAGTCCGCCGTTTTGACCTTGGCAACATTGATAGATTTTTTTGCGGGGAAACGTATCTATGATGCAGCAGTTTATCTGGGTCCCAGATGTCAGCCTTATAGAGTACAAAAAACAGTAATCTATACTTTGCTGCTTGGTCCCATATGTTAGCCTTCTATGTACATGAAAGGTGTCTATGTTGGGTCCCACATGTCAGACTTCTTTGTGCAGGAAACGTGTCTATGTTGGGTCCCACATGTCAGCCTCTATTTAAATTAAACGTATCTATGCTGCGTCCCACATGTCAACCTCTATTTGAATTAAACGTGTGTATATATGTTAGAATGTTTTTTCAGGTCAAGTCCGCCGTCCTGACCTTGGCTACAATTCTAGATGCAACAACAGTTTATCCGGGTCCCAGATGTCAGCCTGAGAGTACAAAAAAGATAACTCTATATTAACAAAAATTGCCTAGGATTCGAACTCGAGATCTCACCAGCGGTGAACTGGGTGCCATGCCACTACGAAAAAAGAGATAATATAATAAAACCATTAAACTTCACTATTATAACTTACGGATTTGTCTCCTTAATAAAGACTTTTTGGACCATTTTTATCTCCCATCAAATAATAAGGTGGCGCTCCTGGCAGCTAAACTAAAAGCTGCAAGTGCTCTAAAAAACCTGAAAACTGCAGGTAGAGTTTTTAAAAAAAATTGAGAGGTGGGGGGCAATGCCCAAATGGCCGAATTAAAAAGAGTTTGGCTATTCTACATGGGCTGCTCTACATGGACTATACTCCATAGGCTATTATCCATGGGATCCTTTCTCAAATTTACCTGGGCTATGGTCAGCAGTCCATAGACCCCAAAAATGCCGAATTAAAATGTTCTAGGCTAAAGAGAGACCGAATAAGCTGTTGGAATTATGCCCTAGAGGCAATAATAAAGATGTTAGTATTATAATTCTTGTTCGTGATAAAGTTTATATTCCATGCTAGAATTGTATTAAGCGTAAACTTTAATACTTGTGTGGTTTGTGAACAACACCGTGTCCCTAGTACGCCTCTATGGACTAGCTCATTGATTAATGATGGTTAAGGTTTCCTAACCATAGACATGGGTTGTTAATTAATAATGAGATCATATCATTGGGAGAATGATATGATGGACAGACCCAAATTAAGCAGAGCAATTAGATCGTGTCATCGTGTTCATCTATACGAAGCTTTTTCTTATGTCAAATATTGTATTCCTTAGACCATGAGATAATGCAACTCCCTGTAATCGGAAGAAAGCTTTGAGGTCATCAAATGTCATCCTATGAGAGGGTGATCATAAAAGTGTCTCTCAGGTGATCGGAAAGTACCTGTTGGGTTGTATGTATCGAGATAGGATTTGTCCCTCCCAAGTCGGAGAGATATACTTCGGGCCCACTCGGTAATCGATATCAACACCGCTTGCAAGCATGTGGTTAAGGAGTTAATCACAAAATGATATCGGATTACGAAACGAGTAAAGTACTTGCTGTGAACGAGATTGAACTAGGTATGCCGATGCCAACGATCGAATCTCGGACAAGTAAAATATCATGTG
The DNA here is from genome assembly GCA_916181665.1 of Avena sativa. Classification (NCBI taxonomy): domain Eukaryota; kingdom Viridiplantae; phylum Streptophyta; class Magnoliopsida; order Poales; family Poaceae; genus Avena; species Avena sativa. The sequence goes on from OV702296.1 coordinate 228,866,003, forward strand.
ACGAAGGGAATATATATGGGATTGATAGAATCCTGGCATCGTGGTTCATCCGATATGATCATCGATGAGTATGTGGGAGTCAATATGGGTTTACAGACCCCGCTGTTGATTATTGATAGAAGATCATGTCTGCATATTCTCGAACCCGAAGGGTCACACACTTAACGTGTCTCGACGCTAGGATATAATGGATAATTGGTTTATGAGTTTTTGTTCGGAGTCTCGGATGAGATTCAGGACGTCACGAGAGGTTCCGGAATGGTCCGGAGAATAAGATTCATATAAGGCAAAGCAGTTTTTGGAGTTCGGAATTGTTTCAGATTGTTCGGTATTGTACAGGAAGCTTCTAAAACCTTCCGGAGTGGGACCAACGTGGCCCCACTTGTCGGGACGGGGCGTGGGCCTACGAGGGAGTGCCCTGGCTGCATTGGGCCAGGGGCACAAGGCCCCATAGGCCCAGCCGGCCAAGCCCTAGGGGAAACCCTAGGGAGAGCTTCTAGAAGGGGGGGAAACTTCCCCCCCCCCCCCACTCCTCCCTCTTGGCCGCCGGCCCTAGGCTTGGAGGAGGGGCAAGGGGCAGCCGCCCACCCCTATATATAAAGAGGGAAGGGGGCGCACCCTTCCCACACACCTCCTCAAGCCCTAGCCGCCCTGCTGCCCTCCTTTCTCTCTCCCTCCTGACTGCGTGTAGGCGAAGCCCTGCCGCAGAAACTCTCCACTATTTGCACCACGCCATCGTGTTGTAGATCCAACCTATCTCTCCACCCCACTTGCTGGACCGAGGAAGGAGGAGACGTCGAGGTGCCGTATGTGTGCATCTCTCGGAGGCATCGCCAATTGCGGTGTTGGATCGGATTGGATCACGAGGAGGAGAAGGCTAGTACGACTACATCAACCACGTTTCGTCGAATGTTACGCTGTGCAAATCTTCAAGGGTATGAAGATCTCATCTATCCCCCCTCGTTGTTTGCATATCCTAGATTAGATCTTGGCTTTTCCCGTTCGCATCCGTAGAAAATTTTGATTTACTATGCTGCGAAACCTTTCAGTGGTATCAGAGCTAGATCTATGCGTAGATGTGTTTCACGAGTAGAACTCAACATTCTTGTTGCGGGCGTTGATGTTTTCTGTTGCAAGCCTCTTGTTTGTGTACTTCTTATGACGCGGGATAGTGAGATCGAAGCGGTCCAGGCCAACTTTACGCGACCTCGTTCGCGAGACCGGCTCCGCACTTGACGTGTGGCTTGTTCCACACATGCGGCTGGTGGATGCCAGTTTCTCTCACTATAGTTGTCATGGGATTTACACCGGAGTTTGGCAACCATAATATCACCGTTGTGGCTTTCCGTAGGTAAGAATCGTTCTTAGCTTGCTACTCGCATAAGCCACGTAAAACATGCAACAACAAAGTAGAGGCGTCTAACTTGTTTTTGCAAGGAGTGTTTCTGTGATATGGTATGGCCCAAGATGTGATGTGTATGTTGTATGCAATGATCATGTTTTGTAATGTTTCACGACTTGCATGTCGATGAGTACAAAACCGGCAGGAGCCATATGGTTGTATTTATAATTGTGTATGACCTGTGTGTCAACTTCTTATACGCCATGTAATAGCTTTGCTTTATCGCTAAGTAGTTAGCAATAGTTGCAGTTGCTATTCGTGGTGGAGGCAATCTTGGTGGAGCGATGGAGATCATGCTGGCACGCACAAGATGGAGATCATTGCACGGAGATTGGCTATACCATGTCACATAAAATTATATGCATGTGATGTTTATCCTTTTATGTATCGTATTATGCTTAGATCGCGACGGTAGCATTATAAGATGATTCCTCACTTAAAGATCAAGATAAAACTTTGTTTTCCCCATGTATGCACCGTTGCGAAAGTTCGTTGTGTTCAAGCATCATGTGATGATCGGGTTCTATAAACTCTATGTTCACATACAACGGGTGCAAGCTAGCTTTTGCACACGCGGAAATACTTGGGTTTGACTTGACAAGCCTAGCATGTACAGACATGGCCTCGGAACACACGAACCAAAAGGTTAAGCATGAGTCATATGAATGATATGATCGACACTTTGTTGTCCACCATTGAAACCACATCTCTTCTCATGAAGATCGGATTAGGTGTGGTGAATTTGGATCATGTTCACTAAACAACTTGAGGGATGTTGAATTTAGTGGGAGTTCATCGAGTAATTTGATTAAGTTGAACTAGTTATCATGAACATAGTCTAAATTGTACTTACAATTTTTGTAGATCAAATGGCTAAGTCCAACTTCAACTTCAACGTTTTTGCTGAGAAAGAAAAGCTTAAGAACAATGGGTCTAACTTCACCAACTGGTTCTGCAATTTGAGAATCATTCTCGCTGGCGGACAAAAGGACTATGTCCATGAGAAAGTGCTAGGTGACGCCCATGCTGTAGATGGGCCGGCTGATGAGAAAGCTGTTTACCAGTCGCGCAAAGATGATTATGGTGTGATTAAGAGCACCATGTTGTTTGCTATGGAATCGGACCTTCAAAATCGTTTTGAGGATTTCCCCGGGCCCTTTGAGATTATTGAGGAACTGAAAACTAAGTTTCAGACTCAGGCCTGTTCTGAGAGATATGAGATCTCTGAGAAATTCTTTAACTGCAAGATGGAGGAAGGGAGTTCCGTTAGTGAGCACGCCATTAAGATGCCGGGCTACACTCAACGCCTTGAGCAACTGGACTGTAAGATTCTAGAGGAGCTCAAGATTGACAGAGTTCTGCAATCACTCCCTCCTAGCTACAAAGGTTTTGTAGTTACTCATAATCACATTGGTTCCACTGATACGATCACTGAGCTCTTCGCTAAGCTAAAAGCTGCGGAGGTGGACATCAAGAAAGATAATCATGTGTTGATGGTCAACAAGCCCCCCAGCTTTAAGAAAGGTAAGGGTGCAAAGAAGCCCTTCAAGAAAGGCAGCAGCAAGCGCGTTGCCCCTGCTGAGAAGAAGCTCAAGTCTGGACCTACTCCGGACACTGAGTGCTTCTATTGCAAGGACAAGGGTCACTGGAAGCGTAACTGTCCCAAGTACTTAGCGGACAAGAAGGCTGGCACCATCAAAGGTATATTTGATATACATGTTATTGATGTTTTCCTTACTAGCCCTCGTTGTAGTGCCTGGGTATTTGATACTGGTTCAGTTGCTAATATTTGTAACTCGAAACAGGAGCTGCGGAATAGACGGCGGCTAGCGAGGGATGAGGTCACGATGCGCGTTGGCAACGGATCAAGAGTTGATGTGATGGCCGTCGGCACTCTCCTTAGTTTTACCTTCGGGATTAGTTTTAAACCTCAATAAATGTTATTATGTGCCTGCGTTGAGCATGAACATCATATCTGGATCGTGTTTATTGCAAGACGGTTATTCATTTAAATCGGAGAATAATGGTTGTTCTATTTATATGAGTAACATCTTTTATGGTCATGCACCTGCTATGAATGGTTTATTTCTTCTGAATCTCGAAAGCGATGAAACACACATCCATAACATTGAGGCTAAGAAATGCAAAGTAGATAGTGATAATTCTACTTATTTGTGGCACTGTCGTCTAGGTCATATTGGTGTAAAACGCATGAAGAAACTCCATTCTCATGGACTTTTGGAGTCTCTTGATTTTGAATCATTTGACACGTGTGAACCGTGCCTCATGGGCAAGATGATCAAGACCCCGTTCTCCGGTATGATGGAGCGAGCATCGGACTTGTTGGAAATCATACATACCGATGTATGCGGATCGATGAGTGTTTCGACGCGCGGTGGATATCGCTATTTTCTCACTTTTACCGATGACTTAAGTAGATATGGGTATATCTATTTGATGAAACATAAATCTGAAACATTTGAAAAGTTCAAGGAATTTTAGAATGAAGTGGAAAACCATCGTAACAGAAAAATTAAATTTCTGCGATCCGATCGTGGAGGTGAATATTTGAGTTATGATTTTCTCACGCATCTTAAAGCAAGCGGAATTGTTTCGCAACTCACGCCACCCGGAACACCACAGCGCATTGGTGTGTCTGAACGCCGGAATCGAACTCTATTAGATATGGTGCGATCAATGATGTCTCTTACATATTTGTCGTTATCATTTTGGGGTTATGCATTAGAAACCGCTGCATTCACTTTAAATAGGGCACCATCTAAATCCGTTGAGACGACACCGTATGAACTGTGGTTTGGTGCTAAACCTAAGTTGTTGTTTCTTAAAGTTTGGGGGTGCGAAGCTTATGTCAAGAAGTTGATGCCGGACAAGCTCGAACCCAAAGCGGAGAAATGTGTCTTCATAGGATACCCTAAGGAAACGATTGGGTATACCTTCTATCATAGATCCGAAGGAAAAGTGTTTGTTGCAAAGAACGGATCCTTTCTTGAGAAGGAGTTTCTCTCGAAAGAAGTGAGTGGGAGGAAAGTAGAGCTAGACGAGGTTATTGAACCTTCTCTTGAGTTGGAGAGTAGCGCAACACCTGAAATTGTTCCAGTGTCGTCTGCACCAACAATAGAGGAAACAAATGACAAGGATCATGAAGCTTCGGACGATGCTACTACTGACCGTCGCAGGTCGACAAGGTCATGTGCCCCTCCTGAGTGGTACGGCAACCCTGTCTTAACTGTCTTGTTAGTAGACGACAGTTAACCTGCGAACTATGAGGAAGCGATGATGAGCCCAGACTCTGAGAAATGGCTAGAGGCCATGAAATACGAATTGGGATCCATGAGCGAAAACCAAGTATGGACTTTGGTGGACCCTCCTAGCGACCGAAAGGCCGTTGAGTGCAAATGGATTTTCAAAAGGAAAACGGACACGGATGGTAATGTTACTGTCTATAAAGCACGGCTTGTCGCGAAAGGTTTTCGACAAGTTCAAGGTGTTGACTACGATGAGACTATCTCTCCCATAGCGATGTTTAAGTCCATTCGGATTTTATTAGCAATTGCTGCGTTTCATGATTATGAAATATGGCAGATGGATGTCAAGACTACATTCCTCAATGGAAACATTGATGAAGAGTTGTATATGATGCAACCTGAAAGTTTTGTCGATCCTAAGGATGTTGATAAAGTGTGCAAACTTCAGCGTTCCATTTATGGACTGAAGCAAGCATCTCGGAGTTGGAACCTTCGTTTCGATCAAGTGATCAAGAGCTTTGGATTTGTTCCAAATTGCTATGAAGCATGTATCTACAAGAAAGTGAGTGGGAGCTCAGTGACATTTCTGGTACTATATGTGGATGACATATTGATTATTGGAAATGATATTGATATGCTTAACGATGTGAAGAGTTATTTGAACCAATGTTTTTCAATGAAAGACCTAGGGGAAGCTGCTTATATATTAGGCATCAAAATATATAGAGATAGACAAAGACGCCTAATAGCTTTAAGCCAGAGTACATACCTAGACAAAGTTCTGAAAAGGTTCAGAATGGATAAGGCAAAGAAAGGTTCAGTGCCTATGTTGTCAGGTAAGATATTGAGCAAGGATCAGTGTCCAGCTACGATAAATGATAGAGAAGCTATGAGAAAAGTGCCTTATGCCTCGGCCATAGGTTCTATCATGTATGCCATGCTGTGTACTAGACCGGATGTGTCCAATGCTCTTAGTTTGACGAGCAGATACCAAAGTGATCTAGGAGTGGAACACTAGACAGCCGTGAATAACATCCTAAAGTATTTGAATAGGACTAAAGAAATGTTCTTAGTCTATGGAGGTGATGAACAGCTCGTCGTAAAGGGTTACGCCAATGCTAGTTTCGACACCGACAAGGATGATTCTAAATCTCAGACAGGATATGTTTATATTTTGAATGGAGGAGCTGTGATCTAGAGAAGCTGCAAGCAAAGCGTGATCGCGGGATCTACAGTAGAAGCGGAATACATGGCTGTTGCAGAAGCGTCAAGTGAAGGAGTTTGGATCAGGAACTTCATCACTAAGCTTGGTGTGGTTCCGAGTGCCTTGGACCCACTGGAGATATTGTGTGACAACACTGGCGTCATAGCACGGGCTAAGGAACCAAGATATCATCCAAAGACCAAGCATATCAACCGCAAGTTTCATATAATCCGAGGTTATATAATAGATGGAGATCTGAAGATTAGAAAAGTACATATAGATCTGAATGTCGCAGATCCATTGACTAAACCTCTTCCACGAGCAAAACATGATCAGCACCTTAGTGCCATGGGTGTTAGATTGTTGCCAGATGTAAACTAGATTATTGACTCTAGTGCAAGTGGGAGAATGTTGGAATTATGCCCTAGAGGCAATAATAAAGATGTTATTATTATAATTCTTGTCCGTGATAAAGTTTTTATTCCATGCTAGAATTGTATTAAGCGAAAACTTTAATACTTTTGTGGTTTGTGAACAACACCGTGTCCCTAGTACGCCTCTATGGACTGGCTCATTGATTAATGATGGTTAAGGTTTCCTAACCATAGACATGGGTTGTCAATTAATAATGAGATCATATCATTGGGAGAATGATATGATGGACATACCCAAATTAAGCAGAGCAATTAGATCGTGTCATCGTGTTCATCTTTCCGAAGCTTTTTCTTATGTCAAATATTGTATTCCTTAGACCATGAGATAATGCAACTCCCTGTAATTGGAAGAAAGCTTTGAGGTCATCAAACATCATCCTATGAGAGGGTGATCATAAAGGTGTCTCTCAGGTGATCGGAAAGTACCTGTTGGGTTGTATGTATCGAGATGGGATTTGTCCCTCCCAAGTCGGAGAGATATACTTCGGGCCCACTCGGTAATCGATATCAACACCTCTTGCAAGCATGTGGTTAAGGAGTTAATCACAAAGTGATATCGGATTACGGAACGAGTAAAGTACTTGCTGTGAACGAGATTGAACTAGGTATGCCGATGTCGACGATCGAATCTCGGGCAAGTAAAATATCGCGTGACGAAGGGAATATATATGGGATTGATTTAATCCTGGCATCGTGGTTCATCCTATATGATCATCGATGAGTATGTGGGAGTCATACGGGTTTCCAGACCCCGCTGTTGGTTATTGATAGAAGATCATGTCTGCATATTCTCGAACCCGAAGGGTCACACACTTAACATGTCTCGACGCTAGGATAGAATGGATAATTGGTTTATGAGTTTTTGTTCGGAGTCTCGGATGAGATCCAGGACGTCACGAGAGGTTCCGGAATGGTCCGGAGAATAAGATTCATATAAGGCAAAGCAGTTTTTGGAGTTCGGAATTGTTTCAGATTGTTCGGTATTGTACCGGAAGCTTCTAGAACCTTCCAGAGTGGGACCAACATGGCCCCACTTGTCGGGAGGGGCGTGGGCCTACGAGGGAGTGCCCTGGCCGCATTGGGTCAGGGGCACAAGGCCCCATAGGCCCAGCCGGCCAAGCCCTAGGGGAAACCCTAGGGAGAGCTTCTAGAAGGGGGGGACTTGCCCCCCACTCCTCCCTCTTGGCCGCCGGCCCTAGGCTTGGAGGAGGGGCAAGGGGCATCCGCCCACCCCTCTATATAAAGAGGGCAGGGGGCGCACCCTTCCCACACACCTCCTCAAGCCCTAGTCGCCCTGCTGCCCTCCTTTCTCTCTCCCTCCCGACTGCGCGTAGGCGAAGCCCTGCCGCAGAAACTCTCCACCGTTTGCACCACGCCGTCATGTTGTAGATCCAACCTATCTCTCCACCCCACTTGCTGGACCGAGGAAGGAGGAGACGTCGAGGTGTCGTACGTGTGCATCTCTCGGAGGCATCGCCACTTGCGGTGTTGGATCGAATTGGATCGCGAGGAGGAGAAGGCTAGTACGACTACATCAACCATGTTCCGTCGAACGTTCCGCTATGCGAATCTTCAAGGGTATGAAGATCTCATCTATCCCCCCTCGTTGTTTGCATCTCCTAGATTAGATCTTGGCTTTTCCCGTTCGCATCCGTAGAAAATTTTGATTTACTATGCTACGAAACCCTTCATAAGCTAGATTTCTTCACCTGGTATATAAAAATTGCATTTTGCTGTGGCTCGACCGGATTCTAAACAAAGACCTCAGAGAGGGAGGGAAAGAAATTGATAATTCTTTTTGGCAGATATTTATATAAACTCTGTAGTACAGAATAAGATAGAAAAATTATTGACAGATTCATAGTTCACATTCAGCATCACTTGACCAATTCAGCAGCATTTCAAAGTGAGCAATTCAACAATACACACACTAAAATACAATAACAGTACAGAGAGAACCAATTCTTGTTTCAGCTCTTAAAACCTTGTCACTCGATCAGTTTGCCCTCTTCTCCAAACACGCTCGACCATTGGAGCATGCAAAACTGACGATCGAGTCTGCTTTGAGTATCTTCTTCTCACATCAATGCCTGTGTGACCCCGATGCAACCCAAAATGCTCAAGTCTCATCTAGATTGAGACAAGACCATGTTTCAAAACAAAAGCAAGACTAACTATTGCACTTGATCTAAAAAGTACCAGTGCATTAGTATTAGTTATAGAAAATACTTTAGTAAGTAGGATTTGATAGATTCAACACTACAGAATAAGACAGAAAAAACATCGATAGATTCCTAGTTCATATTCAGCAGCACTTGACAGACTCAGCGGCATTTCAAAGTGACCGATTCAGCAGTATAGACAATGGCCAAAAGAAATGACAGATTCAGCAATGCAGACGATGAAATTCAGTAGTTTTTTTGATTGTTGTAGCAAGGCCATGACTCAAAAGGAAAGAGGGACCATATTCTGCACTCGATCGATCGATCTGAACAAATACCAGTACATATGTATTACTACAAAATAGATTAGTAGTAGCAAACCTCCATACAAAATACACAACATAACGCATCGGCTTGTACAAGTGTTGGCCGAGTCATACAAAATACATAGTGCTTTCTTTCCTACTGTCTTGTTTGACCAACAATGCAGACTAGAGTTACTACTATCTTGTTTGACCAGATGATGTTTATTTATAGCTCCTATATCCCTAAAAATACTAGTGCGTACAGTACCTAGTAGTAGTACACTTGTACAAGAACTACTACTGCTAGCAGTATTAGTTTGCTCAAAAGGATCATAATGTGGAACAGAGGTGGTACAATACTATCAGTCAGTGGCGGAGATAGCTCATAATTTAAGCCTGGGCAAAGATTATAGATATAGTTGATTAGTTGAGTGTTTTTCCGGCAAATCTCCTCTTTCTATCTTAGTTTTCTTATAGTATTTCAGTAGATTTAACCAGCTAAGCCCGGGCATGCCGAGTTGTGGCTCCGCCACTTCTAGCAGTAGTACACTAGAATTTTGTTTTGCTCCAAACATAGTACAGTAAATATTTACACATTGGATCTTAGCGTGATCAAGTATCACGTTGTTCCAACACAATGCATCACTAGAGGGGTATAGTTATAGACCACATCTTTACAGAATATTTATAATTAGAAGCGTACTATCACCGCACTAATACACCTATGACATACTAGTAAATTGTTGATCAAATGATGGGTGTAACCTTCACATCTGATCACCTTCTCACAGTTATCATGATCAAATATCATCACCTTAAAGGATGTGGTGGAAAGATTCTTGAATACCAAAAAGTATCCTACCTTCAAGTCGTGTGCCTTGACAAAATCTAGCCATCATTCGTCAAGGATAAACTTGCCATCTTACTTCCTCAGGTCGACATCCCAGTTGCAGGATTTACAGATCTTCAGCTTGATGGCGTCCGAATACTCACCACCAAACATTGGCAAAAAAGGTGTTGGGTATGCTCCACACGTCTAACCCACCCAGTATTAACAACATTTTGCAGAACTCGTCACAGGTGTTCTCCATGCGGGTGTTCCTGGCTTGCCCCTCCATCCGGATTGCATAGGGCTCTCGTGTCTTCTTCGATGATGAGTCTCTCAAAGCTTGAGCTTCTTTCCCAAACACTGCAAAAAAATGCCTGTGGTTAGATAATTTCTCTACTAGCTCCCAGTAATTATGAAATACATTATTAGTTGACCGAAAAAATGAGCAACGATATTTTGATCATATTGTTCATAATTATTACTGTTGGATTCATATTACAAACACTTTTTAACGATGCTAGTTTGGTACCAACATTATTTATTTATTTAGAGTAATTTTTTGTTGAAGAAAAAACATGCAAAACAAGCACGCCTTATTCCGGGGGATGGAGGGGTTAGAGTATAATATAAAGATCAGTTAAGAAAGTACGAAAGTGGAGCAATTTTCTTATCAAAGTACACGAAGTCTTAAATCTAGCTAGCATGAACATCGGTTATATTAGTACTGCCAAGGTCTAGGCATCACATTAGTGCAGTCCATAATCGACCAGTACAGATACCGAACACCCATGAACAAAAGAACGGACGAACATGATGAGCTCTATCTGCTGCTAATGCTAGAGATGCATACATATACTTGAAATTTTGGCAAAAATCAGGGTAGGGCAGTAGCTGCCTAAATTACCCAGGTTAAAGGGACCTATTCCCCTAAGACCAACCAAAACAAAACATGCCAAGTGGCCTCCAAAACCATCATCAGCCGTGGATCGATCAATACTACAAAATTGGTCTTGCTAGATGTAGCCCTAGAACTTGCTTGCATGTGTAAACCTATACTACTAGATGAGAACTACTAGTACTCAACACCAAATCAATGTTAACCAACCTGTACTACTAGATAAGAACTACTAGTACTCAACACCAAACCAATTTTAACCAATCGCCAATAAAAGCTTGACCGCATATCATCATCAAGATCAAGGGTTTTGGGGATTATGTACATACTGCACTGCCACCGGGATGTCTGAGAGATGCTACAACTCTATAGATGAGCTTGCATGGGTCGCCACCCACTGCCGAGCCGCCTAAAGATGAGTAAGTTGGGGCGGTGGTGGTCGTCAATGGAGCGAAGCGCAATGGCGATAAAAATAGACAGACAAGGAGTGCGTGTGAGAGAGATCTAGAGCTGGGGTTGGGGCTGGTGAGGGAATAAATGCAGCGAGGGCAGACGTATGCTATGGACAAAGCAAACCTTTTCCTTTCCCCACAATATCCACCTATAAGCAAATCGAACAACCGCCAATACAGTACTACTAGACCTACTGTAGAAAATTGGGCACGGTAGCTTGAGTGCTTGCATAGGGAAACATCAAACACATAATAATAAAGTATATTACATGGTGCCTATAGGCAATACTGGATATGATGTTAGAAGTGTTGTTACTACAATATAGTATGAAAGTAGTACGCACATATCATAATTACATGGTGACTACTACTAGTTATAGAAATCATGTTACGAGTGTTGATAATATGCTTTTTTGCATCTTGGTCAAACTTCAGAAAGCTCGAGGCAGGGTTGACACGGACCACATTGGCACCTCGAACATTTTCTCCATATGTTCATCTTCCGTGTAGTTAAGTGATGAACCAATAGCATTCCCCCCATTGACGTGCATGCGTCTCCAATCTGGAATTGGCTGTGGGAGATGTTGGGAGCGCACGTGTGTAGCAAACACACAGTCTGCCTTGAACAATGGTAGAACTTCATAAGCATCAGCAGCAGCGGGTTCAGGGTTTCGAGGGGGGTTGAGGACTAATGGATGATTGATTCCCACAAACCCTGATCTCCCATCAAGATTGTTACTTCTGATCCAGTCCGGTGCTACAGGATCATTCCAATCAAAGGCCCTGCTAAAAACGTGGCAGCGGAATGAGGGATAAGAGAGTAGCTCTCTACCCATGTATGACACTGGATCATCATGGCTGCTGGTTCGTGCACCCCTGGTGTGAATCCACAGGACACCCCAGCCTGACTCTGCCAAGTACCAGCTGCTTGATGCAATATCTTCAGCCTCGACATCGTCACCATCTTGGACGTTTGTCGGCTCTTCAATTACTAGAGCCTGTATGACATGGGGACCTACAAGTATACCTGTGTGTGCATTTCAGGTAGCAAAAGTATCACTAATAATGGAGTTGTGAGTAATTTATAATTTTACTTTTAAAGAACAACACTCACTCCACTTGGTCGGTTCCCAGACCAGAACATCTCCTCGTGGCTCTATCACCCCATATACGTGATCAATACAACCAGTGGTTAGAGTTACGGCAATGGCATCGACATACTTTGCTAGTGCAAGATATTCATTCCAAAGGATAGTATAGTCCCTATCATAAGGTAAATCTATGGTAGCAATGAATTTGCCAAACACCGACATCGCCCTATAGTACCATTGTTTGCCAAATATGTATGGTATACTTTTTATTTGTATCTTCATCAGCTCGATACTCGTTTGCTTGTAGCTGTAAGTACATGGGGCGGGGAAAACCTGGCCACCGTGTTGGGAATATGCCCTAGAGGCAATCATGTATGATGATATTTCCCTTTGTATTCATAAATATATTAAGTTGTCCTTGTGTGGACATCTGATGTATATCATTGAATATGTGATTCGGTTGTAGAACTATACTATCATGTTGGTCATACTAAATGTCCTTGGTCACTGAGGTTGTGATGGACACACAACTAGACCAATGTGAAAGTCGGCTTGATGACTTCGTTCCACTTGTAATGGGCATGGTGATGCCATTTCGACTTACATAGATTTGGCCAAAGAGTTTAGCGAGTCGGATTGACCAATATTGAGGTACAACGAACAAGTTGTCATTTGTATATATCAATCAATGTAATCCTTAGACCTGAGGTTGTTGCATAGTCCGAGTCGAGGATCACCGACTTAGGTTCTATCAAACACTGATCCGTAATTGGGCAGTTATAAAGGCAGAGTTCGGGTCGACTGAGAATCAAGCTGCGTGATGTGAATAACCAAGACGGTATTTTGCCCCTGTAGTTGGAGAGATATTCTCTGGGCCCTCTCCGGTGATATGATTCGGAAAGCATGGCCATGCACAACTCGGTTAAGTGTTAACCGAGGCAATCGACTAAGAATTAGTCGGATGAATCACTTATCTCGGATCGAGAAGAGAGTCGGACTATTTAAGGGATGACAATTATTTGCCTATAGTCTAATAAGGTATATCGTGAGGCAGAAGGGACTCGGATGTAAGTTGCATTGGAAAGGCAAGTCGACATGACTCTTTGGTACTTGGGAGTCGGCACATTCTGCTAGGATTCGCTACCGACTGATCGATTGAGAGTCGGACTCCAATCGTGTCCAAGTAGCCATGATCCTGTGGGGTCACATACTTAAGAGAGGGAGCAAGTCCGGATTGGATCTGAATCGGAAATCTGGTTGGTTGGACCCGAGCCAGATTTGTACTAAGTCAGTGAGTCGGACTCATAGGGACTAATATTATATGGGCTTTAGTGAATGGGCCATGAGTGAGTGGAGCCCACTTTCACTCCCTATATATAGTGGGGCACAGAAACCCGGGAGGGTAAAAAAATGGTTAGGTTATTCCATGCGTTGGAAACCCTAGCTACACAGCAGTCCAGCCGCTGTACTGAACCTAGGAGTTCACCGTCGGCCCTCCTCCTTGTACGTGTGGATACCAGCAGAGGTGTTGTACAATCATCACCGGGATGATCGGATCGGATCGGATCGTGACGACTGCACTGCATCAACTGACACGGTACATCAGTAATTTGCAACTGCGCGTCTAGTGGTAATCCTCGTGGCCTTCTACCTCATCTAGATCTAAGGATCACCGTGTTAGAGGAAAAGGTTTTGTTTTATCTCTACGTGGCCCAACACACCGCATGGATAAATATCAACACCCTGCACATGTGGCAACTCGATATGTGCGATATTGTAGACATTTTGGAGGTACCATCACCCAAAGTTCTTTGCCATCACAATCCACTCTCCTCTAGCACCAACCCAGTGACCGTTGTTTTCATATCGATCTTCGTCCCAAGTTCCTAGAATGCCATCATCAACTGGTACAAATGCTTCTACTATTGTATTGTCTAGTGGCATCAACAATACGTCAATACCCTGCAATAGATTTTCTTCATATCTAGGGGCATGAAAGGTGTTCCATAAAAGGGAAAGTGGTGAGCTAGCTTTGCCGAAAAATTGATAAATAAATTATTCATGCAAACAGACACACCAAGGAAAAAGGTCTTGTTTGGATTAAAGAAAATGTGTAGGAATAGGAAATTTTTCTATGGTAGTGGTACTGTTCAATTGTTTGGTTCAAAGGAATGAAGTCCCAAGAGACACTATAATATCATAAATATACTCTTACGTGAGGTTTGACTTTGATTTGACCATGTTTATAAGGAATCCTGTGTTTTTTTCGTGTAAACCAAACAACCAACTTTTTACAGAATTCTTGTGTTTGTCAAACACATGAAATATGACATATAAGGACAGACTTGATTGGCCAATACACCTTCCGTCACGCGTATCGACAATCTTGGTCATTCTTGTCTTTTCAGTTTGGATGAGAGAGGATTGAGAACACAGGAATGTCACATGTGCAGGTTTATCGATGAAAAACAGACGATTGTAAAACATAGGAAAACTACCTACATGAATGTCATGTCTCGATGCTATGAACATTATGAGAGTTGGGGATCAAGTATATGTTCCACTTACTACAGGATTTAGGCATAGGAAGGATTTGAATCCTACAAAAATCGTGCAAACTGCTTTTTTACCTTCTCGTCACGGTCGATTGGCCATATCTGTGGGTAAGAGTGAAGTAGGGTTGGCGAACCAAACGGAAAAGGCATGATCTTCTGCAATCCCTCGATGCATGCCAACCATGCTGCAAGCCAGGCGAGCAGTTCTCAGAAGATAGCCGTGACTGGTAATGTTGCTCAGCGGTACGTAGTGGAGGTTGCCAAATCCCTTTGTCTGGCTATAGCATTCTGATATCTTACGCTTCATCGCTCTAGATGAACGAACACTACTGGATGTCGTTCTGGGGAAGAGAACTACAAAAGATTTGTGGGGATGGTTGGCGGTTTCTACCTTTCTGCAAGGGTTGAGAAGGGCTACGATCGTACATAAGCGGCCGGAGCGGAATAGGAAGATGATGAGGGGAGGTCGACAGTTCTCCCGCGGTTGTCAGATCGACTCCTCCGTCCCGGTGACAAGGCATGTCAAACGCGGAAGTTAACCTAGACGCTTATGCAAAAAGGAATAATTATAACAGAAAATTAGATCTATTTCTTAAACGCTCTGGCCCGCAACGCCAGCGCCATGTTTGAGGGGCTAATGTTTTTTCCTATCGGTAGCTAGGGCATAATTGCAAGGAAATGACACCGTGCCAAAAAAGTTTGAAGTGCCCGACGCTAGAAAACACAATTTATTTTGCGTGCATGTATAGTAAAGGTCTTGAAATTTACTAGTACTAACTATACCCAGTACCTCGTGTCAGGAACCAATCGCAGCTTTGATCTGACATCGCACAAACTTTAAAATCCTCCTCCTCGCTGCTCTCGAGCTGCCTCCTGCGTGCTCTCCGTCTCTTCTCGCTCCCAGATTTTTTTTCAACAAGGGGAAATCCTTGTGGCAATATTGTTTTTTTCTTAAGGAAAATAGTGGAAATATTGTTTAGCATGACAAGATGCACCCATGTACTTCTACCAAGTATGATAACTTCACCACGCCAAGTTCTTGGATAGCTAAGAACTTGAATTTTTCAGAAACTCTCGGTGGTTTTGATGTACTGAATTCCTACTTATCTTAAAAAGACTTTTAGAAAAATTTAATATCAATCTATCACATTTACTTGTACTCCTCTAATTAAAATTTTACACTGCCGGCGAGAGTACATTTTACATCCAGGACAGAAACAAGGGAAAATCACATCGAGCTCCATACATTTAAGCACAAAGGACCCTCCAATTAAGAAAGAAAAACAGTCAGGTTCGGCTCCTTCTCGAGAGAGGAGATGATCAAGCCATACTCTTTATACTACTTCATCTTCAATTCTTTCCAAACTATGGCCAAATTTGGCGGCATGCAAATTCTTGGATATGGGATCATCAACATAAACTATGATGTAGATATGGCCATGATCTTGGTCGTTCGGTTGGAAATCCAAGAATGTTCATAATCATTAACAATTCTGCTTCAATTTGTTTAAATTTTACCACTTACTATACGGTGTGAGTACATTTTACATCAAATTCCAAAAAAAAGGAAAACTACATCGAGGTCCATACATTTCGCACGAAGCACCCTAAAATTAAAAAGGAAAATAGTTGGATCGACTCCTTCCCGAGATAGCAGTTAATCGAGCCATACTCTTCATACTACTTCATCTTTGATTGTTTTCAAAATATGGCCAAAATTAGCGGCATGCATATTCTTGGATATGAGATCATGAACATAAAGTATGATGTTGATATGGCCATCTACTTGGTCATTCTGATTGAAACCCAAGAATGTTCATACTGACTAACAACTAAGCTTACTTTCGTTTAAATTTAACAACTTACTTTTTTGTTCAAATGTTACACAGATGGTGGGAGTACATTTTACATCAAACACCTACAAATGGAAAATTACATCGAGGTCCATACTTTTAGCATGAAGCACCCCTAAAATTAAGAAAAAAAATAGTCGGGTTCGGCACATTCTCGAGAGAGCAGCTAATCGAGCCATACTCTTCATACTACTTCCTCTTCAATAGTTTTCAAAATATAGCCAAATTTGGCAGCATGCAATTCTTGGATATGGGATCATCAACATAAAGTATGATGTAGATAACGCCATGACCATGGTCATTCGGCTAGAAATCTAGGAATGTTCACACTCATTGTGACAACTAAGCTTAAATTCATTTAAAATTTACCACTTACTTTTAGGTTTGAATTTTACATGAACGATGGGAGTATGTTTTACATCAAGGACCTAAAAAAGGGAAATCACATCGAGGTTTGTACATTTAGCACGAAGCACCCTAAAATTAAGCAGGCCAAACAATCGGGTTTGGCTCCTTCTCGAGAGAGCACGCAACTGATCGAGCCATACTCTTCATACTACTTCCTCCTCGATTGTTTTCAACATATGGAAAAAATTGGCAACATGCAAATTCTTAGATATGAGATCATCAACATAAAGTATATGGTGTAGATATGACTTTCTTTAATTTAAAGGAAACCATTAATTCTTTTCATTTCTAAAATCCAAAATGTTTTTTGTGCATAAAACTCGGAAACTCCCATTATTAGCAGTATTTTTGTTCACCATGCCAAGATGCACCCACCTACAAAGTGTGGGGTTGAACATTACCATAGAGTATGGCCATTTACCCTTGTCATTCGGCCTGAAGCCCGATAATATTCATACATGGTAGGACATATTTTGAAGTATTTTGTTTTTTTGAAAGTTGTGAATTCTTATGACTATCATCTTCGTCGGCAAGTAGCACAAGTCAGAGGACGTCGTGCGATGTTTTTTCATTTGTTTTTTTATTGATTTTGAATCAAGGTCAAAATTTTCAAGATGCAAATTGATTTTTTTTACATTCGATTTTTTTAAGCCTGAGTTTGTCACTTAGAAAATTGAATTTTTCCTGATCCTATAAATTGAAAAACATTCTTGTCACTTAGAAAATTGGTAATCTTAATAAATTGAGTAATTTAAGTGGGTCGGGTTTCAGTAATAATAAAAATCTTGAAAACTCAAGGAACTTGGGAATCGCGAGTAAGAGCATGGTCGTCCACTCTGTCTGAAACTAGAGTGTAGCATTTAGAGTCATAGACTTCATACATTGTTTATATACAAAACACTCATGTCACACGGAAAATTATCATAAAAGTTTTCCTGATATTTGAAAACTCCTGCTAGCAAAATGGATTAGTACAAAAAGATGCACCCAATATAGCAGATGTCGGAACACTATACTAAATAAACATATGATGTCGATAAGGGCATGACTTTCGTTGTTTAGTTTCATTTGAAACCAGAGAATAACTAATAAGAGAATGCCACACAAAAAATATTGTACTTTTTATTTTGAATAACCATGTCAACTTTGTCGGGATGCAGATGCACAACAAGAACTTGATTTTTTCAGAACTTTCACTGGCTTTCGATGTACTAATTCCTTGTTAGATTCAAAAGTTTTTTGGAAAATTTTAAGAGCAATCTACCAAGCTTACTTGTAGTAAAAATTTGGCATGGTCGGTGGGACTACAGTTTACATTGAAGAACTCAAATAATAAAAATTACATAGAGGTCAAAACATTTAGCACAAAGGCCCTTAAAATTAAGCAAAGAAAAGTATTTTCGTCTGCTCCTTCTCTAGCGAGTAGATGAGCCATACCGTACTACCGTACTTGCTTCGCACAAAACGCTCTTTACTTTTGAACCAACATGTTGTAGGTCGCGCAAGGTGTAAAGTGAAAGGACAAGGCAAGTCGACGCACGTGCGCATTGCCACGTATTGGATGAGGGAGAGAGCAGCTGGCCGGGGTGTGGGGATGCTGATGAGGAAGTGAAGGAGAGAGAAAATACAATTTGTTTACTTATTACTCATCACCGTACATCTATATCCTGTACCTCATGTCAGGAACCCATCGCGGCTTTTCTCTGACATCGCACAACCTTCATATCCTACTCTTCGCAGCTCTCGCGCTGCCTCCTGCATCCTCTCTGTCTCTTCTAGCTCCCAGTTTTTTTTTCAATAGAGGAAACTCCTAGTAGCAATATTGTTTTTTTAGGAAAATAGTAGAAATATTATTCATCATGCCAAGAGGAACCCATGTACTCCTACCAAGTATGGTAACTCTACCACGCTAAATTATTGCATAGCTAAGAACTAGAATTTTTCAGAAACTCTTGGTGGTTTTGATGTACTGAATTCCTGGTTAGCTTAGTAAGATTTTTGGAAAATTTTAAGATCAATCTATCACATTTACTTGTACTACGTAAAACAATCCCTTGTGCA
Source organism: Avena sativa (assembly GCA_916181665.1). Lineage (NCBI taxonomy): Eukaryota > Viridiplantae > Streptophyta > Magnoliopsida > Poales > Poaceae > Avena > Avena sativa. The sequence continues at coordinate 228,884,920 of OV702296.1, forward strand.
CCACTATCTTTTAAATAACCATCCCTTCAGATGTTTGGGAAGGGAGTAAAAATTTTGAAACCGGGAAACTTTGAACTGCTAAGCAGTAGTAGGAGTATTACTTTTTGCTGCCAAGTTCCAAAATGGTTCCTTCTTATGCACACCAATGCATGAAGAAGCTAAGCCAGATACTCACACTGAGCCGCCGACACAAGGCAGGTCCACACACGTGCGCAGCGTCACGTTTTGGACGAGGGAGAGATGAGCCGGCCAGGGTATGGGGATGGTGAGGAAGGGAAGGAGAGAGAAAACACAATTTGTCCGACTTGTGATGGTGCAAACACTGGCGATAAAACCGACTAGACCTTCTTTGAGGTATTATATTTTACCGACTAACTAATAGAGGCAAAACAGAGACATATCAATAACACAAAATAAAGTAATTATAATGTGAAATCGTATGACTCTCTTCATGATGATCTCCACCTCCACAAAGCATGTAATCCGACTCGTTCCAACTCTTGTCACTTGCCGTCTTACTCCATGTCGCCGACATGTACATCGACTTAAATGCCATCCGGGTTCTACAAATAGCTACACTAGTTTAGTAAAGTAAATTACATAGAGAATCAGACATGCAGGTCGTTGTACAATAAAATGACAGCACATAGGCTCCAGTAGGCTGAAAAACCGTGATATGCAGATCACGTATAGATTACACACATACATCACATGCACATGAACCATACCATTCACAACTTCCTGTAAAAACAAGTTATGCATAGATACGCTATCTACTGGTGTTGTGAAACTCGCAACAACATCTAAGGCCCTACAACAGGGCGAAGCCGGCGGTCTCGCTAGCCGAATTGCGGGGATCGAAGGGGCAGCGCCCCTCGCGGGTGCGGGCAGCGCCTGATGATTTTTCCAAAAACGTAGATCTCTACATTCCGAACATGGATGCTGACCATTGTTCCAACTCAATCAAACTCCTTTGATCTTCGATCACCGCTTCTAGATTTACGTGCCATAGTCTACCCCGATGGTGGAAACCGACCGGTAGGGGTATGTCGTTCCACGACCTCAGTAGTATGATCATGGAAATCAGATCTACCATTCCCTGAGTACAGTTGATCCAATCAACATCGTACAAAACCGATCTATCTCATAGATCGACCACTAAAATAGCACATAGATCCAATCTATAGCCAACCGCATATCACATATGCGAGATCTCGAGTCTAAAACCAGAAGTTATTGCTCTGATACCACTTTTGAGCCACGTAGAGATAAAACAAAACTTTTCCTCTAACATGGTGATCCCAAGATCTAGTTGAGGTAGAAGGCCATGAGGATTACCACTAGTTGCGCAGTTGTGGATTACTGATGGAGCGCGTCTGTTGAATGCAGTGCAGTCCTCACGATCTGATCCGATCGTCCTGGTGCTGATCGTACAGCACCTCTGCTGGTATCCACACGTACAAGGAGGAGTGCCGGCTGTGAACTGCTAGATTCGTTACGGCGGCAGGACTGTTGTAGAGCTAGGGTTTTCAACGCATGGAATGACCTAACCATTAACCCTCATGAATTTCTACGCCCCACTATATATAGGGAGTGAACATGGGCTCCACTCACTTGTGGCCCATTCACTAAAGCCCATATAATATTAGTCACTGTGAGTCTAACTCACTAACTCATTACAAATCCGGCTCAGGTCCAACCCAACCAGATTTCCGGTTCATATCCAATCTGAACTTGCTCTCGCTCTTAAGTGTGCAACCCCGTAGGCTCATGGCAACTTGGACATGATTGGAGTCCGACCCTTAATCGATCAATCGGTAGAGGCTCCTAGCAGAATGTGCCGACTCCCAAGTACCAAAGAGTCTTGACGACATGCCTTTCCAATGCGACTTGCATTCGAGTCCCTTCTGCCTCACGATATACCTTGTTAGACTATATGCGAATAACTCTCATCCCTTAAAATAGTCTGACTCTCTTCTCGATCCGATATAAGTGATTCAACCGACTAACTCTTAGTCAATCGCCTTGGTTAACACTTAACCTAGTCGTGCATGACCATGCTTTCCGAATCATATCATCCGAGAGGGCCCATAGAATATCTCTCCAATTGGAGGGGCAAAATCCCATCTTGGTTATTCACATCACGCAGCTTGATTGTTAGTCGTCCCAAACTCTGACTTTATAACTGTCTAGTTACGGATCAACGTTTGACAGAACCTAAGCCGGTGATCCTCAACTCGGACTGTGCAACAACCTCAGGTCTAAGGATTACATTGATTGAGATATACAAATGAAAACTTGTTCGTTGTACCTCAATGTGGGTCAATCCGATTCGCTAAACTATTTAGCCGAATATGTGTAAGTCGGAATAACATCTCCATGCCCATAACAAGTGGAACCGAGTCATCAGCCTACTTTCACATTGGTCTAAGTTCTGTGTCCAACACAACCTCAATGACCAAGGATATTTAGTACAAACAATATGAATGCATAGTTCCACAACTGAATCACATATTCAATGATACACATCAGATGTTTATACAAGGAGAACTTAATATCTTTATGAATATAGTGGGAAATATCAGCATACATGATTGCCTCTAGGGAATATTCCCAACACTACATATGGCCATGACCTTGGTCGTTCGGCTTGAAATAGAAAAATGTTCATACTCGTCGACAACTAAGATTAAATTTGTTTAGATTTTAGCATTTACTTTTAGGTTAAAATTTTACTCGGATCATGTGAGTACATTTTACATCAAGTACATAAAAAGGGGAAAGTTTCATCGAGGTCCATACATCTGGCGCAAAGCACCATAAAATTAAGAAAGAAAATAGAAGGGTCGGATCCTTCTCGAAAAAGCACCTCATCGAGCCATACTCGTCATACCACTTCCTCTTATTGGTTTCTGGCCAAATTTAGCATAATGCAAATTCTTGGATATGGGATTATCATCGACATAAAGTATGATCTACATATGACAATGACCTTGGTCGTTCGGCCTAAAATATAAAAATGTTCATACTCGTTGACAACTAAGCTTAAATTCGTTTAGATTTTACCACTTACTTTTAGGTTAAAATCTTACACGGGCGATGGGAGTATATTTTACATCAAGGACCTAAAAAACTGAAAATTGCATCGAGGTCCATACATCTACCAAAAAGGTCCCTAAAAAGGTAATATTACATTGAGCTCCATATACATCTAGTACGAAGCACCATAAAATAAAGCAAGGAGAAAACATTCGGGTTGGTTCCTCTAGAAAACACCTCATCAAGCCATAGTCTTCATACTACTTCCTCTTCGATTGTTTTCAAAATATGGCCAAATTTTACACGGGCAGTGGGATTAAATTTTACAACCAGGACCTAAAAAAGGGAAAATTATATCGAGGTCCATACATTTACACATAGGGACCTAAAAAGGGAAAATTACATCGAGGTCCATATAAATCTAGCACGAAGCACCATAAAATTAACCAAGGAAAACAGTCGGGTCGGATCCTTCTCGGGAAAGCACATCATCAAGCCATACTCTTCATACTACTTCCTCTTTGATTGTTTTCAAAACATGGCCAAATTCAGCGGCATGCAAATTCTTGAATATGGGATCATCATTGACAGAAAATATGATTTACATATGACCTTGGTCGTTCGGCTTGAAATCCTAAAATATTCATACTCGTTGACAACTAAGATTATATTTGTTTAGCTTTTACCACTCACTTTTAGGTTAAATTTTTACACGGACCGGGTGAGTACATTTTACATCAAGGACCTAAAAAAATTAAAATTGCATCGACGTCCATACATCTAGCACGAAGCACCATAAAATTAATAAAAAAAAAGAAAACAGACGGGTCAGCTCCTTCTCAAAAAAGCACCTCATCCAGCCATACTCTTCATACTACTTCCTCATTGATTATTTTTAAAATATGGCTCAATTTGGCGTCAAGCAATTCTTGGGTATGGGATCATCATTGACATAAAGTATGATGTACATATGTCCATGACCTCGGTCGTTTGGCTCAAAATCCAAAAAAATCATACACATGACAACTAAGCTTAAATTCGTTTAGATTTTACCACTTACCTTTAGGTTAAAATATTACACAGGCAGTGGGAGTACATTTTACACCAAGGACCTAAAAAGATAAAATTACATTGAGGTCCATACATCTACCAAATAGGGCCCTAAAAAGGGAACATTACATCGAGGTCCATATACATCTAGCATGAGGCACCATAAAATTAAGCAAGCAGAATAGTCGGGTCGGATCCTTCTCGAGAAAGCACCTCATCTCAAGCTATACTATTCATACTACTTCTTCTTTGATAGTTTTCAAAATATGACCAAATTTTACATGGGCGGTGGGAGTATATATTTTACACTGAGGACCTAAAAAGGAGAAAATTAAATAGAGGTCCATAGATTTACAAATAGGTCCCTAAAAAGGGGGAAATTACATTGAGGTCCATATACATATAGCACGAAGCACCATAAAATTAACCAAGGAAAACAGTTGGGTTGGATCCTTCTCGGGAAAGCACCTCATCGAGCCATACTCTTCATACTACTTCCTCTTTGATTGTTTTCAAAATATGGCCAAATTCGGTGGCATGTAAATTCTTGGATATGGGATCATCATCGACAAAAAATATGATTTACATATGGCCATGACCTTGGTCGTTCATCTTAAAATCCTAAAATTTTCATACTTGTTGATAACTAAGATTAAATTCGTTTAGATTTTACCACTCACTTTTAGGTTAAATTTTACACGGACCGGGTGAGTACATTTTACATCAAGGACTTAAAAAGGGGAAAATTGCATCGAGAACCATATATCTAGCACGAATCACCATAAAATTAAGCAAGGAAAATAGGCGGGTCAACTCCTTCTCGAAAAAGCACCTCATTGAGCCATACTCGTCATACTACTTCTTCTTTGATTATTTTCAAAATATGGCTCAATTTGGCGTCATGCAATTGTTGTATATAGGATCATCATCGACATAAAGTATGATGTACATATGGCCATGACCTCGGTCGTTCGGCTCGAAATCCAAAAATGTTCATACACATTGATAACTAAGCTTAAATTCATTTAAATTTTACCATTACCTTTAGGTTAAAATCTTACACGAGTAGTGGGAGTAAATTTTACACCAAGGACCTAATAAGGTAAAAATACATCATGGTCCATACATATACCAAATAGGGCCCTAAAAATGGAAAATTACATTGATGTCCATATACATCTAGCACGAGGCACCATAAAATTAAGCAAGGAAATTAGTTGGGTTGACTCCTTCTCGAGAAAGTACCTCATCTCAAGCCATACTCTTCATACTACTTCCTCTTTGATTGTTTTCAAAATATGACCAAATTTTACACAAGCGGTGGGAGTAAATTTTACACCGAGAACCTAGAAAGGGAAAATTAAATCGAGGTCCATAAATTTACAAATAGGTCCCTAAAAAGGGAAAATTACATCGAGGTCCATATACATCTAGCACGAAGCACCATAAAATTAACCAAGGAAAACAATCGGGTCCGCTCCTTCTCGAGAAAGCACCACATCGAGTCATACTCTTCATACTACTTCCTCTTTGATTGTTTTCAAAATATGGCCAAATTCGGTGGCATGCAATTTCTTGGATATGGGATCATCATCGACAGAAAATATGATTTACATATGGCTATGATGGTCGCTCGTCTTGAAATCCCAAAATTTTCATACTCATTGACAACTAAGATTAAACTCTTTTAGATTTTACCACTCACTTTTAGGTTAAAATTTTACACGGGCTGCGTGAGTACATTTTACATCAAGGACCTAAAAAAGTAAAATTGCATCGAGGTCCATACATCTATCATGAAGCACCATAAAATTAAGCAAGGAAAATAGACGGGTCAACTCCTTCTCGAAAAAGCACCTCATCAAGCCATACTCGTTATACTACTTCCTCTTCGATTGTTTTCAAAATATGGCTCAATTTGGCGTTATGCAATTCTTGGATATGAGATCATCATCGACATAAATTATGATGTACATATGGCCATGACCTCGGTCGTTCGGCTCGAAATCCAAAATATTCATACTTGTTGACAACTAAGCTTAAATTCTTTTAAATTTTACCAATTACTTTTAGGTTCAAATTTTACATGGGCGATGGGATTACATTTTACACCAAGGACCTAAAAAGGGAAAATTACATCATGGTTCGTACATCTACCAAAAAGGGCCCTAAAAAGGGTAAAATTACATTGAGGTCCATATACATCTAGCATGAGGCACCATAAAATTAAGCAAGGGAAATAGTCGGGTCGGCTCCTTCTCGAGAAAGCACCTCATCAAGTTATACTCTTCATACTACTTCCTCTTTGAGTGTTTTTAAAATATGGCCAAATTTTACATAGGCGATGGGAGTACATTTTACATCGAGGACCTAAAAAAGGGAAAATTAAATCGAGGTTCATACATTTACACATAATTCCCTAAAAAGGGAAAATTACATCAAGGTCCATATACATCTAGCACGAAGTACCATAAAATTAACCAGGGAAAACATTCGGGTCAGCTCCTTCTCGAGAAAGCACCTCATCGAGCCATACTCTTCATACTACTTCCTCTTTCATTGTTTTCAAAATATGGCCAAATTCGACATCATGAAAATTCTTGGATATGGGACCATCATTGACAAAAAATATGATTTACATATGGCCATGACCTTGGTAGTTCCTCTTGAAATGCTAAAATGTTCATACTCGTTGACAATTAAGATTAAATTCGTTTAGAATTTACCACTCACTTTTAGGTTAAAATTTTACACGAACCGGGTGAGTACATTTTATATCAAGGACCTATAAAAGGGAAAATTGCATCGACATCCATACATTTAGAAGGAAGCACCATAAACTTAAGAAAGGAAAACAGACAGGTCAGTCCTTCTCGAAAAAGCATCTCATCAAGCCATAGTCGCCATACTACTTCCTGTTCGATTATTTTCAACATATGGCTCAATTTGGCGTCTTGCAATTCTTGGATATGGCATCATCATCGACATAAAGTATGATCTACATATGGCCATGACCTCGGTCATTCGTCTCGAAATCCAAAAATGTTCATACTCATTGACAACTAAGATTAAATTCATTTAGATTTTACCACTTACTTTTAGGTTAAATTTTGCACGGGCGATGGGAGTAATTTTACATCAAGGACCTAAAAAGGGTAAAATTACATCGAGGTCCATACATTTAGCACAAAGTGCACTAAATTTTTTGTCAAAGTTTTCATAGCTTGACTTTTCAAAAAAATAGGCCTTAAGCCTGGGACCGAGGGAATACTAATAAAGGGGATAGAGGGTTATACCCTCTACTCCCACCATCCCCTCTTCCCACACTCACCTCTCAACTCTGAGTCATTAACCTAAGTTTCTATGATGAAACCAATGCTGAAAACTTTGTCTGCGGTGGAGATGGGGTCCTCATCAAGCTCTGCTTCGAAGCTATAGGTGGCTTGTTCGATTCCTCTGGCCGCAGCACCTTTTCTGAAGTGTCCTTTGCCTTTCGCGTGTGTGCGGTTCACGCGCAAGGTGAGGTGTCGATCGCCCTTAGGGTTTTGGTTGGCCGCGCCAGAACCCTCATTGCCCGCCGAGCAGTATTCCAAGCTTACGGCGTCGGCTTCGTCGGGCCCGAATGCTCGTGCGGCGGAAGACGTGTTCTTGTCGTCTACAGGTTGGACTCTCGTTCCCAATGTGCCAAATTTATAGTGTACGCAGCTAAACCCCTATCGGTGGCTCCACCTTCATCCGCGATTGTTCGTGCTTCTTCGGTGCATGTGGTTGGTTCTTCGTTAGTGACACCTTGTTCATCTGCTCAACCCATCTACCCCTGTGCAGCAAGTTCTCCCCCCCCAACTGCAACGAGGTTACATTTGGAGGATTGGGGCTTTAACCCAAATTCGACGTGCATCTAGTTAGATTTTGGCAACGTCTACTACATGTCCCTTATTGAACTTCTTAGTTATGTCATATTCTTTATAATTGTCTTTTGTGTTGTTCTTTATATGTCATATTCTTGATAATCGTCTTTTGTGTTGTTCTGCTTAGTTATGATATATTCTTGATGATGAAGATGCAGGGTTCTATTTTGGTACTTAGATGATTCTTTGTGCGGTTTAGGAATTTTCCATGACGCGTTGTGTTTTTTTGTATTTTTTCTGATGCATTGTGTCCTGTCTCCTCAATGTGTCATTTCGTCCATGTTGATCTGCATTCTGTTGTTTAATATTAAATGATATGACTTCTAGTTGTTCACATTATTTCAATGACCCGTCAGTTTGGATAATTCTGATTGTGCTGACACTCCTTATTAAATTTAATTACATGATGCCTTGTGTTGTTAGGGTATTTTTATGTTGTTGCATATATGCTATTTTGTCTATCCAGATAATTCATTGTGATGTTTTATCCATACAGATTATATATTGTGATGCTTAATAAATCTAATTAAATTGTATGCCTTCTTGTTGTTTAATCAATACTGTTTTGGTATTTTTGATGATGCATTGCATATATGATGTTTTGTCTATCTAGGCAATTCATTGTGCTATTTTATCCGTACAGATTATTCATTATGCTTCTTAATCAATCTAATTAAATGGTATGCCTTCTAGCTATTTAATCAATCTATTTTGAAGACCCACCGGGTTAGGTGATTCTAGTGATACATCGTGCTATTTAAGCAATTTAATTTACCTGATACCTTGTGTTGTTTAGGTAATTTTGATGGTGCAATGACGCATTGTGATCTTTAGTCAATTTATACGATGCATTGTGGTGTTTTGGTAATTAAAAAGGTCTGACACAATGGTAATTTTCATGTAGAACGGCCCAGCTTTAATGTCGAAATTAGACTACATTCTTGATCGGATTGCTCCAGCTCCAAGTGGCTATGAATATGATCTCCCCATCATACCAAGGGAGTTGAAGCTGTAGGGCAGGAGAGTGGAGGCCTTGGCAAGGGCGAGTGCTGCAAAGTCGGTCGCTAGTTCTGCCCAACCAAGAGATGCCCTAGGTCGGTCGAACACCATGGCACCGTGCATCGTCCTAGGCGCTTCTACATCCAGTTAGTCCAGCATGGCTTGTATATGCTTATCATCCTGACTTACTTCAAGCCTTACATGAAGGTACGCCCCTACCGACAGCTAGTAGTGGTCCAAGCGTGCGAGGAATGCGAGTGAATTGTCCATGCCAACCGCAACAAAGACCAGATCGTCCTTGACAAAGGATGGGCTACCTTTACTGCTTTCCATAAGTTGAAGGAGGGTGAATGCCTTATGTTCAAGGTCACTGCAGACGGGTTCAAGCTAAAAATCTATGACCGCATCACCTTCTGCCGGTAGGTGTTCGTCTGTCATGAGCACGCTGAGCTTAATTAAGGGCCTCTTTGGATCGAATGATTTTCGAAGGAATTTTTTAGGAATTCAACCCATAGGATTTTTCCATAAGGAATCAATTTGGATGAAAGAAATGATACCTCCAAAATTCGTATGGATTGCATTTTTACAACCCAATCCCATAGGAATCTCAACATCCAGTTTTTTACACTGATTTGCGTAGGATTGAGGCATTTTTCCTGTGTGTTCCGTGTGTTTCAAGCCTGCAGATTTGCTCTTTTTTGCAATTCTCTGTTTTGTACATGCTACCCTATTAAATTCCTGTGTTTTGAAATCATGTGATCTAAATAAGTCCTAAGTTCTCTTTAAATTTGTTGTTTGATCTTTTGGTGAGTATTTGTAATGATTAGGCGTCAATCCCTACGTATTTTTAATTTAATGTGACTACTACTACGAGTACTGTACTACTATTACTACTCTACATTGGATAGTTCTACAGAGTACTAGTATATTTTGCATGTGGCGGTACGAGAGATTGTAGAAGCCTGATCGCAAAATAAATAAATTGTAGAAGCCTCCAGGTTACATAATTCCACTTTAGTTTTTTGTTGCGCGGATGAAATCTTGTCCACTACTTTGACAAGACATTACTACAGACCTTTGGTGGGTCATAAAATATTTACAGCTACTTGCTCGATCGCTAGCATGGTCTGTGACAACCCCAAGATCAGGTCTAAACAAATCCCAGACCTCTGTCTGACATAAGCTTAACCTTGAGCTCGAGAATATCCAGTGAAGAATCAGTAACACATCAGTGACCGTACGACACAAAAATATTACAGCAAGCTCATAACTGAGTAGAAAACCAAATTACTACAAGCAGAGGTTACTGACCACAAACATCAAACAGCGGAAGGCAAATTATGCTATTAAGTATAGCAAACTTAACAAATGGCCTAAGAGGCCTGAAGCATAACGATGACGTCCCATTCCATAGATTCCAGGCTGCCGGCCGGGAACCCCAAGCTACTCGTCGATGTCGATGTCGTACCAAACTCATCTTCTATTGTAACACTTACTCTTCTGCAAAAGTTTCAATAAAACAAGGGTGAGTACAGGGTGTACTCCGCAAGACTTATGGCTGGTGGAGTTGTTTTGCATAAATCCATCTTTGTTTTGTAAAACAAGAGGAAGAAGAAACTCGTCTAATCAGAGTGTTTTAAAAGGGGATAAGAGAGCGACATCTCTAAAGCATTGATCGTCATCTTTTGATATCCACCAATTCATCATCATCAAACCTCATGTAGGATCACCCCCTCGTACCCAAGAGGAAGCATCCTTAAGCACACATTACTTAGCTTGCCAAGTTTTACGATTAGGTTCAAGTTCTCTATGATCTCACGTCCATTCCCAAGTCGTCCTTAACCGTGTACACGACTTTTCGAAAAAATTTAATACCCTGTAGGGGTGTACAACTTTACCCACACGCGCCGACCGACTCTTAGCGTCACTTGACACACTTCCTTGGTGTGTTGATAGAGGTTGGTCGACTGAAACATTTCCCTTGCTTTTGCCTAATCCATGAGTCACCAGAAGGGCTCCCGGCTGTGGTAGTTGGTCATACTCCCAGGCGGTCCTGGACTCTATGTACCGGGATCCAGTTCAATGCCAAGCATCCTTCACCCGGCCACGTCCTATATGCTTGCAACATTTTTCAAAACCTTTTTCCATGCGGGTGCCGCATAAATCCTCAAACTATGGACTCATGGATCAGACTAGACAAGTTGGGGTCAAGGGGGTCCCCATAAACCCCTGTGTGGCTGTACGCTCGTCTTGGTTCAAGAGGCAAGAAACTCGAGTCCTAAGGGTGGCAATTATGGTACTGCAAAAACCACAACCCTCGTGGCCTCCCATACAAGACTTAGCATGTTTAACTCATATCACCTGTCATACCATGTTCTCCTGTCCAACTAGATTCATTTGAAGCTCAGATCCATCAACCAAGTGAATCAGCAGAACCACTAAGCATGGCTAAGCACAACAGATAAAGTATCTCTAGCAGCGCTCACAAAGCCAAACCCTAGTTACGCTAGGAGCAGTGGATCAGGGGATATAGGTTCAAAGGGAACATGCATCAGATAGGATTGTTCTATCAATCGATAAAGTACTTTAGAATCGTATGCACATGGCAAGAATTGAAATACTTTGAAAGCATAGGATTCATATGTATGTGTGGGGCTTCGCTTGCCTTTGCCAGTTGATATCCAGAAAGCAGGGCTTTGGACATCTGGTACTTGACTTAATTACAGTTGATCAAGTATTGGTCTTTGAGCTTCGACGGTGTTGATCTCGGTCTTCAGTCTTGGACTTGATCTCGATTCCGATATCGTATTCTATCGGAGAAGAACCAAATACCGGAAGGGAAACAATCAACACATGGTATCGATGCAATGCTCAATCAAGTATGATTATATGACAAGTTGAATTGTACTGAAATTAAAACCCTAAACATGCTTGGTCATTTTAAATGGGTCCGAGGGGTCCAAACCCTAATTCGGAGAAATCCTAGATTCATATGAGAAGGGTACATTTAGTTCTTCTAACTAACTTGCAATTTAAGTTGTTTAACAATTCATGATTATAGCTTAAATAGGTAGATATCATTTTTCTGAACAATTTGATAAGTCATTTGTATTTTTCTGAAACCAAATAAAACAGTTATGATTTTTACATGTTCGATTTATTTCTTGAAAAACAGAAAATAATAGATACGAAATTAGTCTTTTAAATTCCCATAAAATGGCTCACTAACGTTTTTAGAAAGCAGTGAATTAGATCTTGAGTAAGTGTATTTACTACACTGACAAACAAAGACACGTCAATTGTTTGGAACATCAGGCAAAGCTGACCGTTTCCTGGGCTGTAGCTATTCACCTAAGAATCTGAACATAGACACTGAAGTATAGCTAGTAGTACTCGAGAACTAACATATTTTGACTGTTGTTGAATTCAAGAATTGATGGATTAGTTGGGCAGATGTTTGAACCACCGGAAAAGGAGTTCCATCAGAGATAAACATGCACGTACGGGATGCTTTCAGGAAGTAACCAAATCGGTACACTGATAGAATAAGAGACTCTACTTAACTTTGATTCAGAATTCAGAAACGTGTATGAATAAGAACGAATAGAACGCCACCATATAGTACAAATTAACTCCATACATTCAATAGTATTGGCTACAAAACGAGCTAGCAAACTGATTGGGTCAGGGTACAGACCACGATCACGCGCGATGTGTGGCTCTCCGGTCAGACGGTTTGTGTGCAGGTTTAGCGGAAGAAGCTCACCATGTTAACGTCGTCGTGGTTGAGGCTGGCGAGGAAGTCCGAGGCGACGCCATGGATGCCAGGAACGATGGTCGGAGGCGCGGAAGACAGGTCGATTCAGCCGCTTTTCGCACTCCCGGCTTCGATTACTTAGGGGTAGAGGAAGATGGAATCAAGGCAGATAGGATGGACTGCTCATCGAGGTTCGGCAGGGCTCGGAATGCCGGCGACTCGCAGCGGCCGCCATGGCTGGGGGTTCCGGCGAGTCAGGGAAGAAGACAAGGGTGAGGGAGAGAGAGAGTCTGAGCGAGGGGGAGGAGTGAGGAAGGCGTGCGGGGCTGGGGCTCTCCTCGGCAGGTCATCTAGTCCAGGGGCGGTGGCAGCGACGTGTAGCGCGGCGAACCAGGTGCGGGCACGCACCTACTCCAGGAAGAAGACGAAGAGGGACCTGACTATATGTAGTTAGCTTTTCCCCAATATTTCTAATTTTTAAAATTTCTGTTGTTCTAAATTATTTGAGAACTCAAATGAATTTGTAAAAAAAACATGAAACAAATCTCATGGGATTCCCAATTTACAAAGAAACTCCCCAACATTTACGTTGAAATTTTGAGACACATTTGAGAAGATTAATATAAGGAGGAAAATAGATAGGTTTATGGATGTTTTAATTTCCTATTCCTGCATTTTCAAAACTTGTCACTGTTTTGAATTATTTTGAAACCCAAACTAAATAGAAACTTTACGGAAATAGTTAGTGGCCTTCCTAATTCATTTTGGAAGGACCACATGTTTTAGTGCAACATTTTTGGAACATATTTAGAGGATTCCAAAATAGAGGGGGGAAAAAAGCCCACATTAAGGTTTTGAAATTTATTTCCTTTATGCATTTTTATTAGGAAGATAAATGATGCCCATGATGCACAATCAAATCCTAATTATCATTGAATAAAACTAGGGTTGTTACGGTGTCCTTCCCATAGTCTACTCCAAGAGACCTACGTTTTCCTTCCTACTGCAGCAGAGCATTCATCCTGCCCGATGGGTCTTTGGATGGACCGGCGAGATTGCTCAAAGGGCGGCAACGAGACCCAGACCTTGACATCTTGCTTCCACTATTCACTCTCTTCCTACTAGTACTACCTCACTCCGCCTTCGCAGAAACCATTTCCTTCCCCACTGCTCCTCCCTTGATTATTTACTTCTTCATCCACCGATGTCATAAAATAACCTGTCTCATCGGAAGAATAGCAAGATGGCGGTGGAGAAACCCCGCCGGCAGGGGGACCTGCAGGCTGGGACCGAGAAATGGGACAAGCAATGGGCCAAGGGCTCCTCCTCGTGCATGTATCCAAAGATAGGCTATCATCAGGACCAAGAGTTTGGGTAGGTGTTTGTACTTCCGTTGATTCCTGGGCTGTCTGCTCCTAGTATTGAACCATATTTCTACATCTTCTAGACCAGGTGGCTCAAGCGTCGAATTTTCCACCCCACGGGTCGATAGCATGATGGATATCTCTGACTTGTATGATGACATCATGCCCACTCTCCGTCGAAAAAAAGAGGTAGGTACTATACATGTAGTGGCATTTTTATGTTCTTCTTTCCATGCACTCCATGCATGCTCTGTTATTGATGATGGATTTTTCATGCAGGAAGTCACGGCAATAATCTCGGCCAAAGTAGATGAAATCAATAGCCATAACATCAAAAATCTGCAAAAAAACTTCGATCTCAACCTGGAGTGTGATTGCCTCCGAGCCGATCTGGCTTTTCAAAAGAGGCTCGCACGATCTTATGAGCATGACTCATCAACCCTTCGCTCTGAGTTCAGTAATTTGAAGAAGGAAGTCATAGAGCTCCGCAGCCAGCTTCTACCATTGCGGAGGCCGTCGAGGTCACACCCCGCTAAGTAAGGAAGGGAGAAGCCTTCTCATGTTGGTCGTCAAGCTCACGATTGTGGAGGTCATGCCTCCGAAGGGCAGCCACAGTGTCGCAATCACCGAAGAGACGGTGAAATGTTTAGCTTTGGAGTAGGAATTGGTAGGAAGGGAGAAGCCTTCCAGTGGCCCTTTTTTTGGTTTCTCATCCATCTTCGCATAATTATATTCCACGCTTATTCGCAATCGAATACACTCTATGGAGCTTTTTGTTAACGATAGTACTAGTTATTATCTAATTGTTTGTATAGTAGCCAACTAAATTATTATGTCCATTCTTGTTGTATTCATGGGAGGATGAGATGGTTGGCTGATAATTTTTGCACGCTCTCTTTAATGGGTCCCATGTGCTGAGTCTATCCGGTGCATCTATTTGGTTTCGATTTGACTTCACTTTTTCCTATACGGTGCACATATCTTATCATCATATTGGTTCATGCAAGATAGGGATAGAGGGAAAATAATTTTCTATTCCTCACGGGCAAATTATTTGTGTTGATTAGCGAGAGTGATCAGCGGATGGCGCAAAAAAGGGCTCTATCACTCAATCAACAAAAGAAATGGAGCTTGTGCGCACATGCATGCAACTCAGTAACTAGACTGTGATGAGATCAACGAATATACGGAGAGTATGAGTAATATGAGAAACCCGATAGAATCCACTTAATACACGATGCATGCAACTCAGTAACCAACCACTGTCATGCATGTAATCACGATGCATGCTAGTTATATAGTACGTTTTTTTGAGCTCCATACATTCACTCCTCAAAATGGAGTAACCAACTACTATCATGCACGTAATCACGATGTGCTGACATAATAGCAATAACATGCGTTATTACATTTTTTTAACTGCATGCATTTAATCCTAAAAATGGAGAACTGATACGTTGCAAACGTATCTATAATTTTTGATGCTTCATGCTTGTTTTACACCAATTGTTTTATGTTTTGCTTGCACTTCATGGAATTTTTATGCATTTTCTGGAACTAACCTATTAATAAGATACCACAGTTCCAGTTCTTGTTTTATGATGTTTTTGGTTTCAGAAAAACTAGAAAAGAAATATTCTCGGAATTGGACGAAACAAACGTTGAAGTTCCTATTTTTCCTAACACAACACGGAGTCCGAAGTAGAGGGAGAGGCGCACCCTAGGGCGGCAACACCTGGCCTAGGCGTGGCTAGGGGGGCACCGCCCTAGGGTGTGGGCCCCTTGGCGCTCCACCGACCTTACCCCTTCGCCTATATAATCCCCCCGAGACGAAAACCCTAAGGACCCAATCAGAATTCTACGAAAAATTCTATAGCCACCGCCACCATCGTCCCTAGATCGGGAGGTATCTGAAGCTCTTCCTGGAACCATGCCAAAGAGGGGAGATCATTTTGGAGGCCTTCTTCATCACCATGCCTGCCTCCGGAGTGATGTGTGAGTAGTGCATCCTTGGACTACGGGTCCATAGAAGTAGCTAGATGGTTGTTTCTCCTATTTGTGCTACCATGTTTAGATCTTGTGGGCTGCCTATCATGATCAAGATCATCTTATTATAATCCTACATGTTGTGTTGTTGGGATCCGATGAATATTGAGTATTATGTCAGATTGGTTATTGATTCTATCAGGTCTATGTTATTTGTGATCTTGCATGCTCTCTGTTGCTAGTAGTTACTTTGGCCAAGTATTTGCTTGTGACTCTAAGAGGGAGTATTTATGCTCGATAGTAGGTTCATGCCTCTAGTAATCTAGGAGAGTGACAGAAACTTCTAAGATTGTAGATGTGATGTTGCTACTAGGGAGAAAACAACAATCCTTTGTCCAAGGGCAATTGTATTGTTTACTTTACACACTTTTCTTAGTGCAATTATATGTTGCTTGCAACTTAATACCCGAGGGTTATTTGGATGATATCCCGGATGTGGATTATTAGTCATAGATGTAGTTGGATTATGGTGTATGTATCATGTTGTAATGCCCAAGTGAATCTCATAGTGATCATCATATCATGTACATGCATTGTTATGCATTCTCTATTTGTCAATTGCCCAACTGTAATTTGTTCACCCAGCCTGTTATTTATCTTATGGAGAAACACCTCTAGTGAACTATGGACCCTGGTCCATTCCTTCCCACTGATTTACCATCTATTGTTTACTGTTACTTTCTACAACTACTTTCTTCCCACTATACGTTTAATCCTTTGTTTTCAGCAAAACCAGTGAGCTTGACAACTTCATTGATAAGATGGGGCAAAGTATTTTGGTTGTGTTGTGTGCAGGTTCCACGTTGCTAACAACACCTTCGGAAGTGGTTTCTTTCTCCTACTGGTTCGATAACCTTGGTTCTATAACTGAGGGAAAACTTTGTTTCTTTTGTTTTCTGGCGCTGTTGCCGGGGAGAAAGAAGATTTCTGCAAGGGGAGTCTCTCACTACCAATCTCTTTACTTTGTTTTTGTTTTGCTTTGTTTCTTTTGTTTTGTTTGGTTTGCTTCTTTTTATCAAAAACACAAAAAAAATAGTTCCTACTTTAGTTGCTATTTTTTTGGCTTGCTTTAATCTTGCAAAAATGACTACTCTTGAAAACACTAAGTTGTGTGACTTCACTAGCACAAACAACAATGATTTCATTTGCACACCTATTGCTCCACCTATTCCTGAAGCTACTTTCTATGAAATTAAACCTGCTTTGCTGAATCTTGTTATGAAAGAGCAATTTTCTGGTGTTAGTACTGATGATGTTGTTGCTCACCTTAATAATTTTGTTGAACTTTGTGAGATGCAAAAATATAAGGATGTAGATGGAGTTATTATTAAGCTTAAATTTTTTCCTTTCTCTTTAAGAGGAAGAGCTAAAGATTGGTTGATATCTTTGCCTAAAAATAGTATTGATTCTTGGATTAAATGCAAAAATGCTTTCATTGGAAAGTATTACCCTCCTGCTAAGATTATATCCATGAGAAGTGACATAATGAAATTTAAACAATTTGATAATGAACATGTTTCTCAAGCTTGGGAAAGAATGAAATATTTTGTGAGGAATTGCCCCACTCATGGACTGACTACTTGGATGATTATCCAAACCTTTTATGCAGGACTGAATTTTTCTTCAAGAAATCGGTTGGATTCGGCTGCTGGAGGTACCTTTATGACCATCACTTTGGGTGCTGCAATAAATCTCTTGGATAATATGATGATAAATTATTCTGAATGGCACACTAAGAGAGCTCCACAAGGTAAAAAGGTAAATTCTATTGAAGAAACCTCCTCATTGAGTGATAAGATTGATATTATTATGTATATTCTTATTAGTGGAAAAGCTCATATTGATCCAAATAATATTCCTTTAGACTCTTTGGTTGCTCAAGAAGAATAAGTTGATGTGAACTTCATTAGAAGTAATAATTTTAGCAACAATTCTTATAGGAATAATTTAGGTAATAATAATTATAGGCCATATGCTCCTAATAATAGCAATAGTTATCATGGTAAATCTGGAATACCTAGTGAATAAAAGATTTTGGATGTTGAAAGATCTACTAAGAACTTCATGCAAATGCAATATGAGCAGAATAAATTATTTACTAAAACCATGGAGGAACAATCTACCATTTTGAAAAATATTAGTTGTCAACTTGAGAATTTAAACAGGGAAATTCCTGGTTTGCAAGCCAAAATTTTGAATTATGAAAATAATATTTCATATTTGTATGAAGCACAATCTTCTTTTATTAATAAAATGGATGCTAAACCTAAAACTATGGATAATCCCTTTGCTCCTACTAATGCCATTCAAGTTAGAATTGATGAAAATGTTAGGATGTTAGTTGAATTGCATGCTAGGTGGGAAAGAGAAGATGAAATTGCTAGAAATAATAGTATGACTAAAATTTGTACCATTACCACCACTTGTAATGTTGATGCTAGCAAACCTCCTACTATTAATGGTAAAATAATTGGTGTAGACAAAGTCCCCATTCCTTTTGCAACATTGCCTAAACCCACTAGAACCTTTTTCAATAAAAATGCTAAAAAAAATTGAAATATGGGAGACAATAGTTCTACTACCTTGAATGATAATATTGATTTTGGTCTTGATGGTTGCAATATTTCTGAAGTAATTATGTTCCTACAAAATCTTGCTAGAAGTCCTAATGCTAATGCTATGAATATGAATTTTACAAATCATATTACAAATGCTCTCATGAAAATTAAGGAAGAAAAATTGAAACATGAAGCTTCTATTCTTAGGAAATTAGAAGATGGTTGGCAGCCCATCATTAATATGAAAGTGAATGATTTTGATTTCAATGCTTATGTGATCTTTGTGCTAGTGTCTCTATTATGCCTAGAAAAAAATTTGATATGCTTGATTTACCACCATTGGAAGATTGTTATTGGGATGTCCATCTTGATGATAATGCTAAAATAAAACCTATGGGGAGAATTAATGATGTTCTTATTATGGTTAACAATATGTTTGCCCTCGTTCATTTCTATGTTTTGGATGTTGAATGCAATGTTTCTTGTCCTATTATTTTGGGGAGACCTTTTCTTAGAACTCTTGGTGCCATTATTGATATGAAGGAAGGCACCATTAAATATTAATTCCCACTCAAGAAAGGTATGGAAAACTTCCCTCTAAAAATAAAGAATCTATCTTTTGATTCTCTTATTAAAACAAATTTTGATGTTAATCCTTCTTCATTCGAAAATACTTAATTCTTGCTTTCTGTGCCTAGATGAAAGGCGTTAAAGAAAAGCACTCTTGGGAGATAACCCAATTTTTATTTCCATAAGTTTTTATTTTGTTGAGTCTTGGAACTTATTGCCTCTGTAATAACCTCTCCTTATCCTTTTTGTTTGGTTTTTGTGCCAAGAATAGCCTCTAATGAGAGGGAGGTAATATTTGGGGAAGTTGCTGTCCCAAAACAGATTTTTGTGCTTCACTGTAAAAAATCGTGAAAAATCCCAGAATGTCGTATTGATCTGTAATTGTTTTTGTGCATGTCCCAGGTTATTATCTAACTTTCTTTAGTTTTGCACTTTTACATTTGAGCAACAGAATATTTTATAAAAAATCGGTATTTACCTGCAGGTATGTTTTGATAGATTTCTGCCATTATTTGCATTTGCCTCTTAATCGATTTCTTTTTGAGTTCTTTTGATCACCTGAGCTTTTAAAAGGACTTGCTACAGTAGCTTATTTTTTAATGGATGTTTTACTTGAGTTGAAACTAAACCCAATGTAACATCCCAAAATTCATGAATTACAAAAGCTTGCATTCATAGCATTCTTAGCTAGCACACAAATTTTCAAATCAAAACTCAAACTAAAACCAATTTTATGCCTATCGTTTATATATCATATGAGGCTTGGTTTTATTTTTATTTTCAAAGGACCTAAGTGTAATTGAGTAAACAAGTGTGTTTGACACATGTTTGAATACTTGGATCACACTACACAAATCCAGAGGTGGTTTGAATTCAAACTCATTTGAATTTGGTTTGAATTTGGTTCCTGAAAATCCAAATAGAAATAGAAAAAGAGAAAAGAAATAGAAAAGGGCCAGCGCCACTGATTCAGCCCAGTGCCAGAACCAGCCCAACAAGCCACCCGGGGGTTTTCCCCCTTCTCTCTGTTTCTCACCGCACCCGCACCACACCCACTCGCTGACAAACACAGCCCACTGCCACATCAGCTCATTGTCCCCAAATCCCCGCGTGACGACCCGCTCCGCCGTTTCTTCCCCGTAGTGACGCTGCAAATGAATTCACTTAAATTCCGTTGATTCCTCGTGTAATTGCCGCCCCTGCTCTGGATACTAAAGAACCACCTCACCGTGGTCATTTCCCCTCACCAAGCCCCCTCTTAGCGCCCCCAGGCTGCTCGCAATCAAGCTCGCACCGCCAGTGCCCGACGCACTCTGGCGAGCTATTTCGGTGAGTTTAGAATGCCCCTTTGCCTCTCAACCACACGAGTGTGATCCTCTGGTTCTTGCGCAACTAATCATACCTCTGGTTCATCCTATACGAGCCTAGGTCGCCGTCTCCGTCAACCACCATGAGCACCCGAGGCGTCAATCATCTCCGGCGAGAAATTACAGTAAGAAATTGAGCGCCCCTTGTCTTCTAGACCAAACACCCATGTGCTCTGTGTCCTTGCGCAGCCACTGATGCGATTTTTTTGTCCTAGGGAGGCCTAGAACGTCGCTGTTGTCTCCGTCAAGCCGTGCCTGACGCCAACAAGGTTTCCGACGAGCTCTCCCGGCCACCACAGCACGCCCCTGCCCACGCCAGCAACACGTTGAGCTTCCTCGTGATCTCGCGAGTCTGGTAAGCATCAACGCAACCCCCAACCCCCCTGCAATCGCCGGAGCATCGCCGCTAGAGCGCCGCTGCTGTGCAGCCGTCTCTAGCGCCGCCATACTTTGGTCGCGTGCATCGTAGCCATGAGATCCAGATCCAGTGGCTAGGATAGATCACTTAAACGAATCGTTTTTGTTTGATCTGGACCATACAGAGTCACTTAGATCCAACGCTCCATGTTAGCCGATCCGCGCAAAGCGGTATCGACCAATCAGACACAGCCACGTGTCTGGGGTTTTGATTTAAAATCTGTTTTTATATCTATTAGAGTTTCAAACTTATAAAATTCATAAATTTTGTTCTATTTGCAAAAAATACAAATAAGATATCATTGGATTTAGAAAAATTAATCCTACACCACTGTAGGATTGAATTTGTATTTTGCTTCTGTAAAATTTGGTTTATTTGCAGAATCAAATATAGGCTTATTTTGGCCATATAAATTATTTGGGAAATGATTTTAAAGCAAAATTTAAGTTTGTTTAGACTGTAATTAGTTAGTATTGTGTTCAGTACTATTTAGTTTGATTGGATTAGTATAGAAAATTCATTCTATTGCATTTGCATGCATTCATATATTTTTGTTTGAATATTTTGAATGAGAATTTGGTGCTATCATTTTATGTGTAGATTTTGGTGCTAGTGGTGATTGTGAAGATTGTTGCTACTCCCCAAACTACCAAGGAAAGTGGTGCTTCATGTATTTATCCTATTATTTTTTGACTATGCACTAGAGATATTTTTATATAGGGCTTGCATGAAATTTTTCTAAGTATCTATATGCTATGCCATGGAGAAATCCTAGTAGTTGTAGTCTTGGTAGAATTTTCTCTAAGTTAAGATACTTGTTATGTTATCATGCTTAGCCTAGCTAGTAGCAAACAAGGGTGGATTATATACATGTTATGGAAATTTTGCTAAGTCTTTGAGTTATGTTTTTGTTTAATAAAACAACTAAGTAAATGAATCACCTGGGTGGAATGGTATGATTGGGTTATGTTGAGTGGTTACACAAGGCCCATATCTATGGTCTACCTTGTGTATCACACTTGTGAAAAGCCACCCAGGAACAAAGGGATTTGATATACTTAGTGTTTAGAAGCTTCTAGTGCAACCACATGGCAGATGGGCTCTGCCTTGATCATATAGGTTGCAATAACTTAGCCAGATGGACAGATGGTGGTAGGGTGATAGGATGGAACGCGTCCATTTGGTCTAAGGGAAGGCTTCTGAAAGATCTCGTCTCGATGCATGTCGATACTTGTGGGGAAAGTGCACCACCTCTCGAGAAGGAAAAACCTAAGTACTTAGCCATGTCCCCGGCAACGGACAAATTGAGCATCAAAGACATTGAAGCTATCAAGGATCTCCTTATCCCAATTTCTAAGTTAAAAACTTGTGGATGAACAAGGGTTAAGGTTCACCAATGTTTATTGGTGGTTCCTTGGGAGTTTTTGACAAACAAAAACTTAGTGTTTTCAACTGATAGGAAAAATCCTATTTTGAGCAAAGCAAGCCTAAGCTACACTTAGCCAAAATCATATAGATGTTAGATACTACTATTCTACTATGGTATCACTTGTCAATACATTTCCAAATGTATTGACCCATTGTGGCTATAACTTATGATGTTACAGGTTTCTCTGATGAGTATTAGGGTTATGAGTCTACACTCAACATGCTTTCCTATGGCACATGAAGGTGAAGACTTTACTTTATTTACTTATGTTGTGAACTCTTGTACTAGCCTATGGATATGGGGTTGTAAAAGACTATGTTTATCTTTGGAATGACGATGTAATAAAGACCTTTGTATCTGTGTACTTCACCTTAAACTATGGATGCTAGCATTTGATCCAGGGACTAGCATTGCAATCACAGGGACCTTTACCTTATAAAGGTGGGGTCTTACAGATGGTATCAGAGCAATGTGTTGTATGTAGGATTATGACCCTAGGATGGATTAGACTAAGAAAACCACTAAGGAAAAATGCAACTCTTTGAAAAATTCCACACTTTTCTTTTTCTTCTCGTAAACCTTTGTAATCTTCTTTCTCATCTCTATTTGTAGATGGCCACCATCAACGAAGCCTTCAAGAAGGGACCACTCATGACCATGACTTTAGAATGTGAGACGGAGTTTCCCAAAGCACTCAAAACCCTTATGGTTAGCTTAGGGATACATGGTGAGGCCGTGTACAAAGGATTCCCAGTAATGGATGAAGGAGAAGAATATTGGTGGGTGCAACTTCACTTGTACAAAAACAAGGGAGACAACCATAAAGAGTCGGGATTCTACATGGGAACCAACTCAGAAATGTATACGACATTCTTTGACTCTGCAAGAAATGCAGCTTGGAATGCTTTCAAGGAGCTTGGTGAAAGACTCAAGTGTATAATGCTCAACATTAAAAATGACCTTGAAGAGGAGAAGAAGTATACCCAAGACTTAGAGACCACCCTAAAACGTCTAAGGGAAGATATCATAGACTTAGCATATGAGTGAGAATTGTAACGTACTCCGCTAGTTGGACAACCACACTTATCATGTTTTCACAAAAAATTGTCTAAGTTATGTTAAACCTTAGTGTTTGTGGTAGACTTTGTATGCCATGACTTGTATGTTTTATGGATGATGTATGATTTTGCTTTCATTCTACTGTCTTGCTTTTCTCTTACATGTGTTGTTCTAATACTTCTCTATCTTACATTAGATGCCTAGCTTTGTGATCAGCACTGCCGAGGAGTTCAATGGAACTCGTTTTGGTTCATGCATCATGCAGTTTACTAGTGTGATCAACCTCCCACTTCCTAGTATCAAGGCACTTCAGCTCACCAAGTTTGAGAGGAAGGACCTTTGGGGATTTAGAGTCTCGCAGCCGGGACGACAGACGGAGCCACTCACGGAGGAGATTTCCTTCTAGTTGATGCACGATGACAAGGATAAGGGTCTAGATGTAGTCATGCAGGAGATACTCAGACGCCTCTACGGACGCCACTCCACCGAGCTTAGAGGACTCTACTTCCACCCATTTGGGAGACGTGACGAGGAGGGAGAGGCATTAGTGTACGAGGGCACTACTAGAGAGACGATTGAGCCAGTTCGTCTGTATCTATAGGACCTCGAGGGCCTTATTAGACACCTCGACATAGATAGGACAACGTCATGCTTAGCAATGACGAGCTCCAGGTTCAGTTGAGGGAAAAGGACAAGCTCTTCGCAGAGCAAGACGAGATCGTCAAGGAGATGGAGGCCAGATTCGAGAGCCAGGACAAGAAGTTCAAGAATCAGGAGAAAAGAGTCTAGGACAGAAACAAGAAGATCAAGGACATGAAGGCCGAGATGGAGGCCAAGGACTTTGAGCTCGAGACCCAGCAGGGAGTGATTAACAGGCTACGCTCACAGAAGAGAGCTCTTCGTGCGAAGGTCGAGGCCTTGACCACTAGTGTCGAGGAGTACAAGACAGCCGTACTTACACTTCTTGACATGGAGGTCGACATGGAGGAGTAGTGTAGACTACTCGACTATCTTTTCTCTATCATACTTTGATTATTGAGTCACAATGACCATCTAACATGTGGATGGCTTGCTTTGGTGTGTTTACTTTTTCCAAAAACTTGTTTACTTTGTCCAAACTCTATGTTATTTTGAGTTTGGTTATTGTGATGGTTGTTTTGTGATGTATTGTGCATGTTCAGCATCTATGGGTTATATGTAACATCCCAAAAGTATTGAACAATGGTTATCAAATTCCAATCACCAAAATTAGGGTTAACAAAAACTTTTGTTAATTCAAATCAATATGAATGCATGTGTGTATGTGATGATTGTATGAATGCATCAATGGACTTGTGAGATTGATCTAAATAGCAAGGAATGGTTTAAAGATGAAAACAACATCATCTAACACATTTCCAAGCAAAAACAAATCAAGAGAAATTAAAGAAACAAATCAAATAAGCAAAAGGTCATTTTTGCCAATCTTGATCACTAGGCCACTTTGAGTGTTTCTAGTCCAAGATTTCAAACAGAAACATTTCCATTTCTTTTCACCCCTTGCTAATCCAAATAAAAGTGAATCAAAGCCCACCTTTCAAACTTATAGAAACATTTGGAAACTTGATTCAAATGACAATTCAAAATTGAATCTTTATCATATGTGAAGATCACCATTTCTCAAAACGCAACCAAACCAATTCCACTTGACCTTTCCATCTAACCAAAGACTCCCTAGTATGTAACCAACACACACACCAAGTTTGACTCAAAAATTCAAATTTGAATCTCTTTCGGCCATTTCATTAAACACCTTGCAAACAGGAAACAAACAAACATCAAACACTATTAGGAGCAGTGATTTTGGCCTAACTTGTTCCCTCTCTGGTTCGCAGCAAGCTATTAGTAGATCATCTAGCCCATTTAACAAGCTTTAGCATCACTTTGAGCTTGCCATAGCCATCAATGGTGACCATGCCGAGCTCAACTTGCCACCCCTCAATCGACAGCAAGATAGGAGAAGCACCAAGCCTAGCAACCATGTCTGGGACACTCTCCACCATCCACCGCCACCCCCTGTCCAAGCCTTGAGCACTGCCAGCCCCTAGACCACACAGCCCGAGCACGCCCAGCTTCTCTGCGAGCGTGCCGAGAGCACGCTAGAGCGTCACCCGCGACACACGCCCATTGACCACGCGCCGCCCTCGCCGCGTGCAAGCATGATCGCCACCACCCCAGGAAAACCCAGACACGCCTATTCGCCGCCGTGTGACCCGTATCACCTGTGCGGCATTAAAACGACTGTCTGACCCGCTCAGAGCATCATGACGTTCCGACCATCTCGCACCTCCCCACGCCGCGCCACCATGTTGTTGAGCTTCACCAGGGAACACAGCACCGCCCCCTATCGTCGCCCATGCCTTTAGCTCGCTGTGCCGACGACCACGACGAGCTCAGCCCGCCCCCGTCGGTCCCCTTCAGGCACTATAAATAGAGGCCACCCCAGCATGAATTCTTCACACCATTTCACTCCCCTCTCTCTTAGAAGCACGCCACCTCACTCCCGTAGCAAGGCGAGCAGCGCATCGCTGGAATTTGGCCGGAGTCTACCGCGTAGGAGGAAGAAGGGAGCCGTTGATTGGAGCCGCCCCAGGAGGAGCTGACGGTAGCAGGAGGATCACTGTCGTCGACTTCGTCGTTCGCCCCTATCGCCGACCCTCGCCTGAGCCCCGATGAGCCTCCCACGACCCCACTGGCCGCGGTAGGGTTCTGTATCGCCAGCGTTGCCCGACGTGGACGATGAACCGCATCTGTAGGATTAGAGTTTGATCGTGCGGTCCACATCCCCCCATACCTCTTCGCACCCCCTGTCTCGCTGACTGGTGGGTTTGTTCACTTAAACCCATCCGCGCGTGCGGTGTGCACCGTGGGCCGGCCCAGTTAACATCCCGCGCGACCTAGTAATTCAAATTTAGGTTTATTCTTTTAGTTTCAAACTCAGTTTTGTACCCAGATTCAAAAATCAACCCAGCTCGATTCACTAAACCAAAATGCATGAAACCAAATTTGTTAGAAAGGTACTGGAATGCTTAATCCAAGCTTGTTGGATTCAAACCAATTGGATTTGTAGATCTTCTATAGTAAAAATAACACGGTAGAAGCTTTTCTGCATTCAAACATTTTTCAAAATTCAACCACAAAATATTTTGAGTTGATTCCAACTCTCAAAAATCACATTTAACCATATCTTTCAGAATATATAAAAATATACATGTTTACTTGCAGAAATAATGGTCAAGTAATAAAAGAATGCCTCATAGGACATTCTAGTCACTTTAATTAATTAAAATAAACTGGTTAAACCTTATTAAATTGTGACACTACTTTAAATCACATTCCCAAGTACTGAAATATGTGGTGATGCCACGTGTCAACATGATCCCATGTTTTAGTTGGAGAATATTAAATCTTAAGTAGTTTTTCAATGAGTAGAAATTACTTATAAAACTATTGCCTTAATCTTTGTAATGTTTGTGATGATACTAGATCATCTAGTGAAAACCTTGGTGTGATAAATAAAAGTAGTTAAGTATTGTTTGGTGATTGTGTACCTCCTATTTATTTATAGACGCTAGTACCGACCAAGGATACGAGGAGGAAGGAGGATACTACGAGGAAGAAGCCGAGGAGAACTTCAACTGTAGAGGGAGCGACCCAACCTTTATATAACATAAGGTGGTGCCCCCTGTGTTTACAATGCTAGTCCCTGGATCAATAGCTAGCATCCATAGTTTAGATGTAATATCAAGAAACAAAGGTCATAACAAAACTTTATAACCAGGAATAACATAATTTTATTACATCATGCATAGCTCATTTGGCTATTACATTACATTGCAGCGGAATAACTATAGTCATGGGGTCCTTCATCTTCAAAGTGCCACAGGCAGATGTTGGTTGTAGACTTTGTAATCCTAATCAAACAATCTTCACTAAAATCATTCAAACCTGCAACATTACAAGTTACAGCCCCAAGGGTCAATACATTTGAATTGTATTGGCAAGCTTCACTTCTATGTATAATATGAATGGATCCTATCAATACATGCATATTTGGCTAAGTAGAGTTTTAGGCTCATTTGCATAAAGCAATAATTTATCCTATCTTTTTCAAAATGGTTTTGGTCCTTTGTCAAATCTCTTTTCCAAGAATCCCTTGAACTCCTTGGTAGACACTCAAGTGTTCAAGTCCTTGTCAAAATCCCTTGAGCTCCTTGGTAACCCCAAGTGCATCAAGTTTTATAAAATCTCATGAGTTCCTTGGTAACCCCAAGTGTTCATGTTTTCATCAAAATCTCTTGAGCACCTTGGTAACCCCCAAGTGCATCAAGTTTTATAAAATCTCTTTGAATTCCTTGGTAGACACTCAAGGGCATCAAGTTTTTATTTTAGAAGTTGGAATGTCGAGATCTCCCATAGTTCAAACTTTAGTTGCTCAGTATTGTCCATAACCGGGGACACGGCTAAGTACTTAGATTTTATTATCTTCTGCAGAAGGAGTACACTTTACCCACATGTCACAATCCCATCCTTTTGCCACCAGTGGCCTACTGGATTAGTGCTCACCAAGATGGAGTACTGGCAGATTTAGAATGTGACGAAGTCTTTCCAAAAGGTCCTCCCATACACCATTGCTAGCTTGCCTTCAGCACCCATGTAGGATTCCAGGTCCCCATGTCCAGTTAACTGAAGACAGTGCATGAGTCTTCCCAATGTAGTTGACTAAGCCAGAGCCATAATAGCATGTGGTTGCACACGAAAGCCACAATTGGAGAAACATGTTCAATCTCTAAGTTTCCTAGGTGGTTTTCTTTTGGAGCACAACACAAAGTGATTCCCATAGACATGGTTCCTTTTGTTGCCACCCTCTCCAAAACTTAAAGTATCCTCCACCTAGGTGGTTCATTGAGTCCTTGTTTTATTATGTAAAACACAAGTTCTTTTCTCAACCTTTGTAAAATCTCAACATGTATCTCTCTTCAAAATATAGCATGGCTAAGCATGTAACAACTACATTGTTTTTACTAAGGAATGTATAGGGTATCCTAATAGGATTTAGCATAGCATAAGTATAGAAATTCTTTTCATGCATGTTTCAAAATCCACTAAGTATAATGAAAATAGTAGGACTTTAGATGATAGTGTAACTTGCCTTTTTGGTAGGGAAATGATGGTTCACTCCTTGATCTTGCTAGTCTCACACTTTTCTAATTTCACTACAATCAATCAAGCAAGCATAGTATCAAGTAGCATTCGAAACCATTAATCATTCAACAATTCACACACACAAAACAATGGGATCTAAATCATGCATGTAAGCATGCAAGAGATGGTTCTATTTGCAAAGATGGTCTTCACTAGGCTTCTAAACTTTGTAAGTTCCAAATTGGTCATTTTTCCAAAGTGGCAAAGTCATTTGCAAAAGGGTTTTGTCCCAAATCCATTTTTAAATCCAATCATCATTTTATGTGGTGGAAAATATTTTTATCAAGGTAACAACTTTAAGTTGTTCACCAAATGAGTTGCTATTGCAAAACTTGGTGTTTTGGGTTAGTAGGTTTGTTTCAAATCATTTTCCCAAAGCTTTTGCTCCAAAAACACTTTTTAAAATAAAACAATGGTTTTCATTTGGCTAGAAATGGCTAAGTCAAATAATCCATTTTAAATTTTACCAAATCCATTTCCAAGTCCATGGGTTGGTTCCTAGGGTCAGTAAGTTCACATCAAAACGATTTGCAAAGGTTTTAACCTTATAAACATTTTTGAAACATTTTTCTACTCTAAATAAGCACATAAAAGTATCTGCAAAAACAAATGCTCTAATGGATACTATTTGCTAAACTAAGGGCAGGGTTGGCTAGGGTTTGTTTCACTGATTCCAACGGTATCAAATTTGTAAATTTTGGATGTGTGGATCGAAAGTTACAAAGGTTTGAAATTGCAACTTAAATCTGATTTCCAAATTCTGTTTTAAACAGACCTGGCCACGCGTCGCGTTCTGGTTGGACGGTACCGGTTCGACCGGATCGGCAACGCGGTGCGTTGGATCAAATCAAATCGTGCGGTCCAGAGAACGTACCCCTTCGCGGCTTCAGCGATCTATCGCAAGCGTCGGATCGAGATCCTACGGTGCTAGTGTGTTTGACCATATGCGAGCGGCGTCGTCGGTGGCTAGCGGCGGTGACGGTCAGATAGTGGCGGCGCTGGCGAAATAGGAAGCGAGAGAGGGAGGGAGTAGGCTCACCAGATTCGCAGGAGGCTGGGGAAGTTCGTCATGTGGTCGACGGGGCAAGGGGCGCTCTAGTACAGCTGCGATTGCTCGCCGGAGTAGAGAACAATGTCGGGTGGTCCTGGTTGTGGTCGGAGTCGTTGCTGTGGGTCACGAGAAGAACAACCGAGGGTATGGTTAGACGCAGGAGATCACGGAGATGCTGTGTGCGTGAACGAGAAGAAGAGGGGCGGCCGGAAACTACCTGTGGGGTTCGTCGGAGTTGGAGCGGACGGCGACGTCGTTCAGAGCTTGTTGCATACGTTGCTCTAGGGCGCCCGCGGTGGAATGAAGAGCACATGGAGATGTGTCTGGGAGTGGAGAATCTGCTAGCGTGCTCAGGGAGGCAAGGGGCAGCGAAGCTCGGCTGGATTTCGACGAGGAAGGTCGTCGGAGACAGAGGAGCTTGGGGAAGAATTGGGGCGTCTGGGAGCGCGTTGAGATGGGGCGACAGTGGGGAAGTGGGGAGGAGACATGAGCGTTTAAGCCTGCGTGATCAAAGCGGGTAACGGTGGTCGCGTTAAGGCGAATTAAGGCCGCGAATTCATCGGCAGGAACGGTGTCGAGGGGAGGGAGAAGAGGTCGCGCGGGGTGTGGACGATGAACAGGGGAGAGTGGGGTCTACCTGGAAGTGAGAAAAGAAATGAGGGGAGGGTCCATCAGTCAGTCTCTCTGCGGGTTAAATATTAAGTGCAAAACGTTTCCTTCGGGAGAGGAAAGCTGGGCTGGTTGCTGGGCTTATTGGGCTGCTGGGTTGGGTCAGGTCCAAATCCATATTTTTTTTCTTTCCTGAATCTTTTTCTATTTCTATTTCCAATTTCTGTTTTGAAAACCAAACAACAAACCAAACAAACAAAACAAATCAAACATTCATCAAACTTTTCATTTGAATTTGGTTCTGTTTAATACATAATCCAAAGTTCAAAAATGAACTAATATTTTAAATCTTTTTAGGTTCCATTCATTAATTAAATAAAATGGACCATGGTTTATTATTCAAATAGGGTTTGATTTTATTAATAAAATCTCTATGAAATCTAAATAATTTCAAAACCAAAACACTTCAGTAGGTTTTATTTGAGGATATAAAATACTTGGAAAACTTATTTGAAATAATTTAATAAGTTTTGAGGTTTTAATTAGAATGGTAAAACCTTTTATTTAAATAAAAATTGGATATTAAATCCTTATTATTTTTATTTTAAATAAACCTTTGCTATTTGTATCAAACAAAATGTTTTTATATCAAAAGCTTGGCCAAGGTTAAATTTTGGCTGTGTAAAATAATCCTAATGTTAACATCCTACCTTTTCTTTTGGAAACTAAATCCTTTTATTTAAAAGATTCAAAATAGTAATTTCCAAAATATTTTATTTTTCCTTTGTTTAAAATGTTTATCTTTTTAAATCCCTTTAGGATTTTATTCAATCCAAATAGGTTTGAAGTTCCTATTTGAATTCAAAAAGTTTCTTCTGGCCTTGAAAATCAAACAAAGTTTTATTTTATTCATTTATTTTCACATTACAAGATTTGGAAAATCTTGGGATGTGACATCAACCACGGTTCTACACAAGGAAAGCTTAATACTACCAGTTGACTTGGCAAGCTAAAACTTGCTTGTTACTATGCCAACTAGATGCCTTAAGCATATGTGATTATACCCACTTGATGATACCCAATCCCAGTTTTACTTGAAAGCTTAATTATTTTATTTCTTTATAAAAGCTTTTAAGTGAGTTTACTTAGTGACTTGTAGATATTAGAAAGATATTTAAAGGTAGCATAAAGAGCATAAAACTTGGCCTAAGTTAGATAATCTTGATGTTATCCTGAGGCATGAGATTGAACTTAGCTAATTACCACTTGTTTACCACCCATCATTAGTGTTTACCCCCACTTGTAGATGCTAGTGCTAAGCATAAAACTTGATCACTTTAGATGGGAATACTTAGTGAAAATGGTTATGAAAACCTTATGATGAGTCATTCTACTGAAATGTTTTGACATGTGTTCTTGAACACCAGATGATTTTGATGATGAAAATGTTAAGGCATGAGCCTTAGCCCTTTATAAAACTTATGGTTGTCTGGATGCGATACCATTCCAATTTTACCGTACAACCACAATACCTAAAATTTGGGTAGGGCTTGACTGGAAATTTATATACCTTAGTATGGGTTCCCTTGCGACCAAGGTTTGAGCCGAGGCTACCTTCTGAAGATTGTCCACCTATGCAGTTCCCAAGATGACAGTTGGTCATGGTTGGGAGGCCAAACTCATAGGAGAGGTGCCTATACTAGGGCGTGTAATTGAAAGGTTAGGATTGATTATCCGCATACTGAGTATGGTGAATTCAAGATTGTTCCTGACGGATGTATCAAATGTTGTACTGAAAGTGTACTACCTCTGCAGAGTGTCAAACTATTCGAATAGCCGCGTCCGCGGTTATGGACAGTTGGAGTGGCCATACTATTCTGTCGTCAGATGTTTTCAAAATGACTTATGAAATGATTTATGACTTTGAATTGACCATAACAGGGTTGTGATATGCAATTCAAGTTCCCACTTAGGTGTTATAAAACTTTCAACTAGATTTCTTTGCTTCTGAACTTAGTTAAGGTAAACCTGGCTTTTTGCAAAACAACCCTAGAACTTAGTATCCTACTCAAAAACCACTTCACTTGTTAGTACTAGTTTGTGAGTACTTATATTGTACTCATGGCTTTGTCCCTAGCTATTCTCGTGGCCAGACTATGAAGAGGAGTATCAGGAAGACGGACAACAGGAAGTTTATGACAACTAGGATCATCTCCCATCATCAGCATTGCCTGTGACCATGAAGATGGAGTCTCGCCTACGCTATCGTTATTATTATGTTATTCCGCTTCTTGAATTTTATTAAGACTAGATCATGAGATCCTTATTTGTGTAAGACCTTATGTATGGTTTGTAATGGATGATGTACCGTGATATCCAATATGTTATGTCTCACAAAAATGGTAATCCTAGGATTGCGATGTATGGCATAACAGGCATCTGGGATTAAAAATCCGGGTGTTGACAAGTTGGTATCAGAGCCATCCTGACCATAGGAGACCCTAGTTAGAATGGACTTTTGAATCAAAAACTAGTTTCAAAACCAAGGAAGTGAGTATTTATGAAAACTTATTCTAATTCTTATCACTTAGACTCTTTCATGGAAAATCATGTTCCCCAAAAATTCTTGCAAACTTACTTAAAATTTGACACACTTGATCACTCTACTAACTTACTCATCCTATATTCTTATAGATGGACGTGAAGTATAGCAAGTTTTATCAGTTAGGGAATGGAGGAGAGCTCATCTTTGAGCGTGACTTGGACCAGCTTTCAGAGATGCTGGAGCGTCCGCACCCCGAGTTCTTCGGAGCTTAGCTCAACGATCAGGAAGGAGAGGAGTTGCAATGGCTAGTTGTTGCAAGTATCCGCGGAAATATTGAAGCCCCCACCTTAGAGGGAATTAAGTTCACCTTGAGATAGAACAACTGGCTCGATGGACTTGCCAGGGCAATGCAGGAAGCTCTTGCCCGTCTGTGTGGGCAGAGTATCAATCAAATCAAGGGTACCCACTTTGAGTTCTATCCAAGGCGTGATGTTATGGGATATCCACTGGAAGCCCCATATCACCACGAGCTGAAGAGTCAATTGGACCACCTCAGCTTCATGATGTATGACCATCAAAAGGAGTTGGACAATGCTCGCTCCTAAGCCAACCACAAGTACGCCATCGCCGCCAAGAAGATTCAGACCATTGCCATGTTAGTGAAGGATCGCTAGTCTCGACGCCGTCAGCTCGACAAGAAGGAGCGCATCGTTGCCCATCTTTGCCACAGGATCACGGACTTGGATGAGACCATCCATGAGAGGGATATGCAGCTGGAAGGGAGGGAGAATGCAGGGGAAGCCCTTCATGGAGACCCCTACTCCTACCTCAGTGACGGTGATGAATTTCTGGAGGATCAAGCCATGGACTTCTTCACCGATGAGTACGACTTCGCTTTCATTGATGAGGAGGATGATGAGGACACCGACTCTGAGGAGTAGTAGCACTTGAGCACTAGCGTTAGTGAGTTGTATTTGGTCCCACAGTATCGTAGTTTCATAGAATGGTTCTTAAAACCATTTGTTTTCCTTTGTTGTGGTGTGTGTTTGTATCGTGTGCTATGAATGAATGAATGAAAAGCAAGTTGCTAGAAAAATCTGAGTCAAACCTCAAAAACTTTTCAAAATCCTGAACCTTAGAGATTTCCCTCTTTTCTCATGATCTATTTCAATCTTCAGATGCCTCGCGGAGGAAGCACTTCATCCCCGGACCCGATGCTAGAAATCTTGCAAATGTTGATTTCGGATCACGAAGACGAAAGAGCCGAACGTCAAGCCAACTTAGCTACCCTTCAACAGATAGCTCAGATGGCCAACAACAATCAAGGCCATGGAAATCAAGACAACCATGGATCCAAGCTCAAGAATTTTCAGAACACCAACCCACCCATCTTCACTAAGTCGGAAGAGCCCCTCGATGCAGATGATTGGCTGCAAACCATGGAGAACAACCTAGAGGTTGCAGGAGTGGAAGCCAACGAGAAAGTACTATTCTCCACCCACTACCTGGCCGGATATGCAAGAGCATGGTGGAACAGCATTCGTGCCATGACAGGAGGTCAAATGATGACTTGGGAAGAGTTCAAAGTCAAGTTCAGCAGAACCCATGTGCCATCGGGTTTGATCAAGATGATGAGAGATGAATTCAGGGAACTGAAGCAAGGCAGGATGACTATAGTGGAGTACCGTGACAAATTTTTGTCATTAGCTAGGTATGCACCTGATGAGATAGACACTGAAGCCAAGAAGAAGGAGATATTCCTGAATGGTCTACACGATGAGATACAGACAGTGTTAGTCAATATCCCATTTACTAATATTGAAGATTTAGTGGATTCTGCCATGCAGATGGAAGGCAAGATCAACCAAGCTAATAATAACCACAAGTGTTGCATGATGCATCAACCAGGAACCCATCATACCCCAAAGTATCGCCCCAACCCATCTCCAGGATTTTCCCCAAGAACCAATAGACCCCCGATGAACCATCCCACCTATCCCAATCGTGGAGAAGGAAACCCAAGGCCCGGAGGAAATCACAACAACCCCAGCAACCCCAGCAATTTCAATCGTGCACCGCCCAAGTTCAACAACAATGCCGCCACCAACACCAACACTGCCCCAAGGACTGGAAGCAATGTTGTGCCTATTGCAGCAAAGGACAAGTCTCAGGTGACTTGTTATGAATGTGGAACCAAGGGTCACTATTCCAATGAGTGCCCCAAGAATACTGCCACAGCCCCCAATGCAAATGCCCCAGCTCAGCAGCAGCGTCGTGTTCAGCCTGGGAGAAGGTTTGCCCCAGGAAATTCGCTCAACCGCAACGGCCGTCTCTTTCTCATGCATGCTGAAAAAGCCCAAGAAGCGCTAGATGTCGTGTTGGGTATGTTTTCTGTTAATTTAGTACTTGCAAGAGTGTTGTTTGATTCTGGAGCATCGCACTCGTTTTTTACTGAAGAATTTGCATGCACTAGTAAGATTCAACCCACCAAATTGAAGCATGTTATGATTGTTCAAATACCTGGTTCAACCACCAAAGCTAGACAAATTTGCAAGGCCGTGCCTATCCGAATCCATGGCATAGATTTTTATGCTAATATAATAGTACTCGAAACTAAAGGTTTGGAAGTAGTACTAGGAATGAATTGGATATCGAAACATAAAGGGTTAATCAACTGTGCCAAGAAAGCCATAACCATGACCAGTACAGCCGGAATATCAGTAGAGCATGTATCTAAAACCTTGCCCCGTCAATTCAAATGCAACAAGAGTATAGCCCATCCAACCATTCACCAAGTCCGGATAGTCTGTGAATACCCCGATGTATTTCTAGATGTTTTGCCCGATATGCCCCCAGATCGGGATATCGAGTTTATCATTGAACTAATCTCTGGAACCAGACCCATAGCCCAGAGACCATATGGTATGAACCCGTCGGAATTAGTGGAGCTGAAGAAGCAACTCGATGCTATGCTGGAGATAGGATTGATCCAACCAAGTGCGTCACCATGGAGATCACCTGTCTTATTTATGGAAAAAAAGATGGAGGTAACCGTATGTGTACAGATTATCGGAAGTTGAATGGGTCACCATTAAGAACAAGTACCCACTGCCAAAGATAGAAGACATGTTTGACCAGTTGACTGGTGCCAAAGTGTTTTCTAAGATTGATCTTAGAACTGGTTATCATCAACTCAAGATTCGCGTAGAGGATATTTCAAAGATTGTCTTTACCACCAGATATGGATTATACGAGTATACTGTCATGTATTTTGGATTAACCAATGCCCCCGCTTATTTCATGAACCTCATGAATAAGATTTTTATGTACTTCCTAGATAAGTTTGTCGTTGTTTTCATCAATGACATTCTGATCTATTCCAAGAAGAACATGAGCTACACCTAAGGACCATCCTTGGAACCCTTAGAGATCATCAGCTGTATGCCAAGTTTAGCAAATGTGAATTCTGGTTACAGGAGGTAGGATTCCACGGACATATTGTATCAGTCGGAGGAATTGCCATTGACCCTACAAAGGTGAAGGATGTTGAAGATTGGCAAGCCCCAACCACTCAAACCCAAGTTCGTGCCTTTCTCGGATTAGCGGGATACTACCGCAAGTTCGTAGAAGGATTCTCGGTTATCGCAAGACCCATGACCCAATTGTTGAAGAAGGACAAGAAGTTTGAATGGACGGACAAGTTTGAAGCGAGTTTTCAAGAACTCAAGAAGAGATTGATTTCAGCCCCCATCATGTCGGATATTACGAAGCCTTTTGATGTATATTGTGACGCATCCAAGATTGGTCTCAGATGTGTGTTAATGCAAGAAGGCAAATTCATATCTTATTTGTCCCAACAACTGAAGCAGCATGAACAGAATTATCCTACCCATGACCTTGAACTAGCAGCCGTAGTTCTAGCCCTGAAGACATGGAGGCATTACCTGATGGGAAACCGTTGTGAGATTTATTCAGATCACAAGATCCTGAAGTATATATTCACTCAGAAGGAGCTGAATATGAGGCAGAGAAGATGGATAGAGCTAATCAAGGACTACGATCTGGACATTCACTATCACCCCGGTAAAGCCAATGTGGTAGCAGATGCCCTTAGCAGATTGCTATGCCCCTTGAACTCCATGATTCTGAAGGAGCAATCAAGTTTCCACAAGGAGATGGAGGATTTCAGAATAGAATTAATAAGTGAAGGATTTTTGGCTAGCATAGAACTTCAACCCACTTTGATCAGTCATATCAAGGAGGCACAGGAAGGAAATGCTAGTAATGACGGAATCAAACGTCGTATCAGTACAGGCAAAGTACCCGGATTCACTGAAGATGACGAAGGAGTTCTGTGGTACAAAGGACATCTCTGTGTACCAGCAGATTCAGAATTGAAGAAAATTATTTTGAAAGAGGCCCATGATACTCTTTATTCCATCCACCCCGGAGGAACAAAGATGTATCAGGATTTGAAGGAGCAATTTTGGTGGCATAATATGAAGAGGGAAATCGGAAGCTATATCGCCAAGTGTGATATTTGTCAGCGAGTCAAGGCGGGACATCAGAGACCCGCAGGACTGTTGCAAGCACTGCAAATTCCAGAATGGAAATGGGATTCAGTAGGAATGGACTTTATCACCGGATTTCCTACCTCTAGTAGGGGAAATGACTCTATTTGGGTCATAGTTGACAGATTGTGCAAGGTCGCCCATTTCTTACCTGTCAAGACCACTTACCAGAGTTCGAAGCTAGCAGAGTTATACATCGCTAGAATCGTCAGTTTGCACGGAGTCCCCAAGAAAATTGTGTCAGATCGAGGAACTCAGTTTACCTCGAGATTTTGGAAGAAAGTCCAGGAAGGACTGGGAACCCGACTAGATTTCAGCACAGCGTATCACCCTCACACCGATGGACAAACGGAGCGAGTAAATCAAATACTCGAAGATATGTTGAGAGCATGTGTGCTAGAGTATGGATGTAAATGGGAAGACTGTCTGCCGTTCGCAGAATTTTCTTACAACAACAGTTATCAAGCTAGTTTGCAAATGGCCCCATTTGAGTTCATGTACGGAAGAAAGTGTCGCACCCCTTTGAATTGGTCGGAAGTAGGAGAGAGTTAGATTTTTG
This sequence comes from Avena sativa, assembly GCA_916181665.1. Classification (NCBI taxonomy): domain Eukaryota; kingdom Viridiplantae; phylum Streptophyta; class Magnoliopsida; order Poales; family Poaceae; genus Avena; species Avena sativa. The sequence goes on from OV702296.1 coordinate 228,923,063, forward strand.
GACCCGACATCCTACGAGAAGCAGAAGAGAAAGTTCACAAGATCCGTGAGCACCTCAAGACCGCCCAGTCAAGACAGAAGAGATACGCCGACAAGAGACGTCGAGACCTTGCTTTCAATATCGGAGATTTTGTGTATCTTAAAGTGTCGCCTTTGAAGGGAATGCAACGTTTCTAGCTCAAAGGAAAGTTAGCCCCTAGATATATCGGACCTTTCTAGATTCTGAATTGTCGAGGAGAAGTATCGTATCAACTGGAACTGCTAGAGGAGATGTCACCAATACACAATGTGTTCCATATATCGTTACTTCGCAAATGCCTTGAAGTCCCGGAAAAGACTGAAGTTTTCAAGAACATTGATCACCGCACCATAGAGATCAACAATGACCTGACGTATCCCGAAGTACCCATCCGTATTTTTGGAGGAAACTTTCAGGACCACCAGGTCCCAAAGCATCAAGTTTCTCAAGATTCAGTGGAGTAACCACACTGAAGAACAAGCTACCTGGGAACGAGAAGATCACATCAAGACGGAGTTTCCTGATCTTTTTAAATCCTAGTTTTCTTCTTTCTTCTTTTTCAAATCTCGGGACGAGATTTTGTTTAAGGAGGGAATATTTGTAACATCCCAAAAATATTGAACAATGATTATCAGATTCCAATCACCAAAATTAGGGTTAACAAAAACTTTTGTTAATTCAAATCAATATGAATGCATGTGTGTATGTGATGATTGTATGAATGCATGAATGGACTTGTGAGATTGATCTAAATAGCAAGGAATGGTTTAAAGATGAAAACAACGTCATCTAAAACATTTCCAAGCAGAAACAAATCAAGAGAAATTAAATAAATAAATCAAATAAGCAAATGATCATTTTTGCCAATCTTGCTCACTAGGCCACTTTGAGTGTTTCTAGTCCAAGATTTCAAGCAGAAACATTTCCATTTCTTTTCACCTCTTGCTAGACCAAGTAAAAGTGAATCAAATCCCACCTTTCAAACTTACATAAACATTTGGCAACTTGATTCAAATGATAATTCAAAATTGAATCCTTATCATATGTGAAGATCACCATTTCTCAAAACCCAACCAAACAAATTCGACTTGACCTTTCCAACTAACCAGAGACTCCCTAGTATGTAGCCAACACACCCACCAAGTTTGAATCAAAAATTCAAATTTGAATCTCTATCGGCCATTTCATCAAACACCTTGCAAACAGAAACAAACATCAAACACTATTAGGAGCATTGATTTTGGCCTAACTTGTTCCCTCTCTGGTTCACGGCAAGCTATTAGTAGATCATCTACCCCATTTAACAAGCTTTAGCATCACTGTGAGCTTGCCATAGCCATCAATGGTGACCATGTCGAGCTCAACTTGCCACCCCTCAGCCGACAACAAGCTAGGAGAAGCACTATCCACCGCCACCCCCTGTCCAAGCCTCGAGCACTGCCAGCCTTGGACCACACAGCCCGAGCGCGCCCAGCTTCTCTACGAGCGTGCCAAGAGCGCGCCAGAGCGTCACCCGTGACACACGCCCAAAGACCGTGCACCGCCCTCACCGCGTGCAAGCATGATCACCACCGCCACAAGAACACCCCAGACATGCCCGTTCGCCACCGTGCGACCCGTATCACCTGTGCGCCATTAAAACGACCGTCAGATCCGCTCAGAGCACCGCGACGTTCCGACCATCTCGCACCTCCCCACGCCGCGTAACCATGCCGTTGAGCTTCACCAGGGAACATAGCACTGCCCCTATCGTCGCCCATGCCTTTAGCTCGTTGTGCCGACGACCACGACGAGCTCAGCCCGCGCCCGTCAGTCCCCTTTAGGCACTATAAATAGAGGCCACCCCAGCACGAATTCTTCACACCATCTCATTCCCCTCTCTCTCAGAAGCACCCCACCTCACTCCCGGAGCAAGGCGAGTAGCGCATCGCCGGAATTTGGCCGGAGTCTGCAACGGAGGAGGAAGAAGGGAGCCTTTGATTGGAGCCGCCCTAGGAGGAGCTGCCGGTACCAGGAGGATCGCCGTCGTCGACTTCGTCGTTCACCCCCATCGCCGACCCTCACCTGAGCCCCGGTGAGCCTCCCACGATCCCCACTGGCCGCGCTAGGGTTCTGTCTCGCCGGCGTTGCCCGACATGGACGATGAACCGCAGCCGTAGGATTAGAGTTTGATCGTGCGGTCCACATCCCCCCATACCGCTTCGCACCCCCTGTCTTGCTGACTGGTGGGGTCGTTCACTTAAACCCACCTGCGCGTGCACTGTGCACCGTAGGCCCGGCCCAGTTAACATCCTGTGTGACCCAGTAATGCAAATTTAGGTTTATTCTTTTAGTTTCAAACAAAGTTCTGTACCCAGATTCAAAAATCAACCCAGCTTGATTCACTAAACCAAAATGCATGAAACCATTTTTTTAGAAAGGTACTGGAATGCTTAATCCAAGCCCGTTGGATTCAAACCAATTGGATTTGTAGATCTTCTATAGTAAAAATAACAAGGTAGAAGCTTTTCTACATTCAAACATTTTTCAAAATTCAACCACAAAAGCTTTTGAGTTGATTCCAACTCTCAAAAATCACATTTAACCATATCTTTCAGAATATATAAAAATATAGAGGTTTACTTGAAGAAATAATGGTTAAGCAATAAAAGAATGCCTCATAGGCTATTCTAGTCACTTTAATTAATTAAAATAAAAGGGTTAAACCTTATTAAATTGTGACACCACTTTAAATCACATTCCCATGTACTAAAATATATGGTGATGACATGTGTCAACATGATCCCATGTTTTAGTTGGAGAATATTAAATCTTAAGTAGTTTTTCAATGAGTAGAAATTACTTTTCTAAAATAAAAGAAATAAAATTATTGCCTTAATCTTTTTAATGTTTGTGATGATACTAGATCATCTAGTGAAAACCTTGGTGTTATAAATAAAAGTAGTTAAGTATTGTTTGGTGATTGTGTACCTCATGTTTATTTATAGACGCTAGTACCAACCAAGGATACGAGGAGGAAGGAGGATACTACGAGGAAGAAGCCGAGGAGAACTTCAACCACTATTCTGCACAAGGCAAGCTTAATAATACCAATTGACTTGGCAAGCTAAAACTTGCTTGTTACTATGCCAACTATATGCCTTAAGAATATGTGATTATACCCACTTGATGATACCCAACCCCAGTTTTACTTGCAAGCTTAATTCTTTTATTTCTTTATCAAAGCTTTTATTTGAGTTTACTTAGTGACCTATAGATATTAGAAAGATATTTAAAGGTAGCATAAAGAGCATAAAACTTTGCCTAAGTTAGATAATCTTAATGTCATCCTGAGGCATGAGATTGAACTTAGCTAATTCCCACTTGTTTACCACCCATCATTAGTGTTTACCCCCACTTGTAGATGCTAGTGCTAGGCATAAAACTTGATCACTTTAGATGGGAATACTTGGTGAAAATGGTTATGAAAACCTTAGAATGATGAGTCATTCTACTGAAATGTTTTGACATGTGTTCTTGAACACCAGATGATTTTGATAATGAAAATGTTAAGGCATGATCCTTAGACATTTATAAAACTGATAGTTGTCTGGATGCGATACCATTCCAATTTTACCGTACAACCACAATACCTGAAATTTGGGTAGGGCTTGACTGGAAATTTATATACCTTAGTATGGGTTCCCTTGCGGCCAAGGTTTGAGCCGAGGCTATCTTCTGAAGATTATCCACCTATGCAGTTCCAAAGATGACAGTTGGTCATGGTTGGGAGGCCAAACTCATAGGAGAGGTGCCTATACTAGGGCGTGTAATTGAAAGGTTAGGATTGATTATCCTCATACTGAGTATGGGGAATTCAGGATTGTTCCTAACGGATGTATCGAATGTTGTGGTGAAAGTGTACTGCCTCTGCAGAGTGTCAAACTATTCGAATAGCCGCATCCGCGGTTATGGACAGTTGGAGTGGCCATACTGTTCTGTCGTCAGATGTTTTCAAAATGACTTATGAAATGATTTATGACTTTGAATTGACCACAATAGGGTTGTGATATGAAATTCAAGGTCCCACTTAGGTGTTATAAAACTTTAAACTAGCTTTCTTTGCTTCTGAACTTAGTTAATGTAAACCTGGATTTTTGCAAAACAACCCTAGAGCTTAATATCCTACTCAAAAACCACATCACTTGTTAGTACTAGTTTGTGAGTACTTAAAGAGTACTCATGACTTTGTCTCTGGTTATTCCCGTGGCCAGACTATGAAGAGGAGTATCAGGAAGACGGATAGAAGGAAGGTTACGACAACTGGGATCATCTCCCATCGTCAGCATTGCCTGTGACCATGAAGATGGAGTCTCGCCTACGCTATCGTTATTGTTACGTTATTCCGCTGCTTGAATTGTATTAAGACTAGATCATGAGATCCTTATTTGTGTAAGACCTTATGTATGGTTTGTAATGGATGATGTAATGTGATATCCAATTTGTTATGTCTCACAAAAATGGTAATCCTGGGATTGCGATGTATGGCATAACAGGCATCTGGGATTAACAATTCGGGTGTTGACATTATATCTCATTCCTTATCCTTATTGAAACCACAGATGCCTCCCTGTCGTGCCAACCCCGACCCAAACAACAACAATAACGTCACCCCCGAGATGCAGCAGTTGATGACAGCCCAAGCTCAACTGATGCAGATGATGACTCAGTTCATTCAAAATCAGAATCAGAACAACAACAACAACAACAATCCAGATTCTTGAGGTTGAGGCCAGCCAAGTTCTCAGGAACAACTGATCCAATGGTAGCCAATGACTGGTTACGTTCCGTGAACAAGGACTTAGTCACTGTTGGCTGCACCAACAAGGAATTGGTCAGATTCGTAGCACATCTGCTCGAAGGACCAGCAGCAACCTGGTGGGATAACTTTCAGATCACCACTCCCCTTGAGGATGTGACATGGGCTATCTTTGAGGATGGTTTCTGCACTGCCCACATCTCATCAGGAGTGATGAACCTAAAGAAGAAAGAGTTCCACAATCTAAAACAGCGTCACTGCAGTGTGGCTGAGTACATTGAGGAGTTCAACAATCTGGCGCGCTATGCACTGGATGAAGTTGATACTGATGCCAAGAGGAAGGAGAAGTTCCTCGAAGGATTAAATGATGAATTGAACCTGCAGCTATCTGCTGCCTATGTCCCAACTTATAAATCACTATGTGACAAGGCCACCATCTTGGAAAACAAGATGAAACAGGTTGAGGGCAGGAAGAGGAAACATAACTTTGATAAGCACAGCTGGGGATCATCTCACAAGCGTTCCCATAATGATGATAGTGGAAGTTCTGGATTCCACAAGCATGGGAAGTACAACAGCCACCACAACCGTCATCATGACAACAAGCACCATCGCAGTCATGATAATGAAAAGTATAAGAACCACAAGAGTGGACACAAGAGCCACCACAGTGGAAGTGGTAATGGGAGTCAGCTTGTAAAGAAAGATCTCAGACAGGTTGAGTGTTTCAAGTGTAAGAAGATGGGGCACTATGCAAATGAATGCCCAGAAAAGAAAGTTGAAGGAGCCAACAAACCCAGCCCTTTCCAGAAGGGACAAGTGAACCACATCAATGTGGAAGAAACATATGAAGAGTCTGATGTTGTGGCTGGTAAGTTCAAGCTCAATTCTTTTCCAACACTTGTTATTTTTGATACTGGCGCATCGCATTCATTCATATCAAGAGCATTTGTTGATAAAAATGGACTTCCAACTGAAACTATTGGGTATCCTATAAAAGTAAGCTTTCCCGGTGGAGATATAATAGTGAACTTTGGATGTCATGATCTAGTAATAGAGTTTGGAAAGTATAAGTTTCCAGTTAGTTTGATAATCCTAGATTCCCAAGGGTTGGATGTAATTTTGGGAATGGATTGGATGACTAAATATGAGGGAGTACTAGAATGTGCCAATCGTACAGTCACACTCACAACCCTAGATCAGAAAAGGATTAGGTTCAAGTCTAACTTTAAATCTAAAGGGAGTAAGTTGAATTCTCTTAAGGGGGTTAGCACAGACAGTGTGCTAATTGTGAGGGAGTATTCGGATGTGTTTCTAGGGGAATTGCCTAGATTGCCACCAGATAGAGATGTGGAGTTTCTGATTGACTTGTTACCAGGATCTGGACCAATAGCAAAGAGACTCTACAAGATGTCAGTTGATGAGTTAAAAGAACTCAAGAAACGGCTTGGAGAACAGTTGCAGAAAGGATTTATCCAACCAAGTTCTTCATCTTGGGGTGCACCAGTTCTGTTTGTTGAAAAGAAGGATAAAAGTCAAAGGTTGTGCATAGACTATCGTTCACTCAATGAAGTGACCATCAAATACAAATATCCTTTGCCAATAATCAACGATCTATTTGATCAGCTAGAAGGAGCCCGTGTGTTCTCAAATATTGATCTCTGATCAGGCTATTTTCAGCTTAAGATTAGAGAGCAAGATATACCTAAGACTACTTTCACCACTAGGTATGGATTGTATGAGTACACTATGATGCCATTTGGTTTGACAAATGCACCAGTCTATTTCATGAATATGATGAACAAGGTGTTCATGGAATTTCTTGACAAGTTTGTTGTCGTATTCATCGATAACATTTTGATCTATTCCAAGAGCAAAGAAGAGCATGAAGACCATTTGCGTTTGATACTTGAGAAGCTCAGGGAGCACAAACTATATGCCAAGTTCAGTAACTGTGAATTCTGGTTGAATGAAGTCGGATTTATCGAACATATTGTGTCAAGAGAAGGTATAGCTGTCGATCCCGCAAAGGTGTCAGTTGTAACTGAGTGGGAATCTCCCAAGTCAGTGAAAGAAGTTTGAAGTTTCCTTGGCTTGGCAGGATACTATAGAAGATTCATTGAGAATTTCTCAAAGGTAGCTAAGCTAATGACGGAGTTACTCAAGAAAGAAAAGAAGTTTGACTGGACTGAAGGTTGTGAACTCAGTTTCCAAGAATTGAAGAAGAGACTAGTGACAACACCAGTTTTATGTCTGCCAGATTTGGAGAAGGATTTCCAATCTTATTGTGATGCATCTCATCAAGGATTGGGTGGAGTCTTGATGCATGAAGGGAAGGTTGTGGCTTATGCCTCGAGACAACTCAAAACTCATGAAGTGAATTACCCTACTCATGACTTAGAGTTAGCCTCTGTTGTCCATGCACTCAAAACATGGAGACATTATCTTTTAGGAAAGCGTTGTGAAGTGTTCACAGATCACAAAAGTTTGAAGTATATTTTCACTCAGAAGGAAATCAATATGAGATAAATAAGATGGATATAACTCATCAAGGACTATGAATTGAGTTTGCAATACCACCTCGGTAAAGCAAATGTGGTAGCGGATGATTTAAGTCGTAAAGTTTATGCGAATGGCCTTACTAAGGTAGAATTGCCAGATGATCTGTGTGCCCAATTCAAAGATCTCAGATTGGAGATAGTCCCTGAAGGACATCTCATGTCATTGGATGTTCAACCCACATTGTTGGACAAGATCAAAGAATCCAAAAGTTGGACAAGGAAATTTAAGAGATTAAAGGAAAAATTAGCAAAGGGAAAGCTAAAGGATTCCATGAAGACGAATAGGGTACTTTATGGTATGGAAAACGTATTTGTATTCCGCAAGATCCGAAGCTTCGAAAACTGATTCTGCAAGAAGCACACAACTCACCATATTCCATTCATCCAGGTAACACCAAAATGTATATGGATGTGAAAGAAAGATTTTGGTGGAACAACCTCAAGAAAGATATTGCAGAGCATATTGCCTTGTGTGATGTGTGTAGTCGAGTGAAGGCGGAACATCAGAAACCGGCAGGGTTATTACAACCAATACCCATTCCTGATTGGAAGTGGGATAAGATTGGTATGGATTTCATCACCGGACTGCCAAGGACTAGATATGGATATGATTCCATTTGGGTGGTGTAAGATCCCTCCTTTGTAAAGGAAAGGATCCCTGTGATTGCAATGCTAGTCCCTGGATCAATGCTAGCATCCACAGTTTAAGATGAAGTACACAGAAACAAAGGTCATTATTACAAGTCATTCCAGAGACAAACATAGTCTTTTACAACTCCATGGACACAGGCCTAATACAAGAGTTTAAATAAGTAATAAGATAATTAAGTCTTCATCTTCATGTGCCACAGGCAAGCATGTTGAGTGTAGACTCATGACTCCTAATCATCATCAGAATAACCTGCAACATCACAAGTTACAGCCACAGTGGGTCAATACATTGGAATAGTATTGGCAAGTGATACCTTAGTATAATACTGGTGGACTAGATACTATATGCATTTTGGCTAAGTGAAGCTTAGGCTTGCTTTGCTCAAAATAGCTTTTACCTATTAGTTGAAATCACTAAGTTTTTCCTTGTCAAAAACTTTCCCAAGGAACCTTCAATAGACATTGGGGTCCTTCACCCTTGTTCAACCACAAGTTTTTACTTAGAAAATTGGGATGAGGAGATTCTTGATAGCTTCCATGTCTTGATGCTCAAGTTGTCCAATACCAAGGACATGGCTAAGTACTTAGATTCTTCCATCTGCAGAGGTTGTGCACTTTCCCCACAAGACTTGATTTTCACCAAGATAGGACCTTTCAGAAGCCTTCCCTTAGACCAAATGGACGCGTTCCAACCTATCATCCCACTACCACCAACTTTCCAAATGGCTAAGTTATTGCAACCTATGTGATCCAGGCAGAGCCCATATTGCCAAGTGGCTGCACTAGAAGCTTCTTAACATTTGGCCTCTCAAATACCTTTGTTCCTGGGTGGCTTTCCACAAGTGAGATACACAAGGTAAACCATAGAAATGGGCCTTGTGTAACCACTCAACATAAACAATTCCTTCCATTCCACCCAGGTGTTTCATTCACTTAGTTGTTTTATTAAGCAAAACACAAGTCCAAAGACTTACAAATATTTTATCATAGCATGAATATTTCACCACCCTTGGTTGCTACTAGATAGGCTAAGCATGGCATAGATAAGCATCTTAACTTAGAAATTTTCTAGCAATTCTACAACTACTAGGATTTCCCAAGCATAGCATATAGATCAAAATATAAATCCATGCAAGACTAGCAAAATATTTCTAATGCATAGTTGAAAAACATAGAAATAAATCATGAAGCACCACTTGCCTTGGTAATTTGGAGAGTATATACAATCCTCACAATCACAATCACTATTTGCACCAAAATCTACACATAAAATGATAGCACCAAATCACATGCAAAATAAATACAAGCAAAAATATATGGATGCATGCAGTATGATATGTGATGATTTTATATAATCAACAAGACAAGTGCATAGTACTGATTCATAAACAAGTTCAAAACTTGCCAAACAAACTTTATTTGAACATTAAAACATTTCTCAAATAATTATTATATCCAAATTATGCCTACACATGTTTCTGCAAAAACACCCATTTTAACAGAAGTAAAACATTAAACACATTGCATAAATGGAAAAGGCTTTCTCTCCTGATTCCATTGATATAAAATTTGTCAAATTTGGACGTGGGAATCAAAAGTTATGAATTAAACAAGTTTAAATATCAAAATAGATCAAAATCTGATTTTAAATCAAAGAACTGGCCACGTGGCAGCATCTGATTGGACGATACCGCTTCGCACCGGATCACGCTCGTGCGCCGTTAGATCTAACTAAACATGCACAGCTCAGATCTAAACTTACCCCTTCGTTAAGTGATCTATCCTATGCGTTAGATCTAGATCCTACGGTTCTCGATCGACCTACCAAAGACTGGCGGCGCGCGGCGACGGTGAGCGGCGGCGCGCTCTGTCTACGGCGGCACGGTGGCTACAGAGGGGGTTGGGGTCGTCGGAGAGGCTTACCAGACTCGCGGTGATGTGCTGAAGCTCAACGTGGCGGTGGCTTGTCAAGGGGCGCCCAGAGGTGGTCGCTGGAGCTCGTAGGAGTTGTGCACGGCGTCGGGTCCTTGCAGACGGAGTTGTTGCCGATGCTCTGGATCTTCCTAGCACAAACCAGAGGCATCAGTATCTGCGCAAGGACAAGGCGAACCTAGTCGTATGCAAGAGGGGTCAAGGGGCGCTCAGTATGTACCGTAATCGATCGCCGGAGTTGCGCCGAGCTTCGGTTGCTTCCAGTGGGGGACGGTGACGATGTTCTAGGATGATACAGAGAGAAATAAATGCATGAGAAGATGTACAGGGACATGTAGAACATGCTCATATGAAGCAGAGACAAAGGGGTGGACGAGGCTCGCCGGAATTGGTCGCCGGAGGTCGTCGGTGCTGCGGCGGTGTGGGCACGATTACGGGCAGCCTGGTGGCGTGGAGTCTATGCTAAGTGAGGGTAAATGAGCGGCGAGGGGAGGGGTTTAAGTAGGCAGCAGCGCGACAGGAAACGTTCGCAGAATCAAGGCTAATTACGCCGCGCCATTATCGGCATCAACGGCAGCGGCGACGTGGTCTGCGGGCAGGATTTTGGGGATGACGGAGTGACGTGGCTGCAGGGTCCACTTGTCAGCGAGAGGGTATGCACGAACACGATGAGAAACAGAGGGAGGGGGGAAACCCAGGTGGGCTGGTTGCTGGGCTGGTTTCGCTGTTGGGCCAAAAGCCTGGCGTCGGCCCTTTTCTTTTTCTTTACTCCTTTTCTATTTCTGTTTTAATTTTCTAGATCCATTTTCAAATAAATTCAAAGGCCATTTGAATTCAAATCTTTTCTGGGTTTTTGTAGAGTGTAGCACTCACATTTTTGGGCATAAAATCATGTGGTCTCCCTGTATTAGCTTGGTCCTTTTGTTCAAACAAAATAAACAGTGACATAGCACATGATTTGAACAAGTTTTGAAAATGGTTTTAAATTCATATTTGTTTTGTAAATCTTGGTTTAAGCATTAGCAATCAAGCAAAACATTTTGAGAGCAACAAGGTTTGGTTTTGAACAAATAATATACCATTGGAGAGTAGCATTTGATTAATGTTGGATCACATAAAATCATAGCTCCCAAGTTTTGCTTTCTTTCAAAATGAGTTTGAATTTGATCCCTAAATGATATGCATGCAAGCATGATATGAAATCTTTTAAAACATGATTTTAGGGATGTTACTGGTGGTGGTAGATCGCCTAACTAAAGTGGCTCATTTCATACCTATGAAGACAACCTATACAAGTACTAAGTTAGCCAAGATTTATATGAATAGGATTGTATGTCTGCATGGAGTACCCAAGAGTATTGTGTCGGATAGAGGAACTCAATTCACCTCACATTTTTGGTGACAGTTGCATGAGTCACTAGGAACAAGGTTAGAGTTCAGCACAACTTTTCACCCCCAGACTGATGAACGGACAGAAAGGACCAATCAGATTTTGGAGGATATGCTGAGGGATTGTGCCCTAGACTATGGGGCTAGTTGGGATGAAAGTCTGCCTTACGCAGAATTTTCTTACAATAAAATCTATCAAGCCAGCATTGAGATGGCACCGTTTGAATTTCTCTACGGAAGAAAGTGTACTACCCCATTACTATGGAGTGGTGTTGGAGAAAGAAATTTGTTCGGGCCAGAATTAATCAAAGAAGCAGAAGAGAAAGTCAAATTGGTAAAGGACAGATTAAAGATAGCATAGTCCCAAAGAAGAGTACGCAGATCCAAAACATAGAGAATTCACCTATGAGGTAGGTGATAGAGCTTATCTTAGAGTCTCACCACTTCGTGGTGTGAAAAGATTTGGAGTCAAAGGAAAATTGGCACCAAGGTATGTTGGACCATTCAAGATCTTGAGCCGCAAAGGAGAAGTGGCTTATGAGATTGAACTTCTTGAATCACTGTCAACAGTTCAGAATGTGTTTCATGTGAGTCAGTTGAAGAAATGCCATCCGGAGATGGAAGAAACTTCTTTGAAGGATACTATACCTTTGGAAGAGGTTCAATTGGAGAGTGATCTCACCTATGAGGAGAAACCTATCAGGATTCTTGAAACCGCAGAAAGAGTTACTCGTACCAAAACTATCAAGTTCTGCAAGGTTCAGTAGAACCATCATTCCGAAGAGGAAGCAACTTGGGAAAGAGAAGATGACCTTCGAAAAGACCACCCACACCTATTTGCTAGCCAATCCGAATCTCGAGGGCAAGATTCACCTTAAGGGGCTTAGATTTGTAACATCGCAAAATTCATGAATTAAAAAATCTTGCATTTCATACTTGCATTCATAGCATTCTTAGCTAGCATAAAAAATTTCAAATCAAAACTCAAACTAATACCAATTTTATGCCTATGGTTTATATATCATATGAGGCTTGGTTTTATTTTTAATTTCAAAGGACCTAAGTGTAACTGAGTAAACAGGTGTGTTTGACACATGTTTGAATACTTGGATCACACTACAAAAATACAGAGGTGGTTTGAATTCAAACTCATTTGAATTTAGTTTGAATTTGGTTCATGAAAATCCAAATAGAAATAGAAAAAGAGAAAAGAAATAGAAAAGGGCCAGCGCCACTGATTCGGCCCAGTGCCAAAACCAGCCCAACAAGCCACCCGGGGTTTTCGCCCTTCTCTCTATTTCTCACCGCACCCGCGCCACACCCACTCGCTGACAAACACGGACGATTGCCACATCAGCTCATCGTCCCCAAATCCCCGCGCGACGACCCGCTCGCCGTTTCTTCTCCGCAGTGATGCCGCAAATAAATTCACTTAAATTCTGTTGATTCCTCGCGTAATTGCCAACCCTGCTCCGGCTACTAAAGCACCACCTCACCACGGTCATTTCCCCTCACCAAACCCCATCTTAGCGGCCCTAGGCTGCACGCAATCAAGCTCACACCGCCGCTGCCCGACGCACTCCGGCGAGCTATTCCGGTGAGTTTAGAGCGCCTCTTTGCCTCTCGACCACACGAGTGTGATCCTATGGTTCTTGCGCAACTAATCATACCTCTGGTTTGTCCTATACTGGCCCAGGTCGCCGTCTCCGTCAACCACCGTGAGCACCCGAGGCGTCAATCATCTCCGGCGAGAAATTACGGTAAGAAATCGAGCGCCCCTTGTCTTCTAGACCAAACACCCATGTGCGCCGTGTCCTTGCGCAGCCACTGATGCTATTTGTTTTTCCTAGGGATGCCTAGAACGTCGCCGTCGTCTCAGTCAAGCCGTGCCTGATGCCAGCAAGGTTTCCGACGAGCTCTTCCGGCCACCACAGCACGCCCCTACCCACACCAGCAACACATTGAGCTTCCTCATGATCTCGCGAGTCTGGTAAGCATCACCGCAACCACCAACCCCCTCTGCTGCAATCGCCAGAGAGTTGCTTCCAGAGCGCCACGCCGCGCAGCCGTCGCTAGCGCCCGCCAGACTTTGGTCGCGTGCATCGTAGCCGTTAGATCCAGATCCAGTGGCTAGGATAGATCACTTAAACGAATCATTTTTGTTTGATCTGAACCGTACAAAGTCACTTAGATCCAACGCTCCATGTTAGTCAATCCACGCGAAGCGGTATCGACCAATCAGACACAGCCACGTGTCTGGGGTTTTGATTTAAAATCTGTTTTTATATCTATTAGAGTTTCAAACTTATAAAATTTATAAATTTTGTTTTGTTTATCCAAAAAATGCAAATAAGATATCATTGGATTCAGAAAAATGAATCCTACACCACTGTAGGCTTGAATTTGTATTTTGCTTCTGAAAAATTTGGTTTACTTACAGAATCAAATATAGGCTTATTTTGGCCATATAATTTATTTGGGAAATGATTTTAAAGCAAAATTTAAGTTTGTTTAGACTGTAATTAGTTAGTATTGTGTTCAGTACTGTTTAGTTTTATTGGCTTAGTATAGAAAATTCATTCTATTGCATTTTCATGCATTCATATATTTTTGTTTGAATATTTTGAATGAGAATTTGGTGCTATCATTTTATGTGTAGATTTTGGTGCTAGTGGTGATTGTGATTGTGAAGATTGTTTCTACTCCCCAAACTACCAAGGCAAGTGGTGCTTCATGTATTTATCCTATTATTTTTTAACTATGCATTAGAGATTTTGTATAGGGCTTGCATGAAATTTTGCTAAGTATCTATATGCTATGCCATGGGGAAATCCTAGTAGTTGTAGTCTTGGTAGAATTTTCTCTAAGTTAAGATACTTGTTATGTTATCATGCTTAGCATAGCTAGTAGAAAACAAGGGTGGATTATATACATTCTATGGAAATTTTGCTAAGTCTTTGACTTATGTTTTTGCTTAATAAAACAACTAAGTGAATGAATCACCTCGGTGGAATGGTATGATTGGGTTATGTTGAGTGGTTACACAAGGACCATATCTATGGTCTACCTTGTGTATCACACTTGTGGAAAGCCACCCAGGAACAAAGGGATTTGAGATACTTAGTGTTTAGAAGCTTCTAGTGCAACCACATGGCATATGGGCTCTGCCTTGATCATATAGGTTGCAATAACTTAGCCAGATGGACAGATGGTGCTAGGGTGATAGGATGGAACACGTCCATTTGGTCTAAGGGAAGGCTTCTGGAATATCTCGTCTCGATGCATGTCGAGTCTTGTGGGGAAAGTGCACCACCTCTCGAGAAGGAAAAAACCTAAGTACTTAGCCGTGTCCTTGGCAACGGACAAATTGAGCATCAAAGACATTGAAGCTATCAAGGATATCCTCAATCCAATTTCTAAGGTAAAAACTTGTGGATGAACAAGTGTTAAGGTTCACCAATGTTTATTGGTGGTTCCATGGGAGTTTTTTACAAACAAAAACTTAGTGTTTTCAACTGATAGGAAAAACCCTATTTTGAGCAAAGCAAGCCTAAGCTACACTTAGCCAAAACCATATAGATGTTAGATACTACTATTCTACTATGGTATCACTTGCCAATACAATTCCAAATGTATTGACCCACTGTGGTTGTAACTTATGATGTTGTAGGTTACTCTGATGAGGATTAGGGTTATGAGTCTACACTCAACATGCTTGCCTATGGCACATGAAGATGAAGACTTTACTTTATTTACTTATGTTGTGAACTCTTGTACTAGCCTATGGCTATGGGGTTGTAAAATACTATGTTTATATCTGGAATGATGATGTAATAAAGTCGTTTGTATCTGTGTACTTCATCTTAAACTATGGATGCTAGCATTTGATCCAGGGACTAGCATTGCAATCACAGGGACCTTTACCTTATAAAGGTGGGGTCTTACACCCAAAGGTTTATTATCTTGCATACACTAATGTTGCTAATGAAGATTGTGCCAAGTTTTGTATGAAGGAAGTTTTCAAGTGTACGGAGAGAATGATATGATGATATGAAGTATGGACAAAATCTCAAGCTTGGGGATGCCACCTGTGTCACCCCAAGAAACATTCAAGTGGTAAAAGCGTAAAATCTTGGGTATGCCCAAGGCATCCCCTTCTTCATCAACAAAAATCTCAGGTCTTCTTTCAAGACACTATATTTTAATTGCTTCATGCACTATGTGTTGTTCTTGGAGCGTCTTTGTTTTGTTTTTATTTTTGTTTTGCTATGTTTGCTACAATAAGTTGCTTGGATCCCAACACACCTCTTTTGGAGAAGTCACACCCCATTCTTTATTTCCTAGAACACTCTAGCTTTCACTCTTATTATTCTACGTGTGTTCACTTTTGCTAGCACTGTGTTTAGCTTTAGTTTTCTTCTTCTTTTTCTTAGAACTTTTTAGTTCTTCTTTGAAGATAGGTGATACAAGCTCTATGGTATTTATTGATTATTATCTTTGTGAGTTGGTTCAAATAAGTTGATTGGTGTTTGAAAAGAGTAGAATGGTTCATGCTTATGGTGGTACAAAAAGAAGTTTGTTTTGACTATGGCTTAGACTTTATCTTATCATGTTAGATGTTGCTTTGACCATATGCTTAGTGATTATTTTTGTAGCATGACTTGTTTCAAACAATTGATATTGCTTAATGTGCCCTGAAAGAATCATGCGTTGTTTTAGCATACAAAATCATAATATTGTGGTATTCTCCTTTGATGCTTTATTTCGGTTGACTTGCCACATGCTTACACCATGTTATGACTATGAACCAGTCACCTTAGCCTTTATGATCATATAGTTTTTCACTTGTGATATCATTTTATGCTTTGATTAATAATGTTTTGTCGCTCTGCATGATTATGGCCATTATTGCTCTCTTAGTTGGTCGCTCCTAGTCTTTTGCTAGCCTCCACATGTACTGAGTATGAGCTCTACTCGTACATCCAACTCCCACGAAACCAAGTTATTCCCAAAGAGTCCACTATAAACTCCTATGCATGGTGTGTTACACCATTCCAAGTTGTAACATCCCAAAAATGTGGAACAATGGTTATCAAATTCCAATCACCAAAATTAGGGTTAACAAAAACTTTTGTTAATTCAATCATATGAATGCATGTGTGTATGTGATAATTGTGTGAATGGACTTGTGAGATTGATATAAATAGCAAGGAATGGTTTAAAGATGAAAACAACATCATCTAAAACATTTCCAAGCAGAAACAAATCAAGAGAAAATCAAAAACATAACAAATAAAGCAAATGGTCATTTTTGCCAATCTTGCTCACTAGGCCACTTTGAGTGTATCTAGTCCAAGATTTCAAACAGAAACATTTCCATTTATTTTCACCCCTTGCTAGACCAAGTAAAAGTGAATCAAATCCCACCTCTCAAACTTGCAGAAACTTTTGGCAACTTGAATCAAATGACATTTCAAAATTGAATCTTTAACACATGTGAAGATCACCCATTTTCAAAACCCAACCAAACCAGTGCACCTTGACCAATCCAATCAACCAGAGACTCCCTAGTATGTAACTATCACACCCACAAAGTTTGAATCAAAAATTCAAATTTGAATCTCTTTCGGCCATTTCATCAAACACCTTGCAATCACCAAACACACTATTGTGAGCAGTGATCAGTGCCTAACTTATTCCCTATCTAGCTCACACTACACCCTTAGTAGATCAACTAGCTCAATTAACCCCTCTAGCTCACTGTAAAACCGACCATGCCATCAGTGGCAAGCATGCCGAGAGCACCATTGCCACCCCAATGTCGCCAGCCAGCTAGAAGCTTCTCTAGCCTCGCCAACCTTGTCTGGGACACTCTCCACCGTCCACCGCCACCCCTTGTCCAAGCCTCGAGCATTGCCATCCCCTGGACCACACAGCCCGAGCATGCCCAGCCTCTCTGCGAGCAAGCCGAGAGCGCGCCAGCATGCCTCCTGCGACACACGCCCATAGATCGTGTGCCGCCCTTGCCACGTGCAAGCAGGATCGCCACCACCCCAGGAACACCCTAGACAAGCCCGTTCGCCGCCGCGCGACCCGTAGCCATGGTGCGCCATTAAAATTGCCGTTGGACCCGCTCAGACCACCGCGACGTTCCGACCGTTCCGCACCGCCCCACGCCGCGTGACCATACTGTTGAGCTTCGCCAGGGAACACAACACCGTCCCTTACCTTTGCCCATGCCAGTAGCTCGATGTGATGACGACCATGCCGAGCTCAGCCCATGCCCGTCGGTCCCCTTTTGGCACTATAAATAGACGCCACCCCCGCTTGATTTCTTCACACCACCTCACTCCCCTCTCTCTCAGAAGCACCCCACCTCACTCCCGGAGCAAGGCGATCAGCACATCGCTGGAATTTGGCCGGAGTCTGCCGCGGAGGAGGAAGAAAGGAGCCAGCGATTGGAGTCATCCCAGGAGAAGCTGCCGGTACCAAGAGGATCGACTTTGTTGTTTGCCCCCATCTCCGACCTCGCCTGAGCCCCGGTGAGCCTCCCACGACCCCCACTGGTCGCGCTAGGGTTCTGTCTCGCCGGCGTTGCCCGACGTGGACGATAAACCACAGCCTTTGGATTAGAGTTAGATCATGCGGTCCACATCCCCCCATACCGCTTCGCACCCCCTGTCTCGCTGACTGATGGGGTCATTCACTTAAACACACTCGCACGTGCACTGTGCACCGTGGGCCGGCCTAGTTAACATCCCGCGCGATCCAGTAATTCAAATTTAGGTTTATTCTTTTAGTTTCAATCTGTACCTAGATTGAAAAATCAACCCAGCTCAATTCACTGAACCAAAGTGCATGAAACCAACTTTGTTAGGAAGGTACTAGAATCCTTAATCCAAGCCCGTTGGATTCAAACCAATTAGATTTGTAGATCACCTATGGTAAAAATAACAAGGCAGAAGCTTTTCTGCATTCAAACATTTTTTAAAATTCAACCATGAAAGCTTTTGAGTTGATTCCAACTCCCAAAAATCACATTTAACAAGACCTTTCTGAATATATAAAAATATATAGGTTTACTTGCAGAAATAATGGTTAAGCAATAAAAGAATGCCTCATAGGCTATTCCAGTCACTTTAATTAATTAAAATAAAAGGGTTAAACCTTATTAAATTGTGACACCACTTTAAATCACATTCCCATGTACTGAAATATGTGGTGATGACATGTATCAACATGATCCCATGTTTTAGTTGGGGAATATTAAATCTTAAGTAGTTTTTCAATGATTAGAAATTAATTTTCTAAAATAAAGGAAATAAAACTATTTTCTTTAATCTTTGTAATGTTTGTGATGATGCTAGATCAACTAGTAAAAACCTTGGTGTGATAAATATAAGTAGTTAAGTATTGTGTGGTGATTGTGTACCTCATATTTATTTATAGACACTAGTACCGACCAAGGATATGAGGAGGAAGGAGGATACTACGAGGAAGAAGCCGAGGAGAACTTCAACCACTGCTCTACACAAGGCAAGCCTATACTTGCAACCTTGCAAAGCCTCACTATACAAGTTAACGTAGCAAGCTAATCCTTGCAAGCTTACACTACTCCAATCCCAGTTTTACTTGCAAGCTTAATTCTTTTATTTCTTTATCAAAGCTTTTATTTGAGTTTACTTAGTGACCTGTAGATATTAGAAAGATATTTAAAGGTAGCATAAAGAGCATAAATTTTGGCATAAGTTAGATAATCTTGATGTCATCCTGAGGCATGAGATTGAACTTAGCTAATTCCCACTTGTTTACCACCCATCATTAGTGTTTACCCCCACTTGTAGATGCTAGTGCTAGGCATAAAACTTGATCACTTTAGATGGGAATACTTGGTGAAAATGGTTATGAAAACCTTAGAATGATGAGTCATTCTACTGAAATGTTTTGACATGTGTTCTTGAACACCAGATGATTTTGATGATGAAAATGTTAAGGCGTGATCCTTAGACCTTTATAAAACTGATAGTTGTCTGGATGCGATACCATTCCAATTTTACCGTACAACCACAATACCCGAAATTTGGGTAGGGCTTGACTGGAAATTTATATACCTTAGAATGGGTTCCCTTGCGGCCAAGGTTTGAGCCGAGGCTATCTTCTGAAGATTGTCCACCTATGCAGTTCCAAAGATGACAGTTGGTCATGGTTGGGAGGCCAAACTCATAGGAGAGGTGCCTATACTAGGGCGTGTAATTGAAAGGTTAGGATTGATTATCCTCATACTGAGTATGGTGAATTCAGGATTGTTCCTAACGGATGTATCGAATGTTGTGGTGAAAGTGTACTGCCTCTGTAGAGTGTCAAATTATTCGAATAGCCCCGTGGTTATGGACAATTGGAGTGGTCATACTATTCCGTTGTCAGATGTTTTCAAAATGACTTATGAAATGATTTATGACGTTGACTTGACCACAACAGAGTTGTGTTATGAAATTCAAGTTCCCACTTAGGTGTTATAAAACTTTCATCTAGCTTTCTTTGCTTCTGAACTTAGTTAAGGTAAATCTGGATTTTTGCAAAACAGCTTAGAGCTTAGTACTTCCTATTTCAAAACCACTTCACTTGTTAGTATTAGTTTGTGAGTACTTAAAGAGTACTCATGGCTTTGTCCCTGGCTATTCCCGTGGCCAGACTATGAAGAGGGCTATCAGGAGGACGAACAGCAGGAAGGTTATGACAACTAGGATCATATCCCATCGTCAACGTTGCCTGTGACCATGAAGATGGAGTCTCACCCACACTACCATTATCATTACGTTATTCCGCTGCTTGAATTGTATTAAGACTAGATCATGAGATCCTTTATTTGTTGTAAGACCTTATGTATGGTTTGTAATGGATGATGAACTGTGATATCCAATCTGTTATGTCTCACAAAAATGGTAATCCTGGGATTGCGATGTATGGCATAACAGGAATCTGGGATTAAAAATCCGGGTGTTGACACAAGTATATTCATGTTTTTATCTATCTTCTAAATTAATTTTTTGTTATGTAAAAATTAGTGATTAAAGCTCTCGAACTTGAAGGCACATTTTATTTCTTGCACTTAATAAACTTGAACCATTGTGACTATCTTATGATGCTTATATGCTTGCAAATTGTAAGTTGGGAGTTAGAAAAACCATGCTTTCATGGGGCACGCTTTCGACATTGCACTTATTTATTCAGTTGACATCATGTTCTTTTGTTTATGTATGCCAGCAGTGTGAAATAAGATGGGAGCTTGCAATTCCATGGAGTTTGTATATGTGTTAGAGAAACGCCTGGGCGGCTATCCTAAGCCATGCCTAATCATGGTGGAAACTTGCAGCATAACCATAATGAGCACTCTATGAAGCATCTTCAATAAAAGACTATGCTCATGGTAAATAAAAGGATCGTTGAGATGCTCATTGTCTGTTTCCTTGTCATTTTGATATGGGATAGCTCCTGTGTCATGGGGCAAGGGGTATCCCGTTGGCGGTTCTCTATGATACACATATACTTACAATGACAAGAACTTGTTTGTTACCAAAGTTGAGTAGCATGAGGTCTCGGTACTCGTACTCAAGGGGCATGAGATTTTCAACTTGTGATTTGTTAAGCATAATATTTTCCCTCACTTTAACCTTAATCACTTCAAGATGCTTATGATAGGGGCAATGAGAGCTCAAAACTAATAAGTACCATAATTTTTTGAAGCTTTATGAAACTTGAAATACCTATTTCCCTCTCCGAAGGGCCTTTCTTTTTACTTTTTGTTGAGTCTCCATCTTCTACCTTTATGCACCATCTAAGAGAGCATAGTTGTCATTCTGAGTTCAATGTGCATTTTCCCAAAACATGTTGATTGATTCATAATTATGGTATTGCTTGTTCTTAAATTTATTTGTATCTAGTCACCCTTATGAACTTTGAAGGTGTCATGTGCATTTATGTTTTGCTATTCCATGAAGGACAATCTGAATACCACGCTTGCTATGTTTTCTATGTGTGAAACAAACAAATGTCTTTCAAAGCATTATTCATGATCTTTTGTTTGTGTTGCCTTTCATGTTGCAACATAGTTGCTATGTCTTATTGTTAGAAATATATCTTTCATGCCTATCTCTAGAGTACTTTGATCCCAGTTATCAATGCTTTGCAATACCTTGATCAAGATTGTGATGGTGCCTGTCACCTCAAAAATTATTCTTTTTATCACTTACCTACTCGAGGATGAGCAAGAGTTAAGCTTGGGGATGCTGATACGTTGCAAACGTATCTATAATTTTTTATGCATCATGCTTGTTTTACACCAATTGATTTATGTTTTGCTTGCACTTCGTGGCATTTTTATGCATTTTCTAGAACTAACCTATTAACAAGATGCCATAGTGCCAGTTCCTGTTTTCTGCTGTTTTTGTTTTCAGAAAAACTAGTAAAGAAATATTCTCGGAATTGGACGAAACAAAAGTCGAAGTTCCTATTTTTTCAACACAACACATAGTCTAAAGGTGAGGGGGAGGCGCACCCCAGGGCAGCCACACCTGGCCCAGGCACGGCCAGGGGCACGCCGCCCTAGGGTGTGGGCCCCCTGACGCTCCACCGACCTCGCCCCTTCGCCTATATAATACCCCTAAGACGAAAACCCTAAGGACCCAAACAAAATTCCACGAAAAAGTTTGTAGTCGCCTCCACCGTCGTCCCTAGATCGGGAGGGATTTGAAGCTCTTCCCAGCACCCTACCAGGGAGGGGAGATCATCCAAGAAGGCCTTCTTCATCACCATGCCTGGCTCCGGAGTGATGTGTGAGTAGTTCATCTTTGGACTACGGGTCCATAGTAGTAGCTACATGGTTGTTTCTCCTATTTGTGCTACCATGTTTAGATCTTGTGAGCTGCCTATCATGATAAAGATCATCTTATTGTAATCCTACATGTTGTGTTTGTTGGGATCCGGTGAATATTGAGTATTATGTCAGATTGGTTAATTATTCTATCATGTCTATGTTATTTGTGATCTTGCATGCTCTCTGTTGCTATTAGTTACTTTGGCAAAGTATTTTCTTGTGACTCCAAGAGGGAGTATTTATGCTCGATAGTAGGTTCATGCCTCTAGTAATCTGGGAGAGTGATAGAAACTTCTAAGTTTGTAGATGTGTTGTTGCTACTAGGGAGAAAACAACAATCCTTTGTCCAAGGGCAATTGTATTGTTTACTTTACACACTTTGCTTAATGAAATTATCTGCTGCTTGCAACTTAATACACGAGGGTTGTTCGGATGATATCCCGGAGGTTGATTATTGTGTATCACGCTGTAATGCCCAAGTGAATCTCATAGTGATCATCATGTCATGTACATGCATTGTTATGCATTCTCTATTTGTCAATTGCCCAACTGTAATTTGTTCACCCAGCATGTTATTTATCTTATGGAGAAACACCTGTAGTGAACTATGGACCCTGGTCCATTCATTCCCACTGATTTACCATCTACTATTTATTGTTACTTTCTGCAGTTACTTCCTTCCACACTATATGTTTAATCCTTTGTTTTCAGCAAAACCAGTGAGCTTGACAACCTCATTGATAAGTACGGGGAAAGTATTTTGGTTGTGTTGTGTGCAGGTTCCACGTTGCTAGCAACACCTTCAGAAGTGGTTTCTTTCTCCTACTGGTTTGATAACATTGGTTCTATAACTGAGGGAAAATTTGCTGCTGCGCTCATCATACCTTGCTCTTGGGGTTCCCAACAGGTTCTACATCAACTAAGCCATCATTAAGTACACGAAAACTTTAAACTCGTGGAGCGCCAAAATAACCTGGCCCCCAGCTAGCCTGATTAATGGTGTGCTACTACTATATTCTGGCCTTCACATCTACCCTCTATAGTCTACTCTTGGACACCCAGCGATTTCTTGCATAGAAGTCCGCGCTAGAGCCTTCGTAGGGAAGGTATCAACTCTAGCCCATTGATTTTGGATGGACGGACAAGATTGCTAGATGGCCAAAATCACGTGGTCCCCACTCCCTCACGCCCCTCTATTTCAAACACTGTAAAATTTCATGCGCCCCTCCGTTTCAAACACTACGAAATTTCTCGTGCCCCTCTATTTCAAACAAACAATACTAATTAATAGCATTCCCCTCTTGGGCCGGTACTATAGTAATACCAATATATTTCAAAAAATGATTCTTCCCCCCACACACAAAGAAAAATCCCCAGAAAAACCTCTAACACCGCTCACACTCTCTTTCCTCTTCGACCACTGGCTCCGGTGGTAGAAGCTCCTGCAGCACTTCTCATGCTGGCTTTTCCCGCCGAAACTCGACACCATGCCCTCCTTACCCACCAGTATGTTGGAGTCGTGTCAGCTGCGGTCTCATCCAACGCACCATTGCCGCTTCACCAACGTCCAGTGCACCCAATCCAGGTCACCGCACCTGGCTTCCTTTCCCCACATTCCCGTGCACAGCGTCGAATCCGTCAACGACTGCCCAAGATCTTCTTCCATGCTGCTAGCATCCACCCCAACTGTACCATACCAGAGCCGCTATGCAGTGCATCGATTCTGCCTCAGCGATGATCTCGTCCACCGTGCTCAAGCCGGCATCAACCGCCCAAGATCTGCTTCCCCGATGCAAACAGCCACCGCAATCGCAACACCCTCAGTGACCTGGACGTCACCCAAGAGGCTACGGGTGATGGTTAGAAGCCTCTCCGACCATGGTTGATACGTCGGAAATGTATCTATAATTTTTGATGTTCCATGCTTGTTTAGTATCTACTTTGCTTTGCTTTGTCCACACTTTGAGGTGTTTTTATATGTTTTCTGGTGCTAACCTATTAACAAGATGCCATAGTGCCAGTCGCATATTTTCTTCTGTTTTTGGTTCCAGAAAGGCAGAAAATCAATATTCTCAGAATTGTACGGGACAAAAGCCAAAGTCAATATTTTACCGTGGGCAACACGAAGCCAGAATACGAGACGGAGGAGGCTCACCAGGGGGCCATACCCCCTGGCCACGCGGGTGGGCCCACCCCGTGCCTAGGGGGTGCAACCTCCCTGGTGGCCCCCCTGCCTTGCCTCCTCGCATATAAAGTCCGCCCGATGCCAAAACCCTAAGAACCCGATCAAAACTCCACAAAACCGTCTATAGCCGCTGCCACCATCATCCCTAGATCGGGGGGATCTGAAGCTCTTCCCGGCACCCTGCCGGAGGGGAAATCATCCCAGAGGCCTTCTTCTTCATCATGCCATCCTCCGGTATGAAGCGTGAGTAGTTCCACCTTGGACTACGGGTCCATGTAGTAGCTAGATGGTTGTATCTCCTCCTTTGTGCTTTCATGTATAGATCTTGTGAGCTCGGTTCATGATCAAGATCTAATCTATTTGTAATCATGCATGTTGTGTTTGCGGGGATCCGATGGATAATGAGATTACTATGTCAGATTGATTAATGGTTTTGTCTATTTGATTATATCATGTCTGTGTTGTTTGTGATCTTGCATGCTCTCCGTTATTAGTAGATATCTTGGCCAAGTAGCTACCAGTGACTCCAAGAGGGGGTATTTATGCTCGATAGTGGGTTCATTCCTCTACTTAATCAAGAGAAGTGACAGAAATCTCTACGGTTGTAGATGTGTTGTTGCCACTAAGGAGAAAACAACGGTCTCTTGTTCATGGAACACGTGGATTGTTTACCTTACACACTTTTCTTAAAGCAGTTGTCTATTGCTTGCAACTCAATACTAGAGGGGGTTCGGATGATAACCTGAAGGTGGACTTCTAGTCATAGATGCAGTTGGATGGTGGTCTATGTATATTGTTGTATTGCCCAATCGAATCTCATGGGATCTTTTTGTCTAGTATTGCATTGTTATGCCTTGCTCAGTCCTGTCAATTTCCCTGCCATAATTTGTTTACCTAGCATTCCATGTTTGTTTATCTAAGGAGAACACCTCTAGTGAACTATGGACCCCGGTCCAATCTTTACCATTGATAAATCTTCCACTGTTATTGTTTACTTGCTGCAAACCATCATCACCTTCCACACCATACAGTTAATCCTTTGTTACAGCAACCGGTGAGATTGACAACCACATTGTTTGTTGGGGAAAAGTCTTGAGTTTGTGTTGTGTAGGTTTCCATGTTGCTTGCAACACCTTTGAGATGTTTCCTTCCTCCTACTGATTCGATAACCTTGGTTTCTTACTCAGGGAAGACTTGCTGCTGTGCTGCTTCACACCTTGCTCTTAGGGTTTCCCGATGAAGTGCTCCACGTCAACAAGGAGTCATCAACAAGTTTTCTGCCGCCGTTGCCGGGAAGGCCAAGGACGTCTTCAGAAGGGGAGTCCTCCTCAACCTTTCTCTTTACTTTGTTTTTAGTTTGCTTAGTTTCTTTTGCTTGGTTTTGTTTGCCTCTTTTTATCAAAAACTCCAAAAAAAATAGTCTAGTTTGGTTTGCTTTGTCTTATCAAAAACAAAAAAAATAGTGCCTACTCTAGTTGCCACATTGCTCTAGCTCACCATGTTGTTCCCCAAGTTCGCCCTAAAGGACCTTTCGACAGGTAGTGGATTTATAATTGGGAAAGAAAATATTGAATAATTCTTCAATCATGTTAGCAAACATGAAGATATTGAGGATAAATCTATAGCAAGCTTGATCCTAATTATGAAATTGCTGCAGCTTCTTTAGTTCATATGTTGGAGTCTAGGTTTGTTAGACTTAACCCCATGATGCAAATTTTGTTCCTAAAACTAAAAGAAGAAAAGAATGATGAAAAGAGAGAATTTATTCTTGAAACTTTGCTCAAAGAGTTCCATGATGTTGCTAAGGAAGCCAAATAGGTCTTTGAGCGTTTCAATATGCTAGGCTCATGTGTAGATGTTGTGGGTACTTCTGATAAAACTAAGCCTAGAGAGGAATTTAAGATACCCATACCCTTTAAGCTTGTTGGGATGCATGAGGCCTTTGAAAAGAATTTTGATTGGATTGTTCCAGAAAATCCTTTTGATGAAAGTTGTAAACCAAAGAGAGATGAGAAGGGATCCTTAAAAACTCATTTGTATGAGATACCTTTCATAGTTGAAGATTTTGCAAGTATTGATGTTAATGCTTCCTCATTTGAAAATACTTAATTTCTTGCTTCTTGTGTCTAACTTAAAGGCGTTAAAGAAAAGTGCTTGTTGGGAGATAACCCAAGAGTTTCCTTAAGTCTTAGAAGTTATTACTTTAGTAATGACCTCTCATTATCCTTTTTGTTTGCTTTTTGTGCCAAGAATGACCTCTAATGAGAGGAAGTAAGATTTGGGGAGTTGCTATCCCGAAACAGATTTCTGTCCTCCACCATAAAAATTCGTGATGAGTCTATGTAAGTCGGATTGATCTTAAAATTTACGAATAAATCCCCCCGTATGTTAGCTGACTTTCATTAGTTCAACACTTTTTTATTTGAGGAACAGACGATTTTCTAAAAAATTGGTTTCTACCTGCTGGTCTGTTTTGACAGATTTCTGCCATTATTTGCATTTGTTTCTTATTGATTCCTTTTTGAGTTCTCTTTTGGCGAATTGAGCTTTTTGAAGGAGTTTCTACAGTAGCTTGTGTTTTTAGTGAAAAAATTTGTTGTTCTAAAGCTAAACCCAACGGTCTATTATCTTTTGAATACACTAATGTTGCTAATGAAGATTGTGTGAAGTTTTGTATGAAGGAAAAAAATTCAGGTGTAGAGAAAGAATGGTGTAATAAGATGAAGAATGGATAAAATCTTAAGCTTGGGGATGCCACCCCGGTGTCACCCCAAGAAATATCCAAGAGGTACAAGCATCAAAGCTTGGGGATGTCCAAGGCATCCCCTTCTTCATCAATAAAAAGCTCAGGTCCTTCTAGACATTTCGTTTTTATTGTTTCATGCACTGTTGTGTTGTTCTTGGAGCGTCTTAGTTTTTGTTTGGTTTTCTTAGTTTGTTTAGTCTGCTTGAATAAAGTAGTTTGTACCCCCGTTCTCATTGTGTTGTTTCAAATAAGTCGATTGGTGTTGGAAAGGAGTAGAAAGTTCTTGCTTGAAAGTGCAAGAGGAGCTTGCATTGGCTGTGACTTAGACTTTAGCATGACATGCTAGGTGTTGTTTTGAACTTATGATTAGTGATTATTGTTGTAGCATGTCTTGTTCCAAACAATTTGGATTGCTTAGTGTGCCTTGAAAGAATCATGCGTTGTTTTAGCATACAAAAGCATAGTATTGTGGTATTCTCTTTTGATGCTTTTTTTGTGTTGACTTGGCACATGATCACACCATGTTATGACTATGAACAAGTCACCATATCCTCTATGATCATTTAGTCCTTGACTTGTAGTACCACTCTATGCTTTGGTTAGTAATGTTTTGTCCCTCTGCATGATTATGTCCATTATTGCTCTCTTAGTTGGTTGCTCCCAGTCTGTTGCTAGCCTCCACTTGTATGTGTAAGCTCTAATCATGCTTCCAACTCCCAAGAAACCAATTTATTCCAAAGTGTCCACTATAAATTCATATGCATGGTGTGTTACACCATTCCAAGTATATTCTTGTTTTCAGCAATCTTCCAATTAAAAATTATTTTGTTATGTGAAAACTTAGTGATTAAATCCCTCACAAACTTGATGGCACACTTTATATTCCTTGCCCCTAATAAACTTGAACCATCTTGTCATCTATGTTGTATATGCTTGCACTTATACGTTGGAATTAGCAGAACCATGTTGTCATGGGGAACGTTTTCAACATTGCACTTGTACTTTTTACACAGTTGATATCATGCTCTTTTGTCTATGGATGTCGCCGGTGTGAAATAAAGAGGGAGCGTGTGAGTCCATGGAGTTATGTATTTTGTGTTAGAGAAATGCCTGGGCCGCTAGCCTAAGCCATGCCTAATCATGGTGGAAACTTGCAGCGTCACCGTAATGAGCAATTTGTGAAGCATCCTCAATAAAAAGCTATGCACATAGTAAATAAAAAGATCGTTGAGATGCTCATTGTCTGCTTGCCTTGTCATTTTGGTTATGGGATATCTCCTATACCATGTGCAAGGGGTACCCCGTTGGCGGTTCTCTATGATACACATGTACTTACTATGAAAAGAACTTACAGGTGACTGAAGTTGAGTAGCATGAGGTGTGGCCCTCGTATTCAAGGGACATGAGATTGCCAACTTATACTTTGTCAAGCATATACTCCATAGCTTGTTCAATTTAACCTTAATCACTTCAAGATGCTTATGATAGGGGCAATGAGGGCTGAAAGCTAACAAGTACTATAATTTTTGGAATCTCTTTTTGAAACTTGAAATCCATGCTTCCCTTTATGAAGGGCCTTTCCTCCACTATTATATTGAGTCTCCACCTTCTGCCTTTAGGCACCATTAAGAGAGCATAGTTGTCATTCTTATTTCTATGTGCAATGTCCCAAAACTTATTGATTGATGCATATTATTGATAGTGCTTGTTCTTGTGCTATTTGTATCTAGTCACTCTTATGAACTTTGAAGGTGTCATATGCATCTATTTGCTACTCCATGAGGGACAAGCTTAATGCCACTATGCCATGTTTTCTGTATGTGAAACAAACAAACGTTTTTCAATGCATGATATTCATGATCTTTGTTTGTAGCCTTTCATGTTGCATGCATAGTTACTTTGTCCTATTGTTAGAAATCCATCTTTCATGCACATGTTTAGAGTTCTTTGATCCTAGCTTTTAATGCTTGCAAATGGTTTGATCTTGGTTTTGATGGTGCATGTCACCTCAAAATCAATGTATGAGGACCTTATGAATGGCCATGCGCCTTTTCTTACCAAATATTTGTGGAAACTTAAGATACCTCTCAAGATTAAGATTTTTATGTGGTTCCTGCATAAAAAGGTGTTTCTTACAAAGGATAATTTGGTTAAAAGAAGATGGGTCGGCTGTACAAAATGTTGTTTTTGTGGTGAACCTGAATCTAATGACCACCTGTTTATTACTTGTCCTTTTGCTCGTATCCTTTGGCATGTTGTCGCTGTGACTTTTCATTTGGTTTCTCCAAATAGTGTGGATCATATGTTTGGTTCATGGTTGGATCATATGGATAGTACAACAAAAGCCATGATTCGCACTGGTGTATCGGCTTTATGTTGGTCCATATGGAGATGTCGCAATGATATTCCTTTTAACAGAAAGAAAACTTTCTATTTTATGCAGTTTATTCATTTGATGGCGCATTGGGTACAGTTGTGGGCGTACCTATTACCACCTGGGAACCGAGATGCCATGTTGTCCGGATGCAAACGGTTGCTGACGGTTGCTCAGGAGTTCTACAACCAGGCTACTTGGCAGCATACTAGACAACTACATAACGTGTAGTTCTTATATGTTTACCTTATTTCGCTGGTTGATCTTTGTGGCAACTATGGCCAACTCTTGAGTTGTAAACTTCTTAATGCACTTATTTATTTAATAAAGGCTGTGTGCATCGATTGATGCAGAGGCCGGGGAGTATTACCCCCATTTTGAAGAAAAAAATGTCACCTCAAAAATTATTCTTTTATCACTTACCTACTCGAGGACGAGTAGGAGTTAAGCTTGGGGATGCTTGATACGTCGAAAACGTATCTATAATTTTTGATGTTCCATGCTTGTTTAGTATCTACTTTTCTTTGCTTTATCCACACCTTGAGGTGTTTTCATATGTTTTCTGGTACTAACCTATTAACAAGATGCCATAGTGCCAGTTGCCTGTTTTCTTCTGTTTTTGGTTCCAGAAAGGCAGAAAATCAATATTCTCGGAATTGGACGGGAAAAAAAGCCAAAGTCAATATTTTACCGTGGGCAACACGAAGCCAGAATACGAGATGGAGGAGGCCCACTAGGGGGGCACACCCCATGGCCGCGTGGGTGGGCCCACCCCGCGCCTGGGGGTGCAGCCGCCCTGCTGGCCCCCCTGCCTCGCCTCTTTGCCTATAAAGTCCCCCCGATGCCAAAATCCTAAGAAGCTGATCAAAACTCCACGAAACCGTCTATAGCCGCCGCCACCATCGTCCCTAGATCGGGGGGATCTGAATCTCTTCCCGGCACCCTGCCGAAGGGGAGAACATCCCGGAGGCGTTCTTCTTCATCATGCCAGCCTTCGATATGAAGCGTGAGTAGTTCCACCTTGGACTACGGGTCCATGTAGTAACTAGATGGTTGTATCTCCTCCTTTGTGCTTTCATGTATAGATCTTGTGAGCTCGGTTCATGATCAAGATCTAATCTATTTGTAATCATGCATGTTGTGTTTGCGGGGATCCAATGGATATTGAGATTACTATGCCAGATTGATTAATGGTTTTGTCTATTTGATTCTATCATGTCTGTGTTGTTTGTGATCTTGCATGCTCTTCGTTTGTTAGTAGCTATCTTGGCCAAGTATTTGCTAGTGACTCCAAGAGGGGGTATTTATGCTCGATAGTGGGTTCATGCCTCTACTTAATCAAGGGAAGTGATAGAAATCTCTACGGTTGTAGATGTGTTGTTGCCACTAGGGAGAAAACAACGGCCTCTTGTTCATGGAACAAGTGGATTGTTTACCTTATACACTTTGCTTAAAGTAGTTGTCTGTTGCTTGCAACTTAATACTGGAGGGGGTTTGGATGATAACCTAAAGGTGGAATTCTAGTCATAGATGCAGTTGGATGGCGGTCTATGTATATTGTTGTATTGCCTAATCGAATCCCATAGGATCTTTTTGTCTAGTATCGCATTGGTATGCCTTGTGTAGTCGTGTCAATTGCCATGCTGTAATTTGTTTACCCAGCATGCCATGTTTGTTTATCTAAGGAGAACACCTCTAGTGAACTATGGACCCCGGTCCAATCTTTACCATTGATACATCTTCCACTGTTACTGTTTACTTGCTGCAAACCATCATCACCTTCCATACCATACAGTTAATCCTTTGTTACAGCAACCGATGAGATTGACAACCTCACTGTTCGTTGGGGCAAAGTCTTGAGTTTGTGTTGTGCAGGTTTCCACGTTGCTTGCAACACCTTTGAGACGTTTCTTTCCTCCTACTGGTTCGATAACCTTGTTTCTTACTGAGGAAAGACTTGCTGTTGTGCTGCTTCACACCTTGCTCTTGGGGTTTCCCGACGAAGTGCTCCACGTTAATAAGGAGTCATCAATCGTAACCAAATATCCCAACTTTTTTTATTTCGTCAGCAGCATAGTAGGTTCAAGCCTGTCGCAGTGAACTGCATTTTTCTAATCATGCTACACACCAAGTCAGTGTGCATGCCTGTTCTTTGTGCTACATAAAGATCACTAGACATGTTGGCTTGCATTCGTTGCTCTACAAATTTTAAAGTCATGCCCATGTTATTAGCTACTTCGTACAACAGTAATTGCTTGCTATTGTTTAGTTCTTGCAAAATGTAAAGTCAGTGGAAAATATTAGTGTGGATTCCCTGCTCCACTGTTACTGAATTTATCAGGTCAGTCCTGAGCTATGTTCTTGATATTATTTTCTCCATGGCATCATTTTGCTAACATGTAGTACATGTTCAAACTATTCGTACTCATTCGATTATAATTTTGTTGTTGCCATCTGGTTCTTCGAAAGCTGTAACACTGACTATTTTCTTTGTCTTTACTTAGAGCTCCAAAAGGGAGATCTGAACATGTTGGTTTCTACAGCCTCTTATACGGGTTCACAAGCGATGCCATTGTTTCCTTATCTGGTGCTAGTTCATCCTAAGCAATGACACAATTACCCTCTACCGTATATATAGTTTTCCTACTCTACAAGTTCTCTCATGATGTTATAATTTCTATCTGGTTCATTCTTAGCTACGATAGTAACTACATGTCATTGTGTAGCTCACCGCAAATTCCGAGTCACCCAATGTCTCTTGCATTTTAGGATACACAACTGCTTCCATATATATGTTGAAATGACCTAGCTAGTTTATATTTGCTAAATTCTAAGAACATTGTTTAATTGCTCAATTTATTTGTTGGCACACTTCTATAATGCTTGCTTGTCCTGGTTTGCAGGTTCACAATTGATGTCATTATATTTCGTATCTAATGGTTTGTCATAAGCAACGACATAACTATTCTTTACTATATATATAGTTCATTCGTGGTTTCCATTCTTTCTCTACAAGTTCTGGTATGATCCTTTTATAATTTCTATCTGTTTCATTCTTATAGCTATGACAGTAACTGCAAGCCATTGTGTTGCTCACCGCAAATTCCGAGTTACCCAACGTATCTTGCATTCCAGGATAAAGAATTGCTTCCATATATATTTTTTGAAATGACCTGGCTACTTTATATTTTTTGTTCTAAGAAACACTTTGATTGATTGTTCATTTCATTGTAGGCACACTTGTCTAATGTTTGCTTGTCCTATTCTACAGGTTCACAACCGACGCCATTATATTTCCTATCTTGTTCTGGTTCATCCTAAGCAACGACGTAACTATCCTCTACCGTATAGTTCATTCCTGGTTTGCATTCCTGCTGTACAAGTTCTCACATGATGATGTTATAATTTCCGTCTGGTTCATTCTTAGCTACAATAGTAACTGCATGCCATTGTGTAGCTCACATAAATTCAAATTCACCCAACGTCTCTTGCATTCCAGGATATATAACTGCTTTTACATATATTTATTGAAATGACCTGGCTAGTTTATATTTGCTAAAATTCTAAGTCACACACATTGTTATATTTCATGTTTCACGGTAGACACACTTGTTTAATGCTTGCTTGTCCTGCTTGTTTGACATGATGGTTAATACATTTGAACCATTGACCAGTAGTAAACTCCAGTTCATATCTCATGTCGTATCAGTTAAATGAGTAGTTTGCCTTGTTTGATGTATTAACTTATTATTACTTAGTTTCAGAGTGTAATTATTGATATCGCCACCAAAGAGGGGGCTGCAAGATCATGTCTCAAGTTTGTTTTCCAATATAGATGTCACACTCCAAAGGGAGATGCAGGTGATGGATAAAGCAAATTGAGGATTGCTATCAACTTGATTGTCAACTGAAATGTCGATTTTTCTTTCCCTTGAGTTGATAATATGTAATAATTTTAAGTAGTTTGCATTTGATGTAATATCTATACTAATTGCATAGGCCGCGTAGGCATTTAGTTGATGTCGTCCATACATAGCGATAGGCGGTACCGTACATGCGCTAGCCAGGTCGATTAGGGTACAATATCTTGCTATGTATTTTTCGTCTTGTATTAGGCCGACGATGAACAGTAAAAATGCTCACAAGTTGTACACCTTTTATTATATCGAAATGGGCTCTAGAAATGCAGAAACTGTAAAAGACCATAAAAGTAACGGGGCCGACCCACAGAAGAGATTAGTAATAGTAACGGTCTGTAACAGTGGCAGGCCATAACAGTGGCAGGCTGAAACAGTAACATACCAAAACAATAATAGGCCGAAATAGTAACAACTCTAAACAGTAACAGGCCAAAACAGTAACAAGTTGAAACAGTAATAGGCCAAAACAGTAACACTCGAAACAGTAAGGGACCAGAAAAGTAAAGGGCCAGAACCTTAAATAGCCAAAACAGTAACGGGCCAAAATAGTAGCAGGCCAGGCCATAAAAAGGCCAGGATCGTACCAGGATAGAACATTAACAGGCCGAATTTGCACCAGGCCGGAACAGTAACATGCCGAGGAACTTACCAGGTAAGAGCAGTAACGAGCCAAAACATGGGTCGGACATTTATGGGCCTGAAAAGTAACAGGCCCAAAGTATATGTGCTCGTTTCGAACAGTGCATAGCTATATAGTAATGGGCCATAAGGGTTACATGCCAAAGAAGGCTAGACAAGCAGGCCCATCTCGAACAGTGTAGTGCGGAACACTAACGGGCCTAGAAATTTATGGGTCATGCAAATGGGCCAATTTAAAACAGTGTATGTGGAAATAGTAACGGTCCAGAAAGTTGATGGGCCGCCTATGGCAGCACCTGGAGGCCCATTTGTAAAAATGCACGACAAAAAAGTAACGAGCCATGATACAATTGGGCTCTCTTAATGGGTCGGCCCACTAAATAATTATCAAGCCTTGACTGGGCCTGGCTTCTACCATGGTTACATTAAAAGTTAATGGTGCTAACTGGTCGTTAACGATGTTCGCCATGTGGAAGTTTGCATGACGTCAGCAGTTAACGCGGCTGGCGAACAGATCTACGACAGAACGACTTTTCGTGGCTAAAGGGTGCGATCCTCCACGGTCGAAAAAACCGTGGTAGAATAATTTGTGACTGGGCTTCTACCACGATGGTCATCCTTCGTAGAAGGCTTTTCAACCACGAAAAATAGACCTTCAACCATGAAAATCGTTCGTTGTAAAAGGACATTTTTTGTAGTGAAGGAAACACCTCCTTCATGGTCCTGGGCCACCCGAATCCATCCTAGGCTTCATTCTCAAGCGCGGATTATCACATGGACTTCTACTGGGCCAGGGCTAGATCGGATAGAATAATATTGGGCACCCGTAGGGCATACCCATGTCACCAATGGTAAAGATGTGGATCAAAAGGTATATCGGTCCATGATCGTTTCTTTGATTTACCTTTGTGCATCTAGACTCGATATTGTGTTGAGTGTAGGAGTGTGTGCAAGGTATCAAGTGTCTCCTAAAGAAAGCCACTTAGTGACGGTCAAGAGAATATTTTGATATTTGGTTCATTACCTTAACTTTGGTCTATGGTATCCCAAGGGATCTAATTTCTCTCTATGTGGATACACGAATTCTGATTAGGCTGGTGATAAGGATGATAGGAAATCAACTTCTGGAGCTTGCCAATTTTGGGGAAGATCCTTGGTATGTTGGTCTTGAAGGGAATATGCCCGAGAGGCAATAATAAAGTGGTTATTATATTATTCCTTGTTTATGATAAATGTTTATTTTGCATGCTATAATTGTATTAATACGGAAACGCTAATACATGTGTGTTTAATAAACAAATAGAAAGTTCCTAGTCATGCCTCTCTTATAAACTAGCTCATTGATTAACAAGATGATCAAAGGTTTCTTGATCATGGACATTGGATGTTGTTAATAACGAGGTCACAACATTGTTGGAATGATGTGATGAACATCCATCCGAAGTATGGCATTACGATCAAAGTCATTGTGTTTATATTGCTACAATATTATACGAAGTAATCCTAGTCCTTAGACCATGAGATCATGTCAATCACTAACACTGGAAGAGTATCTTGATAACATCAAACGTCACACCGTAACAGGGTGACTATAAAGGTGGGTCCAGTGCTATAAAGGTGTTATGTAGAGGCTCATGGATCAAGAGTGGAATTTTTCCATCCCGGTGACAGATAGATATAGTCTGGTCCCTCTCAGTGATATCACATTAATTAGCTTACAAGCAAGTGATGAGATCACTAGAATGTTATATCACGGGAATGAGAAAAAAGAGCATGTCAGTAATGAGATCAAACTAGGTATGGAGATACCGATGATCGAATCTTGGACATATAATATATTGTGAGACAAAGGGATTAAGTTACTGTCACATCCCAAGATTTTCCAAATCTTGTAATGTGAAAAATAAATGAATAAAATAAAACTTTGTTGATTTTCAGGGCCAGAAGAAACTTTTTGAATCCAATTGAAAACCTTCAAACCAATTTGGATCAAATAAAATCCTAAAGGGATTTAAAAAGTTTGATAAACAATAAACTTCAAAATATTTAAAATTACTATTTTGGATCTTTTAATAAAAAGATTTGGTTTTCAAATGAAAAAGAATAAATTTATAAATAAAGATTATTTTATAAAGCCAAATTAAACCTTGGCCAATGTTTTGAAATAAAATGTTTTGTTTTGATTAAAATTAGTAAAGGTTTATTTAAATAAAATAATGAGGATTTAATATCCAATTTTATTTAAGTAAAAGCTTTTCCCATTTTAAATAAACACCAAAACTTATTTAACCAAGTTTTCTAAGTATTTTATATTCTCAAATAAAACCTACTGAAGTGTTTTTGGTTTTATTTTAGATTTCAAAATAAATATTTTAATAAAACAAATCCTATTTGATTTAATAACTAAGGTCCATTTTATAATTATTAATGGAACCTAAAATTAAAATGTTATTTTGTTTTAAACAAGTTTTCCAAGTATTCTCTATGTTCAAATAAAACCTACTGATTTGGTTTTGGAAAATATTTAAATTTCAAATGGATACTTTATTAAATAAGTCAAACCCTATTTGATTAAATAACTATGGTCTATTTTATTTAATTATTAAATAGATCCTAAAAAGAATAAAATTATTTTATTTTATTTTTGGACTTTGGTTTATGTTGTCAAACAGAACCAAAACTCAATACAAGTTTGGAGGTGTTTGAATTATTTGAATTGTTGTATGAATGTTGTTTGAAATTTCAAAACAGAAATTGAAATTGGAAAAAGAAAAAGAATCAGACAGAAAAAAATATGAATCTAGACGACCCAGCCCAGCCGGCCCAACTAACCCAGCAACAGCCCACCTCTCTCCCCATCGAACCATTCTTTTCTCACTCAGACCCGCACCCGCGCAATCGCTGACTAGTGGACCCTCCTTCCCCCTCACTCACTCGCTGACCAACCGACCCCACATCCCCAGCCATCGTCTCCAAGCGCGACCCCGTCGCCCTGCCATTGCAGCTAGTTACTCCGGCGTTGATTACGCGTGATGGAGGCTTTGATTCCTCCCAGAGACCACGCTCCCTTAAACGTCTGCCCCTCCTCTCCATTTCCCCTCTATCGCCCCACCTCGACACGCCCCCAGGCTGTCAAATTTCGCTCACCACCCCTGTCTCTGACGAACAACCGCGACGATTCCGGCGAGCCCAGCCACCGCCTGGCCCCCTCGACCACTCGAGCGTGATCCCCATCTCCCTACGCATCTCCCAGCACCAACCACTCGTCCGCGCGTGCTCTAGAACGCCGACAGCAAACACGACAGAGCGCCGCCGTCTTCTGCCGTTCTCTGACGACGTCTCCCCGGTAAACCAGACCACCCCTCTCTTCCCCGTGGACACGATAATGATTGCCATGCTCTTGTGAACCTAACTGTGCCTCCCGTTTGTCCTAGGGTGCCCCCTATCATCGCCTTCGACGACCTCCAGAACCGCCCGAGGCCCAGCTCATCTCCGGCGAGCAATCAAGGACAGTTCCGTGCGCCCCTCCGCCAGCCAGTGCCTCCTTGAGCTTCCCCAAGCTTCGGCGAACACGGTGATCTTACTCCTTCCCTTTCTCGCTTCCTGCTTCGCCAGTGCCGCCGCCATCTGAGCGCGTCGCCGCCAACCACCGCTGCCAGCGCCGCCACTTTGTGGTCGAATGGATCAGGGCCGTTCGATTTAGATTAGACGCGTAGAAACAGGCGACTTAAACGAAAGGGTAAGATAGATCCTGCGTCGCACGTTCTACTTTAGATCCTGCGGTCTATGTTGCTGATCCGTGCGAACCGTTTTCGTCCAATCAGAGTCAGACACGTGGCCTGTAGTTGATTTAAAAGACAGAATTGATCTATTAGGATTCCAATTTTGTAAATTGCACAACTTTTAAACCACACGTCCAAATTTTACAAACTTTATATCATTGGAATCAGCAAGACAAGCCCTAGCCAACCATGCCCTTTGTTTAGTCAAAAGCTTCTGGAAAATGGTTGTTTTTGCAGAAACATTTGTATGCTTGTTAAGGATGTAAAAATTGTTTAAAAATGATTTTGGGGATAAAATCTTTGGCAAATGGTGTGATTTGAACCTAATAACATTAGGAAACACTTTGTGGTTTCAAAAATGTATTTGGTGAAGGAAAAGAATGATTCTTTGATTTAAAACCATTTCTAGTCAAATAGAAATGTGGTTTATTTATTGAAAATGGATTTGGAAGAAAACCTTTGGAAAATGTTTTGTTTTAAACTCTCTGACCCCAAACACCAAGTTTTATGGTTTGAAAACTTATTTGGTGAACCCCATAGATTAATGCCTTAGTAAAAATATTTTTACACCACATAAAATGATACCTTGTTTTGAAAATGGTTTAGGAAGTGAGACTTCTTGCAAATGACTTTGCCACTTTACAAAATGACCATTAAGTGTTTTCAAATGTTTATGACCCATTAGGAACCACTTTCTCAAACAAAACAAAGCTTGGCATGCTTGCATGCATTACTTTGACTTTGTCATTTTATGTGTTGATTTGCTTGATTGGTAGATTGAGTTTGTGCCTTGCTTGATTGATTTGTAGTGACTTGAAGAGTGTGATTGTTGCAAGGACAAGCAGTGAACTTATACCCTCTACCAAAAAGGCAAGTGATGCTCCATACCTTTTGTCCCATTACTTTCACTATGCATTAGTGATTTCTCTAAGTAAAACTTACATGGATTTTTTTTGCTAAGTATAAACCTTGCTATAGGAAAACCTAGTAGATGGAACCTTAGTAGAAAATTCCTAAGTAAAGAATCCTACTACTATCAAGCTTATCCTAGCTAATAGAAAACATGGGTGGACTATATATTCACACTATGGAAAAATTTCTAAGTCTGAGGACTGGTGTTTTTGTTTAATAAAACAACTAAGTTAATGAATCACCTGGGTGGAATGGGACTTGATTTGGTGGTTTTTGGTTGAGTGGTTCACAAGGCCCATGTCTATGGTTGACCTTGTGTATCTCACTTGTGGATTGCCACCCAGGAACAAAGAGATTTGAGATGTCAAATGTTGAGAAGCTTCAAGTGCAGCCACTTGGCATTATGGGCTCTGCCTAGATCATATAGGTTGCAAGAACTTAGCCATATGGACAGAGGGTGGTAGTTTTTGTTAGGTTGGAACGCGTCCATTTTGGTCTAAGGGAAGGCTTCTGAAAGATCTTGTCTTGGGAAACCAAGTCTTGTGGGGAAAGTGCACCACCTCTGCAGAGTGTAAAATCTAAGTACTTAGCCATGTCCCTGGTAAAGGACAATTTGAGCATCAAGACATGGAAGCAATCAAGAATCTCATCATTCAAATTTCTAAGTTAAAAACTTGTGGTTGAACAAGGGTTTTTGAAATCTTCAATCTTTGATTGAGAGTTGTCTTGGAAAAGATTTTGTCAAAACAAAAACTTAGTGTTTTCAAATGTTAAGGAAAAATATATTTTGAGCAATGCAAGCCTCAACTCCACTTAGCCAAATGCATATAGATGATAGACTCCACTATACTACCATAGTATCACTTGCCAATACAATTCAAATGTATTGACCCTTGTGGATGTAACTTGTATGTTGCAGGTTTGATTGATTTAGTGAAGTGTGTTGATTAGGATTACAAAGTCTACAACCAACATTTGCCTGTGGCACTTTGAAGATGAAGGACTCCATGCTTATAGATTTCTGCTGCAATGTAATGTAATAGCCAAATGAGCTATGTAAGATGTAATAAAATTATGTTATCCCTGGTTATAAAGTTGTATTATGACCTTTGTTTCTTGATATTACATCTTAACTGTGGATGCTAGCTAATACAACTTTATAACCAGGGATAACATAATTTTATTACATCTTACATAGCTCATTTGGCTATTACATTACATTGCAGCAGAATATCTATAAGCATGGGGTCCTTCATCTTCAAAGTGCCACAGGCAACATGTTGGTTGTAGACTTGTAATCCTAATCATTAAACTTCACTAATACCAATCCAACCTGCAACATTACAAGTCATAGCCACAAGGGTCAATACATTTGAATTGTATTAGCAAGTTTCACTACTATGTAGAAATAAGTTGATCCTATCATTACATGCATATTTGGGTAAGTGGGGTTTAGGCTCATTTGCAGAAAACAATATAATTTTATCCTATCTTTTCAAAATAATTTTGATCTTTTGTCAAAATCTTTCTGAGCTCCTTGGTACACCCCAAGTGCTTCAAGTCTTTGTCAAATTCTTTTGAGCTCCTTGGTACACCCCAAGTGCTTCAAGTCTTTTGTTGTCACTTTCAAGTTTTACTTTTAGAAATTGGAATGTCGAGATTTCCCATAGCTTCAGGCCTTAGTTGCTCAGTATTGTCCATAACCAAGGACACGGCTAAGTACTTAGAATTTGATCCTCTGCATAAGTTGTACACTTTACCCACATGACACAATCTCATCTTGTTGCCACCAGTGGCCGCTGGATAAGTACTCACCAAGATGGAGTACTGGCAGATTGAGATTGTGACGAAGTCTTTCCATAGGGTCCTCCCAATACACAATGCTAGCTTGTCTACCAGGCACCAATGTAGGGTTCCGAGTTCCCTCATTTAGTTAACCTTAAGAGGCCAATGCATGGGTCTTCCACTATGTAGTTGACTAAGCCAGTGCCCATTTAGCATGTGGCTGTACACGGAAGCCACTATACGAGAAACATGTTCAATCTCTAAGTTCCTGGGTGGTTTTCTTTTGGTGCACATACAAAAAGAGATTGCCATATAAACATGGTTCCTTTTGTTGCCACCTTGTCCACAACTTGAGTATTCCTTGTCCACCCAGGTGGTTCATTGAGTGCTTGTTTTATTATATAAAATATAAGTCTTTGATCAACTTCACATAATCTCAACATGTACCTCTTCTCAATATATATAGCATGGCTAAGCATTTTACAACTACATTGTTTTCACTAAGGAATATATAAGGGAATCCTATTAGGATTTAGCTTTTTCAAAATATAGTAGTCCTTATCATGCATGTTTCAAAATCCACGAAGTGTAATGAAAATAGTAGGACATGGATGATAGTGTCACTTGCCTTTTTGGTAGGGAATGTTGGTTCACTTCATGATCTTGCTAATATCACACTCTTCTAACTTCACAACAAATCAATCAAGCAAACATAGGTTCAAATAGCATTCCAACCAATATTCAAACAATTTAACACACATAAAATAATAGAAACTAAGTCATGCATGCAAGCATGCAAAAGATAGTTTTATTTGCAAAGGTGGTTTCTTCTAGGCTCTAAACATTGTAAAGTCCAAAGTGGTCATTTTCTAAAGTGGTAAAACCATTTTGTAAAAGGGTTTTATTTATAAGCCATTCCTTAATTCAAATCATTATTTCTTGTGGTGGAAAATGTTTTTAGCAAAGCAACAATTTTATATTGTTCACCAAATAAGTTGTTAATTCACAAAACTTGGTGTTTAGGGTCAGTAGGTTTGATTCAAATCATTTCCCAAAGGTTTTACTAAAAATTCATTTCCATATCAAATTCAATGTTTTTATTTGACTAGAAATGGGCTAATTCAATTATTAAATCCTAAACTTCACAAAATACATTTTTAAATCCATGAGTTGGTTCCTAGGGTCATTAGGTTCACAACAATCCATTTTGCAAAGGTTTCAACCCTAAAATCATTTTGGAATAAATTTTATATCCTAAACAAGCATACACAAGTTTCTGCAAAAACAAACATTTTAACAGAATCTTTTTACTAAACAAAGTTCATGGTTGGCTAGGGCTTGTCTTGCTGATTCCATTGATATAAAGTTTGCAAAATTTGGACGTGTAGAACTAAAGTTATGGATTTTTCAAATTTGCATACAAATCAGATTCTAATTCTGTTTTAAACAGATCCAGTGCCACGCGGCGCAATACTATTGGTCGGTACCGGTTCGCACGGATAGGCCTCTGTGAGGCGTTGGATCTAAACAGATCGTGCGGCTCAGACTCAAACTTACCCCTTCGTTATAATCTAATCTCAACCAGACGATTTCGATCTAACGGCTACAGCGAGGCTACCAGGAACTGGCAGCGCTGCGCGGCGGCAGACGGCGGCGACGCTCGGCTAGCGGCGTTGCGGCGGCTACAGGAAGCAAAGAAGGAAACGGGGTTGCTCACCATGCTCGCGAGGTCGAGGTGATGCTCAACACGTGGTCATCTTGGCAAGGGGCGCTCAGACGCGACGGGGATTCCTCGTCGGAGTAGGTGGCGGCGTCGGGCAGCTCTGGAGGTCGTCGAGGGCGACGCTGTGGTTCACTCCGAGGCAAAACAAGGGCACGGTTAGACGTGTCCGAGTGTGGCAAGTGCAGGAGCGTCATCGGGAAGGAGAGGGGCAGTCAGGTGCTTACCAGAAGGGTCGCCGGAGTAGCAAACAGACGGTGGCGCTCAGGTTGTTGTTGTTGCCGACTATTCTGAGCGCGCGCATGCGAGTGGAGTACACGGGCAGGTGCGCCTGGAGGGGGAGATCACGGCTGTGTGCTCGAGGAGGCAAGGGGCGGCAGGGTTTGGCCGGAATCATCGCCGGAGCTTGTCGGGGACAGTGGCAGTCGAGGTTGCAATTTGGGCAGCCTAGTGGCTCTGGTCGAGTGGGATCTGAGGGGAAAAGAAGAGGAGAGCGTGGCGATTAATACCGCAGGGTCACGGCGAGGATTGAGCGCGGCATTGAAGCGAATTCAATCGCGGCATCAACGGCAGGAAACGGCTGGCGAGTTCAACGCGGGGAAGACGACGCTG
The DNA here is from genome assembly GCA_916181665.1 of Avena sativa. Taxonomy (NCBI): domain Eukaryota; kingdom Viridiplantae; phylum Streptophyta; class Magnoliopsida; order Poales; family Poaceae; genus Avena; species Avena sativa. The sequence goes on from OV702296.1 coordinate 228,965,960, forward strand.
AGCTGGCGTGGGGCCGCGCTGTCTGCGAGAGAGAGGAAGAGGGAGTGAGGTCCACCGGTCAGTGACTGCGCGGGTGGGCCTTTCGGTGGGAAAACGATTCGCGTGTGGGGGGGGTTTAGTTGGGCTGGAGCTGGGCTTGCTGGGCCAGACTTAGTTGGGTCGAGTCCGTTTAATTTTTTTTTTGTTCAGATACTTTTTCTTTTTCTATTTGATTTTCTGTTTTGATTTTCAAACAACAATTCAAACAACCAAATCAAATCAAACTTCCACCAAACTTTGTATTGTGTTTAATTCTGTTTAACAACACAAATCAAAGTCCAAAACAAAATAATATTTTTATTTTTTTTAGGATCCATTTATTAATTAAATAAAATAGTCCTTAGTTATTAAATCAAATAGGATTTGATTTATTAAAATCTCCATTTGAAATCTAAATAATATCAAAATCAATTTAGTAGGTTTTATTTGAAGATATAAAACACTTGGAAAACCTATTTAAAATAAATTAATAAGTTTTAGTGTTTATTTCAAAATGGAAAGGCTTTACTTAAATAAAATTTGGATATTATTTTCTTTAAATAAACCTTTACTCTTTTAATCAAAACAAAATATTTTATTTTCAAAAGCTTGGCCAAGGTTTAATTTGGCTCTATAAAAATAGTCCTTATTTATATTTCTACCTTTTTATTTGAAAACCAAATCTTTTCATTAAAAGATCCAAAAATAGTAATTCTACTTATTTAAAATTTTCTTCATTAATTGTTTATCTTTTCAAATCCCATTAGGATTTGTTTGATCAAAATAGGTTGGAAGGTTTCCAGTTGGATTCAAAAAGTTTCTTCTCACCCTGAAAGTCAACAAAGTTTTATTTTATTCATTTATTTTTCACATAACAAGATTTCGAAAATCTTGGGATGTGACAGGCTACCACCCTTAAAATAAATCTCGTCCCGAGATTTGGGAAGGCTAGGGTTACAAGTTGGCTCAAAGTATCTAGGGTACTACCACCCTTAAAAAATTTCCAACTAGATTACATATTGGCTTGCTTGGGATCTTGGGGAAACTTCTCTGGGCAACCATCTGCATAGTGTCCTTTGTTTCCACACTTGAAACATGTGACAAGGCTGAGATCCTTCATAGGCTTGTTTATCTTGTGCTTCATCTTTTCTGGACAGTTGCTTGCATAATGTCCTTGGTTACCACAATTGTAACATGTGATAAGTTTGAGTTCTTCACGTATCTCTTGTGGACAGGTTGCTGCATAATGGCCTAGCTCTTTGCAGTTGTTGCACCATACTTGGCCAATTTCCTTATACTTCTGTTTCTCTGGACATTCACTGGAAGAGTGTCCCATTTCTTTATAATGGTTACATTGCACATGGCTTTTGTCCTTCTTTTTCTTGGGTTTCTCCAAAGCTAGGAGTGCTTCTAGTTCATGTTTTTCATATGTTATCTCATAGGTAGGAATGTCTACTGGTTTCTTGGACGTTCTATTGCTCCTTGGATAATTCATATGCCTCTTCTTTGGTCCTTTAAATTGGGTTGTATTGCATGGAGGTATAAGTGGAGATTTTCCTTTGTCCTCATCCTTCTTGGTAGACTTGGCTCCATCTTGATAGTTTGAAATCAGTTGTTGCACTCCACCTTGTTTCCTTTGTTCAACTATGGAATAGATGGGGCATTGGATAGGGACATGATTATTTCCTTCACATAGGTAACAAGTAGCTTGAGAGGTGGGACATTGGCCAGCTGGATGTTTCTCTTCACAGTTAGGGCATTGACCTCCATGCTCCTTGGAAGTGTGATCCTTGTCCCCACAAATATTGCAAGCTTTGGTTCCTTCTAGAATAACATCTTTGTCATCCTTGTTGTCACAAACACCTTTGGAAGGGTTGCTTTCCATGTTGAGCATTTGATTTGTCACCTTATGCAACAATTGGGCTTGGGTTTCCAAAAACTTTTGCAGGGTTGGGTCTTCCCCACTGGTGTTGGCTATGAATTGAGCTGTCATTTGGTTCAACTGGTTTTGGGTTGCTATAAGTTCTCTCATGTTGTCCTCTTGGTTGTTGTTGGTATCATCAACCTTGATGTTGGAGTCTCTTGGAGTAGTCATCTGTTTGGGTTGAATTGAGATTAGAATAGGCAAGATATTTCTAAGGAAATAATTCTAATCACACACATCACAATTCACTCAAGCAATGTGCAAGCAATCACAAGCCAAACATTTCACTCAAACAACAAAGTTCAAGCACATTTTTAGGCAACAAAATATTTTTGTTACACCACATAAGTTGGTGTGTTTGATCTATACTTAATATGGTGGTCCATCTATATGGTTCACTTGTGATCTTTCCATCCTTCTTGGTTCATTCTTCTTGCGTGAGATCATGGTTTCCTTCTAAGTTGTGTTTCCTTAGTCTCTAAATCTTGAGCAAGATTTCTTGTCTCACCTGTAGTCCTTAGTGATATCCAAGGTTGAAGTCCTTGGTGAAAATGCTGAAGATGTTGAAGTCATTAGAGTTGAAGATGTTGAAGTCATTAGAGTTGAAGATGTTGAAGTCATTAGAGTTGAAGAAGTCCTTTGCACATGGTGAAGTCTTTGGCCATGGGGTAGGCTTTGTCCATCAAGTTTGAAATAGGTGAGATGTAGAATCAAAACCAAAAAGGTTGAGGGAAAGAGTTTACAAGACTGTTTGTAAATAAGTTTTGGAACAAATAAAACTCCTACTTTCCTAAGGGGTTTTGTCCAATCCTAGGGTTACAATCCTACAGGCAACACAATGCTTTGATACCATCTGTAGAGGTCCCAACCTTTAATAAGGTAGAGATCCCTGTGTTTACAATTCTAGTCCCTGGATCAATAGCTAGCATCCATAGTTAAGATGTAATATCAAGAAACAAAGGTCATAATACAACTTTATAACCAGGAATAAAATAATTCATTACATCTTACATAGCTCATTTGGCTATTACATTACATTGCAGCAGAATATCTATAAGCATGGGGTCCTTCATCTTCAAAGTGCCACAGGCAATATGTTGGTTGTAGACTTGTAATCCTAATCATTAAACTTCACTAATATCAATCCAACCTGCAACATTACAAGTTACAGCCACAAGGGTCAATACATTTGAATTGTATTTGCAAGTTTCACTACTATGTAGAAATAAGTGGATCCTATCATTACATGCATATTTGGCTAAGTGGGGTTTAGGCTCATTTGCAGAAAACAATATAATTTTATCCTATCTTTTCAAAATAATTTTGATCTTTTGTCAAAATCTTTCTGAGCTCCTTGGTACACCACAAGTGCTTCAAGTCTTTGTCAAATTCTTTTGAGCTCCTTGGTACACCCCAAGTGCTTCAAGTCTTTTGTTGTCACTTTCAAGTTTTACTTTTAGAAATTGGAATGTCGAGATTTCCCATAGCTTCAGGCCTTAGTTGCTCAGTATTGTCCATAACCGGGGACACGGCTAAGTACTTAGAATTTGATCTTCTGCAGAAGTTGTACACTTTACCCACATGACACAATCTCATCTTGTTGCCACCAGTGGCCGCTAGATAAGTACTCACCAAGATGGAGTACTGGCAGATTGAGATTGTGACGAAGTCTTTCCATAGGGTCCTCCCAATACACAATGCTAGCTTGTCTACCAGGCACCAATGTAGGGTTCCGAGTTCCCTCATTTAGTTAACCTAAAGAGACCAATGCATGGGTCTTCCACTATGTAGTTGACTAAGCCAGTGCCCATTTAACATGTGGTTGTACACGGAAGCCATTGTACGAGAAACTTGTTCAATCTCTAAGTTCCTGGGTGGTTTTATTTTGGTGCACATACAAAAAGAGATTGCCATATAAACATGGTTCCTTTTGTTGCCACCTTGTCCACAACTTGAGTATTCCTTGTCCACCCAGGTGGTTCATTGAGTGCTTGTTTTATTATATAAAACATAAGTCTTTTCTCAACTTCACATAATCTCAACATGTACCTCTTCTCAATATATATAGCATGGCTAAGAATTTTACAACTACATTGTTTTCACTAAGGAATATATAAGGGTATCCTATTAGGATTTAGCATAGCAAAATATAGTAGTCCTTATCATGCATGTTTCAAAATCCACTAAGTGTAATGAAAATAGTAGGACATGGATGCTAGTGTCACTTGCCTTTTTGGTAGGGAATGTTGGTTCACTTCTTGATCTTGCTAATATCACACTCTTCTAACTTCACTACAAATCAATCAAGCAAACATAGGTTCAACTAGCATTCCAACCAATATTCAAACAATTTAACACACATAAAATAATTGAAACTAAGTCATGCATGCAAGCATGCAAAAGACAGTTTTATTTGCAAAGGTGGTTTCTTCTAGGCTCTAAACATTGTAAAGTACAAAGTGGTCATTTTCTAAAGTGGTAAAATCATTTTGTAAAAGGGTTTTATTTATAAGCCATTCCTTAATTCAAATCATTATTTCATGTGGTGGAAAATGTTTTTAGCAAAGCAACAATTTTATATTGTTCACCAAATAAGTTGTTAATTCACAAAACTTGGTGTTTAGGGTCAGTAGGTTTGATTCAAATCATTTCCCAAAGGTTTTACTCAAAATTCATTTCCATATTAAATTCAATGTTTTTATTTGACTAGAAATGGGCTAATTCAATTATTAAATCCTAAACTTCACAAAATACATTTTTAAATCCATGAGTTGGTTCCTAGGGTCAGTAGGTTCACAACAATCCATTTTGCAAAGGTTTCAACCCTAAAATCATTTTGGAATAAATTTTATATCCTAAACAAGTATACACAAGTTTCTGCAAAAACAAACATTTTAACAGAAGCTTTTTACTAAACAAAGTTCATGGTTGGCTAGGGCTTGTCTTGCTGATTCCATTGATATAAAGTTTTCAAAATTTGGACGTGTAGAACTAAAGTTATGGATTTTTCAAATTTGCATACAAATCAGATTCTAATTCTGTTTTAAACAGATCCAGTACCACGCGGCGCAATACTATTGGTCGGTACCGGTTCGCACGGATAGGCCTCTGTGAAGCGTTGGATCTAAACAGATCGCGCGGCTCAGACTCAAACTTACCCCTTCGTTATAATCTAATCTCAACCAGACGATTTCGATCTAACGGCTACAGCGAGGCTACCAGGAACTGGCGGCGCTGCGCGGCGGCAGACGGCGGCGACGCTCGGCTAGCGGTGTTGCGGCGGCTACAGGAAGCAAAGAAGGAAACGGGGGTGCTCACCATGCTCGCGAGGTCGAGGTGATGCTCAACGCGTGGTCAGCTTGGAAAGGGGCGCTCAGACGCGACGGGGATTCCTCGCCGGAGTAGGTGGCGGCATCGGGCGGCTCTGGAGGTCGTCGAGGGCGACGCTGTGGTTCACTCCGAGGCAAAACAAAAGGGCACGGTTAGACGTGGCCGAGTGTGGCGAGTGCAGGAGCGTCATCGGGAAGGAGAGGGGCGGTCAGGTGCTTACCAGAAGGGTCGCCGGAGTAGCAAACAGACGGTGGCGCTCAGGTTGTTGCTGTTGCCGACTATTCTGAGCGCGCGCGTGCAAGTGGGGTACATGGGCAGGTGCGCCTGGAGGGGGAGATCACGGCTGTGTGCTCGAGGAGGCAAGGGGCGGCAGGGTTTGGCCGGAATCGTCACCGGAGCTTGTCGGGGACAGTGGCAGTCGAGGTTGCAATTTGGGCAGCCTAGTGGCTCTGGTCGAGTGGGATCTGAGGGGAAAAGAAGAGGAGAGCGTGGCGATTAATACCGCAGGGTCACGGCGAGGATTGAGCGCGGCATTGAAGCGAATTCAATCGCGGCATCAACGGCAGGAAACGGCTGGCGAGTTCAACGCGGGGAAGACGACGCTGAGCTGGCGTGGGGCCGCGCTGTCTGCGAGAGAGAAGAAGAGGGAGTGAGGTCCACCGGTCAGTGACTGCACGGGTGGGTCTTTCGGTGGGAAAACAATTCGCGCTTGGGGGGTTTAGTTGGGCTGGAGCTGGGCTTGCTGGGCCAGACTTAGTTGGGTCGAGTCCGTTTCATTTTTTTTGTTCAGATACTTTTTCTTTTTCTATTTGATTTTCTGTTTTGATTTTCAAACAACAATTCAAACAACCAAATCAAATCAAACTTCCGCCAAAATTTGTATTGTGTTTAGTTCTGTTTAACAACACAAATCAAAGTCCAAAACAAAATAATATTTTTATTCTTTTTAGGATCCATTTATTAATTAAATAAAATAGTCCTTAGTTATTAAATCAAATAGGATTTGATTTATTAAAATCTCCATTTGAAATCTAAATAATATCAAAATCAATTCAGTAGGTTTTATTTGAAGATATAAAACACTTGGAAAACCTATTTAAAATAAATTAATAAGTTTTAGTGTTTATTTCAAAATGGAAAGTCTTTACTTAAATAAAATTTGGATATTATTTTCTTTAAATAAACCTTTACTCTTTTAATCAAAACAAAATATTTTATTTTCAAAAGCTTGCACAAGGTTTAATTTGGCTCTATAAAAATAGTCCTTATTTATATTTCTACCTTTTTATTTGAAAACCAAATCTTTTCATTAAAAGATCCAAAAATAGTAATTCTACTTATTTAAAATTTTCTTCATTAATTGTTTATCTTTTCAAATCCCTTTAGGATTTGTTTGATCAAAATAGGTTTGAAGGTTTCCAGTTGGATTCAAAAAGTTTCTTCTCACCCTGATAGTCAACAAAGTTTTATTTTATTCATTTATTTTTCACATAACAAGATTTGGAAAATCTTGGGATGTGACACCTCTTGGGCTGACCCTCCTCCCCTATATAATGAGCACCTCCTCCTCCTCCACTCTCACACCTCCTTGCGAAGGATCTATCTACGCCTCTAGAATTTCCCCATGGTCTCGGATCAGCGAGATACATGTTCCCGGTGGCTTTTTCTAGAAGGATTTGTTGCTTCCGCTGCTTCACTAGAGCAAGGGCGTGGAGGTTTTTGGGATACCCGAACGTGTGTGCAATCATGGATGCACCACTGCTTTGTGGTGCTAGACTTGATGGTGTTGGACCTGCTGGACCAGTTGGACTTCATCACGATCTTGAGATAAGCAAGAGATCAACTACATCACCAACGAGTTCATACTCTAAAAAGCTTTCCAGTCTTCGATGGTATGTATTCTATGGATGTATATCCACCCATTGCTTGTATCTACATAGATGGATCTTGGTGCACTTAGTTCCCATCTTAGGATTTTTTTTGTTTTCTATGTTGTGAACCCTATAGTGGTATCAGAGACGGATCTATGCGTAGATGCGGCTAGTACACATATGAGTATTTGGGCGCTTGTGTTCATGTTATTGCTTCTTATGTGTATTTTGGATATTGGTGGCATAGTGGATGAAGCGGCTCGGACAAACTTTGCATGTCCTCGCACATGAGACATGTTCCACGCTTGACATGAAACTAGTTTTGCATAAATGGCTTGCGGGTGTCGGTCTCTCGTACTATAGTCAATATCTGATTTACAACGAGTTGTCAATAATTTGATTATCATCATTGTGGTTCCATGTTCGTAGGTAAGAACGGTTCTATCTTCGAAACCCTTAAGCCACGTAAACTTGCAAAAGATAAATTAGAGGCGTCTAGTTTTTGGTTTTGTCGGGCAAGTACTATGATATGGTAGTGTTATAATTTGTAGTATGGATTGATACTATTGAAAATTATAATATGAAAAAGTATAAGTTCCATAGACCTTGGTCTTACACATATAGGAATGATAAAGATCATTCCACAATGCACAAGATAGTGATCAAGTGCAAAAACCATATCATATCACTGTAGCATATAATGTTTGTTTGCATCTTATATTGCTTGTTTGACGCTTTAGTAGCATTATATGATAATCCCTCATTTATATATCAAGATAAAAATGTGTTCTCCCTTAAGTACGCACTGTTTATATTTTGCCGCTTCAAGACATCACGTGATGATCGGGTGTACTTGAATCCACGATCATATTTCGGGTGTAAGACAGTTTTACACACGCAAGTACTAAGGCTCTTACTTGGCGAGCCAAGCATGTATAGACATGGCCTCGGAACACGGACTGAAAGGTTAAGAATGAGTCATATAGTTGATATGATGCCCATTTAGATGCTCGCCTTTGAAGCTACACTAACTCATGTGATGATCGGACTTGGTATAGTGAATTTGGTTCATGTAATCACCAAAAAGACACGAGGGATGTTGTTTTTGAGTGGGAGTTCATTTCTAATTTGGATTAGTCGAACTCAATTTATCATAAATTAAATCAAAGTGTATTTGCATAATTTTTTGTAGTCATTGGCATTCGTTCACTACCTTATGCTTAGTTTTAATTGAGATAATAAAACTATAGAATTCTGGATATTTGCTTGACGAACTAGTATCATATTGTTTTAAGTGTCAATCTAAAGTTTAAAGTCCTATTGCAAAATTTTAGCAAACTCCATGAAATTTAATAATTAGTATTAAATCAAGAGTGACAATTCCAGTGTTAGTATCTAAAGTATCATGTTTGCCTCCATGATTCTTGATGTTCAAAAGTTATTTTAGCTAGGAGCTGAAAGAATTGTTTCAGAAACCATCATGTGTAACAGATATTACGATATCTGAAACACATGTTTTGGTTGCAATATGATAGAGTATAATATATGTTATCATATTGGAGGATAATTTGTGAAGGTTGGAGATGCTAGACATCCTAATCCTCCAAAAGGGTTTTGGAAAGTAAAATTATACTCACGATTCTCCTTTGTAAGATATATTAGCTTGATCATGAAAGTTATCATGAAAAGGATGAATAGAAGTGTAAGTAAAATGTTTACTACACTAAAAGATTACTAAAGAATGGATTTTGAAAGAACGCCAAACATTTGATGATGGTGATCTACTTCAAAGTGTAAGTCCAAAGGTATTAGTATTTGACTATACACGCTTTGGACTATGTGTCATATATATGGCGCCACTGTTGATGTTGATAGATTCTTTTAAAAGGAAAAGGAAATGCTGAAAGAGAATCTATAAAATATTTTGCAGAAAATAAAATACTGGAAATGTCCAGCTAAGGTATATAGATTATATACATGTTATGGCTATATTCTTTGCTTGTTAAACAATGTGGTTCTTGGGTATTGGATATCGAATTGGTTGGTGTGAAATATCATATAGGACAACACAATTCATGAACTGCAATGGTCTAAGTAACCAGCAACAGAACATGTATGTGATGATGGTCATCGAAAACAAACAAAGTGTTGTTGTATTTCTCATTGACATTAAAGCTTGCCTTCAAGATTTTTTAATTTTTCAGGTATTATGAGAATAAATTTTTGTTCAAATAATTGTTGTATTCCATATAAGATGGATGATATACAAGTCTAGTTGGAGAAATCACGTCCATAAAAATAATGCTAAAAATGTTGTAATACAAATGATTGAAAGATCACTTACGAAGTGACATCACCGTTTAAATTATATTGGAAAGAAAACATGAAGAAACTACATGTTCATGGATTTTTGAAGTCTTTGATTTTGATCAAATGACGCTTGTGAGACTTTCCTAGAAATAATTAAAACTCCATTCATAGACCAAAGAGGAATGGATGACTAACTTATTGGACATTGTGCATGTTGATGTATATAGTACATTATGTGTAGCCATGCGCGGTGGATCTTTCAACTTCGTATGCTTTCTCCAGAAATTTGAGTGAATATATCTTTATATTCACTTAATGAGGAAGAAGTGTGAAATATTTGAAAATGTTCAAAGACTTTCAAGATGAAGTGGAAAATCATTGTAACAAGAAAATAAAGAATTTATGATTTGATCATAAAGGAAGATATTTGAGTTACAAGTTTAGCAAAATACCTAAATATTTGCATTTCCTGAAACACCATAGGAATATGGAGTGTTCGAGATATGTAATGAAACCTTGTTTGCAATGGTAAGATCAAAGGTGTCATTTATAAAACTGCCATTATATTTTAAAAGATTAAAGCTGTAGAGAATACTACTTTTACACTAAAAAGAGCTCCATCTTGATCCGTTGAAATGACACCATATAAGTTATGGTTTGGGGTAAAACCCAAGTTGTCCTTTCTTAAATTTGGTATGCTAAGCATAAGTAAGATGTTTATAACCAAAGTGGGATAAGCATGTCTTTGTAGGTTATCCCAAATAATTTTTTGGGTATTCCTCCATAACACCAAGGACAAAAGAGTTTGTCGCTTGAAACGTGAAGTTTCATGAAAAAGAAAATTTTCGGAAGAGTTAAGTGGGAGTACAATACAATTTTGATAAGGTTAATGAACCTTAGCTATATGTGCTTAGTTGCGCAGCGCTGGAAAATGTTCTGGAGGCAGGCACAATGCTCATGGCTCAAGTTCCTCAAAGTTTGTGGTCACGGAGGTCTAAGTTCCTATCAAACAAGGTAGGTCGGATAAACAATCAAATACTAAGATTTGAGAGTAAATCAGTATTGTTTGACAATGATGAACCGACTACATGCAAAGAAGCAATGATGGCCCCTGACTCCGTCAAATGGCTTGAAGCTATAAAATTCGTGATAGTTCCATACACGATAAATCAAGTTTTTTGAACTTGGAAAACCCTCTGGAAAGGTGTAAAACCTATCGGTCGTATTTGGATCTATAAAGAAACAGACATGGATGTTTCACATCTCTGAAATAGTCGACATGTCGTAAAATATTTTACGACAATGTTCAAGGAGTTGACTATGACAAGATTTGATCTTTCATAGCGTTATTTAGTCTGTACGGATTATTGTAGCAACCACTACATATAATTTGGTATATGGTAGTTGAAAAAACAAAACAAAGTTCTTCTAATATAATGGTTAACTAGAACGTGTACATGACACAATCCAAATGGTTTTGTTAAATTCAAAGGATGCTAAAAAGAGCATGCAAACTTTAATGGTTGAAGTAAGCATCGCGGAGTTGGAATCTTCACCGTGATGAAAGTGTTAAAGGAGTTTAACTTCATCGGAGACGATGAAGATGTTTGCATTTGCAAGAAATTAAGTGGGAGTGCTGAGACATATTTCTAATACATTATGTGGAGGATATCTCGTTGATTGGAAATGATGTATCTTTTATTGACACGGGTTAAGAATTTCATTTCGATGAAAGACTTAGGCAAAACCCGAATATTAGGCATGAATGTCTATATGGATAGATTGTGACTCTAATATGGTTGTGCCAAATGTACATAGATGAGATATTGAATGAACTCAATATGGAAACGACAAGAAAGGTTCTTGTCGCACGGAAAGGGTTGAATCAAGATTCAAGTGTATTGACACTTGGTAAGTGAAACAAGATTCAAGTGTTTTAACACTTGGTGAGTGAAATCACAAGAATATTTTGATCAATCATACTATGATATTTACACACACAGATATGTCCTATGCTCTAAATGTTATGAGCATATACCAGAATGACTCATAAGATGATCATTGGATAATAGTAAGGATATTCTTATGATCTTTTGGAAGAACTAAGGATATATTTATGTAGAAGTTACAAACAATTACATATAGTTCATTGTAAAGAGTTACATTGATACTAGTTTTGTCACAAGATACAAATTAAGTTTATCTCAATTTAAACTATGGGTGGCACAATGTAATGGAAAGGAGATTCCATGATGGATGTAAGGTTCCCAACCTTTAATAAGGTAGAGATCCCTGTGTTTACAATGCTAGTCCATGGATCAATAGCTAGCATCCACAGTTAAGATGTAATATCAAGAAACAAAGGTCATAATACAAATTTATAACCAGGAATAACATAATTTATTACATCTTACATAGCTCATTTGGCTATCTCATTACAATGCAGCAGAATTTAGCAATAGCATGGGGTCCTTCATCTTCAAAGTGTCATAGGCAAACATGTTGGTTGTAGACTTGTAATCCTATTCAACACACTTCACTAACATCAAACAAACCTGCAACATAATAAGTTGCAGCCACAAGGGTCAATACATTTGAATTGTATTGGCAAGTTTCACTACTATGTATAAATAAGTGGATCCTATCATTACATGCATATTTGGCTAAGTAGGGTTTAGGCTCATTTGTAGAAAGCAATACAGTTTTATCCTATCTTTTCAAAATAGTTTTGATCTTTTGAAAATCTTTCTGAACTCCTTGGAAAACCCCAAGTGCTTCAAATCCTTGTTGTCACCATCAAGTTTTACTTTGAGAAATTGGAATGTCGAGATCTTCCATAGCTTCAGGCCTTAGTTGCTCAGTATTGTCCATAACCGGGGACACGGCTAAGTACTTAGAATTTGATCTTCTGCGGAAGTTGTACACTTTACCCACATGACACAATATCATCTTGATGCCACTAGTGGCCGCTGGATAAGTACTCACCAAGATGGAGTACTGGCAGATTGAGAATGTGACAAAGTCTTTCCATAGAAGTCCTCCCAATACACAATGCTAGCTTGTCATCTAGGCACCAATGTAGGGTTTCAAGTTCCCTTACACAATTCTAGTTAACCTGAAGATGCCAATGCATGGGTCTTCCACTATGTAGTTGACTAAGCCAGAGCCCATTTAGCATGTGGTTGTACACGGAAGCCACTGTACGAGAAACATGTTCAATCTCTAAGTCCCTGGGTGGTTTTCTTCTAGTGCACATACAAAAAGAGATAGCCATATAAACATGGTTCCTTTTGTTGCCACCTTGTCCAATCTTGAGTATCCTTGTCCACCCAGGTGGTTCATTGAGTACTTGTTTTATTATATAAAACATATGTCTTTTCAACTCTTCATATAATCATATCATGTTTCCCATCCCAATATATAGCAGGGCTAAGCATACTACAACTACAATGTTTTCACTAAGGAATATAAAAGGGTATCCTATTAGGATTTAGCATAGCATAAAATATAGTAGTACTTATCATGCATGTTTCAAAAATCCACTAAGTGTAATGAAAATAGTAGGACATGGATGATAGTGTCACTTGCCTTTTTAGTAGAGAATGTTGGTTCACTTCTTGATCTTGCAAATATCACACTCTTCTAATTCCACTACAATTCAATCAAGCAAACACAAATTCAACTAGCATTCCAACTAATTTACCACACATAAAATAATAGAAACAAGGTCATGCATGCAAGCATGCAAAAGATAGTTTTATTTGCAAAAGTAGTTTCTACTAGGCTCCAAACATTATAAAGTTCAAAAGTGGTCATTTACTAAAGTGGTAGAACCATTTGCAAAAGGTTTTATCTATAAACCATTTTTTAATCAAATCAATATTTTATGTGGTTGAAAATGCTTTTAGTAAAGCAATATTCTTTAAAGGGTTCACCAAATATATTTTAATTCTCAAAACTTGGTGTTTAGGGTCAGAAGGTTTTAATCAAAACATTTCCCAAGGGTTTTACTCAAGATTCAATTCTAAACCAAAATCAATATTTTTATTTGACTAGAAATGAGCTAATTCAATTATTTATTCCTTAACTACCCAAAATACATTTTTAAATACATAAGTTGGTTCCTAGGGTCAGTAGGTTCACAAAAAACCATTTTGCAAAGTTTTCACATTAAAATTATATCTAGAACAATTTTTATATTCAAAATAAGCCTACACAAGATTCTGCAAATTCATCCAATTTTCCAGAAGCAAATCATTAAACAAAGTGCATGGTTGCAAAGTACTTGTTCTGATGAATCCATTGATATAAAATTTGCAAAATTTGGACGTGTAGAACTAAAGTTATGAATTTTACAAGTTTGCAATTCAAATAGATTCTATTTTCTGTTATTAACAAAACCTTATCCACGTGGCGCAATTCTATTGGCCGATGCCGCTTCGTGCGGATCAGCCTCTCTGGACCGTAGGATTCAACTTAAAACGCATGGCTCAGATGGGCGCGTGCCCCTTCGGTTAAGATCTAATCACAGCCCCTGGATTAAAATCTAACGGTCAAAATCGCTTTGGTCAAGGACTGGTGGTGCTGCGCGGCGGCGAGCGGCGGTGCACGCTCTGGCGGTGTGCTTGCCAACGTTGCAGGAAGCGAGGGAGAGGGGGAAATGGCTTACAACGTTCGCGTGGTCGAGGTGAAGATCCAGGTGCTGTTGGTTTGGTGAGGGGCGCATAGGGACCAAAGTAATCGCTCGCCGAAGTCGGTGGCGGCGTCAGGCGGCTCTGGAGGTCGTCGGGGACGGAGCTGCAGGTCGCCCTAAGGCAAGATAGAGGCATGGTTAGACACGGGAGAGTGTGGCGTTCACGTGAGCATGATCGAGAGGGCTCGGGGCGGTCTGGCTTACCAGGGAGACTTCGCCGGAGTAAACACGTCGTCGGTGGCGCTCTGATGTTAACGAAGCCGAGCTTCTAGAGCGTGCGGGAGCAAGCTGGGGCTATGGGAAGACGCGCAAGGGACTGGAGAGCAATCTAGCGTGCTCTGCAAGGAGAGGGGCGGCTGTGGTTCGCCGGAATTGGCCGGGAACGCCGTCGGAACAGAGAAGGCTTGAGCTCAAAATTCCTGCAGCCTGGTGGCAGAGGGGAGGCGCTGTTTTGGGGGAAAGAGAGAGGGGGCATGGGCGTGTATCTACGCGTGATCACCGCGAGGAATAATGCAGGCATTAACTGGTATTCATCGCCGGAGTTACTGCCAGAAACGGCGAGGCGACGTGGTCGCGGGGTTGAAGATGATTGCGTGGCAGTGGGGCCGTGCTGACAGCGAGGTGAAGGAAGTGGGAGTGGGGCCTGCCTGTCTGTGACTCTGCGGGTAAGATGCTGGGTAAGAAAACGATTCGCTGAGGGGGAAAAAGATGGGCTGCGAGTTGGGCTTGCTAGGCCTGCTTAGTGGGTCGAGTCTATTTCATTTTTTTCTGAAAGCTTTTTCTTTTTCTATTTGGAATTTCTGTTTTGAATTTTAATCAAATAATTCAAACTCCAAATGAATTCAAACTTCCACCAAACTTTGTATTTATTTTAATTCTGTTTAACAACACAAATCAAAGTCCAAAACAAAAATAATTTTATTCTTTCTAGGATCCATTAATAAATAAATAGACCTTAGTCATTAATTCAAATAGGATTTTATTTATTTAAAAACTCCATTTGAAATCTAAATAACACCAAAATCATTTCAGTAGGTTTTATTTGAAAATATAAAACACTTGGAAATCTTATTTAAAATAAATTAACAAGTTTTAGTGTTTATTTAAAATGGAAAAGCCTTTACTTTAATAAAATTGGATAATAATAAATCCTCATTATTTTATTTAAATAAACCCTTTACTCTTTTTATCAAATAGAAATATTTCAAAAGTTTGGCCAAGATTTAATTTGGCTCTATAAAATAATCCTTATTTATAATTCTACCTTTTCTTTTGAAAACCAAATCTTTTTATTAAAAGATCCGAAAATAGTGATTCCAACTATTATAACTTTATTTATTAATTGTTTATCTTTTTAAATCCTTTTAGGATTTTATTTGATCAAAATAGATTTGATGTTTCCAATTGGAATCAAAAAGTTTCTTCTCACCCTAAAAATCAACAATTGTTTATTTGTTTATTTATTTTTCACATTTCAAAATTTGGAAAATTTTGGGATGTGACAATGGATTTGGATGAATTCCAAAGTTAAGACATTATGACGGATACTAAAACAAAAGGCTAAGTATATGACTGCTATTGTAGCAGCAAAGGAGGGCATTTGTGTCAAGTAGTTTGTTATCAAACTAAGGTGTGGTTTACAATGGGCTAACACTATAAAGATATATTGTATAATAGTATTGACATGATTTAACCCCAAGGAACTAAAGGTCTCACCAAAATAACAAATTTATACAATGTCATCTCGTTAGAGAATGAGTGATGCGTGGAGACGCGAAGACATGCAAATATACACGGACCTAAAAGTGTCAGATCCGTAGATTATGTTAACCACTAGAAATCGCATATATGCAACACCAAAAAGCCATAGGTGTTCAATACGCAAAGTTTTCAAACTAGATTATTCACTCTAGTGCAAGTGGGAGACTGAAGGGAATATGCCTGAGAGGCAAAAATAAAGTGGTTATTATATTATTCCTTGTTTATGATAAATATTTATTTTGCATGCTATAATTGTATTAATACGGAAACGTTAGTACATGTGTGTTTAATAAACAAATAGAAAGTTCCTAGTTATGCCTCTCTTATAAACTAGCTCATTGATTAACAAGATGATCAGAGGTTTCCTGATCATGGACATTGGATGTTGTTAATAACAAGGTCACAACATTGTTGGAATGATGTGATGAACATTCATCAAAAGTATAGCATTATGATCAAATTCATTGTGTTTATATTGTTATAACATCATACAAAGTAATCCTAGTCCTTAGACCATGAGATCATGTCAATCACTAACACTGGAAGAGTATCTTGATAACATCAAACATCACACAGTAACAGGGTGACTATAAAGGTGGGTTCAGTGCTACAAAGGTGTCATGTAGAGGCTGATGGATCAAGAGTGTAATTTTTCCATCCCAATGATAGATAGATATACTCTAGTCCCTCTCGGTGATATCACATTAATTAGCTTGCAATCAAGTGATGAGATCACTAGAATGTTATATCACGGAAATGAGAAAAGAGTGCATGTTAGTAACGAGATCAAACTAGGTATGGAGATACCGATGATCAAATCTCAGACATGTAATATATCGCGAGACAAAGGGATTGAGTTACATGCGTAAAAGTTTCACACGATCACAGAAGTCATCGTTGAATGTGTGGGAGTCAGTACGGATCTCCAGGTCCCGCTGCTGATTATTGATCGAAGAGGAGTCTCAATCATGTCTGCACTATTCGCGAACCGTATGGTGACACACTTAAGGGATACCGACACCATTTGGAGCAAATAATATGCCAGATAAATAATATCAAAGAGCTGGAATTATTTCAATGGAAACCGGAATTGTTTCAGGTGAAATTGCTGAAACTGGTTCTACATGTGATATTGAAATGTTGCAAGGGGTTTTATGTGAATGTTTTTTAATTAATGTAATTAACAAAATTCTGAATAAAATATATAAAAGAGTTTTATTTAATGAGAGCGTGCCTCTGATTTTGGTGGAAAATTAATGCGTGTGAGTGGACATGTGAGTGGAGGTGTAACATCCCAAAAATACCAAACTTAGATCATCAAACACTAATCATCAAGATTAGGGTTAACAAAAA
This sequence comes from Avena sativa, assembly GCA_916181665.1. NCBI lineage: Eukaryota > Viridiplantae > Streptophyta > Magnoliopsida > Poales > Poaceae > Avena > Avena sativa. The sequence goes on from OV702296.1 coordinate 228,983,220, forward strand.
CTTTTCTAAATAAACTCATGAATGCATGTATATGTGTATGCATGGATTTTGAATTTCTTTAAAAACCACCTTGTTTGTGTGATCCATTGCTTGTAAAATGTTTCTTAGGTGAAATGAACATCATCTAAAACATTTCCCACACTTTCCTTAAAGACAAGTAAATCAAAACAAATATATTAAGTGAATGGTCATTTTGGCCAATTTAACTCCCATGCCTACTTTGGCTGTCTCAAACTTTCAGAACCTAACAGAAACTTTTCTGGATCTTTGCACCCCTTGAATGTACTCATAACAGAGTATCAAGGCCAACTTTGTGATCATCCAGAAACTTTCAAATGCATAGTTTAAATGACAATTCAAAATTGAATCTTCTTCATATGGGAAGATCCCACTTTTTCAAAACCCACTCAAACAAGCTCAACTTTCAAAACCCAAGCATCTGCAGACTCACCAGCACCAATCTAGCAAACCCACCAAAAATCATTTCAAAATTCAAAACTTGATTTCATGCGGCCATTTCATCAAACAGGTTGCAGACACAAATCAAACAAAACATCAAACACTATAGTGTGCAGTGATTCTTGCCTAACTTGTTCCCTAGTTATCTCGCACACAACTCAGTAGATAATCTAGAAAGATTAGCCCAACACTAGCACCCCTGTGAGCTTGCCATTGCCATTAATGGTGAACAGCCGAGCACCCCAATGTCACCCCATTGTGGACAGCAAGCTAGAGGAAGAACTAGCCGTACCAACCTTGTCTAGGAGGCAGCCCACCGTCCATCGCCACCCACTGTCCTAGCCGCAAGCATTGCTAAGCCCTGGACCACGCGCACAAGCCGCGCCCAGACCATGCCGAGCGTGCGCCAGAGCGCCACCCTCGACCAGCATCCACAGACCGCATGCCGCCCTCGCCGCGTGCATACATGATTGCCATCAACCCAGGAGACCACCAGACATCCCCATTTGCCGCCCCGTGCCGCACAGCCACCGCCCGCCGTCGAAGACGCCGCCTCTGCCGCGCAGAGCACCGGCCGTTCCAGACCAAACCACACCGCCCCATGCCTCGCGACCATGTCGTTGAGCATCGCCAGGAGACACAGCACCGTCCCCTACCCTTGCCCATGCCATTAGCCGCCTGTAATGTCGCCCCCGACGAGCTCACCGTGCGTCCCGACGGTCCCCTCGCTCGACTATAAATAGAGGCCACCCCCACATGAATTCTTCACACCATCTCACTCCCCTCTCCTCACTGATCGTGCCACACCATTCTCAGAGCAAGGCGAGCACCACCTCGCCGAAATTTCACTAGAGCCTGCCGTTGCCGGAGAAGAAAGGAGCCAGCGATTGGAGCCGCCCCAGGAGCTGCCGCGACCACCCCTGAGTTTGCCGTCATCGACTTCATCGTTCGCCCGCCTCGCCGACCCTCGCCAGTACCCCGGTGAGCCCCCAGCGACCCTCACTGGCCGCGCTAGGTTTCGTTCTCGCCGGAGTTATCTCGCGTCGATGACGACTCCCAGCCGTTAGATTAGAACTAGATCGAACGACCCACGTTGCCCCATAACGCTTCGCCTAGCCCCGTGTCACTGACGAGTGGGGACACCCACTTAAGCAGCCCGCGGGAGCACTGCGCTTAGCAGGCCGGCCCGTTAGAATTTCCCGCGCAGCCCAGTTATTCAAATTAAATCTTTTTCTATTTCAATTCAAACACACTTCTGTACTCAACTTAAAAAATCAACTCAGATCGATTCAGTGCACCAATTTGAATGAAACCAATTTTGTTGGAAAGGTCTGTGAATGCTGAATCCAAGCCCGTTGGATTCAAGTCATTTGGATCTCTAGATCACCCCTGGTAAAAATAACAAGGCATAAGCTTTTCTGCATTCAAACATTTTTCAAATTTAAACCATAATAGCTTTTGAGTTGATTCCAACTCTCAAAAATCACATTTAACCATACCTTTCAGAATATATAAAAACATATAGGTTTACTTGTAGAAATATTGTTCAAGTAATAAAAGAATGCTACATAAGCATTTCTAGCCACTTTAATTAATTAAAATAAAAGGGTAAAACCTTATTAAATTGTGACACCACTTTAAATCACATTTCCATGGACTACAATATGTGGTGATGACATGTGTCAACATGATCCCATGTTTAGTTTGGAGAATATTAAATCTTAAGTAGTTTTTCAATGAGTAGAAATTACTTTTCTAAAAATAAAAAGATTTAAACCAAGCCTTAACCTTGTAATGTTAGAGATGATGCTAGATCATCTATAGGACCCTTGTGTGTGATGATTGCAAGTAGTTAAGTATTGTTTGGTGATTGTGTACCTCGTATTTATTCATAGACGCTAGTACCGACCAAGGATACGAGGAGGAAGGAGGATACTACGAAGAGGAAGCCGAGGAGAACTTCAACCACTGCTCTGCACAAGGCAAGCTAGTAACTATGCAAGCTTATACGGATATTGATGCAAGCTAACCCTTGCAAGATACCCTACTGATGCCACAAACCCATACTTGTGATATGACTACTATATGCCTTAAGCATATGTGATCATACCCCCTTGATAAACCAAATCCTAGTTTTATGTGCAAGCTTCTTACTTTATTTCTTTATCAAAGCTTACTTAGAGTCTACCTAAGAGTTTGGTAGATACTAGACAGTTGTGCTGAAGGTTGCATAAAGAGCATAAAATTTGGCCTAAGATAGAAACCTTGATCTCGGCCTAAGACATGAGATTGAACTTTGTTAAAACCCCACTAGTTACCACCCCTCCTTAGTACTACCCCACCTGTAGATGCTAGTGCTAAGCATAAAACTTGACCAACTTTAGATGGGAATACTTGGTGGAAAAATGGTTATGAAAACCTTGGAATGATGGATCATTCTATTGAAATGTTTTGGACATGTGTTTCCAAACACTTGATGATTTTGGTGATGAAAATATTGAGGCATGAACCTTAGCCCCTTTATAAAACTGATGGTTGTCTGGATGTGATACCATTCCAATTTTATCGTATAACCACAATACCCGAAGATTGGGTAGGGCTTGACTGGAAACTTATGCACCTTAGTATTAGTTCCCTCACGGCCAAGGTCTGAGCTGAGGCTACCTTGTGAAGATTGTCCACCTGTGCAGTACCCAAGATGACAGTTGGTCATGGTTGGGAGGCCATACTCACAGGAGAGGTGCTTATACTAGGGCGTGTAATCGAAAGGTTAGGATTGATTATCCGCATACTGAGTATGGTGAATTCAGGATTTGTTCCTGACGATTGTATCGAATGTTGTGGTGAAAGTGTACAATCTCTGCAGAGTGTCAAACTATTCGAATAACCGCGTCCGCGGTTATGGACAGTTGGAGTGGCCATACTGTTCCCCCGTCAGACTTTTCAAAATGACTTGTGAAACGAATTGAGACTTTGACTTGACCACAACAGAGTTGTGACCTGAATTACAAGATCCCACTTAGGAGTTATAAAATTGTGACTAGCTTTAGAACTTAGTAGAGATAAACCTGGCTTTTTGCAAAACAACCCTAGAGCCTAGTGTCCTATTATGCAAAAACCCCTTTACCTTTTAGTATTAGTTTGCGAGTACTTAAAGAGTACTCATGGCTTTGTCCCTGGCTATTCCCATGGCCAGACTATGAAGAGGAGTACCTGGAAGATGGACCCCAGGAAGGTTACGACAACTAGGATCATCACCCATCGTCAGCATTGCCTGTGACCCTGAAGATGGAGCTTCGCCTACGCTACCGTTATTACTACGTATTCCGCTGCTTGAAATTGTATTAAGAACTGGATCATGAGATCCCTATTTGTGTAAGAACTTATGTATCGTTGTAACCGGATGATGTACTATGGTATCCAATTCTGTTATGTCTCGCAAAAATGGTAATCCTGGGACTGCGATGTATGGCATAACAGGCATCTAGGATTGAAAAATCCGGGTGTTGACAAGTTGGTATCAGAGCCATCCTGACCATAGGAGACCCTAGTTAGACTGGACGTTGAACCAAAAACTTAGTTTCAAAACCAAAGAAAAACAAATATTTACAAAAACCTATTCTCATTCTTATCCCTTTGATTCTTTCATAAAAATTCATGTTCCTCAAAAACTCTTGCAAAATACATAAAATTTTGACACACTTGATCACTCTGCTAATCTACTCATCCTCTATTTTTATAGATGGACGTGAAGTACAGCAAGTTTTATCAGTTGGGGAATGGAGGAGACCTTATCTTTGAGAGGGATCTGGATCAGCTTTCGGAACTTCTGGAGCGTCCACACCCCGAGTTCTTCGGAGCTCAGCTCAATGATCAAGGAGGAGAAGATCTGCAGTGGTTAATTGTTGCAAGTCTCCGAGGAAAGGTTGAACCTCCCACTGCGGAGGGAATTCAGTTTACCTTAAGAGAGAACAACTGGCTCGATGGACTTGCCAGAGCAATGCAGGAATCTCTCTGCCGTCTGTGTGGGCAGAGCATCAATCAGATCAAGGGTACTCGCTTTGAGTTTTTCCCAAGGCGTGATGCAAATGGACAACCACTGGAAGCCCCATACCACCCCGAGTTGAAGACTCAATTGGACCACCTTAGCTTCATGATGTATGATCGTCAGCTGGAGTTGGACAACTGCCGTGGCTATTGCAACCACAAGTCTGCCATCATCAAGATGAAGGATCAGACCATAGCCATGCTAGCAAAGGATCGCAAGTCTCGTGGCCCTCAGCTCGACAAGAAGGAGCGCATTATTGCCCGTCTTCGCCACCGCATCTCATCTCTGGAGGAGACCATCCATGAGAGAGACATGTAGTTGGAGGAAAGGGAGAATGCCGGAGAGGATCTTCGTGGAGACCCTTACTCTTATCTCAGTGATGACGACGATTTTCTGGAGGATCAGGCCATGGACTTCTTCACTGATGAAGATGATGAAGCCACAGACTCCGAGGAGTATTAGCACTTGATCACTAGCGTAGTGAGTAGTATTCGGTCCCCCTGTATCGTAGATTCTAGAATGGTTCTTAAAACCATCTGTTTTCCTTGTTGTGGTGTGTGTTGTACTGTATGCTATGAATGAATGAATGAAAAAGCAAGTTGCTAGAAAAATCTGAGTCAAACCTTTAAAACTTTTCAAAGACCCCAAACCTTAGAAAATTTCCCTCTTTTCTCATGATTTATCTAAATCTTCAGATGCCACGTGGAGGAAGTGGTTCAGCCCCGGATCCGATGTTGCAGATTCTGCAAATGTTGACCTCTGACCGTGAAGCTGAAAGAGCGGAACGTCAAGCCAACCTAGCCACTCTGCAACAGATAGCCCAGCTAGCCCACAACAACCAAGGCCATGGAAATCAGGACAACCATGGATCTAAGCTCAAGAATTTTCAGAATACCAACCCACCTATTTTCACCAAGTCAGAAGAACCCTTAGACGCCGACGATTGGCTACAAACCATGGAAAATAACTTAGAAGTAGCAAGAGTCGAAGCCAACGAGAAAGTCCTGTTTGCCACCCACTATCTAGCCGGAGATGCCAGGGCATGGTGGAACAGTGTTCGTGCCATGACCGGAGGCCAGATGATGACCTGGGAGGAATTCAAGGTCAAGTTTAGAAGAACCCATGTGCCACCAGGTTTGATCAAGAGAATGAGAGACGAGTTCAGAGAGCTGAAGCAAGGAAGGATGACTGTAGTGGAATACCGTGACAAATTTTTGTCATTATCTAGGTATGCCCCGGACGAGATAGACACCGAAGGCAAAAAGAAAGAAAGATTCCTGAATGGTCTACATGACGAGATGCAGACGGTGTTAGTCAATATCCCCTTTGCTGATATTGAAGCCCTTGTCGATTCAGCCATCCAGATGGAAGGAAAGATCAACCAAGCCAATGAGAACCGCAAGCGTCATATGATGCATCAACTAGGAACCCATCAGACCCCAAAGTATCACCCCAACCCATCTCCAGGAATTGCCCCAAGAACCAACAGACCCCCTATGACCCGTCCAACCTATCCCAACCGTGGAAACCCTAGAACCGGAGGAAATCACAACAACCCCGGCAACTCTAGCAATTTCACCTGTGCCCCACCCAAGTTCAACACCAACAATGCTACCGCCAACCCCAACACTGCCCCGAGGACTGGAAGCAATGTTGTGCTTGTCGCAGCCAAGGACAAGTCACAAGTGACCTGTTATGACTATGGAAATAAAGGCCACTATTCCAACGAGTGCCCCAACAAGAAGAATGCTATAGCCCTAATACCAATCCCCCAGCTCAGCAACAGCGTCGTGCTCAGCCAGGAAGGAGATTTGCCCCAGGAAATTCACTCAACCGCAATGGCCGTCTTTTTCTCATGCATGCTGAAGAAGCTCAGGAAGCGCCAGACGTCGTGTTGGGTATGTTTTTTGTTAATTCAGTACTTGCAAGAGTGTTGTTTGACTCTGGTGCATCACATTCATTTGTCACCGAAGAATTTACATGCACTAGTAAAATTCAACTAACCAAACTGAAGCATGTGATGATTGTGCAAATCCCCGGATCAACCACCAAGGCTAGGCAAATTTGCAAAGCCGTCCCTATCCGAATCCATGGCATAGATTTTTATGCTAATCTAATAGTACTCGGAACTAAAGGTTTGGAAGTAGTACTAGGAATGGATTGGATGTCCAAACATAAGGGATTGATTGACTGTGCTAAGAAAGCCATCACCATGACCAGTACCACTGGAATAACAGTCGAACATATATCTGAAACCTTACCTCGCCAATTCAAGTGTAACAAGAGTCTAGCCCAACCTACCATTGACCAAGTCCGGATAGTCTGTGAATACCCCGATGTATTTCCAGATGTTTTGCCCGGTATGCCCCTAGATCGGGATATCGATTTTATCATTGAACTAATCCCCGGAACAGGACCCATAGCCCAGAGACCCTATAGTATGAACCCATCGGAGTTAGAAGAACTGAAGAAGCAACTGGATTCCATGCTAGAAATTGGACTAATTCAACCAAGTGCGTCACCATGGAGATCACATGTCTTGTTTGTAGACAAGAAAGATGGAGGTAACCGTTTATGTACGAATTATTGAAAGTTGAATGATGTCACCATCAAGAACAAGTACCCCTTGCCCAAGATAGAAGATTTGTTTGATCAGTTGACAGGTGCCCAGGTGTTTTCTAAGATTGATCTTAGAACTGGCTATCATCAACTCAAGATTCGTGCAGAGGATATTCCAAAGACTGCCTTTACCACCAGATATGGATTGTACGAGTATACAGTCATGTCTTTTGGATTAACCAATGCCCCCGCTTATTTCATGAATCTCATGAATAAGATTTTTATGGACTTCCTGGATAAGTTTGTCGTTGTTTTCATTGATGACATTCTGATTTATTCCAAATCAGAAGAAGAACATGAGCTACACCTAAGGACCATTCTTGGAACCCTTAGAGAGCATCAGTTGTATGCAAAATTTAGCAAATGTGAATTCTGGTTACAGGAGGTAGGCTTGCTCGGTCACACTGTATCAGCCGGAGGAATTGCCGTTGACCCTGCCAAAGTAAAAGATGTAGAAGATTGGCAAGCCCCAACCACTCAAACCCAAGTTCGTGCTTTTCTCGGATTGGTGGGATATTACCGCAAATTCGTAGAAGGACTCTCGAGTATCGCCCGACCCATGACCCAATTGCTGAAGAAGGACAAGAAGTTTGAATGGACAGACAAGTGTGAAGCGAGTTTTCAAGAACTCAAGAGGAGATTGATATCAGCCCCAATCTTAATCATGCCGGATATCATGAAGCCCTTCGATGTGTATTGTGACGCATCCAAGATTGGTCTCGGATGTGTGCTAATGCAAGAAGGCAAAGTTATATCTTATCTCTCTCGACAATTGAAGCAACACGAGCAAAACTATCCAACCCATGACCTCGAACTCGCGGCCGTAGTTCTAGCCCTGAAGACATGGAGACATTACCGGATGGGAAATCGTTGTGAGATTTACTCGGATCACAAGAGCCTAAAGTATATATTCACTCAGAAAGAGTTGAATATGAGGCAGAGAAGATGGATTGAGCTAATCGAGGATTACGACCTGGACATTCACTATCACCCTGGTAAAGCCAATATGGTAGCCGATGCCCTTAGCAGATTGCCGTGCCGCTTGAACTCCATGATTTTGAAGGAGCAACGAAGTCTGCACAAGGAGATGGAAGATTTTCGAATAGAATTAGTAAGTGAAGGATTTTTGGCTAGCATAGAACTTCAGCCCACTTTGATCAGTCAGATTAAAGAGGCGCAGAAGGGAAATGCTAGTATCGACGGAATCAAGCGTCGTATCGGTACGGGCAAAGTACCCGGATTCACCGAGGACGAAGAAGGAGTTCTGTGGTACAAAGGACGCCTTTGTGTACCAGCAGATTTGGAGTTGAAAGAAGTTATCTTGAAGGAGGCTCATGATACTATTTATTCTATCCATCCCGGAGGAACGAAGATGTATCAAGATTTGAAAGAGCAATTTTGGTGGCATAAGATGAAGAGAGAAATTGGAAGCTATATCGCCAAGTGTGATATATGTCAGTGAGTCAAGGCAGGACATCAAAGACCCGCTGGATTGTTGCAACCTTTGCAAATTCCGGAATGGAAATGGGATTCTGTAGGAATGGACTTTATCACTGGACTACCTACTTCTAGTAGGGGAAATGACTCTATCTAGGTCATAGTGGACCGATTGTCCAAAGTCGCCCATTTCTTGCCCGTCAAAACCACCTATCAGAGTTCGAAGCTAGCGGAGTTGTACATTGCTAGAATAGTTAGTTTGCACGGAGTCCCCAAGAACATAGTATCGGATCGAGGAACTCAGTTTACCTCGAGATTCTGGAAGAAAGTCCAAGAAGGTTTAGGAACCCGCCTAGATTTCAGTACCGCGTATCACCCTCAGACCGATGGACAAACGGAGCGAGTAAACCAAATACTCGAAGATATGCTTAGAGCATGTGTGCTAGAATATGGATCCAAGTGGGAAGACTGTCTGCTGTTTGCATAATTTTCTTACAACAATTGTTACCAAGCCAGTTTGCAAATGGCCCCATTTGAATTCATGTACGGAAGAAAATGTCGCACCCCTTTGAACTGGTCGGAAGTAGGAGAGAGTCAGATCTTCGGACCCGACATCCTACGAGAAGCAGAAGAGAAGGTTCACAAGATTCGTGAGCACCTTAAGACCGCCCAATCCCGACAGAAGAGTTATGCCGACAAGAGACGTCGAGACCTCGCCTTCAACATCGGAGATTTTGTTTATCTAAAAGTGTCGCCATTGAAGGGAATGCAGCGTTTCCAACTCAAAGGAAAGTTAGCCCCCAGATATATCGGACCTTTCAAAATTTTGAACCGTCGAGGAGAAGTATCGTATCAACTAGAATTACCTGAAGAGATGTCAGCTGTGCACAATGTGTTCCATATCTCGTTACTTCGCCAGTGTCTCGAAGTCCCCGAGAAGACCGAAGTGTTCAAGAATATCGATCACCGGACCATAGAGATCAACGATGACCTGACCTATCCCGAAGTGCCCATCCGCATTTTGGAAGAAGCTTATCGAACTACCCGAACACGAAGCATCAAGTTTCTCAAGATTCAGTGGAGCAACCACACAGAAGAGGAAGCTACCTGGGAGCGCGAAGATCACATCAGGACGGAGTTTCCCGATCTCTTCAAATCCTAGGTAATCTTTTCGTCCTTTTTCAAATATCGGGACGAGATTTTGTTTAAGAGGGAAGGTTTGTAACATTCCAAAAATACCAAACTTAGATCATCAAACACTAATCATCAAGATTAGGGTTAACAAAAACTTTTCTAAATAAACTCATGAATGCATGTATATGTGTATGCATGGATTTTGAATTTCTTTAAAAACCACCTTGTTTGTGTGATCCATTGCTTGTAAAATGTTTCTTAGGTGAAATGAACATCATCTAAAACATTTCCCACACTTTCCTTAAAGACAAGTAAATCAAAACAAATATATTAAGTGAATGGTCATTTTGGCCAATTTAACTCCCATGCCTACTTTGGCTGTCTCAAACTTTCAGAACCTAATAGAAACTTTTCTGGATCTTTGCACCCCTTGAATGTACTCATAACAGAGTATCAAGGCCCACTTTGTGATCATCCAGAAACTTTCAAATGCATAGTTTAAATGACAATTCAAAATTGAATCTTCTTCATATGGGAAGATCACACTTTTTCAAAACCCACTCAAACAAGCTCAACTTTCAAAACCCAAGCATCTGCAGACTCACCAGCACCAATCTAGCACACCCACCAAAAATCATTTCAAAATTCAAAACTTGATTTCATGCGGCCATTTCATCAAACAGGTTGCAGACACAAATCAAACAAAACATCAAACACTATAGTGTGCAGTGATTCTTGCCTAACTTGTTCCCTAGTTATCTCGCACACAACTCAGTAGATCATCTAGAAAGATTAGCCCAACACTAGCACCCCTGTGAGCTTGCCATTGCCATTAATGGTGAACAGCCGAGCACCCCAATGTCACCCCATTGTGGACAGCAAGCTAGAGGAAGAACTAGCCGTGCCAACCTTGTCTAGGAGGCAACCCACCGTCCACCGCCACCCACTGTCCCAGCCGCAAGCGTTGCCAAGCCCTGGACCACGCGCACAAGCCGCGCCCAGACCATGCCGAGCGTGCGCCAGAGCGCCACCCTCGACCAGCATCCACAGACCGCGCGCCGCCCTCGCCGTGTGCATACATGATCACCATTAACCCAGGAGACCGCCAGACATCCCCATTTGCCGCCCCGTGCCGCACAGCCACCGCCCGCCGTCGAAGACGCCGCCTCTGTCGCGCAGAGCACCGGCCGTTCCAGACCAAACCACACCGCCCCATGCCTCGCGACCATGTCGTTGAGCATCGCCAGGAGACACAGCACCGTCCCCTACCCTTGCCCATGCCATTAGCTGCCTGTAACGTCGCCCCCGACGAGCTCACCGTGCACCCCGACGGTCCCCTCGCTCGACTATAAATAGAGGCCACCCCCGCACGAATTCTTCACACCATCTCACTCCCCTCTCCTCACTGATCGTGCCACACCATTCTCAGAGCAAGGCGAGCACCACCTCGCCGGAATTTCACTAGAGCCTGCCGCTGCCGGAGAAGAAAGGAGCCAGCGATTGGAGCCGCCCCAGGAGCTGCCGCGACCACCCCTGAGTTCGCCGTCGTAGACTTCATCGTTCGCCCGCCTCACCGAACCTCGCCAGTACCCCGGTGAGCCCCCAGCGACCCTCAGTGGCCGCGCTAGGTTTCGTTCTCGCCGGAGTTATCTCGCGTCAACGATGACTCCCAGCCGTTAGATTAGAACTAGATCGAACGACCCACGTTGCCCCATACCGCTTCGCCTAGCCCCGTGTCACTAACGAGTGGGGACACCCACTTAAGCAGCCCGCGGGAGCACTGCGCTTAGCAGGCCGTCCCGTTAGAATTTCCCGCGCAGCCCAGTTATTCAAATTAAATCTTTTTCTATTTCAATTCAAACACACTTCTGTACTCAACTTCAAAAATCAACCCAGATCGATTCAGTGCACCAATTTGAATGAAACCAAGTTTGTTGGAAAGGTCTGTGAATGCTGAATCCAAGCCCGTTGGATTCAAGTCATTTGGATCTCTAGATCACCCCTGGTAAAAATAACAAGGCAGAAGCTTTTCTGCATTCAAACATTTTTCAAATTTAAACCATAATAGCTTTTGAGTTGATTCCAACTCTCAAAAATCACATTTAACCATACCTTTCAGAATATATAAAAACATATAGGTTTACTTGCAGAAATATTGTTCAAGTAATAAAAGAATGCTACATAAGCATTTCTAGCCACTTTAATTAATTAAAATAAAAGGGTAAAACCTTATTAAATTGTGACACCACTTTAAATCACATTCCCATGGACTACAATATGTGGTGATGACATGTGTCAACATGATCCCATGTTTAGTTTGGAGAATATTAAATCTTGCAAGATACTTCAACCACTGCTCCGAGGAGAACTGCAACCACTGCTCTGCACAAGGCAAGCTAGTAACTATGCAAGCTTATACTAATATTGATGCAAGCTAACCCTTGCAAGATACCCTACTGATGCCACAAACCCATACTTGTAATATGACTACTATATGCCTTAAGCATATGTGATCATACCCCCTTGATAAACCAAATCCTAGTTTTATGTGCAAGCTTCTTACTTTATTTCTTTATCAAAGCTTACTTAGAGTCTACCTAAGAGTTTGGTAGATACTAGACAGTTGTGCTGAAGGTTGCATAAAGAGCATAAAATTTGGCCTAAGATAGAAACCTTGATCTCAGCCTAAGACATGAGATTGAACTTAGTTAAAACCCCACTAGTTACCACCCCTCCTTAGTACTACCCCACCTGTAGATGCTAGTGCTAAGCATAAAACTTGATCAACTTTAGATGGGAATACTTGGTGGAAAAATGGTTATGAAAACCTTGGAATGATGGATCATTCTATTGAAATGTTTTGGACATGTGTTTCCAAACACTTGATGATTTTGGTGATGAAAATGTTGAGGCGTGAGCCTTAGCCCCTTTATAAAACTGATGGTTGTCTGGATGCGATACCATTCCAATTTTATCGTACAACCACAATACCCGAAGATTGGGTAGGGCTTGACTGGAAACTTATGTACCTTAGTATTAGTTCCCTCACGGCCAAGGTCTGAGCTGAGGCTACTTTTGAAGATTGTCCACCTGTGCAGTACCCAAGATGACAGTTGGTCATGGTTGGGAGGCCATACTCACAGGAGAGGTGCTTATACTAGGGCGTGTAATCGAAAGGTTAGGATTGATTATCCGCATACTGAGTATGGTGAATTCAGGATTTGTTCCTGACGGATGTATCGAATGTTGTGATGAAAGTGTACAATCTCTACAGAGTGTCAAACTATTCGAATAGCCGCGTCCGCGGTTATGGACAGTTGGAGTGGCCATACTGTTCCCCCGTCAGACTTTTCAAAATGACTTGTGAAAAGAATTGAGACTTTGACTTGACCACAACAGAGTTGTGACCTGAATTACAAGATCCCACTTAGGAGTTATAAAATTGTGACTAGCTTTGGAACTTAGTAGAGATAAACCTGGCTTTTTGCAAAACAACCCTAGAGCCTAGTGTCCTATTATCCAAAAACCCCTTACATGTTAGTATTAGTTTGCGAGTACTTAAAGAGTACTCATGGCTTTGTCCCTGGCTATTCCCATGGACAGACTATGAAGAGGAGTACTTGGAAGATGGACCCCAGGAAGGTTATGACAACTAGGATCATCTCCCATCGTCAGCATTTCCTGTGACCCTGAAGATGGAGCTTCGCCTACGCTACCGTTATTACTACGTATTCCGCTGCTTGAAATTGTATTAAGAACTAGATCATGAGATCCCTATTTGTGTAAGAACTTATGTATCGTTGTAACCAGATGATGTACTATGGTATCCAATTCTGTTATGTCTCGCAAAAATGGTAATCCTGGAATTGCGATGTATGGCATAACAGGCATCTAGGATTGAAAAATCCGGGTGTTGACAGGAGGTGTGTTTATGTGAAGTGGAGCTTCCACCCACATGAATGAGGGAGAGGAGGGGCGCCCTCTATGGCCGGCGGCCAAGCCTCTTGGGCTGCCCCTCCCCTATATAAGGAGCACCTCCTCCTCCACTCTCACACCTCCTCACGAAGGATCTCTCTCCCCCTCTAGAATTTCCCCATGGTCTCGGATCAGCGAGATACATGTTCCCAGTGGCTTTTTCTGGAAGGATTTGTTGCTTCTGCTGCTTCGCTGGAGCAAGGGCGCGGAGGTTGTCGGGATACCGAAATGTGTATGCGATCACGGATGCACCACTGCTTTGTGCTAGACTTGATGGTGTTGGACCTGCTGGACCAGTTGGACTTCATCACGATCTTAAGATCGACAAGAGATTGACTACATCACCAACGAGTTCATACTCGAAAAAGTTTTCCGGTCTTTTAGGGTATGTATTCTACGGATGTATATCCACACATTGCTTGTATCTAGATAGATGGATCTTGGTGCACTTAGTTCCCATTATAGGATTTTTTTCTATGTTGCGAACCCTACAGGTCTTGGAAGAAACCAAATTGTATATCTCTCTCCACCTCCAAAGTTGGATATGTGGCTGATGCAAGTGCTTGCACTTAGTTGTTATGGATTAGGTAAACTTTAGAGGAATACGGTGTCAATTGTGACAAAGTGCCTCTTTTTTGTGATAATGAAAGTGCCATAAAAATTGCTTACAATCCAGAACAACACACAAGAACGACGAATATTGAGATTCGTAATCATTTTATTTGGGATCATGTTGCTTGTGGTGATATTGACTTATCCTTTGTGAGCACGAAGAATAAACTTGCTGATATTTTCACGAATCCACTTGATGAAGCAAGATTTTGTTACTTGAGGAATGAGCTAAATATCGTGGATTCAAGGATCTTTACTGGATTACCCTTGCATACTCACTTATATCTCATCCTCTATTTGGTTTAGATGTGGGCATGGACATAGGGGAAGTGTGGACATAATTAATTGGGCTAACCTCGCCCCATAATGCTGAAAGTAAGACAAACCATTTCTCTTAGTATCATTATGTGATATGTGAGCTTATTGATGAGTATTGGTCATGAACCCAAGATACATCTTCATGGTGTCATACCATTCACTCCTACATGGTGGCTTCATCCACCACACTCTTATTTGTGAAGAGTTGGTTCTTTGTGGGTTTTGTTGGTTTTTTTCTTGCCTATCTTGTGTTCTTATGGAAAACACACCCAATATTGGCCGTTCTTTGTTTTGACTCTTGCAATTTTGGATGTGTAGTACCTATAGGGGTTCGTAGCATGGAAAACAAAAAAATTCTACCGCATGAACACATAGAAGCCAAGATCTATCTACTAGATTATAGCAATGAGTCGATAGAGTACTAACCCTCGAAGATCCAAAGCGGTTAACGAGAGCGGATTCTCGTGGGAGATGTAGTCGTTCACTTGCCGATCTCAAGATCACGTAGACGATCCTTCCGGCGCCACGTTCCGGCAGAGATCCCGCAGTCGGTCACACGTACGATACTCGATGAAGACCTTCCTCTCCCTTGTTCCAGCAGGTAGCAGAGGTTGTAGCTCTCTCCTCGCGATTCCGGCAGTACGACGGCATGGTGACGGAAGTAGAGGGGAGATCCCACAGGGCTTCGCCTAAGCCGGAGCGAGTATGGTGGAGTAGAAGAGGGCCTTGGTGGTCTAGGTTTTAGATGCCGAGGGAAGAGGGCAGCCGGCGTCTAGGGTTTAGGCTAGACGGCAGCGGCGGTTTAGAGGGGATCTAAGGCGCCGGCGGCTTGGGGGGGCAGCGGCGGCCTAGGGATTGGGTCTTGGGCGCCTAGGGCAAGGGGGTACCTTGGGGTGCGCCCCCACCCCTCCTTATATAGGTGGGGGCATCCAAGGGTGTTCCCAACCCAGGTGGAAACCCTCCCAAACTCGTGTTGGGATTTGACTTTTTCAAACTGCCTTTTTGACTTTCAAATTATAGTTTGATTTCTCTCTTCCAAGTGTCCAGCCAAGTGACCTAGGACATGATGCAACCATTCCACTTTGTCATGACACATCCATGTACCCTTCCCCTTCCGGTTTGGTGGACCTTCTAGACCCTTCTAGAACATTCCGGTGAAAACACCGAAACCATTCCCGAACTCCGGAATTGGAATTTCCTTATATGAATTTTATTCTCTGGACCATTTCGGATATCCTCGTGACATCCCGGATCCCATCCAAGACTCCAAACTATATTCGGTATCTTTACTCACATTCCATATCTACTAAACTCGAATCCTTAAGTGTGTCTCCCTATAGTTCGTGAATTATGCAGACATGATCGAGACTCTTCTTCGATCAATAACCAATAGAGGAATCTGGAAATTCATATGGCTCCCACATATTTCTACGATTACTACATGATCGAATGAACCATTTACATACGATACCAATTTCCATTTGTCTCGCGATACTTTACTTATCCGAGGTTTGATCGTCGGTATCTCTGCATACCTAGTTCAACCTCGTTACCGACAAGTACTTTTTTCTCGTTCCTGTGATATGTGATCCCTTGTGAGCCAGTCACATGCTTGCAAGCCAATTGGATTACATTCCACCGAGAGGGCCCAGAGTATATATATATCCGTCATATGGATGGACAAATCCCACCCTTGATCCATGTGTCTCAACACATACTTTCCAAACACTTAATGCCACCTTTATAACCACCCAGTTATGAAGTGGTGTTTGATGTCATCAAACCATCCATCCGGTGATGGTGATTAACATGATCTCATGGTCGAAGGATTTAGGTTACTATGTATTTGAAATCTTATAGCAAGTGAACTAATTAAATGACTTGATCTTATGCTACGCTTAACTATAGGAGTATTGTAACATCCCTAAATCATGTTTCAAAACTCATGCATATCATCCATGCATCCATCATCATTTAGGGTTTCATCTCAAAATCATTTCAAAAACTGGAGCATGTGTTGCTCATTATTTTATGTATGAATACTCTAGCCTTTGAGCTACTTGCTAATGAGAAAGGTGCTATTATTCATTCAGAATGTTTTGAGTTCAAACTTAAGTGATTTCAAAAGATTGAGCAAAGTTTCAAAACAAAGTATGAAATAGAACCAAATTTATGCCTATTTTTATATCTCCCAAAGGCTTGGTTTTATTTTTTATTTTTCAAATGACCCAAGTAGGTTTGAGTGAACAGAGGTGTTTGACACTTATTTGAGTGCAAGGTACACTGTACAAAAAACTAGAGAAGGTTTGGATTCAAACTTATTTGAATTGGAGTTTGAAAACCATTCCTAGAAAATCAAACAGAAAAAGAAAAGGAGTAAAGAGGGAAAAAATAAACAAACAGCCAATCTGGCCAACCCAGCCCAACTCGGCCCAGCTAGCCCAGCAGTCCCCCCCCCCCCCCCCGCGCGCAAAACGTTTTCTTTCACTCGCCCCCGCACCCACTAGCTCGCTGGCAGGCAAGAACCCACTCCCTCTCCTTCTCCCTCGCTGACAACCGCGGCACACACGACCATCGTCGTCTCCACCCCCGCGACTGGTTCATCCCCAAATTACGCCGGGCGTTTCCTGTTTGAATTCGCAGCTTCAATTCGCATCAATGCTCGAGTAAATATCGCCCGCATCCTTGCTACTTAAACCCCCTCTGCCCCCTCTCCATTCTCCCCCAAACCCCAAGCACAGAGCGCCCCCAGGCTGCGAGAATTGCTCACCGCGACCTCGCTGTTCCGACGAACCGCAGCCACAATTCCGGCCAACCTCGACCACCCCTCTTCTCCTGGTTCACACGAGCAGGCTCCACTTCACCTTGCGCATCTCCCAGTAACACTAGCTCGCCCGCGCGTGACCCAGAACGTCAGCAACACAAGCGACTAAGCGCCACCGTCTTCGGCTTCAACTCCGACGATCTCCAGTGGTAATCTCCGACCGCCCCTTTTCCTCTCGTTGACACCCACGTGACTAGCGTCGTCTTGCGCATCTGACCCACCGCTCCTTTTGCCTTGGCATGATCTGCACCCTCGCCAACGTCGACGAACAGAAGCATCCGTCGCCAGGGACTACTCCGACGAGCAATCAGCGACGACTCCGAGCGCCCCTTCGCCAGCCGAGCACACGTTGAGCATCTCCTCGTCGCGGCGATTCCGGTGAGCCTCCTCCCACCTCCCCGCGCGACCTAGTTCGCCGGCTCCGCCACTGACTGAGCGCGCCGCCGCCTGTCGCCGCCGCTAGCGCCGCCACTTGTTGGTCCTTTGCTTAGGATCGTTCGATTTAGATCCAGTGGACACGATAGATCCTAGCCAAAGGGGTATGGATAGATCTAAGCCGTGCAGCGATAGTTAGATCCAACGGCGCGGAAGGGTGATACCGTGTGAACCGGTACGCACCAATAGAAACTTGACGCGTGTCTAGAGTTAGATTCAAAATTAGAATTCAAATCAGATTTAGCTCCAATTTTCAAATGGCTATAACTTGTGATTCCCACGGTAGATTTTTGCAAATTTTATACCGTTGGAATCAGTGTTTCAAGCCCTTTCTGAATCTGCAATGTGTTTAACAAAAAGTTTCTGTTAAAATGCCTTTTTAAACAGAAACATATTTAGGACCATTTTGAGTATAGAATTTGTTTAGTAAATGGTTTTAGGGCTAAATAAGTTTAGTTAGCAAGTTTTTGACTTGGTTATGTTTCTGTATCTTGCACTTGCTTGGTGGAGTTTTCAAAAATCATCACTTAGCATTTCCTTGCATGCATGCATTTATATTTTTGTTTGTATATGAATTGTGTGTAATTGTATGCTACAAATTTTGTGTATATTTTGCTAGTGACTGTGATTGTGAAGAGTGCTACTCTCCCCATTATCAAGGCAAGTGATACTTCATGATTTTTCATCCCTTTATTTTTGAATAAGCATTAGAATTATTTTTGCTAAGTCTTGCATGTTACTTTTTGCCAAATGCTATGTTGGGAAATCCTAAGTAGTTGTAGAATTATAGAATTGCTAGGGAATTTCCTAAGTTAAGTTAATATGCCATGCTTAGCCTAGCTAGTAGTAAACAAGGGTTGGTAAAAGCATGTACATGCTATGATGAAAATAATTCTAAGTCTTTTGGACTTATGCTTTTCTTAATAAAACAACTAAGTCAATGAACCTCCTGGGTGGAATGGGACTTGAATGGTGGTTTTTGGTTGAGTGGTTACACAAGGCCATGGATATGGCTTGTGTATCTCACTTGTGGTATGCCACCCAGGCACAAAGGGATTTGGAGGCCAAGTGTTGAGAAGCTTATAGTGCAACCACTTGGCAATATGGGCTCTGCCATGATCATATAGGTTGCTAGAACTTAGTCACTTGGACAGTTGGTGGTAGTGGGAATGATAGGTTGGAGCGCGTCCATTTGACAAAGGAAAGGCTTCTGAAAGGTCCTGTCTTGGGAAACCAAGTCTGGTGGGGAAAGTGCACAACCTCTGCAGATGGAAAATCTAAGTACTTAGCCAAGTCCATGGAAATGGACAACTTGAGCATCAAGACATGGAAGCTACAAGAATCTCATCACTCCAACTTCTAAGTAAAACTTATGGGTGAACAAGGGTAAAGGACCCCAATGTCTATTGGAGGTTTCTTGGGAAGTTTTTGACAAAGAAAAACTTAGTGATTTCAACTAATAGGAAAAACCTATTTTGAGCAAAGCAAGCCAAGCTACACTTAGCCAAAATGCATATAGTAAAATAGTCCACTTAAAATTTACTAAGGTATCACTTGCCAATACTATTCCAAAGTATTGACCCACTGTGGCTGTAACTTGTGATGTTGCAGGTTACTCCGATGATGATTAGGAGTCATGAGTCTACACTCAACATGCTTGCCTGTGGCATATGAAGATGAAGACTTATGTTTATTTACTTATTCCAAAAACTCTTGTATTAGGCCTATGGCCCTGAGTTGTAAAACACTATGTTTTATCTCTGGAATGAATGTAATAAATGACCTTTGTATCTGTGTACTTCATCATAAACTGTGGATGCTAGCAATGATCCAGGGACTAGCATTGCAATCACAGGGATCCTTTTCCTTTACAAAGGAGGGATCTTACAGATGGTATCAGAGCACTATGTTGCCTGTAGGATTATGACCCTAGGATTGGAAACCACTAAGGAAAAAATTTCATCTACTTCTACACTTGTCTATTCTTCTCGTAAAATTTTCTAATCTTCTTATTCTCATCTCTATTTGTAGATGAACTCCATAAACGAAGTCGTGAATAAAGGACCACTCATGACCATGACCTTGGAGTGTGAGACTGAGTTTCCCAAAATTCTCAAGGACCTCATGGTGGCAATGGAAATACATGGTGCACCTGTGTATAAAGGCTTTCCAGTGATGGATGAAGGAGTTGAATACTGGTGGGTGCAACTTCACTTGTACAAAAACAAGGAAGACAACCATAAAGAAAGAGGATTCTGCATGTACACCAACATTGTGGTGCACACCACATTCTTTGAGTCAGCAAGAGAAGCAGCTTGGAGGACTATCAAAGAACTTAGTGCTAGAGTTAAGTGCAGAATGCTCAACCTCCAAAAAGACTTAGAGAAGGAGAAGGGACATACCCAAGAGTTGGAAGCCACCAACCAAACCTTAAGAGGAGATATTATAGACTTAGTGATGGAATCATGTGAGCAAGATAGGCTGATTGCCTCTAGGAACATTGTGTTAGCCAACAGATCCAGTGAGATAGGATTGTAAACGCACTTCGTTAGTTGGACCACCACCTATCACCTTATTTCCCAAAAAGATACCTTAAATAAGTTTGGACCTTGGTTGATGTAATGGATTCATGTATGCATGACTTGTGTGTTCTTGTGTTCCAAGGATATGTATGAGATGTTTGTTTTGTTTTATCTTAATTTGTTGTCCTAACTTTTCTATCTTATAAATAGATGCCTATTACCATCAGCACTGTTGAGGAGTTCCAGGTTACCCGTTTCGGTCCTCGTATCGTTGAGCTTACCATTTTGCTCAATCTCCCTCTTCCCACCATCATGGTGCATCCACTCACCAAGTTCGAGAGGAAGGACCTCTGGGGCTTCAAGGTGAACCAGCCCGGACGCCAGACAGAGCCTACTACGGAGGCCATCGTCTTCAAGCTTATGCACGATGACAGGGAGAGAGGCATGGAGGTCGTCATGCAGGACCTGATAGGACGTCTGCTAGGCCGTCACTCCCGACAGGTTAGGGGCACTCACTTCCACGTCTTCGGAAGACGTGATGATGATGGAGAGTCCATCGACTTCGAGGACGACTCGAGGGACACAGCAGAGCCGATACGTCTCTATCTCCAGGACTTAGAGTCTCTCATTAGGCACGTGGACACGGACAGGACCAACGTCATGCTTAGTAATGACGAGCTCCAGGTGCAGCTTCGCGAGAAGGACAAGCTTTTCGCACAGCAGGACGAGATAGTCAAGGAAAGGGAGGCGAAGTTCGAGACCCAGGACCGAAAGTTCAAGAGCCAGGAGAAACGCGTCCAGGATAGGAACAAGAAGATTCGGGACATGACTGAAGAACTGAAGTCCAAGGATTTCGAGCTAGAGCAGCAGCAGATGGTGATTGAGAGGCTTCGCTCCCAGAAGAGGGCTCTCAAGACCAAGATTGAGTCCTTGACCACTACCATTGAGGAGAACAAGACCGCGATGGAGAACGCAGGTCTTACTTTTGTCGAGGAGGAGATTGATGCTGATGAGTAGACTTGACTACTCGGTTACCTTTTGTTATCGTACCTGTTATTTGTGAACTTGTTATTGGACCATCCGACATGTGGATGGCTTGCCACTTGTGTGTTTTACCTTGAGAACTTGTTATCTTGTTTTCGAACTTTTATCTTTGTGTTGCATGCTATGTGTTTGCTTATGTGATGTAATGTGCATAAAACATATATGGGTATCTCATTCTTATCTCTACTTGAACAAACCACAGATGCCTCCCCGTCGCGCAAACCCCAACCCCAACAACATCACTCCAGAAATGCAACAGATGATGAATGCTCAAACACAGCTTATGCAGATGATGACAACATTCATCCAAAACCAGAATAACAACAACAACAACCCCAATAACAACAACAATAACAACAACAACAACAACAACAACAACAACAACAACAACAACAACAACAACAACAACAACAACAACAACAACAACAACAACAACAACCCTCCGGGCTTTGATATGCTCACCAGATTTCTGCGTTTGAGGCCAGCTAAGTTCTCGGGGACGACTGATCCCATGGTGGCCAACGATTGGCTACGTTCTGTAAACAAGGACTTAGTGACCGTGGGCTGCACGGATGCTGAAAAAGTCAGATTTGCAGCACATCTGCTGGAAGGGCCAGCCGCCACATGGTGGGACAACTTCCAAATCACCACTCCTATAGATGAGGTGACTTGGGACATCTTTGAAGATGGTTTTCGCACTGCTCATATCTCATCAAAAATGATGAGCCTGAAAAAGAAGGAGTTTCACAACCTGAAGCAACGCCATCGCAGCGTGGCTGAATACATAGAAGAGTTCAACAATCTGGCGCGTTATGCACCGGATGAGGTTGACACAGATGCCAAAAGAAAGGAAAAATTTCTGGAAGGCTTGAATGATGCGCTGAATCTGCAGCTGGCTGTGGCATATGTTCCCACTTATCAGTCGCTCTGTGACAAGGCTGCTATATTGGAGAACAAAATGAAGCAAGTCGAGAGTAGGAAGAGGAAACACTCCGACAAGCACAGCTTGGGATCGTCTCACAAACAATCTCACTATGATGACAGTGGAAGCTCAGGATCCCATAAGCATGGGAAATTCAACAAGCACCACAACCACAACCGTCATGACAACAAGCATCACCGCAGTCATGACAATGACAAGTACAAGAACCACAAGAGTGGACATAAGAGCCACCACAGTGGAAATGGTAGTGGAAGTGGAAGTCAGCCTGCAAAAAGGGACATCAGTCAGGTTGAGTGCTTCAAATGCAAAAAAGATGGGACACTATGCAAATGAGTGCCCCGAAAAGAAAGTTGAAGGACCAGTCAAGCCCAATCCTTTCCAGAAAGGTCAGGTGAACCACATTAATGTGGAGGAGGTTTATGAGGAGCCTGACGCTATTGCTGGTAAGTTCAGACTCAATTCTATTCCAGCATTTGTACTCTTTGACACTGGTGCATCTCATTCATTCATATCAAAAGCATTTGTTGATAGAAATGGGTTTGCATCTGAAAACATTGGGTGTCCAATAAAAGTTAGTTCTCCGGGTGGAGACATGATAGTAAGTCTTGGATGCCGGGATCTTGTCATAGAGTTTGGAAAGCATAAGTTTCTAGTGAGCCTGATAATCCTAGATTCCCAAGGATTGGATGTAATTTTAGGAATGGATTGGATGGCTAAGTATGAAGGAGTGCTAGATTGTGCTAATCGTACTGTTGCACTCACAACCCCAGAAAGAAAAAGAATAAAATTCAGGTCAAACTTTGAATCCAAAGGAAGTAAGCTTAATTCTCTTAAGGGGGTTAGCATGGACAGTGTGCCAATTGTGTGCGAGTATCTGGATGTATTCCCGGAAGAATTGCCAGGAATGCCACCAGATAGAGATGTGGAGTTTCTGATAGATTTGGTACCAGGTTCTGGACCAATAGCAAAGAGACCATACAAAATGTCAGATGATGAACTGAAGGAGCTCAAGAAGCAGCTAGGAGAACAGTTGCAGAAAGGATTCATTAAACCAAGTTCTTCATCTTGGGGAGACCCAGTTTTGTTCGTGGAGAAGAAGGATAGAAGCCAAAGGTTATGCATAGATTACCGTTCACTCAACGAGGTAACTATCAAGAACAAATATCCTTTGCCTAGAATCAATGACTTGTTTGATCAGCTAGAGGGAGCATGTGTGTTCTCGAAGATTGATCTCCGGTCAGGCTATTTTCAACTCAAGATAAGAGAGCAGGACATACCTAAAACAGCATTCACCACAAGGTATGGATTGTATGAGTATACCGTAATGCCTTTCGGCTTAACCAATGCCCCAGCATACTTCATGAATATGATGAACAACGTGTTCATGGAATTTCTTGACAAGTTCGTTGTCGTTTTCATCGATGACATCTTAGTCTACTCCAAGAGCAAAGAAGAGCATGAGGGACACTTGCGTTTGATACTTGAGAAGTTGAGAGAGCATAAGCTTTATGCCAAATTCAGCAAGTGTGAGTTCTGGTTAGAAGAAGTTGGTTTTCTTGGTCATGTTATGACAAAGGATGGTGTAGCAGTTGATCCTGCTAAGGTTTCAGCTGTGATGGAATGGGAATCTCCCAAGAATGTAAAAGAGGTTTGTAGCTTCCTTGGCTTAGCAGGTTACTACAGAAGATTTATTGAGAATTCCTCTAAAGTAGCTAAGCCCATGACTGAATTGTTAAAGAAGGACAAGAAGTTTGCTTGGTCTGAAGGTTGTGAAGTCAGCTTTCAGGAATTGAAGAAGAGACTTGTAACAGCACCAGTTCTATGTCTGCCAGATTTGGAAAAGGATTTCCAAGTATATTGTGATGCGTCTCATCAAGGTTTGGGTGCCGTACTTATGCAAGACGGTAAAGTTGTGGCCTATGCCTCGAGACAACTCAAAACTCATGAGGTGAACTATCCTACTCATGATTTGGAGTTAGCCTCTGTCGTCCATGCACTCAAAACATGGAGGTATTACCTTTTGGGAAAACATTGTGAAGTGTTCACCGATCACAAGAGTTTGAAGTATATCTTCACCCAGAAGGAAATCAATATGAGACAAAGAAGATGGTTAGAGCTTATCAAGGACTATGACTTAAGTTTGCAATACCACCCAGGTAAAGCAAATGTTGTAGCAGATGCTCTAAGTCGTAAGGTATTTGTGAATGGCCTTACCAAAGGAGAATTGCCTGATGATCTGTGTACTCAATTCAAAGAACTCAGATTGGAGATTGTGCCTGAAGGACATCTCATGTGTTTAGATGTCCAACCCACTTTGCTGGACAAGATTCGAGAAGCTCAAAAGACTGATAAAGAGATTAAAGAGATTAAGGAAAGGATTAGCCAAGGGAAAGCTAAAAGTTTCCATACAGACGAACAAGGTACTTTATGGCACGGGAAACGTATTTGTGTTCCATGAGATCCGGAGATGCGGAAACTGATTCTACAAGAAGCCCACAACTCTCCGTATTCTATTCATTCGGGTAACACCAAAATGTACATGGACATGAAGGAAAGATTTTGGTGGAACAATCTCAAGAGAGACATCGCCGAACATATTGCTTTGTGTGATGTGTGTAGTAGAGTAAAAGCGGAGCATCAGAAACCAGCAGGTTTGCTTCAACCACTACCTATTCCTGATTGGAAATGGGACAAGATTGGTATGGATTTCATTACCGGATTACCAAGGACCAGATCAGGATATGATTCCATATGGGTAGTAGTGGATCGCCTAACTAAAGTGGCTCATTTTATACCCGTGAAGACAACTTATACAAGTGCCAAGTTAGCCAAAATCTACATGAGTAGAATTGTATGCCTTCACGGTGTGCCTCAGAGTATTGTGTCCGATAGGGGAACCCAATTCACTTCCCATTTTTGGAGACAGCTACATGAGTCATTGGGAACGAGGTTGGAATTCAGTACTGCTTTTCATCCTCAAACCGATGGACAAACAGAAAGGACTAATCAAATTCTAGAAGACATGTTGAGGGCATGTGCCCTAGATTACGGAGCAAGTTGGGATGAAAGTCTGCCTTACGCAGAATTTTCTTATAACAACAGCTATCAAGCCAGCATTGAGATGGCACCATTTGAGTTTCTCTACGGAAGAAAATGTACCACCCCATTGTTATGGAATGGTGTGGGAGAAAGAAGTTTATTCGGGCTAGATCTTATCAAAGAAGCCGAAGAGAAAGTCAAATTGGTTAAGGACAGGTTGAAGATAGCACAGTCCTGACAGAAAAGCTACGCAGATCCTAAGCGTAGAGAAGTCACCTACGAAGTTGGTGATAGAGCCTATCTTAGAGTATCACCACTCCGTGGAGTGAAAAGATTCGGAGTCAAAGGAAAGTTGGCACCAAGATATGTTGGGCCATTCAAGATTCTGAGTCGCAAAGGTGAAGTTGCTTATGAAATTGAACTGCCAGCATCTCTATCAGCAGTCCATAATGTATTTCATGTGAGTCAGCTTAAGAAATGTCACCCAGAAATGGAAGAATCTTCTTTGAAGGATACCATACCTTTGGAAGAAGTTCAACTAGAAAGTGATCTCACTTATGAAGAAAAGCCTGTCAAGATTCTTGAGACTACAGAAAGAGTTACTCGGACTAAGACTATTAAATTCTGCAAAGTTCAATGGAACCATCATTCCGAAGAAGAAGCAACATGGGAAAGAGAAGATGATCTTCGGAAAGACCACCCTCACCTATTTGCTAGCCAACCCGAATCTCGAGGGCGAGATTCACCTTAAGGGGGTTAGATTTGTAACATCCCTAAATCATGTTTCAAAACTCATGCATATCATCCATGCATCCATCATCATTTAGGGTTTCATCTCAAAATCATTTCAAAAACTGGAGCATGTGTTGCACATTATTTTATGTATGAATACTCTAGCCTTTGAGCTACTTGCTAATGAGAAAGGTGCTATTATTCATTCAGAATGTTTTGAGTTCAAACTTAAGTGATTTCAAAAGCGTGAGCAAAGTTTCAAAACAAAGTATGAAATAGAACCAAATTTATGCCTATTTTTATATCTCCCAAAGGCTTGGTTTTATTTTTTATTTTTCAAATGACCCAAGTAGGTTTGAGTGAACAGAGGTGTTTGACACTTATTTGAGTGCAAGGTACACTGTACAAAAAACTAGAGAATTTGGATTCAAACTTATTTGAATTGGAGTTTGAAAACCATTCCTAGAAAATCAAACAGAAAAAGAAAAGGAGTAAAGAGGGAAAAAAATAAACAAACAGCCAATCTGGCCAACCCAGCCCAACTCGGCCCAGCTAGCCCAGCAGTCCCCCCCCCCCCCCCCCGCGCGAAACGTTTTCTTTCACTCGCCCCCGCACCCACTAGCTCGCTGGCAGGCAAGAACCCACTCCCTCTCCTTCTCCCTCGCTGACAACCGCGGCACACACGACCATCGTCGTCTCCACCCCCGCGACTGGTTCATCCCCAAATTACGTCGGGCGTTTCCTGTTTGAATTCGCAGCTTCAATTCGCATCAATGCTCGAGTAAATATCGCCCGCATCCTTGCTACTTAAACCCCCTCTGCCCCCTCTCCATTCTCCCCCAAACCCCAAGCACAGAGCGCCCCCAGGCTGCGAGAATTGCTCACCGCGACCTCGCTGCTCCGACGAACCGCAGCCACAATTCCGGCCAACCTCGACCACCCCTCTGCTCCTGGTTCACACGAGCAGGCTCCACTTCACCTTGCGCATCTCCCAGTAACACTAGCTCGCCCGTGCGTGACCCATAACGTCGGCAACGCATGCGACTGAGCGCCACCGTCTTCGGCTTCAACTCCGACGATCTCCAGTGGTAATCTCCGACCGCCCCTTTTCCTCTCGTTGACACCCACGTGACTAGCGTCGTCTTGCGCATCTGACCCACCGCTCCTTTTGCCTTGGCATGATCTGCACCCTCGCCAACATCGACGAACAGAAGCATCCGTCGCCAGGGACTACTCCGACGAGCAATCAGCGACGACTCCGAGCGCCCCTTCGCCAGCCGAGCACACGTTGAGCATCTCCTCGTCGTGGTGATTCCGGTGAGCCTCCTCCCACCTCCCCGCGCGACCTAGTTCGCCGGCTCCGCCACTGACTGAGCGCGCCGCCGCCTGTCGCCGCCGCTAGCGCCGCCACTTGTTGGTCCTTTGCTTAGGATCGTTCGATTTAGATCCAGTGGACACGATAGATCCTAGCCAAAGGGGTATGGATAGATCTAAGCCGTGCAGCGATAGTTAGATCCAACGGCGCGGAAGGGTGATACGGTGTGAACCGGTACGCACCAATAGAAACTTGACGCGTGTCTAGAGTTAGATTCAAAATTAGAATTCAAATCAGATTTAGATCCAATTTTCAAATAGCTATAACTTGTGATTCCCACGTTAGATTTTTGCAAATTTTATACCGTTGGAATCAGTGTTTCAAGCCCTTTCTGAATCTGCAATGTGTTTAACAAAAAGTTTCTGTTAAAATGCCTTTTTAAACAGAAACATATTTAGGACCATTTTGAGTATAGAATTTGTTTAGTAAATGGTTTTAGGGCTAAATAAGTTTAGTTAGCAAGTTTTTGACTTGGTTATGTTTCTGTATCTTGCACTTGCTTGGTGGAGTTTTCAAAAATCATCACTTAGCATTTCCTTGCATGCATGCATTTATATTTTTGTTTGTATATGAATTGTGTGTAATTGTATGCTACAAATTTTGTGTATATTTTGCTAGTGACTGTGATTGTGAAGAGTGCTACTCTCCCCATTACCGAGGCAAGTGATACTTCATGATTTTTCATCCCTTTATTTTTGAATAAGCATTAGAATTATTTTTGCTAAGTCTTGCATGTTACTTTTTGCCAAATGCTATGTTGGGAAATCCTAAGTAGTTGTAGAATTGTAGAATTGCTAGGGAATTTCCTAAGTTACTATGCCATGCTTAGCCTAGCTAGTAGTAAACAAGGGTTGGTAAAAGTATGTACATGCTATGATGAAAATAATTCTAAGTCTTTTGGACTTATGCTTTTCTTAATAAAACAACTAAGTCAATGAACCTCCTGGGTGGAATGGGACTTGAATGGTGGTTTTTGGTTGAGTGGTTACACAAGGCCATGGATATGGCTTGTGTATCTCACTTGTGGTATGCCACCCAGGCACAAAGGGATTTGGAGGCCAAGTGTTGAGAAGCTTATAGTGCAACCACTTGGCAATATGGGCTCTGCCATGATCATATAGGTTGCTAGAACTTAGTCACTTGGACAGTTGGTGGTAGTGGGAATGATAGGTTGGAGCGTGTCCATTTGACTAAGGAAAGGCTTCTGAAAGGTCCTGTCTTGGGAAACCAAGTCTGGTGGGGAAAGTGCACAACCTCTGCAGATGGAAAATCTAAGTACTTAGCCAAGTCCATGGAAATGGACAACTTGAGCATCAAGACATGGAAGCTACAAGAATCTCATCACTCCAACTTCTAAGTAAAACTTGTGGGTGAACAAGGGTAAAGGACCCCAATGTCTATTGGAGGTTTCTTGGGAAGTTTTTGACAAAGAAAAACTTAGTGATTTCAACTAATAGGAAAAACCTATTTTGAGCAAAGCAAGCCAAGCTACACTTAGCCAAAATGCATATAGTAAAATAGTACACTTAAAATTTACTAAGGTATCACTTGCCAATACTATTCCAAAGTATTGACCCACTGTGGCTGTAACTTGTGATGTTGCAGGTTACTCCGATGATGATTAGGAGTCATGAGTCTACACTCAACATGCTTGCCTGTGGCACATGAAGATGAAGACTTATGTTTATTTACTTATTCCAAAAACTCTTGTATTAGGCCTATGGCCCTGAGTTGTAAAACACTATGTTTTATCTCTGGAATGAATGTAATAAATGACCTTTGTATCTGTGTACTTCATCTTAAACTGTGGATGCTAGCAATGATCCAGGGACTAGCATTGCAATCACAGGGATCCTTTTCCTTTACAAAGGAGGGATCTTACAGATGGTATCAGAGCACTATGTTGCCTGTAGGATTATGACCCTAGGATTGGAAACCACTAAGGAAAAAATTTCATCTACTTCTACACTTGTCTATTCTTCTCGTAAAATTTTCTAATCTTCTTATTCTCATCTCTATTTGTAGATGAACTCCATAAACGAAGCCGTGAATAAAGGACCACTCATGACCATGACCTTGGAGTGTGAGACTGAGTTTCCCAAAATTCTCAAGGACCTCGTGGTGGCAATGGAAATACATGGTGCAGCTGTGTATAAAGGCTTTCCAGTGATGGATGAAGGAGTTGAATACTGGTGGGTGCAACTTCACTTGTACAAAAACAAGGAAGACAACCATAAAGAAAGAGGATTCTGCATGTACACCAACACTGTGGTGCACACCACATTCTTTGAGTCAGCAAGAGAAGCAGCTTGGAGGACTATCAAAGAACTTAGTGCTAGAGTCAAGTGCAGAATGCTCAACCTCCAAAAAGACTTAGAGAAGGAGAAGGGACATACCCAAGAGTTGGAAGCCACCAACCAAACCTTAAGAGGAGATATTATAGACTTAGTGATGGAATCATGTGAGCAAGATAGGTTGATTGCCTCTAGGAACATTGTGTTAGCCAACAGATCCAGTGAGATAGGATTGTAAACGCACTTCGTTAGTTGGACCACCACCTATCACCTTATTTCCCAAAAAGATACCTTAAATAAGTTTGGACCTTGGTTGATGTAATGGATTCATGTATGCATGACTTGTGTGTTCTTGTGTTCCAAGGATATGTATGAGATGTTTGTTTTGTTTTATCTTAATTTGTTATCCTAACTTTTCTATCTTATAAATAGATGCCTATTACCATCAGCACTATCGAGGAGTTCCAGGTTACCCGTTTCGGTCCTCGTATCATTGAGCTTACCACTTTGCTCAATCTCCCTCTTCCCACCATCATGGTGCATCCACTCACCAAGTTCGAGAGGAAGGACCTCTGGGGCTTCAAGGTGAACCAGCCCGGACGCCAGACAGAGCCTACTATGGAGGCCATCGTCTTCAAGCTTATGCACGATGACAGGGAGAGAGGCATGGAGGTCGTCATGCAGGACCTGATAGGACGTCTGCTAGGCCGTCACTCCCGACAGGTTAGGGGCACTCACTTCCATGTCTTCGGAAGACGTGATGATGATGGAGAGTCCATCGACTTCGAGGACGACTCGAGGGACACAGCAGAGCCGATACGTCTCTATCTCCAGGACTTAGAGTCTCTCATTAGGCACGTGGACACGGACAGGACCAACGTCATGCTTAGTAATGACGAGCTCCAGGTGCAGCTTCGCGAGAAGGACAAGCTTTTCGCACAGCAGGACGAGATAGTCAAGGAAAGGGAGGCGAAGTTCGAGACCGACCGGAAGTTCAAGAGCCAGGAGAAACGCGTCCAGGATAGGAACAAGAAGATCCGGGACATGACTGAAGAACTGAAGTCCAAGGATTTCGAGCTAGAGCAGCAGCAGATGGTGATTGAGAGGCTTCGCTCCCAGAAGAGGGCTCTCAAGACCAAGATTGAGTCCTTGACCACTACCATTGAAGAGAACAAGACCGCGATGGAGAACGCAGGTCTTACTTTTGTCGAGGAGGAGATTGATGCTGATGAATAGACTTGACTACTCGGTTACCTTTTGTTATCGTACCTGTTATTTGTGAACTTGTTATTGGACCATCCGACATGTGGATGGCTTGCCACTTGTGTGTTTTACCTTGAGAACTTGTTATCTTGTTTTCGAACTTTTATCTTTGTGTTGCATGCTATGTGTTTGCTTATGTGATGTAATGTGCATAAAACATCTATGGGTATCTCATTCTTATCTCTACTTGAACAAACCACAGATGCCTCCCCGTCGCGCAAACCCCAACACCAACAACATCACTCCAGAAATGCAACAGATGATGAATGCTCAAACACAGCTTATGCAGATGATGACAACATTCATCCAAAACCAGAATAACAACAACAACCCCAATAACAACAACAACAATAACAACAACAACCCTCCGGGCTTTGATATGCTCACCAGATTTCTGCGTTTGAGGCCAGCTAAGTTCTCGGGGACGACTGATCCCATGGTGGCCAACGATTGGCTACATTCTGTAAACAAGGACTTAGTGACCGTGGGCTGCACGGATGCTGAAAAAGTCAGATTGAGCAAAGCAAGCCTAAGATACACTTAGCCATATTCATGTAGTAACTAGATGCTAATATTCTACTAAGGTATCACTTGCCAATACTATTCCAATGTATTGACCCACTGTGGCTGTAACTTGTGATGTTGCAGGTTACTCCGATGATGATTAGGAGTCATGAGTCTACACTCAACATGCTTGCCTGTGGCACATGAAGATGAAGACTTATGTTTATTTACTTATTCCAAAAACTCTTGTATTAGGCCTATGGCCCTGAGTTGTAAAAGACTATGTTTTATCTCTGGAATGAATGTAATAAATGACCTTTGTATCTGTGTACTTCGTCTTAAACTATGGATGCTAGCAATGATCCAGGGACTAGCATTGCAATCACAGGGATCCTTTTCCTTTACAAAGGAGGGATCTTACAAGTATGTCCATCACATCATTCTCCTAATGATATGACCTTGTTGTTAATAACATCTCAATGTTCATGATCAGGAAACCATGATTATATATTAACCAACAAGCTAGTTTAACAAGAGGCTTTACTAGGGACTCTTACATGTTTACATATCACACAAGTATTAATGTTTTTGGTTAATACAATTTTAGCATGGCATGTAAACATTTATCATAAGCATGAAGATATGATAATAACCACTTTATTATTGCCTCTTGGGCATATCTCCAACAGTCTCCCACTTGCACTAGAGACAATAATCTAGTTTCAAATCTTTGTGTACACTTATGGCTTTCTGGTGTTGTATGTACATGATTTCTAGGGTCAACCGATCTTTGAATCCGACACTTTCAGATCCATGTGTAATTGCATGTCTTTGCGTCTCTACGCATCACTTATTCTCTAATGAGATGGCTTTGTATAAATTTGGTCCTTTGGTGAGACCTTTAGTTCCTTGGGGTTAAAACATGTTGACAATATTTTCGTACAATATATCTTTATAATATTATCCCGCTGTGAACTACACCTAGTTTGATAACAAACTACTTTTGCTGCTATAATAGCAGTCATATACTTAGCATTTTGTTGTAGTATCTGTCACAATGTTTTAACTTTGGAACTCATCCAAATACATTATGAAACTTACTTTCCATTATATTGTGCCACCCTTAGTTTGTATTGAGATAAACTTAATCTGTACCTTGTGACAAAACTAGTATCAATGTAGTACTTTTACAATGAACTAACCATCTATTTGTCACCTCTACAAAAATAATATATTCGTAGTTCTTCCAAAAGATCATAAGAATATCCTTACTATTATGCAATGATCATCTTATAAATCATTCTGGTATTTGCTCATAACATTTAGAGTATACGACATATCTGGATGTGTACATATCATAGTTTGATTGATAAACTCTCTTTGTGATTTCAATCATCAAGTATCAAAAATACTTGAATCTTTTGTTTCACTTATACCAAGTGTCGATACACTTGAATTTTATTTAATCCTTACTGTGTTCCAAGAACCTTTCTTGTTATTTCTCATCTATGTACATTTGGCACAACCATATTGGCGTCTTAATCTATCCATATAGATATTGATGCCAAACATTCGGGTTTTGCCTAAGTCTTTCATCAAAATGAAATTCTCAACTTGTGTTAATAAAAGATACATCATTTCCAATCAACAATATGTCTTCCACATAATGTATTAAAAATATGTCTTAGCGCTCCCACATAATTTCTTGCAAATGCAAGAATCTTCATCATCTCCGATGAGATTAAACTCTTTTAACAGTTTCATCATGGTGAAGATTCCAACTTCGTGATGCTTATTTCAACCATTGAAATTTGCATACACTTTTAGCATCCTTTGAATTAACAAAACCCTTTGGATCGTGTTATGTACACGTCCTAGGTAACAATTCTATTAAAAGAACTTTGTTTTGTTTGTTCAACTACCATATAACAGAATTATATGTAGTGGTTGCTACATTAATCCGTCTAAACTAAATATCGCTATGAAAGATCAAATCATGTCATAGTCAACCTTTGAACATTGTTGTGAACTATTTCCCAACATGTTTACTATTTCATAGATGTGAAACATCCATGTCTTTTTCTTTATAGATCCAAACACGACTATAAGGTTTTACACCTTTCAAGAGGGTCTCTCAAGTTCAAAGCTTGATTTCTCATGTATGGAACTATCACGGATTCTATGGCTTAAATCCATCTGACGGAGCCAGGGCCAATCATCGCTTCTTTGCATATAGTCGGTTCATCATTATCAAATAACAATGATCTACTTTCAAATCCTAGTATTTGATTATTTACCCAACCTACTTGGTTCAATAGGAACTTAGACCTTAGTAACCACAACCTTTGAGGCACGTGAGCCATGAGCATTGTTGCTGCCTCCGGAACACTTTTCGGCGCTGCGCAACTTTGCACATATAGCTAAGGTTCTTTTAACCTTATCAAAGTTCTATTGTCCTCTCACTTAACTTTTCACGGAAAATTCCTTCTCAAAGAAACTTGACGTTCTAAGCGACAAACATTTTTATCTTTGGTGTTATGGAGGATACTCAACGATTATTCGAAATAACATACAAAGACATGTTCATCCGACTCTGGTAGTAAACATCTCACTTATGCATAGAATACCAATGTTTAAGAAATGACAACTTGGGTTTTATCCCAAACTATAACTTTATATGGTGTCATTTAAACGGATCATGAAGGAGCTCTTTTCAGTGAAAAAGCAGTAGTCTCTAAAGCTTTTAATCTTTAAAATATAATGGAAGTTTTATGAATTACACCTTTGATCTTACCATGTCAAACAAGGTTTCATTCCATATCTCGATTATTCCATACTCATACGATATTTCGGGAAACAAAATCCATGGAACGATTCCTCAAATCTTAGGTGTTATGCTAAACTTGTAACTCAAATATCTTCATTTATGATCCTATCATAAATTCTTTATTTTCTTATCACATTGATTTTTGCACTTCATCTTGAAAGTCTTTGAACTTTTCAAATGTTTCACACTTCATCCTCATTAAGTAAATATTCATATATTCACTCAAATTTTTAGAGAAAGCATATGAAGTTGAAATCCATCGCTCTTGACTACACATAATAGACTTCATACAACAATATGTAAAAGTTCCAATAAGCTAGTCATCCGTTCCCATTGGCCTATGAACAGAGTTTTAATTATCTCTAGGAAAGTTTTACAAGCGTCATTTGATCAAAAATCAAAAGACTCCAAAATTCCATCAAGCATGGGGTTTCTTCATGTTTTCTTTCAACTATAATTTAAACGGCATGTCACTTCTTAAGTGATATTTCAATCAATTGTCTTTTGACATTTTTAGCATTATCTTTATGGATGTGATTTCTCCAACGAGATTTGTAAATCATCCATCTTTTATGGATTACGGCAATTATTTGATCAACCCATTTATTCTCATAACACCTGATAAAACAAATCTTGAAGGAAAGCTTTGATATTAACGAGCAACACAACAACCCTTTATTTATTCTCGATAAGCATCATCATATATTCTTTTGCTAGTAACTTAGGCCATTGTAGTTCATGAATTGTGTTGTTTCGTATGATGATTCACACCAATAAATTCAGTATCCAATACTTAAGAACCACATTGTTTAACAAGCAAAGAATATAGCCATACCATGTATATCTTCTATATACCTAAGCTGAACAATTCTAGTCTTTTCTCTTCTGCCAAATATTTCTTAGATTTCTCTTTCAGTATTTCTTTATCCTTTCAAAAGAATATATCAACATCAACAGTGGCGCCATACTCATGACAGATACTCCAAACCATGTATAGTTAAATACCAATGTCTTTGGACTTGCACTTTAAAGTAGATTACCATCATCAAATGTTTGGTGTTCTTTCAAATTCCATTCTTTAGTAATCTTTTAGTGCAGTAAACATTTTACCTACATCAAATATTCATCCTTATCATGGAACTATTCATGATTAAGCTACTTTAGCTTATAACAGTGAATTGCGAGTATAATGTTGTTCTCCAAAACCTTTTGGAGGATTAGGACGACTTGTGTCTCCAACAGTTCACAAATTCTCATCAAATATGAGAACATAAACTTTGTCATATTATACTATATCATGTTGTAATCAAAACATCGTTTCAGATATCGCAATATCTTCCACATGTGATGATTTCTGAAACAATTCTTTCAGCTCCCCGATAACCTTGATATTAAAACAATCTTTTGAATATCAAGAATCATGGAGACAAACATGATACTTATATACTAACATTGAAATTGTTACTCTTGATTTAATAGCAATAGGACTTACTGAAAGTTTGCAATAGGACTTTTAAACTTTAGATTAACAATTTTAAACAATACGATACTAGTTCGTAAAGTAACTAACCAGAATTCTATAGTTCTATTATCTCAATTATAACTAAGCGCAAGGTGGTAAATGGATGCCAATGACTACAACAACTACGCAAATTCACTTTGATTTAATTTATAATAAATAGTGTTCAACATTTAGTCATATTACTGTTGAACTCCCACTTAAAACAATATCCATCACATTGTTTTAGTGATCACACGAACCAAATCCACTACACCAAGTCCGATCATCATGTGACATGATATAGTTTCAAAGGTGAACAATTATCATGTTCATCATATCATCTATATGACTCATGTTTTAACTTTCGGTAATCCGTGTTCCGAGACTATGTTTGTACATGCTAGGCTCGTCAAGATGTAACCTTAGTTTCCGTATGAGAAAATCTGGCTTGCTACCGTTGTATATACTCGCACAATAACACACTCGATCATCACGTGGTGCTTCGAAACAACAAGCTTTGGCAACGGTGCCCACTAAGGACGAACACTCTATAACTTGATATTTTGTGAAAGAGATCATCTTATAATGCTACCATCGCAATCTAAGCAATACAAGATGAATAAGAGGATTAACATTACATGCAATTCATAATATGTGATATGATATGGCCTTTCTTCTTGTGCTTTCTTTTGTTAGAGATGCTCTAATAAAAGACATGCAGTAGTCTATAGAGCCTTTGGAGAGTCAGGGATGAATTTATTTTTAATGGTCAATCCTGGATTAACATTCATCTGCTATCGAAGCTAATCCCAAGCTCTGCAAAGAGGTGGAGCGTGATCTTCGGATCATATTATTAGAACATATCAGTTCTATTTGCAGGTCTTGCAGATTCTCTCTCTTTTTTTGACGGGTGGTCTCAGCACATTCTGAGAACCCCGTTGTAGGTGGAGAGCGGCTAAGAGCACCTCTAGCAGATACCATCCCGCGGTGCTGTAAAATATAGATGTCGTGTACTGCAAAGCTATTTTTTGTCCGAAAAACGTCCACGTAAAACAGATACCGCGTATGTATCCTACAAGACCAAATATTCTTAGAATATTCAGCCGTCTTCCTCATATCCTCGATCCACCTACACCACTCCCGGTCCCGCTTGCCTTATGCCAGACCGTTGGCGGCCTCCACACAAGTGCATAGAGCTAGCTAGCTTGGCTATGCACGCGGGAACATGAGCTATGCACGCGGACAGGAGCTAGCTAGCTTGGCTATGGACGCATACATGAACGAGCTAGCACAACAGAATGAGATACTCCCTCCGGCCCGTTTTATTGTTCGCGGGCCCTGTGTTAAATTAGTTTTACAAAAAAAACTCCCTAATTCAAAATTTGTTGCTAATCGGTCCAAATCAAGTCATCGTCTTCCTCGCCTCTTCCTCGCGTCGGGCCGGCCGCGGGCCGCTGCCGTCCACAGCCCCGCCGCTGCAGCCGCTCTGCTCGCGGTTGGAGAGCTCCCTCGGAGGGCTCCGCCAGCCATCCGCTTCCCCTTCCCCTGCCCAGTCCGTCCTCGTGGGAGGCATCATCAAGCTTGGCCCTGACGGCGCCTCCATCAAGCACGGCCGCCGTCGACCGTCGAGCTTCGGGATCCTCTTCCTCGAATCCCAATCTGCCGCCGCTCCGGCGCTATCAGCCGTGCTCGCCGTCGCCCTGTCCGCGCCCCTCGGCGTCGTGGTCCGGGACGTCGCCGGTGCCCTCACTAGACACGTCGTCGTCGGTGAGTTACCTGCAATCCGGATGCGCATGTATAGTTATTGATGCAATCTTCACTAGATTTTACTAGAGATAGCTTTTGCTACAGCATAAGAATTAGACGAGTACATGATATCCACAAAAAGCTCAGCTGTAGTTCATGAAACCAGTCCCCTGTTCATATTCATCCGTAGAAACCAGTACCCTGTTCCTAAATCAAGTTAGTGCTAAAACCAGTCCCCTGTTCCTAAATCATGTTAGTGCTAAAACCAGTCCCATGTTCCTAAATGATATGGACGATCATTTCAAACTGATCTGTTGATCATTTCAAACTTGCAATTTATGCAATAGCAGCATGAGAACATGTACTGTGATCATTTTATTTTGAAGGCTAAATACAGACTTAGAAAATGACCTTAAAAAAATGGGTGACTAGGTACTATGCATTCACAAGCTCACTGAACATGAAAGAATAGCAAAATGAGCTGATGCTTGGGGATATCTATGCCATTTTTTAACTAGATAGCAAAATATAGATGCATTTGCTGAACCAGCATCATGTACCTGACAAACATTAGCAGCATATTCCTAGTTTTGTAGCTCTATATATATCTCCATATTCCTAGTTTTGTAGCTCTATATATATATCCATATTCCAAGTTTTGTAGCTCTATATATATCTCCATATTCCTAGTTTTGTAGATCTATATACATCCTCCATATTCCTAGTTTTGTAGCTCTAGATATATCTCCATATTCCTAGTTTTGTAGCTCTATATATATCTTCATATTCCTAGTTTTGTAGCTCTAGATATATCTCCATACTCCATATTCCATACACAAGTACTTACTAAAAATGTTGCTCATTCATGTAGGTACATAAGGCGAGAAGATCCTTGAGCCTCAGAGTAATAGGATGGACCTGGATCTCAACATCGGTTTAGAAGAGGAAGAGGTCAACGTGAGACTTGTAGAGGAGGAGGTTGTAAGGATGGACCTGGATCTCAACGTCAGACTAGAAGAGGAAGATGCTATGGATGTCGACGTGAGACTAGTAGAGGAGGAGGTTGTAAGGATGGACCTAGATCTCAATGTCAGTCTAGAAGAAGAAGAAACAGTTGCACAGCTAGACCAAATACCCGAAGAAGAAACTGTTGCCCGTCGGCAACATATAGATATGCCGGAGAAGGACAAATTTGCGGCATATATTGCATTGAAAGCGCTTGGAAAATATAGACCAGTTGAGAAGGCCGATAAAGAACTTGTTGCCCAACTTTTGAAAGTATGTCTTAGAACCATTGAAAAAAAGATCTGGAAACAGGCACTAGAAATGGAGAAACAGGAACACGAAGTTGATTTTTCAAATAAAAGGAAAGACAATTGTGGTCGAAAGAGAAAAGATCTCTATCTCTCAGAAAGGGTGCCTGAGGTTGAACTCAACAAAAGGGGTACACTAAGGGC
Organism: Avena sativa; assembly: GCA_916181665.1. Lineage (NCBI taxonomy): Eukaryota > Viridiplantae > Streptophyta > Magnoliopsida > Poales > Poaceae > Avena > Avena sativa. The sequence continues at coordinate 229,022,328 of OV702296.1, forward strand.
ACTAGCAAGGTCTCTAAATGTTCCCTATAGTACACTACAGAGAAGGTTAACATGGGGCGACTTGGAAGCGCCACACAAGCAGTCTAAAGCCATTCCAGTCAGCGGAAAACAAGATCAAAAGGCTTAAATTTTGCATTTCAATGATTGATGAAACAATAACAACAGAAGCAATGCCTTCCTTCAAAAGCATGGAGAACATCATTCATATCGATGAAAAATGGTTTGATATGACCAAAAGGAACAGAACGGATTACCTACTCTAACATCGTTCATATGAGCCAAATATGGGAGCATTTTATACTTTCAGCAAAGTATGTGCAAGCAGATAACATGTGAACAATAGCAGTAGACACAATTCAGCTAGATGTAACATGTGAAAAGTAATTTCAGAAACAATTAATTCCAAAACACATGCAGTTGGTTGATTCGAATTTTAGAAATTGTCACTATCAAAGGTTTATTTGAGCATAGCTGTGATGCATCAAACTCAATTTGAAATTCATTGATGGCACCAGAGTCAGACAGTGAACAAAAGAGGCTAAACTGCAGAAATTCTTAGCTATGTGTAACAAGATGGCACCGGGACAGATAGAGTATTCTCTACATACCGTAGAGTTTTTTAAGGCTTGCTTGCCTCTCAATTGTGGATATGGCTCTGTTAAGCTACTGTAAAAATGGCTCCTGGTAGTTATTGATGGATATATCACAGGAAATGCCAAATTTGTTGCTCACATACTGAAGAACTGGAACTCTTGCGGTAGGAATGAAGTTCACATCTCTAGCAACACCTGGATAGTGTACGAAAATAAAATTTATATGAGAACTTATGTAAAAACCAATATCACAAAAATTTGAATGAGAGCACATTCACACAAACATCAAAATTTATTGCATTCAAACAAGCAACCGTGGAACATGATTGTTGACAAAATTTATCTGTGGCTGAAGCAACCAAAAACAAGAGGATACTCTTGAATATATTGATCAAACATACAAGAGTACAAGATATTTCTTCCCGGAGGTTCTTGAGGAATACAATTATACAAGTAATGGAAGTTACGAATAAAATGTTCAGATGGGCATCTACGTTAAACCAGTCTACCAAGAATCCACATCCATAGTATAGCACCAGAGTAAGCACAAGAACAGAAAACTTTTTCCTTCTATAGTTTATCACATTACCCAAGGTTGACGTCAGAACTGTTAAGCTACATGTAAAAAATTGCAGATGTAAAAATGGCTCCTGGTAAGCTACTATAAAAAAATACAGATGTAAAAGCTATATCTGTCAGAACTGTTAAGCTACTGTTAAGCTACTTTAAAGTGTGTATTTATGTGATTCAACATAAAACATGTTGATGTACGCTCAGGCTACTGAAATCTTACCTTAGAAAATTTGACTATGCTCTGATTTAGTGAGTGGTTTCTTTTTCATGGAATTTCAGACTTGCTAAAACTTGTGATTCATAACCGGAATCCAGTCCAGTGCTAATCCCAAGCCGGGTGCATTTGGATACAAACTGATAATTACAACCGAGAGATAGAGGATTTCACTTTTCAGAAAAGGATATAAGAAGGAAATGTAATTGACAAAGCAAATAATCTTCAGCAACAGCTTCTGTTCAACGTTCACATGTTTCAAATGACACAACTGAGAGGACATAATTCAGGTGGATGCACATGTGACCCAAATGACACCAACTGTAACCTGAAAGCATCTGTAGGTGTTCCTGGGTGTTCCTGGGTTTGAAGTTGGAAAAATCCAACTGCTCACAAGCTAAAATTAATTAGTATACAGAACCGAAAGTATTTATAAAGTATTTGTAGTTGCATTATATTGTTCCTAATTCATCTGGTATGAGAAGAATTGGTAGAACACTGCTTTACCTAATTCAAATACTAATCCTAGGAGAGAAGTATTTATCCCAGGAGAGAAGCTTTTCAGACATGGAAGCAGGTACATTCATATAATTAAGACATGAGAGAAGCTATTCAGACATGGCACAACAACAGGAGCTCAGGGAGGACGGTTTGCACAACGAGGTCAGTCCTTGTTCGACTTCCTGCACAAAAATCCCCAAGAAAACTCAAGAATCGACCACCACCGGAACCTCTATGGACAAGATTAGATCAGGAGCTTACTGACGACCGGCAAGGCTGCGTATTTCTCCCCCTCGACGTGCCTCAGCCAGAGCGCGAAGAGGAGGCCAGCGTACAACAAAGCGCACTGCCCTAGCTCGCCATCTCCTCTCTGGTGGCGTCGGTGAGAACGAGGAGCTTATCCTCGCCGTCGGAGAGCAGTTCAAGTAGCTCTGCACGTAGATCCAGCAAGGCGGCATGGGAAAGCAAGGCGGCGGCTGTGTATTGGACAGAAAATCTCGACCTTGGACGGCGATGTCTTGGTAGTAGGCAACAGCGGGGGAGCTTGGCGGCCGCAGCGCAGCGTGGGGGAAGCGGCGGCGTGGGGCGAGTGGGGTGCAACGGCGTGGGGCGGGGAGGGGGTGGGGCGTGGCGTGGGGAGGGGGTGACGGCGGAGTGCGAGCAAGGTGACCGGAGGGAACGAGCGGACGGAGGAAGACGAGGGGGTAAGGGGTTTGTCGGGGATTTTGCAGGGGTGTTTTTGCAAAATGGCCAGCGCGAACGTTAATTCGGGCCGGAGGGAGTAGCTGCAATTGTACTCGACAGACAGGAGCTAGCACGCGGTGTAGCTGGCCAGCGGAACAAGGCAGCCGCAACGATGACTCTGGCCGGCCAACTAGCGGCGCCAAGATCTTCCCCATCTGTCCATGGACACCCCAGGCTGTTTTTCGCCTCCCTCCCGCCAAAAAGGATAGTCCGGCGAAATCGAAAATTGATTGTAGGAATCGCTGGCGGCGAGAATTGAAGTTGGGCGCTGGAGTTGAGCCTCCGCCACCGCGAAATCGACTGCCGGCAGAAGCAGATGGGTGTGAAATTTCTGTCCAGGCAAGCGTTGACCACTTTGCAGTTTACCTAAAAAATGGACACAAAAACTGGATATATGAGATTTATGGGGTTGATACGCGGGGAACTTCAAAAAAAATTTGCGGGTTTGACCACTTTTATGGTATCTGCTCGGTGCGTTTCTTTACCAAAACTGTAAATGACAGTTATTTTTGCGGGTTTGATCACTTTTGGGGGCTCATGCTCCTAGGAAATGTTTCTACCTTGCCGAGGGAGGCTGCAACTGATGATTGTGGCTGCCGATGTCCGGCGCACCTTTGGCTTTGTACATACTATATTTAGGGGTGCGCCTTGACACACGGTCCTGTTAAATTGGAGACAATTTAACGATTATAAGTTTGCAGAAAATAATAATACGTATTTTATTTTTTTAGGACACGCATCAGAACAGTATGTCATCCCTATGAAGCCTGACATGTCGCCCGTTGAGTATGTCTAGGAGGTTGCCTGCGAGCACATCCTAAGATAGACAGTCGTCGCCGATGCGACACCCTCCATCCTAAAACGGTACGATCAGGGTTCAGGCTGAATAGTCCACCCTCAGATACCAGATGTAAAAATCAAATATGAATTTATACTATAGATCAACAAAATTATATGAAACAAATCTTACTTTGACATGAACATACCACCAACCAAACTGCACATCTGTGCTCTCCTCTTTTGCTATTTCTCAACTCAGCTCCACTACACATCATGGGAACAAGAGGAGAAGAGCACCATTCTGTAGCTATCACCGACAAATGGTTTCTGACGGCATCCAACAGTGCTCCGACATCCACAAGTTGCTCCAAGTTTTATCCTTCTTAGCTAGGAACCACATCGCACCTACAGGTGAGCAACTCCACCCCATGATAATGAACAGTCAAGCTCGTCTGATTACTACGCATACACTGTAGTTGTTGATTTGCCTTGCCGTTGTTTGGTTCACGATAATGAACATCAAGCTAAAGTTGAATGGTGAATCAGCATGTGCGTCTGCTGCCAATATAAAACTGATATTATCCAATGACAATTGGAAGCTAGGAAATATTAATCCTTCTTCTTATGAGGCACTATGACATCCTTGTTCACTACCACTACTATTACTTCATGATAAGTTTTCGGTAGCTGATAAGTACATTCATATACTACAGAAAGGGATATTTTGGGTTCGTTAGAGCAAACTAAAGTTACAGCCCTTTATTTGACCATGATATTCAGGGGTGTCAGTACTGAAGAAATTTTATGCTATAAGATATCTCTTCCACCAATTAGTTTTTTGTTGTTAGAGACAAATTGTGCTACTACTTCTTAATAATCATACCTGGTCATGGCAACCAAAGAACAATGAATATCTCATCTTATGAACATAACAAATAAACACCTAAAGCTTGGAAATAGCTGAAATGAGATTTTTTATAAATAAAGGAGCCCACGAGCCCTAGATACCAACCTGATATATAGAGAAATGGAACTGTTTTTTCCATACATATGAAGGTGCACCAATCTACTTTCTAGAACACACATAAAAGAGAACAGTAAGAATTCACCACTTATTAGAGCACCAATGATCAGTAACAACAAAATGTTTAAGAATATCGCAGAAAAGGCCAAGAGTCGGATAATTTCAGGGAACATGCAAACTAATTCAAGGTTTACGCTATATATTTTACTCCCATGATGTAAATTTCCATATGTGGCTTAATTGGTTACCTAAACAACCTTGCATACAATATCTACTGAGATGAACTCGACAATGATTTAGTATATATGAAAGGTAAAAAACAAGGCCCTGTGCAGCTCTAAATGATTTATTTACCTGAATACTTGATCAGATGAAAACTACAAAAATAAAATGGCAGGAGACGCTAAAAGAAAAGCACACCTATTGTGCATAAACAAAATATTGAAAGAACTTAAATCTCATGAATTGGTATAATATAGGTGGAACACATTTTGTAGGCGCTAATGTTAATTTTCCTTGAGCTACCGGCCTCCTTGTATTCTGCACATCATAGTAAATGTGGCTTTTGTGGCTCCAGCCCAGGTTATGACAAAACAAAAGTTCCATTTTTAGTGTTGAACTGCATTACATGAAACCTGAAGCATTCAATTGCATGGAACGGATAATAATAGAGCCCCAAATAAGATTTCACTACAATCAAAAGCTCAACTACCTAAGTGTAATGGATAGAAATCATACTAAGTAGGAAACTATAGGTTGGCATGAAGATAAATTCCACGGAGAAAATAGGACAAATTGAGAAGTTTAGTGTAAAATCTTCAGAGAAATTATCAGATTGTAGCATGGAAACTGGGAACCACACTATATATATACTTCAAAACAAACCATCTTAGCTACAAAACAAGAAGCTCACAAATAAAGGAACTGGGCATGCTTTAATGCACACTGGAGATGTGTAATAAGATATATACAGCCCATATCTAATAATTTAAATGATGATATTTTAAACCTCACGGTGGCCACAACATCAACTCAAAGATTCTACAGTTTTAAAAGTTTTGGTTCTGTAGTTAACTGGTAGTGTTGAGTAGCTTGTTCTAGGGTATTACATAATCCTAAGCATGCAGTATATGCACTGAGATATGAGATGACGTGTGAAACAAACCTTGGTGGCTCATATACTCTATAACAAACAAAGGAATCTAGGTGCCCAAACACCGACTTTCCCCACCTGTCAAATAAAATCCAATTCAGAGTAAACCATAATTAGAAGAATCTAAATATTTAGTATAACAAAAATAACATTGAAAAATCATGAGCCTCAGTCAAAGTTATCAGGCAGATTTTTGAGTCAAAAGAATAATCTCATGAGAAAACAAGCATACAAGCATGTGCCTCATACAACGGGAAATGCAATTCCCCCCGTCCCCGGCACTATCTCTACTCTCCAATTGTTGGAGATTCGTGCTATACGTTTTACAAAATAACCCACCCACCTCATCTCTCAGGTCAGCTGCAGTTTTTCTATCTAACCCCTAACGTTTTCGGATATTATAAAAAAATCGCTTGTTTGTCTCCTTACAATCGATAGTCTTCTACACGTTCCTGTTTCTTTTTCACCTTATTTTTTCTCATACAATTTCAGAAATATTCAACAATTTTTTATGTACATTTTTAATTATGAAAATAAAACATGCATATTTTATTTTTTCAACAATCTCTTTTGATAATTTTTATTTTTCTACTTTTTATTTAATAATATTTAGACACTCTTACTTTGTTTCATCCTAGATTCAGAAGTTTCATACAAGATTCACACGTTTTACAAACTTGTTTCTGCCAAAAGATATTCATATAATTTTTTCACAAAATACATGCATAATGTTTGTTTCTTTTACACCTCATTATTTCACAGAATACATATTTCGTTGTTATATAAAACCCTACACATGTTATACGGAGAACATGTTTCTTCAAACAATCTGCATAATGTCTGTTTCTTTTTCACCTTTTTTTTTGTAAAATTTTAGGAATATTCAACTTTTTATGTACATTTTTTATTCTAAAAATGAAACATGTATAATTTGTTTTTTTAACAATCTCATTTAATAATTTTTATTCGTATACTTTTTATTTAACAATATTTAGACACTCTTACTTTGTTTCTTCCTAGATTCAGAAGTTTCATACAAGATTCACATATTTTACAAACTTGTGTCTGCCAAGTATAGAACTTGTACACTAAATTTTTTAAAGATTTATAAATATTAATATATATTTATTATTCACTAAACATTCCATATTCATAAATTTAATCAACAATTTTTTCTACACACACATTTCTTTTTCTTTTTCACCTCATTTTTCTCTTAAAATTTTAGGAATATTCAACAATGTTTTTATGTACATTTTTTATTCTAAAAATGAAACATGCACAATTTGTTTTTTGAACAATCTTATTTGATAAATTTTATTCTTGTACTTTTTATTCAACAATATTTAGACACTCTTACTTTGTTTCATCATAGATTCAGAAGTTTCATACAAGATTCACATGTTTTACAAACTTGTTTCTGCCAAGTACAGAACTTGTACACTAAATATTTTAAAGATTTATAAATATTAATATATATTTATTATTCACTAAATATTCTAGATTCATAAATTTAATCAAAAAAAATCTACACACACGTTTCTTTTTCTATTTCACCTCATTTTTTCTCTTAAAATTTCAGGAATATTCAACACTGTTTTTTATGGACATTTTTTATTCTAAAAATGAAACATGCATAATTTTTTAATGGATATTTATACAGTGCAGATCATACATAAAAAATCCAAAAAACATTAAAGATTCATACAAGTTTCAGTAGATTATTACACACATGATTTAGTCTAGCTACAAGCAAGATCAAACATCAGTTTCATACATGTGTCACCTGTCAAGATAAAACAAGTAGTCTCACGGCCTTAATCTGATAATAAAAATCATTCAAGAAATCATACAAGTTTCATCTATAAACAGAATCTGGAAAGAGAAAATACATGTTTCATCCATGAACTAGATATGGTTATTTTTCATACACGTTTCCAACATCACTTTTTAAAAGATTCATCCAAACAAGAAACTCAAATCAAGATCCAAGCACGAATGAAAAGAAAGGATCCAAACATGAACAAAATCCATACAAGATCCGTGTCAAAAACTTGATAATACATTATACCATGAATTTAATCAAGATTCAATAAAGGAAAAGTAGGGGCCCCAGATCCACGAATTTAAATAAAATCTGTAAAAGATTCAATAAAGATTCAATCAAGATTCAACCACGAATTTAATCCAAACAAAATATTCAACCACGAACTGGATCCAAGCATGAAGAAAAACCAAAAGGAAAAGTAGGGGCCACAGAAAAACCACAAACTAGATCCAACCACAAACTGGTCGCGTGGGCTGGGGGTTGTTGTGGGCCGGTGGGGTGGTCATTCTCTCCCCTGGACTACGGGTGAAATACCAAAAAACAGGAGGGCTTAAATATAAACATATGACAGACGATTGATTGCATTAACCTTGCACGGATCTCCAACAAATAAATGGGTATAGATGGTGCCGGGGGCCAACCTAGGAGGGATAAATCCACACTCCTCATACAACGTATCTAGCTACAGGTAAGGAAATTGACTTATGAAATGTGAGTTTATGAATAAAATCCTCATGAAGCATTTTGTAGGGTCAAGAACCCAGCTGACTGACCTAATGAGAACGAAAAATAATAACGAGACAGTAAGTACCTCAATTCTACCATGTGTATTGGAGTAAGTACATCAGTTCTGCTTCTCTCCTCGGATGACTCGCCTAGCTGAAGTTCCTTTGTTTTGACCACGTAGTATTCAGGTTGATATATGAAGCAAGCATGTTAGATTTTGTTCTGCCTTCTTTTGCAAATGGAAGTTTCGTCGGTTCAGCTGCCCATGTTGAAAGAAGATAAACTAACTCTAAATATCAGTTAATCAATTCTAAATCTCAGCAAGCATGTTGAAAAACAGGTAAGTTTCTATACATTCATCTTTTCCTCAAAACTTTGTAGCGTGATGCTCTTTTCTCCCATTTGCAATTCAAGCACACTGCTCTTCGTGACGCAGTTGACTTGCAGAGCACTAGAGACCATGTTTTTTTGTTTGAAAACTCTAGATACCATGCATGTACTTCAATGGACCTTTTCCTGTTGGTTCGGGAACAAAAACAAAAGACAGACAGAAAATTATTGATCATGATAGAAGTAAGTACCTCAGTTCTATAACATGTATTTATTTCTACTCTATTTTCTTTAATTTTTATGCAGATAAAGGAGGAATCAGATGTGAATTGGTATTTTCTTCCCTGTAGCATGGCCTCATCCAAGAATTTCTTCTTTGGTTAAGCAAAAGAGATTAACCCTCGATTGTGTGTCTGTTTCTTTCCACCTGATCATGCACGCATGTAGACGACTAATTCGAATCTGAAACTGGGTTGTGTGTTTCTATCCAGGCATCAACTTTTATTGGTTGGATGGCACATCATTTCTTTATATGCCCACCATTCATGTTCTTTTGCAGTCAATTTATATTTGCATGCTCTTTGAAACAAAGGACGATTCCACAACCGAGAGAATTCCACAAATTTGCAGGTGACCCCATTGTGCTCTTCATGGTTAGTTCTAGCACCGGTAAGCTCATCCGTGCTTGGCATCCAAAGAAGTTCAGGTGAGCAACATCCAACCGTGGCAAATTAAAATCAGAAAGTAATATACAGTAGGGTAGGGAGAGAGACCTTGGACTGGACGCACACGTGGCCTTGTCAATGCTAGGACGGCCTCATGACACTTGCTTGCTGTGATACCCTATCATCCAATCTTAACCATCAGACTAACACCATACAATCTGAAAACACAAAGAAAAATGAATTTCTATAAAGAAATAGACATCGTCTCTCCATTTCTGCCACATAAAGAAAAATGAATTTCTATAAAGAAATGGACAAACATGAATCTTTGAAACCCATCACCATGTGTCAATAGTAAGTACAATCAATCTTGTATGCTAATAAAATGAATCAAACATGTGTGGAATTAAATGGGAAGGAAAACACAAAAACCTTGATCCATTTTATATCTCTATTCCGTCTGATATTCACAGTGTGTTGCCTAATTCAAGAGTGTAAAAAAATTGGCCTAAAACACAACACAAGAATATACAGGTTTGAAGTCTCAATATGTAGGAAATTAAATAAATATCATCATTGAGGAGCAGATATTCTGATGTAGCCCGACCTACGGTCGTTACCACATCATGTTCTCCAACTTACACCAAGTCGTCATGGACTCCAAAGGTGAATCCGTTCCTCTATGCGATCCCACTTCCTACCCTATTGAATGGTATGCTACTTCATACTCCGTCACATATGCATGATAGGTTCACACCGACGAGTACGGAGACGAGGGAGGAAGATCGAGGACTCACGCCCGACAAGAGGCTTGGAAGAGGAGACGCAAGAAGCTCCAGCTGGAATCGGCGCCAGGACCGGCGAACCGGAGCCACCGCCGGAATCTCCGGCGACAGCCCCGACGAACCGGGCGCCCCGCCGGAATCCCCGGCGCCAGGACCGGTCGATCGGACCCACCGCCAGAATCGCTCACTGTATGCCGTTCCGGTGCGCGACCGGTATTCGGCGACGACCGGAAATCTCAGCGCCGGACTCACTGCCGGAATCCCCCGTCTGCGCGCGGATCTGGGTTTGATGCCCTGGAATATTCCCTTTACTTACCCATTTGCCTATTTTATTCCCAAACCACCCCCTTGTTTAGTGGTTGGCCTATAAATAGAGCCCCCACCCCTCATGTACCCCTTAGGCATAGATGATAGACTAAAGACAACCCCCATTGTAGAATCTCTAGTTTTGCCTCATCCCCTTTACCAAGGGGACCGACTATCGTCACCAACCTCGATTGGACTTTGCATCACGCATCCATCATTGAACAAGGCCTTGGAGTTCGGTGTCTCGTCTCCAAGTTGTCAAGACCCTCCCCAAGGTGTTCTTCCCTCTCCGATGTGGATTTGAGGGAGCATGTTGACCAATCTTTCCTTGCGAGGATTCTATCGGACCGGTGGCCGCCGTTCGGGAGCAATCGACCTTGTATCGTGTGAATTTTGCGTGTGTTCATCGTGTTCTTCGCGAGGTGTGTGTTCGCTTCCGCTACCTTCTCCCTTTCCCCTCGCTTTCCCATCGATTTGACCACGAGATCCGTGAAGATCGGGCCACCCAAGAGGTTAACCCCTCCATCATCTAGTATCAGCAGCTTTTGGTTGCCACGGATTTCTCATCGATTTGGTCTTTTCCCCATAAATTCAAAATTTTCACCAAAAATAGCCCAAATTCGTGTTTTGGATCGATCTGTGATTTGAGTGCGTTTTGGTAGGTTTTGATCCGTGGATTACTTGCTAAACTTGTTGATCTACCTTCCCCTGCGTTCCCATGGCCTAATTCCATCATTTGCACCTCCGATCTGAAGTTTCCCATCGAGTTTTTCCGCAGAAAATCGAGTTTTCGTGTTCCTGAACTCGTTCCGACGCCAGATCCGGCACACCGGAGCTCCCGCCGGAATTTCCGGTCAAAATTCCGGTCAAACCGGACCTACTGCCGGAATTTCCGGCGAGAATTCCGGTCCCGCCGACCTGGTCGCCAACAGATTCAGCTCCTCACGGTTTTGAGCATAACTTTTGCATTCGAACTCGGATTTTGGTGTTATGTAGCTCGTTTCGAATAGGAGAAGGAGATCTACATCATCATCCACATTGTTCATGCTATCTAATCCATCCAAATTCCGTGAGCAACCAACAATAAAGGGTGAAGATCGTCGACGAAAGATATAAACATTCCGCGACTTCTCCCCACTTGCATTCCTTTGTGAACCCCCACTATCTTTGCGAGCAACAAACACCTATTGAGACTAGTTCCTCTTATGATTGCTTGGGATATGCACATTTGATACCTTGTAGATTCCGAGCAAACATTGTGAGCGCTATCTCATATAGTTATCTTGTATAGTTGTTGGCACAAGGAAGAGGCAAGTGAAAAAGAAAAGAAAAGAAACAAAAAGAAAAAAATAGAAAAAGAAAAAGAAAGAGAAAAAGAAAGAAATATACAAGTGCCTCATAGAATAGGAAGCGCAAGCTCGATGAACATCATATAGGTGGTACTTATTGTGCATATCTTGTAGCCCACCAATTTTGTGCAATCGAACTAGCGTCTCTCCTTATACTTGTGTGACACGAGCTTATAGTCTTCGCTAGGTAATCATTTGGTTCTTAGCTCACTTTCTCCGTCGTATAAGTCCCATTTATCCCACCATGTGTGTTTCCTTGTACATATTTCCTATCTTGTGGATTGACTTGTTTTGCTTTGTGATCATTGTGGTTCTTTACTTGCCATTACAACATCTTGATTTCGGATTGTTTCTTGACATGCCACTTTCCATACCTATCCACCATAGGCCTTGTGTGTGTGTGTGTTTTTTTGGTTAGTAGTTGGTTTTGGTGTTCCGTGTGAACTTCACTTTGCTTGGTTTATTGTTCTCAAGTGTGGCCACTTGCACGATTCGATATTCCAAGGTAAAGTAAGGTTTGACATTGCATCTCCAACACCCACTACCACTTCCATATACAACACTTGGTCTTGTGAAGCATGTCTAGGGACTCCGGGACCGAGGATGATATCTATGAAGAATCCATGATGAGCCACCATGTCTACGACTTCACAAGTATAGAGGACATGATAGAGCACAACACCGACAATGGCTCTGCATGCTTTGAGGACCCGGAGCACTACACCTACGACGACTCCACATGCATGGAAGACGTGGAGCTCTACGTCGACAATGGCTCCTCATGCATGGAGGATATGAAGCACTACACCGACAATGGCTCCACATGCTTGGGTGATATGGAGTACTACACCAACAATTACTCCCCAAGCATGGACGATTTTGAGTGCGACATCGACGACGCCTCGCCGAGCATGGAGGACACGGAGAACTTCATCGACTTTGATGGCTCCTCCACGAGCCATGAAGAATTCCTCCACCGCGTGGAGATGGCAGCCTACTACGCCACGCAAGAGGAGGCGCATCATCAAGATCCCATGACCTTCAAGGCCAAGCATGCCACACCAAAGGGCACAACCTACTTCGATGATCCACCTCCAAGGCGACAAGCGCTACCACCTCCAAGGTGTCAAGCGCCACCATCGACAAGGCATCAAGTGCCACCACCTAGATGGCGTCAAGCTCCACCATCTCCAAGGCGCCAGCTCCATCACCTCCAAGGCGCCAAGATCCACCTCCTATCCAAAGAAGAGTGGCGTCCAAACATCATATACATCAAGAGGCGCCAAGAAACAAGAATCTTCATCGACAAGCATCCTCTCATGAGCATTGCCACCATAAAGAGGATACAAGACATCGTCAAAGGCATCTTCGCCACCAAGACGAAGAATTCATGATGAGCACCAACCATAATGCTCAATCAAGCTCAAGAAGGCACCACAAGCACAAGAAGAGTGCCAAGGCAAATGATCATCGTCGCGAGCATCATGTGGATGTCCAAGTGTGCCACCTACATCAACAATCGGCAAGGCATGCCAATGACCTCCGTCGACACCATCATAGGGCACCTTCAACTACTAGTGCCACCACCAAAATGGCACCAAGAGCAAGCCTTCCTCCACGCCATCAAACGTCAACGCCTACGCTTGACTTCCACGACCTCGCGAACGAGGAAAATGTAGACCTCTACTTCGCCAAGTTGGATAGCATGAGCCTACCTCCACCATTACTATGAGATGGCCACAAAACGGTCGAGCATGGGATTTTCCCTTCGACCATGGAGGCGAGCGATGATGCCCATCTTATGGCATCCAACCTTGAAGGCGACAAGGTCAAGAATGGTGAGCATGGGATTTTCCCTTCACCAAAGCAGGCTCATGGAGTTGAGGAAACCGAGCCTACCCCTATATGCTTGAGTGATGATGTGGTACCAATCCCATGTGAGTATCAGAGCCACTTAGCCCACTTGAGTGAGAACAAGAGTGAGATTGAGTGCTTCCACTTGGAGGGCATGAGTGATACACCTAGTGAGTTGAGAGTGGTAGTTGATAGGTCAAGTGAGACCATTTCGATTTCTAACAACTTACCCTCTACCTCTAGTGTGTTCTCTTGTGTTGTGCTAGGTTACATGGTTGATGACGCGCCAAGCCATGAAGCAATGATGCCTCAATTAGAGAAGATGTACATGGTGCACAAAGATGATGCTACGCCATGGCTACATCAAGAAAACGAAGTCGTCCACGAGGAGGCCACTACTACCACAACACCCACTTCATATGAGAGGTATGAACAAGGTAACAATAAGGGTGTTGATGATGCCATGATCCCACTAGTGGACATGATGAATTGTGAGGATATGCATGCTATGGATGATACTTGTGACATTACATATGCTTCATCCACATTCTCATGTGATGCCTTGCCTTTGCATAATATTGATCATGTGGAATTGTTTGATTGCGATATCATTGCCATAAACGTGCCATGCTATGCATCTTGTGTGTATCCTCCAACTGCTTCGTACTTGTCTTGTCATGCTAGTCATTCAATTTCTCCTATTGCTTGCGATAAGATGAATGCTTGCTATTTCACTTGTTTTGCTTGCAACAATATTGATCATATGCGTTATAATGAGATGTCCCCCATAGCTTTCTCAATTTTTGGAGATTTTGATGATTGCCATGATAAGCATGTTCCCCACTTGCATACTCACCATGCATCTATGTCATACTTGATTGACATTAATGGTGATGTGCACAAGAAGAGATACGTCATGATGGATGATGTGTATCTCTACCATGCACACACGTTCTTCCTTTTGTGTATGATGTGTGTAGGTACCCGCACTATCATGTCAACCTCCGTTGAGCACGAGTTGACAAAAAGAGCTCTTGAGAGCATCCCACAAGTGAGTTTAAGATCGAACCCATCTCTGATACCTTTTGCATGCTTTGCATCTTTCATGTTGGCAAATTGCTCTTTCCTATGGTTTGATTGCAAGCATGTTAATGGTATTATCTCACCTTGTGACATTCATGTTTCTTTGCTATTGGATATTGATGCTTTGTGTGTTGCAACAAAATTGTTGAACAATTTTCCTTTCCGATGTTTTGTGTGCAACCATAATGCCATTAAGAGCATGTATTGTCATGAGAGCTTCCAAGAATCTCGTCTTGTTGTTGCAACAAACACAAGGACCACTTGCTCTTTCATTTGGTTTGTTTGCAAACACGTTACTTTGGCATCCGCTTGGGATACTCATATTCCCATGATATTTGCTTTCGATGATTTGTGTGTGACATCCAACATGTCGAACAATTTATCTTTCCAATGGTTGGTTTGCACACATAATGATGTTGTTTTGGACATTCTTCCTTGTGTGTTTTTGCCGAATTCTCTAATTCTCGCATCAAGGATGTTGATCAAAATTCTAGTCAAGTGCCTTGAGTGCCACACTAAGATATTATATGCAGTTTTTGAGTTCTCACATTTGGATGATGTTCAACCAATTTCCATGCACTTTGACATTGCATATGCATCCCGTTTGCTATATTTGAGTTGTCCTAATAGTGTTGTGAACAAGAATGGACATGCCACAAATGACATGCTCCTCTATCACACACAAACATATGTTGCTTGGTCTTTATTGAATGAAGGTACAAATGCATATACGTCAACCTCTACCAACCATGGGTTGACAAGAAGAAACGAAGAGAGTTACCTATGGCTACCCTTCATCGAGTTATCTCTACAAGCTAAGGTGACTTCCTTCTACTTGAGGACTCATGCTATAATCTTCATGAATTGGATACGCTTTGAGTGTTGCTTCGCTTTTGTCGTGAGCTTTGTAGGATTCATGGAAGGTGAAGGAACATTGAAGTGTTGTCAAGTCAATCTTCCCGAGGACGACAATATGGTGAACCCCAGGATCAAGAAGGTCTCTCGCCCTCTTCTACTTTGTGATGAGCATGTAGAGTCGAGGACGACTCTTTTTGAAGGGGGGAGCTGATGTAGCCCGACCTACGGTCGTTACCACATCATGTTCTCCAACTTACACCAAGTCGTCATGGACTCCAAAGATGAATCCTTTCCTCTATGCGAGCCCACTTCCTACCCTATTGAATGGTATGCTACTTCATACTCCGTCACATATGCATGATAGGTTCACACCGACGAGTACGGAGACGAGGGAGGAAGCCCGAGGACTCACGCCCGACAAAACGGAGGCTTGGAAGAGGAGACAAAAGAAGCTCCAGCTGGAATCAGCGCCAGGACCGGTGAACCGGAGCCACCGCTGGAATCTCTGGCGACAGCCCTAGCGAACCGGGCGCCCCGCCGGAATCCCCGGCGCCAGGACCAGTCGACTGGACCCACCGCCGGAATCGCTCACTGTATGTCGTTCCGGTGCGCGACCGGAATATTCGGCGACGACCAGAAATCTCGGCGCCAGATCCGGCGCCGCCGGACTCACCGCCGGAATCCCCCGTCTGCGCGCGGATCTGGGTTTGATGCCCTGGAATATTCCCTTTACTTACCCCTTTGCCTAGTTTATTCCCAAACTACCCCCTTGTTTAGTGGTTGGCCTATAAATAGAGCCCCCACCCCTCATGTACCCCTTAGGCTTAGATGATAGACTAAAGACAACCCCCATTGTGGAATCTCTAATTTTGCCTCATCCCCTTTACCAAGGGGACCAACTATCGTCACCAACCTCAATTGGACTTTGCATCACGCATCCATCGTTGAACAAGGCCTTGGAGTTCGGTGTCTCGTCTCCAAGTTGTCAAGACCCTCCCCAAGGTGTTCTTCCCTCTCCGATGTGGATTTGAGGGAGCATGTTGACCGATCTTTCCTTGCGAGGATTCTATCGGACCGGTGGCCGCCGTTCGGGAGCAATCGTCCTTGTATCGTGTGAGTTTTGCGTGTGTTCATCGTGTTCTTCGCGAGGTGTGTGTTCGCTTTCGCTACCTTCTCCCTTTCCCCTCGCTTTCCCATCGATTTGACCACGAGATCCGTGAAGACCGGGCCACCCAAGAGGTTAACCCCTTCGTCATATTCTACCTTCAAATTTGGTCTCAGGACCGGAAATTTTGTTGTGTCGTTGGCCGGTGTCCTCCATGGGGAAGAAAGGGAAGGGCAGGCAGTTGTGTTGTTCACCAACAACCTCGCTGACAAACCAAGGCCAGTACCGCCAGTTGGAGGCCTACGCCCTACCTCTGCACCTCTGTCTACATCCCGTGAGGACAATGGCGACTGCGCGCCACTCACGGTGCCCCTGATGGGTGAACAAGAGCCGAGCAGAGCATGCAGCAGCGCAACTCGTCGGCGTCCTACACTATGAACCAGGGCCAAGCAGGGTGCCGGTCGGTGCTGCACCTCCTTGTGGAGCCTGTGCTAGATGGACAGCAGGAGAGGACCAACATCCTGACGTACGTGCTTTTTCTTCTCGCGTGCGTTCCTAGCACAAGAGTTACATGAATTAGAAGTATGGGAAGCAAAGTCATGATCATTGTTAGTGAAATGGGATAGAAGTATTAAACATAACCTTATATTGAATTTCTCTCCTTAACATTCTGGTATCTTAATTGCAAGATTACAAATAGCTAGATGGAGAATAATTATTACATACTAATCTTAGCTAGCACTTTCATCAAACACCTTCTAAGCATATGACTAAACGTATCTGCACAATCAATTGTGAGATGTTCCAGGGGTTAAATCAAACGGAGGCGTTCCACTTTTACCTTGGCTTAGAGGAGGGGGAGGAGCAGCGGTGGTGCAAGCGGCGACCAACTCACCTCCCTGGTATGGCACTCCTCCTAGTGATGACGACACCTTGCAGATCAAAGTTCCTAAAAGAGACAAAATGGAAGTTGGACGTCCTTGACAAAGTATAGGTATTTTGCGAAAATAGTGGCAATGATAAATCAATCCTCCAAAACGCTGCAGGGAGAAGGAAATGATGCCAACAAAAAATCAATCCTCCTTTCCCCTTCCAAATCGCTGCAGGGAGAAGGGGATCGTAAGAGGGAGAGAAAGAAAGAGAGAGACACTTGTGTGTCGAGCACAACTTGAAGGAGACGGACGACGCCCTAGTCCATTGAGGACGAGGAAGACGAGGCAATGAGCTCGTCCAAAAGATGGGGATGTGCTAGCTCGATGGAGAGGCGGCGGCTCGGCGCAGGGGAGAAGCACAGGTGAAGAGAGACAATGTGAGGATTGGAGATGGGGAGAGACGCGAGGATTGGGGATGTTAGAATTGCGACAAGAAGATAACGAAGAACGAAAACGAAAAACACAGCAAGGGGACACAGATTTAACGTGAAAAACCTCTCCAACAAAGAGAGGAAAAAACCACGGGCGCCAGCCAGCGAAACTTCACTATATCGAAGAGTGTTTACAAACGCCGGGGATTTCACAGATGCAACTTATCCCAACCGGCGGCTTACAAGGGGTTTATATATCGGTGGAAACCTAGGTCTTCGACGATCCGTACCGTACCGCGGGGGGCTGTCGCCCCCCGCACCCCCCACAGGCGTTCCCGTTGGGCACGGTGTGGGCCAACTTCAGACTCGTTACACTCGGCCCAAGCCTCCCGGCAACGGGGCTCGCTCCACTCGTCAGAAGTTGCCCTATACTTTGTAGAATTTGGATCAACATATAACAGGGGAGGGCAAGAGACGTAGGGATTGGGGAGAAGCGGCGGCTAGGGTTTCAGCAGGATAGGAGGTTCTTATACCACGCGGCGAAAAACTGGACGGCCAAGATTCGCTGTGAGGTGTCGTCTGCCGATGGCTCAGAGGCTGAAATCGCTGAGGGGTGCCCATGGAGGGGCACCAATCTATACCTTTAGATTCTAGCCTTTCGCTTTCTCTGAATTTCTGTTAACTTGTAAGCTTCTGGCTTCAAAACCTCTCAGACACGCTTAACAAACCTTCATTGTTTCAGGTTTCTTTGATCTCATCAATGGAATCTAGGATGATGATCGTTGTTGATCTAAAAAAGACACTTGACCGCTTCTTCAAGGGGTTGTTAGCACCACGGTTAGAGATGTTGGCCATCCCTGATGTCTTAGCTCTTGTTGGTGTTCAACTGCCAAGGGCCATGAAGCTCTAGACCTTCAGGTGAAGGAGCACCATGGCAATCTTGTCATGACTGCAGGGCAGCCATGATTTGATTGGACCCGAACTGAAGATAGGATAATTCTGGTCTTCAATGGCCCTAGCTCCCTACAGATCACACTAACTCTAAGAATGTGATCAGGCGTGCAAATGTGATACACTGCAAATCTCAAGAAGCTTCACCTGGAGAACATCAAGGCATCACCACATTGATTGCTTCACATCAAAGTTAGAAAGGATTAACTGTATCATATGCTTCACAAAGCTTCATGCAGCCACCAGCAACACAACGAGAACCAACAGATGGATGAACAAAACAGGAAAACAGAAAGTGTGCAATACCACTTCTCGGTTTCTACTCGTACAGGCAACCATGTACCTGGTGAGCATTTATACATGAAAAGGAACAGTTCATGCTAGAATATACTCAGGTATATACAAAAGAAGAACCATCACGAGATTACTGGGAATTCACATATTGAAGGAGCGGAAAAACTACAAGAAATGGTTCCAAGAACAAGAAGGATGTCGCCAAAAGGGAATAAACAAATAAACACACAACTTCCACCTAGGATCTGGTCTGCTGTGCTCCCCACAAGCATCAGTGGTAACATAGAAATCGGAATCTCACGCATCCTCGACCTGAGAGTTGAAGACAAAGCTTGGAAATGTTGTGGTAATATCCCTGTTGATAAAGTATTTCATAATTAGGACAACATTGACAAACAATTAATAAACAAGCTAATATTGTGCAAAATAAAGTGACATCTATGTGCTCTTTCAACTTTCAATGTTTAAGCTCAAATCAGCCTTTTTTGACCTGGTTTCAAGTTATAATCATGACAGGTATGCAGCTGCCATATAATATCCCATTACTTGCTTGCTAATTAAGCAAGGATTGAATTATAGTACTAGTTCAAAGTTAGAGGGCCTATGTTCTGTGAGATTGGAAAATGCACCGCAAATCGGTCATTAAGATTTTAGCATGCCGAAGTTCACATACACCCCATGAAGCTGAAGTAGTTATTGATCAGGAAGAAAGCTTGACTCAAGTTACTGGGAGAGGGGAAGGGGCACACAATGCACAAACAGGTCAGCCATACCGACCTGAGATATGGGAGAGTCATATTCTTGAGCAAAGATGGATGCCTCAAGACAAGATTGCGCCATTCCTCCTTGTCGATCTTACCATCATG
This sequence comes from Avena sativa, assembly GCA_916181665.1. Lineage (NCBI taxonomy): Eukaryota > Viridiplantae > Streptophyta > Magnoliopsida > Poales > Poaceae > Avena > Avena sativa. Next base: position 229,042,213 of record OV702296.1, read on the forward strand.
CTTTGTATCTGCTTCCTCAAATGTCTATGGACGGAGAAAAGGAAGTATGACCAGTAAGCAACAAAGCGTAAATTCAACACACATACCACTATGTACACTTGTACAGCAACACCTATACTTATGTATACCTTGTCTATAATGCCTTCTATAACATCATCTGAAAGGTTCATTCCTGATTCAGCAAGTGTGGCGACCACCATTTGCTTTACCTGACAATTGAGAAGGTAGATGATTAATTTCTCTCGAGGCAATTGTACCTAAACTTGATGGTATGCTTTCTCCAAGTAAAAAAAAAATAAAAAAGGATAGTATTAACAAAAGAAGGATTGCTAAAGAGCACCAATTTATACGCACGAGTGTTCAAAATGGTTAACAAATTTATTAACATTCATGTGCAGAACTCTCCCACCATTCCTAACTTTTCACTGGCAGTACAATAAATTGCTGGAACAGAAACATGACTTGGCAGAAAGAAGAGACGGACTACAATATTACGTATTCACGATCATATAGGTGAAAGAACAGCCTTCCACAGGTTAACGAATCACATGTACTAAAATAGCACAGAAGAAAGAGTGACTATAGGCAAAATGAGGGTAGTACCTCTTGTTTTTCGATGAAACCTTGTTGTTTGAGATCATAGAGTTTGAAAGCAACTGCAAGTTGTTCATATATGACATAAGATTAGAACAGTAGATGATTTAGGAGGACACAAGCAAAATTTATGAAAGAAATGAAGAAGTGATTGAGAAAGAAAAAGGATATCCATGTGATTGGATGTCAGAAACCAAAGAAGAAAATTGAACACAAAGATGGTCTAGGGAATATCAGATGAGTTAAATTCAGTGCATCTACTGGGGAAGACTGCCATATCTACACACCAAACTCCCTTACAGGGTGATCTCTACATAGAATAGAACTAAATATAAAGAAAGAATGCCCAGTCCCAACTGCTAGGATTGCAATGATAGTCTGCCTAACTTGCAGGGTTGAATATATGCAACATTGAACAGTTTGTGTCCCTCCTTGTGGAAATGTAGAACATGAAGCAGTTTTAGGTGCACATCACTTGCACATAAGCATCAAGGAATATGCCAATGAAGTCAACAGATAACTAACTTTCCATAAACCTTTGCTAAGAAGTAATAACTGAAGATCAATATTCTTGAATGATTGTCGCATACAAGCAAAACAAAAGAAACGAATTCTCACTCGACCATGTCAAATTATCACAGTTAAAAAATGAGCAAAAAAATTAAGTATGATGGCTTACAATCGATTTTGTCATCAACTGGTGCATTCGGATGGAACACAGACAGAGCCCGCACAAATTCTTCAAATTCGAGAATCCCATTGTGCTTCGTGTCGAACAAATCAAACACCTAATAAATTAAATTACAGCATAAACAAGTATGGAGATCAAACCATCAAAAGAAAGTGTTGTGTGTGGATGTTCAGAAAGTAATAATTTGTAACAGTAAGGAGTAAGTACTTCATAATTCACATCATTTCCAACGAATGAGGTCACGTGGGACCCTACACCCTACTATTTCATACTAGTATTAAGTTAGTTTCTTGCAGATTTCAAATTTGTATACTTCGTATTTAGAGATACCCTTTTTAAGAGTCAAACATACCCCTATTTTATTTTGCTGTATATTTAGCCTTTGCAAAGTCTGGCTCTTGTTACATAATTGGTATAGAAATAATAGCATAAGATGAACTAAATCGTCATTATTTAGATACACAGACTGTACTTAGAGCATCTATAACCCATCCCCTTTCCTTTAGAGGAGAAAAAGGATCCCAAAAACTTAGAGGAGTATATTTGCTCCTCTAAACTTGGGCCGCCGGATTCGATCCCCAAAAACTTAGAGGAGTAAAAAATTTTCATCACAATTTTCAAATCTCCACACCACATGTCAAGTATCCATATTACAAACATGCATAAATATTATCCAAAATACATTAAATCGATCATGTTAGATCCAAAAGTGAGGCATTCACCATCTCGGCCACCTCAAAGAGCACCTCGGCCACCATCACCACCACCACCACCACCTAGCTCTCTGCCCAAGATCCTCGCACAAGCAATCTCCCAATATGCCCTAGCCTTGTCATCCAATGTGCTTGGGTTCATGAACATGATGTTGCGGTTGTCCTTGGCCAACTTCTCTCGCTCAAGTGCTAGCCACTCCTCCTCTAGCTTCTTCTTCTTCGTCATCCTCTCTTCTTAGAGTGCAATCCTTCGCTCCTCCACCGCCAACTTGGACCGCCACTTCTCCTCCTCCAACACTTTGAGCTCATTCCACCTAGCCTCCTTGTCCTCCTTGCTTTCGGCCACCAATGCTTTCTTTGTCTCGATGATGGCATTGAACTCTTCCTTGTAGGCGCCGACACCTCCCCTCTTCTTCTCTTTGGCTATCTTGACACCATCCGCCCTCTTGTTGAGGTCTTCCTCTTCATCATCGTCCTCCTTTGGCTTAGCCTAGCCCTCTTCGGTGTGGTCTCATAATTCCTTCGAATCCACTTCTCATTGCCTTGGAGCTCCTTGTAGCAATGGTGCAAAGCAAAGGCTTTGTTGCCACCTCTCTTGTTGCGGTGCTTGTACACATCTTGTTGGAGAGGACCCCACTCGATGATTGGCACCCCACTCGGTGGTACATTGGTGACATACTCCACGGCCCCGGCCCAACGGTTGCAACACCCAAGAATTGTGCCCCAACGATGACCACGTGAGCCTTGGGTACGGTAGGATGGCACGGTGACCACCTTGTGGTAGTAATCCTCAATTCTCCCCCAAAACATCTCCTTTGATTGATCAGCGCCAACCGAAGCATCGAGCGAGATATTCATCCAAGCGTGGCACAAAGCAACATCTTCTTCCTCGCTATAGTTAGCGGATCTCTTTCCCGAGGCCTTGGGCGTGTTCTTGCCCTTGCTCTTCTTCTTGCCCACCTCGGTCAACCCTTCTTCGGCCTCGTCCCCAGCCTCCTCGGTGGCATCCTCGTCGCCCACCTCATCGTCACCGCTAAAGTTGAGGTCGAGGTCGTCGAGGCCTTGTTGGTAAGAATGTTCAAGTTGGGACATGAACTCGGCGACGCTCACCTCGGTGGCACTCGGAGTCGTTCAGGGTGTTTCATCGATAACCTCGCGGGCGCCTCGTTGAGGTGCGACGGTGGCCGGCGAGGAGGACGATGTGGCCTTGGAGGTCGGCTTGGGCTTGCCCTTCGTCGTCATGGTCGCCGGCTTGGGTGTGGAGGCCACTGCGGCCTTCCTCTTCTTCTCCTCCGCCGCTTGTGAATGGGTTATCATGGCCTCTGTCGGCTTCCATGCCCGCGGCCCGCTCAGCACCGGCACAAGGGGTAGCCGGCCGAGCTTCCCCGTCGTCTCTGTGGCCTTGGAGGTCGTCTTGGCGGCCGCTACCGTCGACCGCACCACGCCGGTGGTGCCCAACCGTTTCCGCGGCATCGGAGCCGTCGATTCCGACGGCATCACGTCAACGGGAAAGTCTGCGGGACTGCGGAACCAAGCTCCAGTGACATTCGGGACGGGGGAGGGGACAATCCCGGCGCCGACGGTTTTGGGCGGTAGGGGTTGGCGGCAAGGCGGGAGGGGATAATTTAGTAGTCGAGTCGGCGGCCGAGCAAATTTGGGAGAGGGGGGAGATTATAGGAGCCGGTATCCTATATTTTCTCCTCTAACCATTTTTGTAGCTTCGGTTAGAGCCGCCGAGGAGCAAATAAAGGGATGCGGCCACGGAAAGGGGATGGGTTAGAGATGCTCTTATCTACTATAACGCGTATACTGTTTGCAGGTTTTTCCTATTTCAATGTATCATTATTATAGAGATGAGCTCAAATTAGCGTTAGTTTTACTTTCATAACCTATGACAGCGCAAATATACTCAAATCTCAGCCACTTCATGGCAAAATGCCGCAATCCTGGCTCAGCCAATAGAGGCATGTGGTGTGCATGCCCAGACACATCACACACGTGCATCAGCACATAATCGAAACTTCTAAATCTGAAGCTCATGGTATTTTAGAAAGCTCTATATAATGTAACACTGCATCACAGCCAATGTTCATACTGCATCCAAGATGCTTTCGTGACATATAGAAGTGCAAAACGTTAGATCAAACATGAATCAAATATCTAATAGCACAAAGAATAAAACAATTGAGCAGAGCAAACAAATACCAGGAATAATATAAAATTGAACTTCCTTTTCTTTTTACAACAGAGATCTCCATTAAATAAAAGCCGTGTATACATACCCGGTCAGCAAACATGCTATCTTTCCTGTTAGTCTTAAACAGCGCTAGCTGGAATTCTTCCTGCGCATAAAAAAGGCAAGGCCTTGATATTTAGCACAATAGTGTATAAATTGTCAACCACCACACTCCACAGTCCACACCCAACGAAATCAGCAGAACTTACAGACCTTATTAATCACACCATCATCAACCACAGCACTGCTAATCTTCTTAAAGAGCTCATACAGCGCCTCGATCTCATTTACGCTAACTGCATAACAACAAGGAATTATCTGCTGAATAAAAGGCCACCAACACGTAGCATACTAGCATATAAGAGGAGGTATAGGAGTTCGACTGATCCAGTAATTGGAGGTAAAAGAGTGAAACAGAACATACAAACTGTTTCCCTTGCCAGACGCTCAGGATCCTCAAGGCCCTTGGGACGATTCGGTATGTCAAGATCGCAGCACTTGAGCAGTAGACCAGCGAGCCGTCGCAACCCTTCACACTCCACCATTTCACTCTCCACCAGAAGCCAGATCAACACGGCTTACAAAGACCTGCAACGATCAAGAAGGGAATGCAAATCAATCCTGCATGATCACCACGGCCACTGGAACGGGGCATCGTCACAACAAATCCCAACTTGCGTCTATGACAAACGAGAAATCAGGCCAGATATAGATTTCTCATGGATTTCGCGCACATTCTAACCTTAATTACATGGAAAAACACATAATCATCTTCCTTTCATTTTGCTCCCTCTTTTCTTATTCCATAGGCCCTGGTTCAGTCAACAAGATCATTGTGAATTTCCCTCTTACTTTAGATTATGAAAATTCTGACAGGAGAAAACATTGTTTTGAGGACAATGGATTAAGAGTCGTGCATTAAGCTAACATAAGCTAATCATGAAACGCATAGATAAAGATGATGTGTTTTATAATGCATTGAAATTTGCACATTTAAACCTGTATTTCATCTATATGATATCCTGCAATTTGCACCAATGTAATCTTACAAGTCATTAAAATGGTACCCCTTGATAAGCTCTGACCTTATTACTGCATTTCATCAAGTGTTGGGACGACTTGGGTTGGGTTTCTCCGAGCTAACCCCAAATCTGCCGACCGGTACAGTTTATAGCACGACACAACACAAATGAAATCGGATCCGGTGCTAGGTTTAATCTTCTATTCTGTCCCACACGTAGTCTACAAACTGTTTGTTTTTCTTAAAAGGTTCTCGGACTGCTCAACTAACAATCTCTGTTTCTGCATCACCCTTGGTCGAACTGCTACTTTCAAGGAGCTCGTGCCAAATTCAGATAACAATTGCATTGTGATTAAACCTTCAGTGCAACTTAAGTTAGACCTCTTCCAAATTATTAAACACTCAAACTCAACCACCAACCCCATGACAGGCTCAACAGATTCAGGTCATCTGTAAGAAAGCCTATGAACAGGCACCAGCCACAGTATGTTCATCCTGTTGTTCCATCGACTCACATCTCTTGTTTGAGGTTTGATAAAACTATGATTTGGGACACCTAATGCAAGCAGATAGCTGATTAGAGGGTGGTTTAACAGAATGGCAGAGGGATTGAAGCATAGGAAGCAGACATCCAATTTCTTCCGCTGAAAAATGAACGAAAAACTGGCATAGAGCAGCAGCAGAACTTGAGCAAGAAGACTACAGGCGCAAGATCCTCGCTTGTAGGTTGGAGCTATAACACAAAAGCACAGCGACTGGGCAAAGCTTGACCATCCTCTCCAAGTCTCCACGAGCACATCCCATGCCATGGGCAGAAGAAGACGGAACAATTTCCGTTGATTGCCACCAAGCCCCTCACCATCAGGACCAATATCTGCTGCAGCTCTAAACCTCCGATCAGTCGAACCGATTTCTTCGGCCGTCCCCATCACGCTGGACCTCTACTCGCCGCTGCCGCCCTCGTCCGCATTCTTGTCGTGGCTGCAGTCCACGTACATCTCACCTCGATTCCTTGACCCGCCGCCGCCATAGGGGCAGTACTCTAGATCATATATCCAGGCAGTATTTTGGATCTGGAGCATCGACTACTTGACACATGCAGAAAAATCGACTGAAGAAACATCCGGATGTAATAAGTTTTTTCCAAAAAATTGAAAGAAAGAACTGGCCAGATTCGGCCCCCACGCTTGGATCCTGGCTCTACACGGACGAATCACGCCTCTCCAAGTTCTCATCCGGCCCTCGACGGCCGAATCGGGGTTCTACCCAACGATTATTCAGGCGATAGCGGCGACGCCTTTCTTCCTTGGCTCCGGCAGGGATCTCAGCGCCGGCGAGGCAGAGCCGCGAGAGGAGGTTGTCGGGGATGGAGAGTGAGACGGGGCGTGAGGGAGATGCTGGGGAGGGAAAGCAGTGACTGGAGGGAGAATGACAAAGGAGTGGACCTGGACCTCGGAGATCTCGGCGCCAGCGATGCGGAGCGGCGAGGGGAGGGGTGCGGCTCCGTTGGCCGAAGAACGATAGGGAGGAGGATGGGGCACCGGTGGCAGAGGCGGAGGAAGGGGAACGGGCACCGAGCAGGGCGGAGGTATGGGACACTGAACAACCGTACCCTTCTTCACTTAACGGTGGCACAACATGTAATAAATCTGGCAGACGGAAAATTTCGGCTAGCAACAAACATCCACAATCCTTTTTCTCCTCCATTGCAACACACGAGCATGTTTTATAGTTTGGTTTAATTTTATTGAGGTTCCGTAGCAACACACGGGCTCTGTGCTAGTATTAATAATAATAGTAAAACTAAGTTAAAATACGCTTGCCCAGTAATTTGGATATCATCGGTATAATTTACGAAGGAATCAAGTTCATGCAATAGTATAATACCAATTCCATTTGTTAGCATATAAGAACTCAGAATAACCTGATAGCAAACATATGGTAATCCGCATCAACAATTTGCATAGGCAATAACCTCTTCACATAGTTAGATCTTATTATTGTGATATGCGTCAGACTATAATACAAAGCTGATACTACAAAGGCTATGTACAGTGCACTCCAAGGGAAAAAAGAAATATAAGGGCCCGTTTGGCGCTGCTACTTCTGTGTTGAGCTGCTCTCAAATTAGAGCTGCAGCCAGATGAGGAACAGTTTGTTTGCCAACTTCAAAATTGAGAAGAAACAATTGAAATTCTCCTTACTATACTTGGGCATCATCTACTGTATGACATAAAATGCCTCTATCTATAAAACATGTGGATTTGTATATCATATTATGAACGTTCAAGCCATACAGTGAGATACAGCATTCGACAGAAGTGAACAATTCACAGATCACTATTGCTTCGGTGTCCCCCCTCCCTTCAAACTTTGTTAAACAAAAACTTGGTACCGTTTCGTTTCGAAGACCGTACAAACCCACCCTAAGCCCGTATAGTCCTCTTATACATATACTCACCGTACACGTATACTCACATGCCCGCGGGAGGTGGAAATCTTGAGTTATATAACAACATCAACAAAAATTCAAAATTTGGCATGCAAAAACGTAGATAATGATAACGGGAGGTGGGATCAGCCAGTGGGAACGTGGAGTATACCCAGTTTAACCGGGTACACCTATACGAAGGTATACATGGCCTGATATGGGTTTCGACAGGGTCAAAAGAAAACTTTCCCATGCAAACTTAAGTTTGAGGGGGGGGGGGGGGGGGTGCAACGAAGCACACCTCTATTCTCACAGAAGGAATTCTTGTGTTAGAAGACGGAATAACGAAATGACATTCACAGCATATTGCATCAATGATGTTCAATGCTTTGGCAGTTGTTCTTCGGTTTGGAAAACTGCTGTGTACTCAAATTTAAATGCCGTGACAGCAGCTGCTTTTATTTGTTTTCGTACCTGAGATTCATAATCTGAGGCGTGCTTCGGTGTCATTTCTATGCTGTGAATGTCATTTCGTTATTCCGTCTTCTAACACAAGAATTCCTTCTGTGAGAACATTGAACAAACATAGCAACATACCATCCTTATCAATTCAGAGTACACACTACCCACAACATGGATACTTTTTAAATAGAACAAATAATGAACAGGGCTACATCCAATTCAGCAAACATAAACAAAGGTCAAATTATCGCCTCTAATTCCAAAATATCGACTACGCTCAGAGTCTATATCTGTTAAAATGATCACCAAGGGCATATGAACATATGACACAATTATCGCCCGGTGGAGGTCAAGGGCCAAGCAATCTTCTGCTGACTACGGGCTGATGATTAAGGGGAATTGGGACCTCGAAGCGAGCGAGAAGGGAAGGAGCACCCTTGAGGTCGCCAGTGCCCAGTGGGCTACCGCGTCGCTGTTCCGGGTCTCTCGTGCACCCTCTCCTCTGCTTCTATCCAACTCGGTCCAGGCGAAGGCCAAGGCGAATGTGTACAGGAGTAAGAGGGGAAGGGAAGATGGGTATACGATTGTTTCTTCGAAATCCATGGTCAAACTCAAATCGTGGAACGCATCTCGTACACGAGAATCATCGGACCATCCTCGTCTACCTGTGGATTTTATGGAGCAGGAGGAAGGGGAGAGATCGGTCACCTGAGACGCCCGCCGCCGGTCGCCGGAGCCAAAGAGGTCGAGGAGAAGAGCGGGTGGGTAGATACGGCCACAGACGGTAGATGCGGGATGACAGGGGCTGCGCTGTATGGGCTGCGCTCCGAGTGTCAGACTGGAGACTCGAGAGGCGACCCATCTGCATCGTTGCGATTTGGTCCATAGTGGCCCTTTTTTCGTTCCTACACAGTTGGGCCACATCCCACAACACAAGGCCCAGTATCATGGCTGCCCGATGAACATAATAAAAGCTCCTAGGCTTATTATTTTGCTACTAGCTAAATATCCAATACATTGCCTAATTCGCTCAGTGAGGGGAAACACAGTGTCCTGCGCGAAATAAAATCTATCTATCTATATCTATATCTAATAATAAAGCACAAATTGTTTATCCCGGTCCAACACTTTTTGGAACGATTTTACCCTCTCACTAAATCCCATATAACTTACTCGTACCACCATATACGTCTCACCATTGCTCCTGTCACGCTCAGAGCTAGGCCCATACAAGACAGGCCAGGCCGATCCCACGGCCATGGTCTCGGATCCTAATTTAATTAAGATCTGACATATACTACTTAAGTTTAGTCCCACCTCGAATCTTTGGATCAAAATCTACTGGTTTATAATGTTTTTATCAAAGCCATGTATCACAGCCGGTTATTTGAGTATCGATGTTGTTGGAGTCTAGCTTCCGACCAATCCACTTCACTTCGGAGGACATAACAGCTTAAGAAGAAATCGAGATCAGGCCCGTGGAAAGCACACACACACGCCTGGGGAATGAATCCACTTTTTCATTCTCAATACTAGGGGGGCTTCTCCGACCAATCGCTTTTCATTGAGAATAGGTCTTGACCTCAGGTGACTACATCGAATTTCGAAATTATTTTAGAAGTGGTAGTAATGGAAAGTGCAAACCAAATTCTCTCTTATTATCTATAACTATTGAGCTTGGTTGGGGGCTGCATGAGGCAAGATAGCGTTCGATCACTAAAGAAACTACGGCTTGTCTCTGAATAGGAATTCCAGTCTCAGGTGAGACTGTTATTGATGGGACGAGGGCTCTGCTCACCACTAGGAAAGGTATAGACCTCGAGAGGAGTAGGCGATCTCACTGCGTAATGCGTTACTGCCCATCTGGTCGAAGTAAGAAATAGCATTAGATACTGGTCAAACAGCAGACCCGAGCATATGGAGGACAAGTGGAAAGTGGATTCCAGGCTGAGGTGGTTGGGCAGATACTAGAGTATTTAGAAGTTCAGAGTGTGGCTTAAGCTGATCGAATTTAAGATGAGATAGTTTCCTTCTGGCGTAAAGAAGAGGGATTTAGTGCGATGAGAAGTGTGTCGTAGAAAGAAGCCCGCCGTTGCAGTGATCTCCTCCAGTGGGTTTTCCAACGGGCCATAGTACAAGGAGCTCTGGGAACTAAGAATAGTTGTTTGACGAGTTCATACGATTTGTGCTAATTATAAGAATATCGGCCGTGTAGTTCAATAGGTTGATGCGGATCCTATCCTTGTGATAGCATCCGCATGAACCTTTGACTGAACTTCATCCTCGGCCGAAAAATACAAAGGTTTGATAAACTTTATTGGACCCACCCTATTTATAAGCGAAAGTGAGAAATCTACGGCCGTGTAGTTCAAAATCACATGCAATCATCACGTTGTGGCTGAGGGTTCCCTTCCTATTGCGAAAAGGAGCCGCAAGGTGGGGTGATACACTAACAGGAACATGTGATCCATCAATTGCTCCTATACAGTTCTGCAAAAAAATTAGAATGGCAAGGGAAGATGAGATTCAATTTTTGACATACTAATGGTTGAGCGGTAAGGAAGAGCTTCAAGGTGTCAAAAGAAGAACCTTAAAATATGGGTAGAATCGATCATCGTTCGCAATTTTTGGATGTGGTTGGTCAATTATGGGAGGCTTCAGAAATCGCCTACTTAGGACAGGGATGATGTTGAAGAATTCTTTTATACACTTGTGGAAGGTGCGGTTGCTATGCTGGAACTCCAATTGCAAATCTTGAAATGAGGCATTGTGTGACAGCATGTAGAGAAAAATGGCAAGCTTTTCCTCAACCTTAATCCTTTTGTCATTTATGAACCTTTCACTTCTAAGATAGGATGCCAAGGATCTGAAAATGTGTGCTTCCATCCTATAGGCTACCCGGCAGTTCTTCACATGTCCCTCAAGAATTCCATCCACACGCGCCTTGCCGTATAAGACGGAGCTATGCCGCTGCATTCTCTCCATTTTTCCTCTACCATCCATTTGGCGGAAGTGCAATATTGGTAATAGTAAAAACATAAACTCCTCATCATCTTCCTCTCTCCTCTTCCTAATACGATCTAGTCTTTGTGGATTCATTTAGCACTAAAAGAATAGCAATTAAGGCAAACAATAAGATTTCAAGGGCTAGCAAATATTATTTCATAACAAGTAAAAGTAGTAAATATGAATTCATACCGAAGTTTGGTGTACTCACAGGGTCCCAAGAAGGTGGTGGTTCATCCACTCCTACTAGCGTCCAAGGGGTAGGTATCTACCAAAAACAACGCTGAACAGATTAGACACAAGTATGACATGAATAGATCAGAGACATGAATAGATCAGCGACATGAACAAATCAGTGACATGAGCAAACCAGAGACATGAACAAATCAGAGATATGAACAGATCAGAGACATAATCAACACTTCAAGCTGAAACTACAACAAAAAGAGAACCTAGAAAATAAAAGCAGTCTGAATAGCTCCCAAAATACAAACAGAAACTTTTGAATTTCAAAACCTTTTTTTTCCTGTATGGGATTTTCAAAACTGTTGAGAAACAGGCAAAGTATTTTTCACTTCCTGATTTAGGAACATCATTCTAAGCAAGTAAAATAACAAGGAATCAAACGGGAATATCACGTGCTCCAGGTTTCTTAGCAGTACTAAGATTGATTTGAAATGCAGACACAAAGGTCGTTATGGGTAAATATATTTGATTAATACGATGAAGTGCTACTAAAGATATGTTTCTTTTCCTATTTTCAGGTGAACAAAATTGACAGACTAGGAAAACCAAAGACAGTACAAAGGTACAACAGGGAAAGGAAAGAAGAAGCTGAACTCGTTTGCAGCCTCAAATGATAAGTATCGGATGTCAACACACTCTGATAGAGAAATACAGTACTAATAAGCAACATGTATTCTGCAAACCCAAAGAGCATCTAAAGACACTTCCCACTACTTTGTATCCGTCGCCCACCCAGTTCACTACTTCAAGATTTTCAAATAATGTGCCTGTAGTACCAGGAATGTTAGATTGGGCCTTCCTGTTGTGTAACTGTTATCATTTCATCAGCATAGACGAATTCCCTAGATGCCATGCTAATTTCGAAGGAAATAAACTCTAGCAATAGCAAGGCATGGTTGACAGTGATTGGTACTTTCAGTAAACTTTTCGAGAGCAAGGTTCCATCTCACAAATATTTCTTGCAGAGGCGTGGGTATTGAGCTTTGGCTCTGTGGCGTGAGAACTTCCTGGTTTTCTAGCTACAGCACAGTTCAAGGATGGAACTACACAAAAGAAGAACTACAGAAAGGCAACTAAAATATACAAGAGCCCAGAAATCAACCACTAGTCATCAGGCCTTGATCCCGAATCAGCTCAGAAGAGAGATGCTCTCCTTCCACTAATCATCTCCAAAGGGGATTCGGAATCACCATTTATACATACTACTAATACGCTATAAATAAGTGCCCGTAGTGCTCTAGGTGCCACAAATTCATGAGCACGGTAAGCCTGGTCGCGGGCACAGAGCAAGAAACCGGGCAGTAGGGGAATATGTCGGAGCAGGAAGTGGATCCCGCCGTGCCTCTCCAAAGAGGAACAGAGACCGGAGGGCGGGAGGAGTCCGCCGCCGCTCCAAAGAACCAGACCGGAGGCGACGGCCAAGAAACCCTAGCATGGGAGGAGAGGGGATGAGGCACGGGGCAAGGGGACTCACCGGAGAGAAGGGCTTGGTGAAGCCGGAGGACGTGCCCGTCAGCGGCGTCGCCAGGTTGCCGCCCGTGCCGTCGCCTCCTGTCCGCACCGTCGCCTCGATCTGCGCCGCCTCCTCCTGAGCGCTCGCTTTCCTTCCTCGACAATACACGAGGGTAGAGTCGTGTGTGACAATACACGAGGCCTGTGCGGGCTGGACCGGTATCTTCGGGGATGGGCCGGGATGACCCCAGAAAAAACATGAGATGTAAACAGGGTCGGCGGGATTTTCGGGGATTAGTGATTGGGCCGGAAAAATACCTACCGAATCCAACAAAAACTAGAGAAGTAAACAAGGCCTTAGCGAGAACCGTATGTACATGAGCGTTTCATGGGTAAACATCAGATCTAGCACGCCCGGGAAATGGATCTACGGTTCTCGAGAACCCCCAGCCCCAACCACGTACAAACCGCATGCTTCCATGGCCAAATTTAGGATAGATAATCCGGGGGGGAAAGAGAGAGCGCAAAAGGGTGCGAGGATGTCTGGCCGTGCTTACCGGGGGATCTAGGGGAACCTGCCGGCCTGAAGACCTCCCACCGAGATGAGCGGAAGCTGCGAGAGCGGAGGAGGAGGAGGATGAGGGGGTGGGTGGCGGCGGTGGTGGCGAACTAGGCAGAGGCAGGAGAACCAGGTGCTAGCCTTGGCCTTGTGCCCTATTTTATATGGACGTCTTTTTTCTCAACCCCCTCGTGATTTTCCTGAGGAAAATAACGTATTTTTTTTGCCTGTTTTGATATGAAATGAAAGAGATAAAATTGGTTGGCATGGGATTACACCATTTAAGACCTTCTATTTTTTCGAGCACGTATTTGAGCAAGATTTGAATTAGAGTTTGTATACGACTACTCCTCCGTCAATATTAATACTCAAACTTTTTTTTGTCTTCTTCGGATGGTACGGCGATAAGTGTATCCTAGAGTTAGAATAAAATCCTCTTTGCTCTATCCTCAATTCGGTGGTGCGGCTAGCGCTGTTTGAGGCGTGTGGAGTCGATCTCCAGAGATCTGGACGGTTTTTGTGCTCTTTGTTGTGGTTTCGCGTCAATCTCTTCTGATCTATAATTTACATCATTGGCGATGATTGTTGCTCTGGTCTGTTGGTTCTTTGGGACATTAGCACGATGACTTCCCGTGTCTACTATAACATGCTTTATTACGACAAGCTTTGACCGGCTCCAGTGATGGAAGGGCAAAGTCGACATCGCGTCTTCGGCTCGTGTTACTGTTTGTAATCGTCGCTAGGTGGTTTATAGATATATTTGTAATTTTTATTACTTCTAAGCTTCTTTGTACTTCTGTTGATGATTATTAATAGAACGGTTGAATTTTCGCAAAAAAAACTTTGTCAAGATTAATACGTATTTAGATAAAGTCGAGTCTATTAATATGGACCAAATAGAGCAGTATTTTTTGTGAGTTGGAATCAGTTTTGTCTGAATAACACAAGGAATTTATGTTTACAAGTACTATATATTCTTGAGATACCCAAACATGCATTAAATAAACTCACAAAGTGTTCTTCGAACTTGCGCACAAAAAGAAAAATGCATGAATCCTATCCCCGCCGTTTTAAAATATAAGATATGTTAGCTTTGTGAAGCAAATATATCTAAACTTTTTTTAGTATGTAAATTCACAGGTTTTTCTTCACAAACCTAAAACAACTTATATGAAACGGAGGGAGTACATGCAAAAGTGCATCAAAGAAATCCTTTGAAACTTTTTTCGTTGGCCCTAACAACAGCGTGGAACACCTATATTTTGAATTATTAAAACAAACATTTTATCATACCTTAATAAAACCCATAATTTCATGTTTATTGATATATACAACTCACATGGATAAATTATTTGATATGTCCTCCCCAACTGTTTTAGTAGATGGACACTTTAAAGAAAGAAATAACCGACCAAAATAATTGGTAAGGGACCCAATGACATCTCATGTCCAGTGATGAATCTCCTGCTAGGCAGATGATTTGATCAACTCCAGTTGTCACAGATCTACATAGGAGTACTATAATAAGCACGTAATGAAAGCATCATTACAAATGCTCCTATGCTCCACTAGACCAAATGCCCCTTTTGCTATAGCATTGTTTTCCAATCAATTAATAATGGTCACCCGAAATAGCACATTGTAGATGCAAATAAGTGGTCATTGGGGCACTTTTACCCTCTTTAGTTTAAAAAATAAACTTCTCTGAAACGATGTCATTGAAAAGGTCAGTTTATATTTTATTAAACTAAAAGGGTATTACCCTAATATTGACCCGCAAAAGAAAATTAGACAACTGACACCATTAGTGAATAAACTGTAATAAAGAGGGCATCTTTTGTTTACGGGAACAAAAAAGCAAGTGATTCACCACAGTGCCGAAAAGAATATCACAAATATACGAGAGAAGATCAATCCTAGCTAGCACCTCCTGCTGGATCGTCGTCGTTGAGATGATCAGTCTCTTTCAACCCTGCACATCCCATGGAACACACGTACGGGTCGTTTTCTTTCTTTCCTCGTCATCCATTCTCTTTCTTGCTCCATTGTGCACCACCAGTCCAAGACTGGCAGGTCCCCTCAGGGCATCATCCACGTTCGCGTTGCACAAAAATCTGCTCACGAGATTAATTAATTAATTCAAGGTGATGAACGCAAAGTCCAGCCTGCCTTATGCTTTATAAATATCTGGACTGGACACCAGAGTATGCTTCCCGGTGCATGCTACTGAATGCAGATACATGTAACACGTGCATAAGAGAACATCACTGTCTTTTTTTTTAATAAGAGAACATCACTGTCTTTTTTTTTAATAAGAGAACATCACTGCTGTCTTGAGCAGGGTATCGACAGAAAGGGAATACAAGACCACAGTCGACCAAAACAATTTTCTCACCTGCCATCCTGGTGACGATCGAGGATGCACATGGATGGATTCACATCTCTTCCCAGAGCAGAGAATTAAACATGAAACGCGTGGCATGAAGAAAAGTACTAGACAGCAGCCGTCATATATACTCTTTGCAAGCAGAGTATTAATACAGGTCAATCGAATGAGAATGCAAATAATAAGAGATACATACTATAAACAAGGACGATATGTGTCTGAAGAACAGGTGCACTCTTCTGAGAATACTTACATAGATAAGTAGCAGAAGGCAACCCAAAACTAAGGTTCCACTGAACTGCAAAAACATAGCAAAGGACACACGGAACATAATCTAGGAGTACTTGACTAGAATACTACCAAGAGAGGGGATACTCTTAAACTCTAATCAACTAGATTACTACCAAGGATGCAAACAATGGACCTTATGAGCAGGCTCCCTTCAAGCACGCAGTACGATGCTGCATGCAAATGCCAATCAAGGCTTGGATCCAGCTTCACTTCCTTGCATAGCTACAAAGCACATCAGACAGACATGGCAGGGCTTGGGTCGGCCTACACCATGGCGACAAGTCTCAGGATGAGCTTTGGGTCCTGTCTACCCTGTTGGACCAGACCATATCATCTCCCCCTGCATTGCAACCACAACGGTGCCTTCACGTTGCATCTCCTCGATTAGGAACTCAAGTCTTGGAGTTCGTCGGACGATGAAACCGAGCATTGCTCCTGTCGGGACACTGGAGCTTGAGCGGGCATGTCCGTCTTTGCAGACACTGCGGCAGGCATGGTAGGAGCCGAAGTATCCCTCGGTCCATCATTTGCAGACATTGCAGCAGGCATAGTAGCAGCTGAAGTAGCCGGAGCTACGCCTTCAACAGGTATCTGTGCGTTGGATCGAGCCATCGAGGGAGTCTGTTCCTGCTCCATACCCTGCCCATGTGGTTCTTCTGGAGTTTCATTTGCAGACACTGCAGCAGGCATGGTAGGAGCTGAAGTAGCCCTCAGTCCATCATTTGCAGACATTGCAGCAGGCATAGTAGGAGCTGAAGTAGCCGGAGCTACGCCTTCAACAGGTATCTGTGCGTTGGATCGAGCCATCGAGGGAGTCTGTTCCTGCTCCATACCCTGCCCCTGTGGTCCTTCTGGACTTTCATGTCCCATGCCCATGTTTAACCCTACAACTGGATGGCCCTTCTTTCCCACAGCACGATGTGTGGCATGCTGTTTCACCATCTCCTCCTGTGCAGAATGGCCTATACCATGTTGTTCTTCCACTATGGCAAACTTCTCTCTTATAGGCCTGAATACCCCCCACAGATAGGGTTTCTTTTGGAAGGCTGCAAGCAAAAAGGAAGTATGGTAAGTCACTACACCCATGAGTAAGAAGATTACAATGTAAACGAAGAGTTTAAGAATTATTGCTAAAGGATGATCAGTATGGCTACACTTGAATACTAATAACGCTGACGATTGCTTCGGTCCCCTCCCCCCCTTCCCCCGTCTTTCAAACTTTGACAAACAAAAACTCGATACCGATTGTTTAGAGGACCGTACGAAATCAACCGAAATCCGTATGGTCCTCTTAGACGTATACTCACTATATACGTATACTCATGTGCCTGCGGAAGGTGAAAATCGGAAGTTATATAATAGCAACAAAAAAAAATTAAATATGACATGCAAAGATGTAGATCGTGATAACGGGAGGTGGGATCAGCCAACCGAAACGTGGATTATACCCAGTTGGACCGAGTACACATATACGGAGATATACATGGTTTCGATATGGGTTTCGACGGGTCAAAAAAATAAAACGGCCCATGCAGCTTAATTTTAGGCGGGGGAGGACCGAAGCACACAAAATATCAGCAACTCAGCCTCATCAACAACTGCTCGTAAGACCATATCATTCTCTACAACTTCTTTAACTAGTTGATCCAGGTATGTATCTTTCCTAGAGTTAGAAATCAGTAATTATTAGATTCCAAATGCTGCAAAAGATAGAGGTGATGCAAATCAAATTAAGGCCAAAGGGTAGGAAGAGACCTCATTTTGTCCGGAAAGAAATACAAGGCAATAATGTTATCATCCGTGGGTCTTGATGCCTCGAAGCTCTTGGGCCAAGCATCCAGCCTAGAAAGCTTTCTTACTTCAAGCACTGGCTGCAGTGATCTTGATAATTTTGACACCATGTCACAGTATTTGGTTGACAGGTGTGCAACCAATGAAACATATTCCTTGCCCCAAGTCTTAATGATTCCACTATTGAATAAGCAAGCAAAAATATTACTCATATATGAAGACTTGGAGAGTTTATGAAGACTTGGAGAGTACGTATGACAGTTCAAAACAGAACAAGAAAAGCATGTGTTCTACCTCCAAATAGGTTCATCGATGGGAACGGAACTATATTGTCCCAGCTTGAAGGACTCCGAAATGAAATTATGAGAGACTTTGGTATGACAATCCTTGACGACTGCGGTTTCTGTTATCACGGCAGTACCACTTTCAGCACCCACAAGCTTTTGATCACTATCGTCAGGCCCGGACCCACAGTGGTGCCAAGTGTGCCAGCGGCACAGGGCCCACGATTTTAAGGGGCCCAATTTTTGTATACCTACATATGTATACTGCTGGGCACGCTGAGCTGTGCATCTCTCGCACGGTCACGCGCGCGCTGGGCCGCTGTTTTGTTAGGCTACCGTGCGCGTGTGCTATGCTGGACTGCAAACGTCACTGCTTTGCTACTGCTGGACAGCCGGGACTCTCTAATCAAATCGCCAGGATTCCCGGCCCTGCCGATGCACCCCGCGGGCCAAGCGACGAGCAGACGAACAGAACCAACGGGGCGATTCGGCGATAATGCGGACGCGGCACACAAATCCAATCTCGCCACAGCGAGTCGGCGACGAGCCGGCGAATAGAACCGACGCGGCGAGTCGGCGACAGCACGGACGCCGACACAAATTCAGTCGATCGCATTCACAGGCCACGGCGAGTTGGCGACGAGCGATACAGTGGTAGATGACCGATCCTCATCGGCTGATTCTAATTTCTGATAATATCTATACTTTTTTTATCTTCTATATCTTTTTTTTCAATAACAGATATTCGACGTGGAAATATCATTCCGCTTCCCATAAGCGCAAGAGGAAATAAAAAGAAAATAATTTAATTAAATCTTAAAAAGGTGCTATGGACAAATTTATAAGAAAAGAAGCATCAGAAGTCCATCCGGTAATCTATTGATCTTTCTACCTTTGTACTTGCAATTGTTCCTTACCATCATTCTAGAGATGGCTAGACGAAGACACATAATATTAAGGTAGTGGAAGAACATATTGATGTTAACTTGAATAATTCACTTGACGGCGAAGTGATAGAGAATATTGATTATGAGGATATTATTGAACATTCTATTTCAAAGAGCACAAAAAGAATTATGTTCAAATAAATGTTATGCAACTTCAAGTTATATAGATATGATTCTCAATACATGCAATTGTTATACAAAATATTTTGTCATGTACATTAGAATTATTTATTTGTTTAAATTTTTATGTGAGCTAGGGCCCTATTTTAAATTTTTGCACAGGGCCCGGATTTTTCCGGCCCGGCCCTGACTATCGTCGTCATCTGCATCATCATTTTTAAAAAAAAATTCTCATTCTCTTCTTTGGCCTACTATTCCCTTTTGCACTATCATCATCCACATGCGAACCAAGCTTCTCTTCAAACAATGGTTCTTTCATCTTACTCTTATACTTGCCATCATCGTCTTTTCCATCACTCACAAGGGCAATGTTCTGTTCTCTACTATCCAGTTGAATATGCACACTCATTGATTCTTCATTCTGCTTCATGGTATTGCTATGCGGTTGGAGACCATGCATGACTTGGCTACCCTTTAACGACAAGCTAGAAGTTGAAGCTTCATTTGAATCCCAAAGCTCTTTGCTTTGAACTTGAGTGCTCATTTCGACATTGCTTGAATGGCCATGCACTAGTGAGGGCGGCGATTTGTTAGAAATACTATATGCCGAATTTGAGTTATTGCTTGACCCAATGAAAGTAGGCTTTCTTGAGGGAAATTCACGACGAAGGCGAGAGGGCCTAGACTTCGCGGACTTGATATTCTTCGACGGAGATACCAGGTCACCATTCAGACTTGAGGAAGAGGGCCGACGCTTCTCAATATCCTTCGACGAAGAAATCATGTTATTGTTTGGCCGCAAGGGAGATGGCCTATACATCTCAATATTCTTGCTTGGGTTATTGCTCGACCCAATGAAGGTAGACTTTCTTGAGGAAATTTCATCCCGAAGGCGAGAGGAGCTGGACTTCACGGACATAGACTCGATATTCATCGACGAAAGTATCGAGCCACCATTCCGACTTGAGAAAGAGGCCCGAGACTTCTCAATATCCTTCGACGAAGAAATCCTATTATTTTTTGGCCCTAAGGGAGATGGCCTAGACATCTTAATATTCCTCGACGAGGAGGCTCCGCCAAATTTCGGCCTTGAAGAAGAGGGCATAGGATTCTTGGATTTCTCTTGTGGATAAACTAGACTATTGTTCGACATTGAGGAAGACGACTAAGGCTTCTTGACATTCTTCTCCTGAGAGGAGACAAATTCATTGTTCGATTTAGAGGGAAATTTCCTATTATTTTGTGAAGAAACCCCACAACTGTTCGATCCCGAGGAAGAGGGCATTGCCTTCTCGGTATATTTTTGTTGAGAACCTATGGAGACCCAGCATACCACTGCATGATGTAGTACACTATAGTCGTTGATATAACACCAATGAAATACCGTTCACTAGTATTACATCCTTCAGAGTGGTACAACAGAAACACAGCAGGTCCAAGACATGACTATAGGTTACAACTCAACTCTTTATAAAAGATTCAGAGAACACTCTAGGTTAAAGAGAGAGAAAGAAACTTCTTACAAAGAAGAATCGATATATTCAACTCAAATATATCATACTTATAAGACTAGTATCTGTACTACTGGGCTTGTATTGCTGCTATTGCAATACTCTATAGAAGTAGGTTCTATGGCTAGAGATTATAATCTTATCTAATCAGCAACTTCGTCTTCACTTTAGTTGATGTATATGTTGACTTTATTAACTTCATTGAAGAACTTGAACTGTTGATGACGATTCCCTAGAAGCACAAGTTGATGTAGACGTCGTTTGTATTGGCTTCAGAATTTAGCAAGGGTTAAGAAGATACATTGAATACGAGCATACTCAGCAAGTTCACTAAAAAGAATTGTTTGATGTACTAGCTACAGCCACAGACCATAGGTTGTAGGCAATGCAGGTTTTCGTAAACATTTCTTCAAAGGTTGCTTTTATTCTGAAAAGCTATGTCCGGCAGCCTTCACAGGTTTACCAAAACTTTCATGGAGTTCCTTTTCGGCTGCGTTCGTAGCTCCTTTCTGAAACATGGAGTACTTACACTCTACAAAGGTGCGTTACTTTTCCCATGACAGATCTTAAGCTTTATTGCACGGCCGAGAGTATGTTCCCGTTCAAACTTCCATGGTTTGAGGCCCAACCTAAGATCCAAGCCAATCACTGTCCTTCTCCGTGACCCCGCATACCTGACGGATTGCACATCATGCCTAGGATAAAACTTGTTTCCAATACCATCCTAAGGTGTACAACCCTCATAGATACCAGAAGCCGTGGGACGTTGACGGATCCCACCCATATGTTTCCAACCCTCTATAAGAGGAGTTACAGCAATGGCCCGGTCATCCGTTGGCATGCGAAAGGGATCCGATCCAGCTGACTTCTCCGTCCCATTCCAAATCTCATGGTTAACGCGTAATATACGGCGCAAGAATTACTTGCGATATTGGTTGTTAAGTCCTAGATATTATGTTCTTTTATCATCGAAACTTTCATATTAGGTTATTACCTCTTAGTAAATAATCTATAATCATATTATTATGAAAATAGTGTTTTCTAACCTTTTGGAAATGCAGGTGATGACAACACTGGATTTATAAAATATTTGATAGAAAATAACCAAAGGACATGAGCAAGTATAAACTTGCCTTTGTGATTAAAAGATTATGTAATCACGGTCTTCGAGACAATATAAACTCCAATATCTAAAAACAACATCATTGGTCCAATAAGGACTAATGTTTAAAGAAGCAAAACGTTATTAATGCATTAGTCATGCTATGCAATTTGATAAATCCCAAAGTAAACCCCAATCTTTGATTATGTTTTGAGTTTAAGTGATTTCTTTTAGGGTTGAGTCATTTTGGAGCAAGCTAGCATTTGTTAGTAGCTTTTAAGAGTTTGGAATAACATAGGTTATTATTTCAAATATCTTACAATACAAGTTAGGTCTAAATTATAATTGTTTCTTACCGAGGAATATTTATTTGGTTTAGGATTTGAATGAAACAAGTTTAAGATTTATCTTCGACCTATAATTCTTTATAGGGTATGAACATACATAAAATTCATTCAGTCGAGAATCATGAAATAGTTGAGAAAAATATTATTACTTCATTAGTATTTTTCCATGATGTTTGTTTGGGGTCTAAGTAATAATTATACATTATGAAGCAATTATTTAACATGATAAAAGGTAAACAATTTATAAATTATTAAGTGTTTTTTCTAAATTAACCTCATAATATCATTCGATGATTATTGGTGATTTTTCCTGGATTTTTATGTACTTCAAAATTTTGGTCAAAAGTATTTTTTATAGAAATGGAGGATTAATAAATATTTTTTATATACTTAAGAAATAACCTTCTCAAAATAAAGTGAAATTTATATTATTATTCCTTGGCCTACAAAGTATTTATTTACTAATTTTATTTGATAGGTAAGAATTACATACATGTACATGCACTAGTTTAGATGTGCCTTAATATTCTAATTTTATTTATTTGGTTATTATAAGGCCCACATATATTCTAACGAATTAGTTAATTGGCTAGAGATAAAGTGTTAATTATAAAATACGTGCACTCTAGTAAATGGATTGAGACAGGCCCATATAGACTCACGAATACAACACACGCACGCCAACCTGTTCAATCGGGCAGAGCACATACACACGTATACGACGACTCGGTCTATCTTGTCATCTCCTGTAGGAGTCTCTCCCTCCCAGGCTCTCGTTCCCCTTTTGCTTTTTTTTTCGCACGCGACCAGATCGTCCCCGCCTGCCCCTCCGGCCGTCGCCGGACACATCCGGCGCAGACGCTCAACGGACAAGATCCGCACCTGTCTTCTTCATCTATTTCCCCCGCCTCGACGCCTCTGCTCTCCCTCCCACATCTCCGCAAAACCCTAGTTATGTAGCTTTGGTCGGTCGGTAAGGCACCGACATCTCCGGCTGCTCTCCTCCGATGTCCATGGACTACGCTATGTCGACCTCGCCCTTCTGGTGCTCCTTCTCCTCTATCCCAACACCTATGACCTTGACCACCATCTGCTACTGCTGCCATGGCCTCCCTCACCTTGGTGAGGTGGTAGGCTGCGGCTTCCCCCTCCTTTGATTCGACTATTCTAGCACAACTATGATCCCTTTTGTGACCGGCCCTGAAGCCGATGAAATTTTCTAGGATGGATTGGTACTGGCTATGTGGTCTGATGTTGTCGATAAGCTACTGGTGATTATCCCTGTGTTATGGTTGTGCTGATTTGGTACTGGTTAGACTTTAGCTGCTGGTATTGTGCATAGTGTGATCCTGGAATACTTCCTAGTTTGAACGTGATATGTTTACTATTGCATCTTATCATGCCTAGTTATTATTACTTGTATTTGTTGATAGATTATTATTTTTGCTACAAGGTGTGGGATATAAGTTAGTCTCTCTATTCTTAGGATTTGGCATAAGCTAATACCAAGGATTTAATTGCTCGACTTGCTAGCTGCTAGCCATAGTTCTACATGTTCTAGTATAAATTTACTTGTCGTTTCAATCAGTAAAAGTGTGTGTGTGATATGCAGGAGTGAACATAAATAAAATACATGTGGTTTTCATCAAACCACAGTGTATGTGAATTGCTTGAGTGCATAGAACAAACATGTGTTGTGGTGTAAATAGACTTGCTAGACTCCTTATTATTTGCTACATAAAATATTTCATCATATGTATGCGATTACATGATCTGGTATTAACTTACTGTCCTAAATGGATCTTGTACTATTTTGCATGTTTTACTAGTTTTCGATGATCAGGAATTGATTTCCTAATATGCACATGCTATTTGGAGAGTTATAGATGCGTATGCTTGCTGCATTTTATTTCTAGATGGATAGCTTGGTGTCCTAGATGATCACAAGCTCATCTATAGGTATAACATCTCATCTATATCAAGTATATGCCTTTGCTTGTGGATTTTATTGATTTTGGATGGTTGTGGTGCCTCTTAAAGTGTTCATAGCACCATGGTCATATTTAGTATGATCTTGTGCTAGGTGACCTGCTCTAATGGTTCTATTGCTAATTATTGTGCTAAATAGAAATTCAACTCGATCATGGTAATGCTTTTGTTATTAGTGGATGCAAGTTTAATTAGTTGATAAACCATGCTGCATCGATTGTAAATCACATATTGGACTAAACTAGGATAATTATGCTACTAGTAGAGG
Organism: Avena sativa; assembly: GCA_916181665.1. Lineage (NCBI taxonomy): Eukaryota > Viridiplantae > Streptophyta > Magnoliopsida > Poales > Poaceae > Avena > Avena sativa. The sequence continues at coordinate 229,066,660 of OV702296.1, forward strand.
CTGATTTGATTTGTTCCATGTGATTCTAAGTGTTATTACTTGCTGGTGTAATCAGAGTGGATCCTACATGGATTACTAGCATTTATGCTTTTTGTGTTGTTGATTTCTGGTGGTTAAAATAGATAAGAACGGATCGATATTACATTAGTTTTACACCTACTGTTGTATAAACTTAATACACCTAGTATGCTTTAAGGCATGATGATGTGGTGTGCTTGATCTGATGCCTCCATTTGGATGATGTGGTCATCCATGGCATGTTTGGTTTGCTATGATATTATTTTTGACGAAAATGAACTTATATAGTGTTGTTGACTAAAAGAATTCAGTTATACTCATGTTTAATTCATTCTTGAATCTAAACATGGCAGAGAACAAGTAATAATATATGTGGATGAATTATTTACTTGACGGATTCCTATTTAGCTTGTATATGCCTAATTCTTGTGGCCATGCTGCTGTATCTAGTTGATTATATATGATCTCTATGTGTTGGTGAAGTGTTGTAATGTATCCACTTGACAAAATAGATACATACTACATTTGATTTAGCTCCTTGGGTACTTTTTAGATCTTAGCTGCTATGAGTGATTACCAGATCATGTGCATGCATGACCATGGACAGATCAGTGTTTGTGTGATGCAAGTGACCCCAAATGATCTCCTAGAAATTCTATAGTTGTAGGTAGTGGGATTTGATAGCTTGTACAACTTTTTATATAATGTTTCTAGTATGTTTCATCCTTTTAGTGGGATAAGTTGATAAGAATAGATGTATGCTTTGCTCCTAAGCATAGCCTATGATGCAGAGTCTGAGGCATAAATTTATATAAGAATATAGATGCTAAGAGTTGACTTGATAGACTGATAAAAATGGATATGTGCTTGATTTCTTGGCTCTACCCATGATGCATAGGCTGAGGCTACACTTGGGATAAGAATATATAATATTCATGCATGTCTACTCGATGATGCGCTTGACATACCATTTGTATGTAGAGCTGAGTGTAACCCCCCTACTGCTGTAGAGTGGGTTAGCTTGGGGTTATTGTTGTTGATCTTGCCCAACTGCTGTGATTTGCTTGCTCCTCCTAGTGCTGGATTTAATCAGCTGCTGGTGAAACCTTCTTCCCCAAGCTCATGCTCTTCTAATAAAATATTCCTCCTCATTGCTTCTGTCTTGGCATGTTTCCTAAACTCCTCTAGGTAACCATAATTGTTATAGTGGTGTTGGTTGATTGTTGGGAAGGATCTGGTGATGAACTAAGATGAACTGAGGTTGTTTTTGTGTGGTTTTATGGTGGTCTGTGGGAGATGGCATAGAGATCCTGTGGCATGAAATGGAAGTGGTGGTTTGGCTTTGCTAGCCACCGCTGGTTTTCTTCCTTCTTTGTATCTAGTACTCTCCCTGCTTGTTGACAACGCATCAGGTGCATGTGCTGTGTGAGATGCTTGCAAGTGGGACCCTCCCAAGGTTCAAGTTTCATAGTTAAGATCTTTTGATCTGAAGATCAGCTTGGCTGGTTTGGGTATTATCCTATGCTGGATATTTCCTTCTACTAAAAATGGTGAAATTTGCCCCTTGGCTAATGATGCTTAGTATGAAGCTTTCTTTTATGATAAGAACAGATCCCCCACTTGGCTCCCTTTTTAGATTACTCAATGATGAGTTTAAGCATATCATTTGTATGTTGAATCTGAGAGTAAAGCCAATACCCTAACCCTTTCTTTTATCATTTTATTTGTTTTTCTTTTATTTTACTTTGCAGGAATCAAGGTCAAGAAGGAAATCTTCAAAACATGAAGATTTAGTTTAGGACCTCTATTATTATTCTTGTAATTATTTTACTTTGAATAATGTAATTTATAATGTGATATTGTATAATATTAATTAAGTTAAATTTTATTTATTTTTTAATTTAAATCTTGTAATATTTATATATTGTTTATGAATAAGAATTCAATTATTATTTATTATTGTAATTCATTTTCCATTTATAATTCAATTTCAATTTTTTTCTTTTATTATTCCGATTGTAATATTCTTTCTATTTGAATAATTGTAAAGACTTGTAATATTTGTTCCAATTACTTTATTATTATAAAATCATATTACTCTATTCAAGAATTTCCATTACATTTTTTCTAAGTATTAAATTATTCCATAATTCAATTTGTGATTATTTTCTATACTCCAATTTGAAATTCAAATAAATGTTTGAATATACTTTCCCTACAAACAAAGAATTCTATAGAGGTCATGTCGAAATCCTTCGCACTTGCCCTGACGTTTTTATCAGAATAAGAGAGATCTCAATCCCTCTATAGGTCTTTTAGGTTTACGCGAAAATTTCTCGGATTTTCTTATGCTTGAATGCAATGCACACATCTGAGTTCAGCTTATTTCTAAGCTCTAATGCTGAGATGTTACAGAACCTAGGCCATTGTTGGGCCTAGTAGAGGGCCTAGCATTCTTGATATCACTTTGCAGAGAAACCTTACTATTGTTCAACCTTGAGGACGAGGTTCTTGCCACATCATTTGGCCAACAGATTACCCTAGTGCAGGTAGGCTCCTCTAAAGGAGTTTGCCACTTTTTCTGCATTGTGGCACCATCATCACCTCTCTCTGGGCTTGGCCCATTCAAAGTCTCCTTGGTCTTCACGATTGCAATACACCCTTCTTGTGGGCTTTCGCTGGGCTGGACTAGGTAGGCTAACATCAGGTACCCATAGGACATATCCATGTCACACATGTTCCGACTGATCAGCTGAAAACAATCCCTATTACATGGCCATTTGCGGTAATGGGGAATTGATATGGCAGGGCCGTTTTGGACGGCAAAATATGGATTTACTCACCTACTAGTAATGGTGGATAAATTTACTAAGTGGATTGAGTCTAAACCCATAACAAATTGCGACAGAGCCATAGCCAGAAAGTTCCTCGAGGACGTGATTATTAGATTCAGATATCCGCACAATATCATTACTGACAATAGGAGAAACTTTTCCATGGGAGAATTAGCCGAATTTTGCGGAAAACAAGGGATCCGACTTAATATTGCACCAGTCTCACATCCACAAGCCAATGGACAAGTCGAAAGGGCAAATGGTCTCATTTTACAAGGACTCTGACCTCGTCTCGAGGCACCACTTCATCGTGCTGCGGGGGCTTGGGTAGAACAATTACCGTTTGTGATATGTAGCTTACGAACAACTCCTAACAGGTCAACCGGATACACTCCTTTCTTCTTGGTCTATGGTGCAAAAGCAGTTCTTTTGAGTGATTTAATCCATCAATATCCCCGAGATAAGGCGTATATTGAAGAAGATGCAGAGGTTTCTCGACAAGATGATCTCGATATAATCAAAAAAATTCGCGTCGTTGCTGAGCAGAGATCTACAGCCTATCAGCATAAGTTACGCAAGTACCATAGTCAAAGAGTTCAAAATCGTTCATTCGGAAAGGGTGATTTGGTTCTCCGACTCGTGCAAAAGAGAAAGAACAAACTTTACCCGATTTGGGAAGGCCTTTTATGAGCAGCCGTATTCTGCATATCAGGTCATACTATTTAACTGATATGAGACCAATCAAGGAAAGTCCTAACACTCGGAAGATAAAAAGAGCTGGTGGTAGTACAGACCCAGATGAATTAGACCGTCTGTCGGGGGATGACCCCCGGTAGGGTCACAAGGGGTGAAACACATCCCAGCTTGGCTAGCTTCTAGTAAAGAAAGAACCGGGCCAAGTAAGTACGGCTAGGAGAGAAAATCGTATGCGGCCGACATATGAACTATGTCGGCCTGTATAAGACAAAGTGGTTATCCTTGCAGGAACCAACGAGCCAAGTCTCCCGAGGAAGGGCCGAGTCAGATAGGACGCGTGGCACCTTTCCGAGTGAGGTTCAGGAGGGCCCATGGTAAAGCGTGGTCAAAAGAGAAGGGCGACGCCGGGTGACATAAAAGGAGCCGGGTGACACCCAAAGCAAGGGCTGACGTACAAAGTTACTGCATGATGCCAAAAGGAATAGGAGACGATGTACCAGAAGACCGTTAGCCGTCAAGCTTTATGGACTGGGCCATTGGGCTTAGGGTAAGTCCATGACCCGTCCCGCATAGTAGGGACTAGGATCCAAACAGTAACCCTAGAACCCAAAGGGGTGTAACCTATCTAGCACCACCTATATAAGGAGGGGCATAGTATTTGTAGAGGGGATTGTACCAAGTAGGTAACTAGTGCCCAGAACACTAGTTCATACAGCTCAAGGAGCACTTGTAATTCCCAAGTATCAATCAAATCTCTAAGTGTGGAGAGTTCATCTTGTTCCTCGTGCATGGCGAGACCGTGCACTCCCTCCCCAGTGACCACAAGCACCATTCGGCCCCCAACTTAAGCCTACCCATGGCATCTGTCGTGACACCACCACGATAGTTGGCGCCCACCATGGGGCAGAAGCAGGTGCTTGATGGGGTCTTCATCCGGACAGGAAACATCATCGCCAAGACCGGCGAGTGCGTCTACTCCGGCCTCATCCAGAGGTTTGGAGCGCTCAACTTTGTTAGCGACAACGCGGGGTGCTTCGGGACCAAGCCATTGTTGGAATTATGCCCTAGAGGCAATAATAAAGATTTTATTATTATAATTCTTGTTCATGATAAAGTTTATATTCCATGCTAGAATTGTATTGAGCGGAAACTTTAATACTTGTGTGGTTTGTGAACAACACCATGTCCCTAGTATGCCTCTATGGACTAGCTCATTGATTAATGATGGTTAAGGTTTCCTAACCATATACATGAGTTGTCGATTAATAATGAGATCATATCATTGGGAGAATGATATGATGGACAGACCCAAACTAAGCGGAGTAATTAGATCGTGTCATCGTGTTCATCTTTGCGAAGTTTTTCTTATGTCAAATATTGTATTCCTTAGACCATGAGATAATACAAATCCCTGATATCGGAAAAAAGCTTTGAGGTCATCAAACGTCATCCTATGAGAGGGTGATCATAAAGGTGTCTCTCAGGTGATTGGAAAGTACCTGTTGGGTTGTATGTATCGAGATGGGATTTGTCCCTCCCAAGTCGGAGAGATATACTTCGGGTCCACTCGGTAATCGATATCAACACCGCTTGCAAGCATGTGGTTAAGGAGTTAATCACAAAGTGATATCGGATTACGGAACGAGTAAAGTACTTGCTGTGAACGAGATTGAACTAGGTATGACGGTACCGACGATCAAATCTCGGGCAAGTAAAATATCGTGAGACGAAGGGAATATATATATGGGATTGATTGAATCCTGGCATCGTGGTTCATCCGATATGATCATCGATGAATGTGTGGGAGTCAATATGGGTTTCCAGACCCCGCTGTTGATTATTGATAGAAGATCATGTCTGCATATTCTCGATCCCGAAGGGTCACACACTTAACGTGTCTCGACGCTAGGATAGATTGGATAATTGGTTTATGAGTTTTTGTTAGGAGTCTCGGATGGGATCCGGGACATCACGAGAGGTTCCGGAATGGTCCGGAGAATAAGATTCATATAAGGCAATACAGTTTTTGGAGTTCGGAATTGTTTCGGGTTATTCGGTATTGTACCGGAAGCTTCTAGAACCTTCCGGAGTGGGACCAACATGGCCCCACTTGTCGGGAGGGGGCGTGGGCCTATGAGGGAGTTCCCTGGCCGCATTGGGCCAGGGTACCAAGGCCCCATAGGGCCCAGCCGGCCAAACCCTAGGGAAACCCTAGGGAAGCTTCTAGAAGGGAGGGGAGCTTGCCCCCCACTCCTCCCTCCTTTGGCCGCCGGCCTAGGGCTTGGGGGAGGGGCAAGGGCCAGACGCCCATCCCTCTATATAAAGAGGGCTGGGGGCGCACCCCTCCCACACCTCCTCCTCAACCCTAGCCGCCCTGTTTCCCCTCCTCTCTCTCTTCCTCCCGACTGCACGTAGGCGAAGCCCTGCTGCAGAAACTCTCCACCGCTTGCACCGCGCCGTCGCGTTGTAGATCCAATCCATCTCTCCACCCCACTTGCTGGACCGAGGAAGGAGGAGACGTCGAGGTGCCGCACGTGTGCATCTCTCGGAGGCATCGCCACTTGCGGTGTTAGATCGGATCGGATCGCGAGGAGGAGAAGCGAGTACGACTACATCAGCCACGTTCCGTCGAACGTTCCGCTATGCGAATCTTCAAGGGTATGAAGATCTCATCTATCCCCCTCGTTGTTTGCATCTCCTAGATTAGATCTTGGCTTTCCCGTTCGCATCCGTAGAAAATTTTGATTTACTATGCTGCGAAACCCATCAGTGGTATCAGAGCTAGATCTATGCGTAGATGTGTTTCACGAGTAGAACGCAACATGGTTGTTGCGGGCGTTGATGTTTTCTGTTGCAAGCCTCTTGTTTGTGTACTTCTTATGACGCGGGATAGTGAGATTGAAGCGGTCTAGGCCAACCTTACACGACCTCGTTCGCGAGACCGGCTCCGCACTTGACGTGTGGCTTGTTCCACACATGCGGCTGGTGGATGCCAGTTTCTCTCACTATAGTTGTCATGGGATTTACACCGGAGTTTGGCAACCATAATATCACCGTTGTGGCTTTCCGTAGGTAAGAATCGTTCTTAGCTTGCTACTCCCATAAGCCACGTAAAACATGCAACAACAAAGTAGAGGCGTCTAACTTGTTTTTGCAGGGAGTGTTTTCTGTGATATGGTATGGCCCAAGATGTGATGTGTATGTTGTATGCGATGATCATGTTTTGTAATGTTTCACGACTTGCATGTCGATGAGTACACAACCAGCAGGAGCCATATGGTTGTCTTTATAATTGTGTATGACCTGTGTGTCAATTTCTTATACGCCATGTAATAGCTTTACTTTATCGCTAAGTAGTTAGCAATAGTTGTAGTTGCTATTCATGGTGGAGGCAATCATGGTGGAGTGATGGAGATCATGCCGGCACGCACAAGATGGAGATCATTGCGCGAAGATTGGCTATACCATGTCACATAAAGTTATATGCATGTGATGTTTATCCTTTTATGTATCTTATTATGCTTAGATCACGACGGTAGCATTATAAGATGATTCCTCACTTAAAGATCAAGATAAAACTGTGTTCTCCACATGTATGCACCGTTGCGAAAGTTCGTCGTGTTCAAGCATCATGTGATAATCGGGTGCTATAAACTCTACATTCACATACAACGGGTGCAAGCCAGTTTTGCACACGCGGAAATACTTGGGTTTGACTTGACGAGCCTAGCATGTACAGACATGGCCTCAGAACACATGAACCGAAAGGTTAAGCATGATTCATATGAATGATATGATCGACACTTCGTTGTCCACCATTGAAACCACATCTCTTCTCGTGAAGATCGGATTAGGTGTGGTGAATTTGGATCATGTTCACTAAACAACTTGAGTGATGTTGAATTTAGTGGGAGTTCATCTTGTAATTTGATTAAGTTGAACTAGTTATCATGAACATAGTCTAAATTGTACCTGCAAATTTTGTAGATCAAATGGCTAAGTCCAACTTCAACTTCAATGTTTTTGCTGAGAAAGAAAAGCTTAGAAACAATGGGTCTAACTTCACCAACTGGTTCCGCAATCTGAGAATCATTCTCGCTGGCGAACAAAAGGACTATGTCCTTGAGAATGCGCTAGGTGACGCCCCTGCTGTAGATGCGCCGGCTGATGAGAAAGCTGTTTATCAGTCGCGCAAAGATGATTATGGTGTGATTAAGAGCACCATGTTGTTTGCTATGGAATCGGACCTTCAAAATCGTTTTGAAGATTACCCCGGGCCCTTTGAGATTCTTGAGGAACTGAAAACTATGTTTCAGACTCAGGCCCGTTCTGAGAGATATGAGATCTCTGAGAAATTCTTTAACTGCAAGATGGAGGAAGGGAGTTCCGTTAGTGAGCACGCCATAAAGATGTCGGGCTACACTCAACGCCTTGAGCAACTGGACTGCAAGATTCCAGAGGAGCTCAAGATTGACAGGGTTCTGCAATCACTCCCTCCTAGCTACAAAAGTTTTGTAGTGGCTCATAATCAGATTGGTTCCACTGATACGATCACCGAGCTCTTCGCTAAGCTGAAAGCTGCAGAGGTGGACATCAAAAAGGATAATCATGTGTTGATGGTCAACAAGCTCCCCAGCTTTAAGAAAGGTAAGGGTGCAAATAAGCCCTTCAAGAAAGGCAGCGGCAAGCGCGTTGCCCCTGCTGAGAAGAAGCTCAAGTCTGGACCTAAGCCAGACACTGAGTGCTTCTATTGCAAGGACAAGGGTCACTGGAAGCGCAACTGTCCGAAGTACTGAGCGGACAAGAAGGCTGGCACCATCAAAGGTATATTTGATATACATGTTATTGATGTTTTCCTTACTAGCCCTCGTTGTAGTGCCTGGGTATTTGATACTGGTTCAGTTGCTAATATTTATAACTCGAAACAGGAGCTACGGAATAGACGGCGGCTTGCGAGGGATGAGGTGACGATGCGCGTTGGCAACGGATCAAGAGTTGATGTGATGGCCGTCGGCACGCTCTCCTTATTTTTACCTTCGGGATTAGTTTTAAACCTTAATAAATGTTATTATGTGCCTGCGTTGAGCATGAACATCATATCTGGATCGTGTTTATTGCAAGACGATTATTCATTTAAATCTGAGAATAATGGTTATTCTATTTATACGAGTAACATCTTTTATGGTCATGCACCTGCTGTGAATGGTTTATTTCTTCTGAATCTCGAAAGGGATGAAACACACATCCATAACATTGAGGCTAGGAGATGCAAGGTAGATAGTGATAATACTACTTATTTGTGGCACTATCGTCTAGGTCATATTGGTGTAAAACGCATGAAGAAACTCCATTCTGATGGACTTTTGGAGTCTCTTGATTTTGAATCATTTGACACATGCGAACCATGCCTCATGGGCAAGATGATCAAAACCCCGTTCTCCGGAGTGATGGAGCGAGCAACGGACTTGTTGGAAATCATACATACCGATGTATGCGGACCGATGAGTGTTTCGACGCGCGATGGATATTGCTACTTTCTCACTTTTACCGATGACTTAAGTAGATATGGGTATATCTATTTAATGAAACATAAATCTGAAACATTTGAAAAGTTCAAAGAATTTCAGATTGAAGTGGAAAACCATCGTAACAGAAATATTAAGTTTCTACGATCCGATCGAGGAGGTGAATATTTGAGTTATGATTTTCTCACGCATCTTAAAGCAAGCGGAATCGTTTCGCAACTCACGCCACCCGGAACACCACAGCGCAATGGGGTGTCTGAACGCCGGAATCGAACTCTATTAGATATGGTCCGATAAATGACGTCTCTTACTGATTTGCCGTTATCATTTTGGGGTTATGCATTAGAAACCGCTGCATTCACTTTAAATAGGGCACCATCTAAATCTGTTGAGACGACACCGTATGAACTGTGGTTTGGTGCTAAACCTAAGTTGTCGTTTCTTAAAGTTTGGGGATGCGAAGCTTACGTCAATAAGTTGATGCCGGACAAGCTCGAACCCAAAGCGGAGAAATGCGTCTTCATAGGATACCCTAAGGAAACTATTGGGTACACCTTCTATAATAGAACCGAAGGCAAAGTGTTTGTCGCAAAGAACGGATCTTTTATTGAGAAGGAGTTTCTCTCGAAAGAAGTGAGTGGGAGGAAAGTAGAGCTAGACGAGGTTGTTGAACCTTCTCTTGAGTTGGAGAGTAGCGCAGCACCTGAAATTGTTCTAGTACCGCCTGCGCCAACAATAGAGGAAGCTAATGACAAGGATCATGAAGCTTCGGACGATGCTACTACTGAACATCGCAGGTCGACAAGGTCGCGTGCCCCTCCTGAGTGGTACGGCAACCCTGTCTTAACTGTCTTGTTAGTAGATGACAGTGAACCTGCGAACTATGAGGAAGCGATGATGAGCCCAAACTCCGAGAAATGGCTAGAGGCCATGGAATCCGAATTGGGATCCATGAGCGAAAACCAAGTATGGACTTTGGTGGACCATCCTAGCGACCGAAAGGCCGTTGAGTGCAAGTGGATCTTCAAGAAGAAAACCGACGCGGATGGTAATGTTACCGTCTATAAAGCACGACTTGTCGCGAAAGGTTTTCGACAAGTTCAAGGTGTTGACTACGACGAGACTTTCTCTCCCGTAGCGATGTTTAAGTTGTCAACACCCGGGTTTTTAATCCTGGATGCCTGTTATGCCATACATCGCAATCCCAGGATTACCATTTTTGGGAGACATAACAGAATTGGATACCATAGTACATCATCCATTACAAACCATACATAAGTTCTTACACAAATAGGGATCTCATGATCCAGTTCTTAATACAACATCAAGCAGCGGAATACGTAATAATAACGGTAGCGTAGGCGAAGCTCCATCTTCGGGGTCACAGGCAATGCTGACGATGGGAGATGATCTAGTTGTCGTAACCTTCCTGGGGTCCATCCTCCAGATACTCATCTTCATAGTCTGGCCATGGAAATAGCCAGGGACAAAGCCATGAGTACTCTTTAAGTACTCGCAAACTAATACTAACAAGTGAAAGGGGTTTTTGATAATAGGATACTAGGCTCTAGGGTTGTTTTGCAAAAGCCAGATTTATCTATACTAAGTTCCAAAGCTAGTCACAATGTTATAACTCCTAAGTGGGATCTTGTACTCATGTCACAACTCTGTTGTGGTCAAGTCAAAGCCTCAATTCATTTCACAAGTCATTTTGAAAACATCTGACGGGGAACAGTATGGACACTCCAACTGTCCATAACCGCAGACGCGGCTATTCGAATAGTTTGACACTCTGCAGAGATTGTACACTTTCACCACAACATTCGATACATCCGTCAGGAACAAATCCTGAATTCACCATATTCAGTATGCGGATAATCAATCCTAACCTTTCAATTACACGCCCTAGTATAAGCACCTCTCCTGTGAGTTTGGCCTCCCAACCATGACCAACTGTCATCTTGGGTACTGCACAGGTGGACAATCTTCATAAGGTAGCCTCAGCTCAGACCTTGGCCGTGAGGGAACTAATACTAAGGTATATAAGTTTCCAGTCAAGCCCTACCCAATCTTCGGGTATTGTGGTTGTACGATAAAATTGGAATGGTATCGCATCCAGACAACCATAAGTTTTATAAAGGGCTAACGCTCATGCCTCAACATTTTCATCACCAAAATCCTCAGGTGTTTGGAAACACATGCCCAAAACATTTCAATAGAATGATCCATCATTCTAAGGTTTTCATAACAAATTTTCCACCAAGTATTCCCATATAAAGTTGATCAAGTTTTATGCTTAGCACTAGCATCTACAAGTGGGGGTAAGCACTAATGAGGGGTGCTAAACTAGTGGAGTTTTTGCTAAGTTCAATCTCATGCCTAAGATGACATCAAGATTTTCTAGCTTAGGCCAAATTTAATGCTCTTTATGCAACCTTCAAATATTCTTCTAGTATCTACCATTTATTCCAGTAACTCTAAGTAAGAGCTTTGATAAAGAAATAAAGTAATAAGCTTGCAAGTAAAACTAGGATTGGTTTATCAAGTGGATATGATCATATATGCTTAAGGCATATAGGGGGGCATGGTAATAAGCAAGTATTTGCTTGCACAATTGCAAGTATAAGCTTGCAAGGTTAATAGCTTGCCTTGTGCAGAGCAGTGGTTGAAGTTCTCCTCGGCTTCTTCTTCGTAGAATCCTCCTTCCTCCTCGTATCCTTGGTCGGTACTAGAGTCTATAAATAAATACGATGTACACAATCACCAAACAATACTTAACTACTTGCAATCATCACACACAAGGGTCCTATTGATGATCTAGCATCATCACTAACATTACAAGGTTAAAGTTTGGTTTAACTCCTTTTATTTTTAGAAAAGTGATTTCTACTCATTGAAAAACTACTTAAGATTTAATATTCTCCAACCAAACATGGGATCATGTTGACACATGTCATCACCACATATTTTAGTCCATGGGAATGTGATTTAAAGTGGTGTCACAATTTAATAAGGTTTTACCCTTTTATTTTAATTAAATAAAGTGACTAGAAATGCCTATGTAGCATTCTTTTATTGCTTGAACATTATTTCTGTAAGTAAACCTATATCTTTTTAGATATTCTGAAAGGTATGGTTAAATGTGATTTTTGAGAGTTGGAATAAACTCAAAAGCTATTATGGTTTGAATTTGAAAAATGTTTGAATGCAGAAAAGCTCCTGCCCTGTTATTTTTACCAAGGATGATCTACAGATCCAAATGACTTGAATCCAACGGGCTTGGATTCAGCACTTCCAGACCTTTCTAACAAAATTGGTTTCATTTAATTTGGTGCACTGAATCGACCTGGTTGATTTTTGAAATTGGGTATAGAAGTGTGTTTGAAATAAAATGAAAAAGATTTAATTCAAATAGCTGGGCTGCGCGGGAAATGTTAACGGGCCGGCCTGCTAAGCGCAGTGCCCCCCCGGGCTGTTTAAGTGGGTGTCCCCACTCGTCAGTGAGACAGAGGGGTGCGAAGCGGTATGGGGCAACGTGGGTCGTTCGATCTGGTTCTAATCCAACGGCTGAGAGTCATCGTCGACGTTGAGCAACGTCGGCGAGACAGAAACCTAGCGCAGCCAGTGGGGGTTGCTGGGGCTCACCGGGGTTCGGGCGAGGGTCTGCGAGGCGGGCGAATGACGAAGTCGATGACGGCAAACTCAGGGGTGGTCGCGACAACTCCTGGGGTGGACGAAATCGATGGCTCCCTTCTTCTCCAGAGGCGGCAGGCTCCGGTGAAATTCCGACGAGGTGGTGCTCGCTTTGCTCCGGGAATGGTGTGGCACGATCAGTGATGAGAGGGGAGTAGAGTGGTGTGAAGAATTCGAGCGAGGGTGGCCTCTATTTATAGTCGAGCGAGGGGACCGACGGGGTGCAAGGTGAGCTCATCGGGGGCGATGGTACAGGCGGCTATTGGCATGGGCGAAGGTAGGGGACGGTGCGGTGTTCCCTGGCGATGCTCAACGACATGGTTTCGAGGCGTGGGGCGGTGCGAGTTGGTCTGGAACATGCGACGCTCTGCGCGGTAGAGGCGGCGTCTTCGACGGCGAGTGGTGGCTGTGCGTCACGGGGCGGCGAACGGGGATGTCGGGCGGTCTCCTGGGTCGGTGGGGGTTGTGTATGCACGCGGCGAGGGCGGCGCGCGGTCTGTGCGCTTCGGTCGAGGGTGGCGCTCTGGCGCACGCTCGGCATGGTCGCTGGCGGTCTGGGCGCGGTCTGTGCGTGTGGTCCAGTGGGTGGCAAGGTTCGAGAGGTGGACATGGAGTGGGAGTGGACGGTGGGCTGCCTCCCAGACATGCTGGCTAGGCTTACTTCTCCTCCTAGCTTGCTGTCGACATGGGGGTGACAAGGTTGGCTTCGGCTGTTCACCATTGATGGTTTTGGCAAGCTCACAGTGGTGCTAGTGCTTGGTTAAACTTGCTAGATGATCTACTGAGCTGGTTGTGAGCTAGATAGGGAACCAGTTATGCAAGAATCACTGCTCACTATAGTGTTTAGATTTTGTATGATTTGTGTTTGCAAACTGTTTGATGAAATGGCCGCATGAAATCAAGTTTTGAATTTTGAAAAGATTTTTGGTGGGTGTGCTAGATTGGTGTTGGTGAGTCTGCAGATGCTTGGGTTTTGAAAGTTGAGTTGGTTTGAGTGGTTTTTGAAAAAGTGGGATCTTCCCCTATGATAAATATTCAATTTTGAATTGTCATTTAAACTATGCATTTGAAAGTTTCTGGATGATCACAAAGTGGGCCTTGATACTTTGTTATGAGTAAATTCAAGGGGTGCAAAGATCCAGAAAAGTTTCTGTTAGGTTCTGAAAGTTTGAGACAGCTAAAGTAGGCATGGGAGTTAAATTGGCCAAAATGACCATTCCTTTATTTTATTTGTTTTGCTTTATTTGTCTTTGGGAAAAGTGTGGGAAATGTTTTAGATGATGTTTATTTCACCTAAGAAACATTTTACAAGCAAGGAAACATAGAAACAAGGTGGTTCAAAAGAATTTCAAAGTTAATGCATACTCATATGCATGAATTCATAATTTTATTTAGAAAAGTTTTTGTTAACCCTAATTTTGATCATTAGAGTTTGATGATCCAAGTTTAGTATTTTTGGGATGTTACAAACCTTCCCCCCTTAAACAAAATCTTGTCCCGAGATTTGAAAAAGGACGAAAAGATTACCTAGGATTTGAAGAGATCGGGAAACTCCATCCTGATATGATCTTCGCGCTCCCAGGTAGCTTCCTCTTCTGTGTGGTTGCTCCACTGAATCTTGAGAAATTTGATGCTTCGGGTTCTGGTAGTTCGAAAAGCTTATTCCAAAATACGGATGGGTACTTCGGGATAGGTCAGGTCATCGTTGATTTCTATGGTCTGGTGGTCGATATTTTTGAACACTTCGGTCTTCTCGGGGACTTCGAGACACTTGCGAAGTAATGAGATATGGAACACATTGTGCACGGCTGACATCTCTTCGGGTAGCTCCAATTGATACGATAATTCTCCTCGACGGTTCAGAATCTTGAAAGGTCCGATATATCTGGGGGCTAACTTTCCCTTGAGTTGGAAACGCTGCATTCCCTTCAATGGCGACACTTTCAGATAAACGAAGTCTCCAATGTTGAAGGCGAGGTCTCGACGTCTCTTGTCAGCGTAGCTCTTCTGTCTGGACTGGGCGGTCTTGAGGTGCTCACGAATCTTGTGAACCTTCTCTTCTGCTTCTCGTAGGATGTCGGGTCCGAAAATCTGACTCTCTCCTACTTCCGACCAGTTCAAAGGGGTGCGACACTTCCTTCCGTACCTGAATTCAAATGGGGCCATTTGCAAACTGGCTTGGTAACTGTTGTTGTATGAAAATTCTGCAAACGGCAGTCAGTCTTCCCACTTGGATCCATATTCTAACACACATGCTCACAGCATATCTTCGAGTATTTGGTTTACTCGCTCCGTTTGTCCATCGGTCTGAGGGTGATACGCGGTACTGAAATCTAGGCGGGTTCCTAAACCTTCTTGGACTTTCTTCCAGAATCTCGAGGTAAACTGAGTTCCTCGATCCGATACGATGTTCTTGGGGACTCCATGCAAACTAATGATTCTAGCGATGTACAACTCTGCTAGTTTCGAACTCTAATAGGTGGTTTTGACGGGCAAGAAATGGGCGACTTTGGACAATCTGTCCACTATGACCCAGATAGAGTCATTTCCCGTGCTAGAAGTAGGCAGTCCAGTGATAAAGTCCATTCCGACGGAATCCCATTTCCATTCCGGAATCTGCAAGGGTTGCAACAATCCAGCGGGTCTTTGATGTCCGGCCTTGACTCGCTGACAAATATCACACTTGGCGATATAGCTTCCGATTTCTCTCTTCATCTTATGCCACCAAAATTGCTCTTTCAAATCTTGATACATCTTAGTTCCTCCGGGATGGATAAAATAAAGAGTATCATGAGCCTCCTTCAGAATAACTTCTTTCAACTCAGAATCTGCTGGTACACAAAGGCGTCCTTTGTACCACAAAACTCCTTCTTCGTCCTCGGTGAATCCAGGTACTTTGCCTGTACCGATACGACGCTTGATTCTGTCAATACTGGCATTTCCCTTCAGCGCCTCTTTAATCTGACTGATCAAAGTGGGCTGGAGTTCTATGCTAGCCAAGAATCCTTCACTTACTAATTCCATCCGAAAATCTTCCATCTCTTTGTGCAGACTTGGTTGCTCCTTCAAAATCATGGAGTTTAAGCGGCACGACAATCTGCTAAGGGCATCGGCTACCACATTGGCTTTACCAGGGTGATAGTGAATGTCTAGGTCGTAATCCTTGATTAGCTCAATCCATCTTCTCTGCCTCATATTCAGCTCCTTCTGAGTGAATATATACTTTAGGCTCTTCTGATCCGAATAAATCTCACAACGGTTTCCCATTAGATAATGCCTCCATGTCTTCAGGGCTAGAACGACGGCTGCGAGTTCGAGGTCATGGGTTGGGTAATTTTGCTCATGTTGTTTCAGTTGTCGGGATAGATAAGATATAACTTTGCCTTCTTGCATTAGCACACATCCGAGACCAATCTTGGATGCATCACAATACACATCGAAGGGCTTCGTGATATCCGGCATGATCAAGATTGGGGCTGAAATCAATCTCCTCTTGAGTTCTTGAAAACTTGCTTCACATTTGTCGGTCCATTCAAACTTCCTGTCCTTCTTCAGCAATTGGGTCATAGGTCTGGCGATACTCGAGAATCCTTCTACAAATTTGCGGTAATATCCCGCCAATCCGAGAAATGCACGAACTTGGGTTTGAGTGGTTGGTGCTTGCCAATCTTCTACATCTTTCACTTTTGCAGGGTCAGCAATTCCTCCGGCTGATACAATGTGACCGAGGAATCCTACCTCCTGTAACCAGAATTCACATTTGCTAAACTTTGCATACAGCTGATGCTCTCTAAGGGTTCCAAGGATGGTCCTTAGGTGTAGCTCATGTTCTTCTTTTGATTTGGAATAAATCAGAATGTCATCAATGAAAACAACGACAAACCTATCCAGGAAGTCCATAAAAATCTTATTCATGAGATTCATGAAATAAGCGGGGGTATTGGTTAGTCCAAAAGACATAACGGTATACTCGTACAATCCGTATCTGGTGGTAAACGCAGTCTTTGGAATATCATCTGCACGAATTTTGAGTTTATGATAGCCAGTTCTAAGATCAATCTTAGAAAACAGTTTGGCACCGGTCAACTGATCAAACAAATCTTCTATTTTTGGGCAAGGGATACTTGTTCTTGATAGTGACATCATTCAACTTCCGATAATCCGTACACAAACGGTTACCTCCATCCTTCTTGTCCACAAACAAGACAGGTGATCTCCATGGTGACGCACTTGGTTGAATCAATCCAATTTCCAGCATGGCATCTAGTTGCTTCTTCAGTTCTGCTAGCTCTGACAGGTTCATACTATAGGGTCTCTGGGCTATGGGTCCTGTTTCGGGGATTAGTTCAATGATAAACTCGATATCCCGATCTGGGGGCATACCAGGCAAAACATCTGGAAATACATCGGGGTATTCACAGACTATCCGGACTTGGTCAATGGTAGGTTGGGCTATACTCTTGTTGCATTTGAATTGACGAGGTAAGGTTTCAGATATATGCTCGACTGATATTCCGGCTGTACTGGTCATGGTTATGGCTTTCTTGGCACAGTCAATCAATCCTTTATGTTTGGATATCCAATCCATTCCTAGTACTACTTCCAATCCTTTAGTTCCGAGTACTATCAGATTAGCATAGAAATCTATGTCGTGGATTCGGATAGGGACGACTTTGCAAATTTGCCTAGCCTTGGTGGTTGATCCGGGAATTTGAACAATCATAACATGCTTCAGTTTGGTTGGTTGAATTTTACTAGTGCATGCAAATTCTTCGGTGACAAATGAATGTGATGCACCAGAATCAAACAACACTCTTGCAAGTACTGAATTAACAGAAAACATACCCAGCACGACGTCAGGCGCTTCCTGAGCTTCTTCAGCATGCATGAGAAAAAGACGGCCATTACGGTTGAGCGAATTCCCTGGGGCAAATCTTCTTCCTGGCTGAACACGACGCTGTTGCTGAGCTGGGGCATTGGCATTGGGGGATGTGGCATTCTTCTTGTTGGGGCACTCGTTGGAATAATGGCCTTTATTTCCACAGTCATAACAAGTCACTTGCGATTTGTCCTTTGCTGCTACAGGCACAACATTGCTTCCAGTCCTCGGGGCAGTGTTGGTGTTGGCGGTAGCGTTGTTATTGTTGAACTTTGGTGGGGCGCGATTGAAATTGCTAGAGTTGCCGGGGTTGTTGTGATTTCCTCCGGGCCTAGGGTTTCCACGGTTGGGATAGGTTGGACGGTTCATCGGGGGTCTGTTGGTTCTTGGGGCAAATCCCGGAGATGAGTTAGGGCGATACTTTAGGGTATGATGGGTTCCTAGTGGATGCATCATACGACGCTTGCAGTTCTCATTGGCTTGGTTGATCTTTCCTTCCATTTGGATAGCAGAGTCGACAAGGGCTTCAATATCGGCAAAGGGGATATTGACTAACACCGTCTGCATCTCATCATGTAGACAATTCAAGAACCTCTCTTTCTTCTTGGCTTCGGTGTCAATCTCATCAGGGGCATTCCTAGCTAATGACAAGAATTTGTCACGGTATTCCACTACAGTCATCCTCCCTTGCTTCAGTTCTCTGAACTCGTCTCTCATCCTCTTGATCAAACCTGGCGGCACATGGGTTCTGCTAAACTTGACCTTGAATTCCTCCCAGGTCATCATCTGGCCTCCGGTCATTGCACGAACACTGTTCCACCATGCCCTAGCATCTCCGGCTAGATAGTGGGTGGCGAACAGAACTTTCTCGTTGGCTTCCACTCCGGCGACTTCTAGGTTATTTTCCATGGTTTGTAGCCAATCATCGGCGTCTAGGGGTTCTTCTGACTTAGTGAAAACAGGTGGGTTGGTATTTTGGAAATTCTTGAGCTTAGATCCATGGTTGTCCTGATTTCCGTGGCCTTGGTTGTTGTGGGCTAGCTGGTCTATCTGCTGCAGGGTGGCTAGGTTGGCTTGATGTTCCGCTCTTTCAGCTTCGCGGTCAGAAGTCAACATTTGCAGTATCTGCAACATCGGGTCCGGGGATGAACCACTTCCTCCGCGTGGCATCTGAAGATTGAGATAGATCGTGAGAAAAGAGGGAAATTTCTAAGGTTTTGGGTCTTTGAAGAGTTTTTAAAGTTTGACTCAGATTTTTCTAGCAACTTGCTTTTTCATTCATTCATTCATTCATTCATTCATTCATTCATTCATAGCACACGATACAACACACACCACAACCAAGAAAAGCATATGGTTTTAAGAACCATTCTGAAATTACAATACAGTGGGACCGAATACTACTCACTACGCTAGTGCTCAAGTGCTACTACTCCTCGGAATCGGTGGCTTCATCATCCTCATCATCATCGATGAAGGCGAAATCATCCTCATCGGTGAAGAAGTCCATAGCCTGATCCTCCAGAAAATCATCGTCATCGCTGAGATAGGAGTAGGGGTCTCCACGAAGATCCTCTCCTGCATTCTCCCTTTCCTCCAACTACATGTCTCTCTCGTGGATGGTCTCCTCCAGAGATGAGATGCGGTGGCGAAGACGGGCAATGATGCGCTCTTTCTTGTCGAGCTGCCGGCGGCGAGACTTGCGATCCTTTTCTAGCATGGCGATGGTTTTATCCTTCGTCTTGATGATGGCTGACTTGTGGTTGCAGTAGTCACGGCAGTTGTCCAACTCCTGCTGACGATCGTACATCATGAAGCTAAGGTGATCCAATTGAGTCTTCAGCTCGGGGTGGTATGGGGCTTCCAGTGGTTGTCCATTTGCATCACGCCTTGGGCAAAACTCAAAGCGAGTACCCTTGATCTGATTGATGCTCTGCCCACACAAACAGGAAAGAGCTTCCTGCATGGCCCTGGCAAGTCCATCGAGCCAGTTGTTTTCTCTGAAGGTAAACTGAATTCCTTCCGCAGTGGGAGGTTCAATCTTTCCTCGGAGACTTGCAACAATTAGCCACTGTAAATCTTCTCCTCCTTGATCATTGAGCTGAGCTCCGAAGAACTCGGGGTGCGGACCCTCCAGAAGTTCCGAAAGCTGGTCCAAATCCCTCTCAAAGATAAGGTCTCCTCCATTCCCCAACTGGTAAAACTTGCTGTACTTCACGTCCATCTATAAGAATATAGGATGAGTAAGTTAGTAGAGTGATCAAGTGTGTCAAAATTTTATGTATTTTGCAAGAGTTTTTGAGGAACATGAATTTTCATGAAAGAATCAAAGGGATAAGAATGAGAATAAGTTTTTGTAAATATTTGTTTCTTTGGTTTTGAAACTAAGTTTTTGGTTCAAACATCCAATCTAACTAGGGTCTCCTATGGTCAGGATGGCTCTGATACCAACTTGTCAACACTCGGGTTTTTAATCCTGGATGCCTGTTATGCCATACATCGCAATCCCAGGATTACCATTTTTGCGAGACATAACAGAATTGGATACCATAGTACATCATCCATTACAAACCGTACATAAGTTCTTACACAAATAGGGATCTCATGATCCAGTTCTTAATACAACATCAAGTAGCAGAATACGTAATAATAACGATAGCATAGGCGAAGCTCCATCTTCGGGGTCACAGGCAATGCTGACGATGGGAGATGATCCTAGTTGTCGTAATCTTCCTGGGGTCCATCCTCCAGATACTCCTCTTCATAGTCTGGCCATGGGAATAGCCAGGGACAAAGCCATGAGTACTCTTTAAGTACTCGCAAACTAATACTAACAAGTGAAAGGGGTTTTTGATAATAGGACACTAGGCTCTAGGGTTGTTTTGCAAAAGCCAGATTTATCTCTACTAAGTTCCAAAGCTAGTCACAATGTTGTTACTCCTAAGTGGGATCTTGTACTCATGTCACAACTCTGTTGTGGTCAAGTCAAAGCCTCAATTCATTTCACAAGTCATTTTGAAAACATCTGACGGGGAATAGTATGGCCACTCCAACTGTCCATAACCGCGGACGCGGCTATTCGAATAGTTTGACACTCTGCAGAGATTGTACACTTTCACCACAACATTCGATACATCCGTCAAGAACAAATCCTGAATTCACCATATTTAGTATGCGGATAATCAATCCTAACCTTTCAATTACATGCCCTAGTATAAGCACCTCTACTGTGAGTTTGGCCTCCCAACCATGACCAACTGTCATCTTGGGTACTGCACAGGTGGACAATCTTCACAAGGTAGCCTCAGCTCAGACCTTGGCCGTGAGGGAACTAATACTAAGGTATATAAGTTTCCAGTCAAGCCCTACCCAATCTTCGGGTATTGTGGTTGTACGATAAAATTGGAATGGTATCGCATCCAGACAACCATAAGTTTTATAAAGGGCTAAGGCTCATGCCTCAACATTTTCATCACCAAAATCCTCAGGTGTTTGAAAACACATGTCCAAAACATTTCAATAGAATGATCCATCATTCTAAGGTTTTCATAACAAATTTTCCACCAAGTATTCCCATCTAAAGTTGATCAAGTTTTATGCTTAGCACTAGCATCTACAAGTGGGGGTAAGCACTAATGAGGGGTGCTAAACTAGTGGAGTTTTTGCTAAGTTCAATCTCATGCCTAAGATGACATCAAGATTTTCTAGCTTAGGCCAAATTTAATGCTCTTTATGCAACCTTCAAATATCCTTCTAGTATCCACCATTTATTCCAGTAACTCTAAGTAAGAGCTTTGATAAAGAAATAAAGTAATAAGCTTGCAAGTAAAACTAGGATTAGTTTATCAAGTGGATATGATCATATATTCTTAAGGCATATAAGGGGGGGGCATGGTAATAAGCAAGTATTTGCTTGCATAATTGCAAGTATAAGCTTGCAAGGTTAATAGCTTGCCTTGTGCAGAGTAGTGGTTGAAGTTCTCCTCGGCTTCTTCTTCGTAGAATCCTCCTTCCTCCTCGTATCCTTGGTCGGTACTAGCGTCCATAAATAAATACGATGTACACAATCACCAAACAATACTTAACTACTTGCAATCATCACACGCAAGGGTCCTATTGATGATCTAGCATCATCACTAACATTACAAGGTTAAAGTTTGGTTTAACTCCTTTTATTTTTAGAAAAGTAATTTCTACTCATTGAAAAACTACTTAAGATTTAATATTCTCCAACCAAACATGGGATCATGTTGACACATGTCATCACCACATATTTTAGTCCATGGGAATGTGATTTAAAGTGGTGTCACAATTTAATAAGGTTTTACCCTTTTATTTTAATTAAATAAAGTGACTAGAAATGCCTATGTAGCATTCTTTTATTGCTTGAACATTATTTCTGTAAGTAAACCTATATCTTTTTAGATATTCTGAAAGGTATGGTTAAATGTGATTTTTGAGAGTTGGAATCAACTCAAAAGCTATTATGGTTTGAATTTGAAAAATGTTTGAATGCAGAAAAGCTCCTGCCCTGTTATTTTTACCAAGGATGATCTACAGATCCAAATGACTTGAATCCAACGGGCTTGGATTCAGCACTTCCAGACCTTTCTAACAAAATTGGTTTCATTTAATTTGGTGCACTGAATCGATCTGGGTTGATTTTTGAAATTGGGTACAGAAGTGTGTTTGAAATAAAATGAAAAAGATTTAATTCAAATAGCTGGGCTGCGCGGGAAATGTTAATGGGCTGGCCTGCTAAGCGCAGTGCTGCCGCGGGCTGTTTAAGTGGGTGTCCCCACTCGTTAGTGAGACAGAGGGGTGCAAAGCGGTACGGGGCAACGTGGGTCGTTTGATCTGGTTCTATTCCAACGGTTGAGAGTCATCGTCGACGTTGAGCAACGTCGGCGAGACAGAAACCTAGCGCGGCCAGTGGGGGTTGCTGGGGGCTCACCGGGGTTCGGACGAGGGTCGGCGAGGCGGGCGAACGACGAAGTCGACGACGACGAACTCAGGGGTGGTCGCGGCAGCTCCTGGGGTGGACGAAATCGATGGCTCCCTTCTTCTCCAGAGGCGGCGGGCTCCGGTGAAATTCCGACGAGGTGGTGCTCGCTTTGCCTCGGGAATGGTGTGGCACGATCAGTGATGAGAGGGGAGTAGAATGGTGTGAAGAATTCGAGCGAGGGTGGCCTCTATTTATAGTCGAGCGAGGGGACCGACGGGGTGCAAGGTGAGCTCGTCGGGGGCGATGGTACATGCGGCTATTGGCATGGGCAAAGGTAGGGGACGGTGCGGTGTTCCCTGGCGATGCTCAACGACATGGTTTCGATCGTGGGGCGGTGCGAGTTGGTCTGGAACATGCGACGCTCTGCGTGGCAGAGGCGGTGTCTTCGACGGCGAGTGGTGGCTGTGCGTCATGGGGCGGCGAACGGGGATGTCTGGCGGTCTCCTGGGTCGGTGGGGGTTGTGTATACGCGTGGCGAGGGCGGCGCGCGGTCTGTGCGCTTCGGTCGAGGGTGGCGCTCTGGCGCACGCTCGGCATGGTCGCTGGCGGTCTGGGCGCGGTCTGTGCGTGTGGTCCAGTGGGTGGCAAGGTTCGAGTGGTGGACAGGGAGTGGCAGTGGACGGTGGGCTGCCTCCCAGACATGCTGGCTAGGCTTACTTCTCCTCCTAGCTTGCTGTCGACATGGGGGTGACAAGGTTGGCTTCGGCTGTTCACCATTGATGGTTTTGGCAAGCTCACAGTGGTGCTAGTGCTTGGTTAAACTTGCTAGATGATCTACTGAGCTGGTTGTGAGCTAGATAGGGAACCAGTTAGGCAAGAATCACTGCTCACTATAGTGTTTAGATTTTGTATGATTTGTGTTTGCAAACTGTTTGATGAAATGGCCGCATGAAATCAAGTTTTGAATTTTGAAAAGATTTTTGGTGGGTGTGCTAGATTGGTGCTGGTGAGTCTGCAGATGCTTGGGTTTTGAAAGTTGAGTTGGTTTGAGTGGTTTTTGAAAAAGTGGGATCTTCCCCTATGATAAAGATTCAATTTTGAATTGTCATTTAAACTATGCATTTGAAAGTTTCTGGATAAACACAAAGTGGGCCTTGATACTTTGTTATGAGTACATTCAAGGGGTGCAAAGATCCAGAAAAGTTTCTGTTAGGTTCTAAAAGTTTGAGACACCTAAAGTAGGCATGGGAGTTAAATTGGCCAAAATGACCATTCCTTTATTTTATTTGTTTTGCTTTATTTGTCTTTGGGAGAAGTGTGGGAAATGTTTTAGATGATGTTTATTTCACCTAAGAAACATTTTCCAAGCAAGGAAACATACAAACAAGGTGGTTCAAAAGAATTTCAAAGTTAATGCATACTCATATGCATGAATTCATAATTTTATTTAGAAAAGTTTTTGTTAACCCTAATTTTGATGATTAGAGTTTGATGATCCAAGTTTACTATTTTTGGGATGTTACATAAGTCCATTCGGATTTTATTAGCAATTGCTGCATTTCATGATTATGAAATATGGTAGATGGATGTCAAGACTGCGTTCCTCAATGGCAACATTGATGAAGAGTTGTATATGATGCAACCCGAAGGTTTTGTCGATCCTAAGGATGCTGATAAAGTGTGTAAACTTCAGCATTCCATTTATGGACTAAAGCAAGCATCTCGGAGTTGAAACCTTCGTTTTGATCAAGTGATCAAGAGCTTTGGATTTGTTCCAAATTGCTACGAAGCTTGTATCTACAAGAAAGTGAGTGGGAGCTCAGTGACATTTCTGGTACTATATGTAGATGACATATTGATTATTGGAAATGACATTAACATGCTTAACGATGTGAAGAGTTATTTGAACAAATGTTTTTCAATGAAAGACCTAGGGGAAGCTGCTTATATATTGGGCATCAAAATCTATAGAGATAGACAAAGACGCCTGATAGCTTTGAGCCAGAGTACATACCTAGACAAAGTTCTGAAAAGGTTCAGAATGGATAAGGCAAAGAAAGGTTCAGTGCCTATGTTGTCAGGTAAGATATTGAGCAAGGCTCAGTGTCCAGCTACGGTAAATGATAGAGAAGCTATGAGCAAAGTGCCTTATGCCTCGGCCATAGGTTCTATCATGTATCCCATGCTGTGTACTAGACCGGATGTGTCCAATGCTCTTAGTTTGACGAGCAAATATCAAAGTGATCCAGGAGTGGAACACTGGACAACCGTGAATAACATCATAAAGTACCTAAATAGGACTAAAGAAATGTTCTTAGTCTATGGAGGTGATGAACAACTCGTCGTAAAAGGTTACGTCGATGCTAGTTTTGACACCGACAAGGATTATTCTAAATCTCAGATAGGATACGTTTATATTTTGAATGGATGAGTTGTGAGCTGGAGAAGCTGCAAGCAAAGCGTGATCGCGAGATCTACAGTAGAAGCAGAATACATGGCTGCTGCAGAAGCGTCAAGTGAAGGAGTTTGGATCAGGAACTTCATCACTGAGCTTGGCGTGGTTCCAAGTTCCTTGGACCCACTGGAGATATTGTGTGACAACACTAGCGCCATAGCACTAGCTAAGGAACCAAGATATCATCCAAAGACCAAGCATATAAACCGCAAGTTTCATATAATCCAAGATTATATAGCAGATGGAGATCTGAAGATTAGCAAAGTACATACAGATCTGAATGTCGTAGATCCATTGACTAAACCTCTTCCACGTGCAAAACATGATCAGCACCTTAGTGCCATGGGTGTTAGATTGTTGCCAGATGTAAACTAGATTATTGGCTCTAGTGCAAGTGGGAGACTGTTGGAATTACGCCCTAGAGGCAATAATAAAGATGTTATTATTATAATTCTTGTTTGTGATAAAGTTTATATTCCATGCTAGAATTGTATTAAGCGAAAATTTTAATACTTGTGTGGTTTGTGAACAACACCGTGTCCCTAGTACGCCTCTATGGACTAGCTCATTGATTAATGATGGTTAAGGTTTCCTAACCATAGACATGGGTTGTCAATTAATAATGAGATCATATCATTGGGAGAATGATATGATGGACAGACCCAAACTAAGCAGAGCAATTAGATCGTGTCATCATGTTTATCTGTGCAAAGCTTTTTCTTATGTCAAATATTGTATTCCTTAGACCATGAGATAATGCAACTCCCTGGTATCGGAAGAAAGCTTTGAGGTCATCAAACGTCATCCTATGAGAGGGTGATCATAAAGGTGTCTCTCAGGTGATCGGAAAGTACCTGTTGGGTTGTATGTATCGAGATGGGATTTGTCCCTCCCAAGTCGGAGAGATATACTTTGGGACCACTCGGTAATCGATATCAACACCGCTTGCAAGCATTTGGTTAAGGAGTTAATCACAAAGTGATATCGGATTACGGAACAAGTAAAGTACTTGCTGTGAACGAGATTGAACTAGGTATGACGGTACCGACGATCAAATCTCGGGCAAGTAAAATATCGCGAGATGAAGGGAATATATATATGGGATTGATTGAATCCTGGCATCGTGGTTCATCCAATATGATCATCGATGAATGTGTGGGAGTCAATATGGGTTTCCAGACCCCGCTGTTGATTATTGATAGAAGATCATGTCTGCATATTCTCAAACCCGAAGGGTCACACACTTAACGTGTCTTGACGCTAGGATAGATTGGATAATTGGTTTGTGAGTTTTTGTTCGGAGTCTCGGATGGGATCCGGGACATCACGAGAGGTTCCGGAATGGTCCGGAGAATAAGATTCATATAAGGCAATGTAGTTTTTGGAGTTCGTAATTGTTTTGGGTTATTCGGTATTGTACCGGAAGCTTCTAGAACCTTCCGGAGTGGGACCAACGTGGCCCCACTTGTCGGGAGGGGGCGTGGGCCTATGAGGGAGTGCCCTGGCCGCATTGGGCTAGGGGCACAAGGCCCCATAGGGCCCAGCCGGCCAAACCCTAGGGAAACCCTAGGGGAGCTTCTAGAAGGGGGGGGGGGGAACTTGCCCCCCACTCCTCCCTCCTTTGGCCGCCGGCCTAGGGCTTGGGGGAGGGGCAAGGGCCAGCCGCCCACCCCTCTATATAAAGAGGGCTGGGGGCGCACCCCTCCCACACCTCCTCCTCAACCCTAGCCGTCCTGCGGCCCCTCCTCTCTCTCCCTCCCGACTGCACGTAGGCGAAGCCCTGAGACACCAAAGGCCGCGAGAACAGCAAAGGCACCGCTGGAAAAGCCGGAAAACATAGCTAGGAGTAAAAGGGCTAAAGAGCTGCAAGATGCGATAGACAAGTTGGCAGAGCCAGTTGCGCAAGCGACTGACCCGGCACGTGTGCAAGCCGAGTTAGAGGAGGCCAGGATAAAGGTTCTGGAGAAAGCCAAGGAATTAGCATAGTTACAGAAAGATGTGGATATCACAATCCGAGAGCTCAACTCAGAAAACCGAGTCAAGGGCGCAAAGACCTAGCTTGATGCAACTAGGTTAAGAGGAAGAAACCTCAATGAGGAGCTGGCGGATGCAACGTCGAATATAACACCATAAAACAACAACGAAACAGCCATGCGGCCGACATACAACACAGCAGCAGCTAACTTGCGAGCCGTAGAAGCAACAATGGCGGAATTACCCCATCTGACGGGAGAAGCGAAGAAAATACAACAAGAGCGAGTCAATGAACTGGTAAGAGCGGCAAGCATGCTGAATGAAGCGTACTAAGAGCGAATCCGGGTATAGCAGGGAGGTCACAGCTGGTTCACTCGGCGACTCCTGTCCCGGCAAGATCAGCAGGTCATACGGCATCCTCACCCGGAGCGGCGCCAATACCAAGAAAAGAAAACGTGTGGATTCAGGGAGAAACAAGCAGATGATCACTTATGACCCGGCAATGGCTCAGGGAAACCCAGCACATGCACAGGGAACAAGAAGGAATAATTCCCAAGGAAATGAGAACTAGGAAAATGCAGGGCGAGAAAGGCAAGCGGGGCAAAGAAACGACAATGGAGGGAAAAATCTGGCGCCTCAACCTAGGCACGGAGCTCACTCGGCAGGAGGAGGAAATCCAGCGCCGAATAACGCAACAGCTCAACCCGAAAGAAGACAACAAAGCGCGGGAAAAGCAGCACAACCGCCAGCTGACCCGAACACGAACAGGTATAATGATGGTTACTCGGCGATGGTAAATGACGGATATGAACTGCTGGATCACACATATCAAGCATTCGGAGCTAGACTCGGAGGCAGGAATCTTCAGCCGGATGATGCAAGACTGAAGCTTGACCAGATAAAGATGGCGGAACTGATCGAGTCGCAAGGTCCGCAGGGTCCACCATGCTTTGGCCCAAGGATCATGAAGGAGCCACCTGTACCAAATTTCCAGTTGGCCAGAGGAACAAAAACATATGATGGAAGCACAAAGCTAGAGGATTGGCTCATAGATTATGGAACTGCTGTGAAAATCGCGTAGGGGAATTTGAGATGGGTAGTATGATATGTACCACAAATGCTAGAAGGAACAGCTCGGGTATGGCTGAACAATTTGCCACCCGGAAGCATCAATAGCTGGATAGATTTTCAAGACGCTTTTGTGAGCAATTTCACAAGCACCTAAAAGAGGCCAAATCGCCCACAATAGCTAGCAATGTGCAAGCAAAGGCCGAATGAGACAGACAGAGAATTCCTCACAAGATGGTGCAAAATGCACAACTCTTGCGAAGGGGTAATCGAGTCATAGGCAATTGCGTGGTTTGCCCAAGGTGGCATACACGGAAGTGTGTTGTGGCAAAGGCTACAGAGAGATATGCCGGAAAGTTTAGCAGAAAAAATAAGGATTGCTGACTCGTATGCGTTGGGAGATCCAACTCAGCCTCTGCTCATGTCGGCAGATGGGATGACTGAGACTCACATCTATGATGCTGCCAAGTCGCAGAGGCGCCAAGAAAGATCCGAATACAGAAGCAAAAGAAGAGATGAAAGGCCAGACTATAAATATGGTTCGACTGAGGTTGCAGCCGTGAGTCAGGATCATCCAGATGCTAGAAGTAGCCAACTTCAGAGGACAAATGGACAACAAGACTGGGTGCCAAAGAATGACGGCAAAAAGCCATATGAGCAAAGGAAGCAATATCAGGACCGACAGAAGTATACCTATGAGATGATGCTGGACCAGCCGTGTAAATTTCACACGCCTAGTCCGAGTAAGCCAGCAAATCACACAACAAGGCAATGCACTTGGTTTCAGAAAAGAGATAGAGTGGATTCGCCGAGTAAGCAGCTACCACCACCTCCCCCTCCACCACTTACAGGAGGAAATGCTCAGGCTGTGGGAATGGATAACAGATATGAAAACAGGCAGCCAAGGTATCATAATCCAGAGAGAAGAGAAACTGTGCACCAGGTGCATAATCCAAGAGGTGACGACACTCATGTCGGCCACGGAACTAGAAATGAGTATAGATAACATCACCAGAGCTATGTCGTCTTTGTCATAGAGCCGAATGACAAAAAGAGTCAGCAGCGACAGATGATGGAGGTGAATGCCACAATGCTGGCAATTCCCAAGTACATGCATTGGTCTGAGCAAGAGATAACTTGGAGCATAAAGGATCACCCCAAGATCATGCCAACCCCAGGAGGATATGCTCTAGTCTTAGAACCAACGTTCATGGGCCCGGATATCAATGTGAAGTTTTCCAAGGTACTGATCGATGATGGCAGTAGCGTCAACATCATGTACAAGGATACCATGCTCAATCTAGGAATTACCATGAACATGTTGGAGCCGACTAAGACAACTTTCCATGGCATTGTGCCGGGATTGTCCTATGAGCCAATTGGCCAGATCTGGGTCGACGTCTTATTCGGCAACAGGGAAAATTGTTGCACTCAAGCAATAGAGTTTGAGGTGGTTGATTTAGCCAGCTCATATCATGCCTTACTCGGCAGGCCGGATATGGCTACTCCTCACATTGCTTACTTGAAGATGAAGCTGCCAGGCCCATGTGGGGTGATTACAGTTGAGGGAGATTACAAAAGGTCCATTGCTTGTGCCTCAGCCGGATCTTCACTGGCCGAGTCACTGGTCATAGCACAGGAAAAACATCAAATGTTGGAGGTGGCAGCATTGGCCAAAGCAGCACAAATGTCCATGCCGGCACTTACTAACCCGCATGGCAATGTGTCATTTCAAGATACCAAAGAAACTAAGAAGGTACAAGTGGATGATAATTTCCCAGAGCGCATGGTTACCATTGGGGCTGGCCTCACTGACAAATAGGAAAATGAGCTCACCAGCTTCCTCCGTGAGAATCGGGATATCTTTGCATGGTCTACATAAGATTTGCAAGGAGTTCCGAGGGAGCTGGTTGAGCACTCTCTTCATGTAAGGCCAGATGCCAAGCCGGTGAAGTGAAAGGATACGGGTAGGCTACACTAGCGCAAATCAAAATTTTCTACCGCGTAAAGCAGGATTACTGTTGTCATAGATCATGGGATTACCACTAGATGCGCAGTTGTGGAACTTGATGAAGTGCGTCAAAGCAGTGCAGACGATCTACGTCTCCTCCTTGTTCTCGTCCCATGAGTAGCTCCCCTCGCGTGGCTCGTCCAAGCGCTACAGATGAAGCGTCTCCGAGGTATCCACACGTACAGGGTGGAAGCGTCAGCCGGACTGCTAGGTCCGCGCGTGCGACTCAGGCGTGAGGAGTGGCGGCTGGGAGGAATGGTCTAACCCTGGTCAGCATGCCCCACCCTCTCTTATATAGGCGTCCCTAGTGGGCTTCTACATTAGCAGCCCATTAGTAGCCTAAGCCTGGTCTAATTCGGATCCAATCCTCATTAGGCTTCCAGCCCCTTAAGTGTGTGACCCTATAGGTTCATATACGTATAGACATGACACGAATACACTTATTCTGTCAATAGTCGGTAGAGGCCTCTAGCAAGACGTGTCAACTCCTAAACGCATACAAAGATCATATCGGACGAACCATCAGAAGGTTTAGTACATGTCTTTCCCTTTGCCTCACGATATTTAGTCTAGCTCCAAGCTGACCTCCCTTTCTCGATACTGTGATTCGGAATCCCTTTACTAGGTTAACTTTTAACCATATGTAGCACGACCATGCATTTCTGGATCCGATCACTTGAGGGTCCCAGAGATATCTCTCTCAAATATAGAGGGGCAAATCCCATCTTGATTGACCATGCCTTGCAGCATGCTTCAGGACAAACCTGAAAGCTACCTTTATAACTACCCAGTTACGGTGCAGCGTTTGATAGCCCCAAAGTAGGTCGATCCACATCTCAAGTACATGCGATAATCTCAGGTCTAAGGACAAAACGTACATGATGTGTAGAGAGAGAGATGCAACTAATTGCTAGTCTCAAGTTGGGTCAGTTCAACCCCATGTTCATAACATGTGTCCACATCATTGGTTTGACATCTCCATGTCTATGACTTGCGAAACATAGTCATCAACCAATCGATGTGCTAGTCTAATATTCACATGTCTCCTCACATGAACTCCGACTACAGACAACTATTAAATAACCATACAAGTAAAGAGTTTCACAAACAATTCACATAATTGCCAATCAATACAAGTTGCCTGATATGGATATTCAAAGAACATTACAATAACTCATGAATACATAAGAAATATAATCATCTCTATGATTGCCTCTAGGGCATATTTCCTTCATGAAGCAACCCCTCCGCCGCTTCACCGAAGATAGGAGGAAAGTAATAGCTGCTGAGATTGCCAGGCTCTTGGCTGCTGGATTCATCATGGAAGTACTGCACCCGGATTGGTTATCAAATCCAGTCTTGGTCGAAAAGAAAAAAGATGACCCAAACGTGGCAGTAGTATGGTGCATGTGTATTGATTACACGAACCTTAATAAGGCGTCTCTAAAAGATCCATTTCCTCATAGATTCCACTGCTGGGTGTGAGTTGTTTTCATTTGTGGACGCGTATTCTGGATTCCATCAGATACCACTGAATCTGAATGATCAAATAAAGACAGCTTTTATCACCCCGTACGGGGCTTATTGCTATCGCACCATGCCGTTCGGACTGAGAAATGCAGTTGCAACATATCAAAGATGCATGCAAAAATGCTTGCAAGATCAATTGGACAAAAAATGTTCAAGTATACGTCGATGATTTGGTAATAAAAACCAAGAAAAGTCATACTCTAATTGAGGACCTGCGTCAAACATTCGCAAACTTAAGAAGATTCTGGATGAAACTGAACCCGGAAAAATGCACATTTGGTGTCCCAGCAGGCAAGTTACTCGGATTTCTTGTATCCAGCCGAGGAATTGAGGCTGACCCGACAAAGATTAGGGACATTGAAAGAATGGAATTGCCAAGAACCCTAAACGATGTCCATAAGTTCACAGGATGCCTGGCCTCGTTGAGTAGATTTATTAGTTGGTTAGGCGAAAAAGCCCTACCACTGTATCAACTGATGAAAAAATCAGACAAATTCATATGGACACAACAAGCTAATAGCGCTTTCCATGAATTAAATAAAATGTTGGCAACATCACCAATATTAGCATGACCACTGTCCAAAGATCCAATGTTGCTCTATGTCGCCGCAACTAACAGAGTTGTAAGTGCAGTGATAGTGGTTGAACGCGAAGAGCAGGGCAAATTAGTCCAAAGGCCAGTTTATTACTTGAGCGAAGTGCTCTCTGTGTCAAAACAGAATTACCCGCATTATCAGAAAATGACATATGGGGTATATGTGGCAGCAAAGAAGCTGAAACATTATTTTCAAGAACACCCAATCTGGGTAATATGCAAGGCGCCTATCTCAGATATATTAGGCAGCAAAGATGCCAGTGGCCGAGTCGCAAAATGGGCCATAGAGCTAGCACCATATACTCCACAGTATGATAGGCGAGATGCAATTAAATTTCAAGCTGTTGCAGATTTCTTCATAGATTGGATGGAAATGCAGTAAGAACCACCACTGCCAGACCCGAACTACTGGAAAATGCATCTTGACGGGTCCAAGACGAAAATGGGTCTGGGCACCGGTATGGTGCTCACATCGCCAAAGAGGGATCAACTCAAGTATGTGCTACAAATTCATTTTGCTGCTTCCAATAACGTTGCCGAGTATGAAGCACTTGTCCATGGTATCAAAGTGGCCGAAGAGATTGGCATCAAAAGGATCATGTGTTTTGGCGATTCGTATTTGGTGATTAGTTTCTGGACATTGGGACGCGCTAGACGCAAACATGGCATTATATCGTTTTCATGTGCAACAAATTTCGGGATACTTTGATGGGTGTGAATTCCACCACGTCCCAAGAGCAGAGAATGAAGCACCAGATGTATTATCCAAGCTAGGTTCATCTCGGCAAGCAATACCACCAGGGATAGCATTGGAACTCCAGATGGCAGTTTTACCCATGGAGGTGGGTACCCGCGGGGATATACCCGCTAAGATCCAGGGATGGGGGACAAATTGCCTCCATGGGGCTAGCGGGGCGGGTACCCGATAGGGTCGCAGGGCGGGGATGGGGGGCAGATTCCCTCCATGGGGACTCCATGGATAACTGGGGCCCCACCAGTCAGTCGAAGAAACATTCAATATTAAGTGAAAAAAAACCATAAGGCTGTAACTCTCACTCCACCCCTCGTTCCCCTCGCCCTAGCGTTCCAGCCGCCGTGACTCTCTCTTTCCCAAAGCCGCCAGCGCACCTCCAATCCTCCATCCAGCCGCCAGCCCACCTCCATCCGGTAGTCCCTCCTCACCGGCGCCACCGCGCATCAGGTCATCACCGCCACGCATCAGGTCATCGCCGTCACGCCTTCATCCGGCCGCCAGCGCACCTCCATCCGGCAGTCTCTCCTCACTGGCGACGCCGTGCATCGGGTCATCGCCGGTGCCGACCCGCATCAGGTCATCATCGACACCGCCCCGCATCCACATCTGCTAGCTTGGGCGCCGGTGGGAGGTCCCCGTGGAGACCCCGACGGGGGCCGGGTACCCGATGTTCGCGGGGACGGGGGGCATTTCTCCCCCGATAAGCTAACGGGGACTGGCGGGGACGGGTACTCGCGGGGATCGGGGCGGGTACGGTGGAGTCATCCCCGGTAATCCCCGCCCCCGTTGCCATCTTGAATTGAAACATCTCAGAAAACCGTCGATCAAGCCCTTGCCAGAATCCGAGTCGATATTTATTCTGGAAATACAAGAGTCAGACGTTGTACCAATGGACATTGACTAAGGGGCAGGTTTGACTCACTCGGGGACTGACCCGCTCACTTCAGGGGTTGCCGAATCACACTCGGGGACTCTTCAGGTCATGTCGGCAGAACATATGTCGGCAGAGCCAATGGAAATTGATGGGGAAGCAGACCCGGAGCCACTAATACCAACATGGGCACAACCAATATTCAACTACTTAAGAGATGGAACCTTGCCGAATGATGAGATATTGGCAAGGCAGACAGAAAGAAAATCAAAAGCATACACCATAATCAATAAGGAGCTGTACAAGAGAAGTGTGACGAGTGTGTTGCAGCGTTGCGTCAGCTCAGAGAAAGGCCAGGCAATTTTATTGGATATTCACCAAGGGGAATGTGGGAACCATGCATCATCAAGAGCATTGGTGGCCAAGGCGTTCCGACATGGATTTTATTGGCCAAGCGCATTGGCACAGGCACAAGAGCTAGTCGAAAAATGCAATGGTTGCCAACATTATGCATCCAAGTCACATTTACCAGCGTCTGAATTAAAGACTATACCTATCACTTGGCCATTTGTAGTATGGTGCCTATATATGGTAGGACCATTCAAACCAGCAAGGGGATGCATGACTCATATTTTGGTGATGATTGATAAGTTCACCAAATGGATAGAAGTGAAACCCATCAAAAAATTGGACGGAAAAACAGCTGTCACATTCTTAAGGGACATAATCCTAAAATATGGTTACCCACTCAATGTAATCACAGATAATGGCACAAACTTTGCTGAAGGAGCTTTTGCTCGTTTCTGCGGAAAAAACCGAATAAGGCTCGATGTAGCATCAGTTGCTCATCCTGAATCAAATGGACAAGTTGAACGAGCTAATGGCTTAGTTCTATCAGGGATAAAACCTCGCTTGATTGAACCACTCTAGAGATCATCTGGTTGTTGGATAGAGGAACTACCCTTAGTGTTATGGAGTCTAAGGACAACTCCGAATCGGTCAACAGGCTATACGCCATTTTTCCTTGTGTATGGGGCAGAAATAGTTTTGCCTGCCAACATAGAGTACGACTCTCCAAGGATAAGGCAATACCCGGAAGCCGAGGTAAAAGAGGCCCGAGAAGATGGAGTCGACTTACTCGAAGAAGAAAGGGAACTGGCATTATCTAGATCCGCCATATATCAGCAAAATCTCCGACGCTAACATAGCCGGAAAGTTCAACCTCGTGTTTTTCGAGAAGGGGATATGGTTCTAAGGCTAGTGTAGCGCACAGCTCGAATGCATAAGTTATCACCCCCATGGGAAGGTCCATTCATTGTAAGCAAAGCATTGCACAATGATTCATATTATCTCATAGATGCTCGTGAAGCACAAAAGAACAAGGCAGACAGATCAGGTGATGAGACCAAAAGGCCGTGGAACGTGGCACTACTTCGCCCTTTCTACACTTAGGAGAAGAAGTGCATGTATCACTCGAACTCTCATATGTCGGACATTCGTGCCGGCTATGTGCTAATAATAAAATGGCATGACTCCAAAAAACTGACTCGGGGACTGCCCCTTGTGTTTTCCCTTTCAATTATTTTATGTCGGCTGGCGTGACACCCAAAGCTTATCTCGGAACAAGTAATGTTTACTCGGAACAAATCAACTCTTCGACTATGCTGTTGTCCGAAAACACGGCTTCATGGCAAGCAAGGGGAAAGGATGCATGACGAGTAAACACGAACGCCGGATAAGTACAAGGAAAAACGCGAGTCGACCCTATGTCTTTGTCTAACCCACTACAGGAAAGTATTGTGTGTTGAATGATCCTCGGCCAAGTGATCTAGGTTTCATACCCTCTAACTATATCCTTAGTACTTTGAGACTCTAATGTCGAACGCCAAAAAAGGTAGACAGGAGACAAAGTCGAGGAAAGGTGAAACGACAAAATGAGACTCGAGGACTTGCCCTTGGATGATTCACACTCAGAACATAACACGATATTTAAAGCCTTATCGAAAGGCACATAACCAAACATAAGTGCAATGTATATTACATTTGTACCCGACATGCCGGGGTTCTCATCAAAAGTTCAAGTACTTTTCCTATTCAGTCTAAGAAGCACCAGGACTCGGAGGAGCAACCTTGGATCTAGGAGCATCGCGTGGAGCATCTGCCGAGTCAGGGGCGTCAGTGGCCGAGTCTTCGGGATCATCTGACTCGGTGGCCTCACTGTCGGCACCCTCTTCATCAGCAACTTCGACAAGTGGGTCGCCGAGGTCGAGGAAGCTGGGGCCATCGCACCATACGTGTACCATGGTGCACTCGATCATGCGTAGGCTCACTCCTGGCGTCTCTTGATCAACTCAGGGTCATTCATCCACTTGTATTCTCCCCTTATGCGAGCAAGAACATCAAGATTGATGTCCTCATACCATGAAAGCACGAAGGAGAGGGCCTTGTTCGCTGCAGCTCGACCGGCCGACTCACGCCACTAATCCAGCCTATCCTCAGTGTGAAGCAATCTTTTAGCAAGGGGATCGATGAGTGCGGGTGCATCTTCATCAGGCCAGAGCATGGGAAACGCATGAATAGCCAATTTGAGCAAATCCACGCCATAGGACTTGAGGGTCTGGACGCGCTCCCACATCGCTTCGAGATGCTCATCATTGGTCACCTTGCCGTCAGCTGGAGCACCAGACTTGGCTCTCACCTTCTTCATGGACCGAATAGCAAACAAATTCTCTTCGGGAAAATTATCTGCAAGCAAAAGAGAATCTTAGCAAAAAAACAGACAAAGATGACAAAGTCAAAAACAAGAAAGCACAGTGCAAAAAAGAGTAAGAACTCACTACCGAGAAAAGAGTTGATGGTGCCGAGTCTGGTTTGCCAAGACTTAGCCTTGGCTTGGAGTGCGTCCAGATCCAGGTTCACCGACTCGACCACCGACTCGGCCTCCTTGAGCAGCTCCTTGGTTTTCTCGGCGCTGGTGGCGTGCTGGTCATCTTTCTCGGCAAGCTCTTCCTTCAGCCCCTTCACCTCGGCCAAGTGTTTCTGCTCCATGTCGGCCATCAGCTTCTTCATCCGAATCACCTCGTATCGCTCCTTCTGGAGTTTGGCTTGGTGCTTCTCTGCTTATTCGAAAGAAACTACTCGTCAGCAGCGATAGAAATATCTGGAATTACCAGAATAATAAGGCAGGAAAATGGCATGAACACAAAATAGCGCGAGGAAGGCGAAAAACTTACTCTCCGTCTTGCTGATCTGCGAGTGGAGCGCCTCGATGGCGGATTGGGCAGAGGCTATGGGAAGAGAGCGAGAAAAACTAAGAAAGTGAACCGAAGGAAGGTACGCCGAATAAAGATAGGGCGAGTAAGAAAATTACCTAGGCCTTGGGTGTCGATTTGTAGCTTTTCATAAGCAAGTTCGAGCTTGCGATGCTCCAGGAGGAGAGCTTGATGCACCTTGGTGCGCTCGTTATGCGTGAGCTGCAAAGGGAAAAAGACAGTGATTAAATGGAAAAATCAAGCTCCTAGACAGATAAAGAATGACTCATATATAAGAGCTTACAACCGAATAAGTCTCTCATTTGGCAGTAACCTCGGGGACAAGGGATCGAGAGTCTAGCATATGAGCTTGGCTAAGGAAATGAAAAGGCTAAGTTATTGCTTAGAGCTTACAGCCGAGTAAGTTCTTCACTCAGCAGTAACCTCGGGGACTAGGTGATATGTATAACAGAAATACTCCTTGACGTGAAAGAGTAGAAAGATCATTTACCTCGTTCACTTTGTCGGCACGGGCCATTAAGGCGATGGCTTGCTGGGTCATATCAGAGATGGCCTTGGGGCCCAACACCAGCTTCTTGCCACCACGGGTACTGACCTCTTGCTCGCCAGCTGCATTCCACGCCAAAGCATAAGGCTCAGCTGAACCAAGGCCATTCCCGCTGAGCGTCCGAGTGAGAACTTGACCCATTTTCAGGGTAGTTCCCACATTGGCGTGGGTGGCAGCAACACTAGTGTGGAGGGCAACAGCTTTAGAGCCATCACCTGACCCGACAGCCGCGGACCCGCCTGGTTTACCTGTTGAAGCAAGCATTGTTGCCAACGTTGGGGGCCGGATATGAGGAGAAGTACCCGGAGCGCAGACTAGCGTTGTTTGCTTGGTGGAGGTGGTCTTTCCAGACGAAGGGCGAGCCGAACCAGGAGCCGTAGGCCGGGTCTGGCTCTTTGACAAAAGAGGAGAGTGAGCAGATTTATTTAGAGAAGTAAGGGGAGCTGACTGAATGGGCTCAGCACTTTTGCCGGCACCAAGATCAGAAAGTTGTTCATCTGCACCAGCTGGAGGGCTGATGCGAGAGGAACTGGTGGCGGAGGTCTTCTCGGCGCCATTGTCACTAGCACCAAGATCAGGAAGTTGTTCCTGACCAACGCCAGGGGTGCTAGGCCGAGTCTCCTTTGCTGGGTGCGCCACCGGGTCTGACTGACACTGAGAAGCTTGAGCCTGAATAGTGGGAGCCTCTACTCGGTTGGGGTTCTGCACCGCAGGATCAGTCAGAGCAGGAGCAGGCCTTAGCGGCGAGGCGATGCTAGGAGTATCCTGGTTAGCCGTCAGAGGCGTGGTGCTGAAAACAACAAGGCACGCGTAAGAAAACATTAGCAACATATAATAAGGAGAAACGTAAAGTAAGCAGAACGCAAAAGCTTACCCGGTGACGACCGGATCGTGCAGTGGACAACGCGAGATTCGGCGCCCAGCTGCTTTCCGGGTCTCAGCCAGCGTGGCAGCAGTAGGTGCAGCGGGAGTGGCCTTGATCTTCTTGGCTGTCTGAGTATTGGAGGAGGCCCCACGCCGCTTATTCGGCTTGGCAACGGGGATCTTGCCTACTCTGCCCACGGCGAGAGGAAGAGTGTCATGTACCTGGCCAGCTGCATAAGTAAATGACAGGCTTACTTGAATAAGTTAGAAGGCTAAGGTCACAAGGCATGTACCTCCAAAATCATACAATCATCATCCTCATCATCGTCAGACCAATCTTGTAAGGGGTTACGAGATTGACTCTTACCCGAAGCTGAAGCAGCAGTTGCATGAGGGATGGGCATGAAGCACTCCAGGTCGAACTCGACTTCGTCGGAGTCAGAGCGATCCTCGTTATAGCCGCGAGGAGGGACAGTACTATAATCAACCTGGTGAACAAGGTTCTGCGAGAAACAAACAGAATAACAATCGAGAACTAGAATAAGAGTAGCAAACGAGCTAAAGCTGACTCGGCGATAAAGGTTACTCGGAAACTTACCCAGGGGACAGGCTTGACCCGACTAAACGGAGTGCCGAGTAGGATCGTGGGAGCCACTCATGAAGCACATCTTGTGGCTCCTGGCTTGGATAGGGCTTACCCGGCGTCAGATGAAGGTGCACATGAGGTCCCTGTCGGCAAGATGAAAGTTCTCATCCGGCGACAGCAACCTCTCCAAGATCACGTTGGCCTCATTCACCTCAGTGTCTTGGTCGCGCGGGTCAAGCTGCCAGAGCTTCTTGCTGGGGACCTCGTCCGATAAAGGGGGAGCCGGATGTTATCGGTGGACCCACTATTTTTGACATAGAAGAAAGCCCTATGCCATTTATTGCAAGAATCAAGGCCAGTAACCCGAGGAAAGATGGAGTCTCTCCTGGGTGTGATGCTAGCGGGTCGGCCTCTTCTCGGCTCGAGGAGCACCAGGCTGGGGAACATCTTGGACCCTAAAACTAAAGTATTTGGCCCACAGAAGAACTATAGGCCAAATCCCAAGGTAGGCCTCGCAAGCGGAAATAAAGCAAGATAGGGAGCCAATCGCATTGGCAGGAAGATGATGGGTCTAGAGATGGAAAGTGGACGGAAACGAAGAAAAGAAGGAGCTCACTGGAAGAGCAAAACCTCGCTCAAAGTGAGAAAGGAAGACAACCCGCTCATTGGCATCGGGTTTGGGAGAGATTTCACCGGCGGGAAGACGACAATCTACCTGCAGTGGGATGCGCTTGGTGGAGCGGAGCCATTCGACCTCCTCGGTGGAGACCTCTAAGCCCTCCCACCCGCCGCGCTCGCCGGCGGGAACCTCCTGCTCCTCATCCCCATCAGCACCGTCGCGTGCATCCATGATCCTCCTAGATTCAATCTCCTCCGCCGTTGGAAGAGGTTTGGAAGAACAGGGACCCGTGGTGGAATGAGAGGAGAAATGGAGCAATCGCAGGGCAAGAATAGGAAGAAGGAAGAACCGCAAAGGGGGAGGTTTTATTTCGCAGGCACAAGGAAGAAGAAGAGGAAGGGGAAACTAAATGGGCATGGGGGAAGTTGTAACCCCCTCACCCCTACTTAAGGGCAGTAAAACCCCTAATCGTGGGATCCCTCTATGCCGTGCAGCCAGCGTGTGGCCGTGTACCCGGCTGAGTAAGCCAATCAGCAGGCGCGACATGGAAACAATACACGGAAAATCCCATGCCACGTCATGAAAGGAAGGACAAGGGGCGCAGGCTGATGGGACTACCATAGTGACGGGGAATAACTGCGCAGCCATCACTGTGCCGCCAGAGCTTGGAACAAAATTTGAGGCAAGTAACCATGATTACCAGCTGTCAGTGACTGAAGCACGCCGAAAATGACCCGGAATTAGTCATAATGACTCGGCACGAGGCAAAAACGAGCAAGAAAGTCAAAGGATTGACTCGGAAACTGTCAGACAGACTCGGCAGAATACGAAACCACGCCGAATCGTCCGCCATAAGTGATGAGTAAGGACAAAAGAAAAAGTTCCAACTACATCAAAGGAACCTGGAGACGCCTAACAGCTAGAACTGCTAGACCACCAGCTTCGGGGACTAATGTCGGGGGGATGACCCTCGGTAGGGTCACAAGGGGTGAAACACAGCCTAGCTTGGATACCTCTGAGTAAATAAAGAACCGGGCCGAGTAAGTACGGCCGGGAGAGAAAATCGTATGCGGCCGACATATGAACTATGTCGGCTCGTATAAGACAAAGTGGTTATCCTTGTAGTAACCAACGAGCCGAGTCTCCCGAGGAAGGGCCGAGTCATATAGGATGCGTGGCACCTTTCCGAGTGAGGTTCAGGAGGGACCATGGTAAAGCGTGGTCAAAATAGAAGGGCGACGCCGGGTGACATAAAAGGAGCCGGGTGACGCCCAAAGCAAGGGGTGACGTACAAAGTTACTGCATGACGCCAAAAGGAACAGGAGGCGATGTACTAGAAGACCGTTAGCTGTCAAACTTTATGGACTAGGCCATTGGGCTTAGGGCAAGCCCATGACCCGGCCCGCATAGTAGGGACCAGGATCCAAACAGTAACCCTAGAACCCAAAGGGGTGTAACCTATCTAGCACCACCTATATAAGGATGGACATAGTAGGAGTAGAGGGGATTGGACCAAGTAGGGAACTAGTGCCCATAACACTAGTTCATACAGCTCAAGGAGCACTTTTAATTCCCAAGTATCAATCAAATCTCTAAGTGTGGAGAGTTCATCTTGTTCCTCGTGCATGGAGAGACCGTGCAGTCCCTCCCCGGTGACCACAAGCACCGATTAGGACCCCAACTTAAGCCTACCCATGGCATCTGCCGTGACACCACCACGACACCATCCATGGAATATTGCACAGCTACATCCCTTCTATTCTTAGATACATTTCCTTGTAATCATATGTACATGTTCAAAGTGAAATAAAGTATTGGTTCCCTCATGTATTTTCGAGAAGTTATTTACCATCTTATTTCCAAAAGAGCATGTCAATTTCAAAACCCCTAGGATGCTTCAAAGTACTTTATGCTCATGTTCATTCTGGTTATGATTTTTTAAAATCTATACAAATGTTGCCTTCGGGTGTAAAACTCATTTTATGTTTATGCTTTGGTTTTTTATTTGCTTGCTTAGACGCGGGCATTTCCCGAATAATGAATTGTTGATACTGGAAGCCAGCTTTTTTACCGAGTTTAAACTGGTTTAGAAATTGCGCTCCAATGACTCGGCAAAGTTTCTGTGCTAAAGGTTGGTTGGCTCATGAAAGGGACGAGGCTGAGAGTAGATAAAACGATAAGTGCAAACACTGAGTGCTTAAGAAATTTTCGAGCACACATTCAAATATCTACAAAGTGCTAAGTAGCAAATCATAAGTTTTTTACATACCTGGACACATAGATGTTGCAGATATGCCCAAGAGGCAATAATAAAATGGTTATTATCATATCTTTATGTTTATGATAAATGTTTAAATACCATGCTATAATTGTATTAACAGGAAACATTAATACTTGTGTGTTTTGTAAACATAAAAGAATTCCTAGTAAGCCTCTTATTAAACTAGCTTGTTGATTAATAGATGATCATGGTTTCCTGGTCATGGACATTGGATGTTTAATAACAAGGTCATATCATTAAGAGAATGATGTGATGGACACACTCCTATAGTTAAGCGTAGCATAAGATCAAGTCATTTAAAGTTTGTTTGCTATAAGCTTTCAATTACATAGTAACCTAAATCCTTCGACCATGAGATCATGCTAATCACCATCACTGGATGGATACTTTGATGACATCAAACACCGCTTCGTAACTGGGTGCTAATAAAGGTGGCATTGAGTATTCTGAGAGTATGTGTTGAAGCACATGGATCAAGAGTGGGATTTTTCCATCCATATGACGGATAGATATACTCTTGGACCTCTCGGTGGAATGTCATCCAATTGGCTTGCAAGCATGTGACTAGGTCACAAGGGATAACATATCATGGAATGAGTAAACAGTACTTATCGGTAATGAGGCTAAACTAGGTATAGAGATACCGATGATCAAACGTCGGATAAGTAAAGTATCGCGAGACAAAGGGAAATTGGTATCGTATGTAAATGGTTCATTTTGATCACGAAGTCATCCTAGAAATATGTGGGAGCCATATGAATTTCTAGATTCCTCTATTGGTTATTGATCGGAGAAGTGTCTCGATCATATCTGCATAGTTCACGAACCATAGGGAGACACACTTAAGGATTCGATGTTGTTTAGTAGATATGGAATATGAGTTGGAGATTGAATGTTGGTCGAAGTCTCGGATTGGATCCAGGACATCACGAGAAGATCTGGAATGGTCCGGAGAATAAGATTCATATAAGGAAAGTCAATTTCCAGGGTTTGGAAATGTTTTCGGTGTTTTCACCGGAAGCTTCTACAATATTCTAGAAAGTCCACCACCCCAGGAAGGGGGTACTTGGAATATGACATACCAATGTGGAATGGTTGCATAATACCGTAGACTAACTGGGCAAGGAAGTAGGATGAGAAATTAAACTCTAGTTTGATTAGATAAAACAATTGTTTGAAAAAGTCAAATCCTAAATTGAAAAGTCAAAACCTAGTGGAGGGAGGAGAGGAAACCTAGAGAGGAGAGGTTTCCCTCTCCCTCCCTAAGCCGCCAGCCACAAGGTGGAGTTGGGGGAGGACACGACCTCCTAGGCCGCCTCCCCTCCACCCATATAAGGAAGGGAGGGGCGCCACCCCCTCCACACCTTGACCTCGGTCGCCCTCCAAGCCGTCGCCGCCCTAAACACTAGAGACGCCGGCACTTCCCTTTCCTTAGCTCCTGCATCCTAGCCGCTGAGGCCCTCTTTCCTCCACCATACCTGCTCCGGCTTAGGCGAAGCCCTGCAGGATCTACTCCTCCACCTCCACCACCACACCGTTGTGCTGCTAGAATCGCGAGGAGATCTACAGCCTCCGATGCCTGCTGGAACAAGGGAGAGGAAGGTCTTCATCGACTACCGTACGTGTGACCGACTGCGGAAGCACTATCGGAACATGGCGCCAGAAGGATCGTCTACACGATCTTGAGATCGGCGAGTGACTACATCACCCACGGGAATCTGATGTCGTTAAACGCTTTGGATCTATGAGGGTTAGTTCTCTACAATCTCGTTGCACCGATCTCGTAGATTAGATCTTGTCTTTGCCCTAGATTGGATCTTGGTTTTGTTTGTTCATGCGATAGAATTTTTTGTTTTCCATGCTACAAACCCTACAATAGAAACTAAAAATGTAGTACCCATCATTATAGACCATATGAGTGTTTCGGGATAATGCATCAAAATGTTTATGCTGCATATTTAGGTGGAGGTGGTGGAGAGTTTGGAGTGCTAGAGTCCATATCGTCGCCGTCCTTCTCGGGAGACTTAGAAGTTTCTCTATCTTTCACGAGGCTATCTTCCGGCTCTTTTGGAGAAGGAGGCATAGCGACTGACTAGAAGAATGGTGTCATGTAGTTCGTCATCTCCTCCATACGACAAGCATATCCCACACAAGATTCTTGGATGGCCTTGATGTCTTGTGGGTTACCCTCATCGTCCTTATTGGCGATTCCCTTGGTGACGTGCCAGATTTGCATCTCGCTATGGTGACTCATCACCATAGTGATGGCGGTCTGCATAGCAGTCCGGGGATACGATATCTTCTAGTCTTTGATGAGCTTCAGAATATCCTTGGATCCGTCCCTCATTTCGAGCACTGGCAAGTTGTTCAGGTCAGAAAGTTTCACCGACTCGCTAGTCTCTTCAAGAGTCTGGCGGAAGTCAAAGAGAACATCTTCGACTGATTTGATACGCTCGGAACTAGGTTCAGACGAAGGAGAGTCAGAAAGATGTATAGGATCTAGCAAAGATCAAATTCAAAAAATCTAACCAAGAAACATCGGAAAATAACAAAGGAAAGATAATGTCGGGGAAATTACCTAGCATGAAGTGGTTCCACTGTGAATGCTCCTCCCAGAGATTCGTTAGCTCTTCTTTGGTGGCTTGGGAAAGATCATTATGGCTCTCAAAGTCTTTCCTCAGATCATCAAGTTGTTTATCTCGGAGGGCCACCAGTTTTGCGAGCGTCTCGGTCTCCATGTTGCTTGACTCCAGG
The DNA here is from genome assembly GCA_916181665.1 of Avena sativa. Taxonomy (NCBI): domain Eukaryota; kingdom Viridiplantae; phylum Streptophyta; class Magnoliopsida; order Poales; family Poaceae; genus Avena; species Avena sativa. Next base: position 229,111,431 of record OV702296.1, read on the forward strand.
AGGTAGTTCACGGATTTCTCATGTTCATCCTTAAGCTTTTTTAGCTCCTGGCGAAGTTCTTCATTTTCGATCTGGCAGACCTTGAAGTTCTCGCCTCCTCCACCATCTTCCTGGATTTCTGCAACAATTCTGCAAAGGACAAAATATCAGTCAGAATAAATATTCGACTAAGACAATAACTGTGGATAAATGTCGGAAATGTTTACCTTCTGCTTCATCCTTTTCAATTCGCAACATGGAATTTTCAAGTCGTAAAGCTTTGATTTATTTGCGCTTATTGCATATATGCTTGAGGAATTCCTGGTTGTAAGATGTGACATTCTGTAAGTTAAAGTCGGAATACCGTCAGATGGCTACTAGGACTCAGGATGCAACTTTAACTAAGTTAAATTCCAGCATGAGCCTTGGTGGCTACACTATATCGTTATTTTGCATCCTAAAAGCATCAACTCGGATCTTAAGATATGATCTCTATCCGACTTTATGCTTGGGGGCTAGAGGATATGATAATAAATACTGCAAACGATAGTCTGAAAACTTACAATATGCTCCATGTGTAGCTTTTCGAATCTGATCTTCATGTTGTGAAAGACCTTCTCAGCAAGGGAGAGCAGAGAAGCAGTATCGGCTGGAACTTCTCCATCTTTGATCTTTCGATCTCGGACTCGGATTTGTTCCAGGAGGCCTTCAAGCTTCACATCCTCCGACTCCTAACTTGCTGCTTTCGGAGTAAGGACTTGATTCTCAAGACAGGTTTGGGCCAGTTTGAGAATCTCCTCCTTATGTTTCCTCTTCAGGCCGGTAGCAGTAGAACCGGCAATTTTATCCAGCTTTCCTGGCGACATAACCATGGGATCATTACCCTTAGAAGGTTCACCCTTGTCAATGGTCTGGCTACTAGTGGTAACCAGAGCTTGTGAAGTTGTGAAGTCGTCAGGAATGGTAGATCCAGCATATGGAGAGGAAGGAACCTCTGGTGCTGAAGTCTAAGTGGTTGTTGGAGTTGGAGCGGGTACAACTGGGGACATTGCAACCTTCTCCTGACGCGATTGCTTGACCGGTTTGCTCTCCGGCTTTAACTTACTCTTCAAACCAGTTTTAGCTCTAAATCACATATAGAACAGGTGTTACAAATGTGACTCAGAAAGTATAATACGTGTACTAGAAGATATAAGGTACTTACTTTTTAACCACTAGCAGCACTTGTGCGCCAGCGGTGAAAACAACTTCCTGAAGGGAATATGCTTTAGAGTCAAATATTAGATGGGATATTTCATGAAGTATATGATTAATTTTTATATCATGCTATAACTGTATTGATAGGGAAACATTAGTACACGTGTGATATACAAATAAACAGTAGTTCCTGGTGAAACTCTAGTCACTCGTTCATTGGTCAATGGATGATTAAAGGTTTTCTGATCATGAAGGTGCCTCGGACCCTAATTGACAATGAGGTCATGTCATTAGGGAATGAGATGGTGAACCTACCCTATCTATAGAATCATATCATGATCATGACATGAACTTCAGGTTATGATGTCTAGGAAACATAGTGACTCTTTCCTTAGACCATGAGACCATATCAAATCAGTGTCACCTGAGGATGCTTTGATAGCACATAACGTCACTCAGTGAAATGGTGATCATAAAGATGACGTTGGGTATCCGGAGGAATAGGTTGAGAAGACTATGTCAAGAGCAGGATTTGTCTATCTATATGGCAAAAGATACTCTTGGGCCCACTCAGATAATTTATATCCATAAGCTGCGCAGCGTGTGACCAGGTCACGGGGATATCACTTATCGGATCGAGTAAAGAAGGTATTATCGGTAACAGGGTTGAACACTGACACGGGGATGTCACTTGCTTAAAACCTTAGACAATATAGTAATGGAGAGACAAAATGAATAAGACACAATGTTTACGGTTCAACGACAAATATCGTTGAGTACACAGGTGGTCATTATGGACATCCAGGTCCCGATGTTTATCATTGGTCATAGAGGAGTCTTGGCCATGTCTGTAGTATGCTCAAACTTCTGGGTAGCACGCTTAAGGGTTTGACGAAGCTTGGAGATCATTAATGGCTAGTTTGAATCACTAAATAAATGAGAAGAGAGAGACCGAAGAAGTTTTGGAAATATCCAAAGGTGTTCGGAGAAAGAATAAGGAAAAGAACCAAAAAGGGGTTTTCGGATAAATGGTTATTTGAATGTGTTTATTATATATTAATTATGAATTAATATATTATAAAAAGATATTTAAATAAATATTTATGAAAGACATCCTCAAATTTAGGCAAAATCCTTGAGGGGTTTTACCTAAAAAGAAACGGACAGAAAATAGGCAACGGAGCTGTTTTTGAAACAGTCCACGTGGGCAGCGGATAGTCCACGCCACACGTGGGCGGCAGGCTGTGCACGCCGCGCAGCAGCTGCTGCTGGAGGGCCACACTGGACCGACCCACCCGGGCGTCTCCACCACTAGCTACCTGGTAAGCCCATCCGGGCCAGGCGCTAGATGCTGCCGCTGCAGGCTACCACGCGAGAGGCCCAACTGAGGCCCAGCACCCCACCGCCTCCACCAGCCAGGCCGCGCGCGGGTGGGAATTGGCCGACTTGGCCGGTGGCTATTCTGACTCCCTTTTTCTTTGTTTTATTAGTCCCGCATTGGAACTTAAAGGTGGAGGGACCCCTCCCTCCGTCTATATAAAGAGATGCCCATGGGAGGATTAAAACAAACCAATTTACACTTAGAAATAAATAAAAGGATTGTATTGCCTATCTCTTCTCTCTCTTGTGACCGTGGCCCCCTTGTCTGGGCTATGCGAGCAAGGATTCCTTCACCGTGGAGCACCGTCGCTCTGCGGGATTTGGAGCCGGGAGATCTACTTCCGCAATCTCGGCTAGATCAAGGAGAAGCGGGGTCGTCATCAAGCATCATATGTGTGTGAATCCCTCTGGCGGTACCGTTCTTTTAGGACTAGGAGTTATCGTGGAGCCGCAAGGATATCATGACCTTGAGGTCAGCATCAGGGCGTCATCATCATCCACGTTCCTCGCGGTACGTTAATCGCATTCGGTCTTCAAAGGTGTGGATACCGTCTCTCTCTCTCCCGTTATTGCATTACTAGTAGATAGATCTTGGGATTTTGGGGTTTATCGCGTAGTAAAAAAATTATTTTCTGCACCGAACCCAATAGTGGTATTAGAGCCGATCTATGTATAGTAATACTAGTACGTGTAGAACATACGAGTTGTGACGTGTGGGTGTCGAGTTTATGATTGTTATCCTCCCACATATACTTGTTTATATCGTGGTATTAATTGATGAAGCGACCTGGACCGACCTTACGCGTACTCCTATATGATACTGGTTCCACACTCAACATACAACTTGTTCTGTATAGGTGGCTAGCGGGGGTATGTCTCTCTTTCAATAGTTGATATAGCATTTACAAAAGTGGGCCCCGAGAGGGGGTTAGTATAGACAATCATTTAATCGGCGTTGTGGTTGAAGTTCTTAGGTAAGAAACTGTTCTTACGCGAAAGCCCATACAGCCACGTAAAACTTGTAGAAGATAAAGTAGAGGCGTATAAGTTTGTTTTGCAGGAGGCATTGTGATATGGTCATAGTCAAGGTAAAGTAGTTTATTTTCTGTTGCTAAGTAGTAGTCACGATCATCATCGTGATGGTGGAATATGAAGTTGGAGGCACTATGGACATGGCGTAGGACCCAGAGGCGCCGGCTCCCAGGCGCCGGAACCCTGGGGCGCCGTCCCCCTGACACCAGATCCGAGGCGCCAAGATGGAGATCACAGCGTGAAGACCATATCGCATTGCACTTAAATTTTATGTATGATTGTTGTGTGTATATTATTATGTGCTTAGTATTAGATACTCGACGGTAGCATTAATAAGATGATCCCTAAATAACTAAATTACAATGATAGTGTTCCCCTTGTGTGTGCACCACCAAGAAAGTTCTTCGGTATGAGACAGTCCATGACGATCGGGTGTCAGACATACATACGTTTGCATAGAGTGTGTGTAAGAAAGGTTACATTGCAATACACATAAGTTAGAGTTGGCGATCCTAACATGTGCAGACATGGCCTCAGAACACGAATGATCGAAAGATCGAGCACGAGTTGCATGGATGATGTGATCGACGTGTAGTGTCCACCTTTGCAACTATGTTCCCGTCCGTGACAATCAGGGGTGATGTAGTGAATCAGGATCGTGTAATCACTAATACATTTGTTAGGGATAATTTGTGGAGTTAATTGAACTCATAATTTCACAAACTTAGTCTGGAACCTTTGCAAACTTTAAATGTAGACCATGTCCGGCCGCAAAGCCTATTTCAGTGTTAATGAGTGGGTAGTTGCCGAGAAACTCAAGTTAGATGGATCCAACTTCCCAATTTGCTAGTGCATATAAACTCTCTCAACATGACATGGTAGACTACATACACTATGGTATGGACTTGGAGCTGCCAAAAGATGGCATGGAAACCCGACAACAGCGGATAGGTCGCTATTTTTGCCGTGATATGTCATTGTTCATCCACTTGGTTATGGTATACGAGATGGTTGATGAGATGAAGCCACTCATGGGTGATCTTGATCCAAATGATATGGTGGATCTGCTAAGATCACAGTTCAAATACCAAGTGCATCTGTGGAGGCATGAGTTGGTTGGAGATTTCCTTGCCTGACATAAGGGGAGAATACCATCCTAGAAAGCCACCTGATACGCATGCATGATGCTTATATGAGGATGGGTTTATTTTGTGGACCATTGGATGGATGATACTTTTGCCAATGGGGTACTTCTACGATCGCTATCCCTCAGCTACCGGGAGTATGCCAAGGGGTGCATCAAGAGAGGTGAAGTGGAAACTTACAATTTACATGACTTCATATCACGCTTGATAAGTGTGAAGGTTGAGCCCATTGCTGGAGAAGTCATCGACAACAAAGGTATATATGATATACAAAGTTTATAAATGTTATAATCTTGCAAACACTTGTTGCAGTGTTGAAGTATCTGATACTTATTTTGTTTTATGAAAACAGGTTCTTCTGCATGAGAGTTGGTTGCAAGAGAGGAGGTGACATTGCGTGTTTATGGCAAGCATGATGATGATGGTCGACGACACTCTCCCTCAAGATTTATCATCTAGATTTACAATTTTTGAATAATTATTGTAATCGATGGAATATGAACCTTTTTATAGTGTGTCTTACATTCCGTGAGATGATTATTCATACAAGTTTGTAACAAGTTAGTTGTTCTACTTTTATGTATGATTTATATTTTTGATCATATGTTATTTTTCGATTATGTTTGAATTATTCAAATTAAGAAACTAATTGATAAAACATGAACATTTGTAAAGTGCCCTAATCAGCATAATGTGGGAAAGACATCTGGCAACAAACCAAATAGTTCACATTGGCGTTAGTAACAAACCATCGATTCTGAATAGCAAACACTCACCTATAATAAACTAAACCATCTAGAATCATGGAAGCTTTTGTCTTTATGTGATAAAACCAAAGTATTAACGAATGAGTCCTTGGAAAGTTGTAAGACAAATTTCATGATAGGAACCAAAGAAGGAAAAGCATGTATTGCTAAAAGTTTGGTGCATTCTCGAGAAAGAGCGTTTCTCGACAATGGAGTTAATGAAATAAAAGTAAGAGCATGATTAAGATCTGAGACCATGCATCGGAATGATTGAGAATCACAAGTGGAAAATGTTCCAGGACACGACTCTTCATGTTATAATGAAAAGGAACCAATGATTTGATCATTGTAGTTTTCAATTATGCTTTTACATAAAATAGTAGGATTCACTAATATCCCCTACACAAGGTGTAAAGATATATGTGAATTGATTGGCATGTTACTGGAACAAGACATGCCTACGAACTACATGAAAGGTGATGGTAAACTAAAGTTACAAGAAATCCTGAAATTAAAACTTCACTTGAGATTAGAAAGTAAAACTGTTACTAAATCTCGACAAGTAAAGGAGTTACTTTATATTTCTAAAGGACCACAAGGTTATAAGAAATAAGTGGGAGTCTTAAAGGACAAAGCGCGATTCGTCAAGAAGGGTCTTGAGCAAATTCGAGTGAATTTGATTCATAGTGTTGAATGTCTGGTGGATTTAGAATCTTGTAAAAGAAAGTCTCGAATTGATAATTGATCAAGAGATTTTGAATTATTCGAAATGTCGAGAATGTATATGAAATATGCATAAAGCTGAGTGGGAGTAGGGACTCTTCCTGGATTAATATGTGGATGACATATTCTTGTAAGGAAGTATTGGTAAGTTAAACTCACATGTGTAGTTGACATATTTTTGAGTGGGAGCTTAACAGGATTCATTTGTGTATGACACATTATGAATAAAGACCAAAAGCCAATAAATAAATAAATAAATGATGATTTATGGGAACATACGACATTAAAATCTAGGAGATTGAGATATGTCCTATGGGATTATGTTGGTGAATTCCTAAAAGGATTCTGAATGGTTCAGAATGTGAATTGATTTAGGAAGAGTCTTGAATAATTCAAAGTGGTTTAGTAAAGATCATTAAGTGTGAAAGTCCATGATTTAAAGAATAGGATGTTCAGACATCTACTATGTTGTGACGTAGGATTCTGAATTGAAATCATGATAAACACTCAACATAATTTGATCCATGTTCTTATTTGAAAGAACAAGTTTGGAAAAGATTAATGAATCATTGAACGGTGAGTTAGGATTGTCCACATTATCTAGAGAGATCTGTAGACATGTTTATGGATCTATAAAGACAACATACTTGAAGTACAAAGTGTTATACTGGAAAGGATATATGTTGAATTTAAGAAGATCGGAAATCTTTGCATTAAAGGATGCCTCGGGCACAGTTGAAGCATGGTGGCTAAAACATTGAAAATTGCATAGGGTGCATTTTGAATTGTAAATCTACATTTAATAACATAGTATGTAAACACTAGCATGTGTTGTATAAATTTTGGAGCTTTAATAAGAAGTTTCTCACAGAGCGTGTTCCAAATACTTACATGAGAAAGTCCCCTGAGACCTATCTAAAGTTAATGCCGGTATCTAGAACTTGAATAACCCCATTATGTTGCTAAAACATGGTACATGCACAAGAATTTATCATGGAGATGATAAAAGGTATTAGTGACATACAGGATGACATTAATAAGTTGCAAAGGATACACAAGGAATGAAGTGTTCGTTTCTTAGACTTAGAACTCTTCCATGCGCGAGGATAATCAGAAGCACCAAGGAGTGTGGTACTGATGATTGGATAACAAATGCAGCTAGTTTATTTGTACTCTAGTGCAAGTGGAAGACTGAAGGGAATAGGCCCTAGAGTCAAATATTATATGGCATATTACATGAAGTTTATGATTAAGTTTTATATCATGCTATAACTTTATTGATAGGGAAACATCAATAAACATGTGATATACAAACAAACAGTAGTTCTTGGTGAAACTCTAGTCACTCGTTCATTGGTCAACAGATGATCAAAGGTTTCCTGATCATGAAGGTGCCTTGGCCCCTAATTGACAATGAGGTCATTTCATTGGGAATGAGATAGTGAACATATGATAGTCGGAAACGTATCTATAATTTTTGATGCCCCATGCTTGATATATATCATTTGTCTTATGTTTTGTCTACACTTTGAGGTATTTTTATACACTTTCTGGAACTAACCTATTGACAAGATGCCACAGTGCCAGTTGCACGTTTTCTTCTGTTTTTGGTTCCAGAAAGGCAGAAAATCAATATTCTCGGAATTGGACGGGACAAAAGCCAAAGTCATTATTTTTCCTGGAGCAACACAGAACCATGAAGTAGAGCCGGAGGGGGGCCACAGGGTGGCCGCACCCCCTAGGCGCGGGCAAGCCTTGGAGGCGCACACAGGGGGTGTGGGCCCCCTGGACCCCCACCGACCTTGATTCCTGCGCCTATAAGAAGCCTCTGACCCAAAAACCCTAGGGCATCCTAGACACATCCACGAGAACCTCCACAACGCCGCCGCCATCGAAGGGGAGATTTGGGGGATAGAAAGTCTCTGTTCCGGCACCATGCCGGGACGGGGAAGTGCCCCCGGAGCCATCTCCATAGATCTCCACCACCATCTCCATCACCGTTGCTGATTCCCATGATGAGGAGGGAGTAGTTCTTCCTCGGGGCTAAGGGCTCTGCCGGTAGCTATGTGTTCATCTCTCTCTCTCTATGCATGATCTTGTGGTCATGAGCTTTGTAATCAAGTAGATCTACCTTTCTACTCAAGTGCTTCATTAGATCTCTGCTCTCCCCATGTGTGTGAAAGTGACAGCATGCACACCATGGTGGCACTTAGGCTTGAGTCTACATAAATACTCTTTGTGCTTTAATAGATCTATGATTTTCCCCACGTGTGTGAAAGTGACAGCGGGCATACCGTGTGTGGCACTTTGGCTAGATTGAATATTTGTTATGAGTTATATTTGGAGTTGGATGTCTCTATGAAATTGTGGTGTTTGTTGGAACCATCTAGCGCTCAAGGTGACAGTGTGGGGTTATCTAGATTGGGGAAGGCAGACTTTGAGGTGTGCTGTTATAGCCCTACCATGGATTAGAGTGTCCAACCGGAGAGTAGTTAAGAGTAGTATCATGAAGATAGGATATTTATATGAGAGAGTGTTACTAGTGAAAGTATGATCCCTAGGCCTTGTTTCTAAACATTGAAACACCATTTGCATCTAGATCGGATGCTTGTTTGCTTGCTTTACCTCACCGTCAAGCTATTTTCTGGCACCGTTACCACTTGTATTTCACTATCTCTTCGCCGAACTAGTGCACCTATACACCTGACAAGTGTATTGGGTGTGTTGGGGACACAAGAGACTTCTTGTATCTTGATTGCAGAGTTGCTTGAGAGGGAATACCTTTGTCCACTTCCTCCCCGAGTTCGATAAACCTTGGGTGATCCACTTAAGGGATACTTGCTGCTGTTCTACAAACCTCTGCACTTGGAGGCCCAAAAACTGTCTACAAGAATAGAAGTGCGTAGACATCAACATACCCTAGCTATAGCATCGTATCACGATCATGTCACAAAGTTCGGGCTATGATGTCTAGGAAACATAGTGACTCTTTCCTTAGACCGTGAGACCATATCAAATCACTGTCACCCGAGGATGCTTTGATGGAACATAACGTTACTCAGTGAAATGGTGATCATAAAGATGACGTTGGGTATTCAGAGGAACAGGTTGAGGAGACTGCGTCAAGAGTAGGATTTGTCCATCCACGTGGACAAAGATACTCTTGGGCCCACTCGGATAAGTTATATCCATAAGATGCGCAGTGTGTGACTAGGTCACGGGGATATCACTTATTGGATTGAGTAAAGAAGGTATTGTCTGTAACGGGGTTAAACACTAAAATGGGGATGTCACTTGATCAAAACCTCGGACAATACAGTAACACAGGGACAAAATGAATGAGACACAGTGTTTATGATTCAATGACAAATATCGTTGAGTACATAGGTGGTCATTATGTACATCCAGGTCCTGATGTTGATCATTGGTTATAGAGGAGTATTGTCCATGTCTGTAGTTGACATGGTTATACCCCATGGGTGGACAACGTTAGCATACCTGGTCCAGCCCAAAGGGAAGGCCCACGACAAGATACGTGGCCTGTGGAGATTTCGGGTGGCCCAAGCCCATGACGCCTTCGAATCCTTGGAGAACAAGACTAGAGCAGATAGAATTTCAAAGGGGCAAACCCTAATCTATAACCGACTCAACCTATGCTTGAGACCTGCCTATCTATATAAAGGCTAGGAGGGCATGGCGAGGAGGACAATCAACTCACCTCATATGCTCCTCACGCCAGATTGCATCTGTGCACCCCTGTAACCTTCGGTTCCGCCGTAATCAAGAGCAGACAAGCAGGAGTAGGGTTTTCCCTCCGGGGGCCTGAACCTGGGTAAACCTCGTGTCCCCGTGTTGCTTGTTTGGTAACCGTTCTGCGATCTCCAGCATCCCCATCTTCTCTAAAACCCAAGTCCATAACAATGGGCATTGATCAGAATAAACCTCGTCAATTGGTGCCGTCTGTGGGAACTGGGGGCGCTGATTGTGTGATCGTGACGGTCCTATCCAGGGTGATCTACAACTCGGCGGCGATGGAGAGCCATCTCCTCTTCGGCACCTTCGACTTCACTGTCCACTCGCCAGCCACCATGAAGGATTTTGAGCCCGTATGCGACGGGCTCGAGATTCTGTTCGGGAGCTTCTACTTCCAGGTGGGACAGGAAGGCACCCTCCACCTACCAGAGCGGGTGCCACCACCATCCATCAGGCCCTCTTTATGGGTCCCACCCATCGGTGTGCTAAGCACGTCGACGCTGATAGATGAGTCCTATGAAAATAGCAGCTGCAACTCAGATCTGTGCGACCCTCCATCAGACGAAGGAACCTACAGTTCCGGATCCGAAAGCTGCGGCAGCAGCGACCCAATCCGCGGGTGCTACCAATGCACCGTGGTTATCCATGGTGAATTGGAACTGCCACCAGGTTCGACCAACCCCAACCCACCACCCAATCCACCGCCCAACCCGTAGGCTGGGAATGGAGGGAATGGAGGAAACCCTTCCCTCTAGCCCAACAAAGGCGACGCTGCCGCATACCAGAGGATCAACCTCAACGAGGACGGCTAGCGCCAGACACGCGAAGCCGTGGCGGGCAACATGATCCTACCGTTGAATGCTTCAAGGGATCTGCTGATGGCGTACCACCTCCTCCTCATTGGCAAGCACAACCGGCAGGTAAAACTGCAGGAGGAACTCGACAAACGCAAGCAGGCAGCTTCGGGGTCTAGCGCGCGGCAAGCTGCGATCTCCACCGCTGGTGGCTCCAGTTCGCACGGCAACCATGCCAACAAACATCGCTCTCGCACAGAGCACATGGACCCCGCCGCATGACGTAAGGTCACCAAAACCCTCAACACGTCCTTCATGGAGATGGACATCAACGACAACGTCATACCGAAGATGCCGCATGTTGTGATCATGGCAGCCACCACGTACCTCGTGTCCCATCCACCTCTAGTGGGGGACCCGAAGAGTGCCATGCACAAGTCCGCGCTAGCCGGACTCGGACTCGTCGAAGCTGCGCTCCACGATGAAGCTCCCGCGGAGCCGAAGAAAAAGGCTGCGGTCAGATTCAACCACAACCCCACACCCTCATCCGATGGGATGAGCACGATCTACCTCGATGTCACAAAATCCCAAGGCGTCGCAGTAGCGACTACGACGCTCGAAACGACTTCGCCCAGCGCAAGGTCGACAAGGCACGCGCCAAACGCGCGTGCTCAACCGAATCCGACGAGGATAATGATGGAGAGCTGTGCGGAGCACGATGCTTCAGTAGATCCGTTTGGCGCACACGAATGCCGAAAAATTTCAAGGTCCCTTCAGACACTCCGAAGTTTGACGGCACACAGGACCCAAAGGCCTGGCTCAACGATCACCTCTCGTCCATCAAGCTACACGGCGGTAACAAAAACACCACGCTACAATGCCTTCAGCTGCAGCTGACAGGCGCAACTCGAATCTGGCTCAGCAGCATGTCCTTCGGATCCATCCGAAGCTAGGAAGAGCTGGCGTACAGTTCCATCTGAAACTTCAAGGGCACCAGCAAGAGGCCAGCCTCGATCGAGGAACTGTGTGCCTGCACCCAACGTACCGGCGAATCAATTCGCTCGTACATCCTGCGCTAGTCCAACATCAAGAACTCGGCCGCGCATATCTCCGAGGAAAGGACAATCGACGCCTTCAAGGATGGTGTCAAACGCTCGGACTTCAAGGAAGAACTTGGGCGCGTCAAGCCCAAGACGCTCGACCACCTCATGGACATCGCCAATAGGTGGGCAGATGGTGAGGATTCCCTCCACCGAATGAATTCGGATGATGAGAACGAATATGGCTGTAGGCGCGAACGCCGTAGCAAGCGAAGATCACGCGTCTACGACGACCGCGATGGAGTTGACATGGTTGCGGCTGGCTATGCCGATCGACGCAACGATGGCAACCGCAGCAGCGGAGGATACCGCGGAGGCAACTTCCGCGATGGAGGGCTCCCCACACAAACATGGTAGCGTCGCGACCATGACGACGAACCCTCGGCATATGACAAGTTGTCTGGTCCCTGCACCATCCACTTCTACATCGACAAGCAGGATGGCAAAAAGAAGGCTAGCCACATGCTCAAGGACTACCGCGAGTTCCAGAAACTCAGCGAGGGTCTCACCCAAATGCGACGCCAGATCGTGAACCCTGGGTTTGGGCACGCACCTGCACCAGGTGAGATTGCCCACGGAGCTCCTCCACCACCACCTGTGGGACCGTCAAATCCAGCAATTGCACCTGCACAAAACAACGGTACAGGAGGATACCCACCGCCAAAGGGGGCCCTGATGATCCAGAAGGGACGCCCTACAAACAGGGTGCAAAACAAGATCACCCGATAGGTCATCCTGGCCGTGATCGCTCCACCTGCTATCCCTGAGTACCTCAGTGGTTCAGAGTCCTACATCACATTCAATCGCTTAGATCACCCTCGCTAGATCCCTCGCCCAGATCATGCTGCCCTGGTGCTCGAGGCGCAGATCGGAGGATTCGAGATGAGCCGCGTCTTCATGGACGGCGGCAGCGGCATCAACCTGATGTTCACCAGAACCCTCGCAGCGATGCAGATCCTGCTGTGCAGCCTGGAACAATCCGACACAATGTTCCACGCCATAGTCCCAGGGAAGGGCATTTATCCCCTGGGAAAGATATGGCTCGACGTCATCTTCGGCAATCCCGAAAACTTCTGGTGCGAGCGGCTGGAGTTTGAAGTGGTGGACTGGCCATCACAGTACCACGCCATCCTTGGGCGCGTGGCGTTCGCAAGATATCTGGCAGTACCGCACTACGCGTACCTGCTGCTCAAGATGCTAGGGCCCAGGGGTGCCATCACAGTCCAGGGAAGCTTCACCCGATCGGACCACTGCGAGAGAGATTTCAATAGAATCTCCCAGTCATTCGGCATGCAGGAGGAGTTCACGAGGCTCCAAGAGGTGACACACAACGGGGCACCCCCAGTCGCCAGGCAAAACGCACCCGATATGTCGTTTGACTCTACGGTCAACACGAAAAACGTGCAGGTCCACCCAACGGATGCCTCCAAGACGGCGCTGATCGCCAATGACCTCAACCCTGCATAGGAAAGCGCGCTCGTCGAATTCCTCCATGAGAGCTGGGAAATCTTCGCCTGGTGTCCTGCGTACATGCCAGGAGTTCCCAGGGAATTCGCCGAGCACGCACTCAATGTGTTCCCCGATGCAAGGCTAGTCAAACAGTCGATCCGATGACTATCCGAACCGCAAGCCAAGGCAGTTGGAATCAAAGTCAACAGACTACTCGATTCCAACTTCATCCGAGAAATCAAGGAGAGTGAGTGGTTGGCCAATACTGTACTAGTCCCCAAAAAGGACACGGACATCCTGCGGATGTGCGTGGACTTCACGTCACTCAACAAGCACTTCCCGAAGGACCACTTCCCTCTTCCTCGGATCGATCAGATCATCGATTCGACTGGAGGATGCGAGAAACTCTCCTTCCTTGACGCCTACTCAGGCTACAATCAGATTTGGCTAAAGGTCGAAGTTCAGGAGAAAATGGCGTTCATCACGCCGTTCGGAGTGTTCTGCTACAATACCATGCCTTTCGGGCTAAAGAACGCATGTTCCACATACCAGAGGTGCATGCAGGCATTTCTGAAAAACCAGATCGGTCGCAACATCCAAGTCTATGTCGACGACATAGTCATCAAGACCAGGGAAGCCAAGACACTGATCGACGATCTCCGCAAAATGTTCGATAACCTTGATCACTACAAGATCAAGTTGAATCCAGAAAAGTGCGCCTTCAGTGTCCCATCTGGCCAACTACTCGGCTACTTCATCTCCCAATGAGGGATCGAGGCGAATCCAAAGAAAATCCGGGCCATACTAACCATGGAGAAGCCTAAGAACCTCAAAGGTGTCCAGTAGCTAGCTGGGCGCATCACGGCGCTGAGCAGATTCATCAGCCGCATGAGTGAGAAGGCCTTGTCCTTTTACCAGCTACTGCGCAAGACGGCCAAATTCGAGTGGACACTCGAAGCAGACGACGCATTCGAATCACTCAAGCGGCTACTCTCCACCTCGCCTGTCCTGGTCATGCCAAAGGAGCGAGAGCCTCTGCTGCTATACATCGCAGCCACGCACCAGGTGGTAAGCACCGTACTTGTGGTCGAACGACTCAAAGATGGCAAGACCCATGGGGTCCAACGCCCAATCTACTACCTCAGTGAGGTACTGACACCAACAAAGCAGAGGTACCCTCACTACCAGAAGCTTGCCTACAGCGTATTCATGATGGTTCGTCGGCTAAGCCACTACTTCCAGGAGCATCAGATAATGGTCGTCAATGAGGCGCCACTGTCCAACATCCTGAACAACCCCGAAGCCACGTGACGCGTAGCCTTATGGGGCATCGAGCTATCCCCTCTAGACATAGTCTATGAGCGGCGCAAGGCCATCAAATCCCAGGTCCTCCCTGACTTCCTAGTCCACTGGATGGAACTCCAGCTGCCGGACACTCCGGACATGACACAATCATGGACAATGCACTTCGACGGGTCCAAACGTGAGGCCGGAGCAGGAGCTGGTATCATACTGACATCCCCTCAGGGCGATAAGATGAAATACGTCCTTCGGATGAAATTCCAAGCCTCCAACAATAAGGACGAATATGAGGCCCTCATCCATGGAATGCGGATGGCCAAGATCTACGGCGCAACGCGCCTAATCATCTACGGTGACTCGAACCTTGTCGTCCAGCAGACGATGAATGAGTGCGATGCGCATATCGCCAACATGATCGCATACCGCGCGCTATACAACTCACTCGAAGGAGACTTCGACGGCTGCGAGCTTCGGCACGTTGGATGGGAAAGCAACGAGGAAGCTGATAGAGTCGCCAACATCAGCTCCACCTATGCACGGGTGCCCCCAGGTGTGTTCCTCGAACAAATCTGCGTACCTTCTATCAAAAGGAAATTCCCCAAGGGATCACTCGAAGAAGTAGAGCACTCGGGAGCTGCGCCACCCAAAGGACACGTGGGACCCGAAAATCTCGACACAGGCCGAGCTCGTCAGCCCGATGCAGGTCATGGCAATCGAAGACGTGGATGTAGCCGTACCTTCGGTACATGCTAAACAAGGAACTGCCCGACGACCCGACAGATGCCCGACACATATCTCGCCGGTCCAAAGCGTTCACCCTCCACAATGGCGAGTTGTACAAGCGCAGTATTTCGGGTGTACTCCAAAGGTGTGTCACCATCGGTGATGGCAAAACCATCCTCCAACACATCCACGAGGGCATCTACGGTCATCATGCAGGCAGCCGCACCCTCATCGCGAAAGCTTTACGAGCTGGATTCTATTGGCCAACGGCCATGAACGATGCTAAGGACATCGTTCGAAGGTGCAACGACAGCCAAAGGTTCGCGGACAAGCCACACGCACCAGGATTGGAGCTCAGGCCCATATCACTGGCCTGGCCCTTCGCCCAATGGGGCCTCAACATGATTGGCAAACAGCCCAAATCTTCGAAAGGAGGCCACGTCTACCTCCTGGTCGCAGTCGACAAGTTCACCAAGTGGATCGAAGCCATGCCCGTCACCAACCAAAGCGGCAAAACGACCGTCAAGTTCTTTGATTCCATAGTCTACAGGTTCGGCGTGCCTCACAGCATCATCATGGACAACGGCTCAAACTTCATCTCGAAGGAATTCCCGGACTTCTGCGAGGGCCTTGGCATCAACATATCATACGCCTCCATGGCGCACCCGCAGACCAACGGGCAGGTCGAAAAGGCCAACGGCCTCATAGGAGGTGGCATCAAGAAACGCCTGCTCAGCCCACTCGAACGGCTTGCGGGAGCCTGGGCAGAGGAGCTACCCTCCGTCCGCTGGAGCCTACGCACAATGCCAAACAGCGCAACTCGCTTCACACCTTTCTTCATGGTGCACGGAGCCGAAGCCATACTACCTGCCGAGGTACACCACAAGGCCCCACGGGTCGTCGCCTACAGCGAAGCCGAATCAACGGCCACACTCGAAGACGCCATCGACACACTCGACGAGGCACGCGACATCGCTGCAGCTCGCTCAGCGGTCTACCAGCAGAGCCTCTGCAACTACCATAGCCGTGGGTTGCGTCCAAGGTCCTTCATCGAAGGAGACCTCGTCCTACGACTCAAGCAAGAGCGGCCTAAAAAGCTCGAGTCACCCTGGGAAGGACCCTACATCGTCATAGAAGTCATCCCAGGCAACGCTTAGCGCCTCATGGACATCGTGTCAGGAGTCAAATACTCCAACCCCTGGAACGTCGCACGTCTGCGATGCTTCTACCCCTAGTTACCCATTTACATTCAATAAGGCTACTCAGCCAAGGCTACTTAGCCAAACAATGTACATCCTCGTTACGATATGAATAAAAGCTAAGTTCCTTGGCCAAAAATTCCTTTCCTTACTTTTCGCTATAACATGCTCAGGGGCTACACCTCACCTCACGACTTCGTCGACTAAGAACAAAAGCATACAACCTAAGTAGCTGACCACGTCAGGCTGCTAACGAAAAGTACATGCACATAACAAAGCACAACGTGCGAATACAAATAAATTTTACAAAGGGAACAACAAGCCCACTTGAATACATACACATTTTACATCAATCTATTTTATTTACAGGTCCTACCTATTCTGGAGTATTACACTCGCCCGCTGCTCGAACAGATCAACAATTTCTTCGGCATACTGCCTTACAGCCGCATAATGTGGGCGCATATCCCAAAGACTACCATCTGGCCGAAGGGGTGGCCCATTCGCCACCGCCGCGAGATCGACATCACGACGATGCAGTCGAACAAGGGAAAGAGAGGCCTTCACCCCAGCAACCAGCTAACGCTGCACCAATTCCTTGATGTGACCCATGTCCCGAAACTTCGCCAGCAGGCTCCAAAGGTTGGAAGGTGCCTCATCTAGGGGAAACATGACGGCCCAGATGGACACCAGGGAAATCCTCGCCTACCTCAGCACTCGAGAGACCTGATGCGCGCGATCTTGCACCATCGCAAGGACGATGGCCTGATTGCGGTCCATCCAGAAGAAGCCGCCAGCCTCCAAGTCCTGTTGGGTCAGGCAATTCATACGAATAGCAACGCGCTCCTTCTCCTCCTTCGGAACGAGATTTGCTCCTGCACCAAACACAAGAAGAAGACGACACATAAGAAAGGCGCATCCGAAAAGAACAACAGTTCAAGGGGATTTACAATGAAGCTGCTCGCTGATCGTCCGCAGCTCCCCCATCAAATATTCCTCCCTAGTAGTGGCTCGCTCAGCCTTCGACTTCCACACGTCCGCATGGCCTCAAATGCCAATAATATCCTTCTCTAGGCTACAGACGTGGTCGCGAAGAAAAACAAGTTGCGACGCATCATCCAACGATGGGCGTGGCTCAGGAGCAGCCGAAGTATCTACAGGCATCTAACCCGAAGGACCCTAAAGGCACACAAGTAAGGAAATAAACATCACAAACATCGCTGGTGGGAGATCGAAACATAACTTATATACATAAAGGCCACCCCGTGGCATAAGTCAAGATTGTTCATCAACAAAAGCATACATTTTCAAAAGGAAGATGATATACTATCCTAAACTACAAGAACAGAGCCTAGGCACCCGCATCCGGAGTGGACTCAGAGCCAGACTACGTGCTCTTGACCTCCTCCTGATGCTTCACCGCGTACTCCACCAGCAGGTCAATGAGCTTCGGCCCATGACGCTTACAGCGGGAGGCGAAGAGAGCGAAAGCTACCTCTGAGCCATCGGCAGCAGTTGGCATCTGGGAGGTGATGTGCGGCAGGTCCAGATCCACTCTGGATGCCATGGCCATGGCTAACCCCATCGAGGCTCCAAGGCCCTTTTGCTTGTTCTTGTAGGCCGCCGGAGTGTCCTCCGACAAGGCATCCACCAGCGCGTCGACATCCTCAAGAGCAGCGCCCTTGGGGACGATCTCCTTGTAGAAGCGTCAGAGCATCCCCCTTGGCCTTCGCCAAGGCGCCAGCAGCAGTACTACAGCGGTCTTCAATCGCTGGGGTGGAATCATCCAGAGCATTTCCGTGCTCCAGCACACCATGATCAAACGCGATGCTTGACGCATCTAAAGACAATGAAGAAAAGACCCAAATAAGAACAGGGCAAGGAACAGCCGAAAAAGTACAAGACCTGGGTAAGTACAAGATACTCACCGGAAAAAGCCTTGGTTGCAGCCATCAGCCTATTGGCCATCTCCCTCTCACAAGTAGCAGACGTAGCAGCAAGCTGCTCCTCGCAACCAGCAGACTCCTTCCGCAGGCGCTCCTGAGCTTCGGCAGCGTCAGCTACCTCCTTCTGTAGGCGCTCCTTCGCCTCCGCGGCATCCACAGCTTTCTTCTCCGCGTGACCAAGGCTCTTTTCAAGAGCGTCCAGCCAACGGAGAGCCGCATTATTTTCATCTAGAAACATCGAGAATAAAGGATCAACAGAAGCAAAGACAAAGGGGACAGTTGAAGCAAGCAAAGGATGATCAAACCACGCACCTTGCAGCTGCCGCATGTTGGCCTCCAGCACCAAATGCTGCTAGATAAGGAGATTAGCGCTATGCACGAAGGGATGCAAAAACAAAAACACAATCAAGA
The DNA here is from genome assembly GCA_916181665.1 of Avena sativa. Lineage (NCBI taxonomy): Eukaryota > Viridiplantae > Streptophyta > Magnoliopsida > Poales > Poaceae > Avena > Avena sativa. The sequence goes on from OV702296.1 coordinate 229,130,310, forward strand.
ATCAGAAAGGGCTCGGGGGGCTACGCCCCACAAGAGCGAAACTTGACTAGCAGACCATCCGAAAAAGGGCTCGGGGGCTCCCCCCTAAAGGACAAAGGAACAAACAACTTATGTGCTCAGGCGGTGACTCCGAAGTTCCGCGCGCAGTCTTCTGAATCATAACTACCCGAGCCTCTCGCTTGGAGGGGTTTGGCTCGTCGTCCTCACAGTCGGCCACCACCTGAGAGGGATGAACTGTAGGCTTCAACTCCCCTACGGCCTCTTGAGTGCCCTCACTAAGAGAACCCTCAGAGGAGTGGCTGCAAAGAAAAGATTGATCAAGACACAAAGAAACATTGCACACGCAAAATAACATAACAAAAAGCATCTGAAACTACTTACGAATCAATGTCTGACAAGTTGAAGACCTGTGCTGTCTTCTCCTTCTTCTTCTTCTTGGCAGGCGGCTGCGGTGCCATCGCCCGAAGCGGCACAGGAGGGAAGGGTGCAGCCGAGGCACCTTCATCCTCATCATGCCGCTCCAAGAAGGAAGGGCCCCGGGGATTCGGCGGGGTCGATGCATTCGAAGACTCGCTCCGAGAGCACTTCCGAGTCTGCCCCTCGCTCGGATCAGCGGCTTCTTGGGTTGGAGATTGCGCTGGCGGAAGTTCGAACTCAGAGTCCACAACCTCGTTGTCAGGTGCAATCGGATATTTTTAAGGCAGTGGAGGCATCATGCCAGCTACCTTGAGCTCCTACAAACCAAAGAAGACAAAGAACGTGATTAGCAACGCTATTCATATGTAAACATCACTCGTAAAAAGGCGCAACGTGCATGACGCAGTTCTACAACTGAGGAACTGGATTCGAAGAACTAAAGGGGGAGGTCAAGGACTTCTTCGGGAGGTTCTCATAAGCCTTGAACTTCAACAGTGGCCGAAGAGCCCTATCGAGGTCGCCCCTGGACAGCTCCTCGGCCGAAACCCTCATTGGGTCGTTGCGGCCAGTGTAAACAAACATTGGATGCGCCCTCACTTGGAGCAGCTGGACCCGACGTTTGAGGAAGGTGCGGATGATATCCACACCATTGACCTCCTTCTCAACAACGATCTGGAGCGCCTCCACCCGACGGTAGAGCTCCTCCACTTCTGCCACCTCGCCCTCCAAGACGTGGTTCTTCCAGGATCTTTTCGGAAGGATTTCCTGGGAGGAGTCGAAGGGATCAAGGCCAAACTCTTGTCCATCCACTATGGAGTCGCGGATATAAAACCACTTCTTTCTCCAGTACTGGACGGACTCACACATAGAAAAGGAAAAGAAAAGAATAGAAGAACGGATGGAAATGATGCAGCCGCCAAGCGGATAGACTCCGCCGGTGCCAGACTGCCTCTTCACGGAATAGAGCTTCCGGAAGAGGCCTGTGGACTGATACCGAGCCAGCACTCACAGAGTGTGATGAAACAAGCGATGTGGAGGAGAGAATTGGGGGAAAGATGATGAAGTTGGATGTTGTAGAAGAAAAGAAGTCCACGAAGAAAATCATGGACAGGGACTGAGATACCTCGAAGAACAAAGGCGACGAACATCACCCGAAACCCTATGGGTGGACGGGGAGTTACCTCATCACCAGGAAGCTTGACATCCTCCTTGTTCTGCGGGATCAGACCCACATCGTGCAGCTTGCGCAGGTCACCGTCACGCGCCTCCGTACGCCTCCACCCACCATCAGTGCTGTGGGCGGCGGTGGCACCCTTCTTGCCACCACCGGCGGCACTCGATCCGGCTCCAGCAGCGCTCTTCCTTGACTTGCCCATCGTGCAGCGGTGAGTGCGGCAACGAGCGCGGAGAAATGACGAAGGAAATGATCTGAGAACATCCAGTGCGCAAGAACGAGAGAGGTGGTGCTCGAGAAAATGGAGGCAATGGTGAAAGCAAATGGCAAGGGTGAAACAAAATCACTGTTTCCCCACGATATAAAAGATGAGGACGACGAACAAGAACCGTTCATCCAGAAGCCGTAACGTCCAATGCAAATCCAACCGAACACGTGTCAACACAGCAATGAATCGTCACCAGCACGTCGTACACTATGCACGGAAACCGAGAATACACCATAATTCTTGCCACGTCGTGCATGACTAGTCAACTCCAAGTCAGAAAGTGGGACCCACGTTTGTCCTGTCACGTCATCTGCGGTGACGCAGACGGTTGAGATCACCGTTCGTCAGCACTGACGTCATCAAGCACCAACCTAGCAACGGTTGGAAACCTTCGACTGATGAATCAAGTACTTACTCGAATCTATGATTCGAGCAACTACTCGGGGCTACTCCTATCAGGAGCGCTGGTCGTGCACCTGAAACATGATCAAGGTATTACATTACTAACCATTCTTCGAGTTCTGCGTCGAGTCTATGACTCCACTAAGGACTCGGGGGCTACTCCCATAGGGAGGATTGTTCAAAGCATCCAAAAAATTGTGTCCTTCGGACCTAAAGTTAAAAATAGCTGAACTAAATTCCCTGCTCGAGTCTACGACTCGAACAGACACTCGGGGGCTACTCCCATAGGGAGCGCCGACCGTGCACCCTATGATTTCTTCGACTGCGATCCTTCGGATCAAAATATAAACTTCTTCTGGCAACTTTTCCCAAATCAATGCTAAGTGAGAAGCAATCTCCTTGGCCACCTGAAACACCTCTGTGGTGATAACATTTCAGATGTTGCGTCTGCGACACAAGGATAAGACCTATAGATACCATCTGATGGCCTGGTAACGCACCTGACTATGCTCTGCTAGTAAAAAACAGTGCCAACAGGCGCGATGAAAAATCCTGACGGACGCGTTGGCTATATAACTTGAAAAATCACTGGGATTTGACTCCAATAAGACCTCAACGGCTTGAGTCGAATTACACCAGCATTCGTTCCAGATTCGAGTCCGGGGACTTGAGTCTGAAGAAGATCGTGTTGCTCTATCCTTTGACAGTTAACTGGCCCTGATCCGTCAGGAGAGTCAGGCACATGCATCAACAATCCCTAGGAATTAAAATATTTTTTCTTACAAACAGGTCAAACTTGCACCCAAAAGATTGAAAGAGTCCTCAGTTGAATCTACGATTCGACTGAACACTCGGGGGTACTGACATGGTTATAGCCCACGGGTGGACAACGTTAGCATACCTGGTCCAGCCCAAAGGGAAGGCCCACGACAAGATACGCGGTCTGTGGAGATTTCGGATGGCCCAAGCCCATGACGCCTTCAAATCCTTGGAGAACAAGACTAGGGTAGATAGAATTTCAAAGGGGCAAACCCTAATCTGTAACTGACTCAACCTACGCCCGAGACATGACTATCTATATAAAGTCTAGGAGGGCACGACGAGGAGTACAATCAACTCACCTCATACGAACCTCATGAAGGGTTTTACAGCATAGTAAATCAAAATTTTCTACGGATGCGAACGAGAAAAGCCAAGATCTAATCTAGGAGATGCAAACAACGAGGGGGGATAGATGAGATCTTCATACCCTTGAAGATTCGCACAGCGGAATGTTCAACGGAACGTGGTTGATGTAGTCGTACAAGCCTTCTCCTCCTCGTGATCCAATTCGATCCAACACCGCAAGTGGCGATGCCTCCGAGAGATGCACACGTACGGCACCTCAACGTCTCCTCCTTCCTCGGTCCAGCAAGTGGGGTGGAGAGATAGGTTGGATCTACAACACGACGGTGTGGTGCAAACGGTGGAGAGTTTCTGCGGCAGGGCTTCGCCTACGCGCAGTCGGGAGGGAGAGAGAAAGGAGGGCAGCAGGGCGGCTAGGGCTTGAGGAGGTGTGTGGGGAGGGTGAGCCCTCTGCCCTCTTTATATAGAGGGGTGGGCGGCTGCCCCTTGCCCCTCCTCCAAGCCTAGGGCTGGCGGCCAAGAGGGAGGAGTAGGGGGGCAAGTCCCCCCCTTCTAGAAGCTCTCCCTAGGGTTTCCCCTAGGGCTTGGCCGGATGGGCCTATGGGGCCTTGTGCTCCTGGCCCAATGCGGCCAGGGCACTACCTCGTAGGCCCACGCCCCCTCCCGACAAGTGGGGCCACGTTGGTCCCACTCCGGAAGGTTCTAGAAGCTTCTGGTACAATACCGAACAATCCGAAACAATTCTGAACTCCAAAAACTGCTTTGCCTTATATGAATCTTATTCTCTGGACCATTCCGGAACCTCTCGTGACGTCCTGGATCTCATCCGAGACTCCGAACAAAAACTCATAAACCAATTATCCATTCTATCCTAGCATCGAGACACGTTAAGTGTGTGACCCTTCGGGTTCGAGAATATGCAGACATGATCTTCTATCAATAATCAACAGCGGGGTCTGGAAACCCATATTGACTCCCACATACTCATCGATGATCATATCGGATGAACCACGATGCCAGGATTCAATCAATCCCATATATATATTCCCTTTGTCACGCGATATTTTACTTGCCCGAGATTCGATCGTCGGCATCGGCATACCTAGTTCAATCTCGTTCACAGCAAGTACTTTACTCGTTCTGTAATCCGATATCACTTTGTGATTAACTCCTTAACCACATGCTTGCAAGCGGTGTTGATATCGATTACCGAGTGGGCCCGAAGTATATCTCTCCGACTTGGGAGGGACAAATCCCATCTCGATACATACAACCCAACAGTTACTTTCCGATCACCTAAGAGACACCTTTATGATCACCCTCTCATAGGATGACGTTTGATGACCTCAAAGCTTTCTTCCGATACCAGGGAGTTGCATTATCTCATGGTCTAAGGAATACAATATTTGACATAAGAAAAAGCTTCACAAAGATAAACACGATGACACGATCTAATTGCTCTGCTTAGTTTGGGTCTGTCCATCATATCATTCTCACAATGATATGATCTCATTATTAATTGACAACCCATGTCTATGGTTAGGAAACCTTAACCATCATTAATCAATGAGCTAGTCCATAGAGGCGTACTAGGGACACGGTGTTGTTCACAAACCACACAAGTATTAAAGTTTCCGCTTAATACAATTCTAGCATGGAATATAAACTTTATCACGAACAGGAATTATAATAATAACATCTTTATTATTGCCTCTAGGGCATAATTCCAACAGTCTCCCACTTGCACTAGAGCCAATAATCTAGTTTACATCTGGCAACAATCTAACACCCATGGCACTAAGGTGCTGATCATGTTTTTCTCGTGGAAGAGGTTTAGTCAATGGGTCTGCGACATTCAGATCTGTATGTACTTTGCTAATCTTCAGATCTCCATATGTTATATAATCTCGGATTATATGAAACTTGCGGTTGATATGCTTGGTCTTTGGATGATATCTTGGTTCCTTAGCTAGTGCTATGGCGCCAGTGTTGTCACACAATATCTCTAGTGGGTCCAAGGCACTTGGAACCACACCAAGCTCAGTGATGAAGTTCCTGATCCAAACTCCTTCACTTGACGCTTCTGCAGCAGCCATGTATTCCGCTTCTACTGTAGATCCCGCGATCACGCTTTACTTGTAGCTTCTCCAGCTCATAGCTCCTCCATTCAAAATATAAACGTATCCTGTCTGAGATTTAGAATCATCCTTGTCGGTGTCGAAACTAGCGTCGACGTAACCCTTTACGACGAGCTGTTCATCACCTCCATAGACTAAGAACATTTCTTTAGTCCTATTTAAATACTTTAGGATATTCTTCACGGCTGTCCAGTGTTCCACTCCTGGATCACTTTGGTATCTGCTCGTCAAACTAAGAGCATTGGGCACATCCGGTCTAGTACACAGCATGGCATACATGATAGAACCTATGGCCGAGGCATAAGGCACTTTGCTCATAGCTTCTCTATCATTTACCGTAGCTGGACACTAAGCCTTGCTCAATATCTTACCTGACAACATATGAACCTTTCTTTGCCTTATCCATTCTGAACCTTTTCAGAACTTTGTCTAGGTATGTACTCTGGCTTATAGCTATTAGGCGTCTTTGTCTATCTCTATAGATTTTGATGCCTAATATATAAGCAGCTTCCCCTAGGTCTTTCATTGAAAAAAAATTGTTCAAATAACTCTTCACATCGTTAAGCATATCAATGTCATTTCCAATAATCAATATGTCATCCACATATAGTACCAGAAATGTCACTGAGCTCCCACTCACTTTCTTGTAGATACAAGCTTCGTAGCAATTTGGAACAAATCCAAAGCTCTTGATCACTTGATCAAAACGAAGGTTCCAACTCCGAGATGCTTGCTTCAGTCCATAAATGGAATGCTGAAGTTTGCACACTTTATCAGCATCCTTAGGATCGACAAAACCTTTGGGTTGCATCATATACAACTCTTCATCAATGTTGCCATTGAGGAACGCAGTCTTGACATCCATCTGCCATATTTCATAATCATGAAACGCAGCAATTGCTAATAAAATCCGAATGGACTTAAACATCGCTATGGGAGAGAAAGTCTCATTGTAGTCAACACCTTGAACTTGTCGAAAACCTTTCGCGACAAGCTGTGCTTTATAGACAGTAACATTACCATCCACGTCCGTTTTCCTTTTGAATATCCATTTGCACTCAACGGCCTTTCGGTCGCTAGGAGGGTCCACCAAAGTCCATACTTGGTTTTCACTCATGGATCCCAATTCGGATTTCATGGCCTCTAGCCATTTCTCAGAGTCTAGGCTCATCATCGCTTCCTCATAGTTCGCAGGTTCACTGTCGTCTACTAACAAGACAGTTAAGACAGGGTTGCCGTACCACTCAGGAGAGGCACGTGACCTTGTCGACCTGCGACGTTCAGTAGTAGCATCGTCCGAAGCTTCATGATCCTTGTCATTTGCTTTCTCTATTGTTGGTGCAGACGGCACTAGAACAATTTCAGGTGCTGCGCTACTCTCCAACTCAAGAGAAGGTTCAATAACCTCGTCTAGATCTACTTTCCTCCCACTCACTTCTTTCGAGAGAAACTCCTTCTCAAGAAAGGATCCGTTCATTGCAACAAACACTTTGCCTTCGGATCTGTGATAGAAGGTATACTCAATCGTTTCCTTAGGGTATCCTATGAAGAAGCATTTCTCCGCTTTGGGTTCGAGCTTGTCCGGCATCAACTTCTTGACGTAAGCTTCGCATCCCCAAACTTTAAGAAACGACAACTTAGGTTTAGCACCAAACCACAGTTCATACGGTGTCGTCTCAACGGATTTAGATGGTTCCCTATTTAAAGTGAATGCATCGGTTTCTAATGCATAACCCCAAAATGATAACGGAAAATCTGTAAGAGACATCATTGATCGCACCATATCTAATAGAGTTCGATTTAGGCGTTCAGACACACCATTGCGCTGTGGTGATCCGGGTGGCGTGAGTTGCGAAACAATTCCGCTTGCTTTAAGATGTGTGAGAAAATCATAACTCAAATATTCACCTCCACGATCGGATCGCGGGAATTTAATTTTTCTGTTACGATGGTTTTCCACTTCATTCTGAAATTCCTTGAACTTTTAAAATGTTTCAGATTTATGTTTCATCAAATAGATATACCCATATCTATTTAAGTCATCGGTAAAAGTGAGAAAATAGCGATATCCACCGCGCCTCGAAACACTCATCGGTCCGCATACATCGGTATGTATGATTTCCAACAAGTCCATTGCTCGCTCCATCATACCGTAGAATGGGGTTTTGATCATCTTGCCCATGAGGCACGGTTCGCACGTGTCAAATGATTCAAAATCAAGAGACTCCAAAAGTCCATCAGAATGGAGTTTCTTCATGTGTTTTACACCAATATGACCTAGACGACAGTGCCACAAATAAGTAGAATTATCACTATCTACTTTGCATCTCTTAGCCTCAATGTTATGGATGTGTGTTTCATCGCTTTCGAGATTCAAAAGAAATAAACCATTCATAGCAGGTGCATGACCATAAAATATGTTACTCATATAAATAGAACAACCATTATTCTCCGATTTAAATGAATAACCGTCTTGCAATAAACACGATCTAGATATGATGTTCATGCTCAACGCAGGCACATAATAACATTTATTGAGGTTTAAAACTAATCCCGAAGGTAAAACTAAGGAGAGCGTGCCGACAGCCATCACATCAACTCTTGATCCATTGCCAACGCACATCGTCACCTCATCCCTCGCTAGCCGCCGTCTATTCCGCAGCTCCTGTTTCGAGTTACAAATATTAGCAACTGAACCAATATCAAATATCCAGGCACTACAACGAGGGCTAGTAAGGAAAACATCAATAACATGTATATCAAATATACCTTTGATGGTGCCAGCCTTCTTGTCCGCTAAGTACTTTGGACAGTTACGCTTCCAGTGACCCTTGTCCTTGCAATAGGAGCACTCAGTGTCCGGCTTAGGTCCAGACTTGAGCTTCTTCTCAGCAGGGGCAACGCGCTTGCTGCTACCTTTCTTGAAGGGATTCTTTGCACCCTTACCTTTCTTAAAGTTGGGGGGCTTGTTGACCATCAACACATGATTATCTTTCTTGATGTCCACCTCCGCAGCTTTCAGCTTAGCGAAGAGCTTAGTGATCGTATTAGTGGAACCAATTTGATTATGAGTAACTACAAAACCTTTGTAGCTAGGAGGGAGTGATTGCAGAACTCTGTCAATCTTGAGCTCCTCTGGAATCTTGCAGTCCAGTTGCTCAAGGCGTTGAGTGTAGCCTGACATTTTAATGGCGTGCTCACTAACGGAACTCCCTTCCTCCATCCTGCAGTTAAAGAATTTCTCAGAGATCTCATATCTCTCAGAACGGGCCTGAGTCTGAAACATAGTTTTCAGTTCCTCAAGAATCTCAAAGGGCCCGGGGAAATCCTTTAAACGATTTTGAAGGTCCGATTCCATAGCAAACAACATGGTGCTCTTAATCACACCATAATCATCTTTGCACGACTGATAAACAGCTTTCTCATCAGCCGGCGCATCTACAGCAGGGGCGTCACCTAGCGCTTTCTCAAGGACATATTCCTTTTGTCCGCCAGCGAGAATGATTCTCAAATTGCGGAACCAGTTGGTGAAGTTAGACCCATTGTTCTTAAGCTTTTCTTTCTCAGCAAAAACGTTGAAGTTGAAGTTGGACTTAGCCATTTGATCTAAAAAATTTGCAAGTACAGTTTAGACTATGCTCATGATAACTAGTTCAACTTAATCAAATTACTAGATGAACTCCCACTAAATTCAACATCCCTCAAGTTGTTTAGTGAACATGATCCAAATTCACCACACCTAATCTGATCTTCACGAGAAGATATGTGGTTTCAATGGTGGACAACAAAGTGTCGATCATATCATTCATATGACTCATGCTTAACCTTTCGGTTCGTGTGTTTCGAGGCCATGTATGTACATGCTAGGCTCGTCAAGTCAAACCCAAGTATTTCCGCATGTGCAAAAACTGGCTTGCACCCGTTGTATGTGAACATAGAGTTTATAGCACCCGATCATCAGGTGATGCTTGAACACGATGAACTTTCTCAACGATGTATACATGGGGAGAACATAGTTTTATCTTGATCTTTAAGTGAGGAATCATCTTATAATGCTACCGTCGCGATCTAAGCATAATAAGATACATAAAAGGATAAACATCACATGCATATAATTTTATGTGACATGGTATAGCCAATCTCCGCGCAATGATCTCCATCTTGTGCGTGCCAGCATGATCTCCATCGCTCCACCATGATTGCCTCCACCACGAATAGCAACTACAACTATTGCTAACTACTTAGCGATAAAGCAAAGCTATTACATGGCGTATAAGAAGTTGACACACATGTCATACACAATTATAAAGACAACCATATGGATCCTGCCGGTTGTGTACTCATCGACATGCAAGTCGTGAAACATTACAAAACATGATCATTGCATACAACATACACATCACATATTGGGCCATACCATATCACAGAAACACTCCCTGCAAAAACAAGTTAGACACCTCTACTTTGTTGTTGCATGTTTTACGTGGCTTATGGGAGTAACAAGCTAAGAACGATTCTTACCTACGGAAAGCCACAATAGTGATATTATGGTTGCCAAACTCCGGTGTAAATCCCATGACAACTATAGTGAGAGAAACTGGCATCCACCAGCCGCATGTGTGGAACAAGCCACACGTCAAGTGCGGAGCCGGTCTCGCGAACGAGGTTGCGTAAAGTTGGCCTGGACCGCTTCGATCTCACTATCCCGCATCATAAGAAGTACACAAACAAGACGCTTGCAACAGAAAACATCAACGCCCGCAACAAGCATGTTGCGTTCTTCTTGTGAAACACATCTACGCATAGATCTAGCTCTGATACCACTGAAGGGTTTCGCAGCATAGTAAATCAAAATTTTCTACGGATGCGAACGGGAAAAGCCAAGATCTAATCTAGGAGATGCAAACAACAAGGGGGGATAGATGAGATCTTCATACCCTTGAAGATTCGCACAGCGGAACGTTCTACGGAACGTGGTTGATGTAGTCGTACTAGCCTTCTCCTTCTCGCGATCCAATCCGATCCAACACCGCAAGTGGCGATGCCTCCGAGAGATGCACACGTACGGCACCTCGATGTCTCCTCCTTCCTCGGTACAGCAAGTGGGGTGGAGAGATAGGTTGGATCTACAACACGACGGCGTGGTGCAAACGGTGGAGAGTTTCTGCGGCAGGGCTTCGCCTACGCGCAGTCGGGAGGGAGAGAGAAAGGAGGGCAGCAGGGCGGCTAGGGCTTGAGGAGGTGTGTGGGGAGGGTGCGCCCCCTGCCCTCTTTATATAGAGGGGTGGGCGGCTGCCCCTTGCCCCTCCTCCAGGCCTAGGGCCGGCGGCCAAGAGGAAGGAGTGGGGGGCAAGTTTCCCCCCTTCTAGAAGCTCTCCCTAGGGTTTCCCCTAGGGCTTCGCCGGCTGGGCCTATGGGGCCTTGTGCCCCTGGGCCAATGCGGCCAGGGCACTCCCTCGTAGGCCCACTCCCCCTCCCGACAAGAGGGGCCACGTTTGTCCCACTCCGGAAGGTTCTAGAAGCTGCCGGTACAATACCGAACAATCCGAAACAATTCCGAACTCCAAAAACTGTTTTGCCTTATATAAATCTTATTCTTCGAACCATTCCGGAACCTCTCGTGACGTCCTGGATCTCATACAAGACTCCGAACAAAAACTCATAAACCAATTATCCATTCTATCCTAGCGTTGAGACACGTTAAGTGTGTGACCCTTCGGGTTCGAGAATATGCAGACATGATCTTCTATCAATAATCAACAGCGGGGTCTGGAAACCCATATTGACTCCCACATACTCATCGATGATCATATCGGATGAACCACGATGCCAGGATTCAATCAATCCCATATATATTCCCTTCGTCACGCGATATTTTACTTGCCCGAGATTCGATCATCGACATCGGCATACCTAGTTCAATCTCGTTCACAACAAGTACTTTACTCATTCCGTAATCCGATATCACTTTGTGATTAACTCCTTAACCACATGCTTGCAAGCGGTGTTGATATCGATTACCGAGTGGGCCTGAAGTATATCTCTCCGACTTGGGAGGGACAAATCCCATCTCGATACATACAACCCAACAGGTACTTTCCTATCACCTGAGAGACACCTTTATGATCACCCTCTCATAGGATGACGTTTGATGACCTCAAAGCTTTCTTTCGATACCAGGGAGTTGCATTATCTCATGGTCTAAGGAATACAATATTTGACATAAGAAAAAGCTTCGCAAAGATGAACACGATGACACGATCTAATTGCTCTGCTTAGTTTGGGTCTGTCCATCATATCATTCTCCCAATGATATGATCTCATTATTAATTGACAAACCATGTCTATGGTTAGGAAACCTTAACCATCATTAATCAATGAGCTAGTCCATAGAGGCGTACTAGGGACACAGTGTTGTTCACAAACCACACAAGTATTAAAGTTTCTGCTTAATACAATTCTAGCATGGAATATAAACTTTATCACGAACAAGAATTATAATAATAACATCTTTATTATTGCCTCTAGGGCATAATGCCAACACCTCACGCCAGATTTCATCTACGCACCCCTGTAACCTTTGGTTCTGCCGTAATCAAGAGCAGACAAGCAGGAGTAGGGTTATCCCTCCGGGGGCCTGAACCTGGGTAAACCTCGTGTCCCTGTGTTGCTTGTTTGCTAACCATTCCGCGATCTCCAGCATCACCATCTTCTCCAAAACCCAAGTCCATAACAATGGGCATTGATGAGATTAAACCTCGTTAGTAGTATTCTCGAACTGTTGGGTAGCACGCTTAAGGGCTTGACGAATCTTGGATATCGTTAATGGCTAGTAGAGACCAGAAAAGTTCTGGGAAGATCTGAAGGTGTTCGGAGAAAAAATAATGAAAAGGACCGGAAAAGGGTTTTCAGATAAATGGTCATTTAAATATGTTTATTATATGTTAATTATGAAATAATATGTTGTAAAGGAATATTTAAATAAAAATTTATGATAGGTGTCCTAAAAGTTAGGCAAAATTCTAGAGGGGTATTACCTAAAAAGAAATGTACAGAAAATAGGCAAAGGCGTTGTTTTTGAAACAGCCCACGTGGCTAGCGGATAGTCCGCGTTGCACGTGGGCGGTAGGCTGTGTGCGTCGCGTGCTGCAGCAGCTGTTGCTGCTAGCAGGCCATGCTAGACCGGCCCTGATGGGGTTCGTAGCATGGAAAACAAAAAATTTCTACAACATACAGACAAACAAGCCAAGATCTATCTATTAGATTGTAGCAATGAGTCGATAGAGGAACTCACGCTCGAAGATTCCAAAGCGGTTGACGAGAGCAGATTCTCGTGGGTGATGTAGTCGTACTCTTGCCGATCTCAGGATCGCGTAGATGATCCTTCCGGCGCTGCGTTCCAGCAGCGCTTCCGCAGTCGGTCACATGTTCGGTACTCGATGAAGACCTTCCTCTCCCTTGTTCTAGCAGGCAGCGGAGGTTGTAGCACTCTCCTCGTGATTCCGGCAGCACGACGTCGTGGTACCTAAAGTAGAGGGGATATCTCGCAGGGCTTCGCCTTAAGCCGGAGCGAGTATGGTGGACTATGAGAGAGGCCTTGGTGATCTAGGGTTTAGTGGGCACAAAGGGGCGGAGCTTGGCCAGCGGCTAGGGATTGGGGAATTCCCAAGTCGGCGGCTAGGAGAAACCCTAGGTGCGGCGGCGACTTGGAGGTGGCCGACTGCTAGGGTTAGGGTTTTGGGGTGTGTTGGGTGTAAGGGAAAGGGGCAGCCCTGCCCCTCCTTTTATAGGTGGGAGGGCGCGGCTTGGGAGGAGGGAGTCCTCCCCCAAGTCGGCCTCCTTGGCCGGCGGGTGGACGGAGAGGAACTCCTCCCCAAGTAGGTTTCCTACTCTCCCTCCACCAAGCAAACTTGCCGTTTGACTTTTTCAAATTGGTGTTTGACTTTCAAACTAGGATTTGATTTCTCCCTTTATTTTGCCCAGCCATGTTACCTAGTACATGATGCAACCATTCCATATTGTCATGACACATTCATGTACCCTTCCCCTCCGGAGTGCCGGACCTTCCGCACCCTTCTAGAACATTCTCGGTGAAAACACCGGAATCATTCCCCAACTCCGAAACATGACTTTCCTTATATGAATCTTATTCTCCAGACCATTCCGGATCTCATCGTGATATCCCGGATCCCATCCGAGACTCTGAACAACATTCGGTCTCTTACTCATCATTCCATAACTACTAAAAAATATTGAATCCTTAAGTGTGTCTCCCTATGGTTCGTGAATTATGCGGACATGATCGAGACACTTCTCTGATCAATAACCAATAGAGGAATCTGGAAATTCATATGGCTCCCACATATTTCTACAATTACTTTGTGATCGAATGAACCACTTACATATGATACCAATTTCCCTTTGTCTCACGATAGTTTACTTATCCGAGGTTTTGATCGTCGGTATCTCTGCATACCTAGTTCAACCTCGTTACCGATAAGTACTCTTTTCTAGTTCCCGTAGTATGTGATCCCTTGTGAACCATTCACATGCTTGCAAGCTAATTGGATGACATTCCACTGAGAGGGCCCAGAGTATATCTATCCGTCATATGGATGGACAAATCCCACTCTTGGTCCATGTGTCTCAATCCATACTTTCCGAACACTCAATGCCACCTTTATAGCCACCCAGTTACGGTGTGGTGTTTGATGTCATCAAAGCATCCTTCCGGTGATGGTTATAAGCATGATCTCATGGTCGAAGGAATTAGGTTACTATGTATCAGAAAGCTTATAGCAATTGAACTATTAAAATGACTTGATCTTTATGCTACGCTTATCTATAGGAGTATGTCCACCAAACCATTCTCCTAATGATATGATCTTGTTGTTAATAACATCTCAATGTTCATGATAGGGAAACCTCAGTCATCTATTAACCAACAAGCTAGTATTATGAAGAGGCTTTACTAGGGACTCTAATTTAGTTTACAAATCACACAAGTATTAATGTTTCCTTGTTAATAATGTTATAGCATGAATGTAAACATTTATCATAAACACAAAGATATAATCATAACTACATTTATTATTGCCTCTAGGGCATATCTCCAATAGTCTCGCACTTGCACTAGAGTCAACTAATCTAGATTACATGGTAATATACCGAACACCCATGGCAGTTTGGTGTTGGTCATGTTTTGCCCTCGGGAGAGGTTTAGTCAACGGATCCGCCACATTCAGATCTATGTGTACTTTGCAAATCTTTATGTCACAATCTTGGACATGTTCTCGAATAGCGTGAAAACGTAGCTTGATGTGCTTCAGCTTCTTGTGTGACCTTGGTTCTTGTGCATTGGCTATGGCGCCCATGTTATCACAGTAGATAGACATTGGGTCCAGCGCACTTGGAACCACACCGAGCTATGTAATGAACTCCTTCATCCATATTGCTTCTTGTGAAGCCTCCGAAGCAGCTATGTATTCCGATTCAGTTGAAGATCTCGCCACAACGCTTTGCTTTGCACTCCTCTAGCTAACTATTGCACCATTCAAAGTAAATAAGTATCCAGATTGAGATTTAGAATCGTCTGGATCGGTGTTCCAACTAGCATCGGTGTAACCATTAACAACGAGCTGTTCATCACCTCCATAAGAAAGAACCATATCCTTAGTTCTTCTCAAGTACTTAAGGATGTTTTTGACCACTGTCCAATGATCCACTCCTGGATCACTTCGATATCTTCTAGTTAAACTAACAGCATATGCAATGTCGGGTCTAGTACATAGCATGGCATACATTAGAAATCCTATGGCTGAGGCATAGGGAGTCTTACTCATCCTTTCTCTATCTTCTGCCGTTGCTGGACTTTGAACTCAAGGTCGTATTGGGCAACATGGGCAAGAACCCTTTCTTGCTATCTTCCATTCCAAACCTCTTTAGAAATTTGTCCAAATATGTACTTTGTGACAATGATATTAGGCGTCTCGATCTATCTCTATAAATCTTTATGCCTAATATTTAAGCTGCTTTGCCAAGATCTTTCATTGAAAAACTATTATTCAAATAATCCTTGGCACTATTAAGAAGTTCTACATCATTCCCAATCAACAATATGTCATCTACATATAGTATTAAGAATGCTATAGAGCTCCCACTCACTTTCTTGTAAATACAAGCTTCTCCATAAGTTTGTATAAAACCAAAACTTTTGATTACCTTATCAAAACGTTGATTCCAACTTCGATTTGCTTGCTTCAATCCATATATGGACCGTTGAAGTTTGCACACCTTGTTAGCATATTTAGGATCAACAAAACCTTTGGGTTGCATCATATACAACTCTTCATCAATGTCTCCATTGAGGAATGCCGTTTTGACATCCATCTGCCATATCTCATAATCATAATATGCAGCGATTGCTAACATAATCCTCATAGACTTTAGCTTTGCTACTGGTGAGAAAGTCTCATCGTAGTCAACTCCTTGAATTTGTCGAAACCCTTTTGCGACAAGTCGAGCTTTATAGACAGTAACATTACCATCAGCATCTGTTTTCTTCTTGAAAATCCATTTGTTCTCGACAGCCTTCCGGCCATCCGGTAAGTCCACCAAGGTCCATACTTGGTTTTCATACATGGATCCAATCTCGGATTTCATGGCTTCTTGCCATTTATTGGAATCTGGGCTCATCATCGCTTCCTCATATGTCGCAGGGTCATCGGTGTTGTCCACCAACATGACACTCATAACGGGATCATACCAATCAGGAGTGGTACGAGTTCTCGTTGACCTACGAGGCTGTGTAGCAACTTCAATTGAAGTTTCATGATCATCATCATTAGCTTCCTCTCTTATTGGTGTAGGCGCCACAGGAACTACTTCCGGTGCTGTGCTACTTGCAAGTTCGAGAGAAGGTTCAACAACCTCGTCGAGTTCTACTTTCCTTCCAGTCACTTCTTTCGAGAGAAATTCGTTCTCTAGAAAGGATCCATTCTTAGCAACGAAGATTTTTCCCTCGGATCTATGATAGAAGGTATACCCAATAGTTTCCTTCGGGTATCCTATGAAGACGCATTTTTCTGCTTTAGGTTCAAGCTTGTACGGCTGTAACTTCTTTACATAGGCTTCGCAACCCCAAACTTTAAGGAACGACAATTTAGGTTTCTTCCCAAACCATAATTCATACGGTGTCGTTTCAACGGATTTAGATGGTGCCCTATTTAAAGTGAATGCGGCTGTTTCTAATGCATAACCCCAAAATGATAGCGGTAAATCTGTAAGTGACATCATAGAACGAACCATATCTAAGAGAGTTCAATTACGACGTTCAGACACACCATTACGCTGTGGTGTTCCTGGCGGTGCCAAACTCGTAACTTAGATATTCACCTCCACGATCAGAACGTAAAAATTTAATCTTCTTGTTACGTTGATTCTCTACCTCACTTTGAAATTCCTTAAACTTCTCGAAAGTTTCGGACTTATGTTTCATGAAATAGATATACCCATATCTACTCAAGTCATCTGTGAAGGTAAGAACATAACGATAACCACCGTGCGATGCTACACTCATTGGACCACACACATCGGTATGTATGATTTCCAACAAGTCCGTAGCTCGCTCCATCATACCAGAAAATGGAGTCTTAGTCATTTTACCCATCAGACATGCTTCGCATCTTTCAAGTGATTCGAAATCAAGTGATTCAAGATGTCCATCGGTATGGAGTTTCTTCATACGCTTCACTCCGATATGACCAAGACGACAGTGCCACATATAGGTCGAGTTATCGCTCAATTTCAAACGTTTAGCCTCAATGTTATTTATGTGTGTATTACTACAATCGAGATTCAATAAGAATAGACCATCTATCAAAGGTGCATGTGCATAAAACATATTACTCATATAAATCGAACAACCATTATTCTTGGACTTAAACAAGTAACCGTCTCGCAATAAACAAGATCCTGATATAATGTTCATGCTCAACGCAGGCACCAAATAACAATTATTTAAGTATAAAACTAATCCCGATGGTAGATGAAGAGGTAGCTTGCCGACCGCGATCACATCAACCTTTGATCCATTTCCAACGCGCATCGTCACCTCGTTCTTCGCTAGCTTCCATTTATTCTGCAGCACCTGTTTCGAGTTACAAATGTGAGCAACCGAACCAGTATCAAATACCCAGGCACTACTATGAGTACTAGTGAGATACACATCAATAACATGTATATTGGATATACCTTTCTTCTTGATGTTGCCGTTCTTCAAATCCTCCAAGTACTTTGGGCAATTTTGCTTCCAGTGACCTTCTCCCTTGCAGTAAAAGCACTCAGTATCAGGCTTAGGTCCAGCCCTGGTCTTCTTCGCCGGTACGGCAACTTTATTACCGCCCTTCTTGAAGTTTCCCTTTTGCTTAGACTTGCCTTTCTTGAATTTGGTGGTCTTATTGACCAACAACACTTGGTGCTCTTTCTTGATCTCCACTTATGCAGATTTCAACATGGAGAAGAGTTCTGGCAACGTCTTGTCCATGTTTTGCATATTGTACTTCATCACAAAGTTCTTGTAACTTGGTGGTAGTGATTGGAGGACACGATGAATCCCCAAAGAGTGAGGAATCACTATACCCAAACTTTGGAGTTTGTTTGCGTGCCCAGACATCTTAAGCACATGCTCATTGACAGAGCTGCCCTCTTCCATTGTAGAGGTCCCAACCTTTAATAAGGTAGAGATCCCTGTGTTTACAATGCTAGTCCCTGGATCAATAGCTAGCATCCATAGTTAAGATGTAATATCAAGAAACAATGGTCATAATACAAATTTATAACCAGGAGTAACATAATTTATTACATCTTACATAGCTCATTTGGCTAGTACATTACATTGCAGCAGAATATCTAAAAGCATGGGGTCCTTCATCTTCAAAGTTCCACAGGCAAACATGTTGGTTGTAGACTTGTAATCCTAATCAATCAACTTCACTAAATATCAATCAAACCTGCAACATAACAAGTTACAGCCACAAGGGTCAATACATTTGAATTGTATTGGCAAGTTTCACTACTATGTTGAATATAAGTGGATCCTATCATTACATGCATATTTGGCTAAGTAGGGTTTAAGGCTCATTTGCATAAAGCAACAATTTATCCTATCTTTTCAAAATAGTTTTGATCTTTTGTCAAATCTTTCTGAACTCCTTGGTAAATCCCCAAGTGTTTCAAGTCTTTGTCAAAATCTCTTGAGCTCCTTGGTACACCCCAAGTACTTCAAGTTTTTATCAAAATCTCTTGAGCTCCTTGGTACACCCCAAGTGCTTCAAGCCTTTTGTTGTCACTTTAAAGTTTTTCTTTTAGAAATTGGAATGTCGAGATTTCCCATAGCTTCAAGCTTTAGTTGCTCAGTATTGTCCATAACCACGGACACGGCTAAGTACTTAGATTTTTATCTTTTGCAGAAGTTGTACACTTTACCCACATGACACAATCTCATCTTGTTGCCACCAGTGGCCGCTGGATAAGTACTCACCAAGATGGAGTACTGGCAGATTGAGAATGTGACGAAGTCTTTCCATAGGGTCCTCCCATACACAATGCTAGCTTGTCTTCAGGCACCAATGTAGGGTTCCTAGTTCCCTCATTTCCAGTTAACCTGAAGACCAATGCATGGGTCTTCCCAATGTAGTTGACTAAGCCAGAGCCATTTTAGCATGTGGCTGTACACAGAAGCCACTGTTGGAGAAACATGTTCAATCTCTAAGTCCCTGGGTGGTTTTCATCTGGTGTACAACAAAAAGAGATTGCCATATAAACATGGTTCCTCTTGTTGCCACTTTGTCCAAAACTTGAGTAACCTTGTCCACCCAGGTGGTTCATTGAGTACTTGTTTTATTATATAAAAACACAAGTATTTTCTCAACTTCATAAAATCTCAACATGTATCTCTTCTCAAAATATGTAGCAAGGCTAAGCATTTTACAACTACACTGTTTTCACTAAGGAATAAATAAGGGTATCCTATTAGGATTTAGCATAGCATAAAGTATAGAAATTCTTTTCATGCATGTTTCAAAATCCACTAAGTATAATGAAAATAGTATGACTTTGGATGATAGTGTCACTTGCCTTTTTGGTAGAGAGTGTTGGTTCACTTCTTGATCTTGCTAATCTCACACTCTTCTAACTTCACTACAAATCAATCAAGCAAACATAGATTCAACTAGCATTCCAACCAATATTCAATCAAATTAACACACATAAAATAATAGAAACAAAGTCATTCATGCAAGCCTACAAAAGATAGTTTTATTTGCAAAGGTGGTTTCTACTAGGCTCTAAACATTGTAAAGTCCAAAGTGGTCATTTTCCAAAGTGGCAAAGTCATTTGCAAAAGGGTTTTATCTATAAACCATTTTTAAATCCAATCATTATTTTATGTGGTGGAAAATGTTTTTAGCAAAGCAACAACTTTATATTGTTCACCAAATAAGTTATTAATTCACAAAACTTGGTGTTTTGGGTCAGTAGGTTTGAATCAAAACATTTTCCAAAGGTTTTACCCAAAATTCATTTCCATAGCAAAACCAATATTTTTATTTGACTAGAAATGGGCTAATTCAAGTTTTTATTCCTAAACTTCACAAAATCCATTTTAAATCCATGGGTTTGTTCCTAGGGTCAGTAGGTTCACAACAAACCAATTTGCAAAGAATTTAACCCTAAAAACATTTTGAAATAAATTTTATAACCTAAACAAGCATACAAATGTTTTTGCAAAAACAAACATTTTACCAGAAGCTTTTTACTAAACAAATTGCATGGTTGGCTAAGCCTTGTTCCACTGATTCCATTGATATAAAATTTGCAAAATTTGGACGTGTAGAACTAAAGTTATGGATTTTTCAAATTTGCAAACAAATCTGATTCTAATTCTGTTTTAAATCAAAAGCTGGGCCACGCGGCGCAATACTACTGGTCGGTACCGGTTCGCACGGATCGCGCAACTACAACCGTTGGATCTAAGTGAGACGGTGCGGTTCAGATTAGCCCGTACCTCTTTGTTTAATGAATCTATCGAGGCCGCCAGATTGAAATCTAACGGTGCGGGTTGACTTGACCAAACACGAGCGGCGCCGACGGTGGCTGGCGGCGGCGCACGGTCAGGCGATGGCGCTAAGGCGGCTACAGGAAGAAAGTAAAGAAGTGGAGATGCTCACCATGATCGCAGTGACGTAGGGATGCTCAACCTACTCGTGGTTGATGAAGGGGCGCACAAGGTTGCGGTTAATCGCTCGCCGGAGTTGCGTCTGACGACGACCACTCTCTGTCGTCGTCGAGGACGGCGCTACGGGTCACGAGGGGGCAAACAGAGAGCACGGTTAGATGCGCAAGGTCAAGGCGATGATGCGTGCATGAATGAGAAGAAGAGGCGCGGCCAGAAACCACCTGTGGAGCTCGTCGGAGTTGGAGCGGACGGCGGCGTCGTTCAGTCGAGGATGAAGTCGATGCTGCAGAGCATGCGCGAGTGAGCTGGCGACACGGGAAGGTGCGCCTGGGTCTGGGGAATGTGTCTGTGTGCTCGGGAAGGCAAGGGGTGGCGCGGGGTCACCGGAATTGTTCGCGGAACTCGCCGGAGGCAGTGGCGATGCGAGGCGAAATTGTCGCAGCCTAGAGGCAGAGGGAGAGAGCTGTCTGGGGGGAAAGAGAGGTAAGACACGGGTGGTTAAATGGGCGTGGTCACGGGGTGTAGTAATGCGGCCATTAACGCGTAATCAACGCCGGCGTTTCTTGTCTGCAACGGCAGGGCGGGGTCTGGGGGTTGAAGACGACGCTGAGGTGGCAGTGGGGTCTGGGCGTCAGCGAGGGAGTGAGAGGGAGAGTGGGGCCGTGTGTTCAGTGACTCCGCGGGTCGGTTTTTCGGTGGAAAACGTTTCGCCGAAAGGGAAAGGGAAAACTGGGCTGCGACTGGGCTTCCTGGGCCAGGTGGGTTGGGTCAGGTCTGGTTCTATTTTTTTCTTTCTAATTGTTTTATCTTTTTCCATTATGATTTTCTGTTTGAAATTCAATCAAACAAATCAAACATCCAAAACAAATCAAACCTCCTACAAACTTGTATTGAATTTTGGTTCTGTTTAACAACATAAACGAAAGTCCAAAGACAAAAATAATATTTTTATTCTTTTCAGGATCTATTTAATAATTAAATAAATAGTCCTTAGTTATTTATTCAAATAGGATTTGTTTTATTTAAAATCTCCATTTGGAATCTAAAAATAAAACCAAAACACTTCAATAGGTTTTATTTGAGAATATAAAATATTTTGAAAACTTGTTTAAAATAATTTAACAAGTTTTGATGTTTAAATAAAATAGTAAAACCTTTTATTTCTAATAAAATTGGATATTAAATCCTTATTATTTTATTTAATTAAACCTTTACTATTTTTATCAAATAGAAATATTTTATTTCAAAGGCTTGGCCAAGTTTTAATTTGGCTTATAAAATAATCCCTATTCATAATTCTACATTTACATTTGAAAACCAAATCTTTTTATTAAAAGATCCAAAAATAGAAATTTTAAATATTTTTAAGTTTATTGTTTATTTATCTTTTAAATCCCTTTAGGATTTTATTTGATCCAAATAGGTATTGAAAGTTTCCAATTGGATTCAAAAGTTTCTTCTCACCCTGAAAATCAACAAAGTTTTATTTTATTCATTTATTTTTCACATTACAAGATTTGGAAAATCTTGGGATGTGACATCCATCTTGCAGTTAAAGAACTTTTCAGAAGCCTCATAACTCTCAACTTCCGCGTGAGCCTCAAATATCATTTTGAGTTCACGGACAATATCATGTGGGTCATGGTTCTCAAACCTTTTCTGAAGCTCCGATTCCAAACCATACAAGATAGCACACTGAACTGTGGAGTACTAATTCTTCCGAGTGAGGTAAACATTCTTTACTTCATCGGTAGCAGTAGCTGTAGGCGGGTCACCCAGCGGTGCATCCAGCACATAGGTCAAATTACCAGCATTGAGGACAATCCTCAAATTGCGGAACCAATCCACGAAGTTGCTTCCATTGTTTTTCAACTTTTCTTTCTCTAGGAACGCATTAAAATTGATGGTAGGGGCCGCCATTGATCTACAACATATTTGCAATAGTTTAGACTAAGTTTATGACAAATTGAGTTCTAATTAATAGTTAAATTAATCTAGGTGAACTCCCACTCAAAACAATATCCCTCACATTGTTTTAGTGATTACACGAACCAAATCCACCACATCAAAACCGATCATCATTAGTGATTACAATGTTGATGCTTAAACTATCAAGTACCCGTTGTAAATTGGATATATACTATGATGGGAGAGACAGGCACCCGCAAAGCCACTTATGCAATATAAGTTACATGTTGAGCGTGGAGCAAGTCTCATGAACGATGTCATGTAAGGTTAGCCCGGGCCGCTTCATCCCATCATACCGCAAGATGCAAAGTACACAAGAAGCAATTGATAATAAAATCACCACTGCGACAATGACCATTGTGTTCTACTCGTGCAACAGATCTACATATAGACACGGCTCTAATACCACTAATGGGGTTCGTAGCATGGAAAACAAAAAAATTCTACCGCATACAAACAAACAAGCCAAGATCTATCTACTAGATTGTAGCAATGAGTCGATAGAGGAACTCACCCACGAAGATTCCAAAGCGGTTAACAAGAGCAGATTCTCGTGGGTGATGTAGTCGTACTCTTGCCGATCTCAAGATCGCGTAGACGATCCTTCCGGCGCTGCGTTCTGGCAGTGCTTCCACAGTCAGTCACACGTTCGGTACTCGATGAAGACCTTCCTCTCCCTTGTTCCAGCAAGAAGCGGAGGTTGTAGCACTCTCCTCGTGATTCCGGCAGCACGACGGCGTGGTACCGGAAGTAGAGGGGAGATCTCGCAGGGCTTCCCCTTAAGCCAGAGCGAGTATGGTGGACTATGAGAGAGGCCTTGGTGATCTAGGGTTTAGAGGGCACCAAGGGGCAGATCTTGGCCGGCATCTAGGGCTTGTGGAAGTCCCAAGTCGGCGGCTAGGATAAACCCTAGGTGCGGCGGCGACTTGGAGGTGGCCGGCGGCTAGGGTTAGGGTTTTGGGGTGTGTTGGGTGTAAGGGAGAGGGGCAGCCTTGCCCCTCCTTTTATAGGTGGGAGGGCTCGGCTTGGGAGGAGGGAGTCCTCCCCCAAGTCGGTCTCCTTGTACGGCGGGTGGAGGGAGAGGAACTCCTCCCCAAGTAGGTTTCCTACTCTCCCTCCACCAAGCAAACTTGCCGTTTGACTTTTTCAAATTGGCGTTTGACTTTCAAACTAGGATTTGATTTCTCCATTTATTTTGCCCAGCCATGTTACCTAGTACATGATGCAACCATTCCATATTGTCATGACACATTCATGTACCCTTCCCCTCCGGAGTGCCGGACCTTCCGGACCCTTCTAGAACATTCCCGGTGAAAACACTGGAATCATTTCCCAACTCCGAAACTGGACTTTCCTTATATGAATCTTATTCTTCGGACCATTCCGGATCTCCTCGTGATATCCCGGATCCCATCCGAGGCTCCGAACAACATTCGGTCTCTTACTCATCATTCCATAACTACTCAACAACATCGAATTCTTAAGTGTGTCTCCCTACGGTTCGTGAATTATGCGGACATGATCGAGACACTTCTCCGATCAATAACCAATAGAGGAATCTAGAAATTCATATGGCTCCCACATATTTCTATGATTACTTTGTGATCGAATGATCCACTTACATACGATACTAATTTCCCTTTGTCTCACGATAGTTTACTTATCCGAGGTTTTGATCGTCGGTATCTCTGCATACCTAGTTCAACCTTGTTACCGATAAGTACTCTTTTCTCGTTCCCGTAGTATGTGATCCCTTGTGAACCAGTCACATGCTTGCAAGATAATTAGATGACATTCCACCGAGAGGGCCCAGAGTATATCTATCCGTCATATGGATGGACAAATCCCACTCTTGATCCATGTGTCTCAATCCATACTTTCCGAACACTCAATGCCACCTTTATAGCCACCCAGTTACGGTGTGGTGTTTGATGTCATCAAAGCATCCTTCCGATGATGGTGATAAGCATGATCTCATGGTCGAAGGAATTAGGTTACTATGTATCAGAAAGCTTATAGCAATTGAAGTATTAAAATGACTTGATATTTATGCTACGCTTATCTATAGTAGTATGTCCATCATACCATTCTCCTAATGATATGATCTTGTTGTTAATAACATCTCAATGTTCATGATAGGGAAACCTCAATCATCTATTAACCAACAAGCTAGTATTATGAAGAGGCTTTACTAGGGACTCTAATTTAGTTTACAAATCACACAAGTATTAATGTTTCCTTGTTAATACTGTTATAGCATGAATGTAAACATTTATCATAAACACAAAGATATAATAATAACTACATTTATTATTGCCTCTAGGGCATATCTCCAACAGGCCCACCCGGGCGTGGCCACCGCTAGCCACCGCGCGCGGGCCGCTAGGCAGGACCACCTGGGCTAGGTGCTGGTTACTTCTGCTACTGGCCTTCGCCTCCGCGAGCTGCCACACGGGAGGCCTTGCCGGGGCCCAGCGCCCCACCGCCTCCACCTGCCAGGCCGTGCGTGGGTGGGGATTGCCCACCCGGCCGGCGGCTATTCTGCCTCCCTTTTTCTTTGTTTTATTAGTCCCACATTGGGACCTAAAGGTGGAGGGATCCCTCCCTCCGCCTAAATAAATAGGTGCCCATGGGAGGATTTAAACACACCAATTTCAACCTAGAAATAAATAAAAGGCATGTAGTGTCTATCTCTTCTCTCTCTCTCTTACGACCGTGACCCCCTTGTCTGGGTTGTGCGAGCGAGAAGTTCTTCACCGTGGAGCGTCGTTGCTCTTCGGGATTCGGAGCCAGGAGATCTACTTCCGCAATCTTGGCTAGATCGGGGAGAAGCGGGGGTCATCGTCAAGCACTATATGTGTGTGACTCCCTCTGGCGGTACCGTGCTTTCGGTACTAGGAGTTGTCGTGGAGCCGCAAGGACATCGTGACCTTGAGGTCATTTTTGGGGCATCTTCATCATCAATGTTCCTCGTGGTACGTTAACCGCGTTCGGTCTTCAAAGGTATGAATATCGTCTCTCTCTCCCATTACCGCATTACTAGTAGATAGATCTTGGGCTTTCGGGGTTTGCCGCGTAGTAATTTTTTTGATTTTCTGCACCGAACCCCAACACTTTCTTTGCCTTATGCTTCTTGGAAGCATGCCAGAAACTTCCTTCACTTTGTTTTCCTCTGTTTCTTCCGAGTCTTCTGGAGGATAACCCTCAAGAGGGGCTAACTCAGACTCGAGAAGATTCTGAAGATGAGAATATATAAAACATCAGCACAACTAAATCTGGATAAAAGTGTGAAGAGCAAAAATGAAATACAAAATCGAAAAGTTTACCGGAGTCAGAGGTCGGTCAGCTGTAAACATATGCATGGAGATTTCAAGGATCTTCTTGTTCACCCTCTCCTTGATAAAAACTGCATTCGGGTCTTGTAGTCCTTCGCAGCAATGCGTGTCAGACAAACCTTCATGTTGTCCTTCTGGTCTTCGGTGACCATGTGCATCAATCGGTCGTCATGATGTTGTAGTGGCTGAATTTGACGATCCAGCCAGCAGTGAATAAAGTTGGATCCACAAAGACCTTGGTGCTTCATCAAAAGTTCAATCCGCATCTTGGCGATGACCAAATCTTCGGAAAGTTCCGGCACTTCTGCGTCCCATGAGTCCTTGTGGGGGCAGCGTCGTACGAAAGCAGGAAGACCTTCCATCTTTTCGGGAGCCGGCATGTTTTTGTGATAAAAGAATGTTGCAGCCTATCTTTTTACCGACTCACTAGCATTGATATTAGGTTAAGTTCAGTACCTCCTAAGAACTAAACTAAGAGTGTTGGTGATTTAAGGAAATCCGGCACTGATGGAATTCTTCCGAGTACCATAGTAGTTCCAGAAAAGAGTGAGATTCGTTCTAATGCCTAAAAATCCCTCACTAATAGTTGTGTGAGTGTTAAGCTCAAGCAAACAGGAAGATTATGTAATTGCACACCGTAGTATTGGAATACCTTGGTGAGGAACTCCGACGGTGGAAAACTGAGACCACGGTCGATGTGCATCCCGAACAAGACTCGCTCGCTGTCGCAGGGCACTACGACGGCGTCTCCAAGGATGCTCCACCACGCACCGGCGGCAAGGTAACCCTCATCCTCCATGGGCTGGAGCTTGGCGTCATCCATTACGCTGGGGACCCAAAGGCCCCGTAGCTTCCTGTCGTTCGCCTCCACCGAAGCCACCGTCACCACGACAGAACTTGATGTTACCTCCGCCATCTCATCGGACAAGGTCAAAAAGTGGCGGCGCTGGGAGTTTGGGCGCGGTGGAAGGAAGGGACGCAAAGATCTCGAGGAGTATGAGGAGGCAATGAAAGTGGCAAGGAATGAATCGGGGGAGAGAAGAAAATCTCAAACTTAATAACCTCCATGCCAAGATTCGCGCTGAGTGCGCGCGATTAGCACCACATGTATAGGAGAGAGAGAGAGGAGGAGGAGGATTCCTCGCGACGCCTCTGCCCCCTCGATCCTCGCGCATGAATTTAAACGTTGCCTTGGTTCTGTGAAGAGATGACCCACTAACGGTCGGGTTGACAAGATAATTTTCAGTGACAAGACGTGACCTGAAAAGTTGTCAGGAAGACGTCACCACTAAACTCCGGCTCAAGTTTGAATCGAGCAAGGAAATGACTAAAGTCAAGAAGACATATCCGACTCATATGAGACTGGGAATCCTACACTTCTGAATGAAATTTTTCGGAAACCCTTCAAGATTCTCAAGACAGAGAAACCATCAAGCTAGACGATTATTCCAACTTTGGATCTTGGAGACTTTCGGGGGATACTATAGGGGATATACTTTCCGGGTATACCCACAAGACTCGCTGACCAGGGTGGCCCACCAACGGGTTAGAGTTATGCTTCACGGGCGGCCTAGCCAGGGAAAGAGGATGGAGTTAATTCTGGATACGACAAGACCCAGAAGACTTACCGGCTTAGGAATGTAGATTACTTGTAGTCCAAGTTATACTTAGCTACCGACTCTGTAACGTAACTGGATAGATCTCTTCTGTAACCCTAGGTCTCGGTGCCTTTATAAATCGGACTTGAGGGAGCCTTTAGGGAACCAGATCATAGATCAACCACAACCAACTCGCACAGGCGAAACTGACTTGTAATCCACTATAACATTCGGCTCTCGCTGATATATTACTGGGTTGCTAGCATGAGTAGGATCCGATCACCACAGTTAGATTTGAACCTGGGTAAAGTTGTGCTCACCATCCTGGAACAACGTATGGCTCACACCACATCTTCTTAATGCCTTTAGGACCCCCTAGGGCGTACTTGTCATCAATCCGATGACAATACAACAAGCTAAGGACCCTTGTGAGATGAGTGGTGAGAGAGTGAGCCACCATCACGTGAGTGAGTGGCACAAACCTCAAATGAGTGGAAAAAAACATGAGTGCCGCGTCGCATGCCACCAAAAGTGAGAAGAGTGATTTGAGTGTGACCCATACTAACAATCCATCGTACAACTCTCTCTTTGTTGTCGGTTTTGCAAGGTACCCAAGATAGACCACCGCCTACAAGGAACACACTACAAGATCTGTAACCACAACTTGATCACAAGCTCAACTTTAATCTCTTCAACAACTTTGAACAAAGCTACAACACCGGAGATCCAACCACATACAAGCTCAAGACCATGGGTATATCTCCTTACTTGCATGATGAAGAAATTCGTCGAGGACGAGTCGTTTTCAAGAGGGGAGAGATGATGCAGCCCAACACATGACATTGATCTTTGGACCGAATTATGCTACACCAACCACTCTTACTAAGGTGAACCTATTCCATCTTGTGCCTTCCTTGAGTTATCTTGTGAATGGGATCCTACTTGAGATGAATCACCATGGTATGACTAGGTCCATGACCAAGATACAAGGAGGAGGAGACGAGGAGGTACTAGGATCCAAGACATCCAAGCAAGATTCTTGGAATATGAGGAAGAAGCACCGGAGTCTCTGGCCCCTCCAACCTAGAGTCTCTGCCAAGCCTAGAGTCTCCGCCCTGGCGCACCCGAAGTCTCCGCCCGCACCATGACCCACCTACGGCTGCAAGGTTCTGGAGTCCATCTGGAGTCTCTGCCCCAAGTGAACAGGCATGCAAGCCCAGTAGCTGGGCCTGGCCCATGTAATGCCCAAAACTTCCTGTTTATGCCTAAACTACCCCTAGCTCGTGGTTGGCCTATATATATTCCCCACTCTCTCCTTGACACCCTAGATATGATGATGAATTAAGGCATGTGCCTATCCCTATATGGGAACCCCTCTCAATAGTTAATCAATGATTTGTACAAGGCCTTGGAGTTTGGTGTTTGTCTCCAAGTCATCAAGATCCTCCTCGAGTGTTTGGTATCTCCTTGTCAAGGATTCTAGTAGTGCTAGGTCTCTCCCCTTTGGGATTCTACTTGGTTTCTACTCTCTCCTATGATTTGGATTCTATAATCTGCTTGCCGATCTCTCCTTTGGTGATTCTACCGGAAGGTCTGTTTCCAAGAATTCTATTGGATTGGTTGTTTGAACCAACATGAGAAAATTGAATCGGGTGTGTTTGCATGTGTTTGTATCTTTATCTATCCATTTGAGTTGAGTTCATCATGTTTCCCCACTCACCGTCTCAAATCCATGAAGATCGGGACACCCTAGGGTCAATCTCACAAGGGACCCCATATCATCTTGTTAACATATTCTGTCCCATTATCAATTCTAAGCACTTGCACCTGCACCTTAAACTAAGTCTTAACATTGCACAAAAATCCTGAAAGCACTGAAACACCTCATCTTTGTGGCATAAAAGATACACCCAAGTCATGCGTGAGGTTACAAAATATTTCATTCCACTGATAGAAATAATGGGGCATGTCCATACATCAAAGTGCAAAAAGAGTGAAAGGAGCTATACTTCACATCCCCTTACTCACATAAGATGTTCTAGTATTTTTAGCATACTCACATGCATCACATTTTAGTTTACTCATGTCTACTCGACTCATTACATCAGGAAATAATTTGTTCATTTTATCAAAAGAAATGTGCCCCGTTCGAAAATGATGAATCATGTCATTGCACTCCTTGTCACCTTGGACCGCTGTGAGCACCACTAAGTATCCCAACATCTAAGGATTATCTCGGTCCAGGTACCATAATACTCTACACCTAATTCCGTCCACAAGCTTCCTGCCAGTCCTCCTCTCCTGAATCAGACACATATACTTGTCAAGTGTAATGCGGCAATCAAGTTGATCGACCAAATTACCCAGTGAGATTAAGTTCACTAGGAATGATGGCACATGTAGGATAGATGATAACTTTATTCTAGATAAACATTGGATAACTCCAACACCTTTTATAGGTTGAGCGGTACCATCTGCAGTTTGAATGGTTTCATGATATGTAGATGGATACTGGTTGTATAACTCAAACTCTCTAATATTACTAGTAACATGTTTGTAGGCTCTAGAATCCAATACCCAATCAGAATCTAGCTTATGTGCAGCTAGAGAGAAATTGTCAATGTTACCTTTGGTGTAGACGAAGTGGGCAAACTGCTCAAAGCTTGTTTCTCCTTGGTGTTTACCTTTCTTCCCTTCTCCTTCAATTACAGTTCCTTGAATTCGAGTTCTTGGTGACTGGCCTCCCTCCATAAATATCATGTTTTCTCTTGCACCTCCTTGTGAACCACCCAAGTTGTGATAGTAACTTCCTCCATTTTTGCCTCTACCAGCTCTGTAGTATCCCCTGTTGTACCTACCACCACCTCCGAAACCTCCTCTGGCACTACGAGGTGGAGCTGCACATTGATGGCTTAGGTGACCATTTACTCCACAATCGTAGCATTCTCTGGTCTCCTGCCTCTCAGACACAAGGTAGGCTGGCCTTTGTGTAAATTTTTCCTTTTCATTGGACTTCAGTCTTGTCTCCTCTTTCCTAATAGCAGCTATAGCAGCTTCAAGTGAAGGCAACTGAGTTTCGTGCATCAGGCTTTCCCTTCTATTCTCAAACTTTGGATTAAATACCTTCAAAAACTTTAGTACGTGTCTATCTTCAACCCATTTCTTAGCTGCCACAACACACTCAGAATGAGAAAGCACCAAGGGATCAAGATGGTCCAAGTCACCCCACAACTATTTCAGCTCCGCTACATAGGTCACCGCTGGTTTTTCACACTGAGTAAGATCATGCACTCTATTCTCAAGTTGAGAAACCAACATCACATTTCCCTTACTAGAATACATCTGAGACAAAGCTTCCCATAGCTCCTTTGCAGTAGGGAGTGCCTCAACTGATGCAGCAACTGATGGAGATAAAAATCTGAGCAACCACACAAATATACCTGAATCAGTAGTGGTCCATTTCTTCCACTCATCACTCTTCTTTTCTACACGTTCATCAACTTCACCTAACACATATCCCTCCAAAGATTTCATCTTCAGCAGAAACAATCCTCTCCTTGACCAGCTCAAGTAATTGCTGACATCCTCTAGTTTGACCTCATTTGGCGTCAATTCTAGCTTTTGCACTCCCTCAGCCTTTGAAGAAGGAGCTCCATTTACTGCCTTGGTCACAACAGCAACTTCCACAGTTTTGGCGGTGAGAAGCTCCGCCAGCCTGTCCAGCGCCTTGGCCAAGTCCTTTGACATGGCTCCGTCTTACCACGGAATGCCCCTTGTGCTCTCTTGATGCAGAACCACCAGATACATTGCAGCCTGCAACAGATCCAGTCACTGCATCTTCATATTTGGTAGCCCCGCCATCTCTACCCTCAAGTGCTCTGATACCATAAAGAGAGGTAGCGGCTGACCTTAGAGGTGGGTGCACAACTTCTGTGTCTCTTAGGGTTTTCTGGAGTAAGAGGCAGATATAAATACATCGGTTCCTCGGTGAATAGATGGGCCACATGGGACAACAACATAAATCCCAATAACTCTTCAACACCCCAACTATGAGGCATCTACATGATGTCGCAAACGCACTGCCATAGCCTAACCGCCACGCGCGCGTGTGAGATTTCACTCATTTCTCGCAGAGCAGCCACCGCCCGCGATTCTAGCCAACTCTGGCCGCAGCCGCCGCCACCAAGTCCTGCAAATTTCGCCCGCTTCCCGCCACCCCCACAGGAATCGATCGATTTGACCATCTCCACCACCTCCCTAGTGTCATTCGCTGCCGCCACGCCATGCCATTGCGCTACCACATGCGCAACGTGACCGGCTACCATGGTCGGCGTTAGCAGTCCTCGGGCCACTACATCGTGGAGGTCACCATCGGCGACGGGCGGCTCTTCTCAACACGTTTGATACCAAAGAGAAGGCCGCCCGCGCCTTTGACGTCGTCATGAGCATGTCCTCCCAAAGCCATTTCTGAACTTCAACGACGTCGAGAACATCGAGCAGGACGTCTTCGTCACCAACGTCACCAAGACATGCATCTTCACCGGCTGCGACATGTAGGCTCACCGCCATGTGCACCGCCGCCGTCTTTCCACCGCCGAGGCTGATGACGAGCTCATGCGGCAGTTTACCGAGGCTCACGGCAAGCACATGGCGGTGGAAGAGGCATTCTATGCCAAGATGGAGGCGAATAGGAAGAATAAGAAGGCGGTCGATGGCGCCGGGCCATCAACAGTAGCGGAGCCGACGAAGTACTCCTCTGGGTTCTCCGATTAGTGCAATGTGGAGTAGTTGCAATGTTGTTGTATGCAATTTAGATGTTTGTATGCATGTTTAAGGTAGACAATGTAGCACCCAAGCCCTATTATAGGCTAACCAGAAAACCGAGACATAGTTTTATGCCCTAAAAACTTTTAGAATAATTGTTTTAACATTTTTGGGTAGAAGGTTTTAGGGCTGCCATTAGAGTTGATCTTAGGGGCTGTAGCATCAAAAAGAAATCCCCATATTAGAGCATCTCCACTGGTGCCACCCAACCCGGCCCCAACCGAGTTGGGGGATGGAGGCCAAAATTTCGCTTGCACCGGCAGCCCCCAACCACTATGGCAGATTGGATCATCCATTAATCTATCTGGCACGTCTTTCCAGCCACACAAGCAATCTCT
Organism: Avena sativa; assembly: GCA_916181665.1. Taxonomy (NCBI): domain Eukaryota; kingdom Viridiplantae; phylum Streptophyta; class Magnoliopsida; order Poales; family Poaceae; genus Avena; species Avena sativa. Next base: position 229,163,132 of record OV702296.1, read on the forward strand.
ATACCTTCAATTTTAGTTTACCCCTGATCTAGAACAAACCTCCCAACGAAGGTTGATCCGATGTTGGCTCGATCGACACTCTCCTCCATCTCAACAAGTAGCAATCATAGTGAAAGTGCAAAGGATGTCACCTAGAGGCTTTTAAAATTATTATGGTTTAGGCTCTAATAAATGCGGAATAAAAACTAATGTTTAATTTATTGAGCACAAAACCTAACCACAAGGTTCAACTAAGTGCACCAACAACCTATGCTAAGCAAGACAAGCCACAAGGTTATAGCAAGATGAAATGATTCAAGCACGATGGCTATCACAATGTAAAATGCATAAGTAAAGGGCTCAGTTGAGAGATAACCGATGGACGCGAAGAAGATGATTTTTATCCTGAAGTTCACCTCCAAAAAAGCTACATCTCTATTGGAGAGGTGCGATGGCGCAATGGTCTTCGAACGCCACAAGTGGCTCACCTTGAGGTGTGGTTGCTCAATGCTCACCCAACGCCATACAAGGCCTCACCCCAAGATGCAAAGGCATGCAACCCACCAACGCCACAACAGGCTCACCCTATTTTCCCATGAGCTCGCCACAAAGGCCTACTCACGATACACTAAGGGACACTTGAGGGCGGTCACCAAACTCATACAAGCAAGGGGCTATCTCCACACCCCAATTGGAGGCTCCCAACAACAAAGTCACAAAAGGCTACAAAGCCACAAAAGGCCACAAGCTTGAGGCCACTCCATAATGGAGGCCTCAAGAAGTCAACACACCAAACACACAACCGTCTAGGGTTCAAAGAACCCAAGAGAACCAAGCCCACAAGCTTTTACTAGCCGAAACTCCGTGGAGAACTCAAACATATGCAACAAATGCAAGGGCAAGTCCTTCACTCCCAAATTCTAACAAAGCTACAAAAGCTAGGGGAATAAGGGAAGAAGAACACAAGAGGATAACACAAAACTCTCCAAGATCTAGAGCCCAAGAATTCCTTCACAAAGAAGGGATTTGGTTTGGTGGGGTTGTAGATCTAGATCTCCTCTCACAGATCCCTCAAAAAGATGCAAGAATCATAGGAGGGGAAAGGGAGAGGATAAGCTCTTCAAGGTCAACAATAGAGGAGAGAGAGAGAGAGAGAGAAACGGACCAAAATAACTTGCAACCCACAAAAGGGAAGAGGAGTCGGGCGGAACTACCGCTGGCACCTAGCCAACGGTCACAAAACTGCGATGCGAAAGACAAAAAACAAGCTTGGCGGTACTAACGCCGATCCATCGATACTTCCGGCAGGGACGATACTACCGCCTAAAGTTCTGACCAAAGTTTCATCAAATAAAACACAGCAAACAGAGAGGTTATTGAATTGAAACCAGGGTAAGCAGAAAGAGAGACGGAATTTCACCCGGTACAACCGGCGGCAATTATGCCCGAGCGGTACTGTGAGATCTAGGCAGATGATTTAATAGGATTGATAGGATACTCATACCAAAAAATTGCAACTTCTTTTTCGGAAGCTCATCCAAAAATAACTCTGAGGTTAAGCGTGCTTGGCCTAGAGCAATATGAGGATTGGTGACCGACCGAGAAGTGGGTACTAAGTGCGCATGAGTGAGGACAAAGTACGCATAAAAGACTAGTGTTAGTCTGTGGGGCCAGTCTAGAGATCCTATTGAGCTATCAGGGGTGGCACCCCCGGGGCCAAGAGGGAACGAAGTGTTACAAGTGGTATCAGAGCCGATCCTTGCGGTTACATAGGTGTACGGGTCAGTGGCAGGACATGTGGAACATGGCGCGTGCGGCCTAGAGTGGGCATGGCATGACACATGTGCCGACGCTGGACGCGCATACATGTGCCAAGAGGGGACGTTCCTAGGGTGTGCTTGATCCATGAGGGCACCGATCTTCTAAAAGGTGGGTGTATGTGAGATCTAGGCACATGACTTAATAGGATTGATAGGATACTCATACCAACAAGTTGTAACTTATTTTTCAAAAGCTCATCCAAAAAGAACTCTGAGGTTAAGCGTGCTTGGCCTAAAGCAATCTGAGGATGGGTGACCGACCGGAAAGTGGGTACCGGGTGCGCACGAGTGAGGACAAAGTGTGAAGAAAAAACTAGTGTTAGTCTGTGGGGCCAGTCTAGAGATCCTATTGAGTTGTCAGGAGTGGCACCCCCGGGGCCAAGAGGGAACATAGTGTTACAGGTACTTCCGCTGCATGGCCGGTGCTTCCAGCGGGGACGGTACTACCGCCTTAACTTCCGAACAAAGATCCGTCAAATAGCACACATAAAACAAATAGGTTACTGAATCAAAACCAGGATGAGTAGAAGTATCCCTAGTACAACCCCCGGTACCACCGGCGGCAAACATGCCCTAGCGGTACTACCGGTGGCTAGCCGAAACTTCCGTCTAGGAAAAATTCAAAAACCAAAACTGCAATAACTTTTGCATCCGAACTCCAGACGAGATAAAGCCAATTTTATTGGAAAGATAACGATGAATAGAACCCAACAAAAAATACCATGAATATATATGTGATATATCTCCCAAGGTCTGAAGCCGAAAAACCCGCAAGATCAAAAACGCAATACGATATGCATGGGAGATCCGTTTTTGATGAACTAGAGCTTGTTATGATGATAACCATAAGCTCTAGAACCTCACATGGACAAGATTCAAATAACAACCAAGAAAAATGATGCAAGAATGCAAAGGTTTGAGCTCTCTTTGAAAGATGCTATCGAGTCAATCACTCGTGATCCCCTCTTGATAGTACAACTATCTATCCTAAACCCGGTCTCCCAACTAACATGAGACCGGAAAAAGAGAAACCCTATCAAGATTATACCTTTGCCTTGAGCATTCCACTTGATCTTGATGTAAACCATATTGTCCTTCTTAAGACGGAACACCTTTCTTGATTGCTCTTGCTTTATGAAGACGTGTGAATTGCTCCCACATACTTCATGGGGAAACCTTTATCACTCCATCACCGAGGATGTCAAGCTCTAAGCATGAGATCTTTTAGAGATGGTGCATCTTGAGTTTGCACTTCTTCATTCCTTCTTGGGTGTTGATCCATCGAGATTCAACTCTTTGCACTTGTCTTGATCAACCTTCAAGCTCCTTCTTTTTTCATGATTTCAATGGGCACAAAGTCCTTGGACATTTCTTCTTATCCTTCTTCATCTTTCAACCTTGATACCAACACATGGCCCATGTGATGCCAATAGACAAACCTATAAGTAAAACTTAATTTGCACATTATTTCATAGGGATTGTCATTAATTATCAAAACCACACATGGGGCATACATGCCCTTTCACACGGGTTTACAAAGATATTCACAAACATAACAAGAACAACATGGTAACCCTTCTAGTCGAAGTAATAACATGGTCAGATCGTATAGACTCGGCTTGTACTCTTCTACGCGTCACAGGACATCACACGCCAGTAGAGGTTTTTGCAAATATTTTTCAAGAAATTTCAGGATTTTTAGATAGATTTCCTGAAACGCGGTAGGAGGATTTTAACCTCAAACACACATCGTGTCTATTTCTTATAACTCCAATCTGATTTACAATGACCCATCCACATTGACTTTATAGTAGGACACGACCTCTAGACTGACATGTACGAAAGCATGGCGCTTCGGTGGTGATTGGAACTATAGCCAATGGTGGTGGTGAAGATGATGTCAAAGATGATCTTGACAACAATGGTGTTGTTTGGTCATTGGCTATATGTTCGATGGTGCATTCTTTTGGGTATGTTTCATTAAAAATTGTTTTATTGCATGTACTTTTTATTTGATGCAAGACAATTAGGAAGTATTTGGTATTATAGAACTTTTACAAACTTTATATTTCCTCCGTCCAGAAATAACTGATTTTGGTTTGAATAGATTCGAATGTATCTAGAGTATTTCACTCCTATCTCTACATTGATCCATGTCAAATCTATAGGAATTTGCGGTACCTCACGAGCCTTGGAGGGAACAGATCCGCTAAAAACTCATGCCGGAAAATCCGGTACGAGTTTAGGCAACCTGCTCTTCCGGAGCTCAGATGTTAGCCGTGGGGGATTACGGAATATCTGAGGGCAGAATTACATGGGAAAGGGCATTGTCAGCAAAACATCAGTTAGCTGTGAGGGGCTACTTTATTACCGCAAAAATACTCCCTCCATTTTAAAATATAAACCTCACCAAACCTACACACTAAAAGGTGTCTAGATATATTACCTTCACAAATCTAAAATATTTTTTATATATTATGAAACAAAGGGAGTAACTAACTACTCTACAAGCTCTGAGCAAAATTTTAATTCGTTCAGTTCTGTCAAATGCCTCAGTAGCAAACATTGCACTATCACAGGAATGACCCAAACGGTGCTCCCGAGCGCGCGCTAAGGCCCAGATCAAGATCTACCTCCTTGCTGACTTCTACCCTAGGAGTCCACCCAATGTGCTCCTGCCGAACTAGGAAAAGTTCCAAGCAGGATTCAGAAGCGACATCATCATCTAGCGGAACGAATCGGATGGACTGGCAGTGCTCCTACATAGGCGGACACTCACTGTCAGGTGTCGGACGTACTTGCGCTCCGGTATCATTGCCTACCATGGATCTGAAGGTCGCGGTCTCTTCAGCCACCGAGAATAAGAGTGCACCTTCGCTAACCATCTCCTGGATGAGTTGCTGCACTCTCGCTGTCCGTGCTGCGACAAATCCAAACTGTTGAGCAGCGGGGGGCAATTTTTCAGGCTCGACAGAATCAATTGACTTGGCAGTGGTTGCAGCAAGTCCAGGGTCAGCTGATGGCTCGGTCAAGTTTTGCTCATCTTCTAGGTGGCCCACTTCTTCAGGCACATGTAGTTTAGGGTGACATCTTGGCTGCATTAAACAATTTGATCTAGCTTCTGGTGGGTTTGGCTCTCCGAACGATGAATTGTTGCCTGGTGAGGCAAAGTCTTCACCCATGGTAGCATTCGTCACCACCTCTTGCGTCTCACAGTTGCACTCTGACAGCAATTGATTCTCAGCAAGAACGGTGTGCTTTATAAAGGTAGTTCCATGGTCTAGTGACTCACATTGCACTCCATATTTTTGGTCCATTAAATGATGTTCTTGTATCTCCCCTTTCTCAGCACGTGCTGAAGAAACTTGTTCTTCAACTAGAACATTTTTGTCAGCCTCGTCTTCCCTGCGCTTGAACACTCCCCACAGGTAGTGTTTGTCCTGGCACACTGTTCAAATTTTTTTTTGCTCAGTGACCGGTAACCATGGTTTATGATGCAAAACAAGGCTTATCTATGCAATATTTAGTTGGCATTTGGCAATAAGGCCTCCAAGTAAGCAGATCAAAAAATAACCACACATGAATGTAGAATCTCATGTTTAGCATGCTGACTAGGTGCAATGGCATTTGTTGTTTAGTAAGGCGATGCAGAAATACAAAATAAAATCTCCAATTGGATATGTACCATGATATTGCTTTGGCAATATTGTGGAGGGGAAGATTAGTAGCTCAGCAACACCAACAACAACTTTTATGGCAGCACCACTATCAATGATTTCCTCCACTAGAACATCTGATTCTTCATTTGGGCTAGAGATGTAATGTCAGACCTTTAGTATCACAATGAGTGGGACAAAAAGGAGCAGAGAAACATACAGGAAAACATATTACACACCTCATGCTGGGCGGGAAGAAATACAATGCAATGTCACCATCAGTAGGTCCTGAAGCTTTCCATATCTTTGGCCAGGCTTCCAACTGAGGGAGATTGATTACTTCAACTATGGGTTGCAACGACATTGACAATTCCCACACAAGCCCACATGCTTTGGACGACATGTGTTCAACCAGTGAGACAAATGCTTCATTGTTTATCTTAAGGATTCCACTGTTGACAAAAAACAGAAGAGTGAGGAGGCATCAGTATTTTTCACAATGGTATAACTAAGATTCTTGGGGGAAAGGATAATCTACATACCTCCAGATAGGTTCATCAATGGGTTGTGAGTACATACATCTTTGCTGATTGGCAGATTCTAAATCAAATTTAATTCTGGATTGGAGAGCATGGTCCTTTGCAACAAAAGTTTCCGATGTCAACTTTGAAACATCATTAAGGGCATTACTGGTACCTATAACCTCTTCATCTTCGTCATCTTCATTCGCCGGTGTACATCTCCTCCTTTTCTTTACAGGCTGAGCAATCTCAGAAGATTCAGGAATCAAAATGTTAAGCTATACAGCACTGGGATTTTGACCATTCAACTCTCCAGTATGTACAGCCTCTTCCGCATGATCGTCCCTGTCTATTCTGTGCTTGCTAACTGATACATCGCACTCAAGAGACCGATGATTAAAATCTTTTGACTGCCCATCTGCAGCCTCTTCAACATCATCGTCATCATCCAACAGAATGAGCTTTCTTCGCTTCCTTGGGTTATTCTCCACACAATTTTGAACAGTATCAGAAAGTTCCACAGCTGTATCACTGGCCTCCACAAGAACGTTTTGTTTCAAAGTGGTTTCTGATAAAGAACTTGAATCTGTCCGAAGATTAAGATCTTCTGACTGCACATCTGCAGCCTCTACTACTTCATCGTCATCATCCAACAGAAAAAGCTGTCTACTCTTCATTGGATTGTCCTCCATACAGTTCTTCACAGTATCAGAAAGTTCCACAGATGTATCATTGGCCTCCACAAGAACGCTTTGTTTCAAAGTGGTTTCTGATAAAGAACTTGAATCCACCCGATGATTGAGATCTTCTGACTGCACATCTGCAGCCTCTTCTACGTCATCGTCATTATCCAACAGAATAAACTGTCTACCCTTCCTTGGATTATCCTCCATAGAGTTTTGAACAGTATCAGAAAGTTCCACAGATGTATCACTGGCCCCCAGAAGAACGTTTTGTTTCAAAATAGTTTCTGATAAAGAACTTGAATCCATCTGATGATTAAAATCTTCTGACTGCATATCTGCAGCCTCTTCTGCATCATCGTCGTCATCCAACAGAATGAGCTATCTTCGCTTCCTTGGGTTCTCCTTCACACAGTTTTGAACAGTACCAGAAAGTTCCATAGCTGTATCGCTGACCTCCAGAAGAATGTTTTGTTTCACAGTGGTTTCTGATAAAGAACTTGAATCCGCCCAATCCAGTAGCATTGATGGTTTATTCTGATTTTCCCCTGCTAAGACTGGTGTCACGGGACTATCCTTTGGATATTCAATTTCAACATTCCCATGCAACAGGGAGTTACTGTCCTGTGGGGGGGTCAACTGCTCTGAAGCACCTGGGGAAGGTTCAAATTCATCCAATGGCTTTTGGAGATTGATTTCGTTTATCCTACCTAGCAAGCGATTTGCAACACAATCGTTGTTTATTGTACGAACAAAATGTTCATTTTTCACCTGCTGATTCTCATCTTTTTGGGCCTTGACTTCACAAGAATGAAGTGTTTCCCCATTAGCACAAGAACTAGTTGGAGCATTGCAGTCTGTTCTATTGGTCTCGTTACCTACTGTTCGCATATCTGACCTTTTTTGTGTGTGCTTTCTCAGCAAAGAATCCTTTGTTGACTTCACACTCATGGTACTTGCCTGGCATGCTGAAGAACTAGAATGAGAACGATTTGATGCTTTATTCAAAGATCCCTCATAAGTAACTTCCCCATGCCTGGTTAGGCATTCGTTACAGAACCAGTGCTCCAGTGATGATCCATCAAACAGAACCTTGACCAGGCAGTATCTACAAAATGATTAGTGACAATAAGCAAAGAGCAAATAGTACTTTTTGGTAATAATAACAAAAGATAAGCATTGTAAGATGCACATACTAATATACTATAGAAAGTATGACATCTTATGTGATCAATAAAAAAATCCATGAGAAAAAGGTAGATGCTGAGTTTGTCCAGTAATAACAAGCATAATGTACAGAAATAAAATGGATTTGATTGAGTATTGATCTACATCTCCACCATGAGCAAAGCTAAGATATCTGTTACTATTTTGCAAAAGTTTCAACAATTCAACTAATTTGTTGATATCATAGGTAAATTAATACCAAGATAAGATGCCTGTGTATGGGATTAGAGCACACAAAAAACTGTATGCTCTAAAACAAAAATTGTGTGTATTTCCACCGGTTGTTTCCTTTGAAAAATTCATATCTGTAGCTTATTCAACAATGAGATGAAACAGGTGACAACTGCTCAGTTAAAAGACATGTCCTGTGGAATTAGTTCCTCCTTGAAAATTTTGTGCTCCAACGTTGGTAAGTTTGCCATGGCTCCCAATGATATAATGTTGCTTCAAACTGTAAACCATTATTTACCATCTTTAGAAAAGACTTGTAATGCACAGGACAGACTGGAACAACTATCAGATTTTTCTTATATTGAGCTTACTACTTTAATCCTTGTTACAAACAACTATCAATATTGATGCTACATGCAATATTTGAACAATTTTTTTCAGCTGATAGAAAATCATACTGGTGAATGCTGCACTTGCAGTCATCGCACGATAGCAAAAGAGGTTCATAACCAACAACTCCACAGGTCTCACATACAGTAGCCTGCATAATGATAAAACAAGGTTATAGAAGTTATTCACAATACTATAAAAAACAAAGAGAATGGTGAAAAGGTGAGGATGCTAGCAGAAAAGAAGAAAACTAAGGGAACAAACAAGACAAAGAACGAAGGAAATAGGAAAGGAAGAATGTTTAACGTCCAACAAAGGAACCGTATATGGATAGAAAGCATGGAAGAAAGGGGAAAGGAAGTGAGGGAGGATGATGGTGATGTAGACATGAAATAATTTACACAACTTAGAAGGCAAAGAGTTATGGATGGGCATTAGAGGCCCTACTTCAAACTATTTCCCTGGGTCTCATAAACTTGTGAGTTTATCCCTACTTATCCCAATTTAGCCACGTACATATTTTGCAAGAGAAATTATCAAGGTTCTAAATCATGGTTCTTCACGAGGAGAGGTAGGGAAATGATATCGTGGCATTAGGCTAGCTTGAAAGCTATCCTTAGTGATCAGATGTTATTGAAGAAGCATAGATGTGAGAAATAGGAAGGAGAAAAGAAAATTAAGCTAGCATGGGCTGACCATCCTATTTAAACACCTGAACAAGGCCATGTACGCCTCATAGGCAACATCACATGTTAGGGTTTATCTTTAACCTGTCTTTCTCCATGGCCCTATATGAACCTTGATTCCTTAATGGAGAAGGCCACACCGCCTCTCCCTCGTGCACGAATGACGACGGGCCATATGAGCTTAACTTACCGCCTCAAAAGGTCATTCGTCTTCCAGGAAGATCAACTTGTCGCCGATGTGGCGTTGTGGCCCAAGAAGATTGATCTTCACCGGAGAAAAGTGTACTTGAGAATTTAATTTTCCACCAGAGAAGGTCAATACGTCATCTGGAGGTTCGATAACCAGATGACCTTGTTGGACAACCAAACATTCGTCTCAGACCCAATTAGACCAACGCCTAGCGCCATGGTGACCCACAAGTATGCATTTTGTAACATTGCCCAGTTGTAATAGATACATTATGTGCCGGTTTCTAGGTTTGTATTGAGAAAATTCTAAGCATCAAAGAAATCAAAACATATTACACATATTCTTCATACTATATGAGAACAGACTCATTATCCCATTCCAATGGATTACCGCTCAAAAATATCTATAAAAGCAATCTTTTAGAATATAAAAATATAAGGGTTTTCATATGAACTGGCACAATGTGATTCCTTTTGCAAGTTGTACATAAAGTCGAGTTTACCTTCCTCAAATCCACCAAGACACGTAAGTGTGCCAGTGGACTCAAATGTGATTATTGCCACAATTTGTGCATATATGGAGATGTCTTCCTCAAGCGGAGCCGTAAAACTCATGGTCCATTACTATGTTTTCTATCTCCCCTAGGCCCTAGCAAATAAGGTCCATGCCACTACCATGTAGCCTTGCCGCACATAAATGATTCATACCCAATACCAAGTAACCAAACATAAAAAAATTGAAACGCCTCCACAATTTTTTTTAACATACGAAAGCCTTAAAAATACTTATATTTAGCTAAGAACCAGCAACCAACACCAATATAATATAAGTTGCATTTTGTGATAGTACGAAATGTTGGATTCAACGGAATTATGTGGAGGTGCCTACCTACGATCATTTACCAAATTTGTATAAAGCTGGCGTCAAAGTTCAATGTTGTTCAAGAGCTATATTGTGAAATAACTATGTTTATTTGGGTTAATTACCAGAATGATTTTACACAAAAATAAGGAAAACTTTGGTCTATTAACCACAAGTTTTTCCTTTATGACCAATTGCGGTTGGTAGTACCTTTACCATGAGTGACCACCCTATTTAGTGGGACAAAGATTAAGTAAGCTAATGGAAAGACTTATTGCTTCACCTTCTAAGACTAGATCACATCATATTTTAAGCTATGCCTAGCGATCACGGAGAAGTTCTCAAAACCATGTTGACTATGCACCAAAACAAAACGATTGTATGATATAGTAACGAGTAATTACCTCTAGCGAGGCAGAAGCATCGATGGTACCTAATCAAAACTATAAAATATCTGGTAATAGTTTGTTTAGGCAGTTGACATAACTAAGTATTGATATTTTTGCTTATGCTTGTTAAATAGTTTGTTATTTTACCTTGTTGGTGTCAAGATATAATGACTTTGTGATTGAGTTCTTTTTTCTATTTTTGCATCATTAGAATCCAGACTCAAATGGATGATGTAAACATCATGTATACATATCATAAGGAAGTAACTACAATACAAAATTGCCTAAGCATGAGTTCCTTTGTCCAACTTTCGAGTGGAGTATAACTTTGGTGCTTTTTTTGAACTGGTTGAATGGTAAGCAAATGTGCCACCTTCAGTGTTGATAAACTCTCAATGATGCACCAATAAAAGAATATTCCGTCAGCCCAGTTAAAAGGTGGCACTTCACTAGGCCGATGGGATTTCCATGTGCAACAACAATGCCCTATTTGATGCTAATCCAATCTCTCTCACACAATCCAATAGGTGACAGCGCCATATTCGCCTCTTATTTCTTCCGTATTCATGGCTTGGACCGATGCTGTAGGCATTATCAGCACCAAGTACGAATCCAAGAAAAATCTGATTGCGAACATGGTTTCAGTACTATTCAACATTTGTCTCCAATTTACACCCCTACACCCCCCACACACACAAACAAGTTATAAAACAAGAGAAAGATAAAGCCACATACCATGTCTCACCACCTTCTGCTGCTCCAAGGAATCTCCCGGGGAAACAAGCATAATGGCTTCGGCGTACAGAACGCAAATAAAATCCAACCTCCCGAATATCCAAGGAAACGGGTTCAACAGAGACCTCAGGAATCCAGTAGGTTATCGGCGCAGAACCCTACTCTGACCAAAACCTCGAAGAAACCGAAGCGGAATCATGTCGACCTCGTAAAAAATCGCCAAGGTATTTTGGAGGCGAATCCCCGGTTCACTCCAGCGGTACCGGAGCAATGCGTGAGATTGGGCAGGCTCCTCTTGAGTCCAAGGACGCAGGGGAGAAGGGGAGAGAGAGAACGAAGGGGAAGGAGGGGAGAGGCGGCCGTTCCACAGGAAGGGGGCAAGCGCAGTAGGTGCAATGGCCTCTTCCTTCGTGGGAGATAAGTTTTTTTCGTTGACTTCTCGGGGATATTAACGACGGTTGTGTAACAGCGTATTTATAGGGTCTTAAGCCCTTAATAACGCCTGAACGTGGGTTAGGCGGACGGCGGAATTTGGGAGGAAACCGTCAGGGATATCCGCGCTGATTTCTGTTTCAGATTGCGCGCCAGATTCCGGGTTAACAGTTGTATCCGGATTTCGATCGTGCAGTGACGAGAGCTGTTGGGAAACTGGGCCAGTAGAAATCCATTAGGTGTGGCCTCTATCAGGTTAGGGTTAGCTCATGTGGGTATCCTATCCCCTCTTAGTTTATAAATAGAGAAGAAATATGTACCTGATTTTACCAGAGAGATATCAATAAAGCTTCTCATTGTTCCCCGTGTCAATTCTTGTGTATTCTTTGGGTGCCTTCGACTCTACTCTTCTTCCTTAGTTGTGGAGCAACCTCGGGACCGGCCAGTCGGCAGGGGTTGTTCAACACGTTATCAACACGTGTCTCTCTGTCGAGCCTCCGTCAAGCCACCGTCGAGCCTGCATCACGCAGGCGTTCGTTAAAGGTAATCCGAAATTGGCCGAAAAATGGATTCGTTATGCGATTTCCTTTCAATTTTGTGTTTAGTTCGTATATCAGATCTCATCTATGGTGGGAGTCGAGCTGACCTGCTGTCGATTTAATCACTCTCGGCTTAGGATTTTATTGACTGTACCGTGCACCTGCCGTGCCGATTTTTTTTTTAGTAGATCCGATTGATCTTGGACGTTTCCTTTAGTAGATCCGATTGATCTATAATTTTTTTCTTTGTACTTTGTGTTCCTTGTTCTGTTGGAAAATACATGAACTGCCGTCGCTGCACACGCACTGCACGCACACGAGCTCATCACCGCACTGAAGGCTGACGCTGCACACGCACTGCACGCACACGAGCTCGTCACCACACTGAAGGACGACGCTGCGTGGCTCTGCTGGCCACGCCGCCGCGCCCCCGTGCTGGCCACGCCGCCCCGCTGGCCGAGCGCCGCCGCGCCTGCTGCTGGCCAAGCGCCGCCGGCTCTGCTGGCCGCGCTGCTGGCCGCCCTACTGACCGCGAGCGCCGCCACACGCCGTCGCGTGCTGCCGGCCGCGTCGCACGCACGCTGCTGCCGCCTCGCGTGCCTGCGCCGCGCCCGTCGTCGCGAGCCCTGTCGGCCGCCTGACCGCACGTGCCCCGCTGCGTTCGGCCACACGCATGCCGCGCTCACCCCTTTGTTGTCGTGGTCACGCGCACTGCGCAACACAGCTGCCGCGCCGCTCGCCGGCTGCGCTCCCGCGCCACACGCTGCTGCCTACCGCCGGAGAGGCCCTGCTGGCCACGCTCGCGCAGCCTGCCACGCGCCCACTGCCGCCGGCGAGGCCGTGCTGGCCGCGCCCGCACCACCTGTCGTGCTCTGGCCGCCCCTGCGCCGCCTGCCGCGCCCCCTGCCGCCAGCGAGTCCCGCCGCTGCTGGCAAGCCGCCTCACCCCACCCCGCTCGGGGGCTAAGCCCTTAGCCCCGTTCCCCCGCACGTTGGGCCGGGACAGTGCGGGGTGGACCGGCCCACGAACGGCCCAAGCGGCCTGCTGCCGCTGACCGGAAAAAAAGAGAGGGGAGGACGCCTTGTGCACGCGCGGTTGCTGGGCCGTTTGCCCGTTTCGGTCCTGCTTTTGGCCCATTTTGCGGTTTAATGAAAAAAAGGGCCAGCGCAGAGAATAAATAAAACAGCTTCGGAAATTCATTTTTAGGGCTGTTTTTCTCGTGTAAAACACGATTAGCATAATATCTTCATATACAAGCTTTTGTACTATGTTTTACTGCAATAATTAAATATTTTTATACTTTTAATTCTTGGTATTACATAGTTAGCTCGTATAATTTTTAATTTAAATTTTGAAACGCCATCATATTTGAATAATTGTATCGATTATCGTATTTATGCAACCGATTACCTGCCGTAATCTTACACACATTGCATAAATTGCAGATGACCGGAATCGTCAGCCATGAGTTTCCGGAGTTGACCTAGGATGGGCTGAACTACCTGACTTGGGCCTCGGACATTGAGATCATCCTCGATGGCCGATGCATCAAGGGTGCGCTGATTGCGGGGACCCAGACGGCCCCCATCACCACCATCCCGGCGGACAACGCCAAAGCACTGAATTTCCTCTGCCATCACATGTGTGAGACTCTCAAGAATGAGTACATGGCAGAACGGAGTGCTTCTGCCCTTTGGACCGCCCTCAACAAGCGGTTCTCTAGGCTTAAGTACACCATTCAGCCACAGGCGGAGGCAGATTGGATTCGTTTGAGGTTTGCGGACTTCAAGACCGTGGAAGAGTACAACTCCGTGTTATACCGGATTCGTACCATTCTTCAGCTGTGTGGAACCAGTACCACAGATCAGCAGAAGATAGACAAGACTCTCTCCACATTCCACCCACACAACATCCAGTCCTCGCGAAACTATCGCCAGGAAGGATTCATGGAATATGCAGCGCTTATTGATGCTCTCCAGGTGGCCGAGGCGCGGGATAATGTTCTCAAAAAGAACTTCTCCGTGCAACCCTTTGCGGGGGGCCCAAGTCATGAGGCTAATGCCGGCGCCTACAAGGTGCGCAAGCCCATCCACAAGAGGCGAGGCAAGAAGGGCAAGAAGGGCCCCAACTCCTTCAACCCGGCCAAGCAACGCAAGTCGGGCAAGGGGGAGGCAAGGCCCCAAGACTGCTTCCGCTGTGGCTCCAAGACTCATTTCTCCAGGCAGTGTTTGGCCCCTAAGCACGTCGTGGACGCGTTCAAGGCCAACAAGAAGGCGCGCGAGGCGCACCTCGTCCAGGTTGAGGCACCACTGGCGCCCGGAGCGGCGCCCGTGTACAACATCGCGACCGTAGTGGCGCAGGACGTAGCACATGTGGCAGCACCTTTGGCGGCCCACTGCGATGACCCAGCATACCACTTTATGATGTAGTACACTATAGTCATTGACATAACACCAATGAAACACCGTTCACCAGTATTACATCCCTCGGAGTGGTACAACAGAAACACAGCAGGTCCAAGACATGACTATAGGTTACAACTCAACTCTTTACACAAGATCCAGAGAACACTCTAGGTTAAAGAGAGAGAAAGAAACTTCTTACAAAGAAGAATCAAGAATAAATAACTCATAGCTACCATACTTATAAAACTAATAGCTGAACTACTAGGCTTGCATTGCTGCTATTGCAATATTCTACAGAAGTAGGTTCTATGGTTAGAAATCCTATTCTTATCTAATCAGCAACTTCGTCTTCACTTGAGCTGATGTATAAGATGACTTCCTTGACTTCATGGAAGAGTTTTAGCTTTTAATGATGATTCCTGGAACACAACTTGATGTAGACATCGTCTGCACTGGCTTTAGAACTGTAGCGACCTCGGATCAAGTAAGATTCTAAGTCCCTGTGATTAACATGCTAGTCCCTGGATCAATAGCTAGCACTCACAGTCGATGAAATATCATGTAAAACACAAAGTCTTTATTACACGGAGAATCCAGAGTATGAATTTATTACAAATTTGCTTAGCATTAAGCTAGCTTAAATAACAGCGGAAACATAAAAGCAGCTTGAGTCCATCAACACCCCAGGCTTGTGGAGTGTAGACTCGCGATCCCTACGCACCTTTCAATCTTCGGATTCTGCACATAAGACGTGCAGCCAACAAGTTGGGTTAATACTTTGAATGTATTGGCAAATTACACCAAGGAGAGAAAAGACTATCTCTACATGCAAGGCTAGTTTAGGCTGTAGAGTTCATTTGTTCAAAGCTAGTTTTCTTAAGTAGAGAGAAGGAGAGAAGATTTTCCTACTTTTGTAAACATTTGCTTAGATAAAATAAGGTCGAGTAGCACACGAGGATATTACGCACCAAGTGTCCAAACAACCAAACACTTGGATATTACGCACCAAGCGACACTTGGATATTACACACCAAGTTCCCAAATTCCCACCCATTGGCGATATTACTCAGGCCATGGGGTTTTAAAAACTTTTGTTTAGAAAAGAGAGAGGAAGATCCTTCAGAGGCTCCATCCTTCAGACGCTCATTGTTGTTCTGTTACCATGAACACGGCTAATCGATCAGATTGCAATACTCTCGAGAGTTTGTGCACTTTACCCACAATCCACGATCAAGTCCTTTTTACAGACAAGACCATGGAGAGGCTTTCCCTTAGTAGCCCCTCTACCTTCCGGATCCAATCGTGCCAAGAACATCCAAATGTTGGTATCCAGGTGAGGTTTCCCACTAAGTACTAGGCCAAGACAGAGCCCATATGTATTGTGGTTGCACTGGAAGCTTCTGAATTTTGAAACATGGAAGACTTCTTTGATTCCTGGGCGGCCGTCCTCCACCAAAATCTCACTCGTTGACCCGACAACCATTCCACCCAGAAGAAAACTTAGTTTTATTTTGAAGTGGATTTGAGAAGAAAAGTTTGCTCTAGAGAGCCTTTATACTTAGAAAAATTCTTTGTCTTTCGAACCCCCCAACGGTACTTTGTATATGTAGCATAGCAAGCAATACTTAGCAAAAACAGGGGTAACCTATTAGGAGGGAAATCCTAAGTATAGAGCTACTCATGGGATACTACACAATCATCGCACTTGCAAAATAATACTAAGGAAAAATTCTACTAGAACATCCTACACATGCATACTACAGAATTTTGAAGATCACATGCATAGAATCAAAAGTGGGACAAAAGTTATGAACAAGTGGTGTAACTTGCCTTGATCCGAGCAGCACTCTACACAATAGCACTTCTTAGCGCACTCCATACAATCTAACGAATCACAACATAGATCTGATCACAACTTGCTCAGAACATGTCACAGGGATAATCATGCATGCATGCAACATGGTATTTATGCAAGATTGGTTTTTCTACATTGATCAAGGTAGTATAATTGGGTTGCAATTGTGTTAAGTGTTGCTAGGGTTGATTTCCCATAGGTTTAGATCTATTTGGGTTACTAATACAATTCATAGAGTTAAAAGGAGATCCCACCATCTAATTAGCCCCAAATTGGATCTAATGATTTTAAGCAAAGTTTTATAATTTTGTTCAGTAGGTATTGCGGAAACAAAATCAACGCAACAAGAATCAACTAAAACAGAGTTCTAACTATTTTTCTATGAATTAAAAACTCCAATCTAATGATTAAATTCTACACCAAAAACCCTACTATAAACTTGGAATTTTATTGCAGATCTGGGTTCTACATAAAATTATGAATCCAACGGTATATTATAAGCTAAATTTGGCCAAATATTTAATTTTATACGAATTTCGCAAGTTTTAAACTAAATATGCAAACAGATCTAACCCTAACTTAAAAATCTTGCCAAGTGGCAGCCTCCGATTGGTCCAGCTGGCAAGGTGGGGGGGTGACGCGGCGCGCGCGTGGTGCCGACGTGCTTTGCCACGCGGCAGCGTGGGATTCGCTGGTACCCCTTCGAGTTGGCATCTAGTCTGAGCCGCAGATCGTAGATCGAACGGATAGGAGGGGCGCGACGACTTACTGCGATGGCGACGACGGCGTTGGGCGGCGGCGACGTTGGTGACGACGGTCGGTGGCGCTCTGGTGGCTCCCCGAGGTGGCGGTGTGGTCGACGGGGCGCGTCTGGTCCTCGCGGTCACGCTCGTGGCCGCGTCGTTCCTCCTCGCTTCTTCGTCTATCGGCAGGGTCCCGCCGGCCTTCTCCGTCCCTGGCGGTGCTCCGGCGAGCAATTGCGGGCTCGTTTCTGCGAGAGAGAAGGGGAAAAGCACAAGGCGCGAATCAGTGGTGGATGGAGAAGGCTCCAGAGGAAGAAAGGAGTAAGGGGAGGGCTCCGAACCGTCTCGGCGAGGTTTGCCGGACGGCGGCTGGTGCGAGAGGTTGATCGAGGTAGGGTTTTAGGGAAAAGAGGAGAGGGGTCGATGCGGGGCTTCTTAAGGCGAGTATGGCGTGGGTAAGGGGGCAGGACGCGGAGGAATCGCGGAGTCCGGCTCGGGTTGATCCCGTGTGCGCCAGGGACTCGCCGGCGACACGGAGAGGACGGCTGACAGGTGGGCCCCGTGCGTCGGTGGCGGAGGGGGAAGTGGGCTGGCGCGGGCGCTGTCTAGCTAGCTGACGTGCGGGCGTGGGTGGGCTGGCGCAGCGGCCCAGTTAGGTTAGGTCGTTGCCCCTTTTCTTTTTTTCCTCAAACATTTTTTTCAATTTCTGTTTTAGTAAAACTTAAATAACTTTTGCATATAAAGTCAAAAAGTGATGAAACCAACTTCTAAATTTTTGTAAAAATAAGGTGGTCATCTTGGGACCATAGCTTAATGTTTTTACATAGTTTTTAGAAGGGTCAAGCTTGTCTACTACAATAGTGCTTACATAAGGAAATCTTTAGTAGGGTTTTGGTAGGTTTAGATGTTAGGATTTTGTTGCAAATTTTATTTGTAGGATGCAATGATGCAGGGATGATGCATGGCACTAATAACATCCTAATATAAAATCTGGGATGTTACAAGAACCTAGCAGGGGTTAAGAAGATACTTTGAGTACGAGCGTACTCAGCAAGTTCAGTAGAAAAGGAGTGTTTGATGCACTATATCTACAGCCACAGACCATAGGTCGTAGGCCATGCAAATTTTTGTAAACATTTCTTCAAAGGTTGCTTTTATTCTGAAAAGCTATGTCCGTCAGCCTTCACGGGTTTACCAGAACTTTCATGGAGTTCCTTTCCCTCCGCGTTCGTAGCTCCTTTCCGGAACAGGGAGTAACAAGTTACAGTTTTTACACTCTGCAGAGGTGCGTCACTTTATCCATGAGAGATCTTAGCTTTGTTGCACATCCGAATTGCAGGTTCGTTCACACTTCCTTGGTGTGAGGCCCAGACTAAGATCCAAGCCAATCACTGCCTTCTCTGTGACCCCGCATGTATCCTTGGTGTACGCCATCCCACCTATTGAATTACGACTATTTGCAGTATAGACCGTTCAGATGCCGGAAATATCGTGGGATGTTGAGGGCTCCCACCCATATGCTGCATATTCTCTACAAATTACCATATAATATGCACGCTACGAGTGATAACAGCCATGACCCGCACATCTGGCTCCATGCGAGAGGGAAAAGATACAGCTGACTTCTCCGTCCCATTCCAAATCTCATGGTCACTAGCGACATTGGTTGTTAAGTCCTAGGTAATATGTTCCTTTACCACCGGAACTCTTATAGTAGGTTATTACCTCATGGTAAATAACCTATACTCACATTCTTATGAAAATAGTGTTTTCTGTCCTTTTTCAAATGCAGGTGATGCCAACATTGAATTTGTAAAATACTTTACAGAAAATAATCAAAGGACATGAGCAAGTGTGAACTTGCCTTTTGTGATTGCAAGATTATGCACTCACGGTCTTCAAGACAATTTAAGATCCAATAGCTGAAATCTGCATCATTGGTCCGATAAGGACTAATATTTAAAGAAGCAAGATGCTTTTATTTGTAGTGACCTTGGATCAATAAAGATCCTAAGTCCCTATGATTAACATGCTAGTCCCTGGATCAATAGCTAGCACTCACAGTCGATGAATATCATGTAAAACACAAAGTCTTTATTACACGGAGAATCCAGAGTATGAATTTATTACAAATTTGCTTAGCATTAAGCTAGCTCAAATAACAGTGGAAACATAAAAGCAGCTTGAGTCCATCAACGCCCCAGGCTTGTCGAGTGCAGCCAACAAGTTGGGTCAATACTTTGAATGTATTGGCAAGTTACACCAAAGAAAGAAAAGACTATCTCTACATGCAAGGCTAGTTTAGGCTGTAGAGTTCATTTGCTCAAAGCTTGTCGTGGTATTGCACGGCAGATGCTACTAGGGGTAGCTTACGTAGAGGGAGCAAGGCGACGTAGGAGAATCCGGGAGCGAGATTGGCACACGATGTACCCAGGTTCACGTCCCCTCGGTGGAGGATCACTACGTCCTGCTATCAATCCAGTATATGATCATAGATTGGTTTACAAGGGAGCCGCCGTAGGCGGAGGAAGAGACTAGATCTAATCTAATTGGGAGAAGATGTAATATGATGTCCCCGTGGGGGTGCCCCTGGTGGCTTTATATATGCAGCCAGTTAGGGTTTACAAGTGCTTTAGTGGGCTTTCTATTGGAGTCGCCGTCTTGGTCCTCTAGTCGGCGCCAGTCGTTTGGGTCCAGCATGCGCCAGTCGTCATATCCAGCGAGTCGACCCGCTCTGGGATTGGCTTCAGTCGGCTCGATCCCATCTGGCAACTCCGCTTCGTGGGTATACCCCGATTGGTATTCCCCCATCAGTAGTCCCCGAGCGTGTTGTCGATTCGATGCGGGCTTGAGGCAGGACGCGGAGAGTCTTGACGATGGGTCGTAGCGAATCAGCGACGAGCTCCTGAACAGAGAAAAGAACAGTGAAGCGGGAGGCGGTCAGCGTGAGCCAGTCGGTGATGGCCAGTTTGCAAAAGACGCAGGGTGTCGGTGAAGCTGCCAGTTGCGGCGAGTCCCCGGACATGGAGCGTGCCGAGTCCCCGAGCGCGGCGAGTGGCGAGGTCGAGTGACCGGCGAGTTCGCGAGCGTGTGGAGTACGCGAGGGAGAGTCCGCGATGGCGAGTCCCCGAGCGTGTCGAGTATGCGAGGGCGAGTCCGCGGTGGTGAGTGGCAAGGTCGAGCGACCGACGAGTGCCGCTGTCTGGAGCGCGTCGAGTCCCCGAGCGTGTTGAGTACGCGAGTGGTGAGTCCGCGGTGGAGTGTCCCCGAGCGTGTCGAGAACGCGAGGGCGAGTCCGCGGTGGAGTGTTCCCGAGCGTGTCGAGAACGCGAGGGCGAGTCCACGGTGGCGAGTCCTCGAGCGCGTCGAGTACGCGAGGGCGAGTCCGCGGTGGCGAGTCCCCGAGAATGGAGAGCCACGGTCATGGAACCACGCGTACACGTAGTATGCCTAGGAGTAGTCCCCGAGGCTCGAGTTGGCTTGTAGAGGCGACTTGAGGCTCTTTAGAGATACATATTCTGAAAATAGTAGTGGTTGCTGCCGAGCATGGCGAGTGGCGAGGTCAAGCGACCGGCGAGCGACGCTGTCTGTAGCGTGCCGAGTGGCGAGGTTGAGTTACCAACGGGCGCCGAGTCCCCGAGCGTGACGAGGGACAAGGTCGAGCGACTGGCGAGCGCCGAGTCCCCGAGCGCGGCGAGGGGCGAGGTCGAGCGACCGGCGAGCGTTGAGCCCCGAGCGTGGAGAGCGGCGAGGTCGAGCGACCGGCGAGCGCCGAGTCCCCGAGCGCGGTGAGTGACGAGGCTGAGCGACCGACGGGCGCCGAGTCCCCGAGCGCGGCGAGGGACGAGGTCGAGCGACCGGCGAGCGCCGAGTCCCCGAGCGCCACGAGTGGCGAGGTCGAGCGACCAGCGAGCGCCGAATACCCGAGCGCGGCGAGTGGCGAGGTCGAGCGACCGGCGAGCGCCGAGTCCCCGAGCGCGGCGAGTAGCGAGGTCGAGCGAACTGCGAGTGCCGAGTCCCCGAGCGCGGCGAGTAGGGAGGTCAAGCGACCAGCGAGCACCGACTTCCCGAGCGCGGCGAGTGGCGAGGTCGAGCGACCGGCGAGCTCCGAGTCCCCGAGCGAGGCGAGTAGCGAGGTCGAGCGACCTGCAAGCGCCGAGCCCTCGAGCGCGGCGAATGGTGAAGCCGAGCGACCGGCGAGCGCCGAGCCCCCGAGCGCGGAGAGTGGCAAGGCCAAACGACTGGCGAGCGCCGAGTCCCCGAGCCCGGCGAGTGGCGAGGCCGAGCGACAGGTGAGTGGAGCTGTCTGTAGCGCGCCGAGTCCCCGAGCGCGTTGAGTACGCGAGGGCGAGTCCGCGGTGGCGAGTCCCCGAGCGCGTTGAGTACACGAGGGCGAGTCCGCGGTGCCGAGTCCCCAAGCCCGTTGAGTACACGAGGGCGAGTCCGCGGTGCCGAGTCCCCGAGGGCGTTGAGTACGCGAGGGCGAGTCCGTAGTGGAGAGTCCCTGAGCGTGTCGAGTACGCGAGGGCGAGTCCGCGTTGGCAAGTCCCCAAGCGTGTCGAGTACCCGAGGGCGTGTCCACAATGGAGAGTCCCCGAGCATGGAGAGTACGTGAGGGCGAGGTCGAGCGACCGACGGGCGCCGGGCCCCCCGAGCGCGGCGAGTAGCGAGGTCGAGCGACCGGCGAGCGCCAAGTCCCCGAGCATGGCGAGCGGCGAGGTCGAGCGACCGGCGAGCACCGATTCCCCGAACGTGGCGAGAGCAGAGTCCCCGAGCGACCAGCGAGCGGCGAGGTCGAGCGACCGGCGAGCGCCGAGTCCCCGAGCACAGCGAATGGCGAGGTCGAGCGACCGGTGAGCGCCGAGTCCCCGAGCGCGGCGAGTGCCGAGGTCGAGCGACCGGCGAGCGCCGAGCCCCTGAGTGCGGCGAGTGGCGAGAAAGACACCGTTTTGCTGAGAAGGAGAAAAGATACAATTGCATTAAGGTGTACTTGCACAATATATTGAACAATTGTAAGACATGCAAATTGTAGACGTTGAAATAAAATGCACGTTTGTTATGTGGATCGATGGACAGTATATGTAAGGTTTATGCGTGTCTTTTCATGAGTAGGCAGACCTCCAACATCAAACGCTTGCCGGGTAACAGGGACGCGATGCCAGACTGTTGAATCCGGAGACAAGGTCGGCCTTTTGGTACCAAGCCTCACTACTTCGACGGACGCGAATAAACAGCAGACAAAACTGAAACCGGTCTAAAGTATGATTTTAATCCCTAAAACGGTCGTATGCGACTGCATGGTCGGCTTTAAAGAATGAATGAAGATGCATGCATGTTTTGGACTCATAACATATACAAGTGTAAAACTTAGCTGTTAACATGGCAATTCCACGACGGCAAGTCTGCGAGTTTGGCGAGTCCGCGCTAGGCGAGTCTGCGACCATGGCGAGTTCACGAGTGAGACGTCCACAGAAGGCGAGTCGCAGGCGAACCCACGACCGATTGGCGTGGTGCTCGAAGAATTTTGGTTTTTCCCATACTGGCAGAGACAAAACGATTAGTAGATATGATAAAATATAAAAATTTAAATAGTTTTAAGAAGAGAGAGATTGTAGAGATCGAATCCGATCGTGGTCCGCTTGTTCGCTCCAGCGCTGCGGCCAAATTAAGACTCCCTTCTCCAATCTCATCAGCAGATTTAATAATCAAATAGAGAGAGATCGTCATGATGGATAGGAAAAAACTGATCAGTCAATGGACAAGGTCACGTGGTTCGCTTCCTGGAATTGAATGATCCGTCAGACCTGCTCCTTTTTCCTGGGATCTGATGCATTGATCGGTGCCTCATCGAGATATGATCATGGCAGCTAAATTTTCTTGGGCTGCGGTGGAATCGATCACGCACACAATATGTACAGCTAAACATGATTGTTTATGCAAGGATTAGATTAGAAATAAATAGGAAATTTTGCAAAATAATTGATGAGAGAGAATGAAGGGATTGAATAAGAAAACTTAGCCGGTATATGCATCCGATCGGCATGTAAGCCTCGCGAGCTTCATCAGCACGCCGCGTCGGACGGCGATCGGATAGAACCGGCTTATGCGACCTGGCGGTGAGGGATCCCGCCCGGATTATCACCCTCCAAGCATCGCTAGCCCCACGGTGGGCGCCAACTGTCGTGGTATTGCACGGCAGATGCTACTGGGGGTAGCTTACGTAGAGGGAGCAAGGCGGCGTAGGAGAATCCGGGAGCGAGATTGGCACACGATGTACCCAGGTTCATGTCCCCTCGGTGGAGGATAGCTACGTCCTTCTATCAATCCAGTATATGATTATAGATTGGTTTACAAGGGAGCCGCCGTAGGCGGAGGAAGAGACTAGATCTAATCTAATATGAGAGAAGATGTAATATGATGTCCCCGTGGGGGTGCCCCTGGTGGCTTTATATATGCAGCCAGTTAGGGTTTACAAGTGCTTTAGTGGGCTTTCTATTGGATTCGCCGTCTTGGGCCTCTAGTCGGCGCCAGTCGTTTGGGTCCAGCATGCGCCAGTCGTCATATCCAGCGAGTCGACCCGCTCTGAGATTGGCTTCAGTCGGCTCGATCCCATCTGGCAACTCCGCTTCGTGGGTATACCCCGATTGGTATTCCCCCATCAAAGCTAGTTTTTCTTAAGTAGAGAGAAGAAGAGAAGATTTCCCTACTTTGTAAACATTTCCTTAGATAAAATAGGGTCAAATGGCACACGAGGATATTACTCACCAAGTGTCCAAACAACCAAACACTTGGATATTACTCACCAAGTGACACTTTGATATTACGCACCAAGTTCCCAAAAACCCACCCATTGGCGATATTACTCAAGCCATGGGGTTTCAAAACTTTGTTTAGAAAAGAGAGAGGAAGATCCTTCAGAGGCTCCATCCTTCAGATGCTTAATGTTGTTCTGTTTCTGTGAACACGGCTGATCAATCAGATTGCAATACTCTCGAGAGTTTGTGCACTTTACCCACAATCCACGATCAAGTCCTTTTACAGACAAGACCATGGCGAGGCTTTCCCTTAGTAGCCCCTCTACCTTCTGGATCCAACCATGCCAAGAACGTCCAAATGTTGGTACCCAGGTGAGGTTTCCCACTAAGTACTAGGCCAAGACATAGCCCATATGTATTGTGGTTGCACTGGAAGCTTCTGAATTCTGAAACATGGCAGACTTCTTTGATTCATGGGCGGCCGTCCTCCACCAAAATCTCACTCGTTGTCCCGACAACCATTCCGCCCAGAAGAAAACTTAGTTTTATTTTGTAGTGGATTTGAGAAGAAAAGTTTGCTCAAGAGAGCCTTTATACTTAGAAAAAATCATTGTCTTTCGAACCCCCCAACGGTACTTTGTATATATAGCATAGCAAGCAATACTTAGCAAAAACAGGGGTAACCTATTAGGAGGGGAAATCCTAAGTATAGAGTTACTCATGTCATACTACAAAATCATCGCACTTGCAAAATAATACTAACGAAAAATTCTACTAGAACATCCTACACATGCATACTACAAAATTTTTGAAGATCACATGCATAGAATCAAAACTAGGACAAAAATTATGAACAAGTGGTGTAACTTGCCTTGATCCGAGCAGCACTCTACACAGTAGCACTCCTCAGCGCACTCCGAACAATCTAACGAATTCACAATAGAGATCAATTCACAACTTGCACAAAATATGCCACAGAGATAACATGCATGCATGCAACATGGTACTTATTAGTATTGACCAAGGTAGTTTAATTGGATCGTAATTGTGGTAGGGATGTTATTAGTATTGATTTCTTACGGGTTTAAATTAATTTGGATCATTATTATAATTCATAGGCTCACTAGAACATTCAACCATCCAATTAGCCCCAAATAAGATCTAATGACCTTAAGCAAGGTTTTATAATTTTGTTCAGTAGGTATTGTAAAAACAAAGTCAATGCAACAAGAATCAACTAAAACGGGATTTTAATTATTTTTCTATGGATTAAACACTCTAATCTAAAGATTAAATTATACACAGAAAACCCAACTGTAAACTTGAAGTTTTATTGCATATCTGTGTTCTACATAATTTTGTGAATCCAATGGTATATTATATGCTAAATTTGGCCAAGTAATTAATTTTCTATGAATTTCGCAAGTTTTAATACAAATCTGCCAATTAAATCTAGTCCTAATTCAAGAACGCGCCAAGTGGCAGAGGCTGATTGGGCCAGCTGGAAAACGCGGCGCGGGCGCGGAGCTGACGCGGTTTGCCACACGGCGCAACGCGGTTGGCCGGTACCCCTTCTCCCCTCCCTTCTAATCTGGCCCGCATATTTACAGTCGGACGGCCGAGAGCGGCTCGACTGACCTGTGGCGGTTGCGGCGATGAAGGCGACGGTGGCGGCGATGGAACGACGTCGGCGATCGGTGTCCTGGTGGCTCCAGCGGTCTTGGAAGATGACGAAGATGGCCCCTCTATGCGCACGGGGATGGCGAACCTCCCAACGGTCTCAGTGCGGTCCCTCTCCTCATCTATCTCCCACGGTCGGCCGTTCCTCCTCTCGGTCCCGATGGGCTCCGGCGAGCAATTGCCAGTGACCCCCTGCAATTCGGAAGAAGCACGTTAGATGGGAGGGTCGGGTAGGTCGAGGCGAGTGGTATGGAGGGTAGACCAGGGCTCGAGGTGCTCTGGAGGGTCGCCAACCTCGAGCTCTGACGGCGGACTACTCCGGCGAGATTGGAAGGTGGAGAAACGGGCGCTAGGGTTTGGGAAATACAAGAACAGCGGTGGGGGCCGAAGCAGCGGTATAAGAGGGGGTGATTTCTTGGAGTAGGGGGCATGAATTCGAGCGGAGGGAAAGGAATCGCGAGGATTTGAATCGGGTTCGTGTTCATCAGGGACTCTGGCTAGAGGTGGGGGATGACAGTGCGGCCCCACCTGTCGGTGGCGGCGGCATGTGCGGGCTGGCCGAAGTAGGCTTGCCGCGCTGTGCGGTAGACAGGCAGTTGGGCCTGGTTCGCTGGCCCGGTAGGTTAGGTTGTTTAGTTTTTTTTATTCTTTTCTTTTTCCATTTCTGTTTTACTAATTCACTTGTAAGTTTTGCATAACAAGGTCAAAAGTAGTGAAACTAATTTCTAAAATTTTGTAAAAATGGGGTGGTCAACATAGAACCATGGCTTATTATTTTTACATAGTTCTTAGAAGACTACAACAAAATTTCTCACAAAGGGAATTCTTATTAGGGTTTTTGGTGGGTTTAGATGTTAGGGTTTTGTTGTAGATTCATTTGTAGGATGCAAAGATGCAAGGATGATGCATGCCACTAATAACACCTTATTCTAAAATCTGGGATGTTACAAACCTACCCCCCTTAAGAAGAATCTCGGCCTCGAGATTCGGGTTGGCTAGCAAATAGGTGTGGGTGTTCTGCCTTCAAGTCTTCTTCACGCTCCCACGTGGCTTCTTCCTCGGAGTGGTGGTTCCATTGTACTTTGTAGAATCTTATAGCCTTGGTGCGGGTAATCCTTTCGGCTGTTTCCAGTATTTTGATGGGTTTTTCCTCATAGGTAAGGTCATTTTCCAATTGAACCTCATCTAGGGGAACGGTATCTCTTAGCGGTGTTTCGTCCATCTCCGGGTGACACTTCTTTAGTTGTGACACATGAAACACATCATGAACAGTCAGTCCTTCTGGTAACTCCAACTGATAAGCAACTTCTCCTCTACGGGCCAGAACCTTATATGGACCTATGAATCGTGGGGCTAATTTACCTTTGATTCCGAACCTCTTAACTCCTCGCAGGGGTGAAACTTGGAGATACACACGGTCCCCTATTTTATAAGCCACATCTCTGCGCTTGGAATCAGCATAACTCTTCTGTCGGGATTGGGCTACCTTTAGCCTATCCTGAATCTATCGTACCTTTTCTTCGGCATCCTTGATCAATTCAGGTCCAAAAATACTACGTTCACCAACTCCACTCCATAACAGCGGAGTCCTACACTTCTTGCCATACAGAACCTCAAACGGAGCCATCTTGATACTTGTCTGGTAGCTGTTGTTGTATGAGAACTCAGCGTATGGAAGGTTATCGTCCCAACTAGACCCATAGTCTAGTGTGCAAGCTCTCAACATATCTTCTAGAATCTGGTTCACCCTTTCTGTTTGGCCATCTGTCTGAGGGTGGAAGGCAGTACTGAATTCTAGTCGGGTTCCAAGAGACTCATGTAGCTGTCGCCAAAACTTTGAAGTGAACTGGGTGCCTCTATCTGACACAATTCCCTTGGGAACACCATGTAGACTTACAATCCTTGACATATATATCTTGGCAAGCTTAGCACTGGTATATGTGGTCTTTACGGGAATGAAGTGAGCCACCTTGGTGAAATGGTCCACCACTACCCAGATAGAATCATATCCAGAACGAGTCCGGGGCAATCCCGTGATAAAATCCATGCCTACCTTATCCCACTTCCAGTCGGGTATAGGTAGCGGTTGAAGTAATCCGGCCGGTTTCTGATGCTCGGCCTTAACTCTATTGCATACGTCACATAGAGAAATATATTTAGCAATTTCTCTTTTTAGGTTATTCCACCAAAATCTATCCTTCACATCCATGTACATCTTCGTGTTACCAGGATTAACTGAGTAAGGTGAATCATGAGCTTCTTGTAAAATCAACTTCTTGATATCGGGGTCATTGGGAACGCATAAACGCTTCCCATACCAAAGGGTCCCTTGTTCGTCCAGACGAAATTCTTTTGTCTTACCTTCACTTATTTTGACTCTTATTTCCTCCAACTCTTTATCTCCCTTTTGTGCTTCCTTGATTCTCTCTTGGAAAGTAAACACTATTTCCATAGTCGCTACGTGTCCCTTCGGAACTATTTCTAGCCTGAGATCCTTGAATTGCTTGCACAAATCCTCTGGAAGTTCCCCTGCGGTAAGTCCATTCACATAAACCTTACGACTTAAGGCATCGGCCATCACATTTGCCTTTCCGGGGTGGTACTGTAAATCCAAGTCATAATCCTTAATCAGGTCAAGCCATCTTATTTGCCTCATATTTAACTCCTTTTGGGTGAAGATGTACTTCAAACTCTTATGATCTGTGAACACATCACAATGTTTGCCCATGAGGTAGTGTCTCCATACCTTGAGTGCATGTACCACAGACGCAAGTTCCAAATCATGTGTGGGGTAGTTGTGTTCGTGGTTCTTAAGCTGTCGAGAGGCATAGGATACCACTTTCCCATCTTGCATCAATACACTTCCAAGTCCTTGTCGAGAAGCATCACAATAGACTTGAAAATCCTTTTGGATATCGGGCAGACACAGAACTGGTGCCATTACGAGGCGTTTCTTCAACTCCTGAAAGATTGCTTCACATGCTTCGGTCCATAGGAGTTTATTTTCCTTCTTCAACAGTTCCATCATGGGTTTTGCTATTTTGGAAAAGTTTTCAACGAACCTCCGGTAATATCCTGCGAGGCCCAAGAAACTCCTAATATCTCCCACATTCTTGGGTGACTCCCATTCCGTTACGGAAGCTAATTTACTGGGATCTACGACAACTCCTTCTTCCGACACAACATGACCAAGGAATCCCACTTCCTTTAACCAGAATTCGCATTTGCTGAATTTGGCATACAACTTGTGTTCTCTTAGCTTCTCCATAATTAGGCGCAGATGTTTCTCATGTTCCTTCTCATCCTTAGAGTATATGAGTATATCATCTATGAATACCACGATAAACTTGTCCAAATATTCCATGAACACCTTGTTCATCATGGTCATGAAGTATGCTGGGGCATTGGTTAGACCAAAAGACATCATGGTGTACTCATACAATCCGTATCGTGTGGTGAAGGCTGTTTTGGGCACATCCTGTTCTCGAATCTTTAGCTGAAAGTAGCCTGATCGCAGATCGATCTTTGAGAAGACACTGGCTCCCTTTAACTGGTCAAACAAATCATTGAAGTTAGGCAGAGGATACTTATTCATGATCGTCACTTTGTTCAACGAGCGGTAGTCCACAACCAGCCTCTTGGTTTTATCCTTCTTTTCCACGAACAGGACGGGTGCTCCCCAAGATGACGCGCTGGGTTGAATGAATCCCTTGTCCAATTGTTCCCTAAGTTGTTTCTTGAGTTCCTTCAACTCGTCCACATCCATCTTGTACGGTCTCTTAGCTATCGGCCCCGTGCCCGGCATCAAGTCAATGAGGAACTCAATATCACGGTCGGGAGGCATTCCGGGTAGCTCCTCCAGAAAGACATCTAGGTATTCCCTTACAATAGGTACATCCTCTAAGCTAACCCCCTTAAGGGAGTTCACCATGGCTTCCTTAAGTACGAAATTTGACTTGATACGAATTCTCTTCCCTTCCGGTGTTGTGAGCATGATAGTTCTTTTGGCACAATCTATGACTCCTTCATATTCGGTCATCCAATTCATGCCCAAGATTATGTCTAATCCTTGTGACTCCAGAACTACTAGACTTGTGGGAAAGATGTGTGTCCCAATCCTTAGTTCTAATCCCCGGCAACCGGAGTTTGCCACTATTTTTCCCCTAGGAGAACTTACCCTTAGAGTAAAGTTTATAGTCTCCGTAGGTATCTTGCCTCTATCCACAAATACCCTTGATATGAATGAATGCGATGCACCAGTATCAAAAAGAACAACTGCGAAAATAGAATTGAGCTTGAACTTACCAATCATGGAGTCCGGTGCATCACAAGCATCCTCCATAGAGACATGATTCACTGTGGCTTTGACAAACGGGTTTGGCTTCTTCTCGTTTCCATTGCCATGGTTGTGTCCATTTCCATTCCCATTGCCATTGCCATTCTTCTTCTCGGGGCAAGTGGTTGCATAGTGCCCTGTCCTGTTGCACTTAAAGCATGTCACCTCACTAAGATCCTTTCCATTGCTGCCATTCCCATTGCGGTTTTTATGCCCATTGTGTTTGTGGCCGCCATGGTGATGACCGTTATGGTTGTGGCCATTATTGTTATAAGGTGGTGGTGAGGAAGTGCGCTGCTTCTGGTACGGAACAGAGTGCTTGTGAGGGTTAGACTTCCTCTTGCAGTTTTCTATGCTCTTCCTCTTGGATTCAACCATAATGGCTCTGTCCAGGAGTTCCTGAAAGTTGTCAAATTTCTAAGCCACAAGCTGAATGGATATCTCATCATTGAGTCCTCTTAAGAATTCCTCCTGTCTCTTGGCATCAGTGGAAACATCATCGGGTGCATAACAGGCTAGCTTGTTGAAAAGCTCACCATACTCGGTGACAGAACGGTGCAACTGGTGTAGGTCACAAAATTCACGCCTTTTCAGAGTCATGACACCAGCAGCCACATGATGAGTGCAAAAAGCTAACTCGAACTGATCCCAAGTTATAGTATCAATATTCGGGTGGGTGACTTGGTAGTTATCCCACCATTCTGCAGCAGGTCCCTCAAGCTGGTGTGCGGCATAACGTACCCTGTCGGCTCCGACAACTTGCACAGTGTCTAGATTCTTGTTAATTGTACGTAGCCAGTCATCTGCGATGATTGGTTCAGCGATGCTAGTGAAGGTAGGTGGGTTCAGCCTCAAAAACCGAGTCAAGCGATCCTGTTGAGGTGGTGGTGGAGGTGGCGATGGCGGAGGTGGCGCGTTGTTGTTGTTGTTTTGCATGTTCTGAGTGAGCAGTTGGATCAGCTGGTTCTGAGTGGCCACGAGTTGTGCAATTTCCGGAGGAATTTCGGTGTTCGCACGTCTTGGCGGCATCTGTGGGGTTTGAGAGACAAGTTAAGGAATAGAAAAAAAGACTAGGTAGTAAACTCCTACCCTTATGAGAACACACCAAGCACACAAGACACACAGGACACATTAACACAACTTAACACAGAAAAACATCCAAGTTTAACTAAACCAAAAAAAAGGTCTTGGTAATTATTACAATCGCGAATAACGTTCTACTATAGAATTAAGGGTGGTCCAACTATTACACATCTTCCATGCCCTCCTCTTCCTCGTCCTCGAACGAGTAGCCTTCCTGCTCTAGGGTTGTCTTGTACAACTCCATCTCCTTTGTGGTGGCTTCAAGCTTCTCTTGGAGGTTCTTTATGTCATCCTACAGCTTCTTGGTAGTGGCTTCTAGCTGCTCCTGAAGTCCCTCCTTCTCGCTTTGTAGCTCCTTCACTAGACTTGACTTCTTCGCGGCTTCAAGTTGCTTTGCCAAGTCCCTCTTGGAAGCACGCACATCATTGATTATCTTGCAAAGGCCTTCGGTTTGCACTTCAGTTCCATCGATCTCCTGCTTGAGTTCCCTACTCCTCTTGTTTTTATTTATCACCCTCTTCTCTTGATTAGCGAACTTCTTCTCTTGGTCCTAGAACTTTATCTCTTGGAGCTTCATTACCTCCTCCTACTGCTTGATCATTTCCTCCTTCTCCTTGAGGAGGGCGCATAGCTCGTCGTTCCTTAACATCTCGAGGAAGGTACCCTTTTCAAGGTCATGGATATGGCACTCCAAATCTTGATATTGGGTCCTTCGGTGCTTAGTAGAAGTCCTTTCCTCAAAGTGTAACTCCATGGGAATTCCTTCCTCATCTCGTCTTCTAAAGAGGTCGCCGCAGTGTCCTTGGAGAGCCTCATGATGACGTCCACATAGGCGACCAATGAGCTGCTGCAAGCTGATGCTAAGGGCCTTCTCCTTGGAACCGCTAACAATTTGGATTGCTATGTCTTCCTCCGGGTTCTTGCCTCGCTCTTTCCCTGGCTGGATGACTTTGACTCCCCAACAGCTGTCCTTGTGGAGTTTCTTCATTGTGCTCCCCTAGATTGTTGGGAGGGGAAGGTCCAAACGTGTGAGAAGGTCCATGAGGCATCCACTAAAGCGAAGGGGCTCGATGTCCACGACGGTGTCGTAGAGGAAGCTTGTCATCTTTAAGTTAGAAGAATGAAAATTAGATACTTAAGTAGAAGAAAGCATATACTAGAAGTGCGGAAAAATAACATAGGAGAAAAGCAAGTAAGGCACATAAGTTAGAGGTGGTTCTAATCCTAGGGTCACGTCCTACATGCAACAATGTGCTCTGATACCATCTGTAGTGACCTTGGATCAATAAAGATCCTAAGTCCCTGTGATTAACATGCTAGTCCTTGGATCAATAGCTAGCACTCATAGTCGATGAATATCATGTAAAACACAAAGTCTTTATTACACGGAGAATCCAGAGTATGAATTTATTACAAATTTGCTTAGCATTAAGCTAGCTGAAGTAACAGCGGAAACATAAAAGCAGCTTGAGTCCATCAACGCCCCAGGCTTGTCAAGTGTAGACTCGCGATCCCTACGCACCTTTCAATCTTCGGATTCTGCACATAAGACGTGCATCCAACAAGTTGGGTCAATACTTTGAATGTATTGGCAAGTTACACCAAAGAAAGAAAAGACTATCTCTACATGTAAGGCTAGTTTAGGCTATAGAGTTCATTTGCTCAAAGCTAGTTTTTCTTAAGTAGAGAGAAGAAGAGAAGATTTCCCTACTTTGTAAACATTTGCTTAGATAAAATAGGGTCGAATGGCACACGAGGATATTACTCACCAAGTGTCCAAACAACCAAACACTTGGATATTACTCACCAAGTGACACTTGGATATTACACACCAAGTTCCCAAAATCCCACCCATTGGTGATATTACCCACGCCATGGGGTTTCAAAACTTTGTTTAGAAAAGAGAGAGGAAGATCCTTCAGAGGCTCCATCCTTCAGATGCTCAATGTTGTTCTATTTCCGTGAACACGGCTGATCGATCAGATTGCAATACTCTCGAGAGTTTGTGCACTTTACCCACAATCCACGATCAAGTCCTTTTACAGACAAGACCATGGCGAGGCTTTCCCTTAGTATCCCCTCTACCTTCTGTATACAACCGTGCCAAGAACCTCCAAATGTTGGTACCCAGGTGAGGTTTCCCACTAAGTACTAGGCCAAGACAGAGCCCATATGTATTATGGTTGCACTGGAAGCTTCTGAATTCTGAAACATGGCAGACTTCTTTGATTCATGGGCAGCCGTCCTCCACCAAAATCTCACTCGTTGTCCCGACAACCATTCCGCCCAGAAGAAAACTTAGTTTTATTTTGAAGTGGATTTGAGAACAAAAGTTTGCTCAAGAGAGCCTTTATACTTAAAAAAATTCATTGTCTTTCGAACCCCCCAACGGTACTTTGTATATATAGCATATCAAGCAATACTTAGCAAAAACAGGGGTAACCTATTAGGAGGGGAAATCCTAAGTATAGAGCTACTCATGGCATACTACAAAATCATCGCACTTGCAAAATAATACTAAGAAAAAATTCTACTAGAACATCCTACACATGCATACTAGAGAATTTTTGAAGATCACATGCATAGAATCAAAACTGGGACAAAAATTATGAACAAGTGGTGTAACTTGCCTTGATCCGAGCAACACTCTACACAGTAGTACTCCTCAGCGCACTCCGAACAATCTAACGAATTCACAACAGAGATCAATTCACAACTTGCACAAAATATGCCACAGAGATAACATGCATGCATGCAACATGGTACTTATTAGTATTGACCAAGGTAGTTTAATTGGGTTGTAATTGTGTTAGGGATGTTATTAGTATTGATTTCTTACGGGTTTAAATTAATTTGGATCATTATTACAATTCATAGGCTCACTAGAAGATTCAACCATCCAATTAGCCCCAAATTAGATCTAATGATCTTAAGCAAGGTTTTATAATTTTGTTTAGTAGGTATTGTAAAAACAAAGTCAACGCAACAAGAATCAACTAAAACGGGGTTTTAATTATTTTTCTATGGATTAAACGGTCTAATCTAAAGATTAAATTATACACAGAAAACCCAACTGTAAACTTGAAGTTTTATTACAGATCTGTGTTCTACATAATTTTGTGAATACAATGGTATATTATATGCTAAATTTGGCCAAGTAATTAACTTTCTATGAATTTTGCAAGTTTTAATACAAATCTGCCAATTAAATCTAGTCCTAATTCGAGAACGCGCCAAGTGGCAGAGGCTGATTGGGCCAGCTGGAAAATGTGGCGCGGGCGCGGAGCTGACGCGGTTTGCCACGCGGCGCAACGCGGTTGGCCGGTACCCCTTCACCCCTTCCTTCTAATCTTGCCCGCATATTTATAATCAGACGGCCGAGAGCGGCTCGACTGACCTGTGGCGGTGGCGGCGATGAAGGCAACGGTGGCGGCGATGGAACGTCATCGGTGATCGGTGTCCTGGTGGATCCAGCGGTCTTGGGAGATGGAGAAGATGGCCCCTCGATGCGCACAGGGATGGCGAACCTCCCAACGGTCTCAGCGCGGTCCCTCTCCTCCTCTATCTCCCACGGTCGGTCGTTCCTCCTCTCGGTCCCGATGGGCTCCGGCGAGCAATTGCCGGCGACCCCCTGCAATTCGGAAGAAGCACGTTAGATGGGAGGGTCGGGTAGGTCGAGGCGAGTGGTATGGAGGGTAGACTAGGGATCGAGGTGCTCTGGAGGGTCGCCAAACTCGAGCTCTGACGGCGGACTACTCCAGCGAGATCGGAAGGTGGAGAAACGGGCGCTAGGGTTTGGGAAACTCAAGAACAATGGTGGGGGCCGAAGCAGCGGTATAAGAGGGGGTGATTTCTTGGAGTAGGGGGCAAGGATTCGAGCGGAGGGCGAGGAATCGCGAGGATTTGAATCGGGTTTGTGTTCATCAGGGACTCTGGCTGGAGGTGGGGGATGACAGCACGGCCCCACCTGTCAGTGGCGGCGGCATGTGAGGGCTGGCCGAAGCAGGCTTGCTGCGCTGTGCGGTAGACAGGCAGTTGGGCCTGGTTCGCTGGCCCGGTAGGTTAGGTTGTTTAGTTTTTTTATTCTTTTCTTTTTCCATTTCTGTTTAATTCACTTGTAACTTTTGCATAACAAGGTAAAAAGTAGTGAAACTAATTTCTAAAATTTTGTAAAAATGGGGTGGTCAACATAGAACCATGGCTTATTATTTTTACATAGTTCTTAGAAGACTACAACAAAATTGCTCACGAAAGGAATTCTTATTAGGGTTTTTGGTGGGTTTAGATGTTAGGGTTTTGTTGTAGATTCATTTGTAGGATGCAAAGATGCAAGGATGATGCATGCCACTAATAACACCTTTTTCTAAAATCTGGGATGTTACATTATGCATAAGCAATGTAATGCAAGTTGATAAACACGGATCTCGAGGATAACGTTGTTCTAGGGTTTGGATACTGGAAAGGGTTTCCTTGGAATGTGTTGCCCTTTTAAATTAAGTTTCATACATGTGCTTCTTATTAAGGGTTGTGAGTGTGTGGAAAACAACCTGTATTTATACAACAACAAAATACATAATATGGAATACTACTTAAGGTTGCTTGCATCTTAATTGTTTATCTTCAAGTTTTACTTTAC
Organism: Avena sativa; assembly: GCA_916181665.1. Taxonomy (NCBI): domain Eukaryota; kingdom Viridiplantae; phylum Streptophyta; class Magnoliopsida; order Poales; family Poaceae; genus Avena; species Avena sativa. The sequence goes on from OV702296.1 coordinate 229,198,904, forward strand.
AAGTAATGTCACTTATAAAGAATTTAAGTATTAACAATCTTATTATATAAGTATAGTATAAAGTAAGGTGTTTACTATTAATTGTCATATGTTGATTGAAGTGGCAAAACGAATAACTTTTGAAGAAAATCTTACTCAACTAAGCAGAAGTATTTAAGCTTTTAAGTTAACCTTATGAGGTGTTCTTTTTAGTTATAGTCTTTAAGTAAGAAAGAATTAATCCATTTGAATAATGGCAACATTATTATTTGAGACTTATCTATCTTTGTTTTTAACTTGGTTGGTTTGTATTAAGATACTTTATAACTTAATTATAACAGACTAAAGTTAACTATAAAACATATAATAAAGTATTTAGCACCATGCTTAAAGCTTTGGAAATTAAAAGTAACTTTAAGAATGTAGATAGACTTAGGGTGTATTACTTATGGTACTTGTATCTTGTTCACTTTATATTGTTTCCTTAGAGTTACTTAAGAATGGCATTACTTCTATTGGAGTAGTGGTTTCTTTACATTATAATGGTATAAAGGGATTTGTCTCCCTATAAGGTGTGGTTAAGGTTTATGGATAAGTAAAAAATATTATTTACTACTTATGGATTCATTTATAGTGTTTTGATTTGTTTAAAAACTTGTGATTAAAGTAAAAGAATGGGTTTTATCTCATTACAATTATTCTTGGAGTTTTTAGATTGGATAAGGATCCTTTTATAAAATAATCTACATTAATGGTTGAGTGATAATTTAATAAAATTGTATTTAAAATGTGTTCAACCATTTTGACTTTATATTATAAATATTTAGGACCAGTATTACTTATTATATTTAAATTGGTGATTTTAGGAATATTAACAAATTTTATTTACCTTTATCTGAATTATCTATTAAGGAAATAAGTTTGTATTTAATTTATAAAAGTGTTTAACTTTTATTTAACTCAAAAGTGGAATATCACATTTTTAACATGTAGGTATTATTTTTGTGATTACTTTGGTATATTACATTTATATTTGTGATTATAAATAATAAGATATGATTTTAATAAGGTTTATTACTTTATAAATACTTAATAAATAACAAATATTTAATTAAGTGAAATAATAATGTATGAGTATAGGTTTAAAATATTGTTTTTATTTTTCTAAGATTTTAGGTATTTTATTTATACTTTAATTTTTTATCAATATTTAAATATGAATTATCTAAGTTTTATTAATTATAAAACCTTTATTAAATAATATTCATTTAAATAATCAACCTAATAATATTTGAGAATAGTTTTAAGTTGTAGATTATATTTTTCTGAAAATGTTCATATATTAAACATATTTTTCTGAATGATAAAACAAAAGATATTAATTAAACAAGATTAATCATTTTACTTCATTTCTGAAATATTGATATTTGAATTTATATTGTTTTAATTATTTCCTAAACAGACACTAAACCTTTTTACACCCAGACGGAATCTACCCCAGTCACAGACAGGTGGGGCCTTAGCCATGTCATTTCTACTGGTTTTTATTTATTACAGAAATCTTATCACAATTTCTAAAATAATAAAGGAAAAATAGGAATATGACATCAGCGTGATGTCACGCTAACATCATTCCTGGATCATCCTCGGATCATGCTTGGATTCGTGAATCGGCTGCGTGCGCGGGGCTATGCTTGGGCTTAACGGAAAGAGGGCGTGACAACGAACCCAGCAGTGGCGGCGCCGCCATTTTTTGGTCACCAAAGCGCGGCCAGTGACGGCAAACGGCAACGACGGCGACTGATACACGACGCGGGCTTGGTAGAGGAAAAGAGGGAGGCAAAGGGGAGGTCCTCAAGGACCAGGAACTCACCACGAGGCGGATAGAGGAGTCGTTGAGGAGCGAGGTGGCCGGAATCGATGGCGAGCTCGACGACCGAAGGCGGGGAATGAGGGTCAAATTGCAGCAGAGGGGATTGTGCCTGCTTGTTCACTTCGGGGAAATCGACGGAGACGAGCAAAGCAGAGCTTCCTGGCATCACAGCGAGGTTTGGGACAACCAGAGACAATGGGGACAGAGGGTTCCGGCGTGCTAGGGTTCCGGCTCAGAGGGGAATTGGGGAAAGAGGAGGAATTAGGGTTCGTATCTGCACAGGAGGGGTCTTGTAGACGATGTATAGGACGGTATCACGTATCTCCTCGCAGCGGGCATCACGGCGAGATGGGAACGGCTCCGGCGTCGACACGCAGCTGCTCCTCACCGTCGTCCTTCTTTCGCGAGGAGGAAGAAAGGAAAAAAAATCGAAGGGGTACGCGGGCTGCTGTTGGGCCGGAGTGGGCTGCTGAGGAGCGAGCGGAGGAGTTTGGCTGTGACCTGCGGGCGACGAATAGAGAGAAGAGGAAATGGGTCGTGGGCCAGATCTATATTCTTCTATTTTTTTCTTTCGGTTTGTTTTCCTTTTCTGTTTTATTTTTCATCCTTTGTATTTTTCATTTGTTTTATGAATCTTTCTTTATAAAAGTTCTTTGTTGAATTCAAGCATCAATAATAAGTTATTTTGAACTATTTATGAATTTTTATTATATAAAGTTATCACTTCTTTATTTTCTTATGCATATGTATATATTTTGTTATTACTAACATAAGAGTTAAAGTTTGAATTGAAAATACTTACCATAAGTTCTTTGAAGATTTGATATTTTGTCTTTTATTGATGTGAATAAGGGTTAATGGCTAAACATACTATCTTTATTTTTATGATCTTTATTAATATCACCCTTTAAAATAAATAGTTATTATTTGAAATGAATTGTGAGAGAGAATTGATAACTATAGTTTCTAGGCATATATGATTGAAATAAAAGTTAGGGTTTTAATTTGTAATTGTTTACCATGGGTTTTAGGAGTTTTAATATTTTTGTTCATCCTTTTATTTATATGAATGAAGATTATTGGTTAAGACAGATTGTCCTTATGTTGGTGTCAAGAATGACTTCATCTTTTATACAAGAAAGTTATTTCCTAGAAGGTTTTATGGAAAATAATTGATAAGGATAACTCCTAAGTACATATAATTATGATAGTTAGGAATGACAAAGATGTGCTTGTGTGATTTGCTATATGAAACTATTCCTATAAAGCTCTGTGAAAATAAGATGATAGATCAATAATATGAAATGAATATTATGTTTGATTTAAGATTTAAAGTGGAGTGTTTACCAAGAATTTCCTATATTCTATAATTCACAATCCTGGACTTCTAATTAAGGAATTCCTTTCCTATATATACTATTTCTTATTATCCATCATCATGTGTTAACATGATGAGCTTTACTTCACATGAATATTCTTATCCACCTTGATTCTTTTAAATTCATTTATAAATCCAATGAGCTTGGCACTAAAGCTTTTCATAATCTTTTCATATCCATACTGGATTATATCCCCTACTCTGCTGTTGATAACCTCCAATCATGCTCTTCCCTTATCATCCTTCACTAATATCATTTCAATAGAGGTATACATCAAATCCTACTTCACCTCAAGTGCTTAGTATTTCCAAAGAGAAAACTACTACTTCTATAATCCAATGTTACTCTAGCATTATCTTGATCATACTATCTTGTCTCTAGTTAACTCCAGTATCTCATAATCCAACCTCACATTATATTAATGTGACTTGTAATGACTAATCTAGGATAATATATCTATACTATGGTTCAATCATGCTTTATCCACCAATGTCACTTATACATGGTATAAGCATTCAATATTGGTGAGTAAGGCATGATCATTATAATCCTTTATGATTCAAGTTTCCAGTTGGCTAACAAGAGTTCCATCCATACAACATTACAGTTGTATTCTAATTATCTTATGTTTAGCTCTATTGGATTAAGAGATATAATTTATTGACTATACCTACTTGATCCAATAGGACTACTTCTGGTAACTTATCTTCAGACTCATCCTTGTAATCTTCTTTGTTACCATAATGATTTGATTTCCTTCAATCACTCCCATCCTATAGATGATATCTAATACTAGCATTACAATCTACCTCTTCTTACTTCATTCTCTAAGGACTTAGAGTGATTGTTATGATAAGGACAAGAGTTGATAGGTCAATAGTTAATAATCTAAGAATTGGTGAATCAATAGTTGATTACTCAACATTGATGAACAACAGATATAAGGATAGAGTTCATTAGAGATGATAAAGATTTATATGGACAGAAAGATATATGGTGAATGATCTTTGAATTGATTTCTCTCCTACTCAAACTCACTAAAGAGTTAAAGATAGGTATTTCCATGATACTCATGGTATAAATAGATGAGATTAAGATAGATCAAGATTTAGTTGTTGCATTCCTGTTACTTATGTTATGGTTATAACTTGGTATTCATGAGTTGCATATTGAATACTAGGATATGATCACTTAAAGATCAAATATAAATCATTAAGTAATGTATTAGGGTGTAACTCTTATTACATTTGATCTACCCTTAGATCAAATCTTGTTTACCCAAAATAAGGTTTTAGCAAAAGTCATATTGAAACTTATCGTAGTCAACTTGATGATCTACTTCAATTCCATCAAGTTGAGAGAAGCTTCAATCCTTTTGACAAGTTTTTATTTGAAAGCGCGAAAATTCTTCGGATTTTCTATGCATGAATGCAATGCACACATATGGGTTCAGCTTATTTCTAAGCTCTAATACTAGGATGTTACATATAATTAACAACTCGAATGGTCATAATGTTAATGTGAAAAATTTCCCGAATCCCGATGATTTCGTGTGCTCCGCATGCACTACGGGGAAATTGATCATTAGACCGTCCCCCCTAAAGGTGAAGGATGAACTTCCCGCATTCTTGGAACGTATACAAGGGGATATATGTGGTCCAATTCAGCCCCTCTCAGGGCCGTTTCGGTACTTCATGGTGCTCATCGATGCTTCCTCTAAATGGTCCAATGTTTGCCTGCTGTCAACAAGGAACCATTCTTTTGCAAAGTTGATCTCTCAGATCATACAAATAAGGAATAAATTCCCTGATTATCATTTAAAGTCTATTAGAATGGACAATGCCGGAGAATTTACTTCAAAGGCATTCGATGATTATTGCATGGCAATAGGAATCAAACTTGAGCACTCTGTACCGCATGTCCACACTGAAAATGGACTTGCGGAGGCATTGATTAAAAGAATTAAATTCATTGCCCGACCACTCCTTCAGGGTTGTAATTTGCCAACTACATGTTGGGGACACGCGGTGTTACATGCTGCTAATCTCATCAACTTTCGACCATCGGCCTACAATATCCACTCTCCTATTCAACTTGTGCAAGGGTCGGCACCGAAAATTTCCCACCTACGTAGGTTCGGCTGCTAGGTATATGTACCTATACCACCACCCCAGCGACCAGCAATGGGACCGCTCCGTAAGTCGGGGATATACGTTGGTTATGAGACTGTGTCCATAATCAGGTTCTTAGACCCCTTGACATGTGACTGTCACACGACCCGTTTTGCTAACTGCATTTTTGACGAGGATCTTTTTCCGACTTTGGGGGGAGGTAATCAACCCCTGGATGACAAAAGTCGAGAAATCACGTGGAAAGCCATAGGGATCCACGCTCATGACCCGCGCACTGTTGAGTCTAATTGAGAAGTCCAAAAGATACTAGATTTGCACTCCCTAGCGAATCAACTGCCTGATCATTTTAGTGATTTAAAGACTGTGACAAAGTCGCATGTGCATGCACGCAATGCACCAAAAAGGGTTGAAATACCGAAGAAAAATGATGGTATACCCGCTCCCATTCCAAGGCCTAAGAGGACGCGGAATCCGGTTTCTCAAATCCCAAGTACCCGGGGACGCACGAAGAAAAAGGATAAGAGAGATTAATTACAGGCTGCCCCTGTTGAGGGGAGCCAGTTGAGACCTGGCACAAGTACGGATATTTCAGTGCATGAAATTCCGGACTTGATTTTTCCTATATCGGAAATGCCCAGCAAAGTTGTGTGCGCACACATCGGAGCGGGAAAACTAAAGGACCTAGCCCCTGGATTGGGAAATCCGGTGGAGCAAGAGGATGTGCCTGATGCACTCCATGACGAAATGGCCATTAACTATGTTAATTTGGGTGAGTCATACAACCGAGCCGTGGCAAATATCGACGTTAATTTTTCCAAGAAAATTGCCTCAATCATAGATCTTGACCCTGAGCCTAACACGCTCGCTGATTGTAAGAAATGGTCGGATTTGAAAGATTAGTATAAGGCAATCACTGCTGAATTATTATCGTTAAACAAAAGAGAGGTATTTGGACATGTTTGTCTAACTCCTCCCCACATTCGCCCCGTTGGCCATAAGTGGGTTTTTGTTCGAAAGAGAAACGATAATAATGAAGTAGTAAGGTATAGAGCAAGGCTCGTTTCTCAAGGTTTCACTCAGCGACCAGGTGTCGACTTTGAGGAAACTTACTCCCCGGTCATGGATGGAATTACCTTTAGATACTTGATATCAATGGCAGTAAACATGGACTTAAAAATGAAACTGATGGATGTTGTCACCGCTTACCTATATGGTAACTTGGATTCAGATATATACATGAAAGTACCAGATATCCCTGTCCCGAACCAGGATAGAGCAAACAAGAGCTTATATAGTGTTCAGCTTAAGAAGTCGTTGTATGGACTAAAACAGTCAGGTAGGATGTGGTATAATCGTTCAAACGATTTCCTTCATCAGAAGGGCTACGCAAGCAATGAAGATTGCCCATGTGTTTTTATACGGAGATCCCAAGATGGTTTCTGTATTATCTCGGTGTACGTGGACGATTTGAATATAATCGGTACACCTGACGATATTGAGGAAGCGAGTTCCTACCTGATGTCGGAATTCGAGATGAAAGACTTAGGCAAAACTAAGTTCTGCCTGGGTCTGCAACTTGAGCATTCCCCTGTTGGGATTCTAGTTCACCAGTCGACCTACACCCAGAAGGTGTTGGAACGATTTGGGTTTGAAAAGGCATATCCTTCTAAGACCCCGATGGTCGGAAGATCTTTGCAGCAAGACAAGGACCCGTTCAGGCCTAAAGAAAGGGGGAGGAAATTCTGGGACCTGAATTCCCCTACTTAAGTGCAGTTGGTGCACTTATGTACCTTGCAAATTATACATGGCTGGATATTGCATTCGCCGTTAATATGCTTGCTAGGTATAGTTCTGAGCCTACCAAGAGGCATTGGAAAGGCGTTAAGGAAATCTTTATGTACATACAAGGGACCAAATACCTTGGCTTGTTTTACCAAAAGAACCAAGACCTATCTGTTGTAGGATATGCAGATGCTGGGTACCTTTCGGACCCGCACACATCCAAGTCGCAGACTGGATATGTTTTCCTTTGTGGTGGAACAGCGATTTCCTGGAAATCGTCTAAGCAAACCTTGTGTCAACTTTGACGAACCACTCGGAAATCATAGCATTATATGAAGCATCACGAGAATGTGTATGGCTTCGACGAGTAGTCAGCCACATCCAGATGTCATGTGGACTGAACACCGTACAAACCCCAACAATTATCTATGAAGATAATGCTGCTTGTGTTGCACAAGTCCAGACGGGTTACATGAAAGCAATCTCACAAAGCATATAAACCCCAAGTTCTTCTATGCACATGAATTGCAAAAGTTGAACGAAGTAAAAGTCTTGCATACTAAGTCATGTGAAAATCTCGCTGATTTGCTTACTAAATCATTGCCAGCATCTTCTTTCGAGAGATGTGTCCGTGGGATTGGCATGATGAGACTTAGGGAGATGCAAGGTTCAGGGGGAGAATCTTCACAAACTCATCGCTGAAATCTTGATCCCGATGATTGACTGCTTAACTTTATAGTTAAGTGAATTGTACTCTTTTTCCCTTAGTGAGTTTTTATGAAGTTTCTCACATGAGGTTTTAAATGAGGCAATTCGTGCAACATAGCAAGAAGTATACTATGTGTGTTTCTCCATATTTTTTACACTGGGTTTTTCGGAGTTTTGAGCCATGGTTATACAGATAAGATACCCAGGGGGAGTGTTGGGAAACTGGGTCGGTAGAGGTCCATTTGGTGTGGCCTCTACCAGGCTAGGGTTAGCCCATGTGGGTATCCTATCCCCCCTTAGTCTATAAATAGAGGAGCAATCATTGTACGTGACTTTATCAGAGAGATATCAATAAAGCTTCTCCTTGTTCCCTGTGTCAATTCTTGTGTATTCTTTGGGTGCCTTCAACTCTAGTCTTCTTTCTCGGTTGTGGAGCAGCCTCGGGACCGGCCAGTCGGTAGGGGTTGTTCAACAGGAGCAATCGCTTATCGCCCTCCTTCATAATTTCCTTACCCTGTGTTTCGATGTAAGAATTCAACCTGAAAACATGGAATCTGGAATTCGCGATCTGTTTCCGCCGTTTGAATTGTGCGCAGAATTGTTGGCTGGAAACTGAGAGCAATTCCATGCCCCGCTTCCGTGCGTGTAATGAGCCTGCCAGCGATTCCGACCTTGTACCCTCGGAAACGCACGGAAAAGGAACCCCGCGTACCTGTTCGGTAGATGAAAAACAGATTAAGGCCTACATAGGAGCTCGACCGTGACCCGGTGACCGGCGGCCACGCCGACGCCGGTAAGGTCTTCCCCACCGTCCTCTCTCTCACACCTTCCCCGCCATCCTCTTCCTCTCCACCTTCTCCTCCAAGGCCGGCTCGCGTGAGCCCCGTCCATCCGCTCCCTAGCCTAGCAGTAACCCTAGATCGACCGCAAGGGAACGGCGGCACAAGTGAAGGGCGGACACTCCCCTGGCCCTCCCCAAGCAGTCCTCTCTCTGGCCCTTCTTTTTTCCTTCCGATTTCTTTCTTTCTTCATCTACTTCCTACAGATCAGAGTTGTGCCTCCACGATGCTGCTATGGTGTTCTGATTTCATGATGCTGCGTGATGCTTCCGATTAGATGCTGCTCTCGTATGGTACAAGGACAAGGACCTACCTAATCGAGGAGAGCATGGATAGGTAGATCATGATGAGATCATCATGCTTGATCCAACAATTTTGGGCATTGGAGTATATTTTCTACCTGATTAGTTTCGGCGGACAAATGTATAATTAAGCTCCTGTTTTTCGGATAAGCTTTGCAAGTCACTGGATTTGGAGATCATTTTTTTCTATTTTCTGCGAACCCTCCTCAGCATGTTGTACATGGACAAAATTATTATGCATGTTGTAATTGTTTTTGTATTACGAGTGGAAGTAATATATAAATATTCAAATTACACATATTATTTTTTTCATATACGTAGATCAGTTTATATTGCCCAAAATTGATAAAACATTCAATTCTGTTATTTATACATCTAAACAGGAATTGGAAATGGGCGCTTTCCTTTGATTCTAACAGCAAATTTCATGCACATCCAAATGAAAGAATTAGAATTAGAGTCATTTTCTTTTCATCTTGGATTTGGAATTTTTATCCCAATTCAATTTCGAGCTAAAATTCATACATCCAAACACAACGTTAGGGTTTAGTCAAAATGAAACTTTGTAAATATAAAAGTTTACGAAAACACAACAATCTATCACTAATCATCAACAATAATACAAAGAGACCTAATAAAAATAATAAAAATTACAAATTGTTCAATGAATCACCTAGCGATGACTATAAACACTAGCGTGAGACGAAGGTGCGTTGCCGTCCTTGTGTTAGGCTAGCTCTCAGATTATCTCATAATATTTCAGGATCGTAGCACTTACACGGATATTTGAATTCAGAACTTCTACAAATTCAGAGTATAGAGAGAAAGGTAAAAACTACAAACTAGCAAGCCTGGCCAAAGTCATCTTCTATTCGCCGACGGCTCCCTTCCGTGACATCCTCCTTATATGCCAAGCCAACTAATGACTGAAAACTCAGCGCAGGTCCCACTCCAGCGATGAATAGCGATTACTCTTTTGCCTTGCGCGTACTTCTCGTTGGACCACTTCTGGTGGGTCCATGGAGTCCAGGTTAGCGTTATCATTCTCCCTACCTTGAGGAGCGGCTTGTCCCTAAGCCGATGCTCGTGGAAAATGTTGCTTGAGTTCATCGAGATCCTCCCATGTAGCCAATGATTCTGGTTGACCCGACCATTGGACAAGGACTTGGCTGACAGAGATTGGACCTTGTTGTCAGAGGCGTCGTTGTAGTACTCGAAGAGGAACCTGCAATATATCAAGAGGTGAAGGTCGACGAGTCTGAACCTGAACATTTGTACCAATTGCCTTCTTGAATTGTGATACATGTATGACTGGATGAATTCTTCTTGTTGTTGGCAATTCTAGGCGATATGCCACCTCGCCAATACGCTCGAGTACAACATATGGTCCATAGTACTTGAATAATAATTTATGATGAGCATGTGGTGCAACTGAAGATTGAATGTAAGGTTGTAGCTTCAAAAAGACAAGATCGCCAACAGCAAATGCGCGCTCTGTCCGATTCTTATCAGCTTGGTGTTTCATCTGTAGCCAAACACGTTCCAAGTGTTGACGCATTAACTCTTGCATTAGCTGACACTCATCAAGCCATGCTTGCAAATCAGGAACTGTACACGTACTGTTGTTAGTTATGCACGCTTGTCTTGAAGAGCGACCATACAAAACTTCAAAAGGGGATTTTCCAAAAGTTCAATGCAAGCTAGTGTTGTACCAGAATTCCGCGAGAGTGAGCCACTGAATCCATTTTGTTGGACAAGCATGAGAAAAACATCGCAAATACCCCTCCAAGCACTGATTTACACGCTCAGTTTGACCGTCAGTCTCAGGATGGTAATAAGATCTTATTTTCAACTGAGTTCCAGTTTGTTCAAACAGTTGCCGTCAGAAAAGACTGTTGAAAATACGATCACGGTCTGAAATAATTTGCTCAGGAGGGCCATGAAGCTTATACACATTATCCATGAAATGAAAGCAGTAGCCACAGTTGCTGATGTAAAAGGGTGTGCTAGAGGGATAAAATGTGCATATCGAGTGAACTTATCAACAACAACTAAAATGCAGTTGAAGCGACCAGATCGAGGTAGTACTTCAATGAAATCCACGGATATTACCTGACAAGCAAATGTAGGAACAAGGAGAGGCTGCAAAAGACCGGGGTACTTAGCACGATCTGCTTTAGACTGCTGACAAATTGTACATGATTGGACGGATTGATGCACTGATTTGGTCATTCCTTTCCAACAGAACAACTGCTTAATGCGCCTGAGAGTAACCGGAACTCCTGAATGTCCACCCATAGGTCTGGAATGGATTTCTTTGATCACTTGTCGGGAAAATAACCCCCGCTAGGGTCATAAGGGTAAAAGATTGCCCAACTTGGCTTATGTCGAGTAAAGGACAACTCAGGCCGGACAACAATGGCTGGGTAAGAAGGTCGTGTGCGGCCGACATAAGAATTATGTCGGCCCGTATAAGACAAGTTTGTTTACCTTGTAGGAAGCAACGAGCCGAGTCTCACGAGGGAAGGCCGAGTCAATAAGGACGCCTGGCAGCTTTCCGAGTAAGATTCAGGAGGGACCATGGTAAAGCACGGTCAAAAGAGAAGGGCGACGCCGGGTGACACAACAGGAGCCGGATGATGCCCAAAGCAAGGACTGACATACAAAGCGGTATGACGCCAAAAGAGCTGGAGGCTACGTACGAGAGGACCGTTAGCTATAAGGCTTTGTGGACTGGGTCAATGGGCTTAGGGCTAGCCCGTGACCCGGCCCACACAGTAAGGACCAAGATCCAAACAGTAACCCTAGAACCCACAGAGATGTAACCTAGCTGGCCATCGCCTATATAAGGAGGGGCATAGCTAGGGTTTAGGGAGGTTGGACCAAGTAGGAAACTAGTGCCCTGAGGCTATGCACAAATAGCTCTAGAAGCACTTGTAAGCTTCTTGGATCAATAAAAATTCTAAGTGTGGAGAGTTCATCTTGTTCTTCGTGCGCGGCTAGACCGTGCACTCCCTCCCCGGTTACCACAAGCGCACATTCGGCCCCCAACTTAAGCCTAACCATGGCATCTGCCGTGACACCACCATGACAGTTGGCACCCACCGTGGGGAAGAAGTAGGCGCTTGCTGGAGTTTTCATCCGGACAGGCAACATCATCGCCAAGACGTGCGAGCGCGTATATTCTGGCCGCATCCAGAGGTTCGGGGCACTTAACTTCGTCAGCGACAACGCAGGCTGCTTCGGGACCAAGCCGTTCCCAAGGGGCGGTCGCTTCATCAAGTTCGGCGAGCACCAGGTCTACGCTGCGGTGCGCGTGGAGCACGCATACCCGGAGCGCGTCGTCCTGGCGCCGGATCCACCCGTCGTTCCTGCTGCAGAAAAGCTTCATCCACTCTTCTCCGTTGAGGTAATGATGATAGCTCCAAATCCCCCAGCATCACCAGTAATCCCTGTGGTGAATGAGGATGCTGAAGGAGGAAATCCAGAAGAAACGCCAAGGGCAGCAAGAAATACAAAGGCGCCGCTAGAAAAGCCAGAGAACATAAAAGCCAGAGAACATATCTAGGAGTAAGAGAGCCAAAGAATTGCAGGAAGCAATAGAGAAGTTAGCAGAGCCAGTGGCGCCAACAGCTGACCCGGCGCGTGTGCAGGCAGAGTTAGAGGAGTCTAGAATAAAAGTCTTGGAGAAAGCAAAGGAATTAGCGCAGTTACAACAAGATGTGGATATCACAATTCGAGAGCTCAACTCGACAAATCTAGTCAAGGGCGCTAAGACCCGGCTTGACGCAACAAGGCTGAGAGGAAGAAACCTCAATGAAGAATTGGCGGACGCGGCGTCGAAGATAACACCAGAAAACAGCAACGAAACAACCATGCAGCCGACATACAACACTGTAGCAACAAATTTGAGAGCCGCAGAGGCAGCAATGGTAGAGTTACCCCACCGGACGGGTGAAGCAAAGAGAAAACAACAGGAACGAGTCAATGAGTTGGTGAGAGCAGCAGGAATGTTGAACGAAGCGTAATACATGGCAAATCCGGGTGTAGCTAGAAGATCACAGCTGGTTCACTCGGCAACTCCAATCCCGGCGAGATCAGCAGGCCATACAGCATCCTCGCCAGGAGTGGCGCCAAGACAGAGAAAAGAAAAGAGTGTTGATTCAGGAAGGAACAAGCAAATGGTTGCTTATGACCCGGCAATGGCTCAAGGAAACCCGGCCCATGCATAGGGAACAAGAAGAAATTTCGTTTAGGGAAATAAGAACCAAGAAAATGTTGGCCGAGAAAGGCAAACAACACAAAGAAATGACAACGGGGGACAAAACTTTGCACCTCAACCTAGGCGTGGGACTCACTCGGCAGGAGGAGGAAACCCAACTCCAAATCCACAGCCAGCCCAACCCGAAAGGAGACAGCAAAGCGCGGGAAAAGCAGTGCAACAACCTGCAGACCCGAACGCAAACAGATACAATGATGGTTACTCGGCAATGGTCAATGATGGGTATGAATTGCCGGATCACGTGTACCAAGCAATGGGAGCAATACTCGGAGGCAGAAATCTCCAGATAGATGATGCAGGGCTAAAGATCCACCGGATAAAAATGGCAGAGCTGGTCGAATCGCAAGGTCCATAGGGTCCACCATGTTTTGGCCCAAGGATCATGAAGGAGCCACCAGTGCCAAACTTTCAGCTGGACAGAGGAACAAAGACCTATGATGGAAGCACAAACCCAGAAGACTGGCTCATAGATTATGGAACTGCGGTAAAAGTCACACAAGGAAATCTGAGATGGGCAGTGTGGTATGTACCGCAGATGCTAGAAGGACCAGCAAGGGTGTGGCTGAATAATTTGCCACCCGGAAGCATCAACAGCTGGATTGATTTTCAGGAAGCTTTCGTAAGCAATTTTACAAGCACGTACAAGAGGCCGAATCGCCCACAACAGCTAGCTATGTGCAAGCAAAGGCCGAATGAAACAGACAGGGAATTCCTCACAAGGTGGTGCATGATGCGCAACTCTTGTGAAGGGGTAATCGAGTCTCAGGCAATTGTATGGTTTGCACAAGGATGCATGCATGGAAGTGTACTGTGGCAAAGGTTACAGAGAGATATGCCGGCAAGATTGTCATAAACAATAAGAATTGCTGACTCGTACGCATTAGGAGATCCTACTCAGCCTCTGCTCATTTCGGCCAACAGCATGACTGAGACTCAAATCTATGATGCAGCCGGGTCGCAAAGGCACCAGGAAAGGACTGAGTATAGAAGCAAAAGAAGGGATGAGAGACCAGATTATAGGTACGGTTCGACTCAAGTCGTGGCAGTAAGTCAGGATCATCTAGATGCTGGCAGCAGCCAACATCTAAGAACAAATGGGCAACATCAGCGGATACCAAGAAACGATGGCAAAAGCCATATGAACAAAGAAAGCCATATCAAGACAGACAGAAATATACTTATGAAATGATGTTGGGCCAACCGTGTAAGTTTCACACGGCAAGTCCGAGTAAGCCGGCGAACCACACAACAAGACAATGCACCTGGTTTCAGAAGGGAGACATAGTGGATTCGCCGACTCAGCAGTTACCACCACCTCCCTACCACTGCTCATAGGAGGAAATGATCAAGTTGTTGGAGCCGAGCATAGATATGAAAACAGGCAGCCAAGATATCATAACCAAGAAAGAAGGGAGGCTATGCATCAGGTGCATAACCCAAGAGGTGATGACGCTCATGTCGGCCATGGAACCAGAAATGAGTACAAACAACATCACCAGAGCTATGTCGTATTTGTCACAGAGCCGAATGACAAGAAGGGTCAATAGAGATGGATGATGGAAGTAAATGCCACAATGCCGGCAATACCAAAGTATATGCATTAGTCTGAACAGGAAATAACTTAGAGCATAAAGGATCACCCCAAGATCATGCCAACACCAGGAGGTTATGCTCTTGTGATCCAACGTTCATGGGCCCAAATAACATTGTGAAGTTCTCCAAGGTACTGATAGATGATGGCAGTAGCATCAACATCATGTACAAGGATACCATGCTCAAGTTAGGCATCACTATGAACATGTTGGAGCCGACTAAGACAACTTTCCATGGTATTGTGTCGAGACTGTCCTGCAAGCCAATTGGCAAGATCTGGGTTGACGTCTTATTCGGCAATAGAGAAAAGTGCACTGAATCCATAGAGTTTGAGGTGGTTGATCTGGTCAGCTCATACCATGCCTTACTCGGTAGGCCGGCTATGGCAAAATTTATGGCCACTCCTCATATTTCTTACTTAAATATGAAGCTGCCAGGTCCGGGCGGAGTTATCACATTTGAAGGAGATTACAAGAGATCTATTGCATGCGCCTCAGCTGGATCTTCGCTGGCCGAGTCACTGGTCATAGCACAGGAAAAACATCAAATGATGGAAGTGGCAGCGTTGGCCAAGGTAGCACAAATGGCTATGCCAGCACTCACTAACCCGCATGGCAGTGTATCTTTCCAAGCTACCAAGGAAACAAATAAGATGCAGGTTGATGAGGCCTTCCCAGAAAGCACAGTTACCATTGGTGTTGGGCTGACTGACAAATAGGAAAGCGAGCTCACCAGCTTCCTCCGTGAGAATCGGGATATCTTTGCGTGGTCCATACAAGACCTGCAAGGAGTTCCGAGGGAGCTGGATGAGCACTCTCTTCATGTAATGCCAGATGCCAAGCCGGTGAAGCAACCCCTCCGCTGCTTCGCCGAAGATAGGAGGAAAGTGATAGCCGCCGAGATAGCTAGGCTCTTGGCTACCGGGTTTATCATGGAAGTACTGCACCCAGATTGGTTGTCAAATCCAGTCTTGGTCGAGAAGAAAAAGGATGACCCGAACGTGGCAGTGGTGTGGCGCATGTGTATTGACTACACGAACCTCAATAAGGCATGTCCAAAAGATATATTCCCCCTACCACAGATCGATCAAGTCATTGACTCTACTGCCGGGTGTGAGTTGTTGTCATTTGTGGATGCGTTTCCACTAGATACCAATGAATCCGGATGATCAAATAAAGACAGCTTTTATCACCCTGTATGGGGCTTATTGCTATCGTATTATGCCATTCAGATTGAGAAAAGCAGGTGCAACATACCAAAGGTGCATGCAAAAATGCTTACAAGATCAACTGGACAAAAATGTTCAAGTATGCATCGATGATGTGGTGATAAAAACCAAACAAAGTCATACTCTAATTGAGGACTTGCGTCAAACATTCGCAAACTTAAGAAGATTCTGGATAAAACTTAACCCGGAAAAATGCACATTTGGTGTCCCGGCTGGAAAGTTGCTCGGATTTCTCGTGTCTAGCCAAGAAATTGAGGCTAACCCAACAAAGATCAGGGCCATCGAAATAATGGAGTTGCCGAAAACCCTCAACGATGTCCAGAAGTTTACAGGGTGCTTGGCCTCGTTGAGTAGGTTTTTTAGTCGGCTCGGCGAAAAAGCCTTACCATTATATCAAATGATGAAAAAATTAGACAGATTCACATGGACACAACAAGCTGATAGTGTTTTCCATGGACTCAAAAAGATGTTGGCAACAACACAAATATTGGCGTCACCATTATCCAAAGAGCCAATGCTGCTCTATGTCGCGTCAACCAACAGAGTTGTCAGTGCAATGATAGTGGTAGAGCGGGAAGAAGAGGGCAAATTAGTCCAAAGGCCAGTCTATTACTTGAGCGAAGTGCTCTCTATATCAAAGCAAAATTACCCCCCATTACCAAAAATGACATATGGGGTGTATATGGCAGCAAAGAAGCTGAAGCATTATTTCCAAGAACATCCATTCGAGTAATATGCGAGGCACCTATCTTGGATATTTTGGGAAAGGAAGACGCCAATGGCCAAGTGGGAAAATGGGCCATAGAGCTAGCACCATACACTCCACAGTATGACAGACGAGATGCAATTAAATCTCAAGCGATAGCTGATTTCTTCGTGGATTGGATGGAAATGCAATATGAACCACCACTGCCAGACCCAAATTATTGGAAGATGCACTTTGACGGATCCGAAACAAAGATGGGTCTAGGTGCAGGGATAGTGCTCACATCACCAAAGAAGGATCAACTCAAGTATGTGTTGCAGATCCACTTTGCTGCATCCAATGATGTAGCCGAGTATGAAGCACTTGTCCATGGCATAAAAGTAGCCAAGGAAATTGGCATCAAAAGGATCATGTGTTTTGGTGACTCGGTCTTGGTTATCCAGCAAGTGACTGGGCATTGGGATGCATTGGATGCAAACATGGCACTGTATCATTTTCATATGCAGCAGATTTCGGGATACTTTGACGGGTGTGAAATTCATCACATACCCAGAGCAGAGAATGAGGCAGCTGACGTACTATCTAAGTTAGGCTCATCTCGGCAAGCAATTGCACCAGGAGTAGCGTTGGAACATCTCAGGAAACCATCGATCAAGCCGTCACCAGAGTCTGAGTCAATATTCATCCCGGCAAGCCAGGAGTCAGACGTTGTGCCAATGGACATCGATATAGGGGCAGGTTCGAGTAACTCGGGGACTGTTCTGCTCGACCCAGGGGCTGCCGAATCACACTCGAGGACTCCTCAGGTTATGTCGGCAGAACATACGTCGGCTGAGCCAATGGAAATTGATGGAGAAATAGATCTGGCACCAGTGATACCAGCTTGGGCGCAACCAATATTTAACTACTTGAGAAATGGAACATTGCCGAATGACGAGATATTGGCAACATAAACAGAGAGAAGAGCAAAAGCATACACAATAATCAAAAAGGAGTTGTACAAAAGGAGTGTGACGAGTGTACTGCAGTGTTGCATAAGTCCAGAGAAAGGTCAAGAAATATTGTTGGATATTCACCAAGGAGAGTGTGGGAACCATGCATCGTCAAGAGAATTGGTAGCCAAGGCATTCCGACATGGATTCTACTAGCCAAGCACACTGGCAGAGGCGCAGGAGCTAGTAAGAAAATGCAACGGTTGCCAGCGTTACACGTCAAAGTCACACTTACCAGCATCCGAGTTAAAAACTATACCAATCACTTGGCCATTCGTAGTATGGTGCCTGGATATGGTAGGACCATTCAAACCAGCGAGGGGTGGCATGACTCACATACTGGTAATGGTTGACAAGTTCACAAAATGGATATAAGTGAAGCCCATCAAAAAATTGGATGGAAAAATAGCTGTCACATTCCTAAAAGACATAATCCTGAGATATGGTCACCCATACAGTGTGATCACAGGTAATGGCACAAACTTTGTCGAAGGAGCTTTCGCTTGCTTATGTGGGAAAAACCGAATAAGACTTGACGTAGCGTCAGACGCTCATCCAGAATCAAATGGACAAGTTGAACGAGCTAACGGCTTAGTTCTATCCGGGATAAAACCCCGCCTAATGGAACCACTCCAGAGATCACCTGGCTACTGGATAGAGGAACTACCCTTAGTACTATGGAGATTAAGGACAACTCCAAATCGATCAACATGCTATACGTCGTTCTTCCTGGTGTATGGGGCAGAAGCAGTGTTGCCTGCCGACATAGAGTATGACTCGCCAAGAGTAAGACAATACTCGTAAGCCGAGGTAAAAGAGTCCCGAGAAGATGGAGTTGACTTACTCGAAGAAGCAAGAGAATTGGAATTGTACAGATCCGCCATATACCAACAAAGCCTCCGACGCTATCATAGCCGAAAAGTCCAACCTCGTGTCTTCCGAGAAGGGGACATGGTGCTCAGGCTAGTGCAACGCACAACTGGGATGTATAAACTATCACCCCCATGGGAAGGACCATTCATTGTAAGCAAAGCATTGCACAATGATTCATATTACCTAATAGATGCTCGTGAAACACAAAAGAACAAGGCGGAAAGTTCAGGTGACGAGACCAAAAGGTCGTGGAATGTGGAATTGCTACGTCCTTCCTACACTTAGAGGAAGTCGCGTATGTATCTCTCAAACTCTCATATGACGGATACTTATGCCGGCTATGTGCTGATAATAAAATGGTATGACTCGAAAAACTGACTCGGGGACTACCCCTTATGTTTATTCTTGAAAATTCTATGTCGGCTGGCGCTGACACTTAAGACTTATCTCGGAACAAGTAATGTTTACTTGGATAGAATCAACTCTTTGACTATGTTGTTGTTCGAAAACACGGCTTCATGGCAAGCAAGAGGAAAATATCAATGACGAGTAAACAGGAACACCGGATAAGTAAAGGGAGAAACGCGAGTCGGCTCTATGTATACCTTTAACTAACCCATTGCAGGATATATTGGTTTGTATGTCGAATGACCCTAGGTCAAGTTGTCTAGTTTCATATCCGCTAACTGAATCCTTAGAACTTTGAGACTCTAATGTCGAACGCCAAAAAAGGTAGACAAGAGCCAAATTCAAGGAAAAAGGGAAATGGCAACTGAAACTCGAGGACTTGCCCCTGGATAATTGGCATTCAAAGAAAAATATAAGTTTAAGCCTTAGAAAAAGGCACACATACCCAAAATAAGTGCACTGTATATTACATCTGCACCCGGCATACCGAGGATCTCATCAGAGTTTAGAGTTTTTGACATAACCAGCTTAAGAAATAGCTGGGCTTGAGGGAGCGTCCTTGGGGCTAGAGCTGGGAGCGTCTTCAGGAGCATTGGCTGGGTCATCTGCATCTGCCAAGTCTGCCACGTCTAACTCGGTGGCTTCACTATCGGCATCATCACCTTCGGCTATGTTATGGGGTAACCCCTTGGGGTGGCCCGATCTTTCACGAATCTCCGCGGGAATCGAGGGTAAAGCGGTGGAAGGGGAAAGGGGATGGAATCCACGAACACACGCCACAAGGAACCCGATGAACTCACGCACACAAAACACGGTACACGCTGATAACTCACGCCGGTGGCAACCGGTCCAACATAATCTCTAGGATCGGTGTTGGGCGAAGCTCTCTCTCCATGCCAACAATAGGGGACGAGGTGCTTGGTGAGATCTTGACGACTTGGGGGCGAGAAACTGAGAACCCAAGGCCTTGTACAACTTGAACGCACTAGGCAAGATCCAAGAGGCGGGTGGATAATCCGGTGCTCCTTGGTAGGAGCATCAGACCAATAGATGTAAGTTCCTCAAAGGGTTTCCTTAATCTATTATTATCCAAGTTTAGGGTTTACAATGGAGAGTGGGGGCTATTTATAGGCCAACCACATAAACAGGGGTATTTTCGGAACAAATAGCGAAATATAGAGAGGGTTACAAGGCGCTGGGCCGACTTAACACGATTAGGTTCTGTGTTGTCCGGTAGTACCAGTCCAGCTCGACCGGTAGTACCGATCAGCCGGTAGTACCGCTTCCTGGCCCAGTAGTACCGCTTGTCGTCCTGGGACTTGCGCTCGAGTCGTCTGTTGGTGGCGGTAGTAGGGGGCGGTAGTGCCGTAGCCCGGTAGTACCGGATCCGGGGCCGGTAGTACCGCCAGTGACAGAGAGCATTTGGCTTGCGCTGGTGTCGTCTGTTGGTGGCGGTAGCAGAGGGCGGTAGTGCCGCTGGGCGGTAGTACTGGTCGCCAGGTCCAGTAGTACCGCTGGCGACAGAGAGCATTCGGTCTCTTCCGCTGGTGCGCCTCCGTTCTGTGGGTCCTTCTCTTCATACCTGATGATGCACAAGGTATGCGTATGAAGTAGCAGGCCATCCAAGGGTGTATCGAAGTCACACAAGGAGAGGAGCGAGTTCACCTTATCTTGAAGGAGTTTGGCTCGGGCGCGAGTCATGGGTCCACTTGGGGAGCTCGTGGGAGTAGATGTAGTAGCGGTCGTAGGACGGGCTGCATCAGCTCCCCCCCTTGGGAAAGAGTCGTCCTCGACTCTTCAACCTTCTCAACTTCATCTTCTCCATGGTAGGGTGAGAGGTCCTTGACATTGAATGTCGAGCTCACAAGATACTTTGATGTTGGGATATCGATGATATAGGCGTTGTTGTTGATCCTCTTTAGCACCTTGAATGGTCCATCACCTCTTGGCTTTATCTTGGAGTCGCGTTCCTTGGGGAAGCGGTCTTTACTCAAGTGTATCCACACAAGGTCGCCCTCTTCGAAGATTATCTCTTTCTTGTTCTTGTTTAGCCTTGATGCTTGGTGAAGGACTTGTTGCTCGATAGTAGCTCGTGTGTCTTCATGGAGTTTCTTCATTGTTTGGGCACGCTTGACAACGTCCATATTGGCACGTTCATGAAGTGGTAGTGGAAGGATATCGAGCGCGGTGAGAGGCTCGAAGCCGTAGACGATCATGAACGGGCTCCTCATGGTGGTGGAGTGCTTGGCGCGATTGTAGGCGAACTCGGCGTGTGGAATACATTCCTCCCAGTCTTTAAGGTTCTTCTTTGTCAACACCTGGAGGAGTGTGCCAAGACTTCGATTGACGACCTCGGTCTGTCCATCGGTTTGAGGATGCGAGGCGGACGAGAAGAGGAGCTTGATGCCGAGCTTGGCCATGAGAGTCTTCCAGAAGTAGCTCATGAATTTTATATCGCGGTCGGAGATGATTGTTCTTGGCACACCGTGTAGCCGAATTATTTCCCTGAAAAATAAATTGGCTACATGTGAAGCATCATCGGTCTTATGGCACGGAATGAAATGTGCCATTTTGGAAAAGTGATCCACTACTACAAATATAGAATCATGTCCATGTTTAGATCTAGGCAAGCCTAACACAAAGTCCATGCTAATGTCCGACCAAGGTGCATGAGGAATAGACAATGGCATATAAAGACCAAATGGGTTGGACTTAGACTTAGCTTGGATACATGTAGTGCATCGTTGGACGTGGCGCTCCACGTCGCGCTTCATCTTTGGCCAAAAGTAGTGAGTGGAGAGCATGTCATATGTCTTGTCACGGCCAAAGTGACCCATAAGGCCTCCACCATGGGATTCTTGAAGAAGCAAAAGTTGGAGAGACGATTTCGGAATGCAAAGCTTGTTTTGTTTGAAAAGAAAACCCTTATGCAAATAGAAATCATCAATCCCTTTGTCTATTGAACATTGTGCAAAAATTGGTCCAAAGAAGGGGTCGGACGCGTACAAAGATTTGATGTCATCAAGACCCAAGACATTTACTTCGAGTCGTTGAAGAAGGCTTGTGTTTTTGCGAGACAAGGCGTCCGCTACCACATTTTCTTTGCCCTTCTTGTATTTGACAATGTAAGGAAAAGACTCCATGAACTCAACCCATTTTGCGTGCCTTTTACTCAAATTGGCTTGGCCCTTAAGATACTTCAACGACTCATGGTCGGAATGGATGATAAATTCTTTGGGCTAAAGATAGTGTTGCCACACTTGAAGAACTCGAACTAAGGCAAAAAGTTCTTTGTCATAAATGGGATAGTTTAGGCGTGCGCCATCAAGTTTCTCACTATGGTAAGCAATAGGACGCCCATTTTGCATAAGGACGCCACCAATGCCAATACCACTAGCATCACATTCAATCTCAAAGGTTTTTGTGAAATCCGGTAATGCAAGAAGTGGTGCTTCGGTGAGCCTCTTCTTGAGCTCATCAAAAGCCTTTTGTTGTGCTTTTCCCTAAACGAACGTGACATTTTTCTTGGTCAATTCGTTGAGGGGGCAAGCAATGGTAGAAAAGTCTTTCACAAAGCGACGGTAAAAGCCAGCCAACCCATGAAAACTACGAAGTTCACTAACATTTGTAGGGATGGGCCAATCTCGTATGTCCTTGACTTTTGAGACATAAACTTCAATGCCATTAGAAGACACAACAAAACCAAGGAAAATCAGCTTGTTTTTTGCAAAAGTGCACTTTGGGAGATTAGCATAAAGCTTTTCATGACGAAGGATTTGAAGGACCTCCTTAACATGAGTAACATGCTCCTCTAGTGACTTGCTATAGACAAGGATGTCATCAAAATAAACAACTACACTCTTCCCAATGAGAGATCTCAAAATATGGTTCATGAGGCGCATGAAGGTAGATGGGGCATTAGATAAGCCAAAAGGCATAACCAACCATTCATAGAGACCAAGCTTGGTCTTGAAGGCGGTTTTCCACTCATCACCTTCGGCCATGCGAATTTGATGGTAACCACTACGAAGATCAATTTTCGAAAATATAGTGGCTCCACATAACTCATCAAGCATGTCATCAAGACGCGGTATAGGATGTCGATAACGCACGGTGATAGCATTGATTGGACGGCAGTCCATGCATAACCGCAACGTATCATCCGTTTTTGGAACTAGAATCACGGGGACCACGCTTGGGCTAGTGCTTACTTGGATCAAACCTTTGGAGACGAGTTGGTTGATTTGACGTTCGATCTCCTTTGTCCCTTCCGGGTTCGTGCGATACGCGGCGCGGTTTGGGAGTGGGGCGCCGGGTATGAGGTCGATGCGGTGCTCGATTCCACGAAGAGGAGGAAGGCCATGAGGAAGCTCTTCGGGGAATACATCTTGGAATTCCTGCAAAATAGCCATCAAAGGAGGAGGAACATTTGTCAAGTCGTTAGTTCCTTGCGCTAGTCCCTTGCATACAAGGACATAGTGCAAGATGGATGGGTTGTTCCGCACTTCTCTCATCTCACTTTTGGTAGCAAGAAGAACACTCTTAGTTTTTCCACTCGAGTTTGGCTTGTAGCTCTCACTCACTATGGTGTGGTTCTCTCGCTCACCACTCTTCTCACAAGGTGTTTTTGTGTATTGCACCCTCGCTAAAGCCTTTGCATTGTCCGCAATTATTTGGCTAGGAGTCATTGGTTGCAACACACAAGTTTTATCAAGCCATTTGAAGGTATAAGTGTTTGAGTGACCATCATGCAAAGCACGCTTGTCATATTTCCACGGCCTTCCGAGCAACATATGGCAAACCGTTATTGGGACCACGTCACATTCCACCGTGTCCTTGTAGGGCCCAATTGAGAACGTTACCGAAACGGTGTGCTTGATCTTGACGGATCCTTGGTCACTTAGCCATTGGATATGGTAGGGGTGTTTATGCGGATGGAGGGTGAGGTTGAGTTTCTCACACAACTCCGTGCTTGCAAGATTGTGGCAACTCCCTCCATCGATGACAACTTTGATGGACTTTCCATTGATGCCGGCACGAGTTTGGAAGATGTTCGAGCGTTGGTCTTCATTCTCATTGGCTTGTGTAGTTAAGACCCTTGTGACCACAAGCGATGGACTTGCGTCATGCTCACACACAAGAAGTTCTTGGTCCTCTTCCGAATGTTGCCTTGCCATGGCTTCCTTGACCCTTTCATCAAATTCTTCTTCACTCAAGTATTCTTCATCGCCGTTGTCATGGATGAACAAAACTTTCTTGTTTCCACATGCGTTCGACTTGTGCCCTTTGCCTCCACACTTGTAGCACTCACCATTGAATGGTTGATCATCCCTTGTGTATTTGCCACTTGGGGGCTGTTTTCCTTGAGGGAGTGTTGGCTTGAAGGGAAGCTTGGTGGTACTCGAGGAGCTTCCACTAGGTGTTGTTGGAGTAGTGGTTGGTGCTTGCTTGTAGGTGAAGTACGTCTTTGGCTTGTTGTACTTGATGTCCTCTTGCACTTGACGCTCGGCCTTTGATGCGATGTGCACAAGCTCAACCATGTTGTTGTACTTTTGGAATTCGGTGATGCGCTTGATTGGATGGTTCAAGCCATTGAGAAAGCGTTCCATTGTTTGTTCATCTCGCTCTTCAATGTTGGCACGGATCATGTTGAGCTCCATTTGCTTGAAGTACTCTTCCACGGTCTTTGTTCCTTGACTAAGCGTTTGAAGCTTGTTGAAGAGGTCACGCGTGTAGTGTGAAGGAACAAAGCGGGATCTCATATGGGCCTTCATATCTTGCCAAGTTGAGATTGGAGGCTCTTCTTTTGCTTCTCGAGCGAGTTGGACTTGTTCCCACCAAAGATTGGCATACTCATCAAACTCGAGGGATGCCATGGCCATCATCTTCTCATTGCTATAGTTGTGCATGCGGAAGATCTTGTCAACCTTGAGTTCCCAAGAGAGATATTCTTCGGGTTCATTGGAACCGGTGAATTTGGGCATGGTGAATTTGAGCTTGCCGAAAGTTTCTTCTCCATTGCGGTTCCGGTTGCGGCGGTTGCCATGATTTTGGCGGTCATCATCATCATCCGAGCTCTCATGTCGTGCTTGGTGATGGTTGCGTTGCTCTTGCGGTTGTTGAGGTGCCGCATTTTGTGGTGGAACTTGGTTTGGACGACGAGCTTAGGGAGCTTGCTCGTGTTGTTGGCGCGGTTGAGGATGAGGAGGAGGTTGTGCATCCTCATGACGAGCTTGGGTAGCTTGCTCTTGTTCTTGTCGCGGTTGATGCCGAGGAGCATTGTCTTGCGCCATGTGGCGAGGAGGACGTCGAGCCGCATGCGCAATGGGCTGCTCTCTTTCTTCTTGATGTGGAGGAGGCTCGTCATGATGATCATGATGTCGACGTTGACGTTCATGTCGGCGATGACGCCTTGGTGGGTCTTCAAGTGCTTCACGTCGACGGTGATCTTGTTCGTCCTCTTCGGATGCTTCACTTGTTGTTGAAAGAACATGTCGACGGCGATGGGCTTGGTGGTCCATGTGAGGTTGCTCTTGTTGAATCACAAGTGCCCTTGGTTGTGGCCGGTTCGCTTCACGTCATGGAGGTCTTGCGGAGAGGTCACCATCATAGCTTGACGTTGCGGCGTGTCGTGGAGATGGTACCGCTTGAGAAGAGCTCATAGATTGAAGAACAGGTCCATCCCGGTGCCTTGAAGCGTGACGGCGAGGTGCACTTGATTCACTTGAGGAGTGCCGAGATGAGCTTGAGTCGCGCGCGCGTGGCCTTCCTAGTCCATCAATGAGGCGTTGAAGCTTCTCATCCGTTGAGGCGAGTGCACGACCAAGAGCTTCATTTTGATGACCGAGGTTGTGTTGCATGGCATGCATTTGGCCACGGACTTCTTCGAAGCGGTTGTCGATGTTCTTGAATTCCACACGGGCCTCGCTAAATTGTTCATCTTGGCGCCGCTCAAGAGCTTCACAATGGTAGTTGAATTCTCCTCGGACCTTCCAATGGTCCCATCTTGTCATGAATTGTGTGTCGTCCTCCGGAGGTTGTGGTGGTTGGGACGGCTCGCCATTACTGTCCATGATGCAAAGCTGACAAGGGTTGTATATGGAGAAAAAGGGTGCGAAGAGTTAGCCTTTTACCTCACCTTGGAGATTATATCAAACCAATTGCCACACAAATATGCTACAACTCTCAAAAGCTTTTGGTGGAAGGTTAGGATTGTGGAAAACCAAACGAAACGATCCAAGAAAAAGGTTATTGTTCTACGTGGTAAAGAACCAAAGATCAAAAGCAAAAGGATACGATCTACAAAACACGGAAAACGCACACGTGGAGAAAAACGGGGTTAGCACGACTATGAAAATGAGCACAAAAGGTCCTAACGAAGACTACGCTCGGTTGTCGTGCCAACTCAAGGAGAGACCACAACTCGTTTGCCAAAAGAGGATAAGCAATAGATTTATGCACTTGCCTTGGTGTGCTCTTTCTTCTCTCTTTCTTGGCTTACAAGCTTGGTATTCTCTTTGTATTGGGAGACTATGTATCTTTTTCTCTTTTTTTTTGATTCTTTTCCTTTTTCTCTCTTTCTATGCTACTATGTTAGCTATTGTATTTGGCCTCACACTCTCACTTTCCGAAGGCAAGTGCACAATGCTTAGACAAACACAAAATGAGTTGCTCTCATAGGATAGATACACGCAAAGGAAGATATGGGGTTGTCAAAGTGGCGCAAGTTATACCTTTGGTATTGTTGACGACTTGCAACCGTTGGTGGGGGATGATGTTCGAGTGTCGCGGTGTCGATGAGCGCGGGTGACTTTGATGCGGAAGCTTGTGTTAAATTGGTGACAAACACGCGAAACATGAACAAATTGAAGATGGAAAGTCAGCCAATGAAGTTGAGGTGTCAAGACAAGAAGGAAAACCTTTTGTGGCCCGCGGTAGTACCGCTTGGTACGGGCGGTAGTACCGCTGGTCACAGAACAGGAACGAGATCCAAAATTCGTGGACCAAAACTCAAATTCGTGGGAAATCTGACCGAAAGGCTGGGGTAGGAACAACAGGGGCTATAGATCGACTCCAAAAGCAATAGATCTATGGACCAAAACCACGAAAAACTCACCAAATCCAAAGATCGATCCGAAGGCAAATTGGGGCTCTTTTTGGTGGGATTTTCGATTTTAAGGGGGATAAAGAAAAATTGGGGGGAAATTCGTGATCAACCTTGCTCTTGATACCAAGATGTTATGGGTAACCCCTTGGGGTGGCCCGATCTTTCACGAATCTCCGCGGGAATCGAGGGTAAAGCGGTGGAAGGGGGAAAGGGGATGGAATCCACGAACACACGCCACGAGGAACCCGATGAACTCACGCACACAAAACACGGTACACGCCGATAACTCACGCCGGTGACAACCGGTCCAACATAATCTCTAGGATCGGTGTTGGGCGAAGCTCTCTCTCCACACCAACAATGGGGGACGAGGTGCTTGGTGAGATCTTGACGACTTGGGGGCGAGAAACTGAGAACCCAAGGCCTTGTACAACTTGAACACACTAGGCAAGATCCAAGAGGGGGGTGGATAATCCGGTGCTCCTTGGTAGGAGCATGAGACCAATAGATGTAAGTTCCTCAAAGAGTTTCCTTAATCTATTATTATCCAAGTCTAGGGTTTACAATGGAGGGTGGGGGCTATTTATAGGACAACCACATAAACAGGGGTATTTTAGGAACAAATAGCAAAATATAGAGAGGGTTACAAGGCGTTGGGCCGACTTAACGCGATCAGGTTCTGTGTCGTCCGGTAGTACCGGTCCAGCTCGACCGGTAGTACCGGTCAGCCGGTAGTACCGCTTCCTGGCCCGGTAGTACCGCTTGTCGTCCTGGGACTTGCGCTGGAGTCTTCTGTTGGTGGCGGTAGCAGGGGAAGTAGTGTTGTAGCCCGGTAGTACCGGATCTAGGGCCGGTAGTACCGCCAGTGACAGAGAGCATTTGGCTTGCGCTGGTGTCGTCTGTTGGTGGCGGTAGCAGAGGGCGGTAGTACCGGTCGCCAGGTCCGGTAGTACCGCTGGCGACAGAGAGCATTCGGTCTCTTCCGCTGGTGCGCCTCCGTTCTGTGGGTCCTTCTCTTCGTACCTGATGATGCACAAGGTATGCGTATGAAGTAGCAGGCCATCCAAGGGTGTATCAAAGTCACACAAGGAGAGGAGCGAGTTCACCTTAGCTTGATGGAGTTTGGCTCGGGCGCGAGTCATGGGTCCACTTGGGGAGCTCGTGGGAGTAGATGTAGTAGCGGTCGTAGGACGGGCTGCATCAGGCTATCTTGGCGAGCGGCTCGCCAAGGTCAAGGAAGTTGGGCCCATCGCACCAAGCGTGCACCAGAGCATACTCAACCATGGTATAGGCTCACTCCTGGCGTCTCTTGATGAGCTCAGGATCGAGGATCCACTTGCCTTCGGCCCTCATATTGTGAAGAACATCAAGGTTGATGTCCTCATACCATGAAAGCACAAAGTCAAGGGCCTTGTCTGCTGCAACACGACCGGCTGACTCGCGCCACTGATCCAACCTGTCCTCGGTCAGAAGCATCTTGGCAGCCAAAGGCTCAATGAGCATGGGCGCATCCTCATCCAGCCAGAGCATGCTAAATGCATGGATTGCCTACTTAAGCAAGTTGACATTGCATGACTTCAGAGTGGTTGCACGCTCTAAAAGCGCTACCAGGTGCTCATCGATGGTGATCTCGCCGTTAGTAGGAGCTCCAAATTCGGCTCAAACCTTCTTCATTGCCCTTAGCACGAACATCTCGGCTTCAGGAAAGTTCTCTACAAACACGAAGGAACATCATAAACAATGGAAGAGGGGCAAAGAGTAAGGATAGAAGTACAGCGAAAAGAGTAAGAACTCACTACCGATAAATGAGTTGATCACGCCAAGCTTGATCTGCCAGATCTTGGCATTGGCCTGAAGAGCTTCCAGGTCCTGGTGCGCCGACTGAATGGTCAACTCGGCCTCTTTGAGCAGCTGGTTGGTCTTTTCAGCACTGGCAGCATGCTGGTCATCCTTCTCGGCAAGTTCTTCGTGCAGGCCCTTCAGCTCAGACTGGTGCTTTTGCTCCATATCAGCCATCTGCTGCTTCATCCGGGTCACCTCGTCTCGCTCCTTTTGGAGTTTGACTTGGTGCCTCTCTGCTTATACTGAGCATGTGACTCGTCAGTAATAGCAAGGTATCTCGGTTGAGACGAGATGGAAATGGAAAAGGACTAAACATCGATACGGAGGAGCCGCGAGATTTCTAAGAACTTACTTTTAGTATCGCTGATCTGTGAGTGCAGTGCATTAATGGTAGATTGGATAGAAGCTGTGGAAAAACAATAAGAAAAATTTAGGGAGATGAAACAAAGAAGATACGCCGAATAAAAGCAAGCCGAGTAAGAAAAGTACCTTGGCCATGAGCCTCAGCTTTTAGATCTAGGTGAGCGAGCTCGAGCTTGCGATACTCCTAGAGGAGAGCCTGATGCATTTTGGTGTGCTCGTTATGCGTGAGCTACACGATGAAGATCTAGTCAGAAGGTATAAACAAATGGTTGAGCTTACAACCAAGTAAATGCATTACTCGGCAGTAACCTCAGGGGCTAGGGATCGAAAATTTGATCGAAAGTCCGACATGTAAACTTGGCATGAAAAAATAAAGGTTGGGTTCTAACTCAGAACTTACAGCCGAATAAGTTCCTTACTCGGTAGTAACCTCGGGGACTAGGGATCATGTATAATATAAAGATACTCAATATGCAAAAGAGTAAGAAAGTTGCATACCTCCTTCGCTTGATCTGCCTTAGCCATCATGGCGATGGCCTGCTGAGTCATCTCCGAGACAGCCTTGGGGCCTAGCTTCATCTTCTGACCAGAACTAGAGCTCACTTCTTGCTCGCCATCCGCGTTCCAGGCAATGGCGTAACGCTCCGTGGAACCAAGGCCTTGCCCGCCGAGCGTCCGAGTTAGGACCTGCTCTTTCTTCAAGGTAGTTCCCACCCCGGCATGGGTAGTAGCAGCGCTGGTATGCACGGCACCAACTCTAGAAACACTGCCAGATCCGGCAGCAGCAGACTCGCCCAACTGACCTGCCGAAGCGGGTTCTATTGTTGATAGTGTGGGCTGAATCTGCGGAGCGGTGCCTGGAGCATGGATCAAAGTCAATTTCTTGGTCACCGATGGCTTGCTGGATGCGGAACGAGCATGGCCTTGAGCAGCAGGCCGAGTCTGACCTTTAGCCAAAAAGGCAGGAGGAGTAGGTCTGGAACTGGGTGAGGAAGATACATGAGCCGACTGAGCAGGCTCAACAATGATCTGAGGGGCAACATCTGGGTCAACAGGGACACTGGTAATACAAGAGCTAGCAGCAGGGGTCTTCTCGGCGACGATATGGCTGGCGCCAAGTTCAAGGGACTGTTCGGGTAATGCAACTGGAGAGCTAGGCCGGGTCTCCTCCGACGGGCGCACCGCCAGATCGGCCTCACTCTAAGACACATGAGTCTCAGTAGTGGGGGCAGTGACCCGGACGGGGCTCTGCACAGCGGTGTTAGTGCGAGGAGGAGAAGCAGGCCTTAGCTGGGAAGAAACCATGTTGGGTGCAGCTTGACTAGCGGACATGTCCGCGCTAGAAATGAAAACAGAAGCCTGTAAGAGGACAAGCAAATAATTGGAAAATAAAATGAAAGGCAACATGCAGCTAAAGTTACACGGAGACAGATGGATCACGCAGGACACAACGAGTGACCCGGCGACCAGCGGTCTTTTGAGTCTGGGATGGCCTGGCAATAGGAGGTGCAACAGGATCGAGTCGGCGTTTCTTCGAAGGTTGAGAACTGGAGGAGGCCCCGTGCCACTTACTCGATTTGGCAGAAGGGAGCTTGCCATACCCGCCAATAGCAAGGGGAGGTTCCTCGTGTAACTATACAGCTGCATGAGTAAATGACGAGCTCAATGGGATAAGTCAGAGAGTTAAGGTCAAAAGACAAGTACCTCCAGAACTTCACATTCCACATCATCATCGTCAGACCAATCTCGCAAGGGATTTCGAGTGGAGGTCTTACCCGGAGCGGAAGCAGTGGCAGCATGCGGGATGGGCATGAAGCACTCCAAGTCGAACTCAACCGTGTCGTCGTCAGAGAGATCATCCAAATAGCCGCCAGGAGGGATAGTACTGTCATCAACCTGGTGAACGAGATTCTGCGAAGGACAAACAAAATAAAATCAATGGAGAAACAAAACCGTGAGTAAACAAAAGGAAAACTATGTCGGCAGCGATTCAGCGACTCGGATACTTACCCAGGGGACAGGCCTATCTCGGCTGAAAGGGGGCAGCTCTAGGCCCAGTTTTCCGCTAAGTTCCGCTTAAAAATCGAGTTGACTCGGCGGGCCACTAAGTCGTTGGAGAGCTCCAAAGTGGAGTGCCGGGTAGGATCCCACGGGCCGCCCATGAAGCACATCTTGTGGCTCCTGGCCTGGATGGGGCTGACTCGGCGTGCGATGAAAGCGCACATGAGGTCCTCCTCAGATAAGTGGAAGTTCTCATCTGGCGAGAGCAGCCTCTCGAGGATCCCATGAGCCTCATTCACAGCGGCATTCTTGTCATGCGGGTCAAGCTTCCATAGCTCCTTGCTGGGAACCTCGTCCTTGAAGGGGGGAAGTCGGATGTAGTCGTTGTACCCAATGTTCCTAACATAGAAGAAGGTTCTATGCCACTTCTTGCAAGAGTCTATGCCGATGACCCGAGGAAAGATCGAGTCCTTCCTGGGCGTGATGCTAGTGGCACCACACCTAGTGGGCCTCTTCTTAGCACGGGGAACGCCAGGATTAGGCACGACTTGTATCCTAAAATTAAAATAGTTGGCCCAAACAAGAAAGGTAGGCCATATACCGAGATAGCCCTCGCAGGCAGAGATGAAGCAAGAAAGAGAGCCAATGGCATTGGCGGGCAAATGATGAGTTTGTAGATGGAAGGTGGAGAGGAAATACACAAAGAAATTGCTAGCAGGAAGAGCAAAACCATGCTCGAAGTGCGAGAGGAAAACCACCCTCTCGTTAGCCTCGGGCTTAGGAACGATCTCACCTAAAGGAAGGCGACAATCAACTTCGAGCGGGATGCGCCTGGTGGAGCGCAGCCACTCGAGTTCCTCCACCAAAACCTCCGAGCCCTCCCAGTCGCCGTGCTTTCCGGCGGAGACCTCATGCTCCTCCGCCTCCTCACCGGCATCACGAGCGTCCATGATATCGCTTGGTTCGGACTCTTCTGTTGTTGGAAGAGGCCTGGAGACGCAAGGACCCATAGTAGAATTGAAAGGGGAAGAAGAGAATCGCTAGAAAGAAGCAACAGAGGAGAAGAACTACAAGGAGGCAGTTAGGATTTGGGAGGCGCGATGAAGAAGAAGAGGGCAAGGGGGAAACTGAACAGGCAAATGCAGTTAAGTTCCCCTCGCCCCTACTTAAGGAGAGTAAAAACCCTAGGTGTGGGATCCTTCTGCGCCGTGTGGCCACCCTGTGGCCCTGTATTCGGCCGAGTGAGCGCATCAACGAGCGCCACGTGTAGGCGATACACGGAAAATCCACAGCCACGTCACGCAGCGCAGGGCACGAGGCGTAGAGCGATGGGACTGCCATGGTGACGGGGAGTTACTGCGCCGCCGTCACTGTGGGGTCAGGATTTGGGACAAAATTTGAGGCAAGCCATCATGAGTACAAGCTGTCAGTGACTAAGGCAAGCCAAAAATGACTCAGCAGCATAGAAAGTGACTCAACACGAGGCAATAATAACCTAGAAAGTCAAAGATGAGACTCTAAAGGAGCAAGATAGACGCGGCAAAAATCGAGATTACGCCAAACAGTGCACCCTAAGTAGTAAATCCTGAGAGAAAGACAAGTTCCAAGCACGTTAAAGGAACCTGGAGACGCCTAATAGCAAGAAACTGCTAGGCCTCACTAGCTTCGGGGACTACTGTCAGGGGAATAACCCCCGGTAGGGTCATAAGGGGTAAAAGATTGCCCAACTTGGCTTATGCCAAGTAAAGGACAACTCAGGCCGGGTAACAACGGCCGAGTAAGAAGGTCGTGTGCGGCCGACATAAGAATTATGTCGACCCGTATAAGACAAGTTTGTTTACCTTGTAGGAAGCAACGAGCCGAGTCTCACGAGGGAAGGACGAGTCAATAAGGACGCCTGGCAGCTTTCCAAGTAAGATTCGGGAGGGACCATGGTAAAGCGCGGTCAAAAGAGAAGGGCGACGCCGGGTGACACAAAAGGAGCCGGATGACGCCCAAAGCAAGGATTGACGTACAAAGTCACGGTATGACGCCAAAAGAGTTGGAGGCTATGTATGAGAGTACCGTTAGCTGTAAGGCTTTGTGTACTGGGTCGAGGGGCTCAGGGCTAGCCCGTGACCCAGACCGCACAGTAAGGACCAAGATCCAAACATTAACCCTAGAACCCAAAGGCATGTAACCTAGCTGGCCATCGCCTATATAAGGAGGGTCATAGCTAGGGTTTAGGGAGGTTGGACCAATTAGGAAACTAGTGCCCTGAGGCTATGCGCAAACAGCTTTAGGAGCACTTGTAAGTTTCTTGGATCAATAAAAATCCTAAGTGTGGATAGTTCATCTTGTTCTTTGTGCGCGGCTAGACCGTGCACTCCCTCCCCGGTTACCACAAGCGCACATTCGGCCCCCAACTTAAGCCTACCCATGGCATCTGCTGTGACACCACCACGACATCACTTGCTGTTGTAATTCCATAACTAAAGGAAGCCAAAATTTTCCATTCTTGCGTATAACACCTTGTTGTAGATAGAAACGATCATCTATTTCAAGAGCAAGTGCTAGGAGTTGAATCAAAGCCTTAGCTTTCTCATCCTGTTGATAAGCATCCACCACTGTTACCATCGAAGCTGGTTGACAGCGAGATATTGCATTTACTTCCATATCAGGATGAGGGCGTCTGGATAGCGCATCGGCCACTCGATTCTCATTCCCTTTCTTGTAAATGATTTTGTACTGAAGCCCCATTAGCTTAGAGAACACTTTATGTTGCCATGGAGTCTGCAAGCGTGTTGATTCATCAAGTGTGTCAGGCTAGCATGATTTGTGAGAATTACAAATTCATTGTGTTGTAAATAGGAATGCTACTGTTCTACTGCTAAAAGTATTGCCATATACTCCTTCTCCTTGGTCCAAGATACCTACTGACAAAAGTGAAAGGGTAATTGCCCCTATGTGTGTTTTTGGTGATTAATGACAATCCCTATGGACTAATGTTTTCATTGAGTTTTATATGAAGGAATATTCCATAGGTCAATGCTTGTAGTTTATATGTTGGATTCAAGTATGGATGCCATGAAGATAAAGATATACCTTGAGTATTGACATCAAGATCATCGAGTTGAAGAAGAATATGATATGATCAAGATCTTGAGAGTGTGATCTCAATAGAAGAATTCAATATATGGCTCTAAGTCGGTGTCATGATAGCCTCATTAGTTGGGCTATGGTTGACTAATATTTAGAGCATGTAATCAAATAAAGAGTTCTTTATGTACCTCAAGATATTTATATGGAGCATAACAAGCTCACGGTGGCTGGTTTCGCGGTGTCCTCTTCGTGGAAGATTGTGAAGAGACCCCGGATTCTCCTTCGTGGAGCTTGTGAAGTGGTTGTGGAGCTTGCCATCTCCGGAGTGGAGGAAAAGATAGACATAAGGAAAGGGCCTATTCTT
Organism: Avena sativa; assembly: GCA_916181665.1. Classification (NCBI taxonomy): domain Eukaryota; kingdom Viridiplantae; phylum Streptophyta; class Magnoliopsida; order Poales; family Poaceae; genus Avena; species Avena sativa. The sequence goes on from OV702296.1 coordinate 229,233,738, forward strand.
CGTGGGATATACTTGGAGAAGAAGGTGAGCCTTCGTGGCGTTGGGAAATCCTTCATGGAATCCACATCTCTCCAACGTGATTTACCTTACTTGTAAGGGAACACGGGAATACATCTTCATCTCCATGTGCCTCGGTTATCTCTATACCCGAGCTTACTTTCCTTGTGATAGCCATCAAGCTTGAAGTACTTATATCTATCTTATCACTTGTGGTATATTTATCTTGTGCTATCTTGCTTAGCTTATCTTGTTGTTGGTGCACTTAGTTGAGCCTAGAGTATTTAGGTTTTGTGCTTGTAAAATAAATGTTAGTTTAATTCCACATTCTATCAAGTCAAATCCATAATAGTTTTGAAATTTCCTATTCACCCCCCTCTAAGCGACATCTCTATCCTTTCAATTGGTATCAGAGCAAGGTCTCTCCATGTTTAGGATTCACCGCCTAGACTGTAAAGATGTTGGCTAGTAGTATAGTGCACAATGACACAATTATCTTTGATGGTACAAATTATGCTTTGTGGAGAAATTGCTTGCTTTGTAATCTTCGGATCTTGTGTCCAAATATTGAGAGATTTCTAGATGTAGGTTTTTCTCCTTCGATGGATCCTCAAAATCTATATTGAGAGGATGAGAAAAATTTACATCTCGAAGCTCCACTATCTAATGATACCATTTTCTCCTTTAGGACCATAGTTAATTTGTTCTTGATGATTGTAAAGCGCAAGTCATCTCATGAGATGTGGACCAAGCCTAAAGAAATATTTGGTGGGTCCATTTCTCATAGTGTCGGTGGTATCTCCAAGGAGCTCTCTTCTACCTCACATCATGAAGAGCTCTAAGTTGCTTCCACCTCCGGCCGCAATGAGATTTCAATTCTTTCCACTTCACTTACATGTGACAAGTCACAATGTAATGGCATGGTGAGTGGAAAAATCATATGTGATGATGGTAGTGTTTCTCTTTACACCAATGATTCTTGTTCTATAAATGATAATGGTGTAGAGAGTTTGGACTTAAGCACTTGTTACGTCGTAAACGTATCTATAATTTTTGATGTTCCATGCTTGTTTTATACCAACTATCTTATGTTTTGTCTACACTTTGAGGCATTTTTATACATTTTCTAGAACTAACCTATTGACAAGATGCCGCAGTGCCAGTTGCCTGTTTTCTGTTGTTTTTGGTTTCAGAAAAGCTAGTAAGAAATATTCTCGGAATTGGACGAAACAAAAGCCAAAGTTCCTATTTTTCCAGACGCAACACGGAGACCGAAGGGGAGACGAAGAGGATCCATGAGGCAGCCACATCTAGGGCTCCCGCGGGTCTACCCTAGGCCATGCCGCCTTATGGTGTGGGCCCCTCAGGCATCCACCGACCTTGACCCTTCGCCTATATAAACATCCCGAGGCAGAAACCCTAAGTACCCGATCAAAATTCCACGAAACAATCCGTAGTGGCCGCCACCATCGTCCCTAGATTAGGGGATCAGAAGCTCTTCCTGGCACCCTGCCGGAGGGGAGAGATCAACCCGGAGGCCTTCTTCATCACCATGCCTGCCTTCGGAGTGATGCGTGAGTAGTTCATCCTTGGACTATGGGTCCATAGAAGTATCTAGATGGTTGTTTCTCCTCCTTTATGCTATCATGTTTAGATCTTGTGAGCTCATTTCATGATCAATATCGTCTATTTGTAATCCTACATGTTGTGTTTGTTGGGATCCGATGGATATTGAGTACTATGTCAAGATTGATTATTGATTCTATCATGTCTATGTTATTTGTGATCATGCATGATCTTCGTTGCTAGTAGATGCTTTGGCCAAGTAGATGCTTGTAACTCCAATAGGGAGTATTTATGCTCGATAGTAGGTTCATGCCTCTAGTAATCTGGGGAAGTGACAGAAACCTCTAAGGTTGTAGATGTGTTGTTGCTACTAGGGAGAAAACAACAATCCTTTGTTCAAGGACAATTGTATTGTTTACTTTACACACTTTGCTTAATGCACTTATCTGCTGCTTGCAACTTAATACTAGAGGGGGTTCAGATGATAACCATAGAAATCATAGATGCACTTATCTGCTGCTTGCACTTATCTGGATTATTAGTCATAGATGTAGTTGGATTACGGTCTATGTATTATGTTGTAATGCCCAAACGAATATCATAGAAATCATCATGACATGTACATGCATAATTATGCATTCTCAATCTGTCAATTTCCCAACTGTAATTTGTTCACCCAACATGCTATTTATCTTATGGATAAACACGTCTAGTGAACTGTGGACCCGGTCCATTCCTTTCCATTGATATACCATCTAATGTTTACTGTTTACTTTCTGCAATTACCATAAACAATTACTATCTTCCACACTATATGTTTAATCCTTTGTTTTCAGCAAAACCAGTGAGATTGACAACCTCACTGTAAGTTGGGGCAAAGTATTGTGATTGTGTTGTGCGGGTTCCAAGTTGCTAGAAACACCTTGGGAGTTGTTTCCTTTATCCTAATGGTTCGATAACCTTGGTTTCATAACTAAGGAAAACTTGCTGCTGTGCTCATCATACCTTCCTCTTGGGGTTCCCAACGAGCTCTGAAAACACCTATTGTGTTTAGCTTGCTTTACTCTTGCAAAAATGAATACCCCTGAAAACACTAAGTTGTGTGACTTCACTAGCACAAACAACAATGATTTCATGTGCACACCTATTGCTCCACATGTTCCTGAAGCTACTTTCTTTGAAATTAAACCTACTTTGCTTAATCTTGTTATGAAAGAGCAATTTTCTGGTGCTAGTACTGATGATGCTGCCCACCTTAATAATTTTGTTGAACTTTGTGAGATGCAAAAATATAAGGATGGATGGAGATATTATTAAGCTTAAATTGTTTCCTTTCTCTTTGAGAGGAAGAGCTAAAGAATGGTTGCTATCTTTGCCTAGAAATAGTATTGATTCTTGGATTAAATGCAAAGATACTTTCATTGGAAAATATTATCCTCCTGCTAACATTATATCTATGAGAAGTGAAATAATTAAATTTAAACAATTTGATAATGAACATGTTGCTCAATCTTGGGAAAGAATGAAATCTTTGGTAAAGAATTGCCTCACTCATGGACTGACTGCTTGGATGATTATCCAAACCTTTTATGCAGGACTGGATTTTTCTTCAAGAAATCTGTTGGATTCTGCTACTGGAGGTACCTTTATGACCATTACTTTGGGTGCTGCAACAAAGCTCCTTCATAATATGATGGTTAATTATTCTGAATGGCACACTGAGAGAGCTCCACAAGGTAAGAAGGTAAATTTTGTTGAAGAAACCTCCTCCTTGAGTGATAAAATTGATGTTATTATGTCTATGCTTGTTAATGAAAAAGATCATATTGATCCAAATAATGGTCCTTTAGACTCTTTGGTTGCTCAAGAGCAAGTTGATGTGAACTTCATTAGGCAACAATGCTTATGGTAATAATAATGATAGGCCATATCCTCCTAATAATATCAATAGTTATCATGGTAAATCTTGAATGCCTAGTGAATAAAGGATTTTGGAAGTTGAAAGATCCACTAAAAACTTCATGCAAATGCAATATGAGCAGAATAAATTATTCACTAAAACCATGGAGGAACAATCTGCTATTTTGAAAAATATTAGTCATCAACTTGAGAATTTTAATAGGGAAATTCCTGGTTTGCAATCCAAAATTTCGAATGCTGAAAAAATATTTCATCTTTGTCTGAAGCACAATCTTCTTTGATTAATAAAATGGCTGCTAAACCCGAAACAATGGAAAATCCCTTTGCTGCTACTAATGCCATACAAGTTAGAATTGATGAAAAATTTAGAATGTTAGTTGAATTGCATGATAGGTGGGAGAGAGAAGATGAAATTGCTAGAAATAATAGTATGACTAAAATTTTTACTATTACCACCACCAGCAATATTGATGCTAGAAAACCTCCTAAATTTCCCATTCCTTTTTCCAATAAAAATGCCAAAAAAATTCAAAATATTGGAAACAATGATTCTACTATATTGGATGCTAATGCGCTCAGATCACTGTAGAGCTTCGTTGGGAGACCCCAAGAGGAAGGTATGATGATCACAACAGCAAGTCTTCCCTAAGAAAGAAACCAAGGTTATCGAACCAGTAGGAGGAAGGAAACGACTCAAAGGTGTTGCTAGCAACTTGGAAACCTACACAACACAAACTCAAGACTTTGCCCCATTGAACAATGAGGTTGTCAATCTCACCGGTTTGCTGAAAACAAAGGATTAACTGTATGGTGTGGAAGGTGATGGTGGTTTGCAGAAAGTAAATAGGAACAGTGGAAGATGTATCAATGGTAAATATTGTCCCAGGGTCCATAGTTCACTAGAGGTGTTCTCCTTAAGATAAACAACATGGCATGCTAGGTAAACAAATTATAGAAGGGCAATTGATAGGACAGAGAAAGGCATAACAATGCAATACTAGACATTCATGATCCTATAAGATTTGATTGGGAAATACAACAAGATACATAGACTGCCATCCAACTGCATCTATGACTGGTAATCCACCTTCAGGTTATCATCTGAACCCCCTCCAGTATTAAGTTGCAAGCAGCAGATAACTACTTTAAGCAAAGTGTGAAAGGTAAACAATCCGCTTGTTCCATGAACAAGAGATCCTTGTTTTCTCCCTAGTAGCAACATCACATCTACAACCTTAGAGATTTCTATCACTTCCCAGATTACTAGAGGCATGAACCTACTATCGAGCATAAATACTCCCTCTTGGAGTTACAAGCATCTACTTGGCCAAAGCATCTACTAGCAACGGAGAGCATGCAAGATCAAAAATAACACAAACATGATAGAATCAATAATCAATCTTGACGTAGTACTCAATATCCATCGGATCCCAACAAACACAACATGTAGGATTACAAATAGATGATCTTGATCATGAACAAAGCTCACAAGATATAAACATGATAGCACAAAGGAGAAGAAACAATCATCTAGCTACTACATGGACCCGTAGTCCAAGGTGGAACTACTCACACATCATACCGGAGGCTGGCATGGTGATGAAGAAGGCCTCCGGGATGATCTCTCCCCTCGGGCAAGGTGCCGGGAAGAGCTTCAGATCCCCCCCGATCTAGGGATGATGGTGGCGGTGGCTACAGACTGTTCGTGGAATATTGATCGGGTACTTAGGGTTTAGGTATAATGGGCTTCTTATAGGCGAAGAGGGAGGCCGAGGCGGCTGCAACCCCCCCAGGCGCGGGCCAGGGGGTGTGGCTTCCTCGAGGCCCTTCTTTGTCTCGTCTTCTCGCTCCGTGTTCCCTCGGTGAAATACTGACTTTAGCTTTTGTCCCGTCCAATTCCGAGAATATTCATTTTCTAGCTTTTCTGGAACCAAAAATAGAAGAAAACAGGAAACTGGCACTGTGGCATCTTGTTAATAGGTTAGTCCCAGAAAACATATAAAAATACCTCAAAGTGTAGACAAAGCAAAGCAAAGTGGATACTAAACAAGCATGGAACATCAGAAATTATAGATACATTTACGACATATCAGATGCTAATTTTGATTTTGATCTTGATGATTGCAAAATTTCTGAAGTACTTAAGTTCTTACAAAATCTTGCTAGAAGTCCTAATGCTAGTGCTATGAATATGGCTTTTACAAAACACATTTCAAATGCGCTCATGAAAATTGAAGAAGAAAAATTGAAACATGAAGCTTCTATTCCTAGGAAATTAGAAGATGGTTGGGAACCCATCATTAATATGAAAGTGAATGATTTTGATCTCAAAGCTTTATGTGATCTTGGTGCTAGTGTCTCTATTATTCCTAGAAAAAATTATGAAATGCTTGATTTGCCACCATTGGAAGATTGTTATTTGGATGTCCATCTTGATGATAATGCTAAAAAGAAACTTATGGGGAGTATTAATGATGTTCTTATTATGGTTAAAAATACCTTTGTCCCCGTTGATTTCTATGTTTTGTATGTTGAATGCAATGCTTCTTGTCCTATTATTTTGGGAAGACCTTTTCTTAGAACTCTTGGTGCCATTATTGATAAGAAGGAAGGCACCATTAAATATCAATTCCCACTCAAGAAAGGTATAGAACACTTTCCTAGAAAAAGAGAGAAACCATCTTTTGACTCTATTATTAAAACAAAATTTGATATTGATGCTTCTTCATTTGAAAATACTTGATTCTTGCTTTCTATGCCTAGCTAAAAGGCGTTAAATAAAAACACTCTTGGGAGATAACCTAATTTTAATTTCAGTAAGTTTTTATTTTGTTGAGTCTTGGAATTTATTGCCTCTTTAATAACCTCTTGTCGTGGAATTGGCACGACGGATGCTACAGGGGGTAGCTTACGTAGTGAAGGCAAGGTGACGTAGGAGAATCCGGGAGCAAGATTGGCACACGATGTATCCAGGTTCGCATCCCCTCGGTGGAGGATCGCTACGTCCTCCTGTCAATCCAGTATATGATCATAGATTGGATTACAATGGAGTCGCTGGAGGCGGTGGGAGAGACTAGATCTAACGAGATGTGGGAGAGGATACCCTGTGGGGGTGCCCTTGGTGGCTTTATATATGCAGCCAGTTAGGGTTTACAAGTATTTGGTAGGCTTTGTATTGAAGTCGCCATCTTGGGCCTCCAGTCGGCGCCAGTGGTATGGGACTAGTATATGCTAGTCGTCATATTCAGCGAGTCGATCCTCTCTGGGATTGGCGATCCAGCTGGCGATTCCTCTTCATGGGTGTACCCCGATTGGTATTCCCTCATCAGTAGTCCCCGAGCGCGTCAGGGACTCGACGATGACTTCAAGCCGCCGAATCGGCGCAGGCGATTCCAGGGTGGAGTCGTATGTGAGTCGTTGGCGATCTCCTGAAATAGAGAAACAACTCATGAAGTAGCTCATTCGCTTGGGCGAGTCGACGCGCTGGGCGAATCGTTATTGGACGGAGTCACCCCTTCTAGAAGTTTGGCTGGCGCCTTGTCAACTTGCTGTCATAGTACCCAAGCGTGGCGAGTACACGAGGGCGAGCTCGCGATGGCAAGTCCCCGAGCGTGCGGAGTACGCGAGGGCGAGCCCGCCGTGGCGAGTCCCTGAGCGAGTTGAGTACGCGAGGGTGAGTCCACTGTGGTGAGGCCCCGAGCGTGTCGATTACGCGAGAGCGAGTCCAAGGTGGCGAGGTCCCGAGCGTGTCGAGTATGCGAGGGCGAGTCCACGGTGGTGACGCCCCGAGCGTGTCGAGTATGTGAGGGCGAGTCCATGGTGGCGAGGCCCTGAGCGTGTCGAGTACGCGAGGGTGATGTCTACGCACTTCTATTCTTGTAGACAGTTGTTGGGCCTCCAAGTGCAGAGGTTTGTAGAACAGCAGCAAGTTTCCCTTAAATGGATTACCCAAGGTTTATCGAACTCAGGGTGGAAGTGGTCAAAGGTATTCCCTCTCAAGCAACCCTGCAATCAAGATATAAGAAGCCTCTTGTGTCCCCAACACACCCAATATAGGTGCACTAGTTCGGCGAAGAGATAGTGAAATACAAGTGGTAACGGTGCCAGAAAATAGCTTCTAACTTATTGTTGTCGTGGGGTAGCGGTGCCAGAAAAGAGCTTGATGGTGAGGTAAGGTAAAGAACCAAAACCTCCCCGGCAAACGGAAAAAAGATGGAAGCAAGCAAACATGCAACAGATCTAGTAGCAAACGGTGTTTCAATGCTTATAAACAAGGCCTAGGGATCATACTTTCACTAATGAACACTCTCTCATATAAATATCATCTCTTCATGATACTACTCTTAACTACTCTCCGGTTGGACACTCTAATCTAAGGTAGGGCTATAACAACACTCCTCAAAGTCTGCCTTCCCCAATCTAGATAACCCCACACTGTCACCTTGAGCGCTAGATGGTTCCAACAAACACCACAATTTCATAGACATCCAACTCCAAATATAACTCATAACAAATATTCAATCTAGGCAAAGTGCCACACACGGTATGCCCGCTGTCACTTTCACACACGTGGGGAAAAGCATAGATCTATTAAAGCACAAAGAGTATTTATGTAGACTCAAGCCTAAGTGCCACCATGGCGTGCACGCTGTCACTTTCACACACATGGGGAGAGCAGAGATCTAATGAAGCACTTGAGTAGCAAGGTAGATCTACTTGATTACAAAGCTCATGACCACAAGATCATGCATAGAGAGAGAGATGAACACATAGCTACCAGTAGAGCCCTTAGCCTCGAGGAAGAACTACTCCCTCCTCATCATGGGAATCAGCAACCGTGATGAAGATGGCAATGGATATCGACGGAGATGGCTCCGGGGGCACTTCCCCCTCCCGGCAGGGTGCCGGAACAGAGACTTTCTGTCCCCCGAATTTCCCGTTCGGTGGCAGCGGCGCTACGGAGGTTTTTGTGGATTTCTTCTGGATGATTTAGGGTTTTTGGGTCAGAGGCTTCTTATAGGCGCGGGAGGCAAGGTCGGTGGGGAGCCAGGGGGCCCACACCCCCTGTGGGCACCTCTAGGGCTTGCCCGCGCCTAGGGGGGTCCGGCCACCCTGTGGCCCCCTCTGGCTCTACTTCGTGGTTCCGTCTTTCTCTGGGAAAATAATGACTTTGGCTTTTGTCCCGTCCAATTCTGAGAATATTGATTTTTTAGCTTTCTGAAATAAAAAACAGCAGAAAACAAGCAACTAGCACTATGGCATCTTGTCAATAGGTTAGTTCCAGAAAGCGTATAAAAATACCTCAAAGTGTAGACAAAGCAAAGCAAAGTTGATACAAAACAAGCATGGAGCATCAAAAATTATAGATACGTTTCCGACATATCAAGCATCCCCAAGCTTAACTCCTGCTCGTCCTCGAGTTGGTGAGTGATAAAAAGAATAATTTTTGAGGTGACATGCACCATCAAAGAAATGGGATCAAAGAACTCTAAACATGTGCATGAAAGATGGAGTTCTAACAGTAAGGCATAATAACTATGCATGCAACATGAAAGTCTACAAACAAAGATCATAAATAACATGCATTGAAAAACATTTGTTTGTTTCACATACAGAAAACATGGCATAGTGGAATTTAGCTTGTCCCTCATAGAGTAGCAAATAGATGCATAGGACACCTTCAAAGTTCACAAGGGTGACTAGAAACAAGTAGCACAAGAGCAAGTAATATCACAATATGCATCAATCAATAAGTTTTCGAACACTGCACACAGAATGACAACTATGCTCTCTTAATGGTGCCTAAAGGTAGAAGGTGGAGACTCAATATAATAGTGGAAGAAAGGCCTTTCATAAAGGAAGCAGGGATTTCAAGTTTCAAAAAGAGCTTCCAAAAATTATGGTACTTTTTAGCTTTCAGCCCTCATTGCCCCTATCATAAGCATCTTGAAGTGGTTAAGGTTAAAGTGAACAAACTATGGAGTATATGTTTGAAAAAGTATAAGTTGGAAATCTCAAGTCCCTTGAATACGAGGGCCACACCTCATGCTACTCAACTTTAGTCACCTGTAAGTTCTTGTCATTGTAAGTACATGCGTATCATAGAGAACTGCCAATGGGGTACCCCTTGCACATGGTACAGGAGCTATCCCATAACCAAAATGACAAGGCAAGCAAACAATGAGCATCTCAGCGATCTTTTTATTTACTATATGCATAGATTTTTATTAAGGACGCTTCATAGATAGCTCACTATGGTGATGCTGCAAGTTTCCACCATGATTAGGCATGGCTTAGGCTAGCGTCCCAGGCGTTTCTCTAACATAGGATACAAACTCCACGGACTTACAAGTTCCCTCTTTATTTCACACCGGTGACATCCATAGACAAAAGAGCATGATATCAAATGAGTACAAAGTACAAGTGCAATGTTGAAAACGTTCCCCGTGGCAGCACGGTTCTGCTAATTCCAACGTATAAGTGAAAGCATATACAACATAGATGACACAATGGTTCAAGTTTATTAGGGTAAAATAATATAAAGTGTGCCATAAAGTTTGTGAGGGCTTTAATCACTAAGTTTTCACATAACAAAATAGTTTTTAATTGGAAGATAGTTGAAAACAAGAATATACTTGGAATGGTGTAACACAGCATGCATAGGAGTTTATAGTGGACACTTTGGAATAACTTGGTTTCTTGGGAGTTGGAAGCATGAGTAGATCCTACTCATACAAGTGGAGGCTAGCAAAAGACTGGGAGCAACCAAATAAGAGAGCAATAATGGTGATAATCATGCAGTGCAACAAAGCATTACTAATCAAAGCACAGAGTGGTACTACAAGTCAAGGACTAAATGATCATAGAGGCTATGGTGACTTGTCATAGTCATAACATGGTGTGAGCATGTGCCAAGTCAACCCAAACAAAGCATCAAAGGAGAATACAGCAATACTATGCTTTTATATGCTAAAACAACGCATGATTCCTTCAAGGCACATTAAGCACACCTAACTGTTTGGAACAAGTCATGCTACAACAATAATCACTAAGCATAAGGTCAAAGCAACACCTAGCATGACATGATAACGTCTAAGTCAAAGTAAAGCTCCCTTTTATACCACTTAAGCATGAAGTTTTCTACTCTTTCCAACACCAAACAACTTATTTGAAACAACTCACAAAGGTAATAATCAATAAAGATCGGTGAGCTTGTCTCACAAATCCACAAAGAAAAACTAAAAAGTTCTAAGCTGAAAGCACAAGAAAACTAAGGATGAACATAGTGCTAGCAAAAGTGAACACTCACAAAACAATAAGAGTGAAAACTAGAGTGTTCTAGGCAATGGAAACAAAATGTGTCTCTCTCCAAAAGAAGTGTGGTGTAACCAACCAACTTACTCAAGCAAACTAAGCAAACGAAAACCAAAAACAAAAACTAAGACGCTCCAAGAACAACACAACAATGTATGAAAAAATAAAAACAAAGTGTCTAGAAAGACCTGAGATTTTTATTAAAGGCATCCCCAAGCTTTAACGCTTGTACCTCTTGAATATTTCTTGGGGTGACACCTGGGTGGCATCCCCAAGCTTGAGCTTTTGTCCACTCTTCATCTCATTACATCATTCTCTCTCTACACCTGAAATTTTTCCTTCATACAAAACTTCACACAATCTTCATTAGCAACATTAGTGTATTCAAAAGATATTAGACCCTTAGGCAAAGCTTTGGAACATCAAAACTTTTCACTAAAAACACAAGCTACTGTAGCAACTCTTTCAAAAATCTCAATTCCCCAAAAGAGAACTCACAAAGGAATCCATAAGAAGCAAATGCAAATGGTGGCAGAAATCTATCAAAACAGACCAGCAGGTAGAAACCGATTTTTTTTGAGCATCTTCTGTTGCTAAAATCAAAAAGTGTTGAACTAACTAAAGTTAGCTAACATACTGGGGGATTCATTCGTAAATGTTGAGCTCAATCCGAGTTACAGAGACTCCTCACGAATTTTTATGGTGGAGGACAGAAATCTGTTTCGGGACAGCAACTCCCCAAATCTTACTTCCCTCTCATTAGAGCTCATTCTTGGCACAAAAAGCAAACAAAAAGATAAGGAGAGGTCATTACTAAAGTAATAACTTCCAAGACTCAAGAAAACTCTTGGGTTATCTCCCAACAAGTATTTTTATTTACCGCCTTTAAGTTAGGCTTGATAGTTTGAGAAGATGCTCACATAAGAAATATGAATTGAAGTAAAAGTGAGCATCAAGAAGCCAATTCAAAACACATTTAAGTCTAACCCACTTCCTATGCATAGGAATCTTGTAAAGAAACAAGTCATGAAAGCACAAAGCAACAAGCATAGGAAAGCAAAACAAATGCAACTTCAAGACTTTCAACATAAAGAGGGGAAACTTAATATTATTGAGATGCATAAAACCATGTTTCCCTCTCTCATAATAACTTTCAGTAGCATCATGAACAAAATTAATAGTATAACTATCACATAAAACATTCTTATCATGAGACACATGCATAAGATAATTATTACTCTCCACATAAGCATAGTCATTCTTATTAATCATAGTGGGAGCAAATTCAACAAAATAGCTATCATTGTTATTCTCATCACCATAATCATCAAATATAGGAGGCATATTGTAATTACAATTAACTTTCTCCTCAATAGTAGGTGGACTGAAAATATCATACTCATCATTGTAATCATCATATATTGGAGGTTTGGTATCATCATAAGCAATAGAATAGCTATCTTCCAAAGCTGGGGAACTAAAAAGATCATTTTCATAAAAACTAGCTTCTCCAAGCTTAGACGTTTCCATAGCATTAGCAATAATGGTGTCCAAAGAGTTCATACTAATAACATTGCTATTAGCATGCAAATAAAGCTACATAGGTTTTTTAATTTTCTCTTCAGACACTTCATGTCCTAACTCAAGATAAATACTATAAAGCTCTCTAATTTTGTTGTTGTTTTCCAATAAGCCTAACTAGTGAAAACAAGAAACAAAAAGACAAAATTGCAGAATCTAAAGGAAATAACTTCGAGCATTCACACTAGAGGATGTGAGTACCTTTTACCTTACCTCCCCGGCAACGGCGCCAGAAAAGAGCTTGATGTCTATGCACTTCAATTCTTGTAGACAGTTGTTGGGCCTCCAAGTGCAGAGGTTTGTAGAATATCAACAAGTTTCCCTTAAGTGGATTACCCAAGGTTTATCGAACTCAGGGAGGAAGTGGTCAAAGGTATTCCCTCTCAAGAAACCCTGCAATCAAGATACAAGAAGTCTCTTGTGTCCCCAACACACCCAATATAGGTGCACTAGTTCGGCGAAGAGATAGTGAAATACAAGTGGTAACGGTGCCAGAAAATAGCTTCTGACTTGTTGTTGTCGTGGGGTAATGGTGCCAGAAAAGATCTTGATGGTGAGGTAAGGTAAAGAACCAAAACCTCCCCGGCAAACGGAACAAAGATGGAAGCAAGCAAACATGCAACAGATCTAGTAGCAAACGGTGTTTCAATGCTTAGAAACAAGGCCTAGGGATCATACTTTCACTAGTGAACACTCTCTCATATAAATATCCTCTCTTCATGATACTACTCTTAACTACTCTCCGGTTGGATACTCTAATCCAAGGTAGGGCTATAACAACACTCCTCAAAGTCTGCCTTCCCCAATCTAGATAACCCACACTGTCACCTTGAGCGCTAGATGGTTCCAAAAAACACCACAATTTCATAGAGACATCCAACTCCAAATATAACTCATAACAAATATTAAATCTAGCCAAAGTGCCACACACGGTATGCCCGCTGTCACTTTCACACACGTGGGGAAAAGCATAGATCTATTAAAGCACAAAGAGAATTTATGTAGACTCAAACCTAAGTGCCACCATGGCGTGCACGCTGTCACTTTCACACACATGGGGAGAACAAAGATCTAATGAAGCACTTGAGTAGCAAGGTAGATCTACTTGATTACAAAGCTCGTGACCACAAGATCATGCATAGAGAGAGATGAACACATAGCTACCGGTAGAGCCCTTAGCCTCGAGGAAGAACTACTCCCTCCTCATCATGGGAATCAGCAACCGTGATGAAGATGGCGATGGAGATCGATGGATATGGCTCCGGGGTACTTCCCCATCCCGGCAGGGTGCCGGAACAGAGAATTTATGTCCCCCGAATCTCCCTTTCGATAGCGGCAGCGCTACAGAGGTTTTTGTGGATTTCTTCTGGATGATTTAGGGTTTTTGGGTCGGAGGCTTCTTATAGGCGCAGGAGGCAAGGTCGGTGGGGAGCCAGGGGGCCCACACCCCTTTGGGCACCTCCAGGGCTTGCCCGCGCCTAGGGGGGGGGGGTCCGGCCACCCTGTGGCCCTCCTCCGGCTCTGCTTCGTGGTTCCGTCTTTCTCTGGGAAAATAATGACTTTGGCTTTTGTCCCGTCCAATTCTGAGAATATTGATTTTTTAGCTTTCTGAAATCAAAAACAGCAGAAAACAGGCAACTGGCACTATGACATCTTGTCAATAGGTTAGTTCTAGAAAGTGTATAAAAATACCTCAAAGTGTAGACAAAGGAAAGCAAAGTTGATACAAAACAAGCATTGAGCATCAAAAATTATAGATACATTTCCGACGTATCAGAGGGCGAGTCCACGGTGGCGAATCCGCGATGGCGAGTCCCCGAGTGTGCCGAGTACGCGAGGGCGAGTCCGCGGTGGCGAGTCCCTGAGCGTGGTGAGTACACGAGGGCGAGTCCGCGGTGGCGAGTCCCCGAGCGTGTCGAGTACACGAGGGCGAGTCCGCGATGGCGAGTCCCCGAGCGTGCCGAGTACGCGAGGGCGAGTCCACGGTGGTGATTCCCCGAGCGTGTCGAGTATGCGAGGGCGAGTCCCCGAGCGTGCCGAGTACGCGAGGGCGAGTCCGCGATGGCGAGTCCCGAGCGTGCCGAGTACGCGAGGGCGAGTTCGCGGTGGCGAGTCTCCGAGCGTGCCGAATACGCGAGGGCGAGTCGGCGGTGGCGAGTCCCCGAGCGTGTCGAGTACGCGAGGGCAAGTCGGCGGTGGCGAGTCCCCGAGCCTGTCGAGTACGCGAGGATGAGTCTGCGATGGCGAGTCCCCGAGCGTGCCGAGTACGCGAGGGAGAGTCCGCGATGGCGAGTTCAGGAGCGTGCCGAGTACGCGATGGCGATTCCGCGATGGCGAGTTCAGGAGCGTGCCGAGTACGCGAGGACGAGTTCACGATGGCGAGTCCCCAAGCGTGGCGAGTCAGCAACAGCGAGTCCATGACGGTTGAGACCGGGCGCGCGAATTCCCGAGTGTGGTCGTGAACCAGCTATCGGAGATAGACGGATCGAGTCGAGCTCGACCGACGCAGCAGGCGATTGAAACTGACGCAGAGTGGCCGGATCACCATGTCTCCATTGATTAATTCTCCCATAGTGTGTACATGAGAAACATCATATGACGATTCATATACTCCCTCAGTTCCAAAATAGATGTCTTAGATTTATCAAAATATATAGATTCATCTAAATTTTGATAAATCTAAGACATCTATTTTGGAACGGAGGGAGTACATGTATTGCAGAAACACAATAGGTGAAGAATTAGATCCAAATAAAATAGGCAATAGAAAGAGTAATCAACATATCAAGACATAAGATTGAATAGAAAAGGTTAAAATCCACCGGTCCTGATCACACGGGATCGAGCGTAGTGCAGGTGTGGCTTTGTGCTTCAAGCGGTGGATCCCAGGCTGCACATGTGTGGAGCGGCAGTAAAAGCAATCCGGTGTGCCATTAACTGCAACAAAGATGAAACTTGATTGGTTGCTCGCTGCTGATTGCTGTTGCTGTCCTTAGGCACTTTCGATGATAATTAGCTTGTCGCTGCCCGCTAGGCGCTATCCGTATGCCCCTCTGGTTGCTGCTGCACCAAGTCCTTTTGCTCCTTAAATTTGACCTCTTATTCTACCTTTTGTTTCTTCTGAGTCAAGCTTGAGTTGGGGCCCCTAGTAGTTGGAGGCCTAGTGTGGCCGCACCGGATGCATCTGCCCAGGGTCGGCGCTGCATTAAGTGGTGTAGAACTTGAGTTTCCGATCTTCGTACTGATTTTTTCGTGCTCGCGTCGGCAATCTATAACGCGTGTGCGATTGAAACACGGGAACACGGTCTCTTGCCACTGAGTTTATCGGCGATGAGCCAGAAGATCACGAAGTAGAGCCGCCATGCAAACGGATCAAGCAAAACTTTAGATCAAAATAAAATAATGAATTGATAAAAGACTCCAATCAAAGGGAGATGAAATAATCTGTCGTCATTTGCGCGTGCGTGTGCCCTCCATGATAGGCGAGCTCGTAACGAGTAATGGGTCAGTCGATTATGCATAACTTGCAAGCAGGGATTAATATTCATAATTAATTAAACATCCCAAATAGTGGAACGTGCAGCATATTTCTTTGCTCTTGTGCGATCGACGTGGCACTATCAACTGAATTAAATAATAAGGAAACAATGCACTTTACCGACCGATCTGCAAAACCTAAATTTGGTTGGCGTTTACATGCTTCTTGCTACGGCGCTTGATGCCGACGTTCGTATCAATGGACAGCCGGAGATCTTGTCAACTTTGATGAAGGGTCCTGCCTGGATCATGATTCCAGGCACAAATGGCAGGCGGGCGAAGGAATCTCGCCAATTCATGTTATATAGTAGAACAAATGAGTAGAAATTAGACCTAAATAAACCAATCTATTTTCTTAGTAATCAATGCATGAGAGATTAGATTGATGAGAAAAAACCAGTCGGGTCTCCACCGCAAGGGACAAGGTCACGTGGGGCTCTGGATTCCAACCTAGAACTTGATACCTCGACAGGTGGTCTCATAAAACGGACATGTTGACTCGATTCAGCTTTTGTGAAGCCGCCCTTGGTTTCCTGAGTAGCTGACGATCAAATAGACCACGATTGCAGAAGGCGTTTGCCGGCGAGTCGGCCACATTCTCAGATCTGGCCGCTATCGATGATTGAGGATCCTGTGCGGATTATCACCTCCGAGCATCGCTTGCCTCATGGTAGGCGCCAACTGTCGTGGAATTGACACGACAAATTCTACTGGGGATAGTTTACGTAGTGGAGTCAAGACAACGTAGGAGAATCCGAAAACAAGATTGGCACACGATGTACCCAGGTTTACGTCCCCTCGGTGGAGGATCGCTGTCCTGCTGTCGATCCAGTATATGATCATAGATTGGATTACAACGAAGTCGCCAGAGGCGATAGGAGAGACTAGATCTAATGAGATGTAGGAGAGGATACCCCGTAAGGGTGCCATTGGTGAATTTATATATACAGTCAGTTAGGGTTTACAAGTATTTTGTTGGAAATATAAGCAATAATCCATATGATTTAATCCGAATAATAAACTGATAAATCATGATTATACAAACGGTACTAAAACCAATTATGCAGATCAACAAAGTAGATGAACATATTACATTTATAGGAGATAAACCTATCACATCTATACCAAACGCTAGAACAAAGAACTCTATCATAATCCGAAAGAGAGAAATCGACATCACATACGATGTAGGCTGAATAGCAGTCGCAGCGGTTGCAGCAGCGTCGTCCATGTTGAAGTTGTCGAAGAGGTCGCCGACGTCCGGGAAGAAGTCGTCGTTTGGGAACTCGTCGTCGGATGACGACGTGGTTGCCAGTAGTCGCGCTTGAGCGCTCCCTAAAAAGCTGATCGCCCCTCACCCGTACAGGTTCATGAGAGGAGGGGTTCCGGAGGCCTACTGTCCCGATCTGCGGTGCACGCCGCAAGCCGGGATGAGGAAGACAAAAGCGGCGGCGCAAGGTTCTGGAGGTAGGCACGTGTGTGGATTGATTCCGTACCGATTAGGTTTAGCCCCGGACGCTTATATAGTGCAGGTTAGGAGGATCATGGGCTCCGCCCACGTCCGAGTCGGTAACAGCCACGTCCATAAAACTGGAAACGAATGTAATTAACGTGTCCGTTAATGACTAATAATCAGTTTTCCCAACAAGCAAAATAAAGCTCGGCTCGGCGAGATTCCCGCAACCCGCGGCGCACGCGCGTCATGACGAGGCGAGGCGTGGCGAGGCGAGGCGGGCGGCGTCGGAGGAGGATTGCGCGAGGGCTACTCTTCTTGCCACACCTTAGTGAGTGGTGCAACACTCTACTATATAAGGTGGTCCAACTCCCCTTCAACTAGCAATGTGGGACTAAACTTTAGCACCACTAGTTCAGCCATATGCTGCCATATACATGTGGGCCAAAGAGAATTTCAGAATTTGTCTAATGGGTCAACAGTCCAAAACTCACCAAATTCCAACAATCCCCCATAAAGTCTCATTGGCACATCACATCACTTTTCCTTCCAGAACATTGTTTTATATACCGGTGTGTAGTGGAGACTGTTAAGTTGAACTTCCACGTTAAACTTCATGCTACACTAGCTAGCAACTTGAATAGTGGACTATGCCTTGAACTACAAGTTTTCTGCGCGCTAGTTTCACACAAAATCTAGACCGGTACAGGGCTACCGTCGGCTTCCCCGCGGTTTGGAGCTTATGCGTCATACTCCAGGGCCTTTCATGAGTTTATTAGAGAGCACCCAACTCTCACGGACTGCGACGTTTAACAGTCAGACTCATATAGGTGTGTTCCTCAAGAGATGTTCTGCAGGACAACATCTCCGCTTATAAAAAGCCACTTGGAACACATTAAGATAAATATCAACCTGCCATGCAGATTAAGAGAGTATTGCATCTTTATGGAGATGTAAATATAATATGGGGATACTCTCCTCTCAGCTGACCAGCAGCTTGTCTCCCATCTCTAATTCACGGGATCTCTGATCACATAGAGTGGGTTGCCACTGGGATCAACTCATAGCGTGGGTCTCAAACCCATCTCCCTCGATGCATTATCTATCACATTGCGTGATAGTCCCTTTGTAAAAGGATCTGCCAGGTTTTTAGATGTTTGGATATAATCCAACGCAATAACTCCGGAGTTTCTCAGTTTCCTGACAAATTTCAATCTCCTCTTCACATGCCTTGATGACTTCATATTATCCTTAGAACTGTTTACTTTGACGATCACAGTTTGATTATCACAGTTCATCGGTATGGCGGGTATTGGTTTTTGAACCACAGGTAAGTCCATCAAGAGCTCACAAAGCCACTCTCCTTCAACAGTGGCTGTGTCTAATGTTGTGAGTTCTGCTTCCATTGTTGACCTCGTTAAGATGGTCTGCTTGCAAGACTTCCAGGAAACAGCGCCACCACCAAGTGTAAACAAATAACCACTTGTGGCCTTAATCTCATCAGCATTAGATATCCAGTTTGAATCACTATAACCCTCAAGTACCCGTGGATACCCAGTATAGTGAATACCATAACTCGCAGTGCCTTTCAAATAGCGCAAAACTCTTTCAAGATCATGCCAATGATCATCTCCAGGATTTGACACAAATTGACTCAGTTTGCTTACAGCAAAGGAGATGTCAGGTCTAGTAGCGCTGGCTAAATACATGAGCGAGCCAATAATTCGAGAATATCTCAATTGATCTTTAGCAGTCCTTCGATTCTTTCAAAGTAGCACGCTCGGATCATAAGGCATTGGAGAAGAATTGCAGTCACTATACCCGAAGCGACTCAATATCTTTTCCACATAGTGAGACTAAAGCAATGTAATCCCACCATTGTCATCCTTTAGTAGCTTGATGTTTAAGATTACATCAGCCACTCCCAAGTCCTTCATCTCAAAGCAGCGAGATAGGAACTCTTTGACCTCCTCGATAACAGCGAGGTTGGTCCCGAATATCAATATGTCATTAACGTAGAGACACATAATAACTCCCTCGCCCCCACCATGGAGATAGTACACACATTTGTCAACTTTGTTTACAACAAAGCCTTCAGCAGTTAAAGTTCTTTCAAACTTCTCGTGCCACTGCTTAGGAGCTTGCTTAAGACCATATAAAGACTTCACTAACTTACATACCTTTCCTTCTTGACCATTTACTACAAATCCGTCAGGCTGCTCCATATAAATTTCCTCATCTAGCTCTCCATTTAGAAAAGCTGTCTTAATGTCCATTTGATGAACGAGAAGACCATGTGAGGCAGCCAAGGAGAGTAGTACTCGAATAGTGGTCAATCTGGCTACATGTGAGTAGGTATCGAAGAAGTCTTCACCTTCCTTTTGGGTATAACCCTTAGCCACAAGATGTGCCTTGTACTTTTCAATAGTACCATCAGGTCTAAGCTTTTTCTTGAACACCCACTTACATCCTATAGGTTTGCACCCATAAGGACGATCAGTGATTTCCCAAGTACCATTAGCTAAGATGGAGTCCATCTCGCTTCGGACAGCTTCCTTCCAGTAGTCAGTATCTTGAGATGCATAGGCTTCTGAAATAGAAGTGGGAGTATCATCCACAAGGTACACAATGAAATCATCACCAAATGACTTTTCAGTCCTTTGTCTCTTGCTCCTTTTGGGAGCTTCATTGTCATCCTCCACAGGATCATCAGAGTGTTCTATCGGCATAGTGGGTTTAGGAATTATAGAAAATTCCTGACTAGATGAACTAGTCATCTCCTGATTTGATAAGCTAGACATGCCTTTCATAGGAAAGATGTCCTCAAAGAAAGTCGCATCATTCGACTCCATAATTGTACCAACATGCATGTCGGATATCTCAGATTTTACTATCAAAAATCTATAGCCAATGCTATGAAAAGCATATCCCAGAAAAACACAATCAACGGTTTTTGGTCCAAGCTTTCGCTTCTTGGGTATTGGAATATTGAATTTTGTCAAACAACCCCAAGTTCGTAAGTAAGAGAGTTTAAGCCTTTTCTTTTCCCATTCCTCAAATGGATTCATGGTTTTATCCTTTACAGGAACACGGTTTAGGACATGACACGCAGTTATTAGCGCCTCCCCCCACCATTCCTTAGAAAGACCCAATGTATCTAACATGGCGTTAACCAAATCAGTTAGAGTGCGGTTCTTCCATTCGGCCACCCCATTTGACTGAGGTGAGTAGGGAGGCGTCCTCTCATGTATAATACCGTGTTTCATACAGAATAAATCAAATTCGTTTGAAAAGTACTCTCCACCACGATCTGACCTTAGCCGCTTGATTTTAAGATCAAGTTGGTTTTTTGCCTCAGCTTTATAGATTTTGAAGTAGTTCAAAGCTTCATCTTTAGATTTCAGAAGATAAACATAGCAGTATCTAGTGGAGTCATCAATCAACGTCATAAAGTATCTTTTTACACCTTTTGTCAACACACCATTCATCTCACAAATATCTGAATGTATAAGTTCTAGCGGTGCTAAGTTTCTCGGTTCCGCAGCCGTATGAGACTTGCGGGGTTGCTTTGCTTGCACACAAACTTGGCACTTAGAACCTTTGACAGTGGTAAATTTCGGAATTAAACTCATATTGGCTAGCCGCGTCATGCAACCAAAGTTAATATGACAGAGTCGTGAATGCCAAACATTGGACTCATTATCATTGCAAACATGATTAATAACTTTAGTACATGAGTCTGACAAAGACAAGCGGAACAGACCTCCGCGCTCATAACCCTTTCCAACAAATTGTACATATTTAGAAATTACAACTTTATTGGACTCAAAAACCAACTTAAAGCCATCTCGACATAAAAGCAATCCGCTGACGAGATTCTTATTGATGGAGGGAACGTGCTGCACATTCTTCAGCTGTACGGTCTTCCCCGAAGTAAACTTCAGATTTACCGTATCAACACCATGAACAGAAGCACGTGAGCCGTTTCCCATCAACGCGGAAGAGGTCCTTGAGACCTGATAAGAGGAAAACATGGAAATATCAGAACATACATGTGTATTAGCACCCGTGTCTATCCACCAATCAGGAGAATGACATACTGAAAGGATAGTAGGTAAAATACCGTACCCAGCATCCTTCATCTGAGTATCGCTAATAACAACATTTGCGGTCTTGCCGCTGTTCTCATGCTGACGCTTGTCAAAGCAATTAGGACAGCTAGGAGCCCAATGATCAGGATCACCACAGACGTGGCAAGAGCCTTTCCTCTTATCATTTTTCTTCTTGAAGTTGGTTGAGTGCGTGGCCTTGTTCTTGCCATCGAACTTTCCCTTTCCTTCAGTTTTGTTCTTATTCTTAAACTTGTGGGATTGGAAGTTTTTCCTCTGCACTAAATTGGCAGTAGAACCTCCCTCAAGTCCTCGAGCAGTTTTGTCCTTTGCTCTCGCCTTCTCTTCCACATGAAGAGACCCAATGAGATCCGTAACGGAAAACTCTTGTCTCTTATATTTCAGAGAAGTAGCAAAGTTCCTCCACGAAGGAGGAAGCTTGGCAATAATGCCACCAGCCACAAATTTGTCCGGTAAGGAACACTTGAACTGTTCAGGTTCTTTGGCAAGTGATTGTATCTCATGAGCTTGCTCAACGACGGAGCGCTCATCAACCATCCTGTAGTCATAGAATTGCTCCATGACATACAGCTCAGTGCCAGCGTCCGAGACCCCAAACTTGGACTCGAGCGCTTCCCACGCGTCCTTGCCATTATCAAATGACATATAATGGTCAACAATGTTGTCCCCAAGAACACTAAACAAAGCCGCCATAAACATGATATCGGCTTTCTTAAAGTTCGCTTCCTGCTCAGCAGAAAGATCTCCTTCAGGCTTGCCAAGAGTGACGCTATAGCAGTTCAGGTTTTCAAACCAGAGAACTGCTCTCTTGCGCCATCTCTTATAGTGCATGCCATCAAAAGGAGGCGGCCTAGTAGCCGCGGCTACACCAGCGGAATTCAGTTGCCTATAATCAGGTTTTTGAATTGTTGGAAATATAAGCAATAATCCATATGATTTAATCCGAATAATAAACTGATAAATCATGATCATACAAACGGTACTAAAACCAATTATGCAGATCAACAAAGTAGATGAACAGATTACATCTATAGGAGATAAACCTATCACATCTATACCAAACGCTAGAACAAAGAACTCTACATTAATCCGAAAGAGAGAAATCGAGATCACATACGATGTAGGCTGAATAGCAGCCGAGCGGTTGAAGCAGCGTCGCCCATGTTGAAGTTTTTGAAGAGGTCGCCGACGTTCGGGAAGAAATCGTCGTTCGGGAACTCGTCGTCGGACGACAACGTGGTTGCCAGTAGTCGCGCTTGAGCGCTCCCCAAAAACCTGATCGCCCCTCACCCGTACAGGTTCACGAGAGGCGGGGTTCCGGAGGTCTACTGTCCCGATCTGCGGTGCACGCCACAAGCCAGGATGAGGAAGACGAAAGCGGCGGCGCAAGGTTATGGAGGTAGGCGCGTGTGTGGATTGATTCCGTACCGATTAGGTTTAGCCCCGGACGCTTATATAGTGCAGGTTAGGAGGATTGTGGGCTCAGCCCACGTCCGAGTCGGTAACAGCCACGTCCATAAAAACTGGAAACGGCTGTAATTAACGCGTCCATTAATGACTCATAATCAGTTTTCCCAACAAGCAAAATAAAGCTCGGCTCGGCGAGATTCCCGCAACCCGCGGCGCGCGCGCGTCGTGATGAGGCAAGACGTGGCGAGGCGAGGCGGGCGGCGTCGGAGGAGGAGTGCGCGAGGGCTACTCTTCTTGTCACACCTTAGTGAGTGGTGCAACACTCTACTATATAAGGTGGTCCAACTCGCCTTTAACTAGCAATGTGGGACTAAACTTTAGCACCACTAGCACAGCCATATGCTGCCATATACAAGTGGGCCAAAGAGAATTTCAGAATTTGTCTAATGGGCCAACAGCCCAAAACTCACCAAATTACAACATATTTGGTGGGCTTTGTATTGAAGTCGCCGTCTTGGGCCTCCAGTCGGCGCCAGTCGTATGGGACTAGTTTATGCTAGTCGTCATATCCGGCAAGTCGACCCTTTCTGGGATTGGCAATCCAGTTGGCGATTCCTCTTCATGGTTGCACCCCAATTGGTATTCCCCCATCAACCTCTCGTTATCCTTTTTGTGTGGTTTTGTGCCAAGAATAACCTCTAATGAGAGAGAAGTAAGATTTGGAAAAGTTGTTGTCGCGAAACAGATTTCTATGCTTTACTATAAAAAATCGTGAAATATCCTAGTACGTCGGATTGATCTGTAATTTTTTTTGCCTATGCCCCAGGTTATAATATAACTTTCATTAGTTTTGCACTTTTCTATTTAAGTAACGGAAGATTTTCTACAAAATCGGTCCTTACCTGCTTGTAACACCCCAAAAATATTAATGAGGATCATTTCCTAATTAATCAAGATTAGGGTTAACCAAATCTTTTATAAATTAAATTCAAATCTTAATGCTTGTGTGTATGAATAATTGTCATGCCATGTTTGATTGTTGTAAATGATGAGAAATGGTTTAAAGATCAAAACCATATCATCTAGGTCACTACCAAATCAAATCAAAACAAAAGAAAATGAAAATATGAAGCATAAGACCTAATGGTCATTTCTGCCTAAGTTAACCACTAGCTCACTTTGAGCATCTCTAGCAACTAATCTCAAAAAGAAACCTTTCCATTTCTTTTCTCCCTTTGCTAGACCTAGTGACACTGAACCTAATGGAACTTACCAACCTTGCTGAAACTTTTTCAAACTCTTTTGAGAGGCAATTCAAATTTGAATCTATCTCATATGTTAAGATAGCCATTTTTGGAAAACCACTCAAACCTTCACCATTTGGTAAACCATTGTACCCAAAGACTACCAAGATTAGTATCAGATCACTCACCAAAAATCATTGAATTTGGTGATGATTTAGTTTATGCGGCCATTTGATCGAACACTTGGTGATCATAGTACAACTACCAACTATCCACTGTTTGTGATCAATCAATTTCTCACCCATTGTACCCCAAATATTTTCCCTAGCTCACCCACGATCACCCCAGTACCCAGCCATGCAATTGAACCACTCTTCTTCACTATCTTGATCAATGCCAGTGGTACGCAAGATCACCATGTCACTCGGACATGGACAACACGCCATAGGCCGCGCCTCACTCGCTTGTGATGTCTAGATAGTAGCCGTGACCTCACTGCCCCTCACTATCCACCCTTCAACCAACGGCGAGACACAGAGACACTGGAACTGCCACGCCCATTTAAGACACGGACATGCCGAGAGCACGACGGAGCGTCGTAGCCACCTCGCGCAGACACGCCGCGACTCGACCTCTCTGCCCATACTCGCAACCGTGGCGTCACCAGCCACCGCCCAGACATGCCCATTGGTCACCGTGCGCCCCCTTGACGACCGTACTCGCTGACGAACACCGTCGTACCCGCACAGAACTCCGACGTCGCCCGACCGACTAGGACCACCCCTTGTCGAGCCACCACTCGCATGACGATCGCCACACCCAACAACGTCGACCCATGCCCTTCTCCATGCCTAGCTCGACCGATAGAAACATCTCCGACGAGGCCTTGCCATGCCGCACTGCCTCACCCTCGAGTGTATAAATAGACCCCTCCCCAGCCTCCATCTTCACACCATTCCACTCCTCTCTCACTCAGAAACACCCCTGACCCGTTCCCGGAGCAAGGCGAGCACCCTGTCGCCGAAATTTAATCGAAGCCTCGCGTTGTCGTGATGGAAAGGCGACGTCGATTGCAACCACCCCAGAAGTTGCCGTGACCGCCATTCGACTCGCCGTCGTTGACAAGCTCGTTCACCCGCAACGCCAACCCTAGCTGGAGCCCTGGTAAGCCCCCAGACACCCTCATTGCGCCGCTAGGTTAAAATCTCGCCGAAGCACCGCGACGTAGACGATGAACCTCGACCGTAGATCGCATTGTAATTGTAGGGCCAGCATTGATCGATACCGCTTCGTTTAGAAACACTCGAGGACGCATGGGACCAGCCTGAGTGAGCCCGTTGCGCGTGCGCTGTGCAGTTGGGCCAGCCTAGTAGCATTTCCTCTTTTCTTTTTATTCAAAAACCTTTTCTGTAGTGAACTTTAAAAATAAATTCAAAGAGATTCACTGCACCAAATTGAATGAATCCAATTTTTTTGAAAGTAGATGAAAATCTCTAATCACTCCCATTGGATTCAAACAGTTTGAAACTATGGATCACCCTCGGTAAAAATAACAAGCTGGTAGCTTTTGCAACTTCATACATTTTTCTAAAATCAACCCTAAGTGATTTTGAGTTGATTCCAACTCTCAAAAATCACATTTGAAAAGACCTTTCTGAATATGTAAAAATCGACATACTTACATACAGTAGTCCTGGACCAAAACTAAAAGAATGACTTTCTAGTCAATTTTAGCCACTTAAATATTATTAAATAATAGTGTTAAACTTTATAAATTAGGCCAACCAATTTAAATCACATTCAAAAGTATTAGAGTATGTGGTGATGACGTATGTCAATATGATCCCATATTTTTAATTTGGAGAATATTAAATCTTAAGTAACTTTTCAAGGAGTAGAAATTACTCTCCTAAAAATAAGACAAATAAAACCTTATAACCCTTTCTTGTAATGATAGAGATGATGCTAGATCATCTAGTGTGACCCTTGTGTGATAAATAGAAGTAGTTAACTATTGATTGGTGATTGTGTACCTCGTATTTATTTATAGACGCTAGTATCAATCCGACTACGACGAGGAGGAATTCTACGACAACGAGGAAGAGAACTTTGACCATCTTACCAATCAAGGCAAGCTATACTGACAATGCTAGACTATGCAAGCCTTATTATACCTACCTTTGTGATACCCCTTTTTACTATACCAAATCCGGATTTGCAAGCTTTACTTTTAGCAAAGTTGTTCAGTAGTTAATAAATTGGATGATTAGTGGAAGATTAGGAAAGTTTCATCAAGAGATTGGAGCTTGATGAAGATAGAAACACCAGCTTAGTACCCTACAACTAGTGACACACACCCCCATTTGATAGATGCTAGTGCTAAACTAAACTTGATCACTAGATGGGAAAAAATGATTATGAAAACCTTGGAATGATGAGTCATTCTATTGAAATGTTTTGACATGTGTTATGGACACAATGACTTGGAGATGATGGTGAATGAAATATGTGACATGACTTTGATAAAAAAAGAATGGTTGGATTTAGATGCGATACCATTCCAACGTTTACCATACAACCACAATACCCGAATTTAGGTAGGGCTTGACTGGAAGTTTATATGTGTTAGTATGGGTTCCCTCGCAGAACGAGGTGAGCTGAGGCTACCTTGTGATTATGACTGTCTACCTATGCAGTGCCCAAGATGACAGATGGTCATGGTTGGGAGGCCATACTCATAGGGAAGGTGCCTATACTAGGTTGTGTAATTGAAAGGTTAGGATTGATTATCCGCATACTAAGTATGATGATTCAGGATTGTTCCTCACGGATGTATCGAATGTTGTGGTGAAAGTATACCCCCTCTATAGAGTGTCAAACTATTCGAATAGCCGTGTCCGCGGTTAGGACAGTTGGATGGCCATACTGTTCCGTTGTCAGATGTTTTCCAAAATGACCCGTGACTTGAAAGATGATTTTGACTTGACCCCACCAGTTGTGGATATGAAGTTAGGTTACCACCTAAGTAACCTAGAAAACTAAAGTTAGACTTTTATTACTAGATACTGGTTGAAATAAAGTTGGCTTGTGGCAAATAAACCAACCTAGAGCTTAGGATTCCTATAGAATGGCCTTATTGCTTTAGTGAAAGTTTGCGAGTACTTCGAAGTACTCATGGCTTTGTCCCTGGTTATTCCCATGGCCATAATATGAAGGAGACCACGAGGAAGATGGACAGCAGGACGCTTACGATAACTAGGATCATCTCCCATCATCAGCATTGCCTGTGACCCTGAAGATGGAGCCCCGACCATGCTACCTTTATTATTATTCCGCTGCTTTGATTGTAATCAGACTTGATCATGAGATCAACTATTTGTAAGACCTATTATGGTTTGTAATGGATGATGAACTATGGTACCAATCTGTTATGTCTCGCAAATATGGTAATCCTGGGATTGCGATGTATGGCATAACAGGCATCTGGGATTAAAAATCCGGGTGTTGACACTGCTGGTCTGTTTTGACAGATTTCTGTCATTATTCGCATTTGCCTCTTAATCGGTTTCTTTGAGTTCTCTTTGATCACTTGAGTTTTTAAAAGAAGTTGCTACAGTAGCCTATGTTCTAATGGAAGTTTTACTTGAGTTGAAACTGAACCCAAAGACTTATTATCTTGAATACACTAATGTTGCTAATGAAGATTGTGTGAAGTTTTGTATGAAGAAAGTTTTCAAGTGTAGGGAGAGAATGATGCGATGAGATTAGGTATGGAAAAAATCTCAAGGTTGGGGATTCCACCCGTGTCACCCAAGAAATATTAAAGAGGTACAAGCGTCAAAGCTTGGGGATGCCCAAGGCATCCCCTTCTTCATCAATAAAATCTTAGGTCTTCTTTCAAGACACTTCATTTTTATTGTTTCATGCACTATTGTGTTGTTCTTGGAGCGTCTTTGTTTTTGTTTTTAGTTTTCTTTTTCTTGGTTTGCTGCAATAAATTGGCCGAAACCCAACACTCCTATTTTGGAGAAGTCATACCTAGTTCTTCATTGTCTAGAACACTTTAGTTTTCACTCTTATTGTTCTGTGAGTGTTCTCTTTTGCTAGCACTGTGTTTAGCTTTAGTTTTCTTGTGCTTTTTTCTTAGAACTTGTTAGTTCTTCTTTGTGGTTAGGTGAGATAAGCTCTCTGATCTTTCTTCATTATTATCTTTGTGAGTTGTTTCAAATAAGTCGATTGGTGTTGGAAAAGAGTAGTAAGTTCCATGCTTATGTTAGTACAAAAGGAACCTTGTTTTGACTATGGCTTAGACTTTATCATGTCATGTTGGATGTTGATTTTACCATTGATACGCCCAATTTGCATCACCATTCTATATCATAATTTACCTCTATTCATTGATATTTGTCTTATTATGAGGTATTACCTATGGCTTTTCATCTGTTAATGCATGTTGGATGATTCCTGGAGGATGGACTGCCAGAGTCTGGATTCTGATGGAAAAGAAGGGGTTTCGGTGCAATTTCGCGAAGATCAAAAAAATATCAGAAAAATATGGAAACATATTATTTTACCAGAAGACGAAGGAAGCCAGAAGGAGGGACGGAGTTGGGCCTCAGGGGACCCACACCCCTAGGCGCGCCTAGGGCAGGTGTGGCCCACCTGCCCGGCCTCCGACTTCGCCCCTTCACCTATATCTTCCCTATGGAACCCTAATACCATGGGGCCGACCACAGATAGATTTCCGCCGCCTCTGGGGGCAGAAAACACCGAGAGAGAAAGATCTCTCCGACAGACAGATTTCTATCGGGGGAATTCCTTCCCAGAGAGGGGAGACCGTCGCCATCAACACCGCCATCAAGCTAGGCTTCATAGGGATCATCATCACCATCATCCATACCATCATCATCACTCTGTTCCGCTATAACAATTGTGTTGGATATTGCTTTAGTTCTTAGGGGAAGTTTCCCGGTGTTGATTACTATTGTAGTTGATGCTTGTGAGTGGAACCATTGGATTATTGTTTATGTTCAGATTGTTATCCATTATCATATCATCTTTGATCTTGATCCATATGATGTCTTGTGAGTAGTTCGTTTAGTTCTTGAGGGTATGGGAGAAGTCATGTTGTTAGTAGTGAATCTGTGATGAGTTATTATTCAATGGTTTAGTATTTAAGTTGTGGTGCTATTCTTCTAGTGAGTGTCATGTGAACGTCGACTACATGATACTTCACCATTTATGGGCCTAGGGGAATGCATTGTGTATTTGGATACTAATCGTGGGGTTGCCGGACTGACAGTAACCTGAACCCCTGTTAGGACACCTTTGCACAAGGGAGTGTAGGATCTCAGAGTTTAAGGTCGTGGTTAGATTTATATCTTAATTACTTTCCTGTAGTTACGGGTGTTTACAGGGGGTTTAATCACAAGTATGTATTAGTCCTAGGAAGGGTGGTATGTTAGCACAGGTTCACCCACACAACACTTACAAACACCAAAGAAGAGTACTCAGCTATTTGAAGCGAAAGCACTTGACAGAATTCCCATGTGTCCTCGAGAACGTTTGGTCCTTATAAGTATTTTCACCGGCTTGTCCTTTGCTAAGAAAGGATTGGGCCACTTGCTCCATTTGTTCGTTACTTCTGTTGCTTGCTCTTTGTTTTGTTGCCTTGTCAGAAAACCACTAAAATCCGTTTGCTAAGTATTTACAGGGATTTCCTGCTCCATACCACTGTTCAGCACCTTTTGCTCCTCGTTGGGATCGACACTCCTATTTATCAAAAGTACTACGATACACCTCCTATACTTGTGGTTCATTAAGACTATTTTTTGGCGCCGTTGCCGGGGAGTGAAGCGCTATTGAAGAGTAGAACTGGTAAAGGAAACTTTTACTGTGAGTATTGATTTTGTTACTGCTTGTTACTTTGTTTCCAATATGGATAACCCACTTGGTTTTCTGTTTGAGAAAACTACTACCACTGGTAGGGTAGTAGATGAACCACCTCCTGTTGAGATCGATCCTTTTAAGATACCTACAAGTATTGTTAATCGTGTTATGGATAATTATTATTTTGGGGATGGAACTGTCCATCCTGGTGATCACTTGCTTTTTATCCATAAATTATGCGGGTTGTTTAAGTGTGCAGGTGTAACGCCCCCGAATCGGGTCTATGCAGATCTCAGCATTTCCCGCCAAAACCCGCATAAAAGCGATTCACAGACGTCCACCAGACACTTTCGTGTGGGTGGGATTTGCATACAAGTAGTTACATCACAGTAGTTTACAACAGAGTCCACAAGAACTTACATATACAACAACGACTCAACGAGTCAAGAATACAAATGATACAATTCAAAGAGAAAGCAAAATAGTATCCGAGTACGGAAAGAACCAAATGGGACTAAGAGTCCTGAAGAATAACCAAACGGTGTCCAACCCTGCCCAGGCCAAACCGGAAGGGTAACCTTGCTAACGTCGTGAATCACATATCTGTCAAGCCAAAAGGGTGCCGGCAAAGGGCAAAGGAAAAACAGAAAGAGAGCGGTCAGTACTGAGGCCAGTACACGTCGAGACTATAATTCGACGGTCCTCGCCTACATAGGTATGGTGGGCTCAGCGGCAGCAAAGATTGCACTATCTAACTTATAGAGACACGCTACAACTTCGGCTATTAGAGCGAGATAAGAGAGCACTACACAATAACATAATATGACACCAAACATAACCCATCCGAAGATTTCCCCCTCGAAGACCAGTCGAGGAAGTCCTCTAGCAGAACACACACGGTGGCAATTTTATTTAAGCAGCTGTTTAGTTGATAAGGCTAATTAATATTCATATTATTAGAGGCAAAACATTAGTGAAGTTTTCTATGATCATGACACTGTACTCTTGAGGCGTCCATAACCGTGGACATACGGCTTCTCGAAAAGATTTACCCTGCAGGGATGCACTACTGTACCTAAATGCATGCTCAAACCATCAGGCAACATATCACGCGTGCCATCCGAATCTCACAACAAGAACTGTCCCATAACTACACGCATATCCAGAGGCATGACCTACTGTGGGAACCAACCAAGAGGTACGACGATTCTCAAGGAAGGCACATCGTTTGCGCCTACTGGTGGATCGGGCCCTGGGGGTAACTTGTACACACCGTGGATGCCGCCACCGTGTACCGCAATTTATGTATGCAAGCCATGGCAATCTACCAAAACATCAAGTCCAAAGACATATCAACTCACCCATGTCCGAGGACATATTATGTGTATGCACTAAATGGAAAACCAATTTTGTAACCCTCTGGATATACGAATAGCGCCGGTAGTTGAGGAGGGATCCCAGAGGCCCCACGTTTGGTTAGCGCGATCAACTCAGAACTGGTATCGTAGAACGAACGGGTCCTAGGTCGGCTCAAGCAGTTCCCAAAGGTGGTCCTTCCCGGGGCCTTATCATTAGGTGAAATCATAACCAGAACCAACATCACTAGATTAATTATCTTATCACCAACAATATCCAAGTGTCTTGTTCCACCTGTATGAGAGCAATACTAAGCATGCCTACGACTCGCAAGGACAAGGCTAGCTAGTCAAACAAGGCAATAGGATAACCAAGGCAATATAGTAGAGTAGGTAAATAAAGGGACAATACTAAAGCACAATAAGGATAGCAATAGATCAATTAAAGAAAGTAAAGACTATAAATGCAAAATAGGTAGAAGAGGAAGAATGCTCGCCTGTGAGACAAAGTCGAAAAACCGAAGGCTTGTCGAAACTCGCATCCACTCATCGTCCTATCCGGTGAAGAAGAAACACTAGAAGAAACAAACGGTGTAATATTTAATACTAGACGGAAGATCCGGTATGTTTATGATATGATGCATGGTATGGCAATATGCGATCCTACTTAGCAATATTAACGGAATGGGGATCCCGACATTTATTATTAGGTTCAAGTTATTTAACTACCCTACATATTAAATGTTGAATTCACAAGGCAAAACATGGCATCGATGAGCTACATAAATTTAAACGGAGTCGAGATAAGACACAAATATCTCGCATATAGTCTCCATATTTAATTTAGATAAATTGCTATTTAGCCCAAACCACATGAGATGTATGTAAGTGTAAACGGTTTAATATGCACAAGATATATGTCATACAAAATATGGTTTAGAGACATGATCTTACGGATCAGGTCGGAGTCGAGAAGATAGACTTATGAGATATCGAAAGTAGGCATCACCAACGTATTGATGTTCCTGGAGTAGAAGTTGGTCAAATAGTTAAAGTCTCGGATGTTGAAGAGTAGATTGACAGTTGACAGCAATACGTAGAATCACGGATATCGGGTCAAAAGCTGAGACCAAAGTCTTTGTTGGAATTCCATCGAACACTTGCGGGACAGCAAACTGGGGCTGTTTTTGAGCAGTTGTCATAGAACACGCGCATAAGAAGAAACGGAGTCCCGATCCAGATCAAACCAGACGCACAACATGAAACAGAGGCACCGGCAAAGAAAATAAACATCGGAGCTTTAGTTCAGGTGGTAGGTGTCGAGCTGGCTCATGTGACCCTTCTGGCGCAAGGGCCGCGAGTCAGATGGAGCCGAGGCATGCGCGCGCTGGAGCAGCAAGGTGGCCAGAGCTGGGTGAAGCTACGCACAAGACGAGGTGGAGAATCAATGGTGATTGGATCCAGGGCCGGGACTTAGTCGGTGGTGACGGGAGACAAGACGGGGACGAGTTCCAAGGGAGGAAGGCGAGAGCAGTTTGGGCATGCTCGCGTGCGTGCGGCCAAGAGAGAGGTGGCGGCCAGATGCTGCAAATTGAGCTGTCGGTGAGGTAGGTGGAGCATGGTGGCGATGCACGGAAGCTGTGGTGCTCCAAGTAGGGAATTGGATTGGATTCAAAGGCATGGCGCAAAGAAATTACACGGCTGCCAATGGGAGACATACATCTGTTTCTTACCAAAATAAATGGATAGGGCCGGATGTATTCAGATCAAAGAAACCAGCACAATGAAGAAGCTGTAGAGAGAAGAAAAGGCATCAGACGTAGGCATGGGGGTTTGGGAAGGCCAAACAAAATACAGATCCGAATTAGGGAAGAGAACGAGAAATACTATGGGGATTTAGATCTAGATTTATGCAGACTTTGGGTCCAGAGGTTTGGAGAGGAGGAAAAAGAGGAAAGGAGAAAGAAGGGGAATGAACTATTTATCTAGTCCAAAGTGATTAGATGGGACTAGTTTTGGGCTAAAACTTTAGACGGACCTTTGGACCTAGTTTTATTTATAAAACAAGATAAACCTTTTATGATCTTATATAAGACTAAAATATTGTTTTATTTTAATTTAAGAATAAGAAAAGAACGACGGGTTTTAATAGAACCACAAGATACTTTAAAAAACAAAAATAAGCTTTTAGCAAAATAATTTGAGGTTAAAATATACAAATAAAATATGCATGATGATGTCATGATGATGCAAAAAAGAAATTAACATGCAATTTTACTTCGGAATATTTTTCAGGACATTATAAGAAGTCATGTTGTTAGTAGTGAATCTGTGATGAGTTATTATTCAATGGTTTAGTATTTAAGTTGTGGTGCTATTCTGAACGTCGATTAATGATACTTCACCATTTATGGGCCTAGGAGAATGCATGGTGTATTTGGCTACTAATCATGGGGTTGCCAGAGTGACAGAAACCTGAACCCCCGTTAAGACACCTTTGCACAAGGGAGTGTAGGATCTCAGAGTTTAAGGCTGTGGTTAGATTTATATGTTAATTACTTTTCTGTAGTTAAGGATGTTTACAGGGGGTTTAATCGCAAGTATGTATAAGTCCTATGAAGGGCGATATGTTAGCACAGGTTCACCCACACAACACTTACAGACACCAAAGAAGAGTACTCAGCTATTTGAAGCGAAAGCACTTGACAGAATTCTCATGTATCCTCGAGAACGTTTCGTCCTTATAAGTATTTCCACCGGCTTGTCCTTTGCCAAGAAAGGATTGGGCCACTTGCTCCATTTGTTCGTTACTTCTGTTGCTTACTCTTTGTTTTGTTGCCTTGTCAGAAAACCACTAAAATCTGTATGCTAAATATTCACAGGGATTTCCTGCTCCATACCACTGTTCAGCACCTTCTGCTCCTCGTTGGGATCGACACTCCTATTTATCGAAAGTACTACGATACACCCCCTATACTTGTGGGTCATCAACCATATGCTTAGTAATTATTGATGTAGCATGACTTGTTTCAAACAATTGAGATTGCTTAATGTTCCTTGAAAGAATCATGCAATATTTTAGCATACAAAAGCATAATATTGTGGTATTCTCCTTTGATGCTTTATGTAACACCCTCAGAATCGACCCTATGCAAGTTTCAGCGATTTCCGCCAAACCCGCATAGAAACGATTCAAAGGCGCCCACCAGGCACTTGCGTGCGGGTGGAAAACGAAGTAATATCATTACACAATAGTCCACGATGAAACCCACAGAACATATATACAACAGCGACTCAAAGAGTCAAGAATACAGATATACAAGACAAAGATCCAAATCACCTTTAAAACGATACAACGTCCGAGTACGGACAAGATGCAAATTAGGCTAAGAGCCCTGAAGAATAACCAATGGCGTCCATAACCCTGCCCAGGCCAAGCCGGAAGGGTAACCCTGCTAACGACGTCGATCTCAAAACCTGCTTAAACAAAAGGGGTGCCGACAAAGGACAAGGAAAAAGAGAGCGGTCAGTACTGAGGCCAGTACACGGCAAGACTAGAATTCGGCGGTCCTCGCCTACATAGGTATAGTGGACTAAAGCGGCAGCGCAGCATGCACTAAACAAGATATAGAGACTCAATACAACTGGCGGCTATCATATAGGGGTAAGAAAGACCTATTCGGATCCAAACTAAAACTATCACCAAGCATACCCATCCTGGTATTTCCCCCCTCGAGACCAAACGAGGAAGTCAACCGAGAAACTCACACAGTTGGCAGTTTTATTCATTCAGTTGTAGTTGCGGCAATTACTAGTCAGATATAGATAGCATGAGTCATCCTGATATAATAAACAGTGGGCAATTTTAGTTAACCATTCCGTGGTAGTTGTAGTACTTACTAGTCAGACACATATAGCATGAGGCATCCCAAAACCCATCAGTTGTTGGTACTTTTATTTAGCCATTCCATTATAGTTGCAATACTTACTAGTCAAATACAATGGCAACAGAGGACAACCCAAAACCAGCAGTCGTTGGCACTTTTATTTAGCCATTCCATTATAGTAAAGTTGATTACTAGTCATTATAAAAGTCAAATTTATAGCACTACTTTAGTTATAGTTGTCTATGATCGAGATACTGTGCTCCAAGTCGTCCATAACCGCGGACACGATTTTCAGAAAGTTTTACCCTGCAGGGGGCACAAATAGCAACACACGCACGATCAAACTCGGGAAAAACCAAATAAAAACCCAACGAGGCATCACGGCAGAGCAATTGCAAGATTCATATAAATTTCAGGGGGCCACCCCACTAAGCAACCCGTGACAAAGTTGGCCGGCTCCAAGACGGACCCAGAGGTTTGTGTCAATGGCTGTAAACGACTGGGAACCCGAAAGTGTGACTGGGCTTGTCGATACCGTGGAAACATTCCACATTTGTTCCTAAACAGTACAGGTGCTCCACGCGCAATCGTAAATAAAGCAATAAAGCATGGCATAAGTACAGGATAGTAATAAAGCCCCAAACTACTTTGTGGCCCCAAGAAATAAATATGACTCAAGCTCTGGCTAGGGGGATTCATGGTCCCACATGCGGATAGTGTGAATATTCAAAGAACAGGTATCAAGTACTCGGGGTCCTACGGGACACAAGTGGACGTAAAAACCAAATAACATCTATTGCCCACCTGTGCCTCTGCATTATTTACCTACTTCAATTTTAGTTATTAAACAGTAATTAAAGCCATGATCATCTCCAACATTAAACATAAGGCATTCTTCCAACAAATGTGGTACTTGACGACCCGCAACAGCACTTGAGCAAGCGACTGCAACACGCAAGTCCAACTATCTACCAAGCAACATGTAATAGGATGTGTCCAAGGCAATATAAGGCTGCAAGGGATATCAAGGGTACGAAAGCTAGAGCATTGCAACACAGATAGCAATAGATCAACAGGAGGAAATAAAGACTATAAAAGTAAAATAGGTAGAAAAGGGGAGAATGCTCGCCTGGAAAATATTGCCGAAGTTTAATAACCGAAGAACTTGTCGAAGCTCACAACATCTCATCGTCCTATCCGAGAAGAAGCAAACACTAAAAGGAACAAACGATGCAACAATTACAACTAATGTGGAAGAATCGGCATGATCATGATATGATGCATGACATGGCAAGTTAATGATACAAACTATGTCGAAAAGGTATTCGGAGCATAGCACATTGATGATATAACATTCGTGAGACATTATTAATAAGAAACAATTAGTTCTCAATTTTATTTATCATGTTTTCCTTGCATAAACAATACTGATTATAAAACTTCTCTTAATGTATGATGCAAATGATAACATGGATATCATGGTTGGAGAGGTCTCGTTGCGCTGATCGATTTGAACATATTATTTATCGAATTCGGAGTTACGGATTTAAAGTTATGCAATAATTAAGATATGGCATTATTAGCATTTAAATTATTCCAAAAAATTTAAATTGCTCAAATGACATTATAAATAGCATAATCACAAACCTCATGTTTTTCTGATTCAAAATCATATATTAGTTGTCAAGTTTGGGATTATAGAAGTGAAGACATGATTTATTCCATTTTATAATTAGAAAAGCCCGAAAGTTTAGTAGTTTAAGTATTTTGGCTAATTATTATTAAGAACAAATTGGATATTAGTATTATTCAAAAGATTTTGAACACTTTATTTATTTTGACACTTTTCCGAATTCGAATTTATTTGAAAGGGTTGATTAGGTCTGACTTCTGTTGGAAAATGTATTGGCCAGACTTATTTTGAGAAAGTTTAGGGGTCCGAGACAAAAGGTTAGGTACACGTCGGGTTAGCTGATCTCAAAACTGAAATCAATTTCTAAAACAGCTAGCTAGACTGAAGTTCAATAGAAGTTTCTGGTCACGTCTGTGCTTCGTTTTGGTTGTAATTTGATGCTACGCGTAGATGGAACAACAGGGAAGATTTAGGAACAAAGAATAACACCGGAGACCACATAGATAGGTCGGGAATTTGGTAGGAACAGAGAGAAAACCATAGCTCACGGACTGACGGAAAACGGACTAAAGAAGAGCAGTAATGCAGTGGCATTCATCCAACTTAGTCAGACGATTCTGAGGCCGTTGGTGCTCCGATTTAGACAATGTTTATTTCTAAGCCTATAGAAATATACCAAGATTAATTATAACTGAATGACTTCTCCATAAGAGTTTGCATGGGATGGTATACACAGAATAACATGGACGAAAAACATGAACGCTGACTGACGGAACGTACTAAGGAAAAATAACAAAACAGTGAAGTCGTGCAAACTTCGCCGGATGTTTGTGAGAGTTCCAGAGCTAGGAATTGAGTGTGGTTTTCGGAGTTGGAAAGAGGTTAATGCCGAGATTGTAGGAGTTTGAAGATTGGCGTCGAATATGAACTGTAGAGGACCGAAAAAATACGGGAACAAAGGTGTTGCAGGAGAATGTCTGCGCACTGGTTTACTGTCAGAGTTACTGCTGAGAATCGTTCGACTTTGCAGGAAGATTGCCAGAGACTTGGGTCCTAGATTTGGGCGCGGTTTGATGCGTTGGGAAGCCTGGATAAAGGAGAACAATTTTACTATTTTGAGTTTTCGCGAAGGATCAAAGAGGGCGTAGGAAAAACAAAGTAATCTACGGTTGCGGCGGTGTCTGCTGTTGTGCGCTGCATGCGGCATGGCGAGCGAGCAGAGACGGCCAAGGAGAAACCAAGCAGGGAAAGAGGGGAGAAGAGGTTGCTCACGTTGGGCCGCAAGACCAGAGGCGAGGCATGGTGGCTTGGTGCGGTGGCGGAAGCCGGAGTGCACGGTCGTGCGCAGGTACAGGCGACGGTGACGACGTCGGAGTCTGGTTCCGATGTTCCTTTGTGGTCCAAGGGGCTCCCCGCATGCTCATCATCGACCAGGGCCTCTTCTAGGCATGACGGCCTGGCCTGGAAGGCAATCGAACCACCGGCAGAAGGAGGAGGCCGAGGCTGCCATGGCATCTAGGCTAGGGTTTCTTCTAGAGAAGAAGGGGGAAGGGGATGGGTGAATCTCGATCCAGAGTGGTTGGGGAGGATTGGGTCGACTCTCCTGACTCTGCTTTACGCCCGGAAGAGAGGGGACCAGGGAGGTTGCTTCGGCGTGAGCTGGTCGATTACGTGGGCACGCGGAGAAGACAAACAGGAGTGCAGGGCGTCGGCCTTGGCTGTTAGGCTGGTTGGGTCGCACCCGGTGGAGGCCAGGAGCGTTTGGTTCAGGTACAAAGAGAGGGGGGTCCAGTGCAGCTGGTCATGATCGGAGTGCTACACAAAATTTTCTTGAAGCTATATACATGAGGTTTGTCTAGCCATCGGGTGGTTTTGGGTGGCTCCAGCTAGCTATTTAGGACTAGCTAGGTGCGGGTGCACTAGAAAAAATAGAGGAAGGTGTGGTTAGGTGGTAGGAATAGATAAGATTAGATTAGCTAGTTGAGATTTGAATTTGACTCAATTTACAAAAAGCATAAGATTTGAATTCAAAGCAACACAAGCAAGAAAAGCAAAAGAGATTAAGGTGGAAGATGGAGGGTTATAAAGTTGCATGTGACATGCATGTGCACACTGGTGCCTGCACGTGTTGACAAAAATGGTGAAAACCATTTGGGTTCATGAATGGGAGTAAGATAAAAAAATATAGCAATGAAACCAAGATTTAAAGAAAGGAAAAAAACACATGGCATTTATAGAATGGTTTGGATCAAACCAATATATGACCATGAGTAGATGAATAGTAGGATCAATACAACTATATATATGGGCTATAATTAAATCTGAAACAAAGAAATATGCCCACATACATGTATATGGTAGTATGAGAATGTGATCACATGGAAGTTGATATGGACAAGTTAGTAGGTGGAATGATTTTAAAAGATATGCCCTCAACTCAAATTGGGCATCTAGCATATATCAAAAACCAAATACATGGTATCAAGAAACATATACAATTAATAAGAGATGACTACAAGAGGCAAATATAAACGATAAGAACCAAATACAAGTGTTTTAATATGATGCTCAAATGCAATGTAGCATGATGATATGAGCATGATATTAGGATGCCTGATGCTATATGTGTCTGACTAGTAAGTACTACAACTACCACGGAATGGTTAACTAAAATTGCCCACTATTTATTATATCAGGATGACTCATGCTATCTATATCTGACTAGTAATTGCCGCAACTACAACTGAATGAATAAAACTGCCAACTGTGTGAGTTCCTCGGTTGACTTCCTCATTTGGTCTCGAGGGGGGAAATACCAGGATGGGTATGCTTGGTGATAGTTTCATTTTGGATCCGAATAGGTCTTTCTTACCCCTATCTGATAGCCGCCAGTTGTATTGAGTCTCTATAGCTTGTTTAGTGCATGCTGCGCTGCCGCTTCAGTCCACCATACCTATGTAGGCGAGGACCGCCGAATTCTAGTCTCGCCATGTACTGGCCTCAGTACTGACCGCTCTCTTTTTCCTTGCCCTTTGTCGGCACCCCTTTTGTTTAAGCAGATTTTGAGATCGACGTCGTTAGCAGGGTTACCCTTCCGGCTTGGCCTGGGCAGGGTTATGGACGCCATTGATTATTCTTCAGGGCTCTTAGCCCAATTTGCATCTTGTCCGTACTCGGACGCTGTATCGTTTTACAGGTGATTTGGATCTTTGTCTTGTATATCTGTATTCTTGACTCTTTGAGTCGCTGTTGTATATATGTTCTGTGGGTTTCATCGTGGACTATTGTGTAATGATATTACTTCGTTTTCCACCCGCACGCAAGTGCCTAGTGGGCGTCTTTGAATCGTTTCTATGCGGGTTTGGCGGGAATCGCTGAAACTTGCATATGGTCGATTCTGAGGGTGTTATAGAGGAATGCTCTCCTGGAAAATATTGCCGAAGTTTAATAACCGAAGAACTTGTGGAAGCTCACAACATCTCATCGTCCTATCCGGAAAGAAACAAACACTAAAAGGAACAAACGATGCAACAATTACAACTAATGCGGAAGAATCGGCATGATCATGATATGATGCATGACATGACAAGTTAATGATACAAACTATGTCGAAAAGGTATTCGGAGCATAGCACATTGATGATATAACATTCGTGAGACATTATTAATAAGAAACAATTAGTTCTCAATTTTATTTATCATGTTTTCTTTGCATAAACAATACTGATTATAAAACTTCTCTTAATGCATGATGCAAATGATAACATGGATATCATGGTTGGAGAGGTCTCGTTGCGCTGATCGATTTGAACATATTATTTGTCGAATTCGGAGTTACGGATTTAAAGTTATGCAATAATTAAGATATGGCATTATTAGCATTTAAATTATTCCAAAAAATTTAAATTTCTCAAATGATATTATAAATAGCATAATCACAAATCTCATGTTTTTCTGACTCAAAATCATATATTAGTTGTCAAGTTTGGGATTATAGAAGTGAAGATATGATTTATTCCATTTTATAATTAGAAAAGCCCAAAAGTTTATTAGTTTAAGTATTTTGGCTAATTATTATTAAGAAAAAATTGGATATTACTATTATTCAAAAGATTTTGAACACTTTATTTATTTTGACACTTTTCTGAATTCGAATTTATTTGGAAGGGTTGATTAGGTCTGACTTCTGTTGGAAAATGTATTGGCCAGACTTATTTTGAGAAAGTTTAGGGGTCCGAGACAAAAGGTCAGGTACACGTCGGGTTAGCTGATCTCAAAATCAATTTCTAAAACAGCTAGCTAGACTGAAGCTCAATAGAAGTTACTGGTCACGTCTGTGCTTCGTTTTGGTTGTAGTTTGATGCTACGCGTAGATGGAACAACAGGGAAGATTTAGGAACAAAGAATAACACCGGAGACCACATAGATAGATAGGTCGGGAAGTTGGTAGGAACAGAGAGAAAAACATAGCTCGCGGACTGACGGAAAACGGACTAAAGAAGAGCAGTAATGCAGTGGCATTCATCCAACTTAGTCAGACGATTCTGAGGCCGTTGGTGCTCCGATTTAGACAATGTTTGTTTCTAAGCCTGTAGAAATGTACCAAGATTAATTATAACTGAATGACTTCTCCATAAGAGTTTGCATGGGATGGTATACACAGAAGAACATGGACGAAAAACATGAACACTGACTGACGGAACGTACTACAGGAAAAACAACAAAACAATGAAGTTGTGCAAACTTCGCCGGATGTTTGCGAGAGTTCCAGAGCTTGGAATTGAGTGTGGTTTTCGGAGTTGGAAAGAGGTCAATGCCGAGATTGTAGGAGTTTGAAGATTGGCGTCGAATATGAACTGTAGAGGACCGGAAAAATACGGGAACAAAGGTGTTGCAGGAGAATGTCTACGCACTGGTTTACTGTCAGAGTTACTGCTGAGAATCGTTCGACTTTCCAGGAAGATTGCCAGAGACTCCGGTCGTAGATTTGGGCGCGGTTTGATGCGTTGGGAAGCCTGGATATAGGAGAACAATTTTACTGTTTTGAGTTTTCGCGAAGGATCAAAGAGGGCGTCGGAAAAACAAAGTAATCGAGGGGTGCGGCGGTGTCTGCTGCTGTGTGCTGCGTGCGGCATGGCGAGCGAGCAGAGACGGCCAAGGCGAGACCGAGCAGGGAAAGAGGGGATAAGAGGTTGCTCACGTTGGGCCGCAAGACCATAGGCGAGGCAGGGTGGCTTGGTGCGGTGGCGGAAGCCGGAGTGCGCGGTCGTGCGCAGGTACAGGCGACGGTGGCGACGTCGAAGTCCGGTTCCGTTGTTCCTTCGTGGTCCAGGGGCTACCCACACGCTCATCATCGACCAGGGCCTCTTCTAGGCATGACGGCCTGGCCTGGAAGGCAATCGAACCACCGGCAGAAGGAGGAGGCCGAGGCTGCCATGGCATCTAGGCTAGGGTTTCCTCTAGAGAAGACGGGGGGAAGGGGATGGGTGAATCTCGATCCAGAGTGGTTGGGGAGGATTGGGTCGACTCTCCTGACTCTGCTTTACGCCCGGAAGAGAGGGGACCAGGGAGGTTGCTTCGGCGTGAGCTGGTCGATTACGTGGGCACGCGGAGAAGACAAACAAGAGTGCAGGGCATCGGCCTTGGCTGTTAGGCTGGTTGGGTCGCACCCGGTGGAGGCCAGGAGCGTTTGGTTCAGGTACAAAGAGAGGGGGGTCCAGTGCAGCTGGTCATGATCGGAGTGCTACACGAAAGTTTCTGATTGAAGCTGTGTACAGGAGGTTTGTCTAGCCAGCGGGTGGTTTTGGGTGGCTCCAGCTAGCTATTTAGGACTAGCTAGGTGCGGGTGCACTAGGAAAAATAGAGAGGAAGGTGTGGTTAGGTGGTAGGAATCGATAAGATTAGATTAGCTAGTTGAGATTTGAGTTTGACTCAATTTACAAAAAGCATAAGATTTAAATTCAGAGCAACATAAGGAATAAAAGCAAAAGAAATTAAGGTGGAAGATGGAGGGTTATAAAGTTGCATGTGACATGCATGTGCACACTA
The DNA here is from genome assembly GCA_916181665.1 of Avena sativa. Classification (NCBI taxonomy): domain Eukaryota; kingdom Viridiplantae; phylum Streptophyta; class Magnoliopsida; order Poales; family Poaceae; genus Avena; species Avena sativa. The sequence continues at coordinate 229,276,701 of OV702296.1, forward strand.
GTGCCTGCACGTGTTGACAAAAATGGTAAAAACCATTTGGGTTCATGAATGGGAGTATGATAAAAAAAATATAGCAATGAAACCAAGATTTAAAGAAAAGAAAAAAAACACATGGCATTTATAGAATGGTTTGGATCAAACCAATATATGACCATGAGTAGATGAATAGTAGGATCCATACAACTATATATATGGGCTATAATTAAATCTGAAACAAAGAAATATGCCCACATACATGTATATGGTAGAATGAGAATGTGATCACATGGAAGTTGATATGGACAAATTAGTAGGTGGAATGATTTTAAAAGATATGCCCTCAACTCAAATTGGACATCTAGCATATATCAAAAACCAAATACATGGTATCAAGAAACATATACAATTAATAAGAGATGACTACAAGAGGCAAATATAAACGATAAGAACCAAATACAAGTGTTTTAATATGATGCTCAAATGCAATGTGGCATGATGATATGAGCATAACATTATGATGATGCAATAATGACAAGTAGGAAGTAGCAATATATATAATAGGCAAGTAGCATTACAATTGTTAGACAATTGGGATGCTCCACTTTATTTGGGTTGACTTGGCACATGCTTACACCATGTTAAGACTATGAATCAGTCACCTTAGCCTCTATGATCATTTATTTTTTGACTTGTGATATCACTTTATGCTTTAATTAATAATGTTTTGTCGCTTTGCATGATTATGTCCATTATTGCTCTCTTAGTTGGTCGTTCCTAGTCTTTTGCTAGCCTCCACTTGTACTGAGTATGATCTCTACTCGTGCATCCAACTCCCAAGAAACCAAGTTATTCCAAAGAGTCCACTATAAACTCCTATGCGTGGTGTGTTACACAATTCCAAGTATATTCATTTGTTTATTTATCTTACAAATTGAACTTTTGTTATGTTAAAATTAGTGATTAAAGCTCTCACAAACTTGATGGCGCATTTTACTTCTTGCACTTAATAAACTTGAACCATTCTGATAATCCTATGTTGCTTATATGCTTGCAAATATAAGTTGGGAGTTAGAAAAACCATGCTGTCTGACGCGGCTCAATTATAGAGCTTCAGTTGGGAGACCCCAAGAGGAAGGTATGATGATCACAGCGGCAAATTTTCCCTCAGTCATGAAACCAAGGTTATCGAACCAGTAGGAGCAAGGAAACAACTCCAAGGTGTTGCTAGCAACTTGGAATCCTACACAACACAAACTTAAGACTTTGCGCCAACTTACAGTGAGGTTGTCAATCTCACTGGTTTGCCAAAAACAAAGGATTAAACGTATAGTGTGGAAGGTAATGGTTGCTTGCAGAAAGTAAACAGTAACAGTAGTTGATGTATCAATGGTAAAGATTGGACCAGGGTCCACGGTTCACTAGAGGTGTTCTACTTAAGATAAATAACATAACATGCTGGGTAAACAAATTACAGCGGGGCAATTGATAGGACTGACCAAGGCATAACAATGCAAATACTAGACATTCATGATTCCTATGAGACTTGATTGGGCATTACAACAATATACATAGACCGCCATCCAACTGCATCTATGACTAGTAATCCACCTTCAGGTTATCATCCGAACCCCCTCCAGTATTAAGTTGCAAGCAACTGATAACTGCATTAAGCAATGTGTGTAAAGTAAACAATATAATTGTTCCATGAATAAAAGATTGTTTTTTTGTGCCTAGTAGCTATAGCATATCTATAACCTTAGAGATTCCTGTCACTTCCCCGGATTTAATAGAGGCATGAACCCACTATCGAGCATAAACACTCCCTCTTGGAGTCACTAGCATCTACTTTCCCAAGATAGCTACTAGAAACGGAGAGCATGCAAGATCTCAAACAACACATACATGATAGAATCAATAAGACATGATAGAATCAATAATCAATATGACATAGAAATCTCAATATCCATCGGATCCCCGCAAACACAACATGTATGATTACAAATAGATGATCTTGATCATGAACGGAGCTCACAATATTTAAACATGATAGCACAAAGGAGGAGAAACAACCATCTAGCTACTGTATGGACCCATAGTCCAAGGTTGAACTACTCACGCAGCATACCAGAGGCTGGCCTGGTGATGAAGAAGGCCTCGGGGATGATCTCTCTCCCTCGGGCAGGGTCCCGGGAAGAGCTTCAGATCCCCCCGATCTAGGGACGATGGTGGAGGCGGCTATAGACTATTTCGTGGAGATGTGATTGGGTGGTTAGGGTTTTGGTATCGGGAGACTCTTATAGGCGAAGAGGCAAGGCAGGGGGCGTCTAGGGGGCCCACACCCTGCCATGGCACGACCTAGGGTGGGCCTGCGCATGGGGGGTGCGGCCGCCCTATGGCGCCCCTCCTTCTCTCCTCTGGACTCCGTGTTCTCCTCGGTGAAATATTGACTTTGGCTTCCGTCTCGTCCAATTCTGAGAATATTTCCTTACTAGCTTTTCTGAAACCAAAAACTACAGAAAACAGGCAACTGACACTATGGCATCTTGTTAATAGGTTAGTCCTGATACGTCCAATTTGCATCACCATTCTATATCATAATTTGCCTATATTCATTGATACATGTCTTATTATGAGGTATTACTTATGTCTTTTCCTATGTTTTTGCATGTTGGATGATTCTTGGAGGATGGACTGCCGGAGTTAGGTTTCTGATGGAAAAAGAGGTGTTTTCATGCAATTTCGTGAAGATCAGAAAAATACCAGAAAAATATTGGAAAATTATATTTTTCCAGAAGACGGAGGAAGCCATTATGGGAGGCGTAGCTGGGCCACAGGGGCCCACACCCCTAGGCGCGGGTCCCCCCTAGGCCGCGCCTAGGGCAGGTGTGGCCCACTTGGCTGGCTCCCGACTCCGCCCTCTAGCCTATATATTCCTCACGAAACCCTAATACCGGGGAAGGACCACAGAAAGATTTCCACCGCCTCTGCGGGGCAGAAAACACCGAGAGGAAAAGAGCTCTCCGGCAGACAGATTTCTGCCGTGGAAATTCCTTCCCAGAGAGGGGAGATAGTTGCCATCAACACTGTCATCAAGCTAGGCTTAATCGGGATCATCATCATCATTATCCTATTTATCTAAAGTACTACGATACACCCCTATACTTGTGGGTCATCAAGACTATTTTCTGGCGCCGCTGCCAGGGAGTGAAGCGCTATTGAAGAGTGGAACTGGTAAAGGAAACTTCTACTCTGAGTATTGCTTTTTGTTTCTGTTTGTTACTTTGTTTCCAATATGGCTAACCCACTTGGTTTTCTGTTTGGGAATACTACTACCACTGCTAGGGTAGTAGATGAACCACCGCCTGTTGAGATAGATCCTTTTAAGATACCTACAAGTATTGTTGATCATGTTATGGATAATTATTATTTTGGGGATGGAACTGTCCATCCTGGTGATCACTTGCTTTTTAGCCATGAATTATGCAGGTTGTTTAAGTGTGCAAGTATCACAACTGAACAAGTGAAGAAAAATTTATTCTCTATATCCTTGAAAGGGAGAGCTGAAGAATGGTATAAGCTGCTGAAGAATGGACAATCCATGGAATGGAAGGAAATGGCATCTCTCTTTTATTCTAAATTCTATCCTCGCAGTGAGATTCATAAGGATAGAAATCTGATTTATAACTTTTTGCCTCGTGATGGAGAGAGTACATCTCAAGCTTGTGGGAGATTGAAGTTACTAATGCTTAAATGTCCTATTCATGAACTCCATAACAATATTATTATCAATATTTTTTATGCTAGGCTTTATCTTCATGATAAAGATTTACTAGATGCTTCTTGTGCTGGATCATTCACACGTATGAAGGAATAAGCTAAATGGGATCTCCTAGACCGTATTCAAGAGAACACTGAAGCTTGGGAGAATGACAAAGGAAGAAAGTCAGGTATAAACTATGATTATGAATGCATAAATTTTTTTATGGGAACCGATGACTTCCGTGATATTACCAATGAGTTTGGTCTTGATTCCCAAAGTATTGCCAACTATTTTAAGGCCTTTGCCTCTTACATAGAAATTCCCAAAAAGAAGTGGAACAAGTACCATGTACCTTATAAAGATGTTGTTAATCATGTTCCTATTAGAAGTGCTGAAGTTTGTACTACTAATCACAGGGATGGAGCCAGAAACTGAGTTCAAGGGAGGAAAACCATGTGTGTGATCTCAATGAGGGGGGCTAAGCTAGTTAAATTAGCTTAAAACATGAGCTTCCATGGCTAAATTTCTAATGAAAATCCCAAGCATAGGGGGGCGTAGCCCCTGCTCGTCCCCCTTGTCTCTGTCCCTGACTAATCATATTGTGCCTGAACCTTATATTGAGAAAATACCTTTCCCAGCTAAGGTGAAGGAGTATTTTATGATGATTAGTGCAGATAATAAAGGTACTAAGAAAACTGTGGATCCTAATGAGCAATTGAATACCGAACCTGTGGTAGCTATTGTAAAAGATCTTGATGCTAGAAATATAGAGGATGAGCACATTGTCTTCTGTGAAGACGCTTCTAATATTATCTCTCATCCTAGTAAAACTAGAAAAGCTAGTGTCCCTGTGCTTTCTGTTAGAATTGGTGATCACTGCTATTATGGTTTATGTGATATTGGTGCTAGTTCTAGTGTTATTCCTTATGAGCTTTATAGGGAAATTATGCATGAAATTGGTCCTTGTGAGCTTGAGGACGTTGATGTGGTTATTCACCTTGCTAATAAGGAAACCATATGCCCTATTGGTATTGTAAGAGATGTGGAGGTTCTTTGTGGTAAGATTAAGTATCCTGCTGATTTTTGAGTGCTTAATTCAGTAGCTAGCAAAACTTGCCCTATCATTTTTGGTAGACCTTTCTTAAAAACTTGTGGAGCTATTATAGATTGTAAGGAGAAAGTTTTAACTAAGTTTTATGGAGATTCTTATGAGTTTAACTTTTCCAAATTTGCTAAAGCTCCTTGTGAAAACAGCTTGCCTAATAAAGTTTTCAGGATGGAACAACTTGCTTCTATTGATCCAGTTTATGACCTTGGGCCTCTTTTTGGTGATAGTAAGTATGCTCATTATTATGATAAGGTTGTTTCTTGTGACAGTTATATTTTCAACTTTATTCAAAGTTCCACTGAAAGTTATTATGAGAGAGGGAAACATGGTTTTAGGCATCTCAATAATATTAAGTTTCCCCGTTTTATGTTGAAAGCTTTGAAGTTGCATTTGTTTTGTATTCCTATGCTAATGTATTTTTGTTTCAACAATTTGTTTTCTCATGATACCCCCATGCATAGGAAGTGGGTTAGACTCAAATGTGTTGGTTATTTGCTTCTTGATGATCTTTTTCACTCCAGATATATATCTACTATGTGAGCATCTATGAAAGTTTCAAGCCTAACTTAAAGGCATTAAAGAAAAGTACTTGTTGGGAGATAACCCAAGAGTTTGGTTGAGTCCTGGAAGTTATTACCTCAGTAATTTGCGTCCAATTTAGGGTTTATTACGTCCAATTTGCATCACCATTCTATAGCATAATTTGCCTCTATTCATTGATATATGTATTATTATGAGGTATTACTTATGTCTTTTCCTCTATTTTTGCATTTTGGATGATTCTTGGAGGATGGACTGCCGGAGTCCAGTTTCTGATGGAAAAAGAGGTGTTTTGATGCAATTTCGCGCATATCAGAAAAATACCATAAAAATATTGGAAAATTATATTTTCCCAGAAGACGGAGGAAGCCATAAGGGGAGGCGTAGCTGGGCCACAGGCGGCCACACCTGCCCTAGGCGCGGCCGTGGGGGGACCCGTGCCTATATCTTCCTCACGGAACCGTAATACCGGGGAAGGAACACATAAAGATTTCCACCACCTCTACGGGGCGGAAAACACCGAGAGAGAAAGAGCTCTCCGGCAGACAGATTTATGCCGGGGAAATCCCTTCCCGGAGAGGGGAGATCATCACCATCAACACCGTCATCAAGCTAGGCTTCATCGGGATCATCATTATCATCCACACCATCATCTCCACCAGCCCCATCATCACCACTCCGTCCCGCTGTAACAATCGTGTTGGATCTTGCATTAGTTCTTAGGGAAAACTTTCCCGTTATTAATTACTATTGCAGTTGATGCTTGTGAGTGGAACCATTGGATTATTGTTTATGTTCAGATTGTTATCCATCACCATATCATCTTTGATCTTTATCCATATGATGTCTTGTGAATAGTTTGTTTAGTTCTTGAGGACATGGGATAAGTCATGTTGTTAGTGGTGGATTTGTGTTGAGTTATTATTCAATGGTTTAGTATTTAAGTTGTGGTGCTATTCTTCTAGTGGTGTCATGTGAACGTCGAGTACATGATACTTCACCATTTATGGGCCTAGGGGAATGCATTGTGTATTTGGCTACTAATTGTGGGGTTACCGGAGTGACAGAAACCTGAACCCCCGTTAGGACACCATTGCATAAGGGAGCGTAGGATCTCAGAGTTTAAGTGTAGAGGTCCCAACCTTTAATAAGGTAGAGATCCCTGTGTTTACAATGCTAGTCCCTGAATCAATAGCTAGCATCCACAGTTAAGATGTAATATCAAGAAACAAAGGTCATAATACAACTTTATAACCAGGAATAAAATAATTCATTACATCTTACATAGCTCATTTGGCTATTACATTACATTGCAGCAGAATATCTATAAGCATGGGGTCCTTCATCTTCAAAGTGCCACAGGCAACATGTTGGTTGTAGACTTGTAATCCTAATCATTAAACTTCACTATTATCAATCCAACCTGCAACATTACAAGTTACAGCCACAAGGGTCAATACATTTGAATTGTATTGGCAAGTTTCACTACTATGTAGAAATAAGTTGATCCTATCATTACATGCATATTTGGCTAAGTGGGGTTTAGGCTCATTTGCAGAAAACAATATAATTTTAGCCTATCTTTTCAAAATAATTTTGATCTTTTGTCAAAATCTTTCTGAGCTCCTTGGTACACCCCAAGTGCTTCAAGTCTTTGTCAAATTCTTTTGAGCTCCTTGGTACACCCCAAGTGCTTCAAGTCTTTTGTTGTCACTTTCAAGTTTTACTTTTAGAAATTGGAATGTCGAGATTTCCCATAGCTTCAGGCCTTAGTTGCTCAGTATTGTCCATAACCGGGGACACGGCTAAGTACTTAGAATTTGATCTTCTGCAGAAGTTGTACACTTTACCCACATGACACAATCTCATCTTGTTGCCACCAGTGGCCGCTGGATAAGTACTCACCAAGATGGAGTACTGGTAGATTGAGATTGTGACGAAGTCTTTCCATAGGGTCCTCCCAATACACAATGCTAGCTTGTCTACCAGGCACCAATGTAGGGTTCCGAGTTCCCTCATTTAGTTAACCTGAAGAGGCCAATGCATGGGTATTCCACTATATAGTTGACTAAGCCAGTGCCCATTTAGCATGTGGCTGTACACGGAAGCCACTGTACGAGAAACATGTTCAATCTCTAAGTTCCTGGGTGGTTTTCTTTTGGTGCACATACAAAAAGAGATTGCCATATAAACATGGTTCCTTTTGTTGCCACCTTGTCCAAAACTTGAGTATTCCTTGTCCACCCAGGTGGTTCATTGAGTGCTTGTTTTATTATATAAAACATAAGTCTTTTCTCAACTTCACATAATCTCAACATGTACCTCTTCTCAATATATATAGCATGGCTAAGCATTTTACAACTACATTGTTTTCACTAAGGAATATATAAGGGTATCCTATTAGGATTTAGCATATCAAAATATAGTAGTCCTTATCATGCATGTTTCAAAATCCACTAAGTGTAATGAAAATAGTAGGACATGAATGATAGTGTAAATTGCCTTTTTGGTAGGGAATGTTGGTTCACTTCTTGATCTTGCTAATATCACACTCTTCTAACTTCACTACAAATCAATCAAGCAAACATAGGTTCAACTAGCATTCCAACCAATATTCAAACAATTTAACACACATAAAATAATAGAAACTAAGTCATGCATGCAAGCATGCAAAAGATAGTTTTATTTGCAAAGGTGGTTTATTCTAGGCTCTAAACATTGTAAAGTCCAAAGTGGTCATTTTCTAAAGTGGTAAAACCATTTTGTAAAAGGGTTTTATTTATAAGCCATTCCTTAATTCAAATCATTATTTCATGTGGTGGAAAATGTTTTTAGCAAAGCAACAATTTTATATTGTTCACCAAATAAGTTGTTAATTCACAAAACTTGGTGTTTAGGGTCAGTAGGTTTGATTCAAATCATTTCCCAAAGGTTTTACTCAAAATTCATTTCCATATCAAATTCAATGTTTTTATTTGACTAGAAATGGGCTAATTCAATTATTAAATCCTAAACTTCACAAAATACATTTTTAAATCCATGTGTTGGTTCCTAGGGTCAGTAGGTTCACAACAATCCATTTTGCAAAGGTTTCAACCCTAAAATCATTTTGGAATAAATTTTATATCCTAAACAAGCATACACAAGTTTCTGCAAAAACAAACATTTTAACAGAAGCTTTTTACTGATTGTCTTGCTGATTCCATTGATATAAAGTTTGCAAAATTTGGACGTGTAGAACTAAAGTTATGGATTTTTCAAATTTGCATACAAATCAGATTCTAATTCTGTTTTAAACAGATCCAGTGCCACGCGGCGCAATACTATTGGTCGGTACCGGTTCGCACGGATAGGCCTCTGTGAGGCGTTGGATCTAAAAAGATCGCGCGGCTCAGACTCAAACTTACCCCTTCGTTATAATCTAATCTCAACCAGACAATTTCGATCTAACGGCTACAGCGAGGCTACCAGGAACTGGCGGCGCTGTGCGGCGGCAGACAGCGGCGACGCTCGGCTAGCGGCGTTGCGGCGGCTACAGGAAGCAAAGAAGGAAACGGGGGTGCTCACCGTGCTCGCGAGGTCGAGGTGATGCTCAACGCGTGGTCAGCTTGGCAAGGGGCGCTCAGACGCGACAGGGATTCCTCGCCGGAGTAGGTGGCAGCGTCGGGCAGCTCTAGAGGTCGTCGAGGGCGACGCTGTGGTTCACTCCGAGGCAAAACAAGGGCACGGTTAGACGTGGCCGAATGTGGCGAGTGCAGGAGCGTCATCGGGAAGGAGAGGGGCGGTCAGGTGCTTACCAGAAGGGTCGCCGGAGTAGCAAACAGACGGTGGCGCTCAGGTTGTTGTTGTTGCCGACTATTCTGAGCGCGCGCGTGCGAGTGGAGTACACGGGCAGGTGCGCCTGGAGGGGGAGATCACGGCTGTGTGCTCGAGGAGGCAAGGGGCGGTAGGGTTTGGCCGGAATCGTCGCCGGAGCTTGTCGGGGACAGTGGCAGTCGAGGTTGCAATTTGGGCAGCCTAGTGGCTCTGGTCGAGTGGGATATGAGGGGAAAAGAAGAGGAGAGCGTGGCGATTAATACCGCAGGGTCACGGCGAGGATTGAGCGCAGCATTGAAGCGAATTCAATCGCGGCATCAATGGCAGGAAACGGCTGGCGAGTTCAACGCGGGGAAGACGACGCTGAGCTTGCGTGGGGCCGCGCTGTCTGCGAGAGAGAGGAAGAGGGATTGAGGTCCACCGGTCAGTGACTGCGCGGGTGGGTCTTTCGGTGGGAAAACGATTCGCGCGTGGGGGGTTTAGTTGGGCTGGAGCTGGGCTTGCTGGGCCAGACTTAGTTGGGTCGAGTCTGTTTCATTTTTTTTCGTTCAGATACTTTTTCTTTTTCTATTTGATTTTCTGTTTTGATTTTCAAACAACAATTCAAATAACCAAATCAAATCAAACTTCCACCAAACTTTGTATTGTGTTTAGTTCTGTTTAACAACACAAATCAAAGTCCAAAACAAAATAATATTTTTATTCTTTTTAGGATCCATTTATTAATTAAATAAAATAGTCCTTAGTTATTAAATCAAATAGGATTTGATTTATTAAAATCTCCATTTGAAATCTAAATAATATCAAAATCAATTTAGTAGGTTTTATTTGAAGATATAAAACACTTGGAAAACCTATTTAAAATAAATTAATAAGTTTTAATGTTTATTTCAAAATGGAAAGTCTTTACTTAAATAAAATTTGGATATTATTTTATTTAAATAAACCTTTACTCTTTTAATCAAAACAAAATATTTTATTTTCAAAAGCTTGGCCAAGGTTTAATTTGGCTCTATAAAAATAGTCCTTATTTATATTTCTACCTTTTTATTTGAAAACCAAATCTTTTCTTTAAAAGATCCAAAAATAGTAATTCTACTTATTTAAAATTTTCTTCATTAATTGTTTATCTTTTCAAATCCCTTTAGGATTTGTTTGATCAAGATAGGTTTGAAGGTTTCCAGTTGGATTCAAAAAGTTTCTTCTCACCCTGAAAGTCAACAAAGTTTTATTTTATTCATTTATTTTTCACATAACAAGATTTGGAAAATCTTGGGATGTGACATTAAGGCTATGGTTAGGTTTATATCTTAATTACTTTCCTGTAGTTGTTGATGCTTTCAGGGGGTTTAATCACAAGTATGTATTAGTCCAAGTAAGGTCGGTACATTAGCACAGGTTCACCCACACAACACTTACAACACCAAAGAAGAGTACTTAGCTATATGAAGCGAAAGCACTTGACAGAATTCTCATGTGTCCTCGAGAATGTTTGGTCCTTATAAGTATTTCCACCAGCTTTTCCTTTGCTAAGAAAGGATTGGGCCACTTGATGCAGTTGTTCGTTGTCTTTTTTACTTGCACTTTGTTTTGTTGCTTTATGAGAAAACCCCTAAAAATCTGTTTGCTAAGTATTTACAGAGATTTCCTGCTCCATACCACTAGTCAACACCTTCTGCTCCTTGTTGGGTTCGACACTCCTATTTATCATCAAGTCCCAGAAAATGTATAAAAATCAATGTTCAAAAATTCGTCTTAATCAACAATTTATAGGCTGATTAATCGCTACTAGGGACCTGACCGTGTAGATTAACACTAATCATTCGTGTTAATTGTTTAGACCGATTAATAGCTTTGACACTCTAATTACTAGGTATGTTCCCGATTAATTATTACACTTGGTCAAAAAGTTGCAAAATTATCAACACATATCGCCCATCCATCTGCTAGCCTGCCCCAATGAAGTAGGTTTTGCGAAGCTTCCGCTCGATCCCTGACTCCAGGAGCTCTATTTCCGCCATCATCAACTAGTTCCTTTTCGTTGTTGACAAGTTCCCCGTAGTTGTCGACCATACCTTAGATATAAGAGCTCGAGCGTCTTGAGGATCTCATCTGGGAGCTCAAGGCTGCCTTTAGTATGGTAGGTGGTTGAGGTGCAAGAGGAGTCATACGTGTTTTAGGTGCTAATTTTTGTAGGTTGCACCGATTAATAACCGACCGATTAAATCAGTTAATCGTCCAAATTCTGATCAGTCGCTACTCACAAGCCAACCGAGCAGTTAACGATTACCGATTTCCTTAGATTGATAAAAATACCTCAAAGTGTAGACAAAGCAAAACAAACTTGATACTAAACAAGCATGGAACATCAAAAATTATAGATACGTTTACGACGTATCAAGCATCCCCAAGCTTAACTCCTGCTCGTCCTCGAGTAGGTAAGTGATAAAAAGAATAATTTTTGAGGTGACATGCACCATCACAATCTTGATCAAACCATTTGCAATCATTGAAATATGGGATCAAAGTACTCTAAACATGAGCATGAAAGATGAAGTTCTAACAATAAGACAAAGCAACTATGTTGCAACATGAAAGGATACAAACAAAGATCATGAATAACAATGCATTAAAAGATGTTTGTTTGTTTCACATATAGAAAACATAGCATAGTGGCATTCATCTTGTCCCTCATGGAGTAGCAAAACATAAATGCATAGGACACCTTCAAAGTTCATAAGGGTGACTAGATACAAATAGTTCAAGAACAAGCAATATCAACATTATAAATCAATCAATAAGTTTGGGACAATGCACATAGAACTAAGAATAAAAACCATACTCTCTTAATTGGTGCCTAAGGATAGAAGGTGGAGACTTAATATAAAAGTGGAAGAAAGGCCCTTCAAAGGGAAGAAGGGATTTCAAGTTTCATAAAGAGCTTCCAAAAATTATGGTACTTGTTAGCTTTCAGCTCTCGTTGCCCCTATCATAAGTATCTTGAATTGATTAAGGTTAAAGTGAACAAAGTATGGAGTATATGCTTGACAAAGTATAAGTTGGCAATCTCATGTCCCTTGAGTACGAGGGTCGTTCCTCATGCTACTCAACTTTAGTTACCGGTAAGTTCTTGTCATAGTAAGTATATGTGTATCATAGAGAACCGCCAATGGGGTACCCCTTGCCCCATGACAGAGGAGCTATCCCATATCAAAATGACAAGGCAACAGACAATGAGCATCTCAGCAATCTTCTTATTTACCATGGGAAAATTGTGCTTTTTTTTCTCTTCTTTCCTCTTTCTCTCTTTTTTCTCTTTTTTCAATCTCTATTTTTTATAAGAAGAATGCTTCATAGATTGCCCACTATGGTTATGCTGCAAGTTTCCACCATGATTAGGTAGGCTTAGGCTAGCGGCCTAGGCGTTTCTCTAACACATATACATAAATCCATGGACTTACAAGCTCCCCTTTTATTTCACCACCGCCGACATCCATAAACAAAAGAACCTGATATCAACTGGGTAGATATTTATAGGTGTTGAAAGCGTTCCTCGTGATAGCACAGTTCTGCTAATTCGCAACTTATAATTGCAAGCATATGCAACATAGATGACACAATGGTTCAAGTTTATTAGGGGAAAGAAAAATAAAGTGTGCCATCAAGTTTGTGAGAGCTTTAATCACTAATTTTCACATAACAAAGTGACTTTTTAATTGGAAGGAAGATAAAACAAGAATTTACTTGAAATGGTGTAGCACACCATGCATAGGCATTTATAGTGGACACTTTGGCATAACTTGGTTTCTTGGGAGTTGGATGCATAAGTTGAGATTACTCAGTACAAGTGGAGGCTAGCAAAAGACTGGGAGCGACCAACTAAGAGAGCAATAATGGTCATAATCATGCATAGCGACAAAACATTATCAACTAACGCATAAAGTGGTATCACAAGTCAAAAACTAAATGATGATAGAGGCTAAGGTGACTGGTTCATAGTCATAACATGGTGTGAGCATGTGCCAAGTCAACCCAAACAAAGCATCAAAGGAGAATACCGCAATATTATGCTTTTGTATGCTAAAACAACGCATGATTCTTTCAAGGCACACTAAGCAATCGCAATTGTTTGGAACAAGTCATGCTACAAAAATAATCACTAAGCATAATGTCAAAACAACATCTATCATGACATGATAAAGTCTAAGCCATAGTCAAAGCAAGCTCTCTTTTGTACCACTATAAGCATGAAATTTTCCACTCTTTTCCAACACCAATCAACTTATTTGAAACAACACAACGAAAACGGGGCTCCAACCAATTTATTCAAGCAAACTAAGCAAATAAAAAACAAAAACAAAAACTAAGATGCTCTAAGAACAACACAACAGTGCATGAAACAATAAAAACGAAGTGTCTAGAAAGAGACCTGAGATCTTTATTGATGAAGAAGGGGATGCCTTGGGCATCCCCAAGCTTTGACGCTTGTACCTATTGAATATTTATTGGGGTAACACGGGGTGGCATCCCCAAGCTTGATCTTTTGTCCATTCTTCATCTCATTACATCATTCTTCCCCTACACTTGAAAATTTCCTTCATACAAAACTTCACACAGTCTTCATTAGCAACATTAGTGCATTCAAAAGTAATAAACCTTTTGGGTTTAGTTCAAGACAGCAAAACTTCCTGTAACACCCTCGCCTGATAAGGCTGAGTTCATGTGTATAGTGCCAATCCCTGGATCGGTTCACTGGCACACACAGTACAAAATGATAACAAATATAACTGTGCATCATAAATACAACGAATATGATCCAGAATTTACATTATTTATTCAAGTACACAGCGGAAAACGAATACAAGGTAGATCTCCATCCTTCAAATGTGCCACAGGCGAACAATTGTTGAGTGGAGTCTCGCGACCTATGAACGATCACTCAGATACGATATAACCTGCAACATGAAACGTTGCAGCCACGAATGGTCAATACATTGAATGTATGGAAAGTAGGCTAAAGTGGTTAACAACAGATCTATCAACTACATGCTTATTTGGCCAAGTGGAGTTCAGGCTCATTTGCATAAAGCAACAGTTTTATACTAACATTGGTAACAAAGTAGTTTTCCAATACGATAAATAGGACACTCTGGTTCACTCCCAGGTGCTCCTACCCAATTATGTTCACCCAACAAGTTTTAAGTAATTAAGAAATAAGGATGAGTGAGAAATATCATAGCATCAGTATCAGGTCGCTCAAATTGTCCATAACCGGGGACTCGGCTAATCGATTAGTTTAGTTTTTTTACCCATGTGACTTGGCCAGCCCGTTTAGTTTTTTTTTTCTAATTACTTGTTTTCCTCATATCTTTTGCATACGAACTCCAAATGATATGATTCTTGTTTCTAAATTTTTCTAAAATCGAATAGATCATTATAGGATCAAAATTTTAATATTTTTACTAGTTTGGAAGAAGTGGATTCATAATCTTTATATTTTTCATTTTATTTATATCTTTATGTGTTTGTAGTTATTCCATAACTTTTTCATAATAGCTCCAAATGAGCTCAATTTTGTTCCTAAAATTTTGTAATATTAATTGGATCTCTTTAGGCTATAATTATCAATAATTTATGCCTTAGAAATAGTGGGTTTTATAAAGTCAATTTTACCTTTAGGAACATTTGGGCGAATCAACTATAGGATTTAGATACCAGGATTTGGATTTAGTTTGTGAGAACTTTGCGTGGATGTAATGAAATGCTTATGAAGGCTTCATGATTTTCATTTTGAAATCTTGCACACCAATTCTAAAATCCATAATCAATCCATGCCCATTTGCCTATATGGCTACTTATGTCTTAACAAAAGAATATAGGATTTTGAATTCAAGGTTGAGAGGATTTTCTATTCAAAAAGTTTCTTCTCTTTGAGAATTTTGAACATAGTCAAACAATCAATCAAACTTATTTATTTATTTCACATTCCAAAATTAGGAGAATTTTGGGATGTTACACTTCCAATAAGAACACAAGATACTGAAGAAATTCCTTTAAAAATCTCAATTTACCCAAAACAACTCAAAAATAAATCGATGAGAAGCAAATGCAAATAATAGTAGAAATCTGTCAAAACAGACCAACAAGTAAAAACCGATTTTTTCGAAGACCTTCCGTTGCTCAAATCAAAAAGTGTTGAACTAACGAAAGTTAGCTATCAACCTTTGGGATTTAGTCATAAAAGTACATCTCAATCCTATATATAGAGATTTTTTCACGAATTTTTATAGTGAAGCAAAAAAATCTGTTTCAGGACAACAACTTCCCCAAATCTTACTTCTCTCTCATTAGAGGTTATTCTTGGCACAAAAATCAAATAAAATATAAGTAGAGGTTATTACAGAATTAGTAACTTCCAAGACTCAAGAAAACTATTGGGTTATCTCCTAAGAAGTACTTTTCTTTAACACCTTTAAGTTAGGCAGAAGAAGCAAGAATAAAGTATTTTCAAATGAATAAGCATTTAGATCAATACTCGAAATTTCTTAAACTAAGAAAGGTTTCTCATCAAAATGACTTTTAGAGGATCCTATCTCAATACTCTTAGGTTTACTACATTTATCAAACGGATTTTCACGAATAATCCAATCAAAATTCTTTTCTAAGGCTTCATGCATTCCTACCAGTTTAAAAGGTATGTATATTTTAATTTCCTCTCTATTGGGTTTGGTTTTGTCCAAATTTTGTAATGTTCCCATAACATATACACATGAGCCTAGCATTAAAATGATCAAAGACTTTTTTAGCTTCTTTAGCAACATCATTAAATTCCATAAGCAAAGTTTCTAGAATAAAATCTCTTTTTTCATTATTCTCAATATCTTTAAGCTTAAGAAACATTACTTGCATCATGGGGTTAAGGTTAACAAACCTAGCCTCCAACATGTGAACTAAAGAAGCTGCAGCAATTTCATAATTAGGAGCAAGTTCTGCTAAGGATCTTTCCTCAATATCCTCATGTTTGCTAATATGATTAAAGAATTCTTCAATATTTTGTGTCCCAATTATGGAGCCACTACCTATTGAAAAGTCTTTCAGGGTGAACTTAGGGATCAACAAGGTGAGCTAAAACAAGGTGACAACTAGAGGAAGAACTAATTTTTTGTGTTTTTGATAAGAAAAAGCAAACCAAACGAAACTGATTTTTTTTTGTAATTTTTGGTAAAAAGAAACAAGCCAAACAAAGCAAAAGAAACTAATCAAAACAAAACAAAGTAAAGAGAATGGTTGTGAAAGACTCCCCTTGTGAAGCTGTCTTTAACTCCTAGGCAACGGCGCCAGAAAATATCTTGACGCGGCTCAATTATGGAACTTCAGTTGAGAGACCCCAAGAGGAAGGTATGATGAGCACAGTGGAAAATTTTCCCTCTGTTATGAAACCAAGGTTATCGAGCCAGTAGGAGGAAGGAAACAACTCCAAGGTGTTGCTAGCAACTTGGGATCCTGCACAATAGAAACTCAAGACTTTGCCCCAACTTACAGTGAGGTTGTCAATCTTACTTGTTTGCTGAAAATAAAGGATTAAACGTATAGTGTGGAAGGTAATGGTTGCTCGCAGAAAGTAAATAGTAACATTAGATGATGTATCATGGTAAAGATTGGACCAGGGTCCACAGTTCACTAGAGGTGTTCTCCTTAAGATAAATAATATAACATGCTGGGTAAAAAATTTACAGCGGGACAATTGACAGGACTGAGCAAGGCATAACAATGTAAATACTAGACATTCATGATTACTATGAGACTTGATTGGGCATTATAACAATATACATAGACCGCCATCCAACTGCATCTATGACTAGTAATCCACCTTAAGGTTATCATCCGAACCCCCTCCAGTATTAAGTTGCAAGCAACGGATAACTACATTAAGTATTGTGTGTAAAGTAAACAATACAATTGTTCCATGAACAAAATATTGTTGTTTTATCCCTAGTAGCAACAACACATCTATAACCTTAGATACTCCTGTCACTTCCCCAGATTTAATAGAGGCATGAACCCACTATCGAGCATAAATACTCCCTCTTGGAGTCACTAGCATCTACTTGGCCAAGATAGCTACTAGAAATGGAGAGCATGCAAGATCTCAAACAACACAGACATGATAGAATCAATAATCAATAAGACATGATAAAATCAATAATCAATCTGACATAGCAATCTCAATATCCATCGGATCCCCGCAAACACAACATGTATGATTACAAATAGAGGATCTTGATCATGAACGGAGCTCACAAGATCTAAACATGATATTACAAAGGAGGAGAAAAACCATCTAGCTGTTGTATGGACCCATAGTCCAAGGGTGAACTACTCACACATCATACCGGAGGCTGCCATGGTGATGAAGAAGGTCTCCGGGATGATCTCTCCCCTCCAGAAGGGTGTCGGGAAGAGCTTCAGATCCCCCGATCTAGGAACGATGGTGGCGGCGGCTACAAACTGTTTCGTGGAGATGTGATCATGTGGTTAGGGTTGGGTATCAGGGGCTCTTATAGGAGAAGAGGAGAGGCAATGGGCGGCTAGGGGGCCCACACCCTGCCCTAGCGTGGCCTAGGGATGGCCCGCGTCTGGGGGGTGCGACCTCCCTGTGGTGCCCCTCCGTCTCTCCTTTGTACTCTGTGTTCTCCTCGGTGAAATATTGACTTTTGCTTTCGTCCCGTCCAATTCCGAGAATATTTCCTTACTAGCTTTTCTGAAACCAAAAACATCAGAAAACAGGCAACTGGCACCGTGGCATCTTGTTAATAGGTTAGTCCCAGAAAATGTATAAAAATACCTCAAAGTCTAGACAAAGCAAAGCAAAGTTGATACTAAACAAGAATGGAACATGAAAAATTATAGATACGTTTACGACGTATCACTGTCATGGGGCCTGCTTTCGACATTGCACTTATTTATTTAGTTGATATCATGTACTTTTGTTTATGGTCGCCGACAGTGTGAAATAAGATGAGAAGTTGTAAGTCCATGGAGTATGTATATGTGTTAGAGAAACGCCTGGGTGGCTAGCCTAAGCCATGCCTAATAATGGTGGAAACTTGCAGCATAACCATAATGAGCACTCTATGAAGCATCCTCAATAAACTCATGGTAAATAAAAAGATCGCTGAGATGCTCATTGTCCGTTGCCTTATCATTTTGATATGGGATAGCTCCTGCGTCATGGGGAAAGGGGTACCCCATCGGCGGTTCTCTATGATACACATACACTTACAATGACAAGAACTTGCTTGTGACCAAAGTTGAGTAGCATGAGGTTTCAGTACTTCTAATCAAGGGGCATGAGACTTTCAACTTATGATCTGTCAAGCATATAACTTATATTGCCTCACTTTAACCTTAATCACTTCAAAATGCTTATGATAGGGGCAATGAGAGCTCAAAGGTAATAAGTACCATAATTTTTGGAAACTCTTTATGAAACTTGAAATCCCTATTTCCCTCTGTGAAGGGCCTTTCTTTTTAATTTTATGTTGAGTCTCCATCTTCTCTCTTTATGCACCAATTAAGAGATCATAGTTGTCATTCTTAGTTCAATGTGCATTGTCCCAAAACTTGTTGATTGATTCATAACTATGATATTGCTTGTTCTTAAATTATTTGTATCTAGTCACCCTTATGAACTTTGAAGGTGTCCTATGCATTTATGTTTTGCTATTCCATGAAGGACAAGCTGAATACCACTCTTGCTATGTTTTCTATATGTAAAACAAATAAATGTCTTTCAATGCATTGTTATTCATAATCTTTTGTTTGTGTTACCTTTCATGTTACAACATAGTTGCTATGTCTTATTGTTAGAAATATATATTTCACGCTCATGTTTAGAGTACTTTGATCCCAGCTATCAATGCTTTACAATACCTTGATCAAGATTGTGATAGTGCATGTCACCTCAAAAATTATTCTTTTTATCACTTGTCGTGGGAATGGTCACGGCAGATGCTGCAATCGGCAGCGAGTAGTAGAACGAGGGGCAAGGGCGGCCAGCCATCTGCGGTGCGAGATGAGGGCGGAGACACAAGGTTTTACCTAGGTTCGCCCCCGGAGGGTAAAGACATACTCCTGCTAGATTATATTATGGTGAGAGTACAAGGGCGAGCTCGACGACTAGGCGACGAGTCGCTGGGGTGTATGATGGAACGTGTCCTCTATGCGTACCCTAGGGAGGTTTATATAGGTTCACCTCGCTAGGGTTTACAGATCTACAACCGAATTAGTTAAGGATTCGGAGGGTTCTTGACCTAATCCGACTGGGCCTAGCTACGCTTCTGGGCCTCCAGCTTCCAGTCGCCTGGGTCCTTGCCAAGTCTTGATCCAGTCATCGTCCTGCAAGCCCACTCGCTGGCAGCTTGGGCCATTAGGAAACGTCCTGCTGGGTATACCACGGTTGGCATATCCCCATCATTAGTCCCCGAGGCCGTCGTTGATTCATCGTAGGTGTTAGTTGGCAGTTGGAGTATGCGGGTCCAATTCGGATGCCTAGTCGAATCGGCGGTGGACTCCCTGAATAAAATAAATAACTAGTCATTTTAGTCACAATAACGGTGACCAGTCAAATCACAGCTTGGCGAATGGGTCGGCGAGTAGTCGGGTCACGATTATGGTGATCAGGTCGACGAATCGTCAAGTCGCTGAAGACAGCGAGTCGAGTAGATCAAGTTGGACCGTCTACACTAGTCAAACTAGCCGTTGGGTAATCCAACGGTAATATCGGCATAATTACTGCGCGGTAACGGCTCCCCGAAGATGGCGGGTAACAACCGCTATATAAGGAGAGTGACGGGTGAAGGACGAACATTTCCCATACTTCCTCCGATCTCGCGCACTCCCACTCCTCCATTTCGCGCAGCGACCAGAGCGACCCAGAGCGACTCATAACCCTAGATCCTCCAATCGATGGCACCTCCGACGGAGCCGTGGGGCAGATCCAAGTGCACCGAAGTGTTGTTGAAATCGTTCGAGGAGGCGGGGGTCCTCCATGCCGAGAGATGGCGCATCCCCATGGCCGGAGAGGTGACTCCAGATCCACGGGAGGGAGAATTCATCTGCTTCACCAGCCACCTGGAACGGGGGCTTGGATTCCCCACTTCCCTCTTCTTCCGCCATTTATGCGCCTACTATGGCATCCAACTGTCAGACCTGGGACCACACATCATCGAGCAACTCGCCATCTTCGTGGCGTTTTGCGAGTGCTACCTGGGTTGCATGCCGTATTTCCCCCTATGGCTAGATATGTTCCATGGGAGGATCGGCCGCGAAGAGGCAGGCGGCCCGATGCTGGCCGCAGGCGGCCTGACCTTTCAGCTGAAGTTGAAGGCGTCCTTCTTTGATATGATGCTACCGAAGAAGGCGGCAAACGAATGGAAAAAGAGTTGGTTCTACGTGACTGAGTCGCCTCCAGCCGACGAGGTAGAGCTTCCAACGTACTCCATCGACCGGCCCGAGCCGCGTCGGCTCCAGGTCACCAAGCTCCCATTGGACCAGCAGATGGTCGTTCACAAGATGTTGCAGACGATCCGCAACCTGAAGAAGAAGGGCCTCCAGACCATCAATTTGTACAATTGCTGGTTTGGGCGGCGGCTGGTGCCTCTGGCCAGTCGCGCCCATTAGATGTACGAGTATACGGGCAAGGACGACCCGACGAAGTCCTGTCAAGCCGAGTGGAGGCTCCAGGACTACACCTTGGCTTTGAAGAAGATCACCGAGGCGGAGTATCTTGACGCGAAGGCGGGTGTTGCCCCTTACACCGCGAAACACCAAGCTCCAATAGTGAGTCCTTTATTTCTTGTGCACTTGCAGTCGCAGTTTTGCATTCGCGGTCGTGCTAATTTTGTTTTGTTGTTGAAGTTGTTCCAAGTGGTGGAAGGTTGGCTTGCACCCACAGACGACGAGAACTCAAACTCGTCCGCCGATGATGGGAGCGAGTCTTCGCCCGACAAGGGCGATGTCAGAAGTGACGGGGGCAGTGATGACAACGATGATGACGACGGTGGCGACGAGGCCGTGGAAGTCGCCGTACCCATGATCCGCAAGACCCGTAGGCAGCATCAACGCGAGCTCGAATCGGTGCCATCGAGCCAATTGCCTGAGGTCGTCGGCACGAAGGTCGAGCGGCATCGTGGGCGTACCCCGTTCGTCCTCCCATCGGTGGATGCAGTGGAGCTTCACGGCATGCTAGCTTCTGCCATCTAGGTATGTCCAGTCCCCAAGGATCGAGCCACTGAATTTTTGGTCGGGTTCTTACTGTTTTTTGGAGTCCAGTCCCTGAGTGTCGAGTCGTTGAATTTCAACAGCTTGGCACTTAGGATTTTTTCGCTGTCCAGTCCCCGAGTGGCTAGTCGCTAAATTTCAGCGGCTAGGCACTTAGGATTTTTTCGCTGTCCAGTCCCGAAGTGGCTAATCACTGAATTTCAGTGGCTAGGCACTTAGGATTTTCGTTCCTGATTCTTCCATGGTTGCGCAGGGTCTGGAGCGCGAATTGGCAGAGCAACTTTCCGTGAGGTACCGTCTGGAGAAGGAGCTCCTCATTATCAGGGAGACGAATGAGCAGCTTCGAGCGAACTACGGGTGAGTGGCTGTCGTGCCTGATGCTGGTCGTAAACCTTGTTCTTCTCGTATTCATGGTTTTGTTGATGCAGATGATAAAACGGCCGCGATGGAAAAGGCTCGTCAGGGCCTGGTCCTGG
This sequence comes from Avena sativa, assembly GCA_916181665.1. Lineage (NCBI taxonomy): Eukaryota > Viridiplantae > Streptophyta > Magnoliopsida > Poales > Poaceae > Avena > Avena sativa. The sequence continues at coordinate 229,298,662 of OV702296.1, forward strand.
CAAGTGAACTGATGGCTGCGCAGTCGTCCTTGAGCACCGCAGAGAAGCGAATCGCCGACCTAGAGCGGGAAATCCTGGAGGTGAAGGCGGAGGCAACCTCGGCGGATGGGAGGGCCAAGGAAGCCATTGCTTCTGCTGGTGAGGAGCGGAAGATGTCAGATGCACTCGTCGCCGGGCTGCAGGATGATCTCTCCGGTCTTCAAGATTTCATCACAGAGCGCTATTTCCTGTTGATTGGTGAGTTTTCTTTGGCGAGTCCCCGAGCGTGCGGGCTGCGTTATTTTGCTGGAGCCGTCCTTAATGTCTATTTGTATGTTGCAGGAAGGATTACTGATGATGCCGATGAGGCGCAGTCATATGACGCGCGGCAATGCGTCACCACTCTGGTTGATTCTGCCGCGCTGTCAGCGACCTGCATCCGGGCGTATCTGCAGGAAATCTCGCCCACGGAGGTGATCCCCAGTGACTTCATTGAGGTTTGGAGCTACTTGGAGAAGGCCCCGGCTATGGTTGAATTCATGATGCGGTCGGCCTTTTGTCGTGGTGCGGCGACTGCGCTGAGCCTTGGGCTCGCGCACTTCCCTGACGATTTCGACCTCGACAACGTCACGAGCGGGTACCCTTCATCGACGGGCGCAGTCAAGATCGCCGAAGTGCTGAAGCTGACCGAGCGGACTGCGGTGTACTCCGACCGGGTGTGGGAGATGGGCAACCTCATTCTGTACCAGGAAACGATCGTCGCCCCGAACGACCCCGAACGGGCACACCGTGACTTCAAGGTTGAGCAGCCATTCCGAGCGGCCATGGCGGGTGAACTCACGACGTACCCGTCGAACCCATGGGTTCCTTTTATCCTCCATCGCAGGAGTGGTGGCGCCTCATCGTCGAAGCCTGCATATTAGGATAGTTTGCCGATCGGTGTTAATTAGAATAGATATGTAACTGCCCTTGTAAGTGAACAAATTTTGCTGCTTGAAGGAATGCAAGGATTCTCTTGTCAGTGTTTTTTGATTTGGTTGTTGGTTGTGCGAGTCCCCAAGCACGTCCGCCCTTTCATGGGGTTAACCTTGTTTTTATGTGTGTTGTTTGAACTGTTAGTAAGTTAAGGTCGACTTGCCATGGCTTGGAAAGCCAGTCGCATGGTGACTCCAAGGGGTGCTCTGTACTTAGACGTTTACCTAGGCGCGAACGGGGTCGGGTGGCCGATTCCCGGAGCGTGGTACTTAGCGGTTCGAGTCGCATGCCTGAGGTAGGTGAGGACGGGGTGTGTTGTTTTGGCGCGTCACTCCACCTGATCCGTAGGACCAGTCGCGTGGCGAGTCCGGGACGCGCCCTCATACTTGGCGTCTTCCCTCATCGCTCATGATTGAACTGGCGTCAGTCCCCGAGCGTGGTACTTAGCCGTTCGAGTCGCTGCGCCAAGGATGTGGAGGACTGGGTTGCTGTGGGAAGCGAATGCGGTTGTCGTGGCTCGGAAAGCCAGTCGGGCGAGGCGACTCCGATGGGGCTCCGGGTTGACTTTTTTCATGGACGGTGCGAGGCCTGAAATTTTCGGTGCCCTCGTACCGCACTACTTGGCCGTGCCGGTCGCGTAACCAAGGGTTGACTTCCGCAAGTAGCATAGCGCTGTTATTACGAGTGTGAGTGGCACAAGGTACGGAGAGTGGACACAATTTGTGCGAATCGATCTTCTTTATTTCATAGCGGGTAGGAGGTACATGTCTGGAGTTCTAGGACTAGAACTTCTGTAGGTGGTTTACATTCCATGGCCGCTTGACATCGAGTTTTCCGTCGCCTCAGACATCGGTGAGGTAGTAAGCGTCGTTGCCCAGGACGCGCCCGATGGCGAATGGTCCCTCCCACGGGGGAGAGAGCTTGTGCATGCCTTTCTTTTCTTGGATAAGACGCAGTACCAGGTCGCCTTCCTGGAAGGTGCGGGTCCGTACTCGTCGGCTTTGGTAGCGGTGAAGCCCTTGCTGGTAGATGGTGGTAAGGGAGCGAGCTAGGTTGCTTTCTTCGTCGAGCTGGTCGACTCCGTCCTGGCGTGCGAGCTCGTTGTCGGCCTCCGCGTAGTTGACCACCCGAGGCGAGTCATGATCGAGGTCGGTAGGCATAACGGCCTCGGCACCGTACACCATGAAGAAGGGGGTGAATCCTGTCGACCTATTGACGGAGGTGCGGATGCCCCAAATGACGGAGGGGAGCTCTTTGACCTAGCACCCAGGAGTTCGCTCTAGTGGAACTTGTAGTCGCGGCTTTAGGCCATGGAGGATGCTCTGGTTGGCGCGTTCTGCCTGGCCGTTGGACTCCGGGTGGGCGACTGAGGAGAGGTCGAGTCGTATGTTGTGCTCCTCGCAGAATTCGTCCATGGCTCCTTTGGTGTCGTGGTATTGCCAACGAGTACGCCATGGAGGGGTCCTCACAGTGCGTGTTTAGAGACGTGGGGAAAGGCGGGCGGTTGACGGGTACGAGGTAACACAGCTTACCCAGGTTCAGATCCCACGACGGTGGCAGAATCCTACTCCTGCTATAAATCACTATAAGGGCAATACGCCGAGTTACAGAGATAGTTTGTCGTGCGAGGTTGTATGAATTGATACTAGGTTGTGCCCTAAAGGCTCCCATAGGCCCGACTTATATAGTCGCCAGATCCTAGGGTTACAGGGAAAAGTCCTAGCCGAACAGGTTACAGAGTCCTACACCGTCTATTACTAGTCTTGCGTGTCTTGTACTCTAAGGCTCCGGGTACGTCGGTGACTCCAACCATAGCCTTCCTTTATCCGGCATGGGCCTCCCTTTTGTATCCATCTAACTAGGCCGCCCAGCAGGCCATAGGCCATGCTACCAACTGTGGGCCACCCGGGTTAGCCGGATAAGAGACATGCTATGAGGATACCCATATAGCATATCCCCAACAGTAGCCCCCGGAGAACTCCGAGATCTTGCGCCGTCTTGCCTCTTCACGTGGAATGCTCCGTCTAGATGGATGTCGGCAAATCGTCAAGCAATATCTTTTAGTCCTCCCAAAGAACCCTGCAAGTTTTTCTCCATCTTCAACTTGTAAGTCGGATAAATGCTGAATCTTCCATTGTACTCTTCCATAGCCGGACTGGATCCGTCCATGCCGGAATCTTCGAAGTGACGGCTCATCTGCCTGTGTCAGCTAAGGCGACGTAGGCTTAGGTCAGCGACGCCTCGTAACTCACACATGCAGAGAATGTAATTATGTCTGATTTTCCTGCGCGAGCGATACGAACCGTTGGCGACGACGGTTGGAGACATGGCGAAATTTCCGCACACGTTCATGAACACGTTGTCTACGCGGAAACCGTCCGATCAAGCTGCACGAATATCGACATCGGAGATGATAAATAGTAACTGCGGTGGCATTTTCACCTTTTACCTCATTCTCCTCGCATCGTCTTCTTCCTCCAGCGCGTGCCTCCTCGAGCTTTCCACGAAAACTCTCGAAAAACCCTAGCCCTAATCCGCACAAGTGACCTCCGTACTCACTCCATGGCCAGCAGCAACACTTCCCCTTCCATGGCGGCGTCGAGCGAAGCTGCGGTGAAGCCGGCGAGCTCCGTCGTCGTGCCCCCAGAGGGTTTGGTCATCCCCGTCTCGGCGGTGGTCGAATCCACCAGCGGAAACCACAATCCAGCGGTGCTGGAGCCGTTGGAGGAGGAACTTGACTCGCACAAGGGCGACTGGCGTGGCTCAGACATCACCGACTGTGATATCTGTCAGATCCCAAAATTTTCCAAATTTTGAAATGTGAAAAATAAATAAACAAAATAAATAATTGTTGAAATTTAGGGTGAGAAGAAACTTTTTGATTCCAATTGGAAACATCAAAACCTATTTTGGTAAAATAAAATCCTAAAGGGATTTAAAAAGATAATCAATTAATAAAGAAAGTTTTAATAGTTGGAATCACTATTTTTGGATCTATTAATAAAAAGATTTGGTTTTCAAAAGCAAAGTGGAATTAATAAATAAGGATTATTTTATAAAGCCAAATTAAATCTTGGCCAAGCTTTTGAAATAAAATATTTCTATTTGATAAAAAGAGTAAAGGTTTATTTAAATAAAATAATAAGGATTTATTAATAGCCAATTTTATTTAAGTAAAGGATTTTCCATTTTAAATAAACACTAAAACTTTTTAAAGTATTTTAAATAAGAATTCCAAGTGTTTTATATTTTCAAATAAAACCTACTAAAAAGGTTTTGGTTTTATTTTTGATTTCAAATAGAGATTTAAAATAAATTAAACCCTATTTGAAATAAGGACTAAGGTTTATTTAATTATTAATAGATCCTAAAAGAATAAAAGAATTATTTTATTTTGGACTTTGGATTATGTTGTTAAACAGTATTAAAATCAACACAAAGTTTGGTGTTGGTTTGATTTGAATTGGAGTTTGAATTATTTTTTTGAAAATCAAAATAGAAATTCCAAATAGAAAAAGAAAAAGCTTTCAGTATAAAAAAAGTGAAACAAAACAGCCCAGCTAACAGGCCTAGCAAGCCCACTCGCAGCCCATCTCCCTCCCAGCGAATCATTTTTCACCCACGCGCGCACCCGCTGAGTCGCTGACCGCTGGCCCCATCTTCCCCTCCCTCACTCTCGCTGACAACGAACCCCACTGGCCACCTCATCATCGTCTCCACCGTGACCACGTCCCCTCGCCGTTTCTGCCATTAACTCCGGCGATGAATTCGAGTTATTGCCTGCGTTAATCTCGCCCCCAACCACGCGTACTTAAGAGCCCGCCTCTCCTCTCTCATTCCCCTCGCTCACCCCACCTTCTCTGCCCCCAGGCTGCCTGGATTTCTGCCGGCAACGCCACTGCTCCGACGAGCTTCCCCAACCGATATCGACTACACCTCGCCACGCCTCGCCTCCCACTACATGCAAACTTGCTCCACACCTCCAGGCGCATCTCCCCGTGCCGCTCGTTAGCCCGCGCGAGCACCGTAGCCTCGGCTTCGTCATCACCCGAGCGCCACCGCCGTCTGCCATCGCTCCGACGAACCCCCTGGTAAGCTCAAGACCACCCCGAACCCTCCCGTTGATGCTCCTATCATCTATGCACTCGCCTGCATATAACTGCATGCCCCGTTCGTCTTAGCTCGCTCTCAAGCCTCGCCCCGATGACCTCCAGAGACACCTGATGCCGCTGCACACTCCGGCGAGCAATCCCCTCCGTTCCTGAGTGCCTCTCGTCAAGCATACCTCACCTTGAGCTTCGCCACACCTCTGCGAGCACGATGAGCACCTCCGTTACCCCTCTTGCTTCCTGGTTCGTCGCCAATGCCACCGCCAGAGCGTGCGCCACCGCCAGCCGCCGCTAGCGCCGCCCAGAAATGGTCTGGCTGCTGTGATCCGTTCGATCTCAATCCGATGGCTAGGATAGATGCATTTAATAAAAAGGGTATGTTGGATCTGCGCCATGCGATTTAAGTGAAATCCTGTGGTCCAGAGAGGATGGTCCGCACGAAGTGGTACCGTCCAATAGAATCACGCCACGTGGATAGAGTTTTGATTTAAAACAGAAATTAGAATTAATTGGTTATGCAAACTTGTAAAATTCATAACTTTAGTTCTACACGTCCAAATTTTGCAAATTTTATATCAATGGATTCAGCAGAGCAAGTACTTTGCAACCATGCACTTTGTTTAATGTTTTGCTTCTGTAAAATTGGTTGAAATTGCAGAAACATGTGTAGGCATAATTTGAATACAAAAATTGTTCTAGATATATTTGTAATATGAAATCTTTGCAAAATGGATTGTTGTGAACCTACTGACCATAGGAACCAACTTATGGATTTAAAAATTTATTTTGTGAAGATAAGGAATGAACATTTGAATTAGCTCATTTCTAGTCAAATAAAAATATTGTTTATGATTTAGAAATTATTTTTGTGTGAAACCTTTGGGAAATGATTTGATTCAAACCTTCTGACCCTAAACACCAAGTTTTGTGATTTAAGAACATATTTGATGAACCATATAAATTTATTACTTATCTAAAAGATATTTTCAAACTACATAAAATATCACCTTATCATAATATTGGTTTATGAGATGAAACCTTTTGCAAATGGTTTTACCACTTTAGTAAATGACCACTACGAGCTTTAAAATGTTTAGAACCTAATAGAAACCACTTTTCTAAATAAAACTATCTTTTGCATGCTTGCATGCATTACCTTGTTTCTATTATTTTATGTGTGATAAATTGTTTGAATGTTGTTTTGAAAATGTCTTTGCTTGATTGAATTGTAGTGAATTTAGAAGAGTGTGATATTTGCAAGATCAAAAAGTGAACCAACATTCTCTACTAAAAAGGCAAGTGACACTATCATTAATATCCTACTATTTTCATTACACTTAGTGGATTTTGTAACATGCATGGAAATGACTACTATATTTTATGCTATGCTAAAACCTAATAGATACCCTTATATTTTAGTTAGTGAAAACATTGTAGTTGTAGTATGCTTAGCCCTGCTATATATTTGGGATGGGATACATGAGATGATTATATGAAGAGTTGAAAAGATATATGTTTTATATAATAAAACAAGTACTCAATGAACCACCTGGGTGGACAAGGATACTCAAGTTTTGGACAAGGTGACAACAAAGGGAACCATGTTTATATGGCTATCTTTTTGTATGTGCACTAGAAGAAAACCACCCAGGGACTTAGAGATTGAACATGTTTCTCGTACAGTGGCTTCCGTGTACAGCCACATGCTAAATGGGCTCTGGCTTAGTCAACTACATAGTGGAAGACCCATGCATTGGCATCTTCAGGTTAACTAGAATTGTGTAAGGGAATTTATCCCTATATTGGTGCCTGGTTGACAAGCTAGCATTGTGTATTGGGAGTTTTCCTATGGAAAGACTTTGTCACATTCTCGATCTGCCAGTACTCCATTTTGGTGAGTACTTATCCAGCAGCCACTGGTGGCATCAAGACGAGATTGTGTCATGTGGGTAAAGTGTACAACTTCTGTAGAAGATCAAAAATTCTAAGTACTTAGCCGTGTCCCCGGTTACGGACAACTCTGAGCAACTAAGGCCTAAAGCTACGGAAGATCTCGACATTCCAATTTCTCAAAGTAAAACTTGATGGTGTCAACAAGGGATTTTGAAGCACTTGGAGTTTTCCAAGGAGTTCAGAAAGATTTTCAAAAGATCAGAACTATTTTGAAAAGAAAGGACAAAACTATATTGCTTTCTGCAAATGAGCCTAAACCCAACTTAGCCAAATATGCATGTAATGATAGGATCCACTTATTTCTACATACTAGTGAAACTTGCCAATACAATTCAAATGTATTGACCCTTGTGGCTGCAACTTATTATGTTGCAGGTTTGTTTGATGTTAGTGAAGTATGTTGAATAGGATTATAAGTCTACAACCAACATGATTGCCTGTGGCACTTTGAAGATGAAGGACTCCATGATTTATAGATATTCTGCTGCAATGTAATGTGATAGCCAAATGAGCTATGTAAGATGTAATGAATTATTTTATTCCTGGTTATAAAGTCGTATTATGACCTTTGTTTCTTGATATTACATCTTTACTGTGGATGCTAGCTATTGATCCAGGAACTAGCATTACAATCATAGGGATCCTTTTCCTTTATAAAGGAGGGATCTTACAGATGATATCAGAGCACTGTGTTGCCTGTAGGATTGTAACCCTAGGATTGGACAAAACCCCTTAGAAAATTAGGAGTTGAATTTGTTCCAAAAACTTATTTACAAACAATCTTGTAAACTCTTTCCTCAACAATTTTGGTTTTGATTCTACATCTCTTCCTTTTCAACTTGATGGACAAAGACATGACCAATGACTTCCACTTTAGTTCCACCAAGGATTTCAACTTAGACATCACTAAGGACTACAAGTGAAAAACCAAGAGACATTAGATTGCCCACCAAAACATTGATATCATGTTAGTGTATGGATCATATTGACCTATGAGGTATGACTATACTAAGTTATTTATTTTAAGAAAAACTTGTTGTTTCCTTCAAATCATGAGTTAAGCTCATAAGTTGTTAAGTGGATAGTTGCTTGTTGATTGATTGATGGTTTGATTGAACTTGGTTGTTTGACTTGTGTGTTAGAACTTCCTTATGCCTATCTGTCATTACTCATCCCTATCAAACCAACAGATGCCTCCCCGTCGTGCCAACCCCAACCAAAACAACAACAATATCACCCCTGAGATGCAGTAGATGATGATAGCTCAGACACAGCTGATGCAGGAGATGACCACGTTCATACAGAATCAGAACAACAACAACAACAACAACAACAACAACAACAACAACAACAACGACAACAACAATCAGAATAATCCTCCAGCTCATGACATGCTCACCAGGTTTCTGAAACTTAGACCTGCAAGGTTCTCTGGAACAACTGATCTAATGGAAGCCAATGAATGGTTACGTTCGGTGAATAAGGACTTAGTGACTGTTGGCTGCACCGATGAAGAAAAAGTTAGGTTTGCAGCATTCCTACTTGAAGGACCAGCAGCAACATGGTGGGACAACTTTCAGATCACCACTCCCCTTGAGGATGTGACTTGGGCTATTTTTGAGGACGGTTTCCGTACAGCTCACATCTCATCTGGAGTGATGCACTTGAAGAAAAAGGAATTCCACAATCTGAAACAACGTCACCTCAGTGTGGCTGAGTACATTGAAGAATTCAACAATCTGGCACGCTATGCACCGGATGAAGTTGATACAGATGCTAAGAGGAAGGAGAAATTCCTCGAAGGACTTAATGATGAGTTGAACCTGCAGCTAGCTGTTGCCTATGTCCCAACTTATCAATCACTCTGTGACAAAGCCACCATTTTGGAAAACAAGATGAATCAAGTTGAGAATAGAAAGAGGAAGCATAAGCTCAAGTATCACTCTGGATCATCAAAAAATAAGCCTTCATTCAAAAAGAGCAATGAAGATTTTGGACCACATCAGTATCACCACAACAACAATGGAAGTGATAATAATGAAAATGATACTGACAATGGAGATGACCTTGGTCAGAACCAACATGACACTTTCAGGAAGAAAGACATTAGCCAGTTGCAGTGCTATAATTGTAAGGAACTTGGACACTATGCATCAGACTGTCCTGAGAAGAAAAAGAAAAAAAGATGCTAGAAACTCCAATGGAAATGACTCCAATGTGACCCAGAAAGGACATGTGAACCACATTGACATGGATGGGAACTTTGAAGAGATAGAAGAAGTGGATGTCAGGAACTAGTTAATTCAGAAGAGTCAAATAAGGATTCCTTGTCTGGATATTAAGTGTTGAACCCATAGTCAAGTGAACCATCAATGTAACCCTATGAGACTTTCTTTTAAGGATGGTAGTACCCTAGTTGTCTTCAAGCCAACTTGTAACCCTAGCCTTCCCAAATCTCGGGACGAGATTTCTTTTAAGGGTGGTAGGCTGTCACATCCCAAATTTTTCCAAATTTTGAAATGTGAAAAATAAATAAACAAAATAAATAATTGTTGAAATTTAGGGTGAGAAGAAACTTTTTGATTCCAATTGGAAACATCAAAACCTATTTTGGTCAAATAAAATCCTAAATGGATTTAAAAAGATAATCAATTAATAAAGAAAGTTTTAATAGTTGGAATCACTATTTTTGGATCTGTTAATAAAAAGATTTGGTTTTCAAAAGCAAAGTGGAATTAATAAATAAGGATTATTTTATAGAGCCAAATTAAATCTTGGCCAAGCTTTGAAATAAAATATTTCTATTTGATAAAAAAAGTAAATGTTTATTTAAATAAAATAATAAGGATTTATTAATATCCAATTTTATTTAAGTAAAGGGTTTTCCATTTCAAATAAACACTAAAACTTGTTAAAGTATTTTAAATAAGAATTCCAAGTGTTTTATATTTTCAAATAAAACCTACTGAAAAGGTTTTGGTTTTATTTTTGATTTCAAATAGAGATTTAAAATAAATTAAACCCTATTTGAAATAAAGACTAAGGTTTATTTATTTAATTATTAATAGATCCTAAAAGAATAAAAGAATTATTTTATTTTGGACTTTGGATTATGTTGTTAAATAGTATTAAAATCAACACAAAGTTTGGTGGTGGTTTGATTTGAATAGGAGTTTGAATTATTTGTTTGAAAATCAAAACAGAAATTCCAAATAGAAAAAGAAAAAGCTTTCAGTATAAAAAAGTGAAACAAAACAGCCCAGCTAACAGGCCCAGCAAGCCCACTCGCAGCCAATCTTCCCCCCCCCCCCCAGCGAATATTTTTTCACCCACGCGCGCACCCGCTGAGTCGCTGACCGCTGGCCCCATCTTCCCCTCCCTCACTCTCGCTGACAACGGACCCCACTAGCCACCTCATCATCGTCTCCACCGCGACCACGTCCCCTTGCCGTTTCTGCCATTAACTCCGGCGATGAATTCGAGTTATTGCCTGCGTTAATCTCGCCCCCGACCACGCGTACTTAAGCGCCTGCCTCTCCTCTCTCATTCCCCTCGCTCACCCCACCTTCTCTGCCCCCATGCTGCCTGGATTTCTACCGACAACACCACTGCTCCGACGAGCTTCCCCAACCGATTCCGGCCACACCTCGCTGCGCCTCGCCTCCCACTGCACGCAGACTTGCTCCCTACCTCCTGGCGCATCTCCCTGTGCCGCTCGTTAGCCCGCGCGAGCACCGTAGCCTCGGCTTCGTCATCACCCGAGCGCCACCGCCGTCTGCCATCGCTCCGACGAACCCCCTGGTAAGCTCAAGACCACCCCGAACCCTCCCGTTGATGCTCCTATCATCTACGCACTCGCCTGCATATAACTGCATGCCCCGTTCGTCTTAGCTCGCTCTCAAGCCTCGCCCCGATGACCTCCAGAGACACCTGATGCCGCTGCACACTCCGGCGAGCAATCCCCTCCGTTCCTGAGTGCCCCTCGTCAAGCAGACCTCACCTTGAGCTTCGCCACACCTATGCGAGCACGGTGAGCACCTCCGTTACCCCTCTTGCTTCCTGGTTCGTCGCCAATGCCACCGCCAGAGCGTGCGCCACCGCCAGCCGCCGCTAGCGCCGCCCAGAAATGGTCTGGCTGATGTGATCCGTTGGATCTCAATCCGATGGCTAGGATAGATGCATTTAATCGAAAGGGTATGTTGGATCTGCGCCGTGCGATTTAAGTGAAATCCTGCGGTCTAGAGAGGCTGGTCCGCACGAAGCGGTACTGTCCAATAGAATCACGCCACGTGGATAGAGTTTTGATTTAAAATAGAAATTAGAATCTATTGATTATGCAAACTTGTAAAATTCATAACTTTAGTTCTACACGTCCAAATTTTGCAAATTTTATATCAAAGGATTCAGAAGAGCAAGTACTTTGCAACCATGCACTTTGTTTAATGTTTTGCTTCTGTAAAATTGGTTGAAATTGCAGAAACATGTGTAGGCATAATTTGAATACAAAAATTGTTCTAGATATATTTGTAATATGAAATCTTTGCAAAATGGATTGTTGTGAACCTACTGACCATAGGAACCAACTTATGGACTTAAAAATGTATTTTGTGAAGATAAGGAATGAATATTTGAATTAGCTCATTTCTAGTCAAATAAAAATATTGTTTATGATTTAGAAATGATTTTTGTGTGAAACCTTTGGGAAATGATTTAATTCAAACCTTCTAACCCTAAACACCAAGTTTTGTGATTTAAGAACATATTTGATGAACCATATAAATTTATTACTTATCTAAAAGATATTTTCAAACTACATAAAATATCACCTTATCATAATATTGGTTTATGAGATGAAACCTTTTGCAAATGGTTTTACCACTTTAGTAAATGACCACTATGACCTTTAAAATGTTTAGAACCTAATAGAAACCACTTTTCTAAATAAAACTATCTTTTGCATGCTTGCATGCATTACCTTGTTTCTATTATTTTATGTGTGATAAATTGTTTGAATGTTGTTTTGAAAATGTCTTTGCTTGATTGAATTGTAGTGAATTTAGAAGAGTGTGATATTTGCAAGATCAAAAAGTGAACCAACATTCTCTACTAAAAAGGCAAGTGACACTATCATTAATGTCCTACTATTTTCATTACACTTAGTGGATTTTTGTAACATGCATGGAAAGGACTACTATATTTTATGCTATGCTAAAACCTAATAGATACCCTTATATTTTAGTTAGTGAAAACATTGTAGTTGTAGTATGCTTAGCCCTGCTATATATTTGGGATGGGATACATGAGATGATTATATGAAGAGTTGAAAAGATATATGTTTTATATAATAAAACAAGTACTCAATGAACCACCTGGGTGGACAAGGATACTCAAGTTTTGGACAAGGTGACAACAAAGGGAACCATGTTTATATGGCTATCTTTTTGTATGTGCACTAGAAGAAAACCACCCAGGGACTTAGAGATTGAACATGTTTCTCGTACAGTGGCTTCCGTGTACAGCCACATGCTAAATGGGCTCTGGCTTAGTCAACTACATAGTGGAAGACCCATGCATTGGCATCTTCAGGTTAACTAGAATTGTGTAAGGGAATTTATACCTACATTGGTGCCTGGTTGACAAGCTAGCATTGTGTATTGGGAGTTTTCCTATGGAAAGACTTTGTCACATTCTCGATCTGCCAGTACTCCATTTTGGTGAGTACTTATCCAGCAGCCACTGGTGGCATCAAGACGAGATTGTGTCATGTGGGTAAAGTGTACAACTTCTGTAGAAGATCAAAAATTCTAAGTACTTAGCCGTGTCCCCGGTTACGGACAACTCTGAGCAACTAAGGCCTAAAGCTACGGAAGATCTCGACATTCCAATTTCTCAAAGTAAAACTTGATGGTGTCAACAAGGGATTTTGAAGCACTTGGAGTTTTCCAAGGAGTTCAGAAAGATTTTCAAAAGATCAGAACTATTTTGAAAATATAGGACAAAACTATATTGCTTTCTACAAATGAGCCTAAACCCTACTTAGCCAAATATGCATGTAATGATAGGATCCAATTATTTCTACATAGTAGTGAAACTTGCCAATACAATTCAAATGAATTGACCCTTGTGGCTGCAACTTATTATGTTGCGGGTTTGTTTGATGTTAGTGAAGTGTGTTGAATAGGATTACAAGTCTACAACCAACATGATTGCCTGTGGCAGTTTGAAGATGAAGGACTTCATGCTTTATAGATATTCTGCTGCAATGTAATGTGATAGCCAAATGAGCTATGTAAGATGTAATGAATTATTTTATTCCTGGTTATAAAGTTGTATTATGACCTTTGTTTTTTGATATTACATCTTTACTGTGGATGCTAGCTATTGATCCAGGGACTAGCATTGCAATCACAGGGATCCTTTTCCTTTATAAAGGAGGGATCTTACAATATCCAAGAGCTGATCGCCAAAGGCTATCTTCCTGCGACGGAGGGGCTCGCCTGGCAGGTGGCGCCGGCCAGCGAGGTGACACCTTCTCCCCAAGACGGAGAAAAGGTGTACCTCAAAGCGCAGCTGGTATGCGGTGTCTCCCTGCCCATCTCTAACTTCTTTCTCTCCGTCTTGAATCACTATAGAGTCCAGCCCCAGAACCTCTCCCCCAATAGCATCTTAGCACTTAGCAACTATGCGGCGCTCTGCGAGGTTTACTTAGGGATAAGGCCTAGGCTAGACCTCTTCGTGTACTTCTTACCGTCAAACGTGAAGCCGGAGCTAGCAAGGACAAACTTAGGAATTGTGGCACCATAAGCTTCAAGATCCGTCCTGGCCGGCGGTTCCCCGATATCGTCGGCCATGAGTCCTGCAAGAATTGGTAGCGTACCTACTTCTACGGCCCAGATATCCCTCAGGTTAACCGAGAAGTAATGTACCCGGACTTCGTTGATGGAGCCGCCGCTGAATCTTTGTCATGGAGATCCCAGGCCTCCCTTCCCTCCGACCTCGACGCTTCCCGCGCTATAAGGCGGATAGAGTGGCTTGTAGACACGGGTTTGACCGGTTTGGACCTAGCCATGTGCTGGTTCATCAGGCGAATCCAACCTCTGCAGCACCGCGTGAAGCTCATGCATGAGTATACCAGCGACAGAAGGGATAGCCTCCGCATCTCCGTGGACAATTTCTCGAGTGACTCCATCAAGCTCTGTCTTAAGGACATCGTCAAGGTGAAGGACAAGAATCATGGCTTCGCCATCACCTACAACATGTTCGTAGACGACAAGTGCCCAAAGGTAACTGTATATTTTCTGTGTATGACATATACTCAAGTTCTTCCGTCTAACAACTGCCATCTCATCTAACACGATGGTTCTTCACTTAACAGCTTTGCGACATAAATGAGGACAGCATGGCTCCCAAAATCTATGGAACAAATATGAAGGAACTCACCGTCGTGTCCGACGACGATGCTGCGGCGGCGTGAAAGCGGAAGAGATCCACCTCTAACGCTGCCGACGGAAGCAAGAAGAAGAAGACGGAGGGTGGAGCCTCCAAAAAGACTACCGCCGCCCTGGAGACAGAGAAAAAAAAGCCATCGAGATCCCTTTTGCCAAAGCACCCCCACTTGTGTAAGCTTCTTTTCTTCCAAAATTGTCTATTTATCCGTATTCCTCCTGTACTTATGCATTTTGAACGTTTCAGGAAGAAAGCCACGACCAGCTTGAAGAAGACCTCCAAATCATTGGGGGCTTCTAAAACCGTGAAGGACATGCTGCATCGCGACGCATCTCCCGCCATCGCCCCTACCACTCCCTCCGTCAAGCCCTCGTCTGCTCCGACAAGTTCACAAGCTAAGGAGGCATCTGGCTCTTCCGCCATGGAAGTGGACTCAGGTGCCTCTACCGAGGTCGCTATTGTCGGTGAATAGGCGACGCAGGAGAGTACCACCCAACAAATGGCTGAAGCTCCGGCTAAGGATGCCATCGGTGGCGGTAAGGCGGTGGTGGAAGCTGGTACTTCTATCAAAGGCGGCGCCCTTGCTCCCCAGAAACCTTTTGAGTTCCCGAAGATAGTCTACCCGGCACTTACGCCGAGTAGCACAACTCTGGTTCCTGGTGCAACACCGACATCTCCGACGTGCGGTCTTGAGGAGCTTCTCCGACAAGCAGACATCTTGCAAGGAAACAGCATCTCCTTTGGCAAGCTGCTGGCCGAGAGCGCTACCAATCTCAATATCATTGCACTTGTAAGTTTTATTTGCCTTTTGCATTTTATATGAGTATCCCACTTTAGCCCCCGAGGATGTAGACGGAAAACCATAGGTATTTGCGTCTAGATTCTCTAAGAGTGACTAAGCTAGAAAACTTCTCCCTGTAGCCCCAAGCATTTAGATGGAATAAATTATTTCGACTAGATGCTTTAAGAGTAGCATACGCAATGTTTATAAATTTCAATACTGTAGCTCCCAAGCCTCTAGTTGTAACTGAATTAGTTCCGACTAGATGCTTAAAGAAAAGCTAAGCATATATCCTGAGTTAAAAACTTTATACTGTAGCCCCCAAGGTTCTAGTTGTAACTGAATTAGTTCCGACTAGATGCTTAAAGAAAAGCTAAGCATATTGTTAAGTCAAAAACTCTCACTGTAGCCCTCGAGCGTCTAGGTGGAAAATTTTCGGCTAGAGGCTCCAAGTAGACCAAACAACGTTTAACTTTTTTCCCTTGTTTCCACATAACGAGAATGCTCGGAGGGGCATGGACAATGATAAGTACCAGAAGATGCGCGCAGACCTTAAAGCCGAAAAGGGTAAAACTGCCTTTTTGAAGGAACAGATCATCAAGAACAAGCGTCTGTTTTCTTTTTTGCATTTTGTCTTGGTTTTGGGCTCATATTCTCCGAGTACTCATTGTGTACTTTGATTTCTCCAACTTTTGCAGAACATGTTGCCAAGGCCAAGGACATTGTCGAGCAATCCAAGCACATTCAGAAGCTGGATAGCGAGAACAAGATCCTTAAGGAGGAGAGGAAAGACATGCTGAAAATGCATGAGGAGTCAATGAAGGCCCTGCAGGACTCCGCCACCGAGGAAATCAATCGCTTGAAGGAGGAGATTGCGATCTTAAAAGATCAGAAGCAAGCTGCCGAAGAGCAGAATCAACGCCATAGCGAGGCGTATAAGCTCCTCCAACAAGAGAAAGAATCCTTGGCAGACACCCTCTGGCAAGCTAAGGCCAGCATCTTTAGTAACTTTTCTCCGCCTTGGGTTTCTGCAGTCTGGATACTCTGGATTGTTGAACTCATGTACCCCTTGTCGGATTTTGCAGCTCCTATGGGTTCGACCCGTTCGCCTCCTCCGGCCAAGAACTCGGAGATCCTGCGCCGAGCCCCCGAGCGTATGACAAGCTGGAAAGCTTCATGTGCACGGGCTGGTGCAAGGATGGCGCTGTCAATGGTAAAGGCACACTATGAAGATGCCCACATCGACACGGTGACCTCTGGGATTCCCGACGTGGCTGACGATGGCAAGGCTATTAATCATGATTCCATCTTGTTGTCACTCGCGGGCTATGACACCAGAGTCGCTGAGTTGGTTGACGCCAATGTCTTCGTGCCCAGGAATACCATCGATGACGGCGACCAAAGCTCCTCTGAGTCTATTCACACAGCCGACTTCGAGGGTGGCTCTCCTGCTGCTGATGACGCTGTGTCCAAGTCGCCTGCGTTAAAGGAATGAAGAACAACTTTGTAATATTTGTCACCTTTGGTGCATATGCGGAAAAAACTTATGTATGTAATCTTTAAGGTGGAAAACTATGGTTGTTATTTCCTGCTACTTAAGAACTAACTTCTAGCATGTGTATATTTTTAAGCAAGTGCTGGCTTATCCATTACTTTGGTTCTTATGCTTGACTTTTCGTGAGTCGGAACACTCGTTGTCAGAACCATGCGCTCAGGTGATGATGCCCAATGGCACCGTCAATAACCTAAGCACAAAATCGCCGATAATAATTACCGAAAGTCACTACTCCAGAATCCACATAAAAACGACAAAGAATGTGTAGACCAGAAAACTTAAGCTAACGCCTGTAGGCAGAATTTTCACAAGTGCAATCGCAAAACTTGTGCATAAAGTGCGACGACCCAGCATACCACTTCATGATGTAGTACACTATAGCCTTAGACATAACACCCATGAAACACCGTTCACTAGTATTACATCCCTCAGAGTGGTACAACAGAAACACAGCAGGTCCAAGACATGACTATAGGTTACAACTCAACTCTTTACACAATATCCAAAGAACACTCTAGGTCAAAGAGAGAGAAAGAAACTTCTTACAAAGAAGAATTAGAAATAAACAACTCAAAAATTATAATACTATTAAGACTAATATCTTAACTAATGGTCTGGCATTGCTGCTATTGCAATACACTATAGAAATAGGTTCTATGGCTAGAGATTCTATTCTTAACTAATCAGCAACTTCGTCTTCACTTGAGCTGATGTATATGTTGACTTTCTTGACTTCATTGAAGAGCTTTAGCTTTTGATGATGATTCCTGGAGCATGGCTTGATGTAGTCATTGTCTGTACTGGCTTTAGAACCTAGAAAGGGTTAAGAAGATACTTTGAGTACGAGCGTACTCAACAAGTCCACTAGAAAAGGAGTGTTTGATGCACTATAACTACAGCCACAGAGCATAGGTCATAGGCAATGCAAGTTTTCTTAAACATTTCTTCAAAGGTTGCTTTTATTCTGAAAAGCTATGTCCGTCAGCCTTCGCGGGTTTATAAGAACCTTCATGGGGTTCCTTTCCCGCCGCGTTCGCAGCTCCTTCCCGGAACAGGGAGTAACAAGTTACAGTTCTTACACTCTGCAGAGGTGCGTCACTTTACCCATGAGAGACCTTAGGTTTTGTTGCACGGCCGGGAGTATGTCCCTGTTCAAACTTCCTTGGTTTGAGGCCCAACCTAAGATCCAAGCCAATCACTGCCTTCTCCGTGACCCCGCATGTCTCCTTGGTGTACACCATGCCCACCTTTTGAATTACGACAATGGTTTGTACAGACCGTTCAGATGCCGGAACTATCGTGGGACGTTGAGGTCTCCCACCCATATGCTGCATATCCTCTACGAATTACCATATAATATGCACGCTACGAGTGATAACAGCCACGACCTGCCCATCCAACTCCATGCGAGAGGGAAAAGATACAGCTGACTTCTCCGTCCCATTCCAAATATCATGGTCAACGCGTAATATACGGCGCAAGAATCACTGGCGACATTGGTTGTTAAGTCCTAGAGAATATGTTCCTTTACCACCGGAACTCTTATAGTAGGTTATTACCTCATGATAAATAACTTATAATCATATTATTATGAAAATAGTGTTTTCTGACCTTTTTCAAATGCAGGTGATGACAACACTGGATTTGTAAAATACTTTACAGAAAATAATCAGAGGACATGAGCAAGTGTGAACTTGCCTTTTGTGATTGCAAGATTATGCAATCACGGTCTTCAGGACAATATAAGATCCAATATCTGGAATCAACATCATTGGTCCGATAAGGACTAATGTTTAAAGAAGCAATATGCAGTTATGCATAAGTAATGCTATGCATTTTTGTAAAACTCCCAAATTGAATCCCCAATACTTTGAGTGGAGTGAATTTAAGTGATTCTTTTCAGAGTTGGTTTATCTTCAAATTTTACTTTACAAGTAGTGACCTTTATAAAGAACCTAGGTGTTAATAATCCAAAATATGTAAGTAAAGTATAAGATGATGTGATTATGGTGAATTGCCATGTGGTGACTATGATAAAAGTCCTTGGAATTGAGTTGTTAAGAGTTGAAGAACTTATTATAAGATTGTTATTTGAAGTGGCAAAAAGAATAACATTTGAAGAAAACATTTACTTTATAATGTTTAAGTAATTTTCATTGTTAATAAAATGTGATCAATGCCTTCTGGTATTTGATTGATTAGTTTGGACTTGAGATGCATTATGTCTTAATTGAAATAGACCAAAGTTAACTATAAAAACATAAGTAGTGTATTAGACTTGATGTTTATAAGCTTTTAGACTAAAATTAACATTAAAAAGGTAAGTAAACGTAAGATGTAATATGTTTTAATTATTCGCAAGTTTTAGATTTATGATAGGTATAACTATGGTGTGGAATTATTCACTTTCTATTTAAGTGAATGATTAGATTAATTTTTTTACTATTATGAAAGGAATATGTATTTATTTAATGGAATCATAATTAGATGGTCTTAGTAATTTCTTAGAATTTAAAGTTATGTTAATAGTGGTTGAGATATAATGATTATTCACCATATTATATAAATGGGTGATACCCAATGTTTATTTAAAAGGATTCTTAATAAGATTTTTAAAAGAATATTTTAAAGCTAAAAGTTATACATAAGTTTGATTATGAATACAAGTGATGGTTTTGAAATTAGTACTAAGACACTAATTGCTCAAGGTTTTATAATAATTGTGATTATTTCTTACTTAACAATTGTTTTAAGGAATTCACAAAATAGGTATTAGATAAGGATTTATTATTTAAAATATTAAAGACTTTCCTAATAATATATTTAATATTTTTCTAGTGTAATATATTTATTCAAGACCTTAAAAATGAATTTTTATTTATTTTTAAGTATTATCTTTATTTTTATAAAATTTATTAAATAATTAAGTGTCTTTAAATATTTGCTTTATGTTTTATTTGTAAAACTCTAAGTGAGTATTTTTAAAAAATAATAGAGTTATTTTGATACATCAAAATGATTTTTATTTAATTTTAGTGTTTTTGTTTTATTTCATAAAATTTTATTTAAAATTTAATGGTGTTAATAATTATTTTACTTTAAATTTATCTTAAACACTTAAAATTATATTTTTGTTAGGTAGATATTATTTTTGTGGTCATTTTGATATGTCATATTTATTTTTAGGATTTTTCTATAATTTTCTTTAGCTAAAAAATGTTTGGAGGTTATTTTAATAATTCATTCATTATTTTATTTCTAAACCTAATTAACTTGGGCCGTTTGGTTGGGTACGTGGGCTGGCCTGGCCCAACTGGATCGGGCCTGGGGTCACTTTGACCCCCGACCCACTCTCTCTCCCTCACCCAACACACGCGAGAACGCACGCAGGCACAATACCTTATCCTGTTCCTCTGCTTCTCACACGCACGCACTGACCCGCCGCCGCCGATGCCATCCCTTCCATCACCGGCCATATCTAGCGTTGCGGGTCTTTGCCGCTTGCTAGGATGGATGGCCCGAGTCTCCTTCATCGGTTCCCTGCTACCTTGATGCTGCACTGCACGACCCCTAGCTCACGGCTAACCCTAGCCGTGCATGTCGGGTGTGCCGGTGCCACAACAGCTCTTCTTCGATTACCGCGCCTCCTCTACCTCGCCATGATCAGCGATGCCCTGCTGCGTCACCCCCCATCCACGACCACTACCTTCCATAGTCACCAGGGTTGGTGTTAGGGTTTCAGTGATCTCCTTTACTGTATACTTGTGATGGCCTGATGGTGGTTCGGGGTGATTTGGTGATGTGTTAGTGGTGGTCGGTCGGTGGTGAAGCTGGGGTTCTTCCTCTTCTATTCTGATGCCGGTGGAACGGCAGTAGATTCAACCCCGACGTCAGAACTACGGGGCCATTGATGTGGTGTTGAAGGTTTCTTCAGGTTGGCATTATTTTGACCGTGCTGGCACTGCCCCTTTGAGGTCATTGTCGACTCCCCGGTACGCCTTTTTCTACCCCTCCTTCTTCTCTCTTTTGTAGTGAGGTATGAAAATTGCCCCATTTTTTGTTTAGGTTCTAATCCATGGAATATACCATCATTGCTTGATTTGTCTAGCTTTGATGATTACACAATTGATTTAGGATTAGCTAGCATTGTTCTAGTTGTTCTTTTGATAATGGTTATGTTGAATGATAGTGTCAATTTCTTGTATGGTGGTGTGTTAGTTATCAGTATACTTAGGACTTGCCTGGAATATGAGGGATATTACTAAGTACTATGCTGCTGTTTACATTGGTATCTGTAGTTACAGTGTCAAAATTTATAAGGGTGAACATTTCATTTGCTTAATTGCTTCTTGTGAAAACGGTATGATCCCAGACTAGTCTCCACACATGATGCTTTTTAAATAATAAGAAGAGTCTACCTTTGTTTGACTAAACAACCAAGTATGTTTAAAACATATTGGTGCTAGCTCCTATTCTTTTAAGATAGAGAATGCATATTATTTTCTTTGTGCAAAAGTGAATATGATAAGTAGGAGCATGTATATGGTTGTTATTTGGACATATACTGATGGTAGTGATAAGATGGTACTAGTCCAGATAGATAAGTAGTGCATGGATAGCCATTGATTATTTACATATGGTATATCTTTTTATTTTGTCATGAAATATCTGTATATATACTTAGCTAAATCTTTGTTTCAGTTCTATGATTAGTGCTTCTTTGGCTCAATGTGATCTCGAGCCATTCTTACTTGTAAAACAAAATGGTATTTATAATAATATTTTTGTTGAGGAATGATTCCTAACTAACTAGCTAGGAAAATAATTTGAACACTTCTATGGTTGCTTGCAGATGGTTTTGAATGAACCAATGATGATTTGGTTATGCATACGTATGCACTTGGGCCTGGGGTGATGCTTCTATTGAGTGTGCACAATGGTGATGCATAACACATGATTTGCTACTGAAACTTGATTGCTTACTAGAGATCATTTTTAGATGATTTGTGGCTAAAGATTCTTTGGGAATACCCCTGGCCTGTGATGCAAAGGCTAAGGCACAAAGCTTAAATAAGAACATATACTTACTTTGTGGCTTCAATTCTCTATGAGGAACTTTGCATGGCATTTCCATGCAAAACTGAGAGAAGCAATCCTCTTATCTTCCTAGACATGTTCTAGTTGCAGGGTAATTGGATTTGGTTGTTACACTTCTCTTTTTCTTAACCCTCAAAGATGTCTTTTCAAAATTGAATAAGAACAGATGCTACAAAATCTAGCTATATTCCCATCTACCTTATTGTTTGTAGTGTTGACAGATGAGGTGGTGCTGGAGGCTTGTCCTTGTGATGGATCTTGATCAGTTGCTACTGTACCTTGATATCCTGCTCACCTCTCCTTTTACTACATCATCCACTACAGCACCCATAGCCTGGCCTTCTCCACTTTGTCCTTGCCATTGGATGGCTTCTTGTAGCAACCATGGTGTAAGTGATGTGGTGGTGATCTGGCTAATATCTTGGTTGATGGGATGGGGATGAGTTGATGTGAATCTGATGAGAGCTAATGATAAGATGGTTTCTTGCTGTTCTGAGTGTTGTAGCTAGTGTTTAGCAGAGTATCCTCACTCTTCTTCGACTGATACTTATCCCATGTCCTGATTGCTTCCTGTGTTGACAGCACCACATACCTGTATGTATGTGTGAGCTGCTTGCACTGTTCTAGATCAGTGCAAGGCAAAAAATATCTTACTTCCACTCTTCTACTTTTCTGGTGAAACTTGCCCCATAAATTACTGCCAATGAGGTTGTACTGAGGCTACACATCTAATAAGAATAGATGCTTTATTTGGTAAAACTTGCCCCTTTGATTAAAAGCTCAATGATGTGTCCAACAGTGCATTTCACTGTCAGATTGAGGGCAATTTTAATACTAACACTTCCTGTTATATTTTATTTTGTCTTGTTTTCTTGAAGGTACAAAAGAAGATGAGCAGATACCAAAAGTTTAGTTTAGGAAATATAGTTTAGAACTCTCCCTTTCATTATTTTTGTAATTTCCTCTTTCTTTTGTGAAATATAGAATATTGTAATATTGACTAATGATATTTTTCTATTAAGGTATTCTTTTTGTTAAAGTAAAGTTTTATTCTTCACTCATGTTAATATTCCTTTTTTTATTCTTTTACAACTTTATTTGATTCTTGAATATTGTAAAGAATATTGTATTCTTTTTTTAATGTAATAAAGTTCTTTTTTTTTCTTTGTTAGTTGAAACTTGTAAGGATTTGTATCTTATTTAATAAATTTTACTTATTTCCTTTTTCTTTTACAATTCTTTTGTAAAGACAATGTCATATTTATTTTGTTGTAATAAAGAGCTCTTTTATTTATTTCAGTAATGTAATTCCTGATACTTTATTTTTATTCATTTATTGTAAAAGATCAATGTAGTACTATATGTATATATATATTAATAAAGAAAACTTTTTATATCATTTTCTTTTGTAATCACTTCCATTCAAGTTATTAAGTGTTTCTAATTTCCATTTGTGAATTTTATAAATTCATTTGAATTTCACATTTGAAATTCAATTACATGCTTGAGCAACTTTTCCCCTAAGCAATGAATTCTATAAAGGTCATGTCGAAATCTAGCGCACTTGCTCCGAAGTTTCCATCAGTACAAAAGAGATCTCGGTCCCTCTATAGCTTCTTTAGTTTTGCACGAAAATTCTCCGGATTTTCTTATGCATGAATACAATGCACAAATATGTGTCCTATGTATTTCGAGGTGCTAATCCTGGGATGTTACAGACTCTCCCCCTTAAAATAAAGTTCATCCTTGAAGTTCGTATACTCTCATGTTTCAAAATGTGGAATTGCCATTGTATTGGTTACGACATTTCTCAATTCCATAGTAACCTCAAATGGGAATAATTATAGTATCCTATATCTAGATTTTTTTTCTTGAATTCTCATCATACTTGACATTCTCCAACTTGTTGTCTCCAATACTTCCAATGTTCCTTTTATTATTATCCCTTAGGGATAAGTCATTATAAAATCCTTAAATTTGGGGTTTCTTCTTTAGTTCCTTATTCTGATTAGGTATCCTAATCCAATCCTTTTACTTGATCATAAAACTTCCTTGCTATACTATATAAGGTCTAGGAAGTCTAACTAAACCAAGGTTTTTAACTCTATTAAACAATAGCTATGGTAAAAATACTAACTTTTGATTTGTGATGATATTGGTTTATACTGGTAATCCTTCTGAAAATTGGATTTGAACTCATTTAATCCATACCCATTGAAATTTCTTGTTCCTCTATACATGTCTAATTTGATGTGATTATTCACTCTTAAAGATCACTTAAGAGTTGTTTACTCTAGAATTCGTTCATTTAGAATTAATCTATTCTATCTCTTTCAAGCTTTTACCTTGGCAGGCTTTAGATAATCTTTCTACTCCAACTTTTTTTCAGAAAGTCAGATAATATTACTTTCATTTCTAATGTTTACTCTCCCCCTTAGGGTTTACTAATAGTCTTCAAACTGTCTACATAGTATTTATTGGCTTTATAATTAGAATATTGGTCTCTATCTAGCTTATACTCTGCCTAATTAGGGTCTGATGAAAGATTGTACGATGTATCCACACATTTGTGGATCTCCGAAGTGAATCTTTTAGCATTATTTGTCTTACTTACGATGTGGACATTTTCACTTTGATAGGGCAACTTTCGGGAAGAGTCTCGAAAGACGATCGCTTTCAATTTCTATACTCCTTTGTGTCTTACTTAACTTAGGCCAAATTTTATGCTCTTTATGCAACTTCCAAGAAGGTCTGGTTAACTATGTCAACCAACACCGGCTGCGGACAAGGTACCAACTGTGGATCAAATACCAGCTGCGTATATTTACCAGCTGCGAACCATCCTAGGGTATATGTATTACCCTATGGTTTCCGATATACCTCTGACATTCTCTCTGAATTGTCAGAGCTTGAATACCATTCTGGTTTCAAAGCTACTTCTTTGTATTTATTCATGATACTTCCATGAATTTGCATAATTACTCCATTCACTTCCTAGCAAAATTACCTATTTTGGTTGAACTTTAAGTTCATCACTTCTTATTCCTGACTAATAATGATCTAAGCTTGATCCATCCTCCAAATTGAGTTGATAAACCTTACACTTGGCTTCATTCTTCATGTAAGTCTTCATTTTAGTCTTTGAAATTCGTCACTCCCTTACACGAATTCCCTTACTCTATCTAGGTCTATAACATCAAGTAGTGACTGGATGTTGTAACATGCATTTGCACACCAAGTCAAACTTCATGTACAGATCTAGTCAATCAACAAGATCCAAGAAAAAAACAAATAAATCCAAATGTGGTACATATAACACACAATATTCTAAGCCCAGAATATAGTAGTTGAGTATAATATCTCTAGAATTCAGGCTTAGTTGTGTAGTATATGACACCTCCTCATATAGGTTTACATTGTGATACTTAGCACATAAAATCAACTATTCTTTATCTCAATATTTACGCAAATTTCTCAAGTGCAACAGGATAATATTAAGCAAAGTGGTCTCAATTTGGTTTTGACTAACCTTTGGTTTCACCTTTGGAATGATTAACTATGTTCAACCTTTCTTTATTAGCCAACTAACCTCACATGACTTCTCCAAATGACTAATCAGATTCTATTTGTTAACTTAAACCAAAGATTATTAGAAATATTTAACACATATGACTTCTATCATAGTTCTACCATGGTATTTTCATACTTCTAATCCAAGATAATTTACTAAGTTTTTGTCATATTTATACTTATATCATGGTTTTGGAGCTAATCTCACCATGATCTTATTATGTTCTACCTATTCCTCATGATTTAAAAGCTAATCTCACCATGATGACTTTACTTCTCATAGTATGATCATTGATTTTTAACATAATTTCACTCCTTCATGTAGAATTCTTAAATGAATACCACATGATTTACTAACCAATACAACTATACATACTCTAATGGTCTTCATTATGTTGTCTTTGGTTATCAACTAACACTAAGATTCCACTATATTACATGAATTCTAAGGTTGGCTACCCCATTAAGACTACTTCAATTGATGTCTTAAACTTTGTTACAGTATCTTGGTGGTTTATGTCTCCCTCGGAAGACAATAAAGAGCACTATACTTGAGAAAAGATAAAATAATTACTACTAAGAAAGAATGACTTAAGCATCTGACTTAGGTGTGACAAGGTTATCCTCAAGTGGATACTCATCACAAGTCATATCAATATTTGGTTTAGATGAGATGGCTTCTATAGTCACTATCCAACCTACAGATCTTCCTATTAGGTTTTAAATCCTAAGGTCAAAGCATATGCTCTGATACCAACTGCGGCGACCCAGCATACCACTTCATGATGTAGTACACTATAGCCGTAGACATAACACCAATGAAACACCGTTCACTAGTATTACATCCCTCAGAGTGGTACAACAGCAACACATCAGGTCCAAGACATGACTATAGGTTACAACTCAACTCTTTACAAAAGATCCACAGAACACTCTAGGTCAAAGAGAGAGAAAGAAACTTCTTACAAAGAAGAATCAGAAATAAACAACTCAAAAATTATAATACTATTAAGACTAATATCTTAACTAATGGTCTGGCATTGCTGCTATTACAATACACTACAGAAATAGGTTTTATGGCTAGAGATTCTATTCTTAACTAATCAGCAACTTCGTCTTCACTTGAGCTGATGTATATGTTGACTTTGTTCACTTTATTGAAGAGCTTTAGCTTTTGATGATGATTCCTGGAGCATGGCTTGATGTAGTCATCGTCTCTACTGGATTTATAACCTAGCAAGGGTTAAGAAGATACTTTGAGTATGAACGTACTCAGCAAGTCCACTAGAAAAGGAGTGTTTGATGCACTATAACTATAGCCACAGACCATAGGTCGTAGGCAATGCAAGTTTTCATAAACATTTCTTCAAAGGTTGCTTTTATTCTGAAAAGCTATGTCCGTCAGCCTTCACGGGTTTACTAGAACCTTCATGGGGTTCCTTTCTCGCCGTGTTCGCAGCTCCTTCCCGGAACAGGGAGTAACAAGTTACAGTTCTTACACTCTGCAGAGGTGCGTCACTTTACCCATGAGAGACCTTAGGTTTTATTGCACGGCCGGGAGTATGTCCCCGTTCAAACTTCCTTGGTTTGAGGCCCAACCTAAGATCCAAGCCAATCACTGCCTTCTCTGCGACCCCGCATGTCTCCTTGGTGTACACCATGCCCACCTTTTGAATTACGGCAATGTTTTGTACAGACCGTTCAGATGTCGGAACTATTGTGGGACGTTGAGGGCTCCCACCCATATGCTGCATATCCTCTACGAATTACCATATAATATGCACGCTACGAGTGATAACAGCCACGACCTGCACATCCAGCTCCATGCGAGAGGGAAAAGATAAAACTGACTTCTCCGTTCCATTCCAAATCTCATGGTCAACGCGTAATATACGGCACAAGAATCACTGGCGACATTGGTTGTTAAGTCCTAGATAATATGTTCCTTTAACGCCGGAAATCTTATAGTAGGTTATTTCCTCATGGTAAATAACTTATAATCATATTATTATGAAAATAGTGTTTTCTGACCTTTTTCAAATGCTGGTGATGACAACACTGGATTTGTAAAATACTTTACAAACAATAATCAGAGGACATGAGCAAGTGTGAACTTACCTTTTGTGATTGCAAGATTATGCACTCACGGTCTTCAGGACAATATAAGATCCAATATCTGGAATCAGCATCATTGGTCCGATAAGGACTAATGTTTAAAGAAGCAATATGCAGTTATGCATAAGTAATGCTATGCATTTTTGTAAAACTCCCAAATTGAATCCCCAATACTTTGAGTGGAGTGAATTTAAGTGATTCTTTTCAGAGTTGGTTTATCTTCAAATGTTACTTTACAAGTAATGACCTTTATAAGGAACCTAGGTGTTAACAATCCAAAATATGTAAGTAAAGTATAAGATGATGTGATTATGGTGAATTGTCATTGGGTGACTATGATAAAAGTCCTTGGAATTGAGTTGTTAAGAGTTGAAGAACTTATTATAAGATTGTTATTTGAAGTGGCAAAAAGAATAACATTTGAAGAAAAGATTTACTTTATAATGTTTAAGCAATTTTCATTGTTAATAAAATGTGATCAATGCCTTCTGGTATTTGATTGATTAGTTTGGACTTGAGATGCATTATGTCTTAATTGAAATAGACCAAAGGTAACTATAAAAACATAAATATTGTATTAGACTTGATGTTTATAAGCTTTGAGACTAAAATTAACTTTAAAAAGGTAAGTAAACTTAAGATGTAATATGTTCTAATTATTCCCAAGTTTTAGATTTATGATAGGTATAACTAAGGTGTGGAATTATTCACTTTCTATTTAAGTGAATGATTAGATTAAATTTGTTTTGCCATTATGAAAGGAATATGTATTTATTAAATGGAATCATAATTAGATGGTCTTAATAATTTGTTAGAATTTAAAGTTATGTTAATAGTGGTTAAGATATAATGATTATTCACCATATTATATAAATGGGTGATACCCAATGTTTATTTAAAAGGATTCTTAATAAGATTTTTAAAGAATATTTTAAAGTTAAAAGTTATACATAAGTTTGATTATGAATTCAAGTGATGGTTTTGGAATTAGTACTAAGACACTAATTGCTCAAGGTTTTATAATAATTGTGATTATTTCTTACTTAACAATTGTTTTAAAGAATTCACAAAATAGGTATTAGATAAGGATTTATTATTTAAAATATTAAAGACTTTCCTAATAATATATTTAATATTTTTCTAGTGTAATATATTTATTCAAGACCTTAAAAATGAATTTTTATTTATTTTTAAGTATTATCTTTATTTTTATAAAATTTATTAAATAATTAAGTGTCTTTAAATATTTGCTTTATGTTTTATTTGTAAAACTCTAAGTGAGTATTTTTATAAAATAATAGAGTTATTTTGATACATCAAAATGATTTTTTATTTATTTTTAGTGTTTTTGTTTTATTTCATAAAATTTTATTTAAAATTTAATGGTGTTAATAATTATTTTACCTTAAATTTATCTTAAACACTTAAAATTATATTTTTGTTAGGTAGATATTATTTTTGTGGTCATTTTGATATGTCATATTTATTTTTAAAATTTTTCTATAATTTTCTATAGCTAAAAAATGTTTGGAGGTTATTTTAATAATTCATTCATTATTTTATTTTTAAACCTAATTAACTTGGGCCTTTTGGTTGGGTACGGGGGCTGGCCTGGCCCAACTGGATCGGGCCTGGGGTCACTTTGACCCCCGACCCACTCTCTCTCCCTCACCCAACACACGCGAGCACGCACGCAGGCACAATCCCTTATCCTGTTCCTCTACTTCTCACACGCACGCACTAACCCGCCGATGCCATCCCTTCCACCACCGGCCATATCTAGCGTTGCCGGTCTTTGCCGCTTGCTAGGATGGATGGCCCGAGTCTCCTTCATCGGTTCCCCGCTGCCTCGATGCTGCCCTGCACTACACGGCCCCTAGCTCACGGCTAACCCTAGCCGTGCAGGTCGGGTGTGCCGGTGCCACAGCTGCTCTTCTTCGATTCCCATGCCTCCTCTACCTCGCCATGATCAGCGATGCCCCTGCTGCGTCACCCCCATCCACGACCACTACCTGCCATAGTCACCAGGGTTGGCGTTAGGGTTTCAGTGATCTCCTTTACTATATTCTTGTGATGGCCTGATGGTGGTTCAGGGTGATTTGGTGATGTGTTAGTGGTGGTCGGACGGTGGTGAAGCTGGGGTTGTTCCTCTTCTATTCTGATGCCGGTGGGACGACAGTAGATGCAGCCCCGGCGTCGGAACTATGGGGCCATTGATGTGGTGTTGAAGGTTTCTTCAGGTTGGCATTATTTTGACCGTGCTGGCACTGCCCCTTTGAGGTCATCGTCGACTCCCTGGTATGCCTTTTTCTACCCCTCCTCCTTCTCTCTTCTGTAGTCAGGTATGACAATTGCCCCCTTTTTTGTTTAGGTTCTGATCCATGGAATATACCCTCATTGCTTGATTTGGCTAGCTTTGATGATTACACAATTGATTTAGGATTAGCTAGCATTATTCTAGTTGTTCTTTTGATAATGGTTATGTTGAATGATAGTGTCAATTTCTTGTATGGTGGTGTGTTAGTTATCAATATACTTAGGACTTGCCTGGAATATGAGGGATATTACTAAGTACTATGCGGCTATTTACATTGGTATCTGTAGTTACAGAGTGTCACAATGTTTGACTAAACAACCAAGTATGTTTAAAAGATATTGGTGCTAGCTCCTATTCTTTTAAGATAGAGAATGCATATTATTTTCTTTCTGCAAAAGTGAATATGATAAGTAGGAGCATGTATATGGTTATTATTTGGACATATACTGATGGTAGTGATAAGATGGTACTAGTCCAGATAAATAAGTAGTGCATGGATAGCCACTGATTATTTACATATGGTATATCTTTTTATTTTGTCATGAAATATCTGTATATATACTTAGCTGAATCTTTGATTCAGTTCTATGATTAGTGCTTCTTTGTCTCAATGTGATCTCGAGCCATTCTTACTTGTAAAACAAAATGGTATTTATAATTATATTTTTGATGAGGAATGATTCCTAACTAACTAGCTAGGAAAATAATTTGAACACTTCTATGGTTGCTTGCAGATGGTTTTGAATGAACCAATGATGATTTGGTTATGCATACGTATGCACTTGGGCCTGGGGTGATGCTTCTACTGAGTGTGCACAATGGTGATGCATAACACATGATCTGCTACTGAAACTTGATTGCTTACTAGAGATCATTTTTTTAGATGATTTGTGGCTAAAGATTCTTTGGGAATACCCCTGGTCTGTGATGCAAAGGCTGAGGCACTAAGCTTAAATAAGAACATATACTTACTTTGTGGCTTCAATTCTCTATGAGGAACTTTGCATGGCATTTCCATGCAAAACTGAGAGAAGCAATCCTCTTATCTTCCTAGACATGTTCTAGTTGCAGGGTAATTGGATTTGGTTGTTACACTTCTCTTTTTCTTAACCCTCAAAGATGTCTTTTCAAAATTGAATAAGAACAGATGCTACAAAATCTAGCTATATTCCCATCTACCTTATTGTTTGTAGTGTTGACAGATGAGGTGGTGCTGGAGGCTTGTCCTTGTGATGGATCTTGATCAGTTGCTACTGTACCTTGATATCCTGCTCACCTCTCCTTTTACTACATCATCCACTACAGCACCCATAGCCTGGCCTTCTCCACTTTGTCCTTGCCATTGGATGGCTTCTTGCAGCAACCATGGTGTAAGTGATGTGGTGGTGATCTGGCTAATATCTTGGTTGATGGGATGGGGATGAGTTGATGTGAATCTGATGAGAGCTAATGATAAGATGGTTTCTTGCTGTTCTGAGTGTTGTAGCTAGTGTTTAGCAGAGTATCCTCACTCTTCTTCGAATGATACTTATCCCATGTCCTGATTGCTTCCTGTGTTGCCAGCACCACATACCTGCATGTATGTGTGAGCTGCTTGCACTGTTCTGGATCAGTGCAAGGCAAAAAATATCTTACTTCCACTCTTCTACTTTTCTGGTGAAACTTGCCCCATAAATTACTGCCAATGAGGTTGTACTGAGGCAACACATTTGATAAGAACAGATGCTTTATTTGGTGAAACTTGCCCCTTTGATTAAAAGCTCAATGATGTGTCCAACAGTGCATTTCACTGTTAGGCTGAGAGCAATTTTAATACAAACACTTCCTGTTATATTTTATTTTGTCTTGTTTGCTTGAAGGTACAAAAGAAGATGAGCAGATACCAAAATTTTAGTTTAGGAAATATAGTTTAGAACTCTCCCTTTCATTATTTTTGTAATTTCCTCTTTCTTTTGTGAAATATAGAATATTATAATATTGACTAATGATATTTTTGTATTAAGGTATTCTTTTTGTTAAAGTAAAGTTTTATTCTTCACTCATGTTAATATTCCTTTTTTTATTCTTTTACAACTTTATTTGATTCTTGAATATTGTATTCTTTTTTAATGTAATAAAGTTCATTTTTTTCTTTGTTAGTTGAAACTTGTAAGGATTTGTATCTTATTTAATAAAGTTTACTTATTTCCTTTTTCTTTTACAATTCTTTTGTAAAGACAATGCCATATTTATTTTGTTGTAATAAAGAGCTCTTTTATTTATTTCAGTAATGTAATTCCTGATACTTTACTTTTATTCATTTATTGTAAAAGATCAATGTAGTACTATATGTATATATATATTAATAAAGAAATCTTTTTATATCATTTTCTTTTGTAATCACTTCAATTCAAGTTATTAAGTGTTTCTAATTTCCATTTGTGAATTTTATTAATTCATTTGAATTTCACATTTGAAATTCAATTACATGCTTGAGCAACTTTTCCCCTAAGCAAGGAATTCTATAAAGGTCATGTCGAAATCTAGCGCACTTGCTTCGAAGTTTCCATCAGTACAAGAGAGATCTCGATCCCTCTATAGCTTCTTTAGTTTTGTGCGAAAATTCTCCGGATTTTCTTATGCATGAATACAATGCACAAACATGTGTCCTATGTATTTCGAGGTGCTAATCCTGGGATGTTACATAAAGGTTTTACATGATCCAAAAATGAACACTAAAGGAGGTAAAAGACTCAGAAATATGAGTGAACCAGAGAGCTTTATTTCATTTATCATATAAGAATTACATAATTAGATTTAAAAATGCTAAGTGTAAAAAGGACGTAGCTGTGTTATGTTCCATGGCCGATCAAGCTCCGGGTAGTCATCATCCGGGTCACGTCGCTTACGCTTATGATCCTTGTTGGGTCTATCCTTCAGTTCACGATTGTCAATGAGGTAGTAAGACCCATTGAGTAGCGATTTGCTTATGATGAACGGTCCTTCCCATGGCGGGGATAACTTGTGTGACTTCTTCTGCTTAAGTCGGAGCACCAAATCCCCCTCTTTAAACGAGCGATGCCAGACGCGGCGACTATGGTAGCTGCGTAGCTTCTGCTGGTAGATGGCGGATCTTTGGCATGCCAAAACGCGCTCTTCCTCGAGAAGGTCCACATCTAGGCGTATGGATTCTTCAGCATCATCTTCGTCGTAGGAGGCAACTCTTGGTGCATCGTGAAGTATGTCGGAAGGAAGGATGGCTTCTACTCCATAAACCATGAAGTAAGGGGTGTAGCCGGTGGATCTTCTGGGTGTAGTTCATAAACTCCATAACACATATTGTAGTTCCTCCGCCCAGGCTCCAGTTGCTCTGTGTAGCGGTGCCTCCAGACGTGGCTTGATTCCCTGCAGAATTAATCCATTGGCTGCTCGACTTGATCATTGGATTGTGGGTGTGCCACAGATGCAAGGTCAATTCGGATGCCCTTCTCCTAACAATAAGCTTCCACTTCTCCGAGAGACAAGTTGCTGCCGTTGTCGGTGATAATGATGTGTGGGAGACCAAATCTCACCACTAGATCCCAGACAAACCTGAGGGCAGTTGCCCCATCAAGCTATCTAATGGGTTTAGCTTCTATCCACTTAGTGAATTTATCAACTGCTACGAGCAGATGTGTAAATCCACATGGTGCCGTTTGAAACGGTCCCACCATGTCTAGCCCCCAGACTGCAAACGGCCAAGTTATTGGTATTGTTCGCAATTCTTCAGCAGGAACATGTGGTTCTCGGGCATAATACTGGCATCCATGCATGTCTCAACCAGCTTGTCGGCGTCCGCCTTCGCGGTCAGCTAGTAGAATCCTTGCCGGAAGGCTTTCGCAACCAACGATCGAGGAGCGGCGTGATGCCCGCAATCTTTGAGATGGATTTCGCGTAGGATTTCCATACCTTCTAGCTGGGAAACACACTTAAGGTATACACCAATAGTGCTCCTTTTGTAGAGTTGTCCATTGATTATGGTATAACCCTTTGCTCGTCGTACTATTTGCCGTCTTTTGACTTCGTCGTCGGGCAAAGTTCCGTGTTCGAGATATTCCATGAACGGTTTTGTCCAAGCCGGTGGGACCTTTGTCACTATGTTGACGAAAGAGTCAGCTCTATCCGGGTGGTCGATGTCGGCTCCTTTTACGGATGGTGTTCACAGATGCTCTAGGAAAACTCGTGGCGGAATTTGCTTGCGCCCTGATCCAAGCTTAGACAGCAGATCAGCCGCCTCATTTTGCTTCCTAGGCACATTCTTGACTTCGTAGCCCAAGAAGCTCTTGGCTATCTCGTCCACTTCGTCTCGATATGCGCCATCATAGGGTTCCGCGCATTCTAGGTGTCAGCCACCTGCTGGGCAACCAAGTCGGAATCTCCACAGCAAACTATGCGCTTGATGCCAATATCCTTGTCTACACGTAATCCGTGAATGAGTGCTTCATACTCAGACATGTTGTTTGTAGCCTCGAAGTGGATCTGCAAAACATAGTGTAGCTTGTCTCCTGTTGGTGATTGTAGCAATACACCAGCCCCCGAGCCGTTGAGCAGCTTTGATCCATCAAAGTGCATCACCTAGTACTCTGGTTCTAGCAACGGAGTAGCATCTGGCATCTCCATCCAATCTGTAACAAAATCCGCCAAGGCTTGTGACTTGATAGTGCCGCATCTCT
The DNA here is from genome assembly GCA_916181665.1 of Avena sativa. NCBI lineage: Eukaryota > Viridiplantae > Streptophyta > Magnoliopsida > Poales > Poaceae > Avena > Avena sativa. The sequence goes on from OV702296.1 coordinate 229,333,250, forward strand.
TGTAGGTGATCTCGAAGGCGGTAAGTTCAATGCCCCACTTCGCGACCCTTCCTGTAGCGTCGCTGTTGTTGATAATGTCGGACAATGGAGTCTTGCTCACTACTGTGATTGGGTGCTCCTGAAAGTAGTGCCTCAGCTTCCGAGAAGCGAGGAATACTCCATAAGCTATCTTATGGTAGTGCGGGTAACACTTCTTGGACTCCGTCAAGACCTTGCTTACATAGTAAACTATTCACTGAACTCCGTACTCATAGCCTGTTTCCTTCCGCTCTACCACGATGACAATGCTAATTACCCGGTTGGTTGCCGCCATGTAGATTAACAGGGGCTCTCCAGGCTCGGGTGATTCAAGGATGGGCGCTGAGGAAAGAGTTTCCTTGAGCTGCTTCAATGCTGCATCTACTTCGTCCGTCCACGTGAATTTGTCCGCCTTCTTCAGCAACTTGTAGAGCGGCAAAGCCTTCTCTCGAAGTCGGCTGACGAACCGGCTAACTGCTGCAACACAACCTATTAGTCGTTGGATGTCCTTTAGGCATGTCAGATGGTTTATGTTTAAGATGGCCTTGATTTTCTCCGGGTTGACCTCGATTCCACACTGGAAAACGATGAATCCCAACAATTTGCCTGCTGAAACCCCGAAGACGTACTTCTTAGGGTTAAGCACCATGTTGTATTTCCGGATATTATCAAATGTTTCTTTCAAGTCGGAGATTAAGTCATTTGACTTTTTAGCCATCACCGCAATGTCGTCCACATACGCATGAACATTTCGACCAATTTGGTCGTGAAGGCAACGTTGCATTGTCCGCTGGTACGTAGCACCCGCGTTTTTCAGCCCAAAGGGCATCGTAACATAGCAAAACGTGCCGTATGGGGCAGTGAACGAAGTGGCCAATTGGTCTGACTTCCTCATCTTGATCTGGTGGTATCCTGAGTATGCATCGATAAAACACAAAAGTTTTGAGCCAGCCATCGAGTCAATGACTTGGTCAATGCGAGGCAAAGCAAACGGATCTTTGGGACACACTTTGTTCAAGCCGGTGTAATCAACGCACATTTTTAATTCATTGGTTCCTGATGGGGGAATACCAATCGGGGTATACCCACGAATCGGATTCGCCAGATGGATCGAGCCAACTGGAACCTAGCCCTGAGCGGGTCGACTCGCCCAATACGGCGACTGGCGCATGCTGCACCCAGGCGACTGGCGCCGACTGGAGGCCCAAGACGGCGACTCGTATACAAAGCCCACCAACACACTTGTAAACCCTAACCGGCTGCATATATAAAGCCACTAGAAGCACCCCCACGAAGCATCTTCTTCCACATTAGACTAGATCTAGTCTCTCCCTCCGCCCATGGTGGCTCCCATGTAAACCAATCTATGATCATATACTAGATTGACAACATGATGTAGCGATCCTCCACCGAGGGGACGTGAACCTGGGTACATCGTGTGCCAATCTCGCTCCCGGATTCTCCTACGCCGTCTTCCTCCCTCTACGTAAGCTACCCCAATAGCATCTGCCGTGCAATACCACGACAGTTGGCGCCCACCGTGGGGCAAGCGGTGCATGGAGATGATAATCCGGACGGGATCCCTCACCATCATCGTCGGCCGGATCCAAAAGCTGCCGGCCAGATCTCACCTGACGTGTTGTTTAAGAACTGCTAGCTCGGGTGTCAAAGGTTGGAGGCCGATCGGTCTCGTCCGGCTGCCGCCCGACGCGGTCAACTTGAGAAAACAAGCACGAGAACGTACAGGATCGATTTCACATGGTGGCAGCTGAGTTTTAATTCCTTCCGATCCCATCTCGTTTGATTACTCTATATATTGATATTTTATTGAATCTAATCTCGTATGTATGCATATTATACCACGACTTCGAGTTTGCCAATAATTGCAGGCGTGTTGTGCGAGGCACATACACATGCTTACCCTGACCTGGAAAATTAATCAACAGGCGCAAGCATGCGTGATCCGATCCATACACCTGATTGGTTTTTAATTTGATCCCCTCTTATTAATTATATTGTTAAATGATTATTTAATTTAGACCTAACCCTTACATGCGTACTTCTTGTTGTTGTATGGACGACTGATCCATGGCTGATCGGAGTCGCCGTAGCCTGTGCCAGCAAGACAAGATCAGAGCTGTTTCATCAGTCAAGCAGCACGCGCATGAGGCCAAGGCTGATCGGGTGGCGGAGGTTCGGTCGGACGCGCTATCGTGACTCCAATCGAAGTGTCGCGACCTCAGCCGAAGAATCGAACAACTGATCTACTGTAAATCTTTTTGGCTTTTTGCCGTCGTGGCTCCTACAATTCCGTCAGCGACGACTCGACTATGGACGATAATTTTCTCCCATTCAATCTTATTTTAAATATTTTATTTGTATACTGATAATATTTTTACTGATTGTGTGTTGATGCATATATGCGAAGAGGAAGCAAATTGCACTCTCGTGGCCGGATGCGTGCGGCGCGCCTAACCGACCATGACGACCACGTCCACTCCTTCCGGCTAAACCCATACTCGGGGACTCGCCGCTGCGAACTCACCGTCATGGACCTATCCACGCTTGGGGACTCCCCGCCGCGAACTCGCCATCGCAGACCTCTCCACGCTTGGGGACTCGTCCGCCGCGGACTCGCCCCTCATGGTCGCCGCCCTCGTGGACTCGCCCCTCGCGGTCGCCGCCCTCGCGCGAGTCCCTCGCGGCCTCGTCCGTCGCCGACTCTCCATTCTACCGGCTAAACGCCGCGTCGACCCCGTGTCCGCCGCGTCGACTTCGCCATAGCGCGCCCTCCGTCCACCGCGTCGACTTCGCCATAGCTCGACCCCGTGTCCGCCGCGTCGACTTCGCCATAGCGCGACCCCGTGTCCGCCGCGTAGACTCTTTTCGGCTACATTGAATGCATACGCCGCGCCTTCTAAGGGACCTTCATCGTCCGAGTCGCCAGAGAGGGTTGCATGCCATGCCGCATGGACTCATCACTGGGCTTCTCTTCCTTCCAGGAAAAATCAATTCACCTTTGTCAACCTTTAAAAGAGTGACTCGCAATGGCTAAGTAGTGCGGACGAGGACTCGCAAACCGAGCTTCGGATCGTCCACGAAAAATGCTAACCGAGATCCATCATTAGAGTCGCCTTGCTCGACTGGCCTTCCGGGCCAAGACAAATGGCAGTGCTACAAAAACAGCACCATGTCCTCCTCAACCTTAGACAGCGCGACTCGCATGGCCAAGTACTCCGGGCGAGGACTCGCAACCTAAGCCTCGGATCGTTCAGGAAGAACGCCAAGCCGAGAGCCATCTTTGGAGTCGCCATGCGACTGGCCCCCCGGGCCAAGACGAGAGACTCGCTAACAAAACAGCGCAATCAACATCATCGTGGACTCGCAATCATCGCGGACTCGCCAGACTCGGGGACTCTCCCCTCGCGGACTCGCAATCATCGTGGACTCGCCACACTCGGGGACTCTTCCCTCGTGGACTCGCAATCATCGCGGACTCGCTCCCCTCGCGTACTCGCTCCTCTCGCGAACTCGCTCAACACGGACTCGCCATGCTCGGAAACAACCACTACTATTTTTAGAATGTGCATATCTAAAGAGCCTCAAGTCGCCTCTACAAGCCAACTCGAGCCTCGGGGACTACCCCTAGGCACACTGCGTGTACGCGTAGTTCCAAGACCGCGGCTCACCCTGCTCGGGGACTCACCATCGCGGACTCTCCCTCGCGTACTCGCCACGCTCGGGGACTCGCCGCCGCCGACATTCGCCCTCGCGTACTTAACACTCTCGAGGACTCGCCACCACGGACTCTCCCTCGCGTACTCAACGCGCTCGTCGACTCGCCACCATGGACTCGCCCTCGCGTACTCAACACGATCAGGGACTCGCCACCGCGGACTCGCCCTCGCGTACTCGACAGGCTCGTCGACTCGCCGCCGCGGACTCTCCCTCACGGACTCAACACGCTCGGGGACTCGCCACCGCGGACTCGCCCTCGCGTACTCGACATGCTCGGGGACTCGCTACCGCGGACTCGCCCTCGCGTACTCAACATGCTCGGGGACTCGCCACCGTGGACTCACCCTCGCGTACTCGACACGCTCGGGGACTCGCCACCGCGGACTCGCCCTCGCGTACGCTACACGCTCGCGGACTCGCCGGTCGCTTGACCTCGCCACTCGCCACGCTCGGGGACTCGCCGCAACTGGCAGCTTCACCGACACCCTGCGTCTTTCTCCAACTGGCCATCACCGACTGGCTCACGCCGACCGCCTACCGCTTCACGGTTCTTTTCTATGTTCAGGAGCTCGTCGCCGATTCGCCACGAGCCATCGTCAAGACTCTCCGCGCCCTGCCTCAAGCCCGCGTCGAATCGACAACGCGCTCGGGGACTACTGATGGGGGAATACCAATCGGGGTATACCCATGAAGCGGATTCGCCAAATGGACCGAGCCGACTGGAACCTAGCCCTGAGCGAGTCGACTCGCCCAATACGGCGACTGGCGCATGCTGCGCCCAGGCGACTGGCACCGACTGGAGGCCCAAGACGGCGACTCGTATACAAAGCCCACCAACACACTTGTAAACCCTAACTGGCTGCATATATAAAGCCACCAGGGGCACCCCCACGAGGCATCTTCTTCCACGTTAGACTAGATCTAGTCTCTCCCTCCGCCTACGGCGGCTCCCATGTAAACCAATCTATGATCATATACTGGATTGACAACAGGATGTAGCGATCATCCACCGAGGGGACGTGAACCTGGGTACATCGTGTGCCAATCTCGCTCCCGGATTCTCCTACGCCGCCTTGCTCCCTCTATGTAAGCTACCCCCAGTAGCATCTGCCGTGCAATACCAGGACAGTTCCCTTTTTGGGGACAAGTATAGGATTGGCCACCCATTGGGTGTGAAGGACTTCTTGGATAAAACTAGCCTTAAGTAACCTAGCTATCTCTTTGCCAATGGCGCGTCTCTTCTCATCTCCAAAGCATCGTAGAGGTTGTTTCACTAGTTTGGATTTTGGATCAATGTTTAAGCTGTGCTTGGCAAGTTCCCTAGGTACACCTTTCATGTCGGAAGGTTGCCAGGCAAAGATGTCCCTATTCTCATGGAGGAACTCGACGAGCGCGCTTTCCTATTTGGGATCCAGGTTTGTCCTAATGGCGGTGGTCTTGGAGGCATCGCCTACCACAAGTTCCACCGGCTTAGTCTCAATGGCGGCCTTGAACACAGGAGCGGAGTCGGAGATGTGCTTCTTCGACACGGGCATCTCTGAGTCATCGACCTTGCGCTGGATCTCTTTGAATTCTTTGCTGTAGAGGACAGCTTCCGCAATGGCTGCTTCATTGATCTCGTAGTCCCTTGCCTTGGTAAAGCTTCCGGATACGGTGATGACACCGTTTGGTCCGGGTATCTTGAGTTTGTTGTAGACGAAGCATGGCTTGGCCATGAACGTGTGGAATATGTCACGGCTGAATATGACGTGGTACACGCTCTTGAAGGGGACCACCTCGAAGGTCATGCGCTCTTGGCGGTAATTGTCGACATCGCCAAAGGCAACCTGAAGTGTAATGCACCCAAGGGACCGAGCCTCCCGACCAAGAACTACGCCATGGAAGATGGTGTTGGTCCGCCTTAGGTTTGCATCCGTCAAGTTCATTTTCTGCAGTGTATCCAGGTACATGATATTGATGCTGCTTCCACTATCCACCGTACACTTGGTGAACTCCACACCGTCAATCAAGGGGTTGATGACCATGGCGTACTGGTTCTCCGTAGGGATAAGGTCTGGTTGGTCCGTCCTATCCCAAGTTATTGGAACCTTCGACCAGTGCAAGTACTGGGGAACTGGGGGTAGAGTAGCCATCAGGATCCTCAGAGAGGTCTTCTGTTGTCGGACAGTGGGGGTGCCAAGGAAAGTGTGGTAGAATGGTGCCTTCTTCGCGAAGGGATTCTTGCCCTTGTCGTCGCTCTTGGCGGCGTGCTTGGGGTCAATGTACTCGTACATGTCACTTGAATCCTTGGACTCTTCCTCCTTCTTCTTCCCTTTGCCCTTGCCTCACAGTCTGTTCTTCCGACTTCGCTTGTAACCAGACTCCGGGTCTTCCTTGAGGTCGTTGACGAACTTGCAGTGTCGATTGGTGTGAGTGGATTTACCGTTGGTGTCGAGGTGTACGAGGCACGGCATATCGCGGTACTCTTCATATGTTTGGGGAACGCGGTGCACTGCTGAGGTGGTTTCACTTCCTCGCTGCTGTCCTCGACCAGCTCCCCTTCATCGGCCACGTTGTCCGCCATCGCCTCGTCCTGCAAAAGTCATAGCGACCATGTCGGTAGATTGATTTTCTTCTAGAGCGAATTTCCTCTTTGTACTGCTGTTCCTCCGAGCCTGAGTTGGAACGGCCGTTGCCGGCAAAGAGTCGCGAGCATCGTCGTCAGTAGCTGCGAACTCACTAGCTAATTGAATCATCTGATTCAAGTCAAGCTGGTGATTGTCCTGCAAGCGCTTCAGCTTATGTCAGAGCAACGTGCCCCTTTCCAACCCATCAATGAAGGCGGCCATGGCGGTCTGAGCGTGCACTCCTGCGCAGGAATTCTTCATGTCCATCCAGCGGGAGAGGTAGGCGCGAGATGTCTCGTCTTTCTCTTGCACGCACCGCTGTAGATCGCCGATAGTGCAGGGACGTTTGTACGTACCCTCAAAGTTCTTGGTGAACGCTTCTTGCATGTCCATTGTAGATGGATTTCTCTGGAAAGTCGTCGATCCATTGACGGGCAGTGCCCGCCAACATTAATGGGAGGTACTTGACGGCGACGTTGGGGTTGCCACCGGCAATCTCCACCGCCTTGATGTAGTCCTGCAACCATGTGGCTAGCTTGGCGGTGCCGTCATAGGGCTTGATGGTCTTGTTAATCCGGAAACCTTTGGGGTAAGTTGCAGACCGTATTGCAGGTCCAAAGCAACGTGGTCCTAGGTATGGTCCTTCCCGGGCCTCGTGGATCTTATCGATCCTTGAACGTGCATCATATGGTTCCGGGCTCTTCTTTTTCTTGTCAACAGGGGATGGGCTGCGTGAACGACGCGAGACTCTTTCGCCATGGTGACTGCTAGGTGGCGACGGAGGCGGAGGTGGCGGTGGGTTGGCTTTCTTGCTGTTACCCTCCTGCGACGCCTCGCGCCTGTCGCGGTTGCTTGTGGGACGCGGAGGGTCATGGCGTGACCTGCTCTTGTGTCCTTGGTTGCGCTCTCCGTCATGATGGGTCTGCTCCGTGTTGTCGCGAATGACGATGACACACTGCTTTGGCAGGGGCATATCCATACGATGGTGAGCCTTGTGATCTTCGCGATGTCGGGGGGACCGGGGCGGTGGCGATGGGCGACGAGGTCGGGCCTTTTCTCCGTGGTCGGAGGATATGGGAATGGCATCCTTCCTGTTGCGTGCATCTCTCCGTCTTAGTTCTGATGAACCCGTCTGGGACCCGACATCAAGAGGAGATCTGTCCCTTGGCGGCTTATACTGGCTAGACCGGCAAAGCGCTGGGTCGGACTCAAGGCTCTGAGAGGTGGCCTTTTCCTGCTGCTTCACCGCCTTGGCTACTAGGTCATAGACCTGTTCCACTGCCTTGGACGATCTATCCTGCTCTAGAAGGGTCTTGGTGACGGAGAGGTTAAGGAGCGGGGTGGGCATCACTTGCTTGCCTTCACTATCGATGTATGGCTTAGCCTGTGCCGGCTTCGAGGGAGCCCATCCTAGGTTTTGCCGCACACCAGGATCGTTGATGACGCGAGCCGGAGATTTCTTGGCCTTCTGCTGTTGCAGCAGAGTTTTGTACTCGGCCTCCATTGCTCTAGCTTTCTCTATGGAATTCTGCGCGTTGACCAGATCTCGATCTAGCTTAGCGCCTTGCTCCGCGATGGCCTGCGCTTCCTCCAGCAACTGCTGGCGCTTCTCGTCAAGCTGAGTCACGTTTCGAATATGAGCTACGGTCAGTGGCTCAACGAGGAGATTTCCGTACATCACTCTGTCAGCTGGAGTAACTTGGGCGGCCACAGACGTAGATACCGGAGGTGGAAAGTTTGTGGTGTTGTTGCTCGGACCGGTGCCGAGTTCCTGCGGCTACTGCACTGGGTTAGGCGGAGGAGGCATGGCTTTTGCACGATCACTGTCAGCAGCAATAAGTGGCCACTTCCCCTTGTCCAGCGCTATAGGTGGATCTCGTCCGGGTTGATCTTCATCCATCGCCGTCCCAATGGTGACGAACACCTCTCGAGATACGATGACGTTGTTGGCTTGCTCGTCGCGTGCGTACTCCTCCTCCATCGCTTGCATGGCGGAGTCTAGCTCTTCTGGGATGAAATCTATCTCCTCTGAATCTGCACTGAAGTCAGCATAGAGTGCGTCAATAACAGAGTCGGAGGGTGCCAGGACTTCCTCGATGACGGGCGGTGGAGGTGCAATGGCAGCGATGCTGACTGGAGGTGGCGGTGCTGCTGCGACGATGACGGCCGGAGGCGGTGGTGGCGGTGGCTGAATCGGAGGGGCTTCGTCAGCGAGTGAGAGCGCTAAATGAGATGCCGCGTCAGCCTACGCGTAGCTGTTGATGGTGTTCACCATGCCTTCGAAGGTAAGGAGACCTGCCGCTTGTTGTCGCCTCAGAGAATGTCGGAGAAGCGTGCCCCGATCTAGTCCTTCCACGAAGTGATACATAACGTCCTCATTGGGGTAGTGGGCCAGATCGGCTCGTACACGGAGCCACCTGGTCAGGTAATCGCGGGGTTTTCCCCCTCTCTCTGAACTCAACACGCTAGGTCGAAGATGGTAACCATGCCGACGAACTTGGATCTCTGCTGTCCAGACGCTCAGGCGAAGCCGGCGGACTTGTAGCGATCTTCCATGGTTATATCTTGCACAGGGGCGGTTTGGGTGGGCCTTGAATTTTTCCGATCATTGCCGGCAAACTCCAAAGAGAGATCCGACATCGATCCTTCCGCGGACGTATCCTGCCTGTAGGCGGTCCGTGCGGGCCTTGATGCTCCTCCGACTCCCAGGGAACTAGTGCCCGAGTCGGTTTCGCCAATGAAGAGGTGGATGTCTCCGATAGGAACGATCAAACACCGCGTAGGGTTTGTCTTCGCCGGGATACAGAACTCGTTAGGAGGGACGATCGGAACGTTGCCGGAGAAGAGAACGCGACCGATGGCTACGTTTTTGCCGATTCCCGCGAAGATCTTGGTCCTCACCCGCTGAAGAGCCTGAAGCGCCTCTTGCCCCACGGTGGGCGCCAACTGTCGTGGTATTGCTGACGAGTACGCCATGGAGGGGTCCGCATAGTGCATGTTTAGAGACGTGGGGGAAGGCGGATGGTTGACGGGTACGAGGTAACACAGCTTACCCAGGTTCAGATCCCGCGATGGTGGCGGAATCCTACGCCTGCTATAAATCACTATAAGGGCAATACGCCGAGTTACAGAGATAGGTTCGCTGTGCAAGGTTGTATGAATCGATACTAGGTTGTGCCCTAAAGGCTCCCATAGGCCCGACTTATATAGTCGCCAGATCCTAGGGTTACAGGGAAAAGTCCTAGCCGGACAGGTTACAGAGTCCTACACCGTCTATTACTAGCCTTGCGTGTCTTGTACTCCAAGGCTCCGGGTACGTTGGTGACTCCAACTGTAGCCTTCCTTTATCCGGCATAGGCCTCCCTTCTAGATCCATCTAACTGGGCCGCCCAGCAGGCCATAGGCCATGCTACCAACTGTGGGCCACCCGGGTTAGCCGGATAAGAGACATGCTATGAGGATACCCATATAGCATATCCCCAACATTTGGCGAAGTTGGTGCCGTTGTCCGTGATGATGCTGTGCAGGAACCCGTAGCAATAGATGTGCTCACGTAGGAACTTTGTGGCGGTCTTCCCGTCGCACTTGCGGACTGGATTGGCCTCCACCCACTTTGTGAATTTGTCGGTTGCGACCAGGAGGTGGGTGAAGCCAGACGGGGCCTTATTAAAGGGGCCTACCATGTCCATGCCCCACACGGCGAATGTCCAGGTGATGGGGATGGTCTTGAGCACCGAGCTCAGCACGTGAGTCTGGTTGGTGTACTTTTGGCACCCGACGCAGCGTTGGACGATGTCGACTGCGTCGGCGTGTGCGGTGAGCCAGTAAAAGCCATGTCGCATGGCCTTGGCGACTAGGGAGCGGGAGCCAGCATGGTGGCCGCATTCGCCAGCCTGGATGTCCTAGAGGATCTTGCGTCCTTCTGCGGGTTGGACGCAGCATTGGAACATGCCGGTCACGCCGGTCACGCTGTGCTTGTGGAGCTCATCGTTGATGACGACGAAGGACTTGCAGCAGCGTACTATCATCCGAGCCTCTGTTTCCTCAGCGGGTAGTGTGCCTCCTTCCAGGTAGGCGACATATGGCGTGATCCAGTCATTTGGCTCGGCGATCATTGAGACCAGGGCCGCATTTGGTTGCAGCGGGATTCCGATGTCGATCTCCCTCGGGGGAGAGACAGAAGGCTTGGTGATGATGTCGAGGAAGACCCCGGCGGGCGGCGTGAGTCGAGCCAAGCCAATGCGGGAGAGTGTGTTGGCCTCCTCGTTCTTCCGCCGGTCAATCCACTCGACGGAGTAGCCCGCAAAGTGGCCTCCCAGCTGGTCCACGGCCTGGCGGTATGCCGCCATGGTGGGGGAGACTACATCGCAAGTGATGGCGACTTGCCCGGAGACGAGGTCGGAGTCGCCATAGCAGCACAGACGATTTATGTTCATTTCCTTGGCTGCTCGCATGCCGTGGAGGAGCGCCTCGTACTCGGCCATGTTGTTGGTGCAGGGGGTGAAGTCAAGGTACATGACGTAGCGTAGCTTGTCGCCCTTTGGAGATGGGAGGACGATCCCTGCCCCTACACCATCTGCATTCTTGGAGCCGTCGAAGTGTAGGGACCAGTAGTGGAGGTACGACAACTTCTCTGGTTGTTGGGCCTCCTCCCAGTCGGCGAGAAAGTCTGCTAGAGCCTGTGACTTGATCGCCTTGCGCGGCTCGTATCTGATGTTGTGGACTCCGATCTCGACGGCCCACTTGGCGACTCGCCCGGTCGCCTCACGGTTGCAGATGATGTCCTGCAACAGTGCTGAGGAGACGACCGTGATTGGGTGCTCCTGGAAGTAGTGCGGCAATCGCCGGTGGGCTCTGAAGACCGCATATACCAATTTTTGGTACTGCGGGTAGCGCTGGCGAGAGTCGGTGAGGACTTCGCTGATGTAGTATATAGGTCGCTGCACTGGGCGCTCCGTTCCCTCCTCTGGTCGTTCGACGACCATGTCGGTGCTGACGACTCACTCAGAGGCCACGACGTAGATGAGTATTGGCTCCTTGTCGACAGGGGCGGCGAGTAGTGGTGCCGCGAGTAGCACCTCCTTGAGAGCATGGAGCATGTCATCCTCCTCCTTGTCCCACTGGAACATGGGGTTCTTGCGCATTAGGTGATAGAGGGGCATCGCATTCTCGCCTAGCCGGGGAATGAAGCGACTGAGAGTCGCGACTCGCCTAGCCAACTTCTGGACATCGCGCAGGCACTCGGGTCTGCCGACCAGAGCGATCGTGTTGATCTTGGTGGGGTTCGCCTCGATCCCACGCTTGGAGACGACGTACCCCAGCAACTGTCCAGTGGGTACACCGAAGGTGCACTTTCCTGGGTTTAGCTTTATCTTGTACCTCCGCAGGTTTGCGAAGGTTTCCGCCAGGTCGGCGAGTAGGTCGCCCTGGCGAGTGGACTTCACCACCATGTCGTCGATGTAGACGTGGATGTTGCGGCCAATTTGGCTCGCAAGGCACTCCTGCATGCACCTCTGGTAGGTCGCCCTGGCGTTCTTGAGGCCGAAGGTCATGGCGGTGTAGCAGAAGGCTCCGAATGGCGTGATGAATGCCATCTTCTCCTCGTCCTCGACTGCCATTTTGATCTGGTTGTAACCAGAGTAGGTGTCAAGGAAGCATAGCGACTCCAAGCCCGCGGTCGAGTCGATGATTTGGTCGATCCGCAGGAGGACGAACTTCTCCTTCGGGCAGGCGCTGTTGAGGTTTGTGTAGTCGATACACATTCTCCCGGTCCCGTTTTTCTTCTCGACCAGGACTGGGTTTGCTAGCCACTTGGAGTACTTGATTGGCCGTATTAAGCCTGCAGCGAGTAGACACTGCACCTCTTTGGCGATTGCTCGGCGTCGCTCTTCATTGAAGGGCCGCAGCGACTGCTTGACGGGTCGCGCTTTGGGGTCGGCGTTGAGTTTGTGCTCAGCAAGTTCCCTCGGGACACCAGACATGTCGGAAGGTTTCCATGCGAAGATGTCGTGATTCTCACGTAGGAAATCGATGAGCGCGCCTTCCTATGCTGGGGTCATGCCTGTTCCGATCGTCACTGTCTGGCTAGAGTCTCTTGGGACCAGCTCGACGGAGCGAGTGTGCGTCGTCGCCTCGAATGCAGTGGAGCGGCCGCCCTCCGAGTTGGGCTTCTTGAGTATGATGGGGTCATTGTTGTTGACCCCGCTCGTGTACTTGGTGAGCTCCTCTGGCGTGGTTCGCCTCTACGGTTATGACGGCGTCGGCGAGCTTGGCGCCTTTGGCCTTGCACTCTGCGGCCATGTCGGGGTCTCCGTGGATAGTGATGATGCCGCATGGCCCGGGGAGCTTCATCGCATTGTACGAGTAGTGGGGCGCTGCCATGAATTTGGGGAACACCTGATGCCCCAGGACGCAGTAGTAGGGGCTGTTGAAAGGCACCATATCGAAGCCGATCCGCTCGGTGCGGAAGTTCGCTGGTGTGCCAAAGGTGATGGGCAACATCACCTTCCCGATTGGGTACGCCTTCCGACCGGGGACAATGTCGTGGAAGGTGGTGTAGGTCGTCTCGATCATCGACTGCGGGAGCCGCAATCGCCTGAACGTGTCCAGGTATAGAATGTTGATGGAGCTGCCGCCGTCCATCAGCGTCTTGGGGAGCCAGTAGTCCCCCACCTTGGGCTTGACCACCAGGGCTACTCAACCCGGATATTTGATCCGTGGCGAGTGGTCTTCGCGGCTCCAGGTGATTTGTTGCTTGGACCAGTTGAGGAACTGGGGGATGTCGACCTGACAGTGACGGCGCGGGAGATGACCTTCTTCTCGCGCTTCGTGTTGAATCCGGTGAAGGTGTGAAGCGAGCCGGCGTCATTGCCGAATTTCCTGCCGCTTGGTGGATGGTTGTCAGGGTCTTCCCTTGCGCAATGTGCCTTCTCGATCTCCCTCAGGGAGTGGCAATCGGCGGTCGTGTGCGTGGTGGGCTTCCCCTTCCTGCTGTGGAACACACAGGGCTGGTTAAGGAGAGCCACAGGGTCGAACCTCGGCTTCGCCTTGTAGTTTCTGCTGTCGCGGCGCTAACCTCCGTCGTGGCGTAACCAGCATTGGCGACGAAGTCAACTCGCCCGTCACAGTGGCGCTTGCCGGTGAGGCGAGTGTTGCTGTAGCGCATCTCGGGTCGTCTCCCGTTGTTGTGGTCGTTCGTGCGGCGATTCCCTCCCAACTCGTCGTCGGTTTCTTGGTTTGGGCCCTCCTCCGCGTACCGCTTGGCGATCTCGAGGAGATCCAGTATGTTGTCGAGTGTTTTGTGCACCCGCTTGAGTTTGGTGACCAAGGGATCGTAGCGGCACGAGGTCTTGAAGTAGTGGATCACGGTGTCCGGGTGGATTCCGGCCGCATTGTACCACAGGTCTTGCCACCGTTGGACCTAGCTGCCGGTCGACTCGCGGGGTCCCTGGACGCATCGCTCTAGGTCCTCGATGGTGGTGGAGTGGGTGTAGGAGCCCTCGAAGTGCCTGGTGAAGGCGTCACGCATTTCCACCCAGGAGTCGATGCTGTCTACGGGGAGGGTGTTGATCCATTGCCGGCACGCTCCCTCCATCATCAGGGGGAGGTAGCGAGTGGCAAGCAGGTCAGTGTGGCTAGCGATTCCCATCGCCATGAGGTACGTGTCTAGCCACACGGAAGGATCGTATGAGGGGTTGTACTTCTCGATCTCCTTTGGCGCCTTGAAGTTTGCCGGGTATTTTTCGCCTCGGATCATCGGTCCGAAGCATTGGGGTCCGACTCGGCTTAGCGATCCCCTTGGTTTGCTGTCGTGGCGGTTGGTGAGGGTATGCCTCAAGTCGTCGGGCTGGCATGCGCGCCAGCTTTGGTTATTGATGATGTGGGTTCGCCCTGTTGGCAGCGACGAAGTTGTTTGCCGGTCGCGGGTCGTTGGTGGAGAGTGCTGCGTGTGCGGGGCGGTGCTGGAGCTACAGGGGCTCGGGTGGTGGGCAGTTGAGGGTGTTTGCCACCATTGGGCGGTCGCTCGAGGCCGCCCTGCTGCCTGACGAGCGCGAGTACATGCGACCCTGTGAGTCGGCTCTCGCGTTTTGTTGCTCGACGGCCTTGGCGAGTAGAGCCTTGGCGTACTGGATCTGCAGGGCGCCTTCCCCAGTCAGGTTGATGTTGTCGACCGCGGCTCGGCTCGCGATGACGTTGTCCATTGGGGTGGAGAACAACGGGAGGCCATTCGCCTCTCGCTCCCACGAGGAGACCAGGATTCTTGGCCGGTCCTAGGGGGCGCGCGGACGGGTGGTGGTAGGAGAGCACCGTTAGTCGTCGCGTCTGGTGGTGGCCGGGAGCTCCCTCCTGGCGGCGCGTTCTTGTAGATCGCGCGATCGGCCATGCGGGCCGGGTCATTCTCGTCGTCGAATTTCAGGGCGTGGACCTGAACGGTGGGGTTCAGGCGCGACCTGATGCGGAGCTGGTGGTACCGCGAGAGTTCCTGCGCCGTCACGTGTTCGAGGCGATTTTTTTTGCGCTCGGCTTGTTCCTTGCGGACCGCCTCCTCCAATCATAGGCGGAGTTCTTTGACCTGTGTCGCTGTCGCGGTCGGCGGGATCGGCATGGATAAGGGGTCTTGCGGGGCGTCCGCGCCACTCGCCATGTAGGTCGCGACGTTGCGACCGGATCCGACGTGGAGGTCGCCGGAGTTCTCCGACCTGGAGTCGAAGTCGAAGATCCCAAGAATGGAGGGGTCCTCAAAGTCTCCCACGTTGAAGACCTGGGTGATGGAGCCCGCGGATGACGCGGTGACGATGGATCCGGCGGCCGATGCCGGGGTCGCCAAGTCGGCATCGTTGTTGAGGGCCGCGTCGTCCGCGACCATGGTGGTTTCGGCCATGTCGTTGTTGGCCGAGTCATACTCGGAGGCGAGGCGGTGGATGGTGCGGACCTGACTCTCAGAGAGCCGGTCCTGTGGTGGCGACTCGCGGATGCGAGACGAGTCCTCCGAGACGATTACATCGGTGAAGCCAACTAAGAGGTTGATCGTGCCGACCGGCATGATCACGCTGTGCGTGACGGGGTGCACCATCGGGACGTAGCTGCTCGGCAAGATCTAGAGGATCTCGCTGATTGTGATCATGCGGCCGGTGGCGATCGTCTCGTCGATGGGCAGATTGGATCTCGCCGCAGAACACCGGCCTGGCCGGCCAGGCCCCATGGTGATCTCCACTATCATGGGAATGGTCACGACAGATGCTGCAATCGGTAGCAAGGAGTAGAACGAGGGGCAAGGGCGGCCAGCCATCTGCGGTGCGAGATGAGGGCGGAGACACAAGGTTGTACCCAGGTTCGGCCCTCGGAGGGTAAAGACCCACTCCTGCTTGATTGTATTATGGTGAGAGTACAAGGGCGAGCTCGACGACTAGGCGGTAAGTCGCTGGGGTGTATGATGGAACGTGTCCTCTATGCTTACCCTAGGGAGGTTTATATAGGTTCACCTCGTTAGGGTTTACAGATCTACAACCGAATTAGTTAAGGATTCGGAGGGTTCTTGACCTAATCCGACTGAGCCTAGCTACGCTTCTAGGCCTCCAGCTTCCACTCGCTTGGGTCCTTGCCAAGTCTCGATCCAGTCGCCGTCCTATAGGCCCACTCGCTGGTAGCTTGGGCCAGTAGGAAACGTCTTGCTGGGTATACCTCGGTCGGCATATCCCCATCATCACTTACCTACTCGAGGACGAGTAGGAGTTAAGCTTGGGGATGCTTGATACGTCATAAACGTATCTATAATTTTTTATGCTCCATGCTTGTTTTGTACCAACTCTCTTATGTTTTGTCTACACTTTGAGGCATTTTTATACATTTTCTAGAACTAACCTATTGACTAGATGCTGCAATGCCAGTTTTCCGTTTTCTTCTATTATTGGTTTTAGAAAAGCTAGTAAATAAATATTCTCAGAATTGGACGAAACAAAAGCCAAAGTTTCTATTTTTTCAGACGCAACACAGAGACCAAAGGGGAGACGAAGAGGAGCCACGAGGCGGCCACACCTAGGGCCGGCTGATGCAACGCTGAGTTGATGTAGGAGCGCTTCGTTGGGACCCCAAGAGCAAGGTGTGAAGTAGCACAACAACAAGTTTTACCTCAGTAAGAAACCGAGGTTATCGAACCAGTAGGAGGAAGGAAACGTCACACAGGTGTTGCAAGCAACGCGGAGACCTGCACAACACAAACTCAAGACTTTGCCCCAATGAATCAGTGAGGTTGTCAAGCTCACCGATTTGTTGTAACAAAGGATTAAACGTATGGTTTGGAAGGTAATGGTTTGATACAAGTAAACAAGTAACATTGGAAGGTGTATCAATGGTGAAGATTGGACCGGGGTCCATAGTTCACTAGAGGTGCTCTCCTTAGATAAACAACATGGCATGAAGGGTAAACAAATTACAGCAGGGCAATTGACAGGAACTGAGCAAGGCATAACAATGAAATTACTAGTCAGAAAGATCCTATGAGATTCGCTGGGCAATACAACAATATACATAGACTTCCATCCAACTGCATCTATGACTAGAAGTCCACCTTCAGGTTATCATCCGAACCCCCTCCAGTATTAAGTTGCAAGCAACAGGCAACTGCTTTAAGCAAAGTGTGTAAGGTAAACAGTCCACATGTTCCATGAACAAGAGACCGTTGTTTTCTCCCTAGTAGCAACAGAACATCTACAACCGAAGAGATTTCTGTCACTTCCCTTGGAAACTAGAGGCATGAACCCACTATCGATCATAAATACCCCCTCTTGGAGTCAGTAGCAACTACTTGGCCAAGATAGCTACTAACAACGGAGAGCATGGAAGATCACAAACAACATAGACATGATAGAATCATAAAGACAAAACCACTAATCAAACCAACATAATAATCTCAATATCCATCGGATCCCCGCAAACATAACATGCATGATTACAAATAGATTAGATCTTGATCATGAACGAAGCTCACAAGATCTATACATCAAATCACAAGGAGGAGATACAAACATCTAGCTACTACATGGACCCATAGTCCAAGGTGGAACTACTCACGCATCATACTGGAGAGAAGGCCTCCGGGATGATCTCCCCTCCGGCAGGGTGCCGGGAAGAACTTCAGATCCCCCCTGATCTAGGGACGAAGGTGGCAGCGGCTACAGAAGGTTTCGTGGAGATTTGATCGGGTACTTAGGCTTTCTGCATCGGGGGCTTCTTATAGGCGAAGCGGAAGGCCGAGGCGGTGGTCAGGGGCCCCACACCCTACCTAGGCGCGAGGCAGGGCCCACCCACGCCTAGGGGGGTCTGGGCGCCCTAGCTCGCCTCTCCGGCTCCCCTCTGGACTTCTTGTTCCCCACGGAAAGTTATTGACTTTGACGTTTGTCCCGTCCAATTCCAAGAATATTTCTTTACTAACTTTTCTGGAACCAAAAACAGCAAAAAACAGGCAACTGGCACTATGGCAACTTGTTAATAGGTTAGTACCATAAAACATGTAAAAAGCACATCAAAATGTAGACAAAGCATAGCAAAGTATATACTAAATCAGCATGGAGCATCAAAAATTATAGATACGTTTCCGACGTATCAAGCATCCCCAAGATTAACTCCTGCTCATCCTCGAGTAGTTAAGAGATAAAAAAAGTATAATTTTTCAGGTGACATGCACCCTCACAATAAATATCCAACCATTTGCAAGCATTGAAAGCTGGGATCAAAGAACTCTAAACATGTGCATGAAATATGGAGTTTTAACAATAGGACATAGTAACTAAGCATGCAACATGACAAGCTACAAACAAAGATCATGAATAACATGCATTGAAAAATGTTTGTTTGTTTCACATACAGAAAACATATCATAGTGGCAATCGAATTGTCCCTCATAGAGTAGCAAATAGATGCATAGGACACCTTCAAAGTTCACAAGGGTGACTAGAAACAAATAGCACAAGAACAAGTAATATCACAATATGCATCAATCAATAAGCTTTGGAACACTACACATAGAATGGCAACTATGCTCTCTTAATGGTGCCTAAAGGTAGAAGGTGGAGACTCAATAGTGGTGGAAGAAAAGCCTTTTATAAAGGAAACAGGGATTTCAAGTTTCAAAAAGAGCTTCCAAAAATTATGGTACTTGTTAGCTTTCAACCCTCATTGCCCCTATCATAAGCATCTTGAAGTGATTAAGGTTAAAGTGAACAAAGATGGAGTATATGCTTGACGAAGTATAAAGTTGGCAATCTCAAGTCCCTTGAATACGAGGGCCACACCTCATGCTACTCAACTTTAGTCACCAGTAAGTTCTTGTCATTGTAAGTATTTGCATATCATTAAGAACCGCCAACGGGGTACCCCTTGCACATGGTACATGAGCTATCCCATAACCAAAATGACAAGGCAAGTAGACAATGAGCATCTCAGCAATCTTCTTATTTACCATGGGAATATGGTGCTTTTTTATCCCTTTCCTCTTTTCGCAATGTGTCTCTTTTTTTATAAGAAGAATGCTTCATACATATCACTATGGTGATGCTGCAAGTTTCCACCATGATTAGGCATGGCTTAGGCTAGCGGCCCAGGCGTTTCTCTAACACAGGATACAAACTCCATGGACTTACAAGTTCCCTCTTTATTTCACACCGGTGATATCCATAGACAAAAGATCATGATATCAATTGAGTACAAAATACAAGTGCAATGTTGAAAACGTTCCCCGTGACAGCACAGTTCTGCTAATTCCAACGTATAAGTTCAAGCATATACAACATAGATGACACAATGGTTCAAGTTTATTAGGGGCAAGGAATATAAAGTGTGCCATCAAGTTTGTGATGGCTTTAATCACTAAGTTTTCACATAACAAAGAGACTTTTTAACTAGAAGATAGCTGAAAACAAGAATATACTTGGAATGGTGTAACACACCATGCATAGGAGTTTATAGTGGACACTTTGGAAAAACTTGGTTTCTTGGGAGTTGTAAGCATGAGTATAACTTACTCATACAAGTGGAGGCTAGCAAAAGTGGGAGCAACCAACTAAGAGAGCAATAATGGCCATAATCATGTAGTGCAACAAAGCATTACTAATCAAAGCATAGAGTGTTACTACAAGTCAAGGACTAAATGATCATAGAGGCTATGGTGACTTGTGAAAGTCATATCATGGTGTGAGCATGTGCCAAGTCAACCCAAACAAAGCATCAAAGGAGAATACCAGAATACTATGCTTTTGCATGATAAAACAACGCATAATTTATTCAAGGCACACTAAGCAATCCCAATTGTTTGGAACAAGACATGATACATAAATAATCACTAAGCATAAGGTCAAAACAACACCTAGCATGTCATTCTAAAGTCTAAGCCACAGTTAATGCAAGCTCCTCTTGCACTTACAAGCAAGAACTAACTACTCCTTTCCAACACCAAGCAACTTATTTGCAAAACAACACAACGAGAATGGGGGTCCAAACTACTTTATTCAAGCAAAATAAACAACCTAAGCAAAGCAAAGGAAAACTAAGATGCTCCAATAACAACATAACTTGTGCATGAAACAATAAAAACAAAGTGTCTAGATAGACCTGAGCTTTTTATTGATGAAGAAGAGGATGCCTTGAGCATCCCCAAGCTTTGACGCTTGTACCTCTTGGACATTTCTTGGGGTGACACCAGAGTGGCATCCCCAAGCTTGATATTTTGTCCATTCTTCATCTCATTACATCATTCTCTCTCTACACCTGAAATTTTTTCCTTCATACAAAACTTCACACAATCTTCATTAGCAATATTAGTTTATTCAAAAGATATTAGACTTCTGGAAAAGCTTTAGAACAACAAGGTTTTTCACTAAAAACACAAGCTACTGTAGCAACTCCTTCAAAAAGCTCAATTCACCTAAAGAGAACTCAAAAAGGAATCAATAAGAAGCAAATGCAAATAATGGCAGAAATCTGTCAAAATCGACCAGCAGGTAGAAACCGATTTTTTCGAACATCTTCTGTTGCTCAAATCAAAAAGTGTTGAACTAACGGAAGTTAGCTAACATACTGGGGGATTTATTTGCAAATTTTGAGCATAATCCTAGTTACAGAGACTCCTCACGAATTTTTTTGGTGGAGGACATAAATATGTTTCGGGACAGCAACTCCCCAAATCTTGCTTCCCTCTCATTAGAGGTCATTCTTGGCACAAAAAGCAAACAAAAAGTATAAGAAGATGTCATTACAGAAGTAATAACTTCCAATACTCAAGGAAACTCTTGGGTTATCTCCCAACAAGTACTTTTATTTAACGCCTTTATGTTAGGCTTGATAGCTTGAGAAGATGCTCACATAAGAAATATGAATTGAAGTAAAATAGAGCATCAAGAAGCAAATTCAAAACACATTTAAGTCTAACCCACTTCCTATGCATAGGAATCTTGTATGCAAATAAATTCACAAAGAACAAAGTGACAGACATAGGAAGATGAAACAAGAGTAACTTCAAAACTTTTAGCACATAGAGAGGTGTTTCAGTACCATGAAAACTTCTACAACCATATTTTCCTCTCTTATAATAATTTTCAGTACCCTCATGAATAAACTCAACAATAGAACTATCACATAAAGCAGGCTTTTCATGAGCTACAAACACATAATTTCTATCAAGCTCAAAAATAGTGGGATTAAAACCTTCACAGGTTTTACCCAAAGTAGATATTTCAGAAGGATCCATAGGAACATAACATTCGTCCTCCTTTGATAAGCATGGGGGGCAATCAAATAATGTAAGGGATAAAGAGTTACTCTCATTAGAAGGTAGGCATGGGTAGATAATCCATTCTTCCTCCTTTTTTCATCACTCTCCTCCTCTTTTTCATATAATAAGCTTCCAGTTTCAATAATTTCTTCTTCCATAGGCTCCTGCAAGGCATTATTCTCTTCCATTTGTGGAAAGCATCTATTAAAATATTCAAGAATATAGCCATCTTCTTCCTTGTAATTATCAAAGCAAAATTTGAGTATCTCATAAACGTCATATTCACAAGGTGCCTCATCAATATTTTCAAGCAAACTAGCAAGTTCATATGCACCCTTGAAGGCAACAAACTCTTCAATTTGTTCCACATCATAAAAGTCATAATTTCCTTTAACATAAGAGGATATGGTAACATTATCATTATACTCACATTGAAAAGGGAGGTGTTTATACCTCCTACAACAACAAGCTTTATCAAAGCAATAAGTAACATTATAAGTAGAGCACACCTCTCTAGCAATAGTATTCAACTTATCAATTTGTTCCCATAAGTGTTTCCCTTTTTGTGACAAACGGTGCTCCTTATAATAATATTTTTCTTCTTCCGTGAACCCACCTTGCCAATAAGAACTAGTTTCAAAGAAACCATCTATTGATAGAAAGCATGACCAAGCAAGGCAATAACAGACCACCAAATAGAGTAGGAACTAATTTTTTTGTGTTTTTGAAAAAAGAAAGGAAACCAAACTAAACTAATTGTTTTGGTTTTTTTTGGAAAGAGGCAAACAAAACCAAGCAAAAGAAACAAAGCAAACTAAAAACAAAGTAAAGAGAAAGGAAGTGGAGGACTCCCCTAGTGAAGACGTCCTTAGCATCCGCGCCAACGGCGCCATAAAAGCTTGATGCAGCGCTGATTTGATGTAGGAGCGCTTCCTTGGGAACCCCAAGAGCAAGGTGTGAAGCAGCACAGCAACAAGATTTCCCTCGGTAAGAAACTGAGGTTATCGAACCAGTAGGAGGAAGGAAATGTCACGCAGGTGTTGCAAGCAACATGGAGACCTACACAACACAAACTCAATACTTTGCCCCAACGAATCAGTGAGGTTGTCAAGCTCACCGGTTTGCTTTAACAAAGGATTAAACATATGGTGTGGAAGGTAATGGTTTGCAGGAAGTAAACAAGTAATAGTGGAAGGTGTATCAATGGTGAAGGTTGGACCGGGGTCCATAGTTCACTAGAGGTGCTCTCCTTAGATAAAAAACATGGCATGAAGGGTAAACAAATTACAACAGGGCAATTGACAGGAACTGAGCAAGGCATAACAATGCAATTACTAGTCACAAAGATCCTATGAGATTCGATTGGGCAATACAACAATATAAATAGACCGCCATCCAACTGCATCTATGACTAGAAGTCCACCTTCAGGTTATCATCCGAACCCCCTCCAGTATTAAGTTGCAAGCAACAGGCAACTGCTTTAAGCAAAGTGTGTAAGGTAAACAGTCCACATGTTCCATGAACAAGAGACCGTTGTTTTCTCCCTAGTAGCAACAGAACATCTACAACCGAAGAGATTTCTGTCACTTCCCTTGGAAACTAGAGGCATGAACCCACTATCGATCATAAATACCCCCTCTTGGAGTCAGTAGCAACTACTTGGCCAAGATAGCTACTAACAACGGAGAGCATGGAAGATCACAAACAACACAGACATGATAGAATCATAAAGACAAAACCACTAATCAAACCAACATAATAATCTCAATATCCATCGGATCCCCGCAAACATAACATGCATGATTACAAATAGATTAGATCTTGATCATGAACGAAGCTCACAAGATCTATACATCAAATCACAAGGAGGAGATACAAACATCTAGCTACTACATGGACCCATAGTCCAAGGTGGAACTACTCACGCATCATACTGGAGAGAAGGCCTCCGGGATGATCTCCCCTCCGGCAGGGTGCCGGGAAGAACTTCAGATCCCCCCTGATCTAGGGACGAAGGTGGCAGCGGCTACAGAAGGTTTCGTGGAGATTTGATCGGGTACTTAGGCTTTCTGCATCGGGGGCTTCTTATAGGCGAAGCGGAAGGCCGAGGCGGTGTCCAGGGGCCCCACACCCTTCCTAGGCGCAGGGCAGGGCCCACCCGTGTCTAGGGGGTCTGGGCGCCCTAGCCCGCCTCTCCATCTCCCCTCTGGACTTCTTGTTCCCCACAGAAAGTTATTGACTTTGACGTTTGTCCCGTCCAATTCGGAGAATATTTCTTTACTAACTTTTCTGGAACCAAAAACAACAGAAAACATGCAACTGGCACTGTGGCAACTTGTTAATAGGTTAGTACCAGAAAACATGTAAAAAGCACCTCAAAGTGTAGACAAAGCAAAGCAAAGTAGATACTAAATAAGCATGGAGCATCAAAAATTATAGAT
Source organism: Avena sativa (assembly GCA_916181665.1). NCBI lineage: Eukaryota > Viridiplantae > Streptophyta > Magnoliopsida > Poales > Poaceae > Avena > Avena sativa. The sequence continues at coordinate 229,356,818 of OV702296.1, forward strand.
ATGTTTCCGACGTATCACCGACGCGGGTCCACCCTAGGCCACCCCGCCCTATGGTGTGGGCCCCTCGGGCGTCCACCGACCTTTCCCCTTTGCCTATATAAACATCCCGAGGCAGAAACCCTAAGTACCCGATCAAAATTTTACGAAACAGTCCGTAGCCACCGCCACCATCATCCCTAGATCGGGGGATCTGAAGCTCTTCTCGGCACCCTGCTGGAGGGGAGAGATCATCCCGGAGGCCTTCTTCATCACCATGCCTACCTCCGGAGTGATGCGTGAGTAGTTAATCCTTGGACTATGGGTCCATAGCAGTAGCTAGATGGTTGTTTCTCCTCTTTTGTGCTATCATGTTTAGATCTTGTGAGCTTTGTTCATGATCAAGATCATCTATTTGTAATCCTACATGTTGTGTTTGTTGGAATCCGATGGATATTGAGTACTATGTCAAGATTGATTATTGATTCTATCATGTTTGTGTTATTTTTGATCTTGCATGCTCGCCGTTGCTAGTAGATGCTTTGTCCAAGTAGATGCTTGTAACTCCAAGAGGTATTATTTATGCTCGATAGTAGGTTCATGCCTCTAGTAATCTGGGGAAGTGACAGAAATCTCTAAGGTTGTAGATGTGCTGTTGCTACTAGGGAGAAAACAACAATCCTTTGTTCAAGGGCAATTGTATTGTTTACTTTACACACTTTTCTTAATGCAATTATCTGTTGTTTGCAACTTAATACTAGAGGGGGTTCGGATGATAACCTGAAGGTGGATTATTAGTCATAGACGCAGTTGGATTATGGTCTATGTATTATGTTGTAATGCCCAAATGAATCTCATAGAAATCATCATGACATGCACATGCATAATTATGCATTCTCAATCTGTTAATTGCCCAACTGTAATTTGTTCACCCAACATGGTATTTATCTTAGGGAGAAACACCTCTAGTGAACTATGGACCCCGGTCCATTCCTTTCCATTGATATACCATCTATTGTTTACCGTTTACTGTTTACTTGCTGCAATTACCACAAAAAATTACTATCTTCCACACTATATGTTTAATCCTTTGTTTTCATCAAAACCAGTGAGATTGACAACCTCACTATAAGTTGGGGCAAAGTATTGTAGTTATGTTGTGCAGGTTCCAAGTTTCTAGCAACACTTTGGGAGTTGTTTCCTTTCTCCTACTGGTTCGATAACCTTGGTTTCATAACTGAAGAAAACTTGCTGCTGTGCTCATCATACCTTCCTCTTGGGGTTCCCAACGAGCTCTACATATCTAAGCCGCCAGCACTTATTGAAACAATGATGTTATATACCCTTGTGTTGCCAGTCCTTGCATATCTTCTATAAATTATTTGAGTACTAGTGTAGATGATATGCTTGATTTGACCTGTTCCCATGAACAAAATGCTTCCATTTCCTCTAGTTGTTTATCTAACAATGTAGAGGAAATCAAACATTCTATGGATCAAGACATGATCATGAATGAAGATTCAAGAATATCCTCATATTCATCCTCCCGTTCTCACATGTGCCTTATGGAAAGGATCAAAGGTATCTCCTAATTTGGATCCCAATATGTCTTCTAAAGATAATAGCAATGATAATGATGATAGTGATGATGACATTGATGAGGATACTAGTGGTCTCTTGCTCGAGTTGACTTTTTTTACCTCTCTTCGTGGTAATAATAAGGTCGTTACTTGTATCAAACACGTTATGTACAGCATAACTAAACAAACGGGAACCATAGTGTCACATCCCCATATTCTCCTAATTTTGGAATGTGAAATAAATAAATAAGTTTGATTGATTGTTTGACTATGTTGAAAATTCTCAAAGAGAAGAAACTTTTTGAATAAAAAATCCTCTCAATCTTGAATTCAAAATCTTATATTCTTTTGTTATGACCTAAGTAGCCATATAGGCAAAAGGGAATGGATTGATTATGGATTGTAGAATTGGTGTGCAAGATTTCAAAATTAAAATCATGAAGCATTCATAAGCATTTCATTACATCCATGCAAAGATCTCAAAAACAGAATTCAAATCCTGGTATCTAAATCCTATAGTTGATTCGCCCAAATGTTTCTAAAGGTAATCAAATTGGTTTTATAAAAACCCATTGTTGCTAAGGCATTAATTATTGATAATTATAGCCTAAAAAGATCCAAATAATATGACAAAATTTTAGAAACAAAATTGAGCTTATTTGGAGCTATTATGAAAAAGTTATGGAATAAATACAAACAAATAAAGATATAAATAAAATGAAATATACAAGGATTTATGAATCCACTATTTTCAAACTAGTAAAAAGATTATAAATATGATCCTACAATGATCTATTCGATTTTAGAAAAATTTAGAAACAAGAATCATGTCATTTGAAGTTCGTATGCAAAAGATATGAGGGAAACAAGTAAATAGAAAAAGAAAAAAAAACTAAGCGGGCCGGCCCACCCGGACCGACCAAGCCAGGCCACGCACGTACACGAGACGATCGATCCCAGCCTTGCTTTAAAAACCGTGCGAATCAGTTTTTGACAAACCTATTTCTAATCAAACTCTCATAACTTTTCATCTACAACTCCGAATCGACTTCCGTTTGTTTCTACTTGTTCCCTACTCCAAGACCTATCTCTATACCATCCCAAACCTCCATATAAACTCGTGGAGACACAGCTCTACGAGTTTCTCTTCTTGAAATCCTGAATCTGCACATGCCCGAATCTTATTTTGTTTTTTGACCCATCTAGACTTCGTTGTTTGTCTTCGGCCAAGAAACGAAAGTTGTAGAACTCGTCGAAATCTTTTAATCCTGACAAACCTCACCTATTTTCATCCACCACAGCCAGAGAATTTCGCATCGCAATATTTTAGATCTGACGGTGTAAATCCAAGATGTACTCGCGCTCGTTTCTTCAAATCCAAATTCCTTTGGTGAGAAGGTAGGACTAATGATTCCCCACAACTTTCATGTTGTAAGTTTTTCAATTTGACCTACGTATTTGTCTCTCTAACACATATCTGTTTCTTGTCTATTCTGAGCCAAAATCGGGTCAATCCCCTTTCCTAACCACTGGATCCCATCCCAACGGCCATGATTAGATCGATTCCTCGAAGGGGTACGAGCCAACCGGATCTCGCCACGTGTCAATTGTCAGGTCAGCATCTAGTCCCAGTCAGCATGCAAAGTCAACCTGTCCAGTCAGCGGAATATTCTCTGGAATATTCCGTTCGAATTTAAAATTGCACATTATAGATCTAACTTGTAAAATTCATTAGAAATTCATACCACGTCCAAAAATTGCGTATAATATATCAAATTGAAGATAATTTTACGTAGAATCATCTTATTAGAATAGATCCAACTTTTACTGTACGTGGTTACTGCAGTAATTTAATTAGTTTTAATGGACTTTTAGGTTAATAAATTCATAAGAAATTATCTGTAACTCCGAAAAATATGAACAATATATCAAATTGAAGCTACTATAATGTAGATTAATAATATCTGGTTGGATCCAGCTTTTGCGGACTATTTACTACGTAGCAATTTAATTAGTTTTAATGTCTTTATAAATCATTAAATTCATAGTAAATTAACTGCTTGTCACAAAAATATAAATGATATACCGATGGAAAGCTGGTTCCATTTAGATCATCAATATGCAAATGGTTCAGGCAAATACTTTAAGGTTTTGCGGTAATTAAATAAATGGTTTAATGGCTTATTTAGAGTAATAAATTCATAAGAAAATAAATACTATTCAGAAAATTACAAATAATATGTCCCTGAAATCACAATTCCGTGGAGATTACAGATATAATTTTTGTTTGATTTTTAGAGAAAAGAAACTATATGAATCATTTAAAACCCATTAAACACTATTTAAATCATACAAAAAGATCTATAACTCTGATTAGGGTGAATCCAACGCCTACTGGTTCGTATTAACGTCTTCTATCCAGTAAACCCAAGAAACAAATTTAATTCGACAGTTAGAACAGGCGTTACAACAGAACTATTAAAAACCCTATATTGGCAAGTAATTATTAATAACAAGTACTCCATTGCATTAATTGGACTCTTGCATGCATCATATACTTCAATATTGTTTAGAGAACTAAAGTAACAACCATTGTGACTTATTAAATTGTCATGCATGCATTTGTTGCATTTGTTTGATCTCTATGTGCTATTGTTTATGATTGTATGCAATTGTTTGCTCGATAGATTGCGAGGAGTGCAACGTGTGTGATTGCAAGTATTGTGGTTATGACAAGTGCAACTATTATATCTATGAGGATTATGAGGATTATCTAATCAACTACATCTACATCAAAGGCAAGTGGTGCTATCTTGGTCATAAATGCCCTAATGTTTTCCTATGCATTATAGATGTTTTTATAGAATTGCATCTGTAGGAATTGATGTGTATATGCTATGCTATATCCCATATTATTCCGTAGTATTCCTTGTTTTGAGCCATCGTATTGGTAGATTGCTTAGCTATGCTATTTAGACGAGGAAGGGAATCACATCATGAAAGGTTATATGTTTTGAAAGGCTTATGTTTTGCTAAATGACAAACAAAAATGTTTTAATGAACCACCTGGGCGGAATGGCATTGATTGGGTCATCGAGTGTGGATTTATGGTGGGGAATGCCGCCCAGGACACTGAGAAAGGATTGGTTTCTTTATTTGGAAACTTACGTGTACAACCATGTGCCAATAATGGAATGGGCGGTTGGTTGGACTCAGTAGGTTGTGGTAACTCGAACCCACGTATACAGAGATGTAGAATAGTGTAGGTTGGACCGGTGCGTGTCGGGTTTGGGGAGATACTTCCCGAACGGTTCCTTCTTGGACTTCTCCCTATCATCACCCAATATGAGAGTGGTGGTACGAACTGGGCTGGCCAAGTCACATGGGTAAAGTTTACTAACCCCTACAGGGTGTATAAACTAATTGATTAGTCGTGTCCCCGGTTATGGACAATTTGAGCGACCTGATACTGATGCTATGATATTTCTCACTCATCCTTATTTCTTAATTATTTAAAACTTGTTGGGTGAACATAATTGGATAGGATCACCTGGGAGTGAACTAGAGTGTCCTATTTATCGTATTGGAAAACTACTTTGTTACAAATGTTAGGATAAAACTGTTGCTTTATGCAAATGAGCCTGAACTCCACTTGGCCAAATAAGCATGTAGTTGATAGATCTGTTGTTAACCATTTTAGCCTACTTTCCATACATTCAATGTATTGACCATTCGTGGCTGCAACGTTTCATGTTGCAGGTTGTATCGTATCTGAGTGATCGTTCATAGGTCACGAGAATCCACTCAACAATTGTTCGCCTGTGGCACATTTGGAGGATGGAGATCTACCTTGTATTTATTTTCCGCTGTGTACTTGAATAAATAATGTAAATTCTGGATCATATTCATTGTATTTATGATGCACAGTTATATTTGGTATCATTTTGTACTGTGTGTGCCAGTGAACTGATCCAGGGATTGGCACTATACACATGAACTTAGCCTTATCAGGCGAGGGTGTTACAAGATGGTATCAGAGCTGTGTGTTGACTGTAGAATCGTGACCTTAGAAATGGATTAACAATAGAAGACCTCTATTAGGAGAACTATCATATTTTATACTTATTAGAGTTCCTATATTCCTTGTCTATCATTTTTCGACACCTCTCCTTGTTCAAACTTGTAGATGTCCATTTATTTGAATAGTAGAAGAAGTGATCTACCATAAAAACTATAAGAATTGGAAAATGTTATTAGTAGTTTTGTATAAAGCAAATCACTATATGAGAGTTGGCCTACAAGTAAAGAACAAATAACATGACATAAATGAACATCTCACCAAGTTTGGGTAGGTCTGAACCACCATATTTTATGTCTTTAGGAGATCATCGCTATCATGTTAGCATATTGTTCTTACCAACTTATGTGGTATGACAATATAGGTTGCTTGCTAGTTTGTACTAAACCATATCGTGTGATGCCTTATTTAGGATCTGTTGTTTTGAAACTCTAAAGTTGCTGGAGTTTTCGTGTGGTTTTAAAATTATTTTAATGGTGTGAATTGATTGAAAATCGTGGAATTACTGCTGCAGTTTTCTGCCTGACCTGTTGTACCGCGCGATTTTTCATATTTTATTGGTAACTCAAAAAAATCTAAAACAATAGGATCTGGAGCGTAATTACATGTAGTACAAGCACAAAAATTGGATAAAATTCATGACGAGTTTAGGTTTGTCAGAAAAATTCGTGAAGTCTACTGTACCGTTTTGAAAGATTGTGTTTATTGCTTATAGGTTGCTCTATTTTACTCTAGTATTGTTCCCAATGCTTTTAAACTATTTTGTGGTTATAAACTACTAAGTTTATACACCTGTAATGTTATTATACAAGTGTTTGCTTGTGTGTTGATTCCTTATGATTGTTTGCTTGTTTGTGACATTGATTGCTTCATATAGTTATTGGTAGGATTATTTTTTTAGTCGTTTTTTCCTATAGAATCTATTATTTCCTATCTTGAACCCTTGGAGATATAATGATGTGTTAAGTGGAAGGTTTGACAACACAATGCATTTAGGAAGGAGAATGCTTTATCTAATGGAAAAAAAGAGATGTGGGAGTATGAAGTGTTGAAATGATGTTATGTAGTAGATTACGCAACCTGAAAGTTGAAGTATCGATAGCTTAGTTTTAGTAGTAGCTTTGTTGATTGAATACATGGGAGTATACATAGAGAATTAGCTCGTGCCCATGGAAACATTCTTCAAGGAAAGTAAGAATGCCCGAGTGATAGAAAAACGTGATTCACCTATCCTCATACAGGGTAATGATTTGGGTGCAGGATGGATTGATCACCATTCCTACTACTCTTATTATTCGCTCTTGTACTGTTGGCTTTGCGAATCTTGAGTGCCCTTTTCAACCTTAGCAGAGAGTCGGCGTTGAGCCTAAACCCTAGAATGGTATATTGTTACACCCTTCTAAAAGCATCCATTGCTAAGCATAGGAATGTACAGTAAGGATGAATCCCAACCGTGAATTAGGGGCACCGTGAAATAAATGTTCCCTATTTGCCCACCATGAGAGTTTTTCTAGTTTAAGAAGTGCTTTCTCAGAAACTATCAATCATGATGTTTAGAATGTGCTAGAGACATTGTGCTAATAAAAGTCTAAATGAGAACCAAACTGAGCTAAGTGAATCCTCGAGAAATGACCTAGTCAATTTTATTTTAAGGGTGGTAGCATCCTAATGGATCCCGAACCTTTCTTTCTTTCTAGCCTTCCTAAATCTCGGGACAAGATTTCTTTTAAGGGTGGTAGTCTGTTACATCCCAAAATTCTACTAATTTTGGAATGTGAAATAAATAAATAAGTTTGATTGATTGTTTGACTATGTTGAAAATTCTCAAAGAGAAGAAACTTTTTGAATAGAAAATCCTCTCAATCTTGAATTCAAAATCTTATATTCTTTTGTTATGACCTAAGTAGCCATATAGGCAAAAGGGCATGGATTGATTATTGATTGTAGAATTGGTGTGCAAGATTTCAAAATGAAAATCATGAAGCATTCATAAGCATTTCATTACATCCATGCAAAGATCTCACAAACAGAATTCAAATCCTGGTATCTAAATCCTATAGTTGATTCGCCCAAATGTTCCTAAAGGTAATTAAATTGGTTTTATAAAAACCCATTGTTGCTAAGGCATCGATTATTGATAATTATAGACTAAAAAGATCCAATTAATATTACAAAATTTTAGAAACAAAATTGAGCTCATTTGGAGCTATTATGAAAAAGTTATGGAATAAATACAAACAAATAAAGATATAAATAAAATGAAATATACAAGGATTTATGAATCCACTATTTGCAAAATAGTAAAAATATTATAAATATGATCCTACAATGATCTATTCGATTTTAGAAAAATTTAGAAACAAGAATCATGTCATTTGGAGTTCTTATGCAAAAGATATGAGGAAAACAAGTAAATAGAAAAAGAAAAAAAAACTAAGCGGGCCGGCCCACCCGGACCGACCGAGCCAGGCCACGCATGTACACGAGACGATCGATCCCAGCCAGCAAGACCCATGGGGTCCAACGCCCAATCTACTACCTCAGCGAGGTACTGACACCTACAAAGCAGAGGTATCCTCACTACCAGAAACTCGCCTACGGCGTGTTCATGATGGCTCGTCGGCTGAGCCACTACTTCCAGGAGCACCAGGTGATGGTCGTCAACGAAGCACCCCTGAACAGCATCCTGAACAATCCGGAGGCCACAGGACGCGTGGCCATGTGGGGTATCGAGTTGTCCCCTCTGGACATCATCTACGAGAAGCGCCATACGATCAAGTCGCAGGTCCTACCGGATTTCCTAGTCCACTAGATGGAACTGCGGCTGCCGGACACTCCAGACATGACGCAGTCATGGACAATGCACTTCGATGGCTCCAAGGGCGAAGCCAGAGCAGGAGCCGAGGTCATACTGACCTCCCCGCAGGGCGACAAGATGAAGTATGTCCTCCGGATGAAATTTCGAGCTTCCAACAACGAAGCTGAATATGATGCCCTCATCCACGGCATGAGGATGGCCAAGATCTGCGGCGCGACGCACCTGGTCATCTACGGTGACTCCGACCTCGTCGTCCAGCAGACGATGAACGAGTGCGACGCACACGCCGCCAACATGATTGCGTACCGCGCACTCTACAATGCACTCGAAGGAGACTTCAACGGCTGCGAGCTTCGGCACGTTGGGAGAGAAAGCAACGAAGAGGCCGACAGACTCGCCAACATCGGCTCCACCTGCGCACGGGTGCGACCAGGTGTGTTCCTCGAACAGATCTGCGTGCCATCCATCAAAAGGAAATTCCCAAAGGGATCACCCGAAGAAGCAGAGCACTCGGGGCTGCACTACTCGAAGGACAAGAAGGACCAGAAAAACTTTACACAGAGGTCATAGTGGTCAACCTGATGCAGGTCATGGCAGTCGAAGAAACATGGACACGGTTGTACCTCATGTACCTGATAGATGGAGATCTGCCTGATAGCCCGACAGATGCTCGGCGCATATCTCGCCGATCCAAGGCCTTCACCATCATCAATGGCGAGCTATACAAGTGCAGCATTTCGGGTGTACTCCAAAGGTGCGTCACCATCGGCGACGGCAAATCCATGCTCCAAGACATCCACGAGGGCATCTGCGGCCATCATGCGGGCAGCCGCGCCCTTGTCGCCAAAGCTCTACGAGCTGGGTTCTACTGCCCAACGGCCATGAACGCCGCCAAGGTCATCGTCTGAAGGTGCAACGGGTGCCAGAGGTTCACAGATAAACCACACGCACCAGGATCGAAGCTCAAGTCCATACCCCTAGCTTGGCCCTTCGCCTAGTGGGGCCTCGACATGATCGGCAAACTACCCAAATCCTCGAAAGGAGGCCACATCTACCTCCTAGTCGCAGTCGACAAATTCACCAAGTGGATCGAGGCCATGCCCGTTACTAACCAAAAGGGCAAAACGGTCGTCTAGTTCTTCGAATCCATTGTTTATAGGTTCGGCGTGCCGCACAACATCATCACTAACAATGAGTCGAACTTCATATCCAAAGAATTCCAGGACTCCTGGAAGACCTCAGAATCAACATCACATACGCCTCCATGGCGCACCCGCAAACAAACGGGCAGGTCGAAAAGGCCAACGTCCTCGTGGGTGGCGGCATCAAGAAGCGCCTAATGAGCCCACTCCAGCGACTCGCAGGAGCCTGGACACAAGAGCTACCCTCCGTCCTCTGGAGCTTGCGCACGACGCCAAACATCTCAACTGGCTACATGCCCTTCTTCATGGTGCACAGAGCCGAAGCCATGCTGCCCGCAGAAGTACGCCACAAGGCCCCACGGGTCATCGCCTATAGTGAAGCAGGATCAACGGCCGCACTCGAAGATGTCGTCGACACACTCGACGAGGCACGCGACATAGCCGCAGCTCGATCAGCGGTCTATCAACAGAGCCTCCGCAACTATCACAGCCGTCGGCTGCGCCCAAGGTCCTTCGTCGAAGGAGACCTAGACTTGCGACTCAAGCAAGAGCGACCGAAGAAATTCGAGTCACCATGGGAAAGACCCTACGTCATCACCGAAGTCATCCCAGGTGGCGCCTATCGCCTCAAGCACGTGGACTCCGGAGTCGCATACTCCAACCTATGGAACGTCGCACAACTGCGACGCTTCTACCCCTAGCTACCCCCTCTTTTACTTGCAATAAGGATATTCAGCCAAGGCTACTCGGCCGAACAATGTACCTCCTCCTTACGATATGAATAAATCTAAGTGTCTCGCCCCAAATTTTTGTCTATTATTCGCATTTTCTTCATGTTACAACACACTCGGGGGCTCCCCTCACCTCACGACTTCGTCGACTGAGGATAACGCGTGTACACCTGAGTAGCTGACCACGTCAGGCTAACGAAAAGGGCACGCATACAAACAAACCACCACGTGCTAACAATAATAAACCTTTACATCAAAGGGAACAACACGCCCAGTCAAATACATACAAATTTTACATCTATCTTTTTATAGGTCCTACCTATTCTGAAGAATCACCTGCGCACGCTGCTCAAAGAGATCTACAATTTGTTCGGCATACTGCCTTACAGCCGCATAATGTGGACGCATATCCCACTCGCCACCATCCGGCCGAAGAGGCGGCCCAGCTGCTACAGCAGCCAGATCTACATCTGGATGATGTAACCGCACGAGGGAAAGCGTGCCCTTCACCCCCGCGACTAGCTGATGCCGCACCAGCTCCCTAACATGATGCACATTTCGAAACTTCGTCAGCAGGCCCTAGAGAGTCGATGGTGCCTCATCCAGGGGAAACATCACGTGCAAAACCGACGCCAACGAAGTCTTCGCTTGACGCAGCACCCGCGACACCTGGTGAACACGATCCTACACAGTCGCAAGGACCATGGCACGATCGCGGTCCATCCAGAAAAAACCGCCGGCCTCCATGTCCTGTTGGGTCAGGCAGTTGATTCGAACAGCAACATGCTCCTTCTCCTCCTTCGGAGCAAGGTTAGCACCTGCAACACTTGCAAAGTAAGATGACAGGCCAACAGGCGCATCCGAAAAAATGAGCATCAGCTCAAAAAACTCACATTGAAGCTGTTTGACAAGGCGACGCAACTCCCCCATCAAATACTCCTCTCTGGCAGCGCCTCGCTTTGTCTTCGATTTCCAAACATCGGCGTGGTCGCGCACTCCAAGCAATTCTTTGTCAAGACTACGAATGCGGTCACAAAGAAACACAAGCTACGATGCATCATCCAAGGATGGTCGGAGTTGCGGCACAGGCGAAGTTTCAACGGGATCATCACTCGAAGGTCCCTAGGGGAAAAGAAGGCAGGGATATGAACAACCACACGAATGAACAAAGAGCTCGAAGATTCATTATATGCAGCAAAAAGCCATTGCGTGGCACAAGGAGTGTTCATAGATATATTACAACAAAAGAAACAAAAGCTATCCTACAACTACAAGGCCTAAGAAGCTACATCCTGAGTAACCTTGGAGCTGGATTGCCTGCTCTTGGCCTCCCCCTGCTGCCTCAACGCGTAGTCAGCCAGCAAGTCAATCAACTTCGGCACATAACGTTTACAACAGGCAGCGTAGAGGGCGAAGGCTACCTCGGACCCGTCAGCAGCCGTTGGCATCTGGGAGGTGGCCTGATGAAGATCCAGCTCCGCTCCAGACGCCAGGGCCATCGCCAGCCCCACGGATGCACCGATGCCTTTCTGCTTGCGCTTGTACGCTGTAGACGCATCGGTTGACATCCTCGAGGGTGACGCCCTTGGGGACGAGCTCCTTGTAGAAGCGCCCGAGAACCTCCTTGGCCTTGGCAAGTGAGTCGACCACGGTACTGCAGCGGTCTTCGACCGCCGCAGTAGCATCATCCAGAGCACTTACGTGCTCCAGGGCACTGCGGTTAAACTCGATGCCTGCGGCATCTAAACAAATGGAAGAAGCAACATGAAAACCAAGTAACAAAAGAAAGACAAGGAAGCCGAAAAGGAACATACGAAACCACTCACCCGAAATAGCCTTGGCAGCAGCCATCAGCTTGCCGGCTACCTCCTTCTCGTGCGAGGCCACAGCGGTGGCGAGTTGCTCCTCGCGGTGTGTAGCCTCCTGCTGCAGGCGCTCTTTGACCGCAGCTGCGTCGGCTAGCTCCTGCTCGAGGCGCTCCTTCGCACCAACGGCGTCCTCAGCCTTCTTCTCCTCTCGCCCAAGGCTCTTTTTGAGAGCACCAAGCTCGCGCAGGGTGGTATTGTTTTCCTCTGCAAACAACAAAACACTTATCAGATCAAAGGAAAGGGAAGCAAAGGAAGACGACAAAGACCAACTCATGAACATACCCTGAAGCTGCTTGAAGCTGGCCTCGAACACCAGGTGCTGCTGCACCAGCTGGTTGGCGCCTTGCACAAAAGGCTGCAAAAAGACACAACTTGTCAAAAGAAAGGCTCGGGGCTGCGCCCAAAGAACGAGCAAGGCAGACTACACATACGAAAAAACGCTCGAGGGCTCCCCCCGAGGCACGTACAAAAAAAGAAAGGCATGATCAACAGATCATCCGACATATGCTCGGGGGCTCCCCCCGAGACTCGAAGAAAAAATGATCAGAAGATCATCCGAAAAATGCTCGGGGGATCCCCCGTAGCAAGAACGAAAATACTTACATGGTTAGACGGAGACTCCGAAGGTCCGGCTGTAGTCTTCTGGGGGAAAACCACCCGAGCCTCCTGTGGAGAAGGGTTCGGAGCAGTGCCCTCAGAGGTGGCCACCGTCTGAGCAAGAGGAGGAGCAACCTTTGACTCCCCAACCATCTCCCGAGCGCCATCGTTGAAGGAGTCATCGGAGGAGTGGCTACAAAAGGACAAAATCAGACAAGTACAATCAAGAAAAATCGAAAGAAAGCAAAAAGCAACTGAAGAAAACTTACGAGTCGAGATCGCTCAAGTCAAAGACAGGCAGGGTTCTCCTGCCTTTCTTATCTTCTTTCTTCTCTTCCTTCTTCCGCTTCGTCGGTGGCTGCGGCGCCATAGCCCCCACGGGCACGGCCGAAATAGGAGAGGAAGAGCCACCATGACCCCCACTATGATGCTCAAGGCACGATGGGTTCCTAGGCGTTGGCGGAGTCGAGGCATCCGACGACTCGCTCAAGCTTCACGTCCACTTTCGAGTCTGCTCTTTGCTAGACTCAAAAGTTTCTTCAGCTGGCGATTGCGCCGAGGGAAGCTCAGACATGGATTCCACTACCTCATTGTCCGGTGCATCCGGAAACAGTTCGGGTAGTGGAGGCAACATGCCCGATACCTTGAATTCATGCGCAAAAAGAAACAAACTTTCTGCACACAAGAAATTGCAAGGAAAACGCAGTCGAAAAAAGCGCTACGCGCACGACCCCAGTTCTACACCTGCGGAACCGGACGAGAGGCGGCGAACGGAGGAGTCAGCGACTTCCCGGGAGATCCTCTCCAGCTTTGTACTTCAGCGGCGGCCGAAGAATCCTGTCGAGATCCCCCCTGGAGAACTCCTTAGCTAAAACCCTAGTAGGATCGTGGCGACCAGAATAAAGGAACATCGGGTGCGCCCTAGCCTGGAGCGGCTGCACCTGACGTTTGAGGAAGGTGCGGATGATATCCACACCGTTCACCTCTTTATCCGGAATCAACTGAAGATCCTCCACCCGACGATAGAGCCCCTCTATCTCTGCCACCTCGCCATCCAAGATGTGGTTCTTCTAGGACCTCTTCGGCTCGATTTTCTGGGAAGGGTCGAAAGGAGCAAGGCCAAAGTTCTGTCCGTCCATTGTGGAGTCGCGGATGTAAAACCATCGCCTCCGCTAGTACTAGACAGATTCAGACATAGAAAAGGAGAAGAAGAGAAAGTTGGTTCTCAGGGAAATGATGCAGCCGCCGATGGGATAAACACCATCGGAGCCAGATTGCCTCTTCACGGAATAAAGCTTCTGGAAGAGGCCAAAGTGCGGTTCGACACCGATCCAGCACTCGCAGAATGTGATGAAGCAGGCGACATGAAGAAGAGAGTTTGGTGAAAGATGATGAAGCTGGATGCCATAAAGGAAAAGCAATCCACGGAGAAAATCGTGGATCGGGAAAGAAAGGCCCCGAAGGACAAATGCGATGAACATGACCCGAAACCCAGTGGGAGGACGGGGAATTACCTTGTCATCAGGAACTTTGACGGCCTCCCTATCTTGCGGGATAAGACCCCGCTCATGGAGCTTGCGGAGGTCACCCTCACGGGTCTCCGATCGCTGCCAGCCACCATCGGTGACGCGAGTGGCGATGGAACCCTTCTTGCCGCCGGCGGCAGCACTGGTACCAACTGCGGTGGAGGCCTTATTGGACTTACCCATCGCAGTGTGGCGGCGACGATGACGAGCACGCAGAAACATAGATGGAAAGGTTCGAAGAAATTCCAGCACGTAGTGAGAAAAGCTCAAGGAAGATGGGAGCAGTGAAACGAGAATGGCTGCGGTGAAAAACAAACCAACTTTTCCCCAATGATTCTAAGGACGAGGACGATGCACGACGACCGTTCATCAGGAAGACCTAGAGCCAACATCAAGATCTGACCGTCCACGTGTCAGCACGACAGCGAACCGTCGCTCACACGCCGTCCACTACGCGCAGAAATCGAGGCGATGTCATAATTATCTCCACGCCGCGCGAGACCAGTCAACTCAAAGTCAGAAGGTGGGACCCATGTTCGTCTAGTCAAGTCATCTCTGGCGCCGCAGACGCTTGAGGTCACCGATCGCCAGCACTGACGTCATCAAAATTTATACTAGCAACGGTTACAATTCTTCGGCTACATAGCTAAAAGTACTCACTCGAATCTATGATTCGACTAACTACTCGGGGGCTACTCATATCAGGAGCGCTGGCCGCACACCCGAAAAACGATCAAAGTACTACACCATTGAACTATTCTTCGAGTCCTATGTCGAGTCTACGACTCCACTACGGACTCGGGGGCTACTCCCATAGGGAGGATGGATTCAAGCATCCAAAAAATTTGTGTCCTACGGACCTAAAAGTCAACAAAGACTAAATTAAAGTCTCAGCTCGAGTCTACGACTCGAACAGACACTCGGGGGCTACTCCCATAGGGAGCGCTGGTCGCTCACCCTATGAATTCTTCGACTGCGATCCTTCAGATCAGCATGCGAAAACTTTTCGTCAACTCTGCCCCAATTAACGCTAAGTGAGTAAACATCCTCGTTGGCCACCCGAAACACCTTCGCGGTGATAAACACTCGGATGCTGTGTCTACGACACAAAGATAAGACCTACAAATATCATCTGATGGCCTGGCAACGCACACGACTGCGCTCTGCTAGTAAGAATCCGTGCCAACAGGCGCGATGAAAAATCCCGACGGACGCGTTGGGTACGTCATTTAAAATTTACTGGAATTCCACTCCTGTAAGTCCTCCGCGGCCTGAGTCGAATTACGCCAGCATATGTTCCGGGTTCGAGTCAAGGGACTCGAATCTAAAGAAGATCGTGTATGTTTTGTCCTAAGACAGTTAACTGACCCTGATCCGTCGGGAAAGTCAGGCACACGCATCAACAATCCCTACACGCTCAAATCATTCTCTAGCAAACAGAGATAGCTGCACCCGAAAGATTCAAGAGTCCTCAGCCGAATCTACAATTCGACTGAACACTCGGTGGCTACTGACATGGTTATACCCTGCGGGTACACGACCTTAGCATACCTGGTCCAGCCCAAGGAAGGCCCACGATGAATATGCGCCAGCCCATGAAGACTTTCGGGTGGCCAAGGCCCATGACGCCTTCGGATCCTTGGAGAGCAAGACTAGAGTAGTTAGAGTATTCAAAGGGGTAAACCCTAAAACCTGTAGAGTAAACCGCATCAGCGGTCCTAATTATTTTCATGTGCCTTCACTTTGGTCCTAATTCTTTAAAATTACATGTCTAGATCCTAAATCTTTCAGAACTGAGTCACGCGAGGTCCTAAACAGGTTTGCCCTGAGTTGACCGGTGCCACGTCGACAGCAGGACCCGACTAGACTTGTATATTTGCGAAAAGGCCCTCCCATTTGTATTCCTTCCAAATAACATGTCCCTCTTTTTTCCTACCCCTCTATGGCAATTCAATCTTTTAGAAGGAGACCGTTGATAGAGGTGCTGCTCCAATGAAGGTCACATCATCGCCTGACCCGACCTCTCCTCTCCTTATTCCTCGCCGAGAAACCTTAGTACTGCACGCCCCTATCGCCGGTATCCCCTCAATAACGGACGCCTCCGTTGCGGTCCCATCTGCAATGTTGCCCCCCTCGATGGTATCCCGGCCGCAGCACGCGCCCGACGCTACATCCCTGCCGTAGCGCACCCCTGCAGCCGATATCCCCTCCGTCAAGCTTCCTTCTGCAGCGCCCTCCTGTACGAGGCACTCTGCTTGTTGCATTGGCACGTACTCCCGGAGTCCACCTCCACCGTCAGGGGAAGTCAAATCCACCAGGGCACAACCCTCTCTTCCTCGCATTGATAAGGTCCCTAGAGCGCTGGACTATTGGTTCTACCTCATCTCACAAGGTCAAGGGCTGGAGAGTGTCACACCAATGGTGGGAGCCAGGTAAGACAAGGATAAGTTGGGTGTTGGGTGGGGCCGAATGGGCCAAGTCCAACTCCACAGGGACCGAATTTTGGAAGAAATACAATATTGGGGGGCTATTAGCAAATATGCAAGGTGGCTTATATGCGTCATGGGCCCTATTGTTGACGTGGCACTGGTCAACTTGGGTCAAACCGGTTTAGGACCTCGCATGACTCAATTCCGAAAGATTTAGGGTCTAGATATGCAATTTTAAAGAACTAGGACTAAAGTGAAGGCACGGGAAAAGAATTAGGACCGCTAGTGCGGTTTACTCAAACCTGTAACCGACTCGATCTGTGCCCGGGACCTGCCTACCTCTATATAAAGGCCAGGAGGGCACAACGAGGAGGCTCTCTCTCATACTACCGCATACACACCTCCACGCCAGATTGCATCTGCGCACCCCTGTACTTTTCGGTTCCGCCGTAATCAAGAGCAGACAAGCAGGAGTAGGGTTTTCCCTCCGGGGGCCTGAACCTGGGTAAACCTCGTGTCCCCGTGTTGCTTGTTTGCTAACCGTTCCGCAATCTCCAACATCCCCATCTTCTCCAAAACCCAAGCTCATAACAATGGGCATTGACGAGATTAAACCTCATCACCAGCAGGCAGCGGAGGTTATAGTTCTCCCCTCGCGATTCCGGCAGCACGACGGCGTGGTGTCAGAAGTAGAGGGAAGGTCCCGCAGGGCTTCGCCTAAGCCGGTGCGAGTTATGGTGGATCTAGGGTTTCCGGACGATCTAGGTTTATAAGGCCGGAGTGAAGGAGGATAAGTCGGCGATGACTAGGGCGACGACGACGGGCCGGCGGCGGCGCGGTGGCGCAGGGCGGCAGCGCGGCGCACAGGGTGGGAAGGCTGGCTTGGTGTGTTTGGGGCAGCCCTTCCCCTCTATTTATGAGAGGGGGGCAGCCTTGGGAGAGGAGGGTTTGAATCTAAACCCAAACCCAAGTTGGATTGAAAGAAGGAATCTTTCCTTCTTCCACTAGGAAACCATTATTCCAGTTTGACTTTTCAAACCTCCCGTTTGACTTTCAATTTAGAGCTTTAATTCTCTCTTGCAAATGCCCAAACCAAGTGACCTAGGATATGATCCAATCATTCCACTTACCCATGACACATTCATGGACCATTCCCCTTCCGGTCCGGTGAACCTTCTAGACCCTTCTGGAACCTCTCCAATGAAATCATCGAAATCATTCTCGAACTCCGGAGTCGGACTTACCTTATATGAATCTTATTCTATGGACCATTCCGGATCTCCTCGTGATATCCCGGATCCCATCCAAGACTCCGAACAACATTCGGTATCCCTACTAACCTGCCATATCTACTAAACAACATCAAATCCTTAAGTGTGTCTCCCTACGGTTCATGAATTATGCGGACATGACCGAGACACTTATCCAATCAATAACCAATAGAGGAATCTGGAAATTCATATGGCTCCCACATATTTCTACGATTACTTTGCGATCGAATGAACCACTTACATACGATACCAATTTCCCTTTGTCTAGCGATAGTTTACTTATCCGAGGTTTGATCGTCGGTATCTCTGCATACCTACTTCAACCTCGTTACCGATAAGTACTCTTTTCTCGTTCCCATGATATGTGATCCCTTGTGAGCCAGTCACATGCTTGCAAGCCAATTGGATGACATTCCACCAAGAGGGCCCCGAGTATATCCATCCGTCATATGGATGGACAAATCCCACTCTTGATCCATGTTCCTCAACACATACTTTCCGAACACTCAATGCCACCTTTATAGCCACCCAGTTACGGTGTGGTGTTTGATGTCATCTAAGCATCCTTCCGGTGATGGTGATTAGCATGATCTCATGGTCGAAGGAATTAGGTTACTATGTATCAGAAAGCTTATAGAAAATGAACTATTGAAATGACTTGATCTTAATGCTACACTTATCTATAGGAGTATGTCCATCATACCATTCTCCTAATGATATGATCTTGTTGTTAACAACATATCAATGTTCATGATCGGGAAACCATGATCATCTATTAACCAACAAGCTAGTATTACAAAGAGGCTTTACTAGGGACTCTAATGTAGTTTACGAATCACACAAGTATTAATGTTTCCTGTTAATACTGTTATAGCATGAATGTAAATATTTATCATAAACACAAAGATATAATAATAACCACTTTTATTATTGCCTCTAGGGAATATCTCCAACAGTCTCCCACTTGCACTAGAGTCAACTAATCTAGATTACATGGTAATATACCGAACATCCATGGCGGTTTGGTGCTGGTCATGTTTTGCCCTCGGGAGTGGTTTAGTCAACGGATCTGCCACATTCAGATCTGTGTGTACTTTGCAAATCTTTATGTCCCCATCTTGGACATGCTCTCGAATAGCGTGAAAACGTAGCTTGACGTGCTTCAGCTTCTTGTGTGACCTTGGTTCTTGCGCATTGGCTATGGCGCCCATGTTATCACTATAGATATACATTGGATCCAACGCACTTGGAACCACACCGAGCTCTGTAATGAACTCCTTCATCCATATCGCCTCTTGTGAAGCCTCCAAAGCAGCTATGTATTCCGATTCAGTTGAAGATCTCGCCAAAACGTTTTGCTTTGCACTCCTCCATCTAACTGCTGCACCATTCAAAGTAAATACGTATCCAGATTGCGATTTAGAATCATCCGGACCGGTGTTCCAACTAGCGTCGGTGTAACCATTAACAACGAGTTGTTCATCACCTCCATAAGAAAGAACCATATCCTTAGTTCTTCTCAAGTACTTAAGGATGTTTTTGACCGCTGTACAATGATCCACTCCTGGATCACTTTGATATCTGCTAGTCAAACTAACAGCATATGCAATGTCGGGTCTAGTACATAGCATGGCATACATAAGAGATCCTATGGCTAAGGCATAGGGAGTCGTACTCATCCTTTCTCTATCTTTTGCCATTGCAGGACTTTGAGTTTTACTCAAGGTCGTATTGGGCAACATGGGCAAGAACCCTTTCTTGCTATCTTCCATTCCAAACCTCTTTAGAACTTTGTCCAAATATGTACTCTGTGACAATGATATTAGGCGTCTCGATCTATCTCTATAAATCTTTATGCCTAATATGTAAGCTGCTTCGCTAAGATATTTCATTGAAAAACTATTATTCAAATAATCCTTAACACTATTAAGAAGGTCTACATCATTCCCAATCAACAATATGTCATCTACATATAGTATTAAGAATGCTATAGAGCTCCCACTCACTTTCTTGTAAATACATGCTTCTCCATAAGTTTGTATAAATCCAAAGCTTTTGATTACCTTATCAAAATGTTGATTCCAACTTCGGGATGCTTGCTTCAATCCATAAATGGACCGTTGAAGTTTACATACCTTGTTAGCATCTTTAGGATCGACAAAACCTTTGGGTTGCATCATATCCAACTCTTCATCAATGTCTCCATTGAGGAACGCCGTTTTGACATCCATCCGCCATATCTCATAATCATAATATGCAGTGATTGCTAACAAAATCCTCACATACTTTAGCTTCGCTACCGGTGAGAAAGTCTCATCGTAGTCAACTCCTTGAATTTGTCGAAACCCTTTTGCGACAAGTCGAGCTTTATAGACAGTAACATTACCATCAGCATCTGTTTTCTTCTTGAAAATCCATTTGTTCTCAACAGCCTTCCGGCCATCCGGTAAGTCCACCAAAGTTCATACTTGATTTTCGTACATGGATCCAATCTCGGATTTCATGGCTTCTTGCCATATATTGGAATCTGGGCTCATCATCGCTTCCTCATATGTCGCAGGGTCATCGATGTTGTCCACCAACATGACACTCATAACGGGATCATACCAATCAGGAGTGGTACGAGTTCTCGTTGACCTGCGAGGTTCCGTAGTAACTTCAACCGAAGTTTCATGATCAACATCATTAGCTTCCTCTCTTATTGGTGTAGGCGCCACAGGAACCACTTCCGGTGCTGCGCTACTCGCAAGTTCGAGAGAAGGTTCAACAACCTCATCGAGTTCTACCTTCCTTCCAGTCACTTCTTTCGAGAGAAACTCCTTCTCTAGAAAGGATCCATTCTTGGGAACAAAGATTTTGCCCTCGGATCTATGATAGAAGGTATACCCAATAGTTTCTTTCGGTATCCTATAAAGACGCATTTTTCCGCTTTGGGTTCAAGCTTGTCGGGCTGTAACTTCTTTACATAAGCTTCGCAACCCCAAACTTTAAGGAACGACAATTTAGGTTTCTTCCCAAACCATAATTCATACGGTGTCATTTCAACGGATTTATATGGTGCCCTATTTAAAGTGAATGCGGTTGTTTCTAATGCATAACCCCAAAACGATAGCGGTAAATCTGTAAGTGACATCATAGAACGAACCATATCTAAGAGAGTTCGATTACAACGTTCGAACACACCATTATGTTGTGCTGTTCCCGGTGGTGTCAATTGTGAAAGTATTCCGCATTTCTTCAAATGCTCGCCAAACTCGTAACTTACATATTCACCTCCGCGATCAGATCGTAGAAATTTAATCTTCTTGTTACGTTGATTCTCTACCTCACTTTGAAATTTCTTAAACTTCTCGAAAGTTTCGGACTTATGTTTCATGAAATAGATATACCCATATCTACTCAAGTCATCCGTGAAGGTAAGAACATAACGATAACCACCGTGCGATTCTACACTCATTGGGCCACACACATCGGTATGTATGATTTCCAATAAATCCGTAGCTCACTCCATCATACCAGAAAATGGAGTCTTAGTCATTTTACCCATCAGACATGCTTCGCATATGTCAAGTGATTCGAAATCAAGTGATTCAAGAAGTCCATCAGAATGAAGTTTCTTCATACGCTTCACTCCAATGTGACCAAGACGACCGTGCCACATATAGGTCGAGTTATCGCTCAATTTCAAACGTTTAGCTTCAATGTTATTAATGTGTGTATTTCCACAATCGAGATTCAATAAGAATAGACCATCTATCAAAGGTTCATGTGCATAAAACATATTACTCATACAAATCGAACAACCATTATTCTCGGACTTAAACAAGTAACCGTCTCGCAATAAACATGATCCGGATATAATGTCCATGCTCAACGCAGGCACCAAATAACAATTATTTAAGTATAAAACTAATCCCGATGGTATATGAAGAGGTAGCGTGCCGACCGCGATCACATCAACCTTTGATCCATTTCCAACGCGCATCGTCACCTTATTCTTTGCTAGTTTCCGTCTATTCTGCAGCACCTGTTTCGAGTTACAAATGTGAGCAACTGAACCAGTATCAAATACCCAAGCACTACTACGAGTACTAGTGAGATACACATCAATAACATGTATATCGGATATACCTTTCTTCTTGATGTTGCCGTTCTTCAAATCCGCCAAGTACTTAGGGCAATTCCGCTTCCAGTGACCTTCTCCCTTGCAGTAAAAGCACTCAGTATCAGGCTTAGGCCCAGCCTTGGTCTTCTTCACCGGCACGGTAACTTTCTTACCACCCTTCTTGAAGTTACCTTTTTCTTAGACTTGCCTTGCTTCTTGAATTTGGTGGTCTTATTGACCAACAACACTTGGTGCTCTTTCTTGATCTCCACTTCCGCAGACTTTAACATGGAGAAGAGTTTAGGCAACGACTTGTCCATGTTTTGCATATTGTAGTTCATCACAAAGTTCTTGTAACTTGGTGGTAGTGATTAGAGGACATGATGAATCCCCAAAGCATTAGGAATCACTATACCCAAGCTTTGAAGCTTGCTTGTGTGCCCAGACATCTTAAGCACGTGCTCACTGACGGAGCTGCCCTCTTCCATCTTGCAGTTAAAGAACTTTTCAGAAGCCTCATAACTCTCAACTACCGCGTGAGCCTCAAATATCATTTTGAGTTCACGGACAATATCATGTGGGTCATGGTTCTCAAACCTTTTCTGAAGCTCCGATTCCAAACCATACAAGATAGCACACTGAACTGTGGAGTACTGATTCTTCCGAGCGAGGAAAACATTCTTTACCTCATCGGTAGCATCAGCTGCAGGTGGGTCACCCAGCGGTGCATCCAGCACATAGGTCAAATTACCAGCATTGAGGACAATCCTCAAATTGAGGAGCCAATCCGCGAAGTTGCTTCCATTGTTTTTCAACTATTCTTTCTCTGGGAACGCATTAAAATTGATGGTAGGGGCCGCCATTGATCTACAACATATTTGCAATAGTTTAGAGTAAGTTTATGACAAATTGAGTTCTAATTAATAGTTAAGTTAATCTAGGTGAACTCCCACTCAAAACAATATCCCTCACATTGTTTTAGTGATCACACAAACCAAATCCACCACATCAAAACCGATCATCACGAGAGTTGATGTAGCTTCAATGGCGAACAATCAACATGTTTATCATATCTACTATATGACTCATGCTTTACCTTTTGATGATCCGTGTTCCGAGACCATGTCTGTACATGCTAGGCTCGTCAAGATCAAACCTTAGCTGCCGCATGAGCAAATCTGGCTTGCTCACATTGTATACACTCGCAGAATCTAACACACCCGATCATCACGTGGTGCTTCAAAACAACGAGCTTTAGCAACGGTGCTTACTAAGGATGAACACTTTATAACTTGAAATTTTGTGCTTGAGGGATCATCTTATAATGCTACCGTCGCGAACTAAGCAATACAAGATGCATAAAGGATTAACATCACATGCAATTCATAATATGTGATATGATATGGCCTTTCTTCTTGTGCTTCCGATTTCCATCTTCAAGCACGAACATGATCTCCATCATCACCGGCATGGCGTGAAGGTCAATGGCGCCGCTTTATGGTTGTCGTCCACCAGCATCAACTATTACAATTACTTTGAATAATAGACACACAGGTCTTAACGGAATTAAAAGACAACCATATGGCTCCTGCCAGTTGCCGACTTACAATAAGGAACATTGCATACATCATATATAATCACAATAATGGCCATATCACATCATAGCACACCCCTACAAAACAAAGTTAGACGCCTCTAATTTTCTTTGCATGTTTTACGTGGTTTGGGGCTTTCAGTAAGTATCGATCTAACTTACGAACAAGAACCACAACGTTGATACTAGTATTGTCAAACACCCGTTGTAAATTGAATCTTAACTATGTTGGGAGAAACAGGCACCCGCAAAGCCACTTATGCAATACACGTTGTATGTCAAGCGTGGAGCAAGTCTCATGAACGATGTCATGTAAGGTTAGCCCGGGCCGCTTCATCCCATCATCCCGCAAGATACAAAGTACACAAGAAGCAATTGGCAACAAAAGCATCAACACCCACAATGACCATTGTGTTCTACTCGTGCAACAGATCTACATATATACACGACTCTAATACCATTGTAGGGGTTCGTAGCATGGAAAACAAAAAATTTCTACCGCATGCAAACAAACAAGCCAAGATCTATCTACTAGATTGTAGCAACGAGTCGATTAGAGTACTCACCCTCGAAGATTCCAAAGCGGTTAACGAGAGCAGATTCTCGTGGGTGATGTAGTCGTACACTTGCCGATCTCAAGATCGCGTAGACGATCCTTCTGGCACTGCGTTCCGGCAGTGCTTCCGCAGTCGGTCACACGTTCGGTACTCGATGAAGACCTTCCTCTCCCTTGTTTCAGCAGGCAGCGGAGGTTATAGTTCTCCCCTCACGATTCCGGCAGCACGACAGCGTCGTGTCAGAAGTAGAGGGAAGATCCCGCAGGGCTTCGCCTAAGCCGGTGCGAGTTATGGTGGATCTAGGGTTTCCTGACGATCTAAGTTTAGAAGGCCGGATTGGAGGAGGAGAATTCGGCGGCGGCTAGGGCGACGACGACGGGCCGGTGGTGGCGTGCGACGGCGGCTCGGCGGCGACGGCGACGCATGGGGTGGGAAGGGCTGGCTTGGTGTGTTTGGGGCAGCCCTCCCCCTCTATTTATGAGAGAGGGGCAGCCTTGGGAGGGGAGGGTTTGAATCCAAACCCAAACCCAAGTTGGATTGAAAGAAGGACTCTTTCCTTCTTCAACAAGGAAACCATTGTTCCAGTTTGACTTTTCAAACCTCCCGTTTGACTTTCAATTTAGAGCTTTAATTCTCTCTTGCAAATGTCCAAACCACTCCAGTCATTCCACTTATCCATGACACATTCATGGACCATTCCCCTTCTGGTCCGGTGAACCTTCTAGACCCTTCTAGAACCTCTCCGATGAAATCATCGAAATCATTCTCGAACTCCGGAATCAGACTTTCCTTATATGAATCTTATTCTCCGGACCATTCCGGATCTCCTCGTGATATCCCAGATCCCATCCGAGACTCCGAACAACATTCGGTATCCCTACTAATATTCCATATCTACTAAATAACATCGAATCCTTAAGTGTGTCTCCCTACGGTTCGTGAATTATACGTACATGACTGAGACACTTCTCCGATCAATAACCAATAGAGGAATCTAGAAATTCATATGGCTCTCACATATTTCTATGATTACTTTGCGATCGAATGAACCACTTACATATGATACCAATTTCCATTTGTCTCGCGATAGTTTACTTATCCGAGGTTTGATCGTCGGTATCTCTGCATACCTAGTTCAACCTCGTTACCGATAAGTACTCTTTTCTCGTTCCCCTGATATGTGATCCCTTGTGAGCCAGTCACATGCTTGCAAGCCAATTGGATGACATTCCACCGAGAGGGCCCAAAGTATATCTATCTGTCATATGGATGGACAAATCCCACTCTTGATCCATGTGCCTCAACACATGCTTTCCGAACACTCAATGCCACTTTTATAGCCACCCAGTTACGGTGTGGTGTTTGATGTCATCAAAGCATCCTTCCGATGATGGTGATTAGCATGATCTCATGGTCGAAGGAATTAGGTTACTATGTATCAGAAAGCTTATAGCAAATGAACTATTGAAATGACTTGATCTTAATGCTACGCTTATCTATAGGAGTATGTCCATCATACCATTCTCCTAATGATATGATCTTGTTGTTAACAACATCTCAATGTTCATGATCGGGAAACCACGATCATCTATTAAACAACAAGCTAGTATTACAAAGAGGCTTTACTAGGGACTCTAATTTAGTTTACAAATCACACAAGTATTAATGTTTCCTGTTAATACTGTTATAGCATCAATGTAAACATTTATCATAAACACAAAGATATAATAATAACCACTTTTATTATTGCCTCTAGGGCATATCTCCAACAGAGGGGGTGCCTGAGGCGGCTGCACCCCCCAGGCATGGGCTAGGCCTGGCCGCGCGGCCAGGGGGTGTGGCCCTCTCGAAGCCCTTCTTCGTCTCGTGTTCTGGCTCCGTGTCCCACTCGGTGAAATATTGACTTTGGCTTTTGTCCCGTCCAATTCCGAGAATATTCATTTTCTGGATTTTTTGAAACAAAAACAGAAGAAAATATGCAACTGGCACTGTGGCATCTTGTTAATAGGTTAGTCCAGAAAACATATAAAAATACCTTAAAGTATAGACAAAGCAAAGCAAAGTGGATACTAAACAAGCATGGAACATAAAAAATTATAAGTGCGTTTACGACATATCAACCGCTACACCAATCTGCCACCCGCGTTCTCTCACCAGGAGTCGCGCTACTGCTAGGCCCACACCCCGTCCATGTTCGCGTCGAGATCCCACCGCCCTCCGTCCCCGTCCCCGTCGAGCTCTGGCGCCGTGGTTCCAGTGAAGGAGGCCGACGATGACGAGGCAAAGCCGGTTTTTGCGCCAGGCGACTACGTCGACGACGAGGACATCGACAAGGTCGTTGCGATGTTCAAGGAGGAGGGCTTCGCATGACGATTTCGTCGACGACCACCTCGAAATCGTCCTCGCCTTGGTGTAGGAGACAAGCCACCATGACGCCGATAACGACAAGGAGTGGCGCTGGTGACGGCGGAGCAGGCCAAGATCTATGTCGAGATCGACTAAGCCGCCGCCCGTGTCAGCCCGCGTTGCCCGGGTCGCCACCATGGCAAATAGGCTCCGATGAGGTTTATCCGGCCACATATTGGTAGATAGTTGACGTGGCCGTGAAATTAGGTAGTAATTTGTGTTTTTTAATGTATGAATACTGAACTAGCGCTAAAGTCAATTTTGCTCTTAAATTCTCCCAGAAAATGTGTTCTTTTAAATATGCACTTCGATAGATGCGGTATATAATGTGCATGACTACGATCAATCCCTACTTTTGCGCACGACGTGCTCTAATTTGCAGACTTGAATATGGGGATATGCTAGATAAGCATCTTTGAGATCAGCTACAAGGTTTCAGGCTAATCATAGTGGGAATATAATAATACTAGTATCATGCATATGATACTAGTGTATGCTACTATGTCTCTAATGCATTGTATCATATAGTTGTATCATATTAGTGATATATTTATTGATTTGTATAAACTCTAGTATGCAAAATATATGTATAAGATTTATTTACCATTATGATTTCTAGTTTTACGTGCTATGATACTGTATTTACCTATGATACTCTAATCATCTTTCTCTTTATTAATTATGATGCCACATCAGATTTTTGCCAAGTTAACATGTATGATACACCTTATGATACTAGCACTGGAACCAGTCTCGTAGAAATTATTTCCCGCTCGTTCAGCTAGCTGGTCTCCCCCGAAGATTAAGTGGTGTGGTACCACCTCCTCCCATTAGTAGGTGATTTTGTTGCGTTTGAAGGCCGGCCATACCAGAAACAAATCTTGAGATAATTACAAAATAAACAAAAGTATTTATTTTATTCAAAACAGAGGTAGCAACAATAGTTATTTTCGGCCTCTCAAGCATTTTCCACCAAAGCGACCCCGAGCTTTGCGAGCTTGAAAGCGTCGTCGTTCTCCGCTGACAAGGGCGAAGCCGCCCTGTTCTTCACGAATCCGTACTCACACTCCTTGGCCGCGGCCGCCGCCTTCTCCAGGATCGTCGCTGCCTCGCTGAACTTCCCTGCCTTGACCGCGGCGGTGCAGGCAGGCCTGCCGTCAAGTATGCCACCGTATAGCGACTGGCACGACAGTAGGCAACGAGAGACGACCGCGTTGTCCTCCGCCTTAGGCTTGACGCTGCCGCCGCCACCCCGGAGGAGGCTGTCGATCTTGGTCTTCGTGCTGGTGGCGTTGTCTGCGAGGAGGCCCACGGCAAGACCGCCGAAAACCTGGTAGTCGAGATCCACATCGCTGCCGGCGACGGAGCCGAGGGCATTTCGACAGAACTGGACGCCGACGTACGTACTCCCGCCTCCGACTGTCTTGCACGCGGCGAATATCGCTTGGTCTGATGGCGAAAACGCAGGCGCGACAGGGAAGAGGAGCAAGAGGACAGCCACCACGCTCATCAGGCTGGTAGAGGAGGTTGAGGGAGCCATTTGTCTGTCCGATGGTGGATTCTATGTTCCTTGGACCATATGTGTGTCGCATATATATGGCAGATGAAGGTACCGGGTGCTGGCAAATTTATTACGTATATTGATTTACTTCTAGATTTGACTGGATGTATCAATGCATTGCTCTAAATGCTGATACGTTTATTGCTTTAATTCCAGATACGATTCGATGTGTATCAATGTAATGTTTTAAATGCTGATACGTTTATTGATTTAATTCCAGATACGATTCGATGTGTATCAATGTAATGTTTTAAATGCTGATACCTTTGGATTTCAAATAATTATGACATAAAAAATCTCCAGGTATTTCAGTGAAGTGGTATTAATCAGTTGCTTAAGCATGACATGTAGGGAGACTTTTCAGCACTCCTGCGGTGCGCCGTGCGCTTCATTGTCTCTGCATGTGGACCTACTTTTCTATTCTCGCTGGATGTGGGCGAACGCGTCGTCGCGCTGTTGCTTTGCCTCTCGCTGGCGTCCAGTGGTGGGCTTCGACACGTGTCTTTACCTCTGATGGGTGGCCCGCTACTTTGAGTCCCGTTATTTCATTCACCTTGTGGATTCGGTGGATTCGTTTTCTATCTATTGCTTCGCGGGCGTGGGAGAGTGTTTCATCTGGTTATCTCCGGTGGTTTGACTGGTTGGTTGTTCCTTTTCCTGGCGGTGGTTCGGTGCGGCGGAGGGTTTCTTGGCGACGGCGGCGGTGTTCTTGGTCGGTGTGTTGAATTTATGGTGCTGCTAGATTTCTCGGGTGGTTGATTTCTTGGTGGTGGTGTGGTTTTTCCTGGTTATTTGGTCTATTAGACGGGATTTCTGGGCGGCGGGGTTGTGTCGGCGTTGGCCGCCGGCAGGTCTCAGTAGTTGTCTGCGCGGTCGTTCTATGGAAGTACCTAAGAAACTGCCGGGATGAACTCAGTCGCCGCTGCCTCCATGTGTAAAAGCTACCAGTGTTCCCGTCGGCAACCAGCGAGCCCGTCTGTTCGCGACGCCATCTCTGGCACTGCTACCATCCTCCACTTTGGTAGCTGTCCGCTCCAGATTTTTCATCTCCCTTTCAATTTTTGTTTGTATTATCCCCTCTCTCATGTCAATCTATCAGGTTATGCTCCAGCCCCAAATCTGCTCGATATTTTGCCTCCTCGGTGATGTGGTTGGATTTTCATTGGATTGTGCATCCTGCTCACTGAAAGCAACCTCAAATTAACTGGGTTTCAGTTGGATATTGCGTACTGGTTTCTCAGGGAAGCATTAAGATACTTGTCTAACTGGTTCAATTGGTACGCAAACTCTCATCTATTACTCTCTAATTTTTTGTTTACATTGAATTAGTACATGCATCTTCTGTTTTCTTACATTTTGGTTTGCATGTATTTTTTCCCCTTTGAATCTCCACTTGAATTTGTTTGTTACATGTTCCACTGGAATCTCACCTGAAATTTATCTAATCCATGAGATTTGCCCCCCTTGAATCTTTTCATCAAATGTATTTGTTAAAAAGACTGACTAGATACCAAAATAAAACTTCCTGCTTCCTTTGTGTATATACGGTTTGCAAAGATGGATAAGCCTGAAAGTTCTGAAAATCTTGCTGTTGTTGTGAGAGAAGAACGGTGCTCTTGAAACAGAAAAAAAGAATGGTGCTCACAGGTACAGGTCTCAAAATCACCGTCAGATTGCTCGAGACAACCAATGAGAACTTCCACTAGGTGCATTTCTGATCTTATCCACACGAGAACATTTTAGTTTCACTTTCACGCAATCGTGTATCGACATGAATTCTCTTCATGGCATACTTCTCAGTACATGGATGACAATGTGTAAAATTCTCTGAGTATGTTTAGTACACCTAATTGCAGGTAATACAAATGGAGATAGCAGGGAACTGGTATCTATTTTGCTAGAGGAATGCTCATCCAATTTCCCATTTTTCAGTTAGGAATTCACAACTCTCACTTCTACAAGAAAGAATATATTCGCTGGTATTCTGTTCTCATTTTTCATTGTTAATTTTTTTTCTTAATCAATTCTTAGGGCTATTCTAATTCATTTAATTATGTATTCAATTTGCATGTCTACATGGCAGGCTAGAGGATCATGGTTGTACCGGTGAGTGGACTCGGATCTATAGACAGCTTTATCCCTCTTACATAAATCTATTTGTGACAATGTAGTTCCTGACTCATATGTTCTTCTAGCCGTTATGCATGGCTTGGTTGATGTTGCTTTGCCCCGATTGAATTACATTCAAGTGAGTTTGGACAACGTAAGATATATTCTGCAGATACTGTAATCCAAGAACTGATATCTGGTGATACTCATGTGAGCTTCGTCTTTTTCTAAATTTTTAGATACAGATGTTACTCAATCCTTTCTTCAGGTACAAAACTGTACATCTATTCGGCCTTTTTTTCTACGGGCTAATGGTTTCTTATCAAGAGATGAGAGTCATTATTAGACACATGGAAATGAAGGTTTTTTCGTTCTGATGGTAATTTCAACAACAAATTTCTTCAACATAAAAGTATTAGGAGGGGCCGATACACATAATTTCTCCTATCATAACCTGTATTTGCTCCAAGCTTTGAGTAAAAAATCAAGTTTAGCATTGCCTTTACACTTCTTAACTAATTTAATCAATAGACCCTCTCTGCATATTGCTTTTGCTTACGTCGTCTACAGAACATATAGACAAGGAACGCAGGTTGAGAAATTAAATTTAATGTGCATTCAAATCAGACTGAGCGAATTGTTTTCTCGGTAATTATACTATCATTTGTTCTCCCTTTCCATAGATTTTGGATTGCTATCTTTTTTCAGTGTTGAAGAAGTAGAAATGTACTAACAAGAACATCAGCATGGCAAAATAACCATGTATCTGACAGGAGAGCGAATAGAGTTTGTGCTTATATTGTCATTGTCATTCCCACATTTTGTTGACAATGTCTTTACTGACACATGTCGGCATGTGTGTCAATAATCAATACAGGTTCTTTTATGACTGATTCATGTTATCCCAAATATCCTTCACTCTTTAATCTGTGTCCATGAAAGCTTTTCATTTGTTGTAAATGAAAATTTGTACTCCGCATGTATATGGGGTTAGCACTATCATAGTGTTTGTTGAAACAAGCTGGCGTGCCTAGGTTTCCATGCTTTTGTTTACATTATGTTGTTTTGGACAAGGACACCTCTAAATTCTCACATTTGCTTACTTTAATGGATCTCAGCAGAGCTAACTAAAAATTCGTATGTGTTTCTAAATGCTAGAGTTGTTACACTATTCAGTAACTTCACTAATGGTATTGTACGATGTACATTTCCGTAATGCCATCGCATCGTCAATGCAGGTTGAGAAGGATACCGACTTATCTGTGGACGAGATCGCCACTGTGGCGCATCAGATCGTCAAGAAGATCCAAGATCATGAAGGAGTGCGTAGCTTAGTTGGATAGCATCTTATCTTATGCATATGTACGACATTTTAGTTATTTAGAAAGTGAAGTGACTCTTGTGAAAACTAATAATGTCATTCTCTTCCTAGCAACTTAGTGCTGAATGAATGAATCGATTTCTTGGTAGCATATACTTCAATGAATTGTGCTAGGTACGTGATGCTTCGATTTAGAAAGCTAAAGGTTGAGAACAATTCCATGTTGGTAGAAATGACATATGGCATTCTTGTGGTGGCCTATGTATTCCATAAGATCGAGCACAAAGGTAAGGTGTTGTTTCTCAACCTCTTGAGAGTATTTTGTTCCACCTGTGAAGCACCATTTCCTGCCAAAATACCCAAAAAAAATACGTATGATTATAGGGAGCTTTTTTTATCCTTATCCTTTTCTTATACCTTTTTGTCAACGAGGTAAATTCCCAGATCATGATTTCTCTTAATTCTCTAAATCCTTTGATTTGATAGACTCTGAAGTTAACTGTATTTATTGCATGGACCCACTTGATCTAGAGCGAGTGATCATCTTAGTCTGAATGGTACTGCATCTATCTTTCTGTAATTTTTCGAAAGTTGTAGACAAGCTACAGTGTGATGAATATACATAATTTTGTACTTTGGTTGATATGTTTTCTGAGACCTTGCTCCATTTGATAAGAGTAAATTAGTGTTATTAACATTTGGTAATATCCCCCGCCAAAAAATGGTAATATTGGAATGGAAGGAAACAAAAAATTAAGTCCATTCTAATTCATATTGACTCACAAGAAAGTGTGCCATTGTACTATGGTTCTCCAACATTAGAGTTTTTATCTCTCATATAATAGAAATTTCATTCAAGAAATTCTAGCCACTCATCCCATTCTTAGACCATTTGGTAGTTCTATGCCTACTCCTTAATGGTTGTTATGAAATTTTTATGATGTATCACAAAGTTTTTATTATTCTTTAGCTATGAATGCAACTACATATTGAGATAGGGCATAAGTACATGTACTTGCACATAGAAAACTTTGACCCAAAAAGGCTATTGATTTTAGTTGAGATGAAACGTTGATATAATTAAGCATTTCTCATGAATAGTAGTATGAACATTTGTATTCACAGATTTCAGATTAATTTAATTCTACTGTAGGAAAATTATTACCCATTTTCTGAATAATACGATATACTAATATAAAATAAAATAGCTATGTAGCTATAAAATGTTGACCATATAAGTTAAATTTTTCCAAAATCTGCTCGGAACATCTTTAAGATAATTTAGTTCTTTTATGTCTGAGTTAGGTCTAATTATCTATTTTTATATTTGTACTTTATTTGTTTTATGGTTTATTTTACGAAGCTACAATAAACATTTAATCAAATGTCACACTTGATAGTTGGATGAGAAAACGTCATGTGAAAATATATGTCCTTCAAGAGTCAAAGCCACTTTAGTCTTCAGGCCAGCTAAAGTATATATTTCTTGGTATATGCACTATAGCTGCTTCAATGGTTCCTCTCATGCAATGATGGTTCTTTAGTAAGAACAAAGCTCCTGCCATAAGATTGTGTAGTGAGTAATTTCATTTATTCTTGATGCAGTTTGATGAGATTATTACTAATTTTATTATGTGTAAATGACATTGAATTTTTTACTCTTATTTAGACAGCTCTCTTTCATAGGAATCTTTGACCAATCAGGTTTCCTGTGTTTGGCGTTGACACCTTGGAGCAGAGACTTAACATAATTGCTTTACCATGTACATGACGAGATTTTCCCTCAATGTGTGGCTCTTCAATCTGCATCATGTTAACTGGTATTTTTTCTTATTTCCAATAGTGCAGACCATGAACTAATGTTTCTTCCCTTCAAGTTATATCCATATTGTATACCCATAGGTTTCAGTAGATTCCAGGTTTTGTTATGGTCTTATTTAACCTAATAATTGTTGTGCATTTTCAAAGGTCTTGCCATGATCCCGCGGTTGTGCCTCCACTTCATTAACACGATGAGTTTACCAAATATAAAATACAGTAGACAAATAAACTACCTAAGATAAGGAAGTTATCAGCAGGTTCCACCAATTTTACTACTATGTATAAGCTGAAATTAGCATGAAGAAATTTTGTCGTTTGAAAAAGTTACGTACTTACATGTTACTGGAGGTGCCTTCTTAGTTTTTTGGTTCTTCGCTGCAACACAAAAGTTAAATAATTATTTTACATTTTTCTAAGTATAGTTGAGTGGAGAACCAATATTCTTCATCTACTGGCATGTAAGATATGTAGTTGTTAATGTTGGAAATATAAGCAATAATCCATATGGTTTAATCCGAATAATAAACTGGTAAAGCATGATCATACAAACAGTAGTAAAACCAATCATGCAGATCAATAAAGTAGATGAATAAATTACATCTATACAAGATAAACCTATCACATCTGCACCAAACGCTAGAACAAAAAACTCTAGCATAATCCGAAAGAGAGAAATCGAGATCACATACGATGTAGGCTGAATAGCAGCCGCAGCGGTTGCAGCAGCGTCGCCCATGTTGAAGTTGTCAAAGAGGTCGCCGACGTCCGGGAAGAAGTCGTCGTTCGGGAACTCGTCGTCAGACGACGTCGTGGTTGCCAGTAGTCGCGCTCCCCAAAAACCTGATCGCCCTCACCCGTATAGGTTCACGAGAGGCGGGGTTTCGGAGGCCTACTGTCCCGATCTGCGGTGCACGCCGCAAGCCGGAATGGAGAAGGCGAAAGCGGCGGCGCAAGGTTCTGGAGGTAGGCGCGTGTGTGAATTGATTCCGTGTCGATTAGGTTTAACCCCGGACGCTTATATAGTGCAAGGAGGATCGTGGGCTCAGCCCACGTCCGAGTCGGTAACAGTCCACGTCCATAAAAACTAGAAACGGCTGTAATTAACGCGTCCGTTAATGACTCATAATCAGTTTTCCCAACAAGCAAAATAAAGCTCGGCTCGGCGAGATTTCCGCAACCCGCGGCGCGCGCGTCGTGACGAGGCGAGGCAGGCGGCGTCGGAGGAGGAGTGCGCGAGGGCTACTCTTCTTGTCACACCTTAGTGAGTGGTGCAACACTCTACTATATAAGGTGGTCCAACTCCCCTTCAACTAGCAATGTGGGACTAAACTTTAGCACCACTAGCACAGCCATATGCTGCCATGCATAAGTGGGCCAAAGAGAATTTCAGAATTTGTCTAATGGGCCAATAGCCCAATATACACCAAATTCCAACAATCCCCCACAAAGTCTCATTGGCACATCACAACACTTTTCTTCCAGAACATTGTTTATATACCGGTGTATAGTGGAGATTGTTAAGTTGAACTTCCACGTTAAACTTTATGCTATGCTAGCTAGCAACTTGAATAGTGGACTATGCCTTGAACTACAAGTTTTCTGCGCGCTAGTTTCACACAAAATCTAGACCAGTACAGGGCTATCGTCGGCTTCTCCGCGGTTTGGAGCTTATGCGTCATACTCCAGGGCCTTTCATGAGTTTATTAGAGAGCACCCAACTCTCACGGACTGCGACGTTTGACAGTCAGACTTATATAGGTGTGTTCCTCAAGAGATGTTCTGCAGGACAACATCTCCGCTTATGAAAAGCCACTTGGAACACATTAAGATAAATATCAACCTGCCATGCAGATTAAGAGAGTATTGCATCTTTATGGAGATGTAAATATAATATGGGAATACTCTCCTCTCAGCTGACCAACAGCTTGTCTCCCATCTCTAATTCACGGGATCTCCGATCACATAGAGTGGGTTGCCACTGGGATCAACTCATAGTGTGGGTCTCAAACCCATCTCCCTCGATGCATTATCTATCACATTGCGTGATAAACCCTTTGTGAAGGGATCTGCCAGGTTTTTAGATGTTTGGATATAATCCAACGCAATAACTCTGGAGTTTCTCAGTTTCCTGACAGATTTCAATCTCCTCTTCACATGCCTTGATGACTTCATATTATCCTTAGAACTGTTTACTTTGACGATCACAGTTTGATTATCACAGTTCATCGGGATGGCGGGTATTGGTTTTTCAACCACAGGTAAGTCCATCAAGAGCTCACGAAGCCACTCTGCTTCAACAGTGGCCGTGTCTAATGTTGTGAGTTCTGCTTCCATAGTTGACCTCGTTAAGATGGTCTGCTTGCAAGACTTCCAGGAAACAGCGCCACCACCAAGTGTAAACAAATAACCACTTGTGGCCTTAATCTCATCAGCATCAGATATCCAATTTGAATCACTATAACCCTCAAGTACCCGTGGATACCCAGTATAGTGAATACCATAACTCGCGGTGCCTTTCAAATAGCGCAAAACTCTTTCAAGAGCATGCCAATGATCATCTCCAGGATTTGACACAAATCGACTCAGTTTGCTTACAGCAAAGGAGATGCCAGGTCTAGTAGCGCTGGCTAAATACATGAGCGAGCCAATGATTTGAGAATATCTCAATTGATCTTTAGCATTCCTTCGATTCTTTCGAAGTAGCACACTCGGATCATAAGGCGTTGGAGAAGAATTGCAGTCGCTATACCCGAAGCGACTCAATATCTTTTCCACATAGTGAGACTGAAGCAATGTAATCTCACCATTGTCATCCTTTAGTAGCTTGATGTTTAAAATTACATCAGCCACTCCCAAGTCCTTCATCTCAAAGCAACGAGATAGGAACTCTTTGACCTCCTCGATAACAGCGAGGTTGGTCCCGAATATCAATATGTCATCAACATAGAGACACATAATAACTCCCTCGCTCCCACCATGGCGATAGTACACACATTTGTCAGCTTCGTTTACAACAAAGCCTTCAGCAGTTAAAGTTCTTTCAAACTTCTCGTGCCACTGCTTAGGAGCTTGCTTAATACCATACAAAGACTTCACTAACTTACACACCTTTCCTTCTTGACCATCTACCACAAATCCGTTAGGCTGCTCCATATAAATTTCCTCATCTAGCTCTCCATTTAGAAAAGTTGTCTTAACGTCCATTCGATGAACGAGAAGACCGTGTGAGGCAACCAAGGAAAGTAGTACTCGAATAGTGGTCAATCTGGCTACAGGTGAGTAGGTATCGAAGAAGTCTTCACCTTCCTTTTGGGTATAACCCTTAGCCACAAGACGTGCTTTGTACTTTTCAATAGTACCATCAGGTCTAAGCTTTTTCTTGAACACCCATTTACATCCTACAGGTTTACACCCATAAGGACGATCAGTGATTTCCCAAGTACCATTAGCTAAGATGGAGTCCATCTCGCTTTGGACAACTTCCTTCCAGTAGTCAGCATCTTGAGATGCATAGGCTTCTGAAATAGAAGTGGGAGTATCATCCACAAGGTACACAATGAAATCATCACCAAATGACTTTGCAGTCCTTTGTCTCTTGCTTCTTTTGGGAGCTTCATTGTCATCCTCCACAGGATCATCAGAGTGTTCTATCGGCATAGTGGGTTCAGGAATTATAGAAAATTCCTGACTAGATGAACTAGTCATCTCCTGATTTGATAAGCTGGACATACCTTTCATAGGAAAGATGTCCTCAAAGAAAGTCGCATCATTCGACTCCATAATTGTACCAACATGCATGTCGGATACCTCATATTTTACTATCAAAAATCTATAGCCAATGCTATGAAAAGCATATCCCAGAAAAACACAATCAACGGTTTTTGGTCCAAGCTTTCGTTTCTTGGGTATTGGAATATTGACTTTCGCCAAACAACCCCAAGTTCGTAAGTAAGAGAGTTTAAGCCTTTTCTTTTCCCATTCCTCAAATGGAGTCATGGTTTTATCCTTTACAGGAACACGGTTTAGGACATGACACACAGTCATTAGCGCCTTCCCCCACCATTCCTTGAAAAGACCCGATGTATCTAACATGGCGTTAACCAAATCAGTTAGAGTGCGGTTCTTCCTTTCGGCCACCCCATTTGACTGAGGTGAGTAGGGAGGCGTCCTCTCATGTATAATACCATGTTCCGCACAGAATAAATCAAATTCATTTGAAAAGTACTCTCCACCACGATCCGACCTTAGCCGCTTGATTTTAAGATCAAGTTGGTTTTCTGCCTCAGCTTTATAGATTTTGAAATAGTTCAAAGCTTCATCTTTAGATTTTAGAAGATAAACATAGCAGTATCTAGTGGAGTCATCAATCAATGTCATAAAAGTATCTTTTTCCACCTTTTGTCAACACACCATTCATCTCACAAAGATCTGAATGTATAAGTTCTAGCGGTGCTAAGTTTCTCGGTTCCGCATTCGTATGAGACTTGCGGGGTTGCTTTGCTTGCACACAAACTTGGCACTTAGAACCTTTGATAGTGGTAAATTTCGGAATTAAACTCATATTGGCTAGCCGCGTCATGCAACCAAAGTTAATATGACAGAGTCGTGAATGCCAAACATTGGACTCATTATCATTGCACACATGATTAATAACTTTAGTACATGAGTCTGACAAGGACAAGCGGAACAGACCTCCGCACTCATAACCTTTTCCAACAAATTGTACATACTTAGAAATTACAACTTTATTGGACTCAAAAACCAACTTAAAGCCATCTCGACATAAAAGCGATCCGCTGACGAGATTCTTATTGATAGAGGGAACGTGCTGCACATTCTTCAGTTGTACGGTCTTCCCCGAAGTAAACTTCAGATTTACCGTACCAACACCATGAACAGAAGCACGTGAGCCGTTTTCCATCAGCACGGAAGAGGTCCTTGAGACCTGATAAGAGCAAAACATGGAGATATCAGAACATACATGTGTATTAGCACCCGTGTCTATCCACCAATTAGGAGAATGACATACTGAAAGGATAGTAGGTAAAATACCATACCCAGCATCCTTCATCTCAGTATCGCTAATAACAACATTAGCGGCCTTGCCGCTGTTTCCATGTTGACGCTTGTCAAAGCGATTAGGGAAGCTAGGAGCCTAATGATCAGGATCACCACAGACGTGGCAAGAGCCTTTCCTCTTATCATTTTTCTTCTTGAAGTTGGTTGAGTGCGTGGCTTTGTTCTTGCCATCAAACTTTCCCTTTCCTTCAGTTTTTTTCTTATTCTTAAACTTGTGGGATTGGAAGTTTTTCCTCTGCACTAAATTGGCAGTAGAACCTCCCTCAAGTCCTCGAGCAGTTTTGCCCTTTGCTCTCGCCTTCTCTTCCACATGAAGAGACCCAATGAGATCCCTAACGGAAAACTCTTATCTCTTATATTTCAGAGAAGTAGCAAAGTTCCTCCACGAAGGAGGAAGCTTGGCAATAATGCCACCAGCCACAAATTTGTCCGGTAAGGAACACTTGAACTGCTCAAGTTCTTTGGCAAGTGATTGTATCTCATGAGCTTGCTCAACGACGGAGTGCTCATCAACCATCCTGTAGTCATAGAATTGCTCCATGACGTACAGCTCAGTGCCAGCGTCCGAGACCCCAAACTTGGCCTTGAGTGCTTCCCACGCGTCCTTGCCATTATCAAATGACATATAAGGGTCAAAAATGTTGTCCCCAAGAACACTGAACAAAGCGGCCATAAACATGGTATCGGCTTTCTTAAAGTTTGCTTCCTGCTTAGTAGAAAGATCTCCTTCAGGCTTGCCAAGAGTGGCGCTATAGCAGTTTAGGTTTTCAAACCAGAGAACTGCTCTCTTGCGCCATCTCTTATAGTGCATGCCATCAAAAGGAGGCGGCCTAGTAGTCGCGGCTACACCAGTAGAATTCAGTTGCCTATAATCAGGTTTTTGGATTGTTGGAAATATAAGCAATAATCCATATGGTTT
This sequence comes from Avena sativa, assembly GCA_916181665.1. Classification (NCBI taxonomy): domain Eukaryota; kingdom Viridiplantae; phylum Streptophyta; class Magnoliopsida; order Poales; family Poaceae; genus Avena; species Avena sativa. The sequence goes on from OV702296.1 coordinate 229,396,306, forward strand.
AATCCGAATAATAAACTGATAAAGCATGATCATACAAACAGTAGTAAAACCAATCATGCAGATCAATAAAGTAGATGAACAAATTACATCTATACAAGATAAACCTATCACATCTACACCAAACGCTAGAACAAAGAACTCTAGCATAATCCGAAAGAGAGAAATCGAGATCACATACGATGTAGGCTGAATAGCAGTCGCAACGGTTGCAGCAGCGTCGCCCATGTTGAAGTTGTCGAAGAGGTCGCCGACGTCCGGGAAGAAGTCGTCATTCGGGACTCGTCGTCGGACGACGTCGTGGTTGCCAGTAGTCGCGCTTGAGCGCTCCCCAAAAACCTGATCTCCCCTCACCCGTACAGGTTCATGAGAGGCGGGGTTCCGGAGGCCTACTGTCCCGATCTGCGGTGCACGCCGCAAGCCGGGATGGAGAAGACGAAAGCGGCGGCGCAAGGTTCTGGAGGTAGGCGCGTGTGTGGATTGATTTCGTGTCGATTAGGTTTAGCCCCGGACGCTTATATAGTGCAAGGAGGATCATGGGCTCAGCCCACGTCCGAGTCGGTAACAGTCCACGTCCATAAAAACTGAAAACGGCTATAATTAAGTTTTCCCAACAAGCAAAATAAAGCTCGGCTCGGCGAGATTTCCGCAACCCGTGGCGCGCGCGCGCGTCGTGACGAGGCGTGGCGAGGCGAGGCGGGTGGCGTCGGAGGAGGAGTGCGCGGGGGCTACTCTTCTTGTCACACCTTAGTGAGTGGTGCAACACTCTACTATATAAGGTGGTCCAACTCCCCTTTAACTAGCAATGTGAGACTAAACTTTACACCACTAGCACAGCCATATGCTGCCATGCATAAGTGGGCCAAAGAGAATTTCAGAATTTGTCTAATGGACCAGCCCAATATACACCAAATTCCAACAGTTAATCTATGTTCTAGCGGATATTGCAAGTTCTTTTAAGGGAACCGATAATTCAGTAGCCTTGGGATCATCCGTTAGACTTTATTACTTTCGACTGAATATGCTATCCGTTTTGGAGTACTTACACTTTTATTAGTTATGAACTGTTGTGGGTACCATACGGTGATCACGGTGGTTGATCTCTTTTCTTGCAGTTTTCGTTTATTCCACAAGTGCACTCCAATGGTATAGGGCATCGTCCTAGGTTGTATTGCAGCATGTCTACTATAATAAGGTATAATGGTGTAATGCACTTTTATACCTCTTCCTACCATACTATTTGTGATGTACTTTTCTCAATCTATTAATATTCATGCCTATAATGTATTTCCATTGCTTTTAATGTCGTACATTTCTGTTGACAAAAGTTAATCCTTCTGGCGTAAAAGCATGATTAGTTCCACGAGTTGTGCCACAGTGTCATTGTAGGTTATACGACTTTTTCGTTATCGAACTACATTCTAGATATCTATAATGTTTGTCAATTGTAGTAAGTATATGAGTTAATTTTCAAAAACAATCAACTTATAGAATGGTAGTGAAATTCTGGAGAGAATTTATACCATCTTGCTTGCAAACAACGACCAATTTTGACTTTTGATACCCAATTCTAGAACAAAGAGCTCTAGAAAGATCAAATTTTGAAATTTAGTTTGCTTCAACTGCTGAACATGCACATTTGATGGTAATAATGAATTTACGTATTTTTATTATTTTGGACATCAATAAGAGCTTTCATGTTAAAACCTGAATGTTTTGTTCAGTTTCTAGGCCAAAATGTTGTGTAAACTGACCACGCTGGCCACAATGTGCCAAAACGGCATGTAGACGGCGCGGTGAAGCGCGTATTTTCCCCTAGTTTCCATGAGGCATCGGACACTCCTCCATCCTTCGTCGTACAATGTCCTTTCCCTCGAGCCTGATTACATGAGGTTTTATTTTCTTATTTTTTTAGAGTAACCATATATTTTATTAGAGTGAATTCCACTTTTTATCCTTTATTTGTGCATTTGTGATACTAATTATCCTATGTAGTGAAAAATCATCTAAATTATCATGTTTGAAAACTTTAAACCCTTATTTTCTGATGCATATCTGTTGGGCAAGGTGTGAGGTGACGATTGAACTTCGAAATTATCGAGATGGCAACAAAAAATAGAACATTTGGTGCAGAGAAGGGTAGATATGATCGACGGCGACGTCCTCCGATCTTGACATATTTTGTGGCGGCACATCGTACTAACATGTCAGCCTTATCCAAAAATACGTGTCGAATGCTAAAACGGGACAAAATCATGCTTAGAATTTTATTAAATAGTACATTCGGGTACAACTTCTACTAAATGGGGTAATTAGTGTCTCAAATGCACAAATAAAGGATAAAAAGTGGAATTCACTCATTTTATTAATCAAAAATCAATTTACGAAAAACAACACACACAGACACTAAAAGACAATCTTATATAAAATGGTTATCTTGTAAACCTTACAGATATAAGAACAACCTAAGAGATTTTGAAATGTAAAATAATCTGTAGAGTTTACTGCAACTACTCAAGCTTGCAACTACTAAGCCAGCCGCCGCACAACTCTCCATGGAGACGCACGCCAAACATCCACCATTGCAAGATTCAAAAAAACACCATCACCAACGAGGCTTTGCTAGTCGATAAACAGGTCTGCAATACGTAATGAGGCACATGTCTCTCTGCCAAATTGACCCGGGGACATCCCCATCGGACTGGCAGGCGGAGGGATAGGGGACTAGTGTGGTGACCGGTTGAGATCCATAGGGATGTCGTGGCCGGTTGAGATACATAGGGAGCATTGTTCACTGCACCTCGTGTCACGAAAATGTGTCGATCGATTACACAAGGTTAAGAAAAAACGCTGATTACAGGTTGGAACAAAATAACTTAGTAGACATCACTCAGGTTGGATTTCTCGTGCTAACCTCTCTTGAAGCCTTGTATCTAACTTGATCACGGTTGGTCAAGTGTTGACCTTCAATTTTCAATGGTATTAATCTCTATCGTCGATATCAAACTCGTTCTCAAATTCTACCGTGAAGAACTAAATCACCAGAAAGAAAGGGAAACAATCAACAAATGGTATAATGCAATGCTCAAGCATGTATGATATTATGACAAATTAAAGAGTACTGAAATGGAACCCTAATACATGATAGACAGTTTGTAACTGGGTCCGAGGGAATAAATCTTAATATTGGGGGAACCCTGAAAATACCTATGAGGGGTCACTTTGTTCTTCTAATAAACTTGTTAATTGTAGTTTATTAACAATGCAAGATTTTGATGTTAATGTGTAGACCTTATTTTTTGATCATTTTGATATATTATTTGTATTCTTTGATTTAATATGAATTAGTTATGAATTTTCATAATTTAAATCCATTTTAAATAATTTCTAAAACAAATTATCTTTTTTGAATATATAAAACATTTATCCACTTGGCCCCACATGTCATAGATTTAACATTTTTAGAAATCATTTATGAAAAAATTAAATGTCTTAGAGGTAGGCTCGCAAGGTATTATTTATTTTCTAGAAATCATTTTCTGAAAATATTAAACTAAAAAAGAAAAGGCTTACTGCGTCATGCTAATGTCATGATGACATCAGCAATGGAGATGTTCCTAGCTGGTGCCCGAATCCGAAGGTAGGAGGTGCGCTTGCATGGTTAGGCGTGTTAGAGAGAGGGTGCTAGGGGCGAGTCGAATGGAAGTCACGCCGCTCCCTTTTAGTCGTCGGAGCAACGAATTCAATGGCGGCCAGCGGCGGAGCTCGTACATGATCGTTGGCAGATTAGTCCAGGAAGGAAGTGAGGAAATAGAGAGCACCAGGAGACTTGGAAGCTCACAACGATGCTCAAGATATGGTCGACGAGGTGAGGCATGGCTGGAATACGCGGCAACGACGGTGACCATTGTGAGATAAGAAGCGACAAGGATCTCAACTGGGGGCGTCTGCGGCTGGGGCTTGTTACTTTGCGGCCCGAAAGTTCGTGCACCAAGGCATCACAGGGTCCGAGTTGCTTGTAATCACTGCGGTTTGAAAAATTAGGGAGGGGGTGGTCATTGCCGAGAGGGGTACTTCGAGTGGATGGTGGCCAAACCAAATATTTTCAAATCTTCGTCGTTATGTCAGCATATTCCATTACACTAGTACCTGTCATGCCCCTTTTAAGTCACCTTGCACATGTCATAGGGGAAAATCCTCTTCTTACTTTCCTTAACCCCAGACACTGAGTCCGGTGGCGGTAGCGGTCCTTTCTAGCCCTCCCTCCACACTGAATCCGGCGGTAGAAGCGGCGATGGTCGTTTTTCTCCCTTCCCCCACACTGAATCCGGCGGTGGCAACGACATTTTTCTCCTTGTCCCGCCATAAAATTGCCTATCATATCTATTGAGGGTAAGGTGGTAGCTACGTCGGACACTGACTCGGCTCCGTCGGAGCTAGAGTCTCGGGGTGCAACGCCAGACAAGCGAAGCAGCGGTGAGATCTGCAACCCAGGTTAGCGAGGAGGTTAGACAGAAGTCTGCTAACAAGGTACCTATGAGCAACGGGTTGAAGAGAAAAGCTAGGCCGGAGGAGGAGTATTCGGCTGCAGTGTGGGGTCGTGGAACCCAGATCTCGAAGAAAACCACCCGGGAGAAGAGCGAGAGGTGATTTTTTCTTATCTGCGCCTTGTCTTACATATAGATTAGTTACTGAAAGTAGAGCCGAATGAACAAAAAGGTCTCCTTAATAAAGTTAGGACAAGTTTCGATGTGGCGGACCTATATGAGTTCATAGTTAATGTCCGCTAGTACACTTCAAAACTATATTTTGGTTGCGAGAGGGTTATGTTCGGGCAGGATGTGCGTCTGCTCGTAAACTACAAGGAGGTTTTCTCTATTTCGCAGCTGATAGAAATGCTTCATGCTAGGATTCCTTGGGGATCCAGGCAGAGGGCAAAATTTTTGTTGCACAACATGAGTGATACCTATATGCAAATTGAGCACTCTCATGAGCTTCAGATGCTTTGAGAGTGTTATATAGCTAATCGTATGTTATGTAGCTGATCGTATGGTGAAAGTTGAAGCGATGATTGATTATATGTATGCAGATACTAGATATTTTGCTGCCTGAGCTTCTGTTGCTCGAGTTTATGGGCCACTAGATGCTGCTCAAGCTAAGTTCAATATACACACATAGGTGGATTCATAAACGGCAAAATTTGATGACGTAGTTTATAAGCTAGTTTTGTTATGTACTGTGGATATAACCGTCGATTCCAAAAACATAACTCTTGTTGAACTGAGAGAGATGATTGGTATGGAAATCATTATTGGCCCTAATCAGATGGCACGACTCCGGTGATGGTATCATAAAAAGCAGGAATTCAGAGGTTTTGGATACCTATGATCTGATGCAGATTATGCGACGAAAGAATCAAACCAAGATGTTCTTTCTGGATGCCATTTCTGATGTTGTTGAATAGGTTATAGTGGATGTAGAGGCCCTGTTGTGGCTGAACAGAACGAGGTGATCGACGTTGATCAGATCTAATTGGAGCTGCTACCCAAGGCTTGTCATATGGACCGCGGGGTTCCCCTGCCTGTATTTGTAACAAATATTGTTGTTGCTTTGAAATTGTGTGTCTTTGGTCATGTTTATTCAGAGATTGCAATCCAATGTTCTGTTAGATGTTGAGATTTTCGGACATATCACTCGATGAAACCATGTTGTTATAATAAGAGATAAGTATATTGTATTTGACATGATTATGTTTCTTGAAATGATGTAATATACTTGTTTATGAGATTATGATTGTTGAGAGATTGTAATATAATGTTTCTATGAGATGTTGGGATTTTTGGACATATCATTCATTAAAGCCATCACTGAACAAAGTGATACATAAGTACCTTGTAGTTGACATGATTATGATATAATATAATGCTCTGTGAGATCGGTAATTTGACTAATCGCTCGATAACTACATGTTACTTAGAAGGAAATACTATCATGGATGAACGAGCATATGGTTTAGGAGATAAAATTACTAAGTAGGAGACGGTGATCTATTGGTCAGACACGTCTAGGATTTATGATTAAGGGTTAAGGGATTAGTGCAATAAACAGTAACCATAAACCCTAATCCTATATTATTCGGTAGATTAGATTTTGTATGTTGGTATAAGTAAAACGAATTGGGAAGGAGGAAAGTACATGATTAATATTACAAATTAAAATAAGGGAAGAGAAAAACTATTAGTTATGAGACAATAATCCAGTCACGGGGAATGGTATCAATTAAACCATTGTAACATGCCAATTTAGTCAATATTGCAACGTTGTCGTACTTCACTTTCCCCACTCTTGACTTCTCCACTCACTGCCCTCCTCTCTCTCCACGACTAGCCGAGCAGCGATAACCTTCTCTCCGACATCGAGTCTTCCTTCCCCGATGTGAGTTCCTATATTTTCTTGCCAATGGTTAGGCATTGGTAATTACCTCGATCCGAGCTACATTTGTGCATGCAATCGTGCTTATTTCTAGATTTTCGCTCCCTTATAGGTACTACTCATGATCTACGACCCGATTGGGAGAGCCTAGATCTCGATTGGGAAGTATCATGTGATCATGGGATAAAATTGAGGAAATATGTTGCATTTGAAGTAAGTGACATTGAGAGAAGCTTTTTGGGTTGTACAAATCAGGTTTGCTTTCATTATGTACAATTGTGACATGAAGAAAGTTATATACTGTTATGTTGATATTTAGGTCGCGTGTTTTTTTAGGTTGGCCCTGTTTGTAAAGGAGTAGAGTGGGTGGATCTTGAGTGGCTAGACGCACTTAAAAAATGTTTGACCCAGTTATGGGATATGTATGACCTCGAAAGGTTGGGGAGATTTATTGATGCTTGTAATGCAGCCAAAAAAATTACAAGGTCTCGGTAGGAAATAAGGAGCTGGAATAGGAAATCAAGAATTTGTGGTCAGAACTAAATGACACAATCAATGGGAGCTTGGTGGTGGGAACTGCACATAAGCTTCAGAAAGCAGAAAAAGAGAGGGATCAACTCATGGACGAGAAGAAGAAGCTAGAGTACTGCATTGCAGATCTGTTGAAGGACCTGAAGAAGGAGCGGGAGGTGAACAAGGACAAGGTATAGAGGATGAAGGAAATTTTAGATGAATAATTTATGCCATGACAATATCTAAAACTAGTTAACTATAATACTTGCAATTGTGCTATCTTAACTAATCCAAACTCAGTCCTTGAGCAAATTAATTTTAGAAGAACACATAGTTTGTGTAACATCCCAAATTTTGTATTAAGATGTTACTAGAAGCATGCATCATATCATTTGCATCATGGAATCACATAACAAAATTGCATCAAAACCCTATCACCAAAACCCTAGTTATGTTTTTCTATATGGTCACATAAAGATAAAAAGGGGATTTCCTAAAACAATCCTTATGAAAACTATGCAAAAGGGTTATATTATGACCCTATGTTAACCACCTTATTTTCACAAAAATTTAGAAGTTGGTTTCATTGAATTTAGAGTTGTTATTCAAAAGTTATCAAAGTTCTATAACATCCCAAATTTCATCAAATGCAAAATCATGTATTGCATTCATATCATCATAGCATTTCGAGCTTGCATAAAAATTTTCAAAGTTTGAAACCAAATAGAACCATATATATGCCCTTTATATTATATACATATGGAGCATGGTTTTATTTTTATTTCAAGGACCAAAGTGTTTTTGAATGAATAGATGTGTTTGACACACTTTTGAATGCTAGGATCACCATACAAAAATTTGGAGAAGGTTTGAATTCAAACAGATTTGAATTACGGTTTCAAAACCATTTCTAAAAATCAAAATAGAAAAGAAAAGGGAGAAAGAAAAAATTAAAAACCGGCACTGCCTATCTAGCCCAGCAACCTAGTCGGCCCATCTAGCCCACCCGGGTTCCCCCTCCCCCTCTCTCTTTCTCACGCGCCCGCGCCTCACCCTCTCGCTGACAGGCAGACCCCACTACCACACCAGCACACCGTCTTTAATCGCGTGTCGCTGACCATGCCAATGCCGTCCGTTTCTTCCCCTTCACTGTCGTGATTGAATCCGAGTAATTGGCGATAGATGCTCGCGTAATACCCACCCCCGACGTCTGCTACTTAACCCCCACCTCGCTGCGGCCATTTCCTCTCAAACCTCATCGCCCAAGCTCCCCCAGGATGCCAGTAATCGAGCTCGCACCGCCGCGGCACTGCACATCTCCGGCGACTAATCCCGGTGAGGCTCGACCTCCCCTTAGCCTCTGGTTCACCCTGTCATGCTCGCCATCCTCTTGCGCACCTACTGATACTTGTTGTTTGCCTGCTAGTGACCCAGGAGCTCGCCCCCGTCAAGCACTGCAAGCCCTAGACGTGCCGCTCAACTCTGACGAGCCATTCTGGTGAGGCCTGTGTCCCCCTTGATCTCTAATTCACGCAAGTGAGTTCACCTCTGTCTTGTGCATCTACTTACGCATGTTGTTTGTTCCCGTGCACACCAGGTTGTCACCTCCGTCTCCGTTTGTGAAAGCCCGACGCCATAACCAACTCCGACGAGCTTCCGCGCTCGCAACAGTACGCCCCGGTCCAAGCCAGTTGCACCTTGAACTTCCTCGCGTCCACGTGACCCTGGTAAGCCTCGCCACCACCCCTCTTACCCCCTAGCACCGCCAGTGCGTCGCCGGCAGATCCGTCTCTGCCGCAGTAGCCATCAGCGCCGCTAGGTTTTGGTCGTTTAGATCTGGTGCGTTAGATGTGTATCCTGCGGTGTAGATTAGATCATTTACTGAACCGGTATGCTTAGATCTGGCGTGCTGGATTTGACTTGATCCAACAGCACGGAAGTGTGATCCTGAGCGAAGCGGTACGGGCCAATCAGATGGCGCCGCGTGTCACTGGCTCTATTTTAAAATCAGATTTTAAATATATTAGATAAATGAACTTGTAAAATTTATAACTTTTGATCTGTTTGTCCAAAAATTGCAAATAATATTTTAATGGATTCAGAAAATTAATCCCTACACACCTATGTCCTTGAATTGGTCTTTTGCTTATGAAAAATAGGATTATTTGCGGAACCATTTGTAGGCCTATTTTCCATATAAAAATTATTTGGAAAATTGTTTTAAAGTAAATTTGAGTTTGTTTAGACTTTAGAAAGTTTAATTTGTCTTCAGTACTATTTAGTTTGACTTGTTTAGTGTAGAAAAATCATTTCATTGCATTTGCATGCATTCATATGTATTTTTTGTTTGATTATTGAATGTGAATTTGGTGTTATGATTTTATGTGTAGATTTTGGTGATTGTGATTGTGAGGATTGTTCCTACTCCCCCAACTATCAAGGCAAGTGATGATCCATATTTTTGTCCTACTAATTTCTCTATGCACTATTGATATTTTGAGTAGGAAATTGCATTGGAAATTTTCTAAGTATATACTATGCTATGCCTTGAGAAATCCTAGTAGATGTTGCCTTAGTAGATTTTTCTTAAGTTAAGAAACTTGCTATACTACTATGGTATCACTTGCCAATAAAATTCCAAATGTATTGACCCTCTGTGGCTATAACTTATGATGTTGCAGGTTACTCTAATGGAGATTAGGGTTGTGAGTCTACACTCAACATGTTTGCCTGTGGCACATGAAGATGAAGACTTTTATTTATCTACTTATGTATGAACTCTATGTATTAGCCTTGGGCTAATGAGTTGTAAATACTATGTTATCTCTGGAATGACGATGTAATAATAACCTTTGTATCTATGTACTTCATCTTAAACTGTGGATGCTAGCATTTCAATCCAGGGACTAGCACTGCAATCACATGGACCTTTACCTTAAAAGGTGGGGTCTTACATATGGTATCAGAGCACTGTGTTGCCTATAGGATTATAACCCTAAGATGGACTAGACTAAGGAAACCACTAGGAAAAATGCAACTCTTTGCAAAAATTCCACACTTGTCTTTTTCTTCTTGTAAACCTCTCCTAATCTTCTTTCTCATCGCTATTTGTAGATGGATGCCATCAACGAAGCCGTCAAGAAGGGACCACTCATGAACATGACCTTAGAGAGGAGAAGAAGTATACCCAAGACTTAGAGACCGCCATAAAACGACTAAGGGAAGATATCATAGACTTATCATATGGGTGAGAATTGTGACGTACTCCAATAGTTGGACCACCACACTTGTCATTTTCTCGCGTTAATAATTTGATCATACCAACTTGTGTGGTATGGCAATTTTTTGTCTAAGTTATGTTTGAACATTAGTGCTTGTGACAGACTATTGTATGCCATGACTTGTGTGTTTTATTTTTGAATGTATGCTTTTGGCTTTTGTTTTACTATCTTATGTTTTTCTCTTTACTTGTGTTGTTTCTAATTTTTTCTCTATCCTATGCAATAGATGCCTAGCTTTGTTATCAACATCGCCGAGGAGTTTAAGTGAACTCGTTTTGGTTCTCGTATTGTGGAGCTCACTAGTGTGCTCAATCTCCCCCTCCCTAGCATCAAGGGACTTCAGCTTACGAAGTTCGAGAGGAAGGATCTATGGGGATTTAGAGTCTTGTAGCCAGGACGTCAATCGGAGCCACCTACCGGGGAGATTGCCTTCAAGTTGATGCATGATGACAAGGTGAAGGGACTCGACGTTTTCATGCAGGAGCTACTTGGACGCCTTTGTGGACGTCACTCCACCGAGATCAAGGGCCTCTAATTCCACCCATTTGGGAGACGTGACGAGGAGGGAGAGGCTGTAGTGTATGCTGACACTACTAGAGAGACTATTGAGCCAGTGCGTCTGTATCTTTAGGACCAAGAGAGCCTCGTTAGACACCTCGATACTGATAGGACCAACGTCATGCTTAGCAATGACGAGCTATAGGTTCAGTTGAGGGAGAAGGACAAGGCCTTCGCGGAGCAGGACGATATCATCAAGGAGATGGAGGCTAGGTTCGAGAGCCAAGACAAGAGGTTCAAGAATCAAGAGAAGAGAGTACAAGATAGGAACAAGAAGATCAAAGAGATGAGGACCGAGATAGAGCTCAAGGACCTTGAGATAGAGACTCGGCAGGGAGTGATAGAGAGGCTGTGCTCGCAGAATAGAGCCCTCTAGGCGAAGATCGATGCTTTGACCACCAGCGTGGAGGAGTAAAAGACAGCCATGGAGACAGCAGGACTTGCTCTTGTAGACGAGGAGGTCGACATGGTGGAGTAGTGTCGACTACTTGACTACCTATCTATCTATCATCCTTACATTTATCAAGTCGCAATGATCATCCAACATGTGGATGGCTTTGCTAGTGTGTTTACTTTTCCAAAACTTGTTGTTTACGTTGTTTAAACTCTATGTTTATCTTGTGTTTGATTATTTCTGATGGTTTCTATGTGATGTATTGTGCATGTTAGTATCTATGATTTATATCTCATTACTTATCCTTATTGAAACCATAGATGCCTCCTCGTCGTGCCAATCCCAACCAAAACAACAATAACAACAATGGCAATGAGATGCAGCAGCTGATGACATCTCAAACTCAGTTGACGCAGATGATGACCCAGTTCATGGCAAATCAGAATCACAACAACAACAACAACAACAACAACAAAAACAACAACAACAACAACAATAACAACAACAACAAAAATCAAAACAACAACAACAATCAAAACAACAACAACAACAACAACAACAACAACAATCAAAACAACAACAACAACAACAACAACAACAATCAAAACAACAACAACAACAACAATCAAAACAACAACAACAACAACAACAACAATAATCAAAACAACCCACCAGCCTTTGATATGCTTACAAGGTTTTTGAGGTTGAGGCTTGCAAAGTTCTCGGGAATCACTGATCCTATGGTAGCCAATGACTGGCTACGTTCTGTGAATAAGTACTTCGTCACCGTGGGCTGCACTTATGAGGAAAAGGTCAGATTTGCAGCACATATGCTTGAAGGACCAGCAACCACATGGTGGGATAATTTCCAAATCACCACTCCTATTGAAGATGTGACTTGGGCAATATTTGAGGATGGATTCTGCACTGCTCATATCTCATCAGGAGTGATGAGTTTGAAGAAGAAGGAGTTTCACAATCTTAAGAAATGTCACCGCAGTGTGGCAGAGTATATTGAGGAGTTCAACAATCTGGCACGCTATGCACCGGATGATGTTGATACTGATGCTAAGAGGAAGGAAAAATTCCTTAAAGGTGTCAGCTGGCAAGCTATGGAGATGGTATAGCTATCGATCCTGCAAAGGTGTCAGCTGTAACTGAGTGGGAATCTCCCAAGTCAGTTAAGGAAGTTCGTTGTTTCCTAGGCTTGCAGGATACTATAGAAGGTTCATTGAGAATTTCTCAAAGGTAGCTAAGACAATGACGGAGTTACTTAAAAAAGATAAAAAGTTTGATTGGACTGAAGGTTGTGAAACCGGTTTCCAAGAACTGAAGAAGAGACTAGTGTCAGCACCAGTCTTGTGTCTGCCAGATTTGGAGAAGGACTTGCGAGTCTATTGTGATGCATCTCACCAAGGATTGGGTGGAGTTTTGATGGAAGAAGGAAAAGTTGTGTCTTATGCCTCGAGACAAATCAAAACTCATGAAGTGAATTATCCTACTCATTACTTAGAGTTAACCTCAGTTGTCCATGCACTCTAAACATGGAAACATTATCTTTTGGGAAAGCGTTGTGAAGTGTTCACAGATCACAAGAGTTTGAAGTATATTTTCACTCAGAAGGAACTCAATATGAGACAAATAAGGTGGCTAGAACTCATCAAGGACTATGACTTGAGTTTGCAATACCATCCCGGTAAAGCAAATGTTGTAGCGGATGCTTTAAGCCGCAAGGTTTATGTGAATGGCCTCACTGAAGGAGAGTTTCCTGATGATTTGTGTGCTCAATTCAAAGAGCTAAGATTGGAGATAGTGCCTGAAGGGTATCTCATGTCATTGGAAGTTCAACCAACATTGTTGGACAACATTAAATAAGCCCAAAAGTTGGACAAGGAAATAGAGGAGATCAAAGGTAAAATTAGTAAGGGAAAGCTAAAGGATTCCATGAAGATGAACAAGGTACTTTATGGTATGGGAAGCGTATCTGCATTCCGCAAGATCCGGAGCTTCGGAAATTTATTCTGCAAGAAGCACACAATTCACTGTATTCTATTCATCCAGGTAACACCAAAATGTACATGGATGTGAAGGAAAGATTTTGGTGGAACAATCTGAAGAAAGATATCGCAGAACATATTGCCTTATGTGATGTGTGTAGTTGAGTGAAGCCGGAACATCAGAAACTGGCAGGATTATTACAACCACTACCTATACCTAATTGGAAGTGCGATAAGGTTAGTATGGATTTTATCACCGGACTGCCAAGGACCAAATCGGGATATGACTCTATATGGGTTGTTGTGGATCGCCTAACTAAAGTGGCTCATTTCATACCCGTGAAGACTACCTATACAAGTGCTAAATTGGCTAAGATCTATATGAACAGGATTATATGTCTGCATGGAGTATGTAAGAGTATTGTGTCTGATAGAGGAACTCAGTTCACTTCGCATTTTTGGCGACAACTGCATGAATCATTGGGAACAAGGTTAGAATTCAGCACAGCTTTTCACCCTCAAACTGAGGGATAGACAGAAAGGATCAATTAGATTTTAGAAGATATGTTGAGATCTTGTGCAATAGACTATGGTGTTAGTTGGGATGAAAGTCCGCCTTATGCACAATTCTCTTACAATAACAGCTATCAAGCAAGCATAGAGATGGCTCCGTTTGAATTTCTTTATGGAAGGAAGTGTACTACACCATTACTATGGAGTGGAGTAGGAGAAAGAAATTTTCGGACCAGAACTGATCAAGGAAGCTGAAGAGAAAGTTAAAATGGTAAAGGACAGATTGAAAATAGCCCAGTCCCGACAAAAGAGCTATGTAGATCCAAAGCATAGGGAAGTCACCTATGAGGTAGGTGATAGAGCCTAAGAGTATCACCACTCTGTGGTGTGAAGAGATTGGAGTCAAAGGAAAATTGGCATCTCGATATGTTGGACCATTCAAGATTTTGAGCTGCAAAGGGTAAGTGGCTTATGAGATTGAATTACCTGAATCATTGTTAGCAGTTCACAATGTGTTTCATGTGAGTCAGTTGAAGAAGTGTCATCCGGAAATGGAAGATACTTCATTGAAGGACACTATACCTTTGGAAGAGGTTCAGTTGGAGAGTGATCTATGAGGAGAAACCTATCAAGATTCTTGAGACTGCAAAAAGAGTTACTCGTACTAAGACTATCAAATTCTGCAAAGTACAGTGGAATCATCATATCGAGGAAGAAGCAACTTGGGAAAGAGAAGATGACATTCGGGAATATCACCCTCACCTATTTGCTAGCCAATCTGAATCTCGAGGCGAGATTCATCTTAAGGGGGTTAGATTTATAACATCCCAAATTTCATCAAATGCAAAATCATGTATTGCATTCATATCATCATAGCATTTTGAGCTTGCATAAAAATTTTCAAAGTTTGAAACCAAATAGAACCATATATATGCCCTTTATATTATATACATATGGGGCATGGTTTTATTTTTATTTCAAGGACAAAGTGTTTTTGAGTGAATATATGTGTTTGACACACTTTTGAATGCTAGGATCACCAATTTGGAGAAGGTTTGAATTCAAACAGATTTGAATTAGGTTTTCAAAACCATTTCTGAAAATCAAAACAGAAAAGAAATGGGAGAAAGAAAAAAACCGGTGCTGCCTATCTATCCCAGCAACCTATTCGGACCATCTATCCCACCCGGGTTCCCCTCCCCCTCTCTCTATTTCACGCGCCCGCGCCTCACCCTGTCGCTAACAGGCAGACCCCATTGACACGCCAGCGCATCGTCTTTAATCGCGTGACGCTGACCGTGCCAACGCCGCCCGTTTCTTCCCCTTCACTGTCATGATTGAATCCGAGTAATTGGCAATGAATGCTCATGTAATCCCCGCCCCCGATGCCTGCTACTTAATCCCCACCTTGTTCCGGCCATTTCCCCTCAAACCTCATCGCCCAAGCGTCCCCAGGCTGCCAGTAATCAAGCTCGCACCGCGGCGGCACTGCACGTCTCCGGCGACCAATCCCGGTGAGCCTGGACCTTCCCTTAGCCTCTGGTTCACCCTGTCATGCTCGCCATCCTCTTGCGCACCTACTGATACTTGTTGTTTGCCTGCTAGTGACCCAGGAGCTCGCCCCCGTCAAGCACTGCAAGCCCTAGACGCGCCGCTCGACTCTGACGAGCCATTCCGATGAGGCCTGTGTCCCCCTTGATCTCTAATTAACGTGAGCGAGTTCGCCTCTATCTTGCGCATCTACTTACGCATGTCGTTTGTTCCTGTGCGCACCAGGTTGTCGCCTCCGTCTCCGTTAGTGGAAGCCCGATGCCAAAACCAACTCCGACGAGCTTCCACGCCCGCGATAGTATGCCCCTGTCCAAGCCAGTTGCACCTTGAGCTTCCTCGTGTCCACGCGACCCTATTAAGCCTCTCCAACACCCCTCTTACTCCCTATCACCCCCAGTGCGCCGCCGCAGTATCCATCAGCGCCGCTAGGTTTTGGTCGTTTAGATCTGGTGCGTTAGATCTGTATCCTGCGGTGTAGATTAGATCATTTACTGAACCGGTATGCTTAGATCTGGCGCGTTGGATCTGACTTGATCCAATGGAATAGAAGTGTGATCCTGAGCGAAGTGGTACGGGCCAATCAGATGGCGCCGCGGGTCACTGGCTCTGTTTTAAAATCAGATTTTGAATCTATTAGATAAGTGAACTTGTATAATTCATTACTTTTGATCTGTTTGTCCAAAAATTCCAAATAATATATCAATGGATTCATAAAATTAAGCCCTATACACCTGTGGCCTTGAATTGGTATTTTGATTCTGGAAAAATAGGATAATTTGCAGAACCATTTGTAGGCCTATTTTGCATATAAAATTTATTTGGAAAATTGTTTTAAAGTAAATTTGAGTTTGTTTAGACTTTAGAAAGTTTACTTTGTGTTTAGTACTGTTTAGTTTGACTTTTTTAGTGTAGAAAAACAATTTCATTGCATTTGCATGCATTCATATGTATTTTTTTTGTTTGATTATTGAATGTGAATTTGGTGTTATGATTTTATGTGTAGATTTTGGTGATTTTGATTGTGAGGATTGTTCCTACTCCCCCAACTATCAAGGCAAGTGATGCTCCATATTTTTGTCCTACTAATTTCTCTATGCACTAGTGATATTTTGAATAGGAAATTGCATTGGAAATTTTCTAAGTATATACTATGTTATGCCTTGATAAATCCTAGTAGATGTTGCCTTAGTAGATTTTCCTTAAGTTAAGAAACTCGCTATACTAGTATGATTAGCCTAGATAGTAGAAAACAAGGGTGGAATATTCATACTCTGTTGTTATACAAAATCTATGAGTTAAGGAATAGAAAGAATGGTTTGTGTTGAGTGGTTACACGAGGCCCATGTCTATGGTTTACCTTGTGTATCACACTTGTGGATGGCCACCCAGGAACAAAGGGATTTGAGATATTTAGTGTTGAGAAGCTTCTAGTGCAACCACATGGCATATGGGCTCTGCCTTGACCAACTAGGTTGCAAGAACTTAGCCAGATGGACAGTTGGTGGTAGGGTTGATAGGATGGAACGCGTCCATGGTGGTCTAAGGGAATGCTTCTGAAGAAGTTTCGTATCGATGCATGTCGAGTCTTGTGGGGAAAGTGCTCCACCTCTCGAGAGGGTAAAACCTAAGTACTTAGCCGTGTCCCCGGCAATGGACAATTTGAGCATCAAAGACATTGAAGTAATCAAGAATCTCCTCATCCCAATTTCTCTAAGTTAAAACTTGATGTTGAACAGGGGTAAATGTTCACCAATGTCTATTGGTGGTTCCTTGGGAGTTTTATCAAACAAAAACTTAGTGTTTTCAACTAATAAGACAAAACCTTATTTTGAGCAAAGCCAGCCTAATCTACACTTAGCCAAATTCATATAGATGTTAGATACTACTATTCTACTATGGTATCACTTGCCAATACAATTCCAAATGTATTGACCCTCTGTGGTTGTAAATTATGATGTTGAAGGTTACTCTGATGGAGATTAGGGTTGTGAGTCTACACTCAACATGTTTGTATGTGGCACATGAAAATGAAGACTTTTATTTATCTACTTATGTATGAACTCTACGTATTAGCCTTGGGCTAATGAGTTGTAAATACTATGTTATCTCTGGAATGACGATGTAATAATGACCTTTGTATCTATATACTTCATCTTAAACTGTGGATGCTAGCATTTTGATCTAGGGACTAGCACTGCAATCACAAGGACCTTTACCTTAAAAGGTGGGGTCTTACAGATGGTATCAGAGCACTATGTTGCCTGTAGGATTATGACCCTAAGATGGACTAGACTCAGGAAACCACTAGGAAAAATGCAACTCTTTGCAAAAATTCCACACTTGTATTTTTCTTCTCGTAAACCTCTCCTAATCTTCTTTCTCATCGCTATTTGTAGATGGCCGCCATCAACGAAGCCGTCAAGAAGGGACCACTCATGACCATGACCTTAGAGAGGAGAAGAAGTATAACCAAGACTTAGAGACCACCATAAAACGACTAAGGGAAGATATCATAGACTTAGCATATGAGTGAGAATTGTGACGTACTCCAATAGTTGGACCACCACACTTGTCGTTTTATCGCGTTAATAATTTGATCATACCAACTTGTGGGGTCTTACAAGTTTGTACTCAACATAAAATAATAAAAAATGAAACCCACCTATCCTATCGGGCCAGCCGATCCAGCCCGCTTCCTATCTACCTCGTGAAGCCGCCTGCGCGCGACGCGCAAAGATCTCTGTGGCCCGCCAGTAGCCTAGCGACTCCCTCCCAGTTTTCTTTATTCCCCACACTCGCTGCCAGGTGGGGCCCATCGGGTCGTCTCCAATCCTGAGCAGAGTCCCAGTTCATTATGATGCCAAACCGTAGCCGTGGATTTCGCCCGATTCCGTTGCCCCCCTCCAAGTTTTTAGGGATATTCAAAGCCTCGGACCTTCCCTCGTTTCCCCTCAAAACCCTAAATATAACCGTGCCGAACCGCTGTCAATTTCGAGATCGATTCTCATCTCCGTTGCCGCCACCACGCGAAGCTCGGGAGCTCAAAGGTGAGCACCATCTGTCGCCCCCTTCTCCATTATTTTCCTCTAATCCTCTTCCCCTTGAAGCACTACCTCACCATGTCCCTTCCTCCCCCCTCGTGAAGTACATCATCAGCAATTTCTCGTCGACGTCTCACCGGAGTTCACGAAGATCGGCGGAGCACTGCTGTGGTAGGACGAAAAGAAGAGCGACGCCGAAGCCGCCATCAAGATCGCGAGGAGGAGGCGAGTGTTTTTCGTTAATACCACTGATACATCCATTTTGCCTCACTATTTTATATCATAATTTACAGTTATTCATTGATATATTTTATATTAAGAGGTGATACTTATGTTATTTCATCTATTTTTGCATGTTGGATGACGTTTGGAGGATGAACTGTCGGAGTCAGGATTCTGATGGAAAATCCGGTGTCCAGATGCAATATTCGCGAAGATCAGATAATTCTAGAAAATACATGGGAATTCCTATTTTCCAAAAGACGAAGGAAGCCAAAAGGGGAAGTGGAGATGGGCCACAGGGGGCCCACACCACCCCCTGGCACGCCCCCCCTGGGCCGCACCACCAGGTGGTGTGGCCACCCTGGCCCACCTCTGGCATCGCCCTTTCGCCTATATCATCTCCCCAAAACCCTAAGACTCAGGGAGCGACCATAGAAAGATCCCGCCGCCTCTGCGAGGCAGAAACTACACAGAGAGAAAGAGCTCTTCGGCGGGCAGATTTCTGGCGAGGAAATTCCTTCCCGGAGAGGGGATATTGTCGCCATTAACACCATCATCAAGATAGACTTCATCGGGATCATCATCATCATCTCCACCATCACCATCACCACCACTCCATCCCGTTGTAACAATTGGGTTGAATCTTGCATAGTTCTTAGGGGAAACTTTCCTGGTGTTGATTACTATTGTAGTTGATTCTTATGAGTGGAACCATTGAATTATTGTTTATGTTTAGATTGTTATCCATCATTATATCATCTTTGATCTTGATCCATATGATGTCTCATGAGTAGTTCTTTTAGTTCTTGAGGACATGGGGAATTCATGTTGTTACTAGTGGAATTGTGTTGAGAAATATTCAATGGTTTGATATTTAAGTTGTGGTGTTATTCTTCTAGTGGTGTCATGTGAACATCGACTACATGATACTTCACCTTTATGGGCCTAGGGGAATGCATTGTGTATTTGGCTACTAATTGTGGGGTTGCCGGAGTGACAAAAACCTAAACCCCCGTTAGAAACACAAGGGAGTGTAGGATCTCAGAGTTTAAGGTTGTGGTTAGATTTCTATCTTAATTAATTTCTTGTAGTTGTGGATGCTTGCAAGGGGTATAATCACAAGTATGTATTAGTACAAGTAAGGTCGGTATATTAGCATAGGTTCACCCACACAACACTTATCTAACCAAAGAAGATTAATCAGCTATGTGAAGCGAAAGCACTTGACTGTATTCCCATGTGTCCTCGAGAACGTTTGGTCCTCATAAGTAATACAACCGGCTTGTCCTTCGCTGAAGAAAGGATTGGGCCATTTGCTAAAATTATTATTGTCTTTTATTTACTCGCATTTTATTTATCTGAATTATCAAAAACCCCTAAAAAGACGTTTGCTAAGTATTTACAGAGAATTCCTGATCCAAACCACTTGTCAACACCTTCTACTCCCCATTGGGTTCGACACTCTTATTTATTGAAAGTACTACGATACACCCCCTATACTTGTGGGTCATCAAGACTATTTTATGGCGCCGTTGCCAGGGAGTGAAGCGTTATTGAAGAGTGGAACCGGTAAAAGAAATTTATACTGTGAGTATTGTTTTTATTTCGGTTTGCTACTTTGTTTTAAATATGGATAATCCACTTAGTTTACTGTTTGGGAAAGCTACTACCACTACTAGGGTAGTAGATGAACCACCACCTGCTGAAAAGATCCTTTTACGATACCTACAAAAATTGTTGATCGTGTTATGGATAACTACTATTTCGGAGACGGAATTGTCCATCCTAGTGATCATTTGCTTTTTATACACGAATTATGCGGGTTGTTCAACTGTGCAGGTATTACAATGGATCAAGTTAAGAAAAAGTTATTCTCTATATCACTGAAAGGCAGAACTGAGGAATGGTATAAGCTGCTGAAGAATGGCCAATCTATGAAATGGGAGGAAATTGTACCTCTCTTTTATTCTAAATTCTATCCTTCTAGTGAGATTCATAGAGATCGGAATCAAATATATAAATTTTGGCCTCGTGATGGAGAGAGTACAGCCCAAGCTTGGGGGAGATTGAAGTTACTAATGATCAAATGTCCTATTCATGAGCTCCCTCATAATATTATTATTAATAATTTTTATGCAAGGCTTTCTCTTCATGATAAGGATTTATTAGATGCTTCTTGTGCTGGATCATTTACACGTATGAAGAAGAAGCTAAATGGGATCTTCTAGACCGTATTAAAGAAAATACTGAAGCATGGGAGAATGACAAAGGAAGAAAGTCAGGTATAGATTATGATTATGAATGCATTAAATATTTTATGGGAACTGGTGACTTTCATAATATTAGTACCGAGTATGCCCTTGATTCTCAAAGTATTGCAAATTGTTTTAAGGTATTTGCCTCTTATATTGAAATTCCTAAAAAGGAATGGAACAAGTATCATGCACCTTATAAAGATATTGGTAATCATGTTCCTGCTAGAAATACTGAAGTTTACACTGTTGATCATATTTTTTCTTGAACCTTATATTGAGAAAATACCTTTTCCTGCTAAAGTAAAGGAACATTCTATGGTAGCTAATGTGGTTAACAAAATTACAAAGAAAGCTGTAGAACCTGATGAAAAAATAAATGTTGAACCTGCAGTAGCAATTGTTAAAGACCTTGTCACTAAAAATGTAGAAGATGGGCACATTATCTTTTGTGAAGATGCTTCTAATATTGTTTCACATCCTAGTAGAACTAGGAAAGCTAGTGTCCCTGTGTTTTCTATTAGAATTGGTGATCATTGCTATTATGGTTTATGTGATATTGGTGCAAGTTCAAGTGTTATTCCTTATGAGCTTTACAAAGAAATTATGCATGAAATTGGTCCTTGTGAACTTGAGGAAATCGATGTGGTTATTCACCTTGATAATAAAGAAACCATCTGTCCAATTGGTATTATAAGAGATGTTGAAGTTTTTTGTGGTAAGAATAAATATCCTTCTGATTTTCTAGTGCTTGGTTCAGCAGCTAGTAAAACTTGTCCTATCATTTTTGGTAGACCTATCTTGAACACTTGTGGAGTTATTATATATTGTAAGAAGGAGAAAATTTTAACTAAGTTTTATGGAGAAACTTATGAGTTTAATTTTTCAAAATTTGCTAAAGCTCCTTATGAAAATGAATTGCCTAAGGAGGATTTCAGAGTTAAACAACTTTCTTCTATTGATCCAGTTTTTGACCTTAGACCTCTATTTGACAATTTTAAAAATTCTCATTTTGATGATAAGAATGTTTCTTGTGATAGTTATATCGTTAATTTTATTCATGATGCTGAAAGTTATTATGAGAGAGGGAAACATGGTTTTATGCATCTTAATAATATTAGGTTTCCCCGCTTTATGTTGAAAGTTTTAGTGTTGCACTTGTTTTGCCTTCCTATGCTAATAACCTCTTGTTTCAATAATTTGTTTTCTTAAAAAATTCCTTGGCATAGGAAGTGGGTTAGACTTAAATGTGTTGAATATTTGCTTCTTGATGCTCTCTTTTACTTCAAATCCATATCTCCTATGTGAGCATCATAGAAATTATCATGCCTATCTTAATGGCTATAAAGAAAGAGCTTTTGGGAGACAACCCATTTTATTTTTGTTTTCTTTGAGTCTTGGAAGTTATTGCATAGATAATAACCTCTCCATATCCTTTTTGTTTGGTTTTTGTGTCAAGATTAGCCTCTTATGAGAAGGAAGTGAGATATGGGGAAGTTGCTGTTCCGGAACAGATTTTTGTGCTTCATTGTAAAAATTCGTGAAAAATACCAGTACATCGGATTGAGCTGTAATTTTTTGTGCGTGTGCCCCAAGTTATTATTTAACTTTAGTTAGTTTTGCACTTTTCGATTTGAGAAACACAAGATTTTTGAAAAAAATAGATCTTTACCTGCAGGTATATTTTGATAGATTTCTGCCATTTTTTGCATTTGCCTCTTAAATCGATTTCCTTTTGAATTATTTTGGGGGTTTTGAAAGGAGTTGCTACAGTAGCTTATGTTTTGATGAACTTCAGTTGAAATTGAACCCAAAGGTTCATTTTCTTGCATACAATAATGTTGCTAATGAAGATTGTGTGGAGCTTTGTATGAAAGAAATTTTCAAGTGTTTGGAGAGAAACTTGTAATGAGATGAAGAATGGTCAAAGGCTCGAACATTATATTTCTGGAGATTCTTATAATGAATATATTGATATTATTCAACTGGTGACTCCGGAAGAATTTAATAGACCAAAGTCAGGAATCTGCAGAGTCTGTTTTCAAATAGGTAACAATGTTGGTAATAAAAGATTCGCGAAAGACTTACCCATTTATATTTTTGTTGTTTTTGTTTCATATGGAAGATAATGAGTCGAAAGAGGGATGGAGACAGAGTCTAGGAGGCTCACACCACCCCCTGGTGCAGGCCCCACCTGGCCGCGCCTCCTGGTGGTGTGGCCACCCTAGAGCTCCTCTCCGACTCGTTTTTTACCAGCACCTTCCTTTTGCCGTTAAACTTCGTAATATATAATCCCTGGACCCCCCCGAGGTCCATATATCGTGTTCTCGTCGTGTTTTTGTTTCGATATGTTTTGTTCAGATGTCGTTCTAGGGTTCGTTTTCGGAAGACTATGAGCTGCGACGCCGGCATGAGAGCCTCCGCAATCTTGAACAAGGAACTTTCAATGGATGGGTGGAAGAAGAAAGGATCACAGCTAGAAGCGAAGACATGGTTCGGAGCGTCAAGGAGGAAGTAAAGAACATGTCAGCAGGCATGAAGGGACAAATTGCTGGAGGATCAAGGGCAAGAAACCCTACTCTTTTAGGGGCAATTAACAATGGACGTGCTTTTTCTCATAATATGCAGGGGATGATGACCTTAGTTCCTGCCATGCGGCAGTGGAAGCCCTTCGAGTTACTGATGAGTTTTGTGATAAGTACCAAGCCCTAAGGATAAAGGTGGATATACTTCAAGAGGAGAATAACAGGCTTCGCAAGATGCTGGAGGATATCCTCGCTCCGACCAAGGAAACATCACCATCAGTAAAGGAGTAACTCGTCATCAGGTTTTGGCATCCCCTTGGTTTGTTCCAAGCTTGGGGGAGTGCCGTGGTATCACATCATTATCTTTCATATTTTTACCTTTTTAGTAGAGTTATATCATGAATAGAGAAGTAATCATATAGGATGATTTGCATTGTGGAAGTATCTCTCCTCTAGTTGGTTATCTATGTATCCCTTGGTGTGAGTGCCGTTATGGAATATTAATGAGAAGTTTCATCATTTACTTCTTGCACATCTTATTTTAGTTTGCTATTTCTGTTATATGATTGATCTTGTTGTTAGTATTAGTATCACTTTGGGAGCATCGAGTAAATTTAATTTGTTTTGGCAAACCTAGATTTGGTCAGTAGCAACCCTATCTTGAGGACTGAAAGGAAAAGAGAAAAGTACTTATAGACATATTATTTTATTTTCCTTCTTTCTTGATTAGCTCATAAGCTTAGTATTCCCAAGTTAAGTTCTTTTGTGTTTTCAAGGAAGATTGCATGATTGTTTCTATCACTTGTATGCTTGTTTGTTTCCTTCAACTCTTGTGCTTGCTACCCAGCTTTGCTAGCCAAAAACCTGTATTGAGAGGGAATGCTTCTCGTGCATCCAATCCTTGAACTAAAACCTATGCCATTTGTGTCCACCATACCTGCCTACCTATTAGCATTGTTGCTATTCCAAGTAAATTCTCGAGTTTTATCTATCTTCCAAATTGAAAATTCTTTTGTTATGTGAAAACTAGTCAGTAAAGCTCTCACGAACTTGATGGCACACTTTATTTCTTGCACCTAATAAACTTGAACCATTGTGTCATCTATGTTGTTATATGCTTGCACTTATAAGTTGGGAATAAGCAGAACCATGCTGTCATGGGGAACGCTTTCAACACTTGTAAATATTATCCAGTTGATATCATGATCTTTTGTTTATGGATGTCGGCGGTGTGAAATAAAAGGGGAGCTTGAGTCCATGAAGTATTATACATGTGTTAGAGAAACGCATGAGCGGCTAGCCTAAGCCATGCCTAATCATGGTGGAAACTTGCAGCATAACAATAGTGATCAATCTATGAAGCATCTTCAGAAAAAAATATAGAGAAAAAAGAGAGACACCATTCTCATGGTAAATAAAAAGATCGTTGAGATGCTCACTGTTTGTTGCCTTGTCATTTTGATATGGGATAGCTCCTTTATCATGGGGCAAAGGGTACCCCGTTGGCGGTTCTCTATGATACACATATACTTACAATGACAAGAACTTGCTTGTGACTAAAGTTGAGTAGCATGAGAAACGACCCTCGTACTCAAGGGACATGAGATTGCCAACTTATGATTTGTGTAATCCCAAATTTTCAATAAACCAAAACCTCATCATTGCATTCATATCATCTTTGCATGAGTGCATTGCACAAAAAATTTCAAACTTTAAAACCTAGCAAAATCCTAGTTTTAAAATCCCTTTTATATGCAAGAGTAAAGCTTGTGTTTTTATTTTTTTATTTTACCTAAAATGTTTTTATTAGTGGTTTGATGTGTTTATAAACATTTTTGAACACTAGGTTCACCTCTCAAACCTTGGTGAAAATTTGAATTGATTTGGAAATCATTTGCTAGTTCAAATGGCTTATAGAAATTTGAAACAAAATTAGAAAAATAATAAGAGGAAAAAAAGAGAAGCCTGTCAGCCAAACCAGCGCGGCCCAGCAACCTGCCCGGCAGCCCACCCGGCGCACTCCCCTCTCCCCCTTTGTTCTTTATCATCGCGCTGCGTTGCACCCACTTGTTGACACCCGGACCCCACCACCACGTCACCTCCTCGTCCACAAATCACCGTGCCGTAGACCCGCTCCTCTGTCATTTCTTCCCCATTTCAATTCGCTTAATATCGGTTGATTACCAGAGTGATTCTTTCCCCCAACCCCGCTACTTAAACCCCCACTGCCCCTCGCCGTTTCACCTCACTCGGCAACCCCGGAGAGCCCCCAGGATCTGCAAATTTTGAGTCGCGCCGCCGCCGTTCCAACGAGCTTCGGCGACCAATTCCGGTGAGCCCCTGTGCCCCCTTGCCCTCTGGTTCACACCACCTTGCGTGTCATCTTCGGGCGCACCTACTGACGCTCTTCGTTTGATTTATTGTGCCTTGTTAGCTCGCCTTCGTCTTCGACTACAAGTGCCCGACGCCAGGAGCAACTCCGACGAGCAATCCCGTCCGAGCCTGTGCGCCCCTCCCTCGCCCGTGATCTCCACTACGACCACCTCATCACCGCGACCTCGGTAACCCCCTGTGCCTCCCCCTTTACCCCCTAGCGCCGCCGAAGCACCGTCGTTAGACGCATTGCCGCCAGAGCTCGCCATTCGTGTCGCTAATTCCTAGCCATGCGCTTGGATCCGCTGGATTAGAACTAGGTCAAAGAGGTATCTGCAGATCTGAGCTATGTGATTTCAATTAGATCTAACGGCTCACGCGCTTGATCCGCACGAAGCGGTACCGGCCAATAAGATTGCGCCACATGGTAGGGATTTTCTGTTTAAATCCAGAAATCAATTGTTAGATGTTTAAACTTGTAAAATTCATAACTTTTGTTCTACAAATCAGAAAAATGCAAATTTGATGTCTATGGATTCAGAAAATGTGAACTTTATTACCGTGGGCTTACTTTGTCCACTTGCTTCTGTAAATATTGAGTTTTAGGCAGAGACTTGTTTAGGGCTATTTTGGCTATAAAAATTATTGTGTAAATTATTTTTAGGTGGTTTTTGTGATCTTTAGACTTTAGAAAGTATACTTTATCTCTATACTATAGATTTGGTTTTAAAAATTATGGCATTCATATTATTGCATTTGCATGCATTCATATTATTTTTGAGTGCTATATTGAATTGTCCATTTTCGTTGTTTGATTTGTAGTGTAGATTGTGTGGATTGTGAAGTTTGTGACTGTGAGGATTGTACATATTCTCCTAGATACCAAGGCAAGTCATATTTCATCTTATGTCCTATTATTTTACCTATTACATTAGTGTTATTTTGGTAGGACTTGCATGATAGTTTCAAGTATAATGCTATGCTATGGAAATCCTATAGATTACATCTTGGTAGAATTTTCCTAAGTTAGGAGACATCGTATGCTAGAATGCTTAGTCTTGCTATTAGAATTCATGGGTGGAAATTCATATTATGATGTTATGGAAAGTTAAACTTATATATCTTTGACTAACAAAACAACTATTGTTAATGAAACACATGGGTGGAATTGGGACTTGTATGGATTATGTTGAGTGGTTACTCATGACCCATTTCTATGGTTTACCTTGGTACCACACTTGTGGATGGCCACCCAGGAACAAAGAGATTTGAGATGTTTTGTGTTGCAAAGCTTCTAGTGCAACCACATGGCATATGGGCTCTGCCTTGACCAACTAAGTTGTGAAAACTCAGCCAGACGGACAGTGGGTGGTAGAATTGATAGGATGGAATGTGTCCATGGTGGTCTGAGGGATTACTTCTGAAAAGTCTCATATTGATGCATGTCGATTCTTGTGGGGAAAGTGCATAACCTATCGAGAGGGTAACACTAAGTACTTAGTCGTGTCCCCGGTTATGGACAATTCTGAGCGTCAAAGACATTGAAACGGTTCAAGAATCTCCTCATCCCAATTTCTCTAAGTTAAAATTGTGGGTGAACATGGGTAGAGGTTCACCAATGTCTAT
The DNA here is from genome assembly GCA_916181665.1 of Avena sativa. Taxonomy (NCBI): domain Eukaryota; kingdom Viridiplantae; phylum Streptophyta; class Magnoliopsida; order Poales; family Poaceae; genus Avena; species Avena sativa. The sequence goes on from OV702296.1 coordinate 229,423,581, forward strand.
TGGTGGTTCCTTAGTGTTTTGTAAAAGAAAAACTTAGTATTTTCAAACTAGATAAAACTTGCTTTGTGCAAAGCCAGCCAGATCCACACTTAGCCATATTCATGTAGATATTAGTTGCTACTATACAACTATGGTATCACTTGCCAATACAATTCCAACTGTATTGACCCTCTATGGCTGTAACTTATCATGTTGCAGGTTACTCTGATGGTGAGTAGGGTTACAAGTCTACACTCGACATGTTTGCCTGTGACGCATGAAGATGAAGACTTTATTTTTATACTATGCATTGAGAACTCTAATAAGTTAGCCTTGGGCTAAGTGAGTTGTAAGAACTATTGTACTCCTAGAATTGCGATGTAATGATGACCTTTGTTTCTGTGTACTTTATCTTAAACTGTGGGTGCTAGCAAATCGATCTAGAGACTAGCACTGCAGTCACAGGCATCTCCACCTTATTGGGTGATATCTTACAGATGGTATCAGAGCACTGTGTTGCCTGTAGGTTTATGACCCTAAGATGGATTAGATTAAGAAAGCCACTAGGAAAAATGCAACACCACTATGATTTTTACACTTGTCTCTTTTCATCTCGTAAAACCTCTTCTAATCTTATTTCTCATCTCTATTTGTAGATGGCCGCCTAATATCCCATAAGTATAAGGCATCGTGTGTAGCCTTTTTGATAAGTAAGAGTGTCGAACCCAACAAGGAGCTAAAGGTAGGATAAATATTCTCTCAAGTTTTATCAACCACTAATACAACTCTACGCACACTAAACGTTTGCACTATCTAGGAAATAAAACAAGAGCAACAAAACAAGTACTAGAGAAAGCTTTGCAAGGTAATAAATAACGATAAAGTAAAGCTAGTTGCTGCAGCAATAAAATACACTAAACTAACAGAACCATGAGTGTGGAATAGTGGTGGTAGTTGTGGTGGCTTTGTCCAAGTTTAATTGGCAAATAAATTGGGTTCATTGTCTTCGATGCAGTTTTCTATGGGGGAGAAGCTAAATATACATGCGCTTCACTACTCGGAATTACATGTACTATATGATTGGATTGTTAGTAAACATCCGTAACTACTAACAATGCATTAAGGTTTCCCCAACCATAGCCTTAAGTTAATGGTCCTGTTACTCCCATATGTGCAACATTCCGGTTCGCGTCCTTAGGTTTCTGTCACTCTGGCAGAACATCCCCCTTCCTCTTACACATACTACCAACCCTATGATGTTTAATCCATACGTGCACAAATATAATGGATACCAAAGTATTGTACCATATCAACATACAACTCTAATGAACCAAAGATGTTCAACCATTCAATCTAAGAACAAAGAAACTACACAAACATGACATAGATCATAGTATTATAACTTATAGCATCAAAAACCTTGTTTACATAGGACGGTGTAGAGGTGTGTGGGAGGATGAACCACTGCATACTAGGAGGATTAGGTGATGGAGATGGCGGTGAAGATGGTGAAGAGGGCGGCGACACGGGGGACTCCTTCTCCGCCGCCGGTATCGTGGGGGAGCACCGCCCCTTAGCCCCCTTCCTTCATGGCTTCTTGGGAGCCCTTCTCCATGGAGATGGGATCCATGGGAGAGGCAAAAACGTGGCTTTGGTGGCTGCAAATTCATGGATGAAGGTGTCCTCCATGAATTAGGTTTCCTCCCTTTATATAGCTTCTCGGATTCCCGTCATCCCATCTTGGGCTGCAGTAAATCGGACTTAGCGGGCCCGTCCGGACTCGGAATCAGCTAAATTTTATGTTCAGAACGATTGTCGCAAAATTTTCTACAACTTTGTAGTAGAAGAGTTTTCCGTTTGACGCCGTCTATGACCTAAAACGTGACCATCTTAAAAAAGAGTTCTCAGACAGATTTCTGGAAAATCCCAATTTGACTCCAACAAGGGTTCCAATTGTATTCTTGATAATTCCTACACATCAAAGTGTAAAACAAGAACATTGTGCACTTTTGCAACTATTAGTAGGTTATTCCAAATAACTCATGAACTTTGTATAAAAAGAAGTATCAAAAGCATAATAATAGCATGAAACCATCAAAAATTATAGATACGTTATGGACGTATCAATATCCCCAAGCTTAGTTCCTGCTCGTCCTCGAGTAGGTAAACAATAAAAACAATATAATTTTTTAGGTGACATGCACCATCATAATCTTGATCAAACCATTTGCAAAGCATGGATATCCGGGATCAAAATATTCTAAACATGTCCAACCCTCCGAACAAGAGTTAGGAAATCATCGAGAATCCTTGCAACTTCCAAAAAGGTAAAACAAGGGAAGGTAGAAGGGTGCACATCCCCCTCATCTCCCTTGTTGCCGAAGAGCGGCGCAATAAGATCCTCATTGTATGATGGCCTAGCTCGACAGGATGATCTCGAAGGCCTTGTCCTCCTAAGTGCATCACTTTCAAACACCTCTCCAAAGGTGTGGTTGTCCATGACCCTTTTTCTGAAATTTTTAGACAAAAATCAAACCAACTGATTTCCAAGTTGATAAATGATAAGGAACTACTATAAGTATAGGGTTCGTAACATAGAAAACAAATTTTTTCTATAATGGGAACAACTATATACCAAGATCTATCTACTAGATACAAACAACGGGCGGATGTATATCCATAGAGAACAAACCCTTGAAGACCGACAAAGCTTAACGAGTTAAACTCATGATTGATATAGACAATCTCTTGCCGATCTCAAGATCGAGAGGAAGTCCTTAGCACCGCAACTTAGCGGCGCGTCAGTGCTCGCACACACGTCCGAGGCACCGAGCAACCTCCGCCTCCTCGCTCCAGCGATGCAGCAGAAGCACAACTCTTTCTTGCCGAATAGCCATCGGGAACATGTATCTCGCTAGTCCAAGACCATGGGGGATAAATTCTAGAGGGCGAGAGAGGTCCTTCACAAGGAGGTGTGAGTGAGAAGTGAGGAGGGGGGTGCCTTTTATAGGAGAAGGGGGAAACCCCAAGGGGGTGGCCGGAGCATGGGGCTGCCCCCTTTCCCTCCCCTCATTCATGTGGGTGGACACTCCACTCACAAAAATCCTTTCAATTCCCTCCACTCAAAATCCCACTCAAATTCCCATTAAATTTTCACCAAATTTAATGCAAACTCTCATTAAATAAAACTCCTTTTATTTATTCAGAATTTTGTCAATTACTTTAATGACAAACATTCACATGTAACCCCTTGCTAGTATTTTATTTCACATGCAAAAACACTTTCTGCAATTTCACCCGAAAACCTGTTTCGGTATCTAGTGAAATAAATTCATGCGCTTGTTATTCTTTCCGGCATGAAACTTTTGCTCCAATTGGATGTCGGTGTCTCTTAAGTGTGTCACCCTATGGTTCACGAATAATGCGGACATGATCGAGACCCTTCTCCGATCAATAATCAGAAGCGGGATCTGGAGACCCATACTGACTCCCACACATTTAACGATGACTTTCTTGTGATCATCGGAACCTTTTACGCTAGTATCTTAATCCCTTTGTTTCGTGATATATTACATGTCCGAGATTCGATCATCGGTATCTCCATACCTAGTTTGATCTCGTTACTGACATGCGCTCTTTTCTTGTTCCCGTGATATAACATTCTAGTGATCAAATCACTTGCTTGCAAGCTAACCAATGTGATATCACCGAGAGGGCCCAGAGTATATCTATCCGTCATCGGGATGAAAAAATTCCCCTCTCGATCCATGGGCCTCAACATAACACTTTATTAGTTTTGAACCCATCTTTATAATCACCCTGTTACGGTGTGACATTTGATGTTATCAAGAAACTCTTCCGGTGTTAGTGATTGACATGATCTCATGGTCTAAGGATTAGGATCACTTCGTGAGTTGTTATAGAAATATAAACTCAATGACTTTGATCGTAATGCTATACTTTGGATGAATGTTCATCACACAATTACACTAATGTTGTGATCTCGTTATTAACAACATCCAATGTCCATGATCAGGAAACCTTGATCATCTTGTTAATCAACGAGCTAGTTTATGAGAGAGGCATAACTAGGAACTTTCTGTTTGTTTATTAAACACACATGTATTAACGTTTCCGTATTAATACAGTTACATCATAGATCAAACCATATCCAATAAAGTACGATTACGACGTTCTGACACACCATTTCACTGTGGTATTCTGGCAGGTGTGAGTTGTGAAACAATTCCACACTCTTTCATATGATTGCTAAACTCGTAACTTAGATACTCACCTCCACGGTCGGACCATAGAAATTTGATCTTTCTATTACGATGATTTTCCACTTCATTCTGAAATTCCTTAAACTTTTCAAAGGTTTCAGACTTGTGTTTCATGAAGTAGATATAACCGTATCTACTCAAATAATCCGTGAAAGTAACAAAATAACGATATCCACCTCGTACCGACACACTCATTGGACCACATACATCAGAATGTATGATTTCCAATAAATCTATCGTCCGTTCCATTGAACCGGAAAACGGCGTTCTAGTCATAGGTCTCATGAGAGGACTTGAACTTGGTGTCCGGCACACCACTTATGCATCCACCAACGATCCCAAAGATCAATCAAAGGTCGAATGATACCACAGTACACATGTACTTACATAACGTCACATAGTGTTGCTCGAATAGGGCCTCTTGGCTGAATAGTCTTACATCATCAAGGCCCGCAAGGGCTTAAAGTTTACAAGTCTGCAGTGGAAATGTGGAATTAATCATCATCAAAGTTTACAAGTTTACATATGGCGTTTTCCTACAGGCAGCTGAAGACTCCAAGTTCACAAGGACATCGTCAAACACATCCTCCATGGTGTGATCTTCTTCCACTTCTGGCCAAATCAACAAACCATATGTCCACACGAGAAAAGCAATAATTTATTTATTTATATAGTTTGAAGATATCATCATGCACGGCATGGCTTCTCAGGTGCACTTCAATGCAGAGCCAGATCAAATCCTGTGAACGAGTAAGGAAGCAGCAAGGCCTCCATCTTTTCTGCAGCACTTTGTAGACCGCTGCTTACCGGCACAATCTGCGCAATTCACAGCATTCATGTTACACAACAAATCTAGTATGGTGTATGTAATGTATGAAACGGAAAGAAAATAAACAAAGGAAAATCTTCATCTTGCCTTATTTGGGTCACTGAACGAGTTTTCATCATGCACATCACCGGATGTGAGAACAGTGATGGTTGATTTTGCTGTATTGACACTAGCTTGAATTCCAGTCGCAGATATTGTTAGCTTCACAGGATGTGAACCAAAGTTCACAATCTGCAGAAGAACACATGGAGATCACTATGAAGTTTGTAAAATCTAAACATGTTACTCTAGATGTCTGTGGGTTGTTATGCGAGTATGTAAATGTTGTATTGTTGTACTATATATATGGATTGGGCCATGTCAAACATCAAGGCAAGTTTACCCTTTATGTAATGAACTGAATCCCTCGAAGAGAATCTAATGAACTGAAGCAATCTCATGCTCCGTACATGCTAGGAGGAAATTGGAATCACTGAGTTTACCTTTATCCTCAGGAACATATCTTCATCATCTTTCCAGGTGATTGCAGATGCTGCCAGAGAATCAGAATAGCTGGAAGCAAGTCTGACTGGATGGATTACTGCGCCGCTTGATTCGCGGAAGAATGTCTGCATCCAGTAACTAGGAGTTCCAGACTGCTGCCAGGAGTTGAAGACTATCGCATCTGGGATCCAGCTGATCATGATATATAGACAGAATCACTGAAAGTGTCATCAACAAGAATGCTAGTATATGAAATAAAGCACAAAGCCGTTGGTACTAACCGACGGTCATTGGCATTTACAAAGAGCGGAGCATAGCTCGCCATGTGGACAATATCACTGCAAGAATGACACAGAACCATCTCAATAACTCACAGTAAGGAATTATAGTTGCTTAGTTCTGCATTCAGAACATTTTTCATTCACAAAGACAAGGCCGATTTACAGCTAGGAAAACTCATGTCGGATAGAAGGACAACCCTATGCATTATCGATGTTTACGCAAACATTAGAAAAGGAGTGTCACCTGTTCTGCTCTAACCCAATTAGGAATGCAGCTTCTGCCAACGAGGCAAGTAGGCTTCCACTCCCAGCATCCCCTGCATCGTTATTGACCGCATACTCACTAACAAATGCCTTCGGGCCCCCAGTTCTTGATATATTGCTAAATTTATCTTTCATCTGAAAGATAAGGTCTGCTTTTTTGTATACCTACAGAAATAAATTCATGGATTTGATGAAAGTAATAAATCTGGTGAAAGTTAAACATGATATGACAAACAAAAAACATATAGACCTTCATGAAAAGAAACATAACAACAACAAATTCTGGTGAAAGTTAAACAGGAAAGATGACAAACCAATTTGCAAGACATAACTTACATGGAAATCATATAAGTCAGCAGGATGGTCAAGTGGCTTAGTTGAGCCATCACAGTTTGAAATGATTTGAATATCTGGATAGGCTTCTCGTATAGCCTTGTAGAACTGCATGTAGTTTCCTATGCAACGTTGGAAATTCGAAGTTAGCTTTTCACTCTTCAGCACACCAGAAATAAAAGTGAAGGCCACTGTATAGTCTATTGCTGATTAAATAATAAGAATTTACCATGGTAAACGTTATTTACACAGTCTTCATTTCTGACGGCGACATACTTCAATGGAAATTTTTCAGGATGGCCATTTGCTGCTCTAACGGAACCCCATGCTGATTCTGCACTGCCTCTAGCAAATTGAATGCTATCCAATGCGTCCTAGATGAGCGCAAGAAAAAGCCAAACTTAAAATCAGGAGAAATGCATATAACAAAAAATTATAGATATGATAGCATCTACTATGGGGTAAATAACAGAAGGACGAACAGTATTTGAGAACAATGACAGTAACTTAACTGACACAATAGGCCCCTACCTAATTCCATGTGGATATCCTTGTTGCTTCGAAGAACCATTGTTCAAGTTTGGTTTCTTGTTATGCCAACTATATTTACCCATTTGAGCCATGTTGAATTGAGCATACACACTATATGTGGTTGTCACTCAGATCCCATACCCATATACAAGACCAGCTAACATACCCGAATCTAATATGCCCATAAACATGCTCTACAAAAGAGGCCATGTGTTTTTTTTACACGCATGCAAAAAACACTGAAATCACTGTACTAAGGACGATCCATACGGTGAAAGATAAAGGCATTGAATACATACCTTTACAAAAGGTGCGAGTGCAGTTCCATTAACTTCATCATTGTGGCTAATCCCTAAATTTCGAGAGAAAATTTTCAAGCAATTAATGGGTACACAAATGATGATTAAAGACATGCTAAAATACAACCAATGAAAAACACAAGAATATTATTACCAGCATTGAAAACCCAGATTGGCTCTGCACCCAGGTCTTCAGCAAGCTTTTCGTAGACATTTCGAAATACTGTATGAGATATATGGCTACACCAAGAAAAACCTAGAAAACTCATAGGGGATTAATCGTTACATACCTGGAGAAACTCATAATACCCAAGGCCATCATCGGTCCAGTAATTCCAAACGTCTCCATAGTGTCCAGGCCTCTCTTCCCAAGGACCAACAGTTTCCTTCCATCTGAAAGCATTTCTCAACGAAATGCCTTCAACAAAGCAGCCACCTATCCAAAATGGTGTGACATATCAACATATGTATGATTGGAGATTTTGTTTAAACATGGAGAATTGTTGAAAAGTTGGTTGCCTAAACTCATTTCTATCTAGATAGCACCCATTCAGTATCCGTATGAAAAGCGTATACTATCATGGTAAGATAGTCATTTTATGTTCATAAAATTTCAAAATTATACTCACTCTTCAAACGTATGTGTTAAGAATAACATGTCAAGTATCATCCCTGCTAATCTGGACTAGGAAGATAAATAAGTTGTACAATTTTTAAAAAATGTCAACCATATAAGAATGTGTCAAGCATAACATGTCAAGTCCACAATACTGTAAAAAAGAAGGTCGCATAGGACACTAATATAACAAGAACTGTCTGCTCAATTATAGTTTGTTCTTCTAAAGTAGTGTTAGATTCTTATGTTTTCCATATCTTGGAATATTCTACATGATAAAAATTGTCTGCTAGGCACATCATCTTCATGATTTGTTTTTACGGTCAGCCAACTTTATACGTACTAGAACATTAGAACATTTGGGATCTGTCGATCAAATGTATTCAACGCTGTTATGTAATAAGATGGGCTACTGCTAGAGTATACATATCTAAATACAGCACATGGCACAATAGAGAGATCTACTCTATCTCGCACATCAAATCTTGTCAGTTTTCAGTAGATTTTGCAACCATCAAAATGCATTTTACTGGAAAAAAAAGGAGACTGTGCAGTACAAAGACAACCACAGTGTATGTCTACAGTTCTGTGCTTCAGTCACACTGGAGATAAAAACTGCAAATGTATGAGAATGTATAAGATAAAAACTGCAAATGTAGCAACATTGGATATAAACGAGTATGACAAACACACTAGAAGTTTAGACCATATACATGCAGACTTTATTAGTTCATTTTGAATGAAATAACATAAGAAATACCAGGAAATCGTAGGAACTGTGGTCTTAAATCCACAAGCATGTGAATGAGTTCCTTCTGAAAGCCATGGCCCTGTATGTGTAGAACAAAATGACGATCAACGCGTCTAGTAGACTCATAGCCAATACCGAGATAGAGGATAAGTGACACTTGATCTATCCATATGACCCCCCTCTTGGAAGTCGTTAACTCAAATCTTGAAGTTCTGCATGTTCCTTTTGCTACAAATTGCAGTTGTATGTTTCTCCAATCTGATACATTATTATCTCTGCAACCATGCGAGTACGATTACTTTCACAGTTAGTGAAGAAAATTAACTAGTTGAAACAATATCTTATCTCGGTGTTAGGGAAGATATATACACTATATCAGCTGATGCCATATTTTGCAATCCGTCCGAGGATTTGAGTGAAACAGTCAACTCCACGGGTTCCATTGATCTGATATACATGACTAGATTATAGGCCTTCCCTTCTTCTATGTTCTGAAAGTTAAAATGGTCAAGTTAAGCAGAAAACCCGAGGGAAATAGTTGAAATGCTTCTCATAGAAAATGATGCAGTGATTCCAAGGAAGCGAAGCACAGAAACTGGATGGAAAGCTAACATTATCCAAGGAAAATATGGATATGGATTAGAAGCGACAAAGATCATGCTTCAGTTTTACTTTTACGAAGAAAAAGTATTTGCTAGCATTTTTCAACTGGCAATATACAACTTACATTTTCATGCTGATGTTCCAGTGCACTTTATACAGTGAAAAAGAAATCGTACCATGCCCCAGAATCCTGGGTTATAAATTCCAACACTTCCAGCTGGACATTCATCACAAAGGACCTCCATTCTTAGAGCAATGATATTTTTACTGAAACAAGATGCTCTTTCAGTCTTCACGTATATGGAGGATTCATCCCCAATGATTTTCCATGGATCTATGTTTGAAGCGTTTGGTCCTCCAGCTTCAAAACCTAAAGTATAAATTCAACAACAAAAGTCAGTACGTGGCTAAACATGAAATGCTACTAACAGATTATAAAAGGAAGAGGCAGGCTAATTATTTTCTTCCACTGTTATGTGTTGCAATACTGAATCTTTGTTCTTCGGTAATTGCAGAATTACGTAGGGAACAGACAAGAAGCAGCCTGAAGGAACGGGAATAAATATAACAGTAACAGAAATCTGTTCTGTGATTTTTCTCTCAACATGATTTTGTATGCTTCAGTTCCACAAAAATGGCACCGTACTCTTTTATTTCCGTATACCCCTTGTTATAAGGGAAATCTGGTATATATGCCACTAGATGTATCAGGCCGAAGTCATTGTATGGCATTTGGAAGCATTTAATCCTTGGAAACAACCACATGTATTCTCCAACGTAGTCAAGTGGTTTGTGAAACATTTTTCCAAAAGGCATACTACACAAGAGCAGAGAGTGGCCAGTACCTCTGTTACTGACAAGCTCCGCCCAAATTCCTCCAGCTCCAGCGTGGTTAATTTCCTACAACAAATATTCAGTGACTAGTTATAATGAATGTGGGTAGTCACAGTGGATAGAAGAAATTAAAGCAACTGTCAAGAAGGTGGACCGACAAGAAGAAAAAACATTGCTGTACCTCAAAGAACAACCCAAAGAGTGTCTGAGGGATCTTTCTGGCGGCCTCCCATGACGTGTTGACCTGTAGCAGCGCCGCCTGAACCTGATTCAGCTCTGCCGCCATGCATTCGCAGCTCAATGAGAGAAGTAGCAAGGAGCAGAGGATGGCTCGGAAAGTTGGCGCGTCCTTCGCACCCATCATCCCCCTACTGCAGCCTGCAGATGAACATAAGCAGTCTTCAGTTTGTAGATCGATCGAGGAAGCAAAATGGCAAAAGAAAGGGGAATATTTTCCACAAGAAAACCGAAAAACTGGTGGCGTGGATGAAGGGAAAAAACACACAGTGGAAAACAAGTAGAGGTGAACCCATTGGGGAATAATTTACCGGGCAGAAAACCTAGAACATGAGTGAAACTAAGTGATGTTTCATCGAAGACATCAACTTCTCATCCATGAAGAACTACCGGAGGGTGGAGAAAAAAGATGCAGAGAAAAACATGTGGAACTGCAGCTTGCAGATAAACATCAGCAGTCTTAAGTTGGCAGATTAACCGAGCAAGAAAAATGGCAAAAGATAGGGGAATCTTTTCCACAAGAAAACCGAAAAACTGGTGGCGTGGATGAAGGAAAAAAACACCCAGTGTCAAACAAGTAGAGGTGAACCCATTGGGGAAGAATTTACTGGGCAGAAAACCTAGAACACGAGTGAAACTAAGTGATGTTTCATCGAAGACATCAACTTCTCATCCATGAAGACCTACCGGAAGGTGGAGAAAAAAAGATGCAGAAAAAAACATATGGAAAAATGGAACTGCAGCTTAACCATGAAGAACTGCAGTCTTAAGTTGGCAGATTAACCGAGCAAGAAAAATGGAAAAAGATAGGGGAATCATGCTTCTCATCCAACTGAAGACATCAACTTCTCATCCATGACGACCTACCGGAGGGTGGAGAAAAAAGATGCAGAGTAAAACATATGGAACTGCAGCTTGCAGATAAACATCGGCAGTCTTCAGTTGGCAGATTAACCGAGCAAGCAAAATGGTAACAGGAAGCGGGATCGTTTCAACAAGAAACCCGAAAAATTGGAGGCGCGGATGAAGATCAAAAACACCCAGTGGCAAACAAGAAAAGGTGAACCCATTTGGGAAGAATTTACGAGGAGGGAGAAAAAAGATTCAGAGAAGAGAGAAAAGCATATTGGCTCAGGAAGATTGGATCGTGGAGCTGCTCACTCGAGGATACGATGCGATTCGCTCGTGAACCTGCGATGGCGATGGCGATGGCAATGGTGTGTGCGTGGGGAGCTCGAGGAGGAAGTGGCACTGCTGCTCTGCTTGTCTATAAGTAGCTAGCTACGAGCCTGCGAGCGAGGAAGAGAAGAGAGAGGTGGGTTGGTTTGGTGGGACCGGACGCCACATGGAGCCCAGAGCCATGCTGGCCAGGCGTACGTGGGTGCATCAGCCGTCCTATCTTGATCGGGCGGTGCGGGCTTTATCTTGCGCTCGGGTGGGTTCTCATGGGTTTATCGCTTCTCGTTTGTGCACAATTTAGAGTGAATGAATCTGTTTAGAATTGTGAAACTGGAGTTGTAATTCCATTTCAAAGGTTGTTTTGGATTCAAAGGTATTATGTATGGTTGAAATCCAATTCAGATCAAATTAAGGAGATACGCAACCATTGCAAAATCTCGAATGAACACAACACCGATGAATGATAATGATCATTGTCGGCTACTCCCAATACTACTCGACGTACGGCACAATCAAAATGTCGCTGATTGCCCACACTCGACCACCATAGTTCACTCCCATGCTAGGGGCATACGGCTTCATCCATGGCTAGCTTCTTTCGAACTTCCAGCTGGTCATTCATCGGGTCACCAAGCTACTCCGTAGTCACGATTGTCCCGTGTGGCTTTTCCATCCCCACAACATTCTTCACCATCTTCGACCACACGGGTTTCTTTAACGACACACGATCTTGGCATTCGGACTAGCACATCCGAAAATGAGAAAATGCCTATAGCATATCTTCCCAAACCTTTTTCGTGGATTTGCTAATCTCTTGCACAGACCCAACGTTTAGCATGTTTTTTTTACCCCAACTCTGAGGTGGCTCACACTATAAACTAACCGGGAAGACGTGTGTAACCGCATGCACCACTTTTAATCCCGCGCTCACCAAAATATTTATTCAAAGGAGCTCACATAAGTGTATATACCGACCCTTGTAAACCAAATGCATTGAACGTGGAGCATGTTTCGCCAAACAAAAAAAACTAATGGGATGTCATGTGCCAGACGCCAACAAATTCCATATTGTAAGACACATCACTTCTTGTAGGGTAGTCAGGTACAGGTAGTGTGAAGATTAAGTTCCTTGACTACATATTGTTGGGTGTAGACAAGAGAAGTATTTCCCTAGAGGAATGGTCCACAAGGGTGTTGCTTATCCACCTATTTTCAACACTTGCCTTTTTTGTAATGGGACAAAAATGTCTTGGCCCACTTATAATTGTAACCCTTGGTTTGCCATCTCAACCCAGTTATTAACAAGAGGAGTACATCCCCGCAAAAGAAAAAAGAAACACCCTGATTCGGGCAGCACTTCTTCGTCAGGAATCCCGGTGCTGGCCACATAGGCGGCGTCTTTCAGTGTTGGCGTGCTGGCCTCTCTAGTGGTATCGCAATGCCTTGCGCGTTGAGGGTCTTTCTCAGACGGCGCGGGCAAGCCTCCGGATGTGCAGTGGTGGGTTGTTCTTTGTGTTTGATGGCGGGCTGGTGAAGACTACACGCTTGTGTCTGTTGAGGTTGCTGGGAGGTAGTCGTTGCGCCGACGGCATACCCTGGATTTGGACTGAGGCCAGAGCAGCAATGCTCCCAGTTGAGCCTTTGTTGGCTCGTGGGATCATGGAGGAACGTGTCTTGGCTGCGGCTGGCAGTTTCTTGGTAATATCGATAATTCACAAGCACCACGATTTTCATTGGCAAGGGTTCTTCTTAGCGGAGGAACTCACTCCGTGGCGTCTTGGAGAAGCACTCGACGGATTTCGGCAGTTTAGTCGTAGTCTTGTTTGAGCGGTGTGTGTGTCGGCCTTTCTTAGGCTTGTAAATATGGGTGTTCGACTTTTTCTTCTCTATCATGAATCGAAACGCAAAGCTTTTTATGTTTTCACAAAAAAAAGGATGTTGCTTCTGTCTTCTTCTATGTCCATCTCTAGACAAGAGGCATGTTTGGATAGCAAATATTAGAGGTGGGTTTAGGGTGTGGCTACACCAAGGTCGACCTCGTTTTAACAAAAAATGAGGCTAATATTTCTATTTTTGGAATAGAAAAAGCAAATGAGTTTTGTCTTTATTCTAAAAAAGATACACTACTCAGCCATACTGCATGCACGAAATCCAAAAATTTGAAATGTTTTCTAGCTCAAACTTTTTGTCCGATTCAAGATCCGTTTTTATTATTGGGCTTGTCGCGATGAGATCTTCAAAACTAGATCCCATGTCGATATATTTCGACTATTTTTTTAAAGATGTAAATTTGTGGAAGTTACATTCGATCAAAGTTACATCCAACTTACAAAAAAAGTTATATCCAAGTTATCAGAAAGTTACATCTAGCAAAAAGTTACATCATCCAGCAAAAAGTTACATCTGAATTAGCAGAAAAAGTTACATCATCCAGCACAAAAGTTAGATCCCAGTTAGCAGAGAGTTACATCTAGCAAAAAGTTACATCCTCAAAAAAAGTCATCAAAACATAATAATATGGGATCTTGTTTCGAAGATCTTGCTATGACTAGTCTAACGATGAAAACGAAATCTAATTTAGATAAACGGTTTGAGCTAGAAAACATTTTAAATTTTTTTAAATTTTTTGGAATTCGTAATTAAATGTACAAGTAAAAGCATGTAGTTTCGTGACGTCTTGGCTAGCACAAGATATGTCTGGTAATTAAATGCACAAGTAAAGGCATGGGATGGTGATCCTAGGGCCACGAGACGTGACATCGGTTTGTGCCAGATCAAGGTCAACCTGGTGATAGATTCTGCGTTAAATAAATGAGTTTTTAGCTTATTTTTTAGCAGAACCGGTTTTGATAAATTTTCTGTTACTAATCAATTTAAGAAAAACCATGTTTGGGTTAGGAAAACCTAAAACTAGTTTGTCAAGTATCGTAGTATTTGGATAACGATCAGCCAGCTAGTCCTATTCTCATTTACTACCTCGTAAGTACTAGAAATAATCCCAAACATGGTTCTCTTCCCGTGAGTTCATGACGACATGACCTTCCACTTCCGATTCCGCATCATGGCCGCTTGCACATGCCCGTTTGCTCCACGACTGACGCTGCTCTGTGGCCAGTCTGACACGACGAGCGAGCCTGGCTGCACATGATCATCAAGCGCGGGTTCATCGAGGAGTCGGCATTGTACGGAGGGACTAACCCGTTATTACTATCGTATCCTCTCTCGACCCCTTCCTCCCCCGTCTGAGAGTCAGCCGCCGCCGCTCGCCGGGCCTCTCCGTCGCCCTCCCCGTCGGACTAGCCAACTGGGGTTGGGTTTGGGGAGGCGCCGGATGTAGCTGTAGTAGTAGCTTGTCTTAGTTTTGGCAGATTTCCGCTGTGGCGAGGCTTCTCGCTGGGAGTCTGAGTGAGCTCGAGCTTTGGGTCAAGCTCTGCTCATGGCTGGTGGTTCTCGTCCTCCTGCTGTTGCTCCGGCGGTTGGAGCTACGGATTGAGGACGGCGCCGGACTCCATGAATAAAAGGCCCGTGGAGCTTCTTCTTCCGATGAGGGCGGTGGAGGCTGCCTCGTCTTACCCGGCTGGCCGTGGCGGCAGGGAGGTGAGGTGTGGTGGCGTGTTGCTGTGGCATGTTCGTCTTCCCCCGGCCGGCCGTGGCGGCGAGGGGGGGGGGGAGATGATGGCTGCGGTTTCTCCTTTGCCAACCTCCAGATGGCATTTGTGTCGGTGCCTTTTGAAGCCGAGATGCGCTGCTTCACGGATGTCCCTGGCCAGCCGTGGCGGCGAGGAGGGACGCGGTGAGGCTACTGTCTCGGGTTTTTTCGATCCTTGCAGCCTTCTGTCAAAGAAGATAAGGCTTCGTCGCAGCTACCCTAGGCCTGCCGCTAGAGTGGTCATACTCGCTGGATTTTGGGGCTCCATGGAGGAGTTCCTCGTTGGCGATCTCTGGCCGCTGCTTATCCAATAAGTCTGTTTATTGGGTTCGTCGTTGCGGCATTTTCTACGGCTTCTTCTCCTCATCTCGCGCGGGAGCTCTGAGGAGAGAGCTCGGTTTCTTCGCGCGGCATCGACGAACCATGGGAGCTTGTTACTGCTGTTGTTTGAAGATTTCTCTCTTTCTAGGCGCAGAGGTTTCTTTCGCAAGAAAGGATTCTTTGAGTTGCAGCGGCGATGGGTTCTCTTGGAGAAGTGAAGCCAATTTTCTCTGCAGTTCCAAATCGGAGGCAGGAAGCCAGCCGATTATCCAGGCCAAGTTGAGGCCATCAAGATTGCTGGCGAAGTCCGGCGCATTTTCAACCTCCATCGCGAGGCCAATCAGTTGCAGAGACGAGCTGGAAGGAGGACCTATTTGCCTTTTGCTTTATTCTTGTAGGGTTCTCTTTGTAAAGCGCTTGGATCTGATCTTCTTTTCCCTTTTATTAGGATTCAGCGTGAAAATGTGTAGCTCCACCGTCTTGGTTTAATGAAAAAGCTTCTAGCCCCTTCCGGGGCTCTCCTGTTCAAAAATAAATCAAGGAGTCGGCAAAGCTTGGGGGCCTAGAACTCGACGGGATGTACGAGGAAGAGTTTGTGTCGGTGGCGCTCATGGAAGGTCGCACACATAGACGGCCGACGCGCAGTCGCCGCCGAGGTCCCGCTGGAAGTCCTTGGCATCGCGCGGGTATCTGTCATCGTTTTTTCACAAAAACAACTATTCCTCGATTGTCTATACTCGTTTTCCTGACTTCGTGAAAACTTAGTTTTTCTTATTCACGTCTTATTTACTTCAGCCAAACACAAATTTAGATGGTTACGCGGTTAGTTTGGCTTACGGAAAACAAGTTCTGTTAAACTCCTTTATCCAAACAAGGCCCGAGGCTGATTTGTGTGGAATGGTCCACAAGGATGTTGCTTGTCCACCTCTTCTCAACACTTCCCTTTTTCGTAATGCAAGAAATGTGCAGCGGTGTGCGTGGGGAGCTCGGGGGAGTGTGGTACTGCCACACACTCTCTGCAGTCAGTTCATGATTGAGTTAAGATGGCAACCAATGGCCAACACACTTTTGTCCCTTTCCAATACGAAAAAGGAAAGTGGTGAAAAGAGGTGGAGAAGCAACCACCCTTGCTTTTTTTCTTGTTTGCCAAAAAATGGTCCACGTTCAGTGCATTTTCGAATTAATCCGTATATGCTTTTTCGTGAGCTCATTTGTATTTTGTGTGTGTGGGATTAAGAGTGATGCACGCAGGAACACACGAGTCTGGATGTTGAAATTGAACTGGGTCGCCGATTCAGTTGCTTGTGATCCCATTTTATTTTAAGGATGCATTTGAAAGTTGCACGATAGACCTAAACCAATGCTCTTTGTGATTTATGGGCAAGGAAAAGCGTGTCATGCCGTTTTCACTATATAAGAAGTTGGTTTTACATGATTATATTTCTACTGCTATAACTTTAAAATTGCCTACCAAAACGATGAAGCAACTGGTAGGAATGCTTGAGGATGTGCTACTTAGAATAGATCATAATCTTATTCCTACAGATTTTATTATACTCGACATGCCTAAAGATGACAATTTTTTTTTGAGCGGTCTAAAGATGACAAGTTATCTATTATTTTATGAGGATCTTTTCTTAGCACCACAAGAGTAGCTGTTGACTGTGCAGAAGGAAAGATCGCCTTTAAAATATACTTGGCCACGACAGGCGCATCGCAGGAGGATGAGAGAGCTTCCTGCATCTTACGCTTAAGTTCTTAAGGAATATGATTAAAAAATCATAAGGTACTTTCCGAAGAAAAATGACTAAGGGGGAAAGTATATACCACCACCTAAGAGGAGAATATGGTGAGTGTTTCTGAAAAAGGACACTTCAAGGTATGTTATCCAACTTAAAATCTCTAAACCGGATGACCAGTACAGTTTGAGTGTTTCTGAAAGGTATGTTTGTGAAAGAAAGTATTTGAAGAAAAAGGTAAAAATAAGCCACACAAATATTAACGAACACCAATACAGTTTGAGATGACCACATGGGGTAACAAGTACCAAGCATTTTTGTTATCTCTAATGATGTAAAAGTTAGGTTTTAGATCACCGCAACCATTTTAGGTCATCTGTTAGAGATGTTCTTAGTATCCTAGCTTTTCCAAAAAGATGTATAACCCAAAATCTGTTTTATAAAGATCGGAAACCACCCCGAAGTTGCAGGGGTGGTGCGCCTAGCGTGTATAGGCGCATACCATCTTTGGAAACGCAATGGAGTGCTTGCTTACTTGGCAGACACAGAAATTCTCATAGAGCTCGTTTGAGAGTGCGCACCGCCCACCCACCACGAAACTGCTAGTAGGGGGCCATTGCCCCCCTCCCTCCATCGACCTAGTAAAACTTTGCCACTTTGAATGAGGATCCTTTAGTGTCGTGTTGCCCTATGGACCGGCCCTGGGTTTCGAATGTGCTCGTGAACCCTGGTGCGTGGGGGAGCTCTGCTTGTGTAGAAGAGAAAAAAAAGCTGGAGGTGCTCATAAGTAGTACTCCTACGAGGCATGTCACATGTGCACTGTCTATGCCTCTTGCCTATAAGTGACACTCCTCTGGCTCTGCTTGTTCTTTGGCTCTGCTTGTGTTCATGAGAGAAGAAAGGTTGGGTTGGCTGCCAATGTAGGCAAAATATATATCTCCATAGAGCAACAGTATTTCTATGACTCGCTATACAGGCACCAAGGCACATCCATGACATGTATAGCCCATTTAAGCAATAGCTATGTACATTTCTATGAGCTCCTTTGGATAACATTTCTGTAAGCGCGTGAGGCATGAGGTTATAACCTCGTGTCCTCTGGAAGTTGCATGATACCAAATCCAAAAACTAATTGTCAGATGTTATTCTTGTTAGTTCAGTCCAAAGTTTCCGATGCTAGTAGTGAGCGACACTTTGAAAACCTTTTTTTCTCCTTTTCTTCGATGAAGAACCGTGGTTAGGTCTGACCTGGAGTCCGTTTCCATTGTACCTGCTCGATCGAGCTGAACACTAGGGCTGCTTATCTCCAGTGTGGATGATGGGTACAGAGGACTCAACACAATTGCTTTAATTTCTATCAATCATTCGATATAACTACTAGATCGAGAATCAACCACCTCTGTTGGGTTAGCAACAGAGGGACTGCCACACACTCTCCGGAGTTAATAATTTGAGTTAAGATGGCAAACAAGGGCCAACACATTTTTGTCTCTTCCCAATACAAAAAAGGAAAGTGGTGAAAAGAGGTGGAGAAGTAATACCCTTGTTTTTTTCTTGTTTGCCAAAAAATGCTCCGCGCATTCAGTGCATGTTCGCATTAATCGGTATATGCATTTTCGTGAGCTCATTTGTATTTTGTGAGTGCAGGATTAAGAGTGATGCACGCGGGCACACACGAGTCTGGATGTTGAAATTGAACCGGCAGGTCAGCTAAATTAGGTCGCCGATTCAGTTGCAATTTGATTGCATTTCTTTTTTAAGGATGCATTTGAAAGTTGCACGATATAGCTAAAACTAATGCTCTTTGTGATTTAGGGGAGGGGTAAGTGTGCCATGACGTTTTCACTATATAAGAAGTTGGTTTTATATGATTATATTTCTACTGCTATAAATTTAAAATTGCCTAACAAAACGATGAAGCAACCGGATAAAGGATCTAACAAATATATAGATTATATAATTGTTTAGAGGCCCTAAGAATGCTTAAACTTTGAGTAATACTAATTTTTTAGCACACATATTAAAGATATATTTGAACTTTTTTCTGAATTAGGGGGCCATTGCCCCTCCCCCCTCCCCCCCTGACTCAGTAAAACTTTGGTACTTTGAACAAGAGACCTTTAGTATCGTGTTGTCCTGGTCCCCGAGCATGCAAAGATGGGTAGTATTGTACAAAACTTTAGGCCTTAAGTGCCTGCTAGCACTAGAAGTATTTCGGAAACTATATTACTAATGTATCTCTCTGCATGAAATTCAATTGGAAATGGGGTGCTTACTTACTCTGAAGTTAGATGTACAGAAATGGGACTGAAGCTCAAGACCAACACATGCACTGAAGCACACTTGCATCTCTGCATTCCATTCTTGAGCACACAGCGTAGGTGGATGGGGCTATCAGTTTTCAGCCTAAGAAATTCTCGTACAGTAGGGTGTGTCGGGACGAAAAGAGCTCGCTTCAGAATGCACACCACTCACTACACGTTTGGAATTGGACGATTTATGTATTGTACCATACTCCCTCTGGAGCGCTAATAATTCCTCTGTCCATGTCCCGTGTCCCATGACCAAAGTCTCAGCCCCAGCCTAAATCCAAACCCGTAAACTCTGCCATTGGAGTTTACATCGAGCTCAAATCTCCGAATTTCATGATGCGCTCCAATCGTTAAAAGCCTTGTTCTCATATCAAGATATAGAAAATTTCCAAACCAATTACAAATATGTGTACCTCTTGGTAGTTGTGCTCAATTGCTCATAGCTGGAATAATGGTCGCAATCGCACTTACTCCGTCAAAGTATATCGTGCTACCGGTCAAAATGAATAATGTGATGTTGTTCTTATAAACCATGAAAACCAAACAAGTACGATGAAATACATGATATAAAACCGTAGTTCACAATTTTTATACAGATTCATATCAAATCCTAAATTTGTATCAAAATAATTTTGCACCCCACATTCTCACATTAATTCTTAAGACAGACCCACACGACAACCAAACCACACTCGCACGCACATCACACTTGTAGATGTCACTCTCAATATACCCATGTCTGTGTTCCCTTGTCCTTGTCTTGGGACTCACTGCCACATTAGGCTCTGTCACATGAGGGACCACACCACATGAAGGGAAATATATCAACAGCTCGCATTGGCTGACCCTTGACAATGAAATGAAAACATGATTATTTTCGGAGAGACATTGGGTAAATCGAACAACTTAAATGCTTCAATAAATAATGGGGTCAAGGTGATAATACGAAGCAAATAACATGCCTAAACTTGAGTTATTTGATCTGCAAAACAAATAATCTTGGTGCTCAACCCAAAGAAATTTTCAAAGAAAATACACAATTTACTACCAACTGGAGATTAAACACTGAATATATAACTAAAATAAGGACAATATCAAATGCCATTATGAAGTGGCATAAATGTAAATGTGCCAATTTTATATGGAAATTCCACAAAAAAGTTACAAATGCCCATATAAGCCTCACAGGTTTTCCCACAAGTTTGCGCACAAAATTGATATCCATACAGTTGGCTAAGAGTAACTTTTATATACTCCTCCCGGTCCATATTAATGGCCACAACTTTATCCAGATACGAGTGCATTTAACCTAAATACTAAACTAGATACATACAAATATAGATAAAGTTGAGGTCATTAATATAGAACGGGGGAAGTAAAAAAACTAAGGCAGCTAATTTATGCCAAATACATTGTGGCGCTCTCGACTCTCGTTAAGGCATATGCATAGAAAAGACCCAAATCAGAAATTTAATCTCTAATAGTGAAATTTCACTCGAAAAAATAATACTCTTTTCTCCATCTCTTGATAGAATTCTGCCATTGGAGTTTACATCGAGCTCAAATCTCGGAATTTCATGTTGAGCTCTAATCGTTAGGACATACATACAGCTTTACTTTTTTCAGAGTTTAGTGGGTAATGGTATATTTCCATTTTTGTGTTCAGCGTATATCTAAAAATTCTTAGTGCACAACAGCGTCCCGGTTTTGTTTATCATACCAATGGATTTTTTGAGGTGCTATGTGACTCTAAATAGTCTTAATCATACAGAACTGGGTTTACAATTGTTACGTCCATAGAGTGTTCACTAGCATAGTAGCATGTCATCTCCCGGGGCGGCAATGCAAAGAGGCATTCCATCAGATTTTAATGGAGTTATTAACATAAAACAACCACTTTAGTGGTGAAGCTTATCAAATTGTATCACGTCACATTTTTGGGGCAGAAATTTAACGGTTCAGATGAATTTGTTGCGGCACTAAACGTGAATTGATAGCGAATTGACACCCGAACTAATAGCGGAACCACCAACCAAGATGACGTGGCACTATTGATGAGGCATCCCATATTATATTAAAAATAAAAATATCCCACTTGACAGCAGGGCCCACCAGTCTATGAGATAAAGAAGATTTCTATATTAGTCAATTCGTTTGGTCCAAGTGTCAAACGAGCCTATTCCAAGGGTATGTTTTCTACATGCATGCATTTTCTAACCATCGTTTATTGCGTTGCCACACTTTACATGGCATTGTTTTCCATGTATCATACTCACCTAAAATTATAGTGTCTATTCTGACCCTTCTTTCAGTAGTACTTTTGTTTAAGCTACAAGTTCGGCCAGACCTTAGTTGGTTAACTCCTGCCAAATGATAGTTAATTTTTGCATGCCAATCAAAGGCCACCTTATTTTTTGAACTTGGATAATGAACATGATATGTGTTGGCACATATGAAAATCACCTATTATTTCCGCTAGAACAATTTTGGGTATCAAATAGTTTTTATACAAGATTATTTTATTAAAGAAGAAAGAGTTTGAAGAACTCAATAATATTGTAACACATAGAGACAATACATCATGGTATTGGTTGTAAAAAAATACATTGGACGAGTATCTCTTCCCTTTAAAAGAGCCTCCCCCATGAAATCTCTTCCTCCAACACCAATGCCTCGGCCGCCTTTCACCTCTCCGTCCTTGTGCTCCTCTCCCTGTCCTCCTCACGATGGTCCTTACAAATACAGAGACACAAATCTAACCGTATGAATCTCTTCCACTATTTCAATTTCTTTCTGAGCGTTTTTATCTTATTGTGTCCAACTTTTACCAAATTTGGCTCCACATGCACCTAGCCTAATCGAGCCTATCGTGTGCAGATGGAGAAACGTTCCAAAATACGAGGTAACTTAGTTTTCCACCATTCTAGAAGAAAGGCTTATTCAGGATTCAAAAACTGGTCAACCTTTTTCCTTTAACCCTAAGGGGAAACCTTTTGTACAGATTCCTAAGAAGTTCGGAATTGGAAAACAAAGTAGGAAGTTCGCCATTAGAGAAGCATGACACAACTCTCTTAAGGCTTTCATAGATTTACTATTCAATATATCTAAAGACTACGGTAGGTAATCACCTATTCTTTTCCTCACAAAAGTGTCATCGATGTTTTTGGCTGACTAGGTACTAGTTTTAACACTCCTACTGCTAATGTAATTATTATTATCATCTTTCAGATTTATATATTTGTCACTCCATGAATTGATGTTTAGTGGTCTTCCCTTTGTGAAGTTTGCAATTAGCTAAAATTGGGATCTAATTGCTGGAATAATTCATCGGCCAGATTGTAGTCCAACAGTTAGGGGTATGTTTGGTTGCCGGAAGGCGCACCCCCCCTACGCGGCGGCCTCACATATCCTGCGCGGGCGCGTGCATGCTCTTAGCCAAGTTTGCCTATTGTTTGGTTGCCCAAAAATTTATTTTCTATTTTGTGGCAGAAACTGAAGCATGTTGTTTGGTTAGTTGATTTAGTCTTGGCAGAAACTAAACCTGTTGTTTGGTTGTTTTGTGTAAGGGTCCCAAACTTTAAATAAGGTAGAGTCCCCTGTGTATACAATGCTAGTCCCTGGATCAATAGCTAGCATCCACAGTTAAGATGTAATATCAAGAAACAAAGGTCATAATATAACTTTATAACCAGGAATAACATAATTTTATTACATCTTACATAGCTCATTTGGCTATTACATTACATTGCAGCAGAATATCTATAAGCTTGGGGTCCTTCATCTTCAAAGTGCCACAGGCAGACATGTTGGTTGTAGACTTTGTAATCCTAATCAATCAATCTTCCCTAAAAACAATCAAACCTGCAACATTACAAGTTACAGCCACAAGGGTCAATACATTTGAATTGTATTGGCAAGTTTCACTACTATGTTGAATATAAGTGGATCCTATCATTACATGCATTTTTGGCTAAGTAGGGTTTTAGGCTCATTTGCAGAAAGCAATAATTTATCCTATCTTTTCAAAATGGTTTTGGTCTTTTGTCAAATCTTTCTGAACTCCTTGGTAAATCCCCAAGTGTTCAAGTTTTTATCATAATCTCTTGAGCTCCTTGGTAACCCCAAGTGCTTCAAGTTTTTATCAAAATCTCTTGAGCTCCTTGGTAACCCCAAGTGCTGCAAGTTTTTATCCAAATCTCTTGAGTTCCTTGGTACCCCCAAGTGCTTCAAGTCTTTTGTTATCACTTTAAAGATTTTCTTTTAGAAATTGGAATGTCGAGATTTCCCATAGCTTCAAGCTTTAGTTGCTCAGTATTGTCCATAACCGGGGACACGGCTAAGTACTTAGATTTTATTTTCTTCTGCAGAAGTTGTACACTTTACCCACATGACACACTCTCATCTTGTTGCCACCAGTGGCCGCTGGATTGGTACTCACCAAGATGGAGTACTAGCAGATTGAGAATGTGACGAAGTCTTTCCAGAGGGTCCTCCCATACACCATTGCTAGCTTGTCTTCAGTACCCATGAAGGATTCCGAGTTCCCTCATTTTCAGTAACCCGAAGACAATGCATGGGTCTTCCCAATGTAGTTGACTAAGCCGGAGCCATAATAGCATGTGGCTGTACACGAAAGCCACAATTGGAGAAACATGTTCAATCTCTAAGTTCCTAGGTGGTTTTCTTTTGGTGCACAACACAAAGAGATTGCCAT
Source organism: Avena sativa (assembly GCA_916181665.1). Taxonomy (NCBI): domain Eukaryota; kingdom Viridiplantae; phylum Streptophyta; class Magnoliopsida; order Poales; family Poaceae; genus Avena; species Avena sativa. The sequence continues at coordinate 229,447,818 of OV702296.1, forward strand.
AGACATGGTTCCTTTTGTTGTCACCTTATCAAAACTCAAAGTATCCTTGTCCACCCAGGTGGTTCATTGAGTCCTTGTTTTATTAAATAAAACATAAGTCTTTTCTCAACTTCATAAAATCTCAACATGTATCTCTTCTCAAAATATGTTGCATGGCTAAGCATTTTACAACTACATTGTTTTCACTAAGGAATATATAAGGGGAATCCTATTAGGATTTAGCATAGCATAAGTATAGAAATTCTTTTCATGCATGTTTCAAAATCCACTAAGTATATTGAAAATAGTAGGACTTTAGATGATAGTGTCACTTGCCTTTTTGGTAGGGAATGTTGGTTCACTTCTTGATCTTGCTAGTTTCACACTTTTCTAACTTCACTACAAATCAATCAAGCAAACACAATATCAACTAGTATTCCAACCAATATTCAAACAATCAAACACACACATAAAATAATAGAAACTAAGTCATGCATGCAAGCATGCAAAAGATAGTTTTATTTGCAAAGATGGTTTTTACTAGGCTCTAAACTTTGTAAAGTACAAGGTGGTCACTTTCTAAAGTGGCAAAGTCATTTGCAAAAGGGTTTTATCCATAAACAATTTTCAAATCCAATCATTATTTTATGTGCTGGAAAATGTTTTTATCAAATCAAAACTTTATGACTTTCATCAAATAAGTTGCTAATTTTTAAAACTTGGTGTTTAGGGTCAGTAGGTTTGATTCAAATCATTTTCCCAAAGTTTTTACTCCAAAATTATTTCCATAGCAAAACAACATTTTTATTTGGCTAGAAATGGGCTAAATCAATTAATCCATCCTAAACTTCACCAAATCCATTTTTAAAACCACAAGTTGGTTCCTAAGATCAGTAGGTTCACCACAAACCATTTTGCAAAGATTGCAACCTTAAAAACATTTTGAAATAATTTTTCTAACCTAAACAAGCATACAAATGTTTCTGCAAAAACAAACATTTTACTAGAGGCTTTTTACTAAACAAATTGCATGGTTGGCTAGGGATTGTTCCACTGATTCCAATGATATAAAGTTTGCAAATTTTGGACGTGTGGATCAAAAGTTATACCAATTACAAATTTGCATTCTAATCAGATCCAAAATCTGTTTTAAATCGAATCCAGTCCACGTGGCTGTTTCTGATTGGACAATAACGGTTCACGTGGATCAACAGATACAGGCCGTTGGATTAAAAGGGATCTGTGCGGCTCTGATCCTACGATACCCCTTCGATTAGTCAATCTATCGCAACACTTGGATCTAAATCCTACGGTCCACAGCAACTCGACCAGGAACTGGCGGCGCTATGCGGTGGCGACTGGCGGCGATGCTCAGGCGGTGGCGCTACGGCAGTTACAAGAAGCAACAGAGGAAACGAGGATGCTCACCGTGATCGTAGGGACGTGGTGATGCTCGAGGCGTGGTCGATTGGTCGAGGGGCGCACTTGCGTGGAAGTAATCGCTCGCCGGAGTCAAGGACGGCGTCGAGTTCGTCTGGTGGTCGTCAAGGGTGGTGTTGTGGTTCACTCCGAGGCAAAACGAGGATGCGGTTAGATGCGCAGAATCAAGGCGAAGCTGCGAGCGTGAAGGAGAGGGTGCGGGGTGGTCGGTTCTTACCAGGGAACTTCGCCGGAGAGAGAGGCAGATGCGGTGGCGCTCAGAAGTTGTCGAAGTCGATGTTCTGGGGCGCCCGCGGTTGAACGGAGGACACGAGCAGGTGCGTCTGGGAGTGGGGATCACGACGGTGTGCTCAGGAAGGCAAGGGGTGGCGAGGTTTGGCCGGAATCAAGGAGGAAGCTCGTCGGAGCAGTGAGGGGTGCGGCTCGAAATTACGACGGCCTGGGGGCAAAGAGAGGGAGATTTCTGAGGGAAATGAGAGAGAAGACACAGGAGGTTAAATGGGTGCGGTTACTGGAAGGAATCAAGGGCGTATTCATCGCGTATTCAACGCCGGCGTAAGTGGCAGCAACGGCAGGCGGTGTCTGCGCGAGGAAGAAGGGGGTGAGCTGGCTGCGTGGGGTCTGGGTGTCAACGAGGGAGTGAAAGGGAAAAGAGGGTCCACCAATCAGTTGCTCTGCGGGTGCGAATTTAAGTGGAAAACGTTTCGCGGGAGGGAGAGACTGGGCTGCGAGTGGGCTTGTTGGGCTGGCCGGCTGGGCTGTGTCCAGATTCTATTTTTTTTCTTTCTAAATGTGTTATCCTTTTCCAATTCTATTTTCTGTTTTGAAATTCAAACAACAAATCAAGCATTCAAATCAAATCAAACATTCACCACACTTGTGTTGAGTTTTGGTTCTGTTTAACATAAACCAAAGTCCAAAATAAAATAAAATAATAATTTTATTTTAGGGTCCATTTATAATTAAATAAAATAGACCTTTGTTATTAAATCAAATAGATTTTGATTTATTCGAAACTCCATTTTGAAATCTAAATTATTATCAAAACCAAATCAGTAGGTTTTATTTGAAAATAAAGAATACTTGGAAAACTTGTTTAAAATAAATAAATAAATAAGTTTTGATGTTTAATTAAAATAGTAAAACCTTTATTTTTAATAAACTTGGATATTAAATCCTTATTATTTTATTTTAAATAAACCTTTACTAATTTTTATCAAATAGAAATATTTTTATTTCAATGGCTTGGCCAAGTTTTAATTTGGCTTATAAAATAATCCTTATTTAAATTTCTTCCTTTTCATTTGAAAACTAAATATTTTTATTAAAAGATTTAAAAAAGGTAATTTCAAAATATTTTTATTTTCCTTTATTAAATGTTTAACTTTTTAAATCCCTTTAGGATTTATCTTGATCAAAATAGGTTTGAAGGTTTCCAATTGGAATCAAAAAGTTTCTTCTCACCCTGAAAATCAACAAAGTTTTATTTTATTCATTTATTTTTCACATTACAAGATTTGGAAAATCTTGGGATGTGACAGGCTACCACCCTTAAAATAAATCTCGTCCCGAGATTTGGGAAGGCTAGGGTTACAAGTAGGCTCAAAACATCTAGGGTACTACCACCCTTAAAATTTTCAAACTAAATTACATGTTGGTCTTCTTGGGATCCTGGGGAAACTTCTCTGGGCAAACATCTGCATTGTGTCCTTTGTTTCCACTCTTGACTCATGGGCCAAGGTTGAGATCCTTCATAGGCTTGTTTAACTTGTTCTTCATGTTTTCTGGACAATTGCTTGCATAATGTCCTGGTCCTTTGCAATTGAAACACATGATAGCTTTGAGTTCTTCACGTGTCTCTTGTGGACAAGTTGCTGCATAATGGCCTAGTCCTTTGCAGTTGTTGCACCATACTTGGCCAATTTCCTTATACTTCTGTTTGTCTGGGCATTCACTGGAATAGTGTCCCATTTCTTTACAATGATGACATTGCACATGGCTTTTGTCCTTCTTTTTCTTTTTGGGCTTCTCCAAAGCTAGGAGTGCATCTAGTTCATGTTGCTCATATGTTATATGGTAGGTAGGAATGTCTACATGCTTCTTGGACCTTCTGTTGCTCTTTGGAAAATTCATATGCCTCTTCTTTGGTCCTTTGAATTTGGTTGTATTGCATGGAGGTATGAGTGGTGCTTTTCCTTTGTCCTCATTTTTCTTGGTAGACTTGGATCCTTCTGGGTAGTTTGCTATCATTTGTTGCACTCCACCTTGTTTCCTTTGTTCAACTATGGAATAGATGGGGCATTGGATAGGGACATGATTGTTTCCTTCACATAGGTAGCAAGTAGCTTGAGATGTGGGACATTGGCCAACTGGGTGTTTCTCTTCACAATTAGGGCATTGATATCCATGCTCCTTAGTAGTGTGGTCCTTGTCTCCACAAATGTTGCAAGCTTTGGTTCCTTTAAGAATAACACCTTTGCCATCCTTGGAAAAGTTGCTCTCCATGTTGAGCATTTGGTCTGTCACCTTAAGCAACATTTGAGCTTGGTCTTCCAAAAACTTTTGCAGGGTTGGATCTTCCCCACTGGTGTTAGCTATGAACTGAGCTGTCATTTGGTTCAACTGGTTTTGGGTTGCTATGAGTTCTCTCATGTTGTCCTCTTGGTTGGTGTTGGTGTCATCAACCTTGATGTTGGAGTCTCTTGGAGTAGTCATCTGTTTGGGTTAGATGGAGATTAGAATAGGCAAGATATTTCTAAGGAAATAGTTCTAATCACACACATCACAATTCACACAAGCAATGTGCAGGCAATCACAAACAACTTTTCGCTCAAACAACAAAGTTCAAGCACATACTTAGGCAACAAAATATTTTTGTTACACCACATAAGTTGGTGTGGTTGACTTAACTAAAATATGGTGGTCCATCTATATGGTTCACTTATGATCTTTCCATCCTTCTTGGTTGATTCTTCTTTGCATGAGATCATGGTTTCCTTGAGGAAAACTCTTGGTTACAATACCTCAAGTGAGGTGAACTCCTAATTTTGCATTCCCTTAGTCTCCATATCTTGAGCAAGATTTCCTTGTCTCACTTGTAGTCCTTAGTGGTATCCAAGTTGGAAGTCCTTGGTGAATATGCTGAAGATGTTGAAGTCATTAGAGTTGGAGATGTTGAAGTCATTAGAGTTGACGTTGTCCTTTGCACATGGTGAAGTCTTTTGGCCATGGGGTAGGTTTTTCCATCAAGTTGAAATAGAAGAGATGTAGAATCAAAAACCAAAATGGTTGAGGAAAGAGTTTACAAGATTGTTTGTAAATAAGTTTTGGAACAAACACAACTCCTATTTTGCTAAGGGGTTTTGTCCAATCCTAGGTTTACAAATCCTACAGGCAACACAATGCTCTGATACCATCTGTAAGGGTCCCAACCTTTAAATAAGGTAGAGTCCCCTGTGTATACAATGCTAGTCCCTGGATCAATAGCTAGCATCCACAGTTAAGATGTAATATCAAGAAACAAAGGTCATAATATAACTTTATAACCAGGAATAACATAATTTTATTACATCTTACATAGCTCATTTGGCTATTACATTACATTGTAGCAGAATATCTATAAGCTTGGGGTCCTTCATCTTCAAAGTGCCACAGGCAGACATGTTGGTTGTAGACTTTGTAATCCTAATCAATCAATCTTCCCTAAAAACAATCAAACCTGCAACATTACAAGTTACAGCCACAAGGGTCAATACATTTGAATTGTATTGGCAAGTTTCACTACTATGTTGAATATAAGTGGATCCTATCATTACATGCATTTTTGGCTAAGTAGGGTTTTAGGCTCATTTGCAGAAAGCAATAATTTATCCTATCTTTTCAAAATGGTTTTGGTCTTTTGTCAAATCTTTCTGAACTCCTTGGTAAATCCCAAGTGTTCAAGATTTTATCATAATCTCTTGAGCTCCTTGGTAACCCCAAGTGCTTCAAGTTTTGTAACTACCTCGGTGAATTACGCTCCTAGTACAAGCCTGGATGTTCGGAAATGGTTGAAATAGTACGGTGGGGCCCAAATGCCACTCACAGGTAGACCTTTCGGCCGTCCCAACCATTTCCAAACATCAGGACAAGAACGGGCGGCGTAATCGGCAGGCGAAGGGATCAACTACATACACAAATGAGTATGTATGCAAGCCACCATACAACAGTACATCAGAGCCATTCCATCTAAAAAGAAAGGAAATATAGCAACGCCATACGGCAAGATCCAAATATCCTAGATAGATATAATAGTTTAGGATATCTCCTCATACATCAATCAACAGAGTATCAAGCGGAAGCGGAAGACAAAATCCGAGTACGGATAAGAAGCAAATCGGCATAAGATGCCCCATAAATAAGCACATCCCGCCCACAGATCTCACGGATCCCCGTTCCCGGAATCTCTACACCGAATGATCGTTGCCCACATCGTCCGTCTCTTCCACCCAGTATCCATCTTGCGAGTGTACCTGTTCATCTGAACCAATAATTTATCGTGTGAGACCCTAGGGGTACTCATCAAGTCTTTATGCCTCTAAAGGGGACACAACCTGGGGTGACACAATTGCAGCAAAAGATAAACCCTAGCAATTCTATAGATACTCGCTAACCATTCTCCTAACCAGAGATAGACGGATGTCCGTGAATTAATAACAACAGTTATAACGGTTATAATGGTAATCTCCACAGATCCATCCTCCTCCTCGCTTACCGACGAGGAAGCGGACGAACAACCCCCATCCGTTGGCAGTTTTATTATCCATTCCGTGAATGTTGCACTATTTACTAGTCCGGTACCTAGTCTAGTCAAATTAAAAGTGGTACTTTAGTTATACTTGTCTATGATCGAGAAACTGTGCTCCAAGTCGTCCATAACCGCGGACACTGCTTTCAGAAAGTTTTACCCTGCAGGGGTGCACAAATAGCAACACACACTCGATATGCCTCGGAAAAACCAAATCAAAACCCAACGAGGCAGTCACGACAAAGCGATCACAGGATTCAGAAATATTTCAGGGGGCCACCCCAATGAGCTACCCGCAACGAAGTTAGCTGACTCCGAGACGGTCTCAAGGTTTGTGGAGCCGGCTGTAAACGACTGGGAACCCGAAAGTGTGACTGGGCTTGTCGATACAGCGAAAACGGGTCACGGACCTAAACAGTACAGTGTGCATTACCTCGCACAATTTAAATTAAAGCAGTAAAGCATGGCATAAGTACAGGATAGTAAATAAAACCTCAAACTAGTTTGTGGCCCTCAAGAAATAAGAATGAATCAAGCTCTGGCTCAGGGGGGTTCACAAGCCTCCCGGATGTGGATAGCGCGAATATTCAAGGAACAGGAATCAAGTACTCGGGGTCCTACGGGACACAAGTGAGCCTGAAAAACCAAATAGCGAATATGGCTCACCGATGCCACTTTCATTAGTTATCCCATTACTACTCAGGTTAAGTTGTTTAGGTACCTCGTTATCCATCAGACACTCACATACCCTACACATGCTGTTCTACGACTCGCATGGCTCAAACAACTCCTGTAGTAAGGGCTCATGGGATGGAGGAACAAGCTTCGGTGGGGTTTAAAAGTAAAGGCTATGCAGTACTTGGGATTCAACTTGATGCAATCGCGACTCAATGATGCAAGAATAAGATAGAGGCAGTAGGTACTATATGTATGCAAGCATATGGTAGTGCTTGACTGGCAGCTCAGTTGAAGCAAACGATGGATCTGGGTAGTGCTCCTGGTTCTCTTGATATATCCCCTGCTCAGCGTCTATTCGAAGAAGAACCAAACAACAAGGGCCAACATAAATAAAGTGCACAAGCATATGAATAAATGCATCAAGCAAACAATCATGCCATGATGAATGATGCACAATTTGCATGGCAATAAAGTAGCATGGCATGGGTGAGGTGTGGAATACAAGAATAAACCATTTTATTGAGTTTTAGCCTCATTTTATTCTCATATTAGTTGCTGTATACTTTATATTCATGATGCACTCCGAGATTCTAGGATGAAGAAGAAGACACAAAGAGGGTAGGATACTTGGCACGGAGATCATCTTCACGTTCCCAAGTGGCTTCATCAACGGAATGGTGCGACCACTGCACCTTGCAGAACTTGATGGACTTGTTGCGAGTCCTTCTTTCTGTGACTTCAAGGATTTTTGTGGGGTGTTCTTGATAAGACAGGTCTTCTTGGAGATTGATAAGCTCATGGTCCACGGTCCTGCCGGGATCCTTGAAGCACTTCTTGAGCTGAGAGATGTGGAAAACATCATGGACCTTGAGTTTTTCCGGGAGCTCAAGAGCATACGCAACTTCTCCTCTTATTCCACGAACTTTGAAGGGACCGATGTATCTAGGAGCCAGCTTTCCTTTGATACCAAAACGGTGCGTGCCTCTCATGGGCGTGACACGAAGGTAGACGAGATCACCAGGGACATACTCCATGTCCGTGTGCTTCCTGTCATAATTGCTCTTCTGGCGACTTTGAGCAATCCTCAGATTTTCCAGAATGATGTGAACCTTCTCCTCCGCTTGAGTCACAATGTCAGGGCCAAACAAGATCCTTTCACCTGCACCCGACCAACCAATCGGAGTTCTGCATTTGCGACCATAGAGAGCCTCAAATGGTGCCATCTTTAGACTTTTCTGGAAGCTGTTGTTGTAAGAGAACTCAGCATAAGGAAGACATTCTTCCCACTTCATGCCAAAAGAGATGACGCAAGCACGAAGCATATCCTCCAGAATCTGATTGATCCGCTCAACTTGTCCTTGCGACTGAGGGTGGTAAGCTGTGCTGAAGTTCAACTTTGTTCCCAAAGCATTTTGGAAACTCTCCCAGAACTTGGAAGTGAAGATGCTTCCACGGTCTGAACTGATCTCAAGAGGAACCCCATACAGAGAGACAATTCTGTTAATATAGAGCTCCGCTAACTGAATTGCAGAAATGGTTTCCTTGACGGGGAAGAAGTGAGCCACTTTAGAAAGCCTGTCAATGACAACAAAGATTGCATTGTTGCCCTTCTGTGATCTCGGAAAAGCAGTGATGAAGTCCATCTCTACTTTCTCCCATTTCCATTCCGGGGGTTTCAATGGTTGTAGAAGACCGGAAGGTTTCTGATGGACAACTTTCACTCTGCGGCAGACATCACACTCCGAGACATACTTGGCACAATACCTTTTCAAACCAGGCCACCAATATTGTGTTTTCAAGTCCATGTACATCTTTGTGCTGCCAGGGTGGATAGAAAGAACAGAATCATGCGCCTCCTTGAGAACTTGCTCTCTCAAACCCGGGTAGTTCGGAACAAACATCCGGTGTTCAAAGAAAAGCGTGCCTTGATCATCGACGTGGAAGGACTCATACTTCGGAAGCTGAAGCCTAGAGATGATCTTTCTTGTGTGCGGATCACCAAGCTGAGAAGAGCGAACCTTTTCTTCCAAGAGAGGTGTTGCTAGAAGGTTCAGGAGGTACCCTTGTTCCACAATTTCCAGGTTGAGCTGACGGAATTCCTCGCACAAGAGAGGCTGTTGTTCTTCCATCATGAGGTTGTTGACATAAGCTTTGCGGCTGAGAGCATCTGCCATAACATTAGCTTTGCCCGGAGTGTAGTTGATGGTCAAATCGAAGTCATTGATTGCTTCAATCCATCTCCTTTGCCGAAGGTTGAGATCAGGTTGAGTAAAGATATACTTCAGACTCTTGTGATCAGAAAAGATCTCACAACGGTTACCAAGCAAGTAGTGCCTCCATACTTTCAAAGCAAAGACAACTGCTGCGAGCTCGAGATCATGAGTAGGATAGTTGATCTCATGCGTCTTCAACTGGCGAGAGGCATAAGCAACAACTTGTTTTTCTTGCATAAGGACCGCACCCAATCCATGCAAAGAGGCGTCACAGAATATCTGGAACGGCTTGGATGTATCCGGAGGAACCAAGACTGGTGTGGAAGTGAGCTTCTCTTTGAGTGTCTCAAAGCTTGCTTGACATGCAGGAGTCCAAAAGTATTTCTTGCCTTTCTTGAGGAGATCGGTAAGAGGCTTCGCTATCTTCGAAAAGTTCTGAACGAAGCGACGGCAATAACTAGCCAAACCAAGGAAACTCCGCACTTCTTTGACATTAACAGGAGGAAGCCATTCAACAATTGTCTTCACAGTTTCTGGGTTGACTGCAATGCCCTTGGCAGAGATGACGTGACCAAGATAGGTAACTTGAGGCAGCCAAAACTCACACTTGGAGAACTTTGCATACAAGCGGTTCTCACGAAGCTTGCTTAGGACACACCGAAGGTGTTCTTCATGCTCTTCTTGTGACTTAGAATAGACTAGGATGTCATCCAGATAGACCACAACGAACTTATCAAGATACTCCATGAAAACCGAGTTCATGAGCCTCGAGAAGGTGGCAGGTGCGTTGGTGAGACCGAAAGACATGACCGTGTACTCATACAGGCCATAGCGGGTGGTGAAAGCTGTCTTAGGAACGTCTTCCTTGCGAATCTTGATTTGGTGATAACCACTTCTCAAGTCAAGCTTAGAGAATACCACAGCTCCAGCTAGCTGATCAAAGAGATCATTAATCCGCGGAAGGGGATATTTATTCTTGATGGTTTTAGCATTGAGAGCCCGATAGTCAACACAAAGTCTATCAGTCTGGTCTCGCTTCTTCACAAAGAGAGTAGGGCTACCCCAAGAAGAAGTACTATGCTGAATGAAACCCAACTTCTCTTGTTCATCAAGCTGTCGTTTGAGTTCAGCCAACTCAGCAGGACCCATCTTATAAGGCCGCTTGGAGATAGGAGCGGTACCAGGTTCAAGCTCAATAACAAACTCAACCTCACGATTCGGAGGCATACCTGGCAACTCTTCAGGAAAGACATCTGGGAACTCACAGACCACCGGAACACTCTGAATAGCTTCCATAGCATCAACATTCAGAGCCGCCAAAGAGAAAAGCTGGATAGCAGGAGTCAGACTTGGAGAATAGACTATATGGCCTTCAGGAATCTTCAGAGAAACCGAGCGTTCAGCACAATCAATCACAGCTGCATTTGCTATCAACCAATCCATGCCCAAGATGACATCAATGTCAGAATTTCCCAGAAGGATTAAGGACGCCGAGAACGAAGAGCCACCAATCTCAATTTGATTGCCATGGCTGATATGAGCAGCCCTCATGTTTGAACCAGGAGATAGAACCACCAGACGATGTGATAAAGGAACCTTATCCAGATCCTGCTCTTGTGCAAACTTATGCGAAACAAAAGAATGCGAAGCACCAGAATCAAACAAAACTCTTGCAGGAACTGAGTTCACGGGAAGCATACCCATCACACCTCCAGGTGCATGCTCAGCTTGAGCGGCGTTGATGCAGTTGGCACGAGCAACAGTAGACCCGGGCTTGGTGTTGATGTTGAGAGCCCGAGGTGGTGGTGCACGAACCAAAGGAGAGCTTGCTGCAGATCTTGGAGGTGGTGGAGGAAGAGCCTTGTTCTTCATCGGACAGTTCCATTGTTGATGCCCAGAGTCTCCACAAGTGTAACAAGCACCAGGTGGACGTGGAGCAACGTAGCCAGGGACTCCGCCAGGCGCTCCAGGGTAGTGGTGGTTGTAGCCCCTGGGAGCAGCAGTGAGGAAGTTTGGTGGCCTTGCCGCGTAGCTTGAAGGTCTTGGTGGAGCCGGGAGCGACGGTGGGGTGTTAGGAACCCAGACACGACGCTTAGAAGGAGCTGACATAGCTGAAGAGCTTGCTGCATCACGGCTGTGTTTCTTTGACTCCTCAAACACTTGCCTACTTGCTTCCTCCTGCATAGCTGTATGCTGAAGTTCCAGAAAAGATGCCGGCCTTGCATGTGTGATTGCATACTTAATCGATGCATTGAGCCCTTGCCTGAACCTCTTTTGCTTCTTCTTGTCATCAGAGATCTCATCGCCACCATAACGAGACAGGTTCATGAAGTTCCTGATGTAGGTGTTGACATTATCATTGCCCTGCTTGAGGTTGAGAAATACTTCCTTCATTCTCTCCATGACAATTTCTGACAGATACTGCTCTTTGAAAGCTCCAGTGAACTGTCCCCAAGTAGGCTGAAAACCAGTGCAGTTTGCCTTCAAGTAATTCTCCCACCAAAGAGCTGCATCTCCCTTCAGAAGGTGAGTAGCACACTTTACCCATTCTTGCTCGGGAACATCAGCAGTTGCCAGTAACCTTGACATCTCACGCAACCAATCATCAGCATCAAGTGGTTGATCAGAAACATCAAACTGGCGAGGGTTGAACTTCAGGAAGCTCTTGATGTCTCCTCGCTTGGGAGGTGGAGGTAGCGGCACAAACTCGTTCCTCCTGACACTTTCCTCAAAGCGCTGCTGGTTCTGCTGCATTGCTGCCAAGGCATTGGCGATGCTGGACAACGCTGCCCCCAGTTCAGGTTGTATGTCCTCCTCAGAACGGCGTGGTGGTGCCATCCTGTGATTGATATAACACACAAGTCAGTACCATGATGGAGAATAATGATAATCCAAAATAGTACCAAAATGGAATTAATCAAGATTAAAGGATACAATTTACTAAGATGATATTAAAATATCAACGAAGTTCAAAGCACCTAGAAGATATTAAGCATATCGCACACGACTGAAAAGGAGTGTGGTACACAAATATATCAAAGAAAAATTTTCCACAAATTTCGGCATTAAAATACCAATAGATGCGCAAAACCACTTAACGAATCAAGATTAGTGACTCTACCAACTCAATATACAAGAGCGAATGATAAGAGTAGTGGTATGGTCGCGACTCCATCCCGCACTCAAATCATTACTCCGCACATGAATAGGTAAAACACATATCCCAACCCCTTCTTCTCACGATGAACCTAAAGATTAGCAACTACGGAAACGAACACCCCAAACAAGATAACGTCGGATAACAAAGAGTAAGACAGATCGCGTCGGTATACAACGAATCAGATAGATCGCGTCGGTTTGCAAAAACCTGTCGGTATGGAATGTACCAACAGTTGATAACCAAAAGGCCGATAAGATAACAACTTGGATGCAACAGATAGACAAGGGATTACACACACACACTCACACACAGAGATACACAACCTATGGTACTACGGAAACCCAGAACACGTGAATCCTAGTTTGAATTTTAAGAAGAGGATTGAAAACGTTACACTTCCTTACCAGAAAAGGGTGGTGGTTGGGTAAGAAGAAAATGGAAGCAGTCCTACTCTCACGTTTTGTTTTTCCCTAATATACATAACTACCAAAAATATTTGCTAGACAGACAACGACCATTTGGCTGAGACCCTGAAGGGCGGGATGGCTCTGATACCAATTGTAACTACCTCGGTGAATTACGCTCCTAGTACAAGCCTGGATGTTCGGAAATGGTTGAAATAGTACGGTGGGGCCCAAATGCCACTCACAGGTAGACCTTTCGGCCGTCCCAACCATTTCCAAACATCGGGACAAGAACGGGCGGCGTAATCGGCAGGCGAAGGGATCAACTACATACACAAATGAGTATGTATGCAAGCCACCATACAACAGTACATCAGAGCCATTCCATCTAAAAAGAAAGGAAATATAGCAACGCCATACGGCAAGATCCAAATATCCTAGATAGATATAATAGTTTAGGATATCTCCTCATACATCAATCAACAGAGTATCAAGCGGAAGCGGAAGACAAAATCCGAGTACGGATAAGAAGCAAATCGGCATAAGATGCCCCATAAATAAGCACATCCCGCCCACAGATCTCACGGATCCCCGTTCCCGGAATCTCTACACCGAATGATCGTTGCCCACATCGTCCGTCTCTTCCACCCAATATCCATCTTGCGAGTGTACTTGTTCATCTGAACCAATAATTTATCGTGTGAGACCCTAGGGGTACTCAGCAAGTCTTTATGCCTCTAAAGGGGACACAACCTGGGGTGACGCAATTGCAGCAAAAGATAAACCCTAGCAATTCTATAGATACTCGCTAACCATCCTCCTAACCAGAGATAGACGGATGTTCGTGAATTAATAACAACAGTTATAACGGTTATAATGGTAATCTCCACAGATCCATCCTCCTCCTCGCTTACCGACGAGGAAGCGGACGAACAACCCCCATCCGTTGGCAGTTTTATTATCCATTCCGTGAATGTTGCACTATTTACTAGTCCGGTACCTAGTCTAGTCAAATTAAAAGCGGTACTTTAGTTATACTTGTCTATGATCGAGAAACTGTGCTCCAAGTCGTCCATAACCGTGGACACGGCTTTCAGAAAGTTTTACCCTGCAGGGGTGCACAAATAGCAACACACACTCGATATGCCTCGGAAAAACCAAATCAAAACCCAACGAGGCAGTCACGACAAAGCGATCACAGGATTCAGAAATATTTCAGGGGGCCACCCCATTGAGCTACCCGCAACGAAGTTAGCTGACTCCGAGACGGTCTCAAGGTTTGTGGAGCCGGCTGTAAACGACTGGGAACCCGAAAGTGTGACTGGGCTTGTCGATACAGCGAAAACAGGTCACGGACCTAAACAGTACAGTGTGCATTACCTCGCACAATTTAAATTAAAGCAGTAAAGCATGGCATAAGTACAGGATAGTAAATAAAACCTCAAACTAGTTTGTGGCCCTCAAGAAATAAGAATGAATCAAGCTCTGGCTCAGGGGGGTTCATAAGCCTCCCGGATGTGGATAGCGCGAATATTCAAGGAACAGGAATCAAGTACTCGGGGTCCTACGGGACACAAGTGAGCCTGAAAAACCAAATAGCGAATATGGCTCACCGATGCCACTTTCATTAGTTATCCCATTACTACTCAGGTTAAGTTGTTTAGGTACCTCGTTATCCATCAGACACTCACATACCCTACACATGCTGTTCTACGACTCGCATGGCTCAAACAACTCCTGTAGTAAGGGCTCATGGGATGGAGGAACAAGCTTCGGTGGGGTTTAAAAGTAAAGGCTATGCAGTACTTGGGATTCAACTTGATGCAATCGCGACTCAATGATGCAAGAATAAGATAGAGGAAGTAGGTACTATATGTATGCAAGCATGTGGTAGTGCTTGCCTGGCAGCTCAGTTGAAGCAAAGGATGGATCTGGGTAGTGCTCCTGGTTCTCTTGATATATCCCCTGCTCAGCGTCTATTCGAAGAAGAACCAAACAACAAGGGCCAACATAAATAAAGTGCACAAGCATATGAATAAATGCATCAAGCAAACAATTATGCCATGATGAATGATGCACAATTTGCATGGCAATAAAGTAGCATGGCATGGGTGAGGTGTGGAATACAAGAATAAACCATTTTATTGAGTTTTAGCCTCATTTTATTCTCATATTAGTTGCTGTATACTTTATATTTATAACATCAACATCGGGACAAGAACGGGCGGCGTAATCGGCAGGCGAAGGGATCAACTACATACACAAATGAGTATGTATGCAAGCCACCATACAACAGTACATCGGAGCCATTCCATCTAAAAAGAAAGGAAATATAGCAACGCCATACGGCAAGATCCAAATATCCTAGATAGATATAATAGTTTAGGATATCTCCTCATACATCAATCAACAGAGTATCAAGCGGAAGCGGAAGACAAAATCCGAGTACGGATAAGAAGAAAATCGACATAAGATGCCCCATAAATAAGCACATCCCGCCCTTAGATATCACGGATCCCCGTTCCCGGAATCTCTACACCGAATGATCGTTGCCCACATCGTCCGTCTCTTCCACCCAGTATCCATCTTGCGAGTGTACCTGTTCATCTGAACCAATAATTTATCGTGTGAGACCCTAGGGGTACTCAGCAAGTCTTTATGCCTCTAAAGGGGACACAACCTGGGGTGACGCAATTGCAGCAAAAGATAAACCCTAGCAATTCTATAGATACTCGCTAACCATCCGCCTAACCAGAGATAGACGGATGTCCGTGAATTAATAACAACAGTTATAACGGTTATAATGGTAATCTCCACAGATCCATCCTCCTCCTCGCTTACCGACGAGGAAGCGGACGAACAACCCCCATCCGTTGGCAGTTTTATTATCCATTCCATGAATGTTGCACTATTTACTAGTCCGGTACCTAGTCTAGTCAAATTAAAAGCGGTACTTTAGTTATACTTGTCTATGATCGAGAAACTGTGCTCCAAGTCGTCAATAACCGCGGACACGGCTTTCAGAAAGTTTTACCCTGCAGGGGTGCACAAATAGCAACACACACTCGATATGCCTCGGAAAAACCAAATCAAAACCCAACGAGGCAGTCACGACAAAGCGATCACAGGATTCAGAAATATTTCAGGGGGCCACCCCATTGAGCTACCCGCAACGAAGTTAGCTGACTCCGAGACGGTCTCAAGGTTTGTGGAGCCGGCTGTAAACGACTGGGAACCCGAAAGTGTGACTGGGCTTGACGATACAGCGAAAACAGGTCACGGACCTAAACAGTACAGTGTGCATTACCTCGCACAATTTAAATTAAAGCAGTAAAGCATGGCATAAGTATAGGATAGTAAATAAAACCTCAAACTAGTTTGTGGCCCTCAAGAAATAAGAATGAATCAAGCTCTGGCTTAGGAGGGTTCATAAGCCTCCCGGATGTGGATAGCACGAATATTCAAGGAACAGGAATCAAGTACTCGGGGTCCTACGGGACACAAGTGAGCCTGAAAAACCAAATAGCGAATATGGCTCACCGATGCCACTTTCATTAGTTATCCCATTACTACTCAGGTTAAGTTGTTTAGGTACCTCGTTATCCATCAGACACTCACATACCCTACACATGCTGTTCTACGACTCGCATGGCTCAAACAACTCCTGTAGTAAGGGCTCATGGGATGGAGGAACAAGCTTCGGTGGGGTTTAAAAGTAAAGGCTATGCAGTACTTGGGATTCAACTTGATGCAATCGCGACTCAATGATGCAAGAATAAGATAGAGGAAGTAGGTACTATATGTATGCAAGCATGTGGTAGTGCTTGCCTGGCAGCTCAGTTGAAGCAAAGGATGGATCTGGGTAGTGCTCCTGGTTCTCTTGATATATCCCCTGCTCAGCGTCTATTCGAAGAAGAACCAAACAACAAGGGCCAACATAAATAAAGTGCACAAGCATATGAATAAATGCATCAAGCAAACAATCATGCCATGATGAATGATGCACAATTTGCATGGCAATAAAGTAGCATGGCATGGGTGAGGTGTGGAATACAAGAATAAACCATTTTATTGAGTTTTAGCCTCATTTTATTCTCATATTAGTTGCTGTATACTTTATATTTATATTATGCATGCCTCAAATCAAACCATGGAATGCATAAACAGAAAGGTCTCGTCGAGCTAATCATTTTAGACATATTATTTATTAAATTTGGACTTATAAAACAAAAGTTATTAATTTATTAAGGCAAAAAGGGCATTTTATTGTAATTTAAATAAACTTGGAATTTTAAATGTTCAAAATATATTTTGAATGGCATATTTCAATTCCTCACATTTTTCTGATTTGAAAACATATATTATTTGTATTATTTGGATTAATATTTGAAAAGTTATTTAAAAACAGAATTTAATTTGAATTTGAATTAATTTGATTTAAAACAGATTCCAGAAATACTTTTGTTACTCAGGTTAAGCCAGACACAGACGCTGACGGGTGGGCCTCTCTGCTGACTGGGATTCCACTGCGCGCAGAAACATTTACACCGCGGGTTGAGCTAGCCTTAGAGGATGACAGGTGGGGCCAGGGTACTCGCGGGGCCACGTGACAGCGGACAACCAAGGGGGTGCCACGCGGCGCAGGGGGGACTGCGGGTTGAGCATAGGGTTTTGGAGGAGCCTTTTTACAAAACGCCACGAGGCTGACGAGTGGGCCACGAGGGAGCGCGGGTTAAGCCACTAAAAAGAGCAGGGGGTTAAGCAGAAAACGACCGTGGCCGTACTGTTGATCTTCTCTGTCTCGAGCGACAGGTTGATGCGCAGCAGGGCGCGGGCAGGGGTCGAACCCGGGACCTGCGGGCGCGCGCTAGGGTGGCGAACCAGTGCGGTGGGCTAGGGCTAGGTGTCCTGAGAGCGGGCGGGGCCTAGATAGGGCTGCTGCGCGCTGCGGGGACGAGCAGACGCTCACGACGCCGGCGCACAGAGGGTGCTCGACGGAGTGCGCGTCGCGGCCAGGACACGACGGTGAAAGCGAGGGTGTCCAGGAGGGAGGTGGGCTCACCGCGAGTGTGTCGGAGGCGTTGGATCGGGTCGGCGGGCAGACGATCGGTGACGACGCAGACGGACGGCAATCTAGGGTTTCGGCGAGGCGCGT
Organism: Avena sativa; assembly: GCA_916181665.1. Taxonomy (NCBI): domain Eukaryota; kingdom Viridiplantae; phylum Streptophyta; class Magnoliopsida; order Poales; family Poaceae; genus Avena; species Avena sativa. The sequence continues at coordinate 229,465,633 of OV702296.1, forward strand.
CAGTACTGGCGGCTCCGGTGCTCCTCTTCGTCGACGGCGTGTACAGGGCGTATCAGGGGACCCTCCTCGAACTACCCGGGTTTGAGAGAGCAAGTTCTCAAGGAGGCGCATGATTCTGTTCTTTCTATCCACCCTGGCAGCACAAAGATGTACATGGACTTGAAAACACAATATTGGTGGCCTGGTTTGAAAAGGTATTGTGCCAAGTATGTCTCGGAGTGTGATGTCTGCCGCAGAGTGAAAGCTGTCCATCAGAAACCTTCCGGTCTTCTACAACCATTGAAACCCCCGGAATGGAAATGGGAGAAAGTAGAGATGGACTTCATCACTGGTTTTCCGAGATCACAGAAGGGCAACAATGCAATCTTTGTTGTCATTGACAGGCTTTCTAAAGTGGCTCACTTCTTCCCCGTCAAGGAAACCATTTCTGCAATTTAGTTAGCGGAGCTCTATATTAACAGAATTGTCTCTCTGTATGGGGTTCCTCTTGAGATCAGTTCAGACCGTGGAAGCATCTTCACTTCCAAGTTCTGGGAGAGTTTCCAAAATGCTTTGGGAACAAAGTTGAACTTCAGCATAGCTTACCACCCTCAGTCGCAAGGACAAGTTGAGCGGATCAATCAGATTCTAGAGGATATGCTTCGTGCTTGCGTCATCTCTTTTGGCATGAAGTGGGAAGAATGTCTTCCTTATGCTGAGTTCTCTTACAACAACAGCTTCCAGAGAAGTCTAAAGATGGCACCATTTGAGGCTCTCTATGGTCGCAAATGCAGAACTCCGATTGGTTGGTCGGGTGCAGGTGAAAGGATCTTGTTTGGCCCTGACATTGTGACTCAAGCGGAGGAGAAGGTTCACATCATTCTGGAAAATCTGAGGATTGCTCAAAGTCGCCAGAAGAGCAATTATGACAGGAAGCACACGGACATGGAGTATGTCCCTGGTGATCTCGTCTACCTTCGTGTCACGCCCATGAGAGGCACGCACCGTTTTGGTATCAAAGGAAAGCTGGCTCCTAGATACATCGGTCCCTTCAAAGTTCGTGGAAGAAGAGGAGAAGTTGCTTATGCTCTTGAGCTCCCGGAAAAACTCAAGGTCCATGATGTTTTCCACATCTCTCAGCTCAAGAAGTGCTTCAAGGATCCCGGCAGGACCGTGGACCATGAGCTTATCAATCTCCAAGAAGACCTGTCTTATCAAGAACACCCCACAAAAATCCTTGAAGTCGCAGAAAGAAGGACTCGCAACAAGTCCATCAAGTTCTGCAAGGTGTAGTGGTCGCACCATTCCGTTGATGAAGCCACTTGGGAACGTGAAGATGATCTCCGTGCCAAGTATCCTACCCTCTTTGTGTCTTCTTCTTCATCCTAGAATCTCGGGACGAGATTCCTGTTTAGTGGGGGAGAGTTGTAGCATCCCAATTGTCTAACAATTGTAATGCTACTTGGTCTAGTAATATAATGGCTACTTCAAATATATAATTGTTGCATCATCATTATATCATGCTCATGTCATCATGCCTCCTTGCATTTGAGCATCATATAAAACCCTTTTTGTTTTGGTTCTTTTCTCATGTGCATTATTAATTGTATTTGCCTCTTGATATTGTATTTGGGTCTTGATATATTGTTTAATGCCCAAGTTGAGTTGGGGGCATATCTTTTATTAACTCCACCACCTTTTCTTTCACCACCTTATAATTTCACCATCTAACTAAATATGAGCTTGGCATTTATTGGTTTACTTCTAGCTCATGTGGGTTGGGATGGATCCAATTCTTTTACCACATGCTCTCATCTTAGCATCATGTTGTTTTCACAATATTGGTTCATGAGAGCCACATGGCCACCTTTGCATGCCTTGTGAGTGGAACCTTTCTCCTAGCTTCCATAGGGTTCATCATGGAATGATGCTAATGTTGGAATATTTTGGGACTATTGATCATCTGGTGGAACATACACACTAGCATGTCCCATTCTATTTCAAACATGGCTATCTCCATCTATTCCACTTGGAATTCTTTCTAGATTCTTTTGCTTGGGCCTTACCCCAATTTTGGGAATGCATGATAATAATGCCATGTAAAAATGTTGTTTTCACAATAATCAACATGGCCATAAATGTTTTGCATGGGCCATGCAAGCCCCACCTTTTGCTTGTTCTTTGGATCTTATTTGAATTTTGAGTGGATTTAAACCACATCTCTCTCTCCTCTTAGCTTGATCTTGTTTGTGCTTGCTTAAGACCATCATCACCACACCCCTCTCTTGTGTTGCTTGATCTAGTTGGAGCATGCAAACTCCTATAAACCCCAAGCCACCACCCCATCACCCTAATCCCCTAGCTATCACCACCCTACCTCACCTCTCCTCTCTTTACCATCCCCTCTAAACCTAGCTCTAAGCTAAAACCTAGACCAAACCCTAAGTACCCTAAGTCCACCACCTCTCTCTCTCGGCCTCCCCCTCCCCTTAGTCTCCATGCCGAGCCCCACCTAGCTGGCTCCACCTGACCATCCAACCCCCACCTAGCTACCCCCCAACCCTAACACCAACCCTAGCCCGAGGCTACCACCCCCCCAACCCGGGCCTCACCTCTCTCTCCCTAGCTCTCTCTCTCTGCCCTAGGTGCCCCAGCCCGAACCACCCCGACCCTGGCCTGCCCTACCCCACCTGGAAGCCTCACCTGCCCCTCCCCTACCTGCCCAGACCGAGCACGTGAGAGAGAGGAGGAGGAAAAAGGTGGCCGAGCCACCTTTTCCATCTACCCCTCCCCCACGGCGTCTCCCTTTCCCCCTCTGCCTTATCTCCTCCACCTCGCCTCTCTGGCCTCTCCCAGATCCCCCCAGGCACCTGCCGCTCCTCCCCTTCCTCTTCGCTAGCAGCTACCCCCTACGCCAGCCACCGTCGGCCTCCGCCACGTCCCGTTGATCCAGGCGTGCAGAGAGACCGTGGAGTGGCCTGGGAGTTCGAGGAGGGTCCCCTGATACGCCCTGTACACGCCGTCGACGAAGAGGAGCACCGGAGCCGCCAGTACCGACGCGCCTCGCCGAAACCCTAGATCGCCGTCCGTCTGCGTCGTCACCGATCGTCTGCCCGCCGACCCGATCCAACGCCTCCGACACACTCGCGGTGAGCCCACCTCCCTCCTGGACACCCTCGCTTTCACCGTCGTGTCCTGGCCGCGACGCGCGCTCCGCCGAGCACCCTCTGTGCGCCGGCGTCGTGAGCGTCTGCTCGTCCCCGCAGCGCGCAGCAGCCCTATCTAGGCCCCGCCCGCTCTCAGGACACCTAGCCCCAGCCCACCGCACTGGTTTGCCACCCTAGCGCGCGCCCGCAGGTCCCAGGTTCGACCCCTGCCCGCGCCCTGCTGCGCATCAACCTGTCGCTCGAGACAGAGAAGATCAACAGTACGGCCACGATCGTTTTCTGCTTAACCCCCTGCTCTTTTTAGTGGCTTAACCCGCGCTCCCTCGTGGCCCACTCGTCAGCCTCGTGGCGCTTTTGTAAAAAGGCTCCTCCAAAACCCTATGCTCAACCCGCAGTCCTCCCCTGCGCCGCGTGGCACCCCCTTGGTTGTCCGCTATCACGTGGCCCCGCGAGTACCCTGGCCCCACCTGTCATCCTCTAAGGCTAGCTCAACCCGCGGTGTAAATGTTTCTGCGCGCAGTGGAATCCCAGTCAGCAGAGAGGCCCACCCGTCAGCGTCTGTGTCTGGCTTAACCTGAGTAACAAAAGTATTTCTGAAATCTGTTTTAAATCAAATCTTTTTCAAATTAATTCAAATTCAAATTAAATTCTGTTTTTAAATAACTTTTCAAATATTAATCCAAATAATACAAATAATATATGTTTTCAAATCAGAAAAATGTGAGGAATTCAAATATGCCATTCAAAATATATTTTGAACATTTAAAATTCCAAGTTTATTTAAATTACAATAAAATGCCCTTTTTGCCTTAATAAATTAATAACTTTTGTTTTATAAGTCCAAATTTAATAAATAATATGTCTAAAATGATTAGCTCGACGAGACCTTTCTGTTTATGCATTCCATGGTTTGATTTGAGGCATGCATCATATAAATATAAAGTATACAGCAACTAATATGAGAATAAAATGAGGCTAAAACTCAATAAAATGGTTTATTCTTGTATTCCACACCTCACCCATGCCATGCTACTTTATTGCCATGCAAATTGTGCATCATTCATCATGGCATGATTGTTTGCTTGATGCATTTATTCATATGCTTGTGCACTTTATTTATGTTGGCCCTTGTTGTTTGGTTCTTCTTCGAATAGACGCTGAGCAGGGGATATATCAAGAGAACCAGGAGCACTACCCAGATCCATCCTTTGCTTCAACTGAGCTGCCAGGCAAGCACTACCACATGCTTGCATACATATAGTACCTACTGCCTCTATCTTATTCTTGCATCATTGAGTCGCGATTGCATCAAGTTGAATCCCAAGTACTGCATAGCCTTTACTTTTAAACCCCACCGAAGCTTGTTCCTCCATCCCATGAGCCCTTACTACAGGAGTTGTTTGAGCCATGCGAGTCGTACAACAGCATGTGTAGGGTATGTGAGTGTCTGATGGATAACGAGGTACCTAAACAACTTAACCTGAGTAGTAATGGGATAACTAATGAAAGTGGCATCGGTGAGCCATATTCGCTATTTGGTTTTTCAGGCTCACTTGTGTCCCGTAGGACCCCGAGTACTTGATTCCTGTTCCTTGAATATTCGCGCTATCCACATCCGGGAGGCTTATGAACCCCCCTGAGCCAGAGCTTGATTCATTCTTATTTCTTGAGGGCCACAAACTAGTTTGAGGTTTTATTTACTATCCTGTACTTATGCCATGCTTTACTGCTTTAATTTAAATTGTGCGAGGTAATGCACACTGTACTGTTTAGGTCCGTGACCTGTTTTCGCTGTATCGACAAGCCCAGTCACACTTTCGGGTTCCCAGTCGTTTACAGCCGGCTCCACAAACCTTGAGACCGTCTCAGAGTCAGCTAACTTCGTTGCGGGTAGCTCAATGGGGTGGCCCCCTGAAATATTTCTGAATCCTGTGATCGCTTTGTCGTGACTGCCTCGTTGGGTTTTGATTTGGTTTTTCCGAGGCATATCGAGTGTGTGTTGCTATTTGTGCACCCCTGCAGGGTAAAACTTTCTGAAAGCCGTGTCCGCGGTTATGGACGACTTGGAGCACAGTTTCTCGATCATAGACAAGTATAACTAAAGTACCGCTTTTAATTTGACTAGACTAGGTACCGGACTAGTAAATAGTGCAACATTCACGGAATGGATAATAAAACTGCCAACGGATGGGGGTTGTTCGTCCGCTTCCTCGTCGGTAAGCGAGGAGGAGGATGGATCTGTGGAGATTACCATTATAACCGTTATAACTGTTGTTATTAATTCACGGACATCCGTCTATCTCTGGTTAGGCGGATGGTTAGCGAGTATCTATAGAATTGCTAGGGTTTATCTTTTGCTGCAATTGCGTCACCCCAGGTTGTGTCCCCTTTAGAGGCATAAAGACTTGCTGAGTACCCCTAGGGTCTCACACGATAAATTATTGGTTCAGATGAACAGGTACACTCACAAGATGGATACTGGGTGGAAGAGACGGACGATGTGGGCAACGATCATTCGGTGTAGAGATTCCGGGAACGGGGATCCGTGAGATCTGTGGGCGGGATGTGCTTATTTATGGGGCATCTTATGCCGATTTGCTTCTTATCCGTACTCGGATTTTGTCTTCCGCTTCTGCTTGATACTCTGTTGATTGATGTATGAGGAGATATCCTAAACTATTATATCTATCTAGGATATTTGGATCTTGCCGTATGGCGTTGCTATATTTCCTTTCTTTTTAGATGGAATGGCTCTGATGTACTGTTGTATGGTGGCTTGCATACATACTCATTTGCGTATGTAGTTGATCCCTTCGCCTGCCGATTACGCCGCCCGTTCTTGTCCCGATGTTTGGAAATGGTTGGGACGGCCGAAAGGTCTACCTGTGAGTGGCATTTGGGCCCCACCGTACTATTTCAACCATTTCCGAACATCCAGGCTTGTACTAGGAGCGTAATTCACCGAGGTAGTTACAATAAGTTATCCCATTACTACTCAGGTTAAGTTGTTTAGGTACCTCGTTATCCATCAGACACTCACATACCCTACACATGCTATTCTACGACTCGCATGGCTCAAACAACTCCTGTAGTAAGGGCTCATGGGATGGAGGAACAAGCTTCGGTGGGGTTTAAAAGTAAAGGCTATGCAGTACTTGGGATTCAACTTGATGCAATCGCGACTCAATGATGCAAGAATAAGATAGAGGCAGTAGGTACTATATGTATGCAAGCATGTGGTAGTGCTTGCCTGGAAGCTCAGTTGAAGCAAAGGATGGATCTGGGTAGTGCTCCTGGTTCTCTTGATATATCCCCTGCTCAGCGTCTATTCGAAGAAGAACCAAACAACAAGGGCCAACATAAATAAAGTGCACAAGCATATGAATAAATGCATCAAGCAAACAATCATGCCATGATGAATGATGCACAATTTGCATGGCAATAAAGTAGCATGGCATGGGTGAGGTGTGGAATACAAGAATAAACCATTTTATTGAGTTTTAGCCTCATTTTATTCTCATATTAGTTGCTGTATACTTTATATTTATATGATGCATGCCTCAAATCAAACCATGGAATGCATAAACAGAAAGGTCTCGTCGAGCTAATCATTTTAGACATATTATTTATTAAATTTGGACTTATAAAACAAAAGTTATTAATTTATTAAGGCAAAAAGGGCATTTTATTGTAATTTAAATAAACTTGGAATTTTAAATGTTCAAAATATATTTTGAATGGCATATTTGAATTCCTCACATTTTTCTGATTTGAAAACATATATTATTTGTATTATTTGGATTAATATTTGAAAAGTTATTTAAAAACAGAATTTAATTTGAATTTGAATTAATTTGAAAAAGATTTGATTTAAAACAGATTCCAGAAATACTTTTGTTACTCAGGTTAAGCCAGACACAGACGCTGACGGGTGGGCCTCTCTGCTGACTGGGATTCCACTGCGCGCAGAAACATTTACACCGCGGGTTGAGCTAGCCTTAGAGGATGACAGGTGGGGCCAGGGTACTCGCGGGGCCACGTGACAGCGGACAACCAAGGGGGTGCCACGCGGCGCAGGGGGGACTGCGGGTTGAGCATAGGGTTTTGGAGGAGCCTTTTTACAAAACGCCACGAGGCTGACGAGTGGGCCACGAGGGAGCGCGGGTTAAGCCACTAAAAAGAGCAGGGGGTTAAGCAGAAAACGACCGTGGCCGTACTATTGATCTTCTCTGTCTCGAGCGACAGGTTGATGCGCAGCAGGGCGCGGGCAGGGGTCGAACCCGGGACCTGCGGGCGCGCGCTAGGGTGGCGAACCAGTGCGGTGGGCTGGGGCTAGGTGTCCTGAGAGCGGGCGGGGCCTAGATAGGGCTGCTGCGCGCTGCGGGGACGAGCAGACACTCACGACGCCGGCGCACAGAGGGTGCTCGACGGAGCGCGCGTCGCGGCCAGGACACGACGGTGAAAGCGAGGGTGTCCAGGAGGGAGGTGGGCTCACCGCGAGTGTGTCGGAGGCGTTGGATCGGGTCGGCGGGCAGACGATCGGTGACGACGCAGACGGACGGCGATCTAGGGTTTCGGCGAGGCGCGTCGGTACTGGCGGCTCCGGTGCTCCTCTTCGTCGACGGCGTGTACAGGGCGTATCAGGGGACCCTCCTCGAACTCCCAGGCCACTCCACGGTTTCTCTGCACGCCTGGATCAATGGGACGTGGCGGAGGCCGACGGTGGCTGGCGTCGGGGGTAGCTGCTGGCAGAGAGGAAGGGGAGGAGCGGCAGGTGCCTGGGGGATCTGGGAGAGGCCAGAGAGGCGAGGTGGAGGAGATAAGGCAGAGGGGGAAAGGGAGACGCCGTGGGGGAGGGGTAGATGGAAAAGGTGGCTCGACCACCTTTTTCCTCCTCCTCTCTCTCACGTGCTCGGTCTGGGCAGGTAGGGGAGGGGCAGGTGAGGCTTCCAGGTGGGGTAGGGCAGGCCAGGGTCGGGGTGGTTCGGGCTGGGGCACCTAGGGCAGAGAGAGAGAGCTAGGGAGAGAGAGGTGAGGCCCGGGTTGGGGGGGTGGTAGCCTCGGGCTAGGGTTGGTGTTAGGGTTGGGGGGTAGCTAGGTGGGGGTTGGATGGTCAGGTGGAGCCAGCTAGGTGGGGCTCGGCATGGAGACTAAGGGGAGGGGGAGGCCGAGAGAGAGAGGTGGTGGACTTAGGGTACTTAGGGTTTGGTCTAGGTTTTAGCTTAGAGCTAGGTTTAGAGGGGATGGTAAAGAGAGGATAGGTGAGGTAGGGTGGTGATAGCTAGGGGATTAGGGTGATGGGGTGGTGGCTTGGGGTTTATAGGAGTTTGCATGCTCCAACTAGATCAAGCAACACAAGAGAGGGGTGTGGTGATGATGGTCTTAAGCAAGCACAAACAAGATCAAGCTAAGAGGAGAGAGAGATGTGGTTTAAATCCACTCAAAATTCAAATAAGATCCAAAGAACAAGCAAAAGGTGGGGCTTGCATGGCCCATGCAAAACATTTATGGCCATGTTGATTATTGTGAAAACAACATTTTTACATGGCATTATTATCATGCATTCCCAAAATTGGGGTAAGGCCCAAGCAAAAGAATCTAGAAAGAATTCCAAGTGGAATAGATGGAGATAGCCATGTTTGAAATAGAATGGGACATGCTAGTGTGTATGTTCCACCAGATGATCAATAGTCCCAAAATATTCCAACATTAGCATCATTCCATGATGAACCCTATGGAAGCTAGGAGAAAGGTTCCACTCACAAGGCATGCAAAGGTGGCCATGTGGCTCTCATGAACCAATATTGTGAAAACAACATGATGCTAAGATGAGAGCATGTGGTAAAAGAATTGGATCCATCCCAACCCACATGAGCTAGAAGTAAACCAATAAATGCCAAGCTCATATTTAGTTAGATGGTGAAATTATAAGGTGGTGAAAGAAAAGGTGGTGGAGTTAATAAAAGATATGCCCCCAACTCAACTTGGGCATTAAACAATATATCAAGACCCAAATACAATATCAAGAGGCAAATACAATTAATAATGCACATGAGAAAAGAACCAAAACAAAAAGGGTTTTATATGATGCTCAAATGCAAGGAGGCATGATGACATGAGCATGATATAATGATGATGCAACAATTATATATTTGAAGTAGCCATTATATTACTAGACCAAGTAGCATTACAATTGTTAGACAATTGGGATGCTACAAGTTTTTATCAAAATCTCTTGAGCTCCTTGGTAACCCCAAGTGCTGCAAGTTTTTATCCAAATCTCTTGAGTTCCTTGGTACCCCCAAGTGCTTCAAGTCTTTTGTTATCACTTTAAAGATTTTCTTTTAGAAATTGGAATGTCGAGATTTCCCATAGCTTCAAGCTTTAGTTGCTCAGTATTGTCCATAACCGGGGACACGGCTAAATACTTAGATTTTATTTTCTTCTACAGAAGTTGTACACTTTACCCACATGACACACTCTCATCTTGTTGCCACCAGTGGCCGCTGGATTGGTACTCACCAAGATGGAGTACTGGCAGATTGAGAATGTGACGAAGTCTTTCCAGAGGGTCCTCCCATACACCATTGCTAGCTTGTCTTCAGTACCCATGAAGGATTCCGAGTTCCCTCATTTTCAGTAACCTGAAGACAATGCATGGGTCTTCCCAATGTAGTTGACTAAGCCAGAGCCATAATAGCATGTGGCTGTACACGAAAGCCACAATTGGAGAAACATGTTCAATCTCTAAGTTCCTGGGTGGTTTTATTTTGGTGCACAACATAAAGAGATTGCCATAGACATGGTTCCTTTTGTTGCCACCTTATCAAAACTCAAAGTATCCTTGTCCACCCAGGTGGTTCATTGAGTCCTTGTTTTATTAAATAAAACATAAGTCTTTTCTCAACTTCATAAAATCTCAACATGTATCTCTTCTCAAAATATGTTGCATGGCTAAGCATTTTACAACTACATTGTTTTCACTAAGGAATATATAAGGGGAATCCTATTAGGATTTAGCATAGCATAAGTATAGAAATTCTTTTCATGCATGTTTCAAAATCCACTAAGTATATTGAAAATAGTAGGACTTTAGATGATAGTGTCACTTGCCTTTTTGGTAGGGAATGTTGGTTCACTTCTTGATCTTGCTAGTTTCACACTTTTCTAACTTCACTACAAATCAATCAAGCAAACACAATATCAACTAGTATTCCAACCAATATTCAAACAATCAAACACACACATAAAATAATAGAAACTAAGTCATGCATGCAAGCAAGCAAAAGATAGTTTTATTTGCAAAGATGGTTTTTACTAGGCTCTAAACTTTGTAAAGTCCAAGGTGGTCACTTTCTAAAGTGGCAAAGTCATTTGCAAAAGGATTTTATCCATAAACCATTTTCAAATCCAATCATTATTTTATGTGGTGGAAAATGTTTTTATCAAATCAAAACTTTATGACTTTCATCAAATAAGTTGCTAATTTTTAAAACTTGGTGTTTAGGGTCAGTAGGTTTGATTCAAATCATTTTCCCAAAGTTTTTACTCCAAAATTATTTCCATAGCAAAACAATATTTTTATTTGGCTAGAAATGGGCTAAATCAATTTATCCATCCTAAACTTCACCAAATCCATTTTTAAAACCACAAGTTGGTTCCTAAGATCAGTAGGTTCACCATAAACCATTTTGCAAAGATTGCAACCTTAAAAACATTTTGAAATAATTTTTCTAACCTAAACAAGCATACAAATGTTTCTGCAAAAACAAACATTTTACCAGAGGTTTTTTACTAAACAAATTGCATGGTTGGCTAGGGCTTGTTCCACTGATTCCAATGATATAAAGTTTGCAATTTTTGGATGTGTGGATCAAAAGTTATACCAATTACAAATTTGCATTCTAATCAGATCCAAAATCTGTTTTAAATCGAATCCAATCCACGTGGCTGTTTCTGATTGGACAATAACGGTTCGCGTGGATCAACAGATACAGGCCGTTGGATTAAAAGGGATCTGTGCGGCTCTGATCCTACGATACCCCTTCGATTAGTCAATCTATCGCAACGCTTGGATCTAAATCCTACGGTCCACAGCAACTCGACCAGGAACTGGCGGCGCTGTGCGGCGGCGACTGGCGGCGACGCTCAGGCGGTGGCGCTACGGCAGTTACAGGAAGCAACAGAGGAAACGAGGATGCTCACCGTGATCGCAGGGACATGGTGATGCTCGAGGCGTGGTCGGTTGGTCGAGGGGCGCACTAGCGTGGAAGTAATCGCTCGCCGGAGTCAAGGACGACGTCGAGTTCGTCTGGTGGTCGTCGTGGGTGGTGCTGTGGTTCACTCCGAGGAAAAACGAGGATGCGGTTAGATGCGCAGAATCAAGGCGAAGCTGTGAGCGTGAAGGAGAGGGTGCGGGGTGGTCGGTTCTTACCAGGGAACTTCGCCGGAGAGAGAGGCAGACGCGTCGGCGCTCAGAAGTTGTCGAAGTCGACGTTCTGGGGCGCCCGCGGTTGAACGGAGGACACGAGCAGGTGCGTCTGGGAGTGGGGATCACGACGGTGTGCTTAGGAAGGCAAGGGGTGGCGAGGTTCGGCCGGAATCAAGGAGGAAGCTCGTCGGAGCAGTGAGGGGTGCGGCTCGAAATTACGACGGCCTGGGGGCAGAGAGAGGGAGATTTCTGAGGGAAATGAGAGAGAAGACACAGGCGGTTAAATGGGTGCGGTTATTGGAAGGAATCAAGGGCGTATTCATCGCGTATTCCACGCCGGCGTAAATGCCAGCAACGACAGCCGGTGTCTGCGCGAGGAAGAAGGGGGTGAGCTGGCTGCGTGGGGTATGGGTGTCAGCGAGGGAGTGAAAGGGAAAAGAGGGTCCACCACTCAGTTGCTCTGCGGGTGCGAATTTAAGTGGAGAACGTTTCACAGAGGGGGAGAGACTGGGCTGCGAGTGGGCTTGTTGGGCTGGCCGGCTGGGCTGTGTCTAGATTCTATTTTTTTTTTTCTTTCTGAATGTTTTATCCTTTTCCAATTCTATTTTCTGTTTTGAAATTCAAACAACAAATCAAGCATTCAAATCAAATCAAACATTCACCACACTTGTGTTGAGTTTTGGTTCTATTTAACATAAACCAAAGTCCAAAATAAAATAAAATAATAATTTTATTTTAGGGTCCATTTATAATTAAATAAAATAGACCTTTGTTATTAAATCAAATAGATTTTGATTTATTCAAAACTCCATTTTGAAATCTAAATTATTATCAAAACCAAATCAATAGGTTTTATTTGAAAATAAAGAATACTTGGAAAACTTGTTTAAAATAAATACATAAATAAGTTTTGATGTTTAATTAAAATAGTAAAACCTTTATTTTTAATAAACTTGGATATTAAATCCTTATTATTTTATTTTAAATAAACCTTTACTAATTTTTATCAAATAGAAATATTTTTATTTCAAAGGCTTGGCCAAGTTTTAATTTGTCTTATAAAATAATCCTTATTTAAATTTCTTCCTTTTCATTTGAAAACTAAATCTTTTTATTAAAAGATTTAAAAAAGGTAATTTCAAAATATTTTTATTTTCCTTTATTAAATGTTTAACTTTTTAAATCCCTTTAGGATTTATCTTGGTCAAAATAGGTTTGAAGGTTTCCAATTGGAATCAAAAAGTTTCTTCTCACCCTGAAAATCAACAAAGTTTTATTTTATTCATTTATTTTTCACATTACAAGATTTGGAAAATCTTGGGATGTGACATTTTGCAAGATGAACGATGTGATAGTCTCTTATTCAAGTGGCAAAGTTCCAAGCTCATTTGTGCAGAACTAAGAAGCAATAACAAGACATAAGTAGAAGCTACAATATTAAACCAGTCATCATAGTTTGCATAATAGCATAACGACACGGTAGTACGTAGTTCAACCCACACAAACACATACTTAGTAAACATAGCGATAATTATAATTCACCACTAACTATATCATAACCTATCACTCATCGATCGTCGCAATGGCCGGATTGTTCTCGGGGCCTAATCATCTCGGTTATGGAGTAGTTGAAGATTGTCACCTTGTAAACATCATCCATGGTGACATTGAAGGTTAGGAAGTAGCCTATCTTGATCTGGTGACCTATGGCAAATCCTAGGCCACCATTGGTCCATGAAAACCCTCCCATTGAAATGTTTCAGCCCCACCATCTAGTTGCAGTCGGTGTTCGTCTTTAGAGTGATGATCCTGAAGGGAATATGTCCTGAGAGGCAATAAATAAAGTGTTTATTATGTGTATTCCAAGTATATGATAGATGTTTATTTTGCATGCTATAATTGTATTAATACGGAAACATTAATACATGTGTGTTTAATAAACAAATAGAAAGTTCCTAGTTATGCCTCTCTCATAAACTAGCTCGTTGATTAACAAGATGATCACAGTTTCCTAATCATAGACATTGGATATTGTTAATAACGAGATCACAACATTAGTGTAATGATGTGATGAACATTCATCCAAAGTATAGCATTACGATCAAAGTCATTGAGTTTATATTTCTATAACAACTTACGAAGTGATCCTAATCCTTAGACCATGAGATCATGTCAATCACTAACACCGGAAGAGTTTCTTGATGACATCAAACGTCACACCGTAACTGGGTGATTATAAAGATGGCTTCAGAACTACTAAAGCGTTATGTTGAGGCTCATGGATCAAGAGTGGAATTTGTTCATCCCGATGACGGATAGATATACTCTGGGCCCTCTCGGTGATATCACATTGGTTAGCTTGCAAGCAAGTGATTTGATCACTAGAATGTTATATCACGGGAACGAGAAAAGAGTGCATGTCGGTAACGATATCAAACTAGGTATGGAGATACCGATAATCGAATCTCGGACATGTAATATATCGTGAAACAAAGGGATTAAGATGGTGTGTAAAAGGTTCTGACAATCACAAGAAAGTCATTGTTGAATGTGTGGGAGTCAGTATGGATCTCCAGGTCCCGCTTCTGATTATTGATCAGAGAAGGGTCTCGATCATGATTGCATTATTCGCGAACCGTAGGGTGACACACTTAAGGGACACTGACATCCAATTGGAGCAAAAGTTTCATGCCGGAAAGAATAACAAGCGCAGGAATTTATTTCACTAGATACCGAAACATGTTTTCGGGTGAAATTGCAGAAAATGTTTTTGCATGTGAAATGGAATTCTATAAGGGGTTATATGTGAATGTTTGTCATTAAAGTAATTGACAAAATTCTGAATAAATAAAAGGAGTTTTATTTAATGAGAGTTTGCATTAAATTTGGTGGAAATTTAATAGCAATTTTGAGTGGGATTTTGAGTGAAGGGAATTGAAAAGATTTTTGTGAGTGGAGTGTACACCCACATGAATGAAGGAGGGGAAGGGGCAGCCCCATGGCCGGCATCCACCCCCTTGGGTGCCGCCTCCTCCTATAAAAGGCACCCCCTCTCCTCTCTCTCACTCACACCTCCTCGTGAAGGATCTCTCTCCCCCTCTAGAATTTATCCTCCATGGTCTCGGACTAGCGAGATACATGTTCCCGGTGGCTATTCGGCAAGAAAGGGTTGTGCTTCCGCTGCATCACTGAAGCGAGGAGGCGGAGGTTGCTCGGTGTCTTGTACGTGTGTGTGAGCACGGATGCGCTGCTGCTTTGTGGCGCTAGGACTTCCTCTCGATCTTGAGATCGGCAAGAGATCGTCTACATCAACCATGAGTTCAACTTGTTAAGCTTTTTCGTTCTTCAAGGGTATATTCTCTACGGATATACATCCGCCCATTGTTTGTATCTAGTAGATAGATCTTGGTACTTAGTTCCCATCATAGGAAATTTTTTGTTTTCCATGCTACAAACCCTACAGATCCATGGGACGGTGCCAAAGGTACGGATGAAACTCGTTGGAGATTGGATGCAAATCCACCCGAGGTGTTAAGATGGCCTTAGCGAAGTGGGTTGGAGAAACCTTGTCATGGAAGTGGCAAAGCTTCACCAGCCTTTCTCTCAGCCTCTTGGAGGCGCTTCCTTCTCTAGCTTCCTTGGAGCATGCTAGTCCAATGTTGGGGCATGTAGCATGCATCATGTTGCCAGAGCAGTGCAAAAAAAATTAGAACATGTGTAATCATTTGCAAGGGTGCATGCACAAACAATGAGTTAAAAAGATAGTGATGGGGATATGCCTACCGGGGTATACCCAGCAGGACGTTTCCGACTGGCCCAGGAACTGGCGAGTGGGCCTGCAAGACGGCGACTGGATCAAGGCCTGGTATGGATCCAAGCGACTGGGAGCTGAAGGCCCGAGCGAGTAGATAGGCCCAGTCGAGTTAGGTTAAACAATTACCGAAGCCTTAACTTATTCGGTTGAGATATGTAAACCCTAGGGGAGGTGAGTCTATATAAACCTCCCTACACGGCGTGTAGAGTTACGTTCCATCATACACCCAAGCGACTCGCCGCCTAGCCGCCGAGCTCGCCCATTGTACCACCATCATAATACAATCTAGCAGGAGTAGGTCTTTACCCTCCGGGGGGCCGAACCTGGGTAAGACCTTGTGTCTCCGCCCTCATCTCGCACCGCAGATGGCTGGCCGCCCTTGCCCCTCGTTCTACTACTCGCTGCCGATTGCAGCATCTGCCGTGACCATTCCCACGACAGTGGCACCCACCGTGGGGCCTGGCCGGTGTTCTGCGGCGAGATCCAATCTGCCCATCAACGAGACGGTCGCCACCGGCCGCATGATAGCGATCGGCGAGATGCTCCAGATCTTGCCGAGCAGCTACGTCCCGGCGGCGCGACATGTCACGCACAGCGTGATCCTGCCGGTCGGCACGATCAGCCTCTTCGTCAGCCTCACCGACGCCATCGTCTCGGAGGATTCGGCTCGCATCCGCGAGTCGCCGCCACGCGATCGGCTCTCCGAGAGCCAGATCCGCACGATCCATCGCCTCGCCTCCGAGTACAACACAGCCCACATCAATGTGGCCGAGAACTCCGCGGCCGCGGAAGACGCGACCCTCAACGACGACGCCGACTCGGCGACCCCGGCGTCACACGCCGGATCCATCACCGCGGCCTCACCCGCGGGCTCCATCACCCAGACCTCCAACGTGGGAGACTTCGAGGACCCCTCCATCCTTGGGATCTTCGACTTCGACTCCGGGTCAGAAAATTCCGCCGACCTCCGCGACGGGACCGGTCGCCACGCTGCGACCTACATGGCGACCGGCACCGATCCGCCGGAGGATCCCTTCTCCACCCCGATCCCTCCTAACGCCACGGCAACGGAGGTCGAGGAACTCCGCCTGAAGCTGGCGGAGGCAGTCCGCAAGGAGCAAGCCGAGCGCGAAAAGTTTCGCCTCGAGCAGGTGACGGCGCAGGAGCTCTCGCGCTACCACCAACAGCGAATCAGGTCGCGCCTGAACCCCACCGTCCAGGGGCGCGCCCTGAACTTCGACGACGAAAATGACCCGGCCCGCGCGGCCGAGCGCGCGATCTGCGAGAATGCGCCACCAGGAGGAAGCGCCCGGCCCCCGCCAGGGTCGACGGCGATGGGAGCCCCACATCCACCCAACCGCACACCCCCCAGGGATCAGCCGCGGATAGTAGTCTCCTCACGGGAGCGAGACGCGAACGGCCTCCCACTGTTCTCCAACCCGATGGACAACCTCGTGGCAGGCCGGGCAGTGGCCGACAACATCACGGCCACCGGTGACGGCGCCCTACAGATCCAGTATGTCAGGGCCCTGCTCACAAAGGCCGTCGAGCAGCAAAACACAGGCGCCGACTCGCAGGGTCGAGTGTACTCGCGTTCTTCGGGAAGCAGAGCGGCCTCAAGCAGCCGCCCCATGGCGGAAAACACACTCAACTGCCCGCCACCAGAGCCATGGCAACTCCAACATCGACCCACAAACGCGGCACTCTCCACCAACGACCCCAGGCCTGCGACCAACTTCGTCGCCGCCAACGGTCAACCCATCGACGCCCGCACCCACATCATCAACAACCAAAGCTGGCGCGCACGCCAGCCCGACGACCTGCGCCACACCCTAACCAATCGCCGCGACGGCGAGACGATGGGATCGTTAAGTCGACTCGGCCCCAAGTGCTTCGGACCGATGATCCGAGGCGAGAAGTACCCGCCGAACTTCAAGTCACCAAAGGAGATAGAAAAGTACGACCCTTCGTACGATCCCGCCGTGTGGCTCGATACATACCTCATGGCGATGGGGATCGCAGGCCACACCGACCTGCTAGCCGCCCGTTACCTTCCCTTGATGATGGAGGGGACGTGCAGGCAGTGGATCAACACCCTCCCCTAGGATAGTATCGACTCCTGGGAGGAAATGCGCGACGCCTTCGTCAGGCACTTCGAGTGCTCCTACACCCGCGCCACCACCATTGAGGACCTGGAGCGATGCGTCCAGGGACCCCGCGAGTCGACCCGCAACTGGGTCCAGCGGTGGCAAGAACTCTGGTACAACGCGGTCGGCATCCACCCAGACACTGCGATCCATTGCTTCAAGACCTCGTGCCGCTACGAGCCCTTGGTCGCCAAGCTCAAGCGACACTCTCGCACACTCGACAACATACCGGACCTCCTCGAGATCGCCAAACGGTACGCGGAGGAAGATCCAAACCAGGAAACCGATGACGAGTCGGGAGGCCAACGCCGCACGAGCGGCAACGACAACGGACGACGGTCCGACCTACGCTACAGCAACACTCGCCTTACCGGCAAGCGCCGCAGTGACGGGCGATTCGACTTTGTCGCCAACGGCGGGCATGCACAACGCGAGCCCAAAATCTTTCGCCGCGACGGAGGACAACGCCGCGACGGCGGCAACTACAAGGCCAAGCCAAGGTTCGACCCCGCGGCCCTCCTTAACCAACCTTGTGCGTTTCATAGAAGGGAAGGGAAGCCCGCAACGCACACGACCGCCGACTGCCACACCCTCAGGGAGATCGAGAAGGCACGGCGAGCACGGGAGGACCCCGACAACGACCCGCCAAACGGCGGAAAATTCGGCAAAGTGGCCGGCTCGCTCCATACCTTCACATGCTTCAACACGAAGCGCGAGAAGAAGGTCATCACCCGCGCCGTCGCCGTCAACGCGGTGGATTAGGTGGACGTTCCCCAGTTCCTCAACTGGTCGGAGCAGCCCATCACTGGAGCCGCCAAGACCACTCGCCACGCATCGAGTACCCAGGCCGAGTCGCCCTGGTGGTCAAGCCTAAGGTCGGCGACTACTGGCTCCCCAAGACATTGATGGACGGCGGCAGCTCCATCAACATCCTGTACCTGGACACCTTCAGGCGGCTGCAGCTCCCGCAGTCGATGATCGAGACAACCCACACCACGTTCCATGGCATCGTCCCCGGTCGGAAGGCGTACCCGATCGGCAAGGTCACGCTGCCCGTCACCTTCGGCACACTAGCAAACTTCCGCACCGAGCGGATCGTCTTCGAGCTGGTACCCTTCGACAGCCCCTACCACTGCGTCCTGGGGCGCCAGGCGTTCGCCAAGTTCATGGCAGCGCCCCACTACGCGTACAACGCGATGAATCTCCCCGGGCCGTGTGGCGTCATAACCATCAACGGCGACCCCGACATGGCCGCCGAATGCGAGGCCAAAGGAGCAGAACTCACCGACGCCGTCATCACGGCAGAAACCAACCACGCCGATGAGCTCGCCAAGTACGCGAGCGGGGTCAACAGCGACGACCCCACCATACTCAAGAAGCCCAACTCGGAGGGCGCAAACACCTCAACCTTCGAGGCAACGACGCACACCCGCACCGTCGAGCTGGTCCCAGGCGACTCCAGCCAAACAGTGACGATCGGGACAGGCATGAGCCCAGCCTAGGAAGGCGCGCTCATCGAGTTCCTCCGTGAGAACAGGGACATCTTCGCATGGAAGCCATCTGACATGACTGGTGTCCCTAGGGAGCTCGCTGAGCACAAACTAAACGCCGACCCCAAAGTGCGACCCGTCAAACAGTCGCTGCGGCCCTTCAATGAAGAGCGCCGCCGAGCCATCGCTGAGGAGGTGCAGCGTCTACTCGCTGCAGGCTTCATCCGGCCAATCAAGTACTCCAAGTGGCTGGCAAACCCAGTCCTGGTCGAGAAGAAGAACGGGACCTAGAGGATGTGTATCGACTACACAAACTTGAACAGCGCCTGCCCGAAGGAGCAGTTTGTCCTCCCGCGGATCGACCAAATAATTGACTCCACCGCGGGCTCGGAGTCGCTATGTTTCCTCGACGCCTACTCTGGATACAACTAGATCAAAATGGCCGTCGACGACGAGGAGAAGACAGCGTTCATCACGCCATTCGGAGCCTTCTGCTACACCGCCATGACCTTCGGCCTCAAGAACGCCGAAGCGACCTACCAGTGGTGCATGCAAGAGTGCCTCGCGAGACAAATGGGCCGCAACATCCACGTCTATATCGATGACGTGGTCGTAAAATCCGCTCGCCAGGGCAATCTACTTGCCGACCTAGCGGAAACATTCGCCAACCTGCGAAAATACAAGATAAAGCTTAACCCAGGAAAATGCACCTTCGGTGTACCAGCAGGAAAACTACTGGGGTACGTCGTCTCTAAGCGAGGTATTGAGGCGAACCCCACCAAGATCGACACGATCGCCCGACTCGGTAAACCCGAGTGCCTGCGCGACATCCAGAAGCTGGCCGGGCGAGTAGTGGCTCTCAGTCGCTTCGTACCCCGCCTGGGCGAAAAGGCGATGCCCCTATACCGCCTGATGCGCAAGAACCCCACCTTCCAGTGGGACAAGGAGGAAGGCGACGCGCTCCGCGACCTCAAGAAGGTGCTACTCGCCGCACCACTACTCGCCGCCCCCGCCGACAGAGAACCCATGCTGGTCTACGTCGCGGCGTCCGAGCGCGTCGTCAGCGCCGTCATGGTCGTCGAACGGCCAGAAGAAGGAAAGGAGCGCCCAGTACAACGACCGGTGTACTACATCAGCGAGGTCCTCACCGAGTCGCGCCAGCGATACCCGCAGTACCAGAAACTGGTATACACGGTCTTCAGAGCACAGCGGCGCCTGCCGCACTACTTCCAGGAACACCCAATCACGGTCGTCTCCTCAGCACCGTTGCAGGACATCATCCGCAACCGCGAGGCAACCGGGCGGGTCGCCAAGTGGGCCGTCGAGATCGGCGTCCACAACATCAAATACGAGCCACGAAAAGTGATCAAGTCGCAGGCTCTAACGGACTTCATCACCGACTAGGAAGAGGCCCAGCAGCCAGAGAAGCTGCCATACCTCCATTACTGGAGCCTGCACTTCGATGGCTCCAAGAACGCGGACGGCGCAGGAGCAGGGATCGTGCTGACTTCACCGAAGGGCGACAAGCTCCGCTACGTCCTATGCCTCGACTTCACCCCCTGCACCAACAACATGGCCGAGTACAAGGCACTACTCCACGGCATGCGGGCCGCCAGGGAGATGAACGTCAACCGCCTACGCTGCTACAGAGACTCCGACCTCGTCGACGGGCAAGTCGCTGGCACCTGCGACGCCGTTTCCCCCACCATGGCAGCATACCGCCAAGCAGTGGACAAGCTGGGTGGACACTTCACAGGCTACTCCGTCGAGTGGATCGACAGGCGGAAGAACGAGGAGGCCGACGCACTCTCTCGCATTGGGTCGGCTCGACTCGCACCACCCACCGGGGTCTTGCTGGACACGATCACCAAGCCATCAGTCTCTCCCCCAAGAGAGATCGACATCGGAGTCCCGCTGCAGCCAGAGGCAGCCCTGGTCGCACTCGTCACCGAGCCCGACGACTGGACCAAGACCTACGTCGCCTACCTGGAGGCCGGCACCTTGCCGGCAGACAAGACGGACGCTCGGATGATCGCACGCCAATGCAAGTCCTACACCATCATCGACGGCGAGCTCCACAAGCGCAGCGTCATCGGCGTGTTCCAACGCTGCGTCCAACCCGCCGAAGGACGCAAGATCCTCCACGACATCCACTCCGGCGACTGCGGCCACCACGCCGGCGCCCGCTCTCTGGTCGCCAAGGCTATGCGGCATGGCTTTTACTGGCCCACTGCACACGCCGATGCCGTCGACATTGTCCAGCGGTGCGCCGGGTGCCAGAAGTACGCCAACCAGACGCACGTGCCGAGCTCAGCGCTCAAGACAATCCCCATCACCTGGCCATTCGCCGTGTGGGGCATGGACATGGTAGGCCCCTTCAAAAAGGCTCCCTCCGGCTACACCCACCTCCTGGTCGCGGTCGACAAGTTCACAAAGTGGGTGGAGGCCAAACCAGTCCGGAAGTGCGACGGGAAGACCGCCACAAAATTCCTACGCGAGCTCATATATCTCTACGGGTTCCCAAACAGCATCATCCCGGACAACGGCACCAACTTTGCCAAAGGAGCCATGGCCAAGTTCTGCGAAGAACACCACATCCGGCTCGATCTCGCGTCAGTCGCCCACCCAGAATCCAATGGCCAGGCGGAACGGGCCAATCAAAGCATCCTCCACGGCCTGAAGCCGCGACTCCAAGTACCACTCGAGCGCACCGCCGGGTGCTGGGTCAAGGAGCTACCCTCCGTCATCTGGGGCATCCGCACCTCGGTCAACAGGTCGACAGGATTCACCCCCTTCTTGATGGTGTACGACGCCGAGGCAGTCATGCCCACCGACCTCGAGCACGACTCGCCACGGGTCGTCCACTACACGGAGGCTGCAAACAAACTCGCCCGCCAGGACGGAGTCGATCAACTCGACGAGGCACGTGACCTCGCTCGATCACGCACCGCCATCTACCAGCAGGGACTCCGCCGCTACCACAGCCGGCGGGTGAAAACTCGCACCGTCCAGGAAGGCGACCTGGTGCTGCGCCTCATCCAGGACAATAAGGGCATGCACAAGCTTTCCCCTCCGTGGGAGGGACCATTCACCATCGGGCGCGTACTCGGCAACGATGCCTACTACCTCATCGACGTCCGCGGGGACGGCAAACTCGACGTCAAGCGACCGTGGAATGTAAACCTCCTACGGAAGTTCTATTCCTAGAACTCCACATATGTACCCTCCAGTCGCTATAAAATAAAAAGATTTGGTTACCGCCAATCGCGCCTACTCTCCGTGTCGTGTGCCACTCGCACTCGTAATAACAGCGTCAAGCTAACCGCAGAAGTCAACCTTTGGTACAGTGACCGGCACGGCTAAGTAGTGCGATGCAAGAGCACTGGGTCACCTCAGGTTTTGCATCGTCCATGAAAAACGCCTACCCGGAGCCCCATTGGAGTCGCCTAGCCCGACTGGCTCTACGAGCCAAGACAGCTGCCTTCGCTTCTCATAGCGACCATGATCCTCCGCATCCTCGACATAGCGACTCGAACGGCCAAGTACCACGCTCGGGGACTGACGACCAGTTCAGCGCGAGCGGCTCGGGAAAACGCCAAATATGAGAGCATGCCCAGGACTCGCCATGCGACTAACCCAACGGGCCAGGCAGGAGTGATGCGCTCAAACTAACGCGCCAAGTCCTCACCCACCCTCGAGTCGCACCTAGAACAACCAAGTACCACGCTCGGGGACTCGGCCACCCGACCTCGTTCGCGCAAGGGAAAACGGTGAAGTACAGAGCGCTCAAGGGAGTCGCCTTGCGACTGGCTCTCCGAGTCCGGGCGAGTCGACCACAATAACAAAACATTCAAAAACCACAAATACATCACACACGAGGTAAACCCCACAAAAAGGGCGGACGCGCTCGGGGACTCGTTCAACCCTCAATCGGAAAACACGTGACAAGTCACAAAACAAACACGATATCTCATTAATAGCATGTCGCAATCATCTCAGAATACAAAATATGCCCAAACGGCAGATCTGCTACTAACGCCCCAGGGCAAACTATTCTATTCCGCAGGCTTCGACGACGACTCGCCAGAATCCTTGCGATTGTGGATGAAGGGAGTGTACGGGTTCGACGGATACGCCGTCAGCTCACCCGCCATCGCCGCACGAAAGGGCTGCTCGACCTTGAAGTCCGGATGCTGCGGCTCGGGGTCGTTGGGCGCGACGACCGTCTCCTGGTAAGGAAGGAGGTCGCCCATCGCCCAGACGCGCTCGGAGTACACCGCGGCGCGACCCGTCAACTTGAGCACCTCTGAGATCTCCACCGCGCCAGTCGATGACGGGTAGCCACTCGTCACGTCGTCCAGATCGAAATCCTCTGGAAAGTGAGCAAGCCCAAGGCTAAGCGTCGTCGCCGCTCCGCGCCGGAACGCCGATCGCGTCATGAACTCAACGACCGACGGCGCCCTCTCCAAGTACTTCCACACCTCGACGAGGTCGCTGGGAATTACTTCCGTGGGTGATATCTCCTGGAGGAAGGCTCGGATGCATGTCGCTGACAACGTCGCCGAGTCGACGAGCGTGGCCACACATTGCCGCGCGTCGAACGAGCGCGCCTCTTCCGCGCTATCAAGGATGCGACCTGCGAATAGAAGATAACAGTGAGTACGTTGGATATCACAAAAAGGCACATGCAATAGGCAGGGGCAGACACACTCACCAATCAAGGGACGGGAGAGATCCGTGATGAAGCTCTGAAGAGAAGTGTAATCATCCTGAAGCCCAGGAACAAGGGCGTCAGAAACCTTACGTTCTTCCGCGGCGGCCGTAACGGCGGCCTTGGCTCGACCATCCGCCGAACTTGCTTCTTCTTTCGCCTCCCTCAGCTCGCGCTCAAGGTCGGCGATCCGCTTCTCAGCCAAGCTCAATGCCGATTGAGCCGTTGCCAACTCACCCGCTGGGACATGTCCCTGGCGAGCCTCCTCTGCCTTCGCGGCAACTGCCTGAAGCCCCTTATTCGCCTCTTGGACGGTGGCCAGTTCCTTCTCCGCGCGGTGTTTCGCTGCCAATCGGTCAGCCGACTCACGTTGCAGACCCTGCACACCATTCAAACAGTTAACCAAAGCGAAATCCTAAGTGCCCACCCGCTGAAATTCAGCGAGTGCGCACTCGGGACTGGCGATCAAAAAAAAAATCCTAAGTGCCCACCCGCTGAAATTCAGTGAGTACGCACTCGGGGACTGGCGATCAAAAAATCCTAAGTGCCCACCCGCTGAAATTCAGCGAGTGCGCAATCGGGGACTGGACATACCTGGATGGCTGCGCCAAGCATACCATGAAGTTGTATCGCATCCACGGACGCAAGGAGAGCCGGCGTGTGCCCACGATGCTGCTCGACCTCCGCGTCGGCGACCCCAGGTGCACGGCTCGAGGGCGAGGTCCCACTCGCTGTAGCCGCTCTGGTCATGAAGCGCGGGAACGTTGCGATAGAGGCACCGGCGCCAAAGGAGGCCGGCTCGGCCACCCCAGGCGAGGGAGCACCCTCCTTCGTGGGTACGGCCGCCTCCGTTGCAGGTTCACTTGGCGCGACCGCCGTGTCATCGGAGATCGTGACGACATCGTCGCCCTTGGCTTTCTTGGCGCCATCCGCAGGGACGACGACTTCGTCCGCCTTCCTCTTCCGGGAGGGATCCTCTTCGCTGACGACGGGCGGCACCTTAGCCATGGTTGGATGGCCTATTTTCTTTGCTCCGGTCCTACAAATTGACTGCGTGAGCAAGATAATTCAAGTACAATGAAAAACGAAAGAAGGTGAGCAAACTCACTTAGCGACTGGAATGAAGCGTAGGCCGGTGCGGATGCCGGCCGGCTTCTCTAGTTCGGGGCCCAGTCGGCGACTGAGGCCCATTTCCAAGACGTCGTGCGCCCAATACACGGATGGTTTCTTCGTCGTCGAGGCTGCGACGGGAGCTTCTGAGACATCTTCAGCGGGAGCTTCCTTGCGAGGTGAAGTCGCCGCGACCGGAGCGGCCCCTAGTCTAGAGACTAGGGCGAATGGCGGAGGTATCGAAGCCAGTGGCACCTCGCTCAGGACAGCGGCCGTGTCCAGCGCGGTTACCATCGGAGGCGCCTCGCCCTTGGCCAGACTGGTGGCGTCGGAGCTGCTCGCTGAGTGCGGCGGGGAGGCCGGTCTCACCGGCTTTGTCTTCTTCTTTGGAGGGGCCTTCACCTCCTCCTCTGCCTTCTTCTTCTTCTTCGACGGAGTAGCTTGGCTGCGCGAGGTGGTCTCCGGAAGTTCGTCATCATCATCATTATGACGTTCAAGGCTTTTACTTGCCTCAAGCTCACGCTGACGCTGCCCACGGGTCTTGCGAACCAACAGGGCGACCTCTTCCTCGGATTCGTCGTCGTTGCTGTTCTCGTCGCTCTCGGCGTCGCCCTTGGCGGGAGGCGATTCGCCCAGGTCCTGGACGGACGAGCTCGAGTTCTCGTCGTCTGAAGGCGGGAGCCATCCTTCCACCACTTGGAATAGCTGCAATGAGTACAAAATGAAATTAGAATGACCGCGACTGCATAAACTGCGACTGCGAATGATGCGAGGTGATTTACCGTTGGGGCTGGATGCTTTGTGGTGTAGGGGGCGACCCCAGCCTTTGCGTCCAGGTACACCGCCTGGGTGATCTTCTTCAGTGCCGGGGTGTAGTCCTCGAGCTTCCACTCGGCGAGGCAGGACTTCGTCGAGTCCTCCCGGCCCGTGTATTGGTACATGTAGTGGTCGCGCCAAGCCAGAGGGACGAGCCGCCGCCCGAGCCAGCAGTTGTATAAGTTAATTGTCTGGAGGCCTTTCTTCTTCAGACTGCGGATGGTTTGAAGCATTTCGTCCACGACCATCCGCTGGTCGGTGGGGAGCTTGCCGACTTGGAGTCGGCGCGGTTCGGACCGGTTGGCGGAGTATCATGGGATCGCCGCCTCGCCCTCCAGGGTCGCCTCGGCAACATAGAACCAAGACTTCTTCTAGTCGCTCGCCGCCTTGGCGGGCAGCATCAAGTCAAAGAACGAAGCCTTCGACTTCAGCTGGAATGTCTGGCCGCCCGTGGCAAGCATTGGGCCGCCTGCTTCCACGCGACTGATCCGTCCGTGGAACAGATCTTGCCATAGGGGAAGTAGGGCCGGCAGCCCAGGTAGCACTTGCAGAACGCCACGAAGATGGCGAGCTGCTCGATGCTGTGCGGACCCAGGTCCGACGGTTGGATCCTGTAGTAGGCACAGAAGCGCCGGAAGAACAGGGACGTAGGGAATCCCAGCCCCCGTTCTAGGTGGCTGGTGAAGCACATAAATTCTCCCTCGCGCGGGTTCGGGGTCACCTCTCCGGCCGCGGGGATGCGCCAACAGCCGGCGCGCAGGATCCCGGCCTCCTCGAAGGACGCCAGTTGCGCCCTCGTACACTTAGATCTACCCCAAGGCTCGGTGGAGGGGGCCATGGCGGAAGGATTTGTGGGGGGTCGGAGGATTTCGGGTCGGCTGGATCGCGATGCAAAGGAAGGCGAAAGTGCGCGCAATCGGAGGAAATGGCGAGAAGATGGTTCTCTCATCGCCTGTCATTCCCCTTATATAGCGGTTGTTACCCGCCAAATCAGGGAGCCGTTACTACGCGGTGATTACGCCAAAAGTTACCGTTGGATTACCCCAACGGCTAGTTTGACCACGTTTAACGGTCCAACTTCAGCCACTCGGCTCGCCGACCCGATCACTACGACAGTGACTAAGTGTTTCACCGACTCGATTCGCCAAAGCTGGGATCAGAATGACTAGTGGTTTCCTTCATGTAGGAGCCCGCTGACGATTCGACTGGATGCTTGCTTTGAAGCCGTATACTCCGACTGCCAGCAAACACCTGCGCCCAATCAACGACGGCCTCGGGGACTACTGATGGGGATATGCCTACCGGGGTATACCCAGCAGGACGTTTTCGACTGGCCCAGGAACTGGCGAGTGGGCCTGCAAGACGGCGACTGGATCAAGGCCTGGTATGGATCCAAGCGACTGGGAGCTGAAGGCCCGGGAGAGTAGATAGGCCCAGTTGAGTTAGGTTAAACAATTACCGAAGCCTTAACTGATTCGGTTGAGATATGTAAACCCTAAGAGAGGTGAGTCTATATAAACCTCCCTACAGGGCGTGTAGAGTTACGTTCCATCATACACCCAAGCGACTCGCCGCCTAGCCGCCGAGCTCGCCCATTGTACCACCATCATAATACAATCTAGCAGGAGTAGGTCTTTACCCTCCGGGGGGCCGAACCTGGATAAGACCTTGTGTCTCCGCCCTCATCTCGCACCGCAGATGGCTAGCCGCCCTTGCCCCTCGTTCTACTACTCGCTGCCGATTGCAGCATCTGCCGTGACCATTCCCACGATAGATAATTGGGGCCCTCATATTTATATAGCACACGAAATCTAAGAGATGGTCCTACAATACCAAAGAGCATGCACTAGCAATGTGTTTGTACTGCTCTAGGTATTACAATATCATCCCTCGAACACACGGTGCTACAGATTGTAATCATCGACAGATGCAACAAAACCTCATACTTACACTGCACACACAAATGGAAGATATGGTGCTAGCGAACTAATGAGAGTACCACATTTGTTTTTGTACAAACAACAAGATTCGATAGCACCACGTCCTTTTAGCAGAGTGCTACATATATCATCGTTAGTTGCAAACCAGTGAACATAACAGTTTTACTAGCGCCTCATATTTGGCATCATGTGTCGAAGATCAATCATAGTAGGCATGCAATCGATGCAAACCAATTGGAATCTACGATTACAACAAATCTGAACTAATCATTGGCCTTATATAAACTCTAAACGCAGAATATGAACTAATCGAGATTAGATAAAACCTTGAATAGTATAGTGCATCTCCCAGGACCGGGCTTAGATCGACACGTAAATCGAGCATGCATCTCCCCAAATAGGACTACATCAAACCCCTAAATCGGAACAACATGTACGTAGACCTGCACATTTCAACGTGTATGCACCTATAAGAACAATGATGGCTAAAATTGAACAAATCGATGGACTATTAACCTTATCCCTAATAATCGATGGATTATCAATCCTAAGCAAGAACTAGCAACCAAATTCTGAGACACGGTTGAGGGCTTAACACCATTGACAGAGGTCATAGAAGAGTCAGGGTGTAGATAAAGCGCGTCGTCATTGATTATGGGTGTGCCGAGGAGGGAACGTCAATGTTCGTATTGATCTACCGCCCTCAATGGTCATAGCAGTGGTCTTTGATGTGCTGCTAATAGTGGACCACCAATTGTAAGAGAAGAGAGAGAAGAGGACGTGTGTATATGGGGCAATTGATAGGGGCGAGCGAGCGTTGAGAAGATTTACGGCGCGTGTTCATGAAACGTTGCGCCATCAGCTGCTCTTTCCCGTGTGTGTATGCGCGTGTCCCCTTTGCGCTCGCCTGGACCTATCCTCGCAAAAACAACGGATTCGTGCATTTCTCCGTGGCCAAGTTTTAGGCTCCTTTTGATAACGCTGTGCATGCCCGTGTTTTTTCTCTGTTTTTAACCATGCGTGTACGATTTTTATCCTCCTCCTTTCATGGCCATCCACCCTTCCCTTCCTCTTCCACTACCTGCTTCCCATTATCAGCACTGGTAATGCCTCCACTATCAGGCCGCCTCCTCGCTCTCTCCCTACAGCCCAACCTCTCCCTATCTTCTCCAGTGCTACCATTTATATTCTTTTCTTTTTTTGTTGGTAACCGCTACCATTTATATTCGATGGATAGAACCAACCACTCGCTGGACTGGAACCATTGCAGCATTGACTGATCAAGCCTGGAGGCCCTCACATTAGTTCTCTCTGCATCCTTCCCATGTGTACATCACATAGGACAGTTACAGGTACTATCCTTCCCATGTTTTAATCACCTTTGCATATCATTTTCAGCAATTCTTCTACTATAGGATTGCGCCCGTTTCTCGCAGATTGCATTGCTATGTACAGTGCTGAAATCGAGAGGCTTCTGAGTTAATCATCCTGATAATGCCAACTCCATGCCCTGCCATTTACCCAGTTTCGAGCTCCGAATTATTTCCACGAACAATAGAGTCGCCCTTCCTGGTAACATTAAGTAACCCTTTTTCCTCCTAGTTAAGACCTAAGAGCATCTCTACTCGGGTTCTCAGGATGGCATTTCCAAGCCGTTTTTTATCCGAACGGCGAGTTTTCGTCCAGTCGCATTCCTAGGAAGCCGATTTTGTAAGGATTTGGCCCAAATTTTATCTGGCACTCCCAGGCCGATCCCGGGGCGCTGGGAACGCAATAGGAACACTAGACAAAGCGAAAAAGCGGGTGGGCCAACCCTGTCGGCGACTGAAGGCCGAGATCCCGCCATTTTCTTCTTCTCCTCCCTCCTTTCCTCTCTGTTCCCCCATATCTCCCGCCAGTTCGCCGAGCTTCCGACCACCATGCCTCCCAAAGGTTTCGCCAAACCCTGATCCGCCGTCTATGAACCAAAGTAGAAAAAGGAGAGGAAGCCGACGCCGAGGCCAGAGGGCTTTACCAACGCCGAGTGGCTGGCCCTTGTCCAAAAGAGGAAGGTCGAAATAGACAGCCGCAGGGATAGGGATACAAGGTCGAAGGAAGCGAAGGCGCTCGCCGAGGCCCAGGCGATGAGGGAAACGCAGGCGCGTACGGTGATGTAGCGCCCGAAGCCGACCCCCCCCCCCCGCGCAGTACGACGTGCACTAGAGGGACACCTACAACATGTTCATCAGAATGTCGACGGAGCGTACATGCAGGACATGATCGCCTCAGGTTCGACGGTGGCCGACAATGCCTCCTTCACTCAAGAACAGTCCCGGGCCGAACATGGCATCGAGTCCTAGGATTTCGTCAAAGGCCAGGCCGAGGACGAGGAGGACGCCGAAGGGGATGCCTTGGCTCTGGCAAAGGCCAAAGCCAAATGCAAGAGAAGGCGGGGACGTCGGCGTAGGAGCCCCGGGTCAAGTGGATGACTGATGGCGCTTGATAGCACTTCGTCGGGAAATCCCAAGAGCTAGGTGTGAAGAGCACAATAGCAAGTCTTCCCTCAGTAAGAAACCGAGGTTATCGAACCAGTAGGAGGAAGGAACGTCTCAAAGGTGTTGCTAGCAACTTGGAAACCTGCACAACACAAACCAAAGACTTTGCCCCAACAAACAGTGAGGTTGTCAATCTCACCGGTTGCTGTAACAAATGATTAACTGTATGTTGTGGAAGGTAATAGTTGTTTACAACAAGTAATCATGAACAGTGGAAGATGTATCAATGGTAAAGATTGGACCGGGGTCCATAGTTTGCTAGAGGTGGTCTCCTTAGATAAACAAACATGGCATGCTGGGTAAACAAATTACAGCAGGGCAATTGACAGGACTGAGCAAGGCATAACAATGCAATACTATACATTCATGATCCTATGAGATTCTATTAGGCAATACAACAAGATACATAGACCGTCATCCAACTGCATCTATGACTAGAAATCCACCTTCGGGTTATCATCCGAACCCCCTCCAATATTAAGTTGCAAGCAATATATAACTGCTTTAAGCAAAGTGTGTAAGGTAAACAATCCACTTGTTCCATGAACAAGAGACCATTGTTTTCTCCCTAGTGGCAACAACACATCTACAACCTTAGAGATTTCTGTCACTTTCCTTAGATTAAATAGAGGCATCAACCCACTATCTAGCATGAATACCCCCTCTTGGAGTCACTAGCATCTACTTGGCCAAGATAGCTACTAGAAACGGAGAGCATGCAAGATCACAAACAACACAGACATGATAAAATCAATAAGACAAAACCATTAATCAATCTAACATAGTAATCTCAATATCCATCGGATCCCCGCAAACGCAACATACATGATTACAAATAGATGATCTTGATCATGAACGGAGCTTACAAGGTCTAAACATGGTAGCACAAAGGAGGAGATACAACCATCTAGCTACTACATGGACCCGTAGTCCAAGGTGGAACTACTCACACTTCATACCGGAGGCTAGCATGATGAAGAAAAAGGCCTCCAGGATGATCTCCCCTCCGGCAGGGTGACAGGAAGAGCTTCAGATCCCCCCGATCTTGGGACGATGGTGGCGGCGGCTAGAGATGGTTTCGTGGAATATTGATCGGATTCTTAGGGTTTAGGCATCGGGGGGTCTTTATAGGTGAAGAGGCGAGGTAGGGGGGTCACCAGGGCGGCCGCACCCCCAGGCGTGGGCCCACCTTGGCACGCGGCCAGGGGTTGTGGCCCCCTGGTGGCTCTCCTCCGTCTCGTATTCAGGCTTCGTGTTCCCCACGGTAAAATATTGACTTTGGCTTTTGTCCCGTCCAATTCCGACAATATTGATTTTCTGCCTTTCTAGAACCAAAAACAGAAGAAAACAGGCAACTGGCACTATGGCATCTTGTTAATAGGTTAGTACCAGAAAACATATAAAAACACCTCAACATGTAGACAAAGCAAAGCAAAGTAGATAC
Organism: Avena sativa; assembly: GCA_916181665.1. NCBI lineage: Eukaryota > Viridiplantae > Streptophyta > Magnoliopsida > Poales > Poaceae > Avena > Avena sativa. The sequence goes on from OV702296.1 coordinate 229,497,216, forward strand.
TAAACAAGCATGGAACATAAAAAATAATAGATATATTTCCGACGTATCAAGCATCCCCAAGCTTAACTCCTGCTCGTCCTCGAGTAGGTAAGTGATAAAAAGAATTATTTTTGAGGTGACATGCACCATCAAAATCAAGATCAAACCATTTGCAAGCATTGAAAGATGGGATCAAAGAACTCTAAACATGAGCATGAAAGATGGAGTTATAACAGTAAGACAAAGTAACTATGCATGCAACATGAAAGGCTACAAACAAAGATCATGAATAACATGCATTGAAAAATGTTTGTTTGTTTCACATACAGAAAACATGGCATAATGGCATTCAGCTTGTCCCTCAGAGTAGAAAATAGATGCATATGACACCTTCAAAGTTCGTAAGAGTGACTAGATACAAATAGCACAAGAACAAGTAATATCAACAATATGCATCAATCAATACGTTTTGGGACAATGCACATAGAACTAAGAATGGCAACTATGCTCTTGATACGTCCAAAACGTATCTACTTTCTCGAACACTTTGCTATTGTTTCTTCTCTAAACTTGTGTGATTTGGATACAACTAACATGGACTGACGCTATTTTTAGCAGAATTACCTTGGTGTCTTGTTTTTGTGCAGAAAATCAACTATCAGGAAAAATCCCGAAAAATATGCCAAAAACTATTTTTCACCAGAAGATCCACGGAGCCAGAAGGGGAGACAGAGAGGAGGCCTGGGGGGCCCAGACCCACCCCAGGCGCGGGCCCACCTAACTCCGCTCCTAGAGGGGGTTTGGCCACCCCAGGCAGCTCCTCGGCCTCCCTCCGCGCCTATAAGTTGCCATCTGACCTAAAAACTCAGGGGCGTTCGATAATTTTCCAGAAAGAGTTACGCTCCGCCGCCACCAGAAACCAAGATTTTGATCTAGAAACTCCGTTCTGGCACCCTGTCGGGACAGGGAATTTGGATAGGATCATCGCCATCGTCATCACCAACGCATCTCCATCAACCATCGATGTTTCTCTCATCCATGAGTGAGTAATCCCCCGCTGTAGTCTTAGGGATGGTAGGGATTGAATGAGTTCTATAATGTAATCGAATAAGATCTGTTAGGGCATAGTGCCTAGTATCTCTATTAGTGCTATTTGACTTTGTTGCAACTTGTTGTGCTTAATGCTTGTCACTAGGGCCCGAGTGCCATGATCTCATATCTAAACTTATTATTGAATCATTATGATAGTATTGTTTGTGATCTTATCTGCAAGTTGTGTACATATATCATTGTCCGGATCCAAAGGCCCCAAAGTGACAATAATTGGGACAACCGGAGGGGATGGCTGTGGTGTGAGGATCACATGTGTTCACGGAGTGTTAATTCTTTGCTCCGGTGCTCTATTAAAAGGAGCACCTTAATTGCTAGTAGTTCATTAGAGGCCCCGCTACCACGGGCTGGCTGGACAGAAGATGTTGTGCAAGTTCTTATTGCGAGCACGTATGACTATATTTGGAGCACATGCCTAGGATTGTTTAGTACTTGGATGCTTGTTATTATTTATCTGCAATGCCCTAGATCTTGAAGTTACATGTTTAGACTCGTTCATGCAACGCCCGTCCATCCATCCCTATGCCTACCGCACTCGAATCCTACTGTTACTGTTACTATTACTATTACTATTGCTCATGTTTCACTATTGCTTTGCTGTTGCTACTGATAAACTTCTGTGAGCAAGAACTATTTCTAGGTGCAGCTGAATTGATAACTCAGTTGTTAAGGCTTGCAAGTATTCTTTGGATCCCCTTGTGTCGAATCAATAAATTGGGTAATACTACCCGCGAAGACTGTTGCGATCCCCTATACTTGTGGGTCATCAAGACTATTTTCTGGTGCCGTTGCCAGGGAGCATAGCTTTATTTGTAAGTTCACTTGGATCTATTATTGTTCACTGCTACTCCTTTCATCATGGGTAAGTCTCGTGATGGAAAGTTCCCTATTTTACCATCCACTACAAGAAGAGGTACAGTCCTAAACACCTTCGCTGCTCTTGCTTCACTGTATGTTATAAGTAAGCTTGTCACACCACCACCACCACCACATACTCATGCTACACACGCTGCTACTACTGCTAAATCTGAAACTGCTTTTGATACTCATGATGTTACTTCTACTGTTCTTGATGCGAGTGGTTCATTAGGTCCTTTTCTAGATGCTACTATGGCTAGTCTAGGAAATACCGAAACTCCTAGTGAAGACACTGTTACACCTATTAGCTCACCTGAGGCTAGTGAGTGTTATGATATTAATGATGGTTACATTGAGTTCACTGATGATTTTGTTGAAGAGTGCCGAAACACACATGGTACTAGCGCTATGAAGAGTCTCCTTGCTAGATGTACTATTATGCCTAAACTGTCCCCTGATCCTAAGTTTGCCACTTCTCCCATAGATATTAAAGATGAAGATTATGATTTCTCTCTTGATTTGTCTTATTTATATATTGTTGAGAAAGAACCTTTTTGTGTGACTAAAAATGAGAGTGATGTGGCTCATATGAATGAGCTTTCTACTATGAGTGCTTTGTTCTCTGATGATTTTAAGATGCGCAAGTACTTTGTTGCTAAGATCTTCCCTTTTTCACTAAAAGGAGAAGCTAGGGCTTGGTTTAATAGATTACCTCCTGGTTCCATTGATAACCTTGATTGCTTGATTGCTTCTTTCTTCCATAAATATTTTCCTCCCAGTGCTAGACATGCTGCTTTGCAGAGACTTTTTTATTTTAAACGGGGAGAAGAAGAGAAATTGCCTGAGTCATGGAAAAGATTTTGTTCCTTGATTCATGCACATCCTGGATGTCCATTACCTAAAAATGAGCTTCTTGATATTTATTCTAATGGACTAACTGATGATTCTAGGACCTACCTAGATAGCTTTGCTGATTGTGTTTTAAGGAAAAGGAATCCTACAGATGCTGAAGAATTAATGACCAAGATAAGAAAGAATTATGATGATTGGACTTCAACTGAGCTGAATACACCTGAGCCTATTACTCCTGAACCAGTTGTTCCTGAACCAGTTCCAACACCAACAACAAAGAAGAGGGGAGTTATTGCAATAAATGATGAAGTAATGAAAGAAGCTAAGAAGTGTCTAAAGGAGAAAGGTATTAGAGCTGAAGATGTGAAGAATCTACCTCCTTTAGAAGAATTATGTAAGCCAATTCCCCACTCATCTACTATTGAGGTACACTCTCTCCAACACTTTGATGAAGGTGATATTCCTGAAGGTAAGCCTCCTGATCAATGTTTAGAGGAACATGACATTTTTATTGTTAAACAAGGTCATTTTAATAAAAAAGTTCAGAATCATTTATTGGAAAACTCTAGAGCTATCCATGAGTTGAAAGATATTGTGGAAAGAACTTCTAATGATATTAAAATGCTTTGTAAACACTTTCAAATGGTTCAAACTCAACTTGATCAACTTTCTAAGGTACAAAAGGATATGCTAGTTAATGCTTCAGGAAATAAACATGCTTATGGAATTAGAACTAGGAGTGGTATAGCTACTCAAGATCTTTTATATCCTGAAGGACACCCTAAAAGAATAGAGCAGGATTCCCAACAAGGTGAAGATAGTGGTAGTCCTCGTAAGAGAAAGAAAAAGATACATAAGATAGTTGATGAAATACTTGAACCTGCTGTAGATCCTAATAGTATATCTGTCTCTGATGCTGAAACTAAGAGTGGTAATAATAATGAGTCTCCTGATAAGGAGGAAGGTGAGGAAGAACCTGAGAAACACACTAGGAACACTAGGTACACAAAGAAAGATTTTATTGCTAATAAACATGGTAAAGAGAGAGAACCTTGGGTGCAGAAACCTATGCCTTTTCCAGGTAAGAAACACAAGTCAAAGGAAGAAGAACACTACAACAAGTTTTGTGAGTGGATGAAACCTTTATTCTTGCAAATTCCTTTGACTGATGCTATTAAGTTGCCTCCTTATTCAAAGTATATGAAGGATAATGTCTCTAATAAAAGGAAGATTCCTAATGAGGAAATTTCTACATTGCTTGCTAATTACTCCTTCAATGGTAAGGTTCCAAAGAAACTTGGTGATCCAGGTATACCAACTATTCCTTGCTCCATTAAGAATAATTATGTTAGAACTGCTTTTTGTGATTTGGGAGCTGGAGTTAGTGTTATGCCTTTTTCTCTCTACAAGAGGCTCCAGCTAGAAAAGTTGATACCAACTGATATATCTTTGCAAATGGCTGATAAATCAACTACTATTCCTGTTGGTATATGTGAGGATGTTCCTATTCAAGTTTCTCATAATTGCATGGTTTTAACTGATTTTGTTGTGCTTGAAATGCCTGAAGATGATAATATGTCTATTATTCTTGGGAGACCTTTTCTTAATACTATAGGTGACGTCATCAATTGCAATCAAGGGAAAGTAACATTCCATATTAATGACAAAGAGCACACTGTCTATTTCCCCAAGAAGGTTGTTAAGAGCTATTGCCTGAATTCTATTGAAAATATTGAGGGCATCAAGGTTGGAGAAATATATTGTCCCATTCCACAAGAAAATTTTGAAACTATTATGATTGGGACCATTGCTATCAAGTATGAGGTAACATAATCACCTTGTGGAATACAAAGTTTTGTTTCATATAAGATTGTTTTGGTAACAAGACTTGATAAACCTTGTTAACAAAAGGATTTAACAAAATAATAATTTCATTGTGGTTATACTTGCTCACTTTTATTTTCTCCTTTCCAATCTTTGCTCTTCGTCGTGCCTAACTTAAAGGCGTTAAAGAAAAGTACTTTTTGGGAGATAACCCAAGAGTTTCCTTGAGTATTGGAAGTTATTACTTCAGTAATGACCTCTTATAATCCTTTTTGTTTGCTTTTTGTGACAAGAATGACCTCTAATGAGAGGGAAGTAAGATTTGGGGAGTTACTGTCCCGAAACAGATTTTTATCCTCCACCATAAAAATTTGTGAGGAGTCTATATAAGTCGGATTGAGCTGAACATTTACGAATAAATCCCCCAGTATGTTAGATAACTTTTGTTAGTTCAACACTTTTTGATTTGAGCAACAGAAGATTTTCTAAAAAATCAGTTTCTACCTGCTGGTCTGTTTTGACAGATTTCTGCCATTATTTGCATTTGCTCCTTATTGATTCCTTTTTGAGTTCTCTTTTGGGGAATTGAGATTTTTGAAGGAGTTGCTATAGTAGCTTGTGTTTTTAGTGAAAAGTTTTGTTCTTCCAAAGCTAAACCCGAAGGTCTATTATCTTTTGAATACACTAATGTTGCTAATGAAGATTGTGTGAAGTTTTGTATGAAGCAAAAATTTTAGGTGTAGAGAGAGAATGATGTAATGGGATGACGAATGGACAAAAGCTCAAGCTTGGGGGGGACCACCCGTGTCACCCCAAGAAATATTTAAGAGGTACAAGCGTCAAAGCTTGGGGGTGCCCAAGGCATCCCCTTCTTCATCAATAAAAATCTTAGGTCTTTCTAGACACTTCGTTTTTATTGTTTCATGCACAATTGTGTTGTTCTTGGAGCGTCTTAGTTTTTGTTTTTGGTTTTGCTTTGCTTGGTTTGTTTTTGCTCTGCTTGTTTTTCCTTTGTTGGCTTCTTTGAAAAGAGAAAACACCAAAAATATTTGTTGTTCTTCTTTGGTTTTGTGAGTTCTTTGCAGGGTTCAGCCGTCCTCAGTGGATTTTGGTTTCATGTTAATTATTCAATTCACACAAGTGAAGGGCAATAATGAAAATTAAGACAACTCGAGGTGTGGTAAGAGGCTAGTAACGAACTCTATTTTTTCATTTTTGTACATATACTCATCATTGTGAGCATGCTTAGCCTGCTTGTGTAAGGTGTATGTCATTATGGATCCTTAGTAGTTCTTGCTTGTCTATGATTAGCTCCAGCTTGCTAATAGTTTGTAGCATGTCATATGAATGTTTGCTTGCATTGTTTTGTTCATACTTTGGTATGATATTGTGGTATCCTCCTCTGACTTTTCATGTAAATCGACTTGGCACATGCTCACGCATGCATATGACTAATCAATAGTCAGTAAGCCTCGATGATTTATTTTGCCTCAGAGTTCTTGTATCACTTTCATGCCATAATTAGTCCTATTTTGTTGCAAGCATGATTATGACAGTTATTGCTCTCTCGTTTGTCGCTCCCTCCTATTGCTAGCCTTCACTTTGTAATATCCCAACATTTAGGAACCAACGAAGAGTAGATTTAGGAATATGTGCAACTGCATGCATTCATCTATAAAGAAATGTGGGTAAATTTTTTCGCCATATAAAAACTTAAAGTGATCAAAGTTTCTTTCACTCTTTAAGTTTAGGAATAGCCTTGGAGAATGATTGTTATAAACTTTGACATGATCTTTATGGATTAATGTGTTTTGGGAAAAGGAATTTGAATTCAAACTTAAGATTTGGATTTATATTTTTAAAAGGACTAATATTATGTGTGAGAATATTACTTAATCAAGAAATAATATTTAGTAACTCAAACTTTAAATAATATAATATAATTGAGTAAATGATTATTTATTTGATATATTTATTCAATGAATAAGTTACAAAATGTAACTTATGAAGATAATAAAGAAACAATATATAGTAACTAGAAACTCTATATAAGTGTAACATACCACCTCTTATGTAATATAAATAAAAACATGTTTGAGTATTGCATGCATTCATTATACTTGCACTTTGGTTTAACTAAAAGAAGAACAAATAAAACCCTAATATTTTCCTTCCTCTTTGAAATCAATTCAAATGGCTTTCGAATTTTGAAAACCTCAAAGTTTTTGGAGCCCAAATAGTATAAAGGGCCCCTTAGTGTTTTCAGATGTTTTATAAAAGTATCTTGTATTTTGAACCTATTCAAAAACAGAAAAGAAATTGAAAATACAACTAACAAACACAAAACAGAAATAGAAAACGTTTCAGCAGAAAAAAATCTCTCCCTCTCTCTCTGGACCGAGCCCACCTCTCCTCTCCTCTCTCTGTCGCCCAGTGCTTCCAGCAGCAGCAACTGCGCAACCTTTCCTGCAGCCCAGTAGCCGGCCTGATTCGGCCCGCTCCAGCCCAATACCGATTCGCCACTCCTGTCGTCGTCTTCCTCCCCGGTCGGCAAGCAGCTGCATGGCCGCAGCGATGCTATCCATCGCCGCCGCGTTGTGATGCTCGCCGCCACCCCAGGATGTGCGGATAAGAACCTCCGCGCCGTGCTCTCTCTCCCAGTACCAGTCTCATCTCCTCTCTCCTTCTCTGTCGATTTCCCCAAATGACCGAAACCCTAGCTCGGCCAGTTTCGCACGTCGCTGATGTTCTGGGCCGTCCCGAGCTCAGGGGAGTAGCCTAGGAGAAGCGTGGTGTCGCCGTCATCGTCCTTGTCAAGCCACATAAGCAGGGAAGCTCTCTCCTCACCGGAATCATCCCCGAACCACCGTCGGCTGCCGTCGTTGCCACCGTCGATTCGTCGTCGTCCGAGGTCGCCTCGCCTCCCCGGCCTGCCTACCGCGCTCCTGGTGAGCTCACGGTTCTAATGAACCCCTCCGCACTCGCCCTCTCGCTCCCTAGCTCCTTCCCGACGAGCACCACCACTCGCTGCTGCTGTTCGTCATCGATGCCGACGCTCCGACGACCAATCTTGGGCGGCGCTGCCACTAGTTGGTCCAGCGCAGTGCCCTGCGTCGAACGCGCCCTCTCTCGCTCGCACGCGCGTCCCCTATCGTCTGGCCCGTGCTTGATCTGGGAGAGCCTCCATTGCTGATGTCAGCATGACATCAGCATGAGGTCATTTTCCTTTTTCCTTTATCAATTTCTGTAATTATTTCTGTAATAAGAAATATATGACAGGTGGGCCCTGCCTGTCAGGATTTTAATCTTTTTTGTAAATGTTTTCTGAAATTAATAAAAGTCTGACATGTGGGCCCAAGTTGGAAATTATTTTAAATATTCCAAAAATGATTTAAGATGAATTAAAAATTGGAGAAATTCATAACTAATTCATTTTAAACCAAAAAAATACAAATAATATACCAAAATGTTCAAAAAAATGAAACCTATCTAACTAAGCTATAATCATACATGGTTAATCAACTTTGATGGCAAGTTTAATTAGGAGAACAAATTGAACCCCACAGGTGATTCTGATGATCCTCCTGTTCTAGGGTTTGAACCTTTCGGACCGTGTTTAAAATGACCAAGCATGTTCTAGGGTTCATTTCAACAGTGTTTAACTTGTCATATCATCCATATTGTATGAGCATTGCACATGCCATGTGTTGAATGTTGCTTTCTCTTTTCCGGTGATTGGTTCTTGTGAATAGGAACCGAAACCGAAGCTGAAGTCAACGCCACCGAAGAGCAGTACCAGTCCAACAACGGACAAGGAAAGTGAAGCCCCACTCATACATATGAATCCTATGTTTACAAAGTATTTCATTCTCGCCATATGCATTCGATTCAATAGTCTTTTATTAGTAGATAGAGTAACCCTATCTGATGCATGTTTCCCTTTGTGAACTATATTACCTGATCCACTGCTCCTAGCATAACTAGGGTTTGGCTTATGAGGATCGCTAGTGCCACAGTTTAGTCAAGCTTAGCCATGCTTAGTGTTCCGATGCTAATCATTCAGATGATGCACCGGAGATGCGAATGAATCTAGTATGGTAGGATGTGTGATGTGATCAGAGATGGATAATAAACATGCTAAGGCTTGTATGGGAGGCCACGTGGGTTGTGGTTTTTGCAGTCCCATACTTGCCATCCTTAGGACCTGATGTTCTCGCCTCTTGAACCAAGACGAGCGTACAACCACACGGGGGCCTGGAAACCCCCTCGACTCACTAACTTGCCTAGTAGATTCCATGAGTCACATAGTTCGGGCTTTCCATTCGACATACACATCTTGGTTGTTCTTGAATGGAGGTGACGGAGGTGCATTCATATTGGTAGGTAAGCGTGGCAGGGAATGGGAGATGCCCGGCATCCGTAATCTCAGACCCTGTTCACATCACTAGGGACCGACTTCGGGACTCGACCCGTTACGGCGGCATCTCCTTAGTGAGTGACTCATGGTCTCAGTGAAAGCAAGGTAAAGGTCATGGTCAACCACTCTCTGCCGGCCTTCCAAGGAAGAGGGCTAATAATTTGGCATTAAGAATAGGTTGGTACGTGTGGGTAAAGTTGTGCACCCCTGCAGGGTTATAATCTTTTCGAAAAGCCATGTCCACGGTTATGGACGACTTGGGAACGGATTCTATGATCATAGAGAACTATAACCGAACGATAAAACTTGTCAACTAATGTGAGATCCGGAGTACTTCCTTGGGGGTTGTTGAGGGGGTATTCCGGGAAGAGAGGTTTAGTTGATGATGGTACTTGGTGGATATCAAAGATGATTCTAAGAGCCAGAGTTGTAGTCTTCTTATTCCCTTTTGAAAATGATCTGACTAGACGAGTTTCTTGTCCCTCTTGATTTGAAAACAAAAGATGGCTTTATGCAAAATAACTCCACTAGCCATAAGTCTTGCGGAGTACACCCTGTACTCAGCCTTGCTCCATTGATGTTTTTCTACAGATGAAGTTACTCCAACTGAAGGTGTTTTCTACGTCGAAGTCGACGAGTAGTCGGGGTTCCCGGACAGCAGCCTAGGATCTATGGAAGGGTCGCTACTTCTGTTTATGGCCTCTTAGGCCCTTTGCTAAAGTTTGTTGTTTAGAACAACTTGTTTGCTTCCGTTGTTTGTTGTAATGATGGGTCTGTGACCCCTGTCATGTATGACTAGTTTGTAACTATATTAAGAGTTTCCCTACGTGTTTCGGAATTTAGGTTAGGCTTATATCAGATGAGGATCTGGTATTTGTCTAGCCCTGATCCCGGGTCGTGACAATAAGATTGACAAATAAATAAATAAATATACATTTCATTTAATCAATTCATCAATAAGTTACAAGATGTAACTTACAAAATTAATAAAGAATCTTTACAAGAGTAGAATTACATCCTTATTTATCTAGTACATTTTACTTACAAAATAATAAAATAAATATTACAAGGGGACTATTCTATAAAGAAAAAGAAAACCTAATCTAAATCTTGAATCTTCAAGTCATGTACCTGCAAAACAAAGAACAAACAAAAAAGAAAGAAAGTAAAGGTTAAGATATTTCTTTTATTCTCAGTAGTGACAGTGAGATGCACTGTTCCACTTTACATCATTGAGTAAATCTTTAGGGGAAAGTTTCACCAATATGAAAGAGTTAAATCTTTCATAATTCTTAAGCCATAAGTTAAATGATTCCAATCAGTAAGAGGGAAAGTTTCACCAGGCAGATAAGTAGTAAACAGATAAAAAGGTAACTTCCTTTTCCAGAGCATATCCACAAGGGTGTAGCAGACATACAAGCAGCTTACACACCTAAATGCATGGTTTGTGCTGTCAAAACAGCTGTAGCATCCCACACCAGCAAAACAGCTCAACACAGCCGTGGGCAAGCACCACAACATCTGTTCCTTGCTCATACACATCAAGCACCAGCAGCCTAGCCACAGCCAAACCAAATCAAAAACACAATCTCACACCAGATCAAGCCACACGTCACCTAATGGTGACATAAGGAGGGGGAGGATCAGGTGGACAGCAAGGCCAAGCTCACAGGAGCTAGGAGGAGCAGAGTTGATCAAGGCCAAGCACAAGCATCAGGGGAAAACAAGAACATCATCAAGAGGTGAAGGACTGGATCAGACCAGCAACACCACCAGCACATCAAGTCATCACAATCATAAATTTTGTGGTGAGTATCATAAACAACCACATGATCCGTTTATATTATCCAAGCAGAATATATGTGCTGATGCATAAGACAACCTCTCAATAATCACCCAAGTGAGGTGAATCTATCCTAGAGGTTTCATATATAAAGATCAGAACCAAACTCTATTAAAAACACCAAATTCTCAGACCAGCCTCACAGAATTGGTGATACCAAAGGCAACTTCTATATTCTATCATTTTTTCTTACAAAATCTGGGCACATCTCCAAGAAGGAGTAGCACCTCAGATTTTATAAGCCACAAACAAAACCATACACTTAACCAACTAGGATCCATGATCTAGTAAGAAGCTGATGCCTTAATCAATTTTGAAAATGACAGCAACATAGGAACTTAGTTCCTAGAGCCTCAGACCATCATCATTGGCTTGATCAAACAATAAGCTTTCCAACTTATCTATCAACATCCATCAAATTCCAGAAATGACCATAAGTATAGTCAGCAACAAAATCTACTTATGTACCATTTTAAGAAGGTTTCATAAGCATTGATCTTATCACTAAGACCATCAAATAGTCCAATCTACACAAATCATCTATCAAATCATTTCCTTGAGACCAGATACAGGGATCATATCCTATTTATCTATTTATGCTCAAAGAATCATTTGATTCTATTGAATAAAATTCAGACCAAGCATAATCTGGCAAGCCAATAATAATTAGGGAAAGGAATCATCACTGACTGGATCACTTCCAGTATCAAGATACTAACAACAGATAAACACATCAAGTCACCAGAGTACCAACCAGAGGCAATACTATGCAACCCTAGCATTCAATCTAGCATTAGCCTCAAACCAACAACAGCACCACACAATCAAAGGGGTGACTAAAAGCACTGAGGTGCAGAGCACCCAAATCCCCACTAAACATCATAACCAGACCACAGGAGCATCTTACAAGCACCAGGGATGAACCCTAGTAACGATACAAGCACAAACCAAGACTAGCCACTAGATACACACAGAGGGATTCAAGATGATAAGATGAACTAGGATCCACGGAGGCACAACTCACATGGGGTCCTCGCTGACGAATTGAAGAGGAAGCAGAATGGCCGACGTGCTCGCGGTGGCACAGGGTGCACCCAGAGGGTGCTTCAACCCACACCAGCCATGGCGGCGGCCACAGCAGCACACGAGCACCGCACACCACCATAGGAGGGTCCGTAGCGGCGGTGGCAGCACCCAACCCCAAACCCTAGGGTTCGGGAATGGGGCGAGCCTGGCCACAAGAGGGCTCCAAAATCAAATCGAAGCGGAGGAGATGAACCAGCGTAGACGCCAACCTTGCCCTGCACCATGACAGTGGCCAAGGAGGGCCACGGCGGCGGGCATCGCCAGCACCCCACGGGGTTAAGGGAGAGGGGAGATGAGAACGAGAGAGACACAGGGAGTGGGATGAGAGGGCCAGGACCCCTTCGGGGAGCCCTTTTGGTCATAACCACTTGGGATAAAATAGCCCAATAAGCCCAACAAGGCCAGCCCAATTACCCAAGGAAATTTTTAATAATTAAGAAAAGACCAAACTGCCCCTGAATTTCAATAAATTCTAGAAAATCAAATAAAAATCTAAAAATTATAAATAAAATATTTTTGGATTCACAATAATTCAATCTATCTAAATAAATTAAGAAATAAAATTTTAGGCATATAACTTTTATCAAGAATTTTATAATATATATATTCCTTATGGAATTTTATAAAATTAATGAAAGATGATAAAAATAAATAAAAATCACTTTCATTATATATTAATATTGTAGTATTTTAGAAAAATACTAAATAAATATTTAATATCAATTTTTTTGTATTTAAATGATAATTCTTAAAGGAATTATTAAATAAATAAAATGAAATAAAATAAAAGAATACAATATTCAATAAATAATAAAAATTAATATTTATAAATTCTTTATTATGAAAAAGAATTTTTATAATTTAAATAATGGGGGAGAACATACAAAAATAAATAATGCATTACATTACTTTGCATAATCATTTTGCTTCTTTAAATATTGTCCTTACCGGGCAATAATGATGTTTTGTAGACATAGAAGCTCAAGGTCCAATGCAAGCATCCGACTTCACTACCTTGCAATCACAAGGCAAGTTCATCACTTGCTCATGTCCTTTGAAGAGTCTTCATCAAAAGTATTTACAAATTGTGTGTTATCATCTATATTCCAGAGAAAGAAAATATTATATTCTCAAAATGAATAAATCTTAGGTATCATCCTAAGTGGTGATATAATGGAGCAATAGAACTTAGGTTTCTACTTGCAACAATGATGATCAGTTAGGGATTAATAGCCCATGACATCAGTGATTCTAGCGCTGTATATCACGCGTTAACCATGAGATTTGAAATGGGACGGAGGAGTCAGCTGTATCCTTTTCCTCTCGTATGGAGGCAAGATGACCTTAACGTGATGTTGTGATTCTTTGTGAGGATCCAACATATGGGTGGGAACCCTTACACCCAACACTTTTGGTGTCTAGATTATCTATGAATGGTGTTTAGGGGTATAATCCATTTAAAGGGTACTTGCCCAGGCATCACCAGGTCATAGAGTCTTCGGGAACTCATCAGGGTTTTAGCCTGCCCGAAAGGGGGCTTAATGGAGGTGAGCCGGCCCCGAAGGATCATGTAGACACATGAGGTCGCGGAGAGGGCAGTGATTAGCTTGGACCAACTACTGGTCCCCACATCATGGAATTGTGGACGGGAAAGTACGCCCGGTTGTGCAACAAGGAAGTTGATCTCTCATGGGTAAAGTAACGCACCTATGCAGAGTGTAAAAACTGTAACTTATTAATCCTTGTTCCGGGAAGGAGCTACGAACGCGGCAGGAAAGGAACTCCATGAAAGTTCTGGTCAACCTGTGAAGGCTGATGGTCATAGATTTTCATAATAAAATCAATCTTTGAAGAAAGATTTACAAAAACTGCATAGTGCCACGGACTTATAATATGAGGTGGTAGATAGAGCATCAAACTTCCCACCTTGCATATAATGAACTTGCTGGGTAACACTGTTGAAAAGAATCGTATGGGCACCTAGAGGGGGTGAATAGGTGCTACTCAATTTTTAGTTCTTTTTCAATTTAGGCTTGACACAAAGTAAATTCTCTAGATATGCAACTACGAGAATTTCCCTATATGCAAACCTAGCTACTAAGAACGTAAAGAGAGCAGCGAGGAAACCATAGTGGAGCACGCAGAGACACAGGGATTTGTTTTACCGCAGTTCCTTCCTTGTTAAGGGAAGTACATCTGTGTTGGAAGGGTGGGCGGTTCTAAGACCACCACGCCACAATAGGCCTCACCCTATTCTCTGATGGATCTTGCCACGAAAGGCCTGATCCACCTTCTCCACTATTGGTACCCTTCGAGGCGGGAACCGGTGCCTTTACAACTCTACCGAGGCACACACCCACAACTGAATTGGGGGCTCCCGAGATGACAACAAGCTGTCACAATAACAAGTTTTATCAATATAAACAAAACAAGGATCTAGGTATTTGCAAGAAATACTAGATCGGTGATTCTCCAAATGAATGGAGAGGAGATGAAGCGCTTGATTGCAGTTGTTGAAGATCGAGTCCTCCTCCTCCGATTCCCCAAGGGATGGGGCCTTTGGGTGGATCTAGGTGGAGCTCTCTTGGATGAAGGTTGTAGATCAGATCTTGACTTTTTCGAATGAACCAAGAGATCTGGTAGGAGGGGGAGGGCAGGCTTAAATACCCCTACCCATATCTGGCCGTTGAAGAAGTTTGGGGGCGGATTATCCGCCCCCCCACTAGGGGCGGATTATCCACCCTGGGGAAAAATCCGCCCCCAGGACGGAAAATCCGGGGGAAAGTCCGCCCCCCATACAAAGAGTGACGCAGGTCCAGACTTGGCGAAATTCCTTGAGGGGCGGATTATCCGCCCCCCTCAAGGGGCTGACTATCCGGCCTAGGGGAAAACTCCGCCCCCGAGCCGGAAAGTCCGGGGGAAAATCGGCCCCCATATAGAGAGCGACGCAGGTCTAGACTTGGTGAAAATCCTTGAGGGGCGGACTATCCGCCCATGCCGGAAAATTCGGCCAATTCTCCGCCCCCCCTCTGGGGGTTGCGCCCTTCTGGATATGGGGAGGGACCTACTAACGACACCTTAAACTAAATGAAAGAGGCTCCCCCTAGATGTGTGCATATTTAAAACTTTGCCTTTGAATACAAATGCACACACTAGAGAGTATGCAACTTTCATAGCAAAGACAATAAAGACAAGGTGAGTTAGGAAACAAGGTCATACCACAGGGATGTGAATATATCCAAATAAAATAATGAGATTGTCGGGCTCAAAGCACATCCCACAATATTGATGCATACACTAGATAATCCCATGATTCCATATGCCATCAGATAGACTCCATATATAAATCTAGAATTCCATGAGAGTACATCCACAATATAAATCCAGAATTCTAGAAGACCATATAGAGTAAAGCACGACAAAGTATTACATAAACCAAGAACAAATAACAAATAAGTTCACAAATAAGTCCACGCTAAAGGGGCACAAGCAAGCAAATAAACGACTGAAAGAGAGAAAAGTGCTTGCGCCCGACCCAGGCAAATCCGCGAGACCTAATAGAACTACTTCTCCCCCTTTGGCATCGAAACGCCAAAAAGGAAGAAGAGCGATGCTAACACCCCAGAAGATCATGCCTCCTCATCCTCGTCGTAGTCATCCCCGTCCCCCTCCTCTTCATCATACTCTTCATCATCGTCATCAGCTAGAGGAGTAGGAGCCCTCGGAGGTGGATGGACAGTGGCACCGGACACATGATGAAGAATGAGCTGCTGAGTGTGTGCCATCTCATGGATCCTCCGGTATTACTCATACTGGCCCTTGTGTGTATCAATGCCCATGCAAAGGATGTTCCGCAGGAACCAATTGAGCTGCTTGACCTCGCGTGCCATTGGGGGCACCGCGGAACGACGACCACTTTCCCTTGCATCAGGCATGAAGGACTCAGGAGCATAGGATGGGTGATGGGTCTTCTGAGCTTTGTTGTAGATTTTCTTGGGCCTATGAACACCATCCAAATCAGTGCCAAAGTCCTCAAGGGGCAACATATGCTTGATGAGCATCATAATGAAAGGAGCATATGGGATAGAGAGCCTGTTGATCATAGCATTTGTGATATCATGATATATGTAGTCCATGACATCCATTTTGTAACCTGTAGTTGAACCAGAATTAGTGGCACACTCGTGAGCAAATGCAAGGAGAGGAACCAGGTGTCTGTGGATCTTGTCATTGTTGCCTCCACTAGGAGATATGCTTTCCCTAAATAAGCCAACAAGGGAGGAATTCAAAGGAGAGAGTCCAGCGAAAGTACCAACAATACCATCAGATGTCAGACATGGAGCGAGCACAGTGTCCTTGGATGGCTTGATTGGAGAAATGATGAAGTGGCCAAAAGGAGTGTCACGACCATGGAAAGCATACCCAAGAACCTACCCAAAAATGCGGAAGTCCGACTGAATCATTGTTGTCCTGGTCATCCACTTCATGGTATGGTGCTCATCACCACAAATCACAAGTGTCGAGAAAAATTGCCTCACCACAGAGGAATCATAGTTGCATTGGAGAGTCATAAGGTGGTGAAGCCCCATCTTGTTAGTCACATCCAAAGCTTCAAGGAGCCTTGCCTTGGATTGGGCCTCAGTTATATTGATGGGGTGCATGGGAGAAGGTTGAGAGTAGCATACACATCATCATGAATAGCCCGAAAGTGAGCATTCCAAAACATAGAGTCCTCTGGAGGACCATCATTGTACGCCTCATCATAGTAATCAGTTTGGCGAATGGTGGCATACTGAATACTGTCCATGGCCTTGTAGTTGGGCCGCGACTGTTTGCCCTTGCGAGATGTAGTCCACTTGGTTTTCTTTGCTGCCTCTGCCATCCGTTCAGCCTCTCTTGCTGCTTTGTGAACCTCTGTTTTGTCAATAAAAGTCCCTTCTAAAGTGGGCCTAAGATAACGGGCACGGGGACGACGAGTGAAGGTCTTAGTATCTTTGGAACCACCTGTGAAAAGCATGAGAGGGATAGCATGGAGATAAGCACACACACAAGTCCAGGAGAAATGTTAGAAATAGTATAAAAACAATCCATGATCCAAGGATGTGCGTTGTGGAAATCAGAACCAAACCAGACCAGATTTTAATCTCCAGGCCGAATTATCCGGCCCTGGCAGGGGCGGATAATCCGCCCCCCGCAGAAAAATTCTGGAATGGCCCAGATTTACCATGGCAAAACAGATCTGGCACTAGGGTTGCAATACTACTGATTCTAGCAAGTAAGGGAAACACCTAGGATCTTCTACAACAAGGTTTCCACGAAAAAATGAATCTCATACAAAAGGAGAGAGATGAGGGAGTTACCCTCACTCATTGGAGGAAAATCGTGGAGGAGAAGATACCCGGAGGCGAGGTGAAGAAGATCCGGGGAGGGCCCGGAGAATCCGGTGGTCAAATCGACTCCGGGGAGGGGCAGAAGCTCCGACGGCGGCGGATAGGGGCAGAGCTAGGGTTGGGGGAGTGCTGGCTGCTCTTTTTGAGCCTGGCCTCCCCGACCCAGCCCTTAAGAGGCAGAATTTGCCCGGGGCGGATTATCCTCCCCACACTTCGGGCAGATAGTCCGCCCCCTCTGAATTTTCTGTAAATACAGATTCAGGCTGGAGCATCCTTGCAAAACCCCTCGATGGTGTATAGAGGACTTGTGTGCAAGAATAGATGGTTCAAGGAGGGAAAGAAGGCTTGGGTTTAGAGCAACAAACTGTGATGGTACTACACACCCAAAGTTGCAAGAACAAATCAAACAAAAGCCAAGGTTGGGTGTGTTTTCCATAAGAACAAGAGATATGAAAGAAAATCCAAAGAGAGCCATTAGAAACCAAATCTTCTCAAGGAAGAGAGCGGTGGCCGAAGCCACCATGTTGGAGCGCATGGCATGACACCGTGAAGATGTATCTTGAGTTCAAAACCAATGCTCATCAATAACCCACATATCACAAAATGATATTAAGGGAAATGATTTTGTCTTGCTTTCGGCATTATGGGGGAGGGTTAGCCCAATCAATTAGGACCACACTCCCCCTATGTCTATGCCCGCATCTAAACCAAATACATGAAAAAGAGTAAGTGAGTGTGCAAGGGTAGTCAAGCCAAGCTCCTTGAATCTATGATATTTAGCTCATTCCTCAAATAACAAAATCTTGCTTCATCAAGAGGCTTCGTGAAAATATCAGCAAGTTGGTTCTTAGTGCTCACAAAGGATAGTGCAATATCGCCACGAGCAACATGGTCCTGAATGAAATGGTTGCGAATCTCAATATGTTTTGTTCTTGTATGCTGCACTGGATTGTAAGCAATTTTGATAGCACTTTCATTGTCACATAAAAGAGGCACTTTGTCACAATTGACAGCATATTCCTTTAAAGATTGCCTCATCCATAATAACTGTGTACAAGGACTTGTAGCAGCAACATATTCAGCTTCGATGGTTGAGAGTGATATTCAATTCTGTTTCTTTGAAGACCAACACACTAGAGACCTGCCCAAGAATTGACATGCACCAGAAGTTGATTTTCGATCATATTTGTCACCAGCCCAATCTGAATCAGTGTAACCACATAGAGAGAAACTTGAACGTTTGGGGAATGAACCAAATATCTGAAGATTCGTTTGACCGCCACTAAGTGGCTTTCTTTAGGAGCGTCTTGGTACCTTGCACACACTCCTACACTTAACACGATATCGGGCCTACATGTGCAAAGGTAAAGGAGAGAACCGATCATGGATCGGTATACCTTTTGGTCCACGTCTTTTCCCTTGGGATTGAGCTCAGGATGACACTTTGTTTACATTGGAGTAGCAACGCCATTGAGATCCGTCATCTTGAACCTCTTGAGCATGTCTTGGATGTACTTAGCTTGATTAATAAAAGTTCCCTCTCTAAGTTGTTTGATCTCGAATCCAAGAAAGAACCTCAATTCACCCATCATAGACATCTCAAACTTGTCAGTCATGAGCTTTGAAAATTCATCGTTAAAAGCTTGGTTAGTAGATCCAAAAATAATGTCGTCTACATATAGTTGGCGTACAAAAAGCTCCCCATTAACCTTCTTAGTAAAAAGAGTGGGATCGACTTGCCCAACTTCGAATCCACGGTCTAAAAAAAGCTCTTTAAGGTGCTCATACCATGCACGTGGGGCTTGTTTAAGGCCATAGAGCGCCTTATCGAGTTTGTAGACATGGTTCAGAAATTTGGGGTCCTCAAAACCCGGGGGTTGCTTGACGTATACCAACTCATGTAGTGGACCATTAAGAAACACACTCTTAACATCCATTTGCTGTAATTTAAAATTATGATGAGCAGCATATGCAAGAAGGATACGGATGGACTCAAGGCATGCCACAGGAGCAAAAGTCTTGCCAAAATCAATTCCTTCAACTTGAGAGAATCCTTGAGCCACGAGTCTTGCTTTGTTCCTCACAACAATGCCATTTTCATCTTGTTTGTTCTTGAAAATCCACTTGTTGTCGATAACATTGCCGCATTCTTTTGGTTTCTCAACAAGCTTCCAAACTTTGTTGCGCTCGAAGTTATTTAATTCTTCATGCATTGCAACTACCCAATTGGGATCTTCAAGAGCATCAAAGACCTTCTTTGGTTCAACCATAGAAATGTGAGCCTAATGATCACAGAAGCTTGCAAGTTCTCTTCTAGTAGACACCCTTCTTCGTAGATCACCGACAACCTTGTCAAGAGTGTGACCCCTTAGCTCAAGGTTCCGATAAGCACGAGCTTTGCGACGAGCCTCAATGTTCTTATGTTTCTAGAAGGGGTTGATTCAACATTTGTATCCTTGTCGTGTCCACTACCTTGCCCTTGATCTTGATCCGAGTTGACAACAGGAGCTTGCTGCTGAACATTTTCTTCAGGGCCGGCTAATCCGCCCCTTGGTGGGTCCGGACTATACGGCATGGGAGATGTGGCTACAACTTCCTCTTCCTGAGAATGCCTGACAGAGTTGGGAGATCCAGGGCCGGATAATTCGCCCTCGGGGGCTGGAGAATCTGGCCTGGAGTCTTCTTGGCTGTTTTCTTCTTCTCCTGATCCCCTGGGACGAGTTGGAGTGCCAGGGGCGGACTGTCCGCCCCGTGGAGGGGGCGGATAGTCCGGCCTGGGACTACCATTTTGTCCAGGAGACTGATGGGCTTCAGAAAGTTATGGTGTTGGTGCAGAGTTTTCTCCAGCAGTAGGAGCTTGTTGATCTTGTGTAGATGAGGGCTCCACTTGAGTGGAGCATTGTCCTTCCCGATCCGCCACAAGGGGTTCCTCAGTGGGGCGGAAAAATCCCATGCCCATTCTTCTTATGGCATCTTGGGGTATTTCAACATCTGCATCACAAACATCAACTTGCCCCACATAGGAGCCGTTATTTTCATCGAACTCCACACTACAAGATTCTACAATAGTCCCGGTGAGCTTGTTGTAGACTCTATAAGTGTGGGATTCGGCACCGTAACCAACAAAAATACCTTCTAAAGCCTTGGACTAAAATTTAGACAAGCGGACACCTTTGATAAGAAAGAAACAGTTACACCCGAATACCCTGAAGTATGAGATGTTGGGCTTGTTACCGGTAAGTATTTCATACAGAGTCTTGTCCAAGATTTTTTGGAGGTAGAGCCGGTTAGATGAGTGACAAGCGGTGGATATGGCTTCAGCCCAAAAATTGTAAGGAGACTTAAATTCATCCAACATTGATCTTGCCATATCCATCAAAGTGCGGTTCTTCCTCTCGGCTACACCATTTTGTTGAGGGGTGTACGCAGCGGAATATTGATGTCTAATCCCCTCTTCACTTACAAAATCATTAAAGTGTAGTTCTTGAATTCGGAGCCGTTGTCACTTATTATTGCCAAGATATGAACATTGTGTTGACGTTGAACTTCATTGGCAAAGTCGATGACCGTTTGTTGAGTCTCACTCTTTAGCTTGAAGAAATAGACCCATGTATATCTTGAGTAATCATCGACAATGACCAAGCAATATTTCTTCCCACCAAGACTGGCATGAGATGGAGGACCAAATAAATCCACATGAAGTAATTCCAAGATTCTCTTTGAAGACACAATAGTCTTCCTCTTGTGGGGAGAGTCATGCATTTTGCCTTCAACACAAGCCCTGCACACACGATCTTTGGAAAAGGAGACATTGTATTTTAGACCAAGGATGTGGCCACCCTTGTGGAGACTTTGCAAAGTTCTCATGTTGACATGGGATAAATGGCGATGCCATAACCAGCCCACGTCGGTCTTTCCAAATAGGCACATCGGACCCGAAGTGGTTTTCCCGGAAAAGTCCACCACATACAGGTCATTTTCGACTACCCAACAAAAGCGATCTTTAGAGACTTGCTCCACAAAAGTACCACCAAATCATCATCAATGAAAATAGCAAAACCCATCTTGCCAAGGGCACGAACAGAAAGAAGGTTGTAACCGAGGGTCTCAACAAGCATGACGTCCACGAGAGAGATATCGTGGGCAACTATAACCTTGCCAAGACCCAATACCCGAGATTTACACTTATCGCCATAGGAGACTGTAATATTATCATGATTGGGACGCATCTCCGTGATGATCTCCTTGCTTCCAGTCATATGACTAGTGCATCCACTATCCAGCACCCATTTCGACCCACCGGAAGCATAGCCCTGCAAGAGAATTACTTCTTGGTTTTAGGTACCCATTTTTCAATGGGTCCTCTCATGTTAGCAACAAGGGTCTTTGGAACCCAAATAGACCAAGCAACATATTCATCAAAAGGACCGACATAATAAGCATAGACATCATCATAATAATCACAAAAGAGTTCATAATTTGGATTGTGAGACCCTGCAAAACCAATATTTTTTGTTTTGTATTTTGTGACATTCTTCTCAGCGGTGCTTGTCTTTGATTGAACATTCTTGGTCTTGTTCTTCTTGTTTTTCTTCTTCTTGGACTTGGTGACATACCCAAGTCCCTCTTTACCAAGATTTGACTTTTGCTTGCCAAGAACTTCATCAAGAACACCCTTATCTTTGGGAGTGATGTCCTTGACAAATTCTTCTTCCACACTATCATTCTCCTTGTGAATATATGTTGACTTGGATATGCTAGGAACATCATACTTGGCCAATCGAATTTGGAGCTGATCATGTGACTCATTGAGAATGGAGAAATCGCTTTTCAATGCCTTGTGAGCGATGTCAAGTTTCTCCAATTCCTCGGAGAGTCTATCATGAGCAGCCCCAAAGTAAATCTTTTCCTTCTTTAACTTCTTTGCTTTGGTGACTGCATTGTCACGTTCCTTAACAAGCTTAGCCACTATTTCTTCATGTGACTCCTCAATGGACTCAAGCCTCTCTTCAAGAGAAACCCGAGCCTCTTCTTCTTCTAGAGCATTTTTTAAGGATGCAATTTCCATTGCATCCTCCCTTTCAATTCTGCCCTTTTCTTCGAGGAGAGCTTCATTTTGGGCCAGCTGGTCCATAAGAGCCTCAAAACGTATTTTGTGCTCACCTTGCAAGTTAGTGAAGAAATAGTCCAACGCAATAATGTCTTCTTTAACCTTAAGACTAGTAGGATCATCCATGTCAATCATAGACTTAGGAAAAGAAGAGTTAGAAGTAGTTACCTCGGAACTTCTTGCCATGAGATAAGTAGCATTCTTGTTGATGACGTTTTCGTTCGGAGAGTCGAATAGAGATGTTGATGTAGATGTGGTGACTGTGCAGCCACCTCTTGAGAGCTATCATCCTCGTCCTCATCTTCACTTCCCGAAGAATATTCTTCTTGAGCCACTAGAACAATCTTTGGTTGCTTCTTGAAAGGAGCATTCTTATTTACAAACTGTTTCTTGCGTGGAGCCTTTGACTTGTCTTTGAAAATAAGTCTTCCTCCATTATCTTCCCTACTTTGATATGGACACTCAGCTACAAAGTGCAGCCGGTCTCCACAGTTGAAACATGTTCTTATCTTGGGACCATTTTCCTTTCTTCCATAAGCTCCACTCTTGCGTTCTAGTTTAGCTTTAGCCTTGGTCGGGTCTTTCCAAAAGTTTCTAGCATAAAGAGCCAGGTATTGTCCGTGGATCCTGTTTATATCCTCGGGACGGTCCATATCTTCTATGGCATATTCATCATGATCAATCACACTAGTGTTCAAGGCCATGTTGACCCCCTTTTGCATCCCCATAGCTCGTGCACGAGCATCTTCGGCATTCTTGGCAGCCACTTTGAAAGTGGCCATTTCTTGCATTACCTCATTGGATGTCATAAGGTGGTAGTTATGCCTACCTTGGAGACTTTTCAAATATGTGGGCTCAAATGGCATAAGATCACTGACATACTTGCGCTTGATCCATGCATCATCAACGTGAGAGGCACCATGCTTCCTGAAAGTGGTGGCTATTGCCTTGAGCCTCCTATACATGTCCTTGTGGTTTTCTCCATCTAACCTATAAAAACCTTCAACTTCATTGCTCAAAGCATCATATCTATTCCTTCTCATACTTTCATTTCCGATGAAGAGCTCGGTGAGAGCATCCCAAGCTTCCTTAGTTGTACTAAGATGCTGAATGTGTGGCATGTCTTTGTCACCCACACCAAGCTGTATCATGTGTAGAGCTGTAGCTTTGAGTTGACTATCAACAACCTCTCTTCTTGTTAGATTGTTGGGATCTCCAACATGAAGACCATTATCGATAATTTTCCACAACTCAATGGAGGAACTTCACACATGAGACTTCATCAAAAATTGCCATTGAATGAAAGTAGATGCTGAAAGTTTGGGTGGATCACCCCTATTATGTATATGTGGGTGAGGGATAGGTGGATCAGGAGAATACACATGGGAAACCTCATTGTATCCTTCCTTACCACTATCCTTTTTTAGGAGGAGCTCTTGCTAGTGCCATCACCAACCACTTCGTTATCTTTGGAATCGGTTTTACCCGTTTCCTTGGATTGCGGAGTGGTAGCCTCAGAGTTAGATGGAGTGATGTTGCGGATGTGGAGATACGCATTATGAATTGACGCATCTCTTCCATCTTAGCCTCCATTGAACTCACCAAGGTTGTTTCCAACGTCTTGAGATCTTTCATGGTGACTACCTCCAGAGCATCACTCCCATCTCCCTTGGAACCCATACTTATCTTAGGCGGTTAAGCCCGAATTAAGAGCTGGGGCTCTGATACCAATTGAAAAGGATCGTATGGGCACCTAGAGGGGGGTGAATAGGTGCTACTCAATTTTTAGTTCTTTTTCAATTTTAGGCTTGACACAAAGTAAATTCTCTAGATATGCAACTACGAGAATTTCCCTATATGCAAACCTAGCTACTAAGCACGTAAAGAGAGGAACGAGGAAACCATAGTGGATCACGTGGAGACACAGGGATTTGTTTTACCGCAGTTCTTTCCTTGTTAAGGGAAGTACATCTGCGTTGGAGGGGTGGGCGGTTCTAATACCACCACACCATAATAGGCCTCACCCTATTCTCCGATGGATCTCGCCACGAAAGGCCTGATCCACCTTCTCCACTATTGGTACCCTTCGAGGCGGGAACTGGTGCCTTTACAACTCTACCGGGGCACACATCCACAACTGAATTGGGGGATCCCGAGATGACAACAAGCTGTCACAAGAACAAGGTTTATCAATATAAACAAAACAAGGATCTAGGTATTTGCAAGAAATACTAGATCGGTGATTCTCCAAATGAATGGAGAGGAGATGAAGCGCTTGATTGCAGTTGTTGAAGATCGAGTCCTGCTCCTTTGTTTCCCCAAGGGACGGGGCCTTTGGGTGGATCTAGGTGGAGCTCTCTTGGATGAAGGTTGCAGATCAGATCTTGACTTTTTCGAATGAACCAAGAGATCTGGCAGGAGGGTGAAGGCAGGCTTAAATACCCCCTGCCCAGATCTGGCCGTTGAAGAAGTTTGGGGGCGGATTATCCGCCCCCCACTAGGGGCGGATTATCCGCCCTGGGGAAAACTCCGCCCCTAGGACGGAAAATCCAGGGGAAAGTCCGCCCCCCATACAGAGAGCGACGCATGTCCAGAATTGGTGAAATTCCTTGAGGGGCGGATTATCCGCCCCCTCAAGGGGCGGACTATCCGGCCTAGGGGAAAACTCCGCCCCCGAGCCGGAAAGTCCAGGGGAAAATCCGCCCCCCATACAGAGAGCGACGCAGGTCCAGACTTGGTGAAAATCCTCCAGGGGCGGATTATCCGCCCCCCTCCAGGGGCGGACTATCCGCCCATGCCGGAAAATCCGGCCAATTCTCCGCCCCCTCTCTAGGGGTTGCGCCCTTCTGGATATGGGGAGGGGCGGATTATCCGCCCCTGGTAGGGGCGGATTATCCGCCCCCAAAAGTAGTTCCCTTTTCCTTTTTCAATGTAAAGATCTGCAACACTTCAACACACATTAAATAATCCTTGATATTGTTATCTAACACACAAAACACTAGGGATTATGAAATGTTCTTTTAGATGTGACTCACCCTTTCCTTTGAATCCTTGCTTAGACTCTGAGGATCCCGAAGAGACTCCAACGTATGCAACTGAGAGCCAAGAGGAGGTCTTCTATGAAGAGCCCAATTTGTATGGAGCCGTAGAAGGGGAGGACTACGATATCGTCTACGGAGGAGAGTACCAAGAGTCATAATAATTACTATAGTTCTTGGAGCCACTTGAGACGAGCAACATGAACAATATATAGCAATAAGTTGTTGAGCTCAATTTGGAGTTTACGTTTTCACTTTGAAACTTCCGCTAAAACACTTATATTTTGGTTTGTAAGTTGAATCTTTTGGAAGTCTTGAACTTCTAGTATTGTAATAATAATAATAACATGTGTATGTTTGTAATATGGACCCGCAATGTTTCTGTTGTACCACTCTGAGGGATGTGATATTTACGAAATGGTGTTCTGTGGATGTCATATCAAGAACTATAGTGTACTACACATGCAGTGGTATGCTGGGTCACCGCACACTTGCACTGAGTATGTGCTCCACCTGTGCTTCCAACTCCTCAAAACCAATATTGCCAGCTGTGTCCACCATACCTATACATTAGCATTATTTGCTACTTCAGTGCATATTCTATATGCCGTGTTTTCTTCTAAAATAAAATGTTTGTCTGTTTTGAGAAAGTTAGTTAGTAAAGCTCTCACGAACTTGATGGCACACTTTATTCCTTGCGCTTAATAATCTTGAACCATTGTGACTAGTCCATGAAAGTTATATGCTTGCTTATTATATGCTGGGAGTCAGCAGAACCGTGTTGTCATGGGGAACGCTTTCAACACTTTTTTGGATAATTCTATCTAGTTGATACTTTGCTCTTTTGTTTACGGATGTCGATGATGTGAAATAAAAGGGGAAGTTGTGAGTTCATGGAGTTTATACATAGTGTTAGAGAAACGCCTGGGCCGCTAGCCTAAGCCATGCCTAATCATGGTGGAAACTTGCAGCATCACCATATTGAGCATCTATTAAGCATCCTCAATAAAAACCTATGCATATGGTAAATAAAAAAGATTTCTGAGATGCTCATTGTCTGCTTGTCTTGTCATTTTGGTTATGGGAAAGCTCCTGTACCATATGCAAGGGGTAACCCGTTGGCGGTTCTCAATGGTATGCATGTATTTACAATGACAAGAACTTTCAGGTGACCAAAGTTGAGTAGCATGCGGAGCGGCCCTCGTACTCAAGGGACTTGGGATTTTCAGCCTATGGTCTGTCAAGCATATGATTCAGAGTGGACCTCACTTTCACCTTAACCACACGAAGATGCCTATGATAGGGGCAATGAGAGCTCAAAGCTAACGAGTACCTTCCTTTCAGCATTAGGAAGCCTTTCAAACCTTCACAAAACAGTTTCCATAATTTTGTTGAGTTACCACTTATTCTATGAGCACCTTCTTGAGAGCATAGTTGTCATTCTTGTGTTTGTTCCAAAACTTGGTTAATTATGTCATGACTTTGATGCTTGTATCTCTGATATTTTTACCTCTAGTCTTCATGTGAACTTCAGAGGTGCCTTGGCATTTATATTGTGCTCTTCAAACAAAGGCAAGCGAGATACCACTCTATCATACCTTATTATGAGCATTGCAATGTTGCTTATGTTTATGTTTCATGCTATTTATTTTTATTGAGTTGGTTCCTCTTCATAGCTTGCAATGACTATTGAGTAGACTTAGTTGCATACTCCTTATTATTAATTGTCTAAGCATATACTCCCGTGCTGAGAATATTTACATCATATGAAGAAAAGTGTTCGTGAAAGTTCTTTTATCGCACTCAGTTTTCAACTGAATTGCTTGAGGACAAGCAATAAGCTAAGCTTGGGGGGAGTTGATACGTCCAAAATGTATCTACTTTCTCGAGCACTTTGCTATTGTTTTTTCTCTGAACTTGTGTGATTTGGATACAACTAACACGGACTGACGCTGTTTTCAGCAGAATTACCTTGGTGACTTGTTTTTGTGCAGAAAATCAACTATCAGGAAAAATTCCGGAAAATATGCCAAAAACTATTTTTCACCAGAAGATCCACGGAGCCAGAAGGGGAGACAGAGAGGAGGCATGGGGGGCCCAGACCCACCCCAGGCACGGGCCCACCTAACCCCGCACCTGGAGGGGGTTTGTACACCCCAGGCAGCTCCTCGGCCTCCCTCCGCGCCTATAAGTTGTCTTCTACCTAAAAACTTAGGGGGGTTTGATAGTTTTCCAGAAAGAGTTCCGCTCCGCTGCCACCACCAGAAACCAAGATTCGGATCCAGAAACTCCGTTCTGGCACCCTGCTAGGACGGGGAATTTGGAGAGGATCATCGCCATCGTCATCACCAACGCATCTCCATCAACCATCGATGTTTCCCTCACCCATGACTGAGTAATCCCCCGCTGTAGGCTTGGGGATGGTAGGGATTGGATGAGTTCTATCATGTAATCGAATAAGATATGTTAGGGCATAGTGCCTAGTATCTATATTAGTCCTATTTGACTTTGCTGCAACTTGTTGTGCTTAATGCTTGTCACTAGGGCACGAGTCCCATGATCTCAGATCTGAACTTATTATTGAATCATTACGATAGTATTGTTTGTGATCTTATCTGCAAGTTGTGTACACATATCATTGTCCGGATCCAAAGGCCCCAAAGTGACAATAATTGGGACAACCGTAGGGGATGGCTGTGGTGTGAGGATCACATGTGTTCACGTAGTGTTAATGCTTTGCTCCGGTGCTCTATTAAAAGGAGCACCTTAATTGCTAGTAGTTCCCTAGAGGCCCCGCTGCCACGGGCTGGCTGGACAGAATATGTTGTGCAAGTTCTCATTGCGAGCATGTATGACTATATTTGGAGCACAAGCTGTAACATCCCAAAAATATTAAACTAGAATCATCAAACTCTAATCATCAAAATTAGGGTTAACAAAAACTTTTCTAAATAAAAATATGAAAGCATGCATATGTGTAAGCATGACAATTTGGATTCTTTTGAATTACCTTGCTTGTATGTTTATTTGCTTGTAAAATGATTCTTAGGTGAAATGAACATCATCTAAACAATCCCCACACTTTTCCCAAAGACAAATAAATCAAAACAAACAAAATAAAGGAATGGTCACTTTTGCCAAATTAACTCCCATGCCTACTTTGGCTGTCTCTAACTTTCAGAACTTAACAGAAACTTGTTTGGATCTTTGCACCCCTTGATAGTACTCATAACAAAGTATCAAGGACCACCTTGTGATCATCCAGAAACATTCAAATGCATAGTTTAAATGACAGTTCAAAATTAAATCTATATCATATGGGAAGATCCCACTTTTTCAAAAACCACTCAAACAAGCTAAACTTTCAAAACCCAAGCATCTACAGACTCACCAGCACATGCCTAGCACAGCCACCAAAAATCTTTTCAAAATTCAGAACTTGAATTCATGCGGCCATTTCATCAAACACCTTGCTGATTCAAATCAAACAAAATCAAATCACTATAGTGAGAAGTGATTCTGGCCTAACTTGTTCCCTCTGTGGACACCACTAGCCTTAGTAGATCATCTAACAACCTAAACTAATCCCTAACACCATTGTAAGCTAGCCATTGTCATCAATGGTGAGCAGGCCGAGTGCACCCTTGCCACCCACATGTCGACAGCAATCTAGGAGAAGCACCAAGCCTAGCCAGCATGTCTGGGAGGTAGCCCATGCCTCACCGCCCCCTCTCGACCAGCCCTGCCTCGTAGACAATGCCCAGAACCGCCAGGAACGCCGCGCCCATGCCGCTGTCGACCATGCTGACGTGCGCCGCAGAGCACGCATCGTTCCCACGCAACCCGACCACCTCGAGCCCTCTCCGCCTGCCAACATGCTCCCCACCATCCTAGGAACACGCCAGACATGCCCATTTCACCGCCCGTGCCCCGTAGCCACCGCTCGCCGTCGAAGACGCCGCCTCTGCCACGCAGAACGTCGAGCGTTCCAGACCGTTTGCCACCGCCCCTACACACACATTAAATCCATAGAGCATCGCCAGGAGACCACCGATCGATTGCCACCCTCGGCCATGCCTCTAGCTGCCCGTAGCCATGTCGCCACCGTCGCCTGCCAATCCCGTTCGGTCTCACCGTCGAGACTATAAATAGAGGTCTCCCCCGCTTAAACTATTCACACCATCTCACTCCCCTCTCCTCATGATCGTTCCACCCCGTTCCCGGAGCAAGGCGAGCAGCGCATCGCCGGAATTTGGCCGGAGCCCGCCGCTGTTGGAGCAGAAGGGAGCCAGCGGTTGGAGCCGCCCCAGGATAAGCCGCCGGTACCAGGAGGTTCGCCGTCGTCGACTTCGTCGTTCGCCCGCCTCGCCGACCCTCGCCTAAGCCCCGGTGAGCCCCCGACGACCCCCACCTGTCGCGTTAGGGTTCTGTCTCGCCGGCGCTGCCCGTCGTGGATGATGAACCAGAGCCGTCGGATTAGAACTAGATCCAACGCACCACGTTGCCCTGTACCGCTTCGCACCCCCCCCGTCTCACTAACGCGTGGGGACAGAAACTTAACCAGCCCGCGTAAGCGCTGTGCGTAGCAGGCCGGCCCACTAGCAGTTCTCGCGCAGCCCAGTCGTTTGAATTTGGATTTTTCCATTTTCATTCAAACACAGTTCTGTACCTAGTTTCAAAAATCAACCCAGCTCGATTAAATGAACAAAATTGAATGAAACCAATTTTGTTAGAAAGTTTTGAAATGTTTAATCCAAGCCCGTTGGATTCAAATCATTTGAATCTATAGATCAACCTTAGTAAAAATAACAAGGCAGAACCTTTTCTGCATTCAAACATTTTTCAAAATTAGACCATAATAGCTTTTGAGTTGATTCCAACTCTTAAAAATCACATTTGATCATACCTTTCAGAATATATAAAAATATATGGGTTTACTTACATAAATAATGTTCAAGTAATAAAAGAATGCCACATAGGCATTTCTAGTCATTTATTTTTATTTAAAATAAAAGGTTAAATCTTATTAAATTGTGACACCACTTTAAATCACATTCCCATGTACTGAAATGTGTGGTGATGACATGTGTCAACATGATCCCATGTTTGGTTTGGAGAATATTAAATCTTAAGTAGTTTTTCAATTAGTAGAAATTACTTTTCTAAAAATAAAAGAAATTAAACCAAGCCTTAATCTTGTAATGTTAGTGATGATGCTAGATCATCTATAGGACCCTTTTGTGTGATGATTGAAAATAGTTAAGTATTGTTTGGTGATTGTGTACCTCGTATTTATTTATAGACGCTAGTACCGACCAATGATACGAGGAAGAAGGAGGATACTACGAAGAAGAAGCCGAGGAGAACTTCAACCATTGCTCTGCACAAGCCAAGCTTATACTGACACTAATGCAAGCCAATACTTGCAAGATACTTTACCTATGCAAGCTAACACTTGCAATTATGAGAGTTAAATAACCTATGCAATGCACTGAGCATGCTTGGTTAGACACATTTGATGATACCCAATCGTAGTTTTGCTTGTAAGCTTTATACTTTATTTCTTTATCAAAGCTAGTACTTAGAGCTTACTTCAGTAATTATAGATACTAGAAAGATAATGGAAGGTTGCATAAAGAGCATAAAACTTGGCCTAAGCTAGATAATCTTTATGTCATCCTAAGGCATGAGATTGAACTTAGTTAAACTCCACTAGTTACAACCCATCATTAGTACTTACCCCCACTTGTAGATGCTAGTGCTAAGCATAAAACTTGATCAACTTTAGATGGGAATACTTGGTGGAAAAATGGTTATGAAAACCTTGGAATGATGGATCATTCTATTGAGATGTTTTGACATGTGTTTCCAAACACCAGATGATTTTGGTGATGAAAATGTTGAGGCATGAGCCTTAGACCTTTATAAAACTGATGGTTGTCTGGATGCGATACCATTCCAATTTTACCGTACAACCACAATACCCAAGAATTGGGTAGGGCTTGAATGGAAACTTATATACCTTAGTATTGGTTCCCTCACGGCCAATGTCTGAGCTGAGGCTACCTTGTGAAGATTGTCCACCTATGCAGTACCCAAGATGACAGTTGGTCATGGTTGGGAGGCCAAACTCATAGGAGAGGTGCTTATACTAGGGTGTGTAATTGAAAGGTTAGGATTGATTATCCGCATACTGAGTATGGTGAATTCAGGATTTGTTCCTAACGGTTGTATCGAATGTTGTGGTGAAAGTGTACAATCTCTGTAGAGTGTCAAACTATTCGAATAGCCGCGTCCGCGGTTATGGACAGTTGGAGTGGCCATACTGTTCCCCTGTCAGATGTTTTCAAAATAACTTGTGAAAGAATTGAGATTTTGACTTGACCACAACAGAGTTGTGATATGAAATACGAGTTCCCACTTAGGTGTTATAAAAGTTCAACTAGCTTTCTTCATTTCTAAACTTAGTAGATGTAAATCTGGCTTTTTGCAAAACAACCCTAGAGCTTAGTGTCCTACTACCAAAAACCCCCTTCACTTGTTAGTATTAGTTTGCGAGTACTTAAAGAGTACTCATGGCTTTGTCCCTGGCTATTCCCATGGCCAGACTATGAAGAGGAGTACCTGGAGGATGGACCCCAGGAAGGTTACGACAACTAGGATCATCTCCCATCGTCAGCATTGCCTGTGACCCCGAAGATGG
Source organism: Avena sativa (assembly GCA_916181665.1). NCBI lineage: Eukaryota > Viridiplantae > Streptophyta > Magnoliopsida > Poales > Poaceae > Avena > Avena sativa. The sequence continues at coordinate 229,529,426 of OV702296.1, forward strand.
AGCTTCGCCTATGCTACCGTTATTATTACGTATTTCGCTGCTTGAGTTGTATTAAGAACTGGATCATGAGATCCTTATTTGTGTAAGACCTTATGTATGGTTTGTAATCGATGATGTACTATGGTATCCAATTCTGTTATGTCTCGCAAAAATGGTAATCCTGGGATTGCGAGGTATGGCATAACAGGTATCTGGGATTAAAAATCTGGGTGTTGACAAGTTGGTATCAGAGCCATCCTGACCATAGGAGACCCTAGTTAGACTGGACATTTGAATCAAAAACTTAGTTTCAAAACCAAAGGAAGCAAATATTTACAAAAACTTATTCCCATTCTTATCACCTTGATTCTTTCATAAAAATGCATGTTCCTCAAAAACTTTTGCAAAATACATAAAATTTGACACACTTAATCACTCTACTAACTTACTCACCCTATATTCTTATAGATGGACATGAAGTAAATCAAGTTTTACCAGTTGGGAAATGGCGGAGACCTTATCTTTGGACCAGCTTTCGGAACTTCTGGAGCATCCGCACCCCGAGTTCTTTGGAGCTCAGCTCAATGATCAAGGAGGAGAACATCTGCAGTGGCTAATTGTTGCAAGTCTCCAAGGAAACATTGAACCTCCCACTGATAAGGGAATTCAGTTTACCTTAAGAGAGAACAACTGGCTCGATGGACTCGCCAGAGCCATGCAGGAAGCTCTTGCCCGTCTGTGTGGGCAGAGTATCAACCAGATCAAGGGTACCCGCTTTGTGTTTTTCCCAAGGCGTGATGCTAATGGACATCCACTGGAAGCCCCATATCACCACGAGCTGAAGACCCAATTGGACCACCTTAGCTTCATGATGTAAGATCGTCAGCAGGAGTTGGATAATTGTTGTGACTACTCCAACCACAAGTCCGCCATCATCAAGACGAAGGATCAGACCATCGCCCTGCTAGCAAAGGATCGCAAGTCTCATCGCCGTCAGCTCGATAAGAAGGAGCGCATCATTGCCCGTCTTCGCCACCGTATCTCGTCTTTGGAGGAGACCATCCACGAGAGAGACATGCAGTTGGAGGAAAGGGAGAATGCCGGAGAGGATCTTTGTGGAGACCCCTACTCCTATCTCAGCGATGATGATGATTTTCTGGAGGATCAGGCTATGGAATTCTTCACCGATGAGGAGGATTTCGCCTTCATCAATGACGATGAGGAGGATGAGGATGACGACTACACCGACTCCAAGGAGTAGTAGCACTTGCACTAGCGTAGCGAGTAGTATTCGGTCCCACTGTATCGTAGTTTCCAGAATGGTTCTTAAAACCATCTGTTTTTCTTGTTTTCTGGTGTGTGTTTGTATCATGTGCTATGAATGAATGAAAAGCAAGTTGCTAGAAAAATATGAGTCAAACTTTAAAAACTTTTAAAAGCCCTGAACCTTAGAAATTTCCCTCTTTTCTCATGATCTATCTCAATCTTCAGATGCCTCGCGGAGGAAGTGGTTGATCCCCGGACCCGATGTTGTAGATCCTGCAAATGTTGGTTTCTGACCGCGAAGCTGAAAGAGCGGAACGTCAAGCCAACCTAGCCACCCTTCAATAGATAGCCCAGCTAGCCCACAACAACCAAGGCCATGGAAATCAGGACAACCATGGATCTAAGCTCAAGTATTTCCAGAACACCAACCCACCTGTTTTCACTAAGTCAGAAGAGCCCCTAGATGCCGATGATTGGCTGCAAACCATGGAAAACAATCTGGAAGTCGCTGGAGTGGAAGCTAATGAGAAAGTTCTGTTTGCCACCCACTATCTAGCCGGAGATGCCAGAGCATGGTGGAACAGCGTTCGTGCAATGACCGGAGGACAGATGATGACCTGGGAGGAATTCAAGGTCAAGTTCAGCAGAACCCATGTGCCACCAGGTTTGATCAAGAGAATGAGAGATGAGTTCACAGAACTGAAGCAAGGACGGATGACTGTAGTAGAATACCGTGACAAATTCTTGTCATTAGCTAGGTATGCCCCGGATGAGATCGACACCGAAGCCAAGAAGAAAGAGAGATTCCTGAATGGTCTGCACGACGAGATGCAGACGATGTTAGTCAATATCCCTTTTGCTGATATTGAAGCCCTTGTCGACTCTGCCATGCAGATGGAAGGAAAGATCAATGAAGCCAATGAGAACCGCAAGCGTCGCATGATGCATCAGCCAGGAACCCATCAGACCCCAAAGTATCGCCCCAACCCATCTCCGGGATTTGCCCCGAGAACCAACAGACCCCCGATGAACCGTACGACCTATCCCAACCGTGGAAACCCTAGGCCCGGAGGAAATCACAACAACCCCGGCAACTCTAACAATTTCAACCGTGCACCACCCAAGTTCAACAACAACAATGCTACCGCCAACACCAACACTGCCCCGAGGACTGGAAGCAACGTTGTGTCTGCTGCAGCATAGGACAAGTCGCAAGTGACTTGTTATGACTGTGGAAATAAGGGTCACTACTCCAACGAGTGCCCCAACAATAAAAATGCCGCAGCCCCCAATGCCAATGCCCCAGCTCAATAACAGCGTCGTGTTCAGCCTGGAAGAAGGTTTGCCCCAGGAAATTCGCTCAACCGCAACGGTCGTCTTTTTCTCATGCATGCTGAAGAAGCTCAGGAAGCGCCAGACGTCGTGCTGGGTATGTTTTCTGTTAATTCAGTACTTGCAAGAGTGTTGTTTGATTCGGGTGCATCGCATTCATTTGTCACCGAATAATTTGCCTGCACTAGTAAGATTCAACCAACCAAACTGAAGCATGTTATGATTTTTCAAATTCCCGGTTCAACCACCAAGGCTAGGCAAATTTGCAAAGCCGTCCCTATCCGAATCCATGGCATAGATTTTTATGCTAACCTGATAGTACTTAGAACTAAAGGTTTGGAAGTAGTACTAGGAATGGATTGGATGTCCAAATATAAAGGATTGATTGACTGTGCCAAGAAAGCCATCACCATGACCAGTACAGCTGGAATATCAGTAGAGCATATATCTGAAACCTTACCTCGTCAATTCAAGTGCAACAAGAGTATAGCCCAACCTACCATTGACCAAGTCCGGATAGTCTGTGAATACCCCGATGTATTTCCAGATGTTTTGCCCAGTATGCCCCCAGATCGGGATATCGAGTTTATCATTGAACTAATCCCCAGAATAGGACCCATAGCCCAGAGACCCTATAGTATGAACCTGTCTGAACTAGCAGAGCTGAAGAAACAACTCGATTGCATGTTGGAAATTGGATTAATTCAACCAAGTGCGTAACCATGGAGATCACCTGTATTATTTGTGGACAAGAAGGATGGAGGTAACCATTTGTGTACGGATTATCGGAAGTTGAATGATGTCACCATCAAGAACAAGTACCCCTTGCCCAAGATAGAAGATTTGTTTGATCAGTTGACCGGTGCCAAAGTGTTTTCTAAGATTGATCTTAGAACTGGCTATCATCAACTCAAGATTCGTGCAGAGGATATCCCCAAGACTGCCTTTACCACCAGATATGGATTATACGAGTATACTGTCATGTCTTTTGGATTGACCAATGCCCCCGCTTATTTCATGAATCTCATGAATAAGATTTTTATGGAATTCCTGGATAAGTTTGTCGTTGTTTTCATCGACGACATTCTGATTTATTCCAAATCGGAAGAAGAACATGAGCTACACCTAAGGACCATTCTTGGAACCGTTAGAGAGCATCAGTTGTATGCCAAGTTTAGCAAATGTGAATTCTGGTTATAGGAGGTAGGATTCCTCGGTCACATTGTATCAGCCGGAGGAATTGCCGTTGACCCTGCAAAGGTGAAAGATGTCGAAGATTGGCAAGCCCCAAACACTCAAACCCAAGTTCATGCATTTCTCGGATTGTCGGGATACTACCGCAAGTTCGTAGAAGGATTCTCGAGTATCGCCAGACCCATGACTCAATTGCTGAAGAAGGACAAGAAGTTTGAATGGACCGACAAATGTGAAGCGAGTTTTCAAGAACTCAAGAGGAGATTGATTTCAGCCCTAATCTTAATCATGCCGGATGTCACGAAGCCCTTCGACGTGTATTGTGACGCATCCATGATCGGTCTCGGATGTGTGCTAATGCAAGAAGGAAAAGTTATCTCTTATATATCCCGACAATTGAAACAACATGAGCAAAATTACCCAACCCATGACCTCGAACTCGCAGCCATAGTTCTAGCCCTGAAGACATGGAGGGGAAACCGTTGTGAGATTTATTCGGATCACAAGAGACTAAAGTATATATTCACTCAGAATGAGCTGAATATGAGGCAGAGAAGATGGATTGAGCTAATCAAGGATTACGATCTGGACATTCACTATCACCCCGGTAAAGCCAACGTGGTAGCAGATGCCCTTAGCAGATTGTCGTGCCGCTTGAACTCGATGATTTTGAAGGAACAACCAAGCTTGCACAAAGAGATGGAAGATTTTCGAATGGAATTAGTAAGTGAAGGATTTTTGGCTAGCATAGAACTTCAACCCAATTTGATCAGCCAGATCAAAGAGGCGCAGAAAGGAAATGCTAGTATCGACGGAATCAAGCGTCGTATCGGTACAGGCAAAGTACCTGGATTCACTGAAGACGAAGAAGGAGTTCTGTGGTACAAAGGACACCTTTGTGTACCAGCAGATTCTGAGTTGAAAGAAGTTATTTTGAAGGAAGCTCATGATACTCTTTATTCTATCCACCCGGAGGAACTAAGATGTATCAAGATTTGAAAGAGCAATTTTGGTGGCATAAGATGAAGAGAGAAATTGGAAGCTATATCGCCAAGTGTGATATATGTGAGTGAGTCAAGGTAGGACATCAAAGACCGCTGGATTGTTGCAACCATTGCAGATTCCGGAATGGAAATGGGATTCATTTGGAATGGACTTTATCACCGGATTGCCTACTTCTAGTAGGGGAAATGACTCTATCTGGGTCATAGTGGACCGATTGTCCAAAGTCGCCCATTTCTTACCCGTCAAGACCACGTATCAGAGTTCGAAGCTAGCGGAGTTATACATCGCTAGAATCGTCAGTTTGCATGGAGTCCCCAAGAACATCGTATCGGATCGACGAACTCAGTTTACCTCGAGATTCTAGAAGAAAGTCCAAGAAGGTTTAGGAACCCTCCTAGATTTCAGCACCGCGTATCACCCTCAGACCGATGGACAAACAGAGCGAGTAAATCAAATACTCGAAGATATGCTGAGAGCATGTGTGTTAGAGTATGGATCTAAATGGGAAGACTGTCTGCCATTCGCAGAATTTTCATACAACAACAGTTACCAAGCTAGTTTGCAAATGGCCCCATTTGAATTCATGTACGGAAGGAAGTGTCGCACCCCTTTGAATTGGTCGGAAGTAGGAGAGAGTCAAATTTTCGGACCCGATATCCTACGAGAAGCAGAAGAGAAGGTTCACAAGATTCGTGAGCACCTCAAGACCGCCCAGTCCCGACAGAAGAGTTACGCCGACAAGAGACGTCGAGACCTCGCCTTCAACATAGGAGATTTTGTATATCTCAAAGTGTCGCCATTGAAGGGAATGCAGCGTTTCCAACTCAAAGGCAAGTTAGACCCCAGATATATCGGACCCCTCAAGATTCTGAACCGTCGAGGAGAAGTGCCGTATCAATTGGAACTACCCGAAGAGATGTCAGCCATGCACAATGTGTTCCATATCTCATTACTTCGCAAGTGTCTCGAAGTTCTAGAGAAGACCGAAGTGTTCAAGAATATCGATCATCGGACCATAGAGATCAACGATGACTTGACCTATCCCGAAGTACCCATCCGTATTTTGGAATAAGATTTCCGAACTACCAGAACCCGAAGCATCAAGTTTCTCAAGATTCAGTGGAGCAACCACACGGAACAGGAAGCTACCTGGGAGCGCGAAGATCACATCAGGACGGAGTTTCCCGATCTCTTCAAATCCTAGGTAATCTTTTCGTCCTTTTTCAAATATCGGGACGAGATATTGTTTAAGGGGGGAAGGTTTGTAACATCCCAAAAATATTAAACTAGAATCATCAAACTCTAATCATCAAAATTAGGGTTAACAAAAACTTTTCTAAATAAAAATATGAAAGCCAGCACATGCCAAACACACCCACCAAAAATCTTTTCAAAATTCAAAACTTGAATTCATGCGGCCATTTCATCAAACACCTTGCTGATTCAAATCAAACAAAATCAAAACACTATATGAGCAGTGATTCTGGCCTAACTTGTTCCCTCTCTGGACACCACTAGCCTTAGTAGATCATCTAACAACCTAAACTAATCTCTAGCACCACTGTAAGCTAGCCATTGTCATCAATGGTGAGCAGGCCGAGTGCACCCTTGCCACCCACATGTCGACAGCAAGCTAGGAGAAGCACCAAGCCTAGCCAGCATGTCTGGGAGGTAGCCCATGCCTCACCACCCCCTCTCGACCAGCCCTGCCTCGCAGAAAATGCCCAGAACCGCCCGGAACACCGAGCGCGTGCCGCTGTCGACCATGCCGACGTGCACCGCAGAGCACGCACCGTTCCCACGTAACCCGACCACCGCGAGCCCTCGACGCCCTCCAACATGCTCCCCACCGTCCCAGGAACACGCCAGACATGCCCATTTCACCGCCCGTGCCCCGTAGCCACCGCTCGCCGTCGAAGACGCCGCCTCTGCCGCGCAGAACGTCGAGCGTTCCAGACCGTTTGCCACCGCCCCTACACACGCATTAAAGCCATAGAGCATCGCCAGGAGACCACCGATCGATCGCCACCTCGGCCATGCCTCTAGCTGCCCGTAGCCATGTCGCCACCGTCGCCTTCCTATCCCGTTCGGTCTCACCGTCGAGACTATAAATAGAGGCCTCCCCCGCTCAAACTATTCACACCATCTCACTCCCCTCTCCTCACTGATTGTTCCACCCCGTTCCCGGAGCAAGGCGAGCAGCGCATCGCCGGAATTTGGCCGGAGCCCGCCGCTGCTGGAGCAGAAGGGAGCCAGCGATTGGAGATGCCCCAGGAGAAGCCGCCGGTACCACGAGGTTCGCCGTCGTCGACTTCGTCGTTCGCCCGCCTCGCTGACCCTCGCCTGATCCCCGGTGAGCCCTCGGCAACCACCACCTGCCGCGTTAGGGTTCTGTCTCGCCGGCGCTGCCCGACGTGGACGATGAACCAGAGCCGTCGGATTAGAACTAGATCCAACGCACCACGTTGCCCCGTACCTCTTCGCACCCCCCGTCTCACTGACACGTGGGGACAGCAACTTAACCAGCCCGCGTAAGCGCTGTGCATAGCAGGCCGGCCCACTCGATTCAAAAATCAACCCAGCTCGATTCAGTGAACCAAATTGAATGAAACCAATTTTGTTAGAAAGGTTTTGAAATGCTTAATCCAAGCCCCTTGGATTCAAATAATTTGAATCTATAGATCAACCTTAGTAAAAATAACAAGGCAGAACCTTTTCTGCATTCAAACATTTTTCAAATTTAAACCATAATAGCTTTTGAGTTCATTCTAACTCTCAAAAATCACATTTGATCATACCTTTCAGAATATATAAAAATATATGGGTTTACTTACATAAATAATGTTCAAGTAATAAAAGAATGCCACATAGGCATTTCTAGTCATTTATTTTTATTTAAAATAAAAGGTTAAATCTTATTAAATTGTGACACCACTTTAAATCACATTCCATGTACTGAAATGTGTGGTGATTACATGTGTCAACATGATCCCATGTTTGGTTTGGAGAATATTAAATCTTAAGTAGTTTTTCAATTAGTAGAAATTACTTTTCTAAAAATAAAAGAAATTAAACCAAGCCTTAATCTTGTAATGTTAGTGATGATGCTAGATCATCTATAGGACCCTTTTGTGTGATGATTGAAAATAGTTAAGTATTGTTTCGTGATTGTGTACCTCGTATTTATTTATAGACGCTAGTACCGACCAATGATATGAGGAAGACGGAGGATACTACGAAGAAGAAGCCGAGGAGAACTTCAACCACTGCTCTGCACAAGGCAAGCTTATACTAACACTGATGCAAGCCAATACTTGCAAGATACTTTACCTATGCAAGCTAACACTTGCAATTATGAGAGTTAAATAACCTATGCAATGCACTGAGCATGCTTGGTTAGACACATTTGATGATACCCAATCCTAGTTTTGCTTGCAAGCTTTATACTTTATTTCTTTATCAAAGCTAGTACTTAGAGCTTACTTCAGTGAATTGTAGATACTAGAAATATAATGGAAGGTTGTATAAAGAGCATAAAACTTGGCCTAAGCTAGATAATCTTTATGTCATCCTAAGGCATGAGATTGAACTTAGTTAAACTCCACTAGTTACCACCCATCATTAGTACTTACCCCCACTTGTAGGTGCTAGTGCTAAGCATAAAACTTGATCAACTTTAGATGGGAATACTTGGTGGAAAAATGGTTATGAAAACCTTTGAATGATGGATCATTCTATTGAGATGTTTTGACATGTGTTTCCGAACACCAGATGATTTTGGTGAGAAAATATTGAGGCATGAGCCTTAGCCCTTTATAAAACTGATGGTTGTCTGGATGCGATACCATTCCAATTTTACCGTACAACCACAATACCCGAGAATTGGGTAGGGCTTGACTGGAAACTTATATATCTTAGTATTGGTTCCCTCACGGCCAAGGTCTGAGATGAGGCTACCTTGTGAAGATTGTCCACCTGTGCAGTACCCAAGATGACAGTTGGTCATGGTTGGTAGGCCAAACTCATAGGAGAGGTTCTTATACTAGGGCGTGTAATTGAAAGGTTAGGATTGATTATCCGCATACTGAGTATGGTGAATTCAGGATTTGTTCCTCATGGATGTATCGAATGTTGTGGTGAAAGTGTACAATCTCTGCAAAGTGTCAAACTATTCGAATAGCCGCGTCCGTGGTTATGGGCAGTTGGAGTGGCCATACTGTTCCCCCGTCAGATGTTTTCAAAATAACTTGTGAAATGAATTGAGATTTTGACTTGACCACAACAGAGTTGTGATATGAAATACGAGTTCCCACTTAGGTGTTATAAAACTTCAACTAGCTTTCTTCGTTTCTAAACTTAGTAGATGTAAATCTGGCTTTTTGCAAAACAACCCTAGAGCTTAGTGTCCTACTACCAAAAACCCCCTTCACTTGTTAGTATTAGTTTGCGAGTACTTAAAGAGTACTCATGGCTTTGTCCCTTCCTATTCCCGTGGCCAGACTATGAAGAGGAGTACCTGGAGGATGGACCGCAGGAAGGTTACGACAACTAGGATCATCTCCCATCGTCAGCATTGCCTGTGACCCCGAAGATGGAGCTTCGCCTACGCTACCGTTATTATTACGTATTCTGCTGCTTGAGTTGTATTAAGAACTGGATCATGAGATCCTTATTTGTGTAAGACCATATGTATTGTTTGTAATGGATGATGTACTATGGTATCCAATTCTGTTATGTCTCACAAAAATGGTAATCCTGGGATTGCGAGGTATGGCATAACAGGCATCTGGGATTAAAAATCCGGGTGTTGACACAAGCCTAGGATTGTTTAGTACTTGGATGCTTGTTATTATTTATCTGCAATGCCCTAGATCTTGAAGTTACATGTTTAGACTCTTCCATGCAACGCCCGTCCATCCATCGCTATGTCTACCGCACTCGAATCCTACTATTACCATTACTGTTACTATTGCTCTTGTTTCACTGTTGCTTTGTTGTTGCTACTACAAACTGTTGCTACTAATAAACTTCTATGAGCAAGAACTATTTCCATGTGCAGCTGAATTGACAACTCAGTTGTTAAGGCTTGCAAGTACTCTTTGGCTCCCCTTGTGTCGAATCAATAAATTGGGTAATACTACCCGTGAAGACTGTTGCGATCCCCTATACTTGTGGGTCATCAGCTCTCTTAGCTGGTGCCTAAGGGTAGAAGGTGGAGAATCAATATAATATTGGAAGAAAGGCCCTTCATAAAGGGAAGCAGGGATTTGAAGTTTCAAAAAGAGCTACCAAAAATTATGGTACTTGTTAGCTTTCAGCCCTTATTGCCCCTATCATAAGCATCTTGAAGTGATTAAGGTTAAAGTGAACAAACTATGGAGTATATGCTTGACAAAGTATAAGTTGGCAATCTCATGTACCTTGAATACGAGGGTCGCACCTCATGCTACTCAAATTTAGTCACTTGTAAGTTCTTGTCATAGTAAGTACATGTGTATCATAGAGAACCGCCAACGGGGTACCCCTTGCACATGATACAGGAGCTATCCCATAATCAAAATGACAAGACAAGCATACAATGAGCATCTCAACAATCTTCTTATTTACCATGGGAAAATGGTGCTTTTTTCTCTCTTTCCTCTTTTCAATATGTCTCTTTTTTTATAAGAAGAAAGATTCATAGATGTCATTATGGTGATGCTGCAAGTTCCCACCATGATTAGGCATGGCTTAGGCTAGCGGCCCAGACGTTTCTCTAACACACATACATAACTCCATGGACTTACAAGCTCCCCTTTTATTTCACACCGACGACATCCATAGACAAAAGAGCATGATATCAACTGTGTACAAAGTACAAGTGCAATGTTGAAAGCGTTCCACGTGATAGCACAGTTCTGCTAATTCCAACGTATAAGTGCAAGCATATACAACATAGATGACACAATGGTTCAAGTCTATTAGGGGCAAGAAATATAAAGTGTGTCATCAAGTTTGTGAGAGCTTTAATCACTAAGTTTTCACATAATAAAATATTTTTAATTGGAAGATAGATGAAAACAAGAATATACTTGGAATGATGTAACACACCATGCATAGGAGTTTATAGTGGATACTTTGGAATAACTTGGTTTCTTGGGAGTTGGATGCATGAGTAGATCTTATTCATACAAGTGGAGGCTAGCAAAAGACTGGGAGCGACCAACTAAGAGAGCAATAATGTCCATAATCATGCAGAGCGACAAAATATTACTAATCAAAACATAACGTGGTACTACAAGTCAAGGACTAAATGATCATAGAGGCTATGGTGACTTGTTATAGTCATAACATGGTGTGAGCATGTGCCAAGTCAACCCAAACAATGCAGCAAAGGAGAATACCACAATACTATGCTTTTGTATGCTAAAACAACGCATGATTACTTCAAGGCACACTAAGAAATCCCAATTATTTCAAACAAGTCATGCTACATCAATAATCACTAAGCATAAGGTCAAAACAACATCTAGCATGACATGCTAAAGTCTAAGTCACAGTCAAAGCAAGCTCCTCTTGTACTATTCAAGCAAGAACTTTCTACTCATTTCCAACACCAATCAACTTATTTGAAACAACACAGCGAGAACAGGGGTCCAAACTACGTTATTCAAGAAAACTAAGCAAACCAAACTAAAATTAATACGCTCAAATAATAACACAACAGTGCATGAAACATTAAAAACAAAGTGTCTAGAAAGACTTAAGATTTTTATTGATGAAGAAGGGGATGCCTTGGGCATCCCCAATCTTTGACGCTTGTTCCTATTGAATATTTATTGAGGTGACACAAGGTGGCATCCCCAAACTTTAACTTTTTTCCATTCTTCATCTCATTACATCATTCTATCTCTACACCTAAAATTTTTCCTTAATATAAAACTTCACACAATCTTCATTAGCAACATTAGTGTATTCAAAAGATAATAGACCTTTGGGTTTAGCTTTAGAACATCAAAACTTTCACTAAAAACACAAGATACTGTAGAAATACCCTCAAAAACTCAATTTCCCAAAAAAAACCCAAAAGGAATCAATATGAAGCAAATGCAAATAACGGCAGAAATCTGTCAAAACAGACCAGCAGGTGGAAACCGATTTTTTTGAAGACCTTCTATTGCTCGAATCAAAACATGTTGAACTAATGAAAGTTAGCTAACATATTAGGGGATTTAATCGCAAAATATCATCTCAATCCTACATACAGAGATTCCTCACAAATTTTTACGTTGGAGCATAAAAATCTGTTTCGGGACAGCAACTCCCCAAATCTTACTTCCCTCTCATTAGAGGTCATTGTTGGTACAAAAAGCAAACAAAAAGGATAAGGAGAGGTTATTACTGAATTAATAACTTCCAAGACTCTAGAAAACTCTTGGGTTATCTCCCAACAAGTACTTTTCTTTAACGCCTTTAAGTTAGGCACAAAAAGCAAGAATCAAGTATTTTCAAATGAAGAATTAAGATCAATACTTGCAATCTCTTCAACTAGGAAAGGTATATCATCCAAATGAGTTTTGGAGGATCCCTTCTCATCTATCCTTTGTTCACTACTTTCATCAAAAGGTTTTTCAGAAACAATCCAATCAAAATTCTTTTCTAAGGCTTTATGCATCCCTACAAGTTTAAAAGGTATGGGTATCTTAATTTCCTCTCTGGGTTTGGCTTTATCTAAATTACCCATAACATCTACACATGAGCCTAGCATATTAAAACGTTTAAAGACCTTTTTTGGCTTCCTTAGCAACATCATTGAACTCTTTTAGTAGAGTTTCTAGGATAAAATCTCTCTTTTCAGGATCCTCTTCTTCTTTTAGTTTGAGAAACAAAATTTTCATCATGGGGTTAAGGTTAACAAACCTAGCCTCCAACATATGAACTAAAGAAGCTGCAGCAATTTCATAATTATGAGCAAGTTCTGCTATAGATCTATCGTTAATATCCTCATGTTTGCTAACATGATTAAAGAATTCTTCAATATTTTCTTTCCCAGTTATAGAGCCACTACCTAATGAAAGGTCCTTCAGGGTGAACTTGGGAATCAACATGGTGAGATAGAGCAAGGTGACAACTAGAGTAGGAGTTAATTTTTTTGTGTTTTTGATAAGAGAAAGCAAACCAAACTAAACTATTTTTTAGAGTTTTTGATAAAAAGAGGCAAACAAAACCAAGCAAAATAAAATAAGCAAAACAAAAACAAAGTAAAGAGAAAGGTTGTGAAGGACTCCCCTTGTGAAGACGTCCTTAGCCTCCCCGGCAACGGCGCTAGAAAACTTGTTGATGGCGCTTGATAGCGCTTCGTCGGGAAACCCCAAGAGCAAGGTGTGAAGAGCACGACAGCAAGTCTTCCCTCAATAAGAAACCGAGGTTATCGAACCAGTAGGAGGAAGGAAGCGTCTCAAAGGTGTTGCTAGCAACATGGAAACCTGCACAACACAAACCCAAAACTTTGCCCCAACGAACAGTGAGGTTGTCAATCTCACCGGTTGCTGTAAAAAAAGATTAATTGTATGGTGTGATGAGATTCTTGATAGCTTCCATGTCTTGATGCTCAAGTTGTCCATTGCCATGGACTTGGCTAAGTACTTAGATTTTCCATCTGCAGAGGTTGTGCACTTTCCCCACCAGACTTGGTTTCCCAAGACAGGACCTTTCAGAAGCCTTCCCTTAGCCAAATGGACGCGTTCCAACCTATCATTCCCACTACCACCAACTGTCCAAATGACTAAGTTCTAGCAACCTATGTGATCAAGGCAGAGCCCATATTGCCAAGTGGTTGCACTATAAGCTTATCAACACTTGGCCTCCAAAATCCCTTTGTGCCTGGGTGGCATACCACAAGTGAGATACACAAGGTAAACCATATCCATGGGCCTTGTGTAACCACTCAACCAAAAACCACCATTCAAGTCCCATTCCACCCAGGAGGTTCATTGACTTAGTTGTTTTATTAAGAAAACATAAGTCCAAAGACTTAGAAATATTTTCATCATAGCATGTGTATACTTTACCAACCCTTGTTTACTACGAGCTAGGCTAAGCATGGCATAGTAACTTAACTTAGGAAAATTCCTAGAAATGCTACAACTACTTAGGATTTCCCAACAAAGCATTTGGCAAAAAGTAACATGCAAGACTTAGCAAAATATTTCTAATGCTTGTACAACATGTAGGGATGGAAATATTCATGAAGTACCACTTGCCTTGGTAATGGGGAGAATAGCACTCTTCACAATCACAGTCACTAGCAAAGTCTACACAAAAATGGTAGCACAAAATTACACACAATTCATATACAAACATAAACATATATGCATGCAATGCAAAAATGCTAAGTGATGATTTTTTTAAAACTCCACCAAGCAAGTGCATGATACTGAAATATAACCAAGTCAAAAACTTGCTAAACCAAACTTATTTAGCACTAAAACAATTTACTAAAAAAATTCTATACTCAAAATAGTCCTAAACAAGTTTCTGCATAAAAAGTCATTTTAATAGAAACTTTTTACTAAACACATTGCATAAACAGAAAGGGCTTGTCTCCCTGATTCCAACGGTATAAAATTTGCAAAAATCTAACGTGGGAATCAAAAGTTATAGCCATTTCAAAACTGAATCTAAATCTGTTTTCAAATCTATTTTTGATTCAAACCCTAGCCACGTGTCTTAACCCTACTGGCGCGTACCGGTTCGGACGGATCGAGCTCTGCGGGCCGTAGGATCTAAGTCAGATCTGGTGGCTCAGATGCGCGCTTACCTCTTCACTTAAGTTCTAATTTCAGCCGTAGGATCTGCATCTAACGATCCTAATCGCTTTGACCAAATACGAGCGGCGCTAGCGGCGGCGACTGGCGGCGGCGCATCTGTCAGCGGTGGCGCTGGCGTTCTAGGTTGCTTGGGGACGAAAGAGTGTGCTTACCAGAACCGCAGGGGGCTGCTGATGCTCAAGGTGGCGATGGCTTGGGAAGGGGCGCACGGGTACGGTCGCTGGGGCTCGTCGGAGTTGCGGGCGGCGTCTGTCGCTTGCAGACGAGGTTGTTGCCGGGGTGTGGCATCGCCCTAGCACGAACCAGAGGGGTCAGGAGATGCACAAGACAAAGGCGAACATTCTCGTATGAAAGAGGGGGCAAGGGGCGCTCGGGTTTTACCTCAATTGATCGCCGGAGTCAAGCGGCGGCGCAGTCGGTTGCAGGCACGAACGGGGACGACGGCCTAGGTCACGAGAATGCAACCGAAGGGTTTTTTTTAAATAAAATAATAAGGATTTAATATCCAATTTTATTTAAGTAAAGGCTTTTTCCATTTTAAATAAACACTAAAACTTATTTATTTATTTTAAATAAGTTTTCCAAGTATTTTGTATTCCCAAATAAAACCTACTGAAGTGTTTTGGTTTTATTTAGATTTCAAAATAAAGATTTAAATAAAACCAATCCTATTTGATTTAATAACTAAGGCCCATTTTATTTGATTATTAATGGACCCTAAAAATGTTATTTTAAACAAGTTTTCCAAGTATCTTTTATTTTCAAATAAAACCTACTGATTTGGTTTTGAAAATATTTAGTTTTCAAATGGAGATTTTATTAAATAAATCAAAACCTATTTGAATTAATAATTAAGATCTATTTTATTTAATTATTAAATAGATCCTAAAAATAATAAAAAATTATTTTGTTTTGGGAATTGGTTTATGTTGATAAACAGAACCAAATTCAACACAAAGTATGGTGAATGTTTTGAATTGTTTGAATGTTTGAATGATTGTTGAATTTCAAAACAGAAATTGAATTTGGAAAAAGAAAAAGATTCAGACAGGAAAAAAATGTGAGAACAGACTGACCCAACCCAACTAGGCCCAACAGCCCATTCCAGCCCAACTCCTTTTCCCCCACGCACGAATCGTTTTTACACCCATTCTCGCACCCGCGCAGACACCGACTGGTGGACCCAACCCTCCTCTCCTCTCTCATGCTGACAAAGGACCCCACCCCTCCTGTTCGTCATTTCCACCCAGCGCTGACCACGCCGCGGCCGTTGCTGCCATTGAAAGCTCGCGATCAATTCTCCATAACGCCGCGCCTTAACCTTGCTGCGACCACGCACGATAAATCGTCTCCCTCTCCTCTCTAGTACCCCTCTGTCGCCCCACCTCGACACGCCCCCAGGCTGTCAAATTTTGCTCAAACACCGCCATTGTCTGACAACGCTCCGGCGAGAATTCCGGAAACTCCACGCCACCCCGTACCTCCACGAGCACGCAGCTATGATCCCCATCTCCTGGCGGACCTGTCCGCATCGCCAGCTAGCTCGCGCGCGCCCCTGAGCCTCGGCAACGACAACTCCCAGCGCCGCCACCGTCTGGTTTAACTCCGGCGAGTGCCCAGGTAGTTTCTATCCGCCCCTTCCCCTCTCGTTTATGCACGCAAGTTCTACCCTCCCTCACGCGTCTAACAGACCCTTTGTCTCGTCCTCCTGTGCCTTGTAGCCCCGCCTCCGTCATCAACCAGAGCGTGCCCGACGCCGAGCGAACTCCGGTGAGCAATCACCACCACATGCGAGCGCCCCTCCGTCTACAACCAACACGTCGAGATTCCCCACGGCCTTACGATCACGGTGAGCCTCTCCTCCCCTTCTCTCGCTTCCTGTTACACCAACACCGCCGCCATCTGACCGTGCGCCGCCGCCAGCCGCCGTTAGCGCCGCCCGAGTAAGGTCGATCAGATTGTCACTGTTAGATTTTAATCCTGCGGTTGTAATTAGAACAGAGCGAAGCGGTAAGAGCACTCCTGAGCCGTCCAATATCAGTTAGATTCAACGGCCTGCACCACGTGATCCAGACGAACCGGTACCGCCCAATAGGAACTTGACGCGTGGCCAGTTTCTGTTTAAAACAGATTTTGAAATCAGAATTAGATGCAATTTTGAAAACCTTGTAACTTTAGTTGTACACGTCCAAATTTTGCAAACTTTATACCAATGGAATCATCAATACAAGCCCTAGCCAACCATGTCATTTGTTTAGTAAAAAGCTTCTGGAAAAATGTTTGTTTTTGCAGAAACATTTGTATGCTTGTTTAGAATGTAAAAATATTTCAAAAATGAATTTGGGGATAAAATCTTTTACAAATGGTGTGATTTGAACCTACTGACCCTAGGAAACACTTTGTGGTTTCAAAAATGTATTTGGTGAAGGAAAAGAATGATTCTTTGATTTAAAACCATTTCTAGTCAAATAGAAATGTGGTTTATTTATTAAAAGTGGTTTTGGAATAAAACCTTTGGGAAATGTTTTGCTTTAAACTCTCTGACCCCAAACACCAAGTTTTATGGTTTGAAAACTTATTTGGTGAACCCTATAGATTAATGCCTTAGTAAAAATATTCCTACACCACATAAAATGATACTTTGTTTTGAAAATGGTTTAGGAAGTGAAACTTCTTGCAAATGACTTTGCCACTTTACAAAATGACCAATAGGTGTTTTCAAAGGTTTATGACCCATTAGGAACCACTTTTTCAAATAAAACAAAGCTTGGCATGTTTGCATGCATTACTTTGACTTTGTCATTTTATGTGATGTTTTGCTTGATTGGTAGATTGAGATTGTGCCTTGCTTGATTGATTTGTAGTGACTTGAAGAGTGTGATTGTTGCAAGGACAAGTAGTGAACCTATACCCTCTACCAAAAAGGCAAGTGATGCTTCATACTTTTTGTCCCATTACTTTCACTATGCATTAGTGATTTTTCTAAGTAAAACTTGCATGGAATTTTGCTAAGTATAAACCTTGCTATAGGAGAACCTAGTAGATGAAACCTTAGTGGAACATTTCCTAAGTTAAGACTCCTACTTCTATCATGCTTAGCTTAGCTAATAGAAAACAAGGGTGGAAATATATTCTTACTATGGAAAAATTTCTAAGTCTGAGGACTTGTGTTTTTGTTTAATAAAACAACTAAGTTAATGAATCACCTAGGTGGAATGGTAATTGCTTGGTGGTTTTTGGTTGAGTGGTTCACAAGGCCCATGTCTATGGTTGACCTTGTGTATCTCACTTGTGGATGGCCACCCAGGAACAAAGAGATTTGAGATGTCAAAATGTTGAGAAGCTCCAAGTGCAGCCACTTGGCATTATGGGCTCTGCCTGGATCATATAGGTTGCAAGAACTTAGCCATATGGACAGTTGGTGGTAGAGTTTGATAGGTTGGAGCGCGTCCATTTTGGTCTAAGGGAAGGCATCTGAAAGATCTTGTCTTGGGAAACCAAGTCTTGTGGGGAAAGTGCACCACCTCTGCAGAGTGTAAAATCTAAGTACTTAGCCATGTCCCTGGTAAAGGACAATTTGAGCATCAAGACATGGAAGCAATCAAGAATCTCATCATTCAAATTTCTAAGTTAAAACTTGTGGTTTGAACAAGGGTTAAAGGATTTCAATCTTTGATTGAGAAAAATGATTTTGTCAAGCAAAAACTTAGTATTTTCAAATGTTAAGGAAAAATCTATTTTGAGCAATGCAAGCCTCAACTCCACTTAGCCAAATGCATATAGATGATAGACTCCACTATACTACCATAGTATCACTTGCCAATACAATTCAAATGTATTGACCCTTGTGGCTGTAACTTGTTATGTTGCAGGTTTGATTGATTTAATGAAGTTTAAGTGATTAGGATTACAACGTCTACAACCAACATGTCTGCCTGTGGCACTTTGAAGATGAAGGACCCCATGCTTATAGATATTCTGCTGCAATGTAATGTAATAGCCAAATGATCTATGTAAGATGTAATAAAATTATGTTATTCCTGGTTATAAAGTTATATTATGACCTTTGTTTCTTGATATTACATCTTAACTGTGGATGCTAGCTATTGATCCAGGGACTAGCATTGTAAACACAGGGGACTCTACCTTACTAAAGATTGGGATCTTTACATATGGTATCAGAGCATTGTGTTGCCTGTAGGATTTGTAAACCTAGGATTGGACAAAACCCCTTAGAAAAATAGGAGTTGTATTTGTTCCAAAACTATTTACAAACAATCTTGTAAACTCTTTCCTCAACCATTTTGGTTTCAACTCTACACCTCTTCTACTTCAACTTGATGGAAAAACCTACCCCATGGCCAAAGACTTCACCATGTGCAAAGGACTTCATCAACTCTAATGACTTCAACTTCTTCAACTCTAATGACTTCAACATCTTCAGCATATTCACCAAGGATTTCAATCTTGGTTACCACTAAGGACAAGTGAGACAAGAAATATTACTCAAGACTTGAAGATTAAGGAAACACAACTTAGAAGAACCATCATCAACTTTGAAGTTTTTGTGACCAAGAGTTTCTCCAAGGAAACCATGATCTCATGTAGAAAGAAGAATCAACCAAGAAGGAAGGAAAGATCACAAGTGAACCATATAGATGGACCACCATATATAGTTAAGTCTAACACACCAACTTATGTGGTGTAACAAAAATATTTTTGGTTGCCTAAAAATATACTTGAAACTTGTTGTTTGAGTGGAATGTTTGTTTGTGATTTCTTGCACATTGCTTGTGTGAATTGTGATGTGTGTGATTAGAATCATTCCCTTAGAAATCTTTTGCCTATTCTAATCCCAATTCAACCCAAACAGATGACTACTCCAAGAGACTCCAACATCAAGGATGGTGACACCAACAACAACCAAGAGGACAACATGAGAGAACTTATAGTAACCCAAAACCAGTTGAGCCAAGAGACAACTCAGCTTTTAGCCAACAACAATGGACTAGACCCAGCCATACAAAGGATTTTGAAACTTCAATCCCAATTGTTGCAAGGATTGGTTACTCAAATGATCAACATGGGAGAAAACTTTCCCAAAGAGCTAATGACAACAAGGATGACAAAGATGTTATTCTAGAAGGAACCCAAGCATGCAAGATTTGTAGAGACAAGGATCATACATGCAAGGAACATGAAGATCAATGCCCCAAGAAGAGAGAAAGATTTCCCACCTCTGAGGTGAGGTATGAAGAACATGGACTAGAAGAACTCCTAGCTTTGGAGAGACCCAAAAAGAAGAAGAAGGATATTACTCAAGTGCAATGTTACAATTGCAAAGAGATGGGACACTATGCCAGTGAATGCCCAGAAAAGAAGAAGAGACAACAAGACAAACAAAAGCTAGTGAAACCCAAGATGAGGAAGGATTTTAGCCAAGTGATGTGCAACCACTGCAAAGAGTTAGGACATTATACATCATATTGTCCAGAGAAGCCACCTCAAGACCTTAGCCTTATCACATGTTTCAAATGCAAGGAACTAGGCCACTATGCAAACTCCTGTCCAGGAAAGTTACATCAAGATCCCAAGCAAGCCAATATGTAAACTAGTTGGAAAATTTTTAAGGGTGGTAGTACCCTAGATACTTTGAGCCAATTTGTAACCCTAGCCTTCCCAAATCTCGGGACGAGATTTATTTTAAGGGTGGTAGCCTGTCACATCCCAAGATTTTCCAAATCTTGTAATGTGAAAAAGAAATGAATAAAATAAAACTTTGTTGATTTTCAGGGTGAGAAGAAACTTTTTGAATCCAATTGGAAACTTCAAAACCTATTTGGATCAAATAAAATCCTAAAGGGATTTAAAAAGTTAAATAAACAATAAACTTCAAAATATTTAAAATTACTATTTTGGATCTTTTAATAAAAGGATTTGATTTTTTTTTAAAAAGGTGGATTTATAAATAAAGATTATTTTATAGAGCCAAATTAAACCTTGGCCAAGTTTTTGAAATAAAATGTTTTGTTTTGATAAAAATAGTAAAGGTTTTTTTTAAATAAAATAATAAGGATTTAATAACCAATTTTATTTAAGTAAAGGCTTTTTCCATTTTAAATAAACACTAAAACTTATTTATTTATTTTAAATAAGTTTTCCAAGTATTTTGTATTCCCAAATAAAACCTACTGAAGTGTTTTGGTTTTATTTAGATTTCAAAATAAAGATTTAAATAAAACCAATTCTATTTGATTTAATAACTAAGGCCCATTTTATTTGATTATTAATGGACCCTAAAAATGTTATTTTAAACAAGTTTTCCAAGTATCTTTTATTTTCAAATAAAACCTACTGATTTGGTTTTGAAAATATTTAGTTTTCAAATGGATATTTTATTAAATAAATCAAAACCTATTTGAATTAATAATTAAGATCTATTTTATTTAATTATTAAATAGATCCTAAAAATAATAAAAAATTATTTTGTTTTGGGAATTGGTTTATGTTGATAAACAGAACCAAATTCAACACAAAGTATGGTGAATGTTTTGAATTGTTTGAATGTTTGAATGATTGTTGAATTTCAAAACAGAAATTGAATTTGGAAAAAGAAAAAGATTCAGACAGGAAAAAAATGTGAGAACAGACTGACCCAACCCAACTAGGCCCAACAGCCCATTCCAGCCCAACTCCTTTTCCCCACGCACGAATCGTTTTTACACCCATTCTCGCACCCGCGCATACACCGACTGGTGGACCCAACCCTCATCTCCTCTCTCACGCTGACAAAGGACCCCACCCCTCCTGTTCGTCGTTTCCACCCGCCGCTGACCACGCCGCGGCCATTGCTGCCATTGAAAGCTCGTGATCAATTTGCCATAACGCCGCGCCTTAACCTCGCTGCGACCACGCACGATAAATCGTCTCCCTCTCCTCTCTAGTTCCCCTTTGTCGCCCCACCTCGACACGCCCCCAGGCTGTCGAATTTTGCTCAAACACCGCCACTGTCCAACGACGCTCCGGCGAGAATTCCGGCAACTCCACGCCACCCCGTACCTCCATGAGCACGCAGCTGTGATCCCCATCTCCTGGCGGACCTGTCCGCATCGCCAGCTAGCTCGCGCGCGCCCCTGAGCCTCGGCAACGACAACTCCCAGCGCCGCCACCGTCTGGTTTAACTCCGGTGAGTGCCCCAGGTAGTTTCTGTCCGCCCCTTCCCCTTTCGTTCATGCACGCAAGTTCTACTCTCCCTCACGCGTCTAACAGACCCCTTGTCTCATCCTCCTGTGCCTTGTAGCCCCGCCTCCATCATCAACCAGAGCGTGCCCGACGCCGAGCGAACTCCGGTGAGCAATCACCACCACATGCGAGCGCCCCTCCGTCTACACCAACACGTCGAGCTTCCCCACGTCCTTGCGATCACGGTGAGCCTCTCCTCCCCTTCTCTCGCTTATTGTTACACCAACACCGCCGCCATCTGACCGTGCGCCGCCGCCAGCCGCCGTCAGCGCTGCCCGAGTAAGGTCGATCAGATTGTCACTGTTAGATTTTAATCCTGCTGTTGTAATTAGAACAGAGCGAAGCGGTAAGAGCACACCTGAGCCGTGCAATATCAGTTAGATCCAACAGCCTGCAGCACGTGATCCAGACGAACCGGTACCGCCCAATAGGAACTTGACGCGTGGCCAGTTTCTGTTTAAAACAGATTTTGAAATCAGAATTAGATGCAATTTTTAAAACCTTGTAACTTTAGTTCTACGCATCCAAATTTTGCAAACTTTATACCAATGGAATCAGCAAGACAAGACCTAGCCAACCATGCCATTTGTTTAGTAAAAAGCTTCTGGAAAAATGTTTGTTTTTGCAGAAACATTTGTATGCTTGTTTAGAATGTAAAAATTATTCGAAAATGAATTTGGGGATAAAATCTTTTACAAATGGTGTGATTTGAACCTACTGACCCTAGGAAACACTTTGTGGTTTCAAAAATGTATTTGGTGAAGGAAAAGAATGATTCTTTGATTTAAAACCATTTCTAGTCAAATAGAAATGTGGTTTATTTATTAAAAGTGGTTTTGGAAGAAAACCTTTGGGTAATGTTTTGTTTTAAACTCTCTAACCCCAAACACCAAGTTTTATGGTTTGAAAACTTATTTGGTGAACCCTATAGATTAATGCCTTAGTAAAAATATTCCTACACCACATAAAATGATACTTTGTTTTGAAAATGGTTTAGGAAGTGAAACTTCTTGCAAATGACTTTGCCACTTTAAAAAATGACCAATAGGTGTTTTCAAAGGTTTATGACCCATTAGGAACCACTTTTTCAAATAAAACAAAGCTTGGCATGTTTGCATGCATTACTTTGACTTTGTCATTTTATGTGATGTTTTGCTTGATTGGTAGATTGAGATTGTGCCTTGCTTGATTGATTTGTAGTGACTTGAAGAGTGTGATTGTTGCAAGGACAAGTAGTGAACCTATACCCTCTACCAAAAAGGCAAGTGATGCTTCATACTTTTTGTCCCATTACTTTCAGTATGCATTAGTGATTTTTCTAAGTAAAACTTGCATGGAATTTTGCTAAGTATAAACCTTGCTATAGGAGAACCTAGTAGATGAAACCTTAGTGGAACATTTCCTAAGTTAAGACTCCTACTTCTATCATGCTTAGCTTACCTAATAGAAAACAAGGGTAGAAATATATTCTTACTATGGAAAAATTTCTAAGTCTGAGGACTTGTGTTTTTGTTTAATAAAACAACTAAGTTAATGAATCACCTAGGTGGAATGGTAATTGCTTGGTGGTTTTTGGTTGAGTGGTTCACAAGGCCCATGTCTATGGTTGACCTTGTGTATCTCACTTGTGGATGGCCACCCAGGAACAAAGAGATTTGAGATGTCAAAATGTTGAGAAGCTCCAAGTGCAGCCACTTGGCATTATGGGCTCTGCCTGGATCATATAGGTTGCAAGAACTTAGCCATATGGACAGTTGGTGGTAGAGTTTGATAGGTTGGAGCGTGTCCATTTTGGTCTAAGGGAAGGCATCTGAAAGATCTTGTCTTGGGAAACCAAGTCTTGTGGGGAAAGTGCACCACCTCTGCAGAGTGTAAAATCTAAGTACTTAGCCATGTCCCTGGTAAAGGACAATTTGAGCATCAAGACATGGAAGCAATCAAGAATCTCATCATTCAAATTTCTAAGTTAAAACTTGTGATTTGAACAAGGGTTAAAGGATTTCAATCTTTGATTGAGAAAAATGATTTTGTCAAGCAAAAACTTAGTATTTTCAAATGTTAAGGAAAAATCTATTTTGAGCAATGCAAGCCTCAACTCCACTTAGCCAAATGCATATAGATGATAGACTCCACTATACTACCATAGTATCACTTGCCAATACAATTCAAATGTATTGGCCCTTGTGGCTGTAACTTGTTATGTTGCAGGTTTGATTGATTTAATGAAGTTTAAGTGATTAGGATTACAACGTCTACAACCAACATGTCTGCCTGTGGCACTTTGAAGATGAAGGACCCCATGCTTATAGATATTCTGCTGCAATGTAATGTAATAGCCAAATGAGCTATGTAAGATGTAATAAAATTATGTTATTCCTGGTTATAAAGTTATATTATGACCTTTGTTTCTTGATATTACATCTTAACTGTGGATGCTAGCTATTGATCCAGGGACTAGCATTGTAAACACAGGGGACTCTACCTTATTAAAGGTTGGGATCTTTATAGGTATGTCTTGTTCTCTTATCTTAAGTTGAAAATAGCCTGACCGGAGATCAATCTTCGAGAACACACATGCTCCTTCTAGCTGATCAAACAAGTCATTGATTCTTGGCAAAGGATATTTGTTTTTGATAGTTACCTCGTTGAGTGAACGGTAATCTATGCATAACCTTTGGCTTCTATCCTTCTTCTCCACAAACAAAATTGGGGCTCCCCAAGATGAAGAACTTGGTTGAATAAATCCTTTCTGCAACTGTTCTCCTAGTTGCTTCTTGAGCTCTTTCAATTCATCAACAGACATTTTATTGGTCTCTTTGCTATGGGTCCAGACCCTGGTACCAAATCTATCAGAAATTCCACATCTCTATCCGGTGGCATTCCTGGCAATTCTTCCGGAAACACATCCGGATACTCACACACAATTGGCACACTGTCCATGCTAACCCCCTTAAGAGAATTAAGCATACTCCTTTTTGCTTCAAAATTGGTCTTGAATCTGATCCTTTTATTTTCTGGAGTTGTGAGTGAGACAGTATGGTTGGCACAATCTATCACTCCTTTATACTTAGTCATCCAGTCCATTCCCAGAATGACATCCAATCCTTGGGAGTTTAGAATTATCAAGTTAACAGGAAACTTATACTTCCCAAATTCTATGACTAGATCATGGCATCCTGAATTCACTATCATTTCTCCACCAGGAGAACTTACTTTTATAGGACACCCAATAGTTTCTACCGGTAGTTCATTTCTTTCAACAAATGCTCTTGATATGAATGAATGAGATGCACCAGTATCAAAGAGTACAAATGCTGGAATGGAATTGAGTCTGAACTTACCAGCAACAGCATCAGGCTCCTCATAGACCTCCTCCACATTGATGTGGTTCACCTGTCCTTTCTGGAAAGGATTGGGCTTGACAGGTCCTTCAACTTTCTTTTCGGGGCACTCATTTGCATAGTGTCCCATCTTCTTGCATTTGAAGCATTCAACCTGACTGATGTCCCTTTTAGCAGGCTGACTTCCACTTCCACTACCATTTCCACTATGGTGGCTCTTATGTCCACTCTTGTGGTTCTTGTACTTGTCATTGTCATGACTGCGGTGATGCTTGTTGTCATGACGGTTGTGGTTGTGGTGCTTGTTGAATTTCCCATGCTTGTGGGATCCTGAGCTTCCACTGTCATCATAGTGAGATCGTTTGTGAGACGATCCCGAGCTGTGCTTGTCGGAGTGCTTCCTCTTTCTACTCTCGACTTGCTTCATTTTGTTCTCCAATATAGCAGCCTTGTCACAGAGCGACTGATAAGTGGGAACATATGCCACAGCCAGCTGCAAATTCAGCTCATCATTCAAGCCTTCCAGAAATTTTTCCTTTCTCTTGGCATCTGTGTCAACCTCATCCGGTGCATAACGCGCCAGATTGTTGAACTCTTCAATGTATTCAGCCACGCTGCGGTGGCGCTGCTTCAGATTGTGGAACTCTTTCTTTTTCAGGCTCATTATTCCTGATGAGATATGAGCAGTGCGAAAGCCTTCCTCAAAGATAGCCCAAGTCACCTCATCTATAGGAGTGGTGATTTGGAAGTTGTCCCACCAAGTGGCGGCTGGCCCTTCCAGCAGATGTGCTGCAAATCTGACCTTTTCAGCGTCCGTGCAGCCCACAGTCACTAAGTCCTTGTTTACAGAATGTAGCCAATCGTTGGCCACCATGGGATCAGTCGTCCCCGAGAACTTAGTTGGCCTCAATCTCAGAAATCTGGTAAGCATATCAAAGCCCGGAGGGTTGTTGTTGTTGTTGTTGTTGTTATTGGGGTTGTTGTTGTTGTTATTATTCTGGTTCTGGATGAATGTTGTCATCATCTGCATAAGCTGTGTTTGAGCAGTCATCATTTGCTGCATTTCTGGAGTGATGTTGTTGGGGTTGGGGTTTGCGCGACGGGGAGGCATCTGTGGTTTGTTCAAATAGAGATAAGAATGAGATACCCATAGATGTTTTTATGCACATTACATCACATAAGCAAACACATAGCATGCAACACTAAGATAAAAGTTCAACAACAAAATAACAAGTTCACAAAGTAAAACACACAAGTGGCAAGCCATCCACATGTCGGATGGTCCAATAACAAGTTCACAAATAACAAGTACGATAATAAAAGATAAACGAGTAGTCAAGTCTACTCATCAGCATCAATCTCCTCCTTGACAAAGGTAAGACCTGCGTTCTCCATCGCGGTCTTGTTCTCCTCAATTGTAGTGTTCAAGGACTCAATCTTGGCCTTGAGAGCCCTCTTCTGGGAACGAAGCCTCTCTATCACCGTCTGCTGCTGCTCTAGCTCGAAGTCCTTGGACTGCAGTTCTTCAGTCATGTCCCGGATCTTCTTGTTCCTATCTTGGACACGCTTCTCCTGACTCTTGAACTTCCTGTCCTGGGTCTCGAACTTCACCTCCATTTCCTTGACTACCTCGTCCTGCTGCACGAAGAGCTTGTCCTTCTTGCGTAGATGCACCTGGAGCTCGTCATTGCTGAGCATGACATTGGTCCTGTCCGTGTCCACGTGCCTAATGAGAGACTCTAAGTCCTGGAGGTACAGACGTATCGGCTCTGCTGCGTCCCTCGAGTCGTCCTCGAAGTCGATGGACTCTCCGTCCTCATCACGTCTTCCGAAGACGTGAAAGTGGGTGCCTCTCACCTGCCGGGAGTGTCGTCCTAGCAGACGTCCTATCAGGTCCTGCATAACTACCTCCATGCCTCTCTCCCTGTCATCGTGCATAAGCTTGAAGACGATGGCCTCCGTAGTAGGCTCTGTCTGGCATCCGGGCTGGTTCACCTTGAAGCCCTAGAGGTCCTTTCTCTCGAACTTGGTGAGTGGATGCACCATGATGGTGGGAAGAGGGAGATTGAGCAAAGTGGTAAGCTCAACGATACGAGGACCAAAGCGGGTAACCTGGAACTCCTCAATAGTGCTGATGGTAATAGGCATCTATTTATAAGATAGAAAAGTTAGAACAACACAATTCAAGATAAGCAAAAGTCATAACACACATACATATCCTTGGAAAACAAAATCACACAAGTCATGGATACATGAATCCATTACATCAACCAAGGTCCAAACTTATTTGAAGGTAACAATTTGGAAAATAAGGTGATACGTGGTGGTCCAACTAACGAAGTATATTTACAATCCTATCTCACTGGATCTGTTGGCTAACACAATGTTCCTAGAAGCAATCAACCTATCTTTCTCACATGATTCCATCACTAAGTCTATAATATCTCCTCTTAAGGTTTGGTTGGTAGCTTCCAACTCTTGGGTATGTTCCTTCTCTTTCTCTAAGTCTTTTTGGAGGTTGAGCATTCTGCACTTGACTCTAGCACTAAGTTCTTTGATAGTCCTCCAAGGTGCTTCTCTTGCTGACTCAAAGAATGTGGTGTGCACCATAGTGTTGGTGTACATGCAGAATCTTTTTTCTTTGTGGTTGTCTTCCTTGTTTTTGTACAAGTGAAGTTACACCCACCAGTACTCAACTCCTTCATCCATCACTGGAAAGCCTTTGTACACAGCTGCACCATGTATTTCCATTGCCACCATGAGGTCCTTGAGAATTTTGGGAAACTCAGTCTCACACTCCAAGGTCATGGTCATGAGTGGTCCTTTCTTTACGGCTTCGTTGATGGAGTTCATCTACAAATAGAGATGAGAATGAGAAGATTAGAAAAGTTTACGAGAAGAATAGACAAGTGTAGAAGTAGTTGAAAAATTTTACTTAGTGGTTTCCAATCCTAGGGTCATAATCCTACAGGCAACTTGGCTCTGATACCATCTGTAAGATCCCTCCTTTGTAAAGGAAAAGGATCCCTGTGATTGCAATGCTAGTCCCTGGATCATTGCTAGCATCCATAGTTTAAGATGAAGTACACAGATACAAAGGTCATTTATTACATCCATTCCAGAGATAAAACATAGTCTTTTACAACTCAAGGCCACAGGCCTAATACAAGAGTTTTGGAATAAGTAAATAAACATAAGTCTTCATCTTCATGTGCCACAGGCAAGCATGTTGAGTGTAGACTCATGACACCTAATCATCATCGGAGTAACCTGCAACATCACAAGTTACAGCCATAGTGGGTCAATACTTTGGAATAGTATTGGCAAGTGATACCTTAGTAAATTTTAAGTGGACTATATCACTATATGCATTTTGGCTAAGTGTAGTTTGGCTTGCTTTGCTCAAAATAGGTTTTCCCTATTAGTTGAAAACATTAAGTTTTTCTTTGTTGAAAACTTTCCGAAGAAACCATCAATAGACATTGAGGTCCTTCACCCAAATTTTTACTTAGAAGTTGGAGTGATGAGATTCTTGATAGCTTCCATGTCTTGATGCTCAAGTTGTCCATTGCCATGGACTTGGCTAAGTACTTAGATTTTCCATCTGCAGAGGTTGTGCACTTTCCCCACCAGACTTGGTTTCCCAAGACAGGACCTTTCAGAAGGCTTCCCTTAGCCAAATGGACGCGTTCCAACCTATCATTCCCACTACCACCAACTGTCCAAATGACTAAGTTCTAGCAACCTATGTGATCAAGGCAGAGCCCATATTGCCAAGTGGTTGCACTATAAGCTTCTCAACACTTGGCCTCCAAAATCCCTTTGTGCCTAGGTGGCATACCACAAGTGAGATACACAAGGTAAACCATATCCATGGGCCTTGTGTAACCACTCAACCAAAAACCACCATTCAAGTCCCATTCCACCCAGGAGGTTCATTGACTTAGTTGTTTTATTAAGAAAACATAAGTCCAAAGACTTAGAAATATTTTCATCATAGCATGTGTATTCTCACTTGTGGATGGCCACCCAAGAACAAAGAGATTTGAGATGTCAAAATGTTGAGAAGCTTCAAGTGCAGCCACTTGGCATTATGGGCTCTGCCTGGATCATATAGGTTGCAAGAACTTAGCCATATGGACAGTTGGTGGTAGAGTTTGATAGGTTGGAGCGCGTCCATTTTGGTCTAAGGGAAGGCATCTGAAAGATCTTGTCTTGGGAAACCAAGTCTTGTGGGGAAAGTGCACCACCTCTGCAGAGTGTAAAATCTAAGTACTTAGCCATGTCCCTGGTAAAGGACAATTTGAGCATCAAGACATGGAAGCAATCAAGAATCTCATCATTCAAATTTCTAAGTTAAAACTTGTGGTTTGAACAAGGGTTAAAGGATTTCAATCTTTGATTGAGAAAAATGATTTTGTCAAGCAAAAACTTAGTATTTTCAAATGTTAAGGAAAAATCTATTTTGAGCAATGCAAGCCTCAACTCCACTTAGCCAAATGCATATAGATGATAGACTCCACTATACTACCATAGTATCACTTGCCAATACAATTCAAATGTATTGACCCTTGTGGCTGTAACTTGTTATGTTGCAGGTTTGATTGATTTAATGAAGTTTAAGTGATTAGGATTACAACGTCTACAACCAACATGTCTGCCTGTGGCACTTTGAAGATGAAGGACCCCATGCTTATAGATATTCTGCTGCAATGTAATGTAATAGCCAAATGAGCTATGTAAGATGTAATAAAATTATGTTATTCCTGGTTATAAAGTTATATTATGACCTTTGTTTCTTGATATTACATCTTAACTGTGGATGCTAGCTATTGATCCAGGGACTAGCATTGTAAACACAGGGGACTCTACCTTACTAAAGGTTGGGATCTTTACATATGGTATCAGAGCATTGTGTTGCCTGTAGGATTTGTAAACCTAGGATTGGACAAAACCCCTTAGAAAAATAGGAGTTGTATTTGTTCCAAAACTATTTACAAATAATCTTGTAAACTCTTTCCTCAACCATTTTGGTTTCAACTCTACACCTCTTCTACTTCAACTTGATGGAAAAACCTACCCCATGGCCAAAGACTTCACCATGTGCAAAGGACTTCATCAACTCTAATGACTTCAACTTCTTCAACTCTAATGACTTCAACATCTTCAGCATATTCACCAAGGATTTCAATCTTGGTTACCACTAAGGACAAGTGAGACAAGAAATATTACTCAAGACTTGAAGATTAAGGAAACACAACTTAGAAGAACCATCATCAACTTTGAAGTTTTTGTGACCAAGAGTTTCTCCAAGGAAACCATGATCTCATGTAGAAAGAAGAATCAACCAAGAAGGAAGGAAAGATCACAAGTGAACCATATAGATGGACCACCATATATAGTTAAGTCTAACACACCAACTTATGTGGTGTAACAAAAATATTTTTGGTTGCCTAAAAATATACTTGAAACTTGTTGTTTGAGTGGAATGTTTGTTTGTGATTGCTTGCACATTGCTTGTGTGAATTGTGATGTGTGTTATTAGAATCATTCCCTTAGAAATCTTTTGCCTATTCTAATCCCAATTCAACCCAAACAGATGACTACTCCAAGAGACTCCAACATCAAGGATGGTGACACCAACAACAACCAAGAGGACAACATGAGAGAACTTATAGTAACCCAAAACCAGTTGAGCCAAGAGACAACTCAGCTTTTAGCCAACAACAATGGACTAGACCCAGCCATACAAAGGATTTTGAAACTTCAATCCCAATTGTTGCAAGGATTGGTTACTCATATGATCAACATGGGAGAAAACTTTTCCCAAAGAGCTAATGACAACAAGGATGACAAAGATGTTATTCTAGAAGGAACCCAAGCATGCAAGATTTGTAGAGACAAGGATCATACATGCAAGGAACATGAAGATCAATGCCCCAAGAAGAGAGAAAGATTTCCCACATCTGAGGTGAGGTATGAAGAACATGAACTAGAAGAACTCCTAGCTTTGGAGAGACTCAAAAAGAAGAAGAAGGATATTACTCAAGTGCAATGTTACAATTGCAAAGATATGGGACACTATGCCAGTGAATGCCCAGAAAAGAAGAAGAGACAAGAAGACAAACAAAAGCTAGTGAAACCCAAGATGAGGAAGGATTTTAGCCAAGTGATGTGCAACCACTGCAAAGAGTTAGGACAGTATACATCATATTGTCTAGAGAAGCCACCTCAAGACCTCAGCCGTATCACATGTTTCAAATGCAAGGAACTAGGCCACTATGCAAACTCCTGTCCAGGAAAGTTACATCAAGATCCCAAGCAAGCCAATATGTAAACTAGTTGGAAAATTTTTAAGGGTGGTAGTACCCTAGATACTTTGAGCCAATTTGTAACCCTAGCCTTCCCAAATCTCGGGACAAGATTTATTTTAAGGGTGGTAGCCTGTCACATCCCAAGATTTTCCAAATCTTGTAATGTGAAAAAGAAATGAATAAAATAAAACTTTGTTGATTTTCAGGGTGAGAAGAAACTTTTTGAATCCAATTGGAAACTTCAAAACCTATTTCGATCAAATAAAATCCTAAAGGGATTTAAAAAGTTAAATAAACAATAAACTTCAAAATATTTAAAATTACTATTTTGGATCTTTTAATAAAAGGATTTGATTTTTTTTTAAAGGTGGATTTATAAATAAAGATTATTTTATAGAGCCAAATTAAACCTTGGCCAAGTTTTTGAAATAAAATGTTTTATTTTGATAAAAATAGTAAAGTTTTTTTTTAAAATAAAATAATAAGGATTTAATATCCAATTTTATTTAAGTAAAGGCTTTTTCCATTTTAAATAAACACTAAAACTTATTTATTTATTTTAAATAAGTTTTCCAAGTATTTTGTATTCCCAAATAAAACCTACTGAAGTGTTTTGGTTTTATTTAGATTTCAAAATAAAGTTTTTAATAAAACCAATCCTATTTGATTTAATAACTAAGGCCCATTTTATTTGATTATTAATGGACCCTAAAAACGTTATTTTAAACAAGTTTTCCAAGTATCTTTTATTTTCAAATAAAACTTACTGATTTGGTTTTGAAAATATTTAGTTTTCAAATGGATATTTTATTAAATAAATCAAAACCTATTTGAATTAATAATTAAGATCTATTTTATTTAATTATTAAATAGATCCTAAAAATAATAAAAAATTATTTTGTTTTGGGAATTGGTTTATGTTGATAAACAGAACCAAATTCAACACAAAGTATGGTGAATGATTTGAATTGTTTGAATGTTTGAATGATTGTTGAATTTCAAAACAGAAATTGAATTTGGAAAAAGAAAAAGATTCAGACAGGAAAAAAATATGAGAACAGACTGACCGAACCCAACTAGGCCCAACAGCCCATTCCAGCCCAACTCCTTTTCCCCACGCACGAATCGTTTTTACACCCATTCTCGCACCCGCGCAGACACCGACTGGTGGACCCAACCCTCCTCTCCTCTCTCACGCTGATAAAGGACCCCACCCCTCCTGTTCGTTGTTTCCACCCGCCGCTGACCACGCCGCGGCCGTTGCTGCCATTGAAAGCTCGCGATCAATTCTCCATAACGCCGCGCCTTAACCTTGCTGCGACCACGCACGATAAATCGTCTCCCTCTCCTCTCTAGTTCCCCTCTGTCGCCCCACCTCGACACGCCCCCAGGCTGTCAAATTTTGCTCAAACACCGCCATTGTCTGACAACGCTCCGGCGAGAATTCCGGAAACTCCACGCCACCCCGTACCTCCACGAGCACGCAGCTATGATCCCCATCTCCTGGCGGACCTGTCCACATCGCCAGCTAGCTCGCGCGCGCCCCTGAGCCTCGGCAACGACAACTCCCAGTGCCGCCACCGTCTGGTTTAACTCCGGCGAGTGCCCCAGGTAGTTTCTGTCCGCCCCTTCCCCTCTCGTTCATGCACGCAAGTTCTACTCTCCCTCGCGTGTCTAACAGACCCCTTGTATCGTCCTCCTGTGCCTTGTAGCCCCGCCTCCATCATCAACCAGAGCGTGCCCGACGCCTAGCGAACTCCGGTGAGCAATCACCACCACATGCGAGCGCCCCTCCGTCTACAACCAACACGTCGAGCTTCCCCACGTCCTTGAGATCACGGTGAGCCTCTCCTCCCCTTCTCTCGCTTCTTGTTACACCAATATCGCCGCCATCTGACCGTGCACCGCCACCAGCCGCCGTCAGCGCCGCCCGAGTAAGGTCGATCAGATTGTCACTGTTAGATTTTAATCCTGCGGTTGTAATTAGAACAGAGCGAAGCGGTAAGAGCACGCCTGAGCCGTGCGATATCAGTTAGATCCAACGGCCTGCAGCACGTGATCCAGACGAACCGATACCGCCCAATAGGAACTTGACGCGTGGCCAGTTTCTGTTTAAAACAGATTTTGAAATCAGAATTAGATGCAATTTTGAAAACCTTGTAACTTTAGTTCTACACGTCCAAATTTTGCAAACTTTATACCAATGGAATCAGCAAGACAAGCCCTAGCCAACCATACCATTTGTTTAGTAAAAAGCTTCTGGAAAAATGTTTGTTTTTGCAGAAACATTTGTATGCTTGTTTAGAATGTAAAAATTATTCAAAAATGAATTTGGGGATAAGATCTTTTACAAATGGTGTGATTTGAACCTACTGACCCTAGGAAACACTTTGTGGTTTCAAAAATGTATTTGGTGAAGGAAAAGAATGATTCTTTGATTTAAAACCATTTCTAGTCAAATAGAAATGTGGTTTATTTATTAAAAGTGGTTTTGGAAGAAAACCTTTGGGAAATGTTTTGTTTTAAACTCTCTGACCCCAAACACCAATTTTTATGGTTTGAAAACTTATTTGGTGAACCCTATAGATTAATGCCTTAGTAAAAATATTCCTACACCACATAAAATGATACTTTGTTTTGAAAATGGTTTAGGAAGTGAAACTTCTTGCAAATGACTTTGCCACTTTACAAAATGACCAATAGGTGTTTTCAAAGGTTTATGACCCATTAGGAACCACTTTTTCAAATAAAACAAAGCTTGACATGTTTGCATGCATTACTTTGACTTTGTCATTTTATGTGATGTTTTGCTTGATTGGTAGATTGAGATTGTGCCTTGCTTGATTGATTTGTAGTGACTTGAAGAGTGTGATTGTTGCAAGGACAAGGAGTGAACCTATACCCTCTACCAAAAAGGAAAGTGATGCTTCATACTTTTTGTCCCATTACTTTCACTATGCATTAGTGATTTTTCTAAGTAAAACTTGCATGGAATTTTGCTAAGTATAAACCTTGCTATAGGAGAACCTAGTAGATGAAACCTTAGTGGAACATTTCCTAAGTTAAGACCCCTACTTCTATCATTCTTAGCTTAGCTAGTAGAAAACAAGGGTGGAAATATATTCTTACTATGGAAAAATTTCTAAGTCTGAGGACTTGTGTTTTTGTTTAATAAAAAAACTAAGTTAATGAATCACCTGGGTGGAATGGTAATTGCTTGGTGGTTTTTGGTTGAGTGGTTCACAAGGCCCATGTCTATGGTTGACCTTGTGTATCTCACTTGTGGATGGCCACCCAGGAACAAAGAGATTTGAGATGTCAAAATGTTGAGAAGCTTCAAGTGCAGCCACTTGGCATTATGGGCTCTGCCTGGATCATATAGGTTGCAAGAACTTAGCCATATGGACAGTTGGTGGTAGAGTTTGATAGGTTGGAGCGCGTCCATTTTGGTCTAAGGGAAGGCATCTGAAAGATCTTGTCTTGGGAAACCAAGTCTTGTGGGGAAAGTGCACCACCTCTGCAGAGTGTAAAATCTAAGTACTTAGCCATGTCCCTGGTAAAGGACAATTTGAGCATCAAGACATGGAAGCAATCAAGAATCTCATCATTCAAATTTCTAAGTTAAAACTTGTGGTTTGAACAAGGGTTAAAGGATTTCAATCTTTGATTGAGAAAAATGATTTTGTCAAGCAAAAACTTAGTATTTTCAAATGTTAAGGAAAAATCTATTTTGAGCAATGCAAGCCTCAACTCCACTTAGCCAAATGCATATAGATGATAGACTCCACTATACTACCATAGTATCACTTGCCAATACAATTCAAATGTATTTACCCTTGTGGCTGTAACTTGTTATGTTGCAGGTTTGATTGATTTAATGAAGTTTAAGTGATTAGGATTACAACGTCTACAACCAACATGTCTGCCTGTGGCACTTTGAAGATGAAGGATCCCATGCTTATAGATATTCTGCTGCAATGTAATGTAATAGCCAAATGAGATATGTAAGATGTAATAAAATTATGTTATTCCTGGTTATAAAGTTATATTATGACCTTTGTTTCTTGATATTACATCTTAACTGTGGATGCTAGCTATTGATCCAGGGACTAGCATTGTAAACACAGGGGACTCTACCTTATTAAAGGTTGGGATCTTTACAGGTATGTCTTGTTCTCTTATCTTAAGTTGAAAATAGCCTGACCGGAGATCAATCTTCGAGAACACACATGATCCTTCTAGCTGATCAAACAAGTCATTGATTCTTGGCAAAGGATATTTGTTTTTGATAGTTACCTCGTTGAGTGAACGGTAATCTATGCATAACCTTTGGCTTCTATCCTTCTTCTCCACAAACAAAATTGGGGCTCCCCAAGATGAAGAACTTGGTTGAATAAATCCTTTCTGCAACTGTTCTCCTAGTTGCTTCTTGAGCTCTTTCAATTCATCAACAGACATTTTATATGGTCTCTTTGCTATGGGTCCAGACCCTGGTACCAAATCTATCAGAAATTCCACATCTCTATCCGGTGGCATTCCTGGCAATTCTTCCGGAAACACATCCGGATACTCACACACAATTGGCACACTGTCCATGCTAACCCCCTTAAGAGAATTAAGCATACTCCTTTTTGCTTCAAAATTGGTCTTGAATCTGATCCTTTTATTTTCTGGAGTTGTGAGTGAGACAGTATGGTTGGCACAATATATCACTCCTTTATACTTAGTCATCCAGTCCATTCCCAGAATGACATCCAATCCTTCGGAGTTTAGAATTATCAAGTTAACGGGAAACTTATACTTCCCAAATTCTATGACTAGATCATGGCATCCTGAATTCACTATCATTTCTCCACCAGGAGAACTTACTTTTATAGGACACCCAATAGTTTCTACCGGTAGTTCATTTCTTTCAACAAATGCTCTTGATATGAATGAATGAGATGCACCAGTATCAAAGATTACAAATGCTGGAATGGAATTGAGTCTGAACTTACCAGCAACAGCATCAGGCTCCTCATAGACCTCCTCCACATTGATGTGGTTCACCTATCCTTTCTGGAAAGGATTGGGCTTGACAGGTCCTTCAACTTTCTTTTCGGGGCACTCATTTGCATAGTGTCCCATCTTCTTGCATTTGAAGCATTCAACCTGACTGATGTCCCTTTTAGCAGGCTAACTTCCACTTCCACTACCATTTCCACTGTGGTGGCTCTTATGTCCACTCTTGTGGTTCGTGTACTTGTCATTGTCATAACTGCGGTGATGCTTGTTGTCATGACGGTTGTGGTTGTGGTGCTTGTTGAATTTCCCATGCTTGTGGGATCCTGAGCTTCCACTGTCATCATAGTGAGATCGTTTGTGAGACGATCCCGAGCTGTGCTTGTCGGAGTGCTTCCTCTTTCTACTCTCGACTTGCTTCATTTTTTTCTCCAATATAGCAGCCTTGTCACAGAGCGACTGATAAGTGGGAACATATGCCACAGCCAGCTGCAGATTCAGCTCATCATTCAAGCCTTCCAGAAATTTTTCCTTTCTCTTGGCATCTGTGTCAACCTCATCCGGTGCATAACGCGCCAGATTGTTGAACTCTTCAATGTATTCAGCCACGCTGCGGTGGCGCTGCTTCAGATTGTGGAACTCTTTCTTTTTCAGGCTCATTATTCCTGATGAGATATGAGCAGTGCGAAAGCCTTCCTCAAAGATAGCCCAAGTCACCTCATCTATAGGAGTGGTGATTTGGAAGTTGTCCCACCAAGTGGCGGCTGGCCCTTCCAGCAGATGTGCTGCAAATCTGACCTTTTCAGCGTCCGTGCAGCCCACGGTCACTAAGTCCTTGTTTACAGAACGTAGCCAGTCGTTGGCCACCATGGGATCCGTCGTCCCCGAGAACTTAGCTGGCCTCAATCTCAGAAATCCGGTAAGCATATCAAAGCCCGGAGGGTTGTTGTTGTTGTTATTGGGGTTGTTGTTGTTGTTATTATTCTGGTTCTGGATGAATGTTGTCATCATCTGCATAAGCTGTGTTTGAGCAGTCATCATTTGCTGCATTTCTGGAGTGATGTTGTTGTTGGGGTTGGGGTTTGCGCGACGGGGAGGCATCTGTGGTTTGTTCAAATAGAGATAAGAATGAGATACCCATAGATGTTTTTATGCACATTACATCACATAAGAAAACACATAGCATGCAACACTAAGATAAAAGTTCAACAACAAAATAACAAGTTCACAAAGTAAAACACACAAGTGGCAAGCCATCCACATGTCGGATGGTCCAATAACAAGTTCACAAATAACAAGTACGATAATAAAAGATAAACGAGTACTCAAGTCTACTCATCAGCATCAATCTCCTCCTTGACAAAGGTAAGACCTGCGTTCTCCATCGCGGTCTTGTTCTCCTTAATTGTAGTCTTCAAGGACTCAATCTGGCCTTGAGAGCCCTCTTCTGGGAACGAAGCCTCTCTATCACCGTCTGCTGCTGCTCTAGCTCGAAGTCCTTGGACTGCAGTTCTTCAGTCATGTCCCGGATCTTCTTGTTCCTATCCTGGACACGCTTCTCCTGACTCTTGAACTTCCTGTCCTGGGTCTCGAACTTCACCTCCATTTCCTTGACTATCTCGTCCTGTTGCGCGAAGAGCTTGTCCTTCTCGCGTAGCTGCACCTGGAGCTCGTCATTGCTGAGCATGACATTGGTCCTGTCCGTGTCCACGTGCCTAATGAGAGATTCTAAGTCCTGGAGGTACAGACGTATCGGCTCTGCTGTGTCCCTCGAGTCGTCCTCGAAGTCGATGGACTCTCCGTCCTCATCACGTCTTCCGAAGACGTGAAAGTGGGTGCCTCTCACCTGTCGGGAGTGTCGTCCTAGCAGACGTCCTATTAGGTCCTGCATAACTACCTCCATGCCTCTCTCCCTATCATCGTGCATAAGCTTGAAGACGATGGCCTCCGTAGTAGGCTCTATCTGACATCCGGGCTGGTTCACCTTGAAGCCCCAGAGGTCCTTTCTCTCGAACTTGGTGAGTGGATGCACCATGATGGTGGGAAGAGGGAGATTGAGCAAAGTGGTAAGCTCAACGATACGAGGACCAAAGCGGGTAACCTAGAACTCCTCAATAGTGCTGATGGTAATAGGCATCTATTTATAAGATAGAAAAGTTAGAACAACACAATTCAAGATAAGCAAAAGTCATAACACACATACATATCCTTGGAAAACAAAATCACACACGTCATGCATACATGAATCCATTACATCAACCAAGGTCCAAACTTATTTGAAGGTAACAATTTGGAAAATAAGGTGATACGTGGTGGTCCAACTAACGAAGTACGTTTACAATCCTATCTCACTGGATCTGTTGGCTAACACAATGTTCCTAGAAGCAATCAACCTATCTTGCTCACATGATTCCATCACTAAGTCTATAATATCTCCTCTTAAGGTTTGGTTGGTAGCTTCCAACTCTTGGGTATGTTCCTTCTCTTTCTCTAAGTCTTTTTGGAGGTTGAGCATTCTGCACTTGACTCTAGCACTAAGTTCTTTGATAGTCCTCCAAGGTGCTTCTCTTGCTGACTGAAAGAATGTGGTGTGCACCACAGTGTTGGTGTACATGCAGAATCTTTTTTCTTTGTGGTTGTCTTCCTTGTTTTTGTACAAGTGAAGTTGCACCCACCAGTACTCAACTCCTTCATCCATCACTGGAAAGCCTTTGTACACAGCTGCACCATGTATTTCCATTGCCACCATGAGGTCCTTGAGAATTTTGGGAAACTCAGTCTCACACTCCAAGGTCATGGTCATGAGTGGTCCTTTCTTTATGGCTTCGTTGATGGAGTTCATCTACAAATAGAGATGAGAATGAGAAGATTAGAAAAGTTTACGAGAAGAATAGACAAGTGTAGAAGTAGTTGAAAAATTTTCCTTAGTGGTTTCCAATCCTAGGGTCATAATCCTACAGGCAACTTGGCTCTGATACCATCTGTAAGATCCCTCCTTTGTAAAGGAAAAGGATCCCTGTGATTGCAATGCTAGTCCCTGGATCATTGCTAGCATCCATAGTTTAAGATGAAGTACACAGATACAAAGGTCATTTATTACATCCATTCCAGAGATAAAACATAGTCTTTTACAACTCAAGGCCACATGCCTAATACAAGAGTTTTGGAATAAGTAAATAAACATAAGTCTTCATCTTCATGTGCCACAGGCAAGCATGTTGAGTGTAGACTCATGACACCTAATCATCATCGGAGTAACCTGCAACATCACAAGTTACAGCCACAGTGGGTCAATACTTTGGAATAGTATTGGCAAGTGATACCTTAGTAAATTTTAAGTGGACTATATCACTATATGCATTTTGGCTAAGTGTAGTTTGGCTTGCTTTGCTCAAAATAGGTTTTTCCTATTAGTTGAAAACATTAAGTTTTTCTTTGTTGAAAACTTTCCGAAGAAACCATCAATAGACATTGAGGTCCTTCACCCAAATTTTTACTTAGAAGTTGGAGTGATGAGATTCTTGATAGCTTCCATGTCTTGATGCTCAAGTTGTCCATTGCCATGGACTTGGCTAAGTACTTAGATTTTCCATCTGCAGAGGTTGTGCACTTTCCCCACCAGACTTGGTTTCCCAAGACAGGACCTTTCAGAAGCCTTCCCTTAGCCAAATGGACGCGTTCCAACCTATCATTCCCACTACCACCAACTGTCCAAATGACTAAGTTCTAGCAACCT
Source organism: Avena sativa (assembly GCA_916181665.1). Classification (NCBI taxonomy): domain Eukaryota; kingdom Viridiplantae; phylum Streptophyta; class Magnoliopsida; order Poales; family Poaceae; genus Avena; species Avena sativa. Next base: position 229,569,645 of record OV702296.1, read on the forward strand.
ATGTGATCAAGGCAGAGCCCATATTGCCAAGTGGTTGCACTATAAGCTTCTCAACACTTGGCCTCCAAAATCCCTTTGTGCCTGGGTGGCATACCACAAGTGAGATACACAAGGTAAACCATATCCATGGGCCTTGTGTAACCACTCAACCAAAAACCACCATTCAAGTCCCATTCCACCCAGGAGGTTCATTGACTTAGTTGTTTTATTAAGAAAACATAAGTCCAAAGACTTAGAAATATTTTCATCATAGCATGTGTATACTTTACCAACCCTTGTTTACTACTAGCTAGGCTAAGCATGGCATAGTAACTTAACTTAGGAAAATTCCTAGAAATGCTACAACTACTTAGGATTTCCCAACAAAGCATTTGGCAAAAAGTAACATGCAAGACTTAGCAAAATATTTCTAATGCTTGTACAAAATGTAGGGATGGAAATATTCATGAAGTACCACTTGCCTTGGTAATGGGGAGAATAGCACTCTTCACAATCACAGTCACTAGCAAAGTCTACACAAAAATGGTAGCACAAAATTACACACAATTCATATACAAACATAAACATATATGCATGCAATGCAAAAATTCTAAGTGATGATTTTTTTAAAACTCCACCAAGCAAGTGCATGAGACTGAAATATAACCAAGTCAAAAACTTGCTAAACCAAACTTATTTAGCACTAAAACAATTTACTAAAAAAATTCTATACTCAAAATAGTCCTAAACAAGTTTCTGCATAAAAAGTCATTTTAACAGAAACTTTTTACTAAACACATTGCATAAACAGAAAGGGCTTGTCTCCCTGATTCCAACGGTATAAAATTTGCAAAAATCTAACGTGGGAATCAAAAGTTATAGCCATTTCAAAACTGAATCTAAATCTGTTTTCAAATCTATTTTTGATTCAAACCCTAGCCATGTGTCTTAACCCTACTGGCGCGTACCGGTTCGGACGGATCGATCTCTATGGGCCGTAGGATCTAAGTCAGATCTGGTGGCTCAGATGCGCGCTTACCTCTTCACTTAAGTTCTAATTTCAGCCGTAGGATCTGCATCTAACGATCCTAATCGCTTTGACCAAATACGAGCGGCGCTAGCGGCGGCGACTGGCGGCAGCGCGTCTGTCAGCGGCGGCGCTGGCGTTCTAGGTTGCCCGGGGGAAGAAAGGGTGTGCTTACCAGAACCGCAGGGGGCTGCTGATGCTCAAGGTGGCGATGGCTTGGGAAGGGGCGCACGGGTACGGTCGCTGGGGCTCGTCGGAGTTGCGGTCGGCGTCTGTCGCTTGCAGACGAGGTTGTTACCAGAATTAGTCGCCAGAGTCGTCAGTACTGCGGGGTTTCGAGGTCAAATGCACGCAGCCTGGTGGCGGAGTGAGCGAGGAGAGTGGGGAAAAATGACCGCGGCGGGGTGTGGTTTAAATAGGCTCAAGCGCAACAGGAAACGCTTGCGGCATCAAGGCTAATTACGCCGCGCCATTACCGGCATCAACAGCAACGGTGACGTGGTCTGCGGGCGTGTTTTGGGGAAGAAGGCGTGACGTGGAGAGGGCCACCAGTCAGCGAGTGCTACGGAGAGGGGGTGGGGTCCGAGTGTCAGCGTCAGTGTGGGTGCGTCTGCGCGTGCGAGCGAGCGAGAGAGTGTCCGGGTGGACTAGCTGGGCCGGTTCTGCTGCTGGGCTAGATTAGGAGCGCCTGGCCCTTTTCTTTTGTTTATTCCTTTTCTTTTTCTGTTTTGATTTTCAGGAATGGATTTCAAATGATTTCAAACTCTTTTTGAATTCAAATCTTCCTGGGGTTTTTGCAGTGTGCAACAGTCTCAAATATAGGCCTAAAACATGTGGTTACTTTGCAAAGGCTTGGTCACTTTTGGAGAAACAAAATAACAGGAGCTTTGCACTTGATTTGCAAATGCTTGAAAAAATGGTTTTTGAACTATTTCCATTTTATAAAGCTTGGTTCAAATTCCACACTCAATCCATTCAACAAAGGAGACAACAAACTAGGTTTTAAAACATTCAAACTCTCAAATGGGGATGGCCATTTGATTTAAGATTGCTCACATAAAATGATAGCACTATGTGTTTCTGTTTTTCTGAAATGAGTTTGAAATTAATCTCAATTCTATATGCATGCATGAATGATATGCAATCTTTGAAATCATGATTTTAGGGATGTTACAATACAACAAGATACATAGACCGCCATCCAACTGCATCTATGACTAGAAATCCACCTTTAGGTTATCATCTGACCCCCCTTGTAACATCCCGGCATATAGGACCTAACGAAGGGTAGATTTAGGAATATGAATTGTTGCATACATTCATTTGTGAAAATGTGGGTAAAATTTTCGCCAAATAAAACCTTGAGTGATCAATGTTTCTTTCTTACTTTGAGATTAGGTTTAGTCTTAAAGGAGGATTGCTATAAACTTTGATGTGATCTTAAAGGATTAATGTGTGTTTTAAAAATGAATTTGAATTTTAAACTTGAGTGTTTGAATAATAATTTCAATGATTTAGATATAAGATTTGAATCTTAAATTAATTGAGAGATAAGTATTATAACTTAAATCTTATCCAAAAAACAATATTGAATATGAAATTTATTTCATTAGCACATAAACAAGTCACAAAAATGTAACTACTGAAATCATTTCCAAATTCACAATTTACAAAATAATAAAGAATAAGAATATTATTTATTAACAATAATATAATCTTTATTACAATTAAATAAAATAAGGATTACAAGAAGGATAAAACAAAAAATTATAAAAGAATAAAAAGATTACATTTGTATATCTACTAACTATCCTATATCTAAATCTACACTAAATCTTTATCTTTGTACCTGCAAAACAAAGACTAAATAGAAACAAATAAGATTAGTGTTAGTATATTTCTCTCAGATATGTCAGTGAAGTGCACTTGACAAATTCATCATTGAGAAATGTTATAAAAGGGGCAAGTTTCACCAATATGAAAGATTTCATATTTCATAAATTCACAGTCAGGATGCAAATGAAAGCCAAGAGGGATGAATTCACTAGCCAGGTGAAAGTAAGCTAGTAATAGTAAGTTCAAACTTTCTGAACCTATCCACAAGTGCATAGCAGGCACACAAGCTGGACACACACACAAGCATGCAGATGGTGTGCTGTCGACCTCACAAGCACATCCAAATATCACAAAACCACAGCACAACCATGGAGGAGCACATCAGTGCATCTCTCCACTACACAACACACCAGCACAACCAGGGTAAACAGCAGCCAAACCAAATCACCCAGATCAACCAAACATCACCAAGATGGTGACATAAGGAGGGGGATGAATCAGGTGGACAGCAAGGTCAATCCCAGAAGCTAGGAGTAGCAGGCAATCTCAAGAGCCAGCTCAGGAGTCCAGCAAAAGCAGATCAAGATCATCATCAATCTACTACACCAACATCAAATTTTGTGGTGAGCCTCATAAAACCATCACATGATTTCATCATATTATCTAAATAAAAGCATGTGTTGCTTTATGAAATGATCTCTCAATAATCACCCAAGAGAGGTGAATCTATCCTAGAGATTTCAAGTATAAGATAAGAAATCAAACTTAGCCAAAAGCACTAAACCCTCAGACCAGCATCACTGGGTTCAGTGTTATTCTTGCAACTTAGATCATTTTTCATTTGATCTTATCAGATCAGGGCACATCTCTCAGAGAGAGTAGCGCCTCTAATCTTACAAGTTTCAAACAAACTAATGCTCAACTAACTAGGAATTAAATCCTAGAGCCACAGACTAGCATCATAGGCAGGAAAGTTAATACAAGCTTTCATATCATCTTGTCAGTATTAATCACAAGCATTATCTAGCTAAGACCAAAAATAAAACTCAATCACTTGTGTGCCAGATCATAATGGTATCACAAGGACAGGTTCTAAATGAACTAAAACCAATCTTTGCTTAGTTCCCACAGATAAAAGGGACAAACCCATAAATATCATTTTCCTGAAGCCAAGTGCCAGGAATCAACATTAAAATGAATCTATACATCCACAGAAAATCATTACATGTAATGATTTGATTCAGTGTGTATAATCTCATACAAGCCCACATTATAATTGCAGTAAGCAACTACTGAGAGAAAGCTACTATCGTACAAGCATTCTGACAGTAAAGTAACTTCTCAGATCAACAAACATAATCCAATCAGGGATTCCATAGAAACATTAGCATAGGATCATAGTGAATCATCACTAGAATAATCCGACAGGCAACTAGCATCATCAAAGCCACTACAAATCATGATCCACAACAAACAATCATTCTTCATGCTCAAGTATGATTATCACTAGATCTAAAAGCATCATGGATATGATCAACAGGGGGTTATGAACTCTAATCAGAGCAAGAACCCTAATCAAGAGATGAACCCAATCAGCACATAGCCACTAGACACACACAGAGATAATCATGGTACTAGCATGAACAAGGACCACATAAGCAACTTACCCGAGGTCCTCGCTGACGAATCGAAGAGGAAGCAGATTGGCCGACGAACCGCGGCGGCACAGGGAGCATCCAGGGGGCGCTGCAACCTGCACCTGCCACGGCGGTGGCCACAGAAGCACACGAGCCCAGCACACCACCACAGGCGGAACCGCGGCGGTGGCGACAGCACCTTTTCCTAAACCTAGGGTTCGGGAATGGGGTGGACCTGACCACGGGGAAGCCCCGGAGTCAAATCCAAGTGGATAGAATGAACAAGCGTCATCGACAACCCCAACTCGCACCACGACGGCGACCAGAACGGCCGACGGCGGCGGGAATCGACGGTGGTGGCATCGCCGGCCGCGGGGTCGGGTCAGAGGAGGAGAGGATAAGGTCGAGGGAGAGAGGAAGGCAGAGAGAATGGGCTGTGTGGGCCAAAACCCTTAGGGGTGATATTTTGACCCTGCCCTATTGGGCCACCCTGGCCCAATAAGCCCAAGGGGCCAGCCCAAATTGTTTAATAAACTATTTTGATCAATTGGAAAAGACCAAAATGCCCTTGACCTCAATAAAATTCTAGAAAATAAAATAATAGTCCAAAAATTATAAATAAAATATTTTTGGATTCACAATAATCCACTCTGTCCAAAGAAAATAAAATATAAAATTTTGGACATTTAAACTCTTATAAGAATTTTGTAATTTATATATTCTTTATGGAATTTTACAAAAATTTTGAAAAGTGATAAAAATAAATTAAAATCACTTTCATTATTTATTAATATTATAGTATTTTTGAAAAATACTAAATAAATATTTAGTAATAAATTTAATGTATAATTAATAATTCCTAAAAGAATTATTAAATGAATAAAAGTCAAATAAGAAGGGAAATCAAATAAAATAATTCAATATATGCAATAAATATAAAAAAATAATATTTATAAATGCTTTATTAAAAGGCACCTTATATAGGGAAAATGCATATAGAATTAAATAATGCATTACATTACTTGCATAATCATTTTGCTTCTTTAAATATTGTCCTTACGGGCAATAATGATGTTTTTGTAGAACTAGAAGCCCAAGGTCCAGTGCAAGCATCAGACTTCACTACCTTGCCATCACAAGGCAAGTTCATCACTTGCTGATGTCCTTTGAAGAGTCTTTATCAAAGTATTTGCAAATTGTGTGTTATCATAGATGCTATAAAAGAAGGAAAATAATATTTTCATAAATAAAGAAATCATAGATATCATCCTAAGTGGTGATATAATGGAGAAATAGAACTTAGGGTTCTATTTGCAACAATGATGATCAAGTAGGGACTTAATAACCCCTGACATCAGTGATTCTAGCGCCGTATATTACGCGTTAGCCATGAGATTTGGAATGGGACAGAGAAGTCAGCTGTATCTTCTTCCTCTCGCATGAAGCCGGATGTGCAGGTCGTGGTTGTTATCCTCGTAGCGTGCATATTAATTGTAATTCGTAGAGGATATGCAGCATATGGATGGGAACCCTCATCGTCCCACGATAGTTCTGGCATCTAACGGTTTGTACAAACCATTACCGTAATTCATTATGTAGGCATAGTGTACACCAAGGAGGCATGCGGGGTCGCGAAGGGGGCAGTGATTGGCTTGGACCAACTACTGGGCCCCACATCATGGAATTGTGGACGGGAAAGTACGCTCGGTTGTGCAACAAGGAGTTGATCTCTCATGGGTAAAGTAACGCACCTCTGCAGAGTGTAAGAACTGTAACTTGTTACTCCCTGTTCCGGGAAGGAGCTACGAACGCGGCAGGAAAGGAACTCCATGAAAGTTCTGGTCAACCTGTGAAGGCTGATTGTCATAGTTATTCAGAATAAAATCAATCTTTGAAGAAAGATTTACAAAAACTGCATAGTGCCAAGGATTTATAATCCGAGGTGGTAGTTAGAGCATCAAACTTCCCACCTTGCATATAATGAACTTGTTGGGTAACGTTGTTACTCATTCTTTCCTTTGATCCCTTGCTTAGACTCTGAGGGTCCCGAAGACGTGCCAATGTATGCATCCGAATGCCAAGAAGACGTGTTCTACGAGGAACCTGATCTATCCGGAGGAGTTGAAGGCGTGGATTACGAGATCCGATACGGTGTCGATGAGAACGAGTCCACTTAAGTGTCTAGTTAGTAGTAACTAACGGAGCCGAGCAGCATGAACTCTATAGAATAAGCTGTTGAGCCCCACACCTAGTCGGAGTTGTTACTTTTAAATTTCCACTGAACACTTTATATTTGGTTTGTAAGTTGGATCTTTTGGAAGTCTTGAACTTCCGGTATTGTAATAATAATAATGTGTGTACTTTTGTAATATGGACCCGCAATGTTTCTGTTGTACCACTCTGAGGGATGTGATATTTACGGAACGGTGTTCTGTGGATGTCATGTCAACGACTATAGTGTACTACACATGCAGTGGTATGCTGGGTCACCGCACCACTCCAGTATTAAGTTGCAAGCAATAGATAACTGCTTTAAGAAAAGTGTGTAAGGTAAACAATCCGCTTGTTCCATGAACAAGAGACCGTTGTTTTCTCCCTAGTGGAAACAACACATAGACAACCTTAGAGATTTCTGTCACTTACCTTAGATTAAATAGAGGCATGAACCCACTATCTAGCATAAATACCCCCTCTTGGAGTCACTAGCATCTACTTGGACAAGATAGCTACTAGAAATGGAGAGCATGCAAGATCACAAACAACACAGACATGATAAAATCAATAAGAAAAAACCATTAATCAATCTGACATAGTAATCTCAATATCCATCGAATCCCCGCAAACACAACATGCATGATTACAAATAGATGATCTTGATCATGAACGGAGCTCACAAGATCTAAACATGGTAGCACAAAGGAGATACAACCATCTAGCTACTACATGGACCCGTAGTCCAAGGTGGACCTACTCACACTTCATACTGGAGGCTGGCATGATGAAGAGGAAGGCCTCCGGGATGATCTCCCCTCCGGCAGGGTGCCGGGAAGAGCTTCAGATCCCTCCCGATCTAGGGACGATGGTGGTGGCGGATACAGACGGTTTCGTGGAATATTGATCGGGTGCTTAGGGTTTAGGCATCGGGGGGTCTTTATAGGCGAAGAGGCGAGGCAGGGGGGGCGCCAGGGCGGCCGCACCCTCCCAGGCACGGCCCACCTTGGCCGCGCGGCCAGGGGGTGTGGCCCCCTAGTGGCTCTCCTCCGTTTCGTATTCAGGATTCGTGTTCCCCATGGTAAAATATTGACTTTAGCTGTTGTCCCGTCCAATTCCGAGATTATTGATTATTGATTTTCTGCCTTTCTGGAACATGCAATTGGCACCGTGGCATCTTGTTAATACGTTAATACCAGAAAACATATAAAAACACCTCAAAGTATAGACAAAGCAAAGCAAAGTAAATACTAAACAAGCATGGAATATCAAAAATTATAGATACGTTTCCGACGAATCAATGACGCTTAAGGACCTTTGCTCACCGACACCTGGAAAGCGGTGAGCATTGATCCCATCACCAGCACCAACAAAAACTCGAACAATTACTAGAAGCGCGTGAAGCTAGCGTTCGACGAGTGCAACCTTTGTGACGAATTACAACAAGGTTCACATGGAGCGCGACAAGAAAGCCATGATCAACCACTAGGGACTCATCCAGCAGGCGTGCATCAGGTGGCACAACATTCTTGAGGAGGTGGATCGCACACCCGTTAGCGGTGAAAGCATGGATAGAAAGGTACTTTGCCGAACACTAGACGAAGGTATTCCGAGTTCATACCTATCCTGACACACTTCTCCTTGCCTTTCCAGCTCGTCCGTGCACTCGGTATGTACCGGGACGACACCAAGACCGAGTTCAAGTTTCACCACGTGTTTGATGTGATAGAGAAATGTCAGAAATGGGTGGATACTCGTGTGAGCCTCGCCAAGACCAAGGACGGCGTGTACAACCCGGAGGCTCCTTCCCCTGTTACCGGCGAAGGAAGGCCGGAGGTCGGCCAGAAGAAGGCGAAGATGATCAAAGCCACAGGACCTCCCGCCGAACGCCTCCACGCTTCGATTGAGAACTGTATCGCTGACACCAAGGCCCATGCCGAGAAGAGGGAGGAGAAGGTCGACGAGAGGTGGGCACATATTCTTCAAATCCAAGATCGCAAGATCGACCTCCTCAAGGAGAACTATGCCACTAAGAAGAGGAACATGGATCTATAGTTCCTCATGAGCGGCGAAGACACATCGGTGATAAGCACGCGGGTCAAGGCCTGGTACATGGTGCACCGCAATGCCATCCTCTAGGAGGACATCGCCTCTAGCACGCCAAGCTCTGCGCTGATCGCGTCCATCCCCACATCTTCGCCGAGCTCTGCTTCCACCTCCTCCAATCAGTTGCCCGACCATGCCGCCGATGTGCCCATCCCCGTCGCACCGGACATGCCGAAGGAGGCCATCCACATCGATGACTGATCGCCAAACCATTTTATCTTGTTCTGTAATAATTTGGTTGCCGAACTTTTTGAGCATACTTTTGTCGAATACCTTGGGCCAAGATTTTGCCCGCGGGAACGAAAAAAATCAAATAACTTGGCCTGGAAACACGAGTAGAAAACTGGGCATTCTCAGGCTAAAAACTATATCGTTTGGCGCTAAATTGTGCCGAATTTTAGCCCGGAAACGCCCAACTAGTGGAGGCGCTCTAATCCTTTTGTTATTCATGATGTTTTCAGTTACAAGTACCTCACCTAATGTCAAGCTCGCCGTCCTTTTTTGCCTACAACCTCCACTGGCAGGAGGTACTTTTTGAGCATTATGAGTTGTCGCTTTCCTCTAACAGTGTTGAACTGGTGATCAAGGTAACATGTCGATGATTTCCCAATCTACTCACAGTTGAGAAAAGAGGACGTGTGTATATGGGGCAAGTGATAGGGACGAGCGCATTAAAAAGATTTATGGCGCGTGTTTACGAAACTTTGCGCCATCAGCTGCTCTTTCCTTCATGTGTAGCCGCGTGTCCTCTTTGCGCTCGCCCGGATCTATTCTTGCAAAAACAACAGATTTAGGCATTTTTTTAGGGCCAAGTTTTAGGCTTCTTTTGATAACGGTGCTATGCATGTCTAAGAATACTCACAGGCAACCGAATGTTAAATTTTTATCCCGCTAGGGCATGCACAGAGGCTTTATGGACAACCAACCATGCCCTAGAAGGATGGCGTGACATCCAAGGTCTGCAAATGCAATAGTAGTGAGATCGATATTCACTAGTGGAAACGAGGCTTTTCATTGATCTTGAAAAAGGGCTTTAACACCGGTTCTTCTATGAACCGGTGTTAAAGGGGGGGGCCATACCAGCGTGGCCCGTGCGGCAAAAAAGGAGCCCCCCTTTAACACCGGTTCGTGCCATGAACCGGTGTTAAAGGACCCTGCAACAGTGGCCCGCGCAGCCCCCCCCCCCTTTAACACCGGTTCGTGGCATGAACCGGTGTTAAAGGGGGGGCTATATAAGACGCCGCAACCCACACACCCCACTCTTCCATTTTTTCACTATCTCATTTTGGAGCCTAGCAAGAGGGTGTGAAGAGTGCTAGTTTGTGTTTTTTTCATATGCACAAGAGGTGTTCGGTGAAATGCCCGAGAGCTCAAAATAAGTTTTCTCGTTGCTCTTTCCTTCTCGGTCGAGGTCGGCAACTATCCTTTCATGTGTCATTGATGTACTATATATATAAATGGTCATCTCCCTATTAATTTTTGATATATACTACATATTAATGCAGATGAACCGGCAATGGATGTACGGTGACCGCCGCACTTCCGAGTACATTACGGGCCTCCAAAATTTCATCGTTGTGGCTAATGCAAACCATGGTCACAATGGTTTTATGCGCTGTCCGTGTGTTCACTGTAAGAATAAGAAAGACTACTCAAATACCAGAACCATTCACGCCCACCTGCTTCGATCCGGTTTCATGCCCAGCTATAATTGTTGGACCAAGCACGGAGAAAAAGGGGTTGTGATGGAAGACAACGAAGAAGAAGAGGATGATGACAACTATCATAATATGTATCCTGAATATGATGATACTGCAACGGGGGTAGATAATGAAGATCAAGAGGGAGCAGATGGGCCCGCTGATGACGATCTTGGTCGGGCCATTACTGATGCAAAGGAAGAATGTGAAACTGAAAAGGAGAAGCAGAAGCTGGAGCAGATGTTAAAGGATCACAAAACATTGTTGTATCCAACTTGCGAAGATGGCCACAAAAAGCTAGGTACCACATTGGATTTGATGCAATGGAAGGCAGAGAACGGTGTGACTGACATCGCATTTTCAAAGTTGTTGGTAAAAATGAAGAATCTTCTTCCAAGAAATAATGAGTTGCCCGATAGTACATACCAAGCAAAGAAGGTTGTCTGCCCTCTAGGATTAGACGTGCAGAAGATACATGCCTGCATTAATGACTGCATCCTCTACCGCGGTGAGAAGTATGAGAATTTGGATGCATGCCCGGTATGCACTGCACTGTGGTATAAGATCAGACGAGACGATCCTGGCGATGTTGAGGGCGAGGCCCCTAGGAAGAAGGTTCCCGCCAAGGTTATGTGGTATGCTCCTATAATACCACGGTTAAAACGTCTCTTCAGAAATAAAGAGCATGCCAAGTTGTTGCGATGGCACATGGAAGACCGTAAGAAAGACGCGATGTTGAGACACCCCGCTGATGGGGTCACAGTGGAGAAAAGTTGAGCGAGAGTACCCGGACTTCGCACGTGACGCAAGGAACTTAAGGTTTGGTCTAAGTACAGACGGCATGAATCCTTTTGGTGAGCAGAGCTGCAGTCACAGCACCTGGCATGTGACTCTATGTATCTATAACCTTCCTCCTTGGTTGTGTATGAAGAGGAAGTTCATTATGATGTCAGTGCTCATCCAAGGCCCGAGGCAACCCGGCAACGACATTGATGTGTACCTAAGGCCATTAGTTGAAGAACTTTGACAGCTGTGGGCCAAACCAGGTGTACGTATGTGGGATGAGCACAAAGGGGAGCCATTTGACCTACGAGCATTGCTTTTCGTAACCATCAATGATTGGCCTGCTCTTAGTAATATTTCAGGGCAGACAAACAAGGGATACAATGCATGCACACACTGTTTAGATGAGATTGAAAGTTTATATTTGGATAAATGTAAGAAGGTTGTGTACCCAAGGTACCGCCGATTTCTTCCGAACCTGCATCCAGTAAGAAAGAAAGGCAAGCATTTCAAACGTCTGGCAGAACCCCGGAGGAAGCCTGTCCTCCGTACCGGTGAGGAGGTATTTGGTATGGTCAAGGACCTATAAGTAATCTTTGGAAAAGGTCCTGGCAGTCTATCTGTTCCGAATGACGATGCCGGACACGCGCCCATGTGGAAGAAGCAATCTATATTTTGGGACCTACCCTATTGGAAAGTCTTAGAGGTCCGTTCTTCAATCGACGTGATGCACGTGACGAAGAATGTTTGCGTGAACCTGCTAGGCTTTCTAGGAGTGTATGGGAAGATAAAAGATACACCGGAAGCACGGCAGGACCAGCAACGTCTGAAAGCCCCTGAAGAGCCTATGCATCCTGAGAACGAGAAGGGTAAACGATGCCACTTAACTCCTGCCATCTACGCTCTTACCAAAGCAGAGAAGGAAATCTTTTTTGAATGTCTGAGCAGTATCAAGGTCCCGTCTGGCTTCTCGTCCAATATAAAGGGAATAATAAATATGGCAGAGAAAAAATTCCAAAACCTGAAGTCTCATGACTGCCACGTGATTATGATACAATTGCTTCCGATTGCATTGAGGGGGCTTCTACCTGAAAATGTTCGAGTACCCATTGTGAAGCTATGTGCATTCCTCAATGCAATATCTCAGAAGGTAATCGATCCAGAAAGCCTACCAGGGTTACAAACAGATGTGGCCCAATGTCTTGTTAGCTTTGAGTTGGTGTTCCCACCATCCTTCTTCAATATTATGACGCATCTCCTGGTTCACCTAGTAGAAGAGATTGCCATTCTCGGTCCTGTATTTCTACACAATATGTTCCCCTTTGAGAGGTACATGGGAGTCTTAAAGAAATATGTTCATAATCGTGTTAGGCCAGAAAGAAGCATCTCCAAGGGCTATGTAACACAGGAGGTCATTGAGTTCTGTGTTGATTTTATTCCTGACCTTAAGGTGATTGGTGTTCCAGAATCACGACATGAGGGGAGACTACGTGGAAAAGGCACCCTAGGATGTAAAGCAATGATATGTAGGGACGGGCATTCTCTCAATCAAGCACACTACACGGTTTTACAAAGATCTATCTTGGTTGCCCCGTATATCAATGAACACAAGAATTTAATACGCCTCAAACACCCGGGGCAGTCTGATGAATGGATTATAAGTGAACACATGGCGAGTTTTGGCGGCTGGCTGCAAAGACTTCTCACGAATAACACCACTCTTGGGGATCAGCTGTACTTCTTGGCCAGGACACCATCTTTGACTGTATGTACTTTCCAAGGGTACGAGATAAATGGGAATACATTTTACATGATAGGCCAAGATAAAAAGAGCACCAACCAAAATAGTGGTGTCTTCTTCGATGCAGCAGAAGACAATGGGCAGAAGACCACGTATTATGGGTTCATAGAGGAGATATGGGAACTTGACTATGGACCTAATTTTAAGGTTCCCTTGTTTCGATGCAAATGGGTCAAGCTAACAGGAGGAGGGGTTGAGGTAGACAAGAAGTACGGAATGACAACGGTGGATCTCAACAATCTTATGAAGGTAGACAAGAACTTAGACGAACCATTCGTCCTAGCCAATGATGTGGCTCAGGTTTTCTATGTGAAGGACATGTCCTCCAAACCAAAAAAAGAAAAAAATATGCAAACGAATACATCATATGATGAGCCAAAGCGTCACATAGTTCTTTCAGGGAAAAGAAACATCGTGGGAATCGAGGACAAGACAGACATGTCAGAAGATTATAATAAGTTTGATGAAATTCCTCCCTTCACAGTGAAAACTGACCCAAGCATTCCGTTAAGTAAATAAGATGCTCCATGGTTACGTCTGAAGCGATCATAAGGAAGGACATATGCCAAGAAGTTCATGCTCATATTATGTAACTCTAGTTCATGTTTTTAATATTAATAAATTTCTTGAGTGTTAGTCTTGTTTTGTGGATGGACCGGGACTATGAGAAGAAGTTGTCTCGATTCGTACTTACCATTAAGATCTGATCTCCAAACGCGCGCGGTCACATATTACGGAGTGCCTCTATGACCAGTTTCTTGGAGATGCCGGAGGACTGGGCTCCGCCGGCATCTCCCTGAAACTGGCCGTAGTGGTGTCCCTGCTCTCGAAAACCATCTTGCATCCTGTAACTTCTCTAACTAGATCAATACACCTGGGAGCTAACTAATTTCACATATTAGGGAGTGCCTCTATGACCAGTTTCTCGGAGATGCCGGAGGACTGGGCTCCATCGGCATCTCCCTGAAACTGGCCGTAGTGGTGTCCCTGCTCTCAAAAACCATCTTGGAGATGCCTCAAACTGGCTGGAGGACTGGACTCACAAGGATGCCTATTTATAGTACAAGCACCTCGACATAGTGTCGACACTTAAGAAATAATGTCGACACTCACCACTATTATTAGTGCTGACTCGTGTTTTGTCCCGGTTGGTGTCTCCAACCGGGACTAAAGGTTCATCTTTAGTCCCGGTTGGTGACACCATCCGGGACAAGGTACACGCCGCACGACATAATGTCGACACTCACCCCTATCATTAGTGTTGCCTGGCCCAGACTGAAATCCCTCCAACCGTCCCATTTTTAGAACAATGTCATATTTCTTCTGTAAACAGTATATGTATTAAATGAGCTATTTTTATTCCTTCTATTTCTTCCCTCCGTATTTTTTCCCGCCATTTTTCTTCCCGCCATTTTTTCCCGCCATTTTTCCCGCCATTTTTCTTCCCGCCATTTTTCTTCCCGCCATTTTTTCCCGCCAGTTCACTATATATATATGTAGGGTTGGCCTCCATTGTCATTGCACATCTCTAGACTCATATATGTAGCCTCATCACTCTTTCCCATGGCTTCCACCATAGAACTAACCCCCAGGGAGGCGGAGGTGCTTTGCGCCTCGAACTACCCCTGCCCGCCGGGCTACTGTGTCCCCGTCAGCTGGATGCTGAGCGCCGGAGGCGTGCCGGTTCCTCCTGTCCCTCTAGGTGTGGCGTGCCGGATGGCCATCACGAACCACTACTACTTCGAGCTCACGCCGGAGCAGCGGAGGAATCCCAGATGGCATCCTGACTATTTCCCTACTTGGGAAGCCTTCTTCGTGGATCGGCGTGAGAGGGCGCTCGCCAGGCATGAGGACGACAGTCCACCTCCTCCTAACTTCAACTAGGCCGGCCGGCGGCTATGGTGGCGCGGTCGGACTCTCCAGAGCTTCATGGCCTATCACACTGCCGCCGACTCTAACCCCCATCTGCGCTACCCTCAAGTCCAGCCCACGCGTACTCAGCCTTCAAGGTTCAATTACGGCGACCCCGACGACAACAGCGATGACGGCGGCGGCGAGTACGACGACTACAGTGGCGAGTATTACAGGTGTAGGCAGGAGCATGACTGAATCACTCCAACATTCCGAAACAAGTTCAGCCGATTGTTACTTAATCTGGCCATGTATCTTAATTTTTAGTTCTTTTATGTATCTTAATTTTCAGTCGTGCTTTATGTAACTTACTATTAGTTGCATTCTGTATTTTAATTCCAGTTCTATCTCCTTCACAAAATGACCTATCTCATTCGAGGTTTCTTGGCTTTCGGGTCAAATGACCAATGTTATGGCTAGAATCAAGGCATAGTTTGTGATAATATGGCCATATTGTGCATACATGTGCATCATGGCATGGCAAACAATGTTGCAAGAGGAAGTTTTCCTTTTTATCGCACCAAAAAGGCATTTTCCATTTTCCGAGCATAAAAACGGACGGTTTTGTGAAGCAACCACCAAATGGCTAATTCAAAAAACCACCAACACATTTTACAAAAATACTAGACCACCTTATATGGACAATGTACCAATAGGGGGATCTGAAACCTTTCCGTCCACCTCTGGTGAAAAAGACAAATTCCTGCCGAATCGGCAGGAAGTGGGTTAGATATGAACTACAGGTACATGATACGATGCTCATGATTTTTTACAAAAATCATTTTTAGGTTCACAATATGCTATTTTATCAAAAAACCAATGCAAGTTGAGCGAGGCTTGGTCCCGAGCTAAGAATCTTCATGCCCGTTGTTCGACAAAGTTTGACGATAGTTTAAAATGGGGATAAAAAAAATAAAAAAAGATCGAAATAGTGCGAAACCTTCGCGCGGTGTTATATTATGTGACATAGTTAGAAGGAAAAATATCAAACTTGGTATATTGATTATGTCTCAAAAAAACCTTCACAAAATGACCTATCTCATTCGAGGTTTCTTGGCTTTCGGGTCAAATGACCAATGTTATGGCTAGAATCACGGAATAGTTTGTGATAATATGGCCATATTGTGCATACATGTGCATCATGGCATGGAAAACAATGTTGCAAGAGGAAGTTTTCCTTTTTATCGCACCAAAAAGGCATTTTCTATTTTCCGAGCATAAAAAACGGACGGTTTTGTGAAGCAACCACCAAATGGCTAATTCAAAAAAGCACCAACACATTTTACAAAAATACTAGACCACCTTATATGGACAATGTACCAACAGGGGGATCTGAAACCTTTCCGTCCACCTCTGGTGAAAAAGACAAATTCCTGCCGAATCGGTAGGAAGTGGGTCAGATATGAACTACAGGTACATGATACGATACTCATGATTTTTTACAAAAATCATTTTTAGGTTCACAATATGCTATTTTATCAAGAAACCAATGCAAGTTGAGCGAGGCTTGGCCCCGAACTAAGAATCTTCATGCCCGTTGTTCGACAAAGTTTGACGATAGTTTAAAACGGGGATAAAAAATAAAAAAAAGAACGAAACAGTGCGAAACCTTCGCGTGGTGTTATATTATGTGACATAGTTAGAAGGAAAAATCTCAAACTTGGTATATTGATTATGTCTCAAAAAAACCTTCACAAAATGACCTATCTCATTCGAGGTTTCTTGGCTTTCGGGTCAAATGACCAATGTTATGGCTAGAATCAAGGCATAGTTTGTGATAATATGGCCATATTGTGCATACATGTGCATCATGGCATGGCAAACAATGTTGCAAGAGGAAGTTTTCCTTTTTATCGCACCAAAAAGGCATTTTCCATTTTCCGAGCATAAAAAACGGATGGTTTTGTGAAGCAACCACCAAATGGCTAATTCAAAAAACCACCAACACATTTTTAAAAAATACTAGACCACCTTATATGGACAATGTACCAATAGGGGGATCTGAAACCTTTCCGTCCACCTCTGGTGAAAAAGACAAATTCCTGCCGAATCGGTAGGAAGTGGGTCAGATATGAACTACAGGTACATGATACGATGCTCATGATTTTTTACAAAAATCATTTTTAGGTTCACAATATGCTATTTTATCAAAAAACCAATGCAAGTTGAGCGAGGCTTGGTCAGATTCAAGTGTATACAAAAGATGCGACATTTAAATATCCAATCAATTCAAAAATGTTAATACAAAAGATGCGGCATTAAAATATGATTTGCTCTAATAAAATAGGGTTATATTCCTTTTTAGATGCTTAATATTTCTTATGTTCAAAGTTTTAGGATTTGACAATTTATTTTTGTTTGAATTGAATAATTAAAATTTATATGTAAGTGTTTTAATCATTTTGAATATTTTCATCTAAAGTAAATATAAAATGTTTTTACATGAATGGATAGATATTATTTTTCTGAAAATTATGATATATTATTCATATTTTTCTGAGTTGAAATGAAAAAGATATGAATTTTCTAAATTCATATCCTATTTTTTGAATTAAAAGTGCCCCTTTAATGCATGAAATAAATGCCCCCCCTTAAAAACCGGTTCCAGGGGGCGCATTTATTTCGTTTCACGCGCGCACCCCCCCCCTTTAACACCGGTTCGTGGCTAGAACCGGTGTTAATGGGGGGTAGTAAATGCGCGCGCGAAACGAATTCCCCCCTTTAACACCGGTTCCAGCCCCGAACCGGTGTTAAAGGGGGGTATTAAATGCGCCTTCCCCTTCCTTTCTTCCCCCTAGAGCCAGATCGATCGAACCCCTCGCCGTCGCCACCGCGCGCCCTCGCCACCGAAGCCCTCCAGCCCTCGCCGTCGCCGCCCTCGCCACCACGCGCGCGCGCGCGCCACCGAAGCCGACGACGACGCCGGCGCCTACAAGAACCCCGACGCTGTGGTGAGCTAGTGGACCACGCCTGGTCGTCCCCTTTGTTTCCTCCCTTCTCTGTTTCCTCCTAGCGGCGGTGTGGAGCTCGCGCGTGGTGGCGCCGCCGGCCGGCAGAGTGGAGCTCGCGCGGTGGCGCCACTCCGTCCACGCCTCTGCGTCGTTCGAGGAAGACAGCTTTGACAGGGGATCGGAAGACCCAAACCAGAATTCGAGCTCGCATTGTCGGTGGTAGCTCGCGTCATCGGGTGTGGCGGGCAGGAGCGGCTACGCGAGCGCGTCCACGGATTGGGGCCAACGACAGGGATGTGGAGGGGATGGGTCAGGGAGGTGGATTCGTCGGGAGGCCCAGGGCCCAGGCGCGGTATGGGGACGGCCTCCCCTCTCGGCTGCGGGGGCGGCCTAGGTGGGGTGCGAGCTCCGGTGGTGGCCATGGGGTGCAAGATCGCGATGCGGCCTAGGTGGGGTGCGAGCTCCAGTGCGGCCTAGGTGGGGTGCGTTATGCCAGCGATGTCGGGGTGTATGCATGGTCCTTCTGGGTTGCAGGTGTGTCCGCTGGTAACGACGGCACGGCGTCCCTCTCTTCGGCAATGCGATGTGTCGTTGGTCATCGGAGTGGTGGCTAGAGTTCGTGGATGTCGGTGGCGGCCTTAGAAGGTGGACTGCGCGGGCAGCTCTTTGGCGAGCGTCGTGGCTTCTCCCCTCGGTCTAGGGCCTATCATGGGGACATCCCCTCCACATTGTATCTGTTTTTCCAAGTTGTTTGCCGTCGCTATAATGTTTGCCTCGTCCTCCTCTTTCGAACAACGCCCGTTTTAGGTAGGCCGCATCACGCTACCTCGCGCGCCCTAGGTCTCTCTCCAACGTCGCCAGCCTCCGGTCAGCCACTGTAGCTAGCCCCTCTCATATGCATCCGAGATTTCTCCGAATTAGGGTTTGGACCCCTCGGAACTCGTTTAAAATGATCAAGCATCCTTAGGGTTTTAATTTTATTTGTGTATTTTTGTATGAATAATATGTATATTTGTGTATGAATCCAACTCCACTTGAATGTTTACTCTCTTACTCTAGATAATATTATTGTTTTAGAAACTATGGATCCACTTAGTAGAAACCTTTAAGAAGAAGAAATAATGGAGAACATTATTGATGAGGACACCTCACAATATCTAAACTTGGAAGGACATGATGACAGCTCAAGTAGTCATGGAGAAGATGAAGACTCCGGTGAACGCAATTTAGTGATTACAAAGTCCGGCGAGGTATATGCATTGATTAAGCCTCTGCTGACTTCCACCACAAATCTTCTTCTACATGTATTAATTAACGCTTCTTTCTTCTTTTAGCCCTCTGGATCAACCAGCCAGCAACCATCTTCTTCTACGAAAAAGAGCAAGCGAGGCGCGAGCCATCGGTTGAAAGATCATGCAAAGTTCACGATCGAAGCAGTCCGTGTTGATGGCAGGCCGATGGAGCCCAAGAAGGCCGCAGACAAATTTGTACGTCAGGCTGGAGTTCTTGTTAGGGACCAAATCCCAATCATAATTGAAAATTGGAATAAGCCAAAGAAGGGCGACGGTACCTTTGTCGATGAAAGATCCAAAGAAACGCTTTGGAATTCGATGTTGGTAAATTTCACCCTTCCGCCAGAGGAGGATGAAAACAACCCGGTTATAAAGGAAAAGTTCAAAGAGTGGACTCTAAAGAAGATGGCTGACGCTTTCCGCAACTGGAAGACAAAATTGAACAAATTTGTCAAAGCTGGCGAGACTCCAAATTTCGAAGACGCATATTTTGCGAAGATAAGATCTCACTGGCCCGAATTTGTGACATATAAAAAAGGTGCTATAGCTAAAAAGAGGTCAGAAACCAATACGCTTAATGCCTAGAAGAAGGAATATCACTAGAGGACGGGGTCAGGTGGCTACATATCTCAGAGGCCTAAGTGGGAGAAAGTTGAGAAGGCCCTGCGCGCTAGAGGGATCACACCCCAGACAGATGGGTGGGACCTACGTGCAAAGACTTGGTTCTACGGAATCGGGGCAAGGTTGGACCCAGAAACAGGATTGTGTATCTTCCCAACCCTCCTTGACAAACCCGTCACTGAACTCATCACGGCATACGAGGAAACATCCGCCAGGACCTTCCATCCCGACAGAGAGAATGACCAGCTCACACGCGCCATCGGTAAAAAAGAACACCCTGGACATGCACGAGGCACAGGGGGTATGACGTGGAAGGATGGGTTTGCCGAGTGGAGCGACTCTTACAGATGGCGTGGCAGAAAAGAAAAAGAGTGTACAGAGCGGATGACACAGATAGAACATGCACTTGTGGCGCTGCAGGCGCAAGTGAATGCACAACAGAGCCATCAAGCTACCGGCCCATCTCAGCGGCACGAAGAGCCTGCATTGGAAGCTGCCGGCGGCCTAGACTCTGCGCGGAAAAGCAGCATGGCTTCCACGGAGAACGTGCAGCCCACGCTTGAAATGGCGGGTCCTCGATACCCCATGGATGAGATCACGGAGAGCGAACACGCTGAGCTGCATGTGAGATTAATGGGCTTATCCATTAAAGTGGTTGTCGGCTATGCCTTACCTCCTGTAGCTGGTGGAACTTACCACTGCCGACCGATTCCAGATGGCTATGCTATTGTCGGGGTGGATGAGGTTGTGAAGGAATATGAGGAAGCATAGCTTGACCATGCTACAGGTGAAGGGGAAACTCAACTCAAATTTGCAGTGAAAACAACCATTCTTTGGAAGAAGGAACACATCGTGCTTCCAAATTGGAGGCCACTGGCACCCCCTCCATCACCGCAGCATCAGCAGTCTGAGCCGCTTCAGCTATCTCCTGCGCGGCAGCTATCTCCGGCGCTTCAGCCATCTCCTGCGCGGCAGCCATCTCCGGCGCGCCAGCCATCTCCGGCGTGCCAGCCATCTCCTGCCCGTCAGCCATCTCCGGTGCTTCAGCCATCTCCTCAGCGTAAGCGGAAGAGCACTGCCACGAAGAGCATCAGTAGCACTGCCACAAAGAAATCCACAGGAAACCGTACGCCAAAGAGTTCAAAAACTACGTCCCACAGCCTTCCGCCAAGCCATTGCCGGTTTTACCGTGGAATCGCAGCGACGAGGAGACCAATAGGATCTCGAAAGAAGAGGTCAAGAAATTCTTTGCACCTAGACGGGCCGAGCCAAAGGAGAAAATAGATCCGGCGGTGGTGGAGAAGTTTTACAATAATCTTTTGAAACCTAAAACCCCACTTGTGCCGGACTACGAGCGCCAGATTTTGAAGGGGGGTGCAAGGCGCCGTAGGGAGACTGAAAGTAGCAGTCGTGCGGCACCCCAGAAAACAGTTCCCATGCTCGGAGAGCAGGAAAACTAATCATGCGCCCCGCTCCAAGTGTTCGACACATGGGACGCTCCTCCCGTAAATGATTATGAGGCAGAGCTACAAAGAAAGGCCAATGAGATGGGGATGACTTACATTGCATACTTGAACATCATGGGAGACAACTTGCCCAAATGCGATGCCAACCCCATACAGCCATGGAAGTATGGGAAAAATCTCGTCAAGAAAGAGGAGCTCAAGAATCTACCATCAAAGATGCGAAGATTGCACAAGTGGTACCTTGATTTCTGCAAGACGAGAAAGGAAGAATGGATCACGGCGCATATAAGAGATCATATTTTCTTGTGCGGAGACGATGCGATCGACTTCAACATTCAAGACTTGCATTTTCTATTCAATCAGAAGGAACTCGACAAAGCTGCCATCAGCCTTTATTGTGTGTAAGTACTATTTCTGTAATTTATATCTCATCTCATTCACTTCATTAATTGCATGTATATATATGCTCACCATATATGTATATACTATTATGCAGGAAAAAGGTTATGGAATGCATGAAAGGAGGCCCTCTTGACATTGGGTTCGTTGACCCAAATAGAGTTCATGAAGAAGTGGTAAGAACCAAACCCGGGCAAACAGAAGATTACTTGCTAAGGTCTTTACTGAGACAACAAACCAAAAGGGAAATACTATTGCCTTACAACTTCTCGTGAGTACTGTTACCCTCTCTCTTGTACACATTCTGTTTCGGCTTACTCGATGTTAAGTGTAACTGGTGATGAGTTATGCGTGCGTAGGTTCCACTTTATTCTGCTAGTCATTCAACCCGACTCAGGAAAAGTCCTTGTCATGGACTCGTTACGAAAAGAAAGAGCTATGGGCAGACTTTAGAGAGATGCTCCAGAGGTAATTTCAATCATATTATCGCACTAGATCGGCAACTTTCGTGACAACAAGTAATTAATTACTCATTTATCCATTTTCTTTGCCGGACAGGGTTTGGAAAAGGTTCACGGGCAGGGCCGTGGGTGAATGGTCAGAAGAACTAAAATTTGTAGACCAAAATATAAGTAATAGCTAGCTAGGTCTGCGTATCTCTTTGATTCTGCTTCCAATTCCATTATATCATGCTTTATTGATTATTATTTTGATTGAACTCTCTATTCTTGTAAAGTGCGCGCATCAGGGACCCGGCAATAACTTATGTGGATACTATGTTTGTGAGTTCATTCGCAACACGATATGTGCGACGGGCCAAGCCGCACTAGAACAACTTAGAGTAAGTAAACAAAGTTCACAACATTATTTTATTATCATCAATTGTGTTGAGTTTTATTCTTATATATATATTGACCCCATTCTTCATATATATTCAGATCGAACGGATGCGGGACCAACTCCTACCATTTGACCGCATACGAGCCATTCAAGAGGAATTGGCGGGGTTCATACTTGATGAGGTCGTCACGCCTGGCGGAGAACTCTTTAGATATCCACCAAAATGAACGATGACGATGTATGTGCCGATGACGATGTATGTGTCGATGACGATGTTTGTGTATAATAATAGTTTCTTAATTATTCATGTACTCGTATGTACTGATGACGATGTATGTGTATACCGCTCCCGATCGATTCCCCCTCCCCCCTCCCGCAGAAATACGCCCAGAACGGGACAGAGGCAGAACTCTGCCGCGGCAGAGATTCAGGCCGTTTTCCTGCCGCGGCAGAGAACCTTTAACACCGGTTCGTGTTACGAACCGGTGTTAAAGGGGGGGCCTGAGCCCTGCGGCAGCCCCACGTGCGCCACCCTTTAACACCGGTTCGGCCCCCCTCTAACACCGAACCCTCAACAGCGGTTGTAGAACCGCTGTTAGAGGGCCCTCCCAACAGGTGTTAGAGGGGGGTTCTGCACTAGTGATTGCTGGAAGTGGTTATCCACTATATGTGTTATTTTAAGGCTCACTCTCACTCTATTGTACAAAATATTTATAATTCATTAGCGAAGTTATTCTCAACATGATATTGGGGTTTAATAGTTACTCAAACATCAATTTTGTCTATGCTTTTCCTTATGCTATATGTGGATAGAATGAATTTCTTGATGCCCCGGTGCTAAAATTATTAGCAAATTAAAAAACTTACGGTGCTCCAAATAAAGCATCTTTGGTTTATGAAGTTCTGCTTACCATAACGACGAGTAACTTCTACATTTTTATCTTAAATCTATGCGCACGTGCCCTCGAGCACTAATTATTTTATGATCAACCTCAACCTATAGAAGAGAGACCAACGTGGAATCCTATATAATGTCACTCCCATTAATCAATTTCTCTTTTCTTTTGAGAGGACTAATCTATTTCTCTAAACATGCAGCTATGCGCCTCATCACCTTCCACATCTTCTATTCACACAAAAAACCTTCCACGTCATCCTTTTAATATCCACATTCATCAGTTAGTTCATTTGGTGAATACGCGTCATAAAATTGGCCCGTGTTTTTTCTCTATTTCTAACCGATGTGTGTACGATTTTTATCCTCCACCTTCCATGGCCATCCACCCTTCCCTTCCGCTTCCACTACCTGCTGCCCATTATCAGCGCCGGTAACGCCTCACTATCTCCCTACAACCCAACCGCTCCCTATCTTCTCCGGTGCTACCATTTATATTCTTTTTATTGCGAGTAACCGCTACCATTTATATTCGATGGGTAGCACCAACCACGCGCTGGAACTGGAACCATTGCAGCGTTTACTGATCAAACCTGGAGGCTCTCATGTTACTTCTCTCTGCATCCTTCCCATATGTACATCACGCACGACAGTTACAGGTACACTATCCGATCTGATCGTCAGTTTCTCTCCCTGTTTTGTTTTAATCATATTTGCATATCATTTTCAGCAATTCTTCTATAGGATTGTGCCCGTTTCTCGCAGATGCATTGCTATGTACAGTTCTGAAATTGAGAGGCTTCTGAATTAATCATCATGATAATGCCAACTTCATGCCCTGCCATTTACCCAGTTTCGAGCTCCGAATTATTTTTTCCATGAACGGTATCGTCGCCCTTCTACTTCTGGTAACATTAAGTAACCCTTTTTTCCTTCTAGTTAAGATCTAATCCTAGCTTTGTTATTCATGATGTTCCCAGTTACAGCACCTCACCTAACGTCAAGCTCGCCGTACTTTTTTGCCTATGACCTCCACTGGGAAAAATGACATCAATGGACCCTTATTTAAAGTAGCCAAGCTTTCCTGGCATGGGGGGGGGGGGCAAAGGCCCCCCTACTCTAGAGAACACCTAAAGCTGTATATTTTTAATATTTATGCTAAAAAATTGTCACATACTCTAGAAAACACTTTAAAAATATATATCTTTAATATTTTATGCTAAAACATTTCCTCCCTACTTCAGAAAACACCTTAAAGATATCTATCTATCTATGTATATATAACATTTATGCTCAAATTTAAATATTAATAAAATATTATACATGGTTAGCGTTTTTAGGCCTCTCAACAATGTCAGTCAACCGCTATTGTTATGCAATTGAAAATTAAAAGAACATACATTTGATAGCTCCTATCTTTAAAATCATGGATAAGACAAAAACTACTTATTAGTATTGATCAAGCAAATTATATTCCACAATACTTATTTCTACCAATCGCTTCTTGTGTACATATGACTGTAATTGCGTTGCTAGTCTATGGTAATGAATATATTCACAACTCTGTAAAGGCATGTGATATCGGTTTCGTTCTGCAAAATTGGAGAGACCAGAGAAATTGTGGCATCAAGAAAAATATAAAGAAATGTTGAGTTATTTTTTTGGGGAAAATATGAGTCAAAGTAGAACCATGGTAGGATACAACTTGGATCACCTATATTTTCTAAAATAATTCTACACTATTATAACTCAAAAGGAGACTAATATAAAAACATAAAAATTCTTCAATCAGGGCCCCTACATCATGGGGCCCTAGGCAAGCGCCCCTCTGCCCCGCCCTATGGGCCGGCCCTGCACACAGGATAATCGTCAGTTTCTCTCCCCGTTTTGTTTTAATCAGATTTGCATACTGTATCATTTTCAACAATTCTTCTAGTATAGGATTGCGTCCGTTTCTCGCAGATTGCATTGCTACGTACAGTGCTGAAATTGAGAGGCTTCTGAATTAATCATCCTGATAATATCAACTCCATGCCCTGCCAGTGGTTATATTTCAAGCTCCGGATTATTTTTTCCATGAACAATAGCGTCGCCCTTCTACTTCTGGTAACACTAAGTAACCCTTTTCCCTCCCAGTTAAGGTCTAATTCTAGGTTTGTTATTCATTCACATGATGTTCCCAGTTACTGTACCTCACCTAACGTCAAGCTCGTCGTTCTTTTTTGTATATGACCTCCACTGGGCACTGGCAGGAGGCACTTCTTGAGCATTATCCAGTTGTCGCTTTCCTCTGACAGTGCTGAACTGGTGATCAAAGGTCACATGTCGATGATTTCCCAATCTGCTCACAGTTGCAGAGCCTTTTGTTGAGATGAAAATTTTCCTTTCTGCTCTGGTCTCAGAGCATTACTTTCTTAAAATTATTCTTAATCAGGTGGCAGATCTCAAGATTTTAATACAGAACCGTATTCTGATTTGTATAATCATACCTTCTTAATTTACACTGACATATCGAATGATACACACTTTATGAATATCTTGTCATTTTATTTGTTTTACAACAACGCTTCCATCTGACTCTATATTTTAGAACTAGGTAATCAGATTTCTGTGTGCCGTGTTGATTTGAGTCCCCGAAAGGAGCTGTAACTCTTCTCGTGTTCATTTTGCAATATTCATAGAGCGATGGTGCTCAAGACAATACATCCACCTTCTTCTGAATTAACTTGTCCAGTTCCTGGACTCCATCCGCGTCACCTTCAGATAATGAAGACAGCACAGCCCTCGCAAGGGTGCGGGAAGTTCTAGGGCCCTGATGAATGTTGTTCTCAAATAACTCTGATAAAATGCCAGCACTGACAAGTTGTTTTCTGCAGTTTGTGTTTTTGGATAGCACTTGTAATAACTCTAGGCATTGTGTGACAAATGTAGTACTACAGCCGTAGCAGCTACTCAGACACCTTGGTATTGAAAAAGCTTGCAATGCATTGGTATTATTAGAATTTTTCTGGTGCAGATATGCCATTAGAACACGGCGCAATCCTTGTAGTGTCTGAACACTTTTACTGACAGAGTCAAAAGCCGCTTTGCATTTTTCACCATACAGAACACAAAGAAGTGCAATCTTGCGATTTACCTTGCAAGTGGGCCCAGGCAAGGACACCATCATCTGCTGGACAGCATCTTTTATTTTGTTGTGAATCTATCTCCTGTTCACCTATACTGAATACAAGTTTGATGAGAGGCTTCTTAAATCACATTAGTTGCTGGTATCTCCTATGAGCATTTTCTGACTTTGACTCAATTGCTGCAAATCCTTTTCGCATGTCATCATCATTTTCCATGTTATCAAACGAGAAACTTGGTTTTGCCATGAAATGGAATTCAAAACGGCCATATTTGTTGTATCCACTCTCCCAGCAAAGAAAAAAAGATGAAGCCTCCGAACCGGAGGTTTGTAATTTTTGTAGCTAGATGAACATGCAGATGGTGTTGACATTGAAAACATCAATTAATTAAGACACTTCATTGTTCTCTTCGGCACTTCTTAGAATGGACGGATACTGACTGTTTTATCTTGGTGCCTTCTGCTTCATTACATGTTTCTCAGTTCTTTGATCTTTCAACTGTGTTGTCATTTTAATATTTATTCATCGGTTCTTAGGCCAATGATTTTCTATCTTCTTTCTAAAACCAATCTCTCCAACCTTTCATTTGTACAATTCTGCATGCATGCTCACTCTTGTTATGTATGCAGCAGAAGTTTAACAGGTACATATCTTTGTATATGCAGTATTGAACCTTGGCCTGTCGAGCCACGAATAAATTGCCCTTTGTTAATTGGCTGTTAGATTAATTTGTTACACTCTCCCGGCGACGTTTCTCTCTCTTCCTTTTACATTTATTACGCCCTGCATATTCTAATTACTACTATTGTTTTGTTTTCCTTTTTTGCCTATGACCTCCACTGGGCACTGGCAGGAGGTACTTCTTGAGCATTATCCAGTTGTCGCTTTCCTCTGACAGTGCTGAACTAGTGATCAATGGTCACATGTCGATGATTTCCCAATCTGCTAATAGTTGCAGAGCCTTTTGTTGAGATGAAAATTTTCCTTTCTGCTCTGGTCTCAGAGGATTACTTTCTTAAATTTATTGTTAATCAGGTGGAAGATCTCAAGGTTTTAATACATTACCGTATTCTGATTTGTATAATCATACCTTCTTAATTTATACTGACATATCGAATGATACACACTTTATGAATATCTTATCATTTTATTTGTTTTACAACAATGCTTCCACCCGAGTCCATATTTTGGAACTAGGTAATCAGATTTCTGTGGATCATGCCGTGTTGATTTGAGTCTCCGAAAGGAGTTGTAACTCTTCTCGTGTTGATTGTGCAATATCCATGGAGCGATGGTGCTCAAGACAATACATCCACCTTCTTCTGAATTAACTTGTCCAGTTCCTGGACTGCATCTGCATCACCTTCAGAGAATGAAGACAGCACAACCCTCGCAAGGGTGCGGGAAGTTCTAGGGTCCTGATGAATGTTGTTCTCAAATAACTCTGATAAAATGCCAGCAGCGACAAGTTGTTTTCTGTAGTTTGTGTGTTTGGATAGCACTTGTAATAACTATAGACAGCCGTAGCAGCTACTCGGAGACCTTGGTATTGAAAAGGCTTGCAATGCATTGGTATCATTAGAATTTTTCTGGTGCACATATGCCATTAGAACACGGCGCAATCCTTGTAGTGTCTCAACACTTTTACTGACAGAGTCAAAAATCGCTTTGCTCCGGCGGACCTGGCCCCGACAGGGACCCCCCTCCTGCACCTGATGCGCGGGAGATCACTCATAGGCCGACCCCTACCCGCCAGGTAGACCTCGTGGGAGACCCCCCCAGGTCAGCTGGGACCCTTCCCCTTACTCCCTATGCCCGCTCGGTCCCCGCAAAGGGGACCACCCCTGTAGGGTTCGCAACATAGAAAACAAAAAATTTCCTACGATGGGAACTATGTACCAAGATCTATCTATTAGATACAAACAACGGGAGGATGTATATCCGTAGATAACATATCATTGAAGACCAACAAAGCTTAACGAGTTCAACTCGTGGTTGATGTAGACGATCTCTTGTCGATCTCAAGATCGAGAGGAAGTCCTAGCGCCGCAAAGCAGCAGCGCATCCGTGCTCGCACACACGTACAAGACACCGAGCAACCTTCGCCTCCTCGCTCCAGCGATGCAGCGGAAGCACAACCCTTTCTTTCCGAATAGCCACCAGGAACATATATCTCGCTAGTCCGAGACCATGGGAAATAAATTCTAGAGGAGGGGAGAGATCCTTCATGAGGAGGTGTAAGTGAGAGAGAGGAGAGGGGGTGCCTTTTATAGGAGGAGGGGGCACCCAAGGGGGTGGCCGCTGGCCATGGGGGCTGCCCCCTCCCCTCCTTCATTCATGTGGGTGGACACTCCACTCACAAAAATCCATTCAAATCCCTCCACTCAAAATCCCACTCAAACTTGCCATTAAATTTCCTCCAAATTTAATACAAACTCTCATTAAATAAAACTCTTTTATTTTATTCAGAATTTTGTCAATTACTTTAATGACAAACATTCACAAATAACCCCTTGCTAGAATTCTATTTCACATGCATAACCTCTTTATGCAATTTCACCCGAAAACCTGTTTCGGTATCTAGTGAAATAAATTCCTGCGCTTGTTTATTCTTTCGGCATGAAACATTTGCTCCAACTGGATGTCAGTGTCCCTTAAGTGTGTCACTCTACGGTTCGCGAATAATGCGGACATGATCGAGACCCTTCTCCAATCAATAATCAGTAGCGGGACCTAGAGATCCATACTAACTCCCACACATTCAACGACGACTTTCCTGTGATCATCAGAACCTATTACGCTTGTATCTTAATCCCTTTGTTTCACGATATATTACATGTCTGAGATTCGATCATCGGTATCTCCATACCTAGTTTGATCTCGTTACTGACATGCACTCTTTTCTCGTTCCCGTGATATAACATTCTAGTGATCAAATCACTTGCTTGCAAGCTAACCAATGTGATATCACCGAGAGGGCCCAGAGTATATCTATCTGTCATCGGGATGAACAAATTCCACTCTTGATCCATGATTCTCAACATAGCACTTTAGTAGCTTTGAAGCCATCTTTATAATCACCCAGTTACGGTGTAACGTTTGATGTCAACAAGAAACTCTTCTGGTGTTAGTGATTGTCATGATCTCATGGTCTAAGGATTAGGACTACTTCGTAAGTTGTTTATAGCAATATAAACTCAATGACTTTGATCGTAATGCTATACTTCGGATGAATGTTCATCACACCATTACACTAATGTTGTGATCTCGTTATTAACAACATCCAACGTCTATGATTAGGAAACTGTGATCATCTTGTTAATCAACGAACTAGTTTATGAGAGAGACATAACTAGGAACTTTCTGTTTGTTTATTAAACACACATGTATTAACGTTTTCGTATTAGTACAATTATATCATGCAAAATAAATATCTATCATATACTTGGAATACACATAATAAACACTTTATTATTGCCTCTCAGGGCATATTCCCTTCAGTCTCCCACTTGCACTAGAGACAATAATCTAGTTACATAGTGATGTATCTAACACCCATGGAGTTCTGGTGTAGATCATGTTTTGCTCTAGGGAGAGTTTTAGTCAACGGATCTGCTACATTGAGATCCGTATGTACTTTACAAATCTTTATATCTCCATCCTTGACATGCTCGTGGATGGAGTGAAACCGACGCTTAATATGCTTGGAATTCTTGTGAGACCTTGGCTCTTTGGCATTGGCAATGGCACCATTGTTGTCACAATAGATCACCATTGGGTACAACGCGTTTGCAACCACACCTAGTTCGGATATGAACTCCTTCATCCAAACTGCTTCCTGAGCTGCTTCTGAAGCAGCAACATATTCGGCCTCCGTTGTTGATCCCGCCACCACAGGTTGTTTGGAGCTCCTCCAACTAACCGTTCCGCCATTCATGAGAAATATGTATCCGGATTGAGACTTAGAGTCATCCGGATCGGTGTCAAAGCTAGCATCGACATAACACTTAGCGACGAGCTTTTCTTCACCTCCGTATACAAGAAACATATCCTTAGTTCTTCGCAAGTACTTAAGGATATTCTTGACCGCTTTCCAGTGTTCCGAACCTAGATCCGATTGGTACCTACTACTCAAACTAATAGCATGTGCCACATTCGGTCTTGTACATATCATGGCTTACATTATAGATCCTATGGCTAAAGCATAGGGGACTTTGTCCATTTTCTCTCTTTCTTCCGCCGTAGCCGGACTTTGAGCCTTACTCAATGTCGTGCCTTGTGACATAGGTAACCTTCTTACTATCTTCCATTTAAACTTCTTTAAAATCTTATCAAGATATGTACTTTGCGATAGCCCTATTAGGCGCCTAGATCTATCTCTATAGATCTTTATGCCTAATATGTATGACGCTTCACCTAGGTCCTTCATTGAAAATTTGCTGTTTAGATAACTTTTAACACTGTTTATAAGATCTATATCATTTCCGATCAATAATATGTCATCCACATATAATATCAGAAATGCCACATTGCTCCCACTCACTTTCTTGTAAATACAAGCTTCTCCATAAGTTTGGACAAATCCAAACTCTTTGATCACCTCATCAAAGCGGAGATTCCAACTTCGTGATGCTTGCTTCAATCCATAGATGGATCGCTGAAGCTTGCACACCTTGTTAGCATCCTTGGGATCGACAAAACCCTTTGGTTGTATCATATACAACTCTTCTTCAATATTACCATTGAGAAACGCGGTTTTGACATCCATCTGCCATATCTCATAATCAAAATATGCAGCAATTGCTAACATAATCCTAACTGACTTTAGCATTGCTACGGGAGAGAAACTCCTTGAATATTACCATTGAATATTACCATTGAGAAACTCCTTGAATATTACCATTGAGAAACTCCTTGAATATGTCAAAACCCCTTTGCGACAAGTCGAGCTTTATAGACGGTTACATTACCATCAGCATCAGTTTTTCTTTTTAAAATCCAATTTTTCTCCACGGCCTTTTGGTCGTGAGGTAAGTCCACCAAGTTCCAAACTTGATTTTCATACATGGATTCCATCTCGGATTTCATGGCTTCTAACCATTTGTTGGAATCCGGGCTCATCATCGCTTCTTCATACGTCGCAGGGTCATCATTTTCATCAACCATGAAATTCATGACAGGATTTCCGTACAGCTCGGGAGCTGCACGCGTCCTGCTAGACCTGCGAGGTTCGGTAGTACTCTCTTTTGGAGTTTCATGATCATTATCATTAGTTCCTTCTTCAACTGGTGAAGCCAACTCCGGAACAACTTCCGGCGCTGCGCTACTCGCCATACTTTGAAGAGAAGGTTCAATAACCTCTTCGAGTTCTACCTTCCGACTACTCACACCTTTCGTGAGAAACTCTTTCTCTAGAAAGGATCCATTCTTGGCAACAAAAACCTTACCCTCGGATCTGTGATAGAAGGAATACCCAATTGTTTCCTTAGGGTATCCTATGAAGACGCATTTTTCCACTTTGGGTTCGAGTTTATCCGGTTGAAGTTTCTTCACATAAACATCGCATCCCCAAACTTTAAGAAATGATAGCTTAGGTTTGTTTCCAAACCACAATTCATAACGGTGTCTTTTCAACGGATTTAGATGGAGCCTGACTTAAAGTGAATGCAGCAGTTTCTAGTGCATAACCCCAAAATGACAACGGTAAGTCCGTCAGAGACATCATAGATCGAACCATATATAATAAAGTACGATTACGACGTTCTGACACACCATTTCGCTGTGGTGTTTCGGCAGGTGTGAGTTATGAAACAATTCCACACTCTTTCATGTGAGTGCTAAACTCGTAACTTACATACTCACCTCCACGGTCGGACCGTAGAAATTTGATCTTTCTATTACGATGATTTTCCACTTCATTCTGAAATTCTTTGAACTTTTCAAATGTTTCAGACTTATGTTTCATCAAGTAGATATAATCGTATCTACTCAAATCATCCGTGAAAGTAACAAAATAACGATATCCACCTCGCGCCGACACACTCATTGGACCACATACATCAGAATGTATGATTTCCAATAAATCTGTCGCCCGTTCCATTGAACCGGAAAACGGCGTTCTAGTCATCTTGACCATAAGGCATGGCTCACATGTATCAAATGATTCAAAATCAAGTGATTCCAAAAGTCCATCCGAATGGAGCTTCTTCATGCGTTTAACGCCAATATGACATAGACGGCAGTGCCACATATATGCATCATTAAGTTTAATCCTTTTAGCATCAACATTATGAATATGTCTAACATTATTATCGAGATCCAATACAAATAAACCATTTATCATCGGTGCATGACCATAAAAGATTTCATTCATATAAATGGAACAACCATTGTTCTCGGATTTAAATGAATAACCACTTCGCGTTAAACACGTTCCAGATACAATGTTCATGCTAAGTGCTGGCACTAGATAACAATTCTTCAAGTTTATTACTAATCCCGACGGCAAGTGTAGAGGTAGTGTTCCGATGGCGATCACATCAATGCTTGATCCATTGCCGACACGCATCTTGACCTCACCCCTTGCTAGCGGTCGCTTGTTCCGCAGCCCTTGATTCGAGTTACAAATATTAGCAACTGAACCGGTATCAAATACCCAGGTGCTACTGCGAGCACTAGTCAAGTACACATCAATAACATGTATATCATATATACCTTTGTTTGCCTTTCCGGCCTTCTTGTCTGCCAAATACTTGGGGCAGTTGCGCTTCCAGTGGCCAGTCCCCTTACAATAGTAGCTCTCGGTATCAGACTTAGGTTCAACTCGGGGTTTCTTTTCAGGCACGGCAACCGGCTTGCCGCCCTTACTTCCGTTTCGTTTTCCCTTCGTGTATTTCTTGAAACCAGTGTTCCTATTGATCATCAACACTTGATGTTCCTTTTTGATCTCCACTTCTGTAGTTTTAAGCATTGACAGAAGCTCGGGGAGAGACTTCTTCATGCCTTGCATATTATAGTTCATCACGAAGCTCTTATAGCTAGGTGGCAGAGACTGCAGAACACGATGGATGCCTAAGTCAATGGGAATCGTTATTCCCAAGGACATAAGCTTATCGGCGTAACCCGACATCTTGAGTACATGCTCACTAACGGAGCTGTGCTCTTCCATCATGCAACTAAAGAACTTTTCTGAAGCGTTGTAGCTCTCTACAACATCATGTGTGTCGAAAATCATTTTCAACTCACCCATTGTATCAAATGCATTGCCGTTTTTGAAACGCTTTCAAAGTTCTGGCTCCAGCCCATACAATATGCCGCAATGAACTAAGTTGTGGTCCTCCTGACGAGTCCGATAGACATTCTTCTCCTCGTCAGGGGCATCCTCAAAAGGTGGGGGGCCTAGCCGGCGCTTCTAGCACATATTGCTTTTATGCAGCAGAGAGGAGAATCCTCAAATTCATGGCCCATTCGGTAAAGTTTCTACCGTTCGTTGCAAGTTTCTCTTTCTCCATGAACACATTGAAATTAAAAGCAGGTGGTGCCATCTACGACAGAATTTGTAAAGTTTAGACTAAGTTTATGATAGATTGAGTTCAACTAATCCATATTACGAATGAACTCCCACTCAAAAACGACATCCCGCGTGCCTTTTTGGTGATTACATGAACCAAATCCACTACACCAAGTCCGATCATCATGTGAGTCGGTGTAGCTTCAAAGGCGAGCATCAAATGGGCATCATATCTACTATATGACTCATGCTTAACCTTTCGGTCCGTGTTCCGAGGCCATGTCTGTACATGCTAGGCTCGCCAAGTTAGAACCTTAGTATTCGCGTGTGTAACTGTTTTACACCCGATATATGGTCGTGGATTCAAGAACATCGGATCATCACGTGATGTCTTGGAGCGACAAAAACATAATCGGTGCATACTAAAGGAAGAACACATTCTTATCTTGATATTTAAATGAGGGATCATCTTATTATGCTAACAAAGCGCTAAACAAGCAATATAAGATGCTATCAAACATCACATGTTTATTAGTGAGATGATATGGTACCCGCATATGATCTCTATCATGTGCATCGTGGTATGATCACTATCATACCTTTATGTGTAAATCCAAGGTCTATGGAGTTTACACGCTATGTGTGTTGTAAGAGTATCATCTCATACTTCTTCTTACAACATCACCATATCATGACACTATCCCAGCAACAATCTAAACTAGACGCCTCTAATTTATCCATTGCAAGTTTTACGTGGCTTAGGGCTTTCGAAGATAGAACCGTTATTACCTACAAACTTGAACCACAACGAGGATAACCAAATTGTTGACAACTCGTTGCAAAATAGATATTGACTATAGTAGGAGAGACAGACACCCGCTAGCCACTTATGCAAACTAGTTGCATGTCAAGCGTGGAACAGGTCTCATGTGCGAGGACATGTAAAGTTTGTCCGGGACGCTTCATCCCACTATGCCACCAATATCCAAAATAAAAACTAAGGAGCAACACATGATCATCATCGCCCACATACTCATATGTGTA
Source organism: Avena sativa (assembly GCA_916181665.1). Taxonomy (NCBI): domain Eukaryota; kingdom Viridiplantae; phylum Streptophyta; class Magnoliopsida; order Poales; family Poaceae; genus Avena; species Avena sativa. The sequence goes on from OV702296.1 coordinate 229,604,782, forward strand.
CTACCCGTGTAAAGCATCTACGCATAGATCTGGCTCTGATACCACTGTAGGGTTCGCAGCTTAGAAAACAAAAAAATTCCTACGATGGGAACTATGTACCAAGATCTATCTATTAGATACAAACAACGGGCGGATGTATATCCGTAGATAACATACCCTTGAAGACCGAAAAAGCTTAATGAGTTCAACTCGTGGTTGATGTAAACGATCTCTTGCCGATCTCAAGATCGAGAGGAAGTCCTAGCGCCACAAAGCAGCAGCGCATCCGTGCTCGCACACACGTACAAGACACCGAGAAACCTCCGCCTCCTCGCTCCAGCGATGCAGCGGAAGCATAATCCTTTCTTGCCGAATAGCCACCGGGAACATGTATCTCGCTAGGCCGAGACCATGGGGAATAAATTCTAGAGGGGGAGAGAGATCCTTCACGAGGAGGTGTAAGTGAGAGAGAGGAGAGGTGTGCCTTTTATAAGAGGAGGGGGGCACCCAAGGGTGTGGCCGCTGGCCATGGGGGCTGCCCCCTCCCCTCCTTCATTCATGTGGGTGGACACTCTAGATCCCACTCAAACTTGCCATTAAATTTCCACCAAATTTAATGCAAACTCTCATTAAATAAAACTCTATTATTTTATTCAGAATTTTTTCAATTACTTTAATGACACACATTCACAAATAACCCCTTGCTAGAATTCTATTTCACATGTATAACCTCTTTATGCAATTTCACCCGAAAACCTGTTTCGGTATCTAGTGAAATAAATTGTTGCGCTTGTTTATTCTTTCGGCATGAAACATTTGCTCCAAATAGATGTCAGTGTCCCTTAAGTGTGTCACCCTATGGTTCGTGAATAATGCGGACATGATCGAGACCCTTCTCCGATCAATAATCAGTAGCGGGACCTAGAGTTCCATACTGACTCCCACATCTTCAACGATGACTTTCCTATGATCATCGAAACCTTTTACGCTTGTATCTTAATCCCTTTGTTTCACAATATATTACATGTCCGAGATTCGATCATCGATATCTCCATACCTAGTTTGATCTCGTTACTGACATGCACTCTTTTCTCGTTCCCGTGATATAACATTCTAGTGATCAAATCACTTTCTTGCAAGCTAACCAATGTGATATCACCGAGAGGGCCCAGAATATATCTATCCGTCATCACGATGAACAAATTCCACTCTTGATCCATGATTCTCAACATAACACTTTAGTAGCTTTGAAGCCATCTTTATAGTCACCCAGTTATGGTGTGACGTTTGATGTCAACAAGAAACTCTTCCGGTGTTAGTGATTGGTATGATCTCATGGTCTAAGGATTAGGACTACTTCGTAAATTTTTTATAGCAATATAAACTCAATGACTTTTATCGTAATGCTATACTTCGGATGAATGTTCATCACACCATTACACTAATGTTGTGATCTCGTTATTAACAGCATCCAATGTCTATGATCAGTAAACTATGATCATCTTGTTAATCAATGAACTAGTTTATGAGAGAGGCATAACTAGGAACTTTCTGTTTGTTTATTAAACACACATGTATTAACGTTTCCGTATTAATACAATTATATCATGCAAAATAAACATCTATCATATACTTGGAATACACATAATAAACACTTTATTATTGCCTCTCAGGGCATATTCCCTTCAACCCCGCCTGAGCTTTCCTGATGGACATCCTCCGGGCCTTCTGGTTGTTCATTTGGAACATCCGAGGGGTTTCGGCAAGAGGGAAGGCGCCACCAGATCAAGGAATACATCCGCAGGGAAGTACCGGATATTGTCGGTCTTCAAGAGACGATTCTCCAAGACTTCTCCATCGCTGAATTGGAGGCACTTAGCAGCTGCAAGTTCTCCTGGTCATGGCTTCCTGCTTCGGGCCACTCGGGGGGATCCTCCTGGGGGTAAAGGAGGATAGCTTTGATATTGATGATATGGACCGCGGGGAATTCTTTGTGAGCATGGCCCTCACGCATAGACAATCTCACTTCAAATGGGAGGTGATGATTGTCTATGGCCCCGCGAACCATAGGAGGTCCGCTGATTTCTTGATGGAGCTTAAGTCGAAAGTGGAATGGAATGAGATCCCGATGGTTATCACTGGTGACTTCAATCTGATCCGCTTTGCTAAAGACAAGAGCTCGGCAAATGTGGACCTCCCTAGGATGCGTATGTTTAACGACTGCATCGCGGATCTGGCCCTGGGCGAGATTGCGCGTGTGGGCATTAGATATACTTGGACAAATAAACAACTTCACCCCATCCGCAGTGTCCTCGACTGTGTCTTTGTCTCAGTTGAGTGGGAGGTGGCCTTCCCCCTGTGCTCCCTCAAGGCAGTCACTAGGATTGGGTCTGGTCACACCCCTCTCCCGAGAGGGGGACAACCACTGCGTCTGAACCGATTCCACTTTGAATCTTTCTGGCTACAGAAACGAGGATTTGTGGAGGTGGTCCGGTCGAGGTGGTTGTCAGCGGCTGCCTCAACCCCTCGGGTATATAGTGTTGTGGATATCTGGTACCATGGTGCCAAATTATCTCGGCAGTTCATGAGGGGTTGGGGGGCTAACTTGGGGGCAGATCTCCGGAACCAGAAGGAGGCCATTCTGGGGGGAATTCAGGCGTTGGACCAGGAGGCTGACCAACATGACCTCTCGGCCGAGTCTTGGTCCCTTAGGTACTCCCTTGAGACCTCCATTATGGAGATCTACAAGGGAGAGGAGGCGTTCTGGCGACAGCGGAGTCGCCATAACTGGATTGTCCAGGGGGAGTTAAACACAGCCTACTTCCACGCCATTGCCAATGGCAGGAGGAGGAAGTGCTCGATCCCCTGCCTCTGGGCGTACGGGGTTCTGTTGGAGTCTCCACAGGCCCTCTCCTCCCATATTTATGCCTTCTACCGATCCCTTTTCTCGGCGTCCCTGCCTTCGGGCATCTCGCTTGCCCCGGACTTTTGGTCCGGGGAGGCACTTGTCTCCCATGAGGAGAATGCGCTGCTCACTCTCCCATTTCTTCCGGGGGAGGTGTCGGCGGCCCTGAAGGCCATGTAGTCTAGTTCGGCTCCGGGCCTAGATGGGCTGTCCGTGAGTTTTTTCCAGACTTTTTCGGACCAGCTTCAGCCGGTGATCATGCATATGTTCCAGGAGCTCTTCACGGGGTCTTTGGTGATGTCCCGCCTAAACTTTGGTGTTATTACCCTGATCCCCAAAGTAGTGGGGGCCACGGATATCCGCCAATTATGCCCAATCACTGTGGTCAATGTCATCCAATGTCTGTTCGCCAAGGTCTGTGCCCTTTGTCTCGCTCCGGTCATGGAGCGACTTACCCATCCCCTCCAGTTCGCCTTCCTTAAGGGATGCCTCATTCACGACGATGTCCTGGCGCTTCATGAAATTATCTATGAAGTGAAGGTACAACGTCAGAAAGGGGTGTTCCTCAAACTGGACTTTCAGAAGGCCTATGACCGCTTGGAGTGGGCCTTCTTGCGACTAGTACTGGAGAGGAGGGGGTTCGACGACCTCCTGATCTGCTGGATCATGCAGTTCGTGATGAGTGGACTGACGGCGATCAACATAAATGGGGAGATTGGCCCATATTTTAGTCCGTCCTGCGGGGTTAGACAAGGGGACCCGATCTCTCCCCTCTTGTTTAACACCGCGGTGGATGCCCTGGCTGAGATTCTGGACAGAGCCAAAGCAGCTGGCCATATCTCGGGGGTGGTGGGCCACCTGATCCCCGGAGGTGGGGTCTCCCACCTCCAATATGCGGATGACACCATGATCATGGTGCAGGGTTTAGACCTCAACATAATTAACTTAAAGTTCCTGCTCCTTTGCTTCGAATCGTTGTCTAGGCTAACGATCAACTTTGACAAGAGCGAGGTTATGATCCTCGGGTACTCTGAGGAGGAGCGGAAGTGGATCTCCGATAACTTGAACTTTCGGCTGGCTGACTTCCCCATTACATATCTGGGGATTCCCATTCGGGAGACCAGGGTGTTTATCAGGGACATATCCCCCTGGTGTCTAGGATGCGCTCACGTGCAGAGCCGTGGCGAGCGCGCCTGATGTCCAAGGGGAGAAAGTCGGTCCTGATTAACTCGTGCCTCTCTAGCCTGCCCATGTACCAGATGGGCCTGTACCTCCTGCTAGAAGGGACTCATGCCGACTTCGCGAAGGAGTTGTCTAGGTTCTTTTGGGCGGCACGGGACGGCAATCAAAAATATCATATGGTCAAATGGGCGGATGTGTGTGCCCCCAAGAGCCTTGGAGGCATAGGGATCCTTGACTCTCCCCGGTTTAACGTGGCGCTGATGCTGAAATGGGTCTAGCGCATCATCAGAGAGGATGGTGGTCTCTGGCTGCAGCTTATCAAGGCCAAATATCTCCGGGGCCTTCCTCTTTTGGCCTGCGAGAGGCGGGAGAGCTCTCAATTCTGGAGAGCCATCCAGGTGTCATTGGTTTGGGCGTCTCTTTTGCCGCGGGCGCTGGGCAGGGGGTGCGGTTCTGGCTTGACCCGTGGTTGCTCCCCATCTCTTTGGGGGTCCAATTCTCGGGTCTCTTTGCTATCTCATCCTCTCCATCGGCGCTTGTTGCTGAGGCCTTTCGCGAGGGCCACTGGAACATCTTGTCCTGCCGGTTTCTTAGCGAGGCGGAAGCTGCGGACCTCCAGTAGCTACTCGGCTCGCATCTGGTATCCTTGTATGAGGGCCCGAACTTGGCCAGGTGGTAGCTCCACCCCTCGGGGGAGTGTTGGAGATATGCCCTAGAGGCAATAATAAAAGTGGTTATTATTATATCTTTGTGTTTATGATAAATGTTTACATTCATGCTATAACAGTATTAACCGGAAACATTAATACTTGTGTGATTTGTAAACTAAATTAGAGTCCCTAGTAAAGCCTCTTTGTAATACTAGCTTGTTGGTTAATAGATGATCGTGGTTTCCCGATCATGAACATTGAGATGTTGTTAACAACAAGATCATATCATTAGGAGAATGGTATGATGGACATACTCCTATATATGTGCATAGCATAAAGATCAAGTCATTTCAATAGTTTGTTTGCTATAAGCTTTCTAATACATAGTAACCTAACTCCTTCGACCATGAGATCATGCTGATCACCATCACCAGAAGGATGCTTTGATGACATCAAATGCCACGTCGTAACTAGGTGGCTATAAATGTGGCATTGAGTGTTCGGAAAGTATGTGTTGTGGCACATGGATCAAGAGTGGGATTTGTCCATCCATATGACGGATAGATATACTCTGGGCCCTCTCGGTGGAATGTCATCCAATTGGCTTGCAAGCATGTGACTGGATCACAAGGGATCACATACCACGGGAACGAGAAAAGAGTACTTATCGGTAACGAGGTTGAACTAGGTATGCAGAGATACCGACGATCAAAACCTCGGATAAGTAAACTATCGTGAGACAAAGGGAAATTGGTATCGTATGTAAGTGGTTCATTCGATCGCAAAGTAATCGTATAAATATGTGGGAGCCATATGAATTTCCATATTCCTCTATTGGTTATTGATTGGAGAAGTGTCTCGATCATGTCCGCGTAATTCACGAACCGTAAGGAGACACACTTAAGGATTCGATGTTGTTTAGTAGATATGGAATGATAGTAGGGATACCGAATGTTGTTCAGAGTCTCATATGGGATCCGGGATATCACGAGGAGATCCAGAATGGTCCGTAGAATAAGATTCATATAAGGAAAGTCCGATTCCGGAGTTCGGGAAAGATCTCGATGTTTTCATCGGAGAGGTTCTAGAAGGTTCACCGGACCGGAAGGGGAATGGACCGTGAATGTGTCATGGATAAGTGGACTGATTGGATCATATCCTAGGTCACTTGGTTTGGGCATTTGCAAGAGAGAATTAAATCTCTAAATTGAAAGTCAAATGGGAAGTTTGAAAAGTCAAACTAGAACAATGGTTTCCTAGTGGAAGAAGGAAAGAGTCCTTCTCTCAATCCAACTTGGGTTTGGGTTTGGATTCAAACCCACCCCTCCCAAGGCTGCCCCCCTCTCATAAATAGAGGGGGAGGGCTGCCCCAAACACCAACCCTAGCCCTCCCACACCCGTGCCGCCGCCACCGCCACACGTCGCCGCCCTAGCCGCCGACACCTCCTCCTCCTCCCGGTCTTCTAAACCCTAGATCACCGGGAAACCCTATGTCGTGGTATTGCCAATGAGTACGCCATGGAGGGGTCCTCATAGTGCGTGTTTAGAGACGTGGGGAAGGCGGACGGCTGACGGGTACGATGTTACACGGCTTACTCAGGTTCAGATCCCACGACGGTGGCGGAATCCTACTCCTGCTATAAATCACTATAAGGGCAATACGCCGAGTTACAGGGAGTGGTTCACTATGCGAGGTGACTAGAAAGTCTACATTATCATTCCCTAAAGGCTCCCATAGGCCCGACTTATATAGTCGCCAGGTCCTAGGGTTACAGGGAAAAGTCCTAGCCGGACAAGTTACATAGTCCTACACCGTCTATTACTAGTCTTGTGTATCTTGCACTCCAAGGCTCCGGGTACGTCGGTGACTCCAACCGTAGCCTTCCTTTATCCGGCATGGGCCTCCCTTCTGGATCCATCTAACTGGGCCGCCCAGCAGGCCATGGGCAATGCTACCAACTGTGGGCCACCCGGGTTATCCGGATAGGAGACATGCTATGAGGATACCCATATAGCATATCCCCAATAGTAGCCCCCGGAGAACTCCGAGATCTTGTGCCGTCTTTCCTCTTCATGTGGAATGCTCCGTCTAGATGGATGTCGGCAAATCGTCAAGCAACATCTTGTAGTCCTCCCAAAGAACCCTGCAATGTTTTATCCGTCTTCAACTAGTAAGTTGGAGAAATGCTGAATCTTCCATCGTATTCTTCCGTAGCCGGACTGGATCCGTCCATGCCGGAATTTTCCAATGTGATGGCTCATCTGCCTATGTCAGCTAGGGCGACGTAGGCATAGGTCAGTGATGCCTCGTAACTCACATATGCAGAGAATGCAATCATGTCCGATTTTCCCGCGCGAGAAATACGAACCATTGGCGGCGACGGTTGGAGACGTGGCGAAATTTCCGTGCACGTTCACGAACACGTCGTCTACGTGGCAACCGTCCGATTAAGATCATTCTCTCCTCACATCGTCTTCTTCCTCCAGCGCGTGCCTCCTCGAGTTCTCCGCGTGAACTCGCGAAAAACCCTAGCCCCAATCCGCACCAGTCTCCTTTAAACTTACTCCATGGCTAGTAGCAGCACTTCCCGTTCCATGGCGGCATCAAACGAAGCCGCGGCGAAGCCGACGAGCTCTATCGTCATGCCCCCAGAGGGCTTGGCCATCCCCATCTCAGCGGTGGTTGAGTCCACCGGCGGTGACCATAATCCAGCGGCGCTGGAGCCATTAGAGGAGGAGCTCGATTCTCACAAGGGCGACTGGCGTGGCTCAGATATCACGGACCGTGATATCTAGGAGCTGATCGCCGAGGGCTACCTCCCTGCGACGGAGGGGCTCGCCTGGCGGGCGGTACCGGCCGGCGAGGTAACACCTTCTCCCCAAGCCAGAGAAAAAGTGTACCTCAAATCCCAACTGGTACGCGGCGTCTCCCTACCCATCTCCGACTTCTTCCTCTCCGTCTTAAACCACTACAGAGTCCAGCCCCAAAACCTTTCTCCCAACAGTATCTTAGCGCTTAGCAACTACGCGGCACTCTGCGAGGGTTACTTAGGGATAAAGCCTAGGCTAGATCTCTTTGTGTACTTCTTCATAGTTAAACGCGAAGCCGGAGCCAGTAAGGAAGAACTTAGGAATTGTGGCACCATAAGCTTCAAGATCCGTCCTGGCCGGCGATTCCCCGAGATCGTCGGCCACGAGTCCTGTAAAAACTGGCAGCGTACTTACTTCTACGGCCCAGATATCCCTCTGGTTGGCTGAGAAGTAACGTAACCGGACTTTGTCGACGGAGCTGCCGCTGAAGCCTCGTCATGGAGATCCCAGGCCTCCCTTCCCTCTGACCTCGATGCTTCCCGCGCTATAAGGCGGATAGAATGGTTCATAGAGACGGGTTTGACCGGCTTGGACCTAGCCATGTGCTAGTTCATCAGGCGAATCCAACCTCTGCAGCACCGCGCGAAGCTCATGCACGAGAATACCAGCGATAGAAGGGATAGCCTCCGCATCTCCGTGGACAACTTCTCGAGTGACTCCGTCAAGTTCCGCCTTCAGGACATCGTCAAGGTGAAGGACAAGAAGCGTGGCTTCACCATCACCTACGACATGTTCGTAGACGGCAAGTGCCCAAAGGTAGTTATTTATTTTTTGTGTATGACATATACTCCAGTTCTTCCGTCTTGCAAATGTCATCTCATCTAACATGGTGACTTTTCACTTAACAGCTTAGCGATCTAGAGGAGGATAGCATGGCTGCCCAAATCTACGATCCAAAGATGAAGGAAGTCACGGTCGTGTCCGACGACGATGCTCCATTGGCGTGAAAGCGGAAGAGCTCCACCTCTGACGCTGCCGATGGAGGCAAGAATAAAAAGACGGAGGGTGGAGCCTCCAAGAAGACTACCGCTGCCCTGGAGGCGGAGAAGAGAAAAGCTATTGGGATCCCTTTTGCCAAAGCACCCCCACTTGTGTAAGATTCTTTTCATCCGACATTGTCTTATTCATCTGTCTTGCTCCTGTACTTATGCATTTTGCACGTTTCAGGAAGAAAGCCACGACCAGCCTCAAGAAGACTTCCAAGTCATTGGGGGATTCTAGAACTATTAAGGACATGCTGCATCACGACGCATCTCCCGCCATCGCCCCTTCCACTCCCTCCGTCAAACCTTCGTCTGCCCTGACAAGCTCACAAGCTAAGGAGGCATCTGGCCCTTCCTCCATGGAAGTGGACTCAGGTGCCTCTACCGAGGTTGCTGTTGTCGGCGAGCAAGCGACACAGGAGAGTGCCGCCCACCAAATGGCTGAAGCTCCAGCTAAGGATGCCATCGGTGGTGGTAAGGCGGTGGTGGAAGTAGGTACTTCTGCTGTAGGAGTCACCCCCGCACCCAAGAAAGCCATAGCCTATCCAAAGATAGTCTATCTGGTACTTGCGCCGGGTAGCACTGCTATGGTCCCTGGTGTGGCACCGACATCTCCGACGTGTGGTCTAGAGGATCTCCTCCAACAAGCAGAGATATTGCAAGGAAACAGCGAATCCTTTGGCAAGCTGCTGGCCGAGAGTGCTACAAACCTCAAGATCATTGCACTTGTAAGTTTTATTTGCCTTTTGCTTTTCATATGAGTATCCCACTATAGCCCTCGAGGATGTAGATGGAAAACCGTAGGTCTTTGCATCTATATGCTCTAAGAGTGACTAAGTTAGAAAACCTCTCACTATAGCCCCCAAGCATATAGGTGGAATGAAATATTCCGACTAGATGCTTTAAGAGTAGCATACGCAGTGTTTATAAATTTCAATACTGTAGCCCCCAAGCCTCTAGTTGTAACTGAATTAGTTCCAACTAGATGCTTAAAGAAAAGATAAGCATATATCCGAGTTAAAAAACTTTATACTGTAGACCCCAAGCTTCTAATCGAAAACTGAATTAGTTCCGACTAGATGCTTAAAGAAAAGCTAAGCATAATGCTAAGTCAAAAATTCTCGCTGTAGCCCCCCGAGCGTCTAGGTGGAAAATTTTCGTCTAGATGCTCCAAGCAGACCAAACAACGTTTAAATTTTTTCCTTTTTTCCACAGAACAGAATGCTCGGAGGGGCATGGCCAACGACAAGTACCAGAAGATGCGCGCAGACTTGGAAGCTAAAAAGGGTAAAACTGCCTTCTTGAAGGAACAGATCACCAAGAGCAAGCTTCCATTTTCTTTTTCGCACTCCGGCTTAGTTTTGTGTCCATATTATCCGAGTAATCACTGTGTGCTTTACTTTCTCCGACTTGCAGAAACCATTGACAAGGACAAGAATATTGTCGAGCAATCCAAGCACATTCAAGAGATGGATAGCGAGAAAAAAATTCTTAAGCAGGAGAAGAAGGACATGCTGAAAATGCATGAGGAGTAAATGAAGGCCCTGCAGGACTCCGCCACCGAGGAAATCAATCGCTTGAAGCAGGAGATCTCTATCTTAAGAGATCAGAAGAAAGATGCCGATGAGAAGAATCAACGCCATAGTGAGGCGTATAAACTCCTCCAACAAGAGAAAGAATCATTGGCGGACACCCTCTAGCAAGCTGAGGCCAGCATCTTCAGTAAGTTTTCTCCGTCTTGGATTTCTGTAGTCTAGATACTCTGAATTTTTGAACTCATGCGTTCCTTGTAGGAATTTGCAACTCCTCTGGGCTTAACCCGGTCGCCTCCTTCTCCAAAGGAATGCATTGTTCTTGCCGGCAACTTCATCAACACCGCCATCACGCAAGCCAAGGAGATCGCCAAGCCCCTCCAGATTAACATCAAGGCATCGGACTCTGTGGTGAAGTACTCGGAGATTCTGCGCCGAGCCCCCGATCGTATCACAAGTTGGAAAGCTTCATGTGCACAGGCTGGCGCAAATATGGTGTTGTCAATGGTGAAGGAACACTACGAAGATGCCGACATCGACACGGTGACCTCTGGCGTTCCCGACATAGACGACGATGGCAAAGAGGTTACCCTCGAATCCATCTTGTCGTCGCTTGCAGGTTATGACACCAGAGTTGCCGAGTTGGTCGACATCAACGTCTTTGTGTCGATGAACACCGTCGATGGCGGCAACCAAAGCTCCTCCGAGTCTCTTCACACCGCCGACTTCGAGGGTGGTTCTCCTGCTGGTGATGACGCTGCTTCTAAGTCACCTGCGCCAAAGGAATGAAGAACAACTTTGTAATATTTGTTTCACCTTTGGTACATGTGCGGAAAAAACTTATTGATGTAACTTAAGGCGGAAAACAATGTTGCATGTCCTGCTACTTAAGAATCAGTTTCCAGCATGTATATATTTTTTAAGCAAGTATTGGCTTATCCATTACTTTGGTTCTTATGCTTGACCTTTCGTGAGTCGGAAGACTCGTTGTCGGAACCATGCGCTCAGGTGATGATGCCCAATGGCACCGTCAATAACCTAAGCACAAAATCGCCGACAATAAGTGTCGAAAGTCACTACTCCAGAATCCACATAAAAACGACAAAGAACGTGTAGACCAGAAAACTTAAGCTAACGCCCGTGGGCGGAATTTTCACAAGTGCAATCGCAAAACTTGTGCATAAAGGTTTTACATGATCCAAAAATGAACACTAAAGGAGGTAAAAGACTCAAAAATATGAGTGAACCAGAGAGCTTTATTTCATTGATCATATAAGAGGTACACAATTAGATAAAAAAATGCTAAGTGTAGAAAGGACGTAGTTGTGCTATGTTCCATGGTCGATCAAGCTCCGAGTAGTCATCATCCGGGTCATGTCGCTTATGCTTATGATCCTCGTTGGGTCTATCCTTCAGTTCACGATTATCAACGAGGTAGTAAGACCCAATGAGTAGCGCCTTGCTTATGATGAACGGTCCTTCCCATGGCGGGGATAATTTGTGTGACTTCTTCTGCTTAAGTTGGAGCACCAAATCCCCCTCTTTAAACAAGCGATGCCGAACGCGGTGACTATGGTAGCTGCGTAGCTTCTGCTGGTAGATGGCGGATCTTTGGCATGCCAAAACGCGCTCCTCCTCGAGAAGTTCCACATCTAGGCATCTGGATTCTTCAGCGTCATCTTCATCATAGGCGGAAACTCTTGGTGCATCGTGAAGTATGTCGGAAGGTAGGATGGCTTCTGGTCCATATACCATGAAGTAAGGGGTGTAGCCGGTTGATCTGTTGGGTGTAGTTCGTAAACTCCACATCACAGATGGCAGTTCTTCCACCCAGGCTCCAGCTACTCTATGTAACGGTGCCTCAAGACGTGGCTTTATTCCCTCCAGAATTAATCCATTGGCTCGCTCAACCTGACCATTGGATTATGGGTGTGCCACAGATGCAAGGTCAAGTCGGATGCCTTTCTTCCAACAATAAGCTTCCACTTCTCCGAGTGACAAGTTGCTACAGTTGTCGGTGATAATGCTATGTGGGAGACCAAATCTCACCACTAGATCCCGGACAAACCTGAGGGCGGTTGCCCCATCAAGCTTTCTAATGGGTTTAGCTTCTATCCATTTAGTGAATTTATCAACTGCTACAAGCAGATGAGTAAACCCACAAGGTGTCGTCTGCAATGGTCCCACCATGTCTAGCCCCCAGACTGCAAACGGCCAAGTTATTGTTATTGTTCACAATTCTTCAGCAGGATCATGTGGTTGTCGGGCATAATACTGGCATCCCATGCATGTCTCTACCAGCTTGTCGGCGTCTGCCTTCGCGGTCAGCCAGTAGAATCCTTGCCGGAAGGCTTTCGCGACCAACGATCGAGGAGCAGCGTGATGCCCGCAATCTACGAGATGGATTTCGCGTAGGATTTCCATACCTTCCAGCTGGGAAACACACTTTAGGTATACACCAGTAGTGCTCCTTTTGTAGAGTTGTCCATTGATGATGGTATAACCCTTTGCTCGTCGTACTATTTGTCGTCTTTCGACCTCATCGTCAGGCAAAGTTCCGTGTTCGAGATATCCCATGAACGGTTTTGTCCAAGCCGGAGGGACCTTGGTCACCATGTTGACGAAAGAGTCAGCTCTATCCGGGTTGTCGATGTCGGCTCCCTTCACAGATGGTGTGCGCAGATGCTCTAGGAAAAATCCTGGCGGAATTCGCTTGTGCCCTGATCCAAGCTTAGATAGCAGATCAGCCGCCTCGTTTTGCTCCCTAGGTACATATTTGACTTCATAGCCCAAGAAGCTCTTGGCTATCTCGTCCACTTCGTCTCGATATGCCACCATCATAGGGTTCCGTGCATTCCAGGTGCCAGCCACCTGCTGGGCAACCAAGTTGGAATCTCCACAGCAAACTATGCGCTTGATGCCAATATCCTTGGCTACACGTAGTCCGTGAATGAGTTCTTCATACTCCGCCATGTTGTTTGTAGCCTCGAAGTGGATCTGCAGAACGTAGTGTAGCTTGTCTCCTGTTGGTGACTATAGCAATACACCAGCCCCGAGCCGTTGAGCAGCTTTGATCCGTCAAAGTGCATCACCCAGTACTCTGGTTTTGGCAACAGAGTAGCATCTGGCATCTCCGTCCACTCTGCAACAAAATCCACCAAGGCTTGTGACTTGATAGCGTCGCGTCTCTTGTAGGTGATCTCGAAGGCGGCAAGTTCAATGCCCCACTTCGTGACACTTCCTGTAGCGTCGCTGATATTGATTATGTCGGACAGTGGAGTCTTGCTTACCACTGTGATTGGGTGCTCCTAAAAGTAGTGCCTCAGCTTCCGAGAAGCAAGGAATACTCCATAAGCTATCTTCTGGTAGTGCGGGTAACGCTGCTTGGACTCCGTCAAGACCTCGCTTACATATTAAACTGGTCGTTGAACTCCGTGCTCATAGCCTGGTTCCTTCCGCTCTACCACGACGACGATGCTGATTACCCGGTTGGTTGCCGCCATGTAGATTAACAGGGGCTCGCCAGACTCGGGTGCTACAAGGATAGGCGCTGAGGAAAGAATCTCCTTGAGCTACTTCAATGCTGCATCTGCCTCGTCCGTCCACGTGAATTTGTCCGCCTTCTTCAGCAACTTGTACAGCGGCAGAGCCTTCTCTCCAAGTCGGCTGACGAACCGACTAACTGCTGCAACACAACCTGTTAGTCGTTGAATGTCCTTTAGGCATGTCGGACGGTTTATGTTTAAGATGGCCTTGATTTTATTCGGGTTGACCTCAATTCCGTGTTGGGAAATGATGAAACCCAACAATTTGCCGGCTGGAACCCCGAAGACGCACTTCTTAGGGTTAAGCATCATGTTGTATTTCCGGTGATTATCAAAGGTTTCTTTCAAGTCGGAGATTAAGTCATTTGACTTTTTAGACATCACCGCGATATCGTCCACATATGCGTGAATGTTCCGACCAATTTGGTCGTGAAGGCAACATTGCATTGTCCGCTGGTATGTAGCACCTGCATTTTTATCCCAAAGGGCATCGTAACATAGCAAAACGTGTCGTATGGGGTAGTGAACGAAGTGGCCAATTGGTCCGACTTCCTCATCTTGATCTGGTGGTATCCTGAGTATGCATCGAGAAAACACAAAAGTTCCGAGCCAGCCATCGACTCAATGACTTGGTCAATGCGAGGAAAAGCAAACGGATCTTTGGGGCATGCCTTGTTCAAGCCGGTGTAATCAACAAACATTCTTAATTCATTGGTTCCCTTTTTGGGGACAAGTATAGGATTGGCCACCCATTGGGTGTGAAGGACTTCTCGGATAAATCTAGCTTTAAGTAACCTAGCTATCTCTTTGCCAATGACACGTCTCTTCTCATCTCCAAAGCGTCGTAGAGGTTGTTTCACTGGTTTGGATTTTGGATCAATGTTTAAGCTGTGCTCGGAAAGTTCCCTAGGTACACCTTTCATGTCGGCAGGTTGCTAGGCAAAGATGTCCCTGTTCTCACGGAGGAACTCAACAAGCGCGCTTTCCTATTTGGGATCCAGGTTCGTCCCAATGGCGGTGACCTTGGAGGCATCGCCTACCACAAGTTCCACCGGCTTGGTCTCGATGGCGGCCTTGAACGCAGGAGCGGAGTCGGAGATCTGCTTCTTTAACGCGGGCATCTCTGAGTCATCGACCTTACTCTGGATCTCTTTGAATTCTTTGCTATAGAGGACAGCTTCCGTAATGGCTTCTTCATTGATCTCGCAGTCCCTTGCCTTGGTAAAGCTTCCGAATACGGTGATGACACCGTTTGGTCCGGGTACCTTGAGTTTGTTGTAGACGAAGCATGGCTTGGCCATGAACGTGTGGAATATGTCGCGGCCAAATATGACGTGGTACACGCTCTTAAAGGGGACCACCTCGAAGGTCATGCGCTCTTGGCGGTAATTATTAACAACGCCAAAGGCAACCTGAAGTGTAATGCACCCAAGGGACCGAGCCTCCCGACCAGGAACTACGCCGTGGAAGATGGTGTTGGTCCGCCTTAGGTTTGCCTCCGTCAAGTTCATCTTTTGCAGTGTATCCAGATACATGATGTTGATGCTGCTTCCACTATCCACCATAAACTTGGTGACCTCCACGCCGTCAATCAAGGGGTTGATGACCATGGCGTACTGGTTCTCCGTAGGGATAAGGTCTGGGTGGTCCGCCCTGTCCCAAGTAACTGGAACCTCCGACCAGCGCAGGTACTGGGGAACTAGGGTGAGAGTAGCCATCAGGATCCTCAGGGAGGTCTTCTATTGCCAGACGGTGGGGGTGCCAAGGAATGTGTGGTAGACTGACGCCTTCTTCACGAAGGGGTTCTTGCCCTTGTCGTCGCTCTTGGCGGCGTGCTTGGGGTCAACGTCCTCGTCCATGTCACTTGAATCCTTGGACTCCTTCTCCTTCTTCTTCCCCTTGCCCTTGCCTCGCGGTCCGTTCTTCTGACTTCGCTTGTAGCCGGACTCCGGGTATTCTTTGAGGTCATTGACGAACTTGCAGTGTCGATTGGTGTGGGTGGCCTTGCCGTTGATATCGAGGTGTATGAGGCACGGCATATCACTGTACTCCTCGTAAGTTTGGGGAACACGGAGTGGCCCCGAGGTAGTTTCACTTCCTCGTTGCTGCCCACGGCCAGCTCCCCTTCCTCGGCCACGTTGTCCGCCATCACCTCGTCCTGCAAAAGTCATAGCGACCATGTCGGTAGATTGCTTTTCTTCTGGAGCGGTTTTCCGCTTTGTACTGCTGTTCCTCCGAGCCTGAGCTGGAACGGCCGTTGCTGGCAAGGAGCCGCGAGCATCGTCGTCAGCAGCTGCGAACTCACTAGCCAACTGAATCATCTGGTTCAAGTCAAGCTGGTGATTGTCCTGCAAGCGCTTCAGCTTATGTCTGAGCAACGTTCCCCTTTCCAACCCACCGATGAAGACAGCCATGGCGGTCTGGGCGTGCACTCCTGCGCAGGAATTCTTCATCAGCCAGCGTGAGAGGTAGGCGTGAGATGTCTCGTCTTTCTCTTGCACGCACCGCTGTAGATCGCCAACAGTGCAAGGACGCTTGTATGTACCCTCAAAGTTCTTGGTGAATGCTTCTTGCATGTCCAACCAATTGCAGATGGATTTCTCCGGCAATTCGTCGATCCATTGACGGGCCGTGCCCGCCAACATTAACGGGAGGTACTTGACGGCGACGTTGGGGTTGCCTCCGGCAATCTCCATCCCATTGCCGTAGTCCTGCAACCATGTGGATGGCTTTGCGGTGCCGTCATAGGGTTTGATGGTCTTGTCAATCCGGAAGCCTTTGGGGTAAGTTGTGGACCGTATTGCAGGTCCAAAGCAACGTGGTCCCAGGTATGGTCCTTCCCGGGCCTCGTGGATTTTATCGATCCGCGAACGTGCATCGTATGGCTCCGGGTTCTTCTCTTCTTGTCAACATGGGATGGGCTGCGTGAACGACGCGGGCCTCCTCTGCCATGGTGACTGCTTGGTGGTGACGGAGGCGGAGGTGGCGGTGGGTTAGCCTTCTTGCTGTTACCCTCCTGCGATGCCTCCCGCCTGTCATGGTTGCTTGTCGGACGCGGAGGGTCATGGCGAGACCTGCTCTTGTGTCCTTGGTTGCACTCTCCGTCATGACGGGTCTGCTCCGTGTTATCGCGGATGACGATGCCGCACTGCTTTGGCGGGGGCATATCCGTACGATGGTGAGCCTTGTGATCTTTGCGATGTCGGGGGGATCGGGGCGGTGGCGATGGGCGACGAGGTCGGGCCTTCTCTCCGTGGTCGGAGGATATGGGGATAGCATTCTTCCTGTTGCGCGTATCCCTCTGTCTTTGTTCTGATGAACCCGTCTGGGACCCGACATCAAGAGGAGATCGATCCCTTGGCGGCTTGTACTAGCTAGACTGGCAAAGCGCTGGGTCAGACTCAAGCCTCTGAGAGGTGGTCTTTTCCTGCTGCTTCACCGCCTTGGCCACTAGGTCATAGACCTGTTCCACTGCCTAAGGCGATCTATCCTGCTCCAGAAGGGTCTTGGTGACGGTGAGGTTAAGGAGTGGGGTGGGCATCACCTGCTTGCCTTCACTGTCAATGTATGGCTTGGCCTGTGCCGGCTTCGAGGGAGCCCATCCTAGGTTTCACCGTACACCAGGATCGTTGATGACGGGAGCCGGAGCTTTCTTGGCCTTCTGCTGCAGCAGAGTCTTGTACTCGGCCTCCATTGCTCTAGCTTTCTCTATGGACCTCTGCGCGTTGACTAGATCTCGATCTAGCTTTGCGCCTTGCTCCGGGATGGCCTGCGCTTCCTCCAGCAGCTGCTGGGGCTTCTCGTCAAGCTGAGTCACGTTCCGGATATGAGCTACGGTTAGTGGCTCGACGAGGAGATTGCCATACATCACTCTATCAGCCGGAGTAACTTGGGCAGCAGCAGACGTAGACGCCGGAGGCGGCAAGTTTGCGGTGTTGTTGTTGCTCGGGCCGGTTCCGAGTTCCTGCGGCTGCTGCACTGGGTTAGGCTGAGGAGGCATGACCTTTGCGCAATCATCGTCAGCAGCAATAAGTGTCCCCTTCCCCTTTTCCAGCGCTGTAGGCGGAGCTCGTCCGGGTTGATCTTCATCCATCGTTGTCCCAATGGTGACGAACACCTCTCGAGACGTGACGGCATTGTTGGCTTGCTCGTCGCGTGTGTACTCCTCCTCCATCTCCTGCATGGCGGAGTCTAGTTCCTCTGGACTGAAATCTATCTCCTCTGAATCTGCACTGAAGTCAGCATAAAGCGCGTCAATAACAGAGTCGGAGGGTGCTAGTACTTCCTCGATGACGGGCGGTGGAGGTGCAACAGCAGCGACAATGACTGGAGGTGGTGGCGTGGCTGCGACGATGGCGTCCGGAGGAGGTGGTGGTGGTGGCTGAATCGGAGGGGCTCCGTCAATGAGCGCAGGCGCTGTTTGAGCTGCCGCTTCGGCCTCCACGTAGTTGTTGACGGTGTTCACCATGCCTTCGAAGGTAAGGCGGCCTGACGCCTGCTGCCGTCTTAGAGAATGTCGGAGAAGCGTGCCACGGTCCACTCCTTCCACAAAGTGATACATAGCATCATCATTGGGCTAGTGGGCCAGATCGGCTCGTATGCGGAGCCACCTGGCCAGGTAATCACGGGAGTTTTCGCCCTCTCTCTGAACGCAACACGCCAGATCGAAGATGGTAACCACTCCGACGAACTTGGATCTCTGCTGTCCAGACGCACGGGCGAAACCGGCGGACTTGCAGCGATCTTCCACCTTTATATCCTGCACAGGGGCGGTTTGGGTGGGCCTTGAATTTTTCCAATATTTGTCGGCAAAATCCAAAGAGAAATCTGACATCGATCCTTCCGCGAACGTATCCTGCCCGTAGGCGGTCCGTGCGGGCCTTGATGCTCCTCCGACTCCCAGGGAACTAGTGCCCGAGTCGGTTTCGCCAATGAAGAGGTGGATGTCTCCGATAGGAACGATCGAACACCGCGTAGGGTTCGTCTTCGCCAGGATCCAGAACTCGTCAGGAGGGACGATCAGAACATTGACGGAGAAGAGAACACGGCCGATGGCTACGGTTTCGCCGATTCCCACGAAGATCTTGGTCCTCGCCCGCTGAAGAGCCTGAAGCGCCTCTTGCCCCATGGTGGGTGCCAATTGTCGTGGTATTGCCGACGAGTACGCCATGGAGGAGTCCTCACAGTGCGTGTTTAGAGACGTGGGGGAAGTCGGACGGTTGACGGGTACGAGGTTACACAGCTTACCCAGGTTCAGATCCCACGATGGTGGCGGAATCCTACTCCTGCTATAAATCACTATAAGGGCAATACGCCGAGTTATAGGGACTGGTTCGTTGTGCGAGGTGACTAGAAAGTCTAAGTTATCGTGCCCTAAAGGCTCCCATAGGCCCGACTTATATAGTTGCCAGGTCCTAGGGTTACAGGGAAAAGTCCTAGCCGGACAGATTACAGAGTCCTACACCGTCTATTACTAGTCTTGTGTATCTTGCACTCCAAGGCTCCGGGTACGTCGGTGACTCCAACCCTAGCCTTCCTTTATCCGGCATGGGCCTCCCTTCTGGATCCATCTAACTGGGCCGCCCAGCAGGCCATGGGCCATGCTACCAACTATGGGCCACCCGGGTTATCCGGATAGGATACATGCTATGAGGATACCCATATAGCATATCGCCAACACCCTAGATCCACCATAACTCGCACTGGCTTAGGCGAAGCCTTGCGGGATCTTGTAGGGGTTCGTAGTATGGAAAACAAAAAAATTCTACCGCATACAAACAAACAAGCCAAGGTCTATCTACTAGATTGTAGCAACGAGTCGATAGAATAACTCACCCTCGAAGATTCCAAAGTGTTTAACGAGAGCGGATTCTCGTGGGTGATGTAGTCGTACTCTTGCCGATCTCAAGATCGTGTAGATGATCCTTTCGGCGTTGCGTTCCGGCAGTGCTCCCGCAGTCGGTCACACGTTCGGTACTCGATGAAGACCTTCCTCTCCCTTGTTCCAGCAGGCAGCGGAGGTTGTAGCACTCTCCTCGTGATTCCGGCAGCACAACGGCGTGGTACCGGAAGTAGAGGGGAGATCTCGTAGGGCTTCGCCTTAAGCCAGAGCGAGTATGGTGGACTATGAGAGAGTCCTTGGCGATCTAGGGTTTATAGGCACCAAGGAGAGAGGGCTAGGCCGGTGGCTAGGGCAAGGGGAGGGCCCCAACTTGGCGGCTAGGAGGAAAACCTAGGGCGGCGGCGACGATTTGGTGGCCGGCGTCTAGGGTTAGGGTTTGGTGGGGCAAGGTGTGTCTAGAGGGGCACCCTTGCCCCTCCTTTTATAGGTGGGAGGGCGCGGCCAAGGGGTAGGGAGTCCTCCCCCAAGTCGGCCTCCTTGGCCGGTGGTGGAGGGAGGAGGACTTCCTCCCCAAGTAGGTTTCCTACTCTCCCTCCACCAAGCAAACTTGTCGTTTGACTTTTGAAATTGGCGTTTGACTTTTCAAACTAGGATTTGATTTATCCCTTTATTTTGCTCAGAGATGACACCTAGTACATGATGCAACCATTCCAACTTGTTATGACACATTCATGTACCCTTCCCCTCTGGAGTGCCGGACCTTCCGGACCCTTCTAGAACATTCCCGATGAGAACACCGGAATCATTCTCCAACTCCGAAACATGACTTTCCTTATATGAATATTATTCTCTAGACCATTCCGGATCTCCTCGTTATATCCCAGATCCCATCCGAGACTCCGAACAACATTCGGTCTCTTACTCATCATTCCATAACTACTCAACAACATCGAATCCTTAAGTGTGTCTCCCTACGGTTCGTGAATTATGCGGACATGATCGAGACACTTCTCCGAACAATAACCAATAGAGGAATCTGGAAATTCATATGGCTCCCTCATATTTCTACGATTACTTTGCGCTCGAATGAACCACTTACATACGATACCAATTTCCCTTTGTCTCACGATAGTTTACTTATCCAAGGTTTTGATCGTCGGTATCTCTGCATACCTAGTTCAACCTCGTTACTGATAAGTACTCTTTTCTTGTTCCTGTGATATGTGATCCCTTGTGAGCCAGTCACATGCTTGCAAGCCAATTGGATGACATTCCACCGAGAGGGCCCAGAGTATATCTATCCGTCATATGGATGGACAAATCCCACTCTTGATCCTGTGTCTCAACCCATACTTTCCGAACACTCAATGCCACCTTTATAGCCACCCAGTTACGGTGTGGTTTTTGATGTCATCAAATCATCCTTCCGGTGATGGTGATAATCATGACCTCATGGTCGAAGGAATTAGGTTACTATGTATCAGAAAGCATATAGCAATTGAACTATTAAAATGACTTGATCTTTATGCTACGCTTATCTATAGGAGTATGTCCATCATACCATTCTCCTAACGATATGATCTTGTTGTTAATAACATCTCAATGTTCATGATAGGGAAACCACAATCATTTATTAACCAACAAGCTAGTATTATGAAGAAGCTTTACTAGGGACTCTAATTTAGTTTACAAATCACACAAGTATTAATGTTTCCTTGTTAATACTGTTATAGCATGAATGTAAACATTTATCATAAACACAAAGATATAATAATAACTACATTTATTATTGCCTCTAGGGCATATCTCCAACATTCTCCCACTTGCACTAGAGTCAACTAATCTAGATTACATGGTAATATACCGAACACCCATGGCAGTTTGGTGTTGGTCATGTTTTGCCCTCGGGAGAGGTTTAGTCAACGGATCCGCCACATTCAGATACGTGTGTACTTTGCAAATCTTTATGTCACCATCTTGGACATGTTCTCGAATAGCGTGAAAACGTAGCTTGATGTGCTTCAACTTCTTGTGTGACCTTGGCTCTTGCGCATTGGCTATGGCGCCCATGTAATCACAGTAGATAGACATTGGGTCCAGCGCACTTGGAACCACATCGAGCTCAGTAATGAACTCCTTCATCCATATCGCCTCTTGTGAAGCCTCCGAAGCAGCTATGTATTCTGATTTAGTTGAAGATCTCGCCACAACACTTTGCTTTGCACTCCTTCAGCTAACTGCTGCACCATTCAAAGTAAATACGTATCCAGACTGAGATTTAGAATCATCCGGATCGGTGTTCCAACTAGCATCGGTGTAACCATTAACAATGAGTTGTTCATCACCTACATAAGAAAGAACCATATCCTTAGTTCTTCTCAAGTACTTAAGGATGTTTTTGACCGTTGTCCAATGATCCACTCCTGGATCACTTTGATATCTGCTAGTTAAACTAACAGCATATGCAATGTCGTGTCTAGTACATAGCATAGCATACATTAGAGATCCTATGGCTGAGGCATAGGTTGTCTTACTCATCTTTTCTCTATCTTCTGCTGTTGCTGGACTTTGAGTTTTACTCAAGGTCGTATTGGGCAACATGGGCAAGAACCCTTTCTTGCTATCTTCCATTCCAAACCTCTTTAGAACTTTGTCCAAATATGTACTTTCTGACAATGATATTAGGCGTCTCGATCTATCTCTATAAATCTTTATGCCTAATATGTAAGCTGCTTCGCCAAGATCTTTCATTGAAAAACTATTATTCAAATAATCCTTGACACTATTAAGAAGGTCTACATCATTCCCAATCAACAATATGTCATCTACATATAGTATTAAGAATTCTACAGAGCTCTCACTCACTTTCTTGTAAATACAAGCTTCTCCATAAGTTTGTATAAAACCAAAACTTTTGATTACCTTATCAAAACGTTGATTCCAACTTCGGGATGCTTGCTTCAATCCATATATGGACCGTTGAAGTTTGCATACCTTGTTAGCATCTTTAGGATCGACAAAACCTTTGGGTTGCATCATATACAACTCTTCATCAATGTCTCCATTGAGGAATGCTGTTTTGACATCCATCTGCCATATCTCATAATCATAATATGCAGCGATTGCTAACAAAATCCTCATAGACTTTAGCTTTGCTATTGGTGAGAAAGTCTCATCGTAGTCAACTCCTTGAATTTGTCGAAACCCTTTTGCGACAAGTCGAGCTTTATAGACAGTAACATTACCATCAGCATCTGTTTTCTTATTGAAAATCCATTTTTCTCGACAGCCTTCCGGCTATCCGGTAAGTCCACCAAAGTCCATACTTGGTTTTCGTACATGGATCCAATCTCGGATTTCATGGCTTCTTGACATTTATTGGAATCTGGGCTCATCATCGCTTCCTCATATGTTGCAGGGTCATCGGTGTTGTCCACCAACATGATACTCATAACGGGATCATACCAATCAGGAGTGGTACGAGTTCTCGTTGACCTGCGAGGCTCTGTAGCAACTTCAACCGAAGTTTCATGATCATCATCATTAGCTTCCTCTCTTATTGGTGCAAGCACCACAGAAACTTCTTCCGGTGCTGTGCTACTCGCAAGTTCGAGAGAAGGTTCGACAACCTCGTCGAGTTCTACTTTCCTTCCAGTCACTTCTTTCGAGAGAAATTCCTTCTCTAGAAAGGATCCATTCTTGGCAACGAAAATTTTGCCTTTGGATCTATGATAGAAGGTATACCCAATAGTTTCCTTTAGGTATCCTATGAAGACGCATTTTTCCGCTTTGGGTTCAAGCTTGTCTGGCTGTAACTTCTTTACATAGGCTTCGCAACCCCGAACTTTAAGGAACGACAATTTAGGTTTCTTCCCAAACCATAATTCATACGGTGTCGTTTCAACGGATTTAGATGGTGCCCTATTTAAAGTGAATGCGGTTGTTTCTAATGCATAACCCCAAAATGATAGCGGTAAATCTGTAAGTGACATCATAGAATGAACCATATCTAAGAGAGTTCGATTACGACATTCGGACACACCATTACGCTGTGGTGTTCCCGGCGGTGTCAATTGTGAAAGTATTCCGCATTTCTTCAAATGCTCGCCAAACTCGTAACTTAGATATTCACCTCCATGATCAGAACATAGAAATTTAATCTTCTTGTTACGTTGATTCTCCACCTTACTTTGAAATTCCTTAAACTTCTCGAAAGTTTCAGACTTATGTTTCATGAAATAGATATACCCATATCTACTCAAGTCATCCGTGAAGGTAAGAACATAACGATAACCACCGCGCGATGCTACACTCATTGGACCACACACATCGGTATGTATGATTTCCAATAAGTCCATAGCTCACTCCATCATACTAGAAAATGGAGTCTTAGTCATTTTACCCATCAGACATGCTTCGCATCTTTCAAGTGATTCGAAATCAAGTGATTCAAGAAGTCCATCAGAATGGAGTTTCTTCATACGCTTCACTCCAATGTGACCAAGACGATAGTGCCACATATAGGTCGAGTTATCGCTCAATTTCAAACATTTAGCTTCAATGTTATTAATATGTGTATTTCCACTATCGAGATTCAATAAGAATAGACCATCTATCAAAGGTGCATGTGCATAAAACATATTACTCATATAAATCGAACAACCATTATTCTCGGACTTAAACAAGTAACCGTCTCGCAATAAACAAGATCCCGATATAATGTTCATGCTTAACGCAGGCACCAAATAATAATTATTTAAGTATAAAACTAATCCCGATGGTAGATGAAGAGGTAGCATGCTGACCGCGATCACATCAACCTTTGATCCATTTCCAACGCGCATCGTCACCTCGTTCTTCGCTAGCTTTCGTTTATTCTGCAGCACCTGTTTCGAGTTACAAATATGTGCAACCGAACCAGTATCAAATACCCAGGCACTACTAAGAGTACTAGTGAGATACACATCAATAACATGTATATTGGATATACCTTTCTTCTTGATGTTGCCGTTCTTCAAATCCGCCAAGTACTTTGGGCAATTCTGCTTCCAGTGACCTTCTCCCTTGCAGTAAAAGCACTCAGTATCAGGCTTAGGTCCAGCCTTGGTCTTCTTCGTCGGTGCGGCAACTTTCTTACCACCCTTCTTGAAGTGCCCCTTTTTCTTAGACTTTCCTTGCTTCTTCAATTTGGTGGTCTTATTGACCATCAACACTTGGTGATCTTTCTTGATCTCCACTTCTGCAGATTTTAACATGGAGAAGAGTTCTGGCAACTGCTTGTTCATGCTTTGCATATTGTAGTTCATCACAAAGTTCTTGTAACTTGGTGGAAGTGATTGGAGGACACGGTAAATCCCCAAAGTATTAGGAATCACTATACCCAAGCTTTGGAGCTTGTTTGCGTGCCCAGACATCTTAAGCACATGCTCACTAACGGAGCTGCCCTCTTCCATCTTGCAGTTAAAGAACTTTTCAGAAGCCTCATAACTCTCAACTGCCGCATGAGTCTTAAATATCAATTTCAGTTCACGGACAATATCATGTGGGTCTGAATTCTCAAACCTTTTCTAAAGATCCGATTCCAAACCATACAAGATAGCACAATGAACTGTGGAGTACTGATTCTTCCGAGCGAGGTAAACATTATTTACTTCATCGGTAGCATCAGCTGCAGGCGGGTCACCCAGCGGTGCATCCAGCACATAGGTCAAATTACCAGCATTGAGGACAATCCTCAAATTGCGGAACCAATCCGCGAAGTTGCTTCCATTGTTTTTCAACTTTTCTTTCTCTAGGAACGCATTAAAATTGATGGTAGGGGCCGCCATTGATCTACAACATATTTGTAATAGTTTAGACTAAGTTTATGACAAATTGAGTTCTAATTAATAGTTAAATTAATCTAGGTGAACTCCCACTCAAAATAATATCCCTCACATTATTTTAGTGATCACATGAACCAGATCCACCACATCAAAACCGATCATCACGAGAGTTGATGTAGCTTCAATGGCGAACAATCGACGTGTTCATCATATCTACTATATGATTCATGCTTTACCTTTCGGTGATCCGTGTTCCGAGACCATGTCTGCACATGCTAGGCTCGTCAAGATCAAACCTTAGCTTCGGCATGAGCAAATCTGGCTTGCTCACGTTGTATACACTTGCAGAATCTAACACACCCGATCATCACGTGGTGCTTCGAAACAACAAGCTTTAGCAACGGTGCTTGCTAAGGATGAACACTTTAGAACTTGAAATTTATGTGCATGAGGGATCATCTTATAATGCTACCGTCATTAACTAAGCAATACAAGATGCATAAAGGATTAACATCACATGGAATTCATAATATGTGATATGATATGGCCTTTCTTCTTTGTGCTTCCGATCTCCATCTTCAAGCACGAACATGATCTCCATCATCACCGGCATTGCATCAAGGTCAATGACGCTGCTCCATGATTGTCGTCCACCAGCTTCAACTATTACAACTACTTTGAATATACACGCGGGTCTTAACAAAAATTAAAGACAACCATATGGCTCTTGCCGGTTGCCAAATATAATCACAATCATGGCCATATCACATCACAGCACACCCCTGCAAAACAAAGTTAGACGCCTCTAATTTTCTTTGCATGTTTTACGTGGTTTGGGGCTTTCAATAAGTGTCGTTCTAACTTACGAACAAGAACGACAACGTTGATGTTTGAACTATCAAGTGCCCGTTGTAAATGTAGGGGTTCGTAGCATGGAAAACAAAAAAATTCTACCGCATACAAACAAACAAGCCAAGATCTATCTACTAGATTGTAGCAATGAGTCGATGGAATAACTCACCCTCGAAGATTCCAAAGTGTTTAACGGGAGCGAATTCTCGTGGGTGATGTAGTCGTACTCTTCCCGATCTCAAGATCGCGTAGACGATCCTTCCGGCGCTGTGTTCTGGCAGCGCTTCCACAGTCGGTCACACGTTCGGTACTCGACGAAGACCTTCCTCTCCCTTGTTCCAGCAGGCAGCGGAGGTTGTAGCACTCTCCTCGCGATTCCGGCAGCATGATGGCGTGGTACCAGAAGTAGAGGGGAGATCTCGCAGGGCTTCGCCTTAAGCCGGAGCGAGTATGGTGGACTACGAGAGAGAGCCTCGGTGATCTAGGGTTTAGACGCACCAAGGAGGAGCAAGGCCGGCGGCGGCGGCAGCAGGAGGTGGTGGTGCCGGCGGCTAGGAGCTAGGGTTTGCAACGTGTGTGTTGTGTCCTTGGAGGGGCAGCCCTGCCCCTCCTTATATAGGTGGAGGGGGCGCGCCAAGGTGAGGGGAGTCCCTCCCCAACTCGGTCTCCAAGTGGGCCGGCGGTGGAGGGAGGGAACTCCTCCCCAAGTAGGTTTCCTACTCTCCCTCCACCTCACAAAATAGCCGTTTGACTTTTCAAATTGGCTTTTGACTTTTCAAACTAGGATTTGATTAAACCCTTTATTTTGTTCAGCGATGACACCTAGTACAT
The DNA here is from genome assembly GCA_916181665.1 of Avena sativa. Classification (NCBI taxonomy): domain Eukaryota; kingdom Viridiplantae; phylum Streptophyta; class Magnoliopsida; order Poales; family Poaceae; genus Avena; species Avena sativa. The sequence goes on from OV702296.1 coordinate 229,631,779, forward strand.
GATGCAATCATTCCAACTTGTTATGACACATTCATGTACCCTTCCCCTCCAGAGTGCCGGACATTCCGGAACCTTATAGAACATTCCCGATGAAAACACCGGAATCATTCTCCAACCCCGAAACAGGACTTTCCTTATATGAATCTTATTCTCCGGACCATTCCGGATCTCCTCGTGATATCCCGGATCCCATCCGAGACTCCGAACAACATTCGGTCTCTTACTCATCATTTCATAACTACTCAAACAACGTCGAATCCTTAAGTGTGTCTCCCTACGGTTCGTGAATTATGCGGACATGATCGAGACACTTCTCCGAACAATAACCAATAGAGGAATCTTGAAATTCATATGGCTCCCACATATTTCTACGATTACTTTGCGATCGAATGAACCTCTTACATACGATACCAATTTCCCTTTGTCTCACGATAGTTTACTTATCCGAGGTTATGATCGTCGGTATCTCTGCATACCTAGTTCAACCTCGTTACTGATAAGTACTCTTTTCTCGTTCACGTGACATGTGATACCTTGTGAACCAGTCACATGCTTGCAAGCTAATTGGATGACATTCCACCGAGAGGGCCCAGAGTATATCTATCCTTCATATGGATGGACAAATCCCACTCTTGATCCATGTGTCTCAACCAATACTTTCTGAACACTCAATGCCACCTTTATAGCCACCCAGTTACGGTGTGGTGTTTAATGTCATCAAAGCATCCTTCCGGTGAAGGTGATATGCATGATCTCATGGTCGAAGGAATTAGGTTACTATGTATCAGAAAGCATATAGCAGTTGAACTATTAAAATAACTTGATCTTTATGCTACGCTTATCTATAGGAGTATGTCCACCATATCATTCTCCTAACGATATGATCTTGTTGTTAATAACATCTCAATGTTCATGATAGGGAAACCACAATCATTTATTAACCAACAAGCTAGTATTTATAAAGAGGCTTTACTAGGGACTCTATTTTAGTTTACAAATCACACAAGTATTAATGTTTCCTTGTTAATACTATTATAGCATGAATGTAAACATAAATCATAAACACAAAGATATAATAATAACTACATTTATTATTGCCTCTAAGGCATATCTCCAACAGTAAGTTGGATCTATACTATAATGGGAGAGGCAGACACCCGCAAAGCCACTTATGCAATACAAGTTGCATGTTGAGCGTGGAGCAAGTCTCATGAACGATGTCATGTAAGGTTAGACCGGGCTGCTTCATCCCATCATACCGCAAGATTCAAAGTACACAAGAAGCAATTGATAATAAAAGCACCACCGCCCACAATGACCATTGTGTTCTACTCGTGCAACAGATCTACATATAAACACGGCTCTGATACCACTGTAGGGGTTCGTAGTATGGAAAACAAAAAATTTCTACCGCATACAAACAAACAAGCCAAGATCTATCTACTAGATTGTAGCAACGAGTCGATAGAATAACTCACCCTCGAAGATTCCAAAGTGTTTAACGAGAGCGGATTCTCGTGGGTGATGTAGTCGTACTCTTGCCGATCTCAAGATCGTGTAGACGATCCTTCCGGCGCTGCGTTCTGGCAGTGCTCCCGCAGTCCGTCACATGTTCGGTACTCGATGAAGACCTTCCTCTCCCTTGTTCTAGCAGGCAGTGGAGGTTGTAGCACTCTCCTCGCGATTCCGGCAGCACAACAGCGTGGTACCGGAAGTAGAGGGGAGATCTCGCAGGGCTTCGCCTTAAGCCGGAGCGAGTATGGTGGACTATGAGAGAGGCCTTGGCGATCTAGGGTTTAGAGGCACCAAGGAGAGAGGGCTAGGCTGGCGGCTAGGGCAAGGGGAGGGCCCCAACTCGGCAGCTAGGAGGAAACCCTAGGGCGGCAGCGGCGATTTGGTGGCCGGCGGCTAGGGTTAGGGTTTGGTGGGGAAAGGTGTGTCTAGAGGGGCACCCTTGCCCCTCCTTTTATAGGTGGGAGGGCGCGGCCAAGAGGGAGGGAGTCCTCCCCCAAGTCGGCCTCCTTGGCCGGCGGTGGAGGGAGGAGGATTTCCTCCCCAAGTAGGTTTCCTACTCTCCCTCCACCAAGCAAACTTGCCGTTTGACTTTTCAAATTGGCGTTTGACTTTTCAAACTAGGATTTCATTTATCCCTTTATTTTGCTCAGCGATTACACCTAGTACATGATGCAACCATTCCAACTTGTTATGACACATTCATGTACCCTTCCGCTCCGGAGTGCCGGACCTTCCGGACCCTTCTAGAACATTCCCGATGAAAACACCGGAATCATTCTCCAACTCCGAAACAGGACTTTCCTTATATGAATCTTATTCTCCGGACCATTCCGGATCTCCTCGTGATATCTCGGATCCCATCCGAGACTCCGAACAACATTCGGTCTCTTACTCATCATTCCATAACTACTCAACAACATCGAATCCTTAAGTGTGTCTCCCTACGGTTCGTGAATTATGCGGACATGATCGAGACACTTCTCCGAACAATAACCAATAGAGGAATCTGGAAATTCATATGGCTCCCTCATATTTCTACGATTACTTTGCGATCGAATGAACCACTTGCATACGATACCAATTTCCCTTTGTCTCACGATAGTTTACTTATCCGAGGTTTTGATCGTCGGTATCTCTGCATACCTAGTTCAACCTCGTTACTGATAAGTACTCTTTTCTCGTTCCTGTGATATGTGATCCCTTGTGAGCCAGTCACATGCTTGCAAGCCAATTGGATGACATTCCATCGAGAGGGCCCAGAGTATATCTATCCGTCATATGGATGGACAAATCCCACTCTTGATCCATGTGTCTCAGCCCATACTTTCCGAACACTCAATGCCACCTTTATAGCCAGCCAGTTACGGTGTGGTGTTTGATGTCATAAAAGCATCCTTCCGGTGATGGTGATAAGCATGATCTCATGGTCGAAGGAATTAGGTTACTATGTATCAGAAAGCATATAGCAATTGAACTATTAAAATGACTTGATCTTTATGCTATGCTTATCTATAGGAGTATGTCCATCATACCATTCTCCTAACTATATGATCTTGTTGTTAATAACATCTCAATGTTCATGATAGGGAAACCACAATCATTTATTAACCAACAAGCTAGTATTATGAAGAGGCTTTACTAGGGACTCTAATTTAGTTTTCAATCACACAAGTATTAATGTTTCCTTGTTAATACTGTTATAGCATGAATGTAAACATTTATCATAAACACAAAGATATAATAATAACTACATTTATTATTGCCTCTAGGGCATATCTCCAATAGATCTTCTCTCTACTTCCGACACCACGTCGTCGTGCTGTCGGAATCGCGAGGGGAGAACTACAACCTCTGCTGCTTGCTGGAACAAGGGAGAGGAAGGTCTTCATCGAGAACATGCAACTTGTATTGCATAAGTGGCTTTGCGGGTGTTTGTCTCTCCCATCATAGTATAGATTCAATTTACAACGGGCACTTGATAGTTCAATCATCAACGTTGTGGTTCTTGTTCGTAAGTTAGAACGACACTTATTGAAAGCCCCAAACCACGTAAAATATGCAAAGAAAATTCGAGGCGTCTAACTTTGTTTTTCAGGGGTGTGTTGTGATGTGATATGGCCATCATTGTGATTATATGATGTATGCAATGTTCCTTATTGTAAGTCGACCATCGGCAGGAGCCATATGGTTGTATTTTAATTCTGTTAAGACCTGCGTATCTATTCAAAGTAGTTTATTTTAAGGGGGAGAGCCCAGCATTAGAGCTTAGAAATAAGCTGAACTCAGATGTGTGCATTGCATCCATGCATAGAAAATCCGAATAATTTTCGCGCATTTTAAAACAGAAATTGTCAAATTGATTGAAGCTTCTCTTAACTTAATGGAATTGAAGTAGATCATCAAGTTAACTGCGATAAGTTTCAAAATGACCTTTGCCAAAACCTTATTTGGGTAAACATGATTTGATCTAAGGGTAGATAAGATATAATAATATGTCACTCATAATACATTGCTTTAATGATTAATATATGATCCTTAAGGGATCATCTCATACTATTCATTATAACAACCTATGAATACTAAGTTAAGATTACCACTAGAATAATAAAAAAATGCAATGATTAATGCTGACCTATCTTATTCTTATCTATTCTTACTATGATTACCATAGTAATACCTAACTTTAACTCTTTAATGAGTTTGAGTTGGAAAGAAACTAAGTTTAGATCATTCACCATATATCTTTCTTTCCATATCAATCTTTATGGAACCTATCTTAATATCTGTTGTTCATCAATTTTGAGTAATCAACCATTGATTCACAAATTCTTTAATTATCACTCTTTGATCTACTATTTCTTGATCTTATCATAACATCTACTTAAATCTTTTAAAGAGGGCATAGTCCATTAATAACCTTAATCCAATATGAGATACTAAGAAGATAATTTCAAGATAATGGAACAGTAGGATTGATAAATTCTTGCTTAGCCAAATAAGAACTTAAGCAATAAATGATTAAAGGATTATAGTGGTGATGCTTTAGCCACCAATGTTGAATGCTTATATTTAGTATAAGTAATACTGGTGGGTAGAACAAGATTGGAACCTTAGAAGAGATAAGTTATCCTAGAGTAGTCATTGCAAGCCACATAAATATAATTTAGGGTTGGAGTAAAGTGAATATAGGATGATATTATACAAGTAAATCTAGTATAGCATAGAGTTATATAAGTGGTGTTATTCATCTTAAAGGACATTCAACTTTAGAGAAAGGTAGTTGGATGCATACAACTAATAGAGATACATTAGTAATGAATGATTAAGGAAGATTATGAGTAGAGTTTGAAGGAACTATTTGTTGGATGGAAGGCTATCAATAGTAGAGTAGTAAATACAACCAAGCAAGGATAGGAGGAAGTTATGAAATACTTTAGTATCAAACTCATTTCATTCATCCATGAGTTTAGAAGGTCCATCAGTGAACGAGAATAGTACTATGAAGTAAAACTCATCATATTAATCATGATGATAGATAGAAAAAGGTAGTATATCTAGGAAAGGAATTCCTTAATAAGAAGTCTAGAATTATGAATTATGGAAGATAGTAATTCTTGGAAAACAATCAACTCTAAATCTTAAAACCAAGTATAATATCCATTTCATATTAAGAATTCCTCATATTATATCTATATCACTTTATAGAAATATTCTTCAAGAGCAAATCACATAAACACATCTCTAACAATTCCAACCATCATAATTGAATGTGCTTAAGAGTATCTTTACTAATTTCTTTCTATAAAAAATTCTAGATATAACTTTCTATTATAAAAGTGATGTCATCAAATATCCCAAACAGAAAACAATATGCTTAGTTATGGAATATTTAACCCCATCCATATAGGAGTCTAAGTATATTAAAAACCCTAAACCCTAGGGTAAATAATCATAATCCAAAATCCAAAACTTTATTGTTTATCATAAAAGAATAGATACAGTTGCCATTTCCCAAACCAATGGAAGTAGTAAGAACCATATTAATTTTTTCATATTCCATGCAACAAATAATGATATAGGATCATTATACATATAAAAATGTCTATTCAAACTCTGGACCAACTAGAGTTAAGTCTTATAAACAAATAAGAATACATCATTCCAGAAATCCATAACTAAAAGAGGAGAGAAAAATAATAAGAAAAGTTTCTACAAATTATTAAAAGGGGTTCATATAAAGAAAATAAAATAAAAATAAAAGGATTATATAATAAAAGTTCATAAATGATACTAAATCTATTTCATTATTACTAAAAATATCCAGCAAATAAATGCTACAAAGAAGAGTTCAAAATATAAATCAAATTCAAATCTGAAAAGGAAAATAGAAAATAGAAAAATGTAAAACAAATAAAAACATTACCTGGTCGTGGTCCAACATCTCTGTTTTTATCTGACGCCCATGTGTAGCCCACAACAGCCCAGTAACCATCCCAGCTCATTTCCATCTATAACTGACAAGTGGGGCCAGAGAAGGACTGCGGGTTGAGAAGAAATAAATGCTAGGGGGTTATCCGCAAAACAACATGTCGTCGTCATCCTCACGCACACAGATAGCTCGCTGGAGGAGCTTGCCGCCCTCGATGCCGTCATCGTCGTCTTTGCGCCAAGATCAACGCCACCGTCGCCAGGAGAGGATAAGGAGGCCACCACGACACCCCTGCTCGTCCTCATCCTCAATCTCGCTCTCCAGACTCACTTCCCTTCCTCACCCGAAAACCCAGTTCGTCGGAGTTCATCGTTCCGGCCAACTCCGACCGCCCCTCGCCTCGTGGTAGCCACCGTTGGACGCGCCGTCATGGACTGAACCACCTAAGACCAAGCACGGAGGCCCGCTCGCCGGGAATCATGTGAAATCGATCATACCTTTTCCTCGGCCGTCGTGTCCATTACCATCGATTCGCCGTCGTCATGCCTCCCCAAGCCTCCTCGACCGCTCTATCGTCATCAGGGTAAGTTTACGCATCTCTGGACCCTAATTTCGCTTCCTAAATCTCACCGTAGACCAAGTTTCGTTGAGCACCGCCGTAGGCCGCCGTAGAAGCTTGTCACCGGTTGCCCTCTGATGACCATTAGATAGCGGCGCCACCACCAATAGGGTCGCCTCGATCTCCTCTGTCCAACGAACCTAGCCACAACCCCGCGCATGCACCAGATCGATCGATTGATCGTCAACCAGTGAGGATCAGCTCGAATGATGTCATGCTCACCTCAGGATCAAACCACGTCAGCTGGTTTGACTGGTCTTTGTCTCGCGTGGCAGGTGACGTGGCCCAGGGCCCATGTGTCATCGACTGGGAGTAGAGAGAAGGTCAGTAACAAATGCATTTTCTTTACCAGTGTGCTGAGGTGGTCACTGGCCCACCAGTTAGTGACTGAGGCTAGTCTTAGGTGCGGTGTAAAAAGTATTTCCTGTTTAAGAAATAAATAAAATGTTATAACTAAATTAATAATATTCCAGAAATCAAATAAATAATTAAATCTTGTTTAATTAATAGCTTTTGATTTATAATTCAGAAAAATGTGTATAGTATATGAAAATTTTCAGAAAAATAAAATCTATAACTTAAAACTATTATCAAATATTATTGTGATGATTATTTAAACAAATATTATTTAATAAAGGTCTTATAAGTAATTAAACTTTAATAATTTATATTTAAATAATGGGAATATTAAAAAATATAAATAGAATACCAAAAATCTTAGCACAATAAGAATTATAATTTAAAATTATAATCATGCATTATTATTTCACTTAATTAAATATTTATTATTTATTAAGTAATTATAAAGTAATAAGAATTGTAAAAATCATATCTTATTATTTATAAATCACAAAAATAATTGTAATATACCAAGAGGATCACAAAAAATAATATTTACATATTAAAAATCTAATATTCTACTTTTTAGTTAAATAAAAATTTAAATATTTTAATAACTAAAATTTAAACTTATTTACTTCATTAATAATTCATATAAGGATAAATAAAATTTAAAAATATTTCTAAAATGAGTCAAATAAGTCTAATAAATAGTATTAGTCTTAAATATTAATAATATAACGCCATAATGGTTTAGAACATTATAAATACCCTTTTATTTAAATTATCCCCAACCTTGAGGGAAGATTATATTCTTAAACGATTCCAATTCATGATAAAAACCTTAAAGAATAACTTGTAAATAAGTCAGATCATTCCTATCTACTTTAACCACCAGATTACAAAAACTACCACCACACTATAATAAATCCATAAGTAGTTAAGTAATATTATATTTTTATTTATAAACTATAACCACTCATTGATAAAAGGTAAATGATACTACTCCATTATAAAAATCAAGAAACCACTACACTAAGTAAAAGGATAACCAATTTTAAGTAAGCTAAAGGAAACATTCCAAATACACAATATACAAATGTTATAAGTATTATACTTTCAAAATTATCTATATTTTAAAGTTAACTTCAGTCTCCAAGAATCTAAATATAACACTATAAGCATTACTATATGTTTTATAGTTAACTTTGGTCTGAAGTAGTTAAGTTATAAAAACATCTCAAACCCAAACCATTCGAGCAAACATAAATAACAGCTACCCAACTGAACTAATCCCAAAGCTTGTTTAGACCTTAGAAGAGAAACCTTTTCTTCGAAGGTCATTCTTTTTGCCACTTCAAACAAGAACTCTTATATAAGCAATTTTGACTAGTATTTCATAAGTATATATTTTATTGCTACATATGTGTTGCTCACAACCACTTATAAGCTCTAATAGAAGCACAAATGTGAAACTTATCTAAAAGGACCACACATTCCAAAGTAACCATTTACGGAATCCAAACCCTAGGACAATGTTATCCCCGAGATTTGTGTTTAGAACGTGCATCACATTACTTATGCATAAAAGCATATTGCTTCTTTAAACATTAGTCCTTACCGGACCAATGATGCTGAATTCAGATTTTGGATCTTATATTGACTCGAAGACCGTGACTGCACAATCTTGCAATCACAAAAGGCAAGTTCACACTTGCTCATGTCCTTTGTTTATTTTTTTAAAGTATTTTACAAATCCAATGTTGTTATCACCTGCATTTAAAAAAGGTCTAAAAACACTATTTTCGATAATAATGTGAACTATTGGTTACTGATCCAGGGTGATCAGCTAATCTATTAAATCTGACAGTTGGAATACCACTGTTCAGAACTATATCACCTAGGACTTAACAACCAATGTCGCCAGTGATTCTTTCGCCGTATATTACGCGTTGACCATGAGATTTGGAATGGGACGGAGAAGTCAGTTGTATCTTCTTCCTCTCGCATGAAGCCAGATGTGCAGGTCGTGGCTGTTATCCTCGTAGTGTGCATATTAATTGGTAATTCATAGAGGATATGCGGCATATGGGTGGGAACCCTCATCATCCCACGATAGTCCTGGCATCTAACGGTTTGTACAAACCATTATCGTAATTCATTATGTGGGCATGGTGTACACCAAGGAGGCATGCGAGGTCGCGAAGGGGGCAGTGATTGGCTTGGACCAACTACTGGGCCCCACATCATGGAATTGTGGACGGGAATAAGCTACCCAGTTGTGCAACAAAGAGTTGATCTCTCATGGATAAAGTAACGCACCTCTGCAGAGTGTAAGAACTGTAACTTGTTACTCCCTGTTCTGGGAAGGAGCTGCGAACGCGGCGGGAAAGGAACTCCATGAAAGTTCTAGTAAACCCGTGAAGGCTGACGGACATAGCTTTTTAGAATAAAAGCAACCTTTGAAGAAATGTTTATGAAAACTTGCATTGCCTACGACCTATGGTCTGTGGCTGTAGTTATAGTGCATCAAACACTCCTTTCTAGTGAATTTGCTGAGTATGCTCGTACTCAAAGTATCTTCTTGACCCTTGCTAGATTCTGAAGTCATTAAGACGATGTCTACACCAAGTTATGCTCTAGGAATCATCAACAGCTAAAGCTCTTCAATGAAGTCAAAGAAGTCAAAATATACATCACTCAAGTGGAGACGAAGTTACTGATTAGATAGGAATATAATTTCTAGCCAAAGAACCTAATTTTGTAGTGTATTGCAATAGCAGCAATGCCAATTCCTTAGTTAAATACTAGTTTTAATAGTATAATAGTTTTGCGTTATTTATCTTTGATTCTTCTTTCTCTCTCTTTAACCTAGAGTGTTCTCTGGATCTTGGGTAAAGAGTGAGTTGTAACCTTTAGTCATGTATTGGACCCGCTGTGTTTCTGTTGTGCCATTCTGAGGGATGTAATGCTAGTGAACGGTGTTTCATTGGTGTTATGTCAACGACTATAGTATACTACATCATGCAGTGGTATGTTGGGTCACCGCAGTTGGTATCAGAGCATATGCTTTGACCTTAGGTTGGAAGCCTAGTAAATGGGTAGAACCTGTAGAACACATCTTAGTGATAATAAAGAGTTCTCTAGTGATATGAGGGATATTCACTTGAGAATAATCCTGTTATGTTACTAGTGCGATAACTCTTTTATATGATTGCAATTCCGATCATTACCCAAGAGTTTTAACTCTATGTGACTGATGATAATTTCTTATCCATAGTTCCACATGGCACCTCGATATCCACCCTAGAATGTTCAAGTGATGAACAGGACGTTGGATGACTACGGAGGGGATTGGACAGACAATCTCCGACAACTTCTATGGAGTTTGGAATGTGAATTGAGACTTTTGGTCAAGATTTACAATTATTATGATGGGCAGGTATTAGCTAAATACCGTGTCCTGATCATGTTACCCAAGAAGTTAGGACTTAAGGGAGAAATGCCATCAGGAGAGGCAAGGTGCATGGCATCTGCATACTAGATTGTCGTAGCAGCAGCCATAACCATGATCCGAGAACAGAAATCCCAAGCTCTAGAAGGTAGTACACACACCATTATACCACATGAAACCTCAAACTCAGAGCATAAGTTAGATCACTCTACCTTAGTCCAAGCTGAACCTACTCTAGTTGTAGAGTATATGGATCGTTATCGGTCTTTGCTAAACACTTATCATAACACTCACCAATTCTTAGTTCAGGAGCTGGATACGGTCATTGAGGATTTTACTGATCCTGATAAAGCAATGGCTCGTAGTAAGAAGCTAGATAAAGAAGCTAGGCATCCCAAATACATACCTTCGGGAGAAGTGTTTGAGGAAACTGAGTTTGATGACCCAAACTCGGAAAATTATGCCTATTACCAAAATGACTTCAAGCCACCTGAAGACCTATGGACCAAATATAACTCCGAACAACAGGAATGGAATAAAGTTATTCCAAATAACCCTGAGCCCAACAAGTATGGATGGGAAATAGAATCTCAAGGTAGAACCATAGGAAATCATATACCTTGTGATACAGGTATTGAAGAAGAGACCAACTATAACCATAGAGAGCCTTATGGACCATATGGGGGTAATACTAATCCAATCAACTTAGAAGAGTATTCCGATAGCTACTACACCAATATATATGACTGGATCCAAGAAAAAGCTAAGGAACCAACTTACTATGAGGAAGCGTTGCCAGAAAACCCGGAGTATTCGGTGGAAGATTACGCCAACTCTAGTCATTTTTCAATGACTAATCTTAGTCTCAATACTTCTAATCAAGAATACGCACCTCCTGGATGCTCTTATGCTCCAGAAGGCAGTCGTAGGACTTCACGTCATCATGGATGGAACTCCAAGAAGCACTAGAGGAAGATGAAAGTAAGAAAGGAACGACATCCCAAGGGATGAGGGCTTGAATAATGTATATACAGGGTAATGCGTATTGTAGTTTGAAGGGTTTGCCGAAATAAGTGGGGATATATCCACGAGAACAAGAAGTTCTTGTAAGATAGTTGTGTAAATAGGTATGGAGCAAACCGTTGGAACATCTAGTACATTTGTAAATTATTTAAAACCTATGTGTAATACATGGTATATGTTTTGTTGTTTATCGACTTTTGGATCTTATTGGATCTTCTTGATTGACTAGATCTGTACATGAAGTTTAATTAGGTGTGCAAATGCATGATGTAACACCCAGTTATTACTTGATGTTATAGACCTAGATAGAAACGGGAAATTCGTGTAAGGGAGTGACGAATTTCAGAGATCATAAGGAAGACTGACTTGAAGGATGAAGCAGGATATAAGGGGTATTAACACCATTTGGAGGATAGATGGAGCATAGGTCAATTTTGGCCAGCTTAGGAAGAAATTCCGGTGTAGAAGATGTAGGGAGCAACAAGATATGATAAACTCAAAGTTCATTCAAAGTAGGTAAGATGCTAAGAAGTTAATGAAAGAGTTGTACCAAGTTCATGGTAGTATCATGAAAAAGTACCAAGTAGATGCTTTGGAACCAAAAGGATATTCAAGCTCTGACAATTCAGAGAGAATGTCAAATGTAGGTCGGAAACTATAAGGTAATACCTACCACCAGAATGATGAGCCATTGGTATTTAATTCCTAGCCGGTATTCTGATCCACGATGGGTATTTTGACAACAGCCGGTATATTGGTTAACATAGTTACCCAGATTGTAACATCCCAAAAATACCAAACTTAGATCATCAAACACTAATCATCAAGATTAGGGTTAACAAAAACTTTTCTAAATAAACTCATGAATGCATGCATATGTGTATGCATGGATTTTGAATTTCTTTAAAAACCACCTTGTTTGTGTGATCCATTGCTTGTAAAATGTTTCTTAGGTGAAATGAACATCATCTAAAACATTTCCCACACTTTTCCTAAAGACAAGTAAACCAAAACAAATATATTAAGTGAATGGTCATTTTGACCAATTTAACTCCCATGCCTACTTTGGCTGTCTCAAACTTTCAAAACCTAACAGAAACTTTTCTGGATCTTTGCACCCCTTGAATGTAATCATAACAAGGTATCAAGGACCACTTTGTGATCATCCAGAAACTTTCAAATGCATAGTTTAAATGACAATTCAAAATTGAATCTTTATCATATGGGAAGATCCCACTTTTCCAAAACCCACTCAAACAAGCTCAACTTTCAAAACCCAAGCATCTGCAGACTCACCAGCACCAATCTAGCAAACCCACCAAAATTCATTTCAAAATTCAAAACTTGATTTCATGCGGCCATTTCATCAAACAGGTTGCAGACACAAATCAAACAAACATCAAACACTATAGTGTGCAGTGTTTTGAGCCTAACTTGTTCCCTAGTTAGCTCACACACAACTCAGTAGATCATCTAGAAAGATTAGCCCAACACTAGCACCCCTGTGAGCTTGCCATTGTCATCAATGGTGAACAGCCGAGCACCCCCATGTCACCCCATTGTGGACAGCAGGATAGAGGAAGAACTAGCCGTGCCAACCTTGTCTGGGAGGCAGACCACCGTCCACCGCCACTCCCTGTCCTAGCCGCGAGCGTTGCCAAGCCCTGGACCACGCGCACAAGCCGCGCCCAGACCATGCCGAGCGTGCGCCAGAGCGCCACCCTCGACCAGCGTCCACAGACCACGCGCCGCCCTCACCGCGTGCACACACGATCACCACCGACCCAGGAGACCGCCAGACATCCCCGTTTGCCGCCTCGTGCCATACAGCCACCGCCCGCCGTCGAAGACGCCGCCTCTGCCGCGCAGAGCACCGGCCGTTCCAGACCAAACCACACCGCCCCATGCCTCGCGACCATGTCGTTGAGCATCGCCAGGAGACACAGCACCGTCCCCTACCCTTGCGCATGCCTTTAGCCGCCTGTAACGTCGCCCCCGACGAGCTCACCGTGCGTCCCGACGGTCCCCTCGCTCGACTATAAATAGAGGCCACCCCCGCACGATTTCTTCACACCATCTCACTCCCCTCTCCTCACTGACCGTGCCACACCGTCCTCAGAGCAAGGTGAGCACCACCTCGCCGGAATTTCACCGGAGCCCGCCGCCTTTGGAGAAGAAGGGAGCCAGCGATTGGATCCGCCCCAGGAGAAGCCACCGGTACCAGGAGGTTCGCCGTCGTCGACTTCGTCATTCGCCCGCCTCGCCGACCCTCGCCCATACCCCGGTGAGCCCCCAGCACCCCTCACTGGCCGCGATAGGTTTCGTTCTCGCCGGAGTTGTCTCGCGTCGACGATGACCCCCAGCCGTTGGATTAGAACTAGATCTAACGATCCACGTTGCCCCATACCGCTTCGCCCAGCCCCGTGTCACTGACAAGTGGGGACACCCACTTAAGCAGCCCGCGGGAGCACTGCGCTTAGCAGGCCGGCCCGTTAGAATTTCCCGCGCAGCCTAGCAATTCAAATTAAATCTTTTTCTATTTCATTTCAAACACACTTCAGCACCCAACTTCAAAAATCAAACCAGATCGATTCAGTGCACCAATTTGAATGAAACCAATTTTGTTGGAAAGTTCTGTGAATGCTTAATCCAAGCCCGTTGGATTCAAGTCATTTGGATCTGTAGATCAGCCATAGTAAAAATAACAAGGCAGAAGCTTTTCTGCATTCAAACATTTTTCAAATTTAAACCATAAAAGATTTTGAGTTGATTCCAACTCTCAAAAATCACATTTAACCATACCTTTCAGAATATATAAAAATATATAGGTTTACTTGCAGAAATAATGTTCAAGTAATAAAAGAATGCTACATAAGCATTTCTAGCCACTTTAATTAATTAAAATAAAAGGGTAAAACCTTATTAAATTGTGACACCACTTTAAATCACATTCCCATGGACTACAATATGTGGTGATGACATGTGTCAACATGATCCCATGTTTAGTTTGGAGAATATTAAATCTTAAGTAATTTTTCAATGAGTAGAAATTACTTTTCTAAAAATAAAAAGATTTAAACCAAGCCTTAACCTTGTAATGTTAGAGATGATGCTAGATCATCTATAGGACACTTGTGTGTGATGATTGCAAGTAGTTAAGTATTGTTTCGTGATTGTGTACCTCGTATTTATTCATAGACGCTAGTACCGACCAAGGATACGAGGAGGAAGGAGGATACTACAAAGAGGAAGCCGAGGAGAACTTCAACCACTGTTCTGCACAAGGCAAGCCTAATACTACTAGTGAATGTGCAAGCTAACACTTGCAAGATACTATACCTATGCAAGCTTATACTCATATTGATGCAAGCTAACCCTTGCCAGATACCCTACTGATGCCACAAACCCATACTTGTGATATGACTACTATATGCCTTAAGCATATGTGATCATACCCACTTGATAAACCACATCCTAGTTTTATGTGCAAGCTTCTTACTTTATTTCTTTATCAAAGCTTATTTAGAGTCTACCTAAGAGTTTGGTAGATACTAGACAGTTGTGCTGAAGGTTGCATAAAGAGCATACAATTTGGCCTAAGCTAGAAGCCTTGATATCAGCCTAAGATATAAGGTTGGACTTAGTAAAACTCCACCAGTTACCACCCCTCATTAGTACTACCCCCACCTGTAGATGCTAGTGCTAAGCATAAAACTTGATCAACTTTTAGATGGGAATACTTGGTGGAAAAATGGTTATGAAAACCTTGGAATGATGGATCATTCTATTGAAATGTTTTGGACATGTGTTTCCAAACACTTGATGATTCTGGTGATACAAATGTTGAGGCATGAGCCTTAGCCCTTTATAAAACTGATGGTTGTCTGGATGCGATACCATTCCAATTTTATCATACAACCACAATACCCGAATATTGGGTAGGGCTTGACTGGAAACTTATATACATTAGTATTAGTTCCCTCACAGCCAAGGTCTGAGCTGAGGCTACCTTGTGAAGATTGTCCACCTGTGCAGTACCCAAGATGACAGTGGTCATGGTTGGGAGGCCAAACTCACAGGAGAGGTGCTTATACTAGGGCGTGTAACTGAAAGGTTAGGATTGATTATTCGCATATTGAGTATGGTGAATTCAGGATTTGTTCCTGACGGATGTATCGAATGTTGTGGTGAAAGTGTACAATCTCTGCAGAGTGTCAAACTATTCGAATAGCCGCGTCCGCGGTTATGGACAGTTGGAGTGGCCATACTGTTCCCCCGTCAGACTTTTCAAAATGACTTGTGAAATAAATTGAGACTTTGACTTGGCCACAACAGAGTGGTGACCTGAATTACATGATCCCACTTAGGAGTTATAAAATTGTGACTAGCTTTGGAACTTAGTAGAGATAAACCTGGATTTTTGCAAAACAACCCTAGAGCCTAGTGCCCTATTATCCAAAAACCCACTTTACCTATTAGTATTAGTTTGCGAGTACTTAAAGAGTACTCATGGCTTTGTCCCTGGCTATTCCCATGGCCAGACTATGAAGAGGAGTACCTGGAAGATGGACCCCATGAAGGTTACGACAACTAGGATCATCTCCCATCGTCAGCATTGCCTGTGACCCCGAAGATGGAGCTTCGCCTACGCTATCGTTATTATTACGTATTCCGCTGCTTGATGTTGTATTGAGAACTGGATCATGGGATCCCTATTTATGTAAGAACTTATGTATCGTTTGTAATGGATGAAGTACTATGGTATCCAATTCTGTTATGTCTCGCAAAAATGGTAATCCTGGGATTGCGATGTATGGCATAACAGGCATCTAGGATTGAAAAATCTGGGTGTTGACACAGATCCTCTTAAAAGTTGCATAAAGAGCATTAAATTTGGCCTAAGTTAAGTAAGACCTAAGGAAGTATAACAGATTTAAAGACGATTGTGTTTCGAGAGGCTTCGCAAAATTAGTTTTATCCCAGCGAAAATGTCCAATAGTAAGTACGACATTTAGTGCTGAAAGATTTGCTTCGGAGATCCACAACTATGTGGATACACCGTATAATCTTTCATTGGGCCTTAAACCGGTAAAATATAAGCTGAACATGGACCAACATTCTAGTTTAAGAACCAATGGTCTCTATGTATGTAGTTTAAAGACTATTAGTAAAACCTAAGGGGGAGAGTAGACATTATGAATGAAAGTTGAAGAAAATAATATAGGTCATAAGGAAAGGTTATTTAAAAACCTTAAGAAGGTATAAGCTTGAAGGTGATAAGGGATACATTTAACCAACCAATTCTAGAAGAAACAACTCTTAAGTAACCCTTAAGATGTATTAGAGAACACCCAACTGGACAAGTATTGAGAATAAGAAATTCCAATGGGTATGGACTAAATAAGTTCAAATCCAATCTTGGAAGGAGTACCAATATCAACTATACTATGACATCAATAGAAGGGTAGTCATTTGACTACTAACACGGGTATATAGAAACGTAAAACTTGTTTTTAAGGAGACACTCTAAACTGTACTTAAAATAGTAATAAAGTTTGATGATTAAATAAAAAATAATTGGATTAGGATATCTAATCAGGTTATGGAATACTACAATTAATTCCATTTAAGGTCATCATGGAGTGGAGAATGTAGCAAACACTACAAGTCAATTCCTTACTCCAAAACGTGAGAGTTTGCGAACTTCGAGGATGAAGTTTATTTTAAGGGGAAGAGTTTGTAACATCCCAGCATTAGAGCTTAGAAATAAGCTGAACCCAGATGTGTGCATTGCATACATGCATAGAAAATCAGAATAATTTTCGTGCTTTTAAAACGGAACTTGTCAAATTGATTGAAGCTTCTCTTAACTTGATGGAATTGAAGTAGATCATCAAGTTAATTGCGATAAGTTTCTAAATGACCTT
Organism: Avena sativa; assembly: GCA_916181665.1. NCBI lineage: Eukaryota > Viridiplantae > Streptophyta > Magnoliopsida > Poales > Poaceae > Avena > Avena sativa. The sequence continues at coordinate 229,649,085 of OV702296.1, forward strand.
TGCCAAAACCTTATTTGGGTAAACATGATTTGATCTAAGGGTAGATAAGATATAATAATATGTCACTCATAATACATTACTTTAATGATTAATATATGATCCTTAAGGGATCATCTCATACTATTCATTATAACAACCTATGAATACTAAGTTAAGATTACCACTAGAATAATAAAAAATGCAATGATAGCTGACCTATCTTATTCTTATCTATTCTTACTATGAGTACCATAGTAATACCTAACTTTAACTCTTTAATGAGTTTGAGTTGGAAAGAAACTAAGTTTAGATCATTCACCATATATCTTTCTTTCCATATCAATCTTTATGGAAACTATCTTAATATCTGTTGTTCATCAATTTTGAGTAATCAACCATTGATTCACAAATTCTTTAACTATCACTCTTTGATCTACTATTTCTTGATCTTATCATAACATCTACTTAAATATTTTAAAGAGGGCATAGTCCATTAATAACCTTAATCCAATATGAGATACTAAGAAGATAATTTCAAGATAATGGAAAAGTAGGATTGATAAAGTCTTGCTTAGCCAACTAAGAACTTAAGCAATAAATGATTAAAGGATTATAATGGTGATGCTTTATCCACCAATGTTGAATGCTTATATTTAGTATAAGTAATACTGGTGGGTAGAACATGATTGGAACCTTAGAAGAGATAAGTTATCCTAGAGTAGTCATTGCAAGCCACATAAATATAATTTAGGGTTGGAGTAAAGTGAATATAGGATGATATTATACAAGTAAATCTAGTATAGCATAGAGTTATATAAGTGGTGTTATTCATCTTAAAGGACATTCAACTTTAGAGAAAGGTAGTTGGATGCATACAACTAATAGAAATACATTAGTAATGAATGATTAAGGAAGATTATGAGTAGAGTTTGAAGGAACTATTTGTTGGATGGAAGGCTATCAACAGTAGAGTAGTAAATACAACCAAGCAAGGATAGGAGGAAGTTATGAAATACTTTAGTATCAAACTCATTTGATTCATCCATGAGTTTAGAAGGTCCATCAGTGAATGAGAATAATACTATGAAGTAAAACTCATCATATTAATCATGATGATAGATAGAAAAAGGTAGTATATCTAGGAAAGGAATTCCTTAATAAGAAGTCTAGAATTATGAATTATGGAAGATAGTAATTCTTGGAAAACAATCAACTCTAAATATTAAAACCAAGTATAATATCCATTTCATATTAAGAATTCCTCATCTTATATCTATATCACTTTATAGAAATATTCTTCAAGAGCAAATCACATAAACACATCTCTGACAATTCCAACCATCATAATTGAATGTGCTTAAGAGTATCTTTACTAATTTCTTTCTATAAAACATTCTAGATATAACTTTCTATTATAAAAGTGATGTCATCAAATATCCCAAATAGAAAACAATATGCTTAGTTATGGAATCTTTAACCCCATCCATATAGGAGTCTAAGTATATTAAAAACCCTAAACCCTAGGGTAAATAATCATAATCCAAAATCCTAAACTTTCTTGTTTATCATAAAAGAATAGATACAGTTGCCATTTCCCAAACCAATGGAAGTAGTAAGAACCATATTAATTTTTTCATATTCCATGCAACAAATAATGATATAGGATCATTATACATATAAAAATGTCTATTCAAAATCTAAGCGAACTAGAGTTAAGTCTTATAAACAAATAAGAATACATCATTCCAGAAATCCATAACTAAAAGAGGAGAGAAAAATAATAAGAAAAGTTTCTACAAATTATTAAAAGGGGTTCATATAAAGAAAATAAAATAAAAATAAAAGGATTATATAATAAAAGTTCATAAATGATACTAAATCTATTTAGTATTACTACAAATATCCAGCAAATAAATCCTACAAAGAAGAGTTCAAAATATAAATCAAATTCAAATCTGAAAAGGAAAACAGAAAATATAAAAAGGTTAAACAAATAAAAACATTACCTGGCCGTGGCCCAACATCTCTATTTTTATCTAACGCCCATGTGTAGCCCACAATAGCCGAGTAACCAGCCCAGCTCATTTCCATCTGTGACTGAGAAGTGGGGCCAGAGAAGGACTGCGGGTTGAGAAGAAAGAAATGCTAGGGGGTTATCCGCAAAACAACATGTCGTCGTCATCCTCATGCACACAGACAGCTCGCTGGAGGAGCTCGCCGCCGCTCGATGCCGTCATCGTCGTCTTTGCGCCAAGATCAACACCGCCGTCAGCAGGAGAGGATAAGGAGGCCACCGCGACACCCCTACTCGTCCTCATCCTCAATCTCGCTCTCCATACTCACTTCCCTTCCTCACCCGAAAACCCAGTTCGTCGGAGTTCATCGTTCCGGCCAACTCCGACCGCCCCTCGCCTCGTGGTAGCCACCGTTGGACGCGCCATCATGGACTGAACCACCTAAGACCAAGCACGGAGGCCCGCTCACCGGGAATCATGTGAAATCAAGCATTCCTTTTCCTCAGCCGCCATGTCCATTACCGTCGATTCGCCGTCGTCACGCCCCCCCCCCCTCCCCCAAGCCTCCTCGACCGCTCTATCGTCATCAGGGTAAGTTTACGCATCTCTGGACCCTAATTTCGCTTGCTAAATCTCACCGTATACCTAGTTTTGTTGAGAACCGCCACTGGCCGCCGCAGAAGCTCGTCGCCGGTTGCCCTTCGATAACCATTAGATAGCGGCGCCACCACCAATAGGGTCGCCTCGATCTCCTCTGTCCAACGAACCTAGCCACAGCCCCGCGCATGCACCAGATCGATCGATTGATCGTCAACCAGTGAGGATCAACTCGAGTGACGTCATGCTCACCTCAGGATCCAACCACGTCAGCTAGTTTGACTGGTCTTTGTCTCGCGTGGCTGGTGACGTGGCCCAGGGCCCATGTGTCATCGGTTGGGAGTAGAGAGAAGGTCAGTAACAAATGCATTTTCTTTAACCAGTGTGTTGAGGTGGCCACAGGCCCACCAGTCAGTGACTGAGGCTAGTCTTAGGTGCGGTGTAAAAAGTATTTCCTGTTGAAGAAATAAACAAAATGTTATAAATAAATTAATAATATTCCAGAAATCAAATAAATGATTAAATCTTGTTTAATTAATAACTTTTGATTTATAATTCAGAAAAATGTGTATAATATATGAAAATTTTCAGAAAAATAAAATCTATAACTTAAACCTATTATAAAATATTATTGTGATGATTATTTAAACAAATATTATTTAATAAAGGTCTTATAAGTAATTAAACTTTAATAATTTATATTTAAATAATGGGAATATTAAAAAATATAAATAGAATACCAAAAATCTTAGCACAATAAGAATTATAATTTAAAATTATAATCATGCATTATTATTTCACTTAATTAAATATTTATTATTTATTAAGTAATTATAAAGTAATAAGAATTGTAAAAATCATATCTTATTATTTATAAATCACAAAAATAATTGTAATATACCAAGACGATCACAAAAAAATAATATTTATATATTAAAAATCAAATATTATACTTTTGAGTTAAATAAAAATTAAAATATTTTAATAACTCAAATTTAAACTTATTTACTTCATTAATAATTCATATAAGGATAAATAAAATGTATTAATATTTCTAACATGAGTCAAATAAGTATAACAAACAGTATTAGTCTTAAATATTAATAATATAAGGCCATAATGGTTTAAAACATTATAAATACCATTTTAGTTAAATTGTCCCCAACCTTGAGGGAAGATTATATTCTTAAAGGATTCCAATTCATGATAAAAACCTTAAAGAATAACTTGTAAATAAGCCAGATCATTCCTATCTACTTTAACCACCAGATTACAAAAACTACCACCACACTATAATAAATCCATAAGTAGTTAAGTAATATTATATTTTGATTTATAAACTATAACCACTCATTGATAAAAGGTCAATGATACTACTCCATTATAAAAATCAAGAAACCACTACACTAAGTAAAAGGATAACCAATTTTAAGTAACCTAAAGGAAACATTCCAAATACACAAGATACAAATGTTATAAGTAATATACTTTCAAAATTATCTATATTTTAAAGTTAACTTCAGTCTTCAAGAATCTAAATATAACACTATAAGCATTACTATATGTTTTATAGTTAACTTTGGTCTGAAGTAGTTAAGTTATAAAAACATCTCAAACCCAAACCATTCGAGCAAACATAAATAACAGCTACCCAACTCAACTAACCTCAAATCTTGTTTAGACCTTAGAGGAGAAACCTTTTCTTCGAAGGTTATTCTTTTTGCCACTTCAAACAAGAACTCTTATATAAGCAATTTTGACTAGTATCTCATAAGTATATATTTTATTGCTACATATGTGTTGCTCACAACCACTTATAAGCTCTAATAGAAGCACAAATGTGAAACTTATCTAAAAGGACCACACATTCCAAAGTAACCATTTACGGAATCCAAACCCTAGGACAACGTTATCCCTAGGATTTGTGTTTAGAACGTGCATCACATTACTTATGCATAAAAGCATATTGCTTATTTAAACATCAGTCCTTACCGGACCAATGATGCTGATTTCAGATTTTGGATCTTATACTGACTCGAAGACCGTGAGTGCCTAATCTTGCAATCACAAAAGGCAAGTTCACACTTTCTCATGTCCTTTGTTTATTTTCTGTAAAGTATTTTACAAATCTAGTGTTGTTATCACCTGCATTTGAAAAGGTCTAAAAACACTATTTTCGATAATAATGTGAACTATTGGTTACTGATCCATGGTGATCAGCTAATCTATTAAATCTGACAGTTGGAATACCACTGTTCAAAACAATATCACCTAGGACTTAACAACCAATGTCGCCAGTGATTCTTGCACCATATATTACGCGTTGACCATGAGATTTGGAATGGGACGAAGAAGTCAGTTGTATCTTCTTCCTCTCGCATGAAGCCGGATGTGCAGGTCGTGGCTGTTATCCTCGTAGCGTGCATATTAATTGGTAATTCGTAGAGGATATGCGACATATGGGTGGGAACCCTCATCGTCCCATGATAGTTCTGGCATCTAACGGTTTGTACAAACCATTGCCGTAATTCATTATGTGGGCATGGTGTACACCAAGGAGGCATGCGAGGTCACGAAGGGGGCAGTGATTGGCTTGGACCAACTACTGGTCCCCACATAATTGAATTGTGGACGGGAATAAGCTACCCGGTTGTGCAACAAAGAGTTGATCTCTCATGGGTAAAGTAACCCACCTCTGCAGAGTGTAAGAACTGTAACTTGTTACTCCCTGTTCCGGGAAGGAGCTGCGAACGCGGCGGGAAAGGAACTCCATGAAAGTTTTGGTAACCCCCTGAAGGCTGACGGACATAGCTTTTCAGAATAAAAGGAACCTTTGAAGAAATGTTTATGAAAACTTGCATTGCCTACGACCTATGGTCTTTGGGTGTAGTTATAGTGCATCAAACACTCCTTTTCTAGTGAATTTGCTGAGTACGCTCGTACTCAAAGTATCTTCTTAACCCTTGCTAGATTCTGAAGTCATTAAGACGATGTCTACACCAAGTTATGCTCCAGGAATCGTCAACAGCTAAAGCTCTTCAATGAAGTCAAAGAAGTCAAAATGTACATCACACAAGTGGAGACAAAGTTACTGATTAGATAGGAATATAATTTCTAGCCAAAGAACCTAATTCTGTAGTGTATTGCAATAGCAGCAATGCCAATTCCTTAGTTAAATACTAGTTTTAATAGTATAATAGTTTTACGTTATTTATCTTTGATTCTTCTTCATAAGAAGTTCTTTCTCTCTCTTTAACCTAGAGTGTTTTCTGGATCTTGGGTAAAGAGTGAGTTGTAACCTTTAGCCATGTATTGGACCCGCTGTGTTTCTGTTGTGCCATTCTGAGGGATGTAATACTAGTGAACGGTGTTTCATTGGTGTTATGTCAACGACTATAGTATACTACATCATGTGGTATGCTGGGTCACCGCAGGTAAAGAATGTTTTCCTCGCTTGGAAGAACCAGTACTCCACAATTCAATGTGCTATCTTGTATGGTTTGGAATCGGAGCTTCAGAAAAGTTTTGAGAACCATGAACCACATGATATTGTCCGTGAACTCAAAATGATATTTGAGGCTCACACGGCAGTTGAGAGTTATGAGGCTTCTGAAAAGTTCTTTAACTACAAGATGGAAGAGGGAAGCTCCGTCAGTGAGCACGTGCTTAAGATGTCTAGGCACACAAGCAAGCTTCAAAGCTTAGGTATAGTGATTCCTAATGCTTTGGGGATTCATCGTGTCCTCCAATCACTACCACCAAGTTACAAGAACTTTGTGATGAATTACAATATGCAAAACATGGACAAGTCGTTACCCGAACTCTTCTCCGTGTTAAAGTCTACGGAAGTGGAGATCAAGAAAGAGCACCAAGTTTTGATGGTCAATCCACCAAATTCAAGAAGCAAGGCAAGTCTAAGAAAAAGGGAAACTTCAAGAAGGACGGTAAGAAAGTAGCCGCGCCGGCGAAGAAGACCAAGGCTGGGCGTAAGGCTGATACTGAGTGCTTTTACTGCAAGGGAGAAGGTCACTAGAAGCGGAATTGCCCTAAGTACTTGGCGGATTTGAAGAACGGCAACATCAAGAAGAAAGGTATATCCGATATACATGTTATTGATGTGTATCTCACTAGTACTTGTAGTAGTGCCTGGGTATTTGATACTGGTTCGGTTGCTCATATTTGTAACTCGAAACAGGTGATGTAGAATAGACGGAAGCTAGCGAAGAACGAGGTGACGATGCGTGTTGGAAATGGATCAAAGGTTGATGTGATCGTGGTAGGCACGCTACTTCTTAATCTACCATCGGGATTAGTTTTATACTTAAATAATTATTATTTGGTGCCTGTGTTGAGCATGAACATTATATCCGGATCATGTTTATTGCGATATGGTTACTTGTTTAAGTCCGAGAATAATGGTTGTTCGATTTATATGAGTAATATGTTTTATGCACATGCGCCTTTGATAGATGGTCTATTCTTATTGAATCTCGATTGTGGAAATACACACATTAATAACATTGAAGCTAAACGTTTGAAATTGAGTGATAACTTGACCTATATGTGGCACTGTCGTCTTGGTCACATTGGAGTGAAGCGTATGAAGAAACTCCATTCCGATGGACTTCTTGAATCACTTGATTTCGAATCACTTGAAAGATGTGAAGCATGTCTGATGGGTAAAATGACTAAGACTCCATTTTCTGGTATGATGGAGCGAGCTACGGACTTATTGGAAATCATACATACCGATGTATGTGGCCCAATGAGTGTAGCATCGTGCGGTGGTTATCATTATGTTCTTACCTTCACGGATGATTTGAGTAGATATGGGTATATCTATTTCATGAAACATAAGTCCGAAACTTTCGAGAAGTTTAAGGAATTTCAAAGTGAGGTAGAGAATCAACGTAACAAGAAGATTAAATTTTTACGATCTGATCGTGGAGGTGAATATCTAAGTTACGAGTTTGGCAAACATTTGAAGAAATGCGGAATACTTTCACAATTGACACCGCCGGGAACACCACAACGTAATGGTGTGTCCGAACATCATAATCGAACTCTCTTAGATATGGTTCGTTCTATGATGTCACTTACATATTTACCGCTATCGTTTTGGGGTTATGCATTAGAAACAGCCGTATTCACTTTAAATAGGGCACCATCTAAATCCGTTGAAACAACACCGTATGAATTATGGTTTGGGAAGAAACCTAAATTGTCGTTCCTTAAAGTTTGGGGTTGCGAATCGTATGTAAAGAAGTTACAGCCCGACAAGCTTGAACCCAAAGCGGAAAAATGCGTCTTCATAGGATACCCGAAGGAAACTATTGGGTATACCTTCTATCATAGATCCGAGGGCAAAATCTTCGTTTCCAAGAATGGATCCTTTCTAGAGAAGGAGTTTCTCTCGAAAGAAGTGACTGGAAGGAAAGTAGAACTCGACGAGGTTGTTGAATCTTCTCTCGAACTTGCGAGTAGCACAGCACCGGAAGTAGTTCCTGTGGCGCCTAACCAATAAGAGAGTAAGCTAATGATGTTGATCATGAAACTTCGGTTGAAGTTACTATGGAACCTCGCAGGTCAACAAGAACTCGTACCACTCCTGATTGGTATGATCCCGTTATGAGTGTCATGTTGGTGGACAACACCGATGACCCTGCGACATATGAGGAAGCGATGATGAGCCTAGATTCCAATAAATGGCAAGAAGCCATGAATTCTGAGATTGGATCCATGTACGAAAACCAAGTATGGACTTTGGTGGACTTACCGGATGGCCCGAAGGCTGTCGAGAACAAATGGATTTTCAAGAAGAAAACAGATTCTGATGGTAATGTTACTGTCTATAAAGCTCGACTTGTCGCAAAAGGGTTTCGACAAATTCAAGGAGTTGACTACGATGAGACTTTATCACCAGTAGCGAAGCTAAATTCTGTGAGGATTATGTTAGCAATCGCTGCATATTATGATTATGAGATATGGCAGATGGATGTCAAAACAGCGTTCCTCAATGGAGACATTGATGAAGAGTTGTATATGATGCAACCCAAAGGTTTTGTCGATCCTAAAGATTCTAACAAGGTATGCAAACTTTAACGGTCCATATATGGTTTGAAGCAAGCATCCCGAAGTTGGAATCAACGTTTTGATAAGGTAATCAAAAGCTTTGGTTTTATACAAACTTATGGAGAAGCTTGTATTTACAAGAAAGTGAGCGAGAGCTCTGTAGCATTCTTAATACTATATGTAGATGACATATTGTTGATTGGGAATGATGTAGACCTTCTTAATAGTGTCAAGGATTATTTGAATAATAGTTTTTCAATGAAAGATCTTGGCGAAGCAGCTTACATATTAGGCATAAAGATTTATAGAGATAGATCGAGACGCCTAATATCATTGTCACAGAGTACATATTTGGACAAAGTTCTAAAGAGGTTTGGAATGGAAGATAGCAAGAAAGGGTTCTTGCCCATGTTGCCCAATACGACCTTGAGTAAAACTCAAAGTCCTGCAATGGCAGAAGATAGAGAAAGGATGAGTAAGACTCCCTATGCCTCAGCCATAGGATCTCTTATGTATGCCATGATATGTACTAGACCTGACATTGCATATGCTGTTAGTTTGACTAGCAGATATCAAAGTGATCCAGGAGTGGATCATTGGACAGCGGTCAAAAACATCCTTAAGTACTTGAGAAGAACTAAGGATATGGTTCTTTCTTATGTAGGTGATGAACAGCTCGTTGTTAATGGTTACACCGATGCTAGTTGGAACACCGATCCGGATGATTCTAAATCTCAATCTGGATACGTATTTACTTTGAATGGTGCAGCAATTAGCTGGAGGAGTGCAAAGCAAACTGTTGTGGCGAGATCTTCAACTGAATCGGAATACATAGCTGCTTCGGAGGCTTCACAAGAGGTGATATGGATGAAGGAGTTCATTACTGAGCTCGGTGTGGTTCCAAGTGCGCTGTACCCAATGTCTATCTACTGTGATAACATGGGCGCCATAGCCAATGCGCAAGAACCAAGGTCACACAAGAAGTTGAAGCATATCAAGCTACGTTTCACGCTATTCGAGAGCATGCCCAAGATGGTGACATAAAGATTTGCAAAGTACACACAGATCTGAATGTGGCGGATCCGTTGACTAAACCTCTCCCGAGGGCAAAACATGACCAGCCCCAAACCGCCATGGATGTTCGGTATATTACCATGTAATCTAGATTAGTTGACTCTAGTGCAAGTGGGAGACTGTTGGAGATATGCACTAGAGGCAATAATAAAAGAGGTTATTATTTTATCTTTGTGTTTATGATAAATGTTTACATTCATGATATAACAGTATTAACCGGAAACATTAATACTTGTGTGATTTGTAAACTAAATTAGAGTCCCTAGTAAAGCCTCTTTGTAATACTAGCTTGTTGGTTAATAGATGATCGTGGTTTCCCGATCATGAACATTGAGATGTTGTTAACAACAAGATCGTATCATTATGAGAATGGTACGATGGACATACCTATAGATAAGCGTAGCATAAAGATCAAGTCATTTCAATAGTTCGTTTGCTATAAGAGATCATGCTGATCGCCATCACCGGAAGGATGCTTTGATGACATCAAACGCCACACCGTAACTGGGTGGCTATAAAGGTGGCATTGAGTGTTCGGAAAGTATGTGTTGAGGCACATGGATCAAGAGTGGGATTTGTCCATCCATATGACATATAGATATACTATGGGCCCTCTCGGCGGAATGTCATCCAATTGGCTTGCAAGCATGTGACTGGCTCACAAGGGATCACATATCACGGGAACGAGAAAAGAGTACTTATCGGTAACGAGGTTGAACTAGGTATGCAGAGATACCGACAATCAAAACCTCGGATAAGTAAACTATCATGAGACAAAGGGAAATTGGTATCGTATGTAAGTGGTTCATTCGATCACAAAGTAATCATAGAAATATGTGGAAGCCATATGAATTTCCAGATTCCTCTATTGGTTATTGATTGGAGAAGTGTCTCGATCATGTCCGCATAATTCACGAACCGTAGGGAGACACACTTAAGGATTCGATGTTGTTTAGTAGATATGGAATGATAGTAGGGATACCGAATGTTGTTCGGAGTCTCGGATGGGATCCGGGATATCACGAAGAGATCCGGAATGGTTCGGAGAATAAGATTCATATAAGGAAAGTCCGATTCCGGAGTTCGGGAATGATTTCGATGTTTTCATCAGAGAGGTTCTAGAAGGTTCACCGGACCGGAAGAGGAATGGACCGTGAATGCGTCATGGATAAGTGGAATTATTGGATCATATCCTAGGTCACTTGGTTTGGGCATTTGCAAGAGAGAATTAAAGCTCTAAATTGAAAGTCAAACAGAAAGTTTGAAAAGTCAAACTGGAACAATGGTTTTCTAGTGCAAGAAGGAAAAAGTCCTTCTCTCAATCCAACTTGGGTTTGGGTTTGGATTCAAACCCACCCCTCCCAAGGCTGCTCCCCTCTCATAAATAGAGGGGGAGGGCTGCCCCAAACACCAAGCCCTAGCCCTCCCACACCCGCGCCGCCGCTGCCAAGCCGCTGCGCCGTCGCCGCCTCGTCGCCGTCGCCCTAGCCGCCACCGACACCTCCTCCTCCTCTTGGTCTTCTAAACCCTAGATCACCGGGAAACCCTAGATGCACCATAACTCGCACCGGCTTAGGCGAAGCCCTGCGGGATCTTCCCTCTACTTCCGACACCACGCCGTCGTGCTGCCGGAATCGCGAGGGGAGAACTACAACCTCCGCTGCCTGTTGGAACAAGGGAGAGGAAGGTCTTCATCGAGTACTGAACGTGTGACCGACCGCGGAAGCGCTGCCGGAACGCAGCGCCAGAAGGATCATCTACGCGATCTTGAGATCGGCAAGTGTATGACTACATCACCCACGAGAATCTACTCTCGTTAACCGCTTTGGAATCTTCGAGGGTGAGTGCTTCTATCGACTCGTTGCTACAATCTAGTAGATAGATCTTGGCTTGTTTGTGTGCATGAGGTAGAAATTTTTTGTTTTCCATGCTACGAACCCCTACAGGGAGTTCTCGGTGAGCTCGGCCTACCACGCCCTGTTCCAGGGCCCGGAGCTGAGCTGGACTCCCCCCTGTGGAAGGCCCCCGTCCCGCTTAGTATTCGCATCTTCGTTTGGCAACTCCTGCAGGACCGGCTCCCCTCAGGGATTGAGGTGGCCAAGCGGAATGGCCCGGGTAATGGTTTGTGTCCCCTATGTGGGACTCCGGAGTCCTGTGCCCATATTATGTTTTCTTGTTTGGCGGCTCGAGCTTTGTGGAGCTTTGTCCGAGAGGCGCTGGGGCCTGCCTGGCAGGCGCAGGAGCTCGGGGAGTTCTTGCAAACCCAGACAAACCGAGCCGGAGGGGGGCGCCGTCTCTTCTGGCTTGTGTTTGCAGCCATCTCGTGGACCTTGTGGAATGTGCGTAACAAGATGGTGCTTGAGAAGGTCTACCCTTCCCGCGTGACTGACCCTGTTTTCTCCTTTCTTGCTTTCCTCCAGCAGTGATCACCCCTGGTGCGCCAGCGTGACAGGCCGGTCTTCGACGACACTCTTCGGGCCTTAAGGGCGGCGGCGCTCCCCTCTCGGCTCCTGCTACGTCGACCCTGTCGGTGGCCTAAGTCCTGGTCATCTCTGCGCTGTGACTTTTCGTTTTGTCTTGGGCATTCTTGTGTTGTGGCCCCAGCGGTTGTCGTACTCTTTTCTTTTCGGTTCGGCCTCGGCCGTCGTGGATGTTGTATGAACCTTGTATGTGAACGTTTCTTTATCTATAAAGCGGGGCGAAAGCCTATTTCGAGAAAAGCCGCTTTGCATTTTTCACCATACAGAACACCAAGAAGTGCAATCTTGCGATTTACCTTGCAAGTGGGCCCAGGCAAGGACACCATCACCTGCTGCCTGGACAGCATCTTTTATTTTGTTGTGAATATATCTCCTGTTCACCTATACTGGATACAAGTTTGATGAGAGGCTTCTTAAATCCCATTAGTTGCTGGTATCTCCTATGAGCATTTTCTGACTCTGACTCAATTGCTGCCAATCCTTTTCGCATGCCATCATCATTTTCCATGTTATCAAACGAGAAACTTGGTTTTGCCATGAAATGGAATTCAAAACGGCCATATTTGTTGTATCCACCCTCCCCGCAAAGAAAAGAAAGATAAAACCTCCGAACCAGAGGTTTGTAATTTTTGTAGCTAGATGAACCTGCAGATGGTGTTGACATTGAAAACGTCAATTAATTAAGACACTTCATTGTTCTCTTCGGGACTTCTTAGAATGGACGGATACTGACTGTTTTATCTTGGTGCCTTCTGCTTCATTACATGTTTCTCAGTTCTTTGATCTTTCAACTGTGTTGTCATTTTAATATTTGTTCATTGGTGCTTAGGCCAATGATTTTCTATCTTCTTTGTAAAACCAATCTCTCCAACCTTTCATTTGTACAATTCTGCGTGCATGCTCACTCCTGTTATGTATGCAGCAGAAGTTTAACAGGTACATATCTTTGTATATCAAGAATTAAATTCTGGATAACACAGTCATGTCCTCTTCTTCCATCTATCTATGCTTTTCTTTCTCTTATTTGCTTCATGCATTAGCAGATCATGACAAACGGTTAACGAATCCACTGATCTTTTGCTTATGAGAAAGAAAGAATCTTATCCAAGAAGGTGAGGCAATGCTTTCAACTTCATTGATTTGTTTCTTGAGAGTATTGCGTTGAATCCCCACATCTTGCAACCGCTTAATTTGTTTATCGGTGCTTAGGCCAATGATACTTGTTCATCGTTGATTTTATTTCTGTAATTATTTCATGATTATATACTTACTTGAGGAGTGCTTCGGTCCCCCACCCCTAAACTTAAGCTACATGGGCCGTTTTATTTTTTTGACCAGTCGAAACCCATATCGAGATCACGTCTATCTCTGTATATGTGTACTCGGTCGAACTGGGTATAATCCACGTTCCGACCGGCTGATTCCACCTCCTATTATCACGATCTACGTCTTTGTATGTCATATTTTAATTTTTTTCGTTATTGTTATATAACTTCTGATTTTCGTCTTCCGCAGGCACATGAGCATACGTATATGGTGAGTATACGTCTAAGAGGACTATACGGAGTTCGGATGGATTCGTACGATCTTCTAAACAATCGGAATCGAGTTTTTGTTTGTCAAAATTTGAAAGAGGGAGAAGGAGGGGGTGGGGGACCGAAGCAAAAGTGTACTTATACAATTCCACAGCAACGCACAGTCATTATCTAGTATCTGAAGAAACATTGGCCTCTAATATATACACTCCTCATATGCTTCTTGATCTAAAAAATGCTTCTCGTATTTTGTTCTTTATTTGATATTTGAAACTTTGAGATCTACACTAAAGATCTTATTTGTGCTTTACACCTTATTATCCTTTGATGAGATGCTGTTGCTATATCCTGTTCGATGAAATGCCAACCTAGTTGTCCCTTGTTTCTCTATCTGCAACTGCACACATGATACGTACGTGCGTCTGGTTTCATCGTGACTTCACCTTTTCCATTTTGGTGTTGGAACTAACGGTGCTTTGAACTCCTTTTCTTGCAGATTAATTTAGTTGAAATCACTCCTTTACAGAATGGATTCAATTTTTCTTCTCACTGCCACTGGTGTGCTGTTGTATGCTCTGAGTAAGGATTCGGTTGCTAGCGTACAAGTGAGATGGCAACAAAGGTGTTTGGCCGAATAAATCGGCATGCATTTAGCCTGTGCCTGCACATGTTGGATAAGGTTTTTTGTTACGGCCCGTTTAATTTTAGTAATACAGTGGAGATGGAAGAAGCCAGTGGATTCGACACGGACACGTCTGGATCGCAGAACAAGAGACCATAGGATGGACAAGCTGATGATTCAACTCAAGAACTTGAGGAAGGCTTTGGATTTGCATGAGGTTGTATCTCAGCAGAGGAATAGAAACACATCTCTCTAGCTCCTTTTGAGTTGGAGGTGTGAGATCGGGTTGAACATTGACATCGGTGCTTTCCTTAATAAATATTCCCATACTTTCGAGATTTATGTGCACGCTGTCAAAAGGAACCGTTGTTGTAGAATGACCTGAAAGATGGCTGATTTGTTTTTTTAGATAAAAGGCAGCATCAGCCGGACTTTATAAATTAATAAAGTTCTACAAGGATTCAAACAGAGTCATAATTGCCGTGGAAAGCCAGCTTAACAATTACAGACCTGCCCATAGGCAACAAGTTTCACGGCAGCACTTGCCAAAACAAGGTAAACAACAAACTAGTGGTGGGAGCTGAAGGGGGTGTGGGTAAGTGTCTTGATAAAGCTTGTGAAGAATCTCCATGATCAACTCCACGCCACTGTGATCCTTACTTCTGAACAGAGGCCGCCATTGCTGCATGAAAAGAGTAGTTTTGAACACACAATCAGCCGGCTGCCTAGGAAATTTATCCTCAATAGCAAATGCCTGATTTGGTTACAGAGTCAGGGAAAATGAGGCTGCCATAGTTCAGCGGCTGAAGAAACTTCTCATGATGTCTATGAATGGAACTCTGGATATGCATGCGATATGGCTCATCAGGAAGGAACTTGGTCTACCCGATGACTACTGGTGTTCTATACTGCCAAAGCATCAATCTGATTGTTCTCTTGAAACCCCTAATACTTTGACATTGATCTCCAGGGATGAGATTCTAGCTGTAGCCAGTGTCGAAAATGGAGGGAGGAGGAGTATGCAGAAAAATGGTTAGCAGGATATGAGACAAAATATGCTTTTCCAATTAACTTCCCTACGGGCTTTAAAATTAGGAAAGCATTTAGGGAGAAGCTTAAGAATTGGCAGAGGCTTCCCTATACCAAACCTTTCAAGGAAAATGATTTGCATCCAATTAGCAATGTCGACTGGCTCGAGAAAGTATTTTTGGTATTCTTCATGAACTTGTAAGCTCAACATAAGAGAAGATCATACCACTTCAGGAGACTTTTCTCTATGGAAGTAAACATGCGGGAACTTCTTAAACACCCTGGCATTTTCTACATTTCGACCAAAGGAAGCACACAAACAGTGCTTCTTAGGGAGAGTTACAATAAAGGATGTCTGTTTAAGCATAACCCTGTTTATAGTGTGCGAAGGAAAATGCTAGATCTGATTTTGTCTGGATGTTGTTACATTGGTGATGCTGAAAATGCAATTTGGCTCATTGAGGAGGACAACCAAGGAAGCAGTCATGGGTTACCTAATCACACATGCCTAGTGGATAGCATGGATTCCATGTTGCAGTTTGAAAGTTTTTTGAACAAATGCAGTTTGAAAGTGACTCCTGTAGAGAAGAGTTATTTTCTTGCGACTCAAGTGAAAGTAAGAATCAATGTAGATATGCAGCAACAGAACAAGGTGCTCTCTGAGGTGCAAGTTGTGAAACTGGGCTTTCTGAGGTACAATCAGGCATCACCGTCTGCATGTATGTTCATTGATGAGTCTCAAACTCAGATAGATAAACTCTTGCGTCAGACATGTTGCATCTCTCACCTTGTGGACTTTTAACCCCTTTCAGGTACAGTAACAAAGTCCAACTAGTAGCTGCTCACCTCTGCAGGATATTATTTTTAGAAAGTCTCAAGCTGCATGCGGACAAGAAGTAATTCAACTATGGCTTGCCACTGGGTTTGACTAAAACCACAGGGAGCATGTGGAGCTTCAGTCTGCCTGGCCATGCTCATCCTGAATCTGCAGTACACAGTGACGTCCTAGCACTGAAATTACCCCTCGCCGTCGAGGAGTATGAGACCGGAATCCTGCAATCGCTAGATGGTACGTTCTCCTGCGGCTTCCACAACATATACTTGGCCTGTCTTCGGCATTTGTTTGGCCAGCTGTGTGGCGGTTCTTAGTATGTTCTCTGTTAGGAATAAGCAACTTGTATTCCTCTGGAGGACAAAGGCCACAATATATATTACAGGTACAAGGCAAATATGCAAGAAAACCCCTAACATATGGGGAAAATACAATATACAGATATATACATCTAACACCCCCCATTAAACTCATGGTGGATCCACAACACTGAGTTTGGAGAGTATGAAATCATGCTGCGCTCTGGTCTGTGCCTTCGTGAAGAAATCCGCCAACTGTAAATCTGAAGGCACATACTGAAGCGCAACAACCTGAGCCTGCACCTGAGCACGCGTATAAAAAGCATCAACACCAATATGCTTGGTAAGCTCATGCTTGACCGGATCACGTGCAATACTAATAGCACCTGTACTGTCAGACAAAACCAGATTGGGTGTGGTAATAGAGACCCCAAAATCCGCAAGTAACCACCGTAACCAGGTCACCTCAGCAGTCAACAAGGCCATAGCACGCAGCTCAGCCTCAACACTCGAACGGGAAACTGCTGTCTGTTTCTTCGTCTTCCAAGCAATGAGCGAACCACCAAGAAACACACAGTAAGCAGAAAGTGAACGGCGATCCGAAGGATCACTCGCCCACGTAGCGTCCGAATAGCACTGGAGCTGGAGGGAGCTGGAACGAGGAAAGAAAAGGCGACGAGTGATCGTACCACGAAGATAACGAAGAACACGAAGAAGATGACTATAGTGAACAGTGGTAGGAGCAGAAACAAACTGACTCAGAATATGAACAGGATAAGAGATGTCAGGACGAGTGACAGCAAGATAAACAAGGCTCCCAACAAGATGACGATAACGCGTCGGATCAGGAAGAGGATCACCATCAGTAGGTTGAAGCTTAACATTAAGCTCCATAGGGGTCTCAACAGTGCGCTCATCCCCAAGAGCAGCACGAGTAAGAAGGTCCTGAATATACTTTTCCTGAGAGATGTAAAAGCCATCAGAAGTGGAGGAAACCTCAATCCCAAGAAAGTATCGAAGAGGACCAAGATCAGTCATAAGAAACTGATCACGAAGACGAGCCTTAATAAAGGCGATATACTCAGGATCATCACCATTAATGATCATATCATCAACATAGAGAAGAAGAAGAGTGCGCCCACGAGGAGAAGTGTGAACAAACAGCGCTGGATCATGAGCACTAGGGGAGAAACCAGCAGCAGTCACTACAGAAGCAAAGCGCTCAAACCAGGCACGAGAGGCCTGCTTGAGGCCATAAAGAGACCGTCGAAGACGACAAACCATCCTGTCGGGAACAGAATACCCGGGAGGAGGCTGCATATAAACCTCCTCACTCAACTCACCATTGAGAAAGGCGTTCTGAACATCAAGCTGAGACACAGACCAGTGACGAATAGAAGCAACAGCAAGAAGAGTACGCACAGTGGTCATATGAGCCACAGGAGCAAAAGTCTCATCATAGTCACGACCATACTCCTGCTGAAAACCACGAGCTACAAGACGCGCTTTATAGCGCTCAAGAGATCCATCAGAGCGGGTCTTAATCTTATAGACCCACTTACACGTAATAGGACGAACACCGGGAGGGGGAGAGACAAGATCCCAGGTGCCAGTGCGCTCAAGCGCAGCAAGCTCCTCAGCCATGGCCAGCTGCCATTCAGGATGCTGCTCAGCATCCCGATAAGAAGTCGGCTCGGAGGCAACAAAAAGACCATACTGACTAGGGGAGTAACGGTTGGGGGCACGACGCTGACGAACAGGACGAGTAGAGGGAAGCTCATCAGAAGAAGACGACTCAGGAGACGACGATGAAAAAGAAGGAATAACAGAGGAAGACTCCAGAGAACGAGGAGAACTAGGAGAACTAGACGGAGCAGAGAAGGACGGTGTAGAAGAAGAGACAACAGGGGTAGGAGATCCTGAAGAAGACATAACGGGAGGTGTGTCAGGAAAGAGAAGAAAAGAGATATCTTTCACCGGGTAAGTACCGGCGGTGGGACGAGGATAGAAAGGGCGCGTCTCATCAAAAGTAACATCACGAGAGACACGCATCCGACGACCAACAGGGTCCCAACAGCGATAGCCCTTATGCTCATCACTGTATCCAAGAAATACACACTCAACAGACTGAGCAGTCAGTTTGGTGCGTTCGCGAGGAGCAAGAAGAACATAGCAAACACAACCAAACAAGCGAAGCATGGAGTAGTCTGGAGACTGTCCAGATAGGCGCTCAAGAGGGATACCACCCTGCAGAGCAGCAGAAGGCTGAATGTTGATGAGGTAAGCGGACGTAGCAACAGCCTCAGCCCAGAAATGCGGCGGAAGAGAAGAAGCAATCATCATGGCACGAGTGGTCTCAAGAAGATGACGATGCTTACGCTCAGCAACGCCATTCTGGGCATGGGCGCCAGGACAGGAGAACTGAGCAAGAGTGCCCTGCTCAGCAAGAACACCTCGCAACATCTGGGAGATATACTCACCAGCAGAATCAGCACGAAACACACGAATGGGGGTAGAATATTGAGTACGGACCATGGCCGCAAAACGCTGATATATGGAGAGCACTTTACTACGAGAGCGCATAAAATACAACCAAGTGTACCGAGAGAAATCATCGATGAATAAAATATAGTAGCGATGGCCCCCTTTCGAAGCGAAAGGAGCCGGACCCCAAACATCGGAATGAACTAAATCAAAAGGTCGCTGAGATACAGACGCGCTAGTAGGATAGGGAAGCTGAATCTGTTTACCCAAACTACAGCCCTGACAATGTAAAGACCCATCTCCTGAGACAGACCCTAGAAGACCACGATGAACTAAAGACGACAGACACGAATCACAAAGGTGACCAAGACGATGATGCCACTGCTGAAAAGAGCTGGTAGCAGAGGCGACGACCGAAGAAGAACTGGCAGAGGAAGTGGCAGCGGAGGGAACACGAAGGCAGTCTAACTCCCAAAGTACTGAAGAGTCACGGCTGCGAGGGCCAGCTCCAACCAGGGCCTGCGTGCGACGGTCCTGGACAACACAAGAATCAGCATCAAGAATGACGCGACAACCAGAGTCAGTAAGCTGGCTAGCAGAGAACAGATTCATCTTAAGAAGAGGAACATGAGAAATATCAGGAACATAAAAGGAAGAAGTAGAGAGGGTGCCCCGACTAGAAACAGGGAGAGAGGTACCATCAGCTGTGAAAACACGGACAGGAGAAGGGAGGGAACGAAGAGCGGACAGAAAAGAAGACTCAGAAATCATATGAAAAGAAGCTCCAGAATCCAGATACCATGGGGACGTACCTGACTGTGTAGAAGATGGTGGTCGCACATGGCCGTAAGAATCAGTCACAGAACCAGCAGTGCCTGTCGAAGAAGAGCCTGTAGCAGCAAGCAGACCGCGAAGACTCCTGATAATGTCCTGGTCAGAGAGAGCAACTGCTGAAGATCCAGAAGGAGCCGACTGCCCACGAGCCTGGTGCTGCTGACGTAGACTGGGATCCCGTGTATAACAGGTGGCCCAAGTGTGGCCATCCTTGTTACAGTAAGAGCAGTGACGAAGAGAACCACGACGACCCTGACCACGAGCCTGCTGGGGCGGACTCTGGCCCTGAAACTGCTGATGCGGACTCTGACCCTGAAACTGCTGGGGCTGACTCTGACCCTGACCTGAAGGAGTGGGTAGTATCGGCGGTGGCACAGAGGACCGCGGCTGAGTCGAGGAAACAGACGACATAGGAGGACCACGAGTAGCAAGCACAGATGGAGTCGCAAGAAGACCAGCACCACGAAGACGAGTCTCCTCAGCCCGAAGCTCAGTCAACACCTCAGAGAGCGGAACACGGCCACGAGCATTCAGCTGAGCACGTCGGGGCTCAAACTCCTGGCGGAGCCGAGACAGAAACTCATAGATGCGGTGAAACTCCAAATCCGAGCGCACAATCTGGCAACACGAACATGTGCCACAAACAGCAGTACGAAGAGAATCAAGCTGACGCCAGATAGCAGCACTCTGAGTATAGAACTCATCAATAGTAGAATCACCCTGCTGAAGAGCATGCTCCTGGCGAACCACGGACAAGTAAAGAGCATCCCCAGACGGCTGATAGCGCTGACGAAGATGGGCCCACTGAGCGGCAACAGTAGGAAGACTCATGAACTCAGCAGCATACTGGGGCAGAACACTGGAGGTGAGAACAGCAGCAGCACGAGCATCCTCATCAACCCACTGAGTGTAAGCGGTCAGAGCGTGTCGATAGGCCTCGAGATCAGAAGAGTACTGCTTGAACTTCAGGTCATAAGCAGCAACAGCACTAGCATCAGCACTCTGAGCAGCATCCTTGGCCTCCTGAGAAGCATCAGCACCGAGAACAATCGGCGTCGGCGGAAGAGGAGCCACAGGAACACGGGGACACAGCGGACAGGAGACCTCGCCGGAGAGCACACCCCAAAGACGGAGACCGCGCATGTGAACGCGTATAAAGGCAGCGAAATCAGGGTAATTCGCGCCATCAAAGACCACCGGACAGCGAGGAATCGCAACATAACCCGATGCAGAAGACATCTTCTTCTTTTTTTTTTACCAGATCTAGATCTAGATCTAATTGATTCTGACGCAAGCAGACGAAAAACCGGCCGGCGAGATGTGGCGGAACGGTCAGGCGGGACGAAGAGCAGTCGAAGGCGTCAGGCGGGACGAAGTGCCCCGTGTGACCGGTGTTCAGCGCGTGACCGCGCGTGGACCGAGGCGCGTGACCGCGCGTGGAGGTCTGAAGTGGCGCGTGTCCGCGCGTGGACCGAGGCGCGTGACCGCGCGTGGAGGAGGCGACCGCGCGTTGAGGCGTCGATCGTGGAGGCGAGAAGACGTCCGCGCGTGGAGGCGTCGGTCGTCGCGACGTGGAGGCCGAGGCGAAAAGGAGGTGGCCCGCACGCGGCAACCGATGTCTGGATCTGGATCGATTCCGAGGCCTGGAGGCAGCGTTTAATTAATCTAGAGACGAGACAATCAGCTCCAATCGACTTGGATCTGGATCGGAAGAAAATCGGAAACCGAGCTGGCGACGAACTCGACCGATCTGGAGGGCACCCAGACAAGCGGCAACCGACGGCGGCGACGACGGCAAGGCCGTTGGCGACAGGGACGGTGGCGGCGACGAAGTTGCGAGTAGGAGGAGACTAACGTGGCTCTGATACCATGTTAGGAATAAGCAACTTGTATTTCTCTGGGGGCTAAAAGCCACAATATATATTACAAGTACAAGCCAAATATGCAGAAAACCCCCTAACATATGGGGGAAATACAATATACAGATATATACATCTAACATTCTCATGTGTCTGGGGAGAGATCTTCGTCGATGGTCGACTGCAAGAAAGTCGGAAATGCTTGGTCGAGAAAAGTGATGACTATGACGTGTGTGCAACCTTGGCAGCGCTCTTCTTCTTGGCCGTGTGTGTAATGTATTTGGTGTGCGCCAGGACAGCCAGTGTGTCGTGCCATGGTCTTGCTTCGCAAGGTAGTGGGCAGCTGTAATCATGGTTCTCGCCCAATTTCCCCTTATTTAGGGCCTGTTCGGTATGGAAGAATTGCAAAGGAATTTCAAAGGTTTTTTTTCCTACAGAATTTTTTCCTTGTGTAGCGTTCGGAACGAAGGAAAGTAGACTAGCGATTCCTCAGGAAAGGATTCCGTTCCTATACTTCTGACAACATTTACAGGAATTGTAAAATCCACCTCATTCTCTTGGTTTCGCTGATGCCCGAGGCGATATGCTCTGGCCGTTGTCAGATAGCTATTTGAAAAAAGCTTATGTGTACGCTGGGCCATGGAATTAGCAGCAGAGTTTGCTTGTGTCTGAATAAAATAGTGTTAAACTGTGTTTCATTAGTGCCTCTCCCTCTAAAACCGGACCAAAATATTCCTTCGTTCCAAACGCCGCCAAAGTTTTCTTTCCTCTATTTCAGAAGCCCGCAGGATCACAGTTCATGCACCATCCTATTCCTATACAGGTTCCGATTCCTTTGATTTGGATTTCAGTGCTCCGAACGGGGCCTTAACCAGGTAACATTCTTCTTATTAATTATAATAGATAGGCAAAGTTTTTTTTTGCCTCGTTTCAAAAAAAAAGAGATGAACAATACTGGTATGTCCTGCCAACTTGATTAGATGGATGAGCTGATGATAAACCTATAAATGGTAGCTAGCTGACAAGTCCATTGCTTGCTGCCATAGGTCACTGGCTAATTGATGATATGTTGGTCTCAAACTGTTGCTCCAACGGAACAGTTTGAGAAAGTAGTATATGGGTGAATTTGTTCTTACTAGTACTATACTTTACAACATATTTTGATGACATCGTCCTAGATACAACAATATGGATTTTTTTCTTCATTTACAACAGCACGATCAGCCCCTGTAATTCAATTTTTTGCCGGTCGCTCATGTCTTAGCAAGACGTCGCCACATCGTGCCCATGCTGCCTCGGAGCTATGTACGATAATAATGAAACTCGAAAAATGGGTGATAATGTTCGAGGTAAGATGGCAATAAAGGGGTACAATTATGAGTGGGTTAGGACATATTTTGTCCCGTGTACTTCCATTACGAAAAAGGAAACATGCCTCTTGCCTAGAGGGGAATGGACATAGAAGAAGACAGAAGCAACACCCTTTGCACCTTCCGATCGAGGTACGCCTTTTTTTTGCGGGGATGTACACATCTTGTTAATAACTGAGTCACCAAGGGTTACAATTATAAGTGGTCCAAGACATTTTTGTCCCAATTGTTTCCATTACAAAAAAGGGGAGTGTTGAAAAGAGGTGACAAACAAAACCCTTGTGGACCACTACAAATCAGGTTCTAGGAGAATATGCCTCTTGTCTACACGCAACAATATATGTGCAGTGAACTTAATCTTCACACTACCTGATTACCCTACGAAAAGCGATGTCTCTTACAATATGGAATATGTAGGCGTGTGGCACATGACATTCCATTAGTTTTTTTTGTTTGGCAAAAATGCTCCACGTTCAATGCATTTGGTTTATAAGGGTCTGTATATACACTTATGTGAGCTCCTTTGAATAAATAATTTTGGTGAGCGCCGGATTAAAAGTGGTGCATGAGGTTACACACGTCTTCCCGATATGTTGAACTCAATTTGGTCAACTGAATACGTCACAGAAATAGAAGATGGTGGAGCTTTCCTCCTGTGAGTCGCGGCCACGACGGCCGCATGTCAGGGAGTGTGGCTGGCTCGATTTCTCTCAGAGATCAAGGACACTGCAGCTGGCTGTGTGGTTCTGTAGGTTGACAACAAGTCAGCTATTTCCCTCGCCAAGAATCCTGTTCACTATGACCGATCCAAGCACATCGATCTGAGGTATCACTTCATACGAGAGTGTGTGGAGACAGGAAAGGTGGAGGTGGGGTTCGTATCCTCGGAGAATCAAATTGCAGACCTTCTGACCAAGCCTCTGGGACGGGTTCGTCTTCAGCAACTCTGTTCAAGCATTGGCATGGTTGAGGTACACTAGATGCACAAGGCTTAGGGAGTGAAATGTTGAATAAAGCTTGGCTAGTTTCAGTTGTGTGACACTGTTTGTCTTTAGTCTGTTGTCGACAACGGTTAGTTTCAATAAGCTAGAGTAGAAGTAGCAGTCAGCTTTGATCTAGTCATGGGATGGCATGACGAGTGGATCACTGCCGATATTAGTGCTTTGATTAGTCTACTCAGCGACGTGATCAATCGTGGGATGGCACGATTCAGTAGGATCAGGGCGCGGGATTTTAGCTCATTCAGTTGAGCTGTTTTGTAACAGTGAATAAAATAGCGAAGAGAAATCAGAAAAGCAGTGCGAATTTACGCTGCTCAAAACCTGGTGTTTATTGTGTGTTCTTTCTGTTCTTGCTATCCACAAACTTCGCGTGAGTGATCAGGAGAGGATTATTTCTCAAGGGATTCAGGCCAACACTTAGGGACAGTTACAATTAATGATGTATGGTTCACCCTAACCCTATTTATACTGTGTGAGGGAAAATGTAGATGATTTTGTATGGATGTCGTAACATTGGTGAGGCCGAAAATGCATCTTGGCTTGTTAAGGAGGACAACCAAGGAAGTAGTCATGGGTTACAGAATCACGCATCCCTGGTGGATAGCATGAATTCCATGTTGCAGTTTGAAAACGACTCCTGTAGAGAAGAGTCATTTTCTTGCGACTCAAGTAAAATTAAGATTCAATGAAGACATGGAGTAACAGAACAAGGTGCTCTCCAAGGTACAAGTTGTTAAACTGGAATTTCTAAATTTTGTACCAAAAAGTCTCCATCAGGTTTTTCTTGTGTCTACATTATGAGGAGAATGCAGTCTTTCCGCTGAAGTTTCTTCCTTTGAGACTATTTACCGAAGCTTATTACTGGAGAAAAATAACTTTAACTAGAGTTTCGTTGTAGATTTTTTAAAACTAAGGCATACTCTGAAGATGTCATGATAGTTGTTACAAAATTCAAAATCACAGCGTTCCTTCCTTTGTCCCTCATTTCTCCATCTATCAGACTGGCCTTACAGCAAATGCTCAAGCATTCGGCAGCTGCTCTGGAACAATGTAAACAGTACAGCGTCTGTGAACAGTGATCCCTAGGAAATGTTATCATTTAGTTTCGAACATACTTGATTAGGATATGTTCTCATCTAACTTCTGATGTACTTCAGCTGCTTCTGTTGCTGCTGGTACATATAATATTTAACTATTTAATCTTTATGCAATTTATTGATTGATTTGTTTATTTATTAGTGGCATATTCATCAATAATGATTACCAGTACTAGGATGTTTTCTCATTTAATTTTTTGTGTGCTAGTCGTCTCGTTTTGTTACTTCTGGTGCAGAGTAGATAGAACCCATTGGTTGCTAAGCATATTTTTTTTACTCAATCAGTTCAATGATATATAACGATTTGGTCATAAGCAAAGGACCTCCGACATGCTAGTAAAAGTTGTTGTCTTAATAGGTATGCATATTCTTTCACATAAAACATAATTATATTATTCCGCATAAACCATCAGTATTTGTTCAAATGTTGTGTCTCAAGTTTACAGATGTTTGTTTGCACACTTTATAAACATTGTATGTTGCTGAACAGAACAAGTAGCAGAGGTAAGAGCCAATGCATTCTCAAGATTCATTTTCTCTAAGTTCACCAAGGAGAGAGTTTCCTTGGCTGAATATTTATATGACAGTGTCAAAGTTCTGCACAAAGAGGGAGGGTTGGTGATCAGGGTACAAGGGTTGAAAAGAAATTAGAGGATGACATCTGGCTGGACAGTGACTGTTGCCTGGAACAGTCACAATCAAGCATCACCATCTGCATATGGTACTCTCGCTCACCATCTGCATGTATGTTCATTGATGAGTCTCAAACTCAGACAGATAAACTCTTGCGTCAGACAAGTTGCATCTCTCACCTTGTGGACCTTTAATCCCTTTCAGGTAACAAGGTCCAACAAGTAGCTGTTCACCTCTGCAGGATATTATTTTTAGAAAGTCCCAAGCTGCATGCAGACAAGAAGTAATCCAACCATGGTTTACCAGTGGGTTTGACTAAAACCACAGGGAGCATGTGGAGCTTCGTTGTCTGCCTGGCCAAGTGGCCATGCTCATCCTCAATCTGCAGCTCAGATAATCTGTGCAACCATGGCTACTTTCTTCTCCACTCTGCCCCTATATTTGCTTGCTCTACCAACAACGCGTGCTAGCTGGTGCCGCAGCACCACACAGCGACGTCCTAGCACTGAAATTGCCCCTCGCCGTCCTGTGATCGCTAGATGGTACGTCCTCCTGCGGCTTCCACAACATCTACACCAACGCCTTCACCTTCTCCATATGGTACTCTCGCTCACCCAACAAAACCATACGTCCCCTTGTGATCGCTAGACTCGGAGCTGCCCTGTCTTCGGCATGTGATGACTATGACTTGTGTGCAACCTTGGCAGCGCTCTTCTTCTTGGCCGTGTGTGTGGTGTGCGCCAGGTCAGCCAGTGTGTCGTGCCATGGTCTTGCTTCGCAAGGGCAGTGGGCGTCTGTAATCGTGGTTCTCGCCCAATTTCCCCTTATTTAACCAGGTAACGTTCTTCTTGTCTTAATAGTAGTAGTAATAGATAGGCAAAGTTTTTTTTGTTTTGCCTCGTTTAGAAAAAAACAGAGATGAACAATACTGGTATGTCCTGCCAGCGTGATTAGATGGATGGGCTGATGATAAACCTATAAATGGTAGCTAGTAGCTGGCAAGTCCATTGCTTGCTGCCATAGGTCACTGGCTAGTTGATGATATGTTGGTCTCAAATTGTCGCTCCAACGGAACAGTTTGAGAAAGTAGTATCCGGGTGAATTTTTTTCTTACTTTACAACATATTTTGATACAACAAGAAGGAAATTCTCTTCTTTCACAACAGCACGATCAGCCCCTGTAGTAATTAAATTTTCTGTCGGTCTTAGCAAAACTGCCGAGGAGCTATGCACGATAATAATGGAACTCGAAAAATGGGTGATGATGTTCGAGGTAAGATGGCAAGAAAGGGGTGCAATTATGAGTGAGTGGGTCAGGACATATTTTGTCCCGTGTACTTCCATCACGAAAAAGGAAACATGCCTCTTGTACCCTTTGGACCTTCCCGATCGATGCCTCTTGTTAATAACTGAGTTGAGATGGCATCACGAAAAAGGGGAGTGCTGAAAAGAGGTGGACAAGCAACACCCTTGTGGACCATTCCATACAAATCGGCCTCTAGCCCTCTAGGAGAATATGCATCTTGCCTACACGCAACAATATGCATTGAACTTAATCTACACGCTACCCGACTGCCCTACGACAAGCGATGTCTCCTGCAATATGGAACTTGTAGGCGTGTGACATATGGCATTCCATTAGTTCTCTTTTTGTTTGGCAAAAAAATGCCCCACGTTCAATGCATTTGGTTTATAAGGGTCGGTATATACACTTATGTAAGCAGTGAGCTACCGCCCGGGCTTTGCGGAATGGATTAAGCAGTATGCCCCTAACATGGGAATGAACTATGGCGGTTGAGGGTGGGCAATCGGCGACATTTGATTGTGCCGTCGAGTAGTATTGGGAGTAGTCAACAATGATCATCACTCATCGGTGTTGTGTTCATTCGAGATTTTGCAAAGGTTACGTATTTTCTTTTCTTTTTTGAATTAATAAAGGTAGAGAAAGCCACCTCTACCTTATGGTTGCACAACGGTTACAGCGTGGATTTACAACCGGTCAAGCCCCGGGTGAGAGAGAAAGAAAAGAAAGTGAGAAAGAGACTATTGAACTAGCTGCCTGCCTGCAACTTTTCAGCCCATGATAGTACCATTTGGAGGCTGCTACCTGGTGCTCTGCATGACCAAAGCTTCAGGTCCTCTGCAATTTTTCTTGTGAGCATTGTTTCTGAAATTCATTCTCTGATTGTTAAACACCCTGCCGTTCCTAGCTTTCCATAGCCCCCACAGACAGGCAGCGAAGCAAATAGGCCAGGTTTTATCTCTTGATTCGCTCTGGCCTCTCTCCACAAATTCTGAAATTGAGTTTGCTGAGGCCGCAGCCAGTGAGAGGTCAAGTTTTCTCCACACCCCAGTGGAGGAGCTGCAGTGCAGCGCAACATGATGGATTGATTCTAAAAAAGAGTGGAGCATTGGTCGCAGCCAGCATCCTGCCATGTTGTCGTCATCTCCCTTCTATCACCACCATCCTGCAGTAGGGCTTGCTGTAGGACGATCATCAGTTGTTCCAATTGTTGCTGGGCAGTAGTAGTAGTCAATGGAAGCAATAGCTTGAGCACCCAGTTCCCACTGTCACGATGTGATTCAACTGTACAATTTGGGTCTATGTAAAATCTGCCCTCCTCCTCTGTCCTCTGTCCTTCCTCTGTCCACTTGTACTAGGACGTATCTCCTTAATTTGGTCTGAATTTGGATTTCAACCCATACACAATACCTCTGAATCCAAACAACCTTTGAAATGGAATTACAACTCCAGTTTCACAATTCTAAACGATTTCACTTTAAATTGTGCACAAACCGCCCGATCAAGCGTGGCTCCGGGCTCCATGTGGCGTCCGGTCCCACCAAACCAACCCACCTCTCTCTTCTCTTCCTCGCTCGCAGGCTCGTAGCTAGCTACTTATAGACAAGCAGAGCAGCAGTGCCACTTCCTCCTCGAGCTCCCCACGCACACACCATTGCCATCGCCATCGCCATCGCAGGTTCACGAGCGAATCGCATCGTATCCTCGAGTGTTGGCCGGAGGTGAGCAGTTCCACGATCCAATCTTGTTGAGTAAAGGCGATCCATATATTTTTTCTCTCCCTCTTCTCTGCATCTTTTTCTCCATCCTCCTCCGGTAGGTCGTCAAGGCCGAGAGCTTGATGTGTTCGATGGAATGTCTAGGAGAGGAGGTTCAGTTTGTTTCACTCGTGTTTTAGGTTTTCTGCCCATTAAATTCTTCCCCAATGCGTTCACCTTTACTAGTTTGCCACTGGGTGCTTTTTCCCTTCCTCCGCGCCCCCAATTTTTCGGTTTTCTTGTGGAAACGATTCTACTGTCTGTGCCATTTTGCTTTCTCGATCGATCTGCCAACTGAAGAATGGTGATTTTTATCTGCAGGCTGAAGCAAGGGAATGATGGGCGCAAAGGATGCGGCAGCTTTCCGCACCATACTCTGCTCCTTGCTACTTCTCTCGTTGAGCTGCGACTGCATGGCGGCAGAGTTGAATCAGGTTCAGGCGGCGCTGCTACAGGTCAATACGTCATGGGAGGCCGCCAGAAAGATCCCTCAGACACTCTTTGGATTGTTCTTTGAGGTAACTTTTTTCTTCTTGTTGGTCCACCTTCTTGACAGTTGCTTTAATTTCTTCTATCCAGTGTGTATTACCCACAGCATTCATTATAACTAGTCACTGAATATTCATTCTAGGAAATTAACCACGCTGGAGCTGGAGGAATTTGGGCGGAGCTTGTCAGTAACAGAGGTACTGTCCGCTCTCTGCTGTTGTGTATGCCTTTTGGAAAAATGTTTCACAAACCACTTGACTAAGTTGGAGAATACATGTGGTTGTTTCCAAGGATTAAATGCTTCCAAATGTCATACAATGACGCTGATACATCTAGTGGCATTATTTTTCAAAATCTGGAATCTCCCAGTGACATGTACACCAGATTTCCCTTATAACAAGGGGTATACGAAAATAAAAGAGTACAGTGCCCTTTTTGTGGAACTGAAGCATACAAAATCATGTGCAGAGAAAAATCACAGAACAAATTTTTGTTACTGTTATATTTACTTCCGTTCCTTCAGGCCGCTTGATGTCTGTTCCCTACGTAGTTCTGCAATAACTGAATAACAAAGAATCAGTATTGCAAAACATAACAGTGGAAGACAAAAATTAGCCTCTTCCTTTTATAACCTGTTATTAGTAGCATTTCATGTTTAGCCACGTACTGACTGTTGTTGAATTTATTCTTTAGGTTTTGAAGCTGGAGGACAGAACACTCCTTCAAACATAGATCCATGGACCATCATCGGGGATGAATCCTCCATATACGTCAAGACTGAAAGAGCATCTTGTTTCAGTAAAAATATCATTGCTCTAAGGATGGAGGTCCTTTGTGATGAGTGTCCAGCTGGCAGTGTTGGAATTTATAATCCAGGATTCTGGGGCATGGTACGATTTCTTTTTCACTGTATAAGTGCACTGGAACATGAGCATGGAAATATAAATCATGAAATGACAAATTCAGCCAACGGTTTGCAAGCTACAATATTGACAGTTGAAAAATGCTAGCAAATACTTTTTCTTTGTAAAAGTAAAACTGGAACATGATCTTTGTCGCTTCTAATTCATATCCATATTTTCCTTCGATAATGTTAGCTTCCATCCAGTTTCTGTGCTTCGCTTCCTTGGAATCACGGCATTATTTTCTCTGAGAAGCATTTCCACTATTTCCCTCGGGTTTTGTGCTTAACTTGATCATTTCAACTTACAGAATATAGAAGAAGGGAAGACATATAAGCTAGTCATGTATATCAGATCAATGGAACCCATGGAGTTGACCGCTTCACTCACATGCTCGGATGGATTGCAAAATTTGGCATCAGCTGATATAGTGTATATATATTCCCCAATGAGATAAGATAATTTTTAAACTAGTTAATTTTCTCCACTAACTGCGAAAGAAATCATACTGCATGGTTGCAGAGATAATAATGTGTCAGATTGGAGAAAGATAGAATTGCAATTAATAGCACAAGGAACATGCAGAACTTCAAGATTACAGTTAACGACTTCCAAGAGGGGGGTCATATGGATAGATCAAGTGTCACTTCTGCCTTCGGATACATACAAGGTGAATTGGCTTTTTATCCTCTATCTTTGTATTGGCTACTAACACTGATAAAGGCATGATGTGATATGAAAACATCTCATAAAGACTCCCAAAATGTATATTACCTCAAATCGTAAAACCATATAGAAAGGCAGGTCTGTTTTGTTACCTAGCAATAATATGTTCAAGGAAAATCAATCATCACATTGTTTGATCGTAAATGAAATTCGATAATGACCAAAATGTATGTCAACAGTTCTTGTTTCTGATTAATAAGATCAAACTAAAACCTTACATTGATTTATAGATATTTAAATAATAATAAAAACATAATCTTCTTTTTATAATGCCAGATCATGCTTACTATGAGTCTACTAGAGGCGTTAATCGTCATTTTGTTCTACATTTTTTGTTCTACATATACAGGGCCATGGCTTTCGCAAGGAACTCATACACATGCTTATGGATTTAAGACCACAGTTCCTGCGATTTCCTGGTATTTCAATCAAGATCAACTAATAAAGGCTGCCCATATATGTTCTAAACTCCTAGTGTGTTTATGATACTGGTTTATATCCAATGATTTCTTGCTACATTCGCGGTTTTTATATCATATTCAGCCACTAGGATTTTGGCAGGAACTAATTAAGCAACTGAACTCAAACCTGAACACGCCAACAGTGACAATCATAAACTTTATCACGTCTGTCAAAGGAACTACTGATGACTGAAGCACAGAACTGTAGACATACACTGTGGTTGTGTTTGTACCGCATAGTCTCCTTTTGTCCAGTAAAATGCATTTTGATGGTTGCAAACTGTAGTGAAAACTGACAAGGTTTGATGTGCAGGATAGAGTAGATCTCTCTATTGTGCCATGTACTGTCTTTAGATATGTAGACTCTAGAAGTAGCCCATCTTATTACATCGCAGCGTATAATACATTTGACCGACAGATCCCTAATGTTCTAATGTTCTCGTACATATCAAGTTGGCTGACCCTAAAAACAAATCATGCAGATGGTGTGCCTAGCAGACAATTTTTATCATGTAGAATATTCTGAGATATGGAAAACATAAGAATCGAACACTACTTTAAAAGAACAAACTACAATTGAGCACACAATTCTTGTTATCTTAGTGTCCTATGCGACCTTATTTTTTATAGAATTGTGGACTTGACATGCTATGCTTGACACATACTTATATGGTTGACCTTTTTTTAACATTGTAAAACTTATTAATCTTCCTAGTACAGATTAGCAGGGACGATACTTGACATGTTATGCTTAACACATACATATGAAGAGTGAATATAGTTTTCCAATTTTATGACAAGAAAATGACTATCTTACCATGATGGTATATGGTACTCCCTCCGACCCATATTAGTTGACTCAAATTTGTCTAGATACGGGTGTATCGAGCACTAAAACTTGACTAGATACTTTCGTATCTAGATAAATCTAAGTCAACTAATATGGGTCGGAGGGAGTACCATATTTTTCTATATTTTTCATACGTATACTGAATGGGTACTATCTAGACAGAAATGAGTTTAGGCAATAATATTTTCAAAAATTCTCCATGTTTAAACAAAATCTCCAATCATACATATGTTGATATGTCACACCATGTTGGATAGGTGGCTGCTTTGTTGAAGGCAATTGGTTAAGAAATGCTTTCAGATGGAGGGAAACTATTGGTCCATGGGAAGAGAGGCCTGGACACTATGGAGACGTTTGGAATTACTGGACAGATGATGGCCTTGGGTATTATGAGTTTCTCCAGGTATTTATTGATTAATCTCCTACTGAGTTTTCCAGGTGTAGTCATATATCTCATACATTTAATTGGGAATGTCTATGAAAGCTTGCCGAAGACCTGGGTGCTGAGCCAATCTGGGTTTTCAATGCTGGTAATAATATTCTTGCTATTTTTTCCATTAGTTATATTTTAGCATGTCTTTAATCATCACTTGTGTACCCATTAATTGCTTCAAATTTATCTCTCCAAATTTAGGGATCAGCCACCGTGATGAAGTTGATACCACTACACTCAGACCTTTTGTAGAGGTATGTATTCAGTGCCTCAGATCTTTCACTGTATGGATCATCCTTAGTGCAGTAAGTTTAATGGGTTTTTTGCATCCGTGTACAAAAAACATATGGCCTCTTTTCCAGAACATGTTTATGGGCATATTAGATTCAGGTGAGTTAGGTGGTCGTGTCAAAATAAAACCTTTACAGGCTAGTTTATGGGTATGGAATCTGAATGACAACCACATATAGTACGTATGCTCGATTGAACATGGCTCAAATGCGAAAATATAGTTGGCATAACAAGAAGCCAAACTTGAACAATGGTGACATCCACATGTGAGTTAGGTAGGGGCCTAGTGTGTCACCTAAGTAGCTTCAATGTCCTTAAATATTGTTAGTCCTTCTGTTATTTACCTCACAGTAGATGCTATCATATATCTAAAAGTTAGTTATATGCATTCCTCATGATTTTAAGTTTGCTTTTTTTTTCTTGCCTTGGTATAGGACATATTGAACAGTCTTGAGTTCGCAAGAGGAAGTGCAGAATCAACATGGGGTTCTGTTAGAGCTGCAATGGGGCATTCTGAACGATTCCCGCTGAAGTATGTCGCAATCGGGAATGAAGATTGCTATAAACAACTTTACCAGGGTAATATTTTTGTTAATCAACATAAGTAAACTATAAAGGTCTATTTGTCATTGAATACCTTAGTGGTTTCATTAACTTGGGAATATGTGTATCTAAATACAGAAGTGATGTAATGGCCATTGCCCTAGTTTAGTTACATCATGATCGTTTTATTTTGAGCATATTTGAAACCACATTCTGTTTTTATTCCCCATTTTTGCTCATAGCAATATGATTAAAAAATGGCAGAAAAACTGAGCCATCCACTTTAGTAGTTTAGGGTCCACTTGACCACTAACATTGGATTTGCACATAAATTAAATAATTTCATCATAGCTTACATAATTTCTGTGCCCTTCACTTGTTTTGCTGGAGTACTGAATAGTGAAGAGCTAGCATTAGAATTTCCCACTTTTCACATGATGTTCTTAAGTTCTTTGTTAACAGGAAATTATCTCAAGTTTTACTATGCAATTCGAGAAGCCTATCCAGATATTCAAATAATTTCAAACTGTGATGGCTCATCTAAGCCACTTGACCATCCTGCTGATTTATATGATTTCCATGTAAGTTTATTGCTGATTTCAAATTGGTTTGTCATATCTCACTGTTTAACTTTCACCAGAATTTTTAATTGTTATTTTATCAATATGTTCTTAGAATACTGCCTTCTTTTCTGTAGGTTTACAGCAATGCCACTTTTATATTTCTCATGAAAGAAAAGTTTACCAGGACATCACGTACCGGTCCAAAGGTATGCCTTAGTTTCTACCGGCCTATGGAGTGGCTTATTTCAGTATAGATATCTCATAGACCTACGTTTCTGAATTTCTAGGCGTACCTACATCTACCTTTACTGATTTTTCGAATTTCCATGCTTTTAGTTTAGAGTTTTTGAGAGGAAGATCTTAAGTTCTTAACTGATCCAATAGTAACAAGTGCGTCAGTGTTATCATGCTCTAGAAAATGTTACGTACTATGTAGACTGAAGGTACTATAGCTAACTATGCAGCGATCTTCTATCAGGTATTTGTTAGTGAGTATGCTGTTACTGATCCAAGGGATGCCGGCAATGGAAGCCTTCTTGCTTCATTGTCAGAAGCTGCATTCCTTATTGGGTTAGAGAAGAATAGGTGACGTCTCTCACTCCTTCATTTCTTTAAATTTGGGGAAACATCGATAATGCATAGGGTCGTCCTTCTATCAGGCATGAGTTTTCCTGGATGTAAATCGGCATTGTCTTTGAAAGTTTTCAATGAAAAATCTTCTGAATATGGAACTAAGTAAATTATAAGTCCTTACTATGAGTTAATGAGATGGCTCTGTGTCATTCTCTTTTGCAGTGATATCGTCCACATGGCGAGCTATGCTCCACTCTTCGTTAATGATAACGACCGCTTGTTAGTACCAACACCTTTCTGCTTTATTTCATACTAGCATTCTTGTTGATGTCGGTTTCAGTGATTATGTCTGAATAATAATGATCAGCTGGAGCCCAGATGCGATAGTCTTCAACTCCTGGCAACAGTATGGAACTCCTAGTTACTGGATGCAGACATTTTTCCGCGAATCAAGTGGTTCTGTTATCCATCCAGTGAGACTCGCTTCCAGCTACTCTAGTTCACTGGAAGCATCTGCAATCACCTGGAAAGACAATGAGGATATGTTCCTGAGGATAAAGGTAAACTCAGTGGTTCCATTTTCCTCCTACCCTGCATGTGATTGCTTTAGTTCATTAGAATTTTTTTCAGGGATTCAGTTCATTAGATAAAGGGTAAACCTGCCTTCATGTTTGAATGGCCAATCCATATGCGACAATACAGTTGTTTGAACATTTACATACTTGCGTAACAACCCCGTCCACAGACATGGTTTCTACTGCTGGAGTAACATGTTTAATACTGATCTTCATGTGATCTTCTGCAGATTGTGAACTTCGGTCCACATGCTGTGAACTTAACAATATCTGCAACTGGACTTCAAGCTGGAGTTGATACAGCAAGATCAACTGTGACTGTTCTCACATCCAGTGATTTGCTCGATGAAAACTCGTTCAGCGACCCAAACAAGGCAAGATGATGCCTTTGCTTCGCTTATGTACTTTTGGTTTGATACATTATACACTAGACTAGTTTCTGTAATGTAACATGAATGTTGCAAATGGTGCAGGTTGTGCCGGTTAGCAGCGGTCTGCCCAGTGCTGCAGAAAAGATGCAGGCCTTGCTGGTTCCTTACTCTCTCACATCATTTGATCTGGCTCTGGATCAGTACCGCGAGCTCATAGCTGAGATGTGAAGCAATGGTTATTATAGTTTTACACGAGGTGGAAATAGGATGATTTGATAAGGTATTGAGTTGTGGTGCATGAATTGCAGTATGTGAAGTGTTCCTCTCGGGCTCCTTCAAAGTAAATAAATAGTACTAAGTACATGATTTGCTTGTATCTGCCTATCAGGGCTCATGTGATCCTGCTAATCACATTTATGAGCCATCTAGTTTAGTTAGTTGAGACTTGTTCAGGTTACTTCCTGGTTTGATGCTTGTCCAGATAAAGTATAAAAGTTGGGAAAAATCTCGCGTTTGTGAACATTTGGTGGTCCTGTTTGATAGGAGAACTGAAGTGTCAGTGTGACTGCATCCAGTGATGGCGCAGTAGCGAAAATCCATCTGCAGTATCTGTTACAGCAATATGTATATATATAAGGGGAGTGTCAAAAGGGGGTTCAAAGGTGATTGCTTAGCCCTCACCAATTTTAGATCTAATCTTTTTTTCTTGTTCTATGGACAAACCATAGCTTAAGCTCATGAATTCTAGGATCCGGATGGACACTAAAAAAGATTAGCAGGAGCACTGCAGCAGCCAGCAGTAATCCATATGGGATGGATAATGATGCAATCTTGTGACAAGAACATGTTGCCGTTTTTTTTCATCATAAACATGTTGCAGTTCAAGCTACAAAAAACTACGGCATGGCAGGAAAGAAACAAGGAGAACAAGAGGCGAAGGAAAATCTGAACAATGACTGGATCACCATTTCGCTTTTCTAGTAATCCTCAAAACACCTTAATTTAGCATGGACCTCCCAAATTCTAAACTCATGGGCACTCAGGCCTGCTCTCTCGTTGTATTTTTTAT
Organism: Avena sativa; assembly: GCA_916181665.1. Classification (NCBI taxonomy): domain Eukaryota; kingdom Viridiplantae; phylum Streptophyta; class Magnoliopsida; order Poales; family Poaceae; genus Avena; species Avena sativa. Next base: position 229,685,803 of record OV702296.1, read on the forward strand.
TTGACAACTTTTTCTTACAACTAGCCTGCTCCCTCGTTGTATGTACTAGCGTGTTTGTTCGGACTTTTTTTGGGGGGGGGGGGGGGTTATTTTTTCTGGCTTTGTTCCGGCTATTTAGGCTGTTTTTTCGTGGTTACTTTTAAAAAATAGTAGTTGTTTTTGTATTTTCTTCATAACAGATGCAGTCTTTTCTGCAAGCATGGTCTACTAAAAACGATCACATGTTGCTCTTGCCTGGATATAGATTCATACTCCATTTGATAGCGTAAAGAGCACAAGTCGTTTCGCCTCCTCATGGTGTCGCTGCGGAAAAAATAGATTGTGGTGAGCCGGGCCTGCTAGAATTTGGAATCTGTGTGCAACCACTGTACTAGTCACAAGAATTTGGTAGAATGCATATTCATGAGATGAAATGTTACAGTCGTATCGTTATGACAACATATAAAAAGTGTGACAACGTATAAAATTTGAATACAAAGTCTCGTGGGAGGAAAAATAGTATTCAGGGGAAATAAATAAAATGGTGGCTCCAGCAAATATGCCACACGCAATTTACATGAGGATCATTTAAAGTAAATAAGTTAATGATAATAATGTAATGGGTACCTTATAAAATCATTCTGGTCATCCATTGAGCTGTAATTACCATAAATGCCTCATGTGTAGTGTTTACCACAACCTTTTCACCCGATGTTCTTAAACTACCTGAAGTTTTACAATGCTATAGGAGACAACTGCGGTAGGCGCCAACGATGGAAACTGTGGAGAGGTGCAGAATGGGGAGGAAATCAATTGAAGAAGTGGGACTATGTAAAATTCCAACTCTACTCTGGTATGACCGTATGAGTATGAAGTCTCATGGATTTCAACCCAAATGAAAAGTTCATGGGCATGTCAGAACATTATGGGTTATAATTTTACATACACATGCCTTTTACCATGTTAATCAACAATGTGAACTAATATTTTCAGTGTGTGGGGTTGTTTTTGTAATGGCTTATGAAGCAACCTTGTGAAGCAGGTACCTGAAATATAGGGCAAATGGCTGATGATTTTTGTGAGTGTACCACACCATATTAAAAGGGTCATATAGGACACTTGTGAATTTTCTAGATTTTTTTCTATTTTCAATAGTTTTAAGGAACATTTGTGTTTTAACCAGAAGCAATTTAAATTGGAATTAGAGGTATATCTAAAAATCCAAAACCCCATAAAATCATATTAAAGAACCTAAGCATATATTTATCGATTATCCAATGATGAAAAACAATATTAAGTTCTTGCTATGGAAAGATGTTTATGTAATGAGAAGGTTGGATTGGGAGAGCAAAAAACAAGAAGATTTTGGTCCAAACTGTAGGGTTAAATGGGCCAATTATCACGAACCACTTTGCAAGATTTGAATGGTGGTGGTGGTGGTGGGGGGGGGAGGCTTTTGCCCCCCCCCCCACCCACCCACCCAACCCCAACCCCCTGGGCGGAGTGTATTCACTGGAGTTTATTTCTTTTATCAATAGATTTCCTAGAACGTTGCCTTATTGTCTGTTCGATTTGGGCTACTTATTTTGTTTCACTAGCAGAAGCATGATTCCTTATTGGATTAGAGGCGAATATGTGATCTTTCTTCCTTTCTTATTTTATTTTAGGTCTGGGGAAACATCACTAATGCATAAGGTTGTTTTCCCACATAAGTGAGTTTTCCTAGACATAAATCAACATTTTTAGGGTAAGTAGAGGATTTCATTAATTAGAAAAATATGGATTACATTCCTGGCTATATGATCTCATAACCATTTGTGCTAATTAATGTGTTACCCTATTAGTTCATCTCTTTATATTATGTCGATGTCTCCTCCTCCCGGCGATGTCCTTAAGCCTTGCTCTAAAATGCCTAAGACGGTTGTAGATCTGACCCTAGGTGAATTCATGGCCACATAACTTGAAAATATCATCTGCAACACTTGTTAGCGCTTATCTTTGAACACAAATTCAGCGGGGAATGTGGAGATGACCTGACACACCCTACTGAGGACGGAGGCGGACATACTAGCATGCCAAATCACCGTAATGAAAACTGATTTTGCACTTCCGCTTTGAAAAAATTAAAATCTTCAAGACCTTCTGATTTGTTTTTCAGTAGATACACATAACCGTATCTTGAATAATCATCTATGAATGTAATAAAATAGAATCTCTGCCCTCCCAAAGTGGGTGTGGAAAATTCACCGCAAATGTCGGAATGGACAATAGCAAGTTGTTCGGATTTGTTAGCCTTTGGAAAGGGTGACCTGATCATTTTTCCCATAATACACACCTCACATATACCATAATCTACCCACTTAAAATTCAGAATTCCAGAACTAATGAGCCTTTTAATTTTGTTCTTAGATATGATATGCCTGGAGATTGCTGGATCGAAAGATATTCGTTCATGTGTACCCATGTTTTTTAATCTGGCCGTTTGGTTTCAAAGTGAGTGTTGTAAAGCTCTGCTATCTGTTACCATCATGTGTTATGTCTTAGACGGTTCATGGTGAAGTCAGATACGGAGAATATCATAAAAGCAGGAACATGAGGGCTAGCGACGGTGATTTGAGTCTTTGTGGCGATGCGGAACTGGCTGCGTGATCTGTGTCTCGCAGCAACGACTGTTTGTCGGGGCGATAACAGAGGAGGAGTTCATAGTCCTATCTTGCAGGGTGAAAATCCAAGATCTAACCTTAATTGGTTGTGTCTGGCAATGGCCTTGTTGAAGGAATTGTTTTGTGTGAGAGGACTTTCTCCATGATAAAAACCTACGATCTTTGATCGGGCAAAGACAACGCTTGTGCACTGTTTTTTTCTTGAAGATGTTGTTATTGGAGTGGTTGGACTACTCATGTTGTTCTGGAGGTGTTAGTATCGTTGCTACGAGAAATCATTCTCTGTAGCATGACTTTTCTTTTTTATAATTTTTCTTCTTTTTTTTCTGGGTTGTGTGCATCCATAAGGCCGCTAGAACATGCGTTGTTGCGGAGGTTGGGTGTAGTTGGTATCTCTGTAATTTGCGAATAATCTTTGTAATATTAATATATGCTCTTTATAAAAAATATGACCAAGACATAAGTGCCAAAGATAGGACTCGGAGCAATTATTGTTGCCCGCAATATTCCTCACTAATGATTTCTCTTTCCCCAAAAGGAAATTGTTTTGAGATATGTCATTAAGAATATAAAGACCTTCATGTATATCGCCTGCATGCACTAGTTTACCATCTAGCAGAATCTTAGCTTGACCATCTTCAAACATTACCTTATAGCCAATGACTTCCTATTTCGAAACAGAAATTATATTCCCTCTCATGTTGGGTGAACACAGGGTATTTTCCAAGACTAGTTTTCCTTCATTAGGGAGTTTATAAGTTCATAATTTCCAATTCCAAGGATGTCTACTTTAGCCTGGTTCTTAAGTAGACAAATTTATTTCTCCTTGGAATTGTTTTTCAAGATATAAATGAACTATTATCTCTAGCAATGTGTACAGTAGATCCTAAGTCTACAACCCAACTTTTTATGAAACGTAGTAGTAAATAGAGACTCGGTGCAAACATAAACATCGGTTATACCTTCTGATGAGGGCAGTACTACGCGTCCCCCGGGAGATATTACGCGTCCCCCGGGAGATATTACGCGTCCCCCGGGAGATATTTCCCAAAATCCTCCGGGTCCTCCTGCTGACACGTGTCCCAAAAAATCCTTTAAATCCCGCTTTTGCTATAAACATACCAACTTTTGCTACAAATAGTCCCGGTTTTGCTACATGTAGCAAAAAATGGTTCGACCCAAAAAATAGAAAAATAGACTGGACCTCGCCGGAGACCTCGCCGGTGACCGTGTAGCAAAAAAGTTGTGCTAATATAGCAAACCCGACCTCACGAGACTCGCCTGGAGACCTCACCGGAGACCGAGTAGCAAAAACGTTACACTATTGTAGCAAAACTGCAAAAAGGTGATAGCAAAAAAAGAGTACTAATGTAGCAAAAAGAACGACCCCGCCGAAGACATCACCGGTGCCGCCGTAGCAAAACCGACTTGCCGAGGACTTTCGTCGAAAATGTCGAAGCAAACATTTTGTGCTATTATAGTAAAAACACAGAAGAGAAATAGCAAAAATTTACTACTATTGTAGCATCACCTTGTAGCAAAATTTCAAAACTCATTTATCGGTCGGTAGCATGGCGCCCCTTCACCTGTAGCAAGGATGACCACTTCCAGTAGCATCGTCGTCCTGTCTATGTAGCATCGTGCGGTGTACCAAAATCCGTTGAAGAGATTGTAGCATCCGCACTCACCGGTGGTAGCGCTGTCGGTCGCCGCCACGCCGTCACCATTGTAGCAAAAGCATGCTCTCCATGGCAGCAACTTGAGGAGGAGCCAGAGGTGCACGCCCGAGGGAACCAATGTCGGCGCGTGTATGAGATGGAAGCAGCAGAGAGGTAAAGCCAGCAGCGACTCATGGCCTGCAGCGGTTCCCATTGACGACCTGCTCGCGGAGCACGTGCGTGAGATGGGGGAGGGCAGGCGTTGGTGATGTGGACCCAGGGGATAGTGGAGAGGAGGGGGTTCTAGGGAGGTCACCGGTGGTGCCCGGAGGTGGAGGCGTGTCGGTGGAGGGCCGGAGGCGGAGCATGTACAGGGAGGAGAAAAAGTCATGGCGTTTCTATTGAAAAAGATTGAGTACAACAGTGAGAGAAGAAGATGCAAGGAAACGATGGGGATAAGGTGGACTCAGAGGACATGTGTCGCACGCGCAAGGAGGAGGTTGCAGGGATGTTCCGTCTTCCGGGGGCAGGGTCTTCTTCAGAAATTGGGGGCCCCTGTGCGAGAATGAAGACATGGCCCTAAACTTTAGAAAACTAAAGCTTATTTCACTTAATTATAAATTACAGTATATGCTACGGAGTATTTTTTATAATATTTACAAATGTATCAAACAATAATTTCAATACAGTACATTATTACGATTTGAAGCGCTAGAATTATAATTTATCTTTCTGGAAGACAAGATGCTTTGGGCTTTATAAACCAAAAATAATATTACATACTGTACTCAAATTAAATTGAAACACTCGATCATTGGTTTTTTCACTTATCAGTATAGCTAGATTGAATAAAGAAGAATTCAAGAAGAGATCAACTGTCCAAATCTGGAACGGCCTCCGGATCGGTTGTTGGGGCGTCGGGGAAAACTTCAACCAATGGATCAATTCCTTAGAAAACAAATTAATAGCGGCAGGATGCAAAGAGAGCGAATGACGCTACAGTGAGGGGCACTGGCAACCCTGTCGTCGGTGTTTCTAGGCGACGTGAGCAGATTAAATTAGATCAATGAATCATCAATCAATTTGCTCGGTTTTCATTTTTTTTGCAGTATGATCGGGACCGATCGGGAATTCAGGAGACGCACGCGTAACCGCCTGAGTATATACGATGCCTATTCCTTAACTGAATCGCCCTCGACTCAGGCCACGGAGTCTGACAAGACCCATCTTTTAAGCTGTAATTTGTTACGGATGCGCTGCTACAGACTTGGACTGCGCTAGGAACTGGGGGCCCTTAGAATTTGGGGGCCCTGTACGGTCGCCCAGCCCGCACGGGCCCTTGGACGGGCCTGCCGGGGGAGGCATATCATTTTCCTTCTGAGGATTGATTCCCCTTGCGATTGTCTTTTCTTATAGAAATGGTATTTTTGTTGTTGTCGTATAGTCTGACTAAAATATCCATAATCGCTGCAGCCATGAGATCTGAAGTCCCTCTTGTCAAAATTTCGAGAAGAGTTGTCGTTATAATTGTTGTGTTGTCCTTTATCCCCCCTTTCATCAAAAGAGTTGTTGTTATAAGAATTTCCTATGATTCTCACGAGCGAGAGCATGAGAGCGCCATACTCCCTCCCCATCGCCGGCAGCCACTCCGGCGCCGGCGCCCACTCCCCTTCGCCTTCCGTGACCCCGGTGACGGCGCCCACCTCCCCCATGGCTTCTCCACCCGCCTCCCCTCCCTCCCTGAGCGCCACCGACGCGCGCGCGTGGCCGCGAGGACAGACGGCACGGCGGCCGCGACTTTGACTCCGGCGACTCGCTAGCGTCGTACAGGGATGCGTTGAAGGGCAAGGAGCCGGCAACACAGGAGGGTGCTTCGCACGTCCCGCGCTCAGAGGTGCACAGGGAGTCGGGAGCCATTGACGAGCTGGACCAATTTGACGACTCCATCGAGGGCTGCGATGACGCGCCTTGGGAAAAACCCAAATCGAAGCTGGAGCAGGGCCGTCATGCAGGGAAGAAGGTGGCGGTGGCGCGGGCGGCGCGCTTGGGTCGCGAGATCGGTGCCTATGACGCCTATCGTGGTTTGTGCCTGCTCTGCCACGAGCCGGGCCACAGAGCGAGGGACTGCACCGTCGGGCCGGTGTGCTTGAGGTGCGGGCAGGTTGGTCACATGGTGCGAGAGTGTTCGCTTTGCGGCCACGCACGCCTCCGGACGCCACCGACTAGCCGGCTAGCAAGCGCATAGCCAGCGGCGTGGTTCCCACTGCGTGCGCACGCGTGGCACCCTGGGACGATAGACGGAGGGATGGTGGCGAGACAGGTTGCCCCGCCACTAGCGATGGCCTGCAGAAGCGGGCAGCGCCCTGGCCATGCAGCTCCGGCCGACCGACGCTTGGTTGCACCCAGCCGCGATGTGCAGCGCCCGGCGACAACTCAGGGCGCCGCTGGCCGCAACGCTACGCCTCGCGCTGGCGCACAACTGACTCGCCTTGACAGGACGGTGGATGTGAAGGGGTTTCGCGGCATAGTAAATCAAAATTTTCTACGGATACGAACAGAGGGGAAGCCAAGATCTAATCTAGGAGATGCAAACAACGAGAGAGATTGGATTAGATCTTCATACCCTTGAAGATTCGCACAGCGGAACGTTCGTCGGAACGTGGGTGATGTAGTCGTACTCGCTTCTCCTCCTCGCGATCCGTTCCGATCTAGCACCACAAGTGGCGGTGCCTCCGTGAGATGCACACGTGCAGCACCTCGACGTATCCTCCTTCCTTGGTCCAGCAAGTATGGTGGAGAGACGGATTGGATCTACAACGCGACGGCGCGGTGCAATTGGTGGAGAATTTCTGCAGCAGGGCTTCGCCTACAAGTAGTCGGGAGGGAGAGAGGAGGGCAGCAGGGCGGCTAGGGTTGGAGGGGAAGGTGTAGGGGGGTGGGGCTCCCCCAGCCCTATATATATAGAGGGGTGGGCGCAGCCCTAGCCCCTCCCCCAAGCCAAGGCCGGCGGCCCCAAAGAGGAGGAGTGGGGGGCAAGGAACCCCCCCTTCTAGAAGCTCTATCTAGAGTTTAAACCTCTCTTGGCCGGCTGGGCCCTATGGGGCCTTGTGCCCCTGGCCCAATGCGGCAAGGGCACTCCCTCATAGGCCCATGCCCCCTCCCGGAAGGTGGGGCCACGTTGGTCCCCTTCCGGAAGGTTCTAGAAGCTTCCGGTACAATACCGATTAACCCGGAACAATTCCGAACTCCAAAAACTGCACTGCCTTATATGAATCTTATTCTCCGGACCATTCTGGAACCTCTCGTGATGTCCCGGATCCCATCCGAGACTCCGAACAAAAACTCATAAACCAATTATCCAATCTATCCTAGCGTCGAGACACGTTAAGTGTGTGACCCTGCGGGTTCGAGAATATGCAGACATGATCTTCTATCAATAATCAACAGTGGGGTCTGGAAACCCATATTGACTCCCACACATTCATCGATGATCATATCGGATGAACCACGATGCCAGGATTCAATCAATCCCATATATATATTCCCTTCATCTCGCGATATTTTACTTGCCCGAGATTTGATCGTCGGTACCGTCATACCTAGTTCAATCTCGTTCACAGCAAGTACTTTACTCGTTCTGTAATCCGATATCACTTTGTGATTAACTCCTTAACCACATGCTTGCAAGCGGTGTTGATATCGATTACCGAGTGGGCCTGAAGTATATCTCTCTGACTTGGGAGGGACAAATCCCATCTCGATACATACAACCCAATAGATACTTTCCGATCACCTGAGAGACACCTTTATGATCACCCTCTCATAGGATGACGTTTGATGACCTCAAAGCTTTCTTCCGATACCAGGGAGTTGTATTATCTCATGGTCTAAGGAATACAATATTTGACATAAGAAAAGCTTCGCAAAGGCGAACACGATGACACGATCTAATTGCTTCTCTTAGTTTGGGTCTGTCCACCATATCATTCTCCCAATGATATGATCTCATTATTAATCGACAACTCATGTCCATGGTTAGGAAACCTTAACCATCATTAATCAATGAGCTAGTCCATAGAGGCATACTAGGGACACGGTGTTGTTCACAAACCACACAAGTATTAAAGTTTCCGCTTAAAACAATTCTAGCATGGAATATAAGCATTATCATGAACAAGAATTATAATAATAACATCTTTATTATTGCCTCTAGGGCATAATTCCAACAGTCTCCCTCTTGCACTAGAGTCAATAATCTAGTTTACATTTGGCAACAATCTCACACCCATGGCACTGAGGTGCTGATCATGTTTTGCACGCGGAAGAGGTTTAGTCAACGGATCTGCGACATTCAGATCTGTATGTACTTTGCTAATCTTCAGATCTCCATCTGCTATATAATCTCGGATTATATGAAACTTGCGGTTGATATGCTTGGTCTTTGGATGATATCTTGGTTCCTTAGCGAGTGCTATGGCGCCAGTGTTGTCACACAATATCTCCAGTGGGTCCAATGCACTTGGAACCACGCCAAGCTCAGTGATGAAGTTCCTGATCCAAACTCCTTCACTTGATGCTTCTGCAGCAGCCATGTATTCCGCTTCTACTGTAGATCCCGCGATCACGCTTTGCTTGCATCTTCTCCAGCTCACAGCTCCTCCATTCAAAATATACACGTATCCTGTCTGAGATTTAGAATCATCCTTGTCGGTGTCAAAACTAGCATCGACGTAACCTTTTACGACAAGCTGTTCATCACTCCCATAGACTAAGAACATTTATTTAGTCCTATTTAGGTACTTTAGGATGTTCTTCACGGCTGTCCAGTGTTCCACTCCTGGATCACTTTGATATCTGCTCGTCAAACTAAGAGCATTGGACACATCCGGTCTAGTACATAGCATGGCATACATGATGGAACCTATGGCCGAGGCATAAGGCACTTTGCTCATAGCTTCCCTATCATTTACCGTAGCTGGACACTGAGCCTTGCTCAATATCTTACCTGACAACATAGGCACTGAACCTTTCTTTGCCTTATCCATTCTGAACCTTTTCAGAACTTTGTCTAGGTATGTACTCTGGCTTAAAGCTATCAGGCGTCTTTGTCTATCTCTATAGATTTTTATGCCCAATATGTAAGCAGCTTCACCTAGGTCTTTCATTGAAAAACACTTGTTCAAATAACTCTTCACATCGTTAAGCATGTTGATGTCATTTCCAATAATCAATATGTCATCCACATATAGTACCAGAAACGTCATCGAGCTCCCACTCACTTTCTTGTAGATGCAAGCTTCGTAGCAATTTGGAACAAATCCAAAGCTCTTGATCACTTGATCAAAACGAAGGTTCCAACTCCGAGATGCTTGCTTCAGTCCATAAATGGAACGCTGAAGTTTGCATACTTTATCAGCATCCTTAGGATCGACAAAACCTTCGGGTTGCATCATATACAACTCTTCATCAATGTTGCCATTGAGGAAAGCAGTCTTGACATCCATCTGCCATATTTCATAATCATGAAACGCAGCAATTGCTAATAAAATCCGAATGGACTTAAACATCGCTACGGGAGAGAAAGTCTCATCGTAGTCAACACCTTGAACTTGTCGAAAACCTTTCGCGACAAGCCGTGCTTTATAGACGGTAACATTACCATCCGCATCCGTTTTATTTTTGAAGATCCATTTGCACTCAACGGCCTTTCGGTCGCTAGGAGGGTCCACCAAAGTCCATACTTGGTTTTCGCTCATGGATCCCAATTCGGATTTCATGGCTTCCAGCCATTTCTCAGAGTCTGGGTTCATCATCGCTTCCTCATAGTTCGTAGATTCACTGTCTTCTACTAACAAGACAGTCAAGACAGAGTTGCCGTACCACTCAGGAGGGGCACGCGACCTTTTCGACCTGCGACGTTCAGTAGCAGCATCGTCCGAAGCTTCATGATCCTTGTCATTAGCTTCCTCTATTGTTGGTGCAGGCGGCACTGGAACAATTTTAGGTGCTGCGCTACTCTCCAATTCAAGAGAAGGTTTAATAACCTCGTCTAGCTCTACTTTCCTCCCACTCACTTCTTTCGAGAGAAACTCCTTCTCAAGAAAGGAACCGTTCTTTGCGACAAACACTTTGCCTTCGGTTCTGTGATAGAAGGTATACCCAATAGTTTCCTTAGGGTATCCTATGAAGACGCATTTCTCCGCTTTGGGTTCGAGCTTGTCCGGCATCAACTTCTTGACGTAAGCTTCGCATCCCCAAACTTTAAGAAACGACAACTTAGGTTTAGCACCAAACCACAGTTCATACGGTGTCGTCTCAACGGATTTAGATGGTGCCCTATTTAAAGTGAATGCATCGGTTTCTAATGCATAACCCCAAAATGATAACGGCAAATCAGTAAGAGACATCATTGATCGGACCATATCTAATAGGGTTCGATTCCGGCGTTCAGACACACCATTGCGCTGTGGTGTTCCGGGTGGCGTGAGTTGTGAAACGATTCCACTTGCTTTAAGATGCGTGAGAAAATCATAACTCAAATACTCACCTCCACGATCGGATCGTAGAAACTTAATCTTTCTGTTACGATGGTTCTCCACTTCATTCTGAAATTCTTTGAACTTTTCAAACGTTTCAGATTTATGTTTCATTAAATAGATATACCCATATCTACTTAAGTCATGGGTAAAAGTGAGAAAATAGCGATATCCACCGCGCGTCGAAACACTCATCGGTCCGCATACATCGGTATGTATGATTTCCAACAAGTCCGTTGCTCGCTCCATCATTCCGGAGAACGGGGTTTTGATCATCTTGCCCATGAGGCATGGTTCGCATGTGTCAAATGATTCAAAATCAAGAGACTCCAAAAGTCCATCAGAATGGAGTTTCTTCATGCGCTTTACACTAATATGACCTAGACGACAGTGCCACAAATAAGTAGTATTATCACTATCTACTTTGCATCTCTTAGCCTCAATGTTATGGATGTGTGTTTCATCCCTTTCGAGATTTAGAAGAAATAAACCATTCACAATAGGTGCATGACCATAAAAGATGTTACTCATATAAATAGAACAACCATTATTCTCCGATTTAAATGAATAACCGTCTTGCAATAAACACGATCCAGAAATAATGTCCATGCTCAATGCAGGCACATAATAACATTTATTAAGGTTTAAAACTAATCCCGAAGGTAAAACTAAGGAGAGCGTGCCGACGGCCATCACATCAACTCTTGATCCGTTTCCAACGCGCATCGTCACCTCATCCCTCGCAAGCCGCCGTCTATTCCGTAGCTCCTGTTTCGAGTTACAAATATTAGCAACTGAACCAGTATCAAATACCCAGGCACTACAACGAGGGCTAGTAAGGAAAACATCAATAACATGTATATCAAATATACCTTTGATGGTTCCAGCCTTCTTGTCCGCTAAGTACTTCGGACAGTTGCGCTTCCAGTGACCCTTGTCCTTGCAATAGAAGCACTCAGTGTCCGGCTTAGGACCATACTTGAGCTTCTTCTCAGCAGGGGCAACGCGCTTGCCGCCGCCTTTCTTGAAGGGCTTCTTTGCACCCTTACCTTTCTTAAAGGAGGGCTTGTTGACCATCAACACATGATTATCCTTTTTGATATCCACTTCCGCGGCCTTTAGCTTTGCGAAGAGCTCGGTGATCGTATCAGTGGAACCAATCTGATTGTGAGTCACTACAAAACTTTTGTAGCTGGGAGGGAGTGATTGCAGAACCCTGTCAATCTTGAGCTCCTCTGGAATCGTGCATTCCAGTTGCTCAAGGCGTTGAGTGTAGCCCGTCATCTTAATGGCGTGCTCACTAACGGAACTCCCTTCCTCCATCTTGCAGTTAAAGAACTTCTCAGAGATCTCATATCTCTCAGAACGGGCCTGAGTCTGAAACATGGTTTTCAGCTCTTCGAGAATCTCAAAGGGCCCGGGATAGTCTTCAAAACGATTTTGAAGTTCCGGTTCCATAGCAAACAACATGGTGCTCTTAATCACACCATAATCATCTTTGCGCGACTGATAGACAGCTTTCTCATCAGCCGGCGCAGTTGCAGCAGGGGGGTCACCTAACGCTTTTCCAAGGACATAGTCCTTTTGACCGCCAGAGAGAATAATTCTTAGATTGCGGAACCAATTGGTGAAGTTAGACCCATTGTTTCTAAGCTTTTCCTTCTCAGCAAAAACGTTGAAGTTGAAGTTGGACTTGGCCATGTGATCTACAGTATTTGCAAGTACAATTTAGACTATGTTCATGATAAATAGTTCAAATTAATCAAATTACTAGATGAACTCCCACTAAATTCAACATCCCTCAAGTTGTTTAGTGAACACGATCCAAATTCACCACACCTAATCCGATCTTCACGAGAAGAGATGTGGTTTCAATGGTGGAAAACGAAGTGTCGATCATATTATTCATATGACTCATGCTTAACCTTTCGGTTCATGTGTTCCGAGGCCATGTTTGTACATGCTAGGCTCGTCAAGTTAGACCCAAGTATTTCCGCTTGTGCAAAACTGGCTTGCACCCGTTGTATGTGAGCGTAGAGTCTATAGCACCCGATCATCACGTGATGCTTGGACACGACGAACTTTCGCAACGGTGCATACTTGGGGAGAACACTGTTTTTATCTTGATCTTTAATTGAGGAATCATCTTATAATGCTACCGTCGCGATCTAAGCATAATAAGATACATAAAAGGATAAACATCACATGCATATAACTTTATGTGACATGGTATAGCCAATCTTCGCGCAATGATCTCCATCTTGTGCGTTCCGGCATGATCTCCATCACTCCACCATGATTGCCTCCACCACGAATAGCAACTACAACTATTGCTAACTACTTAGCGATAAAGTGAAACTATTACATGGCGCATAAGAAGTTGACACACGGATCATACACAATTATAAAGACAACCATATGGCTCCTGCCGGTTGTGTACTCATCGACATGCAAGTCGTGAAACATTACAAAACATGATCATCGCATACATTATACACATCACATTTTGGGCCATACCATATCACAGAAAACACTCCCTGCAAAAACAAGTTAGACGCCTCTACTTTGTTGTTGCATGTTTTACGTGGCTTATGGGAGTAGATGCTAAGAACGATTCTTACCTACGGAAAGCCACAACGGTGATATTATGGTTGCCAAACTCCGGTGTTAATCCCATGACAACTATAGTGAGAGAAACTGACATCCACCAGCCACATGTGTGGAACAAGCCACACGTCAAGTGCGGAGCCGGTCTCGCGAACGACGTCGCTTAAGGTTGGCCTGGACCGCTTCAATCTCACTATCCCGCGTCATAAGAAGAACACAAACAAGAGGCTTGCAACAGAAAACATCAACACCCACAACAACCATGTTGCGTTCTACTCGTGAAACACATCTACGCATAGATCTAGCTCTGATACCACTGAAGGGGTTTCGCGGCATAGTAAATCAAAATTTTCTACGAATGCGAACAGAGGGGAAGCCAAGATCTAATCTAGGAGATGCAAACAATGAGAGATATTGGATTAGATCTTCATACCCTTGAAGATTCGCACAGCGGAACGTTCATCGGAACGTGGGTGATGTAGTCGTACTCGCTTCTCCTCCTCGCAATCCAATCCGATCTAGCACCACAAGTGGCGGTGCCTCCGTGAGATGCACACGTGCAGCACCTCGACGTCTCCTCCTTCCTTGGTCCAGAAAGTATGGTGGAGAGACGGATTGGATCTACAATGCGACGGCGCGGTGCAATTGGTGGAGAATTTCTACAGCAGGGCTTCGCCTACAAGTAGTCGGGAGGGAGAGAGGAGGGCAGCAGGGCGGCTAGGGTTGGAGGGGAAGGTGTAGGGGGGTGGGGCTCCCCCAGCCCTCTATATATAGAGGGGTGTGAGCATCCCTAGCCCCTCCCCCAAGCCAAGGCCGGCGGCCCCAAAGAGGAGGAGTGGGGGGCAAGGAAACCCTCCCTTCTAGAAGCTCTATCTAGAGTTTAAACCTCTCTTGGCCGGCTGGGCCCTATGGGGCCTTGTGCCCCTGGCCCAATGCGGCCAGGGCACTCCCTCATAGGCCCATGCCCCCTCCCGGAAGGTGGGGCCACGTTGGTCCCCTTCCGGAAGGTTCTAGAAGCTTCCGGTACAATACCGATTAACCCGGAACAATTCCGAACTCCAAAAACTGCACTGCCTTATATGAATCTTATTCTCCGGACCATTCCGGAACCTCTCGTGATGTCCCGGATCCCATCAGAGACTCCGAACAAAAACTCATAAACCAGTTATCCAATCTATCCTAGCGTCGAGACACGTTAAGTGTGTGACCCTGCGGGTTCGAGAATATGCAGACATGATCTTCTATCAATAATCAACAGCGGGGTCTGGAAACCCATATTGACTCCCACACATTCATCGATGATCATATCGGATGAACCATGATGCCAGGATTCAATCAATCCCATATATATATTCCCTTCGTCTCGCGATATTTTACTTGCCCGAGATTTGATCGTCGGTACCGTCATACCTAGTTCAATCTCGTTCACAGCAAGTACTTTACTCGTTCCGTAATCCGATATCACTTTGTGATTAACTCCTTAACCACATGCTTGCAAGCGGTGTTGATATCGATTACCGAGTGGGCCCGAAGTATATCTCTCCGACTTGGGAGGGACAAATCCCATCTCGATACATACAACCCAACAGATACTTTCCGATCACCTGAGAGACACCTTTATGATCACCCTCTCATAGGATGACGTTTGATGACCTCAAAGCTTTCTTCCGATACCAGGGAGTTGTATTATCTCATGGTCTAAGGAATACAATATTTGACATAAGAAAAGCTTCGCAAAGACGAACACGATGACACGATCTAATTGCTTCGCTTAGTTTGGGTCTGTCCACCATATCGTTCTCCTAATGATATGATCTCATTATTAATCGACAACTCATGTCCATGGTTAGGAAACCTTAACCATCATTAATCAATGATCTAGTCCATAGAGGCATACTAGGGACACGGTGTTGTTCACAAACCACACAAGTATTAAAGTTTCCGCTTAATACAATTCTAGCATGGAATATAAACATTATCATGAACAAGAATTATAATATTAACATCTTTATTATTGCCTCTAGGGCATAATTCCAACAGGATGAACGCGTCGTGGATGCACCGCTGCCACTGGCCTTGGCCAACGCGCCACCTAGGCACGGCCTGGTCGACGTCATGCCACCGGCTGTGGCCATGGGCGGCGAGCTGGCACGCAGACTGACGCGCACGACGTGCATTTTCATGCGCTCTCATGAGGTGGAGGAGGTGGAGCGTGGCGTCGCTAATGCGCTGGTGGGCGTCTTCCTCGGGGAGCAGGTGGAAGCTTCGCTGGCAGATGTGGCAGACACCGTCGAGGGGAACCACGGACTCCCACCAGAGATGTTTTGAGTGCACAAGCACAGTGGAGGATCCATGCTGCTCTACTTCGCCGCGAGGGAAGACCGCGATCAGGTTCTGCGCACCCAGTTCCTCCACTCCCCCTCTCTCTTCAAGACGATGGTGAAGTCGTGGTCGCCCGGACGAACACCACGGCAGGCGGGCTTGGGGTGCTCGTCTCATTGGAGATCGAGGGTATCCCGGCGAATGCTTGGAGCATGGCGACGGCGGAGACTCTCCTCGAGCCAAACTCCTGGGTGGAGCGACTCGACCCACTCACCCGAACGCAGGCGGACGTGGACATGTTCCGACTGTCGGCGTGGTGTCTCGGTCCCGCCCTCATCCCGAAAGAGGTTGAATTCCACATCGTTGAGCCAGATGCGATGCTGTCGGTGGAGGCGATGGCGGCACCGACAGACATGGTGACCCCCCTCCCTCCGCAGGTAGCCACCCCGAAGCACCCCCTCCTAGTGCAAGTTATGTCGTTCACTGACTACCGGTGGCGAAAACCTGGCTCTGACGACAGCAGCGAGGGCAGACCGGCAACTGGGTACCCCACCTCGAGGCAATACTCGTGCGATCGGGGTGCCCCTGACCGGCTTCCTGGCAGCAAGGGCGAGAGCTCCAGCGGTGACCACGCTCGGCCCAGAGACGGGTACGGTGGCCAGGCTGGCGGATCCCACCAATGTTCGGCTGCACAGGCGCCAGCACGTGGGGCCGCTGCAACTTCATCGCGATGCCAAAAGCAAAAGCAGGTCGTTCGCAAAATGGCTGCGCCTATCTCCGCTGACGCCGGCGCGGGACGGCTGGTCGGGCGTGGGGATGGCGCTCCGCGCCAAACATTGGTGGCCCAGGGACGTGAAGCTTCCTCCTCCCCCACCCAGACGGGAGCCGACAACGCTAGGGATGGCACGACGCAGCCCCTGTCGCGAGGCCAAAAGTGGCGGAGGAGCAGGCAGTAGAATAGGCGTGCGGCGCATAGAGAAAAAGCAGCAGCTGCAGCTAAGGCTACCACTTGCCCTTTGACCTTGATGACGATAGCGAGGGAGTGCAGGTCCATATATCCGCCTTTGCCATCTGTGACAGGGCAACAAGAAACGGGAACGGATGATCACTGATGAGTTCATATTTGCATCATGTTTTATATTACTATTTTTGCATAGTAGATGTAGGATCTTGGTATTTTACGGCATTTGCACGCACTTTTTATGTTTATTTTTACCAGGATCAGATCAGATGATGGATGCAAAGGACACAATTCTTGAAGCAGTTGTACTGGAGAGAAAAGGAACCAAAAACTACATAAATTGCTTATTTAGAAAATATTAATAATACTTGAAGGAAACCTGAAGCGAGAAGCGAAGACAGAAGAGTTGACGACCAACTATACGTCGGGTCGCCGTATAGTTCACGTCGTATAGTTGGCGTCGCCCCCGCCTCCTCAAATAGTTTCACCCCGTGCAACTGGTTCAGGGAGACGACATACAGAACACCCAGAAATCGCCGAAACCTAACCTCCGGAAGGCATCTGGAGGGGGAACTTGCCCTAGGGATCCATCTTCGCCCTACGCAGATCTGGGAGGCCAACGCATCGATCTCCATCTTCATCAACCGCTGCATCTTCATCACCACCATCATCTCCATCCATCTCATCCAGAACTTATTGTAATTCTTGCACTAGTTGTGGATTTATACAAGTACTATTCATCAATGATCGCTTCCATTACCATTACTATAATGTTGTCTGCCTCCATGTCTGAGTAGATCAATAGTTCTTGGGGAGATGGAGAACCCCTAGTATGAAATTGGAATAAGATAAAGTTTATTATGATATTCATCGTTGTGACTATGTGTTAGATTGTCTATATCTTGATGTTGGGAGAAGTCGACCTCTCCAATATATGCCTCTTGTGGGGACTTGATGTAGGGAACTACTTATTGGTAGACGGAGGGATGTTAGCACTTACAGTGACTATAAAGATGTTGGCACCCCTTACGTATCAACTTGGGAATCGAGGAAACTCACATAACACTCTCCATGCCATGGGATACGTCCTGCGGGATTACGTTCCTTAATAGCACATATTCAATTGATGTTGATTGCTGTCTGCTGCGGTTATGAGGATGATTTGAGCAGTGGTTGCTGCCACTTTGTCCAAATACGGAGTTCCTCCCACACACACATAGTTGAGAATGTTTATGATAATAATCTTTACCTTAGCCCTTTATAATGTTAGTGGTGTATCCACCAATCCCTGAGAACGCTTTCTCCCACTGAAGTTTCAAATCTCTTTTACATATGTGAAACTTATTTTCTGTATTCAGTTTTATTTACTTTACGCATTGTTCTCTTATACAAAACCCCCAAAACACCTTTTTACACATTACTCGCATTTTATCTTGTCACTTAGAACTCTATTTAGCAATTCTATTTGCAGTATTTACTTCAAGAATTCTTAGACTTCAGACTCCTGCTCCCTGTGGGATCGATATCTTTATTTCGAAACTAGCTACATCCGATATGTGCACTTGCAGTCATCAAGCTATTTTATGGCACCGTTGCCGGGGAGCTACACTGTAGGTCTTTTAGTTTTTGCTTATTTATTTTAGTTTTGTTAAGTTTTATTTTGAGTTACAGGTTTCCACCAACATGATGGAGTTTGAGCATATGACTAGTGCTTACCCACTCAACTGTTTTGGAAAGCCCTATGATATTTATAAAAGAGATAACTCCAACGAGAAGACAAGGGGGTTTGAAATAAATCCTCTACTACATGGTATTCTACGAAAGAAGCAATTTACTAGAGATGAAGAAGATCCTGATCCATATGAGCATATTGCATGTTTCAAAGATATGTGGCACGTTCCAATTAATAGGGTATACAGCCGATGAGGTAAGGGTTAAAATGTTTAGTCAAACTTTGACAAGCACAGCTCTCTCATGGTATAGATCTCTACCCTTAGAAGCCATTACTACTTTGGATGATTTAGCTTGTGAATTCCTATCTAAATATTACCCATTATTAAAATCTTTTGGAATAGGCATCTTATAATGACTTGGAAAAACCGTCCCAATGAAGGACTAGTAAGAGCTTATATAAGATTTAAAGATTTGCTTAGACAATGTCCTCATCATGATTTACCTAAATGGTATTTATTGCATATCTTTTATGTCAGTTTAATTGAACCTAATAGAATTAAACTAGACTCTTGCGCGAGAGGAGCTTTTATGGATTTACCTATAACTAAAGCTTGGGCTTTACTTAATAGAATTCGCGATCATAGAGTTTCATGGAATTTTGGTCTAGAAAGTGAAGGAGGCACGGAAATAGATCATAAATGTATTCATAAATATAATAAAAAGGCCATGTTAATGAATTATCTAAAGAGCTTTATTTAGATTCAGATCTTGTATTTCGAGTTGTTAAAGATTTTATAAAACACATCGAAGCTCCAAAGGTGGGTCCGATCAAGTTTGACCCACCACCTGAACCTGAAAAGAAAAGAGAAGTTAAAGCAACTATAGCCTTCCTAGAACCAATGTATGAGATACCTTTTCCTAACACTGCACAAAAGCATATTTTGGAGTATGAACTGAAGGGAATATGTCCTGAGAGGCAATAATAAAGTGTTTATTATGTGTATTCCAAGTATATAATAGATGTTTATTTTGCATGCTATAATTGTATTAATACGGAAACGTTAATACATGTGTGTTTAATAAACAAACAGAAAGTTCCTAGTTATGCCTCTCTCATAAACTAGCTCGTTGATTAACAAGATGATCAAAGTTTCCTGATCATGGACATTGGATGTTGTTAATAACGGGATCACAACATTAGTGTAATGGTGTGATGAACATTCATCCGAAGTATAGCATTACGATCAAAGTCATTGAGTTTATATTGCTATAACAACTTACGAAGTAATCCTAAATCCTCAGACCATGAGATCATGTCAATCACTAACACCGAAAGAGTTTCTTGATAACATCAAACGTCACACCGTAACAGGGTGATTATAAAGATTGGTTCAGAACTAATAAAGTGTTATGTTGAGGCCCATGGATCGAGAGTGGAATTTGTTCATCCCGATGATGGATAGATATACTCTGGGACCTCTCGGTGATATCACATTGGTTAGCTTGCAAGCAAGTGATTTGATCACTAGAATGTTATATCACGGGAATGAGAAAAGAGTGCATGTCAGTAACGAGATCAAACTAGGTATGGAGATACCGATGATCGAATCTCGGACATGTAATATATCGTGAAACAAAGGGATTAATATACTAGCATAAAAGGTTCCGACGATCACAAGAAAGTCATCGTTGAATGTGTGGGAGTCAGTATGGGTCTCCAAATCCCGCTTCTAATTATGATCCGAGAGGGGTCTCGATCATGTCTGTATTATTCACGAACCGTAGGGTGACACACTTAAGAGACACCGACATCCAATTGGAGCAATAGTTTCATGCCAGAAAGAATAACAAGCGCATGAATTTATTTCACTAGATACTGAAACAGGTTTTCGGGTGAAATTGCAGAAAGTGTTTTTGCATGTGAAATAGAATTCTAGCAAGCGGTTATATGTAAATGTTTGTCATTAAAGTAATTGACAAAATTCTGAATAAATAAAAAGAGTTTTATTTAATGAGAGTTTGCATTAAATTTAGTGGAAATTTAATGGCAAGTTTGAGTGGGATTTTGAGTGGAGGGAATTTAAAGGAATTTTGTGAGTGGAGTGTCCACCCACTTGAAAAGGGGAGGGCAAGGGGCAACCCCATGCACCGACCACCCCCTTGGGGTTCCCCCCTCTCCTATAAAAGGCACCCCCTCCTTACTTCTCACTCACACCTCCTCGTGAAGGATCTCTCTCCCCCTCTAGAATTTATCCCCCATGGTCTCGGACTAGCGAGATACATGTTCCCGGTGGCTATTCGGCAAGAAAGAGTTGTGCTTCCGCTGCATTGCTGGAGCGAGGAGGCGGAGGTTGCTCGGTGCCTCGGACGTGTGTGCGAGCACGGATGCGCTGCTGATTTGCGGCGCTAGGACTTCCTCTTGATCTTGAGATCGGCAAGAGATCGTCTACATCAACCACGAGTTTAACTCGTTAAGCTTTGTCGGTCTTCAAGGGTATGTTCTCTACGGATATACATCCGCCCGTTGTTTGTATCTAGTAGATAGATCTTGGTACATAGTTGTTCCCATCGTAGGAATTTTTTTGTTTTCTATGCTGCGAACCCTACAGTGGTATCAGAGCCGGATCTATGCGTAGATGCTTTACACGGGTAGTACATGTATGATTATATGGGCGATGATGATCATGTTGTTGCTCCTTAGTTGTAATTTTGGATATTGGTGGCATAGTGGGATGAAGCGGCCCGGACAAACTTTACATGTCCTCGCACATGAGACCTGTTCCACGCTTGACATGCAACTAGTTTGCATAAGTGGCTAGCGGGTGTCTGTATCTCCTACTATAGTCAATATCTATTTTGCAACGAGTTGTCAACAATTTGGTTATCCTCGTTGTGGTTCATGTTCGTAGGTAAGAACGGTTCTATCTTCGAAAGTCCTAAGCCATGTAAAATTTGCAATTGATAAATTAGAGGCGTCTAGTTTAGATTGTTGCTGGGCTAGTGTTATTATATGGTGATATTGTAAGTAGAAGTATGAGATGATACTCTTACAACACACATAACGCGTAAGTTCCATAGACCTTGGCCTTACATATAAAGGTATGATAGTGATTATACCACGATGCACATGATAGAGATCATATGCGGGAACCATATCATTCCACTAATAAACATGTGATGTTTGATAGCATCTTATATTGCTTGTTTGGCGTTTTATTAGCATAATAAGATGATCCCTCATTTAAATATCAAGATAATAATGTGTTCTTACTTTAGTATGCACCGATTATGTTTTCGTCGCTCCAAGACATCACGTGATGATCGGGTGTTCTTGGATCCATGACCATATTTAGGGTGTAAGATAGTTACACACGCGAATACTAAGGTTCTTACTTGGCGAGCCTATCATGTACATACATGGCCTCAGAACACGGACCAAAAGGTTAAGCATGAGTCATATAGTAGATATGATGCCCATTTGATGCTCGCCTTTGAAGCTACACCGACTCACGTGATGATCGGACTTGGTGTAGTGGATTTGGTTCATGTCATCACCAAAAAGACACGAGGGATGTCATTTTTGAGTGGGAGTTCATTCGCAATGTGGATTAGTTAAACTCAATCTATCATAAACTTAGTCTAAACTTTACAAATTCTGTTGTAGATGGCACCACCTACTTTTAATTTCAATGTGTTCATGGAGAAAGAGAAACTTGCAATGAACGGTAGCAACTTTAGCGAATGGGCCATGAATTTGAGGATTCTCCTCTCTGCTGCGCAAAAGCAATATGTGCTAGAAGCGCCGCTAGGCCCCCCACCTTTTGAGGATGCCCCTGACGAGGAGAAGAATGTCTATCAGACTCGTCAGGAGGACCACAACTTAGTTCATTGCGGAATATTGTATGGGCTAGATCCGGAACTTCGAAAGCGTTTCGAAAACGGCAATGCATTTGATACAATGGGTGAGTTGAAAATAATTTTCGACACACATGATGTTGTAGAGAGCTACAATGCTTCAGAAAAGTTCTTTAGCTGCATGATGGAAGAGCACAGCTCCGTAAGTGAGCATCTACTCAAGATGTCGGGTTACGCCGATAAGCTTGTGTCCTTGGGAATATCAATTCCCATTGAATTAGGAATCCATCGTTTTCTGCAGTCTCTGCCACCTAGATATAAGAGCTTTGTGATGAACTATAATATGCAAGGCATGAAGAAGTCTCTCCCCGAGCTTCTGTCAATGCTTAAAACTACATAAGTGGAGATCAAAAAGGAACATCAAGTGTTGATGATCAATAGGAACACTGGTTTCAAGAAAGACAAGAAGGGAAAACGGAAGGGAAGTAAGGGCGGAAAGCCGGTTGCCGTGCCTGAAAAGAACCCTCGAGTTGGACCTAAGTCTGATACCGAGTGCTACTATTGTAAGGGGACTGGCCACTGGAAGCGCAACTGCCCCAAGTATTTGGCAGACAAGAAGGCCGGCAAGGCAAACAAAGGCATATATGATATACATGTTATTGATGTGTACTTGACTAGTGCTCGCAGTAGCACCTAGGTATTTGATACCGGTTCAGTTGCTAATATTTGTAACTCGAATCAGGGGCTGCGAAACAAGCGACCGCTAGCAAGGGGTGAGGTCAAGATGCGTGTTGGAAATGGATCAAGCATTGATGTGATCGCCGTTGGAACGCTACCTCTCCACTCGACGTCGGGATTAGTAATAAACTTGAATAATTGTTATCTGGTGCCTGCACTGAGCATGAATATTGTATCTGGATCGTGTTTGATGCGAAGTGGTTATTCATTTAAATCCGAGAACAATGGTTGTTCTATTTATATGAATGAAATATTTTATGGTCATGCACCGATGATGTATGGTTTATTTCTATTGGATCTCGATAATAATGTTACACATATTCATAATGTTGATGCTAAAAGGATTAAACTTAATGATGATATATCTGCATATATGTGGCACTGCCGTCTAGGTCATATTGGCATTAAACGCATGAAGAAGCTCTATTTGGATGGACTTTTGGAATCACTTGATTTTGAATCATTTGATACATGTGAGCCATGCATTATGGGCAAGATGACTAGAATGCCGTTTTCCGGTTCAATTGAACGGGCGACAGATTTATTGGAAATCATACATTCTGATGTATGTGGTCCAATGAGTGTGTTGGCGCGAAGTGGATATCGTTATTTTGTTACTTTCACGGATGATTTGAGTAGATACGATTATATCTACTTGATGAAACACAAGTCTGAAACCTTTGAAAAGTTCAAGGAATTTTAGAATGAAGTGGAAAATCATCGTAATAGAAAGATCAAATTTCTACGGTCCGACCGTGGAGGTGAGTATCTAAGTTACGAGTTTAGCACTATCATGAAAGAGTGTGGAATTGTTTCACAACTCACACCTGCCGGAACACCACAGCGAAATGGTGTGTCGAAATGTCGTAATCGTACTTTATTGGATATGGTTTGATCTATGATGTCTCTAACGGACTTGCCGTTGTCATTTTGGGGTTATGCACTAGAAACTGCTGCATTCACTTTAAATCGGGCACCATCTAAATCCGTTGAAAAGACACCGTATGAATTGTGGTTTGGAAAAAACCTAAGCTGTCATTTCTTAAAGTTTGGTGATGCGATGTTTATGTGAAGAAACTTCAACCGGATAAACTCAAACCCAAAGTGGAAAAATGCGTCTTCATAGGATACCCTAAGGAAACTATTGGGTATTCCTTCTATCACAGATCCGAGGGCGAGGTTTTTGTTGCCAAGAATGGATCCTTTCTAGAGAAAGAGTTTCTCACGAAAGGTGTGAGTAGTCAGAAGGTAGAACTCGAAGAGGTTATTGAACCTTCTCTTCAAAGTATGGCGAGTAGCACAGCGCCAGAAGTTGTTCCGGAGTTGGCTTCGCCTGTTGAAGAGGGAACTAATGATAATGATCATGAAACTCCGAAAGAGAGTACTACCGAACCTCGCAGGTCTAGCAGGACGCGTGTAGCTCCCGAGCTATACGGAAACCCTGTTATGAATTTCATGGTTGATGAAATTGATGACACTGCGACGTATGAAGAAGCGATGATGAGCCCGAATTCCAACAAATGGTTAGAAGCCATGAAATCAGAGATGGAATCCATGTATGAAAATCAAGTTTGGAACTTGGTGGAATTACCTCACGACCGAAAGGCCTTGGAGAACAAATGGATTTTCAAAAGGAAAATTGATGCTGATGGTAATGTGACCGTCTATAAAGCTCGACTTGTCGCAAAGGGGTTTCGACAAATTCAAGGAGTTGACTACGATGAGACATTCTCTCCCGTAGCAATGCTAAAGTCAGTTAGGATTATGTTAGCAATTGCTGCATATTTCGATTATGAGATATGGCAGATGGATGTCAAAACCGCGTTTCTCAATGGTAATATTGAAGAAGAGTTGTATATGATACAACCAAAGGGTTTTGTCGATCCTAAGGATGCTAACAAGGTGTGCAGGCTTCAGCGATCCATCTATGGATTGAAGCAAGCATCACGAAGTTGGAATCTCCGCTTTGATGAGGTGATCAAAGAGTTTGGATTTGTCCAAACTTATGGAGAATCTTGTATTTACAAGAAAGTGAGTGGGAGCAATGTGGCATTTCTGATATTATATGTGGATGACATATTATTGATCGGAAATGATATAGATCTTTTAAACAGTGTTAAAAGTTGTCTAAACAGCAAATTTTCAATGAAGGACCTAGGTGAAGCGTCATACATATTAGGCATAAAGATCTATAGAGATAGATCTAGGCGCCTAATAGGGCTATCACAAAGTACATACCTTGATAAGATTTTAAAGAATTTTAAAATGGATGGAAGTAAGAAGGGGTTCTTACCTATGTTGCGAGGCAAGACATTGAGTAAGACTCAAAGTCCGGCTACGGCGGAAGAAAGAGAGATAATGGACAAAGTCCCCTATGCTTCAATTATAGGCTCTATAATGTACGCCATGCTATGTACAAGACCGGATGTGGCTCATGCTATTAGTTGACTAGTAGGTACCAATCGGATCGAACACTGGATAGCGGTCAAGAATATTCTTAAGTACTTACGAAGAACTAAGGATATGTTTCTTGTGTACGGAGGTGAAGAAGAGCTCGTCGCTAAGTGTTATGTCGACGCAAGCTTTGACACCGACCCGGATGACTCTAAGTCTCAATACGGATACATATTTCTCATGAATGGCGGAGCGGTTAGTTGTAGGAGTTACAAACAACCTATGGTGGCGGGATCAACAATGGAGGCCGAATATGTTGCTGCTTCGGAAGCGGCTCAGGAAGCGGTTTGGATGAAGGAGTTCATATCCGAACTAGGTGTGGTTGCAAGCGTGTTGGACCCAATGGTGATCTATTGTGACAACAATGGTGCCATTGTCAATGCCAAAGAACCAAGGTCTCAAAAGAATTCCAAGCATATTAAGCGCCGGTTTCACTCCATCCGCGAGCATGTCAAGGATGGAGATATAAAGATTTGTAAAGTACACACGGATCTCAATGTTGCAAATCCGTTGAATAAAACTTTCCCTAGAGCAAAACATGATCAACACCAGAACTCCATGGGTGTTAGATTCATCACTATGTAACTAGATTATTGTCTCTAGTGCAAGTGGGAGACTGAAGGGAATATGCCCTGAGAGGCAATAATAAAGTGTTTATTATGTGTATTCCAAGTATATGATAGATGTTTATTTTGCATGCTATAATTGTATTAATACGGAAACGTTAATACATGTGTGTTTAATAAACAAACAGAAAGTTCCTAGTTATGCCTCTCTCATAAACTAGCTCGTTGATTAACAAGATGATCAAGGTTTCCTGATCATGGACATTGGATGCTGTTAATAACGGGATCACAACATTAGTGTAATGGTGTGATGAACATTTATCCGAAGTATAGCATTATTATCAAAGTCATTGAGTTTACATTGCTATAACAACTTATGAAGTAATCCTAAATCCTTAGACCATGAGATCATGTCAATCACTAACACCGAAAGAGTTTCTTGATAACATCAAACGTCACACCGTAACAGGGTGATTATAAAGATGGGTTCAGAACTAATAAAGTGTTATGTTGAGGCCCATGGATCGAGAGTGGAATTTGTTCATCCCGATGATGGATAGATATACTCTGGGCCCTCTCGGTGATATAACATTGGTTAGCTTGCAAGCAAGTGATTTGATCACTAGAATGTTATATCACGGGAACAAGAAAAGAGTGCATGTCAGTAACGAGATCAAACTAGGTATGGAGATACCGATTATCGAATCTCGGACATGTAATATATCGTGAAACAAAGGGATTAAGATACTAGCGTAAAAGGTTTCGACGATCACAAGAAAGTCATCGTTGAATGTGTGGGAGTCAGTATGGGTCTCCAGATCCCGCTTTTGATTATTGATCCGAGAGGGGTCTCGATCATGTCCGTATTATTCACGAACCGTAGGGTGACGCACTTAAGAGACACTGACATCCAATTGGAGCAATAGTTTCATGCCGGAAAGAATAACAAGCGCAGGAATTTATTTCACTAGATACCGAAACAGGTTTTCGGGTGAAATTGCAGAAAGTGTTTTTGCATGTGAAATAGAATTCTAGAAAGGGGTTATATGTGAATGTTTGTCATTAAAGTAATTGACAAAATTCTGAATAAATAAAAATAGTTTTATTCAATGAGAGTTTGCATTAAATTTAGTGGAAATTTAATGGCAAGTTTGAGTGGTATTTTGAGTGGAGGGAATTTAAAGGAATTTTGTGAGTGGAGTGTCCACCCACATGAAGAGGGGAGGGCAAGGGGGAAGCCCACATGCGTCGGCCACCCCCTTGGGGTCCCCCTCTCCTATAATAGGCACCTCCTCCTCACTTCTCGCTCACACCTCCTTGTGAAGGATCTCTCTCCCCCTCTAGAATTTATCCCCCATGGTCTTGGACTAGCGAGATACATGTTCCCGGTGGCTATTCGGCAAGAAAGAGTTGTGCTTCCGCTGCATCGCTGGAGCGAGGAGGCGGAGGTTGCTCGGTGCCTCGGACGTGTGTGCGAGCACGGATGCGCTGTTGATTTGCGGCGCTAGGACTTCCTCTCGATCTTGAGATCAGGAAGAGATCGTCTACATCAACCACGAGTTTAACTCGTTAAGCTTTGTCGGTCTTCAAGGGTATGTTCTCTACGGATATACATCCGCCCGTTGTTTGTATCTAGTAGATAGATCTTGGTACATAGTTGTTCCCATCGTAGGAATTTTTTTGTTTTCTATGCTGCGAACCCTACATGAACATGTCAAAGCAGTAGAGGAGGAGAAAGAAGAGGAAAGTGTGCCAATAATTGAAGAACATCTAGATGAAACCAAAGATGAATAGGTAACCAAGGAAGCAATTGATGACCCACAAGTATAGGGGATCGCAACAGTCTTCGAGGGTAGTATTACCCAATTTATTGATTCGACACAAGGGGAGCCAAAGAATACTTACAAGCCTTAACAACTGAGTTGTCAATTCAGCTGCACCTGGAAATAGTTCTTGCTCACAGAAGTTTACCAGTAGCAACATTTTGGTAGTAGCAACAGCAAAGCAACAACAATAGTAGAACAAGAGCAATAGTAACAGTAACAGTAAACAGTAGGATTCGAGTGCGGTAGGCATAGGGATGGATGGACGGGCATTGCATGAACGAGTCTAAACATGTAACTTTAAGATCTAGGGCATTGCAGATAAATAAGAACAAGCATCCAAGTACTAAACAATCCTAGGCATGTGCTCCATATATAGTCATGCGTGCTCGCAATGATAACTTGCATAACATCTTCTGTCCAGCCAGCCCGTTGCAGCGGGGCCTCTAGGGAACTACTGGCAATTAAGGTGCTCCTTTTAATAGAGCACCGGAGCAAAGCATTAAAACTCCATGAACACATGTGATCCTCACACCACAGCCATCCCTTCCGGTTGTCCCAATTTTTGTCACTTCGGAGCCTTTAGATCCGAACAATGATATGTGTACACAACTTGCAGATAAGATCACAAACAATACTATCATAATGATTAAATAATAAGTTCAGATCTGAGATCATGGCACTCGGGCCCTAGTGACAAGCATTAAGCAGAACAAGTTGCAACAAATTCAAATAGCACTAAAAGAGATACTATGCACTATGCCCTAACAATCTTATTCGATTACATGATAGAACTCATCCAATCCCTACCATCCCCATAGCCTACAGCGGGGGATTACTCACTCATGGATGAGGGAAACATGGATAGTTGATGGAGAGGCGTTGGTGATGGCGATGGCGATGATCCTCCCCAAATTCCCCGTCCCGGAAGGGTGCCAGAACGGAGTTTCTGGTTCCGAATCTTGGTCTGTGGTGGTGGCGGTGCAGCGGAACTCTTTCTATAAAAACGTCGAACCCTCCTCGGTTTTTAGGTCAAGAGGCTTCTTATAGGCGCAGAGGCAGGCCGAGGGGGTGCCTGGGGTGACTGCACCCCACCTAGGCGCGGCCAGGCCTGGCCCGCGCCTAGCAGGGGTGTGGGCCCCCAGGCCTCCACTCTGTCTCGTACTCTGGCTCCGTGGATCTTCTGGTAAAATAGGATTTTTGGCATATTTTCCAGGATTTTTCCTGATAGTTGATTTTCTGCACAAAACCTAGACACCAAGGTAATTCTACTGAAAACAGCGTCAGTCCATGTTAGTTGTATCCAAATCACACAAGTTTAGAGGAGAAACGATAGCAAAAGTATTCGGGAAAGTAGATACGTTTTGGACGTATCAGCAATCATGGCTACGTATGCACATTGTAACATAGTTCAACTTGATGAAGAGACTTCCATATTGATTGAAGGTAAAATTAAGGTAAAATATGTGGGTAAGCCTATTCTTCCCTGCATATTTAAAGAAACCTCGTATTACGGTTTATGTGATCTTGGCACCGAAGTTAATGTTATATCCTATGATTTTTATCTAGAAATAAAAGAAGAAATATCACCGGCTACAATAGAAAATACTGATATGACAATCATGTTAGCCAATAAAAACCTTAGAATTCTAATGGGAGTAGTTGAAGATGCAGTTATCACAATTAACAATAAAAAAATTCTTATTGATTTTGTAGTTGTTGATATGCCAATTGACACTCTTTGCCCAATTATATTTGGAAGAAACTTTTTGAGTGATATAGATGCCATAGTTGACTTCAAAAAGGAGGTTGTATCCCTTAAGCTTGGGGAAGTGGAAAAAGAATTCCATTTTTCCAAATTTAAAGACAAACCTCTATTCATAAAAGAAGAAGAGAAGGAGAAAACTATTGAAGAAATGGCATCTCTCTTCTTAAATAATCAAGATGAAGAAATAAATAAAGATCCAAATTGTGGAGAAATAATTATGGAGGATAAAACTCTAGAAGAATTAGAAAATGAATTTGATTCATGTCCCAATGAAGAACCTCCAACCGATGAAGCTTTTGAAGAGCCAAAAAAGAGAGGGGATGAAGAATTACCACCCCCAGAATTAAAAAGTCTACCAAATAATCTTAAGTATAGATTCTTAGATGATACTAATAAATTCCCTGTTATTATTAGTGCTAAACTTTCAGGGGAAGAACAAGAAGAACTTATGAAGGTACTAAAGGAGCACCGCAAGGCCTTCGGATACTCAATGGATGACTTGAAGGGTATTAGTCCCATGATAGTCATCCATCGGATATTCATGGAGGAAGGTGCTAGCGGCCCAGGCGTTTCTCTAACACATATATATACTCCATGAACTCACAAGCTCCCCTTTTATTTCACACCGACGAAATCCGCAAACAAAAGAGCAAGGTATCAACTGGATATGTATCCATAAGTGTTGAAAGCGTTCCCCATGATAGCATGGTTCTGCTAACTCCCACCCTATAATTTGCAAGCATATAACTTTCATGGACAGGTCACAATGGTTCAAGTTTATTAAGTGCAAGGAATAAAGTCTACCGTCAAGTTCGTGAGAGCTTTACTAACTAACTTTCTCAAAGCAGTCAAAATTTTTATTTGGAAGAAAACAAGGCATAATGAATATGCACTGAAATGGCAAATGATGCTAATAGGTAGGTGTGGTGGACACAGTTGGCAATATTGGTTTTTGGGAGTTGGATTCATAAGTAGAGCTCATACTCAGTGCAAGTGAAGGCTAGCAATAGAGAGGGAGCGACAAACGAGAGAGCAATAGTTGTCATAATCATGCTTGCAACAAAACAGGACTAATTATGGCATTAAAGTGATACAAGAACTCTAAGGCAAAATAAATCATCAAGGCTTACTGACTATTGTTTAGTCATATGCATGCGTGAGCATGTGCCAAGTCGATTCACATGAAACATTCAGAGGAGGATACCACAATATCATACCAAATTATGAATAGAACAATGCAAGCAAACATTCATATGACATGCTATAAACTATTAGCAAGCTGGAGCTAATCATAAGAGAGCAAGAACTGATAAACATCCATAATAACATACACCTTACATGAACAGACTAAGCATGCTCACAATGATGAGTATATATACAAAAATGAAAACAAATAGAGTTTGTTACCAGCATCTTACCACACCTCAAGTTGTCTTAATCTTCATTATTGCCCTTCACTTGTGTGACTTGAATAATAGCATGAAACCAAACTCCACTGAGGATGGCTGAACCCTGCAAAGAACCCACAAAACCAAAGAAGAACAACAAATATTTTTGGTGTTTTCAATTTTTTAAAGGAAGACAAACCAAGCAAAAGCAAACAAAGCAAAATCTTTTTGGATTTTTCTTTTAAGTAAAACCAAAGCTTAAAAGCAAAGAAACAAACCAAGATAAACAATGAAAATAGTTTTGGTAATTTTGTGTTTTTAAGAAAGCAACAACAAGAACCAAAAAGAAAGTGAAACAATGGATATACAAAGGACCGACCGAACATGATATATAGATGAGTGTGATGTCGGTATACCTCCCCCCAAACTTAGGCTTTTGTCCTAAATGGGGCTCAATAGCACAGGTAGTAACCCCAAGCTGGTGGGTCATCATAGGAATGATCATAGTCAGCGCTTGCGATGAAGAAGAAGACACGCCCCAATCATAAGAGGGCTGCTGGTATGAAGACTCCCCCAAGTTGGAGGACTAAACGGAATCATCTTCGGCATCCTCTCCAACATTCTCCTCTTGCTTGGAAGTCTCCGCCATGTATATGTCAAACTCCTCCTCCGTGAGCGACCATCCTTGCCTGTTATCAAAATTAAACAAAACAGGTGTAGGCAAATAAACTATTTTCTCAGTCCTACCCCCTCTCCAACCACGCTTGGCAAAAGATAATTCATACGGTAAACTTCTCATAGTATCCCCTAGAGAAACAAAATTATGCTAAACCATAGAATCAAGATCAAGCCTCTCTATGGGGAACCGATAATCTGAGTGGTGAGGCTCTAAACCATGGAAAGCTAGCAACCAAGAGGCAATGAGACCTCCACAAATTCCACCCTTCTCGCGGTTAGTGGTAAGACGGTAAGCTATCAAAGAACCTAGGTTATAAGATCTATCCCTATTCAAAGCAGTTGCGATAAAAGCTAGATCAAAAGAAGATAACTTTCTAGCAATCTTTCTAGCAAGAACACACTTGGTAATGAAATAGGCAAAATACCTAATAGATGGGAACTGAATGTTCCAAATTTTACCACTTTCCTTCGAGAAGTCGAAACCTTGGCAAATTTCAGCATATAAATCCATAAGTGACTTAGGCCTCTCCTTGATCTTCTCACAAGATCCCCAATGGGGCACTCTAATAGCTACACAGAAATCAGCAAACGGCAGGTCGACAGCTATATTTTATATTTTATAATGGACCATGGGATTAGATGAAGACCAAGTAAACCGGAAGTCCTACACCACAGCCATGGTTAGCTTAACATATTGAAAAGGTTCACCTTTAACAAAGTGTTCCAACCTGCATTGGTAATCATAGTTTGGAAATCCTGGAGGATTCCCATAGCTCTCATAAATTCATGGCATGGATATATGGAAGGGAAAACTCCTTCCTCATGATGAACTTTCATTGGCTCAGGTACCATCAAATCATATTGATTCAGTGGGTATGCACTCATCTTCCTTTCTGAAATTTTTAGACAAAAATCAAACCAAGTGATTTCCAAGTTGATAGATGATGAGAAACTATTATAGGAACTTGCTAGAGGGCTACACATGCATTAAAATGAAATCTCTAAGCATAGAACAAGCATGCAAGATCACACAACCTAACACCTATAGCAGCAAAATACTCAAGATACCATCTACCAATCACAAATCTAATTGGACAAGCGGAGGAGGCACATACCAAGGAGCAATCCCTCCAAAAATCGGCAGCAAAGATGGGCTGAGCAAGGAGATCGAAATTCGCGAGCAATAACAGCAAGAACTTGAGCTTGAGAAAGTTTTCTGATGTTTCTCGGGAGAGAGAAAGAAGATGGCTGGGAGGAGGAATCTTGAAGGGGCCCAGGTGGGCCACACCCCACCCAGGCGCGCCTTGGGGGATGGTCGCGCCCACCAGGGGTGTGCTGGCCTGGGGTGGCCCCCTGGGTCACTCCAGGTGCCCCTCTGCCCCTTCTTTCAAGGAAAAATTTATTTTGAATTTTTTGGAATTTTTTGGGAAACTTTATTTTTGGCCAATTTTTAGGGTATGAAAATTGATTTTCTCGCAGAAAAGACTTTTTTTAGAAGAAGCAAAAGCAAACAAAAACCAAACTATAGAAGTTCTAAGACACTCTAACAAGCAAACAACTAGCAAAACAAGAGCAAAAGCAAATACTAGGAAGGAGAAAAGTAAAAGGGAGAAAGAATAACTAGAGTGAAAACATTATTTTGTTCATTAAAATCCTTTTGTTAACAAGGTTGATCAAGTCTTGTTACCAAAATAATCTTATATCAAACAAAACTTTGCATTCCACCAAGTGATCATGTTACATCAAGCTTGATATCTGATACGTCGGAAACGTATCTATAATTTTTGATGCTCCATGCTTGTTTAGTACCTACTTTGCTTTGCTTGTCTACACTTTGAGGCGCTTTTTACATGTTTTCTGGTACTAACCTATTAACAAGTTGCAACAGTTCCAGATGCCTGTTTTCTGCTGTTTTTGGTTTCAAAAAAGTTAGTAAAGAAATATTCTCGGAATTGTACGGGACAAACGTCAAAGTCAATTAATTTATGTGGGGAACAAGAAGTCCAGAGGGGAGACGAAGAAGCGGGATTGGGCAGCCAGACCCCCCTAGGCGCAGCCAGGGGTGGGACCGCGCCTGGCTAGGGTTTGGCCCCCCTGGTCACCTCCTCGGCCTCCCCCTTCGCCTATAAGAATCCCCCGATGCAGAAACCCTAAGCACCCGATCAAAATATCCATGAAACCATTTGTATCCACCGCCACCATCGTCCCTAGATCGGGGGATCTGAAGCTCTTCTAGGCACCCTGCCAGAGGGGAGATCATCCTGGAGGCCTTCTCTCCGGTATGATGCGTGAGTAGTTCCACCTTGGACTATGGGTCCATGTAGTAGCTAGATGGTTGTATCTCCTCCTTTGTGCTTTCATGTATAGATCGTGTGAGCTCCGTTCATGATCAAGATCTAATCTATTTGTAATCATGCATGTTGTGTTTGCGGGGATCCGATGGATATTGAGATTATTATGTTGGTTTGATTAATGGTTTTGTCTTTATGAATCTATCATGTATGTGTTGTTTGTGATCTTGCATGCTCTCCGTTGTTAGTAGCTATCTTGGCCAAGTAGTTGCTAGTGACTCCAAGAGGGGGTATTTATGCTCGATAGTGGGTTCATGCCTCTAGTTTCCAAGGGAAGTGACAATAATCTCTTCGGTTGTAGATGTGTTGTTGCCACTAGGGAGAAAACAACAGTCTCTTGTTCATGGAACATGTGGACTGTTTACCTTACACACTTTGCTTAAAGCAGTTGTCTGTTGCTTGCAACTTAATACTGGAGGGGGTTCGGATGATAACCTGAAGGTGGACTTCTACTCATATATGCAGTTGGATGGCGGTCTATGTATCTTGTTGTATTGCCCTATCGAATCTCATAGGATCTTTCTGACTAGTAATTGCATTGTTATGCCTTGCTCAGTTCCTGTCAATTGCCCTGTTGTAATTTGTTTACCCTTCATGCCATGTTGTTTATCTAAGGAGAGCACCTCTAGTGAACTATGGACCCCGGTCCAATCTTTACCATTGATACATCTTCCATTGTTACTTGTTTACTTGTTGCAAACCATTACCTTCCACACCGTTCGGTTAATCCTTTGTTATAGCAAACTAGTGAGCTTGACAATCTCACTGATTCGTTGGGGCAAAGTCTTGAGTTTGTGTTGTGCAGGTCTCCGCGTTGCTTGCAACACCTGTGTGACGTTTCCTTCCTCCTTCTGGTTCGATAAACTCGGTCTCAACTGAGGGAAAACTTGTTGCTTGCTCTTCACACCCTATGCTTGGGGTTACCAACAAAGTGCCACGTCGAGCATCATCAAGACTTTCTGGCGTCGTTGCCGGGGAATAAAGAAAGAACCTCCCACGTCAACTAGGCGCCATCAACAAGTTTTCTGGCGCCGTTGCCGGGGAGGCTAAGGACGTCTTCAGAAGGGGAGTCCTTCACTTCCTTTCTCTTTACTTTGTTTTTAGTTTGCTTTGTTTCTTTTGCTTGGTTTTGTTTGCCTCTTTCCAAAAAAAAAAACCCAAAAAATAGTCTAGGTTGGTTTGCTTGCTTTATTCAAAAACACAAAAAAATTAGTTCCTACTCTAGTTGCTGCCATGTCTGGTTTTGGACCAATCTTTATTTCACCTATGGAAGAGATCTCCACTTTTAAGCAAAAAGGTGAAGACAGTTTTAAAGAAGCTTGGTCTAGAATTTCCGCTTTACAAAGGGAAACTGAGCCTGAGATGAGTCTTAGCTTGGTTATTGATAGTTTCTACCGCGGTATTGCTCTTCGTTATAGATATGCTTTGGATGTTGTGGCTGAGAAAGATATTTTGCTATGTACCGAGGATGAAGCTTTTGATGCCATAAAAAAGTTGATTATAATTTATAATACACCTGGCAAGTCTGATTCCTCTTTCACAAATATTTTTTCTAGGTTGAACACTCTTGAGACTAGTATTGCTGCCATGAATAGTTCCTATCACACGCTTAGGGCTTACCATGATTATGTTCCCATAAATTGCGAGCCTTCAAAGTGGTTTCCCACAATCAAAGTCTCAATAAACACTACACTTTTTGTTGCTCGTTGTGATATCATGTCTGAAGTTTGTCTCATGCCTAAAGATATTTATGATTCCTTAAGTATTTGGGGGCTTACTGAAGGAGGGGACAAAATCTCTCTTACCAACAATGCCACTATATTAACCATTTGAATAGTTGAAGGTGTGTTTACAAAAATCTCAGGGAAAATGGTGTCTACTGATTATCTTGTTATTGAATGTGTAGGCAAGGGACAGATTACACTTGGAAGATCCCTACTGAAACACCTTGGGGCAGTAATAGATGTGGGAAAATTCATCATGCATTTTGCTCCTCTGGTAAGAATCATATCTTACCTAAATATAAGAAGAAAGGTAAGAAAGGAAAGAACAATAGGGGTAATGCTTCTTCATTTGAAATACTTGATTCTTCTTGCTTCTTGTGCCTAACTTAAAGGCGTTAAAGAAAAGTACTTGTTGGGAGATAACCCAAGAGTTTCCTTGAGTCTTGGAAGTTATTACTTTAGTAATGACCTCTCCTTATCCTTTTTGTTTTCTTTTTGTGCCAAGAATGACCTCCAATGAGAGGGAAGTAAGATTTGGGGAGTTGTTGTCCTGAAACAGATTTCTGTCCTCCACCAAAAAAATTCGTGAGGAGTCTCTGTAACTCGGATTGAGCTCAAAATGTACGAATAAATCCCCCAGTATGTTAGATAACTTTCGTTAGTTCAACACTTTTTGATTTGAGCAACAGAAGATGTTCAAAAAAAATCGGTTTCTACCTGCTGGTCTGTTTTGACAGATTTCTGCCATTATTTGCATTTGCTTCTTATTGATTCCTTTTTGAGTTCTCTTTAGGGGAATTGAGCTTTTTGAAGGAGTTACTATAGTAGCTTGTGTTTTTATTGAAAAGCCTTGCTGTTCCAAATCTTTTCCAGAGGTCTAATATCTTTTGAATACACTAATGTTGCTAATGAAGATTGTGTGAAGTTTTGTATGAAGGAAAATTTTCAGGTGTAAAGAGAGAATGATACAATCAGATGAAGAATGGACAAAAGCTTAAGCTTGGGAATGCCACCATGGTGTCACCCTAATAAATATCCAAGAGGTACAAGCGTCAAAGCTTGGGGATGCCCAAGGCATCCCCTTCTTCATCAATAAAAAGCTCAGGTCTGTCTAGACACTTCGTTTTTATTGTTTCATGCATAGTTGTGTTGTTCTTGGAGCGTCTTAGCTTTCGGTTGCTTTCCTTAGGTTGTTTAGTTTGCTTGAATAAATTAGTTTGGACCCTCGTTCTCGCTGTGTTGTTTTGCAAATAAGTTGCTTGGTGTTGGAAAGGAGTAGTAAGTTCTTGCTTGAAGTGCAAGAGGATCTTGCATTGACTGTGACTTAGACTTTAGCATGACATTCTAGGTG
The DNA here is from genome assembly GCA_916181665.1 of Avena sativa. Lineage (NCBI taxonomy): Eukaryota > Viridiplantae > Streptophyta > Magnoliopsida > Poales > Poaceae > Avena > Avena sativa. The sequence continues at coordinate 229,722,899 of OV702296.1, forward strand.
TTGTTTTCACCTTATGCTTAGTGATTATTGTTGTAGCATGTCTTGTTCCAAACAATTGGGATTTCTTAGTGTGCCTTGAAGAAATTATGCGTTGTTTTAGCATGCAAAAGCATAGTATTGTGGTATTCTCCTTTGATGCTTTGCTTGGGTTGCTTGGCACATTCTCACACCATGTTATGAATATTACAAGTCACCATTAGCCTCTATGATCATTTAGTCCTTGACTTGTAGTACCACTCTTTGCTTTGATTAGTATGCTTTGTTGCACTGCATTATTATGGCCATTATGCTCTCTTAGTTGGTTGCTCCCAGTCTTTTGCTAGCCTCCACTTGTATGAGTAAGTTCTACTCATGCTTCCAACTCCCAAGAAACCAAGTTATTCCAAAGTGTCCACTATAAACTCCTATGCATGGTGTGTTACACCATTCCAAGTATATTCTTATTTTCAACTATCTTCCAATTAAAAACTATTTTATTATGTGAAAACTTAGTGATTAAAGCCCTCACGAACTTGATGGCACACTTTATATTCTTTGCCCCTAATAAACTTGAACCATTGTGACAACTTTGTTGTATATGCTTGCACTTATAAGTTGGAATTAGCAGAACTGTGTTGTCACGGGGAACATTTTCAACATTGCACTTGTACTTTGTACTAAGTTGATATCATGCTCTGTTGTCTATGGATGTCACCGGTGTGAAATAAAGAGGGAACTTGTAAGTCCATGGAGTTTGTATCCTGTATTATAGAAACGCCTGGGCCGCTAGCCTAAGACATGCCTAATCATGGTGGAAACTTGCAGCATCACCATAATGAGCTATCTATGAAGCATCCTCAATAAAAATCTATGCATATGGTAAATAAAAAGATTGCTGAGATGCTCATTGTGTGCTTGCCTTGTCATTTTGGTTATGGGAAAGCTCTTGTACCATGTGCAAGGGGTACCCCGTTGGCGGTTCTCAATTATATGCAAATACTTACAATGACAAGAACTTACCTGGACCCAAAGTTGAGTATGCATGATGTGTGGCCCTCGTATTCAAGGGACTTGAGATTGCTAACTTATACTTCGTCAAGCATATACTCCATATTTGCCACTTTAACCTTAATCACTTCAAGATGCTTATGATAGGGGCAATGAGGGATCAAAGCTAACAAGTACCATAATTTTTGGAAGATCTTTTTGAAACTTGCAATCCCTGCTTCCTTTACAAAAAGGCATTTCTTCCACCATTATTGAGTCTCCACCTTCTACCTTTAGGCACCATTAAGAGAGCATAGTTGTCATTCTGTGTGCAGTGTTCCAAATCTTATTGATTGATGCATATTGTGATATTACTTGTTCTTGTGCTATTTGTTTCTAGTCACCCTTGTGAACTTTGAAGGTGTCCTATGCATCTATATTGCTACTCTATGAGGGACAAGCTGATTGCCACTATGCTATGTTTTCTGTATGTGAAACAAACAAACGTTTTTCAATGCATGTTATTCATGATCTTTGTTTGTAGCTTGTAATGTTGCATGCATAATTACTATGTCATATTGTTAGAACTCCATATTTCATGCACATGTTTAGAGTTCTTTGATCCCAGCTTTCAATGCTTGCAAATGGTTGGATCTTTGTTGTGAGGGTGCATGTCACCTCAAAAATTATTCTTTTATCACTTACCTACTCGAGGACGAGCAGGAGTTAAGCTTGGGGATGTTGATACATCGGAAACGTATCTATAATTTTTTATGCTCCATGCTTGTTCAGGACCTACTTTGCTTTGCTTGTCTACACTTTGAGGTGTTTTTTACATGTTTTCTAGTACTAACCTATTAACAAGTTGCAACAGTGTCAGATGCTTGTTTTCTGCTATTTTTGGTTTCAGAAAAGTTAGTAAATAAATATTCTCGGAATTGGACGGGACAAACGTCAAAGTCAATTACTTTTCGTGGGGAACAAGAAGTCCAGAGGGGAGACGAGGAAGCGGGCCAGGGCAGCCAGACCCCCCTAGGCACGGCCAGGGGTGGGCCCGCGCCTGGCTAGGGTTTGGCCCTCCTGGTCGCCTCCTCGGCCTCCCCCTTCGCCTATAAGAATCCCCCTATGCAGAAACCCTAAGAACCCGATCAAAATATCCACGAAACCGTCTGTAGCCGCCGCCACCATCGTCCCTAGATAGGGGGATCTGAAGCTCTTCCCGGCACCCTGCCGGAGGGGAGATCATCCTGGAGGCCTTCTCTCCGGTATGATGCGTGAGTAGTTCCACCTTGGACTATGGGTCCATGTAGTAGCTAGATGGTTGTATCTCCTCCTTTGTGCTTTCATGTATAGATCGTGTGAGCTCCGTTCATGATCAAGATCTAATCTATTTGTAATCATGCATGTTGTGTTTGCGGGGATCCGATGGATATTGAGATTATTATGTTGGTTTGATTAATGGTTTTGTCTTTATGATTCTATTATGTCTGTGTTGTTTGTGATCTTGCATGCTCTCCGTTGTTAGTAGCTATCTTGGCCAAGTAGTTGCTAGTGACTCCAAGAGGGGGTATTTATGCTCGATAGTGGGTTCATGCCTCTAGTTTCCGAGGGAAGTGACAATAATCTCTTCGGTTGTAGATGTGTTGTTGCCACTAGGGAGAAAACAACAGTCTCTTGTTCATGGAACATGTGGAAAATTTACCTTACACACTTTGCTTAAAGCAGTTGTCTGTTGCTTGCAACTTAATATTAGAGGGGGTTCGGATGATAACCTGAAGGTGGACTTCTAGTCATAGATGCAGTTGGATGGCGGTCTATGTATCTTGTTGTATTGCCCAATCGAATCTCATAGGATCTTTTTGACTAGTAATTGCATTGTTATGCCTTGCCTAGTTCCTGTCATTTGCCCTGCTGTAATTTGTTTACCCTTAATGCCATGTTGTTTATCTAAGGAGAGCACCTCTAGTGAACTATGGACCCTGGTCCAATCTTTACCAATGATACATCTTCCACTATTACTTGTTTACTTGCTGCAAACCATTACCTTCCACACCATTCGTTTAATCCTTTGTTACAGCAAACCGGTGAGCTTGACAACCTCACTAATTCGTTGGGGCAAAGTCTTGAGTTTGTGTTGTGCAGGTCTCCGCATTGCTTGCAACACATGTGTGACGTTTCCTTCCTCCTTCTGGTTCGATAAACTCGGTCTCAACTGAGGGAAAACTTGATGCTTGCTCTTCACACCCTACGCTTGGGGTTACCAACGAAGTGCCACATCGAGCATCATCAAGACTTTTTGGCGCCGTTGCCAGGGAATAAAGAAAGAAGCTCACATGTCAACTAGGCGCCATCAATATCAATGGTCCCAATCATAATAGTTTCGAAATTTTCTTGTGGAATGGGACAATATATTTCTCCAACCTTGATGCTCTCAACATTTTCAATGGAATTCAGGCAATAGCTCTTAGCGACCTTCTTGGGGAAATAAATAGTATGCTCTTTGTCATTAATGTTAAATGTTACTTTTCCTTGATTACAATTGATGACAACACCTGTAGTATTAAGAAAATGTCTCCCAAGAATAATGGACATATTATCATCTTCAGGCATTTCAAGCACAACAAAATCAGTTAAAACCAAGCAATTATGAGCCACTTGAACAGGAACATCCTCACATATACCAACAGGAATAGTAGTTGACTTATCAGCCATTTGCAAAGATATATCAGTTGGTATCAACTTTTATAGCTGGAGTCTCTTATAGAGAGAAAAAGGCATAACACTAACTCCAGCTCCCAAATCACATAAAGCAGTTCTAACATAATTGTTCTTAATAGAGCAAGGAATAGTTGGTATACCTGGATCACCAAGTTTCTTTGGAACCTTACCATTGAAGGAATAATTAGCAAGCAAAGTAGAAATCTCCTCATTAGGAATCTTCCTTTTACTAGAGACAATATCATTCATATACTTTGAATAAGGAGGCAACTTAATATCATCAATCAAAGGAATTTGCAAAAATAAAGGTTTCATCCACTCACAAAACGTGTTGTAGTGTTCTTCATCCTTTGACTTGTGTTTCTTACCTGGAAAAGGCATAGGTTTCTGCACCCAAGGTTCTCTCTCTTTACCATGTTTATTAGCAATAAAATCTTCCTTAGTGTACCTAGTGTTCTTAGTGTGCTTCTCAGGTTCTTCCTCAACTTCCTCCTTATCAGGAGCATCATTTTTATCATTACCACTCTTAGTTCCAGCATCAGAGACAGATATACTATTAAGATCTATAGCAGGTTCAAGGGGTTCCTCAACTATTTTGTGCTTCCTTTTCTTTCTCTTACGAGGACTACCACTACTTTCACCTTGTTGAGAATCCTGCTCAATTCTTTTAGGGTGTCCTTCAGGATATAAAGGATCTTGAGTAGCTATAGCACTCCTAGTTCTAATTCCATAAGCATGTTTATTTCCTAAGGCATTAATTATCATATCCTTTTGCACCTTAGCAAGTTGATCAATTTGAGTTTGAACCATTTGAAAGTGTTTACAAAGAATTTTAATATCATTAGAAGTTCTTTCCACAATATCTTTCAACTCTTTAATAGCTCTAGAGTTTTCCAATAAATGATTCTAAACTTGTTTATTAAAATTACCTTGATTAACAATAAAAATGTCAAGTTCCTCTAAACATTGATCAGGAGGCTTACCATAAGGAATATCACCTTCATCAAAGTGTTGGAGAGAGTGTTCCTCAATAGTAGATGAGTGGAGAATTGGCTTACATAATTCTTCTATAGGAGGTAGATTCTTCACATCTTCAGCTCTAATACCTTTCTCCTTTAGAAACTTCTTAGATTCCTTCATCACTTCATCATTTAATGCAATAACTCCCCTCTTCTTTGGTGTTGGTATTGGAACTGGCTCAGGCACAACTGTTTCAGGAGTAATAGGCTCAGGTGTATTTAGCTCAGTTGAAGTGCAATCATCATAATTTTTGCTTATTTTAGCCATTAATTCTTCAACATCTGTAGGAGTTCTTTTCCTGAGAACACAATCAGCAAAGCTATCTACGTATGTCCTAGAATCATCAGTTAGTCCATTATAATAAATATAAAGAAGCTCATTCTTAGGTAATGACATCCAGGATGTGCATGAATCAAGGCATAGAACCTTGTCCATGACTCAGGCAATTTATCTTCTTCTCCCTGTTTAAAATCAAAAAGTCTCTGCAAAGCAGCATGTCTAGCATTGGGAGGAAAATATTTCTGGAAGAAAGAAGCAATCAAGCAATCAGGACTATCAATGGAACCAGGAGGTAATCTATTAAACCAAGCCCTAGCTTCGCCTTTTGGTGAAAAAGGGAAGATCTTAGTAACAAAGTACTTGCGCATCTTAAAATCATCAGAGAATAAAGCACTCATAGTATAAAGATCATTCATATGAGCCACAACACTCTCATTTTTAGTCCCACAAAAAGGTTCTTTCTCAATAATGTCCAAATAGGATAAACCAAGAGAGAAATCATAATCTTTATCTTTAATATCTATGGGATAAGTGGCAAACTTAGGATCAGAGGACAGTTTAGGAATAATGGTACGTCTCGCTAGGAGGCTCTTAATGTCACTAGTACCATGTGTGTTTTGGAACTCTTCAATAAATTCATCTGTAAACTCAATGTAACCATCATTAATATCATATCTCTCTCTAAACTGAGGTGAGCTAACAGGTGTAACCGTGTCTTCACTAGGAGTTTCAGTATTTCCTAGACTAGCCATAGTAGCATCAAGGAAAGGACCTAATGAACCACTCGCATCAAGCACAGTAGAAGTAACATCATGAGTATCAAAAGCAGTTTCAAATTCAGCAGTAGTAGCAATGTGTGTAGCATGAGTATGTGGTGGTGGTGTAGCAAGCTTACTTATAACAAATGGTGAATCAAGAGCAGCAGAGGTGTTTAGGACTGTACCTCTTCTTGTAGTGGATGGTAAAATAGGAAACTTTCCATCAGGAGACTTCCCCATGATGAAAGAAGTAGAAGTGAACAATAATAGATCCAAGTGGACTTACAAATAAAGCTATGCTCCCCGGCAACAGCGCCAGAAAATAGTCTTGATGGCCCACAAGTATAGGGGATCGCAACAGTCTTCGAGGGTAGTATTACCCAATTTATTGATTTGACACAAGGGGAGCCAAAGAATACTTGCAAGCCTTAACAACTGAGTTGTCAATTCAGCTGCACCTAGAAATAGTTCTTGCTCACAAAAGTTTATCAGTAGAAATAGTTTGGTAGTAGCAGCAACAAAGCAACAGCAACAGTAGAACAAGAGCAATAGTAACAGTAACAGTAAACAGTAGGATTCGAGTGCGGTAGGCATAGAGATGGATGGACGGGCATTGCATGAACGAGTCTAAACATGTAACTTCAAGATCTAGGGCATTGCAGATAAATAAGAACAAGCATCCAAGTACTAAACAATCCTGGGCATGTGCTCCATATATAGTCATGCGTGCCCGCAATGAGAACTTGCACAACATCTTCTATCTAGCCAGCCCGTTGCAGCGGGGCCTCTAGGGAACTACTGGCAATTAAGGTGCTCCTTTTAATAGAGCACCGGAGCAAAGCATTAACACTCCGTGAACACATGTGATCCTCACACCACAGCCATCCCCTCCGGTTGTCCCAATTTCTGTCACTTCGGGGCCTTTGGATCCGGACAATGATATGTGTACACAGCTTGCAGATAAGATCACAAACAATACTATCATAATGATTCAATAATAAGTTCATATCTGAGATCATGGCACTCAGGCCCTAGTGACAAGCATTAAGCACAACAAGTTGCAACAAAGTCAAATATCACTAAAAGAGATACTAGGCACTATGCCCTAACAATCTTATTCGATTACATGATAGAACTCATCCAATCCCTACCATCCCCATAGCCTACAGCGGGGGATTACTCACTCATGGATGAGGGAAACATGGATGGTTGATGGAGAGGCGTTGGTGATGATGATGGCGATGATCCTCCCCAAATTTCCCGTCCCGGCAGGGTGCCATAACAGAGTTTCTGGTTCCAAATCTTGGTCTCTGGTGGTGGCAGCGCAGCGGAACTCTTTCTGGAAAAACGTCGAACCCCCCTCGGTTTTTAGGTCAAGAGGATTCTTATAGGCGTAGAGGGAGGCCGAGGGGGTGCCTAGGGTGGTCGCACCCCCCTAGGCGCGGCCAAGCCTGGCCCGCGCCTGGCAGGGGTGTGGGCTCCCCAGGCCTCCACTTCGTCTCGTACTCTGGCTCCGTGGATCTTCTGGTGATATAGGATTTTTGGCATATTTTTCGGGATTTTCCTGATAGTTGATTTTGTGCATAAAAACTATACACCAAGGGTAATTCTGCTGAAAATAGCGTCAGTCCGTGTTAGTTATATCCAAATCACACAAGTTTAGAGGAGAAACAATAGCAAAAGTGTTCGGGAAAATAGATACGTTTTGGACGTATCAGCAATCATGGCTACGTATGCACATTGTAACATAGTTGAACTTGATGAAGAGACTTCCATATTGATTAAAGGTAAAATTAAGGTAAAATATGTTGGTAAGCCTATTCTTCCCTACATATTTAAAGAAACCTCGCATTACGGTTTATGTGATCTTGGCACTGAAGTTAATGTTATATCCTATGATTTTTATCTAGAAATAAAAGAAGAATTATCACCGGCTACAATAGAAAATACTGATATGACAATCATGTTAGCCAATAAAAACCTTAGAATTCTAATGGGAGTAGTTGAAGATGCAGTTATCACAATTAACAATAAAAAATTTCTTATTGATTTTGTAGTTGTTGATATGCCAATTGACACTCTTTGCCCAATTATATTTGGAAGAAACTTTTTGAGTGATATAGATGCCATAGTTGACTTCAAAAAGGAGGTTGTATCCCTTAAGCTTGGGGAAGTGGAAAAAGAATTCCATTTTTCCAAATTTAAAGACAAACCTCTATTCATAAAAGAAGAAGAGAAGGAGAAAACTATTGAAGAAATGGCATATCTCTTCTTAAATAATCAAGATGAAGAAATAAATAAAGATCCAAATTGTGGAGAAATAATTATGGAGGATAAAACTCTAGAAGAATTAGAAAATGAATTTGATTCATGTCCCAATGAAGAACCTCCAACCGATGAAGCTTTTGAAGAGCCAAAAAAGAGAGGGGACGAAGAATTACCACCCCTAGAATTAAAAAGTCTACCAGATAATCTTAAGTATAGATTCTTAGATGATACTAATAAATTCCCTGTTATTATTAGTGCTAAACTTTCAGGGGAAGAACAAGAAGAACTTATGAAGGTACTAAACGAGCACCGCAAGGCCTTCGGGTACTCAATGGATGACTTGAAGGGTATTAGTCCCATGATAGTCGTCCATCGGATATTCATGGAGGAAGATGCTAAACCAATTGCAGAATTTAATAGAAGACTGAAGCCTGAAATGAGGAAGTGGTAAGAAAATAAGTAGTATGCCTACTTGATGCAGGTATAATCTATCCTATAAAAAGAGTGAATGGATAAGCCTTGTTCATTGTGTTCCTAAGAAAGGCGGATTTACTATTGTTCCAAATGAAAACAATGAATTAATACCTACTAGAACTATTGTTGGACATAGGATGTGCATAGATTTCAGAAAATTGAATAAGGAGACTAGGAAATATCCCTATCCTTTACCATTCATAGATCAAACTTTAGAGAGGTTAGCAAACCACACTCATTTTTGTTACTTGGACAGATATTCTGGTTTTTCCCAAATAGCTGTTCATCTTGAAGACCAACTTAAAACAACTTTCATTAGTCCTTACGGTTTACATGCTTACAGACGTATGCCTTTTGGTCTATGTAATGCTCCAGCTACTTTTCAAAGATGCATGACTGCTATATTTGTAGATTTTATAGAACTTATAATGGAAGTATTTATGGATGATTTTTATGTCTATGGAACTTCATTTATTAGTTGCTTAGAAAATCTCAATAGAATTTTGCAGCATTGCGAAGAGACTAATATTGTCTTAAACTGGGAGAAGTGCTATTTTATGGTCAAAGAAGGCATAGTCCTTGGACAAAAAGTATCAGGTAAGGGTATTGGAGTACATAGGGCTAAAGTTGAAGCAATAGAGAGAATGCCACAACCAAGGGACGTAAAAGGTATAAAAAGTTAGGATTTCTATTTTCGTGCCCTTGGTTCGTTAGTTGTACTCACTTTTCCCCAACCGCTTAACTCTTCCTCACTTTTCCCCTCGCCATGTTAAGAAACCCTCACAGGCGCTCGCAGGCGCTCAGACGGAGGGATGCCATCAGGTCAAAGGATTGACTGTTACATGCTGACTGGTGGGACCGTGTAGGGGCGGGTCGAGCGTTGAGCGTTACGTTACGAGGCCTTGACCGTTACATGCCTGAGCGGTGGGGCCGTGTGTGGCTCAGGTCCTGCATACGTGGTGAAGGGTGGGGCCGCGTTGGGACGGGTCTTGCATACATGGTGAAGGGTGGGGCCAGGAGACACGTCGTACCGGCCATTCTCGCTCACCCAAAGCATTCATTCCCCCCGAGCCTGGAACAGCTCCCACACCGCCCCTCCACAGCCCCGCTGTTGTGCCCTCCTACCTTATGTCGTCCTCGGACCTAGAGTGGCCCCCTCCCCCTAGCTGTGGAGCCTACTCCACCTCCGGCTCCGCTCCTGACCCTGCTAGATCTACCCCTTTCACGGAATAGTATGCAACGCCGGCTGGTGCACCGTCCATCTGCGTCGATCAAGGAGAAGATTGGGTGGAATCGCAGGGATCTAACGCATGGATTCCATCTGGGTCCATTTTGTGGGTTGATTATTGGCAGTATTTGAGCGCGAATCGCTGGTGCTCAACTAACTGCCTTGCTTTTCGAATAGGATTGATCCAGTGCTGGCATTTTGGCTGGTGATTAGACTGGATACTAGCATAATTTGTGGTTGTGAATAATATCTCTCTAGATTTTAATTCCCAGCGGTGGTTGCAACCTCCATAACTCGCAGAGATTTGATAGATAAAATCTATTGTAAATTCCCCTGGAGTAGTGGCGATTCAGTTGATTTGCAATATTTCAACATTAGCGAGCAAATATTGCTCCCACTAACTAGCGAAGATGATCTGGTAATGCATTTCTCTTTGAATGCTGCCGAACGTTTTGGTCGAATTCTTCTCCATGTGCAACCTAAAGTTGAGCACACGGGAAAGAGTGTTAAATCACCATCTGGTGGTCACGCATCATCAGGTGGTCGGGCATCATGTGTCTTTGCCGTCTCTGCTAATAGTGTGCGCCCCGGCGATCCTTGTAGGTCCACGGCAGTACCAACTGTTCGCATGGCGAGTGTAAGCCAAACCTCTCGTGTGGCCGATGTGGAGGACGAGGCAGAGCCTAGCGAGGGAGTGCCTCCATTAGATGATGAGGAAGAGTTGATGTTTCCTAAATTTGTAGATAGATTCAGTAAACAAGCACTAGAGGATCAATACATGGATGAAATTGCCCAGGGTGCCAGATTTGATGATACTGATGACGAAGAGAACGAGGAGAACAATGACAGCATCGTTTTAGCCGAGTACGATGGTGAGGACTTGCCAGTAATTGAGTGGGACAGGGACAATCCTAAGAATTCAGAAGGCACCGTATTTCAAATGATGCGGGACTGCCGTGATGCCCTTACTACATATGGCATTCACACGAATAATGCTTATGATGTTATTAAGAGTGAGCCAACAAGATTCACAGTGAAGTGCTCATAAAAGAGGTGTAGGTGGAGGATGCATGCATCCACTATGCTCAGGAGCAGTTTGGTTTAGGTATTGCAATCACTTGTGTATTTTAGATCACTGTGTAGAGTTTGTTAGTTGTACCTGACATTTTAATTATGTTTCAGATAAAAATTAACATGTTCGAACATTCTTGTCCACCTCAAGGGGGGAAACCAAAGGACAAAACAAAACTATCAAAGACTAGGTGGTTGGCAGATGCAATCATGGATTGGATGAGAGCGAACCCATCACTTGGTGCAACAGCGCTCATAAAATAAGTTTCTAAAAATTTTAGTATTACAGTACCCTACATGAGGATGTTCTATGCAAAGGAAATGGCCCTTGAGAGGATCAATGGTCCATGGAATGGAAGTTTTCAGTTGCTTTACAGCTTCAAAGCTAAAGTGGAGATGGCTAGTCCAGGTAGTGTTGTACAAATAGATAGGCATAAAGTTCAGTACAAAATAAGAGGGAAGACAATGGAGAAGGTGTGCTTTAGAAGGGCTTTTGTTTGTTTCAAAGCTTCCTGGCAAGGGCTTCTGGCTGGTTGTAGGCCTTATTTGGCCATGGATGTAACAACTCTTCATGGCAGATTTAAAGGACAGCTAGTAGCTGCTACTGCAGTTGATGGCCACAATTGGATGTTCCCTGTTGCTTATGGAGTTTTGGAGATTAAGTCAGAGGAAAATTGTACTTGGTTTCTGGAGAATTTGCGCGACCTTATAGGTCATCCACCAGGACTTACTATCCACACGGACGCTTGCAAAGGTTTGGAGAAAGCTGTAGAAGCAGTATTCCCCGGAGTGGAGCATAGGGAATGTATGCGACACTTAGTGCGGAATTTTACAAAGAAATTCAAGGGTAAAGTTTATACTGACAACCTATGGCCAGCTTCATACACATGTAGTTTGAGGAAGCATTTGTATCATTTGGAAGTGTTGTATAAACAAAAAAACGCGGTGAAGGAGTACTTGGATGCACATCATGCAATGGTGTGGTCAAGAAGCCGATTCAATGAAATTTGCAAGGTAGACTATGTAACAAGTAACCTTGCAGAGGTTTCAATGCAAAGGTCAAGTCATTGAAAGGGCTCATGTTGTGGCAAATATTTGATAAATTAGGCAGATGATCATGATAAAGATCGATTTGCGTCAAAGAATTGCATCAACAGTATATGTTGGCCATCTCATCCTCCCATCTTTGATTAAGGCTTTGCATGTCAGGGCAAAACAATTGAAGATGAAATGCATTAAAAGAGGAATGGAGGCTGAGGTAACATACAGTGATAGTAAAAATAGGCAATGGAGGTATCCGGTGAGTTTGGTTGGTAGGACATGCCATTGCAGACAATGGCAGCTCCGTGGGAAACCCTGCATACATGCATTTTTTCATGGGTGTTCTAGGAGGTGAAGAGGGTGAAGTTGATCAGTACGTGTCGGAGTATTTCTCTGTTGCCAAATTTAGGGCAGCATATGCTCAGAATGTTCCAGTCTTGTTGGAAAAAGACCAATGGGTGGAAGTGGATCCAGGCTTCAAGCTATACCCTCCTAGTTCTTACTAGACCAGCAGGTAGGCCAAGGAAGAATAGGATAAGAGATAGTACAGAGGATGGTGCACCACCTCGACGACGTAAGTGCAAACGTTGTGGGATCCTAGGGCACATTGCTAGGCTTTGTAAAAATGCAGTGGACCCAGTTTATGGAATGGATGATCGGGCGGGAGCAGCAAATGCAGATGAGAATGAAGCGTTTGAACGAGAGGAGAATGAAGCAATGGATACATTGCATATTGAACCAATGGATCGAGAGGATATTGAACCACATGCAGGGGGATTGAACCAAATGCAGAGGAGATTGAACCAAATGTAGGGGAGATTGAACCAGTCGGTCGAGAGGAGATTGAACCAAATGCAGGGGAGATTGAACCAGTCGATCGAGAGGATATTGAACCAAATGCAGGGGAGATTGAACCAGTCGATTGAGAGGATATTGTAGCAGAGTTCAAGCGTAAAGGAATTACACCAGCGGATATGGCAGAAATAAGGACAATGCTTTTTTCAACCGTATGAACCAGCGGATCGAAACGTGATTGAACCAATTGTACGACAGAATGAAGCACTTGATTCATTGGATGCAGAGAAAAATAACAAAGGGAAAAAACGGAAGAAGCTGATGGTGGACTCCGAGAATATTCCAGCTAGGATCACTAGGAGCAAGGTGGTGAACCCTGTGAAAAACACTAGGAGCAAGAAAAAAAGGGATTTGAATTACTAATTTGAATTTGTATGATAAATTTTAACTACTGTCAATGTTTGTATTTAATTCAAACTAGTGTGACACTCCCAAATTTGTATGTTGGATAATCCCATAATGTATGTGTTATTGCAAGTATCTATTGTCATGCACCTAGTTGCTTAGCACTGCTCAGTTTTGTCCTCTACATGTGGTCAACACATGGGGTTTAGCTAGTTCATGGCTTAAACATTGACCAATTGATCCAAAATTTGGCACACTTGTGTATCTTGGATTGATTTACCATTTGAAATTGGAAATTTTGGATTAACTTGTAATCAGCCACATTTTTATTTTCTAAATGATTAAATTCAAAAAAAATGGTTTTAGGGTTAGTTTAATTCAAAAAAAAGTCAAAACATAGTGCAACCTTCAAATGGAGTCTTGTTATGTTGCCTACAACCTAGCATGAATAATAAAGGAAAAGTAAATAAAGAGAAATGGACTTATACCCTAAACCACTTCTTAAACCCTTGTTGGAATGAGCTACTAGCTGTGAAGATGCATGGCTTTCTACTCGATCAGCCTCCAAAATAATCCATCCCAAACCATACTTTGTCTAAATGAGGCCAAATTTGGAACACTTGTGTATATATGAGTTGCAAACAATATAATGTTGGCCAAGACGAATTATTTTGTTCAAATAACACATTTTTCCATTTATTATGCCAAAAGCTTGAATTTCCCTTAGTCATTTTTTTATCTGAGTGCCCTTGTTTTTGTTAGCTCTACTCAGTTTTACCCTCCCTCTAAAGTTTTCCTCACTTTTCCCCTCCTGCTAAAGTTTTCCTAACTTTTCCCCTCTCTCTCCTGACTCAAACCCTCACAACAGTTGCTGCGCTCTGATTAGTCGAGATGTATGCCACACGGATCTTGGCTAACCACCATTCGATACATCATGATCCGACGGGATGGAGGTCTCTCTCTCCCGATGGGCGCACCTACCTTGTACGAAGAGGAGAGCCCAACATGCTAGAGGTCTCTCTCTCCCGATGGGCGCACCTACCTTATACTGAGAGGAGAGCCCGACGGTGTGGATGTCTCTCCCTCCCTTTCCCTGTCACACGTATACTAGCCGCATCTTCCTCCCATCATATCGACGTACGGCGGCGCGGTTCTAAGCGTGGTGGTCTGAACGGCGTGAGGCAGCACGGACCTAAGCCTAGCAGTCCGAACGGCGTGCGTCGGCGTGGACCTAAGCGTGGGGGTCGGAACAACGTGCAGCGGCGTGGATCTAAGCCTGGTGGTCGGAACGGCGTGCAGCGGCACGGACCTAGGCGTGGGGGTCGGAACGGCTTGCGGCGGCACAGATCCAAGTGTGTTGGCTGGAACGACATGCGACGGTGAGGATCTAAGCATCTGAAATTTCTGTCTATGTCCGTCTCACTCCTGTTCACCTCCTCAGATCCGTTGCTGATTAAAGACACCGAGGCGGCGGTGGTGCCGACAGTGGTCATCGATGCGACGATGATTGAAGCCATCATCCGCAACATCACCGCGACGGCGCAAATCAAGCCCCCATGAACCAATTTGAATAAATTTGATACTCCCTCCGACCCATATTAGTTGACTTGGATTCATCTAGATATGAAACGTATCTAGTCAAGTTTTACTGCTAATATGGGTCGGAGGGAGTATGTATTTGAGCCGTGAGACCGATGGATATGCTGATTCATAAGTAGAAGTACTTGCATTGACAATCTCCGGTGGGCTTGTATTAGATGATTTAGATTTGTCTAGATTCGATTGTACCTATACATGAATTAGTATTAGATTCATCTGTATCTTGACGAATTTGAGTCAACTAAATTGGATCGGAGGGAGTAGTACTTTCTTTGACAGATCACCTCTCTGGAGAAGAAGAATGGGGAGTCAGGAAGAATGGGGAATGGATGTTGTCGTCAATGCTGCAAGTCTACATGGCATTTGGCACGCCAACCATGGGCAGCTAGATCCAATGGCAAGCAACTCGGGCCTCGCAATGCATTCTCATGACAACTTTGGGACCGCGGAGTGACTAAATTTGCAGGAACTCACAACCATCCATCGAATAACAATTCTACCATCTAAATTAGCTATCAATTCAACTAATCATTACATGTGCCACCTTCACCACAACCCCATAGTGTAACTATTAGGACGGGGATGACAACTACTAAAACTGCCCACGTGAATCTACTATTCTCCTCCCCCTTCACTTGAAGTCCATGTTTTAGATTTTCTACCACTTGATCAGATACGGCAAGATCAGCCTCAAGTGTCAAATTCTCTTTGTGAATAAGCTCTGGTTCTTATATTCTTCCTCGACAGTATGCGTTAGCTCTAATATCAATAGGTTTTGACGGGCCAATTCATCACCTAAATTGGCAACCATCTCCTCCAAATCCATCCTTTGGCTAGACCACTTGTTGATTCATCTTGGTATGCAATGTACGACAGATCATCCGCCTACATAACACACTGTAACAATCCCAAAACAAACCCAATTAAAATCAGTCTGACAAGCCATGGCGGCACTTCAAATTCAACGGTGGTACAAAAAGAAGGACCTACCTGCACTTCCGACATGGTAGGAGAAGGTCTTACCAAGAACTACTAGCAATTGCTGCGACCGTGCGTCGAGCTATGGCAGCAGAACAAAATCCCGGCCGTCATGGGCGGTGGACCTGCCTGTGATCGGTACTGCCTCAACGTACAATGCGTGCGGATGAAACAGGTGCTGGAGCCGTGGTTGAGGTGCAGCGCAGCAGTCCGTCCAACGTCATCGTAGGACGGAGCCGCCGACACGCCGACGATGGCTGCTCTGACCGCCGGTGGGGTACGAGCTGCTCGGGGCTGGGGGCTGGGAGAAGATGAGAGAGAGCCGACCTCATGTGTGTTGTACACGACCCCACCTGTTAATGTTTGGGGGAGTAGTTGCTCCGGGATTTTTGCATATTTGCCAATTTTGCATATCTGCCAAACTTTTTCTTTGAAATTTGTATTTGCCACATGACCACCACATGTCAGCGACATACAAAATGGCAAATATGCAAGTTGCACTCTAAAACGCAAATATGCATACCCCCCCCCCTCCAGCCACACATCATGGCCCCATTAGTCATTGGCTTCGACGGTCCATCGTTCATTGGCTTCGATGGCCCCACAGGATGAACAGTTTCTTTGAAATTTGCATATTTTCCACATGATCACCACATGTCAACGACACACAAAATGGCAAATATGCAAGTTTCAATATAAAATATGGAAAATATGCAAAGCCCCCCTCCAGCCACACATCACGTCCCCATCGGCCATTGGCTTCGACGGCCCCACATGACGGACCCATCGTTCATTGGCTTCGATGGCCCCACAGAACGAACCTTTTCTTTGGAATTTGCATATTTGCCATATGACCACCACATGTCAGCGACACACAAAATGGCAAATATGCAAGTTGCAATCTAAAACATGGCAAATATGCAAATCCCCCCTCCAGCCACACATCACGGCCCCATCGGTCATTGACTTCGACGACCCCACATGACGACCCCATCTTTTATTGGCTTCGATGGCCCCACAGAACAAACATTTTCTTTCAAATTTGCATATTTGCCACATGACTACCACATGTCAGCGACACACAAAATGGAAAATATGCAAGTTGCAACATAAAACGTGCCAAATATGCAAATCCCCCTCCAGCCCCACATCATGGCCCCATCGGTTATTGGCTTCGACCACATGACGGCCCCATCGTTCATTGGCTTCGATAGCCCCACCGAACGAACCTTTTCTTTGAAATTTGCATATTTGCAACATGACCATCACATGTCAGCGACACACAAAATGGAAAATATGCAAGTTTCAATTTAAACGTGGCGAATATGCAAATCCCCCTCCAGCTCCACATCATGGCCCCATAAGTCATTGGCTTCGAGGCCCCACCCCACATGATGACCCCATTGTTCATTGGCTTTGATGGCCCCATGGAACGGACATTTTCTTTCAAATTTGCATATTTGCCACATGACCACCACATGTCAGCGACACACAAAAATAGCAAATATGCAAGTTGCAACGTAAAATGTGGCAAATATGCAAATCCCCCTCCAGCCCCACATCACGGCCCAATCAGTCATTGGATTTGATGGCCCCACATGGCGTCCCCATCGTTCTTTGGCTTCGATGGCCCCACAGAACGCCCCCATTTGTCATTGCCTGCACCGGCCACCCTATTAGGAAAAAAGCGGCCTACAAGGCAGCGAGATAAGGATGGCGGGTCCGATGATTATCCTGGCCCCCAGCCGTTAGCACGTATCGGCCACAGCAGGACCCGCACCAAAGCGGCCCCACTGGTCAGGCATGTAACGGTCGAGACCTCGTAACGTAATGTAACGCTCAACGTTCGACCTTCCCTAGCGTGGTCCCACCAGTCAGCATGTAACGGTCAAGCCTTTGACCTGACGGCATCCCTTCGTCCGAGCGCCTAGGAGCGCCCGCGAGGGTTTCTTAACATGGCGAGGGGAAATGTGAGCAAAAGTTAAGCGGATAGGAAAAATTGAGTACAACTAACAAACCAAGGGCACGAAAATAGAAATCTTGAGAAGTTTTCTTGGTCATGTAGGTTTTTATAGAAGGTTTATTAGAATTTTTTTGGAATTTCTAAACCTTTAACTAATCTGTTGCAAAAAGGAGTAAGATTCAATTTTGATGACAAATGCCTTATTGCCTTTGATAAACTTAAATATTCTTTGTCTCGTGCTCCCGTCATTAAACCACCTATATGGGATATGACTTCTGATTTAATATTTGAAGTTAGTGATGATATTGTAGGAGTAACTTTGGGACAACACAAAGGTCGTAGATTTAATATTATACCTCATGCTAGTAGAACTCTCAATAGTTCTCAAAAGAATTATCCTAAGGAAGAAAGAGAACTCTTTGTTGTATTTTTATCTTATGATAAGTTTCGTTCTTATATTGTTGATGAAAAAGTAAGAGTTCATACGGATCGTGATGGTTTAAAATAACTCCTCGAAAGGAAGTTTCATAAGCCAAGACTAATCCATTGGATCCTTTTACTTCAAGAATTAGAGTTGCAGATTATGCAGAGACAGGAAGCAAAGATAGTGGATGCATCATCTATATTTACCCAACAAGACACCGATCTTATTGAGAGGAGCTTTAGTCTTGATGATGTTTGTTTTCAAGAATTACTATATGAACTAAGGTCAAATCCTCCCAAGAAGAGGAAGTCCCTGTTGTTGGAGGATCTTATCACTCCCAACTAAATAAACGGTAAGTCGGAGGTAAGTTTTATAAATCTAATAAGTGCTTGGTTTTTCACAGTTTCTACTATTAATTTGTTTGCCTTTGAATTCCTCTTGTATTTCTGAAGTTTTTTAAGGGTTTCTACAAATATACGGCCGGAGAAAATTCTCCTGCTGTATAGTTGGTCGTCAAACCTTCTGTATCCCCTTTGCAAATAATTTTCGGGTGCTATATCTATATGGCCGCAACTATACGGCCGGAGAAAAATCTCTCGCCATATAGTTGGTCATTAAACATTTTGTATCCTCTTCTCAAAATAATTTTCGAGGTGTGATATCTATACGGCCGCAACTATATGGCCAGAGAAAATTCTCCCCCCATATAGTTGGTCGTTAAAGATTCAGTACCCTCGACCCGTTTTTCTTATTATTTAAAAAAACGTTTTATTGGTTTTTAGTCGGTAATCTAGCTGACTTGGGCTCGAAATATTTGGAAATACCTGCCCGAAACCAACTATACGGCCACAACTATACGGTCTGCGGCCGTATAGTTGGTCGTTATGGTGCAGGACACATCCAAATTCGCGATTTCTTTTTATAGTCGGTTTGGATTGTTTTCTTGGATGACAATCTGGTGTTTCTTGTGAGTTTTACTGACCTCTGGACGCTCTTATATACTTCCCTTGTGTCTCTCTCTAAACACAAAACACCAGGAACAAATCTAACTCTTGTTCATAAAAGGAACACACAACATAGAGCCATCAAGATCCAAGAGGCCAAGGGGAGGAGTTCCTATGGATATCGGAAGCAATAGTGAGCAAGGCAAGGAGATCAAGATCCCCCTTCGAGTTCTTCGATGATGACAAAGAGCGCCGGAAGAAGGATTTGAAGGCCCTCGAGTTGAATATTGACGAAATAAACAAGCAAGCGTCAAGGACGCCTAGGCATCTCTGGTGGTTGCGAGTTTATCTTGCTAAACTTGATGAAGATATCAAGCAAACCACTAAATCAGGTTTCACCATGAGTCTCAAGGTGATACAGACCCTCCAAAACAAAAATGAGATCATTAAAGAGCAAGTGAAAGTGATGGAGAAGAATAATCTTCTCTACAAGATGCGCATTAAGGAACTGGAGGCTATTAATCAATCACGTCGTCTCAAGCTGGCCCATGAGGAAAAGATACCACGCGCCATGGCACCACAGTGACCTTCAAGAAAGCACGGTATCAAATAATATCAAGGGATTATTTGATCCCGCCTGGCTTGATTCCAAGCTTGGGGAGATCTTTAAGACCTTGTAATCTATCTTACAAGTTTTTATTTCTATTCTAGTTTTGCATTAGTTCGAGATCATAAATAAAGTTTGCATCATTAGATTCCCTTCAGGAATAGTTGAACCCTATTATGAAATTCAGAGTTTATTATAATATATGGAGCATTATTGTAACATCCCAAAAATACTAAACTTAAATCATCAAACTCTAATCATCAAAATTAGGGTTAACAAAAAAATTTCTAATTAAAATTATGAAGGCATGCATATGTGTATGCATTTAATTTTGAAATTCTTTTGAACCACCTTGTTTGTATGTTTCTTTGATTGTAAAATGTTTCTTAGGTGAAATAAACATCATCTAAACATTTCCCAAACTTTTCCTAAAGACAAATAAATCAAAACCAATAAAATAAGGGAATGGTCATTTTGACCAATTTAACTCCCATGCCTACTTTGGCTGTCTCAAACTTTCAGAACCTAATGGAAAATTTTCTGGATCTTTGCACCCCTTGAATGTACTCATAATAAGGTATCAGAGCCCACTTTGTGATCATCCAGAAGCTTTCAAATGCATAGTTTAAATGACAATTCAAAATTGAATCTTTATCATATGGGAAGATCCCACTTTTTCAAAAACCACTCAAACAAGCTCAACTTTCAAAACCCAAGCATCTACAGACTCACTAGCACCAATCTAGCAAACCCACCAAAAATCTTTTCAAAATTCTAAACTTGATTTCATGCGGCCATTTCATCAAACAGGTTGCAGACACAAATCATAAAAATCCTAAACACTATAGTGAGCAGTGATTGAAGCCTAACTTGTTCCCTCTCTGGACACCACTAGCCTTAGTAGATCATCTAACAACCTAAACTAACCCTTAGCATCACTGTAAGCTTGGCATTGCCATCAATGGTGAACAGCCGAGCACACCCATGTCACCCCCATGTCCACAGCAAGCTAGGAAGAGAAGCAAGCCTAGCCAGCATGTCTGGGAGGCAGCCCATCGTCCACCGCCACTCACTGTCCTAGCCGCGAACGTTGCCAAGCCCTGGACCACACGCACGGACCGCGCCCAGACCGCCAGCAACCCTGCCGAGCGTGCGCCAGAGCGCCACCCTCGACCAGCACCCACAGACCGCGTGCCGCCCCTCACCGCGTGCATACACAATTCCCACAAACCCAGGAGACCGCCAGACATCCTCGTTCGCCGCCCCGTGACACACAGCCACCGCTCGCCGTCGAAGACGCCGCCTCTACCGCGCAGAGCACTATCGCGTTCCGACCAAGCCGCACCACCCCACGCCTTAAAACCATGTCGTTGAGCATCGCCAGGGAACACCGCACCGTCCTCTACCTTCGCCCATGCCAATAGCCGCCTGTAACATCGCCCCCGATGAGCTCACCGTGCGCCCCGTCGGTCCCCTCGCTCGACTATAAATAGAGGCCACCCCTAGTCGATTTATTCACACCATCTCACTCCCCTCTCCTCACTGATCGTTCCACACTGTTCCCGGAGCAAGGCGAGCAGCACATCTCCGGAATTTCACCGGAGCCCGCCGCCTCTGGAGAAGAAGGGCGCCATCGATTTCGTCTACCCCAGGAGCTGCCGCGACCACCCCTGAGTTTGCCGTCGTCGACTTCGTCATTTGCCCGCCTCGCCGACCCTCGCCTGCACCCCGGTGAGCCCCCAGCACCCCTCACTGGTCGCGCTAGGTTTCTTTCTCGCCGGCGTTGCCCCGCGTCGACGATGACTCCCGGCCTTTGGATTAGAACTAGATCGCACGATCCACATTGCTCCATACCGCTTCGCACCCCCTGTCTCACTGACGAGTGGGGACACCCACTTAAGCAGCCCGCGGGAGCACTGCGCTTAGCAGGCCGGCCCGTTAACTTTTCCCGCGCAGCCCAGTTATTTGAATTAAATCTTTTCCATTTTATTTCAAACACACTTCTGTACCCAACTTCAAAAATCAACCTAGATCGATTCAGTGCACCAAATTGAATGAAACCAATTTTGTTAGAAAGGTCTGGGAATGCTGAATCCAAGCCCGTTGGATTCAAGTCATTTGGATCTATAGATCACCCATGGTAAAGATAACAAGGCGGAAGATTTTCTGCATTCAAACATTTTTCAGTTTAAAACCATAATAGCTTTTGAGTTGATTCCAACTCTCAAAAATCACATTTAACCATACCTTTCAGAATATATAAAAATATATAGGTTTACTTGCAGAAATAATGTTCAAGTAATAAAAGAATGCCACATAGGCATTTCTAAACACATTATTTAATTAAAATAAAAGGGTAAAACCTTATTAAATTGTGACACCACTTTAAATCACATTCCCATGGACTAAAATATGTGGTGATGACATGTGTCAACATGATCCCCTATTTGGTTTGGAGAATATTAAATCTTAAGTAGTTTTTCAATGAGTAGAAATTACTTTTATAAAAATAAAAGGAATTAAACCAAGCTTTAATCTTGTAATGTTAGTGATGATTTTAGATCATCTATAGGAACCTTGTGTGTGATGATTTCCAGTAGTTAAGTATTGTTTGGTGATTGTGTACCTCGTATTTATGCATAGACGATAGTACCGACCAAGGATACGAGGAGGAAGGAGGATACTACGAAGAAGAAGCCGAGGAGAACTTCAACCACTGCTCTGCACAAGGCAAGCTTATATTGACACTGATGCAAGCCTAATGCTACTAGTTGAATGTGCAAGCTAACACTTGCAATTTAGCAAGCTTATACTGATATTGTGCAAGCTAATACTTGCTTGTTACCATGACCACTATATGCCTTAAGCATATATGATCCAACCCACTTGACCAACCAATCCTAGTTTTTTACTTACAAGCTTTATACTTTATTTCTTTATCAAAGCTCTTACCTAGATTCTTCCTAAGTGAATGGTAGATACTAGAAAGATATGTGAAGGTTGCATAAAGAGCATAAAATTTGGCCTAAGCTAGATAATCTTGATGTCATCTTAAGGTATGAGATTGAACTTAGTTGGAACTCCACTAGTTTACCACCCCTCATTATTGCTTACCCCCACCTGTAGATGCTAGTGCTAAGCATAAAACCTGACCAACTTTAGATGGGAATACTTGGTGGAAAAATGGTTATGAAAACCTTGGAATGATGGATCATTCTATTGAAATGTTTTGGACATGTGTTTCCAAACACTTGATGATTTTGGTGATGAAAATGTTGAGGCATGAGCCTTAGACCTTTATAAAACTGATGGTTGTCTGGATGCGATACCATTCCAATTTTATTGTACAACCACAATACCCGAATATTGGGTAGGGCTTGACTGGAAACTTATATACCTTAGTATTAGTTCCCTCATGGCCAAGGTCTGAGTTGAGGCTACCTTGTGAAGATTGTCCACCTGTGCAGTACCCAAGATGAAAGTTGGTCATGGTTGGGAGGCCAAACTCACATGAGAGGTGCTTATACTAGGGCGTGTAATTGAAAGGTTAGGATTGATTATCCGCATACTGAGTATGGTGAATTCAGGATTTGTTCCTGACTGATGTATCGAATGTTGTGGTGAAAGTGTACAATCTCTGCAGAGTGTCAAACTATTCGAATAGCCGCGTCCACGGTTATGGACAGTTGGAGTGGCCATACTGTTCCCCCGTCAGACTTTTCAAAATGACTTGTGAAATGAATTGGGACTTTGACTTGACCACAACAGGGTTGTGATATGAAATACAAGTTCCCACTTAGGTGTTATAAAACTTCAACCAGCATTCGTTGCTTCTAAACTTAGTAGAGATAAATCTGGCTTTTTTGCAAAACAACCCTAGAGCCTAGTGTCCTATTATCCAAAAACCCCTTTACCTGTTAGTATTAGTTTGCGAGTACTTAAAGAGTACTCATGGCTTTGTCCCTGGCTATTCCCATGGCCAGACTATGAAGAGGAGTACCTGGAGGATGGACCCCAGGAAGGTTACGACAACTAGGATCATCTCCCATCGTCAGCATTGCCTGTGACCCCGAAGATGGAGCTTCGCCTACGCTACCGTTATTATTACGTATTCCGCTGCTTGATGTTGTATTAACAACTGGATCATGAGATCCCTATTTGTGTAAGAACTTATGTATCGTTTGTAATGGATGATGTACTATGGTATCCAATTCTGTTATGTCTCGCAAAAATGGTAATCCTGGGATTGCGATGTATGGCATAACAGGCATCTGGGATTAAAAATCCGGGTGTTGACAAGTTGGTATCAGAGCCATCCTGACCATAGGAGACCCTAGTTAGGCTGGACGTTTAAACCAAAAACTTATTTTCCAAAACCAAAGAAAACAAATATTTACAAAAACTTATTCTCATTCTTATCCCTTTGATTCTTTCATGAAAATTCATGTTCCTCAAAAACTCTTGCAAAAATACATAAAATTTGGACACACTTGATCACTCTACTAACTTACTCATCCTATATTCTTATAGATGGACGTGAAGTACAGCAAGTTTTACCAACTTGGGAATGGAGGAGACCTGATCTTTGAGAGGGATTTGGACCAGCTTTCGGAACTTCTGGAGTGTCCGCACCCCGAGTTCTTCGGAGCTCAGCTCAATGATCAAGGAGGAGAAGATCTACAGTGGCTAATTGTTGCAAGTCTCCGAGGAAAGATTAAACCTCCCACTGTGGAGGGAATTCAGTTTACCTTGAGGGAAAACAACTGGCTCGATGGACTTGCCAGAGCCATGCAGGAAGCTCTTTCCCGTCTGTGTGGGCAGAGCATCAATCAGATCAAGGGTACTCGCTTTGAGTTTTTCCCAAGGCGTGATGCTAATGGACAACCACTGGAAGCCCCATACCACCCCGAGCTGAAGACCCAATTGGACCACCTTAGCTTCATGATGTACGATCGTCAGCAGGAGTTGGACAACTGCCGTGACTACTGCAACCACAAGTCTGCCATCATCAAGACGAAGGACCAGACCATCGCCCTGCTAGCAAAGGATCGCAAGTCTCGCTGCCGTCAGCTCGACAAGAAGGAGCGCATTATTGCCCGTCTTCGACATCGCATCTCATCTCTGGAGGTGACCATCCACGAGAGAGACATGCATTTGAACAAAAGGGAGAATGCCGGAGAGGATCTTCGTGGAGACCCCTACTCCTATCTCAGCGATGATGATGATTTTCTGGAGGATCAGGCTATGGATTTCTTCACCGATGAGGATGATTTCGCCTTCATCGATGATGATGAGGATGATGAAGCCACGGATTCCAAGGAGTAGTAGCACTTGAGCACTAGCGTAGTGAGTAGTATTCGGTCCCACTGTATCGTAGTTCTCAGAATGGTTCTTAAAACCATCTGTTTTTCTTTGTTGTGGTGTGTGTTGTACTGGGTGCTATGAATGAATGAATGAATGAATGAATGAATGAATGAATGAATGAATGAAAAAGCAAGTTGCTAGAAAAATCTGATTCAAACTTTAATTTTTTTCCAAAGACCCAAAACCTTAGAAATTTCCCTCTTTTCTCATGATCTATCTCAACCTTCAGATGCCACGTGGAGGAAGAGGTTCAACCCCGGACCCGATGTTGCAGATACTGCAAATGTTGACTTCTGATCGTGAAGCTGAAAGAGCGGAACGTCAAGCCAACCTAGCCACCCTTCAGCAGATAGCCCAGCTAGCCCATAACAACCAAGGCCACGGAAATCAGGACAACCATGGATCTAAGCTCAAGAACTTCCAGAATGCCAACCCACCTGTTTTCATTAAGTCAGAAGAACCCCTAGACGCCGATGAATGGTTGCAGACCATGGAGAATAACTTAGAAGTAGCCGGAGTGGAAGCCAACGAGAAAGTCCTGTTCGCCACCCACTATCTAGCCGGAGATGCCAGAGCATGGTGGAATAGTGTTCGCGGAATGACCGAAGTCCAGATGATGACCTGGGGGGAATTCAAGGTCAAGTTTAGCAGAACCCATGTGCCACCAGGTTTGATCAAGAGAATGAGAGACGAGTTCAGAGAGCTGAAGCAAGGAAGGATGACTGTAGTGGAATACCGTGACAAAATTTTGTCATTAGCTAGGTATGCCCCGGATGAGATCGACACCGAAGCCAAGAAGAAAGATTCCTGAATGGTCTGCATGATGAGATGCAGACGGTGTTAGTCAATATACCCTTTGCGGATATTGAAGCCCTTGTCGACTCTGCTATCCAGATGGAAGGAAAGATCAACCAAGCCAATGAGAACCGCAAGCATCGCATGATGCATCAACCAGGAACCCATCAGACCCCAAAGTATCGCCCCAACCCATCTCCAGGATTTGCCCCAAGGACCAATAGACCCCCGATGAACCGTCCGACCTACCCCAACCATGGAAACCCTAGGCCCAGAGGAAATCATAACAACCCCGGCAACGCTAGCAATTTCAATCGTGCCCCACCCAAGTTCAACAACAACAATGTTACCGCCAACACCAACACTGCCCCTAGGACTGGAAGCAATGTTGTGCCTGTAGCAGCAAAGGATAAGTCGCAAGTGACCTGTTATGACTATGGAAATAAAGGCCACTATTCCAACGAGTGCCCCAACAAGAAGAATGCTACAGCCCCCAATGCCAATGTCAAAGCTCAGCAGCAGCGTCGTGTTCAGCCAGGAAGAAGATTTTCCCTAGGGAATTCGCTCAACCGCAACGGCCGTCTTTTTCTCATGCATGCTGAAGAAGCTCAGGAAGCGCCAGACGTCATGTTGGGTATGTTTTCGGTTAATTCAGTACTTGCAAGAGTGTTGTTTGATTCTGGTGCATCGCATTCATTTGTCACCGAAGAATTTGCATGCACTAAGCATGTTATGATTGTTCAAATTCCCGGATCAACCACCAAGGCTAGGCAAATTTGCAAAGCCGTCCCTATCCGAATCCATGGCATAGATTTTTATGCAAATCTGATAGTACTCGGAACTAAAGGTTTGGAAGTAGTACTAGGAATGGATTGGATGTCCAAACATAAAGGATTGATTGACTGTGCCAAGAAAGCCATAACTATGACCAGTACAGCCGAAATATCAGTCGAGCATATATCTGAAACCTTACCCCGCCAATTCAAATGTAACAAGAGTATAACCCAACCTACTATTGACCAAGTCCGGATAGTCTGTGAATACCCCGATGTATTTCCAGATGTTTTGCCCGGTATGCCCCCAGATCGGGATATCGAGTTTATCATCGAACTGATCCCCGGAACTGGACCCATAGCCCAGAGACCCTATAGTATGAACCTGTCAGAGCTCGCAGACCTGAAGAAGCAACTGGATTCCATGCTGGAAATTGGATTGATTCAACCAAGTGCGTCACCTTGGAGATCACCTGTCTTGTTTGTGGACAAGAAGGATGGAGGTAACCGTTTGTGTACGGATTATCAGAAATTGAATGATGTCACCATCAAGAACAAGTACCCCTTGCCCAAGATAGAAGATTTGTTTGATCAGTTGACCGGTGCCAAAGTGTTTTCTAAGATTGATCTTAGAACTGGCTATCATCAACTCAAAATTCGTGTAGAGGATATTCCAAAGACTGCCTTTACCACCAGATATGGATTGTATGAGTATACGGTCATGTCTTTCGGATTAACCAATGCCCCCGCTTATTTCATGAATCTCATGAATAAGATTTTTATGGACTTCCTGGATAAGTTTGTCGTTGTTTTCATCGATGACATTCTGATATATTCCAAATCAGAAGAAGAACATGAGCTACACCTAAGGACCATTCTTGGAACCCTTAGAGAGCATCAGCTATATGCAAAGTTTAGCAAATGTGAATTCTGGTTACAGGAGGTAGGATTCCTCGGTCACATTGTATCAGCCGGAGGAATTGCCGTTGACCCTGCCAAAGTGAAAGATGTATAAGATTGGCAAGCCCCAACCACTCAAACCCAAGTTCGTGCATTTCTCGGATTGGCGGGATATTACCGCAAATTCGTAGAAGGATTCTCTAGTATCGCCAGACCCATGACCCAATTGCTGAAGAAGGACATGAAGTTTGAATGGACCGACAAATGTGAAGCGAGTTTTCAAGAACTCAAGAGGAGATTGATTTCAGCCCCAATCTTGATCATGCCGGATATCACGAAGCCCTTCGATGTGTATTGTGATGCATCCAAGATTGGTCTCGGATGTGTGCTAATGCAAGAAGGCAAAGTTATATCTTATCTATTGCGACAACTGAAGCAACATGAGCAAAATTACCCAACCCATCACCTCGAACTCGCAGCCGTAGTTCTAGCCCTGAAAACATGGAGACATTACCTGATGGGAAACCGTTGTGAGATTTATTCGGATCACAAGAGCCTAAAGTATATATTCACTCAGAAGGAGCTGAATATGAGGCAGAGAAGATGGATTGAGCTAATCAAGGATTACGATCTGGACATTCACTATCACCCTGGTAAAGCCAACGTAGTAGCCGATGCCCTTAGCAGATTGCCGTACCGCTTGAACTCCATGATTTTGAAGGAGCAACCAAGTCTGCACAAAGAGCTAGAAGATTTTCGGATGGAATTAGTAAGTGAAGGATTTCTGGCTAGCATAGAACTCCAGCCCACTTTGATCAGTCAGATTAAAGAGGCACAGAAGGGAAATGCTAGTATTGACGGAACCAAGCGTCGTATCGGTACAGGCAAAGTACCCGGATTCACCGAGGACGAAGAAGGAGTTTTGTGGTACAAAGGACGCCTTTGTGTAGCAGTAGATTCGGAGTTGAAAGAAGTTATTTTGAAGGAGGCTCATGATACTCTTTATTCTATCCATCCCGAAGGAACTAAGATGTATCAAGATTTGAAAGAGCAATTTTGGTGGCATAAGATGAAGCGAGAAATCGGATGCTATATCGCCAAGTGTGATATATGTCAGCGAGTCAAGGCAGGACATCAAAGACCCGCTGGATTGTTGCAACCCTTGCAGATTCCGGAATGGAAATGGGATTCTGTAGGAATGGACTTTATCACTGGACTACCTACTTCTAGTAGGGGAAATGACTCTATCTGGGTCATAGTGGACAGATTGTCCAAAGTCGCCCATTTCTTGCCCGTCAAGACCACATATCAGAGTTCGAAACTAGCGGAGTTATACATCGCTAGAATCGTCAGTTTGCACGGAGTCCCCAAGAACATAGTATCGGATCGAGGAACTCAGTTTACCTCGAGATTCTGAAAGGAAGTCCAAGAAGGTTTAGGAACCCGTCTAGATTTCAGTACCGCGTATCACCCTCAGACCGATGGACAAAGAGAGCGAGTAAATCAAATACTCGAAGATATGTTGAGAGCATGTGTGTTAGAATATGGATCCAAGTGGGAAGAATGTCTGCCGTTCGCAGAATTTTCATACAACAATAGTTATCAAGCCAGTTTGCAAATGGCCCCATTTGAATTCATGTACGGAAAGAAGTGTCGCACCCCTTTGAACTGGTCGGAAGTAGGAGAGAGTCAGATCTTCGGACCCGACATCCTACGAGAAGCAGAAGAGAAGGTTCACAAGATTCGTGAGCACCTCAAGACCGCACAATCCCGACAGAAGAGTTACGCTGACAAGAGACGTAGAGACCTCGCCTTCAACATAAGAGATTTTGTTTATCTGAAAGTGTCGCCATTGAAGGGAATGCAGCGTTTCCAACTCAAAGGAAAGTAAGCCCCCAGATATATCGGACCTTTCAAGATTCTGAACCGTCGAGGAGAAGTGTTGTACCAATTGGAACTACCTGAAGAGATGTCAGCCATGCACAATGTGTTCCATATCTCGTTACTTCGCATGTGTCTCGAACTCCCCGAGAAGACCGAAGTGTTCAAGAATATCGACCATCGGACCATAGAGATCAACGATGACCTGACCTATCCTGAAGTACCCATCCGTATTTTGGAAGAAGCTTTTCGAACTACCCGAACCCGAAGCATCAAGTTTCTCAAGATTCAGTGGAGCAACCACACATAGGAGGAAGCTACCTGGGAGCGCGAAGATCACATTAGGACGGAGTTTCCCGATCTCTTCAAATCCTAGGTAATCTTTTCGTCCTTTTTCAAATCTCAGGACGAGATTTTGTTTAAGGGGGGAAGGTTTGTAACATCCCAAAAATACTAAACTTAAATCATCAAACTCTAATCATCAAAATTAGGGTTAACAAAAACTTTTCTAATTAAAATTATGAAGGCATGCATATGTGTATGCATTTAATTTTGAAATTCTTTTAAACCACCTTGTTTGTATGTTTCTTTGCTTGTAAAATGTTTCTTAGGTGAAATAAACATCATCTAAACATTTCCCAAACTTTTCCTAAAGACAAATAAATCAAAACCAATAAAATAAGGGAATGGTCATTTTGACCAATTTAACTCCCATGCCTACTTTGGCTGTCTCAAACTTTCAGAACCTAATGGAAACTTTTCTGGATCTTTGCACCCCTTGAATGTACTCATAATAAGGTATCAGGGCCCACTTTGTGATCATCCAGAAGCTTTCAAATGCATAGTTTAAATGACAATTCAAATATGAATCTTTATCATATGGGAAGATCCCACTTTTTCAAAAACCACTCAAACAAGCTCAACTTTCAAAACCCAAGCATCTGCAGACTCACTAGCACCAATCTAGCAAACCCACCAAAAATCTTTTCAAAATTCCAAACTTGATTTTATACGGCCATTTCATCAAACAGGTTGCAGACACAAATCATAAAAATCCTAAACACTATAGTGAGCAGTGATTGAAGCCTAACTTGTTCCCTCTCTGGACACCACTAGCCTTAGTAGATCATCTAACAACCTAAACTAACCCTTAGCATCACTGTAAGCTTGGCATTGCCATCAATGGTGAACAGCCGAGCACACCCATGTCACCCCCATGTCCACAGCAAGCTAGGAAGAGAAGCAAGCCTAGCCAGCATGTCTGGGAGGCAGCCCACCGTCCACCGCCACTCACTGTCCCAGCCGCGAGCGTTGCCAAGCCCTGGACCACACGCACGGACCGCGCCCAGACCGCCAGCAACCCTGCCGAGCGTGCGCCAGAGCGCCACCCTCGACCAGCGCCCACAGACCACGCGCCGCCCCTCACCGCGTGCATACACAATTCCCACCAACCCAGGAGACCGCCAGACATCCTCGTTTACCGCCCCGTGACGCACAGCCACCGCTCGCCGTCGAAGACGCCGCCTCTACCGCGCAGAGCACTGTCGCGTTTCGACCAAGCCGCACCACCCCACGCCTTAAAACCATGTCGTTGAGCATCGCCAGGGAACACCGCACCGTCCTCTACCTTCGCCCATGCCAATAGCCGCCTGTAACATCGCCCCCGATGAGCTCACCGTGCGCCCCGTCGGTCCCCTCGCTCGACTATAAATAGAGGCCACCCCTAGTCGATTTATTCACACCATCTCACTCCCCTCTCCTCACTGATCGTTCCACACTGTTCCCGGAGCAAGGCGAGGAGCGCATCTCCGGAATTTCACCGGAGCCCGCCGCCTCTGGAGAAGAAGGGCGCCATCGATTTCGTCTACCCCAGGAGCTGCCGCGACCACCCCTGAGTTCGCCGTCGTCGACTTTGTCGTTTGCCCGCCTCGCCGACCCTCGCCTGCACCCCGGTGAGCCCCCAGCACCCCTCACTGGCCGCGCTAGGTTTCTTTCTCGCCGGCGTTGCCCCGCGTTGACGATGACTCCCGGCCGTTGGATTAGAACTAGATCGCACGATCCACATTGCTCCATACCGCTTCGCACCCCCCTGTCTCACTGACGAGTGGGGACACCCACTTAAGCAGCCCGCGGGAGCACTGCGCTTAGCAGGCCGGCCCGTTAACTTTTCCCGCGCAGCCCAGTTATTTGAATTAAATCTTTTCCATTTTATTTCAAACACACTTCTGTACCCAACTTCAAAAATCAACCTAGATCGATTCAGTGCACCAAATTGAATGAAACCAATTTTGTTAGAAAGGACTGGGAATGCTTAATCCAAGCCCGTTGGATTCAAGTCATTTGGATCTATAGATCACCCATGGTAAAGATAACAAGGCGGAAGCTTTTCTGCATTCAAACATTTTTCAATTTAAAACCATAATAGCTTTTGAGTTGATTCCAACTCTCAAAAATCACATTTAACCATACCTTTCAGAATATATAAAAATATATAGGTTTACTTGCAGAAATAATGTTCAAGTAATAAAAGAATGCCACATAGGCATTTCTAAACACATTATTTAATTAAAATAAAAGGGTAAAACCTTATTAAATTGTGACACCACTTTAAATCACATTCCCATGGACTAAAATATGTGGTGATGACATGTGTCAACATGATCCCCTATTTGGTTTGGAGAATATTAAATCTTAAGTAGTTTTTCAATGAGTAGAAATTACTTTTATAAAAATAAAAGGAATTAAACCAAGCTTTAATCTTGTAATGTTAGTGATGATGTTAGATCATCTATAGGAACCTTGTGTGTGATGATTTCCAGTAGTTAAGTATTGTTTGGTGATTGTGTACCTCGTATTTATTCATAGACGATAGTACCGACCAAGGATACGAGGAGGAAGGAGGATACTACGAAGAAGAAGCCGAGGAGAACTTCAACCACTGCTCTGCACAAGGCAAGCTTATATTGACACTGATGCAAGCCTAATGCTACTAGTTGAATGTGCAAGCTAACACTTGCAATTTAGCAAG
This sequence comes from Avena sativa, assembly GCA_916181665.1. Classification (NCBI taxonomy): domain Eukaryota; kingdom Viridiplantae; phylum Streptophyta; class Magnoliopsida; order Poales; family Poaceae; genus Avena; species Avena sativa. The sequence goes on from OV702296.1 coordinate 229,755,178, forward strand.
CTTATACTGATATTGTGCAAGCTAATACTTGCTTGTTACCATGACCACTATATGCCTTAAGCATATATGATCCAACCCACTTGACCAACCGATCCTAGTTTTTTACTTACAAGCTTTATACTTTATTTCTTTATCAAAGCTCTTACCTAGATTCTTCCTAAGTGAATGGTAGATACTAGAAAGATATGTGAAGGTTGCATAAAGAGCATAAAATTTGGCCTAAGCTAGATAATCTTGATGTCATCTTAAGGCATGAGATTGAACTTAGTTGGAACTCCACTAGTTTACCACCCCTCATTATTGCTTACCCCCACCTATAGATGCTAGTGCTAAGCATAAAACCTAACCAACTTTAGATGGGAATACTTGGTGGAAAAATGGTTATGAAAACCTTGGAATGATGGATCATTCTATTGAAATGTTTTGGACATGTGTTTCCAAACACCTGATGATTTTGGTGATGAAAATGTTGAGGCATGAGCCTTAGCCCTTTATAAAACTGATGGTTGTCTGGATGCGATACCATTCCAATTTTATCGTACAACCACAATACCCGAATATTGGGTAGGGTTTGACTGGAAACTTATATACCTTAGTATTAGTTCCCTCACGGCCAAGGTCTGAGCTGGGCTACCTTGTGAAGATTGTCCACCTGTGCAGTACCCAAGATGACAGTTGGTCATGGTTGGGAGGCCAAACTCACAGGAGAGGTGCTTATACTAGGGCGTGTAATTGAAAGGTTAGGATTGATTATCCGCATACTGAGTATGGTGAATTCAGGATTTGTTCCTGACGGATGTATCAAATGTTGTGGTGAAAGTGTACAATCTCTGCAGAGTGTCAAACTATTCGAATAGCCGCGTCCGCGGTTATGGACAGTTGGAGTGGCCATACTGTTCCCCTGTCAGACTTTTCAAAATGACTTGTGAAATGAATTGAGACTTTGACTTGACCACAACAGGGTTGTGATATGAAATACAAGTTCCCACTTAGGTGTTATAAAACTTCAACCAGCATTCGTTGCTTCTAAACTTAGTAGAGATAAATCTGGCTTTTTTGCAAAACAACCCTAGAGCCTAGTGTCCTATTATCCAAAAACCCCTTTACCTGTTAGTATTAGTTTGCGAGTACTTAAAGAGTACTCATGGCTTTGTCCCTGGCTATTCCCATGGCCAGACTATGAAGAGGAGTACCTGGAGGATGGACCCCAGGAAGGTTACGACAACTAGGATCATCTCCCATCGTCAGCATTGCCTGTGACCCCGAAGATGGAGCTTCGCCTACGCTACCGTTATTATTACGTATTCCGCTGCTTGATGTTGTATTAAGAACTGGATCATGAGATCCCTATTTGTGTAAGAACTTATGTATCGTTTGTAATGGATGATGTACTATGGTATCCAATTCTGTTGTGTCTCGCAAAAATGGTAATCCTGGGATTGCGATGTATGGCATAACAGGCATCTGGGATTAAAAATCCGGGTGTTGACAATTATTGAGTTTGAGTTTGTCTTATTGGATATATGAATGACTTGAGTATGATTTGACTTGCACTTGATGATAGAAATAGGAGTCTTCCACACCATTGGTATTAATGGAACATATAAATATAATTTGATCAATATGTTGTAGGTCAATGGTTTAATTTACAAAAAGGAGAAATTATCTAATTAATTAAGATGAAAAAGAAAAACCTTGAACAAAGGAGAAATTATAAGTGCTATCAAATAGAGTGAAAACAAGTTTGAGGTAGAATACTCAAGTTATAAAGATGCTTCATCAATATTTGGAATTTGATAATTGAGATTGTTAAACTTTAAAATTCCTACATGAAGTGGAGTATATGGCTAGCTCCTTTGCACATCACTTAAACAAAAGTGTGAGCACAAATATATATAGAGAGAAAAATAAGAAAAAGAAAGATGAAGAAAAAAAGAGTGAATGTGCAAAGAGCAAGTAGGCATATACCACTATATTGTAGTAAGACAGAGAGACGTTTGAGATTTTGAATCCCAAGTGAATATGTTAATCCTAAAAACACTTGGGACTACCTCACTAATTCATTTGGTTGAACCGAATACTTTTACATCATGTTGAGAATAACCTTTTGTAAACTATTAATTGCTAAGGTGTTTAAGCCTGCTAATATTATTCGGATGGTTCGAGTAAGGTATTGTTCATGGACTTATTTATCCTTTATGATTAACACATGCTGCAACTGCCTCGTTTATTTTATCGACTCAGCTTCATGAATATGAGGATCACATCCATTAATCTAAAATTGCTCGGGACGAGCAAGAGTCTAAGCTTGCGGAAGTTGATGAGTGCATATTTGCATCATGTTTTACATTACTATTTTTGCATAGTAGATGTAGGATCTTGGTATTTTACGACGTTCGCATGCACTTTTTATGTTTATTTTCACCAGGATCAGATCAGATGATGGATCCAAAGGACACAATTCTTGGAGCAGTTGTACTGGAGAGAAAAGGAGCCAAAAACTACGTAAATCTATTATTTGGGAAATATTAATAATACCAGAAGGAAACCTAAAGCGAGAAGCGGAGACAGAAGAGTTGACGACCAACTATATGGCGGGCCACCGTATAGTTCCCATTATATATTTGGTGCCGCCTCCGCCTCCTCAAATAGTTTCACCCCGTGCAACTGGTTCTAGGAGACGACATACAGAACACCCAGAAATCGCCGAAACCTAACCTCCAGAAGGCATCTAGAGGGGGAACTTGCCCTAGGGATCCATCTTCGCCCTACGCAGATCTAGGAGGCCAAGGCAGCGATCTCCATCTTCATCAACCGCTGCATCTTTATCACCACCATCATCTCCATCCATCCTATCTAGATCTTGTTGTAATTCTCACACTAGTTGTGGATTTATACAAGTACTATTCATCAATGATCGCTTCCATTACCATTACTATGATGCTATCTGCCTCCATGTCTGAGTAGATCATTAGTTCTTGGGGAGATGGAGAAACCCTAGTATGAGATTGTAATAAGATAAAGTTTATTATGATATTCATCGTTGTGACCATGTGTTAGATTATATACATCTTGATGTTGGAAGAATTCGACCTCTCCAATATTTGCCTCTTGTAGGGACTTGATGTGGGGAACTACTTGTTGGTAGACGGAGGGATGTTAGCACTTACAATGACTATAAAGCTGTTGGCACCCCTTACGTATCAACTTGGGAATCGAGGAAACTCACAAAACACTATTCATGCCATGGGATACGTCATGCGGGATTACGTCCCTTAATATCGCAGTAATTCAATTGATGTCGTTTGTTGTCTGCTGTGGTTATGAGGATAATTTGAGCAGTGGTTTCTGCCTCTTTGTCCAAATACGGAGTTCGTCCCACACATACGGAGTATTTACTTCAAGAATTCTTAGACTTCAGACTCCTGCTCCCTGTGGGATCGATATCTTTATTTTGAAACTACCTACATCCAATCTGTACACTTGCAGTCATCAATCATGCCCTGGGATCTGCGGTGGAAGTGGAGCGGGGGCAGAACCCCACGCTCGCCTCGGTGGTTATCGCTGGCAGCGACCTAAACCAGGCCTAGACACCGGTGCTAGATGGGCCCTAGAATAGGAGTCCCTGTGTGATTCCACTGCCCGTGATTCTACTGAGGGTGATACGGCCCAGCCTCAGTCTCCGGCCCATGCGGCAGTTGAGGCCCAAGGGGGCATTGTGCTAGGGCCACATAGCCCAACATCAACCCAGCTGGTGATTTACTCCCCGCAGCACTCCAGTGCAGCCCGCGAGGAGGATTCCGTGGAGGTTATTGCTGCTCAAGCGCAGTTGGGGCTGGACGTACGCTCCCATGCAGATGAGCTAGGGATGCCATGTTGGTTGTTTGACGTCGACAACCAGTGCCAGGAACAGGTAGACAAGGTGACTCCTCAGCCGGAGAGCACAGTTGTCTCGCAACTAACTCCCCCAAGTGTATCGATCCGACCTGAGTCCACTTCGCTACAGCCGATGGAGAGACTAGCCTCGCCGCCGATCCACTATAGTAGGCGTGCGTTAACCTCAGACATCGACCAGGGCACCCCACCAGCCTAGACGTGCACCTTGGGGGAGTTCATGGCAGCTGCCAAACTGCGTTCGGATGCACTGCTGCTCGCACCACCGGTGCAGCGTAGGTTGATGGCCCTAAACTTCCAACCCTGCAGGAGCTCTAGGATTTCCAGACAACCAAGTGGGCTCAACTCCGAGCAGAAGGCGATTCGCAACCTGATGAGGAAGCTGGGTTGATTTCTCGGGATTAGGCGCCTTCCGATGCCGCTCTCGAGGCCTTTCACAGGATGTTCGAGACCCCTCTTACCGATGAGATGATAGAGGCAGTGGGGGAGCTCTACGGCTGGATGCTCTCGGCGATCAGAGGATGCACGACGCCCGTACCAGGGGTGTTGCCGGGTGGCCACATAGTAGAAGTGTGACTGTTTGGTCACTCTCGGGTGTATACATCATTCCGATGTCATATGATCCAATGATATTGGTGTCTAACATGCATGGTCTCAATGACCATGTGCGTCATACGAGTGTGAGGAGCGTTGTCGCTACGACAAATGCGTCCATTGCGTGTTTTCAAGAGACTAAGCTTGATGTTGTATCACTTATGATTGTAATGGAAACCCTAGGAGCGGATTTTGATGCTTACTTCTACTTGCCGTCATCCGATACTCGAGGTGGTATTATCATGGTTTGGAAGAATAGGATGGTGCAGCTTGATAGCGCACATATAGATGTGAACAGTGTGACCGCTAGGGTCAAACCAGCCGATGGCATACCATGATGGCTCATGATGACTGCATATTTGCATCATGTTTTAGGTTATTATTTTGCAATGTAGATATAGGATTTTGGTATTTTACGGCGTTCACATGCACTTTTTATGTTTATTTTTACCAGGATCAGATCAGATGATGGATCCAATGGACACAATTCTTGGAGAAGTTGTACTAGAGAGAAAAGGAGCCAAAAAACTATGTAAATCGCTTATTTGGGAAATATTAATAATACCAGAAGAAAACCAGAAGCGAGAAACAGAGACAGAAGAGTTGACGACCAACTATACGGCTGCCGTATAGTTCCCTATGTATAGTTGGCGTCGCCTCCGCCTCCTCAAATAGTTTTACCCCGTGCAACTGGTTCGGGGAGACGACATACAAAACACCCAGAAATCGCAAAAACCTCACCTTTCAAAGGGATCTGGAGGGGGGAACTTTCCCTTGGGACCCATATTCGCCCTAAGCAGATCTGGGAGGCCAAGGCATCGATCTCCATATTTATCAACCGCTGCATCTTCATCACCACCATCATCTCCATCCATCCCATCTATATCTTGTTGTAATTCTTGCACTAGTTGTGGATTTATACAAGTACTATTCATCGATAATCATTTCCATTACCATTGTCACGATGTTGATTGCCTCCATGTCTGAGTAGATCATTAGTTCTTGGGGAGATGGAGAAACCCTAGTATATGATTGAGATGAGATAGATATTATTATGGTATACATCATTATATGTATGTGTTAATTGTCTTCATCTTGATGTTGGGAGTTGTGCACCTCCTCAATATTTGCCTCTTATGGGGACTCGATGAAGGGGATTACTTATTGGTGGACGAAGGGATGATAGCACTTAGTGTGACCATAAAGTTGTTGTCATCCTTTACATACTAACTCGAGGAGTCAAGGAGAACTCATTAAGCCATGTCCATGCCGCAGAAGAAATCTCTTAATAGTGGGGTAATACGATTGATGTCGTTTATCTATCAGCTATGATTATTAAGGATGGTGTGAGCAGTGGTTGCTGCCTCATCATTCATATATGGAGCTCCTCCCACATACATGCATATCATAAGAATATTCGCTATAATAATCTTGATCACTTGGTCTAAATTGCTAGCGGTGTATCCACCACTCCCTGAGAACGCCTTTTCCCTATTGTACTTTCAATCTTTCTTACGCACGTGATTACTACTTTCTGCATTAAGTTTTACTTCACTTTACTTTACTGTTTCAACCAACCAAAAACCCAAAAACAACTCTACTTTCTTGCACCTTAGAATTATTCCTCCAGTACTTCATTTAGTTTTAGTTAAAAGCATTCTAGTTTTTCGCCTACTACTCCCTGTGGGATCGATATCTTTATTTCAAAACTAGCTACAAATGATCTGTGCACTTGCAGTCATCAAGCTATTTTCTGGCACCGTTGTCGGGGAGCTTAGCGCTATAAGTCACTTTACGTTTAGTTATTTACTTTCATTGTACTAATTTTAATTTGAGTTACAGGATCATAACAATGGACAACACTCAGAATTTGATGCAGCTTGAGGCAGTAAGGAATATGGGTTCGCCCATGGACGCTTTTATAACTGTCAATAGTAGCATAAACCCCGATGGTATTGAGATCCATCCTTTGTTATTTGAGTTACTTAACTCTAAAAAGTTTGCAGGAACGCATGAAGAGAGTCCATATGGACACTTACAATTCTTTGAAGATGTTTTTGGTTCCTTTATATTTGATGATTGTGACCTTGATAAGATTAAAATCCAGTTGTTTAGACAAACCCTCTCTAATAATGTTTGCAACTGGTATAGATTCTTTTGTGCAGAAGCACCAAGGACGTGGACGGATTTGACAACCAAATTCTTGTCAAAATATTACTCAGAAAGAAAAGCTCATAGGATGAGAGGTATTATTATAAGTATCAAAAATAATCCTAATGGGAATCTATATGAAGGCTATCTAAGGTATAAAAGCTATCTAGACAATTGCCCCCATCACTGTTTGCCTAATTGGTTAATTGCACATACTTTCTATGGAGGGCTTAACAATAAAAATAGAGCAAGCCTAGATACCGCTTCTAATGGTAGTTTCCTATCTTATACATATGGCGAAGTTTGGAAATTAATAATGAAAATGGAAGAAACAACAGAAATTCTTAAAAATTAGGAGAGCAATATGAAAGGTTCTTCTGAATATGCTTGTGTTAACGACTTTCTTGTAGATGAAAGGACTTGTGCGATGATTAAAACCCTCGCATTGATTCTTATTTGGTAAATAAAATTATTGAGAATTATGCAGGGCATCTATAGGTACCTTCGGAATGGGGACTTCATAAACCCCCCGAATAAAAAAAGCGAGCAAGAGAGGACGCATCATTGACAGAATTTTCCTCTGAGTCTATTGAAGAGAATATTAAGAAGAAGTGTAGGGAGGAAGAACGTACAAAGAGAAGACCAAAGAAAGTAGAAAAGAACCCCGATGCTACCAATACAAATATTGTTATATTTAAAGATCTTATGGAAGTAAGAATCATGGAAAATGAAGTAGTTATGCTAGATTCTAAAACTTCAGACTTCATTACAGGTAGGATACAAGGTAAAGAAACTTCTAAACCTATCACTCCTATTTATTGTGGAGAAACTTCCCTATATGGAATTTGTGAGCCGATGTCCACTATAAATATTATGCCTTCATCACTTTATGAGGAACTTCGCTACAATTTGAATAATCCAGATGTGGAATTGGTAGACACTACTATTAAACTATTTAATAGAACTAATATAAACCGGAAGGTGTTATTCGAAATATCTATGTGTTTGTCAGACCATTCATGTACCATGTTGATTTTCATATCATTGATATGCTTCGAGATACTTTTTGTCCTATTCTTTTAGGCAGGCCTTTTGTCTCCATAACAAAAGCTCGAATTGATAATAAGGAGACTATTTCCATGATATTTGGAGAAGAGGAAATGACATTCCACTTCACCAACCTAAAAAGAAGGCCATATGAAATAGAAGATATCAAGGAAGAGAAAACAATTGCCGAGCTGGTCGCGATTCATTTCAGCACTCCCCAAGATGAATTGGAAAGAAGCTTAATTAATTGGGAAGAGGCACAAGATGATGAGGAAAGAGAATATATAAATGATTACCTTGACTCTATCCCGGAAGCACAAAACCCACATGATTATGAAGAACTGGTAACAAAGGGTGACGAAGAACCTCCTCCAATTGAATTGAAAGGACTTCCAAACAATACGAGGTATGAATTTTTAGATAATGAAAACAAATGTCATGTTATTATTAGTAAAAGTTTATCAGAAAATGAAACAAATAACTTATTTCAGTTTTGATCAAGCATCGTGAAGCATTTGGGTATACTCTAAGTGACATTAAAGGAATATATCCATCCATTGTGACACATAAGATTACCATGCTTGAAGATGATGTACCTATAGTTGACACACAAAGAAGGCTTAACCCTAAAATGAAAGAGGTAGTAAGAAAAGATGTTATACGCTTATTAGATGCCGGCATAATATATCCTATTTCTGATAGTAAGTGGGTTAGCCCAGCTCATTGCATATCAAGACATGGGGGTCTTGATGCTGCTATGAATGAGGATGGTGAGCTAATCCCAATAAGGCCTATTGTTGGGTATTGCATGTGCATCGATTTTAGAAAACTAAACCGTGAAACACAGAAAAATCATAAACCTATACTATTCATGGATAGAATTTTAGAAAGACTAAGCAATAATTGTTATTTTTGTTTTCTTGATGGTTATTCTGGTTATTCTCAAATTTCTATACAGCCCAAAGATCAAGAGAAAACGACTTTCGAATGTCCTTATGGTACTTATGCTTATAGATTAATCTCGTTTGGCTTATGTAATGCAGCTGCAACTTTTTAAGAATGTGTTTCAAAAATCTTTGATGATCTTGTTGAGAAGACCATGGAAGTTCTAACAAATGATTTTGTTGTTTGTGGAACAACATTTGATAATTGTCTTTACAATTTAACCAAAATTTTGCAGAGTTGCAGACAATCGAACTTAGTTTTGAATTGGGAGCAATGTCGATTCATGGAAAGAGAAGGTAAAGATTTTGGACATAAGGTTTCAGAAAAAGGTATAGAAATAGATAAGACCAATATAAGTGCTATAGAAAACCTTCCCATACCTCAAGACATTAAAAACTTAAAAATATTTCTAGAACATGCAGGTTTTTACAAGCGTTTTATACAGGATTTTGCTAAAATATCTATGCCTCTTACTAACCTTTGACAAAGAAACTCCGTTCTAACTAGACCATGCCTGCATTGCAGCTTTTGAAAATCTTAAAAGCAAATTAGTTTCAGCACCTATCATGCAACCCCCAAAATGGGATGAACCATTTGAAATCATGTGCGATGCTAGTGATTATGCTTTAGGAGCTGTATTAGGACAGCGAGACAGGAAGAATTTAAATGTTATTCATTATGCTAGTAGGACTCTTAATAGAATTCAGAAAAAATATGCTACTACCGAGAAAGAGTTCCTTGCTATAATTTTTGCCTGTGACAAATTTAGATCTTACATTATTAATTCTAGAGTAATAATTCATACAGATCACCAAGCTTTATGCCACCTACTTGTTAAAAAGGATGCAAAGCCCATGTTGATTAGGTGTGTGTTACTACTACAAGGATATGGTTTACAAATAGTAGATAGGAGAGGTAAGGATAATTCAGTAGCAGCTCATCTATCTAGGATGGAGGGAATAATTACCGACTCTGTACCTATAAATGAGTCATTTCCAGGAGAATACTTAGCAAAAATTGAAGTAATTGATCCATGGTGTGTAGACTATGCTAATTATCTATCAGTAAAATTTGGACCCACTGGTATGACAAGAAACAAAAGAATGAAATTCTTTAATGATCGTAGACATTACTTTTGGTATGATCCATTTCTTTATCGTCATGAACCCGATGTAATGATTCGAAAGTGTGTTCCTAACCATGAAATGAATGAAATTTTGCAAGCTTGTCATGGCAGCCCCTATGGAGGACATCATGCAGGCAGGCGAACTGCAGAAAAGGTACTTCAATCCGGATTCTATTGGCCCACCTTGTTCAAAGATGCACAAAGGTATGTGGAGTATTGTGATGTTTTCCAAAGAAGAGGTAATATAGGCAGAAGAAAAGATATGGAAATGAACTATAGTCTTATAATTGAACCATTTGATGTATGGGGAATGAATTACATGGGAGCCTTTATAGAATCAAATGGTTACACTGATATTCTTGTTGATGTCGATTATGTTACTAAATGGGTTGAAGCAATCCCAACTAACCATGCAGATGCAGCCACTTCCGTGAAAATGATCAAGGATGTCATATTTCCCAGGTTTGGAGTTCCTAGATTTTTAATTACTGACGGTGGTTCTCATTTTATAAAGGAAACTTTCAGGAAAATCCTCGGAAAATATGGAGTAACCCACCGCGTTGCTTCACCATATCATCCCCAAACAAGTGGTCAAGTGGAACTCTCGAATAGAGAACTTAAGACCATACTCGAGAAGACGGTGGATAAATCAAGAAAAATTGGTCATACAAGCTAAATGACACTCTTTGGGCATACCGCACTGCATTTAAAAATCTGATGGGTATGACACCATATAAGATGGTAAACGGTAAGGCGTGGCATCTACCTTTAGAATTGGAACATAGAGCCTTTTGGGCAATCAAGAATTTAAACTATGATCTTAAGGCAGCAGGAGAAAAATGTCTATTAGACATCCATGCTTTAGATGAGTTTAGGAGTGTGGCTTATGAAAATGCTATACTATTTAAGGAAAAAGTAAAAACGATGGCATGATAGAAAAATAGAAGATAAGGTTTTTAAAATGGAGATAAAGTACTGCTCTATAACTCTCGTCTTAAGTTATTTCTAGGAAAGCTCAGATCAAAGTGGGAAGGCCCCTATATAGTTGAAGAAGCTTATGCATCAGGAACAGCGAAGCTCCAGGGGAAAACACCTTCTCTTTCATGGATAGTGAATGGACAACATTTGAAGCATTATCATGCAAAAGAAGATATAAGTGCAATCACCGTATAAATAATTACTCTAGAAGAGTTGATTGAGCAAAAATATGGAAGTAATGGAAACCGGAAGAAGGACAAGATCGAGACAAAGTGAGCAACTGTATGGTCAAGCTACAGACCATAAAAGAGTGCTTCATGGGAGGCAACCCATGTGAAATAAAGGGGTGAGTAATTTTTAAAAAATTCCAAGGTAAGTTTTAGTTAAGTTTGAGTTTGAATAAGGAACACATGAAGCTTTTGCGAAATAAAATAAATTTGGTTATGATAAAATCTAGCTCAATTGATGTTAATGTTGGTCGAAAATTTAAGCTATCATTTGTCTGTCAAAACTTGGCATTCCATTAATTTTTAGACTAATAAAGAATTTTCTAAGAAAAAGTTATTTTTTGGTGATTACGGAAAGCTTAACGACCAACTATACGGCGAGAATAAAAATTCCGGCCGTATAGTTCTGGTCGTATAGTTATCTACACCATCCCCAAAAATTTATTCCTTAGTATTAAAAATTAACGACCAACTATACGGCGGGAATAAAAATTCTGGTCGTATAGTTGTGGCTGTATAGTTGTTCATCACATTCTCAAGTTTTTATGCCAAGATACAGAAAGGTTAACGACCAACTATACGGCGAGAGGAAATCTCCCCGCCATATAGTCGCGGCCGTATAGTTGTTACTGCCTTAGATAATAAAAAATCTATAGTCGGTTGGCAACTATACGGCAGGATCTATACGACCCACGCCCGTATAGTTGCTCATTAAGCATGGCGGATAGGGTTTTCGACCTGCCCTTGTAAAGACGGTTGCATCTTACCTTTTTCATTAAGTTTTCGCAGAGCTACAACCTTCAGCCTCGAAAAACCATCACCATCTCCATACACTTCCGTTCTAACAACATCCATGCAATGAAGCCATGCAGCCTTTCCATGTCAACAAGGTTTGAAAGAAGAAGGAAGAGAAGCCCGTGAAGAGGATCAAGGAGGTGGAACCAAAAGAAGCACCATCGTCATCTAGCTCGGAGATCAAACCTCTCCCAAATTGGGAGTACATGTTTCCGCAAAGGATGGAGATGATGCGTCAATCAGATCAGAGAAGGAGCAAGGATGAGTATCTCCCTAATCCTTACTGTCACAACATAGGATCTTATTATGAACTTCCTCTTAGTCCGCCACCTCTTCATGTCGTCAGATTGTCGACAAGTACGCCATAGGGGGTACTAGCAGCGTTGATAAGATAGGGTGTGAGACATCAGATGTTCCAGGAACGGTGAGCACAAGTTTACCCAGGATTAGATCCGACTATGGTGATCGGATCCTACTCCTGCTAGCAACCCAGTAATATATCGGCGTAAGCCGGATGTTACAGCGGATTACAAGAGAGTTTCTCATGTGCGAGTTGTGATTATGGTTATGCCCTAAAGGCTCTCATAGGGCTGGTTTATATAGTCACCAGGACCTAGGGTTATAGGAGAGACCTATCCGACTATGTTACTGAGTCGATAACTAGATACAGCTTGGACTACAAGTAATACTACAGGCCTAAGTCGGTAACTCTTCTGGGCCTTATCGTAGCCGGAACTGGCTCATCCTCTTTATCTGACTGGGCCGCCCGTGAAGCAAAGATCTAACCCGTTGGTGGGCCACCCTGGTCAACGAGTCCTGTGGGTATACCCGAAAAGTATATCCCCAACATTAGCCCCCGGAAGTCTCCAAGATCCAAAGTCGGATAAATCATCTAGCTTGATGGTTTATTCGTCTTGAGAATCTTGAAGGTTTCCTGAAAACTCCATTCAATAGTGTAGGATTCCGAGTCAGTTGAGTCGGATATGTTTTGTTCTGACTTTAGTCTTTTCCTTGCTCAATTTGAAACATGAGTCGGATTTTACAGCAGCGTGCGGACTGACAACTTTTTATACCAGGTCCTGTCACTGACAGGAGTCCCATCGACACAACCATTGGTGGGTCCGCTCCCTATAGAACATAGCACCGTTTTAATGCTCACGCGAGAATCGAGGGGGCGGAGGAGTCGCGAGGAAGCTACCCCCTCTCTCCTATACGCGTGGCGTAAATCACGCAACTCAAGCATGAATCTTGGCACAAAGACAAATAAAAGAGAGGAGAAAACCCTTCTCTCCCAGATTCATCTCTCTGACACTTCATTCATTGCCTCCTCATACTCCTCGAGTCCTCCGCAGCCATTCCCATCTACACACCACGAGAAAAATCTCTTTCCCCCACCAATCTTCCTTTCTCCAAGAGTGATGGCATCTACATCTAGCTCCGGAGCGACGAAGGGTACGTCGGCGGCGGATGAGAAGAAGATGTCGGGCCTCTGGGTCCCAAGCGTCATGGATGACACCGAGATCCAGGTCATGGAGGATGAGGGCTTCATCGTCGCCGGCGTGTGGCAGAGCGCCTCAGGACGCGCCACTCTGCCACGCGCAGCGGCGAGCGGGTGCTATTCGGGACATCGACCGCGGCCTCAGCCTTCCACCATCACACTTCTTCATCGAGGTCCTCAAAAACTATGGTGTGCAGCTCCATAATCTTCCTCCCAACTCCCTGCTAGAGCTTAGTACCCATGCAGCCTTATGCGAGGGGTTTCTTGGCATTAGGACAAGTCTCACCCTTTTCCGGTACTACTATGGTACCCGGAAGAACTCCATTAGTGCCGATGTGCCTTACACCACTGGCACTCTTAGCTTAGTCCTTAGGAGAAACCAACTTTATCCTAGGTTAACGCTAGCGAATCCGTCAAACACTGGGCCAGGACTTTCTTCTATCATAAGGATATTCTGGCTCTCGGAAAGGCGAAAGGTCTTCTGGCCTTCGTCGATGGTGCCGCTCCCCACCAAAAGTCATGGGACGCGGAGGCGCCGGAACTATCGGATATCTTGATCCTCGCCAAGAGGCGGATTGATTTTCTGATGAAGCACATGGGCCTCCGTGGATCCGACTTGATCCACTGCTGGCTGGAGCACCGGATTCAGCCTCTACAGCACTATGGAGATCGACTCATGTATTCCATCACCGGCGACAAGAAGGACATCATGCGGGTCAGCCCGAACCGGATTCCAGCGAAGGATTACAGGTCCCTCATGCAGTATTTGATCAAGGAGAGAGAGTGGAACAAAAAGTTCCGGATGTCTCCATGAAGATGTTCACGTCTAACCGTCCTCTGACTCAGGTAAATATTTCAACTCTGCTTTCGTGTTTTGTCGTTCTTTTCTGTTTCTTTCTCTGACTCTATTTTCATCGATGCTTTTTGACTTTGTCAGCTCGAGAAACTCCCCGAGTCTGAGCTAGCTCCACTAGAGGGCTATCTCTCAGACGATCCGGAGGCAACGGAGGATGACGAGGTGCAAGAAGTTTTCGCCTCCGCCTCCAAGAAGCGCAAGGCGAAGGAAGTTGTTATCACTACTGGTAGCCAAGTGCTGCTAGTAGTTAAAAAGTAAGCAGCCTGTCTTTGTTTTCATTACCTTGTACCTTTCTTTCTTTCCAAAGCACACCTAACATTCGGATTTTTGTGCTTTAGAGCTAAAGCAGTTTTAAAGAGTAAGATTAAGCCAGACCAAACCCGACAAGCCATTGCGTCAGCAGAAGCTTGTTATCTCCCCTGCAATGCTGCCACCGACTCCATCCAGTACTCCATCATCAGCACCAGATGCTTCCGTCTCTCCTGGTGTTGGCAAGATCTCGAAAGCCCTGGTCACCGTTGGTGGCCAGGAAACCAACAAGGGTGAACCCGTCAAGAGTAATGATCCCATGGTAATATCTACATGAGTGTTAGATAAAGTGGTCAGCTCTACTACCTCCGGCCGAAAACGGAAGAAGAAGAAGGAGGATATCCTCAGGCTGGCTCAGTCCAGTCTTGAGAAGCAAACCCTCACTGCAGAGGCAGCAAGCCAGGAGATGGAGGACGTAAAGCTGTTCAGCCTCCTGGACCAAATTTTGGTCTGGGATGCGAAGATAGAGTCTGGCGAACTCCCAGCGACGGACGTTTCCTCCCTCTCCCTTTTTGAGAAAGTGTTTCACAACACTAAACTCGGATTTGAGAAGTTGCACGTGGAACACATTGTAATTTTCCGATTTTTATTTGTAGTTATTTTATTATCATATCCTCTAGCTCTAAGCATAAAGTCGGATAAACACCATTGAATCTGAGTTGATGCTTATAGGATTCAAAAGAACGATGTAGTGTAGCCCCCAAGACTCGTGCTGTATTTTTACTTAGTTAAATTTGCAGCCCGAGTCTTAGTAGCCGTCTGACGGTATTCCATCTCTAAACTTACAGAAAATTGCATCTTCCAACCAGGAATTGCTCAAGAACATATGCAATAAACGCAAGGAAATCAAAGCCCTGCGCCTTGAGAATTCGAAGTTAAAAGTTGAAAAAGATGAAGCAGTAGGTAAACTTTTCCGACTTCCTCTTTGTCATTTAGCTATTGTCATAGTCAAACTTATTTTGTCCGACTGATATTTTTCCTTTTGCAGAATTTTTGTGTGAATCTAGCAAGATGGTGGAGCAATCCGAAAACTTCAAGGTATTGGAGTTGGAGAATGCTGAGCTCTGGGACAAGCTTGAGAAGCTTACTATTGAATCGGAGAAATATGTAGCTGCTGTCCTGGAGTCAAGCAACATGAGACCGTGAGGCTCGAGAAGCTGATAGCCCTCCAAGATAAACAATTGGATGATCTTCAGAAGGACTTTGATAGTCAGAGGGATCTAGCCTAGGCCACAGAGAGTGAGCTGAACAACCTCCGCGAGGATCATGCCCAGTGGAATCATTCTGTGTTAGGTAAGATTCCCGACTTACTCTATTCGACTGACTTTTCGACTTTCTTCTTGAGTCAAAATTTTGACTTCTGGTTCTTTCCCAGCCCCTGAATATTTCCGACTCTCCTACCTCCGAACCTCGCCTCGAGCGCAGTCGGAGATATTTTGTTCGACTTCCGCCAGACTCTTGAGGAGGCTGGCGAGTCGGTCAAACATTCTGATTTGCACAAAATGTCAGTGCAAGAGGTGAGGGACAAGGCCAAGGAGATTCCGAAGCTAATTGAAGACTAGAAGATCTCCTACGCTTGGACTGTTGCACAGACTACTCTTACCATGGTGATGAGCCACCATAGCGATAAGGAAATTTGGCACGTCACCAAGGGTATCGCCGATGAGGACGATGAGGGTAACCCGCTGAACATTAAAGCTATCCAAGATTCTTGTGCAGGTTACGCTTGCCGTGTGGCGGAGATGACCAACTACACGACGACATTCTTCGAATCTGTCGTTGTGCCTCCCTCGCCTCAAGAGCCAGAAGACAACCTTGTCGAAGCAGCTTCCGAGTCTAAGGTCCAAGGCGACAATGATGTCGACTCCAGCGCTCCACGCTCTTCATCACCACCACCTGATTCTGCAGTATAAACAGTTTAGATGCATTATTCTGAACTTGGGCATGTAATAATGAAAACACTATTTTGATTGTGCTGGTCTATAAGAACTGATGCCTTTACTATCGTACCACTTTTCTTTGTATATATTTTATGTGTGTTCTTGAAAATCTCTAAAGCACTCTTTTTTATGCCTATACTTGTCGTTTTATCTTGCTTTCTGCCTCGTCCCTTTCATGAGCCGGCCAACCTTTAGCACGAAAACTTTGCCGAGCAACGGAGCTCAATTGCTAAACCAGTTTAAACTTGGAAACAAAGCCGGCTTCCAGTACCAACAATTCATTACTCGGAAAATACCCGCGTCTAAGCAATCAGATAAAAAACCAAAGTATAAACAATAAATTGATTTTTTTACCCTAATGTAACCTTTTTTAAATATTCAAAAATCATAACCAGAACAAACATGAGCATAAAGTACTTTCAAGCATTCTGGGATTTCTGAAAAATGACATGCTCTTTTGGAAATAAGATGGCAAAAAACTTCTCAAAGATTACTCATGAGGAAACCAACACTTTATTTTACTTGGAAAATGTACATATATGATTATAAGGAAATATAACTAAAAATAGAAGGGACGTATCTGTGCAATATTTCATGGACGGTCTATCTCATCCGGGTCAGTACTACCGCCAGCTCTCTTTCTTTTCTGAGTATCTGGTCTTTCCTTGACTGATCTCATATCGGTTAAATAATAAGACCCATTATGCAGAACTCTACTAATCATAAAAGGTCCTTCCCAAATCGGGGAAAGTTTGTGATTTCTTTTTTGCACAAGTCGGAGAACCAAATCGCCCTTCCCGAAAGAACGGTTTTGTACTCTCTAACTATGATACTTGCGCAACTTCTGTTGATAGGTTGTAGATCTCTACTCAGCAACGACGCGTACTTCTTCGATTATATCGATATCATCCTGTCAAAAAATTTCTACATCTTCTTCGATATACGCTTTGATTCGTGGAGACTGATGAATTAGATCACTTGGAAGAACTTCTTTTGCACCATAAACCAAGAAGAAAGGAGTGTATCCGGTTGATCTATTAGGAGTTCTACGTAAGCTCCATATCACATACGGTAATTCTTCCGCCCAAGCCCCCGCGGCACGACGAAGTGGTGCCTCAAGACGAGGTCGGAGTCCTTGTAAAATAAGACAGTTAGTTCTTTCGACTTGTCCATTAGCTTGTGGATGCGCGAATGATGCAACATCAAGTCGGATCCCTTGTTCTTTGCAGAATTCAGCTAGTTCTCCCATGGAAAATTGCTCCCGTTATCGGTAACTATACCGTGCGGATATCCGAATCGGATGATCACGTCCTCGATGAATTTTTTGGCCGTGGATCCATCGCAACTTGTTACGGGTTTAGCCTCAATCCACTTTATAAATTTATCCACCATCACTAGTAGGTGAGTAAATCCACATGTTGCCGTGCGAAACGGTCCTACCGTATCAAGCCCCCAGACCGCAAATGACCATGTAATAGGGATTGTTCGCGGCTGTTCAGCCGAAACGTGTGCCTGATAGGCGTACTTTTGGCAGCCTTTGCACGTTTTAACCAGTTTATCAGCATCTGCCTTAGTTATAAGCCAAAAGAATCTGTGTCTAAAAACTTTTTACACTAAGGATCTGGCTGCAGCATGGTGACCACACTCGCCTTCGTGGATTTCTCGTAAGATTTCCACTCCTTCTTCTGGAGAAATACATCGCTGAAAAACCCTAGAAACACTCCTCTTATAGATCTTACCATTTATTATAGTGTAGGCTTTCGCTCGTCGGACGATCTATCGGCTCAGGACTTCGTCTTTGGGTAATTTTCCGTCTATCAGAAAATCCAAATAGGGTTTTGTCCAACTAAGAATTACAGCCAGAACTGCTATAAAGGTGAGTCGGATTTTATCGGATAGTTCTCATCAACTACGATTATGAGGGCACCCTTAAATGCTCTAAACAATCGCCATTCGGTACTTGTTTCCGCACAGAGCCTATCCTTGATAGAGCATCTGCTTCCTCGTTTTCTGCTCGAGGGATGTGTTGTACTTCAAAACCCTCGAATGATTTAGATAATTCATCCACGACAGCGTTGTATGCTGCCATGTGCTTGTTTGCATTACAGATGTCAGATACTTGCTGAGCAACTAAATTCGAGTCTCCGTAACACATGAGTCTTGTTACGCCAATATTGTTAGCCATGCGTATTTCATGCAACAATGCTTCATACTCGATAATATTGTTGGTCCCCATGAAGTGTATTTGTAACACATAGAATAGCTTATCTCCTTGGGGTGATTTGAGCACCACGCCATCCCCCGAGCCCCCTCGTGCTTTTGATCCATCAAAATGAAGGGTCCAAAATTCTAAGTCTAGAGGGCTTGTGTTTTCTGCCGTCTCTGTCCAATCAACAACGAAATCGACAAGTATTTGGGACTTGATTGCTATACGCGGCTTATATTCAATGTCAAAAGCTGCAAGATCTATTCCCCACTTTGCGACACGTCCTATGGCGTCGCGATTATTGATTATATATCGCAAGAGAGCAGTGCTCACCACTGTGATCTTATGCTCTTAAAAATAGTGGCATAGCTTTCTGGAAGCAAATAACACTCCATAGGCTAGCTTTTGATGGTGTGGATACCGTTGTTTTGATTATGTCAGAACCTCACTCAGGTAATAAGTTGGACGTTGCACCTTATACTCGTGGCCCTCTTCCTCACGCTCCACTACTGTTACCACACTTATGACCTTATTGGTCTCTGCAATGTAGAGTAACATATGCTCTTGAGGTTCTGGCGCTGCGAGAACCGGTGAGTTTGAAAGTAGGTCTTTCAAACTTTGTAGGGCAGTATCAGCTTCCTGGGTCTAGAAAAATTTCTCGGTTTTCTTCAAGAGTTTGTATAAAGGTGCGGCTCTTTCGCCGAGCCGGTTGACGAACCGGCTCACTGCTGCAATGCAACCAGTGAGTCGTTGCATGTCCTTCAGGCGAGTCGGCCTGGTGATGTTGAGTATAGCCTTGATTTTGTCCCGGTTCACCTCTATACCTCGCTTAGAGACGATAAAACCTAATAATTTTCTGGCTGGAATTCCAAAGAAACATTTCTTCTGATTTAGCATCATATTGAATTTTTGTAGACTAGCAAATGTTTTCTCCAAGTCGGAAATCAAAGTTCCCTTCTTTTTTAACATAACTGCTATGTCATCTACGTATACATGTATGCTGCGTCCGATTTGATTGTTGAGACAACGTTGCATAGTGCGTTGATATGTTGCTCCTGCATTCTTTAAGCTAAAAGGCATAGTTTTGTAGCAGAAGGTTCCAAAAGGAGTGATGAAATACGTTCTAATTTGATCCGACTCTTTCATCGGTTTTTGGTGATATCCGGAATATGCATCGAGAAAACAGAGTAACTCCAACCATGTCGTCGAGTCGATAACTTGATCGATACTTGGCAAAGGAAACATGCCTTTTTGGGCATGCCTTGTTCAAAGCGGTATAATAAACACACATCCTTAAATCAATAGTGTCCTTTTTAGGAATAGTACAGGATTTGCCACCCAATCTGTATGGATGACCTCTATTATGAATCCGGCTAATTCTAGTCGGGCCAATTCCTTGGCTATTGCTTTGCGCTTGTCATCACCAAACCGTCGTAAGGACTGTTTGACGGGTTTAGCGTCAGGGTACACATTAAAAGAGTGCTCGGCAATTTCCCTAGGTACTTTGGTCATGTCAGAAGGCTGCCATGCGAAGATATCCCTATTAGCTTTGAGGAACTCGACGAGCGCGCTTTCCTATGCGAGGTCTAAGCCTACCCCTATGTTCGTCTTCTTGGAGGGATCATCGTCCTTCAGCGAAGTTTTATTCGTCTATTCCAACGCCTTGAACTGTATGCTTGGCTTCAGCACCTCGTTCTTCATAGCGGGCATCTCGGACGGGTTTATGGTCTTCTTGATCTCCTGGTACTCCTGGGCGTGTAGCGGCTTCGGCAAAGGCAGCAGATCCTTCATCACACTCTCGCGTTTTCCTTGGATTTCCCCGGATGGTGATGATGCCCTTTGGACCTGAAAGTTTTATCATATTATAGATGTAACATGGACAATCCATGAACGCCCAGTAAGACGGACGTCCGAAGATGGTGTGGTAAGCACTTTTGAACGCTACCACCTCAAAAGAGAATGACCCGATCCAGTAATTATCTCGGGTTCCGAATGTCACGTCTAGAGTAATCTCACCCAGAGAATCCGCCTGTCTCTCTGGTACGATGCCATGGAAAGTTACAGTGTTGTAACTCAACTGGTTTTCGTGGATCTTCATGCGGTGGAGCGTCTCGATGTAGATGATGTTAATGCTGCTTCCACCGTCCATGAGTTTTAGAGAACTCATAGCCATCAATAAGAGGATTGACGACCAGGGGATACTTTCCCTGACGATGTGTTTTCCTCGGGTGATCTGAGCGATAAAAGGTGATGGTTACATTCAACCAATCCAGAAATTGTGGAACAGACGGAACCATGGCATTGAGCTCACGGAGAACCGCCTTCTTGGCCTTAGCTGGTTGAGATCCAAGGAAGCAGACATATGCGTCTTTCTTAGTCGGAAAATCCTTCTTTCCGTCCGACTTGGGTTGTGCGGCATCCTCTTCTTCCATGTCGGAATCTTCCTTGGGCTCCTTGCCTTTCTCGGAATTTTTCTTTCCTTTTCGTCGCTTGGATCTGTAGCTTGCGGATTCATCTTTTTTGACGTCGTCATTGAAAAGACACTCGGCATTTGTGTGGATAGATCCTCGGTTACTATCCAAGTGGTGGACGCAAGGATTGTTGGCAATGTCGGCCCAGGTATAGGTTCTTCCGGGTTGCTGTTATCCTCTGCTCTGGATTCGGGAAGTTCCACGGCCTTGACCCAAGCCGCCTCCGCGCCCTCCTCGTCCTCCAGATCCGAACGTTGCGTTAATAGCTGCGTTGTCCGGATCCGGTTTATATTCCGAGGTGTTCTTGCACTTCTGAGATTATTGTTTTGGCTGTTTGGTCGCGTTGGGATTGGCCAGAATATTTAGTAGCTCTTCTGAATCATCATCGGCATCAGCATATTTGCTTGTCGTCTCTATCATTTCTCCCAAATTTGTGACGTGGTCACGCTTCAATCTGTGACGCAAAAGTCCGACTGAAAGTCCTGCGATGAAAGCTTC
The DNA here is from genome assembly GCA_916181665.1 of Avena sativa. Lineage (NCBI taxonomy): Eukaryota > Viridiplantae > Streptophyta > Magnoliopsida > Poales > Poaceae > Avena > Avena sativa. The sequence goes on from OV702296.1 coordinate 229,776,713, forward strand.
TATCGCAGTTTGCTCGTTTACTTCTTCACAGGAGTTCTTCGTGTCAATCCAGTGTCTGAGGTAATCCCGACAAGTTTCTCCGGGTCTTTGTGTGCAACGCTGCAAGTCTCTGACTGTGTAGGGCCTCCTGTATGTTCCCTCGAAGTTTGAAAAGAACGCATTTTGCATATCATACCAGTTATGAATTGAATTCTCTAGCAGTTCATTGAGCCATGATCGAGTCATCTTCCTCAGCATAAGCGGGAGATATCGGACTGTGACCATGCTGTTTCCTCCTTTGGCGATGCAGCAGGCCTGGTTAAAGTCTTGGAGCCAGGTATCTGGTTGAGTCGCGCTGTCGTAGGGCTGGATGTGTTTTGCGATACCAAAGTCAACCGGAAATTTTGTCTGACGGATGCGTGGGCCAAAGCACTTGGGTCCCACATACACGATGCTATTCTGGCGAAACCGTTGGCTAGACGGGCAGACCATTGAGGAAATGGCGCCAGCGCTTTTCGCACTTATTCCCAGCCACGCTCGGAAGCGCATGACGTGAGTGAGGCGCTTCTGGAGCGCAGATGGATTACTGACATCCGGGGCGCGCTGAGCCCGCTTGCCCTCTGGCAGTATGTGCAACTCTAGATACGAGCTCAGGACTTTGAGCTGTCTGCCGGGCCGGACACTCTCCTCTGGCGCTGGACATCGGATGCCTAGTACTCCGCCAAGTCTTGCTACGAAGTCCTCTTTCAGGGATCTATCGCCTCGAGGTCTTGGTAGCTGAACTGGAGTACTTGGGCCCTACCTAGGGTCAAGTTCTTCGTATGGCTGTCCTGTCAGGACGTTGCTGGACGACTGAGCGGCTGGCGAGGCGGGGACTGGCCCACCCCCGCGTTGCCCCCTGTGCAACCAGACGGAGGATACCATGACTCACCTCTTGGTGAGTTGTCCATTTTCGAAGGCAATCTGGCACGAGGTGCTGTCCTGGATCCGATCCATGGTCACACCACCGGATGGAGAAGGTGTGGCTGCAGGATTCGTCTTCCACACCTCGCGCTATGCGCAAGGGGATGTCTTCACTGATCAGGTTGACGGTCTGGTGGATTTGGAAGCAGCGGAACGCTGTCGTCTTAAACATGGGTACTCTTCTTGGTACGATTCGATCCGAGGCTCGCGATTGGGCTACTGCTGGCGTGTCTGGCCTTCGTGCCTTGTTGCCGGCATCCTAGTAGGCATAGGGGTCGAGTTGTATGGGGTGTTGGCTCGATTGAGTCTGTTTCTATAAGTAAATTGAGTTTCCGTGAAAAAAAATTTGTTGTTATAATTGTTGTGTTGTCCCTTATCCCTGAGATCATGTCTAAACTTCCTTTTCTGCAAGTTTCTATTGTTGCCTTGGTTTCTATGTTCACCAAGGTGAAGCTCAGTGTGGTGAGAGCCTTTTCCCTCCTCGTGTGCGAAAAGGTCGACTCGCTAGAAAGAGGCCGATTCGAACGTACTCCTCGTGCAGCCTCCACCTGGAGAGTGCTTTAACAATCGTGCTCATCCCTGAGTCAGAAACCAAGCAACCAAAGCCGCCTTGGTCGTGCCGATCCCACCCCCACCGCAGCCGCTACCCTTGTCGCTGATTCGCCGTCGCCCTCCCTCGTCCTCTGCGGCCACCAGGCTCTGCCCCTATCCTCCCGTGCACCTTCCCTGCGCGCGTACGCGACGGCTCCGCACGGCAGAGCTCGCTCCATTTACCTCGAGCACATCCTGTTCGATGAAATGTCCACCTCGCTTTCTCCAATCACACCCGCAACTACACACATGATACGAACGCGCGCATTGCTTCAGTAGACTCGATAATCAAACTGGTAATTTCTAGCTACATCGTGAATTCACTTTTCCGATTTTGGTGTTGGAACTAACAACGATGCTTTGGACTGCTTTTCGTTGCAGATTGAATAAGTTCAGTTGCTCCTTTATAGTACGGATCATTTTTTTTCTTCTCAATGGTGTGCTGTTGTATGCTCTGAGTGAGGATTTGGTTGCTAGCATACAAGTGAGATGGCGTCTAAGGTGTTTGGTCGAATAAATCTGCGTGCATCTTCCCTGTGCCCTTACAGGTTGGATGACGCGTTCTGCTACGGCCCGTTTAATCGTAGTATGCAGAGGAGGTGGAAGAAGCCAGTGGATTCGGCACGGACCCGTCTGGAGGGCAGGACAAGAGACCATAGGATGGACAAGCTGATGATACAGCTCAGGAACCTGAGGCAGGCTTTGGATTTGCGTGAGGTGATATCTCAGCAGAGGAACGGCTACGCATCCCTCCAGCTCCTTTTGAGGTGGAGGCGTGAGATCGGGTTGAACATCGAGATTGGCGCTTTCCTCAAGAAATATCCCCATATTTTCGAGATCTATGTGCACCCTGTCAGAAGGAACCATTGTTGTAGGATCAGCCGGAAGATGGCTGATTTGGTTGCAGAAGAAGATGCTGTCATCAGGGAAAATGAGTCTGCCATAGTTCGGCGGCTGAAGAAACTTCTCATGATGTCTATGAACGGATCTCTGAATATGCATGCGATATGGCTTGTCAGGAAGGAACTTGGTCTGCCTGATGACTACAGGTGTTCTATGCTGCCAAACCACCAATCTGATTTTTCTCTTGAAACCCCTGATACTTTGACATTGATCTCTAGGGATGAGAATCTAGCTGTAGCCAATGTCGAGAAATGGAGGCAGAAGGAGTATACAGAAAAATGGTTAGCAGAATATGAGACAAAATATGCTTTTCCAATCAACTTCCCTACTGGATTTAAGATAGAGAAAGGATTTAGGGAAAAACTTAAGAATTGGCAGAGGCTTCCCTATACCAAACCTTATGAGGAAAATGATTTGCATCCAATCAGCAATGTCGAGCGTCTTGAGAAACGTATTGTTGGTATTCTTCATGAACTTTTGAGCTCAACAGTAGAAAAAATGATACCGCTTGAGAGGCTGGCACACTTCAGGAGACCTTTCTCTATGGAGGTAAACATGCGGGAACTTCTTCTTAAGCACCCTGGCATTTTCTACATTTCGACCAAAGGAAGCACACAAACAGTGCTTCTTAGGGAGAGTTACAATAAAGGATGTCTGGTTGAGCCTAACCCTGTTTATAGTGTGCGAAGGAAAATGCTAGATCTCATATTGTCTGGATGTCGTAACATTGGTGAAACTGAAAATGCAACTTGGATCGTTGAGAACGACAACCAAAGAAGCAGTCATGGGTTACATAATCACACATGCCCGGTGGATAGCATGAATTCCATGTTGCAGTTTGAAAATGACTCCTGTGGAGAAGAGATATTTTCTTGCGACTCACAAGAAAGTAAGATTCAATGAAGCTATGCAGTAACAGGACAAGGTCGTCTCTGAAGTACATGTGGTGAAATTGGGCTTCCTAAATTCTGTACCAAAATTACTCCATCAGGTTTTTCTTCTTGTGTCTGCAACTCTGCATTATGGTGTATGGATCATATTCGTATGCATGCCTTTCCTAGGAGAATGCAGTTTTTCTACTTAAGTTTCTTTCTTTGAGACTATTTACGGAAGCTTATTAGTGGCAGAAAATCACATTAGCTGGACTACTTAAATTCGTTGTAGAGTTTTGTTTTGAAACCAAGGAAAAGGCATGATCTGCAGATGTCATGATAGATGTTAAAAAATGCAAACCATACTGTTCCTTCCTTTATCCCTCATTTCTCCACCTATTAGACTGGCCTTACAGCGAATGATCACTCTTTTGGCAGCTGCTCAGGAACATTTTGTAACCTGTACAAAATATCGCATCTTGAGAAATTGAACAGGGGCAACTTCCACTGAGAAGCTAGCCCCTGCGGGCAGTCCATTGCCGCATTGCACTGCAATAGAGCTCACTTCTTCAGACTGATGTTGGATATCTGCCTGGCTGCAAATTTATCGCACATGTGGTGAACGTTTGCTTCTTTCACTGTCTAGCAGCAGGTTCCGACTAGGCTTGGGCTAACAGAACCGGCACTTCTGTTGATGTACTTCGCGCATCATAGCGTCTCTTGTGTCATAATAGTAGTGTCTTTCTTTCCTCTTGAAGAAGAGACATTTCTGTAAATACTAACAGGCTGAATGCCAGAATATGCATACCACTTTAGCACTTGTCATCTTGCTGTGATCGATACTGCTGTTGTTATGGTCGGGCTCCAGTATACACGAAAGAGGCCCAATTAGGGGCTTAGCCCAAGTTATCTAGGGTTTAGAGGAGCTGCCCTCCTATATAAACGCATGTACCCCTTTGATTATAATCAGACAATAAACATATTCTGTTGTCGTCTCCCTTAGGAGACGGGAGCCCCAAACCCTAGCCGCCGCCTCCTTCCTCTCGCAGCGACGGCGCCCAGCCGCCGGCGTCTGCGCCTCCAGCCTCTCCGCCCTCACTTCCACCCCTATAATCTACGTCCGAGATCTGGTAGAACCGTAGCCTCTACCAATTTGGTATCAGATTGCTCTGGTTCGATGAGTTCTTCCGGCCTCCCCACCACCGCTGCCGCCTCCACCGGCGCGGCCACCGCCACCTCGCAGCAGACGCCGCCGCCGGCCACCTCGGGCGCCGCAGCCTTGGCAGCCGACGCGGCCACCGTCCTCTCTCCGACGGAGATGTCGTCGGCAATCCGCGACCTTACCCTGGCGCTCTCGAACCTACGGACCTTCCTCCAGGCTCCCTACGCGGCCACCGCCCCCGCCGGCGGCGCCCCTCGCACCAACACCACCGTCCACCGCCGCGCCCCAGGGAATCCCGATCACCCAGATCAGGTTCCCGTCGTCGCCGTCCCCGCTGCCAACGAGCCCTTCTCCATCAACTGCGTCGGCATCGACCTGGGCTGCTACGACTTCATCCTCGGCGTCGATTTCCTGTCCATACTAGGCCCCATCCTTTGGGACCTCGACGTACTGTCCCTCATCTTCTGGCGCGCGGGGGGCCGTTGCGTTCAGTGGACAGGCATCGGCGGCTCCAGCGCCGTGACCCCGCAGCTTCAGTTGATGGCGGCCGCACTTGACGAGGCGCATCCGCTCCTGGCCGACCTCCTGGAGCAGCACAGCGACATCTTCGACGGGCCACAGGGCCTCCCACCCGCACAGCCCTATGACCACCTGCTGCCAGACACGGCGCCTGTCGCAGTGCGCCCGTACCAGTACCCCCAGCTGCAGAAGGACGAGCTCGAGCGCCAGGTGGCGGTCATGCTCGCGCAAGGCATCATCCGGATTTCGACATCGCCGTTCTCCGCCCCGGTGCTCCTTGTGCGCAAGCCCGACGGCACATGGCGCTTCTGCATCGACTACCGCGCCCTCAACGCCATGACGTCCAAGGACAAGTTCCCCATCCCCGTCGTGGATGAGCTCTTGGACGAGCTACACGGGGCGCGCTTCTTCACCAAGCTCGACCTGCGCTCGGGCTATCATCAGGTGCGCATGCACCCGGACGACATCGAGAAGACGGCGTTCCGTACTCACCATGGCCACTTCGAGTTCCTAGTGATGCCGTTTGGCCTCTCCAACGCACCGGCAACCTTCCAGGCCCTGATGAACGACGTGCTCAGCCCATACTTGCGCCGTTTTGTGCTTGTTTTCTTTGATGACATTCTTATCTACAGTTCATCTTGGGCAGAGCACATGCAGCACGTGGCCATCATCTTCAACGAGCTTCGAGCGCATCGTCTCCACCTCAAGCGCTCGAAGTGCTCGTTCGGCACGACCTCCGTCGCGTACCTAGGGCACGCCATCTCGGCGGAAGGTATCGCGATGGACGCAGACAAGGTCGCCGCCGTCGCCGCGTGGCCGATCCCGCGGTCCCCATGGGCTCTCCGCGGCTTCTTGGGCCTCGCCGGCTACTACCGGAAGTACATCCGGGACTTCGGCCTCATCGCCACGCCACTGACGCGCCTCCTTCGCCGCGACGCCTTCTCCTAGGACGAGGAGGCGACTACGGCGTTCGAAGCTCTCCAGCGGGCGCTCACGACGGGACCCGTCCTCCAGATGCCGGACTTTGACATGCCGTTCGTGGTGGACTGCGACGCCTCCGGCATCGGTTTCGGCGCCGTCCTCCACCAGGGCGAAGGGCCGCTGGCCTTCTTCAGCCGCCCCTTCACCGCTCGCCATCACAAGCTCGCGGCATACGAACGCGAGCTTATCGGGCTGGTCCAGGCAGTGCGCCACTGGCGACCTTACCTTTGGGGCCGGTCGTTCCGTGTGCGTACGGACCACTACAGCCTCAAGTTCTTGCTGGACCAGCGCCTCTCCACCGTCCCGCAGCACCAGTGGATCAGCAAGCTCTTCGGCTTCGACTTCACCGTCGAGTACCGTCCCGGCCGTCTCAACACGGTCGCCGACGCCTTGTCCCGCCGCGACACTGAGGATGTCACAGACGACGTTGCCACGGCGGCCGCCGTCCTGTGCATCCGCTCCGGGCCGTCCTTCGCCTTCATCGACGACATTCGCCGGGCAACTTCTACTGCCGCGGACGCACAGGCGCTCCGCGGGCGCCTTGACACCGGCGAGCTGGGGGCGCCCTGGCGCCTGGACGATGGGCTGCTTATACACGGGCGCCGCCTCTTCGTGCCCGAGCACGGTGACCTGCGCCACCAGGTCTTGTCCTTGGCACACTCTGCAGGACACGAGGGCGTGCAGAAGACCCTCCATCGCCTCCGTGCTGATTTCTACATTCCCGGTGATGGTGCGCTGGTCCGTGACTGGGTGCGGTCATGCGTGACATGCCAGCGGAACAAGACGGAGACACTGCGACCCGCGGGTCTGCTACAGCCGCTGGACGTACCCTCCCAGGTGTGGGCAGATATCTCCATGGACTTCATCGAGGGCCTACCCAAGGTGGGCGGCAAATCCGTCATCCTCACGGTGGTTGACCGCTTCTCCAAGTACGCGCACTTCATCGCCCTCGGTCACCCCTATACAGCCGCATCCGTGGCGCGGGCCTTCTTCGACGGCATCATCCGCCTCCACGGGTTTCCTTCGTCCATCGTCAGCGACCGTGATCCTGTGTTCACGGGTCACGTGTGGCGGGATCTCTTTAGGCTGGCGGGCGTGAAGCTCCGCATGAGCACCGCGTTTCACCCTCAGACGGACGGCCAGTCCGAGGTGGTCAACAAGGTGATCGCCATGTATTTGCGCTGTGTTACGGGTGATCATCCACGAGCTTGGGTAGACTGGTTGGCATGGGCGGAGTACTGCTACAACACCTCCTATCACTCCGCCCTGCATGCCACGCCTTTTGAGGTAGTCTACGGGCGCCCACCTCCGGCGATGCTTCCTTTTGAGCCTGGCACGGCTCGGTCCGAGACGGCGGGCGACTTCCTCCGCACCCGCGACGAGATCCTGACTGAGGCGCGCCAGCGTCTTCTCCAAGCACAACAGCTGGCTAGGAAGTACTATGATGCTCATCATCGAGAGGCGGAGTTCGCGGTGGACGATTGGGTGTGGCTGCGCCTCCTTCACAGGACCACGCAGTCCCTGGACCCGCGCTCCAAGCGCAAATTGGGACCCCGCTACGCCGGTCCCTTTCGTGTGCTGGAGCGTGTTGGCACACTCGCATACCGCCTTGAGCTGCCAGCTGGGTCTCGCCTCCACGACGTCTTCCATGTTGGCTTACTGAAGGCCTACCGCGGGGACCCTCCTGCAGCGCCACCGGCCCTTCCTCCTACTTCGGATGGCCGACTTCTGCCGGCTCCTGCGAAGGTGACGAAGGTGATGCAGGCACAGCAGCGTCGCGGCGTGTGGCATGTCTTGGTGCAGTGGGCTGGCCTGCCCGAGGAGGAAGCAACTTGGGAGCAGCTTGACGATTTCCGCCAGCAGTTTCCAGATGTTCAGCTCGAGGACGAGCTGTTTGAGAAGGCGGGGAGAGATGTTATGGTCGGGCTCCAGTATACACGAAAGAGGCCCAATTAGGGGCTTAGCCCAAGTTATCTAGGGTTTAGAGGAGCTGCCCTCCTATATAAACGCATGTACCCCTTTGATTATAATCAGACAATAAACATATTCTGTTGTCGTCTCCCTCAGGAGACGGGAGCCCCAAACCCTAGCTGCCGCCTCCTCCCTCTCGCAGCGATGGCGCCCAGCCGCCGGCGTCTGCGCCTCCAGCCTCTCCGCCCTCACTTCCACCCCTATAATCTACGTCCGAGATCTGGTAGAACCGTAGCCTCTACCAGCTGTCTATCTTTTTCGTACTCTTGCTACTCGTAGTCCACTAATTTTTTATATGTATCCCATGACTTTGATCAATAATATATCTTGCGTCTGTGAACACTGTTCACTAGCATATGTTCTCTTTTCGTTTTCAGCATTCTTAATTAGGATATGTTCTCATATAACTTCTGACGTGCTTCGGCTGGTTTTTTTGTTGCTGGTACAGATTATATTTAATATTTATGCAACCCATTGATTGATTTTTTTTCATTTATTAGTGGCCTATTCATCAATACTGATTACTAGTAGTACAATCTCATTTAATTTTGTATGTACTATTCGGTCGTTTCTTTTTACTGCTGGTGCAAAGTATACACAACCCATTGGTTGCTCATCTTTTAATTAGTATAAATTAGACTAGCTTTTTTTTTCAAAAAGGGGGACATGCCCCGGTCTCTGCATCAATCGATGCATACGACCTTTATTTCATTATTTGAAGCAAAGTATTACACCTTATTACAATCAAGGATCACTCAAAGTTATAAATTAGACTAGCTTATTTCAATTTATTTGTAGCACATAAAGATTTTGTACTATGTCAGTTCAAAGACATGACAATTTGGTCATAAGCAAAAGAACTCAACGTACTAGTAAAAATTGTAATCTTACTAGGTATGTATATTCTGTTACAGCTAACCTATTGAACATTGATATTATTCCACGTGAACCATTTTGTGTTTGTGTCTCAAGTTTACATATGTTTGATTGCACGCTTTCTAAAACATTGCATGTTTCTGAACAGAGCAAGTAACAGAGAGGTAAGGGCCAATGCATCCTCAAAATTCAATTTCTCAGAGGTCACCAAGGAGAGAGTACCCTTACCTAAATATTTAAATATTTAGTTGACATTGTCAAAGTTCTGCACCCAGAGGGTTGGTGAGCAAGGACAAAGGGTTAAAAAAATTAAGGGCGCCATCTGGCTGGACAGTGACCAATCTCACCGGAAAGCAATGTTTCAAGATTATGGAAATGTCACAATCAAGTGTCCTCGTCACTCATCAGGCTGTATGTTCATTGACGACTCTTGAACTCAGACACATAAACTATTATGTTGGACAAGATGCATCTCTCACCTTGTGGACTTTTAATCCCTTTTAGGTAATAAAGTCCAACTAGTAGTCATTCTACCCTCCAGGATATTATTTTTACAAAGTCTCAAGCTCCATGCAGACAAGAAGTATCCAACCATTACCAGTGGATTTGACTAAAACCACGAGGAGCATCTGGAACTTCATCGCCTGCGTAGTCATGCTCATCGTGGACCTGCAGCTGAGATAATTTCGGAAACCATGGCCACGCCCTTCCTCTCCACTCTGCTTCTATCTTTGCTTGCTATACCAACCATGGGTGCTGGTGGCATGACATCTAGGGGCGATGTCCTTGCGCTGAAATCCTCCCTCGCCGTTGAGGAGTATGAGACCAGCATCCTGCGATCACAGGACGGTACGTTCTCTTGTGGCTTGCACAGCATCTACACCGGTGCCTTCACCTTCTCCATATGGTACTCTGACTCACTCAACAAAACTGTCGTCTGGAGTGCGAACCGTGGACGCCCTGTGAGTTCCAGGAGATCAGTTGTTACCCTGCGCAAGGATGGTGTCATGGTCCTCACAGACTACGATGCTGCGGTTGTGTGGCAAACTGAGCCCAACATCCCAAATGTCCAGTACGCTCAGCTTCTTGACACTGGAAACCTCGTCCTGAAGAACACGAGCGGCGCCGTTGTTTGGCAGAGCTTTGATTCACCGACAGACACCTTCCTCCCTACCCAGCGGATTTCTGCCACGGCAAAGATAGTCTCTTCCACCCAGCTGCATGTTCCTGGTCACTACACTTTCCGTTTTAGTGACCAGTCCATCTTGTCTCTGATGTACGATGACACTAATGTTTCTGACATATACTGGCCTGATCCTGATTACCAGTACTATGAGAATAACAGGAACCTCTATAATAGTACTAGGATGGGGAGCCTTGATAATTCTGGGGAAATTTCTGCTAGTGATTTTGCTTGGCACCGGCCTCTTGCTGCTTCTGATAAAGGTTATGGGATCAAGAGAAGACTTACCCTTGATTATGATGGTAATCTTAGGTTGTACAGCTTGAGCAATGGATCAGATTCAAACAGGAAGTGGACAGTTTCATGGTTGGCTGTGTCTCAGCCATGCATGATTCATGGCCTCTGTGGTCCATATGGGATCTGCCACTACTCCCCTGCACCAACATGTTCTTGCCCACCAGGTTATGCAATGATGAATCCTGGCAACTGGACACAGGGTTGCAAGCCTATAGTAGATACCATCGGATGCAGGGACGGTGACCACAATGTGAAATTCTTGCGGCTTCCAGACACGGATTTTTGGGGATCTGATCAGCAGCGAATCAACCAAGTGTCTTGGCAGCATTGTAGGAACGTATGCTTGAGTGATTGCACCTGCAAGGGTTTTCAATACCAAGAAGGAAACGGCACATGCTATCCAAAGAATTTTCTTTTCAATGGAAGGAGTTTTCCAACACCCACCGTGCGCACAATGTACATCAAACTCCCTGCAGGTGTCAATGTTACAAATAGCCTGGTTCCACAGTCCAATGTGCTCAACAAGGAAAAACATCATCTTCAATGTGGCCATGTGAGCAAAACAACCAGAGAACCAGTGCCAGACGTCGTGCGTGAAGATTCCAGGGATGAACCAAAATGGTTCTACTTCTATGGGTTCATTGCTGCATTTTTTGTCATTGAGGTTTTCTTCTTCACATTTGCATGGTTCTTCGTTCTACGGAGAGAGTTCAGGTCGTCGCAACAATTGGCGGCCGAGGAAGGCTACAGGGTGATGACTAGCCATTTCCGGATGTACAGTTACAGAGAGCTGGCAAAGGCAACTGAAAAGTTCAAACATGAGCTTGGATGGGGAGGTTCAGGTATTTCCTACAAGGGAACCTTGGACGATGCACGGGAGGTGGTCGTAAAAAGGCTGGACAATGTAACACGGAACAAGGCAGAGTTCCAGGATGAGTTGCATGTTATTGCAAGGATCAACCATATGAATCTGACTAGAATATGGGGATTTTGCTCAGATAGATCCCATAGGATGTTGGTCTTGGAGTATGTTGAGAACGGTTCATTGGCTAACGTACTGTTCAGCAACAAAATGTTGCTGGAGTGGAATAAGAGATTTAACATTGCTTTAGGTGTTGCAAAGGGGCTGGCCTATCTTCACCATGAGTGTTTAGAGTGGGTCATCCACTGCAATCTGAAGCCGGAGAACATTCTGCTGGATCAGGATCTAGAACCTAAGATCACTGACTTTGGGTTCGCAAAGCTTCTCAGCAGATCTGGGTCTAACAAGAATGTATCGCGGGCACGAGGAACCTTGGGTTACATTGCTCCGGAGTGGGTCACCGGTTTACCAATAACAGCGAAGGTTGACGTGTACAGCTATGGAGTCGTGCTCCTTGAACTAGTGTCAGGAACAAGAATTCTCGACTTTGTTGTGGGTTTGGAGGAGGATGTCCATGTGGTGCTCAAGAAGTTTGTTAAGATGCTTTCATACAGGTTGGACGGGGAGGAACCATTGTGGTTAGCAGAGTTTGTAGATTTCAGACTGGATGGCGATTTCAACTACCTTCAAGCGAAAGAACTGATCAAGATAGCTGTTTCATGCCTGAATGAGGACAGGAAGAGAAGGCCAACAATGGAATCAGTGGTGGAGAGCCTCCTTTCGGTTGAATTAGCTGATGAAAACTAGTGAAGCAATTGTATTCGAATGAAGTTTCCTTTTCAGCTTGAAGATAGTACTGCATTGATTTGTAAGCATCATGGTACAATGATACAGTTGTATACTTGTGTATAGATATTCTATGTTTTGTAGTAATTGAGTAATAGTAACGTATGCACTAGTTGTTCCTGTATATATTCAGTCCCTTTAGTAGTTATGAGAACATAATTTGAATCTGGCAACGGTGAAGCAAATCAGGTTGGCATTTGTCATGTCTGTGCAAGCCTGTTCATTTGATAAATGCTTGCCAAAATGTTCACTGAATTTACTTTATTTAAGTGTTCCTTTCCCCATACTATTGTGTTCTATGATACACTGCATCAAAGTTTTTTTTTTAATCTGGAAACTCAAGGAAATGCAGCAGGGGTGCATCCAGGTATCCTGATCCAGTTGACAGCCCAAGTGATGCCCAAATCAGCTATCATACCACTGAAGAACCAATAGATTCAAGCAAGCAGAACAAACTCAAGTGCAGCTCGACTAACATTTACAACAGGTAAACTTCAGAAACCTTTTGCACAGTCTGCATAAATTTCTGCTATGCATTAACGAAGGTATACTTTGCTGGTTCTAATCCCTAACAGAAGGGCATGACCTAAGGTTGCATATATACATATACAAACACGGACGCAGTTCTGTATATAGATTGAATCAAACATCTGGATACTGATGAGTTCTGGAGTCGTCATCTGCTGAGATGAGCATCTGCACTACATTCTTCATGCCAGGCCTTTTGTTTCTATCTTCCTCTAGACATGAGACAGCCAATTGGGCAACCATCTTAGCTTGCACATGGTTAAATTCGCCATCCAACCGTTCATCCACAAAGTCCATAACCCATCCCGCATCACCGAGCTTCGATCTGTCAGCGATCATCTTAACCACTGTTCTCACGTCAGTTTCCAGCCCCTGTGCTCCATCCACCACCCAATCTGAAACCCTCCTCCCTTTCATCAGTCCCAGGAGCACCACACTGTAGCTATACACGTCGACCTTCTCAGTGATCGGGAGGCTGGAGACCCACACAGGCGCCATGTACCCCCTTGTTCCACGAATTCTTGACTTTGTTGTGGGTTTGGAGGAGGATGTCCATGTGGTTCTCAAGAAGTTTGTTAAGATGCTTTCATACAGGTTGGACAGGGAGGAACCATTGTGGTTAGCAGATTTTTTTAGATTTCAGACTGGAACCATCTTCAATGTGACCGTGTGAGCAAAACAACCAGAGAACCAGTGCCAGACGTCGTGGGTGAAGATTCCAGGGATGAACCAAAATGGTTCTACTTCTATGGGTTCATTGCTGCATTTTGTCATTGAGGTTTTCTTCTTCACTGCATCTTTTTCTCTAAGAAGCATTTCAACTATTTCCCTCCGATTTTGTGCTTAACTTGGCCATTTCAACTTCAAGAATATAGAAGAAGGGAAGGCCTATAATCCAGTCATGTATAGCAGATCAATGGAACCCATGGAGTTAACTGCTTCACTCGCATGCTCGGATTGATTGCAAAATATGGCATTAGCTGATATAGTGTATATATCTTCCCTAATAAGATAAGATAATTTTTCAACTAACTGCAAAAAGAATCGTACTTGCATGGTTGCAGAGATAATAATATGTCAGATTGGAGAAAGATAGAACTGCAATTTGTAGCACAAGAAACATGCAGAACTTCAAGATTTCTGTTAACGACTTCCGGGTCATATGAATAGATCAAGTGTCACTTCTGCCTTCAGATACACACAAGGTGAATTTCCTTTTTATCCTCTATCTTGGTATTGGCTACTGATACTGATAATCAAAAAGGCATGATCTAACATGAAAACAGCTCGTAAAGACTCTACCAAAAAGTCATGATCTAATATGAACTCAGACACGTAGGATATTGTGTTGGACAAGATGCATCTCTCACCTTTTGGACTTTTAATCCCTTTTAGGTAATAAAAGTCCAACTAGTACCCATTCTACTCTCAAGCTCCATGCGGACAAGAAGTATTCAACCATTACCAGTGGATTTGACTAAAACCACGAGGAGCATATGGAACTTCATCGTCTGCCTAGTCATGCTCATCGTGGTCCTGCAGCTGAGATAATTTCTGCAACTATGGCCACTCCCTTCCTCTCCACTCTGAGCCTATCTTTGCTTGCTCTACCAACCATGGGTTCTGGTGGCACGGCAGCGGGGCAAGGTCCTTGCGCTGGAATCCTCCCTTGCCGTTGTACACTTTTTTTTTTGAGAGAGAGAGAGATCGCCGTTGTACACTTGTGTATAGGTATTCTATGTTTTGTACTCCCTCCGTCTTAAAATAGATGTCGCGGGTTTTTCAAAATTTGGATGAATCTATATACTAAATAGTATCTAGATTCATCCAAATTTTAACAAATCTGCGACATCTATTTTGAAACGGAGGGAGTAGTAATTGAGTAATAGTAACGCATGCACTAGTTTGTTCCTGTATATATTCAGTCTTTTTTTTTGTGAAATTATTCAGGCCCTTTAGTAGTTATGAGAACATATTGTAAATCTGACAATGGTGAAGCAAATCAGGTTGGCAAGCTTGTTGTATCATTTGATAACTGCTTGTCAAAATGTTTACTGAATTTACTTTATTTATTAAGTGTTCCTTTCCCCTTACTATTGTGTTCTATGATACTCTGCATCCGAGGGTTTTTTTAATCTGGAAACACAAGGAAATGATCCAGTTGACAGTCCAAGTGATGCCCAAATCAGCTGTCATACCACTGAAGAACCAATAGATTCCCAGCAAGCAGAACAAACCCAAGTGCAGCTCGACTAACATTTACAACAGGTAAACTTCAGAAACCTTTTACACAGTCTGCATAAATTTCTGCTATGCATTAACAAAGGTATACTTTGCTGGTTCTAATCTCTAACAGAAGGGCATGATCTAAGGTTGTATATATACATACATACAAACACGGTTGCAGTTCGACTGAATCAAACATCTGGATACCGATGACCTCTGGAGTCGTCATCTGCTGAGATGAGCATCTGCACTACATTCTTCATACCAGGCCTTTTGTTTCTATCTTCCTCTAGACATGAGACAGCCAATTGGGCAACCATCTTAGCTTGCACATGATTAAATTCGCCATCCAACCGTTCATCCACCAGGTCCAAAACCCATCCTGCATCGCCGAGCTTTGGTCTGTCAGCGATCATCTTAACCACGGCTCTCACGTCAGTTTCCAGCCCTTGTGCTCCATCCACCACCCAATCTGAAACCCTCCTCCCTTTCATCAGTTCCAGGAGGACCACACCGTAGCTGTACACGTCGACCTTCTCGGTGATCGGGAGGCTGGAGACCCACTCGGGCGCCATGTACCCCCTTGTTCCACGGATCCGCGACAAGCCCGAGTCGGAACCGTCTCTGTTGAGCAGCTTAGCCAGCCCGAAGTCGGTGATCTTGGGCTCCATTTCATCGTCTAGCAGTATGTTCTCTGGCTTCATGTCGCAGTGGATGATCCACTCGAGGCACTCGTTATGAAGATATGCCAACCCTTTCGCCACGCCGAGGGCGATATTGAACCTCTGCTTCCATCCTAGGAGCTTGCCAGAACTTTGGAAGAGCACGTTCGCTAGCGACCCGTTGTCGACATACTCGTAGACCAGAATCCGGTGCGCGCCTTCTGAGCAGAACCCCCACATCCTTACCAAATTCATATGGTAAATCCTGCCGATCGCGCTCAGCTCGGCCTGGAACACTTCCTCGCTCTGGCTCACGTCCTGCAGCACCTTCACGGCCACCGCCCTGTCGTCGTCCAGGACCCCCTTGTACACGATGCCCGAACCACCTTGGCCGATCTCGGTGCGGAACTTCCTGGTCGCCCTCTCCAGCTCCGAGTAGCTGTATGCCCGGAAATGGCTGGTGATCATCCTGTACCCTTCCTCCACAGCCAGCAGCTCAGATGGTCTGAAGAGAATTCCTTTCTTGGAGAAGAGCCAGCACCCAAAGGCTATCACAAACACCTCGATCACGAAGAATGCAGACAAGAAACCGTAGAAGTAGAACCATAGCGACTTGCCCTGACTGCTGCTCGTCCTGGCTGTACTGGAGACGTTGAGCAAGAACTCCGGCTGTAGGCCTTCGCCTTCGCATCCGGGAATGTCCTCCTCGGTGGCAAGGCCACCCGTGCCATCGGTCTGCCACTGATGGACGCGCACCTCCGGGACATCGAAATCGGCGGGGACCTTGAGGTACGCCGTGCCGGGCAGGCCGGGGAACGTCCTGCCGTTGAACATGAGGCTCTTGGGGTAGCACTCCCCTTTCCCCTGCTTGTACTGGAACACGACGCACGACGGCTCGTCGACGCACTGCGCCCGACAGGCGTCCAGCGACAGGAACTCGCTGTTGTTGAGGTCGAAGCCCCAGAAGTCGGTGTGCGGAAGCTCCACGAACTTCACCTGGTCGCCGGTGGAGTTTCTGAACGTCGGCCGGCACCCTCTGCTCCAGTCGCTCCGGTCGGCGCGCTCGTGCCCGGGGGCGCACACGCAGGACGGCGAAGGCGTGTAGACGCACAGCGCGTTGGCTCCGCACACCCCGTGGATGGTGCAGGGGTTAGGGAATGCCATCCAGGACACCGTCCATGTCTCCCCGCGGCTGGTGTCCAGGCTGTACATCCTGAGGTTGCCGTCGGTGTCCAGCGTGAGCCTCCTCCTGACTCCGGCGACGCCCAGATCGGCGGCGTCGAAGGTGGCGTTGTCGCTGGCCAGGAAATGGCCCGAGGAATCGAAGTCGGCCTGGCGGCTGAAATTGTAGATCTTGCGGCTGTTCTGCCAGTAGCTGAAGTAGGGGTTGGGCCAGTAGATGCTGGACACCTCGCCGCCGTCGTCGTACACCAGCGAGAGCATGGCGTAGTCGCTGAACCGGAACCCGTAGTGCCCCGCGTCGAGGAGCCTGCCTGAGGAGACAAGGCCGTTCAGGTTGACGCTCTGTGCGGGGAGCAGGGTGTCCGTGGGGTGGTCGAAGCTCTGCCACAGGACGCGTTCCCGGTCGTCCTCGACCGCGAGGTTGCCGGTGTCCCGGAGCCTCGCCCGCGCGGCGCCGTCGCCGGCGGTGGAGTTCCAGACGACCTCGCCATCGTAGTCGGTGAGGACGAGCGCGCCACGGCGGCTGTCGAGCGCGAGGCGGGAGCCCTGGCTGTGCACGACTCGGCGCGCGGTGGGGCTGGCGGCGGCGGTCCAGACGACGGCGCGATCGGCGGAGCGCGCGAACCAGACGGAGAAGGTGAAGACGGTTGGGGAGACGGCATAGAAGCCGCAGGCGAACACGCCGTTCGGGGAGACGAGCACGTCGGACGCGTGGTCCTCGACGGCGATCGAGGCGCCGCGCGGCAGGCTGTCGCGCTCGCGCTGCGCCCCCGCCCGCCCGACGCGCGAGAGCGCGAGGACGATGAGTACAAGAAGCAGAGTACGGCCGCTACCTGCGGTCATGGCCGTACGGGGCTGAGCTTGAATGCTTCGATCCGCGATGATTGATGAGGCCGTGACAAAAGAAATCGGTAGTGACGTGCTCAGTGCTCTCGCTGCCTGCCACTACGAAAATAATCGTTTAGCTGGGCCAGATCTAACATGGAAAGAGAGTTGGTCGGCCGCACGTAGTCAAGATCGACGCCGGTCGCCGGAGTTCGCAATATTTTATACACTGGCACTAGGGCAAAGGACCCTGGAGTCACCATGAATTCCACGCGCGCATGTGCAAGCAAATCATTCTCAGTCTCATGACACATCGCGAAGTCTAGATCCTAGTTGATGGTTAACGTGGAAAGAGAAGACATCTTTGAAAATTCCACATTGGATTAGTATGCTACCTTTACGAGTCCTCGTTCGTAAGAGGTACAGTGGGAGGGGGACAGTCCGCATACGAGTAACGCTATACCTACTGACTAACTTTTACAGAAACGGACTTGCGGAATTACGTGGAATCACCTCGTGCATTCACAACCCGAAAATCATGAAAAAAAAATCAACCAACCCCGCTGTTAGCATGTCCGTCCGTAAGGGTTTTCCGTAAGCAATATAGCGGATGACAATTAAGAAAGGAAATGCCGCGAGAGTAGCTAAAAGGGGACACCAAAATTTTGTAAAAATGTTTTTTGATCATTTGGAGCTAGATTGTCAAAATTTCATACTCCACATTTGTGTTTTCAATGGGGAGCTAACTCGCGTCCACCATCCAATTAGCACCAAGCGGACAATTCCAACAAGCTACGGGACAAAAACATTGCAACATTGCCTGGTCCCCTTCTTCTTTCCCATCTCCAGCTATGATACCGTCCCCAATCGTCCACCTCCTCTAACCTAACCATCCGCCCCCCGTCGACAGTGGCCGACGCGCTCCCATGGTGCATCGCCGCTAGCCTGCCACACATTGCGCCAAGCACCTCCACCGCTAGAGCACCGCTCCACTCGGTCGGCCATCGGAGAACCACTATATGATTTGTTGCCAATAGGTGCGGGGCTGTCGCAATTAGTATCTAGGCTGTTCTTCTGGTTGAAAATCCACAGAAAATTCCAGTATAGCCCAAATTTACTCCTCATCGATCCGGTGTGTATCCTTTTGATCGGATTGTAAAACCTTGGCCATGTGTGTTGATTCATTCATAAATCTGACACATAACACTATGGTGTACTATGGTTAGGTCATTTGATAACGGAGACACCACGACGAAAGGGAGTAGTGACCTCTGCTCGAGTGGTGGGCCTCGTTTGCCAGGATCATGGCCTGCTAAGTTGGCACCAAAAGCTCGATCGATCCCTTTTCCTTTTGGTGCTTCGCTCCATCAAAGTGATAACACCAAGGTGTGCCACCATATTCAGGTCCATGGTGAAGAGGTTTTTTTTGCGGGTAATGGTGAAAAGGATATTGCTCATGAGCGTGTCCCTACACGAGTCTAGTCATTTTTTTAGATCTAAAGGGACTCTGTCCCTGTTCCATTAACGAGAATGAAATAAACCAGTTCCAAGTAACAACAAAAGCATTAAAAACGATAGTAAAGGAGCCTAGCGCTCAGAAGCTAAACTAGAAAGTTTCAACTCAGCTCAAACCACAGCTGACAGACTACAACTCCAGAGAACACAAACTGGATAAACCTGGAGCGGACAAAGGACTAGACTAATACACCACATGGATATTGTCCTCCTCATCAGGGTGATTGTAACGTCCCAAAAATATAAAACAATGATCTATCAAACCTAATCACTAAAATTAGGGTTAACAAAAACTTTGATTAATGGTTTAAAGAGGAAAATAACATCATATAAAACATTTCCATGCAGAAACAAATCAAGAGAAAGTCAAAAACAAATCAAACAAAGCAAATGGTCATTTTTGCCAATCTTGCTCACTAGGTCACTTTGAGTGTTTATATTCCAAGATTGCAAACAAAAACTTTCCCAATCCTTTTCACCCCTTGCTAGAACAAGTAAAATTGAATCAAAGCTCACCTTTCAAACTTACAGAAACATTTGGCAACCTCATTCAAATCGCAATTCAAAATTGAATCTTTATCATATGTGAAGATCACCCATTTTCAAAACTCAACCAAACCAGTGCCCTTTGACTAATCCAACTAACCAGACACTCCTAGTATGTGCCTAGCAAACCCACCAAGTTTGAATCCAAAATTCAAATTCAAAGTTCTTGCGGCCATTTTATCAAACACCTTGCAGATACAAATCAAACAAACATCTAATACTATTTGTAGCAGTAAATTTGGCCAACCTTGTTCCCTCTCTGGTTGCAACAAGCATTTAGTAGATCATCTAGCTTAGTTATTAACCTCTAGCTCACTGTAAACCAGACCATGCCATTAATGGCAAGTATGCCGAGCCTCACCTTGCCACCCCATTATCGACAGCAAGCTAGGAGCAACACCAAGCCTAGAAAGCATGTCTAGCAGGCACCCCACCGTCCACCGCCACTCCCTGTCCCAAGCACTGCCAGCCCCTAGACCACACGACAAGACCATGCCAAACTTCTCTGCGTGCGAGCCGAGAGCGCGCCAGTGCGCCACCTGCGACCAACACGCACAGACCGCACGCCTCCCTCGCCGCGTGCGTGCGTGATCACCACCGCCCCCGCCGCCGACCCTCGCCTGAGCCCCGGTGAGCCTCCCATGACCCCCACCTGCCGCGCTAGGGTTCTGTCTCGTTGGCGCTGCCCGACGTGGACGATGAACCAGAGCCGTTCGATTAGAACTAGATCCCACGGTCCACATTGCCCCGTACTGCTTCGCCCCTCATTGTCTCACTGACGCGTGGGGACAGCCACTTAACCAGCCCACGCGTGCGCTGTGCGTAGTGGGCCGGCCCAGTTAACTGTCCCGCGCGACCCAACAATTCAAATTTAGTTTTATTCATTTATTTTTAAACACAGTTCTGTACCTAGATTCAAAAATCAACCCAGCTCGATTCACTGAACCAAAATGCATGAAACCAATTTTGTTAGAAATGTACTGGAAAGCTTAATCCAAGCCCGTTGGATTCAAACCATTTAGATTTATAGATCACCCCTGGTAAAAATAACAAGGCAGAAACTTTTCTGCATTCAAACATCTTTCAAAATTCAACCATAAAAGCTTTTGAGTTGATTCCAACTCTCAAAAATCACATTTGACCATATCTTTCAAAATATATAAAAATATATAGGTTTACTTACAGAAATAATGATCAAGTAATAAAAGAATGCCACATAGGCATTTCTAGTCATGTTAATTAATTAAAATAAAAAGGTTAGGATTGATTATCCACATACTGAGTATGGTGAATTCAGGATTTGTTCCTGACGGATGTATCGAATGTTGTGGTGAAAGTGTACAATCTCTGCAGAGTGTCAAACTATTCGAATAGCCGCGTCCGCGGTTATGGACAGTTGGAGTGGCCATACTGTTTCCCCCGTCAGATGTTTTCAAAACAACTTGTGAAATGATTTGTGACTTTGACTTGACCACAATAGAGTTGTGATATGAAATTCAAGTTCCCAATTAGGTGTTATAAAACTTTCAACAAGTTTTCTTTGCTTCTGAACTTAGTAGAGGTAAATCTGGCTTTTTGCAAAACAACCCTAGAGCTTAGTATATCCTACTACAAAAAAAACCCTTAACTTGTAAGTATTAGTTTGCGAGTACTTAAAGAGTACTCATGGCTTTGTCTCTGGCTATTCCCGTGGCCAGACTATGAAGAGGAGTATCAGGATGACGGACCACAGGAAGGTTACGACAACTAAAATCATCTCCCATCGTCAGCATTGCCTGTGACCATGAAGATGGAGCTTCGCCCACGCTATCGTTATTATTACGTTATTCCGCTGCTTGAATTGAATTAAGAACTGGATCATGAGATCCTTATTTGTGTAAGACCTTAGGTATGGTTTGTAATGGATGATGTACTGTGATATCCAATCTGTTATGTCTCACAAAAATAGTAATCCTGAGATTGCGATGTATGGCATAACAGACATCTGGGATTAAAAATCCGAGTGTTGACAAGTTGGTATCAGAGCCATCCTGACCATAGGAGACCCTAGTTAGAATGGACGTTTGAATCAAAAACTTAGTTTCAAAACCAAAGGAAGTGAGTATTTACAAAAACATATTCCCATTCTTATCACTTGGATTCTTTCATGAAAATTCATGTTCCTAAAAAATTCTTGCAAAATACATAAATTTGACACACTTGATCACTCTACTAACTTACTCACCCTATATTCTTATAGATGGACGTGAAGTACAACAAGTGTTATCAGTTGGGGAAGGGAGGAGACCTCATCTTTGAGTGTGACTTGGACCAGCTGTCGGAGATGCTGGAGCGTCCACACCCTGAGTTTTTCGGAGCTCAGCTCAATGATCAGGAAAGAGAAGATTTGCAGTGGTTAGTTGTTGCAAGTCTCCGAGGAAAGATTGAACCTCCCACGGTAGAGGGAATTCAGTTCACCTTAAGAGAGAACAACTGGCTCGATGGACTGGCCAGGGCAATGCAGGAAGCTCTTGCCCGTCTGTGTGGGCAGAGTATCAATCAGATCAAGGGTACCCGTTTTGAGTTCTACCTAAGGCGTGATGTTATGGGACGGCCACTGGAGGCCCCATATCACCACGAGCTGAAGAGTCAATTAGACCACCTCAGCTTCATGTTGTACGACCGTCAGAAGGAGTTGGACAATGCCCGTTCCTATGCCAACCATAAGTACGTCGTCGCCAAGAAGAAGGATCAGACCCTCGCCATGCTAGTGAAGGATTGCAAGTCTCGTCGCCGTCAGCTCGACAAGAAGGAGCGCATCATTGCCCGTTGTAGCACCCCAGGAAAACCACTACCAGAAAATCGCTGTTGTTTGTACTTGTGCATCATCATGACATCAGCATGCATTTGTTTGCCTAAAAGTATTTTGCTAAAAGCCTAGTTTTGCTTTCTACAAATATCCCTCTCTTTATTTCAAATGCAAAACCCCGGTCGTACCGGATATTTTATTTGTCTATAAACTAATTGCAAAATAGTCTTATTTTAAAATAAATAAATAAAACTTTTTTTGTCCAGAGAGGCAGTCCGACCGGTCAGGCCAGAGGCCCAACCGGGCCAGACTACCTACAATCCGGCCCACCTAAACTAAACCTTGAACCTACCTACCCCAAAACCTAAACCTAAAACAAACCCTAACCCTACCTAATCCCTCCCCACCTTTCCTCCAACTCCTGTCGCCACCCCTCTCTCAGCGGCAGAGCACACACACATGCATGCAGTGCACACAACACACCGACACACCCACACCCCGACCCCACAACCGGACCCACGCGATTGAAACCTCCCGCACGCGGGCCCCTACCTCATGAGCCCGTCTCCCCATGATCCTCTCCTTCCTTCGATTCCCACCTCTGCGCCGCCATCTCCCTCTTGCCATCAGGGCCGCTTGTCCTTTCCCTCCCCGCCAGCCTCCCAGGAGGCCACCGTCCGTGCGTCCTCTCCCCTCCGCCTCTCCTCTGCTTCGGCTTGGTCCCGAGCGCCGCCGTCGGTCGCCGCCTTTCTCCCTCGCCGGCGTCGCCAGGCCGCCCGACGCCGTCCTCATGCCATTCTCGTCTCCCTGTGTCGTCCCCGCGAGCGCGTTGCGGTACTCTGTGTTTCCCCTTTTCCTCTACAGCAGGTCCAGCATGGGAGGACTCCAAGCTCGTCATGCACCACGGCGTCCCGAGCAGAGCCCGACCGTGCAGCACCTTGCGACGCTGTCCTCGCGCTTTGACCGTTGCGGGCCCTCCCCACCGTCCCCTGCAACCCGACCTGCGTCCGGTGCACCCTCCCCTGAACACCGTCGCCCCGCAGGGCGCCCCCACAGCATCAACCCCCCATGAGCCGCTGCTGCCTGCAAGTTCCCCATCGCCCCAGAATTCTAGCCGCCTCCTCGCCATTGACCCTGAGCCCCGCCACCGTGGTTTTTCTTGTGGTGTTGCACGAGGTGGTGCTTGAGCTGTGTTCCTGGTACATGGTGACCAGGGCCTTCTACACAACCTCCAGTGCTTCATCAGCGGTTCCAGGCATTGTAGATGGTGATGTGTATGTGTGTTGATGCGGAGACTCCTGCGACTATGATCGGCTACTGTTGGGCCATGTGTAACAAAGACATGGGCTACCTCTCGGTGGACAAAGTTGAACAATCGGCCTCGGTGATGCATGATAAAACTACTTCCGGACCAACATACGACAAGATCTTCTCCGTTACCGAGGACGCCAGAAGTTCGAAACGCCAAGATCTTCGATCCGAGATGTGTGACCTTTTCCTAGCCCCTATTTTATAAGTTGCCAACAATATAAACTGTTGCATATTTAATTGTTCATACTCACATACATATTTTGGGTGTTTTGGGGTATTTTCTCGACTCGTCTAATAATTAAATATGGAGGCCATATGCGGGCGAATCTAGTCTAATATTGACCTTATTTAAATTTGTGTAGCGAACCGGTAATATATTTTTTCCTTGATAAGACAACATTTAAATTGCGGAAATCTAAACAACATGAACCATCTAACTAATTGTCGGGCCTCCGGTTCCTCTTAATATTGCCTAATCGCATCGCACCTTTGCCATGTCATACATCATACATGCATCATGCCCGATCTTTTACCATAGTATTAAATAGTGCATCCGGTGTTTTCTTCTAGTGCTTTGCTTCTTCATAGATTAGGCCGATGAGTTGATGCGAGTGTCGACCCGATCTTCGGATGAATCTTCGATAGTGTTTTTAGGCGAGCATTCTCCCTCTTTCTACCTATTTTATATTTCTAGTCTTTATTTCCTCCTGTTGATCTATTGCTACATGTGTTGCGATGCTATAGATTCCATACCTTTTTACACTTCCATGCAGCCTTTATATTGCCATGGACACCTCCTATTACCTGTTGTTTGGTAGACAGTCAGCCTTGCAAGTCGTAGTTGCTTGCTCAGGTGTTGCTTCGCGTCGTTGATGTTCCATCGTTGCTGGGTGGTTAGCACATGCTTAATGTTGGAGATGATTATGGCTTTAATTACAGTTTAATAACTAAAATTGGAAGTACGTAAATAATGCAGAGGTACAGGTGTTGAAGAGATGTTATTTGGTTTTTAACCGTCCACTTATGTCCCGTAGGACCCCGAGTACTTGATACTTGTTCTTTGAATATTCGCACTATCCGCATGTGGGACCATGAATCCCCTTAGCCAGAGCTTGAGTCATATATTATTTCTTGAGGCCACAAACTAGTTTGGGGCTTTATTACTATCTTGTACTTATGCCATGCTTTACTGCTTTATTTACGATTGCGCATGGAGCGCCTGTACTGTTTAGGTAAGCGGAGTGTTTTCGCGGTATCGACAAGCCCAGTCACACTTTCGGGTTCCTAGTCGTTTACAGCCATTGACGCAAACCTCTGGGTCCGTTCCGGAGCCGGCCAACTTCGTCGCGGGTATCTTTGTGGGGTGGCCCCCTGAAATATTATATGAATCTTGCAATTGCTCTATCGTGATGCCTCGTTGGGTTTTCATTTGGTTTTTTTCGAGGTTGATCATACGTGTGTTGCTATTTGTGCCCCCCTGCAGGGTAAAACTTTCTGAAAGCCGTGTCCGCGGTTATTGATGACTTGGAGCACAGTATCTCGATCATAGACAACTATAACTAAAGTAGTGCTATAAATTTGACTTTATAATGACTAGTAATCATCTTCACTACAACGGAATGGTTAAATAAAAGTACCAACAACTGCTGGTTTTGGGATGCCTTATGCTATATGTATCTGACTAGTAAGTATTGTAACTACAACGGAATGGTTAACTAAAACTGCCCACTGTTTATAATATCAGGATGACTCATGCTATCTTTATCTGACTAGTAATTATCGCAACTATAACAGAATGAATAAAACTTCCAACTGTGTGGGTTCCTTGGTTGACTTCCTCGTTTGGTCTCGAGGGGGGAATACCAGGATGGGTATGCTTGGTGATAGTTTCAGGTTGGATCCGAATAGGTCTTTCCTATCCCTATCTGATAGTCACCAGTTGTATTAAGTCTCTATAGGTTGTTTAGTGCATACTGCGCTGCCTCTTCAGTCCACCATACCTATGTAGGCGAGGACCGCCGAATTCTAGTCTCGCCGTGTACTGGCCTCAGTACTGACCGCTCTCTTTTTCCTTTGCCCTTTGTCGGCACCCCTTTTGTTTAAGTAGGTTTTGAGATCAACGTCGTTAGCAGGGTTACCCTTCCGGCTTTGCCTGGGCAAGGTTATGGACGCCATTCGTTATTCTTCCGGGCTCTTAGCCCAATTTGCATCTTGTCCGTACTCGGACGTTGTATCGTTTTCAAGGTGATTTGGATCTTTGTATTGTAAATATGTATTCTTGACTCTTTGAGTCGTTGCTGTATATATCTGTTCTGTGGGTTCCATCGTGGACTAATGTGTAATGGTATTACTTCGTTTTCCACGCGCACGAAAGTGCCTGGGGGCGCCTTTGAATCGTTTCTATACGGGTTTGGTGGGAATCGCTATGACTTGCATAGAGCCGATCCGAGGGTGTTACAGAGTGGTATCAGAGCTCAGCAGTTACGATACCCCACTGGTCCAGCCTGTAGGATAACCTAGCTAACGGACGGTGGGTTCTCTGTAACACCCTCGGTCACTTCGGACGGATGGCTGTCACTTCTGGCAGCTCAATAGGATCTCTATACTAACCCCACAGACCAATACTAGTCTTTTCTGCGCACTTTGTCATCACTCGTGCGCACCCGGTACCCACTTCCCGGTCAGTCACCCATCCTAGAATTGTTCTAGGCCAAGCACTCTTAACCTTAGAGTTCTTTTCGAATGAGCTTCCGGAAAAGAAGTTGCAACTTGTTGGTATGAGTATCCTATCAATCCTATTAAGCCATGTGCTGGTTCTCACATACACCCACCCTTTAGAAGATCGATGCCCTCATCGATCAAGCACACTCCAGGAACGTCTCCTCTTGGCACGCGTATGTGCGTCCAGTGCCGACACATGTGCCATGTCGTGTCCACTCCGGGCCACACGCGCCATGTCCCACATGTCTGCCACTGACCCACACACGCTCGTATAACCGCGAGGGTCGGCTCTGATACCACTTGTAACACCCCGTCCACTGGGCCCGGGGGGTGTCACTCCTGATAGCTTAATAGGATATCTATACTGGTCCCACAAACCAACACTAGTCTTTTCTGCGCACCTTTTCCTCACTCGTGCGCACCCGGTACCCACTTCCCGGTCGGTCACCCATCCTAGAATTGCTCTAGGCCAAGCACGCTTAACCTTAGAGTTCTTTTCGAATGAGCTTCCGGAAAAGAAGTTGCAACTTGTTGGTATGAGTATCCTATCAATCCTATTAAGCCATGTGCTGGATCTCACACTCGTCTTCGCCAGCAGATCACGGATTTGGAGGAGACCATCCACGAGAGAGACATGCAGTTGGAGGAGAGGTAGAATACAGGGGAAGACCTTCGTGGAGACCCCTACTCCTATCTCAGCGATGATGATGACTTTCTGGAGGATCAGGCCATGGACTTCTTCACCGATGAGGATGACTTCGCCTTCATCAATGATGATGAGGAGGATGATGAGGATACTGACTCCAAAGAGTAGTAGCACTTGAGCACTAGCGTTAGTGAGTTGTAGTCGGTCCCACTGTATCATAGCTTCACAGAATGGTTCTTAAAACCAACTGCTTTTCTTTGTTGTGGTGTGTGTTTGTATTGTGTTCTATGAATGAATGAAAAGTAAGTTTCTAGAAAAATCTGAGTCAAACTTCAAAAACTTTTCAAATCCCTGAACCTTATAAATTTCCCTCTTTTCTCATGATCTATTTCAATCCTCAGAGGCCTCGCGGAGGAAGCAACTCAGCCCCGGACCCGATGTTGCAACTCTTGCAAATGTTGGTTTCTGACCGCGAAGCTGAACGAGTCGAACGTCAAGCCAACTTAGCCACCCTTCAACATATAGCTCAGATGGCCAACAACAATCAAGGCCATGGAAATCAGGACAACCATGGATCTAAGCTCAAGAATTTCTAGAACACCAATCCACATGTTTTCACTAAGTCAGAAGAGCCCCTAGATGCAGACGATTGGCTGCAAACCATGGAGAACAATCTGGAAGTCGCAGGAGTGGAAGCTAAAGATAAAGTTCTGTTCGCCACCCACTATCTGGTCGGAGATGCAAGAGCATGGTGGAACATCGTTTGTGCAATGACCGGAGGTCAGATGATGACCTGGGATGAATTCAAGGTCAAGTTCAGCAGAACCCATGTGCCGCCGGGTTTAATTAAGAGGATGAGAGATGAATTCAGAGAACTGAAGCAAGGAAGGATGACAGTAGTGGAATACCGTGACAAATTCTTGTCATTAGCTAGGTATGCACCGGACAAGAATGCCACTAAAGCCAAGAAGAAAGAGAGATTCTTGAATGGTCTGCATGATGAGACGCAGACAGTGTTAGTCAATATCCCCTTTGCTAACATTGAAGCCTTAGTTGACTCTGCCATTCAGATGGAAGGAACTATCAACCAAGCCAATGAGAACCGCAAGCGTCGCATGATGCATCAACCAGGAACCCACCATACACCAAAGTATCGCCCCAACCCATCTCCAGGATTTGCCCCCCAAAACAACAGAACCCCCATGAACCGTCCGACCTATCCCAACCGTGGAAACGCAATGCCCGGAGGAAACCACAACAACCCCGGCAACTCTAGCAATTTCAACCATGCACCACCCAAGTTCAACAACAACAATGACGTCACCAACACCAACTCTGCTCCAAGGACTGGAAGCAATGATGTGCCTGTTGCAGCAAAGGACAAGTCGCAAGTGACTTGTTATGAGTGTGGAACCAAGGTTCACTATTCCAATGAGTGCCCCAAGAATATTGCCGCAGCCCCCAATGCAAATGGCCCACCTCAGCAGCAGCGTCGTGTTCAGCCCGGAAGAAGGTTTTCCCCAGGGAATTCTCTCAACCGCAATGGCCGTCTCTTTCTCATGCATGTTGAAGAAGCCCAGGAAGCGCCAGATGTCATGCTGGGTATGTTTTTTGTTAACTTAGTAGTTGCAAGAGTGTTGTTTGATTCTGGAGCATCGCACGCATTTGTCACTAAAGAATTTGCATGCACTAGTAAGATTCAACCAACCAAATTGAAGCATGTTATGATTGTTCAAATACCTGGTTCAACCACCAAAGCTAGGAAAATTTGCAAGACCATCCCTATCTGAATCCATGGCATAGATTTTTATGCTAATCTAATAGTACTCGGAACTAAAGGTTTGGAAGTAGTACTAGGAATGGATTGGATGTCTAAACATAAAGGATTAATTGACTGTGCCAAGAAAGCCATAACCATGACCAGTACAGCCGGAGTATCAATCAAGCATGTTTCTGAAACCTTGCCCCGTCAATTCAAGTGCAACAAGAGTATAGCCTAGACAACCATTGACCAAGTTCAGATAGTCTGTGAATACCCCGATGTATTTCCAGATGTTTTGCCCGGTATGCCCCCAGATCGGGATATCGAGTTTATCTTTGAACTTATACCTGGAACCGGACCCATAGCCTAGAGACCATATAGTATGAACCCATCTGAACTAGTAGAACTAAAGAAGCAACTGGATGCCATGCTAGAAATTGGACTGATTCAACCAAGTGTGTCACCATGGAGATCACCTATTTTGTTTGTGGACAAGAAAGATGGAGGTAACCGTTTGTGTACGGATTATCGAAAGTTGAATGATGTTACCATCAAGAACAAGTACCCACTGCCAAAGATAGAAGATTTGTTTGACTAGTTGACTGGTGCCAAAGTGTTTTCTTAGATTGATCTTAGAACTGGCTATCATCAACTCAAGATTCGCGCAGAGGATATTCCAAAAACTGCATTTACCACCAGATATGGATTATACGAGTATACTGTCATGTCTTTTGGATTAACCAATGCCCCCGCTTATTTCATGAACCTCATTAATAAGATTTTTATGGACTTCCTGGATAAGTTTATCGTTGTTTTCATTGATGACATTCTGATTTATTCCAAATCAGAAGAAGAACATGAGCTACACCTAAGGACCATTCTTGGAACCCTTAGAGAGCATCAGCTATATGCCAAGTTTAGCAAATGTGAATTCTGGTTACAGGAGGTAGGATTCCTCGGACATATTGTATCAGTCGGAGGAATTGCCGTTGACCCTGCGAAGGTGAAGGACGTTGAAGATTGGCAAGCCCCAACCACTCAAACCCAAGTTCGTGCATTTCTCGGATTAGCGGGATACTACCGCAAGTTCGTAGAAGGATTCTTGAGTATTGCCAGACCCATGACCCAATTGCTGAAGAAGGACAAGAAGTTTGAATGGACGGACAAATGTGAAGAGAGTTTTCAAGAACTCAAAAGAAGATTGATTTCAGCCCCAATCTTGATCATGTCGGATATCACGAAGCCCTTTGATGTGTATTGTGACACATCCAAGATCGGTCTCGGATGTGTGCTAATGCAAGAAGGAAAAGTTACATCTTATCTATCCCGACAACTGAAACAACATGAACAGAATTATCCAACCCATGACCTCGAACTCACAGCCGTAGTTCTAGCCTGAAGACATGGAGGCATTATCTCATGGGAAACAGTTGTGATATTTATTCGGATCACAAGAGCTTGAAGTATATATTCACTCAGAAGGAGCTGAATATGAAGAGAAGATGGATTGAGCTAATCAAGGATTATGATCTGGACATTCACTATCACCCTGGTAAAGCCAATGTGGTAGCAGATGCCCTTAGCAGATTGCCGTTTCGCTTGAACTCCATGATTTTGAAGGAGCAACCAAGTTTGCACAAAGAGATGGAAGATTTCCAAATGGAATTAGTGAGTGAAGGATTTTTGGCTAGCATAGAACTTCAACCCACTTTGATCAGCCAGATCAAAAAGGCACAGAAAGGAAATGCTAGTATCGACGGAATCAAACGTCGTATCGGTACAGGCAAAGTACCCAGATTCATAGAAGACGAAGGAGTGCTATGGTACAAATGACGTCTCTGTGTACTAGCAAATTCGGAGTTGAAAGAAGTTATTTTGAAGTAATCCCATGATACTCTTCATTCTATACACCCTAGAGGAACAAAGATGTATCAGGATTTGAAGGAACAATTTTGGTGGCATAAGATGAAGAGAGAAATCGGAAGCTATATCGCCAAGTGTGATATATGTTAGAGAGTCAAGGCGAGACATCAAAGACCCGCAGGACTATTGCAACCGCTACAGATTCCGGAATGGAAATGGGATTCCGTTGGAATGGACTTTATCACCGGATTGCCTACTTCTAGTAGAGGAAATGACTCTATCTGGGTCATAGTTTACAGATTGTCCAAAGTCGCCCATTTCTTACCAGTCAAGACCACATACCAGAGTTCGAAGTTAGCGGAGTTATACATCGCTAGAATCGTCAGTTTGCACGGAGTCCCCAAGAACATTATATCAGATCGAGGAACCTAGTTTACCTCGAGATTCTGAAAGAAAGTCCAAGAAGGTTTAGGAACCCGACTAGATTTCAGTACCACGTATCACCCTCAGACCGATGGACAAACGGAGCAAGTAAATCAAATACTCGGAGATATGTTGAGAGCATGTGTGCTAGAGTATGGATCTAAATGGGAAGACTGTCTGCCTTTTGCGGAATTTTCATACAACAACAGTTACCAAGCTAGTTTGCAAATGGCCCCATTTGAATTCATGTATGGAAGGAAGTGTCTCACCCCTTTGAATTGGTCGGAAGTAGGGGAGAGTCAGATTTTCAAACCCGACATCCTACAAGAAGCAGAAGAGAAAGTCCACAAGATTCGTGAGTACCTCAAGACCGCCTAGTCAAGACAAAAGAGTTACACCGACAAGAGACGTCGATACCTCGCTTTCAATATCGGAGATTTCGTGTATCTCAAAGTGTCGTCTTTGAAAGGAATGCAACGTTTCCAGCTCAAAGGAAAGTTAGCCCCTAGATATATCGGACCCTTCAAGATTCTGAACCGTCAAGGAGAAGTATCATATCAATTGGAGATGCCAGAGGAGATGTCAGCAATGCATAATGTGTTCCATATATCGTTACTTCGCAAATGCCTTGAAGTTCTGGAGAAGACCAAAGTTTTCAAGAACATTGATCACCGGACCATAGAGATCAACGATGACCTGACCTATCCCGAAGTACCCATCCGTATTTTGGAAGAAGCTTTCAGAACCACCAGGACCCGAAGCATCAAGTTTCTCAAGATTCAGTGGAGCAACCACACTGAAGAAGAAACTACCTGGGAGCGCGAAGATCACATCAGGACGGAGTTTCCCGATCTCTTTAAATCCTAGGTAATATTTTTCTTCCTTTTTCAAATCTTGGGACGAGATTTTGTTTAAGGGGGGAAGGTTTGTAACATCCCAAAAATATAAAACAATGATCATCAAACCTAATCACTAAAATTAGGGTTAACAAAAACTTTGATTAATTTAAAACATATGAATGCATGTGTGTATGTGATGATTTGATAAAAGCATGAATGAACTTGTGTGATTAACCTAAATAGCAAGAAATGGTTTAAAGAGGAAAATAAAATCATATAAAACATTTCCATGCAGAAACAAATCAAGAGAAAGTCAAAAACAAATCAAATAAAGAAAATGGTCATTTTTGCCAACCTTGCTCACTAGGTCACTTTGAGTATTTCTAGTCCAAGATTTCAAACAGAAACTTTCCCAATTCTTTTCACCCCTTGCTAGAACAAGTAAAAGTGAATCAAATCCCACCTTTCAAACTTACAGAAACATTTGGCAACCTCATTCAAATCACAATTCAAAATTGAATCTTTATCATATGTGAAGATCCCCCATTTTCAAAACTCAACCAAACCAGTGCCCCTTGACTAATCCAACTAACCAGACACTCCCTAGTATGTGCCTAGCAAACCCACCAAGTTTGAATCCAAAATTCAAATTCAAAGTTCTTGCGGCCATTTTATCAAACACCTTGCATATACAAATCAAACAAACATCTAACACTATTTGTAGCAGTAAATTGGCCAACCTTGTTCCCTCTCTGGTTGCAACAAGCATTTAGTAGATCATCTATCTTAGTTATTAACCTCTAGCTCACTGTAAACCAGACCATGCCATTAATGGCAAGCATGCCGAGCCTCACCTTGCCACCCCATTGTCGACAGCAAGCTAGGAGCAGCACCAAGCCTAGAAAGCATGTCTAGCAGGCACCGCACCGTCCATCGCCACTCCCTGTCCCAAGCGCTGCCAGCCCCTGGACCACACGACAAGACCATGCCAAACTTCTCTCCGTGCGAGATGAGAGCGCGCCAGTGCGCCACCCGTGACCAACACCCTCAGACCGCACGCCGCCCTCGCCGCGTGCGTGCGTGATCACCACCACCCTAGCAACCCCGCAGACATGCCCGTTCGCCGCCGCGCGGACCACGGGCGTTGTGCAACATTAAAATCGCCATCGGACCCGCCCAGAGCATCGACGCGTTCCGACCGATTAGAACCGCCCCACGCCTCGCCACCATGCCGTTGAGCTTCGCCAGGGAGCACAACACCGCCCCTACCGTCACCCCTGCCATTAGCCCTCTGTACCGTCGACCATGATGAGCTCAGTCCGCGCCCGTTGGTCCCCTTTAGCCACTATAAATAGAAGCCTCCATCGCTCGTTTTTTTCACATCAGTTCATTCCCCTCTCCCTCAGAACAACCCCACCTCACTCCCGAAGCAAGGCGAGCAGCGCATCACCGGAATTTGGCCGGAGCCCGCCGCTGCTGGAGGGGAAGGGAGCCGTCGATTGGAGCCGCCCCAGGAGAAGCTGCCGGTACCAGGAGAACCGCCATCGTCGACTTCGTCGTTCGCCCCCATCGCCGACCCTCGCCTGAGCCCCGGTGAGCCTCCCATGACCCCCACCTGCCGCACTAGGGTTCTGTATCGCCGGCGCTGCCCGACGTGGACGATGAACCAGAGCCGTTCGATTAGAACTAGATCCCACGGTCCACATTGACCCGTACCGCTTCGCCCCTCAATGTCTCACTGACGCGTGGGGACAGCCACTTAACCAGCCCGTGCGTGCGCTGTGCGTAGTGGGCCGGCCCAGTTAACCGTCCCGCGCGACCCAACAATTCAAATTTAGTTTTATTCATTTATTTTCAAACACAGTTCTGTACCTATATTCAAAAATCAACCCAGCTCGATTCGCTGAACCAAAATGCATGAAACTAATTTTATTAGAAAGGTACTGGAAATCTTAATCCAAGCCCATTGGATTCAAACCATTTAGATTTATAGATCACCCCTGGTAAAAATAACAAGGCAGAAGCTTTTCTGCATTCAAACATTTTTCAAAATTCAACCATAAAAGCTTTGAGTTGATTCCAACTCTCAAAAATCACATTGACCATACCTTTCAGAATATATAAAAATATATAGGTTTACTTACAGAAATAATGATCAATTAATAAAAGAATGCCACATAGGCATTTCTAGTCATGTTAATTAATTAAAATGAAAAGGTTAAACCTTATTAAATTGTGACACCACTTTAAATCACATTCCCATGTGTTGAAATATGTGGTGATAACATGTGTCAACATGATCCCATGTTTGAGTTGGAGAATATTAAATCTTAAGTAGTTTTTCAATAAGTAGAAATTACTTTTCTCAAATAAAATAAATAATACAAGTGCTTTAATCCTTGTGACAATAGTGATGATGCTAGATCACCTAGTGTGCACCTTTATGTGATGATTAAAAATAGTTAAGTATTGTTTGGTGATTGTGTACCTCGTATTTATTTATAGACGCTAGTACCGACCAAGGATACGAGGAGGAAGGAGGATACTACGAGGAAGAAGCCGAGGAGAACTTCAACCACTGCTCTGCACAAGGCAAGCTATTAACTGAGCAAGCTAACACTTGCAAGATACCCTACTTATGAGCAAGCTATTAACTTAGCAAGCTTACACCCCTTGATACCAATCTAGTTTTACTTGCAAGCTTAATACTTTATTTCTTCTTATCAAAGCTTTCTCTTAGAGTTTACTTGGTGACTTATAGATTCTAAGAAGATAATTGAAGGTAGCATAAAGAGCATAAAACTTGGCCTAAGTTAGATAATCTTAATGTCATCCTGAGGCATGATATTTACTTAGATAAGATACAATTGTTTATTACCCACCATTAGTATTTACCCCCACTTGTAGATGCTAGTGCTAAGCATAAA
The DNA here is from genome assembly GCA_916181665.1 of Avena sativa. Classification (NCBI taxonomy): domain Eukaryota; kingdom Viridiplantae; phylum Streptophyta; class Magnoliopsida; order Poales; family Poaceae; genus Avena; species Avena sativa. The sequence goes on from OV702296.1 coordinate 229,811,482, forward strand.
ACTTGATCAACTTTAGATGGAAATACTTGGTGAAAATGGTTATGAAAACCTTAGAATGATGAGTCATTGTACTGAAATGTTTTGACATGTGTTCTTGAACACCAGATGATTTTGATGATGAAAATATTGAGGCATGAGCCTTAGCCCTTTATAAAACTGATGGTTGTCTGGATGCGATACCATTCAAATTTTACCGTACAACCACAATACCCGAAAATTGGGTAGGTCTTGACTGAAAATTTATATACCTTAGTATTGGTTCCCTCACGGCCTAGGTCTGAGCTGAGGCTACCTTGTGAAGATTGTCCACCTGTGCAGTACCCAAGATGACAGTTGGTCATGGTTGGGAGGCTAAACTCACAGGAGAGGTGCCTATACTAGGGCGTGTAATTGAAAGGTTAGGATTGATTATCCGCATAGTGAGTATGGCGAATTCAGGATTTGTTCCTGACGGATGTATCGAATGTTGTGGTGAAAGTGTACAATCTTTGCAGAGTGTCAAACTATTCGAATAGCCGCGTCCGCGGTTATGGATTGTTGGAGTGGCCATACTGTTTCCCCTGTCAGATGTTTTCAAAACAACTTGTGAAATGATTTGTGACTTTGACTTGACCACAACAGAGTTGTGATATGAAATTCAAGTTCCCACTTAGGTGTTATAAAACTTTCAACAAGTTTTCTTTGCTTCTGAACTTAGTAGAGGTAAATCTGGCTTTTTGCAAAACAACCCTAGAGCTTAGTATATCCTACTACAAAACCCCCTTAACTTGTTAGTATTAGTTTGCGAGTACTTAAAGAGTACTCATGGCTTTGTCCCTGGCTATTCCCGTGGCCAGAATATGAATTGGAGTATCAGGATGACGGACCGTAGGAAGGTTACGACAACTAGGATCATCTCCCGTCGTCAGCATTGCCTGTGACCATGAAGATGGAGCTTCGCCCATGCTATCGTTATTATTACGTTATTCCGCTGCTTGAATTGTATTAAAAACTGGATCATGAGATCCTTATTTGTGTAATACCTTAGGTATGGTTTGTAATGGATGATGTACTGTGTTATCCAATCTGTTATGTCTTGCAAAAATGGTAATCCTGGGATTGCGATGCATGGCATAACAGGCATCTGGGATTAAAAATCCGGGTGTTGACAGTGATCTTGGAGGTATTCCAGCGATGCCCTCCCCCATAGCTCGATGATGCAGTAGTCTTCCAGGTGGAGATCCACTCGAAGCCAGCGCAGATCATCTTGTCGTGATCTCCAGAGGATTTTTCAGTCTGTCGATCATCTTCTCCATGAAGAGGGCGATCTTTCCCCCCTCCAGGTCCGTGAATGGTTCCTGCCATACTTTGAGGAAGGAGAGGACCAAGCACCAGACCTATTTCATATTAATCCAAGATGTCTTATTAAAGACAATGCTATTTCTATTGTTCCAAATGCTCCAAAGAACAACAGAAGAAACAACATTTAAATGGAGATGTTTCTTATTAGCAAGCCATTTTGAAGCAAGAGATTCATATTCTACTATATGAACACCAAAGATATCTTGAACATCTTTCCAAAGTAAACTAGAGACTACACATTCAAAAAATAGATGATGAACAGATTCTATTTCCTTACAGAGATTACACTCCAAAGGTTTTGGGATCCCTCTGGCTCTAAGATTATCCCTAGTCAGAATCTTATTTTGAGAAAATAACCAAAAAAAGATCTGGACCCTGGGTGGAATAAGTAGTTTCCACACATGAGGGAGATAAACCTAAGTAATGCCTCTAAAATTGACCAAAGAATACATAGAACTGAAGGAGTAACTATCCTTAGTTTCATACTACAAAATTAATTGATCATCTTCATCATTTAATCTAATTGACTGAACAATCCCCAAAAGTTCATACCATTGCAACATCAAATGCTCATTAAAGGTCCTTCTAAAATCACATTTAAGATGTGTACCATCCCATAGAACAACTATTGTTTTAGTCTGTTGGTTGGAAATCAAATAAATTTCCCAGAATTGAGTAGCCAAAGTAGAGTTACCAAACCAAATGTCCTCCCAAAATCTAATAGATTTGCCATTACCTACATGCCATTTATATCCTATCTCAACCGCCCTAGAGGCCCACATGATCCCTTTCCAAAACGTAGATGGGTGAACATCACGGCATCAGAGGATATTAGGAGAGTTAGTCTTATATTTAGCATCTATCACTTTTTTCCATAAAGCCCCTCTCCTTGAATGTATCTTTTCACCCAGGAGCCAAGGAGGCATAAATTTAAATCATGAAGATTTGGGATTCCTAAACCTCCAAAATCTTTCTTCGTGCACACTGAAGACCAATTAGCTAAATGCAACTTATGATTGCCTTCTTCATAATTCCAGAAAAAGTTAGCTAAATGAGAATCTAGAAGTTTCAAAGCCCACTTGGGAAATTTGAAGAAAGACAACAGCTATATAGGGATACTAGAAAGGCAGGCTTGAATAAGAACCCTTTTAGCAGCATAAGAAAGAAGTTTACCCCTCCAACCTATAATCCTACTCAATAGATTTTCTATCGGAGGTTGTAAGTCCTATCTCTTCAGCTTCTCAAAATGAAGGGGAATTCCCAGATATTTAACAGGTAAACTGCCCATGATACATTCAAAGATGTCTAGGAAGGGCCTAGTATCTGTCTCATTCATATTAATGGGAATAAGATCACTTTTATGGTAGTTAATGCGCATCCCAGAAATCGGCTCAAAACAGGTAAGAATCCACTTCAGATTAACAACTATTGACTCATTAGGTTCTAAGAAGAGGAGTGTGTCATCTGCATATTGCAGACAAACAAACCCTCCTGGAATGAAATTAGGACAAAGACCTCTAATGGCTCCATAGATAGTTCCCTTAATTAACATCCTAGAAAACATATCAATCATAAGATTAAATAACAGGGGGGCAATAGGATCCCCCTGTCTGAGACCTTTACCAGTTAAGAAAAATTCACTCTCAAAATCATTGATTTTAACTCCTACAGAACCTCCTAAAGTAATCTGCTTAATAAATCTAATAAAGATAGAACAGAAACCTCTACTTTCTAAGATCTTAAACAGAAAATCTAAGTTAACTCTATCATATGCTTTCTCATAGTCTATTTTAAGGACTAAACCTTGCTTCTTACTTCTGTGTACCTCATGAACAACCTCATGAGCAGTGACCACACTCTCAAGAATGAATCTACCCCTAATAAATGCAGATTGACTAGGAGAAATTAATCTTCCAATAACAGTAGCAAGCCTGTTAGTCGGAACTTTAGTAAAGATTTTAAAGGAACAGTTCAAGAGGCTAATTGGTCTAACTTTTTTCATTATTCTGGCATCATTCTCTTTAGGGATTAGAGTAATCATAGCAAAATTAAGTCTAAAAATACTTAGCTGATCTTCATGCCAAGACTGGAACATAGTAATAAGATTAAACTTAATGATATCCCAAAAAGACTGATAAAACATAAAAGAAAGGCCATCAGGACCAGGGGCCCCATCAGTATAGGAAGTAAAAACAGCTATTCTAATTTCTTCTTCAGTAAAAATAGCTCCTAGACTCAAATTCTCAGCATCACTCACCTTTTCCTCCTGAGAGAAAAAATCTTGTTTCAACTGAATATTGGCCCGAGGCTCCCAAGCAAAAAGGTCTCTATAGTAATCAGATGCCACTTTAAGCATATCTTTAATATATGTAACAGGACCATTAGGACCATCTAACACATTAATTATTTTTTTTCCTCCTACGCTGGTTGGACACTGCATGAAAGTAGGCAGTGTTTCTATCCCCTTCCAGCACATTTCTAGCTCTAGATGTTTGTCTAGCTTTAGTCTCCTCTAAAATCCAGTACTTGTGAAGCTCAGCATAAACAAAGTCTAACCTACATCTTTCCTCATCAGACAAAGGTTGAGTTTCAGATTTAATGTCTAAGACATCATATTCCTCCATGAAAGGGCATGTATGCCCCCATGTGTGGTTTTAGTAATTAATGACAATCTCTATGGACTAATGTGTAAATTGAGTTTCACTTGTAGGTTTGTCCATTGGCATCGCTTGGGCCATGTGTTGGTCTCAAGGTTGGAAGATGAAGAAATGTCCAAGGGCTTTGTGCCTATTGGAATCATGAAGAGAGAAGGATCTTGAAGGTTGATCAAGACATGTGCAAAGAGTTGCATCAAGATGGATCAACCTCAAGAAGGGATGAAGAAGGGCAAGCTCAAGATGCACCATCTCTAGTATATCTCATGCTTGAAGCTTGCCATCATCGTGATCATCGACTGATGAAGTCAAGGTTAAGAATAGGTTTCCCCATGGAGTATGGGGGAGCAATTTGCAAGTCTTCATCAAGCAAGAGCGAGCAAGAGAAAACAAGAAAGGTGTTCCCACTTGAGAAGAACAAGATGGTCTACATCAAGTTCAAGTGGAATGCTCAAGACAAAGGTATGATCTTGATAGGTCTTCTCTTTTGCCGGTCTCGTGTTGTTAGTTGGGAGACTGGGTTTAGGATAGATAGCCGTTCTATCAAGAGGGGTTCTCAAGCGGTTGTCTCGATCGCATCATTCGGAGAGAGCTCAAACCTTGGCATTCATAGCATTATCTTTCTTGGTTGATTATTTAGTTCTTGTCCATGAGAGGATCTAGAGCTTGTGGTCATCACCATAACAAGCTCTAGTTCATCAAATAAGGATTTCACTTGCATATCTTATTGCGGTTTTTGATCTTGGGAGTTTTTCGGCTCCACACCTTGGGAGATACATAACATATATATACTTGATATTTTCTCCTTGGTGGTATCCAATATTTCACATTTTGTTGGGTTCTACTTGGTTTTATCTTTCCAACAAAATTGGTTTCATTCCATTCGGATTTCCAAGCTCAACTTCTTGTGTTTTGGGTTTTGGAGGTTTTACCGGTTCATCGCTTCTAGAGAGGTCATACCTTTCTCAATTTGGTTTTATCCTTCCATACTGGACTATGATGTTTCTTTGCATAATCTTGTAAAACTTTTTGTTCTCTTCAAAATGAGCCCAAGATCATCAAAAACGGAGTCCGGAATCAAAAGTTATTAAAGTTTTCGTGCAATGTTGTCCTGCGTTTTTTGCTTGAGCGGAAGTTCCGGCCCAAGTTCCAGGCAGGTTCAGTAACTTGTGTTTCTATTTGCCGAAAGTTCCGGTGAGGTGCCGGAAGTTCCAGTGGGGCGCGAATCTGGCCTAAACGGTCAGTTTTTCCTTGTCCTATTTAAGGGGGCTTCTTCCCCAATGGTTCCCCATCTTTTGAGCTCGTTTTTGCCCACCATAGTTGACCTATTTGAGCTTTCTTACTCCCTCTCCCTCCTATGATTGTTACATCTTTTTGAGGGAAAAGTGAGAGGAGATCTAGATCTACAATCCCCCCAAGTCAAATCCCTTCTTTGTGAAGGAATCATTGGGATCTAGATCTTGGAGAGTTTTGAGTTCTCCTCTTGTGTTCTTATTCCCCCAATAGCTTTTGTAGCTTTGTTGGAATTTGGGAGAGAAGGACTTGACCTTGCATTTGGTGCATGGATTTGAGTTCTCCTCTTGTGTTCTTCCTCCCTTATTTCCCCAATAGCTTTTGTAGCTTTGTTGGAATTTGGGAGAGAAGGACTTTCCCTTGCATTTGGTGCATAGGTTTAAGTTCTCCTTGGAGATTCGGCGAGTACAAGCTTGTGGGCTTGTTACTCTTGGGTTCTTGGAACCCTAGACGGTTTTGTGGTTGGATTGTTGACCTTTTGTGGTCTTGTTGACCTTTTGTGGTCTTGTAGCCTCTTGTGGCTTTGTTGGCCTTTTGTGACATTGTAGCCTTTTGTGGCTTTGTTGTTGGGAGGCTCCAATTGAGTTGTGGAGTTAGCCCCAATCTTGTATGGGTTCGGTGACCGCCCTCAAGCGTCCCATAGTGGAGCGAGTGCCCGCCTTTTGTGGTGCGCACTCGGGAGAATAGGGTGAGCCTTTTGTGGCGTCGGTGAGTTGCGTGCTTCCGCATCCGGGGTGAGGCTTTGTGTGGTGTTGGGTGAGCATCGATCCACCACACCTCGAGGTGGGCCATTTGTGGTGTTCGGAGAGCATTGCGCCATCGCACCTCTCCAACGGAGACATAGCTTCTTTGAAAGTGAACTTCGGGAAACAAATCTTCGTCTCCACGTCCATCGGTTATCTCTCAACCGAGCCCTTTACTTATGCACTTTACATTGTGATAGCCATAGTGCTTGAAGTATTTATACCTTTCTATCACCTTGTTGCTTGTATTGCTTAGCATAGGTTGTTGGTGTACCTAGGTGGACTTAGTGGCTAGGTTTTGTGCTCAATAAATTAAATGTTAGTTTTATTCCGCATTTACTTGAGCCTATACCGTAATAATTTTACAAAGCCTATTCACCCCCCCTCTAGGCGACATCCATTGCACTTTCACTCCATCAATTCTCTCCTATTTTTTCTAACAGCCGCCTCTATATTAATATTCCAACCTTTGGCCAATTTTCTAAAAAACCTAACTCTATTTTGCCAAACCTCTACAGGATCATCACTATTCACTTTCAAAGACCAAGCTTTAATGACAATCTGTCTAAAATCAGGCCTACTAAGCCACCATTTCTCAAATTTTAAACCTAGAAGGTTTCAGCAAAACAAATTCTCCTGAATCCCAGACAGTTGGAGTATGATCACTTCCAATTCTAGTCAAAACCCTAGCACTAGCTAGAGGAAAATGATTATCAAAACTAGTAGTACATAAGATCCTATCTAACTTACACATAATAGGCTCAACTTGGTTATTCCACCAAGTATAAGATCTACAGATAAACCAATCTCCATAAGAGCCCAGAGATCAACCCAAACATTAAACTTATCAACCCATTTATAATCTACATTCCTAGAAGATTTGTCATTAGGGGATCTAATAAGGTTAAAATCACCCCCAATCATAGCAGGGCCATCCCAACCTATGAAAAGATCATGAAGCTCAGGAATAAAATCTTGTTTTTTCTCTTCATAAGCAGACCCATAAACAGTAGTAATTCTACAAGTAAAAGCAGTAACTTTATTCTTATGAATGACACTAATTGAAAAGGATCTAATATCCCAAGAAACAACATAAAAAAGATCCAGATTGACACCAACTAAAATACCACCTGCAGTTTCCTGAGAAGGGAGAAAATTCCAGGCAAAATTCCTATTTCTCGGAAGATTCTTCAAAAGGGAATTACTAAAACTATCTTTCTTAGTTTCCTAAAAACCAATATAGTCTACCTTAAGAGGAGAGATATTCTCGGAAATAAACTTCTGTCTACCAGGAGCACTGATACTCCTACTATTCCAGAAAAGACTAATCATAATTTCTTTTTCCTAGGGTGCTTGCCCCGAGGCTTATTTATGACTTCTATCCATCCTTCTGCCACATCCTCTTCAGTAGAAGAGCTGGGGCACGAGGGAGAACTATGTAAAGCAGAATTAGAACTAGAAGACTCGTCGAAAGGAATATCTACTCCTATACTATCAGTTAAATTTTCTATAGCAGTGATAGCAGAGAAAGGATTTGTAGACATTATACCGAGTCTAGTCATTCTAATGAGCAAAATGGCTTTACTGTTTATCTGATATATGCCGTGTAGGAGCCGGTTCGTACATGAAGGTTTTTGAGAAGTCTACAAACCTAAATCGCTAATTACTCTTCCGCGCAACAAATCACTTCCTCTCTTGCAGCTACTAAACTCATTGTTAGTGTCAATGTCAGGTCGATTCGATCTCAGGGATTTACATTATCTCTCCAACCAGCATTACTGGACAAAGTGCATTCGGCAGCCTCACCGATTATTAACCTGTCATATATTCTTTACACGCACTGATTTCTTGTCCACGATAAAAAGTTATGTTCGATGTACCCGTGCTAAAAAGATGCACCGTTAAATATTTTATCACCTAAGTGGCCAATAATTTTGCCAAATTGTCAACAATAGGATACATTTTTCTTTGGGTCTATGTCCACAAGTCTCCACTCCACCATCACGTTTCCTTTCTCTTTTTCTCAACTGATCGATGGGAATCAACTTTTACTCTCCCACACTGCTTTCTCCTGATAGAGTAAAATAATTAACAACTATTTCCTATTAAAATTAACCATTATTGTTTGCCCAAGCAACAAGAACCCCCCTTTGCACGCTGGGATCAAATTTTTTTATTATTAAATAATGCATTGGTCGGATCATCAACTTAATTATGATCTCTTTAAACTCTTATACCTTATTAAATTGCCCACTAGCCAGTAATCCAAAATTCGAATCGATAGAGAAGGATGTGCAACATATTTCAACGTTCTCAGAAAAATAAACTAGAGAAAAAAGGTGGCACCGAGGAACAGAGACAAACCGGACATCATGTTCAGCTACATGTAGTGAAATGCAGCTATAAAAGCTTGCAGCCTCTCCGACTCTCTCTAATCGGTCTAGCTCGGTACCGCACCACAACCCAGCAACATGGCACCTTCTTCAGAAGTAGTGTACCAACTGATGCATGGGACACCTCTGCATGTCCTCCTGCTGCTACTGCTCTTCTTCATCCTTCTACTACACCTGGCCACGAAGAGTAGTAGTACTAGAACCCAAGCAAAGCGTCGGCTACCTCCATCCCCTCCGGGGCTCCCTGTCATAGGGCATCTCCACCTCGTGGGCGACCTTCCTCACGTCTCCCTCCGCAACCTCTCCAGGACGCACGGCCCCGAAGACGGCCTCATGCTCCTCCGCCTGGGCGCCGTCCCGAACCTGGTGGTGTCGTCCCCTGGCGCCGCCCAGGCGGTCTTGCGGACGCACGACCACCTGTTCGCGTCCCGCCCGCTGTCCACACGTCGCCGACGCGCTCATGTACGGGCCGTCGTCGGACATCGCGTTCTCCCCCTACGGCGAGCACTGGCGGGAGGCGAGGAAACTCGTCACCGCGCACCTGTTCACCGTCAGAAAGGTCCACTCCTACCGCATCGCCCGTCGACAAGAGGTGCAGTGCAGCCACCTCTTGATATCATCGTCATCTCCACCATGAGGTGGTGAGAACATACGTACGTACACAACCGGCCTCGTATCCATTAATTTGCAGGTGGAACAGGTGATGGCCAGGATAAGCGAGGCGGCGGCGGCGAGCGAGGCCGTCGACGTGGGCGAGGCGGCGAACACGTTCGCGAACGATGTGGTGTGCCGCGCCGTGTCGGGGAAGTTCTTCAGGGCGGAAGGCCGGAACAAGCTGTTCAGGGAGCTGGTCGTGGCAAACTCGGCTCTCCTCGCCGGGTTTAACCTCGAGGACTACTTCCCAAGGCTAGCGAGTCTTCTCAACAGGTTCGTGCGCAACAAGGCCCAGACAACACATCAGAGGTGGGACGAATTGCTCGAAGCCATAATAGGCGACCACGAGAAAAACAAAAACTCGATGAACCCTGGCTGCGGAGACAACGGGATCGACGATGAGCAAGGAGAGAGTGACTTCATCGACGTGTTGCTATCGGTTCACCAAGAGTTCCACGGTATCACCAGAGACCATATCAAGGCCATCTTAATCGTAAGCAACTAAAATACTATTCCCTCAAGTCTATAAACAAGTGTTGATAATTTAGTACTCCCTCCGTCCTAAAATAGGTGTCTCGGACTTTTCTCTTACCTCCTATGAACAACGTGCAGGACATGTTTGGCGCGGGCACGGACACATCATCTCTGGTCTTAGAATTCGCCATGGCCGAGCTCATGCGCAATCCTCAACTCATGACCAAGCTACAACCCGAGGTAAGAAACGGCACAACCAAAGGACAAGAACTCGTCGAGGAAGAGAACCTTGCCGACATGAGCTATTTGAAGGCCGTGGTGAAGGAGACGCTCAGGATGCACCCACCGCTGCCGCTGCTTCTCCCTCACCTAGCCATGGCCGACTACGAGGTCGAGGGCTACGCGATTCCTGCCGGAACGCGAGTCATCATCAACTCGTGGGCCATTGGAAGATATCCGGGGTCCTGGGAGAAGCCCGAGGAGTTCGTGCCGGAGAGGTTCATCCAGGGTGGTGCCGCAGTGGCGGTGGACCTGAGGGGAAAGGACTTTCAGTTCGTGCCGTTTGGGGCTGGCCGGAGGATCTGTCCTGGACTCAACTTCGGCTTGGCTACCGTCGAGATCATGCTGGCGAACATGGTGTACTGCTTCGACTGGGAGCTGGCGCCAGGCATGGGGAGGGACGACATCGATATGACGGAGGTGTTTGGCGCGACGGTCCGTGGGAAGGAGAGACTCGTGCTTATCCCCAAACCCCACTTAGTCGCTTGATGGGTACATAGTGTATAGAGTTAAATCCATTGTTAGCACAGCCCTGCCGCCGAGTACTTTTCGACGACACTGACGAGAAAATTCCGACGAGACGCCACACACGTATCCGATAACTTCCGCCGAGATGCACGTGCTGCTAGCCAATCGATTCTTTTGATCTAACTAGTACACTCACGCACGCACACGCAAAACAACTTTGATTGCCAAAGGCTCTTATCGAGCCTTGCTTTCTCTCTTGTATTGCTCAACTCACGGTGTTGTCCGGTACAAGATTACAAGGCCAGGTGTGTGCATATATATGCACTACTAGGACCTAATCAACTAGGAGTCGGTGTACTACTCCAAAACTTAGTCTAACACATATACGTATACTACCTGGACACTACACCTATTCGGACTGTAATTCCAATACGTGTAGGACACGTGATTATCTAACAATCACCCCCTAATCACGATGTGCTTCTTTACATCGACCTGGGTCCCAAATGCGCCAGCTGCTCCTCGCGGGCGTCATCCACGGCATTGCTTTCGCCGCCCTCTTCCTCGGCACCCATGGCACCGACTTTGCTCTTGTCGGCTTCTCCATGGCTTCATGTCGACCCTTCTCGTCCGCGCCCTTCTTTTCCGCGTCCTCCTTGTCGATGTCGTCCATTACCGTGCCTCCGATCTTCACCGGTTCCTTGATGAACAAACATTGATTTTCATAGTTCATCTTCACCAGATTATCAACCGTCCGAAGTTTCTTTATCGGATAGTAGTCCAACACGCTTCGCTCACGTGCTCGCGTCGGTCGTAGTTGCCTTAGCTCCAGTACATAGAACATATGTAATGGTTGTGTATTGATCAATTCAACATGATCTTCGGGCGTAGCACCATGTGTGCCTTCAGGTAGAGCTCTTGGAGCCAATGGCTTTATATGCAGCGTATCCTGCATGCCTATTTCTGAGACAATTTCTTGAATCACCTCCACATCACATGGCCCTTGCACTTCTGGACACTCCTTTGCCCCAAGCTCTTCACGTGGATCATCACCTCCTGTACTAGCAGATGATGAGCTAAACACAACACCTTCTAGCTTTGTTTTTTCTGACCACTGACTAGCCTTTTCTCCGGATACTTTTTCTTCTAGGAGTATCCCTAGTGCTTCTGGCCTGGTGTCCACGCCTAGAGCATCCCCTAGGCCTTCAATCTCTTCTGGGTCCAAATTTGCTGACAAAGATAAGCTTGGTTGATCTATATTTTCTTCATACTCAAGATCCCACGTGATGTGAAAAGATGAATATTCCGGTTCCTTGGAGCCCCAATTCCATGATTTCTCTTCCTCAAAGACTACGTCGTCCGTGAAAATCACCTTATTGGTATAAGGATTGCACAAACGGTATTTCTTCGAGCCTTCATATCCTGTCATGATCATTGGAGTACTCTGATTCACCTTATGCGCCACACATCCAAAAGTACGAAGATGATCAACCGAGGGCTTCCATCCGTACCATCCTTCATACGGAGTCATATGAACTCCACTCTCAGTTGGCTCCATGTTCAGCAAATACACATCCGTATTGAATGCCTCATCCCAGAAGTTTCCTAGCAAACCTTTACTCTTCATCATCCTCCGTGCCATGGTCAACACGGTTTGATGCAGCTCGCCATCCTGATCAATGCGTAGAGCTCTTATCTTCGCCTCCACCTTGAACTCTTTGGCTTCCTTGATCTTCTCAAATGCTTGTTGAGCTTGACCCTTACTTTTTAGCAATACAATCCACATGTATTTACTATGATCATCCACCACAAGCATGAAGAACTTATTGCCGGACGGAGTTGCAGGTGAAATTCCAACACATAGATCACCATGATCAGATTCTGAAGCTTCACTTGCCTCAAACGTGGCTTCACGCAGAAACGGTACACTCTGTTGCTCGTGATCCACACATGGTAGATCGTGATCCAATTGCGACACAATCTCCGTACCCGGTGATGGAGGATCCTCCTCATCCTTTAGCTCGGTTACTTCGAGCATCAGCATCATCGGTCCATCATCTCCTTCCTGGGCGATGAGAGCCCTCTCCTTCGACGATTTCTTGCAATCCTTCTTGAAGTGACCAAGCTCGCCGCACTTATGACATCTTACCTTCTTTATGTCAAACTTCCTCCGCGGCGGAGGCTCGTCCTCGTCCTCCCCTGCGATATACTTTTTTGCTGGGCGAGAATCTTCTATATCACTCCTGCTGTCGGATGCTTTATCGCCCTTCATCTCCTTGGCGAACAACGCTCGAGCCATAAGCATGAGATTCTCATCCACTTTCGTGTCGCCATAGGTGATCTTCATCCACTCGTCGTGCGCCTTGAACCGTCCAGCTAGATCATCCATCGTGAGAGTCTTGAGATCAACGCATTGCTCGATCGCCGAGACAACAGGTGAGTAACGCGGCGGCGCCACGCAGAGGAAACGCCTCACAATAGAGATCTCATCCAGCTTTTTGCCGAGTCCGCGAATCCCATTGACCAGTGTAGAGACCCTTGAAGCAAAGGCGTCTAGCGTCTCATCTTCTCCCATCTCCAGATTCTCGTACTTCTTCTGCAAGATCTGCAGGGTCGCCTCGCGGAAGCGCTCGTGCCCAAGATTTAGCGTCTTGAGCGTATCCCACACCTCCTTTGCAGATTTCTTCGAGATTAGGTGTTGCATCAGATCCGTCGGCACCACCGAGCAGATGGCCGTGAGTGCTAGTCGGTCTAGGTGGTACTTCGACGCGCCCTTCTTGAACTCGTCGCCGCCTGGATCGACAGCCTCCTAGAGTCTGGCGCCTTCTAATGCCCACTCCATCTGGACCGCCCAGACCGTGTAGTTGTCACGGCTATACCGCGGATACTGCATCGACACCGGTGCACCCGTAGCCGCACCAGAATACTCGCTCACCTCCTTCGTCATGACCTCCCGTTACTAGGAGATCCTCCACGAGGCTCTGATACCAATTGTTAGCACAGCCCCTGCCGCCGAGTATTTTCCAACGACACCGACGAGGAAATTCCGACGAGACGACACACACATATCCGATAACTTCCGCCGAGATGCACGTGTTGCTAGCCGATCGATTCTTTTGATCTAACTAGTACACTCACACACGCACACGCAAAACAACTTTGATTGCCAAAGGCTCTTATCGAGCCTTGCTTTCTATCTTGTATTGCTCAACTCACGGTGTTGTCCGGTACAAGATTACAAGGCCAGGTGTGTGCATATATACATGCACTACTAGAACCTAATCAACTAGGAGTTGGTGTACTACTCCAAAACCTAGTCTAACACATATACGTATACTACCTGGACACTACACCTATTCAGACTGAAATTCCAATACGTGTAGGACACGTGATTATCTAACATCCATCAGCAGTCATTAAACTCGTTGAGCAAAATTAATACGGTCATCGTACATCAACGGTCATCAAATATGCGTGGGAGATTCATCTGCGGTAACTACATACCGATGGCATACTGTATTTGCTCACGTGGCGAGTTGGAACCCGTTGTCAGTTCTTAGTTGTGTTTTTCTTTTCAAAAATAACCTTATATCATATTTTTCTATCCAAGGGAAGTGGGAACCCGCTGTCAGCTGTAACATCCCAAAAATACCAAACTTAGATCATCAAACACTAATCATCAAGATTAGGGTTAACAAAAACTTTTCTAAATAAACTCATGAATGCATGTATATGTGTATGCATGGATTTTAAATTTCTTTAAAAACCACCTTGTTTGTGTGATCCATTGCTTGTAAAATGTTTCTTAGGTGAAATGAACATCATCTAAAACATTTCCCACACTTTTCCTAAAGACAAGTAAATCAAAACAAATATATTAAGTGAATGGTCATTTTGACCAATTTAACTCCCATGCCTACTTTGGCTGTCTCAAACTTTCAAAACCTAACAGAAACTTTTCTGGATCTTTGCACCCCTTGAATGCACCCATAACAAGGTATCAAGGCCCACTTTGTGATCATCCAGAAACTTTCAAATGCATAGTTTAAATGACAATTCAAAATTGAATCTTCTTCATATGGGAAGATCCCACTTTTTCAAAACCCACTCAAACAAGCTCAACTTTCAAAACCCAAGCATCTGCAGACTCACCAGCACCAATCTAGCAAACCCACCAAAATTCACTTCAAAATTCAAAACTTGATTTCATGCGGCCATTTCATCAAACAGGTTGCAGACACAAATCAAACAAAACAACAAACACTATAGTGTGCAGTGATTCTTGCCTAACTTGTTCTCTAGTTAGCTCACACATAACTCAGTAGATTGTCTAGAAAGATTAGCCCAACACTAGCACCCCTGTGAGCTTGCCATTGTCATTAATGGTGAACAGCCGAGCACCCCAATGTCACCCCATTGTGGACAGCAGGCTAGAGGAAGAACTAGCCGTGCCAACCTTGTCTGGGAGGCAGCCCACCGTCCACCGCCACTCCCTGTCCCAGCCGCGAGCGTTGCCAAGCCCTGGACCACGCGCACAAGCCGCGCCCAGACCATGCCGAGCGTGCGCCAGAGCGCCACCCTCGACCATCACCCACAGACCACGCGCCGCCCTCATCGCGTGCACACACGATCACCACCGACCCAGGAGACCGCCAGACATCCCCGTTTGCCGCCCCGTGCCATACAGCCACCGCCCGCCGTCGAAGACGCCGCCTCTGCCGCGCAGAGCACCGGCCGTTCCAGACCAAACCACACCGCCCCATGCCTCGCGACCATGTCATTGAGCATCGCCAGGAGACACCGCACCGCCCCCTACCCTTGCCCATGCCATTAGCCGCCTGTAACGTTGCCCCCGACGAGCTCACCGTGCGCCCCGACGGTCCCCTCGCTCGACTATAAATAGAGGCCACCCCCGCACGATTTATTCACACCATCTCACTCCCCTCTCCTCACTGACCGTGCCACACCGTTCTCAGATCAAGGCGAGCACCACCTCGCCAGAATTTCACCGGAGCCTGCCGCCTCTGGAGAAGAAGGAAGCCAGCGATTGGAGCCGCCCCAGGAGAAGCCACCGGTACCAGGAGGTTCGCCGTCGTCGACTTCGTCGTTCGCCCGCCTCGCCGACCCTTGCCCGTACCCCAGTGAGCCCCCAGCACCCCCCACTGGCCGCGCTAGGTTTCGTTCTCGCCGGAGATGTCTCGCGTCGATGATGACCCTCAGCCGTTGGATTAGAACTAGATCGAACGATCCACGTTGCCCCATACCGCTTCGCCCAGCCCCGTGTCACTGACGAGTGGGGACACCCACTTAAGCAGCCCGCGGGAGCACTGCGCTTAGCAGGCCGTCCCGTTAGAATTTCCCGCGCAGCCCAGCAATTCAAATTAAACATTTTCTTTTTAAATTCAAACCCACTTCTGTACCCAACTTCAAAAATCAACCCAGATCGATTCAGTGCACCAATTTGAATGAAACCAATTTTGTTGGAAAGGTCTGTGAATGCTTAATCCAAGTCCGTTGGATTCAAGTCATTTGGATCCGTAGATCACTCATAGTAAAAATAACAAGGCAGAAGCTTTTCTGCATTCAAACATTTTTCAAATTTAAACCATAAAAGCTTTTGAGTTGTTTCCAACTCTCAAAAATCACATTTAACCATACCTTTCAGAATATATAAAAATATATAGGTTTACTTGCAGAAATAATGTTCAAGTAATAAAAGAATGCTTCATAAGCATTTCTAGCCACTTTAATTAATTAAAATAAAAGGGTAAAACCTTATTAAATTGTGACACCCCTTTAAATCACATTCCCATGGACTACAATATGTGGTGATGACATGTGTCAACATGATCCCATATTTGGTTTGGAGAATATTAAATCTTAAGTAGTTTTTCAATGAGTAGAAATTACTTTTCTAAAAATAAAAAGATTTAAACCAAGCTTTAACCTTGTAATGTTAGAGATGATGCTAGATCATCTATAGGACCCTTGTGTGTGATGATTGCAAGTAGTTAAGTATTGTTTGGTGATTGTGTACCTCGTATTTATTCATAGACGCTAGTACCGACCAAGGATACGAGGAGGAAGGAGGATACTACGAAGAAGAAGCCGAGGAGAACTTCAACCACTGCTCTGCACAAGGCAAGCTAACACTTGCACTTTAGCAAGCTAGTAACTATGCAAGCTTATATTGACACTGATGCAAGCCTAATACTACTAGTGAATGTGCAAGCTAACCCTTGCCAGATACCCTACTGATGCCACAAACCCATACTTGTGATATGACTACTATATGCCTTAAGAATATGTGATTATACTCACTTGATAAACCAATCCTAGTTTTATGTGCAAGCTTCTTACTTTATTTCTTTATCAAAGCTTACTTAGAGTCTACCTAAGCGTTTGGTAGATACTAGACAGTTGTGCTGAAGGTTGCATAAAGAGCATAAAATTTGGCCTAAGCTAGAAACCTTGATATCAGCCTAAGATATAAGGTTGGACTTAGTGAAACTCCACTAGTTACCATCCCTCATTAGTACTACCCCCACCTGTATATGCTAGTGCTAAGCATAAAACTTGATCAACTTTTAGATGGGAATACTTGGTGGAAAAATGGTTATGAAAACCTTGGAATGATGGATCATTCTATTGAAATGTTTTGGACATGTGTTTCCAAACACTTGATGATTTTGGTGATGAAAATGTTGAGGCATGAGCCTTAGCCCTTTATAAAACTGAAGGTTGTCTGGATGCGATACCATTCCAATCTTAGCGTACAACCACAATACCCGAATATTGGGTAGGGCTTGACTGGAAACTTATATTCCTTAGTATTAGTTCCCTCACGGCCAAGGTGCTGAGGCTACCTTGTGAAGATTGTCCACCTGTGTAGTACCCAAGATGACAGTGGTCATGGTTGGGAGGCCAAACTCACAGGAGAGGTGCTTATACTAGGGCGTGTAATTGAAAGGTTAGGATTGATTATCCGCATACTGAGTATGGTGAATTCAGGATTGTTCCTGACGGATGTATCGAATGTTGTGGTGAAAGTGTACAATCTCTGCAGAGTGTCAAACTATTCGAATAGCCGCGTCCGCGGTTATGGACGGTTGGAGTGGCAATACTATTCCCCCATCAGGCTTTTCAAAATGATTTGTGAAATGAATTGAGATTTTGACTTGACCACAACAGAGTTGTGACCTGAATTACAAGATCCCACTTAGGAGTTATAAAATTGTGACTAGCTTTAGAACTAAGTAGAGATAAATCTGGCTTTTGCAAAACAACCTTAGAGCCTAGTGTCCCATTATCCAAAAACCCCTTTACCTGTTAGTATTAGTTTGCGAGTACTTAAAGAGTACTCATGGCTTTGTCCCTGGCTATTCCCATGGCCAGACTATGAAGAGGAGTACCTAGAAGATGGACCCCAGGAAGGTTACGACAACTAGGATCATCTCCCATCGTCAGCATTGCCTGTGACACCGAAGATGGAGCTTCGCCTACGCTACCGTTATTATTACGTATTCCGCTGCTTGATGTTGTATTAAGAACTGGATCATGAGATCCCTATTTGTGTAAGAACTTATGTATCGTTGTAATGGATGAAGTACTATGGTATCCAATTCTGTTATGTCTCGCAAAAATGGTAATCCTGGGATTGCGATGTATGGCATAACAGGCATCTAGGATTGAAAAATCCGGGTGTTGACATCAGCCCCACCCACCAACTCCCCTCCTCTCTCTCCTCCACTCTTTCGGTCTTCCCAGTGCCCACCCATCCACGGCCCTCCTATCCACGACCATCCTCCCCTGCTCTCCGGCGCGCCGCCCTCACCCTCGCGTGTGGATGTCCTGCCCTCCTCCTCACGGCCCGCTCCTAAAGAATGACATGCCGGACGCAGCGGTCGTGCTCGTCCAGTAATCGAGCTGCAGCTCTTAGGTTCGTTGATTCCCACCTCCTTCCAGCTCACGCGAGGGCTATCAGGTCCATGTCGTTGTCGGTGAGCACTGCAGGTCCCGCAACTCGCAACATCCGTCTCGTCTAATTCCAGCAGCAGCAGCTAGCTCTATGTGTAACAGTCGACGACGACCGCCTTGAAGCGCAAGCACAGTAGCACAAGGAGCGCCTCCCACAAGCACAACGACACCGACCGCCGTAGGTGCCCGACACCCGTGGTGACGCACAATTGCAAGTTGTTGGTGTAGAAAATTGTAGAACCCTAATATTTTATTGCATTGATCTAATCCTCGCCGGGGTATATATAGGAGTATAAGGAGGGGATAGACTTGGAGTACAAGAAGATATCTAGAATCCTAGTCTATTTCTAACTCGTACACGTATATGTATTCTAACATTTCTAGAATCCTAGTCTATTTCTAACTTGTACACGTATATGTATTCTAACATTCTCCCTCAGTCGTAGCAAGAGCGTGATGATCGCGACTGGATTTGAAGTTCGTCGTCTTCTCGTCCTTGTTATCATAATTGTGTCTCTAATGGACATGATGAATAGAAGCATCTAGGGACAGTGACTGTATTTCCTTCTGGTGCCTCTCTTCCTCCCGCAGTCATAGCGGGAGTGTCGTGGACGCGGGTGATGATGCAGACACTATTGACTGGAGTTGTTGCCGATGTGTAGCTGTAAACGTTGTTTTTTATGTCGATATTGAGATAGCCGATCGTGATGTAAACGTAGTCGAGGTAGGTGTGGTCGATGTCGTAGTCGTCATAGTGGTGTGGCGGCTAGTGCCGGAGGCACAAAAAAATTATGCGATTTTTTGGACAGGGTATGCAGGTGTGGACGTTTAGCACCTTGTAGAGGTACCATCGGGGGTGTCTTGAGGATGTTAGAGGACGCAGTCATGAGTGAGACCACCAGTTTTGCTAGAACTGGAGGAAGCTCACCGAGCACACACAATTTTTCCAGGACCGTGTGAGCGGTTGTAGGGTGGTTGATATAGTCATAAACGGTCAACGCAGTCGTCGGGGTCGTGGATGCGACGATGTCATCGCCGTGCCTTGCGGTTATACTATCTGAAAGAGCATGTGGTCCCTCATGTGTGGTTTTGGTAATTAATAACAATCTCTATGGACTAATGCTTGTATTAAGTTGCACGTATAGGAATTGTCCATTGACATCATTTGGAACATGTGTTGGCTTCAAGGTTGGTGAGATGAAGAAGAAGAATAAAGAGAAGAAGATCAAGTGTGTCTTGAAGAAGAAAATGGAGTTCCTCATGTGTTTCTTCAAGATATCATCCAAATGAAGTTAGAAGAAATATTGTGCAAGATCAAAATGCGCATCTCTAGAAGATCTCATGTTTGATGCTTGTCATCCTCGGTGATAATGGATCGATGAAAACAAGGTCAAAGTAGTAGTTTCCCCATGGTGTATGGGGGATAAAGTTGCAAGTCTTCATGCGGTGACCCAGCAATACCACTACATGATGTAATACACTATAGTCGTTAACATAACACCAATGAAACACCGTTCACTAGTATTACATCCCTCAGAGTGGTACAACAGAAACATAGTAGGTCCAAGACATGACTATAGGTTATAACTCGACTCTTTACAAAGATCTAGAGAACACTCTAGGTTACAGAGAGAGAAAGAAACTTCTTACAAAAAAGAATCAGAAATAACAAATTATATCAATCATACTAATAGACTAGTATCTGAACTTTTGGTCTTGCATTGCTGCTATTGCAGTACTCTAAAGAAGTAGGTTTTATGGTTAGATATTATACTCCTATCTAATCAGCAACTTCGTCTTCACTTTAGTTGATGTATATGTTGACTTCATTGAAGAACTTGAGCTTTTGGTGATGATTCCCTTGAGCATAAGTTGACGTAGACGTCGTCTATATTGGCTTTAGAATCTAGCAAGGGTTAAGAAGATACGTTGAGTATGAGCATACTCAGCAAGTCTACTAAAAAGGAGTGTTTGATGCACTATCTACAGCCACAGACCATAGGCCATAGGCTATGCAGGTTTTCATAAATATTTATTGAAAGATTGCTTTTATTCTAAAAACTATGTCCGTCAGCCTTCACAGGTTTACCAAAACTTTCGTGGAGTTCCTTTCCTGCTGCGTTCGTAGCTCCTTCCCGGAACAGGGAGTAACATGTCATGGTTTGTACACTCTGCAGAGGTGCGTTACTTTACCCATGAGAGACCTTAACCTTGTTGCACAACCAAGTCATGAGCTTGTCCACACTTTCTTGGTATGGGGCCCAGTCTAAGATCCAAGTCAATCACTTCCCTTCTCCACGACCTCACATGGAACACGACTCCCCAAGCAGGAATGCCTCTGTTAACCCCCATATAGGCAGATATAACCCTGGCAACCCCTTGGAGACTCTAGTGAGCAGATCATGTCCCTGTCAACCCCCACCGAAGTGGCAGATCTACCTCTGACATCCCCTCATGGATAATCTAGACACCAATATCGCAGGGACATAAGGGTTCCCACCCATACTAAGTCCTCGCAGGGAATCTACAACTTCATAATAAGGTCATCTGTTCAAGTGAAAGGAAGAAGATCCAGCTGACTTATCCATCCCATTCCAAATATCATGGTTAACGCGTATTATATGGCACAAGAATCACCAGTGACATTGATTGTTAAGTCCTAAATAATATGTTCCTTTACCACCGAAACTTTCATAGTAGGTTATTACCTCTTGGTAAATAACCCATAATCATATTAGTATGAAAATAGTGTTTTCTGACCTTTTTGAAATGTAGGTGATGACAACACTATATTTGCAAAATATTTGATAGAAAATAACCAAAGGAAATGAGCAAGTGTGAACTTGCATTTTGTGATTGCAAGATTATGCACTCACGGTCTTTGAGACAATAGAAGATCCAATATCTGAAAACAACATCATTGGTCTGGTAAGGACTAATGTTTAGAGAAGCAATACACCATTATGCATAAGTAATGTAGTGCAATTTGATAAACTCGAATCCCCGGAATAAATGTTGTTAATCTAGGATTTGGGAACTAGAAATGGTTTCTTTAGAATGTGTTTCCCTTTTAGATTAAGTTTCACACTTGTGCTTCTTATTAAGGCTTGTGAGTGTGTGTGAAGCAACATGTAAGTATAATAAGTAGTATACAATAATAAATCACTCAAGTGTGGGATGGTATCTAAAGACTCCTTATGTGAAGGTTGTTACTTAAGTAGATTTATTTTGGAATGCTTAAGAATTACTTTTAGTGTATCTTAAAAGAATAACTTTTGAAAAAAAGTTTACTTAACTAAACAAAAGCATTTAAAGCTTTAGTTAATATTCTTAGGGTTTCTAACTAACTATAGTTATCAAGGAAGAAAGATTTACTTCATTTTAATAATGACATCATTAGTAGTTGAGACTCATCTACCTTGGATGTATTACAATTTGTTCACTTCATAATGTTTCCTAGAGGTTAATTAAGAGTGGTACCACTTCTATTTGAGTCATATTTTCTTAACGTTATAGTTGAATAGAATTATTTATTTCCTTACAATTGAGTGGTTATAATTCATAACATGGAAGCCACATTACTTATGAATTATCTTTGGATTTTTAGTATCTTTATAAACTTGTTGTTGAAGTAATGGCAAAAGGTTTTATTTAGTCAAAAATATCATTCTCGAGGATTTTATATTTGTTAAGAATCCTTTTGGAAAATAATATTCACTTATTGATGAATGATAATTCAACAAAGTTGTATTTAAAATGTTTTGAAGTATTTTGGCTTCATATTATCAATACTTTAGGACTAATAATATTTTTAGACCTTTAGTGGACAATATTAGAGGTATTAGCAATTTTATACATACTTTTATGAATTACCAATTAAGGAAATAGGTTTGAATTTAATTTATTAGGTTATTAAATTTTTACTTACTTCAAAAGTAGAGTATTATATTTTTTAACATGTAGATATTATTTTTTGTGATCATTTTGGTATATTATAAGTTTTTTGATGATTTTTAAATATTAAAATATGATTTTTTATAAGATTTATTACTTTATAAGCACTTAATCAAGAATAAATATTTTGGTAAGTGATATAATATTTTATGTTTATAGTTTTATATTGTATTTCTTATTTTTCTAAGAATTCTAGTATATTATTTATATTTTTCTCATTTATCATTATTAAAATATGAATTTTCAAAGTTTTATTAGTTAAAAAATCTTAATTAAATAACAATTATTTAAATAGTTAACACAATAACGTATGATAATAAATTTAAATTGTAGATTTTAATTTTCTAAACATTTTGATATATAATATATATTTGTCTAATTTGAAATGAATTACTTATGATTTTCCCATTTTAATTCATTTTCTAATTAAATTTTAAACAACAAATACTTTTTACACATGGACTAGATCTACCCTAGGTCACTGACCAGTGGTGTCAGGACCACGTCGAATACCACACGTGCAGTGGACCAAGTCAAACAGCGCTGATGTGGCCAGGGTGACGTAAATGTGACATCATGATGATGTCATCCGAAGATGATCATCACCGATCGATGATCGATCTACTGATTCGGTGCGCGCACACGGCTGTGGTCGGGTTCGTTGGAAAGAGGAGGCCGAGGCAAGTCTAGTAGTGGTGGCGCCATTGAGATTTGGTCATCGGAGCTTGATCGACGGCGAGGCCGAGCGGCGGTGGCTACAGGTGCACGATAGGCGAGCAATTCAACACGAAAGGAAGATGATTGAGGGGTGCATGAGCATCAGTAACTCACCAGGTTTGCTGCAGGGAGGTTGATGTGACGAATCATGGCCGATGACGGCAGCCGGATGATGCGGCGCTGAGTTGATGTAGTAGCGCTTCGTTGGGAACCCCAAGCGGAAGGCGTGAAGCAGCACATCAGCAAATTTTCCCTCAGTAAAAAACCAAGGTTATCGAACTAGTAGGAGGAAGGAAACGTCACACAGGTGTTGCAAGCAACGCGGAGACCTGCACAACACAAACTCAAGACTTTGCCCCAACGAATCAGTGAGGTTGTCAAGCTCACCGGTTTGCTGTAACAAAGGATTAAACTTATGTTGTGGAAGGTAATGGTGGTTTGTAGCAAGTAAACAAGTAACAATGCAAGATGTATCAATGGTAAAGATTGGACCGGGGTCCATAGTTCACTAGAGGTGCTCTCCTTAGATAAACAACATGGCATGAAGGGTAAACAAATTACAGTAGGGCAATTAACATGAACTGAGCAAGGCATAACAATGCAATACTAGTCAGAAAGATCCTATGAGATTAGATTGGGCAATACAACAAGATACATAAACCGCCATCCAACTGCATCTATGACTAGAAGTCCACCTTCAGGTTATTATCCAAACCCCCTCCAGTATTAAGTTGCAAGCAACAGACAACTGCTTTATGCAAAGTGTGTACGGTAAACAATCCACTTGTTCCATGAACAAGATACCGTTGTTTTCTCCCTAGTGGCAACAACACATCTACAACCAAAGAGATTTATGTCACTTCCCTTGGAAACTAGAGGCATGAACCCACTATCGAGCATAAATACCCCCTCTTGGAGTCACTAGCAACTACTCGGCCAAGATATCTAGTAACAACGGAGAGCATGCAAGTTCACAAACAACACAAACATGATAGAATCATAAAGACAAAACCATTAACCAAACTGACATAATAATCTCAATATCCATCGGATCCCCGCAAACAGAACATGCATGATTACAAATAGATTAGATCTTGATCATGAACGGAGGTCACAAGATCTATACATGAAAGCACAAGGAGGAGATACAACCATCTAGCTACTACATGGACCCATAGTCCAAGGTGGAACTACTCACGCATCATACCGGAGAAGAAGGCCTCTGGGATGATCTCCCCTCCGGCAGGGTGCCGATAAGAACTTCAGATCCCCCCGATCTAGGGACGATGGTGGCGGCGGCTATAGACGGTTTCATGGAGTTTTGACTGGGTACTTAGGGTTTAGGCATCAGGGGCTTCTTATAGGCGAAGAGGCGAGGCTGGGAGGCGACCAAGGGGGCCACACCCTGCCCAGGTGCGGGCCCACCCTTGGCCGGGCCTAGGGGGGTTTGGCCGCCCTGTCCCGCTTCTCTGTCTCTCCTCTGGACTTCGTGTTCCCCACGGAAAGAAATTGACTTTGTCTTTTGTCCCGTCCAATTCCGAGAATATCGATTTTCTGCCTTTCTGGAACCAAAAACAGAAGAAAACAGGCAACTGACACTATGGCAACTTGTTAATAGGTTAATTCCAGAAAAGATATAAAAACACCTCAAAGTGTAGACAAAGCAAAGCAAAGTAGATACTAAACAAGCATGGAACATAAAAAATTATAGATAACTTTTCCGACGCATCAAGCATCCCCAAGCTTAACTCCTGCTCGTCCTCGAGTAGGTAAGTGATAAAAAGAATAATTTTTTAGGTGACATGCACCATCAAAATCAAGATCAAACCATTTGCAAGAATTGAAAGATGGGATCAAAGAACTCTAAACATGTGCATGAAAGATGGAGTTCTAACAATAAGACAAAGTAACTATGCATGCAACATGAAAGGTTATAAACAAAGATCATGAATAACATGCATTGAAAAACGTTTGTTTGTTTCACATACAGAAATGCATAGTGGCAATCATCTTGTCCCTCATAGAGTAGCAAATAGATGCACAGGACACCTTCAAAGTTCAGAAGAGTGACTAGATACAAATAGCACAAGAACAAGCAATATCAACAATATGCATCAATCAATAAGTTTTGGGACAATGCACATAGAACTAAGAATGGCAACTATGTTCTATTAACTTGTGCCTAAAGGTATAAAGTGGAGACTCAATATAATCGTGGAAGAAAGGACCCTTCACAAAAGGAAGCAATAATTTCAAGTTTCAAAAAGAGCTTCCAAAAATTATGGTACTTGTTAGCTTTTAGCCCTCATTACCCCTATCATAAGCATCTTGAAGTGATTAAGGTTAAAGTAAACAAACTATGGAGTATATGCTTGACAAAGTATAGGCTGGCAATCTCAAGTCCCTTGAATACGAGGGCCACACCTCATGCTACTCAACTTCAGTCACCTGTAAGTTCTTGTCATTGTAAGTATTTGCATATCATAGAGAACCGTCAATGGGGTACCCCTTGCACATGGTACATGAGCTATCCATAACCAAAATGACAAGTCAAGCATACAATGAGCATCTCAGCGATCTTTTTATTTACTATATGCATAGATTTTTATTGAGGATGCTTCATAGATAGCTCACTATGGTGATGCTGCAAGTTTCCACCATGATTAGGCATGGCTTAGGCTAGCGGCCCAGGCGTTTCTCTAACACAAAATACAAACTCCATGGACTTACAAGTTCCCTCTTTATTTCACGCCGGTGACATCCATAGACAAAATATCATGATATCAACTGAGTACAAAGTACAAGTGCAATGTTGAAAACGTTTCCCGTGACAACACGGTTCTGCTAATTCCAACGTATAAGTGCAAGCATATACAACATAGACGACACAATGGTTCAAGTTTGTCACATCCCAAATTTTAGATTTGGTTCTGCATATCATTCATATCATTGCATCATACTTTTCCATGCAAAACCGTCGATTGAAGAGAATCGGCGAAACGCTATTTTCGAAACCCTTTCTTATTCTTCTACGAGGCTTCCGCGGGAGGCATTAGAAAACTACTGTTGCCGCCCTTGTAGCCTAGTGGTTTCGCGCAACCTTTGACCGTAGATTGTTCCTCTCGAATTTACAAAACCGTAGGAGCAAGAATCGCTCGATTCGGAACTCGTACGAAGAAGTTACGGCCGTTTTATGAAATAGAAAATCGGGCCGTTTTTCCGAGTACTGTCCAACCGCGCCCCGAATCGGACTTGGACCCGCGAAAGGGCCCCACATAAGAGGCCACCCGGCCTCGATTCCCGCACCAGCCGCCGCCTCCTGGAACCGCCCCCGTGCCTTGACCCGCGCGCCCCGCCGCCGCCTCGGCCTCCGTGCCCGCGCCGCCGCCCAGGTACCCCGCCGCCGCGCGCCTCTCTCTCCTCTCTCCCCCGCGCCACCGCACCGCCTCGCCGCCGCTGCAGCCGCCTCGCCCCGCCGCCCTGCTCGCGTGCTGCGCCTGCTGCCGCAACCGCGCCGCCACGCCGCCGAGCCGCCGCCTGCCGCCACTCCACCGCCACTCCACCGCCAGCGCGCCGCCTGCCCCGCCGCCCGCAGCAGCCGCTGCCGCAGCCCGCCTCCGCGCGCATGCCTCGGCCCGCACCCGCGCCGCCGCCGCATGCACGCACGCCTTGCGCGCCGTGCCACCGTCCCGCGCCGCCGCGATGGCCGTTTTGATCCATCGCGCTGACCGTCTCCCTTCCGCGCAGGAAAAACATCGTCGCCGGGACCGATCGCCGCCGCCGTTCCGAGTTCGTCGCCGTTTGTATCCGGTAAGTCTGCAGCCACCATTAGATCTCAGATCAACGGTTCAGATCAGCCGTTGACCGGTCAGTATCCCGGCGTTGACTAGTCAGACGCCCAGTCAGCGCCCAGTCAGCAGCTGCGTTGACCAGTCAACAGACACAGTTGACTAGTTAATTTCGTTAATCGTTTTAGTTTACAGATTTCGGTAGAAACTTGTAAATTGCGTAGAAATTCAACTGTTGGGCCAAAAATTGCAAATAAAATATGTGTAGATTCAGTGAGTCGTGTAGAATCTTGCTATACCTTTGGTTCAGACTTTTGCAGCAAGATTTAGTACAGTTTAATCAAATAGTTTAATGGCCTTTTTGGAGTAATTAATTCGTAGGAAAAGATCCGTAGCTCTAAAAATCACGTATGATATGTCCCTAGATTCAGTGGAACGAGGGGAATCTCATCGTGAATTAAAAAGATAGGCTTACAGTAAAAACTTCTGCAGAAACTGTCTAGTGGCTTTCTGCAGTGTTTTAATTACTCGGGGAGTTTTATAATTCCTTTTTAACTAATTCCAGTTGGTACTGTTTCTAAATAGCAACGCGTGTGCGGTAGAATTTTCCCAAGGTTTTACAAACAGTATACTACCGGTAGTGAATTATTTGAGTTCTAGCTCTAGTTTTGAGCGTTACTTTTTGCGTAATAGTTTTCCTAGCGCTAAAACTTTTTTCCATGCATGCAATCAGTAGTAATATTGCATAGGATTATGTGGTGCAGCTGTAGCACCAATTCTCTTGCCTTGCATACCTTCATGCATCATATCTGTTGCATATGCTTGTGGATTGTTTGTTTATGATTGCAATTGTATCGTGTAGATTATGACGAGTGCAACGCTTGCTCGTGTGTGGATTGTTCTTCCGACCGCTACAACCAAGGCAAGTAGATGCTACTTTGTTCATGATATCGTCCTACTATTTTCAATGTATTGTCGTGTATTTTGTAGATGCATGTGTAGGATGATACTATCGCTATGCTATGTCCTATTATGTGGTAGGGCTTTCCTTGTAGATGAACCACCGTTGGTAGATGTGCTTAGCCATGCTATGTCGAACGAGGGCTGGGTTACATCATTGAGACTTGTTTCTAAAAGTATTGGTTTGTGAAAACTAAAACAACCTAATCAATAAATCTCCTGGGTGTGATGGGATTGATAATTTTTGGTGGATTATTGCGGAAAGGCACCCAGGTATCGAGAGAAATTGATTGGCTTCTTTATTGTGTAGCTTACGTGTACAACCATGTGCCAATAATAAAATGGGCGGTTGGTTGGACTTAGTAGGTTGTGGTAACTCGAACCCGCGTATCCAGAGATGTAGAATTTTGGTAGGTTGGACCGGTGCGCGTCAGGATTGAGGAGCTACTTCCCGAACAATCTCTTCTTGGACTTCTCCCTATCATCACCTAAAATGAGAGTGATGGTACGAGCTGGGCTGGCCAAGTCACATGGGTAAAGTGTACTAACCCCTGCAGGGTGTATAATCTAATAGATTAGCCGTGTCCCCGGTTATGGACAACTGAGTTGCTTGATATTGATTCCATGACATGTTTCTCGCTCATTTCAATTTCATAATTGTTTTAATATTGTTGGGTTAACTTAATTGGGATATTTTCAAAGAAAATCAAAAACTGTTTATGAAAGTAGGACAAAGTTATTTGCAAATGCAAGCCAGACACAGCTCCAATTGCCAAGTATGCATGTAGATGTCAGTATTATTGTCTCCTTTACTAGCTCTACTTGCCATACATTCCATGTATTGACCCTTCGGGGCTGCTACGTTTCATGTTACAGGTTATTCCGATTCTGAGTAATCGTTATAGGCCACGGTACTCTACTCGGCACTTGTTCACTTGTGGGCAATTTGAAGAATGGAAGTTTTGCTTTATTTATGTAGCTACCTGAATAATTTGAGCTAGCCTTGAGCTAAGCTTTTATTGTAATAATGGTACTCTGGATCTTCGTTATTTATGATACACGGATATTTTGCTATGTTATTCATCTCATTCTATTGTGGGCCAATGAACCGATCCAGGGATTGGCATGTCACATAGAAGCCACGGTCTTTTCAGAACCGCGGTGTTACAAGATGGTATCAGAGCCCGTGTGTCGACTGTAGGATCGTGACCTAGGATTGGATTAGGAAGCCTTAGATTTATTAAAGCCTATATTAACTCTGTCTTTCATCTTATGCCTTTCACCCTCGTAAATTCTTACCATATGCTATTCTCACACTT
The DNA here is from genome assembly GCA_916181665.1 of Avena sativa. Classification (NCBI taxonomy): domain Eukaryota; kingdom Viridiplantae; phylum Streptophyta; class Magnoliopsida; order Poales; family Poaceae; genus Avena; species Avena sativa. The sequence goes on from OV702296.1 coordinate 229,840,496, forward strand.
TCCTCTTTTACTTGATAGATGGGAGAAGTCAGGACTGAGTATGCAACCATGGAGTCACCAAGGCCCTTTGCAAGGCAGTTAGCACAGCTCTCGCAGTCATTGGGATTGCCACTGTCCATGTTCAAGGGAAGAAGGTTGTACACCTATGGATATGGAGAGGATGCATGGGAGATCACCACCTTCATATTCAGAGATGTCGCCTTACCAAACCCCGTGCACTTGATCTACACCAAGACATACTGCAACTGGGGACTTGGTATCAACTTGGCCATACATGAAGCCCTATCCCGCCAGTGCCATCAAGTCCGACACCTACTGCCAGCAGATTCACCCTACCGTGACTATGGGAGGCGTGATGAAGATGGGCACATTGTGGTTACCCCGGGCGACAGGAACAACATGCCACCCCGTCGGAGGCAGATAGAGGACATGGAAAGGGAGAATGGATCTCTAGCTGAGAAAGTGATGATGATAAAGGAGATTGCAGATTTTGCTAGCAATGGTATGGTGGTCCAAGGACAGGAGATTGACACCCTGCATGAAGCTGTGGGAGTCCTGGAGAATTCCCTGATAGCCAGAGATGCAACCATAGCTCATCTTCATGGTACTGTGCAGGAGAACACCCAGAACATACAACAGTTGCAAGGGACCGTCCAGGAAAGGGATCAAACTATTGAAGCTATGACAGCCCAGATTGCCGCTCTCCAAGCACAGCTGAATCCACCCTCTGATGATGACAATGGAGATGATGGCAACAATGGGGATGATGATGACAGTGGGAACGATGATGATGATGAGGACGAGGATGATGATGATGGAGACGATGATGGTGGAGGAGATGAAGCTGTTGCAGTTGCAGCTGAGAGTGAAGAAGAAGAGGAGGATCCAGAGGAGGTGGAGTTTGAGATCTCAAGTGATGATTTAGGAGAGGTGTACACTCTGCCGCCATGGTTGTACCGCGAGCCGAAGCGTCAACGCATGACCGCAAGGACCTACCGCAACCTCTTCAAGGAGTAGATAGAAGTCCACCAATTAGTCCACGTTAGGCAAATTCGTTAGGATTAGTCTCGATCGTTGTGAAGCTTAGTTCGTGTTAGTTTAAGAGTGATTAGTTGCTTATTTGTGTACTCCAATATCCCAGAAATTATTTGTGCGAATTTTATAAAAGAGTTATGGCAAGTTTGGTTACTATCTGTGTTATTTTCGCTGCAGTTTTCTGCTGATAGAGCAGTACTGTATGATTTTTCATATTTTTCTGGTAACTGGGAAAAATCTGAAAAACATTGGGCTGATGCGAAACTCTCTCTACTATATGTGCAAAAATCAGCTAAATTTTATGACGAGTTTAAGTCAGGCGGAAAAATTCGTGAACGCTGCTGGACTGTTCTGGCAGATTGCTGTTTTTGTTGTTTAGTTGATCAACTGTTTAGATAACCAATGCCAACTCTTGTAAAACTATTTCAGTAGGTATATACTGCTAGGATAACCCCTGGGATGTTGCTGGATCACTTGTTTGTTGATGTGTTGCTTGCTTGTGATTGTCTGCTATTGTTTGTTGTTGATTGATCATATGCATAGGTAGAATCCTATTATCGTAGTTGAATCTTTCTAAACTTACCTGTGCTGAACCGCAGATGCCTCCCCGCCGTCAACCCACTGAGTTGGAGCAACTCATGGCAGCTCAGGCACAGCTGACCCAAGTAATGACTCAGTTCATGGTAGCTCAGAACAACAACAATGGAAACAATCAGCCTCAGGGAGATGCTCTCACTAGATTTCTGAGGCTAAGGCCAGCTAAGTTCTCTACTGCAACGGAACCAATGGTTGCTCTCGACTAGTTGTGTTTAGTCAACAAGGATCTGGTAACTGTTGGATGCACTGATGCAGAGAAGGTGAGGTTTGCCGCTCACTTACTGGAGGGACCAGCCGCTTCTTGGTGGGACACATTTCAGATCACCCACCCACTGGACACTGTGACTTGGGCTATGTTTGAGGAAGGTTTCAGGACCAACCACGTGTCTTCAGGAGTTCTAAGCCTTAAGAGGAAGGAGTTCCGCAACTTGTGCCAGACCAACCGCACTGTGGCTGAGTACATTGAGGAGTTCAACAACCTGTCCCGTTATGCACCTGAGGATGTTGACACTGATGCAAAAAGGAGGGAGAGATTCCTGGATGGCCTCAGTGATGAGCTTTCAGTGCATCTACTGGTGGTTTATTGCCCCACTTTCCAGGAGCTTATGGACAAGGCCAGGATCTTGGAAGGGAAGCACAAGCAGGTGGAGAACCGCAAGAGAAAGAGTAACAACCACCACTCTGGTTCACACCACAAGTCTCGCACTTCATATGATGGATACTCCAAGCATGGAGGGAGTGACCATGGGAGCCATGACCGCCACCACCATGGAGGCGATGGACATCGTCATGACAACCATAGGAGCAGCCACCACAGCCACAAGGGAGGACACTCTCACCATTCTGGAGGACATGGTGGACATGACCGCAACCGTGATCGCAGCTTTGTGAAGAAGGATCTGAGTGAGGTGACATGCTTCAAGTGTAAACAGAAGGGACACTATGCTGACAACTGTCCGGAGAGGAAGGGACTGAAGCCAACCAACAACGAGAAGGCCACAGTGAACCACATGAATGTGGAGGAGATTCCAGATGAGCCTGACCTTGTGATTGGTAAGTTTCCAATCAACACTCATCCTGCACTTATACTTTTCGATACTGGTGCATCGCATTCATTCATATCAAGGGCATTTGTGGATAAGTATAAGTTACCTACTGAGTCTATGAAAGGGTCTATTAGAGTGAGTTCACCTGGAGGAGATATGATAGCTAGCGCGGGATGCCGCAACTTAACAGTGAGGATTGGAACACACAACTTCAGTGCACATTTGGTAGTGTTGGAATCACAGGGATTAGACGTTATTCTAGGTATGGATTGGATGTCTATGCATGAGGGACACATAGATTGTGCACAGCGAGCTGTTTCACTCAAAACCCCGGATGGTAAGAGGATCAGATTCAAGTCGGCTGTACGACCAGGAAGGTGTAAGTTGAATTCTCTTAAGGGGTTAGCATGGATACGGTGCCAGTGATTAAGGATTACCCCGACGTGTTTCCGGAGGAGCTGCCAGGAATGCCATCTGACAGGGAAGTGGAGTTTCTCATCGACCTGATGCCGGGAACAGGACCAATAGCAAAGAAACCATATAAGATGGATGTGGATGAGCTGAAGGAATTGAAGAAGCAGTTGAAAGAGCAGCTGGAAAAGGGATTCATTCAGCCTAGTTCGTCGTCATGGGGTGCACCTGTTCTGTTTGTGGAGAAGAAAGACAGCAGCAAGAGATTAGTGGTGGACTATCGCTCGCTGAATGAAGTGACCATCAAGAACAAGTACCCTCTGCCGAACATAAATGATTTGTTTGATCAACTGGAAGGAGCAAAGGTGTTCAGCAAGATTGATCTGCGATCAGGCTACTTCCAATTGAAGATCCGGGAGGAGGACGTACCAAAAACCGCCTTCACCACTAGGTATGGTTTATATGAGTATACGGTTATGTCTTTTGGACTAACGAATGCCCCGGCATATTTCATGACCATGATGAATAAGGTATTTATGGAGTACTTGGACAAGTTCGTGGTGGTGTTTATTGATGACATACTAATATATTCCAAGGATGATGCGGAGCATGAGAAGCATCTGCGACTGATTATGGAGAAACTGAGGGAACACAAGCTGTATGCCAAATTCAGCAAGTGTGAATTCTGGCTTAACACCGTTGGGTTTCTAGGACACGTAGTGTCAGGAGAAGGAGTCGCTGTTGATCCAAGCAAAGTGACTGCAGTAACTGAGTGGGAAGCACCCAAGAATGCAGGAGAGATTCGCAGCTTTCTGGGACTTGCTGGATATTACAGGAGATTCATTGAAAACTTTTCCAAGATTGCTAAGTTGATGACTGAACTTCTGAAGAAGGAGAGGAAGTTTGAATGGTCAGACGTATGTGAAGCCAGCTTTCAGGAACTGAAGCGTCGACTAGTGACCGCCCCTGTTCTGTGCTTACCAGACCTTCAGAAGGATTTCCAAGTGTACTGTGATGCTTCACGACAGGGACTTGGGAGTGTGCTGATGCAAGATGGGAGAGTGGTGTCATATGCCTCGCGACAACTCAAACACCATGAGCGGAATTACCCCACACACGACTTGGAGTTAGCGTCGGTGGTTCATGCGCTCAAGGTGTGGAGGCATTACTTAATGGGAAAACACTGTGATGTGTACACCGACCACAAGAGCCTGAAATACATATTCACGCAGAAGTAACTGAACATGAGACAAAGGAGATGGTTGGAACTTATCAAGGACTATGATATGAATTTGCAATACCAACCAGGAAAGGCCAATGTAGTAGCAGATGCTCTGAGCCGGAAGGTTTATGCCAATGGGTTGACAATTGGGGAATTGCCCGAGGATTTGTGCAAGCAATTCAAGGACCTTAGGCTGAAGGTAGTATCTGAAGGATACTTGGCAACAATGGAAGTCCAACCAACGCTACAGGACAGAATCAGGAAGGCTCAAGTGGGAGACAAAGAGATGGATGAAATAAGGGAAAAGATGAAGGAGGATCGAGCAAAGGAATTCCGCGAGGATGAGCAGGGAACCTTATGGTATGGAGATCGTTTGTGCGTCCCCAACGATCCCGAGATAAGGAAGTTGATTCTGCAGGAAGCTCATGACTCGCCGTATTCCATACATCTGGGCAATACGAAGATGTATATGGACCTAAAGGACAGATTCTGGTGGAACAACATGAAGGGAGACATCGCCGAGCATATTGCCTTATGTGATGTATGTAGCCAAGTAAAGGCGGAACACCAGAAGCCAGCAGGACTGCTACAACCATTGCCCATGCCGGATTGGAAGTGGGATAGAGTGGGAATGGATTTTATCACAGGATTGCCCAGGACCAGGTCAGGATATGACTCCATTTGGGTAGTGGTCGACCATTTGACCAAGGTAGCCCACTTTATACCGGTAAAGACGACCTATACGAGTGCAAAGTTGGCCAAGATTTACATGGACAGAATTGTGTGCCTACATGGAGTTCCCAAGAGTATCGTATCTGATAGAGGCACCCAATTTACCTCACACTTCTGGCGCCAGCTGCACGAGTCACTTGGTACTAGGTTGGAGTTTAGCACAGCGTTTCACCCACAGACTGATGGACAGACCGAGAGGGTGAATCAGATTTTGGAGGACATGCTGAGATCTTGCGCCTTGGCTCATGGCTCTAGTTGGGATGAGAATTTGCCGTATGCGGAGTTTTCCTACAACAACAACTATCAAACTAGCATCAAGACATCACCGTTCGATGTGCTATATGGGAAACGGTGCCGAACACCATTGCTATGGGATGGAGTAGGAGAACGTCAGTTGTTTGGACCCGATTTGATCAAGGATGCTGAGGAGAAGGTCGCTTTGATTAGGGACAGGCTGAAGGTAGCACAATCAAGGCAGAAGAGCTACACTGACGCCAAGCGCAAGGAAGTGGTGTATGAGATAGGTGATAGAGCATACCTCAGAGTGTCGCCACTTCGTGGAATCAAGAGATTTGGAATTAAGGGTAAGCTGGCACCTCGATTTATTGGACCGTACAGGGTCTTAGCACGCAAAGGAGAAGTTGCTTATCAGTTGGAGTTGCCAGGAGCTCTGTCCGCTGTTCACAATGTGTTCCACGTGTCCCAGCTGAAGAAGTGCCATCCGGAGATGGCGGATACACCATTGAGAGACACTGTACCGCTAGAGGAAGTTCAGCTTGAGAACGACTTGACCTATGAGGAGAAACCGGTCAAGATTCTGGAGATAGCGGAGAGGATTACCCGAACCAAGACGATCAGGTTTTGCAAGGTACAGTGGAGCCACCACACCGAAGAGGAAGCCACTTGGGAGCGTGAGGATGACATCCGAGAGGACTACCCACACCTATTTGCTAGCCGCACCGAATCTCGAGGACGAGATTCATCTTAAGGGGGTTAGTCTTGTCACATCCCAAATTTTAGATTTGGTTCTGCATATCATTCATATCATTGCATCATATTTTTTCATGCAAAACCGTCGATTGAAGAGAATCGGCGAAACGCTATTTTCGAAACCCTTTCTTATTCTTCTACGAGGCTTCCACGGGAGGCATTAGAAAACTAGTGTTGCCGCCCTTGTAGCCTAGTGGTTTCGCGCAACCTTTGACCCTAGATTGTTCCCCTCGAATTTACAAAACCGTAGGAGCAAGACTCGCTCGATTCGGATCTCGTACGGAGAAGTTACGGCCGTTTTATGAAATAGAAAATCGGGCCGTTTTTCCGAGTCCGTATCCAACCGCGCCCCGAATCGGACTAGGACCCGCGAAAGGGCCCCACATAAGAGGCCACCCCGGCCTCGATTCCCGCACCAGCCGCCGCCTCCTGGAACCGCCCCCGCGCCTCGACCCGCGCGCCCCGCCGCCTCCTCGGCCTCCGTGCCCGCGCTGCCGCCCAGGTACCCCGCCGCCGCGCGCCTCTCTCTCCTCTCTCCCCCGCGCCACCGCACCGCCTCGCCGCCGCTGCAGCCGCATCGCCCCGCCGCCCTGCTCGCGCGCTGCGCCCGTGCCACGCAGCCGCGCCGCCATGCCGCCCCGTCGCCGAGCCGCCGCCTGCCGCCACTCCGCCGCCGCGCGCCGCGCCTCGCCGCCCGCCCCGCCTCCGCGCGCACGCCTCGGCCCGCACCCGCGCCGCTGCCGCTGCCCCGTGTGCCCGCTGCCGCGCGCCGCCGCCGCATGCACGCACGCCTCGCGCGCCGTGCCACCGTCCCGCGCCGCCGCGATGGCCGTTTTGATCCATCGCGCTGACCGTCTCCCTTCCGCGCAGGAAAAACGTCGTCGCCGGGACCGATCGCCGCCGCCGTTCCGAGTTCGTCGCCGTTTGTATCCGGTAAGTCTGTAGCCACCATTAGATCTCAGATCAACGGTTCAGATCAGCCGTTGACCGGTCAGTATCCAGGCGTTGACTAGTCAGACGCCCAGTCAGCAGCTGCGTTGACCAGTCAACAGACACAGTTGACTGGTTAATTTCGTTAATCGTTTTAGTTGACAGATTTCGGTAGAAACTTGTAAATTGCGTAGAAATTCAACCGCTGGGCCAAAAATTGCAAATAAAATATGTGTAGATTCAGTGAGTCGTGTAGAATCTTGCTGTACTTTGGTTCAGACTTTTGCAGCAATATTTAGTACAGTTTAATCAAATAGGTTAATGGCCTTTTTGGAGTAATTAATTCGTAGGAAAAGATCCGTAGCTCCAAAAATCGCGTATGATATGTCCCTGGATTCAGTGGAATGAGGGGAATCTCATCGTGAATTAAAAAGATAGGCTTACAGTAAAAACTTCTGCAGAAACTGTCTAGTGGCTTTCTGCAGTGTTTTAATTACTCGGGGAGTTTTATAATTCCTTTTTGAGTAATTCCAGTTGGTACTGTTTCTAAATAGCAACGCGTGTGCGGTAGAATTTTCCCAAGGTTTTACAAACAGTATACTACCGGTAGTGAATTATTTGAGTTCTAACTCTAGTTTTGAGCGTTACTTTTTGCGTAATAGTTTTCCTAGCGCTAAAACTATTTTCCATGCATGCAATCAGTAGTAATATTGCATAGGATTATGTGGTGCAGCTGTAGCACCAATTCTCTTGCCTTGCATACCTTCATGCATCATATCTGTTGCATATGCTTGTGGATTGTTTGTTTATGATTGCAATTGTATCGTGTAGATTGTGACGAGTGCAACGCTTGCTCGTGTGTGGATTGTTCTTCCGACCGCTACAACCAAGGCAAGTAGATGCTACTTTGTTCATGATATCGTCCTACTATTTTCAATGCATTCTCGTGTATTTTGTAGATGCATGTGTAGGATGATACTATCGCTATGCTATGTCCTATTATGTGGTAGGGCTTTCCTTGTAGATGAACCACCGTTGGTAGATGTGCTTAGCCATGCTATGTCGAACGAGGGCTGGGTTACATCATTGAGACTTGTTTCTAAAAGTATTGGTTTGTGAAAACTAAAACAACCTAATCAATAAATCTCCTGGGTGTGATGGGATTGATAATTTTTGGTGGATTATTACGGAAAGGCACCCAGGTATCGAGAAAAATTGATTGGCTTCTTTATTATGTAGCTTACGTGTACAACCATGTGCCAATAATGAAATGGGCGGTTGGTTGGACTTAGTAGGTTGTGGTAACTCGAACCCGCGTATCCAGAGATGTAAAATTTTGGTAGGTTGGACCGGTGCGCGTCGGGATTGAGGAGCTACTTCCCAAACAGTCTCTTCTTGGATTTCTCCCTAGCATCACCCAAAATGAGAGTGATGGTACGAGCTGGGCTGGCCAAGTCACATGGGTAAAGTGTACTAACCCCTGCAGGGTGTATAATCTAATCGATTAGCCGTGTCCCCGGTTATGGACAACTGAGTTGCTTGATATTGATTCCATGACATGTTTTTCGCTCATTTCAATTTCATAATTGTTTTAATATTGTTGGGTTAACTTAATTGGGATCTTTTCAAAGAAAATCAAAAACTGTTTATGAAAGTAGGACAAAGTTATTTGCAAATGCAAGCCAGACACAGCTCCAATTGCCAAGTATGCATGTAGATGTCAGTATTATTGTCTCCTTTACTAGCTCTACTTGCCATACATTCCATGTATTGACCCTTCGGGGCTGCTACGTTTCATGTTCCAGGTTATTCCGATTCTGAGTAATCGTTATAGGCCACGGTACTCCACTCGGCACTTGTTCACTTGTGGGCAATTTGAAGAATGGAAGTTTTGCTTTATTTATGTAGCTACCTGAATAATTTGAGCTAGCCTTGAGCTAAGCTTTTATTGTAATAATGGTACTCTGGATCTTCGTTATTTATGATACACGGATATTTTGCTATGTTATTCATCTCATTCTATTGTGGGCCAATCAACCGATCCAGGGATTGGCATGTCACATAGAAGCCATGGTCTTTTCAGAACCGCGGTGTTAGAAAGTTTATTAGGGGCAAAGAATATAAAGTGTGCCATCAAGTTTGTGAGGGATTTAGTCACTAAGTTTTCACATAACAAAATAGTTTTTAATTGGAAGATAGCTGAAAACAACAATATACTTGGAATGGTGTAACACACCATGCATAGGAGTTTATAGTGGACACTTTAGAAAAAAATGGTTTCTTGGGAGTTGGAAGCATGAGTAGAGCTTACTCATACAAGTGGAGGCTAGCAAAAGACTGGGAGCAACCAACTAGGAGAGCAATAGCGGCCATAATCATGCAGAGCGACAAAACATTACTAATCAAAGCATAGAGTGATACTACAAGTCAAGGACTAAATGATCATAGAGGCTATGCTGACTTGTCATAGTCATAACATGGTGTGAGCATGTGCCAAGTCAACCCAAACAAAGCATCAAAGGAGAATACCACAATACTATGCTTTTGCATGCTAAAACAACGCATAATTTCTTCAAGGCACACTAAGCAATCCCAATTGTTTGGAAAAAACATGCTATAGCAATAATCACTACATAAGGTCAAAACAACACCTAGCATGTCATGCTAAAGTCTAAGTCACTGTCTATGCAAGCTCCTCTTGCACTTTCAAGAAGGAACTTCCTACTCTTGTCCAACACCAAGCAACTTATTTGCAACAACATAGCGAGAACGGGGGTCCAAACTACTTTATTCAAGCAAAATAAACAACTTAAGAAAAGCAAATAAAAACTAAGACGCTCCAAGAACAACACAACTGTGCATGAAACAATAAAAATGATGTGTCTAGACAGACCTGAGCTTTTTATTAATGAAGAAGGGGATGCCTTGGGCATCCCCAAGCTTTGACACTTGTACCTCTTGGATATTTCTTGGGGTGACACCATGGTGGAATCCCCAAGCTTGAGATTTTGTCCATTCTACATCTTATTACATCATTCTCTCTCTACACCTGAATTTTTTTCTTCATACAAAACTTCACACAATCTTTATTAGCAACATTAGTTCATTCAAAAGATAGTAGACCTCTGGCAAAGCTTTGGAACAGCAAAAATTTTCATTAAAAACACAAGCTACTGTAGTAACTCATTAAATAAGCTCAATTCCCCGAAAGAGAACTCAAAAAGGTATCAATAAGAAGCAAATGCAAATAATGGCAGAAATCTGTCAAAACATACCAACAGGTAGAAACCGATTTTTTCGAAAATCGTCTGTTGATCAAATCAAAAAGTGTCGAACTAAAGAAAGTTAGGTAACATACTGGGGGATTTATTCGTAAATTATCATCTCAATACGAGTTATAGAGACTCCTCACCATTTTTTATGGTGGAGGGAAGAAATCTGTTTCGGGACAGCAACTCCCCAAATCTTACTTACCTCTCATTAGAAGTCATTCTTGGCACAAAAAGCGAACAAAAAAGGATAAGGAGAAGTCATTACTGAAGTAATAACTTCCAAGACTCAAGGAAATTCTTGGGTTATCTCCCAACAAATACTTTTCTTTAACGCCTTTAAGTTAGGCATGATAATTTGAAAAGATGCTCTCATGAGAAATATGAATTGAAGTAAAAGAGAGCATCAAGAAACAAATTCAAAACACATTTAAGTCTAACCCACTTCCTATGCATAGGAATATCGTAAAGAAACAAGTCATGAAAGAACAAAGAAGCAAGCATAGGAAAGCAAAACAAGTGCAACTTCAAGACTTTCAACATAAAGAGGGGAAACTTAATATTGTTGAGATGCATAAAACCATGTTTCCCTCTCTCATAATAACTTTCAGTAGCATCATGAATAAATCCAACAATATAACTATCACATAAAGTATGCTTTTCATGATATATAAACACATAATTGTTATCAAGCTCGAAAATAGTGGGATTAAAACCTTCAAACCCACTTTTAGCAATTTTATAATAAGGTAACTGATCATTCAACATAGGACCATCATCTAGAGCTTTATCATAAACATTTTCTAAGAAAAACTCCTTAGTACCATGCATTTAGAAGTTAGGCACAAATATAGGATTATCATAGATAACAGGAGCATAACTATTATCACAAGTTTTGCCCATAGCAGATATTTCAAAAGAATCCATAGGAACATAACATTCATCCTCCTTTGATAAACATGGGGGATAATCAAATAATGTAAGAGGTAAAGAGTTACTATCATTAGAAGGTAGACATGAGTAGATCCATTCTTCCTCCTCTTGACCATCACTCTCCTCTTTTTCATCTAATGAGCTTTCAGTTTCAGCAATTTCTTCTTCCATAGGCTCCTGCAAGGCATTAGTCTCTTCCATTTGTGGAAAGCACCTATTAAAATATTCAAGAATATACCTATTTTCTTCCGTGTAATTATCAAAGCAAAATTTAAGTATCTCATAAACCTCAGATTCATAAGGTGCATCATCAGTATTTTCAAGCAAACTAGCAAGTTCAAATGCACCCTTGAAAGTAATAAATTATTCAATTTGTTCCACATCATAAAAGTCATAATTTCCTTTAACATAAGAATATATGGTAACATTATCATTATACTCACATTGAAAAGGCAGGTGTTTATACCTCCTACAGCAACAAGACTTATCAAAGCAATAAGTAACATTATAAGTAGAGCACACCTCTCTAGCAATAGTATTCAACTTATCAATTTGTTCCCATAAGTGTTTCCCTTTTTGTGACAAACGGTGTTCCTTATAATAATACTTTTGTTCTTCCGTGAACCCACCTTGCCAATAAGAACTAGTTTCAAAGAAACCATCCATTGATAGAAAGCATGAGCAAGCAAGGCAACAACAGACCAACAACTAGATTAGGAAATATTTTTTTGTGTTTTTTAATAAAGAAAGCAAACCAAACTAGACTAATTTTTTTGGGTTTTTTGAAAAGAGGCAAACAAAACCAAGAAAAAGAAACTAAGCAAACTAAAAAAAAGTAAAGAGAAAGGAAGTGAAAGACTCCCCTTGTGAAGATGTCCTTAGCCTTCCCGGCAACGGCGCCAGAAAAAGGCTTGATGCGGCGCTGAGTTGATGTAGTAGCGTTTCGTTGGGAACCCCAAGAGGAAGGCGTGAAGCAGCAAAGCAACAAATTTTCCCTCAGTAAGAAACCGAGGTTATTGAACCAGTAGGAGGAAGGAAACGTCACACAGGTGTTGCAAGCAACGCGGAGACCTGCACAACACAAACTCAAGACTTTGCCCCAACGAAACAGTGAGGTTGTCAAGATCACCGGTTTGCTGTAATAAAGGATTAAACGTATGGTGTGGAAGGTAATGGTGGTTTGCAGAAAGTAAACAAGTAACAGTGGAAGATGTATCAATGGTAAAGATTGGATCGGGGTCCATAGTTCACTAGAGGTTCTCTCCTTAGATAAACAACATGGCATGAAGGGTAAACAAATTACAGCAGGGCAATTGACATGAACTGAGCAAGGCATAACAATGCAATACTAGTCAGAAAGATCCTATGAGATTCGATTGGGCAATACAACAAGATACATAAACCGCCATCCAACTGCATCTATGACTAGAAGTCCACCTTCAGGTTATTATCCGAACCCCCTCCAGTATTAAGTTGCAAGCAACAGACAACTGCTTTATGCAAAGTGTGTAAGGTAAACAATCCACTTGTTCCATGAACAAGAGACCGTTGTTTTCTCCCTAGTGGCAACAACATATCTACAACCAAAGAGTTTTATGTCACTTCCCTTGGAAACTAGAGGCATGAACCCACTATCGAGCATAAATACCCCTTCTTGGAGTCACTAGCAACTACTCGGCCAAGTTATCTAGTAACAATGGAGAGCATGCAAGTTCACAAACAACACAAACATGATAGAATCATAAAGACAAAACCATTAACCAAACTGACATAATAATCTCAATATCCATCGGATCCCCGCAAACACAACATGCATGATTACAAATAGATTAGATCTTGATCATGAACAGAGCTCACAAGATCTATACATGAAAGCACAAGGAGGAGATACAGCCATCTAGCTACTACATGGACCCATAGTCCAAGGTGGAACTACTCACGCATCATACCGGAGAAGAAGGCCTCCGGGATGATCTCCCCTCCGGCAGGGTGCCGATAAGAACTTCAGATCCCCCCGATCTAGGGACGATGGTGGCGGCGGCGATAGACGGTTTCATGGAGTTTTGACTGGGTACTTAGGGTTTAGGCATCAGTGGCTTCTTATAGGCGAAGAGGCGAGGCTGGGAGGCGACCAAGGGGGCCACACCCTGCCCAGGCGCGGGCCCACCCCTGGCCGGGCCTAGGGGGGTTTGGCCGCCCTGTCCCGCTTCTCTGTCTCTCCTCTGGACTTCGTGTTCCCCACGGAAAGAAATTGACTTTGGCCTTTGTCCCGTCCAATTCCGAGAATATCGATTTTCTGCCTTTCTGGAACCAAAAACAAAAGAAAACAGGCAACTGGCACTATGGCAACTTGTTAATAGGTTAGTTCCAAAAAAGATATAAAAACACCTCAAAGTGTAGACAAAGCAAAGTAGATACTAAACAAGCATGGAACATCAAAAATTATAGATATGTTTCCGACGTATCACCGGACTTCGAGAAGGAGGTCACGATTGGAATATCTGGGGCTTCTCCAGCATGAGCTAGCAGGGGCAATCGAAACAGGACAATGCGAGGTGCATAATGCGGTTCTCGGACAAGCAAGGGAAGCTCGGGTTCGTCGAGGCCGGCGAGGCGCCCGTGGCTAGGGAGAGTGAGATAGAGGAAGAAATGAGGATGAGGACAAGAGGAAAGGGTTCCGTGGCGTTCTTATCCTCCTAGGTGACGGCAACGGGTATCATGATGCATGGTGTCGATGAACGGCATCGCAGCGCCACCGAGATGCTTCGAGTTGGAGGAGGAAGACGACGACATGACATTTTGTAGATAGCCCCTAGCATGTTTCAAGTCTCAACCCACGGTCCTCTACTGGTCCAACTCGTAAGTGACTAATGAACCAGTGCTTGGGCTACTTCTAGGTTGGTGTTGGGCCTTGGACGAGTGAGAGGAAAGAGAAAGGTGATGCGGTTAGGCGGTAGATAAGCAGAAGAGAAGCTTTGGGCCGGCATGCTGGATCGGGCCAAGTCCTTTGTTTTTCTTTATGTTCTCTATTTCTATTTATTTATCCTTTTCTATTTTCTGTTTTTATAAAACCTTTTCAAATATGTTTTTCTCAGTATTAAAATTGTCCTAAACTTTTTTAAGACATTAAAATATTGCAGAATTTACTGCAACTATTCAACTTTTATATTCTTTGTCATTTTCATACCTTATATTTATTTAAGAGGTTCTTTTTATTAAATATTTTTATTAAGAATTAGGGTTTTAGGGTACTTGGTTTATTACTTAGAAATGATCCGAATATGTTTTTATTTTATTTGGATTAGTGAAACTTTAATTGTTTTGGAAAGACTAAAGTTAGACTTAAAATATATTTGATACTTGGCATTCCACTATAATGACTTCAAATATTGGATTTGTTTAATATTAGAATCCATCTATTTAAATCCCTCTTGGTTTTAGGTTTACAATTATTCTTTTAGGAATGCTCTAATGACTTTCTAGATATAGTAAATGATTTTACTATCAAAGATGTATTAGTTATAGAGTTTTAATAAGGTTTCATATATATTGTTGCTAATATGTTAATCATAAGTATCATACTAGACAACTTAGTGTGCTTCAAAGTTAACATTCAATATTAGTAACTCACTGCTTTTTAGGTCTGGTGGATTTCTTGGTAGAAGTTTATCATATAAGGAGTTATAGCAAGAATTAATTTAGTGATATGTACTAAGCCAGGGTTTTGAGCTACAAATACTTACTATAAGTGTTATAGGATTTAATATACTTATCTTCTTTAATGAATATGGTTAAAGATCAAGGCTAAGGACACATTGCCTCCAAATTTGTGATAATGGATGAGATCTCAATCTATATTAAGATGGTAGGATTGTTTTCTGAAGTGACTTATGAGGAAGAGGTTATTATTATTATTATTTCTAAGCACATATTATTTTTTTGTTTTTAAGTGATAAAGTGAGCTTAAGTGATTTGGCTATAGAAAAATATCCTTAGACACAATTATGACTTTGGATAATTGATCAAGCATCTGGAATAGATATCAAACTTAATATCAAGCTATGTTTGAATGTATTCTCAAAAACTTCCATCTTTCCATGCCTCATAAGCATTGACTTCTAATTAAGGACTTCATTTCCTAGATATACTACTTCATATCCATCATCATGTATTAACATGATGAGCTTTACTTCCTAATTATACTCTTATCAATAATTTCCTTCTCCTAAATCCATTTGTGAATTCAATGAGCTTGACACTAAAGCTCTATATGATCTCCACATATAGATAACTCTCACCTCTAGAATCTTTCTAATGAATCCAAGTCCACTTGAATGATTACTCTCTTACTTCACAAATTACTTTGTAATCTCACTTATAAATTTCAGAAGCTTGTCACTGCAGCCTTTCATAATCTTCCCATATCTACATTTGGTTATATAAAACGACTCTACTGATGATAACCTCCAATACAACAAGTAGTTACTTTTGACTGTACCCATAATTCCTTTATCACCCAACACTAATACTCCTCCAACAAATGTTTATAACAATTCCTACTTCACCTCAAGTGTTTACTATTCTTTAAGAGGAATAATACTACATCTATAAGTCAATGTTTCTCTAGTATCAGCTTGGTCATACTATCTTAACTTTAGTTACCTTAGTAACTCATATTCCAACTTCTCATCATATCATTATGAATTATCATGGATATTCTTAAGATAACATATCTATACGAGGGTTTTTTCATGTTCTCGCCACCAATGGCATTTATGAATCATATAATCATTCACTCTTAGTTACTTAAGCATGTTATTATAATCCTTTGATCATTTATGGCTTAGGTTTTCTAGTTGGATAATCAAGGCTTTCATCAATACAACATTACAGTTGTATTATAATTATCTTCTTAGTATCTCTATTTGACTAAGAGATATTGATGACCCACAAGTATAGGGGTCGCAACAGTCTTCGCGGGTAGTATTACCCAATTTATTGATTCGACACAAGGGGAGCCAAAGAATACTTGCATGCCTTAACAACTGAGTTGTCAATTCAGCTGCACCTGGAAATAGTTCTTGCTCACAAAAGTTTATCAGTAGCAACAATTTTGTAGTAGCAATAGCAAAGTAGCGGCAACAGTAAAACAAGAGCAATAGTAACAGTAACAGTAGGATTCGAGTGCGGTAGGCATAGGGATGGATGGACGGGCGTTGCATGGACAAGTCTAAACATGTAACTTCAAGAAATAGGGCAATTACAGATAAATAAGAACAAGCATCCAAGTAATAAACAATCATAGGCATGTGTTCCATATATAGTCATACGTGCTCGCAATGAGAACTTGCACAACATCTTTTGTCCTGCCAACCCGTTGTAGCGGGGCCTCAAGGGAACTACTGGCAATTAAGGTGCTCCTTTTAATAGAGCGTTGGAGCAAAGCATTAACACTCCATGAACACACGTGATCCTCACATCATAGCCATCCCCTCAGGTTGTCCCAATTTCTTTCACTTTGGGGCCTTTGGATCCAGACAATGATATGTGTACACAACTTGCAGATAATATCACAAACAATATTATCATAATGATTCAATAATAAGTTCAGATCTGAGATCATGGCACTCGGGCCCTAGTGACAAGCATTAAGCACAACAAGTTGCAACAAAGTCAAATAACACTAATAGAGATACTAGGCACCATGCCCTAATAATCTTATTTGATTACATGATAGAACTCATCCAATCCCTACCATCCCCATGGCCTACTGCGGGGGATTACTCACTCATGGATGAGAGAAACATGGATGATTGATGGAGAGGCGTTGGTGATGTCGATGGTGATGATCCTCTCCAAATTCCCCGTCCCGGCAGGGTGCCAGAACGGAGTTTCTGGTTCTGAATTGCGGTTTCTGGTGGTGGCGGCGCAACGGAACTCTTTCTAGAAAAATGTCGAACCCCCTCGGTTTTTTAGGTCAAGAGGCGTCTTATAGGCGAAGAGGGAGGCCGAGGGGGTGCCTGGGTGGCCACACCCCCTCCAGGCACGGCCAAGCCTAGCCCGCGCGGCTGGGGGGGCCCCACTCCACCACGTCTTCTCGCTCCGTGAGTCTTCTGGTGAAATAGGATTTTTGGCATATTTTCTGGGATTTTTCCTGATAGTTGATTTTCTGCACAAAAACTAGACACCAAGGTAATTCTGCTAAAAACAGCGTCAGTCTATGTTATTTGTATCCAAATCACACAAGTTTAGAGGAGAAACAGTAGCAAAAGTGTTCGGGAAAGTAGATACGTTTTGGACGTATCAACTCCCCCCAAGCTTAGCTTATTGCTTATCCTCATGCAATTCAGTTGAAAGCTGAGTGCGATAAAAGAACTTTCACGAACACATTTGCTTCATATGATGTATATATTCTCACCACAGTAGTAGATACTTAAACCATTCATAATAAAGAGTATGCAACTAAGTCTATTCAATAGTCATTGCAAGCTATGAAGAGATTACAACTCAATAATAATAAGTAGCATGAAACATAAACATAAGCAACATTGCAATGCTCATAAAAAGGTATGATAGAGTGGTATCTCGCTTGCCTTTGTTTGTAGAGCACAATATAAATGCCAAGGGACCTCTGAAGTTCAAGTGAAGACTAGAAGTAAAGATATCAGAGATACAAGCATCAAAGTAATGACATAATTAACCAAGTTTTGGAACAAACACAAGAATGACAACTATGCTCTCAAGAAGGTGCTCATAGAATAAGTGGTGACTCAACAAGGGAGTGAAAAGGTTTTGAAAAGTTTGAAAGGCTTCCAAATGCTGAAAGTAAGGTACTCATTAGCTTTGATCTCTCATTTCCCCTATCATAGGCATCTTTATATTGTTAAGGTGAAAGTGAGGTCCAATATGAGTTATATGCTTGACAGACCATAAACTGGGAATCTCATGTCCCTTGAGTACGAGGGCCGCTCATCATGCTACTCAACTTTGGTTACCTGTAAGTTCTTGTCATCGTAAATACATGCATATCATAGAGAACCGCCAACGGGGTACCCCTTGCACATGATACATGAGCTATCACATGATAAAAATGACAAGGCAAGCAGACAATGAGCATCTCAACGATCTTTGTATTTGTTATTTGCATAGGTTTTTTTTGAGGATGCTTCACAGATTTCTCATTATGGTTATGCTGCAAGTTTCCACCATGATTAGGCATGGCTTAGGCTAGCGGCCCAGGCATTTCTCTAACACATATATATAACTCCATGGACTTACAAGCTCCCCTTTTATTTTACATCAACGACATCCGCAAACAAAAGAGCATGATATCAACTGGATATATATCCATAAGTGTTGAAAGCGTTCCCCGTGACAGCATGGTTTTGCTAACTCCCAGCCTATAATTTGCAAGCATATAACTTTCATGGACAATCACAATGGTTCAGGTCTATTAAGTGCAAGAAATAAAGTGTGCCATCAAGTTTGTGAGAGCTTTACTAACTAACTTTCTCAAAACAGTCAAACATTTTATTTGGAAGAAAACAAGGCATAATGAATATGCACTGAATAGCAAATGATGCTAATAGGTAGGTATAGTGGACACTGTTAGCAATATTGGTTTTGGGGAGTTGGATACACAAGTAGAGCACATACTCAGTGCAAGTGAAGGCTAGCAATAGAGAGAGCGACAAACGAGAGAGCAATAACTGTCATAATCATGCTTGCAACAAAACAGGACTAATTATGGCATGAAAGTGATACAAGAACTCTGAGGCAAAATAAATCATCGAGGCTTACTGACTATTGTATAGTCATATGCATGCGTGAGCATGTGCCAAGTCGATTCACATGGAACATTCAGAGGAGGATACCACATTATCATACCAAATTATGAATAGAACAATGCAAACAAACATTCATATGACATGCTACAACATATTAACAAGCTGGAGCTAATCATAAGAGAGCAATAATTACTAAGCATCCATAAATAATATAAACCTTACACGAACAGGCTAAGCATGCTCACAATGATGAGTATATGTACAAAAATGAAACAAATAGAGTTCGTTACTAGCCTCTTACCACACCTCAAGTTGTCTTAATCTTCATTATTGCCCTTCACTTGTGTGACATGAATAATAACATGAAACCAAACTTTACTGAGGACGGCTGAACCCTGCAAAGAACTCACAAAACCAAAGAAGAACAACAAATATTTTTGGTGTCTTCGATTTTTTAAAGCAAGCAAACAAAGCAAAAAAAACCAAACAAAGAAAAATCTTTTTGGATTTTTCTTTTAAGGAAAACCAAATCTAAAAGGCAAAGAAACAAACCAAGAGAAACAACGAAAATATTTTTGGTATTTTTGTGTTTTGAGAAAGCAGGAACAAGAACCAAAAAGAAAGTGAAACATGGATATACAAAGAACCGAGGGAACATGATATATAAATGAGTGTGATGTCGGTATACCTCCTCCCAAGCTTAGGCTTTTGGCCTAAGTGGGGCTCAACCCCATGGTGACCAAGAAGGTGCACCTCCGTAGTACGACGAGGAGGCCCCTTCGTCCTGGTAAGAGCTCGAGGACTCCCCTGTGTAGTGCACAGAGGGGTCGTATGAGGGCGCGTCCCCCTGATAGTGTCCATGGAAGCCAAGAATGCGCAGCTTCTCGTCCATCTCCTCCTTGGAGCGTGAGAAAGGTCCCTGGGAAATACTGAACAAAGTGGTTTGGGGCAGAGGGATCTCTCTCTCTCTCTCTTCCCCGTCAGTAAACAACATTCTATAAACTAGGCTCTCAAGGGTAGAGCCAACAGTGACAAAGTGATGCGCTTTCATAGCAGCAAGGTCAAGCCTTTGAGGAGCCAAAATTGTATCATTTGGATCAACAACAAGGTCTAAGGCAACAACAACATGTGCAACAATAATTCCCCCATAAATGGGTCCCTTAGCAGCTAAGCGACGACCAATGATAGAACCAAGATTGTACCTGTTTTCATTGTTGAGTGCAGCAGCTAGGAAGGCCAAATGATAGTTGGAATATTGCTAGTGTTCTCCCTACCAAGAACACTAGTGTCAAGATAATAAGCAAAGTACCTGATAGCTAGAAGTTGAATATTTCTTATCTTTCCCCGTTGGGCTCTACAGTCATCATCATTAGTTATCCCGCGATAGAGATCCAACAAATCAGTGGGTTGAGCTGGAATCTTCTTCACCGTCCCAGCTGTACCAATACCCAGGATCTCACAAAATTTCTTCAATGTCATGGAGTAAGTCCTGTTATAGATTCTGAAAGACACATCTGACTTGAAAGCGCTGTTAGAAAAAGAGAAACTCTCCACAAAGGTTTTAGTGAGCGTAGCATATTGCACGCTCTCATCCTGCATATAACTCATTAGTCCAACCCTCTGAACCAAGGTTAGGAAATCATTGAGAATCTCAGCAGCCCGCAAAAAGGTAGGACAAGGAAAGGTAGAAGGGTGCGCATCCCCCTCATCTCCCTCGTCGCCAAATCACGGTGTAATGAGATCCTCATTGTATGAAGGCCTGGCTCGGGAGGATGATCTTGAAGGCCTTGTCCTTCTAGGTGCATCACTCTCAAAATATTTCACCATAGGTGTGCTTGTCCATGACCACTTTTTTGAAATTTTTAGACAAACATCAAACCAAGTGATTTCCAAGTTGATAAATGATGAGAAACTACTATAGGAACTTGCTAGAGGGTTACACATGCATCAAAATGAAATTTCTAAGCATATAACAAGCATGCAAGCTCACACAACCTGATACCTATAGCAGCAAAATACTCAAAATACAATCTACCAATCACAAATCTAATTAGACAAGCGAAGGAGGCACATACCAAGGAGCAATCCCTCCAAAAATCAGCAGCAAAGATGGGCTGAACAAGGAAATCGAAAATCGGGAGCAAGAACAGCAAGAACTCGGTCTTGAGAAAGTTTTCCGGTGTTTTTCGGGAGAGAGAAAAAAGATGGCTGGGAGGAGACACTTTGGAGGGCCACAGGTGGGCCACACCCATGCCAGGCGCGCCCCTGGGGCTGGCCGCGCCACCAGGGGGTGTGCTGGCTTGGGGGCCCTGGGTCACTCCAGGTGTCCCTCTTCCCCTTTTTCGAGGAAAAATTATTATGAATTTCTGGGATATTTTGGGAAACTTTATTTTTGGCCAATTTTCAGGGTATGAAAATTGATTTTCTCGCGGAAAAGTTTTTTTTTAGAAAAAGCAAAAACAAACTAAAACCAAAACTACAGAAGTTCTAAGACACTCTAACAAGCAAACAACTAGCAAAACTAAAGCTAACAAGAGAAAAAGCAAAAGACTAGGAAGGGGAAACGTAAAAGTGAGAAATTATAACCACAGTGAAAACATTGTTTTGTTCATTAAAATCCTTTTGTTAACAAGGTTGATCAAGTCTTGTTACCAAAACAATTTTATATGAAGCAAAACTTTGCATTCCACAAGTGATTATGTTACCTCAAACTTGATAGCAATGGTCCCAATCATAATAGTTTCAAAACTTCCTTGTGGGATGGGAAAATATATTTCTCCAACCTTGATGCTCTCAATATTTTCAATGGAGTTCAGGCAATAGCTTTTAGCAACCTTCTTGGGGAAATAAATAGTATGTTCTTTGTCATTAATATTAAAAGTTACTTTTCCTTGATTACAATTGATGACAACACTTGCAGTATTAAGAAAAGGTCTCCCAAGAATAATAGACATATTGTCATCTTTAGGCATTTCAAGCACAACAAAATCAGTTAAAACCAAGCAATTATGAGCCACTTGAACAGGAACATCCTCACATATACCAACAGGAATAGTAGTTGACTTATTAGCCATTTGCAAAGATATATCAGTTGGTATAAACTTCTCTAGCTGGAGTCTCTTATAGAGAGAAAAAGGCATAACACTAACTCCAGCTCCCAAATCACATAAAGCAGTTCTAACATAATTATTTTTAATAGAGAAAGGAACAGTTGGTATACCTTGATCACCAAGTTTCTTTGGAACCTTACCGTTGAAGGAATAATTAGCAAGCAAAGTAGAAATTTCGTCATTAGGAATCTTCCTTTATTAGAGACAATATCCTTCATATACTTTGAATAAGGAGGCAACTTAATATCATCAGTCAAAGGAATTTGCAAAAATAAAGGTTTCATCCACTCACAAAACTTGTTGTAGTGTTCTTCCTCCTTTGACTTGTGTTTCTTATTGGGAAAAGGCGTAGGTTTCTGCACCCAAGGTTCTCTCTCTCTACCATGTTTATTAGCAATAAAATCTTCCTTAGTGTACCTAGTGTTCTTAGTGTGCTTCTCAGGTTCTTCCTCAACTTCCTCCTTATCAGGAGAATCATTTTTATCACTACCACTCTAAGTTTCAGCATCAGAGACATATATACTATTAGGATCTACAATAGGTTCAAGTGGTTCCTCAACTATTTTGTGTTTCTTTTTCTTTCTCTTGCGAGGACTTCCACTACTTTCACCTTGTTGAGAATCCTGCTCAATTATTTTAGGGGTCCTTCAGGATATAAAGGATCTTGAGTAGCTATACCACTCCTATTTCTAATTCCATAAGCATGTTTATATCCTGAGACATTAACTAGCATATCCTTTTGTACCTTAGCAAGTTGATCAATTTGAGTTTGAACCATTTGAAAGTGTTTACAAAGCATTTTAATATCATTAGCAGTTCTTTCCACAATATCTTTCAACTCATTAATAGCTCTAGTATTTTTCTAATAAATGATTCTGAACTTGTTTATTAAAATTACTTTGTTTAACAATAAATGTGTCAAGTTCATCTAAGCATTGGTCAGGAGGCTTACCATAGGGAATATCACCTTCATGAAAATGGAGAGAGTGTACGTCAATAGTAGATGAGTGGGGAATTGTCTTGCACAATTCTTCTATAGGAGGTAGATACTTCACATCTTCAGCTCTAATACCTTTCTCCTTTAGACATTTCTTTGCTTCCTTCATCACTTCATCATTTAATGCAATAACTCCTCTCTTCTTTGGTGTTGGTATTGGAACTGGTTCAGGCACAACTAGTTCATGAGTAATAGGCTCAGGTGTGTTTAGCTCAGTTGAAGTCCAATCATCATAATTCTTGCTTATTTTAGCCATTAATTCTTCAGCATCTGTAGGAATTCTTTTCCTGAAAACACAATCAGCAAATCTATCTAGGTATGTCTTAGAATCATCAGTTAGTCCATTATTATAAATATCAAGAAGCTCATTCTTAGGCAATGGACATCCAGGATGTGTATGAATCAAGGCACAGAACCTTGTCCATGACTCAGGCAATTTCTCTTCTTCTCCCTTTTTAAAATCAAAAAGTCTCTGCAAAGCAGCATGTCTAGCACTGGGAGGAAAATATTTCTGGAAGAAAGAAGCAATCAAACAATCAGGACTATCAATGGAACCAGGAGGTAATCTATTAAACCAAGCCTTAGATTTTCCTTTTAGTGAAAAAGGGAAGATCTTAGTAACAAAGTACTTGCGCATCTTAAAATCATCAGAGAATAAAGCACTCATAGTGGAAAGCTTATTCATATGAGCCACATCGCTCTCATTTTTAGTCCCACAAAAAGGTTCTTTCTCAACAATGTCTAAATAGGATAAATCAAGAGAGAAATCATAATCTTTATATTTAATATCTATGGGTGAGGTGGCAAACTTAGGATCAGAGGACAGTTTAGGAATAATGGTGCGTCTCGCTAGGAGGCTCTTAATAGCACTAGTACCATGTGTGTTTTGGCACTCTTCAATAAATTCATCAGTAAACTAGCCATAGTAACAGTGTTATAGGTGTAACAGTGTCTTCATTAGGAGTTTTAGTATTTCCTAGACTAGCCATAGTAGCATCAAGGAAAGGACCTAATGAACCACTCGCATCAAGCACAGTAGAAGTAACATCATGAGTATCAAAAGCAGTTTCAGACTCAGTAGTAGTAGCAGTGTGTGCGGCATGTGTATGTGGTGGTGGAGTAACAAGCTTACTTATAATAGACGGTGAATCAAGAGCAGCAATGGTGTTTAGAACTATACCTCTTCTTGTAGTGGATGGTAAAATAGGAAACTTTCCATCACGAGACTTCCCCATGATGAAAGGAGTAGCAGCGAACAATAATAGATCCAAGTGAACTTACAAATAAAGCTATGCTCCCCGGCAACAGTGCCAGAAAATAGTCTTGATGACCCACAAGTATAGGGGATCGCAACAGTCTTCGCGGGTAGTATTATCCAATTATTTGATTTGACACAAGGAGAGCCAAAGAATACTTGCAAGCCTTAACAACTGAGTTGTCAATTCAGCTGCACCTAGAAATAGTTATTGCTCATAGAAGTTTATCAGTAGAAATAGTTTTGTAGTAGCAATAGCAAAGTAGCGGCATCAGTAAAACAAGAGCAATAGTAACAGTAACAGTAATAGTAGGATTCGAGTGCGGTAGGCATAGGGATGGAAGTCTGTAACATCCCAGCATTTAGGAACTCACGAAGGGTAGATTTAGGAATTTAAGATGTTGCATGCATTCATCCGTGAAAATGTGGGTAAATTTTTCGCCAAATAAAAACCTAAAGTGATCAAGGTTTCTTTCATACTTTGAGATTAGATTTAGTCCTAAAGTATGATTGCAATATACTTTGATATGATCTTTGAGGAATTATGTGTTTTGGGAAATGAATTTTGAATTTAAAAATTGAGTGTTTGAATTATAATTCAAATGATTTTTGAATAATGTTTGAATCTTGATTTAATTAGGAGTTAACCAATTTAACTCAAACTTTATTTAAAGAAAGCAATTAAGAATATGCATATCTATTTCATATTTTCATTCAATAGATAAGTTACAAAAATGTAACTTATTAAAATCATTCATAATCTTCACCATAGCAAATAAATAAAGAATAAGAATATTTCTTTATTGATAATAGTATAATCTTTATTACAAAATAATAAAATGAAGCTTACAAAAGAATAGAACAAAAATTACAAAAGAATAAATAACATTACATATGACTATTCTACAAATAAACCTAAACTAAAATCTTCATTTCCAATCTGTACCTGCAAAATAAACAGAAACTGAATAGAAAAAGAAAAGTTAGGATTATCATTGTTTTACTCTCAGACTTGTCAGTGAAGTGCACTGATCAAGGTTCAACATGGAGTAAACTTATAAAAGGGGCAAGTTTCACCAATATGAAAGAATGTATCTTTCATAATTTTAAGCTAGAATTCAAATGACAGCAAGGAGGGGAAAGTTTCACTAGCCAAGTAAAAGTAATCAGATAACAGTAACTCTCAAATTCAGAGCATGTCCACAAGTTGCACAGCAAGCACACAGGCAGGACACACACCAAATTGCATGGTGTGTGCTGTCAGCACCTTAGCAATAGCCCAGCAACACAAAACTGCTCAGTACAGCCATGGAGAGGCACTAGTGCATCTCTTCACTGCTCACACACACACAAGAACAACTAGCTTAGCCAGAGTCAAATAAACCAGCCACACCATCTCACATCAGATCAAGCCACATATCACGTGATGGTGACATAAGGAGAAGGATCAAGTGAATAGCAAGGCCAAGATCACATGAGCTAGGAGGAGCAGAGTTCCTCAAGGCCAAACACAAGCATCAAAGGAATACAAGAATAGCATCAAGGGGAGAAGGACTGGATCAGAATAGCAACACCACCAGCACATCAAGCCATCACCAACATAGTTTTTGTGGTGAGCATCATAAACAACCATGTGATCTATTTATCTTCTCCCAAGCAAAGTATATATGCTAATGCATAAGGCAACCTCTCAATAATCACCCAAGTGGGGTGAAGCTATCCTAGAGGTTTTAAACATAAAGATCAAGATCAAACTCTTTTCAAAACACCAAATTCTCAGACCAGCCTCACAGAATTGGTGATACCGAAGGCAACCTTTATATTCTATCATTTGTTCTTACAAAATCTGGGTACATCTCCAAGAAGGAGTAGCACCTCAGATTTTATAAGCCACAAACAAAACCATATATATTAACCAACTAGGATCTAAGATCTAGTAAGTTGTTGATGTCTTAACCAATTTGGAAAATGACAGCGACATAGAAGCTTAGTTCCTAGAGCCCCACACCAGCATCACTGGCTAGGTCAAACAATAAGTTTCCCAACTTATCTATCAACATCCATCAAGTCCCAGAAATGACTTTAAGCCTAGTCAGTAACAAGATCTACTTATGTACCATCTTAAGAAGGTTTCATAAGCACTGACCTTATCACAATGACAATCAAATAAGCCAACCTTCACAAATCATCTACCAGATCATCTCCCTGGAATTAGAAACAGGGATCATATCCTAATTATTTATTCATGATCAAAGAATCATTAGATTCTACTGAATAAAATTCAGAACAAGCATCATCTGGCAAGCCAACAATAACTAAGTCAGTAAATTCTCACTGACTAGATCATTGCCAGTATCAAGATACTGACAATAGATAAACACATCAATTCACCAGAGTACCAGCCAGAGGCAATAATATGCAACCCTAGCATTTAATCCAACCTTAATCACACATCAACAATAGCATCACACAATCAAATGGTGGTGATCACTAACAATGAGGTGTAGAGCATCCCAAATCCCCATTAAACATCACAACCAGATCATAGGAGATCTTGCAAGTATCAGACATGAACCCTAAATGGAATAAATCATCTTAATCAGGACACGACAGTAACCAGAGAGGTCACTACCAACATCTAGCATAGGATGAGCGAGCACAGAGAGCACAAGGGGGAGAGGAAAAGAACTCACCAAAGGTCCTCGCTGGAGACTAGAAGAGGAAGCAGAGGTGGCCGACGACCATGGCGGCACGGGGAGCACCCCTAGGGGGGCGCTATGACCCATACATCACCATGGAGGCGACCATAGCCACGCATAGAGGCGAGGTGAATCACCACGACACACGACAGCAGCGGCGGCGCCAGGATCCACGCCAACCCCAAACCCTAGGGTTCGGGACGACATCGATCTGTCGCAGGAGAGCTCCATGCCCAAATCTAGTTGGACAGGAGGAAAGGGCGTAGTCGACAACCTCCTCCTGCACCACGGCGGTGACCAGAATGGTCCACGACGGCGGGAATCATCGGCGGCGACATCACCGACCACGGGGTCGGGGATGGGGGAGGAGAGGAGTGAGCTCGAGGGTGAGAGACAGCGAGTGAGTGGGCTGAGTTGGGCTAGAACCCTTCGGGGCAGCTGTTTTGACTATGTCTCATGGGCCACAAGGGCCCAATAAGAATAAGCCAGCCCAAAAACCTTTAAGGCCTGTTTTAATAAATAGAAAAAGACCAAAATGCCCCTAAACTTAATTAAATTCTAGAAAATAAATTAAAATTCCAAAAATATAAATAGAATATTTCTGGATTCACAAAAATCCAAACTATCCAAGAAAATTAAGATATAAAATTTTAGACATTTAAATTTTATTAAGAATTTTGTAATTTATATATTCCTTCTGGAATTTTACAAAAAATTTGAAAGATGATAAAAATAAATAATCACTTTCATTATATATTAATTATTGTAGTATTTTTGAAAAATACTAAATAAATATTTAATAGAAAATTTTGATATTTAAGTGATGATTCCTAAAAGAATTATTAAATCAATAAAAGTCAAATAAAAGGGAAATAAAATAAAAGAATACAATATTCTATTATAAATATTAAAAATTAATATTTATAAATCTTTTATTATTAAAAAGACTTTTTATAATAATGGGGAGAATGTATATAAAGTTAAATGATGCATTACATTACTTTGCATAATCATTTTGCTTCTTTAAATATTGTCCTTACTGAGCAATAATAATGTCTTTGTAGACATAGAAACTCAAGGTCCAGTGCAAGCATCAGACTTCACTACCTTTCCATCACAAGGCAAGTTCATCACTTGCTCATATCCTTTGAAGAGTCTTTATCAAAAGTATTTGCAAATTTTGTGTTATCATATATATTCTAAACTAAAGAAAATATATTAATTTCATAAATAAAGAAATCATAGATATCATCCTAAGTGATGATATAATGGAGCAATAGAACTTAGGGTTCTATTTGCAACAATGATGATCAATTAGGGAATTAACAACCCTTGACATCAGTGATTCTAGCGATGTATATTACACGTTAGCCATGAGATTTGGAATGGGACAGAGAAGTCAGCTGTATCTTCTTCCTCTCGCATGAAGCCGGATGTGCAGGTCATGGCTGTTATCCTCGTAGCATGCATATTAATTGGTAATTCGTAGAGGATATGCAGCATATGGGTGGGAACCCTCATCGTCCCACGATAGTTCTGGCATCTAACGGTTTGTACAAACCATTGCCGTAATTCATTATGTGGGCATGGTGTACACCAAGGAGGCATGCGAGGTCGCGAAGGGGGCAGTGATTGGCTTGGACCAACTACTGGGCCCCACATCATGGAATTGTGGACGGGAAAGTACGCCCGGTTGTGCAACAAGGAGTTGATCTCTCATGGGTAAAGCAACGCACCTCTGCAGAGTGTAAAAATTGTAACTTGTTACTCCCTGTTCCGAGAAGGATCTACAAACGCGGTAGGAAAGGAACTCCATGAAAGTTCTGGTCAACCTGTGAAGGCTGGTGGTCATAGATTTTCATAATAAAATCAATCTTTGAAGAGAGATTTACAAAAATTGCATAGTGCCTAGGACTTATAGTCCGAGGTGGTACTTAGAGCATCAAACTTCCCACCTTGCATATAATGAACTTGTTGGGTAACACTATTACTCATCCTTTCCTTTGATCCCTTGCTTAGACTCTAAGGATTCCGAAGACGTGCCAATGTATGCAGCTGAATGTCAAGAAGATGTGTTCTACGAGGAACCTGACCTGTCAGGAGGCATTGAAGGAGTGGATTACAAAATCTGCTATGGTGTTGATGATAACGAGTCCAACTAAGTATCCTACTTAGTAGTAACCAACGGAGACGAGCAGCATGAACTCTATAGGATAAGCTGTTGAGCTCAATTCCTAGTCGGCGTTGCTACTTTTTAAATTCCGCTGAAACACTTTATATTTTGGTTTGTAAGTTGAAAACTTTTGAAGTCTTGAACTTTTGGTATTGTAATAATAATAATGTGTGAATGTTTGTAATATGGACCCGCAATGTTTCTATTGTACAACTCTGAGGGATGTGATATTTATGGAACGGTGTTCTGTGAGTGTCATGTCAACGACTATAGTATACTACACATGCAGTGGTATGCTGGGTCACCGCAATGGATGGGCGTTGCATGGACAAGTCTAAACATGTAACTTCAAGAACTAGGGCAATTGCAGATAAATAAGAATAAGCATCCAAGTACTAAACAATCATAGGCATGTGTTTCATATATAGTCATAGATGCTCGCAATGAGAACTTGCACAACATCTTTTGTCCTGTCAGCCCGTTGCAGCGGGGCCTCAAGGGAACTACTAGCAATTAAGGTGCTCCTTTTAATAGAGCACCGGAGAAAAGCATTAAAACTCCGTGAACACAAGTGATCCTCACATCACAGCCATCCCCTCGGGTTGTCCCAGTTTCTATCACTTTGGGGCCTTTGGATCCGGACAATGATATGTGTACACAGCTTGCAGATAATATCACAAACAATATTATCATAATGATTCAATAATAAGTTCAGATCTGAGATCATGGCACTCGGGCCCTAGTGGCAAGCATTAAGCACAACAAGTTGCAACAAATTCAAATAGCACTAATAGAGATACTAGGCACCATGCCCTAACAATCTTATTCGATTACATGATAGAACTCATCCAATCCCTACCATCCCCATGGCCTACTGTGGGGGATTACTCACTCATGGATGAGGGAAACATGGATGATTGATGGAGAGGCCTTGGTGATGTCGATGGCGATGATCCTCTCCAAATTCCCTGTCCCGACAGGGTGCCAGAACGGAGTTTCTGGATCCGAATCATGGTTTATGGTGGTGGCGACGCAGTGGAACTCTTTTTGGAAAAACGTCGAACCCCCCTTGATTTTTTAGGTCAAGAGGCGTCTTATAGGCGAAGAGGGAGGCCGAGGGGGTGCCTGGGGTGTCCACACCCCCTACAGGCGTGACCAAGCCTGGCCCGCACGGATGGGGCTGTGGGCTCCCCGGGGCCCCACTCCGCCTCATCTTCTGGCTCCGTGTCTTCTGGTGAAATATGATTTTTGGCATATTTTTCTGGATTTTTCCTGATAGTTGTTTTTATGCACAAAAACTAGACACCAAGGTAATTCTGCAGAAAACAGCGTTAGTCCGTGTTAGTTGTATCCAAATCACACAAGTTTAGAGGAGAAACAATAGCAAACATGTTCGGGAAAGTAGATACGTTTTGGACGTATTAGATATTATTCAATGACTATGCCTACTTGATCTAATAAGATCATTGGTAACTATCTTAAAAATTCATCCTTATGATCCTCTTTGTTACCACATATATCTTTATTTCAGATAACTCTTCTATTCATTCAGGAGTGAGTTAAATCCATCAATTATCATATTGATTTAACTCTCTTCAAACATTCTCATCCTATATATGATATCTAAAACAAGCATTCCTACTTACCTCTTAGTACTTCTTTCTCTAAAGGTTTTAAAGTGAATACTATGGCACGAACAAGATTGATAGATCTTGGATTGATAGGTTAAGAATTGATATATGAAGGATTTATCACTCAACATTGATGAACAACAGATATTAGGACATGGTTCAAAAGAGATGATAAGGATTGGCATGAAAAGAAATATATGTGGTGAAGGTTCTTGACTTGATTTCCTTCCTACTCAATAAGTGATAAGGAATTAGTGTTTAAGAACTACCATGATGCTCATGGGAGGAATGGATAAGGATTTGATAGATCAAGATTTAGCTATTACATTCTTGTTACTTGAGTTATATTCTTAACTTGGTATCCAAGAGTTGTTGTAATGAATACTATGATATAATCTATAAAAGATCTGGTATTAATGATTAAACAATGTGTTTGTGGTTTAGTTTTATTACATTTGATCTACCCTTATACCAAATCACCTTTACCCCAAAATAAGGTTTTAACAAAGGTCATATTGAAACTTATCGTAGTCAACTTGATGATCTACTTCAATTCCACCAAGTTAAGCAAAGATTTAATCACTTTTACAAGTTTTATTCAAAAGTGCAAAAATTATTCAGATTTATGCATGAATGCAATGCACACACCTGAGATCAGCTTATTTCTAAGCTCTAAAGCTGGGATGTTACACTTCATCAAGCGAGTGCATGCAAGATAAATCAAGAAAGGTGTTCCATCTTGAGGAGGACAAGATCGTGTACACTGAGATCAAGTGGATTGCTCAAGGCAAAGATATAATTTTGATAGGTTTTCTCTTTTGCCGGTCTTGTGTTCTTAGTTGGGAGGCCGGGTTTAGGATAAATAGGCGTACTAGTAAGAGGGGCTATCGAGTGAGTAACTCGATCATATCCTTCGAAGAGAGCTCAAACCTTTGCATACTTAGAATCATCTTTCTTGGTTGTTATTTGGATCTTACCCATGTGAGGTTCTTGAGCTTGTGGTAATCTTCATAACAAGCTCTAGTTCATCAAAAACGGATTTCCCTTTTATATCTTATTGTGTTTTTGATCTTGGAGGGTTTTCGCCTCCTCACCAAGGGAGGTATCTCACGTTATAATACTTGATATATTCTCACTTGGTGGTATCCAATAGTTGGGTAGCTCTTGACGTCCTCTTTCCAACAAAATTGGTTTCATCTCGATCGGAGTTTCCAAACTCTAGTTATTGCATTTTGAAGTTTGCCTTTTATTTGATTTATAAAAGGGGGATCTACTGTTGGGCCGAGCGGTACCACCGCATGCTGCTACCGGGCGTTACTGAACACGGGGCCTCCACCCTCTGCTTGGCCCGGTTGTGATTCGGGTCTAGGCCGATTGTACCGGCCCAAGAGGTACTACCGCCGGCAA
Source organism: Avena sativa (assembly GCA_916181665.1). NCBI lineage: Eukaryota > Viridiplantae > Streptophyta > Magnoliopsida > Poales > Poaceae > Avena > Avena sativa. Next base: position 229,872,720 of record OV702296.1, read on the forward strand.
GGCCGGTACTACCGAGCCGACCCTCCTCCGCCTGGCCTGCTCCACCTTGCTGATGTCTATGCACACTTCTATTCTTGTAGATAGTGTTGGGCCTCCAAGTGCAGAGGTTTGTAAAACAGCAGCAAGTTCCCTTAAGTAAATCACCCAAGGTTTATCGAACTCAGGGAGGAAGAGGTCAAAGATATTCCTCTCAATCAACCTTGCAATTAAGATACAAGAAGTCTCTTGTGTCTCCAACACACCCAATACACTTGTCAGGTGTATAGGTGCACTAGTTGGGCGAAGAGATAGTGAAATACAAGTAATATGGATAATTATAAGTGGTAATTTTAATCTGAAACAAAAATGGCTGCAGGCAAACATGTAGCAGGACTGGTTGTAAACAGTGTTTTAATGCTTAGAAACAAGGCCTAGGGATCATACTTTCACTAGTGGAAACTATCAACAATGATAACATAATTGAACACATAAATATCTTGTCTTCACTATGCTACCCTGAACTACTCTCCGATTGGATAACGAATACCAATTCACCGCGTAGGGCTATAAAAGCACACCTTAAAGTTCGTATTCCCCATCTATGTAACCACACACTGTCACCTTGAGCGCTAGATGGTTCCAGACAAACACCACAATTTCATAGAGACATCCAATTCAAATTATAACTCATGATAAGTATTTTTGTAATCTTTAGCCTAAGAGCCACACACGGTGCGCACATTGTCACCTTCACACGCGTGGGACAAGGTGTCTCCGGAGATTACATTAATAAAAGCACTTGAGTAGCATAATAGACAAAGAGTAGCATCTACTTATTCAACTTGATTACAAAGCTCATGATCACAATAAGATCACACCATGGAGAGAGAGATGAACACATAGCTACCGATAGAGCTCTTAGCCTCAGGGGAGAACTATTCCCTCCTCATCATGGGAGTCAGCAATGGCGATGGAGATGGCGGTGGAGTCGATGGAGATGGCTCCGGGGGCAATTTCCCGTCCTGGCAGGATGTCGGAACAGAAACTTCTGTCCCCTGAATCTCGTCTTCGGTGGCGACGATGCCGCAGAACTTCTCGTGGAATTCTGATCTGGTACTTAGGGTTTTCGCGTCGGGGTAATATACAGGCGAAGGGGCGAGGTCGGTGGACGCCCAAGGGGCCCACGCCATGGCCAGGCATGGCCAGGGGGGACCTGCGCCACCCTATGGTGTGGCCGCCTCGGTGCCCTCCTCCGTCTCTGCTTTGGACTCCGTGTCGTGCCGGAAAAAATAAAAACTTTGGATTTTATTTCGTCCAATTCCGAGAATATTTCTTTACTATTTTTTCTAAAACCAAAAATAGCAGAAAACAGGAAACTGGCTCTTGGAACTTGTTAATATGTTAGTTCCAGAGATTTCATAAAAATGCCACAAAGTGTAGACAAAACATAAGATAGTTGGTGCAAAACGAGCATGGACCATCAAAAATTATAGATATGTTTGCAACATATCACTTGTCGCCTCTGGCTCGCGGGCCACGCCCTCTCGCGCGCTCGCTCGTTGCTCCCGCGCTGCATCGCTCGCTCGTAGCTCCCTCGATTCCCCTCGCTCGCTCGCTTGCCCCCGATCCCCTACGCGCGCTCGCTTACTCGCGCTGCGCCAGTTGCCAGCTTTTGTCGCCCGCACATTTTATTTGTGCCGCTTTCTCGCCAGGCGGTAGTACCAGCCCACTGGCGGTACTACCGGCCCAGGTCGGAAATTGGCCCCCGGCGGGCAGATTCTCTTGGCCCCATATTTAAGCCCCCTTTCTCTCTCTTTTTTGGACACTTATTCTTCCTCTTTTCCCTCAAGCTCCACCATTGTTGTTGACCTCTTTTGAGCTTGTTTTTTTCTCCTCATCCAATGATTCTTGCATCTATTTGAGAGAAAGATTGAGGAGATCTAGATCTACAATTTGAACAAACCGAATCATCTCTTTGTGAGTGATTCTTTGGGATCTAGATCTTGGTGTTCTTCCTCTCTTATTCATCCAATAGCTTTAGTAGCTTTGTTGGAATTTGAGAGTGAAGGATTGGGGTTGGTGAAATCAAGAAGCTTGTTTCTCTTGGGTTCTAGGAACCCTAGACGATTGTGTGGCCTTTGTGTTGTGTTTTTGGGGCCTCCAATTAAGTTGTGCAGCTCTCCCTAAGTTTGTGTCTTTGGTGGTGATTTTTGGGAGCCTCCAATTATGTTGTGAAGATTTTTCCAATCTTGTTCGAGTTTGGTGACCGCCCTCAAGTGTTCCATAGTGGATCGGATGCTTGTCGTGCAGTGGGTGCTCGGGAGAATAGGGTGAGGCATGTTGTGACGCTGGTGGTCTTAGTACCACCCACCCCTCCAACGAGACATACTCCCTTGTAGGAAGGAACTCGGTAAAACATCGTCGTCTCTGCGTGCCTTGGTTATCTCTATATCCGAACCCTTTACTTATGCACTTTACATTGCGATAGCCTTCGTACTTGAAGTAATATTTATTGCTATCATTTTGTTGCTTGTCTTTCTTAGCATAAGTTGTTGGTGCACATAGGTGAACCATAGTATATATAGGTTTATGCTTGATAAAAGAAAAAACAGTTTTATTCCATCTTTGTTAAACCCATCTTATAAAAGTTTTTAACTGACTATTCACCCCTCTAGGCGTCATCCATGATCTTTCACTGTCATATAGCGTCGTAGATATATATTCATACTATGGATGGGTATAGCGGCGACCGCGTGTCAACCAAAAAATTAACCAAAAAATTCTTCCTGGATTATTGGCTTGTCTCCTAGTGCATGCATGTGCACTATTCGCTTGGGGATGCATGGTTTGGAGCCACGATGGAGTCGCGGGTCTGGTATGCTCGTGTGCGTGTGGCCCCTAAGATCCGTGCACGGGGGACGCTGTTGTGGCTGCCTTGGAACGCTGTCCCGTGTGTCGTGCGGCCGATGTAGGCAGCCATCGCATATGCGTCTCTGTGGTGATGCATGTGTCGAGTCCGAGGAAATTTTGTCGGGCGTGTCGCAGGCCGGCGGATCAAAATCGGCCGACACGGTGATGCTGAAGACGCTTGAGTCATAAGAGCACCGATTTGCACTGATTTCATCAGATATTTCTAGGTCATGGTTTAGGGATTTGTCGTCTAATTGGATTTAGTCTATTAAAAAATTGGTAATTTCGGAATCGAATCTAATCTAAAGGACCGATCTGATCTTTGATCGTAACCAAGTGTCATGCCCCCGGGAGAAGAGATTGATCTTTCCGGGCCGGCGCGCGATGCGGAAGTGGTGGAAGTTCTAGAATTGGCGCTATGAGGCTAAACACTCTGATACCATGTATAAAATTGTAGAGCCCTAATATTTTATTGTATTGATATGATCCTTGCGGGTATATAGGAGTACAAGAAGGAGATAGACTTGGAGTACAAGAAAATCTTTAGAATCTTGGTCTATTTCTAACTCGTACACGTATAGGTATTCTAAGAGTTGAATGCGACGCCAAGGAGCATGTCCCTTCTCGACACGGATGCGAACACGGTGCACGAGGTAGTATAGGGAGCGGAGCAGGACCCCGCGTGCATGGCGGCGCGTGTGTCCAGGGCAGCATGGGCGTGCTTTCGACGGGTGCGTCTACGAATGCTCTAGTGGTGAAAGGAGGCCGAGCACGTCTTCGAGCATGCGTGTATCATCTCCGCGAGTCATGGCAAGGATATCATGTGTGGTGCCGCTCTCTCAATGACGGAGCCCTGTGAGAAGCCCGGGGAGGACTCGATGGTTCAACACAAACCCCTTGTATCCAACTCCTTAAGGTGCAGTTCTTGAGTTCCTCAAGTGAGCTACAATTCTTCACTTTCTTAAGTGAAGTGCAATGCTTGCTTCTCCTCAGAAGAAAATTGCCTATAAATATTCACAATGTGAGATTGTCACATACATAGAGGATGTTGTATCATTAAAAAATACAAGTTAAATGAGATCGTTAGCTACACCAAAACTCCATGACACGTCCAACTGGCTTCTTTGAGGAGAAAATAACGTAGGCCTCTTCTATGGCTGTGTTATGCATACAACATCCGTATTATTTAAGTACAAAATAAGGTAACATTAATTAAGATGGAATAAAATAGATCATTACACACAAACAACCGCATAAAATTGCAATTGCAAACTCAATGGATCTAACAATTAAATTCAGTCATACACAATATGTCATATAGATATAGCTAGCTTACATATATAACATATAGATCTAACAATCAAATACTTTCATACAATATAAGATATACATCAAGCTAGCTTACACACCGATCCAAACACAATATTCTAATGAATCCGATCTTGCTAACTATGCAAATGAGTATAAAAAACAAATACACGATTCTAAGACACTATTTTAATGAATCAGACATTGCTAATTGTGCTTACACGATAGATCTATACTCTATATGATTTGAAAATGCATTGTAACAACGTTTATACCTTCGGGCAGGCGAGGACGGTGGAGCTAGCCGGCGACGACGAGTCAGCTTGACCGGTGTTATCACCGGCACCGTAGGCCTTCGACCATGTGGGTAGGCAGGAGTACATGGCGAAGAAGCTGCCAGCGAGGTCATCTACATTCCAGTGCGCCAAGGTTCTAGAAACTTGCTTGCTTCCGCCTCGCCAACCAGGGGAGCAAGGCGGCAGCGTATACTACATAGTCCTAGAGAGGGGTGGCAGTTGTCGAGTGAAGTAAAACCGGACGGGTTCCCTCCTTGTCCCAATCATTATATATTATATATATAAGATAAAGATGGTAGGATTGAGTGTGGTGGGCCCTTATGGGCCTAATATTCCACCCCGTTTGTGATAACTAGCATCACACACGGTAATTATGTTTTCAACCGTATGCTTGTTCTTATCCTCATATAAGAGGAAGATACGGTAGTGTTGCATCTATCAGGCCCTAATGGGCCTAACATCACACACGTTTATATCCTTGGACATCTTTTGTGTCAAGTAGCACCGTATACGATTTACTTGTTATTAACTGCATATGTTGTTAAAATCCGTCTATGCCGCACAAACTTTATCTCATCCTCATATAAACATCACATACGGTCTATCCAGAAGAAGTTTGTTTGCGATATGCAACTTTAAGAATAATTTATAATATAGTTAGAAAGGCATGAACCAATCAAAACATGATTGCTCTTCTATTATAAAATACCGTTAATAATATTTTAGCATCGGCCATAAGGGCTCCAATCAAACATGGTTTCCCGTTTCGTTACAAAAAGATTGTTAACTTCACATTATATATATATGGGTCTAATAAAACTGAAATAACTAAGAACTAAAGGTCCTCCTCCTCACCATAGGAGATGTCGATGAGGTAGTGGCTGCCTAATCCGACCCTCTGCATTGTCGGAGGCTCATACGCCCTCTCTAGAGCCTGATGCATCTGCATCGTCGGAGGCTCATATGCCCTCTCCAGAACTAAAGGGTTCCTGGTGTCAGAAGACGCGCCCAATTTCAAGGCGAGCTTGCTCCTTGCGGCAGTGGCCATCCAAATCTCTGCAATCTCGTCGAAGATGCCGCCAGGAATCTATGGACATGTTGCTGCATGACTGGCCTTCTTCTTACCTTTCTTCTTAGTGCGCAACCATGCACATACCTAGTCCTCATGGAGAGTCTCGAAAGACTCCTCCACCATGTGATGCACCACTATTTCCTCACGCCGCGCTGACGTGATGGAGTCCTCCACCACCATATGATCCTACAAGTCCTCTGCCTGCAACCCTCCCAGCTCATCCGCCTATGGACCATGCTCCTCCTCCTCTGGAGCGTGCTCCTCCTCCAAATCAGACCTCGTGAGGTCGATGATGCTTCCTGTGCTATGAGGAATGCTCCTCCTCCCTATCAGACGACACAAGGTCAATATAACTGAGAGTGGATTTGCAGGGAGGCATGGTGGCGATGAGAGGCAACCGTATGGAAGAATATGTGAGGTATTTTATAAGCAAGCGGAAACGCCACAAATATAAAGAGACTTCTCATTTCGAATGAAAAAAGTTACACCGCGGCAAGATATAATGTCCAAAATATTCGCAAATGATTCCCACCATGCTAATCTTTTGTGATGTACAACATGCATCGTATGCGATGCAGGCCATCCCAAATGGTTTACTTGCCACTAACCATGGAAGATACAAAACGATCTTCTTTCTCGTTTGAGAGTGCCCCCCTCCCACCATTAGAGTTGCGGTGAATAATATTCCGGTATCACAGTGGCCGCGTCCTCCAAATAACTTTTGCGGTCGTCGTTCGAGGAGGACCAGCCGAAGTACGAGGGGAAAAGGCACCCTTGATGTACGACAGTAGGAGGGAGTGCTCCTCCTCCTCCTCAATCTTAGATGCTTGCTCATCCTCCGCCATAATAAATGTCTACTCAACACGGTGATGTTGCACCAGTGGGCGCTGCTAGATGCAATTGGATGACATAGTATTTAACAATATCAGAACTTACAATTTTTTGCAGGTTATTCATATGGTGGTGCATTGGATGCCCACATTACCAACGTGATATCATGGCTTCTGGTTGCAACCGTATGCTGATGGCAGATCAGGATATCTTCAACTAGGCTCGGGATATAGATCTTGTTTCTTTTAGCAAAGTGATGAGAACAAAATAAAGTACAGACTAACAAAGTGGAGAATAATATGTAGACCGAAAGACCAAGGTGGTCTTGGCATTGAGGTGCTTGACATTAAAAATAAATATTTACTAAGCAAATAACTTTTTAAACTACTTCATGAAGGTGTGTGACAGGAGCTACTACATAATAAGTACCCCAATCAAAAAATGCTTTCAGAGGTCCAAACAAAACCAACAGATTCTCTCTTTTGAAAAGGACTTATGCGGGTGAAGGATGAATTCTTCCAGAGGGGTCACTTCAAACTAGGTGATGGATCTAGTATTCGGTTTTGGGAGGATATATGGATGGATGATACGCCTTTAGCGCAACAATATTCATCATTGTATAATATTATGCAGCGTAAAAATGTTACAGTTGTGCATGTTTTGACACAAGTACCACCGAACATTGGTTTTAGAAGGGCACACAACTGGCAATAAGTGGGCATAATGGTTACAGCTATGCCAAAAGTTGATGATGGTGGAGTTGTTTTATCAATCGGATAGTTTTATATGGAAGTTAATAGACGTTTTTACGGTAACATCTACGTATGGGGATCTCATGAATGATCGTACGGTTTTCCTACAGAAGTACCGATGGAAATTGAAAATCCCACTAAAGTAAAAAAATGTTTATATGGTTTGTCTATAATAAAGTTCTTATAAAAAATAATTTGGCAAAACGGAATTGGGTAGGATGTACAAAATATTGTTTTGTGGGGCACAGTAAACCATTGAACATTTTTTTATATCTTCCCATTTTGCCAGTCTTTTGTGGCGAACAATTTATTTTACTTATGACCTTCCTCCTTTAACTAATATAACAAATATGTTTGGGAACTGGTTGCTAGAATTTGCATTGGTATTTCTGCCTCATGTCGGTCTATATGGAAATGCAGAAATGGCATAGTCTTTAACAACATTAGAACTTTCAAATTTTTGCAGGTTATTCATACGGTTGTGCATTGGGTGCCCAGGGACGAGCGGGGTATCACTGGTTGCAAGACTGGCTGATGGCATATTAGTTTTTTTTTGATAAAGTGGCAGATTAGTTGTCTATAGGATGCTTAGTTGTCTTATACTATATTTGTTTCTTATATTTCGCTGGTTGATTTATGTGTCAACTCTAAGCGATCCATGACTCTGTAATAATTTTGATTGTCCGGACTGCAATAAAAGTCCGTGTACATCAACCAACGCAGAGCCCGGGTTATTTCCCATTTCAAAAAGGAAAAAAAGGGCCCTCTATTTGAGACCAACTGGGTTCTGAACTTCTGGTACCTGGTAATAATCAATGGATTTGCATGCAACGCTTATCTGATGAAAAGAATGCAAACAGAAACACGCTGATCCAAACATGCAGTTCCAATCAATCTCATAATCGAAGAAATAAAATCAAATCTTGTTATTCTCCATTATTTCAGGAGCACCAGGATGGGCATCGAATTACACAAGATGACCATTGCGATCAAACGACCAACCCATTTCAGTTTAGGGTCATTCTTGCTTGCAGGCATGGACTAGAAAAAAGAAACTAAAACCTCACGATGTTAACGGCACATAAGCTTCTGGCCAGTCAACTAACGTCTAACAACTAATGGAAAATGAAGTTCGGTGAGTGACCAACACTAGGAAGAAAGAACTCCAGGTGTGCAGTTGAGAGCTTCACGCAGATTCTCTTTGTGAAGCCATTAGCAAATTACATCAAGCTATCTATCTTTCATCTGCTCCTGAACATGATAAAAACATCGTGAAGACTTGAACATACCGTGATCACATCTTCCATGTATACGCGACAGGACTGCGAACGACATGTTCATTATCCACCCAGGATATCCAACCAAAATCTGGTTTCGCATTGCTTGGGTCAGCCTTCGATGTGAATGTGACGTAGTACCTCAGCTTCTGCCCCGCCTTCTTGAACACAAGCTTTGCTGGTGTAACTGTAACGCCAACAGATGCAGGGCCGCTGACCTTCACATTGTAAACAGACATTGCTGGACCAACATTGGTTAGCTCTCTCCTATACCTCATAACATGCTTTGGTTTCTTCTTGAACACGACTGAAAATGATGGATAGTTGAGATCACCAGGACGAGATTTTGGTGGACATGAGATGTTGGACATCTTGGTTATTACTCGGATATGTGTCTCACTGTAGTCCAGGGAGCAGAGGAAGACAACATAGTCATTGGTAGAGATATCATATACAAGGCCCGGAGAGAGCGCCTTCTGTGGGTCGACATGGCCTGCACCGAAAGCAAATGGTGTTGCGGGTAAGCTTCCTGCGGCATCCCGAAGGGAGGAGTTTGTGTTGTCGATGGTGTATGAGGTGGTCATCAGTGCAGACTTGATGGCGGCAGGGCTCCAGTTAGGGTGCGCAGCCTTGAGTAGTGCAGCAACCCCACTAATGTGAGGGCAAGACATCGATGTCCCTGCAGGAATCAAAATCAGTTATCAAGATAAAATAAACAACAGGTTTTCATAAACTGGTAACCATATCATTATCCAAAAACATATAAAATGATAAAAGTAGAAACCATATTGTTGGGACATATCAGTTCCAGGAATCCAGGCCTTTGGCTCAGCTGATATCAGCATGCAACTTCTTATAACCCACTACATGAATTATATGACATGGCCACTATTTAAGCATTAGATGCTACAATAAAATAGTAAAGTACAAGGAATTGAACAAGTTGGAACATAAATAACATAATCTTTTGCCCCCAACTAAAACAGCACTTCGTTGTCCTATAAAAGAATTCTGCTGAAAAGAACTCAACATCCACATCATGCAAAAATCAGGGCAATGCAATATACATCATCGGAAAACAGAATTGAACAGCTGAGCGAGCAGAAGAGAAATGAAGCACCTCCCATACTATTCAGACTACTATTCCGGAAAAAAATTCTGGCACATGAGCTCCAGTGATCTCTATATTAAATATTTAAAAATCATATTTATAAGTTTTCAAAAAAATGAGAACAGTTTCTGGACTTGTCAATGATACATCCTACAAGCATGCAAAATCGCAATGCAAAATTCTTTTTATCTATTTATGCAATGAAATGAAACGCAAAGAGCTTTTATCTATTTATCTATTTATGCAAAATACACATTAATTAATAGTATGCACGTTTGTAGTACACATCACTGGCTACATCCTAATTTGTTTTCTGATTTTTTTGAAACCCAGAAATATAATATTTGATTTAAGAAAAAAGGGGATCAGTGGTGCCCATATGCACCAAATCTCCACTCTAATGATATCTCACAAAACCCTTTCAGGGTGTGTGGAACTGTGGATAAAATGAAAACGCAACCGATTTCACAAGATCCAGGATACCATGTTAAAAGTAGATCACTCAAAGCAGGAGTATCTATCTCCTTGCCTCATGCTAATGTCTTACTTTTACTTGTAAGCACAGGTGAGGTACCCGAAAGTAGCAAAGGTAAAAAAAAGTAACTTTTCTTTGCTGATGTTGCCTTTGAAAGATTTGACATCTAGTCGTCTAGAGCATCACATGTGCATCCCTGACAAAAGGCAGTGAATGCAAGTGCTGTTTCCTCCAACAACAAACCAAAGTTGAAATGAAATGGCGCCTTTTTGCAACAGGGTGGTACATGACGGAATAAATTCAAGGGCTTTGTGTGCAAGTAGAATCTGTTCCTGCCTGAATTGTCAGTTTGTGGGAGCAGTAAAAATGAGTAATTCGAAACATAATACTACTAGCCACATGACAACTCCTAATGAGAAAAGACTGAATCTTGGAAGTGCATGAGCTCGACAGATATACTTATGTTTTTTTTTTCGCCAGATATGCTTATGTGAGACTCACCGGAGATGATATTGAAGCGAGTCCGGCGGCCGTCTTTGGCGAGCCCGGTGGGCCCTGCGACGCCGGACCACCCTGCCAGGATGTTCACTCCCGGACCGATCATGTCCGGCTTTAGGACATCGGGCACGACGGAGTTGGGCCCGCGCGAGCTGAAGGCCGCCACGACGGGCGACGGGCGGACGCCAAGAACCGTGCCGCCGAAACTCAGCATTGCCGCCGGCCTGCCACCGCGCGAGGCGTAGTCCCGTATCTTGTCACCGGTCAGCTTCCCCACCGCCACGGCCGGGAGCAGGTGGCTGTCCGCCACGAGCTCCTCCCCGCTCGCCGCCGTGTTGGCCAGCACCATCCCAGCGCCGCCAGCGGCCTTGACGACGGCGCCCTTTTCCACACGCGCGTTGACGCCGCGGTCGCAGAGCACAAGCTTTCCGCGCACGGAGGCCGGGTCGAGCGTGCCCGAGAGACAGAGCTTGCTCGCGTTGTCGCGGTTGCCACCGTAAACGAGGGGGAGCATGACGGGGCGGGCGGACTGGGCGGGGCCCGCGTAGAGGGACACGCCTGCCAGACGAGCCCCGGTTGGCAGCGTGACGTACGCCGGGAAGTCGCGGTCCAGCGTGCCCGCGCCCACGGTGGCGACCCACGGCGCGGAGTTGGCGACAGTGGCGCCGGACGGGCCGGAGTTGCCTGCCGAGCAGGCCACGAACACGCCGGCCGCCGCAGCACCGAAGGCACCCACCGCCACGGTGTCCCGGTAGTAGGGCGCGTCGCCGCCGCCGAGAGACAGGGAAAGCACGCCCACCCCGTCGGCCACGGCGGCGTCGATGCCCGCTAGGATGTCAGAGCCGAGGCACCCCTCCGGCCAGCACACCTTGTACGCCGCCACGCGTGCCCCGGGCGCCATTCCGCGTGCCGTGCCCGCAGCGTACCCGAACAGGCTGGCATTGGCCACCGCCGCACCGGCCGCAGTGGTCGCCGTGTGCGTCCCATGCCCGTCCCTGTCTCGCGCGGACCGCCTCCCGGCGCCCATTCTCCCGCGGTTCGCGGCGCGGAAGCCCCGCGAGAAGCTCCGCGCGCCCACCAGCTTCCTCCCGCACGAGGTCGGCGGGAAGTCCACACCAGCCTCGCACACCCCTTTCCAATGCGCGGGCGGCGGCGGGAGGTCACCGTCCGCGAAACTCGGCGACTCGGGCCAGACGCCGGTGTCAAGAACCCCTATGACCACGTCGTGTGAGGCCGCATCCAGGTTGTGGATGGTCGGCTGGTACGCCGGGGAGAGCAACCCCAAGAACTCCGGGGTGCGCGTGGTGTGGAGCTGGAACACGGTGTCCGGAACGACCTGCAGAACTCCGGGGCTACCACGGAGGAGCGGCAGCTGGTGCGGGAGCAGCGCCGCCGCGAAGCCGTGCGTGGCGGCGGAGTAGGAGTAGAGAAGGCTGCGCGCCGGGTCGATGGACAGGGACTGTAGGTACGCCGCGTGCCAATGCGAATGGGATGGGTGCGCCGCCGGCATGCCCGCCGGATCCATGAACACGATGTAGGTCGTCATGCCGCTGCCGCTGCTGCCCGAGGTGTCAGCGTCGTCATCGACATTGGCAAGCGAGTGGCAGGCAAGGAGGAGGAGGAGAACACAGAGCAGGAGGTGGGTGTGGGTGTCCTCCATAGGAGGAGAGTGGGGAATTGGGAGTGAGGACGAGGGGAGTGCGAGACTGACTGAGATGCTGGTGATAATGGCTGGTGGCTTGGAAAGCCTTTGTGCGATTTGGAGTGATTGGGCCCTTGTGCACCGCTTTTAGAGAGCTTTGGAGGACATTTTGGTGGATGGGCATGATGAGTGATCGGGGACGGGGAGGACCAAGATGGAGAGTTTTCTGCAATTTCTTTACTTCTTGACTTTTTTTTAGAGAGAATATATAATGTACTTTAGATGATTATATAGGGAGTTAGGCATCATCTTCTTTTTTTGATTGTGTGAGGCATCTTCTCTAGGATTAGTGGGTTCTAAGTAATTATTATAGTTGTGTGTAAGTGTGTGTTTGCTTACGTTTTTTTCTTGTGATGCCATTACAATTACAAGTAATTATTATGGTTGTGCGCCGTCACCGTAGTCTACTCCATCCCGCTTGTCGGCGTGCACCGGCGGACGGGAGAGCAGGTCTTCGGAACCACTCGCCCTTGTGATCATGTAAGGGAGAGGGCGAATAAGGTTTTTGGAAAGCGCTCACACGACTGCTCGAGTTCTCCATCACGGGTCGTCTTCCATCCAAGTCGGGCGGTGGTGCCTACCACCGTTTTTGTCTCCATCTGCTGCGATCACTCTTCCCCAAAGTTTCTACTACGACAACCGAACGGTACGTGCTATGTGCTCCTGTTTGGTTATTCATCATGTTCTGCGAGTACATGTTAAGCTGCTGTTTGTTTCCGATCATCCTGTTGTTTAGTACATCTAGTATGTTCGAGTTACATGAGCTAGTAGTTGGTTTTTTCATGATTTATATTCTGGATTTAATCGTGGAAAATGCTTAATAATCCAACAATGCAAAAACCTTATTGTAGGCAATTTCCTGAATTAACAATGGCTGGTTTTACCGATGCACTGAGGCCGGATAAGTTTACCGGTGTACTTTAAGAGGTGGCAGTACAAGACTGAGCTTTGGCTGACCACGATGAAAGTGTTCCACATCAGTAAAGGCAAACCTGAGGGAACTATATCTGACGAGGATCAGAAGAAGTTCGAGGATGCTAATACTGTCTTTGTGGGATGTATTCTGAGCAGTCTTGCTGACCGTTTGTGTGATGTGTTTATGCACATAAAAGACGGGAAGGAGCTCTGGGATGCACTGGATGCAAAGTTTGGTGCTGCAGATGCTGGCAGTGAACTGTATATCATGGAGAGCTTTCATGATTTTAAGATGACAAAGGACCTTCCTATGGTTCAACAAGCTCATGAGATACAGTGCATTGCCAAAGAGCTCGAACTCCTTAAGTGTACCTTACCCGACAAGTTTGTGGCGGGTTGCATTATTGCTAAGTTGCCCCCTTCATGGAGGAACTTTGCCACAACTCTCAAACACAAGAGACAGGAGATATCAGTTGAAAATCTGATAGCGTCCCTTGATGTTGAGGAGAAGGCTCGGGCTAAGGACACTACTGAGAAAGGAGAGAGTCATGCTACTGCCAACTTTGTGCAGAAAGGCAAATCTGTAGGCAAGAACAAAGGGAACTTCAAACCCTCCTTTAACAAGCCTGTAGAAACTACAACCTTCAAGAAGAAGAAGACAAACAGGGACAAGAGTGAACTGTCTTGTTACACTTGTGGAGAGCCCGGCCACTTTTCCAAGGACTGTCCAGAATGCGCAAACCACAGAGGGAAAAAGGCCAAGACTGTCAACATCGTGACCGCTAGCAATACTGATGGATATGGTAATTTATTTACTGTTCTTTCAGTATTTCAATTACCGTGTTGGTGGCTTGATACGGGTACTAATGTTCATGTGTGTGCTGACATCTCTATGTTCACTTCTTATCAGTTCGCTCGGGATTCTTCCGTCCTAATAGGGAATGGATCACATGCTTCTGTTCGTGGTGTTGGGATGGTGGATCTGAAGTTTACTTCCGGAAAGATCGTGCAGCTGAGGAACGTGCAGCATGTCCCTACTATGAACAAGAATCTCGTTAGTGGCTCCCTTTTTTGCAGAGATGGGTTTAAGGTTGTCTTAGAGTCTAATAAAGTCGTTGTTTCGAAACATGGACAATTTATTGGTAAAGGTTATGAGTTCGGAGGCTTGTTCCGGTTTTCACTTTCAGAGTTTTGTAATAAATCCATGAATCATATTTATGGTGGTGTTAATGATCATACCAGTATTTAGCATTCTCGTTTATGTCACATTAATTTTGGTTTGATATCTCGGATGTCCAGCATGAGTTTAATTCCGAATTTCACTATTGTCAAAGGTTCTAAGTGCCATAGTTGTGTGCAATCAAAGCAACCTCGAAAGCCTCACAACGCTGCCGAGGAGAGAAACTTGGCACCTCTAGAACTCATACATTCTGATCTATGTGAGATGAATGGTGTGTTGACAAAAGGTAAAAAGAGATATTTCATGACGTTGATAGATGATGCTACTAAATTCTGCTATGTTTACTTGTTGCAAACTAAAGATGAGGCTTTAGACTACTTTAAAATCTATAAGGCCGAAGTTGAAAATCAACTAGAGAGAAAGATCAAGCGTCTTAGGTCGGATCGTGGTGGTGAGTATCTTCCCAAAATATTTGATGAATTCTGTCAGGAACACGGAATTACATGAGAGGACACCTCCCTACTCGCCCCAATTAAACGGGGTTGCCGAGAGGAAAAACTGCACGCTGACTGACTTGGTGAATTCCATGTTAGCCACTGCTGGTTTATCAAAGGCATGGTGGGGGGAGGCTTTGTTGACTTCATGTCATGTCCTGAATAGAGTTCCTAACAAGAATAAAGAAAAGACCCCTTATGAGGAGTGGGTTGGGAGAAAACCATCACTTTCGTATCTGCGCACTTGGGGGTGTTTGGCGAAGGTCAACATACCGATCCCCAAGAAACGCAAGCTCGGACCCAAGACAGTGGATTGTATCTTTCTAGGATATGCTCCACGGAGGGTAGGCTATAGATTTCTAGTGGTTAAATTTGAGGTAACTGATATGCATGTTGATACTATAATGGAATCTCGTGATGCAACATTCTTTGAGAATATTTTTCCTATGAAAGATATGCATAGCATTGGTAGGATTTCTTCTGAAATACTTCCTGAATCTAGTGCATCTATTGAGAATTCTGAACAACCACATGAGGATTTTCTTGAGAAGGATGACGATGAACCTCTCACGAGGAGTAAGAGACAGAGGGTTGCAAAATACTTTGGTAATGACTTCATCGTGTACCTTGTGGATGATACTCTCAGATCCATTACTGAGGCATATGCATCTCCTGATGCAGATGATTGGAAAGAAGCTGTCCAAAATGAGATGGACTCGATTCTTTCTAATGGA
Organism: Avena sativa; assembly: GCA_916181665.1. Lineage (NCBI taxonomy): Eukaryota > Viridiplantae > Streptophyta > Magnoliopsida > Poales > Poaceae > Avena > Avena sativa. Next base: position 229,888,254 of record OV702296.1, read on the forward strand.
ACTTGGGAATTATCAGAACGACCCTATGGTTGTAAACCTATGGGATGTAAGTGGGTGTTCAAGAAGAAACTAAGGCCTGATGGTACTATTGAGAAGTACAAGGCGTGTCTTGTAGCTAAGGGCTACACACAGAAAGAAGGCGAAGATTACTTCGACACCTATTCACCTGTCGCTAGACTGACCACCATTGGAGTACTACTATCCATGGCTGCCTCTTATGGTCTGCTCGTTCATCAAATGGACGTGAAGACAGCTTTCTTTAATGGAGAGTTGGAAGAGGAGATCTATATGGATCAGCCGGATGGGTTTGTGGTAAAAGGTGAAGAGACAAAGGTGTGTAAGTTATTAAAATCTTTATATGGCCTGAAACAAGCACCTAAGCAATGACATGAGAAGTTTGACAGAACTCTACTTTCTGCTGGCTTTGTCATTAATGAGGCTGATAGGTGTGTTTACTATCGCCATGGTGGGGGCGGTAGCGTTATATTATGTTTGTACGTGGATGACATTCTGATCTTTGGTACAAACATGAAAGTGATAAATGAAGTCAAGTCTTTCCTGTCAAAGAGTTTTGACATGAAAGATCTAGGAGAGGCTGATATCATTCTGAACATCAAGCTTATTAAGAACGAGAATTGGATTACTTTAACGCAATCTCATTATGTTGAGAAGGTCTTGAGCCGATTTGGCTTTAATGATGGCAAGACTTCTCCAACACCTTATGATCCCAGTTTGACATTACGAAAGAATAAGCAGGAACCAACAGATCAGCTGAAATATTCACAAGTTGTTGGTTCTCTCATATACTTAGCAAGCGCTACAAGACCCGATATCTCTTTTGCTGTGAGCAAGTTGAGTAGGTTAATGTCTAACCCGGGTATTGATCATTGGTATGCACTTGAAAGAGTCATGCGCTATCTATGTGGTACAATGAGCTATGAGATTCACTATTCAGAGAATCCTGCTGTGCTTGAAGGATATAGTGATTCGAATTGGATCTCTGACGTTGATAAACTCTACGGCACGAGCGGATATGTGTTTACCCTTGGAGGTGGCGCAGTGTCATGGGGGTCTCGTAGACAAACCATACTGACGAGGTCAACTATGAAAGCATAACTTACTGCTTTAGACACAGCCACTGTTGAGTCAGAATGGCTGCGTGAGCTCTTGATGGACTTGCCTGTGGTTGAGAAACCTGTGCCGGCAATCCTTTTAAATTATGACAACCAAACTGTTATTGTCAAAGTGAACAATTCTAAGGATAACACGAAGTCATCAAGACACGTGAAGAGACGTTTGAAATCTGTCAGAAAATTGAGAAACTCCGGAGTAATAACTGTTACGTATATTCAAACAGACAAAAACCTGGCAGATCCCTTTACAAATGGACTATCATGAAATGTGATAGAAAGTGCATCGAGGGAGATGTGGTTGAGACCCATGGATGTCACACCTTAGTGGTAACCCAACCTATGTGATCGGAGATCCCGTGAATTAGGACCTGAAAAGAACAAGCTAGTGGTTTGACAGAGGAGAGTACTTTATAACCTTCTCTATGTGAAGATGCATAATCTGTAAAGCAGGTTGGCAACATGCCTTAATGTGTTTCTGTTGTCTTTAATTAGCAAAGATGCCGTCCTACAGGGCATTCTTGAAAAAACACACCTATATGAGCTCGACTGTAAAGGTCGCGGTCTATGAGATTTTGGCGATCTCTAGTAAACTCATGAAGAGACCAGGGAATATGACGCATATGCTCCAACCCGCGGGATAGGCTACGTGCTTATGTTTGGTTATTCATTATGTTCTGCGAGTATATGTTAAGCTGTTGTTTGTTTCCGATCATCCTGTTGTTTAATACATCTAGTATGTTTGAGTTACATGAGCTAGTAGCTGGTTTTGTCATAATTTATAATCTGAAATTAATCGTAGAAATTATGTCTAATAATCCAACACCTGCCACTACCACTACCACTCCTGCATGTTTTCTTGCTGCCGCGCGTGAATGCAGCAGCAGAGGCATTTGAATTTTGTACTACTTGTATCTTCAAAACTCCGTGTCAGGCTCCGTGTTCCCACAGCAAGCAAGCAGGCAGCAGCAGGTTTTAAAAAAAGAATTGAAGAGCCGGAGAGCGTGGAGACGGCGGCAAGACCCAAGGTGGATTTATGTCGGCTTGCTCGGCACACGGCCGGCGGCATCTCGGGTGCGTAGATAGTAGGCCCGCTCCTCCTCTTTTTTTTTTTTTTTTTTTTTTTGAACGGAACGGCCTCTAAAGGCCAAGGAGATTCATTCAGCGGTGGGTGTACAAATACAAAGAGGTCCAAGCAGAAAGAAAATTACAAACTGACCCCTACATTTTACAAAGAACATCCTAGCAGAGATTGCAAAAACGCAATCGAGTCCGATGCGACCGCCGGCGACTGACAACGGCGAAGAAGCGCCACCTCTGCTCCGGCCAGGGACAAGACCACTTGGCTGGACGAGGGACTTCAGTGCAGCTCCGCCGCTGAGGAAGATCCTCCCGAAGAGGATAGAGAAGCTCGAGCAAACCCTGTTGCCGAGCACGGCGCGGCCACCTCTCTGGCCATGGATAGCAACGGCGGTCCATCGCCATCGCTTGGAGAACGCCGCGGGGAGAGGAATCTCCAGAAGCTCCCCAGAGCTCCGCGCAGCAGCATCAGCACCCCGCACACTCAGGTCAACCTCCTCGCCACCACGGCAGGCCAGGTCTTCTCGAGTAGCAGGAGGGCCGCCAACAGCTGCACGAAAGCCGCGCGAGATGCAGAGGGAGATGGCCGTCCGCCTCTGCGCATCCTTCTTGATCTCCTCGCCGCCACGGCCGGCCGGAAGAAGAAGAGATGCAGCAGGAGACCGGAGCAGCCTCACGCCGGCGCCGCACGCATACACCAGCACGAAGACTCCCATGCCGCCTCCAGCGCCGAACACCACCAAGCTCCATTTCTTCCACTCCACACCACCACGGCCGGACAGAGGAAGAAACCGGAGCCAAATAGCAACCCAGGCCAAGAGGCAACAAGCCCTAGATTTATTTAACGATGCGGTGGCCTCCGTCGCCTTCCAGAGCTCCGACCAGAGGAGCTTTAGAACACCGACGAGGAACCCTAGAGCTAAGATCCGGGCAAGATCTAGAGCTCCGCATCCGGGCAAAGAGCCCACTACCGGCACAAGGCCAACTACCAAACCTACTCTACAACCTAGGCCTACTCCGGCGACTCCCCGCCGCCACCTCCCGCCGGCTACTCCGGCGAGAAGGGCACGGGAGAGCCCCGGCCTCTCACGCACGACTCTCAAAGCAGCTAGGGAGGGGAGGGAGGGGAGTCTGGAAAGCCGGCCCGCTCCTCCTCGTGATGACGCCTCTAGGTGTAGGTGGTGGACCGCACCACGCACGATACGCGTCGGTCGTATCCCTCCTCGATCGCACGCACGAAAAGAGACCAGTTACTATTATGTGTGGGCTCGTGACCCATTCTAGTCTAGGATAACATTCGTTTGTTCTTAATCATGTTCTCAAGTCCACTGGTATCTGCAGCCCACGAATGGCTCTAACGACACTATTAAGTGGCGACACATTATATCTGGAGGTATATACAGTTCTAGTCCCACAACTTACAACTTGTGAGCAGTTTAGTCCCATAATTTGCAAACTGAGCAAAACTAGTCCTACAACTTGCAACTCAAAGACAGTTTAGTCCAATTTAACCAAAGTTTAACAAGTTTGACCGAATTTATCCATATTTCACTAACTAGACCATAGTTTAAACACCAAACTGGTACTAACTAAAAAACCAGAAACGTAGATCTTACCATACCGTCTCAATCAGCTTAGCGTTGTTAAAAAAATAGATGGTGGAGTGGGGTTCGAACCCTACACCTAAATATAGAATGCTAACTACAATCTAGCCATGACCAGCAAAGCTGCGATTTGTTTCATGCAGAAACAAGAGACAGATATTATTTGTATACACCGTGTACGGCCGTATTAAAATTAAACAAACAAAAAAACCAACGTGCAGCTCATTATCTTAATTATTATGTCAAACGACCGTCAAAAGAAATTATTATGTCAACTTGTGATTTTGAAATATTTTATATAGACAATTATTTACTTATTGCATTATTATATGTAAAATATATAATTTATATCTTTAAAACCAGACATAGTAAAAATGTATATCAGTCACGCAAGGATGACCACACAATCGTCTGTGTGGTCACTTCAGTCTCGATCCAGCTAGCAATGCACTACCGCAAGCACGCATGCAACGTGCGTCAAGACAGATGGGGTTAATCAGAGTGGAGGTGAGAGTTATTGAGTAGGTTTATGAGGGTCTTTTTCTGCAAATCACACATCTAGACCACAGTTTAGAAACCAGACTAGTGATTGAACCGTTGAGGCCGTTGGGTCAAGTTTTTACCGATCAGATTGTTTGTTTTTAATTTATGAAATACTTTTTACTTATAAATAATGTAATAAATAAATAATTGTCTATGCAAAAAAATTACGGTTTGGCATAATAAATGTTTAGAAAACATGTGGAATTAATAGCGCTCTGACTGGCATAAGAGATGCAAGATGATATATCCAGCTTACAAAATAAAACCACATAGCCTCATAGAAACATGCCTACTGAAGAGGCTATGTCCGGAAAAATGGAAGCATGTACGACCATTATATTAGCTACACAAAAGAAGAGCACAAGCCGAATAGGCTGCAGAGTCAGGCCGGAGTTCACCAAAATGAACCAACGAACAAGCTACACCGTCAAGGCAATTCCAGCCGTTCAGGCAATGCCACCGGAAGCCGACCACCACCAGGAATTGATCACCACTTGCCACTACCAACCTGAAGCACCAGAATAGAACCCAACAACCATTAGGAATCGACCATCACTGCCCCAATGATACCTTCAGGAAGGGAACGACGTCTGTGGACTTTGCCGCCGTGGCCCAAACGGGCAAGGGTTTCGCCTCAACATAAAACCTTCGCCAACTACATTGGGAACCAGACTGCCGCGAATGACACCCGGACCACGACCACGGCATGCAACTCGTCAGACACCACACCGTGATCATGATTGTGGTCTCCAGCCAACACTATAGTCCATGGTACGCCCGTCATCCAACATGACTCCCACCACCAAGGGTCGCTGCCCCGGCGTACCCAACTCTGCATACTCCCGCACAGAGGAACACCGTCGTCTCTAACACCGTTTTGAATCTTGCAATGGTTTTTGTATTTGTTTGGCATAATAATTGAGATAACGAGCTGTAATTTTCCTTCCAAAAGGTACCATAGTACTAGCTGCAGGCCAGCAAGGCGTTAGTTTTTGTGTTTATTTAATTTTAAATATTGTTGTACATAGTATGTACCAAATATATGTGTCCCTCGATTTGTTTTGCATAAGCCAACCGTACAACACAGTGGCACGTTCTCCTACCTGGGCTCCTCGTTAGGAGGAGTTCGAATCCCACCTTGGCCAAATAATTTTTAACAACGTCTATTTGATTAAGCCGGTGATGGTGGTTTAATGCGTAAAACAAATCTTGGTTCAGCCGGTTTAATTTCTTGTTTTCTTGAGGTTTAATCGGTCGATTTTTTAAACTATGATCAGTACAATGCAAATGTGAATGAATTCGGTCAAAGTCAGTCAAACTTGCTGAATTTTGGTTAAATTGGACAAAATTGTTGTTGTGTTACAAGTTGTGGAACTAGTTTTGTTCACTTTGTAAATTGTGGGACTAAACTGCTCCTAGGTTGCAAGTTGTGGGACTAAAAAGAATATTTACCTCTTATATCTGGAATGGTCACTATTAAGTAGTACTACTCGTATAGTGCTCTAGAACTTAAATAAATGAGACCATCCTAGTTTCCCCGTATGAGCATAAAACCCTTAATGATAGCAGCTCAAGGGATTGGGTAGCTAGCGCCAATTGCATGTGTACTATATATATACAACAAACTCTTTTTTTTCTGGTGAGTTTAATGCATGTGCTCTAGTCTACTTTCATTTTGGCAAGGAATATTTGCATATACTCTACACTAGTAGTAGGGGTGGGCGTTCGGTAATTTCGGCCTAGTAGGCCATAATCAATCAACAGAGCAGGCTACATTTGCACACTGCATCATCTTCTAAGTCAGTCAGAGCATCTCTAGCAGCTACCACATTTCGTGTGGTACCATAAAATAACCGTCCGTTTACAGTACAAGACAGGAAAAGTGGTCATTCCAGATACCGTAAACCGTATCGTATCCGAATTTTTTTACACTTCCCCGAAAATCGTCGGTTTCATACCGCATATTTCTCGTATCGAGGGTCGCGGATGCAGGGAACCACATCCTCACTTGCGTCGCCATTTTCTGATCGCATCGTCCTCGCGCCTCTAGCTTTTCCCCATCCCACCGCTGCCATGAATACTCCCCAGCCTCATCCCACCGATTACACGGCGGAATCCATGCCGGCAACCCCCCTCCCCTCCATCGTCGCCATCGATGACAGCCTTGCTCTCACATCGGTGGCGAAACTGTCGAGGAAGCGGCTAGGAGCGCAGCCCTGGTTCCACTGGCTTAGCGCTCTCCGTCGGTCGGAAGAAACAAAGAGGATCCAAGCTGCCCTCGGTCCCAAAGCCAAAGAAACCCGTGAGCCGGAAGCCCCTCTCTGCGTGCACGCCGGTGACGGCGGCTCCCCCACGGCCGCCCACCCAATTCGCCCATGTTCCTGGAAGGTATGATTCCGTGCTGATCTAATAGCAGTTGAATTAGCCCTAGATTTTTCGCACATGTCCCCTAGAATTTGATTGCCTAAAAATCGCCTTATTCTGGGTGTTCGTAGCAAGGATATTCTGTCTGTTCCATGTTCTTTCATTGACATGCTGAATGACGCGGGGGTGAACGTCAACGAAGGTCTACCCCTGCCTAAGGAGGCTGCTAATGGTGCTAACGGAGACGCTGAAGGGGAGGGTGAAGGGGAGGAAGGAGTGCGTGAGACCGATGAGTGGGAAACGATGAACTAGAAGAGGTGGACGAGGAGGCCTTCGGTGCTTCCCAAGAGAAGGTGAAATCTAAGATATCGGCAAACTACACCGTGGAGGAAGACACGACATTGATCCGAGCATGGGAGGGTGTGTCCATGGATGCTGTCACCGGAAGTGACCAATCCCGGAAGAAGTATTGGCAACGGATTGAGGACAATTTTTTCAAGCTAGTGCCGAAAGGAAGCAGTCACACATTGAGATCTCTCCAAGGTTGGTGGGATACAATTGAACAATCTTGCAGTCATTGGAGTGCCGCCTACAAGCAAGTCAAGACTCACCCACCAAGTGGGGTCAACATTGATGAATATGACAAGATTGCCCAATTTAGGTACAAGGACATGGCAGCATCGAGGAACAAACCATTTGCTCTCCATCACTGCTAGGAATTGCTACAAGATAGCGAGAAGTAAAGGGTACGGGATAGAGAGGCACCACCTCCAAGAAACGGTGCTGCAATAAACTTGGAGGAAGAAGATAAGGAAGAAGACGAAGAACCAAAAGCCAAAAGAAAAAGGCCAAATGGTACAAAGAAGGTGAAAGAAGAGATAAAGAGGAAGGTTGAGCACGAAAAGATGAGGGATAAAATTGATGAAATAATGAAGCACAAGTTGCTAGTGGCACAACAACAAATGAAAACTAAGCTCAAGATGGCAGACACGAGAGAAGATACGAAACTACAAATATGGATTGCAACTCGAGAAGACGAGAAGCGTAAAGCTGAGTGTGAGGAGCGTAGGATCCGTCTCGAAGAGGAAAAATCTAGGGAAGCTGCAATTGTGGACGAAACGCGAGTGATGACCATGGACCTTGAGAAGATGGATCCCATCACAAACGAATGATGGGAAGATAGGAGGGAGATCCTCGAGGCAAGGAAAGATCACAGAGCTACTGTAACTGCTACTGCTAATGGTCGAGCTGATCATCAGGAAGCCTAGCATGTTTATTTTCCGTTTGTTCGTGTTATTGTGTTGTTGTAACTTGAAAATTTTGTAGGTTTGAGCTGTTGGTTAGCGGAATCTGATTTGTAGTATACCTTATTTTGCAGTATGCGAGACAGGGTGGAATAGTTGCAGCATACTCAACAGTAAAATGGAATATTATATTTTGAAGTACAATATGTGGCATCTGATCCGCCCCACCCTTTCTCGTACCGCAAACCTGGTTTCTGGGATACCGCATCCGTATTTTGCAGTATCGCGGGATGCGGTATCTGCTAAAGATGCTCTTAGGTATATGATTCGTAACAGTCTGACTGATGACCTACCAGGAGTCCAGTACCATATAAACGATTCACCAAACTTAGGGGCAACTAGTTCCCCATTCACCAATCCTGCGCTGCCCATTTATAAGTACTACTACTAAAATACATAATTACGGTGGAGTGATAGATCGTCTAGCTCCACGAACATTGGAGGCGAAGAATGACGGCCGGACTAGCGGGAAGGCCACGACGTGAATTCGGAGCCGGATATGGCAGCTCGTGGCGGTGTAGAGGTGCACTCGGCTGCATCCCGGCGCCGGGAAAGAGAGTCAGAGGTGGAGCAGTACGGCGGGGTGCTGGATGGAGGATTTTGGTAAACAAAACTTTAATTTTGAAACATAATGAAACCTCGTGATGGATTTCGAAACACATTGAAATATGGTGATGCACAACAAACCTATTCGCTACACACACAATGATCTCTATGTCAATTGACACTTATTTTCTAACTATGATGTATTAGAGTATATTAGGTTTAGATGTTTGAGTTATATTCTACCTCTATTATTCTTGCACTCCAAGTCATATACCTCATATAAACAGCCCTTTGTGGAAAAGATCAATACAATTATTATTATTCAAATATCATTGTATCAGACGCCTAGGTTCCACCCTCAACATGGCTCCGCCGCCAACACCTCCACCACCGCCCCTCTACTCCATGGCCGAGTTCCGGGCCGCCGAAGCTCCACATTCCTCCTTCTCCTCCACTACTAACGACCGATATAATACCCAACCACCTCAAATCTCTTTGTCCGACACTATTACTGATGTCTCGCTATTTATTCCCATCTCGCTTGATCTACACCTGTGATACGTCAAAAACGTATCTATAATTTTTGACGTTTAATGCTTGTTTAGTATCTACTTTGCTTTGCTTTGTCTATACTTTGAGGTGTTTTTATATGTTTTCTGGTACTAACCTATTAACAAGATGCCACAGTGCCAGTTGCCTGTTTTTTTCTGTTTTTGGTTCCAGAAAAGCTAGTAAGGAAATACTCTCGGAATTGGACGGGACAAAAGCCAAAGTCAATATTTCACCAAGGAGAACACGGAGTCTAGAGGAGAGACGAGGGGAGCCATAGGGCGGCCGCACCCCACTAGGCACGGGCCCACCCTATGCCACTCCTGGGCAGGGTGTGGGCCCCCTGGCCGCCCTGCTGCCTTGCCTCTTCTCCTATAAGAAGCCCTCGATGCCTAAACCCTAAGTACCCGATCAATATTCCACGAAACCGTCTATAGCCGCCGCCACCATCGTCCCTAGACCGGGGGGATATGAAGCTCTTCCCGGCACCCTGTCGGAGGGGAGATCATCCTAGAGGCCTTCTTCTTTATCATGCCAACCTCCTGTATGAAGCGTGAGTAGTTCCACCTTGGACTACGGGTCCATGTAGTAGATAGATGGTTGTATCTCCTCCTTTGTGCTTTCATGTCTAGATCTTGTCAGCTCCATTCATGATCAAAATCTCATCTATTTGTAATCATGCATGTTGTGTTTGCGGGGATCCGATGGATATTGAGATTACTATGTCAGATTGATTAATAATTTTGACTTATTGATTCTATCATGTCTGTGTTGTTTGTGATCCTGCATGCTCTCCGTTGTTAGTGGCTATCTTGGCCAAGTAGTTGCTAGTGACTCCAAGAGGGGGTATTTATGCTTGATAGTGGGTTCATGCCTCTATTAAATCTAAGGGAAGTGATAGAAATCTCTAAGGTTGTAGATGTGTTGTTGCCACTAGGGAGAAAACAATGGTAACTTGTTCATGGAACAAGTGGATTGTTTACCTTACACACTTTGCTTAAAGCAGTTGTCTATTGCTTGCAACTTAATACTGGAGGGGGTTCAGATGATAACCCAAAGGTGGAATTCTAGTCATAGATGCAGTTGATGGCGGTCTATGTATCTTGTTGTATTGCCCAATCGAATCTCATAAGATCATGATGTCTAGTATTGCATTGTTTTGCCTTGCTCAGTCCTGTCAATTGCCCTGCTGTAATTTGTTTACCCGGCATGCCATGTTTGTTTATCTAAGGAGAACACCTCTAGTGAACTATGGACCCCGGTACAATATTTACCATTGATACATCTTCCACTGTTACTGTTTACTTTCTGCAAACCACTATTACCTTCCACACCATACAGTTAATCCTTTGTTATAGCAACCGGTGAGATTGACAACCTCACTGTTTCTTGGGGCAAAGCCTTGAGTTTGTGTTGTGCAGGTTTCCAAGTTGCTTGCAACACCTTTGAGACGTTTCCTTCCTCCTACTAGTTCGATAACCTCGGTTTCTTACTGAGGGAAAACTTGTTGTTGTGCTCATCATACCTTTATCTTGGGGTTTCCTAACGAAGCGCACCCACGTTGACAGAGCGCCAACAAGCTTTTTCTGGCGCCGTTGCTGGGGAGGCTAAGGACGTCTTCACAAGGGGAGTCCTCCAAAACCTTTCTCTTTACTTTGTTTTTGTTTTGCTTAGTTTCTTTTGCTTGGTTTTGTTTGCCTCTTCTTATCAAAAAATCCAAAAAAATAGTTTAGTTTGGTTTGCTTTCTCTTATCAGAAACACAAAAAAATAGTTCCCACTCTAGTTGTCACCTTGCTCTAGCTCACCATGTTGATCCCCAAGTTCACCCTGAAAGACCTTTCAATAGGTAGTGGCTCCATAATTGGGAAAGAAAATATTGAAGAATTATTTAATCATGTTAGAAAACATGAGGATATTGAGGATAGATCTATAGAAAAACATGCTCCTAATTATGAAATTGTTGCAGCTTCTTTAGTTCATATGTTGGAGGCTAGGTTTGTTAACCTTAACCCCATGATGCAAATTTTGTTTCTCAAACTAAAAGAAGAAAGGGATCTTGAAAAGAGAGACTTTATCCTAGAAACTTTACTAAAAGAATTCAATGATGTTGCTAAGGAAGCCAAAAAAGTCTTTGAGCGTTTAATATGCTAGGCTCATGAGTAGATGTTGTGGGTACTTTCGATAAAACCAAATCTAGAGAGGAAATTAAGATACCTATTGATACGTTGGAAACGTATCTATAATTTTTGATGCTTCATGCTTGTTTTGTATCTACTTTGCTTTGCTTGTCTACACTTTGAGGTGCTTTTTACATGTTTTCTGGTACTAACCTATTAAAAAGTTGCAACAGTGCCAGATGCCTGTTTTCTGCTGTTTTTGGTTTCAGAAAAGTTAGTAAAGAAATATTCTCGGAATTGGACGGGCAAACGTCAAAGTCAATTACTTTCCATGGGGAACAAGAAGTCCAGAGGAGACCCGGAGGGGCCAACCAGGGGGGCCAGACCCACCCCAGGCGTGGGTGGGCCCAGCCCCGCGCCTGGCTAGGGTTTGCCATCCATGGCCGCCTCCTCGGCCTCCCCCTTCGCCTATAATAAGCCCCCGATGCAGAAACCCTAAGCACCCGATAAAATATCCATGAAACCATCTGTAGCCGCCGTCACCATCGTCCCTAGATTGGGGGGTCTGAAGTTCTTCCCAGCACCCTGCCAGAGGGGAGATCATCCCGAAGGCCTTCTCTCCGGTATGATGCGTGAGTAGTTCCACCTTGGACTATGGGTCCATGTAGTTGCTATATGGTTATATCTCCTCCTTGTGCTTTCATGTATAGATCTTGTGAGCTCCGTTCATGATCAAGATCTAATCTATTTGTAATCATGCATGTTGTGTTTGCGGGGATCCGATGGATATTGAGATTATTATGTTGGTTTGATTAATGGTTTTGTCTTTATGATTATATCATGTCTGTGTTGTTTGTGATTTTGCATGCTCTCCGTTGTTAGTAGCTATCTTGGCCAAGTAGTTGCTAGTGACTCCGAGAGGGGGTATTTATGCTCGATAGTGGGTTCATGCCTCTAGTTTCCAAGGGAAGTGACAGAAATCTCTTCGGTTGTAGATGTGTTGTTGCTACTATGGAGAAAACAATGGTCTCTTGTTCATGGAACATGTGGACTGTTTACCTTACACACTTTGCTTAAAGCAGTTGTCCGTTGCTTGCAACATAATACTGGAGGGGGTTCGGATGATAACCTGAAGGTGGACTTCTAGTCATACATGCAGTTGGATGGCGGTCTATGTATCTTGTTGTATTTCCCAATCGAATCTCATAGGATTTTTCTGACTAGTAATTGTATTGTTATGCCTTTCTTAGTTCCTGTCAATTGCCCCGCTGTAATTTGTTTACCCTTCATGCCATGTTTTTTATCTAAGGAGAGCACCTCTAGTGAACTATGGACCCCAGTCTAATCTTTACCATTGATACATCTTCCACTGTTACTTGTTTACTTGCTGCAAACCATTACCTTCCACATCATATGTTTAATCCTTTGTTATAGTAAACCGGTGAGCTTGACAACCTCACTGATTCGTTGGGACAAAGTCTTGAGTTTGTGTTGTGCAGGTGTCACATCCCAAGATTTTCCAAATCTTGTAATGTGAAAAATAAATGAATAAAATAAAACTTTGTTAATTTTCAGGGTGAGAAGAAACTTTTGATTCCAATTGGAAACTTTTCAAAACCTATTTGGATCAAATAAAATCCTAAAGGGATTTAAAAAGTTAAATAAACAATAAACTTAAAAATATTTAAAATTACTATTTTTGATCTTTTTATAAAAGATTTGGTTTTCAAAAGAAAAGGTAGAAATATAAATAAGGATTATTTTATATAGCCAAATTAAACCCTGGCCAAACTTTTGAAATAAAATATTTTGTTTTGATTAAAAGAGTAAAGGTTTATTTAAATAAAAAAATGAGTGTTTATTAATAAACCAAATTTATTAAAGTAAAGGCTTTTCCCATTTTAAATAAACACTAAAACTTATTAAATTATTTTAAATAAGTTTTCCAAGTGTTTTGTTATTTTCAAATAAAACCTACTGATTTGGTTTTGTTAATATTTGGATTTCAAATGGAGATTTTATTAAATAAATCAAAACCTATTTGAATTAATAATTAAGGTCTATTTTATTTAATTATTAAATAGATCCTAAAAAGAATAAAATATTATTTTGTTTTTAGACTTTGGTTTATGTTGTTAAACAGAACTAAAACTCAATACAAGTTTGGAGGAGGTTTGATTTGTTTTGGTTGTTTGATTTGTTGTTTGAAATTTAAAACAGGAAATTCAAACAGAAAAAGGAAAAAGCAATCAGAAAGAAAAAAAATGAACCAAACAGCAACCCAACCCAATCGGCCCAACAGCCCAATCGCAGCCTAGTTTCCCCCCACGCGCAAAACGTTTTTCACCAGAAACAGAACCCATAGAGTCAATGGCACGCGGACCCCCACCTCCCTATCTCTCTATCGCTGCCAGCGGACCCCACCGCCAGCTCATCTTCTTCCTCCCCGCGACGACCGCGCCGGCCATTTCCTGCCGTTGATGCCGCGGTTAAATTCGCTTCAATGCCTCGCCATAATATCGCCGCGACCACGCCTGATTAAACGCCAGCATCTCCCCTCTCTTTCCCCTCTCTCGCCCGACTCTTTCTGCCCCCAGGCTGCCCCTGATTTGGTTTGCACGACCACTGTCTCCGACGAGCTTTCCCCTCGATTCCGGCCGTATCCTGCCACCCCTCGCCTCCTTGACCACACTCACATACTCCCCAGGCCCTGACGCATCTTTCTGCATCCGTAGCTCGCTCGTGCGCGCCTCTGAGCCTCGACAACGACGACTCCAAGCGCCGCCACCGTCTGCTTCCTCTCCGGTGACCCTCCCCGTAAGCATGCATCCGCCCCTCTCCTTCCCGATGACACTCCTGCACTCACCACACTCACCCGCATCTAACCGTGCACTTATTTTGCTTTAGGACGATCTGCAGCCTCGCCCTCGACGACCTCCAGAGCACGCCCGACGCCGTGTGGACTCCGGTGAGCAATCCACGTCGGACCAGAGCGCCCCTCGACAAACTGACCACACCTTGAGCTTCCCCATGACGTTGCGAACACGGTGAGCATCTTCCCATCCTCTCTCGCTTCCTGCTTCTCCAGCACTGCCACCACCTGAGCGCTCCGCCGCCAGACGCCGCCGCCAGCGCCGCCAGTTCTTGGCAGGAAGCTGTGAGCCGTCTGATCTTGATCCGAGCGCTGCGATAGTTTCATTTAGCGAATCGGTATGGAGCGTTCTGTGCCGCTCGATATGTTTTAATCCGACGCTCCACAGATCTCAATCTTCACGAAACGTTTTCGGCCAATCAAAACATTCCACGTGGCCTCTATTTGATTTAAAAGCCAGAAAACTTTCTATTAGATGTCCATTTTGTAAATTCCATAACTTTTGTTCCACACGTCCAAATTTTGCAAACTTTATATCAATGGAATCAGTGGAACAAGCCCTAGCCAACCATGCCATTTGTTTAGTAAAAAGCCTCTGGTAAAATGTTTGTTTTTGCAGAAACTTATGTATGCTTGTTTAGGATGTAAAAATTGTTCAAAATTGATTTTAGGGATAAAATCTTTTGCAAATGGTGTATTTTGAACCTACTGACCCTAGGAATCACTTTGTGGTTTCAAAAATGTATTTGGAGATGCAAAATAATGATTCTTTGATTTAAAACCAATTCTAGTCAAATAAAAATATGGTTTATTTATTAAAAATGTTTTGGAAGAAAACCTTTGGGAAATGTTTTGTTTTAAACTCTCTGACCCCAAACACCAAGTTTTATGGTTTGAAAACATATTTTGTGAACCCTATAGATTAATGCCTTAGTAAAAACATTTCTACACCACATAAAATGATACCTTGTTTTGAAAATGGTTTTTGAAGTGAAATCTTTTGCAAATGACTTTGCCACCTTATAAAATGACCATTAGGTGTTTTCAAATGTTTATGACCCATTAGGAACCACTTTTTCAAATAAAACAAAGCTTGGCATGCTTGCATGCATTACTTTGACTTTATCATTTTATGTGATGTTTTGCTTGAATGGTAGATTGAAATATTGTTTGCTTGATTGAATTGTAGTGACTTGAAGTGTGTGAACATTGCAAATATCAAGGGTGAACTTATACTCTCTACCAAAAAGGCAAGTGATGCTTCATACTTTGTCCCATTATTTTCACTATGCATTAGTGATATTTCTAAGTAGGACTTGCATGGAATTTTGCTACGTATAAACCATGCTATGGGAAAACCTAGTAGATGAAAACCTTAGTAGATTTTCCTAAGTTAAGATTCCTACTACTATCAAGCTTAGCTTAGCTAATAGAAAACAAGGGTGGAATATACATTCATACTATGGAAAAATTTCTAAGTCTGAGGACTTGTGTTTTTGTTTAATAAAACAACTAAGTTAATGAATCACCTGGGTGGAATGGTAATTGCTTGGTGGTTTTTGGTTGAGTGGTCACACAAGGCCCATGGCTATGGTTTACCTTGTGTATCTCACTTGTGGATGGCCACCCAGGAACAAAGAGATTTGAGATGTCAAATGTTGAGAAGCTTCAAGTGCAACCACTTGGCATTATGGGCTCTGCTTGGATCATATAGGTTGCAAGAACTTAGCCATATGGACAGTTGGTGGTAGGGTTTGATAGGTTGGAGCGCGTCCATTTTGGTCTAAGGTAAGGCTTCTGAAAGATCTTGTCTTGGTGAAACCAAGTCTTGTGGGGAAAGTGCACCACCTCTGCAGAGGGTAAAAAATCTAAGTACTTAACCATGTCCCTGGTAAAGGACAATTTGAGCATCAAGACATGGAAGCTATCAAGAATCTCATCATCCAAATTTCTAAGTTAAAAACTTGTGGGTGAACAAGGGTTAAAGGACCTTCAATCTTTGATTGAGAGATGCCTTGGGAAAGATTTTGTCAAGCAAAAACCTTGTGTTTTCAAATGATAAGGAAAAATCTATTTTGAGCAAAGCAAGCCTCAACTCCACTTTGCCAAATGCATATAGATGCTAGACTCCACTATACTACAATAGTATCACTTGCCAATACAATTCAAATGTATTGACCCTTGTGGCTGTAACTTGTTATGTTGCAGGTTTGATTGATGTTAGTAAAGTTTGATGATTAGGATTACAAATACTACAACCAACATGTTTGCTTGTGGCACTTTGAAGATGAAGGACCCCATGCTTATAGATATTATGCTGCAATGTAATATAATAGCCAAATGAGCTATGTAAGATGTAATAAATTATGTTATTCCTGGTTATAAAGTTGTAATATGACCTTTGTTTCTTGATATTACATCTTATCTGTGGATGCTAGCTATTGATCCTGGGACTAGCATTGTAAACACAGGGGACTCTACCTTATTAAAGGTTGGGATCTTTACAGATGGTATCAGAGCATTGTGTTGCCTGTAGGATTGTAACCCTAGGATTGGACAAAAACCCTTAGAAAAATAGGAGTTGTATTTGTTCCAAAACTTATTTACAAACAATCTTGTAAACTCTTTCCTCAACCATTTTGGTTTTGATTCTACATCTCTTCTATTTCAAACTTGATGGATAAAGCCTACCCCATGGCCAAAGACTTCACCATGTGCAAAGGACTTCATCAACTCTAATGACTTCAACATCTTCATCATTTTCACCAAGGACTTCAATCTTGGATATCACTAAGGACTACAAGTGAGACAAGAAATATTGCCCAAGACTTGAAGACTAAGGAAACACAATTAGAAGGAACCATCATCACCTTTGAAGTTTTGTGACCAAGAGTTTTTCCCAAGGAAATCATGATCTCAAGTAAAAAGAATCAACCAAGAAGGATGGAAAGATTTCAAGTGAAACCATATATATGGACCACCATATTTAGTTTAAGTCAAGCCCACCAACTTATGTGGTGTAACAAAAATATTTTTGGATGCCTAAAAATATGCTTGAAACTTGTTGTTTGAGTGGAATGTTTGTTTGTGATTGCTTGCACAATGCTTGTGTGAATTGTGATGTGTGTGATTAGAATTATTTCCTTAGAAATATCTTGCCTATTCTAATCTCAATTCAACCCAAACAGATGACTACTCCAAGAGACTCCAACATCAAGGTTAATGATGACAACCACAACCAAGAGGACAAAATGAGAGAACTTATAGCAACCCAAAACCAGTTGAGCCAAGAGACAACTCAGCTTTTAGCCAACAACAATGGACTAGACCCAGCCATACAAAGGATTTTGAAACTTCAATCCCAATTGTTGCAAGGATTGGTTACTCAAATAATCAACATGGGAGAATTTTTTTCCCAAAGAGCTAAGGACAACAAGGATGACAAAGATGTTATTCTAGAAGGAACCCAAGCTTGCAATATTTGTGGAGACAAGGATCATACATCCAAGGAGCATGAAGATCAATGCCCCAAGAAGAGAGAAAGATTTCCCACCTTTGAGGTGAGATATGAAGAGCATGAACTAGAAGAACTCCTAGCTTTGGAGAGACCCAAAAAGAAGAAGAAGGACAAAAGCCAGTTGCAATGTTACAATTGCAAAGAGATGGGACACTATGCCAGTGAATGCCCAGAAAAGAAGAAGAGCCAAGAAGACAAACAAAAGCTAGTGAAACCCAAGATGAGGAAGGATATTATCCAAGTGATGTGCAAACACTGCAAAGAGTTAGTACATTATGCATCATATTGTCCAGAGAAGCCACCTCAAGACCTCAACCTTATCACATGTTTTAAATGCAAGGAACTAGGCCACTATGCAAACTTCTGTCCAGGGAAGTTTCAACAAGATCCCAAGAAGGCCAATATGTAAATTAGTTGGAAATTTTTTTAAGGGTGGTAGTACCCTAGATGCTTTGAGCCAATTTGTAACCCTAGCCTTCCCAAATCTCGGGATGAGATTTATTTTAAGGGTGGTAGCTGTCACATCCCAAGATTTTCCAAATCTTGTAATGTGAAAAATAAATGAATAAAATAAAACTTTGTTAATTTTCAGGGTGAGAAGAAACTTTTGATTCCAATTGGAAACTTTTCAAAACCTATTTGGATCAAATAAAATCCTAAAGGGATTTAAAAAGTTAAATAAACAATAAACTTAAAAATATTTAAAATTACTATTTTTGTATCTTTTTATAAAAGATTTGGTTTTCAAAAGAAAAGGTAGAAATATAAATAAGGATTATTTTATATAGCCAAATTAAACCCTGGCCAAACTTTTGAAATAAAATATTTTGTTTTGATTAAAAGAGTAAAGGTTTATTTAAATAAAAAATGAGTATTTATTAATAAACCAAATTTATTAAAGTAAAGGCTTTTCCCATTTTAAATAAACACTAAAACTTATTAAATTATTTTAAATAAGTTTTCCAAGTGTTTTGTTATTTTCAAATAAAACCTACTGATTTGGTTTTGTTAATATTTGGATTTCAAATGGAGATTTTATTAAATAAATCAAAACCTATTTGAATTAATAATTAATGTCTATTTTATTTAATTATTAAATAGATCCTAAAAAGAATAAAATATTATTTTGTTTTTGGACTTTGATTTATGTTGTTAAACAGAACTAAAACTCAATACAAGTTTGGAGGAGGTTTGATTTGTTTTGGTTGTTTGATTTGTTGTTTGAAATTTAAAACAGGAAATTCAAACAGAAAAAGAAAAAGCAATCAGAAAGAAAAAAAATGAACCAAACAGCAACCCAACCCAATCGGCCCAACAGCCCAGTCGCAGCCCAGTTTCCCCCCACGCGCGAAACGTTTTTCACCAGAAACAGAACCCACAGAGTCAATGACACGCGGACCCCCACCTCCCCTATCTCTCTATCGCTGCCAGCGGACCCCACCGCCAGCTCATCTTCTTCCTCCCCGCGACGACCGCGCCGGCCATTTCCTGCCGTTGATGCCGCGGTTAAATTCGCTTCAATGCCTCGCCATAATCTCGCCACGACCACGCCTGATTAAACGCCAGCATCTCCCCTCTCTTTCCCCTCTCTCGCCCGACTCTTTCTGCCCCCCAGGCTGCCCCTGATTTGGTTTGCACGACCACTGTCTCCGACGAGCTTTCCCCTCAATTCCGGCTGTATCATGCCACCCCTCGCCTCCTTGACCACACTCAGATACTCCCCAGGCCCTGACACATCTTTCTGCATCCGCAGCTCGCTCGCGCGCGCCTCTGAGCCTCGACAACGACGACTCCAAGCGCTGCCACCGTCTGCTTCCTCTCCGGCGACCCTCCCCATAAGCATGCATCCGCCCCTCTCCTTCCTGATGACACTCCTGCACTCACCGCACTCACCCGCATCTAACCGTGCACTTATTTTGCTTCGGGACGATCTGCAGCCTCGCCCTCGACGACCTCCAGAGCACGCCCGACGCCGTGTGGACTCCGGTGAGCAATCCACGTCGGACCAGAGCGCCCCTCGACAAACTGACCACACCTTGAGCTTCCCCGCGACGTTGCGAACACGGTGAGCATCTTGCCATCCTCTCTCGCTTCCTGCTTCTCCAGCACCGCCACCACCTGAGCGCTCCGCCGCCAGACACCGCCGCCAGCGCCGCCAGTTCTTGGCAGGAAGCTGTGAGCCGTCTGATCTTGATCCGAGCGCTGCGATAGTTTCATTTAGCGAATCGGTATGGAGTGTTCTGTGCCGCTCGATATGTTTTAATACGACGCTCCACAGAGCTTAATCCTCGCGAAACATTTTCGGCCAAACAAAACATTCCACGTGGCCTCTGTTTGATTTAAAAGCCAGAAAACTTTCTATTAGATGTCCATTTTGTAAATTCCATAACTTTTGTTCCACACGTCCAAATTTTGCAAACTTTATATCAATGGAATCAGTGGAACAAGCCCTAGCCAACCATGCCATTTGTTTACTAAAAAGCCTCTGGTAAAATGTTTGGTTTTGCAGAAACTTATGTATGCTTGTTTAGGATGTAAAAATTGTTCAAAATTGATTTTAGGGATAAAATCTTTTGAAAATGGTGTATTTTTAACCTACTGACCCTAGGAATCACTTTGTGGTTTCAAAAATGTATTTGGAGATGCAAAAGAATGATTCTTTGATTTAAAACCAATTCTAGTCAAATAAAAATATGGTTTATTTATTAAAAATGGTTTTGGAAGAAAACCTTTGGGAAATGTTTTGTTTTAAACTCTCTGACCCCAAACACCAAGTTTTATGGTTTGAAAACATATTTTGTGAACCCTATAGATTAATGCCTTAGTAAAAACATTTCTACACCACATAAAATGATACCTTGTTTTGAAAATGGTTTTTGAAGTGAAATCTTTTGCAAATGACTTTGCCACCTTATAAAATGACCATTAGGTGTTTTCAAATGTTTATGACCCATTAGGAACCACTTTTTCAAACAAAACAAAGCTTGGCATGCTTGCATGCATTACTTTGACTTTATCATTTTATGTGATGTTTTGCTTGAATGGTAGATTGAAATATTGTTTGCTTGATTGAATTGTAGTGACTTGAAGTGTGTGAACATTGCAAAGATAAAGGGTGAACTTATACTCTCTACCAAAAAGGCAAGTGATGCTTCATACTTTGTCCCATTATTTTCACTATGCATTAGTGATATTTCTAAGTAGGACTTGCATGGAATTTTGCTAAGTATAAACCATGCTATGGGAAAACCTAGTAGATGAAAACCTTAGTAGATTTTCCTAAGTTAAGATTCCTACTACTATCAAGCTTAGCTTAGCTAATAGAAAACAAGGGTGGAATATACATTCATACTATGGAAAAATTTCTAAGTCTGAGGACTTGTGTTTTTGTTTAATAAAACAACTAAGTTAATGAATCACCTGGGTGGAATGGTAATTGCTTGGTGGTTTTTGGTTGAGTGGTCACACAAGGCCCATGGCTATGGTTTACCTTGTGTATCTCACTTGTGGATGGCCACCCAGGAACAAAGAGATTTGAGATGTCAAATGTTGAGAAGCTTCAAGTGCAACCACTTGGCATTATGGGCTCTGCCTGGATCTTATAGGTTGCAAGAACTTAGCCATATGGACAGTTGGTGGTAGGGTTTGATAGGTTGGAGCGCGTCCATTTTGGTCTAAGGGAAGGCTTCTGAAAGATCTTGTCTTGGTGAAACCAAGTCTTGTGGGGAAAGTGCACCACCTCTGCAGAGGGTAAAAAAATCTAAGTACTTAGCCATGTCCCTGGTAAAGGACAATTTGAGCATCAAGACATGGAAGCTATCAAGAATCTCATCATCCAAATTTCTAAGTTAAAAACTTGTGGGTGAACAAGGGTTAAAGGACCTTCAATCTTTGATTGAGAGATGCCTTGGGAAAGATTTTGTCAAGCAAAAACCTTGTGTTTTCAAATGATAAGGAAAAATCTATTTTGAGCAAAGCAAGCCTCAACTCCACTTTTCCAAATACATATAGATGCTAGACTCCACTATACTACAATAGTATCACTTGCCAATACAATTCAAATGTATTGACCCTTGTGGCTGTAACTTGTTATGTTGCAGGTTTGATTGATGTTAGTAAAGTTTGATGATTAGGATTACAAATACTACAACCAACATGTTTGCCTGTGGCACTTTGAAGATGAAGGACCCCATGCTTATAGATATTCTGCTGCAATGTAATGTAATAGCCAAATGAGCTATGTAAGATGTAATAAATTATGTTATTCCTGGTTATAAAGTTGTAATATGACCTTTGTTTCTTGATATTACATCTTATCTGTGGATGCTAGCTATTGATCCAGGGACTAGCATTGTAAGCACAGTGGACTCTACCTTATTAAAGGTTGGGATCCTTACAGCAGGTCTCCGCGTTGCTTGCAACACCTGTGTGACGTTTCCTTCCTCCTTATGGTTCGATAACCTCAGTCTCAACTAAGGGAAAACTTGCTGCTTGCTGCTACACACTTTGCTCCTAGGGCTCCCAACAGGCTGTGCGTAGACATCCATAAAACTTTTCTGGCGCCGTTGCCGGGGAGGCTAAGGACGTCTTCACAAGGGGAGTCCTTCACTTCCTTTCTCTTTACTTTGTTTTTAGTTTGCTTTGTTTCCTTTGCTTGGTTTTTTTGCCTCTTTTCAAAAAACCCAAAAAAATTAGTCTAGTTTGGTTTGCTTGCTTTATTCAAAAACACACAAAAATTAGTTCCTGCTGCTATTTTTGGCTTGCCCACCTTTGCCAAAATGAACTCTGCTAAGAACACCAAGTTGTGTGACTTCACTAGCACCAACAACAATGATTTCCTAAGCACTACTATTGCTCCACCTGCTCCTGATGCTACCTTTTATGAAATTAAGCCTGTTTGTTGAATCTTGTGATGAGAGAGCAATTTTCTGGTGCTGGTTCTGATGATCCTGCTGCCCATCTCAATAGCTTTGTTGAACTTTGTGAGATGCAAAAGTATAAGGATGTAGATGGAGATATTATTAAGCTCAAGCTTTTTCCTTTCTCCTTGAGGGGAAAAGCTAAAGAATGGTTGATTTCTTTGCCTAAAAATAATATTGATTCTTGGACTAAGTGCAAAGATGCTTTTATTGGAAAGTACTATCCTCCTGCTAAGATTATATCCATGAGAAGTGATATTATGAAATTTAAACAGCTTGATAGTGAACATGTTGCTCTAGCTTGGGAAAGAATGAAATCTTTGGTTAAGAATTGCCCTACTCATGGACTCACTGCTTGGATGATTATCCAGACTTTTTATGCAGGTTTGAACTTCTCCTCAAGAAATCTGTTGGATTCAGCTGCTGGAGGTACCTTTATGGGCCTCACTTTGGGTGCTACAACAAGGCTCCTTGATAATATGATGGTTAACTACTCTGAATGGAATGTTGAGAGAGCTCCACATGGTAAGAAGGTAAATTCTGTTGAGGAAACTTCCTCTTTGAGTGAAAAGATTGATGTTATTATTGCTATGCTTGTTAATGGGAAAGATCCTTTAGATCCTAATAGTGTTCCCTTAGCCTCTTTGGTTGCTCAAGAAGAGCAAGTTGATGCGAACTTCATTAGAAACAACAATTTCAACAATAATGCCTATAAGAACAATTTTGGTAGCAACAACAATTATAGGCCTTATCCTCCTAATAATGGCAATTCCTATGGAATCTCCTACAATAATGCTAGAAGTGCACCCTCTGAACTTGAAGTCATGCTCAAAGACTTTATTAGTAAACAAACCACTTTCAATAAGACTATAGAGGAAAAGCTTTTAACTGTTGAGAAAAATATATCCTCTTTGTCTGAAGCTCAGTCCTCTTTGATTAATAAAATGGTTGCTAAACCTGAAACTATGGAAAACACCTTTGCTACTGCTCATGCCATACAAGTTACTATTGATGAAAATGTTAGGCTGTTAGCTCAACTTCATGCTAAGTGGGAAAGGGAAGCTGAAATTGATATAAACAATAGTGTGTGCACTATCACCACTAAACCACAAGTAGTCCCTATTCCTACTCCTACTATGCCTAAGCCTACTGAGCCTACTACTAGTGATGCCAAGTTTGATTTTGATATTGATGGTTGCAATATTTCTGAAGTGATTATGTTCCTGCAAAAGCTTGCTAGAAGTCCTGATGCTAGTGATATGCATGTTGCCTTTACCAAATACATTACAGATGATCTTGTTAAGATTAAGAAAGATAAGCTAAAACACAAAGCTTCTATTCCTAGGAAAGTAGAAGATAGTTGGGAACCCATTATTAATATACAAGTGAATGACTTTGACCTCAAAGCTTCATGTGATCTTGGTTCTAGTGTCTCTATTATGCCTAGGAAGATTTACGAAATGCTTGATTTTCCACCATTGGAAGATTGTTATTTGGATGTCCCACTCAATTATAATGCTAAGAAGAAACTCATGGGGAGTATTAATGATGTTCTCATCATGGTTAATAATGCTTATGTCCCTGTGGATTTCTATGTTTTGGATGTTGAATACAATGCTTCTTGTCCTATCACTTTGGGAAGACCTTTTCTTAGAACAGTTGGTGCCATCATTGATATGAAAGAAGGCACCATTAAATATCATTTTCCATTCAAGAAAGGTATTGAACACTTCCCTATGAGGAGAGATAAGTTGCTTTTTTCTCCTCCTTTGAAAGCAAGATTTGATGTTAATGCTTCTTCATTTGAAAATACTTGATTCTTCTTGCTTCTTGTGCCTAACTTAAAGGCGTTAAAGAAAAGTACTTGTTGGGAGATAACCCAAGAGTTTCCTTGAGTCTTGGAATTTATTACTTATGTAATGACCTATCCTTATCCTTGTTGTTTGCGTTTTGTGCCAAAATGACCTCTAATGAGAGGGAAGTAAGATTTGGGGAGTTGATGTCCCGAAACAGATTTCTGTCCTCCATAAAAAAATATCATGAGGAGGCTCTGTAACTCGGATTGAGCTAAAAATTTACGAATACATCCCCCAGTATGTTAGATAACTTTTGTTAGTTCAACACTTTTTGATTTGAGAAACAGAATATGTTCGAACAAATCGGTTTCTACCTGCTTGTCTGTTTTGACAAATTTCTGCCATTATTTGCATTTGCTTCTTATTGATTCCTTTTTGAGTTCTCTTTAGGTGAATTGAGCTTTTTGAAGGAGTTACTAAAGGGTTTCGCATCATAGTAAATCAAAAAAATTCTACGGATGCAAACAAGAAAGCCAAAATCTAATATAGGAGATGCAATCAACGAGATAGATAGATGAGATCTTCATACCCTTGAAGAAATCGCACAACGGAAACATTCAACAGAACGTGGTTGGTGTAGTCGTACCCGCCGTCTCCTCCTCGTGATCCGATCCGATCCTACGTCGCAAGTGGCGGCACCTCTGAGAGATGCACACGTACGGTGCCGCGACGTCTCCTCCTTCCTTGGTCCAGCAAGTGGGGTGGAGAGATAGGTTGGATCTGCAGCACGATGGCGTGGTGCTAATGGTGGAGATTTTCTGCGGCAGGGCTTCGCCTATGCGCAGTCGGGAGAGAGAGATGGGTGGAGGGCAGCAGGATGACGACTAGGGTTGGAGGAGTGGGGGGAGGAGGGTGCGCCCCTACCCTCTTTATATAGGGGGCTGGCCGGCCCCCTTGGACCCTCCTCCAAGCCCTAGGGTGGCGGCCCCAAGGGTTGGAGTGGGGGGCAAGTTTCCCCCCTCCTTCTAGAAGGGTTCCCTAGGGTTTCCCCTAGGGTTTGGCCGGCTGGGCCTATGGGGCCTTGTGCCCCTGGCCCAAAGCGGCCAGGGCACTCCCCCTTAGTCCCACACAGGCCTCTAACAAGTGGGCTCATGTTGGTCCCACTCCGGAAGCTTCTAGAACCTTCCGGTACAATACCGATAAACTCCAAAACTATTCCGAAATCCAAAAACTGCTTTCCTTTATATGAATATTATTCTCGAACCATTCCGGAACCTCTCGTGACGTCCTGGATCTCATCCGAGACTCCGAACAAAAACGCATAAACCAATTATCCATTCTATCCTAATGTCGAGGCATGTTAAGTGTGTGACCCTACGGGTTCGAGAATATGTAGACATGATCTTCTATCAATAATCAACAACGGGATCTAGAAACCCATATTGATTCCCACATATTCATCGATGATCATATCGGATGAACCATGATGCTAGGATTCAATTAATCCCATATATGTATTCCCTTTGTCACGCGATATTTTACTTGCCCGGGATTCGATCGTTGGTATCGGCATACCTAGTTCAATCTCGTTCACAACAAGTACTTTACTCGTTCCATAATCCGATATCACTTTGTGATTAACTCCTTAACCACGTGCTTGCAAGCGGTGTTGATATCGATTACCGAGTGGGCCCGAAGTATATCTCTCCGACTCGGGAGGGACAAATTCCATCTCGATACATACAACCCAACAAGTACTTTCCGATCACCTGAGAGACACCTTAATGATCACCCTTACATAGGATGACGTTTGATGACCTCAAAGCTTTCTTCTGATACCAGGGAGTTGCATTATCTCATGGTCTAAGGAATACAATATTTGACATAGGAAAAAGCTTCGCAAACATGAACACGAGGACACGATCTAATTGCTCTGCTTGATTTGGGTCTGTCCATCATATCATTCTCCCAATTCCATGATCTCATTATTAATCGACAACTCATGTCTATGGTTAGAAAACCTTAACCATCATTAATCAATGAGCTAGTCCATAGAGGCGTACTAGGGACACGGTGTTTGTTCATAAACCACACAAGTATCAAAGTTTCCGCTTAATACAATTCTAGCATGGATATAAAATTTATCATGAACAAGAATTATAACAATAACATCTTTATTATTGCCTCTAGGGCATAATTCCAACAGTCTCCCACTTGCACTAGAGTCAATAATCTAGTTTACATCTGGCAACAATCTAACACCCATGGCATTAAGGTGTTGATCATGTTTTGCTCGTGGAAGAGGTTTAGTCAACGGATCTGCGACATTCAGATCCATATGTACTTTGCTAATCTTCAGATCTCCATCTGTTATATAATCTCTAATTATATGAAAACGTCGGTTGATGTGCTTGGTCTTTGGATGATATCTTGGTTCCTTAGCCAGTGCTATGGCGCCAGTGTTGTCGCACAATATCTCCAGTGGGTCCAAGGCACTTGGAACCACACCAAGCTCAGTGATGAAGTTCCTGATCCAAACTCCTTCACTTGACGCTTCCGAAGCAGCCATGTATTCCGCTTCTGTTGTAGATCCCGCAATCACGCTTTGCTTGCAGCTTGTCCAGCTCACAGCTCCTCCATTCAAAATATAAACGTATCCTGTCTGAGATTTAGAATCATCCGGGTCGATGTCGAAACTAGCGTCGACGTAACCTTTTACGATGAGCTGCTCATCACCTCCATAGACCAAGAACATTTCTTTAGTCCTATTTAAATACTTTAGGATGTTCTTTACGGTTGTCCAGTGTTCCACTCCTGGATCACTTTGGTATCTGCTCGTCAAACTAAGAGCATTGGACACATCCGGTCTAGTACATAGCATGGCATACATGATAGAACCTATGGCCGAGGCATATGGCACTTTGCTCATAGTTTCTCTATCGTTTACCGTAGCCGGACATTGAGCCTTTCTCAATATCTTACCTGACAACATGGGCAATGAACCTTTCTTTGCTTTATCCATTCTAAACCTTTTCAGAACTTTGTCTAGGTATGTACTTTGGCTTAAAGCTATTAGGCGTCTTTGTCTATCTCTACAGATTTTGATGCCTAATATATAAGCAGCTTCTCCTAGGTCTTTCATTGAAAAACATTTATTCAAATAACTCTTCACATCATTAAGCATACCAATGTCATTTCCAATAATCAATATGTCATCCACATATAGTACTAAAAATGTCACCGAGCTCCCACTCACTTTCTTGTAGATATAAGCTTCATAGCAATTTGGAACAAATCCAAAGCTCTTGATCACTTGATCAAAATGAAGGTTCCAACTCCGAGATGCTTGCTTCAGTCCATAAATGGAACGCTGAAGTTTGCACACCTTATCAGCATCCTTAGGATCGACAAAACCTTCGGGCTGCATCATATACAACTCTTCATCAATGTTACCATTGAGGAACGTTGTCTTGACATCCATCTGCCATATTTCATAATCATGAAATGAAGCAATTGCTAATAAAATCCGAATGGACTTAAACATCGCTACGGGAGAGAAACTCTCATCGTAGTCAACACCTTGAACTTGCTGAAACCCTTTTGCGACAAGTCGAGCTTTATAGACAGTAACATTACCATCCGCGTCTGTTTTCTTCTTGAAAATCCATTTGCACTCAACGGCCTTACGGTCGCTAGGAGGGTCCACCAAAGTCCATACTTGGTTTTCGCTCATGGATCCCAATTCGTATTTCATGGCCTCTAGCCATTTCTCAGAGTCTGGGCTCATCATTGCTTCCTCATAGTTCGCAGGTTCACTGTTGTCTACCAACAAGACGGTTAAGACAGGGTTGCCATACCATTCAGGAGTGGCACACGACCTTATCGACCTGCGAAGTTCAGTAGTAGCATCGTTTGAAGTTTCATGATCCTCGTCATTAGCTTCCTCTCTTGTTGGTGCAGACGACACTAGAACAATTTCAGGTGCTGCGCTACTCTCCAACTCGAGAGAAGGTTCAATAACCTCGTCTAGCTCTACCTTCCTCCCACTCACTTCTTTCGAGAGAAACTCCTTCTCAAGAAAGGATCCGTTCTTTGCAACAAACACTTTGCCTTCGGATCTGTGGTAGAAGGTATACCCAATCGTTTCCTTAGGGTATCCTATGAAGACGCATTTCTCCGCTTTGGGTTCGAGCTTGTCCGGCATCAACTTCTTGACGTAAGCTTCGCATCCCCAAACTTTAAGAAACGACAACTTAGGTTTAGCACCAAACCATAGTTCATACGGTGTCGTCTCAACGGACTTAGATGGTGCCCTATTTAAAGTGAATGCAGCGGTTTCTAATTCATAACCCCAAAATGATAACAGCAAATCTGTAAGAGACATCATCGATCGCACCATATCTAATAGAGTTCGATTCCGGCGTTCAGACACACCATTGCGCTGTGGTGTTCTGGGTGGCGTGAGTTGCGAAACGATTCCGCTTGCTTTAAGATGTGTGAGAAAATCATAACTCAAATATTCACCTCCACGATCGGATCGTAGAAATTTAATTTTCCTGTTATGATGGTTTTCCACTTCGTTCTGAAATTCTTTGAACTTTTCAAACGTTTCAGATTTATGTTTCATTAAATAGATATACCCATATCTACTTAAGTCATCAGTAAAAGTGAGAAAATAGCGATATCCCCCGCGCGTCAAAACACTCATTGGTCCGCATACATCAATATGTATGATTTCCAACAAGTCCGTTGCTCGCTCCATTATTCCGGAGAACGGGGTTTTGATCATCTTGCCCATGAGGCACGGCTCGCACGTGTCAAATGATTCAAAATCAAGAGACTCCAAAAGTCCATCAGAATGGAGTTTATTCATGCGTTTTACACCAATATGACCTAGACGACAGTGCCACAAATAAGTTGAATTATCACTATCTACTTTGCATCTCTTAGCCTCAATGTTATGGATGTGTGTTTCATTGCTTTCGAGATTCAAAAGAAATAAACCATTCACAACAGGTGCATGACCATGAAAGATGTTATTCATATAAATAGAACAACCATTATTCTCCGATTTAAATGAATAACCGTCTTGCAATAAACACGATCCAGATATAATGTTCATGCTCAACGCAGGCACATAATAACACTTATTAAGGTTTAAAACTAATCCCGAAGGTAAAACTAAGGAGAGCGTGCCGACAACCATCACATCAACTCTTGATCCATTGCCAACGCGCATCGTCACCTCATCCCTTGCTAGCCTCCGTCTATTCCGGAGCTCCTGTTTCGAGTTACAAATATTAGCAACTGAACTAGTATCAAATACCCAGGCACTACAACGAGCGCTAGTAAGGTAAACATCAATAACATGTATATCAAATATACCTTTAACGGTGCCAGCCTTCTTGTCCGCTAAGTACTTAGGACAGTTGCGCTTCCAGTGACCCTTGTCCTTGCAATAGAAGCACTTAGTGTCCGGCTTAGGTCCAGACTTGAGCTTCTTCTCAGCAGGGGCAACGTGCTTGCCGCTGCCTTTCTTGAAGGATTTCTTTGCACCCTTACCTTTATTAAAGCTAGGGGTCTTGTTGACCATCAACA
The DNA here is from genome assembly GCA_916181665.1 of Avena sativa. NCBI lineage: Eukaryota > Viridiplantae > Streptophyta > Magnoliopsida > Poales > Poaceae > Avena > Avena sativa. The sequence continues at coordinate 229,918,194 of OV702296.1, forward strand.
CATGATTATCTTTCTTGATGTCCACCTCCGCAGCTTTCAGCTTAGCAAAGAGCTCAGTGATCGTATCAGTGGAACCAATTTGATTGTGAGTAACTACAAAACCTTTGTAGCTAGGAGGGAGTGATTGCAGAACTCTGTCAATCTTGAGCTCTTCTGGAATCTTGCAGTCCAGTTGCTCAAGACGTTGAGTGTAGCCCAACATCTTAATGGCGTGCTCACTAACGGAACTCCCTTCCTCCATCTTGCAGTTAAATAACTTCTCAGAGATCTCATATCTCTCAGAACGGGCCTGAGTCTGAAACATGGTTTTCAGTTCCTCAAGTATCTCAAAGGGCCCGGCGAACTCCTCAAAACGATTTTGAAGGTCCGATTCCATAGCAAACAACATGGTACTCTTAATCACTCCATAATCATCTTTGCGCGACTGATAAACAACTTTTTCACCAGTCGACGCATCAAAGGCAGGGGCGTCACCTAGCGCTTTCTCTAGTACATAGTCCTTTTGTCCGCCAGCGAGAATGATTCTCAGATTGTGGAACCAGTTGGTGAAGTTAGACCCATTGTTCTTAAGCTTTTCTTTCTCAGCAAAAACGTTGAAGTTGAAGTTGGACTTAGCCATTTGATCTACAAAATTTTCAAGTACAATTTAGACTATGTTTATGATAACTAGTTCAACTTAATCAAATTACTAGATGAACTCCCACTAAATTCAACATCCCTCAAGTTGTTTAGTGAACATGATCCAAATTCACCACACCTAATCCGATCTTCACGAGAAGAGATGTGGTTTCAATGGTGGACAACAAAGTGTCGATCATATCATTCATATGACTCATGTTTAACCTTTCAGTTCGTGTGTTCCGAGGCCATGTCTGTACATGCTAGGCTCGTCAAGTCAAACACAAGTATTTCCGCGTGTGCAAAACTGGCTTGCACCCGTTGTATGTGAACGTAGAGTTTATAGCACCCGATCATCACGAGGTGCTTGAACACGACGAACTTTCACAACGGTGCATACATGGGGAGAACACAATTTTATCTTGATCTTTAAGTGAGGAATCATCTTATAGTGCTACCGTCGCGATCTAAGCATAATAAGATACATAAAAGGATAAACATCACATGCATATAATTTTATGTGACATGGTATAGCCAATCTCCGTGTAATGATCTCCATCTTGTGCGCGCCAGCATGATCTCCATCACTCCACCATGATTGCCTCCACCACGAATAGCAACTACAACTATTGCTAACTACTTAGCGATAAAGTAAAGCTGTTACATGGCGTATAAGAAGTTGACACACAGGTCATACACAATTATAAAGACAACCATATGGCTCCTGCCGGTTGTGTACTCATCGACATGCAAGTCGTGAAATATGACAAAACATGATCATTGCATACAACATACACATCACGTCTTGGGCCATACCATATCACAAAACACTCCCTGCAAAAACAAGTTAGACGCCTCTACTCTGTTGTTGCATGTTTTACGTGGCTTATGGGAGTAACAAGCTAAGAACGATTCTTACCTACGGAAAGCCACAACGGTGATATTATGGTTGCTAACATCCGGTGTAAATCCCATGACTACTATAGTGAGAGAAACTGGCATCCACTAGCCGCATGTGTGGAACAAGCCACACGTCAAGTGCGGAGCCGGTCTCGCGAACGAGATCGCGTAAAGTTGGCCTGGACCGCTTCAATCTCACTATGCTGCGCCATAAGAAATACAAAACAAGAGGCTTGCAATAGAAAACATCAACGCCCGCAACAAGCATGTTGCGTTCTACTCGTGAAACACATCTACACATATATTTATCTCTGATACCACTGAAGGGTTTCGCAACATAGTAAATCAAAAAAATTCTACGGATGCAAACAAGAAAGCCAAGATCTAATATAGGATATGTAATCAACGAGACAGATAGATGAGATCTTCATACCCTTGAAGAAATCGCACAGCGGAAACGTTCAACAGAATGTGGTTGGTGTAGTCGTACTCGCCGTCTCCTCCTCGCGATCCGATCCGATCCGATCTTACGCCGCAAGTGGCGGCGCCTCCGAGAGATGCACACGTACGGTGCCACGACATCTCTTCCTTCCTTGGTCCAGCAAGTGGGGTGGAGAGATAGGTTGGATCTGCAGCACGACGGCGTGGTGCTAATGGTGGAGAGTTTTTGCGGCAGGGCTTCACCTACGCGCAGTCGGGAGAGAGAGAGATGGGTGGAGGGCAGAAGGACGGCGGCTAGGGTTGGAGGAGTGGGGCGAGGAGGGTGCGCCCTTCCCTATTTATATAGGGGGCTGGACGGCCCCCTTGGACCCTCCTCCAAGCCCTAGGGAGGCGGCCCCAAGGGTTGGACTGGGGGGCAAGTTTCCCCCCTCCTTCTAGAAGGGTTCCCTAGGGTTTCCCCTAGGGTTTGGCCGGCTGGGCCTATGGGTCCTTGTGCCCCTGGCCCAAAGCGAACAGGGCACTCCCCCTTAGTCCCACGCAGGCCTCCAACAAGTGGGCCCATGTTGGTCCCACTCCGGAAGCTTCTAGAACCTTTCGATACAATACCGATAAACTCTGAAACTATTCCGAAATCCAAAAACTGCTTTCCTTTATATGAATCTTATTCTCCGGACCATTCCGGAACCTCTCGTGACGTCCTGGATCTCATCTGAGACTCCGAACAAAAACTCATAAACCAATTATCCATTCTATCCTAGCCGTCGAGGCACGTTAGTGTGTGACCCTATGGGTTCGAGAATATGCATACATGATCTTCTATCAATAATCAATAGCGGGATCTAGAAACCCATATTGACTCCCACATATTCATCAATGATCATATCGGATGAACCATGATGCCAGGATTCAATTAATCCCATATATGTATTCCCTTTGTCATGCGATACTTTACTTACCCGGGATTCGATCGTTGGTATAGGCATACCTAGTTCAATCTCGTTCACAGCAAGTACTTTACTCGTTCCGTAATCCGATATCACTTTGTGATTAAATCCTTAACCACGTGCTTGCAAGCGGTGTTGATATCGATTATCGAGTGGGCCCGAAGTATATCTCTCCGACTCGGGAGGGACAAATTCCATCTCGATACATACAACCCAACAAGTACTTTTCGATCACCTGAGAGACACCTTTATGATCACCCTCACATAGGATGACGTTTGATGACCTCAAAGCTTTCTTCCGATACCAGGGAGTTGCATTATCTCATGGTCTAAGGAATACAATATTTGACGTAGGAAAAAGCTTCACAAAGATGAACACGATGACACGATCTAATTGCTCTGCTTGATTTGGGTTTGTCCATCATATCATTCTCCTAATGACATGATCTCATTATTAATCGACAACTCATGTCTATGGTTAGGAAACCTTAACCATCATTAATCAATGAGCTAGTCCATAGAGGTGTACTAGGGACACGGTGTTTGTTCATAAACCACACAAGTACCAAAGTTTCTGCTTAATACAATTCTAGCATGGAATATAAACTTTATCATGAACAAGAATTATAACAATAACATCTTTATTATTGCCTCTAGGGCATAATTCCAACAGTTACTACAGTAGCTTGTGTTTTTAATGAAAAGCCTTGCTATTCCAAAGCTTTGCCAGAGGTCTAATATCTTTTGAATACACTAATGTTGCTAATGAATATTGTGTGAAGTTTTGTATGAAGGAAAAATTTCAGGTGTAGAGAGAATGATGCAATGAGATGAAGGATGGACAAAAGCTCAAGCTTGGGTATTGCCACCATGGTGTCACCCCAAGAAATATCCAAGAGGTACAAGCGTCAAAGCTTAGGGATGCCCAAGGCATCCCCTTCTTCATTAATAAAAATCTCAGGTCTATCTAGACACTTCGTTTTTATTGTTTCATGCACAGTTGTGTTGTTCTTGGAGCGTCTTAGTTTTTGTTTACTTTGCTTAGGTTATTTAGTTTGCTTGAATAAAGTAGTTTGGACCCCTGTTCTCACTGTGTTTTTTTGCAAATAAGTTTTCTTGGTGTTTGGAAGTGCAATGTTGAGTACAACAAAGTACAATTGCAATGTTGAAAACATTCCTCGTGACAGCACGGTTCTTCTAATTCCAACGTATAAGTGCAAGCATATACAACATAGATGACACAATGGTTCAAGTTTATTAGGGGCAAAGAATATAAAATGTGCCATCAAGTTTGTGAGGGCTTTAATCACTAAGTTTTCACATAACAAAATAGTTTTTAATTGGAAGATAGCTGAAAACAAGAATATACTTGGAATGGTGTAACACACCATGCATAGGAGTTTATAGTGGACACTTTGGAATAAATTGGTTTCTTGGGAGTTGGAAGCATGAGTAGAGCTTACTCATACAAGTGGAGGCTAGCAAAAGACTGGGAGCAACCAACTAAGAGAGCGATAATGGCCATAATCATGCAGAGCAACAAAGGATTACTAATCAAACATAGAGTGGTACTACAAGTCAAGGACTAAATGATCATAGAGGCTCTGGTGACTTGTTCATAGTCATAACATGGTGTGAGAATGTGCCAAGTCAATCCAAGCAAAGCATCAAAGGAGAATACCACAATACTATGCCTTTTGCATGCTAAAACAACGCATAATTTCTTCAAGGCACACTAATAAATCCCAATTGTTTGGAACAAGACATGCTACAGCAATAATCACTAATCATAAGGTCAAAACAACACCTAGCATGTCATGCTAAAGTCTAAGTCACAGTCAATGCAAGCTCCTCTTGCACTTTCAAGCAAGAACTTACTACTCCTTTCCAACACCAAGCAACTTATTTGCAAAACAACATAGCGAGAACGAGGGTCCAAACTACTTTATTCAAGCATACTAAACAACCTAAGCAAAGAAAATTAAAACTAAGATGCTCCAAGAACAACACAACTATGCATGAAACGATAAAAACGAAGTGTCTAAATAGACCTGAGCTTTTTATTGATGAAGAAGGGGATGCCTTGGGCATCCCCAAGCTTTGAAGCTTGTACCTCTTGGTTATTTATTGGGTGACACCAGGGTGGAATCCCCAAGCTTGAGCTTTTGTCCATTCTTCATCTCATTGCATCATTCTCTCTCTACACCTGAAATTTTTCCTTCATACAAAACTTCACACAATCTTCATTAGCAACATTAGTTTATTCAAAAGATATTAGACCTCTGGAAAAGCTTTGGAACAGCAAGGATTTTCACTAAAAAACACAAGATACTGTGGCAACTCCTTCAAAAAGCTCAATTCCCCCAAAATAGAACTAAAAAGGAATCAATAAGAAGCAAATGCAAATAATGGCAGAAATCTGTCAAAACAGACCAGCAGGTAGAAACCGATTTTTTTGAAAATCTTCTGTTGCTCAAATCAAAAAGTGTTGAACTAACGAAAGTTAGCCAACATACTGGGGTATTTATTCGTACATTTTGAGCTCAATCCGAGTTACAGAGTCTCCTCACGAATGTTTATGGTGGAGGACAGAAATCTGTTTCGGGACAGCAACTCCCCAAATCTTACTTCCCTCTCATTAGAGGTCATTCTTGGCACAAAAAGCAAACAAAAAGGATAAGGAGAGGTCATTACTGAAGTAATAACTTCCAATACTCAAGGAAACTCTTGGGTTATCTCCCAAAAAGTACTTTTCTTTAACGCCTTTAAGTTAGGCACAAGAAGCAAGAAGAATCAAGTATTTTTGAATGAAGAATTGAGATCAATACTTGCAAAGTCTTCAACTATGAGAGGTATCTCATCCAAATGAGTTTTGGAGTATCCTTTCTCATCTCTCTTTGGTTTACTACTTTCATCAAAAGGATTTTCAGGAATAATCCAATCAAAATTCTTTTCAAAGGCCTCATCCATCCCAACAAGCTTAAAGGGTATGGGTATCTTAAATTCATCTCTAGGCTTTGTTTTATCCGAAGTACCCACAACATCTACACATGAGCCTAGCATATTAAAACGCTCAAAGACCGTTTTGGCTTCCCTAGCAACATCATGGAACTCTTTGAGTAAAGTTTCAAGAATAAATTATCTTTTTTCAGCATTCTTTTCTTCTTTTAGTTTTAGGAACAAAATTTGCATCATGGGGTTAAGGCTAACAAACCTAGCCTCCAGCATATGAACTAAAGAAACTGAAGCAATCTCATAATTAGGAGCAAGCTCTGCTATAGATTTATCCTCAATATCCTCATGCTTGCTAACATAATTAAAGAATTCTTCAATATTATCTTTCCCAATTATGGAGCCACTACCTATTGAAAGGTTTTTCAGGGTGAACTTGGGGAGCAACATGGTGTTCTTGGCATAGTTCATTTTGGCAAAGGTGGGTAAGCCAAAAACAGCAGCAGTAGCTAGAGCAGGAACTCATTTTTTGTGTTTTTGAAAAAAAGAAAGCAAACCAAACTAAACTAATTTTTTTTTGAGTTTTTGAAAAGAGGCAAACAAAACGAAGCAAAAGAAACAAAGCAAACTAAAAACAAAGTAGAAAGAAAGGAAGTGGAGGACTCCCCTAGTGAAGACGTCCTTAGCCTCCCCGACAACGGTGCCAGAAATTCTTGACGGTGCTCGACTTGGCACTTTGTTGGGAACCCCAAGCGCAGGGTGTGAAGAGCACATCAGCAAGTTTTCCCTCAGTTGAGACCGAGGTTATCGAACCAGAAGGAGGAAGGAAACGTCACACAGGTATTGCAAACAACATGGAGACCTGCACAACACAAACTCAAGACTTTGTCCCAACAAATCAGTGAGGTTGTCAAGCTCACCGGTTTGCTGTAACAAATGATTAAACGTATGGTGTGGAAGGTAATGGTGGTTTGTAGCAAGTAAACAAGTAACAGTGGAAGATGTATCAATGGTAAAGAATGGACCGGGGTCCATATTCACTAGAGGTGCTCTCCTTAGATAAACAACATGGCATGAAGGGTAAACAAATTACAGGAGGGCAATTGACAGGAACTGAGCAAGGCATAACAATGCAATTACTATTCAGAAAGATCCTATGAGATTTGATTGGGCAATACAACAAGATACATAGACCGCCATCCAACTGCATCTATGACTAGAAGTCCACCTTCAGGTTATCATCCGAACCCCCTCCAGTATTATGTTGCAAGCAACAGACAACTGCTTTAAGCAAAGTGTGTAAGATAAACAGTCATCATGTTCATGAACAAGAGATAGTTGTTTTCTCCCTAGTAGCAACAGCACATCTACAACTGAAGAGATTTCTGTCACTTCCCTTGGAAACTAGAGGCATGAACCCACTATCGAGCATAAATACCCCCTCTTGGAGTCACTAGCAACTACTTGGCCAAGATAGCTACTAACAACGGAGAGCATGCAAGATCACAAACAACATAGACATGATAGAATCATAAATACAAAACCATTAATCAAACCAACATAATAATCTCAATATCCATCGGATCCCCGCAAACACAACATGCATGATTACAAATAGATTAGATCTTGATCATGAACGGAGCTCACAAGATCTATACATGAAAGAACAAGGAGGAGATACAACCATCTAGCAACTACATGGACCCATAGTCCAAGGTGGAACTACTCATGCATCATACCGGAGAGAATGCCTCCGGGATGATCTCCCCTCCAGCAGGGTACCGGGAAGAACTTCAGATCCCCCCGATCTAGGGACGATGGTGGCGGTGGCTATAGAAGGTTCCGTGGAATATTGATCGGGTACTTAGGGTTTCTGCATAGGGGGATTCTTATAGGCGAAGGGGGAGGCCGAGGCGGTGGCCAGGGGCCCCACACCTTGCCTAGGCACGGGGCAGGGCCCACCCGCGCCTAGGGGGGGTGTGGCTGCCTTGGCACGCCTCTCCGTCTCCCCTCTGGACTTCTTGTTCCCCACGGAAAGTTATTGACTTTGACATTTGTCCCGTCCAATGCCGAGAATATTTCATTACTAGCTTTTCTGGAACCAAAAACAGCAGAAAACAGGCAACTAGCACTGTGGCAACTTGTTAATAGGTTAGTACCCGAAAACATGTAGAAAGCACCTCAAAGTGTAGACAAAGCAAAGCAAAGTAGATACTAAACAAGCATGGAGCATCAAAAATTATAGATATGTTTCCGACGTATCAATCTCCATACCTAGTTTAACCTTGTTACCGATAAGAACTCTTTACTTCTTCCGTGATATGACATCCCTTGTGACCTATTCACATGCTTGCAAGACAATTGGATGACATTCCACGAGTGGGCCCAGAGTATATCTATCTGTCATATGGATGGACAAATCCCACTCTTGATCCATACGCTTCAATACATACTTTCAGAATACCCAACACCACCTTTATAACCACCCAGTTATGGAAGTGGTGTTTGATGTCATCAAAGTACTCATCCGGTGACAGTGATTAACATGATATCATGGTCGAAGGATTAGGTTACTATGTATCTGAAAGCTTATAGCAAACAAACTTAATGACTTGATCTTATGCTATGCTTACTATGGGTGTGTGTCCATCACATCATTCTCCTAATGATATGATCTTGTTATTAATAACATCCAATGTCCATGATCAGGAAACCATGATCATCTACTAATCAACAAGCTAGTTAAATAAGAGGCTTACTAGGGACTCTTTTATGTTTACAAAACACACAAATATTATTTCTTCCTATTAAAACAATTATACCATGGGATGTAAACATTTATCATAAACACAAAGATATGATAATAACCACTTTATTATTGCCTCTTGGGCATATCTCTAACAATCTCCCACTTGCACTAGAGTCAATAATCTAGTTTGAAAAAACTTTGTGCATTCAACACTTATGGCTTTCTGGTGTTCTATATACACGATTGCTAGTGGTAAACATAATCTTCGGATCTGACACTTTCAGGTCCGTGTGTGAAAGGATCGTATGAGCACCTAGAGGGGGGTGTGAATATGTGCTACTTAAAATTTTATTCTTTTTCAAGTTAGGGTTTGACACAAAAGGTAAATTCTCTAGATTATGCAACTACGGTGAATTTACCTATATGTCAACCTAGCACAAACACTAAGCAAGAACAGAATAAGTAAAGTGCGGTAAAGGATAGAAGTAACCAAAGTGGAGCACACAGACACAAGGATTTGTTTCCCGCAATTCCTTCATTTTGAGGGGTAGTATTCTATGTTTGGAGAGGGGGTGGTTTCAAACCACCAACGCCACGAGAGGCCTCCCTTGTTCTCCGATGAACCTCACCCCAAAGGGTTCGATTCACCTCTTCCACTATATCGGCAACCTTCGAGGTGGAAGCTGGCACCTTTACAGCAAGTTCGAGGCACACATCCACAACTAAATTGGAGGCTCTCGAATGCAAGCAAGCTGTCACACAATCAAAGACAAGCTTGTAAGAACCAAATCAAGAACTAGGGTTTCCAATGAAACACTAGAGCAAGGGGCCCTCAAGTGAATGAGGGGTAAATTAAGATCTCTCTTGGTGAAGCTATAGATCAAGGCCTCCTCCTTCGATTCTCCAAATATCAACGACTTTGGATGGTTGGATGAAGAGATCTTGGTGATTTGGTGGCTCAAATGGTGGGGCACTTCTATTCTGGAACGAGCAGCTGGAGTAAGGGGATGTAGTCCCCTATTTATAGCCCCACAGATTGTGAAGCATTTTCTGACCGTTGGTGAAAGTTCCACACCAGAGACTCCGGTCTGTAGACCGGAGACTACGGTACACACCGAAGACTCTGGCCAATCTTTGGTCCAACTCCGGACCACCATACAGAATGCCCCAGCTGAGATAGATAAGTCCACTCTGGAGATTATTCAGAGACTCCGGACATGAGCACACCAGAGACTCCGATATGGAATTCCCTGAAAATTGCAGTTTCTTGCATGGACATTTCCATAGGGCTAAAGACTTTTCACTTTTCAGTATATCATCCTGTAGACATTAGCACACTTAAAATGATCTACAAGTTGTTAACGAACACCAAAACTGATTAAGACAATAAATGTCCTTTCAGTGTGAATTTGCATGTCTTTGCGTCTCTATGCATCACTCATTCTCCCATGAGATGGCATTGTATAAATTTGGTCCTTTGGTGAGACCTTTAGTTCCTTGGGGTTAAATCATGTTGATACTATTATCGTATAATTTATCTTCATAGTACTAGCCCGTTGTGAACCATACCTAGTTTGATAACAAACTACTTGACACAAATGCCCTCTTTTGCTGCTACAATAGTAGTCATATACTTAGCGTTTTTGTTGTAGTATCTGTCACAATGTCTTAACTTTGGAACTCATCCAAATCCGTTATGGAATCTCCTTTCCATTACATTGTGCCACCCATAGTTTAAATTGAGATAAACTTAATTTGTATCTTGTGACAAAACTAGTATCAATGTAACACTTTACAATGAACTATCTATCTATATGTCACCTCTACATAAATAACATATTCTTAGTTCTTCCAAAGATCACAAGAATATCCTTACTATCGTTAAATGATCATCTTATGAGTCATTCTGGTATATGCTCATAACATTTAGAGCATAGGACATATATGGACGTGTACATATCACAGTATGATTGATCTAAATATTCTTGTGAATTCACTCACAAAGTGTTAAAACACTTGAATCTAGAATTAGTCCTTTTCCATGCAACAAGAAATTTTCTTGTTGTTTCGATATTGAAAGTTTTAAATACCTCATCTATGTACTTCCGGCACAACCATATTAGCGCCTTAATCTATCCATATAGACATTGATGCCTACTATTCGGGTTATGCCTAAGTCTTTCATCAAAATTAAATTTAATGAAATTCTTAACCCGTGTCAATAAAAATTACATCATTTCCAATCAACAATATGTCTTTTGCATAATGTATTTGAAATATGTCAACGCTCCCACTTAATTTCTTGCAAATGCAAGCATCTTCATCGTATCCGATGAAATTAAAATCTTTTAACAGTTTCATCACAGTGAAGATTCTAACTCTGTGATGCTTACTTCAACCATTGAAGTTTGCATGCGCTTTTAGCATCCTTTGAATTAAAAAAACCCTTTGAATCATGTCATGTACATGTCCTAGGTAACCATTCTATTAGATTAACTTTGTTTTGTTTATTCAACTACCATATACCAAAATTATATGTAGTGGTTGCTACATTAATCTGCCCAGACTAAATATCGCTATGAAAGTTCAAATCTTGTCATAGTCAACTCCTTAAATATTGTCGTAAACTCTTTCCCGACATATCAACTATTTCATAGATGTGAAACATCCATGTCTACTTCTTTATAGATCCAAATACGACTGAAAGGTTTTACACCTTTCTAGAGGGTCTTCCAAGTTCAAAAACTTGATTTCTCGTGTATGGAACTATCACGGATTTTATGGCTTCAAGCCATTTGATGGAGTCAGGGCCCATCATCGCTTCTTTGCATGTAGTCGGTTCATCATTGTCAAACAATAATGATTTACTCTCAAATCTTAGTATATGATTGTTTACCCGACCTACTCGGTTCATAGGAACTTAGACCTCCGTGACCACAACCTTTGAGGCACGTGAGCCATGAGCATTTTTGCTGCCTTCGGGACACTTTCCGACACTGCGCTACTCAGCACATATAGCTAGGGTTCAATAACCTTATCAAAGTTCTATTATCGTCCCACTTAATTTTTCACAAAAAATTCCTTCTAAAGAAACTTGTCATTCAGAGCGACAAACACTTTTGTCTTTGGTGTTATAGAGGAATACCCAACGATTATTCAAAATAACCTACAAAGACATGCTCATTGACTTTGGTTGTAAACATTTTACTTATGCCTAGCATACCAAAATTTAAGAAAATACAACTTGGGTTTTATCCCCGACCATAACTTATATGGTGTCATTTCAATGGATCACGATGGTGCTCTTTTTAGTGTAAAAGAGGTAGTCACTAAAGCTTTAATCTTTAAAATACAATGGCAGCTTTATAACTGACACCTTTGATCTCACCATGTCAAACAAGGTTTCATTACATATCTCGAACACTCCATACTCCTATGGTGTTTCGAGAAATGCAAATCCATGGAATGATTCCTCAAATCTTAGTTGTTATGCTAAACTTGTAACTCAAATATCTTCCTTTATGATCCAATCATAAACTCTTTATTTTTTCTTGTTACAATGATTTTCCACTTTATCTTGAAAGTCTTTGAACATTTTCAAATGTTTCACACTTGTTCCTCACTAAGTAAATATACACATGTATTCACTCAAATTACGAGAGAAAGCATATGAAATTGAAATCCATCGCTCACGACTACACATAATGGACTACATACATCAATATGTACAAACTCCAATTAGTTATTCATTTGTTCTTTTCGGCCTCTGAACTAAATTTCAATTATTTCCAGGAAAGCCTCACAAGTGTCATTTGATCAAAATCAAAAGACTCCAAAATTCCATCAACATGAATTTTCTTCATGTTTTCTTTCTAATATAATTTAAACGGTGATGTCACTTCATAAGTGATATTTCAATCATTTGTCTTGTGACATTTTAGCATTAGCTTTTATGGACGTGATGTCTCCAACTAAATTTGTAATTCATCCATCTTATATGAAATACGGTAATTATTTGAACAACCTTTTGTTCTCATAATACCTGATCAAAATAAAAATTATCGAAACAAATCTTGAAGGTAAGCTTTGATGTCAATGAGAAACACATCAACACTTCGTTTGTTTTCGATGAACATTATCACATATTCTCTTGCTGGTTACTTAGGCCACTGCAGTTCATGAATTGTGTTGTCCTACATGACATTTCACACCAACTAATTCGATATCCAATACCCAATAACCACATTGTTTAACAAGCAAATAATACAGCCATAACATGTATATCATCTATATACCTAAGATAGTCATTTCCAGTCTTTTTTTCTGCCAAATATTTCTGAGATTTTCTTTCAGCATTTCCTTTCCCTTTTAAAAGAATCCATCAACATCAATAGTGGCGCCATACACATGACACATAGTCCAAAACGTGTATAGTCAAATACCAATACCTTTGGACTTGCACTTTGAAGTAGATCACCATCATCAAATGCTTGGCGTTCTTTCAAAATCCATTCTTTAGTAATCTTTTAGTGTAGTAAACATTATACCTATATCTTCTATTCATCCTTATCATGACAACTTTCATGATCAAGCTACTGTAGCTTATAAAGGCGAATCACGAGTATAATGTTAGTTCCCAAAACCCTTTTTGGAATATTAGGACGCCTAGTGTCTCCAACCTTCACAATTCTCATCAAATATGAGAACATGAATTTTTCTAAATTATACTCTATCATATTGCAACCAAAACATTATTTCAGATATCACAATATATTCCACACATGATGGTTTTGAAACAATCCTTTCATCTCCTAGATAACCTTGATATTAAAACAATCTTTTGAATATCAAGAATCATGGTGGCAAACATGATACTTTAGATACTAACATTGGAATGTTACTCTTGATTTAATACTAATTATTAAACTTCACGAAGTAAATGGAGTTTGCTCAAAGTTTGTAATATGACTTTTAAACTTTAGATTGACACTCAAAACAATATGATACCAGTTAGTAAAGTAACTATCTAGAATTTGATAGTTCTATTATCTCAATTATAACTAAGCATAAGGTGGTGAATGGATGCCAATGACTACAACAATTATGCAAGTTCACTTTGATTTAATTTATGATAAATTGAATTCAACTTTAATCATATTACTATTTGAACTCCCACTCAAAATAATATCCCTCGAATTGTTTTAGTGATCACACGAACCAAATCCACCACATCAAAACCGATCATCACGAGAGTTGATGTAGCTTCAATGGTGAACAATCAACATGTTCATCATATCTACTATATGACTCATGCTTTACCTTTCGGTGATCCGTGTTCCGAGACCATGTCTGTACATGCTAGGCTCATCAAGGTTAACCTTAGTATCCACATGTGCAAATATGGCTTACACCCGTTGTATGCACACGTAGAATCTATAACACCCGATCATCACGTGATGCTTCAAAATGATGAGTCTTAGCAACGATGCCTACTAAGGATGAACATTTCATTACTTGATATTTAGTGAGAGGGATCATCTTATGATGCTATCATCGCGATCTAAGCAATACAAGATGCATAAAGGATTAACATCACATGCAATTCATAATATGTGATATGATATGGCCTTTATTCTTGTGATTTTGATCTCCATCTCCAAAGCACGGACATGATCTCTATCATCACCAGCATGGCGTCAAGGTCTGTGGTGCCGCTTCATGGTTGTCCATCACTAATAGCAACTACTACAACTACTTGGAATAAATCTATTACATGATGAATAGACATGCATGTCTTAACAAATTTAAAGACAGCCATTAGGCTCCTGCCGGTTGCCATATTACAATAAAGATCATCTCATACATCAAATATAATCGCAATATCATTATAGCCATATCCCATCACATGCCCTTGCAAAAACAAGTCAGACGCCTCTAATTTTATTTGCATGTTTTACGTGGCTTGGGGCTTTCAAATAAGAACCGTTCTTACCTACGAACAAGAACCACAATGTTGAAACAAGTGTTGTCAAGTGCAGATTTTAAGTTGGATCTTAACTATGGTGGGAGAGACAGACACCCGCAAAGCCACTTGTGCAATACAAGTTGCACGTCAACCGTAGAGCAATTCTCATGTGCGCTGACATGTAAGGTTAGCCCGGCCCGCTTCATCCCAACATTCTGCAAGATGCAAAGTAAATGAAAAACAAGCGACAACAAGAGCATCAACGCCTATAAAACCATTGTTTTCTACTCGTGCAACAGATGTACGCATAGATTCGGTTCTTATACCACTATAGGGTTCGCAACATAGAAAACAAAAAATTCCTATTGCAACAACGAACAAAACCAAGATCCAATCTATGGAAAAGCCAAGATCTAATCTACGAGATAGGTGCAACGAGATTGATGAGAACTAACCCTCATAGATCCAAAGCCTTAATGAGATCTAATCTCATGGTTGATGTAGTTGATCACTTGCCGATCTCAAGATCGCGATGACGATCCTTCTGGCGCCGCGTTCTGGCAATGCTTCCGTACTCGGTCACACGTACAGAGTCGATGAAGACCTTCCTATCCCCGTTCCATCGAGCAGTGAAGGTATTAGATCCCCTCGGAATCCTAGCAGCATGATGGCGTGGTGGTGGAGGATAAATCCCTGCAGGGCTTTGCCTAAGCCGCAACAGGAAGTTGGAGGAGGGAGGAGGTGGCGGCTAGGGTTGGTGGCGCTGGGACAAGGGACAAGTGGGAAAGGTGGGTGTGCCCCCACCCCTCTTTATATAGGTGAGGCATGCGTCC
This sequence comes from Avena sativa, assembly GCA_916181665.1. Lineage (NCBI taxonomy): Eukaryota > Viridiplantae > Streptophyta > Magnoliopsida > Poales > Poaceae > Avena > Avena sativa. The sequence continues at coordinate 229,933,596 of OV702296.1, forward strand.
AAGGGGTTCCCATCCCTTGCCGAGTCCTCCCCCCAACTCGGCCACAAGAGGAAAGAAGGGACCCCCCCCCCCTAGTTTCCCTTCTTACCAAACTAGGGTTTGACCCCAATTCTTTTGGCTGGCTGGTTTGACCCTTTGGGCCATGGTGCAGCTGGCCCAAGGCCCCCGTAGCATACCCTCGACCCATGTGGTACCTTCCGGGGTGGTGGGCCCACTGGTATCCCCTCTAGAACATTCTAGAAGCTTCCGATCAAAACACCGAAAACATTTTTGAACCTCGGAAAATGACTTTCCTTATATGAATCTTATTCTTCGGACCATTCTGAATCTCCTCGTGATGTCCTGGATCCCATCCAAGACTCCAAACAACATTTGTTCTCCAAATCATATTCCATATCTACTTAAACAACATCGAACCTTAAGTGTGTCACCCTACGGTTCGCGAACTATGCAGACATGATCGAGACACCTCTCCGGTCAACAACCAATAGCGGGAACTAGAGATCCATAATGGTTCCCACATATTCAACAATGACTTTGTGATCGAATGAACCATTCACATATGATAACCAATTCCCTTTGTCGCAACATATTTTACTTATCCGAGGTTCGATCGTCGGTATCTCCATACCTAGTTCAACCTTGTTACCAATAAGTACTCTTTACTATTCCTATGATATGACATCCCTTGTGACCTATCACATGCTTGCAGGCCAATTGGATGACATTCCACCGAGAGGGCCCAGAGTATATCTATCCGTCATATGGATGGACAAATCCCACTCTTGATCCATGCGCTTCAATACATACTTTCAGAATAACTAATGCCACCTTTATAACTACCTAGTTACGTAAGTAGCGTTTGATGTCATCAAAGTACTCATCCGGTGATGGTGATTAACATGATCTCATGGTCGAAGGATTAGGTTACTATGTATTTGAAAGCTTATAGCAAACAAACTTAATGACTTGATCTTATGCTATGCTTAATATGGGTGTATGTCCATCACATCATTCTCCTAATGATATGCTCTTGTTATTAATAACATCCAATGTCCATGATCAGGAAACCATTATCATCTATTAATCAACAAGCTAGTTAAACAAGAGGCTTACTAGGGACTCTTTTTTGTTTACAAAACACACAAGTATTAATGGTTCCTATTAATACAATTGTAGCATGGTATGTAAACATTTATCATAAACACAAAGATATGATAATAACCACTTTATTATTGCCTCTTGGGCATATATCCAACATCCGTAGCCTCCTCTAGGCTGGCGCCCGAGTCCAAACTACCGCGCTAGGAATCCGATGTCTCGGCCCCCATAGCCTCGACCTTCCGTCACCGCGTCTCCATAATCCTCAACCACACCAACACCATCGGCTCTTTCGACGTGGCAGCTGCAGCACAACCCCTGAACTGGTCTCGTGCAGGAATGACCCATGCCCTAGTCTGCTCCTTCTCCGTATGGAGCCCCTCCTGCATTCACGAGAACCTGGAGCTCGTGCCCTCGTCCTGCCACGAGCTCCCCTGGTCTTCTCGGACCCAGGCTATCGGCCCACGTCTACACCACAATGACTACACCACCCCCGCATGTCGCCCCGGTACCTCTGCCAAGCTACGCCAACATGATGGATCCCTACACCTACGGCCATCTGTCGTCCCTTCCATATGTGCACATGCATGCGCCCAGGCCCTTTGCTCCACCTCAGCAGTCGACTTGGGATCAGGCCGCCTTCATCGCCGCCATGAACGACTTCACCCTAAACTACGAAGGTATGGATTGGATTTTCGATTCTGGTGCATCCTCGCATATGTCTTCAAACATGAATTTTCTGTCAGCTTGTTTTCCCTCTACATCTCTTCAATCACCATTGGCGATGGTTCCACAATTCCTATTTTTTGCACCGGTAATTCTTAAATCTCATATTCTTATGCCAATTTTCGTTTACACAATATTCTTGTTGTTCCTTCCTTAATAACAAATCTTATTTATGTTCGCTAATTCACCATTGACAATCAAGTTATTCTAGCCTTTGACCCTTTTGGTTTATTTGTGAAGGATCTAAAAACAGGGGAGGTTCTCGCTCGGTACAATAGCACGGGTGATCTTTATCCGCTTCATGGCAGGCCTACCTCCACCCCCTGTGCCATGCTTGCATCAGTAGATGTGTGGTATCATCGGCTTGGCCACCCTAATAAAAATAATCTATCATATTTACTTCAAGAATTTTGTATTCCCGGTTCTAGTGCCCCTCATGATTCCTCTCTCTGTAATGCCTGCCCAAGCGGAAAACATGTTCGATTACCTTTTGGCACATCTTCTACTGCTAGTACCTTTCCATTTGAATTACTATATTGTGATCACCGGGCCTCTCAATTCCTAGTGCTTCAGTTTGTAAATATTATCTTGTGCTTTTGGATGATTACTCTCACTACATATGGACATTTCCTCTACCTCACAACTCTGATGTACACACTACTTTTCTTAATTTTTGATAGTACGTTCTCACACACTTTGGTCTGACCATTCGCTTTATTCAATGTGACAATGGACGCGAATTTGACAAAACTCAAAACCGCAATTTCTTTCTCTCTCACGATACTCTTCTTTGTTTTCGTGTCTATATACCTCTTCCAGAAATAGCAAAGTTGAACGATCCCTCCGTTCCATAAATTACATTCATCGCACATTACTCATTCAAGCCTCTCTTCCTCCTTGCTTTTGGGCAGAAGCGCTTCGCACCACCAAAATTCTTATCCATATTCGACCTACAAAAATCAGTCCTCTCTATACACCTTTTCAATCACTTTTTCTCTCTAATCTTGATTATCTTTCTCTAGAGTATTTGGCTGTCTCTGTTTTCCAAACACCACCTCTACTACCACTCATAAACAAGACCCACGGTCTCTACCTTGCATCCATCTCGGTCTCTCCGATGATCATAAATGATATTGGTGCTTTGATCCATCTTCAGGTCATGTTATTATTTCTCTCCATGTCACCTTCGATGAAAATATTTTTCCCTATCCCGCCACCAAAACCACACCCATCTCTCCACCTTCCCAAGCCAACCCACCATCATCATTACTTCCCATCATCACTCATGTCGCCACCTCTGCCACGACAGAAAACAGCGCTACCGCGAGCCCGCGGCAGGCCACTGCTTCCCAAAACCCTACCATGCCCCTAAAACCTACCGCAACAGCCAATTCCCCTACCGCGTCCACTTCTCCTGTCACGGCAGGACCAACCCCTCTCGTGTACCATCTCACTCTTCAACTGACACTTATTCTTCCACCTCCACACCGACTATTCCACCTAATGTTGTACTCATCCCACCTCCTACCAACGATCATGTCATGTGAACCTGTGGCAAACACGGATTTCTTCTACCAACTAGACGTCTTAATCTCACAGCCACATCGACAGTTTCTCCTATTCCCACTTCCTACAAACATGCTCTTCTTGATCCTCTTTGGCTTTCAGCTATGTGTGATGAATTTTATGCTCTTAAGCAAAATAATACCTAGACTCTCGTTCCAAAACCACCAGGTGTTAATGTCGTTTCCGACAAATGGGGTTTTCATCATAAATTTCATGCTAATGGTACTCTTGCTCGTTACAAAGCTCGATGGGTATGTTGTGGTTTTTCCAACAACACGGTGTTGATTTTGATGAGACCTTCTCCCCTGTTGTTAAGCCTAGTATAATTCGTGTTTCTAAGTCTTGTTGTTTCTTCTTCTTGGCTGATTCATCAACTAGATGTTAAATGCTTTTCTACATGGCATTCTCAATGAGACTCTATTATCGGCAGTCTTCTGGTTTTGAGCATCCATCTTCTCCTGATCTTGTTTGTCTTCTCAAAAAATATCTCTATGGTCTCAAACAAGCTCCTCGCGCTTGGTTTCAATGTTTTGCCACATTAATTCAAACCATTGGTTTCATTCCATCAAAATATGAGTCTTCTCTTTTTATTTTTAGTTCCTCTAATAACACTGCCTATATCTTACTCTATGCCGATGATATAATTCTTACTGTCTCTTTCGATTCTTTCCTCCAACATACTATATCTTCCCTTAATCATGAATTTTCCATGACTAACCTCGGTCCTCTTCATCACTTCCTCGGAATTACTATCTCACGCATAAAATCTACACCTTTTCTCTCCCAGCGTCAATATATTTTAGATTTTCTTTCTTGAGCTAGTATGACTGATTGCCAACCCTCGTGCCCTCAAGATGACATTGGTGTCAAATTGTCGGCTGATGGTGATCTTGTTCCCGATCCCACTTTTTATCGCAACATCACTGGTGCTCTTCCACTATTACTTGCCCTAACATCTCTTATTCTATTAAACAAGCATGTATATTTATGCATGATCCTCGTACTCGCCATCTTGCTCATATCAAACGCATTCTACATTATCTCAAAGGCACCCTTGATCATGGTCTCCTAATTAACTATTCTTCTCCGACAAGCTTAATAGTTTATTCTAATGCAGACTGGACATGTTGTACAGATACTCAGAGATATACATCTGGCTATTGTGTTTATTTAGGTGATAATGTTGTTTCTTGGTCTTCTAAATGGCAGATTGCAGTTTTCAGGTCATCGGCAGAAGCTGAATACCACTCTGTTTCTCATGTCGTCGATGAAGCGGTCTAGTTGCGCCAGCTTCTTGTTGATCTCCATAGTCTAATTGATCGTGCAATGGTTGTCTATTGTAAAAATATTTCTATATTCTACATGCCATCCAATCCAGTTTAGCATCGATGCACTAAGCACATCGAGATAAATATTCATTTTGTTCGAGAAAAAGTGGCATTGGGTGAGGTTCGTGTTCTCCATGTTTCAACAAGTGCGCAGTTTGCTAACATCTTCACCAAGGGGCTCCCAAATGCATCCTTTGTCGACATTCGATCCAGTCTCAACATCGTTGCACCTGATATTGACATTGCGGGGGGATATTAGAGTATATTCGGTTTATATGTTTGAGTTGTATTCTATCTATTATTCTTGCACTCCAAGTCATGTACCCGATATAAACATCCCTTTGTGGTAAAGATCAATACAATTATTATTCTTCAATTATTCAAATATGATATGCGTCTCCTTATGGATTTACCCTTAGGGTGGCCCGGTCTTCATGGATTTGAGGTGGGGAGTGAGGGAAAACACGATGAACACGATGAATGCAACACAAACACAAGGTAAAGATACAAACGTACGTAAATACAAGCTGATTCGATTTGGTCCTATTGGTTCGAACAACCAATCCAATAGAATCATCGGCGAGAGACCATGGGGTAGAACACCAAAGGAGAGATCGGCTAGTGGATGGTAGAATCCAAATCAAAAGAGAGAGTAGCAACCAAGTAGAATCCCAAATGGGAGAGACCTAGCACTACTAGAATACTTGACAAGGAGAGACCAAACACTTGAGGAGGGTCTTACCGACTTGGAGACGAACACCGAACTCCAAGGCCTTGTATATAGAGAGGAGTTCCCATCTAGGGCTAGGCACATGCCTTCTTTCATCTTCAACTCTAGGGTTTCAATGAGGGGGTGGGGGATTATATATAGGCCAGCCACGAGATAGGGGTAAAATAGGCATAAATAGAAGGTTCTAGGCGTTACATGGGCTAGGCCCGCTCAGGTCACGCAGGCCTGTTGGTATTGCACCGAAGACTCTAGGGTCGAGGGATAGAGACTCCGGGGTGGACGGACACTCTGGTCAGGGCTTCGGTCTTCGGGGTAGTATTCGAGGCGGCATATAGAGATATCTAGGCGATGGTCCGAAGTCTTGTCTGGAGTCTTTGGGGATCCAGGCCAGAGACTCCAGGGTCTGGGGGCGGAGACTCCGGTCCTTGTTCAGCAGCTTCTTGCGTCTCCTCTTTCAGGCCTCTTGTTTCTTGGGTGTCTTGGCTCCTGTATCATCCTCGTCGCATCCTCTTGGCATCATGGTCATGTCCCTAGTAATATAATGGGCATTTGTCTCAAGTAGAATTCCATTCACATGATAACCAAAGGAGGGTGAGATATGGAATGAATTTACCTTTGTGGGTTTGGTTGGTGTAGCATGATGTAGACCAATGGTGAATGCCTCGTGTTGGGCTGCATTATCTCCCCCCGCTTGAAAACGGGTCATCCACGACGAAGTGCCATCATCATGCAAGGAGAGAGGTGTACCCATGGTCTTGGGCGTGTATGCGGTTGGATCTTCGGTGCCGTAGCCTTGCTCAAATTGGTTGAAGATCTTGAAGTTGAGCTTGTCATCAAGTCATGGTTGGAGATCTTGTAGCATGTTCCTTGTAGGTGGTTGTTGAGCTTGTGTACCTTACAAAACCGACAACAGAGAGAGAGAGTTGTATGATGGATTGTTACTATGGGTCACACTCAAATCACTCTTCTCACTTTTGGTGGCATGCAATGCGACACTCATGATTTTACCACTCATTTGAGGCATGTGGCACTCAGTCACATGGTGGTGGTTCACTCTCTCACCACTCATCTCACAAGGGTCCTTAGCTTGCTTTATCTTGGACAGCGATGTCATGTTGTAAGCGATAACTTGGCCCGGCGTCATAGGTTGGAGCACAAACGTCTTGTCATTCCACTTGAAAGAGTATTGTTTGGAGGTACCATCATGTATGGCGCCCTTGTTGTATTGCCATGGTCTTCCAAGAAGCCTGTAACACACGGTCATTGGCATGACATCACACTCGACGGTGTCTTGATAGGGGACAATCTTGAAGGAGACGTTGACCTTGTGATTCATATGGATGGTGCCATTGTTATCAATCCATTTGACATGATATGGCTGAGGGTGCTCCATGTATGGTAACTTGAGTTTCTCACAAAGTTTGATGCTCACAAGATTGTGACAACTTCCTCCATCAATGATTACCTTTATGGACTTGCCATCAATTCCGGCTCGTGTTTGGAAGATATTGAGGCGTTGGTCTTCTCTAGGAATGGAGTGGGTTGTCAAGACTTGGGCGATGACAAGTGAGAGACTTGGATCATGTTCATGTAGGGGTTCGTAGCTTGGAAAACAAAAAAATTCTACCGCATGCACACAAACACGCCAAGATCTATCTACTAGATTGTAGCAACGAGTCGATAGAAGCACTCACCCTCAAAGATTCCAAAGCGGTTAACGAGAGAAGATTCTCGTGGGTGATATAGTCATACACTTGCCGATCTCAAGTTTGCGTAGACGATCCTTCCGGCGCTGCATTCCGGCAGCGCTTCCGCAGTCGGTCACACGTTCGGTACTCGATGAAGACCTTCCTCTCCCTTGTTCTAGCAGGCAGCCGAGGTTGTAGTTCTCCCTCGCGATTCCGGCAGCACGACGGTGTGGTGTCGGAAGTAGAGGGAAGATCCCGCAGGGCTTCGCCTAAGCCGATGCGAGTTATGGTGGATTAGGGTTTCTCGGAGATATAGGGTTTAGACAACCGAGAGGAGGAGGAAGTGTCGGCGGCGGCTAGGGCGGCGGTGACGGACCGGCGGCGGCGCGCGACGGCGGCGCACGGCGGCGTGGTCGGGTGGAGAGGGGCAGGTGCTTGTGGTGTTGGGCTAGCCCACCCCTCTATTTATGAGAGGGAGGGGCAGCCTTGGGAGGGGTGGGTTTGAATCCACTTCCAAACCCAAGTTGGATTGAGAGAAGGACTTGTTTCTTCTCCCACTAGGAAACCATTGTTCCAGTTTGACTTTTCAAACTCCCGTTTGACTTTCAAATTAGAGCTTTAATTCTCTCTTGCATATGCCAACACCAAATGACCTTGGATATGATCCAATCATTCTACATACCCATGACACATTCATGGACCATTCTCCTTCCGGACCGGTGAACCTTCTAGAACCTCTCCGATGAAATCATCAGAAACTTTCCCGAACTTCGAAACAGGACTTTCCTTATATGAATCTTATTCTCCGGACCATTCCGGATCTCCTCGTGATATCCCGGATCCCATCCGAGACTCTGAACAACATTCGGTATCCCTACTAACATTCCATATCTACTAAACAACATCGAATCCTTAAGTGTGTCTCCCTACGGTTCGTGAATTACGCGGACATGACCGAGACACTTCTCCGATCAATAACCTATAGAGGAATCTGGAAATTCATATGGCTCACACATATTTCAACGATTACTTTGCGATCGAATGAACCACTTACATACGATACCAATTTCCCTTTGTCTCACGATAGTTTACTTATCCGAGGTTTTGATCGTCGGTATCTCTGCATACCTAGTTCAACCTCGTTACCAATAAGTACTCTTTTCTCGTTCCCGTGATATGTGATCCCTTGTGAGCCAGTCACATGCTTGCAAGCTAATTGGATGACATTCCACCGAGAGGGCCCAGAGTATATCTATCCGGCATATGGATGGACAAATCCCACTCTTGATCCATGTGCCTCAACCCATACTTTCTGAACACTCAATGCCACCTTTATAGCCACCCAGTTACGATGTGGTGTTTGATGTCATCAAAGCATCCTTCCGGCTATGGTGATTAGCATGATCTCATGGTCGAAGGAATTAGGTTACTATGTATCAGAAAGCTTATAGCAAACGAACTATTAAAATGACTTGATCTTTATGCTACGCTTATCTATAGGAGTATGTCCATCATACGATTCTGCTAATGATATGATCTTGTTATTAACAACATCTCAATGTTCATGATCGAGAAACCACGATCATCTATCAACAAGCTAGTATTATAAAGAGGCTTTACCAGGGACTCTAATTTAGTTTACAAATCACAAAGTATTAATGTTTCCGGTTAATACTATTATAGCATGAATGTAAACATTTATCATAAACACAAAGATACAATAATAACTGCTTTGATTATTGCCTCTAGGGCATACCTCCAACAGTCTCCCACTTGCACTAGAGTCAACTAATCTAGATTACATGGTAATATACCGAACACCCATGGCGGTTTGGTGCTGGTCATGTTTTGCCCTCGGGAGAGGTTTAGTCAACGGATCCGCCACATTCAGATCTGTGTGTACTTTGCAAATCTTTATGTCACCATCTTGGACATGTTCTCGAATAGCGTGAAAACATAGCTTGATGTGATTTACCTTCTTGTGTGACCTTGGTTCTTGCGCATTGGCTATGGTGCCCATGTTATCACAGTAGATAGACATTGGGTCCAGCGCACTTGGAACCACACCGAGCTCTGTAATGAACTCCTTCATCCATATTGCCTCTTGTGAAGCCTCTGAAGCAGCTATGTATTCCGATTCAGTTGAAGATCTCGCCACAACGCTTTGCTTTGCACTCCTCCAGCTAACTGCTGCACCATTCAAAGTAAATACGTATCCAGATTGAGATTTAGAATCATCCGGATCGGTGTTCCAACTAGCATAGGTGTAACCATTAACAACGAGCTCTTCATCACCTCCATAAGAAAGAACCATATCCTTAGTTCTTCTCAAGTACTTAAGGATGTTTTTGACCGTTGTCCAATGATCCACTCCTGGATCACTTGGATATCTGCTAGTTAAACTAACAACATATGCAATGTCGGGTCTCGTACATAGCATGGCATACATAAGAGATCCTATGGCTGAGGCATAGGGAGTCTTACTCATCCTTTCTCTATCTTCTGCCGTTGCAGGACTCTGAGTTTTACTCAAGGTCGTATTGGGCAACATGGGCAAGAACCCTTTCTTGCTATCTTCCATTCCAAACCTCTTTAGAACTTTGTCCAAATATGTACTCTGTGACAATGATATTAGACGTCTTGATCTATCTGTATAAATCTTTATGCCTAATATGTAAGCTACTTCGCCAAGATCTTTCATTCAAAAACTATTATTCAAATAATCCTTGACACTATTAAGAAGGTTTACATCATTCCCAATCAACAATATGTCATCTACATATAGTATTAAGAATGCTACAGAGCTCCCACTCACTTTCTTGTAAATACAAGCTTCTCCATAAGTTTGTATAAAACCAAATCTTTTGATCACCTTATCAAAACGTTGATTCCAACTCCGGGATGCTTGCTTCAATCCATAAATGGACCGTTGAAGTTGGCATACCTTGTTATCATCTTTAGGATCGACAAAACCTTTGGGTTGCATCATATACAACTCTTCATCAATGTCTCCATTGAGGAACGTCGTTTTGACATCCATCTGCCATATCTCATAATCATAATATGCAGCGATTGCTAACATAATCCTTACAAACTTTAGCTTCACTACTGGTGAGAAAGTCTCATCGTAGTCAACCCCTTGAATTTGTCGAAACCCTTTTGTGACAAGTCGAGCTTTATAAACAGTAACATTACCATCAGCATCTGTTTTCTTCTTGAAAATCCATTTGTTCTCGACAGCCTTCCGGCCATCCGGTAAGTCCACCAAAGTCCATACTTGGTTTTCATACATGGATCCAATCTGGCTTCTTGCCATTTATTGGAATCTGGGCTCATCATTGCTTCCTCATATGTCGCAGGGTCATCGGTGTTGTCCACCAACATGACACTCATAACGGGATCATACCAATCAGGAGTGGTACGAGTTCTCGTTGACCTGCGAGGTTCCGTAGTTACTTCAACCAAAGTTTCATGATCAACATCATTAGATTCCTCTCTTATTGGTTTAGGTGCCACAGGAACTACTTCCGGTGCTGCACTATTCGCAAGTTCGAGAGAAGGTTCATCAACCTCGTCGAGTTCTACTTTCCTTCCAGTCACTTCTTTCAAGAGAAACTCCTTCTCTAGAAAGGATCCATTCTTGGCAACAAAGATTTTTCACTCAGATATATGATAGAAGGTATACCTAATAGTTTCCTTCGGGTATCCTATGAAGACGCATTTTTCCGCTTTGGGTTCAAGCTTGTCTGGCTGTAACTTCTTTACATAAGCTTCGCAACCCCAAACTTTAAGGAACGACAATTTAGGTTTCTTTCCAAAACATAATTCATACGGTGTCGTTTCAACGGATTTAGATGGTGCCCTATTTAAAGTGAATGCAGCTGTTTCTAATGCATAACCCCAAAATGATAGCGGTAAATCTGTAAGTGACATCATAGAACGAACCATATCTAAGAGAGTTCGATTACGACGTTCGGACACACCATTATGCTGTGGTGTTCCCGGCGGTGTCAATTGTGAAAGTATTCCGCATTTATTCAAATGCTCGCCAAACTCGTAACTTAGATATTCGCCTCCACGATCAGATCGTAGAAATTTAATCTTCTTGTTACGTTGATTCTCTACCTCACTTTGAAATTCCTTAAACTTCTCGAAAGTTTCAGACTTATGTTTCATGAAATAGATATATCCATATCTACTCAAGTCATCCGTGAAGGTAAGAACTTAACAATAACCACCGCGTGATGCTACACTCATTGGGCCACATACATTGGTATGTATGATTTCGAATAAGTCTGTAGCTCCCTCCATCATACCAGAAAATGGAGTCTTAGTCATTTTACCCATCAGACATGCTTCGCATCTTTCAAGTGATTCGAAATCAAGTGATTCAAGAAGTCCATCGGAATGGAGTTTCTTCATACGCTTCACTCCAATATGACCAAGACGACAGTGCCACATATAGGTCGATTTATCGCTCAATTTCAAACGTTTAGCTTCAATGTTATTAATGTGTGTATTTCTGCAATCGAGATTCAATAAGAATAGACCATCTATCAAAGGTGCATGTGCATAAAACATATTACTCGAATAAATCGAACAACCATTATTCTCAGACCTAAACAAGTAACCGTCTGGCAATAAACATGATCCAGATGTAATGTTCATGCTCAACGCAGGAACCAAATAACAATTATTTAAGTATAAAACTAATCCCGATGGTAGATGAAGAGGTAGCGTGCCGACCGCGATCACATCAACCTTTGATCCATTTCCAACGCGCATCGTCACCTCGTTCTTCGCTAGCTTCCGTTTATTCTGTAGTACCTGTTTTGAGTTACAAATATGAACAACCGAACCAGTATCAAATACCCAGGCACTACTACGAGTACTAGTGAGATACACATCAATAACATGTATATCGGATATACCTTTGTTCTTGATGTTGTCGTTCTTCAAATCCGCCAAGTACTTTGGGCAATTCCGCTTCCAGTGACCTTCTCCCTTGCAGTAAAAGCACTCAGTATCAGGCTTAGGCCCAGCCTTGGTCTTCTTCGCCGGCGCGGCAACTTTCTTACCGCCCTTCTTGAAGTTTCCCTTTTTCTTAGACTTTCCTTGCTTCTTGAATTTGGTGGTCTTATTGACCAACAACACTTGGTGCTCTTACTTTATCTCCACTTCTGCAGATTTCAACATGGAGAAGAGTTCTGGCAACGACTTGTCCATGTTTTGCATATTGTAGTTCATCACAAAGTTCTTGTAACTTGGTGGTAGTGACTGGAGGACACGGTGAATCCCCAAAGAATTAGGAATCACTATACCCAAGCTTTGGAGTTTACTTGCGTGCCCAGACATCTTAAGCACGTGCTCACTTACGGAGCTGCCCTCTTCCATCTTACAGTTAAAGAACTTTTCAGAAGCCTCATAACTCTCAACTCCCGCGTGAGCCTCAAATATCATTTTGAGTTCATGGACAATATCATGTGGGTCATGGTTCTGAAACCTTTTCTGAAGCTCCGATTCCAAACCATACAAGATAGCACACTGAACTGTGGAGTACTGATTCTTCCGAGCGAGGTAAACATTCTTTACTTCATCGGTAGCAGTAGCTGTAGGCGGGTCACCCAGCAGTGCATCCAGCACATAGGTCAAATTACCAGCATTGAGGACAATCCTCAAATTGCGGAACCAGTCCGCGAAGTTGCTTCCATTGTTTTTCAACTTTTCTTTCTCTAGGAACGCATTAAAATTGATGGTAGGGGCCGCCATTGATCTACAACATATTTGCAATAGTTTAGACTAAGTTTATGACAAATTGAGTTCTAATTAATAGTTAAATTAATCTAGGTGAACTCCCACTCAAAATAATATCCCTCAAATTGTTTTAGTGATCACACGAACCAAATCCACGACATCAAAACCGATCATCACGAGAGTTGATGTAGCTTCAATGGCGAACAATCAACATGTTCATCATATCTACTATATGACTCATGCTTTACCTTTCGGTGATCCGTGTTCTGAGACCATGTCTGTACATGCTAGGCTCATCAAGGTTAACCTTAGTATCCGCATGTGCAAATATGGCTTAGACCCGTTGTATGCACACGTAGAATCTATAACACCCGATCATTACGTGATGCTTCAAAATGATGAGTCTTAGCAATGATGCCTACTAAGGATGAACATTTCATTACTTGATATTTAGTGAGAGGGATCATCTTATGATGCTATCATCGCGATCTAAGCAATACAAGATGCATAAAGGATTAACATCACATGCAATTCATAATATGTGATATGATATGGCCTTTATTCTTGTGATTTTGATCTCCATCTCCAAAGCACAGACATGATCTCTATCATCACCAGCATGGCGTCAAGGTCTGTGGCGCCGCTTCATGGTTGTCCATCACTAATAGCAACTACTACAACTACTTGGAATAAATCTATTACATGATGAATAGACATGCATGTCTTAACAAATTTAAAGACAGCCATTAGGCTCCTGCTGGTTGCCATATTACAATAAAGATCATCTCATACATCAAATATAATCGCAATATCATTATGGCCATATCACATCACATACCCTTGCAAAAAAGAGTCAGACGCCTCTAATTTTCTTTGCATGTTTTACGTGGCTTGGGGCTTTCAAATAAGAACCGTTCTTACCTACGAACAAGAACCACAATGTTGAAACAAGTGTTGTCAAGTGCAATTTTTTAAGTTGGATCTTAACTATGGTGGGAGAGATAGACACCCGCAAAGCCACTTGTGCAATACAAGTTGCACGTCAACCGTAGAGCAATTCTCATGTGCGCTGGCATGTAAGGTTAGCCCGGCCCACTTCATCCCACCATCCTGAAAGATGCAAAGTAAATGAAAAACAAGCGACAACAAGAGCATCAACGCCTATAAAACCATTGTTTTCTACTCGTGCAACAGATGTACGCATAGATTCGGTTCTTATACCACTATAGGGTTGATCATCACGAGAGTTGATGTAGATTCAATGGAGAACAATCAACATGTTCATCATATCTACTATATGACTCATGCTTTACCTTTCGGTGATCCGTGTTCCGAGACCATGTCTGTACATGCTAGGATCGTCAAGATCAAACCTGAGCTTCCGCATGAGCAAATCTGGCTGGCTCACGTTGTATACACTCGCAGAATCTAGCACACCCGATCATCACGTGGTGCTTCGAAACAACGAGATTTAGCAACGGTGCTTACTAAGGATGAACACTTTAAAACTTGAAATTGTGTGCTTGAGGGATCATCTTATAATGCTACTGTTGTTAACTAAGCAATACAAGATGCATAAAAGGATTAACATCACATGAAATTCATAATATGTGATATGATATGGCCTTTCTTCTTGTGCTTCCGATCTCCATCTTCAAGCACAAACATGATCTCCATCATCACCGGTATGGCGTCAAGGTCAATCGCGCCGCTTCATGGTTGTCATCCACCAGCATCAACTATTACAACTACTTTGAATAGACACGCAGGTCTTAACGGAATTTAAAGAACAACCATATGGCTCCTGCCGGTTGCCAACTTACAATAAGGAACCTTGCATACATCATATATAATCACAATCATGGCCATATCACATCACAGCACACCCCTGCAAAACAAAGTTAGACGCCTCTAATTTTCTTTGCATATTTTACGTGGTTTGGAGCTTTCAATAAGTGTCGTTCTAACTTACGAACAAGAACCACAACGTTGATGCTTGAACTATCAAGTGCCCGTTGTAAATTGAATCTATACTATGATGAGAGAGACAGACACCCGCAAAGCCACTTATGCAATACAAGTTGCATGTTAAGCGTGGAGCAAGTCTCATGAACGATGTCATGTAAGGTTAACCCGGGCCGCTTCATCCCATCATACCGCAAGATGCAAAGTACACAAAAAGCAATTGATAATAAAAGCACCACCGCCCACAATGACCATTGTGTTCTACTCATGCAACAGATCTACATATAGACACGGCTCTAATACCACTGTAGGGGTTCGTAGCATGGAAAACAAAAAAATTCTACCGCATGCACACAAACAAGCCAAGATCTATCTACTAGATTGTAGCAACGAGTCGATAGAAGCACTCACCCTCGAAGATTCCAAAGCGGTTAACGAGAGAAGATTCTCGTGGGTGATGTAGTCATACACTTCCGATCTCAAGATCGCGTACACGATCATTCTGGCGCTGTGCTCCGGCAGCGCTTCCGCAGTCGGTCACACGTTCGGTACTCGATGAAGACCTTCCTCTCCCTTGTTCCAGCAGGCAGTGGAGGTTATAGTTCTCCCTCGCGATTCCGGCAGCATGACAGCGTGGTGTCGGAAGTAGAGGGAAGATCTCGCAGGGCTTCGCCTAAGCCGGTGCGAGTTATGGTGGATTAGGGTTTCCTGGAGATCTAGGGTTTAGACAACCGGGAGGAGGAGGAAGTGTCGGCGGTGGCTAGGGCGACGGCGACGGACCGGCGGCGGTCGCTAGGCGGCAGCGACGACGACGAGCGGCGGCGGCGCACGACGGCGTGGTCGGGTGGAGAAGGGCAGGTTCTTGTGGTGTTGGGGAAGCCCTCCCCCTCTATTTATGAGAGGGAGGGGAAGCCTTGGGAGGGGTGGGTTTGAATCCACTTCCAAACCCAAGTTGGATTGAGAGAAGGACTTGTTTCTTCTCCCACTAGGAAAGCATTGTTCCAGTTTGACTTTTCAAACTCCCGTTTGACTTTCAATTTAGAGCTTTAATTCTCTCTTGCATATGCCAACACCAAATGACCTTGGATATGATCCAATCATTCTACATACCCATGACACATTCATGGACCATTCTCCTTCCGAACCGGTGAACCTTCTAGAACCTTCTAGAACCTTCTAGAACCTCTCCGATGAAATCATCGGAAACTTCCCAAACTCCGAAGCAGGACTTTCCTTATATAAATCTTATTTTCCGGACCATTCCGGATCTCCTCGTGATATCCCGGATCCCATCCGAGACTCCGAACAACATTCGGTATCCCTACTAACATTCCATATCTACTAAACAACATCGAATCCTTAAGTGTGTCTCCCTACGGTTCGTGAATTACGCGGACATGACCGAGACACTTCTCCGATCAATAACCTATAGAGGAATCTGGAAATTCATATGGATCCCACATATTTCAATGATTACTTTGCGATCGAATGAACCACTTACATATGATACCAATTTCCCTTTGTCTCACGATAGTTTACTTATCCGAGGTTTTGATCGTCGGTATCTCTGCATACCTAGCTCAACCTCGTTACCGATAAGTCTCTTTTCTCGTTCCCGTGATATGTGATCCCTTGTGAGCCAGTCACATGCTTGCAAGCTAATTGGATGACATTCCACCGAGAGGGCCCAGAGTATATCTATTCGTCATATGGATGGACAAATCCCACTCTTGATCCATGTGCCTCAACCCATACTTCCTGAACACTCAATGCCACCTTTATAGCCACCCAGTTACGGTGTGGTGTTTGATGTCATCAAAGCATCCTTCCGGTGATGGTGATTAGCATGATCTCATGGTCGAAGGAATTAGGTTACTATGTATCAGAAAGCTTATAGCAAACGAACTATTAAAATGACTTGATCTTTATGATACGCTTATCTATAGGAGTATGTCCATCATACCATTCTCCTAATGATATGATCTTGTTATTAACAACATCTCAATGTTCATGATCGAGAAACCACGATCATCTATTAATCAACAAGCTAATTTTATAAAGAGGCTTTACCAGGGACTCTAATTTAGTTTACAAATCACACAAGTATTAATGTTTCCGGTTAATTCTATTATAGCATGAATGTAAACATTTATCATAAACACAAAGATATAATAATAACTGCTTTTATTATTGCCTCTAGGGCATATCTCCAACAGTTCACATATGAGTGTGTCCTCAACTTGCATTGTCGTGTCCTTTGCGATAGTGTCTTGAGTCAAAGCGTCATATTCTTCTTCACTCACGGAGTATGTGGCTCCATTATCATCCATTAGCATAACTCTCGTGTTTATGCACTCATAAGACTTGTGGCCCTTTCCTCCACACTTGTAGCAAACAACTTTACTATTCGTTGTTGTGTTAGCGGAGGATGCCATAGGGGTCTTGGTTTGCTTGGAGGATCTTGGTGCTTGGTTTGTTGGGTTGGAGGAGGCATTCGCGTTTATTGAAGCAAAGTACGACCTTTGCTTCTCATAAGCATTTTCCTTTAGCAAGTGGCACTCGGCCTTGGTGGCTTCGTGTAGAAGGTTCCCTAGAGTCTTGTAAGGTTGGAAATTGATTATTTTCCGTATCGGTCGGCTCAATCCATTGAGGAACTATGCGATTATTTGCTCCTCGAGCTCCTTCACATCGACTCTCATCATAGTCATCTTCATTTCCTTGTAGAACTCTTCAATTGTCTTTGTGATTTGCTTCAAGTTTTGTATCTTGTCGAAGAGGTCTTGGTGATAGTGCTCGGGGAAAAATCTTGCATACATCACGTTCTTCATCTCGATCCAAGTGGTAACTGGTGGTTCCTCTAGCTTCTAATGATTGCTTTGATAGTCTTCCCACCAAACATTGGCATAGTCCTCAAACTCAAGAGATGCCATTGCAACTTTCTTCTCTTCAAAAAAGTTGTGGACTCGGAAGATCTTGTCTAGTTTGAGCTTCCATTCAAGATATGCATTGGAATTTTCTTCTCCTTTAAACTTGGGCATAACGAACTTGATCTTTCCAAATTTTCCATCATCACGCTCATGGTGGTTGTTTCAATGATCATGGTGCATACTTGCGTCACTTGGTGGGCGTGGAGGCGGCGGAAGAGGATCTTGATTTCCTAGGGGCGATGGTGGAGGATGAGCTTGATGATGCTCGAAGTCCCTTCTTCGTCTTTGCTCGGCATCATTGGCATTCATAGCTTGTCGATGTCGGTGGTGGTGTTGTGCATGTCGATTGTTGCGTCGAGCTTGGCGCGCATCCGCATCATCATCGCTTGTATCCCATGCCGGTGCTTGATTTTGTTAAATAGGCACATGGTGGTCATGAGGAGGATGGCGACACCTATCATTGTGGTTTTCTTCATCATGATGTTCTCGTGGGCGTTGCACTTCAATGATTTCTTGTTGTGGTGGTGGACTATGCTCTTGGCATTGTTATTGAGGTTGAGGAGCATTTGGGTCCACCGCTTGAGCATGACGGTGACGATCTTGTTGGTCCCCATTATGGTGGTGGGGTTCGCCACGGCCAGAGTTGGAACATGAAGACTTGCCATGTCGACTTGAGGAATGCATGCGGGACGAACTTGACGAGCTTGAGGGATGACCATGTTGGTTGCCAAAGTTGGCAATAGCTTGGTGAAGAGCTTGGAATTGAGCGTTATGCTCTGCTTGACGTTGTCGATCACGGTACTCAAATTCTCGAAGTATCATTGAGACGGTTCTCAAGTCGCTCGAGTTGAGTGTTGAATTCTTGGCATTGCGCCCATAAGTTGTGGCGCGTGGCAAAACCGTCTTGATTATTGAAGTTGCTACCTCCACTAGCTCCGCTTACCCTAGACATTGTGCACAAACACACGTGATAGAGATAGTGATATTGGTGGAATGGTAATTGCTACCTTGCCTCACCGGAGTCAAAAATTGGAAAGATTGTTTATGCCAAGAGCAAAGCGAAAAGCGGGTACACAACACACACACAGACACACACAAAGGCCTATGGTGGTAGGTTAGGGAGGTGTATAGCAAATGGAACAACCAAACGAAAAGGTTATTGTCAAAAGTGGGTAAAATCCAACAAGATAAAGTCAAAGGAAAAGGTAAAAAAGGGTGAAGAGAACCTACGACTATACACACACGGTGGAGATTAATGTGGCTAGCACGACTATGAAAAAGAGCAACGAACAAAATTGGTCCTAAAAATGACTAAAGCTCGGTGTCGTGCCAACACTTGGAGAGACCGTAGCTCATTTGCACAAGATTGAGAAGCAACGGATTTTCGCGCCTTCCTTGCTCTTGCTCGCACTCTTGCTTAGAATCTCGGGACTCTCTTTTCTATTGGTATATTCTCTTTTTCTTTTGCTTAGAAGCTTTTTTTGTATCTCTTTTTCTTTTCTATGCTATGGAGTCAAGTTTGTTATTGTATCTATACTATGACTATGCAAGAGCAACCGCACAATGCTTTGGCAAACCTAAGAGGAGCTACTCTCGATAGTTTAGGTAACACACAAAGGAAGAAGGGAGGTTAACAAGAGTGGTGCAAGTTATACCTTGTGGTGATGTTGGGCTTGCAACCGTTGGTGGAGGGTTGGTTCGAGGTCTGTGGTGTCGATGTTGAGCGCAAGGTGTTGTTGTGAAAGATTTGTTAGATTATAGACACGCACACGGAACACAAACATACAAAGGAAATCAGTCAAAAACGAAAAGGGGTCAAAAAGTTTGTACAGGCCGGAGACTCCGGTGTGTGGTGGTCGGAAACTCCAGGGGGCCGGAGACTCCAGGGTGCGGTGGGAGGAGACTCTAGGGTCGGAGGAGGCACGATGAACACCTTGTGTTCTTGAGCAGAAATTCGGTCCTTGACCCTCAAATCTACAAAATTTCGACCAAATTGGGCTAGTAAATACAGGGCAAGTGTAGACCAACTCCAAAGACAAGTTTCTATT
Source organism: Avena sativa (assembly GCA_916181665.1). Lineage (NCBI taxonomy): Eukaryota > Viridiplantae > Streptophyta > Magnoliopsida > Poales > Poaceae > Avena > Avena sativa. The sequence goes on from OV702296.1 coordinate 229,953,429, forward strand.
AGACCAAAAGTACAATCAACTCACCAAAACGAGAGATCGATCCAAAAGCAATTTGGGGCTATATTTTTGGTATTTTTGAATTTATGGTGGAAATCAGTGAGCGAAGTCAAATCCATGGCAACCAAAAGCTATTGATACCAGTTGATATGGGTCTCTTGTGGATTTACCCTTATGGTGGCTCGATCTTCACGGATTTGAGGTGGGGAGTGAGGGAAAACACGATGAACACAATGAACGCAACACAAACGCAAGGTAAAGATACAAACGCATGCAAACACAACCCGATTCGATTTGCTCCTATTGGTTCGAACAACCAATCTAATAGAATCCTCGGCGAGAGACCGTGAGGTATAATCGCCAAAGGAGGTCTCGGCAAGCGGATGGTAGAATCCAAGTCAGAAGAGAGAGTAGCAACCAAGTAGAATCCCAAAGGGGAGAGACCTAGCACTACTAGAATCCTTGACAAGGAGAGAACAAACACTTGAGGAGGGTCTTGACGACTTGGAGACGAACACCGAACTCCAAGGCCTTGTACAACTCATAGATTAACTATAGAGAGGAGTTCCCATCTAGGGTTAGGCACATGCCTTCGTTCATCTTCAACTCTAGGGTTTCAAGGAGGGGTAGGGGATTATATATAGGCTAGCCACAAGCTAGGGGTAAAATAGGCATAAATAGAAGGTTCTAGGCGTTACATGGGCTAGGCCCACTCAAGCCTGTTGGTCTTGCAAAAAAGACTCCAGGGTCGAGGGCCAGAGACTCCGGGGTGGACGGACACTCCGGTCAGGGCTTCGGTCTCCGGGGTAGTATCCGGGGCGGCATATAGAGACTTCCAGGCGATGGTCCAGAGTCCTGTCCGGGGTCTTTGGGGCACTAGGCCAGAGACTCCAGGGTCTGGGGCGGAGACTCCGGTCCTTGTTCAGCAGCTTCTTGCGTCTCCTCTTTCAGGACTCTTGTTGCTTGGGTGTCTTGGCTCCTGGTTCATCCTCGTCGCATACACTTGGCATCATGGTCATGTCCCTAGTCATATCATGGGAATTTGTCTCAAGTAGAATTCCATTCACATGATAACCAAAGGAGGGTGAGATATGGAACGAATTCACCTTTGTGGGTTTGGTTGGTGTGGCATGATGTAGACCAATGGTGAATGCCATGTGTTGGGCTGCATTATCTCCCCCCGCTTGAAAATGAGTCATCCACGATGAAGTGCCATCATCATGCAAGGAGAGAGGTGTACCCATGGTCTTGAGTGTGTATGCAGTTGGATCTCCGGCGTCATAGCCTTGCTCAAATTGGTTGAAGATCTTGAAGTTGAGCTTGTCATCAAGTCGTGGTTGGAGATCTTGTAGCATGTTCCTTGTAGGTGCTTGTTTAGCTTGTGTACCTTGCAAAACCGACAACAAATTTAGTTATTAAACGGTAATTAAATCCATGATCATCTCCACCATTAAGCATGTGCCAACCACCCCACAATGGTGGAACATCGACGACACGAAGCAACACCTGAGCAAGCAACTACAACATGTAATAGGAGGTGTCCATGGCAATATAGAGGCTGCAGAGAAGTATAAAGAGGTACGGAATCTATAGCACCGCAACACAGATAGCAATAGATCAACAGGAGGAAATAAAGACTAGAACTGTAAAATAGGTAGAAAGGGGGAGAATGCTCGCCTGAAACATTGTCGAAGGTTCATCCAAAGATCGGGTCGATACTCGCATAAACGCATCGGCCTAATCCGTGAAGAAGCAAAGCACTAAAAGAAACACCGAATGCACTATTTAATACTACGGCAGAATATCGGGCATGATGCATGTATGATGTATGACATGGCAAAGGTGCGATGCAATTAGGCAATATTAAGCGGAACTAGGGTTCCGACAATTAATTAGAAGGTTCATATTATTTAGATACCCCACAATTTAAATGTTGTCTTATCATGGCAAAATATGGCGTCGATTCACTACACACATTTAAATGGAGCCAATATAAGACTATAAAAGCCTACATATGGACTCCATATTTACTTTAGGTGAATCGGCATAAGGCCCCCAAACCACACAATCTGTATGCGACATGAACAAATTCATATGCAACAGGTGAAATATCATATATTAAAAATATAGGAGTCTCAAAAAGGGTCACACTTTGGGGTTCAAATCTGGGAGTCTTGGATTACGATGGGGGGTCGGTCTTCGGATCCGAGAAGTCGATCGTGGTGGTGCATGACGACGATCTTTGGATCCAGGGGTCTCGGGGTCTTGGTGTTCCATGTAGAAGGCCTTGAGGTCCCATCTTGGTCAACGATGACGAACTTGGTCTTGGGTGTCGGGTGTCGGTCCTCAAGGAGGTGGAACTTGATAGCAAAGTGTGCACAGGAATGGGAGATCTTGTTGGCACCGCAACATCTTTGTTTGATCAACAACGCCACCACAAAACACATTGCAAGACAACAGTTGTGGCCGAACTGCGGGTTCTAGAACATGAACAAGGCATCAACGAGCGCGCATCACATTTCGTGCCGGGCTTGAATCGACCCTAGGAAGGCGCATAGACGAGCTTGAGCGGGGACTTGGTCGGAGAAGGGCGCCAGGACACAGGAAGGCACACAAGCAGCAGGGCCCGACGGCCGGAAACGGGGCCAGCGCCGGGGATGAGTCGACAGAGACGAGGGGGCCTACGGCGGCCAGAGAGGGGACTTGCATGGGGGCGTTGATGCAGCAGGCGGGCATGGCGGCTCTATGGTCGGGAGGAGAGGAAGGCGTGCTTGGCAGCGGGGCGCGCAGCCGCGGGTCGCTGCAGGGGCGCGAGGCGGGGCCCGACGGCACGAGATGTTGCAGAGGTAGGGCGAGGAGCTGACGGGGGGCACGACACGTGTGGCAAACAGCGGACGATAGAGTAGGCGCATGACGAGGCCAGGGTTGGGGTCGTCGGGGCCACGGGCTCGGGGACGGAGACAGAGGCCCAGGGGAACGCGAGGAGGCAGAGGCCGGCGGTGGGGTCATAGGAATCGAGCGGCAGAGGGGAACTCGTGGGCGCGCGATTACCAGCAGAGGGACAGAGGGCAGCCGAGGGAGGTCGTCTGCGGGCGCTCGGGGAGAAGCTCCTGCAGGTGGCGCCGCTACAAGGAGGATTCGAGGGAGGCGGCAGTGGTTGGGGATCGCGAGGGAAGGAAGGATGCTTCGGGAGGAAGGAGGGGGTTGGTGGGATCGCTACCACTAGGAGGTGGTCGCAGGGGTGGGCCAACGGGGTGTGGGACCAAGCGATGCGGGGTGGTGGGTTTCGGCGTGTGCGTGCTGTGTGCGCACTAGCGTGTCGGTCACAGGCCAGGGACGGGTTTGGGTCATGGGGGTAGCAGCGGTAGGGTGGATCAGCTGGTGTGCCGCAGGGAGGGTGGTGGCGGCGGGTATGGGGTGAGGGAAAAAGGGGATTAGGGTTAGGGTAGGGGAGGTGGTTTAGGGTTAGGGTTTGGTCCTACCGAGGTTGTAGACTGCTGCTAGCTGGGCCGTTGGGCCTGGCCGGCGGCGGTCTCCTCCGGGGTTATAAAATAGGGTTTTATATTATAATATATTTATTTTGTTTTGTTTAAACCAAAACAGTTACAACTATGTTGTAGACAAAATAAAATATCCGGACAGACCGGGCTTTGATTTGAATAAAGATAGGGGCATTTTAGAAAACAAAGACAGGATTTTAGAGAAATAGTTTTTAGTTTAACAGATGCATGATGCCCTGATGATGCCAAAAGTAGTAAACAATCAAATGATTTTCTAGTAGTAGTTTTACCCGGGGTGCTACACTCCATTATCATCTGTTAGCATAACTCTCGTGTTGATGCACTCATAAGACTTGTGGCCCTTTCCTCCACACTTGTAGCAAACGACTTGACTATCCGTTGTTGTGTTGGAGGAGGATGCCATAGGGGTCTTGGTTTGCTTGGAGGAGCTTGGTGCTTGGTTTGTTGGTTTGGAGGAGGCATTCACGTTTATTTAAGCAAAGTACGACCTTTGCTTCTCATAAGCATTTTCCTTTTGCAAGTGGCACTCGACCTTGGTGGCTTGGTGTGGAAGGTACACTAGAGTCTTGTAAGGTTGGAAATTGACTATTTTCCGTATTGGTTGGCTCAATCCATTGAGGAACTGTGAGATTGTTTGCTCCTCAAGCTCCTTCACATCGGCTCTCATCATAGTCATCTCCATTTCCTTGTAGAACTCTTCAATTGTCTTTGTGACTTGCTTCAAGTTTTGTAGCTTGTCGAAGAGGTCTTGGTGATAGTACTCGGGGAAATCTTGCACACATCATGTTTTTCATCTTGGTCCAAGTGGTAACTGGTGGTTCCTCTAGCTTCTCATGATTGCTTTGATAGTCTTCCCACCAAACATTGGCATAGTCCTTAAACTCAAGAGATGCCATTGCAACTTTCTTCTCTTCAGAAAAGTTGTGGACTCGGAATATCTTGTCGACTTTGAGATCCAATTCAAGATATGCATCGGCATTTTATTCTCCTTTGAACTTGGTCATAACGAACTTGAGCTTTCCAAATTTGCCATCATCACAGTCATGGTGGTTGTTTCGACGATCATGGTGCATACTTGCGTCACTTGGTGGGTGTGGAGGCGGTGGAAGAGGATCTTGATTTACTAGAGGCGATGGTGGAGGATGAGCTTGATGATGCTCGAAGTCCCTTCTTCGTCTTTGCTCGGTATCATTGGCATTCATAGCTTGTCGATGTCGGTGGTGGTGTTGTGCATGTCGATTGTTGCGTCGAGCTTAGCGCGCATCCGCATCATCATCGCTTGTATCCCATGCCGGTGCTTGATTTTGTTAAATAGGAACATGGTTGTCATGAGGAGGATGGCGACACCTATCATTGTGGTTTTCTTCATCATGATGTTCTCGTGAGCGTTGCACTTCAATGATTTCTTGTTGTGGTGGTGGACCATGCTCTTGGCGTTGTTGTTGAGGTTGAGGAGCATTTGGGTCCACCGCTTGAGCATGATGGTGACGAGCTTGTTGGTCCCCATTATGGTGGTGGGGTTCGCCATGGCCAGAGTTGGAACATGAAGACTTGCCATGTCGACTTGAGGAACGCGTGCGGGACGAACTTGACGAGCTTGAGCGATGACGATGTCGGTTGCCAAGGTTGGCAATAGCTTGGTGAAGATCTTGGAATTGAGCGTGATGCTCCGCTTGACGTTGTTGATCACGGTACTCAAATTCTCGAAGTATCATCGAGATGGTTCTCAAGTCGCTCGAATTGAGTGTTGAATTCTTGGCATTGCGCCCATAAGTTATGGCGCGTGGCAAAACCGTCTTGATTATTGAAGTTGCTACCTCCACTAGCTCCTCTTACCCTAGACATTGTGCACAAACACATGTGATAGAGATAGTGATATTGGTGGAATGGTAAGTGCTACCTTGCCTCACCGGAGTCAAAAATTGGAAAGATTGTTCTTGCCGAGAGCAAATCGAATAGCGGGTACACAAGACACACACACACACACAAAGGCCTATGGTGGTAGGTTAGGGAGGTGTATAACAAATGGAACAACCAAACGAAAAGGTTATTGTCAAAAGTGGGTAAAATCCAACAAGACAAAGTCAAAGGAAAAGGTCAAAAAGGGTGACGAGAACTTACGAATATACACACACGGTGGAGATTAATGTGGCTAGCACGACTATGAAAAAGAGCAAAGAACAAAATTTGTCCTAACAAAGACTAAAGCTCGGTGTCGTGCCAACACTTGGAGAGACCGTAGCTCGTTTGCACAAGATTGAGAAGCAACGGATTTTCACGCCTTCCTTTCTGTTGCTCGCACTCTTGCTTAGAAGTTTGGGACTCTCTTTTATATTGGTATCTTTCTCTTCTTCTTTTCCTTAGAGGCCTTCTTTTGTATCTCTTATTCTTTTCTATGCTATGGAGTCAAGTTTGTTATTGTGTCTATACTATGACTATGCAAGAGCAACCACACAATGCTTTGGCAAACCTAAGAGGAGCTACTCTCGATAGGTTAGGTAACACACAAAGGAAGAAGGGGGGTTAACAAGAGTGGTGCAAGTTATACCTTGTGGTGATGCTGGGCTTGCAACCGTTGGTGGAGGGTTGGTTCGAGGTCTATGGTGTCAATGTCGAGCGCGAGGTGTTGTTGTGAAAGCTTTGTTAGATTACAGACACACACACGGAACACAAACATACAAAGGAAATCAGTCAAAAAGGAAAAGGGTTCAAAAAGTTTGTACATGCCGAAGACTCTGGTGTGTGGTGGCCGGAAACTCTAGGGGGCGGAGACTCCAGGGTGCGGTGGGAGGAGACTCTCGGGTCAGAGGAGGCACGGTAACCTCTTGTGTTCGTGAGCGGAAATTCGGTCCTTGAACCCTCAAATCCAGCAAATTTTGACCAAATTGGGCTAGGAAACACAGGGCAAGGGTAGACCAACTCCAAAGACAAGTTTCTATTAGACCAAAACCAAAATCAACTCACCAAAATGAGAGATCGATCCAAAAGCAATTTGGGGCTATATTTTTTGGTATTTTTGAATTTATGTTGGAAATCGGTGAACGAAGTCAAATTCATGGCAACCAAAAGCTGTTGATACCAGTTGATATGGGTCTCCTTGTGGATTTACCCTTAGGGTGGCTCGATCTTCATGGATTTGAGGCGGGGAGTGAGGGAAAACACGATGAACACAATGAACGCAACACAAACACAAGGTAAAGATACAAACGCACGCAAACACAACCCAATTTGATCTGCTCCTGTTGGTTCGAACAACCAATCCAATAGAATCTTCGGCGAGAGACCGTGAGGTAGAATCGCCAAAGGAGGTCTCGGCAAGCGGATGGTAGAATCCAAATCAAAAGAGAGAGTGGCAACCAAGTAGAATCCCAAAGGGGAGAGACCTAGCACTACTAGAATCCTTGACAAGGAGAGACCAAACACTTGAGGAGGGTCTTGACGACTTGGAGACGAACACCAAACTCCAAGGCCTTATACAACTCATAGATTAACTATACAGAGGAGTTCCCATCTAGGGTTAGGCACATGCATTCTTTCATCTTCAACTCTAGGGTTTCAAGGAGGGGATGGGGTCTTATATATAGGCTAGCCCCGATCTAGGGGTAAAATAGGCATAAATAGAAGGTTCTTGGCGTTACATGGGTCAGGCCCACTCAAGACGCGCAGGCCTGTTGGTCTTGTACCAGAGACTCTGGGGTCGAGGGCCGAAGACTCCGGGGTGGCCGGAAACTCCAGTCGGGGCTTCAGTCTTCGGGGTAGTATCCGGGGCGGCATACAGAGACTTCTAGGCGATGGTCCAGAGTCATGTCCGGAGTATTTGGGGCGCCAGGTTGGAGACTCCGGGGTGCATGGCCGGAGACTCCGGGGTCTAGGGGCGGAGACTCCGGTCCTTGTTTAGCAGCTTCTTGCGTATCCTCTTTCAGGCCCCTTGCTTGGGTGTCTTGGCTCCTGGTTCATCCTCGTCGCATCCTCTTGGTATCATGGTCATGGCCCTAGTCATATCATGGCCATTTGTCTCAAGTAGATTTCCATTCACATGATAACCAAAGGAGGGCGAGACATGGAACGAATTCACCTTTGTGAGTTTGGTTGGTGTAGCATGATGTAGACCAATGATGAACCAATAAGACCATGTGTTGGGCTGCATTAAACTATCAAGATGAACCAAGTTTAAAACACAGTGAAATAAAATGTTCCAAAATATATTCTCCCTGTTTCATAAAGTTTTACCAAGTTTTCAAATTCAATTAAAATATATTCAATACTTGTCTTATTGAAGCTCTCTTCGTTAGGAATCAAAATATTCAAACTGTTTTTAAATTGGACTTATGGTTTAAAAGCTACAAAAGTTTTAAGTTCTAAAACTATATCTGTCCTACCGAGAAAGAAAAGTGAGAAAAGTAACACAAATCTATAAAAAAAAATAGTAGGAGAGAGAAAATGAGAAAAGTAACACAAAACTAAAAAAAATATAGTAAGCGAGAGAATGTAGAGAGCATACATACTATATTAAGTGCACGGTATATTGCTGGACTCTATTATAAAGTTGCAGGTAAATAATTTTGGGCTAATATGCGCAGTTTTGGGCGACCAAGATTTACCAAATGTTCAGATAATTAATAATTTATTTTGTACTAAGATTTAGCAGGACTGTTAAGTACTATGCGTTCACGCATCTTCAACCAAGACGAGCGCCTGCACCACCGCGCTCATGCTCGGCCGCCGACTCCTGTCCTCCTCCAAGCAAGACAAGGCAGTCCCAAGCACCACCTTCAGCTGCGCACGGCTACACTCGCCGGCGAGCCTTTCGTCCACGAGATCCTCCACGTCGCCGGATTGCATCTTCTCGCGCACAGACTTGACGACGGCCCTGACATCCGAATCCTGGCCGCCGTCGGCCACCCTGACCCCTCTCACGAGCTCCAGCAGCACCACGCCGAAGCTGTACACGTCGACCTTGTCGCTGACGGCGAGGCTCGACACCCATTCCGGCGCCATGTAGCCCCTCGTCCCCCTGATCCGCCGGGATGGCTTAGCCTCTCGCCGCGTGCGAGAGGCGGACCGGTCCAGCAGCTTGGCGAGCCCGAAGTCGGTGATCTTAGGCTCCAGATCACGGTCCAGCAAGATGTTCTCTGGCTTCATGTCGCAGTGGATGATCCACTGGAGGCACTCGCTGTGCAGGTAGGCCAGACCCCTGGCCACGCCGACGGCGATCCGGAACCGCTGGCTCCACCCGAGGACGTCGTGATCGCCACCGTTGACCTCGGCCGGGAACAGCATGGTGGCGAGCGAGCCCTTCTCGATGAACTCGGAGACAAGGATGCGGTGCTTGCCCTGGGAGCAGCAGCCGATGATCCTCACCAGGTTCATGTGGTAAATCCGGCTGATCACGCTCAGCTCCGCCTCGAACTCCTCTTCGCCGTGGCAGCGACTCACGCTCGTCGCCAGCGCCTTGACGGCCACGACACGGCCGTCATCAAGGATGCCCTTGTACACGACGCTGGACCCGCCGCAGCCGATCACGTCGGCGAAGTTCCCCGTGGCCTTCTTAATCGCCGCGTAACTGTATCGCTGGAAGCTGCTGGTGAGGAGGATGCGCTTGTAGCCTTCGTCCATGGGGTAGACCGGAGAGGAGGACGACCTGAACAGCCCCTTCTTGGAGAAGAGGCAGCAGCCGAGCCCTATCACGATGGCCTCGACGACGAGCAACGCCGACAGGAAACCGTACAGGTATGGCCACACTGGCTTCGCCGGCGCCTCGCCGGCGTGCTCGTGCGAGACGTTGAGGAGGAGTACCTTATCTTGGACGGCAACGGCACATCCGGGGACGTTATCTTCCAGCTTCAGGAGGTCAAGACCGCCGTGTACGTGGGCTTGCCATTGGTGGACGTGGAACTCCGGCACGACGAAGTCGGCCGGGACCTTGATGTACACCGTCCCCGGCAAGCCGGGGAACGTCATGCCGTTGAAGAGGACGCTCTTGAGGTAGCACTCCATGTTCTGTTTGTGCTGGAACGCCACGCACGCGCAGCTGGCCCGGCAGATCCCGGCGCACGCGTGGAGCGGCATGATCTGGCCGTCGTTGAGGTCGTAGCCCCAGAAGTCGCTGTGCGGCAGCGCCATGAGCTTCGTCGGCGCCCCGCAGTCGTGCTGCCGGAACGTCGGGACGCACCCTCTGCTCCAGTCTCGGGGGTCGGCACGCTCGTGCCCTGGCGCGCAGGCGCAGGACGGCACAGGCGCGTAGAGGCACACCGCGTTGGCGCCGCAGACACCGTGGATGATACATGGGTGGCCGAACGCCATCCACGACACGGCCCACTTCCCGGTCGCCGCGTCCAGGCTGTAGGCCCTGAGGTTACCGTCGGCGTCCAGCGTCAGCCTCCTCCTCACGGCAGCGGCGCCGAAGTCGGCGGCCTGGAAGTGGGCGTTGTCGCTGGAGAAGAACTCTCCGAGCGCGTCCATGGCGGCCTCGCGGGAGAAGTTGTAGATCCTGCGGTTGTTGGTGACGTAGTTGTTGTAGGGATTGGGCCAGTAGATGCTGGAGAAGTTTCCGTTGTCGTAGAAGAGGGAGAGCATGGCGTAGTCGCTGAACCCGAGGCTGTAGTAGCCGGACGCGAGCAGCCGCCCGTCGCTGCCGACGTGGGCGGTCGACACGAGGTGCGTTGCGGCCGTGAGCCGCTGCGTCGGGAGCAGCGTGTCCGTCGGGAAGTCGAAGCTCTGCCACAGCGTCTTCCCGCGGGCGTCCTCCACGACGAGGTTGCCGGTGTCTCGGAGCCGGACGCGCGAGGCCGCCGGAGCGCCGGCCGAGCTGGAGTTCCAAGCCGGCGCGCCGTCGTAGTCGGTGAGGACGAGCGCGCCCCTGCGCTTGTCGAGCGTGAGGCGGGAGCCCTTGCTGTGGACGGGGCGCGCGCGGTCGGCGGTCCAGACGACGGTGCGTCCCTTGGCGCGCGCAAACCAGACGGAGAAGGTGAAGACGGTCGGGGACGCGCGGTAGAAGCCGCAGGCAAACGTGCCATCCGGCGAGCGCAGGACGTCGGTGGCGTAGTCCTCGACGGCGATGGAGGCGCCGCGGGGGAGACTGTCGCGCGCTGCTGCGGCAGCGAGCAAGAAGTTGAAACCCACAGTGATCAGGAGCACTAGGATGAAGGATCGTCCCATCGTGGTATGGTATCACCTGGTGAGTTAGACAGGACAGTGTATATTACTACTGTTCATATGCAGTACTCAGGTCAAGTCAACAGCTTCATCTAAGCATGTGACCCAAGATGATGAGATGGAATTTCTTGGTAATCAAGCATCCTAATAAACTGTACTCTGTGAACTGATTATTGTATCTGCATCGAGGAGAGTTTAGTTGCTTGGTTGTTTGAATCTGAACTCTGTGAACTCTGAAGCTTGATTGAGCCTAAAGAAAGCTCACTGAGAAAAGATAGGCTTTTCACACCACTTGTCTGTCAGATTAGCAAAAGTTAATTTGGGTCAACTCTTGGTTTGCTGATCTGTACCGTTGACTCCGTAGACAAATGATTCTAGATACTGTAGTAACTCTATACAATATATACACGTGGTCGAGGTGCCTTGCAGGATCTGCGCATCAGCCAATGGAAAACCAACATGTAGTTTCAAGACTCTTGAGACAACTTGCGAAACCGCAGTGAGTCAATGGATCATCGTCATTAGCAAATACAGTGCGGAGTAGCATACATACAGGTATAGGTACATTACGCAATCAGTTGACCAACAACGAAAATACTGTAATGCTAGCCACCAAGCATCTTGCTTAAGTATCTACGTAGTAAATGAATTGCATCGCAGTAACAATGTCACTAGCTTGCCAGCTTGCGCTCTACACAACCCCGAGGCATATATTTGCTTCTTTTCTTTTCTTTTCTTTTCTTTCTCTGTGGATTATGACTTCTTTTACTTTGTGTGTGCGTGTGCATGCAAGTATTCCTACTTTGTGTGTGCATCTGTTTCTGTTCTAACAAAGATTCTACGCTTACTGTGTAGTCACGCTCTTGGCCAGATTCCTTGGTTGGTCAACGTCGAATCCACGAAGAACAGTAAGATCGTACGCGAGCAGCTGCATCAAGAAAATTAAAACAACTCATCGTTAAAAAAAATAGCACGAAGTGCAATAGAGGTTTTACACTTTTACTAGAGATGCAAGTGTGATCCCACCTAAATCCCACTTATAGTTCACTTTGTCATTTTCTAGTTAAAATTTTATAAGTGGGGTTTAGGTGGGATCCCACTTGACACCTTAGGTTTTAGGATATTATAAGTACTGAACAAACAAATCCGTCGCAAACCTGTAACGGAATTATGTTGATCACTGGCTGGAGACAGTCGGCGACCTCTGGAACTTGAATCGTTCTGCAGGATCCACTAGGACCTACAGCAGATATGTCCCCCTCGGAGCACATTACAATCAGACGCCCCTTGCGAGAAAGGAGCTGCTGAATCACTGACTTCTGCTTGCTGCAAGAGGAGAATGAGAAGGAAAAAACATTATCAGATGGCCAAAAACATTCCGTAGGACGCAAAGCGCTTACCTAAAGCACGCGTCGCGTGTTGCGATGACGATGATAGGAAGGTTTTCATCCACCAGTGCTAGTGGCCCGTGTTTCATCTCACCAGCAAGCATGCCTTCGCTGTGCATCAGTGCAACCTCCTTAACTTTGAGAGCACCCTCTAAGGCAGTGGCATAGTTAAAACCTCGTCCAAACACAAGGAGTGACTCCGAGTCGACCAGCGAAGACGCGAGTTCCTTCATTTCAGAATCAAGCTTCAGAACTTCACTGGCATGGCCTGCATCGTAAAATGATATACGCAGTGTTTCAAATCGTGTCCGAGAAAAAGCAATTTGGTTGACTACATGGTACAATGCAACATACTTGGAAGACTTGAAAGACCAGTGATGATAGATTCCCTTCTAGCTTGAGTGGATAACTGATCAGATCCAATAGCCAAGGCCATCATTGCCATGACTACTATTTGACTTGTATAAGCCTGCAAGATTGCCAGGTATTGTTAAGGTGGCTATAATTAGGTAAGGCACTACAAGATGTCCTGGAACCTACCTTGGTGCTGGCAACACCGATCTCACAACCAGCATTGATATGAATTCCACAATGTGTTCTTCTTGAAAGCGTGCTTCCGACGGTATTTGTTACGCCAACACAAAGTGCGCCATTTGCTACTGCATATTCAAGAGCTACGAGGGTATCTGCTGTTTCCCCTGACTGGCTCACAAAAACTGCAGTGTCCTCTCTGTAGATGGGGCCTTGTCTGTCCAGCAAGTCACTTGCAACCTCCATAGTAACAGGAATACCTGTGGTGGAAAGGTTAAATTTAAAAGACCACCAGCTAAATACTTATTGCACTGATGATATCAAACTTTCCAAGATCATGACAGTACAACTGGACAGCCTGATTCAACTTACCAGTAAGTTCTTCCACCAAAGGTCGTGCAGCTAAGGCTGCATTATAACTAGTACCACACCCAATAAAGATTACTCTTCTACTCCGTCTAATTGTTTTGAGGTGTTCCTTCAGCCCACCTAAAATAACTCCACTATTTTTCAGTCTACCCCTCATCGTTGTTGTGAGTGAATGCGGCTGCTCATGGATTTCTTTTTGCATGAAGTGGTCATAGCTTCCTTTCTTTATTTGCTCAACTTCCATTTCAAGAACAGACAATGCTCGTTGCACAGATGCTGGCTTCTCTTTTTCCCGGTCAAACTTAAGGATAGACACACTACCATCCTGCAGCGTACACATTCTTGAAACTTGGGTAATATGTCAAGTATAAGGCTTGTGGAAGAAACAAAAGAATTGCTGCACCTGGTGAGTTTGGTCATCCCCTTTTCAGTCAATGGAAAGAAGCGCGGTAAGAAAATACGACAGACTAAGGTAGCGCGTTATATTTCTCAGATGTCATGGTAGCAGGTAAGTAAAGAACTGATGAAGATTTGATAAATTGAGGTCCAGAAGAGAAGGATGATCTAAAACCATGCCGATTAAAATATAGAGTGGGGGAAAATAAACAGGAAACACGGGCTGACTAACAATGAAGCACGTATCTAAAGAAAGAGTACCTTAATATGAATAATTTCATTGTCTTCAATAGCTAAATAGTTTTTGGTATGCTCTACAATAGCACATAAATCACTTGAGAAGAAAAATTCTCTGGGGTTTCCATTTGCTGTCAGGGATTTGGCATTGTTGAATGACTTCCCACTGTTTTGACCACTTACTTCCTGATAGTACAGAGATGATAGTCATTATTTGTATAACATAAGAAGTTAAGCACAGTAGCAGGGGATGATGGGATCTACAAGACTGCAATAACCAATTACGGAAATGCACAACATTGCTAAAATAATTACATAGGAAAGTTAATAGTATGGTGTAACAAAACTCTCTAAAAGATCAATCTGCTTACTCTGCTACCAGTTACCAATCTACAACAGTCTAACATGCCTGAAATACTGAACCATGTGAACCAAAATAGTTACTACGTTGAGTATTTGACTGCAGACCTTGTCATGAGTTCAAGGGAAAAAACTCGTAAAAATCATGAAAAATAAAATTGTACACTGCATCAGTGCTGACCATTTCTACTCAGCAGGAGCGACAAGCATGGTACGATAAAAGTACACAAAATGCAGGTAACTTCACATGATATGAAAGGCTTATTAACTTTTAACATTACTCATGCACAAAACAAATAACCAGTTTCAGAATAAACAGAGTGGAAACATAAATCTTAAAACTAGAAATTTAAAATTAATTTTGTGCTGAGAATTCAACAATATGTTTTCTTGAGTTAAATATATCTAATAGCTAGAAAGAAAGATACAAGGATGTTATTTTCTTACATTAACACCAAGAATCAGTGTGCTGCCTCGTTTGCATGCGATCAGCTCATTGGGATAGTGTGGACTCTTAAAGATAAGTGCATAGGCTCCTTCAAGCTGCCTCATGACTTCCATAACAACTTGGCTAAATGTCATATCTCCTGAGAAAATAAACAAAATGTCAAACTGCCTTATAACTAACTATTACAGATTCGTTCATTCAGTAATTATTTATTTTCTAATGCTATCATGAGTGCTCTTGCATTAAAGTATTTTTCAGAGTAATGTATTGCCAAATAAGTTTTTTGGTGACCGGCGGCTGTATTAATCATTGCCTACTCTGGTTCCTAGGTTGTAGATATTGTTTTAGCCGTAGTATACTGCTCCAAAGAAATGGCTTAACAGAAACTAGAAAAGAAATGGAGCACATAAATATTAAACGATCTATCTTGTCAGATTTTGCTAGGACAACATTATTAGATCATATATAACATAGTACCTTCTCCATCACGAGCCTTGTCAAAAACGAACTTTGCTAGCTTAGGGATGACTTCTGTGTCAGTATCAGACTCAAAGGTAAACCCGTGCCGAATCAATGTCTCTTTCAGAACCTGAAAACATACCACTATCAATAGAAATATCATGTATTATCATATGATTCCACATTGGTTCGAGATGGTGTCAGGCAATTTCGCATCATGCTAAAAAAACTTCCATATCGTTGAGTCACTGATCTTTGATAAACAAATCTAGAACTTTGAAGATAACAAGGAACAAATAGTGTACAAGAGAATTTTATATGCAATATCACAAGAACAGAGTAAGCAGACCTCATAGTTTGTGATAATGCCATTGTGGACGACCAAGAACTCATCACCAGCACCAGAGGATTGGGGGTGACTGTTCTTTGGGGCAGGCACGCCGTGTGTGGCCCACCTGGTGTGGGCGATTCCAGCGTGAACAGAAAATGTGGCATCCAGGTTCACATCCTTCTCATCAACCTCTAGAAATCACACAGAAACAACTTATGACAAAAGCTTAGAGTAATTCAGTAAGTTTTGGCTTCCATTTAAAATTTTACCAACAGAGGCATGGAACTTGCAACCAGTGATTTTTTGGGAAATCATGAAGCACTGAATTTTAAGTGTCGAATTGCATAATGATTTGACAAGCGGCATGACTTGATAAATGATAAAGCTCCCCAATAAAGCTCTATGGCCCAAATGGGTTAATCTCATTTGGGGCTACATGATGATGATCTAATCTCAAACTCCAGATTTAGTACTCCATGGAATCTGCAATTGTGTATTTTTTTCCAAAATTTGATTAGGAACCCAGTCCAAACAGACGTCTGAAAATCCTGCCTCTGGCCGGGTAACAACCTAAATTGAAACTAACTGCAGCAGGGGTAGAACTGGACGGTACGGTACCCACCGGAGTAGACGGATCGCACGAGGTTCTCGATTTTTCCCTCCTGGCGGAACACGATCGGAGGCGGCCCCGTGTACGCCGCCGCGGAACCAGTCGGCGGGAGGTCCGCGTCGAGGGCTATGCCGGAGGAGTCGTAGCCGCGGTACTCGAGGCGGCGGAGGCCGTTGAGGAGGACCTCGAGGACGTACCGCCGCTCCCGCGGCACACAGTAGTTGAGGTACGCGAAGATCCCGCACATCGCGGGCGGCGGGACCTTCTACAGCTCTCTGGAATGCCGCGTGCTTGCGCGGGCAAGGCGACGGCCGAGGCGGAGGACGAAAGGCGGGCGGCGTATTTTCGGGGTACGTCTTGTCTCTCCGGTCGGATACGAGAAAATTGCATGTAACACCATGCTTTGGTGTCAAAGTTGCACAAAACACAGAAATAAAATATTTATTAAGCTAGCCCGGTTTATTGTCTAATTACTTGCATCTAGCCCAAATCAAGTATATAGTACTTTAATCTTTACTATTAAATAGGAGTTGGTGGCTCACTTTGAGGTCAAACATTGGAAGCATCCAAGCCGTATGATTTACATCCGACGATAATACAAGTTTTCCTAATACTTTGGCTTAGTTATTTACAGTTCACTGCCACCGATAACTGAAAATTAAGAGGAAGCAATGGCCGTGACCCATCATCCCCGACCATCTCCCATTGGACCCTAGCACAGGAACCCGCATCGAAGCTCAAAAAAAAAGGAACCCGCATCGCCGCCCCTCCCATCTCGCCCCCTCCCGCCGCCACTAACAGCAAAAGCACCTCCAAGGCGGACGCCCTCTTCCGGAGCGCCTCGTCGGGGCCGCGCGCAGGGCAAGGAGGCGATAGCAGTCGATGCGCAGAGGAGGGATGAGGCCGGAGCACCGGGCGACCGATCTGCCAGCGCGGCGTATTTCGCCGGCGGGAAGAGCCGGGCGAACGATCTGCCGGTGCGGCGTCTTTGCCGGCGGGCGGAGCTGGGCAAGCGGGAGCCAGGTGGATTCTGGGCAAGCGATCGAGCAAATACCGGGCGGTGGAGCTTGGTGGGGCTGCAGCGGGCACATGCCAGCGAGTGAGATGAGAGGGAGGTGAGGCATGTGATGTCATAGTGGAATCGGGCGGTGTGGTCAGCTAGCGCCAATGGAAACCTAGCTGCACGATTCCTAATGCAGAGAAAGCTTCAGATCAAGACTTGGTACCACACATCCAATGACGGTAAGGTTCCTAACTCCGCTTCTATCTATTGGCTACAAAGACACATTTAGGATATATAAATTTAAGGAGTATATATGGTTCAGTAGAAGGAGGATGTAACATATAGCTACCAGAATGTTCAGAGATTTAATTTTTCTGTCAATCTGTCAGATCCTCTTCTTTGTCATGGATTTTGATGCTTGGCAGATTTAGATTGCCGCACAAAAGATAGATGAATAAGAAGAAAACACGAACACCAAGGGAGGGAGACTTGTGTTATATTTTCGTACGCTATCATTTCAAGTAAATCTTAATTTAGAACACCTCTTAGTGCTTGATTTTATCAACCTGTTACAGAGAGTTGATTTATAAAAAAATCCAATTGTTAAAGTGTAAGAGACCTTTTTTGCCAGTAATGTATGTTTGTTGTTGATTTTGCTCAGCTGTATAGAGTTATCGATTTGGGTTAAATGACCAAATGAGTGTATTGTTGTGGCTTCTGAATTTTTTTCATCATGCTGCAGATAGAATTGGTTATATCCAGATATAACCAATTGTCGTGTATCATGATATAACCAATTTGTGCAGTTGCTATACTGAATTTTTTTCATCATGCTGCAGATAGAATTGGTTATACACGTAAAGAACATATGTGATTATGCAGATAGATTTGGGTTACATGATGGAGGATGAAACGAAGTGTGTGCTCTGTATTCACCAAAAAATAGTTGATGTTGCTCGAGCGCAAATACTAACTTGCATGGTAAATTGTTCGAAAAGGTGATGTATTTGGTTCATTTTATTCATACTCTGCGTAATTTATTTTTTCTCTATATCTGCATTGGTTCTCAAAACAAGAGCAAGCAAATTCCATTCCACATGTTGGTGCATTTCGCTCCCTACAGTTCAAGTCAGTTGAGTTTGCCTCTTCCCAATAAGCGTCAGTAGAAACACAAGTGGCACTAGCATATAAAATTTTACTTTGCTTAGGGATGGAAATCTGAAACCTCATGTCATGTGATCAAATTAGCTTATGCATAAACCAGATTACTATTGGTAACTATTTCTGTTTGAAATTTAAATATTTAAAGCGATAAAAAGGTAAAAATTGGCTTCATCATTCGGATAGTCCATAGTCAGCTAGGAGGTTGCAGCAAACGCGTGTATGTGGTTGGGGGGGGGGGGGGGGGGGACACAGAGAGAACTCCTGACCAGCAGAGGACGAGGGCGACGAGGAACAACTTACCATCGCCTACATCTAGGTTGATGGCTGGCTCGAGGAGCGACAGAGGAAGGGGATAGAGGTGTCAGCAATGGAGGTGCATGCCCAGCTTCGCCCTCATGTTTGTAGACATTAAAGACCTTGTTAGTGAAAGATGCGTGTGGGAGAGACACCATGGAGTTTCAGTCAAATGAGCCACAGTTGAAGTGGCGTTTATTGGTCATGGTCTATCGAAAGTGAAGGGACGTGGTTCAGGAAAGTGACCATGACTTCAGGTTTGTGCCAATGTTGTACTATAGTTAAATTTGTACAACGCAAATCACCATGGGGCAACGTGCATAGCACAAAATAAATGAGAGAAGTTTAAGGAAGGGAAAAGTAAATTAGGTCTTCATTCCATTCTGATTTTATTACCCATACACTGCATTTGTTTTAAGAATGGTGTCGAAGAATAAGGAGAGACAAACAATGTCATTTCACTATGTGTATCCACTATTTGTAAATAAGACACTAGATATGTGATCATCTCTCATGGTGGGAGAGAACTGTTTCATTTGCAAATAATACAATACACAATCATCTCTTATGACACCCAGTGATCATTTTTATAGAATCGGTAAAGTTAAGAAAATAAAATTCAGATAGGTAGATTGGTTACATGCCCATATGAACGGGCTGGAGATGCAAGCCAGGGGTGGACGCTTGGTTCTCTTTCTTATTTCTGAAATTGGATACAATGATTACTTAAGTTCTTGGATTGAAAATTTCATCATGGATCTTGGATAGTAATTATCGACCCAATAAATAAAAGAGCACTCGGAGAGAATAAAAATCAGATAACCTCTAATCAATTTTATAAAGTTGTTTCCATATATTGTTAATGGATCTAATCTATTTAGGCATCGTGCAGATTGAAAAGGCAGAATTTTCAAAGACAAAAGAGGCTTTAGACTTCAGTTGGATTCTTCATGAAAATGGCTGTGTTTTGGGCTCCAGTTAACTCAGTGTTCCGAACATAGCGTCACAAAGCAGCCATCGATAAGGTCTCAGCTTAGCGGCCGGACGGTGGTAGCCAACCCAGACTTCTGCAGTTCTGAGCACATCACAAGAGGTAATCTTCCGTACGGTTTAGCTTGATTTGATATGTTTGTACTCCTAAATTTACCGGCCTCTCCCATTTAATAGTACAGATTTCTATGGTGATTTGATGCCATCAATTAACAATGCTTGCTGTGTTACACGAATGGGTTGTCTTCAAGTTGACACATGCTTTGCTATATGGATGATCCTACTATATAGCCTAGATCTCTGGCAGTATTTAATTAGCCAAACTCTTGTGATGGTTTTCTGAAAGCCTTAAAATGCAGTATACTTGTGACAGGCTGACAGCTCGTAGTAAATTTTCAGCCATTTGGATATACATAGATCTACGTTACGGTCTTTTTGTTTTAGCGTATTTGTTCTTTTCAGGATTCTACCACTTCTCAAGTTTTATTATCAGAATTTTTAGTACCAGACTCAGTTGAAGCTTACATCCGTTTCGCAAGAGTGTTGCCACTAAACCATCACAGTTTTTGTTTTGTCCCTTGTATTGTCCACTTTCAGTCAAGTGTTGAATGGCTCGTTGGAGGTTGGTTGCCCTCATAATGCCTGAATGATCTACGAGACTAGAAAAGCTGTATGATCCCATGTCTAAGTCCAAGTTTCAGTAGATGAATGAATTTGTAGCGATGTCGCTAAAAGATATATTTTAATAATACTGCACTATAAACCCTCCTTCCAGTTTTATGTATTGACATGGAATTTAGGAAAAATTTATGTCAGACTAAATCTTATTATGATTTTAAAATATTATTCTGTTAACTGATCTTTCCATGTAATTAAGAAAAAATGCACAAGGAGGGCGAAGCGCAGATCGTCGTGGAGCTGAACTCGAGGTCGTTGCCTAAATGTCATCCATGTCCTTTGTTTTCTTCAAGTTTCTTATCAGCACTTTGCTCGTCTTGAGATTAGAGCCTGCATCACCACAATGACAAGATGACAGGATGCCAGTGAGAACTAGCTGGTCCAAGTTGTGTCAGCCTGAATGCCAGTCAGTTCTAGCGAATGGAATCTTGAATGCAGCGGAGGTTGCTCAATTGATCCTGGTTTCTTGACTTTCTACTTTTATTCATGCGTTTCTCTCCCAATTCGCATATTCCCCTTACATTATTGCTTTTTTTTCTCCTCAATGAAGTGGTATTGCTGCTTCAAAACTCAAGAAAAGAATGCTGGTGAGAAGCTGCATTGAGTTCTGGTGAAGGTGTTCTTCGGTCTCACTACACATTTCTGTTGGATGCACAAGCAAATATTGAAGCGGCATCTTTAGCAAACATCTATGTTTCTTTTCCAATCCCCACACATGGTGCGAAAGACAGACGGGGCATGGCGAGAGTGGCATCACAAACCTCCATGGTAGCCTTCCGTGCAGTCACTACCAAGGCCACCAGAGGCATGCCCGCCGCCTCGACATGAAGGAGCGCCATCTTCTCTCGCATTCCTCGAATGAAGTGGACGGAAGATCATCCCTACTGATGTGTGATTTATGTATATGTTTACTATTTTATAATCAATATGTGCGATGTTAGTTTTCTTTTCTACTGGAGTTCAATGTCATGTGCGTCTGGACTGATTGGAGACTACATATGAGAGGCCTGAACTTGACCTGGAGTTGTGCCAATTAAGAGAGAAGAAATTGCATGCTCCGACCTTCTACTAAATGCTCAGAGTCACAGATAACAATGGCATGTGCCAAATGCTAATTCAATTAATTTATTCCACTGTCTCAAATTAGGACGTGTATAGTTTTTGGTCAAAGTCAATAAATTTTAAGTTTGACCAACTATATAAAGAAAATTATCAACATCTATGATATCAAATGCACACCATATAAAGATATATTTCATAATTGTTCTAATAGTACTGATTGAGGTTATAAATATCAACACATTTTTCTATATAGTTGTTCAATGTTTGAATTTTTTTACTTTGACCAAAAAACTATATGCATCCAATTTTGAGATAGGGGGAGTGAGCATCCAAGCTAGGAATTAACTTGTCTGTACGAGCATCCGATATAGGAATTAACTTGTCTGTGAGCCTAGGACATGTAAGAAAACATGAAATGCATGCATGGTCCCCTTTTGATTATTTATTTATAGAAGATTTGAGTTATCATGAACATTCAATGGCTACTTTCTATTTGAACTTACATTCGATTTTTTTTTAAGATTAGGTTCTTGCTGCATTGCACACACTAATTTTTGCGTCGGTTGTGCATTTGAATTGTTCGTTTGTCAGTAATTAATTACTATGTTATCCGAGCTTGGTGACGATATTAATAAAATCGACCGTAGCAACACACGGGCATTCAACTAGTAGTATATCTAACATGTGGGTATGTATTTCTATATTATATACCATAATTTTATGTAAATTAAAAAATAGACATCATAGTGGTAGAAAATACGAGAGCATTAATTTGACGGATGAGTTCCCAGAGAGCTCTTTTTAAAAATTAAAAAAAAATTATTTTTTAGTTTTGAAAAATTCATTCAAACAGAATATCAGAACGACAGATCTCGGAGCATGACAATATAACTTTTCAATCTTCTATAATTTATCCAAAAAAAATTGACGAGCCTAAAATACAAGGTACTTCATATTAAAAATTTACATGCTTGTAACACGCATATTTGACCACATCAAGATTATTTTTCTAAAATTTTTACATAGTTGTCGATCATTTTTTATGTACGCCTAAGCATAGACGCTACACTAGTGGTATCAGGCTGAGTTTGATTACAACGTTAGATACGTTAGACCGAGCTTTGTTCGCCAGAAGATATAAATACAGAAATATTGGCCCACACGAGTGATATACGGGATAATAATACAGACATACACATTAGGCGCGTTTTAAGGAACTATAAAAGCATCTCCTCTCGCCTACCCAGTAGGCCGATCCGGATACCGAAATTACGTCTGGACGCTGAAAATCGGTCAGTCGCGTACCCAGGCACCTCTTTTCGTCCGGATTTGGGCCAACTCTGGTCCGGACTATCCAGGCCAAACCCAGGATCCCGGGTGAAAGAATACGGATGTCGCCTAGAGGGGGGTGAATAGGCGATTAAAACTTTTCCTAGAGTGGCTCAACAAAAGCGGAATAAAACTAGTGTTTACTTTGTTAAGCACAACCTAGAACAACTAAGGTTCACTTATGTGCACCAACAACTTATGCTAAGCAATACAAGCAACAAAGTGATAGCAAGATATATATTACTCCAAGCACGAAGGCTATCACAATGTAAAGTGCATAAGTAAAGAGCTCGGGTATAGAGATAACCGAGGCACACGGGGACACCGATATTTTACCGAGTTTCTCCCAACATGGAGTACGTCTCGTTTGGAGAGGGGATGGTATCAAACCACCAACGCCACAAAAGGCCTCCCTTATTCTCCGGTGAATCTCACCCCAACGGGATCGATCCACGCTTCCACTATCGGTGCACTTGTCGGTGGCAACCGGAACCTCTCACAAGGTTGGGGCACTTCTCAACAACTTAATTGGAGGCTCCCAACAAACGCCACCAAGGCCACAACGCCACAAAGGCCACAAAACCGTCTAGGATTCCAAGAACCCAAGAGGGACAAGCTCCAATGAGTAACTCAAACCAAATCCTCCGAGGAGAACACAAACCGATACACCAAATGCAAATGGCAAGAACACCACAAAGGTGTTCAAATCCTTCTCTCCCAAATTCCACCAAAGCTACAAAAGCTTATGGGGAATAAGAGAGGAAGAACAATGGAGGAAATCCACAAAAGACTCCAAGATCTAGATCCCAATATGTTCCCCTCACTTAGAGGAGAGATTGATTGGTGGGATTGTAGATCTAGATCTCCTCTTTCAAATCCCTCAAGAATATGCAAGAATCATCGGAGGGATTGAGAGAAAGCAAGCTCAAGAAGGTCAACAATGCAGGGGAAAACTTGCAAGAAAGGTTAAGGAACCATTAGGGAAGAAGGCCCCTTATATAGGTCCCTCCAAAATCCAACCGTTGTAGCCCAAAAACGCGATTCTCGGTACTATCGGACTTTTTCCCGATACTACCGGACTTTCCCGGCACTACCGGACATTTCCTGGGGTTCCTGGGGCTCCAAACACATTTTTTCTCTGCGCTCCCCGGTACCCAAATGCGGTACTACCGGATCCTGGTCCGGTACTACTGGTCATCACAGAACGAAAACAGCCATAACTTTTGCATCCGGACTCCGATTTCGATGATCTTGGGCTCGTTTCGAAGAGGACAACAACCTCTACAAGATCATGCAAAGAAACATCATAGTCCAGCAAGGGAGGATAGATCCAAATGATGAAGTAAAAAACCTTCTGCCGCGCTAGGTACTAAAATGCGGTACTACCGCTTTTTGGTACCTAGCCCGGCAGTGGCTTTTGGAAACTTGTCAAAAACCTTCTGCCGTGCTAGGTACTAAAATGCGGTACTACCGCATTTTGGTACCTAGGAGGGCAGTGGCATTTTTCAACTTGCCAAAACCTACTGCCGCGCCAGGTACTAAAATGCGGTACTACCGCATTTTGGTACCTAGAAAAATTCAAACCTCTATAACTTTTGATTGGTAACTCCGATCGACCCGATTCCAATTGCGTTGGAAAAAGGACGACATGGGCTCCCCTATGAAAGGTGAAAATATTGGTTATCACTAAGTGAGAATGTATCATGTATAATAATGTGAAATACCTCACTTGGTGAGAAATCGAAAAGCTGCCAAGATCAAAATCGCAACAAGATACAAACGGAAGATCCGATTTTGATGAACAAGAGCTTGTTATGGAGATTACCACAAGCTCTATATCCTCACATGTATAAGACCAAATAACAACCAAATATGATGGTGCAAATATGTAAAGGTTTGACCTCTCTCCGAACAAAGTGAACGAGTTACTCATTCGAGATCCCCTCTTGATAGTATGGTTGTCTATCCTAAACCCGGTCTCCCACACACAACATGAGACCGGCAAAAGGGAAAACCTATCAAGATTATACCTTTGCCTTGAGCATTCCACTTGAGCTCGATGTAGACGATCTTGCCCTTCTCAAGATGGAACGCCTTTCTTGATTCCTCATCATCGATCCATGATCACCGAGGATGGCAAGCATTAAACATGAGATATTCTATAGATGGAGCATTTTGAGCTTGCACATCACATCTTCTTCTACATATCATCGACCTTGAAGCAAACACATGCTCCAAGCGATGCCAATGGACAAATCCTACAAGTATAACTTAATACACATATTAGTCCATAAAGGTTGTCATTAATTACCAAAACCACACATGGGGGCCCACATGTTCTTTCAATCTCCCCCATTTTGGTAATTGATGACAATCCCTTTAAGAGGGTTTATATAAGGAAATTTAATGAACAAACTGGTAACACCAATATCAAATACTACATAAGTATGTGATATTGGTACTACCACCATATATAGAGCAAACTCCCCCACAATCTATGCATGTGTGATGAACTCGAATTTCATTGCATATATTGCCAATCATTATCATTGGTGGAGTTTCCTCTATATACCACATGCTAAGCAACAACAAAGATGCAAGAGCATGAAAGGCAAATGCTTAAGAACAAACTCAAGGCATAAACCATTTCCCTTAAACCCTCTAAAACTTCTCCCCCATTGGCATCGATTGCCGAAATGGGTGACAAGTTCTAGAAGGACAATATAGTGATAAATCCTCCAAAGGTGTGCATTCGCACATATCCAATGATGAATACTTGGGAGGAAGTAGAACTATATTGAGGACCCAAAGATTGCCAAAAGAAATAAAAAGAAGGGGCATCAACAAATGATGCAAGCAATTACAAGGTCCGACAAACCAATTTGAAAACAACAAATGACTCCAAATGAAAACTACAAGATATTATGATATGAGAAAAAGAGTGTTTTAAATAACAAATAGAGAAGCTCCCCAAGATTTGTGCACAATTCAAAATAAATGCATTAGAATACATATTGCACAAATATGGAATCCTTGCTCCCCATAAGCATTTCAAGCACAACAAATGAGAGATCAAATAAATGCTTAAATAAAATAGAGAAGCTCCCCAAGATTTGTGTGCACTTTAGAATCGTTGTATTTAAATACAAAAATGCACAAATATGGAATCCTCACTTTCCCATAAACATTTAAGACGCAATAAATGAGAAAAAAAGATAAATGAGCATTATTAAATGAATTAGATGAGCTCCCCAAGGATAATGCACCAATTATGATAATTGCATTTGGGAACAAGGTGCATAATCATGGAATCCTCACTCATCCAAGTTCATTTAACAATACAAGGCATGAGAGAACAAATATGAGTGCCCAAAGATGCAACAAGAGGAACAAGCACTCATAGGCAATTAAATTTGGAAACCACCGAAGAATCAAAAAAAAATAGAAAGGTGGTCTCCAAGGATTAAAAATCAACTAAAATTATCTCCTCATATGTGTATATGTCTCTAAATGGAAAACATCACAAAGACATATGCCAAAAAAGAAATATGCACACATAAAGAAGATTATACAAGAAAGTACATGAAAAGCAAAAATGAAGTCATAACATATATCAATAAGATTTTTGCTTCAAAGCATGGCCAAAGGCTAACATATGTATTATTGTACATTAATGGACTTCAAGCACCAACACACTACATATATTACAACTTTCACCAAGGGAAGAGGAGAAAGTTGGAATATATGGAGAAAGGCAACAAGTATCACAAGAAAATTTAACTAGCAAAATCTCACTATTGCACATGAGAGAAGTTGAGGAAAAGATAGGCAATAAAATTGCTAGATTGACATATTTGGGATTGATGGATCATATGCATGATTTAGTATAGTCCCAATTATATGCACTCATCTCAACTTATACACATTACAATAGAGAGTTCTCTTAATACCATGGCTCGAGATACAACAATAATACAATAAAAAAAATCATGCCAAGATGCAACCTCCAAAAGGTTGGAAGTAAGATAAATATGCATGAGCAAGAGATACTTGTTACCGAGATATAATTGGTAGGATGTAGAGGATATGAATTCATTGATCATCCTATAGCTTGCCTCCAATTTTCATTAATGCACCACTTCTTCAAGATTTGAGAGACAAGCATCCAATATATCTCCAATGTACCTAAAACACATTTAAGTACACAATGGTCCCCACACTTATTGGGTCCAAAGTAGTTAGTGCAACTACAATACATAGGAGAGACTCCACATAAACATGTGCATATTGATATGAAATTGAATTTCATGCACAACTTAGCCGATGGGATTTGGTGGAGTTTCCCTTATATATTGGATCAAATAAAGCAAGCATGCCATAATATAAACATATAGTAAATATGCATGCATAAAGCTTTCAAGAACCAAAAGGAGATACAATTTGAACAAAAACACCAAGTAAATCAAGATTGCACACACAAGAGTGTGACATGACAAATGATGTCCAAATTGTATCAAAGAACCAATTCAACACATGAAAGATCACAAGTTCAACAAATGAACTAGGCTAAAACCAAAAGAGCAAAAGATAGATAGAAATAAAAATGCTCAAGGATTTATCTCATTCTAAAATGGTCAAATCATGAAACAAGGAATGAGACAAAACCAACTCCCAAAAAGAGCAAGGTTCCAATAAGAAACCAAACTCCCCAAACTTCTCATGATGGCACAAAGTACCAAAACGAAAAGATTGAGGTTCCAAGCACAAAAAACCCGATATGGATGAAAACAAAGAAGCATAAATATGAGCGTTCTAAATAATATAGGATATCTCCCCCATGGATAGTGCATTATGTAGGATTTTCCTTTTGAATGCAAAATGCACACAAATGAGATCATCACTACTACCTACATTAAATAAAACACAAGAGGATACCAATAAAATAAGAAGATCCAAAAAGTAGCAAGGAATACATGGGAGCACACAAAACATTTACTTGGCCAAAGATAGGACAATATTAAGCAAAGGCCAAAGTGAATATGATCAACAAATTCTACCATAAATTACTCATTGTCCAAGGACAAGAAATATTGGGAATAATTTTCCCAAGGTAGCTTGCATAGATATCCAAGATCATAGTCACAACAAGAAGCATATAACTAAATATAAGAATTGAGCATGATAATTCGAACAAGATTCTTGGTAGCTTCCAATAGTCACACAATCACTAGTGATTAGAGTAACTTGAAGAAAATGGTTTACATGATGATATAGAGATCTAAATATGAAGAAACACATACCAAGAAACACTCTCATATACAAGATCCAAGATATGATCAATAAAGGCATTCAAGCAAATTGGAACTTGTATGAGCAAATGTGTCACATAGGTGCTAGATAATAATCAATATCAATTCTAAGTGACACAACCTCGAATATTCACATTTTCTAGGATTTGTAATATGCACTAAGCATATGACTCCCCCATAACGTGATACTACCATAAAACCAACACGAGGCAAAATGATACATATAGAGATAATTAATGGACATTATAAAACTTAAATTTCTCATGAGAATTATACCACATAGAGATTAGACAATAATCCAATATAAATACTAGGTGGTATTCCCAATGTACACACAATTTTAGGATTGTGGAATGCCCAAGCATAACACTCCCCCAAAATGGGATAAACCATTAATCTCTCACAAGAGCCAAATAAGATATCAAATATAATCAAGAGAGGCTCAAACACAAGAAACATGCATACATGTTGTGCCACCTAATCATACACAAATATGATTGATACCTCAAGATAATTAAGTGTAAAGCACAACATTTACAAGAGCATGGAAGATACAAAACCAACACATGCACAAGGGGGCGAGTAACTTTCAATGTAAGGAGTTTAGCATATGTTACCGTAAGGAGGAACATTGGACATATAATATAATCATGATGCTACAAATGGCTTGGATTGATGAAGATACCTCAATTCTTCATAATGTAACCAAGTCTCCAATGCTCTCTAACAATACCTATTGATCAAGTTTTGGCTTGTTGGTCCCCAACCAAGTTGGGTCCTAAGAGGTTAGTCACAATAGGCTTGGCAACCCAAATGGTTCTTTTCTTGAACCCACATTGAGCACCAACAAACTTGGCAAACACATTGCCAACCTCATCCTTATAAAGTGAATAAGCATCATCAATTAAGATAGGATTGGATGAGGAGATACCAATAGTGCATGCGGAAGAAATGTGCCCCTTCTCACGGCATATGTAGCAAGTTCTACTCTTGCCATCTTTCTTCTTAGGTGAAGCCACAACTAGAGGAAGAGCTCGAGTAGTCCTCTTAGGAAGAGGCCCATTAATGACTTGAGGTGGAGCTTGATGCCGCTTCCCATGTTGCTTCACACTAGGAGACTTCTTCTTCAATGGGCAAGATCTAACATGATGCCCTTCTTCCTTGTACTTGAAGCAAACAATGTTGGCCGGATTCTTGACTTGATCTTGGCCATTCTTATTGTTGTCCTTGTGCTTCAACTTGATAGTTTACTTGTTCTTGACATTGGAGTTGAATCCAAGCCCACTCTTGTCATTGGGGGAGTTTTGCACACTCAAGATTTTGTTGAGTGTGACCTTCCCTTGATGACCCTTTTTCAAGTCATTCTTCAAAGAAGTGACTTGAGCCTTGAGCTCTTTGATTTCCTCTACATGGTTAGTTTCAACAAAAGTACTAGAGGAAGTAGGTGCTACATTGTTAGAGCAACAAGGCACGAAATGTAATTCATCACGAGATATAGCATGGTTGTGAGAGGATGAATTACAAGGACTAGCACATGCCAATATAACATTTGGAGTAAATGTAGTGCTAATGTCCACATGAGGCCCACTAGATGTTACCTTTGACATGATGGCCTCATGAGCTAACTTTAGCCTACCATGGGAGACTAGAAGATCCTCATGTGAGCTTGAGAGCTTAACATGACTTTCTTCTAATTTCCCATAGTTGCTAGTTAGCAAAGAAAGTTGAGCTTTTAGCTCAACATTCTGCTTCGAAATAGATGCTTCACAATAAATGGAGTTAGTAGCACAAGCATCATCATTATTAGCAAGAGGTGAGGGCAACTTGGTAAGCTCTTTTGAATAGGAAGCTTGAAGTTGCTCATGTGACTCGGTGAGTTTGATGAGATCACCCTTGATGACCCTAGAGCCATTTTTGAGGTGCTCAAAATCCTCAAGGAGTTTAGCATAAGCACCTTCAAGTTCATCATTTTTAATTTTGAAGGAGTTTGCCACCGCAAGTTCTCTATCATGGTATTCCTTTACTCTAGATAATTCTAGAGTAAAAGTCTCCTCAAGAGATTCTTTGGTGGTTTGTTCTTCTTCAAGGGAGTCCTTTAGTTGTGCAACTTCATTAGCACACTCATGCTCAAGTGCAAACTTTTCATCAATTAAGTTTTCTTGCTCCTCAATAAGATCATTGCCTTCTATTGCACAATTCAAGATTTCAAGAAAGTTGGAGGAAGCAATTTTATTTCTGAAGAGAGCGCTATAGACAACCTCTCCCATTTTCTTAATAGAGGTAATATCATACTTACCTCTATAATCATCATTATCATTCTCAACCTCATCATCATCATCATGAGATACAATGGGATTCAAAAAGGTTACCTTTGTTTTCTTAGCCATAAGGCATATGTGGGAACCGGAGGAAGTTGATGATGAGATTGCACTTGTAGCTCTATTCAAGACCTTGTCTTGGTCCATATAATCTTCGGTTTCCTCTACATGGTTAGCAACACAAGCACTAGAGGAAATAGAAGCATTTTGATCATGGCAACAAGACAACACAAGCATATCATCATGAGATTTATTCAAGTCATTTCTACATGATATGCAAGGACTATTAACACAAGCATGTAAGAAGTTTGTAGTGCTAGAAGTGTTATGGTCCAAAGATAGATCATTGCAACTAGATAGAGATGAAGGATTACAAATAGTAAGCACACTATCCAAATTGCAATTTCTATCACCACTCACCATATCATTACCTTGTGAAAAGTCACATGTTGGTGAAGTGGTAGAGGATGAGAACTC
This sequence comes from Avena sativa, assembly GCA_916181665.1. Lineage (NCBI taxonomy): Eukaryota > Viridiplantae > Streptophyta > Magnoliopsida > Poales > Poaceae > Avena > Avena sativa. The sequence goes on from OV702296.1 coordinate 229,983,855, forward strand.
ATCTCGACCGGAAGTGGAAGCAACACTATCATCCTCAAAAATGTTGGACTTGCTATATTTATCTTGAAGCTTGGTTCATATCTCACGAGCACTTGAATAAGGCATGATAGAAGAAAGAACTACATTGCTCACAACATGCAAAAGAATTTTAGTAGCTAGAGCATCTTTATGAGAGTTCAAATTCTTCTCTAAAGATTAGTTTTGGGTATTCATAGGAGAAGATAAACCCACATATAGATATCCCTCGATAATTGGGTGAATTTCTCGAAATAATTTAAGCATGCGAATTTTCCAAACATCATAATTTGTGCCATCGAATGTGAGCGTGTCCTTGTGCACTAATCCCCTAGCCGACATCTTTACTCTCAAGGCGGTGAAGCCTAAAATGAGAGACCGGGCTCTGATACCAATTGAAAGGATACGGATGTCGCCTAGAGGGGGTGTGAATAGGCGATTAAAACTTTTCCTAGAGTGGCTCAACAAAGGCGGAATAAAACTAGTGTTTACTTTGTTAAGCACAACCTAGAACAACTAAGGTTCACCTATGTGCACCAACAACTTATGCTAAGCAATACAAGCAACAAAGTGATAGCAATATATATATTACTTCAAGCACGAAGGCTATCACAATGTAAAGTGCATAAGTAAAGAGCTCGGGTATAGAGATAACCGAGGCATGCGGGGACACCGATATTTTACCGAGTTCCTCCCAACATGGAGTACGTCTCGTTTGGAGAGGGGGTGGTATCAAACCACCAACGCCACAAAAGGCCTCCCTTATTCTCCGGTGAATCTCACCCCAACGGGATCGATCCACGCTTCCACTATCGGTGCACTTGTCGGTGGCAACCGGAACCTCTCACAAGGTTGGGGCACTTCTCAACAACTTAATTGGAGGCTCCCAACAAAAGCCACCAAGGCCACAACGCCACAAAGGCCACAAAACCGTCTAGGGTTCCAAGAACCCAAGAGGGACAAGCTCCAATGAGTAACTCAAACCAAATCCTCCGAGGAGAACACAAACCGATGCACCAAATGCAAATGGCAAGAACACCACAAAGGTGTTCAAATCCTTCTCTCCCAAATTCCACCAAAGCTACAAAAGCTTATGGGGGAATAAGAGAGGAAGAACAATGGAGGAAATCCACAAAAGACTCCAATATCTAGATCCCAATATGTTCCCCTCACTTAGAGGAGAGATTGATTGGTGGGATTGTAGATCTAGATCTCCTCTTTCAAATCCCTCAAGAATATGCAAGAATCATCGGAGGGATTGAGAGAAAGCAAACTCAAGAAGGTCAACAATGGAGGGGAAAACTTGCAAGAAAGGTTAAGGAACCATTGGGGAAGAAGTCCCCTTATATAGGTCCCTCCAAAATCCAACCGTTGCAGCCCAAAAATGCGATTCTCGGTACTACCGGACTTTTTCCCGGTACTACCGGACTTTCCCGGCACTACCGAACATTTCCTGGGGCTCCAAACGCATTTTTTCTCTGCGCTTCCCGGTACCAAAATGCGGTACTACCAGTCATCACAGAACGAAAGCAGCCATAACTTTTGCATCCGGACTCCGATGATCTTGGGCTCGTTTCGAAGAGGACAACAACCTCTACAATATCATGCAAAGAAACATCATAGTCCATCAAGGGAGGATAGATCCAAATGATGAAGTAAAAAACCTTCTGCCGTGCTAGGTACTAAAATGCGGTACTACCGCTTTTTGGTACCTAGCCCGACAGTGGCTTTTGGAAACTTGTCAAAAACCTTCTGCCGTGCTAGGTACTAAAATGCGGTACTACCACATTTTGGTACCTAGGAGGACAGTGGCATTTTTCAACTTGCCAAAACCTACTGCCGCGCCAGGTACTAAAATGCGGTACTACCGCATTTTGGTACCTAGGAAAATTCAAACCTCTATAACTTTTGATTGGTAACTCCGATCGATCCGATTCCAATTGCGTTGGAAAAAGGACGACATGGGCTACCCTATGAAAGGTGAAAATATTGGTTATCACCAAGTGAGAATGTATCATGTATAATAATGTGAGATACCTCACTTGGTGAGAAATCGAAAAGCTGCCAAGATCAAAATCGCAACAAGATACAAACGGAAGATCCGATTTTGATGAACAAGAGCTTGTTATGGAGATTACCACAAGCTCTATATCCTCACATGGATAAGACGAAATAACAACCAAATACGATGATGCAAATATGCAAAGGTTTGACCTCTCTCCGAACGAAGTGAACGAGTTACTCATTCGAGAGCCCCTCTTGATAGTACGGTTGTCTATCCTAAACCCGGTCTCCCACACACAACATGAGACCGGCAAAAGGGAAAACCTATCAAGATTATACCTTTGCCTTGAGCATTCCACTTGAGCTCGATGTAGACGATCTTGCCCTTCTCAAGATGGAACGCCTTTCTTGATTCCTCATCATCGATCCATGATCACCGAGGATGGCAAGCATTAAACATGAGATCTTCTATAGATGGAGCATTTTGAGCTTGCACATCACATCTTCTTCTACATATCATCAACCTTGAAGCAAACAAATGTCCAAGCGATGCCAATGGACAAATCCTACAAGTATAACTTAATACACATATTAGTCCATAAAGGTTGTCATTAATTACCAAAACCACACATGGGGGCCCACATGTTCTTTCACCGGATACGCCCTGGGAACGCGGGACGCATCGAATTGGCCGAGGGGACCAGCCTGTCAGCGACAGAAGCCGAGTCATCGCCATATTTCCCGCCGTTTTCCTTTTTCCGCCCTTGCCGCTATACCCCTCCCGCCCTCGCCACCGAACTCGGCCTATAAAAGGCGTACATCTCGCTGTCTCTCTTCATAGTCTCTCACACCACTCCCAACTCCGGTGAACTCCGGACGCTCGCACCTTTCTTCCTCCTCAACTCCGCCGAAAAGCCATGGCCGAGGGATTTCCCGGCCGACGCACGATGCAGTCGTGGGAAGCCCGGCTGCTCCACGAGGCGCGCTATACGGCGCTGCCGGACACTCGTCTCCCCTTCGCGTGGCAACTCAGAGCCGGCGGGATCCCAGATCCACCGGTGCCGACCGACGAGGACCTCGCCGGAGAGATCCAGGCGGCTATCGCCGCCATGCAAGACCCGGATCTTGCTGAGGATCCTGGCAACCTGGTCTTCTAGAGACAATTCTTTGTCGACAGGTGCCTCGAGGAACTCGCCCGACACGACGGACCGCCGGGCTCGCCGCCGCCGCGTCACAATGTGGCTTTCCGCCACCGCTGGTGGAGCATTCCAGGGCGAACTCTCGCCGGTGTCATGGAGCACATCCAGGCCGGCAACCACCCCCGCCTCGGCCTGTAGTTGCGGCATCCGGCGTCGACCACGACGGCGGCGGCGACCTTTTCCTAGTTATTAATAAATTCGATGTAATATGTGCGTCCTTGCCCTATTTAATGAAATCCGCCTATATTCGCTCATATTTCGCCGAGTTTAACTGAATTTCGCCAAACCTGGGTACTCGGTCTGGGTACGCGAGTGGGAAGCTCGGCGGACCCAAGCCGAAAACGTGTTTCGTTCGGCCAAAAAAAAGTCCGGATTTCAGCCTGGGTTCGCCCAACGAGTGGGGATGCTCTAACCACTATTTGAACTATATTTGGGCTAGGTGCAACAATTAGACCAAAAGTTGGGGTCAGCTGCAACAAGTCTTTTGTTTCTGTGTTCTGTGCAACTTTGGCACCAAAGGCTAGTGTTATGTGCAATTTTCTCGTCGGATACGGCTTCGCCGCTGCCAAACCTGGCCATCGGGCCGTGCCTGGGCGGGCTGGCCCGCGGCACGCAAAAAAATCCCGGCCCGAGCACGGCCCGGCACGTGGCTTAACGGGGTCGTGCCCGTGTCGCCTTTTCGGGCACACGGGCTGGCCCCGCATGGCCCGTTAGCAGCTGCCGCGTCAATATTTCAAAGAAAGGTGCAAAAAGGGGCGCCGCAGGGGATCGAACCGGCGACCTGCTGGACTCTCGCGCTGCACTCTACAACGGGAACAACTAAATCTAGCTGCTATAGTTCAGGTTAACACGTTTTTGAAGGCATACTTCGATGGGCCTGCGAAAAAAGGCCACAGCCTAGCGTGCTTGACGTGTCATGGGCCGTCCCATTTAGCCCAGGTGCCGGGCTCGGGCCACCAGGCGGGGCACACGTGCCGGCCCGGCCCGACACGTAGCTTGGCAGGCCATGGCGGGTCGTGTTGCGTGCCAGGCCGAGGCCCTGCCGGGCCGGCCCGTTGGCCACGATTGGCCGCTGCCTTCTGGCTGTAGCCTCGCGGCGTAGTGACCGCGTGATTTGAATTTGACGGTTGAGGTTGTCGTTCAGCTCGTTGACAAAATTCATTTTATCACAAGGTTCAAGAAACATGTCTAAATCGGGACTCAAAGTCAGAATTGTCATGTCGGCATCACATCAAGATTATACCTGATCACAAAAGAAGACAGCTCGCTTTAAGAAGGCACTAGATAAATCATTTGCCACAAGAGTTTTAGGACTAACTAAGCAAATCTTGTATTAATATCTCCCATGACGGATCAAAGAAGATGACTAACATTGCATATACAGTTGTTGTTAGCCACTGCATGACAAATTCATGTGAAACTCACCGGAATATGGAGAAGTGAATTCTCAATTATCTTAAAGTAACTTTTAGATTGTGCATGATACGTCTTGATGCGTTCAACGAGCGGCCCGATGTTCACGGGTTTGTAGGATTTGAGGGGGGATTCGAGGGAAAAGGGGGAAGACACGAATAACACACACACATATGGATAAATAGCGAGGCAAACCCATAGAATCGATCCTGCAATAAACCCCAACGGAGCAACCTCCGAAACTCGAAAGACAAACCAACACCAACTCTAATTGAAACGATTCTTTCTTACCAGCTGGTCCACCGATCTAATAGAACCATAACAAGAAAGAATAGCAACTAACAGAATACTAAGGACATGGGGAAAGAATAGCTATGCGAAGATCCCAAAACATCTCCGTAGGAGTTTCACATAAGGGGAAAAGGAGCATAGCTCTCTCTAATTTATCATCTCAATCTATGGTTTCTAGGAGGAGGTGGGGGCATAAATATAGGCCAGTCGCTTAATTAGGGGGTATTTTGGGCATAAACATGAAGTTTTGGACGAATTAGGGTGTTACATGGGTTGAGGCCCAACTTATAGCTCGCATGCCTATTGTGCAGGCCGGAGACTTCAGGGAATGCAAGTCAGACATTCTGGTGTGGTCGGAGACTCCGGTATCTTTGCGGCGGAGACTCCGGTGTCATTGCGGCGGAGACTCCGATCGGGCGTCGCGATGCCGAAGATTCTAGGCAGACTCTGATATGGGGGTTTTCATGGTGTCACCACTGGTTGCGTGGATCCGGAAGAGCAGGGCCAGAGATTCCACGGTTGCTTGGACGGAGACTCCGGTGTAGATGCAATGGAGACTCCGGTGTGTGGACGGCGGAGACTCCGGACCTGGAGTTGCTGCTTCTTGCGCCTTCTTTTCCATAGTTCTTGCTTGGGTGTCTTGGCTCCATGGGCATCCTTTGCATATCCTCTTGGCATCATGATCATGGGTATGAGTGACATGGGTATGCCCTACGGGTACCCGATGTTAGCCTACCTGGTCCAGCCCGACGGAAGGCTCACTCGATGACCTGCCAGGGTCCATGGCGCCTATGACGTTTCAGATGCTATGAAGCCCATATGGACAAGGACTCCCAAGCGCACAAGACAAGAAAATCTCAGGACTAGAGTTTGAATACAACTTGTAACCTACTCGTATTGGCACCCGAGACCTAGTATTCCCATATATAAAGGCTAGGAGGGTCCAACGAGGAGGGCACGACCTATGCTACGCCATAAACCCCCAATAGATAGATTTACGATCTCCAACTCCACAATAGATCTACAGATCTAGATCTCTCAACTCACCGCATACACACCTCCACGCCAGATTGCATCTGCGCACCCTTGTAACTTTTGGTTCCGCCGTAATCATGAGCAGACAAGTAGGAGTAGGGTTTTCCCTCCGGGGGCCTGAACTTGGGTAAATCTCGTGTCCCTGTGTTGCTTGTCTGTTAACCGTCCGCGACTTCTAGCATACCCATCTTCTCCAAAAACCAAGTCCATAACAATGGGCATTGACGAATTCGAACTTCGTCAATTGACGCCGTCCGTGAGAATCGAGAAAGCTGATCGTGCGGTCGTGATGGTCCCATCATCAGAAATCTGCGACCTGTCGGTCTTAAGAAAACGGATCTACATCGACGTGCTCAAATTTACGGCATCAACAATTCTACCGTGGCTGACTTTGATTTCCTAACGACGGAGCCGATGGACTCGGCAGCCACGTACTCAGATACTAGATTGGATCTGACCCATGTACACGCGTGCTGATGGATTTTTCTGACTTAGCTGGCTCCAGATACTTCAACGTGAATTCTTGTCTAGACCGACCTAATCAAAGATTCTAAGACAGCTGCCAATAGTTCAAGTTCCAAGGATAAGACCAAATTGATGTTAGTGAATCTGATCGTGAAGGGTTGTTCGGCAATGGAAAGAAAAAATCGCATTGCTTTGGCCACGTATGACAACTCAAGCTAGTGGTGCTAATCGCATGAAGATCAAATCAAGTGCTACACGTGAATTTGCATGCTTCGGAATACATATGCCTCATGGATTCCGTGGCCTGAAGTGCTAACCGCATGCGGACAAAAAGAAAAGAATTGATCAATGTGCTAGCTGACGTCAAGTTTGTACACAAAGCGTACATGATTTTCAATACGAAGGCATTAATATATTTACGTGAATTAGCAGTATATTGCACCGGCAAATCACCGGACGCTGTGGACAACTCGAAACATACTTCGACTTCGCCGCGGCAGCCAACAACTTCCACCACGGGATCCTTCATCGCTGTCAACTACTGATGTGCCCTCTTCGCTATCTTCCGGTAGCTCACGTAGTGAGCCGGAATCGACTCCATCCGGTTAAACGCCACGCGACCTACTGCCGCATCGACTCCAGTTCACGCTATGTCATCTCCGTCGATCGCGCGGTACACTCGGGGGCTGCGTCGACTCCACAAGAGTGACCTTCCACAATCTTTGGATGAGGTCTTCGACTGCGGCGATCCGATCCGATCTTCAGTTCCAGCGACTCGAGTGCTCTCTTCTCTTCGGCGACCTGCTGCCCTCTTTGACTACGTCGACCTTCTGCGATCTTCGATTGCGGCAAACTGCTGCCACCATCGGCCTTGGCGACCCGCTGCCGCGTCGACTTCGGTCCGCCGTATTGGCTCTCGAACATCACCTCGACTACACCGACTTTGCTGTGCGCTGTGGCCTTCGGCTCCGGCGACTCGCCGACTTCTTCGACTCCGGTGGCCCGATGTGGCTTTCGGCTGTGGTGACCCGATACATCCTTCGGATGTGGCGACCCAGTGCGGTCATCGATTGCTACAATCTTCGGATGCCGAACTCGCTGCCGCCCTCTACCCCAGGAACCCGTCGCTACTACGCGTGTAGTCCTCTACGTCGACTACGTCCGTCGCGTGACCCGCTACCGCGTCGACTTTGTCCGCGGTCGCATCAACTTCGTCCATGGCAACTACCAATAAAGCTAAGTTTCCCTCTACTTAGAGCTGATTTCCTTTTTTAACTCGCACTCGAAACACTCAGGGCTGCGCCCTCTTCAAGTAACCTAATATGCCATCGGCTCCACGCACTCGAGCACCTCATACGTGACAGCCCGAGTAGCTGATTCTGCCTGATCGTCGAATCCTTGAACTCCGAGTGCCTCGGCAAGATACTGAGACTAAGGGTAATCAGGCTAACGAAAATGCCTAAAAAACACTACAAAAGTGTCAGACTAGATTGGCACTAGAATTTTACTTTACAAGCCAACATGCAAATATTCTTTACAAGATACAAGTACTTCATAATTCTTTATATTTTCTGCAGCTTACAAGGACGTCGACTGCGTCGAGCTATTCCATCGGATCCTCTAACAAGAGTCGACAAAACAACTGGATACGCCTTAAACCCAAGACCTGAGTCGAGTCCCTCTTCAAATGGTTGTATCACCCGATGCTACACAGACGTGACGCTGGCCGTGCATCCGACAGGAGCGACGACGTCGACTTCATATGGAACATCGAGTCCTCCCGGCTAAACGTCGCGCAACTCCGCTACGTTGACTCCTGGCTCCTTATGCGTGAGACGCTAATTCGATGCACTTCCGGGTCAGTGGTTTCTCCTCACATGAGTCTCCATTCAAGTCCGCGACTCGTCTAGACACTCGGGGGCTACTCCTATCAGGAGCGCTAGTCGCGCACCCGATATACTTCCGGGTCAGCGGTACGCCCACGAGATTAGCGGTACGCCCACAAGATTGCCAACTACAACTGCACGATACAAAACTTGAGTCTCTGCCCGAGTCTACGACTCCGCCAGACACTTGGGGGCTACTCCAAACTGGAGCACTGGTCGCGCACAGAAGATCTTCGAGTGGCACACTTCGATTCCTCACTCGAATCAATGATTCGACTAAGGACTCAGGGGCTACTCCCATAGGGAGCGTTGGTCGCGCATTCAGAAAAATAAAGGCATTCAGGACATCTGCAAGGTCATCCGAAGAACTTCTGGGTCGCCATAACCCGCAACTGACGGCTATAGTCCATTGTGTTGACTACGGTCATAATGCTGACTCCTTTACAACAACCGAACAAATTCAGCTGACCCGACAAACTTTCGGGTGAAGTGCTTCGCACTCGACACAACTTTCTACTCTGACATCCAAATGCAACGCTCAAGACAACTAAGTCTCCACCCGAAACTTGTTCGGATAAAAGCACTTGAAAGGCTTAAGAGTCTCCACTCGAATCTACGATTCGACTGAACACTCGGGGGCTACTGACATGGGTATGCCCTACGGGTACCCGATGTTAGCCTACCTGGTCCATCTCGACGGAAGGCCCACTCGATGACCTGTCAGGATCCATGACGCCTATGACGTTTCGGATGCTATAAAGCCATATGGACAAGGACTCACAAGCGCACAAGACAAGGAAAACTCAAGACTAGAGTTTGAATACAACTTGTAACCTACTCGTATTGGCACCCGAGACATAGCCTTCCCATATATAAAGGCTAGGAGGGTCCAACGAGGAGAGCACGACCTATGCTACGCTATAAACCCCCAATAGATAGATCTACGATCTCCACCTCCACAATAGATCTACAAATCTAGATCTCTAAACTCACCGCATACACATCTCCACGCCAGATTGCATCTGCGCACCCCTGTAACTTTTGGTTCCGCCGTAATCAAGAGCAGACTAGCAGGAGTAGGGTTTTCTCTCCGGGGGTCTGAACTTGGGTAAATCTCGTGTCCTCTATGTTGCTTGTCTGTTAACCGTTCTGCGACTTCCAGCATCCCCATCTTCTTCAAAACTCAAGTCCATAGCAATGAGCATTGATGAATTCGAACCTCGTCAATGATCCTAGTCATAAGATTGGCATTTGTTTTTATTAGGATCCCGTTCAAGCGTTGACTAGAGGCGAAAAAGAGATGGAAGAAGTTCACCTTAGGCGTAATGGTTGGACTAGCAGGACTTGGTTCAATAGATGATATGGTGATTGTGATACGATGGGTTGCATTAGTGCGTTGCTTCAGAAACCATGATCTTGTATTATAAGGCTATATGGATACAAATAATGCTATTGATACATACTCTCGAAAGTCAACTTTTTCAAACCTTAATGACTTATGTAAGGGGGCAGTGCCATGCCAAACAAGGTTGCAAAAAGGAAAATGATATGGATCCCCCGGACAATTGGGGTTCCCATCGTCCTCCTCCCCTCAAAATCGCCCCAAATTTTATTTTTGCTGCAAAACGTCCCGTTTTTGCTACATATGTTTCCGCTTTTGCTTCCGAAGCAAAAAACGGTTCGTTTTAGAAATAGAACGTCTCGCCGGAGATCATGCAGCAAAAAAATTATGCTAATGCAGCAAAACCGACTTCGCCGGAAACTTTTTTTGCTGCATGGTCTCCGGCGAGGGTCATCAACGAGTTGTTTCCGACGATGTCTCTGGCGAAGACGGTTTTGCTGCATTAGCACAATTTTTTTGCTGCATGGTCTCCGGCGAGGTCTCCGGTGAGGTCTCCGGCGAGACATTCTATTTCTAAAACGAACCATTTTTTTGCTTCGGAAGCAAAAGCGGGAACATATGCAGCAAACATGGGATATTTTGCAGCAAATGGACACGTGTCAGTACGGGAAGCAGGACGATAGGAGCTCTCCCATCGTCCGGGGGACGCCTAGCAGTTTCCTTGCAAAAATGTGTTTCATTGTCAAAAAAGTATACAGTTGTGATTAAGGCTTGCAAGGATGTGTTATGGATGAAGTACTTTGTAAGGGTAATTTATCTTCAACACGCGAATTAGTTGCGGAATAATGTTACCTTCTAGTGTTGTACACAGGCACTAGCCCATGGTGTGTTGGAAGATTGTTGGAGATATTTGAGTCTATATGAAACGCCACACTATCAAGAGGGGTAATCTCGATGAATTTTATGGGAATGTTAACCGAGCCAAAATACACATCCTAACACCAAAATATTTCAACACACATAAATAGAGAGGAGGAGGGAAATCCTTTTGAAACCGTTCTGCTAGTCCCGGTTTCCTAGCAATTGTATATTTTTGCAAAAACTTGGAGATATTTGTATGGAGCTGTGTTGCTGCTCTGCTCTAATATATCTCACTAGTCACTAAATCATACTCTCTTCTGTTCCACAATATACTTATAAGCCCCTCTTAGAGTATATATCTGAACTCAACTACCTATGGTCTACATCTTGTGTACACTCAACCGGCAATCTTGTGACTAGTGGACCAAAAATACAATCTTGTAACCGAAATCTTTCATGGAAGTTGTGTGGTGGGATCTCGCCAAGAACCTGGAGGCCCTTCCAGCCGGAGGTAATCATACATGACGCCCAAGAATTCGGTGAACGCCCTGACCTGCGTGATGCTAATTGTGTTGTCCCCTTCCATGAGCAGGTAGCCCTTGATGGGAAACTCGAAGCTCCACCAGGTTCCGTGGTCGCCGTGCCGCGCGATGGCGTTGCCGTCGCCGAACTCCGGCGTGGTGAACAGTCCCTCGGAGCCCTTCCTCGTCGCCCCGTTCACCTGCACCTGCAGCCTGGACATCTGCGCCGCCGCCAAGGCGACACGCAGCGTGTAGGTGCCGTCGGCGACGACGCGGTCCAGGTTGAACCGGATCCGGCGCGTCGTCGGCGCGTAGATCAGGCCGACACCGCCATCCACCTTCCTCGTGACGTGCGCGAAGAACCAGTCACTGGAGTAGTTGCTCTCTCCGACGGTGAAGACGGGGTCGGCTTTCGGGTACAGGTCGGCGTACCTATCCCACAGTCCATACTGCCGGTACCTGTCTTTTGTGAGGAAGAGCTTGTTAAGGTACTTGGGGTTGGGGTCCGGGATGAAGAACTCGGCGGCGCTCCGGTCGGGCACGCCGATCTCCCACAGCGTCGGCCCCGCTCGCGGCGGCTCGAACACGAGGTCCCCGAGTCTGACGGCGCCGCCGGCCGCCACGGTCACCGGAGCGGCATACATGTAGTCGCCGAGGAACCCTGGTACCCAGGCGTAGAGGCTGTACTCCCCCGCCAGGACATTGCCGATGGCGAAGCTGCCGCAGGTCGCGGAAGTCCTCGTCCAGAATTGGTAGCCTTTGCTCTCGGTCGCCCAGGAGCCCGGTGCCCCAGGCGCGGCGAGGCCGACGTAGGCAAGTCGGGCGGGCATGTCCTTGCCGCTCACGTGCCTGTCTCTGACCAGTAGTCTGCCGGTGACGGAGCCCCTCTGGCCGGCCCTGTGGAAGTCCGGCGACTCCGGGAAGGTGTAGGGCCACTTGCTCGCCTCGGCCGCTGCCTGCGCCTTGGCGTCCTCCCAGAGCGCCTGGAAGTTTCCCCTTCTCGGGTTGGAGTTGAGGTAGACGAAGACCGGACCCATCACCTTCTTCCAGTGCTCCCTGTCGCCGATCTTGGCCACGATGTCGTTCCCGACGTAATGGGTTCCAAGAAACATCTGCCGACGACAGAGCAGTTCAGTATTTTGTCACTACTAGAGCTAGAACTGGATGCAACTGACTGCTTACGGTGAGGGAGGTTGGGCCGACGTGGGAGGTGAGCTCGCGCTTGAGCGGGCCGCCGCTCTTGAACTCGTTACTCGGGGTGACGACCCAGAAGCCCACGGGGACGGGCCCGCCACCGATCCAGCCATGGACCCTGTTGTCCTTGTTGTCGAGCGAGTACTGGTACTTGTCGTCCACCTCCCCCTTGAACTGCGGCTCGGCGGGGTTGATCAGCAGCACGGCCTCCTTGTACGCCAGCGGCACGCCCCGCGGCGCGTCCCGGTCGGCCGCCCTCGGCATGTACCTCTGGATCCCGTCCGACACCGCCATGTAGTTGAACCTCGCCGTGTTGAGCTTGAAGGCCAGCCGGGCCTCCGTGATGTTCAGGGCCGGCCAGTCGGCGGCGTGCTCCAGGATGGCGTAGCAATAGAACCCGGAGCTGCCCCTCAGCATCACCAGCCTGCATCAACGTCGTCAGTTAATTGGTTCACGGCCGGTATGAGTACTTGTCGGAGAAGAAGATGAATGAGTACCTCTTGTCGACGGTGAGCCGGACGCTGTTGAGGCGTGATGGGTCGTAGGTGCTCCTGAAGGAGAGCTCCACTTGCTCTTCGCTTGAAGATACCACCCTGAACTCTGTACTGTCCAGCCTGCCCAAAATTCAGATGCAGTTAAACTTGCGACCAGAGTTTTTTTTCTTCCTTCAGACAGACTTCAGTCACATGTACTACTACTGATTAGGTTGCAACTCATCAAAATATAAATTGCCGGTAGAACTAGAAGAAATGTTTTTCGTTCGGATATTATCAGAACCCGGTGAATACGCTCTGCTTGAATTCAGCAACAACAGATTTTGGCCTTTTCAGATTGTACGGCCGGAGCAGCACTTTACAGTTCACAGTCCTGTTATCAGTAGGAATGAGCTAGCATCCTTTCGGTGTTTAATCTACTAACTAATTTACCAAACTTGTTACCGACAAGTGTGCAGGTACGGTCGATCAGGTAAAGAGATCTCAACTCTCAAGTCAAAGTAATAATAAGCACTTAAAAAGGACCAAGTACTACTACTATATACACAGGTAAAGTAAGAACTTGATTGTTTCAAAAAAAAGTAAGCACTTGAAAAGAACCAAGTTAACTGGTAAATAAGCACTATAAAGTGCACAACTACTTCAGTTAGGCAGGACCAAAGTATATACTCCCTCTGTCTTAAAATAGATGTCTTTGTTTTTCCAAAATTTGAATGAATCTATATACTAAATAGTGCCTAGATTCATCCAAATTTTGAAAAATTTAAGACATCTATTTTGAGACGGAGGGAGCACATTCAAATTCCTACGTGTATATACACCGTTGGTTGGTTAAACAAAATTCGGCAGACTGATCTATGCTCAAATAGCATCGCTTATTATGGTTTAACTTGCCGTTATGCAGAAAAACACAAAAAATGTAATGTTGGTACTCCATCCGGCCCATATTAATTGACTCAAATTTGTCTAGATTTGAATAAACCTAGACATAATTTATTATATAGATTCATCCAAATTTTGACAAATCAAAGTCAATTAATATGCATAGGAGGGAGTAGCACTCTCTAACTCCTTATGTTTAGAAATCATTGTTCTTGCACTATGCAGCTGTACGCGTGCTCCGAATTCGGCTAGTTAAACAATGAGGCATAACAGAAAGACTAACATAAACTGAAAGTAGCATGCACCCTTTGGACTACGTACAGAGGGACTAGGAGCGTAAACACTGGGAGAGATGAAAGAATGCATGCATTGCTCACCATGCATGGAGACATCAGGTGATATTATAATAGTACTACGTAATATAGTATAGATGAAATTATTAGCGGTGAGAGATTATATAGTACAGTAGTACACGTACATGTCGATCATGCCTCTTGGATGACCAGACCCTGGAAAGTTCCAAACCACGTCCCAGTACCTGCAAATGTATATACAGGGCATGCACCTGTCAGTTCATATATACATGTATACACAATTAAGCGAGCATGCGCATATCTTTCTTGACTTAATTACATGAAAAAAATAAGACAAGGAGATCTGAGATCGATGTGCAAGATCTAGCCGCCGCCGCCGCAAGATGCAATACTAAGGTTTTAGCAAGGAGTATACGTACCCGCCAGAGTTTTCGCCGTGGTCGAATTGGAGGAGGTTGCGCTCGCCGGCGTAGCGGACGCCGGTGATCTGGCCCTGCGGCTTGGACACCGAAACTTGCACCACGCCGTTGTCCACTAGCACCTGCACACCGTACGTGAATGATATGCACGTACGCGTACGTACGTACATTAGAAAAGTGCAGTAAAAGAAAGTAGACACCGAAAGTGCAGTACAATATTTGTGACCCAGATCGATCAAACGTACAGAAAAAAATGACGTGTGCTTGGATATATAGTACGTACAGCAATGAATTAATATTGGTATAGAGCATAGGCGAAAACGTAACACCGATCAGATCGACGCGATTATATATACATATGCAGCGTTGACGAACAAGGGCTCACCTGCTGACGTTGTACGTGCAGCGTAACGCCCGCGCCGCCGCGTGCATCCGGCGCCGGGGCCGGGGCCGGCGCCACCATCGTCGTCGCAGTCACGGGCTGAAGCAGAAGCAGCGACGCCGTGACGGCGGCGAGCAGGACCGCCATCGGCATCGGCATTGAGATCGCCGATCCGCCGATGGATCTCGCTGGAGCAACAACTAGTCGCCGCACGGCTGCTGCTGCATGGCTTCTATGATACACGTGAGGCAGCAGCTGCCGTGCTGCAGCCATGCTAGCTAGCTGTTCGTTACGGAAAGGATTAAAGCAGGGAAGAGAGCAGGTAACTGGCCTGGTTCGTTGCGCGTGGCGATCGACTTCCCTAGCTACTTCACTTATATAGATATAAAAGGCGCCGCCCCGGCCGGCCCCGAGCTTGACGCCGGTGTACGTATCGAGTTCGTTGCGCCGCCGGCCACGCAAAGAAGCTCTCGCCCAAACGGAAAACACCCGACTCTATATATATACTACCGAAACATAGGTACCTTGCCAAGACCGCTCCAATCTGCTGGGTAATGTATATTTTCCTTCTAATTAGCTAGCCTCTAAAACACGGTAACTACGATATGTTTCTTTCTAAATGGGTCACCAGATCTCGTGTCATTAATATATATCCAGCCTATACACGTATCCAGCTTACCTCGGCTCGCCAATATTTCAAACGCGTTCATTTACATATATAGCATACCAGAAGAGAATAATCTTTTATTCTTGAAGATTTTTTTATTAATGTAGGTAGATTTTCTGCCACATGAGTAATTATTTACTTCCTTATTTATCGTTGTACATTTATTTATGTACGAGAATTGTTTTAAGAAATCTCGTGTTCCAATGATTTATGTACTTTTTTTTTGCGGAAACTCATTTCTTATAATCTGTAATGTAAACTCCACAAAAATCCCATGCATAGTTTTAAAAATCGGACCGGTCAATGAAACGGTGAGGCAACTGGTTTGCTGGTCAGACCACCGATTCGTTTGGTTCATGGTGACAAAACCCCGTTATTTTTCATCAAAATTTAAGCAAATTTTGGAACAAAATGACTATAGAAGGTATATATAATATATATTTCAATATATAATCACAAAAACAATGGCGTGTCCAGAATGGTATTGATGGGCTTTACGTATTGCTATTTATGCCTAGCATAAGATTCACGAGTTCGTTCATAGTCTCTCAGCATGCGTACAAGAGGGTGGCCAACCACCAATTTTGTACATGATTCACTATACGCCGACGGCCGGCCCTTGTCAGCGTAGACCCAGAACCCCATCGGTGTAGGCTGCGCCAATGGTTGCTATCGGCGTATAGCCGTCGGCGTACTAGCCCATAGGTGTCGGCGTAGAAAATTCGTCGGTGTTTATAGCTACGCCGTTCCAAAAAAAATCAACTCTTTCCATTTTTTTTAAATTGTTTACCTCGTTAATCTTACATAAACATTTTCAATTTTAAGTACACTTAATCTCAAGTCAAATTACACTCGTAGTCAAACTTTTCGATCGGTCACCCATCCTAACACTACTCCAACCCCAGCACGCTTAACTTCTCCATTCCTTTCATATGAGTTTCCGACAAAGAAATTAGAACTTATTATGAATACTATCATATCAATCCTATTAACCATTGGACCATAATGTTAGACGTCTTTATTTTTTACAGTCCATACAATTATTTAAGTAAACAGCAATGAATAAGTAATAATAATCTTGAATTGAAATAAAAATAAAATAAATTTTATTTATTTTGCCTTTTTTCCATTTAATATTGAATAATTCATATCTACAAATCCGTAAATCGTAATTGAACAAATAATATATCCAAAATGATCAAAAAATGAGAGGAATCCAAATATGACATCCCTATTATCTATTTAATTATGTATTGTATCCTTTTTAACATTAGACCAACCAAAACTATGTCACGATTCATGAAACACCCCTTTTTGGCACTCAAAAATAGGAAAAAAAAAACTTTCTCCTACAACATTGTTCGCCATCCCATGATGCACATGCGTGCATAATATGGTCATATTATTGCAAACTATGCCGTGATTCTAGCCATAACATTGGTCATTTGACCTGAAAGCGAGGAAACCTCGATTGAGATAGGTCACTTTGTGAAGGTTTTTTTTTGAGACACAATCAATATACCAATTTTGATATTTTTCATTACAACATGTCACATAATATGACATCATGTGAATGCTTTGCATTGTTTCGATTGTTTTTGAATTTTTTATGTCTATTTTAAACTATCGTCAAACTTTCTAAAATGGTGGGCATGAAGATTCTTAGCTCGGGGCTGAGTCTCGCTAAACTTGCATTGTATCTCTAATGAAATAGCATATTATGAACCTAAAAATGATATTTCAAAAAATCATGAGCATCATATCATGTACCTGTAGTTCAAATCTAACTCACTTCGTGTCGATTCAGCAGAAATTTGTCTTTTTCACGAGGGGTAGACAGAAAGGTTTAAGATACTCCGGTTGGGATATTGTCCATGCAAGGTGGTATACTAATTTTGAAAAATTGGGTGGTACTATTTTTAAACTTTCATTTGATGGTTGCTTTAGAAAACACCCCGTTTTTGGGGCACTCGGAAAATAGAAAATGGCTTTTTAGTGCGACAAAAAGAAAAACTTTCTCATGCAACATTGTTCGTCATTTCATGATGCACATGCATGCACACTATATGCACATTATCGCAAATTATGTCACGATTCTGGCTATAACATTGGTCATTTGACCTGAAAGCGAGGAAACCTCGATTGAGATAGGTCCCTTTGTGAAGGTTTTTTAAGACATAATTAATATACTAATTTTGATATTTTTTCTTACAACTATGTCACATAATATGACATCATGTGAAAGTTTTGTATTGTTTCGATCGTTTTTGAATTTTTTATGTTCGTTTCAAACTATCGTCAAACTTTTTAAAACATCGGGCATGGAGATTCTTATCTCGGGGACGAGCCTCGCTAAACTTGCATTGGATCTCTAATGAAATAGCATATATAAACCTAAAAATATTTTTTCCAAAAAATCATGAGCATCAAATCATATACCTGTAGTTCAAATCTGACTCACTTCGTGCCGATTCAGCAGGAATTTGTCTTTTTTACGAGGGATGGACATAAATGTTTAAGATACCCCGATTAGGACATTGTGCATTCAAGATGGTCTACAAATTTTGAAAAATAGTGTGGTACCATTTTTAAACTTTTATTTGGTGGTTGCTTCACAAAATACCCAGTTTTAGGCACTCGAAAAATGGAAAATATGTTATACAAAAGTTTTTGTATTGTTTTTATGTATTTTTAATAAAAATATGTAATATTTGAGTTTTTATAGATAGATCTTGTTTTTTTTTGCAAATTTTGATATATTATATATATTTTTCTAAATTAAAATGATTTAGTTATGATTTTTCTAGATTAATGTGGCAAAAGGAAACATAGCTACTCCGACGGCATAGAGATGCTTTGCCGTTGGCATAGACTTGACACCGTCGCATTGCCGTCATGTCTAATCACCTACGCCGATGGTAAAACTGGGCCGACGGCCACGCAGCCCGGCTACCAAGCCCGTCCACCTATGCTGACGGCCTGATGTTTCGTCATCGGCATATGGAGTTATTTTTGTAGTGATTTTCTATCTTCTTTTCATAGCACAAACCTTTCCTCTCTTTGTTTATAACTTTCAGAAAAAGCATCATCAACTTTAAGATAAATTCCAAATGCAACGTTTGGAGATCTCGAACTATCTACATTTCTCAACTTCGGTAAAATTCAAAATTATCGGAAATTTTAATTATTAAAATTTAAAACTTTACAATTTTTTGAAAATTTCCAAACTTTTGAAGTTTCACTCTATTCAGAATTTCAAACTTCTTGGAGCTTAAAACTTTAGATAACAAATCAAAATATTAGTGGTGGTGGTGGTGGTGGTGGGTGGGTGGGGGGGGGGGGGGGGTTAGAGCTTGTTTGCCAGATCGGTTTTTCCCTATGCGTTGAAAATACACCGGATCCTAAACATAGTAAAATTTTAGTTTGAGGTGTTTGTATGCAATAAAAAACCATAGTATTGAAAGCACGATATTCTAAAACCTAAGGTTTTATAAAAACTGAGCTACAAACAGATTCTCTCAACCCATCAGTATGCAAGAGGGTGGCTATTGGTAAGTATTGGATACGGTTTTCTATCCTCTTTTCCTAAGTCAAACTTTATGAAACATCGCCAATTTTTTTAAAAAGTCTAACTCAAATTGCCCGAATTTGCAAAATTTGGAAACCTTAAAGTTTTAGAACTTCTAAACATTTTCAATATCTAACTTATAGAAATTTGAATTTTACAAATTCCAACTTTCTTTGTGAATCTCAAGCGTTCGGATTTGTTAATTCTAAAATTTCCAAATGATCTGATTTCAAACTACTTAAATTTCAAACTTCTTGGAATTTAAACTTTTAGACAAAATTCCAAACACGGCACACGAGAAAGAGAAAAAGGGTTAATTAACTTGTTGCATAGTTGTTAGGGGTGGACCCTTAGGGTTGCCCGATCTTTTACGAATCCCCATGGAAATCGAGACGGAGGCGAGTAGGAGGAGGATGAGGATGAAATCTAAGGACTAACACACGAAGAACTCGATAAACATACACACACACACACGAAGATGAGATACAAACCAATAACTCAAGCCGGTGGCAACCGGTCTGGCACAATCCCTAGGATCGGTGACGGGCAAGACACTCTCCCACTACCAACAACGGGGATGAGAGGCTTGTTGAGATCTTTACTACTTGGAGACGAGACACCGACTCCAAGGACTTGTACAACTTGAGCGCACGAGGCAAAATCCAAGAGGTTTGAAGATAATTGGTGCTCAAGGAGCATGAGACTAGCAATACATAGATCCTCTAGGGTTTCTTCTATTACAATTATCCAAGCCCATGGATTACAATGGAGGGTAGGGGCTATTTAGAGGTCAGCCACGTAAATAGGGGTATTTTGGGTAAAAAAAGTAAAGTATAGGCAAAATAGGGGATTACATGGGCTAAACCCAAGAGATGACTTGTTCCTGGGCGCCGGAATTATAGTCGGAATTTCCGACAGCCGCCGGTTATTCCGGTTGTATGCTGATACACCTTACAGAGAGCAGTTTCGGTCAGGTTCCAATCGGCGCCAAGGCTGTGCCGGGATTTCTGGTCGTGGTTCCGGTCTGCCGGAGCTACTGCCGGGAATTCTGGTGGTGGCTTCGGTTCGCCGGGCCTGGAACCGATTTCTTCTGGAGCTTCTTCTTGTGATTTCTTGTTGGCTTCTCTTGGCGTGTCTGTAGGGGTTCGTAGCATGGAAAACAAAAAAATTCTATCGCATGCAAACAAACAAGCCAAGATCTATCTACTAGATTGTAGCAACGAGTCGATAGGGGAACTCACCCTCGAAGATTCCAAAGCGGTTAACGAGAGCGGATTCTCGTGGGTGATGTAGTCGTACTCTTCCCGATCTCAAGATCGTGTAGACGATCCTTCTGGCATTGCGTTCCGGCAGCGCTCCTGCAGTCGGTCAGACGTTCGGTACTCGATGAAGACCTTTCTCTCCCTTGATCTAGCAGGCAGCAGAGGTTGTAGTACTCTCCTCGCGATTCCGGCAGCACGACGACGTGGTACCGGAAGTAGAGGGGAGATCTCGCAGGGCTTCGCCTTAAGCCGGAGCGAGTATGGTGGATTATGAGAGATCCTCGGTGATCTAGGGTTTAGACACACCAAGTAGAAGGGGCTAGGCCGGCGGCTAGGGCAACTAGAAGCCCCAACTCGGCGGCTTGGGAGAAACCCTAGGCGACGGCTATGGTGGGCGGCGGTGGCTAGGGTTAGGGTTTGCGGGGTGAGGTGTTGTGTGTAAGGAGGGGCAGCCCTGCCCCTCCTTATATAGGTGTAGGGGGCGCGCCAAGGGGAGGGGAGTCCCTCCCCAACTCGGTCTCCAAGTGGGCCGGCGGTGGAGGGAGAGGAACTCCTCCCCAAGTAGGTTTCCTACTCTCCCTCCACCAAACAAAATAGCCGTTTGACTTTTCAAATTGGCGTTTAACTTTTCAAACTAGGATTTGATTTATCCCTTTATTTTGTTCAGCGATGACACCTAGTACATGATGCAACCATTCCAACTTGTAATGACACATTCATGTACCCTTCCCCTCTGGAGTGCCGGACATTCCGGAACCTTCTAGAACATTCCCGATGAAAACACCGGAACCATTCTCCAACCCCGAAACAGGACTTTCCTTATATGAATCTTATTCTCCGGACCATTCCGGATCTCCTCGTGATATCCCGGATCCCATCCGAGACTCCAAACAACATTCGGTCTCTTACTCATCATTCCATAACTACTCAAACAACATCGAATCCTTAAGTGTGTCTCCCTACGGTTCGTGAATTATGCGGACATGATCGAGACACTTCTCCGAACAATAACCAATAGAGGAATCTGGAAATTCATATGGCTCCCACATATTTCTACGATTACTTTGCGATCGAATGAACCACTTACATACGATACCAATTTCCCTTTGTCTCACGATAGTTTACTTATTCGAGGTTTTGATCGTCGGTATCTCTGCATACCTAGTTCAACCTCGTTACCGATAAGTACTCTTTTCTCGTTCCCGTGGTATGTGATCCCTTGTGAGCCAGTCACATGCTTGCAAGCTAATTGGATGACATTCCACCGAGAGGGCCTAGAGTATATCTATCCGTCATATGGATGGACAAATCCCACTCTTGATTCATGTGTCTCAACCCATACTTTCCAAACACTCAATGCCACCTTTATAGCCACCCAGTTACGGTGTGGTGTTTGATGTCATCAAAGCATCCTTCCGGTGATGGTGATAAACATGATCTCATGGTCGAAGGAATTAGGTTACTATGTATCAGAAAGCATATAGCAATTGAACTATTAAAATGACTTGATCTTTATGCTACGCTTATCTATAGGAGTATGTCCATCATACCATTCTCCTAATGATATGATCTTGTTGTTAATAACATCTCAATGTTCATGATAGGGAAACCACAATCATCTATTAACCAACAAGCTAGTATTATGAAGAGGCTTTACTAGGGACTCTAATTTAGTTTACAAATCACACAAGTACTAATGTTTCCTTGTTAATACTGTTATAGCATGAATGTAAACATTTATCATAAACACAAAGATATAATAATAACTACATTTATTATTGCCTCTAGGGCATATCTCCAACAGTCTCCCACTTGCACTAGAGTCAACTAATCTAGATTACATGGTAATATACCGAACACCCATGGCAGTTTGGTGTTGGTCATGTTTTGCCCTCGGGAGAGGTTTAGTCAACGGATCCGCCACATTCAGATCTGTGTGTACTTTACAAATCTTTATGTCTCCATCTTGGACATGTTCTCGAATAGCGTGAAAACGTAGCTTGATGTGCTTCAGCTTCTTGTGTGACCTTGGTTCTTGCGCATTGGCTATGGCGCCCATGTTATCACATTAGATAAACATTGGGTCTAGCGCACTTGGAACCACACCGAGCTCTGTAATGAACTCCTTCATTCATATCGCTTCTTGTGAAGCCTCCGAAGCAGCTATGTATTCCGATTCAGTTGAAGATCTCGCCACAACGCTTTGCTTTGCACTCCTCCAGCTAACTGTTGCACCATTCAAAATAAATACGTATCCAGACTGTGATTTAGAATCATCCGGATCGGTGTTCTAACTAGCATCGGTGTAACCATTAACAACGAGTTGTTCACCACCTCCATAAGAAAGAACCATATCCTTAGTTCTTCTCAAGTACTTAAGGATGTTTTTGACCGCTGTCCAATGATCCACTCCTGGATCACTTTGATATCTGCTAGTTAAACTAACAACATATGCAATGTCGGGTCTAGTACATAGCATGGCATACATTAGAGATCCTATGGCTGAGGCATAGGGAGTCTTACTCATCCTTTCTCTATCTTCTGTCGTTGCTGGACTTTGAGTTTTACTCAAGGTCATATTGGGAAACATGGGCAAGAACCCTTTCTTGCTATCTTCCATTCCAAACCTCTTTAGAACTTTGTCCAAATATGTACTTTGTGACAATGATATTAGGCGTCTCGATCTATTTCTATAAATCTTTATGCCTAATATGTAAGCTCTTCGCCAAGATCTTTCATTGAAAAACTATTATTCAAATATTCCTTGACACTATTAAGAAGGTCTACATCATTCCCAATCAACAATATGTCATCCACATATAGTATTAAGAATGCTACAGAGCTCCCACTCACTTTCTTGTAAATACAAGCTTCTCCATAAGTTTGTATAAAACCAAAACTTTTGATTACCTTATCAAAACCTTGATTCCAACTTCGGGATGCTTGCTTCAATCCATATATGGACCTTTGAAGTTTGCACACCTTGTTAGCATCTTTAGGATCGACAAAACCTTTGGGTTGCATCATATACAACTCTTCATCAATGTCTCCATTGAGGAACGCTGTTTTGACATCCATCTGCCATATTTCATAATCATAATATGCAGCGATTGCTAACATAATCCTCACAGACTTTAGCTTCGCTACTGGTGAGAAAGTCTCATCGTAGTCAACTCCTTGAATTTAAACCCTTTTGCGACAAGTCGAGCTTTATAGACGGTTACATTACCATCAGCATCTGTTTTCTTCTTGAAAATCCATTTGTTCTCGACAGCCTTCCGGCCATATGGTAATTCCACCAAAGTCCATACTTGGTTTTCGTACATGGATCCAATCTCGGATTTCATGGCTTCTTGCCATTTATTGGAATCTGGGCTCATCATCGCTTCTTCATATGTCTCAGGGTCATCGGTGTTGTCCACCAACATGACACTCATAACGGGATCATACCAATCAGGAGTGGTACGAGTTCTCGTTGACCTGCGAGGCTCTGCAGCAACTTCAACCGAAGTTTCATGATCATCATCATTAGCTTCCTCTCTTATTGGTGTAGGCACCACAGGAACTTCTTCCGGTGCTGCACTACTCGCAAGTTCGAGGGAAGGTTCAACAACCTCGTCGAGTTCTACTTTCCTTCCAGTCACTTCTTTCGAGACAAATTCCTTCTCTAGAAAGGATCCATTCTTGGCAACAAAGATTTTGCCTTTGGATCTATGATAGAAGGTATACCCAATAGTTTCCTTTGGGTATCCTATGAATACGCATTTTTTCGCTTTGGGTTCAAGCTTGTCCGGCTGTAAGCCTGTAACTTCTTTACATAGGCTTCGCAACCCCAAACTTTAAGGAACGACAATTTAGGTTTCTTCCCAAACCATAGTTCATATGGTGTCGTTTCAACGGATTTAGATGGTGCCCTATTTAAAGTGAATGCGGCTGTTTCTAATGCATAACCCCAAAATGATAGTGGTAAATCTGTAAGTGACATCATAGAACAAACCATATCTAAGAGAGTTCGATTACGACGTTCAGACACACCATTACGCTGTGGTGTTCCTGGTGGTGTCAATTGTGAAAGTATTCCGCATTTCTTTAAATGCTCGCCAAACTCGTAACTTAGATATTCACCTCCACGATCAGAACGTAGAAATTTAATCTTCTTGTTACGTTGATTCTCTACCTCACTTTGAAATTCCTTCAACTTCTCGAAAGTTTCGGACTTATGTTTCATGAAATAGATATACCCATATCTACTCATGTCATCCATGAAGGTAAGAACATAACGATAACCACCGCGCGATGCTACACTCATTGGTCCACACACATCGGTATGTATGATTTCCAATAAGTCTGTAGCTCGCTCCATCATACCAGAAAATGGAGTCTTAGTCATTTTTCCCATCAGACATGCTTCGCATCTTTCAAGTGATTCAAGAAGTCCATCGGAATGGAGTTTCTTCATACGCTTCACTCCGATATGATCAAGACGACAGTGCCACATATAGGTCGAGTTATCGCTCAATTTCAAACGTTTAGCCTCAATGTTATTAATATGTGTATTTCCACTATCGAGATTCAATAAGAATAGACCATCTATCAAAGGTGCATGCACATAAAACATATTACTCATATAAATCGAACAACCATTATTCTCGGACTTAAACAAGTAACCGTCTCGCAATAAACAAGATCCCGATATAATGTTCATGCTCAACGCAGGCACCAAATAACAATTATTTAAGTATAAAACTAATCCCGATGGTAGATGAAGAGGTAGCGTGCCGACCGCGATCACATCAACCTTTGATCCGTTTCCAACGCGCATCGTCACCTTGTTCTTCGCTAGCTTCCATTTATTCTGCAGCACCTGTTTCGAGTTACAAATATGAGCAACCGAACCAGTATCAAATACCCAGGCACTACTACGAGTACTAGTGAGATACACATCAATAACATGTATATCGGATATACCTTTATTCTTGATGTTGCCGTTCTTCAAATCCGCCAAGTACTTTGGGCAATTCCGCTTCCAGTGACCCTCTTGCTTTCAGTAAAAACACTCAGTATCAGGCTTAGGTCCAGCCTTGGTCTTCTTCGTTGGCGCAGTAACTTTCTTACCACCCTTCTTGAAGTGTCCCTTTTGCTTAGACTTGCCTTTCTTGAATTTGGTGGTCTTATTGACCAACAACACTTGGTGCTCTTTCTTGATCTCCACTTCTGCAGATTTCAACATGGAGAAGAGTTCTGGCAACGTCTTGTCCATGTTTTGCATATTGTAGTTCATCACAAAGTTCTTGTAACTTGGTGGTAGTGATTGGAGGACACGATGTATCCCCAAAGAATTAGGAATCACTATACCCAAACTTTGGAGTTTGTTTGTGTGCCCAGACATCTTAAGCACATGCTCACTGACGGAGCTTCCCTCTTCCATCTTGCAGTTAAAGAACTTTTCAGAAGCCTCATAACTCTCAACTGCTGCGTGAGCCTCAAATATCATTTCGAGTTCACGGACAATATCATGTGGGTCTGAATTCTCAAACCTTTTCTGAAGCTCCGATTCCAAACCATACAAGATAGCACACTGAACCATGGAGTACTGATTCTTCCGAGCGAGGAAAACATTCTTTACCTCATCGGTAGCATCAGCTGCAGGCGGGTCACCCAGCGGTGCATCCAGCACATAGGTCAAATTACCAGCATTGAGGACAATCCTCAAATTGCGGAACCAGTCCGCGAAGTTGCTTCCATTGTTTTTCAACTTTTCTTTCTCTAGGAACGCATTAAAATTGATGGTAGGGGCCGCCATTGATCTACAACATATTTGCAATAGTTTAGACTAAGTTTATGACAAATTGAGTTCTAATTAATAGTTAAATTAATCTAGGTGAACTCCCACTCAAAACAATATCCCTAACATTGTTTTAGTGATCACACGAACCAAATCCACCACATCAAAAACCGATCATCACGAGAGTTGATGTAGCTTCAATGGCGAACAATCGACATGTTCATCATATCTACTATATGATTCATGCTTTACCTTTCGGTGATCCGTGTTCCGAGACCATGTCTGTACATGCTAGGCTCGTCAAGATCAAACCTTAGCTTCCGCATGAGCAAAACTGTCTTGCTCACGTTGTATACACTTGCAGAATCTAACACACCCGATCATCACGTGGTGCTTCGAAACAACAAGCTTTAGCAACGGTGCTAACTAAGGATGAACACTTTAAAACTTGAAATTTGTGTGCTTGAGGGATCATCTTATAATTCTACCGTCGCTAACTAAGCAATACAAGATACATAAAGGATTAACATCACATGCAATTCATAATATGTGATATGATATGGCCTTTCTTCTTTGTGCTTCCGATCTCCATCTTCAAGCACGAACATGATCTCCATCATCACCGGCATAGCATCAAGGTCACTGACGCTGCTTCATGGTTGTCGTCCACCAGCTTCAACTAATACAACTACTTTGAATAGACACGCGGGTCTTAACAGAATTTAAAGACAACCATATGGATCCTGCCGGTTGCCAACTTACAATAAGGAACATTGCATACATCAAGTATAATCACAATCATGGCCATATCACATCACAGCACACCCCTGCAAAACAAAGTTAGGCGCCTCTAATTTTCTTTGCATATTTTACGTGGTTTGGGGCTTTCAATAAGTGTCGCTCTAACTTATGAACAAGAACCACAACGTTGATGCTAGAACTATCAAATGCCCGTTGTAAATTGGATCTTACTATAATGGGAGAGACAAACACCCGCAAAGCCACTTATGCAATACAAGTTGCATGTTTAGCGTGGAGCAAGTCTCATGAATGATGTCATGTAAGGTTGACCCGGGCCGCTTCATCCCATCATACCGCAAGATGCAAAGTACACAAGAAGCAATTGATAATAAAATCACCACCGCCCACAATGACCATTGTGTTCTACTCGTGCAACAGATCTACATATAGACACGGCTCTGATACCACTATAGGGGTTCGTAGCATGGAAAACAAAAAATTTCTATCGCATGCAAACAAACAAGCCAAGATCTATCTACTAGATTGTAGCAACGAGTCGATAGGGGAACTCACCCTCGAAGATTCCAAAGCGGTTAACGAGAGCGGATTCTCGTGGGTGATGTAGTCGTACTCTTCCCGATCTCAAGATCGTGTAGACGATCCTTCCGGCGTTGCATTCCGGCAGCTCTCCCGCAGTCGGTCACACATTCGGTACTCGATGAAGACCTTCCTCTCCCTTGTTCCAGCAGGCATCAGAGGTTGTAGTACTCTCCTCGCGATTCCGGCAGCACGACGGCGTGGTACCGGAAGTAGAGGGGAGATCTCGCAGGGCTTCGCCTTAAGCCGGAGCGAGTATGGTGGACTATGAGAGAGCCTCGGTGATCTAGGGTTTACACACACCAAGTAGAAGGGGCTAGGCCAGCTGAAAGAACATGTTGGGCCCCATGTGTGGTTTTGGTAATTAATGACAATCTTTATGGACTAATGTGTGTATTAAGTTATACTTGTAGGATTTGTCCATTAGCATCGCTTGGAGCATGTGTTGGCTTCAAGGTCGATGAAATGAGAAGAAGAAGTGATGTGCAAGCTCAAAATGCGCCATCTATAGAAGATCTCATGTTTGAGGCTTGCCATCCTCGGTGATCATGGATCGATGATGAAGAATCAAGAAAGGCGTTCCATCTTGAGAAGGGCAAGATCGTCTACATCGAGCTCAAGTGGAATTCTCAAGGCAAAGGTATAATCTTGATAGGTTTTCCCTTTTGCCAGTCTCACGTTGTGTGTGTGAGACCGGGTTTAGGATAGATAACCGTACTATTAAGAGGGGCTCTTGTATGAGTAATTCGATCACATCGTTCGGAGAGAGCTCAAACCTTTGCATATTTGCATCATCATATTTGGTTGTTATTTGGTCTCATCCATGTGAGGATATAGAGCTTCTGGTAAGCTCCATAACAAGCTCTTGTTCATCAAAATTGGATCTTCCGTTTGTATCTTGTTGCGATTTTGATCTTGGCAGCTTTTCGGTTTCTCACCAAGTGAGGTATCTCACATTATTATACATGATACATTCTCACTTGGTGATAACCAATATTTTCACCTTTCATAGGGTAGCCCATGTCGTCCTTTTTCCAACACAATTGGAATCGGGTCGATCGGAGTTACCAATCAAAAGTTATAGAGGTTTGAATTTTCCTAGGTACCAAAATGCGGTAGTACCGCATTTTAGTACCTGGCGCGGCAGTAGGTTTTGGCAAGTTGCCAAATGCCACTGCCCTCCTAGGTACCAAAATGCGGTAGTACCGCATTTTAGTACCTAGCACGGCAGAAGGTTTTTGACAAGTTTCCAAAAGCCACTGCCAGGCTAGGTACCAAAAAGCGGTAGTACCGCATTTTAGTACCTAGCGCAGCAGAAGGTTTTTTACTTCATCATTTGGATCTATCCTCCCTTGCTGGACTATGATGTTTCTTTGCATGATCTTTTAGAAGTTGTTGTCCTCTTCGAAACGAGCCCAAGATCATCAAAATCGGAGTCCGGATGCAAAAGTTATGGCTGTTTTCGTTCTGTGATGATCGGTAGTACCGGACCAGGATCCGGTAGTACCGGGGTCCGGTAGTACCGCATTTTGGTACCGGGGAGCGCAGAGAAAAAATGCGTTTGGAGCCCCAGGAACCCCAGGAAATGTCCGGTAGTGCCGGGAAAGTCCGGTAGTACCGGGAAAAAGTCCGGTAGTACCGGGAATCGCGTTTTTGGGCTGCAACGGTTGGATTTTGGAGGGACCTATATAAGGGGCCTTCTTCCCCAATGGTTCCTCAACCCTTCTTGCAAGTTTTCCCCTCCATTGTTGACCTTCTTGAGCTTGCTTTATCTCAATCCCTCTGATGATTCTTCCATATTCTTGAGGGATTTGAAAGAGGAGATCTAGATCTACAATCCCACCAATCAATCTCTCCTCTAAGTGAGGGGAACATATTGGGATCTAGATCTTGGAGTCTTTTGTGGATTTCCTCCATTGTTCTTCCTCTCTTATTCCCCCATAAGCTTTTGTAGCTTTGGTGGAATTTGGGAGAGAAGGATTTGAACATCTTTGTGGTGTTCTTGCCATTTGCATTTGGTGCATCGGTTTGTGTTCTCCTTGGAGGATTTGGTTTGAGTGACTCATTGGAGCTTGTCCCTCTTGGGTTCATGGAACCCTAGACGGTTTTGTGGCCTTGGTGGCATTGTGGTCTTTTGTGGCATTTGTTGGGAGCCTCCAATTAAGTTGTGGAGAAGTGCCCCAACCTTGTGAGAGGTTCCGGTTGCCACCGACAAGTGCACCGATAGTGGAAGCGTGGATCGATCCCGTTGGGGTGAGATTCACCGGAGAATAAGGGAGGACTTTTGTGGCGTTGGTGGTTTGATACCACCCCCTCTCCAAACGAGACGTACTCCATGTTGGGAGGAACTCGGTAAAATATCGGTGTCCCCGCGTGCCTCGATTATCTCTATATTCGAGCTCTTTATTTATGCACTTTACATTGTGATAGCCTTTGTGCTTGAAGTAATCTATATCTTGCTATCACTTTGTTGCTTGTATTGCTTAGCATAAGTTGTTGGTGCACATAGGTGAACCTTAGTTGTTCTAGGTTGTGCTTAACAAAGTAAACACTAATTTTATTCCGCCTTTGTTGAGCCACTCTAGGAAAAGTTTTAATCGCCTATTCACCCTCCCTAGGCGACATCCGTATCCTTTCAATTGGTATCAGAGCCCGGTCTCTCATTTTAGGCTTCACCGCCTTGAGAGTAAAGATGTAGGCTAGAGGATTAGTGCACAATGACATGTTCATATTCGATGGCACAAATTATGATATTTGGAAAACTCATATGCTTATTCATTTTCGGGACATGGACCCAAATTTGGAGCGTATTGTAGATATAGGTTTTTCTCCTCCTATGGATTTTAAAAATCTATCTAGTGAGGACAAGAAAAACTTATATCTCGATGCTCAAGCTTCTAATGTGCTTGTTAATGCTTTGAGCTATGTAGTTACCTCCTTAATCATTCCTTTTTGGAGCGCTCATGAGTTATGGACAAAACTTCAAGATAAATATGTTGTGTCCAACATTATTGAGGATGATTGTGTTGCTTCCACTTCCGGTCGAGATGAGTTCTCATCCTCTACCACTTCACCAACATGTGACTTTTCACAAGGTAATGATATTGTGAGTGGTGATAGAAATTGCAATTTGGATAGTGTGCTTACTATTTGTAATCCCTCAAATCTATCTAGTTGCAATGATCTATCTTTGGACTTTAACACTTCTAGCACTACAAACTCCTTACATGCTTGTGTTAATAGTCCTTGCATATCATGTAGAAATGACTTGAATAAATCTCATGATGATATGCTTGTGTTGTCTTGTTGCCATGATAAAAATGATTCCATTTCCTCTAGTGCTTGTGTTGCTAACCATGTAGAGGAAACCGAAGATTATATGGGACAAGACATGGTTTTGAATGATGCCACATATGCAATCTCATCTACACCTTCTTTCGGTACCCACCTATGCCTTATGGCTAGGGATTCTAAGGTAACTCCTACTTTGGAACCCATTACCTCTTGTGATGAGGAGAATGTGGATAATGGGAAAGAAGAGATAGATATTGATGATTTATATGAAAAGGGTGAGATTATTTATCATGCCCTTGTTAACAAGGATATTGCTTGCTCTAACTTTGTTGAAATCTTGGACTTTGCTATTAAGAGCAAAGAACTTATTGATAAGTTAGAAACACAAATTGAGGTGGCAAGTGATCTCAAACATAAAAATGATGAGACTCAAGTTGCTTATGCTAAACTCCTTGAGGATTTTGAGCACCTCAAAAATGGCTCTAGGGTCATAAAGGGTGAGCTCATCAAACTCATCGAGTCACATGAGCAACTTAAAGCCTCATATTCAAAAGAGCTTGCCAATTTGCCCTCACCTCTTGCAAATAGTGATGATGCTTGTGCTACTAACTCTATTTCTTGTGAAGCTTCTACTTTGAAGGAGAATGTTGAGCTAAAGGCTCAACTTGCGTTGCTAACTAGCAACTATGAGAAATTAGAAGAAAGTCATGTTAAGCTCTTGAGCTCGCATGAGGATCTTATAGTCTCCCATGGTAGGCTAAAGGTAGCTCATGAGGCCATCATGTCAAAGGTAACATCTAGTGGGCCTCATGTGGACATTAGCACTATATCTACTTCAAATGTTATATTGCCATGTGCTAGTCCTTGTAGTTCATCCTCTCACAACCATGATATATCTCGTGATGAATTACATTCCGTTCCTTGTTGCTCTAACAATGTAGCACCTACTTCCTCTAGTACTTTTGTTGAAACTAACCATGTAGAGGAAATCAAAGAACTCAAGGCTCAAGTCACTTCTTTGAAGAATGACTTGAAAAAGGGTCATCAAGGGAAGGTCACACTCAACAAAATCTTGAGTGTGCAAAAATCCCCCAATGACAAGAGTGGGCTTGGATTCAACTTCAATGTCAAGAACAAGTCCACTATCAAGTTGAAGCACAAGGATAACAAGAAGAATGGCCAAGATCAAGTCAAGAATCCGACCAACATTGTTTGCTTCAAGTGCAAGGAAGAAGGGCATCATGTTAGATCTTGCCCATTGAAGAAGAAGTCTCCTAGTGTGAAGCAACAAGGGAAGCGGCCTCAAGCTCCACCTCAAGTCATTAATGGGCCTCTTCCTAAGAGGACTACTCGAGCTCTTCCTATAGTTGTGGCTTCACCTAAGAAGAAAGATGGCAAGAGTAGAACTTTCTACATATGCTGTGAGAAGGGGCATATTTCTTCCGCATGCACTATTGGTAACTCCTCATCCCATCCTATCTTGATTGATGATTCTTATTATCTTTGTAAGGATGAGGTTGGCAATGTGGTTGCCAAATTTGTTGGTGCCCAATGTGGTGTCAAGAAATGATCCATTTGGGTTGCCAAGCCTATTGTGACTAACTTCTTAGGACCCAACTTGGTTGGGGACCAACAATCCAAAACTTGATAAATAGGTAAATTGGAGGGCATTGGAGACTTAGCTACATTATGAAGAATTGAGGGATCTTCATCAATTATTATTGTCAAGCCAAGTCATTTGGATTATCATGATTCTATTATATATCCAATGCTCCTCTTTGCGGTAACATATGCTTAACTCATTACATTGAAAGTTACTCGCCCCCTTGTGCATGTGTTGGTTTTGTATCTTCCATGCTTTTGTACATGTTGTGTTTTCCACTTAATTATCTTGATGTATCAAGCATATTTGTGTATAATTAGGTGGCACACCATGTATGTGTGTTTCTTGTGTTTGAGCCTTACTTGGTTATATTTGATATATTATTTGGCTCTTGTGAGAGATTAATGGATTACCCCATTTTGGGGGAGTGTTATGCTTGGGCATACCACAATCCTAAAAATATGTATACATGAGGAATACCACCTAGTATTGATATTACAATATAATATATTCTCTATGTGGTACAATTCTCATGAGAAATTCAAGTTCTATAATTTCCATTAATTATCTCTATTTGGACCTTTTTGTCTTGTGTTGATTTTGTTGTAATATCACATTATGGGGGAGTCATATGCTTAGTGCATATTACAATCCTAGAAAATGTGAATATTTGAGGTTGTGTCACTTAGAATTGATACTGATAATTATCTAGCGCCTATGTGACACATTTGCTCATACAAGTTCCAATTTGCTTGAATGGTGTTGTTGATCATATTTTGGATCTTGTATATGAGAGTGTTTCTTGGTATGTGTTTCCTCATATTTAGATCTCTATATCATCATGGAAACCATTTGCTTCAAGTTACTCTAATCACTAGTGATTGTGTGACTATTGGAAGCTACCAAGAATCTTGTTTGAAGTATCATGCTTAATTCTTATATTTTGTTATATGCTTCTTGTTGTGACTATGATCTTGGATATCCATGCAAGCTACCTTGGGAAAATTATTCCCAATATTTCTTGTCCTTGGACAATGAGTACCCAATTTATGGTAGAATTTATTGATCATATTCACTTTGGCCCTTGCTTAATATTGTCCTATCTTTGGCCAAGTAAATGTTTTGTGTGCTCCCATGTATTCCTTGCTACTTTTGGATATTCTTATTTTATTGGTATCCTCTTGTGTTTTATTTAATGTAGGTAGTAGTGATGATCTCATTTTTGTGCATTTTGCATTCAAAAAGCAAAATTCTGTATAATGTACTACTTATGGGTGAGCTCTCCTATATTATCTGGAACAATCCTTTTTGTTTGATCCATATAGAGTTTTATGTGCTTGGATGCTCAATCTTTTCGTTTTGGTACTTTGTGCCATCATGAAAAGTTTGGGGAGTTTGGTTTCTTGTTGGAACCTTGGTCTTTTTGGGAGTTGGTTTTGTATCATACCTTGTTTCTTGATTTGACCATTTTAGAATGAGATAAATCCTTGAGCATTTTTATTTCTATCTATTTTTTCTCTTTTGGCCTTAGCCTAGTTCATTTGTTGAACTTGTGATCTTTCATGTGTTGAATTGGTTCTTTGATACAATTTGGACACCGCTTGTCTTGTCACACTCTTGTGTGTGCCATCTCGATTTACTTGGTGTTTTTGTTCAAATTGTATCTCCTTTTTGGTTCTTGAAAGCTTTATGCATGCATATTTACCATATGTTTATATGATGGCATGCTTGCTTTTCTGTGATCCAATATATAAGGGAAACTCCACCAATTCCCATCGGCTAAGTTGTGCATGAAATTCAATTTCATATCATTATGCACATAATTATGTGGAGTCTCTCCTATGTATTGTAGTTGCACTAACTACTTTGGACCCAATAAGTTTGGGGACCATTTTGTACTTAAATGTGTTTAGGTACATTGGAGATATAGTGGATGCTTGTCTCTCAAATCTTGAAGAAGTGGTGCATTAATGAAAATTGGAGGCAAGCTATAGGATGATCAATGAATTCATATCCTCTACATCCTACCAATTATATCTCGGTAACAAGTATCTCTTTCTCATGCTCATATATCTTGATTCCAACCATTTGTCGGTTGCCTTCTAGCATGAATTAATGTATTTGTAATTGCTGTAGTTCTAGCCATGGTTTTAAGAGGACTCTATATTGTACATGTGTTTAAGTTGAGATGAGTGCATATAATTGGGACTATACAAAATCATGCATATGATCCTCCAATCCCAAATATGTCAATCCAGCAATTTTATTGCCTATCATTTCATCAACTTCTCTCATGTGCAATAGTGAGATTTTTGCTAGTCTATTTCATCTTTTGATACTTGTTGCCTTTCTCCATATATTACAACTTTCTCCTTTTCACTTGGTGATAGTTGTAATATATGTAGTGTGTTGGTTTTTGAAGCTCATTAATGTACAATAAGATATATGTGAGCCTTTGGCCATGCTTTGAAGCAAAAATCTTATTAGTATATGTTGTGACTTCATTTTTGCTTCCATGTGCTTTATTGTATATCTTCCTTGTATGTGCTTGTTTCTTTATGGGTATATGTCTTTGTGATGTCATCCACTTAGAGACATATACACATATGAGAAGATAATTTTACTTGATTTTTAAATCCTTGGAGACCACCTTTCTATTCCTTTTGATTATTTGGTGGCTTCCAAATTTAATTGCCTATGCGTGCTTGTTCCTCTTGTTTGCATCTTTGGGCACTCATATTTATTCTCTCATGCCTTGTATTGTTAAATGAACTTGGATGAGTGAGGATTCCATGATTATGCACCTTGATCCCAAATACAATTATCATAATTGGTGCATTATCTTTGGGGAGCTCATCCAATTCATCTAATAATGCACATTTGTCTTCTTTCTCATTTGTTGTGTTTTAAATACTTATGGGGGAGCGAGGATTCCATATTTGTGCAATATGTATTATAATTCATTTATTTTGAATTATGCACAAATCTTGGGGATCTTCTCTATTTGTTATTTAAAACACTATTTTGCTCATTTCATAATATCTCGTAGTTTCCATTTGAACTCATTTGTTGTTTTCAATTGATTTGTCGGATCTTGTGATTGCTTGCGTCATTTGTGATGCGTCATTTTATTTTATTCCTTTGGCAATCTTCGGGTCCTCGATATAGTCCTACTCCCTCCCAAGTATTCATCATTGGATATGTGCGAAGGCACATCTTTGGAGGAATTATTACTATATTTTCCTTCTAGAACTTGTCACCCATTTTGGCAATCGATGCCAATGGGGGAGAAGTTTTAGAGGGTTTAAGGGAAATGGTTTATGCTTTGAGTTTGTTTCTAAGCATTTGACTTTCATGCTCTTGCATCTTTGTTGTTGCTTAGCATGTGGTATATATAGAGGAAACTCCACCAATGATAATGATTGGCAATATATGCAATGAAATTCAAGTTCATCACACATGCATAGATTGTGGGGGAGTTTGCTCTATATATGGTGGTAGTACCAATGTCACATACTTATGTAGTATTTGATATTGGTGTTACCATTTTATTCATTAAGATTTCTTATATAAACCCTCTTAAATGGATTGTCATCAATTACCAAAATGGGGGAGATTGATAGAACATGTTGGGCCCCATGTGTGGTTTTGGTAATTAATGACAATCTTTATGGACTAATGTGTGTATTAAGTTATACTTGTAGGATTTGTCCATTAGCATCGCTTGGAGCATGTGTTGGCTTCAAGGTCGATGAAATGAGAAGAATAAGTGATGTGCAAGCTCAAAATGCGCCATCTATAGAAGATCTCATGTTTGAGGCTTGCCATCCTCGGTGATCATGGATCGATGATGAAGAATCAAGAAAGGCGTTCCATCTTGAGAAGGGCAAGATCGTCTACATCGAGCTCAAGTGGAATGCTCAAGGCAAAGGTATAATCTTGATAGGTTTTCCCTTTTGCCGGTCTCACGTTGGGTGTGTGAGACCGGGTTTAGGATAGATAACCGTACTATTAAGACGGGATCTCGTATGAGTAATTCGATCACATCATTCGGAGAGAGCTCAAACCTTTGCATATTTGCATCATCATATTTGGTTGTTATTTGGTATCATCCATGTGAGGATATAGAGCTTGTGGTAATCTCCATAACAAGCTCTTGTTCATCAAAATCGGATCTTCCGTTTGTATCTTATTGCGATTTTGATCTTGGCAGCTTTTCGGTTTCTCACCAAGTGAGGTATCTCACATTATTATACATGATACATTCTCACTTGGTGATAACCAATATTTTCACCTTTCATAGGGTAGCCCATGTCGTCCTTTTTCCAACGCAATTGGAATCGGGTCGATCGGAGTTACCAATCAAAAGTTATAGAGGTTTGAATTTTCCTAGGTACCAAAATGCGGTAGTACCGCATTTTAGTACCTGGCACGGCAGTAGGTTTTGGCAAGTTGCAAAATGTCACTGCCCTCCTAGGTACCAAAATGCGGTAGTACCGCATTTTAGTACCTAGCACGGCAGAAGGTTTTTGACAAGTTTCCAAAAGCCACTGCCAGGCGAGGTACCAAAAAGCGGTAGTACCGCATTTTAGTACCTAGCACGGCAGAAGGTTTTTTACTTCATCATTTGGATCTATCCTCCCTTGCTGGACTATGATGTTTCTTTGCATGATCTTGTAGAGGTTGTTGTCCTCTTCGAAACGAGCCCAAGATCATCGAAATCGGAGTCCGGATGCAAAAGTTATGGCTGTTTTCGTTCTGTGATGATCGGTAGTACCGGACCAGGATCCGGTAGTACCGGGGTCCGGTAGTACCGGGGTCCGGTAGTACCGCATTTTGGTACCGGGGAGCGCAGAGAAAAAATGCGTTTGGAGCCCTAGGAACCCCAGGAAATGTCCGGTAGTGCCGGGAAAGTCCGGTAGTACCGGGAAAAAGTCCGGTAGTACCGGGAATCGCGTTTTTGGGCTGCAACGGTTGGATTTTGGAGGGACCTATATAAGGGGTCTTCTTCCCCAATGGTTCCTCAACCCTTCTTGCAAGTTTTCCCCTCCATTGTTGACCTTCTTGAGCTT
The DNA here is from genome assembly GCA_916181665.1 of Avena sativa. NCBI lineage: Eukaryota > Viridiplantae > Streptophyta > Magnoliopsida > Poales > Poaceae > Avena > Avena sativa. The sequence goes on from OV702296.1 coordinate 230,021,161, forward strand.
GCTTTATCTCAATCCCTCTGATGATTCTTCCATATTCTTGAGGGATTTGAAAGAGGAGATCTAGATCTACAATCCCACCAATCAATCTCTCCTCTAAGTGAGGGGAACATATTGGGATCTAGATCTTGGAGTCTTTTGTGGATTTCCTCCATTGTTCTTCCTCTCTTATTCCCCCATAAGATTTTGTAGCTTTGGTGGAATTTGGGAGAGAAGGATTTGAACATCTTTGTGGTGTTCTTGCCATTTGCATTTGGTGCATCGGTTTGTGTTCTCCTCGGAGGATTTGGTTTGAGTGACTCATTGGAGCTTGTCCCTCTTGGGTTCATGGAACCCTAGACGGTTTTGTGGCCTTGGTGGCATTGTGGTCTTTTGTGGCATTTGTTGGGAGCCTCCAATTAAGTTGTGGAGAAGTGCCCCAACCTTGTGAGAGGTTTCGGTTGCCACCGACAAGTGCACCGATAGTGGAAGCGTGGATCGATCCCGTTGGGGTGAGATTCACCGAAGAATAAGGGAGGCCTTTTGTGGCGTTGGTGGTTTGATACCACCCCCTCTCCAAACGAGACATACTCCATGTTGGGAGGAACTCGGTAAAATATCGGTGTCCCCGCGTGCCTCGGTTATCTCTATATCCGAGCTCTTTATTTATGCACTTTACATTGTGATAGCCTTTGTGCTTGAAGTAATATATATACGATACCACTTACATACGATACCAAATTTCCTTTGTCTCACGATAGTTTACTTATCCGAGGTTTTGATCGTCGGTATCTCTGCATACCTAGTTCAACCTCGTTACCGATAAGTACTCTTTTCTTGTTCCCATGGTATGTGATCCCTTGTGAGCCAGTCACATGCTTGCAAGCTAATTGGATGACATTCCACCGAGAGGGCCCAGAGTATATCTATCCGTCATATGGATGGACAAATCCCACTCTTGATTCATGTGTCTCAACCCATACTTTCCAAACACTCAATGCCACCTTTATAGCCACCCAGTTACGGTGTGGTGTTTGATGTCATCAAAGCATCCTTCCGGTGATGGTGATAAACATGATCTCATGGTCGAAGGAATTAGGTCACTATGTATCAGAAAGCATATAGCAATTGAACTATTAAAATGACTTGATCTTTATGCTACGCTTATCTATAGGAGTATGTCCATCATACCGTTCTCCTAATGATATGATCTTGTTGTTAATAACATCTCAATGTTCATGATAGGGAAACCACAATCATCTATTAACCAACAATCTAGTATTATGAAGAGGCTTTACTAGGGACTCTAATTTAGTTTACAAATCACACAAGTATTAAGGTTTCCTTGTTAATACTGTTATAGCATGAATGTAAACATTTATCATAAACACAAAGATATAATAATAACTACATTTATTATTGCCTCTAGGGCATATCTCCAACAGTGTCTTCATGGGCTTCATAGCTGAGGATGCCCAAAGTATTGGCATGAAGTAGCACACCATCCAAGGATGTATCGAAATCACACGAGGAGAGGAGCGAGTTAACCTTAGCTTGTAGGAGCTTGGCTTGAGTGCGTGTCATTGGTTCATTTGGGGGACTAGGAGAAGGAGATGTAGAGGCATCTGTGGGACGGGCTGCATCAACTCCCCCCTTGGGAAAGAGTCATCCTCGAATCTTCAACCTCCTCAACTTCGTATTCTCCATGAAATGGTGAGAGGTCCTTCACATTGAACGTCGGGCTCACGAGGTACTTTGATGTTGAGATGTCGATGGCATAGGTGTTGTTGTTGATTCTGTTTAGTACTTTGAAAGGGCCATAACCCCTTGGGTTGAGTTTGGATTCGTGATCCTTGGGGAAGCGGTCTTTACTCGAGTGTATCCACGAAAGGTCACCTTCTTCGAAGATCATCTCTTTCTTGGTCTTATTTAGCCTTGACACTTGGCGAAGCACTTGTTGCTTGATCTTAGCTCTTGTGTCTTCATGAAGTTTCTTAATTGCTTGGGCACACTTGTCGACGTCCATGTTGGTGCACTCGTAGAGAGGAAGTGGTAGGATGTAGAGTGCAGTGAGGGACTCGAATCCATAGACAATCATGAATGGGATCTTCATGGTGGTGGAGTGCTTGGCGCGATTGTAGGCGAACTCGGCCTGGGGGATACATTCCTCCCAATCCTTAAGATTCTTATTTATCAACACGTGAAGGAGTGTTCCGAGGCTTCAATTGATGATCTCGGTTTGGCCATCGGTTTGAGGATGCGAGGCGGACAAGAAGAATATCTTGATGCCAAGCTTGGCCATGAGTGTCTTCCAAAAGTAGCTCATGAATTTGACGTCGTGGTCAGAGACGATTATTCATGGCACACCGTGAAGATGAATTATTTCCCTGAAAAAACATATTTGTGATATGTGAAGCATCATCGGTCTTATGGCAATGAATGAAATGTGCCATTTTGAAAAAGTGATCCACTACGACAAATATAGTCATGACCATGCTTAGACCTAGGAAATCCTAACACAAAGTCCATGCTAATGTATGATCAAGGTGCATGAGGAATAGGCAATGGCATATAAATACCAAATGGGTTAGACTTAGACTTATCTCGGACACGTGTAGTGCATCACTGGACCTGGCGCTCCACGCCGCGCTTCATCTTGGGCCAATAGTAGTGAGTGGAGAGCATGTTGTATGTCTTGTCATGAACAAAGTGACCCATAAGGCCTCTACCATGGGACTCTGGAAGAAGCAAAATTTGGAGGGACGACTTCGGAATGCAAAGCTTGTTTTGTTTGAATAGAAAGCCCTTATGCAAATAGAAATCATCACCCCCTTTGTTGATAGAACACTTAGCAAAAAATGTTCCAAAAGAATGGGTCAGAAGCATACAAAGTTTTTATGTCATCAAGACCCAACACGTTTACTTCAAGGCACGTAAGAAGGCTTGTATTCTTGCGAGACAAGGTCTCCACAACTAGATTTTCTTTGCCTTTATTATATTTGACGATGTAAGGAAAAGACTCCATGAATTCAACCCACTTAGCGTGCCTTTTACTCAAGTTGGCTTGACCCTTACGATATTTCAACGACTCATGGTAAGAATGTATGATAAATTATTTAGGCCAAAGGTAGTTTTGTCACACTTGAAGGACACGTACTAAGGCAAAAAGCTCTTTGTCATAAATCGGATAGTTAAGGTGTGCGCCATCTATTTTATCATTGTGGTATGCAATAGGACACCCATTTTGCATAAGGACTCCTCCAATGCCAATACCACTAGCGTTACACTTTATCTCAATTTTTTTTGTGAAATATGGTAAAACAAGGAGAGGCGCTTCGGTGAGCCTCTTTTTGAGCTCATCAAAGGCCTTTTGTTGTGCTTTGCCCCAAACAAATGTGACATTATTTTTGGTCAACTCGTTGAGAGGGTAAGCAATGGTAGATAAGTCTTTAACAAATCAATGTTAGAAACCGGCCAAACCATGAAAACTACGAAGTTCACTCACATTGGTAGGAATAGGCCAATCTTGTATGTCTTTCACTTTGGAAACATCAACTTCAATACCATTCGAAGAAACAACAAATCCAAGAAAAATCAATTTGTCTTTAGCTAAAGTGCACTTTGGGAGATTAGCATATAGCTTTTCATTTCGAAGGATTTGTAAAACCTCCTTAACATGTGTAACATGCTCCTCTAGTGACTTTGTATACACAAGGATGCCATCAAAATAGACAACGACATCTTTTCCAATGAGAGATCTTAAAATATGGTTCATGAGGCGCATGAAGGTGGATGGAGCATTAGACAAGCCAAAAGGCATAACCAACAATTCATAGAGACCAAGTTTGGTCTTGAAGGCGGTTTTCCACTCATCACCCTCGGCCATGTGTATTTGATGGTAACCACTACGAAGAAAATAGTGGCTCCACACAACTCATCAAGCATGTCATCAATATGCGGTATAGGATGTCGATGACGCACGGTGATAGCATTGATTGGACGACAGTCCATGCATAACCGCAATGTATCATCCATTTTTGGGACAAGAATCACGGGTACCATGCTTGGGCTAGTGCTTACTTGGATTAAACCTTTAGAGATGAGTTGGTTGATTTGTCGTTTTATATCCTTTGTCTCCTTCGGGTTCGTGTGGTATGCGGCGCGATTTGGGAGAGGTGCGCCAGGTATGAGGTCGATGCGGTGCTCGATTCTGCAAAGAGGAGGTAGTCCATGAAGGATCTCTTCGGGAAATACATCCTTGAATTCCTGCAAAATAGCCATCAAAGAGGAAGGAACATTTGTCAAGTCATTAGTTCCTTGCGCTAGTCCCTTGTAAATAAGGACATAGTGCAAGATGGATGGGTTGTTCTGCACTTCTCTCATCTCACTTTTTGTCACATCCCAAGATTTTCCAAATCTTGTAATGTGAAAAAAAATGAATAAAATAAAACTTTGTGATTTTCAGGGTGAGAAGAAACTTTTTGAATTCAAATGGGAACCTTCAAACCTATTTTGAACAAATAAAATCCTAAAGGGATTAAAAAGATAAACATTTAATAAAGGAAAATAAAAATATTTAGAATTACTATTTTGAATCTTTAAATAAAAAGATTTGGTTTTCAAATGAAAAGGATAGAATTATAAATAAGGATTATTTTAAGCCAAATTAAAACTTGGCCAAGCCTTTGAAATAAAATATTTCTATTTGATAAAAATAGTAAAGGTTTATTTAAATAAAATAATAAGGATTTATTATCCAAGTTATTTAAAATAAAAAGTTTTAATATTTTAATTAAACATCAAAACTTATTTATTTATTTTAAACAAGTTTTCCAAGTATTCTTTATTACCAAATAAAACCTACTGATTGGTTGGTACCATTTTAGATTTCAAAAGGAGATTTTAAATAAATCAAATCCTGTTTTGATTTAATAAACAAGGTCTATTTATTTAATTAATAATGGACCCTAAAATAAAATTATTATTTTTGTTTTGGGACTTTGGTTTGTGTTGTTAAACAGAACCAGAAACTCAGTACAAAGTTTGGTGAAAGCTTGATTGATTTGAATGTTTGATTTGTTGTTTGAATTTCAAAACAGAAATTAGAAATGGAAAAAGACAAAACATTTAGAAAGAAAAAATAGAAACAGACCTGACCCAACTGAGCCAGCCCAACAAGGCCCAGTACCAGCCCACTCTCTCCCTCCCGAAGAAAACGATTCACACTCAGCTTTTAACCTGCCCAGACACTGACTGGTGGACCCCTCTCCCTGTCTCTCTCCTTCGCTGACGAAGCGGACCCACGCAGCCAGCTCACTCTCTTCTTCCTCGCGCAGACGACGCCCTGCCGTTTCCTGCCCTTTACGCCGGTGATCAATTCGCGTTAACCACGGCTTTAACTTCCCCTACGACGATGCCTACTAAAGCACCAGCACCTCCTCTCTCATTCCCCTCACGCGCCTCCCTCTCTTTGCCCCCAGGCTGTCGTAATTTCGAGCCGCACCGTCACTGCTCCGACGAGCTTCCTCCTCGATTCCGGTTGAACCTCGCCACCCCTTGCCTTCCCAAGCACATGAATACATTCCCTAGACCTAGACGCTTCTCCCTGTACCTCTCATTCAACCGCGGGCGCCCTAGAACCTCGGCTTCGACGACCTCTGAGCGCCGCCGCGTCTGCTTCCTTCTTCGGCGACCCTTCTGGTAAGAACCGACCACCCCGCACCCTCTCCTTCACGCTCGCAGCTTCGCCTTGATCCTGCACATCTAACCGCATCCTCGTTTTGCCTCGGAGTGAACCACAGCACCACCCCCGACGACCACCAGACGAACCCGACGCCGTCCTTGACTCCGGCGAGCGATTAATCTCGCTCCAGTGCGCCCCTCGCCAGACCAACACCACCTCGAGCTTCATCGCGACCCTGCGAACACGGTGAGACCTCCCTCTGCCTTCTTTGCTTCCTGTAGCTGCCGCTAGCACCTCATCCGACCGTGAGCCGCCGCTCACCGCCGTCAGCGCCGCTCGGGTATGGTCGAATAGATTCACATCGTTAGATCTCGATCCTATGGCTGATAATAGAACCTGAGCGAAAGGGTACGAGTGGACTTGAGCCGTGCGATCTGTTTAGATCCAACGCCTCTCAGAGGCCGATCCACCCGAAACGGTATCGACCAGTAGAAACGCGACACGTGGCCAGTCTGAGATTTAAAACAAAGTTTGAATCTGTTTTAGATGCAGATTTGAAACTCTTGTAACTTTTGATACACACGTCCAAAAATTGCAAACTTTATATCAATGGAATCAGTGGAACAAGCCCTAGCCAACCATGAAATTTGTTTAGTAAAAAGCCTCTGGTAAAATGTTTGTTTTTGCAGAAGCATTTGTATGCTTGTTTAGGTTATAAAAATTATTCAAAAATGTTTTTGAGGTTGAAATCTTTGCAAATTGGTTTGTTGTGAAACTACTGACCCTAGGAACCAACTTGTGGATTTAAAAATGTATTTGGTGAAGAATAGGATGGATTAATTGAATTAGCCTATTTCTAGCCAAATAAAAATATTGTTTTTGCTATGAAAATGTTTTTGAGTAAAAACTTTGGGAAAATGATTTGAATCAAACCTACTGACCCTAAACACCAAGTTTTGATAATTAACAACTTATTTGGTGAACAACATAAAACTTTTGCTTTGATAAAAACATTTTCCACCACATAAAATAATGGTTGGATTTAAAAATGGTTTATAGATAAAACCTTTTTGCAAATGACTTTGCCACTTTAGGAAAAAGACCACCTTGAACCTTACAATGTATAGAGCCTAGTGGAAACCATCTTGCAAAATAAACTATCTTTTGCATGCTTGCATGCATGACTTAGTTCCTAATATTTTATGTGTGTTTTGTTTGATTAATTTTGGTTGGAATGCTAGTTGATATTGTGTTTGCTTGATTGATTGTAGTGAAGTTAGAAAAGTGTGAAACTAGCAAGATCAAGAAGTGAACCAACATTCCCTACCAAAAAGGCAAGTTACACTATCATCTAAAATCCTACTATTTTCATTATACTTAGTGGATTTTGAAACATGCATGAAAAGAATTTCTATACTTATGCTATGCCAAATCCTAATAGGATACCTTATTTATTCCTTAGTGAAAACAATGTAGTTGTAAAATGCTTAGCCATGCTGAATATTTTGAGAAGAGATACATGTTGAGATTTTATGAAGTTGAGAAAAGACTTGTGTTTTATATAATAAAACAAGGACTCAATGAACCACCTGGGTGGACAAGGTTACCAAGTTTTGGACAAGGTGGCAACAAAAGAAACCATGTCTATGGCAATCTCTTTGTGTTGTGCACCAAAAGAAAACCACCCAGGAAACTTAGAGATTGAACATGTTTCTCCAATTGTGGCTTTCGTGTACAACCACATGTACATATGGCTCTGGCTTAGTCAACTACATTGGGAAGACCCATGCATTGTCTTCAGGTTACTGAAAATGAGGGAACTCGGAATCCTACATGGGTACTGAAGACAAGCTAGCAATGGTGTATGGGAGGACCCTCTAGAAAGACTTCGTCACATTCTCAATCTGCCAGTGCTCCATCTTGGTGAGCACTTATCCAGCGGCCACTGGTGGCAACAAGATGAGAGTGTGACATGTGGGTAAAGTGTACAACTTCTGCAGAAGATAATAAAACCTAAGTACTTAGCCGTGTCCCCGGTTATGGACAATACTGAGCAACTAAAGCTTGAAGCTATGGGAAATCTCAATATTCCAATTTCTAAAAGAAAAACTTTAAAGTAACAACACAAGACTTGAAGCACTTGAGGGTACCAAGGAGCTCAAGAGATTTTGATGAAAACTTGAACACTTGGGGATTTACCAAGGAGTTCAGAAAGATTTGACAAAAGACCAAAACCATTTTGAAAGATAGGATAAATTATTGCTTTCTCCAAATAAGCCTAAAACTCTACTTAGCCAAATATGCATGTAATGATAGGATCCACTTATATTTTACATAGTGGTGAAACTTGCCAATACAATTCAAATGTATTGACCCTTGTGGCTGTAACTTGTTATGTTGCAGGTTTTGTTTGATATTAGTGAAGTTGAATGATTAGGATTACAAAGTCTACAACCAACATGTTTACCTGTGGCACTTTGAAGATGAAGGACCCCATGCTTATAGATTTTCTGCTGCAATGTAATGTAATAGCCAATGAGCTATGTAAGATGTAATAAAAATTATGTTATTCCTGGTTATAAAGTTATATTATGACCTTTGTTTCTTGATATTACATCTTAACTGTGGATGCTAGCTATCGATCCAGGGACTAGCATTGTAAACACAGGGGACTCTACCTTATATTATTTAAAGGTTGGGACTCTCCCTCTACACTTTTGGTGGAAATAAGAACACTCTTGTTTTTTCCACTCGAGTTTGGCTTGTGGCTATCACTCTCTATATGGTGGTTCTCTCTCTCACCACTCTTCTCACAATATGATTTTGTGTTTTGTGCCCTCACTAAAGCCTTTGGATTATCCGCAATTATTTAGCTAGGAGTCATCGGTTGCAAAATACATGTCTTGTCAAGCTATTTGAAGGTATATGAGTTTGTGCGACCATCATGCAAAGAACCCTTGTCGTATTGCCACGGCCTACCAAGCAACATATGTCAAACCATCATTGGGACCTCATCACACTCCACTGTGTCCTTGTATGGTCCAATTGAGAAAGTTACCGAAACATTATGCATGATCTTCATGCACCCTTGGTCACTTAGCCATTGTACATGGTAGGGGTGCTTGTGTGGATGGAGGGTGAGGTTGAGCTTCTCACACAACTTGGTGCTTGCAATATTGTGGCAACTCCATCCATCGATGACAACTTTAATGGATTTCCCATTGATACCGACATGTGTTTGGAAGATGTTGGATCTTTGATCTTCATGTTCTTAGGCTTGAGTGGTCAAGACCCTTGTGACAACAAGCAATGGACTTGCGTCATGCTCACACATGAGTAGTTCTTTGTAATATTCCATATGTTGCCTTAACAATGCTTCTTTGACTCTTGCATCAAACTCATCTTCACTCGAGCATTCTTTGTCGCCATTGTCATGGATGAACAAAACTTTCTTGTTTCCACATGTGGCCGACTTGTGTCCTTTTCCTCCACACTTGTAGCATTCACCGTTGAATGGTGGGTCATCCTTTGCATGTTTTCCACTTGGGGGTGGTTTTCCTTAGGGAAGTGTGGGTTTGAAGGGAAGATTGGAGGTACTTGAGGAGCTTCCATTGAGGTTGGTTGGTGTAGTGGTTGATGCTTGCTTGTAGGTGAAGTACATCTTAGGATTGTTGTACTTGATGTCCTCTTGTACTTGATGCTCGGCTTTTGTCGCGATGTGCACAAGATCAACAATGTTGTTATACCTTTGTAACTCGGTGATGTTCTTGAGTGGATGGTTCAATCCACTGAGGAAACACGCCATTATTTGCTCGTCACGCTCTTCAATGTTGGCGCAAATCATGTTGATCTGCATTTGCTTGAAGTACTCTTCCACGGTCTTTGTCCCTTGGCTAAGCGTTTAAGCTTGTTGAAGAGGTCACGCGTGTAGTGTGAGGGAACAAAGTGGGATCTCATATGAGTCTTCATATCTTGCCAAGTGGTTATAGGAGGCTCTTCCCTTGCTTCACGAGCGAGTTTGATTTGTTCCCACCAAAGGTTGGCTTAGTCATCAAACTCTAGAGATGACATGGCCACCTTCTCATTGCTATAGTTATCCATGCGGAAGATCTTGTCAACCTTGAGTGCCCATGAGAGATACTCTTCGGGATTCGAACGAGTGAACTTGAGAATGGTAAATTTGAGCTTGCCAAAAGTTTCTTCCTCATTGTGGTTCCGGTATCAGCGGTTGCCATGATGTTGGTGTTGGAGATATGCCCTAGAGGAAATAATAAAGTAGTTATTATTATATCTTTGTGTTTATGATAAATTTTTACATTCATGCTATAATAGTATTAAGCGGAAACATTAATACTTGTGTGATTTGTAAACTAATTAGAGTCCCTAGTAAAGCCTCTTTATAATACTAGCTTGTTGGTTGATAGATGATCATGGTTTCCTGATCATGAACATTGAGATGTTATTAACAACAAGATCATATCATTAGGAGAATGGTGTGATGGACATACTCCTATAGATAAGCGTAGCATAAAGATTAAGTCATTTCAATAGTTTGTTTGCTATAAGATTTTTGATACATAGTAACCTAATTCCTCCGACCATGAGATTATGCTAATCACCATTACTGGATGGATACTTTGATGACATCAAACACCACACCGTAACTGGGTGGCTATAAAGGTGGCATTGAGTGTTCGAAAAGTATGTGTTGAGGCACATGGATCAAGAGTGGGATTTGTCCATCCATATGACAGATAGATATACTCTGGCCCCTGATGACCCACAAGTATAGAGGATCGCAACAGTCTTCGCAGGTAGTATTACCCAATTTATTGATTCGACACAAGGGGAGCCAAAGAATACTTGCAAGCCTTAACAACTGAGTTGTCAATTCAGATTTACCTGGAAATAGTTCTTGCTCACAGAAGTTTATCAGTAGCAACAGCAACAGTGAAACATGAGCAATAGTAACAGTAGCAGCAAACAGTAGGATATGAGTGCGGTAGGCATAGGCTGGATGGACGGGCGTTGCATGGACGGGTCTAAACATGTAACTTCAAGATCTAGGGCATTACAGATAAACAAGAATAAGCATACAAGTTAAAACAATCATAGGCATGTGCTCCATATATAGTCACGTGTGCTCACAATGAGAACTTGCACAACATCTTTTGTCCTGCCAGCCCGTGGCAGCTGGGCCTCTAGGGAACTACTGGCAATTAAGGTGCTCCTATTAATAGAGCACTGGAGCAAAGCATTAACACTCCATGAACACATGTGATCCTCACATCACAGCCATCCCCTCCGGTTGTCCCAATTTCTGTCACTTCGGGGCCTTTGGATCCGGACAATGATATGTGTACACAACTTGTAGATAATATCACAAACAATACTATCATAATGATTCAATAATAATTTAAAATCTGAGATCATGGCACTCGGGCCCTAGTGACAAGCATTAAGCACAACAAGTTGCAACAAAGTCAAATAACACTAATAGAGATACTAGGCACTATGCCCTAACAATCTTATTCAATTACAAGATAGAACTCATCCAATCCCTACCATCCCCATAGCCTATAGCGGGGGATTACTCACTCATGGATGAGGGAAACATTGATGGTTGATGGAAAGGGGTTGGTGATGACGATGGCGATGATCCTCTCCAAATTCCCTGTCCCGGCAGGGTGCCAGAACGAAGTTTCTGGATCCGAATCGCGGCTTCTGGTGGTGGCGGCACAGCGGAACTCTTTCTGGAAAAACGTCGAAACCCCCGCCCCGGTTTTTAGGTCAAGGGGTAACTTATAGGCGAAGAGTGAGCCCGAGGGGTGATGCAGCGCTGAGTTGATGTAGGAGCGCTTCGTTGGGAACCCCAAGAGCAAGGTGTGAAGCAGCATAGCAGCAAGTTTTCCCTCAGTAAGAAACCGAGGTTATCGTACTAGTAGGAGGAAGGAAACGTCACACATGTGTTGCAAGCAACGCGGAGACCTACACAACACAAACTCAAGACTTTGCCCCAACGAATTAGTGAGGTTGTCAAGCTCACCGGTTTGCTGTAACAAAGGATTAAACGTATGATGTGGAAGGTAATGGTGGTTTACAGCAAGTAAACAAGTAACAGTGGAAGATGTATCAATGGTAAATAATGGACCGGGGTCCATATTCACTAGAGGTGCTCTCCTTAGATAAACAACATGGCATGAAGGGTAAACAAATTACAGCAGGGCAATTGACAGGAACTGAGTGTCACATCCCAAGATTTTCCAAATCTTGTTATGTGAAAAATAAATAAATAAAATAAAACTTTGTTGATTTTTAGGGTGAGAAGAAACTTTTTGATTCCAATTGGAAACCTTCAAACCTATTTTGATCAAATAAATCCTAAAAGGATTTAAAAAGATAAAACAATTAATAAAGAAAGTTTTAAATAATTGGAATTACTATTTTTGATCTTTTAATAAAAAGATTTGGTTTTCAAAGCAAAGGTAGAAATATAAATAAGGATTATTTTATAGAGCCAAATTAAACCTTGGCCAAGCTTTTGAAATAAAATATTTTGTTTTGATTAAAAGAATAAAGGTTTATTTAAAATAAAATAATGAGAGTTTATTAATACCCAATTTTAAAGTAAAGGCTTTTCCATTACAAATAAACACTAAAACTAGATATATTATTTTTAAAACAAGTTTTCCAAGTATTTTGTATTTCCAAATAAAACCTACTGAAATGGTTTTGGTATTATTTAGATTTCAAAATGGAGATTTTAATAAAACAAATCCTATTTAATTTAATAACTAAGGACTATTTTAATTAATAAATGGATCCTAAAAAGAATAAAAATATTATTTTGTTTTGGACTTTGAATTATGTTGATTAACAGAACTGAAATCAATACAAAGTTTAGCAAGGTTTTGAATTCATTTGGGTGTTTGATTTGTGGTTTGAAATTCAAAACAGGAAAACCAAACAGAAAAAAAAGAAAAGGATTACTGAATAAAAAAAGGGTGAAACAAACAGCCCAACCCACCTGGCCCAACAGCCCAGCTCCAGCCCACCAGCTCGCCCCCATAGAATCATTTTCCTACTCAACCGCGAAGCTGCAGAGTCACAGACAGGTGGCCCCCTCTCCCTATCTCTCTCCCTCGCTGACATCAAGGCCCCACCCTCTTGTCATCGTCTCCACCACGACCCCGTCGCCCTACCGTTACAGCTGAATAACTCCGGCGTTGATTACGCGTTGATAGCGGCCCTAATTCCTCCAGTGACTACGCACATTTAACCGCCCGCTCCTCCTCTACATTTCCCCCATTCGCCTCTCCCCCTCTGCCCCAGGGCTGTTCGAATTTGCCCCCACACCACCTCTATCTTCGACGGTGTTTCCGGCTAATTCCGGCGAACCACAACCGCCCCTCTCCTCACAGAGCACGCTAGCTCGCTCTCCAGACCCATGCGCACCTGCCCATAGCCCCAGCTCACTCCCGCGCGCTCTAGAAGCTCAGCTTCTTCATCAACTGAACGCCGCCGCGTCTGTCCCTTTTTCCGGCGACCTCCCCTGGTAAGTCTCGACCTCCCCAGTACCCCCCGATGACGCTCCCTTACTCGCGACCCTCGCGCGCACCTAACCATACCTCTGCCTTGTATTAGCGTGGTCCTAAACTACGCCAGCGACGACGCCTGAGCGTGCCCGACACCGCCATCGACTCCAACGAGGAATTGCCAGCTGCTCCGAGCGCCCCTTGCCAGACCAGCACTACCTTGAGCTTCACCTCGACCTTGTGAGCACGGTGAGAACCTACGCTTCTCCCCTCGCTTCCTAGAATCGCCACAACACCACCGTCTGAGCGTCGCTGCCGCCAGCCGCCGCGCAGCGCCGCCCGTACTTGGTCAAGGCAACTGAGTCCGTTGGATCTTGATCCTGTGGCTAAGATTAGAACCTGAGCGAAAGGGTATGAGCGCATCTGAGCCGCGCGATCTATTTAAATCCAACGCCCCGCAGAGGCCGATCCGCATGAAGCGGTACCGACCAATAGTATCACGCCGCGTGGCACTGGATCTGTTTAAAACAGAATTTGAATCTGATTGGTATGCAAATTTCAAAAATCCATAACTTTAGTTCTACACGTCCAAATTTTGCAAACTTTATATCAATGGATTCAGAAAAACAAACCCTAGCCAACCATGCACTTTGTTTAGTAAAAAGCTTCTGGTAAAATGTTTGTTTTTGCAGAAACTCGTGTATGCATGTTTAGAATATAAAATTTGTTCTAAAATGATTTTGGGGATGAAATCTTTGCAAAATGGTTTGTTGTGAACCTACTGACCCTAAGAACCAACTTATGGATTTAAAAATGTGTTTTGTGAAGTTTAGGATTGAATACTTGATTTAGCTCTTTTCTAGTCAAATAAAAATATTGATTTTGCTATGGAAATGATTTTGAGTAAAACCTTTTGGAAAATGATTTGATTCAAACCTACTGACCCTAAACACCAAGTTTTGTGAATTAACAACTTATTTTGTGAACAATATAAAATGGTTGCTTTTCTAAAACCATTTTCCACCACATAAAATAATGATTTGTTTTAAGAAAAGGTTTATAGATAAAACCCTTTTGCAAATGGTTTTACCACTTTAGAAAATGACCACTTTGAACTTTACAATGTTTAGAGCCTAGTAGAAACCACCTTTGCAAATAAAACTATCTTTTGCATGCTTGCATGCATGACCTTGTTTCTATTATTTTATGTGTGATGATTTGTTTGATTGTTGGTTGGAATGCTAGTTGAAATTGTGTTTGTTTGATTGAATTGTAGTGAAGTTAGAAGAGTGTGTTATTTGCAAGATCAAGAAGTGAACCAACATTCTCTACTAAAAAGGCAAGTGACACTATCATCCAAGTCCTACTATTTTCATTACACTTAGTGGATTTTTTGAAACATGCATGACAAGGACTACTATGTTTTATGCTATGCTAAATCCTATTAGGATATCATTATATCTCCCTTAGTGGAAACAATGTAGTTGTATTATGCTTAGCCCTGCTAAATATATTGAGAAGAGATACATGTTGAGATTATATGAAGTATTGAAAAGACTTGTGTTTTATATAATAAAACAAGTACTCAATGAACCACCTGGGTGGACAAGGATACTCAAGTTTTGGACAAGGTGGCAACAATAGGAACCATGTTTATATGGCAATCTCTTTTTATTGAGCACCAGAAGAAAACCACCCAGGGACTTAGAGATTGAACATGTTTCTCGTACAGTGGCTTCCGTGTACAGCCACATGCTAAATGGGCACTGGCTTAGTCAACTACATAGTGGAAGACCCATACATTGGCCTCTTCAGGTTAACTAGAATGAGGGAACTCGAAACCCTACATTGGTGCCTGGTAGACAAGCTAGCATTGTGTATTGGGAGGACTCCTATGGAAAGACTTTGTCACATTCTCAATCTGCCAGTACTCCATCTTGGTGAGTACTTATCCAGCGGCCACTGGTGGCAACAAGATGAGATTGTGTCATGTGGGTAAAGTGTACAACTTCTGCAGAAGATAAAAATCTAAGTACTTAGCCGTGTCCCTGGTTATGGACAATACTGAGCAACTAAGGCCTGAAGCTATGGAAGATCTCGACATTCCAATTTCTAAAAGTAAAACTTGAAAGTGACAACAAGATATTTGAAGCACTTGGAGTTTACCAAGGAGTTCAGAAAGATTTGACAAAAGATCAAAACTGTTTTGAAAAGATAGGATAAATTATATTGCTTTCTGCAAACAAGCCTAAACCCTACTTAGCCAAATATGCATGTAAAGATAAGATCCACATATTTCTACATAGTAGTGAAACTTGCCAATACAATTCAAATGTATTGACCCTTGTGGCTGTAACTTGTTATGTTGCAGGTTTGTTTGATTTTAGTGAAGTGTGTTAAATAGGATTACAAGTCTATAACCAACATGTCTGCCTGTGGCACTTTGAAGATGAAGGACCCCATGCTTATAGTTATTCTGCTGCAATGTAATGTAATAGCCAAATGAGCTATGTAAGATGTAATGAATTATTTTATTCCTGGTTATAAAGTTGTATTATGACCTTTGTTTCTTGATATTACATCTTAACTGTGGATGCTAGCTATTGATCCAGGGACTAGAATTGTATACACAAGGATCTCTACCTTATTAAAGGTTGGGAACCTTACACTGAGCAAGGCATAACAATGCAATTACTAGTCAGAAAGATCCTATGAGATTCAATTGGGCAATACAGCAAGATACATAGACCGCCATCCAACTGCATCTATGACTAGAAGTCCACCTTCAGGTTATCATCCGAACCCCCTCCAGTATTAAGTTGCAAGCAACAGACAACTTCTTTAAGCAAAGTGTGTAAGATAAACAGTCCACATGTTCCATGAACAAGAGACCGTTGTTTTATCCCTAGTAGCAACATCACATCTACAACCGAAGAGATTTCTGTCACTTCCCTTGGAAACTAGAGGCATGAACCCACTATCTACCATAAATACCCCCTCTTGGAGTCACTAGCAACTACTTGGCCAAGATAGCTACTAACAACGGAGAGCATGCAAGATTACAAACAACACAGACATGATAGAATCATAAAGACAAAACCATTAATCAAACCAACATAATAATCTCAATATCCATCGGATCCCCGCAAACACAACATGCATGATTACAAATAGATTAGATCTTGATCATGAAGGGATCTCACAAGATCTATACATGAAAGCACAAGGAGATACAACCATCTAGCTACTACATGGATCCATAGTCCAAGGTGGAACTACTCACGCATCATATCGGAGAGAAGGCCTCCGGGATGATCTCCCCTCCGGCAGGGTGCCGGGAAGAACTTCAGATCCCCTCGATCTAGGGACGACGGTGGCGGCGGCTACATAAGATTTCGTGGAGTTTTGATCGGGCACTTAGGGTTTCTGCATCGGGGGATTCTTATAGGCAAAGGGGGAGGCCGAGGCAGTGGCTAGGGGCCCCACACCCTGGCTAGGCGCGGGGCAGGGCCCACCCGCACTTAGGGGGGTGCGGATGCCCTGGCACGCCTCTCCGTCTCCCCTCTGGACTTCTTATTCCCCACGGAAAGTTATTGACTTTGACGTTTGTCCCATACAATTCCGAGAATATTTCTTTACTAAATTTTCTAGAACCAAAAACAGCAGAAAACAGGCAACTAGCACTGTGGCAACTTGTTAATAGGTCAGTACCAGAAAACATGTAAAGAGCACCTCAAAGTGTAGACAAAGCAAATCAAAGTAGATACTAAACAAGCATGGAGCATCAAAAATTATAGATACGTTTCCGACGTATCAAGCATCCCCAAGCTTAACTCCTGCTCGTCCTCGAGTAGGTAAGTGATAAAAAGAATAATTTTTGAGGTGACATGCACCCTAACAATAAAGATCCAACCATTTGCAAGCATTGAAAGATGGGATCAAAGAACTCTAAACATGTGCATGAAAGATGGAGTTCTAGCAATAGGACATAGTAACTATGCATGCAACATGAAAGGCTACAAACAAATATCATGAATAACATGCATTGAAAAACGTTTGTTTGTTTCACATACAGAAAACATAGCATAGTGGCATTTAGCTTGTCCCTCATAGAGTAGAAAATAGATGCATAGGACACCTTCAAAGTTCACAAGGGTGACTAGAAACAAATAGCACAAGAACAAGTAATATCACAATATGCATTAATCAATAAGCTTTGGAACACTGCACACAGAATGACAACTATGCTCTCTTAATGGTGCCTAAAGGTAGAAGGTGGAGACTCAATAGTGGTGGAAGAAAGACCATTTATAAAGGAAGCAGGGATTTCAAGTTTCAAAAAGAGCTTCCAAAAATTATGGTACTTGTTAGCTTTCAGCCCTCATTGCCCCTATCATAAGCATCTTGAAGTGATTAAGGTTAAAGTGAACAAAGATGGAGTATATGCTTGACGAAGTATAAGTTGGCAATCTCAAGTCCCTTGAATAAGAGGGCCACACCTCATGCTACTCAACTTCAGTCACCTGTAAGTTCTTATCATTGTAAGTATTTGCATATCATTGAGAACCGCCAACGGGGTACCCCTTGCACATGGTACATGAGCTTTCCCATAACCAAAATGACAAGGCAAGTAGACAATGAGCATCTTAGCAATCTTCTTATTTACCATGGGAATATGGTGCTTTTTTTCTCTTTCCTCTTTTCTCAATGTGTCTCTTTTTTTATAAGAAGAATGCTTGATAGATGTCACTATGGTGATGCTGCAAGTTTCCACCATGATTAGGCATGGCTTAGGCTAGTAGCCTAGGCGTTTCTCTAACACAGGATACAAACTCCATGGACTTACAAGTTCCCTATTTCACACCGGTGACATACATAGACAAAAGAGCATGATATCAATCGAGTACAAAGTACAAGTGCAATGTTGAAAATGTTCCCCGTGGCAGCACGGTTCTGCTAATTCCAACGTATAAGTGGAAGCATATACAACATAGATGACACAATGGTTCAAGTTTATTAGGGGAAAAGAATATAAAGTGTTCCTTCAAGTTTTTGAGGGTTTTAATCACTAAGTTTTCACATAACAAAATAGTTTTTAATTGGAAGATAGCTGAAAACAAGAATATACTTGGAATGGTGTAACACACCATGCATAGGAGTTTATAGTGGACACTTTGGAATAACTTGGTTTCTTAGGAGTTGGAATCATGAGTAGAGCTTACTCACACAAGTGGAGGCTAGCAAAGGACTGGGAGCAACCAAATAAGAGAGCAATAATGGCCATAATCATGAAGAGCAACAAAGCATTACTAATCAAAGCATAGAGTGGTACTACAAGTCAAGGACTAAAAGATCATAGAGGCTATGGTGACTTGTTCATAGTCATAACATGGTGTGAGCATGTGCCAAGTCAAGCCAAGCAAAACATCAAAGGAGAATATACTATGCTTTTGCATGCTAAAACAACACATAATTTCTTCAAGGCAAACTAAGCAATCCCAATTGTTTTGGAACAAGACATGCTACAACAATAATCACTAAGCATAATGTCAAAACAACACCTAGCATGTCATGCTAAAGTCTAAGTCACAGTCAATGCAAGCTCCTCTTGCACTTACAAGCAAGAACTTACTACTCCTTTCCAACACCAAGCAACTTATTTGTAAAACAACACAGCGAGAACGGGGGTCCAAACTACTTTATTCAAGCAAACTAAACAACCTAAGCAAAGCAAACAAAAACTAAGACGCTCCAAGAACAACACAACTGTGCATGAAACAATAAAAACGAAGTGTCCAAACAGACCTGAGCTTTTTATTGATGAAAAAGGGGATGCCTTGGGCATCCCCAAGCTTTGACGCTTGTACCTCTTGGATATTTCTGAAGGGTTCGCAGCATAGAAAACAAAAAATTTCCTACGATGGGAAATACGTACCAAGATCTATCTACTAGATACAAACAACGGGTGGATGTATATCCGTAGAGAACATACCCTTGAAGACCGACAAAGCTTAACGAGTTCAACTCGTGGTTGATGTAGACGATCTCTTGCCGATCTCAAGATCGAGAGGAAGTCCTAGCGCCGCAAATCAGCAGCGCATCCGTGCTCGCACACACGTTCGAGGCACCGAGCAACCTCCGCCTCCTCGCTCCAGCGATGCAGCGGAAGCACAACTCTTTCTTGCCGAATAGCCACCGGGAACATGTATCTCGCTAGTCCGAGACCATGGGGGATAAATTCTAGAGGGGGAGAGAGATCCTTCACGAGGAGGTGTGAGAGACAAGTGAGGAGGGGGGCTCCTTTTATAGGAGGAGGGGGGAACCCCAAGGGGGTGGCCGGCGCATGGGGGCAGCCCCCTTGCCCTCCCCTCTTCATGTGGGTGGACACTCCACTCACAAATCTCCTTTAAATTCCCTCCACTCAAAAGTCCACTCAAATTCCCATTAAATTTCCACCAAATTTAATGCAAACTCTCATTAAATAAAACTCTTTTATTTTATTCAGAATTTTGTCAATTACTTTAATGTCAAACATTCACAAATAAACCCTTGCTAGAATTCCATTTCACATGCATAACCACTTTATGCAATTTCACCCGAAAACCTGTTTCGGTATCTAGTGAAATAAATTCCTGCGCTTGTTCATTCTTTCGGCATGAAACTTTTGCTCCAATTGGATGTCGGTGTCTCTTAAGTGTGTCACCCTACGGTTCATGAATAATGCAGACATGATCGAGACCCCTCTCGGATCAATAATCAGAAGCGGGATCTGGAGACCCATACTGACTCCCACACATTCAACGATGACTTTCTTGTGATCGTCGGAACCTTTTACGCTAGTATCTTAATCCCTCTGTTTCACGATATATTACATGTCCGAGATTCGATCATCGGTATCTCCATACCTAGTTTGATCTCGTTACCGACATGCACTCTTTTCTCGTTCCCGTGATATAACATTCTAGTGATCAAATCACTTGCTTGCAAGCTAATCAATGTGATATCACCGAGAGGGCCCAGAGTATATCTATCCGTCATCGGGATGAACAAATTCCACTCTTGATTCATGAGCCTCAACATAACACTTTATTAGTTATGAATCCATCTTTATAATCACCCTGTTATGGTGTGACGTTTGATGTTATCAAGAAACTCTTCCGGTGTTAGTGATTGACATGATCTCATGGTCTAAGGATTAGGATCACTTCGTAAGTTGTTATAGCAATATAAACTCAATGACTTTGATCGTAATGCTATACTTCGGATGAATGTTCATCACACCATTACACTAATGTTGTGATCCCGTTATTAACAACATCCAATGTCCATGATCAGGAAACCATGATCATCTTGTTAATCAACGAGCTAGTTTATGAGAGAGGCATAACTAGGAACTTTCTGTTTGTTTATTAAACACACATGTATTAACGTTTCCGTATTAATACAATTATAGCATGCAAAATAAACATCTATCATATACTTGGAATACACATAATAAACACTTTATTATTGCCTCTCAGGGAATATTCCCTTCAATTTCTTGGGGTGACACCATGGTGGCATCCCCAAGCTTGAGCTTTTGTCCATTCTTCATATCATTGCATCATTCTCTCTCTACACCTGAAATTTTTCCTTCATACAAAACTTCACACAATCTTCATTAGCAACATTAGTGTATTCAAAAGATATTAGACCTCTAGCAAAGCTTTGGAACAACAAGTCTTTTCACTTAAAAACACAAGCTACTGTAGTAACTCCTTAAAAAATCTCAATTCACCTAAAGAGAACTCAAAAAGGAATCAATAAGAAGCAAATGCAAATAAGGGCAGAAATCTATCAAAACAGACCAGCAGGTAGAAACCGATTTTTTCGAACATCTTCTGTTGCCCAAATCAAGAAGTGTTGAACTAACAAAAGTTATCTAACATACTGGGGGATTTATTCGTAAATTTTGAGCTCAATCCAAGTTACAGAGACTCCTCACGAATTTTTTTTGGTGGAGGACAGAAATCTGTTTCGGGACAACAACTCCCCAAATCTTACTTCCCTATCATTAGAGGTTCATTCTTGGTGCAAAAAGCAAACAAAAAGGTTAAGGAGAGGTCATTATTGAATTAATAACTTCCAAGACTCAAGGAAACTCTTGGGTTATCTCCCAACAAGTACTTTTCTTTAACGCCTTTAAGTTAGGCACAAGAAGCAAGAAGAATCAAGTATTTTCAAATGAGGAAGCATTAACATCAAACCTTGCTTTCAAAGGGGGAGCAAAGAGCAAATTCTCTCTTCTCATTGGGAAGTGTTCAATATCTTTCTTGAATGGAAAATGATATTTAATGGTGCCTTCTTTCATATCAATGATGGCACCAACTGTTCTAAGAAAAGGTCTTCCCAAAGTAATAGGACAAGAAGCATTGTATTCAACATCAAAACATAGAAATCAACAGGGACATAAGCATTGTTAACCATAATGAGAACATAATTAATACTCCCCATGAGTTTCTTCTTATCATTATCATTGAGTGGGACATCTAAATAACAATCTTCCAATGGTGGCAAATCAAGCATTTCATAAATCTTCCTAGGCATAATGGAGACACTAGAACCAAGATCACATGAAGCTTTGAGATCAAAGTCATTCACTTGCATATTAATAATGGGTTCCCAACTATCTTCTACTTTCCTAGGAATAGAAGCTTTGTGTTTTAGCTTCTCTTCCTTAATCTTAACAAGAGCATCTGTAATGTGTTTAATGGAGGCAACATGCATATCACTAGCATTAGGACTTCTAGCAAGCTTTTGTAGGAACATAATCACTTCTGAAATATTGCAACCATCAATATCAAAGTCAAACTTAGCATCACTAGTAGTAGGCTCAATAGGCTTAGGCATAGTAGGAGGAGGAATAGGGACTACTTGTGGTTTAGTGGTGATGGTGCACACACTATTGTTTCTATCAATTTCAGCTTCCCTTTCCCACTTAGCATGAAGTTGAGCTAACAACCTAACATTTTCATCAATAGTAACTTGTATGGCATGAGTGGCAACAAAGGTACTTTCCATGGTTTCAGGTTTGGCAGCCATTTTATTAACCAAGGAAGTTTGAGCTTCAGACAAAGAGGATATATTTTTCTCAACATTTAAAAGCTTTTCCTCTATAGCCTTATTGAAAGTGGTTTGTTTACTAATAAAGTCTTTGAGCATGACCTCAAGTTCAGAGGGGGCACTTCTAGCATTATTGTAAGAGTTTCCATAGGAATTGCCATTATTAGGAGGATAAGGTCTATAATTATTACCACCAAAATTACTGCTATAAGCATTGTTGTTGAAATTGTTGTTTCTAATGAAGTTCACATCAACTTGCTCTTCTTGAGCAACCAAAGAGGTTAAGGGAACACTATTAGGATCTAGAGGAGCTTTCCCATTAACAAGCATAGCCATAATAACATCAATCTTTTCACTCAAAGAGGAAGTTTCCTCAATAGAATTTACCTTCTTACCATGTGGAGCTCTCTCAACATGCCATTCAGAGTAGTTAACCATCATATTATCAAGGATCCTTGTTGCAGCACCCAAAGTGAGGCCCATGAAGGTACCTCCAGCAGCGGAATCCAACAGATTTCTTGAGGAGAAGTTCAAACCTACATAAAAAGTCTGGATAATCATCCAAGCAGTGAGTCCATGAGTGGGGCAATTCTTAACCAAAGATTTCATTCTTTCCCAAGCTGGAGCAACATGTTCACTATCAAGTTGTTTAAATTTCATAATGTCACTTCTCATAGATATAATCTTAGCAGGAGGATAGTAATTTCCAATAAAAGCATCTTTACACTTAGTCCAAGAATCAATACTATTTTTAGGCAAGGATAGCAACCATTCTTTAGATTTTCCTCTCAAGGAGAAAGGAAAGAGCTTGAGCTTAATAATATCTCCATATACATCCTTATATTTTTGCATCTCACAAAGTTCAACAAAGATATTGAGATGGGCAGCAGGATCATCAGAACCAGCACCAGAAAATTGCTCTCTCATCACAAGATTCAACAAAGCAGGCTTAATTTCATAAAAGGTAGCATCGGGAGCAGGTGGAGCAATAGGTGTGCTAAGGAAATCATTGTTGTTTGTGCTAGTAAAGTCACACAACTTGGTGTTCTCAGCAGAGTTCATTTTGGCAAAGGTGGGCAAGACAAAAACAGCAGCAGCAGCTAGAGCAAGGACTTTTTGTTTTGTTTGTGAATAAAGCAAGCAAACTAAACTAGACTATTTTTTGGGTGTTTTAAAAGAGGCAAACAAAACCAAGAAAAAGAAACAAAGCAAACTTAAAACAAAGTAAAGAGAAAGGAAGTGGAGGAGTCCCCTTGTGAAGACGTCCTTAGCCTCCCCGACAACGGCGCCAGAAAAGCTTGATGCAGCGCTGAGTTGATGTAGGAGCGCTTTGTTGGGAACCCCAAGAGCAAGGTGTGAAGCAGCACAGCAGCAAGTTTTCCCTCAGTAAGAAACCGAGGTTATCGAACCAGTAGGAGAAGGAAACGTCACACAGGTGTTGCAAGCAACACGGAGACTTGCACAACACAAACTCAAGACTTTGCCCCAATGAATCAGTGAGGCTGTCAAGCTCACCAGTTTGCTGTAACAAAGGATTAAACGTATGGTGTGGAAGGTAATGGTGGTGTGCAGCAAATAAACAAGTAACAGTGGAAGATGTATCAATGATAAAGATTGGACTAGGGTCCATAGTTCACTAGAGGTGCTCTCCTTAGATAAACAACATGGCATGAAGGGTAAACAAATTACAGCAGGGCAATTGACAGGAACTGAACAAGGCATAACAATGCAATTACTAGTCAGAAAGATCCTATGAGATTAGATTGGGCAATACACCAAGATACATAGACCTCCATCCAACTGCATCTATGACTAGAAGTCCACCTTCAGGTTATCATCCAAACCCCCTCCAGTATTAAGTTGCAAGCAACAGACAACTGCTTTAAGAAAAGTGTGTAAGGTAAACAGTCCACATGTTCCATGAACAAGAGACCGTTGTTTTCTCCCTAGTAGAAACAGCACATCTACAACCGAAGAGATTTCTGTCACTTCCCTTGGAAACTAGAGGCATGAACCCACTATCGAGCATAAATACCCCCTCTTGGAGTCACTAGCAACTACTTGGCCAAGATAGCTACTAATAACAGAGAGCATGCAAGATCACAAACAACACAGACATGATAGAATCATAAATACAAAACCATTAATCAAACTAACATAATAATCTCAATATCCATCGGATCCCCACAAACACAACATGCATGAATACAAATAGATTAGATCTTGATCATGAACGGAGCTCACAAGATCTATACATGAAAGCACAAGGAGGAGATACAACCATCTAGCTACTACATGGACCCATAGTCCAAGGTGGAACTACTCACGCATCATACCGGAGAGAAGACCTCTGAGATGATCTCCCCTCCGGCAGGGTGCCGGGAAGAACTTTAGATCCCCCTAATCTAGGGACGATGGTGGCGGCGGCTATAGAAGGTTTCGTGGAGTTTTGACCAGGTACTTAGGGTTTCTGCATCGGGGGCTTCTTATAGGCGAAGGGGGAGGCCGAGGCGGTGGCCAGGGGCCCCACACCCTGCCTAGGCGCGGGGCAGGGCCCGCCCGCGCCTAGGGGGGGTTGCAGCTGCCCTGACACGCCTCTCCATCTCCCCTCTGAACTTCTTGTTCCCCATAGAAAATTATTGACTTTGACGTTTGTCCTGTCCAATTCTGAGAATATTTCTTTACTAACTTTTCTAGAACCAAAAACAGCAGAAAACAGGCAGCTGGCACTGTGGCAACTTGTTAATAGGTTAGTACCAGAAAACATGTAAAAAGCACATCAAAGTATAGACAAAGCAAATAAAAGTAGATACGAAACAAGCATGGAGCATCAAAAATTATAGATACGTTTCCGTCGTATCAAGGGGGTGCCTGGGGTGGCCGCACCCCGCTAGGTGTGGGTTGGGCCCACCCGCGCTTGGAAGGGGTGTGGGCCCCCCCAGGCCTCCACTCCGTTTCGTCTTCTGGCTCCGTGGATATTCTGGCGAAATAGGATTTTTGGCATATTTTCTAGGATTTTTCCTAATAGTTGATTTTCTGCACAAAAACTAGACACCAAGATAATTCTGCTGAAAACAACGTCAGTCCGTGTTAGTTGTATCCAAATCACACAAGTTTAGAGGAGAAACAATAGCAAAATTGTTTGGGAAAGTAGATACGTTTTGGACGTATCAGCCCCTCTCGGTGGAATGTCATCCAATTAGCTTGCAAGCATGTGACTGGCTCATAAGGGATCACATATCACGGGAACGAGAAAAGAATACTTATCGGTAACAAGGTTGAACTAGGTATGAAGAGATACCGACGATCAGACCTTGGATAAGTAAAATATCGTGAGACAAAGGGAAATTGGTATATGTAATTGGTTCATTCGATCGCAAAGTAATCATAGAAATATGTGGGAGCCATATGAATTTCCAGATTCCTCTATTGGTTATTGATCGGAGAAGATTCTTGGTCATGTCTGCATAATTCACGAACCGTAGGATACACATAAGGATTCGATGTTGTTTAGTATATATGGAATGTAAGTAGGGATACCGAATGTTGTTCAGAGTCTCGGATGGGATCCGGGATATCACGAGGAAATCCAGAATAGTACGGAGAATAAGATTCATATAAGGAAAGTCCAATTTCGGAGTTCGGGAATGATTCCGGTGTTTTCACTGGAATGATCTAGAAGGGTCTAGAAGGTTCACCGGACCGGAAAGGGAAGGGTGCATGAATATGACATGACTAAGTGGAATGGTTGCATCATGTCCTAGGTCAAAGGGCTGAGCAAATAAAGAGTTAATATGAACTCCAAAATTGAAAGTCAAAAGGAAAGTTTGAAAAGTCAAACTAGGAAAATGTTTCCTTGTGGAGGAAGAAGAGAATCCTTCTCTCCCTCCACTACAAGCCTTGAAGGAGAGGGAGTTAGGGAAGGATTCAAACTCCCCTCTCCCTAGGTGCCCCTCCGTCTCATAAATAGAGCGGAGGGGGCTTCCCTTCCACACAACACCACCAACACCCAAGCCCGTGCCGCCGCCCTAGCCGCAACCGGCTCCACCTCCTCCTCTCCGGCTTATAAACCCTAGATCACCGGGGATACCCTATTTCTCCACCATAACCTGCTCCAGCTTAGGCGAAGCCCTGCGGGATCTTCCCTCTACTTCCGACACCAAGCCGTCGTGCTACCGGAATCGCGAGGAGAGAACTACAACCTCCGCTACCTGCTGGAACAAGGGAGAGGAAGGTCTTCATCGAGTACCGAAAGTGTGACCGACTGCGGAAGCGCTGCCGGAACGCAGCGCCGGAAGAATCGTCTATGTGATCTTGAGATTGGCAAGTGTACGACTACATCACCCACGAGAATCTTCTCTCGTTAACCACTTTGGAATCTTTGAGGGTGAGTACTCTAATCGACTCGTTGCTACAATCTAGTAGATAGATCTTGGCTTGTGTGTGTTCATGCGATAGATTTTTTTTGTTTTCCATGCTACGAACCCCTACAGTTGGTGGCCATCTTCATCATTCGAGCTATCATGTCTTGCTTGGTGATGGTGTTCTTGCCCTTGTGGTTGTTGTTGAGTCGCATTTGGTGTTGGTGTAACTTGGTACTCGCGAAGTTGTTGGGGAGCTTGCTCTTGCTTTTGGCGTGGTTGTTGACGAGGTTGAGACACTTGGGCCTCACGAGGTTGGTGAGGAGGTAGTTCATTCCTCGGGTTGTGATGTTGGTTAGGCATGTGGGCGTGATGGTGGCGATTATGGTCTTGAGCCACGTGACGTGGAGGACGTCACTCCACATGTACAATTGGACGCTCCATTTCTTGATGTTGCGGGAGAGGCTCATCATGGTGACCATGTTGTCGGCATTGACGATCATGACGTCTTGGTGGGTCTTCAAGTACTTCATGTCGACAGCGAGCTTTTTCTTCCAAGTCGAAGGCATCACTTCTTGTTGAGAGAATGTCTTGTTGCCATTGAAGAGGGACTTGAGGTTCCTATTGAGGTTGCTCACGTGGTTGCTCTTGTTGGATCACTAGTGCCCTTGCATGGTGACGTTGCGCTTTTCGTCTTAGAGGTCATGCGGAGAAGTCACCATCATAGCTTGACGTTGCGGTGTGCCGAGGAGAGGGTACTACTTGCAAAGAGATCATGGAATGGAGTATGGATCCTTCGTTGCGCCTTGGAGCATGACGGTGCGAAGAGCTTGACGCACTCGAGGAGTGATTTGAAGAGCTTGATGTGTGAGATCTCTGCCTTGCCAAACCATCAATGAGATGTTGGAGCTTGTCGTCATTTGCAGCGACAACACATTGAATAGCTTCATTTTGATGCCCTATGTTGTATTGCATCGCATGCATTTTGTAGGGGTTCGTAGCATGGAAAACAAAAAAATCCTATCGCATGAACACACACAAGCCAAGATCTATCTACTAGATAGTAGCAATGAGTCGATAGAGTACTAACCCTCGAAGATCCAAAGCGGTTAACAAGATCGGATTCTCGTGGGTGATGTAGTCGTTCACTTGCCGATCTCAAGATTGCGTAGACAATACTTCCAGCGCCGCATTCCGGCAGCGCTCCCACAGTCGTTCACACGTTGACATGGATATACCCCACGGGTACATAACATTGGTATACTTGGTCCAGCCCAAGGAAGGCCCACGTCAAGACACGCGGCCCATGAAGACTTCGGGTGGCCCAAGCCCATGACGTTTTCGACTCCTTGGAGGAAAAGTCTATATTAGATAGAATTTCAAAGGGTACCAACCCTAATCTGTAACCGACTCGACCTAAGCCCGGGACCTTCCTATCTATATAAAGGCCAGGAGGGTACAACAAGAAGGATCTCTCTTCCACTACCGCATACGCACCTCACACTAGATTTCATCTGCGCACCCCTGTAACTTTCGGTTCCGTCGTAATCAAGAGCAGACAAGCAGGAGTAGGGTTTTCCCTTCAGGGGACTGAACCTGGGTAAATCTCATGTCCCGTGTTGCTTGTCTGTTAACCGTTCCATGACTTCCAGCATCCCCATCTTCTCCAAAACCCAAGTCCATAACAATGGGCATTGACGAGATCGAACCTCGTCAATTGGCGCCGTCTGTGGGAAACGGGGACACTGATCATGCGGTCGTGGCGGTTCCATCCGAAGCGATCTACAAATCATCGACAATGGAGAGTCACCTCCTCTTCGGTGCCTTCGACTTCACCGCCCACTCGCTGGCCACCCTGAGGGATTTCGAGTCCGTCGGCGACGGGCTCGAGATGCTGTTCGGGAGCTTCTGCTTCCAGGTGGGGCAAACCGGCACCCTACGTCTCCCAGAGCGGGTGCCAGCACCATCCATCAAGCCCGCTTCATGGGTTCCACCCATCGGCGCGTTACACGCGTCGACGTTGACAGACGACTCGGATGATAGCAACAGCTACAACTCAGATATGTGCGGCCCTCCCTCAAATGAAGGAACCTACAGTTCTAGATCCAAAAGCTGTGGCAGCAGCGATCCAGTCCGCGGGCGATACCTATGCACCGTCGTCATCAACAACGTAATGGACCCACCGCCGGGTTCGAGTGCGCAGAAAACAAACAATCCCCCTCCCAACCCGCAAACTGGGAACGAAGGAAACGGGGGAGACCCGCCTAACGGGCCCAACGAAGGCGATGCTCATGCCTACAACCAGATCAACCTCAACGAGGAAGGCTGGTGCCAAGCACGCGAGGCTATGGCAGGCAACATAATCCTACCTGTGAATGCTTCATGGGGTCTACTAATGGCCTACCACCTCCTCCTCATCGACGAGCACAACTGGCAGGTGAAGCTGATGGAGGAGCTCGACAAGCGTAAGAAGGCAGCTGTAGGATCTAGCACGCGGCAAGCTGCACTCTCCGCCGCTGATGGATCCACTTTGCATGGCAATAACGCCAACAAGTACCGCTTCCGCACGGAGCATATGGACCCCGCCGCACGACGCGAGGTCACCATGGCCCTCAACACGTCCTTCATGACGATGGACTCGCACGGCAAAGTCATGACGAAAAACGCCACAAGCTGCGATCATGGCGGCCACTACATATCTCGCATCCCACCCACCTCCGGTGGGAGACCCGAAGAGCGCCATGCACAAGTCTGCGCTAGCTGGCCTTGGACTCGTCGGAGTTGCGCTCCACGATGATGCTCCTACGGAGCCGAAGAAGAAAGCTGCAGTCAAGTTCACCCGAAGCTCTACCCCCTCATCCAAGGAAGACGAGCACGACCTGTCCCGGCGGCGCAAGAGCCCACGGCACTGCAGTAGCAACTACGATGCTCACAACGAGCTCACCCAACGCAAGATCGACAAGGCACGTGCTAAACGCGCGTGCTCAACTGAGTCCGAAGAAGAAGACAATGGAGAGCTGTGCGGAGCCAGATGCTTTAGCAGATCCGTTCGGCGAACGTGGATGCCGAAAAATTTCAAGCTCCCTTCGGACAACCTGAAGTTTGACGGCACGCAGGATCCAAAGGACTGGATCGACGATCACCTATCGTCAGACAAGCTCCACGGCGAAAACAAGAACACCTCCTTACAATGCCTTCAGCCTAGCTGACAGGTGTGGCCAGGGTCTGGCTCAACAGCTTATCCTCTAGCTCCATCCGAAGCTGGGAAGAGCTGGCATACAGCTTCATCCGCAACTTCAAGGGCACCAGCAAGAGGCCAGCTTCAATCGAAGAGCTACGGGCCTGCACCCAACGGTTCAACGAGTCCATCCGCTCGTACATACTCCACTGGTCCCACATCAAGAAATCCGTTGCACACATCTCCGAGGAAAGGGCAATCAACGCCTTCAAGGATGGTGCTAGGCGCCCAGATTTCAAGGAGCTCGGGCGCGTCTAGCCCAAGACGCTCGACCACCTCATGGACATCGCCAACTGGTGGGTAGATGGTGAAGATTCTGTCAATCGAGTGCATTCGGATGACGAAGAAGACTACAGCCGCAGGCGCAAGAGCTGCAGCAAGAGAAGATTGCGCGTATACAACGATCATGACGGAGTCGACATGGTCACGGCTGGATACACCGATCGACGCAATGACGGCAACCGCAGCAGCGGATATCGCGGAGGAAACTACCACGACGGTGGGCGACCCACGCAAACGTGGCACCGTCGCAGCCGAGCCGACGAGCCTTCAGCATACGACAAGCTGTCTGGTCCCTGCACCATTCACTTCTACATCGACAAACAAGATGGTAAGAAGAAGTCCAGCCACATGCTCAAGGACTGCCGCAAGTTACAGAAGCTCAGCGAGGGCCTCACCCAAATGCGGCGCCAGATCATGAACCTTGGGTTTAGGCCTGCACTCGCACCAGGTGACATCGCCCATGGAGCTCCTCCACCACCACCCGTCGTACCATCACAGCCGTCGGTCGCACCAGCACCAAATAACGGTGCAGGAGGGTACCCACAACCAAAAGGGTCCCTGATGATCCAGAAGGGGCGCCCAACCAATAGGTTGCAAAAGAAGATCACCCGCCAAGTCAGCTTGGCCATGACCTCTCCACCAGCCATACCTGAGTACATCAGCGGCCTGGAGTCTGCATCACGTTCGATCGTTCAGATCACCCACGCCAGATCCCTCGCCTAGGTCATGCCACCCTGGTGCTCGAGGCGCAGATAGGGGGATTCGAGATGAGCCGCGTCTTCATGCACGGTGGCAGCAACATCAATATGATGTTCCCCAGCACACTCGCAGCAATGTGGATCCCGATGTGCAGCCTGGAGAAATCAGACACGGTTCCATGGCATAGTCTCAGGGAAGGGCATATACCCCCTGGGCAAGATATGGCTCGACGTCATCTTCGGCCAACCTAAAAACTTCAAGTGCGAATGACTAGAGTTCAAAGTGGTGGACTGGCCATCATAGTACCACGCCATCCTCGGGCGCATGGCATTCACACGATTCTTGGCAGTACCACACTATGCGTACCTGCTACTGAAGATGCTAGTACCTAGGTGTCAACACCCGGATTTTTAATCCCAGATGCCTGTTATGCCATACATCGCAATCCCAGGATTACCATTTTTGCGAGACATAACAGAATTGGATACCACAGTACATCATCCATTACAAACCATATATAAGGTCTTACACAAATAAGGATCTCATGATCCAGTTCTTAATACAACTTCAAGCAGCGGAATACGTAATAATAACGGTAGCGTAGGCGAAGCTCCATCTTCGGGGTCACAGGCAATGCTGACGACGGGAGATGATCCTAGTTGTCGTAACCTTCCTGGATTCCATCTTCCAGGTACTCCTCTTCATAGTCTGGCCACGGGAATAGACAGGGACAAAGCCATGAGTACTCTTTAAGTACTCGCAAACTAATACTAACAAGTGAAGGTGGGTTTTTGATAATAGGACACTAGGCTCTAGGGTTGTTTTGCAAAAAGCCAGATTTATCTCTACTAAGTTCAGAAAGAAACTAGTCACAATTTTATAACTCCTAAGTGGGATCTTGTATTTCAGGTCACAACTCTGTTGTGGTCAAGTCAAAGTATCAACTCATTTCACAAGTCATTTTGAAAAGTCTGACGGGGGAACAGTATGGCCACTCCAACTATCCATAACCGCCGACGTGGCTATTCGAATAGTTTGACACTCTGCAGAGATTGTACACTTTCACCACAACATTTGATACATCCGTCAGGAACAAATCCTGAATTCACCATACTCAGTATGCGGATAATCAATCCTAACCTTTCAATTACACGCCCTAGTATAAGCACCTCTCCTATGAGTTTGGCCTCCCAACCATGACCAACTGTCATCTTGGGTACTGCACAGGTGGACAATCTTCACATGTAGCCTCAGCTTAGACCCTAGCCGTGAGGGAACTAATACTAAGGTATATAAGCTTCCAGTCAAGCCCTACCCAATCTTCGGGTATTGTGGTTGTACGGTAACATTGGAATGGTATCGCATCCAGACAACCATCAGTTTTATAAAGGGATAAGGCTCATGCCTCAACATTTTCATCACCAAAATCCTCTGGTGTTCAGAAACATATGTCAAAACATCTCAGTAGAATGATCCATCATTCTAAGGTTTTCATAACCATTTTCACCAAGTATTCCCATCTAAAGTTGATCAAGTTTTATGCTTAGCACTAGCATCTACAAGTGGGGGGTAGCACTAATGAGGGGTGTTAACTAGTGAAGTTTCAACTAAGTACAACCTTATATCTCAGGATGATATCAAGGTTTCTAACTTAGGCCAAATTTTATATTCTTTATGCAACCTTCAGTTATGTTCTTCTAGGATCTATAAGTCACTTAAGTCAACTCTAAGTTAAGGCTTTGATAAAGAAATAAAGTAGAGGCTTGCAAATAAAACTAGGATTGGGTTATCAAGTGGGTATGATCACATATGCTTAAGGCATATGGTTGGCATGGTAACAAGTAAGTATTTGCTTGCACAATAGAGTATCTTGTAAGTGTTAGCTTGCACAATCAACTAGTAGCATTAGGCTTGCCTTGTGCAGAGCAGTGGTTGAAGTTCTCCTCGGCTTCTTCTTCGTAGAATCCTCCTTCCTCCTCGTATCCTTGGTCGGTACTAGCGTCTATAAATAAATACGAGGTACACAATCACCAAACAATACTTAACTACTTGCAATCATCACACAAAAGGGGTCCTATAGATGATCTAGCATCATCACTAACATTACAAGATTAAGGTTTGGTTTAAAAAACCTTTTTATTTTTAGAAAAGTATTTTCTACTAATTAAAAAACTACTTAAGATTTACTATTCTCCAAGCCAAACATGGGATCATGTTGACACATGTCATCACCACATGTTTTAGTCCATGGGAATGTGATTTAAAGTGGTGTCACAATTTAATAAGGTTTTACCCTTTTATTTTAATTAAATAAAGTGACTAGAAATGCCTATGGGGCATTCTTTTATTACTTGAACAATCTTTCTGTAAGTAAACCTATATATTTTTATATATTCTGAAAGGTATAGTTAGATGTGATTTTTGAGAGTTGGAATCAACTCAAGGGCTATTATGGTTTAACTTTGAAAAATGTTTGAATGCAGAAAAGCTTCTGCCTTGTTATTTTTACCATGGGTGATCTACAGATCCAAATAACTTGAATCCAACAGGCTTGGATTCAGAATTCACAGACCTTTCTAACAAAATTGGTTTCATTCAATTTGGTGCACTGAATCGACCTGGGTTGATTTTTGAAAATGGGTACAAAAGTGTGTTTGGAATAAAAAGAAAAAGGTTTAATTCAAATAACTGGGCTACGCGGGAAAAGTTACTGGGCCGGCCTGCTAAGCGCAGTGCTTCGCGGGCTGTTTAAGTGGTTGTCCCCACGCGTCAGTGACATAGGGGGTGCGAAGCGGTATGGGACGCTGTGGTGCGTTCGATCGGGTTCTAATCCAACGGCTGAGAGTCATCGTCGATGTTGGGCAACGCCGGCGAGACACAAACCTAGCGCGGCCAGTGGGGGTCATTGGGGGCTCACCGGGGTGCGGGCGAGGGTCGGCAAGGCGGGCGAACGACGAAGTCGACGACGGCGAATCTCCTGGTACCGGTGGCTTCTCCTGGGGCGGCTCCAATCGCTGGCTCCCTTCTTCTCCAGAGGCGGCGGGCTCCGGTGAAATTCCGACGAGGTGGTGCTTGCCTTGCTCCGGGAACGGTGTGGCACGATCAGTGAGGAGAGGGGAGTAGAATGGTGTGAAGAAATCTACTAGGGGTGGCCTCTATTTATAGTCAAGCGAGGGGACCGACGGGGCACACGGTGAGCTCGTCGGGGGCGGTGGTGCAGACGGCTATCATCATGGGCGAAGGTAGGGGACGGTGCGGTGTCTCCTGGCAATGCTCAACGACATGGTTTAGAGGCGTGGGGCAGTGCGGCTTGGTCTGTAATGGGCGATGCTCTGCGCGGCAGAGGCGGCGTCTTCGATGGCGAGCGGTGGCTGTGCGGCACGAGCGGTGAAATGGGCATGTCTGGCGGTCTCCTGGGACGGTGGCGATCATGTATGCACACGGCAAGGGCGGCGCGCGGTCTGTGGGCTTCGGTCGAGGGTGGCGTTCTGGCGCACGCTCGGCATGGTCGCTGGCGAGCTGGGCGCGGTCCGTGCGTGTGATCCAGTGGCTGGCAACGCTCGCGGCTGGGACAAGGTGTGGCGGTGGACGGCGGGCTTGCTCCCAGACATGCTGGCTAGGCTTGTTTCTCCTCCTAGCTTGCTGTCGACATGGGGGTGACAAGGTTGGCTTCGGCTATTCACCATTGATGACAATGGCAAGCTCACAGTGGTGCTAGTGCTTGGTTTAGTTAGCTAGATGATCTACTGAGATGGTTGTGAGCTAAAGAGGGAACAAGTTAGGCTTCAATCACTGCTCACTATAGTGTTTAGATTTTGTTTGATTTGTGTATGCAACCTGTTTGATGAAATGGCCGCAAGAACTCAAGTTTTGAATTTTGAAAAGATTTTTGGTGGGTGTGCTAGGTTGGTGCTGGGGAGTCTGCAGATGCTTGGGTTTTGAAAGTTGAGCTTGTTTAAGTGGTTTTTGAAAAGTGGGATCTTCCCATATGAGAAAGAATCAATTTTGAATTGTCATTTAAACTATGCATTTGAATGTTTCTGGATGATCACAAAGTGGGCCTTGATACTTTGTTATGAGTACAATCAAGGGGCGCAAAGATCCAGAAAGGTTTCTGTTAGGTTGTGAAAGTTTGAGACAGCCAAAGTAGGCATGGGAGTTAAATTGGTCAAAATGACCATTCCCTTAATATATTTGTTTTGATTTACTTGTCTTTAGGAAAAGTGTGGGAAATGTTTAGATGATGTTTATTTCACCTAAGCATCCATTTACAAGCAAAGGAACACACAAACAAGGTGGTTCAAAAGAATTTCAAAATCAATGCATACACATATGCATGCTTCCAAAATTTTGTTGAGAAAAGTTTTTGTTAACCCTAAGTTTGATGATTAGAATTGGATGATCCAAGCTTAGTATTTTTGGGATGTTACAAACCTTCCCCCCTTAAAAAAAATCTCGTCCCAAGATTTGAAAAAGGACGAAAAGATTACCTAGGATTTGAAGAGATCGGGAAACTCCGTCCTGATGTGATCTTCGCGCTCCCAGGTAGCTTCCTCTTCTGTGTGGTTGCTCCACTGAATCTTGAGAAACTTGATGCTTCGGGTTCGGGTAGTCCTGAAGGCTTCTTCCAAAATACGGATGGGTACTTCAGGATAGGTCAGGTCATCGTTGATCTCTATGGTCCGGTGATCGATATTCTTGAACACTTCGGTCTTCTCTGGAACTTCAACACACTTGCGAAGTAACGAGATATGGAACACATTGTGCACTGATGATATCTCTTCGGGTAGTTCCAATTGATACGACACTTCTCCTCGACGGTTCAGAATCTTGAAACGTCTGATATATCTGGGGGCTAACTTTCCTTTGAGTTGGAAACGCTGCATTCCCTTCAATGGCGACACTTTCAAATAAACAAAATCTCCTATGTTGAAGGCGAGGTCTCGACGTCTCTTGTCGGCGTAACTCTTCTGTCTGGACTGGGCTGTCTTGAGGTGCTCACGAATCTTGTGAACCTTCTCTTCTGCTTCTCGTAGGATGTCGGGTCCGAAAATCTAACTCTCTCCTACTTCCGACCAGTTCAAAGGGGTGCGACACTTTCTTCCGTACATGAACTCAAATGGGGCCATTTGCAAACTGGCTTGATAACTGTTGTTGTATGAAAATTCTGCAAACGGCAGACAGTCTTCCCACTTGGATCCATATTCTAACACACAGGCTCTCAGCAAATCTTCGAGTATTTGATTTACTCGCTCCGTTTGTCCATCGGTCTGAGGGTGATACGCGGTACTGAAGTTTAGGCGGGTTCCTAAACCTTCTTGAACTTTCTTCCAGAATCTCGAGGTGAACTGAGTTCTTCGATCCGATACAATGTTCTTAGGGACTCCATGCAAACTAACTATTCTAGCGATGTACAACTTCGCTAGCTTCGAACTCTGATAGGTTGTCTTGATGGGCAAGAAATGGGCGACTTTGGACAATCTGTCCACTATGACCCAGATGGAGTCATTTCCCCTACTAGAAGTAGGTAGTCCAGTGATAAAGTAAATTCCAACGGAATCCCATTTCCATTCCGGAATCTACAAGGGTTGCAACAATCCAGCGGGTCTTTGATGTCTTGCCTTGACTCGCTGACAAATATCACACTTGGCGATATAGCTTCCAATTTCTCTCTTCATCTTATGCCACCAAAATTGCTCTTTCAAATCTTGATACATCTTAGTTCCTCCGGGATGGATAGAATAAAGAGTATCATGAGCTTCCTTCAGAATAACTTCTTTCAACTCAGAATCTGCTGGTACACAAAGGCGTCCTTTGTACCACAGAACTCCTTCTTCGTCTTCGGTGAATCCGGGTACTTTGCCTGTACCGATACGACGCTTGATTCCATCGATACTAGCATTTCCTTTCTGCACCTCTTTGATCTGGCTGATCAAAGTGGGCTGAAGTTCTATGCTAGCCAAAAATCCTTCGCTCACTAATTCTATTCGAAAATCTTCCATCTCCTTGTGCAAGCTTGGTTGCTCCTTCAAAATCAGGGAGTTCAAGCGGCACGGCAATCTGCTAAGGGCATCGGCTACCATGTTGGCTTTACCAGGGTGATAGTGAATGTCCAGATCGTAATCCTTGATTAGCTCAATCCATCTCCTCTGTCTCATATTCAGCTCCTTCTGAGTGAATATATACTTCAGACTCTTGTGATCCGTATAGATCTCACAACGATTTCCCATTAGGTAATGTCTCCATGTCTTCAGGTCTAGAACTACGGCTGCGAGTTCGAGGTCATGGGTTGGGTAATTTTGCTCATGTTGCTTCAATTGTCGAGATAGATAAGATATAACTTTTCCTTCTTGCATTAGCACACATCCGAGACCGATCTTGGATGCGTCACAATACACATCGAAGGGCTTCGTGATATCCGGCATGATCAAGATTGGGGCTGAAATCAATCTCCTCTTGAGTTCTTGAAAACTCACTTCACATTTATCAGTCCATTCAAACTTCTTGTCCTTCTTCAGTAATTGGGTCATAGGTCTGGCGATACTCGAGAATCCTTCTACGAATTTGCGGTAATATCCCGCCAATCCGAGAAATGCACGAACTTGGGTTTGAGTGGTTGGGGCTTGCCAATCTTCTACATCTTTCACTTTGGCAAGGTCAACGGCAATTCCTCCGGCTGATACAATGTGACCGAGGAATCCTACCTCCTGTAACCAGAATTCACATTTGCTAAACTTGGCATACAACTGATGCTCACTAAGGGTTCCAAGAATGGTCCTTAGGTGTATCTCATGTTCTTCTTCTGATTTGGAATAAATCAGAATGTCATCGATGAAAACAATGACAAACTTATCTAGGAAGTCCATAAAAATCTTATTCATGAGGTTCATGAAATAAGCGGGGGCATTGGTTAATCCAAAAGACATGACAGTATACTCGTATAATCCATATCTAGTGGTAAAGGCAGTCTTTGGAATATCCTCTGCACGAATCTTGAGTTGGTGATAGCCAGTTCTAAGATCAATCTTAGAAAACACTTTGGCACCGAACTGATCAAACAAATCTTCTATCTTGGGCAAGGGGTACTTATTCTTGATGGTGACAT
This sequence comes from Avena sativa, assembly GCA_916181665.1. Classification (NCBI taxonomy): domain Eukaryota; kingdom Viridiplantae; phylum Streptophyta; class Magnoliopsida; order Poales; family Poaceae; genus Avena; species Avena sativa. The sequence continues at coordinate 230,059,142 of OV702296.1, forward strand.
CATTCAACTTCCGATAATCCGTACACAAACGGTTACCTCCATCCTTCTTGTCCACAAACAAGACATGTGATCTCCATGGTGACGCACTTGGTTGAATCAATCCAATTTCCAGCATGGCATCCAGTTGCTTCTTCAGTTCTTCTAGCTCCGATGGGTTCATACTATAGGGTCTCTAGGCTATGGGTCCTGTTCCGGGGATTAGTTCGATGATAAACTCGATATCCCGATCTGGGGGCATACCGGGCAAAACATCTGGAAATACATCAGGGTATTCACAGACTATCCGGACTTGGTCAATGGTAGGTTGGGCTATACTCTTATTGCATTTGAATTGGCGAGGTAAGGTTTCAGATATATGGTCGACTGATATTCCGGCTGTACTGGTCATGGTGATGGCTTTCTTGGCACAGTCAATCAATCCTTTATGTTTGGACATCCAATCCATTCCTAGTACTACTTCCAAACCTTTAGTTCCGAGTACTATCAGATTAGCATAAAAATCTATGCCATGGATTCGGATAGGGACGGCTTTGCAAATTTGCCTAGCCTTGGTGGTTGATCCAGGAATTTGCACAATCATCACATGCTTCAATTTGGTTGGTTGAATTTTACTAGTGCATGCAAATTCTTCGGTGACAAATGAATGCGATGCACCAGAATCAAACAACACCCTTACAAGTACTGAATTAACAGAAAACATACCCAGCACGACGTTTAGGGCTTCCTGAGCTTCTTCAGCATGCATGAGAAAAAGACGGCCATTGCGGTTGAGTGAATTCCCTGGGGCAAATCTTCTTCCGGGCTGAACACGACGTTGTTGCTGAACTGGGGCATTGGCATTGGGTGCTACGACATTCTTCTTGTTGGGGCACTCGTTGGAATAGTGACCCTTATTTCCACAGTCATAACAAGTCACTTGCGACTTGTCCTTGGCCTCTATAGGCACAACATTGCTTCCAGTCCTCGGGGCAGTGTTGGTGTTGGTGGCAGCATTGTTGGTGTTGAACTTGGGTGGGGCACGGTTGAAATTGCTAGAGTTGCCGGGGTTGTTGTGATTTCCTCCGGGTCTAGGGTTTCCACGGTTGGGATAGGTGGGACGGTTCATCGGGGGTCTGTTGGTTCTTGGGGCAAATCCCGGAGATGGGTTAGGGCGATACTTTGGGGTCTGATGGGTTCCTGGCTGATGCATCATACGACGCTTGCGGTTCTCATTGGCTTGGTTGATCTTTCCTTCCATCTGGATGGCAGAGTCGACAAGGGCTTCAATATCCGCAAAGGGAATATTGACTAACACTGTCTGCATCTTATCATGCAGACCATTCAGGAATCTTTCTTTCTTCTTGGCTTCCGTGTCTATCTTATCCGGGGCATACCTAGCTAATGACAAAATTTTGTCACGGTATTCCACTACAGTCATCCTTCCTTGCTTTAGTTCTCTAAAGTCGTCTCTCATCCTCTTGATCAAACCCGGTGGCACATGGGTTCTGCTGAACTTGACCTTGAATTCCTCCCAGGTCATCATCTGTCCTCCGGTCATTGCACGAACACTGTTCCACCATGCCCTGGCATCTCCGGCTAGATAGTGGGTGGCAAACAAAACTTTCTCATTGGCTTCCACTCCGGCGACTTCTAGGTTATTTTCCATGGTTTGCAGCCAATCATCTACGTCTAGGGGCTCTTCTGACTTAGTGAAAACAGGTGGGTTGGTATTTTGGAAATTCTTGAGCTTAGATCCATGGTTGTCCTGATTTCCGTGGACTTGGTTGTTATGGGATAGCTGGGATATCTATTGCAGAGTGGCTAGGTTGGCTTGACGTTCCGCTCTTTCAGCTTCATGGTCAGAAGTCAACATTTGCAGAATCTGCAACATCGGGTCCGGGGATGAACCACTTCCTCCGCGTGGCATCTGAAGATTGAGATAGATTATGAGAAAAGAGGGAAATTTCTAAGGTTTCGGGGACTTTGAAAAGTTTTAAAGTTTGACTCAGATTTTCTAGCAACTTGCTTTTCATTCATTCATCCACACGATACAACACACACCACAACAAGGAAAAACAGATGGTTCTAAGAACCATTCTGTAAACTATGATACAGTGGGACCGAATACTACTCACTACGCTAGTGCTCAAGTGCTACTACTCCTCGGAGTCCGTGGCTTCATCATCTTCATCATCATCGATGAAGGCGAAATCATCTTCATTAGTGAAGAAGTCCATGGCCTGATCCTCCAGAAAATCATCATCATTGCTGAGATAGGAGTAGGGGTCTCCACGAAGATCCTCTCCTGCATTCCCCCTTTCCTCCAACTGCATGTCTCTCTCGTGGATGGTCTCTTCCAAAGAGGAGATGCGGTGGCGGAGACGGGCAATAATGCGCTCCTTCTTGTCGACCTAACGGCGACGAGAGTTGCGATCCTTTGCTAGCATGGCGATGGTTTGATCCTTCGTCTTGATGATGGCAGACTTGTGGTTGGAGTAGTCACGACAATTGTCCAACTCCTGCTGACGATCGTACATCATGAAGCTAAGGTGGTCCAATTGAGTCTTCAGCTCGGGGTGGTATGGGGCTTCCAGTGGTTGTCCATTTGCATCACGCCTTGGGCAGAACTCAAAGCGGGTTCCCTTGATCTGATTGATGCTCTGCCCACACAGACGGGCAAGAGCTTCCTGCATGGCCCTGGCAAGTCCATCGAGCTAGTTGTTTTCTCTTAAGGTAAACTGAATTACCTCAGTAGTGGGAGGTTCAATCTTTCCTCGGAGACTTGCAACAATTAGCCACTGCAGATCTTCTCCTCCTTGATCATTGAGCTGAGCTCCGAAGAACTCGGGGTGCGGACGCTCCAGAAGTTCCGAAAGCTGGTCCAAATCCCTCTCAAAGATAAGGTCTCCTCCATTCCCCAACTAATAAAACTTGCTGTACTTCACGTCCATCTATTAAGAATATAGGATGAGTAAGTTAGTAGAGTGATCAAGTGTGTCAAAATTTTATGTATTTTGTAAGATTTTTTGAGGAACATGAATTTTCATGAAAGAATCAAAGAGATAAGAAGGAGAATAAGTTTTTGTAAATATTTGTTTCCTTTGGTTTTGAAACTAAGTTTTTGATTCAAACGTCCAGTCTAACTAGGGTCTCCTATGGTCAGGATGGCTCTGGTACCAACTTGTCAACACCCGGATTTTTAATCCCAGATGCCTGTTATGCCATACATCACAATCCCAAATTACCATTTTTGCGAGACTGTAAGATCCCTCCTTTATAAACGAAAAGGATCCCTGTGATTGCAATGCTAGTCCCTCGATCAAAGCTAGCATCCACAGTTTAAGATGAAGTACACAGAAACAAGGGTCATTATTATAGTCATTCCAGAGATGAACATAGTCTTTACAACTCCATGGCCACAGGCCTAGTACAAGAGTTGAAATAAGTAAATAAATAAAAGTCTTCATCTTCATGTGCCACAAGCAAACATGTTGAGTGTAGACTCATGACTCCTAATCCTCATCAGAATAACCTGCAACATCACAAGTTACAGCCACAGTGGGTCAATACATTGGAATAGTATTGGCAAGTGATACCTTAGTAGAATATTGGTGGACTAAATACTATATGCATTTTGGCTAAGTGTAGCTTAGGCTTGCTTTGCTCAAAAATAGGTTTTGCCTATTAGTTGAAATCACTAAGTTTTTCTTTGTCAAAACTTTTCCCAAGGAACCACCAATAGACATTGGTGAACCTTCACCCTTGTTCAACCACAAGTTTTTACTTAGAAATTGGGATGAGGAGATTCTTGATAGCTTCCATGTCTTGATGCTCAAGTTGTCCAATACCAGGGACATGGCTAAGTACTTAGATTCTTCCATCTGCAGAGGTTGTGCACTTTCCCCACCAGACTTGATTTTCACCAAGATAGGACCTTTCAGAAGCCTTCCCTTAGACCAAATGGACGCACTCCAACCTATCATCCCACTACCACCAACTGTCCAAATGGATAAGTTATTGCAACCTATATGATCCAGGCAGAGCCCATATTGCCAAGTGGCTGCACTAGAAGCTTCTTAACATTTGGCCTCTCAAATCCCTTTGTTCCTGGGTGGCTTTCCACAAGTGAGATACACAAGGTAAACCATAGAAATGGGCCTTGTGTAACCACTCAACATAAACCATTCCTTCCATTCCACCCAGGTGTTTCATTCACTTAGTTGTTTTATTAAGCAAAACACAAGTCCAAAGACTTAGAAATATTTTATCATAGCATGAATATTTCACCACCCTTGGTTGCTACTAGCTAGGCTAAGAATGGCATAGATAAGCATCTTAACTTAGAAATTTCTAGCAATTCTACAACTACTAGGATTTCCCAAGCATAGCATATAAGCAAAACATAACCATGCAAGACTAGCAAAATATTTCTAATGCATAGTATAAAATCATAGGGATAAAATCATGAAGCACCACTTGCCTTGGTAGTTTGGAGAGTAGCTACACTCCTCACAATCACAATCACTATTTGCACCAAAATCTACACATAAAATCATAGCAACAAGTCACATACAAAATAAATACAAGCAAAAATATATGGATGCATGCAATATGATATGTGATGATTTTCTAAACTCAACAAGACAAGTGGACAGTACTGGTTCATAAACAAGTTCAAAACTTGCCCAAACAATCTTTATTTGAACACTAAAACAATTCTCAAATAATTTATATACACAAAATAGGCTTACACAAGTTTCTGTAAATAAAACCATTTTAACAGAAACTAAACATTAAACACATTACATATTTGGAAAGGGCTTTCTCTCCTGATTCCATTGATATAAAATTCATCAAATTTGGACGTGGGAATCGAAAGTTATGATTAAAACAAGTTTAAACATCTAATAGATTCAAATTCTGTTTTTAAATCTAAACCCTAGCCACGCGGCGTGTTTCTATTGGTTGGTACCGGTTCGGGCGGATCGATCAACGAGAGTCACACGATTTAAATGGAGATGCACGGCCAGATCTAGCGCATACCCCTTCGTTAAGTGAATCTAACGCAGCCGATGGATCTAGATCTAACGGTCCGCGATCAAGCGACCATACTCTGGCGGTGCTAGCGATGGCGACTGGCGGCGGCGGCTCTGTCTACGGCGACGCGGCGACTACAGGGGTTTTTGGGGTCGTCGGAGATGCTTACCAGACTCGTGGTGATGTACTGAAGCTCAACGTGGCGATGGCTTGGCAAGGGGCGCACAGACACAGCAGCACGAGCTCGTCGGAGTTGCTGGCGGCGTCAGATGCTCTCTGTCGGAGTCGAAGGCGACGTTTTGGGGCACGAGGATCCAAACAAAAAGTATCAGCAGGTGCGCTAGATGCAGGCGAACAAGCTCGTGTGATTCAGAGGCGGAGAAGAACACGAGGCTCACCGAATTTTGTCGCCGGAGTTGGAGACGTCGTCGGGAACTTGTGGTGCTTGATGGAGTCGATGATCTGGGGCAGTACAGGAGGAACTAAGGGTGTCAGTAGGAGCGCAAGGATGTTGTGAAGCAGTCTGCATGAACCAGAGGGGAAGGCGCGCACGGAGCTCACCGGTATTGGTCGAGTGGGCTCTGTCTGCGGCGGTGCAAGGGCGATTACGGGCAGCCTGGGGGCGCTCTGTGCTCGGGGTCTGGGGGAAAATGGAGAGGGGGTTTAAGTAGGCAAGACGGGGGCGTGAATCACTCCGGCATTCAACGGGAATTGACGACGCGAATTAAACAGGAAACGCTCGGCGTGATTTGGGGATGAACTCGTTGCCGGGGTGGAGAAGAAGACCGTTGCGTGGGCCGCGTTGTCAATGAGAGAAACAGAGGGGAGGTGGGGTCCTTGCGTCAGGGACTGTCGGGGTGTGTCCGTGGGTAGAGGAAAACGATTCGCGGGAGGGGTAGTTGGGCTAGGTTGGGTCGAACTGGGCTGGTTGGGCCTGTTTGGCTTATTTTTTTCTCCTTATTCCCTTTTCTTTTTCTGTTTGATTTTCTAAAACTGATTTCAAACTCCAATTTCAAATCTGTTTGATTTCAAATCTTCTCTGGACTTTTGTACAGTGAATCTTGCACTCAAATAAGTGTCAAACCTATCTGTTTACAAAAACCAACTTGGGTCATTTGAGAAATAGAATAAAACCAAGCCATTATGTGATATAATAATTGGCATAAACTTGGTTTTATCTCATACTTTGTTTGGAAACTTTATTCAAGCTTTTGCAACCACTTATACTTGAATTCAAAACACTACTGAATGAATATTTGCACCTCACTCAATATCAAGTAGCCCAAAGGCTAGAGTGTTCATACATAAAATAATGAGCAATATATGCTCCTGTTTTTAAAATGATTTTGAAATGATACCCTAAATGATTATGGATGCATGGATGATATGCATGAGTTTGAAACATGATTTTAGGGATGTTACAAATCTAACCCCCTTAAGGTGAATCTCGCCCTCGAGATTCGGATTGGCTAGCAAATAGGTGAGGGTGGTCTTTCCAAAGATCATCTTCTCTTTCCCATGTTGCTTCTTCTTCGGAATGATGGTTCCATTGAACTTTGCAGAACTTGATAGTCTTAGTCCGAGTAACTCTTTCTGCAGTCTCAAGAATCTTGATAGGTTTCTCTTCATAAGTGAGATCACTTTCCAATTGGACTTCTTCCAAAGGTATAGTATCCTTCAAAGAAGTCTCTTCCATTTCCGGATGATATTTCTTAAGCTGACTCACATGAAACACATTATGAACAGCTGACAAAGACTCTTGCAATTCAATCTCATAGGCTACTTCTCCTTTGCGACTCAGAATCTTGAAGGGTCCAACATATCTTGGGGCCAACTTTCCTTTGACTCCAACCTCTTCACTCCACGAAGTGGTGACACTCTAAGATAAACTCTATCGCCAACTTCATAGGTGACTTCTCTATGCTTAGGATCTGCGTAGCTCTTTTGTCGGGACTGTGCTATTTTCAATCTGTCCTTAGCCAGCTTGACTTTCTCTTCAACTTCTTTGATTAGTTCTGGTCCGAACAAACTTCTTTCTCCCACACCATTCCATAGCAATGGGGTGGTACACTTTCTCCCATAGAGAAACTCAAAAGGTGCCATCTCAATACTGGCTTGATAGCTATTATTATAAGAGAATTCTGCATAAGGCAGACTTTCATCCCAACTGGCTCCATAGTCTAGGGCACATGCCCTCAACATATCTTCAAGAATCTGATTAGTCCTTTCTGTCTGTCCATCAGTCTGAGGATGAAAAGCAGTGCTGAATTCCAACCTCATTCCCAATGACTCATGCAATTGTCTCCAAAAATGAGAAGTGAATTGAGTTCCCCTATCAGACACAATACTCTTGGGTACTCCATGTAGACACGCGATTCTACTCATATATCTCTTGGCTAACTTAGCACTAGTGTAGGTTGTTTTCATGGGTATGAAATGAGCCACTTTAGTTAGGCGATCCACTACTACCCAAATAGAATCATATCCTGACCGGGTCCTTGGCAATCCGGTAATGAAATCCATACCAATCTTGTCCCACTTCCAATTAGGAATAGGTAGTGGTTGAAGCAAACCTGCTGGTTTCTGGTGTTCCGCCTTCACTCTGCTACATACATCACACAAAGCAATATGTTCGGCGATGTCCTTCTTGAGATTATTCCACCAAAACCTTTCTTTCATATCCATGTACATCTTGCTGTTACCCGGATGAATAGAATATGGTGAGTTGTGTGCTTCTTGTAAAATCAGTTTCCGAAGTTCCGGATCTTGTGGAACACAGATACGTTTTCCATGCCATAAAGTACCTTGTTCGTCTTCATGGAATCCTTTGGCTTTTCCCTTGCCAATCTTTTCCTTGATCTCTTCAATTTCCTTATCAGTCTTCTGGGCTTCTTTGATCTTGTCCAACAAGGTGGGTTGAACATCCAAAGACATGAGATGTCCTTCAGGCACAATCTCCAATCTGAGAGCTCTAAATTGGGCACACAGATCATCTGGCAATTCTCCCTTAGTAAGGCCATTCACAAAAACCTTACGGCTTAGTGCATCTGCTACAACATTTGCTTTACCGGGGTGGTATTGCAAACTTAATTCATAGTCCTTGATGAGTTCTAGCCATCTTCTTTGTCTCATGTTAATTTCCTTCTGCGTGAAGATATACTTCAAACTCTTGTGATCTGTGAACACTTCACAACGCTTTCCCAAAAGATAGTATCTCCATGTTTTGAGTGCATGGACTACAGAGGTTAACTCTAAATCATGAGTAGGGTAGTTCACTTCATGAGTTTTGAGTTGTCTCGAGGCATAGGCCACAACTTTCCCTTCTTGCATAAGTACTGCACCCAAACCATGATGATATGCATCACAATACACTTGGAAATCTTTCTCCAAATCTGGCAAAAACAAGACTGGTGTTGTCACTAGTCTCTTCTTCAATTCTTGAAAGTTGAGTTCACAACCTTCAGACCAAGCAAATTTCTTGTCTTTCTTTAGCAATTCTGTCATAGGTTTTGCTACCTTGGAGAAATTCTCAATGAATCTTCTATAGTAACCTGCTAAGCCAAGGAAACTACGAACTTCTTTCACTGACTTGGGAGATTCCCATTCAGTCATAGCTGAAACTTTAGCGGGATCAACTGCTACACCATCTCCTGACACAACGTGTCCAAGAAATCCAACTTCATTCAACCAAAATTCGCACTTGCTGAATTTGGCATACAATTTATGCTCTCTGAGCTTCTCAAGTATCAAACGCAAATGTCCTTCATGCTCTTCTTTGCTCTTGGAGTAGATCAAAATGTCATCGATGAAAACGACAACAAACTTATCAAGGAATTCCATGAACACCTTGTTCATCATATTCATGAAGTATGCTGGAGCATTGGTCAAACCAAATGGCATCACGGTATACTCATACAATCCATACCTTGTGGTGAAAGCTGTCTTAGGTATGTCTTGTTCCCTTATCTTGAGTTGGAAATAACCTGACCGAAGATCAATCTTTGAGAACACACAAGCTCCTTCTAACTGATCAAACAAGTCATTGATTCTAGGCAAAGGGTATTTGTTCTTGATAGTCACCTCATTGAGTGAACGGTAATCTATACATAACCTTTGACTTCTATCTTTCTTTTCCACAAACAAAACTGGTGCTCCCCAAGATGAAGAACTTGGTTGAATAAATCCTTTCTGCAACTGTTCTCCAAGTTGTTTCTTGAGCTCTTTCAATTCATCAACTGACATCTTGTATGGTCTCTTTGCTATTGGTCCAGATCCTGGTAGCAAATCAATAAGAAACTCCACATCTCTATCTGGTGGCATTCTCAGCAATTCTTCCAGAAACACATCCGGATATTCACTCACAATTGGCACACTGTCTATGCTAACCCCCTTAAGAGAATTTAGCTTACTCCCTTTTGATTCAAAGTTAGACTTGAATCTGATCCGTTTCTTCTCCGGGGTTGTGAGTGCAACAGTACGATTGTCACAATCTAGTACTCCTTCATACTTGGTCATCCAATCCATTCCCAAAATTACATCCAGTCCTTGGGAATCTAGGATTATTAGACTCACTAGAAACTTATGCTTTCCAAACTCTATCACTAGATCCCGGCATCCAAGACTTACTATCATATCTCCACCTGGAGAACTAACTTTTATTGGACACCCAATGTTTTCAGTTGGAAACCCATTTCTATCAACAAATGCTTTTGATATGAATGAATGCGATGCTCCAGTATCAAAAAGAACAAGTGTTGGAATAGAATTGAGTTTGAACTTACCAGCAACAGCATCTGACTCTTCATAGATTTCCTCAACATTTATGTGGTTCACTTGTCCCTTCTGAAAAGGGTTAGGCTTGTTAGGTACTTCAACTTTCTTTTCCGGGCATTCATTGGCATAATGCCCCATCTTCTTGCACTTGAAACACTCAACCTGACTAAGATCCTTCTTGACAGGCTGACTTCCACTGCCACTTCCACTACCATTGTGGTGGCTCTTATATCCAGTCTTGTGGTTCTTGTACTTGTCATTGTCATGACTACGGTGATGCTTGTTGTCATGGTGACGGTTGTGGTTGTGGTGCTTGTTGAATTTCCCATGCTTGTGGAATCCTGAGCTTCCACTATCATCATAATGGGAACGCTTGTGAGACGATCCCGAGCTGTGCTTGTCCGAGTGCTTTCTCTTCCTACTCTCAACTTGCTTCATTTTGTTCTCCAAAATTGCAGCCTTATCACAAAGAGACTGGTATGTGGGAACATAGGCCACTGATAGCTGCAGGTTCAGTTCATCATTCAGGCCCTCAAGAAATTTCTCCCTTCTTTTTGCATCAGTGTCAACTTCATCCGGTGCATAACGCGTCAGATTGTTGAACTCCTCAATATATTCTGCCACGCTGCGGTGGCGCTGCTTCAGGTTATGAAAATCTTTCTTCTTCAGACTCATCACTCCGGATGAGATGTGAGCAGTACGGAAACCATCTTCAAAGATAGCCCATGTCACATCCGTAATGGGAGTGGTGATCTGGAAGTTATCTCACCAAGTAGCTGCTGGCCCTTCCAACAAATGTGCTGCAAATCTGACTTTTTCTGCATCAGTACAGCCCACAGTTACCAAGTCTTTGTTCACAGAGCGTAGACAATCAGTGGCCACCATAGGATCAGTAGTCCCTGAGAACTTTGCTGGCCTCAATCTCAAGAACCTGGTAAGCATGTCAAAACCCGGTGGGTTGTTGTTGTTGTTGTTATTATTGTTGTTATTATTGTTGTTGTTGTTGTTCTGATTCTGGATGAACGTAGTCATCATTTGCATCAGCTTAGTCTGAGTTGTCATCATTTGCTGCATCTCAGGGGTGATGTTGTTGTTGTTATTGTTGTTGGTGGGATTGGCACGTCGGGGAGGCATCTGTGGTTTGGTCATTAGAGATAAGAATGAGATACCCATAGATGCTATTATGCACAATACATCACATAAACAACCACCAACATGCATCACAATAATAAAAGTTCAACAACAAGGACAACAAGTTTGCAAAGTAAACACACCAATAGCAAGCCATCCACATGTTGGATGGTCATTGCAACTCAGTAAAAGCATGTTAAATAAATGATAAATGAGTAGTCAACACTACTCGGCATCAACCTCCTCCTCAACAAATGTAAGACCTGCATTCTCCATAGAGGTCTTGTATTCCTCGACATTGGTGGTCAAGGTCTCTACTTTGGCTTTGAGAGCCCTCTTCTGAGAACGAAGCCTCTCTATCACAGTCTGCTGATGCTCGAGCTCGAAGTCCTTGGCCTCCATTTCTGCAGTCATGTCTCGAATCCTCTTGTTCCTATCTTGGACTCGCTTCTCTTGACTCTTGAACTTTCTGTCCTGACTCTCGAACTTGTCCTCCATCTCCTTGACTATCTCATCTTGCTCCGCGAAGAGCTTGTCCTTCTCACGAAGCTGCACCTAGAGTTCGTCATTGCTGAGCATGACGTTGGTCCTATCAGTGTCCACATGCCTAAGAAGAACCTCTAAGTCCTGGAGGTATAGACGAATCGGCTCTGCTAACTCCCTCGAGGTCCTCGAAGTCAATGGCCTCACCATCCTCATCACGTCTACCGAAGGTGTGGAAGTGAGTACCTCTAATCTCACGAGAGTGTCTCCCTAGTAGACGTCCTATCAGATCCTGCATGACTACCTCAAGGCCTTTCTCCTTGTTATCATGCATGAGCTTGAAGATGATGGCCTCCATGGCTGGCTCAGTCTGGCATCCTGGCTGATTGACCTTGAAGCCCCAAAGGTCTTTCCTCTCAAACTTGGTAAGGGGAAGCATCATGATGGAAGGAAGTGGGAGATTGAGCAGGCTAGTGAGCTCAATAATACGAGTGCCAAAGCGAGTTCCCTTGAACTCATCAATAGTGCTGATAATAACATTATGCATCTATTTATAAGGTAGAAAAAGTTAGAATCAACATACATAGGCATGAATCACAAAACAAAGCAACACATGTATAACTTTGGAAATCAAATCACACAAGTCATGGCATACATGAAACCATTACAACATCCAAGGTTCAACTTATTTCAAGTAACATTTGGAAAATAAGGTGATAAGTGGTGGTCCAACTAACGTAATACGTTACAATCCCAACTCACTTGACAAGTTGGCTAACATAATATTTCTAGAAGCAATCAGTCTATCTTGAGCACATGACTCCATTACTAAGTCTATAATGTCTCCCCTTAAGGTTTGGTTGGTAGCCTCCAACTCTTGGGTATGTTTCTTCTCTTCCTTTAGGTCATTCTGGATGTTGAGCATTCTGCACCTGACTCTATCACCAAGTTATTTGATGGTCTTCCAAGCTGCATCCCTTGCTGAATCAAAGAATGTAGTGCGCACCACTGAATTGGTGAACATGCAGAATCCTGATTCTTTGTGGTTGTCTTCCTTGTTTTTATACAAGTGAACTTGCACCCAACAGTACTCAACTCCTTCATCCATCACAGGAAAACCTTTGTACATAGCTGCACCATGTATTCCCATTGCAACCATGAGGTCCTTGAGAGCCTTGGGAAATTCGGTCTCACACTCCAAAGTCATTTTCATGAGTGGTCCCTTCCTTACGGCTTCGTTGATGGAGTTCATCTACAAATAGAGATGAGAAAGAAGATTAGAAAAGTTTACAAGAAGAAAAGACAAATGTGGGAGTTTTTGAAATTTTTTTCCTTAGTGGTTTCCAATCCTAGGGTCATAATCCTACAGGCAACACAGTGCTCTGATACCATCTGTAAGATCCCTCCTTTATAAAGGAAAAGGATCCCTGTGATTGCAATGCTAGTCCCTGGATCAAAGCTAGCATCCACAGTTTAAGATGAAGTACACAGAAACAAGGGTCATTATTATAGTCATTCCAGAGACAAACATAGTCTTTACAACTCCATGGCCACAGGCCTAGTACAAGAGTTTAAATAAGTAAATAGATAAAAGTCTTCATCTTCATGTGCCACAGGCAAACATGTTGAGTGTAGACTCATGACTCCTAATCCTCATCAGAATAACCTGCATCACAAGTTACAGCCACAGTGGGTCAATACATTGGAATAGTATTGGCAAGTGATACCTTAGTAGAATATTGGTGGACTAAATACTATATGCATTTTGGCTAAGTGTAGCTTAGGCTTGCTTTGCTCAAAAATAGGTTTTGCCTATTAGTTGAAATCACTAAGTTTTTCTTTGTCAAAACTTTTCCCAAGGAACCACCAATAGACATTGGTGAACCTTCACCCTTGTTCAACCACAAGTTTTTACTTAGAAATTGGGATGAGGAGATTCTTGATAGCTTCCATGTCTTGATGCTCAAGTTGTCCAATACCAGGGACATGGCTAAGTACTTAGATTCTTCCATCTGCAGAGGTTGTGCACTTTCCCCACTAGACTTGATTTTCACCAAGACAGGACCTTTCAGAAGCCTTCCCTTAGACCAAATGGACACGCTCCAACCTATCATCCCACTACCACCAACTGTCCAAATGGCTAAGTTATTGCAACCTATATGATCCAGGCAGAGCCCATATTGCCAAGTGGCTGCACTAGAAGATTCTTAACATTTGGCCTCTCAAATCCCTTTGTTCCTGGGTGGCTTTCCACAAGTGAGATACATAAGGTAAACCATAGAAATGGGCCTTGTGTAACCACTCAACATAAACCATTCCTTCCATTCCACCCAGGTGTTTCATTCACTTAGTTGTTTTATTAAGCAAAACACAAGTCCAAAGACTTAGAAATATTTTATCATAGCATGAATATTTCACCACCCTTGGTTGCTACTAGCTAGGCTAAGCATGGCATAGATAAGCATCTTAACTTTGAAATTTCTAGCAATTCTACAACTACTAGGATTTCCCAAGCATAGCATATAAGCAAAACATAACCATGCAAGACTAGCAAAATATTTCTAATGCATAGTAGAAAATCATAGGGATAAAATCATGAAGCACCACTTGCCTTGGTAGTTTGGAGAGTAGCTACACTCCTCACAATCACAATCACTATTTGCACCAAAATCTACACATAAAATCATAGCAACAAGTCACATACAAAATAAATACAAGCAAAAATATATGGATGCATGCAATATGATATGTGATGATTTTCTAAACTCAACAAGACAAGTGGACAGTACTGGTTCATAAACAAGTTCAAAACTTGCCCAAACAATCTTTATTTGAACACTAAAACAATTCTCAAATAATTTATATACACAAAATAGGCTTACACAAGTTTCTGTAAATAAAACCATTTTAATAGAAACTAAACATTAAACACATTACATATTTGGAAAGGGCTTTCTCTCCTGATTCCATTGATATAAAATTCATCAGCAGCACGAGCTCGTCGGAGTTGCTGGCGGCATCAGATGCTCTCTGTCGGAGTCGAAGGCGACGTTCTGGGGCACAAGGATCCAAACAAAAAGTATCAGTAGGTGCGCTAGATGCAGGCGAACAAGCTCGTGTGATTCAGAGGCGGAGGGGAACACGAGGCTCACCGAATTTTGTCACCGGAGTTGGAGACGTCGTCGGGAACTTGCGGTGCTTGATGGAGTCGACGACCTGGGGCAGTACAGGAGGAACTAAGGGCGTCAGTAGGAGCGCAAGGATGTTGCGAAGCAGTCTGCATGAACCAGAGGGGAAGGCGCGCATGGAGCTCACCGGTATTGGTCGCCGGAGTGGGCTCTGTCTGCGGCGGTGCAAGGGCGATTACGGGCAGCCTGGGGGCGCTCTGTGCTTGGGGTCTGGGTGAAAATGGAGAGGGGGCAGAGGGGGTTTAAGTAGGCGAGACGGGGGCGTGAATCACTCCGGCATTCAACGGGAATTGGCGACGCGAATTAAACAGGAAACGCTCGGCGTGATTTGGGGATGAACTCGTCACCGGGGTGGAGAAGAAGACCGTTGCGTGGGCCGCGTTGTCAGTGAGAGAAACAGAGGGGAGGTGGGGTCCTTGCGTCAGCGACTCTGGGGGTGTGTCCGTGGGTAGAGGAAAATGATTCGCGGGAGGGGTAGTTGGGCTAGGTTGGGTCGAAATGGGCTGGTTGGGCCTGTTTGGCTGTTTGGCTTATTTTTTTCTCCTTATTCCCTTTTCTTTTTCTGTTTGATTTTCTAAAACTGATTTCAAACTCCAATTTCAAATCTGTTTGATTTCAAATCTTCTCTGGACTTTTGTACAGTGAATCTTGCACTCAAATAAGTGTCAAACCTATCTGTTTACAAAAACCAACTTGGGTCATTTGAGAAATAGAATAAAACCAAGCCATTATGTGATATAATAATTGGCATAAACTTGGTTTTATCTCATACTTTGTTTGGAAACTTTATTCAAGGTTTTGCAACCACTTATACTTGAATTCAAAACACTACTGAATGAATATTTGCACCTCACTCAATAGCAAGTAGCCCAAAGGCTAGAGTGTTCATACATAAAATAATGAGCAATATATGCTCCTGTTTTTAAAATGATTTTGAAATGATACCCTAAATGATTATGGATGCATGGATGATATGCATGAGTTTGAAACATGATGATATCTATAAGTCACTTAAGTCAACTCTAAGTTAAGGCTTTGATAAAGAAATAAAGTAGAGGCTTGCAAATAAAACTAGGATTGGGTTATCAACTGGGTATGATCACATATGCTTAAGGCATAGGGTTGGTGAAAGTACAAAGGAAATCACCTAGAGGGGGGTGAATAGGCTTTTAAAATTATTACGGTTTAGGCTCAAGTAAATGCGGAATAAAACTAACGTTTAATTTATTGAGCACAAAACCTAGCCACTAAGTTCACCTAGGTGCACCAACAACCTATGCTAAGTAATACAAGCAACAAGGTGATAGCAAGGTATAAATACTTCAAGCACGAAGGCTATCACAATGTAAAGTGCATAAGTAAAGGGTTCGGTTGAGAGATAACCGATGGACGCGGAGACAAAGATTTGTTTCCCGAAGTTCACTTCCAAAGAAGCTACGTCTCCGTTGGAGAGGTGCGATGGCGCAATGCTCTCCGAACGCCACAAATGGCTCACCTCGAGGTGTGGTGGCTCGATGCTCACCCAACGCCACACAAGGCCTCACCCCGGATGCGGAAGCACGCAACTCACCGACGCCACAAAAGGCTCACCCTATTCTCCCAAGTGCGCACCACAAAAGGCGGGCACTTGCTCCACTATGGGACGCTTGAGGGCGGTCACCGAACCTGTACAAGATTGGGGCTAACTCCACAACTCAATTGGAGGCTCCCAACAACAAAGCCACAAAAGGCCAACAATGCCACAAAAGGCCAACAACGCCACAAAAGGCTACAAGACCACAAAAGGTCAACAAGACCACAAAAGGTCAACAATCCAACCACACAACCGTCTAGGGTTCCAAGGAACCCAAGAGAAACAATCTCACAAGCTTGAACTCGCCGAATCTCCAAGGAGAACTCAAACCTATGCACCAAATGCAAGGGCAAGTCCTTCTCTCCCAAATTCCAACAAAGCTACAAAAGCTATTGGGGGAATAAGGGAGGAAGAACACAAGAGGATAACTCAAACCTATGCACCAAATGCAAGGGCAAGTCCTTCTCTCCCAAATTCCAACAAAGCTACAAAAGCTATTGGGGGGAATAAGGGAGGAAGAACACAAGAGGAGAACTCAAAACTATGCACCAAATGAAAGGGCAAGTCCTTCTCTCCCAAATTCCAACAAAGCTACAAAAGCTATTGGGGGAATAAGGGAGGAAGAACACAAGAGGAGAACTCAAAACTCTCCAAGATCTAGACCCCAATGATTCCTTCACAAAGAAGGGATTTGACTTGGGGGGATTGTAGATCTAGATCTCCTCTCTCAAATCCCTCAAAAAGATGCAAGAATCATACGAGGGGAAAGGGAGAGGGAAAGCTTCTTCAAGGTTGACAATGGAGGAGATAGAGAAAGCCAAGAACCAAGAATAAAAGCTAGAACCCACGAAGGGGAAGAGGAGCCCCTTTTAAAGGGCTCCCAGATCTGCACGTTATGGGCATTCGCGACACCTGGCCGGAACTTCCGGTGGGAGGCCGGAAGTTCCGGTGGCACGCAGCCAACGGTCGAAAACTGCAGAGCGAGAAACTGAAAAAACGAATCATGGCCGGAACTTCCGCCGTTCACTGGAACTTCCGGTGGGAGCAAAACTTCCGGTGAAAGTTCCGACAGAAATTCCGTCAAATAGACACAACGAAAACAGAAGGTTACTGAGCGTGAGCGGAACAAGACCCGGAACTTTCATCGGAACTTTCGGCGGCAAAGATGCCCTAGCGGAACTTCCGGTGGGAGCCGGAACTTCCGGTCAGGGAAATTCCAGAATCCAGAAAACCAGAAACGCAATAACTTTTGCATCCGAACTCCAAACGGGATGAAACCAATTTTGTTGGAAATATTGGGTATCACCTTGGGAGAAAATATCATGAATATATATGTGAAGTATCCCCCAAGGTGTGGAGCCGAAAAACTCGCAAGATCAAAAACGGCAATAAGATATGCAAGTGAAATCCTTAGATGATGAACTAGAGCTTGTTATGATGATGACCACAAGCTCTAGATCCTCTCATGGACAAGAACCAAATAATAACCAAGAAAGATGATGATATGAATGCAAAGGTATGAGCTCTCTCCGAACGATGCAAACGAGACACCCGCTTGAGAGCCCCTCTTGATAGTACGGCTATCTATCCTAAACCCGGTCTCCCAACTAACAACACGAGACCGGCAAAAGAGAAGCCCTATCAACATACCTTTGCCTTGAGCGTCCCACTTGAACTTGATGTAGACCGTCTTGTTCTTCTCTAGTGGGAACACCTTTCTTGTTTGCTCTTGCTCGCTCTTGCTTGATGAAGACTTGCAAAATTCTCCCCCATACTCCATGGGGAAACCTCTTCTTGAACTTTTTGTCTTCATCACTCCATGAACACGAGGATGGCAAGCTTCAAGAATGAGATCTTCTAGAGATGGTCCACCTTGAGCTCGCCCTTCTTCATCCCTTCTTGAGGTTGATCCATCTTGATGCAACTTCAAGCATGAGATCTTCTAGAGATGGCGCATCTTGATCTCTCCCTTCTTCATCCCTTCTTGAGGTTGATCCATCTTGATGCAACTCGTTGCACATGCCTTGATCAATCTTCAAGCTCCTTCTTACTTCATGATTCCAACGGGCACAAAGCCCTTGGACATTTCTTCATCTTTCAACCTTAAGACCAACACATGGCCCAAGCGATGCCAATGGACATACCTACAAGTGAAACTCAATTTACACATTAGTCCATAGAGATTGTCATTAATTACCAAAACCACACATGGGGGCATACATGCCCTTTTAGTTGGCATGGTAACAAGTAAGTATTTGCTTGCACAATAGAGTATGTTGTAAGTGTTAGCTTGCACAATCAACTAGTAGCATTAGGATTGCCTTGTGCAGAGCAGTGGTTGAAGTTCTCCTCGACTTCTTCTTCGTAGAATCCTCCTTCCTCCTCGTATCCTTGGTTGGTACTAGCGTCTATAAATAAATACGAGGTACACAATCACCAAACAATACTTAACTACTTGCAATCATCACACAAAAGGGGTCCTATAGATGATCTAGCATCATCACTAACATTACAAGATTAAGGTTTGGTTTAAAAAACCTTTTTATTTTTAGAAAAGTAATTTCTACTCATTGAAAAACTACTTAAGATTTAGTATTCTCCAAGCCAAACATGGGATCATGTTGACACATGTCATCACCACATGTTTTAGTCCATGGGAATGTGATTTAAAGTGGTGTCACAATTTAATAAGGTTTTACCCTTTTATTTTAATTAAATAAAGTGACTAGAAATGCCTATGGGGAATTCTTTTATTACTTGAACAATCTTTCTGTAAGTAAACCTATATATTTTTATATATTCTGAAAGGTATAGTTAGATGTGATTTTTGAGAGTTGGAATCAACTCAAGAGCTATTATGGTTTAACTTTGAAAATGTTTGAATGCAGAAAAGCTTCTGCCTTGTTTTTTTTACCATGGGTGATCTACAGATCCAAATGACTTGAATCCAACGGGTTTGGATTCAGCATTCACAGACCTTTCTAACAAAATTGGTTTCATTCAATTTGGTGCACTGAATCGACCTGGGTTGATTTTTGAAAATGGGTACAAAAGTGTGTTTGGAATAAAAAGAAAAAGGTTTAATTCAAATAACTGGGCTGCGTGGGAAAAGTTACTGGGCCGGCCTGCTAAGCGCAGCGCTTCCGCGGGCTGTTTAAGTGGCTGTCCCCACGCGTCAGTGACACAGGGGGTGCGAAGCGGTATGGGACGCTGTGGTGCGTTCGATCGGGTTCTAATCCAACGGCTGAGAGTCATCATCGACGTTGGGCAACACCGGCGAGACAGAAACCTAGCGCGGCCAGTGGGGTTCGTTGGGGGCTCACCGGGGTGAGGGCGAGGGTCGGCAAGGCGGGCGAACGACAAAGTCGACAACGGCGAATCTCCTGGTACCGGTGGCTTCTCCTGGGGCGGCTCCAATCGCTGGCTCCCTTCTTCTCCAGAGGCGGCGGGCTCTGGTGAAATTCCGACGAGGTGGTGCTCGCCTTGCTCCGGGAACGGTGTGGCACGATCAGTGAGGAGAGGGGAGTAGAATGGTGTGAAGAAATCGACTAGGGGTGGCCTCTATTTATAGTCGAGCGAGGGGACCGACGGGGCGCACGGTGAGCTTGTCGGGGGCGGTGGTACAGACGGCTATCAACATGGGCGAAGGTAGGGGACGGTGTGGTGTCTCCTGGCGATGCTCAACGACATGGTTTAGAGGCGTGGGGCAGTGCGGCTTGGTCTGGAACGGGCGATGCTTTGCGCGGCAGAGGCGGCGTCTTCGACGGCGAGCGGTGGCTGTGCGGCACGGGCGGTGAAATGGGCATGTCTGGCGGTCTCCTGGGACGGTGGCGATCATGTATGCACGCGGCGAGGGCGGCGCGCGGTCTATGGGCTTCGGTCGAGGGTGGCGTTCTGGCGCACGCTCGGCATGGTCGCTGGCGAGCTGGGAGCGGTCCGTGCGTGTGGTCCAGTGGCTGGCAACGCTCGCGGCTAGGATAGGGTGTGGCGGTGGACGGTGGGCTTGCTCCCAGACATGCTGGCTAGGTTTTTTCTCCTCCTAGCTTGCTGTCGACATGGGGGTGACAAGGTTGGCTTCGGCTGTTCACCATTGATGACAATGGCAACCTCACAGTGGTGCTAGTGCTTGGTTTAGTTAGCTAGATGATCTACTGAGATGGTTGTGAGCTAAATAGGGAACAAGTTAGGCTTCAATCACTGCTCACTATAGTGTTTAGATTTTGTTTGATTTGTGTCTGCAACCTGTTTGATGAAATGGCCGCAAGAACTCAAAGTAGGCATGGGAGTTAAATTGGTCAAAATGACCATTCCCTTAATATATTTGTTTTGATTTACTTGTCTTTAGGAAAAGTGTGGGAAATGTTTAGATGATGTTTATTTCACCTAAGCATCCATTTACAAGCAAAGGAACACACAAACAAGGTGGTTCAAAAGAATTTCAAAATCAATGCATACACATATGCATGGTTCCAAAATTTTGTTGAGAAAAGTTTTTGTTAACCCTAAGTTTGATGATTAGAATTGGATGATCCAAGCTTAGTATTTTTGGGATGTTACACTAGGGGCGTCATCACCGTCTAGGGAAGCTTCACCCGATCCGACCACTGCGACAGAGACTTCAATAGAATCTCCTAGTCGTTCGGCATGCAGGAAGACCTCACAAGGCTCAGAGAGGTGACAGACAATGGGGCACCCCTAGTCAACAGACAAAATGCACCCGATATGTCATTCGACTCCACGGTCAACACGAAGAAGGTGCAGGTCCATCCGACGGATGCCTCCAAGACAACATTGATCGCCAACGACCTCAGTCCCGCATAGGAAAGTGCGCTCGTCGAATTTCTCCGTGAGCGCTAGGAAATTTTTGCCTAGTGTCCTGTGGACATGCCAGGAGTTCCCAGGGAATTCGCCGAGCACGCACTCAATGTATTTTTGGACACGAAGCCAGTCAAGCAGTCGATTCGATGACTATCCGAACCAAGAGCCGAAGCCGTTGGAATCAAAGTCAATAGACTGCTCGATGCCAACTTCATCAGGGAAATCAAGGAGAGCGAGTGGCTGGCCAACACCGTGCTGGTCCCCAAAAAGGACACGGATATCCTGCGGATGTGCATGGACTTCACATCGCTCAACAAGTACTATTCCAAGGACCACTTACCTCTACTGAGGATCGATCAAATCATCGATTCTACTGTAGGATGCGAGAAACTCTCCTTCCTCGATGCCTACTCAGGCTACAACCAGATTCGGCTCAAGGTCGAAGATCAAGAGAAAACAACGTTCATCACACCGTTCAGAGTGTTCTGCTATAACACTATGCCCTTTGGGCTGAAGAATGCAGGCGCCACGTACCAGAGGTGCATGCAGGCGTGTCTGAAAAGACAGATCAGTTGTAACATACAAGTCTATGTCGATGACTTAGTAATCAAGACCAGGAAGGCCAAGACACTGATCGACGATCTTCGCGAGACGTTTGATAACCTTGATCACTACAAGATCAAGCTAAACCCAGAAAAGTGCGCCTTCGGCGTCCCATCTGGCCAGTTACTCGGCTACTTCATCTCCCAACGAGGGATCAAGGCGAATCCGAAGAAAATCAGGGTCATACTGGCCATGGAGAAACCGAAGAACTTCAAAGGCATCTAGCAGCTAGCCGGGCGGATCATGGCGCTGAGTGTTGGGGTTCGTAGCATGGAAAACAAAAAATTTCTACCGCATGAACACACAATCAAGATCTAATCTTGAAGGGAATATGCCCTGAGAGGCAATAATAAAGTGTTTATTATGTGTATTCCAAGTATATGATAGATGTTTATTTTGCATGCTATAATTGTATTAATACGGAAACATTAATACATGTGTGTTTAATAAACAAACAGAAAGTTCCTAGTTATGCCTCTCTCATAAACTAGCTCGTTGATTAACAAGATGATCAAGGTTTCCTGATCATGGACATTGGATGTTGTTAATAACGGGATCACAACATTAGTGTAATGGTGTGATGAACATTCATCCGAAGTATAGCATTATGATCAAAGTCATTGAGTTTATATTGCTATAACAACTTACGAAGTGATCCTAATCCTTAGACCATGAGATCATGTCAATCACTAACACCGGAAGAGTTTCTTGATAACATCAAACGTCACACCGTAACAGGGTGATTATAAAGATGGATTCAGAACTAATAAAGTGTTATGTTGAGGCTCATGGATCGAGAGTGGAATTTGTTCATCCCGATGACGGATAGATATACTCTGGGCCCTCTCGGTGATATCACATTGATTAGCTTGCAAGCAAGTGATTTGATCACTAAAATGTTATATCACGGGAACAAGAAAAGAGTGCATGTCAGTAACGAGATCAAACTAGGTATGGAGATACCAATGATCGAATCTCGGACATGTAATATATTGTGAAGCAAAGGGATTGAGATACTAGCGTAAAAGGTTCCGACGATCACAAGAAAGTCATCGTTGAATGTGTGGGAGTCAGTATGGGTCTCCAGATCCCGCTTTTGATTATTGATATGAGAGGGGTCTCGATCATGTCCGCATTATTCACGAACCGTAGGGTGACACACTTAAGAGACACCGACATCCAATTGGAGAAAAAGTTTCATGCCGAAAGAATGAACAAGCGCAGGAATTTATTTCACTAGATACTGAAACAGGTTTTCGGGTGAAATTGCATAAAGTGGTTATGCATGTGAAATGGAATTCTAGCAAGGGGTTATTTGTGAATGTTTGTCATTAATAGACGCTAATATGGTTGTGCCGAAAGTACATAGATGATGTATTGAATGAGTTCAATATAGAAACTACAAGAAAGGTTCTTGTCACACAGAAAGGATTGAATGAGTTCAATATTGATGATATATTCAAGTGTATTGACACTTGGTAAGTGAAACAAAGATTCAAGTATAGATTGATACTTGATGTATGAAATCACAAAGAGTATTTATATCAATCATACTATGATATGTACAAATCCAGATATGTCCTATGCTCTAAATGTTATGAGCATATACCAGAATGATTCATAAGATGATCATTGGACGATAGTAAGGATATTCTTATGATCTTTTGGAAGAACTAAGAGTATATTATTTGTAGAAGTGACAAATAGATGGTTAGTTCATTGTAAAAGTACTACATTGATACTAGTTTTGTCACAGAGTACAAATTAAGTTTATCTCAATCTAAACTAAGGGTGGCACAATATAATGGAAAGTAAGTTCCATAATGGATTTGGATGAGTTCCAAAGTTAAGACATTGTGACAGATACTACAACAAAAGGCTAAGTATATGACTGTTATAATAGCAGCTAAAGAGGGCATTTGTGTCAAGTAGTTTGTTGTCAAACTAGGTGTAGTTCACAGCGGGATAATACTATGAAGATATATTGTACGACAATATTATCAACATGTTTTAACCCCAAAGAACTAAAGGTCTCACCGAAGGACCAAAATTATACAAAGCCATCTCATTAGAGAATGAGTGATGCGTAGAGATGCAAAGACATGCAATTACAAACGGACCTGGAAGTGTCAGATCCGGAGACCAGTTGACCACTAGCAATCATGTACATACAACACCAGAAAGCCATAGGTGTTGAATACACAAAGGTTTGAAACTAGATTATTGACTCTAGTGCAAGTGGGAGACTGTTGGAGATATGCCCAAGAGGCAATAATAAAGTGGTTATTATCATATCTTCATACTTATGATAAATGTTTACATACCATGCTATAATTGTATTAATCGGAAACATTAATACTTGTGTGATTTGTAAACATAAAAGAGTCCCTAGTAAAGCCTCTTGTTAAACTAGCTTGTTGGTTAATATATGATCATGGTTTCCTGATCATGAACATAGAGATGTTATTAACAACAGGGTCATATCATTAGGAGAATGATGTGATGGACATACTCCTATAGTTAAGCGTAGCATAAAGATCAAGTCATTTAATATAGTTCATTTGCTATAAGCTTTCTGATACATAGTAACCTAATTCCTTCGACCATGAGATCATGCATATCACCTTTACCGGAAGGATGCTTTGATGACATCAAACACCACACCGTAACATGGTGGCTATAAAGGTGGCATTGAGTGTTCGGAAAGTATGGGTTGAGACACATGGATCAAGAGTGGGATTTGTCCATCCATATGACGGATAGATATACTCTGGGCCCTCTCGGTGGAATGTCATCCAATTAGCTTGCAAGCATGTGACTAGCTCACAAGGGATCACATACCACGGGAACAAGAAAAGAGTACTTATCGGTAACGAGGTTGAACTAGGTATGCAGAGATACCAACGATCATAACCTCGGATAAGTAAACTATCGTGAGATAAAGGGAAATTGGTATCGTATGTAAGTGGTTCATTCGATCGCAAAGTAATCGTAGAAATATGTGGGAGCCATATGAATTTCCAGATTCCTCTATTGGTTATTGATCGGAGAAGTGTCTCGATAATGTCCGCATAATTCACGAACCGTAGGGAGACACACTTAAGGATTCGATGTTGTTGAGTAGTTATGGAATGATGAGTAAGAGACCGAATGTTGTTCGGAGTCTCGGATGGGATCCGGGATATCACGAGGAGATCCAGAATGGTCCGGAGAATAAGATTCATATAAGGAAAGTCCTGTTTCGGGGTTGGAGAATGGTTCCGGTGTTTTCATCGGGAATGTTCTAGAAGGTTCCGGAATGTCCGGCACTCCGGAGGGGAAGGGTACATGAATGTGTCATTGCAAGTTGGAATGATTGCATCATGTACTAGGTGTCATCGCTGTACAAAATAAAGGGTTTAATCAAATACTAGTTTGAAAAGTCAAACGCCAATTTGAAAAGTCAAACGGCTATTTTGGAAAGTGGAGAAGAAGTGGGAAACCAAGTTGGGGAGGAGTTCCTCCTCCACCGCCGGCCCACTAGGGATCCGAGTTGGTGAGGGACTCCCTCCCCTTGGCCGGCGCCTCCCTCCACCTATAAAAGGAGGGGCAGGGCTCCCCTCCTAGACACACAAGTTGCCTCCCTCTAAACCTAAACCCTAGCCACAGCCTAGGGATTTCTCCCAAGCCGCCGAGTTAGAGATTCTAATTGCCCTAGCCGCTGGTTTAGCCCCTTCTAATTGGTGTGTCTAAACCCTAGATCACCAAGGCTCTCTCATAGTCCACCATACTCGCTCCGGCTTAAGGCGAAGCCCTGTGAGATCTCCCCTCTACTTCCGGTACCACGCCGTCGTGCTGCCGGAATCGCAAGGAGAGTGCTACAACCTCCGCTGCCTGCTGGAACAAGGGAGAGGAAGGTCTTCGTCGAGTACCGAACGTGTGACCGACTGTGGAAGCGCTGTCGGAACGCAACACCGGAAGGATCGTCTACGCGATCTTGAGATCGGCAAGAGTACGACTACATCACCCACGAGAATCTGCTCTCGTTAACCGCTTTGGAATATTCGAGGGTGAGTTCCCCTATCGACTCGTTGCTACAATCTAGTAGATAGATCTTGGCTTGTTTGTTTGCATGCGGTAGAAATTTTTTGTTTTCCATGCTACGAATCCCTACAAGTATATCTATCCGTCATATGGATGGACAAATCCCACTCTTGATCCATGTGCCTCAACACATACTTTCCGAACACTCAATGTCACCTTTATAACCACCCAGTTATGAAGCGGTGTTTGATGTCATCAAAGCATCCATCCGGTGATGGTGATTAACATGATCTCATGGTCGAAGGATTCAGGTTACTATGTATTGAAAGCTTATAGCAAGTGAACTATTTTAAATGACTTGATCTTTATGCTACAGTTAACTATAGGAGTATGTCCATCACATCATTCTCCTAATGATATGACCATGTTGCTAATTGTTGGAGATATGCCCAAGAGGCAATAATAAAGTGGTTATTATCATATCTTCATACTTATGATAAATGTTTACATACCATGCTATAATTGTATTAATCGGAAACATTAATACTTGTGTGATTTGTAAACATAAAAGAGTCCCTAGTAAAGCCTCTTGTTAAACTAGCTTGTTGGTTAATATATGATCATGGTTTCCTGATCATGAACATAGATATGTTATTAACAACAGGGTCATATCATTAGGGGAATGATGTGATGGACATACTCCTATAGTTAAGCGTAGCATAAAGATCAAGTCATTTAATATAGTTCATTTGCTATAAGCTTTCTGATACATAGTAACCTAATTCCTTCGACCATGAGATCATGCTTATCACCATCACCGGAAGGATGCTTTGATGACATCAAACACCACACCGTAACTGGGTGGCTATAAAGGTGGCATTGAGTGTTCGAAAAGTATGGGTTGAGACACATGGATCAAGAGTGGGATTTGTCCATCCATATGACGGATAGATATACTCTAGGCCCTCTCGGTGGAATGTCATCCAATTAGCTTGCAAGCATGTGACTGGCTCACAAGGGATCACATACCACGGGAAAGAGAAAGTAACGAGGTTGAACTAGGTAAGCAGAGATACCGACAATCAAAACCTCGGATAAGTAAACTATCGTGAGACAAAGGGAAATTGGTATCGTATGTAAGTGGTTCATTCAATCGCAAAGTAATCGTAGAAATATGTGGGAGCCATATGAATTTCCAGATTCCTCTATTGGTTATTGATCGGAGAAGTGTCTCGATCATGTCCGCATAATTCACGAACCGTAGGGAGACACACTTAAGGATTCGATGTTGTTGAGTAGTTATGGAATGATGAGTAAGAGACCGAATGTTGTTCGGAGTCTCGGATGGGATCCGGGATATCACGAGGAGATCCGGAATGGTCCAGAGAATAAGATTCATATAAGGAAAGTCCTGTTTCGGGGTTGGAGAATGGTTCCATTGTTTTCATCGGGAATGTTCTAGAAGGTTCCAAATGTCCGGCACTCCAGAGGGGAAGGGTACATGAATGTGTCATTACAGGTTGGAATGGTTGCATAATGTACTAGGTGTCATCGCTGAACAAAATCCTAGTTTGAAAAGTCAAACGCCAATTTGAAAAAGTCAAACGGCTATTTTGTTTGGTGGAGGGAGAGTAGGAAACCTACTTGGGGAGGAAGTCCCTCTCCCTCCACCGCCGGCCCTTGGAAACCGAGTTGGGGAGGGACTCCCCTCCCCTTGGCGCGTCCCCTCCACCTATATAAGGAGGGGCAGGGATGCCCCTCCAAACACACAACTTGCACCCCGCAAACCCTAGCTCCAAGCCGCCGGCGCCGCCACCTCCTGCTGCCGCTGCCTAGGGCTCAACCCTAGCCGCCAACTTGGGGCATCCCCTTTCCCTAGCCGCCGGCCTAGCTCCCTCTACTTGGTGTGTCTAAACCCTAGATCGCCAAGCCTCTCTCATAGTCCACCATACTCGCTCCGGCTTAAGGCGAAGCCCTGCGAGATCTCCCCTCTACTTCCGGTACCACGCTGTCGTGTTGCCGGAATCGCGAGGAGAGTGCTACAACCTCCGCTGCCTACTGGAACAAGGGAGAGGAAGGTCTTCATCGAGTACCGAACGTGTGACCGACTGCGGAAGCGCTGCCGGAACACAGCGCTGGAAGGATCGTCTACGCGATCTTGAGATCGGAAAGAGTACGACTACATCACCCACGAGAATTTGTTCTTGTTAACCGCTTTGGATCTTCGAGGGTTAGTATTCCATCGACTCGTTGCTACAATCTAGTAGATAGATCTTGGCTTGATCATAGATTAGATCTTGATTGTGTGTTCATGCGGTAGAATTTTTTTGTTTTCCATGCTACGAACCCCTGTAGTGGTATGAGAGCCGTGTCTATATGTAGATCTGCTGCATGAGTAGAACACAATGGTCATTGTGGGCGGTGGTGCTTTTATTATCAATTGCTTCTTGTGTACTTTGCATCTTGCAGTATGATGGGATGAAGCGGCCCGGGCTAACCTTACATGACATCGTTCATGAGACTTGCTCCATGCTCAACATGCAACTTGTATTGCATAAATGGCTTTGCGGGTGTCTGTCTCTCCCATCATAGTATAGATCCAATTAACAACAGGCACTTGAGAGTTCAAGCATCAACGTTGTGGTTCCTGTTCGTAAGTTAGAGCGACACTTATTGAAAGCCCCAAACCACATAAAACATGCAAAGAAAATTAGAGGCGTCTAACTTTGTTTTGCAGGGGTGTGCTGTGATGTGATATGGCCATGATTGTGATTATATTTGATGTATGCAATGTTCCTTATTGTAAGTTGACAACCGGCAGGAGCCATATGGTTGTCTTTAAATTCTGTTAAGACCCGCGTGTCTATTCAAAGTAGTTGAAATAGTTGAAGCTGGTGGACGACAACCATGGAGCGGCGTCATTGACCTTGATGCAATGCCGGTGATGATGGAGATCATGTTCGTGCTTGAACATGGAGATCGGAAGCACAAAGAAGAAAGGCCATATCATATCACATATTATGAATTGCATGTGATGTTAATCCTTTTATGCATCTTGTATAGCTTAGTTCACGACGGTAGCATTATAAGATGATCCCTCAAGCACACAATTTCAAGTTTTAAAGTGTTCATCCTTAGTAAGCACCGTTGCTAAAGCTCGTTGTTTCGAAGCATCACGTGATGATCGGGTGTGTTAGATTCTGCGAGTGTATACAACGTGAGCAAGCCAGATTTACTCATGCGGAAGCTAAGGTTTGATCTTGACGAGCCTAGCATGTACAGACATTCTCTCGGAACACGGATCACCGAAAGGTAAAGCATGAGTCATATAGTATATATGATGAACATGTTGATTGTTCGCCATTGAAGCTACATCAACTCTCGTGATGATCGGTTTTGATGTGGTGGATTTGGTTCGTGTGATCACTAAAACAATGTGAGGGATATTGTTTTGAGTGGGAGTTCAACGGCAGTATGATTAAAAGTTGAACACTATTTATCATAAATTAAATCAAAGTGAATTTGCATAGTTGTTGTAGTCATTGGCATCCGTTTACCACCTTGCGCTTAGTTATAATTGAGATGATAGAACTATAGAATTCTGGTTAGTTACTTTACAAACTGGTATCGTATTGTTTTGAAGTGTTAATCTAAAGTTTAAAAGTCCTATTGCAAACTTTCAGTAAGTTCCAGTTACTCCATGAAGTTTAATAATTGGTATTAAAATCGAGAGTGACAATTCCAAGAGTTAGTGTATGAA
Source organism: Avena sativa (assembly GCA_916181665.1). Lineage (NCBI taxonomy): Eukaryota > Viridiplantae > Streptophyta > Magnoliopsida > Poales > Poaceae > Avena > Avena sativa. The sequence goes on from OV702296.1 coordinate 230,088,510, forward strand.
TATCATGTTTGTCTCCTTGATTCTTGATATTCAAAGAATTGTCTTAATATCAAGGTTATCTAGGATCTGAAAGAGTTGTTTCAGAAACCATGATGTGTGGAAGATATTTTGATATCTAAAATGAAGTTTTGGTTGCAACATGATAGAGTATAATATGGCAAAAGTCATGTTCTCATATTTGATGAGAATTTGCAAAAGATTGGAGACACTAGTTGTCCTAATCCTCCAAAAAGTTTTGGAGAGCAACATTATACTCGCGATTCACCGTTATGAGCTAAAGTAGCTTGATCATGAATAATTCCATGAGAAGGATGAATATTTGATGTAGGTAAAATGTTTACTACATCAAGAGATTACTAAAGAAAATAATTTGAAAGAACACCAAACATTTGATGATGGTAATCTACTTCAAAAGTGTAAGTCCAAAAACATTGGTATTTAACTATGCACGCTTTGGACTATGTGTCATGTGTATGGCTCCACTGTTGATGTTGATAGATTCTTTCAAACAGAAAAAAAATACTGAAAGAGAATCTCATAAATATATGGCAGAAAAGAAAAGACTAGAATTGTTCAGTTTAGGTATATAAAGGATATACGTGTTATGGCTATATTCTTTGCTTGTTAAACAATGTGGTTCTTAAGTATTTGATACTGAATTTGTTGGTATGAATCATCATACGAAACAACAGAATTCATGAACTACAATGGCCTAAGTAACTAGCAAAAGAATATGTGATGATGTTCATCGAGAACAAATAAAGGTTTATTGTGTTGCTTGTTAAAAGCTTGCCTTCAAGATTTGTTTTATCAGGTATTATGAGAACAAAAGGGTTGTTCAATTAATTGCCGTAATCCATAAAAGATGGATGATTCACAAATCTCGTTGGAGAAATCACATCAATAAAACTAGTGCTAAAATGTTGAAAGACAAACTGATTGAAAGATCACTTATGAAGTGACATCGCCGTTTAAATTATATTGGAAAGAAAACATGAAGAAACTCCATGTGAATGGAATTTTGGAGTCTTTTGATTTTTGATCAAATGACGCTTGTGAAACTTTCCTAGAGATAATTAAAACTTCGTTCATAGGCCAAAAGGGAACGAATGACTAGCTTATTGGAACTTGTACATATTATTGTATGAAGTCCATTATGTGTAGTCAAGAGCGATGGATTTCAAATTCATATGCTTCCTCTGAAAATTTGAGTGAATATATGAATATTTACTTAATAAGGATGAAGTATGAAACAATTGAAAAGTTCAAAGATTTTCAAGATGAAGTGCAAAATCATTGTAACAAGAATATAAATAGTTTATGATAAGATCATAAAGTAAGATATTTGAGTTACGAGTTTAGCATAATACCTAAGATTTAAGGAATCGTTCCGTGGATTTGCATTTCCCTAAACACCATAAGAGTATGGAGCGTTCGAGATATGTAATTAAACCTTGTTTGACATGGTAAGATCAAAGGTGTAATTCATAAAACTGTCATTATATTTTAAAGATTAAAAGCTTTAGAGACTACCGTTTTTCCACTGAAAAGAGCTCCATCATAATCTGTTGAATTGACACTATATAAAGTTATGGTTTGGGATAAAACCCAAGTTTTCTTTTCTTAAACATTGGTATGCTATGCATAAGAAAGATGTTTGCAACCAAAGTCAGATGAACCTATCTTTGTATGTTATTTCGAATAACTGTTCCTCCATAACATCGGAGACAAAAATGTTTGTCGCTGAGAACGTCAAGTTTCTTTAAGAAGGAATTTTTCGTGAAAAGTTAAGTGGGAGGACAATAGAACTTTGATAAGGTTAAAAGAACCTTATCTATATGTGCAGAGTTGCGCAGCACCGAAAAGTGTTCCGGAGGCAGCAACAATGCTCATGGCTCACGTGCCTCAAAGGTTGTGGTTACGAAGATCTAAGTTCCTATTAAAACAAGTAGGTCGGGTAAACAATCAAATACCAAGATTTGAGAGTTAAATCATTATTTGACAATAATGATCCGACTACATGCAAAGAAGCGATGATGGGCCCTGACTCCGTCAAATGGCTTGAAGCCATAAAATCAGTGATAGTTCCATATATGAGAGATCAAGCTTTGAACTTGAAAGACCCTCTGGAAAGGTACAAGACCTTATAGTCGTATTTGGATCTATAAAGAAATAGACATGCATGTTTCACATCTATGAAATTATCGACATGTCAGGAAAGAGTTCAAGAAAATGTTCAAAGAGTTGACTATGACAAGATCTGATCTTTCATTAAGCGATATTTAGTCTAGACGGATTAATGTAGCAACTACGACATATAATTTTGTTATGTGTTGAATAAACAAAACAAGTTCTTCTAATAGAATGGTTACCAAGGATGTGTGCATGACACGGTCCAAAGGGTTTTGTTAATTCAAAGGATGCTAAAAGCATATGCAAACTTCAATAGTTGAAGTAAGCATCGCGGAGTTGGAATCTTCACCATGATGAAACTGTTAAAAGAGTTTAATTTCATTGGAGACGATGAAGATGCTTGCATTTGCAAGAAATTAAGTGGGAGCGCTAAGACATGTTTCTAATACATTATGTGGAAGACATATTGTTGATTGGAAATAATGTATCTTTTATTAACACGGGATAAGAATTTCATCTCGATGAAAGACTTAGGCAAAACCCAAATATTTGGCATCAATAGACGCTAATATGGTTGTGCCGAAAGTACATAGATGATATATTGAATGAGTTCAATATAGAAACTACAAGAAAGGTTCTTGTCGCACAGAAAGGATTGAATGAGTTCAATATTGATGATATATTCTAGTGTATTGACACTTGATAAGTGAAACAAAGATTCAAGTATAGATTGATACTTGATGTATGAAATCACAAAGAGTAGAGTATTTATATCAATCATTCTGTGATATTGTCACATCCCAAGATTTTCCAAATCTTGTTATGTGAAAAATAAATGAATAAAATAAAACTTTGTTGATTTTCAGGGTGAGAAGAATCTTTTTGATTCCAATAGGATACCTTCAAACCTGTTTTTGATCAAATAAATCCTAAAGGGATTTAAAAAAAAAAGATAAACAATTAATAAAGGAAAATTTAAATAATTGGAATTACTGATTTGGATCTTTTAATAAAAAGATTTGGTTTTCAAATGAAAAGGTAAAAATATAAATAAGGACCATTTGAAAGAGCCAAATTACACCTTGGCCAAGCTTTTGATTTAAATATTTTGTTTTGATAAAAAGAGTAAAGGTTTGTTTAATAAAATAATGAGGGTTTATTTATTAAACCAATTTTGGTAAAGTAAATATTTCTCCCATTCTTAATAAACACTAAAACTTGTTATTTTATTTTAAATAAGTTTTCCAAGTGTTTTATAATTTCAAATAAAACCTACTAAATGGTTTTGGTACTATTTAAGTTTTCAAATGGAGATTTTAAATAAAACAAATCCTATTTGAATTAATAACTAAGGACTATTTATTTAATTATTAAATAGATCCTAAAAGAATAAAATTATTATTTTGTTTTGGACTTTGGTTATGTGTTAACAGAATTGAAATCAATGCAAAGTTTGGCAAAGATTTGAAATCAGGTGAGTGTTTGAATTGTTGTTTGAATTTCAAAACAGAAAATCGAAATGGAAAAAGATAAAGCAATTAGAAAGAAAAAAATAGAATCAGACCTGACCCAACTAAGCCTGGCCCAACTTAAGCCCAGTTAGCCCACTCCCTCTCTCCCCGCAAGAAAACGGTTCGCACCAGAGAAAGAACCCGCACCCTCACTGACCGGTGGACCCTACCCCCTACCTCTCTCACCCACTGACGCCAGGACCCCACATCATTGTACATCGTCTTCAAACCCGCGCCGATTACTCCTCGCCGTTTCTGTCTTGAATTGTAGCGATCAATTCGCGTCAATGGGGGGGCAATAATATCTCCAACGTCTACGCCCTTTTAATCGCTTTTGTCTCCTCCTCCTATCCCCTCAAACACCGTTGCACGAGAGCCACCAGGCACCCTAGTTGTTTTGAACCTACTTGTAACCCTAGCCTCCCCAAATCTCGGGACGAGATTTATTTTAAGGGTGGTAGCCTGTCACATCCCAAGATTTTCCAAATCTTGTAATGTGAAAATAAATGAATAAAATAAAACTTTGTTTGATTTTCAGGGCCAGAAGAAACTTTTTGAATTCAATTGGAACTTCAAACCAATTTGGATCAAATAAAATCCTAAAGGGATTAAAAAGATAAATATTTAGTAAAGGAAAAATAAAAATATTTTACTACTACTTTGAAATCTTTTTATAAAGGCTTTGGTTTTCAAAGGGAAAAGAAATATTTAAATAAAGATTATTTTATAGAGCCAAATTAAACCTTGGCCAAGCTTTTGAAAATAAAACATTTTGTTTTGATAAAAATAGTAAAGGTTTATTTAAATAAAGTAATAAGGATTTAATATCCAAGTTTTTAATAATAAAGGTTTTATTATTTCTAAACCATCAAAACTTGTTTATTTGTTTAAAATAAGTTTTCCAAGTATTTTATATTTTCATATAAAACCTACTGAATGGTTTGGTACTATTTTAGTTTTCAAAAATAAAGTTTTAATAAAACAAATCCTATTTGATAACTAAGGCCCATTTTATTTAATTATTAATGGACCTTATAACAAAAATGTTATTTTATTTTAAACAAGCTTTCCAAGTATTCTTTACCTTCAAATAAAACCTACTGATTTGGTTTTGAAAGTATTTGGATTTCAAATGAAGATTTTATTAAATAAATCAAACCCTATTTGATTAAATAACTAAAGGTCCATTTTATTTAATTAATGAATGGATCCTAAAATGAATAAAAATATTATTTTATTTTGGAATTTTGGATTATGTTACTGAACAGAACCAAGTTCAAAGTTGTGAAGTGTGGTGTTTGTTTGAATTAATTTGGTTGATTGAATTGTTTGTTTGAATTTCAAATCAGTAAATAGAAAATAGAAAAGGATAAAACAATCAGACAGAAAAAAATGTGAGAACAGTCTGGCCCAGCCCAACAGCCCAGCAGCCCAGCTCCTTTTTCTCCCCCGAACCGTTTTTCTTCACCGCAGAAGCAACCCGCGAGGACGCTGACAAGTGGACCCCTCCCCCTCACCTCCTTTCTCGCTGACAGGTATGCCCCACCCTTTTCTGTTCATCGTCTCCACCGCGTCGACCGTTCCTCGCCGTTTACTGCCGTGTTAATTCCCTTGAATTCGCGTTGATGGATGGATTAAACCTCGCCGTGACCACGCAGTGATAAACGCCAGTGACTCCTCTCTGGTTCCCCTCTGTTTCCCCATCTCAACACGCCCCCAGGCCGCAGAATTTTGCCCTACACTCCCTCTGTTCCGACGACGCTCCGGCGAGAATTCTGGTCGTGTCCTGCCACCCCTCGCCTCCTTAAGCACACTCACATACTCCCCTAGCCCTGGCGCTTCTCCCGGCGCTTTCCATTCACCCGCGGGCGCCCCTGAGCCCCGGCAACGACAACCTCCAGCACCACCGCCATCTGGCTCTTCTCCGACGACCTCCCTCTGGTAAACCAGACTACCCCGACCCCTCTCGTTCATGCACACACCTTCGCCGTGTCTTGGCGCATCTGACCGTGCATTTCGTTTGCCTCCGAGCGATCCCTAGCGCAGTCCTCGACGACGACTGAGCAAGGCCGAGGCGCAGCTCCACTCCGGCGAGCAATCAAGCCCGCTCCAGTGCGCCTCTCGACAAGACGGCACCACCTCGAGCTTCCCCACGTCCTTGCGAGCACGGTGAGCATGTTCTTTTCCTCCCTCGCTTCCTGTAGCATCGACTCCGCCGTCGTCTGACCGTCGCCGCCACCAGCCACCGTTGAGCGCCGCTGGATTTTGGTTAGTGAATCAGGAGCCGTAGGATGCGAAACATATGGCTAAGATTAGATCCAATCGAAGAGGTACGCGTCCATCTGAGCCGCGCGATATCAATTAGATCCAACGGCCTGCGTCGCCTGATCCGCACGAACCGTTTTCGACGAATCAGAACGCGCCGCGTGTCACTGGATGATTTATAATAGAATTTGAAATCAGATTTAGATGCCATTTTGAAACCCTTGTAACTTTCAAACCACACGTCCAACATTTGCAAACTTTATATCGTTGGAATCAGTGAGACAAGCCCTAGCCAACCATGCCCTTTGTTTAGTCAAAAGCTTCTGGAAAAATGTGTGTTTTTGCAGAAACATTTGTATGCTTGTTAAGATTGTGAAAATTGTTTAAAAATGAATTTGGGGATAAAATCTTTGGCAAATGGTGTGATTTGAACCTACTGACCCTAGGAAACACTTTGTGGTTTCAAAAATGCATTTGGTGAAGGAAAAGAATGATTCTTTGATTTAAAACCATTTCTAGTCAAATGGAAATGTGGTTTATTTATTGAAAATGGTTTTGGAAGAAAAACTTTTGGGAAATGTTTTGTTTTAAACTCTCTGACCCCAAACACCAAGTTTTAAGGTTTGAAAACTTATTTGGTGAACCCTATAGATTAATGCCCTAGTAAAAAATATATTTCTACACCACATAAAATGATACTTTGTTTTAAAAATGGTTTTTGAGGTGAAACCTTTAGCAAACGACTTTGCCACTTTACAAAATGTCCAATAGATGTTTTCAAATGTTTATGACCCATTAGGAACCACTTTTCAAACAAAAACAAAGCTTGGCATGCTTGCATGCATTACTTTGACTTTATGATTTTATGTGTTGTTTTGCTTGATTGGTAGATTGAGTTTGTGCCTTGTTTGATTGAATTGTAGTGACTTGAAGAGTGTGATTGTTGCAAGGACAAGGAAGTGAACCTATACCCTCTACCAAAAAGGCAAGTGATGCTTCATACTTTTTGTCCCATTACTTTCACTATGCATTAGTGATTTTCTCTAAGTAAAACTTGCATGGAATTTTGCTAAGTATAAACCTTGCTACAGGAAAACCTAGTAGATGAAACCTTAGTGGAAATCTTCCTAAGTTAAGTTTCCTACTACTATCAAGCTTAGCCTAGCTAATAGAAAACAAGGGTGGAATATATATCCATACTATGAAAAATTTCTAAGTCTGAGGACTTGTGTTTTGTTTAATAAAACAACTAAGTTAATGAATCACCTGGGTGGAATGGGACTTGCTTGGTGGATTTTGGTTGAGTGGTTCACAAGGCCCATGTCTATGGTTTACCTTGTGTATCTCACTTGTGGATGGCCACCCAGGAACAAAGAGATTTGAGATGTCAAATGTTGAGAAGCTTCAAGTGCAGCCACTTGGCATTATGGGCTCTGCCAAGATCATATAGGTTGCAAGAACTTAGCCATATGGATAGAGGGTGGTAGTTTTTTTGATAGGTTGGAACGCGTCCATTTTGGTCTAAGGGAAGGCTTCTGAAAGATCTTGTCTTGGGAAACTAAGTCTTGTGGGGAAAGTGCACCACCTCTGCAGAGTGAAAAATCTAAGTACTTAGCCATGTCCCTGGTAAAGGACAAATTGAGCATCAAGACATGGGAGCAATCAAGAATCTCATCATTCAAATTTCTAAGTTAAAAACTTGTGGGTTGAACAAGGGTTAAAGGATCTTCATTCTTTGATTGAGAAAAATGATTTGTCAAGCAAAAACTTAGTGTTTTTCAAAATGATAAGGAAAATCTATTTTGAGCAATGCAAGCCTCAACTCCACCTAGCCAAATGCATATAGATATTAGACTCCACTATACTACCATAGTATCACTTGCCAATACAATTCAAATGTATTGACCCTTGTGGCTGTAACTTATTATGTTGCAGGTTTGATTGATTTAGTGAAGTTTAAGTGATTAGGATTACAAAGTCTACAACCAACATGTCTGCCTGTGGCACTTTGAAGATGAAGGACCCCATGCTTATAGATATTCTGCTGCAATGTAATGTAATAGCCAAATGAGCTATGTAAGATGTAATAAAATTATGTTATTCCTGGTTATAAAGTTGTATTATGACCTTTGTTTCTTGATATTACATCTTAACTGTGGATGCTAGCTATTGATCCAGGGACTAGCATTGTAAACACAGGGATCTCTACCTTATCAGGTTGGGATCTTTACAGATGGTATCAGAGCATTGTGTTGCCTGTAGGATTTGTAAACCTAGGATTGGACAAAAACCCCTTAGAGAAATAGGAGTTGTGTTTGTACCAAAACTTATTTACAAACAATCTTGTAAACTCTTTCCTCAACCATTTTGGTTTCAACTCTACATCTCTTCTACTTCAACTTGATGGAAAAACCTACTCCATGGCCCAAGACTACACCATGTGGAAAGGACTTCCTCAACACTTTCATCTCTAATGACTTCAACTTCTTCAAACTCTAATGACTTCAACTTCTTCAACTCTAATGACTTCAACATCTTCAGCATATTTACTAAGGACTTCCAACTTGGATACTACTAAGGACTACAAGAGAGACAAGGAAATCTTGCTCAAGATATGGAGACTAAGGAAATGCAAAATTAGAAGGAGTTCACTTCACTTGAAGTATTGTGACCAAGAAGTTTTCTCAAGGAAACCATGATCTCCTGCAAGAAAAATCAACCAAGAAGAATGGAAAGATCACAAGTGAACCATATAGATGGACCACCATTTATAGTTAAAGTCAAACACACCAACTTATGTGGTGTAACAAAAATATTTTGTTGCCTAAGTATGTGCTTGAAACTTGTTGTTTGAGCGGAATGTTTGTTTGTGATTGCTTACACATTGCTTGTGTAAATTGTGATGTGTGTGATTAGAATTATTCCCTTAGAAATATCTTGCCTATTCTAATCTCCATTCAACCCCAAACAGATGACTACTCCAAGAGACTCCAACATCAAGGTTGATGACAACAACAACAACCAAGAGGACAACATGAGAGAACTTATAGCAACCCAAAACCAGTTGAGCCAAGAGACAACTCAGCTTTTAGCCAGCAACAATGGACTAGACCCAGCCATACAAAGGATTTTGAAACTTCAATACCAATTGCTGCAAGGATTGGTTACTCAAATGATCAACATGAGAGAAAACTTTTCCCAAAGAGCTAATGACAACAAGGATGACAAAGATGCTATTCTAGAAGGAACCCAAGTTAACAATACTTGTGAAGACAAGGATCATGCATCCAAGGAGCATGAATATCAATGCCCCAAGAAGAGAGAAAGATCTCCCACCTATGAAGAACATGAACTAGAAGAACTCCTAGCTTTGGAGAGACCCAAGAAGAAGAAGAAGCAGAAATGCCCCAACCCTAACAAGGAGGATATTACTCAAGTACAATGTTACAATTGCAAAGAGATGGGACACTATGCCAATGAATGCCCAGAAAAGAAGAAGAACCAAGGAAACAAACAAGAAGAATTGTTACCCAAAGAAAAGAAAGATATAAGCCAAGTGATGTGTTTCAAATGCAAGGAACTAGGCCACTATGTAAACAATTGTCCAGAAAAGATGAAGAACAAGTTAAACAAGTCTATGAAGGATCTCAACCTTGGCCCATGAATCAAGTGTGGAAACAAAGGACACTATGCAGAAGGTTGCCCAGAGAAGTTTCCCCAGGATCCCAAGCAAGCCAAGATGTAATTTAGTTTGAATTTTTTTTAAGGGTGGTAGCACCCTAGTTGTTTTGAACCTACTTGTAACCCTAGCCTCCCCAAATCTCGGGACAAGATTTATTTTAAGGTTGGTAGCCTGTCACATCCCAAGATTTTCCAAATCTTGTAATGTGAAAATAAATGAATAAAATAAAACTTTGTTTGATTTTCAGGGCCAGAAGAAACTTTTTGAATTCAATTGGAACTTCAAACCAATTTGGATCAAATAAAATCCTAAAGGGATTAAAAAGATAAATATTTAGTAAAGGAAAAATAAAAATATTTTACTACTACTTTGAAATCTTTTTATAAAGGCTTTGGTTTTCAAAGGGAAAAGAAATATTTAATAAAGATTATTTTATAGAGCCAAATTAAACCTTGGCCAAGCTTTTGAAAATAAAACATTTTGTTTTGATAAAAATAGTAAAGGTTTATTTAAATAAAGTAATAAGGATTTAATATCCAAGTTTTTAATAATAAAGGTTTTATTATTTCTAAACCATCAAAACTTGTTTATTTGTTTAAAATAAGTTTTCCAAGTATTTTATATTTTCATATAAAACCTACTGAATGGTTTGGTACTATTTTAGTTTTCAAAAATAAAGTTTTAATAAAACAAATCCTATTTGATAACTAAGGCCCATTTTATTTAATTATTAATGGACCTTATAACAAAAATGTTATTTTATTTTAAACAAGCTTTCCAAGTATTCTTTACCTTCAAATAAAACCTACTGATTTGGTTTTGAAAGTATTTGGATTTCAAATGAAGATTTTATTAAATAAATCAAACCCTATTTGATTAAATAACTAAAGGTCCATTTTATTTAATTAATGAATGGATCCTAAAATGAATAAAAATATTATTTTATTTTGGAATTTTGGATTATGTTACTGAACAGAACCAAGTTCAAAGTTGTGAAGTGTGGTGTTTGTTTGAATTGATTTGGTTGATTGAATTGTTTGTTTGAATTTCAAATCAGTAAATAGAAAATAGAAAAGGATAAAACAATCAGACAGAAAAAAATGTGAGAACAGTCTGGCCCAGCCCAACAGCCCAGCAGCCCAGCTCCTTTTTCTCCCCCGAACCGTTTTTCTTCACCGCAGAAGCAACCCGCGAGGACGCTGACAAGTGGACCCCTCCCCCTCACCTCCTTTCTCGCTGACAGGTATGCCCCACCCTTTTCTGTTCATCGTCTCCACCGCGTCGACCGTTCCTCGCCGTTTACTGCCGTGTTAATTCCCTTGAATTCGCGTTGATGGATGGATTAAACCTCGCCGTGACCACGCAGTGATAAACGCCAGTGACTCCTCTCTGGTTCCCCTCTGTTTCCCCATCTCAACACGCCCCCAGGCCGCAGAATTTTGCCCTACACTCCCTCTGTTCCGACGACGCTCCGGCGAGAATTCTGGCCGTGTCCTGCCACCCCTCGCCTCCTTAAGCACACTCACATACTCCCCTAGCCCTGGCGCTTCTCCCGGCGCTTTCCATTCACCCGCGAGCGCCCCTGAGCCCCGGCAACGACAACCTCCAGCACCGCCGCCATCTGGCTCTTCTCCGACGACTTCCCTCTGGTAAACCAGACTACCCCGACCCCTCTCGTTCACGCACACACCTTCGTCGTGTCTTGGCGCATCTGACCGTGCATTTCGTTTGCCTCCGAGTGATCCCTAGCGCCGTCCTCGACGACGACTGAGCAAGGCCGAGGCGTAGCTCCACTCCGGCGAGCAATCAAGCCCGCTCCAGTGCGCCCCTCGACAAGACGGCACCACCTCGAGCTTCCCCACGTCCTTGCGAGCACGGTGAGCATGTTCTTTTCCTCCCTCGCTTCCTGTAGCATCGATTCCGCTGTTGTCTGACCGTCGCCGCCACTAGCCACCGTTGAGCGCTGCCGGATTTTGGTTAGTGAATCAGGAGCCGTAGGATGTGAAACATCTGGCTAAGATTAGATCCAATCGAAGAGGTACGCGTCCATCTGAGCCACGCGATATCAATTAGATCTAACGGCCTGCGTCGCCTGATCCGCACGAACCGTTTTCGACGAATCAGAACGCGCCGCGTGTCACTGGATGATCTAGAATAGAATTTGAAATCAGATTTAGATGCCATTTTGAAACCCTTGTAACTTTCAAACCACACGTCCAAAATTTGCAAACTTTATATCGTTGGAATCAGTGAGACAAGCCCTAGCTAACCATGCCCTTTGTTTAGTCAAAAGCTTCTGGAAAAATGTGTGTTTTTGCAGAAACATTTGTATGCTTGTTAAGATTGTGAAAATTGTTTAAAAATGAATTTGGGGATAAAATATTTGGAAAATGGTGTGATTTGAACCTACTGACCCTAGGAAACACTTTGTGGTTGCAAAAATGCATTTGGTGAAGGAAAAGAATGATTCTTTGATTTAAAAACATTTCTAGTCAAATGGAAATGTGGTTTATTTATTGAAAATGGTTTTGGAAGAAGAACTTTTAGGAAATGTTTTGTTTTAAACTCTATGACCCCAAACACCAAGTTTTAAGGTTTGAAAACTTATTTGGTGAACCCTATAGATTAATGCCCTAGTAAAAAATATATTTCTACACCACATAAAATGATACTTTGTTTTAAAAATGGTTTTTGAGGTGAAACCTTTAGCAAATGACTTTGCCACTTTACAAAATGACCAATAGATGTTTTCAAATGTTTATGACCCATTAGGAACCACTTTTCAAACAAAAACAAAGCTTGGCATGCTTGCATGCATTACTTTGACTTTATGATTTTATGTGTTGTTTTGCTTGATTGGTAGATTGAGTTTGTGCCTTGTTTGATTGAATTGTAGTGACTTGAAGAGTGTGATTGTTGCAAGGACAAGGAAGTGAACCTATACCCTCTACCAAAAAGGCAAGTGATGCTTCATACTTTTTGTCCCATTACTTTCACTATGCATTAGTGATTTTCTCTAAGTAAAACTTGCATGGAATTTTGCTAAGTATAAACCTTGCTACAGGAAAACCTAGTAGATGAAACCTTAGTGGAAATCTTCCTAAGTTAAGTTTCCTACTACTATCAAGCTTAGCCTAGCTAATATAAAACAAGGGTGGAATATATATCCATACTATGAAAAATTTCTAAGTCTGAGGACTTGTGTTTTGTTTAATAAAACAACTAAGTTAATGAATCACCTGGGTGGAATGGGACTTGCTTGGTGGATTTTGGTTGAGTGGTTCACAAGGCCCATGTCTATGGTTTACCTTGTGTATCTCACTTGTGGATGGCCACCCAGGAACAAAGAGATTTGAGATGTCAAATGTTGAGAAGCTTCAAGTGCAGCCACTTGGCATTATGGGCTCTGCCAAGATCATATAGGTTGCAAGAACTTAGCCATATGGATAGAGGGTGGTAGTTTTTTTTGAAAGGTTGGAACGCGTCCATTTTGGTCTAAGGGAAGGCTTCTGAAAGATCTTGTCTTGGGAAACCAAGTCTTGTGGGGAAAGTGCACCACCTCTGCAGAGTGAAAAATCTAAGTACTTAGCCATGTCCCTGGTAAAGGACAAATTGAGCATCAAGACATGGAAGCAATCAAGAATCTCATCATTCAAATTTCTATGTTAAAAACTTGTGGGTTGAACAAGGGTTAAAGGATCTTCATTCTTTGATTGAGAAAAATGATTTGTCAAGCAAAAACTTAGTGTTTTTCAAAATGATAAGGAAAATCTATTTTGAGCAATGCAAGCCTCAACTCCACCTAGCCAAATGCATATAGATATTAGACTCCACTATACTACCATAGTATCACTTGCCAATACAATTCAAATGTATTGACCCTTGTGGCTGTAACTTGTTGCAGGTTTGATTGATTTAGTGAAGTTTAAGTGATTAGGATTACAAAGTCTACAACCAACATGTCTGCCTGTGGCACTTTGAAGATGAAGGACCCCATGCTTATAGATATTCTGCTGCAATGTAATGTAATAGCCAAATGAGCTATGTAAGATGTAATAAAATTATGTTATTCCTGGTTATAAAGTTGTATTATGACCTTTGTTTCTTGATATTACATCTTAACTGTGGATGCTAGCTATTGATCCAGGGACTAGCATTGTAAACACAGGGATCTCTACCTTATCAGGTTGGGATCTTTACAGATGGTATCAGAGCATTGTGTTGCCTGTAGGATTTGTAAACCTAGGATTGGACAAAAACCCCTTAGAGAAATAGGAGTTGTGTTTGTACCAAAACTTATTTACAAACCCCTTAGAAACTTTTGTATGCTTGTTTAGGTTATAAAAATTATTCCAAAATGTTTTTGAGGTTGAAATCTTTACAAATTGGTTTGTTGTGAACCTACTGACCCTAGGAACCAACCTATGGATTTAAAAATGTATTTTGTAAAGATTAGGATTGAAAACTTGAATTAACTCATTTCTAGTCAAATAAAAACATTGATTTTATTATGGAAATGATTTTGAACAAAACCTTTGGGAAAATGTTTTGATTCAAACCTACTGACCCTAAACACCAAGTTTTGTGAATTAACAACTTATTTAGTGAACAATATAAAAAATTTACCTTGCTAAAACATTTTCCACCACATGAAATAATGTTTTGATTTAAAGAATGGCTTTTATATAAAACCCTTTTACAATGGTTTTACCAATTTAGAAAATGACCACTTTGAACCTTACAATGTTTAGAGCCTAGTAGAAACCATCTATGCAAATAAAACTATCTTTTGCATGCTTGCATGCATGACCTTGTTTCTATTATTTCTTGAGTGATGTTTTGTTTGTTTGATTATTGTTTGGAATGCTAGTTGAATCTATGTTTGCTTGATTGATTTGTAGTGAAATTGGAAGGGTGTGATATTAGCAAGATCAAGAATTGAACCAACACTCTCTACCAAAAAGGCAAGTGACACTATCATCCAAGTCCTACTATTTTCATTACACTTAGTGGATTTTGAAACATGCATGATAAGGACTACTATATTTTGCTATGTTAAATCCTAATAGGACACCTTTATATATTCCTTAGTGAAAACAATGTAGTTGTACAATGCTTAGCCCTGCATAATATTTTGAAAAGAGATACATGTTGAGATTTTATGAAGTATTGAAAGACTTGTGTTTTATATAATAAAACAAGTACTCAATGAACCACCTGGGTGGACAAGGATACTCAAGTTTTGGACAAGGTGGCAACAAAAGGAACCATGTTTATATGGCAATCTCTTTGTGTTGTGTACCAGAAGAAAACCACCCAGGGACTTAGAGATTGAACATGTTTTTCGTACAGTGGCTTCCGTGTACAGTCACATGCTAAATGGGCACTGGCTTAGTCAACTACATAGTGGAAGACCCATGCATTGGCCTCTTCAGGTTAACTAGAATGAGGGAACTAGGAACCCTACATTGGTGCCTGAAGACAAGCTAGCATTGTGTATTGGGAGGACTCCTATGGAAAGACTTCGTCACATTCTCAATCTGCCAGTACTCCATCTTGGTGAGTACTTATCCAGCGGCCACTGGAGGCAACAAGATGAGATTGTGTCATGTGGGTAAAGTGTACAACTTCTGCAGAAGATAAAAATCTAAGTACTTAGCCGTGTCCCCGGTTATGGACAATACTGAGCAACTAAGGCCTAAAGCTATGGAAGATCTCGACATTCCAATTTCTAAAAGTAAAACTTGAAAATGACAACAAGAGACATGAAGCACTTGGGGATTTACCAAGGAGACTTGAAGCACTTGGGGATTTACCAAGGAGACTTGAAGCACTTGGGGATTTACCAAGGAGACTTGAAGCACTTGGGGTGTACCAAGGAGCTCAGAAAGATTTGAAAAAAAATCAAAACTGTTTTGAAAAGATAGGATAAAATATATTGCTTTCTGCAAACAAGCCTAAACCCTACTTAGCCAGATATGCATGTAATGATGGGATCCACTTAATTCTACATAGTAGTGAAACTTGCCAATACAATTCAAATGTATTGACCCTTGTGGCTGTAACTTATTATGTTGCAGGTTTGTTTGATGATTAGTGAAGTGTATTAAATAGGATTACAACTCTACAACCAACATGACTGCCTGTGGCACTTTGAAGATGAAGGACTCCATGCTATATAGTTATTTCTGCTGCATTGTCATGAGATAGCCAAATGAGCTATGTAAGATGTAATGTACTATTTTATTCCTGGTTATAAAGTTGTATTATGACCTTTGTTTCTTGATATTACATCTTAAACTGTGGATGCTAGCTATTGATCCAGGGACTAGCATTGCAATCACAGGGATCTCTATCTTATTTAAAGGTTGGGAACCTTACAGATGGTATCAGAGCACTGTGTTGCCTGTAGGATTGTAACCCTAGGATTGGACACAACCCCTTAGAAAAATAGGAGTTGTATTTGTTCCAAAACTTATTTACAAACAGTCTTGTAAACTCTTTCCTCAACCATTTTTGGTTTTGATTCTACATCTCTTCTAACTCAAACTTGATGGACAAAGCCTAACCCATGGCCAAGGACTTCACCATGTGCTAAGGACTTCTTCAACTCTAATGACTTCAACATCTTCAACTCTAATGACTTCAACATCTTCAGCATTTTCCCCAAGGACTTCAAACTTGGATATCACTAGGGAACAAGTGAGACAAGAAATCTTGCTCAAGATTTGGAAACCAAGGAAACACAACTTAGAAGGAGCCATCATCACCTTTGAAGTTTTGTGACCAAGAGTTTCCCAAAGGAAACCATAATCTCATACAAGAAGAATCAACCAAGAAGGATGGAAAGATCACAAGTGAACCATATAGATGGACCACCATATTTAGCTAAGTCAAACCCACCAACTTAGTGTGGTGTAACAAAAATGTTTTGTTGCCTAAAAAGATGCTTGAAAACTTGTTGTTTGAAGGGAGTGTTTGTTTGTGATTGCTTGCACATTGCTTGAGTGAATTGTGATGTGTGTGATTAGAATGATTCCCTTAGAAATATCTTGCCATTCTAATCTCAATCCAATCTAAACAGATGACTACTCCAAGAGACTCCAACATCAAGGTTGATGACAACAACAACAACCAAGAGGACAACATGAGAGAACTCATAGGAACCCAAAACCAATTAAACCAAATGACAGCTCAGTTCGTAGCCAACACCAATGGGGAAGATCCAACCATGCAAGGATTTTTGGAAAACCAAGCCCAATTGTTGCATAAAGTGACAGATCAAATGCTCAACATGGAAAGCAACTTTTCCAAAGGAGTTTGTGACAACAAGGATGACAAAGATGTTATTCTAGAAGGAACCCACGCTTGCAATAGTTGTGGAGACAAGGATCACACTTCCAAGGAGCATGGAGATCAATGCCCCAATTGTGAAGAGAAACACTCATTTGGCCAATGTCCCACATCTCAGGTTACCTGTTACCTATGTGAAGGGAATAATCATGTTCCTATCCAATGCCCCATCTATTCCATAGTTGAACAAAGGAAACAAGGTGGAGTGCAACAACTGATTGCAAACTATCAAGAGGGAGCCAAGTCTACCCCGAAGGATGAGGACAAAGGAAAATCTCCACTTATACCTCCATGCAATACAACCCAATTTAAAGGACCAAAGAGGAAACATATGAATTTTCCAAGGAGCAATAGAAGGTCAAGGAAACCAGTAGACATTCCTACCTATAAGATAACATATGAAGAACATGAACTAGAAGCACTCCTAGCTTTGGAGAAACCCAAGAAAAAGAAGGACAAAAGCCATATACAATGCAATCATTGTAAAGAAATGGGACACTATGCTAGTGAATGTCCAGAGAAGAATAAGTATAAAGAGATTGGCCAAGTATGGTGCAACAACTGCAAGGAGCTAGGCCATTATGCAGAAACCTGTCCACAAGAGATATGTGAAGAACTCAAACTTATCACCTGTTTCAGTTGTGGTAACCAAGGAAATTATGCAAGCAACTGTCTAGAAAAGATGAAGCACAAGATAAACAAGCCTATGAAGGATCTCAGCCTTGTCACATGTTTCAAGTGTGGAAACAAGGGACACTATGCAGATGGTTGTCCAGAGAAGTTTCCCCAAGATCCCAAGCAAGACAAGATGTAATCTAGTTGGAAAATTTTTAAGGGTGGTAGTACCCTAGATGTATTGAGCCTACTTGTAACCCTAGCCTCCCCAAATCTCGGGACGAGATTTATTTTAAGGGTGGTAGCCTGTCACATCCCAAGATTTTCCAAATCTTGTTATGTGAAAAATAAATGAATAAAATAAAACTTTGTTGATTTTCAGGGTGAGAAGAAACTTTTTGATTCCAATAGGATACCTTCAAACCTGTTTTTGATCAAATAAATCCTAAAGGGATTTAAAAAAAAGATAAACAATTAATAAAGGAAAATTTAAATAATTGGAATTACTGATTTGGATCTTTTAATAAAAAGATTTGGTTTTCAAATGAAAAGGTAAAAATATAAATAAGGACCATTTGAAAGAGCCAAATTAAACCTTGGCCAAGCTTCTGATTTAAATATTTTGTTTTGATAAAAAGAGTAAAGGTTTGTTTAATAAAATAATGAGGGTTTATTTATTAAACCAATTTTGTTAAAGTAAAGATTTATCCCATTCTTAATAAACACTAAAACTTGTTATTTTATTTTAAATAAGTTTTCCAAGTGTTCTATAATTTCAAATAAAACCTACTGAATGGTTTTGGTACTATTTAAGTTTTCAAATGGAGATTTTAAATAAAACAAATCCTATTTGAATTAATAACTAAGGACTATTTACTTAATTATTAAATAGATCCTAAAAGAATAAAATTATTATTTTGTTTTGGACTTTGGTTATGTGTTAACAGAATTGAAATCAATGCAAAGTTTGGCAAAGATTTGAAATCAGGTGAGTGTTTGAATTGTTGTTTGAATTTCAAAACAGAAAATCGAAATGGAAAAAGATAAAGCAATTAGAAAGAAAAAATAGAATCAGACCTGACCCAACTAAGCCTGGCCCAACTTAAGCCCAGTTAGCCCACTCCCTCTCTCCCCGCAAGAAAACGGTTCGCACCAGAGAAAGAACCCGCACCCTCACTGACCGGTGGACCCTACCCCCTACCTCTCTCACCCACTGACGCCAGGACCCCACATCACTGTACATCGTCTTCAAACCCGCGCCGATTACTCCTCGCCGTTTCTGTCTTGAATTGCAGCGATCAATTCGCGTCAATGGGGGGCAATAATTTGTCACATCCCAAGATTTTCCAAATCTTGTAATGTGAAAAATAAAGGAATAAAATAAAACTTTGTTTGATTTTCAGGGCCAGAAGAAACTTTTTGAATTCAATTGGAACTTCAAACCAAGTTGGATCAAATAAAATCCTAAAAGGATTTAAAAAGATAAAACATTTATTAAAGGAAAAGAAAAATATTTGATTACTATTTTTGATCTTTTAAATAAAAGGATTTGGTTTCCAAATGAAATAGAAGTTTTATTAATAAAGATTATTTTATAGAGCCAAATTAAACCTTGACCAAGCTTTTGAAATAAAACATTTTGTTTTGATAAAAATAGTAAAGGATTATTTAAATAAAATAGTAAAGGATTATTTAAATAAAATAATAAAGGATTTAATATCCAAGTTTTATTAATAAAGGTTCTACTATTTCCAAAACATCAAAACTTATTTATTTATTTGAAATAAGTTTTCCAAATTCCCAAATAAAACTGATTTGGTTTTGAAAATAAATAGATTTCAAAAGGAGTATTTAAATAAAACAAATTCTATTTTGATTTATTAACAAAGGTCTATTTATTTAATAATGGACCCTAAAATAAAAATTATTATTTTGGAAAATTGGTTTATGCTACAAAACAGAACCAAATTCATAGTTGCAAAGTTTGGTGATTGTTTGAATGGATTTGAATGCTTGAGTGTGGTTTGAATTTCAAAACAGAAATTGGAAATAGAAAAAGAAAAAGGTTCAGGAAAGGAAAAAAATAGAACCAGACCCAGCCCAGCCGGCCAAGCCCACAAGCCCAGCAAACCAGCCCAACTTCCCTTCCCGAAGAAAAACGATTCGCACACAGATTCTAACCCAAACAGACAATGACTGGTGGACCGTTCCCTCACACCTTTCCTCGCTGACCGCAGGGACCCACACAGCCAGCTCACTCCTCTTCTTCCTCGCGACGACCACGCCGGCCATTTCTGCCGTTGATGTCGTGGCTTCAATTCGCAGTAATGCCGCGCCTTAACCTCGCCGTGACTGCACGCTATAAATCGCCAGCGTCTCCTCCTCCTTTCCCCTTTGTCGCCCCACCTCGACACACCCCCAGGCTGCCCCATTTCTCGCCACACCATCCTCGGTCCGACGAGCTTCCACCCCCAATTCTGGCCGAGCCTCGCCACCTCCTGCCTCCCCGAGCACACGAGAACACACACCACTTCTTGGCTCATCTCCCAGTACCCTCCGTTCAAACGCGGGCGCTCCAGAGCGTCGACTACGACAAGCCTCCGAGCGTCGCCGCGTCTGTCTTCAACTCCGGCAAGTACCCAGGTAGTTTCAGACCACCCCGCGCCTTCTAGTTCACGCACACGTCATCTCCTTGATCTTACGCGTCTGACCACACCCCCTGTTTGCCTCCGCGTGATCTACAGCGTCGCCTTCGACCGCGGACAGAACCATCCGACGCCGACGACGTCTCCGACGAGCAATCGCCACCGTTCCCGTGCGCCCCTTGCCACGTCGACCACACGTCGAGCACCACCTCATCCTCGCAAACACGGTGAGCATCCCCTCTGTCTTCCTTGCTTCCTAGAACAGCCGCTAGCCCGTTGCCTGACCGTCGCCGCCGTCCACCGCCGCGCAGCGTTGCCAGTTAGCGGTCAGTTGATTGCGTCCGTTAGATCTGGATCGTATGGCTGTGATAGAACATAAGCGAACAGGTATCGTATGCCTCTGAGCCGCTCGATCTAAGTTAGATCCTATGATCTGCAGCGCGTGATCCACCCGAAGCGGTAACGCCCAATGAAATCGCGACGCGTGGCCAGTTTTGTTTAAAAACAGGATTTTGAAAACAGATTTGTTTGTGATTTTCAAACCTTTGTAACTTTTGATCCACACGTCCAAAATTTGCAAATTTGATATCATTGGAATCATTGGAACAAACCCTAGCCAACCATGCCTTTGGTTTAGTAAATAGTATCTGTTAGGTTGTTTGTTTTTGCAGAAACATTTGTATGCTTGTTTAGATTAGAAAAATGATCCAAAAATGTTTTTGAGGTTGAAACCTTGGCAAATTGGTTTGTGATGAACTTACTGACACTAGGAACCAACCCATGGTTTTGAAAATGGATTTGGTGAAGTTTAGGATGGAAAACTTGATTTAGCCCATTTCTAGCCAAATAAAAATAATGGTTTTATTATGAAAATGTTTTTGGAGTAAAAACTTTGGGAAAATGTTTTAGACCAAATCTACTATCCCTAAACACCAAGTTTTGAGAAACAACAACTTATTTGGTGAACCACTTAAAATTGTTGCTTGATAAAAATATTTTCCACCACATAAAATGTTGAATGGATTTGAAAATGGTTTTTGGGATAAAACCCTTTTGCAAATGAATTTGCCATTTTGGTAAATGACCACTTTGGACCTTACAAAGTTTAGAAGCCTAGTGAAGACCATCCTTGCAAACAGAACCATCTCTTGCATGCTTACATGCATGACTTAGATCCCTTTGTTTTATGTGTGTGAAATTGCTTGATTGATTATTGGTTTGGAATGCTTGTTGATATTGTGTTTGCTTGATTGACTGTAGTGAAGTTAGAAAAAGTGTGAGACTAGCAAGATCAAGAAGTGAACCACCATTCCCTACCAAAAAGGCAAGTTACACTATCATCTAAAGTCCTACTATTTTCATTATACTTAGTGGATTATGAAACATGCATGAAAATAATTTTATACTTAAGCTATGCTAAATCCTAATAGGATACCCTATACATTCCTTAGTAGAAACAATGTAGTTGTTACATGCTTAGCCATGCTATATTTTGAAAAGAGATACATGTTGAGATTTTATGAAGTTGAGAAAAGGACTTATGTTTTTATATAATAAAACAAGAACTCAATGAACCACCTGGGTGGCCAAGGATACTTGAGTTTTGGAGAAGGTGGCAACAAAAGGAACCATGTCTATGGCAATCTCTTTGTGTTGTGCTCCAAAGGAAACCACCCAGGAAACTTAGAGATTGAACATGTTTCTCCAATTGTGGCTTTCGTGTGCAACCACATGCTATTATGGCTCTGGCTTAGTCAACTACATTGGGAAGACCCATGCATGGTCTTCAGTTAACTGGACATGAGGACCTGGAATCCTACATGAGTGCTGAAGACAAGCTAGCAATAGTGTATGGGAGGACCCTTTGGAAAGACTTCGTCACATTCTCAATCTGCCAGTACTCCATCTTGGTGAGCACTAATCCAGTGGCCACTGGTGGCACAAGGATGGGATTGTGACATGTGGGTAAAGTGTACTACTTCTGCAGAAGATAATAAAATCTAAGTACTTAGCCGTGTCCCCGGTTATGGACAATACTGAGCAACTAAAGTTTGAAGCTATGGGAGATCTCGACATTCCAATTTCTAAAACAAAAACTTGATGCACTTGGGGGTACCAAGGAGCTCAAGAGATTTGATAAAACTGATGCACTTGGGGTTACCAAGGAGCTCAAGAGATTTTGATAAAACTTGATGTACTTGGGGTTACCAAGGAGCTCAAGAGATTTGATAAAACCGATGCACTTGGGGTTACCAAGGAGCTCAAGAGATTTTGATAAAACTTGATGTACTTGGGGTTACCAAGGAGTTCAAAGAGATTTTGATAATAACTTAAATACTTGGGCTTTGCCAAGGGATTTTCAAAGATTTGATCAAAGTCTTTAAAACCATTTTGAAGGATAGGATAAATTTTGCTTTATGCAAATGAGCCTTAACCCTACTTAGCCAAAAATGCATGTAATGATAGGATCCACTTACATTCAACATAAAAGTGAAACTTGCCAATACAATTCAAATGTATTGACCCTTTGTGGCTGTAACTTGTAATGTTGCAGGTTTGATTGATTTTAGTGCAGATTGATTGATTAGGATTACAAAGTCTACAACCAACATGTCTGCCTGTGGCACTTTGAAGATGAAGGACCCCATGACTATAGTTATTCCGCTGAAATGTAATGTAATAGCCAAATGAGCTATGTAAAGATGTAATAAAATTATGTTATTCCTGGTAATAAAGTTATATTATGACCTTTGTTTCTTGATATTACATCTGAACTGTGGATGCTAGCTATTGATCCAGGGACTAGCATTGTAAACACAGGGGACACCACCTTATGTTGTTAAAGGTTGGGACACTCCCTCTACAAATGGTATCAGAGCATTGTGTTGCCTGTAGGATTTGTAAACCTAGGATTGGACAAAAACCCTTAGAAAAATAGGAGTTGTATTTGTTCCAAAAACTTATTTACAAAAACACTTGTAAACTCTTTCCTCAACCATTTTGGTTACAACTCTACATCTCTTCTACTTCAAACTTGATGGAAAAACCTACGCCATGGCCCAAGACCTCACCATGTGCAAAGGACTTCTTCAACACTTTCAACTCTAATGACTTCAACTTCTTCAACTCTAATGACTTCAACTTCTTCAACTCTAATGACTTCAACTTCTTCAACTCTAATGACTTCAACATCTTCAGCATGTTCACCAAGGACTTCCAACTAGGATATCACTAAGGACTACAAGTGAGACAAGGAAATCTTGCTCAAGATTGGAGACTAAGGGAATGCAAAATTAGAAGGAGTTCACTTCACTAGAAGTCAAAGTAACCAAGGAGTTTTTCCCAAGGAAACCATGATCTCATGTAAAGAAGAAGCAACCAAGAATGATGGAAAGATCATAAATGAACCATATAGATGGACCACCATATTTTAGTTAAGCCAAACACACCAACCTATGTGATGTAGCAAAAACTAATTTGTTGCCTAAGTATGTGCTTGAACTTTGTGTTTGAGTGAAATGTTTGGTTTGTGATTGCATGCACATTGCTTGTGTGACTTGTGATGTGTGTGATTAGAATTGATTCCTTAGAAATATGTTGCCTGTTCTAATCCTCATTCAACCCAAACAGATGACTACTCCAAGAGACTCCAACATCAAGGTTGATGACACCAACACCAACCAAGAGGACAGCATGAAAGAGCTCATAGCAACCCAACACCAGTTGAACCAAGTGACAGCTCAATTCATAGCCAACACTAGTGGAGAAGATCCAACACTTCAAGGATTTTTGGAAACTCAAGGCCAACTGATGCTTAAGGTGACTGATCAAATGATCAAAATGGAAGAAAGCTATTCCAAGAAAGTTTGTGACAACAAGGATGACAAAAATATCATTCTAGATGGAGCCCCAGCTTGCATTATTTGTGGAGACAAGGATCATACTTCCAGGGAGCATGGAGATCAATGCCCCAACTGTGAAGAGAAACATCCTGCTGGACAATGTCCCACCTCTCAAGCTACTTGTTATCTTTTTGAAGGAAACAACCATGTTCCTATCCAATGCCCCATCTACTCCATTGTGGAACAAAGGAAACAAGAAGGATCCAAGTCTACCAAGAAAGGAAAAGGACCACTCATACTTCCAAACAAGACAACCCAGTTCAAAGGACAAAAGAAACCCAAGAAGCAAAAGAAGGACAAGAGCCATGTGCAATGTCATAAATGTAAGGAAATGGGACACTATTCCGGTGAATGCCCAGAGAACCCGAAGAATAAGGGGATTGGCCAAGTGATGTGCAACAACTGCAAAGAGCTAGGCCATTATGTAGCAACTTGTCCACAAGAGCCACGTAAAGAACTCAAGGACATCCACTGTTTCAACTGCAAGAACCCAGGACATTATGCAAGCAACTGTCCAGAAAAGATGAAGAACAAGATAACCAAGCCTATGGAGAAACTCAACCTTGGCCCATGAGTCAAGCATGGAAACTAAGGACACAATGCAAATGTTTGCCAGAGAAATTTTCCCAGGATCCCAATAAGGACATTATGTAATTTTTGTTTGAAAGTTTTTAAGGGTGGTAGTACCCTAGTTGTTTTGAGCCTACTTGTAACCCTAGCCTTCCCAAATCTCGGGACGAGATTTATTTTAAGGGTGGTAGCCTGTCACATCCCAAGATTTTCCAAATCTTGTAATGTGAAAAATAAAGGAATAAAATAAAACTTTGTTTGATTTTCAGGGCCAGAAGAAACTTTTTGAATTCAATTGGAACTTCAAACCAAGTTGGATCAAATAAAATCCTAAAAGGATTTAAAAAGATAAAACATTTATTAAAGGAAAACAAAAATATTTAATTACTATTTTTGATCTTTTAAATAAAAGGATTTGGTTTCCAAATGAAATAGAAGTTTTATTAATAAAGATTATTTTATAGAGCCAAATTAAACCTTGACCAAGCTTTTGAAATAAAACATTTTGTTTTGATAAAAATAGTAAAGGATTATTTAAATAAAATAGTAAAGGATTATTTAAATAAAATAATAAGGATTTAATATCCAAGTTTTATTAATAAAGGTTCTACTATTTCCAAAACATCAAAACTTATTTATTTATTTGCAATAAATTTTCCAAATTCCCAAATAAAACTGATTTGGTTTTGAAAATAAATAGATTTCAAAAGGAGTATTTAAATAAAACAAATTCTATTTTGATTTATTAACAAAGGTCTATTTATTTAATAATGGACCCTAAAATAAAAATTATTATTTTGGAAAATTGGTTTATGCTACAAAACAGAACCAAATTCATAGTTGCAAAGTTTGGTGATTGTTTGAATGGATTTGAATGCTTGAGTGTGGTTTGAATTTCAAAACAGAAATTGGAAATAGAAAAAGAAAAAGGTTCATGAAAGGAAAAAAATAGAACCAGACCCAGCCCAGCCGGCCAAGCCCACAAGCCCAGCAAACCAGCCCAGCTTCCCTTCCCGAAGAAAAACGATTCGCACACAGATTCTAACCCAAACAGACAATGACTGGTGGACCGTTCCCTCACACCTTTCCTCGCTGACCGCAGGGACCCACACAGCCAGCTCACTCCTCTTCTTCCTCGCGACGACCACGCCGGCCGATTCTGCCGTTGATGTCGCGGCTTCAATTCGCAGTAATGCCGCGCCTCAACCTCGCCGTGACTGCACGCTATAAATCGCCAGTGTCTCCTCCTCCTTTCCCCTCTGTCGCCCCACCTCGACACGCCCCCAGGCTGCCCCATTTCTCGCCACACCATCCTCGGTCCGACGAGCTTCCACCCCCAATTCCGGCCGAGCCTCGCCACTTCCTGCCTCCCCGAGCACACGAGAACACTCACCACTTCTTGGCGCATCTCCCAGTACCCTACGTTCAAACGCGGGCGCCCCAGAGCATCGACTACGACAAGCCTCCGAGCGCCGCCGCGTCTGTCTTCAACTCCGGCAAGTACCCAGGTAGTTTCAGACCACCCCGCGCCTTCTAGTTCACGCACACGTCATCTCCTTGATCTTACGCGTCTGACCACACCCCCTGTTTGCCTCCGCGTGATCTACAGTGTCGCCTTCGACCGCGGACAGAACCATCCGACGCCGACGACGTCTCCGACGAGCAATCGCCACCGTTCCCGTGCGCCCCTTGCCACGTCGACCACACGTCGAGCACCACCTCATCCTCGCGAACACGGTGAGCATCCCCTCTGTCTTCCTTGCTTCCTAGAACAGCCGCTAGCCCGTTGCCTGACCGTCGCCGCCGTCCACCGCCGCGCAACGCAGCCAGTTAGTGGTCTGTTGATTGCGTCCGTTAGATCTGGATCATATGGCTGTGATAGAACATAAGCAAACAGGTATTGTATGCCTCTACGCCGCTCGATCTAAGTTAGATCCTACGATCTGCAGCGCGTGATCCACCCGAAGCGGTACCGCCCAATGAAATCGCGACGCGTGGCCAGTTTTGTTTAAAAACAGGATTTTGAAAACATATTTGTTTGTGATTTTCAAACCTTTGTAACTTTTGATCCACACGTCCAAAATTTGCAAATTTGATATCATTGGAATCATTGGAACAAACCCTAGACAACCATGCCTTTGGTTTAGTAAATAGTATCTGTTAGGTTGTTTGTTTTTGCAGAAACATTTGTATGCTTGTTTAGATTAGAAAAATGATCCAAAAATGTTTTTGAGGTTGAAACCTTGGCAAATTGGTTTGTGATGAACTTACTGACACTAGGAACCAACCCATGGTTTTGAAAATGGATTTGGTGAAGTTTAGGATGGAAAACTTGATTTAGCCCATTTCTAGCCAAATAAAAATAATGGTTTTATTATGAAAATGTTTTTGGAGTAAAAACTTTGGGAAAATGTTTTAGACCAAATCTACTATCCCTAAACACCAAGTTTTGAGAAACAACAACTTATTTGGTGAACCACTTAAAATTGTTGCTTGATAAAAATATTTTCCACCACATAAAATGTTGAATGGATTTGAAAATGGTTTTTGGGATAAAACCCTTTTGCAAATGAATTTGCCATTTTGGTAAATGACCACTTTGGACCTTACAAAGTTTAGAAGCCTAGTGAATACCATCCTTGCAAACAGAACCATCTCTTGCATGCTTACATGCATGACTTAGATCCCTTTGTTTTATGTGTGTGAAATTGTTTGATTGATTATTGGTTTGGAATGCTTGTTGATATTGTGTTTGCTTGATTGACTGTAGTGAAGTTAGAAAAAGTGTGAGACTAGCAAGATCAAGAAGTGAACCACCATTCCCTACCAAAAAGGCAAGTTGCATTATCATCTAAAGTCCTACTATTTTCATTATACTTAGTGGATTATGAAACATGCATGAAAATAATTTTATACTTAAGCTATGCTAAATCCTAATAGGATACCCTATACATTCCTTAGTAGAAACAATGTAGTTGTTACATGCTTAGCCATGCTATATTTTGAAAAGAGATACATGCTGAGATTTTATGAAGTTGAGAAAAGGACTTGTGTTTTTATATAATAAAACAAGGACTCAATGAACCACCTGGGTGGCCAAGGATACTTGAGTTTTGGAGAAGGTGGCAACAAAAGGAACCATGTCTATGGCAATCTCTTTGTGTTGTGCTCCAAAGGAAACCACCCAGGAAACTTAGAGATTGAACATGTTTCTCCAATTGTGGCTTTCGTGTGCAACCACATGCTATTATGGCTCTGGCTTAGTCAACTACATTGGGAAGACCCATGCATGGTCTTCAGTTAACTGGACATGGGGACCTGGAATCCTACATGAGTGCTGAAGACAAGCTAGCAATAGTGTATGGGAGGACCCTTTGGAAAGACTTCGTCACATTCTCAATCTGCCAGTACTCCATCTTGGTGAGCACTAATCCAGTGGCCACTGGTGGCACAAGGATGGGATTGTGACATGTGGGTAAAGTGTACTACTTCTGCAGAAGATAATAAAATCTAAGTACTTAGCCGTGTCCCCGGTTATGGACAATACTGAGCAACTAAAGTTTGAAGCTATGGGAGATCTCGACATTCCAATTTCTAAAACAAAAACTTGATGCACTTGGGGGTACCAAGGAGCTCAAGAGATTTGATAAAACTGATGCACTTGGGGTTACCAAGGAGCTCAAGAGATTTTGATAAAACTTGATGTACTTGGGGTTACCAAGGAGCTCAAGAGATTTGATAAAACTGATGCACTTGGGGTTACCAAGGAGCTCATGAGATTTTGATAAAACTTGATGTACTTGGGGTTACCAAGGAGTTCAAAGAGATTTTGATAATAACTTAAATACTTGGGCTTTGCCAAGGGATTTTTAAAGATTTGATCAAAGTCTTTAAAACCATTTTGAAGGATAGGATAAATTTTGCTTTATGCAAATGAGCCTTAACCCTACTTAGCCAAAAATGCATGTAATGATAGGATCCACTTACATTCAACATAAAAGTGAAACTTGCCAATACAATTCAAATGTATTGACCCTTTGTGGCTGTAACTTGTAATGTTGCAGGTTTGATTGATTTTAGTGAAGATTGATTGATTAGAATTACAAAGTCTACAACCAACATGTCTGCCTGTGGCACTTTGAAGATGAAGGACCCCATGACTATAGTTATTCCGCTGAAATGTAATGTAATAGCCAAATGAGCTATGTAAAGATGTAATAAAATTATGTTATTCCTGGTTATAAAGTTATATTATGACCTTTGTTTCTTGATATTACATCTGAACTGTGGATGCTAGATATTGATCCAGGGACTAGCATTGTAAACACAGGGGACACCACCTTATGTTGTTAAAGGTTGGGACACTCCCTCTACATAATCTCTCCAACGTCTATGCCCTTTTAATTGCCTCTGTCTCCTCCTCCTTTCCCCTCAAACACCGTTGCATGAGAGCCACCAGGCTGCCCTGAATCGGATTTACACCGCCGCTGCTCCGGCGAGCCTCTCCAGCGAAAAGAGGGCATTTGTGTCAAGTAGTTTGTTATCAAACTAGGTGTAGTTCACAGCAGGGATAATGCTATGAAGATATATTGTATGACAATATTATCAACATGTTTTAACCCCAAAGAACTAAAGGTCACACCAAAGGACAAAATTTGTACAAAGCCATCTCATTAGAAAATGAGTGATACGTAGAGACGCAAAGACATGCAATTACACATGGACCTGGAAGTGTCAGATCCGGAGATCAGTTGACCACTAGCAATCGTGTACATACGACACCAGAAAGCCATAGGTGTTGAATACACAAAGGTTTGAAACTAGATTATTGACTCTAGTGCAAGTGGGAGACTGTTGAAGATATGCCCAAGATGCAATAATAAAGTGGTTATTATCATATCTTCATACTTATGATAAATGTTTACTTACCATGCTATAATTGTATTAACCGGAAACATTAATACTTGTGTGATTTGTAAACATAAAAGAGTCCCTAGTAAAGCCTCTTGTTAAACTAGCTTGTTGGTTAATATATGATCATGGTTTCCTGATCATGAACATAGAGATGTTATTAACAACAGGGTCATATCATTAGGGGAATGATGTGATGGCCATACTCCTATAGTTAAGCGTAGCATAAAGATCAAGTCATTTAATATAGTTCATTTGCTATAAGCTTTCTGATACATAGTAACCTAATTCCTTCGACCATGAGATCATGCTTATCACCATCACTGGAAGGATACTTTGATGACATAAAACACCACACCGTAACTGGGTGGCTATAAAGGTGGCATTGAGTGTTCGGAAAGTATGGGTTGAGACACATGGATCAAGAGTGGGATTTGTCCATCCATATGACGGATAGATATACTCTGGGCCCTCTCGGTGGAATGTCATCCAATTAGCTTGCAAGCATGTGACTATCTCACAAGGGATCACATACCACGGGAACGAGAAAAGAGTACTTATCGGTAACGAGGTTGAACTAGGTATGCAGAGATACCGACGATCAAAACCTCGGATAAGTAAACTATCGTGAGACAAAGGGAAATTGGTATCGTATGTAAGTGGTTCATTTGATCGCAAAGTAATCGTAGAAATATGTGGGAGCCATATGAATTTCCAGATTCCTCTATTGGTTATTGATCGGAGAAGTGTCTCGATCATGTCCGCATAATTCACGAACCGTAGGGAGACACACTTAAGGATTCGATGTTGTTGAGTAGTTATGGAATGATGAGTAAGAGACCGAATGTTGTTCGGAGTCTCGGATGGGATCCGGGATATCACGAGGAGATCCGGAATGGTCCGGAGAATAAGATTCATATAAGGAAAGTCATGTTTCGAGGTTGGAGAATGGTTCCGGTGTTTTCATCAGGATTGTTCTAGAAGGTTCCGGAATGTCCGACACTCCAGAGGGGAAGGGTACATGAATGTGTCATTACAAGTTGGAATGGTTGCATCTTGTACTAGGTGTCATCGCTGAACAAAATAAAGGGATCAATCAAATCCTAGTTTGAAAAGTCAAACGCCAATTTGAAAAAGTCAAACGGCTATTTTGTTTGGTGGAGGGAGAGTAGGAAACCTACTTGGGGAGGAAGTCCCTCTCCCTCCACCGCTAGCCCTTGGAAACCGAGTTGGGGAGGGACTCCCCTCCCCTTGGCGCGCCCCCTCCACCTATATAAGGAGGGGCAGGGCTGCCCCTCCAAACACACAACTTGCACCCCGCAAACCCTAGCTCCAAGCCACCGGCGCCGCCACCTCCTGCTGCCGCCGCCTAGGGCTAAACCCTAGCCGCCGACTTGGGGCATCCCCTTGCCCTAGCCACCAGCCTAGCTCCCTCTACTTGGTGTGTCTAAACCCTAGATCGCCAAGCCTCTCTCATAGTCCACCATACTCGCTCCGGCTTAAGGCGAAGCCCTGCGAGATCTCCCCTCTACTTCCGGTACCACGCTGTCGTGCTGTCGGAATCGCGAGGAGAGTGCTACAACCTCCGCTGCCTACTGGAACAAGGGAGAGGAAGGTCTTCATCGAGTACCGAACGTGTGACCGACTGCGGAAGCGTTGCCGGAACGCAGCGCTAGAAGGATCGTCTACGCGATCTTGAGATCAGAAAGAGTACGACTACATCACCCACGAGAATCTGTTCTCGTTAACCGCTTTGGATCTTCGAGGGTTAGTATTCCATCGACTCGTTGCTACAATCTAGTAGATAGATCTTGGCTTGATCATAGATTAGATCTTTATTGTGTGTTCATGCGGTAGAAATTTTTTGTTTTCCATGCTACGAACCCCTGAACTAATAACATCTCGATGTTCATGATCAGCAAACCATGAACATATATTAACCAACAAGCTAGTTTAATAAGAGGCTTTACTAGGGACTCTTTTATGTTTAAAAACCACATAAGTATTAATGTTTCCAGTTCATACAATTATAGCATGGGATGTAAACATTTATCATAAGCATGAAGATATGATAGTAACCACTTTATTATTGCATCTTGGGCATATCTCTAACAGTCTCCCACTTGCACTAGAGATAATAATATAGTTTCAAATCTTTGCGTATTCAACACCTATGCCTTTCCGGTGTTGTATGTACATGATTTCTAGTGGTCAACTGATCTTCGGATTCGACACTTTTAGGTCCGTGTGTAATTGCATGTTGATACGTCGGAAACGTATCTAAATTTTTTGATGTTCCATGCTTGTTTAGTATCTACTTTGCTTTGCTTTGTCTACACCTTGAGGTGTTTTTATATGTTTTCTGGAACTAACCTATTAACAAGTTGCCACAGTGTCAGTTGCCTGTTTTCTTCTATTTTTGGTTCCCGAAAGGCATAAAATCAATATCCTCGGAATTGGACGGAACAAAATCCAAAGTCAATATTTTACCGTGGGCAACACGAAGCCAGAAGACGAGACGGAGAAGGCTCACCAGGGGTCCACACCCCCTGGCCGAGTGGGTGGGCCCACCCCACGCCTAGGGGGGTGCAGCCGCCCTGGTGGCCCCCCTGGCTCGCCCCTTCGCCTATAAGAAGCCCCCGATGCAGAAACCCTAGGACCCTATCAAAACTCCACGAAACCTTCTATAGCCGCCGCCACCATTGTCCCTAGATCGGGGGGATCTGAAGTTCTTCCCGGCACCCTGCCAGAGGGGAGATCATCCCGGAGACCTTCTTCTTCATAATGCCAGCCTCCGGTATGAAGCGTGAGTAGTTCCACCTTGGACTACGGGTCCATGTAGTAGCTAGATGGTTGTATCTCCTTCTTGTGCTTTCATGTATAGATCTTGTGAGATCCGTTCATGATCAAGATCTAATCTATTTGTAATGATGCATGTTGTGTTTGCAGGGATCTGATGGATATTGAGATTACTATGTCAGATTGATTAATGGTTTTGTCTATTTGATTCTATCATGTCTGTGTTGTTTGTGATCTTGCATGCTCTCCGTTGTTAGTAGCTATCTTGGCCAAGTAGTTGCTAGTGACTCCAAGAGGGGGTATTTATGCTCGATAGTGGGTTCATGCCTCTAGTTTCCAAGGGAAGTGATAGAAATCTCTTCAGTTGTAGATGTGTTGTTGCCACTAGGGAGAAAACAATGGTCTCTTGTTCATGGAACAAGTGGATTGTTTGCCTTACACACTTTGCTTAAAGCAGTTGTCTGTTGCTTGCAACTTAATACTGGAGGGGGTTCAGATGATAACCTGAAGGTGGACTTCTAGTCATAGATGCAGTTGGATGGCGGTCTATGTATATTGTTGTATTGCCCAATCGAATCTCATAGGATCTTTTTGTCTAGTATTGCATTGTTATGCCTTGCTCAGTTCCTGCCAATTGCCTCGCTGTAATTTGTTTACCCTTCATGCCATGTTGTTTATCTAAGGAGAGCACCTCTAGTGAACTATGGACCCCGGTCCAATCTTTACCATTGCTACATCTTCCACTGTTACTTGTTTACTTGCTGCAAACCATCATCACCTTCCACACCATACAGTTAATCCTTTGTTACAGCAAAGCGGTAAGCTTGACAACCTCACTGTTTGTTGGGGCAAAGTCTTGAGTTTGTGTTGTGCAGGTTTCCGTGTTGCTTGCAACACCAATGAGACATTTCCTTCCTCCTACTGGTTTGATAACCTCGGTTTCTTACTGAGGGAAGACTTGCTGCTGTGCTCTTCACACCTTGCTCTTGGGGTTTCCAACGAAGCGCTCCCACGTCAACATCGGGCGCCATCACATGTCTTTGTGTCTCTATGCATCACTCATTCTCTAATGAGATGGCTTTGTATAAATTTGGTCCTTTGGTGAGACCTTTAGTTCCTTGGGGTTAAAACATGTTGATAATATTGTCGTACAATATATCTTCATAGTACTATCCCGCTATGAACCACACCTAGTTTGATAACAAACTACTTGACACAAATGCCCTCTTTTGCTGCTACAATAGCAGTCATATAATTAGCCTTTTGTTGTAGTATCTGTCATAATGTCTTAACTTTGGAACTCGTCCAAATCCATTATGGAACTTACTTTCCATTATATGGTGCCACTCTTAGTTTAGATTGTGATAAACTTAATTTGTATTTTGTGACAAAACTAGTATCGATGTAGTACTTTTACAATAAACTAATCATCTATTTGTCACCTCTACAAAAATAATATATTCTTAGTTCTTCCAAAAGATCATTAGAATATCTTTATTATCATCCAATAATCATCTTATGAATCATTCCGGTATATGCTCATAACATTTAGAGCATAGGACATATCTGGATGTGTACAAATCACAGTATGATTAAAAATGAGCTTTGTGATTTCATTCATCAAGTATAAAAAATACTTGAATCTTTGTTTCACTTATCAAGTGTCGATACACTTGAATTTCGATTTAATCCTTTCTGTGTGGCAAGAACCTTTCTTGTCATTTCCATATTGAACTCTTTCAATATCTCATCTATGTACATTTGGCACAACCATATTGGCGTCTCAATCTATAGATATTGATGTCAAATATTCGGGTTTTTCCTAAGTCTTTCATCGAGATGAAATTCTTAACTTGTGTCAATAAAAGATACATGATTTCCAATCAACAATATGTCTTCCACATAATGTTTTAGAAATATGTCTTATCTCTCCCACTTAATTTCTTGCAAATGTGATCATCTTCATCGTCTCCGATGAAATTAAACCCTTTAACAATTTCATCACGGTGAAGATTCCAACTCCTCGATGCTTATTTCAACCATTGAAGTTTGCATACGCTTTTAGCATCCTTTGAATTTAACAAAACCCTTTGGATCGTGTTATGCACACGTCCTAGGTAACAATTCTATTAGAAGAACTTTGTTTTGTTTGTTCAACTATCATATACCAATATATGTAGTGGTTGCTACATCAATTCGTCTAGACTAAATATCGCTATGAAAGACCAAATCTTGGCATAGTAAACTTCTTGAACATTGTCGTGAACTCTTTCTCGACAAGTCGACTATTTCATAGATGTGAAACAAACATGTCTATTTCTTTATAGATCCAAATACGACTGTAAGGTTTTTACACCTTTCCAGAGGGTCTTTTAACTTCAAATCTTGATTTCTCTTGTATGGAACTATCATGGATTTTATGGCTTCAAGACATTTTGACGGAGTTAGGGCCATCATCACTTCTTTGCATATAGTCGGTTCATCATTGTCAAACAACAATGATTTAACTCTCAAATCTTGGTATTTGATTGTTTACCCGACCCACTTGGTTCAATAGGAACTTAGACCTCCGTGACCACAACCTTTGAGACACGTGAGCCATGAGCATTGTTGCTGCCTCCGGAATGCTTTCCAGTGCTGCACAACTCATCACATTATAGCTAAGGTTCTTTTAACATTATCAAAGTTCTATTGTCCTCCCACTTAACTTTTCATGAAAAAATCCTTCTTAAGAAACTCGACGTTCTAAGCGACAAACACTTTTTTCTTCGGTGTTATGGAGGAATACTCAACAGTTATTCGAAATAACATACAAAGACATGTTTATTCGACTTTGGTTGCAAACATCTTACTTATGAATAGCATACCAATGTTTAAGAAAGGACAACTTGGGTTTTACCCCAAACCACAACTTTATATGGTGGCATTTCAATGGATCATGATGGAGCTCTTTTCAGTGAAAAAGCGGTAGTCTCTAAAGCTTTAATCTTTAAAATATAATGGTAGTTTTATAAATTACACCTTTGATCTTACCATGTTAAACAAGGTTTCATTACATATCTCGAACACTCCATACTCTTATGGTGTTTCAGGAAATGCAAATCCATGGAACGATTCCTAGAATCTTAGGCATTTTGCTAAACTTTGTAACTTAAAATATCTTCCTTTATGATCGAATCATAAACCCTTTATTTTCTTGTTACAATGATTTTCCACTTCATCTTGAAAGTATTTGAACTTTTTCAAATGTTTCATACTTAATCCTTATTTAAGTAAATATACATATATTCACTCAAATTTCCGGAGAAAGCATATGAAGTTGAAATCCATCGCTCTAGACTACACATAATGGGCTTCATACATCTATATGTACAAGTTCCAATAAGCTAGTCATTCGTTCACTTTTGGCCTATGAACGGAGTTTTAATTATCTTTAGGAAAGTTTCACAAGCGTCATTTGATCAAAATCAAAATACTCCAAAATTCCATCCACATGGAGTTTCTTCATGTTTTTTCTACTATAATTTAAACGGCAATGTCACTTCCTAATTAATCTTTCAATCATTTGTCTTTCGAAATTTTTAGCATTAGTTTTATGGATGTGATTTCTCCAACTAGACTTGTATATCATCCATCTTTTATGGAATACGGATATTATTTTTATAACCTTTTGTTCTCATAATACCTGATCGAAATAACAATTATTTGATGTTAACGATTAACACAACAACACTTTGTTTGTTTTCGATGAACACCATCACATATTCTCTTGCTAGGTACTTAGGACATTGCAGTTCATGAATTGTGTTTTCTCGTATGACGATTCACACCAACAAATTCAGTATCCAATACTTAAGAACCACATTGTTTAATAAGCAAAGAATATAGCCATAACATGTATATCATCTATATACCTGAGTTGAACAATTCTAGTCTTTTCTTAGATTTCTCTTTCAGCATTTCCTTTTCCTTATAAAATAATCTATCAACATAAATAGTGGAGCCATACACATGACACATAGTCCAAAGCGTGTATAGTTAAATACCAATGTCTTTGGACTTTTGATGTCTACGCATGCTTCTATTCTTGTAGACAGTGTTGGGCCTCCAAGTGCAGAGGTTTGTAGAACAGCAGCAAGTTTCCCTTAAGTGGATCACCCAAGGTTTATCGAACTCAGGGAGGAAGAGGTCAAAGGTATCCCTCTCAAGCAATCCCGTAATCAAGATACAAGAAGTCTCTTGTGTCCCCAACACACCCAATACACTTGTCAGGTGTATAGTGCACTAGTTTGGCGAATAGATAGTGAAATACAAGTAATATGGATGATTATAAGTGGTAATTGCAACCTGAAAAAAATGGCAGCAAGCAAACATGTAGCAAGACTAATTGTAAACGGTGTTTCAGTGCTTAGAAACAAGGTCTAGGGATCATACTTTCACTAGTGGACACTCTCAATAAACACATAATATCTTCTCTTCACTATGCTACCCTGAACTACTCTTCGGTTGGATAACGAACACTAATTCATGGTGTAGGGCTATAACAGTCACTCCTTAAAGTTCGCATTCCCCATCTAGGTAACCCCTCACTGTCACCTTGAGCGCTAGATGGTTCCAACAAACACCACAATTTCATAGAGACATCCAACTCAAATTATAACTCATGATAAGTATTTCTATAATCTTTAGCCTAAGAGACACATACGGTGTGCACACTGTCACCTTCACACACGTGGGACAAGGTGTCTCCGGATATTACATTAATAAAAGCACTTGAGTAGCATAATAGATCTACTTATTCAACTAGATTACAAAGCTCATGACCATAATAAGATCACACATAGAGAGAGAGATGAACACATAGCTACGGGTAGAGCCCTTAGCCTCGAGAGAGAACTACTCCCTCCTCATCATGAGAGTCAGCAACGGTGATGGAGATGGCGGTGGAGTCGATGGAGATGGCTCCGGGGGCAATTCCCCGTCCCGGCAGGGTGCCAGAACAAAGACTTCTGCCCCCCGAATCTCGTCTTCGGTGGCGGCAGCACTGCGGAACTTTTCATGGAATTCTGATCTGGTATCTAGGGTTTTTGCCTCGGGGGGAATATATAGGCGAAGGGTCAAGGTCAATGGATGCCCGGCTAGGGGGCCGTGCGGCCACCTGGTGTGGTTGCTTCGCGACTACTCTTCGTGTCTCCTTAGGACTTCATGTCCGCCTCTGAAAAATAGGAAGTTCGGCTTTTGTTTCGTCCAATTCTGAGAATCTTTCTTTACTAGCTTTTCTGAAACCAAAAATAGCAGAAAATAGGAACTAGCACTGTGGCATCTTGTTAATAGGTTAATTCCAGAAAATGTATAAAAATGCCTTGGAGTGTAGACAAAACATAAGATAGTTGGTATAAAACAAGCATGGAGAATCAAAAATTATAGATACGTTTGCAACGTATCAACATCCCAAAGCTTAACTCCTGCTCGTCCTCGAGTAGGTAAGTGATAAAAAGGAATAATTTTTGAGGTGACATGCACCATCACAAACTTGATCAAGGTATTGTAAAGCATTGATAGCTCGGATCAAAGTACTCTAAACATAAGCATGAAAGATATATTTCTAACAATAAGACAAAGCAACTATGTTGCAACATGAAAGGCTACACAAACAAAAGATCATGAATAATTCTTTGAAAGATGTTTGTTTGTTTCACATATAGAAAACATAGCAAGAGTGGTAATCAGCTTGTCCTTCATGGTATAGAAAAACATAAATGCATAGGACACCTTCAAAGTTTATAAGGGTGACTAGATACAAATAATTTAAGAACAAGCAATACCATAATTATGAATCAATCAACAAGTTTTGGGACAATGCACATTGAACTAAGGATGACAACTATGCTCTCTTTAACTGGTGCATAAAGATAGAAGATGGAGACTCAACACAAAAGTAAAGAAAGAAAGGCCCTTCACAGAGGGAAGCAGGGATTTCAAGTTTCATAAAGATCTTCCAAAAATTATGGTACTTACTAGCTTTGAGCTCTCATTGCCCTTATCATAAGCATCTTGAAGTGATTAAGGTTAAAGTGAGACAAATATGAGTTATATGCTTGACATATCACAAGTTGAAAATCTCATGCCCCTTGAGTACAAGTACCTTCCTCATGATACTCTACTTTAGTCACAAGCAAGTTCTTGTCATTGTAAGTATATGTGTATGATAGAGAACCGCCAACAGGGTACCCCTTGCCCCATGACACAGGAGCTATCCCATATCAAAATGACAAGGCAACATACAATGAGCATCTCAACGATCTTTTTTATTTACCATGAGCATGGTGTTTTTTATCTTTTTTTCTTTTCTTCTTTTTCTATTTTTTTTGAAGATGCTTCATAGAATGCTCATTATGGTTATGCTCCAAGTTTCCACCATAATTATGCATGGCTTAGGCTAGCTGCCCAGGAATTTCTCTAACACATATACAAACTCCATGGACTTACAAGCTCCCCTTTTATTTCACACCGCCGACATCCATAAACAAAAGAACATGATATCAACTGAATAGATATGTACAATGTTGAAAGTGTTCCCCATGACAACATGGTTCTGCTATCTCCCAACTTATAATTTGCAAGCATATAAGCAACATAGATGGGCACAATGGTTCAAGTTTATTAAGTGCAAGAAATAAAGTGTGTCATCAAGTTCGTGAGAGCTTTAATCACTAATTTTCACATAACAAAAAATTGATTTGGAAGATAGATAAAAACATGAATATATTTGGAATGGTGTAACACACCATGCATAGGATTTTATAGTGGACGCTTTGGAATAACTTGGTTTCTTGGGAGTTGGATGCACGAGTAGAGCTCATACTCAGTACATGTGGAGGCTAGCAAAAGACTGGGAGCGACCAACTAAGAGAGCAATAATGGCCATAATCAGGCAGAGCGACAAAACATTATTAATCAAAGCATAAAGTGATATCACAAGTCAAAAACTAAATTATCATACATGCTAAGGTGACTGGTTCATAGTATTAACATGGTGTAAGCATGTGCCAAGTCAACCCAAATAAAACATCAAAGGTGAATACCTCAATATTATGCTTTTGTATGCTAAAACAACGCATGATTCTTCCATGGCACATTAATCAATATCAATTGTTTGAAACAAGTCATGCTACAACAATAATCACTAAGCATATGGTCAAAGCAACATCTAACATGGCATGATAAAGTCTAAGTCATAGTCAAAACAAGCTTCCTTTTGTACCACTATAAGCATGAAACATTCTACTCTTTTCCAACACCAATCAACTTATTTGAAACAACTCACAAAGATAATAATCAATAAATACCAGAGATCTTGTCTCACCTAACTACAAAGAAGAACTAAAAAGTTCTAAGCAAAAAGCATAAGAAAACTAAAACTAAACAAAGTGCTAGCAAAAGAGAACACTCACAGAACAATAAGAGTGAAAACTAGAGTGTTCTAGGCAATGAAGAACTAGGTGTGACTTCTCCAAAATAGGTGTGTTGGGGTCCAACCAAATTATTGCAGAAAACAAAGCAAAAGAAAACTAAAAACAGAAAAAAAAAAGACGCTCCAAGAACAACACATAGTGCATGAAGCAATTAAAATAAAGTGTCTTGAAAGAAGACCTGGGATTTTTGTTGATGAAGAAGGGGGTGCCTTGGGCATCCCCAAGATTTGACGCTTGTACCTCTTGAATTTTTATTGGGTTGACATGGGTGGAATCCCCAAGCTTGAGCTTTTGTTCATACTTCATCTCATCACATCTTCCCTCCCTACACTTGAAAACTTCCTTCATATAAAACTTCACACAATCTTCATTAGCAACATTAGTGTATTCAATATAATAAGCCTTTGGGTTCAGTTTCAACTCAAGTAAATCATACATTAAAACATAAGCTACTATAGTAACTCATTTAAAAAGCTCAAGTGATCAAAGAGAACTCAAAAAGAAACCGATTAAGAGGCAAATGCAAATAATGGCAGAAATCTGTCAAAACAGACCAGCAGGTAAAGACCGATTTTTTTCGAAAACCTTTTGTTGCTCAAATCTAAAAGTGCAAAACTAACTAAAGTTGGGTAAATACCAGGGGAATGCACACAAAAAATAACAGCTCGATATGACGTTCTGGTATTTTTCACGATTTTTTACAGTGAAGCACAGAAATCTGTTTTGGGACAACAACTTCCCCAAATCTTACTTCCCTCTCATTAGAGGCTATTCTTGGCACAAAAACCAAACAAAAAGGATAAGGTGAGGTTGCTACAAATGTAACAACTTCCAGGACTCAAATAAACAAAAATAAAATGAAATAAAAAATATAATGGGTTGTCTCCCAAAAGCTCTTTCTTTATAGCCATTAAGATAGACATGATAATTTCGATGATTCTTACATAAGAAATATGAATTGAAGTAAAAGAGAGCATCAAGAAGCAAATATAAAACAAATTTAAGTCTAACCCACTACCTATGAAAAATAATCTTGTAAAGAAACAAGTCATGAAAGCACAAAGCCACAAGCATAGGAAAGCAAAACAAGTGCAACTTCAAAATTTTCAACATAAAGAGGGGAAACTTAATATTGTTGAGATACATAAAACCATGTTTCCCTCTCTCATAATAACTTTCAGTAGCATCATGAATAAAATTAACAATATAATTATCACATAAAGCATTCTAATCATGAGCCACATGCATACAATAATACTCTCCACATAAGCATAGTCATTCTTATTAATTATAGTGGGAGCAAATTCAAAAAATAGCTATTTTACAAAGGGTGTTTATTTGTAAACATATCATCATTGGAAGGAATATGTATAGTACAAATAGTACAACAATTATTAATATCATCATTTTCAGAATTGGTACCAAAGAGATTTTCAATATCAAAAGTAGTGTGCTTTTCCCAATCATGATCACTAATATGGGTAACAGGCATAGGAACATCATCGAGTTCGGACTCATCAACAAAAAATATAATAGGAGAAACATTGCGGTGACCCAGCATACCACTGCATGTTGTAGTATACTATAGTCGTTGACATAACACCAATGAAACACCATTCACTAGTATTACATCCCTCAGAATGGCACAACAGAAACACAGCGGGTCCAATACATGGCTAGAGGTTGCAAATCACTCTTTACATAAGATCCAGAGAACACTCTAGGTTAAAGAGAGAGAAAGAACTTATTATGGAGAAGAATCAAGGATAAACAACGCAAGAATTATTATACTATTAAAATTAGTATTTTAACTAAGGGATTGGCATTGCTGCTATTGCAATGCACTACGGAATTAGGTTCTTTGGATAGAGATTATATTCCTATCTAATCAGTAACTTCGTCTTCATTGGAGTTGAGGTATATGTTGACTCCCTTGTCTTCATTGAAGAGCTTTAGCTGTTGATGATTCCTAGAGCATAACTTGGTGTAGACATCGTCTTCATGGCTTCAGAATCTAGCAAGGGTTAAGAAGATACTTTGAGTACGAGCGTACTCAGCAAATTCACTAGAAAAGGAGTGTTTCATGCACTATAACTATAGCCACAGACCGTAGGTCATAGGCAATGCAAGTTTCCATAAACATTTCTTCAAAAGGTTGCTTTTATTCTGAAAATCTATGTCCATCAGCCTTCACGGGTTTACCAAAACTTTCATGGAGTTCCTTTCCCGCAGTGTTTGCAGCTCCTTCCCGAAATAGGGAGTAACAAGTTACAGTTCTTACACTCTGCAGAGGTGCGTCACTTTACCCATGAGAGATCAACTCTTTGTTGCACAATCGGGCAGCTTATTACCATCCACAATTCCATGATGTAGGGCCCAGAAGATGATCCAAGCCAATCACTGCCCCCTTTGCAACCTCGCATGCCTCCTTGGTGTACACCATGCCCACATATAAAGAATTACGACAATGGTTTGTACAAACCGTTAGATGCCAGAACTATCGTGGGACGATGAGGGTTCCCACCCATATGCTGGATATCCTCT
Organism: Avena sativa; assembly: GCA_916181665.1. NCBI lineage: Eukaryota > Viridiplantae > Streptophyta > Magnoliopsida > Poales > Poaceae > Avena > Avena sativa. The sequence goes on from OV702296.1 coordinate 230,130,915, forward strand.
ATGAATTACCAATTAATATGCATGCTACAAGGATAACAGCCACGACCTGCACATCTGGCTTCATGCGAGAGGAAGAAGATACAGCTGACTTCTCTGTCCCATTCCAAATCTCATGGTCAACGCATAATATACGACGCAAGAATCACTGGCGACATTGGTTGTTAAGTCCTATGTGATATAGTTCTGAAGAGTGGTATTCCATCTGTCAGATTTAATAGATTAGTTGATCACCCTCGATCAGTAACCAATAGTTCACATTATTATCGAAAATAGTGTTTTTAGACCTTTTTCAAATGCAGGTGATGACAACACTGGATTTGTAAAATACTTTACTAAAAATAAACAAAGGACATGAGCAAGTGTGAACTTGCCTTTTGTGATTGCAAGATTATGCACTCACGGTCTTCGAGTCAGTGTAAGATCCAAAATCTGAAATCAGCATCATTGGTCCGGTAAGGACTAATGTTTAAAGAAGCAATATGCTTTTATGCATAAGTAATGTGATGTACGTTCTAAACACAAATCCCGGGGATAACGTTGTCCTAGGGTTTGGATTTCGGAAATGGTTGCTTTAAAATATGTGGTCCTTTTAGATAAGTTTAACATTTGTGCTTCTATTAGGGCTTGTAAGTGCGTGTGAGCAACACATATTTATGTAGAAATAAAATATATATACTTATGAAATGCTATTCAAGATTGCTTATATAAGAGTTCTTGTTTGAAGTGGCAAAAAGAATAATCTTCGAAGAAAAAGTTTCTCTTCTAAGGTCTAGACAAGCCTTGTGGTTAGTTGAGTTGGGTAGTTGTTATTTATGTTTGCTTGAATGGTTTGGGTTTGAGATGTTTTTATAACTTTACTACTTTATACCAAAGTTAACTATAAAACATATAGTAATGTTTATTGTATTATATTTAGATTCTTGGAGACTAAAGTTAACTTTAAAACATAGATAGTTTTGAAGGTATAATACTTATAACATTTGTATCTTGTGTATCTGGAATGTTTCCTTTAGGTTAATTAATATTAATGACCCTTTTACTTAGTGTAGTGGTTTCTTGATTTAATAATGGAGTAGTTTCATTTAACTTTTATAAGGAGTGGTTGTAGTTTATAATCTAAAATGTTATATTACTTAACTACTTATGGATTCATTATAGTGTGGTGGTAGTTTTTGTAATTTGGTGGTTAACATAGGTAGAAAGGATCTGATTTATTCACAAGTTATTCTTTAAGGTTTTATTATGAATAGGAATCTTTTTAGAATATATTCTTCACTTAAGTTTGAAGATAATTTAATACAAAGATGTTTACAATGTTTTAAACCATTATGGCTTCATATTATTAATATTTAAGACTAATACTATTTATTAGACTTAATTGACTCATTTTAGAAATATTAACAAATTTTATTTATCCTTATATGAATTATTAATAAAGTAAATAAGTTTAAATTTGAGTTATTAAATTATTCGAATTTTTATTTAACTTAAAAGTAGAATATTAGATTTTTAACATGTAGATATTATTTTTTTGATCATTCTAGTATATTACATTTATTTTTATGATTTATAAATAATAAGATATGATTTTTATAATTCTTATTACTTTATAATTACTTAATAAATAATAAATATTTATTTAAGTGAAATAAGAATAAATGATTATGGTTTTAAATTATAATTCTTATTTTCTAAGATTTTTGGTATTCTATTTATATTATTAACATTTACCATTATTACAATATGAATTATCAAAGTTTTATTACTTATAAAACTTTTATTAAATAATATTTATTTAAATAATCATCATAATAATATTTGATAATAGTTTTAAGTTGTAGATTTTATTTTTCTGAAATTTTTCATATATTATACACATTTTTCTGATTTATAAATTAAAAGTTATTATTTAAGCAAGATTTAATCATTTATTGATTTCTGGAATATTAATAATTAGGTTTATAACCTTTTATTTATTTTTTAAACAGGAAATACTTTTTACACCGCACCAACAGCTAGCCTCAGTCACTGACTAGTGGGCCAGTGACCACCTCGGCACATTGTGTAAATAAAATACATTTATTACCGACCCTGCCTTGACCCCCAGTCAATGACATATGGGCCCAAGGCCATGTCATCAGTCATGCGGGCAAATACTGGTCAAACAAGGTACCGGGTCCAGGATGGCGTCAGCGTGACGTAGCTATGGCGTCAGCACCACCAACGCCGTTAGTGGTTGGTCGCCGGCAACGATCTACTGCGCCCTAGCAAGCGAAATAAGCCTAGTTCGAATCAGTGCATCGTGCTGAGTCCTATAGTGGCGGCGTCGCTCGGAAATGGTTATCGAAGCCTCAGCTCCGACGAGCTCCGACGGTGGCCGACGGTGGCACACAGTGAGACGGCGATTTACAACGAGATTAGGCGATTTAAGGATACTGGAAGGTTCAGGAACTCACCCTGATGATGATAGAAAGGTCAACGAGGACAGGCGCGGTCGGAGGCGAACTCTCTGACAAGATTTCTGATGAACTACCGCGAAGAAGAACGGCCAAATTTGTCCACTCCAGTGCTCCCCTTGATGCAGGGTTTCTCTCAGAGGATCTACGGAGGACGGTGCTTCTCCATGGCTGCTTGGAAGGGTGTGGGAGATGTGGTTCGTCGACGAGGTGTGGCTCCGGTGAGCTAGGGTTTCGGCCTCATTCGAATCAGAGAGGATAAGGAGGGATTGTGGATAGGGATTGAGGCAGGGCATCGCGGTGGCCTTCTTATCCCCCTCTGGAACGGCGGTGAGCATCTTGGCGCACGGCTGACGACAACGACGGCATCGGGCGGCGGCGAGCTCCTCCAGCGAGCTGTCTGTGTGCGTGAGGATGACGACGACATGTTGTTTTGCGGATAACCCCCTGGCGTTTCTTTCTTCTCAGCCCGTAGTCCTTCTCTGGCCCCACTTGTCAGCCACAAAAGAGAAACAACTAGGCTGGTTACTGGGTTGTTGTGGGCTGCACATGGGCGTCAGGTAAAAACAGAGATGTTGGGCCACGGCCAGGTAATGTTTTTATTTGTTTTTACCTTTTTCTATTTTCTGTTTTCCTTTTCAGATTTGAATTTGATTTATTTTTTGAACTTTTCTTTGTAGGATTTATTTGCTGGATAATTGCAATAATACTAAAATATATTTAGTATCATTTGTGAACTTTTATTATATAATATTTTTATATTTCTTTTATTTACTCAATATGAACCCCTTTTTAATAATTTGTAGAGACTTTTCTTATTATTTTCCTCTCCACTTTTAGTTATGGATTTCTAAATTATATATTCTTATTTGTTTATAAACTTAACTCTAGTTGGTTCATAGTTTGAATAGAAATTTTTATATGTATAATGATCCTATACCATTATTTGATGCATGAAATATAAAAGACATTAATATGGTTATTACTACTCCCATTAATTTTAAAAATGGTAATGTATATATATTCTATTATTTTAAACAAATAAGTTTAGGGTTTTGAATTATGAATATTACCCTCGGGTTTAGGGTTTTGAATATACTTAGACTCCTATATGGATGTGGTTAAAGATTCCATAACTAAGCATATTATTTTCTGTTTGGAATATTTGTTGACATCACTTTTAGTACTTGAAATTTATATCTTAAATGTTTTATAGAAAGGAATTGACAAAGATATACTTAAGCACATATAGTTATGATGGTTGGAATTAACAAAGATGTGCTTATGTGATTTGCTATAGGAAGTTATTTCTATAAAGTGTGATAGATATAAGATGATGGGTCAATAATCTGAAATGGATATTATGTTTGGTCTTAAGATTTAGAGTTGGTTGATTAACAAGAATTACTTTCTTTCATAATTTATAATTCTAGACTTCTTATTAAGAAATTCCTTTCCTAGATATACTACCTTTTCCTAACTATCATCATGATTCTTATGATGAGGTTTACTTCATAGAAATATTCTTATTCACTGATTAACCTTCTAAACTCATGGATGAATCCAATGAGTTTGATACTCAAGTATTCCATAACTTTCTTATATCTTTGCTTGGTTGTATCCACTACTCTAATGTTGATAGCCTCCCATCCAACAAGTAGTTCCTTCAATACTCTACTCATAATCTTCCTTAATCATCTATCACTAATATTTCTCTAATAGTTGTATGCATCCAACTACCTTTCTCTAAAGTTGAGTATCCTTTAAGATGACTAACACTACTTCTATAACTCTATGATATACTAGCTTTATTTGAATAATATCATCTTAGATTCACTTTACTCCAATAACTCACACTCCAACCCTAAATCATATTTATGTGGTTTGTAATGACCACTCTAGGATAACGTATCTCTACTAGGGTTTTAATCATGTTTTACCCACCAATACCACTTATACATGGTATAAGCACTCAATCTTGGTGAATAAGGCTTGATCATTATAATCTTTTGCTCCTTTAGGGTTTAGGTTTCCAGTGGGCTAATCAAGGCTTCCATCCATACAATATTGCAGTTGTATGATAATTATCTTCTGTTTAGTTCTATTGGATTAAGAGATATAATTCCTTGACTATACCCACTTGATCCAATAGGACTACTCCTGGTAACTATCTTTAGTATTCATCCTGGGAACCCTCTTTGTTATCATATATTGCTTTATTTCAAATAACTCTTCTATCCCACCAGGAGTGAGTTTAACTCCTTCTATTATCACATTGATTGGATTCTCTTCAGTCATTCCCATCCTATAGATGATGTCTAAACTAGAATTACTATTTACCTCTTCTTAGTTGTGTCTTTATAGACACTTAAATGTGAGTTATGTTCTGGTCAAGAATTGGTAGATTAAGAATTGGTGAATCAATAATTGATTTCTCCTCATTGATGAACAACAGATATTGGAATATAACTCAATAGGGATGATAAGGATTGATATGGAAAGAAAGGTATAGGTGAATGATCTAAACTTAGTTTCTTGCCTACTCAATCTTACTTAAGAAGTAGGGTTAAATATTACCATGATACTCATGGTATATGCAAATGAGATTAAGATATAATTGTTGAATTCATATTTGGTGTTATATCCTTAACTTGGTACTCATGAGTGATTATAATGAATACTTTAATATGATCACCTAATGATCAAATATAAATCATATTGTATCAGGGTTGAACTTTTATTACATTTGATCTACCCTTAGATCAACTCTCCCTTACCCAAAATAAGGTTTTAACAAAGGTCATATTGAAACTTATCGCAGTCAACTTGATGATCTACTTAAATTCCATCAAGTTAAGAGAAGCTTCAATCACTTTGACAAGTTTTGTTCAAAAGCGCAAAAATTATTCGGATTTTCTATGCATGAATGCAATGCACACATCTGGATTCAGCTTATTTCTAGGCTCTAATACTGGGATGTTACAAACATGCTTAGGGGAATATACCGTTTCCTCTCTCCTTTTACTCCTCCTCTTCTTCTTATTCTTCTTCTTCTCCTCCTCTTTAGGAGGGAGAGGCTTAAAAGGAAGCTTCTCCACATACTCTGATTTAATGTTAGAGACACTAGAAGAAACTTTGGAGGATTCCTCTTTTTCATTAATAAGAACAAAACACATATTAGTCCTATCATATTTTGGTAAAATCTCATCTTTTATAATATTTTATATGTAAGTATTTGCGTGGCAATTATCAACACAGTAAATATGACAACCATGCAGGATGCTATTCATATCAAAAGCACTCATATCTACCAAAGAAGTTTTTCTTGATAGCTCTTCACACCCCAAAACTAATGTAAGTTCATCATGCTGATTAAGAGTGATCATGTTATCACAATACAAACTTGCAGTACTCATTGGATTAGAAAGGCTATTATCATAGCCTGAGCATTGAAAATTTAAATGACCCACTTTATAGCAAAGTTCACAAATAAAAGGATAGAGGGCACAAACTTTTTTACCAAGATCATTTAGAGCCCTATCCCACATTCTAGTTTTTTCATTCCTATGGTGCATACAATATTCTTCTTTGATTTGATTCTTTTCACAAGGTCTAAGTGCTCGACAAAAATTAACAGGCTTATAAGAAATAGTACTTTCAGAAGTTTGATCATGTTTATTGCAATCATTAATAACAATTTCATTTTTCATGCAAGTGTCTTTAAAAGGTTCATGATACATGTCCCAATTTTCTTTAGGAGCATTAATATGAGAAGCAAAGTCTCTACAATAATTAACAAGAATTTGAGGATCGAGACCATATTTAGCACTAAGCTCTTGAAAATCGGCAGTTTTAGCGAAAGACTTAATGCAATCATACTCATAGTTTATACCTGGTTCTTTACCTTTGTTGTTATCCCAATCTTCGGTATTGCTTTGAATTTTTTCAAGAAGATCCCACTTAGCTTTGACCTCCTTACTTGTGAATGATACCTCTAAACAGGCATCTAGATAATCCTTGTAATGTCCTGAAAGCCTTGCATAAAAATTATTAATAACAATATTACTAGGGAGCTCATGAATGGGGCTTTTGAGCATTAGTGACTTCAATCTCCCCCATGCTTGGGCAATACTTTCTCCATCATGAGGATGAAAATTATAAATATAATTCCTATCTTTATGAATTTCATGAGGATAAAATTTAGAGTAAAAAAGAGAGTCAAGTTCCTTCCACTCCAAATGATGAGGATCATCTATTAGCTCATACCACTCCCTTGCTTTGTCCCTAAGTGATAAAGAGAATAGCTTCCTCTTAACTCGGTCCATTGAAATACCTGCACACTTGAATAACTCACATAATTGTATATAAAGAGTAAATGGTCACCAGGATGGGCAGTTCCATCTCTAAAATAGCAGTTATTCATAACACGTTCAACAATTTCCATAGGTATTTTAAAAGGGACACTTTCAGTATGTGGATTTAAAATATCACAAGCATCATCAGAATTACCACATATGGGAGATAAAGTATCATCAGAGCAAATTTTCTCCTCTAAAGCTAGGGAACTAAGAAAATCATTTTCATAAAAACTAGCTTCCCCAAGCTTAGACGTTTCCATAGCATTAGCAACAATGGTGTTTAAAAGATTCATACTAATAACATTACTATTAGCATGCAAAGAAAGTTCCATAGGTTTTTAAATTTTCTCTTCAAAGATTTCTAACTCAGGAAAAATACTATAAATCTCTCTAATTTTGTTGTTTTTTTCCATTAAGCCTGACTAGTGAAAATAAAAAACAAGAAACAAAAAGATATAATTGCATAATCTAAAGGAAATAACTTCGAGCACTCACACACCAGCAACAGTACTAGAAGATAGCTTAGTAGCCAGAGGATGTGAGTACCTTTTACCTTACCTCCCCGTCAATGGTGCCAGAAAATAGCTTGATGTCTACGCATGCTTCTATTCTTGTTGAAAGTGTTGGGCCTCCAAGTGCAGAGGTTTGTAGAACAGCAGCAAGTTTCCCTTAAGTGGATCACCCAAGGTTTATCGAACTCAGGGAGTAATAGTTCAAAGGTATCCCTCTCAAGCAACCCTGCAATCAAGATACAAGAAGTCTCTTGTGTCCCCAACACACCCAATACACTTTTCAGGTGTATAGTTGCACTAGTTCGGCGAAGAGATAGTGAAATACAAGTAATATGGATGATTATAAGTGGTAATTGCAATCTAAAATAAAAATGGCAGCAAGTAAACATTTAGCATGACTGATTGTAAACGGTGTTTTGATGCTTAGAAATAAGGCCTAGGGATCATACTTTCACTAGTGGACACTCTCAATAAACACATAATATCTTCTCTTCACTATGCTACCCTAAACTACTCTCCGGTTGGATAACGAACACTAATTCACGGTGTAGGGCTATAATAGTGACTCCTTAAAGTTCGCATTCCCCATCTAGGTAACCCCTCACTATCACCTCGAGCGCTAGATGGTTCCAACAAACACCACAATTTCATAGAGACATCCAACTCAAATTATAACTCATGATAAGTATTTCTGTAATCTCTAGACTAAGAGACACACACGGTGTGCACACTGTCACCTTCACACACGTGGGACAAGGTGTCTCTAGAGATTACATTAATAAAAGAACTTGAGTAGCATAATAGATCTACTTATTCAACTAGATTACAAAGCTCATGACCATAATAAGATCACGCATTGAGAAAGAGATGAACACATAGCTACCGGTAGAGCCCTTAGCCTCGAGAGAGAACTACTCCATCCTCATCATGGGAGTCAACAATGGTGATGGATATGGCGGTGGAGTCGATGGAGATGGCTCCGGGGGCAATTCCCCGTCCCGACAGGGTGCCAGAATAGAGACTTCTATCCCCCGAATCTCGTCTTCGGTGGCGGCGGCGCTGCGGAACTTTTCGTGGAATTCTGATCTGGTACCTAGGGTTTTTGCCTCGGGGGGAATATATAGGTGAAGGGGCAAGGTCGGTGGATGCCCAAGGGGCCCACACCATACGGTGGTGCGGCCAGGGGGCCCGCGCGGCCACCTGGTGTGGTTGCTTCATGACTACTCTTCGTCTCTCCTTCGGACTTCGTGTTCGCCTTTGAAAAATAGGAAGTTCGTCTTTCGTTTCGTCCAATTCTGAAAATATTTCTTTACTAGCTTTTCTGAAACCAAAAACAACAGAAATCAAGAACTGGCACTGTGGCATCTTGTTAATAGGTTAGTTCTAGAAAATGTATAAAAATGCCTCAAAGTGTAGACAAAACATAAGATAGTTGATGTAAAACAAGCATGGAGCATCAAAAATAATAGATATGTTTGCAACGTGTCAACTTTGCACTTTGAAGTAGATCACCATCATCAAATGTTTGGTGTTCTTTCAAATTCGATTCTTAAGTAATATTTTAGTGTAGTAAACATTTTACCTATATAAAACATTCATCCTTATCATGGAACTATTCATGATCAAGCTACTTTATCTTATAACGGTGAATCGCGAGTATAATGTTGCTCTACAAAAACTTTTGGAGGATTAGGACGACTAGTGTCTCCAGCCTTTTGCAAATTCTCATCAAATATGAGAACATAAATTTTGCCTTATTATACTTTATCATGTTGCAACCAAAAAATTTGTTTCAGATATCGCAATATCTTCCACATATGATGGTTTCTGAAATAATTCTTTCAGCTCCTAGATAACCTTGATATTAAAACTACTTTTTGAATATCAAGAATCATGGAGACAAACATGATATTATATACTAACACTGGAATTGTTACTCTTGATTTAATACCAATTATTAAACTTCACGGAGTAACCAGAACTTACTGAAAGTTTGCAATAGGACTTTTAAACTTTAGATTAACACTTCAAAACAATACGATACTAGTTCGTAAAGTAACTAACCAGAATTCTATAGTTCTATTATCTCAATTATAACTGAGCGCAAGGTGGTAAACGGATGCCAATGACTACAACAACTATGAAAATTCACTTTGATTTAATTTATGATAAATAGTCTTCAACTTCTAATCATATTACTGTTGAACTCCCACTCAAAAAAATATCCCTCGCATTGTTTTAGTGATCACATGAACCAAATCCACTACATCAAGTCCGATCATCATGAGAGATGATGTAGTTTAAAAGGCGAACAATCAACATGTTCATCATATCATCTATATGACTCATGCTTTACCTTTTGCTATTCCGTGTTCCAAGACCATGTCTGTACATGCTACGCTCGTCAAGGTTAACCTTAGTTTCCGCATGAAAAAATCTAGCTTGCTCTCGTTGTATGCACACGCAGAATCTATCACACCTGATCATTATGTGGTTCTCTGAAACAACGAGTATTAACAGCGGTGCTTACTAAGGACCAACACTTTATATACTTGATATTTTGTGATAGGGATCATCTTATAATGCTATCATCGCGATCTAAGCAATACAAGATGCATAAAAGGATTAACATCACATGCAATTCATAATATGTGATATGATATGGCCTTCTTATGCTTCCGATCTTCATCTTCAAGCATGAACATGATCTCCATCATCACCGGCGTGGCGTCAAGGTCAATGGCACTGCTCCATGGTTGTCGTCCACCAACATCAACTATTACAACTACTTTGAATAATAGACACGCAGGTCTTAACAAAATTAAAAGACAACCATAAGGCTCCTGCCGGTTGCCAACTTACAATAAGGACCATTGCATACATCATATATAATCACAATCATGGCCACATCACATCACAACACACCCCTGCAAAACAAAATTATACGCCTCTAATTTTCTTTGCATGTTTTACGTGGTTTGGGGCTTTCGAATAAGAACCATTCTAACTTACAAATAAGAACCACAACATTGATGCAAGTACTATCAAGTGCCCATTATAAATTAAATCTTCACTATGATGGGAGAGACAGACACCCGCAAAGCCACGTATGCAATACAAGTTGCATGTCGAGCATGGAGCAAGTCTCATGAGCGATGTCATATAAGGTTAGCCTGGACTACTTCATCCCACCATCCCGCAAGATGCAAAGTATACAAGAAGCAATTGATAAAAAACAACCGCCCATAATGACCATTGTGTTCTACTCGTGCAATAGATCTACATATAGACACGGCTCTGATACCACTGTAGGGGTTCGTAGCATGGAAAACAAAAAAATTCTATCGCATGAACACACACAAGCCAAGATCTATCTACTAGATTGTACCAACGAGTCGATAGAGTACTAAACCTCGAAGATCCAAAGCGGTTAACGAGTTCAGATTCTCGTGGGTGATGTAGTCATTCACTTGACGATCTCAAGATCACGTAGACGATCCTTCCGGCGCCATGTTCCGGCAGCGCTCCCGTAGTCATTCACACGTACGGTACTCGATGAAGACCTTTCTATCCCTTGTTCCAGCAGGCAGCAAAGGTTGTAGCTCTCTCCTCGCAATTCTGACAGCATGACGACATGGTGTCGGAAGTAGAGGGGGGATCCTGCTGGGCTTCGCCTAAGACAGAGCGGGTATGGTGGAGTAGAGGGAGCCCCGACGATCTAGGGTTTAGAGGTCTGATATTTAGAGGTGGTTGGCAACTAGGGTTTAGCTAGTCGGCAACTGTTTAGAGGAGGATCTAGATCGGCCGCAACTAGAGAGGTGGGCGACGGCCAACCTAGGGTTTCTAGTGGGGTTCAAGGGGGCACCCCTCCCCTCTATTTATGAGAGGGAGGGGAGGTTTGGGGGGAGGAGAGTCCTCCCCCAACTCCACTTCTAGGCCGGCGCAAGGGAGAGGGAGGAATCCTCCCTTAGGTAGGATTCCTTCCCTCCCTCCACTTGGAAATCATTATCCCACTTTGAATTTTTCAAACTGGTTTTTTGTCTTTCAAACTAGAGTTTGATTTCTCTCTTCCAAGTGTCCAACCAAGTGACCTAGGACATGATGCAACCATTCCACTTTGTCATGACACATACATGTACCCTTCCCACTCCGGATCGGTGGACCTTCTAGACCCGTCTAGAACATTTCGATGAAAACAATGAAACCATTCCCAAACTCCAGAATTGGACTTTCCTTATATGAATCTTATTATCCGAACCATTCCAGATCTCCTCATGATATATCGGATCCCATCCGAGACTCCGAACTACATTCCGTTTCTTTACTCACTTTCCATATCTACTAAACAACATTGAATCCTTAAGTGTGTCTCGCTACGGTTCATGAATTATGCAGACATGACCGAGACTCTTCTCCGATCAATAACAAATAGAGGAATCTGGAAATTCATATGGCTCACACATATTTCTATGATTACTTCATGATCGAATGAACCATTTACATACGATACCAATTTTCCTTTGTCTCGCGATACTTTACTTATCCGAGGTTTGATCGTTGGTATCTCTGCATACCTAGTTCAACCTCGTTACCGATAAGTACTCTTTTCTCGTTCCTGTGATATGTGATCCCTTGTGAGCCAGTCACATTCTTGCAAGCCAATTGGATGACATTCCACCGAGAGGGCCCGAAGTATATTTATCCGTCATATGGATGGACAAAATCCCACTCTTGATCCATGTGCCTCACCACATACTTTCTGAACACTCAATTCCACCTTTATAACCATCCAGTTACGAAGCAGTGTTTGATGTCATCAAAGCATCCATCCGGTGATGGTGATTAACATGATCTCATGGTTGAAGGATTTAGGTTACTATGTATTGAAAGCTTATAGCAAGTGGACTATTTTAAATGACTTGATCCTTATTCTATGCTTAACTATAGGAGTATGTCCATCACATCATTCTCCTAATGATATGACCTTGTTGTTAATAACATCTCAATGTTCATGATCAGGAAACCATGATCATATATTAACCAACAATATAGTTTATCAAGAGGCTTTACTAGGGACTCTGTTATGTTTACAAACCACACAAGTATTAATGTTTCTGGTTAGTACAATTATAGCATGGGATGTAAACATTTATCATAAGCATGAAGATATGATAATAACCACTTTATTATTGCCTCTTGGGCATATCTCCAACACATTTGTCCTCGGATCTCCTCGATGCGGTTGTGGATGCTCTCGAACTCCAATTGAGTTTCACTAAATTGTTCATCTTGGCGCTTCTCAAGGGCGTCGCAACAGTAGTTAAATTCTCCTTGAATCTTCTAATGATTTTATCTTGTCATGTACTGTTCTTTGTCCTCTTGAGGTGGAGGTGATTGGTTCATCTCACCATGCCTATCCATGATGCAAAACCAACAAGGATTGTATATGGAAGGTAATATGTGGTGGAGATTAGACTTTTACCTCACCTTGGGGATTGTATCACACTAGTTGCCACACGTGAGAAATAAAAGCGTGCAAAGTGAAATCATAAAGAAAACTCACACTAAATAAAGAACTAGAACTCTCAAAAGCTTTTGGTGGAAAGTTAGGATTGTGGAAAACCAAACAAAATGATCCAAAAAAGGCTATTGTTAAAGGTGGTAAAGAACCAAAGATCAAAAGCAAAAAGGATATGATCTACAAAAATATGAGGGAACACACACATGGAGATGAATGGGGTTAGCACGACTATAAAAATGAGCACAAAATTTCTTAACATAGACTAAGCTCGATATCGTGCCAACGCAAGTAGAGACCACAACTCGTTTGCCAAAAGAGGATAAGCACCAGATTTGTACATTTGCCTTGGTTGCGTTTTTTCTCTCTTTTTGCTTACAAGCTTGATACTCTTTTTGTATTAGGAGACTATGTATCTTTCTCTTTTTATTTTTGTTTTTTCCCTTTTTCTCCTTTTCTCTTTTTTATTTTGATTTTTTCTCCCTTCCTATACTACTATGTTAACTTTTGTATTTGCTTACACACTCTCACTTTCCAAAGGAAAGTGCGCAATGCTTAGACAAACACAAAATGAGCTGCTTTCATGGGATAGATACACACAAAGGAAGAAATGGGGCTAACAAAGTGGCACAAGTTATACATTCGGTATTGTTGACGACTTGCTACCGGTGTTGGGGAATATGATCGGGTGTCGCGGTGTCGAAGAGCACGGGATGTACTGAGGTGCGGAAGCTTACTGTTAGTTTTGGGGACATACACGCGAAACACGAATACACAAGGAAGGAAACTATCAAAATTGGGTCCAGAAATTTTTTTGGCGCAGCAGCTGGCAGTGCCGGTTCTGGCGCCGGAAATTCTGGTCACGGTTCTGGGGATTTCGCCAGAATTTTTGGTGGATAGGGATGAATCTAAGCCGTCCTCTCTTGGGGTGAACCAACCCCCGAATAAGAACGGTTTATTATGTTCAGTTTCGTAGAATTCACTTCCCCAAAACTGGACAACTTGCTCTATGGCGAGTCTGGGAGCCATTCCCCATTCTGACATAGATTGAGTAATCGCATTAGTATAGTCTTTGGCATGGACTATATTTATGCAATTTTTAGCTCCAATGATCCCTAATGAATATAGGAATTCCTTGGAATATCTCTTTCCATCTTTATAGATTTCCTCTAAATAGATGAAAGAATTTAGGACCGGTTCGTCGAAATGCTCGCTGAAACCTGTTTGTGACGAACTCCAAAAAGTCAAACTGAAAAATCCATCAAAAATCCGTCCAAATTGGGCCGAGGGAAGGTCAAGGAATGTAGATCAACACCCAAAGCAACAGATATATGGACCAAAACCAAGAAAAACTCACCAAATCCAGAGATCGATCCGAAGGCAATTTGGGGCTCTTTTTTGGGGATTTTCGAATTTTTGGTGGATAGAAGAAAATTTTGAGGGGAAATTTGTGATCAACCTTGCTCTTGATACCAATATGTTACAGGTTCCCCCTTTGGGTTGCCCGATCTTTCACAAATCCCCGTGGAAATCGAGATGGAGGCGAGTGGGAGGAGGAGGAGCAGGATGAAATCCAAGGACTCACACGCGAAGAACTAGACGAACACATACACACAAAGACACGATACAAACCAATAGCTCACGTTGGCGACAACCGGTCTAGCACAATCCTTAGGATCGGTGACGGGCAAGACACTCTCCCACTACCAATAACGGGGGTGAGAGGCTTGATGAGATCTTGACTACTTGGAGACGAGACACCGACTCCAAGGACTTGTGCAACTTGAAAGCACTAGGAAATATCAAGAGGTTTGGAGATAATTGGTGCTTCTTGTCAAGGAGCATGAGACTAGCAATGCATAGATCCTCTAGGGTTTCTTCTATTACAATTATCTAAGTCTAGGGATTACAATGGAGGATGGGGCTATTTATAGGCCAACCACTTAAACAACGGTAGTTTGGGTAAAAAAGGGTAAAGTCTAGGCAAAATAGGGGATTGCACGGGGTAAACCCAAGAGTTTACTTGTTCCTAGGCGATTCTAGCGATAAGTCCGGCGGCTGCCGGTTCTTCCGGTCATCTACCGATACACCTTACAGAGATCAGTTTCGGTCGGGTTCCGGTCGGCGCTGGGGCTGTCGCCGAGATTTCTGGTTGTGGTTCCGGTCCGCCGGAGCTGCTGCCGGGAATTCTGGCGGTGGCTTCGGTTCGCCGGGCCTGGCGTCGGTTCTGTTTTGAGCTTCTTCTTGTGATTGCTTGTTGGCTTCTCTTGGCGTGTCTTCATGGGCTTCATAACTGAGGATGCACAAAGAATTGGCATGAAGTAGCACGTCATACAAGGATGTATCAAAATCACATGAGAAGAGGAGCGAGTTAACCTTAGCTTGTAGGAGTTTGGCTCAAGCGCGTGTCATTGGTTCACTTGGGGGACTAAGAGAAGGAGATGTAGAGGCATCCATGGGACGGGCTGCATCAATAGTGCTCCTTCACCCCCACCCCCTTGTTTTTGTCACCATCTTGCATGTGTGTTGGTTCTAGTAGGCGTGGGATGGGTGACGATGCTCGAGACACCCGCAAACAAGCCTTCTCGGATAGCCTCTTTGTTTCTACCAAGTCAAAAAACAAACACCTCACCTTAACTTGGTTATACTAAAAAATCCATACAACATACATACTCGTCTAATGATGTAATAATTGTATCATAGAAAATAAACTACATATTACGTTCACCTTGAGGTTCCGAAAATTATGTAAAAAATTGCGGATCTGCTTGATGTTATAATGTGAGATCTGCTTAATTGTCCTAATTGTTGTTATAATGTGTGAATCACTCATACTTTAAGTTGGATTGTGTAGGAAGTTAAATCAATTTCGGTTTCAAACTTGTTTCACTTTCTTGAATGTTGTTTCAAGAATTGTTGAAAGTTCATGCTATTAGCCTTTAGGGGAGTTGGAAGTTTGAACTCTTGTAGAGAAAGTTACGATTTCCATCTTCTAAATGGAAATCCATGATTTTTTAAGATAACGAGGACAAACAAGAGGATATATAAGAAAGATGTTTGTATGACAGAGATTCATCGTGGATCTTCTAGGTATCGATGTCCTCTCTTTTTCATGGAGGACTAGGTTTTGCAAATTTTTCTCGTTGTTTTCTATTTGATAAAATGATTGTCGACATCCCAATGAAGGTAATTCCAGCCATGTAACTCCAAACCGCGTGGGCAATTGCTAACCCATGATCGTTTTTGAAAATTAAACATTTTCCGAATCTAAATATTGTTCAAATGTAAACATTTTGGAATTTTTATATGTTTTTACAAATTTGAACAATTTCGATCTAAAAATAACAGGAAAATAAATAAAAAGTAAAGTAAAAAATCAAAGAAGAAAAAGAGAAAACATAAATAAAATAAATAAAAAGAAGCAGGAACAGAAAAAATGGAAGAAGCTTATCTAACTGGGCCGTCCCACGCAGGCTGTGCGGCGCGTGGTCTTTGGCCCTGTTGCGCTTTTACACTTGAGCTACCGGCAGAGCCCACAGGCCGGCTAGACATAAGCCTGCAAACAATAAACCGAATGAGAGCTATCAGTAAAAACCAACACCTTGTATTTCCAAATTTATACTTTCTCCGTCTTAAAATATAAAGCATCTAAGAATTAATTAAAAATCAAATCTTACTAACTTTGATTAAATATTTTGAAAAAAATAAAAACATCTATAATATTAAATGGATACATTAGTAAAATATAGTTTACGGTTAATCTTTTGATATTGTAAGTATTCATATTTTTATGTATAAACTTGGTTAAATTTTAAAACATTGATTTTTGACTAACCCTTAGGCGTCTTATATTTTAAGACGGAGAGAGTACATTGCTTAAAGAAAAACTAGTTAATCCTTACTCCCTAGTCAGTGTTTTTACTAATTATTTTCGTTCAAACGTGGAACAGTTTGCTTGCAATGTTCTAAGGCCTAACTAGCTAAGAAACTGGCATGGTAGCTTCCTCGCGCAACACGTGGTAATATAATGGGCTGCTGAAATTATTAAGAGAGTGGCTAGGTAGCTAGCTAGCAATGGTCTACAAACAGAAATGCGAAAGCCGGCCGCTCGTGTCGATGTCATGTGGACCTGTTACGCACATTCCCACTAGACGATGTCTGATAGGAATGCATGCTTCTTTTTTAAAAATTTCTTGTCAAGTTCATCTGTATGTTCATACACAAGTGAAGACATTGCTCGACTGCGTGAGCTCAGCTCGATCCATATATATCCAGTCCACGTTCTTTTTTGGGGGAGATAATAATCAGTCCACATGTGCTGATGTGCATGCTTGATTAGCGTAATCGAATATGTCCGCACATGTGGGTACACGCAAGACTTTGTTAATTAATTGTGGTTGCGCGATCGACCGATAGAACTGAACTCGCCTTTTGGAGATGTCCAAAGCCTACTGTGAGGTTGAAAAGCCAATTGGCCATAGCACGATGAAATCTGCTAGCTATTGATCGTGTTAAGAACACATGCATGCATTCATATATATGTCTATCAAGTTGAAGATCTTGTTTTCTCGGATGCCAAACGAGTAAGAAAAGAACACAACGCTCTCTCTCAAAAAAGAAGTGCATCATTGGGTTCATTGCGTAAACTGATCGATTTATTATAAGGACAGGACAGTCCGCATGCACGGTTGAACAACAGCTCTAGGTGGACGGCCATCCAGCTGGGGCAAGAACTAATGGATTCAGAGATATTTGTACCAACATGCGTACACCCATCGCTTTCGTAGTAAGTACTTCCAAGCTAGTCGCCGTATATATAGAGAAGATTTGCAAACTTATGATTGGATATTTGGATGTGTGTGTAGCTTCTTGATCCGATATCGACCACACAAATTGCGGGCAACCTTTTTTTCCATAATATATTCTGTTTGGATATTTAGATGTGCACGTAGATTTCGCATTGCGGCTCGAATTAAAACTACAGAAAAACCGTCGTTGGTTTTTACAAGTCGGTGGTTTGGTACATATGTCTTCTATATATATGGTTGCCTTCGGAAAAGTATAAGATTATGTCATGAAAAAAGTTTGCAGATCTCGATGATTTGCTAGTTTTTTAAGACTTAACTTTGTATCGCTCAAGACAACTCATGTATCTTTACCATGTACTATTTGTACGATAAATATATATGGTATCCATTGTTAAAAGTAGTCTACTATATAAGTTGGGTAGAGGATGAGGACAATTGAAGCAATTTGTGGACAAGATAAGGCACAACAGTAAAGATTAACAAGATCTGCATAAATTGAGAGTTTAAGACGTATCCTGGAGAATGATTGTTTTCAGCAAACATGAATACAATATGTACATTTATTTTGCGTGAGAGAGGTCTTGGAATATAGTTGGCTTCTATCATATCGATCTTTTGATTGAACATGCTTGAACATGCAATTCCACATGGTATCAGAGTTACAAGGTGATGGATTCAAATTCTGCCAACACAGTATTAAAAATAAAATGTTGAGGCCCTCCTAAAAAGATCGAGCGATCCACCAGCCTAGACGTAAGGAGTGTTGAAATGTAATTTTCTGGTCTCTCGCATCAGATGGTTTTTTGGTTGAGCTGTTCAGAGCATGCAATTCCACAAGAGGGAGGGAGAGAGATCAGCCAATGGACATGCCAGAGAAAGCTGTTAACATGTGAAATCAAATGCTTTAGGGCCCATTTGATTCAAAGGATTTCCAAAGGAATTCTATAGGATTTCAATTCATATGATTTTTTCAATATGATGTGTTTGATTCAAAGGAATGAATCCTACAAAATTCCTATACATTGCTTTCCTATACTATAATCTTATAGGATTTCTGACAAGAGGTGAGACCTCTTGGAAAAATTTCTATGTGTCTATGACAACTATGACATGTACCTAATCCTTATAAAATTTCCTGCGTTTTTCTTGCGGTGCAATCAAACAGCTTATCTTACCGATTCCTGTATTTTCCATTCCTATAGGATTCCAAGTGTCATATCATTCTATTCCTACACTTTCCTATTCCTATGTTTTACAAATTCTTTGAATCAAACTAGCCCTTAACGTTAGCATATTTGTGTAAAAGTTGTAGACATGTCGATCATTGCCTATTATTCATACTTAGAAAATCTAAAAATAAAATTAAGAGTGCATTCCACTTTGTACTCTCTAGTTTGTTTTTGCACCAGTGACATGGATTACCACATCCATTGAAAATTCATCCAGAACACCTTGTTTAAGAAACTTTAGACCCCCTTTTTTGTGTGTATCCTCATCAAAGGATGTCAATAGAACAACGAGGATGTAAGGTTCGACATGACATCATCCGTAGATGCGGGGTGTAGAATTATGATAATATCACACTTGATTCAATAACAAAGGGGTACAAGAGTTTATATAGTACATGAGGAGAGGGGCAGCGCCCTGGTCGGTGCCCTAACATGGACACATGAAATAGGGGTGGAGGAACCATCACCAAGTGTAATGGATAAAAAATAGGATGGTGTCCAATTTGACAACATATTATTAGATGAAGACATATGACTAGATGCATCAGAATCAAAGATCCAAGCAATACATGTGTTACCTTGTGCAGCAAAATTATTCATGGCATGTAGAAACACAGCTTGATCCCAGCTCTAAGCATTGGTAGGCACTGGTACTGTTGGTGGTGCAGGTGCAGGCGCAGAAGAGCTGCATACATGTTGTAGGGCGGATAGTACGCTCCTGGATCGGCGTTGTAGATGAGAGGCGGAGTCGGGGCGCCATACTGGTTTGGTGGTGGTGCAGCATGCGTAGCAGGAGTTGGGTGGCGTAGTAGGCGTGCACAGGCGGGTGCAGGTCGAGGAGACCGGGCGAGCCAGTGTGAGGCCGAAGACCGGCTGCCACGCACCAGAGTAGGCTGGTGGAGCGCCGGCCGGAGAGGATGCAATCCAGGGCATAGACCAGGCCTAGACTAGCCCCGTCCACGGGTTGTGTGGAGGCCGCCAGATCGGTGCTGCAAGAGGCACCGGTGTTGGTGTAGAGGCGCCGATCGAAGGAGCTGCTGGTGGTGGAGGCTGAGGCGGTGGCGGCGGGCGATACCAGGGGTTTTTGCCGCGGTAATTAGGGATGGGACGTCAGCCAGGAGGCGGAGCAGGCATCGAAGGCATGGCGACCGGCGGGGCAGGATCAAGGGCCGATGGCCGTGGAGTGGCAGCGAACACTTGAGGACGTGCATCCTTGTTGGCTTGAGCACGATCGGCCCATTGAAGCAGGGATCGCACCTCGGTGAAGTTGGGATGGGGACGCATCATGGGGATGCACTAAGCTTGCTTCTTGAATCGTTCGCTAAGCCCGACAAGAAGAACGTTAATTAGTTTCCGATCATCAACGGGAGCACCGAGCTCTTGAAGCTCATCGGCGATGGCTTTGAGGCGCTGACAATACACGTCGACGGGAGAATCTCCTTGGACGGTGTTGCAGAACTCGGTGTGGAGGGTGGTGAGGTGAGCATCAACATTGTCCTGGAAAAGTTGTCGAAGAGCCGACTAGATATTGGAGGCGGTGGTGGCCTCACGAAAAACTAGATTGAAAATTTCTGTGGACACGCGGGTGCGATATCATCTTTGACCCATTGAGCATCATAGGGACGAGGGACAGAATTCTCGACGACATGAGATCAAAGATTGTAGCGACCGAGATGAATATCGAACAAGTGACACCAATGATAATAATTGTGGGCAGCGAGATCTAAAATTATGGGGATGACATTGAAGACGTCGGTAATTGTATCAGCAAGATCATCTTTGACCCATTGAGCATCATAGGATGGTTTGTCAACGGCAGCCTTGTGTGTGGCGGCGGCCTTGGCTTCGAAGTAGCCAAGGGATGGAAGCGGCGGTGGGGTGGGTGGAGGACCCATGACCTAGGAACGATAGAAATCTGTTACCATGTAAAATTATAATAATATCACACTTGATTTAATAAAAAATGGGTACAAGAGTTTATATAGGACATGAGGAGAGGGGCAGCATTCTGGTCGGGCTATTTTTTTTTAAATAATACATTTTTTATCGAATTTCACAAATAATACACAAAATGGGCAAATTGCAAATCTGACGGTCGGTCGGCCGTTCGAAAGACGACCGAGATGGTTCGTCTTTTCAAAAGACGACCCGACATATCTTCTTTTATTCAAAAGACGACCGAGTTGTCTTCTTTTATTCAAAAGACGACATGTTTGGTCGAGTTGTTGGGTGACAGGGGTACGCCTGGGTCGTCTGTTGAACAGACGAAGGACGTTTCGTCCTTTGAACGGACGACGCCCCCAGCATATATCTCACCCGCCGCGCCTGCCCGTGCTTGCCCGTCGTCGTCCTCCCCTCCTCTCTCTCTGGTTGTTCTTCCTCTCTCTCGCTTGCTCTTATTTTCTTAGCTGCTACACCGATTTGTAGCCCAGATTTCTACCCAAACTCGCTGCTCTAACACATTAGCAAGCTAGTAGAGTCCCGATACTAATGGAATAGCCTGGTGTAGTGATTTGAGTCGTTTTGGTGGAGGGATCTGGTGGTGTTCTTGTTGAGAAATGGCCATGGTGGAGGCTGGTGCTGGGACTTGAGGAAGGTGCATGGTGGAGGTGCTGATCCGTTGACCTGAGGCAGCTGCACGGCAGGACTTCGCACGCTTTAAGGGTAAACCCTAATTTCTTGCTAATTGCAGTCATGTGTGTATGTTTATAGGTAGACTTTGATCGGGTTTGTTAGATGCAAGATATTTGTAGAGTATTATGTGTCAATGTACCTGTTTTTGACTATTTTTGGTATTTTTTAGGTCGAAAATCATGTCAAATAATGTAGTGTTTAGGTTCTTGTATGGTCCTGGTTTCGTCAGAACAAACCAGCACGGAGTTGATTTGAGCGAGTTTAATTTTATGGATGAAGTGCTTCAGAATCCTGAAACAGTGCCCGTTACTCAGTTGAAGGATTGGTTATGTGTCCGTTTAGAGCTCCCTCCTACCCATACTGTCGGTGTGCATGCTTTATGGACTAAGTCAAGGCAAACCCCTAATTTTTATTTAAGGCCAATAGAAGCGCAACATAAATGGGTCAAATTTGTGCAAGATTGCCAGAAAAGAGAAGTTAACCCCAGTCTCTTAGTATTACCTGTGGCGAAAGAGGCTGGGTATGATCATGGCCAGAGTAGTCAGACCGGTCATGCTGGAGGTAGTTATGATCATGGCCAGAGTAGTCAGGGCCAAGAGGGTGGCGGCGGTTATGAATCAGGTCACAATAGCTATGCACACACCGGGGGTGATGGTTATGTATCAGAGGACGGTGGTAAAGGATTAGGGGAAGACATATTCAGTGGCAAAGCTGATGAGGACGAGATATATGATGGTTTGTTGCAACATCAAATGGAAACCAAAGACTCGGAAGGCAACAGTGATACGGCTGATGATTCTGGCGAGTCTGATCAAGAAGAGATCGGCCAACCTATTCCGGCATCATGGAATAATGACAACACAGCAGCAATGACTGTGAACGATGGGCATGATTCGGCGTGGCATTATCACGCGAACATCATCTCTCTATGTGCATTATATCCTAGCAAGAGACATCTGCAGGAAGCAATTGTTGAGTGGTCAATGTCCATGCAACGGGTCTTGAAAACGAAGGTGTCACCACAACAATATTTGACATTGGTTTGCGAGGAAGCTGGATGTCCTGCAAGGGTGCATGCCCATGTCCCTAGGTATGACACAAACTGGAAGGTCACTGATGTTGTGATGCACACATGCACACTTGACAGTGTCCTTCAGGACCATCGTAACCTCACGTCAACCCTCCTGGCTAGACTGTTATACACAGAGATAGTGGAGGGCAAAGCCATGGGGGTGAATGCTATCATTCACAAAGTTTCTGTCAGATTCCGCTATAATATTTCATACGGGAAGGCTTGGAGGACTAAGCAAAGGGCACTGGAGGCAAGGTTTGGTTCGTTTCGAGACGGGTATGACTGTGTTGTTAGGATGCTCCAGACACTGCAGGCTAGGAATCCAGGCACCTACGTGGACATCCAACACTTTACATTGCCACAGGAACCTAATTTGAGGGTACTTCATCGAGTGTTCTTCTCATTTGCTATATGCATAGAAGCTTTCACTCATTGTCGACCAGTCATCTGTGTGGATGGTATATTTCTCACTGGCAAGTACAGGGGTCAGATATTGACTGCCATAGGTCAAGATGGAAACAATCAAGTTGTTCCACTTGCTTTTGCTTTCATGGAGAGCGAGAACACCGAGAGTTGGGTATGGTTTTTCAGACAGCTGAAGATAGCAATTGTGAGAGATACACCGAATGTATGCGTCATTCATGATAGGCATCCAGATATACTAAGCGCGATAAAGAAGCTCACACAGCCCACTCCTGATGAAGTAACTCCATGGCTAGACATGTAGAGTTGTTGGTGCATGCGGCATCTAGGGGCCAACTTTTTCTCACAGTTCAGGAACAAGGCTCTTATGAACCTATTCAAGAAGCTTTGCAAGCAGAACCAAGAGTAAAAGTACATCAATTGTCGTGGCTATCTTGATGACTTCACTAAAAACATGTGACTCAGAAGAGAGCAGCTAGAGCAGCAGCGGTCGCGGCTCATGCACCGGCGTTAGCTGCACAGGCAACAACAGGAGCAGCACCACCGGAGTAAGAACCCATTGCCCTTTGTGACTTGCCAGGATTTGACCAACCCGGTACTAGGAGAAGGCCTGGCAGAAGGATTAAAAAATTTCAGGAATGGATACAACACGAGCCTGTAGAGAGGTGGTCTCTGCTGCATGACACTCATGGTGCTAGATTTGGCGTCATGACTACAAATCTGGCTGAAACTTACAACTTTGTCTTGAGAGGAAGTAGGGCTCTACCATTAACAGCCATTGTGGAGTGTATTTTCACCGGAACTCTGAAGTATTTCAGAGACAGACTCCAGATGGCTCAGATGCATATCATGAACAACCCAAACACGAGGTATTTTTCAAATATCATGCATTACATGGATGCCAAGATGGAGAAGGCTCGGTCCATGCATGTCATCGCCATCGGTAATCAGGAAAGAAGGTTCGAGGTACGCCTCCCTTCCAACCGGATTGGAACAGGAGAAGAGGTAAATACACAGGAGGTTAGGATAGGCAACGAAGCCTGGCCAACGTGTGAGTGCACGTGCAATAAACCCAAGATGTTGCATCTGCCTTGCTCTCATGTACTAGCTGCATGCGGGCTGATGGGTATGGATGCGACCTCGTTTGTGTCTCCTTATTTCCTTAAGGACGCGGTGGTCAATACGTGGACAGGAGAGATGATGGGATATAGGGCATGGGGAAATTTCAACAAAGTAAATCCAGGTGAAAGGGTTTACATCCCAGATCCTGAACTGATGCGGACTGGAAGAGGAAGGCGACAATGTGTCCGCATCCGTAATGATATGGATGAATCTGAAGCCGGAGGCCCTACTAGGCAATGTTTTCTGTGTAATCAATTCTCTTGCTATTGGGACATTTATGGGCCAGAGTGACTAAACTGTTCTGCTATCTTCTTATGTAGATTGAAGTGGATTGGGCTCTTACCCTTCGTTCGTTTGGTTGAGGCCACTCGTATGGAAGAGATAGAAGGGCGACACCTTGAGTTCCAGACTAGTCGCTTACAGTACGACTCGTCTTTGCTCACGTTCTTGGTGGATCGATGGAGGCCCGAGACTCACACTTTCCATTTTTGATGGGGAGAGATGGCTCCTACCCTTCAGGACGTCTCGTACTTGCTGGGACTTCCATTGGCTGGCGTGCCCATAGGCCCAGTGGATCCACCGGCAAATTGGGCCCAAGACATGGCCCAACGATTTTTTGGCATCCATGATGGAGCTCAGGCCTTTGGCCATGACAATCATAGGCCAAAATTTGGATGGTTGGAGCAGTATTAGGTGTGTTTCATTTATTTGTTCTATTTTGTTGGAGAAGTATCATATACTAAAAATTGTTCTATTTGCCAATGCAGATACAGAAGTTTGGGTTCCCAGCCACTCCGATGACTGCGCCACAGATTATACGTAGCCTGGAGGCATACATTATGTGGCTGCTCGGGAAGGTGATGTTCACTAAGAACCACGTGTCGACCATTAGTGCGTGATACATCCATTTTGCTAGAGGGATCGCGGAGGCGACGTGCCAGGAAGAATGCACACAGTGGAGTTGGGGTTCAGCCGTCTTAGCAGCTACGTGCCGAGGTATGTGCAATGCTTGCCAGTTAACCAAGGACAGTTCTGTCTTGCTAGGATGCCCATTATTGCTGCAACTGTGGTCATGGGAGAGGTTCCCTATCGGCCGTCCAGAAGTAAGTGTCAACCAAATAGTCGGCAACCAGGAACATAAAACAATTGTCTACCACTCTAACCTGCTGTTCGACGAAGAGCAAATTGACTTGCCTACATTTGGCACTCACTGGACCCGTCGCAAGGTCAGTGTAATGTCTTAAAAAATTGCACTTTTGGTACTACAATATGAAAGTTACTAACAACTATTTTGTCATGCAGTGTCGTTTCGCGGGAGAGCAAGTCGTTAGATGCTATCCATCGTTCAGCGAGCAGTTCGACATACTGAAAGAGGATGTCGTGATTTGGGAGCCGTACACCCTGCAGACACGACACGCACGATATCCCGGCGGGTTATCTATTATGTACACTAGAGATCGAGAGTATTGGCTGACTACATCGAAGATCATCTTTGATTGCCAAGTTGAGGAGATGTCTCAACAGAGAGTCATGCGGCAGTTCGATCTTTGCCAGATGGTAGATCCCCCGTGTCCGGATGTTCCCCTTCCAGATGTCGTGCATGCGTAAGTAAATATATGTACATAAGGAATGCGTCTTATACTTCATCTATGTTATTTAATGATAGTCTAACAAATTCTAATGACAGGTACTCTCAAAAAACTAGCAAGACCGTCACTCAATGGCTCCAACGGGTGGGGATTTACATCAACGAGTGGCAGAATGCACCAACACAAGTGTGGCACGCTGGCCCGTTTGATATGGAGCTATTCCACGGATACTTACAGAGGTACATATCGATGACACGGCTACGTCCCATTCCACACGCACATGACGATGAGATATACCCTAGACAGTCAACACTGGAGTTCAGACAGTCAGCGGTAAGTACTTTATTTAAAGCATAATCAACATGAGTGTCTATGTAGTGCATACCTAACTATGAGACAAATGCAGACCGACATGACGTGGGAGCTACAGACTGAGGTGGCTCAGTATGGACGATCGCTTTCGATCGGTCCTCTTGCGCCCCGTTAGCAGGCTCAGTCCTTTGCCTGGCGGGTCGAGGAGAAACTGCGGCGTATCTACGCGGCCATCACGTGCACCAGTGTCTCAGACGTCGTTCAACACCGAGAAGCACAGCGTCCACCACGTCAGAGGAGCGCGCCCCACGTCGCTCCACGCAGCAGCGCCCACTGCATCACTCGATGGAGGAGCGCGCCCCACGTCGATCCATGGAGCAGCCACCTTCTCCAGACCAGGTTGGAGGCTCGGGATGGCACGAGGAGCATATTTCTCCTCCACTCCGCCACGGGCCTCGTCCACGACTCTCACAGCAGGCGCCGCCGAGAGCACCACCTCCAGACCAGGCTGGAGGCTCGGGGTGGCAGCAGTCGTAGTTTACTTCGGACCCGTGGCAGCAATCGCAGTTTAATATCGACCAGTTGAAGCAAAACCAGATTACTTTCGAACAATGGCAGCATCAGCAGCCGATCCCCTACATGGACTTCGTTTATCGACCACAATCTCATCCTCACGGTAAGCGTGTCCCTTCCTACTATTGTTAGATGCAGTATGACATTGTTCAGTACTTAATTTCTTGTACACTAATAGGAGACTCCGTTACATGGGACAGTACTGACGACCATGATCAGCAGACACAGCACGAGCAGGTAGACTGGTTTGGCCAGTATCAGCCAGGTACTCCACCACCTATCCCCACACAGGATACGCAGGATCAAGGTGAAGGGTCAACTGCACCTCGCCGTGATGTGATGCCACCCGACAGATATGGATGGAGTACACCGAGACCTCCGCCACCTCGTCGTCGACACCAGTGATATCTACTTATGTATCAGGCATTTATCTATCTATGTATGAGACATATATCTACTTATGTATCAGGCATTTATCTATCTATGTATGAGACATATATCTACTTATGTATCAGACATTTATCTATCTATGTATGAGACATCATTCTATTATTTTATGATTTTATTCGACAAACTAATCAACATAGCTTGCAACACAGTTCAACATAACTTGCGGTACATAAATAAGAGTCATATCAATCCCTAGCATGATGCCTTTCCCTTTCCCTTTGATGATGCCTCGCCCTTTCCCTTTGACGATCCCTCGCACTTGCTCTTCTTGGCCTGCGCTTTCTTCTTCTCCTGCCTCTTGTCCCACTCAGCTCTCGCCTTGCTTCCAACGGGTGGCGGCATGAAGATATCATACTCATCTTCGCTCTCTTCTATCCAGGCCCTAGGTGCCACAACCTGCTCCGTCATGTCAGCTTGACTCTTCTTGGCCTGCGCTTTCTTCTTCTCCTGCCTCTTGTCCCACTCAGCTCTTGTCTTACTTCCAACGGGTGGCGGCATGAAGATATCATCCTTATCTTCGCTCTCTTCTATCCAGGACCAAGGTGCATCAGCCCGCTCCATCATGCGAGCTTCACTCTTGAAGGTGAGCTTGTCCCACCTTGCATGGATCCTGAGAAGCTCTGCTCGTACCTGATTTGGGGTCTTGAGTTTCCACCCTCTCCGATGAAGTGACTTACCAAGCATAACGAGAGCATAATGGTTCGTTACCAACGTCTCCCAGTGGGCTGGTTCATCGCCTATCATAACACTTCTCGCTATTTGGAGAAGCCCAATGGACATATCTAGCGGCCAGGGAAACGCGTCGGTCATAGTGGAGAGGAGTGGAGGAAAATGCAAGAGCAAGAGGAGAGGAGGGAAATTAATTACAGAGTAAGAGGAGGAAGAGATGAACTGGGTGAAAAGATACATCTCGTTGCCCGCATTTATAGAGGCACCGAACCGAATAGGCGGGAAAAAAGGGCGGGAAGGACTGGCGGGAAAAAAGGGCGGGAAGGACTGTCGGGAAAAATCGGCGGGAAGAGACGGCAGGAGAAATCGGCGGGAAGGAGTGGCGAGAAAAATCGACGGGAAGAGACGGCGGGAGAAACGGCGCGAAACAATAGTCCGAAACCTAAAACTTATTTGGAACCTGAACCCTTGCATGATCAATGCACCCTTCGTCTTTCCAACAGACGAACAGTACGTTCGTCTTTCCAACAGCCGACCATCTGGGGCCGTCGTCCTCCCAAAAGACGAATCATTGGGTCGTCTTTTGAAAAGACGAACCATCTCGGTCGTCTTTCGAACGGCCGACCGACCGTCAGATTTGCAATTTGCCCGTTTTGTATATTATTTGTAAAATTCAATAAAAAAATGTATTATTTTAAAAAAAAATAGCTTCTGGTCGGTGCCCTAACTTGAATTATAAGAAATATAATCTAACACGGGGTCTCAGCTTTACGTATTGTTGTGGTCGCGCCACATGGTCCTAACAAAGTGCTTAAATGAGATAAAACCGGGTTCAACATTTCTTTAGTGGGGCTGTTTTTCCGTGGAATTTCACTAAAATGGTAGTACTACTAGTACTATGTCACAAACTCACAACTAGAAGGTGAAAAAAAAGTAGAATTCGCTCTTACAGCATTAACGGAAACGTTAATGACAATGACGTCATATATACCCTAGCTAACAGCGTAGCGCTGGTCACTCATATGCATGTGGATCCGGCCGGTCCTTTGAAATCTCACGTGGAGCACGCCGCCGACTGAGTGGTCCGTGTGATGTATCTACCCGACACGCGACAGCAAGCTTTAGTTTAAACTACCGCATCTGATCCAACTTTAGTTGTCGCAGATTTACTAAACCTAAATAAATGTAGGACGTATTTGGCAACATGTACACGGTGCGTACGCAAGCAAATCATGCACGATCGAATACCTAATTCCGGCCGGGCGCGTTGAGACCTTCACCAACTTGTTGAAATACACATTAAAGTCCAGCTACGTACCCACCCGGTCCGCCGGCCGTACCTGGGCCGGGGAAGAACTGTCGTCGACCCAGAGATGCACCACCAACGCATGCACGTACACATCGTCCAAATATAATACACGTCGCTTTCGAAGCTACCGATACATACATACATACATACATATGTACGTACAGGTAGTTCGCCGAAGTACGACCGGCGCAATTATTATTTTGCTACTACTCTCTGCCTCTCGTGGGAGATTGTTTATTTGCCAGAATATGATTGGATTGACATAGTATATAAAACATGCATGTATATTACATGTATGTAAACTCGACTCGGTCGACTGACTCCACTTGGCTAATAATCTCGACCAACAATAAGCCTTAATTATAAATTTTTGACACGTCCACCAACACTTAGGGCGTCTCCAATGCTTATTTTCACTTTGGGTTATAAGTTGGGTCCCACTGTATCAGCTATAAGAGAACGAAGGGCTCACAATACTTAAGGTCGTTTCGTGTTTTAAGATGGAGCCCATATTGGCAGACTATTTTTCTCCGGCGGCAATTTCCAAATCTGTTTGCAAGATACAGACATGCAAATGAACGCGCGGAGGGAGAGAGAAAGAGAGAAAATACATTAGTTTTTTGCTTATGGTCCGGTCATACCGGTAAGACCGACCTTAAGGATTGTTTTTTTATGGTCGAGTGACACAATGTATAAGACCAGGTCATAAGGCTATTCCTTGCGCTATGACCAAGCTTATTTCCACATTAGAGACGTGGTACTAGCGTTTCTAAGGAATTAGGCGAACTGTTTTCACGGGATTGGATGAAACTCCACCTTCGTCCAAACCACTCTAATCTCCACAAAACCCAACCCCATCAAATCTAATATACATAAATAGTGTATTGAATATTGGAAAAAATACACTAGCCTAATACTTTAGAACAAAAGATGCTTTTAGCCATAGATAGAAATCTGAAAATTGGTGAAATTATCCCCTTAGTCCCCATAAATACACGAGTACCAAACAAGACCTTGATAATTTTTATTGATTAAAAGGGACACAACCCCTGGTTCCATTGAAAATGCAACTAACAAGTCACATGGTGCGAGCTGTGAGCTTGACTTTAAACGACGCCGTTTTACTCACTAGGGGGAGCCTCTAAATTAACCGAAAAAATATTACTTTCTCCGTCCAGAAATAACTGACTTAGTTTTGGTTGGATTTAGATATTTTTATAAACTAAAAACATATCTAGTATATGTGAATCTAGACAAATTCAAATCACTTAGTTTTAGATAGAGAAAGTACAAGAAGCTAGTACTCTCTTCGTCTTAAAATAAATGTCTCAAATTTACCAAAATTTAGATGAATCTAGACACTATTTAGTATATAGATTCATCCAAAATTTAAAAAACCTAATACATCTATTCTTGGACGGAGGAAGTATTACATTCTTAGGCATCTCATCATAGCACCATCTACTATCTTCTCGCGGGCCAACTCCTGGCGCCATTGTATCATCAGGTCTGCCGCTGAGCTGCTAGCTTTTAGCATAGCACTCATCAACAGCACATTCATGTCCAAGCTGTTCTCAGAAGTTCCCCTACGTAATGATCAAGCAAGAGCAGATTTGCATCCATCAGAAATGGGTGTTTGTCCAGGCACAAGAAGATTTTCCAACTTCGAGTTGATAGCATAAAATTACCACTTTGTATGTTGATTTTCCTAATTCATATCACTCGTCTTCTAAATCGCATAAAACTACAACATTGGATTTTGATTGTCGCAAAAAGAACTGATTGCTGTCTAAACACGAATTGACACGGTTTAAGATAGGAGGGCCCACCCGTCAGGCTGATGTGCAGCGTGAGACGGCGTACCGTCTGCCATTTTGCATGCAGGTTCTCAAGTTTTGACAAAAAATTGCGCAGAAGTCCCTGACACTATTAAAACCTTCATAACTTTTAAATACGAATTCAAATGGAAAAAGTTTAAATACGAAAAGTGCTCAAAATTGTTTGAATTTTTTTATAAAACTTTATTTATTATTTTATATAATTAAAATATAAAAATTATTTTATTAATTATAAGAAATTATTTTATTAATTATATAAAAACTTTGGAAATTCATAACTTTAACTATATAACTCTAAATAATATAAATAGTCTAAATTTATTAGAAAAATCCAAGGAATCCATATATTATATTTATAATGCATGAATCATAACCCTTTCTCTCGGATATTTTAATTATGCAAGTAATCATAATAATAAATGTGTGTCGTTTATTTATTCTTGCATATTTGTAGATGTACTAAAAATGGGATATCTCGGAAGTCGGAACGAGCAAAGGCTGTGTGTACATGCAATGTACGTGCGTGGTAGCTGGCTACTCTAATAATATTTTAATCGATTGTACGTATGGCGGTGTGATTCACTAGGTCCTCTTGGGGCACCTCTGGTCGGTCCCATCATCGTAGTGGAGCACGCAGCGCCTGCCGTTCCTGGGCGCGCACACGCATGCGCACCCGTCAAGCTTTTTCTTGTGATTCCCGACTTCTCTTCTGTGTGTGATCGTCTCTTGGCAGGTGCATTTTTGTGTGGACCGAAAACACGTTTCAACAATGGCACATCGTGACCATCTTTTCGTCGAGGCATGTGTGACCAGTGGCATTGGCAACAACTTCACATCAAGGACAGCGACATGCAAAGTAGGGGAGGAGACTACGCTATCATGCATGCATGCATGCTTCTTTTCGCTCCCTCTCTCACTCCCTGGGTACATCGTTTCGCGCCGCACCACATACGTACGGTCGCCCCATACTCTATCGTGATGCCCAAATATGACTCTACCTCTACGTATTGCCCTAGATAGTGCGCCCGCATTCAACTAGCAGTACTACCGAGCTTTCGCTGCCTGGATGTAACGATTAATTGTGCGGATGAGACCGCCTATGACCGTGACCTGCATCTCATCTTAACTCTACGCTATATTTTAGCTGCGAGGTCTTAAATTTAATACTAGTTTATTTAACTTATTACACATATATGTGTACTATATAGGAACACCTATATATTTTTGTTGGAATTTTCCTGCCTTCTACATGTTCCCAGTGGCCTATGTGTAAATTTCCTTTGGCAACATTTTTTTCATGCCAAGATGCACCTCTATACCAAAGTATGAGCACACTATCAAAAACTATGCCATGTGGATGGCTATGAGCATGATCATTTGGCTTGAAAGGCATCAATGTAGATGATAGTCCGTTTCTGTAACATCTCAATTTCTATAAATTGAGATTTGCGTAGTGTTCATAAGACAACATCTTATAAATCATGCCAAAGCTCCTATTTCAAGTCTATAAAGTCTCTCTATTTCACCTATTGACTTTTTAGGAGAAAATGATATTTTATAATTTTCTAGTGCATCTACAAATATGCAAGAATAAATAAAACGACACATATTTATTATTCTGATTACTTGCATAATCAAAATATCCGAGAGGAACGGTTATGATTCATGCATTATAAATATAAGAAATGGATTCCTTGGATTTTTCTAATAAATTTATACATATTATTTATATTATTTAGAGTTATATAGTTAAAGTTATGAATTTCCAAAGTTTTTGTATAATTAATAAAATAATTTCTTATAATTAATAAAATAATTTTTATAATTTTGTGTATTTTAATTATATAAAATAATAAATAAAGTATATAAAAGAGATTTAAATAATTCTGAGCACTTTTCGTATTTAAACTTTTTCCATTTGAATTCGTATTCAAAAGTTATGAAGGTTTTAATAGTGTCAGGGATTTCTGCGCAATTTTCTGTCAAAACTTGAGGACCTGCATGCAAAACGGCAGACGGTACGCCATCTCATGCTGCCACGTTATCCTGACGGGTGGTCTCGCCTGTCTTAAACCGTGTCAATTCGTGTTTAGACAACAATCAGTCATTTTTGCGACAATTAAGATCCAATGTGGTAGTTTTATGTGATTTCGAAGACGAGTGGTGTGAATTGGAAAAATCAACATACAAAGTGGTAGTTGTATGTTATCAACTCTCCAACTTCTGATGGGAGTCCATTAGTTTGCGCAGCATCTCTTTGACACATGGCCAGCTTTTGTCCTGAAACACACATATCACATTGCGCTTAGACCAGGTCTACAGAACCGCAGAGGAGAAAATATTCAGAACAGAGTTTGTGTCCTCACTAAACAACCATCAGACAACATATTTAAAGTCAAAACCAACTTGCTTCTCGAAAATAAGGGAAACAATATTCCGGAGCATTTTAGCCACCACACAATAAAAAACAGAAGATTAGAGGTTTCATGCTCACTCCAAAACAAACCGGTCGCATTATCTACTTTTTCTTGCTTACATGGTTATCCCTAGTTACTTCATCTGGTCCATATTAATGGCCTTAACTTTATTTAAATTTGTATGTATCTAGTTAAGTATTTGTAAATTACTATCTCTAATGGAAAATTGGTTCTCATAAATTCGATGCTAAGCAATATGGTACTGTATATGATATTATTTTTCCAACTTTCAAAAGGAGTCCTACAAAGATTGAATTATTTCTGATGAAGATTCTTTTGGCGGAAGATAGTGAGAAAAAGAAGTATAGACCGGCTAAATGGAGTGTGATTTGTCGTCCCAAAGAGCAGGGTGGTTTGGGTGTCCATGATCTTGAGATCAGAAAAACCTTCCTACTTAGTAAATGGCTCTTCAAGTTATTAACTGAAGACGGGGTTTGGCAAACTCTTCTTAGGAGAAATTATATTGGCTCGAAAACATTGTCATAGGTGGTTTGGAAACATGGTGACTCCCACTTTTGGGTTGGTCTGACGGCAATGAAGAAACATTTCTTCCGTTTCGGATCTTTCTCCATTAAGGATGGACCAGAGATACATTTTTGGAAGGATAAATGGCTTAGTAGTTCCACCCTTCGAGAATAATATCCTGCGTTATATTCCATTATTCTTCATAAGGATCATACGATTGCCACTGTGATGGAATTGTTTCCACCGAATATGGCTTTTAGGAGAGATTTGACCGGACCTAGATTAAATTCTTGGATCACTTTGCTATAGCGATTAGAAAATGTCTAACTATCTTCTGGGTCAAGATGAATTTCGTTGAAACTTAAACGTGAATGGCACATTCACAGTTAGTTCCTTATACAATGTGTTAGTTCAGCCAGTCATACCAATTTTAAACAATAGGATGATCTGAAAAATGAAGATACCTCTAAAAAATAAAATATTTCCTTGGTATCTTCGTCGGGGATTATCCTTACAGAATATAATTTACTTAAGCGGAATTGGCATAGAAATCCTATATGTGTGTTTCATCACAATGAGTCAATAAAACACTTGTTTTTCCAATGCAATTTTGCTAGATCTATATTGTCACTTACCAAAGCAACCTTGGGTTTATCCTCCGCGTAGCATTGCCAATATTTTTGAGAATTGGTTACATGGCATATATTGCAAATACATGACTTTACTTAGAGTAGGAGCGATTGACATTATATGATCGCTATGTCTATGTAAAAATGATAAAGTGTTTAATGATAAAACTTGTTCTCTCGTGCAAGTTATCTATCAGTAGACCAACACCCTACGCTTATGGTCGTCCCTACATTGTACGGAGTTTCACGACCTCTTTTCAAAGGTGGGTACACGACTAGAGGATACGGCGCGGGATTTATTTACTCGTCATGGATGATAACATAATCTTCGAATTGGTCCACCCTCAGCACCTTAGGCGTTTTTACAATTTCTCAATGTGATATGTAATTCACCTTTTTATTTTCTGTTTAAAACTCTGGATCCCTATCGGTTATGTGCATCCTAGCAATGTAGAGATCGGGTGTAATGTTTAAACCTTTTAAATAATGAATCACACTTTATCAAGAAAAAATTTAAGTATTTGAACTAGATGCATCCGTATCTAGACAAAGTTGGGGCAATAAACACATGGATCCTCGAAGGCACATGCAACTTCTAGACAACTAGTGTATGAATAGGAACAACACCACCATTATTAACAATATCATAAAAGGATTTAACCGAGTAAACCCCATATGGATGAAAGAGCAAGATGGTCAATCCTTACAATTAGTTAACTAAATTTTTTGGATGAGAAAAATTAATTCAATCCATCTATCAAGCAGTGCCTGAGAGACCGTCATCCTGTATGTTAATTTCAATTGAGTGACATCCCAAGCATTAGCCATTGCACATTGTTGTTCATTCACTATGGTATATAAGTCCTAGAAAACAACAGGAAGGAAACAACGACCCAACCAAAGATCTTCCCAAAATATATTCATTTTACTATTACCAGTATTCCACTTATATCCAACCTTAGTTGTAGAAGCAGCTCACATCACCTTTTCAAAAAGGCCAAAAATGTACAAGTTTTTCTCTAAAAATATTTGGGTAAATTTATATTTATAGTCAAAAATCAATATCCAAATTTTGTTATCATCAAGGTGATACCTTTTAATCCAAGAGGAAAACAGACCCAAATTAAAATCTCTCATGTTTTTAATACCAAGGCCACCATATGTTTTTCTAACTAATAAAATCCCAATTATGCTAGATGATATTTATGAGAAATCCTTCTCTCAACTTTTGAATACCAAGGCCACCATATTGTTTTTTCTGACTAATAAAATCCCAAATATGCTAGATGATATTTATGATAAATCCCCAACATTATTCTAGAAAAGTGATCCATTTGATATTTAATTGCAACAATATCCCATTTTGGAAACTTAAGGAAGGACAACAAGTACATAGATATACTAACAATACATGCTTGAAGGAGAATGAGCCTCCCTCTTTCTAAGAGAGAAGTTTTCCCCTCCACCCTGCAATTCCTTGAATAACTTTGTCCAAAATTAGTTGAAGATTTTCCTTAGCTTAGAAAAATGCAGAGAGACACCGTGAGATCTAGGCATATGGCTTAATAGGATTGATAGGATATTCATACCAACAAGTTGCAACTTCTTTTCTAGAAGATCATATAAAAAGAACTCTGAGGTTAAGTGTGCTTGTCCTAGAGCAATTTGAGGATAGGTGACCATCCAGAAAGTGGGTACCGGGTGTGCATGAGTAAGGATAAAGTGCGCAAAAAAGACTAGTGTTGGTCTGTCAGGAGTGACACTCCCGGGGCATGTGTTTGGAAGGGATATTACAGACATAGAGGTAAGTAAAAGCAAATTCACCCAACGTGTAGCCAAATATTTATGCAAACAAATTGGTCCCAGACTCACCCACATTAATAGTGATCAAATCACTTTAATATTGATTTTTCTCATACTAGACATCTGCTCAAAGCAATTCAAACGCCATTTTAAGTTTTGAGACACCTCTAAACCTTTTTGCAAAAAAAAGAATGGTGTCATAAGCATATTGAAGGTTGATGACACCATTCAAGATAGCTTGAGGCAAGAAGTCAGGAATTAGTTGACTGTCAGCATCTTTATAAAGCATTTTTGAGAAAACATCAGCAACAAGATTGAATAAAATGGTGGAGAGGGGATCCCCATGTTTAGGGCGTTTCCCTACCATGAAGTATTTACTATTAACATCATTAATCCTAACACAAAAAGAACTTTTGTGAAGGATAGCTTTAACCATGTTCCTCTGAATAATGCTAAAACCCCTAGATTCCAACATTTTATCAAGGAAATACCAATTAATCCTATCTTATGCTTTTTCATAATCTAGTTTCAAAACTAGATCAAAAAGCTTTTTTGAGTGAACCGCGTGAATCACCTCATGAGCAGCCACAACACTTTTCAAAATGAACATGCTTTTCTAAAGCAGCTTGGTTTTAAGATATGATTCTTTGAACAATAGGAGCAATCATATTAGTCATAGCTTTAGAAATAATTTTCAAACTACAATTACCCAAACTAATAGGCCTAAATTTGTTCATATGTATGGAATTTTTTCCTTAGGAATTAGAGTAATTATTGCATAACAAGTATTTACCAGTTGAGTAAAATGGCATTTTCCCTTAGGAATTAGAGTAATTATTGTATAATCGTGGACCGGTGGCTGCAGGCTCCGTCATCCACCGCTTGTGCCTTGCGTAAGGGGACATCTTCGCTCGTCATGATGATGGCTTGGTGGATATGGAAGCAGCGTAATGCGATCGGCTTCGACAACGTGTCGCCTAGCATGAGCAACCTCCTCGATACGATTCGATTTAAGGCTCGTTCTTGGGCTGTAGAAGGAGCACGTGGCCTTAGCGCTCTGATCCCGACGGTCCCGTAGTTCTAGTGGGTTGAGTTGTTTGTGGCGTCGGCTCGTTGCAGCTGTTGTGTATATACTGTATAGTGACTATTTTTTTCTATCAATAAATCGAAACGCAGAGTTTTTTGCGTTTTTGCATTTTTTTGCTTAAATTCAAATGTATCCCGATACTATTATATATATAAATTTATTCAAATTTAGATAAATTTATGACATCCTTTTCAGGACGGAGATCTACTATGTCTTCTAGCCCAATAGATGATATGTTATCCCGGTGCTACTTTTTTCTTATTTCTATGTTTTTTGTAATCGTACGACCCCCCCCCCCCCCCCCCTCCCCACCACACACACACACACACACACACAAATTCTTGATTTGGCGCCTAATTCACCCGTGGCGAATTTTATTCTGGGATCAATCATGGACATTCCTGGTGTGGTGTGTGTGTGTGGTTCATGACTCCACACGCACCCTGGTGCCTGTCGTGGGACCACACTCTGACACCACGCACGCCGCTCCTTTCATAAAGGCTACTGTCATGTCATCTCGTCTTCTCTAGCGCTACGAGTTTCAGCTCATCAGCTGCATCGTTCCAAACTTCCCATTCAGATTTTAGTTCTCCCAACCCAACAACTATTCTCCTCCTCTCACTCGCTCCTACCAAGTGTTTTTCCTACTCCTTCTGCCACAATTTAGCTGAACGGCTAAACCTCTCCCTTCTCGTGCCCCTGACCCTGAGCTCTTCCTGATCCCGGACCATAGCAATCAGCCATTTCTCGCAGCAGCTACCTGTAAGTTCTCTGTCCTCAATCTGCTCTCTGCTGTTCGTTCCTTCTGAATTGTGTGCTTCACCTGGTGTCTCATGTCAGCAGAAAGCTCAAATTTGATTTGCGCTGTTCCCCAGCAGATGCATACACTTGATGCCATTCTATGCAGAGCATTTCTTCATTGGGAGGAAAAAAAAACTACGAACCTCGTAGAAGATAGATAGGGGTCTCTCTGCGACCAAATCCTATTTTTTTCTCAAACAAATCAAGAAGAATCTTGGGTCTGTGCTTGAGAACTCTGACCAGTTCATCTTCTTGGCCGCCGAATATGCCGCCTGCTGTCCCCCCCCCCCCCCCCCCCCCCCCCTCGCCCAATTTGATAGTAGACACCCTGTCCAGATCCAAAGATGATGGTCTTATTCCTTTCGACCTCCAGTTTATTAGTCCAGTTTGGGAAAGAATACCTATGGATTTTTTTTTCAGGATTTCCTCTACTAAACAACTCCTCCGATTGACTTATTGGCAGATCTTACTCTGAAGTAAGAGTATACGCCGGCGTCAGTGCCAGTGTCAGTGCCAGCTGCAATTTCGTTTATAAAACTTAATGGATAGTCTGATGGTTCATCGGTCCAACCATCTGACTGCTCACCAACAGCATTTGCATGGGGCCGTTTCCTGTACACACAAGATTAGATTTATTTTAGATTTCTAGATCTTTCTTGTGTGATCTGGGAAAAGAAAAAATGGGGATGCATATGCCTGTAATCCAGATGAAGTTTATTCAGACAGAAAAACATCAGCCCGTCATCTTTTCATTGTCTCAAGTGTAGAATTTCCACACGGGACAGTGAAACAAATTGACCGTGCGTGGAAACTAAGCTGCACCTGAGGTTCCCAGGGGGATAAGGCAGGGGATGAGTACAACCAAGGTGAAGAGGCGTGTGGGGAAGTATGAGCTAGGCCGGACCATCGGCGAGGGCACATTCGCCAAGGTCAAGTTCGCGAGGGACACCGAGACTGGGGACCCCGTAGCCATCAAGATTTTGGACAAGGAGAAGCTTCTCAAGCACAAGATGGTTGAGCAGGTCACTGTCTAAATATTAACTTTGTGATCTCAATTATTTGTTGTTTCTGGTGATCTTTCATATCTAGTAGGTTATGATGGGGCCTGCACTTTATGTTTCCTGCCATCATTGTTTGTTTTTCGGGGTACAAATCAAATTGCCGCTTTTGCAAGAATTCGGTAACTTTTGATGCAACTATTTCCTTTTTGTGCTGCTGACTAGTAACTCTGTGGTGGCATC
This sequence comes from Avena sativa, assembly GCA_916181665.1. Taxonomy (NCBI): domain Eukaryota; kingdom Viridiplantae; phylum Streptophyta; class Magnoliopsida; order Poales; family Poaceae; genus Avena; species Avena sativa. The sequence continues at coordinate 230,170,290 of OV702296.1, forward strand.
ACAGATCAAGCGGGAAATTGCAACAATGAAGTTGATTAAGCATCCGAATGTTGTCCGCATACACGAGGTAGTTAAAGGAATTACTGTTCTTTTTTTTGTTTTCGATATTCCAGTTAATCGTGTAATATTGCTGCATCTTCAATGGGGGTCCATCCCACAACACTCAAACCATCTCTCCTCAATCATGCACATGAGTTGTCAGAAAGATGCATGCAATTATTTGGCATGTCTATTTTAATTTCTTCAGGGGAAACTGATGATATTATATTATCGTCAAATTTTAGGTGATGGGAAGCAAAACGAAGGTCTACATTGTTTTAGAATATGTCACCGGTGGCGAGCTCTTTGACACAATTGTAAGTGATATGCTACATTCTCTGTTTCCAGTTTATGCACTAATGCACTTTTCTTGTCTTCAACACACACGGACAAGGTTACAACATATTATTGTTAATTATGTACTAACTGTCATCGCATCCCTCGTCGTAAAGGTTAACCATGGTCGAATGAGGGAAGATGAGGCGAGGAGATACTTCCAACAGTTAATTAATGCTGTCGATTATTGCCATAGCAGGGGGGTGTTCCACCGTGATTTAAAAGTGAGATCCCCTCCATCTCAGCTGCTTTTATTTTTTGTAAATGGGAAATTTTACTCCGGAATCTGAACCAAAATACTACTTGCAGCCAGAAAACTTATTACTTGATTCATGTGGAAATCTGAAGGTATCTGATTTTGGGCTGAGTGCCCTATCTCAGCAACTCAAGGTAAGGGTTTATTGCTATATGCACTATAAGTTACTACGGATAGTTTCCAAAGCTCACATTCTCTGCATTAACAGATAATCATGTTCCTTTGATGTTTGAAAACTCTCTCCCAGCATATTTTGAAATGTTTTATATTTTGTTGTTCAGGATGATGGATTACTACACACGACTTGTGGGACTCCAAATTATGTTGCGCCAGAGGTAATTTCAGAGAATTGTAAAAACTGGACTCGCCAATAGCTTTGTTTACTCCCTCCATCCCAAAATAAGTGACGTGGGTTTGTCTAGATTTGCATGTATCTACAAATCTAGACAAACCCACGTCACTTATTTTGGGACAGAGCGAGTACATAGTTTTACCAGGAACTACTAGTAACAATTTTTAACTACTGTAACTGTTTTGCAACAGGTACTCGAAGATCAAGGCTATGATGGTGCGATGGCTGATTTGTGGTCATGTGGAGTTATTCTGTTCGTTCTGCTAGCAGGGTATTTGCCTTTTGAGGACTCTAATCTTATGGCCTTGTATAAGAAAGTGAGCATTGTACTTCCTTTAAACACTATTACGGTTGCTTGGTCATGCTTATTTGATTTTTTTTCTCTGTACTTCCTGGCAGATATCAAATGCAGAATTTACGTTTCCACCTTGGACGTCTTTCCCTGCCAAGAGGTTGTTAACAAGAATCCTTGATCCAAATCCGATGACGGTATGCTAGAACACAAGACCTGGTTGAATCAATACTTAAATACGAAAATGTCCTGAGATAATTATGCAAATGGATCCCTAGTACTCACACAGTGCATCCTCTAGTAGCTTATAGATCATCTAAAAAATAGTACTGTACATCACATGATGCCAGTTCCATTCTTGAGCCTTTCAATATTCCCACTATTTATATGCTTACTAATAAGCACACATAGACATGGTGTGCACCCAGGGAGTAATTATCCCATCTTGCTCCATTATATCAAGCTAATGTCTTGAGAAACTGTTGCAGAGAATAACAGTTCAAGAAATGCTAGAGGATGAGTGGTTCAAGAAAGGTTACAAGCGCGCAGAGTTTGATGAGAAGTATGACACAACATTGGATGATGTGGATGCCGTCTTCAACGATTCAGAAGTAAGTCCATGGTCATATGCAAATTCTTGCATTTCTCTTTCTACCTCATGGGTTCCGTTTCACTAACCAGTTTGATGCCTGTGGGTTGACTTCCTCCAGGAGCACCACGTGACAGAAAAGAAAGAAGAAGAACCGGTTGCTTTAAATGCATTTGAACTGATTTCAATGTCAAAAGGCCTCAATCTTGGAAATTTATTCGACTCTGAGATGGTACGAGAACATCCCAACAGGAACCTAAAACTTTGAAGATTGTGATGTACAATAACTTAACTCGTCAGGGGTTTCTAGGTTCTACTAATATAGCCTAAATCATGACAGAATTATGCACTAGATTTTATTCAAAATCAGCTCTAATTCGATATCTCTACTAGGAATCATAAAAGCTTGTAGTTTTATAAGCCTATGTAATTAAAATATCTCTGGAACATTTTTGTAACTCGCGACTTTATGCTCATGTTCTGTTATGACTTTATAATTTTGAAACTTCATTTTACTCTAAGCATCAAATACTGCATCGACAGGAATTTAAAAGAGAAACAAGGTTTACATCAAAAAGCTCGCCAAGAGAAATTGTACGAAAGATTGAGGAAGCTGCAAAGCCTCTAGGATTCGATATTCAGAAGAAAAATTACAAGGTCTGCCCATGCAAAGCTTGATTTAATAACATTTTGCATGAGTATTTTTTTTCTTACAAAATGTTTTCTCTAGATAATATATATGAGCTTTAAATGAGTATGTTTTTTCTCTAAGGTTAAAATCATTTTTATTGTTTGACCAGCTGAGACTAGAAAAGGTAAAAGCTGGAAGGAAGGGGAACCTCAATGTTGCTACCGAGGTAATAAGAAAATGCTGAACTGAAATCTACATTCAGTTATCTTCTTCAGTCTAACTTTATTTGTGCATTATCATTCAGATACTACGAGTTGGACCTTCTCTTCATATGGTTGAAGTTCGCAAAGCAAAAGGCGACACCCTAGAATTTCACAAGGTAAATATCATCTTGTGAATTACAAACCTGATATTCAACGGAGAGGTGCACCAAATTCTTAGTTTATGCTTTTCTCCAATCTCAGTAATCTGGACTTACCAAGTTACTATAATTGTAAATTAAGTTTGACATCTCACCTTTCCTTGATTTCTATATACTGAGATTGCATAAGTCTTTGCTATTGTGGTGCAGTTCTACAAGAACCTTTCAAACACCTTGAAGGATGTTGTCTGGAAATCCGACGATATCCAGGTCCAACCTTCCTAGCAGAAACTTCATGCAAGGAGGGATGGGTAAACTATTAGCATCCCATTCTTCCGAGTTGATCAATTTTCAGGACCTGGATCAAAGAACATTGTTCATTGCATTTTGTAATGGCCCTTGTTGTCAGGTGTGCTTGTCCTCCACTATTGTTGTATATGCTGTATTTTGAGAGACTTTTTGGCACAGATTAAATGAAGCACATTCAGTAGGTTTTGCTGTTACATTTGGTATGTCAGCTTTCGCAATCCTCCGTGTACCTAGCCACTTTGGAACCAGGAATTCGCAAAATGGTAGCCAAAAAATGGTGTTACCGTTTGTGAACTCACATTGGTCATCATTGTGGAGTAATTTCTTGTTTTGTCTTGTATCCTTGTTACACAGTTTTATCGGCTGTAAATGAGAATTGAAATCGCTGAATTTTCAGAGGATGGTACATGAGGGTATGCAGCTTCTGTCACACTGTTTCTCGTCGTCCTTGTCCTTGTCCTTGTCCTTGTCCTTGCCTTTGTCCTTGTCCTTGTCCTTGTCCTGTTCTTCCGGTTGATCGGCTTCCCCGACGGTCTTCTCTTCCTCCACCATCTCGCGGCTGTTTCGCTGCGACTTCCGCCGTCTGCCATTTACACAGGAGTAACATACTGTCATGGGTACAATCGAATTGACTATGAAGACCGGTTAAAGCAAGCTAAGTTCATGGGGCCGTACCGTCGCTTAACACTCCGGCCGATCTCCATGATCCTGAAGGCGAGAAGGTAACGGCCGACGCGGAATCCATTTTTGAAGAACGTCGGCACCGACCTTTTGGAATCCGTCGGTTCGAGCCTGCAGAGATCTATCGGTTAGCTTTATAATTAATAAATCAAGAAGATTGCGTAGGGATATGCAATGCGTAGAAAACTGGTACTGACTTGGCCATCATGACCTTGACGAACTCGGAGTAGTTGATCTGGCCATCCCCGTCGGTGTCCGCCTCGCGGAGCATCTCGGCGAGCTCTTCCTCGGTGAGGCGCTCGCCGAGCTCGACCATGACGTTCCGGAACTCGTTGAGCGAGATGAAGCCGTTACTGTCCTGGTCGAAGACCTGGAAGGCCTCCCGGAGCTCGTCCTCGACGCCGGTGTCGCGCATCTTGCGTTCGAGGAGGGAAATGAACTCCGTGAAGTCGAGGGCGCCGTTGCCGTCCGTGTCCACCTCCGCGATCATCTGGTGCAGCTCAGCCTCCGATGGGCGCTGCCCCAGCGAACGCATGACCGTCCCGAGCTCCTTGCTCGTGATCGTCCCTGTAGCCGTAGGTTTTCGCGCGCGAAATCGAACCCAATCGAATCGAAACCGAATTGAATTCAATTGAATTAAGCGCGCCAACGAGATGAGATCAAATCGCAATCGATGCAAGAAAAGGTTGGGGTTGATCAATACCGTCGCCATCCTTGTCGAAGAGGCTGAACGCCGCCCGGAACTCCTCGATCTGCTCCTTGGACAGCTCATCCATTCATTCAGCTTAATTCTGAATTTATTTTATGGACGACAAGGAGACGGATGAAATCGTTGGGCGCTTTGCCGCCAAATCCCCCACCTCGTAATCCGTGCGCTGTTCTTCCTTCTGGCGTCGGCCACAAATAGCAGAGAGGTTCCTCCGCGGAGATGACTTTGATCCAAAGGCTGCCATGACACAAAGTTTCCCGGTGCGTGTATCCAAGTCTAGCTGTGTGCTCCGTTTTAAAGACAGGATATAAATGTTCCAACTAAATGAACACCCTATTTTTACGGGAGATATCTGAACTTTGCAATAAAAAAAACCGTGTGCATCAATTGATACAGAGGCCGGGGTCTACTCCATTTTGAAGAAAAAACTAAATGAACACCCTCATTTGTAAACATACATTACATTTAAACATACTAGCATATCATGTACTTCCTACACATGCCACTCTAGACATATCTCCGACGTCTAATTCAGGACACATGGGATACATGTTTTTTCTCGGAGGGAGGGGAAGGGGAGCGCAAGAGTAATTTTTTCCCCTTCTCATCGAACATTGCCAAGAGACGATATGATCCGAAGCACATGCCTGACATGAGACCAAACCCACATCAACTCCGAAAGCACCATCGCAAGATCTTGTTGATGGGACCACAACAAATCTCATGAACCTAGGTGAATGCATCATTGTCGATGACTCTAACCACAACCAGGACGGATTGAGGATGTTAGGTCAAAAACCACAGCAGCCACACCAGATCAAGTATGAACAGCATCTAGAACACCTGATCATCATAATAAGAGTATTAGATTAGAACTTTATGAGGTGCTAGAGTCGAGGAAGACGCCATTGCTGCCCGGTTGATGCAGGCTTGTGCTGTAGTTGAGGAAGACAACACAGGGAAGGTACGGATACCATTTGGCCTCCAGCGGCACTGCCCTGGCACCGGCGGGGTGTAGGCTGGCCTTCCCGTCGTTGCTACATCGCCCTAGATCGGTAGGGTTTGGGGATATCGGGGAGTAGGGAAAGAAGATCGTGGACTAGCACAACCAGATCGCTGCCAGACTCCCCTTCTTTATATGGCGCAGGCGACATGGGACCTAGAGCCATTGTTTGGTCCAGGTGTCCCCGATCAGGGCGCGTAAGTGAGCGTACAAGACCACCATCTCGTTGGTTTTGGTGGGCCTCTCTTTGACTTAACGTTATTCTTATCTTTATCCCTTTATTTGACTCTTGTCTTTTCCTGTTAAACATGACGGGTCAATACCAACATTCTCCCCCTTGACCGTTAGGTTTAACTTCATTTTCCCATTCTCCATAGGAATAATACACCAAAGTGAGGCATTGCAACAACCAATGAAATGTTGTTGAACTTCAACACCTATGGCATACCAGCCTATTTCAAAATGGATAACATTTTACTTGATGGGAGTGGTTCTTTGTAATGGTCCCTTTATTCCAGAATCATAAGGATTCCAGTAGTCCCATGCCGGCAACATGCTCATAAAAAATACTGGGTGGTAATCCTTTCATTAGCGGATCCGCAAGCATACAAGTAGTACTAATATGTTTAACATCAATAGGATGATCCTAGATTCTATCTTTCACAACATGATACTTTATGTCAATGTGCTTGGCAGTAGCATTTGACTTGTTGTTACTCGTATAGAAAACTGCGGGTTCATTACCGCAGTACAACACAAGTGGTTTAGAAATGCTGTCAACCACTTTAAGCCCGGGAATGAAATTGTTTAGCCATACAGCCTGCCCGCTGGCCTCATAACATGCTATAAATTTTTCTTGCATCATAGATGAGGCAGCTATCGTTTGCTTGGATCTTTTTCCACGATATGGCTCCTCCGGCAAGTGTAAACACATAACCTGACGTGGATTTCTTACTGTCCACACAACCGGCATAATCAACATCTGAATAGCCAATGACTTCTAGGCTATCAGACCTTCTATATGTAAGCATGTAGTCTTTAGTGCCTTGCATATAACGCAAGACTTTCTTTGCGGCCTTCCAGTGGTCTATTACAGGATTCGATTGGAATCTGCCAAGCATTCCCGTTATAAAATCCAAGTCAGGGCGAGTACAAACTTGTGCATACATGATGCTTCCGACAGCTGAAGCATAAGGAACCGACTTCATCTGATCAGTTTCAATTTGGTTCCTTGAACATTGAAATGTCCCAAACTTATCGTCCTTGACTATTGGAGCAGGTGAGGCCGAGCAAGAGTTTAGAGGGCCGAGGGGTGGAGGTAGCCGGCGGCTAGGGATTAGCTAGACGGTGGTTTTTTAGAGGAGATCTAGGGGGCTGCAACTAGAGAGGGGGGCGGCTGCCGACCTAGGGTTTTCAAGTGGGGAGCAAGGGGGCGCTGAAAGGGCATGTATGCCCCCATGTGTGGTTTTGGTAATTAATGACAATCTCTTTGGACTAATGTGTAAATTGAGTTTCACTTGTAGGTTTGTCCATTGGCATATCTTGGGCCATGTGTTGGTCTCAAGGTTGAAAGATGAAGAAATGTCCAAGGGCTTTGTGCCATTGGAATCATGAAGAAATAAGGAGCTTTAAGGTTGATCAAGACAAGTGCAAAGAGTTGCATTAAGATGGATTAACCTCAAGAAGGGATGAAGAAGGGCAAGCTCAAGATGCGCCATCTCTAGAAGAACAAGACGGTCTACATCTAGTTCAAGTGGAATGCTCAAGGCAAAGGTATGATCTTGATAGGGCTTCTCTTTTGCCGGTCTTGTGTTGTTAGTTGGGAGACCGGGTTTAGGATAGATAGCCGTACTATCAAGAGGGGCTCTCAAGCGGGTGTCTCGATCGCATAGTTCATAGAGAGCTCAAACCTTTGCATTCATAGCATCATATTTCTTGGTTATTATTTGGTTCTTATCCATAAGAGGATCTAGATCTTGTGGTCATCATCATAACAAGCTCTAGTTCATCAAATAAGGATTTCACTTGCATATCTTATTGCGGTTTCTGATCTTGTGAGTTTTCCGGCTCCACACCTTGGGAGATACATCACATATATATTCATGGCTTTTTCTCCCTAGGTGATACCCATTATTTTGATTCGTTTCGTCTTTATCTTTCCAACAAAATTGGTTTCATCTCGTTTGGAGTTCGGACGCGAAAGTTATTGCAGTTTTGGTTTCTGGAATATCCCTGACCAGAAGTTACGGCTACTCATCAGAAGTTCCGCTAGGGTATTTTGCCGCCGGAAGTTCTAGTGGAAGTTCCGGTTCTTATTCCGCTCACGATCAGTAAACTTCTATTTTGGAAGTGCCTATTTGATGGAACTTCAGTCGGAATTTCCATCGGTAGTTCCGCTCCCACCGGAAGTTCCGGCCAGGGACCAGAAGTTCCGCTCGGGCCTAGTTGCCGCCGGAAGTTCTGGTTGAATATCCGGCTCTCGTTCCACTCATGTTCAGTAACCTCTCTGTTTTGTTTGATCTATTTGACGGAATTTCAGTTGGAACTTCCACCAGAAGTTACGCTCCCACCGGAAGTTCTGGTGGACCAGCGGAAGTTCCGACCATGCTCGCGTTTTCAGTCTCTCGCATCGCAGTTTTCTGACCGTTGGCTATGTGCCACCAGAACTTCCGGCCTCCCACCGGAAGTTTTGGCCAGGGTCGCGTTTGCCCACAATGGGCAGATCTGGGAGCCCTTTAAAAGGGGATCCTCTTCCCCTTCGTGGGTACTAGCTCTTTTCTTGGTTCTTGGCTTTGTCTCTCTCCTCCATTGTTGACCTTGAAGAGCTTGTTCCTCTTCCTTTCCCCTCCTATGATTCTTGCATCTTTTGGGGGGATTTGAGAGAGGAGATCTAGATCTACAATCCCCCTAAGCTAAATCCCTTCTTTGTGAAGGAATCATTGGGATATAGATCTTGGAGAGTTTTTGTGTTCTCCTCTTGTGTTCTTCCTCCCTTATTCCCCCAATAGATCTTGTAGCTTTGTTGGAATTTGGGAGTGAAGGACTTGCCCTTGCATTTGTTGCATAGGTTTGAGTTCTCCTCGGAGATTCGGCGAGTACAAGCTTGTGGGATTGTTACTCTTGGGTTCTTGGAACCCTAGATGGTTGTGTGGTTGGGTTGTTGACCTTTTGTGGTCTTGTAGCTTTTTGTGTCTTTGTTGGCCTTTTGTGGCGTTGTAGCCTTTTGTGGCTTTGTTGTTGGGAGCCTCCAATTGAGTTATGGAGATAGCCCCAATCTTGTATGGGTTCGGTGACCGCCCTCAAGCGTCCCATAGTGGAGCAAGTGCCCGCCTTTTGTGGTGCGCACTCAGGAGAATAGGGTGAGCCTTTTGTGGCGTCGATGAGTTGTGTGCTTCCGCATCCAGGGTGAGGCCTTGTGTGGTGTTGGGTGAGCATCGATCCGCCACACCTCGAGGTGAGCCATTTGTGGCGTTCGGAGAGCATTGCACCCTCGCACCTCTCCAATGGAGACGTAGCTTATTTGGAAGTGAACTTCGGGAAAAAAATCTTCGTCTCCGTGTCCATCGATTATCTCTCAACCGAGCCCTTTACTTATGCACTTTACATTGTGATAACCATCGTGCTTGAAGTATTTATATCTTGCTATCACCTTGTTGCTTGTATTGCTTAGCATAGGTTGTTGGTGCACTTAGATGAACCTAGTGGCTAGGTTTTGTGCTCAATAAATTAAACGTTAGTTTTATTCCGCATTTACTTGAGCCTAAACCATAATAATTTTAAAAGCCTATTCAGCCCTCCTCTAGGCGACGCCCATTGCACTTTCAGGCGCCCCTCCTCTCTATTTATGAGAGGGAGCGGAGTCCTCCCCCCAACTCCTCCTTGTGGCCGGCGGCAAGGGAAGGAGGGAATCCTTCCCTAAGTGGGATTCCCTTCCTCCCTCCACTAGGCAACTATGTTGGGATTTGACTTTTTCAAATTGGCGTTTGACTTTCAAACTAGAGTTTGATTTCTCTCTTCCATTGCCCAGCCAAGTGACCTAGGACATGATGCAACCATTCCACTTTGGTATGACACATCCATGTACCCTTCTCACTCCGGATCGGTGGACCTTCTAGACCCTTCTAGAACATTCTGATGAAAACATCGAAACCATTCCTAAACTCCGGAATTGGACTTTCCTTATATGAATCTTATTCTTTGGACCATTCCGGATCTCCTCATGATATCCCGGATCCTATCCGAGACTCCGAACAACATTCAGTCTCTTACTCATATTCCATATCTACTAAACAACATCGAATCCTTAAGTGTGTCTCCCTACGGTTCGTGATATATGCAGACATGATCGAGACTCTTCTCCGATCAATAACCAATATAGGAATCTAGAAATTCATATGGCTCCCACATATTTCTATGATTACTTCATGATCGAATGTACCATTACATACGATACCAATTTCCTTTGTCTCGCGATACTTTACTTATCTGAGGTTTGATCGTCGGTATCTCTACATACCTAGTTCAACCTCGTTATTGATAAGTACTCTTTACTTGTTCTTGTGATATGTGATCCCTTGTGAGACAATCACATGCTTGCAAGCCAATTGGATGAAATTCCACCGAGAGGACCCAGAGTATATCTATCCGTCATATGGATGGACAAATCCCACTCTTGATCCATGTGCATCAACACATACTTTTCGAATACTCAATGCCACCTTTATAACCACCCAGTTATGAAGTGGTGTTTGATGTCATCAAAGCATCCATCTGGTGATGGTGATTAACATGATCTAATGGTCGAAGGATTTAGGTTACTATGTATTTGAAAGCTTATAGCAAGTGAACTATTTAAATGACTTGATCTTATGCTACGCTTAACTATAGGAGTATGTCCATCACATCATTCTCCTAATGATATGACCTTGTTGTTAATAACATTTCAATGTTCATGATCAAAAAACCATGATCATATATTAACCAACAAGCTAGTTTAACAAGAGGCTTTACTAGGGACTCTTACATGTTTACAAATCACACAAGTATTAATGTTTCCGGTTAATACAATTATAGCATGGGATGTAAACATTTATCATAAACATAAAGATATGATAATAACCACTTTATTATTGCCTCTTGGGCATATCTCCAACAGTCTTATCACTGCAAGCCAACAATATGTCATCCACATACATGACTAATATTGTGAACCTACTGCCCTTAAACTTGACATAAATGCAGTTGTCCACAACATTTTCCATAAAACCAAAAGTTCTAATGATCTTGTCGAACTTAAGATACCACTATCTCGAAGCTTGCTTCAAGCCATAGATGGATTTCTTTAGGCTACACGCCAAATGTTCACTTGCTTCCACGACAAAACCTTTCGGCTGAGTCATGCAAACATCTTCTTTCAGTTCTCCATTTAGGAAAGTTGTTTTAACATCCATTTGGTGTAATTCTAGGTCGAAATGAGCTACTAGAGCCATGGCGATCCTAAGAGAATCTTTATATGACACAGGAGAAAAGGTCTCATTGTAATCAATTCCTTCTCTCCGTGTGAACCCTTTTGCCACAAGTCTCGCCTTGAACCTTTCGACATTCCCTTTGGAGTCATACTTGGTTTTGTAGACCCATTTGCAGCCTACTCTTTTAGCTCCATTGGGAACTTCTACTAAGTCCCAAACATCATTTGAGGCCATAGACTTCAACTCATCTTCCATGGCAACCTACCACTTAGATGAATATGTACTTTTAATGGCTTCTTTGTATGAGGTTGGATCCTCCACCTTTCCTATATCATTTACATCCTCACTCATGTAAGTGACATAATCATCTGGGATGGCTTTCTTCTTTTCTCGCAGTGATCTTCTCATAGGAGGTGGTGGAGGGGCATCATTATTTTATGGATCATTTTTTTCATCTGACTAGTGAGTCTCTTCATTATCATTTTCATTAGTTTCAGTATCACCATTAGGTGGAGGGCCTAGATTATTAGGTTCAGAAATTTGATAAGTTACTCTACTTGGTATTGGCAGAACAATCTCTTGGATAGTCGAGCATGGGACACATACCCTCTTCTCCTCAAGATCGATCTTTCTTATTTCCGTTACTTCATTATCTTCAAAAAATACCACTTGTCGGATCTCCACATACTTAGTGGTGTGACCCGGACAATACAAACGATATCCCTTTCCTCTATGAGAGTATCCAATGAAGAAACAACTAACTGTTTTTGGGTCTAGCTTCTTTAGTTGTGGATTGGCTAAGCATGCTTCACACCATATCCATGAGTGTGCGATTTCTATGCTCAGCTACACCATTTTGCTGAGGTTCCCCAGGCATTGAGTAGTGGGAAAAAATTCCATGTTATGCTAGGAACATAGCAAATGGTCCTGGAATTTGCCCATAAGGAGCATGCCTTCCATAATACTCCCCCCACGATCCGATCGTACAACTTTAATTTTTTGCATTTAGTTGGTTCTCAACTTAGGCTTTGAACACTTTGAATTTGTCCAAATCTTCCGATCGATCACGTATGGGGTAAATATACCCATACCAGGAGTAATCGTCTGTAAATGTGATGAATGAATCAAAACCATCTATAGACTTAACATTCAGGGGTCCACATATGTCAGTGTGAATAAGTTGGAGAACCCTTGTGTCTCTTATGGCTCCTTTCTTAATCATTTTCGCATATTTTCCTTTGATGCAATCTACACAATTGTCTGGATCTGAAAAGTCTAATGGAAGGAGTACAACATTTTTAATAAGTGTTTCCATTCCCCCCCCCCTTGAAATGTGGCCTAAACGACGGTGCCACAATTTCGATGAAGTCTGGTACCCTTCCATTTCTTGTCATTATTGGAAACATTACTCACATGCATCACATAATCATTGCGAGATAACATATATAGTTTGCCTCGTCTGACACCAAGGCCAACATCCTTATTACAATATTTTAAAATAAATTGTTTGTGACCAAACAAACATTCATACATCTCATCATCTAAACAAGAGACAGAACTCAAATTCCTACTCAAAGTAGGTACATAAAGAACATTATTTAATTGAAGACTAAAGCCGGTGTTGAGCTCCAAGATGAGTAACCCTATTGCTTCAACATCGACTCCAACTCCATTTTCTACTTTAAGCTTTCTTGAACCTCTTATTGTAGTTTGGATCATATTTAATCCCTCTTATCATCATCCACTTGAAGTATTCTGAATAGTTCTTCCTGTAATTGTCGGGGTTCATAGCATGGAAAACAAAAAATTTCTACCGCATACAAACAAACAAGCCAAGATCTATCTACTAGATTGTAGCAACGAATCGATAGAATAACTCACCCTCGAAGATTCCAAAGTGTTTAACGAGAGAATATTCTCGTGGGTGATGTAGTCGTACTCTTGCCGATCTCAAGATCATGTAGGCGATCCTTCCGGCGCCGCGTTCCGGCAGCACTCCCGCAGTCGGTCACACGTTCGGTACTCGATGAATACCTTCCTCTCCCTTGTTCCAGTAGGCAGTAGAGGTTGTAGCACTCTCCTCGCGATTCCGGCAGCATGACGGCGTGGCACCGGAAGTAGAGGGGAGATCTCGCAGGGCTTCGCCTTAAGCCGGAGCGAGTATGGTGGACTATGAGAGAGGCCTTGGTGATCTAGGGTTTAGAGGCACCAAGGGGCGGAGCTAGGCCGGCGGCTAGGGCTTGGAGAAGCCCCAACTCGGTAGCTTGGAAGGAAACCCTAGGGCGGCGGCGGCTGCACGAGGGCCAGCGGCTAGGGTTAGGGTTTTGGTTTGGCAAGGTGTGTGTCTAGAGGGGCACCCTTGCCCCTCCTTTTATAGGTGGGAGGGCGTGGCCAAAGGGAAGGGAGTCCTCCCCCAAGTCGACCTCCTTGGCCGGCGGTGGAGGGAGGAGGACTTCCTCCCCAAGTAGGTTTCCTACTCTCCCTCCACCAAGCAAAATAGCCGTTTGACTTTTCAAATTGGCGTTTGACTTTTCAAACTAGGATTTGATTTATACCTTTATTTTGCTCAGCGATGACACCTAGTACATGATGCAACCATTCCACATTGTTATGACACATTCATGTACCCTTCCCCTCCGGAGTGCCGGACCTTCTGGACCCTTCTAGAACATTCCCGATGAAAACACCGGAATCATTCTCCAACCCCGAAACAGGACTTTCCTTATATGAATCGTATTCTCCGGACCATTCCGGATCTCCTTGTGATATCCCGGATCCCATCCGAGACTCCGAACAACATTCGGTCTCTTACTCATCATTCCATAACTACTCAACAACATCGAATCCTTAAGTGTGTCTCCCTACGGTTCGTGAATTATGCGGACATGATCGAGACACTTCTCCGAACAATAACCAATAGAGGAATATGGAAATTCATATGGCTCCCACATATTTCTACGATTACTTTGCGATCGAATGAACCACTTACATACGATACCAATTTCCCTTTGTCTCACGATAATTTACTTATCCGAGGTTTTGATCGTCGGTATCTCCGCATACCTAGTTCAACCTTGTTACCGATAAGTACTCTTTTCTCGTTTCGTGATATGTGATCCCTTGTGAGCCAGTCACATGCTTGCAAGCTAATTGGATGACATTCCATCGAGAGGGCCCAGAGTATATCTATCCGTCATATGGATGGACAAATCCCACTCTTGATCCATGTGTCTCAACCCATACTTTTCGAACACTTAATGCCACCTTTATAGCCACCCAGTTACGGTGTGGTGTTTGATGTCATCAAAGCATCCTTCCGGTGATGGTGATAAGCATGATCTCATGGTCAAAGGAATTAGGTTACTATGTATCGGAAAGCATATAGAAATTGAACTATTAAAATGACTTGATCTTTATGCTACGCTTATCTATAGGAGTATGTCCATCATATCATTCTCCTAACGATATGATCTTGTTGTTAATAACATCTCAATGTTCATGATAGGGAAACCACAATCATTTATTAACCAACAAGCTAGTATTATGAAGAGGCTTTACTAGGGACTCTAATTTAGTTTACAAATCACACAAGTATTAATGTTTCCTGGTCAATACTATTATAGCATGAATGTAAACATTTATCATAAACACAAAGATATAATAATAACTATATTTATTATTGCCTCTAGGGCATATCTCCAACAGTCTCCCACTTGCACTAGAGTCAACTAATCTAGATTACATGGTAATATACTGAACACCCATGGCAGTTTGGTGTTGGTCATGTTTTTCCCTCGGGAGAGGTTTAGTCAACGAATCCGCCACATTTAGATCTGTGTGTACTTTGCAAATCTTTATGTCACCATCTTGGACATGTTCTCGAATAGCGTGAAATCGTAGCTTGATGTGCTTCAGCTTCTTGTGTGACCTTGGTTCTTGCGCATTGGCTATGGCGCCCATGTTATCACAGTAGATAGACATTGGGTCCAGCGCACTTGGAACCACACCGAGCTCTGTAATGAACTCCTTCATCCATATCGCTTCTTGTGAAGCCTCCGAAGAAGCTATGTATTCCGATTCAGTTGAAGATCTCGCCACAACGCTTTGCTTTGCACTCCACCAGCTAACTGCTGCACCATTCAAAGTAAATACGTATCCAGATTGTGATTTAGAATCATCCGGATCAGTGTTCCAACTAGCATCGGTGTAGCCATTAACAACGAGCTGTTCATCACCTCCATAAGAAAGAACCATATCCTTAGTTCTTCTCAAGTACTTAAGGATGTTTTTGACCGCTGTCCAATGATCCACTCTTGGATCACTTTGATATCTGCTAGTTAAACTAACAACATTTGCAATGTCGGGTCTAGTACATAGCATGGCATACATTAGAGATCCTATGGCTGAGGCATAGGGAGTCTTACTCATCCTTTCTCTATCTTCTGCCGTTGCTGGACTTTGAGTTTTACTCAACATCGTATTGGGCAACATGGGCAAGAACCCTTTCTTGCTATCTTCCATTCCAAACCTCTTTAGAACTTTGTCCAAATATGTACTTTGTGACAATGATATTAGGCGTCTCGATCTATCTCTATAAATCTTTATGCCTAATATGTAAGCTGCTTCGCCAAGATCTTTCATTGAAAAACTATTATTCAAATATTCCTTGACACTATTAAGAAGGTCTACATCATTCCCAATCAACAATATGTCATCTACATATAGTATTAAGAACGCTATAGAGCTCCCACTCACTTTCTTGTAAATACAAGCTTCTCCATAAGTTTGTATAAAACCAAAACTTTTGATTACCTTATCAAAACGTTGATTCCAACTTCGGAATGCTTGCTTCAATCCATATATGGACCGTTGAAGTTTGCATACCTTGTTAGCATCTTTAGGATCGACAAAACCTTTGGGTTGCATCATATACAACTCTTCATCAATGTCTCCATTGAGGAACGTTGTTTTGACATCCATCTGCCATATCTCATAATCGTAATATGCAGCGATTGCTAACAAAATCCTCATAGACTTTAGCTTCGCTACTGGTGAGAAAGTCTCATCATAGTCAACTCCTTGAATTTGTCTAAACCCTTTTGCGGCAAGTCGATCTTTATAGACAGTAACATTACCATCAGCATCTGTTTTCTTCTTGAAAATCCATTTGTTCTCGACAGCCTTTCGGCCATCTGGTAAGTCCACCAAAGTCCATACTTGGTTTTCGTACATGGATCCAATCTCGGATTTCATGGCATCTTGCCATTTATTGGAATCTGGGCTCATCATCGCTTCCTCATATGTCGCAGGGTCATCAGTGTTGTCCACCAACATGACACTCATAACGGGATCATACCAATCAGGAGTGGTACGAGTTCTCGTTGACCTGCGAGGCTCTGTAGCAACTTCAACCTAAGTTTCATGATCATCATCATTAGCTTCCTCTCTTATTGGTGCAGGCACCACAGGAACTTCTTCCGGTGCTGCGCTACTAGCAAGTTCGAGAGAAGGTTCAACAACCTCGTCGAGTTCTACTTTCCTTCGAGTTACTTCTTTCAAGAGAAATTCTTTCTCTAGAAAGGATCCATTCTTGGCAACGAAGACTTTGCCCTCGGATATATGATAGAAGGTATACCCAATAGTTTCCTTCGGGTATCCTATGAAGACGCATTTTTCTGCTTTGTGTTCAAGCTTGTCCGGTTGTAACTTCTTTACATAGGCTTCGCAACCCCAAACTTTAAGGAACGACAATTTAGGTTTCTTCCCAAACCATAATTCATACGGTGTCGTTTCAACGGATTTAGATGGTGCCCTATTTAAAGTGAATGCGTCTGTTTCTAATGCATAACCCCAAAATGATAGCGGTAAATCTGTAAGTGACATCATAGAACGAACCATATCTAAGAGAGTTCAATTACGACGTTCGAACACACTATTACGCTGTGGTGTTCCCGGCGGTGTCAATTGTGAAAGTATTCCACATTTCTTCAAATGCTCGCCAAACTCGTAACTTATATATTCACCTCCATGATCAGAACGTAGAAATGTAATCTTCTTGCTACGTTGATTCTCTACCTCACTTTGAAATTCCTTAAACTTCTCGAAAGTTTTGGACTTATGTTTCATGAAATAGATATACCCATATCTACTCAAGTCATCTGTGAAGGTAAGAACATAACGATAACCACCGCACGATGCTATTCTCACTGGACCACACACAACGGTATGTATGATTTCCAATAAGTCCGTAGCTTGCTCCATCAAACCAGAAAATGGAGTCTTAGTCATTTTACCCATCAGGCATGCTTCGCATCTTTCAAGTGATTCGAAATAAAGTGATTCAAGAAGGCCATCGGAATGGAGTTTCTTCATACGCTTCACTCCAATGTGACCAAGACGACAGTGCCACATATAGGTCGAGTTATCGCTCAATTTCAAACGTTTAGCTTCAATGTTATTAATATGTGTATTTCCACTATCGAGATTCAATAAGAATAGACCATCTATCAAAGGTGCATGTGCATAAAACATATTACTCATATAAATCGAACAACCATTATTCTCGGACTTAAACAAGTAACCGTCTCGCAATAAACAAGATCCCGATATAATGTTTATGCTTAACGCAGGCACCAAATAACAATTATTTAAGTATAAAACTAATCCCGATGGTAGATGAAGAGGTAGCGTGCCGACCGCGATCACATCAACCTTTGATCTGTTTCCAACACACATCGTCACCTCGTTCTTCACTAGCTTCCGTTTATTCTGCAGCACCTGTTTCGAGTTACAAATATGAGCAACCGAACCAGTATCAAATACCCAGGCACTACTACGAGTACTAGTGAGATACACATCAATAACATGTATATCGGATATACCTTTCTTCTTGATGTTGCCGTTCTTCAAATCCGCCAAGTACTTTGGGCAATTCCGCTTCCAGTGACCTTCTCCCTTGCAGTAAAAGCACTCAGTATCAGGCTTAGGTCCAGCCTTGGTCTTCTTCATCGGTGCGGCAACTTTCTTACCACCCTTCTTGAAGTGTCCCTTTTGCTTAGACTTGCCTTTCTTGAATTTGGTGGTCTTATTGACCATCAACACTTGGTGCTCTTTCTTGATCTCCACTTCTGCAGACTTTAACATGGAGAAGAGTTCTGGCAACTGCTTGTTCATGCTTTGCATATTGTAGTTCATCACAAAGTTCTTGCAACTTGGTGGCAGTGATTGGAGGACACGATAAATCCCCAAGGCATTAGGAATCACTATACCCAAGCTTTGGAGTTTGTTTGCGTGCCCAGACATCTTAAGCACATGCTCACTGACGGAGCTGCCCTCTTCCATCTTGAAGTTAAAGAACTTTTCAGAAGCCTCATAACTCTAAACTGCCGCGTGAGTCTCAAATATCAATTTGAGTTCACGGACAATATCATGTGGGTCTGAGTGCTCAAACCTTTTCTGAAGCTCCGATTCCAAACCATACAAGATAGCACACTGAACTGTGGAGTACTAATTCTTCCGAGCGACATAAACATTCTTTACTTCATCGGTAGCATCAGCTGCAGGTGGGTCACCCAACGGTGCATCCAGCACATAGGTCAAATTACCGGCATTGAGGACAATCCTCAAATTGCGGAACCAATCCACGAAGTTGCTTCCATTTTTTTCAACTTTTCTTTCTCTTAGAATGCATTAAAATTGATGGTAGGGGCCGCCATTGATCTACAACATATTTGCAATAGTTTAGACTAAGTTTATGACAAATTGAGTTCTAATTAATAGTTAAATTAATCTAGGTGAACTCCCACTCAAAACAATATCCCTCACATTGTTTTAGTGATCACACGAACCAAATCCACCACATCAAAACCGATCATCACGAGAGTTGATGTAGCTTCAATGGCGAACAATCGACATGTTCATCATATCTACTATATGATTCATGCTTTACCTTTCGGTGATCCGTGTTCCGAGACCATGTCTGTACATGCTAGGCTCGTCAAGATCAAACCTTAGCTTCCGCATGAGCAAATATGGCTTGCTCACGTTGTATACACTTGCAGAATCTAACACACCCGATCATCACATGGTGCTTCGAAACAACAAGCTTTAGCAACGGTGCTTACTTAGGATGAACACTTTAGAACTTGAAATTTATGTGCATGAGGGATCATCTTATAATGTTACCGTCGTTAACTAAGCAATACAAGATGCATAAAGGATTAACATCACATGCAATTCATAATATGTGATATGATATGGCCTTTCTTCTTTGTGCTTCCGATCTCCATCTTCAAGCACGAACATGATCTCTATCATCACCGACATTGCATCAAGGTCAATGACGCCGCTCCATGGTTGTCGTCCACCAGCTTCAACTATTACAACTACTTTGAATAGACACGCGGGTCTTAACAGAAATTAAAGACAACCATATGGCTCCTGCCGGTTGCCAACTTACAATAAGGAACATTGCATACATCAAATATAATCACAATCATGGCCATATCACATCACAGCACAGCCCCGCAAAACAAAGTTAGACTCCTCTAATTTCTTTGCATGTTTTACGTGGTTTGGGGCTTTCAATAAGTGTCGATCTAACTTACGAACAAGAACCACAATGTTGATGTTTGAACTATCAAGTGCCCATTGTAAATTGGATCTATACTATAATGGGAGAGAAGCCACTTATGCAATACAAGTTGCATGTTGAGCGTGGAGCAAGTCACATGAACATGTCATGTAAGGTTAGCCCGGGCCGCTTCATCCCATCATACCGCAAGATGCAAAGTACACAAGAAGCAATTGATAATAAAAGCACCACCGCCGACAATGACCATTGCGTTCTACTCATGCAACAGATCTACATATAGACACGGCTCTGATACCACTGTCGGGGTTCGTAGCATGGAAAACAAAAAAATTCTACCGCATACAAACAAACAAGCCAAGATCTATCTACTAGATTGTAGCAACGAGTCGATAGAATAACTCACCCTCGAAGATTCCAAAGGGTTTAACGAGAGCAGATTCTCGTGGGTGATGTAGTCGTACTCTCGCTGATCTCTAGATGATCCTTCCGGCGCCGCGTTCCGGCAGCGCTCCCGCAGTCGGTCACACGTTCGGTATTCGATGAAGACCTTCCTCTCCCTTGTTCCAGTAGGCAGCGGAGGTTGTAGCACTCTCCTCGTGATTCCGGCAGCACGACGGCGTGGCACCGGAAGTAGAGGGATGATCTCGCAGGGCTTCGCCTTAAGCCGGAGCGAGTATGGTGGACTATGAGAGAGGCCTTGGCGATCTAGGGTTTAGAGGCACCAAGGGGCAGAGCTAGGCCGGTGGATAGGGCTTGGAGAAGCCCCAACTCGGCGGCTTGGGAGGAAACCCTAGGGCGGCGGCGGCTTGGGAGGAAACCCTTCCCCTCCGGAGTGCCGGACCTTCCGGACCCTTCTAGAACATTCCCGATGAAAACACCGAAATCATTCTCCAACCCCGAAACAGGACTTTCCTTATATGAATCTTATTCTCCAGACCATTCCGGATCTCCTCGTGATATCCCGGATCCCATCCGAGACTCCAAACAAGATTCGGTCTCTTACTCATCATTCCATAACTACTCAACAACATTGAATCCTTAAGTGTGTCTCCCTACGGTTCGTGAATTATGCGGACATGATTGAGACACTTCTCTGAACAATAACCAATAGAGGAATCTGGAAATTCATATGGCTCCCACATATTTCTACGATTACTTTGCGATCGAATGAACCACTTACATATGATACCAATTTCCCTTTGTCTCACGATAGTTTACTTATCCGAGTTTTTGATCGCCGGTATCTCCGCATACCTAGTTCAACCTCGTTACCGATAAGTACTCTTTTCTCGTTCCCGTGATATGTGATCCCTTGTGAGCCAGTCACATGCTTGCAAGCTAATTGGATGACATTCCACCGAGAGGGCCCAGAGTATATCTATCTGTCATATGGATGGACAAATCCCACTCTTGATCCATGTGTCTCAACCCATACTTTCCAAACACTCAATGCCACCTTTATAGCCACCCAGTTACAGTGTGGTGTTTGATGTCATCAAAGCATCCTTCCGGTGATGGTGATAAGCATGATCTCATGGTCGAAGGAATTAGGTTACTATGTATCAGAAAGCATATAGCGATTGAACTATTAAAATGACTTGATCTTTATGCCACGCTTATCTATAGGAGTATGTCCATCATATCATTCTCCTAACGATATGATCTTGTTGTTAATAACATCTCAATGTTCATGATAGGGAAACCATAATCATTTATTAACCAACAAGCTAGTATTATGAAGAGGCTTTACTAGGGACTCTAATTTAGTTTACAAATCACACAAGTATTAATGTTTCCTGGTCAATACTATTATAGCATGAATGTAAACATTTATCATAAACACAAAGATATAATAATAACTATATTTATTATTGCCTCTAGGGCATATCTCCAACAGTAATAACCTCCTTTCTTTCAATGGAAGCATGATAAATTGCAAACGTATCTATATTTTTTATGCTCCATGCTTGTTTTGCACCAACTATCTTATGTTTTGTCCACACTTTGTGGCATTTTTATGAATTTTCTGGAACTAACATATTAACAAGTGCCACAGAGCTAGTTTCCTGTTTTCTGCTATTTTTGGTTTCAGAAAAACTAGTAAAGAAATATTTTCGGAATTGGATGAAACAAAAGCCGAAGTTCCTATTTTTTCCGACACAACACGGAGCCCGAAGGACAAGGGGAGTCGCACCCCAGGGCGGCCATACCTGGGCCAGGCATGGCTAGGGGGGCGCGCCGCCCTAGGATGTGGGCCCCCTGGTGCTCCACCGACCTTGCCCCTTCGCCTATATAAACTCCCCGAGATGAAAACCCTAGGGGAGAGGAGATCAGAATTCCACGAAAAAGTCTATAGCCGCCGCCACCATCGTCCCTAGATCGGGAGGGATCTGAATCTCTTCCCGGTACCCTGTCGGAGAGGGGAGATCATCTCGGAGGCCTTCTTCATCACCATGCTAGCCTCCAGAGTGATGTGTGAGTAGTTCATCCTTGGACTACGGGTCCATAGCAGTAGCTAGATGGTTTTTATCCTATTTTGTGCCATCATGTTTAGATCTTGTGAGCTGACTATCATGATCAAGATCATCTTATTGTAATGCTAAATGTTGTGTTTGCGGGGATCTGATGGATATTGAGTATTATGTTAGATTGATTATTGTTCTATCATGTCTATGTTATTTGTGATATTGCATGCTCTCCATTGCTAGTAGTTACTCTTTCCAAGTATGTGCTTGTGACTCCAAGAGGGAGTATTTATGCTCGGTAGTAGGTTCATGCCTCTGGTAATCTGGGGGAGTGGCAGAAACTTCTAAGATTTTCGATGTGCTGTTGCTACTAGGGAGAAAACAAGAATCCTTTGTCCAAGGGCAATTGTATTGTTTACATTACACACTTTGCTTAATGCAATTATCTGTTGCTTGCAACTTAATACCCGAGGGTTGTTCGGATGATATCCCAGAGGTGGATTATTAGTCATGGATGCAGTTGGATTACGGTCTATGTATCATGTTGTAATTCCCAAATGAATCTCATAGTGATCATCATGTCATGTACATGCATTGTTATGCATTCTCTATTAGTCAATTGCCCCACTGTAATTTGTTCAACCATCATGCTATTTATCTTATGGAGAAAACACCTCTAGTGAACTGTGGACCCTGGTCCATTCCTTCCCTTTGATATTCCATCTACTGTTTACTTTTTTACTTTCTGAAATTACTACAAACAATTACTTTCTTCCACACTATACGTTTAATCCTTTGTTTTCAGCAAAACCAATGAGCTTGACAACCTCATTGATAAGTTGGGACAAAGTATTTTGGTTGTGTTGTGTGCAGGTTCCACATTGTTAGCAACACCTTCGTAAGTGGTTTCTTTCTCCTACTAGTTCGATAAACTTTGTTCTATAACTGAGGGAAAACTTGCTGATGTGCTCATCATACCTTGCTCTTGGGGTTACCAACAGGCTCTACATCAACTGAGCCATCATCAAGCTTTTCTGGCGCCATTGCCGAGGAGAAAGAAGATTTCTGCAAGGGGGGTCTCTCACTACCAATCTATTTATTTTGTTTTTGTTTTGCTTTGTTTGGTTTGCTTCTTTTTATCAAAAACACACAAAAAATTAGTTCCTACTTTAGTTGCTATTTTTGTTGGCTTGCTTTAATCTTGCAAAAATGACTACTTCCAAAAACACTAAGTTGTGTGACTTCGCTAGCACAAACAACAATGATTTCATTTGCACACCTAATGCTCCACCTGTTCCTGAAGCTAATTTCTATGAAATTAAACCTGCTTTGCTAAATCTTGTTATGAAAGAGCAATTATCTGGTGTTAGTACTAATGATGTTGCTGGTCACCTTAATAATTTTGTTGAACTTTTTGAGATACAAAAATATAAGGATGTAGATGGAGATATTATTAAGCATAAATTGTTTCCTTTCTCTTTAAGAGGAAGAGCTAAATACTGGTTGCTATCTTTGCCTAAAAATCGTATTGATTCTTGGATTAAATGCAAAGATGATTTCGTTGGAAAATAGTATCCTCCTACTAAGATTATATCCATGAGAAGTGACATAATGAAATTTAAACAATTTGATAATGAACATGTTTCTCAAGCTTGGGAAATAATGAAATATTTAGTGAAGAATTGCCCCACTCATGGGCTGACTACTTGGATGATTATCCAAACCTTATATGCAGGACTGAATTTTTCTTCAAGAAATCTGTTGGATTCGGCTGCTGGAGGTACCTTTATGTCGATCACTTTGGGTGTTGCAACAAAGATCCTGAATGATATGATGATTAATTATTCTGAAGGGCATACTAAGAGAGCTCCACAAGATAAGAAGGTAAATTCTATTGAAGAAATCTCCTCCTTGAGTGATAAGATTGATACTATTATGTTTATGCTTGTTAGTGGAAAAGCTCATATTGATCCAAATAATGTTCCTTTAGTCTCTTTGGTTTCTCAAGAAGAGCAAGTTGATGTGAACTTTATTAGAAGTATTAGTTCTAGCAACAATGCTTATAGGTATAATTTTTGTAATAATAATTATAGGCCATATCCTCCTAATAATAGCAATAGTTATTATGGTAAATCTGGAATACCTAGTGAAGAAATATTTTGGAAGTTGAAAGATCCACTAAAAACTTCAGGCAAATGCAATATGAGCAGAATAAATTATTCACTAAAACCATGGATGAACAATCTGCCATTTTGAAAAATATTAGTTGTCAACTTGATAATTTAAATAGAGAAATTCCTGGTTTGCAAGCCAAAATCTCGAATGCTGAAAATAATATTTCATCTTTTTCTGAAGCACAATCTTGTTTGATTAATAAAATGACTGCTAAACCTAAAACTATGGATAATCCCTTTGCTGCTACTAATTCCATCCAAGTTAGAATTGATGAAAATGTTATGATGTTATCTGAATTGCATGCTAGGTGGGAAAGAGAAGATGAAATTGCTAGAAATAATAGTATGACTAAGGTTTGTACCATTACCACCACTAGTGATGTTGAAGTTTCAAATGCTATCAAACCTCCTACTATTAATGGTAAAATAATTAGTGTAGACAAAGTCTCCATTCCTTTTGCAACATTGCCTAAACCCACTGGAACTTTTTCCAATAAAAATGCTGATTTTTTTTGAAATATGGGAGACAAAAGTTCTACTACCTTGAATGATAATTTTGATTTTGATCTTGATGGTTGCAATATTTATGAAGTAATTATGTTCTTGCGAAAGCTTGCTAGAAGTCCTAATGCTAGTGTTATGAATATGGATTTTACAAAATATATTACAAATGCTCTCATGAAAATTAAAGAAGAAAATTTGAAACATGAAGCTTCTATTCCTAAGAAATTAGAAGATGGGTGGGAACCCAACATTAATATGAAAGTGAATGATTTTGATTTCAAAGCTTTATGTGATCTTTGTGCTAGTGTCTCTATTTTGCCTAGAAATTTTTTATGATATGCTTGATTTACCACCATTGGAAGATTGTTATTTGGATGTCTATCTTGATGATAATGCAAAAAAGAAACCTATGGGGAGAATTAATGATGTTCTTATTATGGTTAACAATACCCTTTTCCCCGTTGATTTTTATGTTTTGGATGTTGAATGCAATGCTTATTGTCCTATTATTTTGGGAAGACCTTTTCTTAGAACTGTTGGGGCCATTATTAATATGAAGGAAGGCACCATTAAATATCAATTCCCACTCAAGAAAGGTATAGAACACTTTCCTAAAAAAAGAAGCTATATTTTGACTCTCTTATTATAACAAATTTTAATGTTGATGCTTCTTCATTCGACTATACTTGATTCTTGCTTTTTGTGCCTAGCTAAAAGGCGTTAAAGAAAAGCACTCCTGGGAGATAACCCAATTTTTATTTCAGCAAGTTTTTCTTTTGTTGAGTCTTGGAAGTTATTGCCTCCGTAATAACCTCTCCTTATCCTTTTTGTTTGGTTTTTGTGCCAAGAATAGCCTCTAATGAGAGGGAAGTAAGATTTGGGGAAGTTGCTGTCCCGAAAAAGATTTATATGCTTCGCTGTAAAAAAATCGTGAAAAATCCCAAAACGTCGCATTGATCTGAACGTTTTTGTGCGCATGCCCCTGATATTCACCAAACTTTCGTTAGTTTCGCACTTTTCTATTTGAGCAACATAAGATTTTCAAAAAAATTGGTCTTTACCTGCAGGTCTGTTTTGACAGATTTTAGCCATTTTTTGCATTTGCCTCTTAAATCGATTTCCTTTGAGTTCATTTGATCACTTGAGCTTTTAAAAGGAATTGCTATAGTAGCTTATGTTTTAATGGAAGTTTTACTATAGTTGAAACTGAACCCAAAGGTTTATTATCTTGCATACACTAATGTTGCTAATGAAGATTGTGTGAAGTTTTGTATGAAGGAAGTTTTCAAGTGTAGGGAGAGAATGATGTGATGAGATGAACTATGGACAAAACCTCAAGCTTGGGTATGCCATCCGTATCACCCCAAGAAATATTAAAGAGGTACAAGCGTCAAAGCTTGGGGATGCCCAAGGCATCCCCTTCTTTATCAACAAAAATCTCAGGTCTTCTTTCAAGATACTATACTTTTATTGCTTCATGCACTATGTGTTGTTCTTGGAGTGTCTTTGTTTTTATTTTTAGTTTTATTTTATTTTGTTTGCTGCAATAAGTTTGTTGTATCCCAGCACACTTCTTTTGGAGAAGTCACGCCCCGTTCTTCATTGCCGAGAACACTCTAGTTTTCACTCTTATTGTTCTGCGAGTGTTCTCTTTTGCTAGCACTGCATTTAGCTTTAGTTTTATTCTTATTTTTTCTTAGAACTTTTTAGTTCTTCTTTGTAGTTAGGTGATACATGCTCTCTGGTATTTATTGATTATCATTTTTGTGAGTTGTTTCAAATAAGTTGATTGGTGTTGGAAAAGAGTAGAATGTTTCATGCTTATGGTGGTACAAAGGGAAGCTTGTTTTGACTGAGACTTAGACTTTATCATGTCATATTAGATGTTGCTTTCACCATATGCTTAGTGATTATTGTTGTAGCATGACTTGTTTCAAACAATTGAGATTGCTTAAAGTACCATGAAAGAATCATGTGTTGTTTTAGCATACAAAAGCATAATATTGTGGTATTCTCCTTTGATGCTTTATTTGGGTTGACTAGGCACATGCTTACACCATGTTATGACTATGAACCAGTCACCTTACCCTCTATGATCATTTAGTTTTTGACTTGTGATATCACTTTATGCTTTGATTTTTAAATGTTTTGCCGCTCTGCATGATTATGGCCATTATTCCTCTCTTAGTTGGTCGCTCCCAGTCTTTTGCTAGCCTCCACCTATACTGAGTATGATCTCTACTCATGCATCCAACTCCCAAGAAATCAAGTTATTCCAAAGAGTCCACTATAAATTCCTATGCATGGTGTGTTACACCATTCCAAGTATATTCATGTTTTTATATATTCCCAATTAAATTTTTGTTATGTTAAAATTAGTGATTAAAGCTCTCACGAACATGAAGGCACATTTTATTTCTTGCACTTAATAAACCTGAACCATTGTGACTATCTAAGTTGAGAGTTAGCAAAACCATGTTGTCATGGGGCACGCTTTCAACATTGCACTTATCTATTTAGTTGATATCATGTTCTTTTGTTTATGGATTCTGTCGGTGTGAAATAAGATGGGAGCTTCGATACGTAGTAAACGTATCTATAATTTTTTATGCTCCATGCTTATTTTGTATCAACTATCTTATGTTTTGTCTGCACTTTGTGGCATTTTTATACATTTTCTGGAACTAACCTATTGACAAGATGCCGCAGTGCCAGTTGCCTGTTTTCTGCTATTTTTGGTTTCAGAAAAGCTAGTAAATAATTATTCTCGGAATTGGATGGAACAAAATCCAAAGTTCCTATTTTTCCAGACGCAACACGGAGCCCGAAGGAGAGCCGAAGTGGAGCCACGAGGTGGCCACACCTAGGGCTGGCACGGGTCCACCCTAGGCCACGCCGCCCTATGGTGTGGGCCCCTCGGGTGTCCATCAACCTTGCCCTTTCACCTATATAAACACCGCGAGGAAGAAAGCCTAAGTACCCGATCAGAAATCAACGAAAAAGTCCATAGCCGCCGCCACCATCGTCCTTAGATCCGAAGGATCCGAAGCTCTTCCTAGCACCCTATCGGAGAGGGGAGATCATCCTGGAGGCCTTCTTCATCACCATGCTAGCCTCCGGAGTGATGCGTGAATAGTTCACCCTTGGACTACGGGTCCAAACAATAGCTAGATTGTCACATCCCAAAATTCTCCAAATTTTGAAATGTGAAAAATAAATAAACAAAATAAACAATTGTTGAAATTTAGGGTGAAAAGAAACTTTTTGCTTCTAAATGGAAACATCAAACCCTACTTGAACAAAATTTGATTAAGAAAGCAACAAACAAATATTCCAAAGATCAAATGCATTTATGCATGGAAAGAATCTTGAATTAAAACACTTGGAAAAAATAAACCAAAACCCTAAATCTTAATGAAAGAAAATCATTTCCAAGATCTCTCTAAGAATATGGATTTGATCCATATAAAATTTCAGCAACAAACATTTCTAAATGATCAAAAATGGTCAACAAAAATATTATAAAACCATATAAATTGGTTTCATTCAATTTGGAGCCATGGATAAAAACTTATGAATTTAATAAGATAAAAGGAAATAATTTCCAAAGCTAATAAAGCTCCTAGCTAAAATCAATACCAAATTGTGAGCAAAATAATCCTAAAAGGATTTAAAAAGATAAACAAATTTTAAATAAAATTATACAAATTGGAATCACCAATTTTGGAACTATAAATAAAAAGATATGAATATTATAAGATAAAGAAAGAAATAATTAAATAAGAAATAATTACAAAGACAATTTAAATCTTGAATTAAATCCATAAGCAAATGGAATAAAAGATTACTGAATAATAAAAATAAAGGAATAAAGATTATTTTAATAAAATTATATGGGCTTTAACCATATTCAATTTTATTTGAATGAAGACAAAATTCCTAATATAAATGATTATTCAAATCATGAGAAAATAATAATTGAAATTGCCAAAAAGGATTAAAAGTTATCTAATTAACTTAAAAAGAATAAAAGGATTATTTGAATGAAATATATATCGGTTTAAACCATATTCAATTTTATTTGAATAAAGACAAACCTCATTTAAATAAATATTAAAGCATATTAAAATATTTAAAATCATTCAAAGTGGACTATTTAAACACATCAATAAACAGATAAAACCTACTGAAAAGGTTTTGCAAAAATTTGAAATCATATAGATGTTTAAAACATTTGATTCAAATGAAAACATGAATTATAATTGGAAAATAAAAAGAAATCAAAAGAAAAAAATACAAAACAGAAACAACCCAACGAACCAGGCCCAGTCCAGCCCAACCTCTGGCCTAGCTAAAGCCCACCTGGATCCTCTCTTCCCTGCAAGAATTCTTTTCTTACCACAGCCTCTACCCCCTCACCCACTGACCCCTCGGACCCACGCCATGTTGGCATCCTCGTCATCACCTTCTTCCCCGCGCGCTGACCTCGCCCCATTTCCTCTCTGCCATTTCTGGTCGTAACTCCCTGGCGTAAATTCGCGTAAACGCACCAGTAAATCTGCCCCGCGACCTCGCCCTCTTAACTGCCTCGCTCCCCTCTCTCTTTCCCCTCAAACCCCATGCCACGAACGCCCCCAGGCTGCTCTAATTGCTCGCTCAAACCTCACTGCTCCGACGATCCTCCTGCGCCAATTTCGGCCAGCTCCAACCGCTCCCTGACCCCTAGCTTCCACCAACTTACTCGCCTTAGCAGTGCACATCTGCCAGTGGCCTTTGCTTGCACGCGCGCATCCTAGAAGCTCGGCAATGACTATGTCTGAGTGCCGCCGCTGTCTGTCCCCACTCCGACGACTTCTCCCGATGAGACCTGACCTCTCCTCTCTCTGGATGATAATCGTGCACTCGCCTTCGTCTCACACATCTAACGACACCATTTGTTTGCCTTAGCATGATCTGTAGCCTCGCCTCCGACGATGTCTGAGCGCACCCGACGGTAGCAGGAACTCCGGTGAGCAATCCCCATCGAGCCCGTGCGCCCCTTGGACAACGACGACCACGTTGAGCTTCGTCACGCTTCGGAGAACCTGGTGATCCCCTTCCCCCTCTTCCTTGCTTCCTGTCTTCGCTAGAACGCCTCTGCTTGAGCGCCGCCGTGGCGCGTCGTCGAGCTAGCGCCGCTAGATAGTGGTCAGCTATTCTGGACCGTTAGATCTAGATCATGAGGACACGATAGATTCATTTAGCGAAGAGGTACGCATTGATCTGTACCATGCAATCTCACTTAAATCCTACGGCCTATATCGATCAATCCACGTGGCACGGTATCGTCCAGTAAGAAACAACCACGTGGCCAGTCTCTGGTTTTAAAACATAAAATTGATCTATTACTGATTTGATTTTGTAAAATCTATAACTTTTGTTCTGCTTGGCCAAAAATTACAACTTTTATATCAATGGATTCAGAAAAATGTAAAATTTGCAAATATGGCATTAGTTTAGTATTTTGATTCAAAAAAATTAGGTGTTTTTGCAGAAACATTTGTAAGGCTATTTTGGATATAAAAATTATTCTAAAAATAATTTTTGAGTAAATCCTTTTGAAAATGGTTTGTTTTGAACCTACTGACCATAAACACTAACAATTGGATTTAAAAATATATTTGGTTAACACTAGAAATTATTCCTTTGAATAATAGAATTTCTAGCAAAACAAAAAATCATTTAAATGGCCTATTTTCACTAACTTGTTTTTAAATGGTTTTGCCACTTTTATAAATGACCAGTAGGTGTTTTGAAATATTTATAACCTTATTGGAAACCACTTCTTAAATAAAACAACCTTTTGCATGATTGCATGCATTTCTTTGTTTTTATTATTTTATGTGGTGAATTGTTTGAATGCTAGTTTGAAGTTGTGCCTTGCTTGATTGAATTGTAGTGAACTTTGAGGAGTGTGACAATTGCAAGATCAAGGAGTGAACCTAGTTTTTCTACTAAAAATGCAAGTGGTGCTTCATATATTTGTCCTATTATTTTGACTATGCATTAGTGATATTTTGGTAGGACTTGCATGGAATTTTTGCAAAGTATATATGCTATGCCTTGGGAAATCCTAGTAGATGTAGTTTGGTAGAAATTCCTCAAAGTTAAGAAAATTGTTATGTTACCATGATTAGCCTAGCTAGTAGCAAACAAGGGTGGATTATTCATGCTATGATATTATGCAAAGTATTTGACTTGTGTTTTTGCTTAATAAAAATACTAAGTGAATGAATCACCTGGGTGGAATGGTATGAATGGGTTATGTTGAGTGGTTACACAAGGCCCATGTCCATGGCTACCTTGTGTATCACACTTGTGGAAAGCCACACAGGAACAAAGAGATTTGATATGTTAAGTGTTGATAAGCTTCTAGTGCAGCCACATGGCAATATGGGCTCTGTCTGGATCATATGGGTTGCAATAACTTAGCCATATGGAAAGATGGTGGTAGGGGGTGATAGGATGGAACGCGTCCATTTGGTCTAAGGGAAGGCTTCTGAAAGATCTTGTCTCGATGCATGTCAAGTCTTGTGGGGAAAGTGCACCACCTCTCGAGAGAGTAAAATCTAATTACTTAGTCGTGTCCCCGACAAAGGACAATTTGAGCATCAAGACATGGAATCTATCAAGAATCTCCTCATCCCAATTTTTCTAAGTTAAAAACTTGTGGTTGAACATGGGTTGAAGGATCACCAATTTCTATTGGGAGATGCCTTGGGTGATTTTATCAAACAAAAACTTAGTGTTTTCAAATGATAACGAAAATCTATTTTGAGCAAAGCAAGCCTAAGCTCCACTTAGCCAAATGCATATAGGTGATAGACTCCACTATACTACCATAGTATCACTTGCCAATACAATTCAAATGTATTGACCCTTGTGGCTGTAACTTGTTATGTTGCAGGTTTGTTTGATATTAGTGAAGTGTGTTGATTAGGATTACAAGTCTACAACCAACATGTCTGCTTGTGGCACTTTGAAGATGAAGGACCCCATGCTATAGTTATTCCTGCTGCATTGTAATGAGATAGCCAAATGAGCTATGTAAGATGTAACAAAAAATGAATTATATTATTCCTGGTTATAAGTTGTAATATGACCTTTGTTTCTTGATATTACATCTTAAACTGTGGATGCTAGCTATTTGATCCAGGGACTAGCATTGTAAACATAGGGATCTCTACCTTATCAGGTTGGGACCTCTACATAGATGGTTGTTTCTCCTCTTTTGTGCTATCATGTTTAGATCTTGTGAGCTTTGTTCATGATCAAGATCATGTATTTGTAACCTTACATGTTGTGTTTGTTGGGATCCAATGGATATTGAGTACTACGTCAAGATTGATTATTGATTCTATCATGTATGTGTTATTTGTGATCTTGCATGCCCTCCATTGCCAGTAGATTTTTTGGCCAAGTAGATGCTTGTAACTCCAAGAGGGAGTATTTATGCTCGATAGTAGGTTCATGCCTCTAGTAATCTAGGGAAGTGACATAAATCTCTAAGGTTGTAGATGTGCTGTTGCTACTTGGGAGAAAACAACAATCCTTTGTCCAAGGGTAATTGTATTGTTTACTTTACACACTTTGCTTAATACAATTATCTGTTGCTTGCAACTTAATACTGGAAGGGGTTCGGATGATAACCTGAAGGTGGATTATTAGTCATAGATGCAATTGGATTACGGTCTATGTATTATGTTGTAATGCCCAAACAAATCTCATAGAAATCATCATCACATGTATATGCATTGTTATGCTTTCTCTACCCTGTCAATTTCCCAACTGTAATTTGTTCCCCAACATGATATTTATCGTATGGAGAACACCTCTAGTGAACTATGGACCCCGGTCCATTCCTTCTCATTGATATTCCATCTACTGTTTACTGTTTACTTTCTGTAATTACCACAAGCAATTACTATCTTCCACACTATAAGTTTAATCCTTTGTTTTTAGCAAACCGGTCAGATTTACAACCTCACTGTAAGTTGGGGCAAAGTATTGTGGTTGTGTTGTGCAGGTTCCAGGTTGCTAGCAACACCTTGGGAGTTGTTTCCTTTCTACTACTGGTTCGATAGCCTTGGTTTCATAACTGAGGGAAACTTGCTGTTGTGCTCATCATACTTCCTCTTGGGGTTCCCAACAATCTCTAAATCATCTGAGCCATCAAGCACTTTTCTGGCGCCGTTGCCGGGGACATAAGGATAGCTTCAATCTCTTCCTCCCCGTCAAATCACTCTTCTAGGAGAAATAAGATTTCTGCAAGGGGAGTCTCTCACAACCAATCTCTTTACTTTGTTTTTGTTTTGCTTAGTTTATTTTGCTTTGTTTTGCTTGTTTCTTTTTATCAAAAATACAAAAAAATAATTGTACTGGTTTGTTTCTTTTTATCAAAAACATAAAAAATTAGTTCCTACTTTAGTTTCTATTTATGTTGGCTTGCTTTAAACTTGCAAAAATGACTACCCCTGAAAACACTAAGTTGTGTGACTTCACTAGCACAAACAATAATGATTTCCTGTGCACACCTATTGCTCCACTTGTTCCTAAAGCTACTTTCTTTGAAATTAAATCTACCTTGCTTAATCTTGTTATGAAAGATCAATTTTCTGGTGCTAGTACTGATGATGATGCTGCTCACCTTAATAATTTTGTTGAACTTTGTGAGATGCAAAAATATAAGGATGTAGATGGAGATATTATTAAGCTTAAATTGTTTCCTTTCTCTTTTAGAGGAAGAGCTAAAGAATGGTTGCTATCTTTGCCTAGAAATAGTATTGATTCTTGGATTAAATGCAAAGATGCTTTCATTGGAAAATATTATCCTCCTGCTAAGATTATATCCATGAGAAGTGAAATAATGAAATTTAAACAATTTGATAATGAACATGTTGCTTAAGCTTGGGAAAGAATGAAATCTTTGGTAAAGAATTGCCCCACCCATGGACTGACTGCTTGGATGATTATCCAAACCTTTTATACATGACTAAATTTTTCTTCAAGGAATCTGTTGGATTCTGCTACTGGAGATACCTTTATGACCATTACTTTGGGTGCTACAACAAAGCTCCTTGATAATATGATGGTTAATTATTCCAAATGGCACACCGAGAGAGCTCCACAAGGTAAGAAGGTAACTTCAGTTGAAGAAAACTCCTCCTTGAGTGATAAAATTAATGTTATTATGTCTATGCTTTTTAATGGAAAAGCTCATATTGATCCAAATAATGTTCCTTTAGCCTCTTTGGTTGCTCAAGAAGAGCAAATTGATGTGAACTTCATTAGAAATAATAATTTTAGCAACAATGCCTATAGGAATAATTTTGGTAATAATAATTATAGGCCATATCCTCGTAATAATGGTAATGCCATGGAAATTCTTACAACAACAATAGAAGTGCACCCTCTGAACTTGAAGTCATGCTTAAGGATTTTATTAGAAAACAAACTGCCTTCAATAAAACTGTTGAGGAAAAGCTTTCAAATGCTGAAAAAATATTTCATCTTTGTCTGAAGCACAATATTCTTTGATTAATAAAATGGCTGCTAAACCTGAAACTATGGAAAATCCTTTTGCTGCTACTAATGCCATACAAGTTAGAATTGATGAAAATGTTAGAATGTTAGCTGAATTGCATGCTAGGTGGGAAAGAGAAGATGAAATTGCTAGAAATAGTAATATGACTAAAAATTTGTACTATTACCACCACTAGTAATGTTGATGCTAGCAAACCACCTAAATTCCCCACTCCTTTTTCCAATAAAAATGCGGAATATGGAAACAATAATTCTACTACTTTGGATGCTAATTTTGATTTTGATTTTGATGGTTGCAATATTTCTGAAGTAATTATGTTCTTACAAAAGCTTGCTAGAAGTCCTAATGCTAGTACTATGAATATGGCCTTTACTAAACATATGACAAATGCTCTCATGAAAATTAAAGAAGAAAAATTAAAACATAAATCTTCTATCCTAGGAAATTAGAAGATGGTTGGGAACCCATCATTAATATGAAAGTGAATGATTTTGATCTCAAAGCTTTATGTGATCTTGGTTCTAGTGTCTCTATTATTCCTAGAAAAATTTATGAAATGCTTGATTTGCCACCATTGGAAGATTGTTATTTGGATGTCCATCTTGATGATAATGCTAAAAAGAAACTTATGGGGGCCATTAATGATGTTTTTATTATGGTTAACAATACCTTTGTCCCCATTGGTTTCTATGTTTTGGATGTTGAATGCAATGCTTCTTGTCCTACTATTTTGGGAAGACCTTTTCTTAGAACTGTTGGTGCCATTATTGATATGAAGGAAGGCACCATTAAATATCAATTACCACTCAAGAAAGGTATAGAACACTTCCCTAGAAAAAGAAAGAAGATATATTTTGATTCTCTTATTAAAACAAAATGTGATTTCAATGCTTCTTCATTTGAAAATACTTGATTCTTGCTTCCTATGCCTAGCTGAAAGGCGTTAAAGAAAACCACTATTGGGAGATAACCCAATTTTGTATTTCAGTCAGTTTTTCTTTTGTTGAGTCTTGGAAGTTATTGCCTCTATAATAACCTCTCCTTATCCTTTTTGTGTGCTTTTTGTGCCAAGAACAACCTCTAATGAGAGAGAAGTAAGATTTGGGGAAGTTGTTGTCCCGAAACAGAATTTTATGCTTCACTGTAAAAAATCATGAAAAATCCCAGTACGTCTAATTGAGCTGTAATTTTCTGTACGTATGACCGGGTTATTATCTAACTTTTGTTAGTTTTGCACTTTTGGATTTGAGCAACGAAATAGTTTCGAAAAAATCGGTCTTTACCTGCTGGTCTATTTTGACAGATTTCTGCCATTATTTGCATTTGCCTCTTAATCGGTTTCTTTTGAGTTCTCTTTGATCACTTGAGCTTTTAAAAGGAATTGCTACAGAAGCTTGCATTTTAATGGAAGTTTACTTGTGTTGAAACTAAACCCAAAGGCTTATTATCTTGAATACACTAATGTTGCTAATGAAGATTGTGTGAAGTTTTGTATGAAGGAAATTTTCAAGTGTAGGGGAAGAATGATGTGATGAGATGAAGTATGGATAAAAGCTCAAGCTTGGGGATGCCACCCGTGTCACCCCAAGAAATATTCAAGAGGTACAGGCTTCAAATCTTGGGGATGCCCAAGGCATCCCCATCTTTATCAATAAAAATCTCAGGTCTTCTTTCAAGACACTTCATTTTTTTATTGCTTCATGCACTATATGTTGTTCTTGGATCGTCTTTGTTTTTGTTTTTAGTTTTCTTTTGCTTGGTTTGCCGCAACAAATTGTCCGGACCCCAACATTCTTATTTTGGAGAAGTTACACCTAGTTCTTCATTGCCTAGGACACTCTAGTTTTCACTCTTACTGTTTTGTGAGTGTTCTCTTTTGCTAGCACTGTGCTTAGCTTTAGTTTTCTTATGCTTTTTTCTTAGAAATTTTTAGTTATTCTTTGAAAATTTGTGAGACAAGCTCACTGATCTTTATTGATTATTATCTTTGTGAGTTGTTTCAAATAAGTCGATTGGTGTTGGAAGAGAGTAGGAAGTTTCATGCTTATAGTGGTACAAAAGGAAGCTTGTCTTGACTATGACTTAGACTTTATCATGTCATGTTAGATGTTGCTTTGACCATATGCTTAGTGATTATTGTTGTAGCATGACTTGTTTCAAACAATTGAGATTTCTTAATGTGCCTTGAAAGAATCATGCGTTGTTTTAGCATACAAAAGCATAATATTGTGGTATTCTCCTTTGATGCTTTATTTGGGTTGACTTGGCACATGCTTACACCATGTTAAGACTATGAACCAGTCACCTTAGCCTCTATGATAATTTATTTTTTGACTTGTGATATCACTTTATTCTTTAATTAATAATGTTTTGTCGCTTTGCATGATTATGGACATTATTGCTCTCTTAGTTGGTCGCTCCCAGTCTTTTGCTAGCCTCCACCTGTACTAAGTATGAGCTGTACTCGTGCATCCAACTCCCAAGAAACCAAGTTATTCCAAAGAGTCCACTATAAATTCCTATGCATGGTGTGTTACACCATTCCAAGTATATTCATGTGTTTATCTATCTTCCAAATTAAACTTTTCTTATGTGAAAATTAGTGGTTAAAGCTCTCACAAACTTGATGGCACACTTTATTTCCTTGCACTTAATAAACTTGAACTATTGTGTCCATATGTGTTGCTTATATGCTTGCAATTTATAAGTTGGGAGTTAGCAAAACCATGCTTTCATGGGGTCCTCTTTTGACATTGCACTTATTTATTTAGTTGATATCATGTTCTTTTGTTTTTGGATGTCGGTGGTGTGAAATAAAAGGGGAACTTGTAAGCTCATGGAGTTTGTATATGTGTTAGAGGAACGCCTGGGCGGCTAGCCTAAGCCATGCCTAATCATGGTGGAAACTTGCAACATAACCGTAATGAGCATTCTGTGAAGCATCCTCAATAAAAACCTATGCAAATAGCAAATAAAAAGATCGCTGAGATGCTCATTGTTTGTTGCCTTGTCATTTTGATATGGGATAGCTCCTGTGTCATGGGGCAAGGGGTACCCCATTGGCGGTTCTCTATAATACACATACACTTACAATGACCAGAACTTGCATGTGACCAAAGTTGAGTAGTATGAGGTTCGGTATGTAGGGTTCGCAGCATAGAAAACAAAAAAATTCCTACGATGGGAACAACTATGTACCAAGATCTATCTACTAGATACAAACAACGGGTGGATGTACATCCACAGAGAACATACCCTTGAAGACCGACAAAGCTTAAGGAGTCCAAACTCGTGGTTGATGTAGACGATTTCTTGCCGATCTCAAGATCGAGAGGAAGTCCTAGCGCCACAAAACAGCAGCGCATCCGTGCTCGCACACACGTTCGAGGCACCGAGCAACCTCTGCCTCCTCGCTCCAGCGATGCAGCGGAAGCACAACTCTTTCTTGCCGAATAGCCACCGGGAACATGTATCTCGCTAGTCCGAGACCATGGGGAATAAATTCTAGAGGGGGAGAGAGATCCTTCACGAGGAGGTGTAAGTGAGAGAGAGGGAGGGGGATCCTTTTATAGGGAGAGGGGGGAACCCAAGGGGCCATGCGCCCAGCCATGGGGCTTCCCCCACCTCTTCCACATTCATGTGGGTGGACACTCCACTCACTCAAATGCCTTTCAATTCCCTCCACTCAAAAACCCACTCAAATTCCCATTAAATTTCCACCAAATTTAATGCAAACTCTCATTAAATAAAACTCCTTTTATTTATTCAGAATTTTGTCAATTACTTTAATGACAAACATTCACATATAACCCCTTGCTAGTATTTCATTTCACATGCAGAAACACTTTTTGCAATTTCACCCGAAAACCCGTTTCAGTATCTAGTGAAATAAATTCCTGCGCTTGTTATTCTTTTCGGCATGAAACTTTTGCTCCAAATGGATGTCGGCGTCTCTTAAGTGTGTCACCCTACGGTTCGCGAATAATGCGGACATGATCGAGACCCCTCTCAGATCAATAATCAGAAGCGGGATCTGGAGACCCATACTGACTCCCACACATTCAACGATGACTTTCTTGTGATCGTCGGAACCTTTTACGCTAGTATCTTAATCCCTTTGTTTCGCGATATATTACATGTTTGAGATTCGATCATCGGTATCTCCATACCTAGTTTGATCTCGTTACTTACATGCACTCTTTTCTCGTTCCCGTGATATAACATTCTAGTGATCAAATCACTTGCTTGCAAGCTAATCAATGTGATATCACCGAGAGGGCCCAGAGCATATCTATCCGTCATCAGGATGAACAAATTCCACTCTCGATCCATGGGCCTCAACATAAAACTTTATTAGTTCTGAACCCATCTTTATAATCACCCTGTTACGGTGTGACGTTTGATGTTATCAAGAAACTCTTCCGGTGTTAGTGATTGACATGATCTCATGGTCTAAGGATTTCGATCACTTCGTAAGTTGTTATAGCAATATAAACTCAATGACTTTGATCGTAATGCTATACTTCGGATAAATGTTCATCACACCATTACACTAATGTTGTGACCTCGTTATTAACAGCATCCAATGTCCATGATCAGGAAACCTTTGATCATCTTGTTAATCAACGAGCTAGTTTATAAGAGAGGCATAACTAGGAACTTCCTTTTTGTTTATTAAACACACATGTATTAACGTTCCCGTATTAATACAATCATAGCATGTAAAATAAACATTTATCATAAATAAGGAATACGATAATAACCACTCTATTATTGCCTCTCGGGCATATTCCCGTCACGGTACTCGTACGCAAGGGGCATAAGATTTTCAACTTGTAACTTGTCAATCATATACTCATATTTGTGTCACTTTAACCTTAATCACTTCAAGATGCCATCGATATGGGCAATGAGAGCTCAAAGCTAGTAAGTACCATAATTTTTGGAAGCTCTTTATGAAACTTGAAATCCCTGCTTCCCTCTATGAAGGGCCTTTCTTTTTACTTTTTTGTTGAGTCTCCATCTTCTATCTTTATGCACCAGTTAAGAGAGCATAGTTGCCATTCTTAGTTCAATGTGCATTGTCCCAAAACTTATTGATTGATTCATAATTTTCGTATTGCTTGTTCTTAAATTATTTTTATCTAGTCATCCTTATGAACTTTGAAGGTGTCCTATTCATTTATGTTTTGCTATTCCATGAAGGACAAACTGAATACCACTCATGCTATGTTTTCTTTATGTGAAACAAACAAATGTCTTTCAATGCATTGTTATTCATGATATTTTGTTTGTACCTTTTCATGTTGCAACTTAGTTGCTTTGCCTTATTGTTAGAAATACATCCTCATGCTCATGTTTAGAGTACTTTGATCCCAGCTATCAATGCTTTACAATACCTTGATAAAGATTGTGATGGTGCATGTCACCTAAAAAATTATTCTTTTTATCACTTATCTACTCGAGGACAAGTAGGAGTTAATCTTGGGGATGCTTGATACATCGTAAACGTATCTATAATTTTTGATGCTCCATGCTTGTTTTGTATCAACTATCTTATGTTTTGTCTACACTTTGAGGTATTTTTGTACATTTTTTGGAACTAACATATTGACAAGATGCCGCAGTGCCAGTTGCCTATTTTCTGCTATTTTTGGTTTCAGAAAAACTAGTAAAGAAATATTCTCGAAATTGGACGGAACAAAAGCCGAAGTTCCTATTTTTCCAGACGCAACACGGATCCCGGAGGAGAGCCAAAGTGGAGCCACGAGGTGGACACACCTAGGGCTGGCGTGGGTCCACCCTAGGCCGCACCGCCCTATGGGTGTGGGGCCCTTGGGCGTCTACCGACCTTGCCCCTTCACCTATATAAACATCCCGAGGCAGAAACCCTAAGTACCCGATTAGAAATCCACGAAAAAGTCTATAGCCGCCGCCACCATCATCCCTAGATCGGGGTGATCCAAAGCTCTTCCCGACACCCTATCAGAGAGGGTAGATCATCCCGAAGGCCTTCTTCATCACCATTCCAGCCTCCGGAGTGATGCGTGAGTAGTTCACCCTTGGACTACGGGTCCATACAGTAGCTACATGGTTGTTTCTCCTCTTTTGTGCTATCATGTGTAGATCTTGTGAGCTCCGTTCATGATCAAGATCATCTATTTGTAACCTTACATGTTGTGTTTGTTGGGATCCGATGAATATTGAGTACTACGTCAAGATTGATTATTGATTCTATCATGTATATGTTTTTTGTGATCTTGCATGCTCTCTGTTGCTAGTAGATGCTTTGGCCAAGTATATGCATGTAACTCCAAGAGGGAGTATTTATGCTCGATAGTAGGTTCATGCCTCTAGTAATCTGGGTAAGTGATAGAAATCTCTAAGGTTCTAGATGTGTTGTTGCTACTAGGGAGAAAACAACAATCCTTTGTCCAAGGGCAATTGTATTGTTTACTTTACACACTTTGCTTAATACAATTATCTGTTGCTTGCAACTTAATACTGGAAAAGGTTCAGATGATAACCTGAAGGTGGATTATTAGTCATAGATGCAGTTGGATTACGGTATATGTATTATGTTGTAATGGCCAAAGAAATATCATAGAAATCATCATGATATGTATATGCATTGTTATGCTTTCTCTACCATGTCAATTTCCCAACTGTAATTTGTTCACCCAACATGCTATTTATCTTATGGAGACCATATCTAGTGAACTGTGGACCCCGGTCCATTCCTTCCCATTGATATTTCATCTACTGTTTACTATTTACTTTATGCAATTACCACAAGCAATTAATATCTTCCACACTATACATTTAATCCTTTATTTTCAGCAAACCGGTGAGATTGAAAACCTCACTGTAGGTTGGGGCAAAGTATTGTGGTTGTGTTGTGCAGGTTCCGGGTTGCTAGCAACACCTTGGGAGTTGTTCCCTTTCTTCTACTAGTTCAATAACCTTGGTTTCATAACTGAGGGAAACTTGCTGCTGTGCTCATCATACATTCCTCTTGGGGTTCCCAACGAGCTCTTTATCATCTGAGCCATCAAGCTTGCAGGTCCATGGAGTTTGTATATGTGTTAGAGAAACGCCTTGGCGGATAGCCTAAGCCATGCCTAATCATGGTGGAAACTTGCAGCAAAACCATAGTGGCATTCTATGAAGCATCCTCAATAAAAACTATGCAAATAGCAAATAAAAAGATCGCCGAGATGCCCACTGTCTATTGCCTTGTCATTTTTTTAGGGTAAAACAGTAGGGGAA
The DNA here is from genome assembly GCA_916181665.1 of Avena sativa. Taxonomy (NCBI): domain Eukaryota; kingdom Viridiplantae; phylum Streptophyta; class Magnoliopsida; order Poales; family Poaceae; genus Avena; species Avena sativa. The sequence goes on from OV702296.1 coordinate 230,211,904, forward strand.
AACCCCACTGCAATTTTTATAGATCATAATGGGATAGCTCCTATGTCATTTTAATAGATCATAAAAAGATTGCCGAGATGCCCACTGTCTGTTGCCTTGTCATTTTGATATGGGATAGCTCCTATGTCCAGGGGCAAGGGGTACCCCGTTGGCAGTTCTGTATGATACATATATACTTACAATGACAAGAACTTGCCTGGGACCAAAGTTGAGTAGCCTGAGGTCTCGGTAGTCGTACTCAAGGGGCGTGAGATTTTCAACTTATGATTTGTCAAGCATATAACTCATATTTGTCCTCACGTTAACCTTAATCACTTCAAGATGCTTATGATAGGGGTGATGACCCACAAGTATAGGGGATCGCAACAGTCTTCGAGGGTAGTATTACCCAATTTATTGATTCGACACAAGGGGAAACAAAGAAAACTTCCAAGCCTTAACAACTGAGTTGTCAATTCAACTGCACCTGGAAATAGTTCTTGCTCACAGAAGTTTATCAGTAGCAACATTTTGTAGTAGCAACAGCAAAGTAACGGCAGCAGTAAAATGAGAGCAATAGTAACAATAGTAGCAAACAGTAGGATATGAGCGCGGTAGGCATAGGGATGGATAGACGGGCGTTGCATGGATGAGTCTAAACATGTAACTTCAAGATCTAGGGCATTGCAGATAAATAAGAATAAGCATCCAAGTACTAAACAATCATAGGCATGTGCTCCATATATAGTCATGCGTGCTCACAATGAGAACTTGCACAACATCTTGTGTCCCTCCAGCCCATTGCAGCGGGGCCTCAAGGGAACTACTAGCAATTTGAGTTATATGCTTGACAGACCATAAACTGGAAATCCCATGTCCCTTGAGAACGAGGGCCGCTCCTCATGCTACTCAACTTTAGTTACCGGTAAGTTCTTGTCATTGTAAATACATGCATATCATAGAGAACCGCCAACGGGGTACCCCTTGCACATGATACAGGAGCTATCCTGTGATCAAAATGACAAGGCAAGCAGACAATGAGCATATCATCAATCCTTTTATTTGCTATTTGCAAAGGTTTTTATTGAAGATGCTTCACAGATTGCTCATTATGGTTACACTGCAAGTTTCCACCATGATTAGGCATGGCTTAGGCTAGCGGCCCAGGCATTTCTCTAACACATATATATAACTCCATGAACTCACAAGCTCCCCTTTTATTTCACACAGACGACATCCACAAACAAAAGAGCATGATATCAACTGGATATGTATCCATAAGTGTTGAAAGCGTTCCCCGTGACAGCACGGTTCTGCTAACTCCCAGCCTATAATTTGCAAGCATATAACTTTCATGGACAGGTCACAATGGTTCATGTTTATTAAGTACAGGAAATAAAGTGTGCCATCAAGTTCGTGAGAGCTTTACTAACTAACTTTCTCAAAACAGTCAAACATTTTATTTGGAAGAAAACAAGGCATAATGAATATGCACTGAAATAGCAAATGATGCTAATAGGTAGGTATGGTGGACACCGTTGGCAAAATTGGTTTTGGGGAGTTGGATGCACAAGTAGAGATCATACTCAGTGCAAGTGAAGGCTAGCAATAGAGAGGGGGCGACAAACGAGAGAGCAATAATGCCATAATAATGCTTGCAACAAAACAGGACTAATTATGGCATGAAAGTGATAAAAGAACTCTGAGGCAAAATAAATTATCGAGGCTTACTAACTATTGTTCAGTCGTATGCATGCGTGAGCATGTGCCAAGTCAATTCACATGAAACATTCAGAGGAAGATACCACAATATCATACCAAGTTATGAATAGAACAATGCAAGCAAACATTCATATAACACGCTACAAACTATTAGCAAGCTATTGCTAATCACAAGAAAGCAAGAACTACTAAGCATCCATAATAACATACACCTTACATGAAAAGACTAAGCATGCTCACAATGATGAGTATATGTACAAAAATGAAAACAAATAGAGTTTGTTACCAGCCTCTTACCACACCTCAAGTTGTCTTAATCTTCATTATTGTCCTTCACTTATGTGACTTGAATAATAACATGAAACCAAAATCCACTAAGGACGGATGAACCCTGCAAAGTACTCACAAAAACAAAGAAGAACAACAAATATTTTTGGTGTTTTCGATTTTTTAAAACAAGCAAACAAGGCAAAAACAAACAAAGCAAAATCTTTTTAGATTTTTCTTTAAGGCAAACCAAAGCTAAAAAGCAAAGAAACAAACCAAGAGAAACAACAAAAATATTTTTGGTATTTTTGTGTTTTGAGAAAGCAGAACAAAAACCAAAAAGAAAGCAAAACATGGATATACAAAGAACCGACGAAACAAGATATATAGATGAGTGTGATGTCGGTATACCTCCCCTCAAGCTTAGGCTCTTGGCCTAAGCGGGGCTCAATAGCACGGGTAGTAACCCCAAGCTAGTGGGTCATCATAGGAATGATCATAGTCAGGCGCTTCCGTTGAAGAAGAAGACGCGCCCCAATCATAAGAGGGCTGCTGGTATGAAGACTCTCCCAAGTTGGAGGGCTAAACCGAATCATCTTCGGCATCCTCCCCAGCATTCTCCTCTTGCTGGGAGAGCTCCGCCACATATGTGTCAAACTCCTCCTCCGTGAGCGACCATCCTTGCCTGTTATCAAAATTAAACAAAACAGGTGCAGGAAAATGAACTACTTTCTCAGTCAGGGGCGGACTCAGCATCCCTGTTGCCCGGGCAGCTGGCCGGCCGGGGCTTTCGGCCGGCCATGCAGCCTAATTGCATAATTATTTGACTAATAATTAGCAACTTTAGACGTTTGAGTAAAAGGATTGCCTAGGCTTTGCAACTTTCTTGGGTCCGCTTATGTTCTTAGTCCTACCCCGTCTCCAACCACGCTTGGCAAAATATAAATCATACGGTAAACTTCACACAGTAGCCTGTAAAGAAACAAAAATATGCTGAACCATGGAGTCAAGATCAAGCCTCTCTATGGGGAACCGATAATCTAAATGGTGAGGCTCTAAACCATGGAAAGCTAGCAACCTAGAGACGATGAGACCTCCACAAATTCCACCCTTCTCGCGGTTAGTGGTAAGACGGTAAGCTATCGAAGCACCCAGGTTATAAGATCTATCCCTATTCAAAGCAGCTGCGATAAAAGCTAGATCAAAAGAAGATAACTTTCTAGCAATCTTTCTAGCAAGAACACACTTGGTAATGAAATAGGAAAAATATCTAATGGATGGAAACTGAATGTTCCGAATTTTACCACTTTCCTTCGAGAAGTCAAAACCTTGGCAAATTTCAGCATATAAATCCATAAGTGGCTTAGGCCTCTCCTTGATCTTCTCACAAGATCCCCAATGAGGTACTCTAATTGCTGCACAGAAATCAGCAAAAGATAGGTCGACAGCTATATTGTATATTTTATAATGGACCATGGGATTAGATGAAGACCAAGTAAACCGGAAGTCCTGCACCACATACATGGTTAGCTTAACATATTGAAGAGGTTCCCCTTCAACAAAGTATTCCAACCCTGCATTGGTAATCATAGATTGGAAATCTTGGAAGATCCCCACGACTCTCATAAATTTAGGTCATGGATATATGGAAGGGAAGACTCCTTTCTCAGGATGAACTTTCATTGGCTTAGGTACCATTAAATCATATTGATTCAGTGGGTATGCACTCATCTTCCTATCTGAATTTTTTAGACAAACATCAAACCAAGTGATTTACAAGTTGATAAATGATGAGAAACTACTATAGGAACTTGCTAGAGGGCTACACATGCATCAAAATGAAATCTATAAGCATAGAACAAGCATGCAAGCTCACACAACCTGACACCTATAGCAGCAAAATACTCAAGATACAATCTACCAATCACAAATCTAATTGGACAAGCGGAGGAGGCACATACCAAGGAGCAATCCCTCCAAAAATCGGCAACAAATATGGGTTGAGCAAAGAGATCGAAAATCGGGAGCAAGAACAGCAGGAACTCGAGCTTGAGAAAGTTTTCTAGTGTTTTTTGGGAGAGAGAAAGAAGATGGCTGGGAGGAGACACTTTGGAGGGCCACAGGTGGGCCACAACCTGCCAGGCACGCCCCTGGGGCTGGCCGTGCCACCAAGGGGTGTGCTGGCCTGGGGTGGCCCCTGGGTCACTCCGGGTGTCCCTCTGCCCCTTTTTTTTAGGAAAATTTATTTTGAATTTTCTGGGATTTTTCGAGAAACTTTATTTTTGGCCAATTTTCAGGGTATGAAAATTGATTTTCTCGCAGAAAAGATTTTTTAGAAGAAGCAAAAGCAAACAAAAACCAAAACCACAGAAGTTCTAAGACACTCTAACAAGCAAACAACTAGCAAGAACAAAACTAACAAGAGAAAAGGCAAAGACTAGGAAGGAGAAAAGTAAAAGTGAGCAAGTATAACCAAAGTGAAACATTATTTTGTACATTAAAATCCTTTTGTTAACAAGGTTGATCAAGTCTTGCTACCAAAACAATCTTATATGAAACAAAACTTTGCATTCCACAAGGTGATTATGTTACCTCATACTTGATAGCAATGGTTCCAATCATAATAGTTCCAAAACTTCCTTGTGGAATGGGACAATATATTTCTCCAACCTTGATGCTCTCAATATTTTCAATGGAATTCAGGCAATAACTCTTAGCAACCTTCTTGGGGAAATAAACAGTATGCTCTTTGTCATTAATATTAAAAGTTACTTTTCCTTGATTGCAATTGATGACAGCACCTGTAGTATTAAGAAAAGGTCTCCCAAGAATAATAGATATATTATCATCTTCAGGCATCTCAAGCACAAAAAAATCAGTTAAAACCAAGCAATTATGAGCCACTTGAATAGGAAAATCCTCACATATACCAACAGGAATAGTAGTTGACTTATCAGCCATTTGCAATGATATATCAGTTGGTATCAACTTTTCTAGCTGGAGTCTCTTGTAGAGAGAAAAAGGCTTAACACTAACTCTAGCTCCCAAATCACATAAAGCAGTTCTAACATAATTGTTCTTAATAGAGCAAGGAATAGTTGGTATACCTGGATCACCAAGTTTCTTTGGAACCTTACCATTGAAGGAATAATTAGCAAGCAAAGTAGAAATCTCCTCATTAGGAATATTCCTTTTATTAGAGACAATATCCTTCATATACTTTGAATAAGGAGGCAACTTAATAGCATCAGTCAAAGGAATCTGCAAAAATAAAGGTTTCATCCACTCACAAAACTTGTTGTAGTGTTCTTCTTCCTTTGACTTGTGTTTCTTATTGGGAAAAGGCAAAGGTTTCTGCACCCAAGGTTCTCTCTCTACCATGTTTATTAGCAATAAAATCTTCCTTAGTGTACCTAGTGTTCTTAGTGTGCTTCTCAGGTTCTTCCTCAACTTCCTCCTTATCAGGAGCATTATTGTTATTGTAACCACTCTCAGTTTCAGCATCAGAGACAAATATACTATTAGGATCTACAGAAGGTTCAGGTGGTTCCTCAACTATTTTGTGTTTATTTTCCTTTGTCTTATGAGGACTACCACTACTTTCAACTTGTTGAGAATCCTGCTCAATTCTCTTAGGGTGTCCTTCAGGATATAAAGGATCTTGAGTGGCTATACCACTCCTAGTTCTAATTCCATAAGCATGTTTATCTCCTGAGGCATTAACTAGCATATCCTTTTGTACCTTAGCAAGTTGATCAATTTGAGTTTGAACAATATCTTTCAACTCTTTAATAGCTCTAGAGTTTTCCAATAAATGATTCTGAACTTGTTTATTAAAATTTCCTTGTTTAATAATAAATTTGTCAAGTTCCTCTAAGCATTTATTATGAAGCTTACCATAGGGAATATCACCTTCATCAAAGTGGATAGAGTGTACTTCAATAGTATATGAGTGGGGAATTGGCTTACATAATTCTTCTATAGGAGGTAGATTCTTCACATCTTCAGCTCTAATACCTTTCTCCTTTAGACATTTCTAAGCTTCCTTCATCACTTCATCATTTAATGCAATAACTCCCCTCTTCTTTGGTGTTGGTATTGGAACTGGTTCAGGCACAACTGGTTCAGGAGTAATAGGCTCAGGTGTATTTAGCTCAGTTGAAGTCCAATCATCATAATTCTTGCTTATTTTAGCCATTAATTCTTCAGCATCTGTAGGAGTTCTTTTCCTGAAAACACAATCAGCAAATCTATCTAGGTATGTCCTAGAATCATCAGTTAGTCCATTATAATAAATATCAAGAAGCTCATTTTTAGGTAATGGACATCCAGGATGTGCATGAATCAAGGAACAAAACCTTGTCCATGACTCAGGCAATTTATCTTGTTCTCCCTGTTTAAAACAAAAAAGTCTCTACAAAGTAGCATGTCTAGCACTGGGAGGAAAATATTTCTGGAAGAAGGAAGCAATTAAACAATCAGGACTACCAATGGATCCAGGAGGTAATCTATTAAACCAAGCCCTAGCTTCTCCTTTTAGTGAAAAAGGGAAGATCTTAGTAAAAAAGTACTTGCGCATCTTAAAATCATCAGAGAATATAGCACTCATAGTAGAAAGCTCATTCATATGAGCAACAACACTCTCATTTTTAGTCCCACAGAAAGGTTCTTTCTCAACAATGTCCAAATAGGATAAATCAAGAGAGAAATCATAATCTTTATCTTTAATACCTTTGGGAGAGGTGGCAAACTTAGGATCAGAGGACAGTTTAGGAATAATGGTATGTCTCTCAAGGATACTCTTAATAGCACTAGAACCATGTGTGTTTTGGCACTCTTCAATAAATTCATCAGTAAACTCAATGTATCCATCATTAATATCATATCTCTCTCTAGACTCAAGTGAGCTAACATGTGTAATAGTGCCTTCACTAGGAGTTTCAGTATTTCCTAGACTAGCCATAGTAGCATCTAGGAAAGGACCTAATGAAGCACTCGCATCAAGCATAGTAGAAGTAACATCATGAGTATCAAAAGCAGTTTCAGATTCAGCAGTAGTAGTGTGTGTAGCATGAGTATGTGGTGGTGGTGTAACAAGCTTACTTATAACAAATGGTGAATCAAGAGAAACAGAGGTGTTTAGGACTGTACCTCTTCTTGTAGTGGATGGCAAAATAGGAAACTTTCCATCACGAGACTTCCCCATGATGAAAGGAGTAGCAGTGAACAATAATAGATCCAAGTGAACTTACAAATAAAGCTATGCTCCCCGGCAACGGCGCCAGAAAATAGTCTTGATGACCCACAAGTATAGGGGATCACAACAATCTTCGAGGGTAGTATTACCCAATTTATTGATTCGACACAAGGGGAGCCAAAGAATACTTGCAAGCCTTAACAACTGAGTTGTCAATTCAGCTGCACCTAGAAATAGTTCTTGCTCACAGAAGTTTATCAGTATCAACAGTTTGTAGTAGCAATAACAAAGTAACGGCAGCAGTAAAACGAGAGCAATAGTAACAATAGTAGCAAACAATAGGATATGAGCGCGGTAGGCATAGGGATGGATGGACGGGCGTTGCATGGACGAGTCTAAACATGTAACTTCAAGATCTAGGGCATTAGAGATAAATAAGAATAAGCATCCAAGCACTAAACAATCATAGGCATGTGCTCCATATATAGTCATGCGTGCTCACAATGAGAACATGCACAACATCTTTTGTCCCGCCAGCCCGTTGCAGCGGGGCCTCAAGGGAACTACTGGCAATTAAGGTGCTCATTTTAATAGAGCACCGGAGCAAAGCATTAACACTCCGTGAACACATGTGATCCTCACATCACAGTCATCCCGTCCGGTTGTCCCAATTTCTATCACTTCGGGGCCTTTGGATCCGGACAATGATATGTATACACAACTTGCAGATAAGATCACAAACAATACTATCATAATGACTCAATAATAAGTTCAGATCTGATATCATGGCACTCGGGCCCTAGTGACAAGCATTAAGCACAACAAGTTGCAACAAAGTCAAATAGCACTAATAGAGATACTAGGCACCATGCCCTAACAATATTATTCGATTACATGATAGAACTCATCCAATCCCTACCATCCCCATAGCCTATAGCGGGGGATTACTCACTCATAGATGAGGTAAAGATGGATGGTTGATGGAGAGGCATTGGTGATGACGATGGCGATGATCCTCTCCAAATTCCCCGTCCCGACAGGGTGCCAGAACGGAGTTTCTGGTTCCGAATCGCGCTTTCTGGTGGTGGCGGCGCGACGGAACTCTTTCTAGAAAAACGAAGACCCCCCCCCCCCTCGGTTTTTAGGTCAGGACGCGTCTTATAGGCGAAGAGGGAGGCCGAGGGGCTGCCTAAGGTCCCCCCAGGCGCGGGTTGGGCCCACCCGCATGGCAGGGGTATGGGCCCCTCAGGCCTCCACTCCGTCTCGTACTCTGGCTTCGTGGATCTTCTGGTGAAATAAGATTTTTGGCATATTTTCCGGGATTTTTCCTGATAGTTGATTTTCTGCACAAAAAGTAGACACCAAGGTAATTCTTCTGAAAACAGCGTTAGTCCGGGTTAGTTGTATCCAAATCACACAAGTTTAGAGGAGAAACAATAGCAAAAGTGTTCATGAAAGTAGATACGTTTTGGACGTATCAAGGGGCAATGAGAGCTCAAAGCTAATAAGTACCATAATTTTGGAAGCTTTGTATAACCATTTAATCCCTACTTCCCTTTGCGAAGGGCCTTTCTTTTTACTTTTTGTTGAGTCTCCATACTCTATCTTTATGCACCAGTTAATAGAGCATAGTTGTCATTCTGAGTTCAGTGTGCATTATCCCAAAACTAGTTGATTGATTCATAATTATGGTATTGCTTGTTCTTAAATTATTTGTATCTAGTCACCCTTATGAACTTTGAAGGTGTCCTATGCTTTTATGTTTTTCTATTCCATGAAGGACAAGCTGAATACCACTCTTGATATGTTTTCTATATGTGAAACAAACAAATGTATTTCAAAGCATTATTCATGATCTTTTGATTGTGTTGCCTTTCATGTTGCAACATAGTTTCTATGTCTTATTGTTAGAAATATATCTTTCATACTTATGTTTAGAGTAATTTGATCCCAGCTATCAATGCTTTGCAATACCTTGATCAAGATTGTGATGGTGCATGTCACCTCAAAAATTATTATTTTTATCACTTACCTACTCGAGGACGAGCAGGAGTTAAGCTTGGGGATGCTGATACGTTGCAAACATATCTATAATTTTTTATGATCCATGCTTGTTTTGCACCAATTATCTTATGTTTTGTCCAAACTTTGTGGAATTTTTATGAATTTTCTGGAACTAACATACTAACAAGTGCCACAGAGCCAGTTTCCAGTTTTCTGATGTTTTTGGTTTCAGACAAACTAGTAAAGAAATATTCTAGGAATTGGATGAAATAAAAGCCTAAGTTCCTATTTTTTCCGACACGACACGGAGCCCGAAGGACAGGGGAAGACGCACCCCAGGGCGGCCACACCTGGGCCAGGCACAGCCGGGGGGGCGTCGCCCTAGGGTGTGGGCCCCCTAGTGCTCCAACAACCTTGCCCCTTCGCCTATATAAACCCCCCGAGACAAAAACCCTAGGGAGAGGAGATCAAAATTCCACGAAAAAGTCCGTAGCCACCGCCATCGTCATCCCTAGATCGCGAGGGATCTAAAGCTCTTCTCGGCACCCTGCCTGAGAGGGGAGATCATTCTGAAGGCCTTCTTCATCACCATGCCAGCCTCCGGAGTGATGTGTGAGTAGTTCATCCTTGGACTACGGGTCCATCGCAGTAGCTAGATGGTTGGTTCTCCTATTTTGTGCCATCATGTTTAGATCTTGTGAGCTGCCTATCATGATCAAGATCATCTTATAGTAATGCTACATGTTGTGTTTGCGGGGATCCGATGGATATTGAGTATTATGTCAGATTGTTATTGTTCTATCATGTCTCTATTATTTGTGATCTTGCATGCTCTCCATTGCTAGTAGTTACTCTGGCCAAGTATTTTCTTGTGACTCCAAGAGGGAGTATTTATGCTCGATAGTAGGATCATGCCTCTAGTAATCTGGTAGAGTGACAGAAACTTCTAAGATTGTAGATGTGTTGTTGCTACTAGGGAGAAAACAACAATCCTTTTCTAAGGGAAATTGTATTGTTTACATTACACACTTTGCTTAATGCAATTATACATTCCTTGCAACTTAATACCCGAGGGTTATTCGGATGATATCCCGGAGGTGGATTATTAGTCATAGATGCAGTTGGATTACGGTCTATGTATCATGTTGTAATGCCCAAATGAATCTCATAGTGATCATCATGTCATGTACATGCATTGTTATGCATTCTCTATTAGTCAATTGTCCCGCTGTAATTTGTTCACCCAACATGCTATTTATCTTATGGAGAAAACACCTCTAGTGAACTCTGGACCCTGGTCCATTCCTTCCCATTGATATTCCATCTACTGTTTACTATTTACTTTCTGCAATTACTATAAGCAATTACTTTCTTACACACTATACGTTTAATCCTTTGTTTTTAGCAAAACCAGTGAGCTTGACAACCTCATTGATAAGTTGTGGCAAAGTATTGTGTTGTGTGCAGGTTCCACGTTGATAGCAACACCTTCAGAAGTGGTTTCTTTCTCCTACTGGTTCGATAACCTTGGTTCTATATCTGAGGGAAAACTTAATACTATGCTCATCATACCTTGCTCTTGGGGTTCCTAAAAGGATCTACATCAACTGAGCCATCATCAAAGCACACATTCTCATTATCTGCGCTTCTAGAGGACTGTCCATCTTCCTTTTCCTTTCCCTTAGACTCCGCCATTTCTTTCTTGAAAGGCTTCTTTGCAGGCTTTCGGGAATTTGGCCCGTCATGCTTTCTATTTTGGGAGCCAACATGAAAATCTTCGTCCTTGTTCTGCCTCATGAACCTTTCCTCATCCTAAACAATGAAACGTCCAAAACGTATCTGATGGGGATATGCCTACCGGGGTATACCTAGAAGGACGTTTCCTATGGGCCCAAGCTGCCAGAGAGTGGGCCCGCAGGACGGCGACTGGATCGAGACTTGGCAAGGACCCAGGCGATTGGAAGATGGAGGCCCAGAAGCGTAGCTAGGCCCAGTCGGACTAGGTTGTAGATCTGTAAACCCTCCGAATCCTTAACTAATTCGGTTGTAGATCTGTAAACCCTAGCGAGGTGAGGCTATATAAACCTCCCTAGGGTACGCATAGAGGACACGTTCCATCATACACCCCAGCGACTCGCCGCCTAGTCGTCGAGCTCGCCCTTGTACTCTCTCCATAATACAATCTACCAGGAGTAGGTATTTACCCTCCGGGGGGCGAACCTGGGTAAAACCTTGTGTCTCCGTCCTCATCTCACACCGCAGATGCCTGGCCGCCCTTGCACTTCGTTCTACTACTCGCTGCCGATTGTAGCATCTGCCGTGGCCATTCCCACGACAGTGGCGCCCACCGTGGGGCCTGGCCGGTCAGGCCGGTGTTCTGCTACGAGATCCAATATGCCCATCAACAAGATGATCGCCACCGGCCGCATGATTGCGATCGGCGAGATCCTCCAAATCTTGCCGAGCAGCTATGTCCCGGTGGCACGCCCCGTCACGCACAGCATGATCATGCCGGTTGGCACGAACAGTCTCTTCGTCGGCTTCACCGACGTCATCGCCTCGGAGGACTCGGCTCGCATCCACGAGTAACCACCATGCGACCGACTCTCTGAGAGTCAGGTCTGCACCATCCGTCGCCTCGCCTCTGAGTATGACTCGGCCGACAACAACGTGGTCGAAACCACCGTGGTCGCGGACGACGCGGCCCTCAACGACGACGCCGACTCAGCGACCCCGGCATCGGCCGCCGGATCTATCGTCACCGCGTCGCCTGAGGGCTCCATAACCCAGGTCTCCAACGTGGGAGACTTCGAGGATCCCTCCATTCTTGGGATCTTCGACTTTGACTTCGGGTCGGAGAACTCCGGTGACCTCCACATCAGACCCGATTGCGACATCGCGGCCTACATGGAGAATGGCCCGGACGCCCCGCTAGACCCCTTATCCACGTCGATCCCGCCGACCGCGATGGCAACAGAGGTCGAGGAACTCCGCCTACGGTTGGAGGAGGCGGTCCGCAAGGAACAAACCAAGCGCGAAAAATTTCGCCTCGAGCAGGTGACGGCGTAGGAGCTGTCGCGCTACCACCAACTCCGCATCAGGTCGTGCCTGAACCCCACCGTTCAGGGCCGTGCCCTGAACTTCGACGATGAGAACGACCCGGCTCGCATAGCCGAGCGTGCAATCTGCGAGAACGCGCCGCCAGGAAGAAGTTCCTGGCCACCACCAGGCACGACGGCTAACGGCGCCCCACCACCACCCGGTCGCACGCCCCCCCCCCCCCCGGATCAGCCGAGAATCCTGGACTCCTCGCGGGAGCGAGACGCGAATGGCCTCCCGCTGTTCTCCACCCCGATGGACAATGTCGTCGCGAGCTGAGCCACGGTCGACAACATCACCGTGACCGGGGAAGGCGCCCTGCAGATCCAGTACGCCAAGGCTTTACTCGCCAAGGTCGTCGAGCAACAAAACGCGGGCACCGACTAACAGGGTCGCATGTACTCGTGTTTGTCAGGCAGCAGGGCGGCCTCGAGCGGCCTCCCATTGGTGGCAAAAACCCTTAACTGCCCACCACCCGAGCCCCTGCAGCTCCAACATCGACCCGCACACGCGACACTCTCCACCAATGACCCGCGACTGGCGAACAACTTCGTCGCCGCCAACGGGTAGCCAGTCGACGCGCGCACCCACATCATCAACAACCAGAGCTGGCGCGCACGCCAGCCTGATGACTTGAGGCATACCCTCACTAATCGCCGCGACGATGAACCAAGGGGGTCGCTGAGCCGAGTCGGACCCCAGTGCTTTGGGCCAATGATCTGAGGCGAAAGATACCCGACGAACTTCAAGGCGCCGAAGGAGATCGAGAAGTACGACCCCTCGTACGACCCGTCCGTGTGGCTGGACACGTACCTCATGGCGATGGGAATCGCCGGCCACACCGACCTGCTCGCCGCTCGCTACCTCCCCCTGATGATGGAGGGAGCATGCCGGCAATGGATCAACACCCTCCCCGCGGACAGCATCGACTCCTAGGGGGAAATGCGCGATGCCTTCGTCAGGCACTTCGAGGGCTCCTACACCCACGCCACCACCATCGAGGACCTGGAGCGATGTGTCCAGGGACCCCATGAGTTGACCCGCAGCTGGGTCCAACGGTGGCAAGACCTGTGGTACAACGCGGCTGGAATCCACCTAGACACCACGACCTCGTGCCGCTACGAGCCCTTGGTCGCTAAACTCAAGCGTGTGTACAAAACACTCGACAACATACCGGACCTCCTCGAGATCGCTAAGCGGTACGCAGAGGAGGACCCAAACCAAGAAACCGACGATGAGTCAGGGGGAATCGCCGCACGGGCGGCCACGACAATGGGAGACGACCCGAGCTACGCTATAGCAACACTCGCCTCATCGGCAAGCGTCATGGTGACGGGCGAGTCGACTTCGTCGCCAATGCCAGTTACGCCCCACGCGAGCCCAAAATCTTTCTCCGCGACGGAGGCCAACGCCGCGACAGCGGCAACTACAAGGCGAAGCCGAGGTTCGACCCCGCGGCTCTACTCAGCCAGCCCTGTGTGTTCCATAGCAGGGAGGGGAAACCCGCCACGCACACGACCGCCGACTGCCACTCCCTGAGGGAGATCGAGAAGGCACGACGCGCAAGGGAAGACCCCGACAACCACCCGCCAAATGGCGGAAAATTCGGCAATGACGTCGGCTCGCTTCACACCTTCATCGGCTTCAAAACGAAGCGCGAGAAGAAGGTCATTGCCCGCACTGTCGCCGTCAATGCAGTGTCCCAGGTCGACATCCCCTAGTTCCTCAACTGGTCCGAGCAACAAATCACCTGGAGCCGTGAGGACCACTCTCCATGGATCGAGTATCCGGGCCAAGTCGCCCTAGTGGTCAAGGCCAAGGTGGGAGACTACTGGCTCCCAAAGACGCTGATGGACGGCGACAGCTCCATCAACATCCTGTACCTGGACACATTCAGGCGACTGTGGCTCCCGCAGTCGATGATCGAGACAACCTACACCACCTTCCACGGCATCGTCCCTGGTCGGAAGGCATACCCGATAGGCAAGGTGACGCTGTTAGTCACCTTCGGTACACTAGCGAACTTCCGCACCGAGCGGATCGTCTTCGAGCTGGTACCTTCAACAACCCCTACCACCGCGTCCTGGGGCGTCAGGCGTTCGCCAAATTCATGGAAGTGCCCCACTACGCGTACAACGCGATGAAGCTCCCCGGGCCGTGCGGCATCATCACCGTCCACGGCAACCCCAACATGGCCGCGTAGTGCGAGGCCAGAAGCGTCGAGCTCGCCAACGCCGTCATAGCGGCAGAAGCCAACCACGTGGAAGAGCTCGCCAAGTACGCGAGCATGGTCAACAATGACGACCCCACCATACTCAAGAAGCCCAACTCGGAGGGTGGAGGCTCCACCGCCTTCGAGGCGACGACACACACTCGCACCGTCGAGCTGGTCCCAGGCGACTCCAGCCAGATGGTGACGATCGGGATGGGCATGAGCCCAGCATAGGAAGGCGCGCTCATCGAGTTCCTATGTGAGAATTGCAACATCTTCGCATGGAATCCATCTGACATGTCGGGTGTCCCGAGGGAACTTGCTGAGCACAAACTCAACGCCGACCCCAAAGCGCGACCCGTCAAGCAGTCGCTGCGGCCCTTCAATGAAGAGCGCCGCCAAGCAATCGCCGAGGAGGTGTAGCGTCTACTCGCTGCAGGATTCATCTGGCCAATCAAATACTCCAAGTGTTTGGCAAACCCAGTCTTGGTCGAGAAGAAAAAAAGGACCTGGAGAATGTGTATTGACTACACAAACCTCAACAGCGCCTGCCCGAAGGAGCAATTCGTCCTCCCGCGGATCGACCAAATCATCGACTCGACTGCGGGCTCGGATTCGCTATGCTTCCTCGACGGATCAAAATGGCAGTCGAGGACGAAGAGAAGACGACATTCAGCATGCCATTCGGAGCCTTCTGCTACACCGCCATGACCTTCGGCCTCAAGAACGCCGGGGCGACCTACCAGAGGTGCATGCAGGAGTGCCTTGCGAGCCAAATCGGCCGCAACATCCACGTCTACATCGACGACATGGTGGTAAAGTCCACTCGCTAGGGCGATCTACTCGCCGACCTGGCGGAAACCTTTGCCAACCTGCGGAGGTACAAGATAAAGCTAAACCCAGGAAAGTGCACTTTCGGTGTACCTACTGGACAGCTGCTGGGATACGTCGTCTCCAAGCGTGGGATCGAGGCGAACCCCGCCAAGATCAACATGATTGCCCAGCTCGGCAGACCCGAGTGCCTACGTGACATCCAGAAGTTGGCCGGGCGAGTCGCGGCTCTCAGTCGCTTCATCCCCCGGCTAGGAGAGAAGGCAATGCCCCTCTACCACCTAATGCGCAAGAACCCCACTTTCCAGTGGGACAAGGAGGCAGACGACGTGCTCCATGCTCTCAAGGAGGTGCTACTCGCGGCACCGCTACTCGCTGCCCCCATCGACAAGGAGCCCATGCTCGTCTACGTCACGGCCTCCAAGCGAGTCGTCAGTGCTGTCATGGTCATTGAACGACCAGAGGAAGGCAAGGAGCGCCCGGTGCAGCGACCTGTGTACAACATCAGCGAAGTCCTCACCGAGTCGCGCCAATGCTACCTGCAGTACCAAGAATTGGTATATGCGGTCTTTAGAGCCCAGCGGCGACTGTCGCACTACTTCCAGGAGCACCCAATAACGGTCGTCTCATCAGCACCGTTGCAGGACATCATCCGCAACCGTGAGGCGACCAGGCAAGTCGCCAAGTGGGCCGTCGAGATCGGAGTCAACAACATCAGGTACGAGCCGCGCAAGGCGATCAAGTCATAGGCTCTCGCAGATTTCCTAGCCGACTGGGAGGAGGCCTAGCAGCCAGAGAAACTGACATACCTCCATTACCGGAGCCTACAGTTCGACGGATCCAAAATGTGGATGGCACAGGGGCAGGGATCGTGCTCACATCTCCAAAGGGCGAGAAGCTACACTACGTCATGTACCTCGACTTCACCCCTTGCACCAACAACTTGGCCAAGTACGAGGAGCTACTCCACGGCATGCGAGCAACGAAGGAGATGAACATCAATTGCTTGCGCTGCTATGGTTACTCAGACCTCGTCGACGGGCAAGTCGCCGGCACCTGCGATGCAGTCTCCCCTACCATGGCGGCATACCGCCAAGCAGTGGACCTGCTGGGAGGCCACTTCGCGGGCTACTCCATCGAGTGGATCGATAGGCGGAAGAACGAGGAGGCCGACGCACTCTACCGCATCGGCTTGGGTCGACTCGCACCACCCGCCAGCGTCTTCCTCGACACCATCACCAAGCCTTCCGTCTCTCCCCCGAGGGAGATCGACATCGGAATTCCACTGCAACCAGACGTAGCCCTGGTCGCACTAATCGCCAAGCCAAGTGACTGGACCGTGCCATACGTCGCCTACCTGGAAGGAGGCGCCCTACCCGCTGACGAGACGGAGGCCCAGATGATAGCACGCTGCTGCAAATCCTTCATCATCATCAACGGCGAGCTCCACAAGCGCAGCGTGACCGGCGTGTTCCAACGCTGCGTCCAACCCGCAGAAGGACGCAAGATCCTCCAGGACATCCACACTGGCGACTGCGGCCACCACGCCGGCGCCCGCTCCCTAGTCGCCAAGGCCATGCGACATGGCTTCTACTGGCCCACTACACACGCCGACGCGGTCGACATCGTCCAACGCTGCGTCTGGTGCCAGAAGTACGCCAATCAGACTCACGTATCGAGCTCGGCGCTCAAGACCATTCCCATCACCTGGCCATTCGCCGTATGGGGCATGGACATGGTAGGCCCCTTCAAGAAGGCCCCCTCTGGCTTCACCCACCTCCTAGTCGTGGTCGACAAATTCACAAATTGGGTGGAGGCCAAGCTAGTCTGCAAGTGCGACGGGAAGACCGCTACAAAGTTCTTGGGCGAGCTCATCTATCGCTAGGGTTTCCCGAACAGCATCATCACGGACAACAGCACCAACTTTGCCAAAGGATCCATGGCCGAATTCTGCGAGGAGCACAACATACGACTCGACCTTGCCTCAGTCGCCCACCCGGAGTCCAACGGCCAGGCGGAACGCGCCAACCAGAGCATCCTCCACGGCCTGAAGCCACGACTACAAGTTCCACTTGAGCGAACTCCTGGGTGCAGGGTCGAAGAGCTCCCCTCCGTCATCTAGGGCATCCGCACCTCCATCAACAGGTCGATGGGGTTCACCCCTTTCTTCATGGTGTATGGCGTCGAGGCCGTCATGCCAACCGACCTCGAGCACGACTCGCCTCGGGTGGTCAACTACTCGGAGACCGACAACAAGCTCGCATCCCAAGACGGAGTCGACCAGCTCGACCAAGCATGCGACCTAGCTCGCTCCCGCACCGCCATCTACCAGCAAGGGCTCCGCCGCTACCATAGCCGGCGAGTATGGACCCGCACCTTCCAGGAAGGCGACCTGGTACTGCGCCTGATCCAGGACAAGAAGGGCATGCACAAACTCCCCCCCCCCCCCCCCGTGGAAGGGACCATTCGCCATCGGGCGAGTCCTGGGCAACGACGCCTACTACCTCGTCGACATCCGAGGCGACGAAAAACTCGACGTCAAGCGGCCGTGGAATGTAAACATCCTACGGAAGTTCTACTCCTAGACTTCCATACATGTACCGCCTACCCGCTATGAAATAAAGAAGATCGATTCGCACAACGTGTGTCCACTCTCTGCCCCTTGTGCCACTCGCACTCGTAATAACAGCGATATGCTACTCGCAGAAGTCAACCTTTGGTGACGCGACCGGCACGGCCAAGTAGTGCGATATGAGGGCACGCGAAAACTTCAGGCCTCGTACCGTCCACGAAAAAAGCCAACCTGGAGCCCCATTGGAGTCGCCTCGCTCGACTGGCTTCCCGAGCCAAGACAACTACAGTCGCTTCCCAAAGCGACCCAGTCCTCCACATCCTCGGCGCAGCGACTCGAACGGCAAAGTACCATGCTCGGGGACTGACGCCAGTCCAAAGAGGAGCGCCTAGGGAAAAACACCAAGTATGAGAGCGCGCCCTGGACTCGCCACACGACTGGTCCTATGGATCAGGTGGAGTGACGTGCCTAACACAATGCGCTTTGTCCTCACCTACCTCGGGCATGCGACTAGAACAGTCAAGTACCACGCTCGGGCACTCGGTGACCCGATCATGTTCGCGCCCGGGAAAACGACTAAGTACAGAGCACCCCTTGGAGTCGCCATGCGACTGGATTTCCGAGCCATGGCGAGTCGACCTTAACTTACTAACAGTTCAAACATCACATAAAAACGAGGTTAACCCCACAAAAGGGCGGACGCGCTCGGGGACTCGCACAACCAACAACCAAACCGAAAAAACAATGACAAAAGAACCCTTGCATTCCTTCAAAGCAGCAAAGTTTGTTTGCTCACCAGGACAATTACATACTTATCCTAATTAATGCCGATCGACAAACTACTCTATTCCACAGGCTTAGACGAGGAGGCGCCACCACTTTTGCGACAGCGGATAAAGGGAACCCACGGATTTGATGGGTACGTCGTGAGCTCACCCTCCATGGCCACACGGAATGGCTGCTCCACCTTGAAGTCGTGGTGCGCCGGCTCCGGGTCTTTCGAGGTGACGACCGTTTCCTGGTAAGGAATGAGGTCGCCCATCGCCCACACCCGGTCGGCGTACACCGCAGCCCGCTCCATCAACTTCAGCACCTCGGCGATTTCGACTGCGCCCTTCGATAAAGGGTACCCGCTCGTGACATCGTCAAGGTCGAAGTCGTCAGAAAAATGCGCGAGCCCAAGGCTCAGCGCAGTCGCTGCTCCACGACGGAAGGCCGACCACGTCATGAACTCCACAACCGTCGGGGCCTTCTTCAGATAGCGCCAAACCTTAACGAGGTCATTGGGAATCACCTCTGTTGGCGAGATCTCCTGAAGATACGCCCGGATGCAGGTCGCTGACAACACGGCAGAATCAACCAGAGTGGTGACGCATTGCCGTGCATCGTACGACTGGGCTTCTTCGGCATTATCAGTAATCAGGCCTGCAATGCACAAGCAAATAGTAAGGGAAGTTCCAGCAAAACAATGTGACTCGCACGCTTGGGGACTTGTAGAAGGAAAACTCACCAATCAACAAGCGACAGCGCTCCGTGATGAAATCTTGAAGTCGAGAGAGGTCATCCTGCAGCCCGGCGACAAGCGCATCTGACACCTTCCGCTCCTCAGAAGCAGAAGCAACGGCTGCCTTGGCACGCCCATCTACCGAGCTCGCCTCCGCCTTTGCCTCCTTGAGCTCACGCTCTAGGTCGACGATTCACTTCTCCGCGGCGCTCAAGGACGACTGTGCAGCCGTCAACTCACTCGCCGGAATGAGGCCCTGGCGAGCCTTCTCCACCGCGGTCATGCTATCCTCTGCATCAACAACACAAAGATTACAAACCTAACAAGTTTATGACCAGCGCCAAGCATGACGAACACTCACCCGCATTCATTCGAAGCTGCTCGTTCGTGTCCTGAACAGCAAGGAGCTCCTTCTCCACACGATGCTTGGCAGCAAGCCGCTCTGCTGACTCGCGCTGCAGGCCCTGTGCAACAATGGAAGCATCAGCAACAAAAATTCCTAAGTTCCTATCCACTAAAATTCAGTGACCAGCCACTTAGGGACTGGATGGCGAAAAACAATAAGAATTTGACCACTGAGATTCAGTGGCCCGATCCTCGGGGACTGGACATACCTAGATGGCGGCACCGAGCATGCCGTGAAGTTCCATTGCGTCCACCGACGGGAGCACGAATGAGTATGCCCGCGACGTTGTTCGACCTCTGTACCGGCGCCCCCAGGCAATTGGCTCGATGGCACCGAGGCACCCGTCGCGGAGGCCCTCACTATAAAGCGAGGGAACGTCGCCACCGCGGCTCCTACACCACTCGAAGGTGGGTCTGTCGCCTCAACCGAGGTCGTGGGCTCTACCCACTGTGACTCCGCGTCTTCCATGGCCCTCGGGGCTACGTCCACCGCAATCAGAGCTTCGCTCGGGGTGACCGACGGTCGTCCGAGATTGTGACGACCTCGTCGCCTTTTGCTCTCTTGGCGCCTTCAGCGGGCGCCTCAACCTCATCGCCCTTCCTCTTCTTCGAGGGGTCAACTGGTGCCTCTGTGGCACCCGATGGAACCTTGGCCACCGAAGGATGACATATCTTCTTCACTCCAGTCCTGCGCAACAACTCCGTCAGTAAACTCGCCAGTCGAACATACATCAAGCAGACAAATGAAAGGATTGAGGATCACTCACTTGGCGACTGGGATAAATCATAGGCCAGTACGAATACTGGCCGGCTTCTCCAGCTCTGGCCCCAGTTTCCGACTGAGGCCCGTCTCAAACACGCTCTGCGCCCAAGACACCGACGGCTTCTTCGAGGATGAGGCCGCGGCAGGAGGTTCAGTGGCGATCTCCGCGGGAGCTCCTCTCGACGGTGAGGCCCCTGCGGCTGGGGCGGCCACCAGCCCGGTAACTAGGAAGAACGGCGGCGATAGCGATGCCAACGGCACCTCATCTTCCGCGATGGTCGCACCAGTCGCCGCTGTCGCATGCGCCGCTGCATCGGCTTTAGCTTCCTCGGCTGCGCTGGTAGCATCAGAGCTACTCGCGGACCGGGGCGGACACACCGGCTTAGCCGGCTTCTTCTTCTTCTTTGGTGGCGGCGGTTTCTTCTTCAATGGTGTGGCTTCACGCTGTGAGGAGTTCTCGGGGAGCTCATCGTCGTAGTCGTCGTGGGCCTCGAGGCTCTTGCTGGCCTCGAGCTCGCGTTGATGTTGCCCACGGGTCTTGCAAACCGTGGGTGTAGCGACCTCCACGGCTTCGTCGCCATTATCGTCATCATCATCATCGCCGCCCCCATCGCTTCTGGCATCGCCCTCATCAGGCGAAGACTCACTCTCGTCTTCGGTGGACGAGTTCGAGTTCTCGTCATCTGCGGGTGGAAGCCAACCTTCCACCACTTGGAATAGCTGCAACAACCAAGAAAAATTAGCACGACCGTGAATGCAAAACTGAGACTGCGAGTGCATGGGAAATAAAAGAATTCACCGTTGGGGCTTGGCGCTTTGCGATGTAAGGTGCGACACTGGCCTTTGCATAAATATACACCGCCAGGGTGATCTTCTTTAGGACTAAGGTGTAGGCGTTGAGTCTCCACTCAGGATGGCAGGACTTCGTCGAGTCGTCTTTGCCTGTGTACTCGTACATATAGTGGGCGCGGCTGGCCAGAGGCACGAGCCGTCGCCCGAGCCAGCAATTGTAAAGGTTGATGGTTTGGAGGCCCTTCTTCTTCAGGTTGCGGATGGTCTGCAACATCTCGTCGACGACCATCCGCTAATCCAGCGGAAGCTTGGTGACTTGGAGACGACGTGGCTTGGGCCGGTCGGCGCAGTACGTTGGAAGAGCCACCTCGTCGCCCGGCGGTGACTCGGTCACATAGAACCATCTCTTCTTCCATTCATTCGTTGCTTTAGCGGGAAGCATCATATCAAAGAAGGACGTCTTCGACTTCATCTGAAAGGTCAGGACGCCCGCGGCCAACATCGGGTCGCCTGCCTCTTCGCGGCTGATCCTCCCATGGAATAGATCTTTCCATAGGGGGAAGTATGGCCGACAGCCCAGGTAGCACTCACAGAACGCCACGAAGATGGCGAGCTTCTCGATGTTGTGCGGCCCTAGGTCCGACGGTTGGATGTCGTAGTAGGCGCAGAAGCGGCGGAAGAAGAGGGAGGTGGGGAATCCGAGCCCCCGCTCCAGATGGCTGGTGAAGCAGACGAATTCCCCCTCGCGTGGATTTGGGATCACCTCTCCGGCCGCGGGGATGCGCCATCTCCCGGCACGAAGGATTCCTGCCTCCTCGAACGACTTCAGTAGCGCCTTCGTGCACTTGGATCTGCCCCATGGTTCCACTGGAGGGGCCATCGATTGAGGGATATAGGGCTGTGAGTCGCTCTGGTCGCTGCGTGGAATGGAGAATTGAGAATGCACGAGATCGGGGGAAGTGAGGGAAGTGTTTTCCCCTCTCCCATCACTCTCCTTATATAGCGGTTGTTACCCGCCATTTTCGGGGAGCCGTTATCGCACGGTAATTACGCTGATATTACTGTTGGATTGCCCAACGGCTAGTTTGACCAGCGCTGACGGTCCAACTTCATCCACTCAAATCCCTGTCTTCAGCGGCTTGACGATTCTCCGACCTGGTCACTATAACAGTGACTTAACTATTCGCCAACCTGTTTGCCAAGCTGCGATCTGATTAGTCGCCGTTATTGCGACTAAAAGGACTAGTTCTTTCCTTTGTTCAGGAGTCCACCGCCGATTTGACTGGGCGTCCAAATTGGACCCGCATACTATGACTGCTAACAAACACCTGCGACGAATCAACAACGGCCTCGGGGACTACTGATGGGGATATGCCTACCGGGGTATACCTAGCAGGACGTTTCCTATTGGCCAAAGCTGTCAGCGAGTGGGCCCGTAGGACGGCGACTGGATCGAGACTTGGCAGGACCCAGGCGACTGGAAGCTGGAGGCCCAGAAGCGTAGCTAGGCCCGGTCGGACTAGGTCAAGAACCCTCTGAATCCTTAACTAATTGGGTTGTAGATCTGTAAACCCTAGCGAGGTGAGCCTATATAAACCTCCCTAGGGTACGCATAGAGGACACGTTCCATCATACACCCCAGCGACTCGCCGCCTAGTCGACGAGCTCGCCCTTGTACTCTCTCCATAATAAAATCTAGCAGGAGTAGGTCTTTACCCTCCGGGGGCCGAACCTGGGTAAAACCTTGTGTCTCCGCCCTCATCTCACACCGCAAATGGCTAGCCGCCCTTGCCCTTTGTTCGACTACTCGCTGCCGATTGCAGCAACTGCCGTGGCCATTCCCATGACAGTGGTGCCCACCGTTGGGCCTGGCCGGTCAGGCCGGTGTTCTGCGGCGAGATCCACTCTGCCCATCAACGAGACGGTCACCACCAGACGCATGATTGTGATCGGCGAGATCCTCCAGATCTTGCCGAGCAGCTACTTCCCGGCGGCGCGCCCCGTCACGCACAGCGTGATCATGCCGGTCGGCACGATCAGCCTCTTCGTCGGCTTCACCGACGTCATCGCCTCGGAGGACTCGGCTCGCATCCGTGAGTCGCCACCATGCGACCGACTCTCTGAGAGTTAAGTCTGTACCATCCACCGCCTCGCCTCCGAGTATGACTCGGCCGACAACAACGTGGCCGAAACCACCGTGCTCACGAACGACGCGGCCCTCAACGACGACGCCGACTCGGCGACCCCGACATCGGCCGCCGGATCTATCGTCACCGCGTCGCCCGAGGGCTCCATCACCCAGGTCTCCAACGTGGGGTACGCATAGAGGACACGTTCCATCATACACCCCAGCGACTCACCGCCTAGTCGTCGAGCTCGCCCTTGTACTCTCCATAATACAATATAGCAGGAGTAGGTCTTTACCCTTCGGGGGGCCGAACCTGGGTAAAACCTTGTGTCTCCGCCCTCATCTCGCACCGCAGATGGCTGGCCGCCCTTGCCCTTTGTTCTACTACTCGCTGCTGATTGCAGCATCTATCGTGGCCATTCCCACGACAGTATCTACTTTCCCAAACACTTTTGCTATTTTTTCTCCTCTAAACTTGTGTGATTTGGATACAACTAACACAGACTGACGCTGTTTTCAGTAGAATTACCTTGGTGTCTAGTTTTTGTGCAGAAAATCAACCATCAAGAAAAATCTCGGAAAATATGCCAAAAAATCCTATTTCACCAGAAGACTCACGGAGCCAGAATACGAGACGGAGAGGGGCACTGGGTGGCCCACACCCCCTGCCACGCGGGCCAGGCCTGGCCGCGCCTGGAGGGGGTGTGGCCACCTTAGGCACCCCCTCGTCCTCCCTCTTCGCCTATAAGTTGCCTTCTGACCTAAAAACTCAGGGGGGGACGTTTTTCCAGAGAGAGTTCCGCTGCGCCGCCACCACCAGAAACCGCAATTCGGAACCAGAAACTCCGTTCTGGCACCCTGCCGGGACAGGGAATTTGGAGAGGATAATCGCCATCATCATCACCAAAGCCTCTCCATCAACCATCCATGTTTCCCCCATCCATGAGTGAGTAATCCCCCGCTGTAGGCTATGGGGATTGTAGGGATTGGATGAGTTCTATTATGTAATCGAATAATATTGTTAGGGCATGGTGCCTAGTATCTCTATTAGTGCTATTTGACTTTGTTGCAACTTGTTGTGCTTAATTCTTGTCACTAGGGCCCGAGTGCCATGATCTCAGATCTGAACTTATTATTGATTCATGATGATAGTATTGTTTGTGATCTTATCTGCAAGTTGTGAACACATATCATTGTCCGGATCCAAAGGCCCCGAAGTGACAGAAATTGGGACAACCGAAGGGGATGGCTTTGATGTGAGGATCACATGTGTTCACGGAGTGTTAATGCTTTGCTCCGGTGCTCTATTAAAAGGATCACCTTAATTGCCAGTAGTTCCCTTGAGGCCCCGCTGCAACTGGCTGGCAGGACAAAAGATGTTGTGCAAGTTCTCATTGCGACCACGCATGACTATATATGGAGCACATGCCTATGATTGTTTAAAACTTGGATGCTTTATCTTATTTATCTACAATTTCCCTAGATCTTGAAGTTACATGTTTAGACTTGTCCATGCAACGCCCGTCCATCCATACCTATGACTACCGCACTCATATCCTACTGTTTGCTACTACTGTTACAACTTCTCTTGTTCTACTGTTGCTGTTACTTTGCTATTTCTACTACAAACCTGTTGCTACTGATAAACTGCTGTGAGCAAGACTATTTCCAGGTGCAGCTGAATTGATAACTCAGTTGTTAAGTCTTATAAGTATTCTTTGTCTCCCCTTGTGTCGAATCAATAAATTGGGTAATACTACCCTCGAAAACCGTTGCGATCCCCTATACTTGTGGGTCATCAAGACTATTTTCTAGCGTTGTTGCCGGGGAGCATAGCTTTATTTGTAAGTTCACTTGGATCTATTATTGCTCACTGCTACTCCTTTTCATCATGGGGAAGTCTCGTGCAAGAAAGTTCTCTATTTTACCATCCACTACAAGGAGAGGTACAATCTTAAACACCTGTAATGCTCTGGATTCACCATCTGTTATAAGTAAGCTTGTCACACCACCACCACATACACATGTTACACACACTGCTACTACTGCTGAAGCTGAAATTGCTTCTGGTACTCATGATGTTACTTCAACTGTGCTTGATGCAAATGGTTCATTAGGTACTTTCCTAGATGCTACAATTGCTAGAACTATTTTGGGAAACACTGAAACTCCTAGTGAAGACACTATTACACCTGTTAGCTCACCTGAGTCTAGAGAGAGAGATGATATTATTGATGGTTACATTGAAATGACTGATGAATTTATTGAAGAGTACCAAAACACACATGGTGCTAGTGCTATTAGAAGTCTCCTTGAGAGACGTACCATTATTCCTAAACTGTCTTCCGATGCTAAGTTTTCTACTTCCCCCATAGATATTAAAGATGAAGATTATGATTTTTCTCTTGATTTATCCTATATAGACATTGTTAAGAAAGAACCTTTTGAGGGACTGAGAATGAGAGTGTTGTGGCACATATGAATGAGCTTTCCACTATGAGTGCCTTATTCTCTGATGATTTTAAGATGCACAAGTACTTTGTTACAAAGATCTTCCCTTTTTCACTAAAAGGAGAAGCTAAAGCTTGGTTTAATAGATTACCTCCTGGATCCATTGATAGCCCTGATTTCTTATTTCTTTCACAAATATTTTCCTCCTAGTGTTATACATGCTTCTTTGCAGAAACTTTTTGATTTTAAGCAGGGAGAAGAAGAGAAATTTCCTGAGTCATGGACAAGGTTCTGTACCTTGATTCATGCACATCCTGGATGTCCATTACCTAAAATGAGCTTCTTGATATTTATTATAATGGACTAACTGATGATTCTAGGACATACCCAGATAGTTTTGCTGATTGTGTTTTTAGGAAAAGAACTCCTACAAATGCTGAAGAATTAATGACTAAAATAAGCAAGAATTATGATGATTGGACTTCAACTGAGCTAAATACACCTAAGCCTACTACTCCTAAACCAGTTGTGCCTGAACCAGCTCCAACACCAACACCAAAGAAGAGGGGGATGATTGCATTAAATGATAAGTGATGAAGGAAGCTAAGAAATGTCTTAAGGAGAAAGGTATTAGAGCTGAAGATGTGAAGAATCTACCTCCTATAGAAGAATTATGTAAGCCAATTTCCCCCTCATCCACTATTGAGGTACACTCTCTCCAACACTTTGATGAGGGTGATATTCCCTATGGTAAACCTCATGATCAATGCTTAGAGGAACTTGAAGTTTTTATTTTTAAACAAGATAATTTTAATAAACAAGTTCAGAATCATTTATTGGAAAATTCTAGAGTTATTAATGAGTTGAAAGATATTGTGGAAAGAACTGCTAATGATGTTAAAATGCTTTGTAAGCACTTCCAAATGGTTCAAACTCAAATTGATCAACTTGCTAAGGTATAAAAGGATATGCTAGTTAATGCTTCAGGAGATAAACATGCTTATGGAATTAGAACTAGGAGTGGTATAGCCACTCAAGATCCTTTATATCCTAAAGGACACCCTAAGAGAATTGAGCAGGATTCTCAACAAGTTGAAAGTAGTGGTAGTCCTCATAAGAGAAAGGAAAATAAACACAAAATAGTTGAGGAACCACCTGAACCTGCTGTAGATCCTAATAGTATATTTGTCTCTGATGCTGAAACTGAGAGTGGTAATAATAACAATAATGCTCCTGATAAGGAGGAAGTTGAGGAAGAACCTGAGAAGCACACTAAGAACACTAGGTACACTAAGGAAGATTTTATTGCTAATAAACATGGTAGAGAGAGAACCTTCGGTGCAGAAACCTATGCCTTTTCCCAATAAGAAACACAAGTCAAAGGAGGAATAACACTATAACAAGTTTTGTGAGTGGATGAAACCTTTATTTTTGCAAATTCCTTTGATTGATGATACTAAGTTGCCTCCTTATTCAAAGTATATGAAGGATATTGTATCTAATAAAAGGAAGATTCTTAATGAGGAAATTTCTACTTTGCTTGCTAATTATTCCTTCAATGGTAAGGTTCCAAAGAAACTTGGTGATCTAGGTATACCAACTATTCCTTGCTCTATTAAGAATAATTATGTTAGAACTGCTTTATGTGATTTGGGAGCTGGAGTTAGTGTTATGCCTTTTTCTCTCTACAAGAGACTCCAGCTAGAAAAGCCGATACCAACTGATATATCTTTGCAAATGGATGATAAGTCAACTACTATTACTGTTGGTATATGTGAGGATGTTATTGTTCAAGTGGTTCATAATTGCTTGGTTTTAACTTATTTTGTTGTGCTTGAGATACCTGATGTCACATACCAAGATTTTCCAAATCTTGTAATGTGAAAAATAAATAAACAAAATAAATAATTGTTGAAATTTAGGGTGAGAAGAAACTTTTTGATTCCAATTGGAAACATCAAAACCTATTTTTGATCAAATAAAATCCTAAAGGGATTTAAAAAGATAAACAAATAATAAATAAAGTTATGATAGTTGGAATCTCTATCTCTCGATCTTTAAATAAAAAAGATATGGTTTTTATAAAGCAAAGATAGAAATATAAATAAGGATTATTTTATAGAGCCAAATTAATCTTGGCCAAGCTTTTAAAATAAAATATTTTGTTTGATAAAAAGAGTAAAGGATTATTTAAATAAAATAATAAGGATTTATTAATATCCAATTTTATTTTAGTAAAGGCTTTTCCATTTTAATTAAACACTAAAACTTGTTAAAAATATTTTAAATAAGATTTCCAAATGTTTTGTTTTTCAAAGGAAACCTACTGAAAAGATTTTGATATTATTTAGATTTCAAATAGAGTGTTTAAAATAAATTAAAACCTATTTGAAATAAAAACTAAGGTCTATTGATTTAATTATTAATAGATCTTAAAAGAATTATTTTATTTTGGGACATTGGAATATGTTGTTAAACAGAATTAAAATTCACCCAAAGTTTGGTGGTAATTTGAATTCAAATGGAGATTGAAAAATATTATTAAATCTTATTTAATTAATACTAGAGCCTATTTTTAATAATTAAAAGACCCTAAAAAGAATAAATATATTATTCTAAATTTGACTTTAGAATGTGTTATTAATCAGTATTTGAATCTACACAAATTTTGGTTGAGGTTTGAAATCAAATTGATGTTTGAATTAATTAAACAAAAATCAAAACAGATTAATAGAAATGGAAAAAGGAAAAACAAACAGATCAAAAAAAAGGAAAACAAACCCAACCCATCTGGCAGCCCACTAAGGCCCAGCAGCCCATCTCTCTCCCGTGAACCGTTTCTTTTCTCACGCGCAAACTCACCCGCTCAGTCACCGACGCGTGGACCCCATCTCCCCTCTTCCTCTCTCGCTGTCAAACGGACCCCATGACCACGTCAGCGTCTTCCCCGCGCGACCAGTTCTTCCTCCCGTTACTGCCGATTGATTCGCGAGGTAAATTCTCTTCAATGCCGCGTGATCCTCGCCCCTGACCACACTCACTTAAGCGCCTGTTTCCCCTCTTCCTTTCCCCCCAAACATCACGCCTCGAGAGCCACCAGGCTGCTCGGAATCATCTCCGGACTGCCACTGTCTCTGGCGAGCTCCACCTCCAATTCAGGCCAGTCGCCGTCACGCCTCTCTCTCTCGACCACGCAGGCATGATCCCCATCACTCCCTGAACCTACCAGTGGCCTCAGCTCGCTCTCGCATGCCCCCTATTGTCGGCAACCACCTCGACTAACCGCGCCACCATCTGCTCCAACTCCGATGAGCTCTACAGGTAGTCTCTGACCGTGCCGCCCCTTCTCTTTGATGCTCCCGTACTCCCTACTCTTCTACGCGTCTAACGGCACCCTCTCTTCCCTTTCTCGTGCCCTGCAGCGACGTCTTCGACAACGGCCCAGCGAACCCGACGCCAGGCAGACCTCCAGCAAGCGATTGCCGTCACCACCGTGCGCCCCTTCGCCAGCAAGGAACACCTCGAGCATCTCCATGCCACGGCGAACTCGGTGAGCATATTCCTTCGCTCTCTCGCTTCCTGTAACTTCGACACCGCTACCATCTGACCGCTCTGCCGCCGCCAGCGCCGCCACTCGTTGGCAAGCATGCTGAACGCCGTTCGATCTTGATCTAGTGGCTAGGAAAGAAACTAACCCGAAGGGATAAGTAGTGCCTCTGAGCCGTGCAATGTCACTTAGATCCAACGGCTCGCATCTTTCGATCCGCATGAAGCGGTACAGACCAATCGCAGCATGACGCGTGGCCTGTGATTGTTTTAAAAACCAAAAACTTGTCTATTTGATGTTCCAATTTGAAAAATTCATAACTTTCAAACCGCACGTCCAAATTTTACAAACTTTATATCAATGGAATTAGCAAGACAAATCCTACCCAACCATGCCCTTTGTTTAGTAAATTTCTTCTGGTAAAATGTTTGTTTTTGCAGAAACTTGTGTAGGCATATTTAGAATATAAAATTTGTTCTAAAATGATTTTTGAGATAAAACCTTTGGCAAATGATTTGTTTTGAACCTACTGACCATAGAAATCAATTTTTGGTTTCAAAAACATATTTGGTGAAGCAAAATAATAAATCTTTGATTTAAACCATTTCTAGTCAAATCAAAATATTGTTTATATGTTAAAAATGCTTTTTGGAGAAAACCTTTGGGAAATGTTTTGATTTAAACTCTCTGACCCTAAACACCAAGTTTTATGATTTCAAAATGTATTTGGTGAACCCTATAAAGATTATTACTTTGCTAAAAGCATTTTCAGTCACATAAAATATTGATTTGGTTTAAAAATGGTTTATGAGTAAAACCTTTTACAAATGGTTTTGCCACTTTTATAAAATGACCAATAAGTGTTTTCAAATGTTTATAACCTATTAGAAACCACTTTTCCAAATAAAACCATCTTATGCATGCTTGCATGCATTGTTTTGTTTCTATTGTTTTATGTGATGTTTGCTTGAATGGTAGATTGAAGTTTTGTTTGCTTGATTGAATTGTAGTGGAATTTGAAGTGTGACTATTGCAAAGATCAAGGAGTGAACTTATATTCTCTACCAAAAAGGCAAGTGATGCTTCATACTTTTGTCCCATTATTTTCACTATGCATTAGTGATATTTCTAAGTAGGACTTGCATGGAATTTTGCTAAGTATAAACTATGCCATGGGAAATACTAGTAGATGAAACCTTAGTTGAAATTTCCTAAGTTAAGATTCCTACTACTATCATGCTTAGCTTAGCTAGTAGAAAACAAGGGTGGATTATATTAATGCTATGGAATATTTCTAAGTCAAGGACTTGTGTTTTTTGTTTAATAAAACAACTAAGTGAATGAATCACCTGGGTGGAATGGAAGGAATGGTTTATGTTCAGTGGTTCACAAGGCCCATTTCTATGGTTTACCTTGTGTATCTCACTTGTGGATGGCCACCCAGGAACAAAGAGATTTGAGATGTCAAATGTTGAGAAGCTTCAAGTGCAGCCACTTGGCATTATGGGCTCTGCCTGGATCATATAGGTTGCAATAACTTAGCCAAATGGACAATTGGTGGTAGGGGATTGATAGGTTGGAGCGCGTCCATTCTGGTCTAAGGGAAGGCTTCTGAAAGATCTTGTCTTGGTGAAACCAAGTCTTGTGGGGAAAGTGCACCACCTCTGCAGAGTGTAAAATCTAAGTACTTAGCCATGTCCCTGGTAAAGGACAATTTGAGCATCAAGACATGGAATCTATCAAGAATCTCCTCATCCCAATTTTTCTAAGTTAAAAACTTGTGGTTGAACAAGGGTTTAAGGATCACCAATTTCTATTGGGAGATGCCTTGGGTGATTTTATCAAACAAAAACTTAGTGTTTTCAAATGATAAGGAAAATCTATTTTGAGCAAAGCAAGCCTAAGCTCCACTTAGCCAAATGCATATAGGTGATAGACTCCACTATACTACCATAGTATCACTTGCCAATACAATTCAAATGTATTGACCCTTGTGGCTGTAACTTGTTATGTTGCAGGTTTGTTTGATATTAGTGAAGTGTGTTGATTAGGATTACAAGTCTACAACCAACATGTCTGCCTGTGGCACTTTAAAGATGAAGGACCCCATGCTATAGTTATTCCTGCTGCATTGTAATGAGATAGCCAAATGAGCTATGTAAGATGTAATGAATTATTTTATTCCTGGTTATAAAGTTGTATTATGACCTTTGTTCCTTGATATTACATCTTAACTGTGGATGCTAGCTATTGATCCAGGGACTAGCATTGTAAACACAGGGATCTCTACCTTATTAAAGGTTGGGAACCTTACAGATGGTATCAGAGCATTGTGTTGCCTGTAGGATTGTAACCCTAGGATTGGACAAAACCCCTTAGAAAAATAGGAGTTGTATTTGTTCCAAAACTTATTTACAAACAACCTTGTAAACTCTTTCCTCAACCATTTTGGTTTCAACTCTACATCTCTTCTATTTCAACTTGATGGATAAAGCCTTCTCCATGACCAAAGACTTCAAACATGAGCAATGACTTCAACATCTTCAAGTGATTTCAACCTTATTCTCAACAAGGACTTCAACCTTGGATATCACTAAGGACTACAAGTGAGACAAGAAATGCTGCTCAAGACTTGAAGACTAAGGAAACACAACTTGGGAATCATCATCACCTTTGAAGTTTTGTGACCAAAAATTTTCCCAAGGAAACCATGATCTCATTCAAGAAGAATCCACCAAGAAGGATAGAATGATCTCAAGTGAACCATATAGTTGGACCACCATATTAAGTATAGATCAAACCCACCAACTTATGTGGTGTAACAAAAATATTTTTGTTGCTTAAAAATGTGTTTGCACCTTTGTTGTTTGAGTGGAATGTTTGTTTGATTGCTTGCACATTGCTTGTGTGAATTGTGATGTGTGTGATTAGAACTATTTCCCTAGAAATGTTTTGCCCACTCTAATCCCAATCCAACCCAAACAGATGACTACTCCAAGAAACTCCAACATCAAGAATGGTGACAACAACAACCAAGAGCTGCACATGAGAGAACTCATAACAACCCAAACCCAGTTGAACCAAGTGACAACTCATATTTTAGCCAACTACAATGAGTTAGACCCAACCATGCAAAAGTTTTTGGAAACCCAAACCCAATTGTTGCAAGGGATGACCACTCAAATGATAACATGGGAGACAACTTTTCCCAAGGAGTTTGTGACAACAATGATGTCAAGGATGATATTATAGAAGGAACTCAAGCTTGAAATATTTGTGGAGACATGGATCACACTTCCAAAGATCATGAAGATCAATGCCTCAATTGTGAAGAGAAACATCCAAATAATCAATGCCTCACATCTCAAGCTACTTGTTTCCTATGTGAAGGGAATAATCATGTCCCTATCCAATGCCCCATCTATTCCATAGCTCAACAAAGGAAACAAGATGGAGTGCATCAACAGTTTGTAAACCCTCATAAAGGAACAACTTCTACCAAGAAGGATGAAGGAAAAGTCAAAACTATGCATCATAAGGCCAAATCCAAAGTGATCACAAAGTGTTGCTACTCTTGTGCAGAAGAAGGTCATATCTCTAGTAAATGCTCCAAGAAGAGAGAAAGTTTTCCCACCTTTGTGGTGAAGTATGAAGAGCATGAACTAGAAGAACTCCTAGCTTTGGAGAGACCCAAGAAGAAGAAGAAATGCCCCAACCCTAGCAAGAAGGATATTACCCAAGAGCAATGTTACACTTGCAAAGATATGGGACACTATGCCAGTGATTGCCCAGAAAAGAAGAAGAACCAAGGAAACAGACAAGAGGCAATGATACCAAAGGAAAAGAAAGATATCAGCCAAGTGATGTGTTTCAAATGCAAAGAGCTAGGCCATTATGCAGACAAGTGTCCAGAGAAGCTTCATCAAAATCCCAAGCAAACCAAGATGTAATCTAGTTGGAAATATTTTAAGGGTGGTAGTACCCTAGTTGCTTTGAACCAACTTGTAATCCCTATGTTTCCCAAATCTCGGGACGAGATTTATTTTAAGGGTGGTAGCCTGTCACATCCCAAGATTTTCCAAATCTTGTAATGTGAAAAATAAATAAACAAAATAAATAATTGTTGAAATTTAGGGTGAGAAGAAACTTTTTGATTCCAATTGGAAACATCAAAACCTATTTTTGATCAAATAAAATCCTAAAGGGATTTAAAAAGATAAACAAATAATAAATAAAGTTATGATAGTTGGAATCTCTATCTCTCGATCTTTAAATAAAAAAGATATGGTTTTTATAAAGCAAAGATAGAAATATAAATAAGGATTATTTTATAGAGCCAAATTAATCTTGGACAAGCTTTTAAAATAAAATATTTTGTTTGATAAAAAGAGTAAAGGATTATTTAAATAAAATAATAAGGATTTATTAATATCCAATTTTATTTTAGTAAAGGCTTTTCCATTTTAAATAAACACTAAAACTTGTTAAAAATATTTTAAATAAGATTTCCAAATGTTTTGTTTTTCAAAGGAAACCTACTGAAAAGATTTTGATTTTATTTAGATTTCAAATAGAGTTTTTAAAATAAATTAAAACCTATTTGAAATAAAAACTAAGGTCTATTTATTTAATTATTAATAGATCTTAAAAGAATAAAAGAATTATTTTATTTTGGGACATTGGAATATGTTGTTAAACATAATTAAAATTCACCCAAAGTTTGGTGGTAATTTGAATTCAAATGGAGATTGAAAATTATTATTAAATCTTATTTAATTAATACTAGAGCCTATTTTTAATAATTAAAAGACCCTAAAAAGAATAAATATATTATTCTAAATTTGACTTTGGAATGTGTTATTAATCAGTATTTGAATCTACACAAATTTTGGTTGAGGTTTGAAATCAAATTGATGTTTGAATTAATTAAACAAAAATCAAAACAGATTAATAGAAATGGAAAAAGGAAAAACAAACAGATCAAAAAAAAGGAAAACAAACCCAACCCATCTGGCAGCCCACTAAGGCCCAGCAGCCCATCTCTCTCCCCCGAACCGTTTCTTTTCTCACGTGCAAACTCACCCGCTCAGTCACCGACGCGTGGACCCCATCTCCCCTCTTCCTCTCTCGCTGTCAAACGAACCCCACGACCACGTCAGCGTCTTCCCTGCGCGACCAGTTCTTCCTCCTGTTACTGCCGATTGATTCGCGAGGTAAATTCTCTTCAATGCCGCGTGATCCTCGCCCCTGACCACACTCACTTAAGCGCCCGTTTCCCCTCTTCCTTTCCCCCCAAACATCACGCCTCGAGAGCCACCAGGCTGCTCGGAATCATCTCCGGACCGCCACTATCTCCGGCGAGCTCCACCTCCAATTTAGGACAGTCGCTGTCGCGCCTCACTCTCTCGACCACGCAGGCATGATCCCCATCACTCCCTGAACCTCCCAGTGGCCTCAGCTCCCTCGTGCATGCCCCCTATCGTCGGCAACCACCTCGACTGACCGCGCCACCGTCTGCTCGAACTCCGACGAGCTCTACAGGTAGTCTCTGACCGTGCCGCCCCTTCTCTTTGATGCTCCCGTACTCCCTACTCTTCTACGCGTCTAACGGCACCCTCTCTTCCCTTTCCCGTGCCCTGCAGCGACGTCTTCGACAACGGCCGAGCGAACCCGACGCCAGGCAGACCTCCGGCGAGCGATTGTCGTCACCACCATGCGCCCCTTCGCCAGCAAGGACCACCTCGAGCATCTCCACGCCACGGCAAACTCGGTGAGCATCTCCCTTCGCTCTCTCGCTTCCTGTAGCGTCGACACCGCTACCGTCTGA
This sequence comes from Avena sativa, assembly GCA_916181665.1. NCBI lineage: Eukaryota > Viridiplantae > Streptophyta > Magnoliopsida > Poales > Poaceae > Avena > Avena sativa. Next base: position 230,247,204 of record OV702296.1, read on the forward strand.
CCGCTCCGCCGCCACCTGCCGCCGCCAGCGCCGCCACTCGTTGGCAAGCATGCTGAGCGCCGTTCGATCCCGATCTAGTGGCTAGGAAATAAACTAACCCGAAGGGGTAAGTAGTGCCTCTGAGCCGTGCGATGTCACTTAGATCCAATGGCTCGCATCTGTCGATCCGCACGAAGCGGTACAGACCAATCGCAGCACGACGCGTGGTCTGTGATTGTTTTAAAAACCAGAAACTTGTCTATTTGATGTTCCAATTTGAAAAACTCATAACTTTAAAACCGCATGTCCAAATTTTGCAAACTTTATATCAATGGAATCAGCAAGACAAATCCTACCCAACCACGCCCTTTGTTTAGTAAATTGCTTCTGGTCAAATGTTTGTTTTTGCAGAAACTTGTGTAGGCATATTTAGAATATAAAATTTGTTCTAAAATGATTTTTGAGATAAAACCTTTGGAAAATGGTTTTTTTTGAACCTACTGACCATAGAAATCAATTTGTGGTTTCAAAAACATATTTGGTGAAGCAAAAGAATAAATCTTTGATTTAAACCATTTCTAGTCAAATAAAAATATTGTTTATATGTTAAAAATGCTTTTTGGAGAAAACCTTTGGGAAATGTTTTGATTTAAACTCTCTCAGCCTAAACACCAAGTTTTATGATTTGAAAATGTATTTGGTGAACCCTATAAATATTATTACTTTGCTAAAGCATTTTCAGTCACATAAAATATTGATTTGGTTTAAAAATGGTTTATGAGTAAAACCTTTTACAGATGGTTTTGCCACTTTTATAAAATGACCAATAAGTGTTTTCAAATGTTTATAACCTATTAGAAACCACTTTTCCAAATAAAACAATCTTATGCAAGCTTGCATGCATTGTTTTGTTTCTATTATTTTATGTGATGTTTGCTTGAATGGTAGATTGAACTTTTGTTTACTTGATTGAATTGTAGTGGAATTTGAAGTGTGACTATTGCAAAGATCAAGGAGTGAACTTATATTCTCTACCAAAAAGGCAAGTGATGCTTCATACTTTTGTCCCATTATTTTCACTATGCATTAGTGATATTTCTAAGTAGGACTTGCATGGAATTTTGCTAAGTATAAACTATGCCATGGGAAATCCTAGTAGATGAAACCTTAGTAGAAATTTCCTAAGTTAAGATTCCTACTACTATCATGCTTAGCTTAGTTAGTAGAAAACAAGGGTGGATTATATTAATGCTATGGAATATTTCTAAGTCAAGGACTTGTGTTTTTTGTTTAATAAAACAACTAAGTGAATGAATTACCTGGGTGGAATGGAAGGAATGGTTTATGTTCAGTGGTTCACAAGGCCCATTCTATGGTTTACCTTGTGTATCTCACTTGTGGATGGCCACCCAGGAACAAAGAGATTTGAGATGTCAAATGTTGAGAAGCTTCAAGTGCAGCCACTTGGCATTATGGGCTCTGCCTGGATCATATAGGTTGCAATAACTTAGCCAAATGGACAGTTGGTGGTAGGGGATTGATAGGTTGGAGCGCGTCCATTTTGGTCTAAGGGAAGGCTTCTGAAAGATCTTGTCTTGGTGAAACCAAGTCTTGTGGGGAAAGTGCACCACCTCTGCAGAGTGTAAAATCTAAGTACTTAGCCATGTCCCTGGTAAAGGACAATTTGAGCATCAAGACATGGAAGCTATCAAGAATCTCCTCATCCCAATTTTTCTAAGTTAAAAACTTGTGGTTGAACATGGGTTGAAGGATCACCAATTTCTATTGGGAGATGCCTTGGGTGATTTTATCAAACAAAAACTTAGTGTTTTCAAATGATAAGGAAAATCTATTTTGAGCAAAGCAAGCCTAAGCTCCACTTAGCCAAATGCATATAGGTGATAGACTCCACTATACTACCATAGTATCACTTGCCAATACAATTCAAATGTATTGACCCTTGTGGCTGTAACTTGTTATGTTGCAGGTTTGTTTGATATTAGTGAAGTGTATTGATTAGGATTACAAGTCTACAACCAACATGTCTGCCTGTGGCACTTTGAAGATGAAGGACCCCATGCTATAGTTATTCCTGCTGCATTGTAATGAGATAGCCAAATGAGCTATGTAAGATGTAATGAATTATTTTATTCCTGGTTATAAAGTTGTATTATGACCTTTGTTCCTTGATATTACATCTTAACTATGGATGCTAGCTATTGATCCAGGGACTAGCATTGTAAACACAGGGATCTCTACCTTATTAAAGGTTGGTAACCTTACACCTGAAGATGATAATATGTCTATTATTCTTGGGAGACCTTTTCTTAATACTGCAGCTGTTGTCATCAACTGTAATCAAGGAAAAGTAACTTCTAATATTAATGACAAAGAGCATACTGTATATTTCCCCTAGAAGATTGATAAGAGCTATTGCCTGAATTCTATTGAAAATATTGAGAGCATCAAAGTTGGAGAAATATATTGTCCCATTCCACAAGAAAGTTTTGAAACTATTATGATTGGGACTATTTGTATCAAGTTTGAGGTAACATAATCATTTAGTGAAATGCAAAGTTTTGTTTCATATAATATTGTTTTGGTAACAAAACTTGATCAACCTTGTTAACAAAGGGATTTTAATGAACAAAACAATGCTTTCACAATGGTTATACTTGCTCACTTTTTTTCTCCTTCCTAGTCTTTGCTCTTTCTCTTGTTAGTTTTAGTTTTGCTAGTTGTTTGCTTGTTAGAGTGTCTTAGAACTTTTGTAGTTTTGGTTTTTGTTTGCTTTTGCTTCTTATAAAAATCTGTTTCTACGAGAAAATCAATTTTCATAACATGAAAATTGACCAAAAATAAATTTTCCCGAAAAATTCCAGAAAATTCATATTAAACTTTTCCTCGAAAAAAGGGGCAAAGGGACACCTGGAGTGGCCCAGGGGGACCCACCAGGCCAGCACACCCCCTGGTGGCACGGCCAGCCCTAGGGCGCGCCTGGCCTGGGTGGGGCCCACCTGTGGCCCTCCAAGATGCCTCCTTCTAGCCAGTTCTTTCTCTCTCCCGAAAAACACCGGAAAAATTTCTCAAGCTAGAGTTCCTGTTGTTCTTTCTCCCGATTTTCGATCTCCTTGCTCAGCCCATCTTTGTTGCTGATTTTTGGAGGGATTGCTCCTTGGTATGTGCCTCCTCTGCTTGTCCAATTAGATTTGTGATTGGTAGATTGTATCTTGAGTATTTTGCTGCTATAGGTGTCAGGTTGTGTGAGCTTGCATGCCTGTTCTATGCTTAGAGATTTCATTTTGATGCATGTTTAGCCCTCTAGCAAGTTCTTATAGTAGTTTCTCATCATTTATCAACTTGGAAATTACTTGGTTTGTTGGTTGTCTAAAAATTTCAGAAAAAAGGTCATGGATAACCACAGCTTTGGAGAATTGTTTGAGAGTGATGCACCTAGGAGGACAAGGCCTTCAAGATCATCTGAGCTAGGCCATCATACAATGAGGATCTCATTACACCGTGTTTTGTCAACGAGGGAAATGAGGGGGATGCGCACCCTTCTACCTTCCCTTGTCTTACCTTTTTGCAGGATGCGGGGATTCTCAATGATTTTCTAACCTTGGTTTGGAGGTTTGGACTAACTAGTTATATGCAGGATGAGAGTGTGCAATATGCTATGCTCACCAAAACTTTTGTGGAGAGTTTCTCTTTTTCTAACAGCCCTGTCAAGTCAGATGTGTCGTTCAAAATCTATAATATGCCTATCTCCATGACATTGAAGAAATTTTGCGAAATCTTGGGTATTGGCAAGGCTGGGACGGTGAAGATTCCAGCTCAACCCGATGATTTGTTGGAGCTCTACCACGGGATAACTAATGATGATGACCGCAGAGCCCAGCGCGGAAAGATAAGAAATATTCAACTCCCAACTATCATATATTTTGATTATTATCTTGCCACTAGTATTCTTGGTAGGGAGAACAATAGAAATATTTCCAACTATCATTTGGCTTTCCTAGCTACTGCACTCAACAATGAAACTAGGTACAATCTTGGTTCTCTCATTGCTTGTCGCTTAGCTGCTAGAGGACCCATTTATGGGGGTATTATTGCTGCACGTATTGTTGCTGACTTAGACCTGTCTGTTGATCCAAATGATACAATTTTGGCTCCTCGGAGGCTTGATTTAGCTGCCATGAAAGCGCATCACTTTGTCACGTCTAGCTCTACCCTTGAGAGTTTGGTATACAGGATGATGTTTATTGACGGTGAAGAAAGAGAAAGTCCTTTGCCCCAAACCACTTTGTTCAGTATTTTCCAGGGACCTTGGTCACGCTCCAAGGAGGAGATGGACGAGAAGCTACGCATTCGTGATTTCCATGGACACTACCAGGGGAACGCGCCCTCTTATGACCACTCTGCGCACTACACAGGTGTCGTGGTGGTATCACGGCATATGCCATGGGTAGGCTAAAGTTGGGGCCGATGGATGTGGAGGAATCCGGGGAGGGATGATACAATGAGAAATACAATGTATCTAGGTTAGAGGCTCTCTTTCCCTACATCTAATCTCATATATCTTGTCATACTTGTGGCTACAATGGTGCTCCTTGAGCTGTTTCTCCTATCCTTCTATCTCAGAACTCTCTATGAGAATGGAGGAAGAAGGAAGGAGAGCTCCTAGCGAGCAGAGAGGAGAGGAGCCCTTCGGGGGTCTCTCCCTAAGAACGAACCTCTGGTGCTCGTTATAAAGGGGAGCCCAGGGGACAAGTCTTGTTCCCCATGATTGGTATCTAGACAGCATATTCCTGGCATCTTCTTAGATGCTCAGCATATGCCTTGGCATCTTTGGAGATGCCAAGGCATATTCCTTAGCATATTCCTGGATGCCATGGGCATATTCCCTATTGCATGTGCCATTTTGAGCCATGGGCGTCCCAAGACTGGAACGATACTGGCGAAGTTCGTCCTATCTTGATGGCGAGTCGTTGTAGATGTCATAGATGCGTCTGGACGTGCATAAGGAGGCGTACGCGGCGATATAACTCGGCCCAGATGCCTCAACGAAGCTGCAATTCAGCCTTGAACCAGGTTGATTCGGCCTGGTCTTGTTAAGGCCCAGTCGAGGTGTTCTTTGATTCAGCCTGGTGGGCAGCTCCCGCAGTGGGCCGAGTTGAATACAGCCTAGCCGGTTCTAGTTCGCTCAGGTGGAACTGATTCCTGTAGTGGGCCTGGTTAATCCAAGTCGGCCCACCCAGGTTAGTGCATGGCTCGGTGAGGCCCCTGGCGCTGGAGTAGGTAGATCCCCGCGGTGGGCCGAATCTGTCCCACCTAGGTGATGCGCTCGCGGGAATGGCGAGTGCTGGCGTGGTGACTCGGTGGCGAGGGGATGCAGCGTGTCGGCGGGAGTTGGTGAGGGAGTGGGGCGGTGGAGGCTCTCCACACGGGCCTATTCCGGCCCACCCCGGGCGATGTTGGTGGGATGAGGTGGCGAGGTGACGAGGTGGTCGAGCGCTAGTGGTGCTGGATGCTACTGCGATGTGGGATGGGTCGGCGTAAACATAACTTGGCCTAGAGATAATTAATTCAGCTGTTTTAGCCGTGATTCGGCCCCTTTACCCATGATTCTTCCCAAGAGGAGTGAATTTGGTCCAAGAGTATTAGTACTAGGCCGAATCAGTAATTCGGCCCATACTGTCCTTTTCCTTTAGTTTATTCTTTATTTCGCCCTATATCTTGATCTATATTCATTTATATATGTGTTTTTACATACATACCTTCTATTACATCGATTATTTCTTTATGGAGGTTCATTTATACCTCAACTATGGGGTACCCGGGGTCATATCCCCGACATTAGTCCCCGAGACTATGTGGGACTCATGGAGTCGGGCATAGGCTCCACATTATTTATCCCCAGAGTTGTTCACCGACATTTAGTCTCTTTGTTATATATCTCGTGGTCACATAACCCTTTTGGGTAAGTTTACGACATCTAGCTTTCATGCGCACTGCTCTTTCAACCCCTTTGGGAAAGTTATGAGTTCTTGCCTTCTTGGGCACTTCTCTTTTAACTCCATTGGGTATGTTATGAGTTCTGGCCTTCTTGGGCTCTGCTCTTTTATCCCCTTTGGGCATGTTATGAGTTCTGTCCTTCTTGGGCTCTGCTCTTTTAACCCCTTTAGGTAAGTTATGAGTTCTGGCCTTCTTGGGCTCTGCTCTTTTATCCCCTTTGGGCAAGTTATGAGTTCTGGCCTTCTTGGGCTCTGCTCTTTTAACCCCTTTGCGTAAGTTTATGACTTCTGGCCATTTTTGGCACTGGTATTTAAATCCCTTTGGGTAAGTTTATGACTTCTGGCCATTTTTGGCACTGGTCTTTTAACCCCTTTGGGTAAGTTTATGACTTCTGGCCATTTTTGGCACTGGTCTCTTAACCCTTTTGGGTAAGTTATGACTTCTGGCCTTCTTGGGCACTGGTCTTATAACCCCTTTGGGAAAGTTTTGACTTCTAGCCATCTTGGGCACTGGTCTTATAACCCCTTTGGGAAAGTTTACGAGTTATGGCCTTCTTGGGCACTACTCTTTTAACCTCTTTGGGAAAGTTATGACTTCTGTCCTTCTTGGGCACTGGTCTTATAACCCCTTTGGGAGAGTTACGAGTTCTGGCCTTCTCGGGCACTGCTCTTTTATCCCTTTTGGGTAAGTTATGTATCCGAGTCATCTCATCTGAGTTGTATGACCTAGTCATGACTTATGTCTCAAGTCCTAGTTATCTGAGTCTAAATCCGAGTTATATGACCCAAATCTGAATTATATTACTCATGTCTTAAATCCGAGTCATCTGACTCAAAGTCCGAGCTATATGACTCAAATCCGAGTCATCTGATTCCAAATCTGAGTTATCTGACTTTAAATCCGAGTTATATTACTCAAGTCTAACTTATGTCTCAAATCTGAGTTATCTGACTCAAATTCGAGTTATATGACTCAAATCCGAGTCATCTGATTCCAAATCCGAATCATCTGATTTTAAATCCGAGTTATAATACTCAAGTCTGACTTATGTCTCTAGTCCGAGCCATCTAACTCTAAATCCGAGTTATGACTCAAATCCGAGTCATCTGATTCCAAATCCGAATCATCTGATTCTAAATCCGAGTTATAATACTCAAATCTGACTTATGTCTCAAATCTGAGTTATCTGACTCAAAATCCGAGTTATATGACTCAAATCCGAGTCATCTGATTCCAAATCCGAATCATCTGATTCTAAATCCGAGTTATAATACTTAGATCTGACTTATGTCTCAAATCTGAGTCATCTGACTCAAAATCCGAGTTATATGACCTAAATCTGAGTCATCTGATTCCAAATCTGAATCATCTGATTTTTCATCCGAGTTATATTACTCAAACTTAACTAATGTCTCAAATCTGAGTCATCTGATTCCAAATCCAAATTATCTGATTATAAATCCGAGTTATAATACTCAGATCTGACTTATGTCTCAAATCTGAGTCATCTGACTCAAAATCCGTGTTATATGACTCAAATCCGAATCATCTCATTTTTCATCCGAGTTATATTAACAAACTTAACTTATGTCTCAAATCTGAGTCATCTGACTCAAAATCCGAATCGTCTGTTTACAAATTCGAGTTATATTACTCAAATATGATTCATGTCTCAAATCTGAGTCATCTGACTCAGAATCTGAATCATCTGTTTGCAAATCTGAGTTATATTACTCAAATATGACTTATGTCTTAAATCTGAGTCATTTGACTTAGAATCCGAAGTATCTGTTTGCAAATCTTAGTTATATTACTCAAATATGACTTATGTCTCAATTTTGAGTCATCTGACCCAAAATCCGAGTTATATCACTCAAATCCGAATCATCTGATTGCGGAGATATAACTTGATCTGAGATGATGGCAAATCGCCTTTGATATGGATCCAAGATATAGATCCGAGATAAAGTTTTGGATATGATAATATGGCTAATCGCCAAGAGATGTGATTTGAGATGTGGATCTGAGATATAAATTTGAGATATGATATGCTGGCAAATAGCCGTCTGAGATATAAGATAACCTGGCAAGATGAGTTAAATATCAATCTGAATCATAACATAACCTAGCAGGCTGGCAAGCTGAATCAAACACTAATCCGAATCAAAGATAAGTTGGTAAGCTGGGTCAAAATACAAATCCGAGTTATAACATATCCTGGCAAGCTGAATCAAATATTAGTGTGAATCAAAGATAATCTGGTAAGCTGAGTCAAATTCTAATCCGAATCAGAGGTAAGCTGGTAAGCTGAATCAAATACTAATCCAAATTATAAATAAGCTGAATCAAATTCTAATCCGGATCATCAATAAGCTGGCAAGCTGAGTCAAAGGATAAACCGAATCATAAATAAACTGAGTCAAATTCTAATCTGAATCATAAATAAGCTGGCAAGTTGAGTCAAAGACTAATCCGAATCATAAATAAACTGAGTCAAATTCTAATTCGAATCATAAATAAACTGAATCAAATTCTAATCTGAATCATCGTGATGTTTTTTCCTTCTAAGGGTGACTCTATGGATACGTTGTCTAGTCCCCGATTGAGTTATTTTCTTCCCGGGGTGAACGATCTAGTGTTGGTGGATGAGTTATCTGATACTCACAGTGTGCTTGGAGAAGAGTTTGAGTCATGCTCGCCGAGTCTTACTTGCTTTGCTGAGTCGGACTTGGAGACTCATGTGCTCACCTCTTTGCTCTCTGTACGCTTAGAGAAGTTGAAGAAGCTCTTATGAAGCAGAGGTTGATGAAGATGCTCCCGTACGGATGGAAACCCAACCAACGCCACTAAACGGCCCCATGGTGGGTGCCAAATGTCGTGGTGGTATCACGGCATATGCCATGGGTAGGCTAAAGTTGGGGCCGATGGATGTGGAGGAATCCGGGGAGAGATGATGCAGTGAAGACCGCACTCGTAAGAACAAAGAGAAATACAATGTATCTAGGTTAGAGGCTCTCATGTTGATATAACACCTCTTTCCCTACATCTATCTCATATATCTTGCCATACTTGTGGCTACAATGGTGCTCCTTGAGCTATTTCTCCTATCCTTATATCTAAGAACTCTCTGTGAGAATGGAGGAAGAAGTAAGGAGAGCTCCTAGCGAGTAGAGAGGAGAGGAGACCTTCGGGGGTCTCTCCCTAAGAACGAACCCCTGGTGCTCCTTATAAAGGGGAGCCTAGGGGACAAGTCTTGTTCCCCACGATTGGTATCTAGACAGCATATTCCTGGCATCTTCTTAGATGCTCACCCATGGGCATATTCCGTATTGCATGTGCCAGTCTGAGCCATGGGCATCCCAAGACTGGCACGATACTGGCAAAGTTCGTCCTGGCTTGATGGCGAGTCGTTGTAGATGTCGTAGATGCGTCTGGACGTGCATAAGGTGGCATACGGGGTGATATAACTCGGCCCAGACGCCCCAATGAAGCATAAATTCGGCCTTGAACCAGGTTGATTCGGCCTGGTCTTGTTAAGGCTCAGCCGAGGTGTTCTTTGATTCGGCCTGGTGGGCAGCTCCCGCAGTGGGCCGAGTTGAATACAGCCCAGCCGGGTCTGGTTCGCTCAGGCGTAACTGATTCCTGTAGCAGGCTTGGTTAATCCAAGTCGGCCCACCCGGGTTAGTGCATGGCTCGGTGAGGCCCCTGGCGCTGGAGTAGGCAGATCCCCGCGATGGGCCAAATCTGGCCCACCCGGGTGATGCGTTCGCGGGAACAGCGAGTGCTGGCGTGCTGACTCGGTGGCGAGGGAATGCAGCGTGTCGGCGGGAGTTGGCGAGGGAGTCGGGCGGTCGAGGCTCTCTGCACGGGCCTTCCGGCCCACCCTGGGCGATGTTGGTGGGATGAGGTGGCAAGGTGACGAGGTGGTCGAACGCTGGTGGCGCTGGATGCTACTACGAGGTGGGACGGGCCGGCGTAAACATAACTCGGCCCAGATATAATTAATTCGGCTATTTCAGCCTTGATTCGGCCCCTTTACCCCCGATTTGGCCCAAGAGGAGTGAATTTGGTCCAAGAGTATTAGTACTATGCCAAATTAGGTATAATTCGGCCCAGACTGTCCTTTTCCTTTAATTTATTCTTTATTTCGCCCTATATCTTGATCTATATTCATTTATATATGTCTTTTTACATACATACCTTCTATTACATCGGTTATTTCTTTATGGAGGTTCATTTATACCTTGACTATGGGGTACCCGGGGTCATATCCGCGACAAACAGGGGCGTCCTCGAGCTCGTACCAGGACGAAGGGGCCTCTTCGTCGTATTACGGAGTTGCGCCTTCTTGGTCATCCTGGGGTTGAGCCCCACTTAGGCCAAAATCCTAAGCTTGGGGGAGGTATACCGACATCACACTCATCTATATATCATGTTTCGTCATTTCTTTGTATACCCATGTTTCATTTTATTTTTGGTTTTTGTTTCTGCTTTCCCAAAACACAAAAATGCCAAAAATATTTTCATTGTTTCTCTTGGTTTGTTTCTTTGCTTTTTAGCTTTGTTTTCCCTTAAGAAAAATCTAAAAAGATTTTGCTTTGTTTGTTTTTTCTTTGTGTGCTTGCTTTGAAAAATCGAAAACACCAAAAATATTTGTTGTTCTTCTTTGGTTTTGTGAAGTTCTTTGTAGGGTTCAGCAGTCCTCAATGGAGTTTGGTTTCATGTTATTATTCAAGCCCCACAAGTGAAGGGCAATAATGAAGATTAAGACAACTTGAGGTGTGGTAAGAGGCTGGTAACAAACTCTATTTTTTCATTTTTGTACATATACTCATCATTGTGGGCATGCTTAGTCTGTTCATGTATGGTGTATGTTATTTATGGATGCTTAGTAGTTCTTGCTCTCTTATGATTAGCTCCAGTTTGCTAATAGTTTGTAGCATGTCATATGAATGTTTGTTTGCATTGTTCTATTCATAACTTGGTATGATATTGTGGTTTGCTCCTCTGAACGTTTCATTTGAATCGACTTGTCACATGCTCACGCATGCATATGACTGAACAATAATCAGTAAGCCTCGATGATTTATTTTGCCTCGGAGTTCTTGTATCACTTTCATGCCATAATTAGTCATGTTTTGTTGCAAGCATGATTATGACAGTTATTGCTCTCTCGTTTGTCGCTCCCTCTCTATTGCTAGCCTTCACTTGCACTGAGTATGAGCTCTACTCGTGCTTCCAACTCCCAAAACCAATATTGTCAAAAGTGGCTCATTATGGTTATGATGCAAGTTCCCACCATGATTAGGCATGGCTTAGGCTAGCGGCCCAGGAGTTTATCTAACACATATACATAACTCCATGGACTTACAAGCTCTCCTTTTATTTCACACCGACGACATCCGCAAACAAAAGAGCATGATATCAACTGGGTATATATTCACATGTGTTGAAAGTGTTCCCCGTGACAGCACGGTTCTGCTAACTCCCAGCCTATCAAGCATATAACTTTCATGGATAGTCACAATGGTTCAGGTTTATTAAGTGCAAGAAATAAAGTATGCCATCAAGTTCGTGAGAGATTTACTAACTAACTTTCTCATAACAAGCAAACATTTTATTTGGAAAAAAACAAGGCATAATGAATATGCACGGAATAGCAAATAATGCTAGTAGGTAGGTATGGATAGACATATTGAAAAGAGGAAAGAGAGAAAAAAGCGCCATTTTCCCATGGCAAATAATAAGATTGCTGAGATGCTCATTGTCTGCTTGCCTTGTCATTTTGATTATGGGATAGCTCCTATATCATGTGCATGGGGTACCTCGTTGGCGGTTCTCTATGATATGCATGTATTTACTATAATAAGAACTTACCGGTAACTAAAGTTGAGTAGCATGAGGAGCGGCCCTCGTACTCAAGGGACATGAGATTTGTAGTTTATGGTATGTCAAGCATATAACTCATATTGGACCTTACTTTCACCTTAAACACTTAAAGATGCCTATGATAGGGGCAATGAGAGCTCAAAGCTAATGAGTACCATACTTTCAGCATTTGGAAGCCTTTCAAACTTTTAAAAACCTTTTTCACTTCCTTGTTGAGTCACCACTTATTCTATGAGCACCTTCTTGAGAGCATAGTTGTCATTCTTAGTGTAATGTGCTTGTCTTAAAACTTGGTTAATTATGTCATGACTTTGATGCTTGTATCTTTGATATCTTTACTTCTAGTCTTCACTTGAACTTTAGAGGTGCCTTGGCATTTACTTTGTGCTCTACAAACAAAGGCAAGCAAGATACCACTCTATCATACCTTCTTATGAGCATTGCAATGTTGCTTATGTTGATGTTTCATGCTACTTATTATTATTGAATTGGAATCTCTTCATAGCTTGCAATGACTATTGAGTAGACTTAGTTGCATACTCCTTATTATGAATTGTCTAACTATCTACTCCTGTGCTGAGAATATTTACATCATATGAAGCAAATGTGCTCGTGAAAGTTCTTTTATCGCACTCAGTTTTCAACTGAATTGCTTGAGGACAAACAATAAGCTAAGCTTGGGGGAGTTGATACGTCCAAAACGTATCTACTTTCCCGAACACTTTTGTTATTGTTTCTCCTCTAAACTTGTATGATTTGGATACAACTAACATGGACTGACGATGTTTTTAGCAGAATTACCTTGGTGTCTAGTTTTTGTGCAGAAAATCAACTATCAGGAAAAATTCCGGAAAATATGCCAAAAATCCTATTTCACCAGAAGACTCACGGAGCCAGAATACGAGACAGAGAGGGGCATTTGGGGGCCCACACACCCCTGCCGTGCGAGCCAGGCCTGGCCGCGCCTGGAGGGGGTGTGGCCGCCTCAGGCACCCCCTCGGCCTCCCTCTTCGCCTATAAGAGTTCTGTTACACCGCCACCACCAGAAACCGCGATTCGGAACCAGAAACTCCGTTTTGGCACCTTGTCGGGACGGAGAATTTGGAGAGGATCATCGCCATCATCATCACCAACGCCTCTCCATCAACCATCCATGTTTCCCCCATCCATGAGTGAGTAATCCCCCGCTGTAGGCTATGGAGATGGTAGGGATTAGATGAGTTCTATCATATAATCGAATAAGATTGTTAGGGCATGGTGCCTAGTATGTCTATTAGTTCTATTTGACTTTGTTGCAACTTGTTGTGCTTAATGCTTGTCACTAGGGCCCGAGTGCCATGATCTCAGATCTGAACTTATTATTGATTCATGATGATAGTATTGTTTGTGATCTTATCTACAAGTTGTGTACACATATCATTGTCCCGCTCCAAAGGCCCCGAAGTGACAGAAATTGGGACAGCCGGAGGGGATGGCTGTGATGTGAGGATCACATGTGTTCAAAGAGTGTTAATGCATTGCTCCGGTGCTCTATTAAAAGAAGCACCTTAATTGCCAGTAGTTCCCTTGAGGCCCCACTGCAACGGGCTGGCAGGACAAAAGATCTTGTGCAAGTTCTCATTGCGACCACGCATGACTATATATGGAGCACATGCCTACGATTGTTTAGTACTTGGATGCTTTATCTTATTTATCTCCAATTTCCCTAGATCTTGAAGTTACATGTTTAGACTTGTCCATGGAACGCCCGTCCATCCATCCCTATGCCTACCGCACTCATATCATATTGTTTGGTACTACTGTTACTATTGCTCTTGTTCTACTGCTGTTGTTACTTTGCTATTGCTACTACAAAACTGTTGCTACTGATAAAATGTTATGAGTAAGACTATTTCCAGGTGCAGCTGAATTGACAAGTCAGCTGTTAAGGCTTATAAGTATTCTTTGGCTCCCCTTGTGTCGAATCAATAAATTGGATAATACTACCCTCGAAGACTATTGCGATCCCCTATACTTGTGGGTCATCAAACAACTTTAGGGGTTAGCTCATGAAGAGTCCACTTTTCCTTCATGGAGTTGTAATTGATCTTAAATTGATCAAATTCGCCAGGGAGTGATGGTGTCTCAGTTGATGTAGAACCTGTTGGAACCTCAAGAGGAAGGTATGATAAGCACAGCAACAAGTTTTTCCTCAGTTATAGAACCAAGCTTTTCGAACCAGTAGGAGAAAGAAACCACTTCCGAAGGTGTTGCTAGCAACGTGGAACCTGCACACAACACAACCACAATACTTTGCTCCAACTTGTCAATGAGATTGTCAAGCTCACTGGTTTTGCTGAAAACAAATGATTAAACGTATAGTGTGGAAGAAAGTAATTGCTTGTGGCAATTGCAGAAAGTAAATAGTAAACAGTAGATGGAATATCAATGGAAAGGAATGGACCGGGGTCCATAGTTCACTAGAGGTGTTTTCTCTATAAGATAAATAACATGTTGGGTGAACAAATTACAGGGGGGCAATTGACAAATAGAGAATGCATAACAATGCATGTACACATGACATGATGATCACTATGAGATTTATTTGGGCATTACAACATGATACATAGACCGTAATCCAACTGCATCTATGACTAATAATAGCACATCTATAATCATAGAAGTTTATGTCACTCTACCAGATTACTAGAAGCATAAACCTACTATCGAGCATAAATACTCCCTCTTGGAGTGATAAGCAAATACTTGGCCAAAGTAACTACTAGCAACGGAGAGCATGCAAGATCACATAACATAGACATGATAGAACAATAATCAATCTGACATAATACTCAATATCCATCGGATCCCCGCAAACACAACATGTAGAATTATAATATGATGATCTTAATCATGATAGGCAGCTCACAAGATCTAAACATGGTAGCACAAATAGGAGAAACAACCATCTAGCTACTTCTATGGACCCATAGTCTAAGGATGAACTACTCACACATCACTCTCGAGACTGGCATGGTGATGAAGAAGGCCTCCGGGATGATCTCCCCTCTCCGGCAGGGTGCCGGGAAGATATTCAGATCCCTTCCGATTTAGGGACGATGGTGTTGATCTTAAACTTCCCCCGCACCCGTGCCGCGATTCCCACGTCGCCTCCGAGTGCACACAGTCGTCGCGACCTTCCAGCGATGGAGCCATCCTCACAGCAGTACTCGATCCCCGGCACCGCCGGTGCCGCCGCAGGGGTTCTGATGGCGGCAAACCCTAACCCTACCTCCGTCGTTGCCGCCGCGAGCTCCAGCGCGCGCCAACTCAACTCCATACCACCGTGCCCGACCTCAACTGGCACTTCTCAGGCTGCAAACAGGAGCGGACCATCCACGGCGCCGCGAAGTTGAGCCCACGTAATTGCTTTAGTGGGCACCCGCGATACAAACAAGAAAATAAGCAAGATTTGCGGGACTTCTCGCATCTAGCCGCATAACCCACATAGGTCTCTCTGATCAGGCACAGGAAGGACTATAATTATGGTGGGGCACCGCCGGTTAACCCGGCCATGGACGCCACTTCTCCTCCGGCTCCACTGCATGGAACAACACTCTAGCACTTGCCCCCGGTCGATAATCCCCTCTCCGTCCATTCCTGCCGCTCCTCCGATTTCGGTGGCTGGCGAGGTCTGCAAGGAGAGGCTGGTTGGCGGTGAGGTCGGCTAGTAGGAGCACCTTGTTGGCGGCAAACTTCAAGATAGAACTCCCCAAAGGATTAAGAAGAGGAAGCACAAGATTAAGACCTAGTTTGGCAGCAAAGTATTTAGAGAATACTTCGGTTTTTTAAAATACTGAAGTATTGAATACTTCAAGGTGTTTGGATCAAAAAACTAAAGTATCCTCTAAAACTATGGTTTTTTTAAAATATTTAAGAAAAAGGTCTGACCCTCTTTTTTCCAAAACTGAGAAAGGAGAAAAACTATAGTATTTTTTAGTGAGGCGTTGAAATACTTTGGTTTTAGAATACTTCTGTTTTAAAAAAAACTTTGCTGCCAAACTAGGCCTAAGATTTATTCCTTTGGCTGGATTCATCCCGGGTTATGGAGCAAGTTGGCCCTCAAAACTCTTTACCATAGCTCATAGGGATTGGTAGACTCTTATAACGGGGTGGTCTTTTATTGTGCAAATTTCTGCACAACGTCTGAATGTGAATGCGGTGAGTTGTATTAGTTGAGTACTAAATCATGCAATCACTGTCCATTTTGCAGCAACTCTGTATATGTATGCAACTAGCCGTACTAGTTACAGAGAGCCAAATCATGTCATTGTTGAATATTTGGCAATGTCTATGTATATGCTAATTTTAGAAAAGAGAACTAAGGTGTGTGGTTCTATTCTTTCGTCAAAATCTGTTTATTCCATGTTGTATACTTGTATGATTGTATCTCGTTGGTTAGCAATTATGTGACGTACTGATTGAGGTAAGAAGAGGAAGCCATTTTTCTACGGAGCTGTATAGCTGAAAACTTAGCTACTTGGGGATTAGCTGTGTAGCTGCGGGTAGCAAAGCATGCAGAAGCAGCTTCGTGTGCATAAGCTGCCTTTCATTCCATAAATCTATATACAGATCTGCCTAAAAGGCTAAGACCCAATGTTGAGCAAAAAAATCAATTTTGTTTGGGTTTGTAACATGTAAGAAACTTTACTTCCATGCTAGCAATTAGATGACTGAAACTGTCAGTTATAAAAAGTTCAGACTTTCATGTCCAAGATAGTTACATGCTTTTGATAAACTTAAGTTGACTGTGCTAGCTAGGAGCATGTTTCATCCGTGATTTTAGGAGATAGAAAATCATGTGTGAATCTTTCTCGTGTATGTTTGCAAGGTAGCAGGGCATGTATGTGAAATCCCTGCTGCTATGTATATTGTACATATGATGCTTTGGAGCCAGTTTTGCACAGCTGTTGCTTTTCCGGGGACTGAGACTCTGCTGGGCCCACATAAATTTGCGGGATACTCGCATAAATACACTTAAATTGTATGGGTATATGCGGCATTATGCGGGTGTCCCGTAGGCCGTCCCACTTGCAGTCTGAGACACCGCCTCTCCTCTGTCGCCGCAGAAAAGAGATGGCAACACCGGCAAGCGCCCGACCGCGGCCACGCCGGCCAAGAAGGTGGCCTCGCGCCAGCGCAAGCTCTCTCCTACAGGGACGCGTGCACAGGCCCCAGCGCCAGCTCCCCGGCAGCCGCCACCGCCATTGGCGCCTGCTCCGTGAATTAGCGCGCGCCAACTGCTCGATGATTTGACAACAAGTTAAAAAACTCACCTTTTTGACGTGGTAGTGTTGGCATATTCATATGTGGTTATTTATATTATAGTGTTGATGATGAGACATTCATGGCACATATGAATGTAGATGTTGTCTCATCTTTCGCTGCCGAGCAAGAAAATGAAGGAAATGGCAAAGAAGAAGAAGTGTACATGGTGTATGAGCATGGTGAATATTTGATTGAGCCGCCAGTTGGTAGGATGGTCAACTACAACGCCGAGGAGGATAGGTTGCTTTGCCGAGCATGGTTGGCGGTTGCCATGGACCCGGTGATTGGCACCGACCAATCACGAGGCACCTATTGGGCGAGGATGAAGGAGTACTTCGATGCACGCAACACCAGTGGCAATGAGCGCACCGATCATTCTCTTAGATCCTGGTGGTCGGTCATAAACACTGATTGTCAAAAATGGGCTGGTGCTTTGATGGGGGTCGACAAAATCAATCCAAGTGGCACGGCGGCGAATGATAGGGTAAGTTGTTCACTGAGTGATTCTATCTCATGTTCATGCGCATATGTGTGTTGATATTCGTGACTCATTCTTCTCTATGTTCACCATGTAGAACAATAATGCCCAAAATTTGTTCAAGCATCAAGGGAGGAAAGACAAGGGGAGAAAGGTTCTTGGCAAGTCATTTGTGCTCCACCATTGCTATGAAGAGTTAGGAAATGAGGAGAAGTGGAGAAACCATGATGGGTTGGATGTGCACAACTTAGGGATGAATGCCACCAAAGCCGCCACAATCATAGATGATGATGCATTGATGAAAACAAGAAGAGAAGCTCCACTCCTCACTCAGTTACATTCACAAAGAGGCCCGTGCTTGGAAGGAAGGCCGCCGAGGAGTTGATGAAGGGTAAGAAGGTCGGTGATGATGACATAGCAAAAGCTATGGATAGGATGGACAATGCAATGTTGGAGTACAACGATGATAAAAAGTTGGCAAGGACTATGGAGGCCGAGGCCGAGGCGCGGAGGGTGGCTTTGGAGGAGAGGATTGCGGCCGCCGAGGAGAGGAAGTTGGCTTTGGAGGAGAAGAAGGTGGCGGCCGCCAAGCAAGCGCGCCTATTGGAGGAAGATAGGAACCTCTTTACCATTGACACGTCCAACATGAATGAAAGGCAAAGAGAGTACATAAACCTTGCTTGTGATGAAGTGTTGGCCAAAAGGCGGATGATGGTAAGCTACTTGAAGGCTCAAAGTAAAGGAATGAATGCATTTGGAGGCATGGTGACTATGGAGGCATGGAAACAACACCGGGTGCATTTGGAGGCATGAGAGCACCACCGGGTGCATTTGGAGGCATGAGAGTAACACCGGGAGCTTTTGGAGGCTATGGTGGCATGGGGCTCGGAAGCATGGGAGGCATGGGAGCATCACCGGGGGGATTCATGGCCTCCTTGGTGAATCCATCACCTTCTATCAATGTTGATGACTATGGCACGAGAAGAAACACAAAATAGAAGTGTCAATGGCAATGACTATAACGATGTTAACAAATAATATGTCAACATGTGTGTGAAACTATCATTTGCATTTGAACTATATCCATTTTATGTTGAACTTGGTTGTGTGAAACAAGCATTTGGTAATTGTTAAAGCCATTTGTTGATCTATTTATTTTGATTTATTTGATCTTGTTGATATGGTGTGGGCTGTGAAAAGTTATTTGTGTCGCCGCCCACGCGCTGCATTTTAGCACGCCTGCTAGGTTTTTTTTTGGCTCTATTTTTATGCACCGCTTTTAGCGCTTCTGTCGAAGAAGAAACACTGCACGCACGCTAAAACTGAACCGCGGGCTGCGTTTTGCAGCCTCTTCTTGGAGTTGCGGTAACAAACTACACATACTCCAAAACGTAACGAAGTAGATGCAGGATCTCCACCCACCTCCTAGGGAAAAAAGGAAACACCTGGGCCAAAGAGACCGTGGAATCAGCTGACGATACAGAGGGTCTGTGGCGGCTTGGGTTGTGCTCACCATGTATATTGCATTTCAATATGTTTGTACAACATCCGTGCTTTCTTAACTTCAATACGAACATTAGTTAAATTTCCCTCAAATTAATCATAATTACCAAAGGGATTTTATTTCCTATTTCTACCATGAAGTCGTTAACTTTCTAGGGGCGTCATCAGCCCAAGTAAGCCGTTCACTAAAATGGGCTCCAGGGAGCGGGACTTCCACCTCTCCAAAAAAAAAGGACATTATATCTCTAAAAAAGGGACATTATAAATAAGAAACGTAAACATATTCAGCGCTTGAAAGATGGCTTTTCTTTAGTTGCTACTCCCTCCATTCTTAGATATATAAGATGTTTTGGCAAGTCAATTTGGTTATAGGGACAGAAGAAGCAGTACCCCAGGTATCTTTGTGAAACTTTATACTCCCTCCGTTTTAAAATACAAAATGTTTTATATTTGTAAAGAAAATATATCTAAACTTATTTTAGTGTAAGATTTATTCCAAACTTGAGTGATCCTACCTACTAAAAAAGTCTAAATACATTTGCTTCAGAAAGCTAAAAAATCTTATATTTTAAACCGGAGGAGTAGATATATAAAAGACATAAACATGTACTCCCTCCGTCTAGAAATAACTGAGTTGGATTTGACTAGATTCAAATGTATCTATACACTAAAATGCGTCTAGATTCAAATACAAACTCAAATCAGTTATTTATGGACCGAGGGAGTAGTACAAAAAAATCAGAAATACATTTTTTTTACACAATTTCTGTTTATCAGCATATGCACCCAGGAGCCAAATGGGGACAAATTATTCTAGAAGATCAAGAGCAAATGTACTCAATCAGCTATATTATCCGCCTTTCGATCAGAAAAGAGTTTCATTTCAACGAGGTAAAGAGGAGAATATCATCCAGGATGGCTGAAACTAAGGACCATAATCTTACATAAAACTGAGATAGGTGTCTCCACAAAAGAGAAAAAAAAACAATATCTAGGATACACGTTGTTGAAAACAGATACTCGCCAAATCACTCTTTAGCCTAGTTGGATATCCAGTTCAGGATTTTCGTAAGCCTTGGATTAGCCGAGTGGTGCTACACTAGGTTTCTCTGCTCCAGCTATGGTTGTATCGATGTTGCTAGGCATCAACACATTGAAGCCATCAGCTGCTGTCGACATGATCATCCCAGGTATCTGTGGGTGCCAGTGCAATTCTTTCAAATCTTTCTGGCCCTGCAATATAGCGAAACTGATCATATTTACTTGCTCCTTTACAGGCGACAATGCTGTTATAAAACAATACTTTGGCCACGAAAGATGACAGAATGGAAATAAAAGTCATCTTGTAATTTTTTTAGACAAAATTTTGATAAGAGTACCTGATGAACAAAGAGAAGTTGTGGGGGCAAATCTTCAGGAGCATTTGCCTGCTCTTTCATCTTCGCTCTGAATTCAGCTTCCTCTTCTGCATCTTTTTCCAATGAAAGATCCCAAATGCTGAAGACAAGGAATTTAGGATGTTACTCAACAAGAGAATTCAAGATGAGAGAGAAACATAAGCACAACATTTCAACAATTTGCAGAACATAAAATGGGGGAAGGTAAAGAGGGAGGGATAGCTACGTGAGTTGATGATCAGCAGATGATACAGCCAATGTAGATGCTTCATGTGGGCTCCATTCCACAGATGTAATCGGATGCTTGTGGTACTCAAAATGCGCTACCAATGAGTCATCCTACCAATACAATGGAAACACAGCGGAAAAAGAGTTTATGTGAATATACCCTTCTAGAGAAATTGTACATAATAATAACAAAAGAAGCTTATTAGTAGTATAGATAGCAAAAATATATTTAATACGACACAAATGGCAATAGAATATACTAGGTGATAACCTAACTGCAGCAATTTTGGCACAAGTGCACACTGTATATACTAATAGTAACAAAACTGCATCTAGCAACAGATATCAAATTGATATACAAAATGGCAATAGAATATACTAGGTGGTAGCCTAGATGCAGCAATTTTCGCACAAGTGCACACTGTATATACTAATAGTAACAAAACAGCATCTAGCAACAGATATCAAATTGATAATTCTAGTAACAAGGACATGCCAAATTTTAATCAGCAGAAGTTTTACTCGTCTTCTATTTTCTTCAAAATGCCATTCCACTTATATTTTTCTTTCTGAATATTGAGTGCATACACGGGCAAACAGAAGTGTAACAAAAAAAATCATAAGAACACAAATCAGAGAAAAACACCATTTGAGTCCATAGTCTGAAACAGACAAGCATACATATTGTGCTTTGTCAAGACAAAGGTACCTTAATTAATCTAAGATCACGAATTGAGAAACTGCCATCATCACATCCTGAAGCTATCATACAGCTAGCAAGCCTGAAAATGGAGGTCACAACATAAATACAATATGATATACAAGAAAGGGTAGTGCCCAACTTCTCATAATATAAAAATCCTTCTAAATATACCGATTCCAGGAGATAACGTTCACATCAGCATTGTGGGCCTTAACAGAAATACAAGGTTGCTTCCCTGTCCTTATATCCCAAATACATATCTTTCCATCCACTGAACAAGAGGCAAAAATGTCGGCTTCTGTGGGACTCCACTGCAAGAATATAATCATAATATTTGAGACAATCAACAATTTTAATAGCACATAGGAGTAGATATATGGTACGTCATTTAGCAGCATGCCTGCAGATCCTCGACACTGGCTGAGTGTCCAACAAATGGTTTTGTATCTATTTCCCAAGTGTTCGAAGATGGCTCCCAAAGGTGAATGCACTTGTTGCAATCGCCTGCGCCAAAAAAACATTTAATTGGTCTATGTCAACGAATTTATACCAAATTAATGATCATGCGTCTATGAGTACATGACAGATAGAGCGACATGTAAAATTCAAGAGAACATAGCAGAGGGCAACATTCTAACATGGAATAGATCTATTACATACCAGTAACAAGTCTCCCAGTAACAAGTGGGCTCCAATCAATCGCGTAGCCTTCATCTTTATGGCCACTAAATACTTTCACAGGTACATGATTATGGATTTTGTCGTCTTCTTTGTGCGCAACAGGTCCTGAATCTGCTAGTGAATTAAGGAAGGATTTGAAGTCCCAAACCTGAATATGTAGAAAAAGAACACACAGTTAATAATTATACGCAAAGAAGTATTCGGCTCACTACATTAAGTTCCATGTCAAGTTTCTTGGAGGGAAATAAGATGAATAATTGGGTTGTGGAGTTCTATGCTCCTGAGAAATATAGTGCACAGATTATACAACATGTAAAATGTTGAGCAAAGGAAATGAAAGCTAAAATAAATTACCTGAACATGACCTGTGTCTCCCCATGTAGCACATATGTGTGGTTGTTGAGTCATTGAGCGTATTCGGTTTACACCACCCGCGTGGGCCACTTTTTTAAGCTGGTGCATACAACATCAATACATCAACAAAAGAAGGATTGTACCAACGGAGCACGCTAAATTGTGGAATAGAATAATTGATGACAAGGTAATATCTGGATTCGTGCACTTGGAGAAAATACATACATGTAGGACAGGCTTTATATCTTCATTGGTTTCCTCTTCTTCTTCTTCATCACTACTGCTGTCACTATCCACATCAGTGTCAGCATCAACTGTTGAAGATGGTATAGGTTCCCGCTTCTTCCCTTTTATGTTGGAAAGCTTGAAAACAGCGACATAATTCCATGCAGCTTGTTCAGCCTGAAAATGTGATCGAGCCTAGTACTTAATTTAGATGGACAGCATGGAAACATATTGGTTGATAGAATGAAACATAAACGGTAAACAAGTATGAAAAGTTCCTTTTCATGGACAAGTTACTTGAGATTCCATCAATACCACATTAACTTTTCAAGAGCAAAAACCAGCACATGATCGAACCTTTAGTTGAATTTGATTGTTAAACTTCAACAGACCATGTTGAAGAAGTAACACAAATAACCATGAAACAAGAACCATATCATTCACACTAAATTCTGACATGATTCATCTATACAAAACATTAGCAGTTGTATGACATTCCAATGATAAACTAATGCAAGAGGTAAAACATATAGCACGTCCAAAGCGATATGCACCGACAATAAAACAAGATAATCAAATATGCTCTTCCGAATTGTATTTTAGACCATCAAAGGCGTGTCTGTATGTGGCAGAAATGAACTGCAATCTTAGTTTTGCTAGTAATACACAGCATGAACTGAAATACATGGAAAGCATGTCATAGTATTTTCTGTGTTTATTTAAAAAAATGTAAAGACAGACCGCAACCTGAGTACCAGCAACGCCATATAGTGTGTGGGGGAACTCTGATCGGACAAGCCCAAGTTGGTCACGCACAACATCAAAGCTACAATGAGAAGTGAATCGTTGAGAACAGAGCATTTCTTAGTCTGAAATTACAATGCCCCCCTGCAGAGAGTTTAATTTACCTTAAGCAAGGCCACCCAGTACTAAATCCTCGGAGATAGTTGTAAGCCTCTGGATCAAACTGGAGCTCCTCCCCCTCCTCTAGTTCATCTACACCTGGTTGCCATACCTACCAACAAAATCCACCATGTAAGTGCAAGTCCACATAAACGCTTCTTACCATCATTCTTACCATAAGAACAGATAGGAAAAATAAATAGACAATTTTATTCATATGGGTTACTTATATCGGCGGCCATCTATATGAACTAATAAATAACAATTGAAACGAAGGATTGGTGCTCCCTTACCTTTGCTGGACCAGAAGCCACCGCAGGGTTAACAGAGGATGAAGCTTCAGGCTTTTTCGACCCCTGACCAAGCAAACAACCGACCAAAAAACACGATAATTAAGGAGACGGAGCTAGGATTATGGATGAGAAGAAGAACAAAAGCCACTGCGGACTCGCGTGCCTTGGTCTTCTTCTTGGACTTGCCAGCCTTCTTGACAGTGCGACCCATGAGCCCGCCAACGGTGAGAGGACTGCCTGATAGGGAGGGAGGAGGGGAGCGGATAGGCTGTGGCGGCCGGAGTTGGAGCAGGCGGAGGGGGAGGGGGAGGCGGAGGCGGAGGCGGCGGGGAATTAATCGGCGGAGGCGGCTACTCACCTCCAGCCCAGGATTTTAAGGAAGGACGGGAGGTTCCGCTTGGATGGGCCGGGCCGCAAGCGGCGTGGACCCTGAGGATACATTGGGAGCAACATCTGTGAACTCCGGGACGGTAAAGATAGTCTTTGTCGAATGAAAATGGAATCTTAAAAATATTGTATGATCCTGTCTGGATTAGATTTACAAAAACTACAGTACATGAAGTTGAGTATTAGCAGAACTGATCGTATTTTTTGGGTATAAACCGTATAATTTTGAAACTTCAGGCAATTCAGAATTTGAAAAACTGTTTATTGTTGCATCAAGCCACAATATCTCGGATGGTGAGTGTGACAGTGTAATATCTTTATCAGCATACGCATTCATCCAAACAACCATTTATCATTACTAGAAAATCTTATTTGTCAAGTTTCCAATTCTGCTGGGTCTTGCAGATTTAACCTTCTGTTTTGGCACATTCTTAAAAAAATCTTATGTTGTTAATTGGTCGTTGATTATTCAACGATATGAACAGATACTAGCCCTATGCTTTCTAGACTGTATGTATGACTGACATTTCCCTATGTTTATGTGAACTGAATATAATAACCATAGGGTTGTCCAGGTAACGATATTATGTAACCCTTCTAGACTTAACCAGAATTTAGTGTCAGTTGTCACATCAGATTTTTTTTTTACAAGGCTTACCCTACTGATTTCTTTCTTTCTCATAGCTTGTTGGTCACTCCTAGCAATTCGCAGAGCTACAACCATGATATTAAGAATCTTGCATTGCTGATTTTGGTCATTACTCCAATTACAAAGACAAATGTTTCCTAGTGTTAATTTACGTTGCTTCAAACCTAGCATCTCCACATGCTTGTTTCGGAAATCCAAGTTTCATCATCAGGTTTCAGCCGCGTAGGTAAATCCTGACAGTCGGCCATTCGTTTATTTATACCATGGTTTGTGGCTCTGTGTAGTTGTCTTAGAATTACTATCCTGATTTATGGTGCAATTTAGATATATTCTACCCTTTCTTCAAGGAATAATGTGTCTTGGAGGGGGGAGGGGGTTGTTTAGGCCCACTTAATAAGCATTTGCCTAATTTGTTGCACTTTCATGTTCTGCGGATGATCTTTGACTACAATATTGTTGAGTAATATGATTTGTCTTTATTCTTTCATAGCCGCCAACTAACTACCTATTTAGCTTCACTCACATAAGAAGAAAAGTTTGGCTCACCTTCAGCATGTATCCAAGGAATAATTTCAAATCCATTATGGAATGAATTTTTACTTGTTTTTTTACTTTTATAGTACATTTGGCACATAGTATAGGAGTGGAGATTTGGTGTACATGGGCACCAGTGCTCCCTTTGTTTCGAAAAGGATAAAAAATATATTTAAGTTAAAAAAATATTTTGAAAAATCTCAAGAATACATGTACATGGTCCATGTATTTATGTGAATTTTCAGTAATTTTTTTTATGTTAGGCTACAGAAAAAAGACAAATTTCTAACAATGAATAAAATTAGAAATAGGCATCTTTTTATCAAAAAATTGTCTTTTTTATATAGCCCAAAATACAACATATTATTAAAATAAATTTCTAGCATATATTCCAGATGTATGTATCTAGTTATATATTTCTTTTATGAATTTTTTATGACCTAAAAGTATAAGTTTTAATTTTAAAAAAGAAAACAGGAGCACGGGTGCTCATGTGCCAAAGACACTTTCCGCATAGTACTACAATAATATTTTTCTTTCTAATCTCTACTTTCTGATATTTAACATCCATTTGGTATATTTTTTGCAACAAACCTAGAGCAAGAAAGGTCATGATGGTGATGAGGCATTCGATTTCAGAACTGATTAGAAGAAAGTGATTGAGGACGTATTTGGTAGCATGCAGTTGATTTTCGGCCCAACCCGTAAGTGCTGGTCGTGGCACTCGGACAGCTTCTGCAGCCCGTTTGGTAGCTTGGGTCACATCCCTTTGGCTGAAACTACAACCTGTTCGGTTGCCTGTTTTTTCCAGCAGATGGAAAAAAGGTGTTTGGTGTCCAGCTTGGTTCCTTCTCTTTGCACACACATGTTGATACACTCACCACATTCAAATATGGTGATCTTATCACAACACATCAACACAACACACATTCATGGAACAAATCACATAGAAACTAAACTAGAAACTAGACTAGGCAAATTAGTTCATAGTCAGGTGCATCCCATGGCACCTGAAGGTTGTTCATGTCAGGGTACACACCCCTGACCCAAAAGACACCCAGAAGATAGTGGTTCGTCATTGCATCCACCAGACAAACTAGACTATATATACAATTAGCAGTAGATAGGACGATTAGATGAGCTTATCACAGGTGATCAACTCCTCCGTGATGTTGAAAGCCTGAAGAGATTCACCTTGAAGCCCGTCTACTTGTTGGTGTAATTGAATGTGAGGACGTCCTCAACCCAGAGCTTCATCTTTGACGCAAACTCACTCCAGACCTTCATGAAGTACATCTGCCACTCGAACATCTGCAGTTGCACACAGTACTCACAGAAGGAGAAGGTCTTCAGGGGGATAGTGTAGACCTGTTGCCTTATCTGCAGTTGCTTCAGCACTACCGCCTTCGCGCTTTTCGGGAGATGGGGTGCAGTCAGGTCCGTGGCCTTGATCTAGACGTAGAAGGGATGAGGGAGGTCGTCATTTCTTGGTGACCAAGGCGAGGCTTGTGGCCCTGTGTTCTTTCTTTTTCCTCGTCTGCACCTCCGCTAGCAAGCTAATGAGGGCAGGTATAGCCGTTGAGGGAGGAAGGTCTCGGATGAAGTCCTCGTACCCAGGCATAGGAGGAATTGTGTGCCTGGACAAGGTGTCCTAGTCCTGCTTGGGTACCTTGCCGATCAGAAAACAGTAGCAAATGCATTGTCCAAATCAAACAGATCAATGACAGTTGTACATAGATTGGTACATTGCACTTGCTTCATCTACACATGCTTAAAGGCAGTGGCATTAAGCATCTACGCAAGAAAAATGGCAGTGACATTCATCTACACATGCATAATGATGCTGCCAAGCATCTAACAAGCAAAATGACAGTGACAGTCTTCTACACATTCATAATGGTGCTGCCAAGCATCTACACAAGCAAAATGGCAGTGACATTCATCTACACATGCATACTGGTGCTGCCAAACATCTGCACAAGCAAAATGGCAGTGACATTTATCTACACATGCATAATGTTAGTGCCAAGCATGTAAATATGCATAATGGCAGTGGCATGCATCTACACATGCAAAATTCGAACTTCCCTTGCGCAATGGCCACATATCAAGCAACATACCAACATACGCACCAAGAATTTGCACAATGGTAACATATGAAGCTACATAACAAGCATTGTGCTATGTACAAATTGTAATCTACAATGCAAACATTCGTATGTAACACATTCTATCAAGCAAACATATTTGCGGCGGAGCAGTGGACGGCCTAATCGCCGGAGGTGTTGGTGAAGCAGCGGCGGATCTGGCCGCTGGAGCGGTCGTTCTGGGTGTGTCCTTCTCGGAGGGGGCGCCGCCCGCTACTGCCACATCTAATCCCAGCAGAAATGCTAATGGCAAGTCAGGAAACCCTATCAGGATCGGATCGAAACCTGACAAGAACGGCATTTCCTGGCTCGGTGGCACGGCCGTGAAGGCATACGGCCCGGCCATGTCGACGATCCACCCCGGCGCCCCCTCCGTCATGGTCGCCGCCCTTAATGCGTTGGCGGAGGGGTCGGTGCTGAAGCGGGTCAGGACGGGGGAAAAAACCGATGCAATCCCCATGGATCGCATCGCCCCAACCGTCGTAGCCCTAACCGGCGCCTCGTGCATCACCCGCGAAAGCGGCAACGACCGCTATAGAGAGGGGACAACGGTGGGGTCGGATGGCGCCGTCGCGCTCCTAAATCCCCTCACCACGTACTCCGCGACGGCGCGCTGGACGGCATGCTGGACGGGGCGCCTGATGACTGCAAGTGCACATATCGTTTGTAGCTAAATAGAGATATCGATCCCACGAGGATCAGGAGTTCTGAAGTCTAACTCTTGAATTAAATACTGAAATAGTAATGCTAAATAACGTTCTAAGTAACAAGATAAAATGCGATTTTTGTGTAAAAAGTATTTTTGGGTTTTTGTATAAGAGAATAATAAGTAAAATAAAACAAACTGAATACAAAAAGTAAGTATCGCATATGTAAAAGAGATATGAAACTACAATGGGAAAAGTGTTCTCACGGAGTAGCGGATACACCTCTAGCATTATAAAGGGTTTAAGATAAAGATTATTATCATAAACATTCTCAACTATGTATGTGTGGGAGGAACTCCGTAATTGGACGAATAGGCAACAACTACTGCTCACATCATCCTCATAATCACAGCAGACAAGTAATCGACATTAATTGAATTATTGCGCTATTAAGGGACTTTATCCCATAGGATGTATCCCGTGGCATGGACAATGTTCCGTGATTCCTCGGTTCCCAAGTTGATACGTAAGGGGTGCTAACATCTTTATAGTCACTGTAAGTGCTAGCACATCTCCATCTACCAACAAGTAGTTCCATCCATCAAGTCCCGCAAGAGGCAAATATTGAGAGGTCGACTTCTCTCAACATCAAGATGAAGACAATCTAACACATGATCACAACAATGAATATCATAATAAACTTTATCTTATTTCAATCTCATGCTAGGGTTTCTCCATCTCCCCAAGAACTAATGATCTACTCAGACATCGAGGCAATCAACATCATGGCGAAAATAATGGAATCTATCATAGATGAATAGTACTTGTATAAATCCACAATGAGTATGGAAATTACAACAAGATCTAGACAAGATGTAGATGAGATGGATGGAGACGGTGGTGATGCAGCGGTTGATGATGAAGATCGGTGCCTTGGCCTCCCAGATCCGCGTAGGGAGAAGATGGATCCCTGGTGGATGAGTTCCCCCTCCAGATCCCTTCCAGAGGTGAGGTTTCTGCTATTTCTGATTATTCTGTATGTCGTCTCCCCGATCCGATTGCACGGGGCGAAACTATTTGAAGAGGCGGTGGCGGCGGCAACTATACGGCGGCAACTATACGGCCGGAATATTTCTTCCCGCCGTATAGTTGGTCGTTAAACCCACTGGTTGTTGCGATAGCCTCGGTTTTTCTTTTGGTGTTATTGATATTTCCCAAATTAGCGATTTACGCTGTTTTGACTCCTTTTCGCTCCAATACAACTAGTCCAAGAATTGTGTCCATCATATCCATCATTTGTCCTGATCCTGATGAAAATAGAAATAAAAGATGCGCGCGAACGCCATAAAATACCAAGATCCTACCACTACAGTGCAAAATAATAATATAAAACATGATGCAAATATGCACTCATCAACTTCCCCAAGCTTAGACTCTTGCTCGTTCCGAGCAAGGTTAGCTTAATGGATGTGATCTTCATATTCATGGAGATGAGTCGATAAAATAAATGAGGCAGTTGCAGCATGTATTTATCATATATGGTACATAGGAATAAGTTCATGAATAGTATCTTACTCGAACCATCCGAATAATATTAGCAGGCTTCCACGCTTTAGCATTTAATAGTTCACAAAAGATTACTCTCAATATGATGTAAAACTATTTTAGTTCGACTAAATGAGTTAGCGAGGTAGTCCCAAGCGTTTTAGGATTAACATATTCACTTGGGATTTAAAATATCAAACGTTCCTTTGTCTTACCACAAGATAGTGGTGTATGTCTATTTCCTCTTTGCACATTTTGTTTTCTCTTTTTTACTATGCTCACACTTTTGTTTAAGTGTTGTGCAAAGGAGCTAGCCATATATTCCCCTTCGTGTAGGAATTCAAAGTTTAACGATCTCAATTACCAAATTTCACTTGTATATGAAGCATCTTTATAGCTTGGATACTCTACCTCGTCTTGTTCTCACTCTAATGTGATAGCACTTCTAATTATCCTTTGTTTAAAGTTTTGTTCTCAACTTAACTGATTAGATAATTTTTCACTTTGTAAATCAAACCATGAACTTACAACATATTGACCAAATTATCTTTATATGTTCCATTAATACCAATGATGTGGAAGACTCGTATTGTTATCATTAAGTGCAAGTAAAATTATACCCAAGCCATTCTTATATATAATAAGACAGGACAAACTCAATAATGCTCCATATATGATAATAAACTCGGAATTTTATAAAAGGGACCAACTATCTCTGAAGGGAATTCTAATGATGCAAACTTTATTTCTAAGCTCAAACTAATGCAAAGCTAAAATAGTAATATAAAAACTTACAAGATAGATTACAAGGTTTTAAAGATCTCCCCAAGCTTGGAACCAAGCCAAGTGGGATCAAATAATCCCTCGCGATTATTTGATACTGTGATTATTGTAGATCACTGTGGCGCTATGGCATGTAACACCGTGGTGTGAAGCTTCTTGTTGGTATCCTCCAGGGAAGTAACGCGGCTGTAGCACCTGCGCAAATCAGACTGCAAAGTGTCCACTTTATCTGTGAGTTTCACCAACAGTATAAGATCATCCTTCTTCTCTATCTCCTTGATACGTTTGACGGACTTCAACGCGATCGAGTAGCTCCTGCTTCTGATATATCTCCAGTGCTCGCACGCGGTCTTTGGTCCTGGAACAACTTCTTCTTCCCCATCTATAATTGATGGATCGGGGAAGTAGAAACTGTCCCTCCACTCTTCTTGAGACTTCACCCTTATACGAGCACCAATGGTAGGCTTCGAGAGTGTCACTGTCACTTCCTTGCTAGCACCTGCACCAATATTAGGTAATTCCTTACGCTTGAGCGGCCTGGGGTCTGTGGTGATGAACTTGACCGTCTCCACACGCTCTTTTCCATGCGGCTTGTGACCTTCTCTCTCTTTTTGAGCTTTCTCCTGTTGGATTTGCAGCATACAAAACAAAAAAATCCTATGATGGAAACTACTAAGCACCAAGATCTATCTACCAGATACAAGCTACGGGTGGATATACATCCAAAGAGAATATACCTTTGTGGACCGTCAAAGTTTAACGAGGTTGAACTCGTCGATGATGTAGTCGAATTCTTGCCGATCTCAAGATCGAGAAGAAGTTCAGCGTCGCAAATCAGCAGCGCATCTGTGATCGCACACACGTTCATGCCACCGAACAACCTCTTCCTCCTCGCTCCAGTGATGCAGCAGAAGCATCAGCTCCTTCCAGATTAAAAGCCACCGGGAACATGTATCTCGCTAGTCCGAGACCATGGGGGAATAATTCTAGAGGGGGAGAGAGATCCTTCACGAGGAGGTGTGAGTGAGAGAGAGGGAGACATGATTCCTTTTATAGGAGGAGGGGCACCCCAAGGGGCATGTCCGGTGGCCATGGTGGTTTCCCCCACCCCTTCCTACATTCATGTGAGTGGATCTCCCACTCAAATTTGACTCTCCATTTCCTCCACTCAAAATCCCACTCAAATCCCATTAAATTTCCACCAAATTTAATGTAATATCTCATTAAATAAAACTCCTTTTATTTATTTATTCATAATTTTGTCAATTACATTAATTAATAAACATTCACATAAAACCCCTTGCTACTTTACAATTTCACATGCAGAACCAATTTCAGCAATTTCACCCGAAACAATTCCAGTGTCCACTAAAATAATTCCAGCGCTTTGCAATTCTTTCGCCTAGAACATATTTGCTCCAAATGGTGTTGGTATACCTTAAGTGTGTCACCCTATGGTTCACGAATAATTCAGACATGATCGAGACCTCTCTCGGATCAATAATCAGAAGCGGACCTGGAGATCCATACTAACTCCCACCCATTCAACGATGACTTATGTGATCGTGAGAACCTTTTATGCTCGTAACTTAATCCCTTTGTCTCGCAATATATTACATGTTCGAGATTTGATCATCAGTATCTCCATACGTAGTTTGATCTCGTTACCGACATGCACTCTTTTCTCGTTCCCGTGATATAACATTCTAGTGATCACATCACTTGCTTGCAAGCTAACTAATGTGATATCATCGAGAGGGCCAGAGTATATCTATCCGTCATCGGGATGGACAAATTCCACTCTTGATCCATGAGACTCTACATAACACCTTCGAAGCACTAAAAACACCTTTATAGTCACCCTGTCACGGTGTGACGTTTGATATTATCAAGATACTCTTCCATTGTTAGTGATTGACATGATCTCATGGTCTAAGGACTAGTATTACTTCGTATGATGTTATAGCAATATAAACACAGTGACTTTGATCGTGATTCTATACTTCGAATGAATGTTCATCACATCATTCCAACAATGTTGTGACCTTGTTATTAACAACATCCAATGTCCATGATCCGGTAACCTTGATCATCTTGTTAATCAACAAGCTAGTTTATAAGAGAGCCATAACAAGGAACTTTCTATTTGTTTATTAAACACACATGTATTAACATTTCCGTATTAATACAATTGTAGCATGCAAAATAAACATTTATCATATACTCGGAATACATATAATAATGACTTTATTATTGCCTCTCATGGCATATTCCCTTCAGTCTCCCACTTGCACTAGAGATAATAATCTAGTTACATAGTGATAAATCTAACACCCATGGAGTCCTGGTGTTGATCATGTTTTTCCCTAGGGAGAATTTTAGTCAACGGATCTGCTACATTGAGATCTATGTGTACTTTACAAATCTTTATGTCTCCATCCTTGACATGTTCGCGGATGGAGTGAAACCGGTGCTTAATATGCTTGAAATTCTTGTGAGACCTTGGTTCCTTGGCATTGGATATGGATCCATTGTTGTGAAAATAGATCACCATTGGGTCTAGCGCACTAGGAACCACACATAGTTCAGTTATGAACCCCTTCATCCAAACCGCTTCCTACGCTGCTTCTGAAGCAGCAATATATTACGTCTCTGTTGTTGATCTTGTCACCATAGGTTGTTTGGAGCTTGATACGTAGTAAACGTATCTATAATTTTTGATGCTCCATGCTTGTTTTGTATCAACTTTGCTATGTTGTGTCTATACTTTGAGGTATTTTTATACACTTTCTGGAACTAACCTATTGAGAAGATGCCACAGTGCCAGTTGTATGTTTTCTGCTGTTTTTGGTTTCAGAAAGATAAAAAATGAATATTCTCGGAATTGGACAGGACAAAAGCCAAAGTTCATACTTTTTTCCTGAAAGATACGGAAAATCGAAGACGAGATGGAGGAGGACACCAGGGTGGCCACACCCTAGGTGGGCGCGGGTCCCACCCTAGCCACGCCCACTAGGGGTGTGGGCCCCCTGGCCCTCCACCGACCTTGCCTCCTTCGCCTATAAGAATCCTCCGACCTAGAAACCCTAGATCATCGGCCAGAAAGCCACGAAAAGTTCTGTAGTGCTGCCGCCACCGAAGGCGAGATCGGGGGACATAAAGTCTCTGTTCTGGCACCCTGCTGGGACGGGGAAGTGCCCCCGGAGCCATCTCCATCGATCTCCATCACCATATCCATTACCGTTGCTGATCTCCATGATGAGAAGGGAGTAGTTCTTCCTCGAGGCTAAGGGCTCTACCGATAGTTATGTGTTCATATCGCTCCCTATGCATGATCTTGTTGTGGTCATGAGCTTTGTAATCAAGTAGATCTACCTTGCTACTCAAGTGATTTAATAGATCTCTAGCTCTCCCCACATGTGTGAAAGTGACAGCGTGCACGCCATGGTGGCACTTAGGCTAGAGTCTACATAAATACTCATTGTGCTTTAATAGATCTATGCTTTTCCCCATGTGTGTGACAGTGATAGCATGCGCGCCATGTGTGGCACTTAAGGTAGATTACATATATAGTCATGAGTTATATTTTGAGTTGGTTGTCTCTATGAAATTGTGGTGTTTGTTGGAACCATCTAGCACTCAAGGTGACAGTGTGGGGTTATCTAGATGGGGAAGGCAGACTTTGAGGTGTGCTTTTGTAGGCCTACCATGGATTAGAGTGTCCAACCGGAGAGTAGTTAAGAGTAGTATCATGAAGAGAGGATATTTATATGAGAGAGTGTTCACTAGTGAAAGTATGATCCCTAGGCCTTGTTTCTAAGCATTGAAACACCGTTCACAACTAGATCTGTTACATGTTTGCTTGCTTCCATCTTTTTGCCTTTAGTCCTTACCTCACCGTCAAGCTCTTTTTTGGCATCGTTACCACTTGTATTTCACTATCTCTTTGTCGAACTAGTGCACCTATACACCTGACAAGTGTATTGGGTGTGTTGGGGACACAAGAAACTTCTTGTATCTTGATTGCAGGGTTGCTTGAGAGGGAATACCTTTGACCACTTCCTCCCTGAGTTCGATAAACCTTGGGTAATCCACTTAAGGGAAACTTGCTGATGTTCTACAAACCTCCGCACTTGGAGGCCCAACAATTGTCTACAAGAATATAAATGCGTAGACATCAAGCTATTTCTGGCGCCGTTGCCGGGGAGGAAAGGTAAAAGGCACTCACACACGTTACCCCACGACAACAGCAAGCCAGAAAGCTATTTTCTGGCGCCGTTGCTGGGGAGGTAAGGTAAAAGATACTCACATCCTCTGGTGTGAGTGCTCGAAGTTATTTCCTTTAGATTTTGCAATTTTGTCTTTTTGTTTCTTGTTTTCACTAGTTAGGCTTAATGTAAAACAACAACAAAATTAGAGAGCTTTATAGTATTTATCTTGAGTTAGGACATGAAGTGTTTAAAGAGAAATTTTAAAAAACTATGGAAATTTATTTGCATGCTAATAGCAATGCTATTAGTATGAATTCTTTGGAAACCATTATAATGCTATGAAAACGTCTAAGCTTGGGGAAGCTAGTTTTTATGAAAATGATCTTTTTAGTTCCCCAGCTTTGGAAGATAGTTATTGTATTGCTTATGATGATACCAAACCTCCAATATATAATGATTGCAATGATGAATATGATATTTTTAGTCCACCTACTATTGAGGAGAACATTAATTGTAATTACAATATGCCTCCTATATTTGATGATTATGGTGATGAGAATATTAATGATAGCTATTTTGTTGAATTTTCTCCCACTACAACTAATAAGAATGACTATGCTTATGTGGAGAGTAATAATTATTTTATGCATGTGGCTCATGATAAAAATGTTTTATGTGATAGTTATATTATTAATTTTATTCATGATGCTACTGAAAGTTATTATGAGAGAGGGAAACATGGTTTTATGTATCTCAACAATATTAAGTTTCCCCTCTTTATGTTGAAAATTTTGAAGTTGCACTTGTTTTGCTTTCCTATGCTTATTGCTTTGTGCTTTCATGACTTGTTTCTTTACAAGATTCCTATGCATAGTAAGTGGGTTAGACTTAAATGTGTTTTTGAATTTGCTTCTTGATGCTCTCTTTTACTTCAATTCATATTTCTTATGTGAGCATCTTCTCAAACTATCAATCCTAACTTAAAGGCGTAAAAGGAAAGTACTTGTTGGGAGATAACCCAAGAGTTTTCTTGAGTCTTGGAAGTTATTACTTCAGTAATGACCTCTCCTTATCCCTTTTGTTTGCTTTTTGTGCCAAGAATGACCTCTAATAAGAGGGAAGTAAGATTTGGGGAGTTGCTGTCCCGAAACAGATTATTATGCTCCACCATAAAAATTCGTGAGGAATCTATGTAAGTCGGATTGAGCTAATAATTTACTAATAAATCCCCCGGTATTTTATCTAACTTTTGTTAGTTCAACACTTTTTGATTTGAGCAACAGAAGGTCTTCTAAAAAATCAGTTTCTACCTGCTGGTCTGTTTTGACAGATTTCTGCCATTATTTGCATTTGCTTCTTATTGATTACTTTTTGGGTTCTTTTTGGGAAATTGTGCTTTTTGAGGGAATTTATACAGTAGCTTGTGTTTTTAGTGAAAGTTTTTCTGTTCTAGATCTAAACCCAAAGGTCTATTATCTTTCGAATACACTAATGTTGCTAATGAAGATTGTGTGAAGTTTTGTATGAAGGAAAATTTTCAGGTGTAGAGAGAGAATGATGTAATGAGATGAAAAATGGACAAAAGCTCCAGCTTGGGGATGCCACCCTGTGTCACCCCAATAAATATTCAAGAGGTACAAGCATCAAAGCTTGGGGATGCCCAAGGCATCCCCTTCTTCATCAATAAAAATCTCAGATCTTTCTAGACACTTTGTTTTTATTGTTTCATGCACTGTTGTGTTGTTCTTGGAGCGTATTTGTTTTTGTTTCATGCACGTTCAGGCCACCGAACAACCTATGCCTCCTTGCTCTAGCGATGCAGCAAAAGTAGCAACTCCTTCTAGATTAAAAGCCACCAGGAGCATGTATCTCGCTAGTCCGAGACCATGGGGGAATAATTCTAGAGGGGGAGAGATATCCTTCACAAGGAGGTGTGAGTGAGAGACAGGGAGAGGGAGTCCTTTTATAGGAGGAGGGGACACCCCAAGGGGCATGGCCGGTGGCCATGGTGGTTGCCCCCACCCCTTCCTCCATTCATGTGAGTGGATGTCCCACTCAAATTTGACTCTCCATTTCCTCCACTCAAATCCCATTAAATTTCCACCAAATTTAATGCAATCTCTCATTAAATAAAACTCTTTTTATTTATTTATTAACAAACATTCACATAAAACCCTTGCTACTTTTCAATTTCACATGCAGAACCAATTTCAGCAATTTCACCCGAAACAATTCCGGTGTCCATTGAAATAATTTCAGTGCTTTGCAATTCTTTCGTCTAGAACATATTTGCTCCAAATGGTGTTGGTATCCCTTAAGTGTGTCACCCTACGATTCGCGAATAATGCAGACATCATCGAGACCCCTCATGGATCAATAATCAGAAGCAGGACCTGGAGATCCATACGGACTCCCACACATTTAACGATGACTTATGTGATCGTGAGAAACTTTTACGCTAGTAACTTAATCCCTTTATCTCATGATATATTACATTTCCGAGATTCGATCATCGGTATCTCCATACCTAATTCATTACCGACATGCACTCTTTTCTTGTTCCCATTATATAACATTTGAGTGATCACATCACTTGCTTGCCAGCTAACTAATGTGATATCTGAGAGGGCCCAGAGTATATCTATCTGTCATCGGGGTGGATAAATTCCACTCTTGATCCATGAGCCTCTACATAACACCTTCATAGCACTGAACCCACCTTTATAGTCACCCTGTCATGGTGTGATGTTTGATTTTATCAGGATACTTTTCTAGTGTTAGTGATTGATATAATATCATGGTCTAAGGACTACGATTACTTCGTATGATGTTATAGCAATATAAACACAATGACTTTGATCATGATGCTATACTATACTTCGGATGAATGTTCATCAAATCATTCCAACAATGTTGTGACCTCGTTATTAACAACATCCAATATCAATGATTCGGAAACCTTGATCATCTTGTTAATCAACGAGCTAGTTTATAAGAGAGGCATAACAAGGAACTTTCTATTTGTTTATTAAACACACATATATTAATGTTTACGTATTAATACAATTATAGCATGCAAAATAACATCTATCATATACTTGGAATACATATAATAATGACTTTATTATTGCCTCTCAGGGCATATTCCCTTCATCTTCATTGTCGCCCAGCTGATCTTCGGGGGATCATAGACATCACGGCTGATGTAGATGTCACTCCAATCTTCATCGGCATCAATGTTGTAGAAGCTTGGCTTGACGTACTCCTTGTTCCTCGGACTAAACCTCTCCACCTCCTCGTCGCGTCCTCCATGGACGGGCTACGAGAGCGGTCCCTGGAAGGAGCAATGAGACCCATGGGTTTTCCACGGCCTGGGACAGGATAGAGCATGACTATATTGGTTCCTGGATATTATTATTAAAGAGAACCACAATGGAAGTATATAAGGGGGTCAGAGGTTGGTAAAACTCACGTGAAATACCAAAGTTATGCCCAAGAAAAGAATCTTAACAAAACATGGAAAGAATTCACGGATTTGGAAAAAGTCCAGCCGCGTAACGACCAACTACACGGGCACGGCCCGTATTGTTGATACATCCAAAACGTATCTACTTTTCCAAACACTTTTGCTATTGTTTCTCCTCTAAACTTGTGTGATTTGGATACAACTAACATGGACTGACGCTTTCAGCAGAATTACCTTGGTGTCTAGTTTTTTTGCAGAAAATCAACTATCAGGAAAAATCCCAGAAAATATGTCAAAAAATTATATTTCACCAGAAGATCCACGGAGCCAGAAGATAAAACGGAGTGGAATCCTGGGGGGCCACACCCCTTCCAGGCGCGGGTGGGCCCTGCCCCGCGCCTAGGGGGTGCGGCCACCCCAGGCACCCCCTCAGGCTCACTCTGTGCCTATAAGTTTCCCCTTGACCTAAAAACCGAGGGGGGTTCGACGTTTTCCAGAGAAGAGTTCTGCTCCGCCGCCACCATCAGAAACCAAGATTCGGATCTAGAAACTTCGTTCTGGCACCCTGCCGGGACAGGGAATTTGGAGAGGGTCATCACCATCGTCATCACCAACGCCTCTCCATCAACCATCGATGTTTCCCTCATCCATGAATGAGTAATGTCCTGTTGTAGGCTTGGGGATGGTAGGGATTGGGTGAGTTCTATCATGTAACCGAATAAGATTGTTAGGGCATAGTGCCTAGTATCTCTATTAGTACTATTTGACTTTGTTGCAACTTGTTGTGCTTAATGCTTATCTCTAGGGCCCGAGTGCCATGATCTCAGATCTGAACTTATTATTGAATCATTATGATAGTATTGTTTATGGTCTTATCTGCAAGTTGTGTACACATATCATTGTCCTAATCCAAAGGCCCCAAAGTGACAAAAATTGGGACAACCGGAGGGGATGGATATGGTGTGAGGATTACATGTGTTCATGGAGTGTTAATGCTTTGCTCCGGTGCTCTATTAAAAGGAGCACCTTAATTGCCAGTAGTTCCCTAGAGGCCCCGCTGCCACGGGAGCATAGCTTTATTTGTAAGTTCACTTGGATCTATTATTATTCACTGCTACTCCTTTCATCATGGGTAAGTCTTGTGATGGAAAGTTCCCTTTTGTACCATCCACTACAAGAAGAGGTACAGTTCGAAACATCTTTGATGCTCTTGATTCACAGTTTGTTATAAGTAAGCTTGATACACCACCACCACATACTCATGCTACACGCACATCTACTACTGTTGAGTCTGAAACTGCTTTTGATGCTCATGATGTTACTTCTACTGTGCATGATGCGAGTGGTTCATTAGGTCCTTTTATAGATTCTACTATGGCTAGTCTAGGAAATACCGAAACTCCTAGTGAAGACACTGTTACACCTATTAGCTCACCTGAGTCTAGAGAGAGTTATGATATTAATGATGGTTACATTGAGTTCACTGATGAATTTGTTGAAGAGTGCCGAAACACACATGGTACTAGTGCTACTAAGAGTCTCCTTGCTAGGCGCACCATTATTCCTAAGTTGTCCTTTGATCCTAAGTTTTCCACCTCTCCCATAGATATTAAAGATAAAGATTATGATTTCTCTCTTGATTTATCCTATTTAGATATTGTTGAGAAAGAACCTTTCTGTGGGACTGAAAATGAGAGTGTTGTGGCTCATATGAATAAGCTTTCTACTATGAGTGCTTTATTCTCTGATGATTTTAATATGCGCAAGTACTTTGTTACTAAGATCTTCCCTTTTTCACTAAAAGGAGAAGCTAAGACTTGGTTTAATAGATTACCTCCTGGTTCAATTGATAGCCCTCATTGCTTGATTGCTTCTTTCTTCCAGAAATATTTTCCTCCCAGTGCTAGACATGCTGATTTGTAGAGACTTTTTGATTTTAAAGAGGGAGAAGAAGAGAAATTGCCTGAGTCATGGACAAGGTTCTGCGCCTTGATTCATGCACATCCTGTATGTCCATTACCTAAGAATGAGCTTATTGATATTTATTATAATGGACCAACTGATGATTCTAGGACCTACCTAGATAGCTTTGCTGATTGTGTTTTCAGGAAAAGAACTCCTACAGATGTTGAAGAATTGATGGCTAAAATAAGCAAGAATTATGATGATTGGACTTCAATGTAGCTAAATACACCTAAGACTATTATTCCTGAACCAAATGTTCCTGAACCAGTTCCAACACCGACACCAAAGAAGAGGGGATTTATTGCATTAAATGATGAAGTGATGCTGGAAGCTAAGAAATGTCTAAAGGAGAAAGGTATTAGAGCTGAAGATGTGAAGAATCTACCTCCTATAGAAGAATTATGTAAGCCAATTCCCCACTCATCTACTATTGAGGTACATTCTCTCAAACACTTTGATGAAGGTGATATTCCTTATGGTAAGCCTCCTGATCAATGTTTAGAGGAACTTGACATTTTTATTGTTAAACAAGGTAATTTTAATAAACAAGCTCAGTATCACTTATTGGAAAACTCTAGAGCTATCAATGAGTTGAAAGATATTGTAGAAAGAACTTCTAATGATATTAAAATGCTTTGGAAACACTTTCAAATGGTTCAAACCCAACTTGATCAACTTGCTAAGGTATAAAAGGATATGCTAGTTAATGCCTCAGGAGATAAACATGCTTATGGAATTAGAACTAGGAGTGGTATAGCTACTCAAGATCCTTTATATCCTGAAGGACACCCTAAAAGAATTGAGTAGGACTCTTAGCAAGGTGAGAGTAGTGGTAGTCCTCGTAAGAGAAAGAAAAAGAAACACAAAATAGTTGAGGAACCTCTTGAACCTGCTGTAGATCCTAATAGTATATCTGTCTCTAATGCTGAAACCGAGAGTGGTAATGATAAAAACTATGCTCCTGATAAGGAGGAAGTTGAGGAAGAACCTGAGAAGCACACTAAGAACACTAGGTACACAAAGGAAGATTTTATTGCTAATAAACATGGTAAAGAGAGAGAACCTTGGGTACAGAAACTTATGCCTTTTCCAGGTAAGAAACACAAGTCAAAGGAGGAAGAACACTACAACAATTTCGTGAGTGATGAAACCTTTATTTTTGCAAATTCCTTTGACTGATGCTATTAAGTTGCCTCCTTATTTAAAGTATATGAAGGATATTGTGTCTAATAAAAGGAAGATTCCTAATGAGGAGATTTCTACTTTGCTTTCTAATTACTCCTTCAATGGTAAGGTTCCAAAGAAACTTGGTGATCCAGGTATACCAACTATTCCTTGCTCTATTAAGAATATATGTTAGAACTGCTTTATGTGATTTGGGAGCCGGAGTTAGTGTCATGCTTTTTTCTCTCTACAAGAGACTCCAGCTAGAAAAGTTGATACCAGCTGATATATCTTTGCAAATGGCTAATAAGTCAACTACTATTCCTGTTGGTATATGTGAGGATGTTCCTGTTCAAGTGGCTCATAATTGCTTGGTTCTAACTGATTTTGTTGTGCTTGAAATGCCTGAAGATGATAATATGTCTATTATTCTTGGGAGACCTTTTCTTAATACTGCAGGTGCTGTCATCAATTGTAATCAATGGAAAGTAACATTCAATATTAATGACAAAGAGAATACTGTCTATTTCCCCAAGAAGGTTGCTAAAATCTATTGCCTGAATTCCATTGAAAATATTGAGAGCATCAAGGTTGAAGAAATATATTGTCCCATTCCACAAGAAAATTTTGAAACTATTATGATTGGGAGGATTGCTATCAAGTATGAGGTAACATAATCACCTTGTGGAATGCAAAGTTTTGTTTCATATAAGATTGTTTTGGTAACAAGACTTGATCAACCTTGTTAACAAAAGGATTTTAATGAACAAAATAATGCTTTCATTGTGGTTATACTTCCTCACTTTTATTTTTTCTCCTTCCTAGTCTTTGCCTTTCTCTTGTTAGCTTTAGCATTGCTAGCTGCTTGCTTGTTAGAATGTCTTAGAACTTCTGTAGTTTGGTTTTTGTTTGCTTTTGCTTCTTCTGAAAAAAACTGTTTCTACGAGAAAATCAATTTTCATACCCTGAAAATTGGCCAAAAATAAAGTTTCCCGAAAAATCCCAGAAAATTCAAAATAATTTTTTCCTTGAAAAAAGGGGCAGAGGGACACATGGAGTGACCGAGGGGCCACCTCAGGCGCCCACACCCCAGGTAGGCACGACCTACCCATGGAGTGGTGCCTAGGGGGGGGGTCTGGCCCACCTGGGCCCCTTCAAGGTGCCCCCTCACAACCATTTTCTTTCTCTCTCCCGAAAAACACCGTAAAACATGGTCAAGCTCGAGTTCTTGATGTTCTTGCTTGCGATTTTCGATCTCCTTGCTCAACCCATATTTGCTGCTGATTTTTGGAGGGATTGCTCCTTGGTATGTGCCTCCTCCACTTATCCAATTAGATTTGTGATTGGTAGATTGTATCTTGAGTATTTTACTGCTATAGGTTACAGGTTGTGTGAGCTTGCATGCTTGTTCTATGCTTAGAAAATTCATTTTGATGCATGTGTAGTCCTCTAGCAAGTTCCTATAGTAGTTGCTCATCATTTATCAACTTGGAAATCACCTGGTTTGATGTTTGTCTAAAAATTTCAGAAAAGAGTGGTCATGGACAACCACACATTTGGAGAGATATTTGAGAGTGATGCACCTAGAAGGGCAAGGCCTTCAAGATCATCCTCCCATGCTAGTCCTTCATACAATGAGGATCTCATCACTCCGCGATTCGGCGACGAGGGAGATGAGGGGGATGCGCACCCCTCCGCCTTTCCTTGCCAAACCTTCTTGCGGGCTGCTGGGATTCTTGATGATTTTATGACCTTGGTTCGGAGAGCTGGACTAACAAGCCTTATGCAGGATGAGAGCGTGCAATATGCTAGGCTCACTAAATCATTTGTGGAGAGCTTCTCCTTTACTAACAGCATGTTCAATCCAGATGTTTCTTTCAAAATTTATGGCAGGTCTTACCATATGACATTGAAGAAATTTTGTGAGGCTCTGGGACTTGGTACAGTTGGGTCAGCAAAGAAAATTCCAGCTCAACCCGCTGATTTTTTGGAGCTCTACCGCGGAATAACCAATGATGATAACCGTAGAGCTCAACGGGGAAAGATAAGAAACATTCAGCTTCCAGCCATCAGGTACTTCACTTACTATCTTG
Source organism: Avena sativa (assembly GCA_916181665.1). NCBI lineage: Eukaryota > Viridiplantae > Streptophyta > Magnoliopsida > Poales > Poaceae > Avena > Avena sativa. The sequence continues at coordinate 230,290,750 of OV702296.1, forward strand.
CCACTAGTGTTCTTGGTAGGGAGAACACTAGTAATATTTCTAGCTATCATTTGGCTTTCTTAGCTGTTGCGCACAATAATTATACTAAGTACAATCTTGGTTCTCTCATTGCTCATCGCTTAACTGCTAAGGGACCCATTTATGGGGGAATTATTGCTATGCGTGTTGTTACTGCCTTGGACATTGCTGTTGATCCAAATGATACAGTTTTGGATCCTCAGAGGCTTGATCTTGCTGCCATGAAGGCGCATCACTTTGTCACTACTAGCTCTACCCTTGAGAACTTGGTTTATAAAATGTTGTTTATTGACGGGGAAGAGAGAGAGATCCCTCTACCCCAAACCACTTTGTTCAGTATTTCTCAGGGACCTTTGTCATGCTCCAAGGAGGAGATGGATGACAAGCTGCGCTCTCTTACCTTCCATGGACACTATCAGGAGGAAGTGCCCTCATATGACCCCGTTGAAGGGAATATGCCCTGAGAGGCAATAATAAAGTGTTTATTATGTGTATTCCAAGTATATGATAGATGTTTATTTTGCATGCTATAATTGTATTAATACGGAAACATTAATACATGTGTGTTTAATAAACAAACAGAAAGTTCCTAGTTATGCCTCTCTCATAAACTAGCTCGTTGATTAACAAGATGATCAAGGTTTCCTGATCATGGACATTGGATGTTGTTAATAACGGGATCACAACATTAGTATAATTGTGTGATGAACATTCATCCGAAGTATAGCATTACGATCAAAGTCATTGAGTTTATATTGCTATAACAACTTACGAAGTGATCCTAATCCTTAGACCATGAGATCATGTCAATCACTAACACCGGAAGAGTTTCTTGATAACATCAAACGTCACACCATAACAGGGTGATTATAAAGATGGGTTCAGAACTAATAAAGTGTTATGTTGAGGCCCATGGATCGAGAGTGGAATTTGTTCATCCCGATGACGGATAGATATACTCTGGGCCCTCTCGGTGATATCACATTGGTTAGCTTGCAAGCAAGTGATTTGATCACTAGTGGAAGTGTGTTGAATCAAGAGTAGATAGTAAGCGTCTTTATTATGGTCGTTTCATTCTGTCCCCACTTAAAAAAGGTCAAGCGGACACCGTCGGTATTGCCTTGCGAAGAGCTTTACTTGGAGAAATAGAAGGAGCATGTATCACACGCGCAAAATTTGGTTTATATCACGGGAACGAGAAAAGAGTGCATGTCAGTAACAAGATCAAACTAGGTATGGAGATACCGATGATTGAATCTCGGACATGTAATATATCGCGAAACAAAGGGATTAAGATACTAGCGTAAAAGGTTCCGACGATCACAAGAAAGTCATCGTTGAATGTGTGGGAGTCAGTATGGGTCTTCGGATCCCGCTTCTGATTATTGATCCGAGAGGGGTCTCGATCATGTCCGCATTATTCATGAACCGTAGGGTGACACACTTAAGAGACACTGACATCCAATTGGAGCAAAAGTTTCATGCCGGAAAGAATAACAAGCGCAGAAATTTATTTCACTAGATACCGAAACAGGTTTTCGGGTGAAATTGCATAAAGTGGTTATGCATGTGAAATAGAATTCTAGCAAGAGGTTATATGTGAATGTTTGTCATTAAAGTAATTGACAAAATTCTGAATAAATAAAAGAGTTTTATTTAATGAGAGTTTGCATTAAATTTGGTGGAAATTTAATTGCAAGTTTGAGCGGGATTTTGAGTGGAGGGAAATGAAGAGGTTTTTGTGAGTGGAGTGTCCACCCACATGAATGAAGGAGGGGAGGGGGAAGCCCCCATGGCCGGCGGCCACCCCCTTGGGTGCCCCCCTCCTCCTATAAAAGGCACCCCTCTCCTCACTTCTCACTCACACCTCCTCGCGAAGGATCTCTCTCCCCCTCTAAAATTTATCCCCCATGGTCTCGAACTAGCGAGATACATGTTCCCGGTGGCTATTCGGCAAGAAAGAGTTGTGCTTCCGCTGCATCGCTGGATCGAGGAGGCGGAGGTTGCTCGGTGCCTCAGACGTGTGTGCGAGCACGGATGCGCTGCTGATTTGCGGCGCTGGGACTTCCTCTCGATCTTGAGATCGGCAAGAGATCGTCTACATCAACCACGAGTTTAACTTGTTAAGCTTTGTCGGTCTTCAAGGGTATGTTCTCTACGGATATACATCCGCCCGTTGTTTGTATCTAGTAGATAGATCTTGGTACATAGTTGTTCCCATCGTAGGAATTTTTTGTTTTCTATGCTGCGAACCCTACACCCGTTGTACACTACATAGTGGAGTCCTCAAGCTCATACCAGGACGAGGGAGCCTCCTCGTCGTACTACGGAGGTGCACCTACTTGGGAACCATGGGTTTGAGTCCCACTTAGGCCAAAAGCCTAAGCTTGGGGGGAGGTATAGTGACATCACACTCATCTATATATCATGTTCGGTCGGTTCTTTGTTTATCCATTGTTTCGCTTCCTTTTTGGTTTTTGTTGCTGCTTTCTTAAAACACAAAAATACCAAAAATATTTTTGTTGTTTCTCTTGGTTTGTTTCTTTGCTTTGGTTTGCCTTAAAAGAAAATTCCAAAAAGATTTTGCTTTGCTTGGTTTGTTTTTGCTTTGTTGGCTTGTCTGAAAATCGAAAACACCAAAAATATTTGTTGTTCTTCTTTGGTTTTGTGAGTTATTTGCAGAGTTCAGCCATCCTTAGTGGATTTTGGTTTCATATTATCATTCAAGTCGCACAAGTGAAGGGCAATAATGAAGATTAAGACAACTTGAGGAGTGGTAAGAGGCTGGTAACGAACTCTATTTGTTTTTCATTTTTGTACATATACTCATGACTGTGAGCATGCTTAGTCTGTTCATTGTAAGGTGTATGTTACTGATGGATGCTTAGTAGTTCTTGCTTGTCTATGATTAGCTCCAGCTCGCTAATAGTTTGTAGCATGTCATATGAATGTTTGTTTGCATTGTTTTATTCATATTTTGGTATGATATTGTGGTATCCTCCTCTGCAAGTTTCATGTGAATCGACTTGGCACATGCTCACGCATGCATATGACTAAACAATAGTCAGTAAGCCTCGACGATTTATTTTTCTCAGAGTTCTTGTATCACTTTCATGCCATAATTAGTCCTGTTTTGTTACAAGCATGATTATGACAGTTATTGCTCTCTCGTTTGTCGCTCCCTCTCTATTCCTAGCCTTCACTTGCACTGAGTATGAGCTCTACTTGTGCATCCAACTCCCCAAAACCAATATTGCCAACTGTGTCCACCATACCTACCTATTAGCATCATTTGCTATTTCAATGCATATTCTATATGCCTTGTTTTCTTCCAAACAAAATGTTTGTCTGTTTTGAGAAAGTTAGTTAGTAAAGCTCTCACGAACTTGATGGCACACTTTATTCCTTGCACTTAATAATTCTGAACCATTGTGACCTGTCCATGAAAGTTATATGCTTGCAAATTATATGCTGAGAGTTAGCAGAATCGTGCTGTCACGGGGAACACTTTTAACACTTTTTGGATATCCTATCCAGTTGATACTTTGCTATTTTGTTTGCGGATGTCGACGGTGTGAAATAAAAGGGGAGCTTGTGATTTCATGGAGTCTATATATGTGTTAGATAAACGCCTGGGCCGCTAGCCTAAGCCATGCCTAATCATGGTGGAAACTTGCAGCATCACCATAATGAGCATTTATGAAGCATCCTCAATAAAAAACTATGCACATAGTAAATAAAAAGATCGCTGAGATGCTCATTGTCTGCTTGTCTTGTCCTTTTGATCACGGGATAGCTCCTGTATCATGTGCAAGGGGTACCCCGTTGGCGGTTCTCTATCATGTGCATGTATGTACAATGACAAGAACTTACAGGTAACCAAAGTTGAGTAGCATGCGGAGTGACCCTCGTACTCAAGGGACATGGGAATTCCAGTTTATGGTCTCTTAAGCATATAACTCAGATTGGACCTCACTTTCACCTTAACCACATGAATATGCCTATGGTAGGGGCAATGAGAGCTCAAAGATAATGAGTACCTTCCTTTCAGCATTAGGAAGCCTTTCTAACTTTTCAAAACCTTTTCACTTCCATGTTGAGTCACCACTTATTCTATGAGCACCTTCTTGAGAGCACAGTTGTCATTGTTGTGTTTGTCTCAAAACTTGGTTAATTATGTCATGACTTTGATGCTTGTATCTCTGATATTATTACCTCTAGTCTTCACTTGAACTTCAGAGGTTCCTTGGCATTTATATTGTGCTCTTCAAACAAAGACAAGCGAGATACCACTCTATCACACCTTACTATGAGCATTGCAATGTTGCTTATGTTTATGTTCCATGCTACTTATTATTATTGAGTTGGTTTCTCTTCATAGCTTGCAATGACTATTGAGTAGACTTAGTTGCATACTTCTTATTATCAATGATTTGAGCATCTACTCCTGTGCTGAGAATATATACATCATATGAATCAAATGTGTCCGTGAAAGTTCTTTTATCGCACTCAGTTTTCAACTGAATTTCTTGAGGACAAGCAATAAGCTAAGCTTGGGGGGAGTTGATACGTCCAAAACGTATCTACTTTCCCGAACACTTTTGCTATTGTTTCTCCTCTAAACTTGTGTGATTTGGATACAACTTACATGGACTGACGCTGTTTTCAGCAGAATTACCTTGGTGTCTAGTTTTTGTGCAGAAAATCAACTATCAGGAAAAATCCCGGAAAATATGCCAAAGTTTATATTTCACCAGAAGATCCACGGAGCCAGAAGACAAAATGGAGTGGAGGCCTAGGGGGACAACACCCCTGCCAGGCGCGGGTGGGCCCTGCCCCGCGCCTAGGGGGTGCGGCCACCCCAGGCACCCCCTCGGGCTCCCTCTGCGCCTATAAGTTTCCCCTTTACCTAAAAACCAAGGGGGGGTTCAACCTTTTCCAGAGAAGAGTTCCGCTCCGCCGCCACCATCAGAAACCAAGATTTGGATCCAAAAACTTCGTTCTGGCACCCTGCCGGGACAGGGAATTTGGAGGATCATCGCCATCATCATCACCAACGCCTCTCCATCAACCATCGATGTTTCCCTCATCCATGAGTGAGTAATCCCCTGCTGTAGGCTTGGGGATGGTAGGGATTGGTTGAGTTCTATCATGTAAACGAATAAGATTGTTAGGGCATAGTTCCTAGTATCTCTATTAGTGTTATTTGACTTTGTTGCAACTTGTTGTGCTTAATGCTTGTCACTAGGGCCCGAGTGCCATGATCTCATATATGAACTTATTATTGAATCATTATGATAGTATTGTTTGTGATCTTATCTACAAGTTGTGTACACATATCATTGTCCGGATCCAAAGGCCTCGAAGTGACAATAATTGGGACAACCGGAGGGGATGGCTGTGGTACGATGTTAATGCTTTGGTCTGGTGCTCTATTAAAAGGAGCACCTTAATTGCCAGTAGTTCCCTAGAGGCCCCGCTGCCACGGGCTGGATGGACAGAAGATGTTATGCAAGTTCTCATTGCGAGCACGTATGACTATATTTGGAGCACATGCCTAGGATTGCTTAGTACTTGGATGCTTGTTATTATTTATCTGCAATGCCCTAGATCTTGAAGTTACATGTTTAGTATCATCCATGCAATGCCCGTCCATCCATCCCTATGCCTACCGCATTCGAATTCCACTGTTAATATTGCTCCTGTTTTGCTGTTGCTGTTGCTAATGATAAACTTCTATGAGCAAGAATTATTTCCAGGTGCAATTGAATTGACAACTCAGTTGTTAAGGCTTGCAAGTATTCTTTGGCTCCCCTTGTGTCGAATCAATAAATTGGGTAATACTACCCACGAAGACTGTTGCGATCCCCTATACTTGTGGGTCATCAATTGTTCCGGTCATATAGTTGTTTTGGACAGAAATTTCCAAAATATCTCGACTCCAGGTCGGTTAGGTTACTGACTTGGAAATTACACACTTTTTTGTGAATAAAATGAAAAAGAACGGAGATGCTAGAAAGTTTAACAACCAACTATAAAGCGGGAGAAAATTTTCTGGCCGTATAGTTTCCTGTTGCCTGACAGAGAGGACTTCGTTGGAAACCCCAAGAGCAAGGTGTGATGAGCACAACCGCAAGTTTTCCCTCAGTAAGAAACCGAGATTATCGAACTACAAGGAGGAAGGAAACGTCACATAGGTCTTGCTAGCAACGCGAAGACTTGCACAACACAAACTTAAGACTTTGCCCCAACGAATCAGTGAGGTTGTCAAGCTCACCGGTTTGCTGTAACAAAGGATTAAACATATGGTGTGAAAGGTAATGGTTTGCAGCAAGTAAACAAGTAATAGTGGAAGATGTATCAATGGTAAAGATTGGACCGGGGTCCATAGTTCACTAGAGGTGCCCTCCTTAGATAAACAACATGGCATGAAGGGTAAACAATTTACAGTAGGGCAATTGAGAGGAACTGAGCAAGGCATAACAATGCAATTACTAGTCAAAAAGATCCTATGAGATTCGAGTGGGCAATAAAACAAGATACATAGAATGCCATCCAACTGCATCTATGACTAGAAGTCCACCTTCAGGTTATCATTAGAACCCCTCCAGTATTAAGTTGCAAGCAACAGACAACTGCTTTAAGCAAAGTGTGTAAGGTAAACAGTCCACATGTTCCATGAACAAGAGACCGTTGTTTTCTCCCTAGTGGCAACAACACATCTACAACCGAAGAGATTATTGTCAATTTCCTTGTAAACTAGAGGCATGAACCCACTATCGAGCATAAATACCCCCTCTTGGAGTCACTAGCAACTACTTGGCCAAGATAGCTACTAACAACGGAGAGCATGCAAGATCACAAACAACACAGACATGATAGAATCATAAAGACAAAACCATTAATCAAACCAACATAATAATCTCAATATTCATCAGATCCCCGCAAACACAACATGCATGATTACAAATAAATTAGATCTTGATCATGAACGGAGCTCACAAGATCTATACATGAAATCACAAAGGAGGAGATACAACCATCTAGATACTACATGGACCCATAGTCCAAGGTGGAACTACTCACGCATCATAGCGGAGAGAAGACCTCCGGGATGATCTCCCCTTCGGCAGGGTGCCGAGAAGAACTTCAGATCCCCCCGATCTAGGGACGATGGTGGCGGCAGCTACAGACGGTTTCGTGGAGATTTGATCGGGTCCTTAGGGTTTCTGCATCTGGGGCTTATTATAGGCGAAGGGGGAGGCCGAGGAGGTGACTAGGGGGGCCAAACCCTAGCTAGGCACGGGCCCACCCCTGGCCGTGCCTGGGGGGGTCTGGCTGCCCTGGCTCGCTTCCTCGTCTCCCCTTTGGACTTCTTCTTCGCCACGGAAAGTAATTGACTTTGACGTTTGTCCCGTCCAATTCCGAGAATATTTCTTTACTAACTTTTCTGAAACCAAAAACAGCAGAAAACAGGCATCTGGCACTGTTGCAACTTGTTAGTAGGTTAGTACCAGAAAACATGTAAAAAGCACCTCAAAGTGTAGACAAGCAAAGCAAAGTAGATACTAAACAAGCATGGGGCATCAAAAATTATAGATACATTTTCGACATATCAACATCCCCAAGCTTAACTCATGCTCATCCTCGAGTAGGTAAGTGATAAAAGAATAATTTTTGAGGTGACATGCACCCTCACAATAAAGATCCAACCATTTGCAAGCATTGAAAGCTGGGATCAAAGAACTCTAAACATGTGCATGAAAGATGGAGTTCTAGCAATAGGACATAGTAACTATGCATGCAACATGACAAGCTACAAACAAAGATCATGAATAATATGCATTGAAAAACGTTTGTTTGTTTCACATACAGAAAACATGTCATAGTGGCAATCAGCTTGTCCCTCATAGAGTAGCAATATAGATGCATAGGACACCTGCGGTGACCCAGCATACCACTGCATGATGTAGTACACTATAGTCGTTGACATAACACCAATAAAACACTGTTCACTAGTATTACATCCCTCAGAGTGGTACAATAGAAACACATCAGGTCCAAGACATGACTATAGGTTACAACTCAACTCTTTACATAAGATCCAGAGAACACTCTAGGTTAGAGAGAGAGAAACTTCTTACAAAGAAGAATCAGAGATAAACAACTCAAAAATTATTATACTATTAAGACTAGTATCTTAACTAATGGTCTGGCATTGCTGCTATTGCAATACACTATAGAAATAAGTTTTATGGCTAGAGTTTAGATTCCTATATACTCCCTCCATTTCAAAATATAAGATGTTTTAGATTTGTGAAAAGAATGTATCTAGACTTATTTTAGTATGTAGGTTCACTCATGTTTGGAGTGAATCTAGATACTAAAACAAGTCTAGATACATTTGCTTCACAAAGATAAAACATCTTATATTTTGAAACGGAGGGAGTATTCAGTAACTTCGTCTTGACTCGAGTTGATGTATATGTTGACTTTCTTGACTTCATTGAAGAGCTTTAGCCTTTGATGATGATTCCTGGAGTATAACTTGATGTAGACGTCGTCTGTACTGGCTTTAGAACCTAGCAAGGGTTAAGAAGATACTTTGAGTACGAGCGTACTCAACAAGTTCACTAGAAAAGGAGTGTTTGATGCACTATATCTATAGCCACAAACCGTAGGTCGTAGGCAATGCAAGTTTTCGTAAACATTTCTTCAAAGGTTGCTTTTATTCTAAAAAGCTATGTCCGTCACCCTTCATGGCTTTACCAGAACTTTCATGGAGTTCCTTTCCCGCCGCGTTCGCAGTTCCTTCCCGGAACAGGAGTAACAAGTTACAGTTCTTACACTCTGCAGAGGTGCGTCACTTTACCCATGAGAGACCTTAGGCTTTGTTGCACGTCCGGGATTATGTTCCCATTCAAACTTCCTTGGTTTGAGGCCCAACCTAAGATCCAAGCTAATCACTGCCCCCTTCGCGACCTCGCATGCCTCCTTGGTGTACACCATTCCCACATATTGAATTACGGCAATGGTTTGTACAGACCATTAGATGCCAAAACTATCGTGGGACGTTGAGGGTTCCCACCCATATGCTGCATATCCTCTACGAATTACTAATTAATATGCACGCTACGAGTGATAACAGCCACGACCTGCACATTCAGCTACATGCGAGAGGAAGAAGATACAACTGATTTCTCTGTCTCATTCCAAATCTCATGGTCAACGCGTAATATACGGCGCAAGAATCACTGGCGACATTGGTTGTTAAATTCTAGGTGATATAGTCCTGAACAGTGGTATTCCAACTGCCAGATTTAATAGATTAGCTGATCACCCTAGATCAGTAACCAATAGTTCACATTATTATCAAAAATAGTGTTTTTTGACCTTTTTCAAATGCAGGTGATGACAACACTGGATTTGCAAAATACTTTACAGAAAATAATCAAAGGACATGAGCAAGTGTGAACTTGCCTTTTGTGATTGCAAGATTATGCACTCACGGTCTTCAAGACAATATAAGATCCAGTATCTGAAATTAGCATCATTGGTGTGGTAAGGACTAATGTTTAAAGAAGCAAGATGCTTTTATGCATAAGTAATGTAATGCAAGTTGATAAACTCGAATCCCGGGGATAACGTTGATCTAGGGCTTGGAAACTGGAAATGAATTATTTGGAATGTGTTGCCCTTTTAGATTAAGCTTCACACTTGTGCTTCTTGTTAAGGCTGGTGAGTGTGTGTGAAAAAACATGTATTTATACAACAATAAGATACACACATATGGAATGCTACTCAAGATTGATTGCATTATAATTGTTTATCTTCAAATTGTACTCTACAAGTAATGTTACTTATAAAGAACTTAAGTGTTATCAATCCTAGGTATACAAGTAAAGTATAAAGTAATGTGATTGTTATTAATTGTCATATGTTGTCTGAAGTGGCAAAAAGAATAACATTTGAAGAAAAGATTTCTTTTCTAAGGTCTGAACAATCTTTGTGGTTAATCAGATGTGGTCGATGTTGTTTGTGCTTGCTTGAATAGTTTGGACTTGAGATGTTTTACGACTTAATTATAATAGACCAAAGTTAACTATAAAACACATAATAAGGTCTTTAGCATTATACTTAAAGTTTTGTAGACTAAAGTTAACTTTAAAAACATAAATGAACTTAGGTTGTAATGCTTATGATATTTGTATTTTGTTCACTTCATAATGTTTCCTTAAAGTCACTTAATAATGGTTATACTTTTATTTGGTAGTGGTTTCTTTACATTATAAATGTATAAAGGGATTTATCTCCCTATAAGGGTGTGGTTATGGTTTGTGAATAAGAAAACAATATTATCTACTACTTATGAATTATCTTTGGATTTAGTCCATTACAAAGTTCTGAATGCAACAATGGTTAAAGATTTTATTTGGTTGAAAATACCATCTTGAGTATTTTTTAAATAATTGATAAGGACCTTTTTAGAAAATAATCTACACTAATGGTTGAGAGATAATTTAATAAAATTGCATCTAAAGTGTGTTAAACCATTTTGACTTTACACTATCAATACTTAAGACTAATACTATTTATTTGACTCAATTGGCTAATTTTTAGAATTATTAGCAAATTTTATTTATCTTTATATGAATTATTAATTAAGGAAATAACTTTAAATTCAAGTTATTAGAGTATTAAGTTTTTATTTACTTTAAAAGTGTAATATTATATTTTTAACTTGTAGGTATTATTTTTGTGATCATTTTGGTATATTACATTTATTTTTGTGATTTAAAAATAATAAGATATGATTTTTATAAGATTTACTACTTTATAAATACTTAATAAATAATAAATATTTAATTAAGTGAAATAATAATTCATGATTATAGTTTTAAATTATAGATCTTATTTTTATAGGATTTTTGGTATTTTTATTTATATTTTTAACCTTTATCATTATTAAAATATGAGTTATCAAAATTTTATTACTTATAAAATCTTTATTAAATAATAATTATTTAAATGGTTAACATAATAATGTTTAATAATAGTTTTAAGTTATATATTTTATTTTTCTACAAATTTTCATATATCATACACATTTTTCTCATTTACAAAACAAAAGTTATTAATGATACAAGATTTAATCATTTTATTACAATATTTATATTTGAATTAATATTGTTTTATCTAATTCCTAAACAGAAAAGACATTTTGTACCTAAGCTAAACCTACCCACGGTCACTGACCAGTGGGCCAGTGACCACGTCATATTCGACACGAGAAGTGGACTAAGTCCAACACGCTGACGTGGCTGGGGATGATGCGGTCATGATGTCATCCTAAGATGAACACCACAGATCGATGATCGATCCTCCAATTCAGTGCACACGCGGGGCTGCGGTTGTGTTTATAGGAAAGAGGGCATCACCAGGAACCCTACAGTGGCGGCGCCGCCCGATTAAGGTCGCCGAAGCAGCTGCTGCGACGGTGAACGGCGGCGATAGGGACAGGCAAACGGCGGTGGAGCAAACCAGGGCGAAAGGGAGACAGAGGGGAGATGATGGAGCACCGCAAGCTCACCGGGATTGCAGCGGAGTGGTTGCCGAGGACAGGCACGATCGGAGATGAGCTATCTGATAAGATTTTCGACTAACCACCATGGAGGGGAACAACAAAATTCGTTCGTCACCAAGCTTCCCTTGGTGTTGCGTTCCTCACAGATGATCTACGCACGCAGGCGCTTCTACTCGACCACTCCACTGCCTCCAGGGTGAACTCTACTAACGACAGTGGTGGTTAGGGTTTCGGTGACCGCAAGAAATTTTAGAGGAGGAAGGGGATTAGGGTTCTCCGGTGGTGGCGCTAGGATTATATAGACAACGGAGAGAGGTGGCGCTCATCTTGGCGCGCGGCGCGTATCGCAGCGCCAGGGAGCGGTGACGGAGCTTCCACCGAGCTGCTTGCTCAAGGTAGAAGACGACAGATAGGAGGGACAAAACGGTATCTGGGCCAGGCTTCTGTTGGGCCGTGGCAAAGTGAGTGGAGGAGGAAATGTGTTGCTGCTGGGTGGTAGATAGGGGAGGAGAAAATCTGGGCCGACCTGCTACTCGGGCCTGGTTCCTTTTTTCTTTTCTTTCTATTTTCTTTATCTATTTTCTGTTATGCTTTTTAGATTTATATTTCCACATTTGTTTACACTTTTCTATTGAGAATTTACTTGTTAATTAACCGCAGCAAAAATGAAGTGTATTTAAAATCCTTTTTTGTGAGCTTTTATTGAATATTGTTTAGAGTTTATTTATTTTCTTATATAAGTGCCTTTCCTTTAATATTAGTAGGAGTTTTTGTTATGAATTCAATTTATATAATATATCAGAAGCCTTTTAAAGGATATACTACTACTGATTTGTGAGATGTAGGTGAGAATATAGTTAATAACTTTAGGGTTTAGGATTTTGTTTCTTATTTAAAAACTTTCCTTAAGTTATTCTTTATTTATTTATGGATAAACGTGGTTTTATGATATCTATAAAACCATTATAAAAGCCTCATATAATAATTATTTTATATAGTTAATATCTTTAACAGGGTGGTGAATAATGTTTAAATAATTTTGGTTATGACATTACTTATATATTGTTAGTCATGATTGGAATAGAAGTTAGGGTTTTGAATTATAAGTATTTACCATGAATTCTGGAAGTTTTAATATTGAAATATCCTTTTATAATTATAAATAAAGGTGAATGGTTAAGACATATTACCTTTGTGTTTATGATCTTTAATGATAGCGCCCTTTAAGATAGAAAGTTATTTTCTTGAATGTCTTATGAAAAAGAATTGATAAAGATAACTCCTAAGTACATATGATGATGATAGTTGGGAATAACAAAGATGTGCTTAAGTAATTGTTATAGGAAAATATTCCTATAAAGCATTGTGAAAATATAATGATTTATCCAACAGATGAGATGGATATTAAGCTTGGTTATAGATTTAGGGTTTAGTGTTTACCAAGAATTCCTATCCTCCACAATTCATAACTCTTGACTTCTACTTAAAGAATTCCTTTCCTAGATATACTACTTCTCCATATCCATCATCATGTGTTAACATGATGAGCTTTACTTCTCAAGAATATTCTTATCCACCTTTTATTCTTCTGAACCCATTGATAAATCCAATAGCTTGACACTAAAGATTTTCATAATCTTCACCTATCCAGACTTGGTTATATCTACTACTCTACTGCTGATAACCTCCAATCTAACAAATGTTTACAGATACTTCCATTCATGCTCTTCCTTTATCATCCTTCACTAATATCACTTCAATAGATGTATACATCAAATCCTACTTCACCTCAAGTGCTAGTATTTCCAAAGAGGAAAATACTACTTCTTTAATCCAATGTTAATCTAACATCATCTTAATCATACTATCTTGTCTCTACTTAACTCTAGTAACAAATATTCCAACCTCACATTATATTAATGTGACCTGTAATGGCTAACCTAGGATAACATATCTATACTAGGTTTCAATCATGTTCTATCCACCAATGTTACTTATACATGATATAATCATTCAATCTTGGTGAGTAGGGCATGATCATTGGAATTCTTTGATCCTTTATGGTTTAGGTTTCCAGTTGGCTAATTAAGGCTTCATCAATACAACATTACAGTTGTATTGAAATTATCTTCTTAGTATCTCTATTGGATTAAGGGATGCTATTCATGGACTATGCTTACTTAATCCAATAGGATTACTCCTTGGTATCTATCTTCAGGATTCATCCTTGTAATCTTCTTTGTTACCATATTGATTTGATTTCCTTCAATCACTCCCATCCTATAAATGATATATAATACTAGCATTACCATCTACCTCTTCTTACTTCATTCTCTAAGGACTTGGAGTGATTGTTATGATAATGACAAGAGTTGATAGATCAAGAATTGATAGTTTAAGAATTGGTGAATCAATAGTTGATTACTGAACATTGATGAACAACAGATATTGAGATAGGATTCCATAAGGATTGATATGGAAAGAAAGATATATGGTGAATGATCTTGACTTGGTTTATTTCCTACTCAATCTCACTAAAGAGTTAAGGATAGGTATTACCATGATACTCATGGTATAAATAGATGAGATTAAGATGGATCAAGATTTATTTGTTCCATTCCTATTACTTAAGTTATGTTTATAACTTGGTATTCATGAGTGCGTAATGAATACTGGGATATGATTACTTAAGGATCAGACATAACCATTAAGTAATGTATTAGGGTTTTAACTTTTATTACATTTGACCTACCCTTAGATCAAATCTCCCTTACCCAAAATAAGGTTTTAGCAAAGGTCATATTGAAACTTATCTCAGATAACTTGATGATCTACTTCAATTCCATCAAGTTGATATAAGCTTCAATCACTTTGACAAGTTTTGTTCAAAAGTGCGAAATTTATTCGGATTTTCTATGCATGAATGCAATGCACACAACTGTGTTCAGCTTATTTCTAAACTCTAATGCTGGGATGTTACAACACCTTCAAAGTTCACAAGGGTGACTAGAAACAAATAGCACAAGAACAAGTAATATCACAATATGCATCAATCAATAAGCTTTGGAACACTACACACAGAATGACAACTATGCTCTCTTAATGGTGCCTAGAGGTAGAAGGTGGAGACTCAATAATGGTGGAAGAAAGGCCTTTTTTGTAAAGGAAACAGGGATTACAAGTTTCAAAAAGAGCTTCCAAAAAATTATGGTACTTGTTAGCTTTCAGCCCTCATTGCCCCTATCATAAGCATCTTGAAGTGGTTAAGGTTAAAGTGGCAAAGATGGAGTATATGATTGGCGAAGTATAAGTTGGCAATCTCAAGTCCCTTGAATACGAGGTCCACACCTCATGCATACTCAACTTTGGGTCCAGGTAAGTTCTTGTCATTATAAGTATTTGCATATCATTGAGAACCGCCAATGGGGTACCCCTTGCACATGCTACAGGAGCTTTCCCATAACCAAAATGACAAGGCAAGCAGACAATGAGCATCTCAGCAACCCTTTTATTTACCATATGCATAGCTTTTTATTGAGGATGCTTCATAGATAGCTCATTATGGTGATGCTGCAAGTTTCCGCCATGATTAGGCATGGCTTAGGCTAGCGGCCCAGGCGTTTCTCTAACACAGGATACAAACTCCATGGACTTACAAGTTCCCTCTTTATTTCACACCGATGACATCCATAGACAAAAGGACATGATATCAACTGAGTATAAAGTACAAGTGCAATGTTGAAAACATTCCCCGTGACAGCACGGTTCTGCTAATTCCAACTTATAAGTGCAAGCATATACAACAAAGTTGTCACAATGGTTCAAGTCTATTAGGGGCAAAGAATATAAAGTGTGCCATCAAGTTCGTGAGGGCTTTAATCACTAAGTTTTCACATAACAAAATAGTTTTTAACTGGAAGATAGTTGAAAACAAGAATATACTTGGAATGGTGTAACACACCATGCATAGGAGTTTATAGTGGACACTTTGGAATAACTTGGTTTCTTGGGAGTTGAAAGCATGAGTAGATCTTACTCATACAAGTGGAGGCTAGCAAAATACTGGGAGCAACCAACTAAGAGAGCATACTGGCCATAATCATGCAGTGAAACAAAGCATACTAATCAAAGCAAAGAGTGGTACCACAAGTCAAGGACTAAATGATCATAGAGGCTAATGGTTACTTGTCATAGTCATAACATGGTGTGAGCATGTGCCAAGTCAACCCAAGCAAAGCATCAAAGGAGAATACCATAATACTATGCTTTTGCATGCTAAAACAACGCATAATTTCTTTAAGTCACACTAATAAATCCCAATTGTTTGGAACAAGACATGCTACAACAATAATCACTAATCATAAGGTCAAAACAACACCTAGCATGTCATGCTAAAGTCTAAGTCACAGTCAATGCAAGCTCCTCTTGCACTTCAAGCAAGAACTTACTACTCCTTTCCAACACCAAGCAAACTTATTTGCAAAACAACACATCGAGAACGGGGGTCCAAACTACTCAAGAAAACTAAACAAACTAAGCAAAGCAAACAAAAACTAAGACGCTCCAAGAACAACACAATTGTGCATGAAAGAATAAAACGAAGTGTCTAGACAGACCTGAGCTTTTTATTGATGAAGAAGGGGATGCCTTGGGCATCCCCAAGCTTTGATGCTTGTAGCTCTTGGATATTTCTTGGGGCGACACCATGGTGGCATCCCCAAGCTTGAGCTTTTTTCCATTCTTCATCTCATTGCATCATTCTCTCTTTACACCTGAAAATTTTCCTTCATACAAAACTTCACACAATCTTCATTAGCAACATTAGTGTATTCAAAAGATATTAGACCCCTGGCAAAGCTTTGGAACAGCAAGGATTTTCACTAAAAACACAAGCTACTGTAGTAACTCCTTCAAAAAGCTCAATTCACCTAAAGAGAACTCAAAAAGGAATCAATAAGAAGCAAATGCAAATAATGGCAGAAATCTGTCAAAACAGACTAGCAGGTAGAAACCGATTTTTTCGAACATCTTCTGTTGCTCAAATAAAAAAGTGTTAAACTAACGAAAGTTAGATAACATACTGGGGATTTATTCGTAAATTTTGAGCTCAATCCGAGTTATAGAGACTCCTCATATTTTTTTAGGCGGAGGACAGAAATCTGATTTGGGACAACAACTCCCCAAACCTTACTTCCCTCTCATTAGAGGTCATTCTTGGCACAAAAAGCAAACAAAAAGGATAAGGAGAGGTCATTACTGAAGTAATAACTTCTAAGACTCAAGGAAACTCTTGGGTTATCTCCCATCAAGTACCCTTTTAACGCCTTTAAGTTAGGCTTGATAGCTTGAGAAGATGCTCACATAAGAATTATGAATTGAAGTTAAAGAGAACATCAAGAAGAAAATTCAAAACACATTTAAGTCTAACCCACTTCCTATGCATATGAATCTTGTATGCAAATTAATTCACAAAGAACAAAGTGACAGCCATAGGAAGATGAAACAAGAGCAACTTCAAAACTTTCAGCACATAGAGAGGTGTTTTAGTACCATGAAAACTTCTACAACCATATTTTCCTCTCTCATAATAATTTTCAGTAGCCTCATGAATAAACTCAACAATATAGCTATCACATAAAGCATGCTTTTCATGAGCTACAAACACATAATTTCTATCAAGCTCAAAAATAGTGGGATTAAAACCTTCATAGGTTTTACCCAAAGTAGATATTTCAAAAGGATCCACAGGAACATAACATTCATCCTCCTTTGGTAAGAATGGGGGACAATCAAATAATGTAAGGTATAAAGAGTTACTCACATTAGAAGGTAGGCATGGGTAGATAATCCATTCTTCCTCCTTTTGTTCTTCACTCTCCTCCTCTTTTTTATCTAATGATCTTCTAGTTTCAATAATTTCTTCTTCCATAGGCTTCTGCAAGGCATTAGTGTCTTCCATTTGTGGAAATCACCTATTAAAATATTCAAGAATATAGTCATTTTCTTCCTTGTAATTATCAAAGCAAAATTTAAGTATCTCATAAACCTCATATTCATAAGGTGCATCATCAGTATTTTCAAGCAAACTAGCAAGTTCAAATGCACCCTTGAAGGCAATAAATTCTTCAATTTGTTCCACATCATAAAAGTCATAATTTCCTTTAACATAAGAGGATATGGTAACATTATCATTATACTCACATTGAAAGGGTAGGTGTTTATACCTCCTGCAGCAGCAATCTTTATCAAAGCAGTAAGTAACATTATAAGTAGAGCACACCTCTCTCGCAATAGTATTCAACTTATCAATTTGTTCCCATAAGTGTTTCCCTTTTTGTGACAAATGGTGTTCCTTATAATAATACTTTTGTTCTTTCGTGAACCCACCTTGCCAATAGGAACTAGTTTCAAAGAAACCATCCATTGATAGAAAGCATGACCAAGTAAGGCAATAACAGACCACCAACTAGAGTAGGAACTAATTTTTTTGGGTTTTTTGAAAAGAGACAAACAAAACCAAGCAAAAGAATCAAAGCAAACTAAAAACAAAGTAAAGATAAATGAAGTGGAGGACTCCCCTAGTGAAGACGTCCTTAGCCTCCCCGGCAACGGCGCAAGAAAAGCTTGTTGCCTGACAGAGAGGACTTCGTTGGAAACCCCAAGAGCAAGGTGTGATGAGCACAGCAGCAAGTTTTCCCTCAGTAAGAAACCGAGGTTATCAAACCATAAAGAGGAAGGAAATGGCACACAGGTGTTTCTAGCAACACGGAGACCTGCACAACACAAACTCAAGACTTTGCCCCAATGAATCAGTGAGGTTGTCAAGCTCACCGGTTTGCTGTAACATAGGATTAAACGTATGGTGTGGAAGGTAATGGTTTGCAGCAAGTAAACAAGTAACAGTGGAGGATATATCAATGGTAAATATTGGACCGGGGTCCATAGTTCACTAGAGGTGCTCTCCTTAGATAAACAACATGGCATGAAGGGTAAACAAATTACATCAGGGCAATTGACAGGAACTGAGCAAGGCATAACAATGCAATTACTAGTTAGAAATATCCTATGAGATTCGATTGGGCAATACAACAAGATACATAGACCACCATCCAACTGCATCTATGACTAGAAGTCCACCTTCAGGTTATCATCCGAACCCCCTCCAGCATTAAGTTGCAAGCACCAGACAACTGCTTTAAGCAAAGTGTGTAAGGTAAACAGTCCACATGTTCCATGAACAAGAGACCGTTGTTTTCTCCCTAGTGGCAACAACACATCTACAACCGAAGAGATTATTGTCAATTTCCTTGGAAACTAGAGGCATGAACCCACTATCGAGCATAAATACCCCCTCTCCAAACGAGATTCACTGGAGAATAAGGGAGGCCTTTTGTGGCATTGGTGGTTTGATACCACCCCCTCTCCAAACGAGACGTACTCCATGTTGGGAGGAACTCGATAAAATATTGTTGTCTCCGCATGCCTCGGTTATCTCTATACCCGAGCTCTTTACTTATGCACTTTACATTATGATAGCCTTCGTGCTTGAAGTAATATATATCATGCTATCACTTTGTTGCTTGTATTGCTTAGCATAAGTTGTTGGTGCACATAAGTGAACCTTAGTTGTTCTAGGTTGTGCTTAACAAAGTAAACACTAGTTTTATTCCGCCTTTGTTGATCCACTCTAGGAAAAGTTTTAATCGCCTATTCACCCCCCCTCTAGGTGACATCTGTATCCTTTCACAGGTGTTGCAAGCAACGCGGAGACCTGCACAACACAAACTTAAGAGTTTGCCCCAACGAATCAGTGAGGTTGTCAAGCTCACCGGTTTGCTGTAACAAAGGATTAAACGTATGGTGTGGAAGGTAATGGTTTGGAGCAAGTAAACAAGTAACAGTGGAAGATGTATCAATGGTAAAGATTGGACCGGGGTCCATAGTTCACTAGAGGTGCTCTCCTTAGATAAACAACATGGCATGAAGGGTAAACAAATTACAGCGGGGCAATTGACAGGAGCTGAGCAAGGCATAACAATGTAATTACTAGTCAGAAAGATCCTATGAGATTCGATTGGGCAATACAACAAGATACATAGACCGCCATCCAACTGCATCTATGACTAGAAGTCCACCTTCAGGTTATCATCCGAACCCCCTCCAGTATTAAGTTGCAAGCAACAGACAACTGCTTTAAGCAAAGTGTGTAAGGTAAGCAGTCCACATGTTCCATGAACAAGAGACCGTTGTTTTCTCCCTAGTATCAACAACACATCTACAACCGAAGAGATTATTGTCACTTCCCTTGGAAACTAGAGGCATGAACCCACTATCGAGCATAAATAGCCCCTCTTGGAGTCACTAGCAACTACTCGGCCAAGATAGCTACTCAGAATGGAGAGCATGCAAGATCACAAATAACACATACATGATAGAATCATAAAGACAAAACCATTAATCAAACCAACATAATAATCTCAATATCCATCGAATCCCCTCAAACACAACATGCATGATTACAAATAGATTAGATCTTGATCATGAACGGAGCTCAAAAGATCTATACATGAAAGCACAAGGAGGAGATACAACCATCTAGCTACTACATGGACCCATAGTCCAAGGTGGAACTACTCACGCATCATACCGGAGAGAAGGCCTCCGGGATGATCTCCCCTCCGATAGGGTGCCGGGAAGAACTTCAGATCCCCCCGATCTAGGGACGATGGTGGCGGCGGCTACAGACGGTTTCGTGGAGATTTGATCGGGTGCTTAGGGTTTCTGCATCGGGGGCTTCTTATAGGCGAAGGGGGAGGCCGAGGAGGCGACCAGGGGGGCCACACCCCTCCCAGGCGCGGGCCCACCCCTGGCCACGCCTAGGGGGGGTGGCTGCCCTGGCACGCCTCTCCGTCTCCCATCTGGACTTCTTATTTCCCCGGAAAGTCATTGACTTTGACGTTTGTCCCGTCCAATTCCGAGAATATTTCTTTACTAACTTTTCTGAAACCAAAAATAGCAGAAAACAGGCAACTGACACTGTGGCAACTTGTTAATAGGTTAGTACCAGAAAACATGTAAATAGCACCTCAAAGTGTAGACAAAGCAAAGCAAAGTAGATACTAACAAACATAGAACATAAAAAATTATAGATATGTTTCCGACGTATCATTTCCAGACATCAATTTTTTTTGCGAAGGAACTACCGTAGGTTTAACGACCAACTATACGGCGGGAGAATTTTCTCCGGCCATATAGTGGTAAAAAACCTCAGAAACTTCAGAAAAACATGAGAAATTCGAAGGTAAAATTTTTAGGAGTATAAATTGTGAAAACAAATCACTTATTTAGAGAAAGAAAACTTACCTTGTACTTACCGTTTATTTAGTCGGGGATGACAAGCTCCTCCAATAACAAGGACTTTTTCTCTTTTGGAGGAATTGACCTTAGCTCATCTAATAATTCTTGTAAACTAAAATCACTAGGACTAAATTTACTCTCAATAAGATTGGTGCCTTGCTGGGCAAATATGGATACTACACGCAGTATCTTTATTTCTTGCCTCTGCATAATCTGCAACTAAAATTCCTGAAGTAAAAGGATCCAACAGATCAGTCTTGGCTTATGATTTTTCCTCTCAAGGAGTTCTTTAAAACCATCACGATCCATATGAACTCTTACTTTTGCATCCATTATATAAGAACAAAATTTGTCATAAGATAAAAATACAGCAAAAAGTTCTCTTTCTTCCTTATGATAATTCTTTTGAGCACTATTAAGAGTTCTACTAGGATGATGTATAATATTAAATCTATGACCTATATGTTGTCCCAGAGTTACTCCTACAACATCATCACTAGATTTACATATTAAATCAAAAGTCATGTCCCATATAGGTGGGTTAATGATAGGAGCATGGGATAAAGCATATTTAAGTTTATCAAAGGCAATAGGGAATTTATCATCAAAATTAAATCTTACTCCCGTTTGCAAAAGGTTAGTCAAAGGTTTAGAAATTCTAGAGAAATTCCTAATGAATCTTATATAAAAACCCATATGACCAAGAAAACTTCATATGCCTTTTATATCCCTAGGTTCTGGCATTCTCTCTATTGCTTCAACCTTAGCTCTGTCTACTTCAATACCCTTACCTAATACCTTATGTCCAAGGACTATACATTCTTTGACCATAAAATGGCACTTCTCCTAGTTTAGAACAAGATTGGTTTCTTCACAATGCTGCAAAACCCTTTTGAGATTATCCAAGCGACTAGTAAACAAAATTCCATAGACAGAGAAGTCATCCATAAATACTTCCATTATTAGTTCTATAAAAACTGCAAAAATAGGAGTCATGCATCTTTGGAAAGTAGTTGGAGCATTACATAAACCAAAAGGCATGCATCGGTAAGCATGTAAACCATAAGGACTAATGAAAGTTGTTTTAAGTTGGTCATCAGGATGAACAACTATTTGGGAAAAAACAGAGTATCCATCCAAGTAGCAAAATGAGTGTGGTTTGCTAACCTCTCTAAAGTTTGGTCTATGAAAGGTAAAGGATAGTGATCTTTCCTAGTTTCTTTATTTAATTTTCTGAAATATATACACATCCTATGTCCAACAATAGTTCTAGTAGGTATCAATTCATTGTTTTCATTAGGAAAAACAGTAAAACCACCCTTCTTAGGAACACAATGAACATGACTTACCCATTCAATTTCTTTTACATGATAGATTACACCTGCATCCAGTAGGCGTACTATTTCTTTTCTTACCACTTCCTTCATATCGGGCTTCATCCATCTATTAAATTCTGCAACTAGTTTAGCACCTTCCTCCATGAATATTTGATGGACGGCTATCATGGGACTAATGCCCTTCAAATCATCCATTGAGTACCCAAAGGCCTTGCGATGCTCCTTAAGTACTTCCATGAGTTCTTCTTCTTCATCCCCTGAAAGTTTAGCACTAATAATAACAGGGAATTTATTTGTATTATCCAAAAATATATATTTATGATTATCTGGTAAAGTCTTCAATTTTGGGGGCGGTAATTCTTTGTCCCCTCTCTTTTCTGGCTCTTCAAAAGCCTTATCAGTCGGAGGCCCTAAAATGGGAAGCGAATCAAATTCACTTTCTAATTCTTCTAGGGAATTGTCTTACATAATTATTTCTTCATAATTTGAGTCTTTATTTGCTTCTTCTACTTGATTACTAAAGAAGAGACCTGCCATCTCCTCAATAGTTTTTCCTTTCTCTTCTTCCTGTATTTGTAGAGGTCTGTCTTTAAATTTGGAAAAGTGGAATTCTCTTTCTGCTTCCCCAAGCTTAGGAGACACAATCTCCTTTTTGAAATCAACTTTGGCACCTAAATATTAAAAAAGTTTCTTCCAAATATAATTGGGCAAAGAGTGTCAGCTGGCATATCAACAACTACAAAATCAATAGGAAAATTTTCATTGCCAATTGTGACAGTTGCATCTTCAACTACTCCCATTGAAACTCTAAGAGATTTATTGGCTAACATGATTGTCATATCAGTATTCTCTATTGTATCCGATACTATCTCTTCTTTTATTTCTAAATAAAAATCAAGATATAACATTAACTGCGGTGCCAAGATCACATAAACCATAATGTGAGGTTTCTTTAAATATGCAGGGAAGAATAGGCTTACCCACATCTTTTACCTTAATTTTACCTTCAACCAGTACGGAAGTCTCTTTATCAAGTTCAACCATGTTGCGATGTGCATACATAGTCATAATTGCTTTTTTGGTTACCTCATCTTTGGTTTCATCCAAAAGTTCTTAAAGTTTTGGCACACTTTCCTCTTCTTTCTTATGTTGTACTACTTTAACCTGTTCATATTCCAAAATATGTTTCTGCACAGTGTTAGGGAAAGGTATCTCATACATTGGTTCTAGGGAGGCCAGTGTTTCTTTAACTTCTCTTTTCTTCTCAGGTTTGAGTGGTGGATCATACTTGACCCAACCCTCTTTTGGAGCTTTGATATGTTCTGTAAAAGCTTAACAACATGCAACACAAGATCTGAATCCAAATAAAGTTCTTTAGATAATTCATTAACATTGCCATTTTTATTATAGTCATGAATACAATCATAATCTATTTCTATGCCTCCTTCGCTTCCTAGAACAAAATTCCAAGAAACTCTATGATCGCGAATTCTATTAATTAAACCCCAAGCTTTAGTTATGGAAAGATTCATAAAAGCTCCTCTCGCGCAAGAGTCTAGTTCTAATTTATTAGGTTCATTTAAACCGCCATAAAAGATATGCAATAAATACCATTCAGGCAAATCATGATGAGGACATTGATTAAGTAAATCTTTAAATCTTATATAAGCTCTTACTAGTCCTTCATTAGGACGGTTCCTTCAAGTCATTATAAGACGTCTGATTTCAAAAGATTTTGATAAAGGATAATACTTAGCTAGAAACTCACAAGCTAAATTATCCCAAATAGTAACCTTCTGGGGTAAAGATCTATACCATGAGAGAGTTGTGCTAGTCAAAGTATGACTAAAGAGTTTTAGCCTTACCTCATTAGCATTATAGCCCGATAATTGGAAAGTGCCACATATATTCTTAAAGCATGCAATATGCTCATATGGATCAGGGTTTTCTTCATCTGTAGTAAATTGCTTCTTTTGTAAAATACCAAGTAGTAAAGAATTTATTTCAAACCCTCTTGTCTTCTCGTTGGAGTTGTCTCTTTTATTAATATCATAGGGCTTACCAAAGTGGATGAGTAGGTTAGCACTAGTCAAATGCTCAAACTCCATCATGTTGGTGGGACCCTGTAACTCAAAACAAAACTTAGCAAGACTAAAATAAACAAATAAAAACTAAAAGAGCTACAACGCTTAGCTCCCCGGCAACTGCACCAGAAAATATCTTGATGACTGCAAGTGCACAGATTGTTTGTAGATAGTTTCGAAATAAAGATATCGATTCCGCAGGGAGCAGGAGTTCTCAAGTCTAATAACTCCTGAATTAAATACTGAAATAGTAATGCTAAATAACGTTCTAAGTGACAAGATAAAATGCGAGTTTTGTGTAAAAAGTATTTTTGGGTTTTTGTATAAGAGAACAATAAGTAAAGTAAAACAAACTGAATACAAAAAGTAAGTATTGCGTATGTAAAAGAGATATGAAACTGTAATGGGGAAAATTGTTCGTAGGGAGTAGCGAATACACTTCTAGCATTATAAAGGGTTTAAGATAAAGATTATTATCATGAACATTCTCAACTATGTATGTGTGGGAGGAACTCCGTAATTGGAAGAATAGGCAACAACCACTGTTCACATCATCCTCATAACTACAACAGACAAATAATCAACATTAATCGAATTACTGCGCTATTAAGGGACTTTATCCCATAGGATGTTTTCCGTGGCATGGACAATGTTCTGTGAGTTTCCTCAGTTCCCAAGTTCATACGTAAGGGGTGTTAACAGCTTTATAGTCACCGTAAGTGCTAGCACACCTACGTTTACCAACAAGTAGTTCCCTCCATCAAGTCCCACAAGAGGCAAATATTGAGAGGTCGACTTCTCTCAACATCAAAATAAAGACAATCTAACACATGATGACAACGATGAATATCATAATAAACTTTATCTTATTTCAATCTCATGCTAGGGTTTCTCCATCTCTCCAAAAACTAATGATCTACTCAGACATGGAGACAATCAACATCATGGCAATAACAATGGAAACTATCATAGATGAATAGTACTTGTAGAAATCCACAACGAGTATGGAAATTACAACAAGATCTAGACAAGATGTTGATGAGATGGATGGAGATGATGGTGCAGCGGTTGATGTGAAGATCGATGCCTTAGCCTCCCAGATCTACGTAGGGTGAAGATGGATCCCCGGTGGATGAGTTCCCCCTCCAGATCCCTTCCGGAGGTGAGGTTTCTATGATTTCTAGTTGTTCTGTATGTCGTCTTCCCGATCCGATTGCATGGGGCAAAACTATTTGAAGAGGCGGTGGTGGAGATAACTATACGGCGGGAACTATACGACCGGAAGTTTTAGTCCCGCCGTATAGTTGGTCGTTAAACCCACTGATTCCTGCGATCACCTCGGGTTTTCTTCTGGTGTTATTGATATTTCCTAAATTAGCGATTTATGTTGTTTTAGGGTCCTTTCCGCTCCAATACAACTGGTCCAAGAATTGTGTCCATCGTATTCATCATCTGTCCTGATCCTGATGAAAATAGACATAAAAGATGCACACGAACACTGTAAAATACCAAGATCCTACAACTATAGTGCAAAATAATAATATAAAACATGATGCAATATGCACTCATCAACGCCCCACCTGCTTGCGGGGTGTGTGCTTGACGCGGGGCACGACCTTGCCGGCGGGAAGGCTGGCCGAAGGAGGCGGCGAAGAAGGAGAGGAGGAGGCCATCGTTCTCCCCGATGGGACGGGACGATACTATTCTGACTGGCAGAATGGGACGGTAACATGAAGCGATGCACAATGGAGAGGAGTTATTTGCGTCTCACGCGCCGCCCACGCGTGCAATCTTTGGACGACGGCAGCACATTTTGTGCCCAACCGAGGTTAGCTTCACGAAAACGGCTGATTCGGCTGTTGTCCATGGGTCTCACTGTGTGCTATTTTAATACATGTGATAGACACAACGCAGGGTAGGACAGGTAACCAAATAAGCCGTTTTCTGCGACAACAGGCCTATCTAGACTTGATGGATGCTACCAAACGTGTCTTAGAGCAACTCCAACAGCTTACCCATTTATGGGTAAGCAAAAATCGTTTGGGTAAGAGGAAAGAGAAGGTTTGGGTAACTAGACTAGTCTATGCTTTTTCAGCTTACCCATAATATGGTTACCCAAAATTGGTTTGCACATGAGACCCACTTGTCAGCGAGTCCTTACTTTTCTTTCTTTTTTTTCTTTTTCTCTTCCTTTCTCCTCTTCTTGCACACCACACCCGTCCCCGTCGCCCCTTCCTCCATCGCCACCGCCCCGTCGGCGCCTAGGACCCACCCTGTGCCAGAGCAACTCTGAACGCCCCCACCGAAACCACCTCCCATGCCAGCCGCCGCTAAAACAACCTCAACATCGGTCCCTCCCTTCGCCCTCTTCGTGACGGTCGCACCTTCGACTAGGGCCAAGCGGTTGTCCGCAGCCAAATCAAGGCCGGCGGTCACTGCAGCGGGGAGAAGTGGTGGCGTACAAGGCCAGAGGCGGCGGGCAGGGACCGAGGGCTGAGCAATTTAGTGGTCGGGCCGTGACAGGAGCGACCCACTACAGCCAAATTCCAGCCATGCGGGGACGCATCAGCTCCGGATAGAGCACTGCGTGTGCACGGAGGTGCGCGGCGTCCTTGAGACGACACGGCAGATGGTCCTTGGGACGGCGCGACGGATGGTCCCCGGCGACGGCCGACGCTCGAGTCAAGCCCAGAAAATCCCGCCTGTGGTAGTTGGAGGCTCCAGCGGTTGCAGTGCTTGACGTGGCATCTTACCCAAAAATTGGCTAGTCTTACCCAAAAATGGGTAGGAGGAAGCAAAAAATGGGTGATTATCCAAAATTTATTGGTGGGGACCACTTTTGGGTAAGTTGTTGGAGCTATGTTTTTGCTCCATCTTACCCAATAAAACAGTTATTGGTCATCTTACCCATCCATATATAGGTAAGCTCTTGAAGATGCTCTTAAAAGACTCGACGGTAGTGTGCCTACCCAACAAGGCGCTGATGTGGTGGCCTTCAGCATGGCATGAACCATCAACGCATCGTGCGGTATAGATCACATCAAGGTCATGTACTACATGTTTAAAGATTACTTCCTTTGTTTTCTATAGGAATTTTAATTAGACCATGTTGATATTTATTCTACACACTAGAAGAAAAAAATGTTATGTACTCACTCCGTTTTAAAATATAAGATATTTTATTTTTCAGAAATAAGGTAACCTTTTTTAATATTTAGATTGAGAGTGAACCTACAAAATAAAATAAGTCTAGATATAAGTAAAACATCTTATATTTTAAAACAGAGGGAGTAGATTGTAATTTTTGTCCAAAACTATTTGGATGTATGAAATTATGACTCGGGTTAAAAATATTCAATTCTAACCTGTACCTTTTCTATTAATAACATATTACTAGATGTAGAAATTTTTATAGTTTATACTGAGTGCAGATGCACGGATTGCCAAGTAAATTTTTGTGCAGTAGG
Source organism: Avena sativa (assembly GCA_916181665.1). NCBI lineage: Eukaryota > Viridiplantae > Streptophyta > Magnoliopsida > Poales > Poaceae > Avena > Avena sativa. The sequence continues at coordinate 230,318,597 of OV702296.1, forward strand.
TACAACAGCAAGATTCCCCGCAAAAGAAAAAGGCAAGGACCATGCTGGCCGTGCCCAGCCCGGTGGGTCAGCAAGAAACACGCTGCCGAGTTCGCCGCTACAAATCACAATCAACAGGAGCCATAGCATCACTGTCCATCCAGTAGTGCTGCTGCTGCTGCTGCTGCTGCTGCTGATTCAATCAATCCAGTTCCCAGTGAGTCATCAGTCTTGGAGGCCGAGGCCATGGAGCAGTCCCTAGAGATTCCTCGGGTCCGTCTGGGCACCCAGGGCCTGGAGGCGTCGAAGCTGGGTTTCGGGTGCATGGGCCTGACGGGCACCTACAACTCGCCGCTGGACGACGACGCCGGCATCTCCATCCTCGTGCACGCCTTCCGCCGCGGGGTCACCTTCTTCGACACCTCCGACGTCTACGGCCCGCACACCAACGAGACACTCGTCGGCAAGGTTAATTTGTTGTTTCCTCGCTAATCTCTTTAATTTCGCCGGTGGATCGGATAAGGAAAGAGAGGCTGAGAGCGGTGCGGATCTTTGGTGGTTGTCTGTTCAGGCGCTGAAGCAGCTGCCGCGGGAGCAGGTGCAGGTGGCCACCAAGTTCGGCATACGGCCTGCCACCGACGGCAAGAGCGGCGTGTGCGGCCAGCCGGAGTACGTGCGCGCCTCCTGCGAGGCCAGCCTGCGCCGCCTTGACGTCGACTACATCGACCTCTACTACCAGCATCGCATCGACACCACCATCCCCATCGAGGACACGGTACTACTCCTGGTCTAGATTCCCACGGATACTCCCTAGATGAGTGAGTGAGAATTATTCCCATTCTTGCGCTGAAGAAGCTGGTGCTGGTGTAGATTGGTGAGCTGAAGAAGCTGGTGGAGGAAGGGAAGGTGAGGTACATCGGGTTGTCGGAGGCCAGCCCAGACACCATCAGGCGTGCTCACGCTGTGCATCCCATCTCCGCGGTGCAGATGGAGTGGTCTCTCTGGGCACGCGACATCGAGCCCGAGATTGTGCCGCTCTGCAGGTTAGTTAGTAACTACAAGAGTAAATTCTATACTTAACATCGTATTAGTCAAATCGTGAAACAAGAAACTGAATAATTCTCCCCCTCATTCAGAGAATTAGGGATTGGAATTGTCCCTTACAGCCCGATTGGCCGCGGGTTTTTCGGCGGAAGAGGAGTAACGGAACAACTGTCTGCTCAATCAAGCCTGGTTGGTACCCGTCCTGCCGTCCATACAATCCACCTGCAACTGCAAGTCTCAGTTTCTTCTCAGTTTGCTTACTTCTTCTTGTCTAATTATTTCAGAAAGGGCATCCAAGGTTCTTGGCTGAAAATCTTGAGAAGAACAAGCATCTGTATCTGAAGATCGAACAGCTAGCCAAGAAGCACCAGTGCACCCCTGCTCAGCTAGCTTTAGCTTGGGTCTTGCATCAAGGAGATGATACGGTTCCGATACCTGGTTAGTTCATTTTGTTCTGCAACCACATTCACATGCCACCTTGTTGAATCTTTAGGCGCTTTCAGACAAAAACTGGAATATGTAGCTTTCAGATCATTGTATTGTCGAAGAAAAAAGTATGATGGATACCAACCTAACTGGACAATATGTGTGCTCTAAAATTTTTCAGGGACAACTAAGATCAAGAACCTAGATGCCAACATTGACTCCTTAAAGGTGAAGCTCACGAACGACGATCTCAAAGAGATTAGCAACCAGATACGTGAAGAAGATGTGGCCGGTGGAAGGCCATATAATTCCCTTGCGCACACCACCTGGAAGAATGCAAACACACCAAAGCTGTGAAGCTACAAGCGGCAGTGGTCTGTGTGACGAAACAATGGTGCCATCCTCCCTGCTGATGTGCTAAATGGGTCCGAATGTATGTCGTGAATTACCCTATGTCCTGAATAATGTACTAGTAAGAAAATAAAAAAATGCATCCTTGTTGTAGCTGCAGCCATATGCTAGGTTCATGCACGATTTTAATAAAAAGAATATTATCTTTCCATTAGAGGTTATCTAAGCCTTCATCTTCAACGTTCCCTGCATCCTACCGCTTGACATTGTCAGGTTGGCCTAGGATTTTGACTCAAAATCAGATTATATGGATTTAAACATTCAGACAATTCTAACTAATGTTCAGATAATTGATATCCGCATGCTATTTGTTATACCGTATCCTACACTATATCCGAGGCTTCACTTCAGAATTGGACATTCTTATCTGCCTTATTCTTTAAAATCCGGTAAGATGGGTTCAATGCGGAAATTATCCTATCCGTTCATAATGCTAACGAATAACGTCTTTATAATGACGACTTACCGATGCCATAAAAACTATTGATAGATTATTTAATCAAATAATAATTGATAGAACATATGTTGTACTATTTTTTATGCCAAATGTTCATGTTGCAAACTACAAAAATTCAGTATGATCTGAACAACCTAAACACTTGGGATAAATGCATTAGTTAACACAATCACATGTATGTTCAGACCATGCTATTTTTTTTATCCCAAGTGTTTATGGAGGTTTGGCCATCGGAGGAGGGACATGAACTTCCCGGAGATAGAGTGCCGAGGCGGAGATGTTAGCTCCCCAGGTGCACCTTGTGTCGTGTGAGGAGGAGAAGCAACATCTTCGGGCAATGAGGCAGCTTGCCGTCGCCAAGACCGATGAGAAGGTTATGGCAATGTATAGGGAGGATCAATCGGAGGACGTACAAGCATAGTTAAAGTCTAGGCTCAGAGGGACGCGGAGAGGAAGAATGAGAGGGTCATGAAGAGGAAGAAGAAGGCCCCTCGACGGTCAAGGTGGACTCCGACGACGCAAGATGGTTGGACTCCGACGGTCAAGGTGGACGAGGCTGGCCCCTCAACGGTCAAGGTGGACTCCGACGACGGTCTAGTTTCAATGTGTTATCATTTTATCGAATTTTTGAAGTTATGTTTGAATGTAGTGTCGAGGGTCTAGTCTAGTTTGAAATGTGTTAAAACTTTCAAAGTTATGTTTGAATGCGTTGGTCGAAGCCCTGTTTTAGGACATCAAACTTTCAAAGTTATGGTTGAACATTTGAAGTTATGTTTGAATGTTCTACGATGAACTGTATGAATCGGATGTGCATGAGCAGTAACCATTGTGCATTACCAGGAATACAAAGAGTCGATATTACCCCTGTAAATGAATGGTTGGATTTGCCTAGTACTCACATCCCTCTCCGGGAATACCAGGGTATCCGCTTTTCGTACACTTATTCGAGCCAATAGGGATCAGTAGCTATCAGTGTCTGCTTATTGCAGCTGAACGGCCACACATGCGGATACGTACGCGCCCACGTATTCTATGGACGGCTGGCAGAGCAACCAGAGTAGTACGCATAGTTGGATCGTTGAAAATACTGTAAGATCACGGAAACTCATCCATCCATACCACGAGTAAGATCACGATCGGTGTGCTCGTTGCCACCTGGACAGCACACTGCACACATGCGGATAAGCTCGTTGCATCTGGACAACACCCGAGCGCGGACAAGTACGTACGTGTACGTATGTGTTTTTTTCTTTCAAAAAGAGGAAAATGCCCCTGCATGCCTCCTCTGCATTCGGCTGATGCATATAACCGTACGTATGGAGGTTGACTGATCAGAGCTGAAGGTGGTCGACTCCAGATCGACCATCCCTTCCCCTGAATATCGACCATTCCAGATGGTCCATATTATCATAGCATGCCGGACCAAGTGGTAGGTGAGTGAGTATATTCCTCTCTCTACTCCTTCCTCTACTCCTCCCTCTACTTCTGTGCCGTTATGTGTATCATAGCATGCCACCTCCCTCTACTCCTCGCGCGGCTTTTAGCGACATCGTGCACTTCTAGACGTCATCTTCCTCCTGGCCGGCTGTGGCGGCGAGGGGGGGGACGGTAGTGCTCTGATTCGTGGGCTATGGAGCTGCTGGCCTTATCCCGACGCCGAAGCTGCGTCAGATTGGAGCGACATCTCGGTGTCCACCTTGTCATCGACTACTAAAACTGAAGGGCAGCCGCTCCGACTTCGAGCATCCAGCGCGGTGGCCATGATTGCCACCGGCATTTTCCCCCAAGATGGGCTCGAGTGACATCTCAAAGGTGCGTGTTCAATGCGGTGACCCAACATACCACTGCATGATGTAGTATACTATAGCCATTGACATAACATCAATGAAACACTGTTCACTAGTATTACACCACTTAGAGTGATACACCAGAAACACAGCAGGTCCAAGACATGACTATAGGTTACAACTCGACTCTTTACAAAAGATTCAGGGAATACTTTAGGTTAAAGAGAGAGAAAACAACTTCTTACAAAGAAGAACGAGAAATAATAAACTCTAACTATCATACTAATAGAGTAATATTTAAACTATTGGGATTGTATTGCTGTGTTTGCAATACTCTACAGAAATAGGTTTTATGGCTAGAGATTATATTCCTATCGAATCAGCAACTTCGTCTTCACTTTAGCTGAGGTATATGTTGACTTCCTTGACTTTATTGAGGACCTTGATCTGTTGATGATGATTCCCCTGAGCATAAGTTGATGTAGACATCGTCTGTATTGGCTTCGGGATCTAGCAAGGGTTAAGAAGATACGTTGAGTACGAGCGTACTCAGCAAGTTCACTAAAAAGGGTTAGTTGATATGAAACTATTTTTTTTGGAATTTCTGATAAAAAGAAGAAAGCCAAACAAAGCAAAAGGAACTAAGAAAAACAAAAACAAAGTAAAGAGAAAGGTTGTGAAGGACTCCCCTTGTGAAGCCGTCCTTAACTCTCCGGCAACAGCTATAACATCTCAGCATTTAGGAACCAACGAAGGGTAGATTTAGGAATCTGTGAAATTTCATGCATTTATCAGTAAAAATGTGGGTAAATTTTCGCCAAATAAAAAACCTAAAGAGATCAAGGTTTCTTTCATGCTTTGAGATTAGGTATAGTCTTGAAAGGATGATTGTTATAGACTTTGATATGATCTTTGTGGATTTGTGTGTTTTGGGAAATGAAATTTGAATTTAAATTTGAATGTTGGAATTATAATGTAGAAGGATTTAGAATTAGGTTTGAGTGATTTGATTTAATCAAGAGGTGATAATTAGTAACTCAAACCTTAAATAAATAACATAATCAATAAAAATAAATATTTATTCCATAAGTTTATTCAATAAATAAGTTACAAAAATGTAACTTATGAAAATATTCAACAATCTTTACAATAGAAATTAAATAAAAGAATAATATTTATATATTGAGTAATAGTACAATCTTTATTACAAAAGAATAAAATAAAAAGATTACAACAAAATAAAATAAAGATTACAAAATAATAAAAGAAATATTACAAGTGACTAATCTATAAAGAAAAAGAAAACCTAAACTAAAGTCTTGATCTTCAAGTCTGGTACCTGCAAAACAAACACAAACAAAAAAGAAAGAAAGTTAAAGTTAAAAAAATGTTTTACTCTCAGAATTGACAGTGAAGTGCACTGTTCAAAGTTCATCATTGAGTAATCATTTAAGGGGCAAGTTTCACCAATATGAAAGAATATATCTTTCATAATTTCAAGTCATAAGCCAAATAAACAGCAAGGAGGGGCAAATTTCACCAAGACAAGTAAATGTAACCAGATAGAAGTAACTTCATATCCAGAGCATATCCACAAGGTGTGCAGCAGGCACACATGTAGCACACACACCAAACTACATGGTGTGTGCTGTCAGCATAGCAGCAACAGCCCCACACACACAAAACTATTAGCACAGCCGTGGGAGGCATCCCCACACCATTTCCCTGTTCTTACGCACCAAGAACACACTCAGCTTAGCTAAACCAAACCAGATCACACCAACTAAACCCTGGATCACATCACCAAAATGGTGACATAAGGAGGGGGTAGATCAGGTGGATATCAAGATCAAGATCAAGCCACCAGGACCAGGAGGTGAAGAGCTAGATCAAGGACAAGCCTAGGAGCTAGAAGTATCAGGAGGAGAACCAGATCAAGCTAGATACACAACCACAAGATCCACAACTTGCAACCCCAACAACACCCAAGTGTGGTGAGTATCATAAAGCACCCATATATTCTATTCATCTTAAGTCAAATAGAAAAGCTATAAAGGCCAGTAGTAAACTCTACCAAATCCACCAGGACCTCAGACCAGCATCATAGGTCCTGGTGATCATAAACAACTCATGTATTCCAAAATGTTCTCAAATAGCTTATAAAATTTGGGCACATCTCATGATAGAGTAGCACCTCAGATTTTATAAACTATATGCACCAACATTAAGCTACAAGCAAACCAATCATTTTAGCCCACTAGGATCCAAGGTTCAGTAAACAACCTTAATACTTAAGCATATCTATGAGGGACAGTAGGATGGGAATTTTATTCCTAAGCCTTAGACGAGCATCATATGCATTGATCTTTTAAAGAAAGAAGCTTACAATTTATCTTTAACAGACATCCAATCTTAAGCACTGCTATAGTAAAGCCCAGCAATAGAATCACTACTTGTGTGCCATCCTAGGATGGTGTCACAAGAACCAATTCTAAAACAAGCCAACAATCATTGAGCTTTCATAAATAAACCAATAAAATAATAACTATCATTTTCCTGGAAAGAATACCTAGGAATCAGGATCATGTTTATATGTGCAAAGTGTTACTGTAAGAAACTAAGTAACTTCAATCTGCACATCTCCACTGACAGTGCTACTATCAGTACTGGAGTACTAACAATAGAGAAATTCACTAAGCATCAACCTAACCAACCAGGTTTCACAGTTATACCATCAGCTTAACCAAGCTTTATCACCAGTTAAAGGCAACACTACTGAACCACCAGCATCAAATCAAGAATATCATCAGGTAATCAAAACATGACAGAAAGCACTGAAGTGCAGTGAGCACAATCTTCACTAGGCATCACTACCAAATCAAACCAGCATCTTACAAGCACAAAGAGGGATGAATCCTAGAACCAGGGAAGAACCCTAGAAAAAATATGAACCCTAATGAGGGATGGCCACTAGTTACACACATATGAACTCAGAGGAGGTAGAGGCACGGGTGATAACCCAAGGACCAACTCACCTATGGTCCTCGTTGTAGATTAGAAGAGGAAGCAGAGGGTCGTCGATGATGAGCACGACAGCATGGGGAGCACCCCCAAGGGGCTGCGACCCACACCACGCCGAGGCGACGACCACAGCCACGCCTGTAGGAGAGGAGCACCACCACAGCACACGGCAGCAGCGGCGGCGACAATACCAGCACCACCCCAAACCCTAGGGTTCGGGATGGAGTTGTTCTGGCCATGGGAAAGCTCCAGGTCCAAATCGAATTAGACAGGAGAGTAGAGCGTGGTAGACAACCTCGCCCTACATCACACAGTGGCCAGGGAGGACCACGGCAACGAGCAGATCACGACGGCGACGCCATCGACCATGGGGTCGAGGAGGAGAAGAGAGAGATGAGGTCGAGCGAGTGACAGTGGGTGTGGGCTGGACTGGGCCAAAACCCCTTCGGGGTGTGGTTTTGGTTCTGTCCTACTAGGCCACAAGGGCCCAATAAACCCAAACAGTCAGCCCAAATCACTTAGAGCCTGTTTTAATAAATGGAAAAAGACCAAAGTGCCCCTAAACTTAAATAAATTCTAGAAAATAAAATAAAAATCCAAAAATTATAAATAAAATATTTTTGGATTCACAATAATCCAAACTATCCAAAACAATTACGAAATAAAATTTTAGACATACAAATTTTATTAAGAATTTTGTAATATATATTCCTTATGGAATTTTACAAAATTATTGAAAGTTGATAAAAATAAATAAAAATCACTTTCATTATATATTAATATTGTAATATTTCAGAAAAATACCAAACAAATATTTAATAACAATTTTTGGTATTTAAAGAATAATTCTTAAAGGAATTATTAAATTAATAAAATTCTAATAAAATAAAATAAAATAAAAGAATGCAATATTCAATAAATATTAAAAAATAATATTTATAAATCCTTTATTATTAAAAAGGATTTTATAATTTAAATAAATGGGGGAGAATACATATAAAGCTAAATAATGCATTACATTACTTTGCATAATCATTTTGCTTCTTTAAATATTGTCCTTACCGGGCAATAATGATGTTTTTGTAGACATAGAAGCTCAAGTTCCAGTGTAAGCATCAGACTTCACTACCTTGCAATCACAAGGCAGGTTCATCACTTGATCATATCCTTTGAAGAGTCTTTATCAAAGTATTTGCAAATTGTGTGTTATCATATATACTCCAAAGAAAGAAAATATTATTTTCACAAATAAAGAAATCTTAGATATCATCCTAAGTGATGATATAATGGAGCAATAGAACTTAGGGTTCTATTTGCAACAATGATGATCAATTAGGGACTTAATAACCCATGACATCAGTGATTCTAGCGCCGTATATCACGCGTTAGCCATGAGATTTGGAATGGGACAGAGAAGTCAGCTGTATCTTCTTCCTCTCGCATGTAGCCGGATGTGCAGGTCGTGGCTGTTATCCTCGTAGGGTGCATATTAATTGGTAATTTGTAGAGGATATGCAGCATATGGGTGGGAACCCTCAACGTCCCACGATAGTTCTGGCATCTAACGGTTTGTACAAACCATTGCCGTAATTCAAAATGTGGGCATGGTGTACACCAAGGTGGCATGCGAGGTCGCGAAGGGGGCAATGATTGGCTTGGACCAACTACTGGGCCCCACATCATGGAATTTTGGACGGGAAAGTACGCCCGGCTGTGCAACAAGGAGTTGATATCTCATGGGTAAAGTAACGCAACTCTGCAGAGTGTAAGAATTGTAACTTGTTACTCCCTGTTCCGGGAAGGAGGTGCGAAGGCGGCAGGAAAGGAACTTCATGAAAGTTCTGGTCAACCTGTGAAGGCTGATGGTCATAGATATTTATAATAAAATCAATCTTTGAAGAAAGATTTACAAAAACTGCATAGTGCCAAGGATTTATAGTCCGAGGTGGTAGTTAGAGCATCAAATTTCCCACCTTGCATATAATGAACTTGCTGGGTAATGCTGTTACTCACCCTTTCCTTTGATCCCTTGCTTACTCTGAGGATCCCAAAGACACACGAATGTATGCAGCCGAATGCCAAGAGGATGTGTTCTACGAGGAGCCTGACCTGTCAGGAGGTGTTGAAGGAGTGGATTACAAAATCCGATATGGTGTCGATGACAACGAGTCCACCTAAGTAACCTAGTTAGTAGTAACCGATGGAGCCGTGCAGCATGAACTCTATAGAATAAGCTGCTGAGATCAACTCTTAGTTGGAGTTGCTACTTTTAAATTCCGCTGAAAACACTTTATATTTTGGTTTGTAAGTTGAATCTTTTGAACTCTTGAACTTCTGGTATTGTAATAATAATAATGTGCGAATGTTTGTAATATGGACCCGTAATGTTTTTGTTGTACCACTCTGAGGGATGTGATATTTACAGAACGGTGTTCTGTGGATGTCATGTCAACGACTATAGTGTACTACACATGTAGTGGTATGCTGGGTCACCGCAACAGCACCAGAAAACGTCTTGATGCGGCTCGGATCACTGTAGAGCTTCGTTGGGAAACCCTAAGAGGTAGGTATGATGAGTATAGCAATAAGTTTTCCCTCAGTATGAAACCAAGGTTATCGGACCAGTAGGAGGAAGGAAACGACTCAAAGGTGTTGCTAACAACTTGAAAACCCGCACAACACAAACTCAAGTCTTTGCCCCAACGAACAGTGAGGTTGTAAATCTCACCGGTTTGCTAAAAACAAAGGATTAAATGTATGGTGTGGAAGGTAATTATTTCTTGCAGAAATTAAACAGTAACAGTCGAAGATGTATCAATGGTAAAGATTGGACCGGGGTCCACAGTTCACTAGAGGTGTTTTCCTTAAGATAAATAACATAACATGCTAGGTAAAAAATTTACAGCGGGGCAATTGACAAGACAGAGCAAGGCATAATAATGCAATACTAGACATTCATGATCCTATGAGACTTGATTGGGCATTACAACAATATACATAGATCGCCATCCAACTGCATCTATGACTAGTAATCCACCTTTAGGTTATCATCCGACCCCCTCCAGTATTAAGTTGCAAGGAACGGATAACTTCTTTAAGCAATGTGTTTAAAGTAAACAATACAATTGTTCCATGAACAAGAGATTGTTGTTTTCTCCCTAGTAGCAACAACACATCTACAACCTTAGATATTTCTGTCACTTCCCCAGATTCAATAGAGGCATGAACCCATTATCGAGCATAAATACTCCCTCTTGGAGTCATTAGCATCTACTTGGCCAAGATAGCTACTAAAAGCGGAAAGCATGCAAGATCTCAAACAACATAGACATGATAGAATCAACAAGATATAATCATTAATCAATCTGACATAGTAATCTCAATATCCATCGGATCCCCGCAAACACAACATGCATGATTACAAATAGATGATCTTGATCATGAATGGAGCTCACAAGATCTAAACATGATAGCACAAAGGAGGAGATACAACCATCTAGCTACTGTATGGACCCATAGTCCAAGGTGGAACTACTCACGCATCATACCAGAGGCTGGCATGGTGATGAAGAAGGCCTCCGGGATGATCTCTCCCCTTTGGTAAGGTGCCGGGAAGAGCTTCAGACCCCTCCCTCGATATAGGGATGATGGTGGCGGCGGTTACAGACTGTTTCGTGGAGATCTGATTGGGTACTTAGGGTTTTGGCATCGGGGAGATTATATAGGCGAATAGGCGAGGCAGACGGGCGGCCAGGGGGCCCACACCCTGCCTAGGCGCGACCTAGGGTGGGCTCGCACATGGGGGTGTGTGGCCACCCTGTGGCTCCTCTTCGGTCGCCCTTCGGTCTCTGTGTTCGTCTCGGTGAAATATTGACTTCGGCTTTTGTCCCGTCCAATTCTGAGAATATTTCCTTACTAGATTTTCTAAAACCAAAAACAGCAGAAAACAGGCAACTGGCACTGTGGCATCTTGTTAATAGGTTAGTCCCATAAAATGTATAAAAATACCTCAAAGTGTAGACAAAGCATAGCAAAGTGGATACTAAACAAGCATGGAACATCGAAAATTCCAGATACGTTTACGACATATCAAGCATCCCCAAGCTTAACTCCTGCTCGTCCTCGAGTAGGCAAGTGATAAAAAGAATAATTTTTGAGGTGACATGCACCATCAAAATCAAGATCAAACTATTTTCAAGCATTGAAAGCTAGGATCAAAGTACTCTAAACATGAGCATGAAAGATGAAGTTCTAACAATAAGACAAAGCAACTATGCTGCAACATGAAAGGATACACACAAAGATTCATGAATAACAATGCATTGAAAGACGTTTGTTTGTTTCACATATAGAAAACATAGCATAGTGGCATTCAGCTTGTCCCTCATGGAGTAGCAAAACATAAATGCATAAGACACCTTCAAAGTTCATAAGAGTGACTAGATACAAATAGTTTAAGAGAAATCAATATCAACAATATGAATCAATCAATAATTTTTGGGACAATGCACATAGAACTAAGAATGGCAACTATGCTCTCTTAATTGGTGCCTAAGGATAGAAGGTGGAGACTCGATATAATAGTGGAAGAAAGGCCCTTCAAAGGGAAGCAGGGATTTCAAGTCTCATAAAGAGCTTCCAAAAATTATGATACTTGTTAGCTTTCATCTCTCATTGCCCCTATCATAAGCATCTTGAAGTGATTAAGGTTAAAGTGAACAAAATATGGAGTATATGCTTGACAAAGTATAAGTTGGCAATCTCATGTCCCTTGTGTACGAGGGCCGCTCCTCATGCTACTCAACTTTAGTTACCGGTAAGTTTTTGTGATAGTAAGTACATGTGTATCATAGAGAACCTCCAATAGGGTACCCCTTGCCCAATGATACAGGAGCTATCCCATATCAAAATGGCAGGGCAAGTAGACAATGAGCATCTCAGCAATCTTCTTATTTACCATGGGAAAATGGTGTTTTTTCTCTTCTTTCCTCTTTTCCTCTTTTTCCCGATCTCTTTTTTCTATCTCTCTCTCATTTTTATAAGAAGAAAGCTTCATATATTGCTCACTATGGTGATGCTACAAGTTTCCACCATGATTAGTCACGGCTTAAGCTAGCGGTCCAGGCGTTTATCTAACACATATACATAACTCCATGGACTTACAGGCTCCCCTTTTATTTCACATCGACGACATCCATAAACAAAAGAGCATGATATCAACTAGGTAGATATTTATAGGTGTTGAAAGCGTTCCCCGTGATAACACGGTTCCGCTAATCCCAACTTATAAGTGCAAGCGTGCCATCAAGTTTGTGAGAGCTTTAATCACTAATTTTCACATAACAAGTTTAATTTGGAAGATAGATAAAACAAGAATATACTTGGAATGGTGTAACACACAATGCAAAGGAATTTATACTGGACACTTTGGAATAACTTGGTTTCTTGGGAGTTGGATGCATGAGTAGAGCTTACTCAATACAAGTGGAGTCTAGCAAAAGACTGGGAGCGACCAACTAAAAGAGCAATAATGGCCATAATCATGCAGAGTGACAAAACATTACTAATCAAAGCATAAAGTGGTACCACAAGTCAAAAACTAAATGATCATAGAGGCTAAGGTGACTGGTTCATAGTCATAACATGGTGTGATCATCTTCCAAGTCAACCCAAACAAAGCATCAAAGGATAATACCAAAATACTATGCTTTTGTATGCTAAAACAACGCATGATTCTATCAAGGCACATTAAGCAATCCTAATTGTTTGGAACAAGTCATGCTACAACAATAATCACTAAGCATAAGGTCAAAACAACATCTAGCATGACATGATAAAGTCTAGGCCACAATCAAAGTAAGCTCCTTTTTGTACTACTAAAGCAAGAACTTTCTACTCCTTTCCAACACCAATCAACTTATTTGAAACAACATAGCGAAAGCGGGGGTCCAACTACTTTATTCAAGCAAACTAAGTAAACAAAAACCAAAAACGAAAACTAAGACGCTCCAAGAAAAACACAACAGTGCATGAAACAAAAAAAATGAAGTGTCTAGAAAGACCTGAATTTTTTATTGATGAAGAAGGGGATGCCTTGGGCATCCCCGAGCTTTGCCGCTTGTACCTCTTGAATATTTCTTGTGGTCACATGGGGTGGCATCCCCAAGCTTTATCTTTTGTCCATTCTTCATCTCATTACATCATTCTTTCCTTACACCTGAAATTTTTCCTTCATACAAAACTTCACACAATCTTCATTAGCAACATTAGTGCATTCAAAAGATAATAGACCTGGGTTTAGTTTTAGAACAGAAAAACTTTCATTAAAAACAAAATATACTATAGCAATTCCCTTAAAAAGCTCAATTTTCCCAAAGAGAACCCAAAAAGAAATCGATAGGAGACAAATGCAAATAATGGCAGAAATCTGTCAAAACAGACCAGCAGGTGAAAACCGATTTTTTCGAAGACTTTCTGTTGCTCAAATCAAAAAGTGTTGAACTAACAAAAGTTAGCTAACAACCTTTGGGATTTATTCAGAAAATTACAGCTCAAACCGACTTATAGAGAGTGTTCACGATTTTTTTTACAGTGAAGCACAAAAATCTGTTTTGGGACATCACTTCCCCAAATCTTACTTCCCTCTCATTAGAGGTTATTATTGGCACAAAAAATCAAATAAAAAGGATATTACAGAAGTAATAACTTCCAAGACTCAATAAAACTATTGGGTTAACCCCCATGAAGTACTTTTCTTTAATGCCTTTAAGTTAGGCAGAAGAATCAAGAATCAAGTGTTTTCAAATGAAGAAGTATTAACATCAAATTTTGCTTTAAAAGGAGGAGAAAAAGGTAACTTCTATCTCCTCATAGGGAAATGTTCAATAACTTTCTTGAATGAAAATTGATATTTAATGGTGCCTTCTTTCATATCAATGATGGCACCAACATTTCTAAGAAAAGGTCTTCCCAAGGTAATAGGACAAGAAGCATTGCATTCAACATCCAAAACATAGAAATCAACAGGGACATAGGAATTGTTAACCATAATAAGAACATCATTAACACTCCCTATGAGTTTCTTTTTAGCATTATCATCAAGTGGGACATCCAAATAGCAATCTTCCAAAGGTGTCAAATCAAGCATTTCATAAATCTTTCTAGGCATAATAGAGACACTAGAACCAAGGTCACATGAAGCTTTGAGATCAAACTCATTCACTTGCATATTAATGATGGGTTCCCAACTATCTTCTACTTTCCTAGGAATAGAAGCTTTGTGTTTCAATTTTTATTTCTTAATTTTAATGAGAGCATCTGTAATGTGTTTGGTGAAAGCCATATTCATACCACTAGCATTAGGACTTCTAGCAAGCTTTTGTAGGAACATAATCACTTCAGATATATTGCAACCATCAAGATCAAAATCAAACTTAGCATCACAGGTACTAGATTTATTGGGTTTAGGCATTGTTGTAGGAGGAATAGGGACTTTTTGTGGTTTGCTAGCATCCATATTGGTGGTGGTAATAGTACAAAAACTATTGTTTCTAGCAATTTCAGCTTCTCTTTCCCACTTAGCATGTAGTTTAGCTAACAGTCTAACATTTTCATGAATAGTAACTTGTATGGCATGAGTAGCAGCAAAGGTACTTTCCAAGGTTTCAGGTTTAGCGGCAATTTTATTAATCAAAGAGGACTATGCTTCAGACAAGGATGAAATATTTTTCTCAACATTCAAAAGCTTTTCCTCTATAGTCTTGTTGAAAGTAGTTTGTTTACTAATAAATTTTTTAAGCATGACTTCAAGTTCAGAGGGGGCACTTCTAGTATTGTTGTAGGAATTTCCATAAGTATTACCATTATTGGGAGGATAAGTCCTATAATTATTTTTACCAAAATTATTCCTATAGGCATTGTTGTTGAAATTGTTGTTTCTAATGAAGTTCACATCAACTTTCTCTTCTTGAGCAACCAAATAGGCTAAAGGAACATTATTTGGATCAATATGAGCTTTTCCATTAACAAGCATAGCGATGATAACATCAATTTTTATCACTCAAGGAGGAGGTTTCTTCAATAGAATTTACCTTCTTACCATATGGATCTCTCTCAGTGTGCCATTTAGAATAATTAACCATCACATTATCAAGGAGCTTTATTGCAGCACCCAAAGTAATGGTCATAAAGGTACCTCCAGCAGCAGAATCCAACAGATTTCTTGAAGAGAAGTTTAACCTTGCATAAAAAGTCTAGATAATCATCCAAGCAGTCAGTCCATGAGTGGGACAATTCTTTACCAAAGATTTCATTCTTTCCCAAGCTTGAGCAACATGTTCATTATCAAGTTGTTTAAATTTCATTATTTCACTTCTCATAGATATAATCTTAGCAGGAGGATAGTATTTTCCAATAAAATCATCTCTGCACTTAATCCAAGAATCAATATTATTTCTAGGCAAGGATAGCAACCATTCTTTAGCTTTTTCTCTCAAGGAGAAAGGACACAATTTGAGATTAATAATATCTCCATCTACATACTTATATTTTTGCATCTCAGAAAGTTCAACAAAGTTATTGAGGTGGGTAGTAGCATCATCAGAACTAGCACCAGAAAATTGCTCTTTCATCACAAGATTCAACAAAGCAGGTTTAATTTCATAAAAGGTAGCATCGGGAGAAGGTGGAGCAATAGGTGTACTGAGGAAATCATTGTTGTTTGTGCTAGTGAAGTCACACAACTTGGTGTTCTCAGCAGAATTCATTTTTGCAAAGGTGGAACAAGCCAACAGCAGCAGCAACTAGAGTAGGAACTAATTTTTTTGTGTTTTTTTATAAGAGAAAGCAAACCAAACAAAACTATTTTTTTGGAATTTTTGATAAAAATAAGAAAGCCAAACAAAGCAAAAGGAACTAAGCAAAAACAAAAATAAAAACAAAATAAAGAGAAAGGTTGTGAAGGACTCCCCTTGTGAAGCTGTCCTTAACTCCCCGGCAACGGCACTAGAAAACGTCTTGATGCGGCTCAGATCACGGTAGAGCTTCGTTGGGAAACCCCAAGAGGAAGGTATGATGAGTATAGCAATAAGTTTTCCCTCAGTATGAAAGCAAGGTTATCGAACCAGTAGGAGGAAGGAAACGACTCAAAGGTGTTGCTAACAACTTGGAAACCTGCACAACACAAACTCAAGACTTTGCCCCAACGAAAAGTGAGGTTGTTGATGGTGTTTAGAAGCTTCGTTGGGAGACCCCAAGAGGAAGGTATGATGAGCACAACATCAAGTTTTCCCTCAGTAAGAAACCAAGGTTATCGAACCAGTAGGAGGAAGGAAACGACTCAAAGGTGTTGCTAGCAACTTGGAAACCTGCACAACACAAACTCAAGACTTTGCCCCAACGAACATCGAGGTTGTCAATCTCACCGGTTTGCTGAAAACAAAGGATTAACTATATGGTGTGGAAGGTAATAGTGGTTTGCAGAAAGTAAACAATAACAATGAAAGATGTATCAATGGTAAAGATTGGACCGGGGTCCATAGTTCACTAGAGGTGTTCTCCTTAAGATAAACAAACATGTCATGATGGGTAAATAAATTACAACAACGCAATTGACAAAACTGAGCAAGGAATAACAATGCAATACTAGACATTCAAGATCCTATGAGATTCGATTGGGCAATACAACAAGATACATAGACCGCCATCCAACTGCATCTATGACTAGTAATCCACCTTCAGGTTATCATCCGAACCCCCTTCCAGTATTAATTTGCAAGCAACGGATAACTGCTTTAAGCAAAGCGTGTAAGGTAAACAATCCACTTGTTCCATGAACAAGAGACCGTTGTTTTCTCCCTAGTGGCAACAACACATCTACAACCTTAGAGATTTCTGTCACTTCCCTTAGATTAAATAGAGGCATGAACCCACTATCGAGCATAAATACCCCCTCTTGAAGTCACTAGCATCTACTCGACCAAGATAGCTACTAGAAACGGAGAGCATGCAAGATCACAAACAACACAGACATTATAGAATCAATAAGACAAAACCATTAATCAATCTAACATAGTAATCTTAATATCCATCGGATCCCCGCAAACACAACATGCATGATTACAAATAGATGATCTTGATCATGAATGGAGCTCACAAGATCTAAACATGGTAGCACAAAGGAGGAGATACAACCATCTAGCTACTACATGGATCCATAGTCCAAGGTGGAACTACTCACACTTCATACCGGAGACTGGCATGATGAAGAAGGAATCTGGGATGATCTCCCCTCCGGCAGGGGTCCAGGAAGAGCTTCAGATCACCCCCGATCTAGGGATGATGGTGGCGGCGGCTACAGACGGTTTCGTAGAATATTGATTGGGTACTTAGGGTTTCTGCATCGGGGGGTATTTATAGGCAAACAGGTGAGGCAGGAGGACAGCCAGGGCGGCCGCACCCCCAGGCGCGGGCTAGCCCTAGCCGCGCGGCCAGGGGTGTGGACCCCTGGTGTCTCTCCTCCGTCTCGTACTCTGGCTTCGTATTCCCCAAGGTAAAATATTGACTTTGGCTTTTGTCCGTCCAATTCCGAGAATATCGATTTTCTGCCTTTCTAGAACCAAAAATACAAGAAAATAGGCAACTGGCATTGTGGCATCTTGTTAATAGGTTAGTACCAAAAAACATATAAAAACACCTCAAAGTGTATACAAAGCAAAGCAAAGTAGATACTAAACAAGCATGGAACATAAAAAATTATAGATACATTTTCAACGTATCACTTGTCAATATCACCGGTTTGCTGAAAACAAAGGATTAAACATATGGTGTGGAAGGTAATGATTGCTTGCAGAATGTAAACAGTAATAGTTGAAGATGTATCAATGGTAAAAATTGGACCGGGGTCCACAGTTCACTGGAGGTGTTGTCCTTAAGATAAATAACATAACATGCTGGGTAAACAAATTATAGCAGGGAAATTGACAGGATAGAGCAAGGCATAACAATGCAATACTAGACATTCATGATCCTATGAGACTTGATTAGGCATTACAACAATATACATAGACCGCCATCCAACATCATCTATGACTAGTAATCCACCTTCAGGTTATCATCCGAACTCCCTCCAGTATTAAGTTGCAAGCAACAGATAACTGTTTTAAGCAATGTGTGTAAAGTAAACAATACAATTGTTCCATGAACAAGAAATTGTTATTTTATCCCTAGTAGCAACGACACATCTACAACCTTAGACATTTCTGTCACTTCCCCAGATTCAATAGATGCATGAACCCACTATCGAGCATAAATACTTCCTCTTGGAGTCATTAGCATCTACTTGGCCAAGGTAGCTACTAGAAACGGAGAGCATGGAAGACCTCAAACAACATAGACATGATAGAATCATTAATCAATCTGACATAGTAATCTCAATATCCATCGGATCCCCGCAAAAACAACATGCATGATTAAAAATAGATGATCTTGATCATGAACAGAGCTCACAATATCTAAACATGGTAGCACAAAGGAGGAGAAACAACCATATAGCTACTGTATGGACCCATAGTCCAATGTGGAACTACTCACGCATCATACCGGAGGTTGGCATGGTGATGAATAAGGCCTTCAGGATGATCTCTCCCCTCCGGTAGGATGCCGGGAAGAGCTTCAGATCCCCCAATCTAGGGACGATAGTGGCGGCGGCTACGGACTGTTTTATGGAGATCTGATTGGGTACTTAGGGTTTTGGTATCGGGGGGATTATATAGTCTAAGAGGCGAGGCAGGAGGGCGGCCAGGGGGCCCACACCCTGCCCTAGGCGCGGCCTTGGGTGGGCCCGTGCATGGGGGGTGGCCATCCAGTGGCTCCCCTCCGGTCGCCCTTTGGTCTATGTGTTCATCTTGGTGAAATATTGACTTTGGCTTTTGTCCCGTCCAATTTCGAGAATATTTTCTTACTAGCTTTTCTAAAACCAAAAATAGCAGAAAACAGGCAACTGGCACTGTGGCATCTTGTTAATAGGTTAGTCCTAGAAAATGTATAAAAATACCTCAAAGTGTAGACAAGCATAGCAATGTGGATACTAAACAAGCATGGAACATCAACAATTATAGATACGTTTACGACGTATCATGGTCCCATAAGGACTAATGTCTAAAGAAGCAATATGCTGTTATGCATAAGTAATGTAATGTGTTTTGTTAAGCTCCCAAAATGTATTCTTGATAGTCTAAATGAGTGTAGTATTGGTGTTGATTCCTATCTAGTGGTTCTGATAGAAATCCTAATGTTGGTTTAAGGATCTGGAAGAAATTATTATATAGTTATTGTTTGAAGTGGCAAAACGAATAACTTTTAAAGAAAAGGTTTCTTTAATAATCTTTAAATATTCTTTATGGTTAATAGAATGTGATCTATTTCAGTTATGTTTGCTCGGATAGTTTGGACTTGCTATACCTAATATCTTAATCGAAATAGGCCAAATTTAACTATAAAAATAGAATTAGTTTTTATATATGATAATTATGAGCTTTGGAACTAAAGTTAACTTTAAAACAATAAATAAACTTAATATGTAACTTATTTAAGTGAAGCACCATTTATATGATCTTATTAATCTGGTGGGGTCTGAAATCATGTTAAGTATGATTAAGAGTTAAGGATCATTCACCCATATCATAAGTGAATGATGCATAAGGTTAGCTTCAGGGTTGTTAGTTTAACTTTGATTTAAGGTTTTGGAAGAGTTATATAAATTCATAATTAGCACTTAATTTTCATGATGAATCCTTATATGGTTTTGGATTTTAGGATTTAGATTTAAGGATTCTTTTTAAGATAGTAATATTTTATGAAGACATATTATTATTTATTATTTAAGAAATGAATCTAAAGGATTTTCAAAGGAGGCATTTTTATTAAAATTAATTACTTTGAAATTTTGAAATTATATTAATATTTTTCTAGTAAGGTATATTTACTTAAAATGTTAAAATGTATTTTATTTATTTTTTAAGTATTATCTTTTTATAAAATTCCTCGAAGCATTAAATGTCCTCAAATATTTATTTTAAGTTTACTTTGTAGAAAAATTAAGTTAGTATTTTAACAAAATTAGTAGATTTTTATGCAAAAATAGTTTTTATTTATTTTTAAAACTTTTCATTATTTTATTAAATTTCAATTAGGATTTTAGTAACTGTAATATTTAGTTTTATTTTATTTGACTTAAACAAGTAATATTATATTTTTCTTAGGTAGAAATTATTTTTGTGATCATTTTGATATATTATACATATTTCTAGGATGAAATAAGATGAGGGGCATTTTGGTAATTTGATAATTGTTTTGTAGTTTTCACAAATTTGTTAAAAAAATGAGCCTGGCCCATGGGCCGGCCCAACCCTGGCTCAGCCCAGCCCAACCGGTCAGGTTCAACCACCCCTAGCGGTCCACTGGGTCGGTCAATCCGGCCTAGGCTCCTTCATGCTCTCTTTCCCGTTGCTCCATATCCTTCCTCCCGCGACACCGCGGTGCTACCGCTGTCGCCACCTGTCTCTTGTGTACTCCAGCTCTCTCGACCGCTGATGATCTAGATAAAAGATGCGGCCTTATTTTTCCTACACTCCTGTCAAGTTCGATTTGGAAATCGAGCTCGTATTCAATCGCCCCCTTTCGTCAACCGGTGCTAGGGTTCGGCGAGGTGCCGCCGCCGCTCACTGGGTTTACTCTAGTGCCTGCTCTCTCGGTGTGGTCGTTATCCTAGGGCAGGTGCAGGATGCTGTGCCCCTCATGGGTGCTCCTTGTGCCGCCCTAGTGATGTAATTCGATGCAGTGCGTTGTGGTGGCGCTCTTTGTGCTGTCGTGCCGCAGGTGGTCTTGGTGATGGTGTACGATGAAGCCTTCCCTATGGTGTGCCACCTCAATCACGCGGGCTCTGCCTCGCCACGCCGTTGTGGTTGTGACATGGGCGTCAGGTACACGCGACGATCCTTGATTCTCCCCTCTCCTATGTGACCAGCCTTTGTGCTGATGACCTGTGCCATGTATAGAAATTAAGGTGATGGTTTTGTGGTGGTGAGCTTGATTTACTAGCAGTGTTCTTTTATAGGTTAATAATTTGTTCAATGTGAAGAACATTTGATATCTCTAGTAGGGTATTCCTTGGTAGTGTTATTGGCTTAGTCTTGGATTAGAAGAAGTGGGGTTATTGGTGTTTGATGGTTTTGGTCTGTGCTTCATTGGATCATGTACTCAATGTTGCCTGCTACTTGATATAGTATTCATGGTAGTGTAAATAAGGATACCTTACTTAACATGATCTTCCATGTGATTAGCTGGGATAGCAAATTATCCAATTTTTGGATATCCATGTATAGAGTTTTTGGGAAGAATTGTCTCTAGCTAATAATATAAAGTTTAAGGTCTTGTCTTGGGCAGATATAGGTGCTTATAATGATTTCTTCTTCTTTGGTTATGTTAATGTGATGATTCACTGATCAATCATGATACAAACACTTATTGAGTGGTTCTGTTCAGAAGATGGATGATTCCTATTTACTGCTTTTAGGAAGATGATTTATACTCCAATCTGGAATTGGTGATAGCTATGGTTTTGAATAAGCTGATGATGATCAGGTCATGCATAGGCATGATCTTGGATAGGTATGAATTGGAATATGCAAAGTAGATTCTGTTTATCTAATTAATGGCTTGGTATTTAGATAAATGATTTCTATATCACTAAAGCAGGAAAATGATTTAAATAAACCCTATGCTTATTTGCATAGAATCCCATGGGCTGATTATTGGTTAAATTATGTTATTGACCACAATGGCATGTGCCTATCGTTGCACTGATTTATTTATATGTTGTGAGCTTGTCCTCATGGCAGTAATGGTGTCCTTATGGCTGCTTCTATGGTGGTTGCCATTGTGGTGCCTCCCTTGAGAGTGTGCACAATGGTAGTCCACATATAGAATGAATTGCTGCTTGATTAGATAAGTGGTAAAAATATAAGTATAATTCTTATTTTGGGACCCCTTCCTATGCAAGAAATTCTATAATTATGATTCCTAGCTAGATAGTTAGGAAGATGATTTGCATTCGGATATATTATCTATTAAGAACAGATATTGCTTGTGACCTTAGCTGTCCAATGATGCAAAGACTAAGGCATGGGTGGATAATAAGAACAATTATTGTTTGTCTTAACAAGATCTACTCTATGATGATTTTGCATATCATTTTTATGTAGTACTGAGAGTATTCTCTCTTTTAGAAACACTACTTGTGTGAGTATGGATTGCTTTGATAAGAACAGGTGCTATTTACTCACTGTTGTTATTGATAAGATGAGTTCACTACTGTGTGTGCTGGAGTTAAGCCATCTGCTACTGGTACTTCTTGACTCCTCCTCCTTTGCAACTATGTTCACCAATCCCTCCTTTGGTGATCTTGTTGCTTGATCCGCTCCTCCCAGCTCCTAGCTTAGCCTTAGTTTGCTCCTAGATGGCTTGTCTAAGCAACCAGGTTGCTAGTGATGTGGTGGTTTGGTACATGTGTTCTTGAGAGAGACTATTAAGAACAAGTGATGATTTCTGATAGTGTTCTTGGCTAGTAGAGGAAATATTATTCTGAGGTTTGTGTGGAAAAGATATGGTAGCAACCCTTGCTACGGCTTGTATTCCTTTTCTATAGCTGGTACCTTCTACCTTCCCAGTGTGTGAGCTGCTGTCAAGTGGGACGTGTGGTTTCAAGTTTCTATAACTGTAGATTTTCTGCTTGAGGATAAGATCAAATGAAAACTTGATATTTATGGATTAGTTATCTTTTGACCTTTACTGCCGTGGTGAAACTTGCCCCTCCCAAAGCCTGTGATGGTGTTATGAGGCTCTTTCAACAAAAGAACAGATTCTTACACTTGGTATTTCTTTTAAACACTAAATGATGAGATCAAGCATATCATAAGTATGCTAAATCTGAGAGTAAACTAATACACTAACCAATTCTTTTATCCTTTTATCTTTGTTTTTTCTTTTGTTTTACTTTGCAGATATCAAGATCAGTAAGGAAAGCTCCAAATTAGATATAGGGTTTAGTTTAGGGTATAAACTCTATAATCTTTATTTCAGTAGTAAAAACACTGTAATATTGTTTATGTGATGAAAATAGTTCTTTATTCATTCTTGTATAATATTTATTTATTGTAATATCTATTTACATTACTTTCTAATTTAATTGTACTTCAATTCCATTATGTAATGTCTATTCTTTTGTAATTTATTTATTCATCTGTAAAGACCATGTAATATGTCTTTCCTTGCAATGAAGAATTCTTGTATTTATTTCATTAATGTAATCTCCTATTTCCATTATCCTTTTCTATTTATTTATTTGATATCAATTCACTTTTATTCTATTATTGTTAAGTTTGTTTATTCTTTTTATTGCATCAACAATGTAACATTGTATTATTTAATAAAGTATTCTATTATTCTTTTATTTATAATTTCAATCTATTAAATGTTTATACTTACTTATAAATAAGAATTTATTGTAATTCATTTATTTAAGTTCTGTTTCATTATTGAAGACTTGTAAATATTATATCTTATTCATTAATAGGAGTTTAACTCTTATTTCTTATTTCAATTAAATTTCCATTTATTATTTCATTTCAAATTCTTTTAGTATTCAAATTTATCAATTGATTATTCAAATTTGAATTGTCTTCCCCTTAAACACAAAAATATAGTAGAGGTAATGTCAAAATTCATAAAACTTGCGTTGACGATTCCAT
The DNA here is from genome assembly GCA_916181665.1 of Avena sativa. NCBI lineage: Eukaryota > Viridiplantae > Streptophyta > Magnoliopsida > Poales > Poaceae > Avena > Avena sativa. The sequence goes on from OV702296.1 coordinate 230,342,527, forward strand.
CAGTATAGAGAGATCTCGATCCCTCAATATCTCTTTTAGTTTTGCGCAAAAATTCCCTGGATTTTCTTATGCATGAATGCAATGTACAAACATGTGTCCTGTCTATTTTGAAGTACTAATCCTGGGATGTTATATTCAACCTCCAGGAAGGAGGCCTTCTGGGAGATCTGCACCAGACTTCACCATCTCCTTCTGACCAAGTGGTTTGTCCCCGGTTGGATCAAGATGGCCGACGGCGAGAGCTCAGCGGCGGTGGAGGGAGACAAGGACCTGATTGCTTTTATAGAATTTTCTTTAGGATCCTGCTTGCTTATTCACGGGATTTTTCTTGCAATTACCTTCTTGTGAGGGGCCTGCATGTATTTCGTACCCACTGACAGTGTTTTAATGGCAGCTTTAGGTTCCTTCGTGACTTCTCTGTTAAAAAACTCGTTGCAACTGGACGACACACACATGCACGTCCATAGGTAGACACAATATGTACATGCTCAATCGTACAGCTGACAAACAACCAGAGAGTACTTAGTCTGATTGTTGATCATCAGTGCCTAAATTTGGAGGCTCCACTCATCGCGGTTTGAGTTTACGATGTCCCTCAAAGCCGTGGCTAGATATGCTCTTAGGAACGGTTTGGATGTACGTGAACCGTGTCTACGATATGCACTCTGCCACATGTACTCTCTGATCCACCCCTAGGCCACATGTCGCACACCACTTTGTTTCAACGCTAGTGCCAACCTCTATTTCTTCTACCCCGCAGCAAAACCTTAGAGCCCACCGCGAGCTCGCACTGCCCCTAGCAACCATGCCCCACACGCTCCAATAGATCGCCTGGGCCAAACCCTAGCGCCACTTCCGCTCAAGTCCTCGTGCCAGCGCAATGGCCAATAGAGAACCCTCGCCCGCTGTTGTTCCAACTCCTTGTGCAGGCGCTCGCGGAACGACCGAGAGGCGGGTTCTTCCTCAGGGCTGTACCGCAACACCGGCTTCTTCCACGTCGACCCGGTTGCGTCGCCGTCGAAGTCGAAGAAGCGGAAGTGTGACCCAATCAATGACTACGCATCGCATCTCCTCGAGGCGCCCCGTGACACTGACTTCTTCTATGTCGACCCACTCACGTCATCGTTGAAGTCGAAGAAGCAGGAGCGCCACCCAATTGACGACTACACGTCGCACCTCCTCAAGGCGCACCGCGACACCAACTTCTTCCGCGTCGACCCTGTCGCGCCGTCATCAGAGTCAAAGAAACGGGAGCGCCACCCATTCGACGACTACATGCCACACCTACTTGGGGCCGCCTATGTGCCGGCACCGCCCGATATCAAGATGTTTGATGGGTGGCACTTGAACCAGATCCGGGTTCCCGTGTCCCCACTGCAGAAGGGCGAGGAGCGCCTGTGGTCCATCCTCTGCCACCGCGACCTCCTCCCACCGGATCTGCTCACGCTCCCCCGGTATCACACTTACTCGCCATGTCTGGACAAGGTGTTCGATCTTGGAGAACATGCTTTGCCAACGCTCCTTATTTGCAAAGGAGTCGCAGACATCGTGGTTGAGGGAGTCGATTAGACCGCCCGGTTCCCATGATGAAGACATGGCCAAGTGCGGCGATGACATGTACCAGTGCCTCCCGGAGGAGCGCGTGTGGGGATTATCTATCTCGGCAGGAGGCCGCCGTCTGCTGAAGCATCGCATGAGGGAGAAGCGCCGTTGGGAGCAACGCCGATAGGTGGATAGCCAGCTAGAGCAGCACCGTCGGTCATTTTCATCGACTCCGATTAGGCCGGAGCTCCCATGAACTAGATCTAGTGTTCCAGTTTTAGTTTTACTTGTTCTAAGTTAGTAAATCATGTCGAATGTTTGTTTGAACTATGTCTGTAGTGTAAATTTGGTAGTTTCATCCCCTTTCATATTGTATTTGCCTTATAGTATCGTTGACCTATATGAGTTTCTGTGACCCGTATTTTTTGTTGGCCCCACCCACGTGCCCTTTTTTCCAGTATCCCGAGTACACCGCGGACATGTACCATTCACCTAAATTTCTAGTACACTATTAAATTTGTGAAATTTTCGGAATCTAGAATGATACAAAATACTCAAAATTTCAACCTTTTCACATTGGTTCCCCTGATTTCAAACAAAGTTCCACCCTTTTTTTTCCACACCAATTCCTGGGTGGAGCGCCTAGATCCTCTGACCCGTTCTCGAGCTGACATGGAGACGATGAGTTGACGGCATGGTGCCTCGATCCCTCACTCACCTCGAAGGAGCTCGATTTCCACATGGTGGAGCCAGGTGAGGTGCCATCGCCAGAGTTGCGAGCGGCGCTGGAAAGCGCAATTACTCAGCCGCAGATGGCCACGCTGATCCACCCCCTGATCGTCCACGTGACGGGATTCACCGATTACCGGCGACGGGCTCCGGGCTCGGGTGGCGCGGGAGATGGGGGGCCCTCTCCTGGAAACCAGACGACGCGACGATACTCTTACAACCGTGGGGCGCCGGACTCCCTCCCTCCGGGCGGCGCTAATGGCGGCACGGGCGGTGGTTCGAGCGCCGGAGGCTCTCGGCAGCGTGGGGGCGGAGACGGTGGGCCCCGCCACTACCGCCACTCGACTGTGCTGCCCCATGTGGCTGGTCATGCTACAGTTGGCCGGGCTGCACTGAGCCCGGTCGCCGCTGACATCGGGTCTGGCATGGCGGTCGGGCTGGCCGCGTCGCGACAGGATGGGGGCACTCCTGTCCCTGGCTGCTTTTGACCAGAGCTCGGAAGAGGAAGAAACTAAAGCTACAACGCAGGAGGGCAAAGCGAAAGGAGAAGGCAAAGCTGGCAAAAGCGGCTGCGGTGGCTATAGCTGCGCGCCAAGCAACGAGCGGTCGCCACTCCCCTGCTGACGAATGCTGCCTCGGCAGACTGTTCGAGCTTGGTGCCCCTGACCCTGGCTGTTCTGCTCGAGGGAGATGGCGACGAAATGTCTTTGACCTAGTCCGCGACAACGGGTAGGAAGGTGGAGCCGGAATGGGTCGAGGATGTCACCCTAGACCAACCTGTGTCACCACGTTCGGGACCCAGTCCGTGCCGCCCGGCCAGCTGCCTGGCACCATCGATCACCAGCGCTGCATCCCAGGGGGATGGCTGGCCCAATGATACGACCTCGCAGTCTCCTACCGATGTGGTGGCCCATGGACCCGATGAGGCGACGAGGGTCACGACCTTGGCGCTGTTTGTCGATGGATCGGGCAAGGGACCATCTGGTGATGCTGCTCCCCTAGCGCAAAAGGATGTGGGCGCCTCGCAACCTCCTGAGGAGCTGGGTATGCCGCGCTGGCTGTTCGACGTGGACAGGCAAGGTGGACAGGTTGTGGTGGCTCCCATGCTAAGCCCAACCCCACCTGCGTCTACCCCAGTTCGTTCAGCCGGGCCCCTGGCCTCACCCCCTATCCACTGCAGGAGGCTGGCGTCTTCCGGAGTGGCTGGCGTGGACACCCCGCCACCAGCTCGACCCCGCACTCTCGGGGAATTCCGCGCTGCTGCCAAGCTATGCTCGGATGCCTTGCTGCTCGCACCACCTGTGCAGCGCCGTCTGATGGCGTTGAACTTCCAGCCGCGCAGGAGCTCTAGGATCGCCAGACAGCCGGGGGGCTGAACTCCGAGCAGAAGGCGATCCGCAACCTCATGAAGAAACTTGGGCTCATCGCGCAGGACAAAGCACCAACCGACGTGGCCTTGGAGGCCTTCCACCGGATGTTCGAGACCCCTCTCACGGACGAGATGATTGAGGCGATTGGTGAGCTCTATGGATGGACCCTCTCGGCGATCAGAGGATGCGTATGCCCCAGCCGGGGGTGGTGCCGGGTGGCCACTTGGTGGCAGTTTGACCTTTCAGGTCATTCTCGGGTGTTACATCCTTCTAGATGTTGTACGATCCTATGATTTTTTTGTCCAACGTGCGTGGTCTGAATGATCATGCTCGATGGACGGGTGTGAGGAGTGTCATCGCTACGACGAATGCTTCTATTGCATGTTTATAATGGAACTTGTTGTTGTATCACCTTCTATTGTAATGGAAACCCTAGGCATGGACTTTGACGCTTACTTCTGCTTGCCGGCGACCGATACTAGGGGTGGTATTATAATGGCTTGGAAGAGTAGGGTGGTGCAACTAGATAGCGCGCACGTGGATGTTAACATCTTAACTGCTAGGGTTGTCACTAGGAAGGGACCATCGTGGTGTCTTACATGTGTCTATGACCTCCCAAGTTGAGGCTGATAAGATCACCTTCCTCGCGGAGCTCCGTGAGATCAGGAGGCTTCGCCCTGAACCATGAGTGCTCTGTGGGGATTTCAACATGACCTACCGGGACGAGGACAAGAATAACGCCAACCTCAACCGCCGCATGATGGGTCGCTTCAGGAGATTCCTGAACGACTGTGTTCTTAAGGAGATCTATCTCCACGGCAGGAGGTTCACTTGGTCCAACGAGAGGGTGACCCCCACCCTGGTCAGGCTTGACCGGGTTTTCTGCTCGTTGGATTGGGAAGAGTTGTATGAACGCTGATCCTTGCGCTGTATCTCTATGGTCATCTTTGACCACTTTCCCTTGCTCCTGGACTACACCTCGGTGGATGCGGGGAGGGGACAGTTCCAGTTTGAGCATTTATGGATGAAGCTGGATGGTTTTGAGGAGACAGTGGCCTTGTCCTGGGCGACCATTGACGGTGATCCCGACCCATTCCGGAGGCTGGTCGCTAAGTTGAAGCGCACCGCCCGTCAACTGATGAGCTGGGCGGACCGGAAGGTCGGGTCAGTTAAACAGCAGCTGATGACAAAGCGTATGGTTGTGTATCGCCTGGACGTTGCCATGGAACCCAGACAGTTGTCTCCGATGGAGTGGGCCCTACAGGCCATGCTAAAGCGTACCTATCTGGGGCTCGCTTCCCTCAAGCGCACGATGGCGCGGCAGCGGGCCAAGATCAGGTGGTTGGGGGAAGGGGACACTAACACGACCTTCTTCCACCAGCACGCCTCCTACCGTCTGCAAAAGAACGTCATCCGTAGCCTGCAGGTGCATGGTGCTATCTTGGCTGAGCATGCTGACATGGCGGAGGCATCCTTTAACCATTTCCAAGGATTGCTGGGCATAGAGGTGCCACGCCAATTCTCGCTGGACTTGGACTTCCTGTGCTCAGCCTCGGAAGACCTGTCGGACTTGGACGCCCCCTTTTCGAAGGAGGAAGTCTGGGAGGTGATCAAACGGCTGCCCCGTGGGAAGGCGCCTGGGCCGGATGGCTTTACGGCAGAGTTCCTGCAGAGCTGTTGGGGGTGTGGTCAAGGTAGACTTCATGGCTGCCTTCGCCAAGCTGTTCTCCATGAATGGGCGCGGGTTCCAGGGCCTGAACCAGGCTCTGGTCATTCTGCTGCCCAAAAACAACGACGCGGCCGGCCTCGGAGACTACAGACCCATTAGCCTTATCCACATCTTTGCCAAACTAGCGGCGAAGGTGTTGGCTTCAAGGTTGGCCCCGAGACTAGGGAGGCTGGTGGACCTGAACCAATGCGCCTTCATAAATACACGTTGCATACATGATAACTTCATGCTGGTTCAGCAGATGGCGCGCCTGCTTCATAGGCTGAAGGAACCACGGGTAATGCTGAAGCTCGATATAGCTAAAACATTCGACTTCATGTCCTAGGCGCTGCTTTTCCAGGTGCTTCGGAAGGTTGGGATGGACCCCAAATTCCGTTAGTTGCTTGTTATCCTCCTCTCGACGGCTAGCTCCAGGGTGATGCTCAATGGCGAGCCAGGCCCCCAGATCTGGCATAGACGGGGCCTGAGACAGGGCGACCCCCTATTGCCGATGCTGTTCGTGCTGTTCATCAACACGTTGAACAAGGTGATGGTTCGAGCCATGGAGTTCAGGATCCTGAGGCGTGTGGCTTCTCGCGAGTTGGTAACGGTGGTATCCCTCTATGCGGATGATGTCGTGATCTTCTGCCACCCGGACGTTCAGGAGCTGCACACGATGCGTGCGCTACTGGCCCTCTTTGGGAAGGCATTAGGGCTGCACACCAACTTCGCCAAATGCTCGGTGTCACCGATCGCTTGTTCGGACGAGGTAGCCACTCTTGCGGTGACCGAGATGGGCTGCCAGCTGGCGCCATTCCCGCTGAGATACCTGGGGATCCCTCTGTCCGTGCGTCGGATTTCCGCGGCTGCGCTTCAGCCCCTGGTGGACATTATCGCCAACAGATTGCCAACCTGGAAAGCTGCCATGATGGCGAAAGCAGGACGCCTGGCGCTAGTCAAGTCAGTCCTCATGGCGACCCCCCTCCACCAGATTATCGTGCTCGGCCTTAATAAGCAGACGCTCAAACAGATCTAGAAGATAGCGCGGAGCTTTCTCTGGGCAGGGAGAGCGGAGGCCAATGGTGGCCATTGTCACGTTAACTGGGAGAAGGTCTCGCGACCGAAGTGCTATGGTGGGTTGGGGGTCCCCGACCTAGCCCGCACGGTGATCAGCCTCCATGTGCGCTAGATCTGGAGGATGCATACTGATCTGGGAGACCTTGGCGTGGCCTTGACATTCACTTCTCTCGGGCGGAACTTCAGGTGGTTGACGCCTCTACCTTGATGGATGTTGGGGATGGGGCGACAACGAGGTTCTGGCTTGACCGCTGGCTCGATGGGAGGACCATCCAGGAGCTAGCACCTGAACTTTTCGCGCTGATCCCCAAACACGCTAGAAAGCGCCGGACTGTGAGAGAGGCGCTTTTGGAGTGCCGTTGGATTGCTGATATCCAGGGAGCACTTAGCTCGCTGGCCTTATGGCAGTATGTGCAACTCTGGATCCGGGTGGGAGATTTTGGGCCGACTGCTGAGCCGGATACACTACTCTAGAGGTGGACACCGGATGCTCAGTACTCGGCCAAATCTTGCTACGAGTTCATGTTCCAGGGATCGATTGCTTTGAGATCTTGGCAGCTTATCTGGAGGACCTGGGCACCACCCAGAGTTAAGTTCTTCATATGGCTGGCCTGCCAAGATCGATCCTGGACAGCTGATCGCCTGGCGAGGAGGGGTTTGGCTCACCCTCCACGCTGCCCGTTGTGTGACCAATCGGCTGAGTGCATGACTCACCTCATGGTGGGTTGCCCATTCTCCAAGGCCTATCCTGGGTGAGATCCACGGCCACACCACCGCATAGGGAGGGCAACTTTGTGGACCGGTGGCTGCGGACTTCATCCTCCACCCCTCGTGCCTTGCGTAAGGGGACTTCCTCGCTCGTCATGCTGACGGCTTAGTGGATGTGGAAGCAGCACAATGCGGCCGTCTTCGACAATGTGTCGCCTAGCATGCGCAACCTTCTCAATACGATTCGATCTGAAGCTCGCTCTTGGGCTATAGCAGGAGCACTTGGCCTGAGTGCCCTGATCCCGACGGTCTCGTAGTGCTAGTGGGTTGAGTTGTATGAGGTGACAGCTCGTTGCTGTGACTCTTTTTCAATTAATGAATTGAAACGCAATTTTTTCCCGTTTTAACAAAAAAAACAAGCAATATCAATTACACTGGTTTCATTTTGTTTCGCATGTTTCACCACGAGTAAAATCACTATCAGTGTGCTCATGATTCGTTACCATCTGGACGGCACACGTGCGGATAAGCTGCATATGGACAACACACGCGCGGACAAGTAGGTACGTACTCCCTCTGTTTCAAATTACTCCGCGCGCACGCTTACCTAGGTGGCTTAGTATTCTCTCATTTTTTATCAAAAAATTCATAGGATTTTTGGTATAGGTAGTACACATTTCATACTATCTATTTCAAAAATTTCAGAATTTTTTTGAATGAAAAATGAAGGAGTACTAGCCCACCTACATAAGCGCGCCGGCGGAGTAATTTGAAACAGAGGGAGTATATCGTATGTGTTTTTTTCGAAAAGGGAAAACGCCCCTGCATCCTCTGCATCTCCATATAGCCGTACGTATGGGATTTGACTGGTCAGAGCAGAGAGTGGTCGAGTGCAGATCGACCATTCATTCCCGTGAAGTCGACGAGCAACTTGACCTCAACCTTGTCGTTGTCGCTTCTGTACCGCTGGACCTGGGAGGCGGTCCGCCGTTGAAGACGAGTGTATCACACCATGCCGGATGAAATGTTAGGGCATCTCCATAGAGTCTATGCAAACGGTCGTGTCGTAATTAATCAGTGTGGACGCTTACGCGGTGCCTCAGCGATGTGATCCATTTAGACCAATTAGGTCGGACCGATCTATTTGTAACTCAGATTTAATATATAGATGGGTCTTTGGATAGACGCGGATACATACTCACTCGGATGCAAACACACAATAGGTTTTTTTTTTGTTGGCCTATCCGTTTTTGCCTGTTTAAATCAGGCTGTTGTGCGTGGCTGATGAAACAGGCCGGACTATGACCTAAATATCCAAATAATATATCAATTTAATATAATATATGTTCCTATATTTTTTTATAATTTTTTTTAAATTTAGTAATGTTTAACTTAATCAAAAGTTAGATGTACACTTAATTGCGGAAAGGAGGAAGTAGTAGTAGATGAGTAACAAATCACAATATTTTATTTCCATGCACACGACACGTAGTAGCAGATACGCGAGTAAGAGTTCAACTCGTTGCAACTGGTCGACACGCGCGCGCACACACACATGCGCGCGGACACGTAGACGTAGACACAAATAATGTGTGTACTTGATCGTACGGCTGACGAACAACCAGGGATAGGCTGATTGCTGATGATCATCAGTCATCAGAGCCTAAAGTGGTCGAGTGTAGCGTGACCATTCTTCGCCCTGAAGCTGACGAGCAGCTCCTCCACGGTGGCGCTCTTGTACACCGGCGGCGTCCCGTCGGGGAAGACGATCGGGGCGCACACCTTGGTGGCGGCGGCCGCGCCGTAGGTCTGGAAGAAGCATGCCACCGACGCCCGTGGGCCCTCCTTCTTGGACACCACGCGGTGCTGCACGCTCTTGAACCTGTCGTTGGAGATGAGCTGCAGGAAGTCGCCGATGTTCACCACCAGGGCGCCGGGCACGGCGTGCACGTCCGCCCACCTCCCTTCCTTCTCCTCCCCTTCCTTCTCCTCCTGGACGAGAACCTGCAGGGCGCCGGAGCCCACGGCGTCCTGGAGGAGCACCGTGAGGAAGCTGTAGTCGGAGTGCGTGGTGGCGCCCATGGTGAGGTGCGGCTCCGGGCACGCCGGGTAGTAGTGCGCCCCCACGAGGATCCAGTCCAGGCAGCCGGCCTCCTCCTCCAGGTACCCGCTCCGCACGCCCAGGGCCTCCGACAGCAGCTCCAGCAGCGTGCTGCCCAGCCGCCTCACCTGCCGGGTGTACTCCGACGCGACGCCTCGCAGCGCGGCCGGGATCTCCTCGGGGGACGGCTCCGTCGGCGCCATCTCCAGGTACACCGTGTCGCGCCACTTGGCCGCCGACGCGCGGAACAGGTCCTGGTTGCAGTGGTACCGCACGCTCCGACCGTGGTCCCTCGTGTAGTAGGCGCGCTTCACCTCCACGGGCTCCTCGTTGAAGCGCCGCACCGCAGCCAGCATGCCCGACATGGACGCCTCAGGCACGCCGTGGTTCAGCACCTGGAAGAAGCCGAACTTGTTCGCGGCCGCCAGCACCTCGCCGACCACCTCGGCTCGGCGGGACGGGTCTGCCGTCGTCACGCCGGCCAGGTCGATGACGGGGATGGTGAAGCTGCTGCCGCCGCCGGGCGAATCGTGGGCGACGGGCTTGGGGAGGTTCTGCGGTGGGTGGTGGAAGAATGAGGGTAAAGTGGTGACACCGGCGTCGATGAGGCCTTTCACGCCGGCGTTGGTGTCGTCGAAGGCCTGCAGGTCACGGAGGCGGCTGGAGGACATCATAGGAGCGAGCGACATGGCGCAGTGCTGTGCTGCTACTACTGTCTTTAGTGCGGTGCAGTGTGATGTGCAGCTAAGGCGTTAGTGCGTTCTGAAGACGAGCGATCGACCGATCTGTAGATATAGGCCGACCGATGTTCTTCTTTTTATTAGTACTATATCTGCTGACCAGACTTCCTTTTTCAAGAATAAAACACCGTCGTGTTAGGGTGTTGGGTAGATAGAAAAACACATTTTTGGTCTGGCAAACCAACCAACCACGGCTGCACGGAACGTGCTGCCCACATTAGGTACACACGTGCATGCATCTGGATCTACTGGCGACCACGGCATGGGCTGTGCTGCCTTTAGGTGCATATATATGCAGACATTTGTATCTATTAGCAGCAACGGCATGGAACTGTCAACCTCTCGCTCTCTAGGCAAACCTCAAGCACTTGCCTCACTTAAAACAAAATCATTATATTGTTCTAAAATTTAAAAATATTTTCACCTGTAGATGACTCATCCGTGTATCCAGAATTCTAGATTCCGAGTTTCATGAAAACTAACTGCATTCCCAAGCATTTCATTTACGGTTAGGAAAAATGTTTTTTAATTAGCTTCTTATTTTTTTCATGAAAGCGCAGATAATTAACTTTCAGAAAAAAACTTGATGGAGCATGACTTAGGGTCAATCAATCTATTGAAGGAACACAGAAAAGTATTCGTTGTGCGTGTCTAGGGTTAGGGTTTTGGTGACTTACGGGCGATCGTGTGCCGCCATCCATCCCGTGCACAGGAGCACCACGAGTATCCAGGCGAACTCGTTGTCGTTCAAACGGGGAGGGTCCGGTGATGGGACGCGGCGTGTGGCCATGCTCTCCGCGGGAACTAGAGAGAAAGATCGGGAAGATGAGAGGAAGAGACGCAAAACAGTTGTGCGAGTGAGAAGCTGTTAGGCCCGACGCCTTAAATTGTCGGAGCTCTAAGCGGGAAGCAGCGAGAAAGGGAGAAAAAGAGCAGTCTCACATGTCAATGCCAACACGTGAACTGTCATTCTGCACGATGAAATACATCACATACCTTGCCTCGGCTGCTGTCACTCGAGAAAAATGACCTGCGGCGCGAGCACCGTTAATTTGGGGGAGATACAATGGTTGTGCGGTTGTTGGGGGGCACACCTACAACGTTTGTCTGGCACCCTCGCATGCTCCGATAGGATGGGGTGTGGTTTGGGGCTGCCGGATACCAAATTGGGTCGGGTCGGATGAAAACGGGTGCTGGGTGGATTCGTTGAGTGGGATTTTCATGTCCGACGGCCCGTATCCCCTTTGGGGGCTATCCGGGGACCACTGGAGATGCTCTAAAGCCCATCCAAGCCTCATCAGAAACTTGTGGTTCTGAGCAACTAGCTGCTTCATATGTGAACCTCCACGACGACATGGACAAAGTTGTTGTGGCACTGACGTCGTCTATCCTCCTCCCGCCATGCTCACAGTGGCATTGCGGCGCTGCAGTACAGGTGTAGGTGTTGCGCAAACTCCTGATCGTGCCATTTTACAGTCCCTGCCATATCCCTTTGATGTCCTACCTCCGGCGAGCGTCCCCCCGTCCTGGCATTCGGGGACGCCGCTGGAATAAGACATGTTCGTCGCGTGCTTTGCCCATAGCCTTCATCATCATCACAAGGAAGGTCATGATGATCCTATTATTAATCAAGTATATGAACATATTCTAAGTCTTCATATTTGACTCCTATGATTGGCTATTTATTGATGAGTCAAGGTATTATTGTAGCTGCATTGTCGAACTGAATCATGTCTCTGTGCTAATTGCTACCAAAGTACCAATAGGCAAATTTGTATCAATGGTTTTTATTTGTATCAATAGTGTTCCATCGGTTCCTTGAACAAGTCCAAAAGTGCCTATGAAAAGTTATATGGTTGGCAATGGTTCATACAATTCCTGGATAATAAGGGTGGGGCGTATCAGAATGATAGAGCTCTCTGCTTTCAAGAGCTTGATTTCATGGCCTATTGTTCAATACATTGAATGTTGTACGTTTTCAATAAATTCATATCAATACTATTTCAATCATTGGATATATTTTGGGCTGGTTGTGGCTGGATGTGCTACTGCAGAAAAAGCTGCTTTTCTAAGGACGTGTTTGGTTCAAAAGCGGTAATGGTAATGTAAATGGAATCAGATACCTGGGGTATCACGGGTGGAATGGACAAACTCTATTTTTGTTTGGTTCGCTAATGTAAAGTAAATAGATTCCTTACCACTGTTTGGTTGTGCAGCTGGTAACAGTTATACATCGGTCTCAATTAACCACAAAATAAGGCCAGCTTTAAAGCTGATAGTTTTTCCAGAAAGACAACACATTTAAACTGTGTAACTAAACTAGAACATGCTATATATACTGATTCAATACCTCTTAACATTGAAGCATCAAATTTTAAGAAATGACCACAAATTAAAAAAAATTGGCACTGGATAATAATAAGATACTAATTATTTAAAAGGACTTCATAGGTAGAAGAATTTCATGGCATTACAAATAGCATGGTGTACTTGAATCCACTTAATGAGCCAAAACAAGTCTGATTATTTAAATTACAGGTCATATTATTTTATAGTCTTCATCGAGTCTTCTTCCAGATCAGCATTACTTGTCAGCCTCTCATCTCTGCCAATAAATAAAATCACATGTATAAGCTTTAGCACAAGTTCCAAATTCATGATCATGAAGAATTAATTCAATGTCACTGTCTAGATTATAAGAACAGCTATGGTATGAGAGCCAAGTCACTGTCTAGATTATAAGAACAACTATGCATAAAAATAGCAGAAGGGCATGAATACCTAATTAAGCTTCCTTTTCAATCTCTCATGTTCTCCTTTGCATCATCTACCAGCCTCATCTACCAACAAATAGAACATTTATAAGCACACACATGAGAGGGGTTTCATAGCAACAAAAGGCATCTAAATTCAGATGAGAAATCATCTTACTTTTCAACATCTTCAGCACATACTCCCTCCTCAGAATATCTGGAAGTGCCATCATCATTTGCATTTGTTCCGGTGCTTTTGCAAATACTATTGCTGCATCTACTATGTCACTTCCGGCAAAGCCAAGCTTGTGCAATTCACTGATAGCATTCTCTTTCAGCTTTTGGTTAGGATCTTCGTGGACCGCCTTCTCATGAAGTGTAGCTTCACGCTCCGCTACAACTGCCATTGTTCCCACATGCTGTGACACGGCATTAAGCTGGTGGTTGACATCTTCAAGCATGATAACAATTGGGTCAGTTTGTGCTGCCTTTCTAGGTCCAGCAACCTTTCTTGGCCTCTTAGCACTGCTTGATGTATCTAATGAGTGGCTCTGTGAGTCAACAAACCGTCTTGAAGTCTCTCTAGACATCCTATCCTCTTCGCCCCTCTCCCTTTCCTCGGCATCTATTTCAATGGCCAAATTTGTCACAGCCTCATCAAAACCTTCAGCACCTTCCCCTGTTGCGATATCCTTGCTATAGATAGCACACAACTTCTCAAAGTAAGGAAATGAAACACCATACAATCCTTTAGCTTCTTTGTTGATCTACAAGTTTAAAACATAGTATCAATTTCTAACAAAAAACTACTAATGTGATTCCGTAACAGAAAATCAAGTAAAGAAGAACAACCAGGTCACTCATTAATTAGTAGGTAAGGGATTTACCTTACAATGTGCATCATATTGTGCCTTCTCACACTGAATCATATGCCTGTTTCCATCCCATGTGAAACCACTTCTTGATAACATTACTTCAATTGCACCATATTTTTTCCTGAAGTGCCTAACTCGTGACTCGATATGTGGAATTGCGGTAAGACCACAACCAGGGCACTTCTCAGCAAGTATCTTCTCTATCACTGTAGAGTAACCATTCTTGAAACCACCTTCTCCTTTCCATCTTGGATCTAAAGACAACTCATACAGTGCTTTAATAAGCTCATCATCCTCAGCAGAAGTCCAGGTTCGTTTATTCCTAGGTGTCCAACCACCTAGGTGGTACCTTTGGCCTCGGTATGGAGCTAAAAATCCTCTAGCATTAGTGTATCCAGCATCAACAAGGTAATATTGGTCTTCGGGGATACGTAACCCATTTGGCCTTGTGATGGCATCCCTAAGCACACGACCATCATGTGCAGAACCCTCCCAGCCAGGTAATACATAGATAAACTGCATATCAGGTGCACATACACCTAACACGTTTGTATCTATATCACCCAACCTTGATCTATATCTCCCTTTTAGATTAGCTGGGGCAGTAACTTTTATGTGCGTACCATCTAATGCACCCAAACAATTCTACAACATAAACAGATCATGAGATGATATTAGTATCTTCTACAAATATCACGTTTCAGCTAGTGAATAGTATATTTTATTAAGTAGCTATTTACCTTGAAATACTTCCATCTACCATCTATGCAATCCTCAGGTATAGGCTCCGGTTTCTTAAGTAGAAGGTGGTGGAGCTTCAGAACAGCTAGAAGGCATGCATTGAAATTTCTACTAACTGATTCTGGACTCCGGTAAAAAAAATTCCCTACAGTCCTATTCTTGAAGTGGTGAGATAGTATGTAAAGGAATGATGCCACTATCTCCTCCAATGACATATTCCTTGAACCCTCTAGACCACCAACATCTCGAACCATCTCACACAATATGCTAAATGTTCTCCTATCCATACGAAGCTGACTTATACACATTGTGTCGCTCTGACTAATTAGTTCATACAAATTCTGCCCTCTTAGCTCTCTAATCTTAATCCTCCGTTCTATTTTCAAACACTTTCTTCTATAAGCTAATGCAAAAAGTAACCACACATGATAGTACAAAAGCATGATGCTAGTCATGAGATTCCTAGTTGCTACATTCCTTCGTCGATATCTCGTATTTAATGGGAGACGAGCCATAACACTGAAAATAAAAAGTGGAATGCAAAAATATAAGCATTGTGAATGCTAGAACTTATCCCAGAAGGTGTTAAGCAATAAACATTAGATGAATCTGCATTGTTAAAAATATTCTTTGTAGTAATAGGTTTGCAAACTAAAATAGCAAGCCTATCAGATCTTCCTCCACATTTATAGGTGTTAACCAATGTAGCTGATTTGAAGAACATACAGACAGGAACATTAAATATCTTCCTCCACATTTATAGAAGTTCTCAAATTTTAATCCATGAACATCAAGTGGTCTAATGCAAAAACAGTAGTATTTCAGAGTATTTAACAGTAGAGTTACTAGAGTAAATATTAACACTGAAACTATTTTCATATTTACTTGACTGAATACAATCAATCATTAAACCTGAACTAAATTCTAAGAACGTGTTTGTTTCATCTCTGGTGACGTAAAGAGGGCATGCACGCAAGGATTAATTGTGTGCATGGATTGCAAATAAACAGAAGCCGTATATTATATCTACATGGTGAAGAACTTTGGCTTTGCTCCTCAGCCGATACATGTACGCGCAAAGTCTAAATAATAGTGTAAAGTGGCAGCTACGGGTGACATAGCTGTAGCTGGAAAAAAAGGATATGAAAACTTCATAGCCATAGCTCCGGAAGGTCCGGTGTAGAGTCTAGACGCAACAAACATTCCAGTTCCAGATCATATAAAATCGAATAATATCCAGATTGCTCTTTCAAAAATAATGTTCAGATTAGTTCCATTGAATAGAGGATTTAATTAGGCATTGTACTAGTAGTAATAAACTAAGTTCCATGCCAAGCTTAAATATACTTTAGCTTCTTCTTACTAATGCCCACGCGCTCCGCGTTGAAGCAGCGGCCTCCCAGAAACTCCGGCAACAAGTTGGGTTGCCGGCGCGCGCGTGCTTAGCTACCACAAGGAAACATGTATGAACTCACCGGTCCCATTCGTGGACAAATGGAGATGCCTGGCTCTACTGATACACAGAAGCCATATATTGTATCTACAGATTATCATAAACAGAAGACATATATTATCTGGCTCCTCAGCCGATACCATGTGATGCTAGTAAACAGACCACACGGTTGTGCATCTATAAATTATCTTGTGTAGTAATATAAAACGACCAAAGGCAGATGCAGTAACAAAACAACCAGATCAGGAGTGTTCTTGATTATAAAAGCATGTTCTTCTAGAAAATAAAATGCAAGTTCAGATATATACCTTTCTCACTTGGTTGCAGATGTATAAGTCGACCGGGAGAGGGAAAATCCGTATGACCAATCACCGAACTCCAGGTACTACCAGGGCCAAAGATCGGAAGCACAATAACCTACTCATGATGAACAAGAACATGTCACAACATTGAACACAAAAAAAACCCTAATCTAAACAAAGATCTATACCCGGAGACCTCAAGGACGGATGGAAGAGGAGGAGAAAGGTTCTAGACAAGAAGCACTACTTACCTCAAGATCGGGAATCGTTGGACGCCCGTGTCGCCGCTGCTCCTCCCTTGCTCTGGTGTGGCGCCGCTGCCAGTAAAGTGGGGAACGTCGAGGGACAAGTGGAGGACGTCGAGGGACGGATCGCTGGCGCTCCCGACGCCGTCGCTGGCGGCGGAACTTGGTGGGACGAGATCGGGATCTGGAGACGAGATCGGGATCTGGAGACCGCCGGCACTCGCGAGTCGCGGCCGGTAACGCGAGTTGTTTCCGGAGGGTACGACCGGTAACAAATTTGTATAGCGGTGGAATCGTTTCCAGAGTAACTATTTACAGAGTTTTTGAACCAAACACGTTTTAACGTAACCCGTTTTCGGAGTAATCAGGTTACGTTACAGAAACTGGAACCAAACACGTTCTAAGTGTTAATTTTTGGCAACCTAGCTGGCTAATTGGCTGTAAACTGAGGAATTGTATTAATTACCCTCGGAGTCATTGGAACGTTCTCTTTTTAGTGTTTTACATGTACTCCCTCCGTTTAGAAATATAAGACGTTTTAGATTTGTGAATGAGATGTATCTAGACATCTTTTAGTGTCTAGATTCATTGAACCTATACACTAAAAGATGTCTAGATACATCTCATTCACAAACCTAAAACGTCTTATATTTCTAAACGGAGGGAGTAATAAGTACTATATGGATCACTGAAACTAAAAAAAAAAAAGCAATACTAGCAGCAAGCAAGTTCATCGGCAGCGTCGCCATCAAATGCATACACGAATAATTAATTAGCTCCGGCAGGTAGCACAATGACAACCATCCGGAAGTAGTACAATCATGCATGCATCGGGGACAAGGATCGAGCTAGCAACAAAAAACCCACCAAATACTGACATGACAGCACACACACACAAGCGCAGCTCACCTCACGGGTGTAGCGGACGCCGGACTGGACGACGAGCTCCTGTGGCTGTCGGGAGTCGGGACCAACTCGGGGACACTCGCCTACCAGCGGCTGCGACGGTCGGGGCCAAATGGACAATGCGGTTGCGGGTGCGGTTCTTTTTTATTTTGTCGATTTCTTTTCTCCGCTCGCGTGACAACAAATGGACAATGCGGTACCGGTCGTCCAGTGACGTAGATAGCCGATGCCGTGAAATTTCGGCCGTATACACAGATCTTTCTTTTTGTCCATAACAAATACTACGAGCGCATGGCTATCCCAAAAAAAATCGTCTGCCTAATGACATAACATTACCTACGATTAATGTCACGCGAACCGTTCTTCGCAACAAAAAAAAAAATGTCACGCGAACCGTGTGTCTCGTATTCGTGACGATTTGTCAAAGTTACACTGTTTCTTTTCCTGGGGTTTTTCTCGAACGGTAAGTCATAAATAATGGCGTGTTTTTTCTCAAATTCCGTAAGACGCGTGCGAATATGTGAAGTCTCGTATTGTTCGAAATGTCATCGTCGGGCACCAGCAACCGATTGGGCATGTCGTCGTCGGGCACCACCAACCCTTCCGTCGATGATGCCAAGGCAGCAGGCTCTGGAGAGAGCGGAGGAGTCTCCTACGATGCAAAGGCATCGGGTTCTAGACAGGGCGTAGGAGGCACCGATGACGACGTCATCAGCATCTCCTTTGGGGCAACGAGAAGTAGTGTACTTAGATATTTCAGTTTCATTAGGCCATATAGATGTATGTAACGTGAAGTTAGCTGTTTTTTTTGTAATACAAAGAGAAACCATGTTTGATTGGAGCTCTTCAGGCTGATCCCCAAATATGATTAACCGTCTTTTATAACAGGAAGGGCAAACCATGTTTGATTAGTTCGTGTCTTTCTGGTCAAATATTATAAACTTTTCTTGAAGTTTCATATCACAAACAGTTTTCTCCAGAATAAACCATGTGTGATGTCTAGATGAGCATAAGATTGACTTTATGTGGTGTGCACGACTTTTAAACAACACAAAGCAGTGTGCGATGCTGAACTTCCTAAAATGACTCTTGCGGAAGAAATTGTATGTGTTGTTGGGCTTATTTGGCCCGATATATGCAAACCCTATCATCTTTCTCCTATATATAAGGATAAGGACCACCAGGGACCACCTCTGGCCTCACTCCAGCCGACACTCCTTTTTAGGACATGTAGTACGTACACACATTGTTTCTTGTTCCCCTGATCGGCGAGGCGGAAGCTTGCTGCATTGTAGATGACCTCGCCAACGGCTTCTTCGCCATGCAATCTTGCCTACCCGCGTGGTCGAAGGCCGGTGGTGCTAGCGATAACGCCGGTCAAGCTGACTCGTTCTCGCCAACTAGCTCCACCTTCCTCGTGTGTCCAGAGGTATACATCATTACCCTACATCTTTAACTTATATATAATATAAATCTATCATGTAAGTATAGTTAGCAATGTTGAATCCATTTGAATATTGTCTTAAGATCCTATGTTCAGTTTTTATACACATTAGCACAATTATCAAGACCGGATTCAGTAGAATATTATGTTAGGATCAGTGTGTATGCTAGCTCGATGTATATCTTATATTGTATCTGACAAGATTTAATTGTTGGAAAGGTATGTTATATTGTTGGATTGTTAGATCTATATGTTATATTGTTCGATTTGTTAGATCTATATGTTACATTGTGAATATTTAGATGTAGTTTTATTTTGAGGAGAGACATTGCACTTCACTTAAGAAAGTGAAGAAGTGCACCTCACTTGAGGAATTTAAGAACTGCATCTCACTTGAGGAATTCAAGAACTGCACCTCAAGGAGTCAGCTCAAAGGGGTTCATGCTTATAAAAGACGCAACCAAGAAAACTTGATTATCTGCTTTGTGTATCTATGCCATTTATAATAATGAATTCATGTCAAAATACATGTATATGAGGTGTATGAATTATACAAACACACATCAATTATATTCTACTATTATATGTTGTAGCATAATCTAGGCATAGATTTGCATTGTGAGAACGTGCAATAGTACCTATTAGCATATGACTGGTTTATTTTAAATAAAACGTTTGCGAAAAGAAAAGAGATGAAGACATACTACGCAACAAAACTTGTCCTTTGTGATCATCCGAAATCGCAGATGGTAAACATAGAACAATTTATCTGAAAGCCCAACAATTTGTAGACTATTGGTTTCTGAGAAGCTTGTGCCCCTTCGCACACAGTAGAGGAACATCGCCCGCCCTCTAGTAGCAATAATTCGAATCACGGAGTATGAAGGGTGATTTCCATCACGTGTGAAGGTCCGGAGCTGTACTAGGTCCTAAAATGATATAGGAAAAAGGGCCACACCTCTTCCCGGTTTCCGCAAAAGCTCGACCTCTTTTTTCGACAAAAGCCTACGACACACAGTCGGTCTATTTGTTTTGTTTGCCTTGCTTATTTTTTAGGAAAGCGGGAAAATAGTCCAAACAAAAGGGGCTAGGGTCATGACTGCACCACGCTTTCTAGGCACACAACGTGCATGGATCATTGGTGCTTTTTCCGAGAAAAGGGTACGGAGTGACTTATTTTGCATCGGGATGGGTATTTCTACCATCTCTTCTTTGTTCCTATGGTATCTTTTATTGACATTTTCTCATGTTCTATGCTGCTATAATAGATGGTAAGGAGCATAGTACAGGATCTGTGCAGGCCTGCACCACTCATGTTAGTTGTCTCGTTCAGCTATTTTGTTGAGTCTCGTCATATTTGCAAAAATACTACTTCTCGACATACTTTGTCTGGCCATCGTTGGTTCCACACCATATAGGATCTTTAACAGAGCAATTTTGTGCGGAGTTCCTATTTTTGCATAGTTACTACAACTCCAATAACAAAGAAGCGGGACAAGTGGCATCTATGGTTCAAATATTTACAGAAGATGGAAAATGTGATATGATTAATGGGTGAAAGAAAAATGTAACAGAAGGATATGTGCAAAAGATATAAGGAAGTGATATAGTTTACAGAGAAATGTTTTCTACAAAGATCTCACAGTTTAGGGTATTAATTAATAACGAGTGATATTGGATATGTCATGGTATGGTTCCCTTCTTATTTTTTTAATCCCGTACCAATGATAACATATAAACAACATGACCTTGAATTTACATAGAATGGGGGAGTGTAGTACACAAAGTTCTATCAGTATGTTCCTTAATATAAGACGTTTTGGGAGTTTAAATTGAACTCCCAAAACGTTTTCTATTTAGGAACATAGGGGGTATCTTGCACCTACTTCTTGGAGGAATGTAGCAACATTTGTTGTGACATAGTTGTCACATATGGTACTCATATGCACTTGCCAAGCTAAAATATGCTTGTAACTTTAGGCATCCACCATTATTCAACTGCTTGGGTGGGCGGGAGTCCAGGAGCTACTTGAAATCATATCGTTTTGGTAATGATAGGAATGGCTTGAAGGTCAGAACAAGCCCAATTAACTCAACTACATTCAATATCACAAATATAACTTGATCCCCTGCATGATTAATGAAATAACTTTTATTAGTCTTTTCTATTTGTACAAAACACATACATATACTAATTACATGCATATTGCACATGCTAGAGAGAGGATGTCCCACGACAACAAAATTAACAACACGCCTATGGAGAAAATAACCCTATAAATCAATAAGATACCTGGGAGGATCGTGGCATTTTGGCGCTTTTGGGCCCATGAGAACCTATATTGGAAAATTGACAAATAATATGTGTTACATTGTGTGCATATGAACATAATATCAATTCATGGTACTCTCTCTGGTTCAGTTTATTAGGCACGCACGTGGTTTAAGAAAACCTTTGACCATCAATTTTAATCAATAAAATATGCAATATATATTACAAAAAATATACCATTGGAAACTTCTTTTAAAGATGAATCCGATGATATTATTTTTGTGATATGCACACTGTTGAAAACTATGATTTTAATATATTTTTTCTAACATGCATCAAAATGTGTGTCATTGTGTATTACAAGAAGAAACACCTAACAAATTACAATACAACAACTCAACATAAAACAAAAAAACAAATATGAAAATGAAAATCTGTATAGAACAAACAGAGAATAAGAACACCAAAAAAAGAAACTACAGAGACCAAAAATAAAATCAAGGAAACAACGTGACAATAGGCGCTGCCATGTCAGTTGCAATGGTGGGCTTTAGCATCCTTAGGATTAAGTTATTAACTACCTATATTTTACTAAATGTTAGAGCCACACTTTTTTTGCCTCATCTGGTAAGAGATTCTCTAAGAATGCTCCAAAAGATACCATATAGGCTTCACACTATATACAAAGTCTACATTTCCATATAGATTAGATTTTATACAAAAAATCGACTGGTTCACAAGGATACTCACAGAAGACCTGCTCCTGCTGGAGCAATAGTCTTGAAGAAGGATTGTGCAGTCGCAGATAAGCCATTTGCAGCACCTCTTTGACTTTGTGACTGTTGTTTAATGCAAAAACTGAATTAGTTCACTTTAAAATAAACTAAACATAGAAAACTTAAATAAATTCACTTGATACTTGCCACCGCATTATTTTGCAGAATCGAATTCCCCGTTAAGATAGTCATCTGCTCAAATTTGTCAATAATGTAAGAAAGGTTAATATCGTGAGATAAGAGCAAGGAAATAACTTTTATTTTGGTTGCCTTTTCATGACTTGTTTTGGCAATATTTTAATCAATTGATAAAGGATCAATGCTTAACTTGATACAGTGTTTTATTACATAAAAAATCTTTATTGAGAAAGAACATATCATTTAATGTTGGTACCATAGTTTTAGCAACATCCAATGAAATGTTGGTACCGTAGTTTAATTATATTAATTCCTGGGACTCCAATATCTTATGGGATCTTCATAATTTATATAATCCCATTGTTCAAGACTTCAACTAAGAATTTACAATTTTTTCTTATAAAGGATTATATATTTTGTAATAAGGTGATCAAGTGTTATCACTTACGGCAAGAGCACCCTTTGCAACGGCAGCAAAATATAGAGCTAGCCCAAGTCTAGTCCCTGATAGGTTTGTCATGAAGGGGTAGGCAGCAAGAATTGGTATGGATAGAGCCTGAAATAGTTACACCCACGTATTAAGAATTGATAGGGATAATAGAGATGTGATTTTTTTTTGGAGATGGTTGAGTTACTCACTGATGCAATACGACATGAATGAACAGATCCGAGTAATTGATGAACATATCTGTAAATGAATAGTTGATACACAAGAAGACCAGCACCTAATATTGATGTAAATTAATAATTAAGTTTTTGTAATTAATAATGCACAACATATTCCAATTAAGGATTTAACCACTCTAACCACCGCAAAGGATTTAGTCCAAATATGTGATTTAGTACTGCAAAGGATAAAATAAATGTAACAAAGAGGTATTAATGGTTTAGAATGGTGATAATTAATAGTTGAATTAGTTTTAATTTTAGAGGGGCTTGTTTCAAAGTGCACGAATACATGGCAATATGTTTTCCATAGTTATGTACATCCTAGGAGATCTTGATATTGTGGTATATGTATTATATACT
This sequence comes from Avena sativa, assembly GCA_916181665.1. Classification (NCBI taxonomy): domain Eukaryota; kingdom Viridiplantae; phylum Streptophyta; class Magnoliopsida; order Poales; family Poaceae; genus Avena; species Avena sativa. The sequence goes on from OV702296.1 coordinate 230,365,436, forward strand.
ATACTCCTACTAGACTACGTATATATAAATTAAAAGGATCGCAGCAATGTGCAAGTGGCCATCAGAGTCACTAGCAGGGTTATACCTGAAACTGCAAGAACTTGGCCTACATCTTTAGATGAAAATCCTAGTCCACCATACTTTCTGTCACTTATTGTCCACAAGGAAAATATCTGATACAAAAAATTTAACAAAATATTCCTTTGGATGAAAAGCTAATTCCACCATTTTTATTACATTTACTCATTTGTATGTTGAAAGGAGAATAGGGACAAAACCGTTATAGTTACCTCACTATATGCTGTATCATGAAGGGTGAAAACACAGTATGCAGTTATAGATGACATCAACGGCCGGTTCTTGTATAGACTCTTCTCTGGATGTGGAGCTTCTTGACGGGGGGTCACTCTTGAATCGCCAACCATTTCCACTTCCATTTCTAAGTTTTTGTGCAGATGCAACGTTTCCTGGTAACAAATATTAAGATATTTGATATGTTTTCAGTCACATATTAATAATTTACTCTCACTGAGAATATTTCTAAGAAAAAACTATGGTATTCAAACCTAAACTATTGCAGTTGTTCACCTTAATATAAACTCTGAAACCGGTTGTTTTGAACCCTGAAGTATTGATTATTTTTACACCCCTTAGTCCAATTCAAGGCAGTTTGAAGCTAACATTGACGACATGTGGTCGCCAACTAGCACAACTTTTGCACATCAGCACCTTACTATTTTCTTCTGATTCTAGTATTTTTTTATTTTGACTTCAGTTGTTGACGTGCAAAGGTATTGAAATTTAAGTGCCGTCAGTTTTCTGACAGATGGCATCCTAGTCAGCTCAAAACTGTCTTGGATAGGATCTAGGTTGTAAAGTAAACGTATTCAATAGTTCAAGGTTAAAAGCGAGCTTTCAGTTCAGGATCAAGGTGTTTATATATATATATTTCTAGATAAGCAAGCAGATCATTAGATAGCAGTAGCCATACGCTACACAACCTCAACAAATCATTCTTTTGTTCATCTGGAATATATTCTTTGTTCTTTTCTTAATAAAGTAACAGGCTTGAGCGTGTAAAAACCAGTGACTATGTATTACTCCCTCCGATCCATATTAATTGACTTTGGTTTGTCAAAAATTGGATGAACCTATATACTAAATAGTATCTAGATTCATTCAAATCTAGACAAATTTGAGTCAATTAATATGGGCCGGAGGGAGTAGGTAAATTTCCTTTTTCGTTCCTCCTATTACGATCAAACAATTTAATGGTCCATATATTGATGCTCACAATATTCAAGATTGATCCAGAGTACTTCTGTAGCCTTGTAAATACTAGTCAATGAGAGTAACATATGGCTCTTCTACGCTCTAGGCTCAGATCTGGATGGCAAAAGATAACTATGTGAACTTAAAAAGTGGCACACCTGGAACTTAAGGGGGTAAATGGATTTGTCCCAAGTTGAGTAGCCAAAAGGATAGATTTATCCTTAAATTATAGAAAATATATTGCTAGAGGAAAAATCATATGCTTAGTGTTAATGTAAAATGTGACGTACCGGTAGCCATATGCAGCTTATTAGAGCACCGAGCGCAATCAGTGAAATACAAATGCATGGCAAGAAATATGGAAACCTAAGAAAATACAAATTATTACCATTAATGTCATGAATTTATCTCACTGAGTTTTAGTGCATAACAAAGTGTGCAGCAAGTTTACCTCCCAAAAATCGAATTCTCGGAAAACAAGTTTGGATATTGCTTTACAGGCTGACAGGAAAGATAGAACAGAAATGTGTTAAATAGTGTTTTATCATCCGAAAATGGACAATTTTTACATACCTGTGCAAGGTAGCCTCCAATAGATGGACCGACAACAAGACCTACGCCCCAAGCAGTGCTTAGCTATATTCAGTTAATGAAGCTAGTCAGCTAGAGTAATGATATAAATGAACATACTGATAAGGTGATGCAGTTTATGTAGTAGTGATTTACAATTGATAATCCTAGAGCATGATGTTCAGGTCGACAAACTTCAATACAATAAGCCTGCAAAATTCGGGAATCAACCAATCGTGCACATATAAATATCCATGTAACAGAGAAATTAGGTTGCTATCACATAATTAATAATGCTCTACTATGCACACTTGGATACCTTCATTGGGGCAAGCATGCCATTTAGAGAACCAAGAAGTACTCTTGTGGTAAGCGCCATCCAATACTTCGTACTTAGTCCAAATAGAGTGTTGAATATGACCCTATAACAGGATTATCAAGCTTAAAATGTTGCCATTAAAAAAGGAGTATACTACTGTTTTTTTGTTGCCATTAAAAAGGAAGTATACTTTGAGACAAGAAGAAAATTGACTCACACTGTGAAGAGCGAAAATGCAATGATAGGTTTTCTCCCGATACGATCTGCCACCACACCCCAAAATAGGGAGCTAAAAAATCTACCGGCCATGTATGATGCCCCTGTATATACGATATATACATCAGCATGCAATGTTTTAATCTGGGTAGAAGTCTAAAAACTGTATGCAATACATTAATTGGACTTTGTCTTTGTTGCATTTCATTAATTGATTCAACGAGTCTTAGCTTTCTTACCAAGAAGACCAGCATACAGTCCAATGTCTTGTTCGGTTTCCGCCACATGCATATCTTGTATCTGTTGTCAAGAAAGGTTAAACTGAGCTTGCATATGCAGAATATTAAGGGAGAGTGAGCAATGCTCACAGAAGGGCAAACGAGCTAGCAGTGCGACAAAGTACGCCGTGTCCACTAGGGTCGTTTTTACAAAAGTACACCAGAGTCCGATCCCTAGTAGGTCCCATTTTTTTTGTTTCTTCAGGAAAGAATCCATAAAAGTATCGTTGAGGGGTTACTCGGAATTATCTAATTTATAATCATTCGATCAAAACAGTTATGGTTAATAACGTTTAACGAGTATTCCATGCATTCATCAATCAATTAATTAAAAGTCCCTCCGTTTTTCAAAATAGAGACGCTGTTTACCTTGCTTGGTCTCAAAATTGAGTTTTGACCATTAATTTTTGTGTAAACTATATACTGTATTAAAATCTTATGCGAAGTTGCAAAAATCCATTCTATTTCATTATATTTGGAAGCTATTTTCCATGGTAAGATTCTGATCCGGCCATCTATTTTATTTTGTTAATAGTGGTCAAAAATAAAAAATGGGACCGCACACTTTCTAAAATACCCTCTACTTTGGAGGGTTAACGCCTCTTGTTGAAGACCGGTTACATAAGCTTCATGGGAATGAATCGAAAAGAACCTACGTGACTCATGAACATTGGCGGAGCTATGCACAAGTGAGAGGGGAGCCAACCCCCCCCCCCCCCCCCCCCCCCCCCAATAAATTTGTACGAAAACTCGTTACATGTTTAGGTGGAGATCCGTGGAGGCATCCCCGGACTGAGCTCACAGGGTCAAACTGATTGCATCAAACCCACTGTGGCCACGTCGTAGGTGTAGCATTTCTAATTGGCCCGGTTCATGTTTTTTTTTTCAGTAGAGTTTGCTTGTTTTACTATGGGAGGCATGATAGAAGGATGCAATGTGAATTACCAGGTTCCACGTTCCAAACAGGGGACAAGTCATCTGATATATAGTATTGCCTCATAAGGAGATATGATGATATCTAGGTGAGATGGACATACCATGAAGTACAGGAAGGGGAACAGGGATGATATTGGTAAAGCTGCAAAGAAGATTTCAACCGTGAGAAACATAGTAGCGAGCAAAAAAGACAAATATGCATGTGGCTAAAGATTGGCGAATCAAATGATATCTCTGTTCTAATTTCTGCCGCTAGAGATATCAGCGAAATAAATAGTAAGTGTACCATAAACTCCATTCGGCCCTCCAAAACATGCATAGTTATATATGTGAACTTTATAATTTGCATCCTAGCTAGAAATGTCTAATGAGTTTTTCCCAGGATGTTTTATAATTGTACCCCTCCTCGCTCTCACTGATACGCTATATATCCTTGTGATAGAAAAGCGACGGTGTGATGCATGCATGCGGCACGTAGTACGTACCTGAAGCAAGGCTGGTGACCCCGACGAAGATGAGCTCCTTGTACGGGATCCCCGTGTTGTTCTCTACCTTCCGTTCCATGGCGCATCCTGGGCAGCCCTCGTAGTACACCTTCGTCGTCGCCTCCACCGGCGCCTCATCATCATCCTGGTCGGCCGCCGGGAACGTGCGGCACCTGGTACTATTACTACTGTTGTCCATTATTGTCCAAGCTAGTACTGCGTGCACTAGCTCGCTCCACATGCACAAGTTTAATTAGCCACATGTCATGTTTTCGATGTTATATAGCTGCTAGTGAAGGCCATCCATGTCGATCGCTGTGGGCAGCCAAAAGCTTGCCGCTTTAGCTAGTGAGATGGGACGTGTTCTCATCATGGCAGCTGTCCATTTCAGGTTGACACACCAAGGTGAGATCGATATCTGACTTACGGTACGTACGCACGAAAATGACATGGCAACAATCTAATCGTCTCAATAAAAGGCTGTATAGTAGCATATGAACCAAATTCACCAAAAAATGCACAAATATGAACCAAATTCGAACATCTGTTATTTTATGCCTGAGCAACTCATTTACGAAGATTGTAGGTAAAACAGGTTTACCGGCCGGTAACCAAAACTCTTTTAGTCTAGACTAGTGCCTGCAATCCTTTGCTTTCAACCACGTTAGCAACTTCCTAACGCGACAATTAATATTAGCACATCAGCTAATACGACAAGGATTATGTAAAGTACTCCCTCCGTTAGGATTATAAGGCCTAAGAGCTTTTTTAAAATGTTAGTAGGAATTATAAGTCTTTTCTCATTTATTACCATCTCTTATCCAATGCATGGTCTTCTTTTTCTTTCTCTTCTCTCATGCATGTATAACTATTGGTACATGTAGTAATCAAGAGGGTGAGTTATTGCTTTTCTTAATCCTATCAAAATGGTCCATACGACTTATAACCCCTAACAGAGGGAGTACTGATTAGGGCAGGCAGGTACTTCTATCGCATGGACCTCTATGATCGAGTAAACTTGATTACTCGCATGCGTGGATCAAATCGCAGGAAACACATGTGGTGCAAAACGTGGACGATTGCTTTGTCAGACTTAGATGCAGGTAGTAGGACCAATGCGCGCACGTCAGCGCTGATGCATACATAGGAACACAGGTCAAACCAGCCTCCTTAATTAGGCGCCATTAATTTCATCAGGTATCTGGAGATCCCCGTGGCAGGCAGCGTGAACATTGCCACCCCCACCCCACCATCGACCTGTCTATCTCGATCAACTTCTCTGGATGATCGATCTCCACCGATCGAGCCGTGAAATTCATGTGCGCTAGCTGGCCGGCCGGCACAGGGTATATCGTCATATGTTCTAGTTAAGAATATAGTACTCCCTCGTCTCAAAAAGTTTAAATTTAGATATACCTAGTGTCTAGATACATCTAGATTTAAAAAAGTCTACGATATCTATTTCGTGATTAGAGAAAATAGTGTGAGCGCTCGGGTGCTGTGGTGAATATGCATACACTACGGGAATAACAAGATAGGCCAACGGCCTTTTTATACGCTGGCGGCAAAATGTCGGAGCCGTCGGCGTAGCTTGACGGGCCGTCGGCCAAGTTTTACCGTCGACGTAGCGTAAATAAGCCGACGGCAGCCGTCGGCGTAAACGGAACCGTCGGCGTAGCATATTGGAAGAGCTAGTCATATAGTCCTTTAAGCTTGATTCCTTTTATCGGTTAGCAAGGAGTTTGAAGCTTGAGTACTTTCATTCTGCTTTCGTTCCTGTGGAATGAAGTTGGTTCAGATGTCTCAAGTAGATCTTCTCATACAGCGAGTAATATCTCTACTACACTTTCCTTCCACTTTATGTTAGGCTAACGGCAGAACGACGGCGTCAAGTAAAGCCGTCGGCGTAGCCAATTTTCTTTTTTGTCACATTAATCTTAGAAAAATCATAACTAAATCATTTAAATTTAGAAAAATACATATAATATATCAAAATTTGCAGAAAAATAAGATCTATTTATACAAACTCAAATATTACATATTTGTTTTAAAAAAAATAAAAAGTATAAATACTTTCGTATAACATATTTTTTATTTTTCGAGTGCAAAAAACGGGGTGTTTTGTGAAGCAACCACCAAATGAAAGTTTCAAAATGATACTATCCCATTTTTAAAAATAGTAGACCATCTTGAATGGATAATTTCCCAACCTGGATTTTTCAAACCTTTTCGTCCATCCCTCGTAAAAAAGACAAAATCCCGCCGAATCGGTAGGAAATGAGTTAGATTTGAACTACAGGTACATGATATGATGCCCACGATTTTTTGCAAAAATCATTTTTAGTTTCACAATATGTTATTTCATCAGAGATCTAGAAACCCCAAGAGCAAGGTGTGAAGCAGCAAGCAGCAAGTCTTCCCTCAGTAGAGACCAATGTTATATAACCAGAAGGAGGAAGGAAACGTCACACAGGTGTTGCAAGCAACGCGAAGACCTGTACAACACAAACTCAAGACTTTGCCCCAACGAATCAGTAAGGTTGTCATGCTCACCGGTTTGCTGTAACAAAGGATTAAACGTATGGTATGGAAGGTAATGGTTTGTAGCAAGTAAACAGGTAACGGTGGAAGATGTATCAATGGTAAAGATTGGACCGGGGTCTATAGTTCACTAGAGGTTCTCTTCTTAAATAAACAACATGGCATGAAGGGTAAACAAATTACAGCGGGACAATTGACAGGAACTGAGCAAGGCATAACAATGCAATTACTAGCCAGAAAGATCCTATAAGGTTGATTGGGCAATACAACAATATACATAGATCGTCATCCAACTGCATATATGACTAGAAGTCCACCTTCAGGTTATCATCCGAACCCCCTCCAGTATTAAGTTGCAAGCAACAGACAACTGCTTTAAGCAAAGTGTGTAAGGTAAATAGTCCACATGTTCCATGAACAAGAAACCGTTGTTTTTTCCCTAGTAGCAATATCACATCTACAACCGAAGAGATTTCTGTCACTTCCCTTGGAAACTAGAGGCATGAACCCACTATTGAGCATAAATACCCCCTCTTGGGGTCACTAGCAACTACTTGGCCAAGATAACCACTAGCAACGGATAGCATGCAAGATCTCAAACAACACAGACATGATAAAATCATAAAGATAAAACCATTAATCAAACCAACATAATAATCTCAATATCCATCGGATCCCCGCAAACACAACATGCGTAATTACAAATAGATTAGACCTTGATCATGAACGGAGCTCACAAGATCTATACATGAAAGCACAAAGGAGGAGATACAACCATCTAGCTACTACATGGACGCATAGTCCAAGGTGGAACTACTCATGAATCATACAGGAGAGAAGGCCTCCGGGATGATCTCCCCTCCAGCAGGGTGCCGGGAAGAACTTCAGATCCCCCCGATCTAGGGACGATGGTGGCGGCAGCTACAGACGGTTTTGTGGATTTCTGATCGGGTACTCAGGGTTTCTGTATCGGAGGCTTCTTATAGGTGAAGGGGCGAGATCGGGAGGCGGCCAGGGTCGCCAAACCCTAGCCAGGCGCAGGTCCACCTGCCGTCGCGCCTGGGGTGGGTCTGGCCCCCTGGCCGGCCCCTCCGGCTCTCCTCTAGACTTCTTGTTCCCCACGAAAAGTAATTGACTTTCTCGTTTGTCCCGTCCAATTTCGAGAATATTTCTTTACTAACTTTTCTGAAATCAAAAACATTAGAAAACAGGCATCTGGCACTGTTGCAACTTGTTAATAGGTTAGTACCAGAAAACATTTAAAAAGCACCTCAAAGTGTGGAAAGTAAAGCAAAGTAGATACTAAACAAGCATGGAGCATCAAAAATTATAGATACGTTTCCAACGTATCAGCATCCCCAAGCTTAACTCCTGCTCGTCCTCGAGTAGGTAAGTGATAAACAGAATAATTTTTTAGGTGACATGCACCCTCACAATAAAGATCCAACCATTTGCAAACATTGAAAGCTGGGATCAAAAAACTCTAAACATGTGCATGAAAGATGGAGTTCTAACAATAGGACATAGTAATTATGCATGCAACATGGCAAGCTACAAACAAAGATCATGAATAACATGCATTGAAAAACGTTTATTTGTTTCACATGCAGAAAACATAGCATAGTGGCAATCAGCTTGTCCCTCATAGAGTAGCAATATAATGCATAGGACACCTGCAAAGTTCACAAGGGTGACTAGAAACAAATAGCACAAGAACAAGTAATAACACAATATGCATCAATTAATAAGCTTTGGAACACTGCACACAGAATGACAACTATGCTCTCTTAATGGTGCCTAAAGGTAGAAGGTGGAGACTCAATAATGGTGGAAGAAAAGCCTTTTTGTAAAGGAAGCAGGGATTACAAGTTTCAAAAAGAGCTTCAAAAAATTATGGTACTTGTTAGCTTTCATCCCTCATTGCCCCTATCATAAGCATCTTGAAGTGGTTAAGGTTAAAGTGGCAAAGCTAGAGTATATGCTTGACGAAGTATAAGTTGGCAGTCTTATGCCCCTTGAGTACGAGGGACACACCTCATGCATACTCAACTTTGGGTCCAGGTAAGTTCTTGTCACTGTAAGTATTTGCATATCATTAAGAACCGCCAATGGGGTACCCCTTGCACATGGTACAGGAGCTTTCCCATAACCAAAATGACAAGGCAAGAAGACAATGAGCATTTCAGCAATTCTTCTTATGTACCATGGGAATATGGTGCTTTTTTCTCTCTTTTCTCTTTTCTCGATGTGTCTCTTTTTTATAAGAAGAATGCTTCATAGATGTCACTATGGTGATGCTGCAAGTTTCCACCATGATTAGACATGGCTTAGGCTAGCGGCCCAGACGTTTCTCTAACACAGGATACAAACTCCATGGACTTACAAGTTCCCTCTTTATTTCACACCGGTGACATCCATAGACAAAAGAACATGATATCAACTGAGTACAACAAGGTACAAGTGCAATGTTGAAAACGTTCCCCATGACAATACGGTTCTGCTAATTCCAACTTATAAGTGCAAGCATATACAACAAAGTTGTCACAATGGTTCAAGTTTATTAGGGGCAAAGAATAAAGTGTACCATCAAGTTCGTGAGGGCTTTAATCACTAAGTTTTCACATAAGAAAATAGTTTTTAATTGGAAGATAGATGAAAACAAGAATATACTTGGAATGGTGTAACACACCATGCATAGGAATTTATAGTGGACACTTTGGAATAACTTGGTTTCTTGGGAGTTGGAAGCATGAGTAGAACTTACTCATACAAGTGGAGGCTAGCAAAAGACTGGGAGCAACCAACTAAGAGAGCAATAATGGCCAAAATCATGCAGTGCAACAAAGCAAACTAATCAAAGCAAAGAGTGGTACTACAAGTCAAGGACTAAATGATCATAGAGGCTAATGGTGACTTGTCATAGTCATAACATGGTGTGAGCATGTGCCAAGTCAACCCAAGGAAACATCAAAGGAGAATACCACAATACTATGCTTTTACATGCTAAAACAACACATAATTTCTTCAAGGCACACTAAGCAATCCCAATTGTTTGGAACAAGACATGCTACAGCAATAATCACTAAGCATAATGCCAAAACAACAACTAGCATGTCATGCTAAAGTCTAAGTCACAGTCAATGCAAGCTCCTCTTGCACTTCAAGCAAGAACTTACTACTCCTTTCCAAACACCAAGCAAACTTATTTGCAAAACAACACAGCGAGAACGGGGGTCCAAACTACTAAAGCAAACTAAACAAACTAAGCAAAGCAAATGAAAACTAAGATGCTCCAAGTACAACACAATTGTACATGAAACAATAAAAACGAAGTGTCTAGACAGACCTGAGCTTTTTATTGATGAAGAAGGGGATGCCTTGGGAATCCCTAAGCTTTGACGCTTGTACCTCTTGGATATTTCTTGGGGTGACACCATGGTGGAATCCCCAAGCTTTAGCTTTTGTCTATTCTTCATCTCATTGCATCATTCTTTCTTTACACCTGAAATATTTCCTTCATACAAAACTTCACACAATCTTCATTAGCAATATTAGCTTATTCAAAAGATATTAGACCTCTGGCAAAGCTTTGGAACAGCAAGGCTTTTCACTAAAAACACAAGCTACTGTAGTAACTCCTTCAAAAAGCTCAATTTACCTGAAGACAACTCAAAAAGGAATTAATAAGAAGCAAATACAAATAATGGCAGAAATCTGACAAAACAGATCAGCAGGTAGATACGATTTTTGTTGAACATATTTTGTTGCTCAAATCAAAAAGTGCTGAACTAACGAAAGTTATCTAACATACTGGGGGATTTATTCGTAAATTTTGAGCTCAATCCGGTTTGCAGAGCCTCCTGAAGAATTGTTTTGGTGGAGGACAGAAATCTGTTTTGGGACAGCAACTCCCCAAATCTTACTTCCCTCTCATTAGAGGTCATTCTTGGCATAAAAAGCAAACAAAAAAGATAAGGAGAGGTTATTACTGAAGTAATAACTTCCAAGACTCAAGAAAACTCTTGAGTTATCTCCCAACAAGTACTTTTCTTTAACGCCTTTAAGTTAGGCACAAGAAGCAAGAAGATGCTCACATAAGAATCATGAATTGAAGTCAAAGAGAGCATCAAGAAGCAAATTCAAAAAACATTTTAAGTCTAACCAACTTCCTATGCATAGGAATCTTGTATGCAAATAAATTCACAAATAACAAAGTGACGAAGATGAAACAAGAGCAACTTCAAAACTTTTGGTACATAGAGAGGTGTTTCAGTACCATGAAAAATTCTACAACCATAATTTCCTCTCTCATAATAATTTTCAGTAGCATTATGAATAAACTCAACAATATAGCTATCACATAAAGCATGCTTTTCATGATCTACAAACTCATAATTTCTATCAAGCTCAAAAATAGTGGGATTAAGTGACGAGGTTTAATCTCCATCAATGCCCATTGTTATGGACTTGGGTTTTGGAGAAGATGGGGGTGCTGGAGATCGTGGAACAGTTAACAGACAAGCAACCAGGGGACACGAGATTTACCCAGGTTCAGGCCCCCGGAGGGAAAACCCTACTCCTGCTTGTCTGCTCTTGATTACGGCGGAACCGAAGGTTACAGGGTGCGTAGATTCGATCTGGCATGGAGGTGCGTGTGCGAAAGTATGAGTCGAGAGATCTAGGACGTGCCCTCCTGGCCTTTATATAGACTTAGGCAGGTCCCGGGCATAGTCCTAGTCGGTTACAGGTTCTAGGGTTTTACCCCTTTAAATTTCCTATCTATGCTAGTCTTGCTCTCCAAGGAACCGAAGGCGTCATGGGCCTTGGCCACCCGAAAATCTTCATGGGCCAGTGTATGTCTGCTGTGGGCCTTCCTTGGGATGGACCAGGTATGCGGAAGTCACGTACCCATAGGGTATAACCATGTCAGTAGCCCCCGAGTGATCAGTCGAATCGTAGATTCGGCTGAGGACTCTTCAATCCTTCGGGTGCAACTGTGTATAAACAGTATATGTGTGTAGGGATTGTTGACACGTGTGCCTGACTCACCCGACGGATCAGGGTCAGTTGATTGTCTTAGGACGAAACAACACGATCTTCATCAGGTTCGAGTCCCTAAACTTGAACGCGGAACATATGCTGGCGTAATTCGACTCAGGCCGCGGAGGACTTACAGGAGTGGAATTCCAGTGTTTTTAATTGATGTACCCAACGCGTCCGTTGGGATTTTTCATCACGCCTGTTGGCATGGATTTATACTAGCAGAGCGCAGTCATGTGCGTTGCCAGGCCATCAGATGATATCTGTAGGTCTTATCTTTGCGTCGCAGACGCAGCATCCGAACATTTGTCACCACGGAGGTGCTTCGGGTGGCCAAGGAGATTGTCGCTCACTCAGCGTTTTGTTGGGACAGAGTTGCCAAAAAGTTTTTGCGTGCTGATCCGAAAGATCATAGTCGAAGATTTCATAGGGTGCGCGACCAGCGCTCCCTATGGGAGTAGCCCCCGAGTGTCTGTTCGAGTCGTAGACTCGAGCGGAGACTTCAGTTCAAGCATTGTTCAGTTGTTAAGTCCGTAGGGTTTTCCCACAGACGACGCCAATTGACGAGGTTTAATCTCATCAATGCCCATTGTTATGGACTTGGGTTTTGGAGAAGATGGGGGTGCTGGAGATCGTGGAACGATTAACAGACAAGCAACCAGGGGACACAAGATTTACCCAGGTTCAGGCCCCCGGAGGGAAAACCCTACTCCTGCTTGTCTGCTCTTGATTACGGCGGAACCAAAGGTTACAGGGTGTGCAGATTCGATCTGGCGTGGAGGTGCGTGTGCGAAAGTATGAGTCGAGAGATCTAGGACGTGCCCTCCTGGCCTTTATATAGACTTAGGCAGGTCCCGGGCATAGTCCTAGTCGGTTACAGGTTCTAGGGTTTTACCCCTTTAAATTTCCTATCTATGCTAGTCTTGCTCTCCAAGGATCCGAAGGCGTCATGGGCCTTGGCCACCCGAAAATCTTCATGGGCCAGCGTATGTCTGCTGTGGGCCTTCCTTGGGCTGGACCAGGTATGCGGAAGTCACGTACCCGTAGGGTATAACCATGTCATTAAGACCTCCACAGGTTTTATCCAAAGTAGATATTTCAAAAGGATCCACAGGAACATAACATTCATCCCCCTTTGGTGAGCATGGGGGACAATCAAATAATATAAGAGGTAAAAATTACTCTCATTAGAAGGTAGGCATGGGTAGATCCATTCGTTCTCCTTTTGTTCATCACTCTCCTCCTCTTTTTCATCTAATGAGCTTCCAGTTTCAACAATTTCTTCTTCCATAGGCTCCTGCAAAGCATTAGTCTCTTCCAGTTATGGAAAGCACCTATTAAAATATTAAAGAATATAGCCATTTGCTTCCTTGTAATTGTCAAAGCAAAATTTAAGTATCTCATAAATATCATGTTCATAAGGTGCATCATCAGTATTTTCAAGCAAACTGGCAAGTTCAAATGCACCCTTGAAGGCAATAAACTCTTTAATTTGTTCCACATCATAAAAGTCATAATCTCCTTTAAGATAAGAAGATATGGTAATATTATCATTATACTCACATTGAAAGGGTAGGTGTTTATACCTCCTGCAGCAACAAGCTTTATCAAAGCAATAAGTAAAATTATAAGTAGAGCACACCTCTCTAGCAATAGTATTCAACTTATCAATTTGTTCCCATAAGTGTTTTCCTTTTTGTGTCAAACGGTGTTCCTTATAATAATACTTTTGTTCTTCCGTGAACCCACCTTGCCAATAAGAACTAGTTTCAAAGAAACCATCCATTGATAGAAAGCATGACCAAGCAAGGCAATGATAGACCACCAACTAGAGTAGGAACTAATTTTTTTTGTGTTTTTGAATAAGGCAAGAAAACCAAACTAGACTAATTTTTTTTGGGTTTTTTGGAAAGAGGAAAACAAAACCAAGCAAAAGAAACAAAGCAAACTAAAAACAAAGTAAAGAGAAAGGAAGTGAAGGACTCCCCTAGTGAAGACGTCCTTAGCCTCCTCGGCAACAGCGCCAGGAAACTTGTTGATGGTGCTGACGGAGCACTTTGTTGGAAACCCCAAGAGCAAGGTGTGAAGCAGCAAGCAACAAGTCTTCCCTCAGTAGAGATCGAGGTTATCGAACAAGAAGGAGGAAGGAAACATCACACAGGTGTTGCAAGCAACGCGGAGACCTGAACAACAAAAACTCAAGACTTTGCCCCAACGAATCAGTGAGGTTGTCAAGCTCACCGGTTTGCTGTAACAAAGGATTAAACACATGGTGTGGAAGGTAATGGTTTGCAGCAAGTAAACAGGTAAGAGTGGAAGATGTATCAATGGTAAAGATTGGACCGGGTTCCATAGTTCACTAGAGGTGCTCTCCTTAAATCAACAACATGGCATGAAGGTTAAACAAATTACAGCAGGGCAATTGACAGGAACTGAGCAAGGCATAACAATGCAATTACTAGCCAAAAAGATCCTATGAGGTTGATTGGGCAATACAACAATATACATAGACCTTCATCCAACTGCATCTATGACTAGAAGTCCACCTTCAGGTTATCATCCGAACCCCCTCCAGCATTAAGTTGCAAGCAACAGACAACTGCTTTAAGCAAAGTGTGTAAGGTAAACAGTCCACATGTTCCATGAATAAGAGACCGTTGTTTTCTCCTTAATAGCAACAACATATCTACAACCGAAGAGATTTCTATCACTTCCCTTAGAAACTAGAGGCATGAACCCACTATCGAGCATAAATACCCCCTCTTGGAGTCACTAGCAACTACTTGGCCAAGATAACCACTAGCAACGGAGAGCATGCAAGATCACAAACAACAAAGACATGATAGAATCATAAAGATAAAACCATTAATCAAACCAACATAATAATCTCAATATCCATCGGATCCCCGCAAACACAACATGCATAATTACAAATAGATTAGATCTTGATCATGAACGAAGATCACAAGATCTATACATGAAAGCACAAAATAAGAGATACAACCATCTAGCTACTACATGGACCCATAGTCCAAGGTGGAACTACTCACGAATCATACCGGAGAGAAGGCCTCCAGGATGATCTCCCCTCTGGCAGGGTGACGGGAAGAACTTCAGATCCCTCCGATCTAGGGACGATGGTGGCGGCGGCTACAGACGGTTTTGTGGATTTTTGATCGGGTACTCAGGGTTTCTGCATCGGGGGCTTCTTATAGGCGAAGGGGAGAGACCGGGAGGCGGCCAGGGCCGCCAAACCCTAGCCAGGCGCGGGCCCACCTACCGTCGTGCCTGGGGTGTGTCTGGCCCCTCTGACTCTCCTCTGGACTTCTTGTTCCCCACGGAAAGTAATTGACTTTGACGTTTGTCCCATCCAATTCCGAGAATATTTCTTTACTAACTTTTTTGTTCCCCACGGAAAGTAATTGACTTTGACGTTTGTCCCATCCAATTGCAAGAATATTTCTTTACTAACTTTTTTGAAACCAAAAAACAGCAGAAAACAGGCATCTAACACTGTTGCAACTTGTTAATAGGTTAGTACCAGAAAACATGAAAAAACAACTCAAAGTGTGGACAAGTAAAGCAAAGTAGATACTAAACAATCCTGGAGCGTCAAAAATTATAGATACGTTTCCAACCTATCAAGGCTCAGCCCCGAGCTAAGAATCTTCATGCCCCTCGATTTAGAAAGTTTGACGATAGTTTGAAACGGGCATAAAAAATTCAAAAACGATTGAAACAATGCAAAAATTCCGCGTGGTGTCATATTATGTGACATAGTTTCATGGAAAGATATCAAACTTGGTATATTGATTGTGTCTCAAAAAACCTTCACAAAATGACCTATCTCAATCGAGGTATTCTGGATTTCAGGTCAAATGACCAATGTTATTGCTGGAATCGCGGTATAGTTTGCAATAATGTACCCATATTATGCACGCATTTGTATCATGGGATGGCGAACATTATTGCAGGAGGAAGTTTTCCTTTTCGTCGCACCAAAAAACCATTTTTCTTTTTCCGAGTGCAAAAACGGGGTGTTTTGTGAAGCAACCACCAAATGAAAGTTTCAAAATAATAATACCACATTTTTTAAAAAAAATACTAGACCATATTTAATGGACAATTTCCCAACGTGGGTATCTCAAACCTTTCCGTCCACCCCTCGTGAAAAACACAAATTCCTGCCGAATCGGTAGGAAATGATTTAGATTTGAACTACAGGTACATGATATGATGCCCATGATTTTTTGTAAAAATAATTTTTAGATTCACAATATGCTATTTCATCAGAGATCTAATGCAAGTTTAGTGAGGCTCATCCCCGAGCTAAGGATCTTCATGCCCCTCGATTTAGAAAGTTTGACGATAGTTTGAAACGGGCATAAAAAATTCAAAAACGATTGAAACAATGAAAAACTTCCGCGTGGTGTCATATTATGTGACATAGTTTCATGGAAAAATATCAAACTTGGTATATTGATTGTGTCTCAAAAAACCTTCACAAAATGACCTATCTCAATCGAGGTATTCTGGATTTCAGGTCAAATGAACAATGTTATTGCTGGAATCGCGGTATGGTTTGCAATAATGTACCCATATTATGCACGCATTTGTATCATGGGATGGCGAACAATATTGCAGGAGGAAGTTTTCCTTTTCGTCGCACCAAAAAACCATTTTTCTTTTTCTGAGTGCAAAAAACGGGGTGTTTTGTGAAGCAACCACCAAATGAAAGTTTCAAAATAATAATACCACATTTAAAAAAAAAATACTAGACCATATTTAATGGACAATTTCCCAACGTGGGTATCTCAAACCTTTCCGTCCACCCCTCGTGAAAAACACAAATTCCTGCCGAATCGGTAGGAAATGATTTAGATTTGAACTACAGGTACATGATATGATGCCCATGATTTTTTGTAAAAATAATTTTTAGATTCACAATATGCTATTTCATCAGAGATCTAATGCAAGTTTAGTGAGGCTCATTCCCGAGCTAAGGATCTTCATGCCCCTCGATTTAGAAAGTTTGACGATAGTTTGAAACGGGCATAAAAAATTCAAAAACGATCAAAACAATGTAAAACCTTCGCGTGGTGTCATATTATGTGACATAGTTGCATGTATAAATACCAAACTTGATATATTGATTGT
Source organism: Avena sativa (assembly GCA_916181665.1). NCBI lineage: Eukaryota > Viridiplantae > Streptophyta > Magnoliopsida > Poales > Poaceae > Avena > Avena sativa. Next base: position 230,382,250 of record OV702296.1, read on the forward strand.
GTCTCAAAAAAACCTTCACAAAATGACCTATCTCAATCGAGGTTTTCTGGATTTCAGGTCAAATGACCAATGTTATTGCTAGAATCGCGGTATAGTTTGTGATAATGTGCCCATATTGTGCATGCATATGTATCATGGGATGGCGAACAATATTGCAGGAAAAAGTTTTCCTTTTCGTCGCACCAAAAAGCGATTTTTCATTTTCCGAGTGCAAAAAACGGGGTGTTTTGTGAAGCAACCACCAAATGAAAGTTTCAAAATGATAATACCACATTTTTCAAAAATACTAGACCATATTGAATGGACAATTTATCAACCTGGGTATCTCAAACCTTTCCGTCCATCCCTCGTGAAAAACACAAATTCCTGCCGAATCGGTAGGAAATGAGTTAGATTTGAACTACAGGTACATGATATGATACCCATGATTTTTTGAAAAAATCATTTTTAGATTCACAATATACTATTTTATCAGAGATCTAATGCAAGTTTAGTGAGGCTCATCCCCGAGCTAAGGATCTTCATCCCGTCGATTTAGAAAGTTTGACGATAGTTTGAAATGGGCATAAAAAATTCAAAAACGATCGAAACAATGCAAAACCTTAATGTGATGTCATATTATGTGACATAGTTGCATGTAAAAATACCAAACTTGGTATATTGATTGTGTCTAAAAAAAACTTCACAAAATGACCTATCTCAATCGAGATTTTCAGGATTTCAGGTCAAATGACCAATGTTATTGCTAGAATCGCGGTATAGTTTGTGATAATGTGTTCATATTGTGCACACATGTATATCATGGGATGACGAACAATGTTGCAGGAGGAAGTTTTCTTTTTTGTTGCACCAAAAAGCCATTTTTCATTTTCCGAGTGCAAAAAACGAGGTGTTTTGTGAAGCAACCACCAAATGAAAGTTTAAAAATGATACTACCCCATTTTTAAAAAATACTAGACCGCTTTGAATGGACAATTTCACAACTAGGATATCTCAAACCTTTCCGTCCACCCCTCATAAAAAAACAAATTCCTGCTGAATCGATAGGAAGTGAGTTAGATTTGAACTATAGGTACATGATATGATGCTCATGATTTTTTGTAAAAATCATTTTTAGATTCATAATATGCTATTCCATGAGAGATCTAATGCAAGGTTTCCTTTTTGTCGCACCAAAAGGCCATTTTCTATTTTTTGATTGCCAAAAACAGGGTATTTCATGAATCCTGACATAGTTTCGGTTAGTCTAATATTAAAAAGTTATGATATATAATTAAATAGATGATAGGGATGTCTTATTTGGATTCCTCTCATTTTTCTGATCGATTTGGATATATTTTTTGTTGAATTATGATTTACGGATTTGTAGATATGAATTATTCAATTTTAAATGAAAAAGGCAAAATAAATAAAATTTATTTTATTTTTATTCGAATTCAAGATTATTATTACTTATTCATTGTTGTTTACTCAAATAATTATATGGAATGTAAAAAATAAAGACGTCTAACATTATAGTCTAATGGTTAATAGGATTGATATGATAATATTCATAACACTACTAATTTCTTTGTCGGAAGCTCATGTGGAAGGAACGAAGAAGTTAAGCATGCTGGGGCTGAAATAGTATTAGGATGGGTGACCGATTGAGAAGTTTGACTAATTATGCAATTTAACTTGAGACTAAGTGTACTTAGAATAAAAAATGTCCAGACGAGATGAACAAGTTATACAATTCAAAAATGTGAAAACAAAATTGAAAAAAAATAAGAATTTTTTTTTGAAAAAAAACTAGGAAAAATCTAGGCCGACGGCAAAGCCGTCGGCATAGCCAAACGGCCGTTAGTCATCTAGATGAGACCTATATGGTCTACGCAGACAGGAAATGGGGCTACGCCTATGGGCCTGTATGCCGACGGCAGCCGTCGGGCCAGCCTACGCTGACGGGATTTAGGGGCTATGCCGACGGGACCCGGTCGTCGGCGTACTCGGCTTCTCCTGTAGTGATACATCGTCTTCTCTTTTTTTTGTCGTTGTTTCGGACGGTCTCCCTTCTGGCAGCTGGTGACGTGAGTATCGTTTGCATTTTATGTTTAGATTCGGATCAACATGAGTATAGCTTTTTATATATATTAAATTTGTACTAGCTAGTATGTATTTTGTAAGGCAACTTGATGGTGGAGATGGGGCGTTGAGCGCAGAATAGAAATCCCATGGCTCTATTTCCGTTGTGGCATGTCCATATCGTTATTAGACCATGCAGTATGTCTAAGAAAAGCGGTTCCTAACTTCTTTCTCCTCCTCTTGAATCGATTCCATACATAGCAGTGAACCGACTCATGGGGGGGGGGGGGGGGGGGGGGGTGATAGAAAAAGTGACTCATATTGTTGGTTCGCTTATTTTTCTTTGTAAAGTACGCATGCATGAATGGGATAGGATGGTTTGGCCCACATGACATAGAGCAAAGACAAGAGAGAGTCAGCAAATTGGCATGCATGTATGTCAGAGCAAAGCGATTCACACATAATAGAGAATCAAAGCCGGTTCCGTACCCTGCCATGTTTGCATTTGAAGCGAACACACATAGTGCATGGCCTTAGCGGCCAACATGTGGAAACTTTTGGTCCTACCGATTGTCAGTTCTAGATGTGGTGATTTGTCATCTCGTGTTCTGCTCTTTCTTTGTTATCGGTCATGGGCCTCATGTGAAACGGTGAAATCAAAGTACACTTGTGCTATGTGCTATGAGGTACGCTAGAAATAGCCCGCAGCAAAGCATCGCCACATCAACAACGGTTAATAATGAATGAAGGCCACAAGGGTCACATGTATTTCAGAATTGTGTTCCTCTAGGCAAACAAAGTTACGAGATCAACTATTGTCAATGTAACCATAGCATAATGTATTGCCCCATAACACTAAAAACTACTTCTCTCACTCTTTCCCCCCTCTCTCCTAGATCTGGACGCAGTGTGACGACAACGCTCGCGGTGACCTCGCTCTTTCACATCATTGAGAGAGTGAGTCCCACATGTAAGGACGCGATGGCTCCTCCTCCTTGTCGGGAGGAGATCTCGCACCTTGCTCTCCTCATCGATTAGATGTGGTGTCCAAGAGAAGGTGGTCCAGTCGGGACAATAGGAGGAGAAGGTGGCGTGAAACGTGCCTAATATTCCAACAAAACGCGCACAAAAGTAGAATAGGAGTTAGTCCATGCCAATATGCGCGAGAGGAAATGGTGAAGGGCAAGGACCAAGATGAGGCCGACATTGGTACAAAGACATCGGTCGTTCGGTGACGCGCTCATCCATGAGCAATGTCTTCGTCTGGGATCCACAACCTCGTCATGACTAGAGCCCTGCAGGAAGAGCTATGGGCCGCACCATAGGATGACACCGGAGCTCTGCAAATTCCAAGGTATAAACTATTATTGTCCAAATGTCTTTTTTTAAGCAGCGGAGCGCCCCAAAAGGGGATAGAGCCTGTCATTAATTATAAAGCAGTGGGTGTACAGTGATATTACAGAGGACCCTATAAGGACAGAAAAATAAAACATGGGTCACTAGCATTTGTAGATAGGACCTTGCTGAAAGATTGTAATTACAAACTAATCCTATCTCTTCCCCACTATGGAGTAGAGCGAGGCGAGCGCTGCAGCAGAGAACGATGACGGGGATGAGACCACTTGTCACCGGCCCAGCAAAGCCCTCAGAGCCTGACCTCGAGAAGGGCCTTCCAATGGAGGATGAGAATATGCCGGAGCTCACCGGCGTAATGAAGATACGCACCCTCATGGACGGCGAATAGATGCTCCAGGAAGAAAAGGCTCTTGAGATCCTGAGCCACTCCGGCGAAGCCTTGACACCACTACCGCTTTCCCCATCCCCACCATGGAGATCGAGAAGAAGAAAGGAAGTGGGGCAAGAAGAGTAGCCAGAGTAGCAAGGGCACGCCACCACCGCGTCGGATAAAGCAGCTCACCATCAACACCCAAGAACATGCCACGGACATGGGGCGGAGAGCGTAGAAGATGACGATAGAGACATACCCGACCAAAACCGAGCTTATTTGGCAAGATGCAGCATCTCCTCTTCCCCAGCACAAGCTCTGCCCACCAGAGCACAACTAGGAAGAAGAAGAGGAACCACAACCTCTTGGCATAGATCGGATGCACCTCAGAGTAACTTGCATTCTCGGACTTATTGAGAGGGATGCAGGAGTCCACCAAATCCATGTGCCTCACCACCTGCCACCAGAGAAGGAAGAGGGAGGAGGTTGACTCGAGACGCGATGGCTCCGGCCACCGGCCTATCCTCAGACTCCACAAAGGGAAACACGGGATCCACCCAAAGACTAAATCTAAACTGAAAACTACTACTACAGGGAGGTACCGGGCCTCCGATCCGTCTCTACACCAGCCAGCAAGGCCACCGGCAGTGAGAGGAGCCGGATCCGGCCGGTCAAAGTTGACTCTCAAAACTAGGGAAAAGAGGCTTCGAGAGAGAGTTGGAAGAAAGATGCCGGTTTGCGATCTTCCAAATGTCATGGAGATGAACTTGCCATTGCTATAGTATGATAAAATACTCATCGTTAGTATGATGAGATTTCCAACACATATACAATTTACAGAGCCACCATGAGAAACTCAGTCTATAATGGCACACCAGGAGCGGCTCCAACGAGTTCAACAGAGGACATACAATGACTCCGTAAATTCATAGGCAAGGATAAATTCCTTTTTGTGATAACACTAGTAATACTCATAGGTCATTATCATCATGCTTCTTTCCAGTGTCTTGGTCAACGACATTCTTCTTCAACTCATGTAGATGGGTCTTCAAAGCATCACCACGCAACACTGCATCCTAGTGGTGTCGAGTGACGAGGGCCAAAAAATGTTTGTGTAGAAACATATGTGGAGCTCCCATTTTTGTCTGGCTCTAGTACTAGGTCGGCAATCCAAGCCGAACACATGATGGGTTCCAGGAAGCCTAATTTGAGTGGCTTCTTGATTTCATGAAGAATTGCTTGTCTCTAGGGAAGAGTAAATGTCTATACTTTCTCTTTGACGGGTTTGATAGAGTCATCTAGGTCTATATATGATCTATGCATTTTCTTGGTATTATGACATATCGGAGGGTTGCCATGCAAACACATTGGTGTTCTCCTAGAGGAAGTTCATGAGCACGACTTCCCTTCACTATCCAAGTGGCAGCAATCTTTACTATCTTGTATGGTTGTTCTTCATAGAAGGGAATTTTCTGTTGGAGATATGCCCTAGAGGCAATAATAAAAGTGGCTATTATTATATCTTTGTGTTTATGATAAATGTTTACATTCATGCTATAATAGTATTGACCGGAAACATTAATACTTGTGTGATTTGTAAACTAAATTAAAGTTCCTGGTAAAGCCTCTTTATAATACTAGCTTATTGGTCGATAAATGATCGTGGTTTCCCGATCATGAACATTGAGATGTTATTAACAACAAGATCATATCATTAGGAGAATGGTGTGATGGACATACTCCTATAGATAAGCATAGCATAAAATCAAGACATTTCAATAGTTCGTTTGCTATAACCTTTTTGATACATGGTAACCTAATTCCTTCGACCATGCGATCATGCTAATCACCATCACCGGAAGGATGCTTTGATGACATCAAACATCACACCGTAACTGGGTGGCTATAAAGGTGGCATTGTGTGTTCGGAAAGTATGTGTTGAGGCACATGGATCAAGAGTGGGATTTGTCCATCCATATGATGGATAGATATAATCTGGGCCCTTTCGGTGGAATGTCATCCAATTAGGTTGCAAGCATGTGGCTGGCTCACAAGGGATCACATATCATGGGAACGAGAAAAGAGTACTTATCGGTAACGAGGATGCACTAGGTATGCAGAGATACCGACGATCAAACCTCGGATAAGTAAACTATCACGAGACAAAGGGAAATTGGTATCGTATGTAAGTGGTTCATTTGATCACAAAGTAATCGTATAAATATGTGGGAGCCATATGAATTTCCAGATTCCTCTATTGGTTATTGATCGGAGAAGTGTCTCGGTCATGTCCGCATAATTCACGAACCATAGGGAGACACACTTAAGGATTCGATGTTGTTTAGTAGATATGGAATGTAAGTAGGGAGACCGAATGTTGTTCGGAGTCTCGGATGGGATCCAGGATATCACGAGGATATCCAGAATGGTCTGGAGAATAGGATTCATATAAGGAAAGTCCAATTCCGGAGTTCGGGAATGATTTCGATATTTTCATCGGAGAGGTTCTAAAAGGGTCTAGAAGTGATGTGGACATCCCATCTATTGATACAACCATTGTACCTACAGCTACACACATACAAGGACCTATCACTCGATCTCGTGTCAAGCAACTTAACTATCAGGTACTTTCGTTTCTTGGAACTATTCCTCACATACATGAGAATATGATGCTGCCTAAATCAGATGTATTTCTTACTCTTAGGAATGATGGACCAAGCATGGATGAGAGGGACAAGCATTGGAGCATGGCCATGCATGGAGATGGCAGCAAGCATGTGATGTTTCAAGAGAAGGCCACGTATGAAGATTTCAGAATTTTGAGGCCTCCATAATGAAGAAAGAAGGCTTGGACGAAATATTCAAGATTAATACTTCACAAATTCGTCCATAGCTTAATATGGTGCTACGACACCTTTATTTTGGGCCAGGCCCATGTAATTTTCACAGGATTTTAAATAGCCACTTTTTAGAGTCTGTATTTGAGGAGAAAAGGACTTCTAGGGTTGGATTTGGCCACCACTTCCATGGCTGGCCGAAACCCCACCTTTTCCTCCTTAAATACTCCCCATAGCCGTCATCATAGACTCGGATTTTGTTTAGACATTAAGTTAGACATCATAGCAACTTCGCCAAGGCTCGAGCGTCGCAGAGGCCTCTTGTACTTCGCACCTATACAGGATCCCACCTTTTCAATAAAGCTTTCCTCTTAATCCGCAATATCTTGATTGCAATATTAGTTCTTACTTGTTCTCGATTTCAGGTAGGAATTAAGACCCTCGCTGGTCAGGCTGATCGTGTTCCCGCAGGATCGGTAACCTCCAGGAGATTGGCCTAGCGATTGCATTGGCACTCGTGCTCGCACGTGTAGTCGGATCGTCAAGCACGAACTCCACCCAAATCGACTATCACCATCTCATCGAAAGATCGGACACCTTTGCCCTATCAAGTGGTATCATATTTCAGGTTGCTCGGTCGAAAGTCTGGAACCGCCTCCGAAAAAAATTTCTGGCTATTCTGAATTTCGGCCCCGAGGATCACTTTTCTCCATCGGCCATTATACCGACATTTTTTTGGCTCCTGCGCGCTTTCCGGAGCATAATACAAAAAATTCGAAAAAAATTTTGGGGCTAACCTATTTTTGGACCCCGTAGATCAGTTTTAGACACTCGCCATCATAGTGATTTTCAGCACCTCGGTTCGCTTTTCAGGGTGCCATATCATCATCCATTGCTTGTTGTGTCGAGTCGTGACATCGTTGGTGATCTAGGATCACGTCTCTAGTACGGTCTAGCCTAGGACCAGCACAGTACCGTCGTTGAGCATTATTTCAACATTTGCATTGCTATTTTGATAATTGCTAACCCCTTTGCGAAGCCTTCCTAGAGCTCCACAGATTTCTCCACATGTGGTGTCTCGACTCCTGGTAATTGCTCTGTTCAATCTCTGGACTCACTAATCCTCGCGGTTGCACATCGCCTTTTCCTGCTGTTTGGTAAGAACTTATAAGAGCTTCGTATATTGCTTGACGGATTACGCGTGCCTTCCACCATATCTCCATAGTATATACCTGTGCTTTTTAAAGGACTAACCATGACAGATACTTCACGGAACCCTGCCACAATGACGAACCAAGAACTACATGCCCACTTCTCCGAGCTCTTGGTCGGTCGCGCTGAAGATGTGGATGCACGCCTAGGGGAGTTTGACACCAAGCTCACCAACGCCATGGACAAGATCGATGGACTCGAGAAATCCTTCAACGACAAGCTTGACGCTCGTTTCAAGGAGGTTTTGAACAGATTGCTGGCAGCCGCACCCGCACCCGCCCCATTGCCACCTCGGCAGGGCGCACAGCGCATTCCGATCACGGGTTGTACTGCTGGTTCGGCTGCAGCCGCACCTTAGGCGGCTACCGCTGCAGCTGACGCACCTCAGACTTCCACTGCGGCTGCTGCGGCATTGGGGACAGACGTAGGATACTACTATGACCCCGACGACGACGATCTGTTTGACGAGGAGGTTGAACAACCTCCACATCCTGCTGGCCGTCCCCGACATTACTACCGCAACGCTCGACCACCGGTACGTGATGATGATCATGTTGCAAAGCTTAAATTAAATATTCCATCTTTTGAGGGTAAATATAATCCTGATGCATATCTTACATGGGAGATGGAAGTAGACCAACATTTTGCATGTTTAAAATATCCTGAGAATATGCGTGTTAGTGCTGCTACATGTGAATTTACTAAATTTGCTTCCCTTTGGTGGTCTGAGTATTATCGTTTAAATCCTACTACTATTCCTAGTACTTCGACTGCTTTAAAAACTGCTATGCATGTTCATTTTGTACCTCCCACTTATCAACGTGATTTACTAAAGAATCTGACACGTTTAGAACAAGGGAAAAATTCTGTAGAAGGGTATTATCAGGAATTGCAAATGGGGATGGTTCGTTGTGGTCTTGTTGAATCTACTGAACAAATGCTTGCACGTTTCTTTGGTGGATTAAACAAGGACATTCAACACATATTAGATTATAAGGAATATAATTCTATCACTCGTTTGTTTTACCTTGCTTGCAAAGCTGAACGTGAAGTGCAGGATCGCCAAACACCATGGAGGAGGACTAATAATTCTGCAGGTCGCACATCCACTTGGACATCCCGACAATCATCACCTCCTTCTCGTGATTCGCCACCAGCTACTACCACATCCAAGGCCACCACAAGATTTCCAACTGCTCCTCCACCGTCATCCAATGCTCCTGCTCGTAGTGCATCTTCTATGGCTTCCACGGGTAAAACAAAGGATATACAATGCCGCAAGTGCTAGGGTTTTGGTCATATTGAGCGACAGTGCACAACACAAAGTGTTATGATGGTGAGTGATGATGGTCAGTATGATTCAGCTAGTGACTTTGATGAAGATACATTAGCCCTTATTTCTGCTCGAGATGGAGACAATTGTGATTCTGATGAAGAGACAGAGGTAATGGGAGCTGAAACTGCTGATCAATACAAGAGCCTAATCACACAACATGTGTTGAGTGTGCAATTGAGCAAATCTGAGCAAGATCAACGCCACAACCTGTTCCAAACACATGGTGTTATTAAGGAAAGAGCTATCAGGATCATCATTGATGGAGGGAGTTGTAATAATCTAGCTAGTGTTGACATGGTAGAGAAGCTTTCACTTCCAACAATACAACACACACATTCATATTACATCCAATGGTTTGAGAGTTCTCGCAAGATCAAGGTAACAAGAAGGTACGCGTGCATTTTACTATTGGTACATGTTCTGATTTTGTTGATTGTGATGTTGTACCTATGCATGCTTGTTATTTGTTACTTGGTAGACCATGGCAATTTGATAGAGAATCTGTTCATAATGGCAAAACTAATCACTATTCTCTTATGCATGATGGAAAGAAAATTGGTCTAAAACCTATGACTCCCGAACAGATTTTAAAAGATGATCTTGCTAGAGCTAGTAGAGCTAAAATTGAGGAGAAACATAAAAGTGAGAATCAGATTGTTGCTGCAGATTTTGTACCACCAAAGAACACTAAATCTGATTCTAAACATGCTACTGAAATTCGTTTGAAGAGTCCATGTATGCTTGCAAATAAAATTGATATTGCTGAACTAGATGTAAACAATACTCAATGTTATGCAATTATCTGCAAAGAGGTTTTGTTTTTATTTGAGGATATGCCTCCTTCTTTGCCACCCACTATTGCTAACCTTTTGCAGGAATATGAGGACGTTTTTTCCACTGAGCTGCCACCAGGACTACCTCCTATTAGAGGAATTGAGCATCAAATTGATCTAATTCCTGGTGCTACATTGCCCAACCGCGTGCCATATAGAACCAATCCAGAGGAGACAAAGGAGATACAACGCCAAATCCAGGAACTACTCGACAGAGATCATATTCGTGAGTCCCTTAGCCCCTGTGCTGTTCCTATTATTTTGGTACCTAAGAAAGATGGTTCTTTGCGCATGTGTACTGATTGTAGAGCTATCAATAATATTACTATTCGATATCGTCATCATATTCCACGTTTGGATGACATGCTTGATGAGTTGAGTGGCTCTACCATGTTTTCTAAGGTTGATTTGCGTAGTGGTTACCACCAGATTCGTATGAAATTAGGAGATGAATGGAAAACAGCATTTAAAACTAAGTTCGGTTTATATGAATGCTTAGTGATGTCGTTTGGTTTAACTAATGCACCCAGCACTTTCATGCGATTAATGAACAAAGTTTTACGTGCTTTCATTGGACGTTTTGTGGTAGTCTACTTTGATGATATTCTGATTTATAGCAAATCTTTAAAGGATCATTTGGACCAATTACGTGCTGTTTTCAATGCTTTACGTGATGCACGTTTGTTTGGTAATCTTGAGAAGTGCACCTTTTGTACCAATCGAGTTGCGTTTCTTGGCTATGTTGTTACTATTGGGCCACACAGAGATAAAACGAAACTTTTTCCTCTAACATGGTGATCCCAAGATCTAGATGAGGTAGAAGGCCACGAGGTTTACCACTAGACGCGCGGTTGCGGATTACTGATGAAGCGCGCCAGTTGATGCAGTGCAGTCCTCACGATCCGATCGTCCTGGTGCCGATCGCACAACACCTCTGCAGGTATCCACACGTACAAGGAGGAGCACCGGCGGCGAACTGCTAGGTTCGTTATGGCGGCAGGACTGCTGTGGAGCTAGGGTTTCCAACACATGGAATGACCTAACCGAACAACGATTAACCTTTCTGGGTTACGGTGCTCCACTATATATAGGGAGTGAGCGTGGGCTCTGCTCGCGTGACCCATTCACTAAAGCCTATATAACACTAGTCACCGTGAGTCCAACTCACTAACTCAGTTCTAATCCGGTTTAGGTCCAACCCAACCAGATTACAGGTTCAGATCCAATCCAAACTTGCTCCCACTCTTAAGTGTGTGACCCCGCAGGCTCATGGCTACTTGGACACGATTGGAGTCCGACTCTCAATCGATCAGTCGGTAGCGGCTCCTAGCAGAACGTGCCGACTCCCAAGTACCAAAGAGTCATGACGACTTGCCTTTCCAATGCGACTTACGTCCGAGTCCCTTTTGCCTCACGATATACCTTGTCAGACTATAGGCGAATATATGTCATCCCTTAAATAGTCCGACTCTCTTCTCGATCCAAGATAAGTGATTCACCCGACTAACTCTTAGTTGATCGCCTCGGTTAACACCTAACCGAGTCGTGCATGGCCATGCTTTCCGAATCATATCTCATGAGAGGGCCCAGAGAATATCTCTCCAAGTGGAGGGTCAAAGTCCCATCTTGGTTATTCACATCACGCAGCTTGATTCTCTATCGACCCGAACCCTGCCTTTATAACTGCCCAGTTACGGATCAGCGTTTGACAGAACCTAAGTCGGTGATCCTCAACTCGGACTATGCAATAACCTCAGGTCTAAGGATTACATTGATTGAGATATACAAATGACAACTTGTTCGTTGTACCTGAATATGGGTCAATCCGACTCGCTAAACTCTTTAGCCGAATCTGTGTAAGTTGGAATAGCATCTCCATGCCCATGACAAGTGGAACCGAGTCATCAAGCCAACTTTCACATTGGTCTAAGTTGTGTGTCCAGCACAACCTCAATGAGCAAGGAAATTTAGTACAAACAATATGAATGTATAGTTCCACAACCGAATCACATATTCAATGATACACATCAGATGTTTATACAAGGACTACTTAATATCTTTATGAATACAATGGGAAATATCATCATACATGATTGCCTCTAGGGCATATTCCCAACAGTCTCCCACTTGCACTAGAGTCAATCTTCTGACATCACATGTCTAAGCATCTAATGCCCATGGCTCTCAGGTGCGCCTCATGCTTCGGCTGGGGTAACGGCTTTGTCAACGGATCCACAATATTTGCATCCGTGTGTACCTTGCATAACTTGATATCACCCTGATCCACGAACTGGCGAATTAGGTGGTACCGCATGAGTATGTGCTTGTTCTTCTGGTGTTGTCTAGGTTCCTTGGCTTGTGCAATAGCACCATTGTTGTCACAATACATGTCCAACGGATTGGACGAGCCTTGAACCACACCAAGATCCATGAGGAAATTCCTCATCCAAACAGCTTCCTTTGCTGCCTCCGAGGCGGCAATATACTCAGCCTCTGTTGTAGACGCAGACACAGTCTCTTGCTTGGAACTCTTCCAGCTCACATCACCTTCGTTTATAATAAACACGTATCCAGATTGCGTGCGAGAATCATCAGAGTCGGTAAGATAACTCGCATCCGTGTAACCCTTTACACTGAGTTCATCTTCACCACCATAAACCAAAAACATATCCTTAGTCCTTCTCAAGTACTTTAGGATATTTTTAGCCGCTGTCTAGTGGATCTCTCCAGGATCAGCCTGGTATCTGCTCACAACACTTAGAGCATATGAAACATCCGGCCTAGTACAAAACATGGCATACATGATGGATCCGACAGCAGAAGCATACGGAATCGCACTCATCCGACTTCGCTCATCAGTTGTCGAAGGACACTGGGTCTTGCTAAGTTTTACACCATGGTACATCGGTAAGAACCCCTTCTTAGACGATTCCATGTTGAACTTCTTCAACACTTTGTCCAAATAAGTACTCTGACTCAATGCAATGAGCCTCCTTGATCTATCTCTATAGATCCGGATTCCGAGAATATATGTTGCCTCACCCAAGTCTTTCATTGAGAAACTTCTTTCCAATGATTCCTTGGTTTCTTGCAACATCTGGACATCATTTCCAATCAGTAATATGTCATCCACATATAAGATTAGAAAGTTTACTTTGTTCCCACTAAACTTCTTGTACAAACAAGAATCATGATCACTCTTGATGAAGCCAAACGATTTGACTACCTCATCAAAGCGAATATTCCAACTCCGAGATGCTTGCTTCAACCCATAAATGGATTTCTGAAGTTTGCATACCTTGTCAGCATTAGCCAGATCGACAAAACCCTCGGGCTGTATCATATACACGTCCTCGGTTAAATTTCCGTTAAGGAAAGCCGTTTTGACATCCATCTGCCATATCTCATAGTCAAAATAGGCCGCTATAGCTAACATGATCCGAACTGATTTAAGCATCGCTACGGGCAAGAAAGTCTCATTGTAATCAATTCCTTGAACTTGTTGGAACCCCTTCGCGACAAGGCGTGCTTTATAGACAGAAACATTTCCATCCATATCAGTTTTCTTCTTAAAGACCCATTTGCACTCGACGGGTCTTGCACCGTCTGGCAGATCAACCAAGTTCCAAACTTGATTTTCATCCATGGACTTTAACTCGGATCTCATGGCTCCAAGCCATGAATCAGAATCAGATCCCACCATCGCTTCCGAATAATTTGCCGGCTCATCACTGTCTAACAGTAACACATCACGAACACTTCGTAATCTCGCCGATCTTCATAGTATAGGTGATGTTGCCGGCTCAGCTACCATGACCGGCTCAACCTCCAAGGTTTTTGCCGACTCTCCACTAGCCGGTTCCTCTCGAATTTCTTCGAGCTGCACCGTGCTCCCACTTACTCCCTGACTGAGAAACTCTTTCTCAAGGAAGACACCGTTCCGAGCGACAAACACTTTTCCCTCTTCTCGGTTGTAGAAGTAGTAACCCAAGGTTTCCCTCGGATACCCCATGAAAATACACTTATCCGACTTGGCTGTAAGCTTGTTCGACTGAAGTCGCTTGACAAATGCATCACAACCCCAAATCTTAAGAAAAGACAAACTCGGGTTTTTGCCTGTCCACATCTCATGCGGTGTCTTCTCTACCGATTTTGATGGTACTCTGTTTAGTGTGAACGCCACTGTTTCTAGACAATAACCCCAAAATGATAAAGGCAGATCTGTCTGACTCATCATTGATCATACCATGTCCAACAAGGTCCGATTCCGCCTTTCCGAAACACCGTTCCTTTGCGGCATTCCTGGCGGAGTAAGTTGGGGAACTATTCCACAACTTTCCAGATGGTCATCAAACTCATGGCTCATGTACTCGCCTCCTCGGTCCGATCGAAGAAACTTTATTTTCTTGCCGAGTTGATTCTGTGCTTCATTCTGGAATTCTTTGAACTTTTCAAAGGCTTCCGACTTATGTTTCATCAAGTAGATATATCCATACCTACTCAAATCATCAGTGAAGGTAATGAAGTACTCATAACCACCCCTGGCTGTCGTGCTCATTGGTCCACATACATCACTATGTACTAGTCCCAACAAGTCGGACGCCCTTTCGCAACTCTTTGCAAAAGGTGTCTTGGTCATTTTGCCGAGTAGGCAAGATTCGCATGTCTCGAACGACTCCAAGTCGAACGAAGTTAGGAGTCCATCATCATGAAGCTTCTTCATGCATTTCCAACTTATATGACCAAGCCGACAGTGCCAAAAGTAAGTCATATTCAGATCATTTGGTTTCAACCTTTTAACATTTATGTTATAAACCGACTCACCATCAAGATTCAAAATAAATAACCCGTCCTGGACGGGTGCAAAGCCGTGAAACATATCATTCAAATACAAAGAACAACCATTATTCTTGATATTCGACTCATAGCCTTGCCTCATCAAACATGAAGCAGAAATAATGTTTCGACTGAGCACTGGAACATAATAACAATTATTTAGTTCCATAATGAATCCGGAAGGTAAATGAAGTTGCATCGTGCCGACTTCCAACGCAGCAACTCTTGCTTTGTTGCCGACTCGAATATCAACCTCGCCTCTTGCTACGCTCCTAGTTCTTACCAGTCCCTGCAATGAGTTGCAGATGTGAATAACTGATCCGGTATCATATACCCAAGAACTATTAGGTGCATCAGCAAGATATATGTCTATAACATTGCAAACAAGTGTACCTGAGTCGGAAGTCATACCTACACTCTTGGCTTTATCGGCCAAGTACTTGTTGCAGTTCCTCTTCTAGTGGCCATCCGCCTTGTAGTAGAAGCAAGTGGATCCGGCTGAAGGAGATGGCTTAGTCCCTGAGGAAGCTCTTGGGACCAGGTCCGGAGCCTGCTTTCCTCCTGAATTAGCCTTCTTCTTAGTCCAAGAACTCTTCTTGAACTTAGCCTTATTCTGCACCATCAACACTTGACTGGCGCCCTTCTTGAGATTCGCCTCTGCCTGCTTGACCATCCCATGTAATTCAGTGAGCTTCTTATCCATACCATGCATGTGGTAGTTCAAAATGAACTGCCCATATTCACTAGGAAGAGAGTACAGAATTATATCCGTAGCGAACTCTTCGCTTATGGGGTAGCCAAGCCTCTCCAGAGACTGCACGTAACCAACCATTTTGATCACATGCGGACTCAGTGGATCACCATCCTTAAGCTTGCAACTCAGCAAAGCCTGAGAGACTTGATACCTCTCAGTCTTCGCCTGAGCCTGGAACATACTTTTGAGGCTTTCGATCATATCATAGGCCTCAACATGCTCGAAACTGCTTTTGCAAGTCCGGTTCCATGTGAGCAAGCATAAGACAGCTAATATCCGTGGACTCATCCTTAGCTCGACGGTAGGCATTGGTGGCAGCGACAGTCGCATTCTCATTCGGCTCATCTGGAAGTGGGTTGTCTAGGACATTGTCCTTCTTTTCTTGTTTGAGAACAATTCTCAGATTTCGATACCAGTTGGTAAAATTAGAGTCGTTCATTTTATCTTTCTCAAGGATAGTTCTCAACGCAAAACCGGATATCTGAGAGTGACTGCTACTTGGTGCCATGATCTACAACAGAAAATATGCAAAACACTTAAGACATGTATTCATAAAAGAGCAAGCATATTAAACATTTTAATATTTTATGCTCCCACTAGAACCAACACCCCTCCGATGGTTTCTTAGTGATTCAGGATCCTAAATAAGCAAGTCGGCTAGTGAGCTTTAGCATCACCGCTAGCCGCCAAGTGATCTAGGTAGACAACTCCTTGTCAATCGCATCTCATGCGACTCCTGTTGGACGGGTGGCATCACATGCCCCGGCTCCCATACGACCTTTCCCCGAGCCCCGCAACCGTTGTGATAGACCTGTCTAGCTTACCGAGTGTTTCCACAGTAAGAGTCTGACTCGAACCCACCTAGTCGGAAAGAATTGGCAGCACCTCAATTTTATGAGCCCACTACCAAAAATGTCCGACTTGTGATGGTGCAAACACTGACGGGAAAACCGACTAGACCTTCTTTGAGGGATTAAATTTTACCGACTATCTAATAGAGGTAAAACAGAGACATAACAATAACACAAAATAAAGCAATTATAATGTGAAATGGTATGGCTCTCTTCATGGCGATCTCCATCTCCACAAAGCCTATAATCCGACTCGTGCCAACTCTTGTCACTTGCCGTCTTACTCCATGTCACCGACATGTACAATGCCTTGCAGCCTTCCAGGTTCTCCAAACAGCTACACTAGCTTAGTAAAGTAAATTACAAGGAGAATCCGACAAGCAGGTCGTTATACAATAAAATGACAGCACCTAGGCTCCAGCTGGCTGACAAAAAACCGTGATTCGTAGATCACGTATGGATTACACACATACATCACATGCACATGAATCATACCATTCACAACTTCCTACAAAAACAAGTTATGCATAGATACAATATCTACCGGCGTTGTGAAACTCGCAACGACATCTAAGACACTATGACCATTGTTCCGAACATGGATTCCGACCATTGTTCTGATTCGATCAAACTCTTTGATCTTCGATCACCACTTCTGGATTTACGTGTCACAGTCTACCCCGATGGCGGAAGCCGACCGGTAGGGGTATGTCGTTCCACGACCTCAGCAGTATAATCATGGAAATCAGATCTACCATTCCCCGAGTACAGTTGATCCAATCAACTTCGTACAAAACCGATCTATCTCATAGATCGACCACCAAACATCACATAGATCTCATCTACAGCCAACCGCATATCACATATGCGAGATCTCGAGCCTAAAACCAGAAGCTATCGCTCTGATACCACTGTTGGTCCATGCAGAGATAAAACAAAACTTTTTCCTCTAACGTGGTGATCCCAAGATCTAGCTGAGGTAGAAGGCCACAAGGTTTACCACTAGACGCGCCGTTGTGGATTACTGATGAAGAGCGTCAGTTGATGCATTGCAGTCCTCACGATCCGATCGTCCTGGTGCTGATCGCACAACACCTCTGCTGGTATCCACACGTACAAGGAGGAGCACCGACGGCGAACTACTAGGGTCGTTACGGCGGCAGGACTGCTGTGGAGCTAGGGTTTCCAATACATGGAATGACCTAACCGAACAACGATTAACCTTTCTGGGTTATGGTGCTCCACTATATATAGGGAGTGAACGTGGGCTCTGCTTGCGCGACCCATTCACTAAAGCCCATATAACACTAGTCACCGCGAGTCCAACTCACTAACTCAGTCCTAATCCGGTTTAGGTCCAACCCAACTAGATTACAGGTTCAGATCCAATCCGAACTTGCTCCCACTCTTAAGTGTGTGACCCCGCAGGCTCATGGCTACTTGGACATGATTGGAGTCCGACTCTCAATCGATCAGTCGGTAGCGGCTCCTAGCAGAACGTGCCGACTCCCAAGTACCAAAGAGTCATGACGAGTTGCCTTTCCAATGCGACTTACGTCCGAGTCCCTTTTGCCTCATGATATACCTTGTCAGACTATAGGCGAATATATGTCATCCCTTAAATAGTCTGACTCTCTTCTCGATCCGAGATAAGTGATTCACCCGACTAACTCTTAGTCGATCGCCTCGGTTAACACCTAACCGAGTCGTGCTTGGCCATGCTTTCCGAATCATATCTCACGAGAGGGCCCAGAGAATATCTCTCCAAGTGGAGGGGCAAAATCCCATCTTAGTTATTCACATCAGGCAGCTTGATTCTCTGTCGACCCGAACCCTGCCTTTATAACTGCCCAGTTACGGATCAG
Organism: Avena sativa; assembly: GCA_916181665.1. Lineage (NCBI taxonomy): Eukaryota > Viridiplantae > Streptophyta > Magnoliopsida > Poales > Poaceae > Avena > Avena sativa. Next base: position 230,400,565 of record OV702296.1, read on the forward strand.
CGTTTGATAGAACCTAGGTCGGTGATCCTCAACTCGGACTATGCAATAACCTCAGGTCTAAGGATTACATTGATTGAGATAAACAAATGACAACTTGTTCGTTGTACCTCAATATGGGTCAATCCGACTCGCTAAACTCTTTAGCCGAATCTGTGTAAGTTGGAATAGCATCTCCATGCCCATGACAAGTGGAACCGAGTCATCAAGCCAACTTTCACATTGGTCTAAGTTGTGTGTCCAGCACAACCTCAATGACCAAGGACATTTAGTACAAACAATATGAATGTATAGTTCCACAACCGAATCACATATTCAATGATACACATCAGATGTTTATACAAGGACTACTTAATATCTTTATGAATACAATGGGAAATATCATCATACATGATTGCCTCTAGGGCATATTCCCAACAGTTACATCACAGGGTATTAAAGTGGATCCAGCCAAGATTGAAGCTATTGAGAATTGGCCGTAGCCCAAGACTGTCACACAAGTGAGGAGTTTTCTTGGCCTCGCTGGTTTTTATAGGCGCTTTGTCAAAGATTTTGGATCAATTGTCGCGCCGCTGAATGAACTTACCAAGAAGGACGTGCCCTTTGTTTGGGGCGATGCACAACAACATGCCTTCGTCATATTGAAAGATAAGCTAACACATGCTCCCTTACTCCAACTTCCTGATTTTAATAAGACTTTTGAGCTTGAATGTGATGCTAGTGGAATTGGTTTGGGAGGTGTGTTATTACAAGAGGGAAAACCTGTGGCATATTTTAGTGAGAAATTGAGTGGGGCTAGTCTGAACTATTCTACTTATGATAAAGAATTATATGCGTTGGTTCGGACATTAGAAACTTGGCAACATTATCTATGGCCTAAAGAATTTGTTATACATTCTGATCATGAATCTTTGAAGCATATTCGTAGTCAAGCTAAGTTGAATCGTCGTCATGCAAAGTGGGTTGAATTTATTGAATCTTTTCCTTATGTTATCAAACACAAAAAGGGTAAAGATAATATTATTGCTGATGCTTTGTCGCGCCGTTATACTTTGTTATCTCAACTTGACTTCAAAATATTTGGATTGGAAACTATTAAGGAACAATATGTGCATGATGCTGAATTTAAAGATGTGTTGCAGAATTGTAGAGATGGTAGAACATGGAACAAGTTCGTCTTCAATGATAGATTTGTGTTCCGTGCTAACAAACTATGTATTCCAGATAGTTCTGTTCGTCTTTTGTTGTTACAGGAGGCGCATGGAGGAGGATTGATGGGACACTTTGGTGTCAAGAAGACGGAGGATGTTCTTGCTGCACACTTCTTTTGGCCACGTATGCGTCGAGATGTTGAGAGATTTGTGGCACGCTGCACTACTTCTCAAAAAGCTAAGTCTCGCCTTAATCCACATGGTTTATATATGCCTCTTCCTGTTCCTAGTGTTCCTTGGGAGGATATTTCTATGGACTTTGTTTTGGGATTGCCACGAACACAGAAGGGGAGGGATAGTATTTTTATTGTTGTGGATCGGTTTTCTAAGATGGCACACTTTATTCCTTGTCATAAAACGGATGATGCTGCGCATATTGCTGATTTGTTCTTTCGTGAAATTGTTCGTTTGCATGGTGTGCCAAATACTATTGTTTCTGATCGTGATACTAAATTTCTTAGCCACTTTTGGAGATGTTTATGGGCTAAGTTGGGGACTAAATTGCTGTTTAGTACTACATGTCATCCCCAAACTGATGGACAAACTGAAGTAGTAAATAGAACTTTGTCTACTATGTTGCGGGCTGTTTTAAAGAAGAACTTAAAATTGTGGGAAGAGTGTTCACCTCATATAGAATTTGCTTATAATCATTCGCTGCATTCTACCACAAAGATGTGCCCATTTGAGATCGTGTATGGTTTTGTTCCTCGTGCACCTATTGATTTATTGCCTTTACCTTCTTCGATGCAAAATAATTTGGATGCTACACAACGCGCTGAAATGATATTAAATTTGCATAAGACTACTAAAGATAACATTGAACACATGAATGCTAAGTATAAAATTGCTGGGGATAAAGGGAGAAAGCATGTTGTGTTTGATGTTGGAGATCTTGTTTGGTTATATTTGCGTAAAGATCTTTTTCCTGATTTACGCAAGTCTAAGTTAATGCCGCGTGCTGCTGGTCCCTTTAAGGTGTTAGAGAAAATAAACGATAATGCATATAAACTTGAGTTGCCTGCAGACTTTGGTACGGTTAGTCCTACGTTTAACATTGCAGATTTGAAGCCTTACTTTGGTGAGGAAGATGAGATTGCGTCGAGGACGACTTCAATTCAAGAAAGGAAGCATGATGTGGACATCCCATCTATTGATACAACCGTTTTACCTACAGCTACACACATACAAGGACCTATCACTCGATCTCGTGTCAAGCAACTTAACTATCAGGTACTTTCGTTTCTTGGAACTATTCCTCACATACATGAGAATATGATGCTGCCTATATCAGATGTATTTCTTACTCTTAGGAATGATGGACCAAGCATGGATGAGAGGGACAAGCATTGGAGCATGGCCATGCATGGAGATGGCAGCAAGCATGTGATGATTCAAGAGAAGGCCACGGATGAAGATTTCAGAACTTTGAGGCCTCCATAATAAAGAAAGAAGGCTTGGACAAAACATTTAAGATTAATACTTCACAAATTCGTCCATGGATTAATATGGTGCTGCGACACCTTTATTTTGGGCCAGGCCCATGTAATTTTTGCAGGATTTTAAATAGCCACTTTTAGAGTCCGTAATTGAGGAGAAAATGACTTCTAGGGTTGGATTCAGCCACCACTTCCATGGCTGGCCGAAACCCCACCTTTTCCTCCTTAAATACTCCCCATAGCCGTCACCATAGACTCGGATTTTGTTTAGAAGTTAGCCATCATAGCAATTTCGCCAAGGCTCGAGCGTCGCAGAGGCCTCTTGTACTTCGCACCTATACAGGATCCCACCTTTTCAATAAAGCTTTCCTCTTAATCCGCAATATCTTGATTGAAATATTAGTTCTTACTTGTTCTCGATTTCAGGTAGGAATTAAGGCCCTCACTGGTCAGGCTGATCATGTTCCCGCAGGATCGGTAACCTCCAGGAGATTGGCCTAGCGATTGCATTGGCGCTCGTGCTCGCACGTGTAGTCGGATCGTCAAGCCCGAACTCCACCCAAATCAACTATCACCATCTCATCGAAAGATCGGACACCTTTGCCCTATCAAGAAGGTTCACCGGACCAGAAGGGGAATGGCTCATGAATGTGTCATGGTTAAGTGGAACGATTGGATCATGTCCTAGGTCACTTGGCTGGGCATTTGCAAGAGAGAAATTAAGCTCCAAATTGCAAGTCAAAAGGGAGGTTTGAAAAGTCAAACTGGAACATTGGTTTCCTAGTGGAAGAAGGACAGAGTCCTTCTTTACCTCCAACAAGAATAGGGAGTTGGGGAACGAATCAAACTCCCCTCTCCCAAGCTGCCCTCCCTCTCATAAATAGAGGGGAGGGGCTGCCCAAGAGATCACAACCAGCCCTCCCCACCTTGAGCCGCCGCCGTCGCCGCCTACTCGTCACCGTCACCCTAGCCGCCGCCGACTCCACCTCCTCCTCTCTGGCCTTCTAAACCTAGATCTCCGGAAACCCTAGATCCACCATAACCTGCTCCGGCTTAGGCGAAGCCATGCAGGATTTTCCCTCTACTTCCGACACCATGCCGTCGTTCTTCCTGAATCGCGAGGGGAGAACTACAACCTCTGCTGCCAGCTGGAACAAGGGAGAGAAAGGTCTTCATCGAGTACCAAACATGTGACCGACTGTGGAAGCGCCGCTAGAACGCATATCGTCTATGCGATCTTGAGATTGGCAAGTGTATGACTACATCACCCACGAGAATCTTCTCTCGTTAACCGCTTTGGAATCTTCGAGGGTGAGTACTCTAATCGACTCGATGCTATAATCTAGTAGATAGATCTTGGCTTGTTTGTGTGCATGCGGTAGATTTTTTTTTGTTTTCCATGCTACGAACCCCTATAGTGGTATCATAGTCGTGTCTATATGTAGATATGTTGCACGAGTAGAACACACTGGTCATTATGGGCGTTGATGCTTTTGTTGTCGATTGCTTCTTGTGTACTTTGCATTTTGCGGGATGGTGGGATGAAGCGGCTCGGGCTAACCTTACATGACATCGTCATGAGACTTGCTCCACGCTTGACATGCAACTCGTATTGCATAAGTGGCTTTGTGGGTGCCTGTTTCTCCCAACATAGTTAAGATTCAATTTACAACGGGTGATTGACAATACTAGTATCAAAGTTGTGGTTCTTGTTCGTAAGTTAGAACGACACTTATTGAAATACCCAAACCATGTAAAACATGCAAAGGAAATTAGAGGCGTCTAAGTTTGTTTTGCAGGGGTGTGATGTGATGTGATATGGCCATGATTGTGATTATATATGATGTATGCAATGTTCCTTATTGTCAGTAGGCAACCGACAGAAGCCATATGGTTGTCTTTTAATTTTGTTAAGACCCATGTATCTATTATTCAAAGTAGTTGTAATAGTTGATGCTGGTGGACGACAACCATGGAGCGGCGCCATTGACCTTGACGCCATGCCGGTAATGATGGAGATCATGTTTGTCCTTGAAGATGGAGATTGGAAGCACAAAAAGAAAGGACATATCATATCACATATTATGAATTGCATGTGATGTTAATCCATTTATGCATCTTGTATTGCTTAGTTCACGGCGGTAGCATTATAAGATGATCCCTCTCACAAAATATCAAGTTATAAAGTGTTCGCCCTTAGTAGGCACCGTTTCTAAAGCTCGTTGTTTCGAAGCACCACGTGATGATCGGGTGTGTTAGATTCTGCGAGTGTATACAACGGGACCAATCCAGATTTGCTCATGCAGAAGCTAAGGTTTGATCTTGACAAGCCTAGCATGTACAAACATGGTCTCGGAACACGGATCACCGAAAGGTAAAGCATTAGTCATATAGTAGGTATGATGAACATGTTGATTGTTCGCCATTTAAGCTACATCATCTTTTGTGATGATTAGTCTTGATGTGGTGGATTTGGTTCGTGTGATCACTAAAACAATGTGAGGGATATTGTTTTGAGTGGGAGTTCACCTAGATTAATTTAACTATTAATTAGAACTCAATTTGTCATAAACTTAGTCTAAACTAGTGCAAATATGTTGTAGATCTATGGTGGCCCCTACCATCAATTTTAATGCGTTCCTAGAGAAAGAAAAGTTGAAAACAATGGAAGCAACTTCGCGCATTGGCTCCGCAACTTGACGATTGTACTCAATGCTAGTAATTTGACCTCTATTCTGGATGCACCGCTGGGTGACCCACCTGCAGTTGATGCTACCGATGAGGTGAAGAATGTTTTCCTCACTCGGAAGAATCATTACTCCACATTCCAGTGTGCTATCTTGTATGGTTTGGAATTGGAGCTTTAGAAAAGTTTTGAGAATCATGACCCACATGATATTGTTCGTTTACTCAAAATGATATTTGAGGCTCACGCGCAGTTGAGAGTTATGAGGCTTCTGAAAAGTTCTTTAACTGCAAGATGGAAGAGGGCAGTTCTGTTAGTGAGCACGTGCTTAAGATGTCTGGGCACGCAAGCAAGCTTCAAAGCTTGGGTATAGTGATTCCTAATGCTTTGGAGATTCACCGTGTCCTCTAATCACTACCACCAAGTTACAAGAACTTTGTGATGAACTACAATATGCAAAACATGGACAAGTCGTTGCCCGAACTCTTCTCCATGTTAAAGTCTGCGGAAGTGGAGATCAAGAAAGATCACCAAGTGTTGATGGTCAATAAGACCACCAAATTCAAGAAGAAAGGCAAGTCTAAGAAAAAGGGAAACTTTAAGAAGGGCGGTAAGAAAGTTACCGCGCCGGTGAAGTAGACCAAGGCTAGGCCTAAGCCTGATACTGAGTGCTTTTACTGCAAGGGAGAAGGTCACTGGAAGCGGAATTTCCCTAAGTACTTGGCGGATTTGAAGAACGACAACATCAAGAAGAAAGGTATATCCGATATACATGTTATTGATGTGTATCTCACTAGTAGTCGTAGTAGTGCCTGGGTATTTGATACTGGTTCAGTTGCTTATATTTGTAACTCGAAACAGGTGCTGCAGAATAGATATAAACTAGCGAAGAACGAGGTGACTATGCGCGTTGGAAATGGATCAAAGGTTGATGTGATCGCGGTCGACACGCTATCTCTTTATCTACCATCGGGATTAGTTTTATACTTAAATAATTGTTATTTGGTGCCTGCGTTGAGCATGAACATTATATCCAGATCATGTTTATTGTGAGACGGTTACTTGTTTAAGTCCAAGAATAATGGTTGTTTGATTTATATGAGTAATATGTTTTATGCACATGCACCTTTGATAGATGGTCTATTCTTGTTGAATCTCGATTGTAGTAATACATATATTAATAACATTGAAGCTAAACGTTTGAAATTGAGCGATAACTCGACCTATATGTGGCACTGTCGTCTTGGTTACATTGGAGTGAAGCGTATGAAGAAATTCCATTCCGTTGGACTTCTTGAATCACTTGATTTTGAATCACTTGAAAGATGCGAAGCATGTCTGATGGGTAAAATGACTAAGACTCCATTTTCTGGTATGATGGAGCGAGCTATGGACTTATTGGAAATCATACATACTGATGTTTGTGGCCCAATGAGTGTAGCATTGCGCGGTGGTTATCGTTATGTTCTTACCTTCACGGATTTCTTGAGTAGATATGGGTATATCTATTTCATGAAACATAAGTCCAAAACTTTCGAGAAGTTTAAGGAATTTCAAAGTGAAGTAGAGAATCAACGTAACAAGAAGATTAAGTTTCTACGATCTGATCGTGGAGGTGAATATCTAAGTTATGAGTTTGGTGAGCATTTAAAGAAATGTGGAATACTTTCACAATTGACACCGCCGGGAACACCACAGCGTAATGGTGTGTCCGAACATCGTAATCGAACTCTCTTAGATATGGTTCGTTCTATGATGTCACTTACAGATTTACCGCTATCATTTTGGGGTTATGCATTAGAAACAACCGCATTCACTTTAAATAGGGCACCATCTAAATCCGTTGAAACGACACCGTATGAATTATTGGTTTGGAAAGAAACCTAAATTGTCGTTCCTTAAAGTTTGGGGTTGCGAAGCTTATGTAAAGAAGTTACGGCCCGACAAGCTTGAACCCAAAGAGAAAAAATGTGTCTTCATAGGATACCCAAAGGAAACTATTGGGTATACCTTCTATCATAGATTCGAGGGCAAAATCTTTGTTGCGAAGAATGGATCCTTTCTAGAGAAGGAGTTTCTCTCGAAAGAACTGACTGGAAGGAAATGTAACTACCTCGGTGAATTACGCTCTTAGTTACAAGCCTGGATGTCCGGAAATGGTTAAAATAGTACGGTGGGGCCCAAATGCCACTCACAGGTAGACCTTTCGGCCGTCCTAACCATTTCCAAACATCAGGACAAGAACGAGCGGCGTAATCGGCAGGCGAAGGGATCAACTACATACACAAATGAGTATGTATGCAAGCCACCATACAACAGTCGTCAGAGCCATTCCATCTAAAAGAAATAGAAATATTGCAACGCCATACGGCAAGATCCAAATATCCTAGATAGATATAATAGTTTAGGATAGCTCCTCATACATCAAACATCAGAGTATCAGGCGGAAGCGGAAAACAAGATCCGAGTACGGATAAGAAGCAAATCGGCATAAGATGCCCCATAAATAAACACATCCCGCCCACAGATCTCACGAATCCTCGTTCCCGGAATCTCTACACCGAGTGATCGTTGCCAACATCGTCCGTCTCCTCCACCCAGTATCCATCTTGCGAGTTTACCTGTTCATCTGAATCAAACAATTTATCGTGTAAGACCCTAGGGGTACTCAGCAAGTCTTTATGCCTCTAAAGGGGACACAACCTGGGGTGACGCAATTGCAGCAAAAGATAACACCTAACAGTTCTATAGATATTCGCTAACCATCCGCCTAACCAATGATAGACGGATGTCCGTGAATTAATAACAACAGTTATAACAGTAATATTAACAGATCCATCCTCCTCCTCGCTTACCAACGAGTAAGCGGACGAACAACCCCCCCATCCGTTGGCAGTTTTATTATCCATTCCATGAGTGTTGCACTATTTACTAGTCAGGTACTTAGTCAAATTAAAAGCGGTGCTTTAGTTATACTTGTCTATGATCGAGAAACTGTGCTCCAAGTCGTCCATAACCGCGGACACGGGTTTCAAAAAGATTTACCCTGCAGGGGTGCACAAATAGCAACACACACTCGATCAACCTCGGAAAAACCAAATCAAAACCCAACGAGGCATTCACGACAAAGCGATCACAGGATTCAGAAATGTTTCAGGGGGCCACCCCATTAAGCTACCCGCAACGAAGTTGGCCGGCTCCGAGACGGACTCAAGGTTTGTGTGGACGGCTGTAAACGACTGGGAACCCGAAAGTGTGACTGGGCTTGTCGATACAGCGAAAACGTGTCACGATCCTAAACAGTACAGGTGCTCCACGCACAATCTTAAATAAAGCAGTAAAGCATGGCATAAGTACAGGATAGTAATAAAGCCCCAAACTACTTTGTGGCCCCAAGAAATAAGAATGAATCAAGCTCTGGCTCAGGGGGGTTCATAAGCCTCCCGGATGTGGATAGCGCGAATATTCAAGGAACAGGAATCAAGTACTCGGGGTCCTACGGGACACAAGTGAGCATGAAAAACCAAATAGCAGATATTGCTCACCGGTGCCACTTTCATTAGTTATCCCATTACTACTCAGGTTTAAGTTGTTTAGGTACCTCGTGATCCATCAGACACTCACATACCCTACACATAATGTTCTACGATCTGCATGGCTCAAACAACTCCTGTAGTAATGGCTCATGGGATGGAGGAACAAGCTTCGGTGGGGTTTAAAAGTAAAGGCTATGCAGTACTTGGGATTCAGTTTAATGCAATCGCGACTCAATGATGCAAGAATAAGATAGAGGCAATAGGTACTATATGTATGCAAGCATGTGGTAGTGCTTGCCTGGCAGCTCAGTTGAAGCGAGAGAAGGGTCTGGGTAGTGCTCCTGGGTTTCTTGATATATCCCCTGCTCAGCGTCTATTCGAAGAAGAACCAAACAAATAAGGGCCAACATAAATAGAGTGTGCAAGCATATGAATTAAAATGCGACAAGCAAACAATCATGCCATGATGAATGATGCACAATTTGCATGGCAATAAAGTAGCATGGCATGGGTGAGGTGTGGAATACAAGAATAAAGCATTTTAGGGCGTTTTAGTCACCTTTTATACTCAAATAAGTTGTTGTATACTTTATATTTATATGATGCATGCTGCAATTCAGAACATGGAATTCATAGATACAACGGGCTCGTCGCGCTGATCGATTTAGACACATCATTTGTCAAATATGAAGTTATAAAACAAAAGTTATTAATTAATTAAGGCAAAGGGCATTTTATTGTAATTTTAATCATCTCGAAATTTAAGTGTTCAAAATATATTTTGAAGGGCATATTTGAATTCCTCACATTTTTCTGATTCAAAAACATATATTACATGTTTAATTTGGATTTATATTTTTAAAATTATTTGAAAACAGATTTGAATTTGAATTGAAAACAAATTTGAAAAGGTTTTAATTAAACAGCAAGCAGAAAAACTTTTCTTACTCCGCCCAGATCTAGCCCCAGACACAGACACCTGGGCCCGGGCTGACCTGGCGGGAAACGACGCAGAGAGGACTTTTCTCACCGCGAAGTGATACAGCCTAAGCCGTTGACAGGTGGGACCGGGGGTGTGCGGGGCCACGCGCGGCTCGCGAACCGAACGCAGCCACGTGGCACGGACGGGGAGCGCGGGTCGAGGGTTCACAAAAGCTGGGTGCCTTTCTGCAAAGTGTCACTACGGCTGACAGGTGGGGCTCAGGCGGACCGCGGGTTATCGGAGCAAAAAGATAGGGGGTTAAGTGCAAAAGGTTTTGCGGCTACTGTTGTTCTTCTCTGACGATGTCTGACGACAGATCGGTGACAGAGTCGACACGCGGCGCGGGGTCGAACCCGCGACCTGGCGCTTGCGCGTGGCGCCGGCGACCGCTGCGGCTAGGTGGGGTCGGTGCTAGGGGAGTGCTGCACGGCCAGACAAGGTTCCCGCGACGCGACGACGCAGAGATAGCACGCGCACGCCATGCACTAAGAGCGTTCGTCAAGAGGTCCGGCGAATACAGGTAACGACGGCGAGAAAGGGGATGTCCGGGAGAGTCAGTAGCTCACCGCGGTGGGGTTGATGGTGGTGGCACGTCTTGGGGTGCTGGGGATCGGTGGCGAGGCAGATGGTCGGAGAGCTAGGGTTTCTGTCGGCGTCGCGGTACTGCGGCGGCTGGGGACCTTCTCCTCCTCATTGGCACGTACGAGGTGAAGCAGGGGAGCGTCCTCGAGCGCCTCGACCACTCCCATGTCAACCACGACAGCAGGAGCTAGGAGTAGGCGACAGTGCAGACGGTGGCCGGCGAGAGAGGGGTAGGCGTCAGGGAGAGGAAGGAGAGGAGAGGCAGGGGCTCTGGGGTGGATCTGGAGAGGCAGAGGAGCCGTGCGGGGTGAGGTAAAGCGAGAGAGAGGAAGGTAGATGCCGTGCGGGAGTGGGTTAGGGATAAAGTTGCTTCGGCACCTTTTTCTCCACCTCCTCCTCGATCACGTGCACGAGCTGGGCAGGTAGGCACGGCAGGGTAGGGTGGTGGGACTGCCAGGTGGGCCTGCGTGGAGGGCAAGGCTTGGTGGGGCCTTGTAGCAGCGAAAGAAAAGGGAGAGGCCGAGAGAGAGAGAGGGGTCTCGGGCTAGGGTTTGAGGAGAAGGGGTGGGGTGCACTTGGGCCAGGGAGAGAGGGTGGTCAGGTGGGGCCAACATGATAGAGAGAGGAGAGATGAGAGAGGTGTGGTAGGGGTTGGGGTTGATGCTTCGGCATGGAGGGGGTAGGTCATGGGGTAGGGTTTGGAGAGAGGGCTTAGGAGAGAGGATAGAGAGAGAGGGTGATGTGGTGGTAGATGGTGATAGTGGGGTAGGTGATTAGGGTTAGGGTTTGAAGAGAGAGGAAAAGAGAAAGAGATAGGGAGAGAGGGTTTTGGGCATGAACAAAAATTAAAGGGCAAACAAAAGGGTGGTTTAGGGTTGCTTAAACTCATGTAACACCAAAAGACATGTAAAGGAGAGAAAAGGGAGGGGGAAACAAAAGTGCATGGCCCATGCATGTTAATTCATTGCCATGATTTATTCTTGTGAGAACAATAATGATACAACATGGCATTGTATACATGCATTCCAAAATATGGAGTAGAGCCAAACAAAAGAAATTAGGATTGGATCCACCCTAACCCACATGAGCTAGATTAAATGCCAAAATAAAATAAAATCCCATGGGTATTTAGAATGGTGGAATTATAAGGTGGTGACAAGGAAAGGTGATGGAGTTGAATAAAAGATATGCCCCCAACTCAACTTGGGCATTTAAACAATATATCAATAACCAAATACAATATCAATAGGCAAATACAATTTACAATGCATATGAGAGAAGAACCAAAACAAAAAGGGTTTTATATGATGCTCAAATGCAAGGTGGCATGATGACATGAGCATGATATAATTATGATGCAACAATTATATATAGGAAGTAGCCATTATATAGACTAGGCTAGTAGCATTGCAATTGTTAGACAATTGGGATGCTACAACTCTCCCCCACTAAATAAGAATCTCGCCCCGAGATTCCTAGGAAAAAGAAAACAACACACGGAGAGGCGGGTGTTCGAACGAAGGTGACCCTCACGTTCCCAAGATGACGAAGAACGGAATGGTGCGACCACTACACCTTGCAAAACTGGCTAGACTTGTTGCGAGTCTTGCGTTTTGCTTGAGACACAAAGGGTTAGAAGAATTGAAGGATTGTCGTGAGACAAGAAGGATAGGATGGACATAGCTTCGGTTTTTCGAGAAACAAGATAAAAGACTAGAACCACTTGTGAAAGAAAAAGACAAGATGATGTATCATGAATAAGAAAGACACCTCCTTAAGATTAAAGATTTATCGATACTAGAGAGGGTGAAAACTTTGTCTCGCTGGAAGAAAAGAGCTAGATTGGAGAGGTTTTGAACCACTATGACAATAGCATCGTATCTTCTCTCGGATTTGAGAAATGAAGTTTGGAAACAATATTGCCTTCAAGCAATAGAGTCCCTTGATATCAACAGAAAGATTTAGTTAGACATCGTCGGATTAGATTCTTCTTGCGCTGGTAAGACCCAACGGATCACGCAATTGAGGTGCGCGGATATAACTTCCAGAGACGGATGTGAAGCCAGATCGTTGTGGAATCCCGAGAAGCCAAGAATATGGAGGATCTGGAGTTTATTGTAGAGATACTTATTGCTTTCTTTAGCCTTGAGGCTAACGCAATAGATTTGCGGCTGATGGCATCAACCATAATTGGCTTTACCACAAAAAAAGAATTGATGAAACAAAGAGAGAGATAGTTTCCTTTCATCTTGTTTGTGGATGTCGAGCATCGGTAGAATGACAAGGACAGAAAAGAGTTTGCGTTTGTTCCCACCGGATAATTGAAGATTTTGCTCCATCTAGAATAGACAGACCACCAACAAGAGATTATTGATTTCTTTCTTCGAGAGAGCACTCCGGAAAAACAAGGACGGAAGTAAAAGTATCAAGGGATAAGGCCACTTCTAACTTCCGTGGAATGAGCAAAATCACATTAATTCACCAATTCAATGTACAAGAGCGAATGATAAGAGTAGTGGTATGGTAGCTACTCCATCCCGCACTCAAAGCATTACTCCGCACATGAATAAGAAAAACCATGCAACCCAACTACCGAAACAGACTGAAGGTATTGACATAAACTCATGGAACTTCGTTAGAGAACAAGGATAGATGCAAACTATTCGCCGGATTCAAAGATAGATAAAGATGATGATGTTGTCATCATGTCGAAAATACCAAGCCCCCGGAAAGATATGAAGGAAGATCACGGAGACAACTGCAAGATTCCACGGATGAAGAAAAAGATAGCACCACTTGAACAGAAGGAATACAAGATCTGGAAGGTCTTCATGGCCTCCGGTGGATAGAGCATAGACGATAGAGCGAGAGGGTTTCAAGAGATTACTTAATGAGATAGAGGTGAAAAGAACTCCATGTTCTTCTTGAAATTATTGAGAGAGATTTAGCGGTCTTGAGGAAAATCTTTAGCGGAACGACGATGATAACTTGCCAACAAGGAATAACTCTAGATTGGTTGAAGATGGAGGATGGAATTAACAATGGACTTGCTGATTCCAGAGTTGGAGCGATCTATTTAGCAGAAGGACGTGGCCGAGATAGGTGACTTCAAAAAGTCAGAATTCTCACTTTGAGACTTTGCACACAGGCAGTGCTCCCGAAGCTTGAGAGAAAAAGACACAGATGATCTTCCATGTTCTTCCATTGATATAGAATAAGCAAGCATATCATCAAGATATACCACCATGGATTAACAAGATATTCCCAGAATACCAAGTTCAAAAGGCGAGAGAAACGAACAAATGCTCGAACACTTCCTGAGCTCAACGCTCTTAGAAAGATCAATATTAAGAGCACGGGTTCGTGTTGAAGAAGATGCACTAGAAGAATAGATTATCTGGTCCTTCGGAAGAGAACAAGAAATGCCACTTGGTTCACATTGTCGATTGGATCACCGGTTACAAAGATAAAGAGATCTTGGATAAGAAACGATGATAGCTCATACCTCAAGCAAAGCTATCAGAGACGAAAAATATGCAATTCCCTCGTCTCAAAGAGAATTTTGCAGATATGGAGTTCGAAAAGATGTGCAGCATGATGGACAGATGATAGACCGCCGTAGTGCCTTGAGAAACTCCGGATTGCCAAAGATGCTTGAATATGCATAGATATGATCACGGTGTACTCAAAATCACAGGAGATAACCGTCACCATTTGGAGGATAGTGGTGGTTGCATTTTCCATATTCCACTCATGATAAGTGTCATATAGCTATGCCGAGAACCAAATTACAATCACCAGCATCGGATCGACACATGTTATGTAATTAGCCCAAGAGAAAAGGAGATGAAAAGAAACTCTAGGATTAAGCGCCGGTGACAAAAGAATGACTTAGCATGGACATGCTGATAAAAGGGAGATAGATAATGTTTCACACATGACTGAAAAGGAGTGTGGAAACACAGATGTACCAAAGAATTTTTTTCCGCATTTTTCGGCATTAAAATACCAATAGATGCGCAAAATCACTTATCAGGTGGCGATTAGCAACTCCACATTCTGTGAAAGCATGCTGGAAGGAAGAACACCCTTAAGAAGATGGCACCGGTTAACAAGGAGTCAGATAGATCGCGCCGGTTTTCAAAAGCCTGTCAGTATGGAATGTACCAACAGTTGATAACCAAAGGCAGATTGTGATAACAAATTGGATGCAACAGATAGACAAGGAATTACACACACACACACACACTCACAACCTATGGTACTACGGAACCCAGAACACGTGAATCCTAGTTTGAATTTTAAGAAGAGGATTGAAAACGTTACACTTCCTTACCAGAAAAGGGTGGGTGGGTGGGTAAGAAGAAAAATGGAAGCAGTCCTACTCTCACGTTTTGTTTTTCCCTAGTATACATAGCTACCAAAAATATTTGCTAGACTGACAACGACCATTTGGCTGAGACCCTGAAGGGCGGGATGGCTCTGATACCAATTGTAACTACCTCGGTGAATTACGCTCTTAGTTACAAGCCTGGATGTCCGGAAATGGTTAAAATAGTACGGTGGGGCCCAAATGCCACTCACAGGTAGACCTTTCGGCCATCCTAACCATTTCCAAACATCGGGACAAGAACGAGCGGCATAATCGGCAGGCGAAGGGATCAACTACATACACAAATGAGTATGTATGCAAGCCACCATACAACAGTCCTCAGAGCCATTCCATCTAAAAGAAATAGAAATATTGCAACGCCATACGGCAAGATCCAAATATCCTAGATAGATATAATAGTTTAGGATAGCTCCTCATACATCAAACATCAGAGTATCAGGCGGAAGCGGAAAACAAGATCCGAGTACGGATAAGAAGCAAATCGGCATAAGATGCCCCATAAATAAACACGTCCCGCCCACAGATCTCACGGATCCCCGTTCCCGGAATCTCTACACCGAGTGATCGTTGCCAACATCGTCCGTCTCCTCCACCCAGTATCCATCTTGCGAGTTTACCTGTTCATCTGAATCAAACAATTTATCGTGTGAGACCCTAGGGGTACTCAGCAAGTCTTTATGCCTCTAAAGGGGACACAACCTGGGGTGACGCAATTGCAGCAAAAGATAACACCTAACAGTTCTATAGATATTCGCTAACCATCCGCCTAACCAATGATAGACGGATGTCCGTGAATTAATAACAATAGTTATAACAGTAATATTAATAGATCCATCCTCCTCCTCGCTTACCAACGAGGAAGCGGACGAACAACCCCCCCATCCGTTGGCAGTTTTATTATCCATTCCATGAGTGTTGCACTATTTACTAGTCAGGTACTTAGTCAAATTAAAAGCGGTGCTTTAGTTATACTTGTCTATGATCGAGAAACTGTGCTCCAAGTCGTCCATAACCGCGGACACGGCTTTCAAAAAGATTTACCCTGCAGGGGTGCACAAATAGCAACACACACTCGATCAACCTCGGAAAAACCAAATCAAAACCCAACGAGGCATTCACGACAAAGCGATCACAGGATTCAGAAATGTTTCAGGGGGCCACCCCATTAAGCTACCCGCAACGAAGTTGGCCGGCTCCGAGACGGACTCAAGGTTTGTGTGGACGGCTGTAAACGACTGGGAACCCGAAAGTGTGACTGGGCTTGTCGATACAGCGAAAACGTGTCACGATCCTAAACAGTACAGGTGCTCCACGCACAATCTTAAATAAAGCAGTAAAGCATGGCATAAGTACAGGATAGTAATAAAGCCCCAAACTACTTTGTGGCCCCAAGAAATAAGAATGAATCAAGCTCTGGCTCAGGGGGGTTCATAAGCCTCCCGGATGTGGATAGCGCGAATATTCAAGGAACAGGAATCAAGTACTCGGGGTCCTACGGGACACAAGTGAGCATGAAAAACCAAATAGCAGATATTGCTCACCGGTGCCACTTTCATTAGTTATCCCATTACTACTCAGGTTTAAGTTGTTTAGGTACCTCGTGATCCATCAGACACTCACATACCCTACACATGCTGTTCTACGATCTGCATGGCTCAAACAACTCCTGTAGTAATGGCTCATGGGATGGAGGAACAAGCTTCGGTGGGGTTTAAAAGTAAAGGCTATGCCGTACTTGAGATTCAGTTTAATGCAATCGCGACTCAATGATGCAAGAATAAGATAGAGGCAATAGGTACTATATGTATGCAAGCATGTGGTAGTGCTTGCCTGGCAGCTCAGTTGAAGCGAGAGAAGGGTCTGGGTAGTGCTCCTGGGTTTCTTGATATATCCCCTGCTCAGCGTCTATTCGAAGAAGAACCAAACAAACAAGGGCAACATAAATAGAGTGCGCAAGCATATGAATTAAAATGCGACAAGCAAACAATCATGCCATGATGAATGATGCACAGTTTGCATGGCAATAAAGTAGCATGGCATGGGTGAGGTGTGGAATACAAGAATAAAGCATTTTAGGGCGTTTTAGTCACCTTTTATACTCAAATAAGTTGCTGTATACTTTATATTTATATGATGCATGCTGCAATTCAGAACATGGAATGCATAGATAGAACGGGCTCGTCGCGCTGATCGATTTAGACACATCATTTGTCAAATTTGAAGTTATAAAACAAAAGTTATTAATTAATTAATTAAAGCAAAGGGCATTTTATTGTAATTTTAATCATCTCAAAATTTAAGTGTTCAAAATATATTTTGAAGGGCATATTTGAATTCCTCACATTTTTCTGATTCAAAAACATATATTACATGTTTAATTTGGATTTATATTTTTAAAATTATTTGAAAACAGATTTGAATTTGAATTGAAAACAAATTTGAAAAGGTTTTAATTAAACAGCAAGCAGAAAATTTTTTCTTACTCCGCCCAGATCTAGCCCCAGACACAGACACCTGGGCCCGGGCTGACCTGGCGGGAAACGACGCAGAGAGGACTTTTCTCACCGCGAAGTGATACAGCCTAAGCCGTTGACAGGTGGGACCGGGGGTGTGCGGTAGGGCTGGAACTATAACTCGAAACTCGCGAGCTAAATGAGTAACTCGTGACATAGCTCGACTCGGCTCGAACTCGGTGTCTAACGAGTCGACCCAAGTTTTTAATTTGAGCTTGTTTGTTCATCCAAGCTAAATGAGCTACTCGCGAGCTACTCATTTAGCTCGTTAAACTCGTTCAAATATAGAGTTTAAAAATTTTCATAGATAAGTGCCATATTATGAATGTTCCTTGAACCCGTAATGGTGTAGAGCTACTATATTTTTTTATTGATCTTCCTTCGTGTTATTTTGAAAGTACTATTGTTGTTTTAGTTTCAAATTAGTAGAATAATTACTAGTTTATATATGCTCATATTCATAACTTATAACAATTTAAATGAGCTGCCCGCGAGCTACTCGTGAGTTTACCGAGTCGAGCCGAGTTTCAAATATGTGCTCGTTCTGTAAACGAGCTGAGTCAAGCTAACTCGTTAGTTGAACGAGCTTTAGCGAGTCGAGCCGAGTTGGCTCGGCTTGGCTCGAATTCCAGCCCTAGTGTGCGGGGCCACGCGCGGCTCGCGAACCGGACGCAGCCACGTGGCGCGGACGGGGAGCGCGGGTCGAGGGTTCACAAAAGCTGGGTGCCTTTCTGCAAAGTGTCACTACGGCTGACAGGTGGGGCTCAGGCGGACCGCGGGTTATCGGAGCAAAAAGATAGGGGGTTAAGTGCAAAAGGTTTTGCGGCTACTGTTGTTCTTCTCTGACGATGTCTGACGACAGATCGGTGACAGAGACGACACGCGGCGCGGGGTCGAACCCGCGACCTGACGCTTGCGCGCGGCGCCGGCGACCGCTGCGGCTAGGTGGGATCGGTGCTAGGGGAGTGCTGCACGGCCAGACAAGGTTCCCGCGACGCGACGACGCAGAGATAGCACGCACACGCCATGCACTAAGAGCGTTCGTCAAGAGGTCCGGCGAATACAGGTAACGACGGCGAGAAAGGGGATGTCCGGGAGAGTCAGTAGCTCACCGCGGTGGGGTTGATGGTGGTGGCACGTCTTGGGGTGCTGGGGATCGGTGGCGAGGCAGATGGCCGGAGAGCTAGGGTTTCCGTCGGCGTCGCGGTACTGCGGCGGCTGGGGACCTTCTCCTCCTCATTGGCACGTACGAGGTGAAGCAGGGGAGCATCCTCGAGCGCCTCGACCACTCCCATGTCAACCACGACAGCAGGAGCTAGGAGTAGGCGACGGTGCAGATGGTGGCCGGCGAGAGAGGGGTAGGCGTCAGGGAGAGGAAGGAGAGGAGAGGCAGGGGCTCTGGGGTGGATCTGGAGAGGCAGAGGAGCCGTGCGGGGTGAGGTAAAGCGAGAGAGAGGAAGGTAGATGTCGTGCGGGAGTGGGTTAGGGATAAAGTTGCTTCGGCACCTTTTTCTCCACCTCCTCCTCGATCACGTGCACGGGCTGGGCAGGTAGGCACGGCAGGGTAGGGTGGTGGGACTGCCAGGTGGGCCTGCGTGGAGGGAAAGGCTTGGTGGGGCCTTGTAGCAGCGAGAGAAAAGAGAGAGGCCGAGAGAGAGAGAGGGGTCTTGGGCTAGGGTTTGAGGAGAAGGGGTGGGGTGCACTTGGGCCAGGTAGAGAGGATGGTCAGGTGGGGCCAACATGATAGAGAGAGGAGAGATGAGAGAGGTGTGGTAGGGGTTGGGGTTGATGCTTCGGCATGGAGGGGGTAGGTCATGGGGTAGGGTTTGGAGAGAGGGCTTAGGAGAGAGGATAGAGAGAGAGGGTGATGTGGTGGTAGATGGTGATAGTGGGGTAGGTGATTAGGGTTAGGGTTTGAAGAGAGAGGAAAAGAGAAAGAGATAGGGAGAGAGGGTTTTGGGCATGAACAAAAACTAAAGGGCAAACAAAAGGGTGGTTTAGGGTTGCTTTAACTCATGTAACACCAAAAGACATGTAAAGGAGAGAAAAGGGAGGGGGAAACAAAAGTGCATGGCCCATGCATGTTAATTCATTGCCATGATTTATTCTTGTGAGAACAATAATGATACAACATGGCATTGTATACATGCATTCCAAAATATGGAGTAGAGCCAAACAAAAGAAATTAGGATTGGATCCACCCTAACCCACATGAGCTAGATTAAATGCCAAAATAAAATAAAAGCCCATGGGTATTTAGAATGGTGGAATTATAATGTGGTGACAAGGAAAGGTGATGGAGTTGAATAAAAGATATGCCCCCAACTTAACTTGGGCATTTAAACAATATATCAATAACCAAATACAATATCAAGAGACAAATACAATTTACAATGCATATGAGAGAAGAACCAAAACAAAAAGGGTTTTATATGATGCTCAAATGCAAGGTGGCATGATGACATGAGCATGATATAATTATGATGCAACAATTATATATAGGAAGTAGCCATTATATAGACTAGGCTAGTAGCATTGCAATTGTTAGACAATTGGGATGCTACAGGAAAGTAGAACTCGACGAGGTTGTTGAACCTTCTCTCGAACTTGAGAGTAGTGCAGCACCGGAAGTAGTTCATGTGGCGTCTACACCAATAAGATAGGCAGCTAATGATGTTGATCATGAAACTTCGGTTGAAGTTACTACGGAACCTCGCAGGTCAACAAGAACTCGTACCACTCCTGATTGGTATGATCCCGTTATGAGTGTCATGTTGGTGGACAACACTGATGACCCTGTATCATATGAGGAAGCGATGATGAGCCCAGATTCTAATAAATGGCAAGAAACCATGAAATCCGAGATTGGATCCATGTACGAAACCTAAGAAAACACAAATTATTACCATTAATGTCATGAATTTATCTTACTGAGTTTTAGTGCATAACAAAGTGTGCAGCAAGTTTACCTCCCAAAAATCGAATTCTCGGAAAACAAGTTTGTATATTGCTTTACAGGCTGACATGAAAGATAGAACAGAGATGTGTTAAATAGTGTTTTTTCATCCGAAAATGGACAATTCTTACATACCTGTGCAAGGTAGCCTCCAATAGATGGACCGACAACAAGACCTACGCCCCAAGCAGTGCTTAGCTATATTCAGTTAATGAAGCTAGTCAGCTAGAGTAATGATATAAATGAACATACTGATAAGGTGATGCAGTTTATGTACTAGTGATTTATAATTGATAATCCTAGCGCATGATGTTCAGGTCGACAAACTTCAATACAGTAAGCCTCCAAAATTCGGGAATCAACCAATCGTGCACATATAAATATCCATGTAACAGAGAAATTAGGTTGCTATAACATAATTAATAATGCTCTACTATGCACACTTGGATACCTTCATTGGGGCAAGCATGCCATTTAGAGAACCAAGAAGTACTCTTGTGGTAAGCGCCATCCAATACTTCGTACTTAGTCCAAATAGAGTGTTGAATATGACCCTATAACAGGATTATCAAGCTTAAAATGTTGCCATTAAAAAGGGAGTATACTACTGTTTTTTTGTTGCCATTAAAAAGGGAGTATACTTTGAGACAAGAAGAAAATTGACTCACACTGTGAAGAGCGAAAATGCAATGATAGGTTTTCTCCCGATACGATCTGCCACCACACCCCAAAATAGGGAGCTAAAAAATCTACCGGCCATGTATGATGCCCCTGTATATACGATATATACATCAGCATGCAATGTTTTAATCTGGGTAGAAGTCTAAAAACTGTATGCAATACATTAATTGGACTTTGTCTTTGTTGCATTTCATTAATTGATTCAACGAGTCTTAGCTTTCTTACCAAGAAGACCAGCATACAGTCCAATGTCTTGTTCGGTTTCCGCCACATGCATATCTTGTATCTGTTGTCAAGAAAGGTTAAACTGAGCTTGCATATGCAGAATATTAAGGGAGAGTGAGCAATGCTCACAGAAGGGCAAACGAGCTAGCAGTGCGACAAAGTACGCCGTGTCCACTAGGGTCGTTTTTACAAAAGTACACCAGAGTCCGATCCCTAGTAGGTCCCATTTTTTTGTTTCTTCAGGAAAGAATCCATAAAAGTATCGTTGAGGGGTTACTCGGAATTATCTGATTTATAATCATTCGATCAAAACAGTTATGGTTAATAACGTTTAACGAGTATTCCATGCATTCATCAATCAATTAATTAAAAGTCCCTCCGTTTTTCAAAATAGAGACGCTGTTTACCTTGCTTGGTCTCAAAATTGAGTTTTAACCATTAATTTTTGTGTAAACTATATACTGTATTAAAATCTTATGCGAAGTTGCAAAAACCCATTCTATTTCATTATATTTGGAAGCTATTTTCCATGGTAAGATTCTGATCCGGCCATCTATTTTATTTTGTTAATAGTGGTCAAAAATAAAAAGTGGGACCGCACACTTTCTAAAATACCCTCTACTTTGGAGGGTTAACGCCTCTTGTTGAAGACCGGTTACATAAGCTTCATGCGAATGAATCGAAAAGAACCTACGTGACTCATGAACATTGGCGGAGCTATGCACAAGCGAAAAGAACCTAAGTTTGTTAAGGGGGAATACCGCACGACATAAGAGGGATAGGCGGTAGCGATCATAACAGATCGTAACAAGATCTATCTCTATCCAAATCTATCTCTATCCAAACGTGGAGTACTACTCCATATTTGGTTACAAATAAACGTACATAATTATCTTGCTAACAACCCCCTTAATCACAACCTTCTGAAAGGTTAAGATTACGCTTAAACTCATTCAATTCTTTGACTGCCAAGGCTTTTACGAAACCATCTGCAACTTGATCTTTACTTGATATGAATTTGATCTCTAACAGCTTCTTTGTCACTCTTTCTCGAACAAAGTGATAGTCTATCTCAATATGTTTGGTTCTTGCATGAAACATAGGATTTGCTGACAAATATGTAGCTCCTAAATTATCACACCATAGACATGGCTTTACCTTAAGTTGAACACCAAGTTCTCGAAGTAAGGCTTCAACCCAAATCAACTCAGTTGTGGCATCACCTAGTGCTTTATATTCAGCTTCTGTGCTAGACCTTGAAACAATATCTTGTTTCCTTGCACACCAGGAAATCAGATTTGGTCCAAAGAATACAGCAAAACCTCCAGTTGACCTTCTATCATCCAAACATCCTGCCCAATCTGCATCTGAGAAAGCACTAAGCAAACTAGATGAAGATTTCTGAAATGTTAAACCAACATGTATAGTACCCTGAACATATCTCAATATCCTTTTTTCAGCTGTCCAATGAGTAGTGGTTGGAGCATGTAAGTATTGACATACTTTGTTTACTGAGAAAGAAATGTCTGGCCTTGTCAAGGTCAAATACTGTAAAGCTCCTACAATGCTTCTATATCGAGTACTATCATCAGGACCAAGAGGAGTTCCCTCAGTCAATGACGACTTCTCAGTAGAGGAAAGTGGCGTGGGTGAGGTTTTGCACATTGTCATACCAACTTTAGCCAACAGCTCAGTTGCATATTTTTCTTGAGTAAGCAGTAAACCGTCTGATGTTTTCTTTACCTGAATACCCAAAAATAAATGCAATTCTCCTAAGTCTTTGAGAGCAAATTCTGCATTAAGATCATGAAGGAGTGCATAAATAGCCCTATCTGAGGAGCTTGTGACTATAATATCATCAACATAAATCAGAACATATATCATAGTATCAGATTCCTTATAGAGAAAAAGTGAAGTATCTGCTTTGGATGGTACAAAACCAAGTTGTTGTAACTTGGTACTAAGTATGGAATACCAGGATCGAGGAGCTTGCTTAAGACCATAAAGAGCTTTGTCAAGTTTGTAAATATAATGTGGAGTAGCGGAAGACTCAAAACCTGGGGGTTATTTCATGTATACTTCCTCTTCTAGAACACCATGCAAAAACGCGTTCTTGACATCAAGCTGCCGCAGACTCCAGCCCCTTGAGACAGCAACTACCAGAACAAGTCTAATAGTTGCTGCCTTAATCACAGGATTGAAGGTGTCCTCATAGTCTATGTCATATCTTTGCTTGAACCCTTTTGCAACCAATCGTGCTTTGTATCTATCAATTGTTCCATCTGCATGTTTCTTGACACGATAAACCCATTTATAGTCAATAAGATTTTTTGTAAAATGAGGAGGAACAAGACGCCTTGTTTTATTTGTCACAAGAGCATTGTACTCTTCTTCCATTGCATGGCGCCAACGATCATCCTTAAGAGCCTCTGAAAGTGTGCATGGCTCACCTGTAAACGTAAACATATTGTACCTAACAGTACCGTCAATATTTTTTTTGGTTGGCGTATACCTTTCTGCAGGCGTGTAAGAGGTTCAGGAGGTGGAGTTGGTGATGCAGGAGGACTCGCATCAGGCTCGTCCACAGAAGATCCGCCAGCGGACAGAACAGGCGAGCCACGTTCGCTTTCCGTCGGGGAAGCAGGCCCTGCCTCCTCATCCGTACGGACCTGAGGGCCCGCCGAAGACCGCGTCGACACGGTGTCGTGACGCCGGGAGCCCGACCGAGGTGGAGGGGACCGAGGGCGCGACGTGTCGCGGAGGGATTGGTGCGGAGGCGAGCTCACCTGAGGCGAGTCTGGAGGGCGGATGTGGCACGTGTTCGTTGGCGCGAAGGAGACCGAGACGGGGACCGAGATGGGGACCGTGGAGGGGTCCCGGTCCCAGCATCATGATGACGAGCGGGTGGAGAGCCTGAGTGCGCAGATCTCCGTGCACGCACAGGAGTTCGTCCACGTGAGGGAGTATCTGCCTCGGGATTGCGGCGCACAGGATCCGAGGCCGGAGAATCAAGGTTGGGATCGGTGCCCGTGTTGTTTTCACCTGAAGCAAAAAAGGGATGGTTTTGCTCCGTTTCTTCATGGTTTTGCTCCGAATTTCCTCCTAAAGCTCGCTCTTGGCTTGTAGTATCTGTTTCTCTAGAGTGTTCATTAGTAGCAACAGGCACAACAGGTAAAGTCATAAAATCATTAACATGTGCATCATTGTTATTTGATGTATCGTTTGGTAGAAGAAGAATGTCTTGGCAAAGGCGAGAGCCAGCATGAGGATGTAATTCAGCAAAGGGAAAGACATTTTCATCAAAAACAACATCTCTAGAGATATAGACACGACCACTCGAGATCTCTAGACACTTGACTCCTTTGTGCCGAGGACTGTATCCCAAGAATACACACCGTGAGGAACGGAAGGCAAGTTTTCTTGTGTTATATGGACGAAGATTTGGCCAGCAAGCGCAACCAAAAACTCTGAGGGATTCGTAGTTGGGTGTTGTTTGGAGAAGACGTCCTACAGGTGTATCATGATCAATCACTTTGCTAGGAAGAAGATTGATAAGGAAGGTGGCAGTGAGAAAAGCTTCATCCCAGAATTTTAATGGCATGGATGCATTGGCAAGGAGAGCAAGACCCACTTCAACAATATGACGATGTTTTCTTTCAGCAGAGCCATTTTGTTGATGTGCATGTGGGCATGATACATGATGGGTAATGCCTATTTGTTGAAATAAACTATTTAATTTCTCATATTCACCGCCCCAATCAGTTTTCATAGTAATGATATTTCTATCAAATTTTCTTTCAACAAGTTGCTGGAAATTAAGAAAAACTTGATACACCTTAGAACGCTTTTTGAGCAAATAGATCCAAGTGAATTTGCTGAAATCATCAATAAAGCTTACATAATATGAATGTTTACCAGCAGAAACAGGTGTTGGTCCCCACACATCTGAGAAAACTTGCTGCAATGGAATAGTGGAAACACTAGTGGAGACAGGGTATGGCAATTGATAACTCAGCTAGTTGACAAGGATCACAAACATATGGATTTGTTTCAGGGGAATAAGAAATATTATTTTTCCTAAGTACTTGTTGAACCACAAATGATGAAGGATGTCCTAAACGACGATGACACGTAGAAGACGAAGGCTTTATTGTGATGAATGCTTGCTTGGAGGATCCTGTGGCGGAGGGAACTAATTGGTAGAGGCCACCATGGCATGGTCCCCTAACCAGAGTTGTTCTTGTGGCGCGATCGTATCAAAAAATACCAAGGATGAAATTCAATGAATGCATTATTATCAAGAGTAAGCTTATGAATGGATAGAAGGATTTTTGATGCACTTGGAACATGTAGAATATTTTTAAGTTGTAAGGAATCATTATTTGGGATGCACAATGTTGAATGACCAATATGACTTATTTTCATACCATTGCTGTCGGCCATGTGAACACGATCGTGCTCGTCGTACTTCTCATGCGTCATGAGCTTGTTTAGCTCCGATGTGAGGTGGTTGGTGGCGCCGGAGTCCGGGTACCAGGTGGTGTCGACGCCATAGGAGACGACATGGACGCCCTTCTCATCATCGGAATCATCATGGTCACGACGATTGTTGTTGCGGTCGTTGCAGTTGTAGCGTTGTCTCGATCGTTGCGGTCGTTGCCGTTGCGGTCGTTGCGATCATCACCATAGCGCCACCAGCAGTCACTGGCTGGATGGCCATGGATCTTGCAGATTTGGCACCGCACATCAACATACGGTGTGGTGACGCGACGGCCACCATCATCACGACGGCGTCCACTGTAGTCACGTCGACGGCCCCCATCATCGCGGCAGCGTCCACCATCATCACGGCGCCAATCATGACGTCCATCCTCATCATGGCGCCGCCATCCGCCATCATCACGATGGCCACGGCTAGGGGAGCGACCACGGTCACCACGTGGGCGTGGCTCACGGTTGTTGTCACGGGTAGGGCGAGCAGCGACATTGGCGGAGGAGGTGAAGCCAGTGTTTTGTCCCGTTTCTGTGAGCATATCATTGCGAAGATCATGAGCACAAACTTGACTAAAATGGTCATCGAGTGTGGTACCGGGATTTTCGTTGACAGAAGAGATGAGGTCGTTGTAGCTTCCATCGAGGCCATTGATGATGTACCACACCATCTCATCTTCTTCAATGATCTTGCCTGCAGCAGCGAGATCGGAGGAGAAGCTCTTCATCTTGGCGAAGTATGCCGCGGCGGTCAACTCGTTCTTCTTAGTGGACTGCAGCGCACCTCTCAGATGATTGATCTTCGTGCGGGAGAGGGTGGAGAACATGTTGGTGATGACAGACCACACCGCAGCAGAGGACTCGAGGCCGACGACGTGAGCTAGGATTTTCGGTGCCACGGAGTTCACGAGGAATCCAACCACCGTCTGGTCCCAACTCAGCCATGTCGTATAGGCAGGGTTCGGGACTATGATCTTCTTATTGTTTGCATCTTCGACCTCCATAGTTTTTGCCGGTGCATCTTTGGTTCCTTCGAGCAGGCCGAGGACCTGAGCACCACGGAGAGGCAGGTAGACAAGGGTCTTCCAAAAAAGGAAGTTCGACCGTGTCAGCTTGGTGGAGGGCGGGGATCCCAGGGCGGAGGCGAGCGGTGTTGATGTCGAGCTCGTCATCTCAGCAGGGAATCAGCGTCGTCTGGTTTGTGCCGGCGGTAGCACAGGGTGTGCGGCGGTGGCTGAAGTTTGTTAAGGGTTTTGGTCGTGGGTTTTTGGTTGTGGGATTCTGTTGGCGCGGCATCAGCGGCAGATGTGCGGCGGCGGCGAATGTGATTGTGGTTTGTTTGGCAGCTATGTCAGGGAAGGGAGTAGCTCTGATACCATATCAGTTTAGATGTATTTGGCTGGAAACGTGTATCCTGTTGAGGACCACGGGTTCGTGTTATATAATCGTGAGATACAATCACGTAGTTTGTTACAGGGGAATACCGCACGACATAAGAGGAAGAGGCGGTAGCGATCACAACATATCGTAACAAGATCTATCTCTATCCAAATCTATCTCTATCCAAACGTGGAGTACTACTCCATATTTGGTTACAAATAAACGTACATAATTATCTTGCTAACAAATGCAACCATAGCATAATGTATTGCCCCATAACACTAAAAACTACTTCTCTCACTCTTTCCCCCAATCTCCTAGATCTGGACGTAGTGTGACGTCAATGCTCGCGATGACCTCGCTCTTTCACATCATTGAGAGAGTGAATACCACATGTAAGGGCATGATGGCTCCTCCTCCTTGTCGTATGGAGATCTCTCACCTTCCTCTCCTCATCAATTAGATGTGGTGTCCAGGAGAAGGTGGCCCAGTCGGGACAATAGGAGGAGAAGGTGGCGCGAAACGTGCCTAATATTCCAACAAAACACGCACATAAGTAGAATAGGACTTGGTCCATGCCAATATGCGCGAGAGGAAATGGTGAAGGGCAAGGACCAAGATGAGGCCGACATTGATACAAATACATCAGCCGTTCGGTGATGCGCTCATCCATGAGCAATGTTGGGATCCACAACCTCGTTATGACTGGAGCCCTGCAGGAAGAGCTATGGGCCGCACCATAGGATGACACCAGAGCTCTACAAATTCCAAGGTATAAACTATTATTGTCCAAATGTCTTTTTTTAAGCAGTGGAGCGCCCCAGAAGGGGATAGAGCCTGTCATTAATTATAAAGCAGTGGGTGTACAGTGATATTACAAAGGACCCTATAAGGACAGAAAAATAAAACATGGGTCACTAGCATTTCTAGATAGGACCTTGCTGAAAGATTGTAATTATAAACTAATCCTTACTCTTCCCCACTATGGAGTAGAGCGAGGCGAGCGCTGCAGCCGAGAACGATGACGGGGACAAGACCACTTGTCACCGGCCCAGCAAAGCCCTCAGAGCCCGACCTCGAGAAGGGCCTCCCAATGGAGGTTGAGAATATGCCGGAGCTCACCGGCGTAATGAAGATCCGCTCCCTCATGGACGACGACGAGATGCTCCAAGAAGAAAAGGATCTTGAGCTCCTAAGCCACTCCGGCGAAGCCTTGACACCACTACCGCTTTCCCCCATCCCCACCCTGGAGATCGAGAAGAAGAAAGGAAGCGGGGAAAGAAGAGTAGCCAGAGTAGCAAGGGCACTCCACCACCGCATCAGATAAAGTGGCTCACCATCAACACACAAGAACCTGCCACGGACATGGGGCGGCGAGCATAGAAGATGGCGATAGAGACATGTCCTACCAAAACCGAGCTTATTTGGCAAGCTACGGCATCTCCCCTTCCCCAGCACAAGCTCTGCCCACCATAGCACAACTAGGAAGAAGAAGAGGAACCACAACCTCTTGGCATAGCTCGGATGCGCCTCAGAGTAACCTGTAGACTCAGACTTATTAAGAGGGATGCAGGAGTCCACCAAATCCATCTGCCTCACCACCTGCCACCAGCGGAAGGAAGAGGGAGGAGGTTGACTCAAGACGTGATGGCTCCGGCCGCCGATGGCCACCGGCCTATCCTCAGACTCCACAAAGGGAAACACGGTGTCCACCCAAAGACTAAATCTAATCCTAAAACTACTACTACAGGGAGGTAGCCGGGCCTCCAATCCGTCTCTGCACCAGCCAGCAAGGCCGCCGGCAGTGAGAGGAGCCGGATCCGGCCGGTCAAAGTCGACTCTCAAAAATAGGGAAAAGAGGCTTCAGGAGAGAGTTGGAAGAAAGACGCCCGTTTGCGATCTTCCAAATGTCATGGAGATGAACTTGCCATTGTTATAGTATGATAAAATACTCATCGTTAGTATGATGAGATTTCCAACACATATACAATTTACAGAGCCACCATGAGAAACTCAGTCTATAATGGCACACCAGGAGCGGCTCCAGCGAGTTCAACAGAGGACATACAATGACTCCGTAAAGTCATAGGCAGGGATAAATTCCTTTTTGTGATAACACTAGTAATACTCATAGGTCATTATCATCATGCTTCTTTCTAGTGTCTTGGTTAACGCCATTCTTCTTCAACTCATGTAGATGGGTCTTCAAAGCATCACCACGCAATACTGCGTCCTAGTGGTGTCGAGTGACGAGGGCCAAAAAAAATATTTGTGTAGAAACATATGTGGAGCTCCTATTTTTGTCTGGCTCTAGTACTAGGTCGGCAATCCAAGTCGAACACATGATGGGTTCCAGGAAGCCTAATTTGAGTGGCTTCTTGATTTCATGAAGAATTGCTTGTCTCTAGGGAAGAGTAAATCTCTATACTTTATCTTTGACGGGTTTGATAGAGTCATCTAGGTCTATATATGATCTATGCATTTTCTTGGTATTATGACATATCGGAGGGCTGCCATGCAAACACATTGGTGTTCTCCTAGAGGAAGTTCATGAGCACGACTTCCCTTCACTATCCAAGTGGCAACAATCTTTACTATCTTGTATGGTTGTTCTTCATAGAAGGGAATTTTCTGTTGGAGATATGCAATAGGGGCAATAATAAAAAGTGGTTATTATTATATCTTTGTGTTTATGATAAATGTTTACATTCATGCTATAATAGTATTGACCGGAAACATTAATATTTATGTGATTTGTAAATTAAATTAAAGTCTCTGGTAAAGCCACTTTGTAATACTAGCTTGTTGGTTGATAAATGATCGTGGTTTCCCAATCATGAACATTGAGATGTTATTAACAACAAGATCATATCATTAGGAGAATGGTGTGATGGACATACTCCTATAGATAAGCATAGCATAAAGATAAAGACATTTCAATAGTTTGTTTGCTATAAGCTTTCTGATACATAGTAACCTAATTCCTTTTACCATGAGATCATGCTAATCACCATCACCGGAAGGATGCTTTGATGATATCAAACACCACACCATAACTAGGTGGCTATAAAGGTGGCATTGAGTGTTCGGAAAGTATGTGTTGAGGCACGTGGATCAAGAGTGGGATTTGTCCATCCATATGAAGGATAGATATACTCTAGGACCTCTCGGTGGAATGTCATCCAATTAGGTTGCAAGCATGTGACTGGCTCACAAGAGATCACATATCATGAGAACAAGAAAAGAGTACTTATCAGTAACGAGGATGAACTAGGTATGCAGAGATACCGACGATCAAACCTCGGATAAGTAAACTATCGCTAGACAAAGGGAAATTGGTATCATATGTAAGTGGTTCATTTGATCACAAAGTAATCGTAGAAATATGTGGGAGCCATATGAATTTTTAGATTCCTCTATTGGTTATTGATCGGAGAAGTGTCACGGTCATGTCCGCATAATTCACGAACCGTAGGGAGACACACTTATGGATTCGATTTTGTTTAGTAGATATAGAATTTAAGTAGGGATACCAAATGTTGTTCGGAGTCTCGGATGGGATCCGAGATTTCACGAGGAGATCCAGAATGGTCCGGAGAATAAGATTCATATAAGGAAAGTTCAATTCCGGATTTCAGGAATGATTTCGATGTTTTCATCGGAGAGGTTCTAGAAGGGTCTAGAAGGTTCACCGGACCGGAAGGGGAATGGTTCATGAATGTGTCATGGTTAAGTGGAATGATTGGATCATGTCCTAGGTCACTTGGTTGGGCATTTGCAAGAGAGAAATTAAGCTCCAAATTGCAAGTCAAAAGAGAGGTTTGAAAAATCAAACTGAAACAATGGTTTCCTAGTGGAAGAAGGAAAGAGTCCTTCTTTCCCTCCAACAAGAAGAGGGAGTTGGAGAACGAATCAAACCCCCCTCTCCCAAGCTGCCCTCCCTCTCATAAATAGAGGGGAGGGACTGCCCCAAGAGATCACAACCAGCCCTCCCCACCTTGAGTCGTCGTCGTCGCCGCCGCCGTCCCAAGCGCCGCCGTCGCCCTAGCCGCCGCCGACTCCACCTCCTCCTCTCCGGCCCTATTAACCTAGATCTCTGGATATCCTAGATCCACCATCACCTGCTCCGGCTTAGGCGAAGCCGTGCGGGATTTTCCCTCTACTTCCGACACCACGCCGTCGTGCTGCCAGAATCGCGAGGGGAGAACTACAACCTCCGCTGCCTGCTGGAACAAGGGAGAGGAAGGTCTTCATCGAGTACCGAACGTATGATATACTCTAGAAGCGTTGCTGGAACGCAGCGCCGGAAGGATCGTCTACGCGATCTTGAGATCGGCAAGTGTACGATTACATCACCCACGAGAATCTTCTCTCGTTAACCGCTTTGGAATCTTCGAGGGTAAGTAATCTAATCGACTCGTTGCTACAATCTAGTAGATAGATCTTGGCTTGTTTGTGTGCATGCGGTAGAATTTTTTATTTTCCATGCTACGAACCCCTACAGTGGTATCAGAGTCGTGTCTATACGTAGATCTGTTGCACGAGTAGAACACAATGGTCATTATGGGCGTTGATGCTTTTGTTGTCGATTGCTTCTTGTGTACTTTGCATCTTGCGGGATGGTGGGATGAAGCGGCCCGGGCTAACCTTACATGACATCATTTAGGAGACTTGCTCCACGCTTAACATGCAACTCGTATTGCATAAGTGGCTTTGTGGGTGCCTGTTTCTCCCAACATAGTTAAGATTCAATTTACAACGGGTGATTGACAATACTAGTATCAAAGTTGTGGTTCTTGTTCGTAAGTTAGAACTACACTTATTAGAGGCGTCTAACTTTGTTTTGCAGGGGTGTGATGTGATGTGATATGGCCATGATTGTGATTATATATGATGTATGCAATGTTCCATATTGTAAGTCGGCAACCGGCAGGAGCCATATGGTTGTCTTTTAATTTCGTTAAGACCTACATGTCTATTATTTAAAGTAGTTGTAATAGTTGATGCTGGTGGACGACAATCATGGAGCGGCGCCATTTACATTGATGCCATGCCGGTGATGATGGAGATCATGTTCGTGCTTGAAGATGGAGATTGGAAGCACAAAAATAAAGGCCATATCATATCACATATTATGAATTGCATGTGATGTTAATCCCTTTATGCATCTTGTATTGCTTAGTTCGCGACAGTAGCATTATAAGATGATCCCTCTCACAAATTATCAAGTTATAAAGTGTTCGCCCTTAGTAGGCACCGTTGCTAAAGCTCGTTGTTTCGAAGCACCACGTGATGATCGGGTGTGTTAGATTCTGCGAGTGTATACAACGGGAGCAATCCAGATTTTCTCATGCAGAAGCTAAGGTTTGATCTTGACAAGCCTAGCATGTACATACATGGTCTCGGAACACGGATCACCAAAAGGTAAAGCATGAGTCATATAGTAGATATGATGAACATATTGATTGTTCGCCATTGAAGCTACATCATCTCTCGTGATGATCAGTCTTGATGTGGTGGATTTGGTTTGTGTGATCACTAAAACAATGTGAGGGATATTGTTTTGATTGGGAGTTCACCTAGATTAATTTAACTATTAATTAGAACTCAATTTGTCATAAACTTAGTCTAAACTATTGGAAATATGTTGTAGATCTATGGCGGCCCCTACCATCAATTTTAATGCGTTCCTAGAGAAAGAAAAGTTGAAAAACAATGGAAGCAACTTCGAGCATTGGCTCCGCAACTTGAGGATTGTCCTCAATGCTGGTAATTTGACCTATGTGTTGGATGCACCGCTGGGTGACCCACCTGCAGCTGATGCTACCGATGAGGTGAAGAATGTTTTCCTCACTCGAAAAAATCAGTACTCCATAGTTCAGTGTGCTATCTTGTATGGTTTGGAATCGGAGCTTCAGAAAAGGTTTGAGAACCATCACCCACATGATATTGTCCGTGAACTCAAAATGATATTTGAGGCTCACGCGGCAGTTGAGAGTTATGAGGCTTTTGAAAAGTTCTTTAACTGCAAGATGGAAGAGGGCAGCTTCATTAGTGAGCACATGATTAAGATGTCTGGGCACGCAAGCAAGCTTCAAAGCTTGGGTATAGTGATTCCTAATGCTTTGGGGATTCACCGTGTCCTCCAATCACTACCACCAAGTTACAAAAACTTTGTGATGAACTACAATATGCAAAACATGGACAAGTCATTGCCCGAACTCTTCTCCATGTTAAAGTCTATGGAAGTGGAGATCAAGAAAGAGCACCAAGTGTTGATGGTCAATAAGACCACCAAATTCAAGAAGCAAGGCAAGTCTAAGAAAAAGGGAAACCTCAAGAAGGGCGGTAAGAAAGTTACCGCGCCGGCGAAGTAGACCAAGGCTAGGCCTAAGCCTGATACTGAGTGCTTTTACTACAAGGGAGAAGGTCAATGGAAGCGGAATTGCCCTAAGTACTTGGCGGATTTGAAGAACGGCAACATCAAGAAGAAAGGTATATCCGATATACATGTTATTGATGTGTATCTCACTAGTAGTCTTAGTAGTGCCTAGGTATTTGATACTGGTTCAGTTGCTCATATTTCAAATTCGAAACAGGTGCTGCAGAATAGACGGAAACTAGCGAAGAATGAGGTGACGATGCGCGTTGGAAATGAATCAAAGGTTGATGTGATCGCGGTCGGCATGCTACCTCTTCATCTACCATCGGGATTAGTTTTATACTTAAATAATTGTTATTTCGTGCCTGCGTTGAGCATGAACTTTATATCCAGATCATGTTTATTGCGAGATGGTTACTTGTTTAAGTCTGAGAATAATGGTTGTTCGATTTATATGAGTAATATGTTTTATGCACATGACCTTTGATAGATGGTCTAATCTTGTTGAATCTCGATTGTAGTAATACATATATTAATATCCTTGAAGCTAAATGTTTGAAATTGAGCGATAACTCGACCTATATGTGGCACTGTCGTCTTGGTTACATTGGAGTGAAGCGTATGAAGAAACTCCATTCCAATGGACTTCTTGAATCACTTGAAAGATGCGAAGCATGTCTGATGGGTAAAATGACTAAGACTCCATTTTCTGGTATGATGGAGCGAGCTATGGACTTATTGGAAATCATACATACCGATGTGTGTGGCCCAATGAGTGTAGCATTGCGTGGTGGTTATCGTTATGTTCTTACCTTCACAGATGACTTGAGTAGATATGTGTATATCTATTTCATGAAACATAAGTCCGAAACTTTCGAGAAGTTTAAGGAATTTCAAAGTGAAGTAGAGAATCAATGTAACAAGAAGATTAAGTTTCTACGATCTGATCATGGATGTGAATATCTAAGTTACGAGTTTGGTGAGCATTTGAAGAAATGTGGAATACTTTCACAATTGACACCGTCGGGAACACCACAGCGTAATGGTGTGTCCGAACGTCGTAATCGAACTCTCTTAGATATGGTTCATTCTATGATTTCACTTACAGATTTACCACTATCGTTTTCGGGTTATGCATTAGAAACAGCCGCATTCACTTTAAATAGGGCACCATCTAAATCTGTTGAAACGACACCATATGAATTATGGTTTGAGAAGAAACCTAAATTGTTGTTCCTTAAAGTTTCGGGTTGTGAAGCTTATGTAAAGAAGTTATGGCCCGACAAGCTTGAACCCAAAGCGGCAAAATGCGTCTTCATAGGATACCCAAAGGAAACTATTGTGTATACCTTCTATCATAGACCCGAGGGAAAAATCTTCGTTGCCAAGAATGGATCCTTTCTAGAGAAGGAGTTTCTCTCGAAAGAAGTGACTGGAAGGAAAGTAGAACTCGACGAGGTTGTTGAACCTTCTCTCAGACTTGAGAGTAACGTAGCACCGGAAGTAGTTCCTGTGGCACCTACACCAATAAGAGAGGAAGCTAATGATGTTGATCATGAAACTTTAGTTGAAGTTACTACGGAACCTCGCAGGTCAACAAGAACTCGTACAACTCCGGATTGGTATGATCCCGTTATGATTGTCATGTTGGTGGACAACACCGATGATCCTGTGACATATGAGGAAGCGATGATGAGCCCAGATTCTAATAAATGGCAAGAAGCCATGAAATCCGAGATTAGATCCATGTACGAAAACCAATTATGGACTTTGGTGGACTTACCGGATGGCCGGAAGGCTGTCGAGAACAAATGGATCTTCAAAAAGAAAACATATGTTGATGGTAATGTTACTGTCTATAAAGCTCGACTTGTCGCAAAAGGGTTTCGACAAATTCAAGGAGTTGACTATGATGAGACTTTCTCACCGGTAGCGAAGCTAAAGTCTGTGAGGATTTTGTTAGCAATCACTGCATATTATGATTATGAGATATGGCAGATGGATGTCAAAACAGCGTTCCTCAATGGAGACATTGATGAAGAGTTGTATATGGTACAACCCATAGGTTTTGTCGATCCTAAAGATGCTAACAAGGTATGAAAACTTCAACGGTCCATTTATGGATTGAAGCAAGCATCCCAGAGTTCAAATCAACATTTTGATAAGGTAATCAAACGCTTTGGTTTTATACGAACTTATGGAGAAGCTTGTATTTACAAGAAAGTGAGTGGGAGCTCTGTAGCATTCCTTGTACTGTATGTGGATGACATACTGTTGATTGGGAATGATGCAGACCTTCTTAATAGTGTCAAGCAATATTTGAATAATATTTTTTCAATGAAAGATCTTGGCAAAGCAGCTTACATATTAGGCATAAAGATTTATAGAGATAGATCAAGACTCCTAATATCATTGTCACAAAGTACATATTTGGACAAATTTCTAAAGAGGTTTGGAATGGAAGATAGCAAGAAAGGGTTCTTGCCCATGTTGCCCAATACGACCTTGAGTAAAACTCAAAGTCCTGCTACAGCAGAATATAGAGAAAGGATGAGTAAGACTCCCTATGCCTCAGCCATAGGATCTATCATGTATGCCATGTTATGTACTAGACCCGACATTGCATATGTTGTTAGTTTGACTAGCAGATATCAAAGTGATCCAGGAGTGGATCATTGGACAGCGGTCAACAACATCCTTAAGTACTTGAGAATAATTAAGGATATGGTTCTTTCTTATGGAGGTGATGAACAGCTCGTTGTTAATGGTTACGTCGATGCTAGTTGGAACATCGATCCGTATGATTCTAAATCTCCAACTGGATACGTATTTACTTTGAATGGTGCAGCAGTTAGCTGTAGGAGTGAAAAATAAAGCATTGTGGAGAGATCTTCAACTGAATCGGAATACATAGCTGCTTAGGAGGCTTCACAAGAGGCGATATGGATGAAGGAGTTCACTACAGAGCTCGGTGTGCTTCCAAGTGCGCTGGACCCAATGTCTATCTATTGTGATAACATGGGCGCCATAGCCAATGCGCAAGAACCAAGGTCACACAAGAAGCTA
This sequence comes from Avena sativa, assembly GCA_916181665.1. NCBI lineage: Eukaryota > Viridiplantae > Streptophyta > Magnoliopsida > Poales > Poaceae > Avena > Avena sativa. The sequence continues at coordinate 230,437,082 of OV702296.1, forward strand.
AAGCATATCAAGCTACGTTTTCACGCTATTCGAGAGCAGGTCCAAGATGGTGACATAAAGATTTGCAAAGTACACACAGATCTGAATGTGGTGGATCCGTTGACTAAACCTCTCCCGATGGCAAACCATGACCAGCACCAAACCGCATGGGTGTTCGGTATATTACCATGTAATCTAGATTAGTTAACTCTAGTGCAAGTGGGAGACTGTTGGAGATATGCCCTAGAGGCAATAATAAAAGTGGTTATTATTATATCTTTGTGTTTATGATAAATGTTTACATTGATGCTATAATAGTATTGACCGGAAACATTAATACTTGTGTGATTTGTAAACTAAATTAGAGTCCCTGGTAAGCCTCTTTGTAATACTAGCTTGTTGGTTGATAAATGATCGTGGTTTCCCGATCATGAACATTGAGATGTTATTAACAACAAGATCATATCATTAGGAGAATGGTGTGATGGACATACTCCTATAGATAAGCGTAGCATAAAGATCAAGTCATTTCAATAGTTTGTTTGCTATAAGCTTTCTGATACATAGTAACCTAATTCCTTCGACCATGAGATCATGCTAATCACCATCATCGGAAGGATGCTTTGATGACATCAAACACCACACCATAACTAGGTGGCTATAAAGGTGGCATTGAGTGTTTGGAAAGTATGTGTTGAGGCACATGGATCAAGAGTGGGATTTGTCCATCCATATGACAGATAGATATACTCTGGGCCCTCTCGGTGGAATGTCATCCAATTAGCTTGCAAGAATGTGACTGGCTCACAAGGGATCACATATATAGGGAACGAGAAAAGAGTACTTATCGGTAACGAGGATGAACTAGGTATGCAGAGATACCGACGATCAAACCTCGGATAAGTAAACTATCGCGAGACAAAGGAAAATTGGTATCATATGTAAGTGGTTCATTCGATCGTAAAGTAATCGTAGAAATACGTGGGAGCCATATGAATTTCCATATTCCTCTATTCGTTATTGATCGGAGAAGTGTCTCGGTCATGTGCGCATAATTCACGAACCGTAGGGAGAAACACTTAAGGATTCGATGTTGTTTAGTAGATATGGAATGTAAGTAGGGAGACCGAATATTGTTTGGAGTCTCGGATGGGATCCGGGATATCATGAGGAGATCTGGAATGGTCCGGAGAATAAGATTCATATAAGGAAAGTCCAATTCCGGAGTTCGAGAATGATTTTGATGTTTTCATCGGAGAGGTTCTAGAAGGGTCTATAAGGTTCACCAGACCGGAAGGGGAATAGTTCATGAATGTGTCATGGTTAAGTGGAATGATTGGATCATGTCCTAGGTCACTTGGTTGGCATTTTCAATAGAGAAATTAAGATCCAAATTGCAAGTCAAAAGGGAGGTTTGAAAAGTCAAACTGGAACTATGGTTCCTAGTGGAAGAAGGAAAGAGTCCTTCTTTCCCTCCAACAAGAAGAGGAAGTTGGGGAAGGAATAAAACTCCCCTCTCCCAAGCTACCCTCCCTCTCATAAATAGAGGGGAGGGGCTTCCCCAAGAGATCATAACCAGCCCTCCCCACCTTGAGTCGCCACCGCCCCAAGCGCCGCCGCCACCGCTCGCCGCCAGCCGCCGCCACCGCCTCGTCGCCGTCTCCCTAGCCGCCACCGACTCCACCTCCTCCTCTCCGGCCCTCTAAACCTAGATCTCCGAAAACCCTAGATCCACCATAACCTGCTCCGGCTTAGGCGAAGCCCTGCAGGATTTTCCCTCTACTTCCGACACCACGCCATCGTGCTGTTGGAATCGTGAGCGGAGAACTACAACCTCCACTGCCTGCTAGAACAAGGGAGAGGAATGTCTTCATCGAGTACCGAACGTGTGACCGACTGCGGAAGCGCTGCCGGAATGCAACGCCGTAATGATCGTCTACGCGATCTTGAGATCAGCAAGTGTACGACTACATCACCCACGAGAATCTGCTCTCGTTAACCGCTTTGGAATCTTAAGGGTGAGTACTCTAATCGACTCATTGCTACAATCTAGTAGATAGATCTTGGCTTGTTTGTGTGCATGCGGTAGAATTTTTTTGTTTTCCATGCTACGAACCCCTACATTTTCTTCATCTTGGGTTGAGTCAGGCAAACTAATCCCAACTTTGTTTCTCATGGTCCCACTAGACTCGGTATGGTGTGAAAGTACATCTATCCCCTAATTGTGGTTGTAATAATTACCAACAATACATATGAAACAATGGTTTCATTGAGTTGTTTATGACGGAATGTTCCCTATGCGATGCTTGAAGTCCATGTGTTGGATTCAACGTTGTATACCATGAACATAATGATATACATTTTGTATTGGCATTAAGATCATTGAGTTTAAGAGATAAATATGATATGATAATGAAGAAGAAAATTAAGAGAACTTCAGAGAATCAAGATGACGTTTAATGATTATGGAGTTCTTGTGTAGAACTCAAAGTTTGTCATAATTTATCTTATGTGGTAAGCCATGGAGGATCATGATCTCAGAAGCATACGGAGATCAAGCAGAAGAAAAAGTGCAAATCACGGTGTCATATGAAAATGGAAGATTTCATGTAGCTCATGAGAGAATGACATTAAGTTGAGATGGTCATGAAGGTTGAATAGGTGCAAGTTCAAGATGATAATTTAGAAGATATCACATGCTTGAATCTTGCCATCCATTCATGTAATATAGTTGTGAATATATATCTAAGTGACGCTTTCCCATAGTGGATTATGAGAGAGAAATTTGCGAGATTTCACCAGGCAAGCACAATCAAGAAAGTCGTTTCATCTTGAGACCGTCATCATATGGCTCAAGTGGAATACAGAAGTAAAAGTTATGACCGTGATGGGTTTTTTAGTTTACCAGTCTAAAGGTGGTGGTTGGGATACTGGGTTATAAGTTCGATAACCATACTATCAAGGTGAGGTTCTTAGGCTAGTAGCTTGATCATGTCATTCGTACGGACCTCAAAACTTTGCATCCTTGCCATCACATTTTTTGGTTGTTACTTTGGATCTTATATATGTGAGGTTTTATAGCTTTTGGGTATCTACAGTACAAGCTCAAGTTCATCAAAAAGGGATTTGATATGAAAAAATCGTTGCATTTTTTATGTTGGAGGTTTTACCGGTTTTTATTTTCGAGAGAGGTCAAAACTTTCATATTTTTTTATACTCCTTAGTTTTCAATTTGTGTTTCTCTGCATTAATATATAGGTCATGTTGTTGCCTCCAAAATAAGCCCAAGTTCACCGAAATAGGGGTTTGTAAGAGAAATTTGCGGTGTTTTTTCTTCCCATATGGGTTTCAATCCGGGTTTTCCTTTGACATTTTTCCTTGTTCATTCGGCACCTAGATGGAAGGATGGGTTTCAATTCGGGTTTTATGCTAACCGAACTGAGAGCTATTCTTCCCAACGACCACTTTCGTGGAGCCCATATAAACACCTTTCTCTTAACTCAGGAAAGGCAACATTTTCATAATCCATAAAGCTCCATTGTTCTTAAGCTTCAAAATTTTCATCCCTCTCATTCCCACCACTCATACTTGCATAATTTTGACGTAAAAGTTAGAGGAGATCTACATCTACATCTCCACCTACCAAAATTCACAGACCTCTATTCTAAGTGAATTGAGGTTTTTGGATCCAGATCTTTGAGACATTTGTTGACCTTGTGCATTGTTCCTCTCCGCTACTCATCTCTTCATAGCATTTTGTTGCTTCCATTGAGATTTTTGAGAGAGTGATTTGAGCATTCGTGTTTGTTCTTTGCATGTTTTTCAATGGCTTGAGCCCTGTACATTAATTTAATCAACTGAAATTCCAAGATCTTGTTACTGTTGGTATTCACTGCTTCCTACGGAATTTGGTGATTGTTGTTTTGGTGACCTCTTTGTGATGATTGTGAAGAGACCTAGTTGAGTTTTCAAATGGTTTTGGAGCTTGTCATCTCTAGGATGGAGAAAGAAGCTAACCATTGATACGTCGAAAACGTATCTATAATTTTTGATGTTCCATGCTTGTTTAGTATAGACTTTGCTTTGCTTTGTATACACTTTGAGGTATTTTTATATGTTTTTTGGGACTAACCTATTAACAAGATACCACAGTGCCAGTTGCATGTTTTCTTCTGTTTTTGGTTCCAGAAAAGGCAGAAAATCAATATTCTCGGAATTGGACGGGACAAAAGCAAAAGCCAATATTTTACCATGGGGAACATAGAGCCAGAAGACGAGACGGAGGAGGGCCTCGAGGGCGACACACCCCTTGTCCGCGGCCAGGTGATAGGTCCAATTTGCATCACCGTTCTATATCATAATTTGCCTCTATTCATTGATATATTTATTATTAAGAGGTGTTACTTATGCCTTTTCATCTGTTTTTGCATGTTGGATGATTCTTGGAGGATGAACTGCCGGAGTCAGGATTCTGATGGAAAAAGAGATGTTTTGATGCAATTTTGTGAAGATCAGAAAAATACCAGAAAAAATACGGAAAATCCTATTTCCCAGAAGACGAAGAATGCCAGAAGGGGAGGCGTAGATGGGCCATAGGGGGCCCACACCCCCAGGCACGGGCCACCCCTAGGCCACGCCTATAGGGGGTGTGGCCCACCTATGGCTCTGCCCTCTCGCCTATATCTTCTCCTCGAAACCCTAATACATGGGGAGCGACCACAGAAAGATTTTGTCGCCTCTGCGGGGAGGAAAATATCAAGAGAGAGAAAGAGCTCTCCGACGGACAGATTTCTATCGAGGAAATTCCTTCCTGGAGAGGGGAGATTGTCGCCATCAACACCATCGTCAAGCTAGACTTCATCGGGTTCATCATCATCCATACCATCATCTCCACCAGCACCATCATCACTTCCGTGGTATTACCGACGAGTACGCCATGGAGGGGTCCTCATAGTGCGTGTTTATAGACATGGGGGAAGGCAGACGGTTGGAGGGTACGAGGTTACACATCTTACCCAGGTTTAGATCCCACAACGGTGGCGGAATCCTACTCCTGGTATAAATCACTATAAGGGCAATACGCCGAGTTACAGGGGTTGGTTCGCTGTGCGAGGTGACTAGAGAGTCTAAGTTATCGTGCCCTAAAGGCTCCCATAGGACCGACTTATATAGTCGCCAGGTCCTAGGGTTACGGGGAAAAGTCCTAGACGGATAGGTTATAGAGTCCTACACTGCTTACAACTAGTCTAGCGTGTCTTGCACTCCAAGGCTCCAGGTACGTCGGTGACTCCTCCGTAGCATTCCTTTATCCACCATGGGCCTCCCCTCTGGATCCATCTAACTGGGACGCCCAGAAGGCCATGGGCCATGCTACCAACTATGGGCCACCAGGGTTATCCGGATAGGAGACATGCTATGAGGATACCCATATAGCATATCTCCAACAATAGCCCCCGGAGAACTCTGAGATCTTGCGCCTTCTTGCCTCTTCAGATTGAATGCTCCGCCTAGATGGATGTCGGAAAATCGTCAAGCAACATCTTGTAGTCCTCCCAAGAACCCTGCAAGGTTTTCTCCGTCTTCAACATGTATGTCGGAGAATTGCTGAATCTTCTATCGTACTCTTCCGTAGCCGGACTGGATCCATCCATGCCAGAATATTCTGATGTGATGGTTCACCTACTAGTGACAGTTAGGACGACGTAGACATAGGTCAGCGATGCCTCGTAACTCACACATGCAGAGAACACAATCATGTCTGTTTTTTCCGTGCAAGTGATATGAACCGTTGGCGGCGACGGTTGGGAACATGGCGAAATTTCCGTGCACGCGCCCGCACACGTCGTCCACGCGCCGACCATTCGATCATCTTGCATGAATCTTGACGCCAGGGGTTATAAATAGTCACCGCGGATGATTTTTACTTTTCACCTCATTCTCCTCCCGCGTCGTCTTCTTCCTCCAGCGAGCACCTCCTCGAGCTCTTCGCGCATTCGCGAAAAACCCTAGCCCCTCAATCCTTCCAGCCACCACCCCAACCTTTCCAATGGCAAGCAGCAGCTCTGCTCCCTCCATGGCGGCGCCAAGTGATGCCGCGGCAAAGCCGGCAGGCACCGTTCATGTGCCCCCAGAGGGCCTGGTGATCCCCAAGTCTGCGGTGGTCGAATATACCGGCGGCAACCACAATCCAGCGGCACTGGAGTTGCTGGAAGAGGAGAGCGATTCCCACAAAGGGGATTGGCGCGGCTCGGACATCACGGACCACGATATCAAAGAACTGCTCGTCGAGGGCTACCTCCCTGCGATGGAGGGGCTCGTCTGGCGGGCGGCGCCGGCTGGCGAGGTCACCCCTTCTCCCCAAGACGGAGAGAAGGCGTACCTCAAGGCCAAATTGGTACGCGGTGTTTCCTTGCCCATATCCAATTTATTTCTAGCTCTCCTTATCCATTACCAAGTATAGCCTCAGAACCTCTCCCCCAATAGCATCTTACCAATTACGCGGCACTCTATGAGGGTTACTTAGGGATTAGGCCTAGGCTAGATCTCTTTATTTATTTCTTCACCGTCAAGAGGGAAGCCGGTGCCGGCAAGGACGAGCTCAGGAACTATGGGACAATTATTTTTAAGATTCGGCTTGGCCAGCGGTTCCCCGACATCGTCGGCCATGAGTCCTGCAAGAACTGTCAACAGACATACTTCTACGGCCCAGATATCCCTCTGGCCGGCCGAGAAGAAACATATTCGGACTTTGTCGACGGAGCCGCTGCCGAAGCCCCAACATGGAGATCCCAGGCCACCCTTCCCCTGACAACAAAGCCTCCCGCACCATTAGGCGGATAGAGTGGTTTGTAGACACGGGTCTGACCGGGTTGGACCTAGCCATGTGCTGGTTCGTTAGACGGATCCAGCCTCTGCAGCACCACTCCAAGCTGATGCACGAGTACTCTAAGGAGAGGAAGGATAGCCTCCGCATCTCCGAGGACAACTTATTGAGTGACTCCATCAAGATCTGCCTCAAGGACATTGTCAAGGTGAAGGATAGGAAGCGTGGCTTCTCCATCACCTACGACATGTTCGTGGAGGGCAAGTGCCCAGAGGTACCTGTTTATTTTCCGTGTATGACATATACTCCAGTTCTTCCGTCTAACCATTACCATCTCATCTAACACTTTTGGGATTTCTCTTAATAGCTCAGCAGTCTAGAGGAGGATAGCATGGCTGTCCAAATCTATGACCCAAAGATGAAGGAAGTCATCGTCGTGTCCGACGACGATGTCCCGCTAGCGCAAAAGCGGAAGAGCTCCACCTCTGACGCTGCCGACGGAGACAATAAAAAGAATACGGAGAGTGGAGTCTCCAAGAAGTCCACTCCCGCCCTGGAGGCGGAGAAAAGAAGAGTTACCAGGATTCCTTTTGCCAAAGCACCCCCTGTTGTGTAAGCCTCTTTCTCTCCGACATTTATCCATTGCTCGTCTTGTTCCTGTACTTATACTATTTGCACATTTCAGGAAAAATGCCACTACTAGTTTGAAGAAGACCTCCAAAACTTTGGGGGCTTCTAGAAATATTAAAGATATGTTGCACCGTGACATGCCTCACCATGCATCTCCCGCCATTGCCCCTGCCACTCCCAGGGTCCAGCCTATATCTGTCCCGACAAGCTCACAGGCCAAATATGCATCTGGCCCTTCCGCCATGGAAGTGGACTCAGGTGCCTCCGCAGAGCTCGTCGTTGTCAGCGAACAGGCGACGCAAGAAAGTACCGCAACTCAAATGGCTGAGGCTCTGGCTAAGTATGCCATCGGTAGCGGTAAGGCGATGGTGGTGGGTGGAACATCTGCCGAAGGTGGCGCCTCCGCACCCAGGACAACCACAGAATTTCTGAAGATAGTCTTCCCGGCGCTCACGCCGAGCAGCTCATATTTGGTTCCTGGTGCAGTACCGACATATCCAACCTGCGGTCTTGAGGAGCTGCTCCGAAAAGCAGATATCTTGCAAGGAAACAGCCTTTCCTTCAACAAGTTGCTTGCTGAGAGCGCTACCAACCTCAAGATCATCGCACTTGTAAGTTTTATTTGCCTTTTGCATTCTATATGAGTACCCCACTGTAGCCCCCGAGGATTTAGATGGAAAACCATAGGTCTTTGCGTCTAAATGCTCTAAGAGTGACTAAGCTAGAAAACTTATCACTGTAGCCCCCAAGTATTTAGTCTGAATGAATTATTCCAACTAGATACTTTCAGAGTAGCATACGTAGTGTTTGTGAATTTCGATATTGTAGCCCCCAAGTCTCTAGTTGTAACTGAATTCGTTACAACTAGATACTTAAAGAAAGACTAAGCATATGACTGAGTTAAAAACTTTATATTGTAGCCCCCAAACTTCTAGCTGAAAACTGAATCAGCTCTGACTAGATGCTTAAAGAAGACTAAACAACTTTAAATTTTCTTTCCACGGAATGAGAATGCTCAGAGAGGCGTGGCCAATGAGAAGTTCCAAAAGATGCGTGCGGATTTGTAAGCCGAAAAGGGTAAAACTGCCTTCTTGAAGGAACAAATCATCAAGAGCAAGCGTCTGTTTTTCCTTTCTTTTTCGTGTTCTGACTTGGTCTTGTGCCAACATTATTTGAGTACTCATTGTGTTTTGTTCTTTCTCCGACTTGCATAAGCCATTGACAAGGCCAAGGACATTGTGGAGAAATCCAAGCATATTCAGTTGCTGGACAGCGAAAACAAGATCCTTAAGCAGGAGAGGAAGGATATGCTGAAGATGCATGAAGACTCCATGAAGGTTCTGCAGGAATCTGCTAACACGGAGATGAACCGCTTGAAGAAGGAGATCGTGATGCTAAAAGAGCATAAGAAAGCTGCCGATGAGCAAAATCAGCGCAATCTTGAAGCATACAAGATCCTCCGACAAGAACGGGACTCCATGGCGGATACCCTCCAGCAGGCTGAGATTAGCATCTTTAGTAAGCGATTCTCCGCCTTGTACTTCTGTAAGCTAGATACTCTGAACTTTTTAGTGTTATTGAACTCATGCGTTCCTTTGTCGGAATTCTGCAGCTCCTATTGGTTTGACCCAGTCGACTCCTCCGCCAAAAGAATGCATGGTCCTTGCCGGCAACTTTATCAACACCGCCATCAAGCAGGCCAAGGAGATAGCCAAGCCCCTCCAGATCAACATCAAAGCGGTGGATTCCGTGATGAAGTTCTCGGAGATCTTGCGCCAAGCCCCCAAGCGTATTGTAAGATGGAAAGCTTCATGTACCCGGGCTGGCACGAGGAGGGAGCTGTCAATGGTCAAGGCGCACTACGAAAATATCGACATCGACACGGTGACCTCCGGTATCCCCGATGTGGACGACGATGGCCAAAAAATAGATCACAAAGCTATCTTGGCGTTGCTCGCGGGTTTTGATACCAGAGTCTCCGAGTTGGTCGACCCTAACGTCTTCGTGCCCATGGAGACTATTGACGGCGACAATCAAAGCTCCTCTGAGTCTCTCAACACCGCCGACTTCGAGGAGGATGGCTCTCCTGCTGCTGATGATGCTGCGTCAAAGTCACCTGCACCAGAGGAATGAAAAACAATATGTAATATTTGTTTCCTCTAGAATTTGTATGCGGAAAAAACTACTTGTTAACTTAAGACGTAAAAACAATGGTTGTATTTCCCTGCTACTTAAGCACTGGTTCCAGCATGTATATATTTTTTAAGCAAGTGCTGGCTTATACATTACTTTGGTTTTTATGCTTGACCTTTCATGAGTTGGAAGACTCATTGTCGGAACTATGCGCTCAGGTGATGATGCCCAGTGGCACCGTCAATAACCTAAGCACAAAATCACCGACAATAAGTGCCAAAAGTCACTACTCTAGAATCCACATAGAAACAACAAAGAACGTGTAGACCAGAAAACTTAAGCTAACGCCCGTAGGCGGAATTTTCACAAGTGCAATCGCAAAGCTTGTGCATAAAGGTTTTATACGATCCAAAAATGAACACTAAAGGAGGTAAAAGACTCGGAAATATGAGTGAACCAGAGAGCTTTATTTCATTGATCATATACGAGGTACATAATAGATAAAAAATGCTAGGTGTAGAAAGGACGTAGCTGTGCTACGTTCCATGGCCGATCAAGCTCCGGGTAGTCATCATCCGGGTCACGTCGCTTACGCTTATGATCCTCGTTGGGTCTATCCTTCAGCTCATGATTTTCAACGAGGTAGTAAGACCCATTGAGTAGCGCCTTGCTTAAGTCGGACCACCAGGTCCCCCTCTTTAAACGAGCGATGCCGAACACGGCGACTATGGTAGCTGCGTAGCTTCTGCTGGTAGATAGCGGATCTTTGGCATGCCAACACATCTAGGCGTCTGGATTCTTCAGCGTCATCTTTGTCGTAGGCGACAACTCTTGGTGAATCGTGAAGGATGTCGGAAGGCAGGATGCCTTTTGCTCCATATACCATGAAATAAGGGGTGTAGCCAGTAGATCTGTTGGGTGTAGTTCGTAAACTCCACAACACAGATGGTAATTTCTTCGCCCAGGATCCAGCTGCTCTACGCAACGGTGCTTCCAGACGAGGCTTGATTCCCTGCAGAATTAATCTATTGGCTCGCTCAACCTGACCATTGGACTGTGGATGTGCCACAGATGCAAGGTCAAGTCGGATGCCCTTCTCCCAACAATAAGCTTCCACTTCTCCAAGTGACAAGTTGCTGCTGTTGTCGGTGATAATGCTATGTGGGAGACCAAATCTCACCACTAGATCCCTGACAAACCTAAGGGCAGTTGCCACATCGAGCTTTCTAATGGGTTTAGCTTCTATCCATTTGGTGAATTTATCAACAGCTACTAGAAGATGAGTAAACCCACATGGCGCCGTCTGCAACAGACCAACCATGTCTAGCCCCCAGACTGCAAACAGCCAAGTTATTGGAATTGTTCGCAGTTCTTCAGCTGGAATGTGTGGTTGTCGGGCATAATACTGGCATCCCATGCATGTCTCAACCATCTTGTCAGTGTCTGCCTTTGCTGGTCAGCCAGTAGAATCCTTGCCGGAAGGCTTTAGCGACCAACGATTGAGGAGCAGCGTGATGCCCGCAATCTCCGAGATGGATTTCACTAAGGATTTCAATACCTTCTTGCTGGGAAACACACTTAAGGTATACACCAGTGGTGCTTCTTTTGTAGAGTTGTCCATTGATTATGGTATAGCCCTTTGATCGACGTACTATTTGCCGTCTTTCGACTTTGTCGTTGGGCAAAGTTCCGTGTACGAGGTATTCCATGAACGGTTTTGTCCAAGCCGGAGGGACTTTTGTCACCATGTGAACGAAAGAGTCAACTCTATTCGAGTTGTCGATGTATGCTCCCTTAACGGATGGTGTATGTAGATGTTCCAGGAAAACTCCAGGCGGAATTCATTTGCGCCCTGATCCAAGGTTAGACAGTAGATCAGCCGCCTCGTTTTGCTCCCTAGGTACATACTTGACCTTGTAGCCCAAGAAGCTCTTGGCTATCTCGTCCACTTCGTATGGATATGCCGCCATCATAGGGTTCCACGTGTTCCAGGTGCCAGCCACCTGCTGGGCAACCAAGTCGGAATCTCTACAGAAAACTATGCGCTTGATGCCAATATCCTTGGCTACGCGTAGTCCGTGAATGGATGCTTCATATTCCGCCATGTTGTTCGTAGCCTCGAAGTGGATCTGCAGAACGTAGTGTAGCTTTTCCCCGGTTGGTGAATGTAGAAGTATACCAGTCCCCGAGCCATTGAGTAGCTTTGATCCGTCAAAGTGCATCACCCAGTATTCTGGCTCCGGCATTGGGGTAGCATCTGGCATCTCCGTCCAAGGCTTGTGACTTGATAGCGTCGCGTCTCTTGTAGGTGTTCTCGAAGGCGGAAAGTTCAATGCCCCACTTCGTGACCTTTCCTGTCGCGTCGCTGTTGTTGATAATGTCAGACAGTGGAGCCTTGCTCACCACTGTGATGGGGTGCTCCTAGAAGTAGTGTCGCAGCTTCCGAGAAGCAAGGAACACTCCATAAGCTATTTTTTGGTAGTCCGGGTAATGCTGCTTGGACTCCGTCAAGACCTCGCATACATAGTAAACTGGCCGTTGAAGTCCATACTCATAGCCTGGTTCTTTCCACTCTACCACGATGACGATGCTGATTACCCGGTTGGTGGCCGCCATCTAGATAAACATGGGCTCCCCAGGCTCGGGTGTGGCAAGGATAGGTGCTGAGGAAAGTATCTCCTTGAGCTGCTTCAGTGCTACATCTGCCTCGTCCATCCACATGAATTTGTCCGCCTTCTTCAGCAACTTGTACAGCGGCAGAGCCTTCTCTCCAAGTCAGCTGACAAACCGACTAACCGCTGCAACGCAACATGTTAGCCGTTGTATGTCCTTTAGGCATGTCAGACGGTTTATGTCTAAGATGGCCTTGATTTTCTCTGGGTTAACCTCGATTCCATGCTGGGAAATGATAAAGCCCAACAATTTGCCGGCTGGGACCCCAAAGACGCACTTCTTAGGGTTAAGCATCATGTTGTATTTCCGGAGATTATCAAAGGTTTCTTTTAAGTCGGAGATTAAGTCGTTTGACTTTTTGGACATCACCGCTATATCGTCCACATAGGCATGAACGTTTCAAGCAATTTGATTGTGTAGGCAACGCTGCATTGTCCGCTGGTATATAGCACCTACGTTTTTCAGCCCAAAGGGCATCGTGACATAGCAGAACGTGCCGTAGGGTGTAGTGAACGAAGTGGCCAATTGGTCCGACTTCCTCATCTTGATCTGGTGGTATCCTGAATATGCATCGAGAAAACACAAAAGCTCTGAGCCAGCCGTCGAGTCAATGACTTGGTCAATGCGAGGCAAAGAAAACGGATCTTTGGGACATGCTTTGTTCAAGCCGGTGTAATCAACACACATTCTTAATTCTTTGGTTCCCTTTTTGGGGACAAGTACAAGATTGGCCACCCATCGGGTGTGAAGGACTTCTCGGATAAAACTAGCCTTGAGTAACCTAGCTATCTCTTTGCCTATGGCGCGTCTCTTCTCATCTCCAAAGCGTCGTAGAGGTTGTTTCACTGGTTTACATTTTGGATCAATATTCAAGGTGTGCTCGGCAAGTTCCCTAGGTACACCTTTCATGTCGGCAGGTTGCCAGGCAAAGATGTCCCTGTTCTCATGGAGGAACTCGACGAGCGTGCTTTCCTATTTAGGGTCCAGGTTTGTCCCAATGGTGGTGGTCTTGGAGGCATTGCCTACCACAAGTTCCACCGGCTTGGTCTCGATGGCGGCCTTGAATGCTGGGGCGGAGTTAGAAATCTGTTTCTTCGACGCGGGCATGTCCGAGGCATCGATCTTGCTCTGGATCTCCTTGAATTCTTCGCTGTAGAGGACAGCTTCTGCAAAGGCTGCTTCTCCAATCTCGTAGTCCCTTGCCTTGGTAAAGCTTCCGGATACGGTGATGACGCTGTTTGGTCCGGGTATCTTGAGCTTATTGTAGACGAAGCATGGCTTGGCCATGAAGGTGTGGAATATGTCGTGGCCGAATATGACGTGGTACACGCTCTTGAAGGGGACCACCTCAAAGGTCATGCGCTCTTGGCGGTAATTATTGACATCACCAAAAGCGATATGAAGTGTGATGCACCCAAGGGACCGAGCCTCCCGACCAGGAACTACGCCATGGAAGATGGTGCTGGTCCGCCTTAGGTTTGCCTCCGTCAAGTTCATCTTGTGCAATGTATCCAGGTTCATGATGTTTATGCTGCTTCCACTATCCACCATACATTTGGTGAACTCATTGCCGTCAATCAGGGGGTTGATGATCATGGCGTATTGGTTTTCTGTAGGGATGAGGTCTGGGTGATCCTTCCTGTCCCAAGTAATTGGAATCTCCGACCAGCGCAGGTATTGGGGAACTGGGGGTAGAGTGGCCATTAGTATCCTCATGGAGGTCTTGTATTGTCGGATGGTAGGGGTGCCAAGGAAAGTGTGAAAAACTGCCGCCTTCTTCTCGAAGGGGTTCTTGCCCTTGCCATCGCTCTTGGCGGCGTGCTTGGGGTCAACGTCCTCATCCATGTCACTTGAATCCTTGGACTCCTCCTCCTCCTTCTTCTTCCCCTTGCCCTTTCCTCACGGTCTGTTCTTTCGACTTTGCTTGTAGCTGGACTCCGGGTCCTCCTTGAGGTCGTTGACGAACTTGCAATGGTGATCGGTGTGTGTGGATTTGCCGTTGACGTCGAGGTGTACGAGGCACATCATATCGCGGTACTCGTCGTAGGTTTGGGGAATGCGGAGCGCTGCCGAGGTTGTTTCACTACCTCACTGCCCACGACCAGCCCCCGGTCCTCGGCCATGTTGTCCATTGTCACCTCGTCCTACAGAAGTCATGGCGACCATGTCGGAGGTTTGCTTTTCTTCTGGCGGGTTCTTTCGCTTGGTGTTGTTGTTCCTCCAAGCTTGAGTTTGAACGGCCGTTGCCGGCAGGGAGCCGCGAGCATCATCGTCAGCAGTCGCGAACTCACTAGCCAGCTGGATCATCTGGTTGAGATCCAGCTGGTGGTTGTCCTGCAAGCGCTTCAACGTATGTCGGAGCAACATACCCCTTTCCAACCCATCGATGAAGGCGGACATGGCGGTCTGTGAGTGCACTCCTGCGCAGGAATTCTTCATATCCAGCCAGCGGGAGAGGTAGGCGCAAGATGACTCGTCTTTCTCCTGCACGCACCGCTGTAGGTCGCCAACAGTATAGGGACGTTTGTACGTACCCTCGAAGTTTTTGGTGAACACTTCTTGCATGTCCAGCCAGTTGCAGATAGATTTGTCAGGCAAGTCATCGATCCATTCAATGGGAGGTACTTGACGGCAATGTTGGGGTTTCCCCCGGCGATCTCCACCGTGTTGCCATAATCCTGCAATCATGTAGCTGGCTTGGCGGTGCCGTCATAGGGCTTGATGGTCTTGTCAATCCGGAAACCCTTGGGGTAAGCTGCGGTCTGTATTACATGTCCAAAGCAGCGTGGTCCCAGGTATGCTCCATCCCGGGCCTCGTGGATCTTGTCCAGACGTGATCGTGCATCATTTGGCTTCGGGCTTCTTTTCTTCTTTTTGCCATCAGGGGATGGGCTGCGTGAACGACGCGTTCCTCCTCCACCATGGTGGCTGCTGGGTGGCGACAGAGAAGGAGGTGGAGGTGGGTTAGCCTTCTTGTTGTTACCCTCCTGCGACGCCTCACGCTTGTCGCGATTGCTTGTCGGACGCGGAGGGTCATGGCGCGACCTTCTCTTGTGTCCTTGGCTGTGCTCCCCATCCTGACGGGCCTGCTCTGTGTTGTCGCGGATGATGATGCCGCGTTGCTTAGGTGGAGGCATGTCCGTACGATGGTGAGCCTTGGGGTCTTCGCGATGTCGAGGAGAGCGGGGCGGTGGAGATGGGCGATGAGGTTGAGCCTTGCATCCATGGTCGGAGGATATGGGGATAGCATCTTTACTGTTGCGAGCATCCGTCCATCTTCGTTCTGACGAACCTATCTGGGACCCGACATCAAGAGGAGATCTGTCCCTTGGCAGCTTATGCTGGCTAGACTGGCAAAACGTTGGGTCAGACTCAAGCCTCTGAGAGGTGGCCTTTTCCTGTTGTTTCACCGCCTTGGCCACTAGGTCATAGACCTGGTTCACCGCTTCGGGTCATATATCCTGATCCACAAGGGTCTTGGCGATGGTGAGGTTAAGAAGAGGGGTGGGCATCACCTGCCTGCCTTCACTGTCAATGTATGGCTTGGCCTGTGCTGGTTTCGAGGGAGCCCATCCTAGGTTTCGCCGTACACCAGGATCGTTGATGACGCGAGAGCCGGAGCTGTCTTATCCTTCTGCTGCTATAGCAGAGTCTTGTACTCGGCCTCCATTGCTCTAGCTTTCTCTATTGACTTCTGCGCGTTGGCCAGATCTCAATCTAGCTTTGCACCTTGCTCCGCGATGGCCTGCGCTTCCTCCAGCAATTGCTGGCGCTTCTCGTCGAGCTGGACGACATTGCGAATATGAGCCACGATCATAGGCTTGACGAGGAGATTGCCGTACATTACTCTATCAACTGGAGTGACTTAGGCCATAGCAGACGTAGACGCTGGGGGCGGCGGGTTTGCGGTGTTTTTATTGCTCGGACCGGTGCCGAGTTCCTGCGGCTGCTGCGTTGGGTTGGGAGGAGGGGGCATGACCTTTGCGCGATCATTGTCGGCAGCAACAGGTGGTCCCTTCCCTTTGTCCAGCGTTGTAGGCGGAGCTCGTCCGAGCTGGTCTTCATCCATCGCTGTCCCAATGGTGACGAACACCTCTCGGGACGTGACGGTGTTGTTGGCCTGCTCGTCGCGCTTGTAATCTTCCTCCATCTTCTGCATGGCGGAGTCTAGCTCCTCTCGGCTGAAGTCTATCTCCTCTGAATCTGCGCTGGTGTCAGCGTAGAGTGCGTCAAGCACGGAGTCGGAGGGTGCCAGGGCTTCCTCAATGACGGGAGGTGGAGGTGCAATAGCAGCACCGATGACTGGAGGTGGTGACGGAGCTGCGGCGACGACGACCGGAGGCGGTGGTGGCGGTGGCTGAGACGGAGGGGCTCCGCCAACGAGCGCGATTTCCATGTGATCTTCCTCCTCAGCCTCCGCATAGCTGTTGACGATGTTCACCATTTTTCTAAAGTGAGGCATCCTGAAGCCTGCTGCCGCCTTAGCGTATGCTGGAGAAGCGTACCCTGGTCCAGTCCTTCCACGAAGTGATACATAGCATCATCATTGGGGTAGTGAGCCAGGTCGGCCCGTATACGGAGCCACCTAGCGAGGTAATCACGGGGGTTTTCGCCCTCTCTCTGAACGCAGCGCGCCAAATCGAAGATGGTAACCACGCCGACGAACTTGGATCTCTGCTATCCAGACGCACGGGCGAAGCCAGCGGATTTGCAGCGATCTTCCACCGTTATATCCAGCACAGGGGCGGTTTGGGTGGGCCTTGAATTTTTCTGATCTTTGCCGGCAAACTCCAAGGAGAGGTCCGACATCGATCCTTCCGCGAACGTATCCTGCCCGTAGGCGGTCCGTGCGGGTCTTGATACTCCTCTGACTCCTAGGGAACTAGTGCCTGAGTCGGTTTCGCCGATGAAGAGGTGGATATCTCCGATGGGGATGATCGAGCACCGCGTAGGGTTCGTCTTTGCCGGGATCCAGGACTCGTTAGGGGGGGGGCGATCGGAACGTTGCCGGAGAAGAGAACGCGACCGATGGCTATGGTTTTGCCGATTCCGGCAAAGATCTTGGTCCTTGCCCGCTGGAGAGCCTGAAGCGCCTCTTGCCCCACAGTGAGCGCCAACTATCGTGGTATTGCCGACGAGTATGCCATGGAGAGGTCCTCACAGTGCGTGTTTATAGACATGGGGGAAGGCAGACGGTTGACGGGTACGAGGTTACACAGCTTACCCAGGTTCAGATCCCACAACGGTGGCGGAATCCTACTCCTGGTATAAATCACTATAAGGGCAATACGCCGAGTTACAGGGATTGGTTTGCTATGCGAGGACTAGAGAGTCTAAGTTATCGTGCCCTAAAGGCTCCCATAGGCCCGACTTATATAGTCGCCAGGTCCTAGGGTTACAGGGAAAAGTCCTAGCCGGGCAGGTTACAGACACTGCTTACAACTAGTCTAGCATGTCTTGCACTCCAAGGCTCCGGGTACGTCGGTGACTCCTCCGTAGCCTTCCTTTATCCGGCATGGGCCTCCCCTCTGGATCCATCTAACTGGGCCGCCCAGCAGGACATGGGCCATGCTACCAACTGTGGGCCACCCGGGTTATCCGGATAGGAGACATGCTATGAGGATACCCATATAGCATATCCCCAACAATCACCACTCCAACTCGATGTAACAATCGTGTTGAATACTTACATAGTTCTTAGGAGAAACTTTACCGGTTTTGATTACTATTGTAGTTGATGCTTGTGAGTGGAACCATTGGATTATTGTTTATGTTATGATTGTTATTCATCACCATATCATCTTTGATCTTGATCCATATGATGTCTTGTGAGTAGTTCGTTTAGTTCTTGAGGACACGGGAGAAGTCACGTTGTTAGTAGTGGATTTGTGTTGAGATATTATTCAATGGTTTAGTATTTAAGTTGTGGTGCTATTCTTCTAGTGGTTTCATGTGGGCCTAGGGGAATGCATTGTGTATTTGTATACTAATTGTGGGGTTGCCGGAGTGACAGAAACCTGAACCCCTGTTAGGAAACCATTGCACAAGGGAGTGTAGGATCTTAGAGTTTAAGGCTATGGTTAGGTTTATATCTTAATTACTTTATTGTAGTTGCCGATGCTTGAAAGGGGTTTAATCACAAGTATGTATTAGTCCAAGTAAGGTTGGTACATTAGCATAGGTTCACCCACACAACACTTACAAAACCAAAGAAGACTACTTAGCTATATGAAGCGAAAGCACTTGATAGTATTCTCATGTGTCCTCGAGAACGTTTGGTCCTCATTAGTATTACCACCAGCTTGTCCTTTGCTAAGAAAGGATTGGGACACTTGCTACAATTGATAGTTGTCTTTATTACTCGCACTTTATTTCCTTGCTTTATCAGAAAACCCTAAAAATCCGTTTGCTAAGTATTTACAGAGATTTCCTGCTCCATACCACTAGTCAACACCTTCTGCTCCTCGTTGGGATCGACACTCCTATTTATCATAAGTACTACGATGCACCCCCTATACTTGTGGGTCATCACCAGGTTTGGCCCGCGCCTGGGGGGGTGCAGCCGCCTCGGGCACCCCCTCGGTATCCCTCTTCGCCTATAAGAAGCCCCCGGTACCTAAACCCTAAGGACCCGATCAATCTTCCATTAAACAGTCCGTAGCCGCCACCACCATCGTCCCTAGATCAGGGGGATCTGAAGCTCTTCCTGTCACCCTGCCGGAGCTACGTCATCAAGCTATTTCTGGCGCCGTTGCCGAGGAGGCTAAGGACGGCTTCACAAGGGGAGTACTTCACAACATTTCTCTTTACTTTGTTTTTGGTTTGCTTGGTTTCTTTTGCCTTGTTTTGTTTGCCTCTTTTATCAAAAACTCCAAAAAAATTAGTTTTGTTTGGTTTGCTTTCTTTTATCAAAAATACAAAAAAAATTAGGTCTTCCTATAGTTGTCACCTGGCTCTTGCTCACCATGTTGATCCCTAAGTTCACCATAAAAGACCTTTCGATAGGTAGTGGGTCAATAATTGGAAAAGGAAATATTGAAGAATTCGTTAATCATGTTAGCAAACATGAGGATATTGAGGATAGATCCTTAGCAGAACTTTCTCCTAATTATGAAATTGCTGCAGCTTCTTTAGTTCACATGTTGGAGGCTAGGTTTGTTAACCTTAACCCCATGATGCAAATAATATTTCTTAAACTAAAAGAGGAGGAGGATGTTGAAAAGAGATATTTTATCCTATAAACTTTGATAAAAGAGTTCAATGATGTTGCTAAGGAAGCCAGAAAGGTATTTGAACGTTTTGATATGCTAGGCTCATGTGGGTACTTTAGAAAAGTTGGATAAAACCAAACCCAATGGATAGGATATTAAGATACCCATACCTTTTAAACTTGTAGGAATGCATGAGGCCTTAGAAAAGAATTTTGATTGGATTGTTCCTGAAAACCCATTTGATGAAAGTAGTGAACCTAAAAGAGATGAGAAAGGATCCTATAAAACTCATTTGGATGAGATACCTTTCCTTGTTGAAGAGATTTCGAGTATTGATCTTAATGCTTCTTCGTTTGAAAATACTTGATTCTTGCTTCTTGTGCCTAACTTAAAGGCATTAAAGAAAAGTACTTCTTGGGAAATAACCCAATAGTTTTCTTAAGTCTTGGAAGTTATTACTTCTGTAATAACCGCTCATTATCCTTTTTATTTGATTTTTGTGCCAAGAATAACCTCTAATGAGAGGGAAGTAAGATTTGGGGAGTTGTTATCCCGAAACAGATTTTTGTGCTCCGCCGTAAAAATTTGTGTAAAATCTTTGTAAGTCGGATTGAGCTGTAATTTTCTGAATAAATCCCCCAGGTTGTTAGCTAACTTTATTTAGTTCAACAATTTTTTATTTGAGCAACACAAGGTCTTCGAAAAAATCAGTTTCTACCTCCATGTCTGTTTTGACAGATTTCTATCATTATTTGCATTTGCTTCTTATTGATTCCTTTTCGGGTTCTTTTTGGGAAATTGAGATTTTTTAGGGAATTGCTATAGTAGCTTGTGTCTTTAGTGAAAGTTTTGATGTTTTAAAACTAAACACAAAGGTCTATTATCTTTTGAATGCACTAATGTTGCTAATGAAGATTGTGTGAAGTTTTGTATGAAGGAAAATTTGCAGGTGTAGAGAAAGAATGATGTAATGACATGAAGAATGGATAAAAGCTCAAGCTTGGGGATGCCACCCTGTGTTACCCCAAGAAATATTCAAGAGGTACAAGCGTCAAAGCTTGGGGATGCCCCTTCTTCATCAATAAAAATCTCAGGTATTTCTAGACACTTCATTTTTATTGTTTCATGCACAAGTTGTGTTGTTCTTGGAGCGTCTTAGTTTTTTTTTTGGTTTTTGTTTGCTTAGTTTGCTTGAATAAAGTGTTTGGACCCCCGTTTTCGCTGTGTTATTTTAAATAAGTTGATTGGTGTTGGTGAGGAGTAGAAAGCTCTTGCTTTAGTAGTACAAGAGGAGCTTGGTTTGACTGTGACTCAGACTTTATCATGTCATGCTAGGTGTTGTTTTGACCTTATGCTTAGTGATTATTGTTGTAGCATGACTTGTTCAAAACAATTAGTATTGCTTAATGTTCCTTGAAAGAATCATGCGTTGTTTTAGCATACAAAAGCATAGTATTGTGGTATTCTCCTTTGATGCTTTGTTTGCGTTGACTTGGCACATGCTCACACCATGTTATGACTATGAACAAGTCACCTTATCCTCTATGATCATTTAGTTTTTGACTTGTGATACCACTTTATGCTTTGATTGATAATATTTTGTCGCTCTGCATGATTATGGCCATTATTGCTCTCTTAGTTGGTCGCTCCCAGTCTTTTGCTAGCATCCACTTGTATGAGTAAGCTCTACTCATGCATCCAACTCCCAAGAAACCAAGTTATTCCAAAGTGTCCACTATAAATTCCGATGCATGGTGTGTTACACCATTCCAAGTATATTCTTGTTTTTGTTAATTTTTTTTCCTAAATAGGCCCAGCCCATTTATTATATGCCAATAAATTCCTGAAATCCTAGAGGCCCATTTGGCCCATTCATGCAAGGCAAGAGCTGGGACAAATGTTTAGTCCCACATTGCTAGTTGATTGGAAGTTGGACCAGCTTATAAGGAGAGCTCTTCCACAACTTGTACGAGCTTGAGAAGAGAAGACATATACACATGCGCTCCTCCTCCTTCTCCCTCGCCTCGCCACGCCATGCCACGCCACGCGCACGCGCGGGTTGCGAGAATCTCGTCGAGCCGAGCATTATTTTGCCATGCATGAATGGTATATGAACAGTTGTATAGAAGCTGAAACGTTTTGCTCGAGTGGACTTTTAATACGAGTTAAATGAATACGAACTGAGTGGAGGCTGTCCGGTGGGCTGCCGTCTGTTTGCTTCAACTCCCCTCCATTCGTTTCATCTCCTGCGCAGTCTGTCTGCCTTCCCCTCTGTGCCTATAAGAGAGAGGTCGTGCCTTTTCTCAGAAAAACTGCCACACATCCTTTGCACCTCCAGTTCCAGAGCACTGCGCTACCTAGTCTTCCGCATCATGTCTTGCAGCGTGCACCACGAGCCGAGACAGTAGGCCTCCGAGACCCCGCTGCTTCGAGTCCTGTATGGGAGAAGGGCGATAAGGTTTTTGGGGAGCGCTATCGGCGCGACTATTGGCTTCATCACGGACTCCCTCACGGATAGCGATTGCGTCGATGTCTTCCCCAACGAGGACTTCTTCCCCGACATCAGCACCCTCTTCCTCGACAACATGGCTAACGATGGTGCCAACGCGAACACCGACAGTTCCTTTACTGCTGCTGTCGTCTATATTTTCTGTCTCAATCTTGTGCTGATCGCATCTCAAGTTCTACGTCTTGCAGTCTGTTTGATTATCTGCCTTAATATGTTTTAGCTATTTCACATGATTAGTATATTTTCTATTATTCTAATCATGTTTTATCTAGCATTTATTATGGATAATTCGCTTGGTAAATTGCTCTTTTACTCAACAATCCAAAAACCTCATTTCAGGCAATTTGCCCCAAGTGGCTTTGTTGCTTCTATGATGCCACATGTGTTCGAAGGTGTCAATTACAAACGATGGCGTGCGAGAGCAGTGCTCTGTTTTAGACCATGAGCTGCTATAACGCCAACTATGGCACACCTGAGGGAGAACTTAATCCCGCTCAGGAAGAGGCGTTCCAAAAACTTGATACCACTTTCAAGGATGCCTTGATCAGCATTCTTGGCGACATTATTGTTGATTCATATCTGTCATTTAGCAATGGCAAGGATATGTGGGATGCGCTCGAGAGAAAATTTGGAGTCTTCGATGCTGGCAGTGAACTGTATGTCATGGAACAATTCTATGACTATAAGATGGTTGATGACCGCCCCATTGTAGAGCAGGCTCATGAGATATAGTCACTTGCCAGAGAGCTTGAGCATTTCACTTGTGTGTTACCGGGCAAGTTTGTTGTCGGAGGCATTATTGCCAAACTTCCCCAGTCATGGAGGAATTTTGCTACTTCTCTGAAGCACAAGAGACAAGAGTTCCCTGTGATGGACCTCATTGAGACTCTTGATGTGGAAGAGAAGGCGAGAGCAAAAGACACATGTGCTCGAGGTACCGAGGGAGGTTCTAATGCCAATCTGGTACAGAAAAGGAACTTCCAGCCTCACAAGTTCAAGAACAAAGGCAAGTTTGACGGCAAAGGAAAGTTCGATGGAAAGAACAAGGCCTCACAGTCTACCAGCTTCAAGAAGAAGACTGATAAGAGGAAAGGTGCTTGTCATGTGTGCGGTGATCCTGATCATTGGGCTCCTTCTTGTCCCAACCGCTTTGACATGCGCCAGCATGGGAAGGGCAGCAAGACTGCTAATGTTGTCATGGGAGACATTGATATGAAAGATGTTCGGTATGGTATATTACCTACTATTTTTTCATTATGTCATTCTCCTGATTGGTGGATTGACACAGGCGCTAATGTACATGTCTGTTCTGATATTTCCATGTTTTCTTCATAATAGGTCAGAGGGACTCAAATCGTGTTGATGGGGAATGGATCGCATGCTTCTGTTCATGGTGTTGGTACGGTTGATCTGAAGTTCACTTCGGGAAAGACCGTGCGCCTAAAGAACGTGCATCATGTTCCCTCAATAAATAAAAATCTTATTAGCGGACCTCTTCTGTGTCGAGATGACTACAAGATTGTATTCGAGTCCAATAAATTTGTAATTTCGAAGTATGGAACCATTTTTGGTAAAGGCTATGAGTGCAGAGGCTTGTTCCGCTTATCTCTATCAGACATTTGTAATAAAGTTGTTAATCATATTTACATGAATTTTGAATCAAATGTCTGGCACTCTCGTCTTTGTCATATTAATTTTGGTTGTATGACGCGGCTATCCAAAATGAATTTAATCCCTAATTTCACAACTGTTAAGGGATCTAAGTGCCAAGTCTGCGTGCAAGCTAAACAACCTTGCAAGTCACATACGACTGCAGAAGTGAGAAACTTAACACCACTAGAGCTCATACATTCTGATCTTTGTGAGATGAATGGTGTGTTGACAAAAGGTGGAAAAAATATTTCATGACTTTGATCGATGACTCTACGATATATTGTCATGTGTATCTTCTGAAATCAAAATATGAGGCTTTGAGTTTCTTCAAAATCTATAAAGCTGAGGCAGAAAATCAACTTTATCTAAAGATTAAGAGGCTTAGGTCTGATCGTGGTGGAGAGTATTTTTCCAACGAGTTTGATTTCTTTTGTGCGGAACATGGCATAATTCATGAGAGGACACCTCCCTACTCACCCCAGTCAAATGGAGTAGCCGAAAGAAAGAACCATACTCTAATAGATTTGGTTAACGCCATGTTAGACACATCGGATCTCTCCAAGGAATGGTGGGGGGAGGCACTATTGACTGCTTGTCATGTCCTAAACCGAGTTCCCACAAAGAACAAAGAAATTACTCCATTCAAAGAATGGGAGAAGAAAAGATTAAAACTCTCTTACTTACGTACTTGGGGTTGTTTGGCAAAGGTTAATGTACCAATCCCCAAGAAGCGCAAGCTTGGACCAAAAACCATTGATTGTGTTTTTCTGGGCTATGCTTTTCATAGCATTGGTTATAGATTCTTGATAGTAAAATCTGAAGTACATGACATTCATGTCGGTACAATCATGGAGTCGACTGATGCGACTTTCTTTGAGGATGTCTTTCCTATGAAGGATAAACCTAACTCATCAAATCCGGAGATACCTAGTTCATCTAATCAGGAATTTGCTACATTTTCTGAACCTACCATTCCAATTGAACACTCTGAAAGTCCTAAGGAGGATGATAATGAAATTCCTAAAAGGAGCAAGAGACAAAGGATTGCAAAGTCTTTTGGTGATGATTTCATTGTGTACCTTGTGGATGACACTCCCACTTCCATTTCAGAAGCATATGCATCTCCTGATGCTGACTACTGGAAGGAAGTCGTCCATAGTGAGATGAATTCCATCTTAGCTAATGGAACATGGGAGATCACTGATCGCCCTTATGGGTGTAAACCTGTAGGATGCAAGTGGGTGTTTAAGAAAAATCTTAGACCTTATGGTACTATTGAGAAGTACAAGGCATGGCTTGTGGCCAAGGGATATACTCAAAAAGAAGGTGAAGACTTCTTTGACACTTACTCACCTGTTGCAGATTGACCACCATTCGAGTATTACTCTCATTGGCTGCCTCTCATGGTCTTCTTGTTCATCAAATGGACGTTAAGACATCTTTCCTTAATGGAGAGTTGGATGAGGAAATTTACATGGATCAGCCAGATGACTTTGTGGTAAATGGTCAAGAAGGAAAGGTGTGCAAGTTGTTGAAATCTTTATATGGCCTAAAACAAGCCCCTAAGCAGTGGCATGAGAAGTTCGAAAGAACTTTAACTGCTGCAGGCTTTGTTGTAAATGAAGCTGATAAATGTGTGTACCATCGCCATGGTGGGGGTGAGGGAGTCATCCTTTGTTTGTATGTTGATGACATACTGATTTTGGGAACCAACTTTAATGCAATTAAGGAGGTCAAAGATTTCTTATCTCGTTCCTTTGAGATGAAGGATCTGGGAGTAGCTGATGCCATCCTGAACATCAAGCTATTGAGAGATGATGACGGTGGGATTACTTTGCTTCAGTCCCACTATGTGGAAAAGGTCTTGAGTCGTTTCGGGTATAGCGACTTCAAGTTTTCTCCTACACCGTATGATCCTAGTGTGTTGCTTCGAAAGAATCGAGGAAATGCTAGAGACCAACTGAGATACTCTCAAATTATTGGCTCGCTTATGTATTTAGCTAGTGCCATGAGTCATGACATCACCTTTGCTGTAAGCAAACTCAGTTGATTTGTTTCAAATCCAGGAGATGATCACTGGCATGCTCTTGAGAGAGTGTTGCGCTATCTAAAAGGCACTGCGAGCTATGGAATTCACTATACTGGGTATCCGAGGGTACTAGAGGGTTATAGTGATTCAAATTGGATATCTGATGCTGACGAGATAAAGGCCACGAGTGGATATGTATTCACACTTGCTGGTGGCGCTGTTTCTTAGAGTCTTGCAAGCAAACCATCTTAACGAGGTCAACTATGGAAGCAGAACTAAGGATAATATGAAGTCATCAAGACATGTGAAGAGGAGACTAAAATCTGTCAGGAAAATGAGGAACTCCGGAATTATTGCATTGGATTATATCCAAACATCTAAAAACTTGGCAGATCCCTTCACAAAGGGTCTATCACGCAACGTGATAGAAAATGCATCAAAGGAGATGGGTATGAGACCCACAATTTGAGCTTTCCACAGTGGTAAACCACTCTATGTGATTGGAGATCCCGTAATTAGAATTGGGAGACAAGATGTTGGTTAGCTGAGAGGAAAGTATCCCTACTTTAATGAATACCACTCCATAAAGATGCAATACTTTCCTATTCTGCACGGCAGGTTGATTTATTATCTTAATGTGTTCTAATTGGCTTATCCTAAGCAAAGATGTTGTCCTGCAGAACATCTTTTGAAGAACACACCTATATGAGTCTGACTGTTTAAAACGTCGCAGTCTATGAGAGTAGGGTTCTCTCTAATAGACTCATGAAAGGTCATGAAGTATGACATATAAGATCCACACGTGGGGAAGTCCCACAGTAGCCTAGTATCGGTCAAGACTTTTTGTGAAGCTAGGTTCGCAACAAACTTGCAGTTCAAGGCATAGTCCACTATACAAGTTGCAGCCTAGTATAACATAAAGCTCTAGGTGAAAGTTCAACTTAGCAGTCTCCACTATAGTACCGGTATATAAACAATGTTTTGGAACCAAAGGCAAACTTTATGTGTCTCTGGGATCTGGTGGGGGATTGTTGGAAATTTTGCCTAAATAGGCCCAACCCATTTATTATATGCCCATAAATTCTTGAACTCCTAGAGGCCCATTTGGCCCATTCATACAAGGCAAGAGCTGGGACAAATGTTTAGTCCCACATTGCTAGTTGAGTGGAAGTTGGACCAACTTATAAGGAGAGCTCTTCCACCACTTGTATGAGCTTGAGAAGAGAAGACATATACACGCGTGCTCCTCCTCCTCACCATGCCTCGCCTAGCCTCGCCTCATCACGTCACGACACGACGCGCGCGCGCCACGGGTTGCGGGAATCTCGCCGAGCCGAGCTTTATTTTGCCACGCATGAATGGTATATGAATAGTTGTACAAAAGCTGAAACGTTTTGCTCGAGTGGACTTTTAATACGAGTTAAATGAATACGAACTGAGTGGAGGCTGTCCGGTGGGCTACCGCATGTTCGCTTCAACTCCCCTCCATTTGTTTCATCTCCTGCGCAGTCTGTCTGCCTTCCCCTCTGTGCCTATAAGAGAGAGGTCGCGCCTCCTCTCAGAAAAACTGCCACACATCCTTTGCGCCTCCAGTTCCAGAGCATTGCGCTACCTAGTCTTCCCCATCCCGTCTTGCAGCGTGCACCGCGAGCCGGGACAATAGGCCTCCAAGACCCCGCTGCTTCGAGTCCTGTACGGGAGAAGGGCGATAAGGTTTTTGGGGAGCGCTATCGGCGCGACTACTGGCTTCATCACGGACTCCCTCACGGATAGTGATTGCGCCGACGCCTTCCCCAACAAGGACTTCTTCCCCGACATCAGCACCCTCTTCCTCGACGACATGGCTAACGATGGTGCCAACGCGAACACCGGCGGTTCCTCTACTGCTGCTGCTACCGTGTATATTTTCTGTCTCAATCTTGTTCTGATCGCATCTCAAGTTCTACGTCTTGCAGTCTGTTTGATTATCTACCTTAATACGTTTTCGCTATTTCACATGATTAGTATATTATCTATTATTCTAATCATGTTTTATGTAGCGTTTATTATGGATAATTCACTTGGTAAATTGTTCTTTTACTCAACAGTTTTGTCTATCTTCCAATTAAAAAGTTATTTTGTTATGTGAAAACTTAGTGATTAAATCTCTCACAAATTTGTGGCACACTTTATTTTTCTTGCCCCTAAATAAACTTGAACCATTGTGTCATCTATGTTGTATATGCTTGCACTTATACGTTGGAATTAGCAGAACCATGCTGTCATGGGGAACGCTTTCAACATTGCACTTGTACATTGTACCCAGTTGATATCATGCTCTTTTGTTTGCGGATGTCGTCGGTGTGAAATAAAAGGGGAGCTTGTAAGTCCATTGAGTTATGTGTGTGTGTTATGAAAACGCCTGGACCGCTAGCCTAAGCATGCCTAATCATGGTGGAAACTTCCAGCATCACATAGTGAGCAATCTATGAAGCTTTCTAATTATAAAAAAGACATATTGAAAAGAGGAAAGAGAGAAAAAAAGCACCATTTTCCGTGGTAAATAAGAAGATTGCTGAGATGCTCATTGTCTTCTTGCCTTGTCATTTTGATTATGGGATATCTCCATTATCATGTGCAAGGGGTATCCTGTTCGCGATTCTCTATGATACACATATACTTACTATGACAAGAACTTACCGGTGACTAAATTTGAGTAGCATGAGGAGCGGCCCTCGTACTCAAGGGACATGAGATTGCCAACTTATACTTTGTCAAGCATATACTCCATATTTTGTTCACTTTAACATTAATCACTTCATGATGCTAATGATAGGGGCAATGAGAGCTGAAAGCTAACAAGTACCACAATTTTTGGAACCTCTTTATGAGACTTGAAATCCCTGCTTCCCTTTTATGAAGGGCCTTTCTTCCACTATTATATTGAGGCTCCATCTTCTATCCTTAGGCACCAATTAAGAGATCATAGTTGCCATTCTTAGTTCTATGTGCCTTGTCCCAAAACTTATTGATTGATGCATATTGTTGATATCACTTGCTCTTAAACTATTTGTATCTAGTCACTCTTATGAACTTTGAAGGTGTCCTATGCATTTATTGCTACTCCATGAGGGACAAGATGAATGCCACTATGCTATGTTTTCTATATGTGAAACAAACAAACGTCTTTCAATGCATTGTTATTCATGATCTTTGTTTGTAACCTTTCATGTTGCATGTATAGTTACTTTGTCTTATTATTAGAACTACATCTTCCATGCTCATGTTTAGAGTTCTTTGATCTCATATTTTAATGCTTGCAAATGGTTTGATCTTGATTTTGATGGTGCATGTCACCTCAAAAAATTATTCTTTTTATCACTTACCTACTCGAGGACGAGCAAGAGTTAAGCTTGGGGATGCTTGATACGTCGAAAACGTATCTATAATTTTTGATGTTCCATGCTTGTTTAGTATCTACTTTTCTTTGCTTTGTCTACACTTTGAGGTATTTTTATATGTTTCTAGGAGTAACCTATTAACAAGATGTCACAGTGCCAGTTGCTTGTTTTCTTCTGTTTTTGGTTCCAGAAAGGGCAGAAAATCAATATTCTCGGAATTGGACGGGACAAAATCCAAAGTCAATATTTTACCGTGGGGAACACGGAGCCAGAAGACGAGATGGAGGAGGGCCTCGAGGGGGCCACAACCCCTGTCTACAAGCATACAAACAAACAAGCCAAGATCTATCTACTAGATTGTAGCAACGAATCGATAGAATAACTCACCCTCGAAGATTCCAAAGTGTTTAACGAGAGCGGATTCTCGTGGGTGATGTAGTCGTACTCTTTCCGATCTCAAGATCGCGTAGACGATCCTTCCGGCGCTGCGTTCCGGCAGCGCTCCCGCAGTCGGTCACACGTTCGGTACTCGACGAAGACCTTCCTCTCCCTTGTTCCAGCAGGCAGCAGAGGTTGTAGCACTCTCCTCGCGATTCCGGCAGCACAACGGCGTGGTACCGGAAGTAGAGGGGAGATCTCGCAGGGCTTCGCCTTAAGCCGGAGCGAGTATGGTGGAGTATGAGAGAGTCCCTCGACGATCTAGGGTTTAGACACGCCGAGGAGGGGCTAGTGCCGGCGGTTAGGGTTTCTCCTAGGCGGCGGCAAGTGCCGTAGGGCCGGCGGCGGCTTGGAGGCGGCGGCGGCTTGGTACTAGGGTTTGGAGGAGAGGATCTTGTGTGTCTCTAGGAGGGAGCCCTGCCCCTCCTTATATAGGTGGAGGGGTCGGCCGGCCAAGGGGAGGGAGAGGAGTCCCTCCCCAACTCGGCTTGGGTGGTGCGCCGGCGGTGGGGAGGAGGGACTCCTCCCCAACTCGGTTTCCTCCTCTTTTCCTCTTTCCAAAATTAGTCGTTTGACTTTCAAACTAGCCGTTTGACTTTTCAAACTAGGATTTGAATTAATCATTTATTTGGTTCAGCGATGACACTTAGTACATGATGCAATCATACAAACTTGATACAACACATTCATGTACCTTTCCCCTCCGGAGTGCCGGACATTCCGGAACCTTCTAGAACATTCCCGATGAAAACACCGGAACCATTCCCCAACTCCGAAACAGGACTTTCCTTATATGAATCTTATTCTCCGGACCATTCTGGATCTCCTCGTGATATCCCGGATCCCATCCGAGACTCCTAACAACATTCGTTCTCTTTCTCATTATTCCATAACTACTCAAACGACGTCGAATCCTTAAGTGTGTCTCCCTACGGTTCGTGAATTATGCGGACATGATCGAGACACTTCTCCGATCAATAACCAATAGAGGAATCTGGAAATTCATATGGCTCCCACATATTTCTACGATTACTTTGCGATCGAATGAACCACTTACATACGATACCAACTTCCCTTTGTCTCACGATAGTTTACTTATCCGAGGTTATGATCGTTGGTATCTCTGCATACCTAGTTCAACCTCGTTACCGATAAGTACTCTTTTCTTGTTCCCGTGATATGTGATCCCTTGTGAACCAGTCACATGCTTGCAAGCCAATTGGATGACATTTCACCGAGAGGGCCCAGAGTATATCTATCCGTCATATGGATGGACAAATCCCACTCTTGATCCATGTGTTTCAACCAATACTTTCCGAACACTCAATGCCACCTTTATAGCCACCCAGTTACGGTGTGGTGTTTGATGTCATCAAAGCATCCATCCGGTAAAGGTGATATGCATGATCTCATGGTCGAAGGAATTAGGTTACTATGTATCAAAAAGCATATAGCAGTTGAACTATTAAAATGACTTGATCTTTATGCTACGCTTATCTATAGGAGTATGTCCATCATATCATTCTCCTAACGATATGATCTTGTTGTTAATAACATCTCAATGTTCATGATAGGGAAACCACAATCATCTATTAACCAACAAGCTAGTATTATATAGAGGCTTTACTAGGGACTTCAAATTAAGTTTACAAAACACACAAGTATTAATGCTTCCTTGTTAATACTATTATAGCATGAATGTAAATATTTATCATAAACACAAAGATATAATAATAACTACATTTATTATTGCCTCTAGGGCATATCTCCAACAGTCTCCCACTTGCACTAGAGTCATCTAATCTAGATTACATGGTAATATACCGAACACCCATGGCAGTTTGGTGTTGGTCATGTTTTGCCCTCGGGAGAGATTTAGTCAATGGATCCGCCACATTCAGATCTGTGTGTACTTTGCAAATCTTTATATCCCCATCTTGGATATGTTCTCGAATAGCGTGAAAACATAGCTTGATGTGCTTCAGCTTCTTGTGTGACCTTGGTTCTTGCGCATTGGCTATGGCACCCATGTTATCACAGTAGATAGACATTAGGTCCAGCGCACTAGGAACCACACCTAGCTCTGTAATGAACTCTTTCATCCATATCGCTTCTTGTGAAGCCTCCGAAGCAGCCATGTATTCCGATTCAGTTGAAGATCTCGCCACAACGCTTTGCTTTGCACTCCTCCAGCTAACTGCTGCACCATTCAAAATAAATACGTATCCAGATTGTGATTTAGAATCATCCGGATCGGTGTTCCAACTAGCATCGGTGTAACCATTAACAACGAGCTGTTCATCACCTCCATAAGAAAGAACCATATCCTTAGTTCTTCTCAAGTATTTAAGGATGTTTTTGACCGCTGTCCAATGATCCACTCCTGGATCACTTTGATATCTGCTAGTTAAACTAACAGCATATGCAATGTCGGGTCTAGTACATAGCATGGCATACATTAGAGATCCTATGGCTGAGGCATAGGGAGTCTTACTCATCCTTTCTCTATCTTCTGCCGATGTCGGACTTTGAGTTTTACTCAAGGTCGTATTGGGCAATATGGGCAAGAACCCTTTCTTGCTATCTTCCATTCCAAACCTCTTTAGAACTTTGTCCAAATATGTACTTTGTGACAATGATATTTGGCGTTTCGATCTATCTCTATAAATCTTTATGCCTAATATGTAAGCTGCTTCGCCAAGATCTTTCATTGAAAAACTATTATTCAAATATTCCTTGACACTATTAAGAAGGTCTACATCATTCCCAATCAACAATATGTCATCTACATATAGTATTAAGAATGCTATAGAGCTCCCACTCACTTTCTTGTAAATACAAGCTTCTCCATAAGTTTGTATAAAACCAAAACTTTTGATTACTTTATCAAAACGTTGATTCCAACTTCGGGATGCTTGCTTCAATCCATAGATGGACCGTTGAAGTTTGCATACCTTGTTAGCATCCTTAGGATCGACAAAACCTTTGGGTTGCATCATATACAACTCTTCATCAATGTCTCCATTGAGGAATGCTGTTTTGACATCCATCTGCCATATCTCATAATCATAATATGCAGCGATTGCTAACATAATCCTCACAGACTTTAGCTTCGCTACTGGTGAGAAAGTCTCATCGTAGTCAACTCCTTGAATTTGTCGAAACCCCTTTGCGACAAGTCGAGCTTTATAGACAATAACATTACCATCAGCATCTGTTTTCTTCTTGAAAATCCATTTATTCTCGACGGCCTTCCGGCCATCCGGTAAGTCCACCAAAGTCCATACTTGGTTTTCGTACATGGATCCAATCTCGGATTTCATGGCTTCTTGCCATTTATTGGAATCTGGGCTCATCATCGCTTCCTCATATGTCTCAGGGTCATCGGTGTTGTCCACCAACATGACACTCATAACGGGATCATACCAATCTCGAGTGGTACGATTTCTCGTTGACCTGCGAGGCTCTGTAGCAACTTCAACCGAAGTTTCATGATCATCATCATTAGCTTCCTCTCTTATTGGTGCAGGCACAACATGAACTTCTTCCGATGCTGCGCTACTCGCAATTTCGAGAGAAGGTTCGATAACCTCGTCGAGTTCTACTTTCCTTCCAGTCACTTCTTTCGAGAGAAATTCCTTCTCTAGAAAGGATCCATTCTTGGCAACAAAGATTTTACCTTCGGATCTATGATAGAAGGTATACCCAATAGTTTCCTTCGGGTATCCTATGAAGACGCATTTTTCCGCTTTGGGTTCAAGCTTGTCCGGCTGTAACTTCTTTACATAGGCTTCGCATCCCCAAACTTTAAGGAACGACAATCTAGGTTTCTTCCCAAACCATAATTCATACGGTGTCGTATCCACGGATTTAGATGGTGCCCTATTTAAAGTGAATGCGGTTGTTTCTAATGCATAACCCCAAAATGATAGCGGTAAATCTGTAAGTGACATCATAGAACGAACCATATCTAAGAGAGTTCGATTACGACGTTCGGACACACCATTACGCTGTGGTGTTCCCGGCGGTGTCAATTATGAAAGTATTCCGCATTTCTTCAAATGCTCGCCAAACTCATAACTTAGATATTCACCTCCACGATCAGAACGTAGAAATTTAATCTTCTTGTTACGTTGATTCTCTACCTCACTTTGAAATTCCTTAAACTTCTCGAAAGTTTCGGATTTATGTTTCATGAAATAGATATACCCATATCTACTCAAGTCATCCGTGAAGGTAAGAACATAACGATAACCACCGCGCGATGCCACACTCATTGGACCACACACATCGGTATGTATGATTTCCAATAAGTCCGTAGCTCGCTCCATCATACCAGAAAATGGAGTCTTAGTCATTTTACCCATCAGACATGCTTCGCATCTATCAAGTGATTCGAAATCAAGTGATTCAAGAAGTCCATCGGAATGGAGTTTCTTCATACGCTTCACTCCAATGTGACCAAGACGACAGTGCCACATATAGGTCGAGTTATCGCTCGATTTCAAACGTTTAGCCTCAATGTTATTAATATGTGTATTTCCACTATCGAGATTCAACAAGAATAGACCATCTATCAAAGGTGCATGTGCATAAAACATATTACTCATATAAATCGAACAACCATTATTCTCGGATTTAAACAAGTAACCGTCTCGCAATAAACAAGATCCCGATATAATGTTCATGCTCAACGCAAGCACCAAATAACAATTATTTAAGTATAAAACTAACCCCGATGGTAGATGAAGAGGTAGCGTGCCGACCGCGATCACATCAACCTTTGATCCGTTTCCAACGCGCATCGTCACCTCGTTCTTCACTAGCTTCCGTTTATTCTGCAGCACCTGTTTCGAGTTACAAATATGAGCAACCGAACCAGTATCAAATACCCAGGCACTACTATGAGTACTAGTGAGATACACATCAATAACATGTATATCAAATATACCTTTCTTCTTGATGTTGCCGTTCTTCAAATCCGCCAAGTACTTTGGCAATTCCGCTTCCAGTGACCTTCTCCCTTGCAGTAAAAGCACTCAGTATCAGGCTTAGGTCCAGCCTTGGTCTTCTTCATCGGCGTGGTAACTTTCTTACCACCCTTCTTGAAGTGTCCCTTTTGCTTAGACTTGCCTTTCTTGAATTTGGTGGTCTTATTGACCAACAACACTTGGTGCTCTTTCTTGATCTCCACTTCTGCAGATTTTAACATGGCAAAGAGTTCTGGCAACGTCTTGTTCATGTTCTGCATGTTGTAGTTCATCACAAAGTTCTTATAACTTGGTGGTAGTGATTGGAGGACACGGTAAATCCCCAAAGCATTAGGAATCACTATGCCCAAGCTTTGAAGTTTGTTTGCGTGCCCAGACATCTTAAGCACATGCTCACTGACGGAGCTGCCCTCTTCCATCTTGCAGTTAAAGAACTTTTCAGAAGCCTCATAGCTCTCAATTGCCGCATGAGTCTCAAAGATCAATTTGAGATCACGGACAATATCATGTGGGTCTGAATTCTCAAACCTTTTCTGAAGCTCCGATTCTAAACCATACAAGATAGCATACTGAACTGTGGAGTACTGAGTCTTCCGAGTGAGGTAAACATTCTTTACTTCATCGGTAGCAGTAGCTGCAGGTGGGTCACCCAGCGGTGCATCCAGCACATAGGTCAAATTACCAGCTGTGAGGACAATCCTCAAATTGCGGAACCAATCCGCGAAGTTACTTCCATTGTTTTTCAACTTTTCTTTCTCTAGGAACGCATTAAAATTGATGGTAGGGGCTGCCATTGATCTACAACATATTTGCAATAGTTTAGACTAAGTTTATGACAAATTGAGTTCTAATTAATAATAAAATTAATCTAGGTGAACTCCCACTCAAAACAATATCCCTCACATTGTTTTAGTGATCACACGAACCAAATCCACCACATCAACACCGATCATCACGAGAGTTGATATAGTTTCAATGGCGAATAATCGACATGTTCATCATATCTACTATATGATTCATGCTTTACCTTTTGGTGATCCGTGTTCCGAGACCATGTCTGTACATGCTAGCCTCGTCAAGATCAAACCTTAGTTTCCGCATGAGCAAATCTGGCTTGCTCACGTTGTATACACTTGCGGAATCTAACACACCCGATCATCACGTGGTGCTTCGAAACAACAAGCTTTAGCAACGGTGCTAACTAAGGGTGAACACTTTATGACTTGAAATTCATGTGCATGAGGGATCATCTTATAATGCTATCGTCGTCTACTAAGCAATACAAGATGCATAAAGGATTAACATCACATGCAATTCATAATATGTGATATGATATGGCCTTTCTTCTTTGTGCTTCCGATCTCCATCTTCTAGCACGAACATGATCTCCATCATCACCGGCATTGCATCAAGGTCAATGACGCTTCTCCATGGTTGTCGTCCACCGGCTTCAACTATTACAACTACTTTGAATAGACACGCGGGTCTTAACATAAATTAAATACAACCATATGGCTCCTGCCGGTTGCCAACTTACAATAAGGAACATTGCATACATCAAATATAATCACAATCATGGCCATATCACATCACAGCACACCCCTGCAAAACAAAGTTAGACGCCTCTACTTTTTTTGCATATTTTACGTGGTTTGGGGCTTTCAATAAGTGTCGTTCTAACTTACGAACATGAACCACAACATTGATACTAGTATTGTTAATCACCCGTTGTAAATTGGATCTTAACTATGCTAGGAGAAACAGGCACCCGCAAAGCCACTTATGCAATACAAGTTGCATGTCAAGCGTGGAGCAAGTCTCATGAACGATGTCATGTAAGGTTAGCCCGGGCCGCTTCATCCCAACATACCGCAAGATGCAAAGTACACAAGAAGCAATCGACAATAAAAGCATCAACGCCCACAATGAACCATTGTGTTCTACTCATGCAACAGATCTACATATAGACACGACTCTGATACCACTGTAGGGTTTCGTAGCATGGAAAACAAAAAATTTCTACCGCATACAAACAAACAAGCCAAGATCTATCTACTAGATTGTAGCAACGAGTCGATAGAATAACTCACCCTCGAAGATTCCAAAGTGTTTAACGAGAGCGGATTCTCGTGGGTGATGTAGTCGTACTCTTTCCGATCTCAAGATCGCGTAGACGATCCTTCCGGCGCTGCGTTCCGGCAGCGCTCCCGCAGTCGGTCACACGTTCGGTACTCGACGAAGACCTTCCTCTCCCTTGTTCCAGCAGGCAGTGGAGGTTGTAGCACTCTCCTCGCGATTCCGGCAGCACAACGGCATGGTACCAGAAGTAGAGGGGAGATATCGCAGGGCTTCGCCTTAAGCCGGAGCGAGTATGGTGGAGTATGAGAGAGTCCCTCGACGATCTAGGGTTTAGACACGCCGAGGAGGGGCTAGTGCTGGCGGCTAGGGTTTCTCCTAGGCGGCGGCGGCGAGTGCCCTAGGGCCGGCGGCGGCTTGGAGGCGGCGGCGGCTTGGTACTAGGGTTTGGAGGAGAGGATCTTGTGTGTCTCTAGGAGGGAGCCCTGCCCCTCCTTATATAGGTGGAGGGGCCGGCCGGCCAAGGGGAGGGAGAGGAGTCCCTCCCCAACTCGGCTTGGGTGGTGCGCCGGCGGTGGGGAGGAGGGACTCCTCCCCAACTCGGTTTCCTCCTCTTTTCCTCTTTCCAAAATTAGCCGTTTGACTTTCAAACTAGCCGTTTGACTTTTCAAACTAGGATTTGAATTAATCCTTTATTTGGTTCAGAGATGACACTTAGTACATGATGCAATCATACCAACTTGATACAACACATTCATGTACCCTTCCCCTCCGGAGTCCGGACATTCCGGAACCTTCTAGAACATTCCCGATGAAAACACCGGAACCATTCCCCAACTCCGAAACGGGACTTTCCTTATATGAATCTTATTCTCCAGACCATTCCGGATCTCCTCGTGATATCCCGGATCCCATCCGAGACTCCGAACAAAATTCGGTCTCTTTCTCATTATTCCATAACTACTCAAACAACGTCGAATCCTTAAGTGTGTCTCCCTACGGTTCGTGAATTATGCGGACATGATCGAGACACTTCTCCGATCAATAACCAATAGAGGAATATGGAAATTCATATGGCTCCCACATATTTCTACGATTACTTTGTGATCGAATGAACCACTTACATACGATACCAACTTCCCTTTGTCTCACGATAGTTTACTTATCCGAGGTTATGATCGTCGGTATCTCTGCATACCTAGTTCAACCTCGTTACCGATAAGTACTCTTTTCTCGTTCCCGTGATATGTGATCCCTTGTGAACCAGTCACATGCTTGCAAGCCAATTGGATGACATTTCACCGAGAGGGCCCAGAGTATATATATCCGTCATATGGATGGACAAATCCCACTCTTGATCCATGTGTTTCAACCAGTACTTTCCGAACACTCAATGCCACCTTTATAGCCACCCAATTACGGTGTGGTGTTTGATGTCATCAAAGCATCCATCCAGTAAAGGTGATATGCATGATCTCATGGTCGAAGGAATTAGGTTACTATGTATCAGAAAGCATATAGCAGTTGAACTATTAAAATGACTTGATCTTTATGCTACGCTTATCTATAGGAGTATGTCCATCATATCATTCTCCTAACGATATGATCTTGTTGTTAATAACATCTCAATGTTCATGATAGGGAAACCACAATCATCTATTAACCAACAAGCTAGTATTATATAGAGGCTTTACTAGGGACTTCAAATTAAGTTTACAAAACACACAAGTATTAATGCTTCCTTGTTAATACTATTATAGCATGAATGTAAATATTTATCATAAACACAAAGATATAATAATAACTACATTTATTATTGCCTCTAGGGCATATCTCCAACACTACCATGTTTAGATCTTGTGAGCTCCGTTCATGATCAAGATCATCTATTTGTAATCATGCATGTTGTGTTTGCGGGGATCCGATGGATATTGAGATTACTATGTCAGATTGGTTAATGATTCTATCTTATTGATTCTATCATGTCTGTGTTGTTTGAGATCTTGCATGCTCTCCATTTCTAGTAGCTATCTTGGCCAAGTAGACGCTAGTGACTCCAAGAGGGGGTATTTATGATCGATAGTGGGTTCATGCCTCTATTTAATCTGGGGAAGTGACATAAATATCTAAGGTTGTAGATGTGTTGTTGCTACTAGGGAGAAAACAACGATCTCTTGTTCATGGAACAAGTGGATTGTTTACCTTACACACTTTGCTTAAAGCAGTTATCCGTTGCTTGCAACTTAATACTGGAGGGGATTCGGATGATAACCTGAAGGTGGATTACTAGTCATAGATGCAGTTGGATGGTGGTCTATGTATCTTGTTGTATTGCCCAATCAAATCTCATAGGATCATGAAAGTCTAGTATTGCATTGTTATGTCTTGCTCTGTCCTGTCAATTGCCCTGCTGTAATTTGTTTACCCAGCATGTTATGTTGTTTATCTTAAGGAGAACACCTCTAGTGAACTATGGACCCCGGTCCAATCTTTACCATTAATACATCTTCCACTGTTCCTGTTTACTTTCTGTAAACCACCATTACCTTCCACACCATACAGTTAATCCTTTGTTTTCAACAAAACGGTGAGATTGACAACCTCACTGTTCATTGGGGCAAAGTCTTGAGTTTGTGTTGTGCAGGTTTCCAAGTTGCTAGCAACACCTTTGAGTCGTTTCCTTCCTCCTACTGGTTCGATAACCTTAGTTTCTTACTGAGGGGAAACTTGCTGCTGTGCTCATCATACCTTCCTCGTGGGGTCTCCCAACGAAGCTCTACAGTGATCTGAGCTACGTCATCAATCATAAAGGAAGGGCTCTCACTAGGTGTGGAGATCTCAAGGGTTCTCACTCAGTTTGGAGAGCTCAAGGGATATTAAGGATAGATTCGGTGTGGAATCATGTGAGATTTGTTCGCCATGGCCTCTCCAATGGGGAGTAGGATATTGGTAGATATCCGGACTCTGGTAATACATTGCTTGCTCTTGTCCCCTTTACATTCCGCAACTAATACTTGTATCTATTGTTATATCATGTGTAAAGTTTGAATTACTAGCTTGTATTTGTAATCGCTATATCTTGTTGAGCTATTTGTTGTTGGTTCACATAGGCGAGACTAGCATATATAGGTTTGTCCTTGAAAAGTATCCACTTAGTTTAATTCTACATTAGTGTAGAGCTAAATCTGTAAGAAAGTCACCTATTCACCCTTCCTTTAGGAGCCATATTTGTTCTTTCATTATGGAGTTCCTCGTCGGGACGACCCCCCCCCCCTAAGTTGGAGCCCTTTATGTTGATGTACCCTTGATGCCAGATGGAAATATTTGTTGCCTTTGATCAATCTGGTGACCTAAGGTACCCACATTGGCGTCAGTCATGGATAAGCCTTGAATGTGCATGGTTGATTTGTTTGGTCATAGAGGTCTGCTCATCTCACCACTGGCTACCGAACACGACTTTTACCCAGTTTCGCCCCCTCGGTGTGGCTAATAGACCTACTCCTGTTTGGATTGGATTTATGTCAGGGACAGAGTACAATAGAAGTTACAAGGATGAATCTGAGAGTCAGATGGAAAACTCGATGGATCTTATCTAAATGAAGCAGGGAAAGTGCTCTAGATTTGAAACCGCTTTTGTTAGCTTAAAGGGTTGAGTTCGGTGGATCTAAAAACATTGTCCTCTTGTAGGGGTCTCGGGTCCTCCTTATATACACGTAGTGAGACGGTGTTCTAATTTTCTTCTAGTAGGTGTCCTCTTCGTGTACGCATATAACTCAAGGTGGTCCGGGAGTGGAACTCTTTTCCCTTTTGCTGTCCTGCAAGGCCTTCCTTTAGAACATGAATATATACCAAGAAGACTTTGAACGACCTGTATGCCTCTATAGGTTGTGCGAGTGCGACCCATGTGGGCCACATACTCTACATACATGTGGGTCTTTATGGCTTGTATACAACATTACGGAACGACTATGGTAGCACAACTACCCATCGACACAAAGAATATAACTTAACTACCCATCGACACAAAGGATATAACTTAAGAGTTGATTGCGTAGACAGAGAAGGAGGTACTTGGGAGTACACTTAGCATGAAGTTGCATGCGCATACTTGTTTCGAATAAGTTCAAAAGTTTAAATAGCTTAATTTGCTTTCTTTCTATGCTGCATATTTGGATTGATTCCACATAAATCCATGTTATGACGTTTTTCGTTGTCCAAAATTAATTACTGTAGATACATACAGCCGAATATATGCATTATCTTCATAAGCAGTAGTACAGGCTAGTTGCCTGTTGTATTTGATCCGGGGAGAAGAGAAAGGAAAACTGTCTCTCATCTTCAAACAAAGTATTCAGTATTGTTAATCTATCAAGCGTGGTTCTTATCCATATTA
Organism: Avena sativa; assembly: GCA_916181665.1. Taxonomy (NCBI): domain Eukaryota; kingdom Viridiplantae; phylum Streptophyta; class Magnoliopsida; order Poales; family Poaceae; genus Avena; species Avena sativa. The sequence goes on from OV702296.1 coordinate 230,478,000, forward strand.
TCTGAGGACACACCACAAGAAACTAGAGGTGTTCCAAACCGTTTTGAATTCATACCCTTCCATAAATTCATTGTTACCATTTTCTTTTAGCTTGGTAGATTTGTTTTGAGTGAAAGAAAGAAGATGAACAAGGCTACTTGCTGCTGGTTCCTACGGTTAACCGTTTTCGAACATCCTAAAACAGACAGCGATAAATATAGCAATTATGCCGAGTCCACTCCACCAAATTATTCCGGCTCTTACTAATTTACAAATGTTGCATCTCCTATACTGGAATGCTCCTATGACATCTGTCACACAATAATGCATCTGGTACTTGATCACCTCTTGATCCTGGTATAAGGGCGCCTTGAGCCCTTCTCGGACGCGGGGTCCATGAGTTGTCACCGAGTGATAATCCAAAACTATCTATAACAATAGCTGAACAGCTAGTTGCTATCAGATTGGTCTGGCACGGCCAGGAAGAATTTGAATGTGAGGAGAAGCCCAAGGAGCTCAATGATGTTCAGCAGAAAGAACACCATCTGGTCACCTGTATGAGTGGAATGTGGAAAAAATATTATACAGCATTAGAAGTCACAAGATATCTCAACTAGTCGAAATGTTAAAAATGATGCTATATAGAGTGAGTACTTCCGCAGAACCAAGGCTCGAAGGCTAGCTGCATTGGGAAATAAAACGTATGATATGCGAAATTTCCTCAAAAAGAGGATAACAAAATTTACCTGGAAAGAAGAAAGCCTGCTGTCGTTTCTGCGCCCACGAGAACCTGCATTTGTGAAAAATCACGTGAACTTTTTAGCATCATATATCATATATATTTTGTTTTGATGTAGTTGCCAGAGAAGTAATCTTCTATAAAGTTTATTTCTAACTTGTAACATGCAAAATGTTTTGCAGAAACCAAGATAAACAAAGTATACTCACACAATGCCAGCGCCTGCAGGAGCAACTGCCTTGAAAAAGGACATTCCAGTCATGGCTAATCCATTTGCTGCTCCTCGTTGATCCTGAGACTGTTAGTAATTACAAGCACATCAGTCAGTTGTTGACTTGCGGAGGATATCTGTTATAAACGTATTATATATTCTAGATGAACTTATGGATAGCATACCACAGCATTATTTTGAAGGATGAAAGTGCCTGTAATGATGGTAACCTGATAAAATAGTCATGGAGAATATAGTTAACACGATAGTATTTGCAACAGAAAGATAGTATCTAAGATCTGATGTCCAAAAAACAAGAGAGAAAAGTGTACAGATCCTAAGTGGTGCCGAAAAAGCTACTGCAGGTTTTAAAAAACATATCATATTTATCATCAGATTTATCAGGTAACGGGGATTCTAAGATAGGACTGAAGAATACTCACACCAAGATTATTTTTTATGACTGATGCAATATTCAAAATAATTGATAATCCAGGTTCTGACAGGTACGTCATATAGGGGTAGGCAAAGAGAATAGGTATGCATAGTCCCTGCAAGATAAGTCACAATAGTTCAGACAAGCAGCCAGAAGAGAAAACTTCAGCAATTAAACAATGGCATAGCAGCTTTCACCCACAGCTGCGATTTGGGATGATTTGATAGGTCCAAGAACTCTGTTGATGCGTGGGTACAGGAAGAGTTGATACACAAGAAGACTGGCACCTGAAATTGAGAACGTAGGGTTATGTCGATATTATTATCACAAATGATGGTGTATCACGTATAAAAGAACCGGCAACAATGAAGGTGGATTAAGCACATACTTTGCAGAGTAACAATGAAGGTGGATTAAGGACATATTTTGCAGAGTTCATTCGGCTTCTGGGGTATGTTAACAATGGCTAACAATTATTTTCCAGTGTATGAGTCCCAACCAGCTAAACTGTATCAACATTAAAAACCAGGATACTTCATGACTGCGTAGGAAATCTGGGGGCTATCTTGATTTGCTGGAACATTTGGACAATGAGGATAATAACACTCCACCAAGCAAACATGGATGGAAGAGGTTACTACTAGTAGACTCAGAATGGCTGAAACGAATTATCTTTAATATTTGATGCCCTGTATAATTGAACTGGCTAAATATTTCCATAAGCATAATTTTGTGTTGGGAAAGATAGACAATGTTCAAAGTTGGACTAATTCCTATATAATGGTCATCATGGTGGTTGGTGACCCATCTTAGCAGATTTTGGAAGTGAAGAGGTCCAGTTAGTCCTGGTAATCTTGTTTCTAGGGTTACGGAATCATTATTTTTCATCTCCCAAAGCACCTGTGGGAGTTCACTCAGATCCTAATCATTTTTTTGCTTAATATTTATTAATAATATACATACTCTTGTAGGGTTCCCCATTAGTGTTCCCACTGAAAATTACAGCTATACTGCTGGAAGCACAAAAAGAAAGCTACCTGTAATTGCGAGTGTTTGACCTACATCTTCAGATGACAAACTCAGTCCGCCATACATCCTGTCACTTTCAGCCCATAGAGAGAACACCTGAAGTTGATTTCAAAAAAGAGTTGGTTTATTTCAAACAGGTAGTGTGTTAGCTATCACAGATCAAACGAAACTTGTGTTAGTCACATAAGTATGATAAATATGACAAATCTAAGGCAAATGTTAGCACAACAAGTAGAACCAATTTATGAACTGGAACAACTCTCCACTAGAAAATTTGCTCTTGTGATAAAGGGCTTTTATTAGTTGTCATTCTCTAATCTAAGCTGAACTCCTGATTCCAAAATCCTTTTACAGTGTCAAGAAACGGTTTATGCTAAACAAATGTCCAAATAAAAATGATTCCAGAGCTCAGGGAAGTGTAACACTACCAAACGTTAACAATTGATATTCACAGTTATAGAAACCGTCAATACAATGGGTATACCATAGCGAGCACCTTCCCATATCAACAAGCCCATTTGTTTCTGGAATATTCAATTATGTGGCAGAAAATAGAAAATAGTATACCTCTGTGTAAGCCATGTCGTGGAAGGAGAAGACACAATAAACAATTATGGATGACATTAATGGCCAATTCTTGAATAAGCTCTTCTTGGTATCCAAACTATTACTTTGTTCAACCTTCTCTTTTGGATCAATCAGATGGGCCTCCAAAGCTTCGACGCTTTGGTTTCCATTTTCACTGACTTTATGCTTGTGTAACGTCTCCTAAAATACATCAAGAGATACTTACAAACGGTCAATCAATGAGGACAGATTCATTTAAGCATAATCTGTTTTCCAACAATTTCATTCCAGATATTGTCGTTCTTTTTACTCCTGCCACTAGTTCCTTTAAGATTGTACGATAAAAAGGCATTTCCTGTTGTGCAAGAAAATTATTGTACCAAAGCATGAATATATTAACTCTAAACAGTATGCCTGAAGCACATAATTTTGAAGATCAATTATATATGTCTGAAGTGCAACATTTGGTTTTAAGATCACCCTTTTTGTAAGGTTCAGCCAGGAATATTCATGAATATAGAACCTTTTTGTTCAAGCCCGGGTCATAAATAACAAAACAGAATTATGAACCGACAATCAGACTAACTGCATACTCAAGGAACTTAACACCATTGAAATATCACATACCGGCATCCATATGCAGCTTATCAGAACAGCAGCAGCAAAGACTGATGTGCATAAGCATGGTAAGAAGTACGGGAACCTGACAAGTTTCCATAAAAAAATAAGTATTATGTGAAACAGTTATAGGATACCCTAGTTTGCCTACACATACCTTCCAAATAGCGAGTCAGGCGAAAAGATATTTGGATATTTTTCTGCAGGCTGCCATCGAAAAGAACAAGGTCAGCATAGGCAGAATTACAGGTGATATAGCATAAAATTGTATAAAAAATCTCTTTCGTACGAGTGCAAGGTAGCCTCCAAGAGCAGGACCAATGATCAGACCTATTCCCCATGCTGTGCTGACCTAAAATCACATGAAAATGATGTCAAAATCAAAATTACTTAAAGAAGAGAAATTAATACTGAACGGACGTGTATCTTACAAGTGATAATGCTAGAGCTTCATGTTCAGGTCGGCAAACTTCAATAGCATATGCCTGTAGAAGTCAGGCACAAATTCATCAGGTTTACAGTCAAACAAAAAAGAGCTTTCATATTCGCCATACCTTCATTGGTCCAAGTAAACCATTTAAAGCGCCAAGTAGAAACCTTGTAGCTATTGCCATCCAGTAGGTGACACTAAGCCCAAACAAAGTATTAAATATTACCCTGTGATATTAACAAGAATTAAGTTAGAGAGTCACCTCATAAATTAGAAACTGAAATACAGGAGTAAACACAGGCATGCTCTAATATACACTGGTATTATGTAAAAAGGACGCAAAATGTTACTAACACAGAGAAAACACCAAACATAACAACTGGCTTCCTCCCAATACGATCTGCTGCTATGCCCCAAATAGTTGAAGTCAAACATCTACCAAACATAAAAGCAGCACCTATAAACATCCAGTAAACACAGAAAAGATCACATCAGACAATCACAACATGTTCACCATATGCATACGAATCAAACTCAAGTACTCAACCATCTATAATTGGATCAAAATTTCATATAAACTCACCTACAAACCCAGCATAGAACCCAATATCTTCTGTTCTTTCTGCAATGTGCAAGTCTCTTATCTGTAAATAAGGGGTAGGAGGTAGTATGAAGACCTATTAGCATCTGATAATTCAGAAATATACGCATGCACAGATATGAAAAGATAGCTAGGAAAGATAAAATATTAACAAAACATTGAATTGCTGCCTAATTATTGGTGGTGTAAGTATGTAATTCAGTGTCTTCAAATAATTAGAACAAAAGGAGAACCAGATGATAATACATACCATGAAATACAAGAAGGGGAACAGTGACGATATTGGTATAGCTGGACGGAAAGACCAAAGGAAGTATCAGAAACATCAAATATGAGATGGAAATTGTTCATGAAAAGAACAATATGATGATAATGCAAGACACATGACAACATTGATAACATTCTTAAGAAGTCCCATTCATGTTCTGTAGATCCAGAAGTGATGATATGGTGTCAACATTTATTAGGTAACTTCAGCAATGCTAACTTGGAAACACTTCATAGATACTCCCACCGTTCCTTTTTATAAGACGTTTTTGGCAAGCTATTTGGCATGCCAAAAACGTCTTATAAAAGGGAACAGGGGAAGTATTTTGGATGCGTTCGACATTGTGGTGGAATGGTGGATTATGATAATCCTGCTTGCCCAACAAGCATTTTGCCTATTTTAGTGTTTGTTTAACCAGCTTTTTCATATTCTCGTGGCTAATTTTCTACGGCAGATTATAAAATGAGCACAGCACAATACGGCTCAATAACCGCAAACCGAGCCTTGATATTACTCAGTTAAATTTGTTAAACTTTCTAAGAGGAAAAAGTCTAAGCACTGTTAAAACACGCAGGCAACAGCTGGATTAGTAAGAAATGACAATGCCAGAGCTGCTGCTCGATTACAGTGATCTGAAAAGCACGGGCAGTTTTGCTAAAACAAAGTTTAAGTAAACAAACAAAAACTATTAACTATTTCACTAAGGAAATTTAGCTATGATACTTTTCACAAATCAATATTACATAAAATAAATATACAGAGTAGCCTATCGTCATCCAGGTATGTTAACTTCCAGGTCATGAGTTCAGCCAGAACGAAATGCTAGTAGTGAGAAACGCAAGTACTGAAACGAAACATCACGATTAAAGTATGTCTGGACTCTGAGGTGTCACCCGTTAGCAGCGATCTGAAATGCATGTGTAATTTCGCTAGAAAAAGGGACTGTCGCACGACAAACGAACATAATAAGCTGTGCATCTTTTAGCTATAACTGCTAGAAATAATGGGGCTAATCCATTTAGGCCCATGAGTATTTCAGATTTTTCCTAAATCTCAAAGCCCAAATTTGTGGCAGCCCATATGTGTTTGGGCCCATGTTTGTGGCAGCTCAAATGGGAGTGGAGTGGGAGCTAAAGTTTAGTCCCACATGGAAAGTTGGAGGAGAGTTGCACCACCTTATAAGGAGGAGTGTTGCACCACTTTGTAAGTAAGTGGGAATAAGAGAGATACACACGCGCGCTCCTCCTCCGACGACGCCGCTCGCACGCACGCACGCACGCACGCTCGCTCGCTCGCTCGCTCGCTCGCCTTGCCTTGCCTCGTCACGACGAGCCGAGCCGAGCTTTATTTTGCTGCTCAGAAAAATTGACAGACGTGTCAAACGGTTAGCTTATTCGGGTCGCTCCCGGATCGTGGGCTACTGTTCCCGATCATCCTGTTGTTTAGTACATCTAGTATGTTCGAGTTACATGAGCTAGTAGCTGGTTTTGTCATGATTTATATTCTGGAATTAATCGTGAAAATTATGCCTAATAATCCAACAATTCAAAAACCTTATTGTAGGCAATTTCCTGAATTAACAATGGCTGGTTTTACCGATGCACTGAGGCCGGATAAGTTTACCGGTGTGCACTTTAAGAGGTGGCAGTACAAGGCTGAGCTTTGGCTGACCACGATGAAAGTGTTCCACATCAGTAAAGGCAAACCTGAGGAAACTATATCTGACGAGGATCAGAAGAAGTTCGAGGATGCTAATATTGTCTTTGTGGGATGTATTCTGAGCATTTTTGCTGACCGTTTGTGTGATGTGTTTATGCACATAAAAGACGGAAAGGAGCTCTGGGATGCACTGGATGCCAAGTTTGGTGCTGCAGATGCTGGTACTGAACTGTATATCATGGAGAGCTTTCATGATTTTAAGATGACTAAGGACCTTCCTGTGGTTCAACAAGCTCATGAGATACAGTGCATTGCCAAGGAGCTCGAACTCCTTAAGTGCACCTTACCCGACAAGTTTGTGGCGGGATGCATTATTGCTAAGTTGCCCCCTTCATGGAGGAACTTTGCCACAACTCTCAAACACAAGAGACAGGAGATATCAGTTGAAAATCTGATAGCGTCCCTTGATGTTGAGGAGAAGGCTCGGGCTAAGGACACTACTGAGAAAGGAGAGGGTCTTGCTACTGCTAACTTTGTGCAGAAAGGCAAATCCGTAGGCAAGAACAAAGGGAACTTCAAACCCTCCTTTAACAAGCCTGTAAAGACTACAACCTTCAAGAAGAAGAAGACGAACAGGGACAAGAGTGAACTGTCTTGTTACACTTGTGGAGAGCCCGGCCATTTTTCCAAGGACTGTCCAGAACGCGCAGACCGCAGAGGAAAAAAGGCCAAGACTGTCAACGTCGTGACCGCTAGCAATACTGATGGGTATGGTAATTTATTTACTGTTCTTTCAGTATTTCAATCACCGTGTTGGTGGCTTGATACGGGTGCTAATGTTCATGTGTGTGCTGACATCTCTATGTTCACTTCTTATCAGGTCGCTCGGGATTCATCCGTCCTAATGGGGAATGGATCACATGCTTCTGTTCGTGGTGTTGGCACGGTGGATCTGAAGTTTACTTCCGGAAAGATCGTGCAGCTGAGGAACGTGCAGCATGTCCCTACTATGAACAAGAATCTCGTTAGTGGCTCCCTTCTTTGCAGAGATGGGTTTAAGGTTGTCTTAGAGTCTAATAAAGTCGTTGTTTCGAAACATGGACAATTTATTGGTAAAGGTTATGAGTTCGGAGGCTTGTTTCGGTTTTCACTTTCAGAGTTTTGTAATAAATCCGTGAATCATATTTGTGGTGGTGTTAATGATGATACCAGTATTTGGCATTCTCGTTTATGTCACATTAATTTTGGTTTGATATCTCGGATGTCTAGCATGAGTTTAATTCCGAATTTCACTATTGCCAAAGGTTCTAAGTGTCATAGTTGTGTGCAATCAAAGCAACCTCGAAAGCCTCACAAGGCTGCCGAAGAGAGAAACTTGGCACCTCTAGAACTCATACATTCTGATCTATGCGAGATAAATGGTGTGTTGACAAAAGGTGAAAAGAGATATTTCATGACGTTAATAGATGATGCTACTAAATTTTGCTATGTTTACTTGTTGCAAACTAAAGATGAGGCTTTAGACTACTTTAAAATCTATAAGGCCGAAGTTGAAAATCAACTAGAGAGAAAGATCAAGCGTCTTAGGTCGGATCGTGGTGGTGAGTATTTTCCCAAAATATTTGATGAATTCTGTCAGGAACACGGAATTATTCATGAGAGGACGCCTCCCTACTCGCCCCAATCAAACGGGGTTGCCGAGAGGAAAAACCGCACGCTGACTGACTTGGTGAATTCCATGTTAGCCACTGCTGGTTTATCAAAGGCATGGTGGGGGGAGGCTTTGTTGACTTCATGTCATGTCCTGAATAGAGTCCCTAACAAGAATAAAGAAAAGACCCCTTATGAGGAGTGGGTTGGGAGAAAACCATCACTTTCGTATTTGCGCACTTGGGGGTGTTTGGCGAAGGTCAACATACCGATTCCCAAGAAACGCAAGCTCGGACCCAAGACAGTGGATTGTATCTTTCTAGGATATGCTCCACGGAGTGTAGGCTATAGATTTCTAGTGGTTAAATCTGAGGTACCTGATATGCATGTTGATACTATAATGGAATCTCATGATGCAACATTCTTTCAGAATATTTTTTCTATGAAAGATATGCATAGCATTGGTAGGATTTCTTCTGAAATACTTCCTGAATCTAGTGCATCTATTGAGAATTCTGAACAACCACATGAGGAATTTCTTGAGAAGGATGACGATGAACCTCTCACGAGGAGTAAGAGACAGAGGGTTGCAAAATCCTTTGGTAATGACTTCATCGTGTACCTTGTGGATGATACTCCCAGATCCATTACTGAGGCATATGCATCTCCTGATGCAGATGATTGGAAAGAAGCTGTCCAAAATGAGATGGACTCGATTCTTTCTAATGGAACTTGGGAATTATCAGAACGACCCTATGGTTGTAAACCTGTGGGATGTAAGTGGGTGTTCAAGAAGAAACTAAGGCCTGATGGTACTATTGAGAAGTACAAGGCGCGTCTTGTAGCTAAGGGCTACACACAGAAAGAAGGCGAAGATTACTTCGACACCTATTCACCTGTCGCTAGACTGACCACCATTCGAGTACTACTATCCTTGGCTGCCTCTTATGGTCTTCTCGTTCATCAAATGGACGTGAAGACAGCTTTCCTTAATGGAGAGTTGGAAGAGGAGATCTATATGGATCAGCCGGATGGGTTTGTGGTAAAAGGTGAAGAGACAAAGGTGTGTAAGTTATTAAAATCTTTATATGACCTGAAACAAGCACCTAAGCAATGGCATGAGAAGTTTGACAGAACTCTACTTTCTGCTGGCTTTGTCATTAATGAGGCTGATAGGTGTGTTTACTATCGCCATGGTGGGGGCGATAGCGTTATATTATGTTTGTATGTGGATGACATTCTGATCTTTGGTACAAACATGAAAGTGATAAATGAGGTCAAGTCTTTCCTGTCAAAGAGTTTTGATATGGAAGATCTGGGAGAGGCTGATGTCATTCTGAACATCAAGCTTATTAAGAACGAGAATGGGATTACTTTAACACAATCTTATTATGTTGAGAAGGTCTTGAGCCGATTTGGCTTTAATGATGGCAAGACTTCTCCAACACCTTATGATCCCAGTTTGACATTACGAAAGAATAAGAAGGAACCAACAGATCAGCTGAAATATTCACAAGTTGTTGGTTCTCTCATGTACGTAGCGAGCGCTACAAGACCCGATATCTCTTTTGCTGTGAGCAAGTTGAGTAGGTTCATGTCTAACCCGGGTATTGATCATTGGCATGCACTTGAAAGGGTCATGCGCTATCTATGTGGTACAATGAGCTATGGGATTCACTATTCAGGGAATCCTGCTGTGCTTGAAGGATATAGTGATTCGAATTGGATCTCTGACGTTGATGAACTCTACGCCACGAGCGGGTATGTGTTTACCCTTGGAGGTGGCGCAGTGTCATGGAGGTCTCGTAGACAAACCATATTGACGAGGTCAACTATGGAAGCAGAACTTACTGCTTTAGACACAGCCACTATTGAGTCAGAATGGCTGCGTGAGCTCTTGATGGACTTGCCTGTGGTTGAGAAACCTGTGCCGGCAATCCTTTTGAATTGTGACAACCAAACTGTTATTGTCAAAGTGAACAATTCTAAGGATAACGCGAAGTCATCAAGACACGTGAAGAGACGTTTGAAATCTGTCAGGAAATTGAGAAACTCCGAAGTAATAACTGTTACGTATATTGAAACAGACAAAAACCTGGCAGATCCCTTTACAAAGGGACTATCACGAAATGTGATAGAAAGTGCATCGAGGGAGATGGGGTTGAGACCCATGGATGTCACACCTTAGTGGTAACCCAACCTATGTGATCGGAGATCCCGTGAATTAGGACCTGGGAAGAACAAGTTAGTGGTTTGACTGAGGAGAGTATTTTGAAAACCCTCTCTATGTGAAGATGCATGACTCTCATAATCTGTAAGGCAGGTTGGCAACATGTTTTAATGTGTCTCTGTTGGCTTTAATTAGCAAAGATGCCGTCCTACAGGGCATTCTTGAAAGAACACACCTATATGAGCTCGACTGTAAACGTCGCGGTCTATGAGATCTGGGTGATCTCTAGTAAACTCATGAAGAGACTAGGGAGTATGATGCATATGCTCCAACCCGCGGGGTAGGCTACTGACAGCCAAGTACTAGTTATGATTCTGAGCGAAATCTATTGACACCAAACTTGCAATTCAAGGTTCGTCCATTGTTCAAGTTGTTGATAGACGTAGTTCAAGTTTCTAGGCGGAAGTTCAACTTAACAGTCTCTGCTAAAACACTGGTATATAAACAAGTAGCAAGGATTGGCAAATCTTCAAATAGGCATTTGAGATCTGGTGGGGAATTGCTAGAAATAATGGGGCTAATCCATTTAGGCCCATGAGTATTTCAGATTTTCCCTAAATCTCAAAGCCCAAATTTGTGGCAGCCCATATGTGTTTGGGCCCATGTTTGTGGCAGCTCACATGGGAGTGGAGTGGGAGCTAAAGTTTAGTCCCACATGGAAAGTTGGAGGAGAGTTGCACCACCTTATAAGGAGGAGTGTTGCACCACTTTGTAAGTAAGTGGGAATAAGAGAGATACACACGCGCGCTCCTCCTCCGACGCCGCCGCTCGCACGCACGCTCGCCTCGTCACGGCGCGCGCGCGCGCCGCGGGTTGCGGGAATCTCGCCGAGCCGAGCTTTATTTTGCTGCTCAGGAAAATTGACAGACGTGTCAAACGGTTAGCTTATTCGGGTCGCTCCCGGATCGTGGGCTACTGTAACCGACCCGAACGTGCGTAACGTGGACTCGGCCCACGTTCGCCTCCGTTAGGGTTTTCTGAGCCGCTCTATATAAACGTGCGTATTGCGCGGCTACCGCCACAATACCACCGAAAACCAATCTAGGGTTTTGCCATCCTCTCTACTTGCGCCGTCACCGTAGTCTACTCCATCCCGCTTGCCGGCGTGCACCGGCGGACGGGAGAGCAGGTCTCCGGAACCACTCGCCCTTGTGATCCTGTACGGGAGAGGGCGAATAAGGTTTTTGGGAAGCGCTCTGCGCGACTGCTCGAGTTCTCCATCACGGGTCGTCTTCCATCCAAGTCAGGCGGTGCTGCCTACCGCCGTCTTCGTCGCCATCTGCTGCGATCACTCTTTCCCAAAGTTTCTACTACGACAACCGAACGGTACGTGCTACGTGCTCCTGTTTGGTTATTCATGTACATGTTAGGCTGCTATTTGTTCCCGATCATCCTGTTGTTTAGTACATCTAGTATGTTCGAGTTACATGAGCTAGTAGCTGGTTTTGTCATGATTTATATTCTGGAATTAATCGTGGAAATTATGCCTAATAATCCAACGATAACCAATATTCTATAGAGCAAATCTCCAGAGCAGTACATCTTCATAGTAAGTTTCAGCAATTGGTGCGATACCCAGACCAAAACGGCTCCTGGTACACTGCTACGGTGACCTCTCCAGAGAACACAATTTATACTACTAGTACAGACTCTGTGATTTTCAACTTTCAAGTACTGTAGTAAAACGTTTTTGTTTGAAGAAGGCGTCTGTCCTGGGAGATAAGGTTGCAGAGACAGTACCGGTCGTAAGGCAGATCATCCAGACATAGAGGAACTCCTTGTATGGCATCCCGGTCTGGAGCTCCTTGCTCCGGTCGTGGTCGCAGCCCGGGCAGCCAGGGTAGTACTGGTGCTCCCCCTTCCTCAGCAGCGGCGAGCTCCCCTCCCCCTCGTTCGCCGCCATTGCTGAGACCCTACCAACCAATCGAATCCTCCTCCCCACGCCCCTCACAGCCCGGACAATAAAAAGGAGCTCGGACACAGAGAAGAGAGGCCGCCTGATGCCGCCTTTCGTCGGCCCGATTGCCTTGAGGACCTGAACCGGGAAACACCAAGGAGAAATCGCCCACGGCTAGCCAACCAAAACGGCGTGTCCCGCCGGAATGGGTCCGGGGGGTGGTGGGCCACCGGTACCGCCGAAGGTGACTGTCCCCTTCCGCGCTCCGACGACGAGTGCCGTCCGTGGCATTCCCGCACGCGCGCGGAGGAAGAGGAAGAGGAAGCGAAGACCAAGTACGCAGCCGCCGCGCGGTTGCGTCGCGCTAATCGGGTATTGTCTTCCCGCGCTGCGTCGTCGTCGCTGGCATAGTGATGTCAGAGATTACCGGAGATTGAAAGGGACAGGTGGTGTACTTGGAGACGAGAATCTGTTTTGTTATTTTATTATCAGAGAGGGCGAGAAAGTTGTCCCGGAGAGTACCAGAAGTCCAGAAGTCGAACTTGTGAACCACGTGAAGATGGACTATGGAGTACCTCTGGACTGGGTCACGGGGGACAGACACCAGATGGGTTTGTGGTGGTCGGTACGTGTGGATCTTACAGGGCCACTTTCTTGTTCACAAAAAAAATATAGGGCCATATTTTATTTTATTTTCATTTTCAGGCGATATGGTCACTTTTTAGGGTTCTAGGGGCAAAATGGATAAAATAACTCTTTGTGCAAAGAAATTTATAAAATAAACCCTATGTGCAAGTATTTCACGAAATTAACCCTTTTGTGTGGCGTTAGTCACAAGGCGCCGCACTACACAGTTCATCACCATACTAACAGGCAAAGCACGGGTTGCCAGTGTGGCGGCGTGGGATCCAGGCGGATAAGCACAACGCCATTCACAGCAACACCGCACTGCACTGTGTAGTGTGCCTCCCTAGGCCAAGGCGCCGCACTTTGACTTACACAAAGGTTGGTGCAGCCGCCCTAGCCCGACCCTATGTGTCCTATTACACACCCAGCCCAACAAGAGCAAGAACTGGCGACTCCCCCTCTCAAATCCTCCTCTCCAATTCCTCAAATCTGAAGATTGTTCCTGTGGATTTTGACACCCCCAAGTTCGTAGAGGTATTCTCCCCCGTTTTCCTTTGTTTTGACCGATCCAAATCGTATATTTTGGCGGGATTTGTCCAAATCTTGAAAACCCTAGAAATTTGAATTAACCAAGATGTATGGTTTATTCTTGTTGCAATGGCAAAATGGTGTCTTGTAGGATAGCTATGTGACATTATGCCTAAAATTTGTTGGGTTAGGGTTGTTGTTACTGCTATAGTTAGGGTTCTTGTTACATATGTAGGTAAGGCCTACGGTTTGGGTTTGTGTCTAGGATTTTGTGTTATATTGGCATGAGTAATTATTGAATGTATTTATTGTTGTATTGTTGTAATTATTTTAGGGATGGTGATAATTGTTCATGTTCATATTATTGAAAAGAACGACTTTTTGAAAGGCAATATAGACTCGGACCCAGATGAGTTTGACTTGGTATTTGAGAGTAGTCCTGCCTATGTCGAGGTCTTGGAACAAGTGAGGGTTGAATTGAAAAGGATGGACCATAATAATGTTGTTGAGTTGGTGGAAAGACATAATGTGGAGTTTGGATTGCACATCCATTGAAAGACCATGCACATCCATTCCGAGCAATATTGGGTTACGGTGGTTGAATCTCTAAATAAGGCTCTTGAGTTATTTGCCACCAAAAAGGTTGGTGCTAGTTTACACTTGGATTTGAACCGGTTTGCCTCCCCGTTTGATTCTAGGAGTCTTCCACCCATGATGATTGGAGAAGAAATCCCCTGAGTTTTTCTTTAGATCTTGATGGTTTTGAGGGGGGATTAGAAGGGGAGAGGGAGAACCGCTGACTTCTCCATGCTTTAGTTCTTTCTCTAATGGGAAAATGATTTAGGGTACGGGCTGGACCGATCACGCGCGGCTATTGCTAAGTCGAAGTGTGGCGCTCTGGCGTGTGGCGATGCACATCACACTGCCACTCCCTTGACCAAGGCACCACACTTACACGACTAGGGCCCGCTCGGGCCCACGTCGCACCTAGCAATATGTGCATCGCTTGTCAGAAATACGTTGCACTGCATGGTGCGGCGCCGTCGTGATAGGCAACACGCCGAAAGGTTAGATTTGTGAAAAACACCAAGAGTTTATGTTCTAAATTTCTTTGTGCATAGGGTTATTTGTGTGGTTTTGCCGTTACTATGCCTTTTGTGGGTAATTTCTAGGCCATGGTCGACGCCTTACTCCTTGTAGGTGGGGCAACTCAAGAAGACGAAGGCTACCTCGTGTTGAATAAATTAAGTCGCTGGTCAGAGTATGGCACTCGAAGCTACCATCGGGGAGCTCGTGTTTATACTATCGTGATGATGGTTTTTCTTCCTTGGTGATGAAGGTAGTTCGCTAACATGTCTTATAACTGCTATCGTGTCGCAGGCCCGCTACAACTAACCAATACAACCATGATTCTATTGCTGGGGTCAATAATACAAAACCAACTCAAAAGAAACAACAAAGAAAACAAAGAGAAAACAATGCTGACATCGACAGTTCGACAAAAAAAGGAGACGACTCGCCAGTCATCACCGATGTGCCCTCGGAGAATTTTCACCACCCTCCTAGCACTCTAAAGCATCGCATACCAAGAAGCACCTCCAAGAAGGAAAGCGGCAACAACGATGTTGATGCCCAAATCGATCCAAGGGTTACCTCTCAATGCGTTCAGGTTTCCCCCGATACGCTATGGGAGTGGGGAAAAGGTACACCTAACACCCTTCGGGAAGGACGATGACACCTGCAGGCATCACCGCGTTGGTGCCGAGACGGCAAGGATTTCTCCTGACCCCTAAAAAATAGATCTGTGGACACTCTGTAGAGCTCCAGCAAACTTGCCACGCACCAGCACACACCACCATAGTCTTGCAGTCATCACCCTCGTCTCATAGTGACCTATGTTGAGAGGCTGGTAAACCAAAAAGAAGAAACTCCGACGATGTCAGTGAAACAATAGCACGCGGGAGGGAACTACCTTCACCGCTAAAAAGCGTTAGCCAACCGGATGCAGCAGCAGGGGCAAACCAATCCCTCACCGACCGACAAAGCCTGAATCGGCCCGTAAATCCCCCGCCATCGCACTGCAGCAGGGGCGCCATTTACACCACCAACCCCTGCGCCAACTCCTGCTTCACCGTCCATCGGGAGACCCGCCACCATGCCGGGCAGCCCGCCTAAACCCAGATGGTGCCCGACAGGCCTAGATCTAGGCCAGGATGGCGGGCTCTGCCTGCCAGCCATCGTTTCCTGCCGCCAATTGGACACTCCTTCGCATCACGAACCACCCACGCCAGCTCTGGGGATGCTCTGTCGCCGCCTAGGGACACCTCCCCATCGCTCAGCCATCCCGCATAGGTTCAACAATGAGGGGGTAGAGGCCAAGGGCCACCGCCGCCAGCGCTGCCCGGGGCTTGCCCGACACCGGCCGCCGACAACGAGGGGAGGGAGGTGGGAAAGGGGAGTCTCAGGAGAGGGGAGCAACGACAGGGCCAGTCGCCCGCGGGGGCGAGATAGTCACGAGATAGAAGAGGGCTCGAGAGAGGAGATCAGTTTTGGCCACATTGTGTTTCATGGTGTAAGATTCTCACCTTTTGCGTTACGACTCGTTTGGCTCCGATCATTTGGGACCAAAAACGTAGAATTCATTTGACACCATGATAGACTTGTTTGGTTGTCCCGGGATTGGATCCGTCATTTCAATTGGAAATTCTAGAGAGTGGGCACTTGGGATTCAATGGACATTTCATATAAAACATGTTTGGCTGCCGCGGAATTGATACCATCATTTCAATTCGAAATTGCATTAAATGTGTATGATATGTTAAGTCAATTCTTGTTCCTAACACAGTCATTTTTTATTTCATAATTCCGTGTTGCTGCCAAACATGATTCTCGGATTAGAATTTTAAATTGGGCAAATAAAATAATGTCAACAATGTGATTTCATTTTATTTCTGTCAAATAAAATAAAATGGTGGCTTCCAGGACTCTCATAATCCCGTTTGCTCCATCTATTTTGCCTATTCTAGCGTTTGTTTTAGCCGATTTTGTCTAGGACTCTCATAACCCTGTTTGCTCCATCGGTTTGTGTTTGTTTTACCAGTCTTTGTCTGCCTTTGACTAATTAACATAGTACCGCCCGTTCAAATAAAGATGTCGTAGGTTTGTCTATATTTACATTATCTATACACTAAAGCGTGTCAATCTAGACAAATCTATGATATCTATTTTTTTTGACAAAGTGAATAGAAATATCAAAAAAAAAAATGGAAACGACTACACTACACATTGCAACATTTGACCGACACGTACCCAGCGATGTCACTATAACAGGCTTGGAGTTTACTACTGACAGTAGTACTAGTGCACTGCTCTGATCTGACGGGATCCTGTGATTTGGACGGTACTACAGTATATATGCGTGCTGTTTCGTCTACTTGCGCTTTATTCACACAGAGCAAACAAATCAAATCATACTACTCTGTAGTCTGTACTACTCGTGATATGGGTAGGACGGTGACCGGTTAACTCGCTCAACTTTTGACAACAGGGAGGCCAGCTCGATCGTGAGGTCGCTTGATTACCTGGCGCTTTCGATTCAAGAAGAAATGATGGTACTGTTTGATGGGTCGCCTAGCCAGAGGTACAGAGTGCATCTGAAATCCTACCCGGATTGATAGTACAGTATCTGCGATTACGTGTCGTGCTACAGCTGAAGCCTTGTAGTAGTATATGGTCCCAATGGGAGTGAAATTCGTCGGTTCAGCCAGCAGCCCTGGTACGTACTTGCAACGAGTTGACAAAGACGAACATGACGCTAGCTAGGTGTTGGCAAAATTCCGATTCAATTAAGTGTACACGCGGTAAGCGAGTCAAACCATGATAGGTGTACTAGTAGTAGTACATTTTATACTATACTGCTACTTTAGTCAACCATAGTAAGCTAGTACGTGGCTGCATTGTATCTGTACATAATCCAGCTAGCTTGCCTAATTTGTCACATGACATTCTCGGTATATTACGGATGTTGTTTCCCTAGGCAACTCTGTTCTTTTTCTGCAAGGGCGGTTCTGAAATCTGAAATTACTTGCAGACAAAAAGTCTCACGCAGGTACAGCTGGTAATTCGCGCTGAACCGTTTAATGCGGTCGAGCCCGCATGGCATGCAGGATCGAAACAGATCGAGCAACCAACCACACATTGATGGATGGGATTTAGATTTGCAGAGAAAGATTTATAACCAACTAAGTAATAATCAGGGAAGAAGAAGAAGATGAATGGGGATTGAGGGGATCAGGGACGGGGGCACTGACCGGTGCAGAGGACGACGATCCAGACGTAGATGAAGCTGCCGTAGGGGATGCCCGGGTTCGCCGCCTTCCGCCGGTCCACCGCGCACCCGGGGCAGCCCTCCACGTACTGCGCGGCCTTCTTCTCCAGCAACGGCACCGAAGACTCTGCCGCCGGCGACTCCTGCCCCCGCCCCTGCCGCCCGTCGTGGTCTTGGTCCACCATATCGACCGGCGATGGGTCGTGCGCGGAGGTGGTGGAGATCACTCGGCTCGGCTGCTGTTTCTGTTGCTGCGGTACTCTGTACCAAGGACAAGGATGGGAGGTGGGTAGTTGGTTGCCGGAGGATGGAGCCGGGCTTATATGGAGTACTACTGATTTCGAATGAAAAACTGCACGTGCTTCGGATGATGGGTCAGATTTGCAGAGGTTTATTTCGCTTTGGTTCCGTGGCGATCAAGTAGCGCTGCCCCGCGCCACCGGATCTACTAGTAGGAAGAAAAAGAAACGAAATCGAGATCGACCGGTGTAAACATATTTTGATGCAGTATTAATTTCTGCTCCTTCCGTCGAAAACTACACGGCTCACATATTTTTGGAGATTTAATTTTGACCATCATTTATAGCTAATATAAAATGCGTGCAATGTGTTGTGAAAACTATACCATTAAATTTGAAATATTAAATAAAGTTTCTAGTAATATAAATTTTAAGATCATTTTCCAATACATTATTGTCAAATTGATGTTCTAAGTTCGAGGATGTAAATAGAACGGTATGTAATTGTAGAGGAAGAAAGTATTATTGCAGTACGTGCATGACCTAAGTGACGAGGTGATGTGCTCCAGGTAGTCCCACCGGACAGGAAGGAGTACCACTCGGTAGGAGGATCATCAGCCCCACGATGCATGGGCTCGATCTAGGCCTGCTCGGCAACCATCTTGAAGCACAGAGCACACCGGGATCGAGCCGAGGATCTCTCCAAGGACTCTCCGAGATGTAATCTATAACCAGACTTAGATCAGACATGTAGTATCTTGTTAGGCCATCCGGTATATAAGCAACCTAGGGGCAGCCCAGATCAAGACTCTTATACAACTTATCCAAAAAAAACACCTCAACTCACGCTCACCATAGACGAGGTATAGTCCTCGAGCATAACTAGAGATAATACATCCACCACAAACACGAGTAATTAAGGCTGTTATCGTGCGTTGTACTCGGGGCTGAACCTATATAAATATTGTGTCTTTGTGTGCTACCATCTCATCCTTCCAAACACGTGCTTCTGCCAAATAAAAAATATGTTGACGGGAAAATACCACAACACTAAGGAAGTTACAATATTTTATGAAATGATTTTTGAGACAAATGTGTAGATTGATTTTAATTTTTTTATCCTAATCCAGTCCACCACAAGATGACTGAGTGCTCGTCTCCTATGCCAACTTACTAGCCAGGTTGATCCTTTGAGACATTAGAGGAGGGAGAATTTTGTTGATTTTCTAGGGAATGATTATATAGATTTCAAGGAGGATTTGTTACCTTCATCAAATTGATTGATAATTGGTCGTGGATTGACAACTAATGTTTTTTCCAGTGAGAAAGGAAGGAGGAAGGGAATCTCAACAAGCCATGGATATATATCCTCAGCTGAGTCCACAAAGAAGACGCTTTCAAAGTTCAAAAAGCATATTTGTGAGGCTGATCCCTAAGAGCAGAGTTTCATGTGACGGAGAAGGAAACTCCATTTTTTCAAACACAACCCTATGCCATTGACAAACATTTGACTTCGACTATGTTTTTTGGGGCTACGAACATTCTACTTATACCCAATGATGGAATATTTTTGAAATGCCTGCGAAATAACATCAACGTTGGCCAAAGTTTTAGAAGTTTGACTTGAAACTTGTCCAAGGCGTGGAGCTGCCTCATGCAGCCTGGCATATGGTCATCACCATGCCAAGTCAAAAACCTAGTCCTACAACGTATGCCATGGCATCGAGGCCTCCAAAGGTGAACTCTTTCCACTCAAGACCATCACTTCACCTCACTAGGATGGTATATATGTTTCCTAATATCGATATGCCATATGTGAATATCGCTAAGCCACAAGAAATGCACCCAATGGACCAAGACGTCATGGCCAAATGGAGAAGAGGCGATGAAAGTTCTAGTAGCGGTACTACCGCCTATTAGTAGCGCTACTACCGCTCTCCCTCAAAGATGGCCCTTCCAACATCCAGCTGCCCTCCAGCAATTGGATCTACCACCAAGGCAACTAGTTCAACGGCCGCATCGGTACTATCGCCGCACTACCTCCATTACTACTCCCTCTGTTAGGGATTATAAGGCCTATGGACCACTTTGATAGGATTAAGAAAATCAATAACTCACTTTCTTGATTACTACATGCACCTTACACATGCATGGGAGAAGATAGAGAAAAAGAAGAATATGCATTGAATGAGAGAGGTTAATAAATGGGAGAGGACTTATAATTTTTAACATTTTTAAAAAGCTCTTGGGCCTTTTAATACCTAACGGAGGGAGTATTGCTTAACCCCCCTAGGGTTGCGCCAAGCTGTACTATCACCGGTACTACCGCTTCGAATCAAGCGGTACTACCGTCGCATGCCAGCGATACTACCACCAAGAGGACTTCTCTATTTCCGAACAATATTGATGTGTGACTTCTTGGCGGTACTACCGTAGATGCTACTACCAGTGCTGCCGCCTGCGTTCATAAATGACCCTTGGCTAATCTTATCCACAACTTCCCCCTTTACCCCTTGCACTATAAATAGCCTCTAGTGGGTTAAATCTGGGATAAATATAGATTAGACTTTAGAGTTGAGCTTTGGCTCCTTCACGCCCTACGAGAAAATATCTAGTGATACCAAGTACTGAAGGATAGCATGATACTCCAACATATGTGTACATGTTCTCAAAATAAATAAAAATTAGTTTTTAAAATTTCTAAAAAAAAATATGAATGTTCACAAAATATGTGTACACAATCTCTAAAATTTTCAACACCAGATTCAAAAAGCAAGCACAGAAACGAAAAAAATCCAACATGAATAGTGCAAAAAAGACAAAACCACTAACGTCACTGTTCACATGTCAATTTTTCTTTTTCGTTTCTCCAGTGTGTGTTTCGAATTAGGTTCTAAAAATTTTAGGGATTCTGAACACAATACATATTGTGTATAATTATATATTTTTTATTTTTTCTAAAACTTAAAAAACTATTTTTGAGAAATGATATCATGGTATCATATAGAGAGCGGTATCACTAGATATCTTCTCGCCACCCCATGTGTGTGGAACTCCAAGACCTCCTATGGAGATGAATCCCATTCTTCGTATATTTTTCCTTGTGGATTCTAGTGTGTGTGTTCCAAATCTTCACTACTAATGTTCGTGTCAATGCTCCATAGTGTTATATTGGTTTATATTCTTGATTAGACGGTAAGAAGAAAACGGTTTCAACTGACCGGAAAGGCCATCACTGCCGTAGCACCATGGTTATTATTGTTATCGTCCATGTTGTTGTCGAGGTATCGCTCACTGGATCCATTGAAGAACTAGATGTATGGTCGGCAAGGAAAAACACGGATGGAGGCTAGCCGGGATCTCAATGGACGAGCCTTCAGAGGTCTGCTCTCCCGAACAGCTATGCACGCAGTCGCCGGATAAGAAAGCCTAGAGAATAGCTCATGAAATAGACTGTTTTGTCTCTAGAAGACATACACACGCGTTAAACATGTAAACGAGTGTTGACAAGTATCAAACAGTTGGTGCACCTAAAAAAAAACTAGTCTTTCACGAAACAAGTTTCTAACTCGAATACCATTCACGCACCACCCGTGCTAGCGAGATAGGTGGCAGAAGAGAAGCTTGCGTGAGCTCCGACTCTTTTCGCTAACTTAGTTCTTACTTACTTATGGGAGTGGAACAACTTACTCCTTCCATTTCAAATTATAAGATGTTTTAGATTTGTGAAGAGAATTTATCTAGATTTGAGAACCAACCTGTGGTTGGATGGTTAGAGGGCAGTGGTACCCCAGCTCACCAGAGTTCAAATCCCAGGTTTGACGTTTTGGTGTCTCATACAGCGGAATATTCTTTCAGTGGGAAGCGACGTTCCGATAGCGAGGTGTTTGCGATGATTTCGTCAATCTTAAGACCCGCCGGCTCAGTCTCTCGGAGGTGCTCATAGGGGTAGGATATGCGTGTGTGTGTTCATAGGGATAAATGTATGTACACATTATGAGCGTCTGCGTTTGTACTGTGTTTCTTAAAAAAAATATCTAGTGTAGATTCACGTTAGACATGAGTAAACCTACATACTAAAAAGTCAAGATACATTTACTTCACAAAGCTAAAACATCTTGTATTTTGAATCAGAGGGAATACTTTATAAGCCCAGCTAGCAATGTTTCAGAATTATTACTAGCCAACATGTCCTGTAAACGTGGGTCACCACTCACATCCCATATGAATTAACAGGTGGGATCGGACCTGATGTAATGACTGGATGGGACAAAAAGTTTTTGCTGCCGTCCACGCGACTTGATACGGTTGTGGAATAGGCAATGTACTGCTGGTGCAACATTGCTAATCGTCAGCTCCTACGTCAGCCAGTGCTCCAGTGTCTCTTCCGCCATTCAATGGCTCAACGACATGTCCTATGCGTGCAGTACACCTATTATTAATCTGAAATTGAAACGAACGTGTTTGTTGCCTCTACGTCCACCTGTCCTGCCCTACAAAAATCACTTTTTTTTTTAAATAAGGGAGGAAGAGGGGCCTCGAATGACCCCGATAGCTCCATTAATTCATCGTCGGTGGATATTGTTTTACAAGAGGGAACTTCAAAATAAAGAAGATTACAACATGACCCTTGACTTTTGCACTAAAGACCCTAAACCAAAAATTGAAAAAGAAAATCGGGTCTAGGGCTTCTCATGGCTCCTTCTCCACTAATCTCACTTATCACGGCCATCCGCAGCACCACCGGCAAGAGCACACTGGACCGGGGCAAGAGGGTTCCAACACAACACAAAAGCTAGGAGGCAGAAGATCACCTTTCGCCATCAAAAGATTTTGATATCAATAGCACACGTTGCCGGCGAGCAGGGCGGGAGCAGCCGCGCGCCCTCCAGCCATCAAAGTCGACGGCATCCATGTCGTCGATAAAACGCTCACGACAACGATCTGGAGCGGTCACCTCATCGGTCCGAGATCACGGCAGGAAACCAGAGCTACGGTGTAGGAGCTCCACAAAGCTGCCACCCAAGCTTTCCTAGAAGATTATGCGGCCATCAGCTCGCTATGTCGCTCGCCGGGACAACGGCCTGCAAGAACTCGACCAGGAGGAATAGAAACTTCGTCAACCACAACCTTATTGAAGGAGACGCCTATGCTCCTTTGCAGCGCCTCTAGCTCCGACCTCTACCGCAACAAGGCGAGGATCTGGCCCATATCCAGTTTACAGCTCTAAACCGTCTTTGAATCTAAACACTAGAAAATATCTAGGTGCATGCATTTTAAAAAAGACTAAAACTTCTTATATTTCAAAATGGAGGGATTATCGATGAAAGTGAAAATGACAAGTGTGGAGCAGTCACTAAATTGCATCCACTGTCGTCTTGTGGCCCGCGTCATAATACTGCACATACATGTGTCAACGGAACCTAATACTCCACTACTCGATTAAATTAACAAACCTGTATACAGCTACCAGTGATTTCTCACCCAAGTTACTGACACTGTCAACGGAAACCAACGGCGTACAGAGAATGAACACAACGTGACAAATTTAGCTTAATTTATTGTAGCTCTGTCGACAAGTCATGCCTGGATCAATGTCGTTTGCTTGAGCGCCTCTGTAAAAAAAATCCGTTTGACCAAGCAATTTATTCCTTCATGTTTTATCCATTGTCGATTACAAATAATTTCAAGTGGCAAGCTGAGCCTTCAGTAATTTCTCTAGCAGGTACAAGATCTAG
The DNA here is from genome assembly GCA_916181665.1 of Avena sativa. Lineage (NCBI taxonomy): Eukaryota > Viridiplantae > Streptophyta > Magnoliopsida > Poales > Poaceae > Avena > Avena sativa. The sequence goes on from OV702296.1 coordinate 230,501,773, forward strand.
TAGGAAGATGGTGTATATATATATACTCGTAGTACAGTTCTACAATACCAGCACGCACAAATCTATCACGAGCGCTAAGTTGGAGAAAATTGTTCTGGCACGGCAAGAAACGGCTTGAATGTCCACACGAATGCCACAAGCTCCACAATTGCCAAAAGGAAGAACACCATCTGGTCACCTACAGATATAACAAAACTAGGATGTTTACTGAATATCACATGTCGAATTACAAGAAGCTTAGTTCCAGTTGTGCTTAAAAACAAATTGAACAAATGAAAATTGTTCATGTTATCATATTTTTAATGATAATAGCAAATCGGTTACCTGGAAAGAAGAAAGCGTGTTGGCGTTTCTGTGCCCATGAAAACCTGCATTACGAGACTATTAGTCTTCACATCTAACACACTTTTGTGAATAGTTAGTATTTTCTTTGAATTGGGTTAAAATTAGTATCATCATTTATATCACACATGTAAATACCAAACTCACCGAGATTTTACTCGGTTGCTATTATATATTTAATCAATTAAGGATTGAATGTATGATGCTTGTTTCTCCCCAAAAATTTTATGTTGTAAAGAAAGCTAAACATTTGGGATGCTCTAAAAATAGGGAGCTTATGTTTGCAGCAAATAATAAAGAAAAGATTCAAACTTACACAATGCCGGCCCCTGCCGGAGCGATTGCTTTGAAAAAGGACATCAAAGTTGTGGCTAAACCATTTGCGGTTGCTCTTTGGTCTTGAGTCTGTTAATCCCATATACAGTGACAATTGAAAATATGCAACAAATCCAAAATCTATAAAATAGTAACAAGATACGATGTCAAGACACATACCACGGAATTATTCTGAAGAATGAAAGAGCACGTAACAACGCTAATCTGGTAATTATGTAGAAAATGGACATGGTTAGTAAGAATACCGACATAAAGTTAATGCATCATGCTAATCTTCTTCAATAAAAGAAACAACTAGGAAGCACGGTATAAATAAAAAACGCATCATTTGACGAGTACAATGGTAAGAAGAATAAGAAACATGCATTAGGATGTACGCTAATGGTTAGTAGTGCTACACACAAATTTAGGATGTGGAAACTCACGACAAAAATATTTTTAAGCACCGATACAATGTTTACTGCTATTGATGACCAGGGTCTTGAGAGATGTGTGATCGGTGCATAAGCAAACAGAAGTACCATAGATAGACTCTGCGAAATTAGTTTGCACCATTAGTAACCGTTCTGCAATCAAAGTGAATTTTCACTACAAAGATCATGATATATAACTTGAACTCACAGATGCAACACGAGAGGTATTGATTGGCCCCATAACTTTCACGATACTAGGATAAAGAAATGTTTGATATACAATGAGGCTAGCACCTATACAAAAAACATATGAATTTATTAGGGATAAATGCTATTGCAATAAAAAGTCATAAAGTGTTGATGCAAAGAAAGATTTCTTATAAGATAAATCATTATGACAAACTAATATAACATGTCTATGATTCTATTCTATCACAAATAAAATTCTATAGATAGCAAACAAACACATTGTTTTCAACCAAATATATGCAAGCTCCGGGAATTTTTTTATGTTTCTCTTGTGCTTGCCAAATGGTGTGTGCACTTCACGTTCAATTATTCTTGTACGTAGCATATGCCAACTAATGCAAGTGGTGCCAAGTGATAGAATAAGGAATATGATGTTAACCAAAGTAATGTTTTGTAGCAACGGAAACCCCAAATAGATCAAGGTCTCTTTGGAGCTAGGTTTATATTAAAAACACATTATGGATTTCTAAAATAATATGATATTTTTTGTTAGAACGTACATACAAATGCTCACTATGTGCCTATGAAATTTTCATTAAGATATATGTTTATTTATGGGTTAGAAAAGAAAAAACATGTGGATCTATAATAGATGTATTATCTGGTATAATAGACACACCTTCTTTGTGCAGAGGACAAACCAAAATATTTGTTACACATATGTAGATCAATGAAAGGATACATGGGACTTCGTTTAGACAAAATGAAACTTCATAATATTAGATTTTATTTTTATATTTAAATTCTGTCAAAGGAGCTAGTGATCAAAAAAATATGTAGATCATTACTATAGTTAGCAAACGTCCATACCTGAAACTGCAAGAACTTGACCAACATCCTTAGTCGTGAAACTTAGTCCTCCATACTTTCTGTCACTTTCAGCCCATAAAGAGAAAATCTATAATATGTGATCGGAAACATCATAGTTAAGGTGATATAATCTCAAATTATGTTAACAACAAACTTTAGGATCAGCACAAATAGGACATGAAGGTTAAATATATGATCAATAATTACTCACATGAACAAGATGATGTATACAAGATGAAATAGAATATAAATTACTTAGACAAATCGTGTGACCTAGGCAACACAAATGCAAGGTTTTCACTTGTTGCTTGGCTTGCTACATTTGACTAACTAATAGTTATAATATATCTAAGGAAACAATGTGGACATTATCATATCTTTTACCATAAAAAGGTTCTTATCATAGGATTAACTAGGCCTTTTAGTTGAAAACATATATCTTTAAAGAACGCCATAAATAGTAAAAAAATTAATGTAATACCTCTGTATAAGCCATATCATCAAAGCACACAATGCAGAAGAGAATAATAGATGACATCAAAGGCCAGTTCTTCAATAAACTCTTTTTAGTAGTTGAAGTAATATTATGCTCGATAAGCTCCTCTGGATCTGAAAAATGCGGAATCAAAGATTCACTTGCTTGACCTTCCTCTTTGTTGGTTTTGTGGTTGTGCATCGTCTCCTGAAATTTATTAAAAAACTAGTTAGGTTCTTAATAACTACGTAAAGCATAAGATTCATGGTGAACCTAACTATTCGTTACTAGTGTTATACCGGTGCAATATATTAGGACCTAATCACGTGCAGCGTTGTGGGTCTATGAGACTATTTAGACCATGTAATGTTTTTAGGAAAACAAACTACTCTCTCCGACCCATATTAGTTGACTTGGATTTGTCTAGATTCAGATGTATCTAGCACTAAAACATGTATAGATACATTTGAATCTACACAAATCCAAGTCAACTAATATGGGTAAGAGGGAGTACTTAAAAATAAGAATGTAAAAATAAATGATAAGTAGTATTATTCATCATTCTATTAAAACAATGGAAATTACTTTATGTTGGGTTTGTGGTTATGCAATATCTCCTTAACATTTTACATGTTTTGGTTAGTTACTGAGCCATGGAGAGCACAAAACACATGGACAATGCTACTATTCACTAATTTATTAAACCATTATAGCATATTAGGACCTAGTCAAGTGAGGCTTTTAGGTCAGGGGAATCAGCTAGAGGCATGCAACAATTTTGGAGCGGACTTTCTTTAATAGTAAAATATAATAAAATATAATTAATTATTATTAGTATATATAATTTTATAATTTAGATGAACACATTGGAAATCCTTAAAAGTGGCTTAGAAAAGTTTAAATCCTAAATTAATGAGTAGGAAGATAATAAACATTAAACTTGTCTTAATATTTTTCTCATGTCGACTTACACAATAGCATGCTCACTAATATAGAGACCCTTGTAGTCGATGGTTTATTTCAAACGGTCCTTATGGACCCGATTGCAATGTGGGGAATTACATGTGGTTTTCCACAAGAGTCGTAAGCGAATATTCGCCTAAGGTTTTAATTAAAAGATGTATGCATAAATTCTACTATCAAATATAGATTTTTGGATATAACTACGAGCTTTTATTTCCTATTTCTCTCTCATCGAGAGTCTGCAACGATTATGTAAGCAAAGCAAGCTGCTCGTCTTTCGAGACGGCCTACTTCAATTCAAATAGTATATGTTTTTTTTCGAAATTTTGGTGTACTATTTAAGACATTTTTTCTAAAAGAGCATCTTGTGCAATGACACCAAAATGCCCCCAATTGTATCGTCTTTAGAGATTGCCCACTTCACTTCAAATCTATTGTTTTTGTGAAATTTTGGTGTACAACTTAAGATATTTTTTTGAAAGAGTATCTTGGGCAGCGACACTAAAATAACCCCAAATGTAGTGATATTTTATTTTAGTGAAATTACGCAAGAATACATGACATTCGGGATACAAGTTTTAACGAGGATAACCTTTACAGATCACTCCCTTAGGGTGTGTCAATGCCCAAAACAAGAACCTTCTACTAGGAGGAAGAAGCGGAAGAAAAGAAAGCCAACTCTCCAGAGCACTAACTCAAGTAGGCGACGAACTAACACTCAAATAAGGAGGATTCGAAGCATGAGTCGGGGTCGAAAGCTGAGCAGTCTTATTATAACCATCAAAACTCCCATTTGGTAATGGATCCACCATGACATGATTGGATATGTTAGAAAACATGATGGTAATCACTACTCATTAAATGTAACCGGGCCTCACTATTCTATATAAAGCCAGGTCGGGATATTTGAGAAGAGCATCAGATTCCATTGTAATCTCTACGAGACCATATACAAGATCAGATATTCACGGGTAGGGATTTACCTCCACCGAGAGGGCCTGAACGTAGGTACATTCTTGTGTCGATCATGTTCCTAGATCTTCCATGCAGCCTACCTCACACTATCATTCTTATTTGCCATCCCACATGGCTAATGTTGCGAAAACCTACGAAAATTTTGGTGTTGTGACCCGGTGAAAACCTTTGGGTCTTTCTATTTAGTTTGTTTGGACTGATATTTAGTTTCTCATGTTTCATATTTATAATTTTTCGCAGTGTTAAAATCCTTGTTGTGTCCTTAGGGTGTGAGGGCAATGAATAAGAACCCGAGAAGGTAGCAACACGAACTTAGAAAGCATGAGAAGAATGACACTCAACAACACAAGCAGAGAAAGCGATAAAAGAATGACACGGAGTTTCCATATCTTTGGTGACATAATGAATAAGGAAACCAAAAAGTGGCTTCTGGGTTATTTGCACATGTATTAATCCAGTAACACTTTTTTATGTTGGGATTAAAATGCAACATTGATTCATTTTTGTGATGATTGTAGGAGAATTATAACGAGATTTCACTATGTGTTCTCTTTGTTTTTATTGAGGCTAATAATAAAGTGGAAAAGGACCCTAATGATCTCTAGGGATCCTTAAGTCGTCTAGGGTAAATATATTGTAGACAGTTCATACGAGGCGTCTAGATTACGGTTGCATGCAGATTTAACCCAGAATCATCGGTGATACAAATTATATCATATCGTTCTTAGTGAGAGTCATATGTGATTCCAGTTGGCTTAGTAGTTGGGTATCAAGGATGAGTGTATCACTTGCCCCCTAACATATATGCACATGTATCCATCTTGGTTATGGTTTCTGGTCCAACTAAGTTAGGATTTATTTAGTAGTGGATATTGTTTATGTATTTTGATGGATTTTGAAGAAAACAAATATAACTAATTGCTAGAGTCTGGGTTAGTATAGTAGTGGTGTCCTAGGAGAGTCGGGAATATTCCAATGGAGTGTTGGGGTCTGGGTTAGTGTCCTAGTAGAGTCTAGAGTATTCTAGTGTACAAGTTAGGATGTAATCCTAAGTTGAGCTATATATATATATATGAGTGTGTGCAGGTCCAAGGGACCAGCACATCCAAAAAATACTGCTCCTCCTCCTAACCCTATGCACCACCATTCCACCACTGCCAGCGGCGGACCGAGCATGCATGTTGCCCGGGCAGTTGTCCGGGCTTCCAGCCGTCCGCGCTGCCTAATTGCATGGCTATTTGACTATTAATTAGTAACTTAAGCCTTGAAATCTAAAGATTGCCCAGGCTTCATAATTTTCCTAGGTCCGCTACTGACCACTGCAGCACCCACTATGGCTCTTGTCATCAACAACACTGGGAACCTTGTAGTCACCTAGACGGTGGGAGGCCACACCTCATTGCCCTGTGCAGGCGGTATCCGCCTCATGTTGCAAGGTGTATCATGCGATTCTTGGTCGTTGTTCTGCACTAGGTGCTGCTGCAAGGAAGAAGAGATTGATGATCTGGAGTCTGTTGGGTTGAAGCTGATAGAAGGGAGTGCAACAGATGCATCCTGGAGTAGAGAGAATTGCAAATTCCCTGTTGAGTGGAGAAAGGAGAGTGTTGCATGCGCATCTTCTTGAGGTTTGTGGAATGATCCATAGGTAGTGAGGGAGAGAATATGCTTCCTTCTAGTGTTCTGGCACTGCTGTTGTTCAGTGCTTGCTGCAATGGGGGGGGATTTAACAGAGATTGTTGTTGTTTATGACTATTATGGATATTATGGTCACACAGAGTGCTAGTGTTTTACGACAAGGTGGTCCCTTAAAATGGGGGAGAGAATGATGGGAGTCGTATGTTGTGGTGGTGAAGCCATGGTGCCATGAAGGTGAGTGGAGCTGAGCTTGAAGAGTTGTCGGGAGGTATCGTGTAGATGGTAAGGGAGGATCTTGATTGTGATGAAAGAAGTTATGTTGCTGAAGTTGTCCAAGGGTTCGAGAAAGACATGGTAGAGGCCGCGGTGACTGGCATGAATATGGTTGAGGAAATATGGCTGGAGGGTTGACGGAGAGGAGGTAGAGGTCAAGGTTGTGACAGTGTTGGGAAGGTGGAAGTCATGTGAAGGTAAGGAGAGTGTGGAACTATGGATGCTAACCGGTTGTGGCTCTGTAGGAGCTATTTTTGAGGTAAGGCAACCATGATTCTACGGGAACCAGAGTTGATGAAGAGACAATGACGATGCTCAAGATGATGATGGAACGCGGGAGGTGCCGCTGTTGTAGGTGTCGGTGTGAGAAGGTGCATGGTTGGAGAGGCAACAGTGGACCAATGCAACACGTATTGGAGGTGGCTAGCTCGATGCAAAGTTTGTGCATGGTGATGCTGATGTTGAGGCGGCATGTGGTGGATCTTGAATGGTCAGTATAAAATGAGTGCTTAACCGCAGATGGTGAATGACCAATGGAGCAAGATCTAGAGTAAAATATTCTCATGTATCTTTGTATGCTTGTAACCTAGAAGTGTAGTGGTTGTAGTAAGATGGTCATGGTGGCTGGCCAATGCCCATATTGAGAGGGAGTGTTGGAGTCTGTGTTAGTATAGCAATGGTGTTCTAGGAGAGTCTGGAATATTCCAGTGGAGTGTTAGGGTCTAAGTTAGTGTCCTAGCAGAGTCTAGAGTATTTTAGTGTACAAGTTAGGATGTAATCCTAAGTTGAGCTATACATATGAGGGTGTGTAGGTCCAAGGGATTAGCACTGCTAGAAATTTCTCTAAAAATCCTAAATTAATGTATCTATAACCACAATGTTAGTGCTCATCACATTTATTTTATATCAATAAGAACATTGTTGATTAACTGCACATACCGGGAGCCAAATGCAGCTTATAAGAACAATGAAGCAGAATCCTGATATACACAAACAAGATAAGAAATATGGGAACCTAAAGCAAATTCTGTAGTTAGTAAGCTCAAGGGACTTGTCTTTTCCAATACAACATAATCCATAGTAATAAAAAAATACCTTCCGAATAATGAGTCGGTCGGAAATAACTTTGGATATTTTTCTGCTGGCTAAGAAATGAAAGAAAATTACACAATATTAGTTCATCAATACATATGATACATGAACTTATGAATTACTATAATTTTTAAGGATACCTGCGCAAGATAGCCGCCAATTGTTGGTCCAACAATGAGACCTATTGCCCATGCCGTGCTAACCTATAATCATATTAAAATTTGAAGGTCATAGTCTAAACATTAGAACTATTGTACACTAGGAAATGTTTGGTATGATTTGTATTACAAGTGACAGTGCAATAGCGTGGTGCTCTGGTCGACAAACTTCAATAGCATAAGCCTGCAAGGACCAATTGCAAGTCAAGAACCCTAACTTGTTCAAACACTAAACGAAAGTTTAAATCAATGAGCGAACATACTCTTATAGGACCAATTAAACCATTCATAGAACCAAGAAGAAAGCGTGTAGATATTGCCATCCAGTATCGAACACTTAATCCGAACAAGATATTGAATAGAAACCTGAGATTTTATAATATCATGAATTAGAGATGTGTCGCAAGATATATGGTGGAAACATAAACATAGAAGAAGAGCACTTACGCGGAGAAAATTCCGAAAACAATAACTGGCTTTCTACCAATACGATCTGCTACCATCCCCCAAACAGTAGAGGTTATAGCTCTACCAAGCATATAGGAGGCACCTGCAAAGATTCAGAATAGGCCATTAATCCATTATTTTCATAGGAGTGAATGAACACAACTTTCTGAAACTATCTGTAAATATATCTTTTTTTAGAACCAAGAATTCCAGGAGTTTGGAAGGTTCTTACCTATAAACCCAGCATAGAATCCAATGTCCTCGACTGTTTTGGCAACATGAAGGTCTCGGATCTGTTTTTTGACAAGGGATTCACACAATACTTTTCGAAGGTTATGTATGGCTGTGATAAGTGTTGGGCAAACATTTGCATAAATAAAGAACTACAGGATAGTTTAACATAAGTAATCATTTTCAAGGCAAGTGTCTAAACAACGTTCCATACTGCAAATGCAATTTCTGTCAGTAACACGCTGTCATAGTATCGTTCTACAAACTTAGAGAAAAAAGTAGCAACATGAAGATGTAATGTTGGCACAAGCTATGAACATAGTAAGAGAAAACTAGCACATAGCTGTTTCAAAATCCAAAGGTTGGTTTTTTTATTTGCGAACCAAAGGTTGGTTATTGTCTTGACAAAAAACCAAAGTATGAACGCACATAATCACATAAGTACTTTTTTCTTTTCTTTTACAGTTAGATACACGTACCATGAAATACAAGAAGGGGAATAGCGACGATATTGGCAAACCTGAAATGACAAGAGTTATTAAGAGTTAAAAGATACAAACTTTACATCAGTACTCAAATTATAAGATGACAAGAAAAAACAGAACAAAGGTAGACAGAAACATGCATAAATCGATTCGAAAAACAATGACACTGATCGGTGTCACTGCTCAGGAACTAACGGAGCGCAGACAGTGAAAGAACCAAGGAACTGGAGCTCCTCTTTATTTCTGCTAGCTTTTAAGAATCAGGCTGCCAAACAACTCAAAATGCTCTGCGTCGCATCACCTGACCTCAAAGAGCAAGCAGAGAGGGATTTATGACGCAGAAGCAACTAGTAGTACATACTTGAGACGAGGATGATGGTCCAGATATGGAAGAACTCCTTGTAGGGGACGCCGGGGTTGAGCGCCTTCCTCCTGTCCACGGCGCAGCCCGGACACCCCTCATGGTACACGGCTGCCTTCTTCTCCAGCAACGGCGCTGCTGCCTCGCCGCCGGCCATCAATCTTTTTTCGACCTGTCCTTAGCTTCCAGGCTCACTGGCTCAGCTCCCCTAGTCAATCCTAATCGATCTTTTTCTCAGCCTGCCATTAACTGAGGAGTTGGTTTGGAGGCGATTACTGTCCGTGCGTACAAGTTGGTCGAGACGTCTATATTGTAAGCTTGTTACTGGAACTATTCTGGGTGCTGTCGCTTCACCTATAAAATCCCAATCGATCTGTGTGTGGCATCATCGCGGTCGCTCGTGTCATTGTTCCCAGACAATACTCTGATCTTCACATATCCCCGCGGGTGTAGCACGATGTACTTGTTCTGGAATCTTGGTGAGAGTAAGTGTTGCATGCATATCTGGTTGTAGTGATTACCCCCTTTCGAGCTCATTTATCTCGTTTTGTACTATTTGGTCGGCATAGCTCACCACACAAACTATTCTCTCATTACTTACATAGGACCCAACAGAAAGTGACCTTGAATATGTAGCATTTGGTTCTAATTAAGTACGACCCCCTTCGCTCACATGTCTTGCCCCCGCGCGGGCGAACATGGGAACCCTAGCCCTACCATCTCCCCTCCTCCTCCCTGCCGGCGTCGGGTTGGGACCGGTGCCGGCAGGGCCGGCCTGACATGCCAGGGGCCGGTGCAAGAAAAAAATTGGGCCCTGTACATAAGCAATTATAGAGGTGTTTGCTTATTCGACTTTGTGTATTGAACAAAGTCATCTACAAATATTTATATTGAACAAAAATATTCAAATTGTTTTTTTAAAGGCACCTAGAGAAGCCGAGAATTCTACTGACCATTGCAGACTGAAGCAGAATTTATAGGATGTAGAAGGGAATTGGAGATTGCACATCACCAATTGCGCCGGCTGCTCATGTATATATAGACGGACACATGTACAATTACAGGTACAATCCTGACAAAACACGGGGACCTATACCTAGTACAATATGTTACTCAACACCCCCGCAGTCGAAGGGTCGGCACCGACATATAGACTGGAGTGAAACTCAGGAAAAGTCGTGGACGGCAATCCCTTCGTCATGATATCGGCAAATTGCTGAGACGTCGGTACGTGAAGAACTCGAACGTGACCGAGGGCAACTTGCGCACGAACAAAGTGGATGTCCAAATCGATGTGCTTGGTGCGCCGATGATGAACGGGGTTGGCGGAGAGGTAGACAGCCGACACGTTGTCGCAGAAGACCACCGTAGCCTTGTCAACGGGACAAGAGAGCTCGGAGAGAAGCTGGCGAAGCCACGTGCACTCAGCCACATCATTAGCCACGACGCGGTACTCGGCCTCGGCACTGGAGCGAGACACGGTGGGCTGCCTCTTGGAGGACCAAGATACGAGCGACGAGCCGAGGTAGACGCAGTAGCCGCTGGTGGAGCGCCGCGTGTCCGGGCAGCCCGCCCAGTCCGCGTCCGAGTAGGCGACGAGGTCGGTCGATGTCGAGGGCGAGGCATGCAGCGACAGGCCGTAGCCCAGGGTGCCACAGATGTAGCGGAGAATTCGCTTCACCGCAGCCCAATGGGCATCCCGAGGAGCATGCATGTGCAAGCACACCTGCTGCACAGCGTACTGGAGCTCCGGACGTGTCAACGTCAAGTACGGGAGGGCGCCTACGATGGAGCGGTGGAACGGGGCGTCAGAGGCCAGCGACCCATCACTGGCTGAAAGCTTGGCCTTCGTGTCGACAGGAGTAGGCGCAGGATTGCAGTTAAGCATCCATGCACGCTCGAGAAGCTCGCGGGCGTACTTCTGTTGATGAAGAAAGAACCCGTCCGCACGCCGGACAACCTCGATGCCGAGGAAGTAGTGGAGCGGACCGAGGTCCTTCAACGCGAACTCAGCACGAAGACTGTCGGTGAGCTGTCGAAGAAGACCAGCGGTGGATGCCGTCAAGATGATGTCGTCGACGTACAGCAGCAGGTAGGCCATGTCGTTGCCGGTCTGGTAGACGAACAACGACGCATCGGAACGCGTGGAGCGGAAGCCGAGATGATGCAGAAACACGGCGATACGCTGGTACCAGGCGCGGGGCGCCTGCTTCAGTCCATACAAGGACCGAGAGAGCAAGCACACGTCATCGGGGCGCCCGGCGTCGACGAAGCCAATGGGCTGCTAACAGTAGACCTGCTCCGACAGGTGGCCATGGAGGAAGGCGTTGGAGACGTCCATCTGATGCACCAGCCACGCGCGAGAAGCAGCGAGGTGCAGCACCGTGCGGATCGTGCCCGGTTTGACAACCGGGGCAAACGTATCCGTGAAGTCGACACCCGCGCGTTGCCGAAAGCCGCGTACGACCCAGCGCGCCTTGTAGCGCTCGAGAGTACCATCGGATCCGAGCTTGTGCTTGAAGACCCATTTGCCGGTGATGACGTTGGCACGAGGGGGCCGGGGACAGCTCCCAGGTCCGGTTACGCTGCAGCGCGTTATACTCCTCCTGCATGGCGGCGCGCCAGTGCGGGTCACGCAAAGCGGAGCGAGCCGAGGTGGGCACCGGCGAGAGAGCGGAGGTGGACGGCGCACTCGGCAGCGGGGAGGGCGCCTCCCCCTCGCGGGACGACGGCACCCCGCCGTCATGCGGCAGGTGTTGGAGATATGTCCTAGAGGCAATAATAAATGTAGTTATTATAATATCTTTGTGTTTATGATAAATGTTTATATTCATGCTATAATAGTATTAACAAGGAAACATTAATACTTGTGTGATTAGTAAACTTAAATTGAAGTCCCTAGCAAAGCCTCTATACATCACTAGCTTGTTGGTTAATAAATGATTGTGGTTTCCCTATCATGAACATTGAGATGTTATTAACAACAAGATCATATCATTAGGAGAATGATATGGTGGACATACTCCTATAGATAAGCATAGCATAAAGATCAAGTCATTTTAATAGTTCAATTGCTATATGCTTTCTGATACATAGTAACCTAATTCCTTCGACCATGAGATCATGCATATCACCTTTACCAGATGGATGCTTTGATGACATCAAACACCACACCGTAATTGGGTGGCTATAAAGGTGGCATTGAGTGTTCAGAAAGTATTGGTTGAGACACATGGATCAAGAGTGGGATTTGTCCATCCATATGACGGATAGATATACTCTGGGCCCTCTCGGTGAAATGTCATCCAATTGGCTTGCAAGCATGTGACTGGCTCACAAGGGATCACATATCACGGGAACGAGAAAAGAGTACTTATCGGTAACGAGGTTGAACTAGGTATGCAGAGATACCGACGATCATAACTTCGGATAAGTAAACTATCGTGAGACAAAGGGAAATTGGTATCGTATGTAAGTGGTTCATTCGATCGCAAAGTAATCGTAGAAATATGTGGGAGCCATATGAATTTCCAGATTCCTCTATTGGTTATTATTCGGAGAAGTGTCTCGATCATGTCTGCATAATTCACGAACCGTAGGGAGACATACTTAAGGATTCGACGTTGTTTGAGTAGTTATGGAATGATGAGAAAGAGACCGAATGTTGTTCGGAGTCTCGGATGGGATACGGGATATCACGAGGAGATCCGGAGAATAAGATTCATATATGGAAAGTCCTGTTTCGGAGTTGGGGAATGGTTCCGGTGTTTTCATCGGGAATGTTCTAGAAGGTTCCGGAATGTCCGGCACTCTGGAGGGGAGGGTACATGAATGTGTTACATCAAGTTGGTATGATTTCATCATGTACTCGGTGTCATCGCTGAACAAAATAGAGGGTTTATTCAAATCCTAGTTTGAAAAGTCAAACGCCAAGTTTGAAAGTCAAACGGCTATTTTTGGGAAGTGGAGAGGGAGGTGGAAACCGACTTGGGGGAGGAGTTCCTCCTCCCACCGCCGGCCACCTCCAAGCCGAGTTGGGGAGGGACTCCCCTCCCCTTGGCCGCGCCTCCCACCTATAAAGGGAGGGGCAGGGCTGCCCCTCCCAACACCCAACACCTCCACCTCTAAACCCTAAGCTGCCGGCGCCGCCACCTGCTGCCGCTACCGCCTAGCAACCCTAGCCACCGGCCAAGCTTCCTCCTTGGCGTGTCTAAACCCTAGATCATCGAGGGCTCTCTCATCGTCCACCATACTCGCTCCGGCTTAAGGCGAAGCCCTGCAAGATCTCCCCTCTACTTCCGGTACCACGCCGTTGTGCTGCCGGAATCGCGAGGAGAGTGCTACAACCTCCGCTGCCTGCTGGAACAAGGGAGAGGAAGGTCTTCGTCGAGTACCAAACGTGTGACCGACTGTGGGAGCGCTGCCGGAACGCAGCGCCGGAAGGATCATCTACGCGATCTTGAGATCGGGAAGAGTACGACTACATCACCCACGAGAATCCGCTCTCGTTAAACACTTTGGAATCTTCGAGGGTGAGTTATTCCATCGACTTGTTGCTACAATCTAATAGATAGATCTTGGCTTGTTTGTTTGTATGCGGTAGAAAATTTTTGTTTTCCATGCTACGAAACCCTACAGTGGTATCAGAGTCGTGTCTATATGTAGATCTGTTGCACGAGTAGAACACAATGGTCATTGTGGGCGTTGATGCTTTTATTGTCGATTGCTTCTTGTGTAATTTGCATCTTGCGGGATGTTGGGATGAAGCGGCCCGGGCTAACCTTACATGACATCGTTCATGAGACTTGCTCCACGCTTGACATGCAACTTGTATTGCATAAGTGGCTTTGCGGGTGCCTGTTTCTCCCAACATAGTTAAGATTCAATTTACAACGGGTGATTGACAATACTAGTATCAATGTTGTGGTTCTTGTTCCTAAGTTAGAACGACACTTATTGAAAGCCCCAAACCACGTAAAACATGCAAAGAAAATTAGAGGCGTCTAACTTTGTTTTATAGGGGTGTGCTGTGATGTGATATGGCCATGATTGTGATTATATTTGATGTATGCAATGTTCCTTATTGTAAGTTGGCAACCGGCAGGAGCCATATGGTTATCTTTAATTTATGTTAAGACCCGCGTGTCTATTCAAAGTAGTTGTAATAGTTGAAGCCGGTGGACGACAACCATGGAGAAGCATCATTGACCTTGATGCAATGCCGGTGATGATGGAGATCATGTTCGTGCTTGAATATGGAGATCGGAAGCACAAAGAAGAAAGGCCATATCATATCACATATTATGAATTGCATGTGATGTTAATCCTTTATGCATCTTGTATTGCTTAGTAGACGACGGTAGCATTATAAGATGATCCCTCATGCACATGAATTTCAAGTCATAAAGTGTTCACCCTTAGTTAGCACCGTTGCTAAAGCTTGTTGTTTCGAAGCACCACGTGATGATCGGGTGTGTTAGATTCTGCAAGTGCATACAACATGAGCAAGCCAAATTTGCTCATGCAGAAACTAAAGTTTGATCTTGACGAGCCTAGCATGTACAGACATGGTCTCGGAACACGGATCACCGAAAGGTAAAGCATGAATCATATAGTAGATATGATGAACATGTCGATTGTTCGCCATTGAAGCTATATCAACTCTCGTGATGATCGGTGTTGATGTGGTGGATTTGGTTCGTGTGATCACTAAAACAATGTGAGGGATATTGTTTTGAGTGGGAGTTCACCTAGATTAATTTTATTATTAATTTGAACTCAATTTGTCATAAACTTAGTCTAAACTATTGCAAATATGTTAGATCAATGGCAGCCCCTACCATCAATTTTAATGCATTCCTAGAGAAAGAAAAGTTGAAAAACAATGGAAGCAACTCCGCGGATTGGTTCCACAATTTGAGGATTGTCCTCACAGCTGGTAATTTGACCTATGTGCTGGATGCACCGCTGGGTGACCCACCTGCAGCTGATGCTGCCGATGAAGTAAAGAATGTTTACCTCACTCGGAAGACTCAGTACTCCACAGCTCAGTGTGCTATCTTGTATGGTTTAGAATCGGAGCTTCAGAAAAGGTTTGAGAATTCAGACCCATATGATATTGTCGAGGATCTCAAATTGATCTTTGAGACTCATGCAGCAATTGAAAGCTATGAGGCTTCTAAAAAGTTCTTTAACTGCAAGATGGAAGAGGGCAGCTCCGTCAGTGAGCATGTGCTTAAGATGTCTGGGCACGCAAACAAACTTCAAAGCTTGGGTATAGTGATTCCTAATGCTTTGGGGATTTACCGCGTCCTCCAATCATTACCACCAAGTTACAAGAACTTTGTGATGAACTACAACATGCAAAACATGAACAAGACATTTCCAGAACTCTTTGCCATGTTGAAATCTGCAGAAGTGGAGATCAAGAAAGAGCACCAAGTGTTGTTGGTCAATAAGACCACCAAATTCAAGAAAGGAAAGTCTAAGCAAAAGGGACACTTCAAGAAGGGTGGTAAGAAAGTTACCACGCCGACGAAGAAGACCAAGGCTGGACCTAAGCCTGATACTGAGTGCTTTTACTACAAGGGAGAAGGTCACTGGAAGCGGAATTGCCCAAAGTACTTGGCGGATTTGAAGAACGGAAACATCAAGAAGAAAGGTATATCCGATATACATGTTATTGATGTGTATCTCACTAGTACTCGTAGTAGTGCCTGGGTATTTGATACTAGTTCGGTTGCTCATATTTGTAACTCGAAACAGGTGCTGCAGAATAAACGGAAGCTAGCGAAGAACGAGGTGACGATGCGCGTTGGAAACGGATCAAAGGTTGATGTGATCGCGGTCGGCACGCTACCCCTTCATCTACCATCGGGATTAGTTTTATACTTAAATAATTGTTATTTGGTGCCTGCGTTAAGCATGAACATTATATCGGGATCTTGTTTATTGCGAGACGGTTACTTGTTTAAGTCCGAGAATAATGGTTGTTCGATTTATATGAGTAATATGTTTTACGCACATGCACCTTTGATAGATGGTCTATTCTTGTTGAATCTCGATAGTGGAAATACACATATTAATAACATTGAGGCTAAACGTTTGAAATCGAGCGACCTATATGTGGCACTGTCGTCTTGGTCACATTGGAGTGAAGCGCATGAAGAAACTCCATTCCGATGGACTTCTTGAATCACTTGATTTCGAATCACTTGAAAGATGCGAAGCGTGTCTAATGGGTAAAATGACTAAGACTCCATTTTCTGGTATAATGGAGCGAGCTACGGACTTATTGGAAATCATACATACCGATGTGTGTGGTCCAATGAGTGTAGCATCGCGCGGTGGTTATCGTTATGTTCTTACCTTCACGGATGACTTGAGTAGATATGGGTATATCTATTTCATGAAACATAAGTCCGAAACTTTCGAGAAGTTTAAGGAATTTCAAAGTGAGGTAGAGAATCAACGTAACAAGAAGATTAAATTTCTGCGTTCTGATCGTGGAGGTGAATATCTAAGTTACGAGTTTGGCGAGCATTTGAAGAAATGCGGAATACTTTCACAATTGACACCGCCGGGAACACCACAGCGTAATGGTGTGTCCGAACGTCGTAATCGAACTCTCTTAGATATGGTTCGTTCTATGATGTCACTTACAGATTTACCGCTATCATTTTGGGGTTATGCATTAGAAACAGCCGCATTCACTTTAAATAGGGCACCATCTAAATCCGTTGAAACGACACCGTATGAATTATGGTTTGGGAAGAAACCTAGATTGTCGTTCCTTAAAGTTTGGGGGTGCGAAGCCTATGTAAAGAAGTTACAGCCGGACAAGCTTGAACCCAAAGCGGAAAAATGCGTCTTCATAGGATACCCGAAGGAAACTATTGGGTATACCTTCTATCATAGATCCGAAGGCAAAATCTTCGTTGCCAAGAATGGATCCTTTCTAGAGAAGGAATTTCTCTCGAAAGAAGTGACTGGAAGGAAAGTAGAACTCGACGAGGTTGTCGAACCTTCTCTCGAAATTGCGAGTAGCGCAGCACCGGAAGAAGTTCCTGTGGTGCCTGCACCAATAAGAGAGGAAGCTACAGAGCCTCGCAGGTCAACGAGAACTCGTACCACTCCAGATTGGTATGATCCCGTTATGAGTGTCATGTTGGTGGACAACACCGATGACCCTGCGACATATGAGGAAGCAATGATGAGACCAGATTCCAATAAATGGCAAGAAGCCATGAAATCCGAGATTGGATCCATGTACGAAAACCAAGTATGGACTTTGGTGGACTTACCGGATGGCCGGAAGGCTGTCGAGAACAAATGGATTTTCAAGAAGAAAACAAATGCTAATGGTAATGTTACTGTCTATAAAGCTTGACTTCTCGCAAAAGGGTTTCGACAAATTCAAGGAGTTGACTACGATGAGACTTTCTCACCAGTAGCGAAGCTAAAGTCTGTGAGGATTATGTTAGCAATCGCTGCATGTTATGATTATGAGATATGGCAGATGGATGTCAAAACAGCATTCCTCAATGGAAACATTGATGAAGAGTTGTATATGATGCAACCCAAAGGTTTTGTCGATCCTAAAGATGCTAACAAGGTATGCAAACTTCAACGGTCCATTTATGGATTGAAGCAAGCATCCCGAAGTTGGAATCAACGTTTTGATAAGGTGATCAAAAGTTTTGGTTTTATACAAACTTATGGAGAAGCTTGTATTTACAAGAAAGTGAGTGGGAGCTCTGTAACATTCTTAATACTATATGTAGATGACATATTGTTGATTGGGAATGATGTAGACCTTCTAAATAGTGTCAAGGAATATTTGAATAATAGTTTTTCAATGAAGGATCTTGGCGAAGCAGCTTACATATTAGGCATAAAGATTTATAGAGATAGATCAAGACGCCAAATATCATTGTTACAAAGTACATATTTGGACAAAGTTCTAAAGAGGTTTGGAATGGAAGATAGCAAGAAAGGGTTCTTGCCCATGTTGCCCAATACGACCTTGAGTAAGACTCAAAGTCCGACAACGGCAGAAGATAGAGAAAGGATGAGTAAGACTCCCTATGCCTCAGCCATAGGATCTCTAATGTATTCCATGCTATGTACTAGACCCGACATTACATATGATGTTAGTTTAACTAGCAGATATCAAAGTGATCCAGGAGTGGATCATTGGACAGCGGTCAAAAACATCCTTAAGTACTTGAGAAGAACAAAGGATAAGGTTTTTTCTTATGGAGGTGATGAACAGCTCGTTGTTAATGGTTACACCGATGCTAGTTGGAACACCGATCCGGATGATTCTAAATCACAATCTGGATACGTATTTGTTTTGAATGGTGCAGCAGTTAGCTGGAGGAGTGCAAAGCAAAGCGTTGTGGCGAGATCTTCAACTGAATCGGAATACATGGCTGCTTCGGAGGCTTCACAAGAAGCGATATGGATGAAAGAGTTCATTATAGAGCTGGGTGTGGTTCCTAGTGCGCTGGACCCAATGTCTATCTACTGTGATAACATGGGTGCCATAGCCAATGCGCAAGAACCAAGGTCACACAAGAAGCTGAAGCATATCAAGCTACGTTTTCACGCTATTCGAGAACATGTCCAAGATGGGGACATAAAGATTTGCAAAGTACACACAGATCTGAATGTGGAGAATCCGTTGACTAAACCTCTCCCGAGGGCAAAACATGACCAACACCAAACTGCCATGGGTGTTCGGTATATTACCATGTAATCTAGATTAGATGACTCTAGTGCAAGTGGGAGACTATTGGAGATATGCCCTAGAGGCAATAATAAATATGGTTATTATTATATCTTTGTGTTTATGATAAATGTTTATATTCATGCTATAATAGTATTAACAAGGAAACATTAATACTTGTGTGATTTGTAAACTTAAATTGAAGTCCCTAGTAAAGCCTCTATACATCACTAGCTTGTTGGTTAATAAATGATTGTGGTTTCCCTATCATGAACATTGAGATGTTATTAACAACAAGATCATATCATTAGGAGAATGATATGGTGGACATACTCCTATAGATAAGCATAGCATAAAGATCAAGTCATTTTAATAGTTCAATTGCTATATGCTTTCTGATACATAGTAACCTAATTCCTTCGACCATGAGATCATGCATATCACCTTTACCAGATGGATGCTTTGATGACATCAAACACCACACCGTAACTGGGTGGCTATAAAGGTGGCATTGAGTGTTCGGAAAGTATTGGTTGAGACACATGGATCAAGAGTGGGATTTGTCCATCCATATGACGGATAGATATACTCTGGGCCCTCTCGGTGAAATGTCATCCAATTAGCTTGCAAGCAT
This sequence comes from Avena sativa, assembly GCA_916181665.1. Classification (NCBI taxonomy): domain Eukaryota; kingdom Viridiplantae; phylum Streptophyta; class Magnoliopsida; order Poales; family Poaceae; genus Avena; species Avena sativa. The sequence continues at coordinate 230,521,382 of OV702296.1, forward strand.
GTGACTGGCTCACAAGGGATCACATATCACGGGAACGAGAAAAGAGTACTTATTGGTAACGAGGTTGAACTAGGTATGCAGAGATACCGACGATCATAACCTCGGATAAGTAAACTATCGTGAGACAAAGGGAAATTGGTATCGTATGTAAGTGGTTCATTCGATCGCAAAGTAATCGTAGAAATATGTGGGAGCCATATGAATTTCCAGATTCCTCTATTGGTTATTATTCGGAGAAGTGTCTCGATCATGTCCGCATAATTCACGAACCGTAGGGAGACACACTTAAGGATTCGACGTTGTTTGAGTAGTTATGGAATGATTAGGAAGAGACCGAATGTTGTTCGGAGTCTCGAATGGGATTCGGGATATCACGAGGAGATTCGGAATGGTCCGGAGAATAAAATTCATATAAGGAAAGTCCTGTTTCGGAGTTGGGGAATGGTTCCGGTGTTTTCATCGGGAATGTTCTAGAAGGTTCCGGAATGTCTGGCACTCTGGAGGGGAAGGGTACATGAATGTGTTTTATCAAGTTGGTATGATTGCATTATGTACTCGGTGTCATCGCTGAACAAAATAGAGGGCTTATTCAAATCCTAGTTTGAAAAGTCAAACGCCAAGTTTCAAAGTCAAACGGCTATTTTGGGAAGTGGAGGGGAGGTGGAATCCGAGTTGGAGAGGAGTCCCACCTCCACCGCCCGCCCACCTTGGGTCCGAGTTGGGGAGGGACTCCCCTCCCCTGGCGCGCCTCCCTCCACCTATATAAGGAGGGGCAGGGCTCCCCTCCTAGACACACAAGTTCCTACCTCTAAACCCTAGCCCCAAGCCGCCGCCGGCCCTAGGGCACTCGCCGCCGCCTAGGTATAACCCTAGCCGCCGGCCTAGCCCCCTCCTCGGCGTGTCTAAACCCTAGATCGTCGAGGGCTCTATCATCATCCACCATACTCGCTCCGGCTTAAGGCGAAGCCCTGCGAGATCTCCCCTCTACTTCCGGTACCACGCCGTTGTGCTGCCGGAATCGCGAGGAGAGTGCTACAACCTCCGCTGCCTGCTGGAACAAGGGAGAGGAAGGTCTTCGTCGAGTACTGAACGTGTGACCGACTGCGGGAGCACTGCCGGAACGCAGCGCCGGAAGGATCGTCTACGCGATCTTGAGATCGGGAAGAGTACGACTACATCACCCACGAGAATCCGCTCTCGTTAAACACTTTGGAATCTTCGAGGGTGAGTTATTCCACCGACTCGTTGCTACAATCTAGTAGATAGATCTTGGCTTGTTTGTTTGTATGCGATAGAATTTTTTTGTTTTCCATGCTACGAATCCCTACATTAAGTCACATGCATTGGCGGGTTTTATCGCAGATTGGACGGAGATGCCAGATACTACCCCTATACCAGAGCCAGAATACTGGGTGATGCACTTTGACGGATCAAAGCTACTCAATGGCTCAGGGGCTGGTGTACTACTACAGTCACCAACCGGTGAGAAACTGCACTGCGTTCTGCAGATCCACTTCGAGGCTACAAACAACATGGCGGAGTATGAAGCACTCATTCACGGACTGCGTGTAGCCAAGAATATTGGCATCAAGCGCATAGTTAGCTGTGGGGATTCCGACTTAGTTGCCCAGCAGGTGGCTGGCACCTGGAACGCGCGGAACCCTATGATGGCGGCATATCATGACGAAGTGGACGAGATAGCCAAGATCTTCTTGGGCTACGAGGTCAAGTATGTACCTAGGGAGCAGAACGAGGTGGCTGATCTACTGTCAAAGCTTGGATCAGGGCGCAAACAAATTCCGCCTGGCATTTTCCTGGAGCATCTACGGACACCATCCGTGAAGGGAGCGAACATGGACAACCCGGACAGACCTGACTCTTTCGTTCACACAGTGACAAAGGTCCCTCTGGCTTGTACAAAACCGTTCATGGAATATCTCGTACATGGAACTTTGCCCGACGACGAAGTCGAAATACGGCAAATAGTACGTCGAGCAAAGGGATATACCATAATCAATGGACAGCTCTACAAAATAAGCACCACTGGTGTTTACCTTAAGTGTGTTTCCCAGCAAGATGGTATTGAAATCCTACGTGAGATCCATCTCGGAGATTGCGGGCATCATGCCGCTCCTCGATCATTGGTCTCCGAAGCCTTCCGGCAAGGATTCTACTGGACGACCACGAAGGCAGACGCCAACAAGCTGGTAGAGATGTGCTTAGGATGCCAGTTCTACGCCCGACAACCACATGTTCTAGCTGAAGAATTGCGAACAATACCAATAACTTGGTTGTTTGCAGTCTAGGGACTAGACATGGTTGGTCCGTTGCAGACGACACCATGTGGGTTTACGCATCTGCTAGTAGCAGTTGATAAATTCACCAAATGGATTGAAGCTAAACCCATTAGAAGGCTTGATGGGGCAACTGCCCTTAGGTTTGTCCAGGATCTAGTGGTGAGATTTGGTCTCCCACATAGCATTATCACCAACAATGGCAGCAACTTGTCACTCAAAGAAGTGGAAGCTTATTATTCGGAGAAGAGCATCCGACTTGACCTTGCATATGTGGCACACCCACAATCCAATGGTCAGGTTGAGCGAGCCAATGGATTAATTCTGCAGGGAATCAAGCCACGTCTTGAGGCACCGCTGCATAGAGCAGCTAGAGCCTGGGCGGAAGAATTGCCATCTGTGTTGTGGAGTTTACAAACTACACCCAACAGATCCACCGGCTACACCCCTTACTTCATGGTATATGGAGCAGAAGCCATCCTGCCTTCCGACATCCTACATGATTCACCAAGAGTTGCTGCCTACGACGAATATAACACTGAAGAATCCAGACGCCTAGATGTGGACCTTCTCGAGGAGGAGCACATTTTGGCATGCCAAAGATCCGCCATCTACCAGCAGAAGCTACATAGCTACCATAGTCGCCGCGTTCGGCATCACTCGTTTAAAGAGGGGGATCTGGTGCTCCGACTTAACCAGAAGAAGTCACACAAATTATCCCCGCCATGGGATGGACCGTTCATCATAAGCAAGGCGCTACTCAATGGGTCTTACTACCTCGTTGACAATCGTGAACTTGAGGATAGACCTAACGAGGATCATAAGCATAAGCGACATGACCCGGATGATGACTACCCAGAGCTTGATCGGCCATGGAAAATAGCTCAGCTACGTCCTTTCTACACTTAGCATTTTTTATCTATTGTGTACCTCTTATATGATCAATGAAATAAAGCTCTCTGGTTCACTCACATTTCTGAGTCTTTTACCTCCTTTAGTGTTCATTTTTGGATCGTATAAAACCTTTATGCACAAGCTTTGTGTTTGCACTTGTGAAAATTCCGCCTACGGGCGTTAGCTTAAGTTTTCTGGTCTACACGTTCTTTGTTGTTTTTATGTGGATTCTGGAGTAGTGACTTTCGGCACTTGTTGTCGGTGATTTTGTGCTTAGGTTTTTGACGGTGCCATTAGGCATCATCACCTGAGCGCGTGGTTCCAACAATGAGTCTTCCGACTCATGAAAGGTCAAGCATAAAAACCAAAGTAATGGATAAGCCAGCACTTGCTTAAAAATATATACATGCTGGAACCAGTTCTTGAGTAGCAGGAAAATACAACTATTGTTTTTCCGCCTTAAGTTAACAAGTAGTTTTTCCGCATACAAATTCCAGAGGAAACAAATTTTACATATTGTTTTTTATTCCTCTGGCGCAGGAGACTTGGAAGCAGCGTCGTCCGTAGCAGGAGAGCCATCCTCTTCGAAGTCGGTGGTCTTGAGGGACTCAGAGGAGCTCTGATGGTCATCGCTGTTAATGATCTCGAGCGGCACGAAGACGTTATGGTCGACCAACTCGGCAACCCTTGTGTCATAACCCGCGAGCGATGCCCAGATAGCCTTGTGATCTATTTTCTGGCCATTGTCGTCTACATCGGGAAGAACGGAGGTTACCGTGTCGATGTCAGCATTTTCATAGTGTTCCTTGACCATTGACAACGCCATCCTTGAACCAGCCTAGGTACATGAAGCTTTCTAGCTTACAATACGCTCGGGGTTTGGCGCATGATCTCCGAGAACTTCATCACGGAATCCACCGCTTTGATGTTGATCTGGAGGGGCTTGACTATCTCCTTGGCCTACTTGATGGCGGTGCTGATTAAGTTGCCGACAAGAACCATGCATTCCTTTGGCGGAGGAGGCGACTGGGTTAATCCAATAGGAGCTGCAATTACGACAAGGGAGCACACGAGTTCAATAGAAAAAGTTCAAAGTATCTAACTTACAGAAGTACAAGACGGAGAATCACTTACCAAAGATGCTAGTCTCAGCCTGCTGGAGTGTATACGCCATCGAATCCCACTCTTGTCGGAGGATCTTGTATGCTTCAATATTGCGCTGATTTTGCTTATTGGCAGCTCTCTTCTGCTCCTTCAGCATTGCAATCTCCTCCTTCAAGTGGTTGATTTCGGTGTTGGAAGATTCCTGCAGGGCCTTCATTGAGTTATCGTGCATCTTCAGCGTATCAGCCCTCTCCTGCTTAAGGATCTTGTTTTCGCTATCCAGCAACTCAATATGCTTGGACTGCTCAACAATGTCCTTGGCCTTGGAAATGGCTTCTGCAAGTTGGATAAAGAATGATACACAGTGAGTAGTCGGAGAATGGTGGTACAAGACCAAGTCGGAGTACGAAAACGAAAGGAAAAATAGAGTCTTGTTCTTGGTGATTTGATCCTTAAAGAAGGCAGTTTTACCCTTTTCAGCTTCCAAATCCGCACGCATCTTCTGGAACTTCTCATTGGCGACACCTCTCCGCGCATTCTCATTCTGTGGAAAGAAGATTTAAAAGTTGTTTAGTCTACTTGGAGCATCTAGCCGGATAACTATTCAACTAGAAGCTTGGGGGCTACAATATAAAGTTTTTTACTTCAGTCATATGCTTAGTCTTTCTTTAAGAATCTAGTCGGAACTAATTCAGTTACAACTAGAGGCTTGGGGGCTACAGTATTGAAATTTACAAACACTGTGTATGCTACTCCGAAAGTATCTTGTCGGAATAATTCATTCAAACTAAATACTTGGGGGCTACAGTGAGAAGTTTTCTAGCTTAGTCACTCTTAGAGCATTCAGATGCAAAGACCTATGGTTTTCCATCTAAATCCTCGGGGGCTACATTGGGATACTCATATGAAAGGCAAAAGGCAAATAAAACTTACTAGTGTGATGATCTTGAGGTTGGTAGCGCTCTCAGCAAATAACTTGCTGAAGGAAAGGCTGTTTCCTTGCAAGATATCTGCTTGTCGGAGAAGCTCCTCCAGACTGCAGGTTGGATATGTCGGTACTGCACCAGGAGCCAGAGTGGAACTACTCGGCGCAAGCGTCGGGTAGACTATCTTTGGGAGCTCTGTGGTTATCCTGGGTACAGAGGCGCCGCCTTCAACAGACGTTCCACCCACCACCACCGCCTTGCCGCTAACGATGGCATCCTTAGCCGGAGCTTCAGCCATTTTTGTTGCGGTACTCTCTTGCGTCGCCTGTTCGCCGGCAACGGCAAGCTCCACGGAGGTAGCTGAGTCCACTTCCATGGCGGAAGGTCCAGACACATCCTTTGCCGGAGAGCTTGTAGGAGCAGATGTAGGCTGGACGCTAGGAGTGACGGGGGCGATGGCGGGAGATGCATGGTGGGAAACATCACTATGCAGCATATCTTTAATGTTTCTAGAAGCCCCCAAAGTCTTGGAGGTCTTCTTCAAACTGATACTGGCCTTCTTCCTGAAACGTGCAAAAAGTATAAGTATAGGAATAAGACAAGCAATGGACAATGTCGGAGAGAAAGAGGCTTACACAACAGGGGGTTCTTTGGTAAAAGGAATCCCGATAACTCTTCTTTTCTCCGCCTCCAGGGCGACAGTGGACTTCTTGGAGGCTCCACCCTCCGTCTTGTTCTTCTTGCCTCCGTTGGCAGCGTTAGAGGTGGAGCTCTTCCGCTTTTGCGCCAACGGGACATCATCGTCAGACACAACGATAACTTCCTTCATCTTGGGGTCGTAGATTTGGACAACCATGCTATCCTCCTCTAGACTGCCGAGTTGTTAAGTGAAATCCCAAAGTGTTAGATGAGATGATAAGGGTTAGACAGAAGAACTGGAGTATATATCATACACGGAAAATAAACAGGTACCTCTGGGCACTTGCCCTCCTCGAACATGTCGTAGGTGATGGTGACGCCGCGCTTCCTGTACTTCACCTTGACGATGTCCTTGAGGCAGAGCTTGACGGAGTCACTCGAGAAGTTGTCCTCGGAGATGCGGAGGCTATCCTTCCTCTCCTTAGAGTACTCGTGCATCAGCTTGGAGCGGTGCTGTAGAGGCTGGATCCGCCTAACAAACCAACACATGGCTAGGTCCAATCCGGTTAGACCCGTCTCCACGAACCACTCTATCCGCCTTATGGCACGGGAGGCGTCTTTGTCGGAGGGAAGGGTGGCCTGGGATCTCCATGTCAGGGCTTCAGCAGTGGCTCCATCGACAAAGTCCGGATATGTTGCTTCTCGGCCATCCAGAGGGATATCTGGGCCGTAGAAGTACGTCTGTTGCCAGTTCTTGCAGGACTCATGGCCGACGATGTTGGGGAACCGCTGGCCAGGCCGGATCTTAAAATTAATCATCCCACAGTTCCTGAGCTCATCCTTGCCGGCTCCGGCTTCCCTCTTGACGGTGAAGAAGTAAATAAAGAGACCTAACCTAGGCCTAATCCCTAGGTAACCCTCACAAAGCGCCGCATAGTTGCTAAGCGCGAGGATGCTATTGGGGGAAATATTCTGAGGTTGAACCTGGTAATGGTTGAGGACAACTAGGAAGAAATTGGAGATGGGCAAGGAAACGCCGTGTACCAATTGTGCCTTGAGGTACACCTTCTCTCCGGCTTGGGGAGAAAGGGTGACCTTGCCGGCCGGCGCCGCCCGCCAGACGAGCCTCTTCGTCGCAGGGAGGTAACCCTCGACGAGCAGCTCCTTGATGTCGTTGTCCGTGATGTACGAGCCACGCCAGTCCCCCTTGTGGGAATCGTTATGTTCTTCCAGCAGCTCTAGTGCCGTTGTATTATGGTCTTCGCCGGTGGATTCAACCACCGCGGACTTGGGTAGCACCAGTCCCTCTAGGGGCACATGGCTGTGCTCGCCGGCTTCACTGCAACATCGCCTGACGCCTCCATGGAGGGAGTAGAGCTACTGCTCGCCATTGGAGAAGGAGAGTGGTGATTGGAAGGATTGGGAGGCTAGGGTTTTCTCGCGTACGCGTGGAGGGCTCGAGGAGGTGCTCGCTTGAGGAAGACGAAGACGCAGGAGGATAATGAGGTGAAAAGTAAAAATCCACCATAGTTGTAATTTATAATCCCTGGCGTCAAGATTCGTGCAAAGTGATCGAATGGTCAGCGCATGGACGACGTGTGCGGGCGCGTGTGCGGAAATTTCGCCACGTTCCCAACCGCCACCGCCAACAGTTCGTATCCTTCACGCGGGAAAAATGGACATGATTGTGTTCTCTGCATGTGTGAGTTACGAGGCGTCGCTAACCTATGTCTATGTTGTCCTAGCTGTCATTAGCAGGTGAACCATCACATCAGAATATTCTGGCATGGACGGATCCAGTCCGGCTATTGAGAAGAGTACGGTGGAAGATTCTGCGTTTCTCCGACTTGCAAGTTGACGGAGAATATTGCAGGGTTCTTGGGAGGACTACAAGATATTGCTTGATAATTTGCTGACATCCATCTAGACGGAGCATTCAACTTGAAGAGGCAAGACAGAGCAAGATATCGGAGTTCTCTAGGGGCTACTGTTGGGGATATGCTATATGGGTATCCTCACAGCATGTCTCCTATCCGGATAACCCGGGTGGCCCATAGTTGGTAGCATGTCCCATGGCCTGCTGGGCGGCCCAGTTAGATGGATCCAGAAGGGAGGCCCATGCCGGACAAAGGAAGGCTATGGAGGAGTCACCGACGTACCCGAAGCCTTGGAGTGCAAGACACGCCAGACTAGTTGTATGCAGTGTAGGACTCTGTAACCTGTCCAGCTAGGACTTTTTCCTGTAACCCTATGACCTGACGACTATATAAGTCGGGCCTATGGGAGCCTTTAGGCACAACTTTAGACATACAACTCGTACTCACGCACAGCGAACCAATCCCTATAACTCGGTGTATTGCCCTTATAGTGATTTATAGCAGGAGTAGGATTCCGCCACCATCGTGGGATCTAAACCTGGGTAAGTTGTGTAACCTCATATCCGTCAACCGTCCGTCTCCCCCCACGTCTCTAAACACGCACTCTGAGGACCCCTCCATGGCGTACTTGTTGGCAATACCACGACAGACTTCTTGAACATTATCGTGAACTCTTTCCCGACATGTCGACTATTTCATAGATGTGAAACATCCATGTCTATTTCTTTATAGATCCAAACACTACTGTAAGGTTTTACACCTTTCTAGAGGGTCTTTCAAGTTCAAAGCTTGATTTCTCGTGTATGGAACTATCACGGATTCTATGGCTTCAAGCCATTTGACGGAGTTAAGGCCCATCATTGCTTCTTTGCATATAGTCGGTTTATCATTTTCAAATAATGATCTAACTCTTAAATCTTGGTATTTGATTGTTTATCCGACCTACTTGGTTCAATAGGAACGAACTTAGACTTCCGTGACCACAACTTTTGAGGCACGTGAGCCATGAGCATTGTTCATGCCTCCAGAACAATTTTCGGTGCTGCGCAACTTTGCACATATAGCTAAGGTTCTTTTAACCTTATCAAAGTTCTATTGTCCTCCCACTTAACTTTTCACGAAATTTTTTCTTCTAAAAGAAACTTTGACGTTCTAAGTGATAAACACTTTCGTCTTCGGTGTTATGGAGGAATACTCAATGGTTATCTTGAAGTAACCTATAAAGATACGCTCATCCGACTTTGGTTGTAAACATTTACTTATGCATAGCATACCAATGTTTAAGAAAGGACAACTTGGGTTTTATCCCAGACCATAACTTTATATGGTGTCATTTCAACGGATCATGATGTAGCTCTTTTTAGTGTAAAAGCACTAGTCTCTAAAGCTTTAATCTTTTAAATATAATGGCAGTTTTATAAATTACACATTTGATCTTACCATGTTAAACAAGGTTTCATTACATGTCTCGAACACTCCATACTCATATGGTGTTTCGGGAAACGCAAATCCATGGAACGATTCCTCAAATCTTAGCTGTTATGCTAAACTTGTAAATCAAATATCTTTCTTTATGATCCTATCATAATTTATTTATTTTCTTCTTACATTGATTTTGCACTTCATCTTGAAAGTCCTCGAACTTTTCAAATGTTTTACACTTCATCCTCATTAAGTAAATATTCATATATTTCACTCAAATTTTTGGAGAAAGCATATGAAGTTGAAATCCATCGCTCTAGACTACACATAATGGGCTTCATACATCTATATGTAGAATTTCCAATAAGCTAGTCACTCATTCACTTTTGGCCTATGAACGGAGTTTTAATTATCTCTAGGAAAGTTTCACAAGCGTCATTTGATCAGAAAACAAAAGACTCCAAAATTCCATCCACATGGAGTTTCTTCATGTTTTCTTTCCACTATAATTTAAACGGCGATGCCACTTCCTAAGTAATCTTTCAATCATTTGTCTTTCGATATTTTTAGCATTAGTTTTATGGATGTGATTTCTCCAACTAGACTTGTATATCATCCATCTTTTATGGAACACGTAAATTATTTGAACAACCTTTTGTTCTCATAATACCCGATAAAAACAAATCTTAAAGTTAAGCTTTGATGTTAACGAGAAACACATCAACACTTTATTTGTTCTCGATGAACATCATCACATATTCTCTTGCTAGTTACTTAGGCCATTATAGTTCATGAATTGCGTTGTTTCGTATGACGATTCACACCAACAAATTGAGTATCCAGTACTTAAGAACCACATTGTTTAACAAGCAAAGAATATAACCATAGCGTGTATATCATCTATATACCTAAGCTGAACAATTCTAGTATTTTCTTTTCTGCCATATATTTTTTAGATTTCTCTTTCAACATTTCTTTATCCTTTCAAAATAATCTATCAATATCAACAGTGGCGCCATACTCATGGCACATAGTCTAAAACGCGTATAGTTAAATACCGGTGTTTTTGGACTTGCACTTTGAAGTAGATCACCATCATCAAATGATTGGTGTTCTTTCAAATTCCATTCTTTAGTAATCTTTTAGTGTAGTAAATATTTTACCTACATCAATTATTCATCCTTATCATGGAACTATTCATGATCAAGCTACTTTAGCTTATAACAATGAATCGCGGGTATAATGTTGCTCTTCAATGACTTTTGGAGGATTAGGACAACTAGTGTCTCCAACCTTTTATAAATTCTCATCAAATATGAGAACATAAATCTTGCCATATTATACTCCATCATGTTGCAACCAAAACTTTATTTAAGATATCGCAATATCTTCCACACATGATGGTTTCTGAAAAACTCTTTCAGCTTCTAGATTACCTTGATATTAAAACAATCTTTTAAATATCAAGAATCATGGAGACAAAACATGATACTTATATAATAACACTGGAATTGTTACTCTTGATTTAATACCAATTATTAAACTTCACGGAGTAACCGAAACTTACTAAAAGTTTGCAATAGGACTTTTAAACTTTAGATTAACACTTCAAAACAATACGATACCAGTTCGTAAAGTAATTAACCAGAATTCTATAGTTATTTTTATCTCAATTATAACTAAGCGTAAGGTGGTAAACGAATGCCAATGACTACAACAACTATGCAAATTCACTTTGATTTAATTTATGATAAATAGTGTTCCACTTTTAATCATATTGCTATTGAACTCCCACTCAAAAAATATCCCGCATATTGTTTTAGTGATCACACGAACCAAATCTACTACACCAAGTCCGATCATTACGTGACATGATGTAGTTTCAAAGGCGAATAATCATCATTTTCATCATATCAGCTATATGGCTCATGCTTTACCTTTTGGTATTCCGTGTTTCGAGACCATGTCTGTACATGCTAGGCTCGTCAAGATTAATCTTAGTTTCCGCATGAGCAAATCTGGCTTGCTCCCGTTGTATACACACGCAGAATCTAATACACCCGATCATCACGAGGTGCTTCAAAACAATGAGTCTTAGGAACGGTGCTAACTAAGGACAAACACTTTACTACTTGATATTTTGTGAGAGGTATCATCTTATAATGCTACCATCGCGATCTAAGTAATACAAGAAGCATAAAAAGGATTTAATATCACATGCAATTCATAATATGTGATATGATATGGCCTTTCTTCTTGTGCTTCCGATCTCCATCTTTAAGTACGAACATGATCTCCATCATCACTAGCGTGGCGTCAAGATCAATGGAACCACTCTGTGGTTGTCGTCCACCAACATCAACTATTACAACTAATTTGAATAATAGACACGCAGGTCTTAACGAAATTAAAAGACAACCATAAGGCTCTTGCCGGTTGCCGACTTACAATAAGTATCATTGCATATATAATATATAATCACAATCATGACCATATCACATCACAACACAACCCTGCAAAACAAAGTTAGACGCCTCTAAATTTCTTTGCATGTTTTACGTGGTTTGGGGCTTTCCAATAAGTATCGTTCTAACTTACGAACAAGAACCACAACGTTCATGCAAGAACTATCAAGTGCCCGTTGTAAATTGAATATACACTGTGATGGGAGATACAAACACCCGCAAAGCCACTTATGAAATACAAGTTGCATGTCGAGCGTGGAGCAATTCTCATGAACGATGCCATGTAAGGTTAGCCCGGGCCGCTTCATCCCACCATCCCGCAAGATGCAAAGTACACAAGAAGCAATTGATAATAAAAGCACCACCGTCCACAATGAACATTGTGTTCTACTCGTGCAATAGATCTACATATAGACACGGCTCTGATGCCATTGTAGGGGTTCGTAGCATGGAAAACAAAAAATTCTATCACATGAACACACACAAGCCAAGATCTATCTACTATATTGTAGCAACGAGTCGATAGAGCACTAACCCTCAAAGATCTAAAGCGGTTAACGAGATCGGATTCTCGTGGGTGATGTAGTCGTTCACTTGCCGTTCTCAAGATCGCGTAGACAATCCTTCCGGCGCCGCGTTCCAGCAGCGCTCCCACAGTCGGTCACACATACGGTACTCGATGAAGACCTTCCTCTCCCTTTTTCTAGCAGGTAGCGAAGGTTGTAGCTCTCTCCTCGTGATTCCGACAACACGACGGCGTGGTGTCGGAAGTAGAGGGGAGATCCCGGAGGGCTTCGCCTAAGCCGGTGCGAGTATGGTGGAGTAAAGGGAGCCCCAGCAATCTAAGCTTTAGAGGGCCAAGGTTTAGAGGTGGCTAGAAACTAGGGTTTAGCTAGTCGATAGCTATTTAGAGGAGGGTCTAGAGGCAGCAACTTGGGGGAGCCAAGGCCGGCGGCTAGGGTTTGTGGGGTGGTGGCTTGGGGCGCCCACCCCCTTCTTTTATATATGGGGAGAGACGGTTGGGGAAGGAGAATCCTTCCCCAACTCCACCTCATGGGACAGCGGCAACGGAGAGGGAGGAATCCTCCCTTAGGTAGAATTCTTTCCCTCCCTCCACTAGGCAATGTTGGGATTTAACTTTTCAAATTGGCGTTAGACTTTTCAAGCTAGAGTTTGATTTCTCTCTTCCCATTGCCCAGCCAAGTGACCTAGGACATGATGCAATCATTCCACTTTGTCATGACACATCCATGTACCCTTCCCACTCCGGATCGATGGACCTTCTAGACCGTTCTAGAACATTCCGGTGAAAACACCGAAACCATTCCCAAACTCCGGAATTGGACTTTTCTTATATGAATATTATTCTCTAGACCATTCCGGATCCCATCCGAGACTCTGAACAACATTCAATATCTTTACTCGCATTCCATATCTACTAAACAACATTGAATCCTTAAGTGTGTCTCCCTACGGTTCGTGAATTATGCAGACATGATTGAGACTCTTCTTCGATCAATAACCAATAAAGGAATCTGGAAATTCATATGGCTCCCACATATTTCTACGATTACTTCATGATCGAATAAACCATTTACATATGATACCAATTCCCCTTTGTCTCGCGATACTTTACTTATCTGAGGTTTGATCGTCGGTATCTCTGCATACATAGTTCAACCTTGTTATTGATAAGTACTCTTTACTCGTTCCTGTGATATGTGATCCCTTGTGAGCCAGTTACATGCTTGCAAGCCAATTGGATGACATTCCACTGATGCGCCCAAAGTATATCTATCAGTCATATGGATGGACGAATCCCACTCTTGATCCATGTGCTTCAACACATACTTTTCAAACACTCAATGTCACCTTTATAACCACCCAGTTATGAAGTGGTGTTTGATGTCATCAAAATATCCATCCGGTGATGGCGATTAACATGATCTCATGGTCGTAGGATTTAGGTTTCTATGTATTTAAAAGCTTATAGCAAGTGAACTATTTGAATGACTTGATCTTATGCTACGCTTAACTATAGGAGTATGTCCATCATATCATTCTCCTAATGATATGACCTTGTTGTTAATAGTATCTTAATGTTCATGATCAGAAAACCATGATCATATATTAACCAACAAACTAGTTTAACAAGAGGCTTTACTAGGAACTCTTATATATTTATAAATCACACAAGTATTAATGTTTTCGGTTAATACAATTATAGCATGAGATGTAAAAATTTATCATAAACATAAAGATATGATAATAATTATTTTATTATTGCTTTTTGTACATATCTCCAACACCGGACCCACGCACCGTATCACCAGCACTTTGCTCCATCACCTCTCGGCCGACCTGCACCACCCGTGAGGACTTGTTTACTTCTCTCATATTTTTATCCCCAAGAGGTTTGGGGATGCGAGAGGATTTGGTGTTCACCCAAATTTCTCCAATACCCTTAAATACTCCACCAAAAAATACACTAATATAGTGAAGAGTTTTTAATATAAGAAAAAAAGGATTTGTCAGGATATCTCAGGATTATCCTGTCCAAATCTAGCGTGATATACGGACCGCAGGGATTTTGTGTGATTTAGGATAATCTCCTCTATTCATCGTACATATATTAGCGAATACGAGAGAAAGTAAACCAAGGCCTCAACGGGGAAGCAGTCTCTACTGGCGTGTTTGGTTGGCTGATCTTCGTTTTCTCGCACCGGGTCGTAAGAAATAAGCTTGTTTGTTTTCTTGGGTCACACAGTTTTTTTATACCACGCGAGATTTAAAGAAACCCAAAACTTTGCCCGCCGAAAACACTCAAATCGAGCGGTTATGTAGAGCAATTTGGCTTGTTGTGTGCATGATACGTCCGCTTCTTCGTTTAACATGTTTAACTTATTCCCCTCTGATTTGCATAACCATACACCAATTTAAAATAAGTTGTACATGGAAAAGATGCAAATCGATGTTGCAAATACATTCGCATAATCGGTTCCTAGTTTCGTTGACTTCTTAGTGTCTATTTTATGTTCATGTTTATACGTTTTATAAATGAATTTTGTCAAATTCTTTGTACACACACAATCGTTAAAATTTTCTTCGAGGTGTAGTTTCGCCTCACCATTTCACAACTTTCTTGTTGTAAGTTTTTCGCTTTAACATTCATAAACGAGTAGATCTAAGCTGTTCTAATATACATACATTTATTTAGATCTACTCGTATAGCAATGTCAAAATAGAAAACTTACAACACTAAAATGTGTGAAATGATGAACTCAACCTTCCCCTCAAATGAAATTTCAAATGGTCAACTGCGTGACGAATTTAGAAAAAATCATTCAAATAAGCTCTAAAAAGGAATACGACGTAGAGTTTCAAACACTCAATGAAATTACAAATTGTTTGCGAAAATGGATTCATAACATGGAGAGACATCTTTTTCATATACAACTTATCTTAAACGAAGGCATAGTTAAATAGATTAGAAAAGATTAAGATCAAATATGTTAGTTAAATGCATAACACTCCATTATTTTGTGCTACACCTGGGGAATCAAACGACAATACTTTTTTAGGCAAAACAAGAATACAGGCTACCAATCAAATAATCAAAATTTAACCCAACTAAAATATCTGCCCATACAGCATCCATCGGGTTAAAAGATAAAAACAGAAAAAAAAAAAGCCCAGACAACCAAACACGTTCTACACCGTGGACCTTGTATTCCTCCCCGGTGGATATATTCCGTCGAACGGAAACAAGGCAAGCGAGGCCTGAACCAGTCAAATCCGCGAGTTGTCTAGTCATTTGAATTGCTCCAGAGCGTGACATCCCCCTTGACATCAGTGCGTGCATCATCGTCTGATTACAGCACACAAAAAATGCAAACAGCTGACGCTGACACAGATCTCTCGTCCAAGCTATTACGTACTGTATTATTAATGGGCACCGACGAAAGCGTACAAGATCTGCTGCGCGTTAGGTCGATCGACAGGTATAGATCGAGTAGAGCAACATGACAGATTAATTTAGCTTAATGAGATGACGACTACGACGACGATGATGATCTAGACACATGCATGTACCAAGGAAAAAATGAAATTAAAGATGCTTGTGATACTTATTAGGCACTGGATGACATGGCAGTGGATGGATTATACTCCCTCCGTCCGCAAACTTCTAGCTTTGTCTTAAGTCAAATTTTACTACGTTTGACTAACTTTTTAGAACAACGTATCAATATTTATGACACTAAATTGATACTATTAGATTTATTTTTAAATCTAATTTCATAATATGTCAATTTGATATAATATTTTTTTTATATTTCTCTATAAAGTTGGTCAAATTTGGTTAGCTTTGACTTAGGCAAAAGCTAGATGTACACTTATTTGCGGACGGAGGGAGTAATAATCGCCGTGCCTATCCAGTGAACCTTTGCTCGTCACGGTTGGGTAACTAACTTACTGTCCCTTCAGCATATAAGTATGTGTGACTTTAAACAGAGCTCGTTCAGCATTTGTGACGGTTGGAGTAATAATGGTACTGATGGATGAGGCGATGCATGCACATTGCCTCGAAACCGAACAAAGCATATGTTGGCTATGCCCATGAAAGATCTACCACAGTGAAAATAATTACTCTCCTCGATTCATATTAATATAGTCTCAATTTTTTCTACCAGTAGATTCTTATGTATCTAGTAATAGTTAACTAATTAGACTAGATGCATTTATATCGACAAATGTGTGGCTATTAATATGGATCGGAGAAAATACGTATAACATATGACTTTCATATCAAATAGAAATTTGAAAAGTCAAAGCGAAAAAAATTGCTCCCTCCCGCCCATCACATATGCGAGTGTGCCGTCTTGTTGATCTATCCTCTCAAAATAGATGACTATTTACTCCCTCCATTTTAAAAATAAGGCGTTATCGTTTTGCGTGTTTTTATCAAGAATTATTCTAAATATATAAACAATGTTACTACAAAATTAGCATTGTTAGAAAATGTTTTTCAATACGAACATAAAGGTATTAATTATACATAATATAATCAAAATAATGTTGCTCAATTGTTTTGGTCAAACTTTATTTTGAAATGCGCATGCTCTTATTTCTTGGGATGGATGTAGCTGTTGAGAAATAGAGCAATTTACCAAGCGAATTACCCATAGTAAACGCTAGATAAAACATGATTAGAATAATAGAGAAAATACTAATCATGTGAAATAGCGAAAACATATTAAGACAGATAACCGAATAGACTGCAAGATGTAGATCTTGAGATGCGATCAGAACAAGATTGAGAAAGAAAACATACACGACAGCAGCAGTAGAGGAATCGCCGGCGTTTGGGTTGGCACCGTCGTTAGCCATGTCGTCGAGGAAGAGGGTGTTGATATCGGAGAAAAACTCCTCGTCGGGGAAGACGTCGTCGCAGTCGCTATCCGTGAGGGAGTCCGTGACGAAGCCAGTAATCGCGCCAATAGCGCTTCCCAAAAACCTTATCGCCCTTCTCCCGTACAGGACTCGAAGCAGCGGGGTCTCGGAGGCCTATTGTCCCAGCTCGTGATGCACGCCGCAAGACGGGATGGGAAAGACTGGGTAGCACAGTTCTCTGGAACTGGAGGCGCAAAAAATATGTGACAGTGTGTCTGAGAGGAGATGCGACCTTTCTCTTATATAGACACAGAGGGGAAGGTAGACAGGCTGCACAGGAGATGAAACGAATGGACAGAAGTTGAATCGAACAGGTGGCAGCCCACCAGACAGCCTCCACTCGGTTCGTATTTATTTAGCTCGTATTAAAAGTCCACTCGAGCAAAATGTTTCATCTTCTGTACAAATATTCATATACCATTCATGCATGGCAAAATAAAGCTCGGTTTGACGAGATTCCTGCAACCTGCGGTGTGCGCGCGCGTCGTGACGTGATGTGACGAGGCGAGGCATGGCGTGGCGTGGTGTGGCGAGGCGAGCGAGGAGGAGGAGGAACGCGCGTGTATATGTCTTCTCTTCTCAAGCTCGTACAAGTGGTGGAAGAGCTCTCTTTATAAGATGGTCCAACTTCCACTCAACTAGCAATGTGGGACTAAACATTTGTCCCAGCTCTTGCCTTGCATGAATGGGCCTCTAGGATTTCAGGAATTTATTGGCATATAATAAATGGGCTGGGCCTATTTAGGCAAAAATTTCAACAATCCCCCACCAGATCCCAGAGGCACATGAAGTTTGCCTTTGGTTCCAAAACATTGTTTATATACCGGTACTATAGTGGAGACTGTTAAGTTGAACTTCTACCTAGAGCTTTATGTTATACTAGGCTGCAACTTGTACAGTGGACAATACCTTGAACTGCAAGTTTGCTAAGAACCTAGCTTCACAAAAAGTCTTGACCGATACTAGGCTACCGTGGGACTTCCCTGCGGATGGAGCTTATGCGTCATACTTCATGACCTTTTATGAGTTTATTAGAGAACACTCTACTCTCATAGACTACAACGTTTAAACAGTCAGACTCATATAGGTGTGTTCTTCAAAAGATGTTCTGCAGGACAACATCTTTGCTTAGGATAATCCACTTAGAACACATTAAGATAATAAATCAACCTGCCGTGCATAATAGAAAAGTATTGCATCTTTATGGAGTGGTATTCATTAAAGTAGGGATACTTTCCTCTCAGCTAACCAACAGCTTGTCTTCCAATTCTAATTCACGGGATCCCCGATCACATAAAGTGGTTTACCACTGTGGAGAGCTCAAATTGTGGGTATCATACCCATCTCCTTCGATGCATTTTCTATCACGTTGCGTGATAGACCCTTTGTGAAGGGATCTGCCAAGTTTTTAGATGTTTGGATATAATCCAATGCAATAACTCCGGAGTTTCTCATTTTCCTGATAGATTTCAGTCTCCTCTTCACAAGTCTTGATGACTTCATATTATCCTTAGAACTATTTACCTTGAAAATCACAGTTTGATTATCGCAGTTCATAAGGATTGCGGGTATTGGTTTTTCAACCACAGGTAAGTTCATCAAGAGTCCATGAATCCACTCTGCTTCAACAGTAGCTATGTCTAATGCTGTGAGTTCTGCTTCCATAGTTGACCTCGTTAAGATGGTATGCTTGCAAGACTTCCAAGAAACAGCGCCACCAGCAAGTGTAAATACATATCCACTCGTGGCCTTTATCTCGTCAGCATCAGATATCCAGTTTGAATCACTATAACCCTCTAGTACCCTCGGATACCCGGTATAGTGAATGCCATAGCTCGCAGTACCTTTTAGATAGCGCATAACTCTCTCAAGAGCATGCCAGTGATCATCTCCTGGATTTTAAACAAACCGAATGAGTTTGCTTACAGCAAAGGCGATGTCAGGCCTCGTGGCACTAGCTAAATACATAAGCGAGCCAATAATTTGAGAGTATCTCAGTTGGTCTCTAGCATTTCCTCGATTCTTTCGAAGCAACACACTAGGATCATATGGTGTAGGAGAAAACTTGAAGTCCCTATACCCGAAACGACTCAAGACCTTTTCCACATAGTGGGACTGAAGCAAAGTAATCCCACCGCCATCATCTCTCAATAGCTTGATGTTCAGGATGACATCAGCTACTCCCAGATCCTTCATCTCAAAGGAACGAGATAAGAAATCTTTTAACTCCTTAATTGCATTAAGGTTGGTTCCAAAAATCACTATGTCATCAACATACAAAAAAGGATGACTCCCTCACCCCCACCATGGCGATGGTACACACATTTATCAGCTTCATTTACAACAAAGCCTGCAGCAGTTAAAGTTCTTTCAAACTTCTCATGCCACTGCTTAGGGGCTTGTTTTAGGCCATATAAAGATTTCAACAACTTGCACACTTTTCCTTCTTGACCATTTATCACAAAGCCATCTGGCTGATCCATGTAAATTTCCTCATCCAACTCTCCATTAAGGAAAGTTGTCTTAACGTACATTTGATGAACGAGAAGACCATGAGAGGCAGCCAATGAGAGTAATACTCGAATTGTGGTTAATCTGGCAACATGTGAGTAAGTGTCAAAGAATTCTTCACCTTCTTTTTGAGTATATCCCTTAGCCACAAGCCGTGCCTTGTACTTAAACACCCACTTGCATCCTACAGGTTTACACCCATAAGGGCGATCAGTGATCTCCCATGTTCCATTAGCTAAGATGGAATTCATCTCACTATGGACAGCTTCCTTCCAGTAGTCAGCATCAGGAGATGCATATGCTTCTGAAATGGACGTGGGAGTGTCATCCACAAGGTACACAATGAAATCATCACCAAAAGAATTTGCAGTCCTTTGTCTCTTGCTCCTTTTAGGAATTTCATTATCATCCTCCTTAGGACTTTTAGAGTGTTCAATTGGAATGGTAGGTTCACAAAATGTAGCAAATTCCTGATTACATGAACTAGGTATCTCCGGATTTGATGAGTTAGGTTTATCCTTCATAGAAAAGGTATCCTCAAAGAAAGTCGCATCAGTCGACTCCATGATTGTACCGACATGAATGTCAGGTACTTCGGATTTTACTATCAATAATCTATAACCAATGCTATGAAAAGCATAACCTAGAAAAACACAATCAATGGTTTTTGGTCCAAGCTTGCGCTTCTTGGGGATTGGTACATTAACCTTTGCCCAACAATCCCAAGTACGTAAGTAAGAGAGTTGTAATATTTTCTTCTCCCATTCTTCGAATGGTGCAATTTCTTTGTTCTTTGCGGGAACTCGGTTTAGGACATGACACGCACTCAATATTGCCTCCCCCCGCCGTTCCTTGGAGAGACCCGATGTGTCTAACATGGCGTTAACCAAATCTGTTAGAGTACGGTTCTTTCTTTCGGCTACTCCACTTGACTAGGGTGAGTAGGGAGACGTCCTCTCATGAATTATGCCATGTTCCGCACAAAATAAATCAAACTCGTTGGAAAAATACTCTCCACCACGATCAGACCTAAGCCTCTTAATCTTTCGATCAAGTTGATTTTCTGCCCAACTTCATAGATTTTGAAGAAACTCAAAGCCTCATCTTTTGATTTCAGAAGATACACATGACAATATCTCATAGAGTCATCGATCAAAGTCATGAAATATTTCTTTCCACCTTTTATAAACACACCATTCATCTTACAAAGATCAGAATGTATGAGCTCTAGTGGTGTTAAGTTTCTCACTTCTGCATTCGTATGTGACTTGTGAGGTAGTTTAGCTTGCACGCAGACTTGGCATTTAGATCCCTTAACAGTTGTGAAATCAGGGATTAAATTTATTTTGGCTAGCCGCGTCATACAACCAAAATTAATATGACAAAGACGAGAGTGCCAGACATTTGATTCAAAATTTGTGTAAATATGATTAACAACTTTATTACAAATGTCTAATAGAGATAAGCGGAACAAGCCTCCACACTCATAGCATTTACCAACAAAGGTTCCATACTTCGAAATTACAAATTTATTGGACTCAAATACAATCTTATAGCCATCTCGACATAGAAGAGATCCGCTAACAAGATATTTATTTATTGAGGGAACATGATGCACGTTCTTCAGGCGCACGGTCTTTCCCGAAGTGAACTTCAGATCGACCATACCAACACCATGAACAGAAGCATGCGAGCCGTTCCCTATTAGCACGGTTTGAGTCCCTCTGACCTGATATGAAGAAAACATGGAAATATCAGAACAGACATGCACATTAACGCCCGTGTCAATCCACCAATCATGAGAATGACATAATGAGAGAAAAGTAGGTAATATACCATACCCAACATCTTTCATCTCAGCGTCGCCCATGACAACATTAGTAATCTTGCTGACCTTCCCATGATGGCAGTTGTCAAAGCGGTTGGGACAAGCAGGAGCCCAATGATCAGGATCGCCGCACGCATGACAAGCACCTTTCTTCTTATCAGTCTTCTTGTTGAAGCTGGTAGACTGTGAGGCCTTGTTCTTTCCATCAAACTTTCCTTTGCCGTCAAACTTTCCTTTGTTCTTGAACTTGTGAGGCTGAAAGTTCCTTTTCTGTACCAGATTGGCATTAGAACCTCCCTCGATACCTCGATCACGTGTGTCTTTTGCTCTCGCCTTCTATTCCATATCAAGAGTCCCAATGAGATCCGTCACGGAGAACTCTTGTTCTTGTGCTTCAGAGAAGTAGCAAAATTCCTCCATGACTAGGAAAGTTTGGCAATAATGCCTCCGGCAACAAACTTGTCCGGTAACACACAAGTGAGGTGCTCAAGCTCCTTGGCAAGTGACTATATCTCATGAGCCTGCTCCACAATGGGGCGGTCCTCAACCATCTTATAGTCATAGAATTGTTCCATGACATACATTTCACTGCCAGCATCGGAGACTCCAAATTTTCTCTCGATCGCATCCCACATATCCTTGCCATTGCTAAATGACAGATATGAATCAAAAATATTGTCGCCAAGAATGCTGATCAAGGCAGCCTTGAAAGTGGTATCAAGTTTTTGGAACGCCTCTTCCTGAGTGGGATTAAGTTCTCCCTTAGGTGCGCCATAGATGGCGTTATAGCAGCTCATGGTCTGAAACCAGAGCACTGCTCTCGCACGCCATCATTTGTAATTGACACCTTCGAACACAGGTGGCTTCATAGAAGCAACAAAACCACTTGGGGTAAATTGCCTAAAATAAGGTTTTTGGATTGTTTAGAAATAGAGCAATTTACCAAGAGAATTACCCATAGTAAACGCTAGATAAAACATGATTAGAATAATAGAGAAAATACTAATCATGTGAAATAGCGAAAACATATTAAGACAGATAACCAAACAGACTGCAAGACGTAGATCTTGAGATGCAATCAGAACAAGATTGAGAAAGAAAACATACATGGCAGCAGCAGAGAAACCGTCTGCGTTTGGGTTGGCACCATCGTTAGCCATGTCGTCGAGGAAGAGGGTGCTGATGTCGGGGAAGAAGTCCTTGTCGGGGAAGATGTCGCCGCAGTCGCTATCCATGAGGGAGTCCATGACGAAGCCAGTAGTCGCGCCGATAGCGCTCCCCAAAAACCTTATCTCCCTTCTCCCGTACAGGACTCGAAGCAACGGGGTCTCGGAGGCCTACTGTCTCGGCTCGTGGTGCACGCCACAAGACGGGATGGGAAATACTGGGTAGCACAGTGCTCTGGAACTGGAGGCGCAAAGGATGTATGGCAGTGTGTCTGAGAGGAGGCGCGACCTCTCTCTTATATAGGCACAGAGGGGAAGACAAACATGCTGCATAGGAGATGAAACGAACGGACAGAAGTTGAAGCGAACAGGTGGCAGCCCACCGGACAGCCTCCACTCGATTCGTATTTATTTAGCTCGTATTAAAAGTCCACTCGAGCAAAACGTTTCAGCTTCTGTACAACTATTCATATACCATTCATGTGTGGCAAAATAAAGCTCGACTCGACGAGATTCCTGCAACCTGCGGCGTGCCCGCGCGCGTCGTGACGTGATGTGACGAGGCAAGGTGTGGAGTGGCGTGGCGTGGCGAGGCGAGCGAGGAGGAAGAGGAGGAGCGCGCGTGTATATGTCTTCTCTTCTCAAGCTCGTACAAGTGGTGGAAGAGCTCTCCTTATAAGATGGTCCAACTTCCACTCAACTAGCAATGTGGGACTAAACATTTGTCCCAGCTCTTGCCATGCATGAATGGGCCTCTAGGATTTCAGGAATTTATTGACATATAATAAATGAGCTGGGCCTATTTAGGCAAAAATTTCAACAATCCCCCACCAGATCCCAGAGGCACATGAAGTTTGCCTTTGGTTCCAAAACATTGTTTATATACCGGTACTATAGTGGATACTTTTAAGTTGAACTTCCACCTAGAGCTTTATGTTATACTAGGCTGCAACTTGTACAGTGGACTATGCCTTGAACTGCAAGTTTGCTAAGAACCTAGCTTCACAAAAAGTTTTGACCGATACTAGGCCACCGTGGGACTTCCCCGCGGGTGGAGCTTATGCGTCATACTCCATGACCTTTCATGAGTTTATTAGAGAACACCCTACTCTCATAGACTGCAACGTTTAAACAGTCAGACTAATATAGGTGTGTTCTTTAAAAGATATTCTGTAGGACAACATCTTTGCTTAGGATAAGCCACTTAGAACATGTTAAGATAATAAATCAACCTATCGTGCAGAATAGGAAAGTGTTGCATCTTTATGGAGTGGTATTCATTAAAGTAGGGATACTTTCCTCTCAGCTAACCAACAGCTTGTCTCTCAATTCTAATTCACGGGATCTCCGATCACATAGAGTGCTTTACCACTGTGGAGGGGTCAAATTTTGGGTCTCATACCCATCTCCTTCGATGCATTTTCTGTCACATTGCATGATAAACCCTTTGTGAAGGGATCTGCCAAGTTTTTAGATGTTTGGATATAATTCAATGCAATAACTCCGGAGTTTCTCATTTTCCTGACAGATTTCAGTCCCCTCTTCACATGTCTTGATGACTTCATATTATCCTTAGAACTATTTACCTTGAAAATCACAGTTTGATTATCGCAGTTCATAAGGATTGCGGGTATTGGTTTTTCAACCATAGGTAAGTTCATCAAGAGTTCATGAAGCCACTCTGCTTCAACAGTAGCTGTGTCTAATGTTGTGAGTTCTGCTTCCATAGTTGACCTCGTTAAGATGGTCTACTTGCAAGACTTCCAAGAAACAGCGCCAACATTAAGTGTGAATACATATCCACTCGTGGACTTTATCTCGTCAGCATCAGATATCCAATTTGAATCACTATAACCCTCTAGTACCCTCGGATACCGGGTATAGTGAATGCCATAGCTCGCAGTGCCTTTTAGATAGCGCATAACTCTCTCAAGAGCATTGCAGTGATCATCTCCTGGATTTGAAACAAATCGACTGAGTTTGCTTACAGCAAAGGCGATGTCAGGCCTCGTGGCACTAGCTAAATACATAAGCGAGCCAATAATTTGAGAGTATCTCAGTTGGTCTCTAGCATTTCCTCGATTCTTTCGAAGCAACACACTAGAATCATATGGTGTAGGAGAAAACTTGAAGTCGCTATACGCGGAACGACTCAAGACCTTTTCCATATAGTGGGACTGAAGCAAAGTAATCCCACCATCATGATCTCTCAATAGCTTGATGTTCGGGATGACATCAGCTACTCCCAGATCCTTCATCTCAAAGGAACGAGATAAGAAATCTTTGACCTCCTTAATTGCATTAAGGTTGGTTCCGAAAATCAGTATGTCATCAACATACACACAAAGGATGACTCCCTCACCCCCACCATGGCAATGGTACACACATTTATCAGCTTCATTTACAACAAAGCCTGCAATAGTTAAAGTTCTTTCAAACTTATCATGCCACTGCTTAGGGGATTGTTTTAGGCCATAAAAATATTTCAACAATTTGCACACCTTTCCTTCTTGACCATTTATCACAAAGCCATCTGGCTGATCCATGTAAATTTCCTCATCCAACTCTCCATTAAGGAATGGTGTCTTAACGTCCATTTGATGAACGAGAAGACCAGGAGAGGAATCCAATGAGAGTAATACTCGAATGGTGGTCAATCTGGCAATAGGTGAGTAAGTGTCAAAGAAGTCTTCACCTTCTTTTTGAGTATATCCCTTGGCCACAAGCCGTGCCTTGTACTTCTCAATAGTACCAACAGATTTAAGCTTTTTTTTAAAGACCCACTTGCATCCTACTGGTTTACACCCATAAGGGCGATCGGTGATCTCCCATGTTCCATTAGCTAAGATGGAATTCATCTCACTATGGACAACTTCCTTCCAGTAGTCAGCATCAGGAGATGCATATGCTTCTGAAATGGACGTGGGAGTGTCATCCACAAGGTACACAATGAAATCATCATCAAAAGACTTTGCAGTCCTTTGTCTCTTGCTCCTTTTAGGAATTTCATTATCATCCTCCTTAGGACTTTCAGAGTGTTCAATTGGAATGGTAGGTTTAGAAAATGTAGCAAATTCCTGATTAGATGAACTAGGTATCTCCGGATTTGATGAGTTAGGTTTATCCTTCATAGGAAAGATATCCTCAAAGAAAGTCGCATCAGTCGACTCCATGATTGTACCGACATGAATGTCAGGTACTTCGGATTTTACTATCAAGAATCTATAACCAATGCTATGAAAAGCATAGCCCAGAAAAACACAATCAATGGTTTTTGGTCCAAGCTTGCGCTTCTTGGGGATTGGTACATTAACCTTTGCCAAACAACCCCAAGTACGTAAGTAAGAGAGTTTTAATCTTTTCTTCTCCCATTCTTCGAATGGAGTAATTTATTTCTTCTTTGCGGGAACTCAATTTAGGACATGACACGTAGTCAATATTGCCTCCCCACCATTCCTTGGAGAGACCAGATGTGTCTAACATGGCGTTAACCAAACCTGTTAGAGTACGATTCTTTCTTTCAGCTACTCCATTTGACTGGGGTGAGTAGGGAAACGTACTCTCATGAATTATGCATGTTCCGCACAAAAGAAATCAAGCTCGTTGAAAAAATACTCCCCACCATGATCAGACCTAAGCCTCGTAATCTTTCGATCAAATTGATTTTCTGCCTCAACTTTATAGATTTTGAAGAAATTTAAAGCCTCATCTTTTGATTTCAGAAGATACACATGACAATATCTCATAGAGTCATCGATCAAAGTCATGAAATTTTTCTTTCCACCTTTTGTAAACACACCATTCATCTTACAAAGATCAGAATGTATGAGCTCTAGTGGTGTTAAGTTTCTCACTTCTGCATTCGTATGTGACTTGCGAGGTTGTTTAGCTTGCACGCAGACTTGGCATTTAGATCCCTTAACAGTTGTGAAATCAGGGATTAAATTTATTTTGGCTAGCCGCGGCATACAACCAAAATTAATATGACAAAGATGAGAGTGCCAGCCATTTGATTCAAAATTCGTGTAAATATGATTAACAACTTTATTACAAATGTCTAATAGAGATAAGCGGAACAAGCCTCCGCACTTATAGCCTTTACCAACAAAAGTTCCATACTTCGAAATTAAAAATTTGTTAGACTCGAATACAATCTTGTAGCCATCTCGACATAGAAGAGATCCGCTAACAAGATTTTTATTTATTGAGGGAACATGATGCACGTTCTTCAGGAGCACGGTCTTTCCTGAAGTGAACTTCAGATCGACCGTACCAACACCATGAACAGAAGCATGCGAGCCGTTCCCCATTAGCACGGTTTGAGTCCCTCTGACCTGATATGAAGAAAACATGGAAATATCAGAACAGACATGCACATTAGCGCCCGTGTCAATCCACCAATCAGGAGAATGACATAATGAAAGAAAAGTAGGTAATATACCATACCCAACATCTTTCATCTCAATGTCGCCCATGACAACATTAGCAGTCTTGCTTCCCTTCCCATGCTGGCGCTTGTCAAAGTGGTTGGGACAAGCAGGAGCCCAATGATCAGGATCACCGCATACATGACAAGCATCTTTCTTCTTATCAGTCTTCTTCTTGAAGCTGGTAGACTGTGAGGCCTTGTTATTTCCATCGAACTTTCCTTTGCCGTCAAACTTCCATTTGTTCTTGAACTTTTGAGGCTGGAAGTCCTTTTCTGTACCAGATTGGCATTAGAACCTCCCTCTATACCTCGAGCACGTGTGTCTTTTGCTCTCGCCTTCTTTTCCACATCAAGAGTCCTAATGAGATCCGTCACGGAGAACTCTTGTCTCTTGTGCTTCAGAGAAGTAGCAAAATTCCCTCATGATTGGGAAAGTTTGGCAATAATGCCTCCGGCAACAAACTTGTCCGGTAACACACAAGTGAAATGTTAAAGATCCTTGGCAAGTGACTATATCTCATGAGCCTGCTCCATAATGGGGTGGTCCTCAACCATCTTATAGTCATAGAATTGTTCCATGACATACAGTTCACTGCCAGCATTGGAGACTCCAAATTTTCTCTCGAGTGCATCTCACATATCCTTGCCATTGCTAAATGACAGATATGAATCGACAATATTGTCGCCAAGAATGCTGATCAAGGCAGCCTTGAAAGTGGTATCAAGTTTTTGGAACGCCTCTTCCTGAGCGGGATTAAGTTCTCCCTCAGGTGCGCCATAGATGGCGTTATAGCAGCTCATGGTCTAAAACGAGAGCACTGCTCTCGCACACCATCGTTTGTAATTGACACCTTCGAACACAGGTGACTTCATAGAAGCAACAAAGCCACTTGGGGAAATTGCCTGAAATAAGGTTTTTGGAATGTTGATAAATAGAGCAATTTACCAAGCGAATTACCCATAGTAAACGCTAGATAAAACATGACTAGAATAATAGAGAAAATACTAATCATGTGAAATAGCGAAAACATATTAAGACAGATAACCAAACAGACTACAAGACATAGATCTTGAGATGCGATTAGAACAAGATTGAGAAAGAAAACATACACGGTAGCAGCAGAGGAACCGCCGGCGTTCGGGTTGGCACCGTCGTTAGCCATGTCACCGAGGAAGAGGGTGCTGATGTTGGGGAAGACGTCGTCGCAGTCGCTATCTGTGAGGGAGTCCGTGACGAAGCCAGTAGTCGCGCGAGCAGCTCCGGAGGCCCCCACCGAAACCCTAGAAACCCGGCTCCGATCTGCTCTCCCCGGCCGCCGCCTCCGCCGGCGCCAGCGGTGGCGGCCGCGCCCTGCTGTCGAAGGCGACGGGCAGGGTCGGCGCGCCCTGACGGGTTCCTCTCGCGCGGGGGGAGACGTCTCTGGGGCGGCGCGGGTGTTGTACGTGCGGCAGCGCAAGGAGTTGGAGGTTCTTGTCGGGGCATGGCCGATATGCGCAGAGGAGTGGTGGAGCTCGGCGGTGGTCGCAGTGGGGGAGGGCGCGTGGTGGCTCGTCGGCGCGGCCTAGGGCAAAGGCCGAAGGCGCTGGAGGCGGCGGCCCTGGAGGGCGACCAGGAAGGAGTTCCTGGCGCATCGGCCGACTGCAGAGTGCTGGAGCGGCGACGCCTCCCGGTGGCGCTGGCGACGGAGTTGGAGGCGGTGGCGCGGGCCTGATCTGGGCCCTTCCCGGGCCCGATTTGGGTTTCAGGGGCTGTGCTCACTGCGTGGTTGTCAGCCAGGAGTGGCATGACAGAGTAGTGTAGATGGCCTCATACGTGCAGTTGGTTGAGGCTGCGATCCTCGTTTGGGCTGGAGGAGGAAAATGGGCGAGTCTCCTTGGTTGTGCGAGGAGTTGGTGGGCCTCGATGCTATGGCTTCGACGACAAGGTGCTGCGGCGGCGGCGGTGTGGATGACAAGGTCGGCTGCCCCAATCCGGCAGATTGTTTGGACTGTGTGTGGCAATACACGGACAAAAGTCTAGCCCGTCTTCGGTCGGTGCCGGCGGCGACGGCGTCTGTGGACGTCGTTATCCTCCTTGGAGGCGTCGTTGAGGTGTGTTCACACTTCCTCAATCATTTCAGTTTGGTGAATGTCTCCAGGCAAAAGCCTAGGTTCGATAGAATCAGCGCATTGGCGGCGTCCTCGACGCCGTCCCTCTGTTGAGAGCATTGCGCTTGGAGGCATGTCTTGTGTTTCTTGTTGCGTCCCTCCGGTGCTCATCGTGGTCCAAAGTTGTTCTTCAAAGGCGCAATGTATGCCATTGCCGGTGACTCCAAGACAGCGCCTTTCCCCAGACCGATCTAGTCCCGCCATCTATCTGCCACCTCCTTTTTGGCTTCAAGGGTGGATGGTGCGTCGACGAGGGGAGTTTGGTTCAAGTTGTTGTTCTTTGGAGTGACCGGCGTCGGTTGAGACGCAGCGATGTTGATCTTCTTAGGACAGGATCTTTTGCATCTTTGTTGTATTGTCGTAGGTTCCAGGAGTGGTGTGTGTGTGAGAGTTCAGCCAGCCCAATTGTTAGCAATTGGGAATCTGGTTCTCTTGTATTTAAGTCTTCTGCCTTCTATAAAGATAAGGCACGCCTCCGGTGTGCTTAAAAAAAAAATCTATTAGAACCATATTGTTCATATGAAGACCAAAGACGGCGTTGTCTATCTAGCGTACGGTAGATCAAAGAGTTAGTGCATCGCTTCTAGACTTGTTCATATTCAGCGATGGCATGGTCTTTACTAGCTGATCAGACGGGTGCGAGTTTCTTGGCCCTTGCAAAAACCTGGCATGTCACGGGGAATTGAAGGGCTGACTTGACTGGATTGGCAAGAGCTCTACAGATTAGGTATCGTGCATGCTCACTCTGCTGTACAACCTTTGGCAAGCTAGAACTGATGCTAGACCTTTGGCAAGACCAAGAAGCTGGAGGATCCAATGGACGTGGTGATGAGAACAAGGATTTCTCGGGTGTGTGAGAGAACTCAGGAACACTGGCTCCCCTGTGGAGCAAAGTCTACACGGATGGAGCTTTTCGTCAAGCCCATAGCAATGACAAGAGCATCTCCATTGGTTTGGCGTTACTAGGCCAAAATTCGATACTATTTAGACCTAGATAGATGGAACGAGTCGGCTTGAAAATTGTTGAATTCCCACTCGCGTTTCCAGATTGGGGGTTCCTATACAGGCTTTTGAGCAAATTTGGCGATATTTCGTTCCAATTCGGCTCAAATCGCACAATTCGTATAATATGAATACAAAGCAATGTTCCGCATAAAATTAAACACAACACAGTTCGGAATAGTTCGCCATAGAATGAAACAAAACATAGTTCAACATAGTTCAGCCAGATCATGTTTGGCATAGCAGCTATGTGTTGCCTTTGCGTATCCTCTCGAAATAGGCTTTCACCCCGCTTTATAAATAAATCACACAGGTGAGACCGCTGCTAGGCCAGACAGCACAACGCCCAAGGGACAAACCGGAACAACCACGAGACCACTGCTGGGGCAGACAACACAACAAAAGCCCAAAAGGAAAAACAAGAGAAAGAAAAAAGAATGAAATATCGATAGCGCCGGATCGACAAAGGCGATGATGGCTCGCAACCGTTCCGCCCTCCAGAGAATTCCCACCACACTCCTATGCCTACGAATCACCGTGTACCAAGCAGCACCTTCAAGAAGGGGTGCGACGACAACGACGCTGCTGCCCGGATAGCTCCTAGAATTTCTCCCGGTACCCGGAGGGGAGTGGGAGGGAGTACACCGACGCCCTACACAGGGAAGGTGGCATCCGCAGACGTCACCAACGTCGATGCCGACGACACCGACAGGGATTTCTCCTGACCCCCAGAACCCACCACCGAGACAGTCCGAAGCGCACCACCAAGCTTGCCACCCACCAACATTCACCACCACGGTCTTGATGCACCACCGTCGTCTCTCCGTGGCAAACAAAGTGAGGCCGGCCAGACCGAAAGGAGAGATAGTATAAAGGAGCGGCGGTACAACAGCCCCGTGGGAGGGAACAACCTCCACCGCCAAAGACGGTAGCCGTTCGGACGCAACAACGAGAGCAGACCTAGCCACTGGGAGCCAGAGGGCAGTAACCGCAGAGCCATCTGGAGGGTATCCTCCACAACAAGGGCGGGTGCCGGCCAAACGCGATAGTAAGGACACACCAGGCCAGAGGCCCGACCGGACCCCAGAAGGATCCATAAAGTCCTTGCCCCCGCGCTGCAGCACATAGGCCTGCCGCCGCTACCCTCATGTTCAGCGCCCTAAGCCCGACCAGGCAAGCCCGTGAAGCTCCCGCCACCTTGCTGTAGCAGACGTGGCGTCAGTGCCGCCACCCTCGTCACGATCTCTACCTCACTCCAACCGGAGTCGGTGCAACAGGACCCGCCCTAGCCCGTCCTGGCCTAGATCGAGGTCCTCGTCACCGCCGCCTGCACCACCAACTGGCAACACCCGCTGCCTCGCCGCCACGCTATCGCGCTGGAGAGCCGCCGACCTATTGAACCGCCGCCGAGACGGCCCTCTCGAGCGGAGCAACTCGGCGAGGGAATGAGCGTGGTACCGCTGCCTCCCGAAGGAGACCAGGCCAGCCGCGGCTGAGCCCAGCGGTCGAAGTCCCGCAAGCCCAGATCGAGCCCGGATGGGCCTAGATCTGGGCCGCAGTGGCTCGAACCACAGCCCGTCGCGCCGCCCCTAGCTGCCTCCGTAGCCAGCCGCACCGCTTCACCGCACGTCGCCGCCGCCGTGTAGCCATGCCCGCCGCCCGCCGCGAGCTCCGCCTGCTGGACGCGCCGCTGCCTGCAAGACCCGTCCCGCGCGGGCTCTCATGCGCCGGGGACCACACTCCTATGCCTACGAACCGTCATGTACCAAGCAACACCTTCAAGAAGGGGTGCGACGACAACGACGCTGCTGCCCGAATAGCTCCTAGGATTTCTCCCCGTACCCGGACGGGAGTGGGAGGGAGTACACCCAATGCCCTAAACGGGGAAGGTGGCATCCGCAGACGTCACCGTGTCGGTGCCGACAACGCTGATAGGGATTTCTCTTGACCCCTAGAACCCACCACCCGGACAGTGTGCTCGACCTGATCATCCTGCAGCTGTTGATGCACTGTCGAGTCTCGGATCTCCTGACACATGGTGATGAAGGCAGTCCACGATGCCGACACCGGTGATCAGACTCTGCAAGAGGCCCTTGTTTATAGTATGGCTCTTCCTACTCGACCAAATCCACTAGATACTTCCACTCGTCCTCAATGATCATGGTATGCAAGGTCACACAACAGTTCATCACTTCTCACATCTAATCTTTCGACCAGGTCATAACAGGGAACCGGATAACTACTAATCTCTATTGGAGCACACCAAATGCCCGCTCCATGTCTTTCCTGCAAGATTCTTGTTCCTTGGCAAACTGAGCATACTTGGAGAGCATGGGGCTTGAGATAGTGTTCACAAATGTTGACCATCTTGGATAGATTCCATATGCAAGATAGTATCCTTTGTTCTACTGGTGCCTGTTGATATCAAAGTTCACCGGGGGAGCATGACCCTCAACAAGCTTGGTGAAGACAATAGAATACTGGAGGACATTGATGTCATTGTTTGATTCTGACATGCCAAAGAGTGCCAAATCCATAGATCATGTGTAGCAACTGCCTTGAGTATCATAGTTCAACCTCCTTTGTGGCCTTCGTATAATCCCTGCCAAGCAAATGGATAGTTCTTCTAGTGCTAATGCATGCAGTCGATGCTTCCAAGTATCCCAGGAAATCCTCTACTTTCATTGACTGCGAGGATCCAAGCAGTGTCTTTAGCAGTGGGTGATATAGAGTATATATAGTGGCACAAATACTGTAATCCCTGCCTACATAACTTGTACAAAACAATCAATGGTGGTAGACTCAGCCATGCGGAGATAGTCATCAACACTATCACCCGGAGATCCATATGCAAGCAACCTCATCGCCACCGTGCACTTCTGTAGTGAGGAAAACTCTACCATGTCGGTGTAGTACTTCTTGCATATGAAGTAGGGGTCGTACTCCCGGATGGCATGCACGATCTCGAGGAAGAGTTTATGGCTCATCCTGAAACTTCGTTGAAAAACGGCCTCTTCATGCAGTGGGTCAATAGCGAAGTAGTCGGCGTACAACATGCAATATCCCTTCATCCACTGCCTTGCTTTACACTTCTATCGACCCTTCACCGAGTGATGAGGGTTCGACTCGTCAATGCCCATTGTTACTTGGGTTTTGGAGAAGAGAGGTGCGCTGGAGGTCGGGAACGGCTAATAGACAAGCAACATGGGACACGAGGTTTACCCAGGTTCAGGCCCCCGATGGGAAAACCCTACTCCTACTTTTCTTCTCTTGATTGATGGCGGAACCGAAGGTTACAAGGTGATACGCCCAATTTACATCACCATTCTTTATCATAATCTACCTCTATTCATTGATATTTGTCTTATTATGAGGTATTAATTATGGCTTTTCATCTGTTTATGCATGTTGGATGATTCTTGGAGGATGGACTGCCGGAGCCTAGATTCCGATGGAAAAGAAGGCATTTTGATGCGTGAAGATCAGAAAAATACCAGAAAAATATGGGAAAATATTATTTTTCCAGAAGATTGAGGAAGCCAGAAGGAGGAGCAAAGAAGGGCCGCAGGGGGCCCACACCCCCTAGGCATGGGCCCACCCTAGGCCGCGCCTAGGGCAGGTGTGGCCCACCTGCCCGGCTCTCGACTCCGCCCCTTCGCCTATATCTTCCCTACGAAACCCTAAGTCTAGGGGGGCGACCACAGATAAATTTCCGCCACCTCTGTAGGGCAGAAAACACCGAGAGATAAAGATCTCTCCGGCAGACAGATTTCTGCAAGGGGAATTTCTTCCCGAAGAGGGGAGATCGCGCCATCAACACCATCGTCAAGCTAGGATTCATCAGGATCATCATCATCCACACCATCATCTCCACCAGCACCATCATCACCACTCCGTCCCGTTGTAACAATTGTGTTGGATATTGCTTTAGTTCTTAGGTGAAACTTTTCCGGTGTTAATTACTAATGTAGTTGATGCTTGTGAGTGGAACCATTGGATTATTGTTTATGTTCAGATTGTTATTCATTATCATATCATCTTTGATCTTGATCCATATGATGTCTCGTGAGTAGTTCGTTTAGTTCTTGAGGACATGGGAGAAGTCATGTTGTTATTAGTGGATTTGTGTTGAGTTATTATTCAATGGTTTAGTATTTAAGTTGTGATGCTATTCTTCTAGTGGTGTCATGTGAACGTAGACTACATGATACTTCACCATTTATGGGCCTATGGGAATGCATTTTGTATTTGGCTACTAATTGTGGGGTTTCCGGAGTGACAGAAACCTGAACCCCCATTAAGACACCTTTGCATAAGGGAGTGTAGGATCTCAGAGTTTAAGGCTGTGGTTAGATTTATATCTTAATTACTTTCCTGTAGTTACGGATGTTTGCAGGGGGTTTAATCACAAGTATGTATTAGTCCAAGTAAGGTCGGTACATTAGCACAGGTTCACCCACACAACACTTACAACACCAAAGAAGAGTACTCAGCTATATGAAGCGAAAGCACTTGACAGAATTCCCATGTGTCCTCAAGAACGTTTGGTCTTTATAAGTATTTCCACCAGCTTGTCCTTTGCTAAAAAAGGATTGCGCCACTTGCTGCATTTGTTCTTTGTTACTTGCACTTTGTTTTGTTGCCTTATAAGAAAACCCCTAAAAATCCGTTTGCTAAGTATTTGCAGAGAGTTCCTGCTCCATAGCACTAGTCAACACCTTCTGCTCCTCGTTGGGATCGACACTCCTATTTATTGAAAGTACTACGATACACCCCCTATACTTGTGGGTCATCAAGATTATTTTATGGCGCCGTTGCCGGGGAGTGAAGCTCTATTGAAGAGTGGAACTAGTAAAGGAAACTTCTACTGTGAGTATTGCTTCTTGTTACTGCTTGTTACTTTGTTTCCAATATGGATAACCCACTTGGTTTTCTGTTTGGGAAAACTACTACCACTGCTAGGGTAGTAGATGAACCACCACCTATTGAGATAGATCCTTTTAAGATACCTACAGGTATTGTTAATCGTGTTATGGATAATTATTATTTAGGGGATGGAACTGTCCATCCTGGTGATCACTTGCTTTTTATCAATAAATTATGCGGGTTGTTTAAGTGTGCAGGTATCACAACTGAACAGGTGAAGAAGAAGTTACTCTCCATATCCTTGAAAGGGAGAGCTTAAGAATGGTATAAGTTGCTAAAGAATGGACAATCCATGGAATGGGAGGAAATGGCATCTCTCTTTTATTCTAAATTTTATCCTCCCAGTGAGATTCATAAGGATAGAAATCTGATATATAACTTTTGGCCTCGTGATGGAGAAAGTACATATCAAGCTTGGGGGAGATTGAAGTTATTAATGCTTAAATGTCCTATTCATGAACTCCCTAACAATATTATTATCAATAATTTTTATGTTAGGATTTCTCTTCATGATAAAGATTTACTAGATGCTTCTTGCGCTGGATCATTCACACGTATGAAGGAAGAAGCTAAATGGGATCTCTTAGACCGTATTCAAGAAAACACTGAATCTTGGGAGAATGACAAAGGAAGAAAGTCAGGTATAAACTATGATTATGAATGCATTAAATCTTTTATGGGATCTGATGACTTCTGTGATATTAGTAGTGAGTTTGGTATTGATTCCCAATGTATTGCCAACTGTTTTAAGACCTTTGCCTCTTACATAGAAATTCCCAAGAAGAAGTGGGATAAGTACCATGCTCCTTATAAAGATGTTGTTAATCATGTTCCTGTTAGAAGTACTGAAGTTTGTACTACTAATCATATTGTGCCTGAACCTTATGTGGAGCCTGATGAGCGATTGAATATTGAACCTGTGCTAGCTATTGTGAAAGACCCTGTCACTAGAAATATAGAGGATGAGCACATTGTCTTCTGGGAAGACGCTTCTAATATTATCTTTCATCCTAGTAAGGCTAGAAAAGCTAGTGTTCCTGTGCTTTCTGTTAAAATTGGTGATCATTGCTACTATGGTTTATGTGATATTGGTGCTAGTTCTAGTGCTATTACTTATGAGCTTTACAGGGAAATTATGCATGAAATTGGTCCTTGTGAGCTTGAGGACATTGATGTGATTATTCATCTTGTAAATAAGGAAACCATATGCCCTATTGGTATTGTAATAGATGTGGAGGTTCTTTGCGGTAAGATTAATTATCCAGCTGATTTTCTAGTGCTTAATTCAGCAGCTAGCAAAACTTGTCCTATCATTTTTGGTAGACCTTTCTTGAACACTTGTGGAGCTATTATAGATTGTAAGAAGGAGAAAGTTTTAACAAAGTTTGATGGAGATTCTTATGAGTTTAACTTTTCCAAATTTGCTAAAGCTCCTTGTGAAACAGCTTGCCTAATAAAGATTTCAGGATGGAACAACTTGCTTCTATTTGTCACATCCCAAAAAATTTCAAATTTTGTAATGTGAAAAATAAATAAACCAAATAAATAATGGTTGAAATTTAGGGTGAAAAGAAACTTTTTGCTTCTAAATGGAAACATCAAAACCCAGCTTGAACAAACTTTTGAATAAAAATGGAATCCAACAAAATTCAAATCAAGTGAAATGCATTCATCAATGAATCTATCTTGAAATTTAAACACTTGGAAAAGTTAAGCCAAAACCCTAAAACCCTAATGGAATAATTCATTTCTAAGAACTCTCTAAGACTATGGATTTGATCCATATAAAAATTTGTCAACAAACATTTATAAATGATCAAGAATGATAAAGAAAAATATTATAAAACCATAGGAATTGGTTTAACTCAATTTGGAGTCATAAATAAAAACTTATGAATTTAATAAGATAAAGAAATTAAATCTCAAAGGTAGTAAAGATCCTATCTAAAATCCATACCCAATTGTGAGCAATTAATCCTAAAAGGATATAAAAGGATAAACAAATATTAAATAAAATTATACAAATTGGAATCACCAATTTTGGATCTATAAATAAAAAGATATGGATTTTATAAAGCAAAGAACGAAATAAATAAATAAGGAATATTTGAAAACCAAATTAAATTTTGGCCAAGTCCATAAACAAAATAAAAGTTTATTAAATATTAAAAATAAATAAAAAGATTATTTAATTAAAACTATATGGGCTTTGAACTATATTCAATTTTATTTAAACAAAGACTATTTGCCTAAATAATAAGTCCTAAGTAAATTATTTAGAAGACAATTTAAATATTGAATTAAATCCTTAAGCAAATAAAATAAAGATAATCCAAATAAAATAAAAGGATAAAGAATATTCAAATACAATAATATGACATTAACCAAATTCTATTCTATTTGAATAAATACAAAATCCCTAATAGAAATGATTAATTAAATCATGGGAAAATAATAAAGTGGAATTTCCCAAGGTGGATATAAAGGTTATTTAATTAGCTTAAATGGAATAAAAGAATCATTTAAATAAAATTTATATGGAATCAAAACCATATTTGATTTTATTTTGAAAAAGACAAATGCCTAATTTAAATGATTAATAAATCATATTAAAATATTTTTAAATAATTCAAAATGAATTATTTGCACAAATTAAAACCTACTGAAAAAGGTTTTGTTAAAAATTGGAATTCAAATAGAAGTTTGAAAATGTATTTAAAATCTTATTTGAATAGAGACAAAATGTCTATTTTAAATAAATAACAAACCATAAAGAGAATAAAATAAATATTCTAAATGGATTGTTTAAATACATAAATGAACAGATTAGAAACCTACTGAAAAGTTTGGAAAATTCTGAATTCAAATGGTTGTTTGAATTGTTTGCACAATTTCAAAATAGAAAATGAAAACACAAAAAGAAAAAGAAACAAGAAAGAAAAAATAAAACAAGCCAGCCCAACCCACTAAGCCCAGCTAGCCCATCCCTCTCTCCCCGCAAGAAAAACGATTTGCACCAGGACTCTCACCCGCACACTCTCTGACTCCGGACCCCACCGTGTAACCCTTCTCACTCGCTGACGCCAGGTCCCACCTGCCAGTCATCGTTCTCACCCACCCGCGACTGCTTCTTCCCCCTCGTCGCCATTTCTGGCTTGATTTCCTCTGAGTAATTCGCCTTAACGCCGCGGCTATTACTCACCATGATCATGCCCTCTTAATCGCATATGCCTCCCTTCTCTTTCCCCTTGCTCGCCCATCCCTCTCGGCTACAGGGCTGCCCTAATTTTTGCTTGCGCCATCACTGCCTCCGACGAGTTTTCCGGTCGATTTCGGCGAGCACAAACCTCCCCACAGTCCCTGCTTCACACGATCATGATCCCCATTGCCCCTGCACCTCTCAGTATCCTTATCTTGCTCACACGAGCACCATAGCCTCGACTACGACATCGACAATACACCGTTGCCGTCTGCCTCCACTCCGGCGAGCTACTGACGCCAACCCCGAGTGCCCCTCGTGTTCTGGTGAGCATTCCTGCAACCCTCGAGACCGTGCGCACCTCCCTGACATGCTGTGTTGCCTTCT
This sequence comes from Avena sativa, assembly GCA_916181665.1. Classification (NCBI taxonomy): domain Eukaryota; kingdom Viridiplantae; phylum Streptophyta; class Magnoliopsida; order Poales; family Poaceae; genus Avena; species Avena sativa. The sequence continues at coordinate 230,560,050 of OV702296.1, forward strand.
TACGCCCCAGGAGATCGTCCCCGACAACGACAGCACGTGCCCGAGCCAGTGAGCAACTCCGGCGAGGAATTGTCATCGTCACCGTGCGCCCCTTCGCCAACCACGAGTACGTTGAGCATCAGCAACACACGGCGAGTTTGGTGAGCCAACCCACTCCTCCTCTCGCTTCCTGGTTTCACCGTTATGCCACCGTCTGAGCGTGCCACCGCCAGCCACCGCCGCAGCGCCGCCCACCTATGGTCAAAACGATTCGGGCGGTTTGATCTAGATCGGATGTGTGAGATTAGAATTAAACCGAAGAGGTATCGTGTGCTCTGAGCCGCACGAGTTTCTTTCGATCTAACTCTCTGTAACGCTCGATCCAGCCGAAATGGTACCAGCGAATCAGAACAAGACGCGTGGCATAGTTTTGATTTAAATCAACAGAAACATTTCTATTAGATGTTTAAACTTGCAAAATCCATAAATTTTAATCCAAACGTCCAAATTTTACAAATGTAATATCACTGAATTCAGAAAAATGTGAAATTTCCAACCATGCACTTTGTTTAGTATTTTTCTTCTGTAAAATTGATTGTTTTTCAAGAAACATGTGTAGGCATATTGGGTGTATAAAATTTATTTTAAAAATGTTTTTAGGGTAAAATATTTTGTAAATGGATTGTTTTGAACCTACTGACCATAGAAACCAAGTTTTTGGATTTAAAAATATATTTGGTGAACCCTAGAAAATTATTACATTGTTTAAAGGCATTTCCAATAAAATAAAATGTTGCTTTGATTTAAAAATGGTTTTTAGGTGAAACCTTTGGCAAATGATTTAATATTAAACACTTTGACCATAAAAACTAACATTTATGTTTAAAATATATTTGGCTAACACTATAAATTATTCTTTGAATAAAATCAATTCTAGCAAAACAAAAGGGATTTAAAGTGGCCATTTTCACTAACTTGTTATCAAATGGTTTTGCCACTTTGACAAATGAACAATAGGTGTGTTAAAATGTTTATAACCTATTAGAAACCACTTCTCTAAATAAAACAATCTTTGGCATGCTTTCATGCATTGCTTTGTTTTTATTATTTTATGAGTTGAATTGTTTAAATGCTAGATTGAATTTGTGCCTTGATTGAATTGTAGTGAAATTTGAAGAGTGTGACTATTGCAAGATCAAGGAGTGAACTTATATTCTCTACCAAAAAGGCAAGTGGTGCTTCATACTTTTGTCCCATTATTTTCACTATGCATTAGTGATATTTCTAAGTAGGACTTGCATGGAATTTTCTATGTGTTAACTATGCCATGGGAAATCCTAGTAGATGAAACCTTAGTAGAATTTTCCCTAAGTTAAGATTCCTACTACTATCATGATTAGCCTAGCTAGTAGAAAACAAGGGTGGATTATATTCATGCTATGGAATATTTCTAAGTCAAGGACTTGTGTTTTGTTTAATAAAACAACGATGTGATGAATCACCTGGGTGGAATGGTTGTGAATGGGTTATGTTGAGTGGTTACAAAGGGCCCATATTTATGGACTACCCTAGTGTATCTCACTTGTGGAAAGCCACCCAGGAACAAAGAGATTTGAGATGTCAAATGTTGAGAAGCTTCAAGTGCAGACACTTGGCATTATGGGCTCTGCCTGGATCATATAGGTTGCAATAACTTAGCCAAATGGAGAGTTGGTGGTAGGGGATGATAGGTTTGGGAACGCGTCCATTTTGGTCTAAGGGAAGGCTTCTGAAAGATCCTGTCTCGATGCATGTCAAGTTTTGTGGGGAAAGTGCACCACCTCTCGAGAGAGTAAAATCTAAGTACTTAGCCATGTCCCCGGCAATGGACAATTTGAGCATCAAGACATGGAAGCTATCAAGAATCTCCTCATCCCAATTTCTAAGTTAAAAACTTGTGGTTGAACAAGGGTTAAAGGATCTTCAATCAATGATTGGTAGATGCCTTGGGTGATTTTTGCCAAACAAAAACTCAGTGTTTTCAAATGATAAGGAAAATCTATTTTGAGCAAAGCAAGCCTAAGCTCCACTTAGCCAAATGCATATAGATGATAGATACTACTATTCTACCATAGTATCACTTGCCAATACACTTCAAATGTATTGACCCTTGTGGCTGTAACTTATTATGTTGCAGGTTTGTTTGATGTTAGGGAAGTGTGTTGATTAGGATTACAAGTCTACAACCAACATGATTTCCTGTGGAACTTTGAAGATGAAGGACTCCATGCTATATAGATATTCTGTTGCATTGTAATGTGATAGCCAAATGAGCTATGTAAGATGTAATGAATTATTTTATTCCTGGTTATAAAGTTGTATTATGACCTTTGTTTCTTGATATTACATCTTAACTGTGGATGCTAGCTATTGATACAGGGACTAGCATTGTAAACACAGGGATCTCTACCTTATTAAAGGTTGGGACCTCTACACTATTGATCCAGTTTATGACCTTGGACCTCTTTTTGGTGACTGTAAGTATGCTCATTTTGATGGTAGAGTTGTTTCCTGTGATAGTTATATTGTCAATTTTGTTCAAAGTGCTACTAAAAGTTATTATGAGAGAGGGAAACATGGTTTTATGCTTCTCAATAATGTTAAGTTTCCCTGTTTTATGTTGAAAGCTTTGAAGTTGCATTTGTTTTATCTTCCTATGCTAGTGGCTTTTTGTTTCCACAATTCATTTTTTCATGATACCCCCATGCATAGGAAGTGGGTTAGACTCAAATGTATTGGTTATTTGCTTCTTGATGCTCTCTTTCACTTCAAATATATATCTCCTATTTGACCATTGATACGCCCAATTTGCATCACCATTCTATATCATAATTTACCTCTATTCATTGATATTTGTCTTATTATGAGGTATTACTTATGGATTTTCATCTGTTTATGCATGCTGGATGATTCCTGGAGGATGGACTGTCGGAGTCTGGATTCTGATGGAAAAGAAGGCATTTCGGTGCAATTTCGCGAAGATCAGAAAAATACCAAAAAAATATGGAAACATATTATTTTACCAGAAGACGAAGGAAGCCACGAGGGACGGAGATGGGCCTCAGGGGGCCCACACCCCCTATGAGCGGGCCCACCTGACCCCGCGCCTAGGGCAGGTGTGGCCCACCTGCCCGGCCTCCGACTTCGCCCCTTCTCCTATATCTTCCCTTCGGAAAACTAATCCTAGGGGACGACCATAGATAGATTTCCACCGTCTCTGGGGGGCGGAAAACACAGAGAGAGAAAGATCTCTCCGGCAGACAGATTTCTGCCAGGGGAATTCCTTCCCGCAGAGGGGAGAGCGTCACCATCAACACCGTCACCAATCTAGGATTCATCGGGATCATCATCATCATCCACACCATCATCTCCACCAGCACCATCATCACCACTCCGTCCTGCTGTAACAATTGTGTTGGATATTGCTTTAGTTCTTAGGGGAAACTTTCCTAGTGTTGATTACTATTGTAGTTGATGCTTGTGAGTGGAACCATTGGATTATTGTTTATGTTCAGATTGTTATCCATTATCATATCATCTTTGATCTTGATCCATATGATGTCTTGTGAGTAGTTCGTTTAGTTCTTGAGGACATGGGAGAAGTCTTGTTGTTAGTAGTGAATCTGTGATGAGTTATTATTCAATGGTTTAGTATTTAAGTTGTGGTGCTATTCTTATAGTGGTGTCATGTGAACGTTGACTACATGATACTTCACCATTTATGGGCCTAGGGGAATGCATTGTGTATTTGTCTACTAATCGTGGGGTTGCCGGAGTGACAGAAACCCGAACCCCCGTTAGGACACCCTTGCACAAGGGAGTGTAGGATCTCAGAGTTTAAGGATGCGGTTATATTTATATCTTAATTACTTTCCTGTAGTTACGAATGTTTGCAGGGGGTTTAGTCACAAGTATGTATTAGCCCTAGGAAGGGCGGTATGTTAGCACAGGTTCATCCACACAAAACTTACAAACACCAGCGAAGAGTACTCAGCTATTTGAAGCGAAAACACTTGACAGAATTCCCATGTGTCCTCGAGAACGTTTGGTCCGTATAAGTATTTCCACCGGCTTATCCTTTGCTAATAAAGGATTGGGCCACTTGCTCCATTTGTTCGTTACTTCTATTACTTGCTCTTTGTTTCGTTTCCTTGTCAGAAAACCACTAAAAATCTGTTTGCTAAGTATTCACATGGATTTCCTGCTCCATACCACTGTTCAACATCTTCTGCTCCTCGTTGGGATCGACACTCCTATTTATCAAAAGTACTACGATACACCCCCTATACTTGTGGGTCATCAAGACTATTTTCTGGCGCTATTGAAGGGTGGAACTGGTAAGGGAAACTTTCACTGTGAGTATTTCTTTTGTTACTGCTTGTTACTTTGTTTCCAATATGGATAACCCACTTGGTTTTCTGTTTGGGAAAACTACTACCACTGCTAGGGTAGTAGATGAACCACCTCCTGTTGAGATAGATCCTTTTAAGATACCTACAAGTATTGGTAATCGTGTTATGGATAATTATTATTTTGGGGATGGAACTGTCCATCCTGGTGATCACTTGCTTTTTATCCATGAATTATGCGGGTTGTTTAAGTGTGCATGTATCACAACTGAACAGGTGAAGAAGAAGTTATTCTCCATATCCTTGAAAGGGAGAGCTGAAGGATGGTATAAGATGCTGAAGAATGGACAATCCATGGAATGGGAGATGTCATCTCTCTTTTACTCTAAATTTTATCCTCCTAGTGAGATCCATAAGGATAGAAATATTATATATAACTTTTGGCCTCTTGATGGAGAGAGTACAGCTCAAGCTTGGGGGAGATTGAAGTTACTAATGCTTAAATGTCCTATTCATGAACTCCCTAACAATATTATTCTCAATAACTTTTATGCTAGGCTTTCTCTTGATGATAAATATTTACTAGATGCTTCTTGTGCAGGATCATTCACTCGTATGAAGGAAGAAGATAAATGGGATCTTCTAGGCCGTATTCAAGAGAACTCTGAAGCTTGGGAGAATGACAAAGTTAGAAAGTCAGGTATAAACTATGATTATGAATGCATTAAATCTTTTATGGGAACTGATAGCTTACGTGATACTAGCAATAAGTTTGGTATTGATCCTCAAGTTCTTGCGAAATGTTTTAATGCTTTTGCCTCTTATATTGAGATTCCCAAGAAAGAGTGGGACAAGTACCATGCTCCTTATAAAGACATTGTTACCCATGTTCCTGCCAGTATAGAGGTTTGTACTGTTGATCCTATTTTGCCTGAAGCTTATGTTGAGAAAACCCTTTTTCCTTCCAAGGTAAGGGAGCACTCTATTATGGCTAATGTGGTTAGCAAAAGCGCAAAGAAAACTGTAGGGCCCGACGAGCTTATTGATATTGAGCCTGTACTAGCTATTGTGAAAGATCTTGTCACTAGAAATATAGAGGATGAGCATATTGTCTTCTATGAATACGCCACTAATGTTGTTTCTCATCCTAAGAAAGTTAGAAAAGCTAGTGTCCATGTGCTTTATGTTAAAATTGGTAGTCATAGCTACTATGGTTTATGTGATATTGGTGCTAGTTCTAGTGTTATTCCTTATGAGCTTTATAGGGAAATTATGCATGAGATTGGTCCTTGTGAGCTTGAGGACATTGATGTGGTTATTCACCTTGCTAATAGAGAGCAAGTTTGCCCCATTGGCATTGTAAGAGATGTGGAGGTCCTTTGTGGTAAGATTAAATATCCTACTGATTTTCTAGTACTTGGTAAAGAAGCTAGTAAAACCTATCCTATTATCTTTGGTAGACCCTTTCTAAACTCTTGTGGGGATATCATAGATTGTAGGAAGGAAAAAGTTTTGACTAAGTTTGCTGGAGAATCTTATGAGTTTAATTTTTCCAAATTTGCCAAAACTCCTTATGAAAATGAATTGCCTGATGAGGATTTCAGGGTTGAACAACTTTCTGCTATTTCTCTTGCTCCTAACAATGCCTTGCAGCAGTTCATGGAAGACCATGAAAGTGATGTCTTCATGAAGGAAAGAAATGATATTGACGAAGTTTTCCTTCGTCAGCTGGAACAGCTTAAGCATAATCTACCTATGGAAGATTTGGGTACCACACTACCACCTAAAGGGGATCCTGTTTTCGAATTAACACCTTTACCCGATGATCTTAAATATGCTTATCTTGATGATAAGAAAATATATCTTGTTATTATTAGTTCTAAACTTTCAAGGAAGGAAGAAGAAAGGTTATTGGAAGTTTTGAAGAAGTACCGAGGAGCAATGGGTTATACTCTTGATGATTTAAAAGGAATTTCTCCTACTATATGTCAGCATGCTATTAATATTGAGCCTGATGCAAAACCAGTTTTTGAGCACCAACGCCGTCTAAATCCTAAGATGAAGGATGTGGTAAGAAATGAGGTATTAAAACTCCTTGATGCTGGTATTATTTATCCTATTGCTGATAATCAATGGTTTAGCCCTGCTCATTGTGTTCCCAAGAAAGGGGGGATAACTGTTGTGCCTAATGGGGATAATGAGCTTATACCCCAAAGAGTAGCGGTTGGGTATAGAATGTGCATTGATTTTAGAAATATTAATAAAGTTACTAATAAAGATCATTATCCTTTGACCTTTATTGATCAGATGCTTGAGAGGTTGTCCAAAAAGACTCACTTTTGCCTTCTTGATGGGTATTCTGGGTTTTCTCAAATCGCTGTCAAAGCACAAGACCAAGAGAAAACCACTTTCACTTGTCCTTATGGTACTTATGCTTATAGGCGTATGCCTTTTGGTTTATGTAATGCTCCTGCTACCTTTCAGAGATGTATGTCTGCTATCTTTAATGGTTTTTGTGAAGAAATTGTGGAGGTTTTCATGGACGATTTTTCTGTTTGCACAACCTTGACAAAGTTTTGCAGAGATGTGAGGAAACCAACCTTGTTCTTAATTGGGAGAAATGCCATTTCATGGTTAATGAAGGGATTGTTCTTGGACACAAGATCTCTGAAAGAGGCATTGAAGTTAACATGGCCAAAATTGAAGCAATTGAGAAGATGCCTTGTCCTAGAGATATCAAAGGAATTTGTAGTATCCTTGGTCATGCTGGTTTTTATAGGAGGTTTACTAAAGATTTCTCCAAAATTTCAAAGCCGCATACTAATCTTCGTCAAAAAGATGTACATTTTGTTTCTGATGATGATTGTAAGGAAGCTTTTGAAACTTTGAAGAAAGCATTGAAAACTGATCCTATAGTCCAACCACCTGATTGGAGTTTACCTTTTGAAATTATGTGTGATGGTAGTGACTTTGCTGTGGGTGCTGTCCTTGGACAACATGTTGACAAGAAGTTGAATGTTATTCATTATGCGAGCAAGACTCTAGATGCTGCTCAAAAGAATTATGCTACTACTGAAAAAGAGTTCTTAGCTGTAATCTTTGCTTCTAATAAGTTTAGACCTTATATTGTTGATTCCAAGGTTACGATTCATACTGATCATGCAGCTATTAAGTACCTTATGACGAATAAGGACACTAAGCCTAGGCTTATAAGGTGGGTGTTGCTTTTGCAAGTGTTTGATCTGCATATTGTGGATAGGAAATGTGCTAATAATTTATCTCATTTGTAAAACATTTCTTTTGACCCCTTGCGTGTTAATGATAGTTTTCCAAATGAGAAGTTAGCTGCAATAAGGGTAAGTCCACATGAGATTCCTTGGTATGCTGATTATGCTAACTTTATTGTTTCCAAGTATTTGCCTCCAACCTTTACAACCTAGCAAAGAAGGAAATTCTGTTATGATCTAGGGCATTACTTTTGGGATGACCCACACTTATATAAAGGAGTAGATGGCATTATGCGAAGATCTGTTCCAGAATTTGAACAAAAAGAGATATTGAGAAAATGTCATGGCAGTGCTTATGGAGGACATCATGCTGGGATAAGACAACACAAAAGGTTTTACAATCTGGATTTTATTGGCCTACACTTTTTAAAGATGCAAGGAAGTTTGTCTTATCATGTGATGAATTCCAACGAGTAGGTAACATCTCTAGATGCAATGAAATGCCTATGAATTATTCCCTTGTTATTGAACCTTTTGATTGTTGGGGATTTTACTTTATGGGGCCTTTTCCTCCTTCAAAAGGGTATACACATATTCTTGTTGATGTTGACTATGTTAAAAAGTGGGTAGAAGCCATACCTACAAACAGTGCTGATGGTAAGACCTCTTTGAAAATGCTCTAGGATGTCATTTTTCCTAGGTTCGGTGTGCCTAGATATCTCATGACTGATGGAGGCTCTCATTTCATTCATGGGGGTTTTAGAAAAACTCTTGCTAAGTATGATGTAAACCACATAATAGCTTCAGCCTATCACCCCAAACTAGTGGGAAAGTAGAACTTTCCAATAGGGAAATCAAATCTATCTTGCAGAAGACTATCAATAGATCTAGGAAAAATTGGGCAAAAAGTTGAATGACGCTTTGTGGGCTTATAGAACTGCTTATAAAAATCCTATGGGGATGTCTCCTTACAAAATGGTCTACGAGAAGGCTTGTCACCTGCCTTTAGAATTAGAACACAAAGCTTATTGGGCAGTGAAAGAGTTGAATAGAGACTTTAGACTTGCTGGTGAGAAAAGACTGCTCGACTTAAGTAATCTAGATGAGTGGAGAGGTGAAGCTTACGAAAATTCTAGGCTCTTTAAGGAAAAAGTAAAAAGATGGCATGATAGGAGAATTCTCAAAAGGGAGTTCCATGTTGGTGAGAAAGTTATTTTGTATAGGTCTCGTCTCAGATTTTTTGCAGGGAAACTACTCTCCAAATGGGAAGGACCTTTTGTTATCTAGGAAGTGTACCGTTCAGGTGCCATCGAAATTTCTTCTTTAAAAGATGACACAAAACAGGTGGTTGATAGCACTTGACGAGGTGGAAGACGTTAAAGTAGATTCCCCAGTAACAACACCAGAAAGCTTGATGGCGCCTGGTGTTTGACGTGGAAGCGCTTCGTTGGAAACCCCAAGAGCAAGGTGTGAAGCAGCAAGCGGCAAGTCTTCCCTTAGTAGAGACCGAGGTTATCGAACCAGAAGGAGGAAGGAAGCGTCACACATGTGTTACAAACAACATGGAGACCTGCACAACACAAACTCAAGACTTTGCCCCAACAAATCAGTGAGGTTGTCAAGCTCACCGGTTTGCTGTAACAAAGGATTAAACGTATGGTGTGGAAGGTAATGGTTTGCAGCAAGTAAACAAGTAACAGTGGAAGATGTATCAATGATAAAGATTGGACCGGGGTCCATAGTTCACTAGAGGTGCTCTCCTTAGATAAACAACATGGCATGAAGGGTAAACAAATTACAGCGGGGCAATTGACAGGAACTGAGCAAGGAATAATAATGCAATTACTAGCCAGAGAGATCCTATGAAGTTGATTGGGCAATACAACAATATACATAGACCATAATCCAACTGCATCTATGACTAGAAGTCCACCTTCAGGCTATCATCTGAACCCCCTCCAGTATTAAGTTGCAAGCAACAGACAACTGCTTTAAGCAAAGTGTGTAAGGTAAACAGTCCACATGTTCCATGAACAAGAGACCGTTGTTTTCTCCCTAGTAGCAACAGCACATCTACAACCGAAGAGATTATTGTCACTTCCCTTGGAAACTAGAGGCATGAACCCACTATCGAGCATAAATACTCCCTCTTGGAGTCACTAGCAACTACTTGGCCAAGATAACCACTAGCAACGGAGAGCATGCAAGATCACAAACAACACAGACATGATAGAATCATAAAGATAGAACCATTAATCAAACCAACATAATAATCTCAATATCCATCGGATCCCCGCAAACACAACATGCATGGTTACATATAGATTAGATCTTGATCATGCACGGAGCTGACAAGATCTATACATGAAAGCACAAAGGAGGAGATACAACCATCTAGCTACTACATGGACCCATAGTCCAAGGTGGAACTACTCACAAATCATACTGGAGAGAAGGCCTTCGGGATGATCTCCCCTCCGGCAGGGTGCCGGGAAGAGCTTCAGATCCCATCGATCTAGGGACGATGGTGGCGGCGACTACAGACGGTTTCATGGATTTCTGATCGGGTTCCGAGAGTTTATGCATCGGGGGCTTCTTATAGGTGAAGGGGGAGACCCAGGCGGCCGCCAGGGCAGGCAAACCCTACCCAGGCGTGGGGTAGGGCCCACCTGCGCCTAGAGTGGGTCTGCCCCCCCCCCGGCCGGCCTCCTCGTCTCTCACTGGACTTCTTGTTCCCCACGGAAAGTTATTGACTTTGTCCTTCGTCCCGTCCAATTCCGAGAATATTTCTTTACTAACTTTTCTGAAACCAAAAACAGATTGCAACTTGTTAATAGGTTAGTACCAGAAAACATGTAAAAAGCACCTCAAAGGGTAGACAAGTAAAGCAAAGTAGATACTAAACAAGCATGGAGCATCAAAAATTATAGATACGTTTCCAACATATAAGCATCCCCAAGCTTAACTCCTGCTCGTCCTTGACTAGGTAAGTGATAAAAGAATAATTTTTGAGGTGACATGCACCCTCACAATAAAGATCCAACCATTTGCAAGCATTGAAAGCTAGGATCAAAGAACTCTAAACATGTGCATGAAAGATGGAGTTCTAACAATAGGACATAGTAATTATGCATGCAACATGGCAAGCTACAAACAAAGATCATGAATAATATGCATTGAAAAATGTTTGTTTGTTTCACATGCAGAAAACATAGCATAGTGGCAATCAGCTTGTCCCTCATAGAGTAGCAATATAATGCATATGACACCTACAAAGTTCACAAGGGTGACTAGAAACAGATAGCACATGAACAAGTAATAACACAATATGCATCAATTAATAAGCTTTGGAACATTGCACACAGAATGACAACTATGCTTTCTTAATGGTGCCTAAAGGTAGAAGGTGGTGACTCAATAGTGGTGGAAGAAAGACATTTTTGTAAAGGAAGCAGGGATTACAAGTTTCAAAAAGAGCTTCAAAAATTATGGTACTTATTAGCTTTCAACCCTCATTGCCCCTATCATAAGCATCTTGAAGTGGTTAAGGTTAAAGTGGCAAAGCTGGAGTATATGCTTGACGAAGTATAAGTTGGCAATCTCAAGTCCCTTGAATATGAGGGCTACACCTCATGGATACTCAACTTAGGGCCCAGGCAAGTTCTTGTCAGTGTAAGTATTTGCATATCATTGAGAACCACCAACGGGGTACCCCTTGCACATGGTACAGGAGCTTTCCCATAACCAAAATGACAAGGCAAGCAGACAATGAGCATCTCAGCAATTCTTCTTATGTACCATGGGAATATGGTGCTTTTTTCTCTCTTTCCTCTTTTCTCAATGTGTCTCTCTTTTTTTATAAGAAGAATGCTTCATAGATGTCACTATGGTGATGCTACAAGTTTCCACCATGATTAGGCATGGCTTAGGCTAGCGGCCCAGGCGTTTCTCTAACACATAATACAAACTCCATGGACTTACAAGTTCCCACTTCATTTCACACCGATAACATCCATAGACAAAAGACCATGATATCAACGGAGTACAAAAAGTACAAGTGCAATGTTGAAAACGTTCCTCGTGACAGCATGGTTCTGCTAATCCCAACTTATAAGTGCAAGCATATACAACAAAGTTGCCTCAATGGTTCAAGTTTATTAGGAGCAAAGAATAAAATGTGCCATCAAGTTCGTGAGGGCTTTAATCACTAAGTTTTCACATAACAAAATAGTTTTTAATTGGAAGATAGTTGAAAACAAGAATATACTTGGAATGGCGTAACACACCATGCATAGGAGTTTATAGTGGACACTTTGGAATAACTTGGTTTCTTGGGAGTTGGAAGGACGAGTAGAACTTACTCATACAAGTGGAGGCTAGCAAAATACTGGGAGAAACCAACTAAGAGAGCAATAATGGCCATAATTATGCAATGTAACAAAGCAAACTAATCAAAGCAAAGAGTGGTACTACAAGTCAAGGACTAAATGATCATAGAGGATAATGGTGAATTGTCATAGTCATAACATGGTGTAAGCATGTGCCAAGTCAACCCAAGCAAAACGTCAAAGGAGAATACCAAAATACTATGCTTTTGCATGCTAAAACAACACATAATTTCTTCAAGGCACACTAAGCAATCCCAATTGTTTGGAACAAGACATGCTACAACAATAATCACTAAAAATAATGCTAGAACAACACCTAGCATGTAAAAGTCTAAGTCACAGTCAATGCAAGCTCCTCTTGCACTTCAAACTATAACTTACTACTCCTTTCCAAACACCAAGCAAACTTATTTGCAAAACAAAACAACGAGAATGGGGGTCCAAACTACTAAAGCAAACTAAAAAAACTAAGCAAAGCAAACGAAAACTAAGACGCTCCAAGAACAACACAATTGTGCATGAAACAATAAAAGTGAAATGTCTAGACAGACCTGAGCTTTTTATTGATGAAGAAGGGGATGCCTTGGGCATCCGCAAGCTTTGATGCTTGTAGTTCTTGGGTATTTCTTGGGGTGACACCATGGTGGCATCCCCAAGCTTGAGCATTTGTCCATTCTTCATCTCATTGCATCATTCTCTCTTGTAACATCCCTAAAATCATGATTCAAACTTATGCATATCATTCATGCATCCATGACCATATGTTTTTCATTTCAAACAAAACACTTCAAAAACAGGAGCATATGAGCTCATTATTTTATGTGAGCAGCTATTAGTCTAATGCCACTCTCAATTGAAGAGTTATTTGTCTTAAACCAAGCCTTGCTTGCTCTCTTGTTATTGTGTTTGATTGTTGAAGTTTGGTGAAATTTTACAAAACAAATATGATTCAGAAACCATTTCCAAAACTTATTCAAATCATGTGCTATAGCACTGCTTATTTTGTTTGAACAAAAGGACCAAGCTAATACAAAGTGACCACTTGATTTTATGCCCAGAAATATGAATGTTACACTATACAAAAATCCAGAAAAGATTTGAATTCAAATAGCTTTTGAATTCATTTGAAAATCATTCCAGAAAATCAAAACAGAAAAAGAAAAAGAGAAAGGAAATAGAAAAGGGTCGTCGCCAGACTTCTAGCCCAACTAAGAAAGCAGCCCATTTAGCCCACCCGGGTCCCCTCTCTCCCTCTCTCACTCGCAGACGCACCCAGCAAGCGACTGACGCCAGGACCCCACCCCCCTCTGTTTCTCTCGCAGACAACTGGGCCCCATCCATGTCACCGTCATCTTCCCCAAATCTTGCCCGTAGACCACGTCGCCGCTGGCCGTTGCTGGCGTTGATTCCGTGGCGTAATTGCCATTGATTCTGCAGGCGTTTCCTGTCGAGCCCCTGCCTACTTAAACCCCTTCCCCTCGCGGTCATTTTCCCCCACACTGCACACTCTTCTCGCCACCAGGCTGCCTCTAATTCGCATTGCACCGCTGCAGTCAGAGCCAACTCCGGCGAGGTATTCCGGTAAGACCCCGTCGCCCCTTGCTGTCTAAGTTTGCCAGTACAATCTCCGCAACCATGCGCATCTCCTGACCCCTCTGGTGCATGCTAGGATCGTCCAGAGCCTCGGCAACATCGGTGACAGCACGAGTCAGACGACCCCATCAACTCTGGCAAGCCTTCCTGGTTAGTTCAGACCGCGCCTTGCTCTCTCTTTGACACTCGCATGACCAGCATCACTCCGCGCATCTGACGCACTGCTTATTTTGCCCTGGCATGATCTGTATCTTCGCCAACATCGACGAGCAGCCGTACCCGACGCGTTCGCGAACTCCGGCGAGGAATCCCTGACAACTCCGAGCGCCCCTTTGCCAACCAGGGACACGTTGAGCTTCACCTCTTCACTATGGTTCTGGTGAGCATCCTCCCCCTCCTCGGGCGACCTAGTTCGCCGGCTCCACCACTGACAGAGCGCTCCGCCGCTCGCCGCCGCGCTAGCGCCGCTCATCTCTGGTCAAAGCATTCAGGAATGTTAGATGTAGATCTTGCGGCTAAGATTAGAACTTAAATGAAGAGGTATGAGCGCGTCTGAGCCACTAGATCTGACTTAAATCCTACGGCTCGCAGAGATCGATCCGCCCGAACCGGTACGGGCCAATTAGAAACAGACGCGTGGCTAGGTTTAGATTTAAAACTGGATTTTGAATCTGATTATTATTCAAATTTGATTTGGCTATAACTTTTGATCCCCACGTTAGAATTTGACAAATTTTATACCGTTGGAATCAGGAGAGCAAGATCTTTCTATATATGCAATGTGTTTAATGTTTATCTTCTGTTAAAAAGGTTTTATTTGCAGAAACTTGTGTAGGACTAATTAGAGTTTATAAAATGTTCTGGAAATAATTTAGGGTTTGAGAAATGGTTGTTTGGCAAGTTTTTAACTTGTTAGTGAATCAGTACTGTATACTTGCTTGGTTGAGTTTTAAAAATCATCACATATCATCTTGCATGCATGCATATATTTTTGATTGTATATGTTTTGAGTGTAATTTGTTGCTACCATTCTTTGTGTAGATTTTGGTGCTAGTGATTGTGATTGTGAGGAGTGCTACTCTCCCAACTACCAAGGCAAGTGGTACTCATGAATATTTTTATCCTATGTTTTCTACTAAGCATTAGAAATATTTTGATAGACTTGCATGCTATTATTTTGCTTATATGCCATGTTGGGAAATCCTAGTAGTTATAGAAATGCTAGGGTATTTCTAAGTTAAGTTACTATCTATGCCATGCTTAGCCTAGATAGTAGCAAACAAGGGTTGGTGAAATATACATGCTATGATGAAAATATTTCTAAGTCTTTGGACTTGTGTTTTACCTAATAAAACAACTAAGTTAATGAAACACCTGGGTGGAATGGAAGGTTTGGTTTATGTTGAGTGGTTACACAAGGTCCATTTTTATGGTTTACCTTGTGTATCTCACTTGTGGTAAGCCACCCAGGAACAAAGAGATTTTAGAGGCCAAGTGTTAAGAAGCTTCTAGTGCAGCCACTTGGCAATATGGGCTCTGCCTGGATCACATAAGTTGCTAGAACTTAGCCATTTGGACAGTTGGTGGTAGTGGGAATGATAGGTTGGAGCGCGTCCATTTGGTCTAAGGGAAGGCTTCTGAAAGGTCCTGTCTTGGTGAAACCAAGTCTGGTGGGGAAAGTGCACAACCTCTGCAGATGGAAAATCTAAGTACTTAGCCAAGTCCATGGCAATGGACAACTTGAGCATCAAGACATGGAAGCTATCAAGAATCTCCTCATCCCAATTTCTAAGTAAAATTTGTGGGTGAACAAGGGTGAAGGACCTCAATGTCTATTGGTGGTTCCTTGGGAAAAGTTTTGTCAAAGAAAAACTTAGTGATTTCAACTAATAGGAAAAACCTATTTTGAGCAAAGAAAGCCAAGCTACACTTAGCCAAAATTTCATATAGTATCTAGTCCACTTAAAATTTTACTAAGGTATCACTTGCCAATACTATTCCAAAGTATTGACCCACTGTGGCTGTAACTTGTGATGTTGCAGGTTACTCTGATGAGGATTAGGTGTCATGAGTCTACACTCAACATGTTTGCCTGTGGCACATGAAGATGAAGACTTTTATTTATTTACTTATTCAAACTCTTGTATTAGGCCTGTGGCCTTGGAGTTCTAAATACTATGTTTATCTCTGGAATGGCTGTAATAAATGACCTTTGTATCTGTGTACTTCATCTTAAACTGTGGATGCTAGCAATGATCCAGGGACTAGCATTGCAATCACAGGGATCCTTTTCCTTTATAAAGGAGGGATCTTACAGATGGTATCAGAGCACTGTGTTGCCTATAGGTTTATGACCCTAGGATTGGAAACCACTAAGGAAAAAAAATCTTCAATTTCTACACTTGTATATTCTTCTCGTAAACTTTTCTAATCTTCTTTCTCATCTCTATTTGTAGATGAACTCCATCAACGAAGCCGTAAGGAAAGGACCACTCATGACAATGACTTTGGAGTGTGAGACAGAATTTCCCAAGGCTCTCAAGGACCTCATGGTTGCATTAGAGATACAAGGTGCAACTGTGTATAAGGGTTTTCCTGTGATGGATGAAGGAGTGGAATACTGGTGGGTGCAACTTCACTTGTATAAAAACAAGGAAGACAACCATCAGGAAAAAGGATTCTGCATGTTCACCAATTCAGTGGTGCACACTACATTCTTTGAATCAGCAAGGGATGCAGCTTGGAAGACCATCAAAGAACTTGGTGATAGAGTCAAGTGCAGAATGCTCAACCTCCAAAATGATCTAAAGAAAGAGAAGGAACATACCCAAGAGTTGGAAGCTACCAACCAAACCTTAAGAGGAGACATTATAGACTTAGTGATGGAGTCATGTGAGCAAGATAGGCTGATTGCTTCTAGAAACATTGTGTGAGCCAACAGATCCAGTGAGATAGGATTGTAAACGTACTTCGTTAGTTGGACCACCACTTATCACCTTATTTTCCAAAATGTTGCTTTAAAATAAGTTGAACCTTGGTTGTCGTAATGGATCCATGTATGCCATGGCTTGTGTGTTTTGATTTCCAAGGATATGTATGTGATGTTTTGTCTTTTGTTTTATCTTGAATTGTGTTGTTCTAACTTTTCTATCTTATAAATAGATGCCTACTGTTACCATCAGCACTGTTGAGGAGTTCCAGGTTACCCGTTTTGGTCCTCGTATCGTTGAGCTTACTACTTTGCTCAATCTCCCTCTTCCTACCATCATGGTGCTTCCCCTCACCCAAGTTTGAGAGGAAAGACCTCTGGGGCTTCAAGGTCAACCAGCCCGGACGCTAGACAGAGCCTACCATGGAGGCCATCGTCTTCAAGCTCATGCATGATGACAAGGAGAGAGGCCTTGAGGTAGTTATGCAGGATCTGATAGGACGTCTGCTAGGGAGACACTCCCGACAGGTTAGAGGTACTCACTTCCACGTCTTCGGTAGACGTGATGAGGATGGAGAGTCCATCGACTTTGAGGACGATTCGAGGGACACAGCAGAGCCGATTCGTCTGTACCTCCAGGACTTAGAGTCTCTCATTAGGCACGTGGACACTGATAGGACCAACGTCATGCTCAACAATGACGAACTCCAGGTGCAGCTTCGCGAGAAGGACAAGCTCTTCGCGGAGCAAGATGAGATAGTCAAGGAGATGGAGGCGAAGTTCGAGATCCAGGACAGGAAGTTCAAGAGTTAGGAGAAGCGAGTCCAGGATAGGAACAAGAAGATCCGGGACATGACTGAAGAACTGCAGAACAAGGACTTCGAGCTCGAGCAGCAGCAGACGGTGATTGAGAGGCTTCGTTCCCAGAAGAGGGCTCTCAAAGCCAAGATAGAGACCTTGACCACTAGTGTCGAGGAATACAAGACCGCGATGGAGAACGCAGGTCTTACCTTTGTCGAGGAGGAGGTTGATGCCGAGAAGTAGATTGGACTACTCATTTATCATTTATTATCATACTTGTTGTTTGAGAACTTGTTATTTGACCATCCGACATGTGGATGGCTTGCTACTTGTGTGTTTTACTTTGCGAACTTGTTATCTTGTTGTTGAACCTTTATCATTGTGTTGCCTGCTTTGTGTTTGCTTATGTGATGTAATGTGCATGAAAGCATCTATGGGTATCTCATTCTTATCTCTATTGAACAAACCACAGATGCCTCCCCGTCGTGCAAACCCCAACCCCAACAACAACAACAACAACATCACTCCAGAAGTGCAGCAAATGATGACCGCTCAAACTCAGCTGATGCAGATAATGACGATGTTCATCCAGAACCAAAACAACAACAATAACAACAATAACAACAACAACAACCCACCGGGCTTTGACATGCTTACCAGGTTCTTGAGATTGAGGCTAGCAAAGTTCTCAGGAACGACTGATCCCATGGTGGCCAATGACTGGCTACGCTCTGTGAACAAGGACTTGGTAACTGTGGGCTGCACTGATGCAGAAAAGGTCAGATTTGCAGCACACTTGTTGGAAGGACCAGCCGCCACTTGGTGGGATAACTTCCAGATCACCACTCCCATCGAAGATGTGACATGGGCTATCTTTGAAGATGGCTTTCGTACTGCTCATATCTCATCTGGAGTGATGAGTCTGAAAAAGAAGGAGTTCCATAACCTGAAGCAGTGCCACCGCAACGTGGCCGAATATATTGAGGAGTTCAACAATCTGGCGCGATATGCACCGGATGAAGTTGACACAGATGCTAAGAGGAAAGAAAAGTTCCTCGAAGGGTTAAATGATGAACTGAACCTGTAGTTGGCAGTGGCCTATGTTCCCACATATCAGTCTCTCTGTGACAAGGCTGCTATTTTGGAGAACAAAATAAAGCAAGTTGAAAGCAGAAAGAGAAAGCACTCAGACAAGAACAGCTCGGGATCGTCACATAAACGTTCCCATTATGATGACAGTGGAAGCTCAGGATCCCACAAGCATGGGAAATTCAACAAGCACCACAATCACAACCGTCATGACAACAAGCATCACCGTAGTCATGACAATGACAAGTACAAGAACCACAAGGGTGGATACAAGAGCCACCACAGTGGTAATGGAAGTGGAAGTGGAAGCCAGCCTGTCAAGAAAGACATAAGTCAGGTTGAATGCTTCAAGTGCAAGAAGATGGGGCATTATGCAAATGAATTCCCAGAAAAGAAAGTTGAAGGACCCAACAAGCACAACCCTTTTCAGAAGGGACAGGTGAACCACATCAGTGTGGAGGAAGTCTATGAGGAGCCTGATGCTGTTGCTGGTAAGTTCAGACTCAATTCTATTCCAGCATTTGTTCTTTTTGATACTGGAGCATCGCATTCATTCATATCAAAAGCATTTGTTGATAGAAATGGGTTTCCAACTGAAAACATTGGGTGTCCAATAAAAGTTAGTTCTCCGGGTGGAGATATGATAGTAAGTCTTGGATGCCGGGATCTAGTAATAGAGTTTGGAAAGCATAAATTTCCAGTGAGTCTGATAATCCTAGATTCCCAAGGACTGGACGTTATATTGGGAATGGATTGGATGGCTAAGTATGAAGGAGTACTATATTGTGCTAATCGTACTGTTGCACTCACAACCCCGGAAAGAAAACGGATTAAATTCAAGTCCAACTTTGAATCAAAGGGAAGTAAGCTAAATTCTCTTAAGGGGGTTAGCATGGACAGTGTGCCAATTGTGAGTGAGTATCCGGATGTGTTTCCGGAAGAATTGCCGGGAATGCCACCAGATAGATATGTGGAGTTTCTTATAGATTTGGTACCAGGATCTGGACCAATAGCAAAGAGACCTTATAAAATGTTAGTTGATGAACTGAAAGAACTCAAGAAACAACTTGGAGAACAGTTGCAGAAAGCATTTATTCAACCAAGTTCTTCATCTTGGGGAGCCCCAGTTTTGTTCGTGGAGAAGAAAGATAGAAGTCAAAGGTTATGCATAGATTACCGTTCACTCAACGAGGTAACTATCAAGAACAAATACCCTTTGCCTAGAATCAATGACTTGTTTGATCAGCTAGAAGGAGCTTGTGTGTTCTCAAAGATTGATCTTCGGTCAGGCTATTTTCAACTCAAGATAAGGGAACAAGACATACCTAAAACAACTTTCACTACAAGGTATGGATTGTATGAGTATACTCTAATGCCTTTTGGTTTGACCAATGCTCCAGCATACTTCATGAATATGATGAACAAGGTGTTCATGGAATTCCTTGACAAGTTTGTTGTCGTCTTCATCGATGACATTTTAGTCTACTCCAAGAGCAAAGAAGAGCATGAACGACATTTGCGTTTGATACTTGAGAAGTTAAGAGAACATAAACTTTATGCCAAATTCAGCAAGTGTGAATTCTGGTTAAATGAAGTTGGATTTCTTGGACATGTTATGACAAAGGATGGTGTAGCAGTTGATCCTGCTAAAGTTTCAGCTGTAACTGAATGGGAATCTCCCAAGTCCGTGAAAGAAGTTCGTAGTTTCCTTGGCTTAGCAGGTTACTACAGAAGGTTCATTGAAAATTTCTCCAAGGTAGCTAAGCCCATGACGGAATTACTAAAGAAAGACAAGAAGTTTGCTTGGACTGAAGGTTGTGAACTCAGCTTTCAGGAATTGAAGAAGAGACTTGTGATAGCACCAGTCTTGTGTCTGCCAGATTTGGAAAAAGATTTCCAAGTATATTGTGATGCATCTCATCAGGGTTTGGGTGCAGTACTTATGCAAGACGGTAAAGTTGTGGCTTATGCCTCGAGACAACTCAAAACTCATGAAGTGAACTATCCTACTCATGATTTAGAGTTAGCCTCTGTTGTCCATGCACTCAAAACATGGAGACACTATCTTTTGGGAAAGCGTTGTGAAGTGTTCACAGATCACAAAAGTTTGAAGTATATCTTCACCCAGAAGGAAATTAATATGAGACAAAGAAGATGGTTAGAACTTATCAAGGACTATGACTTAAGTTTGCAATACCACCCCGGTAAAGCAAATGTTGTAGCAGATGCTCTAAGTCGTAAGGTTTTTGTGAATGGCCTTACCAAAGGAGAATTTCCAGATGATTTGTGTGCCCAATTTAGAGATCTCAGATTGGAGATTGTGCCTGAAGGACATCTCATGTCTTTGGATGTTCAACCCACTTTGTTGGACAAGATCAAAGAAGCCCAGAAGATTGATAAGGAAATTGAAGGGATTAAAGAAAAGATTGACAAAGGAAAAGCCAAAGGGTTCCATGAAGACGAACAGGGTACATTATGGCATGGGAAACGTATCTGTGTTCCACAAGATCCGGAGCTTCGGAAACTGATTTTGCAAGAAGCACACAACTCTCCGTATTCCATTCATCCGGGTAACACCAAAATGTACATGGATATGAAGGAAAGATTTTGGTGGAATAATCTCAAGAAGGACATCGCTGAACATATTGCTTTGTGTGATGTGTGTAGTAGAGTGAAAGCGGAACATCAGAAACCAGCAGGTTTGATTCAACCACTACCTATTCCTGATTGGAAGTGGGACAAGATTGGTATGGATTTCATTACCGGATTACCAAGGACCCGTCAGGATACGATTCTATTTGGGTAGTAGTGGATCGCCTAACTAAAGTGGCTCATTTCATACCCGTGAAGACAACCTATACACGTGCTAAGTTAGCCAAAATCTACATGAGTAGAATTGTATGTCTGCATGGAGTGCCCAAGAGTATTGTGTCTGATAGGGGAACTCAATTCACTTCCCATTTTTGGAGACAGCTACATGAGTCATTGGGAACGAGGTTGGAATTCAGTACTGCTTTTCATCCTCAAACTGATGGACAGACAGAAAGGACCAATCAGATTCTTGAAGACATGTTGAGAGCATGTGCCTTAGACTATGGAGCCAGTTGGGATGAAAGTCTGCCTTATGCAGAATTTTCTTATAACAACAGCTATGAAGCCAGCATTGAGATGGCACCATTTGAGTTTCTCTACGGAAGAAAGTGTACCACCCCATTGTTATGGAATGGTGTGGGAGAAAGAAGTTTATTCGGGCCAGATCTTATCAAAGAAGCCGAAGAGAAGGTCAAGTTGGTTAAGGACAGATTGGAGATAGCACAGTCCCGACAGAAAAGCTACGCAGATCCTAAGCGTAGAGAAGTCACCTACGAAGTTGGTGATAGAGCCTATCTTAGAGTATCACCACTTCGTGGAGTGAAGAGATTCGGAGTCAAAGGAAAATTGGCACCAAGATATGTTGGGCCATTCAAGATTCTGAGTCATAAAGGAGAAGTTGCCTATGAAATAGAACTGCCAGAATCTCTGTCAGCTGTTCATAATGTGTTTCATGTGAGTCAACTTAAGAAATGTCATCCAGAAATGGCAGAAACTTCTTTGAAGGATACTATACCTTTGGAGGAGGTTCAACTAGAAAGTGATCTCACTTATGAAGAGAAACCTATCAAGATTCTTGAGACTGCAGAAAGAGTCACACGGACTAAGACTATCAAGTTCTGCAAAGTGTAGTGGAATCATCATTCCGAAGAGGAAGCAACATGGGAAAGAGAAGATGATCTTCGGAAAGACCACCCTCACCTATTTGCTAGCCAATCCAAATCTCGAGGGCGAGATTCACCTTAAGGGGGTTAGATTTGTAACATCCCTAAAATCATGTTTCAAACTTATGCATATCATTCATGCATCCATGATCATATGTTTTTCATTTCAAAGAAAACACTTCAAAAACAGGAGCATATGAGCTCATTATTTTATGTGAGCAGCTATTAGTCTAATGCCACTCTCAATTGAAGAGTTATTTGTCTTAAACCAAGCCTTGCTTGCTCTCTTTTTATTGTGTTTGATTGTTGAAGTTTGGTGAAATTTTACAAAACAAATATGATTCAGAAACCATTTCCAAAACTTATTCAAATCATGTGCTATAGCACTGCTTATTTTGTTTGAACAAAAGGACCAAGCTAATACAAAGTGACCACTTGATTTTATGCCCAGAAATATGAATGTTACACTATACAAAAATCCAGAAAAGATTTGAATTCAAATAGCTTTTGAATTCATTTGAAAATCATTCCAGAAAATCAAAACAGAAAAAGAAAAAGAGAAAGGAAATAGAAAAGGGCCGTCGCCAGACTTCTAGCCCAACTAAGAAAGCAACCCATTTAGCCCACCCGGGTCCCCTCTCTCCCTCTCTCACTTGCAGACGCACCCAGCAAGCGACTGTCGCCAGGACCCCAACCCCCCTATGTTTCTCTCGTAGACAACTGGGCCCCGTCCATGTCACCGTCGTCTTCCCCAAATCTCGCCCGCAGACCACGTCGCTGCTGGACGTTGCTGGCGTTGATTCCGCGGTGTAATTGCCATTGATTCTGCAGGCGTTTCCTATCGATCCCCTGCCTACTTAAACCCCTTCCCCTCGCGGTCATTTTCCCCCACACTGCACACTCTTCTCGCCACCAGGCTGCCTCTAATTCGCATTGCACCGCCACAGTCAGAGCCAACTCCGGCGAGGTATTCCGGTAAGACCCCGTCGCCCCTTGCTGTCTAAGTTTGCCAGTACAATCTCCGCAACCATGCGCATCTCCTGACCCCTCTGGTGCATGCTAGGATTGTCCAGAGCCTCGGCAACATCGGCGACAGCACGAGTCAGACGACCCCATCAACTCCGGCAAGCCTTCCTGGTTAGTTCAGACCACGCCTTGCTCTCTCTTTGACACTCGCATGACCAGCATCACTCCGCGCATCTGACGCACTGCTTATTTTGCCCTGGCATGATCTGTATCTTCGCCAATGTCGACGAGCAGCCGTACCCGACGCGTTCACGAACTCCGGCGACGAATCCCTGACAACTCCGAGCGCCCCTTCGCCAACCAGGGACACGTTGAGCTTCACCTCTTCACTGCGGTTCTGGTGAGCATCCTCCCCCCTCCCCGGGCGACCTAGTTCGCCGGCTCCGCCACTGACAGAGCGCTCCGCCGCTCGCCGCCGCGCTAGCGCCGCTCATCTCTGGTCAAAGCATTCAGGAACGTTAGATGTAGATCTTGCGGCTAAGATTAGAACTTAAATGAAGAGGTATGAGCGCGTCTGAGCCACTAGATCTGACTTAAATCCTACGGCTCGCAGAGATCGATCCGCCCGAACCGGTACGGGCCAATTAGAAACAGACGCGTGGCTAGGTTTAGATTTAAAACTGGATTTTGAACCTGATTATTATTCAAATTTGATTTGGCTATAACTTTTGATCCCCACGTTAGAATTTGACAAATTTTATACCGTTGGAATCAGGAGAGCAAGATCTTTCTATATATGCAATGTGTTTAATGTTTATCTTCTGTTAAAAAGGTTTTATTTGCAGAAACTTGTGTAGGACTAATTAGAGTTTATAAAATGTTCTGGAAATAATTTAGGGTTTGAGAAATGGTTGTTTGGCAAGTTTTTAACTTGTTAGTGAATCAGTACTGTATACTTGCTTGGTTGAGTTTTAAAAATCATCACATATCATCTTGCATGCATGCATATATTTTTGATTGTATATGTTTTGTGTGTAATTTGTTGCTACCATTCTTTGTGTAGATTTTGGTGCTAGTGATTGTGATTGTGAGGAGTGCTACTCTCCCAACTACCAAGGCAAGTTGTACTCATGAATATTTTTATCCTATGTTTTCTACTAAGCATTAGAAATATTTTG
Organism: Avena sativa; assembly: GCA_916181665.1. Taxonomy (NCBI): domain Eukaryota; kingdom Viridiplantae; phylum Streptophyta; class Magnoliopsida; order Poales; family Poaceae; genus Avena; species Avena sativa. The sequence goes on from OV702296.1 coordinate 230,584,343, forward strand.
ATAGACTTGCATGCTATTATTTTGCTTATATGCCATGTTGGGAAATCCTAGTAGTTATAGAAATGCTAGGGAATTTCTAAGTTAAGTTACTATCTATGCCATGCTTAGCCTAGCTAGTAGCAAACAAGGGTTGGTGAAATATACATTCTATGATGAAAATATTTCTAAGTCTTTGGACTTGTGTTTTACCTAATAAAACAACTAAGTTAATGAAACACCTGGGTGGAATGGAAGGTTTGGTTTATGTTGAGTGGTTACACAAGGCCCATTTTTATGGTTTACCTTGTGTATCTCACTTGTGGTAAGCCACCCAGGAACAAAGATATTTTAGAGGCCAAGTGTTAAGAAGCTTCTAGTGCAGCCACTTGGCAATATGGGCTCTGCCTGGATCACATAAGTTGCTAGAACTTAGCCATTTGGACAGTTGGTGGTAGTGGGAATGATAGGTTGGAGCACGTCCATTTGGTCTAAGGGAAGGCTTCTGAAAGGTCCTGTCTTGGTGAAACCAAGTCTGGTGGGGAAAGTGCACAACCTCTGTAGATGGAAAAATCTAAGTACTTAGCCAAGTCCATGGCAATGGACAACTTGAGCATCAAGACATGGAAGCTATCAAGAATCTCCTCATCCCAATTTCTAAGTAAAATTTGTGGGTGAACAAGGGTGAAGGACCTCAATGTCTATTGGTGGTTCCTTGGGAAAAGTTTTGTCAAAGAAAAACTTAGTGATTTCAACTAATAGGAAAAACCTATTTTGAGCAAAGCAAGCCAAGCTACACTTAGCCAAAATTGCATATAGTATCTAGTCCACTTAAAATTTTACTAAGGTATCACTTGCCAATACTATTCCAAAGTATTGACCCACTGTGGCTGTAACTTGTGATGTTGCAGGTTACTCTGATGAGGATTAGGTGTCATGAGTCTACACTAAACATGTTTGCCTGTGGCACATGAAGATGAAGACTTTTATTTATTTATTTATTTATTTATTCAAACTCTTGTATTAGGCCTGTGGCCTTCGAGTTGTAAAGACTATGTTTATCTCTGGAATGGCTGTAATAAATGACCTTTGTATCTATGTACTTCATCTTAAACTGTGGATGCTAGCAATGATCCAGGGACTAGCATTGCAATCACAGGGATCCTTTTCCTTTATAAAGGAGGGATCTTACATCTCTCTACACCTAAATTTTTTCCTTCATACAAAACTTCACACAATCTTCATTAGCAACATTAGCTTATTCAAAAGATATTAGACCACTGGCAAAGCTTTGGAACAGCAAGTCTTTTCACTAAAAACACAAGCTACCGAAGTAACTTTTCAAAGAAACTCGATTTACTTGAAGAGAGCTCAAAAAGGAATCAATAAGAAGCAAATGCAAATAATGGCAGAAATCTGTCAAAACAGACCAGCAGGTAGAACCGATTTTTTCGAACATCTTCTGTTGCTCAAATAAAAAATTATTGAACTAACGAAAGTTAACCAACATACTGGGGGATTTATTCGTTAATTTTGAGCTCAATACGAGTTATATATACTCCTCACGAATGTTTTTGGTGGAGGACAGAAATCTGTTTAGGGACAGCAACTCCCCAAATCTTACTTCCCTCTCATTAGAGGTCATTCTTGGCACAAAAAGCAAACAAAAAGGATAAGGAGAGGTAATTACGGTAGTAATAACTTCCAAGACTCAAGGAAACTCTTAGGTTATCTCCCAACAAGTACTTTTCTTTAACGCCTTTAAGTTAGGCACAAGAAGCAAGAAGAATCAAGTATTTTCAAATGAAGAAGCATTAACATCAAATCTTGCTTTCAAAGGAGGAGCAAAAAGCAACTTCTCTCTCCTCATAGGGAAGTGTTCAATACCTTTCTTGAATGGAAATTGATATTTTGATGGTGCCTTCTTTCATATCAATGATGGCACCAACTGTTCTAAGAAAAGGTCTTCCCAAAGTAATAGGACAAGAAGCATTGTATTCAACATCCAAAACATAGAATCAACAGGGACATAAGCATTGTTAACCATAATGAGAACATCATTAATACTCCCCATGAGTTTCTTATTAGCATTATCATTGAGTGGGACATCCAAATAACAATCTTCTAATGGTGGCAAATCAAGCATTTCATAAATCTTCCTAGGCATAATAGAGACACTAGAACCAAGATCACATGAAGCTTTGAGATCAAAGTCATTCACTTGCATATTAATAATGGGTTCCCAACTATCTTCTACTTTCCTAGGAATATAAGCTTTGTGTTTTAGCTTCTCTTCCTTAATCTTAACAAGAGCATCTGTAATGTGTTTGGTAAAGGCAACATGCATATCACTAGCATCAGGACTTCTAGCAAGCTTTTGTAGGAACATAATCACTTCAGAAATATTGCAACCATCAATACCAAAATCAAACTTAGCATCACTGGTAGTAGGATCAATAGGCTTAGGCATAGTAGGAGGAGGAATAGGGGTTACTTGTGGTTTAGTCGTGATAGTGCACACACTATTGTCTCTATCCATTTCAGCTTCCCTTTCCCACCTAGCATGAAGTTGAGCTAACAGCCTAACATTTTCATCAATAGTACCTTGTATGGCATGAGCAGTAGCAAAGGTGTTTTTCCATAGTTTCAGGTTTAGCAGCCATTTTATTAACCAAGGAAGTTTGAGCTTCAGACAAAGAGGATATATTTTTCTCAGCACTCAAATTTTTTGACTGTAAACTAGGAATTTCTCTATTCAGATTCTCAAGCTGAAGACTAATGTTTTTCAAGATAATAGATTGTTCCTCCATAGTTTTAGTGAAAATCCTTTTTTGCTCATATTGCATTTGCATAAAAAATTTAGTGGATCTCTCAACTTCTAGAATCCTCTCTTCACTAGGCATTCCAGATCTATCCTGATAAGCATTTCCACTAGGAGGGTAAGGCCTAAAATTGTTGTTGCTATCAAAATTATTACTATAGGCATTGTTGTTGAAATTGTTGTTTCTAATGAAGTTCACATCAACTTGCTCTTCTTGAGCAACCAAAGAGGCTAAGGGAACACTATTAGGATCTAGAGGAGCTTTCCCATTAACAAGCATAGCCATAATAACATCAATCTTTTCACTCAAAGAGGAAGTTTCCTCAACAGAATTTACCTTCTTACCATGTGGAGCTCTCTCAACATGCCATTCAGAGTAGTTAACCATCATATTATCAAGGAGCCTTGTTGGAGCACCCAAATTGAGGCCCATAAAGGTACTTCCAGCAGCTGAATCCAGTACATTTCTTGAGGAGAAGTGCAAACCTGCATAAAAAGTCTGGATAATCATCCAAGCGGTGAGTCCACGAGTAGGGCAATTTTTAACCAAAGATTTCATTCTTTCCCAAGCAGGAGAAACATGTTCGCTATCAAGCTGTTTAAATTTCATAATGTCACTTCTCTTAGCAATAATCTTAGCAGGAGGATAGTACTTTCCAATAAAAGCATCTTTGCACTTAGTCCAAGAATCAATACTATTTTTAGGCAAAGGTAGCAACCATTCTTTAGCTTTTCCCGTCAAGGAGAAAGGAAAAAGACTGAGCTTAATAATATCTCCATCTACATCCTTATACTTTTGCATCTCACAAAGTTCAACAACGCTATTAAAATGGGCAGCAGGATCATCAGAACTAGCACCAGAAAATTGCTCTCATCACAAGATTCAACAAAGCAGGCTTAATTTCATAAAAGATAGCATCAGGAGCAGGTGGAGCAATAGGTTTGCTTAGGAAATCATTGTTGTTGGTGCTAGTGAAGTCACACAATTTAGTGTTCTCAGCAGAGTTCATTTTGGCAAAGGTGGGCTAGCCAAAAACAGCTGCAGCGGCTAGAGCAGGAACTAATTTTTTTGTGTTTTTGAATAAGGAAAGCAAACCAAGCTAGAATAATTTTTTTGGTTTTTTTGGAAATAGGCAAACAAAACCAAGCAAAATAAACAAAGTAAACTAAAAACAAAGTAAAGAGAAAGGAAGTGAAGGACTCCCCTAGTGAAGACGTCCTTAGCCTCCCCGACAACAGCGCCAGAAAACTTGTTGATAGCGCTTGACGAGGTGGAAGAGGTTGAAGTAGATTCCCAAGTAACAACACCAGAAAGCTTGATGACGCCTGGTGTTTGACGTGGAAGCGCTTTGTTGGAAACCCCAAGAGCAAGGTGTGAAGCAGCAAGCAGCAAGTCTTCCCTTAGTAGAGACCGAGGTTATTGAACCAGAAGGAGGAAGGAAACGTCACACATGTGTTGCAAACAACGTGGAGACCTGCACAACACAAACTCAAGACTTTGCCCCAACAAATCAGTGAGGTTGTCAAGCTCACCAGTTTGCTGTAACAAAGGATTAAACGTATGGTGTGGAAGGTAATGGTTTGCCGCAAGTAAACAAGTAATAGTGGAAGATGTATCAATGATAAAGATTGGACCAGGGTCCATAGTTCACTAGAGGTGCTCTCCTTAGATAAACAACATGGCATGAAGGGTAAACAAATTACAGAGTGGTCAATTGACAGGAACTGAGCAAGGCATAACAATGCAATTATTAGCCAGAAAGATCCTATGAAGTTGATTGGTCAATACAACAATATACATAGACCGTAATCCAACTGCATCTATGACTAGAAGTCCACATTCAGGTTATCATCCGAACCCCCTCCAGTATTAAGTTGCAAGCAACAGACAACTGCTTTAAGCAAAGTGTGTAAGGTAAACAGTCCACATGTTCCATGAACAAGAGACCGTTGTTTTCTCCCTAGTAGCAACAGCACATCTACAACCGAAGAGATTATTGTCACTTCCCTTGGAAACTAGAGGCATGAACCCACTATCGAGCATAAATACTCCCTCTTGGAGTCACTAGCAACTACTTGGCCAAGATAACCACTAGCAACGGAGAGCATGCAAGATCCCAAACAACATAGACACGATTGAATCATAAAGATAGAACCATTAATCAAACCAACATAATAATCTCAATATCCATCGAATCCCCGCAAACAAAACATGCATGATTACAAATAGATTAGATCTTGATCATGAACGGAGATCACAAGATCTATACATGAAAGCACAAAGAAGGAGATACAACCATCTAGCTACTACATGGACCCATAGTCCAAGGTGGAACTACTCACAAATCATACCGGAGAGAAGGCCTCCGGGATGATCTCCCCTTCGGCAGGGTGCCAGGAAGAGCTTCAGATCCCCCCGATCTAGGGACGATGGTGGCGGCGAATACAGACAGTTTCGTGGTTTTCTGATCGGGTTCTGAGAGTTTCTGCATCGGGGGCTTCTTATAGGCGAAGGAGGAGACCTAGGCGGCCGCCAGGGCAGGAAAACCCTACCTAGGTGCGGGGTAGGGCCCACCCGTGCCTAGGGTGGGTCTGGCCCCCTGGCCGGCCTCCTCGTCTCTCCTCTGGACTTCTTGTTCCCCACGGAAAGTTATTGACTTTGCCCTTCGTCCCGTCCAATTTCGAGAATATTTCTTTACTAACTTTTCTGAAACCAAAAACAGCAGAAAACAGGCATCTCGCACTTTTGCAACTTGTTAATAGGTTAGTACCAGAAAACATGTAAAAAGAACCTCAAAGTGTAGGCAAGTAAAGCAAAGTAGATACTAAACAAGCATGGATCATAAAAAATTATAGATATGTTTCCAACGTATCAGTGGTGAATGGTCAAAGACTAAAACATTATATTTTTGGAGATTCTTATAATGAAGAAGTTGATGTTATTCAAATGAAAACTCTTGAAGAATTTATCACAAGCCAAGCACTAGAAACTACAGAGTTCGTCCTTGAATAGGTAAAAGTGATGAAGACAGAAGGTTCGTGAAACTCCAATCTTTTTATATTTTTGATGTTTTTAATACATACGGGAAGTTACGAGACGAAACTGAGGAGGAAACTCCACCCCCGAGCTCCGACTCCGCCTTGTTTCCGTGTCAAAACCTTCCTTATGCATTCAATCTTTGTAATATATCAACCCCCGGGTTCCCTGAGGTTCTTGCATCGTGTTCTCGTCGTGTTTTGTTTCGATCTTCTTCTGTCAGGAAAATTCTCAGATTTGGAGCCCCAATGTCTTCCTCTGGATCACCCATGGAGGATTCCTCTGCGGAAGTCCTCAACCCGTACATGTATGAGTTGAGGATTCATCCCAAAGAGTTGATCCTCAAAGAGGGGAAGGTACAGATGGAAGAAGTTCAAGGCCCTAAAGGAGAAGGCAGCCTGGAAGATAGGATGGAAGCGCTAGAACAAGAGGTTTTCAGGTACAAGAAGATGGCGGAACGCGAAGTGGATGTTATTCACAAGATAAGTTCAGAACTCATCACCAAGCACGAGGGGGAAGTTGCTGAGCTCCGAGAAGAGATCTTCTCACTCTGTTAGACCACCAATCAATTGCAAGCACAACTCTATGACATACAGAATCAAAACTGTGAGTATGAGGCTAGATTTGATCGCATAAGCTCTACCGCTAGTTTCAGGATTGCAGAGACAAGGACATCCTTTTTGGATGGGGAACCATTGCCTTGGAAGTTTTATGATGACAAGATAACACCACCACCACCGAAGGAGTAATTCGTCATCAGGTTTGTCATCCCCTTGGCTTGTTCCAAGCTTGGGGGAGTGCCGCGGTATCACCACCATTATCTTTTATCTTTTACCTTTTTAGTGGATTCATATTTGTGGTAGAGAGGTTATCTTATAGTTTGGTTTGCATGTGAAAGTATCTCTCCTTTAGTTTATTATCTATGTATCCCCTGGTGTGAGTCCCTTTATTGAATATTAATGAGAAGTCTCATCTTTTACTTTCTACACTTCTTATTTTTAGTTTGCAATCTCTATTATATGATGGATCTTTTTGTTCAGTATTGGCACCACTTTGGGATCATCAAGTGGATCTAAATTGGTTTTGGCAAACCGAGTTTTGGTCAGTGGCATTGATTTGAAATAAAAAGAAAGAAAGAAAAAAGCTTACAGGTATTTGGTATCATTTGTTTTCTTTCTTGTTGGCTCATAAGCTTAGTATTCTTTATTTAAGATCCTTTTGTGTCTTCAAGGAAGATTGCATGTTTGGCTTTATTACTTGTATGTTTGCTTGTTTCTTTCAACTCTCTCGCTTGCTACCCAACCTTGCTATCCAAAAACCTGTTTTGAGAAGGCATACTTCTCATGTTTCCAAAATCCTTTTAACCCAAAACTTTTGCCACTTGTGTCCACCATATCTACCTAGTAGCTTTTGCTATTCCAAGCAAATTCTCAAGCTTCATCTACCTTTCTAACTAAAAAGTATTTTGTTATGTGAAAACTAGTTAGTAAAGCTCTCACGAACTTGATGGCACACTTTATTTCTTGCCCCTAATAAACTTGAACCATTGTGAACATCAAAGTTGTATATGCTTGCATCTATACGTTGGAATTAGCAGAACCGTGCTCTCACGAGGAACGTTTTCAACATTGCACTTGTACTTTGTACACAGTTGATATCGTGCTCTTTTGTTTATGGATGTCAACGGTGTGAAATAAAGAGGGAACTTGTAAGTCCATGGAGTTTGTATTCTGTGTTAGAGAAACGCCTGGGCCGCTAGCCTAAGCCATGCTTAATCATGGTGGAAACTTGCAACATCACCATAGTGAGTCATCTATGAAGCATCCTCAATAAAAAGCTATATGCATAGTAAATAAAAAGATTGCTGAGATGCTCATTGTCTGCTTGCCTTGTCATTTTGGTTATGGGAAAGCTCCTGTACCATGTGCAAGGGGTACCCCGTTGGCGATTCTCAATGATATGCAAATACTTACAATGACAAGAACTTACCTGGACCCAAAGTTGAGTAGGCATGAGGTGTGGCCCTCGTATTCAAGGGACATGAGATTTCCAACTTATATTTGATCAAGCATATGCTCCATCTTTATTCACTTTAACCTTAATCACTTCAAGATGCTTATGATAGGGGCAATGAGGGCTCAAATCTAGTAAGTACCATAATATTTTGGAAGCTCTTTATGACTTGTAATCCCTTCTACCCTCTAAGAAGGGACCTTTCTTCCACTTCCAAAGTTGAGTCAGTAAACCTACTTCCTCTCCATATCCAGTAAGCTTTTGAGTTGTTGTGTTTCAAGCATTCATATGGTGATTTATTCAATCATGTTCTTTATCTTCCTTGTTTGCACAAAACTCTTATCTATTGAGTATTACTTTGAAAGCCTTCACTTGTGAAAAACCTTTTTGAGAGAGTGCTCCTGTTTTGAAACTTCTACAAAAAGCTTTTGTGAAATTGTTTGCCAGGTTTTCTCTAACCAAGAACAAGTTTGCCAAGTCCAATTATGATTTATCTTTATGCATCTCTATTGTGACTGCTGTACTTGGTTGCAAGCTAAGTTATATAATGGTGAGTTGCTTTCTTCTATGAGTTGTACAATGGTAAGTGTGATGCTTCTTGTTCGTATTCTTTTATCGACATTTTACTCCATAAACTTGTGGACATGTTTACTAAGCTCAGTATTCACTTGGGTACAAGCGAAGTCTAAGCTTGGGGGAGTTGATACGCCCAATTTGCATCACCATTCTATATCATAATTTACCTCTATTCATTGATATTTGTCCTATTATGAGGTATTACTTATGGATTTTCATCTGTTTATGCATGTTGGATGATTCCTGGAGGATGGACTGCCAGATTCTGGATTCTGATGGAAAAGAAGGCGTTTCGGTGCAATTTCGCGAAGATCAGAAAAATACCAGAAAAATATGGAAACATATTATTTTACAAGAAGACGAAAGAAGCCAGAAGGAGGGAGGGCAGGTGTGGCCCGCCTGCCTGGCCTCCGACTCTACCCCTTAGCCTATATCTTCCCTTCGGAACCCTAATCCTAGGGGAGCGACCACATATAGATTTCCGCCGACTCTGGGGGGTGGAAAACACCGAGAGAGAAAGATCTCTCCGGTAGACAGATTTCTGCCGGGGGAATTCCTTCCCGGATAGGGGAGACCATCGCCATCAACACCGTCACCAATCTAGGCTTCATCGGGATCATCATCATCCACACCATCATCTCCACCAGCACCATCATCACCACTCCATCCCACTGTAACAATTGTGTTGGATATTGCTTTAGTTCTTAGGGGAAACTTTCCCGGTGTTGATTACTATTGTAGTTGATGCTTGTGAGTGGAACCATTGAATTATTGTTTTTCTTAGATTGTTATACATTATCATATCATCTTTGATCTTGATCCATATGATGTCTTGTGAGTAGTTCGTTTAGTTCTTGAGGACATGGGAGAAGTCATGTTGTTAGTAGTGAATCTGTGATGAGTTATTATTCAATGGTTTAGTATTTAAGTTGTGGTGCTATTCTTCTAGCGGTGTCATGTGAACATCGACTACATGATACTTCACCATTTATGGGCCTAGGGGAATGCATTGTGTATTTGGCTACTAATCGTGGGGTTGCCGGAGTGACAGAAACCTGAACCCCCGTTAGGACACCTTTGCACAAGGGAGTGTAGGATCTCAGAGTTTAAGGCTGTGGTTAGATTTATATCTTAATTACTTTCCTATAGTTACGGATGTTTGCAGGGGGTTTAATCACAAGTATGTATTAGTCCTAGGAAGGGCAGTATGTTAGCACAGGTTCACCCACACAACACTTACAAACACCAGCGAAGAGTACTCGGCTATTTGAAGCGAAAGCACTTGACAGAATTCCCATGCGTCCTCAAGAACTTTTGGGTCCTTATAAGTATTTCCACCGGCTTTTCCTTTGCTAAGAAAGGATTGGGCCACTTGGTCCATTTGTTCTTTACTTCTGTTACTTGCTCTTTGTTTTGTTGCCTTGTCAGAAAACCACTAAAAATCCGTTTGCTAAGTATTCACAGGGATTTTCTGCTCCATACCACTGTTCAGCACCTTCTGCTCCTTGTTGGTATCGACACTCCTATTTATCAAAAGTACTACGATACACCCCCTATACTTGTGGGTCATCAAGCATCTTTGGAAGTTTCAAGCCTAACTTAAAGGCATTAAAGAAAAGTACTTGTTGGGAGATAACCCAAGAGTTTTGTCGAGTCTTGGAAGTTATTACCTCAGTAATAACTTCTCCTTATCCTTTTTTTGGTTTTTGTGTCAAGTTCAACTACTTTTGTGAAGTAGAGGAGTTGTGAAAAGTGGCTGTCCTGGGATAGATTTTTTTTGCTGCACCATAAAAATTCATTAGGGAGCTCAGTACGTCGGATGGAGATTTTTTTGGAGCTTGTTCTCCAAGTTGTTACCCAACTTTCATTAGTTCTGCACTTTTTGATTTGAGCAACAGAAGGTTTCCGAAAAAACCAATCTTTACCTGCTGGTCTGTTTTCATAGATTTTTGTTATTATTTGCATTTGTCTGGAAGGCTTTGTTTTGATAAATTTCAGTTGAAGTGTGAACCTAAAGGTTTGTTGTTTTGCTTACACTAATGTTTCCATTGAAGTTTGTGTATTTCCTTGTGAGGAAAGGAAAATTCTAGGAGAAGGAGAAAAGGAGTCTACAGAGTTCGTCTTTGAATAGGTAAAAGTGGTGAAAACAGAAGGTTCGTGAAACCCCAATATTTTTATATTTTTGATGTTTTTAATACATAAGGGAAGTTACGAGATGGAACAGAAGAGGAAACAGAGTCCGGGGTGGACAAACCCACCCCAAGCGCGGGCCCTTGCCTGGCCGTGCCTGGAGGGGGTGTACCACACCCGAGCTCTGACTCCGCCTCTTTTTCGTATCAGAACCTTCCTTATGCATTGAAACTTCGTAATATATAACCCCCCGGATCCCCCGAGGTTCATGCATCGTGTTCTCGTCGTGTTTTCATTTCAATCTGTTTCTGCCAGGAAATCTTCTCAAGTTTAGAGCACCATGGTCTCCGTCAACGACAAAGGCAAGAAGCCCGTGGAGGAGATAAAGTTGGAAGAACAAACCTCCGCAAGGGCAAGGAAACCTACTTTGGTAGGAGAAATTAACACTGGGGATGCTTTTTCTCGTAACATGTAGGGAATCATAACCTTCGGTCCAGATTTCAGATACTGCCCAGAGGCAGCGGAAGCCCTTCGAACCATTGACGAGTTTTGTGATAAGTACTGTGCTTTGAGGATGAAGGTGGATATACATCAAGAAGAGAATGACAGGCTTCGTAAGATGCTGGAGGATCTCCTTAGCCTAGACAATAGAACACCACCACCACCACCGAAGGAGTAATTCGTCATCAGGTTTGGCATCCCCTTAGCTTGTTCCAAGCTTGGGGGAGTGCCGCGGTATCACTATCATTATCTTTCATCTTTTACCTTTTTAGTGGATTCATATCTTTGGTAGAGAGGTTATCTTATAGTTTGGTCTGCATGTGTAAGTATCTCTCCTTTAGTTGATTATCTATGTATTCCCTTGGTGTGAGTGCCTTTATTGGAATATTAATGAGAAGTCTCATCTTTACTTTTTGCACTTCTTATTTTTGTTTGCAATCTCTATTATATGATGGATCTTGTTAATCAGTATTGGCATCACTTTGGGAGAATCAAGTGGATCTAAATTGGTTTTGGAAAACCGGGTTCTGGTCAGTATCAATACTTTTTGATGTTTGAAAGAAAAGAGAAAGAGCTTACAGGTATTTTGTATCATTTATTTTCTTTCTTGGTGGCTCATGAGCTTAGTATTCTTTACTCCCTCCGTTTCAGTTTATAAGTCCTACGCGTATATCTAGGTTATCAATTTGACCTATATAATTTGAATTATATAATATAAAAATTATATCATTGGAAAATACAAAGTCTAAAGTTTTCGATGATATATTTTTTGTAATATATACATCATACTAAGTTGCTCAATTTTGCAACATAGAACTACGTGCAGGACTTCTAAACTGAAACGGAGGGAGTATTTAAGATCTTTTGTGTCTTCAAGGAAGATTGCATGTTTGTCTTTATTACTTGCATGTTTGCTTATTTCTTTCAACTCTCTTGCTTGCTACCCAGCCTTGCTAGCCGAAAACCTGTTTTGAGAAGGCATACTTCTCATGTTTCCAATCCCTTTGAACCAAAACCTTTGCCACTTATGTCCACCATATCTACCTAGTAGCTTTTTCTATTCCAAGCAAATTCTCAAGCTTTATCTACCTTTCGAATTAAAAAGTATTTTGTTATGTGAAAACTAGTTAGTAAAGCTCTCACGAACTTGATGTCACACCTTATTTCTTTGCCCCTAATAGACTTGAACCATTGTGTCATCGAAGTTGTATATGCTTGCATCTATACGTTGGAATTAGCAGAACCGTGCTGTCACGGGGAATGTTTTCAACATTGCACCTGTACTTTGTACTAAGTTGATATCATGCTATTTTGTCTATGGATGTCAACGGTGTGAATAAAGAGGGAACTTGTAAGTCCATGGAGTCTGTATTTTGTGTTAGAGAAACGCCTGAGCCGCTAGCCTAAGCCATGCCTAATCATGGTGGAAACTTGCAGCATCACCATAGTGAGCTATCTATCACTACTAGGAAAATGGCTATAGGTAATCAGCACATCCGTGGCTCACATGGTTGAAGTGCCCCATGGCTAAAACAGGCGTGGCTCACCTATGGGCAGTGCCCTACTAGTAACTAGAACAACCGTGGCGCACATGACCATAGTGCGCCACAGATATGTGTGGGCCAGGGCCCTCTTGGCCGCGTGCCAAACATCCGTAGCGCACATAGGGTAGGTGCGCTACGGTTGTTAGTGTCAATCGTGGCGCACATGGAGGGGGTGCGCTACGCCTAAGCGCATGCCCCTCTCTGCTGTGAAACGGCCAGACACATCCGTGGCGCACTATGGCATGTGCGCCACGGATGTATAAACTTAGTAGTAGGGCACCTTGCCCTAGTGCCCTACGCCTAACTATCCTGTACCAACTCCACACCCCCCCGTGGATCGCCGTTTTAGGCTTTGCAAAAAATAAAAGAAAATGATAAACACTTCAAAAAAATTAAATCCTTTCATATTTAGGTAGGTAATGTGGTATAGCTTCTAGTAAAATTAACAAACATGAGTTTCGACTTTATCTGCAAAAAAAAGTCATGCCACGGTAAAAAGGCCGTAACTTTTGCATACGATATCGAAAAAAATCGTATAATATACCAAAATGACGAGAACGAGATTTCACATCCGATCACAATGACCTCCGGTCTTTTAGCGATTTTTTAGATTTTCAAAATTCGAAAAGAGTAAAAATTTATGGTCAAAAGACCGTTTTTCCTGCAGAAAAAAAGAGGGCGACTTACCCGTAGCGCACCACCACCTAGTGCGCCACGGATAAGCTTGGGCGGGAATCAAATTTCGAATCCTCACCCTGCCCACCTACCTCTTTTCTTTTCCCTCCCCTTCTCTCCTTTTCCTTTTACTCCCTTCTCATTTCCTTCTTCTTCTCCTCCTTCTCCTTCTCTTTCTCTTTCTCCTTCTTCTCCTCCTCTTCCTCCTCCTTGCAGTGAAGATGGTGACGGCGGCCTCCTCCTTGCAGTTCCGACGACGAGACGGTGGGCTCCTTCTTCTCCTCCTCTTCCTCCTCCTCCTTGTAGTTCCGACGACGACGAGGCCTCCTCTTCTTCTTCTCCTCCTCCTCTTCTTCTCCTCCTCTTCCTCCTCTTCTTCTTCTCCTCCTCCTCTTCTTCTCCTCCTCTTCCTCCTATTCTCCCCCTCCTCCTTGCAGTTCCGACAACGACGACGAGGTGACAACGAGGAGGCGACGACGACGACCTGCACCGACGCGAGACGGCACTGACGACGAGATCCAGATCTGCTGCTTTTTTTTTATTTTTGAAATTTATATCCGTGGCGCACAACACCTAGTGCGCCACGGTTATCGTTTCATACACGTGGCGCACCTGGACTACTTTCCGTGGCGCACTGGCATGTGCGCCATGCCTATCTCGACACAACCGTGGCGCACCAGGTAGTGCGCCACGGCTAGGAGATAGCCGTAGAGCGAGGCCCGTGGCGCATTGCTAGTGCGCCACGGATGGCCTTTTCAGGTGCGCCACGAACAGGCGTTTTACTAGTAGTGTATGAAGCATCCTCAATAAAAAAGCTATGTATATAGTAAATAAAAAGATCGCTGAGATGCTCATTGTCTGCTTGCCTTGTCATTTTGGTTATGGGATAACTCCTGTACCATGTGCAAGGGGTACCCCGTTGGCGGTTCTCTATGATACACATGTACTTACAATGACAAGAACTTACCGGTGACCAAAGTTGAGTAGCATGAGGAGTGGTCCTCATATTCAAGGGACATGAGATTGCCAACTTATATATCGTCAAGCATATACTCCATCTTTGTGCACTTTAACCTTAATCATCTCAAGATGCCTATGATAGGGGCAATGAGGGCTCAAAGCTAGTAAGTACCATAATCTTTTGCAAGCTCTTTATGACTTGTAATCCCTGCTTCCCTCTATGAAGGGACCTTTCTCCTATTTCAAAGTTGAGTCAGTAAACCTACTTCCTCTCTATCTCCAGCAAACATTTGAGTTGTTGTGTTTCAAGCATTCATATGGTGATTTACCCAATCATGTTCTTTATCTTCCTTGTTTGCACAAAACTTTTATCTATTGAGTATTACTTTGAAAGCCTTCATTGAAAACCTTTTTGAGCAAAGAGTGCTCCTGTTGAAAAACTTCTACAAAAAACTTTTCGTGAAACTTTTTGCCTGGTCTAAGCTTGGGGACAAGCGAAGGTAAAGACATGTGGACATGTTTACTAAGCTCAGTTTTCGCTTCGGGACAAGCGAAGGTCTAATCTTGGGGGAGTTGATGTGCCCAATTTGCATCACCATTCTTTATCATAATCTACCTCTATTCATTGATATTTTTCTTATTATGAGGTATTACTTATGGCTTTTCATCTGTTTATGCATTTTGGATTATTCTTGGAGGATGGACTGTCAGAGTCTGGATTCTTATGGAAAAGAAGGCCTTTTGATGCAATTTTACGAAGATCAGAAAAATACCAGAAAAATTTGGGAAAATATTATTTTTCCAGAAGATTGAGGAAGCCAGAAGGAGGAGCGAAGAAGGGCCGCAGGGGGCCCACACCCCCTAGGCGCGGGCCCACCCTAGGATGCACCTAGGGCAGGTGTGGCCCACTTGCCCGGCTCCCGACTCCGCCCCTTTGCCTATATATTCCCTACGGAACCCTAAGGCTAGGGGGCAACCACAGATAGATTTCCGCCGCCTCTGCAGGGCAGAAAACACCGAGAGAGAAAGATCTCTCCGGCAGACAGATTTCCGCCGGGGAAATTCTTTCTCGGAGAGGGGAGATCATCGCCATCAACACCATCGTCAAGCTAGGCTTCATCAGGATCATCATCATCATCATCCACACCATCATCTCCACCAGCACCATCATCACCACTCTGTCCCGCTGTAACAATTGTGTTGGATATTGCTTTAGTTCTTAGGGGAAACTTTCCCAGTGTAATTACTATTGTAGTTGATGCTTGTGAGTGGAACCTTTGGATTATTGTTTATGTTCAGATTGTTATCCATTATCATATCATCTTTGATCTTGATCCATATGATTTCTCATGAGTAGTTTGATTAGTTCTTGAGGACATGGGAGAAGTCATGTTATTATTAGTGGATTTGTGTTGGGAATGGTTTAGTATTTAAGTTGTGGTGCTATTCTTCTAGTGGTGTCATGTGAACGTCGACTACATGATACTTCACCATTTATGGGCCTAGGGGAATGCATTGTGTATTTGGCTACTAATTGTGGGGTTGCCGGAGTGACATAAACCTGAATGCCCGTTAGGATACCTTTGCACAAGGGAGTGTAGGATCTCAGAGTTTAAGTCGGTGGTTAGATTTATATATTAATTACTTTCCTGTAGTTACGGATGTTTGGAGGGGGTTTAATCACAAGTATGTATTAGTCCAAGTAAGGTCGGTACATTAGCACAGGTTCACCCACACAACACTTACAGCACCAAAGAAGAGTACTCAGCTATATGAAGCAAAAGCACTTGACAAAATTTCCATGTGTCCTCGAGAACGTTTGGTCTTTATAAGTATTTCCACCAGCTTGTCCTTTGCTAAGAAAGGATTGGGCCACTTGCTGTGTTTGTTCTTTGTTACTTGCACTTTGTTTTGTTGCCTTATAAGAAAAACCCTAAAAATCCGTTTGCTAAGTATTTGTAGAGAGTTCCTGCTCCATACCACTAGTCAACACCTTCTGCTCCTCGTTGGGATCGACACTCCTATTTATCAAAAGTACTACGATACACCCCATATACTTGTGGGTCATCACAAGGGTGCGCAAATGAGATCTGGCGGGTGCATAGGCTACTGTGTTTCATGGTCCTCCTTCTCGTGCCCTCCTAGCCTTTATATGGAGAGGCCAGGTCTCGGGGTTAGGCTGAGTCGCTTACAAATTAGAGATTTAACCTTTAACTTTCTATCTAAAACTCGTTGTATCCTCCAAGGAATTGCCTCCTTCATAGGCTTCATCATCAGGAGCGGATCATCACATGGGCTTGTGCTGGGTCAGACTGGATAGGCTAATATTAGACACTCGTAGGTATGATTCGACTGGAGACTCTAAAGTCTTCGAGTGCTTTCATCCGAACAATTTTCGGGTCATAACATTAGTTCATAGGGATAGTTGATACGCGTGCCTGACTCAGCCAATGGATCGGGTCCAGTTAACTTCGTTTGGACAAAACAATGCTATCTACTCAGACTCGAGTCCCTGGACTCGAATCTAGAAAAATGCGGGCGTAATTCGCCTCCATAAATTTTTAGGCAAAGTCGTCGCAATTTTCGATTATCAGTTTTTTATGACGCAGTCGCTTTAGAGAACCCGAAGCATCATAATTGATTGATTCATAGGATGCACGACCAGCGCTCCCTATTGGAGTAGCTCCCGAGTGTCTATTCAAGTCGTTGACTCGAGAAGAAACTTATATTCTTTGGTTGCATTAAAAACAACGATCCAGAAGTTCTTTGGGTGTTCCTTCGAATGATGTTAATGCTTGCGCTTTTTTGAATGCACGACCAGTGCTCCCTATGGGAGTAGCCCCCCCAGTATGTAATCGAGTCGTTGACTCAAAGAAGGGGTTGAGACATAAAGCGCCATCGATGGTTATTCTTAGGTGCTTCGCTTGTCCCAACAAATTCTTCAGGTGCGCCGATAGCGCTCCTGTTAGGAGTAGCCCTCGAGTATTTGGTCGAGTCGTAGACTCGAGTAAGTACTTGTTGCTGATTCGAATGGTATGGAGCCATTGCTTTGCGTCTTGCTTTGTGATCGATAATGATGTCACTGCTGATGTTTTATGAGCTCAGTCATCTACAGCGGCAGAGCTGATGGGATGAGACGGTCGTGGGTCCCATATTCTGACCGGAATTTGACTAGTCACGTGTAGATTACACGATTTTAACCGCGTCTCCTCGATTTCCGTGCATAGTGGGGAGCATGCTAGCAATGGTTCGGATGGTAGCTACCACGTGTGCAATGCGATGCATGACACGCGTTCCTCTATGTAGATCAACGATTCTACTTTGTCGACTTCATCATTTAATACGGCCAAAGGCCTTGGTAAATTTCTCCCTTCATCTTCACTGTTTCTTATATTTTCCTTGCTCTTCTTGTGTGCGCCACCTCTTTCCTCCATTGTTGCACCTTGCTCTGGAAGGCTTCCGCTTGTTTCCTTCCTCAATCATCCGAGTGGAGCGCAAAACACATCGCGCCAGGATAGGAAAGACAAAGAAGAGCGCTAGAGCTGGGACGAGCGCTGATGGCGTCGCCAAGAAGACCGCCGGAGGCCGCGTCACCAACGGCGGTTGGCGGTAGTCGATGAATAAGTCTGCAGACCTCCGCCACCTATGTGAGGCCCATCTGATTTCTCCTAAGGAGGGGGGTTCCATTCTCCCTGGTCTAGAGGTAATCCCCGGCCCTCCTGCTGGATTTTGGGTGATGTTCCTTGCGTTTGTTCTTCGGGGCCTTTCTCTTCCCGCCCATGATTTTGTTCGTGGGCTTCTTTTTCTCTACATTACCTGCAGAAAGAGCATGTGAGCCCTCATGTGTGGTTTTGGTAATTAATGATAATCTCTATGAACTTGTAACATCCCAAAAATCATAATTTGAAAAAGTTTGCATACCATGCATGCATTCATAAGCATTTGGTTATCTTCAAACAAGATAATGAGAAACCATTTTTATGCCTATCATTTTATGCTAGAAAGGTAATGGTTCTATTCTATTCTCAAAGTATGAGAATACTTGGTCATGGTCAGAAATATTTCAAATATGAATACAAAGCTTACACAAAAATTCTCAAAACAAAAATTCAAATATAAAACCACTTTATGCCTATTATCTATAATCATATTAAGGCATGAATTTATTTTATTTGCCTTTATGTTAAAGTGCCTTGGGCTAAACAGTAAGGTTTTACACCCATGTGTGTACAAAGTTTCACTGCAAAAATCCAAAAGAGATTTGAATTTAAACTCATTTGAAAAACATTTGAAAAGGATTTCAGAAAATCAAAATAGAAATAGAAAAGGAATAAAGAAAAAGAAAAGGCCCGCGCCAGCCTTTCGGCCCAGCAACAGAACCAGCCCAACAACCAGCCTACCCGGAACTCCCTCTCCTCTCTCTCACCCGCACCCACTCTGCCCCGCTGACACTGCCACTGGGCCCAAGCCAGGCCAGCTTCTTCTTCCCCACCCCCGCGCGCGCAGACCCCGTCGCCATCGCCGTTTCCTCCAGAAACGCCGCCTTTGATTTCTTGTGTAATTAGCATTGATGGACCACGTAATTTCCTTGCCCCTCCTGGCTACTTAATCACCTCGCCACCGCGGTCATTTACCCCCACTCTACACACTCGCTCCGCCACCAGGCTGCCCGTATTTCGCACCACACCGCTGCTGTCTGACGAGCTCCGGCGATTGATTATGGTGAGTCCTGACTGCCCCTTTGCCTCTGCTTCAAACGAGTGTGACCAGCATGTCCTTGTGCACCTTCTGATGCAAATTGTTTGCCTGCTCGTGACCCAGGTCGCCGTCCCCGTCCACTCTCGCAACCGACCGAGCCGCCGCCCAACTTCGTCGAGCAATCACGGTAATCTCCGAGCGCCCCTTGCTTTCCCTCTGACACTATCGTGTTTGCCTAGTCTTTGTGCACGCGCTTATGTTCTTGGCTTGCGCTAGGGCGGTCCAGAACATCGCCAACGTCGCCGTCCGCACAAACCCGACGCTGTCAGCAACTTCGACGAGCTCCCACGGTCGCAGCAGCTCGCCCCTGTCCACGCCAGCAACACCTTGAGCCTCATAGTAGCCTTTTGACGCTGGTAAGCACCACCACTGCCCCTAGCCCCCTCTGGAATCGCCGAAGAACCATCTCCAGTAGCGCCGCCACCGCCAGCATCCATTTGCGCCGCCCATCCATGGTCGCGTGCTCAGCAGCCGTTGGATTAGATCTAGCGCGTAGGATTAGATCACTTAACGAAGGGGTACGAGTAGATCCGGCCCGCGCTATTTCATTTAAATCGTGCGTCTCTCGTTGATCGATCCTTCCAAACCGGTACGGGCCAATCAGACACACCCACATGTCTTGGATTTTGATTTAAATCTGTTTTTGAATCTATTAGTTATTCAAACTTGTAAATTCAATAACTTTTGTTATGTTTATCCAAAAAATACAAATAATATACCATTGGAATCACAAAAATAAATCCTACACATCTATGGGCTTAGTTTTGTATTTTGTTTCTGTTAAAATAGAATTTTATGCAGACACATTTGTAGGTCTATTTTGTGTATAAAAATTAATTGGAAAATGTTTTAAAGGCCAAGTAAAGTATATTTGATGTATAAATGTTTGTTTTATTGATCAGTACCGTTTTACTTGTCTTGGTTGGTTTAGAAAAATCATCACATGGCATTTGCATGCATTCATATATTTTTGTTTGATTATTTGAAATATGAATTTGGTGCTATCATTTTATGTGTAGATTTTGGTGCTAGTGGTGATTGTGACTATCAGGATTGTTGTTACTCCCCCAACTACCAAGGCAAGTGGTGCTTCATATTTTGTCCCAATATTTTGACTACGCATTAGTTATATTTTGTATAGGGCTTGCATGATAATTTTGCTAAGTATCTATATGCTATGCTTGGGAAATCCTAGTAGTTGTTGAATTGTTAAAATTTTCTCCAAGTTAAGATACTTGCTGTTGCCATGCTTAGCCTAGCTAGTAGCAACCAAGGGTGGATTATATATATGCTATGGAAAAATATTGCTAAGTCTTTGACTTGTGTTTTTGCTTAATAAAACAACTAAGTGAATGAAACACCTGGGTGGAATGGTTGTTTGGGTTATGTTGAGTGGTTACACAAGGCCCATATCTATGGTCTACCTTGTGTATCACACTTGTGGAAAGCCACCCAGGAACAAAGGGATTTGAGATGCCATATGTTAAGAAGATTCTAGTGCAGCCACATGGCATTATGGGCTCTGCCTGGATCATATAGGTTGCAATAACTTAGCCAAATGGACAGTTGGTGGTAGGGGTGATAGGTTTGGAACGCGTCCATTTTGGTCTAAGGGAAGGCTTCTAAAAGGTCCTGTCTTGATGAAAGTCAAGTCTTGTGGGGAAAGTGCACCACCTCTGCAGAAGGAAGAATCTAAGTACTTCGACGTGTCCCCGGAAATGGACAATTTGAGCATCAAGACATGTAAGCTATCAAGAATCTCCTCATCCCAATTTCTAAGTTAAAACTTGTCGTTGAACAAGGGTAAAGGTTCACCAATGTCTATTGGTGGTTCCTTGGGAGTTTTTGCCAAACAAAAACTTAGTGTTTTCAACTGATAGGTAAAACCTATTTTGAGCAAAGCAAGCCTAAGATACACTTAGCCAAATTCATGTAGAAGCTAGATACTATTATTCTACTAAGGTATCACTTGCCAATACTATTCCAATGTATTGACCCACTGTGGATGTAACTTGTGATGTTGCAGGTTACTCTGATGAGGATTAGGGTTATGAGTCTACACTCAACATGCTTACCTGTGGCACATGAAGTTGAAGACTTTTATTTATATTGTTAAGTTAAACTCTTGTACTAGCCTATGGCTATGGAGTTGTAAAAGACTATGTTATCTCTGGAATGACGATGTAATAATGACCTTTATTTCTGTGTACTTCATCTTAAACTGTGGATGCTAGCAATTGATCCAGGGACTAGCATTGCAATCACAGGGACCTTTACCTTTATAATGGTGGGGTCTTACAGAACTAATGCGTGTATTAAGTTGCACTTGTAGGATTTTTCCATTGGCATCACTTGGAGCATGTGTTGACTTTAAGGTAGAAGAAATGAAGAAGAATAAAGAAAATAAGATCAAGAGTGTCTTGAAGAAGAAGATAGATTTCCTCATTTGTATCTTCAAGACATCATCCAAATAGAGTTAGAAGAAATGTTGTGGAAGCTCACAATGCGCCATCTCTAGAAGATCTCATGTTTGATGCTTGCCACCCTCGGTGATCATGGATCAATGAAGACAAGGTCAAAGTAGAAGTTTCCCCATGGTTTATGGGGAAGCAAGGTGCAAGTCTTCATCAAGCAAGTGCAAGGAAGAGGAATGAAGAAAGATGTCCATCTTGAGAAGGACAAGTCCATCTACATTAAGCTCAAGTGGAATGCTCAAGGCAAATTTATAATCTTGATAGGTTTTCCCTTTTGTCGGTCTCATGTTGTTAGTTGGGAGACTGGGTTTAGGATAGATAGCCGTACTATCAAGAGGGCTCTCGAGTGAGTAACTCGATCATATATTTTGGAGAGAGCTCAAACCTTTGCATACTTAGCATCATATTTCTTGGTTGTTATTGGGATCTTATCCATGTGAGGTTCTAGAGCTTGTGGTAATATTCATAACAAGCTCTAGTTCATCAAAAACTGATTCCCCTTTTATATCTTATTGTGTTTTTTATCTTCGAGGTTTTCTGGTTTCTCACCAAGGGAGGTATCTCACATTATAATACATGAAATATTCTCACTTGGTGGTATCCAATTCCCTTTTTGTTAGGTAGCTTTTGTTGTCCTCTTTCCAATAAAATTGGTTTCGAGTCAATCGGAGTTTCCTAACTCAAGTTATTACTATTTGTAGTTTGCCTTTTATTTGGTTTGAAAAGAAAAAGGAAAAGGGATTCTGTTGTTGGGCCGGGCGGCACTACCGCAAGCAGCTACCAGCTGCACCTGAGTGGCCTCCACTCTCTACCCTGCCAGGTAGCATAGCTGGCCTAGGACAGGCAGTACCGGACCAAGCGGCACTACCACCGGCACGGTCGGTACTACCGGGCTGGCCCACCCTTCTCGCCCATATCCAGTCTCCGCCGCTAGTTTCCTTCTCTCTCGCGCACGTGCTCGCTCGCTGTTCTCGTGCGCTGCTCGCTCGCTACTCTCGCTCCCGCTGGCTTCGCTCGCTCACGCGCGCTCCCCCAATCGCTTTTTCCCTCCGCTCGCTGCCACCAGGTCGCCAGGAACTATCGCCCGCGCCTGATTCTGCTCGTTGCTTGGTCGACAGGCAGTAGTACCAGCCAATTGGTGGTACTACCGGCCCAGTTGGAATTTTGTCCCCCAACGGGCAGAAATCCCTTGGCCCTATTTAAGCCTCCTCCCTCTCTCCTTTTTAGTTGCTTCTTATTCCTCTATTGCTCAAGCTTTTCCCCATTTCTTTGACCCCTCTTGAGCTTGATTTCTTTCTTCCCCTCCAATGATTCTTGCACATATTTGAGAGGAAAATTGAGGAGATCTTGATCTACATTTTGACCAAACCACTCATCTATTTGTGAGTGAATCTTTGGGATCTATTTGTGATTTCTTTCTTCCTCTCTTATTCCCCCAATAGATTTAGTAGCTTTGTTGGAACTTGAGAGTGATGGATTGGAGCATCTTTGTGGTGTTTTTGCCATTTGCATTAGGTGCATCAGTTTGAGTTCTCCTCGGAGGATTTGGTTAGTGAATTTAAGAAGCTTGTTCCTCTTGGGTTCTTGGAACCCTAGACGGTGTGTGACCTTTTTGGTGTGTTCTTGGGGCATCCAATTAAGTTGTGGAGATATCCTCAAGTTAGTGGCCTTATTGGTGATTATTGTCAGCCTCCAATTAAGTTGTGGAGATTGCCCCAATATTGTACGGGTTTGGTAATCTCCCTCAAGTGTCCCATAGTGGATAGTGTGCTTGCCGTGCGGCGGGTGCTCGGGAGAATAGGGTGAGGCCTTTTGTGGCGTTGGTGGTCTTAGTACCACGCACCCCTCCAACAAAACGTACTCCCTTGTAGGGAGAAACTCGGTAAAATAGCGTCGTCCCCACGTGCCTCGGTTATCTCTATACCCGAGATCTTTAATTATGCACTTTACATTGTGATAGCCTTCGTGCTTGAAGTAATCTATCTTGCTATCACTTTGTTTCTTGTCTTTCTTAGCATAAGTTGTTGGTGCTCATAGGTGAACTGTAGTATATATAGGCTTTGTGCTTCACCAAAGAATACGCTAGTTTTATTCTGCCTTTGTTAAGCCCATCTCATAAAAGTTTTTAACCGCCTATTCACCCTCTCTAGGCGGCATCCGTGACCTTTCACCTACTTTATCAGTCTCTGTGAGTGTTACCTTAGAATCGAGCCACACTTCGACCTCTTCAAGAAGCTATATGCCTTGAAGAGGCAGTCTGGCTTCGGCGGCGCAGTTTACGAACTTAGTGGGTGCGGGATATATATCCACCCGAACCAACAATATTTCTCCTTCAATCTCATCGAGTCCATGCAAGGATAGAAGAACAAGTGGTTCTACATCCGCGACGAGAAGCTGACTAATGAGAAGCCTTTTGTTGTTTCCCTCCTGCGACGCCTTGCTCCTGTCATGATTGCTTGTCGGACGCGGATGGTCATGGTGCGACCTTCTCCTGTGCCCGTGGTTGCCACTGCGCTCTCCATCATGACGAGGTTGATCCACATTGTCGCGGATGATGATGCCGCCCTGCGGGCGTCTAGGTGGAGGAATGCTCGTGAAGTGGTGAGCCTTTGGGTCTTCGTGATGCCGGGAAGATCAGGGCGGTGGGGGCGAGCGATGAGGGTGAGCCTTTCCTCCGTGGTCAGAATATATAGGGATAGCGCCAGCCCTGTTACGTGCATCCCTCCTTCTTCGTTCTGATGAACCCGTTTGAGATCCGACATTGTGAGGAGATCTTTCCCGTGCTGCTTAGGAGCGATAGACTAGCAATATGCCGGGTCAGACTCTAGCCTCTAAGAGGTGGACTTCTCCTGCTATTTGACAGCCTTGGCGACGAGGTCATAGACCTGATCCACAACCACGGGTGATCTATCCTTCTCCAATAGAGTCCTGGAGACGACTAAGTTGAGGGTGGGCGTGGGCATGACTTTCTTTCCATCTTTGTCAATGTATGGCTTAGTTTATGCCAGGATCATTAACGACGTGAGCTGGAGCTTTCTTGTTCTTCTGCTTCTTGAGCAGAGTCTTGTACTCGGCCTCCATGGCTCTAGCCGCCTCGATCGGTTTCTGTGCCTTGGCTAGATCTCGATCTAACTTTGCGCCTTGCTCCGCGATGGCATGCGCCTCCTCCAGTAGTTTTTGGCGCTTCTCATCGAGCTGGACAACGTTTCGTATATGGGCCATGTCATAGGCTCGATGAGCAAATTGTCGTACATCACTCTATCAACTAGAGTGATTTGGGAAGCCACGGACATAGATGGCAGTGACGGCAGATTTGTGGTGTTAGCGTTGCTAGGTGCACTTAGACGGCATCCATCCAACAACCTGCTTCTTCCTCATGGTGGCATCAATAGCAGATGATGGTCCTTTAGACCGGCCAATTGTGGCAAGTGGATGTATGATACGTTGGAAACGTATCTATAATTTTTGATGCTCCATGCTTGTTTAGTATCTACTTTGCTTTACTTGTCCAAACTTTGAGGTGCTTTTTACATGTTTTCTGGTAATAACCTGTTAACAAGTTGCAACAGTGCTATGTTTTTGGTTTCAGAAAAGTTAGTAAAGAAATATTCTCCGAATTGGACGGTACAAAGGACAAAGTCAATTACTTTCCATGGGGAACAAGAAGTCCAGAGGAGAGCCAGAGAGGCCAGACCCACCCTAGGCATGGGTGGGCCCCACCCCGCGCCTGGCTAGGGTTTGGTCGCCCTGGCCGCCGCCTCGGTCTCCCCCTTCGCCTATAAGAAGCCCCCGATGCAGAAACCCTAAGAAACCCGATCAAATCTCCACGAAACCATCTGTAGCCGCCGCCACCATCGTCCCTAGATCGGGGGGGATCTGAAGTTCTTCCTGGCACCCTGCCGGAGGGGAGATCATCCCAGAGGCCTTCTCTCTGGTATGATGCGTGAGTAGTTCCACCTTAGTATCTAGATGATTGTATCTCCTCCTTTGTGCTTTCATGTATATATCTTGTGAGCTCCATTCATGATCAAGATCTAATCTATTTGTAATCATGCATGTTGTGTTTGCGGGGTTCCGATGGATATTGAGATTATTATGTTGGTTTGATTAATGGTTTTGTCTTTATGATTCTATCATATCTGTGTTGTCTGTGATCTTGCATGCTCTCCGTTGCTAGTAGCTATCTTGGCCAAGTAGTTGCTAGTGACTCCAAGAGGGGGTATTTATGCTCGATAGTGGGTTCATGCCTCTAGTTTCCAAGGGAAGTGATAGAAATCTCTTCGGTTGTAGATGTGATGTTGCTACCAGGGATAAAACAACGGTCTCTTATTCATGGAACATGTGGACTGTTTACCTTACACACTTTGCTAAAAGGAGTTGTCTGTTGCTTGCAACTTAATACTGGAGGGGTTCAGATGATAACCTGAAGGTGGCCTTCTAGTCATAGATGCAGTTGGATGGCAGTCTATGTATATTGTTGTACTGCCCAATCAACCTCGTAGGATCTTTCTGACTAGTAATTGCATTGTTATGCCTTGCTCAGTTCCTATCAATTACCTGCTGTAATTTGTTTACACTTCATGCCATGTTGTTTATCTAAGGAGAACACCTCTAGTAAACTATGGATCTCGGTCCAATCTTTACCATTGATACATCTTCCACTGTTACTTTTTTACTTGCTGCAAACCATTACCTTCCACACCATACGTTTAATCCTTTGTTACAGCAAACCGGTGAGCTTGACAACCTCACTGTTCGTTCGGGCAAAGTCTTGAGTTTGTGTTGTGCAGGTCTCCACGTTGCTTGCAACACCTGTGTGACGTTTCCTTCCTCCTTCTGGTTCGATAACCTCGGTCTCAACTGAGGGAAAACTTGCTGCTTGCTTTTCACACCCTGCGCTTGGGGTTACCAACAAAGTGCCATGTCGAGCACCATCAAGTCTTTCTGGCACCATTGTCGGGGAGGCTAAGGACGTCTTTACTAGGGGAGTCCTTCACTTCCTTTCTCTTTACTTTGTTTTTAGTTTGCTTTGTTTCTTTTGCTTGGTTTTGTTTGCCTCTTTCCAAAAAACCCAAAAAAATTAGTCTAGTTTGGTTTGCTTGCTTCATTCAAAAACACAAAAAAATTAGTTCCCGCTCTAGCTGCTGCTGCTATTTTTGGCTTTCCCGCCTTTGCCAAAATGAACTCTGCTGAGAACACCAAGTTGTGTGACTTCACTAGCACCAACAACAATGATTTCCTAAGCACTCCGATTGCTCCACCTGCTCTTGATGCTACCTTTTATGAAATTAAGCCTGCTTTGTTGAATCTTGTGATGAGAGAGCAATTTTCTGGTGCTGGTTCTGATAATCCTGCTGCCCATTTTAATAGCTTTGTTGAACTTTGTGAGATGCAGAAGTATAAAGATGTAGATAGAGATATTATTAAGCTCAAGCTTTTTCATTTCTCCTTGAGGAGAAAAGCTAAAGAATGGTTGCTTTCTTTGCCTAAAAATAGTATTGATTTTCTGGTGCTCCAACAAGGCTCCTTGATAATTTGATGGTTAACTACTCTGAATGGCATGTTGAGATAGATCCACATGGTAAGAAGGTAAATTCTGTTGAGGAAACTTCCTCTTTGAGTGAAAAGATTGATGTTATTATGGCTATGCTTTTTAATGGGAAAGCTCCTCTAGATCCTAATAGTGTTGCCTTAGCCTCTTTGGTTGCTCAAGAAGAGCAAGTTGATGTGAACTTCATTAGAAACAACAATTTCAACAACAATGCCTATTGGAACAATTTTGGTAGCAACAACAATTATAGGCCTTATCCTCCTAATAATGGCAATTCCTATGGAAGCTCCTACAATAATGCTAGAAGTGCCCCCTCTGAACTTGAAGTCATGCTCAAGGACTTTATTAGTTAACAAACCACCTTCAATAAGACTATAGAGGAATAGCTTTTAACTGTTGAGAAAAATATATCCTATTTGTCTGAAGCTCAAACTTCCTTGGTTAATAAAATGGCTACTAAACCTGAAACTATGGAAAACACCTTTGCTACTGCTCATTCATACAAGTTACTATTGATGAAAATGTTAGGATGTTAGCTCAACTTCATGCTAAGTGTGAAAGGGAACCTAAATTGATAGCAACAATAGTGTGTGCACTAGCACCACTAAACCACAAGTAGCCCCTATTCCTCCTACTATGCCTAAGCCTATTGAGCCTACTACTAGTGATGCTAAGTTTGACTTTGATATTGATGGTTGCAATATTTCTGAAGTGATTATGTTCTTGCAAACGCTTGCTAGAAGTCCTGATGCTAGTGATATGCATGTTGCTTTCACTAAACATATTACAGATGCTCTTGTGAAAATTAAGGAAGAGAAGTTAAAACATAAAGCTTCTATTCCTAGGAAAGTAGAAGATAATTGGGAACCCATTATTAATATGCAAGTGAATGACTTTGATCTCAAAGCTTCATGTGATCTTGGTTTTAGTGTCTCTATTATGCCTAGGAAGATTTATGAAATGCTTGATTTGCCACCTTTGGAAGATTGTTATTTGGATGTCCCACTCAATGATAATGCTAAGAAGAAACTCATGGGGAGTATTAATGATGTTCTCATTATGGTTAACAATGCTTATGTCCATGTTGATTTCTATGTTTTGGATGTTGAATACAATGCTTCTTGTCCTATCACTTTGGGAAGACCTTTTCTTAGAACAGTTGGTGCCATCATTGATATGAAAGAAGACACCATTAAATATCATTTTCCATTCAAGAAAGGTATTGAACACTTCCCTATGGGGAGAGAGAAGTTTCTTTTTGCTCCTCCCTTGAAAGCAAGATTTGATGTTAATGCTTCTTCATTTGAAAATACTTGATTCTTCTTGCTTCTTGTGCCTAACTTAAAGGCGTTAAAGAAAAGTACTTGTTGGGAGATAACCCAAGAGTTTCCTTGAGTCTTGGAAGTTATTACTTCTGTAATGACCTGTCCTTATCCTTTTTGTTTGGTTTTTGTGCCAAGAATGACCTATAATGAGAGGGAAGTAAGATTTGAGGAGTTGCTGTCCCGAAACAAATTTCTGTCCTCCACCTATAATGTGAGGAGGCTCTGTCACTATGATTGAGCTGAACATTTACGAGTAAATCCCCCAGTATGTTAGATAACTTTCGTTAGTTCAACACTTTTTTATTTGAGCAACAGAAGATGTTCTAAAAATCGGTTTCTACCTGGTGGTCTGTTTTGACAGATTTCTGCCATTATTTGCATTTGCTTCTTATTGATTCCTTTTTGAGTTCTCTTCAGATAAATTGAGATTTTTGAAGGAGTTACTACAATAGCTTGTGTTTTTAGTGAAAATCCTTGCTGTTTTAAAGCTTTTCCAGTGGTCTAATATCTTTTGAATACACTAATGTTGCTAATGAAGATTGTGTGAAGTTTTGTATGAAGGAAAAATTCTAGGTGTAGAGAGAGAATGATGCAATGAGATGAAGAATGGACAAAAGCTCAATAGGATGCCACCATGGTGTAACCCCAAGAAATATGGGTGATCGTGAAGGTCCCGACCAAAACGATCTACAACTCCTCGGGGATGGAGAGCCATCTCCTCTTTGGCGCTTTCGACTTCACCGCCCACTCGCCATCCACCCTGAGGGACTTCGAGCCCGTAGGCGACGGGCTCGAGATCCTGTTCGGGAGCTTCTGCTTCCAGTGGGTCAGACCGGCACTCTCCGCCTCCCAGAACGGGTGCCTCTGCCATCGATCAGGCCCGACTCATGGGCCCCGCATCCCGTGCTACGCGCGTCAACATTCACAGATGAGTCATACGACAACAGTAGCTGCAACTCAGATCTGTGTGATCCCCCATCGGATGAAGGAACCTACGGTTCCGGATCCGAAAGCTGCGTCAGCAGCGATCTAACCTACGGACGCTACCAATGCGCCGCAGTCATCCAAAGCGATGTGGAGCAACCACCAGAATCGGGTGCACACGCGCCGCTACCCAACCCACAGGGTAGAAACGGCGAAAACAGGAAGCAACCATCCCTCCCGCCCAACGGGGATGATCCTGACGCCAATCGAGTAATCCACCTCAGCAAGGAAGGATGGAACCAAGCACGCGAAGCCGTGGTGGGCACCAAGATCCTTCCTGTGGGTGCCTCACGGGACCTACTGATGGCATACCACCTGCTCCTCATCGAAGAGCACAAAAAGCAGGTGAAGATGCAAGAGGTACTCGACAAACGCAAGCAAGCAGCCTCAGAGTCTAGCACGCGGCGAGCTGTGCTCTGCGCCGTTGGCGGCTCCAGCTCGCACGGCAACAACGCCAACAAGCATCGTTCTCGCGTAGAGAACATGGACCTCACTGCACGTCGCGAGGTGACCCGAACCCTCAACACATCCTTCATGGAGATGGACGCCAACGGCAACGTCATCCTGAAGACGCCACAAGCTGCGATCATGGCATCCACCACATACCTTGCGTCCCATCCACCTCTGGTGGGGGTCCCGAAGAGGGCGATGCACAATTCCGCACTAGCCGGACTCGGACTCGTGGGAGCTGCGCTCCACGGGGAACCTCCTACAGAGCCGAAAAAGAAGGTTGCGGTCAGGTTCAACCGCAGCCCCACACCCTCATCCGACAAGGAGGAACACGACCTACCTCGACGACACAAGAGCTCACGACGTCGCAGCCGCGACTACGACGCTCGAAGCGAACTCACTCAACGCAATATCGACAAGGCATGTGCCAAGCGCGTGTGCTCATCAGAATCTAAAGAGGATGACAATGAATGAGAACTTTGCGGGGCTCGATACTTCAGCAGATCTGTTCGACGGACACGGATGCCGAGGAACTTCAAGCTTCCCTCGGACACTCAGAAGTTTGACGGCACGCAGGACCCTAAGGCGTGGCTCAGCGACCACCTGTCGTCCATCAAGCTGCACGGAGGCAACAAAAACACCACCCTGCAATGCCTTCAGCTGCAGCTGACAGGCGCAGCTCAGATCTGGCTCAACATCCTATCCTCGGGATCCATCCGAAGCTGGGAGGAACTGGCATATAGTTTCATCCGAAACTTGAAGGATATCAGCAAGAGGCCAGCCTCGATCGAAGAGCGGCGGGCCTGCACCCAACGAACAGACGAATCCATTCGCTCGTACACACTACGCTGGTACAACATCAAGAACTCCACGGCAGACATCTCTGAGGAGAGAACAATCGACGCCTTCAAATATGGCGTCAAACGCCAGGACTTCAAGGAAGAACTTGGGCGCGTCAAGCCCAAGACACTCGACCACCTCATGGACATCGCCAACAGGTGGGCAGATGGCGAGGACTCCGTCCACCGAGCACATTCAGAGGAGGAAGATGACTACGGCCGCTAACGCGAGTGCCGTAGCAAGAAAAGATCGCGCGTCTACGACGATCGCGATGGACCCGACATGGTCGCGGCTGGCTACGCCGACCGCCGCAACGAAAGCAACCGCAGCAGCAGCGGATACTGTGGAAACAACTTCCGCGATGGAGGACGCCCAACGCAAACGTGGCAACGCCGCGGCCACGACGATGAGCCCTCGGCATACGATAAATTGTCAGGCCCAATGCACCATCCATTTCTACACCAACAAGCAGGATGGAAAAAAGAAGGCCAACTACATGCTCAAAGACTGCCGTGAGTTCCAGAAACTCAGCGAGAGCCTGTCCCAGATCAGACAGCAAGCCCCGAATCCTGGGTACGGGCACGCACCCGCACCAGGTGACATCGCCCATGGAGCTCCTCCACCACCACCCATGGGACCCTCGAATCACCCGATCGCACCCACGCAGAACAACGGCGGAAACAGGTACCCCGCACTGAAAGGGGCATTGATGATCCAAAAGGGGCGCCCAACAAACAGGGTGCAAAAGAAGATCACCCGCCAGGTCAGCTTGGCTGTGACCACTCCACCTGCCATCCCTGAGTACCTCAGCGGTTCGGAGTCCTGCATCACATTCAGCCGTTCGGATCACCCCCACCAGATCCCTCGCCCAGGTCACGCTACCCTGGTGCTCGAGGCGCAGATCGGAGGATTCGAGATGAGCCGTGTCTTCATGGACGGTGGCAGCGGCATCAACCTGATGTTCGCTAGCACCTTAGCAGCAATGCGGATCCTGCCGTGCAGCCCGGAAGAATCTGACACAATGTTCCACGACATCGTCCCAGGAAAGGGCATATTCCCCCTAGAAAAGATATGGCTCGACGTCATCTTCGGCAAGCCCAAAAACTTTCGATGCGAGCGACTCGAGTTCGAAGTGGTGGATTGACCATCACAATACCACGCCATCCTCGGGCGCGTGTCATTCGCAAGGTTCCTGGCAGTACTGCACTATGCATACCTGCTACTCAAGATGCCAGGACCTAGGGGCGTCATCACGGTCCATGGGAGATTCACCCGGTCGGATCACTGCGACAGGGACTTCAACATAATCTCCCAGTCATTCGGCATGCAGGAGGAGCTCATAAGGCTCCGAGAGGTGATAGACAACAGGGCACCCCCAGTCTCGAGGCAAAACGCATCCGACATATCGTTCGACTCAATAGTCAACACGAAGAAGGTGCAGGTCCACCCGACGAACGCCTCCAAGACGGCGCTGATCGCCAATGACCTCAACCCCGCATAGGAAAGCGCGCTTGTCGAATTCCTCCGTGAGCACTGGGAAATATTCGCCTGGTGTCCTACGGACATTCTAGGAGTTCCCAGGGAATTCGCCGAGCACGCACTCAATGTGTTCCTAGATGCCAAGCCCGTAAAACAGTCCATCCGACGATTGTCCAAGCCACGGGCCGAAGCCATGAGAGTCGAACTCAACAGACTACTCGACGCTGATTTCATCAGGGAGATCAAGGAAAGCGAGTGTCTGGACAACACCGTGATGGTCCCTAAAAAGGACACGGATATCCTGCTGATGTGCATGGAATTCACATCGCTGAACAAGGACTGCATGAATGATCACTTCCCTCTCCCTCGGATAGATCAGATTATCGATTCGACTGCAGGATGCGAGAAACTCTCCTTCCTCGACGCCTACTCAGGTTACAATCAGATTCAACTGAAGGTTGAAGACCAGGAGAAAATGGCATTCATCACGCCGTTCGGAGTGTTCTGCTACAACACAATGCCTTTTAGGATGAAGAACGCAGGTGCCACATACCAGCGGTGCATGCAGGCATGCCTAAAGATCCAGATCGGCCGCAACATACATGTCTATGTCGACGACATAGTAATCACAACAAGGGAGGCCAAGACACTGATCGACGATCTCCACGAGACGTTCGACAACCTTGATCGCTACAAGATCAAGCTGAGCCTAGAAAAGTGCGCCTTCGGTGTCCCATCTGGCCAACTGCTTGGATACTTCATCTCATAGCGAGGGATTGAGGCGAACCCGAAGAAAATCTGGGCCATAATGGCCATGGAGAAACTGAAGAACATCAATGGCGTCCAACATCTAGCTGGACGCATCACGATGCTGAGCAGACTCATCAGTCGCATGGGTGAGAAGGCCCTTCCTTTCTACCAGCTGCTACGCAAAGCAGACAAATTCGAGTGGACACCTGAAGCGGACGACGCATTCGAAGATATGAAGCGGCTGCTCTCCACCTCGCCCGTCCTGGTCACGCCAAAAGAACGGGAGCCTCTACTGTTGTACATAGCAGCCACGCATCAGGTGGTAAGCACCGTGCTCGTGGTCGAACGACCCGAAGATGGCAAGACTCATGGGGTTCAACGCCCTATCTACTACCTCAGCGAGGTATTGACGCCAACAAAACAGAGGTACCCCCACTACCAGAAACTCTCCTACGGCATGTTCATGACGGCTCGTCGGCTGAGTCACTATTTCCAGGAGCATCAGGTGATGGTCGTCAATGAGGCACCTCTGAACAACATCCTGAACAACCCGGAGGCCACAGGACGCGTGGCCCTATGGGGCATCGAGCTGTCCCCTCTAGACATAGTCTATGAGAAACGCCATGCGATAAAGTCGCAGGTCCTACCAGACTTCCTCGTCCACTGGATGGCGCTGCAGCTGACGGACACCCCGGACATGACACAGTCATGGACGATGCACTTTGATGGCTCCAAACGTGAGGCCGGAGCAGGAGCCGGGGTCATACTGACATCCCCGCAGGGCGACAAGATGAAGTACGTCATCCGGATGAAATTTCGAGCTTCGAACAACGATGCCGAATACGAGGCCCTCATCCACGACATGAGGATGGCCAAGATCTGCGGCGCAATGCGCCTGGTCATCTACGGTGAC
Source organism: Avena sativa (assembly GCA_916181665.1). Lineage (NCBI taxonomy): Eukaryota > Viridiplantae > Streptophyta > Magnoliopsida > Poales > Poaceae > Avena > Avena sativa. The sequence continues at coordinate 230,618,100 of OV702296.1, forward strand.
TCGAACCTCGTCGTCCAGCAAATGATGAACGAGTGCGACACACACGCCGCCAACATGATCGCGTACCACGCGCTCTACAACTCACTCAAAGGAGACTTTGACGGCTGCGAGCTTCGACACATTGGAAGAGAAAGCAATGAGGAAGTCGACAGACTCGCCAACATCGGCTCCACTAGTGCACGGGTTCCACCAGGTGTGTTCCTCGAACAGATCTGTGTGCCATCCATCAAAAGGAAATTCCCCAAGGGATCACCCGTAGAGGCAGAGCACTCGGGGGCTTCGCTACCCGAAGGACAGGAAGGACCCGAAAATCTCGACATAGAGGTCGCGGTGGTCAACCTGATGCATGTCATGACAATCGAAGAAACATGGACACAGCCGTACCTGCGGTACTTGATAAACATGGAACTGCCTGATGACCCGACAGATGCCCGGCGCATATATCGCCGGTCCAAGGCCTTCACCATCATCAACGGCGAGTTGTACAAGCGCAACATTTCGGGTGTACTCCAAAGGTGCATCACCATCGGTGACGGCAAAACCATCCTCCACGAGGGCATCTGCGGCCATCAGGCGGGGAGCCACGCCCTCGTCGCCAAAGCTCTACGAGCTGGGTTCTAACTACCAACAACCATGAACGACGCCAATGACATCATCCGAAGGTGCAACGGGTGCCAGAGGTTCGTAGACAACCGCACGCACCAGGATCGGAGCTCAGGCCCATACCCCTGGCCTGGCCCTTCGCCCAATGGGGCCTCAACATGATCAGCAAACTGCCCAAGTCCTCGAAAGGAGGCCACGTCTACCTCCTGGTTGCAGTCGACAAGTTCACCAAGTGGATCGATGCCATGCCCGTTACCAACCAAAAGGGTAAAACGCCGTGAAGTTCTTCCAATCCATAGTCTACAGGTTCGTCGTGCCGCACAACATCATCACCGACAACGGGTCAAACTTCATCTCCAAATAATTCCAAGACTTCTGCGAAGGCCTCGGGATCAACATATCATACGCCTCCGTGGCGCACCCGCAAACCAACGGGCAGGTCGAAAAAGCCAACAGCCTCGTCGGCGGCAGCATCAAGAAGCGCCTATTGAGCCCACTCGAGCGGCTTGCGGGTGCATGGGCAGAAGAGCTACCCTCCGTCCTCTGGATCTTGCGCACAATGCCAAACAGCTCAACTGGCTATACGCCTTTCTTCATGGTCCACGGAGCCGAAGCCGTGTTACCTGCAGAAGTGCACCACAAGGCCCCACGGATCGTCGCCTACAACGAAGCCGAATCGATGGCTACACTCGAAGATGCTGTCAACACACTCGACGAGGCACGCGACATCCCCGCGGCTCGATCGACGATCTACTAGCAGAGCCTCCGCAACTATCACAGCCGTCGGCTGCGACCATGGTCCTTCGTCGAAGGAGATCTCGTCTTACGACTCAAGCAAGAGCGGCCGAAAAAGCTCGAGTCACCCTGGGAAGACCATACGTCGTCACTGAAGTCATCCCAGGTGGCGCCTACCGCATCAAGCACGTGGAGTCTGGAGTCGCATACTCCAACCCATGGAACGTCGCACAATTGCGACGCTTCTACCCTAGCTATCCCCCCTTACTTTCAACAAGGCTATTCAGCCAAGGCTACTCAGCCGAAAAATGTACCTCCTCATTACGATATGAATAAAGCTAAGTGTCTCGCTCGAAAATTTATCTTTTACTCGCATTTCCTTATGCTACAACGCACTTGGGGGCTCCCCCTCACCTCACGACCTCATCGACTGAGGATAGCGCATGTACACCTGAGTAGCTGACCACGTCAGGCTAACGAAAAGGGCATGCATACAACCAAGCACCACGTGATAACACAGCGAACCTTTACAAATAAAGTGCACAACATGCCCAGTCGAAATATATACAAAGTTTACATCTATCTTTTTATAGGAGCTACCTATTCTAAAGGATCACCTGCGCACGATGCTCAAAGAGATCAACTTCTTCGGCATACTGCCTAACAGCCGCATAGTGCGGTCGCATGTCCCATAAGCCACCATCTAGCCGAGGGGGTGGCCCAGCCGCAACAGCAGCAAGATCCACATCAGGGTGATGCAGCCGCACGAGGGAAAGGGCAGCCTTCACCCCCGCAACTAACTGGTGCTACACCAGCTCCCTGACATGACACACGTCTCAAAACTTTGCCAGCAAGCCCAGAGAGTCGATGGCGCTTCATCAAGGGGAAACATGACATGCAGAATCGACGCCAGGGAAGTCTTAACCTGCCGCAGCACCCGCGACACCTGGTGGGCACGATCCTGCACAGTCGCAAGAACCGTGGCATGGTCGCGATCCATCCAGAAAAAGCCACCGACTTCCATATCTTGTTGGGTCAGGCAGTTGATCTGAACCGCAACGCGCTCCTTCTCCTCCCTCGGAACAAGGTTGGCACCTGCAACAACTACAAAGTAAGATGGTCTGCCAACAGGCGCATCCGAAAATGAGCAGCAGCTCGAAGAAACTTACACTATAGCTGCTCGACCAACTGCCGTAGCTCCCCCATCAGATACTCCTCTCTGGCGGCACCTCGCTCCTCCTTCGACTTCCAAACATCCGCATGGCCTCGGATTCCAAGCAAATCCTTCTCAAGACTACGAACGCGTCACAAAGAAAAACAAGCTACGACGCATCATCCAAGGATGGTCGCGGCTGCGGAGCAGACGAAGTATCGATGGGGTCATCACCCGAAGGTCCCTAAGGAAAACAGAAAGGATATAAAAAACACAAGACTGGGCAATAGCTCGAAGGCTCATTATATACAACAAAAGCCACGGCGTGGCACAGGAAGTGTTTATCAAGCAAATTATAGCAAAGGAAGAAGGTAACTATCCTAGAACTACAAATACAAAGCCTAAGCAGCTGCATCCTGAGTGGCCTCCGAGCCAGAGCGCCTTCCCTTGACCTCCTCCTACTGCTTCGTCGCATACTCCGCCAGGAGGTCAATAAGTTTCGGCCCATAGCGCTTATAGCGAGCGGCAAAGAGAGCGAAGGATACCTCGGAACCGTCGGGGGCTGTTGGCATTTGGGAGGTGACCTGATGAAGATCCAGCTCCGCTCCGAACGGCATGGCCATTGCCAGCCCCATGGACGCGCCGATGCCCTTCTACTTGCGCTTATAGGCTGCAGGCACATCCACTGACAACGCATCCGCCAACAAGTCGACATCCTGAAGGGCAACGCCCTTGGGAACGAGCTCCTTGTAGAAGCGCCCGAGGACCTCCTTGGCTTGGGCAAGAGAGCCAACCACAGTACTACAGCGGTCTTCGACCGCTGCAGTAGCATCATCCAAAGCACTACCGTTCTCCAGGGCACTGTGGTTGAACTCAATGCCTGCGGCATCTAGAGAAACGGAAAAAGTACAGTAAGAATCAAACAAAGGCACAGAGACAAGGCAGCCGAAACAGAACATACAGGCGAAATCACTCACCCGAAATATCTTTGGCGGCAGCCATCAGCTTCTTGTCCACCTCCTTATCGCGTGAAGCCGCGGCGGTAGCGAGCTGCTCCTCGCGGTCCGTAGCTTCCTGCTGTAGGCGCTCCTTGGTCGCAGCTGCGTCAGCTAGCTCCCACTCAAGGCGCTCCTTCGCCCCAACGACATCTTCGGCCTTCTTTTCCGCTCGCCCAAGGCTCTTTTTGAGAGCATCAAGCTCGCGGAGGGCAGTGTTATTCTCATATGCAAAAAGCAACAAAGAATGTACGTGAGCTCAACAATCTAGCAAGTAGACAGAAAAATAGAGGATTAGTGATGGATGTACCTTGAAGCTGCCGCAGGCTGGCCTCCAACGCCAGGTGCTGCTTCACCAGCTGGTTTGCACCTTGCACAAAAGGATGCAAGAAGAAACAACTTGTCAAGTCAAGGGCTCGAGGGCTGCGCCCAAGAAATGAGCAAAAGATCAAACACATGAAAAACGCTCGGGGGCTCCCCCCGAGACACGCAAAGAAGAAGCAACGATCAGCAGACCATACAAACATATGGCTCGGGGGATCCCCCCACAGCAAGAGAGAAAACACTTACATGCTCAGACGGAGACTCCGAAGGTCCGGCTGTAGTCTTCTGGGAGACGATCACCCGAGCCTCTTGCAGAGAGGGGTTCGGAGCAGCGCCCCCAGAGGTGGCCACCGTCTGAGAGGGAGGAGGAGTCATCTTCGACTCCCCTACCATCTCCTGAGTGGCATCGCTAAAAGAGCCCTCAGAAGAGTGACTACAAAGAAAAGCACAAGTCAAAGACAAGAATACAAGTAAATAAGCAAAAAGCATTCGAAGGCACTTACGAGTCCATGTCAGTCAAGTCAAAAATAGGCAAGGCCCTTTTGCCTTTCTTCTCTTCCTTCTTCCTCTTCGCCGGCGGCTGCGATGCTATAGCCCGCATAGGAACGGACGGGATGGGAGAGTAAGAGGCACCATCACCTCCACTGTGACGGATAAGGAACGACGGGTCCCTAGGCGTTGGCGGAATTGAGGCATCTGAAGATTCGCTTGAGCTCCTTGCCAGCTTTCGGGTCTTCCCCTCACTCGCCTCGGGGGCTTCCTCAGTCGGTGACTGCGCCAGGGGAAGCTCGGACATGGAGTCCACGACTTCGTTGTCCGGCGCATCCATAAACCATTCGAGTAGTGGGGGCACCATGCCAGGTACCTTGAACTCCTGCACAATGAAGACAAACTTTCAGAAAAAATAACTGCAAATGAAACGCACTCGAAAATAGCACTACGCGCACGTCCCAGATCTACACCTGTGGAAAGGGTCGAGAAGCACTGAACGGAGGGGTCAAATTCCCTGGAAGGTCCTCGTCAGCCTTGTACTTCAGCAGCGGCCGGAGGACTCTGCCAAGGTCCCCCTTGGAGAGCTCCTCAGCCGCAACTCTCGTTGGGTCATGGCGGCCAGAATAAAGGAACATCAGGTGCGCCCTAGCCTAGAGTGGCCGCACCCGACGTTTGAGGAAGGTGTGGATGATATCCACACCATTAACCTCCTTCTCCGGAATCACCTGGAGGTCCTCCACACGACCGTAGAGCTCCTCTATCTCCTCCACCTCGCCCTCCAGGATATGGTTCTTCCAAGACCTCTTCGGCAGGATTTTCTGGGTGGAGTCGAAAGGGGCAAGGCCGAAGTCTTGCCCATCCACTGTGGAATCACGGATATAAAACCACCTCTTCTGCCAGTATTGTATGGACTCAGACATAGAAAAAGAGAAGAAAAGAAAATTGGATCGAAGGGAAATGATGTAGCCACCGATCGGATAAACTCCGTTGGAGCCGGACTGCCTCTTCACAGAATAGAGCTTCCGGAAGAGGCCAAAGTGTGGCTCGATACCGAGCCAGCACTCACAAAAAGTGATGAAACAGGCGATGTGGAGAAGAGAATTGGGCGAAAGATGGTGGAGCTATATGCCATAGAAGAACAACAGTCCACGGAGAAAATCGTGGACTGGGAGCGAGAGGCCCCGAAGAACGAAGGCAACAAACATGACCCGAAACCCTGCTGGTGGACGGGGAATTACCTCGTCACTGGGGATCTTAACGGCCTCCTTGTCCTACGGGATTAGGCCCCGCTCACGAAGTTTGCGCAGGTCGCCCTCACGCATCTCTGTACGCCGCCACCCACCATCGGTGACACGAGTGGCGGCGGTGCCCTTATTGCCGCCGGCAGCAGCATTGGTGGAGGTCTTCTTCGATTTCACCATTGCAGCGCGACGACGGCGGTGGTGCGAGCGCAGGAAACACGAGGGAAACGATCGAAGAATTTCCAGCGCGCGGCGAGAAAAGCTCAAGAAAATGGAAGCAGTAGAAAGCAAGTGGCTGCGGTGAAAATAAACCACAATTTTTCCCCACAATTATAAGGAAAAAGACGATGAACAGAGACCGTTCATCTGGAATCCCTAGCGCCAGCATCAAATCCAACCATGCACGTGTCAGCACAGCAGCGAACCGTCGCTCGCACGCCACCCACTACACACGGAAACCGAGGAGATGCCGTAATTCTCGCCACGTCATGCATGACCAGTCAAAATCCAAGTCAGAAAGTGGGACCCACGTTCGTCCAGTCACGTCACCTCTGGCGCCGCAGACGATTGAGGTCACCGATCGTCAGCACTGACGTCATCAAAGCCATACTGGCAACGGTTACAAATTTTCGGCTAAGTAGCTAAAGTACTCACCCGAATCTACGATTCGAGCAACTACTTGGGGGCTACTCCTATCAGGAGTGCTTCCCGCGCACCCGAAGCATGAATAAGGTACTACGCCGATGATATATTATTCCAGTCCTACGTCGAGTCTATGATTCCACTATGGATTCAGGGGCTACTCCCATAGGGAGGATTGATTCAAGCATCCGAAAAACTTGTGTCCTACGGATGTGAAGCAAACAATGGCTGAATTAAAGTCTCTGCTCGAGTCTACGACTCGAACAGACACTCGGTGGCTATTCCCATAGGGAGAGCTGGTCGCACACCCTATGAATTCTTTGACTACGATCCTTCGGATGAGAATGCAAAAACTTTTCGGCAACTTTGCCCCAACCAACGCTAAGTGAGTAACGTTCTCCTTGGCCACCCGAAACACCTCCGTGGTGATGAAATTTCGGATGATGTGTCTGCGACGCAAAGATAAGACCTACAGATATCGTTTGATCGCTTTGTAACGCACCCGACTACGCTCTGTTAGTAAAAATCCGTGCCAGCAGGCCCGATGAAAATCCCGACGGACGCATTGGGTACATCACTCGAAAACTACTGGGATTCGACTCCTATAAAACCTCAATGGCCTGAGTCGAATCAAGCCAGCATCTGTTCCGGGTTTGAGTCGAGGGACTCAAATCTGAAGAAGATCGTGTCGTTTTGTCCTAAGACAGTTAAGTGGCCCTGATTCGTCAGGAGAATCAGGCACACGCATCAATAATCCCTACACACTAAAATCATTCTTTTTCCTCATGAACAGAAAACAGTCGCACCCGAAATGTTGAAGAGTCCTCAGTCGAATCTGCGATTCGACTAAACACTCGGGGGCTACTGACATGGTTATACCCTACGGGTACACAACATTAGCATACCTGGTCCAGCCCAAGGAAGGCCCACGAGAATATATGCGGCCCATGAAGATTGTCGGGTGGCCCAAGCCCATGACATCTTCGGATCCTTGGAGAGCAAGACTAGAATAGATAGAATATTCAAAGAGGCAAACCCTAAACCTGTAACCGACTCGATCTATGCCCGGGACCTGCCTACCTCTATATAAGTCTAGGAGGGCACGGCGAGGAGGATATCTCTCATACCACCGCATACACACATCCACGCCAGATTGCATCTGCGCACCCCTGTAACTTTCGGTTCCGCCGTAATCAAGAGCAAACAATCAGGAGTAGGGTTTTCCCTCCGGGGGCCTGAACCTGGGTAAATCTTGTGTCCCCTGGTTGCTTGTCTGTTAACCGTTCTGCGATCTCCAGCACCCCCATCTTCTCCAAAACCCAAGCTCATAACAATGGGCATTGACGAGATTAAACCTCGTCACCTTGACTTGTAGTACCACTCTTTGCTTTGATTAGTATGCTTTGTTGCACTGCATGATTTTGGCCATTTTTGCTCTCTTAGTTGGTTGATCCTAGTCTTTTGCTAGCCTCCACTTGTATGAGTAAGCTCTACTCATGCTTCCAACTCCCAAGAAACCAAGTTATTCCAAAGTGTCCACTATAAACTCCTATGCATGGTGTGTTACACCATTCCAAGTATATTCTTGTTTTCAACTATCTTCCAATTAAAAACTATTTTGTTATGTGAAAATTTAGTGATTAAAGCCCTCACGAACTTGATGGCACACTTTATTCTTTGCCCCTAATAAACTTGAACCATTCTGACAACTTTGTTGTATATGCTTGCACTTATAAGTTGGAATTAGCAGAACCGTGCTGTCACGGGGAACATTTTCATCATTGCACTTGTACCTTGTTGTACTCAGTTGATATCATGCTATTTTGTCTATGGATGTCATCGGTGTGAAATAAAGAGGGAACTTGTAAGTCCATGGAGTTTGTATCCTGTGTTAGAGAAACGCCTAGGCCGCTAGCCTAAGCCATGCCTAATCATGATGGAAACTTGCAGCATCACCATAATGAGCTATCTATGAAGCATCCTCAATGAAAAGCTAGGCATATGGTAAATAAAAAGATTGCTGAGATGCTCATTGTCTGCCTGCCTTGTCATTTTGGTTATGGGAAAGCTCCTAAACCATGTGCAAGGGGTACCCCATTGGCGGTTCTCAATGATATGTAAATACTTACAGTGACAAGAACTTACCTGGACCTAAAGTTGAGTATGCATGAGGTGTGGCCCTCGTATTCAAGGGACATGAGTTTGCCAGCTTATACTTTGTCAAGCATATACTCCAGCTTTGTCACTCTAACCTTAACCACTTCAAGATGCTTATGATAGAGGCAATGAGGGCTGAAAGCTAACAAGTACCATAATTTTTGTAAGCTCTTTTTGAAACTTGTAATCCCTGCTTCCTTTACAAAAAGGCCTTTCTTCCACCATTATTTAAGTCTCCACCTTCTACCTCTAGGCACTATTAAGAGAGCATAGTTGTCATTTTGTGTGCAGTGTTCCAAAGCTTATTAATTGATTCATATTGTGTTATTACTTTCTCTTGTGCTACTTGTTTCTAGTCACCCTTGTAAACTTTGCAGGTGTCCTATGCATTTTATTGCTACTCTATGAGGGACAAGCTGATTGCCACTATGCTATGTTTTCTGCATGTGAAACAAACAAACGTTTTTCAATACATGTTATTCATGATCTTTGTTTGTAGCTTGTCATGTTGCATGCATAGTTACTATGTTCTATTATTATAACTCCATCTTTCATGCACATGTTTAGAGTTCTTTGATCCCAGATTTCAATGCTTACAAATGGTTGGATCTTTATTATGAGGGTGCATGTCACCTCAAAAATTATTCTTTTTATCACTTACCTAATCGAGGACGAGCAGGAGCTAAGCTTGGGGATGTTGATACGTTGGAAACGTATCTATAATTTTTTATGCTCCATGCTTGTTTAGTATCTACTTTGCTTTAATTGTCCACACATTGAGGTGCTTTTTACATGTTTTCTGTTAATAACCTATTAACAAGTTGCAACGGTGCCAGATGCCTGTTTTCTGCTGTTTTTGTTTTTAGAAAATTTAGTAAAGAAATATTCTCGGAATTGGACAGGACAAAGGAAAAAGTCAATTACTTTCCGTGGGGAACAAGAAGTCCAGAGGAGAGCCGGAGGGGCCGGCCAGAGGGGCCAGACCCACCCCAGGAGCGGGTGGGCCCCACCCCATGCCTAGCTAGGGTTTGGTCACCCTGGCCGCCGCCTCGGTCTCCCCCTTCGCCTATAAGAAGTCCCCGAAGCAGAAACCCTAAGAAACCAGATCAAATCACCACGAAACCATTTTTAGCCTCCGCCATCATCGTCCCTAGATCAGGGGGGATCTGAAGTTCTTCCCGGCACCCTGGCGGAGGGGAGATCATCCCGGAGGCCTTCTCTCCGGTATGATGTGTGAGTAGTTCCACCTTGGACTATGGGTCCATGTAGTAGCTAGATGGTTGTATCTCCTCATGTGTGCTTTCATGTATAGATCTTGTGAGCTCCATTCATGATCAAGATCTAATCTATTCTTAATCATGCATGTTGTGGTTGCGGGGATCCGATGGATATTGAGATTATTATGTTGGTTTGATTAATGGTTTTGTCTTTATGCTTCTATCAAGTCTGTGTTGTTTGTGATCTTGCATGCTCTCCGTTGTTAGTAGCTATCTTGGCCAAGTAGTTGCTAGTGACTCCAAGAGGTGGTATTTATGCTCGATAGTGGGTTCATGCCTCTAGTTTCCAAGGGAAGTGACAGAAATATCTTCGGTTGTAGATGTGCTGTTGCCACTAGGGAGAAAACAACGGTCTCTTGTTCATGGAACATGTGGACTGTTTACCTTACACACTTTGCTTAAAACAGTTGTCTATTGCTTGCAACTTAATACTGGAGGGGGTTCGGATGATAACCTGAAGGTGGACTTCTAGTCATAGATGCAGTTGGATGGCGGTCTATGTATATTGTTGTATTGCCCAATCAACCTTATAGGATCTTTCTGACTAGTAATTGCATTGTTATGCCTTTCTCAGTTCCTATCAATTGCCCTGCTGTAATTTGTTTACCGTTCATGCCATGTTGTTTATATAAGGAGAGCACCTGTAGTGAACTATGGATCCCGGTCCAATCTTTACCATTGATACATCTTCCACTATTACTTGTTTACTTGATACAAACCATTACCCTTCACACCATACGTTTAATCCTTTGTTACAGCAAACCAGTGAGCTTGACAACCTCACTGTTCGTTGGGGCAAAGTCTTGATTTTGTGTTGTGCAGGTCTCCATGTTGCTTGCAACACCTGTGTGACATTTCCTTCCTCCTTCTGGTTCGATAACCTCGGTCTTAACTGAGGGAAAACTTGTTGCTTGCTCTTCACACCCTGCGCTTGGGGTTACCAACAAAGTGCCACGTCGAGCACCATCAATTTAGCAGCACAAAAGGGAAAAGTAAGATTGGAAGAGTGCAAGAACAGGAAGGTGCTCTGAGCGGCGGAGCACAGGAAGAAGATGATGGCAAAGGAGGGAAAAATAGTAAATCTCTAGTTCCCCTCAATATAAATAAAAAACGGTGGGAATATGCACCGTTGATTACAAGATCTAAAGCGCCAGATGAATCAAGATACAACCACGTGGCAGCACGGAAAAGGGGAAAATATCCCGTGCAGTTAAAACAACCGCGGTAAATCCGCTGGTGGTCAAGCGACGCCTCGGTTATCACACGAAAGGTGGGGCTACATAGTAACAGCAACACCACGACATTGCCCATGCGTCACATTGAACATTGGGGCCCACACACGGTCACATCAAATCAACAGAAACTGCGGCACGCCATCTTCATCATTAATGACATCATGAGCATTCACAAAGTAAGTTGATCTCATCCGAGAAAAAGCCTAAAGTCTATGATCCGATGCATGGACCCGAACATAGACTCGGGGGCTACTCCCATTGGAAAAAGTATTTGTCATGAACCCAATAAAATTCATCATAAGTATATTCCTCAAGGCAAGGATCTACTTTTGAGCATATTCTCTGATGCAAACATCGAAACATAGCCTCGGGGGCTACTCCCATCGGGAGCGCTGCCGCGCACCCGATAGATTCAAAATCCTCCTACAGATTCGACATTTTCAGCATAAGAAAAGCATAAAATTTGAGCCTACACTCGAATCCAAGAATTTTAATGTAGCCTCGGGGGATACTCCCATCGTGAGCGCTGTCGCGCATGATAGCTGTGAGATTCTACACATTTTTTGACGGTTTTTATCGATGGTTTTCATTTGGATTTCATGGTTTTCTAGCTTTACCTAAAGATAATACTTCGGTAGCAAAGAAAACTTAGTTTTTAATGTGTGTTTCCGGTTCTGAACAGCAACAGAGAGGTTTAACAGCAATAACACAATATTCAGACAAAAACAAGCAAGTCTCTTTTTGGAAGCAATCGAGGGGAATTTACTGAAGCTTTAACGAGAAACTATACGGCAGGAATATTTCTCCGGCCGTATAGTTCCCTCCGTATAGCTACCATCTCCTTCGTCTTATTAACAGGGACAACTTTTGTTAAGAGGAGGAGGTCAAAAATAGAAAACACGAGCCACCATCCCATCCAGAAGAGAGAAAGAAGCGATTCGGAGAAGAAGGAGAAGACGTTCTTCATTTTTCTCCATGATTTTTGATCTCCCAGCCACCACACCTCCATAGCCATCACTTGTACTTGAGAGAGATAGAGAGAGATCTCCACCTTGCAAGACTAGGGTTTGAGATTGTTCTTCCCATCTTGATTTGTGTTGGATTTATTTCTATTTCTTATTTCGGATCTCCACAGTAATATCAAGAAGAACTCCCTTTATTTAATTATATCGATGATGCTTTCTTCTCTCATGTGTGAGTAAGTTTACTTGGGCGTGGGAGATGTAGGGGATTGGTGAGATGTGATGTGCCTATATATTTTCCATCAAGGTTGTGGTTGATTTTAATTACTATATTATGTGTGCTTGACTATCTGTGGGATGATTAATGCATGTTGTCCAATTAAGGGCCCAGACAACATGATGCTTTGTTCTATATAGATATAATCTTGTTTTCTAGTAGACCGGCGACCCCCGAGTGACATAGGGATATCACTAGGAATCTAGTTTGACCCGAGGATAACGAGGAACCACCGAGCTTCTTTCATTAGTCTGATCCAAGGAGCTTAATTTCTAAGCAACCTGAAGGATCCTATTCGTCTAGTGAATGACCATAGTTGTGGTAAACAGGCTAGTAGGATTATTGAAGTTGGGATGAAATTTACCAAGAGGAGTTCCGGCAAATTATGGGTTGTTCGCCTACACACATACTTATAAGATTATAATTGTTACACTTATCACTCATCCACCCGGCACATTCACTAGCACCATGAATTGAAACCTCCCCGCGCCTACTTTTTCATCTACAAAAAAACAAATCATTCTTTACTTTTATGCTTTTTATTTTCGAAGTTTACATTTTAGTTTTATTTAAGTACTTCCGTTTAAATCCAAATTCTATTCTCATTTTCAACACTTGCAGTAAATTCACTCGAAGACCTGTGACAACTTTGGGTGTGACAGAGACTTCACCAATAAACACTTACCTTTGGGCTCCTTGTGGGATCGACATCTTAACTTCGAAACTATCTACAAACGATCTATGCACTTGCAGCCATCAAGCTATTTTCTAGCGTTGTTGCCGGGGAGCTAAGCGTTAAGTGTTTTGTCTCTTGACATTTTAGGTGTTACTATGACAAGATGGTCTCCCTAGGATACAAAGGGTCTACACGCTCTAGTAGGGCTTATCTACCAGATTATCTTGAACACGTGCCTACTCAAAGGCGCGAGGAAATCATTGAAAAACTTTTGAGATCGAATAAAGTTGAAGCTGACAACCTAAATGACTTCATGGAAATCATGTTCATTCATAGGACACCCCCCAAGAAACCTGATAAGACTCTCATAGAATATAGTGCTCCAAACTCTGCATTTCTTAAACAACCAATAGAATTTCCTAATCCTGGAGCTAGGGAATATCGATTTGATGGTGAAATTATTAAAATTTTGCAGGAAAAAGCTTTCAGTGGAAGGGAAGATGAGGACCCAGGGAGGCACCTTAGAGAGTTCGACGATGTGATAACATCACTTGGACCAAAAGGTTTTCCAAGAGAATTCGCTCGTCTAAAATTATTCTGTTGGTGTCTCAAAGGTAAAGCTCTAGACTAGTTATATTCTCTCCCTCGCCATTATATTAAATGTTGGGAAAACTGCATTGTTAAATTCATAAATAGGTTTAATCCTTTTACAAAGGTAATAGAACTTAGAAAGAATATAGGAAACTTTAGTCAGAACGCAGGAGAAAACTACCCACAAGCCTAGGAAAGATTTTTTGGAAGGATAATTAGTATTCCTAATCATGGCTATTCTGAGTCAACTATTTGCCACATATTTTATCACAGTCTTAATACCTAATGCATAGAGTTGCTTGATTCATCAGTAGGAGGATCGATAAATACTTTAACTATTAAAGCATGTTTGTAATTAATTGATACTAGGGCTAAGAATGATTCTTTATATAATCCTAATTTTGGCACTAAGCTGGAAAAGGGAATACTTCGTATAAATCCTAATCTTATGCCAGAAGTATGCAAAACCATGAAAGAAAAAGGTATACCTTCTGAACTTGTCAAGGAAAACAAAGTAGATTTGTTACAAGTTTTTACTGAAGAGGATGAAACTAGAAAAGTTTTTCAAGAATTGAAACATCGACAGACAAGGTATTATAATAACTTGCATAAGCAATTTCAAAGATATAAAAAGATTTTGGCCGAACTTACAGAAAATTATGAGGAAATTGGCCAAGAAATAAAATTATTTAACAAGAATCTCAGTATGATTGAAACCCAATGTGAACAAATAGCATCTGGTTATCAAAATTTTCTTTGAAATGATATAAATATTCATGTTTCTACTAACATTGTTACAAGAAGAGGAGCAGTTGTTAAATCACCATTAGGACCACCTGAATATGAAGCCAAAAAATATCGAAAGGAAAAAGCTTTGCTCAAAGCAAGTCAGGAAGATGATACATTGGTGGATCCTCAAGATGAGATTGCTCAAGACACACAAGATCAAACCATGGAGTAGAAGAATGATACACATGATGACAATTATAACTCTGATGCAGAGACTGTTGATCCAAGAGAAGAAAAGGACACAAACAAAGAAGATGAAGTTATTGCAATAGAATTGTTATTAAATTAAATGTTCTTGGTGCAAACTTGAGTACTCTTAATTGATTAAAGGAACAAGAGCAAAAAAAATTCATCTCTCAATAAGAGAGGAACCAAAAATATTTGTTTCACTTTCCAAGATAAACTCTCGACACTCGCTCGTGCATATGATTTATTTGCTAGCAAGATATACGTGGTTAGGAAGTGAACCCAGTGCAATCTTGTAAATATTTGTATGATCATGTTTAAGATTGTAGGAAATGTGAAGGAAAGAATTTGACACCAATTCAAGCTTGTAAGTTCTTTTATTTCAGTTTCGAATCTCTGCTATCCTTTCTTATTTCCTTGTCACTTGGGGGCGAGCAACATCTAAGCTTCGGGGGTTGATAGCTGTGAGATTCTACACATTTTGACGGTTTCTATCGATGGTTTTCGTTTGCATTTGTTGGTTTTCTAGATTTACCTAATGATAATACTTCGGTAGCAAAGAAAACTTCATTTTTAATGTGTGTTTCAGGTTCTAAACATCAATAGAGAGGTTTAACAACAAAAATACAATATTCAGACGAAAACAAGGAAGTCTCTTTTTGGAAGCAATCAAGGGGAGTTTACTGAAGCTTTAACGAGCAACTATACGGCAGGAATATTTTTCTGGCCGTATAGTTCCCGCCGTATAGCTACCATCTCCTTCGTCTTATTAAAAGGGATAACTTTCATGAAGAGGAGAAGGTTGAAAACAGAACACAGGAGTCGCCATCCCATCCAGAAGAGAGAAAGAAGAGATCTGGAGAAGAAGGAGAAGACGTTCTTCATCTTGCTCCACGATCTTCGATCTACCATCCACCACACCTCCATATCCATCACTTGTACTTGAGAGAGAGAGAGATATCTCCACCTTGCAAGACTAGGGTTTGAGATTGTTCTTCCCATCTTGAATTGTGTTGGATTTATTTCTATTTCTCATTGTGGATCTCCATGGTGATATCAAGAAGAACTCCCTTTATTTAATTATATCGATGATGCTTTCTTCTCTCATGTGTGAGTAAGTTCCCTTGGGCGTAGGAGATGTAGGGGATTGGTGAGATGTGATGTGCCTATATATTTTCCATCAAGTTTGTGGATGATTTTAATTACTATATTATGTGTGCTTGACTATATGTGGGATGCTTAATGTGTAGGGTTCGCAGCATAGAAAACAAAAAATTTCCTACGATGGGAACTATATACCAAGATCTATCTACTAGATACAAACAACGGGCGGATGTATATCCGTAGAGAATATACCCTTGAATACCGACAAAGCTTAACGAGTTCAACTCGTGGTTGATGTAGACGATCTCTTGCCGATCTCAAGATCGAGAGGAAGTCCTAGCGCCGCAAAGCAACAGCGCATCCATGCTCGCACACACGTACAAGACACCGAGCAACCTCCGCCTCCTCGCTCTAGCGATGCAGCGGAAGCACAACCCTTTCTTGCCGAATAGCCACCGGGAACATGTATCTCGCTAGTCCGAGACTATGGGGGATGAATTCTAGAGGGGGAGAGATATCCTTCACGAGGAGGTGTCAGAGACAAGTGAGGAGGGGGGCTCCTTTTATAGTAGGGGGGAACCCCAAGGGGGTGGCCGGTGCATGGGGGCTTCCCCCTTGCCCTCCCCTCTTCATGTGGGTGGACACTCCACTCACAAAATTCCTTTAAATTCCCTCCACTCAAAAGTCCACTCAAATTCCCATTAAATTTCCACCAAATTTAATGCAAACTCTCATTAAATAAAACTCTTTTATTTTATTCAGAATTTTGTCAATTACTTTAATGACAAACATTCACAAATAACCCCTTGCTAGAATTCCATTTCACATGCATGACCACTTTATGCAATTTCACCCGAAAACGTCTTTCGGTATCTAGTGAAATAAATTCCTGCGCTTGTTTATTCTTTCGGCATGAAACATTTGCTCCAACTGGATGCTAGTGTCCCTTAAGTGTGTCACCCTACGGTTCGCGAATAATGCGGACATGATCGAGACCCTTCTCCGATCAATAATCAGTAGCGGGACCTGGAGATCCATACTGACTCCCACACATTCAATAATGACTTTTCCTGTGATCGTTGGAACCTTTTACGCTTGAATCTTAATCCCTTTGTTTCACGATATATTACATGTCCGAGATTTGATCATCGGTATCTGCATACCTAGTTTGATCTCGTTATTGACATGCACTCTTTTCTCGTTCCCGTGATATAACATTCTAGTGATCAAATCACTTGCTTGCAAGCTAACCAATGTGATATCACCGAGAGGGCCCAGAGCATATCTATCCGTCATCGGGATGAACAAATTCCACTCTTGATCCATGATTCTCAACATAACACTTTAGAAGCTTTGAAGCCATCTTTATAATCACCCAGTTACGGAGTGACGTTTGATGTCAACAAGAAACTCTTCCGGTGTTAGTGATTGGCATGATCTCATGGTCTAAGGATTAGGATTACTTCATAGTTTGTTTATAGCAATATAAACTCAATGACTTTGATCGTAATGCTATACTTCGGATGAATGTTCATCACACCATTACACTAATGTTGTGATCTCGTTATTAACAACATCCAATGTCTATGATCAGGAAACCGTGATCATCTTGTTAATCAACGAACTAGTTTATGAGAGAGGCATAACTAGGAACTTTCTGTTTGTTTATTAAACACAGATGTATTAATGTTTCCGTATTAATACAATTATAGCATGCAAAATAAACATCTATCATATACTTGGAATATACATTATAAACATTTTATTATTGCCTCTCAGGGCATATTCCCTTCAGTCTCCCACTTGCACTAGAGACAATAAGCTAGTTACATTGTGATGTATCTAACACCCATGGAGTTCTGGTGCAGATCATGTTTTGCTCTAGGGAGAGTTTTAGTCAACGGATCTGCTACATTGAGATCCGTATGTACTTTACAAATCTTTATATCTCCATCCTTGACATGCTCGTGGATGGAGTGAAACCGGCGCTTAATATGCTTGGAATGCTTGTGAGACCTTGGCTCTTTGGCATTGGCAATGGCACCATTGTTGTCACAATAGATCACCATTGGGTCCAACGCGTTTGCAACCACACCTAGTTCGGATATGAACTCCTTCATCCAAACTGCTTCCTGAGCCGCTTCTGAAGCAGCAACATATTCGGCCTCCGTTGTTGATCCTGCCACCACAGGTTGTTTGGAGCTCCTCCAACTAACCGCTCCGCCATTCATGAGAAATACGTATCCGGATTGAGACTTAGAGTCATCCGGATCGGTGTCAAAGCTAGCGTCGACATAACACTTAGCGACGAGCTCTTCTTCACCTTCGTATACAAGAAACATATCCTTAGTTCTTCGCAAGTACTTAAGGATATTCTTGACCTCTTTCTAGTGTTCTGAACCTGGATCCGATTGGTACCTACTAGTCAAACTAATAGCATGTGCCACATCCGGTCTTGTACATAGCATGGCGTACATTATAGAGCCTATGGCTGAATCATAGGGGACCTTGTCCATTATCTCTCTTTCTTCCGCCGAAGCCGGACTTTGAGTCTTACTCAATGTCGTGCCTTGTGTCATAGGTAAGAACCCCTTCTTACTATTTTCCATTTTAAACTTCTTTAAAATCTTATCAAGGTATGTACTTTGCGATAGCCCTATTAGGCGCCTAGATCTATCTCTATAGATCTTTATGCCTAATATGTATGACGCTTCACCTAGGTCCTTCATTGAAAATTTGCTGTTTAGATAACTTTTAACACTGTTTAAAAGCTCTATATCATTTCCGATCAATAATATGTCATCAACATATAACTCGAAGACCTGCGACAACTTCGGGTGTGACAAAGACTTCACCAATAAACACTTACCTTTGGGCTCCCTATGGGATTGACATCTTAACTTCGAAACTAGCTACAAATGATCTGTGCATTTTGCAGCCATCAGCGCACCAGATAGAAATTACAAATCAAGCCTATGAATATTACCTACTTGTATCCTCATACGGTTACTCCCATCGGGAGCACCCGATAAAATACTAAAAGAAGTTAAAAACTTCAGCTATTCTAACAGCCAAGCAAGGCAGTCGATAAAGTATTCTCAGACCGCATCTGTCGTGATAACATGTCTGAATACCATGTCCACGACATGAAGATAAGACCCCAGGGTTCATCCCGATGTGGCTTGGTAACCGCAGTTAAAGGCGCTCTACCAATATTTATCTGCATCTATGATACGATGAAAAGTACCTATGGGCCCATTGTGTACCCGCAATATAAGCACTGGGATTTAGCATTCGATAAGACCTCCGCGGCCCGAACTGAATTACGCCAACAGATACCGAATACAAGCCTGGGGACTTGAGTTTGATGTAGGTTCATGTTTTTTTCCCAAGAGGAATTAGCCGGTTGCTGATCCGTCAGATGCATCAGGCTCGTTGTACCAAATACCTACAAATCTTAAAAAAGAAACTTCTGCTTACAGCAAAAACTTCGGCTGAAATGGACAAAACAGAATTTTGAGACTCGGCCCGAATCTGCGATTTAGATAGAGTCTCGGGGGCTATTGACATAGGTATGACTAATCAGGTCCCTATGCTTAGTAACCATAGGCGCATAAAAGCTTATGGCCCACGAAGGCCCAACAAAGTCCAAGAAGCACCCAACGGAATAAAGACTTATCTTGACTCACAAGGAATATCGAGAAACCGCATAGAGTTTGTATTAACTTGTAACCTCTCTGGCTATGGATCTAGGACCTAGCCTCTCATATAAAGAATAGGAGGACCCAACGGAGGGGGCACCTTAGTTTTCCAGCAATCCGCTGTGAGCTAGATGCAACTAGCGAACCGGTGACTTTGTAATCGAGATTTCTCAATAATCAGACTACATCGACTTCCTCGTTTGTCTGATCAGCCGACGAAATCCCCAACACTCTATTTTTGCAAAACCCTAAGCCCATAACAATGGGCATTGCCGAGGTTACCCCTTGTCACTTTCCAACCAGCTCTATGGCCTTCCTCCATTCGACGTGGGCAGGAAGCGTCATCAGGAAGCGCTCGTGGTAGAATGACATTCCTTCGGGTGAAACGAGGTTGTTGAGGCGTTGTACAAGCGCGTGGAAGCCTTACAGCTGCAGCACGACCAAGAGGTTACCGGTGTCGACGTCATCCACACCTTCGTCAAGCGTCGGGTACAACCCCTCCAAGCTATGGCGTACCTAATGATTATGTATGCTAGTGTCAAGGACCTGATGAGGGTGTATTTAGAGGAGTTGTCATCAGCAGAGCTCCATACGACTCTTAGACCCTTGTTGAGCTTGAGGGCTGACGAGGCTCTGCCGGCAGATACGTCGACTACTCCCTTCAGCGCGTCCAAGGATGTTCCTCATGTGAGATATTTATTTATATCTTATAATTCTTGTAATTCCTAGTGTTATTGTGGCTGGCTCAGTTTGGCTTTTGATTATAGGAGCTGAAGATGAAGGAGATGATGCCACTTCTTCCCGAGCAGTTCAGGAAGCTCCAGATGGCAATGATATGGAGGAGTTGGAGTCGACCATCCCCGCTACCCAGTGGCCGTTGGAGGAAACCCTCGATGACAACGATGGCAACTCTCTCAAGAGGAGCCAAAGCGAGGGCTCGGATGCGTCGACTCTATTGACACCAAAGGGGCCTACTTTCCTGCAGGAACATGCGTCCGCTGGAGGTACTATCGGGCCAATTCCGGCAGTGCCTATCCGGGTTGTGGCTCCCAGGCCACGGGCCAAGAAGTAGAAGAAAATGGAGATCTTTGACCTCTCCGACATCTCCTTGTAAGTAGTGTCTCTGTTTTCCACTTGTGTGTGTTGCTGAGTCTTGCGACTGATTGTTGTGTTGGTTCAAGGGATCCTCTCCACATGAGTCCATAAAGGATAAAACTGGTGAGGGTGCTATGGAGTCAAAGGCGACAAGTGTCGGGGTAGCAACACCTTCCCCAAAGACAGCGGCCAACTCTGGTAGCAGCTCTTCGAGTTCCTCCAAGCTGAGCACTGGCCAAGATGTTGTCTGGACAACAACTGCCCAACCCTCGGAGACTTTGGGTGAACATGTAAGTGATCTGTGGTTATTTTGAAGAGCCCCTGAGTCTATTTTGTGTTTCTTATGTAGTTTTCCATATGCAGCCCTTCCTGCGCAAGCTGAATCATCTGGGACAACATCACGTCAGCCTGGAAGCGGAGTTTCAGTAGCTTCGCGGTGAGTACTTTACTATCGATGATCATAAGGTGTCATGTTGAGAGTCTTCGAGTGACATTCTTCTATCCTTTGTAGATGAGAACAATGAAGCGCTCCATCAACTATCCTCTCTCGAGAAGAGTCATAGTCAGGCGGAGACCAAGGCAAAGGGTGTCGTGGAGGCCCTCGAGCGCTTTAATATGGAGACGAAGGAGCTCGAGGAGAAGTGGTATGCTGAGGCGACTGAGCAGCAAAAAGCACTTGCCCACCATCTCATGTCTGTTTCATAGCTGCTTTCTGGTAACCTATGCACGTCATGCGAATTTTCTCCTTCGTGCTCCGCGTTTTTGGTTTTCTTGAGTTGATATGTCCCGATTATTGCAGAGGCGACTGGCGTCGTATTCGACCGCCATACATTAGAGTGCGGGGATCTTCTGGCGGGTGTAGTTGCTATGGTCGAAGATCGCTACAACTCCACCCGAGATGTCATGGTCAAGGACAAGGAGGTTCTTGGCCTCTTCCACTAGGAGATATTTGGAGGATGTTGACTCGTTGGCAAAGGCTCTGGCGGGGGATGCACCCGCTGAATATAAGAAGGCGCATAAGGGCATGAGTGCCTCCCTTGGGATGGCAATGTTGTTGGCGTGCGGTGCCCAGCTGGACCTTAGCAAGGCCACCTCCAAGATTCCCGTGGCGGATGTTGGCACTGAGGTAGCTTTTGGTCCTTTTGCTTCATGTTGCAAGAAATATGGCCAACGGCTCATCGATCTGCTTGTGAGGTACTCGGGAAAACATAAACGACTGGTCGCAACACTGGCCACGAAGACGGAGGCTTCCACGCACATCGCGAATCCCTTAGGTGCCTGCGTGTAGTTGCTTGCTTAGCTGCCGCAGTTGGTCCTTTAGGAGCATGTCATGCCTTTGTATCAGACAATCTTTTGAACTACTATGTAGTAGCCTTTGATGTAAATATATATTATGCCCTTCATCCTTATGCATTTTGTCTTGTTCTTATTGTTCTACTACAACATTCTGCATAGGGTTCTTCGGGTATTGTCCTGGTGGCCTCGCCTGTTTCATTGGCTGCTGCTTAGCCTATGGAAAGTCGGGTGTCGCAACTTCCTATGCTTTGTGACCGCATCAAGAGCCTGGAGAAGGATGTTGCCATCATTCGCGGCCATGACGATGTGTGTAATTCGAAGGCAGAGAGGGTCGTTGAGAGGGAGAGGTATCTCCTTGGAGAATTTGCGTAGATTGGAGATAAGCTACAATGTGAGCAAGATACGGTTGTCCACTTGTTGCTATGGTTTCTGTATCATTGGCTGACATGTTGTTGTTCTTTTTACAGTTGTAAATCTCATTCCATTGGAAGAAAAGGAGTGTGTCGATATTCGAGTGAACTGCCTCACCCAGAAAGAACTGGAAGCCGAAGGGTTCTTCTGGATAGATTGGATCCGAGCGTTCCTAGTGGAGACAGTGCAAGACCGGGTCCACCAGGTGCCGTAGCGTGCGAGTTCAGCATTTGCATTGATTTTTTGCGCCATGTTCCCTCTGGCAAGGCTCCGTCCAGCTTTCTAGGATTGCTGCCGAGGTTCCAAACCGTGGGTGTAGTGAAGGAGCATGTGCGGCACGCAACATCAGCTTGTTGTAGGTGCCAAGGATGCACTAGCCTTGTTCATCTGCACCGCTCAAATGTGGATCTGGAAGAGAGTGTGGTAGGGACACATGTTCCTCTGGATGGCATGGCATAGAATATGCGCCCGCAATATCGCGCGGTTGCCCGACATGCGGAAGATATCGTTCGACTATTCGAGGATCGTACCAACATGATTTTTCAACATCGACAATGACGAACGTTTCCTGCATGTGACATATGAGAGAATATAAAGTCTGTATAGTTTCTATTGGGCCTTTGCTGCCCTTGTAAAGTTTGTATAAATAGTGCACGGTATGCGTTTTTTATTGTATCAATAAGCATGCCCATTTTCGTTAGCCTGACGCTCAGCCAATCTCAGCTCGTTTCCATCCTGTTAGTTGGGTTGCAACTGGGGTGGAGTTTTCAAGCATTCGATTGTATAGTCAGCTACTCAGGTGGATGCGATGGTAAGGAGCCGACGGGGTCGCCGAGTGAGGCTTATCCCTCGAGTATAATTTGTATGTTTAAATTGTAAAGGACAAAACATATTGATCGAGGAACTTAGCTTTTATTCATATCATAGTAGTTGGTACAGATGAGTATCCTAAATGAATAGCCTTATTTAAAGTAAATACATCTACGGGTAGAAGCATCACAGCTGCACGACGTTGCAACGGTTGGAGTATATTACTCCAATTCTACATCCTTTAGGTGATAGGTGCCACCTGGAATCACCTCTGTGACCATGTAGGGTCCTTCCCGGGGGACTCGAGCTTCAGGTGCCTCTTTTGCTTGAGCCCCAGGATGAGGTCGCCTTTGATGAAGGACCTTGGTCATAGCCGTCAGATATGGTAGTTGCGGAGGCTTTGCTGATATACCGCTAAACGAGCGGCAGTGATGTCGCGTGCCTCGTCTAGTAGGTCGACGGATTCCTTGAGTGCGGCTGTATATTCGGTCTCGCTATAAGCAATGACCCGTGGGGCCTTGTAGCTCACCTGAGCCTGGTAACACCGCCTCATCACCATGCACCATGAAGAAAGGCGTGTAGCTGGTGGTGCTATTTGGTGTTGTACGCAAGCTCCAAAGGATGGAGGGTAGTTCGTCTGCCCAGGCTCCTGTTGCTTGTTCGAGAGGTCATGGGAGTCGTTTATTGATCCCATTGCAGACGAGGCCGTTGGCCTTTTCAACTTGTTCATTGCTCTAAGGATGTGCAACCGAGGCGTAGCTGATGTTGATGCCGAGGCCATCGCAGAAGTCCTAGAATTCCTTCGAGGTGAAGTTTGTTCCATTGTCGGTGATGATGTTGTGCGGCACCCAAAACCTGAAAACAATGGACTCAAAGTGCTTGATGGCAGTAGCGCCAGTCTAGTTGGTGACTGGTATGGAATCAATCCACATGGTGAACTTGTCGACAACGACAAGGAGGAAGACAGAACCTCCAGGTGAGGACTTTTGCAGCTTGCCGACCATGTCGAGTCCCCATTGCACAAAGGGCCAGGCCAGCAGTATTGGTCACAGATCTGAGCCAGGTGCGTGCGGCTTGTCGGCGAACCGTTGGCAGGCGTTGCATATTTTGACGATGCTCTTGGCGTCGCGCATCGTCGTTGTCCAGTAGAAGCCAGCCCGTATGACTTTGTCCACCTGGGTGCAACTTCAAGTGTATTAGCCGCAGGTGCCCTCGTGGATGTCGAGGAGGATGCTTTTGCCATCACCATTGGTGACGCATCATTGGAGGACCCCGGTGATGCTCCGCTTGTATAGCTCACCCTTGATTAGGGTGAAGGCTTTGGAGCAGTGACCGATGTGTCGCACGTTTGTTGGGTCATCTGGTAGCTTCTTGCTCAGTAGGTACATGACGCACGGTTGAGTCTAGGATTGCTCAATCATCATTACCTGCATGAGGTTTTCAATCGAGGCCCCCAGCACCTCCTTTGCAGATGCCTCAGATTCGTCGGGTGGCGTAGCCCCCGAGTGTGTTGCGGCATCTGGTGCGTCCTTGGATGGCTTGCATTTGATGGAGAGTTCGTAGATTTGCTCCAAGAACACACCTTGTGAGACCGGCGAATAGGTGGAGCTGATGTTGGTGAGTTTGTCGGCTTATTCGTTGCTCTCTCGGCCAACATTCTAGAGCTTGCAGTCATCAAAGTCTCCTTCGACTGCATTACAGAAGTCGTGGTAGGCGATCATGTTATCACTGACGGTATCGCATTGGTTCATTGTTTGCTGCATGACAACTTTCGAGTCACCGTAGATGATCAGTCAAGTAGCACCACATGCCTTAGCCATCCGCATGTCGTGGAACAGAGCCTCGTACTCTGCCTCGTTGTTGGATGAGTGGAATTTCATTCTGGCACATATATCGCATCTTGTCGCCCTGCGGGGATGTTAGGATCACTCCGGCTCTAGCTCCCTCTATGCGTTTAGATCCGGCGACATGTACCGTCCAGACTCGCAACAATTTTGGGGTGTCAGGTAGCTGAAGCTCCATCCAGTGGACGAGGAAGTCAGGGAGCACCAACGACTTGATGGTTGTGCGCTGCTTGTAGATGATGTCCCGTGAGAACAGCTCGATGCCCCAGAGGTCCACCTACACCATTGCTTCAGGGTTATTAAGGATGTGGGATAGTGTTACGTCAGTGACTACCACTATCTGCTGCTCCTGCAAGTAGTGGCATAGTCGACGCGCAGTCATGAACACGCCGTAGGCCAGCTTTTGATAGTAAGGGTACCTCTATTTTGTTGGTGTAAGTACCTCGCTGAGGTAGTATACTGGGCGCTATACCCCGTGGGTATTGCCCTCTTCGGTCGTTCGACGACGAGCGCGGTGCTGGCCACCTGCTGCGTTGCGACTATGTATAGCAGCATAGCCTCCTTCTCCTGGGGCGACACTAGGACTAGAGAGGTGCAGAGTAGACGCTTGAGCTCTTCGAATTCCTCCTGAGCTTTAGCCGTCCACTCGAATTTCTCCGACTTGCAGAGGTGTTGATAAAAAGGGAGAGCTTTTTCGCCCATGCGACTAATGAACCTGCTGAGCATGGCAATTCGCCCAACCAACTGCTGAATTCCCTTGATGTTCTTTGGCTTCTCCATGACCAGTATGGCCTTTATCTTCTTCGGGTTTGCCTTGATGCCTCTCACAGAGATGAAGTACCTGATTAGTTGGCCGGAAGGGACGACAAAGGCACACTTTTCCGGGTTTAGCTTGATCCTATAGCGATCGAGGTTGTCGAATGTATCATGGAGATCGTCGACCAATGTTCTGCTTTCCTTGGTCTTTACCACTATGTCGTCAACATAGACCTGGATATTGCGACCAATTAGTTTTTTTTAGGAAGGCCTGCATGCACCGTTGATAGGTTGTGCATGTTTTCTTGAGCCCGAAGGGCATTGTGTTGTAGCAAAAGACTCTGAATGGCGTGCTAAACATTGTTTTCTCCTGGTCCTCCACCTTCATCCGAATCTGGTGGTAGCCTGAGTAGGCATCAAATAAAGAGAGGCGCTCGCATCCTACGGTGGAATCGATGATTTGGTCGATCCGCGGTAGTGCGAAGTGGTCCTTCGGGTAGTGCTTGTTGAGAGCTGTGAAGTCCACGAACATCCGTAGGATGTCCGTGTCCTTCTTTGGTACCAGCATGGGGTTAGTTACCTAGGTGCTTTCCTTGATTTCTCGTATGAAGTTAGCGTCAGGGATTCTGTTGAATTCCATGCCGATCATTTTGGCTCGTCCCTCTAACATTCTATGCATCGAATGCTTGACTGGCCGTGCATCATGGTACATGTTGAGTGCATGCTCGGCGAATTCCCTAGGAACTCCTGGCATGTCCACGGGACACCAGGCGAATATCTCCTAGCGCTTATGGAGGTATTCGACGAGCGTGAGTTCCTATGCGGAACTCAGGTTGTTGGTGATTAAGGACGTCTTGGTGGGGTCCATTGGGTGGACCTGAATCTCGTTGGTGTTGACCGTGGAGTCTAAAGACTGATGAAGAGCATTTTGCTTGGTCATCGGGGGGAGGCTGGTGTCTGTTGACTCCTTTAGCCTTGCGAGCTCCTCCTGCATGCTGAAAGACTGGGAGATTCTTTTGAAATCCATGTCGCAGTTGTCATATCTGGTGAAGCTCCCTGGAAGAGTGATGCCGCCATTTGGTCCTGGCATTTTCAGCAGGAGGTACACGTAGTGTGGTACCACCAGGAACCTTGCGAATGCCACGCGTCCGAGGATGGCGTGGTACTGAGATAGCCAGTCGACCACTTCGAACATGAGTCGCTCATGTCTGAAGTTCTTGGGGGTGCCGAAGATAACGTCGAGACATATTTTGCCCAAGGGTAAACTCCCTTTCCCGGGACAATGTCGTGGAATGTTGTATCAGATGCCTCCAGGATAGAGAATGGTATCCGCATGGCCTCCAAGGTGCTGGTGAACATAAGGTTTATGCCGCTGCCTCTGTCTATGAATACCTGACTCATCTCGAACCTGCCTATCTAGGCCTCGAGCACCAGGGCAGAGTGACCTAGGCAAGGAATTTGGTGTGGGTGATTGGATCAATTAAAAGTGATGCATGACTCATAACCACCGAGGTACTCAGGTACGATAGGTGGGGAGGTGACGGCCAGGTTTATCTGGTGGGTGATCATTTTCTAGATCTTGTTGGATGGATGCCCCTTCTGTATCATCATGGTTCCCAACACACGGGGGTATTGCTCTCCTCCATTGTTTTGGGGAGGCGTAGCCGTAGGCTTCGCGGGTCCGCCAGGTGGTGGTGTTGAGCCATATGCGATGGGCCCAGGGGCGGATCCAAACCCCTGGTTTACTGCATCACGCTACAGCTGAGTGTAACCATCGTGGAGCTTTTGGAACTCTCGATAGTCCTTTAGTAGGTGACTAAACTTCTTCTTGCCATCCTGCTTATCGATGTAGAAGTGTATGTTGTAGGGACCCGACAATTTCTCTATCGTGTAGGGTCTGTCGTCATGGGTGCAGTGCTTCCACAATTGCATGGTTTTGTCGTTGTCACAGTAGCTGTTGTTGTGGTTGCCATCATCATGGCGATCGGCATAGCCAGCCGCGACCATGTCGACCTACTCGCGGTCATCGTAGCCATGGGTCCTCCGTTTTCCTTGGCGGTCGTGTCTGCGACCGAGGTCATCCTCATCATTCGAGCGCACTCGGTTGTTGTAGACGGTGTTTTGCCGTCATCCCAGCGATTGGCGATGTCCATCAAGTGGTCAATGGTTTTGGGCTTGATGTGGCCTAACTCTTCCCTGAGCTCGTGGCGCCTTACGCCGCTATTGAATGCCTCGATTGCCCTTTCCTTAGAGATGTCCTCCGCGGATTTCTCAATGATGTACCATCATTGGATGTAGGAGCGGATTGACTCGTTGGACCTTTTGCAGCAGGCGCAATTCCTCGATTGAGGCTGGCCGCTTGCAGGTGCCTTTGAAGTTGCATACAAAACTATAGAACAGCTCATCCTAGCTGTGGATGGATCTGGAGGGGATATGTTAAGCCAGGCTCGCACCACACCTGTTACCTTTGGCTGAAGGCATTGCATGGCTATGTTCTTACTTCAGCCATGGCACTTGACTGATGATATATGGTCATCCAGCCAGATTTTTGGCTCCTGTAGGCCATCAAACTTAGGGTCATCCGAAGGTATCTTGAAGCCCTTGGGCATCCGTGACTACTGTATGGCTTGGCTAAAACATGTAGCGTCGCAGAGCTCTGTTTCCTCGTCTTCTGACTCTGTGGAGGATGCGCGTTTGGCACGCATCTTGTCGATTTTACGCTGCGTGAGCTCATCATGAGCATTGTAGCTCACCGTGACAGATCGTGGTCTTCCTCGTCGAGGGTGTGTGGTTCATTGTGAACGTGATCGCTGTTGGAGATATGCCCTAGAGAAAATAATAAAAGTGGTTATTATTATATCTTTGTGTTTATGATAAATGTTTACATTCATGCTATAATAGTATTAACCGGAAACATTAATACTTGTGTGATTTGTAAACTAAATTAGAGTCCCTGGTAAAGCCTTTTTATAATACTAGCTTGTTGGTTAATAGATGATCGTGGTTTCTCGATCATGAACATTGAGATGTTATTAACAACAAGATCATATCATTAGGAGAATCGTATGATGGACATACTCCTATAGATAAGCGTAGAATTAAGATCAAGTCATTTCAATAGTTCATTTGCTATAAGCTTTCTGATACATAGTAACCTAATTCCTTCGACCATGAGATCATGCTAATCATCATCACCAAAAGGATGCTTTGATGACATCAAACAACACACTGTAACTGGGTGGCTATAACGGTGGCATTGAGTGTTCCGAAAGTATGTGTTGAGACACATGGATCAAGAGTGGGATTTGTCCATCCATATGACGGATAGATATACTCTGGGACCTCTCGGTGGAATGTCATAAAATTGGCTTGCAAGCATGTGACTGGCTCACAAGGGATCACATATCACGGGAACGAGAAAAGAGTACTTATC
Organism: Avena sativa; assembly: GCA_916181665.1. Taxonomy (NCBI): domain Eukaryota; kingdom Viridiplantae; phylum Streptophyta; class Magnoliopsida; order Poales; family Poaceae; genus Avena; species Avena sativa. Next base: position 230,646,885 of record OV702296.1, read on the forward strand.
AGTAACGAGGTTGAACTAGGTATGCAGAGATACCGACGATCAAACCTCAGATAAGTAAACTATCGCGAGACAAAGGTAAATTGGTATTGTATGTAAGTGGTTCATTCAATCGCAAAGTAATCATATAAATATGTGGGAGCCATATGAATTTCCAGATTCCTCTATTGTTTATTGATCGGAGAAGTGTCTCGGTCATGTCCGCATAATTCACGAACCGTAGGGAGGCACACTTAAGGATTCAATGTTGTTTAGTAGATACGGAATGTAAGTAGGGATACTGAATGTTGTTCGGAGTCTCGGATGGGATCTGGGATATCACGAGGAGATCCAGAATGGTCCGGAGAATAAGATTCATATAAGGAAAGTCCGATTCCGGAGTTCGGGAATGATTTCGATGTTTTCATCGGAGAGGTTCTAGAAGGTTCTAGAAAGTTCACCGAAACGGAAGGGGAATGGTCCATGAATATGTCATGGGTAAGTGGAATGATTGGATCATATCCTAGGTCACTTGGTTTAGGCATTTGCGAGAGAGAATTAAAGCTCTAAATTGAAAGTCAAACGGGAGGTTTGAAAAGTCAAATTGGAACAATGGTTTCCTAGTGGAAGAAGGAAAGAGTCCTTCCTTCAATCCAACTTGGGTTTGGGTTTGGATTCAAACTCTCCCCTCGCAAGGCTGCCCCCTCTCATAAATAGAGGGGGAGGTCTGCCACAAACACCACAAGAGCCAGCCCTCCCACTCGTGTGCCGCCATCGCCTAGCCGCCGCCGCGTCACCATCGCCCTAGCCACCGCTGACACCTCCTCCTCCCGGACTTCTAAACCTAGATCGCCGGGAAACCTAGATCCACCATAACTCGCACCCGCTTAGGTGAAGCCCTGCAAGATCTTCCCTCTACTTTCGACACCATGCCGTCGTGCTGCCAGAATCGTGAGGGGAGAATTACAACCTCTGCTGCTTGCTGGAACAAGGGAGAGGAAGGACTTCATCGAGTACCGAACATGTGACCGACTATGGAAGCGCTACCGGAACGCAGCGCCGGAAGGATCGTCTACGTGATCTTGAGATCGGCAAGTGTACGACTACATCACCCACGAGAATCTGCTCTCGTTAACCGCTTTGGAATCTTCAAGGGTGAGTACTCTAATCGACTCGTTGCTACAATCTAGTAGATAGATCTTGGCTTGTTTATGTGCAGGCGGTAGAATTTTTTTGTTTTCCATGCTACAAACCCCTACAACCGCAGCTTTCTTCGGCTCCGGAGTCGCTTCTCCAGTCAACGCGGCTCCGATGACCCTGAGGCCTGCAATTGCGGACCTATGGAAGGCGGATCATGGATCCATGGCCGGTGGTTGGTTGGTGAGAAGGTACGTAGTAGCTGCTATAACCGTGGCCTATGGAGTTTTGGGAATCATGTTGCCCTGCGAGTCCACCGACATGAACAGAATTTCGAGGGCCTTGGTAACCTCGCGTCTTGTATCTGGGCCCATGTGCGCGAGATGAGAGTTCCTTTTGTGGGTGTAATGGCCGCCATTGTCCGTGGATGAGGACCCGCCGATGTAGGAGAGTGTAGCTCGCCTCGCACTCGACTCGTCGGCTGCCTGCTGGCGCTGGTCCAGTCGAGTGTTTACCGCCTGTTGGTGGTGGTACTCCTTAACCAGGAACCAGTGTTAGGCCATTATCATGTCGCGAGAAGTGTCGTCTGGTAAGGGGTTACCCCTAAGGGCTTCCCTGTCTTGCTCCCATCCAGCTTCGCTTAGATGGATCTCGGGACGGGCCGGCTCTCCATCATTGGGGTTTGGAGGGGCACCTCCTTTGGGATTCGTAGGGGTGTTCTTGTTGCGATTCGGAGGATCACCTCTGTTTCTAGAATTGGGATTAGTCGGCTCAGTCCCATTGTCGTTGTTTTCCTCGTTGTTGATGATGATGGCACACATGTAGTAATGAGGGAGATCGTTGCTCCCGCAGCTTTCTGATCCGGAGCCATAGGCCTCATCGTCTGACAGGGGATCGAGTAGATCGTAGTCGCAACTGCTATTGCTATCCAAAGTGTAGGCCGACGCATATGCATCGATTGCTCTCAACATGTCGATCAGGGGCATCCATGAGGTAGGCGCGATTGTCGGCGATGCCACCCGCTTCGGGAGGCAAAGCGTGCCGATCTTGCCAACCTGGAAGCATAGGCTCCCCAACATCATGTTGACTCTGTCTCCTACGAAATCGAAGGACAGGCATGTTGCCGGCAAGTGGATGGTGAAGTTGATGGTGCCGAAGAGGATATGATTCTCTATCGCCGAGGAGTCGAAGATCACGGGTGATGGGGCCATCACGATCGCAATATCAGCACTCCCACTTCCCACAGACGGCGCCAATTGACGAGGGTTCGACTTGTCAATGCCCATTATTATGGACTTGGGTTTTGGATAAGATGGGTGCGCTGGAGATCAGAAATGGTTAATAGACAAGAAATGCAAGACGCGAGGTTTACCCAGGTTCAGGGCCCGGAGGGAAAAATCTACTCCTGCTTGCCTACTCTTGATTGATGGCGTAATCGAAGGTTACAAGGGTGCACAGATGAGATCTGGCGGGTGCATAGACTATGGTGTTTCATGATCCTCCTCGCCGTGCCCTCTTGGCCTTTATATGGGGAGGCCAGATCTAGGGGTTAGGTCGAGTAGGTTATAGGTTAAGGTTTTACCCTTTAACCTTATATCTAAAACTATCTGTATCCTCCAAGGAATTGCCTCATTCATGGGCTTGGGCCACCCAAATCCTTCCTAGGCTTCATCATCAGGAGCAGATCATCACATGGGCTTCTGCTAGGCTGTACCGGATAGGCTAATATTGGGCACCCGTAGGGCATACCCATGTCACCGAGCCTCCATGTTTTGGTGCTCTAGTCTGCGTGTAAAACATGGCTAGGGAGCCGAGGATCCACATATTCTCTTCATCTTCGGCGGTTGCGGCGTCTCTTCTTCCAATAGCAAGGCAAACTTCACCTCGTCATCGGAGTACATGGCCGAACAGGAAAAACATCGAACACTTTGTGGGTGAGGTGGGCGGGAGCTCAAAATGGAGTTGAGTTGCCGACGAAGGTGTGAGAAGGCGAAACAAGCCCGAAACAAGGCCAAAACAAGGCCAACAGTGAGGGGAGAGGATGTGTCAGTGGATATTTTTATTAGTGTGGATTTGGCTGGGTGGTGCAGGGCATCGTCGGCGGCGACATGACAGCGAGGGGGTAACTGAGGAGAAGGCTCTATGCCGTGGGAGATCCAAATCACGGTGGGGAATGGGATGTCTCGCCGACAAGGTTGGCCCACCAATTTTTCTTTTCATACGGCCTTCTTAGGCGACTCCTAGCGTACAGCCTGGGAATGCTAGATGGAAGTTGGGCCAAATACGGCGTCCTGGTAACATTACTAGGCGAAAACTCGCCAACTGGATGTCCTAGGAAGGCCCTCCTGAGAATGCTAGTGGAAATGCTCTAAGGTGTCCAGTGGAATCCGGCTAAAAGCCCACTTCTAGTTCATTTGCCAAAATCCAAGAGGCCGTCCTAGACGCCCCCTCTCTATCCTATGTCGCTAGCCATGGTTGTGGTGGTGGAAGGTGGGAGTATGGGGAATAGCCGTGGGTGGCCTCTTTAAGAAGGCCAAGGCAAATGCATTGGATGCCCGCATTGATGAAGAGTAGTGTAGGCGTCAGACGGCGTGTGACACGAAGGTGCCAGGCGGTGCTGCGAGTTTTAGGGTCAACGAGAAAGGAGATAGGCTGACGCATGCGGTTTAGTGGCCGCCATTGACAGTGCAGGAGACCATTGTGGGTTGTTGCCGTATGGGTCATGACGGACAGATGGAGAACGCGTGAGGCATCCGCACACACCGATCGCCCCCTGGTCAAAATAAGACCAGCTCTAGTACTAATATGTGCATATAATTATATGCCAATAGACGCAATTAATTAGCTTATGCACGTGTGGAACCCTAGAGAACAGAAACAGCCAATATACTTCATCCAAATGTTGACAAATGTGCGACATCTATTTTGAGATGGAAGGAGTATTATCGATTCTGGATGCTTGGTCCTTGTCCACCGGCATACAAGGATCAGATCGATCGGTCATCAATATATCTTCCTTACCGAGTCATACACTTATCTCAACTTATTCATTCATTTAACTTCTTTCTGTGTTCTTTGCCTTAGGAATTTCTTGAGGAATCTAAGGAGGACGGAAAGAATCTTGCCCTTACTCGGGGCAAGGACCATGAGACCTCAGACGAGGGGGAGCCGGACTCTGAGGAGTTCATGTCGATCCCATATTCGGGTTCAAGCCGAACTTCGAGTAAGGATTCTATCATCAAGGATTGGCCGGATGACGAAGATGACTCAGATGATTGCAAGATCCTTAAGGTATATAACCCGGTGCCTCTCTCATATGCCTATCTGGCACCTTGTACTCTAGCTAATCCGGCTGGTCAGTTGCACGAGGTGGCCCATTTTCACGTGGGAGGCTAAGGGCCTGTGAGGAAATGTGTTGCTACCTCCGTTCCTCCGGCCGAGGATACTAGGAAACGAGTGAAGAAGGCCACCAAGAGGGATACCAAGCCAAAGGCGACATCGTCAATCTCTTCGTAAGTTTTATTTTCTGAGTCAAGCTTGTATTTCTTGCTTGTCTCTTTCTCAGTATTCCTTATTTCTCTCTTTCTCTATCTGACCCAGTTTTTCTATCTGTTTTACTTCGGTAGTGACCCACTGAATATTCCTCAGAGCAGGTCAAGCATGGCCTCTCCTATCCCTAGGCCTCCATCGCACCCTGTCTATTAGGACGCGCGGGTTTCGAGCCAGGTCCGAAGTGACTCTCCTCCCGCGCCGAATAATAGTCCACCTCAGCAAGAAGAGAATGTCTGCGCTGGCGGTGGCAGCGCCTCTAGAAATACCTCCATGCCGGATGATGGTTGCATAGCTTATGTGAAGCCTGTTGGGAACCCCAAGAGCAAGGTATGAAGTACCACAACAATAGTAAGTAATCAAGGTTATTGAACCAGTAGGAGGAAGGAAATGTCACATAGGTGTTGCAAGCAACGCGGAGACCTGCACAACACAAACTCAAGACTTTGCCCCAATGAATCAATGAGGTTGTAAAGCTCACCGGTTTGTTGTAACAAAGGTTTAAACGTATGTAGTGGAAGGTAATGCTTTGCAGCAAGTAAACAAGTAACAGTGGAAGATGTATCAATGGTAAAGATTATACCGGGGTCCATAGTTCACTAGAGGTGCTCTCCTTAGATAAACAACATGGCATGAAGGGTAAACAAATTATAGCAGGGCAATTGACAGGAACTGAGCAAGGCATAACAATGCAATTACTAGTCAGAAAGATCCTATGAGATTCGTTTGGGCAATACAACAAGATACATAGACCTCCATCCAACTGCATCTATGACTAGAAGTCCACCTTCAGGTTATCATCTGAATCCCCTCCAGTATTAAGTTGCAAGCAACAGACAACTGCTTTAAGCAAAGTGTGTAAGGTAAATAGTCCACATGTTCCATGAACAAGAGACCGTTGTTTTCTCCCTAGTGGCAACATCACATCTACAACTGAAGAGATTTCTGTCACTTCCCTTGGAAACTAGAGGCATGAACCCACTATCGAGCATAAATACCCCCTCTTGGAGTCACTAGCAACTACTTGGCCAAGATAGCTACTAACAACGGAGAGCATGCAAGATCACAAACAACACAAACATGATAGAATCATAAAGACAAAACCATTAATCAAACCAACATAATAATCTCAATATCCATCGGATCCTCGTAAACACAGAATGCATGATTACAAATAGATTAGATTTTGATCATGAACGGAGCTCACAAGATCTATACATGAAAGCACAAAGGAGGAGATACAACCATCTAGCTACTACATGGACCCATAGTCCAAGGTGGAACTACTCACGCATCATACCGGAGAGAAGGCCTTCGAGATGATCTCTCCTCCGGTAGGGTGCCAGGAAGAACTTCAAATCCCCCCGATCTAGGGACGATGGTGGCGGCGGCTACAGATGGTTTCGTGGAGATTTGATCAGGTGCTTAGGGTTTCTGCATCGGGGGCTTCTTATACGCAAAGGGGGAGGCCGAGGCGGCGGCCAGGGGCGCCAAACCCTAGCCATGCACGGGGTGGGGCCCACCCGCGCTTGGGGTGGGGCCCACCTGCGCTTGGGGTGGGTCTGGCCACCCTCGCCGGCCCCTCCGGCTCTCCTTTGGATTTCTTGTTCCCCAGGAAAGTAATTGACTTTGACGTTTGTCCCGTCCAATTCTGAGAATATTTCTTTACTAACTTTTCTGAAACCAAAAACAGCAGAAAACAGGCATCTGGCACTATTGCAACTTGTTAGTAGGTTAGTACCAGAAAACATGTAAAAAGCACCTCAAAGTGCGGACAAGTAAAGCAAAGTAGATACTAAACAAGCATGGAGCATCAAAAATTATAGATACATTTCCAACGTATCACTGGATCAACCAACTGACTCGGCTGCCCCCATAAAACCACAGAATACCGTGGCACCGAACCAGCTTCTTCCGAGGTACCTGTTACCTCGGCCCCTATTAAACCTCAAGTTCCCCCTCAGACAGCACCTCCTCCAAGTCCTAGCCAGGAGCAAATAGCAGCACCAACATCGTCCGAGTTTTCCAATACTCGGCAATAAGTGCAAACACGGTAGAGCCCGCGCTCCAAGTCTGAGCTGAGCTCGCCGCTATAGCTCGGACCAACCTCGCCATCTGCTTCTCGGCCAACCAAGTTGCAGTCGCAGGCCGACCCAGCTGCTAAGCAGAATAAGGGGGATATGCAACCAAAGTGTCCCAAAAGAAAACTAAGGAGGCAGCTTCTCAACCCTCAGCCGCCATGATGCTGCAGAAGAGTGCCCCTACCTTGGCCACTGGCAAGCAACTGGTGTTGCACAAGAGCCTGAATGCTGCAATAGCGACCAAGCAAGGTTAAGCGAAGAAGGGCATGGTGTTGATACAAACGCTGAGTGGTGAAAGCCTTGGCTCTCTTATAGAATATACCAACAATTGGAACAACGGTGATTATGACGAGGTTAGCTCTAGCAACCCTTTGCCGCAGAGATTTTGTCGGGCCGAGATTGGCGACAAGATGCACTTTGATAGCAGGGCCATAGCCGAGGCTAACCAGATGATGGAGGTAAATACCTCGGTTCACATTTTATTCTTACAACACATAGTATATAACCATTAGTCCTCGAGCCTCTAGGGAATGAGTTATCATTTGGCCGGATTCTCCCTTAGGTTAGCACATATTGTAGCTGGGGTATAGAACCGAGTTATTGTGACCTAGACGTAGTTTTCCTTAGATTCGAATATCCGGCCATCTAGATTCGGATCGAGTTTACTCGGTTTGAATCTTGAGTAATACTTCGAATATCCAACCACCTAGATCTGAGTCAAGTTTTACTTGATTCGGATCTTTATTATTGCTTTATCCTGCCACCTAGATCCGGGTCAAGTTTTATTTGATTCGGATCTTTAGTATTGCTTCGAATATCCAGCCACCTAGATTCGGGTCAAGTTTCACTTGATTCAGATCTTTGGTATTGCTTTGAATATCCACCCACCTAGATCCGGGTCAAGTTTTACTTGATTCGGATATTGAGTATTGCTTTGAATATCCATGTTTCTTAGTTATTATAATTTTTGCTTTTTCAGATTGCTCATAACCGGCATACTGCCGAGTTTTAGAGGATGTTTCTTAGTTATTATAATTTTTGCTTTTTTAGATTGCTCATAACCGGCATACTGCCGAGTTTCAGAGGCTGCTTTTTTCCCACAAGCACCGCTGCACCAAGTACAATAAGTTGTTACCTATACTAAAGAAAACATGTTTGTATTTTGAATCCTCCACTCCAGTTCTTTTTTGTTATCCGGATAGTTGAATTAACTTTTGACTTGCCCTTTGCAAGCCTCTATAGATACTTAGAACAAGGAATTGAAGGAGAAAGTCGCCAAACTAGAAGGTACATCGGCGTTGTATATCTTATTCTATCGCCTTGCCCTCTTTATTGTTTTCCTTACAAACTTTACCTTGGCCTAGCCGAACTAAATGTTCTTGTAGAGTCTCATCAGAACTGCATTTCTATGTCTGACTTGATGATGCATTTTCTCGAACAAGCAGGAGAATATGCAACCCAGCTGAAGGAGAAGGACGACGAGATAGCTCAGCTTCATGCTGAAAATGAAAATTTTAAGAAACTTCAGCAGGCTAAGCTCTCAAAACTCGACCAAGAGTTCTCCGAGGAAAAGAGCCGACTCAACCTCTAGCTGGAGAAAGACAAACAGCTTATCCGAACAGCAGAGGCCACAACAGATTTGGCCAAGCTTGAACTTGAGGGGCTGAACAAAAAACATGTCGGCTGGCTATCTGACCTTAGCCGGACAACCACTGTTATGCATCGTAAGTTTCTTTTGTGATTTTCTGTTCTCGGCCGACATTGCCTGATTTCTATTACTAACTTGTCCTTTTTCTTGTATTCAGATAATTTCTTGGAGTCCAAGGTCCGAAGTGCCAAGGCTATGGTGAAAGCTCGAGAGCGTCATGGTGAATCTACTATCCCAGCCATCCCTTACTATATTGAGGATTACTTGGTCAGCCTGGTAGCCAGCATGAAGCCAATGAAAACATTCGACGTTGATCTCATGGATGCAGCCATCCGGGTCTTCAACGTCCTTTGGACGAATGAAGCTAGTCCGACGCATGTCACAACATTATCCCAGAGACTGATGGACTGTGAGACACATCTTAACCTCTGGAGGGAGTCCGCTGCGCAAGCTAGTGCCGACTTAGCTTTGACCTTTGTACTTTCATGGTACGAAGGTATCTGCTTGGATACTCTTCATAATCTGCGCATCTGTTCTATGTGGCTCTCTGATATGGAGTATATTAAACATCGACAAGCCCGGGCCTACCAACTTATCCAATATGCCAATACGAATGCTTGGAATGAAGGGCCGAGCTTTCTCGAAGACAAAGGTGATGCCAATGCTGAAGAGGATAATGAAGAGGACGTCGAGGAAGAGGCCAATGAAGAAGAAGAGAACCCGGTGGAAGAGGCATCAAGCTCGGACGGCCATGAAGAAACTTTGGATCATGATGCTGAAGCCGAGGTTCCCTCAATAGAAGCCGAGGCTTACCGCGTTGTAGACAAAGTTCCCTCAATAGAAATCAAGGTTACTTCAACAGAAGCCGAGGCTCCCAATGCTGATGCTGAAGCTCGCACTGCTGATACCGAAGCTTGTACCTCGGAGATCCCTACTCTGGAAGTTGTTGTTCCCTCGCTAGTTGTTGGCGATTCATCATCTGCAGCTCCTTAGGCACAATAACTTCAAGTTTTCATTAAATCCCCGGTATGCCGGGAGAAGTATGTAATATACAGTCTAAGTTATTTTGCTACTATTATGCATGTATATATTGGATCTTTCTGGGTGGAGACCCTGAGTTTCATTTTCTTGTTTGCTCAATTCTGTGACCCGGCTCATGTCTACCGTTTTCGGCATTCGACTTATAAGTCCTTGGGTCAAAAAAACCAAATAACAATACTTAGAAATTTTGAGAGTTAACTCAAAGTGATTCAATACAATAAATAAATGAAGTAAATACAGGGGTTAGTTAAAAACATGAGTCGGCTCACTTATTTTCCTTCCCTTAGTTATTTTTCATGTGTTTAGCATTAATTCGCTGGCTTTTCTCTTGCTTCGCATGAAGCCTATTTTTCGGACAACAGAAAGTCGAAGAGTTGGCCTTTTTTGTCGACACACTACTAATTCGTCCTAAGGATTGAGAAGTTTAAGCCAGCCAACATATATAAAGTAAATGCGTAAAAAACAATATGTTAAGACAGTTCCCGAGTTACAGCTCGAGGTGCCGAGGTTTCATTCATTAGCTCATTGCCGACATACAATCTGACATATGAGAGTTCGGGATACATACGCTTCAGCTAAGTGTAAAATGGACAAAGTAGAGTTACATTCCATGGCCTCTTTGATTCTTCTCCTGACCTGTCTGCCTTATTCTTCTCTTGTGCTTGAGCATCTATAAGATAGTATGCGTCATTGTGCAATTCTTTGCTCACAATAAATGGTCCCTCCCATGGAGGTGATAGTTTATGCATGCTGGCTGTGCACTGCACAAGCCGAAGCACCATATCTCCTTCTCAAAAAAACTCAAGGGTTTACTTTTGCTATGATAGCATCTGAGATTCTGCTGATATATGGCGGATCTGGACAGTGCCAATTCTCTTTCCTCTTCTAGCAGATCAACATTGTTTTGCCGGGTTATTTCATTTACTTCGGCTTCTGTGAACTAGGTGACTCTAGGCGAATCATGCACTATGTCGGCTGGTAATATAGCTTCTTCCCCATATACCGGAAAAAGGGCATATAGCCTATTGATCGATTTAGAGTTGTCCTTAGGCTCCATAGTACGGCCAGGATCTCCTTGATCCAACACCCCGCTGATCTTTGCAGCGGATCAATGAGTCAGGGTTTTATCCCGGATAGTACCAGTCCATTGGATCTTTCCACTTGCCCATTCTATGCGGGATGTGCGACTAATGCAACACCTAGTCTTATCTCTTTATCTCGGCAGAATCGAGCAAATGCTCCTTCAGCAAAAATTTGTGCCATTGTGTGTTATGACACTATGTGGGTACCCGTACCTTAGGATTATATCCTCGAGGAATGTCATAGCTGTGGGCCCATCAAATTTTTTTCTTATTGGTTAACTTCAATCCATTTTGTGTATTTATCAACCATGACCAAGATGTGGGTCATGCCACCATGATCCGGCTTAAATGATCCGAACATATCCAAGCACTACACAGCAAATGGCCAAGTTATGGGTACTATTTTGAGTTTAGAGGATAGCAAATGTTTCTTATCCGAATACCTCTGACATCCATTGCATTTTTCACAAGTTCCTATGCATCTCACAAAGCACTGGACCAGTAAAACCCATGTCGGAAAGCTTTGGCCACTAGGTCTCTAGATGAAGCATGATGCCCACATTCACCTTGGTGGATATCTCGGAGGATCTCTAGTCCTTCTGCCGGGTCAACACATCTCTGAAGGATGCTAGTGACACTTCTTTTTATATAATTCTTTGTTTATTATGGTGTAACATTTTTCCCTTATTTGGATTTGTCTGGCGAGGACCTCATCACTTGGCAGAGTTTCATTTTACAAAAACTCAAAAATTGGTTGGGCCCATACGGGTAGCTCATGCGGGGGGGTAACTACTTCATCAATTTCCATCACATCTGCCAACATAACCTCTACCGGATTAGGCTGACTAGTCCCCGGGTTCTGCGAGCAGTCCCCAGGTTTTCTAAGTCAGTTGACGGGTTACTTGAATCATTCCTCACATCTGTGTCCATTGGGACAGCTTCAGGTGCTGGATTGGCCGAGATACAGATTGACTCAGATTCTGAAAATGGCATAATGGATGGTTTTCTGAGGTGCTCAAGAGCTATGCCTGGCGGGATAGATTGCCTGGATGATCCGAGTTTTGACAATGTGTTGGCTGCATCATTCTCCACCTGAGGTATGTGGTCCTTCAAAGTATCCACTGATTTTTTGCACATGAAATCTGTATAATGCCATATTTGCATCTAGAGAATCCCAATGACCTAACACTTGTTGTACTACCAAATCCGAGTCACAAAAGCACTAGATCCGACGTATTCCAATGTCCTTTGCCACCTTTAAACAATGAACAAGTGCCTCATACTCGGCTACATTGTTCAATGCAGCAAAATGTATTTGAAGCACATATTTTAGTTGATCTTTCTTAGTGAGGTAAGCACTATCCTGGCACCTAACCCGGTTCTTAACTTTGATCCGTCAAAATGCATTCTACAGTAGTGCAAATCAGGCAAAGGCGGCTCATATTGCATTTTAGCCCAATCGACAAAAAAGTCGACTAGTGCCTGAGATAAAATTGCATCTCGTCTATCAAACTGTGGAGCATAATGGGCTAGCTCAATTGCCCATTTGGCGATTCAGCCACTTGCATCTTTATTTCCCATGATCTCGGCTATAGTTTCTTCACATATCACTTTTATAGGGTGTTCCTCAAAGTAGTGTTTTAGCTTCTTGGCCAACATATAGACACTGTATGCCATTTTCTGATAATGTGGACATTATTGCTTTGAATCGGAAAGTACTTCGCTTAGATAATATACTGGCCTCTACACTGACTTATCCTCTTTGTCACGCTCCACCACTATCATGGCACTTACGACTCGGTTAGTCGCTTCTATGTAAAGCAAGTACGGCTCTTTGGACAATGGTGAGGCTAACTCTGGTGTAGAGGCTAGCATTTTTTTAACTCATGAAAAGCATTATCAGCTTGTGTTGTCCAGATGAATTTATCTGACTTTTTCATTAATTGGTATAAGGGCAATGCCTTTTCTCCAAGCCTACTAACGAACCGACTCAATGACGCCAGACAGCTTGTAAACTTCTGGACATTGTTGAGACACTTCGGCAACTCCATGCACTCAACAACTCAAATCTTAGTCGGATTGGCCTTTATACCTCGGCTGGACACAAGGAAACCAAGTAATTTTCCGGCCGAGACACACCAAAGATGCATTTTTTCAGATTAAGCTTCATTCGAAATCTCCTTAGATTCGCGAACATCTGCCGAATATCATCTAAGAGAGTGAGACTCTCCTCGGTTTTTGTCACAACATCATCGACATACACTTGGACATTTTTGCCAATTTGATCATGCAAACATTTTTGCATGCACCTTTGATATGTTGCACTTGCATTGCGTAAGCCGAATTCCATAGTGCGATAGCAATAAGCCTCGTACGGGATAATAAAGGCAGTTTTTATTTGATCAACCGGGTTTAATGGTATCTGGTGGAAGCCAGAGTACGTGTCTACAAATGATAATAGTTCACAACCAGCTATCGAGTCAATGACTTGATCGATTCTAGGCAAAGGAAATGGATCCTTTGGACATTCTTTGTTCAAGTTGGTGTAGTCAATGCACATGTGCCACACTACTGCCACATTCGGGTCATCTTTCTTCTTTTTCACCAGCACCGGATTAGATAGCCAATCTGGATGAAGCACTTCCATGATAAACCCGGATGCAAGGAGCCGAGCTATCTCATGTCCAATAATTTTTCTCCTATCTTCGACGAAGCGGCGGAGAGGTTGATTTATCGGCCTTGCATTTGGCCTGACATGCAAAGAGTGCTGAACTAGCTCCCTCGGCACACCTTGCAAATCTTGAGTAGACCAAGTAAAAAATGTCCCAATTCTCACAGAGGAAGCTAACAATGCACTCTAGGAACTGATCATCAATCTGGTTCTTCTTTGTGTCCTTAGTTGGCTGGAATGAGACACTTCCATGTGGGTTACTAAGTGTCAGCATATTCAACTAAGCCTACTGAGCCAAAGCCGCTACCTCTTGGATTCTCCTATTTTCCCTCGCAATCACTAATGACTCAGCCAGATTTGATCCAGACGAGGCACACTCCATTGATCTCCTGTAATCTCCAGCAATGGTAATAATCCCATGGGGTCCTGGCATCTTCATCTTTAAGTAATTTATGTGAGTACAAAACATGAACTTTGATATAGTTGACCTGCCCAGCAATGCATGGTAACAACTTTATAAGTCCACAACCACGAACTCCAAATTGTCTGTTTTGCAGTTCTCCCATGTGCCGAATAACACATCTATCCGGACCTTGCCAATTGGCTCACAAGACAAACCCGACACAATGCCATGAAAGGTGGTCTTAGTCGACTGCATCTTGTTTCCCGAGATACCCAACTTGTGCATTGTGTCCTTGTACAATATATTTATACTGCTGCATTATCAATGAGCACCTTGGAGAACTTCACGTTGATGTTCAACCCAATGAATGTCATATCTAACACCAAAGCATATGATCCAGGATTCGGCATGATCTTAGGATGATCCTTAATACTCCACATGATTTATTGATCCGACCAATGCATATACTTCGGCACGACCGGCATAACTGCATTGACTTCCATATGTCGCCTCTGCATACTTCGTCTGTCTGTTTCTTCTGTTTTGAATACACAATATGTCTAATGATGCTCTCTATAGTCATTTCGGCCACCATTGCCGGGGTTTCCATGGTTCTCTTGCTTCTGATTCGCCACTTGGTGCACACCTTCTCTTCTATCATGGTCCTCGTGTATCAACGGTGGCGGAGGTAAAGCTAGTTGTCGTTGAACATTTCCTCCTGTGAGCTACGGTTGGTAATTCAGCTGGGTTGGTCCTGCTCCACCCATTGCCTGCTTCATCCATGCGCACTACCGAGTTGTGTGATTCGCCGGCTTAGCCAAATTGGGCATGTGGAACTTGTAGGGCTGATCCAACATGGACTCATCAGTATACTTTGGCCTTTCCTGCCATTGCTTTTTCTGCTTTGCACTCCACTGCTTCTTGCCATCATTCTTTGGTGTCCACTATCGTGCACTGTTTTTCTGTTGCTGATTACCCCTAGCTCATGGCTAATCTTGGGTTACTGCAGCAACATGGCTCGAGTTATATCGATAATCCGGCCTATCATCTCTTCTTTTACCTCGGAAATCACTTCTCCGAGATGATTCGGCTCCATCACGGGCGTAATGCTCTTCGTGTTGCTCTGCCGACATAAGCTCAGGTTGATTCGGGTCACCCAGTGCATATGAGTCGGCAATCTTGATTGTCTCAGTCAAATGTAGTTGGCATATCTCTCTGTAACCTCTGCCATAACACACTTCCATATCCGCACCCCTGTGCGAACCATGCGATTACACGTGACTCGATTACTCCCTCACATGACTTTCTCAGGTTGCACCATCGAGTCAGAAATTCCCGATCGGTTTCATTTGGCCTTTGCTTTCACATTGCTACTTGCCGAGGTCTGTTTGGCCTCTTGTATATACTAGTGAAGTTGCTTACAAACATCTTCTCAAAATCTAGCCAGCAGTTGATACTTCCTGCTGGCAGATTATTTAGCCAGGCCCTTGCTGGTCCCTCTATAATTTGAGGTACATATCTCACTGCCTATCTTAGATTTCCCCTGCAATGTTCACAATAGTGGCATAATCTATCAACCAATCTCGTGGCTTCGTGCTACCATCATAGGTTTTTTCCCTCTAGACAATTGAAAGTTCGACATAGGTAACTCCCTCATTATTCGAGGTCCAATGCATGCTGGACTCGGAAGGCCTTGTTCTTCCAATAGCTTGGATCTATATATTCTGTCCAGTTTCAATCTTGCATCATCTGGCTATAAGTTCCTGTTCCCAAGCCTTGCTCCCATCATATGATGACACCTCCTAAATCGCAGGGTGGTATTAGCTTTCGAGATCTTCGTATCTTTAATCAGGCCCTACTTGCTTGGAAAGCTTGGAGGTTGCTCTACACTCCTGATACTTTGTGTGCTCGGCTACTCAAAGCCAGGTACTACCCCTCGGCAAACCTACTTGATACCGCGTTTATTCAGAACATGTCAGCCTCGTGGCAGGGATTTATGCACGGGCTTGAGTTATTTAAGAAAGGTGTGATATGGCGCATTGGTTTTGGATCCCAGGTGAGGATTTTTCGCGATAATTGGATTCCCCGACCGGGTGTGTTGGGTGTCATTGCTCGGAGGGGAAACTTGAGAAGAAGATAGGTTAGTGAGCTCATCGATCACGACACACACTCTTGGGATGAAGGAGCGGTCAGATCATGTTGTTTGGTATATGATGCAAATGCCATTCTATTCATCAAACTTCCTACTAGGGAATGTGAAGATTTTGTGGCTTCGTATCCTGAGAGCAATGGTCTTTTCTATGTTCGGTCAGCTTATCGGTTGGGTATGGAACCTACCTACAATGCTCTGAACAGGGGTCAGTCGAGTTCTGAGCCAGCTGGGGATAGGTGGATATGGGACCTTGTGTGGAAGGTAAAGGTGCCGAACAAAATTTGTGTCTTCGCTTGGAAGGCGGCGACTTCCTCGCTGGCTGTAAAGGAGAGACTTAGTAGGCGCATCCCAACTCTTGATCCAGTATGTTCTATCTGTGGCCAGGAAGATGAGGATGATCACCATGCCGTAGTTCGGTGTACTATAGTGAGAGCACTAAGAGAGGAGATGTGCAATGTGTGGGATCTGCCTACAGAAGAAGTAATCCAGGCCGCTGGTACAGAGTGGCTGCTCACGTTGTTGCATAGGATCTCCACTGACATGCGATCACGGGTCCTTTTTCTGCTTTGGAGGGTTTGGCACCACCGCAATAACATAGTTCATGGCGATAGTAAGGCCTCGGTTGCTGCATCAGCAACTTTCATTAAGAATTACATGATCTCTTTCTCGGTTGTGGCACCTACTAGTCCTAATGCAAAGGGAATGAGAATGTACCCAATGATGATCACTTGGCAGGCCTATTCACTATACAGTCTACTTGGAGACCACCAGATGAAGGATCAGTGAAAATGAATGTGGACGCAGGCTGGGATCCCCTTTCCAAGAGGGTTGGCTTAGGTATAATTATCAGGAATCATCTCGGCCAGCCGCTTTTCTCGGAATGGAAATTTATACCGAGCAGTACTAGTGCTGAAGAGGCCGAGCTCATGGCCATCCTTGATGGATTGAAGTGCCCGTCTGTCCACTTTGCTGGCCTAGCAACATTAGAATCTGATTGTGCATGGGTTGTGCAAACATTGTTTGATCTAGGTGGAGATCGTTTGGAATACTAGAGCCTGTACCGTTGAGCTAAGGAGATTCTGAGGAATTATGCAGAGATCACTGTTGTAAAAGTGGATCGGTCTAGTAATGGTGTTGCTCATGCTTTGGCTCAATTAGGCAAATCAGGATCTAGTGGTAGTTCTTGGGGATCACCGCCAAGCTGCGTCTCATCTACGGTTGATCGTGATTGTTTGAAAATTATGTAATCATTGGAGCAGCAAGTTTCTTACGCACTCTTTTCCTTATCAGGGTACCTGAGGGGACTAAAAGGTTTTTAATAAGGCAGCTTGCTGCTCATATTCTTATTAAAGTGTTCTTACTTAAAAAAACTAAATTGCATCCACCATCATCGTGTGGCCCGCGTCATAATAGTGCATACAGTGCCAATGGTGTAATCGTAAAATAATTAAGGTGGAACGTACTCCTCCAACGGGGATGCCTCCGGGTTATATTAGCCATATACAAGTGGGGTTAGTTACAATTGGTTTACAACACATACACTACAAAACACTAATACACGTATTCTATCAGCCTCCCTCAATCTCAACTATGGCAAACATGTGGGATCACGCTTACATATCTAAAACAACGGTAGTGGCAGCGGCTTTGTGAAGATATTAGCAGGTTGATTGCTGGATGCAATAAAACGGACTTGCAACAACCTTTGAGCAACATGTTCACGAACAAAGTGGGCTGGAAGAGATATGTAGCTCCAATATTATCACACCATAGGACATGTGGAGAATTCTGATGAACACCAAGTTCTTTAAGAAGAGCTTCCACTCAGATTAATTCAGCAGTGGCATTAGCAACAACTTTATATCCAGACTCTATGCTAGACCGAGACACAGTAGCCTGTTTACGAGAACTTCAAGCGATCAAATTCTCACCATGAAAGAGGGAATATCCCCCGTAGATCGCCTATTTCCCACATATCCATCCCAATCAGCATCAGAATACACATCCACGGAGGTAGACACTGACGGTCGAAGGAGAAGACCATGATCAAGAGTACCATTGACAAAGAACAAGATCGATCCTCTTGATAGCAGACTAGTGTTCTTTAGTTGGCATATGAAGAAACTGACAGACACGATTAATAGCAAAAGATAGGTCTGGACGCGAGTGAGCAATAGATATTGTAACCCGCCAACAACACTCTGATAGTTAATAGCATCATCATTACTCAACTCTGGACTATCAGTAGGAAATATTTTGGTAGAAGAAGACATAAGAGTATCTGCAGTCTTGCACTTCAACATACCAGCTCTCCGAATAAGATTAAGAGCATATTTCCGCTGAGTCAACGTGAGACCACCAACACGACAAGCCACTTCAATACCAAGAATAATGGAGCATACCAAGATCCTTAACCGCAAACTCCCGACGAAATCCATGAAGAAGATGATCAATAGCCTGTGAAGAGGAGACGAGAACAATGATGTCGTCCACATACACCAGAAGATATACTATAACATATGATCGTTGGAGTATAAATAAAGATGTGTCAGCAGTAGACTCCACAAAACCATGTTGTCTCAACACCGTAGCTAATTGTGCATGCCAAGCATGAGGAGCCTGTTTTAGGACATATATGGCTTTAGAAAGGCGACACAAATGATGAGGGTGCTCAGTATCCTCAAAACCATGGGGATGAAGCATAAAAACTTCTTCTTCAAGAATGCCATCGAGAAAGGCATTCTGAATATCAACCTGACGCATAAACCATCCACGGGTAATTGCAAGTGAGAGGACTGAAGGTATCTTCATAGTCCAACCCATATCTCTGTTTGAACCTAGCAACCAATCTAGATTTATACCTCTCAATAGTGCCATTAGCATGCCGCTTGACCTTAAACACCCATTTTGAATCAATAATATTAATACCAGAATGAGGAGTGAGCTTCCATGTACCAATTTTTATCAAGGCCTCAAATTTGGTCTCCATCGCTTCACACCAATGAGGAATACCCAATGTGGAACAAAAATGACGAGGCGCAGAATGAGGATCCGCAGCAGCCTGTCCCATACAAGTAGTTAACCAGGCAATAGTCCCATCACTCTATTGCTTCGGTTGACGAATACCGTGAAGACTGCGAGTAATTGGACAAGGAGTATCATGTAACAGAGGCACAAGCGGTGCAAGAAGCGGGCCAGACTCGGGCGAAGGCGACTCGGGCGACGTGGCCGATGGCGGGTCATCTGACACGGGTGGCGAATCCAACACAAATGGGACCACGTCGCTAGGGGTCACAGACGATCCCGTGGAGGTAGCTGGGGATGGAGTGGACAGGGAGGCTGGCTCCCGTGTACATGCTCATGCGAGTGAAGGCGAGGAAGCGTCGCCGTGGACCGGATATGGACCAAGTCCAGGCAGCGGCAGCACAGGCGCATGCTGCTGCATGGAGCCAGCAGTGACGCACCCCCATAGTCGACATTAGTAGGCGGTGATTCCGAGTCATAGAGAAGCTCAAGGCGGGCACCGCGGCCAGTACCTACACCATGGTTAGAGAGCAACAATGGTGCATATGCATAATCTTCAAATTAGTCAAGCGAAAGAGGTAAAACAGAAGAAAGGGATGGTGACTCGGTGGAGGGTATGTTAGCAAATGGAAAAATAAACTCATCAAAGACAAACGGAACATGAAGGCACTTGTAGCCTTTATGGAGGGGACTATACCCTAAGAAAACATATTTTTTGGAGTGGAACTCAAGATTATGCTTATTGTATGGACGAAGATTAGGCCAGCAAGCACACCCAAACACCTTAAAAAAAGCTATAGTCGGGTATTTCACTAAGAAGACGCTCAAGTGGAGTTTACATATTAATAAAACAAGTATGCATGCGATTGATGAGAAAGAAAGCAGTAATGAATGCATCAGTCCAAAATCAAAACGGAACAGAGGCATGTGCAAGCAGGGAAAGGCCTGTCTCAACTATGTGGCAATGTTTTCGTTCAGTGCTACCATTTTGTTAATGTGTGTGGGGACATGAGACACGATGAGAAATGCCTATGTTCTAAAAGAAAGCATTGAGTTTAATATACTCGTCACCCCAGTCAGACTGAACATGCACAATCTTGTGATTAAGTAGACACTCAACATGTATTGAAATTATAAGAAAACATCAAAGACATCACTCTTACGTTTGATGAGATATAACCAAGTGAAACGACTATAAGCATCCACAAATCTGACATAATAATTATGACCATTGACTAAAGTTTGGGCAGGGGCCCACATATCTAAATAAATAAGCTCTAAAAGAGCGGTTGTTACATGAGAAAGCGAAAACAGTAGCTAATGACTCTTGCCTTGATGATAGGCATCACAAACTAAATTATATTTATTGGACACTGTGGGAAGCTCATTACTATGTAGGACATGATGAACAATCTAGGATGAATGGTGGCCTAAGCAAGCATGCCACTATGTAGGCGAAGATTTAGTAGGACTGAGAACTTATTTGACTGCAGGAGCATGAAGCGCATACATACCACCATGCCAACAACCTCTAAGGATTATAGCCCGCGTGTCCAGGTCCTTTAAAAAACATTGTTAGATGGAACTCAACAAGAACATTATTATCATGAGAAATTTTACAAACAGATTGCAAATTCCAAGTGATGGCAGGAATATGAAGGACATTATAGAGATAAAGTGTCCTAGAGGAGGGAGTGGAAAGGATTGCTTGACCAACATGAAGGATGCACATACCTGTACCATCGGCCATGTGAACATGCTCCTTGCCCTAAGAAGCCTCCTGCATGTGAAGCTTCCTCCATCTCCTTAGCAAAGTGATTTGTGGCTCCAGAGTCCATATACCAAGCAGGATCAACCAGAAACATGGAAGTATGCCCCTGATGCTAAGGCTAAAGTGGAGCTTGGGGACCATACACGTGATTTTCCATCAAGAGCTGGCAATCCAGAAATCGCCCATTATTATGCATGCCCGAGAAGGTTTTGTTGAACCGTTTAAAACAACGAGCAGCGACATGACCTGCTTCGTCGTAGAGCTGACAAACAGGGGCGCGACCAGGACCTCCTGCGCACGCATCAGTACGTGCATCCGAGCGCCGGTCCATGCGGCCTTCAGGGCGACCACCAGTGGGCGCCGAGCCACCAGATCCATAATTAGGCCACGACACATACCCACCAGTGGGCTTCAAAGCAGACGAGCTGGGGCAGAAAGGTGATGCCGACGCCCTAGAGAAGTGCTGCTTGGATTGCTTGTCGAACTGAGCCGCATTAGCCTGATGGGCCGTACCGCGGCGTTTTCCAACCCGCTGCTCCGTCGAAAGGAGACGGGCATACAGATCATGCGATGGCATAGAAGCGTCGTGATCACGAACAAGCTCGGCGATGGAATCATACTCCTCATCGAGACCACCAAACACATAACTATTGAATTCCTCGATGCGGAGCGGCTACCCAATGGAAGCAAGGGTGTCCGCCAAGGTTTTGATCTTATCATAGTAGACCACGAGTCGAGTTTCTCCATCTTCCCGAGCTCCGCATGGATATGAGAGGAGCGAGCATTAGACTGGGCACCAAACGTGCGGTTGATGATGCACCATGCCTGAGAAGACGACTTAGCAAACATGATCATGGCGCCGACAAGCAGCATCGAAGACGACAGGAACGTCGATAGGATCGCTTGATCCTGCTGAGCCCAAGCTGCAAAGGCGGGATTAGGGATAATCTCCGGAGTGCCTCGTTCCTTGGGGACGGTGATGGTGGAGGCGGGGCACAGGAAGGTGCCGTCGATGTACTCGTGGAGGAGATTTCTCCAGATCTAGGTGACGATCTGTGCAGGCCATAGGAGATGAGTTTCGGTAGCGATCTTGATGGTGATGTTCTGGCCGAAGTAGATCGGACTAGCCGTGGAGACACCGGTGGACATGACCGGAGAAGAGAGGGAGGGATGGAGCTTGGCAAAGTCGGCAGCAGATGGCACCGTTGAGAGGGCCGAAGAGGCGGAAGAGACGGCGACGTCGGAAGTCATGTTGTAGATCGATTCTAGGCTGATACCATGTAATCGTAAAAGAATTAGGTGTAAAATAATTAGGGTGGAACACACTCCCCCAACAGGGCTGCCTCCGGGTTTATATTAGCCATATACAAATGGGATCAGTTACAATTGATTTACAACACATACACTACAAAACACTAATATATCGTATTCTATCAAATGGAACCTAATACTCCAGTACTCGATTAAATTAATAAACCTGCATACAACTGCTAGGGATTTCTCACCCAAGTTACCAACACTATCAACGAAAACCAACGTACAGATAAGGAACACAATGTAACAAATTTAACTTAATTTATTGTAGTAGCTCTGTCGACTAGTACCTAATAACAAGCCATGCCTGGATCAATATCGTTTGCTTGAGCGCCTCTGTAAAAAAATCTGTTTGACCAAACAATTTATTCGTTCATATTTTTTCCACTGTCGATTACAAATAATCTCAACTACAAGCTGGGCCTTCAGTAATTGCTCCAGCAGGTACACGAGCTAGTAAGAGGATGGTATATTTACGAAGTAGTAGTACAGTTCTACAATACCAACACGTACAAATCTATCACCAGCGCTAAGTCGAAGGAAATTGTTCTGGCACGGCAAGAAACGGCTTGAATGTCCACACAAATACCACAAGCTCGATAATTGCCAAAAGGAAGAACACCATCTGGTCACCTACACATATAACAAAACTAGGATGTTTACTGAATATTACATGTCAAATTACAAGAAGTTTACCTACTCTGCTTAGAAGCAAATTGAACAAACAAAAATTGTTCATTTTATAATTTTTAAATGATAATAGCAAATTAGTTACCTGGAAAGAAGAAAGTGTGTTGGCGTTTCTGTGCCCATGAAAACCTGCATTACTAGACTATTAGTCTTCACATCTAAAGCACTTTTGTGGATAATTAGTTCTTTTTTTTCTGAATTGAGTTAAATTAGTATATACTTTATATCACACATGTAAATACAATGCTCACCGAGACTTTACTTAGTTGCTATTACAGATTGATACTTATTAAGGATCGAATATATGATGCTTGTTTCTCCCAAATTTTGTATGTTGAAAAGAAAGTTAAACCTTCGGGGCGCTCTAAAAATAGGGAGCTTATCTTTATATAGTAAAAAAATTAATAAAAGATTCAAACTTACACAATGCCGGCTCCTGCGGGAGCGATTGCTTTGAAGGAGGACATTAATGTTGTGGCTAAACCATTTGCAGTTGCTCTTTGATCTTGACTCTGTTAATCCCATATACTGTTAAAATTAAAAAGATGCAGCAAATCCAAAATCTCTAAACAGTAACTAGATACAATGTCAAGTCACATACCACCGAATTATTCTGAAGAATTAAACAACTTGTAACAATGCTAATCTGGTAATTATGTAGAAATTGGACATGGTTAGTAAGATTACTGACATAAAGTTAATGAGTCATGCTAATCTTCTTCAATAAAATCAGCAACTAGGAATAATGCGTTAAAAATAAAATGCATCATTAGACTAGTACACAAGAATAAACATGCATAAGCATGTCCACTAATGATTAATAGTGCTACACACAAATTTAGGATGCGGAAACTCACAACAAAATTATTTTTAAGCACTGATACAACGTTTACTGCTATTGATGACCAGGGTCTTGAGAGATGTGTGATCGGCGCATAAGCAAATAGAAGTACTATAGATAGACTCTGCAAAATTAGTTTGAATATTAGTATACATTTTGAAATCAAAATGAACTTCCACTAAAAAATCATTATATATAACTTGAACTCACGGATGCAACACGAGAGGTACTAATTGGCCCCATAACTCTCACAATACTAGGATACAGAAATGTTTGATATACCATGATGCTAGCACCTATAAAAATAGTAGATGAATTTATTAGGACTAAATGCTATTGCAATACAAAATTAGGAAGTGTTGATGTAAAGCAAAATTTCTTATAAGTTAAATTATTATGATAAACTAATACAACATGTCTATAGTTCTATTCTATCACAAATAAAATTGTATAGAAACATTCTCACATCTGGTAGCCAACAAACATATATCTTTTCAACCTTTGTCAAAAAAATTCTTTTCAACCAAATATATGCAAGATCCAAGTTTTTTATGTTTCTTTTGCACTTGCCAAATGGTGTGTTCCCTTCACTTCCAATTTATTCTTGTACGTAGCATATGTCAACTAGTGCAAGTGGTGCCAGATGATTTAACCAAAGTAATGATATGTAACAACGGGAAAACCCAAATAGATCAAGGGCTCCTTGGAGCTGGTTTATACTAAAAGCACATTTTAGATTTTCAAAATATTCCTATTTTTGGTTAAAAATACATACAGATTCTCACTATGTACCTACGAAATTCCATGAAGACATATGTTTATTTGTGGGTTAGAGAACGAAAAATATGTGGATCTATAATAAATGCAATATCTTGTATAATAGATCCACACCCTTTTTGCGCAGCGGACAAAACAAAATATGTGTAGAGCAATTAAAGGATACATTGGACTTTGTTCAAACAAAATAAAACTTTAAAATATAGTTTTTTATTTTTATATTTAAATTCTAGGATCAAAGGAGCTGGTGATGAAAACAATATACAGATCATTACTATGCACTAAACATCCATACCTAAAATTGCAAGAACTTGACCAACATCCTCAGACGTGAAACTTAGTCCGCCATACTTTCTGTCACTTTCAGCCCATAAAGAGAAAATCTATAATATGTGATACGAAACATCATACTTAAGATGATATAATCTCAAATTATGTTAACAACAAACTATAGGATCGACACAAATAGGACATGAAGGTTAATATTTGATCAATAGTTACTCACGTTAACATGACGAAGTATACCAAATGCAATATAATATAAATTACTTGACCTAGGCAACACAAATGGTTTTCACTTGTTCTTTAGCTTACTACATTGGACTAACTACTGGGTATAATACATCTAAGGAAACAATGTGGACATTATCATGTCATTCACGATAAACATTTTGACCATAGGTTTAACTAGGCCTTATTTTTAGTTGAGAACATAAAAGAACGCAATAAATCATACAAACAATTAATGTAATACCTCTGTGTAAGCCATATCATCAAAGGACACAATGCAGAAGAGAATAATAGATGACATCAAAGGCCAGTTCTTCAATAAATTCTTTTTATTAGTCGAAGTAATGTTATGCTTGATAAGCTCCTCTGGATCTGAAAAATGTGGAATCAAACATTCACTTGCTTGACCTTCCTCTTTGATGGTTTTGTGGTTGTGCAGCGTCTCCTGAAATTTATTTTAAAAAACTGGTTAAGTTCTTAAGAACTACGTAAAGCATAAAATGCACATTAATGGTGTTATGCCAGTGCAACATATTAGTACTCAAACAATTATGTTTTTTTGGTCTAGGAGAATGTCATGGAAGCCAATATTTGTGGACTAGCTATGGTGGGTTGATCCTCCTGGCGATGAGGAATTAGCTTGGTGATTCGTGAATTGTAGCAGCGGCATCTGAAAATGGGGGCGACATCACATGAGGAGTTCACAGTCTTACCTTGCAGGATAAAAATCCAAGGTCTGACCTTAATTGGTTGTGCCTGGTAATTACCTTGTTGAATGCATTGTTTTGTGAGCAAGGACTTTCTCCAGGGTGAAAACCTATGATCTTTGATCGGGCAACAATGGTGCTTTTTCTCTATTTCCTTCTTAAAGGCGTTGATATTGAAGATGCTGGACTTTTGGTGTTGTTCCAGTGGGGTTAGTGTTACTGCTACTAAGGATCTTAGCTCTATAGCGGGACTTTTCTTTTTTATATTTTTTCTTCTTTTTTTGGCGATATGCATCGGAAATGCCAATATGGTAATGTGTTGTTGCAGAGACTGAGTGTAATTGGTATCATCGCGATATTAATATATGCTCCTTTCCAAAAAAAATGTTTTTAGGAAAAACAAACTACTAGAAAATAAGAATGTAAAATAAATGATAAGTAGTATAATCCATCATTCCATTAAATAATGTAAATTACTTTACGTTGGGTTTGTGGTTACGCAATATGTCCTTAACTTTTTTATATATTTTTAGTCCGTTATTAAGAGCCATGGAGAGCATAAAACACATAGACAACACTACTATTGACTAATGATATTATACCATTGCATCATATTATGACCTAGTCAACTGAGGCTTTTAGGTCTAGGAAATCAGCTACACGCATGTAGCAATTTTTTAGTGAACCGTTTTACTAGTAAAACATAAGAAAAATATAATGAATGACAACACATTGGATTAAAAGTTGTTTATAAAAGTTTAAATCCTAAACTAATGAGTGGGAAATAATAAACGTAATCTTGTCTAAATATTTTTCTCATGCCTTACTTGCAAAATAGTATGCTGACCAATATAGAGACCCCTATAGTTGATGTTTTATTTCAAACAGTTCTCACGGACCTGACTGGAATATGGTTAATCACATGCAATTTTTCTCTACAGTCGTAAGGAAATATTCGCCAAACGTTTTGAGTAAGAGGCGTGTGCAAAAATTCTACTATCACATATGGATTTTGGAAAAAAGCGTCACATTACAAACTCGCCTACCTAACCCACCTATCCTCCTGACCCCTATAGTAACCCAGATCCCGCTGCCGCCGCTGGAAGCGCCGCCGGGCAAATCCCGGACGACGTGGCGGTGGCAGCGGCCTCCCTCGTCCGCAGTTGGCCTCGCCTCAAAGATGTGGCTTGTCCCTCCCCCTGGCGGCACGGATCCTACCCATGGCGACGCCTCTCTTGTCCTAGTAGCATGGCCATGGTGGCACTCCCCCACCGGTGGTGCTGGCGGCAGCCCTCAACGGCGGTGCAACCTTGTCCTACCCATTTGGAGGCGGCGGCTTCGAAGGTTGGGCAGCCGCGAGATCCAGATGTTTTGGTGGCAACACGGTGTGGCGAGGCAGCGGCCAGGTGACCTTCTGCTAGATGACGACACGAGACATCAGGGTTTCTCCCGCAACACGAGGACGCCTAGGGTAGTAGCCCTAGGCATGATGGTGGAGGTGGCTTTCTTCTTCATCGGAGGCGGTCGGCCTGAGACTGGTTTGGCGGATCTTGGAATTTGTCATCTAGTCCCGGTAGCGAGGCGGGGAGACCTCTGTGTCGTTGAATACCGAGTCGTTGGCAGGCGATGGCGGAGTTACTATGTCGCCTTGATGGAGGCATCATTGTGCAACTAGTGTCGACCTCAATCGTGCTGCTCCTAGGAAACCCTAAGATCTTCGGGTCGGGCGATGGCGGCAGACAAGGTACGATCTCGTCAATGCCCATTTTTATGGACTTGGGTTTTGGAGAATATGGGGATGCTGGAAGTCGCGAAATGGTTAACAAACAAGCAACACAGGGACACGAGATTTACCCAGGTTTAGGCCCCCGGAGGAAAAACCCTACTTCTGCTTGTCTGCTCTCGATTACGGCAATGTTACAGGGGTGCGCAGATGCAATTTGGCGTGGAGGTGTGTATGCGGTGTTGAGAGAGATCCTTCTCGACATACCCTTCTGTCCTTTATATAGATAGGCAGGTCCCGGGTTAGGTCGAGTCAGTTACAAATTAGGGTTGGTATCCTTTGAAATTCTATCTAGTCTAAACTTGTCCTCCAAGAAGTCAAAAACGTCATGGGCTTGGGCCACCCGAAGTCTTCATGGGCTGCGTGTACTATCGTGGGCCTTCCTTGGGCTGTACCAGGTATACCAATGTCATGTACCCGTGGGGTATATCCATGTCAGCGGCGCTGTAGTGTCGCGTTCTCTCTTGGGAGCATCGTTTGTGGAGCAGCGCTGAAGGGCAGAGAAAGGAGGTGGATAAGCTTCGTCTTGCACTGAGTCTTCGGTGGAGATGTCAAGTCATGCCTAGCCGCTAGGTGCTACGCTCAGTCATGCCTGGTTCGGTAGGTGGTATGCACAATCGATTTTCCGGAGGTCTCTAGTTGCATTTGTTGACGGGACCCAGTGGCATGGTGCTGAGAGGTCTCGGTGATGATCACACGTGCTTGGATGGACGTGTGCAGGGCGGTGGTGCCTTCTGGCGTTATGGTGGCATCGATGGCAGGCCTCGCAAGGTCGGTGCATTGATCTCTCCCGAAGTTGGGTATGCAGAAGAAGGCGCTGGCCAGGACTTTCCGGAGCGTGTATGCTGGTACGCGCCGAGGTTGTCTTTTGGCATGGAGTACTTCACTTCAAATCTATCGTTTTTGTGAAATTTTGGTGTACTTCTTAAAACATTTTTTTGAAAGTGTATCTTGTGCAGTGACACCAAAATACCTCAATTGTAGTGATGCTTTATTTTGGTAACATTGCATAGAATACATGCCATTGAAGACACAATTTTGTTGTTGTGACCCGGTGCGAACCCTGGATCTTTGTACTTAATTTGTTTTTATTGATATTTAGTTTCTCAAGTTTCGTATTTACAATTTTTTGTAGTGTTGAAATCCTTTTTGTGTCCTTAGGGTGTCAAGGAAATGAATAAGAACCTGAGAAGGCAATAACAGAAATGAAGAAAGCATGAGAAGAATGATAGTCAACAACCCCATACAAAGAAATATATAAAAGAATGACACAGAGCTTCCATCCCCTCGTTGACATAATGAATAAGGAAATCATAATAATGTACTTTTGGGTTATTTGTAAATTATTAATCTAGTGGTGTATTATTTTCATTTTATTAATGTTGCGATGAAAATGCAACATTGTTTCATCTCTGTGATAATTGAAGGAGAATTATAATGAGATTTCACTATGTCTTCTCTTTTTTTAGGCCAATAATAAAGTACAAAATGATCCTAAGGATCTCTATGGATCCTTAAGTCATCTATGATAAAGATATTGTAGACACTTTATACCAAGCATCCAGATTAGAGTCACCTGCATGCAAATTTTAACCTAGAACCATCGGTGATACAAATTAAGTTATATCGTTCTTAGTGGGAGCCGTATATGCTACCTTATGGCTCACTAGCTGAGTATCAAGGATGAGAGTATCACTTACCCCCTAACATGCATAGATGCACATTTATGGATCTTGATTGTGGTTTACGAGCCATGTGAGTTAGGAATTTGTGTAGTAGTGGCTATTATTTGATGTATTTGGATGGATTTAGAAGGAAACAAATCTAACTAATGCATTAGTAACCACATATATTAGTGCTCATCATGCTTATGTTATATCATAAGAACATTGATAATTAACTAGACATACCGGTAGCCAAATGCAGCTTATAAGAGCAATGAAGCAGAAGCCCGATATACACAAACAAGGTAAGAAATATGGGAACCTAAAGCAAATTCAGTAGTTAGTAAGCTCAGTGTACTTGTCTTTTCCAATACAAATCATTTCACATTAACAAAAAATACCTTCTGAATAATGAGTTGGAGGGAAATAACTTTGGATATTTTTCTGCTGGCTAAGAAATGAAAGAAAATTACACAAAATTAATTCGTCAATACATATGATACATGATCTTTTCAATTACTATAGTTTTCAAGGATACCTGCGCAAGATAGCCGCCAATTGTTGGTCCAATAGTGAGACCTGTTGCCCATGCGGTGCTAACCTAGAATCATATAAAAATTGAACATCATAGTCTAAACATTAGAATTAGAGTATACTTGGAAATGTTTGGTACATCTGTAATTTACAAGTGTCAAAGCAATAGCGTGATGCTCTGGTCGACAAACTTCAATAGCATAAGCCTGTAAGGACCAACTGCAAGTCAATAACCATAACTTGTTCAAATACTAAACGGAAGTTCAAATCAATCAGCCAACATACTCTTATAGGTCCAAGTAAACCATTCATAGAACCAATAAGAAAGCGTGTAGATATTGCCATCCAGTATCGAACACTTAATCCAAACAAAATATTGAATAGAAACCTGAGATTTTATAATATCATGAATGCGAGATGTGTCACAAGATATAGTGAAAACATAAAAATAGAACAAGAACACTTACGAGGAGAAAATTCCAAAAACAATAACTGGCTTTCTACCAAAACGATCTGCTACCATCCCCCAAGCAGTAGAGGTTAAAGCTCTACCAAGCATATAGGAGGCACCTGCAAAGATTCAGAGTAGGCTATTGATCATTCTCTTCAGAGAAGTGAATGCACGTAACTTTTTGTAAATATAATCTGTTTTTAGAACCAATAATTCCAATAGTTTGGAAGGTTCTTACCGACAAACCCAGCATAGAATCCAATGTCCTCGACTGTTTTGGCCACATGTAGGTCTCGGATCTATTTTTGAGAAGGAATTCACACAATACTTTTCGAAGGTCATGTATGGTTGTGGTAAGTGTTGTGCAAACATTTGCATAGATAAATAACTACATGATAGTTCAACATAATCATTTCCAAGGCAAGTGTCTAAACCAATTTTTTTCAATAATGCGTCGGCATAGTACCGTTCTACAAACTTGGAGAAAAACTAGCAACATGAAGATGTAATATTGGCACAAGCTATGTACATAGTAAATAAAAAACTAGCACATGGTTGTTTCAAAATCCAAGTCTGCCTCCTTGATTGGGCCACCGTCGAGTTCTAGTCTTCCTCTCGGAGATTCTCACAGCAGGATGCTATTGGGTATCTAGATCGGAATCGATGTGGTCGTGCACAATCTTTTTGGGCCAGGCACGAAGCTTCGTCTTCGGTTCGGTACCATGGGACATTTTTTCATATAGATTTCTATGAAACTGACAGAGTTGGAAAAAGTTATGGTGGCTGTGATCGGAGATTGGTTTTGGTAGAGAGGATTTTGGTTGTGTTGAAGACAATGCGACACAGGTTCTCCCTGTGTGTCGGGTGTTCGGCGACTTATAGTAGCAGCCTTGTCAAGTGGGGGTGGCAACATAGGTGGACTGCATTGTTGATGGTGCTCCTCAAGTACTGATGCATGATTTTCAGGGTCAAAACCCAATGTCTGGCATCATGGGTTGTATCTGGCAATGGCCTTACTAACGTCATCATTTTAAAAACTTGGACTTTCTCTTGAGTCAAAACCCAAGATCTTTGATCGGCCGATGATAACGTGTGTGTGCATTGTTTCTTTTTTGGAGGTGTTGTTTTGGAGAGCCTAGTTTGTAGAATGTCTCTTATTTCGGTGGTGGTTAGAGTGTTTCTGTTGCGAGTGGTTGTACATCGTGACATGGGTTTTGTTTTCCTTTTCTCTCTCTTTTTATATTGTTCTTGGCAGTGTGCATCTCTGATGTCTCATGTTGGTGCAAAGGCTGGATGTAATCGGTATCTTCATGATATTAATATATTTCCTTTATTAAAAAATACATATTTATTTTTCTTTTATAGTTAAGATACACATACCATGAAATACAAGAAGGGGAATAGGGACGATATTGGCAAACCTGAAATGACAAGAGTTAAGAGTTAAAAATATAAGATGACAAGAAAAAAATAGAACAAAGGTAGACAAGAAACATGCATAAATAGATTTCGAAAAACAATGACACTGGTCGTTGCCACTGTTCAGGAACTAACGAAGCGCAGACAATGAAGGAATCAATGAACTGAAGTTCCTTATTAGTTTTGCCATGGATAGCTGAAACTAACCAGTATCTCGCGATATTTATATATATGCTCCTTCCAAGAAAAAAAACCAGACTGCCGAACAACTCAAAATTCTCTGCATCACATCACCTGACCTCAAAGAGCAAGCAGAGAGGGATATGATGCAGAAGCTAGATACCACAGTACATACTTGAGACGAGGATGATGGTCCAGATGTGGAAGAACTCCTTGTAGGGGATGCCGGGGTTGAGCGCCTTCCTCCGGTCCACGGCGCAGCCCGGACACCCCTCATGGTACACTGCTGCCTTCTTCTCCAGCAACGGCATTGCTGCCTCGCCGCCGGCCATCGATCTTTTATCAACCGTACCTGTCCTTAGCTTCCAGGCTCACTGGCTCAGCTCCCCTACTCAATCTGCGGGGCGCAGCTATTGACTGGGGAGCTGGTTCGGAGGCGACTACCGTCCGTGCGTACAGGTTGGTCGAGACGTGTATACTGTAAGCTTGAAACTGAAACTACTCTCTGCTGTCGCTTCACCTATAATCCAAATCGATCTGCGTGCGTGGCATCATTGGCAGTTGCTCGTGTCATTGTTCCCAGATATGATCTTCATATAGCCCCTGGTGTAGCACACTTGTTCTGGAATCTTGGTGAGAGAGGTCATGAATGTGCATGCATATCTGGTTGTACTGGTTACTCCCTTTCGAGCTAATTTATCCCATTATGTACTAGTTGATCGGCATAGCTCACCACACAAACTATTTTCTCGTTACTTTCATACGGCTCAGCAGAAAGGGACTTTGAATCTGTCAGCATTTATGGTATTTATCCCATCATTTATGTATGTAGTACCTAGAATGAACTACTAGTATGTATCTGCAAAGTTCCGTGAGAAAATATATTGATTGGTAGTTTGAGAAAAAATACTCCGTCAGTTTTATAGTTCTTGTTGTGCTTTTAGGTCAAATTTAAACTACAATCATGAGAAAACTTATAGGACACAGGGAGTAAATAAGAACGATAATCTACCCGCGAAAAAAAAGAAAAATGAGAATCCAGAAAGAGAACTTTAGGTGCTCCATTTTTTATGTAGACTGCTAACTGCTAGATCGAATAAGGTAAAACAAAATCAACTATACAGGTTCGCCAAGCAGGGAGACAGGAAAGAGCTCTCATCCGTCGGGTTAGGGCGTGTTCGGTGGATCGCATGCCCGTTTCCCGCACCGGGCCGGCAAAAATAAGCCTGTCTGGAGACTCGCACGTCGAGCCGAGCTCGCATAGCACGGGTCTTAAAGCACCCCAAATCATGGCCCGCTAGGAACACCGAAATAGATCGTTTCCGTGGGGACAGGCCCTGGGGAGCCAAAAGCCGGCACGTGGCTGCACGCAAGGGGAAAGGCAGGAGACGTGGCGCATCAGGAACGCGCGCTATAAATCCCCTCACCTCTCTCTCTCTCTCTCTCCCATTCGCAACCGCCCTTCCTCCCGTCTCACCATCGGCGGTTCCTATCCCGCCGAAAGAATGAAGACCACCGGCGTGACAAGAAGACGGCGGTAGATCAAGGCGGCTACTCCGCTTTTTGTGGCCGGAGCAGACCTACTACTGCGACTGCGGGTGCTTCTTCTTCTTCAACCCGAAGCTCGAATCCTACAGCAATGGCAATAAGGCCTCGAACCACTGACTCTCTAAGGTTTTAGTAGCTCAGATCTATCTTCTATGGACTCATTTCCCGAGTATGAGTGACATACACGGTAGATTTCGACCGATCTGTGCTAGTTATGGTCGTTTCGATGTGTTAGGGTCTTTTCTTTACTTGTTGAGCCTTCGTAAGCACTAGATCTACCGGTGCATTGGTTCCATCTGTGCTTGTTAGTGGCTAGATTCCGACAGATTTGATTACTAGGGTTCCTCTGATTGGGAAATTGGGGATTTCGCACTGTTCATATTCTTATGTCTAGGACGATGATTAAAACTGTCACCGAATGACACTGGGGTGATTTTGTACTACCTTCAGTCGTTCATAACAAACCATGTTGTGCATTGTACTAGGTAGTACAGAGTCCTCTCCCCGGTGTTTGTGTATACCTCATATATGAGGCCTTCATTACTTTGCACAACACTCTTCATGATCTCTTTCTTTGGTCAATGATTAATTTTTATTTTATATCTAAGATCCCAATAGGTTGCATTTCTAGCATGCCTGTTATGATTGATCTTGGACACACAATGTCTAACATGAGAAAACATTTATGTGACTGCCGATGATTAGATACGCACTGCAAGCTACTAGAAGCGTTGATGCTTTCGAACCTGGTTCTGTCATCTATTCTAGGTGATGGAACTTGGTTCGGTAGTACCATCGCTTCATGCTATCAATGCTTTGTGCTATGAGGCAATTGTATTTTATTCCTTGAACGCAGCTTGTGATGACACCTAGTACAATGCGTTCATAGAGCTGGTGCTATAGGAACCGAATGGTATGCACAAAATATTGGTTGTGCACATCATCTGGTTCCCTGTAGCATCAGCTCTATCTTGTTTGTGCTAGTTATTTTGAAGCTGGGCATCATTTTTGCTTCCTTTGACCGATGATTACTTAATTAGAACAATGACATGCAAGGGATCCTCTCCATGAAAAAATTTGTGTGCTAACTAAATTCATTGTTCATTTATGTTGCTCATGGGGAGAATCTATTTTCGTGTTGTGCCATTGCATATGAGGCCATGTGTTATAACGATCACATGTGTTACGTTTATTCATCATTTTTGATCACATGTGTTACATTCATTCATCATGTCTGATCACATGCGTTGATTCTTGTTGTAGTGCTCGAAAACGTTGATCGGAGGTGCGCTCCCCACCAATGGAGGAGCATGCTCCAAGGATACTGCTAAGGGTAGTGGCTCCAAGAGGGGAACGATGGAGGTGAGGGCAGCGACATCAAGAGGGTGAGGGGTAGGCCTCTCAAGATAGGGAACTTTCACGACCAGGTAGGTCCAACCCATTTTGCCAAGGTGATCTTGGCACCTGGGTTAGACATGCTGCCAATCCCAGATGGCTTCAGGCCTTTCCTCAGCAATGTGCCGAGGACGATCGTGCTAAAGATGAACATCGGATGCAGCTGTATGGTGAAGCTTCGGGATGTCAGCGGCAGGATCTG
Source organism: Avena sativa (assembly GCA_916181665.1). Classification (NCBI taxonomy): domain Eukaryota; kingdom Viridiplantae; phylum Streptophyta; class Magnoliopsida; order Poales; family Poaceae; genus Avena; species Avena sativa. The sequence continues at coordinate 230,681,435 of OV702296.1, forward strand.
CCTTGATCAGGGGTGGCCTGGCTTCGCCATTGCACACCAGGTGAATATCGGGTTCTTCTTGACCTTCAAGATGCTGAAGGTGACCTGTTCAAGGTCACCATCTTCGACTACACCATGACTGAAGTCATGAAGAAGTGCCCACAGCATGATCCAGTCCTTGCCATGATCGACCTGTGATCTTTGTTGTTTGTTCGATTGCTATGAACTTATGCCGTGATGTTGCTACAATGTTTATGCTGCCTACTTGGTGTGTGTTAGCTATGGTTAAGACACACTTGTGATGTGTAGTAAGCTCATCATCTAGGGAAAAGGTTACCAGAGCACAGGCCATAGCTAAAACCAAACACGCTTATTTCTTTCTTTCGGGCCTAATGCAGCCCTTCAAACAACAGGGTCTCAATTCTTCCCAAGTGCTAAACAGTGTCAATGCGGGGAATCAAATAACGAGGAGAATTTGGCCTAGAGCCTGATCCCGGCGTGCAGTCCCCGCGCGTGCAAGTTGCATGCGCCGGGAGAAACTCGCACCGGAACCAAACACGCCCTTAAGGTTGCAAGGGGAGACGGTGACCGCTACACATCTGAGCAGGTAGGTATGGCACCCGTCGGGTTGGGGGACATGTCCTTCCCCATACTCGTCCCATTTATGTTGTTGGGTCTCATTTTTTACTAGAGCCACGATTCAGCTGGGTTCGAAGCCGCGATGGGTACCCACCAGCACATGATACGGGAGCGATATCGACGTATACAGGAAGAAAACGATGGGATATTGGGATGAGGTTGGTGGAAATGGACGCGTGTGTGCGTGTGTTGTCTCAAGGACTCTATATTCCATCATGTGCATGTAGGGTCAGCTCTATATTTTTCGGAGCCTTTAGGCGAAGTCGAAAAATGGGCCCCTACGGCCAATATATATACGCATAACTAGATATATAGACATGTATATGCTTATTTTTAGTTACAAAAATTAAACACACGCTCCTAGTCTGATATGTTTATAAATAATTATCAAGAACGAAAGCAATGTCACATTACGATAGAAATAAAAGAAGTAGCAAAATATAACTAGTATTTCTTCCTAGTTTGATTACCTCAAATAAGAACCCAAATCCCAATGAGTCCATCGACCATCATTCTTTAGTGCTTCGGAAAAAGCTTCTTCTCTCATTTGTCGATGCAAAACCGTCAAAGACAATATCAAGATCAATGTTGTCCAAGAGATCCTTTTCAATACAACACGTTGCCAAGCCATTCAATCCGTCTTGTAACATAGTTGACCTCAAACAATTTTTTAGTAGCTTTAGTTTAGAGAAACTTCTTTTAGTTGAGGCTACGGTCACAGGTATAGGCAAGAGGATCCGATAGGCAACCGAGACATTTGGATAAAAATCAACGGCTGTAACAAATTGAAGAATCTCAGGCGCTACCATCAATTTATCTAGCAAAGTTACTTGCAACACTAACTCAGAGAAAAAATTATCAAGATTGACATCACACTTCTTCTTATGAGTAAAAGTTTATGCAAAAGTAGTGCAAGATTTCGTAGCTTACTCTCATCCATGGACTTCAGATTGTTTGAGTTAAATAAGAAACCAAGAACCTTTGCAAATGCATTCAACTTCTCAAATTGACTAGTCAACGAAGCAATTGTAGTGTAAAAAATGACAATAAAGTAAATAACTCTGAAGGATTCAATAGCTGACAGTTAAAGCTCTTCATCTTCATCATTGATTTTATCAAAATGTCTCTTCTTTTTTACTTTGACGTTTTGTATAAAACTTTGGCTCTATATCCATAGAAGATGCAAGGATTTTGGCACTCTCAATACTAGCATTGAAGCCTTCATCTCTAAAGGTCTCAAAATATGAAATGACCCCCACAATGTGCTTGAGAGTAGCATCAATGCACACGATTTTTTCTATAACTTTTTGCTCATCCTGCTCCCATTTGTGACTGTCTGGAACTGCCCTCGCTCTCTATCAAATCGTAGATTGATCAGTTTCAACAATTGCCAGCTTTTCTGACCCATTAGTAAAACAATCAGCCCAGGCGGATGACAAGGTATATTATATAGACTATACTATATCTTGGCCCCCCTGCCATGGGCCCTTGGGCGCCGCCCAACCTGTACCTGGCCGGGGTTAGAACCGGCCATGTGTGTATGTGATGTGTGTTGTCTTCGTGCGTGGCTCCATGAGACGTATGATCAGACATAGAATTATTAGAGATAGTATTAAAGTTTAGAGCATAGTCTGTGAATCTACGGATATAAATTTTTCACCTTTATATCCGCAGATCCACGGACTATGAAGGGATACCCGTCCGGACCCACTGCCATCCCTATGAGCGGGGCTGCGGGCGTTTCCGGCCGGCCGCAATACACTGCCTGAATCAAAGCGGGACAGTGCGGCAGCCCGCATCATCTTGATAGATTCGTTGTAAGGGAACCATGCCGAGTGAAAAATGATCAGGCAGCACGTCTTGTTTGGTATGCATTCAGCCGACAGCAAACAAATTATCAGGAACCGACAACAAATATAACCAGGTACATATATACTCCCTCCGTTTCATAATATAAGATGTTTTAGGTTTATGAAAAGAATAGATCTAAATTTGTTTTAATGTGTAGATTTATTTTAAACATAAGTGAACCTATATACTAAAAATAGTCTAGATACATTTGCTTCACAAAGCTAAAACATCCGATATTTTGAAACGGAGAGAGTAGTAAGCAAGGAACTGACCGCACTTATATGCACAAGTCAAAGAAACAAAATAATAACAGAAATATCACAGGACATCAATATATGTAGTAAGTACTCCCTCGGTCTAAAAAATAGATGTCGAAAATTTATCTAAATTTAGATGAATTTAGATACTAAATAGTGTTTAGATACAATAAAATTTTAAAAAAATTACGACATCTATTTTGATACGGAACGAGTATTACATGCCGAGAACAAAACTATGAATGTTGATCGGTAGTGCCGTTCGGACGGTTCAACACATCGACGTTTGAACACATGCATGAAAAAAAATGTACTCCTCTTCGGCGTGAGCACATTGACTGCTTGGCACATGCAAGGCTCGATTCGACACTTGCAGAATCATGGTTACAGATGTATAAAGATGGTATATTAAACAATCAATGTTACCTAGCTCATGTTTATTGAGTAGGCCAAAATGCCCTCGACGTATGTTACGCCGACGGCTGTCCTCGGCGTAGCCTCCTCGGCAAAGGTCTTTCTCGACGGAGCACATAGAGGCCGTCGGCGTAGCGGCCGTCGGCATAGCTTGTCGACAGGGTGTAAAAACATTTTTTTTTTAAAATATTTTAATTTTTTCTTAATTTTTGAATCTTTGAATTCTTTGACTCGTTAATATATCATTTTGAACATTTTTAATACTAATTACACTTAATATTTAATTAAATTGCAGTCTTGGTCAAACATCCCTGCCGATCACCTATCATAATACTACTCTAGCTTCAGCACGCTTAACTTCCTCGTTCCTTCAGAATCTGTTTTCGCAAAGTAATTCATACATTATTGTCAATATTATGATATCAATCATATTAACTCTTATATCATCATATCACATGTTTGTATTTTTTGAAATTATAAACATTTATTTAAGTAAACATTAATGAATAAGTAAAAATATTATTGAATTCAAATAAAAATATAATAATTTTACTTTTTTGTATTTTTATATTTAATATGGAATAATTAATATCTTTAAATCCGTAAATCGGAATTCGACAAATTATATGTCTAAATTGATCAGAAAAATGAGAGGAATCCAAATATGATATCCATATCAACTAATCACAAATCCTCTGTTTCTTAATTAGCTATTTGGTGGTTGCTTTAGAAAATCCCTTTTTTGCGCTCAGAAAATGAAAAATGTCTTTTGTGTGCGATGAAAAGGAAAACTTGCATTCGATCTTTGATAAAATAGCATATTGTGAATCTAAAAATGATTTTATAGAAAAACATGAGCATCGGATCATGTACCTGTAGTTCATATCTGACCCACTTCCTACCAATTCGGCAGGAATTTATCTTTTTTACCAAAGGTGGAGAGAAAGATTTCGGATCCCCCTGTTGGGACATTGTTCATATAAGGTCGTCTACTATTTTTGTAAAATGTGGTGGTAGCATTTTGAATTAGCCATTTGGTGGTTGCTTCAAAACCGTCCGTTTTTTGTGCTCGAAAAATGAAAAATGGCTTTTTGGTGCGACGAAAAGGAAAACTTCCTCCTATAACATTGTTCGCCATCCCATGATACACATGTATGCACAATATGGGCACATTATCACAAACTATGTCTTGATTCTAACCATAACATTGGTCATTTGACCCGAAAACCAAGAAACCTCGAATGAGATAGGTCATTTTGTGAAGATTTTTTTGAGACATGACCAATATACCAAGTTTGATATTTTTTCTTCTAACTATGTCACATAATATGACACCACACGAAGTTTTCACATTATTTCGATCGTTTTTGAATTTTTTATGCCCATTTTAAACTATCGTCAATCTTTGTCGAACGACGGGCATGAAGGTTCTTAGCTCGGGGTGGAGCCTCGCTAAACTTGCATTGGATCTTTGATAAAATAGCATATTGTGAACCTAAAAATGATTTTTGTAAAAAAACATGGGCATCGGATCATGTACCTGTAGTTCATATCTAACCCACTTCCTACCGATTCGGTTGGAATTTGTCTTTTTCACCAGAGTTAGACAAAAAGGTTTCAGATCCCCTTATTGGGACATTGTCCATATAAGGTGGTCTAGTATTTTTGTAAAATGTGGTGGTAGTATTTTGAATTATCCATTTGGTGGTTGCTTCACAAAACCGTCCGTTTTTTGTGCTCGGAAAATGGAAAATGGCTTTTTGGTGCGACGAAAAGGAAAACTTCCTCCTGTAACATTGTTCGCCATCCCATGATGTACGTGTATGCACAATATGAGCACATTATCACAAACTATGTCTTAATTCTAGCTATAACATTGGTCATTTGACCCGAAAGCTAAGAAACCTCGAATGAGATAGGTCATTTTGTGAAGGTTTTTTGAGACATAATCAATATACCAAGTTTGATATTTTTCCTTCTAACTATGTCACATATTATGACTCCACGCGAAGGTTTCACATTGTTTTGATTGTTTTTGAATTTTTATGCCTGTTTTAAACTATCGTCAAACTTTGTCGAACGACGGGCATGAAGATTCTTAGCTCGGGGCCGAGCCTCGCTAAACTTGCATTGGATCTTTGATAAAATAGCATATTATGAACCTAAAAATGATTTTTGTAAAAAAACATGGGCATCGGATCATGTACCTGTAGTTCATATCTGATTCACTTCCTACCTATTCGGCAGGAATTTTTCTTTTTCACCAGAGGTGGGCGGAAAGGTTTCAGATCCCCCTGTTGGGACATTGTCCATATAAGGTGGTCTAGTATTTTTTTAAATGTGGTGGTAGTATTTTGAATTAGCCATTTGGTGGTTGCTTCACAAAACCGTCTGTTTTGTGTGCTCAGAAAATATAAAATGGCTTTTTGGTGCGACAAAAATGAAAACTTCCTTCTGCAATATTGTTCGCCATCCCATTATGCACATGTATGCACAATACGGGGACATTATCACAAAATATGCCTTGATTCTAGCTATAACATTGGTCATTTGACCCGAAATCCAAGAAACCTCGAATGAGATAGGTCATTTTGTGAAGTTTTTTTGAGACATAATCAATATACCAAGTTTGATATTTTTCCTTCTAACTATGTCACATAATATAACACCACGCGAAGGTTTCGCATTGTTTCGATCGTTTTTGAATTTTTTATGCCCGTTTTAAACTATCGTCAAACTTTGTCGAACGACGGGCATGAAGATTCTTAGCTCGGGGCCGAACCTCGCTAAACTTGCATTGGATCTTTGATAAAATAGCATATTATGAATCTAAAAATGATTTTTGTAAAAAAACATGGGCATCGGATCATGTATCTGTAGTTCATATCTGACTCACTTCCTGCCGATTCGGCAGGAATTTTTCTTTTTCACCAGAGGTGGGCGGAAAGGTTTCAGATCCTCCTATTGGGACATTGTCCATATAAGGTGGTCTAGTATTTTTTTTAAATTTGGTGGTAGTATTTTGAATTAGCCATTTGGTGGTTGCTTTACAAAAACGTCTGTTTTTTGTGCCCAGAAAATGGAAAATGGCTTTTGGTGCGACAAAAAAGAAAACTTCCTCCTGCAACATTGTTCGCCATCCCATGATGCACATGTATGCACAATATAGGGACATTATCACAAACTATGCCTTGATTCTAGCTATAACATTGGTCATTTGACCCGAAATCCAAGAAACCTCAAATGCGATATGTCATTTTGTGAAGTTTTTTTGAGACATAATCAATATACCAAGTTTGATATTTTTACTTCTAACTATGTCACATATTATGACTCCACGCGAAGGTTTCGCATTGTTTCGATCGTTTTTTAATTTTTTATGCTCGTTTTAAACTATCGTCAAACTTTGTCGAACGACGGGCATGAAGATTTTTAGCTCGGGGCCGAGCCTCGCTAAACTTGCATTGGATCTTTTATAAAATAGCATATTATCAACCTAAAAATGATTTTTGTAAAAAAACATGGGCATCGGATCATGTACCTGTAGTTCATATCTGATTCACTTCCTGCCGATTCGGCAGGAATTTTTCTTTTTCACCAGAGGTGGACGGAAAGGTTTCAGATCCCCCTGCTGGGACATTGTCCATATAAGGTGGTATAGTATTTTTTTTAAATGTGGTGGTAGTATTTTGAATTAGCCATTTGGTGGTTGCTTCACAAAACCGTCTGTTTTGTGTGCTCGGAAAATAGAAAATTGCTTTTTGGTGCGACAAAAAGGAAAACTTCCTCCTGCAATATTGTTTTCCATCCCATGATGCACATGTATGAATAATATGGGGACATTATCACAAACTATGCCTTGATTCTAGCTATAACATTTGTCATTTGACCCGAAATCCAAGAAACCTCGAATGAGATAGGTCATTTTGTGAAGTTTTTTTCAGACATAATCAATATACCAAGTTTGATATTTTTCCTTCTAACTATGTCACATAATATAACACCACGCGATGGTTTCGCATTGTTTCGATCGTTTTTGAATTTTTATGCCCGTTTTAAACTATATATAATGTTTTATGTTTCACTTAATTTTTTTTACAAATTTGTAATATTTGAGTGTAGATAGATAGATCTTATTTTTCTGCAAATTTTAATATATTATTTGTATTTTTCCGAATTAGAATGATTTAGTTATGATTTTTTAAAGTTTAATGAGGAATACTTACGCCGAGGGCAGCCGTCAGCGTATGCTACGCCGAGGGCAGCCGTCGGCGTAGAATAGGATATGCCGAGGGCAATTCTACACCGAGGGCTTCTTGGCGGGGCTGATCTGGACGATGGCTACGCCGACGGCCCCGACGTTTGGCCGTCGACGTAGCGACCGACCGTCGGCGTAGCTCCCTATTTCTATAGTGTATAGTTAAATAGCTATTCCCATTTTATCTAGCATACTGTATCATGTTTGACGAGTCTTTATTTAGTGGATATCCTTGGCTATTGAGTACACCTACATCCGGTTCATGATTCTTGGCAATGCTATACAAAATCATGGTTGATAAAATATAAGAAAGGCTAGACTTAACCAAGTGCTAGTCAAACAACATGGCAAGTTCTTGTATGTATATAGAAGATTGCATAAAACAAACAGTGACCAACAAACCAAGTAAAGGAAGCCTAAAAGACTAAATTTTTAACAAAGAAAAATATAAGGATGTATGCACTAATTTTTACCTTCAAGGACCAACGACAATATCATCATTTGTTCCATAAATATCAGCATGTGATCCATAGATAAAATCATTTGCTTTTGTGACATGAGTAGTTCATGCAATGACAGAAAATAAAATCGTCAAGTTTTTCAACATAAACACCAAAGCTTGCTATATAGCAATAAGAAGAGAGAATTAGTTACCACAAGGTCACATCCAATCTTGTAGAAAGATCAATTCCTCTACAGTGTTGCATATCATCTTGCTTCTATAGTCATTTAGTATTCTTCCTCCGGTTGAGAAGAATGGCTCAGATACTACAGTTGACACCGGTGCAGCCAGTACATCCTTTGGTATGTTACACGTGATGGGGTACTTGTGTGAATTTCTAGACCACCAACACAGTATATCGAAATCATCTTCTTATGGGTGGACATTATCTTTTAAGTAAACATGAAGTTCACTCAACTTTGCTCGATTTTGTTGTTCTTTCTGAACTTGCTTATTCCATTGATCCCATGTGTTGAGGTATTTTAGATAGTAGATTTTTGTTCTGAGGGGTCACACTCGGAGATCGAGATGGTAGCACACTGAGACGGAGATGTATACAGGTTCGGACCCTCAGACGTACAATGTTTGGTAAAAACCTTACTCATGTTTATGGGTGTATGGGATTATCGCAGTGTTCTTGGTGATCTCGAGGTAAAGTTTAACCTCACCTATGGTGGATGGTGGCAACAGAGATCGGTCTGACCTCTCCTCCCCTAGATATGGAGTCTCTAGATGTACAAGAAGATATGTCTAATGATATGTTGAGTTGTCCCCGTTCGGCCTATGACATGGGTATGACTCATTGAGTTCTCGTGATTGGTATACCTGGTACGTACCTGGACTAAGATCATAAGTCCCGCAAAAAACCAAGAGCCCTAGAAGCATCCAAAGCTTAGGAATCAAATGTGGTGATCAGGATAGAAGCATAAACCGACATAGTCGTAGAGTTGTAAATCTAGCTTGTAACTAATCCGTACTTGGTTCCGAGACCCTACCTCCATATAAAGGCTGGAAGGATCCAACAGAGCGGACACCATAGTGTTCAGCAAACCACAGCCCGTCCTGAGTTAGATTGCATCTAGCGAATCGGCGACTTTGTATTCATCCTCAATAATAATCAGACGGGCTTCGACTCCCGTGTCTTTCTAATAAGCCGATGAAATCATCATCGCTCTGTTTTTCCCGAAACCGTAAGTCCATAACAATGGGCATTGTTGAGATTATCCCTCGACAATTTGTGTCGTCTGTGGGAAACTTGGGCGCTAGAGTCATGAGTTTGGCGGCTCCCTATTCACCAAGCAAAAACTCGACGGTCGGGAGCGGTCAGATCCATTTTGTCTCCATCGATCCTCTTCCACACCCGCCCAACCTTCTTCCGGCCTTTGACTACCTCCACAAGGAGACGGATCTGATGATCAGAAGCCTCAACTTCTGCATCGGTTCTACAAGAACCTTCTGCCTTTCGGATCCGATATATTCGGGTCTATCGGAAGCAATCGCATCACCAACACCGACGCCCTCTATCGGATCCAACCGACGGGAAAACTTCATCCCCATTAACCATCATGAACAAGCGCGACTACGTCAAAGACCAGGAGTATCTCGTCGATCTAAGTGACGACGTCTCCTTGGGGTCGGACAATGAGAAAGCATTGGCTCCAGCGCTCCACACCGCGGACTCAACAAGCACCGTCGATCGCGAACTTGATGACGAACTCGACTCTAGGATCAAGAAGGTCGACCCCTATCTAGAAGAGGACTCATGGGATTTCACCATTTTGGTGGATGGTGTCTCCTACAATCTCGATAACTGCAACATCATCCCGTACTCGAGGTGCCATCAGGTGTGCGTAATCACTAGAGCCACGACAACGGATCCAACAAGCGTCGGCACCTCCGAACCACGTGACTCCAACGGTAACCCTATCATCAATCCCGGTAATATCCCTATGGACAACCATGCAAGTTCTCGCATGAGCGGATCAGAGCCGCCCATGGAGAACCACGTTGTCCGAGGAGAGGATGGAGTAGACAATGGGGAACTAATAACTCGATGGCTCTTGCCGGAGGCCTGGAACAAAACAAGGGGACGTTGTTTCACGCGCAGTGCCTATGATGGCGGATGCCACGCGTGAAGAGTTGATGGCATACCAATATCTGCTCCATAAGCAGAGGAGAGAATTGATTAAGTTGTAGAGGCAACTAGAGGAATGCAAAAGGGCAGCCGATGCATCAAGTCTACCACGGGAATAGCTAAGTTCAACCCGAAATTCGAAAAGCATCGCAGGAGGTTTGCAGCCGAGAAGGGGCGGTTCTTGGTTGTAGAACATCCCGAGAACGAAAGGAGTGATATGACAAGGGATCTAGACCTGTATTTCATGTCAGTAGATTCAACGGGCAACATTAAAGTTAAGACACCGCAAGCCGCCATCATCGTGGCTCAAACCTACCTGCTTGCAACTCAACCGGCAACCGATGATCTGCAGGAAGCTATCCAACACTCCGCCCTCATGGGCCTTGGTATGGTTGGATCATTGCTCGCACAAGGGGACCAGGAGATCGTCCTACAACCCAAATGATCACAGCCTTTCTGATGGTGCTTCTCGGGGTTTATTGGTATTATGGTCTAGTAACCTGTTTAATGGAGAAGTTTTATTGGTGGAATCATTTGGCATTGTCATTAATTTTACCTCCACTCTCTCGTCGGATCAGTTCTTCTTGGTTAATGTATATGGTCCTTGTGAGGGGCAGGAGCGTGAAAACTTCATTGCTTGGTTGTGTCACCTTGACATTGCTGATGATTCTCTCTGGATTATTCTTGGTGATTTTAACTTCTATCGATACATTGAGAGTCGTAATTGCCCAGGAGCCAATATTCAAGATATTATCACCTTCAATGAAGTGATAAGTTTTTTGGGGTTAATTGAGCTGCCCATTAAAGGTCGTTCATACACATGGAGTAATATGCAGGAGAATCCGTTGTTGGTTCATCTCGACTGGTTTTTTACCTCACCATCTTGGACTTTAAAATATCCAAACACTGTGGTAAATCCTCTAGCACGTCCTACCTCTTATCATATTCCTCTTGTGGTCTCGGTAGGAACATCAATTCCGAAGGCGCGGGTTTTTCGCTTTGAGAATCACTGGGTCCGTATGTCAGGATACATCGATGTGGTGGATACAATCTGGAAAAATAAATGCCATGGTGACAGTGCTAAATGCTTATCATACAAACTGAAGTTGTTAAGAAAGGGTTTGAAAAAATGGAGCACGAGCATATCTATGATTAATACCCTTATATCAAACTGTAATGAAGTGATTTTAATGATGGATAATATTGAGGAGCTTAGAAATCTTCATATTACTGAGTGGAATTTCAGGAAAGTGGTGAAGGAAAAATTACAGCATTTACTGCTTTGTAAGCAGGAATATTGGAAAAAACGGTGTACTGCAAAGTGGGCTAAATTAGCAGATGAAAACACATTTTACTCTCACTCAATGGAAACAATAAGTTACAGAAAGAATTTGATTGCTTCTCTAACGAGAGAGGATGGTTTCATTGCTTTTGAGCATGGGGAGAAGGCATGCATTTTGTGGCAGAGCTTCAAGGATCGTTTGGGTGTGGCTTTGGATACTGATCAAGCTTTTGACTTCTCCAGTTTTCTATCCCCTATATCAAATCTAGAGCAGCTAACTACACATTTCACTCATGATGAGATTGACAAGGTGGTGGCATCTATGCCCAATGACAAAGCTCTAGGGCCGGATGGTTTCACAGGATTATTTCTCAAGTCTTGCTGGCATATAATAAGATTTGGTTTTTATCAACTGTGTCATGATTTTTGGGAAGGAAAGGTAAACTTGCAGAGTATTAACGATTCCTTAATCACACTAATCCCCAAAATCCAGTCTCCTGAAGGACCAAATGATTACCGTCCGATCTCGCTTCTGAACCTTTGCCTCAAGTTGCTTACAAAGTTGATGGCAAATCGCTTGCAAATGAGAATTCTTGATATTGTGCATGTTAACCAGTATAGTTTTCTGAAGTCAATGTCTATCCAGGATTGTGTGGCATGGGCCTATGAGTATATTCACCAATGCAAGCAGTCAAAAACGGAATGTATAATCCTAAAATTAGATTTTGCCAAGGCCTTCGATACCATGGAACATTCTGCAATCATAAAATTTTTGACTTGTTATGGATTCCCTGACATATGGATTAAAATGGTACAATTGATTCTTGTTTCGGGAACTTCCTCGGTACTTTTAAATGGGGTTCCCGGGAAAAATTGCCGAGTTGCTGCAAGTCATGGTAAACGAGCTTTTTCAGGAGGGGGATTTAATTGCACCACTTTCCATGGAGGGTACCGACTTCCCGGTAGTTCAATATGCGGATGATGCGCTTCTTATCATGCAGGCTTCTGAATCTCAATTATTAGCGCTGAAGAATTTGCTGCATTCATTCAGCAATGCTACGAGATTGAAGGTGAATTATAATAAATCATGCATTCTCCCTGTCAACGTTTCTGGTCAGAGAATGGAATTTCTGGCTGCACAATTTGGCTGTATAATTGGCACCCTCCCATTTACATACTTAGGATTACCCCTGGGCACAAAAAAGCCAACAATTGAAGATTTCACCCCTCTCATGAGTCAAATCAAACAAATATTAAATGCGAGTGCAAGGTTCTTGAACTACGGGGGAAGACTCGAATTAGTTAACTCAGTTCTAGCTTCCCTGACAATGTATCAGATGTGTAGCATCAAACTTAAAAAAACAGTGATAAAATATTGCGAGAGGGCAATTAGACATTGTTTATGGGCCAAAAAGGATGATGAAGGGCAAGTCACATGTAATTCGTTGGCATCATGGAGTATGGTATGTAGACCAAAAAAGCAGGGTGGCTTGGGTATTAAAAATTTGGAATTACAGAATGAGGCTTTATTGTTAAAACAATTACACAAATTCTTCTGTAATGAGGACATACCTTGGGTGAAGTTGGTTCAGAAATATGGACAAAGTCTACAACATACTAATGTGAAGAAAGGGTCCTTTTGGTGGAGAGATGTCTTGTCTCCTCTAAATATTTACAGAAGTATTACATCTGTGCAAATTGGTAATAGAAATTCAGTGCTGTTCTGGAAGGATTTTTGGCACAATGGTTTAAACATGTGTGATGTTTTCCCCAGATTATTCTCTTACCTTCTGAATGAAGACTTGTTAGTCAAGGACTTCCTGGGATCAGGTGAGCTAGGGCTTGTGTTCTCTCTTCCTCTTTCCGTGGAGGCTTTTGAGGAGCTACAACAGTTAAATGATATCACCGCGGGGGGATTTCTTCATGATTATGAGCCGAATAAAAGAATATTTGCTTGGGGCTCTGATAAATATACATCTGCAAGGTTTTATAAATTTATGTTTAACATTGTTCCCCAGAATCCAAGTCTATGTTTGATTTGGAAATCAAATACCATGCCCAAACTGAAGGTGTTCTCGTGGTTAGTTTTCATGGATCGAGTTAATACCAAAGATATAATGAGCAGAAGAAATTGACACGTTCAGGGAGGGTCAGACTGTGTTCTTTGCAACGATCACCAAGTTGAAACGAGAGACCATCTTTTCTTTGGTTGTGTTTTGGTTCAGTGTTGGGAGTTCTTGGGGATTGAGTGGGACTTGTCAGATGGCATTTTTGATAGAATTTTGAGAGCGGTAGAGAGATTCTCTGGGCCATGTTTTATGGAGATTTTAGCTTGTGCTGCTTGGAGCATCTGGGAGTTAGGAATGACCAAATTTTTAGAAATATAAACTATTAGTTTGGGAGATGGAAATTAAAATGCTTGAAGGACATTCAACTTCATAAATTTAGGGTGAAGCCTGTTAGCCTAAAGAGGCTGGACACTTGGTTGTCAGCAACTTTTCTGTAATTCTACGTTTCTTTGCTTTGGTTAGCTCTGGGCTTCCCCAACGGTAGAGCGGTCAAAAAAATACCAATAGATCACCACGTCGTTGCAACGGCCCTCTCCAGGTGGTGGAAACCCGAAGATCCAGCTCACCCCATCACGTGCGCTTCATATAAACCTCGCACAACCAAGAAGCAAGGAATGACATCACACGGCGCAGGGTTGACAAATCTCGGGAGGAGTATACCAGCCAAAGGTATTTGGATGCTTAAAGTGATGATGACCGTGAACCTTGCGGCGCAAGTGATAATCCACAATATGACGGAATCATCATAGTACAATTCGTTAAGTATTTGAGTGTCGAACCCATGAGGAACTAAAGGTAAACTATTTATTCCCTAAAGCCCTATAACCCACATATATGGCTATTCGTGCAAAGCAAGGAACTAGAGTGTATGGTTGTTTTTACTACTAACTAGAAACTGATAAAGTGCTCAAAGTAAATATTGCAAGAAAGTAAAGTGAGTGCTAGTAAAGTAGGAGAAAGTTTCTCAAGGGAACAAGTGTTTAGAAAAATTGTTATTTCATTCGTTTGGTTGTGACAATTAGTAGAGCACATGGATAGTCCTTTTATTTTTTCTTCTAGAGAGGAGCCATAGATATGTATAGCCATATACATGAGCAAATACACCCATAGTGATTGATCCTAAGGCTAATGAATACCAAACAAGGTAATGATTAATATATCAAGTCCAACCACTGCATTTGAATTTAAGGCTTGCATAGTGCATACCTCCCATTAATTAACCACGAATTTATATAGCATGCATATCTAAGACTTGGGATTCGGTTTCTGTCAAACTCCGGCTATCCCTCATCCTATCATCATGCAACGGTGACAACCTTATGCATCCTACAACATATGTGTGCACTCATATATTAGTACATAAGATAATCATACAAGATAACATATATTTGTATACAACCATCAACAAACTATATCACAATTTCCCTAAACAATTCACTACTCAAACATAGGCATGGAGACATAATAGATCATGGGAAAATAATGAATTGCATCATACATCATGTTTGTCAAGAGATTATATAAAGTCTATGGAGAGGATCTTGTTGTAGATGGTGATGGGGAGGTGCCTCCCCAAGGGGGAGAGGCAGCCACGCGAGGAGTAGAGGCGGCGCCGGCGGCAGGGCAGGGCGGCGGTGCCTCCTATGGGTGGTGGTTGCCCTTGGGGGAAGTGGCCCTTGGCCCCTTCTTATTCCTTGGATATGGTGATGGTGTGGAGAAGATCCTATGGGTGGCGGCTGCCCTTGGGGACAGCGACCCTTGGCCATTGGACCCTTCTTATTCCTTGGGCGGCTTCCAAGAGGGAGGGATTTCTTGGCTATGAGTGGATGCCTCTAAAATAGGGTTATCCCTCAATATATAGTGGTGGAGATGCAATATAAGCCATGAGATGGATGCCCCTTTGATCGAATGACTCTTGGGCATCTCTAGAACCTTCCTAGGAATCCGCTCCGTCCTTAATGATCCCATAAAGTCGTGGCTTGGCCGAAACTATTATTCTACTCCACAGTAAGTGGGCTCTAGTTTAGGCTTTTGGTGTCCGATTGAGGCAAATTTTATATCTAGAATGATCGGCAGAAAATTTTCAACAATTTAATGTTTTGACTTCAAAAACTGTTATGGAGGGACAGATTTCAGGAAACTCCGAATTTCACTAGAATAAGCGGTTTCCTTCCGTATTTGGTTATTTACTACACAACAAAGTGTAAAAAAATCGTGTGCGCTTTTTTAACTATTAATAGGTTAGTCCTAATAAATATAATAAAGTTGCTAAATAATAAAGATTTTAGCACAATAAGCTACAAAGGTCATGTGTGCATTTCACATGCATCAACATACCCAAGCTTATCCTATACCCAAACATAGAATTTGGAGTTTGTTGCTTACCTTGGATAGCAAGTATCACAAATAGTTAAATGGTCCATTCATTAAATAGGAACAATAAACAAGCATATCATAAAGTGATACTTCTCATAATCTCCATAATGTCTAGTAAAATGTATAATAACTCAAACAAATAAATAAAGTAGCATGAACAATGTTTTTCAATGCTTCGCACAAAAAAGGATGTATGCATATATGTGGATGGTCCTATGCTCAGAATGAAGGAAACAGAGGGAAAAATGCATGAGGCCGGTAAGTAGGGAATATCATATGCAAGAAACATTTAGCTCCCAGACACTATCCCTTAAGGTTATGGTTAAATCATAGTTCATCGTTAGTGTTTGGTTCCATTTCCCCTCGTTACCTGATTATTTTTGGCATTCTTGTTTTCTTTTACATTTTGCTTCTTTTGGCACGTTTTGCTTCTTTTTAAATGTTCTCCATTAAGTGTTGCATAGATAATTTAAATAATCTCGAGGATGCCATTGATATTGATAGGTCTCATACTAGTTGGACTGACTAGACATAGCAAGAATAGAATGATATCACGGTCATCTCTTTTTTAATATCAAGTGAAAACCTCCTCTCATGAAAACATGGATTTGGATAACACTTCAGTCCAATGTCATCCTCAATCCCACAAAAATATGCATACAACCAACCCATAATGTAGCATTTTTATTCCCCCTTTTTATTTTTCTTGTCACCAATGGAGGGTTTTTGCCCTCATCTTAGTGGTGGTACCCCTTCTTGGAGGGTTTTGCCCTCATCTTTTAGTGCATGCATATTTTTGTTCTACTTTGCAAGGGGTACTGTATGTCCAATGAGACTGTGGTCACCCACAACTAACTTCTCCATGCCAACCATAACCATAATTGATATTGTTTGGAATCTAAATAGTGACTCACACATGATAGTATGCTTTGGGATATAGCATGAGATTTTTGGGTATGTTGTCCCTATTATGATAGCTAAGTTTGTTTTTCTAAAGGATGGTGTTTCATTATGGGGGGTAGCAATAGTAACCCTTTGACCTTCTACAAGCATGAAAGAGTGTCCATAGCACTAGATCATTCCTAATAGACACTTAAGGGTGGTATGACACTTGGAGATCGTTTTGGTTGTACGGAATCAACGAAGTAAGAAAGAGAGCATGTCGGAATTGTTCCGAGTGAGAGCCAGAATTATTTCGAGAGGATCCGAAGTTATTCGGAGTGAGCCAAAAGGTGTTTCGACAATAGGATATTAATAATATTTATTTATATATTAGTTATTTGAATTAATATTAAATAAATATTTATTATTAAATTTTAAGGGGCAACTTCCCCTAATGGGTCAATCCCCAAAGAGAAAAGGCCCAAGAGGGCAAGCCACCCGAAGGGGAAAGGGGCAGCTGCCGCCGGCCTTGGTCGCGACGCGGGTGGGTCCCACCTTGCGTTGAATGCACGCGGGGCCCCACCCGGCCGACCGCCGCCTCCTCCACCTACATGTGCCCCCACCTCCTCTCCATTAGTCTGACCCGAGACTTGAGGAAAAATGGGTCTCCCCTTTTCCCCTATATAAGGAGGGTCCTATGTATGGGAAAAGATAACAACAGTTGATATTTTGCGAGGCATTTTCCTTAGAGAATTTCTCCCTTTCTCTTCCTCTCTTGCAACTGTGGCCCCAAGTTAGGGTTGCGCGCGCAAGGGAGTACTTTGCTACGACACATCGTTGTGTTGCGGGGTTTCCAGCCAGGATATCTACTTTCGCACTCTTGGCAGGTATCAGAGAGCCGGAGGTCATCATCGTACACCGCACGCATGCGAAAACCTCGGAGGTGCTGCCACTTGTGGCACCTGGGTTGTCGTGGAAGGACCAAAGGTGACTTGCGAGGAGCTTCGCGACCTTGAGGTCGGCTATGGTTTTGAATGCCTCATCCACGCCCCCCCCCCCCCCTGGAAAGTGAAGCGCTTTCGGTCTTCAAGGGTATGTCACCAAAACCTTCTCCGTTACAGCATTACTCATAGATAGATCCTAGCATTGGGCGTTGCGCTAGTCATTTTTTTTTCTACTATAAACCCTTTTAGTGTCCACCCCACGGTGGCAGCCCCTACCTATATAAGGAGGTGTGGTGCTCCTCTCATACCCACACTCTAGTACAAGCTCTCTCCCCCCTTCCATTGGCTTTTGGATTAGCGAGAGCAACGAAAAAGTAGTTTTCTCTGACGGATGTTCTGCTTCCACTACCCCGCTGGATCGAGGGTACGGGAGTCGTCTTCGAGAGCTATACGTGTGACCGAGCACGGAGGCACTGCCGGATTGCAGCGCACATCTACTCGATCTCGAGATCGGAAAATGATCAACTACATCAACAACGAAATCTGATTTCGTAAAAAGCATTCGGTCTTCGAGGGTGAGTTTTCTGAATAACCCCTTACTTATTAGTAGCATCTACTAGATTAGATCTTGGCGTAATTAGGTGTTCATATCATAGGATTTTTTTTTTGTTTTCTATGGTGTGATCCCTTCATGAGCAAGGTAGCCTTGTGCAAACCGATGAGGCATAAAGAACTCCCTGAATCCACTAGAAACAACATAGACTCTCCTTGAATAAAAAAGGCTTAGGTCTAGAACTTGCTGCATTGATAGCCGCAGAAGAGAGCATCATCAACTGTCGATTAGGTATAGGTGTTTCCTCTTCGTCCCCTGATCCAGATTCTTCATATTGCATGCGATTGATCAACTCTTGGACCATATTCAAGGGAATTATATTCTTGTACTAGTGTCCATTCCCCCCATTTTTCACCATAAACAAACACAAAATCCTCTAGCTCGATGGTAAGACTTTAAACTTATCCATATGTCATCAGTTTCAGAACAACCCACTTCCATGTGCTTCTTCTCTTCAATTGATTTAGATATCCACCTGGCAGGAGGTTGTGGTGGTTGAGGGGGCAGAGGAGGTAGATGCCTAGCTGTATAGGCTGAGCTAGGCCAGATAGTGAAAGAATTACCGCCATCACCCAATTCCTTAAAAGAGTAACGCCACTGTGAAGGCAGCATCCAAATCCTCAGGCTGTTGTATAGCCACCAAGACATGCACAGCTAGAATCAAACCATCCAAAAATCGAGTGAGATAGTGCATTGGTTCAGGACTTCAGGTTGAGTATCATAAGCAGATCGATCAAGTCAGAGAAAGGTTGCACGTAGTCAACAATTGTTTGTTTGAGTGATGTAGAACAAGCGCGTGACTCACGTGGAGTACCTGCGATATCTGTTGCTGGTTACGCGGCGTGAGCAATACCTGTTGCTGGTTACACATAAACCGCACGTGGAGTACCTGCACGATCTCGGACCATTCAGCTTGCCGATACTTCGTCGGAAATGCTTGAAGCCAAATTGCAGCCTCCTTCAAAGAGGCTTTCGACCAGCTTTATAAATAAAGTATATAGGTGAAACCGCTGTTAGATCAAACAGCACAACGCCCAAGGGACAAACCGGTATAACCACGAGACCACTGCTGGGGCAGACAGCACAACTGAGCCCAAACAAAACACAAGAAGAAAGAAAAGAAAATAAGCCGACATTAGCGATGCGACGAGACCGAAGGTAACTCGCCACCGCTGCGCCCTCCGGAGAAGTACCACCACACATCTAGCATTACAAAGTGTTGCGTACCAAGCAACACCTCCAAAAAGGGGAGTGACGACAACGACACTGCTGCCCGAACAGGTCCTAGGGTTTCCCCCGGTACGCCATGGGAGGTGGAAGAGAGATACCCCGACGCCCTTCAGGAAGGACGGCGATACCCACAGGCGTCACGGCGTCGTTGTCAAAGTGAAAAGGATTTATCCCGACCTCTCCACCTAGTCACACTCCCAGACACTTTGTAATGCTCCACCAAGCTCGTCACCCACATGTCTGCGCCACCACGGTCTTGAAGTCATCACCATCGTCACATCGTGAGCCGTGGAGAAAGGTTGGTAGAGTCAAGTTTAGGGTTTCGTGGGGCAAAGCCTAAGAAGAGCACCAGACTCACGAGACAGTGGCTCTGATACCAAGTCAAGTTTAGGGTTTCGTGGGGCAAAGCCTCCACAATATCTCGTATATATAAAAGGGACGAACATACAGAGTTACAATTACAACACGACAAGTACACATATACAACACGCATACGAGACTGTTTTCAACAGGTAGGACCGAGAGAGCGAAACCTTCGGCGAGGATCGACATGACATCAGCATGTGGGAGGGAACTACCTCCACCGCTAGAAGGCGGTAGCCGACCGGATGTAGCAGCAAGACAAACCAGGACTTCTGGCCCGACCGAGCCTGGATAGGATCGTAAAGTCTCGTAGCCGCACTGCAACCAGGGTGCCCCGTACACACCAACCCCAACCCCAACCCCAAGTCCAACTCCATCGTCCATCAGGGGATCCGCCGCCTCGGAAGATCCTAGCCGTCAAGCAATAGCTCCGTCGCCCCCGAGCTCACCTGAGCATGTCGGACCTCCGTCGGTCTGAGGATCACCAACGCAAGTCGCCTCCTGAAGCCGCCTCCGCCGAAGGACCACCCTTGCAGACCATCTTCCGGGGCCGCTGCCCCGGCATCCACAGACTCTCACCCCCTAAACCGGGTTTAATGTGTGACCTGCGAGGAAGAAGGGGTAGGTCTGGTTGATACAGAATGGCGGCAGCAGCACAACCGCACGGAGGAGACCGGTCTCCACCGCCGACGACGATTGTTGTCCGGACGCGGTAGCAGGGCATACCAGGCCGCCTGGCCCGGCCGGGCCCCGGGGAGGCCCGTAAAGACCCCACTGCCCCGTTGTTGCAGTGCAGCCACAGCCGCCCTCCTACACGCCCCACACCACCTCCCCACCTCTAGAAAGTGGCAGCACCACGCTAGGCCCGCCTCAAATCCAGATCGGGCCCAAGTGGGCCTAGATCTGGGCCAATCGGAGCTGAACAAGGAAGAAGGCCAGTTGGGCGTCACCCTGCCGGCAGCACCGCGCTGCCCCCATGCCATGGGGCCAAGCCCGCCGCCCCCGACCCCCCTGCAGCTAACCAGGGCCGAAGACGCCACCACGGAAGATCCCGCGAGTCGCTGCCACCACGAGCCCTCCACCACATCGCCACCGCGCCACCGCTGAAGCTTTGCGCCGCGCCCGACCCCAGCACGACGCCCCCACCGACTATAGCCGCCCGCGCCGCCACTATCGTGAGAGGAGGAAGAAGGGGCCCCGCCGCCGCCAGAGCCGCCCGGGCTTTGTCCGGCAACCCCCTGTGGCGGCGGCGTGGGGGAAGGAAGGGGGAGGGGCGCACCGCCGGGATCCCTATGCCGCTCGCGGGAGCGATGCGAGCTCCGCTCCTGTTTTTTCCTTTCGGGTCTGAGTGGACGCGAGCGGATCCGGTTCCAGCCAAGTTGCAGCCAGGATAGTAAATCGTGAGTAACCGTAGGAAACCCAGTGACTCATTGGTGTGCTCCATCGCTGAAAATAATCTTCATGGCGCCGTTGCCACAACCTCAAATTGACTCCCTAGAATTGGAGCAATTCAGCACGCGGAGCCAAAGCAGACGGATCAGCGACTGATATCGTAGGCTTCACGCGTCTCCGCCACCAGGATCTCATAGAGAGCCTTGGATTCCGGCTACCAATCCTGCATGATCGCTAACCGCTGCCGCGATCTGTAGCGGCGGGTGTGGCGGGGATGCGTGAGTACTTTCAGATTGGAGGATCGTATGACTCTCATACCACCTGTGAGATTCCCACCGATAAAATCTTGGATCTCGCTACCGTGGGTTTGGGCTAGGACGGTCACATCTAGCCGTGCGCGTCTCCGGGAGAGGCTGCACCAGTCAAACCCAGAAATTGTCTAGTCCTGCAGGTGCTCCAGAGCGTGCATCCCACTTGGCATCACTGCGTGCATCATCGTCTGATTACATAACACAAAAAATGCAAACAGCTGACGCTGACACAGATCTCTCGTCCAAGCTACTATATATTACCTACTAGTACTGTATTATTAATGGACACCGACGAAAGCGTACAAGATCTGCTGGCTGCCCTCCCCTGATGCGCGTTAGGCCGATCGACAGGTAAAGATCGAGTAAGAGCAATTAACATGACAGACTGATTTGGCTTAATGATATTATCTAGACACATGCATGTACCAAGAAAAAAGAACTCAAACATATGCTTGTGATACTTAGGCAGTGGATTATAGTAATCGTACTACGTATCCATTCAAAGCGAATCAAATTGCTCCCTCCCTCCAATCCATATGCGAGTGTGCCATCTTGTCGTCGTCGTCGTCGTCTTCTTCTTCCAGACAATTACTACTTCCAATCGTTCATCTTTTATATGGCTCGTGTTTTTCAAGCCTACTAGTAGAAATGTAAATAAATATACGTACTCCCTCCGACCCATATTAGTTGACTTAGATTTACCAAAATTTGGATGAACCTATATGCTAAATAGTGTCTAGATTCATGCAAATTTAGACAAACTTGAGTCAACTAATATGGGTCGAAGGGAGTACTTGAATTTGCACGCAGACTTTATATCTTGTTTATTATTTCTGTTTCTCAGAATAAAATTTGCATGGATATGCAAACAAACATATACTAACATGGGAATATAACTTACTTCCTCCTCTTAAAATAGATGACTTTTTAAAATACGTGCTGTCGTAAAATACTGCACAAATAGGTCCATCGAAGGTCGTACTGCAAAAATAATATGCCACCCCTTCCTCCTCCTCTGTCGCTCCCGCCGGCCCCACCCCCGTCCCTCTCCTCTCCTCGCCATCGCCAAGGTGTGCTGACGGGCAAAGCCCGGTCGGTGGTGGTGGTGGGGCCTTCTCTCCTCTCCGCTCGGTGGTAGGCGTCGCGGGTCATCGTCAACGAGCGGAGGTGCGACGCTGGTGTGGGACGTGGTGGCACGACGACGAGCACTCGTTGCGGAGCTTCGGGCGCAGATCGGCGGCGTGGAGGGCTTCGCAGGGGCGGTGGTTGCTGACGACGGCGGCTAGACCTGGCTTGTCCCATATCTAGCTGGTCTGCAGGGCAGGGCCCTAAGCGGCGCGGTGATCCACGGCCAGCGCGCCTGCGCACCCAAGGCGGTTGCTGCTGTCTCGGCACAACGGATGGCGAGGGCGGCAATTTCGCGCCAAATCGAGGCCCAAGGCAGTGGCAGTGGCAATGGTAGGGTGATGCTGCGACGCGGCTACTAACGATGACGGTGGTAGGTGGGCGGCACAGCGGCCCTTGTGCAGCAACGCGGCGGCGAAAACTTTATGTGCCTCGTCTGGCCCGGCCAGGCCCAAACAGGGCCTGGTGTGTTTCTGATGCTGCATTCGGTCACCAACCACCTCCGACGGTGGAGGGTGGACCCCCCTTCAATGGGCTGATGTGTGTCCCTGCCGGACAGTTCTTCCGTCGTTGACCTACCCCGCCTGAGCCAACGTCTCTACCATGTGGCGTGTTGTTCTTGGTCTTGAGCTCTTGGGCGCCGGGGTGGTGGCCCCGGAAGGTGGTCTGCAAGGGCATCCCTTCAGTGAAGGCGGCTCCGGGAGGTGACTTGAGATGGTGATCCTCAGACTGGCGGAGGTCCGGCAAGCTCGGGTGAGCTCGCTGGCGACAGAGTTGTTGCTTGAAGGCTAGGATTTGTAGAGGTGGAGGATCCCCTAGTGGACGTTGGAGTTGGACCTGGTGCTAGGGTTGGTGTGTACGGTGGCACCCTTGCTGCAGTGCGGGGGCGAGACTTCACGAGCCTACTCGGGCTCGGCCGGGCTAGGAGGGTCTGGTTTGTCTTGCTTCTACATTCGGTCGGCTACCGCCTTCTAGCGTTGGAGTTAGTTCCCTCCCGTGTGTGATGTCTTGCCGACCCTCACTGAAGTTTCCGCTCTCTCGGTATTATCGGCCTTTCTCCATGGCCCTCGGTGTGACGGCGGTGGCGACCTCAAGACTGTGGTGGCGCGTGAACGTGGGCGGCGAGCTTGGTGGAGCATTACAGAGTGTCTGGGAGTGTTATTCTGTTAAGAAGTCAGGAGAAATCCTTGTCTCTTTGACACCGACGTGGTTACTCCTGCGGGTATCGTCGTTCTTCCTGAAGAGCGTCGGGTGTATCTCTCTCACACTTCCCGTGGCGTATCGAGGAAAACCCTAGGACCCGGGCAGCAGTGTCGTTGTTGTCACTCATTTTCTTAGAGATGTTGCTTGGTACATGCTGCTTTGGATTGCTAGATGTGTGGGGGTACTTTTCTGGAGGGCGCAACAGTGTCGAGTATCTTCGTTCTTGTTGTACCGCCGATGTTAGCTTTCTTTTCTTTTTATTATTTTTTTGTTTGGGCTTGGCTTGTGCTATTCTGTCTAGCATTGTTCGAAACGTTGTATCGGGTGATTACTATATTAATATAGCGGGGCATAAATTATGTTTCAAGAAAAACGTAATGCGATATGGATGCCACAAGTTTTTTCTACTCACTCTGTCCAAAAATAAGTGACTCATGTTTATCTAAATTTATATGTATCTAGACGTGTTTTAGTGTGTAGATACATATAAATCTACACAAAATCAAGTCACTTGTTTCTGGACTGAGAAAGTATAATTGTTTCAGAGAGATGGAAGGGAGGGATGTGAAGTGAGCAAAAAAAACACTTTAAGAGACAAGCTAACGTTTTAGGGTGGAATTTCCTCTTCTATATCTAGAAGCATATTGTTCATAGGCAAATGAAAACTTAGTTAAATCCAATCACAAATTCACTTACTTTGACCATTCGTCCAGATGGATCAATCTCTCCATTTCTCTGTTTACACGATCTTAAATGCACATTTTCGCCATTCCTAGCCCCATGTCGCTCCTCTCCCTGGCTCAACCACTGACCACCTCCACTTAAGTGTGTCGGGAACTCGGCATAACCCTTGGTACGAATTATGCCCTATAGAAACTAAAAAAATAGAATTGCTAGAGAATATCATAATTTGTAACCCAAGCAATGATTCAAAATGTATAGAATTGCATATAGAGCTTCTTTGGGTCCTAAGAAAATTATTAATTTTAAAGGATTTGAATCGTAGTGAATTTTCCTATAAAGACCATTTGATCATACATTGGGTCTACCAAATTTCCATGGAACACCTGCATATGCCCTTCATTTTGGAGAAATCATAGCATAATATTGACATAACACAAAAAAAAATTATTTTATTCTTCTATTCAGAGGTCCAATGTACTTGTATTTTTTTTGCAAGGAAATACACTTGTATTCAGTCTCTCTCTACCCTGTCCACTCAATCCTATAAGTTTTATGTGTTTATTCCTATGTGCCATCAAAGACATTACTTCGATGATCCTCATTTTCCCCTTTCCTTTCTCTCTCTTCGCTATAGTAGTTTGAGAGGCCTCTCGATGCTTTCGGGCCAAACCGAGGTCCATCTCGGCGGCAATGCCGTCGAAAGGGGACTGAGGGCGGCGCGGGCATCTATTGTATAGGTTTTAGATGTAGGTTTGCCTTCGTGCAGTCTGGGAATAGGTCATCGGAGCTCTTTGACTGGCTCCGATGCGTCCTGGCATGGTCCTCTCTTCCCTGGCAGCGGCGCTCTAGTGGCAAGGGCATGCGTCGCGGGGTGAGTTGCGCCCAGGAATCTCTGTCAATAAAGTTGAATCCTGGAGCTTTTCCCCGCTGGTGGTTCTGCGTGCTGCGGTGGGGTCGTCGGAGTGTCTCTTCCGTTGGTTTCCATGGTGGAAAGCAGAGGAGGCTTCTTGTATTAATTTAGTTATATGATTTTTCTAGTATTAATATGACAAAAAGGGGAAATAGCTATGCCGAAAGCCTTTGTTGTCGGCGTAGGTGTAAAACCTAGTCCGCCTTGACGCCGTCGCATCGTCGTCACGGTCTATCTACCACGCCGACGGCCCGTCTACGCCGACAGCTATTAGCTATTTTTTGTCTATGACGACGGCTATTTTGGGCCGAAGGCCCATTTGCTGGCCTGTCTAACTTCCGGCGCTACGCCGACAGCCCCGATAACCCTCGGCGTAGCATATGGCCGTCGGCGCCTTGGATATTACTGGATACCGATGAAAGCTTACAAGATCTGCTGGCTGCCCTGCCTTGATGCGCGTTAGGTGGATCGACAGGTATAGACCGAGTAAGAGCAATTAACATGACACATTGATGTGGCTTAATGATATTATGACGAAGACGGTGATGATCTAGACACAGGCATGTACCAAGGAAAAAGAATTCAATCATGCTTGTGATACTTAAGGCACCGGATG
Organism: Avena sativa; assembly: GCA_916181665.1. NCBI lineage: Eukaryota > Viridiplantae > Streptophyta > Magnoliopsida > Poales > Poaceae > Avena > Avena sativa. Next base: position 230,707,469 of record OV702296.1, read on the forward strand.
ACATGGCATGGATTATAATAATCGTACTACGTATCCATTCTACCTTCCCTTGCTCATCACGGTTGCTCATCACGGCTGGGTAACTAACTTAGTAACTTACTGTCCATTCAGCATTTGTGTTGTTATATATTGATTCAAATTCTATAAAGTATAGGTCAACTTATGACGAGTGGAGCGAGGCCCGTCGCCGGAGATTTGGACCGAGTGTAAGAAGAGATGCAGTCGCTTAAGAAAAATGGCATATGGAATGTTGTGCCCTTGTCCAAAGAAAAGAAGGCGGTCCGCTGCAAGGGAATCTTTAAGAAAAAGGAAGGTGTGTCTCCCAAAAAGCCTTCAAGGTACATGGCAAGGTTAGTAGCAAAAGGGTTTAACCAGATTTTAGGTATTGATTACAATGATGTGTCTCAGTTGTAAAGCATAGTTCCATTCGCACTTTCCTTAGTATTGTGGCTATTCGTGATCTTGAGCTTGAGCAGTTAGATGTCAAGACTGCTTTTCGGCATGAAGAGCTGGATGGACCAACCAGAAGGGTTCATAGTGCCTGGTAAAGAGGATTTTGTGTGCAAATTAAAGAAGTCTCTTTATGGCTTAAAGCAATCTCTAGGACAGTGGTATAAAAGGTTTGATTCATTTATAACCTCACATGGCTTTGAGAGGTATAAATATGATAGTTGTGTTTATATTAAGTTTATTGATGGATCACCTATATACTTGATGCTATATGTTGATGACATGTTAATTGTTGTCAAGAGCATAAAAGAAATCACTAATTTGAAGGCACACCTAAGTAGTGAGTTTGAGATGAAAGATCTTGCTGCTGCTAAGAAGATCTTAGGTATGGAGATTACCCGAGATAGTAAATTTGGTTTGTTATTTTTTAGTCAGCAAAGTTACATTAAGAAAGTTCTTTATCGTTTTAATATGGATGGTGCCAACTCAGTTAGTACTCATATTGCTCCTCATTTTAAATTGTCAGTTTCTCAACGTCCTACTACTGATGAAGAGTTTGAGTACATGTTAAAGGTACCATATTCTAGTGCTGTTGGTTCTTTGATGTATGTCATGGTTTGTTCACGTCCTGATTTATCATATGCATGGCTAATCCTGGTAAAGAACATTGAAAGGCTGTTCAGTGGGTTTTCAGGTACCTTCTTAACACTTACAATGCTTGTTTGAAGTTTGGCAGGACCGGTGAGGGACTCGTTGGCTATATGGATTCAGATTTTGTTGCCGACTTGGATAAGAGAAGATCCCTCACAGGTTATGTGTTCAATGTTGGTGGTTGTGCTGTTAGCTAGAAGGCTACGTTACAGGCTGTTATTGCACAATCTATTACTGAGGCCGAATACATGGCTATTGCTGAAGCTTGCAAAGAATCTGTTTGGTTGAAAGATTTGTTTGCTGAGCTTTGTGGAGATGATTCTTGCATTACTTTATTTTGTGACAGTCAAAGTGCCATAGACCTTACAAAAGATCAGATGCTTCATGAGAGAACTAAGCACATTGATGTCAAGTATCATTTTGTTAGAGACATTGTTGCTCAAGTTAAATTAAAGGTATGCAAGATCAACACTCATGATAATCCTGCTGATATGATGACTAAACTTGTTTCTGTTGCTAAGTTTGAGCTTTGCTCGAACTTAGTTGGTTTAACTGATTAGCCCAAGTGGCTATTAGCGCCGAAAGTATTTGCTTAGTTTGTTCAGAAAGATGGTTGTTGTTGATGCTACAAGAAGGAATTTGTTTTAAGGCGGAGTTTGTTATATATTGATCCAAATTTTACAAAGTATAGGCCAACTTCTGGCGAGTAGAGCGAGGCCCGTCGTCGGGTACGGTACGGATCATCGAAGACCTAGGTTTCCACCTATATATAAAACCCTTGTAAGCCACCGGTTGGGATGAGTTGCATCTGTAAAATTCCCAGCGTTTGTAAACACTTCCCGATATAGTGAAGTTTCGCTGGCTGTCTTCTATGGTTTTTTCCTCTCTTTGTTGCCGAGGTTTTTCCACATTAAATCTATGTCTCCTTGCTGTGATTTTATTTTCGTTCTTCGTTATCTTCTTGTCGCAATTGTAACAGTGTGGTGAATAAGAATAGTGGCACCGATCAATGAGGAGATGCATGCACATTCCGTGGAAATCGAACAAAGCATGTTGGGTGTGTTCATGAAAGATCTACTACACTACAATAATTACGTACTCCCTTTTATCCATATTATTTTTCATTGAAATGAATATATCTAAGATTAAAATATATTTAAATATATCTATTTTAGTGACAAGTAATATGAATCGTAGTAAGTAGAACATATGATAACTTTCATATCAAGCAAAAATTCGACAAGTCAAAGCGAATCAAATTGCTCCCTCCTTCCAATCCCATATGCAAGTGTGCCATCTTGTGGGTCCCATCGCAGCGTCTTCTTCTTCTTCTTCTTCCAAACAATTATTACTTTCAATCGTTCATCTTTTACATAGAGTAGTAGAAATGTAAATAAATATGCTTGCAGACTTTATATCTTGTTTATTTATTTCTGTTTCTCAGAATAAAATTTGCATGGATATGCAAACAAACATATACTAACATGAGAATATAACTTACTTCCTCCTCTCAAAATAGATGACTTTTTAAAATTAGTGCGGTCATACAATACTACACAAATAGGTTCATCGAAGGTTGTACTGCAAAAATAATATGTGACCCCTTCCTCCTCCTGTGTCGCTCCCATCGGTGATCGGAGGGAAACCCTAATCCCGTGCCGCCGGCCCCTTCCCCCGTCCCTCTCCTCTCCTCGCCGTCGCCAAGGTGTGCTGACGGGCAAAGCCCGGTCGGCGGCAGCGGCGGCGGGGCCTTCTCTCCTCTCCGCTCGGTGGTAGACGTCGCGGGTCGTCGTTGATGAGCGGAGGCACGACGCTCGGGTGGGACGTGGTGGCACGACGACGAGCGCTCGTGGCGGAGCTTCGGGCACAGATCGACGGTGTAGAGGGCTTTGTGGAGGCGGTGGTTGCTGGCGGTGGCTAGACCTGGCTCGTCCTAGATCTAGCTGTTGGTGGCCGGCGTGGGCTTCTTCTGGTCTGCAGGGCAGGACCCTGAGCGGCGCGGTGGTCCACGGCCGGCGCACCTGTGCACCAAGACGGCGGCTGCTATCTCGGCACAACGGATGGCGAGGGCGGCGTGAGTTCGGGCCAAGCAGCGCAACACACATCGAGGACCAAGGCAGTGGCGAAGGTAGGGTGACACTGCGACGTGGCTACTAACGATGACGGTGGTAGGTGGGTGGCACAGTCACTACTAGGAAACTAGCTATAGATAAACAGACCTTTTGTAAAAGTTGTCCAGTGGCGCTTTGATCAAATACGCCACAGAAGTCTTCACACTTCTGTGATGCATATAGGAAAAATGCGCCACAGAAGTTGAAACTTCTGTGGCGCATATGTTCATAGAAGTTCGGGCGAACCCTACCACAGAATCTCATTGACTGTACGCTGACCAACATTCTGTGGCGCATATGTGAGGCATGCGCCACAGAAGTTTCTGTAGGAAAAACAGATTCTACCCCTGGATCGCCTTTTTAGCCTTGTAAAAAATAATAGAAAATAAAAAACACTTCAAAAAATAAAATACTTTCACATAGTGATAGGTAATATGGTCTAGTTTGTAGGAAAATTAACAAACATATATTTCGACTTTCAATACAAAAAAAGTTTATGCTACGGTAAAACGGCTGTAAATTTTGCATACGATGTCAGAAAAATACGTATAATATACCAAAATGACGAGAACGAGATTTCGCATCCGCTCGCAACGACCTATGGTGGTTTGACGATTATTTAGATTTTCAATATTCAAAAAGAGTAAAAAGTTATGGCCAAAAGATCGTTTTTTCCTGCAAAAAAATAAAAAAGAGGACAAACTTCTGTGGCGCATTTCTTGCATTTCTTCCATATGCGCCACAGAAGTCTTGGACAAAATTTGAAATTTGAATCTCGCCCCTTTTTCCCTCTCTTATACTCTTCCACTCCTCCATCCTTTCCCTCCTCACCTTCTTCTCTCATTCTCCTCACCTTCTCCTTCTTCTCCTCCTCCTCCTCCACCCCGGTGAGATCCTCCTCCTCCTCCTCCTTCTCCTCCACCCCGGTGAGCTTCTCCTCCTCCTCCACCACCACCCCGGTGAGCTCCTCCCTCCTCCACTCCGGTGAGCTCTTCCCTCCTCCACCCCGGTGAGCTCCTCCTCCTCCCACCTTCCTCCTCCTCCACCCCGGCGAGCTCCTCCTTCTCCCACCTTCGTCCTCCTCCACCCCGGCGAGCTCCTCCTCCGGCGACTTTCTCCTCCTCCTCCTCCTCCTCTAGCAGCCTCCTCCTCTCCTCCACCGGTGACCTCCACCTTCTCCAGCAGCGACCTCCTTCTCTCCTCCATCGACGACCCCCACCTCCGGCGAGCACCACCTCCGGCCAGATCTGGCCGGGTTTTTTTTGAAATTTGAAAAAAACTTCTGTGGCGCATATTGGCCAAATGCGCCACAGAAGTTTGAGATCTGGTTCGGGACTTCTGTGGCGCATTTTGGCAATATGCCCCACAGAAGTTTTTCAGACTTCTGTGGCGCATTTCAATATGCGCCACAGAACTGAACTTTAGTGGCGAGATAACAGTGGTGTATCCCATATGAGCCACAGAAGTCCCAAAATGATGCGCCACTGATGGGCCTTTTCCTAGTAGTGAGTGGCCCTCTTGTGCAGCAACGTGGCGGCGGAAACTTTACGTGCCTCGTCTGGCTCGACCGGGTCTAAATAGGGCCTGGTGTGTTTCTGATGCTGCGTCCGGTCAGCAACCACCTCCGGCGGTGGAGGGTAGGCCCCCTTCCATGGGCTGTTGTGCGTCCCTGCCTGACGGTTGTTCTGTGATTGACCTACCCCGCCTGAGACAACGTCTCTACCATGTGGCGCGTTGTTCTTGGTCTTGAGCTCTCGGGCGCCAGGGTGGCGACCCCGGAAGGTGGTTTGCAAGTGTGTCCCTTCGGCAGAGGCGGCTCCGGGAGGCGACCTGAGATGGTGATCCTCAAACCGGCGAAGGTCCGGCAAGCTCGGGTGAGCTCGGTGGCGACGGAGCTATTGCTTGACGACTGGAATTTGTCGAGGTGGTGGATCCCCTGGTAGACGTTGTAGTTGGACCTGGTGCTAGGGTTGGTGTGTACGGTGGCACCCTTGCTGTAGTGCGGCAGCAAGACTTCACGATCCTACTCGGGCTCGGCCGGGTCGGGAGGGCCTGGTTTGTCTTGCTGCTACGTCCGGTCGGCTACTGCCTTCTGGAGGTGGAAGTAGTTCCTTCCCGCGTGTTGATGTCTTGCCAACCTCGCTGAAGTTTCCGCTCTCTTAGTATTACTGGTCTCGCTCCGTGGCCATCGGTGTGGCAGCTGTGGCGACCTCAAGACCGTGGTGGCGCGTATACATGGGCGGCGAGCTTGGTGGAGCATTACAAAGTGTCTGGGAGTGTGGTTCTGTTGAGAGGTCGGGATGAATTGTTGTCTCTTTGACACCGACGCGGTTATGCCTGCGGGTATCGCCGTCCTTCCTGAAGGGTCTCGGGTGTATCTCTCTCACACCTCCTATGGCATATCGAGGAAAACCCTAGGACTTGTCCGGACAGCAGTGTTGTTGTTGTCACTCTCCTTCTTGGAGATGTTGCTTGGTACACGGTGCTTTGGATTGCTAGATGTGTGGTGGTACTGGCGAGGTTTGATCTCATCAATGCCCATTGTTATGGACTTGGGTTTTGGAGAAGATGGGGATGCTGGAGATCGCGGAACGGTTAGCAAACAAGCAACACGGGGACACGAAGTTTACCTAGGTTCAGGCCCCCGGAGGGAAAACCCTACTCCTGCTTGTCTTCTCTTGATTACGGCGGAACCGAAGGTTACAGGGGTGCGCAGATTCGATCTGGCGTGGAGGTGTCTGTGCGAAAGTATGAGGTAGAGATCTAGGTCGTGCCCTCCTAGCCTTTATATAGACTCAGGCAGGTCCTGGGCATAGACCTAGTCGGTTACAAGTTCTAGGGTTTTACCCCTTTGAATTTCCTATCTACTCTAGTCTTGCTCTCCAAGGATCCGAAGGCGTCATGGGCCTTGGCCACCCGAAAATCTTCATGAACCGGCGTACGTCTGCCGTGGGCCTTCCTTGGGCTGGACCAGGTATGCTGAGATCATGTACCCGTAGGGTATAACCATGTCAGTAGCCCCCGAGTGATTAGTCGAATCGTAGATTCGGCTGAGGACTCTTCAATTCTTCGGGTGCAAATATGTATTAACAGTATGTATGTAGGGATTGTTGATGCGTGTGCCTGACTCGCCCGACGGATCAGGGTCAGTTAACTGTCTTAGGACGAAACAACACGATCTTCCTCAGGTTCGAGTCCCTAAACTCGAACCCGGAACATATGCCGACGTAATTAGACTCAGGCCGCGGAGGACTTACAGGAGCGGCATTCCAGTGTTTTTAATTGATGTACCCAACGCGTCCGTCGGGATTTTTCATCGCGCCTGCTGGCACGGATTTATACTAGCAGAGCGCAGTCGTGTGCGTTGCCAGACCATCAGATAATATCTGTAGGTCTTATCTTTGTGTCGTAGACACAACATCCGAATGTTTATCACCGCGGAGGTGTTTTGGGTGGCCAAGGAGAACGTTGCTCACTTAGCGTCTTGTTGGGACAGAGTTGCCGAAAAGTTTTTGCGTGCTGATCCGAAAGATCGCAAGTCGAAGAATTCATAGGGTGCACGACCAGCGCTCCCTATGGGAGTAGCCCCCGAGTGTCTGGTCGAGTCGTAGACTCGAGCGGAGACTTTTATTCAGGTGTTGTTCAGTGTTAAGTCCGTAGGACACAAAAAAATTCGAATGCTTAAATCCATCCTCCCTATGGGAGTAGCCCCCGAGTCCGTAGTGGAGTCGTAGACTCGACGTAGGACTCAAAGAAATAGTTCGCTTTTATTCATCATTCTGGTGCGCGGCCAGCGCTCCTAATAGGAGTAGCCCCCGAGTAATTAGTCGAAAATCGTAGATTCGAGTGAGTACTCTTAGCTTTGAAGCCGAAGAATTGTAGTTGTTGCTAGTATAGTTTTTGATAACATCAATGCTGACGATCAATGACCTCAAGCATCTGCTGCGCCAAAGATGACTTGACTGGACGAACGTGGGTCCCAGTTGCTGACCTTGAATTGACCGGTCACGGGCGGCGTGGAGATAATTACGGCGTCGCCTCGATTTCCGCGCGTAGTGGACGGCATGGTAACGACGGTTCGTTGTGATGCTGACACGTGTATGGCCAGATCTGCCATTGGCGTTAGGTCTTCTTGATGGACGGTTGTCGTGCGTCGTCTTAGCCGTTATAATCATTGGGGAAAGCTGCAGTTTGTTTTCACCGCATCTATTCTTGTTTTCGCTGCCTCCTTGTGCTCTAAGAGTTCTTGCTGCGCGCTGGAATATCCTTCCACATTTCCTTCTTCCCTTCTGCGCTCTCACCGCCGGCGCCGCCGTAGCGCGATGGGGAAACGAAGAAGTCGTCATCTGCGGCTGGTACCAGCGCCGCCGGAGGGAAGAAAGGCGCTACCACCACTCGTGTCACTGATGGTGGTTGGCGGCGATCAGAGACGCGGGAGAGTGATCTCCGCAAGCTTCGCGAGCGGGGCTTGATCCCGCAGGATAGGGAGGCCGTCAGACTCCCCGGCAACGAGGTAATCCCCCGTCCCCCCGCTGGGTATCGGGTTATGTTTCTTGCCTTCGTTATTCGTGGGTTTTCCTTCCCAGTCCACGACTTCCTTCGTGGGCTGCTCTTTCTTTATGGCATCCAGCTGCATCATCTTTCGCCCAATTCTCTTCTTCACATTGCTTGTTTTATCACTTTCTGCGAGTGCTGGCTTGGCATCGAGCCGCACTTTGGCCTCTTCCAGAAACTCTATTCCGTGAAGAGGCAATCCGGCTCGGATGGTGTGTATCCCATTGGGGGTTGCATCATCTCCCTCAAGGCCAATATTCTTTTCTTTTCTTTTCTTTCTCTATGTCCGAATCTGTCCAGTACTAGCGGAGGCGATGGTTTTACATTCGCGACTCCACAGTGGTTGGGCAGCAATTTGGACTTGCTCCTTTCGACTCCTCCCAGATAATCGAGCCGAAGAGGTCCTGGAAAAACCAGATCTTGGATGGCGAGTCAGCGGAGATAGAGGCCCTTTACCATCGGGTGGAGGATCTCCAGTTGACTCCTGAGAAAGAAGTGAACGGCGTGGATATTATCCGCATGTTTCTCGAGCGTCGGGTGCAGCCCCTCCAGGCTAGGGCACACCCGATGTTTCTTTATGCTGGGCGCCGTGATCCGACGAGAGTTTCGGCCGAGAATCTTTCCCAGGGTGATCTTGACAGGGCCCTTCGTACGTTGTTGAAGTACAAGGCTGGAGAGGATATCCCGGGGAAGTCGTTGACTCCGCCGTTTTCTTTGACGCTGGCCGTTCCACAGGTGTAGATTTGTGCGCGTAGCGCTTTTCATCGACTGCGTATTTATTTTCCTTTGTTTGCTAACAAAGTTCCTTCTTTTTTGCAGAGCTTCAAGGTGTCGGGCATGGTGCCGCCATTGCCCGAATTATTTCCGGATGCTCCGGATAATGACGTGGTGGATTCCGTGTCCGAACTGCCTTCAGCACGATCGCCGGCTGAAGAGGCCAACGAGTCGAGCGAGGACCATACTCGCAAACGATCGCGGATCTCTAGCGAGTCTTCGGATGCATCGACTCCTCCGACTCCCAGAAACCCTCTGTGCCTTGAGAGTCACAGTGACGGGAATGGAGGTTCTTCCTCTCCTATTCCTGCTCTTCCCGTGCGAGCGGTAGCGCCGCATCCGCCAGCGAAGCGGAAGAAGGAAGAAAAGAAGGGGGAGAAGAGAGCCAGAAGGACTCCTCCTGTCTTTGACCTGATCTCACTGGACTCGTAAGTTTCTTTTATACTGCTGTCCTTTTTGCTGTTGACTTTGTACTTTTGCTAATTATTTCGTGTGCAGGCATTCCTCCCACGACTCCTCCAGCGATGGCGCTCGGGAGATGATGGGAGAGTCGAAGGTTGCGTCTCCTCCTCCTCAGATGGTGGCTACCTCTGAGGGTGCTGCGCCGGTCCCTTCTTCGCAGGAGGCTCAGGTGGTTGCGCCTCAGAAGGCTGCGAGCGGGCCTTCGGGGTTGCCATCGGAGCATGTAAGTACCTCTGTTTCCTGTCACGGGGGGAGCCCCCGAGCGTCTGCAAAAGTTTTTCCTTTTCTTGTTCATTCTTCGAGTCCCGGGGGGAGCCCCTGAGCGTTTTCGTGTGTGTGTTTGTCTCTTGTTCTTTTGTATTGGGCGCAGCCCCCAAGTCCTCTTCCTTACTGGTAGGTCTTCTTCCTGCAGCCTTTTGTGCAGGATGCCAAGCGACTGGTGCCGGAGCACCTGGTGCTGGAGGCCAACCTCCAGCAGCTTCAAGGTACTTGCATGCCTTGGTGCTTCTTTCTTTTTGTATTGTTGTCCTGTTGTCTAACGCTTATGTTATTTGAATGCAGAGGAGTATAACACTTCTCTCCGTGAGATTGATGCTCTCAAGAAGAGCCTTGGTCAAGCGGAGAAGAAGGCCGAGGCCGCCGCTGGTGCGAAAGAGTGCCTCGAGCTGGAGCTGGCCAAGGCAGCCGAGGCTAAGGAGCGCCTGCAGCAGGAGGCCACGGACCGCGAGGAGTAGCTTGCCACTGTTGCGACTGCGCGTGAAAGAGAGGTGGCAAGCAAGCTCATGGCTGCTGCCAAGGCTGTTTCGGGTGAGCGTCTTATTTTGCTCCTTTTTGGTTGTTTTCTTGTCTTTCTTCTGTGATGATTTCTTCATTCCTTTTCTTTTTTTGTCTCAGATGCCACAGGCATCGAGTTTGACCATGGCGCTCTAGAGCACGGGGGTGCTCTAGATGATGCAATTGCAGCGGTCGAAGATCGCTGCAGCACCGTCGTCAACTCACTCGCCAAGGCCAAGGAGGTCCTTGGCCGCTTCTACAAGGAGCTTGTCCCCAAGGGCGCGGCCCTTGATGATGTTGACGCCCTGGCGGAGGCTTTGTCAGCCGAAGCTCCTGTGGCGTACAAGCGCAAGCAGAAGGGCATCGGTGCGTCCTTCGGGCTGGCGATGGCCTTGGCGGCTGGGGCGGAGCTGGACCTTCCCCAGATTACCTCCCGGATGCCAACGACCGCGGATGGATCCGAGGTAGCTTTTGCTACCTATTCTGCTCGCTGCAAGCGATATGGGCTGAAGCTTATTGATCTTTTGTCCGAGTATGCGCTACGGTAACAGGGGGAGGCCAAGGCGAGGCAATCCGGCTCCGAGGATACTCAGGGTGCCGCCTCTTAGGCGTTGTAGCTGTAGGATAGTTTGTAGTCTTCTTGTGTTGTAATCATGTTGAGGAACAAAATCATTGTGCCATGTAGTGGCCTTTATATGCTTAATGAATTTTGTTGAGTTGTGCTCTTCTCCTTCTGAATGTTTATGTCCTTTTCTTTTCTGCTGCTTTAGGTTCGTTCGGGTGCTGATCCCGTTGACGCCTCGCCTGCAGCGCGACTGCGGCCATCTTTGGATGATTCCTCCTAACTTGCTTTTCTTCGAGACCGTGTTCGTAGTCTTGAGAGGGAGTTACTTGGGGTGCGTGGTCACGCTGATGTTTGAAAGTCCAAGGCAGATCGCGGTGCAGCCAGGGAGGAGTACTTGATAGCGGAACTGCTTAGACTGTCTGAGCAGCTTCAATGTAAGTTGTTCCTTGTTTCGAGCTGCAGCTCAGTTTTTCAGATGCGCCTGCTGGCCTTGCCTCTTATTTTGTGCGAGTGTCGCAGGTGCTAACCTTGCTCCGAGGGAGGAGAAGGAGCGTGTCGCTGTTCGGTTCAATTGCTTGACTCAACAAGACATGGAAGCTGGCGGCTTCTTCTGGATGGATCGTGATCGTGCCATGGCTCTAGCAACGGTGCAGGATCGCGTTCACCAAGTATCGCGGGTGCTTCGCCAAGTGCAGACTTCGCTCTCGTCGGTTATGCATGTGATGTTTCCCCTGGATGCTGTGCCAACAACCCTGTCCGGCCTTCTGTCTAGATTTTGGAGCGTGACCCGTGTCCAGAAATTGGTGAGGCAGCAGCTCATCACAGGGGTGAAGGATGCGTTGTCCCTTGTTAGGCTGCATCGTCCTGATTTAGATCTATCTGTTGTAGCAGCTGGGCCACCTCTTTGGCCGGATGGTGGCGAGTGGGATATGCGTCCGCGTTATGCGGCTGTAAGGCAGTATGCCGAACAGGTCGTAGATTTGTTTGAGCAGCGTGCTCAAGTTATTCTCCAAAATAGGCAGTACCTATAAAAAAGATAGATGTAAAATTTGTATGTTTTGACTGGGCGTGTTGTGCCCTTTGTTATAAAGGTTTGTTTGTTGTTTGAGCACGCAGTGCTTTGTTTGAGTACGTGTCATTTTCGTTTGCCTGACGTTGTCAGCTACTCAGGTGTACACGTGTGATCCTCGGTCGATGAAATCGTGAGGTGGGGGGAGCCCCCGAGTGCGTTTGTAGTATAAAGTAGAGTTGCAAATAGCGAACGAAATTTTGGGGTGAGACTCTTAGCTTTATTTATATCGTAATGGAGGAAGTACATTGTTCGGCTGAATAGCCTTGGCTGAAAAGCCTTATTGAAAGTAAAGGGGTAGGTAGCTATGGGTAGAATCGCCGCAAGTGTGCGATGTTCCATGGGTTGGAGTATGCGACTCCAGACTCCACGTGCTTGAGGCAATAGGCGCCACCTGGGATGACTTCGGTGATAATATAGGGTCCTTCCCATGGTGACTCGAATTTCTTCGGTCGCTCTTGCTTGAGTCGCAAGACGAGGTCTCCTTTGACGAATGACCTTGGGCGTAGCCGGCGGCTGTGGTAGTTGCGGAGACTCTGCTGGTACACCGCTGATTGAGCTGCTGCTACGTCTCTTGCTTCGTCGAGTGTGTCGACGGCATCTTCGAGTGCAGCCGTGGATTCGGCTTCGCTGTAAGCGACGACCCGGGGGGCCTGGTGGCGTACTTCGGCTGGTAGCACGACCTCGGCTCCGCGCACCATGAAGAACGGCGTGTAGCCGGTGGAGCTGTTTGGCATAGTCCGCAAGCTCCATAGGACAGATGGTAGCTCTTTCGTCTAGGCTCCAGCTTTTCGTTCAAGTGGACTCATGAGGCGCTTCTTGATGCCGGCGCCGATTAGGCCGTTGGCCTTTTCCACCTGCCCGTTCGTTTGCGGGTGTGCCACTGAGGCGTACGTGATGTTGATCCCGAGGCCTTCGCAGAAGTCCTGGAATTCCTTGGAGATAAAGTTCGATCCATTGTCGGTGAGGATGCTATGCGGTACGCCGAACCTGTAGACAATGGACTCAAAGAATTTTACGGCAGTCTTGCCCTTTTGGTTAGTGGCCGGCATGGCTTCGACCCACTTGGTGAATTTGTCGACTACGAATAGGAGGTAGACGTGCCCCCCTTTCGAAGACTTTCGCAGTTTGCCAATCATGTCGAGGCCCCATTGAGCAAAGGGCCAGGCTATAGGTATTGGCCTGAGCTCTGATCCAGGTGCGTGTGGTTTGTCGGCGAACCTTTGGCATCCCTTGCATCTTCGGACGATGTCCTTTGCATCTCTCATGGCCGTTGGCCAGTAGAATCCAGCTCGTAGAGCTTTGGCGACAAGGGAGCGGCTGCCTGTGTGATGGCCATAGATGCCCTCGTGGATGTCTTGGAGGATTGTTTTCCCGTCACCGATGGTGACGCATCTTTGTAGTACACCTGTAATACTGCGCTTGTACAGCTCGCCATTGATGATGGTGAAAGCTTTCGACCGGCGAGATATGCGTCGGGCATCTGTCGGGCTGTCAGGCAGTTCTCCGTTGATGAGGAACTGGAGGTATGGTCGTGTCCATGTTTCTTCGACTGCCATCACTTGCATCAGGTTGACCATAGCGACTCCTGTGTCCAGTTTTTCGGGTCCTTCATGACCTTCGGGCAGCGTGGCCCCCGAGTGTTCTGCTTCTTCGGGTGATCCCTTGGGGAATTTTCGCTTGATGGATGGCACACAGATCTGTTCGAGGAACACACCTGGTGGCACCTTTGCGCAGGTGGAGCCGATGTTGGCGAGTCTATCGGCCTCCTCGTTGCTTTCTCTTCCAACGTGCCGAAGCTCGCAGTCGTCGAATTCTCCTTCGAGTGCGTTGTAGAGCGCGCGATACGCGATCATGTTTTCTGCGTGCGCGTCACACTCATTCATCGTCTGTTGGAAGACGAGGTTGGAGTCGCCGTAGATGACCAGGCGCGTTGCGCCGCAGATTTTTGCCATCCTCATGCCATGGATGAGGGCTTCGTATCCGGCCTCGTTGTTGGAAGCTCGGAATTTCATCCGAAGGACATACTTCATCTTGTCGCCTTGCGGGGAGGTCAGTATGACTCCAGCTCCTGCTCCTGCTTCACGCTTGGAGCCGTCGAAGTGCATCGTCCATGACTGCGACATGTCTAGGGTGTCTGGTAGTTGTAGCTCCATCCAGTGTACAAGGAAGTCCGGTAGGACCTGTGACTTGATTGCTAGTCGTTTCTCGTAGACGATGTCTAGAGGTGACAGCTCAATTCCCCACAGGGCCACACGTCCTGTGGCCTCTGGGTTGTTCAGGATGCTGTTCAAAGGTGCCTCGTTGACCACCATCACCTGATGCTCCTGGAAGTAATGGCTCAACCGACGAGCCGTCATGAACACGCCGTAGGCGAGTTTTTGGTAATGAGGGTATCTTTGTTTTGTTGGTGTCAATACCTCGCTGAGGTAGTAAATTGGGCGTTAGACCCCATGGTTTTTGCCTTCTTCGGGTCGTTCGACCACTAGCACGGTGCTTACCACCTGATGAGTGGCTGCTATGTATAGCAACAGAGGCTCGCGCTCCTTTGGCGTGACCAAAACGGGCGAGGTAGAGAGTAGTCGCTTGAGACTTTCGAATGCGTCGTCAGCTTCGGGCGTCCATTCGAATTTATCTGCCTTGCGTAGCAGCTGGTAGAATGGCAGGGCCTTCTCGCCCATGCAGCTGATAAACCTGCTCAATGCCGCTATTCGCCCTGCGAGCTGCTGGACACCTTTGAGGTTCTTTGGCTTCTCCATTGCCATGATGGCCCGAATTTTCTTCGGGTTCGCCTCTATCCCTCATTGGGAGATGAAGTAGCCAAGGAGTTGTCCTGATGGGACGCCGAAGGCGCACTTTTCAGGGTTTAGCTTGATCCTATAACGGTCGAGATTATCGAACGTCTCGCGGAGATCGTCGATGAGTGTTTTTGCCTCCCTGGTTTTGATGACTATTTTGTCGACATAGACTTGGATGTTGCGACCGATCTGGTCTTTCAGGCATGCCTACATGCATCGCTGGTACGTGGCACCTGCGTTCTTTAGCCCAAAGGGCATTGTGTTGTAGCAGAACACTCCGAACGGTGTGATAAACGCCGTTTTTTCCTGATCTTCGACCTTGAGTCGAATCTGGTTGTAGCCTAAGTAGGCGTCGAGGAAGGAGAGTTTCTCGCATCCTGTAGTCGAATCGATGATCTGGTCGATCCGAGGAAGAGGGAAGTGGTCCTTTGGGCAATGCTTGTTCAGCGACGTGAAATCCACGCACATCCGTAGGATGTCCGTGTCTTTCTTTGGGACCATCACTGTATTTGCAAGCCACTCGCTTTCTTTGATTTCCCTGATGAAGTCTGCAGTGAGTAGTCTGTTGATTTGTTTGCCGATAGCTTCGGCCCGTGGCTCGGACAGTCTCCGGATGGACTGCTTGACGGGCTTGGTGTCTGGAAAGACGTTGAGTGCGTGCTCGGCAAATTCCCTGGGAACTCCTAGCATGTTCGCAGAACACCAGGCGAAGATTTCCCAGTGCTCACGGAGGAATTCGACGAGCGCGCCTTCCTATGCGGGGCTGAGGTCGTTGGCGATCAGCCTCGTCTTGGAGGCATCCGTCGGATGGACCTGCACCTTTTTTGTGTTGACGGTGGAGTCGAAAGACATGTCGGGTGTGTTTTGCCTTGCCACTGGGGGTGCCCCATCGTCCGTCACCTCGCGGAGCTTTACGAGCTCGTCTTGGATGCCGAAGGACTGGGAGATTCTGTTGAAATCCCTGTCGCATTGGTCCGATCGGGTGAAGCTCCCGTGGACTGTGATGACGCCCCTTGGTCCTGGCATCTTGAGTAGTAGGTATGCGTAATGTGGGACGGCCAAGAACCTTGTGAATGCCACATGCCCGAGGATGTCGTGGTACTGTGATGGCCAGTCCACCACTTCGAATTCGAGCCGCTCGAGTCGGAAGTTATCCGGCTTGCCGAAGATGACGTCGAGCCAAATTTTGCCCAGGGGGAATATGCCCTTTTCTGGAACGATGCCGTGGAACGTTGTGTCTGATTTCTCCAGGCTGCACTACGGGATCCGCATTGCTGCGAGAGTGCTTGCGAACATCAGGTTGATGCCGCTGCCGCCGTCCATGAAGACGCGACTCATCTCAAAACCTCCGATCTGCGCCTCCAGCACCAGGGCAGCATGACCTGGGCGAGGGATCTGGCAAGGGTGATCCGAACGGCTGAACTTTATGCAGGACTCTGATCCGCTGAGGTACTCAGGGATGGCGGGTGGAGTTGCTACGGCCAAGTTGATCTGACGAGTGATTTTCTTCTGCACCCTCTTCGTGGGGCGCCCCTTCTGAATCATCAGTGCTCCCTTCGGCGGGGGATACCCGTTCCCGGCGTTGTTTTGTGCTGGTGCGACTGGTTGATGCGGACCTCCCACAGGTGGTGGTGGAGGGGCTCCGTGCGCTATTTCACCGGGCGCGGGTGCGTTTCCGAACGCAGGAATTGGGGCTTGCTGCCTCATCTGAACCATGCTTTCGCTGAGCTTCTGGAACTCGTGGCAGTCCTTGAGCATGTGGCTCGCCTTCTTTTTGCCATCCTGCTTGTCGATGTAGAAGTGGATGGTGCATGGACCCGAAAGTTTGTCGTATGCTGAGGGTCCGTTGTCGCGGTCGCGGCGCTGCCACGACTGTGCTGGGCGTCCACCATCGCGGAAGTTTCCTCCGCGGTATCCTCCGCTATTGCGGTTGGCGTCGTTGCGGCGGTCGGCGTAGCCGGCCGCGACCATGTCGGGTCCGTCGCGATCGTATTAGACGCGCGATCTTCTCTTGCTACGGCGCTCCCGTCATCGGTCGTAGTCGTCTTCTTCTTCTGAGTGTGCTCGGTGGACGGAGTCTTCGCCGTCAACCCACCTGTTAGCGATATCCATGAGGTGGTCGAGTATCTTGGGCTTGACGCGCCCGAGTTCCTCCTTGAAGTCCTGGCGCTTGACGCCGTCTTTGAAGGCGTCGATGGCCCTCTCTTCGGAGATGTGTGCTGCGGAGTTCTTGGTGTTGGACTAGCGTAGTATGTAGGAGTGAATGGATTCGCCCGTCCTTTGAGTGCAGGCTCGCAACTCTTCGATTGAGGCGGGCCTCTTACTGGTGCCTTTGAAGTTTCGGATGAAACTGTAAGCCAGCTCCTCCCAGCTTCGGATGGACCCTGAGAATAGGCTGCTAAGCCAGATCTGGGCAGCGCCTGTCAGCTGCAGCTGAAGGCATTGCATGGCGGTTTCTTTGTTACCGCCGTGCAGCTTGACGGATGACAGATGATCGCTGAGCCATGCCTTTGGGTCTTGTGTGCCGTCGAACTTCGGAGTATCCGAAGGAAGTTTGAAATTGCGCGGCATCTTTGTTCGTCGAACAGATCTGCTGAAGCATCGGGCCCCGCAAAGTTCTCCTTCGTCTTCGTCCATCTCGGATTCAGACGAGCATGCGCGCTTGGCTCGCGCTTTGTCTATTTTGCGCTGTGTGAGCGCGTCCCTGGCGTCGTAGTCGCGTTTATGATGACGCGAGCTCTTCTTCCTTCGAGGAAGGTCGTGTTCTTCTTCTTCTTTGGATGAAGGGGTGGGGATCCGGTCGTGCCTGGCTGGAGCTTTCTTCTTCGGCTCCGCATGAGCTTCTTGGTGGAGCGCAGCTCCGACAAGTCCGAGTCCGGTAAGTGCGGACTTATGCATAGCTCTTTTCGGGTCCCCCTCCGGAGGTGGGTGGGCCGCGAGATACGCAGTGGCTGCCATGATCGCAGCTTGCGGCGTTTTCGGGATGACGTTGCCGTCGGCGTCCATCTCCATGAACGATGTGTGGAGAGTTCGGGTCACCTCACGGCGCTCCTTGGGATCCATGTTCTCCACCCGAGAGCGGTGCTTGTTTCCTTGGTTGCCATTCGAGCTAGAGCCGGGGCCCATGGCGGAGAGCGCAGCTCGTCACGCGCTGGACTCAGAGGCTGCTTGCTTGCGTTTGTCAAGCGTTTCTTGCATCTTGACTTGCTTCTTGTGTTCCTCGATGAGGAGGAAGTGGTATGCCATCAGTAGTTCGCGTGAGGCGTCTGCAGGCAAGACTGTTGCCCGCCACGGCAGCGCGTGCTTGGGCCCATCCCTCCTTGTTGAGGCGGATGACGTGGCCATTGTCCTCCTCGTCGGGTGGGGGGACTGGCTTCTTCTGTTCGTGCCGTTTCTGTCCTACGGGTTGGAGTTCGAGTTGGGCGGCGGGTTGGGCGGTTGCTGCTCCACGTCGCTCTGGATGACTATGGCGCATTGGTAGCGCTCATAGATTGGTCCGCTGCTGCCGCAGCTTTCGGATCCGGAACCGTAGGTCCCTTCATCTGATGGTGGATCGCATAGATCGGAGTTGCAGCTGCTGCTGTTGTAGGACTCATCTGTTGATGACGATGTGCGTAGCACAGGGTGTGGAGCCCACGAAGCGGGCCTGATCGATGGTAGGGGCACCCGCTCAGGGAGGCGGAGGGTGCCAGTCTGACCCACCTGGAAGCAGAAACTCCCGAATAGGATCTCGAGTCCGTCGCCTACGGGCTCGAAGTCCTTCATGGTGGCCGGCGAGTGGGCAGTGAAGTCGAAAGCGCCGAAGAGGAGGTGGCTCTCCGTCGCCGCAGAGTTGTAGATCGTTCGGGTTGGGACCATCACGATCTCACAATCAGCGTCCCCAGTTCCCACAGATGGCGCCAATTGACGAGGTTTGATCTCATCAATGCCCATTGTTATGGACTTGGGTTTTGGAGAAGATGGGGATGCTGGAGATCGCGGAACGGTTAGCAAACAAGCAACACGGGGACACGAAGTTTACCCAGGTTCAGGCCCCCGGAGGGAAAACCCTACTCCTGCTTGTCTTCTCTTGATTACGGCGGAACCGAAGGTTACAGGGGTGCGCATATTCGATCTGGCGTGGAGGTGTCTGTGCGAATGTATGAGGTAGAGATCTAGGTCGTGTCCTCCTAGCCTTTATATAGACTCAGGCAGGTTCCGGGCATAGACCTAGTCGGTTACAAGTTTTAGGGTTTTACCCCTTTGAATTTCCTATCTACTCTAGTCTTGCTCTCCAAGGATCCGAAGGCGTCATGGGCCTTGGCCACCCGAAAATCTTCATGAACCGGCGTACGTCTGTCGTGGGCCTTCCTTGGGCTGGACCAGGTATGCTGAGATCATGTACCCGTAGGGTATAACCATGTCAGGTACTTCTCCATACGGCGCAACGTGTCGAGTTAGCTTCCTTCTTGTCGCACCGTCGATGTCAGCTTTTATTTCTTTTCATTCTTCTTGTTTTTTTTGTTTGGGCTTGGCTTGTATTGTTCTGTCCAGCATTGTTCGAAACGTTGTATCGGGTGGTTGCTATATTAATATAGCAGGGCATAAAACATGTTTCAAAGAAGGTCGTAGTGCGATATGGATGCCACAAGTTCTTTCTATTCATTCTGTCCGGAAAATAAGTGACTCGTATTTATCTAAATTTACATGTATCTAAATGTGTCTTAGTATGTAGATACATACAAATCTACACAAAATCAAAAGTTACTTGTTTATGGACGAAGAAGGTAGAAGTAATTGTTTCAGAGAGATGGAAGCGAGGGGTGTGAAGTGAGCCAAAAAAACACTTTAAGAGACAAGCTAACGTTTTAGGGTGGAATTTCCTCTTCTATATCTAGAAGCGTATTGTTCATAGGCAAATGAAAACTTAGTTAAATCCAATCACAAATTCACTTACTTCGACCATTCGTCCAGATGGATCAATCTCTCCATTTCTCTGTTTACACGATCTCAAATGCACATTTTCGTCATTCCTAGCCCCATGTCGCTCCTCTCCCTGGATCAACCACTCACCAACACCTCCACTGTAAGGCCAAGTACGGGTGCTTGCAGCCTGTGCTTCTGAAAAAAACCGGGTTTTTCTGCCATCTCAGACTCATCAGGTGCTTATAGAAAGCAATAAGTGTCTAGTTTAGCTTCAACTCCTCATCGGTGCTAAAGAGAAAAACCGCTCCTTTTTTCACATACGGGGCTAGACTAGTGCATGTACCCGTACTTTTTGTTTCTTCGTGTATAGAAAGAGTCCCACGACTGAAGCACTTCGACAGATCTACTAGCATTGGAGAATAGGACGCTTAAGAGGGTGTTTTGCATTTCTCTCTCCTTAAGTACCTGCGTTTAGGCACTCTGCAATGTACATGCTCTAAGTGTGTTGGCATAACCTTTGGTACTAATTATGCCCTAAGAAACTATACAAAAATAAAATTGCTAGATAATATCATAATTTGTAACCAAAGCAATGATTCAAAATGTATAGAATTGCATATAGAGCTTCTTTGGGTCCTAAGAAAATTATTATTTTTAAAGGATTTGAATTTTCCTATAAAGTCCATCTGATCATACATTGGGTCAACCAAATTTCCATGGAACACATGCATATGCCCTCCATTTTGGAGAAATCTTAGCATAATATTGACATAACACAAAAAAAATCATTTTATTCTTCTATTCAGAGGTCCAATGTACTTGTATTCTTTTTTTGCAGGGAAATACACTTGTATTCAATCTCTCTCTACCCTGTCCACTCAATCCTCTAAGTTTTATGTGTTTATTTCCTATGTGACATCAAAGACATTACTTTGATGAACCTCATTTGCCCATTTCCTTTCTCTCTCTTCGCTACAGTAGTTTGAGAGGCCTCTCGGTGCTTTCAGGCCAAACCGAGGTCCCTCTCAGCGGCGATGCCGTCGGAAGGCGACTGAGCGACGGCATCGGCGTCTGTAGTATAGGTTTTAGATGTAGGTTTGCCTTCGTGCAGTCTAGGAGTAGGTCATCGGAGCTCTTCGGCTTGCTCTGATGCGTCCTGGTCCTCTCTTCACTGGCGACGACACTCTGGTGGCAATGGCATGCGTCGCGGGGTGAGTTGTGCCCAGGGATCTCCGCCAATAAAGCTGAATCGTGGAGCTTTTCCCCGCTGATGGTTCTGCGCGCCTCAGTGGGGTCGTCAGAGGTCTCTTCTGCTGGTTTCCATGGTGGAAAGCAGAGGAGGCTTCTTGTTCGAGTTCCCTTAATAAGCGTGGCTATCGAAGAAACAAAGGTGCCCATGCTAAGATCTCTCTCCTAGTCGGCCATGGAGGCGAGGGAGGTGGATTTCAACGTGCTGCTCATCGATTTGGGTCGATGTTGGGGTTCGTGTGCTGCTATGGTGAGTTCTTCCACAGTGGCCTCCATGAGACCACTGATCCATGCCAGTAGACAACAGCTCATGGCGCCGATGTGGTGCCTTTTCAACCTCCAAGTGAGACTCTTCTCTAATGGCTCGACGACGGCGTGGTTCGCCGCCCCCTTCCCAAGTGGCTTGCTCCCCGGTGATGGAGGCGACGGCCGGCGTTCGAGTTCATCCTGCAGGATCGGTGGAGAGGTCCAAGGACCCGATGGCATTTTAGATTCAGTTCAAAGGTTGTAAATTTTAGGGGTCACAGTGTAATTTTCTTTTCCATGGGCCTCCTTGTAACTTGTACCTCCACCACTTTGGTTTAATGCAGGGCTTCTAGGTCCTTCGGGACTGCCCGTGTTAAAAAAAAGACATTACTTCGATGTGCACCGCCCAAAGGCACTTCTTATAAAATTATTGTGTATTGAAATTTTGTAGGAACTCATAGTATTTCTACGTTTTTAAAACATTGCAATGCAGAGAGTCCTAAATACCCGAAGATCGAGATTCTCAAAAATCGCAATTCAAAATTAAAATCTCGAAGACGCAGACATTGAAAACTTATTTTTTTTTTGGCCTTCTTTAAGAAAAATCTTGTGCAGACGATCTAGCTCACAAAGGCCAAAGCCGTCCTTTGTCTTCTCCCCTGGTGCTGCTCCTTCCAAACACAACTAGACGTGGGGTGCCGGCGGCGGCCGGCGAGGCGTCCCGTCCCGCTGCTCCAGTTCCGAGCGCGCTCCGCCATCCCGAGGTTGACTAAACAAATCAGCAGACACCCGCGCCTGCCTTGGGAATGAGATGGCGGCGGAGCACAGCGGCGGGGCGCGGCGGAGGTGGCTCGTTGACGTAGCCCGCTGGTGCCCCTCCCCTGCACAATTCCAAGCCGCGGCCGCCCTCCTTCCGCCGCACCACCACCCGGCCATCGCCAGGTACACTCGCCGACCAAATCAACTCCCGTTTCATCGTACCGATGCTTCCTTGCGCTCCTCGCCGTCGCCTTACCAATTTTGCCCCACTGGTTCCATATATTGCTACTACTAGATTGGATAAGAGAACAAGGTGTAAGTTCTAGGGTTGAGTTCGAATTAATCCCTAACTATGCCCTTCTGAGATTGATCTTACTGGGAGATCGACCCAACTCACTGGTGCAGGTTTGTCAGGGAGGAAGACAGGAAACGAGCGCTCCTCAGCCGGCTGCTCCAGTATTCCCTTGTGCACCATGTTCTTGGCATCCCATTCCACCAGATAGACATATGCCGCACAACTGAAGGGAAGCCGTATCTGGTACTGCAGCTTGTTCAATAAATTTAATTCGGGCATCACTACAACAATATTTTTACCCTTTACACTCAACTGCATCAAAAGATGAAATGAGCATTTGTTTTGCCAAGTGGCTTCTGCACTCTTCGATTAAGTTGTACCCTTGTTGTCTTGCAGGAGAATGGAACTCTGGCCTTCAGAAACTTCAATTTCAACACCTCGCATCAGGGTGACTACGTCGGGATAGCATCTGAGCTGCTTTGCCTTGTTGGCCTTGACATTGTGTGCATCTCTAAGCCTCAGGGAGAAACCACCGTGGATTTCCTTAAGAACTTTTCTCCGTACCTCACAGACCATGAGTGGAACTGCATTCATCGTCTTGGTGATTCTGTTGAGATGTTAACAGAGTTCTACAGGTAATTTGTTGAGAGCTGTCTAATAGACAATGATAAATGCAGGTTCAGCATTCAGAGAATCAAAGTTGTGATTGAACATCAGAACCTCTACATTAATTGATAATTCAGAGGACTATGATCTAGTTCTAGAATTACCAAGATGGCAAAACAAGACAAGAGTAGTAGATATGGCAGACCTGAAATATGATTTTTTGCTGAAAGCACCAAATAACAGTACTCCCATGTCGAAAAAGTTCTCATTACTGCACCTAAGTTTGTACATACCGCAGTTTTTAGGAACCCATTGAGGTGCATGCGGCTTGAGTCCTACTATGCATACATGTCCCACAAATAAATCTTTTTTAAATTTTTGTTAATTTACATCAGAAACGTTGAAAGGAAAATTTCCTTTTTCTTACTAAATGGAATAGTTTTAAGCTTCATGCCCTACCAAAGATGCAGTTCTGCTTTTGCTAGAAATGTATGCTAGCCTCTATGTTTATAGTTCAAATCATTTTCATGCTTTTAATGATGTGCATAGTAATTTACAATAAGTTGTCCGTCTTTTACTCTTTTGTAGGTACTGGTCTCTTAAAGAAGCATTTGTTAAAGCTGTAGGTGCTGGGGTTGGATTTGGGCTGCATCGCTTGGAATTCCACCATGTTCAGTGGAGTAACGTCTCTGTCTACATTGACGGAATAGAGTCTAGGAACTGGAGGTTCTGCCTTTTCAAGCTTGATGAAATGCATTTGGTATGTACGATATTTCATACCGTTTAATGTGCATGGAATCTAATTCAAAATCGATCTGGTGATATAAATTGGTTATATATGTTTTCTTCACAGAGCATACAGAATGGATATGCCCTTGTAGGTTACTTCTTGTGACAGGTTACTTTCTTACCACTATAAATGGAATTGCAGGCATCCATAGCGAAAGGGCATCCGGAGGATGCTGTAAACAGCTTCAAGAGAACATTGTCTAATGTGCTTGTTGAGGAGGAAGAATTTTATGCCGCACTAGAGATCCCAGAAGAAGCTTTCACTTTACATACAGTGGAACAACTTACACAATTATAAGATTAGCTGGCTAGTTTTCTTAAATTATGCAGTAGCATACAAGTGTAGGATTACATCAAGAGATGTAGCGCATCAAGCTTATTAATTTGCAGTATCATACTACTGCAAGACTGAATCAAGAGATGACATATGTACAGTAAGGTGTTAGGTAAGTGAATTGTCTCGGGAAAAAAAATCTAGAAATCAGGAAGATAAATTTATGTCTGTTAAATGTAAGTCAATGTTTAGTTCGAACAGAGCATGATTTATGCTCAGAGATTTTGCTAAATGTAAGCCAATTAAGGCCGTAAAACCTGGTTTCGGATGAGAGCTGCATATACTGTAGGCAGGGTATCTCATGTGAAATTTGAGAAAGGTGTCGTGTGGATTGACCCTTTCAGTCTGTGTGTATAAACATTGTGAGCAAGTGCAATGACAGTGGGTGAACTGTGAAAATAAGGTGAATAATATGCATCTTTCTGAGTAATATACAATCCTGGAAGATGTATCTCTGCATGAGGAATGATGAGAAAAAAATTCTTGGAGAAATTAGTAATCTCTTAAAAAAATCAATATTTACAGCTATCTTATTTGGAGTATCAAGAGGCCTCTCAAGGTTGAATTCTTATTGCTGGTTCCAGATGACAATACATTCTCAGAGCTGCGGCCCAATTCTTAAACAGGCGGGGAGGATTGGGATTATGTGTAGGTATTGAATGATGAGAACACATAATTTTTCAGTTGCCTTGTGATGAAATTCCATTCATGTGTTCATAGGGTAGATATAAAATGGCCTGGAACCTTAAGTACGCTTTAGTTGAAGAATCAAGATGATATCAGATGAGAAAGGTGGAATCAACTTCAATTTTGTGCATGAGGGTTGCCGGCCTCCAGAACCATATACTACTAGTAGTTTTTTATATATTGAAGTAAGTTTAAATCTATAAGATAATCTCCCCAAGTTCAACCACAGCATTTTATCGAAGCAATTTGAAGGTACTTCAATAATGTGCATTTATCTTCCAAATATTCATGAATATACAATATCCTACTCCCTTTTATCCATAATAAGTGTCGCTGATTTAGTTTAACGTTGGATTGGAGATCGTATCATTTTGTCTAAAAAATAGACCGCTTGTAATGCAGAAGAGAGCAAATGCTGGCAGCAAGTGAGCAAGCAAGCAAGCTAGTAGTAGTATATGCCTATATCCGCCTCTCCTTGCCGCCATTTCCTCCACACCTTCCGAACCCCAAATCCATTTTTTCCCTCTTCACAAGCCCTCCCAAACAAAGCGAAAAATGCTGCATGTTTGTCTCTCTTTTGGCCGGTCCTCCATGCATGCCTGTGTCTCCCTCGGAGAGCCATGGGCCAATGCTGCTCCAAGGGTGCCGGCCACGCCGGCGACGACAACAAGGATCCGCCGCCACCCGCAGCCCCAAAGGTGGACCCCGTTGCGTCGTCGTCGTCCGGAATCAACGTCCCCGCTGCGCTAGCGGCCTCCAATGCCAAGGCGGGCAGCAAACAGCCGGCCCCGGTGGGCGACGTGCTCGGGCGCGCCATGGAAGACGTGCGCGCCACCTACTCCATCGGCAAGGAGCTCGGGCGCGGCCAGTTCGGCGTGACACACCTGTGCACGCACCGCTCCACCGGCGAGAAGCTGGCGTGCAAGACGATCGCGAAGCGGAAGCTGTCGACCAGGGAGGACGTGGAGGACGTCCGGCGGGAGGTGCAGATCATGTACCACCTCTCTGGCCAGACCAACATCGTCGACCTCCGGGGCGCCTACGAGGACAAGCACAACGTGCACCTCGTCATGGAGCTCTGCGCTGGCGGCGAGCTCTTTGACCGGATCATCGCCAAGGGGCACTACACGGAGCGGGCCGCGGCGGCCCTCCTCCGCGCCATCGTCGGCATCGTCAACACCTGCCACTCCATGGGGGTGATGCACCGGGACCTCAAGCCAGAGAACTTCCTCCTGCTGAGCAAAGGGGAGGACGCGCCCCTCAAGGCCACCGACTTCGGCCTCTCCGTCTTCTTCAAGGAAGGCGAGGTGTTCCGGGACATCGTCGGCAGCGCCTACTACATCGCGCCCGAGGTGCTCAAGCGGCGGTATGGCCCGGAGGCTGACATTTGGAGCATCGGCGTCATGCTCTACATCTTCCTCGCCGGTGTCCCGCCATTCTGGGCGGAGAACGAGAACGCCATCTTCACCGCCGTCCTGCGTGGACAGGTCGACTTCAACGGCGACCCGTGGCCAAACGTCTCCGCAGGTGCCAAGGATCTTGTCAAGAAGATGCTAAACATCAACCCCAAGGAGAGGCTCACAGCCTTCCAAGTCCTCAGTAAGCACTCCCCCCACCCAAATCTGATTCATGTCATATGCTTCTTGTGAAGAAGAAGAAGATGGCCTGAAAGTTCTGTGGATTTGAGCTGCCAGATCACCCATGGATCAAAGAAGACGGAGATGCACCCGATACGCCGCTCGACAACGTCGTCCTCAACAGACTGAAGCAATTCAGGGCCATGAACCAGTTCAAGAAAGCTGCACTGAGGGTACGGAGTATATAATTATTATTTTTCCTCCTCATATCTAGACTAGATAGCAGTTCATCAGGTAAGTTAATCTTCTTCACCTTGTATTGTACCGTCAGGTTATAGCTGGGTGTTTATCGGAAGAGGAGATCAGGGGGCTCAAGGAGATGTTCAAGAACATCGACAAAGACAACAGCGGCACAATCACGCTCGAAGAGCTCAAGAACGGGCTAGCAAAGCAGGGCACAAAGATGTCAGACAATGAAATTGAGCAACTGATGGAAGCAGTGAGTCTTCATTCTTTAGAGTGCAAATCAAGCACACAGTTCCATTTTACTGGCTGATCTTCATAAAATTCACTTACACTTCAAAAATCTACTCCAGGCTGATGCAGATGGCAATGGATTGATCGACTACGAGGAGTTCGTTACCGCGACGGTTCACATGAACAAGATGGATAGAGAGGAGCACCTCTACACAGCATTCCAGTACTTCGACAAGGACAACAGTGGGTAAGTTGAGCACTAGGATCAACGGACCAGTTGCCTGGATTCTGCAGATAAGATACTCTACTATCGCTTGTGTTTTATCTTGCAGATACATAACCAAAGATGAACTCGAGCAAGCCTTGAAGGAGAAGGGACTGTACGATGCCAAAGAGATCAAGGATGTCATCTCCGATGCTGACACTGACAATGTAAGGAACAGCAAGCAGATGTTGAATATACATTACCAATATGCAACCCGATGCACAAAACTTAAATCGTACAAAAACAGGACGTGATTAATCAAATTGATAGCCGGTTTACTCAGTTGATGATGATTGATTTAATTTCTTGCACATGTAGGATGGGAGGATAGATTATTCAGAATTTGTTGCGATGATGAAGAAAGGATCAGGCAGCACCGAGCCAACAAACCCGAAGAAGAGGAGAGATCTAGTTATAGAGTGAAAGAGAGAGTGTAGATCAAGCAAGCAGATGTGTGCACAATGGAATCCTCTTTACAGATGCTTCTCAGCTTGAGCTCAGATTGATGGATAGATGTGTTCAATCCAGTTAATGGATGCTGGGGAGTATCATTTGAGTTGGAATCCAAACACATACCCATGAATTTGGGAAGAAAGATGGGTTTGTCTACAGCCTGTGCATTTTTATCATCTTGCACACTTACTTCAGATGGCGGTGCACGAGCCCATGAGGATACAAGCCTATGCTGATGTGGTTGAAGCAGATGAACCAGAGAGGGAACACAAGATGAATGAACTCATGAAGGTAGGATTGGTCTTCCCAACAATTTCAAGACTGCATATAAGTATATAGCGAGGCCAGATGATTCGACTTACTGATGTAACAACAGGTCGGAACCAAATAGATGATTCCGTTTACTTACATACAACCAGATGAATATGACAAGTTGCAAAATATTCATACTAGTGTAGTTTTGAGAAATAATTTCACTGCATCTGGTGTTCCACGGTGGTTTGTCATTACAAGGAACTGACAAGTTTTGATTGAGCATCACGCAACAATATCTAATGACCCACCAACACTACAAAGCTTTGCAGCGAATTTTCTCCATCCCACATAAATGAACAATCCATGGTGTGATATAAAGTAATAATGTAAGCAGATACCTGCAAAAATCAAAAGAATATGCAGTGTCAATTGAAAGCAAGATTGCGACTCACTGGACTACTTGTTATAAGATTCATTAGTAAATCCTCCCGATCTCCCTCCACCTTGTGGTATGTAAAAAATTGAGCGCTTTTGATAAAAAAGGACATCTATATTCGAAGAAAAAAACTCCAGATCACCATAGTCTAGCTATTTCACCAGAGAGCACTCTAAAAAAATGCCATAGTATGAGCATGGAGAAATGCCTGAATAGGGATAAGACGTTCTTTCTTTGAAAGTCAGGAAGAATGTACTTACCTAGTAAAGTTTATTTTGCAGTTTCTAGAGAACCCTTGACTTGCAGCGCTTCACGTTCCCTTGCACGGCGTTCTCTCTGTGAATTGGGACAAGGTTAGACAACACACAAACAATCATTTTAAAACTTTATGCAATATATCAAGATCCTAGTACTTATTGCGAATTTTAAAACTGTGTGCAATATATCATGAAACACATGGAGATGCAGTTCCCCAAACAAAACGAATTGCCACAATGCGCAAGGACTCGTCAGGTATAAACCACATAGGGCCAACCGCCCATCCTAGGCCTATTAATCTGAACCGGGAAAGAAGAAAGTAGTAGCAACTTATATATGTCCCCTGGCGCAGGCATTTCCACAAACAACTGATGTGCTCATGTGCAAGAGCAAATCTAAAACGAAAATTCAGCCAAACAAACACTAGTTCTAGCCAGGAATTGCACGGGAAGTAATTTCCGCAGTGGACATGTCCCGACCAACGACGACCAGAGGCATTTCCGCAAACAGCCGGCGAGCGCGCTGGAATCAGCAACAATCGGCAAGCGCAATAACTATTCAATACTGCGGCCATTTGGGAATTAAGTTACCCGGGCAGCAAGAACTAGGGAAGGTGGGAGGATTATACGTTGCATCTGTGAATTTTGATCGGAGGAACGAGCGAGGGAATAGCGGGAGAAGAGGAGGGGGTGGGGTGTGTGTGGTTGGTTACCCTGCGGTCCCAGTAAGGGTGGAAGCAGACGAAGTCGTAGACGGGCGTGATGGTGCTGAGGAGGACGACGTTTACGCCCATGAACACCAGCAACCCCGTCATCGGCCGCGCGCGGTGCGGCATCTCTCCTGATTCTCCTCTGCCGCCGGTGAGCGCTCGCGCCTCTACCAGCACGATGCGATGCGAGGAGAGGGGAAGAGAGACGAGGCGCGCTTACAGGTGGGGCCGAGTATGATAAAACATAACCTAACCATCCGATCATTGACAAATCAAGCCTGTTCAGATTTCGAAATGATGATTTATTTCACCATAATTATACTTGAAGAACCTGTCATGTGAAACAGTTGTATTGAAAACAGATTATAATTGTCGTGGTATTGCCCATGATTATATCATGGAGGGGGTCCTCACATTGCGTGTTTAGAGACGTGGGGAAGGCGACGGTTGACGGGTACGAGGTAACACAGCTTACCGAGGTTTAGATCTTACAACGGTGACGGAATCATACTCCTGCTATAAACCACTATAAGGCAATACGCCGAGTTACAGGGATTGGTTCGCTGTGCGAGGTGACTAGAGAGTCTAAGTTATCGTGCCCTAAAGGCTTCCATAGGCCCGACTTATATAGTCGCCAGGTCCTAGGGTTACAGAGAAAAGTCATAGCCGGACAGGTTACAGAGTCCTATACTGCTAACAACTGGTCTAGCGTGTCTTGCACTCTAAGGCTCCGAGTACATCGGTGACTCCTCCGTAGCCTTCATTTATCCGGCATGGGCCTCCCTTCTGGATCCATCTAACTGGGCCGCCCAGCAGGCCATAGACCATGCTACCAACTGTGGGCCACCCGGGTTATCCGCATAGGAGACATGCTATGAGGATACCCATATAGCATATTCCAAACAGTAGTCCCCGGAGAACTCCAAGATCTTGCGCTGTCTTGCCTCTTCAGGTTGAATGCTTCGTCTAGATGGATGTCGGCAAATCGTCAAACAATATCTTGTAGTCCTCCCAAGAATCCTGCAAGGTTTTTCTCCGTCTTCAACTGGTAAGTCAGAGAATTGCTGAATCTTCTATTGTACTCTTCTGTAGCCGGACTGGATCCGTCTATGCCGGAATCTTACGATGTGATGGTTCACATGCTAGTGACAGCTAGGGTGACGTAGACATAGGTCAGGGACGCCTCGTAACTCTCACATGCAGAGAACGCAATCATGTTCGTTTTTCCCGCATGAGCGATACGAACCGTTGGCGGCGACGGTTGGGAACGTGGCGAAATTTTCACGCACGCGCTCGCACACGTCGTCCACGCGCCGACCATTCGATCGTCTTGCACGAATCTTGACGCCAGGGGTTATAAATTGTAACTGCGGTGAATTTTTACTTTTCACCTCATTCTCCTCATGCGTCGTCTTCTTCCTCCAGCGAACACCTCCTCGAGCTCTCCGCGCGTTTCTCGAAAAACCCTAGCCCTTCAATCCTTCCAGCCACCACCTCAACCCTTCCAATGGCAAGCAGCAGCTCTGCTCCCTCCATGGCGGCGTCAGGCGATGCCGCGGCGAAGCCGACGATCACCGTCCAAGTTCCCCCAGAGGGCCTGGTGATCCCCAAGTCTATGGTGGTCGAATCCACCGGCGGCGACCACAATCCAGCAGCGCTGGAGTTGCTGGAAGAGGAGAGCGATTCCCACAAAGGGGATTGGCGCGGCTCGGACATCACAGACTGTGACATCAAGGAACTGCTCGTCGAGGGCTACCTCCCTGCGACGGAGGGGCTCGTCTGGCGGGCGGCGCCGGGCGGCGAGGTCACCATTCTCCCCAAGCTGGAGAGAAGGTGTACCTCAAAGCCCAATTGGTACGCGGCGTTTCCTTGCCCATCTCCAAGTTCTTCCTAGCTGTCCTTAGCCATTACCGAGTACAGACTCACAACCCTCTCCCCCAATAGCATCCTCGCTCTTAGCAACTACGCGGCGCTCTATGAGGGTTACTTAGGGATTAGGCCTAGGCTAGATCCCCTTTATTTATTTCTTCACCGTCAAGAGGGAAGCCGGAGCCGGCAAGGACGAGCTCAGGAACTGTGGCACAATTAGCTTTAAGATCCGACCTAGCCGGCGGTTCCCCGACATCGTCGGCCATGAGTCCTGCAAGAACTGGCAACAGACGTACTTCTATGGCCCAGATATCCCTCTAGCTGGCCAAGAAGAAAAGTATCCGGACTTCGTCGATGGAGCCGCTACCGAAGCCCCGACATGGAGGTCCCAGGCCACCCTTCCCTCCGACAACGAAGCCTCCCACGCCATTAGGCGGATAGAGTGGTTCGTAGACACGGGTCTGACCGGGTTGGACCTAGCCATGTATTGGTTCGTCAGGCGGATCCAGCCTCTGCAGCACCACTCCAAGCTGATGCACGAGTACTCTAAGGAGAGGAAGGATAGCCTCCGCATCTCCGAGGACAACTTCTCGAGTGACTCCGTCAAGATCCTCCTCAAGGACATCGTCAAGGTGAAGGATAGGAAGCGTGGCTTCGCCATCACCTACGACATGTTTGAGGAGGGCAAGTGCCCAGAGGTACCTGTTTATTTTCCGTATATGACATATACTCCAGTTCTTCCGTCAAACCATTACCATCTCATCTAACACTTTTTGGGATTTCACTTAACAGCTCAGCGGTCTAGATGAGGATAGCATGGCTATTCAAATCTATGACCCAAAGATGAAGGAAATCACCGTCGTGTCCAACGACAATGTCCCGCTAGTGCGAAAGTGGAAGAGATCCACCTCTGACACTGCCGACGGAGGCAAGAAGAAGAAGACGGAGATTGGAGTCTCCAAGAATTCCATTGCCGCCCTAGAGGCGGAGAAAAGAAAGGTTATCGGGATCCCTTTTTCCAAAGCACCCCCTATTGTGTAAGCCTCTTTCTCTCTGACATTTGTCCATTGCTCGTCTTATTCCTGTACTTATAATTTTTGCACGTTTCAGGAAGAAGGCCACTACTAGTTTGAAGAAGACCTCCAAAACTTTGGGGGCTTCTAGAAATATTAAAGATATGTTGCATCATGACGTGTCTCCACACGCATCTCCCGCCATCGCCCCTGTCACTCCCAGCATCCAGCCTACACCTGCTCCGACAAGCTCACAAGCCAAAGATGCATCTGGTCCTTCCGCCATGGAAGTGGACTCAACTACCTCCGCGGAGATCGTCGTTGTCAGCGAACAGGCGACGCAAGAAAGTACTGCAACCCCAAATGGTTGAAGCTCCGGCTAAGGATGCCACCGATAGCGGTAAGGCGATGGTGGTGGGTGGAACGTCTGCTTAAGGCGGCGCCTCTGCACCCAGGACAACCGTAGAATTCCTGAAGATAGTCTACCCGACACTTACGCCGAGTAGCTCCGCTTTGGTTCCTAGTGCGGTGCTGACATCTCCAACTTGCGGTCTTGAGGAGCTTCTCTGACAAGCAGATATCTTGCGAGGAAATAGCCTTTCATTCGGCAAGTTGCTTGCTGAGAGCGCTACCAACCTCAAGATCATCGCACTTGTAAGTTTTATTTGCCTTTTGCATTTCATATGAGTATCCCATTGTAGACCCCGAGGATTTAGACGAAAAACCATAGGTCTTTGCATCTGAATGCTCTAAGAGTGACTAAGCTAGAAAGCTTCTCACTGTATCCCCCAAGTATTTAGTTTGAATGAATTATTCCGACTAGATACTTTCAGAGTAGCATACGCAGTGTTTGTAAATTTCAATACTGTAGCCCCCAAGACTCTAGTTGTAACTGAATTAGTTCTGAATAGATACTTAAAGAAAGACTAAGCATATGACTGAGTTTAAAAAACTTTATACTGTAGCCCCCAAGTGTCTAGTTGAAAACTGAATCAGTTCCGACTAGATGCTTAAAGAAAGACCAAGCATATTGCCAAGTTAAAAAACTCGCACTGTAGCCCCCAAGCCTCTAGGTGGATATTATTTGGCTAGATGCTCCAAGTAGACTAAACAGATTTAAATATTCTTTCCATAGAATGAGAATGCTCGGATAGGCATGGCCAACGAGAAGTTCCAGAATATGCGTGCGGATTTGGAAGCTGAAAAGGGTAAAACTGCCTTCTTGAAGGAACAAATCATCAAGAGCAAGAGTCTGTTTTTCCTTTCGTTTTCGTACTCTGATTTGGTCTTGTGCCAACATTCTCCGAGTACTCAACATGTACTGTCTTTTCTCCGTCTTGCAGAAGCCATTGACAAGGCAAAGGACATTGTGGAGAAATCCAAGCATATTCAGTCGCTGGACAGCGAAAACAAGATCCTTAAGCAGGAAAGGCAGGATATGCTTAAGATGCATAAAGACTCCATGAAGGTCCTGCAGGAATCTGCTAACACGGAGATGAATCGCTTGAAGGAGGAGATCGCGATGTTGAAAGAGCAGAAGAAAGCTGCCGATGAACAAAATCAGCACAATCTTGAAGCATACAAGATCCTCCAACAAGAACGGGACTCCATGGCGGAAACCCTCCAGCAGGCTAAGATTAGCATCTTCAGTAAGTGATTCTCCGTCTTGTACTTCTATAATCTAGATACTTTGAAATTTTTGTGTTATTGAACTCATGCGTTCCCTTGTCAGAATTTTGCAGCTCCTGTTGGTTTGACCCAGTCGCCTCCTCCGCCAAAAGAATGCATGGTCCTTGCCGGAAACTTTATCAACACCGCCATCAAGCAGGCCAAGGAGATAGCCAAGCACCTCCAAATCAACATCAAAGCGGTGGATTCCGTGATGAAGTTCTCAGAGATCTTGCACCAAGCCCCCGAGCGTATTGTAAGCTGGAAAGCTTCATGTACCCGGGCTGGCGCGAGGATGGCGTTGTCAATGGTCAAGGCGCATTATGAAAACGTTGACATCGACACGGTGACCTCCGGTATCCCCGGCGTAGACGACGATGGCCAGAAAATAGATCATAAAGCTATCTTAGCGTCGCTCGCAGGTTTTGATACTAGAGTCGCTGAGTTGGTCGACCCTAACATCTTCGTGCCCATGGAGATTATTGACAGCGACAACCAAAGCTCCTCCGAGTCCCTCAAAACTGTCGACTTCAAGGAGGATGGCTCTCCTACTGCTGATGATGCTGCGTCCAAGTCACCTGCACCAGAGGTATGAAAAAAATAATATGAAATATTTGTTTCCTCTGGAATTTGTATGCGGAAAAAACTACATGTTAACTTAAGGCGGAAAAACAATCGTTGTTATTTCCTGCTACTCAAGAACTGGTTCCAACATGTACATATTTTTAAGCAAGTGCTGGCGTATCCGTTCCTTTGGTTTTTATGCTTGACCTTTCATGAGTCGGAAGACTCGTTGTCGGAACTATGCGCTCAAGCAATGATGCCCAATGGCACCGTCAATAACCTAAGCACAAAATCGCCGACAACAAGTGTCAAAAGTCACTACTCCAGAATGCACATAGAAACCACAAAGAACATGTAGACCAGAAAACTTAAGCTAACGCCTGTAGGCGGAATTTTCACAAGTGCAATCGCAAAGCTTGTGCATAAAGGTTTTGTACGATCCAAAAATAAACACTAAAGGAGGTAAAAGACTTAGAAATATAAATAAACCAGAGAGCTTTATTTCATTGATCATATAAGAGGTACACAATAGATAAAAAATGCTAAGTGTAGAAAGGACATAGTTGTGCTATGTTCCATGGCCGATCAAGCTCCAGGTAGTCATCATCCGGGTCACGTCGCTTACGCTTATGATCCTTGTTGGGTCTATCTTTCAGTACACAATTGTCAACGAGGTAGTAAGACCCATTGAGTAGTGCCTTGCTTATGATGAACGGTCCTTCCCATGGAGGGGATAATTTGTGTGACTTCTTTTGCTTAAGTCGGAGCACCAGGTCTCCCTCTTTAAACGAGCGATGCCGAACGCGATGACTATGGTAGCTGTGTAGCTTCTGCTGGTAGATGGCGGATCTTTGGCATGCCAATACATGCTCCTCCTCAAGAAGGTCCACATCTAGGCGTCTGGATTCTTCAGCATCATCTTCGTCGTAGGCAGCAACTCTTGGTGCATCATGGAGGATGTCGGAAGGCAAGATGGCTTCTGCTCCATATACCATGAAGTAAGGGGTGTAGTCGGTGGATATATTGGGTGTAGTTCGTAAACTCCATAGCACAGATGGTAATTCCTCTGCCCAGGCTCCAGCTGCTCTATGAAACGGTGCTTCTAGACATGGCTTAATTCCCTGCATAATTAATCCATTGGCTCGCTCAACCTGACCATTGGACTATGGGTGCGCCACAGATGCAAGGTCAAGTCGGATGCCCTTCTCCCAACAATAAGCTTCCACTTCTCCGAGTGACAAGTTGCTGCCGTTGTCGGTGATAATGCTATGTGGGAGACCAAATCTCACCACTAGATCCCGGACAAACCTAAGGGCAGTTGCCCCATCGAGTTTTCTAATGGTTTTAGCTTCAATCCATTTGGTGAATTTATGAACTGCTGCTAGCAGATGCGTAAACCCACATGGTGCCGTCTGCAACGGACCAACCATGTCCAGCCCCCAGACTGCAAACGGCCAAGTTATTGGTATTGGTCGCAATTCTTCAGCTAGAACATGTGGTTATCGAGCATAATACTGGCATCCCATGCATGTCTCAACCAGCTTGTCGGCGTTCGCCTTCGCGGTCAGCCAGTAGAATCCTTGCCAGAAAACTTTGGAAACCAACTATCAGGGAGTGACATGATGCCCGCAATCTCCAAGATGGATTTCACGGAGGATTTCAATATCTTCTTGCTGGGAAACACACTTAAGGTATACACCAGTGGTGCTTATTTTGTAGAGATGTCCATTGATTATGGTATAGCCCTTTGCTCAACATACTATTTGCCGTCTTTCGACTTCATCATCGGGCAAAGTTCCGTGTTCGAGATATTCCATGAACGGTTTTGTCCAAGCCGGAGGGACCTTTGTCACCATGTGAATGAAAGAGTCAACTATTTCCGGGTTGTCCACATCCACCCCCTTCACGGATGGTGTCCGTAGATGCTCCAAGAAAATGCCAGGCGGAATTTGTTTGCGTCCTGATCCAAGCTTAGACAACATATCAGCCGCCTCATTTTGCTCCGTAGGTACATACTTGACCTCGTAGCTGAAGAAGCTCTTGGCTATCTCGTCCACTTCGTCACGATATGCCGCCATCATAGGGTTCTGTACGTTCCAGGTGCCAGCCACCTGCTGGGCAACCAAGTTAGAATCTCCACAACGAACTATGCGCTTGATGTCAATATCCTTGGCTACGCGTAGTCCATGAATGAGTGCTTCATACTCTGCCATGTTGTTTGTAGCCTCGAAGTGGATCTACATAACGTAGTGTAGCTTTTCCCCGGTTGGTGACTATAATAGTACACCAACCCCCGAGCCATTGAGTAGCTTTGATCCGTCAAAGTGCATCACCTAGTATTCTGGCTCCGGCATTGGGGTAGCATATGGCATCTCCGTCCAATCTGCGATAAAATCCGCCAAGGCTTGTGACTTGATAGCGTCGGGTCTCTTGCAGGTGATCTCGAAGGCGGCAAGTTCAATGACCCACTTCACGACCCTTCATGTAGCGTTGTTGTTGTTAATGATGTCGGACAGTGGAGCTTTGCTCACAACTGTGATAGGGTTCTCTTGGAAGTAGTGCCTCAGCTTCCGAGAAGCAAGGAATACTCCATAAGCTATCTTTTAGTATGCGGGTAACGCTGCTTGGACTCCGTCAAGACCTTGATTATATAGTAAACTGGTCGTTGAACTCCGTACTCATAGCCTGGTTCTTTCCGCTCTACCACGATGACGATGCTGATTACCCGGTTGGTTGCCGCCATGTAGATTAACATGGGTTCCCCAGGCTCGGGTGCTGCAAGGATAGACACTGAGGAAAGTATCTCCTTGAGCTGCTTCAATGCTGCATCTGCCTCGTCCATCCACGTGAATTTGTCCGCCTTCTTCAGCAACTTGTACAGCAGCAGAGCCTTCTCTCCAAGTCGGCTAATAAACCGACTAACTGCTGCAACGCAACCCGTTAGCCGTTGTATGTCCTTTAGGCATGTCGGACGGTTTATGTTTAAGATGGCCTTGATTTTCTCCGGGTTGACCTCTATTCCACGCTGGGAAATGATGAAGCCCAACAATTTGCCGGCTGGAACCCCGAAGACGCACTTCTTAGGGTTAAGCATCATGTTGTATTTCTGGAGATTATCAAAGGTTTCTTTTAAGTCAGAGGTTAAGTCATTTGAATTTTTAGACATCACCGCTATATCGTTAGCATAGGCGTGAACGTTTCGACCAATTTGATTGTGTAGGCAACGCTGCATTGTCCGCTGGTACGTAGCACCTGCGTTTTTCAGCCCAAAGGGCATCGTGACATAGCAAAACGTGCAGTGGGGTGTAGTGAACGAAGTGGCCAATTAGTCCGACTTCCTCATTTTAATCCGGTGGTATCTTGAATATGCATCCAGAAAACACCAAAGCTCCAAGAAAGCCGTCGAGTCAATGACTTGGTCAATGCGAGGCAAAGCTAACAGACCTTTGGGACACGCTTTGTTCAAGCCAGTGTAATCAACGCACATTCTTATTTCCTTGGTTCCCTTTTTGGGGACAAGTACAGGATTGGCCACCCATCGGGTGTGAAGGACTTCTCGGATAAAACTAGCCTTAAGTAACCTAGCTATCTCTTTGCCTATGGCGTGTCTCTTCTCGTCTCCGAAGCGTCGTAGAGGTTGTTTCACTAGTTTACATTTTGGATCAATATTCAAGCTGTGCTCGGCAAGTTCCCTAGGTACACCTTTCATGTTGGCAGGTTGCCAGGCAAAGATGTCCCTATTCTCACAGAGGAACTCGATGAGCGTGCTTTCCTATTTAGGGTCCAGGTTCGTCCCAATGGAGGTGGTCTTGGAGGCATCGCCTACCACAAGTTCCACCGACTTGGTCTCGATGGCGGCCTTGAATGCTGGGCGGAGTCAGAAATCTGTTTCTTTGATGCGGGCATCTCCGAGGCATCGACCTTGCTCTGGATCTCCTTGAATTCTTCGCTGTAGAGGACAACTTCCACAAAGGATGCTTCTCCAATCTCATAGTCTCTTGCCTTGGTAAAGCTTCCGGATACGATGATGACACCGTTTGGTCCGGGTATCTTGAACTTGTTGTACACGAAGCATGGCTTGGACATAAAGGTGTGGAAGATGTCGCGGACGAATATGATGTGGCACACGCTCTTGAAGGGGACCACCTCAAAGGTCATGCGTTCTTGGCGGTAATTATTGACATCTTCAAAAGTGACCTGAAGTGTGATGCACCCAAGGGACCGAGCCTCCCGACCAGGAACTATGCCATGGAAGATGGTGCTAGTCCGCCTTAGGTTTGCCTCCGTCAAATTCGTCGTGTGCAATGTATCTAAGTACATGATGTTGATGTTGCTTCCACTATCCACCATAAATTTGGTGAACTCATTGCCGTCAATCAAGGGGTTGATGATCATGGCGTATTGGTTCTCCATAGGGATGAGGTCTGGGTGATCCTTCCTGTCCCAAGTAATTGGAATCTCCGACCAGCGTAGGTATTGGGGAACTGGAGGGTAGAGTGGCCATCAGTATCCTCATGGAGGTCTTCTGTTGTCGGACGGTGCGGGTGCTAAGGAAAGTGTGGAAAACTGTTGCCTTCTTCTCGAAGTTTTTTTTGCATTTGCCGTCGCTCTTGCGGCGTGCTTGGGGTCAACATCCTCGTCCATGTCACTTGAATCCTTGGACTCCTCCTCCTTCTTCCCCTTGCCCTTGCCTCGCGGTCTATTCTTCCGACTTCGCTTGTAGCCGGTGTTGGAATTATGCCCTAGAGGCAATAATAAGATGTTATTATTATAATTCTTGTTCATGATAAGGTTTATATTCCATGCTAGAATTGTATTAAGCGGAAACTTTGATACTTGTGTGGTTTATGAACAACACCGTGTCCCTAGTACGCCTCTATGTACTAGCTCATTGATTAATGATGGTTAAGGTTTCCTAACCATAGACATGAGTTGTCGATTAATAATGAGATCACGTCATTAGGAGAATGATATGATGGACAGACCCAAATTAAGCAGAGCAATTAGATCGTGTCATCGTGTTCATCTTTGCGAAGCTTTTTACTATGTCAAGTATTGTATTTCTTAGACCATGAGATAATACAACTCCCTGGTATCGGAAGAAAGCTTTGAGGTCATCAAACGTCATCCTATGTGAGGGTGATCATAAAGGTGTCTCTCAGGTGATCGGAAAGTACTTGTTGGGTTGTATGTATCGAGATGGAATTTGTCCCTCCCGAGTCGAAGAGATATACTTCGGGCCCACTCGGTAATCGATATCAACACCGCTTGCAAGCACGTGGTTAAGGAGTTAATCACAGTGATATCGGATTACGGAA
Organism: Avena sativa; assembly: GCA_916181665.1. Taxonomy (NCBI): domain Eukaryota; kingdom Viridiplantae; phylum Streptophyta; class Magnoliopsida; order Poales; family Poaceae; genus Avena; species Avena sativa. Next base: position 230,746,408 of record OV702296.1, read on the forward strand.
CGAGTAAGGACTTGCTGTGAACGAGATTGAACTAGGTATGCCGATACCAACGATCGAATCTCGGGCAAGTAAAATATCGCGTGACGAAGGGAATACATATATGGGATTAATTGAATCCTGGCATCGTGGTTCATCCGATATGATCATCGATGAATATGTGGGAGTCAATATGGGTTTCCAGACCCCACTATTGATTATTGATAGAAGATCATGTCTGTATATTCTCGAACCCGTAGGGTCACACACTTAACGTGCATCGACGCTAGGATAGAATGGACAATTGGTTTATGAGTTTTTGTTCGGAGTCTCGGATGAGATCCAGGACATCATGAGAGGTTCCGGAATAGTCCGTAGAATAAGATTCATATAAAGGAAAGCAGTTTTTGGATTTCGGAATCGTTTCGGAGTATTCAGTATTGTACCAGAAGGTTCTAGAAGGTTCCGGAGTGGGACCAACGTGGGCCCACTTGTCGGGGGCTTGCGTGGGCCTAAGGGGAAGTGTCATGTCCGCATTGAGCCAGGGGCACAAGGACCCAAAGGCCCAGCCGGCCAGCCTAGGGGAAACCCTAGGGGAGATCTTCTAGAAGGAGGGGAAACTTGCCCCCCACTCCAACCCTTGGGGCCGCCGCCCTAGGGCTTGGAGGAGGGGCCAAGGGGGACGGCCAGCCCCCTATATAAAGAGGGCAGGGCGCACCCTCCCCCTCTAACTCCTCCAACCCTTGCCGCCGTCCTGCTGCCCTCCACCTCTCTCCCTCCCGACTGTGCGTAGGCGAAGCCCTGCCGCAGAAACTCTCCACCATAGCACCACGTCGTCGTGCTGCAGATCCAATCCATCTCTCCACCCCACTTGCTGGACCAAGGAAGGAGTAGATGTCGTGGAACCGTACGTGTGCATCTCTCGGAGGCGCCGTCACTTGCGGTGTTGGATCGGATCGGATCGCGAGGAAGAGAAGGCTAGTTCGACTACATCACCCACGTTCTGTTGAACATTTCCGCTGTGCGATTTCTTCAAGTGTATGAAGATCTCATCAATCTCGCTTGTTGATTACATCTCCTAGATTAGATCTTGGCTTTCTTGTTCGCATTCGTAGAATTTTTTTGATTTACTATGCTGCGAAACCCTTCAGTGGTATCAGAGCTAGACCTATGCGTAGATGTGTTTCACGAGTAGAACGCAACATGCTTGTTGCGGGCGTTGATGCTTTCTATTGCAAGCCTATTATTGTGTATTTCTTATGGCGTGGCATAGTGATATCGAAGCGGTCCAGGCCAACTTTACGCGACCTCGTTCGCGAGACCGGCTCCGCACTTGACGTGTGGCTTGTTCCACACATGCGGCTAGTGGATGCCAGTTTCTCTCACTATAGTAGTCATGGGATTTACACCGGATGTTAGCAACCATAATATCACCATTGTGGCTTTCCGTAGGTAAGAATCGTTCTTAGCTTGTTACTCCCATAACTTGTAGAGGCGTCTAACTTGTTTTTGCAGGGAGTGTTTTGTGATATGGTATGGCCCAAGATATGATGTATGCAATGATCATGTTTTGTAATAGTTCACGACTTGCATGTCGATGAGTTCACAACCGGCAGGAGCCATATGATTGTCTTTATAATTGTGTATGACATGTCTGTCACTTCTTATACACCATGTAATAGCTTTACTTTATCGCTAAGTAGTTAGCAATAGTTGTAGTTGCTATTCGTGGTGGAGGCAATCATGATGGAGTGATGGAGGTCATGATGGCGCGCACAATATGGAGATCATTGCGCGGAGATTGGCTATACCATGTCACATAAAATTATATGCATGTGATGTTTATCCTTTTATGTGTCTTATTATGCTTAGATCGCGACGATAGCATTATAAGATGATTCCTCACTTAAAGATCAAGATAAAATTATGTTCTCCCCATGTATGCACCGTTGCGAAAGTTCATCGTGTTCAAGCACCTCGTGATGATCGGATGCTATAGACTCTACGTTCACATACAACGGGTGCAAGCCAGTTTTGCACACGCAGAAATACTTGGGTTTGAATTGACGAGCCTAGCATGTACAGACATGGCCACTGAACACACGAACCGAAAGGTTAAACATGAGTCATATGAATGATATGATCGACACTTTGTTGTCCACCATTGAAACCAAATCTCTTCTCGTGAAGATCGGATTAGATGTGGTGAATTTGGATCATGTTCACTAAACAACTTGAGGGATGTTGAATTTAGTGGGAGTTCATCTAGTAATTTGATTAAGTTGAACTAGTTATCATGAACATAGTCTAAATTGTACTTGCAAATTTTGTAGATCAAATGGCTAAGTCCAACTTCAACTTCAACGTTTTTGCTGAGAAAGAAAAGCTTAAGAACAATGGATCTAACTTCACCAACTGGTTCTGCAATCTGAGAATCATTCTCGCTGGCGAACAAAAGTACTATGTCCTTGAGAAAGCGCTAGGTGACGCCCCTGCTATTGATGCGCGGGCTGATAAAAAAGCTGTTTATCAGTCGCGCAAAGATGATTATGGAGTGATTAAGAGTACCATGTTGTTTGCTATGGAATCGGACCTTCAAAATCGTTTTGAGGAGTTCGCCGAGCCCTTTGAGATACTTGAGGAACTGAAAACCATGTTTCAGACTCAGGCCCGTTCTGAGAGATATGAGATCTCTGAGAAGTTCTTTAACTGCAAGATGGAGGAAGGGAGTTCCGTTAGTGAGCACGCCATTAAGATGTCGGGCTACACTCAACGTCTTGAGCAACTGGACTGCAAGATTCCAAAAGAGCTCAAGATTGACAGAGTTCTGCAATCACTCCCTCCTAGCTACAAAGGTTTTGTAGTTACTCACAATCAAATTGGTTCCACTGATATGATCACTAAGCTCTTCGCTAAGCTGAAAGCTGCGGAGGTGGATATCAAGAAAGATAATCATGTGTTGATGGTCAACAAGACCCCTAGCTTTAAGAAAGGTAAGGGTGCAAGGAAATCCTTCAAGAAAGGCAGCGGCAAGCGTGTTGCCCCTGCCGAGAAGAAGCTCAAGTCTGGACCTAAGCCGGACACTGAGTGCTTCTATTGCAAGGACAAGGGTCACTGGAAGCGCAATTTTCCGAAGTACTTAGCGAAAAAGAAGGCTGGCACCATCAAAGGTATATTTGATATACACATGTTATTGATGTTTACCTTACTAGCGCTCATTGTAGTGCCTGGGTATATGATACTGGTTCAGTTGCTAATATTTGTAACTCGAAACAGGATCTACGGAATAGACGGCGGCTAGCAAGGTATGAGGTGACGATGCGCGTTGGCAATGGATCAAAAGTTGATGTGATGTTCGTCGGCACACTCTCCTTAGTTTTACCTTCGGGATTAGTTTTAAACCTTAATAAGTGTTATTATGTGCCTGCGTTGAGCATGAACATTATATCTGGATCATGTTTATTGCAAGACGGTTATTCATTTAAATCGGATAATAATGGTTGTTCTATTTATATGAATAACATCTTTTATGGTCATGCACCTGTTGTGATTGGTTTATTTCTTCTGAATCTCGAAAGCAATGAAACGCACATCCATAACATTGAGGCTAAGATATGAAAAGTAGATAGTGATAATCCAACTTATTTGTGGCACTGCCATCTAGGTCATATTGGTGTAAAACGCATGAAGAAACTCCATTCTGATGGACTTTTGGAGTCTCTTGATTTTGAATCATTTGACACGTGCGAGCCGTGCCTCATGGGCAAGATGATCAAAACCCATTCTCTGGAATAATGGAGCGAGCAACGGACTTGTTGGAAATCATACATACCGATGTATGCGGACCAATGAGTGTTTCGACGCGCGGTGGATATCGCTATTTTCTCACTTTTACTGATGACTTAAGTAGATATGGGTATATCTATTTAATGAAACATAAATCTGAAATGTTTGAAAAGTTCAAAGAATTTCAGAACAAAGTGGAAAACCATCGTAACAGGAAAATTAAATTTCTACGATCCGATCGTGGAGGTGAATATTTGAGTTATGATTTTCTCACGCATCTTAAAGCAAGCGGAATCGTTTCGCAACTCACGCCACCCGGAACACCTCAGCGCAATGGTGTGTCTGAACACCGAAATCGAACTCTATTAGATATGGTGCGATCAATGATGTCTCTTACAGATTTGTCGTTATCATTCTGGGGTGATGCATTAGAAACCGCTGCATTCACTTTAAATAGGGCACCATCTAAATCCGTTGAGACGACACCATATGAACTATGGTTTGGTGCTAAACCAAAGTTGTCGTTTCTTAAAGTTTGGGGATGCGAAGCTTACGTCAAGAAGTTGATGCCGGACAAGCTCGAACCCAAAGAGGAGAAATGCATCTTCATAGGATACCCTAAGGAAAAGATTGGGTATACCTTCTACCACAGATCCGAAGGCAAAGTGTTTGTTGCAAAGAACGGATCCTTTCTTGAGAAGGAGTTTCTCTCGAAAGAAGTGAGTGGGAGGAAGGTAGAGCTAGACGAGGTTATTGAACCTTCTCTCGAGTTGGAGAGTAGCGCAGCACCTAAAATTGTTCCAGTGTCGTCTGCACCAACAAGAGAGGAAGCTAATGACGAGGATCATGAAACTTCGAACGATGCTATTACTGAACTTTGCATGTCAACAAGGGCACGTGCCACTCCTGAATGGTACGGCAACCCTGTCTTACCCGTCTTGTTGTTAGACAACAGTGAACCTGCGAACTATGAGGAAGCAATGATGAGCCCAGACTCTGAGAAATGGCTACAGGCCATGAAATCTGAATTGGGATCCATGAGCGAAAACCAAGCATGGACTTTGGTGGACCCTCCTAGCGACCGTAAGGCCGTTGAGTGCAAATGGATCTTCAAGAAGAAAACGTACGCGAATGGTAATGTTATTGTCTATAAAGCTCGGCTTGTCGCAAAAGGGTTTCGACAAGTTTAAGGTGTTGACTACAATGAGACTTTCTCTCCCGTAGCGATGTTTAAGTCCATTCGTATTTTATTATCAATTGCTGCATTTCATGATTATGAAATATGGCAGATGGATGTCAAGACTGCGTTCCTCAATGGCAACATTGATGAAGATTTGTATATGATGCAGCCCGAAGGTTTTGTCGATCCTAAGGATGCTAATAAGGTGTGCAAACTTCAGCGTTCCATTTATGGACTGAAGCAAGTATCTCGGAGTTGGAACCTTCATTTTGATCAAGTGATCAAGAGCTTTGGATTTGTTCCAAATTGCTACGAAGCTTGTATCTACAAGAAAGTGAGTGGGAGCTCAGTGACATTTTTAGTACTATATGTGGATGACATATTGATTATTGGAAATGACATTGGTATGCTTAACGATGTGATGAGTTATTTGAATAAATGTTTGAAATACCTAGGAGAAGCTGCTTATATATTAGGCATCAAAATCTATAGAGATAGACAAAGACGCCTAATAGCTTTAAGTCAAAGTACATACCTATACAAAGTTCTAAAAAGGTTCAGAATGGATAAAGCAAAGAAAGGTTCATTGCCCATGTTGTCAGGTAAGATATTGAGCAAGGCTCAGTGTCCAGCTACGGTAAATGATAGAGATACTATGAGCAAAGTGCCATATGCCTCGGCCATAGGTTCTATCATGTATGCCATGCTATGTACTAGACCGGATGTGTCTAATGCTCTTAGTTTGACGAGCAGATACCAAAGTGATCTAGGAGTGGAACACTGGACAACCGTAAAGAACATCCTAAAGAATTTAAATAGGACTAAAGAAATGTTCTTGGTCTATGGAGGTGATGAGCAGCTCGTCGTAAAAGGTTACGTCGATGCTAGTTTCGACACCGACCCGGATGATTCTAAATCTCAGACAGGATACGTTTATATTTTGAATGGAGGAGCTGTGAGCTGGAGAAGCTGCAATCAAAGCGTGATCGCGGGATCTACAACAGAAGCAGAATACATGGCTGCTTCAGAAGCATCAAGTGAAGGAGTTTGGATCAGGAACTTCATCACTGAGCTTGGTGTGGTTCCAAGTGCCTTGGACCCACTGGAGATATTGTGCGACAACACTGGCGCCATAGCACTGGATAAGGAACCAAGATATCATCCAAAGACCAAGCACATCAACCGCCGTTTCATATAATTCGAGATTATATAGCAGATGGAGATCTGAAGATTAGCAAAGTACATACGGATCTGAATGTCGTAGATCCGTTGACTAAACCTCTTCCACGAGCAAAACATGATCAGCACCTTAATGCCATGGGTGTTAGATTGTTGCCAGATGTAAACTAGATTATTGACTCTAGTGCAAGTGGGAGACTGTTGGAATTATGCCCTAGAGGCAATAATAAAGATGTTATTATTATAATTCTTGTTCATGATAAGGTTTATATTCCATGCTAGAATTGTATTAAGCGGAAACTTTGATACTTGTGTGGTTTATGAACAACACCGTGTCCCTAGTACGCCTATATGGACTAGCTCATTGATTAATGATGGTTAAGGTTTCCTAACCATAGACATGAGTTGTCGATTAATAATGAGATCATGTCATTAGGAGAATGATATGATGGACAGACCCAAATTAAGCAGAGCAATTAGATCGTGTCATCGTGTTCATCTTTGCGAAGCTTTTTCCTATGTCAAGTACTGTATTCCTTAGACCATGAGATAATACAACTCCCTGGTATCGGAAGAAAGCTTTGAGGTCATCAAACGTCATCCTATGTGAGGGTGATCATAAAGGTGTCTCTCAGGTGATCGGAAAGTACTTGTTGGGTTGTATGTATCGAGATGGAATTTGTCCCTCCCGAGTCGGAGAGATATACTTTGGGCCCACTCGGTAATCAATATCAACACCGCTTGCAAGCACGTGGTTAAGGAGTTAATCACAAAGTGATATCGGATTATGGAACGATTAAAGTACTTGTTGTGAACGAGATTGAACTAGGCATGCCAATACCAACGATCGAATCTCGGGCAAGTAAAATATCGCATGACGAAGGGAATACATATATGGGATTAATTTAATCCTGGCATCGTGGTTCATCGATATGATCATCGATGAATATGTGGGAGTCAATATGGGTTTCTAGACCCCGCTGTTGATTATTGATAGAAGATCATGTCTGCATATTCTCGAACCCGTAGGGTCACACACTTAACATGCATCGACGCTAGGATAGAATGGATAATTGGTTTATGAGTTTTTGTTCGGAGTCTCGGATGAGATCCAGGACATCACGAGAGGTTCCGGAATATTCCGGAGAATAAGATTCATATAAAGGAATGTAGTTTTTGGATTTCGGAATCGTTTCCGAGTATTCGGTATTGTACCGGAAGGTTCTAGAAGGTTCCGGAGTGGGACCAACGTGGGCCCACTTATCGGGGGCCTGCGTGGGCCTAAGGGGAAGTGTCCTGGCCGCATTGGACCAGGGGCACAAGGCCCCAAAGGCCCAGCCGGCCAGCCTAGGGGAAACCCTAGGGAAGATCTTCTAGAAGGAGGGGGAAACTTGCCCCCCCACTCCAACCCTTGGGGCCGCCGCCCTAGGGCTTGGAGGAGGGGCTAAGGGGGCCGGCCAGCCCCTATACGAAGAGGTCAGGGGCGCACCCTCCCCCTCTAACTCCTCCAACCCTAGTCGCCGTCCTGCTGCCCTCCACCTCTCTCTCCCTCCTGATTACGCGTAGGCGAAGCCCTGCCGCAGAAACTCTCCACCATAGCACCACGCCGTCGTGTTGCAGATCCAATCCATCTCTCCACCCCACTTGCTGGACCAAGGAAGGAGGAGACATCGCAGCACCGTACGTGTGCATCTCTTGGAGGCGCCGTCACTTGCAGCGTTGGATCGGATCGGATCGCGAGGAGGAGAAGGCTAGTTCGACTACATCACCCACGTTCTGTTGAACGTTTCCGCTATGAGATTTCTTCAAGGGTATGAAGATATCATCAATCTCTCTCGTTGATTACATCTCCTAGATTATATCTTGGCTTTCTTGTTTGCATTCGTAGAATTTTTTTGATTTACTATGCTGCGAAACCCTTCAGCCGGACTCCGGGTCCTCCTTGAGGTCGTTGACGAACTTGCAATGGTGATTGGTGTGTGTGGCCTTGCCGTTGGCGTCGAGGTGTACGAGGCACGGCATATCACGGTACTCCTCGTAGGTCTGGGGAACACGGAGCACTGCCGAGGTTGTTTCACTACCTCACTACGGCCCACGACCAGACCCCCGTCCTCGGCCATGTTGTCCACTATCACCTCGTCCTGCAAAAGTCATGGCGACCATGTCGGAGGTTTGCTTTTCTTCTGGCGGGCTCTTCCGCTTGGTGATGTTGTTCCTCAGAGCTTGAGTTGGAATGGCCGTTGTCGGTAGGGAGCCATGAGCATCGTCGTCGGCAGCCGCGAACTCTCTAGCCAGCTGGACCATCTGGTTGAGATCTAGCTGGTGGTTCTCCTGCAAGCGCTTCAACGTATGTCGGAGCAACGTACCCCTTTCCAACCCATCTATGAAGGCGGACATGGCGGTCTGTGAGTGCACTCCTGCGCAGGAATTCTTCATATCCAGTCAGCAAGAGAGATAGGCGCGAGATGACTCGTCTTTCTCCTGCATGCACCGCTGTAGGTCGCCAACAGTACAGGGACGTTTGTACGTACCTCGAAGTTCTTGGTGAATGCTTCTTGCATGTCTAGCCAGTTGCAGATAGATTTCTCCGGCAAGTCATCGATCCATTGTCGGGCCGTGCCTGCCAGCATCAGTGGGAGGTACTTGACGGCAACGTTGGGGTTTCCCCCGGCGATCTCCACCGTGTTGCCGTAATCCTCAACCATGTAGCAATCTTGGTGGTGCCGTCATAGGGCTTGATGGTATTGTCAATCCGGAAAACTTTGGGGTAAGCTGCGGTCCGTATTACATGTCCAAAGCAGTGTGGTCCCAGGTATGCTCCTTCCCAGGCTTCATGGATCTTGTCCAGACGTGATCGTGTCTCGTATGGCTTCAGGCTTCTTTTCTTCTTTTTGCCATCAGGGGATGGGCTGCGTGAACGACGCGGGCCTCCTCCGCCATGGTGGCTGCTAGGTGGTGACGGAGGCGGAGGTGGAGGTGATTTAGACTTATTGATGTTACCCTCCTGCAAAGCCTCACGCTTGTCACGGTTGTTTGTCGGACACGGAGGGTCATGGCGTGACCTGCTCTTGTGTCCTTGGCTGTGCTCCCCATCATGACGGGTCTACTCCGCATTGTCGCGGATGACGATGCCGCGTTGCCTAGGCGGAGGCATATCCGTACGATGGTGAGACTTGGGGTCTTCGTGATGTCGGGGAGAGAGGGGCGTTGTGGTTGAGCCTTGCGCGTATCCCTCTCTCTTCGTTCCGACGAACCCGTCTGGGACCCGACGTCAAGAGGAAATCTATCCCTTGGCGTCTTATGCTGGCTAGACTGGAAAAACGCTGGGTCAGACTCTAGCCTCTGAGAGGTGGCCTTTGCCTACTGTTTCACCGCCTTGGCCACTAGGTCATAGACCTGGTTCACCGCTTCGGGTGATCTATCCTGCTCCAGAAAGGTCTTGGCGACGACAAGGCTGAGAAGAGGAGTAGGCATCACCTGCCTGCCTTCACTGTAAATGTATGGCTTGGCCTGTGCCGGCTTCGGGGGAGCCCATCCTAGGTTTCGCCGTACACCAGGATCATTGATGACGCGAGCCGGAGCTTTCTTAGCCCTCTGCTGATGTAGCAGATGAAATGGATCGTATGGCCACCTAGAGGGGGGGGTGAATAGGTGCTAACCAATTTTTAATACTTTTTCAATTTTAGGCTTGACACAAAGTAAATTCTCTAGATATGCAACTACGAGAATTTTCCTATATGCAACCCTAACTACTAAGCACGTAAAAAGAGGAGCGAGGGAACCGTAGTGGAGCACGCGGAGACACAGGGATTTGTTTTACCGCAGTTCCTTCCTTGTTAAGGGAAGTACATCTGCGTTGGAGGGGTGGGCAGTGCTAAGACCACCACGCCACAATAGGCCTCACCCTATTCTCCGATGGATCTCGCCACGAGAGGCCTGATCCACCTTCTCCACTATTGGATCCCTTCGAGGCGGGAACCGGTGCCTTTTACAACACTATCAGGGCACACACCCACAACCGAATTGGGGGCTCCCGAGATGACAACAAGCTGCCACAAGAACAAGGTTTATCAATATAAACAAAAACAAGGATCTAGGTATTTGCAAGAAATACTAGATCGGTGGTTCTCCAAATGAATGGAGAGGAGATGAAGCGCTTGATTGGTGATGATGAAGATCGAGTTCTCCTCCTTCGATTCCCCAAGGGATGGGGCCTTCGGGTGGATCTAGGTGGAGCTCTCATGGATGAAGGTTGCAGATCAGATCTCGTCTTTTTTGAATGAATCAAGAGCTCTGACAGGAGGGGGAAGGCTGGCTTAAATACCCCCTCCCCAGATCTGGCCGTTGCACAACTTTGGGGGCGGATTATCCGCCCCCCACTTGGGGCGGATTATCCGCCCCTGGGAAAACTCCGCCCCCTCTCTGGGGCTGGCGCCTTCGAAACTTGGTGAAGATCTTGGGGGGCGGATAATCCGGCCCCCTCCAGGGGCGGATTATCCGCCTAGACTAGAAAGTCCGACCAACACTCCGCCCCCTCTCTAGGGCTTGCGCCTTGCCGATGACCAAGGGGGGCGGACTATCCGACCCCCCTGAGGGGCGGATTATCCGGCGGGGCCGGAAAATCTGGCCAAAACTCCGCCCCCCTTCTGGGGCTTGCGCCTGCTTGGGAAGAGGGAGGGGCGGATTATCCGCCCCAGGTGGGGGCGGATTATCTGCCCCCCAAAGACAGAATCCTTTTCCTTTTTTCTCAAAGAGAGTTGCAACACTTCAACACACATTAAATAATCCTTGATATTGTTATCTAACACACAAAACACTAGGGATTATAAAATGTTCTTTCAATCTCCCCCTTTTTGGTGTTAGATGACAATATTAGGATTTGCAATGAAACCGGCTAATGCCACCTTAAATAATGGAAGACACTCCCCCTAGATGTGTGCATATTTAAAATTTGCATTTGAATACAAATACACACACTAGAGAGAACACAACTTCCATAACAAAGATAATTGAAACAAGGTGGTTTGGGAAACAAGGTCATACCACCGGGATGAGAATATAGCCAAAGAATATAGTTTGTTTGATAGCCTCCAAACACATCCCAATCATACCAGCAATATTGAGGCATACATTAGATAGGCCCATGATTCCATATGCCATCAAATATGCCTCCATAGATAAACCAGAATTCCATGAGATCACAATAGATAAATAAATCCAGAAATCCATGAGATCCACAATAGATAAATCCATGAATACCACACAACGTACCAAACTTAGTGAAACACGACAAAGTCTTACATAATCAAACGCAAATAGCAAATGAGTTCACGCTAAAAAGGCACAAGCAAGCAAATAAAATGACTGAAAGAAGGATGCTTGCGCCCGACCCTTGCAAATCCACGAGACCTAATAGAACTACTTCTCCCCCTTTGGCATCGAAATGCCAAAAAGGAAGAAGAGCGATGCTAATGCCCCTGAAGATCACTCCTCCTCATCCTCGTCGTAGTCATTCCCGTCCCCTTACTCTTCATCATACTCATCATCATCGTCATCAGCTGGAGGAGTGGGTGCCCTCGGTGGAGGAGGAAAGAGGCAACTCTCGAGCTCGCCATAGTTGATCCCTGAGGTGTTCCACTGAGCATACGGATCCGGAGCAGTGGGAGGAGGTGGATGGCCAGTGGCACCTGAGACATGGTGGAGAATAAGCTGCTGCGTGTGATCCCTCTCATGATCCCTGCGGTAAGCCTCATATTGGCCCTTGTGAGTGTCAATGCCCATGCAAAGAATGTGCCGCTGGAACCAAGTGAGCCGCTTAACCTCGCGTGCCATTGGGGACACCGTGGAACGACGACCACTAGCCCGAGCATCACGCATGAAGGACTCCGGGGCAGTGGAAGGGTGATGGGTCTTCTGAGCCTTGTTGTAGATTTTCTTGGGCTTGTGAATTCCATCCAGAGCAGTGCCAAAATCCTCATGTGGCAACATATGCTTGACGAGCATCATTATGAAAGGAGCATAAGGAATAGAGAGCCTGTTGATCATAGCATCCGTCATCTCATGATAAATATAGTCCATGACATCCAGTTTGTAACCTGTGGCTGATCCAGAGTTAGTGGCACACTCGTGAGCAAAAGCAAGAAGTGGAACCAGGTGGCCATGGATCATGTCATTGTTGCCACCACTAGGAGCGATGCAGTCCCTAAATATGCCAACAATGGCGGCATACAAGGGAGAGAGACCAGCGAAAGTACCAGCAACACCATCAAAATAAAGGCAAGGAGCAAGTGCAGTATCCTTGGATGGCTTCAGAGGAGAAATGATACGGTGGCCCGAAGGAGTGTCACGGCCATGGAATGCATAACCAAGAACCTGCCCAAAGGTGCGAAAGTCCGAATGAATCATGGTGGTCCCTGTCATCCACTTCATAGTACGGCGCTCATCACCTCAAATCACCAGAGTTGAGAAGAACTGCCGCACCACAGAGGAATCATAGTTGCATTGGATAGTCATGAGGTGGTGCAGCCCCATCTTGTTGGTCACATCTAGTGCCTCAATGAGCCTTGTCTTGGATTGAGCCTTAGTCAAATTGATTGGACGCATGGGGAGAATCTTGAGAGTAGCATAGACATCATCATGAATAGCCCGAAAGTGGGCATTCCAAAACATAGAGTCCTCGGGGGGGACCATCACTGTCAGCCTCATCATAATAATCAGTCTGGCAAATGGTGGCATACTGAAGACTGTCCATAGCCTTGTAATTGGGCCGAGACTGTTTGCCCTTGCGAGATGCGGTCCTCTAAGTTTTCTTACTTGCCTCTGCCATCCGTTCAGCCTCTCTTGCTGCTCTGCTGACCTCGGTCTCGTCAATGAACTTCCCTTCTGTAGTAGGCTTGAGATAACAGGCACGAGAACGACGGACGAAGGTCTTGGTCGGCTTGGAACCACCTGTGAAAAGCATTAGAGGGATAGCATGGAGATAAGCATACACACAAGTCCAGGACAAAAACACGGAGAAAGAGTACCAATGCAACCCATAACCAATGATGTGTATTGCAGAAGCAGGACCAAAACAGACCAGATTTTAATCTCCAGGCCGGATTATCTGGCCCTGGCAGGGGCGGATAATCTGCCCCCCGCAGAAATTTTCTGGATTGGCCCAGATCTACCATGGCAAAATAGATCGGGTACTAGGGTTGCAATTCTACTGATTCTAGCATGTAAGGAACAACACCAAGGACCTTCTACAACGAGATTTCCACCAAATAAAATGCATCCCATACAAAAGGAGAGAGATGAGGGAGTTACCCTCACTCATTGGAGGAAAATCGCGGAGGAGAAGATACCCGGAGGCGAGGTGAAGAAGATCCGGGGAGAGCCCGGAGAATCCGGTGGTCGAATCGACTCTGGGAGAGGCGGATGCTCCAGCAGCGGTTGGGGGGCAGAGGTAGGGTTGGGGGAGGACTGGCTGCTCTGTTTGAGCCTGCCCTCCCTGACCAAGCCTATAAGGGGCAGATTTCGCCCGGGGCGGATAATCCGCCCCCCCCACTTAAGGCGGATAGTCCCCCCCCCCTGAAATTCTGTAAATTACAGAATCAGGCCTGAGCATCCTAGCAAACCCCTCGATGGTGTTTTAGAGCACTTGTGTGCAAGAATAGATGGTTCAAGGAGGGAGAGAAAGGCTTGGGTTGAGAGCATCAAATTGAGATGGTACTACACACCCAAATTTGCAAGAATCAAATCAACCAAAAGCCAAATTTGAGTGTGTTTTCCATAAGAACATGAGATATGCAAGAAAAATCCAACGAGACCCATGAGAAACCAACTCTTCTCTAGGAAGAGGGTGGTGGCTGAAGCCACCATGTTGGAGCGCATGGCATGACACCACGAAGATGTATCTTGAGTTCAAAACCAATGCTCATCGATGACCCACATATCACAAAATGATATGAAGGGAAATGATTTTACTTGCTTTCGGCATTATGGGGGGAGGGTTGGCCCAATCAATTAGGACCACACTCCCCCTATGTCTATGCCGCATCTGAACCAAATACATGAATAAGAGAAAGTGGGTGTGCAAGGGTAGTCAAGCCAAGCTCCTTGAATCTATGATATTTAGCTCATTCCTCAAATAACAAAATCTTGCTTCATCAAGAGGCTTCGTGAAAATATCAGCAAGTTGGTTCTTCGTGCTCACAAAGGATAGGGCAATATCACCACGAGCAACATGATCCCGAATAAAGTGGTTGTGAATCTCTATATGTTTTGTTCTTGTATGCTGCACGGGATTGTAAGCAATTTTGATAGCACTTTCATTGTCGCATAATAGAGGCACTTTGTCACAATTGACACCATATTCCTTTAAAGTTTGCCTCATCCATAACAATTGTGTACAAGCACTTGCAGCAGCAACATATTCAGCTTCGGCGGTTGAGAGTGAAATACAATTCTGTTTCTTTGATGACCAACACACTAGAGACCTGCCCAAGAATTGACATGCACCAGAGGTTGATTTCCTATCATCTTTGTCACCAGCCCAATCTGAATCAGTGTAACCACATAGAGAGAAACTTGAACCCTTGGGATACCATAACCCAAATTTGGGGAATGAACCAAATATCGGAAGATTCGCTTGACCGCCACTAAGTGGCTTTCTTTAGGAGTGGCTTGGTACCTTGCACACACTCCTATACTTAACACGATATCGTGCCTAGATGCGCAAAGGTAAAGGAGAGAGCTGATCATGGATCGGTATACCTTTTGATCCACGTCTTTACCCTTGGGATTGAGCTCAAGATGACACTTTGTTTGCATTGGGGTAGCAACGCCATTGAGATCCGTCATCTTGAACCTTTTGAGCATGTCTTGGATGTACTTAGCTTGATTAATAAAGGTTCCCTCTCTAAGTTGTTTGATCTCAAATCCAAGAAAGAACCTCAGCTCACCCATCATGGACATCTCAAACCTGTCAGTCATAAGCTTTGAAAATTCATCGTTAAAAGCTTGGTTAGTAGAGCCAAAAATAATGTCATCTACATAATTTTGGCATACAAAAAGCTCCCCATTAACCTTCTTAGTAAAAAGAGTGGGATTGATTTGCCCAACTTCGAATCCACGGTCTAGCAAAATCTCTTTAAGGTGCTCATACCACGCACGTGGGGCTTGTTTAAGGCCATAGAGCGCCTTATCGAGTTTGTAGACATGGTTCGTAAATTTGGGGTCCTCAAACCCCGGGGGCTGCTTGACGTATACTAACTCATGTAGAGGACCATTAAGGAAGCGCTCTTAACATCCATTTGTTGTAATTTGAAATTATGATGGGCTGCATATGCAAGAAGGATACAGATGGACTCAAGACGAGCCACAGGAGCATAAGTCTCGCCAAAATCAATTCCTTCCACTTGAGAGAATCCTTGAGCCACGAGTCGTGCTTTATTCCTCACAACAATGCCATTTTCATCTTGTTTGTTCTTGAAGATCCACTTGGTGCCGATAACATTGCGGCAATCCTTTGGTTTCTCTACGAGCTTCCAAACTTTGTTGCGTTCGAAGTTATTTAATTCTTCATGCATTGCAACAACCCAATCAGGGTCTTCAAGAGCATCAAAAACCTTCTTCGGTTCAACCATGGAAATGTGAGCTTGATGATCACAGAAGCTTGAAAGTTCTCTTCTAGTGGATACCCTTCGTCGTAGATCACCAACAACCTTGTCAAGAGTGTGACCTCTTAGTTCAAGGTTCCGATCAGCATGAGCCTTGCGACGAGCCTCAATGCCCTTATTGTTTCTAGAAGGAGTTGATTCAGTATTTGTATCCTTGTCTTGATTACTGCCTTGCCCTTGATCTTGGTCTGCGTTAACACCAGAAGATTGCTGCTGAGTTTGTTCTTCAGGGCCGGATAATCCGCCCCTTGGAGGGGCCGGACTATCCGGCCTAGGAGGTGAAGTACCAGAGCCTTCTTCCTGAGAGTGCCTCACAAGAGTTGGAGACCCAGGGCCGGAGAATCCGGCCTGGGAGCTTTAGAGTTGTTGACTTCTCCTCCGGATCCTCTGGAACGAGTTGGAGTGCCAGGGGCGGATTGTCCGCCCCTTGGAGGTGGCGGATAGTCCGGCCTGGGACTACCAACTTGTCCAGGGACAGATGATCTTCAGCAGATTGCGGTGTTGGTGCATGATTTTCTCCAACAGTAGGAGCTTGTTGATCTTGTGTAGATGAGGGCTCCACATGTGTGGAGCATTGTCCTTCCCGATCCGCCACAAGGGGTTCCTCAATGGGGCAGAAAAATCCCACGCCCATTCTTCTTATGGCATCTTGGGGTATTTCAACATCTGCATCACAAACATCAACTTGCCCTACAAAGGAGCCGTTATTTTCATCGAACTCCACACTACAAGATTCTACAACAATCCCAGTGAGCTTGTTGTAGACTCTATAAGTGTGGGATTCGGCACCGTAACCAACAAAAATACCTTCTAAAGCCTTGGACTCAAATTTTGACAAATGGACACCTTTAATAAGAAAGAAACACTTACACCCGAATATCCTGAAGTATGAGATGTTGGGCTTGTTATCGGTAAGTATTTCATATGGAGTCTTGTCCAAAATCTTTCGAAGGTAGAGCCGGTTTGATGAGTGACAAGCAGTGGATATGGCTTCAGCCCAAAAATTATAAGGAGACTTGAATTCAGCCAACATAGATCTTGCCATATCCATCAAAGTCCGGTTCTTCCTCTTGGCTACACCATTTTGTTGAGGGGTGTACGCAGCGGAATATTGATGTCTAATCCCCTCTTCGCTTAGAAACTCATTCAAAGTGTAGTTCTTAAATTCGGAGCCGTTGTCACTTCTAATTGCCAAGATAGGAACATTGTGTTGACGTTGAACTTCATTGGCAAAGTCAATGACGGTTTGTTGAGTCTCACTTTTCAGCTTGAAGAAATAGACCCATGTATATCTTGAGTAATCATCGACAATGACCAAGCAATATTTCTTCCCACCGAGACTTGCATGAGAAGGAGGACCAAATAAATCCACATGAAGTAATTCCAAGATCCTCTTTGATGACACAATAGTCTTCCTCTTGTGGGGAGAGTCATGCATTTTTCCTTCTACACATGCCCTGCAAACATGATCTTTGGCAAAAGAGACATTGTCTTTTAGTCCAAGGATGTGGCCACCCTTCTGGAGACTTTGCAAAGTTCTCATGTTGACATGGGCTAAACGGCGATGCCATAGCCAGCCCACGTCGGCCTTTCCGAATAGACACATCGGACCCGAAGTGGTTTTCCCCGAGAAGTCCACCACATACAGGTCATTTTCGACGTATCCAACGAAAGCGACCTTTAGAGACTTTCTCCACAAGAGTACCACCAAATCATCATCGATAAAAACAGCAAAACCCATCTTGCCAATGGCACGAACAGAAAGAAGGTTGTAACCGAGGGTCTCAACAAGCATGACGTCCACGAGAGAGATATCGTGGGCAACCACAACCTTGCCAAGACCCAATACGTGAGATTTAGACTTATCACCATAGGAGACTGTGATATTATCATGATTTGGACGCATCTCCGTGATGATCTCCTTGCTTCCGGTCATATGACTAGTGCAGCCACTATCCAGCACCCATTTCGACCCACCGGAAGCATAGCCCTACAAGAAAATTACTGCTTGGTTTAGGTACCCATTTTTCAATGGGTCCTTTCATGTTAGTAACAAGGGTCTTTGGGACCCAAATAGACCAAGCAATATATTCATCAAAGGGACCGACATAATAAGCATAAACATCGCCATAGTCATCACAAAAGAGTTGATAATTCGGATTGTGATACCCTGCAAAACCAATATTATTAGTCTTGTCTTTTGTGACATTCTTCTCGGTGGTGCTTATCTTTGATTTCACATTCTTGGTCTTGTTCTTCTTCTTCTTGGACTTGGTGACATACCCAAGTCCCTCTTTACCATGATTTGACCTTTGCTTGCCAAGGACTTCATCAAGCACACCTTTGTCCTTGGTAGTGATGTCATTGATCACTTCTTTTTCCACACTAGCATTTTCCTTGTTACTATATGTTGAGTTGGACGAGCTAGGAGTATCATATTTGGCCAATTGACTTTGAAGCTGATCATGTGACTCATTGAGAATAGAGAACTCGTTTTTCAACGCCTTGTGAGCATTGTCAAGTTTCTCCAATTCCTCGGAGAGTCTATCATGAGCAGCCCCAAAGTCAATCCTTTCCTTCTTTAACTTCTTTGCTTTGGTGACAGCATTGTCACGTTCCTTAACAAGTTTAGTCACAATTTCATCATGTGACTCTTCAATAGACTCAAGCCTCTCTTCAAGAGAGACCCGAGCCTCTTCCTCCTCTTCAAGAGCATTTTTAAGGATGTAATTTCCATTGCATCCTCCCTTTCAATTCTGCCCTTTTCCTCAAGGAGAGCTTCGTTTTGGGCCAGCTGATCCATAAGAGCTTCAAAACGAACTTTGTGCTCACCTTGCAAGTTAGTGTAGAAATAATCCAAAGCAATAATCTCTTCTTTAACCTTAAGAATAGTAGGATCATCCATGTCAATCATAGCCTTAGGAAAAGAAGAGTTAGAAGAAGTTACCTCGGAGCTTCTTGCCATGAGGCAAGTACATTCTTGTTGATGATGTTTTCGTTCGGAGAGTTGAAGAGAGATTTTGATGTAGATGTGGTGGCTATAGCAGCCACCTCTTGAGAGCTATCGTCCTCGTCCTCATCTTCACTCCCCGATGAATATTCTTCTTGAGCCACTAGAACAATCTTTGGTTGCTTCTTGAAAGGAGCATTCTTTTTTACAAACTGTTTCTTGCGTGGAGCTTTTGATTTGTCCTTCAAAATGAGTCTTCCTCCATTATCCTCCCTACTTTGATAGGGACACTCGGCTACGAAGTGCAGCCGGTCACCACAGTTGAAACAAGTTCTCAGCTTGGGACCATTTTCTTTTCTTCCATATGCTCCACTCTTGCGTTCAAGTTCAGCTTTAGCCTTGGCTGGATCTTTCTAGAAGTTTCTAGCATAAAGAGCCAAGTATTGTCCATGAATCCTTTTTATATCCTCAGGACAGTCCAGACCTTCTAGGGCATATTCATCATGATCAATCACACTAGTCTTCAAGGCCACATTGACCCATTTTTGCATCCCCATAGCTCGAGCACGAGCATCTTCGGCATTCTTGGCAGCCACTTTGAAGGCGGCCATTTCTTGCCTTACCTCATTGGATGTCATGAGGTGATAGTTATGCCTACCTTGGATACTTTTCAAATCTGTGGGCTCAAACGACATAAGTGCACTGACATATTTTCGCTTGATCCATGCATCATCAACATGAGCAGCACCATGATTTCTGAAGTTTGTGGCTATAGCCTTAAGCCTCCTATACATGTCTTCATGGTCTTCTCCATCCAACATATAGAATCCTTCAGCTTCGTTGCTCAATGCATCATATCTATTCCTCTTCATACTTTCATTTCCGATGAAGAGCTCGGTGAGAGCATCCCAAGCTTCCTTTGCTGTACTAAGATGATGAATGTGTGGCATATCTTTGTCACCCACACCAAGTTGTATCATGTGTAGAGCTGTAGCGTTGAGTTGGCTATCGACCACTTCTCTTCTTGTGAGATTTTTGGGGTTTCCAATATGAAGACCATTTTCGATGATCTTCCACAACTCTATGGAGGAACTGCACACATGAGATTTCATCAAAAATTGTCATTGAGTAAAAGTAGATGCAGAAAGTTTGGGTGGATCACCCCTATTATGTATATGTGGGTGAGGAATAGGTGGACCAGGGGAATACACATGAGAAACCTCATTGTATCCATCCTTACCGCTATCCTTTTTCGATGAGGATCTCTTGCTAGTGTCATCACCAACCACTTTGTTATCTTTACAAACAATTTTACCTGTTTCCTTGGATTGCGGAGTGGTATCCTGAGAGTTAGATGGAGGTGATGCTGCGGATGTGGAGAGACGCATTATCAATTGACGCATCTCTTCCATCTTAGCCTCCATTGAACTCACCAAGGTTGTTTCCAACATGTTGAGATCGTTCATGGTGACTACCTCCGGAGCATCACTACCATCTACCTTGGAACCCATACTTCTCTTAGGCGGTTAAGGCCGAAATAAGAGCCGACGCTCTGATACCAATTGAAATGGATCGTATGGGCACCTAGAGGGGGGGGGTGAATAGGTGCTAATCAAATTTTAATACTTTTTCAATTTTAGGCTTGACACAAAGTAAATTCTCTAGATATGCAACTACGAGAATTTCCCTATATGCAACCCTAACTACTAAGCACGTAAAAAGAGGAGCGAGGGAACCGTAGTGGAGCACGCGGAGACACAGGGATTTGTTTTACCGCAGTTCCTTCCTTGTTAAGGGAAGTACATCTGTGTTGGAGGGGTAGGCAGTTCTAAGACCACCACGCCACAATAGGACTCACCCTATTCTCTGATGGATCTCGCCACGAGAGGCCTGATCCACCTTCTCCACTATTGGATCCCTTCAAGGCGGGAACCGGTGCCTTTTACAACACTATCGGGGCACACACCCACAACCGAATTGGGGGCTCCCGAGATGACAACAAGCTGCCACAAGAACAAGGTTTATCAATATAAACAAAAACAAGGATCTAGGTATTTGCAAGAAATACTAGATCGGTGGTTCTCCAAATGAATGGAGAGGAGATGAAGCGCTTGATTGGTGATGATGAAGATCGAGTTCTCCTCCTTCGATTCCCCAAGGGATGGGGCCTTTGGGTGGATCTAGGTGGAGCTCTCTTGGATGAAGGTTGCAGATCAGATCTCGTCTTTTTTGAATGAACCAAGAGCTCTGACAGGAGGGGGAAGGCTGGCTTAAATACCCCCTCCCCAGATCTGGCCGTTGCACAACTTTGGGGGCGAATTATCCGCCCCCCACTTGGGGCGGATTATCCGCCCCCTGGGAAAACTCCGCCCCAAGGGCGGATTCTCCGGGGGAAACTCCGCCCCCTCTCTGGGGCTGGCGCCTTCGAAACTTGGTGAAGATCTTGGGAGGGCGGATAATTCGGCCCCCTCCAGGGGTGGATTATCCGCCTAGACCAGAAAGTCCGGCCAACACTCCGCCCCCTCTCTGGGGCTTGCGCCTTGGCGATGACCAAGGGAGGCGGACTATCCGGCCCCCCTGAGGGGCGGATTATCCGGCGGGGCCGGAAAATCCGGCCAAAACTCCGCCCCCCTTCTGGGGCTTGCGCCTTCTTCGGAAGAGGGGGGGCCGGATTATCCGCCCCAGGTGGGGGCAGATTATCCGCCCCCCAAAGGCAGAATCCTTTTCCCTTTTTCTCAAAGAGAGCTGCAACACTTCAACACACATTAAATAATCCTTGATATTGTTATCTAACACACAAAACACTAGGGATTATAAAATGTTCTTTCAGCAGAGTCTTGTACTCGGCCTCTGTCGCTCTAGCTTTCTCTATTGATTTCTGCGCGTTGGCCAGATCTTGATCTAGCCTTGCGCCTTGCTTCGCGATGGCCTGCGCTTCCTCCAGCAGCTGCTGGCGCTTCTCGTCGAGCTGGACGACATTGCGGATATGAGCCACGGTCATATGCTCGACGAGGAGACTGTCGTACATCACTCTATCAACTGGAGTGACTTGGGCCGTAGAAGACGTAGATGCCGAAGGCGGCGGGTTTGCGGTGTTGTTGTTGCTCGGACCGGTGCCGAGTTCCTGTGGCTGCTGCACTGGGTTAGGCAGAGGGGGCATGACCTTTGCGTGATCATTGTTGGCAGCAACAGGTGGTCCCTTCCCTTTGTCCAGCGCCGTAGGCGGAGCTCGTCCGAGCTTATCTTCATCCATCGCCATCCCAATGGCGACAAACACCTCTCGGGACGTGACAGTGTTGTTGGCATGTTCGTCGCGTTTGTAATCCTCCTCCATCTCCAGCATGGCAGAGTCTAGCTCCTCCGGGCTGAAGTCTATATCCTATGAATCTGCGCTGATGTTGGTGTAGAGCGCGTCAAGCACGGAGTCGGAGGGTGCCGGGGATTCCTCGATGACAGGGGGTGGAGGTGCAATAGCAGCAACGATGACTGGAGGCGGTGGCGCAGCTGCGGCGATGACGACCGAAGGCGGTGGTGGCTGGTGAAATGGATCGTATGGGCACCTAGAGGGGGGGATGAATAGGTGCTAACCAATTTTTAATACTTTTTCAATTTTAGGCTTGACACAAAGTAAATTCTCTAGATATGCAACTACGAGAATTTCCCTATATGTAACCCTAACTACTAAGCACGTAAAAGAGGAGCGAGGAAACCGTAGTGGAGCACGAGGAGACACAGGGATTTGTTTTACCGCAGTTCCTTCCTTGTTAAGGGAAGTACATCTGCGTTGGAGGGGTGGGCGGTTCTAAGACCACCACGCCACAATAGGCCTCACCCTATTCTCCGATGGATCTCGCCACGAGAGGCCTGATCCACCTTCTCCACTATTGGATCCCTTTGAGGCGGGAACCGGTGCCTTTTACAACACTATCGGGGCACACACCCACAACCGAATTGGGGGCTCCCGAGATGACAACAAGCTGCCACAAGAACAAGGTTTATCAATATAAACAAAAACGAGGATCTAGATATTTGCAAGAAATACTAGATCGGAGGTTCTCCAAATGAATGGAGAGGAGATGAAGCGCTTGATTGATGATGATGAATATCGAGTTCTCCTCCTTCGATTCCCCAAGGGATGGGGCCTTTGGGTGGATCTAGGTGGAGCACTCTTGGATGAAGCTTTCAGATTTGATCTGGTCTTTTTCGAGATGAATCAAGAGTTCTGGCAGGAGGAGGAAGGCTGGCTTAAATACCCCCTCCCCAGATCTGGACGTTGCACAACTTTGGGGGCGGATTATCCGCCCCCTGGGAAAACTCCGCCCCAAGGGCGGATTCTCCCGGGGAAACTCCGCCCCTCTCTAGGGCTTGCGCCTTGGTGAAGCTTGGTGAAGATCTTGGGGGGCGGATAATCCGGCCCCCCTGAGGGGCGGATTATCCGGCCAAGCCGGAAAGTCCGGCCAAAACTCCGCCCCCTCTCTGGGGCTTGCGCCTTGGCGATGAGCAGGGGGGTGGATTATCCGGCCCCCCTGAGGGGCGGATTATCCGGCGGGGCCGGAAAATCCGGCCAAAATTCCGCCCCCTTCTGGGGCTTGCGCCTGCTTGGGCAAAGGGAGGGGCGGATTATCCGCCCCTGGTGGGGCCAGATTATCCGCCCCCAAAGGCAGAGTTCTTTTCCCTTTATTCTCAAATAGAGCTGCAACACTTCAACACACATTAAATGATCCTTGGTATTGTTATCTAACACACAAAACACTAGGGATTAAGAAATGTTCTTTCAATCTCCCCCTTTTTGGTGTTAGATGACAATACTAGGATTTGCAATAAAACCGGCAAATGCCACCTCAAATAATGAAAGACGCTCCCCTAGATGTGTGCATATTTAAGATTTGCATTTGAATACAAATATACACACTAGGGAGAACACTACTTTAAGGTTTGGGAAATAAGGTCATACCACCGGGATGAGAATATAGCCAAAGCATACATAGATAATCCCATGAATCCATATGCCATCAAATATGCTCCATAATTCCATGGGGTCCATGATAGATAAATCCAGAATTCCATGAATACCAAACATAGTACCAAACTGTGGAGTACGACAAAGTCTTACATAAACAAACACAAATAGCAACTGAGTTCACGCTAGAAAAGGCACAAGCAAGCAAATAAAAACGACTAAAATTGAAAAGCTTGTGCCCAACCCTTGCAAATCCACGAGACCTAATAGAACTACTTCTCCCCCTTTGGCATCGAAACGCCGAAAATGAAGAAAAGCGATGCTAACACCCCTGGAGATCACTACACACCCTTTGCAAGAATCAAATCAATCAAAAGCCAAATGTGAGTGTGTTTTCCATAAGAACAAGAGATATGCAAGAAAATCCAACGGGACCCATGAAAAACCAACTCTTCTCAAGGAAGAGGGCGGTGGCCGAAGCCACCATGTTGGAGCGCATGGCATGACACCGCGAAGATGTATCTTGAGTTCAAAACCAATGCTCATCGATGACCCACATATCACAAAGTGATATTAAGGGAAATGATTTTACTTGCTTTCGGCATTATGGGGGGACAGTTGGCCCAATCAATTAGGACCACACTCCCCCTATGTCTATGCCCACATCTAAACCAAATACATGAATAAGAGCAAGTGAGTGTGCAAGGGTAGTCAAGCCAAGCTCCTTGAATCTATGATATTTAGCTCATTCCTCAAATAACAAAATCTTGCTTCATCAAGAGGCTTTGTGAAAATATCAGCAAGTTGGTTCTTCGTGCTCACAAAGGATAGAGCAATATCTCCACGAGCAACATGATCCCGAATAAAGTGGTTGCGAATTTCTATATGTTTTGTTCTTGTATGTTGCACAGGATTGTAAGTAATTTTGATAGCACTTTCATTGTCGCATAAAAGAGGCACTTTGTCACAATTGACACCATATTCCTTTAAAGTTTGCCTCATCCATAACAATTGAGTACAAGCACTTGTAGCAGCAACATATTCAGCTTCGGCGGTTGAGAGTGAAATACAATTCTGTTTCTTTGATGACCAACACACTGGAGACCTGCCCAAGAATTGGCATGCACCAGAGGTTGATTTCCTATCATCTTTGTCACCAGCCCAATCTGAATCAGTGTAACCACATAGAGAGAAACTTGAACCCTTGGGATACCATAACCCAAAATTTGGGGAATGAACCAAATATCGGAAGATTCGCTTGACTGCCACTAAGTGGCTTTCTTTAGGAGCGGCTTGGTACCTTGCACACACTCCTATACTTAACACGATATCGGGCCTAGATGTGCAAAGGTAAAGGAGGGAGCCGATCATGAATCAGTATACCCTTTGATCCACGTATTTACCCTTGGGATTGAGCTCAAGATGACACTTTGTTTGCATTGGGGTAGCAACGCCATTGAGATCCGTCATCTTGAACCTTTTGAGCATGTCTTGGATGTACTTAGCTTGATTAATAAAGGTTCCCTCTCTAAGTTGTTTGATCTCAAATCCAAGAACGAACCTCAGCTCACCCATCATGGACATCTCAAACCTGTCAGTCATAAGCTTTGAAAATTCATCGTTAAAAGCTTGGTTAGTAGAGCCAAAAATAATGTCATCTACATAAATTTGGCATACAAAAAGCTCCCCATTAACCTTCTTAGTAAAAAGAGTGGGATCGATTTGCCCAACTTCGAATCCACGGTTTAGCAAAAGCTCTTTAAGGTGCTCATACCACGCACGTGGGGCTTGTTTAAGGCCATAGAGCGCCTTATCGAGTTTGTAGACATGGTTCGGAAATTTGGGTCCTCAAACCCCGGGGGCTGCTTGACGTATACTAACTCATGTAGAGGACCATTAAGGAAAGCGCTCTTAACATCCATTTGTTGTAATTTGAAATTATGATGGGCTGCATATGCAAGAAGGATACGGATGGACTCAAGACGAGCCATAGGAGCGTAAGTCTCGCCAAAATCAATTCCTTCCACTTGAGAGAATCCTTGAGCCACGAGTCGTGCTTTATTCCTCACAACAATGCCATTTTCATCCTGTTTGTTCTTGAATATCCACTTGGTGCCGATAACATTGCGGCAATCCTTTGGTTTTTCTACGAGCTTCCAAACTTTGTTGCGTTCGAAGTTATTTAATTCTTCATGCATTGCAACAACCCAATCGGGGTCTTCCGATCAGCACGAGCCTTGCGACGAGCCTCAATGTCCTTATTGTTTCTAGGAGGAGTGGATTCAATAGTTGTATCCTTGTCTTGATTACTGCCCTGCCCTTGATCTTGGTCACCGTTACTGCCAGAAGATTGTTGCTGAACATTTTCTTCAGGCCCGGATAATCCGCCCCTTGGAGGGGCCGGACTATCCGGCCTGGGAGGTGAAGAACCATCTTCCTAAGAATGCCTGATGAGAGTTGGAGACCCAGGGCCGGATAATCCGCCCTCGGGGGCCGGAGAATCCGTCCTGGGAGCTTCAGAGTTGCTGAGTTCTCCTTCGGATCCTCTGGAATGAGTTGGAGTGCCAGGGGCGGATTGTCCGCCCCTTGGAGGGGCGGATAGTTCGGCCTGGGACTACCATCTTGTCGAGAGGACATTTGATCTTCAGCAGATTGCGGTGTTGATGCAGGTTTTTCTCCAACAGTAGGAGCTTGTTGATCTTGTGTAGATGAGGGCTCCACATGTGTGGATCATTGTCCTTCCGATCCGCCACAAGGGGTTCCTCAATGGGGCAGAAAAATCCCACGCCCATTCTTCTTATGGCATCTTGGGGTATTTCAACATCTGCATCACAAACATCAACTTGCCCGGTAAGTATTTCATATGGGGTCTTGTCCAAGATCTTCCGAAGGTAGAGCCGGTTTGATGAGTGACAAGCAGTGGATATGGCTTCAGCCCAAAAAATTATAAGGAGACTTGAATTCAGCTAGCATAGATCTTGCCATATCCATCAAAGTCCAGTTCTTCCTCTCGGCTACACCATTTTGTTGAGGGGTGTACGCAGCGGAATATTGGTGTCTAATCCCCTCTTCGCTAAGAAACTCGTTTAAAGTGTAGTTCTTGAATTCTGAGCCGTTGTCACTTCTAATTGCCAAGATGGGAACATTGTGTTGACGTTGAACTTCATTGGCAAAGTCGATGACAGTTTGTTGAGTCTCACTTTTCAGCTTGAAGAAATATACCCATGTATATCTTGAGTAATCATCGACAAAGACCAAGCAATATTTCTTCCCACCAAGACTTGCATGAGAAGGAGGACCAAATAAATCCACATGAAGTAATTCCAAGATCCTCTTTGATGACACAATAGTCTTCCCTTGTGGGGAGAGTCATGCATTTTTCCTTCAACACAAGCCCTGCAAACACGATCTTTGGCAAAAGAGACATTGTCTTTTAGTCCAAGGATGTGGCCACCCTTTTGGAGACTTTGCAAATTCTCATGTTGACATGGGCTAAACGGCGATGCCATAGCCAGCCCACGTCGGCCTTTCCGAATAGACACGTCGGACCCGAAGTGGTTTTCCCGGAGAAGTCCACCACATACAGGTCATTTTCGACGTATCCAACGAAAGCGACCTTTAGAGACTTGCTCCACAAGAGTACCACCAAATCATCATCGATAAAAACAGCAAAACCCATCTTGCCAAGGGCACGAACAGAAAGAAGGTTGTAACCAAGGGTCTCAACAAGCATGACGTCCACGAGAGAGATATCGTGGGCAACCACAACCTTGCCAAGACCCAATACGTGAGATTTAGACTTATCACCATAGGAGACTGTGATATTATCATGATTTGGACGCATCTCCGTGATGATCTCCTTGCTTCCGGTCATATGACTAGTGCAGCCACTATCCAGCACCCATTTCGACCCACCGGAAGCATAGCCCTGCAAGAAAATTACTTCTTGGTTTTAGGTACCCATTTTTCAATGGGTCCTTTCATGTTAGTAACAAGGGTCTTTGGGACCCAAATAGACCAACCAATATATTCATCAAAAGGACCAACATAATAAGCATAAACATCGCCATAGTCATCACAAAATAGTTCATAATTCGGATTGTGAGACCCTGCAAAACCAATATTATTAGTATTGTCTTTTGTGACAACCTTCTCAGCAGTGCTTGTCTTTAATTGCACATTCTTGGTCTTGTTCTTCTTGGTCTTCTTCTTCTTGGACTTGGTGACATACCCAAGTCCCTCTTTACTATGATTTGACCCTTGCTTGCCAAGGACTTCATCAAGCACACCTTTGTCCTTGGTAGTGATGTCCTTGATCACTTCTTTTTCCACATTAGCATTTTCCTTGTTACTATATGTTGAGTTTGACGAGCTAGGAGTATCATATTTGGCCAATCGACTTTGAAGATGATCATGTGACTCATTGAGAATAGATAACTCATTTTTCAATGCCTTGTGAGCATTGTCAAGTTTCTCCAATTCCTCAGAGAGTCTATCATGAGCAGCCCCAAAGTCAATCCTTTCCTTCTTTAACTTCTTTGCCTTGGTGACAACATTGTCACGTTCCTTAACGAGTTTAGTCACAATTTCTTCATGTGACTCTTCCATAGACTCAAGACTCCCTTCAAGAGAGACCCGAGCTTCTTCTTCTTCTTCAAGAGCATTTTTTAGGGATGCAATTTCCATTGCATCCTCCCTTTCAATTCTGCCCTTTTCTTCGAGGAGTGCTTCGTTTTGGGCCAGCTGATCCATAAGAGCCTCAAAACGAACTTTGTGCTCACCTTGCAAGTTAGTATAGAAATAATCCAAAGCAATAATCTCTTCTTTAACCTTAAGAATAGTAGGATCATCCATGTCTATCATAGCCTTGGGAAAAGAAGAGTAAGAAGAAGTTACCTCGGAGCTTCTTGCCATGAGGCAAGTAGCATTCTTGTTGATGATGTTTTTGTTCGGAGAGTCGAAGAGAGATGTTGATGTAGATGTGGTGGCTATAGCAGCCACCTCTTGAGAGCTATCGTCCTCGTCCTCATCTTCACTCCCCGATGAATATTCTTCTTGAGCCACTAGAACAATCTTTGGTTGCTTCTTGAAAGGAGCATTCTTCTTTACAAACTGTTTCTTACGTGGAGCTTTTGATTTGTCCTTGAAAATGAGTCTTCCTCCATTATCCTCTCTACTTTGATATGGACACTCAGCTACGAAGTGTAGCCGATCACCACAATTAAAGCATGTTCTCAGCTTGGGACCATTTTCTTTTCTTCCATAGGCTCCACTCTTGCGATCTAGTTCAGCTTTAGCCTTGGCTGGATCTTTCCAAAAGTTTCTTGCATAAAGAGCCAAGTATTGTCAGTGGATCCTTTTTATATCTTCGGGACAGTCCAGACCTTCTACCGCATATTCATCATGATCAATCACACTAGTCTTCAAGGCCATGTTGACCCCCTTTTGCATCCCCATAGCTCGAGCACGAGCATCTTCGGCATTCTTGGCAGCCACTTTGAAGGCGGCCATTTCTTGCATTACCTCATTGGATGACATGAGGTGATAGTTATGCCTACCTTGGAGACTTTTCAAATCTGTGGGCTCAAATGGCATAAGAGCACTGACATACTTGCGCTTGATCCAAGCATCATCAACATGAGCTGCACCGTGGTTTCTGAAGGTTGTGGCTATTGCCTTGAGCCTCCTATACATGTCCTCGTGGTCTTCTCCATCCAGCATATAAAATCCTTCAGCTTCATTGCTTAAGGCATCATATCTATTCCTTCTCATACTTTCATTTCCGATGAAGAGCTCGGTGAGGGCATCCCAAGCTTCTTTAGCTGTGCTAAGATGCTGAATGTGTGGCATGTCTTTGTCACCCACACCAAGCTGTATCATGTGTAGAGCTGTAGCATTGAGTTGGCTATCGACCACTTCTCTTCTTGTGAGATTGTTAGGGTTTCCAACATGAAGACCATTTTCGATGATCTTCCACAACTCTATGGAGGAACTGCACACATGAGATTTCATCAAAAAATGCCATTGAGAGAAAGTAGATGCTGAAAGTTTGGGTGGATCACCCCTATTATGTATATGTGGGTGAGGGATAGGCAGATTAGGGGAATACACATGAGAAACCTCATTGTATCCATCCTTACCGCTATCCTTTTTTGAGGAGGAGCTCTTGCTAGTATCATCACCTACCACTTCGTTATCTTTGGAAACAGTTTTACCCATTTCCTTGGATTGCGGAGTGGTATCCTCAGAGTTAGATGGAGGTGATGTTGCGGATGTGGAGAGACGCATTATCAATTGACGCATCTCTTCCATCTTAGCCTCCATTGAACTCACCAAGGTTGTTTCCAACATCTTGAGATCGTTCATGGTGACTACCTCCGGAGCATCACTCCCATCTCCCTTGGAACCCATACTTCTCTTAGGCGGTTAAGCCCGAAATGAGAGTCGAGACTCTGATACCATTTGAAATGGATCGTATGGGCACCTAGAGGGGGGGTGAATAGGTGCTAACCAATTTTTAATACTTTTTCAATTTTAGGCTTGACACAAAGTAAATTCTCTAGATATGCAACTACGAGAATTTCCCTATATGTAACCCTAACTACTAAGCACGTAAAAGAGGAGCGAGGAAACCGTAGTGGAGCACGCGGAGACACAGGGATTTGTTTTACCGCAATTCCTTCCTTGTTAAGGGAAGTACATCTGCGTTGGAGGGGTGGGCGGTTCTAAGACCACCACGCCACAATAGGCCTCACCCTATTCTCCGATGGATCTCGCCACGAGAGGCCTGATCCGCCTTCTCCACTATTGGATCCCTTCGAGGCGGGAACCGGTGCCTTTTACAACACTATCGGGGCACACACCCACAACCGAATTGGGGGCTCCCGAGATGACAACAAGCTGCCACAAGAACAAGGTTTATCAATATAAACAAAAACGAGGATCTAGATATTTGCAAGAAATACTAGATCGGAGGTTCTCCAAATGAATGAAGAGGAGATGAAGCGCTTGATTGCTGATGATGAAGATCGAGTTCTCCTCCTTCGATTCCCCAAGGGATGGGGCCTTTGGGTGGATCTAGGTGGAGCACTCTTGGATGAAGCTTTTAGATCTGATCTGGTCTTTTTCGAGATGAATCAAGAGTTCTGGCAGGAGGGGGAAGGCTGGCTTAAATACCCCCTCCCCAGATCTGGCCGTTGTAAACTTTGGGGGTGGATCATCCGCCCCCCACTTGGGGCGGATTATCCGCCCCCTAGGAAAACTCCGCCCCAAGGGCGGATTCTCCGGGGGAAACTCCGCCCCCTCTCTGGGGCTTGCGCCTTGGTCAAGCTTGGTGAAGATCTTGGGGGCGGATAATCCGCCCCCCTGAGGGGCGGATTATCCGGCCAAGCCGGAAAGTCCGGCCAAAACTCCGCCCCTCTCCGGGGCTTGCGCCTTGGCGATGAGCAGGGGGGTGGATTATCCGGCCCCCCTGAGGGGCGGATTATCCGGCGGGGCCGGAAAATCCGGCCAAAATTCCGCCCCCTTCTGGGGCTTGCGCCTGCTTGGGCAAAGGGAGGGGCGGATTATCCGCCCCTGGTGGGGCCGGATTATCCGCCCCCAAAGGCAGAGTTCTTTTTCCTTTATTCTCAAATAGAGCTGCAACACTTCAACACACATTAAATGATCCTTGGTATTGTTATCTAACACACAAAACACTAGGGATTAAGAAATGTTCTTTCAGCTGGGGCGGAGGGGCTCCGCCAACGAGCGCGATTTCTATCTGAGCTTCCTCATCAGCCTTCGCATAGCTGTTGACGGTCTTCACCATGCTTTCGAAGGTGAGGCGTCCTGAAGCCTGCTGCCGCCTTAGCATATGCCGGAGAAGCGTACCTTGGTCCAGCCCTTCCACAAAGTGATAGATGGCATCATCATTGGGGTAATGTGCCAGATCGGCCCATATACGAAGCCACCTAGCAAGGTAATCACGAGGGTTTTCACCCTCTCTCTGAATGCAGTGCACCAGATCGAAGATGGTAACCACTCTGACGAACTTGGATCTCTGCTGTCCAGATGCACGGGTGAAGCCGACGGACTTGCAGCGATCTTCCACCGTTATATCCAGCACAGGGGAGGTTTGGGTGGGCCTTGAATTTTTCCGATCTTTGCCGGCAAACTCCAAGGAGAGATCCGACATCGATCCTTCCGCAAACGTAGCCTTCCCGTAGGCGGTCCGTACGGGTCTTGATGCTCCTCCGACTCCCAGGGAACTAGTGCCCGAGTCAGTTTCGCCGATGAAGACTGGATATCTCCGATGGGGACGATCAAGCACCGCGTAGGGTTCGTCTTCGCCGGGATCCAGAACTCGTCGGGAGGGACGATCGGAACGTTGTCGGAGAAGAGAACGCGACCGATGGCTATGGTTTCGCCGATTCCCGCGAAGATCTTGGTCCTCGCCCGCTGAAGAGCCTGAAGCGCCTCTTGTCCCACGGTGGGCGCCAACTGTTGTGGTATTGCCGACGAGTATGGTATGGAGGGGTCCTCAGAGTGCGTGTTTAGAGACGTGGGGAAAGGCGGACGGTTGACGGGTACGAGGTAACATAGCTTACCCAGGTTCAGATCCCACAACGGTGGCGAAATCCTACTCCTGCTATAAATCACTATAAGGGCAATACGTCGAGTTAAAGGGATTGGTTCGTTATGCGAGGTGACTAGAGAGTCTAAGTTATTGTGTCCTAAAGGCTCCCATAGGCCCAAC
Organism: Avena sativa; assembly: GCA_916181665.1. Classification (NCBI taxonomy): domain Eukaryota; kingdom Viridiplantae; phylum Streptophyta; class Magnoliopsida; order Poales; family Poaceae; genus Avena; species Avena sativa. The sequence continues at coordinate 230,778,838 of OV702296.1, forward strand.
TTATATGAGAGAATTCCTTATTTGACACTAGTTTTAAATATGATTCCTTATTTGACACTTAGATTTTTTCACTTCCCTATTTGACAACTAGTGTAAACTTTTTGCCTTATATGACACTACCGTTTGTTATGTTACAACCTTCTATCAACTTTTACTTAGCTGGACCAAAATACCCTTACTTAGATATACTACGTGTGCCCACCTTCAACTCCTCCACCTCGTCAATCTCCGGCCGACAGAAGGTGTCGTCGTCGGGGAGTCGCAGCTCCAGCCGGCGGAAGGCGACGCTAGAACGCGGCAAAGTCGGCCTGGCTCTGCGCCCGCTCGGCCAAAGCGAGGTCCATCCACGAGGCAGAGAGATAGCTACACTAGATAAACACTAACACTTAACGATCCTCTAATCTAGGAGCGGCATGGTGGACTTAGTTCAGGTGCATGCGTGCGCAACCGATATACTACTACATTCTGACGTGGTCCGCTGAAGGAAGGGAGCGCGCGAAGACACGGCTGAACTCAGTTCTGTTAGCACGTGACCGGTTTTTTGATTGCTCTAAGATGACTTTCGTTTTACCATGGCATTACTGTTTTACCATGCTAAAATCAATTCGGTGACTAAAATGTTTTGAGTCCCATTTGGTAATTTAACCATGAGCAGATATATCATGGTACAACGGCATTCGTTTTGTAATTTTTGTCACATTATGCACTAGGGGCAAAAGAGTCTTTGTGAGTCTCCAATTAACACCGTTAGCTGTTAAAATGCACTAGAGTGTCATTTAAGGAAAAAAATACACTAGGTGTCAAATAAGGAACTAAAAAAATTCTAGTGTCAAATAAGGAATCATATTGAAAACTGATGTCAAATAAGGAATTTTCTCTTCATATAGTCGCCAGGTCCTAGGGTTATAGAAAAAAGTCCTAGCCGGACAGGTTACAAAGTCTTACACTGCTTACAACTAGTCTAGCTTGTCTTGCACTCTAAGGCTTCGGGTACATCGGTGACTCCTCCGTAGCATTCCTTTATCCGTCATGGGTCTCCCTTCTGGATCCATCTAAGGCCATGCTACCAACTGTGGGCCACCCGGGTTATCCGGATAGGAGACATGCTATGAGGATACCCATATAGCATATCCCAACAATAATGAAAAACTTATTTTTATAAAACTATAGTAAACCTTTCAATAATATCAATAGTTTGTTAGAACGTTGATGTTCTATAAACACATGAAATTTGAAGTTCAAACCCATATCTATTGAAAGATATGTCCGAACAAGTCAGCATAAAATGTCATATTTTATTGTTCATCGCTTCTGATTGTCGAATTTGTTTTTTCATATCTCTGTAATGAATTTGAGTTTGTAATTGAAAATTTTACATAACTATAGAATATCGTGTGTCAAACTTCTATTTTTAGATTTTGTAAAAGAACTCATAAAAATATTTTCTGTATCGTATTGACCTATTTTTAGTGATGTGGTTTCCACCGAATTTTCCCTTTTCTCTCTAGATGTACTGTATACTGATTTAGAATACAAGCATAAAACATAAGACTCAGGTTGAGGTTGTAAAATGTGATTATCAATTTACCATAGAGCATGTATGTGACTTTTGTGATGTTGACGTTTGATAAAATTAATGTGATGCCCCTTCTAGGTATAATTCTGCATTTTTTGCCACCGCCAGAAAAAGACCCTCCATCGCTGCTTCAATTCCCCCTGCTGTCGCCGGAGGAGGCAAATTCCCCACCTCTCGATCTCTTGGCCACCCCATCCCATGTTGCTGATCTATTATGTTCGCCTAGGAGGCGGGATCTGGCACCTCGCTTCCTCATTGTCATGGGATGAGGTCTTTGTGTTCTAGATCTACGGTTGTGGGATGCCTCCCTTGTAGGGGTTCGTAGCATGGAAAACAAAAATTTTCTATCGCATACAAACAAACAAGCCAAGATCTATCTACTAGATTGTAGCAACGAGTCGATGGAATAACTCACCCTCGAAGATTCCAAAGTGTTTAACGAGAGCAGATTCTCGTGGGTGATGTAGTCGTACTCTTTCCGATCTCAAGATCGCGTAGACGATCCTTCCGGCGCCGCGTTCCCGCAGCGCTCCCGCAGTCGGTCACACGTTCGGTACTCGACGAAGACCTTCCTCTCCCTTGTTCCAGCAGGCAGCGGAGGTTGTAGCACTCTCCTCGCGATTCCGGCAGCACAACGGCGTGGTACCGGAGGTAGAGGGGAGATCCCGCAGGGCTTCGCCTTAAGCCGGTGCGAGTATGGTGGAGCTTATGAGAGAGGCTATTAGTGGTCTAGTAATTAGACACACCAATTAGAGGGCTCTAAACCAATTAGAAGGCTCTAAACCGAAACAGCTCTAAACCGGGGTCTAGGTCTAGTTTCTAGTTTAGAGGATAGGAACTTGTGTGTGTTGGGAGGGGAGCCCTGCCCCTCCCTTTATAGGTGGGAGGGCTGGCTGCGCCATGGGGAGGAGAGTCCCTCCCCAAGTCGGCTTGGTGGGGCGCCGGCCAAGGGAGGAGTCCTCCCCCAATTCGGCCTCCACCAATCCTCCTCTTTTCCCACTTCCCAAAATTGGCAGTTTGACTTTCAAATTAGCCGTTTGACTTTTCCAATTTAGGAATTTAAATAAACCCTTTATTTTGGACAGCGAGAACACTTAGTACATGATGCAATCATTCCATCTTGCAATGACACATTCATGTACCCCTTCCCCCCCGGAGTGCCGGACATTCCGGGACCTTCTAGAATGTTCCCGATGAAAACACCGGAATCATTCCCGAACTCCGAAACGGGACTTTCCTTATATGAATCTTATTCTCCGGACCATTCCGGATCACCTCGTGATATCCCGGATCCCATCCGAGACTCCGAACAACATTCGGTCTCTTTCTCATAATACCATAACTACTCAAACAACGTCGAATCCTTAAGTGTGTCTCCCTACGGTTCGTGAATTATGCGGACATGATCGAGACACTTCTCCGAACAATAACCAATAGAGGAATCTGGAAATTCATATGGCTCCCACATATTTCTACGATTACTTTGCGATCGAATGAACCACTTACATACGATACCAATTTCCCTTTGTCTCACGATATGTTACTTATCCGAGGTCATGATCGTCGGTATCTCTGCATACCTAGTTCAACCTCGTTACTGATAAGTACTCTTTTCTCGTTCCCGTGATATGTGATCCCTTGTGACCAAGTCACATGCTTGCAAGCTAATTGGATGACATTTCACCGAGAGGGCCCAGAGAATATCTATCCGTCATGTGGATGGACAAATCCCACTCTTGATCCATGTGTTTCAACCAATACTTTCCGAACACCCAATGCCACTTTTATAGCCACCCTGTTACGGTGTGGTGTTTGATGACATCAAAGCATCCATCCAGTAAAGGCAATATGCATGATCTCATGGTCGAAGGAATTAGGTTACTATGTATCAGAAAGCATATAGCAATTGAACTATTGAAATGACTTGATCTTTATGCTACGCTTGTCTATAGGAGTATGTCCATCATATCATTCTCCTAACGATATGATCTTGTTGTTGATAACATCTCAATGTTCATGACAAAGAAACCACATCATCAATCAACCAACAAGCTAGTGAAGTATAGAGGCCATACTAGGGACTTCAAATTAAGTTTACAAATCACACAAGTATTAATGGTTTCCTTGTTAATACTATTATAGCATGAATGTAAACATTTATCATAAACACAAAGATATATAATAATAACTACATTTATTATTACCTCTAGGGCATATCTCCAACAGTCTCCCACTTGCACTAGAGTCATCTAATCTAGATTACATGGTAATATACCGAACACCCATGGCAGTTTGGTGTTGGTCATGTTTTGCCCTCGGGAGAGGTTTAGTCAACGGATCCGCCACATTCAGATCTGTGTGTACTTTGCAAATCTTTATATCCCCATCCTGGATATGTTCTCGAATAGCGTGGAAACGCAGCTTGATATGCTTCAGCTTCTTGTGTGACCTTGGTTCTTGCGCATTGGCTATGGCGCCCATGTTATCACAGTAGATAGACATTGGGTCCAGCGCACTTGGAACCACACCCAGCTCTGTAATGAACTCTTTCATCCATATCGCTTCTTGTGAAGCCTCCGAAGCAGCCATGTATTCCGATTCAGTTGAAGATCTCGCCACAACGCTTTGCTTTGCACTCCTCCAGCTAACTGCTGCACCATTCAAAATAAATACGTATCCAGATTGTGATTTAGAATCATCCGGATCGGTGTTCCAACTAGCATCGGTGTAACCATTAACAACGAGCTGTTCATCACCTCCATAAGAAAGAACCATATCCTTAGTTCTTCTCAAGTACTTAAGGATGTTTTTGACCGCTGTCCAATGATCCACTCCTGGATCACTTTGATATCTGCTAGTTAGACTAACAGCATATGCGATGTCGGGTCTAGTACATAGCATGGCATACATTAGAGATCCTATGGCTGAGGCATAGGGAGTCTTACTCATCTTTTCTCTATCTTCTGCCGATGTCGGACTTTGAGTTTTACTCAAGGTCGTATTGGGCAACATGGGCAAGAACCCTTTCTTGCTATCTTCCATTCCAAACCTCTTTAGAATTTTGTCCAAATATGTACTTTGTGACAGTGATATTTGGCGTTTCGATCTATCTCTATAAATCTTTATGCCTAATATGTAAGCTGCTTCGCCAAGATCCTTCATTGAAAAACTATTATTCAAATATTCCTTGACACTATTAAGAAGGTCTACATCATTCCCAATCAACAATATGTCATCCACATACAGTATTAAGAATGCTACAGAGCTCCCACTCACTTTCTTGTAAATACAAGCTTCTCCATAAGTTTGTATAAAACCAAAACTTTTGATTACCTTATCAAAACGTTGATTCCAACTTCGGGATGCTTGCTTCAATCCATAGATGGACCGTTGAAGCTTGCATACCTTGTTAGCATCTTTAGGATCGACAAAACCTTTGGGTTGTATCATATACAACTCTTCATCAATGTTTCCATTGAGGAATGCTGTTTTGACATCCATCTGCCATATCTCATAATCATAATATGCAGCGATTGCTAACATAATCCTCACAGACTTTAGCTTCGCTACCGGTGAGAAAGTCTCATCGTAGTCAACTCCTTGAATTTGTCGAAACCCTTTTGCGACAAGTCGAGCTTTATAGACAGTAACATTACCATCAGCATCTGTTTTCTTCTTGAAAATCCATTTGTTCTCGACAGCCTTCCGGCCATCCGGTAAGTCCACCAAAGTCCATACTTGGTTTTCGTACATGGATCCAATCTCGGATTTCATGGCTTCTTGCCATTTATTGGAATCTGGGCTCATCATCGCTTCCTCATATGTCTCGGGGTCATCGGTGTTGTCCACCACCATGACATTCATAACGGAATCATACCAATCTGGAGTGGTACGAGTTCTCGTTGACCTCCGAGGCTCTGTAGTAACTTCAACCGAAGTTTCATGATCACCATCATTAGCTTCCTCTCTTATTGGTGCAGGCACCACAGGAACTTCTTCCGGTGCTGCGCTACTCGCAATTTCGAGAGAAGGTTCGACAACCTCGTCGAGTTCTACTTTCCTTCCAGTCACTTCTTTCGAGAGAAATTCCTTCTCTAGAAAGGATCCATCCTTAGCAACGAAGATTTTGCCTTCGGATCTATGATAGAAGGTATACCCAACAGTTTCCTTCGGGTATCCTATGAAGACGCATTTTTCCGCTTTGGGTTCAAGCTTGTCCGGCTGTAACTTCTTTACATAGGCTTCGCATCCCCAAACTTTAAGGAACGACAATTTAGGTTTCTTCCCAAACCATAATTCATACGGTGTCGTTTCAACGGATTTAGACGGTGCCCTATTTAAAGTGAATGCGGCTGTTTCTAATGCATAACCCCAAAATGATAGTGGCAAATCTGTAAGTGACATCATAGAACGAACCATATCTAAGAGAGTTCGATTACGACGTTCAGACACACCATTACGCTGTGGTGTTCCCGGCGGTGTCAACTGCGAAAGTATTCCACATTTCTTCAAATGCTCGCCAAACTCGTAACTTAGATATTCACCTCCACGATCAGATCGTAGAAATTTAATCTTCTTGTTACGTTGATTCTCTACCTCACTTTGAAACTCCTTAAACTTCTCGAAAGTTTCGGACTTATGTTTCATAAAATAGATATACCCATATCTACTCAAGTCATCCGTGAAGGTAAGAACATAACGATAACCACTGCGCGATGCTACACTCATTGGACCACACACATCGGTATGTATGATTTCCAATAAGTCTGTAGCTCGCTCCATCATACCAGAAAATGGAGTCTTAGTCATTTTACCCATCAGACATGCTTCGCATCTTTCAAGTGATTCAAAATCAAGTGATTCAAGAAGTCCATCGGAATGGAGTTTCTTCATACGCTTCACTCCAATGTGACCAAGACGACAGTGCCACATATAGGTCAAATTATCGCTTGATTTCAAACGTTTAGCCTCAATGTTATTAATATGTGTATTTCTACTATCGAGATTCAATATGAATAGACCATCTATCAAAGGTGCATGTGCATAAAACATATTACTCATATAAATCGAACAACCATTATTCTCGGATTTAAACAAGTAACCGTCTCGCAATAAACAAGATCCCGATATAATGTTCATGCTCAACGCAGGCACCAAATAACAATTATTTAAGTATAAAACTAATCCCGATGGTAGATGAAGAGGTAGTGTGCCGACCGCGATCACATCAACCTTTGATCCGTTTCCCACGCGCATCGTCACCTCGTTCTTCACTAGCTTCCGTTTATTCTGCAGCTCCTGTTTCGAGTTACAAATATGAGCAACCGAACCAGTATCAAATACCCAGGCACTACTACGAGTACTAGTGAGATACACATCAATAACATGTATATCAGATATACCTTTCTTCTTGATGTTGCCGTTCTTCAAATCCGCCAAGTACCTTGGGCAATTCCGCTTCCAGTGACCTTCTCCCTTGCAGTAAAAGCACTCAGTATCAGGCTTGGGTCCAGCCTTGGTCCTCTTCGTCGGCGTGGTAACTTTCTTACCACCCTTCTTGAAGTGTCCCTTCTGCTTAGACTTGCCTTTCTTGAATTTGGTGGTCTTATTGACCATCAACACTTGGTGCTCTTTCTTGATCTCCACTTCTGCAGATTTTAACATAGCAAATAGTTCTGGCAACTCTTTGTTCATGTTCTGCATGTTGTAGTTCATCACAAAGTTCTTGTAACTTGGTGGTAGTGATTGGAGGATGCGGTAAACTCCCAAAGTATTAGGAATCACTATACCCAAACTTTGAAGTTTATTTGCGTGCCCAGACATTTTAAGCACATGCTCACTGACGGAGCTACCCTCTTCCATCTTGCAGTTAAAGAACTTTTCAGAAGCTTCATAACTTTCAATTGCCGCATGAGTCTCAAAGATTAATTTGAGATCCTCGACAATATCATATGGATCTGACTCTTCAAACCTTTTCTGAAGCTCCGATTCTAAACCATACAAGATAGCACACTGAACTATGGAGTACTGATTCTTCCGAGCGAGGTAAACATTCTTTACTTCATCGGTAGCATCAGCTGCAGGTGGGTCACCTAGCGGTGCATCCAGCACATAGGTCAAATTACCAGCTGTGAGGACAATCCTCAAATTGCGGAACCAATCCGCGAAGTTGCTTCCATTGTTTTTCAACTTTTCTTTCTCTAGGAACGCATTAAAATTGATGGTAGGGGCTGCCATTGATCTACAACATATTTGCAATAGTTTAGACTAAGTTTATGACAAATTGAGTTCAAATTAATTAATGAAATTAAACTAGGTGAACTCCCACTCAAAACAACATCCCTCACATTGTTTTAGTGATCACACGAACCAAATCCACTACATCAACACCGATCATCACGAGAGCTGATATAGTTTTAATGGCGAACAATCATCATGTTCATCATATCTACTATATGATTCATGCTTTGCCTTTCGGCGATCCGTGTTCCTGAGGCCATGTCTGTACATGCTAGGCTCGTCAAGATCAAACCTTAGCTTCCGCATAAGCAAATCTGGCTTGCTTACGTTGTAGTCACCCGCGGAATCAAAGACACCCGATCATCACGTGGTGCTTCGAAGCAGCAAGCTTTGGCAACGGTGCATACTAAGGGTGAACACTTTTAGAACTTGAAATTTATGTGCATGAGGGATCATCTTATAATGCTACCGTCGTCTACTAAGCAATACAAGATGCATAAAGGATTAACATCACATGCAATTCATAATATGTGATATGATATGGCCTTTCTTCTTTGTGCTTCCGATCTCCATCTTCAAGCACGAATATGATCTCCATCATCACCGGCATAGCATCAAGGTCAATGACGCTTCTTCATGGTTGTCGTCCACCAGCTTCAACTATTACAACTATTTTGAATAGACACGCAGGTCTTAACAGAAATTAAAGACAACCATATGGCTCCTGCCGGTTGCCAACTTACAATAAGGAACATTGCATACATCAAATATAATCACAATCATGGCCATATCACATCACTGCACACCCCTGCAAAACAAAGTTAGACGCTTCTACTTTCTTTGCATATTTTACGTGGTTTGGGGCTTTCCATAAGTGTCGTTCTAACTTACGAACAAGAACCACAACATTGATACTAGCATTGTTGATCACCCGTTGTAAATTGGATCTTTACTATGCTAGGAGAAACAGGCACCCGCAAAGCCACTTATGCAAAACGAGTTGCATGTCAAGCGTGGAGCAAGTCTCATGAACGATGTCATGTAAGGTTAGCCCGGGCCGCTTCATCCCAACATACCGCAAGATGCAAAGTACACAAAAAGCAATCTACAATAAAAGCATCAACGCCCACAATGACCATTGTGTTCTACTCGTGCAACAGATCTACATATAGACACGGCTCTGATACCACTGTAGGGGTTCGTAGCATGGAAAACAAAAATTTTCTATCGCATACAAACAAACAAGCCAAGATCTATCTACTAGATTGTAGCAACGAGTCGATGGAATAACTCACCCTCGAAGATTCCAAAGTGTTTAACGAGAGCAGATTCTCGTGGGTGATGTAGTCGTACTCTTTCCGATCTCAAGATCGCGTAGACGATCCTTCCGGCGCCGCGTTCCCGCAGCGCTCCCGCAGTCGGTCACACGTTCGGTACTCGACGAAGACCTTCCTCTCCCTTGTTCCAGCAGGCAGCGGAGGTTGTAGCACTCTCCTCGCGATTCCGGCAGCACAACGGCGTGGTACCGGAGGTAGAGGGGAGATCCCGCAGGGCTTCGCCTTAAGCCGGTGCGAGTATGGTGGAGCTTATGAGAGAGGCTATTAGTGGTCTAGTAATTAGACACACCAATTAGAGGGCTCTAAACCAATTAGAAGGCTCTAAACCGAAACAGCTCTAAACCGGGGTCTAGGTCTAGTTTCTAGTTTAGAGGATAGGAACTTGTGTGTGTTGGGAGGGGAGCCCTGCCCCTCCCTTTATAGGTGGGAGGGCTGGCTGCGCCATGGGGAGGAGAGTCCCTCCCCAAGTCGGCTTGGTGGGGCGCCGGCCAAGGGAGGAGTCCTCCCCCAATTCGGCCTCCACCAATCCTCCTCTTTTCCCACTTCCCAAAATTGGCAGTTTGACTTTCAAATTAGCCGTTTGACTTTTCCAATTTAGGAATTTAAATAAACCCTTTATTTTGGACAGCGAGAACACTTAGTACATGATGCAATCATTCCATCTTGCAATGACACATTCATGTACCCCTTCCCCCCCGGAGTGCCGGACATTCCGGGACCTTCTAGAATGTTCCCGATGAAAACACCGGAATCATTCCCGAACTCCGAAACGGGACTTTCCTTATATGAATCTTATTCTCCGGACCATTCCGGATCACCTCGTGATATCCCGGATCCCATCCGAGACTCCGAACAACATTCGGTCTCTTTCTCATAATACCATAACTACTCAAACAACGTCGAATCCTTAAGTGTGTCTCCCTACGGTTCGTGAATTATGCGGACATGATCGAGACACTTCTCCGAACAATAACCAATAGAGGAATCTGGAAATTCATATGGCTCCCACATATTTCTACGATTACTTTGCGATCGAATGAACCACTTACATACGATACCAATTTCCCTTTGTCTCACGATATGTTACTTATCCGAGGTCATGATCGTCGGTATCTCTGCATACCTAGTTCAACCTCGTTACTGATAAGTACTCTTTTCTCGTTCCCGTGATATGTGATCCCTTGTGACCAAGTCACATGCTTGCAAGCTAATTGGATGACATTTCACCGAGAGGGCCCAGAGAATATCTATCCGTCATGTGGATGGACAAATCCCACTCTTGATCCATGTGTTTCAACCAATACTTTCCGAACACCCAATGCCACTTTTATAGCCACCCTGTTACGGTGTGGTGTTTGATGACATCAAAGCATCCATCCAGTAAAGGCAATATGCATGATCTCATGGTCGAAGGAATTAGGTTACTATGTATCAGAAAGCATATAGCAATTGAACTATTGAAATGACTTGATCTTTATGCTACGCTTGTCTATAGGAGTATGTCCATCATATCATTCTCCTAACGATATGATCTTGTTGTTGATAACATCTCAATGTTCATGACAAAGAAACCACATCATCAATCAACCAACAAGCTAGTGAAGTATAGAGGCCATACTAGGGACTTCAAATTAAGTTTACAAATCACACAAGTATTAATGGTTTCCTTGTTAATACTATTATAGCATGAATGTAAACATTTATCATAAACACAAAGATATATAATAATAACTACATTTATTATTACCTCTAGGGCATATCTCCAACATCCCTCGTGTGGTGTCTTCTACGCAGTGTTGTAAGGCGATGTTTGTTGTGCCCTTCTCAAGTGCCCGGTCTCGAACTCTGGGGTGAAAACCCTAGGTGCGGCCCTACTTGGTCATGTTCGGCGATGGCGATGCTTTGCATTGTTATCTTGTTGAAGGCTTTGCTTAGAGTTTGTTCACACCCGATCTTCAAAGGCGTTGTTATTGGAGAACTTTATTCCTAGTTCTTCTGTTGTCATGATATGTTGGTGATGATATGTCCGTTGCTACATTTCGTGGATTGGTTTTTCTTTTCTTTTTTCCGCTTAGATATAGCTTTGGTCTTAAATTACTTTGTTTTGTGCCGAAGTGGTCCATTGTGTGTTGGCGTCCTAGTAATGCAGACCTGTTTGTATCCGCTTTGATGCTTCATTGTGAGTCAATAAAATATGCTTTATTGAAAAATATATGTAATTTATATGAAAAAAACATGTATTTTAGCTTATATGTTTCTATTTATGACATTTTGCTCATGGGTAGCAGTGGGCCCTTTTGGTGACCGCAAAAGGCGAGGAGCCTATATTGAAGCCATCAGTTTTACTTTTTTCAGTTGAATTTACGTTTTTGTTACAGTTTATTTTCCTTTTTTGTTACCGCAAAAGGCGAGCACAAGTTGAATGCTCGAAATTCTGGATTTAGAAGTTCTTTAAAATGTTATAAACGCCCTAAAGATTCGTCCAAGAAATTACCGCGCATGATTCACCGTTGCGTGCCCTCCTCTTACCGTTCGGAAACAAAAGGGGAAAAGGAGCATCATTTCATTTCATTTCATTGCGTAGCCGCCTGTTTCGAGTGCGCATGCCTAAAAGCCGACGCTTTTTGTTCGGCTCGCGACAACATCATACTCTCCTCTTCTCTTCAACCATGGATTCGACTCGGGCATGCACGTCATATAATGGTGGGGGCGTAGGGCACCATCTCCTCCTTTCCAACTTTTTTTGGTCAAAATCTTGTACCGCCTGGGGACTTGAGAACAAAAAGTGTTAGAAATAAAAAAGGTTCTACAAAAGCTAGGCACCTTTGTTGTCGTCAAGAACAGAAATAACCACTATTTTTCTTCATGAAAGCAAAAAATAAAGAAAATAAAAAAAACACTTGAAATACTACTAGTACTAGTAGTGTCTCTTGAGGAATGAAGCTCACATGACCGTAAAGCATGTGGAATGATGAATAGAGTACTCAATAGCAATACTGAATCTGAACAATGTCTTACAGTACAAATCAGCCGACTCGACGTTAGCTCGCTAATCCGCCATCTACCTCTAAATAAACTGACTCAATCATCATCAGAGTTCTAATGCTTCAATCTGAAATGGTTCCCGCCTCCGAACTCAAAAGCCATCCGATCCTCACCTAAAGCTACCACTCTAAGCCGCTGGATTATCCAAGCAGAAAGTAAAACGATGCTAATAATACTACTAGTACTGAATGACGCTGTCAGCAGTGTGACTCCCACCCAGTCGAGATGGGCTTTGCGCAGAGTTGGAGGTTCAGGCTTCAGAGACCCAGCAGGATGTAGTAGACGAGTGTGATTGGGAGAGCGATCAGCATCCCGAAGATCACGCTGCATCAAACAAGAGTTCAGTTTCATCATCATGTCAGCTGGGTCATATCATCATGTACTACTACTACTACTACTAGTAGTGGTGTCATGATAGTATAAAGTGAACCCATATCAAGTTCTGAGTAGGGAATCAATGTTGGAAGATGATGATTAGGAATCATTAAAAGTTCCCAAACATGTTTCTTTTTAACCTGAGTGGATGGTGTTATCTGAATCATATAAAAATACTACTGTAAGGGAACGAACGGCTTCGAGATTCTTTTCACATGGCTAAGATTGATGCGGTACGAGACAAGAAAAAAGTGTGTTTGAGAGATCATACGCCGTGCTGAGAATGTTAGGATGAACGTTGTATTCCTTGGCGAACACGAAGGGGACGATTCCTTGCGGAAGAGCAGCCTGCAAATTCATCGTCACAAGTCTTAGTACTCCTACTTGATCTGATTGTGTATGGTTGAGTATATTAGTAGCAAACTGCAATGAAATGTTTCAGCTGGGACTAGTAACCTGAACAATGGCGATGTGCAGAAGAACCCCGCGCAGACCAACAGCGAGCGAGGCGGCAGCCATGACAGCCGGGCCGACGAGGAATCTGACGGCCATGGCGTAGGTCGCGAGCGAGTTCCCGCAGGCGATGATCCGGGGCTGCAGTGCCATGAACAACCCTGCATTGCGATGGAGAAAAACAAGCACAACTCCAGTTCAGTTCCTGCAGTTGTTCGTGCCACTGAATATGGATGTCACAAGCACGCAGGAATGCAGGTGCAGACCTAGGCTGAACATGGCCATCCCGAGCCCGGCGTCAGACAGGATCGAAATTGACCGTGCGATGATCGCGGGCATCTCAATCCCCCACCTGAAGAAAATTGCAGTTCACAAGATCAGTGAACAAAATGTTGGGTGAATGATGGTTATACTTGAGGTAGGCTGTGAAATTAGGAAGACGGTCTTGTTAGTTTAACCTGTAGCAGACGAGGGACCAGACGACGCCGATGAGGCTGGAGTAGGTGTTGGGGTTCCTGATCAGCTTCCTCCACACCATGATCAGGATGAGCCTCGTCATCACGCTCGCCGGCGGCATCGCGGCGGCCCTCCCTTCGCCGTCGTCCTTGGGGTGGAGCTGCGCGGTGGAGTTGGAACCCAGCTTTGACAGCGTCGGCCCGTCGCCGTTCGGCGCGCCGCCGTTCTTGTTCCTGAAGCTGAAGTCGTCGCCGCCGCTGCGGCCGTACTCGTCGTAGGCCTGGGAACCACCTGAAATCACAGACCGTTGATTCAGAAATCGGACGGCTGAATGCGCGGAACCAACCGAGCTGCTGAAGAAAAGAAAATGAGTTTTTTAAACCTTTGGCTAAGACGTCGCCGTGCTCTGCAGCACCGCCGAAGACATGCACTGCGGCGCCGGCCGCGCGCTCAGACACCGGCGAGGCGCTGGAGCTCCAGACGAACATGTGCAGGTCCTTGCGCTTGGCCGCCAATGCCTGCGGCAGCGGCTGGGGCGAGTGGCCGCCGGTGCCGGCGCCGGCAGAGCCCTTCTCCTCGTCGCCCTTGCCGACGATGTTGAAGAACTCGGTGTGGTTGAAGCTGGACCCCCTGGGCGTCGGGTTCCTGGAGGACTGCAGCGAGTATATCTCGACGCCGGAGAGGTTGGAGACGCGCGGCTGCATGGACTGGGAGTGGGAGTGTGAGTGCGAGTGTGAGCACGCGGCCTCTGAGCGCGAGCTGGTGGACTTGCGCACGGTGACCCGCATCCTGCCGTCCTCGCCGACCTCGGCCTCCGCCTGCAGGTCTGCGCCTCCTCCGCCGCCGCCGGCGAGCGAGACGACGTCGGAGTCGACGCGGAAGGAGACGATGTCGGCTGCGGTGTCCGGGAACTGCTCCATGACGAGCATCTTGGCCCCGCGGTACTCGAAGAGGAAGAGCATGAGCGTGTACCAGATGATGCACTGGAGCACGACGATCTGCACCATGAGCGTGCCGGCTGAGGCTGCGCCGTACATGCCTCGGAGTAGCGGGATGCCCATGACGAGCGTGTTGGGGAGCGTGGAGAGCGAGAAGAGCGTGATGAGCCAGTCGAGGGAGCCGGCGCGGAGGCGGCACCAGAGGCCGAGGATCGCGAGGACGGCGAGCTTCTGGAGCGTGTCGGCGGCGAGGAAGCGGAGGTCCATGGCGAAGGGGTTGTTGGAGGAGATGAAGTGGAAGGAGAGGAGCGGGACGGCGAAGAGCGCGACGAAGCGGTTGATGCCGGAGCACTGGTCCGGGGTGAAGATCCGCCACCAGCGGACGGAGCCGTAGGCGAGCGTCATGGCGACGTAGAGCGGCACCACCGCCGTGAAGACGTGGTAGAGGTCCGCCGCCGTGATCATCTCGCAATGCGGGTCAAGAAACGGGCGTGGGCAAGTGGGCGCGCGAGAGGAGGAGACAGTGGAGATGGTGTGTGTGTGTCCGTCTCAAGTAAGACAAGGGGAAGAAGAGACGCAAGCTTGGTGAAGAAGAAGAAGATGAAGACGGGCAATGCTCGGGATTAAAGGAGGGGGAGGGAGGAGACACGGAAGAGGCAAGCGGCGCAGGGGAGAGGCGAAGCAGGAGGGTTTGCTTTGGGCACAAAAACAAAAAGCAGCTGCGGCACAGGGAGAGCTAGCATGGCATGGTGCGACGACTGTGCAGTACGCGCGCAAGAACATGGAAACATAGCATAGCATAGGGGAGCAGTGCGTTTCCTTGTCCAGGATGAGGAGAGAGGGGAGGAGTAGGTACGAAGGGCGTAAAGGCTGAAATGAATTGGGGCGGGAGGGGGGCATGGTGTTGGCGTAATGGCGGACAAGAAAGGCGGAGGCATCGGGAGGTGTGGAGACATGGAGGTGGAAGGCCTTGTCCCTAGTGTGCTGCTGTGGGTGCATGCAGTGCAGGAGTAGCTTGCTTGCTACCATGGCCTATGACTGCCCAATGCTCCTGCTGCTGCGACTACCTACAGCTACAGCTACAGCTACAGCAGAGTAAACGTCTCTCTGGGCTCTGCCAGGGGAGAGAATCCCATAAAGATTGATCCAAACTTTATGCAGCCTTGGACTTTCTTGACACACACCCTCAAGCACACACGCTCTCTCTCTTTCTCTTTTTTCCTCTTGAGAAATATACTCCTCACAAAGCAAGCTAGTATATTCCTCACAAAAATATTAGTACTCTCAAGTACACACTCTCTCACTCCAGCATATTCCTCAAAAAATATTACTACTTCCTTTTCCGGATTGATCCTAGTCACCTGAAGTTTATGATTTAGAGATGATCTTTTTGAAATTCTTAGTTTCTATACCAAAGAATACTGTGTAGTTTCCCTGGTTAGGTCTAAGAATAATAATTTCATCTGGATTGTTGTATATGGTCTGCCTATAATGAGCATAAAATGGAGTTCATTGCTAAACTCCATGATGTTCCTCAGGCAGCTACTGTTTCTACTCTTGTTGTAGGGGATTTTAACCTTGTCGGGTCTGCTAAAAAAAGTAATGAGAGAATTAATTGGCAACTTACCTATCTATTTAATGATTGGGTTAATAAATGGATGCTCATTGAGTTCAAGCCTTACAATAGGCTTTTTACTTGGAAAAATAATCTATCTAACCCTATCCTGTCTTCCTTGAGTAAGGTGTTTGCTTCGACTGTAAACAGTATTTCCCTCTCACTACTGTCCAAGCTTTGTCTATGCTAGTTAGTGACCATACCCCTCTCATTATTGATACTGGGAACAATTGCCAACCCCCTCCCAAACTCTTTAGATTTGAGAAGTGGTGGCTATCCCAACCTAATTTTCATGACTTAGTTCTTTCTGTTTGGTCTACCCCTTGTCCTTAGAGTAATGCTTGGATATATGGCGGTTCAAATCAACACAATTAAGGAACATAACCAGAGGTTGGAGTATTAACATTCACTGTGCTTCCAAAAACAACTTAAAAAGGATTTAGTTTAGGAGTATGACATCTTGGATGTCTTCTCTAAACAAAACAGACTTTCCTCTTTGGAAAACAATAGGATGACTGAAATTAAGACTCAACTCAATGGTATTTGGCAGCTGGAAGAAACCAAAACTTGGCAGAGATCTAGAGAGAGACATATCCTTGAGGGTGATAGAAATGTTACTTATTTTCATACGCAAGCTAATCAACGTAGAAGGAAAAACACTTTATGTCCTAAGTGGTCTTAATGATCCTGTTAGTGATACTAACAGTATGCTTAAAATTACCAGTGACTTTTATAAGTTGCTCTTTGGCCATGAAAACAAACCTAACATTAATCTTGGGGAGGGATTTTGGAATGACCAAGACATCCTTACTGTTGGGGAATGCCTTAACCTTGAAAAACCCTTCTCTAAAGAGGAAATTAGGAATGCTATTTTTGGATCGTATGCTTATGTGATCCTGGTTATGGTGGCTTTTCTTTCCTCTTTTACAAAAACTTTTGGTATGTCATTAAGGATGAGTTACATGGCATTGGTGAAAGATTTTGAGTGTGGCTCCTTGGATGTGCCCAAACTTAATTACTCTATTGTTGTTTTAATTCCTAAAGAACCTGATGCTTAAGACTTGAAAAAGTTCAGGCCTATTGTTGGGGATATACTTTCCGGATATACCCACAGTACTCGCTGACCAGGGTGGCCCACCAATGGGTTAGAGCTTTGCTTCACGACCCAGTCAGAGAAAGAGGAAGAGCCAGTTCCGGCTACGACAAGGCCCAGAAGAGTTACTGACTTAGGCCTGTAGTATTACTTGTAGTCCAAGCTGTACATAGTTATCAACTCTGTAACGTATCCGGATATGTCTCTCCTTGTAACCCTAGGCCCCGGTGACTATATAAACCGGCCTATGGGAGCCTTTAGGGCAACAACTCAATAGACAACCACAACCAACTCGCACAGGCGAACCTCTCTTGTAATCCATTGTAACATCTCGCTTACGCTGATATATTACTGGGTTGCTAGCAGGAGTAGGATCCGATCACCGCAGTCGGATCTGAACCTGGGTAAATTTGTGCTCATCGCTCCTGGAACATCCGACGTCTCACACCCCATCCTTCCAACGCCACTAGGACCCCCAATGGCGTACTTGTCGACAATCCGACGACAGTTGGCGCCCACCATGGGGCAAGTGACCTTTGGAGAATCGTTCTAGGCGGAATCTGCGCGTGTAGGAATCGACAAAACAATATCCATGGGTCGTGTGGTCTACGCCAATGATGTCCCTCTCATCCTCCTCGATGAGACCTGGATTCCGGCTTCAAAGCATGTGACGACCTACACAATCATGTCAATCGGAGAGATCGATATTTATCTCGGTTTCACTGATCCCGCCCAACCCACCCTAGAGGTGATGACCATGGCAGAAGAAAAATCCGGATCTACTTTGTCCGCAGAAGCGGAAGAGTTCAGGGTATCGAAGAAAATCAAACCCACCCAACCCACTCATGTAGTGGAAGAAGAGGTGGAAGAAGAAGTCAGATCCGATCTCTCCAGCGAGATCGGATACATAGATGAGGAGTACATCCGCTACGGATCCAGCTTTGCTGACGTCGAGGCGGAAACCAAGTTATACAAGTACCTCAAGAACATGAACAAGAAGAAGCACTGTTTCGTATACCACATAAGCATTGGAACCGACTTTGTCGATGCTGGAGCTGGTAGCGACTCGGTCCAAGACGCAATCGAATAAAACGCTGACTTACCTGGCTCCCCAGCAGAATCAATCACGTCGCAGGAACTTCGAGACTTCGACAAGGAGATAGAGGAGTACGAGCAACATCACGTCTCTAGACAAACGCTAAGTGAGCCGGAAACTCCTCCTAGTCCATATGATAGCATGGATGAAAGCTACATATTGCAAGATGACATGGACACCGGAGATTCCTGCGAGATCTACAAACCTACCATGACGGAAAGTACTGACGGAAGTTTATCCCCCGGTACCGGACCAAAAGCCGTCTTTGCCACTGGTACGCACATTAAGGCTACTGGACGGTCAAAGAAGAATAAGAAGAAGAAGAAGAAGAAGAATCCGACTCCGACAGAGCCGGACGTCGAAGAAACCAACGAAGAAAAAGTTGATAAAGAGATTGAGATGGAGAATCTGGACGGAGATCCGATTAATCCCACCCTGATCGATCCTCCTGTGGATGGACACGTTGTCACCAAGGGTGCACACGAAATCTACGGAGATGCTCTTACAATTCCAATCCCAATGGCTTCGAATATTACGCCGGAGGCGCTTGAGAAAAGGGTTGAGGACCTGGATAAGCACTGCTTGTTTCTGCTTGAAGAGGCCGCACGCCTCATCGAGATGAGACATCAGTTAGACAGTGATCCTGCCAGATATCAGTCAGATTTCAAGCGACATACAAACAAAACAAGAGGAGGTCCGTTTATTGCAAACAATAATTCGGATATCCACAAAGTTCTATTCGACGAAAAAGATGGAGATAAGATCTGAGTCTACATCACGCCGATGGAAAACGCTGCTGCAGCTCGAGTCATCCTCGCCAACAATCCGTCTCCACAACAGGTCCAGCAGTGTGTCGCGTTGCTGGACAAAGGATTAAAGCAGCAGAAGACGGCTACATCATTCAGTAGCAAGCTGGCCTCAAAATCCGAGTTTTGCCACACTAGCGTTGACCAAAGCGCTGACGTAAGGCTCCGCAGGGATACGGCTCAGCGCTATCATCCCCGTGGAGAATAAGAAAATTCCAGGACCGGCTCTAACAACCACTCTCACCGGCCGGCACGTGACTGGGCAAGAGTTATTCTGGTTGTGGCCGAAGAAGTCATCAGGGCAATGGTTCCCCATCAGGACCATCATCGGCAAAACAATCTCTATAGAGAAGACCCGGAAACACGCCGCCAGCGAGAGGAGCAAGATCGGCTAAGGATTCCACCACCGAGCCGTCTGGTCGGCAACGCCGGACAAAGAGATGATCCGGATCATCCTGAATCTAGTAGGGACGATGCCCGAAGAAACAGGCATCGGAGTCAGCACAATGAGGCTCCACCGCCGCCACCAAGAAACCCAGTCGGAAATAATCCACCAGGGCCACCATCGCCTCCCAGCAGTGACCATGAAGGATCACGTCGTAGCCATGGAAGCCGCAGGGGCGAAGGCGGCAATTGTGAGAGAAGAAGCAGAAATCCGATTGCATCGCGCAGAAGCCGTGAGCCTCCAAGGCGCAGATCTCTCTCGCCAAACGACGCTCTCCATCGTATCGAATCAAACATAGAAGCACGGCGGTACGAGGAAGAGGATGTGTACGTGGGATCCAAGTGCTTTGGTCCACGTATATGTCAGACAAAATTTCCGGTTGACTTTGGGATCGCCAAACATATTCAGCCTTATGACGACGCAGCTCGGCCAGATACTTGGCTCCAGGATTTTTTCCAGGCTTGCTGCATCGCCAAAGGAGGAAACAACCTGGTTGCAGTCCGATATCTCTCACTGATACTGAGGAAGACGGCTCGATCATGGCTCAATGAACTGCCAGATAATTCAATTCAGAACTGGTATGATATGCAAAGTGCGTTCTTTTCAAACTCCGAGGGAACATGCAGGAGGCCCTGCATAGTCGGAGACTTGCAGCGTTGCACTCAAAGACCCGGAGAAACCTGTCGGGATTACCTCGGACGATGGATCGATACGAAGAACTCCTGTGAAGGAGTAAATGAGCAAACTATGATAGAAGATTTTATTGCAGGACTTCCAGTCGGACTTTTACGTCACAGGCTGAAGTGTGACCATGTCACAGATTTGGGAGAAATGATAGAGATGGAAAGTAAGTATGCTGACGCCGATGATGATTCAGAAGGGCTGCTAAACATTTTGGACAATCCCAATGCGGCCAAATAGCCAAAGCAAACTCAGAAGCGCAAGAACACCTCAGACGAAAAGCTGGCTCCGGACAATGCAGTTGTCAACGCAAAGTTTAAATCTGGAGGACGAGGAGGGCGCGGAGGCGGCCACGGTAGAGGTCGAGGAACTTCCCGAATCCAGGGCAGAGGAGACCAACAACCCGGAAGAACCTGTACCTGGGCTGACATTGCCAATAATCCCTGGATAGTAACGGAGGATCTACCCATACAAATGCCGAGTGTCGTTTCAATGACAACATCAAAAAAGACGAATCCGCTGGCTACAGAGCCAAGAGACGAAAAGAAAAGAAAATTTCCGAGAAAGGAAAGGAACCTAAGGAAGATTCCGACATGAAAGAGACGGAAGCTGCCGCAGAACCCAAGCCGGATGGAAAAAAAGACATTTCTGTCTAAGAAAGACGCATACGTCTGCTTCCTTGGATCCCAACCAGCTAAGGAAAAAGGCGGTTATTCGTGAGCTCAATGCCACGGTTTTGGCTGTCCCCCAATTCCTGGACTGGTCAGAGGTGACTATCACCTTTGATCATTCAGATACCCGAGGAAAACGCATCATCGGAGAAAATACCCTTTGGTCGTCAATCCTCTTATTGATGGCTATGAGTTCTCAAAAACACTCATGGACGATGGGATCAGTATCAATATCCTCTACATCGAGACACTCCACGGCATGAAGCTACACGAGAGTCAGTTGAGTTACAGCACTATAGCTTTCCATGGCATTGTACCGGGAAGACAAGCAAATTCTCTGGGTGAGATTACTCTGGACATGACATTCAGAACCCGAGATAATTACCGGACCGAGCCACTCTCCTTCAAGGTGGTACCATTCAAAAGTGATTACCACGCTATCTTCGGACGTCCGGCTTACTGGGCGTTCGTGTCCCATCCCTGTTATATCTACAACATGATTAAACTTCCAGGTCCAAAGGGCGTAATCACCGTACGAGGAAATCCAAGGAAGGCGCGGGAGTGCGACGAAGGATCTGCTGCCTTTGCTGGAGCCGTGCTCCACGCCCAGGAGTACCAGGAGATCAAGAAGACCATCAATCCGTCCGAGATGCCCGCTACGAAGAACGAGGTGCTGAAGCCAAGTTCGTAGTTCAAGGCATCGGAAGAGACGAAGAAGACGTCGCTGAAGGAAGATGATCCCTCTAAGACGACGAAGATAGGGGTAGGCTTAGGCCACGCATAGGAAAGCGCGCTCGTCGAGTTCCTCAAAGCTAATAATGATATCTTCGCATGGCAGGAACTTGCTGAGCACTCTGTTAATGTGTACCCAGATGCTAAACCCGTCAAACAGTCCTTACGACGGTTTGGTGATGAAAAGCGCAAAGCAATAGCCAAGGAATTAGCTCGCTTAGAGCTAGCGGATTTCATAACAGAGGTCATCCATACAGATTGGGTGGCAAATCCTGTACTCGTCCCTAAAAAGGACACCATTGATTTAAGTATGTGTGTTGATTATACCGCTTTAAACAAGGCATGTCCAAAAGATCTGTTTCCTTTGCCAAGAATCATTCAAGTTATCGACTCAACGGCAGGGTCAAAATTACTCTGTTTTCTCGACGCATATTCCGTATATCACCAAATACCGATAAAAAAGTTGGATCAAATTAAGACGTCTTTCGTCACTCCTTGTGGAACCTTATGCAACATATCAACGTATCATGCAATGTTGTCTCAACGATCAAGTCGGACGCAACATCCACGTGTACGTAGATGACATAACAGTTATGTCCAAAAATAAGGAAACTTTAATTTCTGACTTGGATGAAACGTTCGCTAGTCTACGAAAATTCAACATGATGCTAAATTCGAAGAAGTGTTTCTTTGGAATTCCAGCCAAAAAATTGTTAGTTTTTATCGTCTCTGAGCGAGGCATCAAGGTGAACTAGGACAATATCAAGACTATCCTAAACATTACCAGGACGACTCGCCTGAAGGACGTACAACGCCTCACTGGTTGCATTGCAGCGGTGAGTCGGTTCATCATCCGGCTCGGTGAAAGAGCCGCACCTTTATACAAACTCTTGAAGAAAACTGACAAATTTGTCTGGACCCCAAAAGCCGAAACTTCCCTGCAAAGTTTGAAAGATCTGCTTTCAAACCCACCAATTCTCGCAGCGCCAGAACCTCAGGAACCTATGTTACTATACATTGCTGCGACCAACAAGGTCATAAGTGTGGTAACAGTAGTTGAGCGCGAGGAAGGCCACGAGCATAAGGTGCAGCGCCCAACTTATTATCTAAGTGAGGTCCTGACAGAATCAAAGCAACGGTATCCACATCATCAAAAGCTAGTCTATGGAGTGTTCTCTGCATCCAGAAAGCTACATCACTATTTTCAAGAGCACAATATCACAGTAGTGAGCATGGCTCCTCTGCGAGATATAATCAATAACCGCGACGCCACATGATGTGTCGCAGAGTGGGGAATAGAGCTTGCAGCTTTCGACATTGAGTACAAACCACGTACAACAATCAAGTATCAAATTCTTGCCGACTTTGTCGTTGATTGGACAGAAACGGCAGAAAACTCAGGTCCTCCAGACTCGGTATTTTGGACCCTTCACTTTGACGGATCAAAAGCACGAGGAGGCTCGGGGGCTGGTGTGGTGCTCAAATCACCCCAAGGAGATAAGATGTTCTATGTGTTGCAAATATACTTCACGGCAACCAATAATATTGTCGAGTACGAAGCATTGCTACATGGAATACGCATGGCCAAAAATATTGGTATGTCAAGACTCATGTATTACAGAGACTCGGATTTAGTTGCTCAGCAAGTATCCGGTATCTGCAACGCAAACAAGCACATGGAAGCCTACAAAGCTGTTGTGGATGAATTATCCAAATCGTTCGAGGGTTTTGAGGTTCAACACATCCCTCGAGCAGAAAATGAGGAAGTATATGCACTGTCAAGGATAGGCTCTACGCGGAAACAAGTACCGGATGGAGCTTTTCTAGAGCATTTAAGAGTTCCCTCCATAGTCGAAGTTGATGAGGACTATTCGACGAAATCCGACTCATCTTTAATAGCAGTTCTGGATTTAATTCCCAACTGCACAAAACCCTATCTGGATTTCCTGATAGACGGAAAACTTCCCGAAGACGAAGTCTTGAGCCGGCAGATTGTCCGACGAGCAAAAGCATACGCTATAATAAATGGTAAGCTCTATAAGCAGAGTGTTTCTGGCATGTTTCAGAGATGTATTTATTCAGAAAAAGGAGTGGAAAAATTAAGAGAAATCCATGAAGGCGAGTATGGTCACCATGCTGCAGGCAGATCCTTAGTGGCAAAAGCTTTTCGACACGGATTCTTTTGTCTTACAGCTAAGGCAGATACTGATAAACTGGTCAAAACATGCAAAGGCTGCTAAAAGTACGCGCATCAGACACACGTTCTGGCTGAACAGCTTGGAACAATCCATATTACATGGCCGTTCGCGATCTGGGGGCCTGATATGGTAGGACCGTTTCGCACGGCAAAATGTGGATTCACTCACCTACTAGTGATGGTGGATAAATTCACAAAATGGATTAAGGCTAAACTCGTAACAAGTTGCGATGGAGCCACAACCAGAAGATTCATCGAGGACGTAATTATCAGATTCGGATATTCGCACAGTATAACTACTGACAACGGGAGCAACTTTTCCATGGGTGAACTTGCTGAATTCTGTGAAGAGCAATGGATCCGACTTGATATTGCATCAGTCGTATATCCACAAGCCAATGGACAAGTTGAAAGAACTAATGGCCTTATTCTACAAGGAATCCGGCCTCGCCTCGAGGCACCGCTTCGTCGGACCGCGGGGCTTGGACGGAAGAATTAAAGTCTATGATATGGAGCTTACGTACAACTCCTAATAGGTCAACCGATTATACTCCTTTCTGCTTGGTGTACGTTGCAGAAGCAGTTCTTCCAAGTGATCTGATTCATCAGGCTCCACGAGTCAAAGCGTATATCGAGAAAGATGTAGAAGTTTCTCGACAAGATGATCTTGATATAATCGAAGAAGTACGCATCGTTGCTGAGCAGAGATCTATAGCCTATCAGCAGAAGTTACGCAAGTATCATAGTCAGAGAGTGCAAAATCGTTCTTTTAGAAAAGGCGATTTGGTTCTTCGACTTGTGCAAAAAAAAGCACAAACTTTCCCCAATATGGGAAGAACCTTTTACAGTTAGCAGAGTTCTGCATAATGGGTCATATTATTTAACCTACATGAGACCAGTCAAGGAAATACCTGATACTCAGAAAAGGAAAAGAGCTGGTGGCAGCACAAACCCGGATGAAATAGACCGTCCATGCAATAGCACAACTACGTCCCTTCTATTCTTAGTTATATTTCCTTGTAATCATATATATATACATGTTCAAAGTGAAATAAAGTATTGGTTTTCTCATATTGTTATCTTTGAGACGTTTTTGCCATCTTATTTCCAAAAGAGCATATATTTTTTTCAAAAATCCCAGAATACTTGAAAGTACTTAATGCTCATGTTTGTTCTGGTTGCGATTTTTGAACAATATAAGAAATGTTACCTTAGGGTACAAAGTTTAATTTATTGTATATACTTTGATTCTTTATCCGATTGCTTAGACGCGGGTATTTTCGAGTAATGAGTTGTTGGTACTGGAAGCCGACTTTGTTTCCGAGGTTAAACTGGTTTAGCAATTGCGCTCCGTTGCTCGGAAAAGTTTCCGTGCTAATGGTTGGCCGACCCATGAAAGGAACGAGGCAGAGAGCCAGATAAACCGATAAGTATAGACTGTGCTTCAGAAACTTTCAAGCACAAAGCATAAAAATATATAAACAAAAGTGCTAAGATAGTAAACGCATCAGTTTTTACAGACCAACACAAAATAAATATTGTAGCCATCATTACATTGCCATAAGTTTAAGATAATGCATAGAAATTGTTTATGCTACAGGCGGTGGTGATAAAGCAGGTGGAACACTTGAATCAACAGAGTGTCACCCTCGATCTCAGACTCGGAAGCATTGTTGATTTCTGGTTCTTGAGGCGAAGGAGGCGCGACAATGGATTCGAAGAATGGCGTCGTGTAGTTGGTCATCTCCACCACCCGACAAGCGTAACCTGCACAAGATTATTGGATGGCCTTGATATCTTGCGGGTTACCCTCATCATCATCCTCGGCAATGCCCTTAGTGACGTGCCAGATTTCCATCTCGCTGTGGTGGCTCATCACCATGGTCAGAGCTATTTGCGCAACAGTCCGAGTGTAGGAGATCTTCCAGTCCTCAATCAACTTCGGAATCTCCTTCACTTTGTCCCTCACCTCGTGCACTGACATTTTGTGCAAATCGGAAAGCTTGACGGCTTCGCCAGCCTCTTCTAAAGTTTGGCGAAAGTCGAATAAGACATCTCCGATGAGCTTAATGCGCTCGAGGCGAGGTTCGGAAGTGGAAGAGTCGGAAAGATTCAGGGGGGCTGGGAAAGAACCAAAAAAGTCAAATTCCGGCTAAAATGAAAGTCGAAAAATGAACAACACAAAGTAAAAAGATTCGGAAATATTACCAAGCACAGAGTGATTCCATTCAGCATGCTCCTTGCGGAGGCTGTCTAGTTCACTTGCAGAGGCCTGGGCAAGATCCTTCTGGATATGAAACTCCTTCTTGAGATCAGCAAGTTCTTTATCTCGGAGGGCTAGGAGCTTCTCGAGCCTCGTGGTCTCATAGTTGCTTGATTCCAAGACTGCAGCTACAGATTTATCCGACTCCACAGTTAGGGTCTCAAGCTTTTCCCGGAGTTCAGTATTTTCTGCCTCCAAGACCTTGAAGTTTTTGGCCTACTCCACCAACTTGCTGGATTGGCATAACAATTCTACAAAGACAAAAATATCAGTCGGATAAAAAGCAAATTCGACTATGACAAAACATATAACTGATAAAGAGAAAGCCGGACAAGTTTACCTTCTGCTTCATCTTTTTCAACTTTCAACTTTGAATTTTCAAAGCGCAAAGCTTTGATTTCTTTGCGCTCGTTGGAAATATTCTTGAGCAATTCCTGGTTGGAAGATGCAATTTTCTGTAAGTTTAGAGACGGAATACCGTCAGACGGCTACTAAGACTCGGGCTGCAAATTTAACTAAGTAAACTTACAGCACGAGCCTTGGGGGCTACACTACATCGTTCTTTTGCAACCTAAAAGCATCAACCCGGATCCAGAAATGTTTATCCCACTTTATGCTTGGGGGCTAGAGGATATGATAATAAATGCAAATAAGAATCGAGAACTTACAATGTGTTCCAGGTGTAACTTCTCAAATCCGAGCTTGGTGTTGTGGAACACCTTCTCGATAAGGGTGAGGGACGGAACATCCATCGCTGGAAGTTCGCCAGATGCGACTTTAGCATCCCGTACCAAAATTTGCTCCAGGAGGCTAACCAGCTTGACGTCTTCCTCCTATTGGCTCGCTGCCTCTAGAGTCAAGGTTTGCTTCTCAAGACTGGTTTGAGCCAGTCTATGGATCTCTTCCTTCTCTTTCCTCTTGAGACCAGGGACAACGGAGTCAACCACTTTAGCCACCGTACCTGTGGTCATAACCATGGGATCATTACCCTTTACGGGTTCACCCTTTTCAGTTGCCTGGTCATCAACGGTGACCAGGGCTTTCGAGATTTTGCTAGCGTCGGGGGATGTAGAAGCTCCCTGTGCCGACGGAGTAGTGGATGGGGTCGATGGCGGCACAGCTGGAGAAATGACAAGCTTTTGCTGACGCATCTCCTTGCCTGGCTTGCTTTCCGGCTTTATCTTGCTCTTCAATGATGATTTAACTCTAGAACATAGAAATCCTAAATATTAGGTGTGCTCTGGAAAGATAACAAAGATACAAGAATACTAAAGAAGAAAGGTGAGGTGCTTACTTTTTAACTACTGTCAGCACTTGGCTACCAGCAGCGACAACTTCCTTTGCCTTACGCTTCTTGAAGGCGGAGGCAGCAACTTCTTGCACCTCATCATCCTCCGTCGCCTCCGGGTCATCTAAAGCATAGCCCTCTAGTGGAGCTAGCTCAGACTCGGAGAGTTTCTCGAGCTGACAGAATCGGAAAAGCATCAATGAAAATAGAGTCGGAGAAAGAACCAAAGAAAACGATGAAACGTGAAAGTAGAGTCGAAATATTTACCAAAGTCAGAGGACGGCTGGATGTATACATCTTCATGGAAACTTCCAGAACTTATTGTTCCACTCTTTCCTTGACCAAATATTGCATGAGGGTCCTGTAGTCCTTTGGAGAAAGTCGGTTCAGGCTGACCTTCATGTTGTCCTTCTTGTCGCCGGTGATTTGGTGCATGAGGCGCTCTCCGTGGTGCTAGAGAGGCCGAATCCAGCGCTCCAGCCTGCAGTGGATCAAGTCGGATCCACGAATCCCCTCATGCTTCATCAAAAACTCGATCCGCCTCTTGGCAAGTATCAAAATATCTGATAGCTCTGGCGCCTCCGTGTCCCATGAATCTTGGTGGGGAGAGGTGCCATTGGCGAATGCCGGAATACCTTCCGCCTTACCCAGAGCCGGAATATCCTTATGGTAGAAGAAAGTTCCGGCCCTGCGTTTGACAGACTCACTAGCGTTAATCCTAGGATAGATCCGATTCCTCCTAAGGACTAAGCTAAGAGTGCCAGTGACATAAGGCACACCGGCACTGATAGAATTTTTCGAGTACCATAGTAGTACCGGAAAAGGGTGAGACTTGGCCTAATGCCAATAAACCCCTCGCACAGAGCTGCGTGAGCACTAAGCTCAAGCAGAGAGTTGGGAGGAAGATTATGGAGTTGCACACCGTAATGATTGAGGACCTCGACGAGGAAGTCCGATGGTGGCAGGCTGAGACCGCGGTTGACGTGAGTGCTGAACAACACCCTCTCGCCGTCTTTCAGTGCGGGGATGGCGTGTTCAGCAGCGCTCCGCCACGCGCCGGCAGCGATGAACCCCTCATCCTCCATGACTGTAGGGTTCGCGGCATATAAAACAAAAAGTTCCTATGATGGGAACAACTATGTACCAAGATCTATCTACTAGATACAAAAAACGGGAGGATGTATATCCATAGAGAACATACCCTTGAAGACCGACAAAGCTTAACGAGTCAAACTCGTGGTTGATGTAGACGATCTCTTGCCGATCTCAAGATCGAGAGGAAGTCCTTAGCACCGCAATTTAGCAGTGCATCCGTGCTTGCACACACGTTCGAGGCACCGAGCAACCTCTGCCTCCTCGCTACCATGATGCAGCGAAAGCACAACTCTTTCTTGCTGAATAGCCACCAGGAACATGTATCTCGCTAGTCTAAGACCATGGGGATAAATACTAGAGGGGGAGAGAGATCCTTCATGAGGAGGTGTGAGTGAGAAGTGAGGAGGGGGGTGCATTTTATAGGAGAGGGGAGAACCCCAAGGGGGTGACCGGCACATGGGGGCTGCCCCCTTGCCCTCCCCTCATTCATGTGGGTGGACACTCCACTCACAAAATCCTTTCAATTCCCTCCACTCAAAATCCCATAAAATTCCCATTAAATTTCCACAATATTTAATGCAAACTCTCATTAAGTAAAACTCCTTTTATTTATTCAAAATTTTGTCAATTACTTTAATGACAAACATTCACATATAACCCTTTGCTAGTATTTTATTTCACATCCAAAAACACTTTCTGCAATTTCACCCAAAAACCTGTTTCAGTATCTAGTGAAATAAATTCCTGCGCTTGTTATTCTTTTCGGCATGAAACTTTTGCTCCAAATGGATGTCGGTGTATCTTAAGTGTGCCACCCTATGGTTCATGAATAATGCGGACATGATCTAAACCCTTCTTCGATCAATAATCAGAAGCGGGATCTGGAGACCCATACTGAATCCCACACATTCAACGATGACTTTCTTGTGATCGTCGGAACCTTTTACGCTAGTATCTTAATCCTTTTGTTTCATGATATATTACATGTCCAAGATTTGATCATCGGTATCTCCAAACCTAGTTTGATCTCGTTACTAACATGCACTCTTTTCTTGTTCCCATGATATAACATTCTAGTGATCAAATCACTTGCATGCAAGCTAACCCATGTGATATCACCAAGAGGGCCCAGAGCATATCTATCTGTCATTGGGATGCACAAATTCCACTCTTGATCCATGAGCCTCAACATAACACTTTAGTAGTTCTGAAACCATCTTTATAATCACCCAGTTACGATGTGACGTTTGATGTTATCAAGAAACTCTTCCGGTGTTAGTGATTGACATGATCTCATGGTCTAAGGATTAGGATCACTTCGTAAGTTGTTATAGCAATATAAACTCGATGACTTTGATCGTAATGCTATACTTCAGATGAATGTTCATCACACCATTACACTAATGTTGTGACCTCGTTATTAAAAACATCCAATGTCTATGATTAGGAAACCTTGATCATCTTGTTAATCAACGAGCTAGTTTATGAGAGAGGCATAACTAGGAACTTTCTGTTTGTTTATTAAACACACATGTATTAACGTTTCCGTATTAATACAATTATAGCATGCAAAATAAAAATCTATCATATACTTGGAATACACATAATAAACACTTTATTATTGCCTCTTAGGGCATATTACCTTCAGTCTCCCACTTGCACTAGAGACAATAATCTAGTTACATAGTGATGAATCTAACACCCATGGAGTTCTGGTGTTGATCATGTTTTGCTCTAGGGAGAGTTTTAGTCAACGGATCTACTACATTGACATCCGTATGTACTTTACAAATTTTTATATCTCCATCCTTGACATGTTCACGGATGGAGTGAAACCGGCGCTTAATATTCTTGGAATACTTGTGAGACCTTGGTTCTTTGGCATTGGCAATGGCACCATTATTGTCACAATAGATCACCATGGGGTCCAGCGCGCTTGCAACCACACCTAGTTCGGATATGAACTCCTTCATCCAAATCGCTTCCTGAACCGCTTCCGAAGCAGCAACATATTCAGCCTCCGTTGTTGATCCCGACACCACGGATTGTTTGGAACTCCTCCAACTAACCGCTCCGCCATTCATGAGAAATACATATCCGGATTGAGACTTAGAGTCATCCGGATCGGTGTCAAAGTTAGCGTCGATATAACACTTTGCGACGAGCTCTTCTTCACCTCCGTACACAAGAAACATATCCTTAGTTCTTCGCAAGTACATAAGGATATTCTTGACCACTATCCAGTGTTCTGAACCTGGATCCGATTGGTACCTACTAGTCAAACTAATAGCATGTGCCACATCCGGTCTTGTACATAGCATGGCGTACATTATAGAGCCTATGGCTGAAGCATAGGGGACTTTGTCCATTATCTCTCTTTCTTCCGCCGTAGCTGGACTTTGAGTCTTACTCAATGTCTTTCCTTGCAACATAGGTAAGAACCCCTTCTTACTTTCGTCCATTTTAAACTTCTTTAAAATCTTATCAAGGTATGTACTTTGCGATAGCCCTATTCGGCACCTAGATCTATCTCTATAGATCTTTATGCCTAATATGTATGACGCTTCACATAGGTCCTTTCATTGAAAATTTGCTGTTTAGATAACTTTTAACACTGTTTAAAAGATATATATCATTTCTGATCAATAATATGTCATCCACATATAATATTAGAAATGTCACATTGCTCCCACTCACTTTCTTGTAAATACAAGCTTCTCCATAAGTTTGGACAAATGCAAACTCTTTGATCACCTCATCAAAGCGGAGATTCCAACTTCGTGATGCTTGCTTCAGTCCATAGATGGATCGCTGAAGCTTGCACACCTTGTTAGCATCCTTAGGATCGAAAAAAACCTTTGGTTGTATCATATACAACTCATCTTCAATATTACCATTGAGGAACGCGGTTTTGACATCCATCTGCCATATCTCATAAGCAAAATATGCAGCAATTGCTAACATAATCTAACTGACTTGAGCATCGCTACGGGAGAGAATGTCTCATCATAGTCAACTCCTTGAATTTGTTGAAACCCCTTTGCGACAAGTCAAGCTTTATAGACAGTCACATTACCATCAGCATCAATTTTTCTTTTGAAAATCCATTTATTCTCCACGGCCTTCAGGTCGTGAGGTAAGTCCAGCAAGTTCCAAACTTGATTTTCATACATGGATTCCATCTCGGATTTCATGGCTTCTAACCACTTGTTGGAATTCGGGATCATCATCGCTTCTTCATACATCACAGGATCATCAATTTCATCAACCATGAAATTCATAACAGGGTTTCCGTATAGCTCGGGAGCTGCACGCGTCCTGCTAGACCTGCGAGGTTCGGTAGT
Organism: Avena sativa; assembly: GCA_916181665.1. NCBI lineage: Eukaryota > Viridiplantae > Streptophyta > Magnoliopsida > Poales > Poaceae > Avena > Avena sativa. The sequence goes on from OV702296.1 coordinate 230,810,584, forward strand.
ACTCTCTTTCGGAGTTTCATGATCATTATCATTAGTTCCCTCTTCAACTGGTGAAGCCAACTCCAGAACGACTTCCGGTGCTGCGCTACTCGCCATACTTTGAAGAGAAGGTTCAATAACCTCTTTGAGTTCTACCTTCTCACTACTCACACCTTTCGTGTGAAACTCTTTCTCTAGAAAGGATCCATTCTTGGCAACAAAAACCTTGACCTTGGATATGTGATAGAAGGAATACCCAATTGTTTCCTTAGGGTATCCTATGAAGACGCATTTTTCCGCTTTGGGTTCGAGTTTATCTGGTTGAAGTTTCTTCACATAAACATCGCATCCCCAAACTTTAAGAAATGACAGCTTAGGTTTGTTTCAAAACCACAATTCATACGGTGTCTTTTCAACGGATTTAGATGGTGCCCGATTTAAAGTGAATGCAATAGTTTCTAGTGCATAACCCCTAAATGACAATGACAAGTTCGACAGAGACTTCATAGTCGAACCATATCCAATAAAGTACGATTACGATGTTCCGATAAACCATTTCGCCGTGGTGTTCCGGCAGGTGTGAGTTGTGAAACAATTCCACACTCTTTCATATGAGTGCTAAACTCGTAACTTAGATACTCTCCTCCACGGTCGGACCGTAGAAATTTGATCTTTTTATTATGATGATTTTCCACTTCATTCTAAAATTCCTTGAACTTTTCAAAGGTTTCAGACTTGTGTTTCATCAAGTAGATATAACCGTATCTACTCAAATCATCCGTGAAAGTAACAAAATAACAATATCCACCTTGCACCGACACACTCATTGGACCACATACATCAGAATGTATGATTTCCAATAAATTGGTCGCCCGTTCCATTGAACCGGAAAACAACGTTCTAGTCATCTTTCCCATAAGGTATGGCTCATATGTATCAAACGATTCAAAATCAAGTGATTCCAAAAGTCCATCTGAATGGATCTTCTTCATGCGTTTAACGCCAATATGACCTAGACGACAGTGCCACATATATGCAGATATATCATCATTAAGTTTAATCTTTTTAGCATCAACATTATGAATATGTGTAACACTATTATCGAGATCCAACAGAAATAAACCATTCATCATCGGTGCATGACCATAAAAGATTTCATTCATATAAATAGAACAACCATTGTTCTCGGATTTAAATGAATAACCACTTCGCATCAAACACGATCCAGATACAATGTTCATGCTTAGTGCAGGCACCAGATAACAATTATTCAAGTTTATTACTAATCCCGATGGTAAGTGGAGAGGTAGCGTTCCGATGGCGATCACATCAACACTTGATCCATTGCCAACACGCATCTTGACCTCACCCCTTGCTAGCGGTCGCTTGTCCCGTAGCCCCTGATTCGAGTTACAAATATTAGCAACTGAACCTATCAAATACCCAGGTGCTACTACGAGTACTAGTCAAGTACACATCAATAACATGTATATCATATATACCTTTGTTTGCCTTGCTGACCTTCTTGTCTGCCAAATACTTGGGGCAGTTGTGCTTCCAGTGGCCAGTCCCCTTACAATAATAGCACTCGGTATCAGACTTAGGTCCAACTCGGGGTTTCTTTTCAGGCATGGCAACCGGCTTGCCGCCCTTATTTCCCTTCCATTTTCACTTCTTGTCTGTCTTGAAACCAGTGTTCTTATTGATCATCAACACTTGATGTTGTTTCTTGATCTCCACTTCTGTAGTTTTAAACATTGACAGAAGCTCGGGGAGAGACTTCTTCATGCCTTGCATATTATGCTTTATCACTAAGCTCTTATAGCTAGGTGGCAGAGACTGCAGAACATGATGGATGCCTAAGTCAACGAGAATCGATATTCCCAAGGACACAAGCTTATCGACGTAACCCGACATCTTGAGTACATGCTCACTTACGGAGTTGTGCTCTTCCATCATGCAGCTAAAGAACTTTTCTGAAGCATTGTAGCTATCTATAGCAGCATGTGTGTCGAAAATCATTTTCAACTCACCAATTGTATCAAATGCATTGCCGTTTTCGAAACGCTTTCGAAGTTCTGGCTCTAGCCCATACAATATGCCGCAATGAACTAAGTTGTGTTCCTCCTGACGAGTCTGATAGACATTCTTCTCCTCTTCAGGGGCATCATCGAAAGGTGGGGTCCTAGCAGTGCTTCTAAGACATATTGATTTTGTGCAGCAGAGAGGAGAATCCTCAAATTCATGGACCATTCGGTAAAGTTGCTACCGTTTGTTGCAAGTTTCTATTTCTCCATGAACACATTGAAATTAAAAGCAGGTGGTGCCATCTACAACAGAATTTGTAAAGTTTAGACTAAGTTTATGATAGATTGAGTTCAACTAATCCACATTACGAATGAATTCCCACTCAAAAATGACATCCCTCGTGCCTTTTTGGTGATTACATGAACCAAATACACTACACCAAGTCCGATCATCACGTGAGTTGGTGTAGCTTCAAAGGCGAACATCAAATGGGCATCATATCTACCATATGACTCATGCTTAACCTTTCAATCCGTGTTCCGAGACCATGTATGTACATGCTAGGCTCGCCAAGTAAGAACCTTAGTATTCGCGTGCGTAACTGTCTTACACCCGAAATATGGTCGTGGATCCAAGAACACCCGATCATCACGTGATGTCTTGGAACGACGAAACATAAGCGGTGCATACTTAAGGAAGAACACATTCTTATCTTGATATTTAAATGAGGGATCATCTTATTATGCTAATAAAACGCCAAACAAGCAATATAAGATGCAATCAAACATCACATGTTTATAAGTGAAATGATATGGTTCCCGCATATGATCTCCATCATGTGCACCGTGGTATGATCACTATCATACCTCTATGTGTAAGTCCAAGGTCTATGTAACTTACACGTTATGTGTGTTGTAAGAGTATCATCTCATACTTCTACTTACAACATCACCATATCATAACACTAGCCCAGCAACAATCTAAACTAGACGCCTCTAATTTATCCATTGCAAGTTTTACATGGCTTAGGGCTTTCGAAGATAGAACCGTTCTTACCTATGAACATGAACCACAATGAGGATAACCAAATTATTGACAACTCGTTGCAAATTAGATATTGACTATAGTATGAGAGACAGACACCCGCTAGCCACTTATGCAAGCTAGTTGCATGTCAAGCGTGGAACAGGTCTCTTGTGCGAGGACATGTAAACTTTGTCCGAGCCGCTTCATCCCACTATGCCACCAATATACAAAATATAACTACGAAGCAATAACATGGTCATCATCTCCCACATACTCATAGGTGTACTACCCGTGTAAAGCATCTACGCATAGATCCGGCTCTGATACCACTATAGGGTTCGCAGCATAGAAAACAAAAAAATTCCTACGATGGGAACAACTATGTACCAAGATCTATCTACTAGATACAAACAACGAGCGGATGTATATCCATAGAGAACATGCCCTTGAAGACCGACAAAGCTGAACGAGTCAAATTCATGGTTGATGTAGACGATATCTTGCTGATCTCAAGATCAAGAGGAAGTACTTAACACCGCAACTTAGTAGTGCATCCGTGCTCGCACACACACGTTCGATGCACTGAGAAACCTCCGCCTCCTCGCTCTAGTGATGGAGCGGAAGCACGACTCTTTCTTGCCGAATAGCCACCGGGAACATGTATCTCGCTAGTCCGAGACCATGGGGGATAAATAGAGGGGGAGAGAGATCCTTCACGAGGAGGTGCGAGTGAGAAGTGATGAGGGGATGCCCCCTTTCCCTCCCCTCATTCATGTGGGTGTACACTCCACTCACAAAAATCCTTTCAATTCCCTCCACTCAAAATCCCACTAAAATTCCCATTAAATTTCCACCAAATTTAATGCAAACTCTCATTAAATAAAACTCCTTTTATTTATTCAGAATTTTGTCAATTACTTTAATGAAAAACATTCACATATAACCCCTTGCTAGTATTTCATTTCACATGCAAAAACACTTTCTGCAATTTCACCCGAAAACCTGTTTCGGTATCTAGTGAAATAAATTCCTGCGCTTGTTATTCTTTCCGGCATGAAACTTTTGCTCCAAATGGATGTCAGTGTCTCTTAAGTGTGCCACCCTACGGTTCATGAATAATGCGGACATGATAGAGACCCTTCTCCGATCAATAATCAGAAGCGGGATCTAGAGACCCATACCGACTCCCACACATTCAACGATGACTTTCTTGTGATTGTCGGAACCTTTTACGCTAGTATCTTAATCCTTTTGTTTCACGATATATTACATGTTCGAGATTCGATCATCGGTATATCCATTCCTAGTTTGATCTCGTTACTGACATGCACTCTTTTCTCGTTCCCCTGATATAACATTCTAGTGATCAAATCACTTGCTTGCAAGCTAACCAATGTGATATCACCGAGAGGGCCCAAAGCATGTCTATTCGTCATTGGGATGAAAAAATTCCACTCTTGATCCATGGGCCTCAACATAACACTTTAGTAGTTCTGAACCCATCTTTATAATCACCCAGTTATGGTGTGATGTTTGATGTTATCAAGAAAATCTTCCGGTGTTAGTGATTGACATGATCTCATGGTCTAAGGATTAGGATCACTTCGTAAGTTGTTATAGCAATATAAACTCAATGAATTTGATCGTAATGCTATACTTCGGATGAATGTTCATCACACCATTACACTAATGTTGTGACCTCGTTATTAACAACATCCAATGTCTATGATTAGCTGGTTTATGCGAGAGGCATAACTAGGAACTTTCTATTTGTTTATTAAACACACATGTATTAACATTTCCGCATTAATACAATTATATCATGCAAAATAAACATCTGTCATATACTTGGAATACACATAATAAACACTTTATTATTGCCTCTCAGGGCATATTCCCATCAATGACTTGGAGCTCCAGAGTATCCATGGCTCTAGGGATCCAAAGACCCCGCATCTTCTTCTCATCCGCCACCGATGAACCTGTCGCCGCCACTCCAGAGGACGAGGCAGATGCCATAGTTCTTGGAGGAAGATGGGCTGGTGGGGGAAGGAGAGATTTTTCTCAACTGTGGGCAGATGGGAACTGGTGCGGAGAGCTCGAGGAGTACGAGGAAGCAATGAATGAATCGACGGAGAAGTGAATCTGAGAAAAAGGGTTTTCTCTCCTCTTATTTGCCTCTGTGTCAAGATTCGTGCGGTAAGAAGCGTGATTATCGCCACGCATATAGGAGAGGGGGAGTTAGCTTCCTCGCGAATCTTCCGTCCCCTCGATTTTCGCGCAGGCATTGAAACAGCGTTCTGTTCCGTAAGGAACGGATCCACCAACGGTCGTGCTGATGGAAATCCTATCAGTGATGGGACCTGCCCTGTAAAGTTGTCAATCAGCACGTCGGTGTAAAATCCGGCTTACGTTTCAAATCAAGCAGGGAAAAGATCAAGGTCAGAGCAGAATATATCTGACTCATCTGACTCGGAATCCTACATCAATGAAAGAAGTTTTTCAGGAACCCTTCAAGATTCTCAAGATGAAGAAACCATCAAGCTAGACGATTTATCCGACTTCAGATCTTGGAGACTTTCCGGGGCTACTGTTGGGGATATACTTTTCGGGTATACCCACAGGACTTGCTGACCAGGGTGGCCCACCAACGGAGAGCTTTGCTTCACGGGCGGCCTAGTCAGAGAAAGAGAAGGAGCCAGTTCCGGCTACGACAAGGCCCAGAAGAGTTACCGGCTTAGGCCTATAGTATTACTTGTAGTCCAAGCTGTACATAGTTACCGACTCTGTAATGTAGCCGGATATGTCTTTCCCTGTAACCCTAGGCCCGGTGACTATATAAACCAGCCCTATGGGAGCCTTTAGGGAAACAAGTCAATAGACAACCACAACCAACTCACACAGGCGAACCTCTCTTATAATCCATTGTAACATCCGTCTTACGTCGATATATTACTAGGTTGCTAGCAGGAGTAGGATCCGATCACCGCGGTCGGATCCGAACCTGGGTAAACTTGTGCTCACCGCTCCTGGAACATCCGACGTCTCACACCCCATCCTTCCAACGCCACTAGGACCCCCTATGGCATACTTGTCGACAATCCGACGACACCTATCTGTCTTGGGAACTATAGCCTGAAAATTATCACAAAAGTTATTACCAACAGGCTTGGTCCAATTGGTGATAGGATTATTGCTCCCAACTAGACTGCATTTATTAAAGGGAGATACATTCTGAGAGTGTAGTCTCTACCCATGAAGTGATTCATGCAGTTCATTCTGAAAACTAGTTTGGCCTAGTCGTTAAACTAGATTATGAGAAATCTTATGACAGGATTAACTGGGATTTTTTGGATTCCATGTTGCTTTCTAGAGGGTTTGGTCCCATTATTAGAAGGTGGATAAAAAGTTAACTTGTTGGGGGGTCTTTTAGTGTTAGAATTAATGACATCAACAATCCATATTTTGTGGCTGGTAAAGGTTTGAAGCAGGGAGATCCTTCTTCACCAATCCTTTTCAACTTAGTTGCTGATTTGTTATCCAAAATGCTCTCTGAAGCCTCTAGAATAATTTTATTAGGGGATTACTCCCTCAAAACATTCCGGGGGGTGTCATCAACTTGCAATATGTTGATGACACCATTCACTTTTTGGAAAACATTCTTGAGATGGCTAAAAATCTCAAATGGCTTCTGGACTATTTTGAACAGATGTCAGGCATGAGAATTAATTACCACAAAAGTGATTTGTTGCCTATTCACATTCTTGAGGAATAAGCTAACTTGTTTGCTCAGATCTTTAGTTGTCCAATCAATCAGTTTCCCATTAAATACACCTTGGAGTTCCCCTTCATTATACAGAACTTAGAAAAGAGGATCTCCAACCTGTTATTGGAAAAATTATGGAAGGGCGTGTAGGATGGAGAGGGAAATGTTGGGGTTCGGGATCTATCTATTAGTAATGCAGTAACGGGAGAGGAATCGGTGTTCATACCTTTGAAGACCGAACACGGTTAACGTTCCCCAGGGAACATGGGTGATGTAGTCGCATCAACGCCAACATTAGGGTCGTTCCGAAGTCTAACGGCTGCGGTGGCTCCGACAACTCCTAGTGACACAAGTGCAGCACCGCCCGAGGGAGTCACACACGTACGATGCTTAATGATGACTCCCACTTCTATGATCCAGCCTAGATTGCGGAAGTAGATCTCTTGGATCTAAATCCTGCAGCGTGATGGTGCTCCACGGTGAAGAAGTCCCTCATTCGCGTAGTCCTTACTTGGGACCACGGTCACGGGAGAGAGATAAGAGAGAGACAACTGGAAGCAATTCCCAAAGTTAGGAAGCTTTTATTTATTTTTTGATGATTTAATTGCCTCATATGTCTCTTCTTATATAGGGGGGAAGGGGACCCCCCAACCCTTTGGCTAGGCCATGTGGGACTAAGCAAGGGGAGGAGAGGTGGAGGAGGGTGGCTGGCCAGCCAGGGCTCCTTGGCCTCGCGCGGGTGTTTAGGGGCCCAGGAGACCACTCCCTCCCTTTCCTCCCTCTGGTGTTTTTCCTCATGGGCCTTTCCCCATGGGAATTTGTCCTAATAGGGAATTTTACCATTTTAATTCCTTTTCTTTTATTAAATGAATATAGATAAATCATTAAATCATTATTTAATATCTATTTACATATTATTTAATTCCCATGGCTATGGAACTCCTTCCATCCCACTCTGGGCATCCTCTGGACCTTCCCGGAACCCTTTCGGTTTCTCCCTCTCTTTTAATCGGTGATTCTGATGATACCAAAACGATCTCCGTGCTTCGTCAAATCCTTAAACGTGCTACCCAAGGGTTCGGGAACAATCTAGACATGGCCGAGATCCCTCTTAGAACAATGACCATCAGCGGGACCTGGATGCCTATAATGACCACATGTGCATTCCACGAAACTTGTCATTGAACCATCTGAAGGGAATATTCCCTAGAGTCAAATATAAGATGTCATATTTCATAAAGTTTATGATTAATTTTTATATCATGCTATAATTGTATTGACAGGGAAGCATCAATAGAGGTGCGATATATAAACAAATAGCAATTCCTCGTGAAATTATAGTCACTGGTTCATTGATCAACAGATGATCAAAGGTTTCATGATCATGAAGGTGCATCGTCCCCTAATTGACAATGAGATCAATTTTCATTGGGTAATGAGATGGTGAGCATACCCTATCTATAGCATCATATCACGATCATGTCACGCAGTTCAGGTTATGATGTATAGGAAACATAGTGACTCTTTCCTTAGATTATGAGACCATATCAAATCACTGTCACCTGAGGGTGCTTTGATGGCACATAACGTCACTTAGTGAAATGGTGATCATAAAGGTGACGTTGGGTATCCGGAGGAACATGTTGAGAAGACTGCGTCAAGAGCAGGATTTGTCCGTCCGTGTGGTGGAAGATACTCTGGGCCTACTCGGATAAGTTATATCCATAAGTTGTGTAGCGTGTGACAAGGTCACGGGGATATCACTTATCGGATCGAGCAAAGAAGGTATTGTCGGTAACGGGGTTGAACACTGACATGGGATGTCACTTGATCAATAACTCGGACAATATAGTATCATAGAGACAAAAGGTATAAGACATAATGTTTATGGTTCAACGACAAATATTGTTGAGTACACAGGTGGTCATTATCGATATCCAGATCCCGATGTTGATCATTAGTCATAGAGGAGTCTTTTCCATGTCTGTAATATTCTCGAACTGTTGGGTAGAACGCCTAAGGGCTTGATGAAGCTTGGATATCGTTAATGGCTAGTTTGAATCACTGAAGAAATGAGAAGAGAGAAACCAGAAAAGTTCTAGGAAGATCTGAAGTCGTTCGGAGAAAGAATAAGGAAAAGGACCAAAAAAGGGTTTTCAGATAAATGGTTATCAAAATATGATTATTATATATTAATTATGAATTAATATATTGTAAAAGAATGTTTAAATAAAGATTTATAAAAGGCGTCCTAAAATTTATCTGGGATTTTACCTAAAAAGAAACGGACAGAAAAAGACTAAGAAAAGCTTTTTTTGAAACAGCCCACGTGGGCGGATAATACTGCGGGCCGCATGTGGGCAGCTGTTGTTGCAGGACGCTCGGCCAGAGGGCCCTGCCCTTGCTGGGCCATCGCGGGGTGACACCAACCCACTCGGGCCACTGCCGCCGGGAGGTGTGCGTCGCACGCGTGGTGGGTCGCAGGTTGGCTGTGGCCCACCCGGCCAAGGGGAGCTATTGCCGGCTGTTGGCCGCGGGGTGGCGCCCGTCCCACCCAGCTGGCACACCTCATGGTCTGTTTTTTCTATTGCCTTTGGGCACAAGTTGAGCCGCTAGTTTCGACCCAAGCAGCTGTGCAATTGTTTTTGATTTTTTCCACTAGTTTTTAGTCCCACATGGGAACCTAAAGGTCGAGGGACCCCCTCCCTCCGTCTATATAAAGAGGTGCTCATGAAAGGATTAAAACACACCAATTTGCACCTAGAAATCAATAAAAGGCTTGTGTTGCCTCTCTCTCTCTCTGGACTGTGGGCTCCTTGTTAGGACTGTGCGAGCAAGGAGTTCTTCACCGTGGAGCGTCGTCGCTCTACGGGATTCGGAGCCAGGAGATCTACTTCTGCAATCTCGGTTGGATCGAGGAGAAGATATCGTGGTGGTGTCACGACAGATGCCATGGACAGGCTTAACTTGGGGTCAAATGGACGCGAGTGGAATCCGGGGAGGGTGTGAGCGGTGTAGCCGCACACGAAGAACTAAGTAGAACTATGATGAACTTGCTATTTTATTCCACCTTCTCGTTTACAAGTGCTCCTTGAGTTGTTTGCCAAGTAGCTACTAGCAATAAGAATAAGTGACAGCGTTGGGGCTCTGGTTGCACGATCCTCTCTAACCCTATCTTTGCCTCTCCCTATATAAAAGATGGGAACATCTAGGTTGCAATATGGATCCTAGGGTTTACTGTTTGGGCTTTGTCTTTAGCTTGTGGGTAGGGTCATTGGGACAACCCTAGGCTCTTGACCCAGTCAACAAAGTTACCTAGCCAACAGTCTTACAATACGTAGGCGCCAGTTCCTTTGGTGTCACTCCTTGATTTATGCTTCACTTGGTACTTTAAGCGTCACCCGACACCTTTAGTTGTCACTCAGCGGCGCCCTTATCTTTTGACTCAGCTTTAGCGTGGTCCTTCCTAGATTAGACTCGGAAAGAGGCCTCTTGCCTTCCTTTACTCAGCTTCTCCTCGTGAGACTCAGCATGTCGTTATCTGTAGACATAGATTCCTTATCCTGCACCTACCAACATATACATTATGTCGGCCCAGCACAGGCGATATAACTCGACCGTTATCACTCGTCCTATATCAACCAGACCTGGCTAAGGCCAAGCTAGATTAATGATAACTTTCACCTCTTATAACCCTACCGGGGGGTCATCCCCCAACATTAGTCCCTGAAGCTGGTGTGGTCTAATAGGTTCATCTGTCTGGCGTCTCGAGGTTCCTTTAACGAATTCGGAACTTCCTTTTTATCTAACATTTCCCATGTCGGATCGCCCATTTGTCCTTGTCTCAATCTTTGCCGAGTTACACACTTTTATGATTTTGTTCGGTCATTGCCGAGTCTCTTTTGGCTCTGCCGAGTCATTTTTGGCTTAAACATTGTTTAATCGCAGGTGGCGCGTAATCATTGTGCTTTGCCTTAAAAACTTTTCAAATCCTAACAGCACAGTGACTGCGCCGCAGTGACGTCTGTCACTGTAGCGGTTGTTGGGTTCGCAGCATAGAAAACTAAAAAATTCCAAAGATAAGAACCACTAAGCTCCAAGATCTATCTACTATATACAAGCAACGGGTGGATATACATCCATAGATAACTTACCCTTGTAGACCAACAAAGTTTAACGAGGTTGTACTCGTGGATGATGTAGACGAACGCTTGCCAATCTCAAGATCGAGAAGAAGTCCAGCGCCGCAAATCAACATCGCATCCGTCATCGCACACAAGTTCAAGCCACCGAACAACCTCCGCCTCCTTGCTCCAGTGATGCAGCAGAAGAAGCAACTCCTTCCAAACGAAAATCCACCATGAACATGTATCTCGCTAGTCCGAGACCATGGGAAATAATTCTAGAGGGGAGAGAGATCCTTCACGAGGAGGTGTGAGTGAGAGAGAGAGAGGGAGTGGGGGGATTTTTATAGGAGGAGGGGGACAACCCAAGGGGTGTGGCCGGCAGCCATGGTGGCTACCCCAACCCCTTCCTCCATTCATGTGAGTGGAGCTCCCACTCACAAACTGCCTCTCCATTTCCTCCACTCAAATTCCCATTAAATTTCCACCAAATTTAATATAATCTCATTAAATAAAACTCCTCTTATTTATTTATTTATTCAGAATTTTGTAAATTACATTAATTAACAAACATTCACATAAAAACCCTTGCTACTTTTCAATTTCACATGCATAAACAATTTCAGCAATTTCACCCGAAACAATTCCGGTGTCCATTAAAATAATTCCAGCACTTTGTAATTCTTTTGTCTAGAACATATTTCCTCCAAATGGTGTTGGTGTCTCTTAAATGTGTCACCCTATGGTTCGCGAATAATGCAGATGATTGAGACCCCTCTCGGATCAATAATCAAAAACGGGACCTGGAGATCCATACTGACTCCCACACATTCAATGATGACTTCTTGTGATCATGAGAACCTTTTATGCTAGTAACTAAATACCTTTGTCTCGCGATATATTACATGTCCGAGATTCTATCATCGGTATCTCCATACCTAGTTTGATCTTGTTACCGACATGTACTCTTTTCTTGTTCATGTGATATAAGATTCTAGTGATCACATCACTTGCTTGCAAGCTAAGTAATGTGATATCATCGAGAGGGACCAGAGTATATCTACGTCATCGAGATGGAAAAATTCCACTCTTGATCCATGAGCCTCTACATAACACCTTCGTAGCACTGAACCCACCTTTATATTCATCCTGTTATGGTGTGATGTTTGATATTATCAAGATACTCTTCTAGTGTTAGTGATTGATATGATCTCATGGTCTAAGGACTAGGATTACTTCGTATGATGTTATAGCAATATAAACACAATGAATTTGATCGTAATGCTATACTTCGGATGAATGTTCATCACATTATTCCAATAATGTTGTGACTCGTTATTAAGAACATCCAATGTCCATGATCAGGAAACCTTGATCATCTTGTTAATCAACGAGCTAGTTTATAAGAGAGGCATAACTAGGAACTTTCTATTTGTTTATTAAACACACATGTATTAACGTTTCCATATTAATACAATTATAGCATGCAAAATAAACATCTATCATATACTTGGAATACTTATAATAATAAATTTATTATTGCCTCTCAGGGCATATTCCCTTCAGCAGTCACATCGAGCAGCGCCTCGGGCCTCTCGTTGACCAGCGCGATGTGGTTGGTTGCGTGTACTGCACACACGTGGCGCTACTTGATGCGCGGGTAGCACGCGTACACGAACACATCGTGGCCACACCGCACAAACTGATCCCACGATTGGGGTTTTATAGTGCCCTTAAGTAGGGGCGTGGGAGGGAAAACCGCCCCGCCGCTTCATTTTCCCCAACTCCTTTCTTCTTCCTCGCGATGTTCCCTTGTGGTTCCTGCGATTACCATCTCCAGCTCCCCCAAATTTCTTTCCAGACAGCATTTCCTATTCCTGCGAGGTGCTGCCATTCCTTTTTTTCCTTCCTAGGCTTCGTCGACAGGGCCCAGGCAGTCCACACCGCTTTCGATGGAGGAAGCGTGTGAGGTGCTCGAAGATATGGACGCCCACGACGCTGGCGAGGAGGTGGCGGAGCATGAGACCATCGGTGAGCGTGCCTCGTGTGAGGGCTCGAAGGTCTCCATGGAGGAGGTTGAGTGGCTCCGTGCCTCTCAAAGAATTCATCTGGGGGTTGCTTGCCGCCTCCCCGTCAGTGAGTTGCCCCCTAAGCCCGAATCTGGGGAGCGTGTTGTCTTTCTTTATCACTACGAGCGTGATTTCGCTCTCCCCGACAGCAATTTCTTCAAGTATTTCCTTTCGACTTTTCATTTGCAAACACACAATTTGCCTGCCAATGCTATCGGCTCCTTGTCTTGCTTCATCTCCGCTACAGAGGTTTACCTTGGCCTTTGGCCCACTGTTAAGATCTGGGCAAAGTATTTTTTGTTCTGGATCCAGGTTGTTCCTAATCCGGGTGTTCTCTCTGACCAAAAGCGGCCTACCTAGTGTGGGGCTTCTAGTATTACACCTAGGAGAGGTTCGGTTTTCCCCCGAGTCCAGGGTTTTCACTCCTGCAAAAAGTGGCATAGAACTTTATTCTATGTCAAAAACACCACCGAGATTGACATGATCCAGCTACTTGCGTTCAAGGACGAAGTTCCAGATAAAGCCCTCTTACCCAGCAATCAACAAGGCTCACTACCTTTTGGAGAGATTGCTAGATCCGAAGGATGGGCGCAAATTGACACGAGAGTACTTGATGTGTACTTGATGACTTCAAGTGCACATATCATTTGTAGCTAGTTTCGAAGTTATGATATTGATCCCACAGGGATCCCAAAGGTAAGTTTTTATGGGTGAAGTCTCCGTCGCACTCAAAGTTGTCACAAGTCTTCGAGTGAATTGACTGCAAGTGTTGAAATAAGAATGGAATTTGGATTAAACTGAAAGTATTTAAATAAAACTAAAATGTAAATTTCAGAAATAAAAAGCATAAAAGTAAAGAATGTTTCGATTGTTTGTTGTTTCCTGCAGATGACGAAGTAGGCGCGGGGAGATACAGTTCATGGTGATAGTGATTATGCCAAGTGGATGAGCGATAAATGTAACAATTATAATCCTATAAGTATATGTGTAGGCGAGCAACCCATAATTAGCCAGAACTCCTCTTGGTATATTTCATCCCAACTTCCATAATCCTACTAGTCTGTTACCAAAACCATGATCAGTCACTAGACGATTAAGATCCTTCGGGTTGCTTAGCAATTAAGCTCCTTGGATCAAACTAATGCAATATGCACAGTGGATCCTCATGCTCCTCGAGTTCAACTAGTTTATATTGATATCCTTGTGTCACTCGGGGGGTCACCGGTCTGCTAGCAAACAAGATCTTATCTATGTAGAACAAAGTATCATGTTGTTTGGGCCCTTAATTGGACAACAGGCATTAGGCATCCCACAGATAGCCATGCACACATAATATAGTAATTAAAATCAATCACAAACTAATGGAAAATATATATGCACATCACATCTCACCAATCCCTTATATCTCCCACGCGTAAGGGAACTTACTCACACATGAGAGAAGAAAGCATCATCGATATAATTAAATACAGAGAGTTCTTCTCGATATTACCATGGGGATCCACAATAGAAATAGAAAATCAATCCAACACAATTTAAGATAGGAAGAAACAATCTCAAACCCTAATCTTGCAAGGTGAAGATCTCTCTCAATACAAGTAATGGCTACGGGGGTGTGGTGGCTAGGAGGTCAAAGATCGTGGATTGAGATGAGGAACGTCTTCCCTTTATGCTCCGGATCTCTTGTTTCTCCCTTCTGGATGGAACAACGGCTGCTTTGTTATGATTTCGTCTCTGGCCTCTTCACGAAAGTTTTCCCTTTTGACAAGACGAAGGCGGTGGCAAATATATGGCGGGAACTATATGGCCGGAGAAAATGTTGCCGCCGTATAGTTGGTCGTTAAACCACCTAGATGCCTTCCTCGTTTGCCAAAAAGAGACTTGCTTGTTTTCGCCTGAATATTGTATTTCTATTGTTAAAACCTTCTGTTGATGTTCAGAACCTGAAACACACATTAGAAACCAAGTTTTCTTTGCTACCGGTATTAGCGTTAGGTAAAGCTAGAAAACCATCAAATCCAGATGAAAACCATCAATAAAAACCATCAAAAATGTGTTGAATCTCATAGCTATCAATCCCCCAAGCTTAGATGTTGCTTGCTCTCGAGTGACAACAAAATAAGGAAGAATAGCGGAGATTCAAAATTGAAATAAAAGAACTTACAAGCTCGAATTGGTGTCAAATTCTTTTCTTCACAATTCCTGCAATCTTAAACATGATCATACAAGTATTCACAAGATTGCACTGAGTCCACTTCCTAACCACGTATATCTTTCTAGCAAATAAATTATATGCCCGAGCAAGTGTCAAAATTTTAGCTAGGAAAGCGAAACAAATTCGTTTGGTTTCTCTCTTTGTTGAGAGATGAAGACTTTTTGCTCTTGTTTCTTTAATCAATTAAGAGTACTCAAGTTGGCACCAAAAACATTCAATTAAAGAACAACTCATCTACTCCCACGTCAAAATTTCAAGACTCTCAAAGCACCTTTTTCCTTTCCTTGCTTATCAAAAATTTCAGCTCTTCCATAGAGAAATCATGCCAATAGATAACTGTTGAGCAATAGTGGGCCATAGGAGTACTACAACTTCACTTGGAACGTGAGATCACGAGGAGACTAAAATTTTTACTCGTCATAGCATTGCAGCTACAGACGCTTACATAACTCAATAGCCGAAATCAAGTGGTTTCCCACATTTAGATCGTTCGTTGGCCATCGTTGTTAATAGTTCCTCAATGAGCATGACAGTGTTGTAGTGACACGCGTAAAGCAATATATTACTTTAATTATTAGAAAAGCAGTGGCATAATCTCTACTACTTCAAAGTGTCAATTTTATCAAACAATTTCATTCAAGAGTGCTATCAAGTCTATTTACATTAAGCTCAATGGGGTTGAATAGTTCTAGAATCAAATCCTTTGGGCTAAACATGGACTCAAGTCATCTTTTGGATGCTTTTTCTTGTTGTAAAAAATGTCAGAAATATTTTAGACAAGTTCATTGCCCATTATTTCAAAGCTAAAAAGGAGACACCAAGGGAATAGAATTTGTAGGATAACAAGCTAAGTGGGGAGTGACTCAAGTGCAAGCGAGCAAATAGTTGTAGGGTTAATTTAAAATTGCAGAAAAGGTGATGAAAGGAATGTGATACCTCCTCTTAGTTGTTTCGTTCTTGTACTTGAGTTGAACCCCGCTATATTTCTCAATTGCCAAGTCACCTGAAATTGAGCTATCTCCGAGAGAAACAAAGAAACAAATTTGCAATAGAAGTTACAACTATTTTTTGTGTTTTTGATTTAGAAATGCAAAACTGAAAGTAAACATGCAATTTTTGAAGAACAAAAATAAATCAAAAGAAGAAATAAAATATGAATGCAAAGTTTGGAGGTTTTCAAACCTCCCCCAAGCTTAGGCTATTGCCAGGCCTAGTTGTTGCCATCATTCGGCGACTGGTACGGATACTTCTGGTAGTAGCTAGGGAAGTTGGTCATAAAGTGAATGAAGTTGTGAGTTAGGGCACTAACATCCTCATTCACTACCTAAAAAGTTTGGTCGATCTCCCCAACACGCTGGTTAAGCTGTAGAAAATCTGATAGGGGATGTTGTTGAACCCCTGCTGCTGGTTGGGCCATGGGTCATAGGGTCCCTCCTATTGCTGCTGCTGTCCCTCCCAAGCAGGGTTGTACTCCTGCTCCTGCTCCTGCTCATCTTGCTGCTCGCCTTCTTCATCTTCTTATTGGTTAGGCTGGAGTTCAGCCATGATCTCCACCACTTGATCCTTGGTGAGGACCCAATTGTTCTTCTCCAAAATTGAGAAAGCTTGTGGACAAGGCAACGACACCTGCTCATCCTGTGAGGCATCAAGATAACCAAACTGATATGCTCGGAGCCTCTTGTCAGCTCGGTAAACACCGACGAAGCCACAAGCAGTTATATATTTGACATCCATAAGTATGGAGCCGTCTAAAGGTTGCATAACAAGTATTGGAATGTTCAATGCTTGGACAAGGTGGGTTACCAATACACCAATGCGAATGTCACCATTATTTTTGTTGCTCTGGCGGCGAAGGTGTTGGAGTAGTAGAGCTGCAGGATTGGGGATTTGCAGTGCATTGGGGAAGAGTGCCTTGGTGATCATGACCATGTCCGCATTGTCCATGGAACCGGTATCTCCTCTTCCCTACAATGTATTGGCAAGGAACAAGGCGAAGTAGCGAATTGTTGGGTTCTGAATGGTGGACATCTTCTTCTGGTAGAAGTCCCTGCTACTTTTCACAGAAATAACCTTCCAAGTTTCTCCACTTGAGACACCATATAAATTTGTAATAGTTGATTACCCATCTTGAGGGAATACAAAAGCTTCACAAAATTGTTGAAAATAGATTTGATATAGCTGCTGGTTTATGGTTAAGCGTACCGTGCATGCATTACCTTTCTCCTTGTAGTCATCATAGAAGGAGGGAAGGAACTCAAAGATGAGCTCAATGTAGGTGTATGATGACCCACAAGTATAGGGGGGGGGGGGGTGCATCGTAGTACTTTCGATAAATAGGAGTGTCGATCCCAACGAGGAGCAGAAGGTGCTGAACAGTGGTATGGAGCAGGAAATCCCTGTGAATACTTAGCAAACAGATTTTTAGTGGTTTTCTGACAAGGCAACAAAACAAGGAGCAAGTAACAGAAGTAGCGAACAAACGGAGCAAGTGGCCCAATCCTTTCTTAGCAAAGGACAAGCCAGTGGAAATACTTATAAGGACCAAACGTTCTCGAGGACACATGGGAATTCTGTCAAGTGCTTTAGCTTCAAATAGTTGAGTACTCTTCTATGGTGTTTGTAAGTGTTGTGTGGGTGAACCTGTGCTAACATACCGCCCTTCCTAGTACTAATACATACTTGTGATTAAACCCCCTGCAAACATCCGTAACTATAGGAAAGTAATTAAGATATAAATCTAACCACAACCTTAAACTCTGAGATCCTACGCTCCCTTGTGCAAAGGTGTCCTAACAAGGGTTCAGGTTTCTGTCACTCCGGCAACCCCGCGATTAGTAGCCAAATACACAATGCATTCCCCTAGGCCCATAAATGGTGAAGTGTCATGTAGTCGATGTTCACATGACACCACTAGAAGAATAGCACCACAACTTAAATACTAAACCATTGAATAATAACTCATCATAGATTCACTACTAACAACATGACTTCTCCCATGTCCTCAAGAACTAAACGAACTACTCACAAGACATCATATGGATCAAGATCAAAGATGATATGGTAATGGATAACAATCTGAACATAAACAATAATCCAATGGTTCCACTCACAAGCATCAACTACAATAGTAATCAACACCGGAAAAGTTTCCCCTAAGAACTAAAGCAATATCCAACACAATTGTTACAGCGGTACGGAGTGGTGGTGATGGTGATGGTGGAGATGATGGTGTGGATGATGATGATGATGATCCCGATGAAGCCTAGCTTGACGATGATGTTGATGGAGACGGTCTCCCCTCTCCGGGAAGGAATTCCCCCGATAGAAATCTGTCTACTAGAGAGATCTTTCTCTCTTGGTGTTTTCTGCCCCCCAGAGGCGGCGGAAATCTATCTGTGGTCTCTCCCCGAGCCTTAGGGTTTCGAAGGGAAGATATAGGCGAAGGGGCAGAGTCGGAGGCCGAGCAGGTGGGCCACACCTGCCCTAGGCACGGGGTCAGGTGGGCCCGCGCCTAGGGGGTGGGCCCCTGAGGCCCCACTTCGTCGCTCCTTCTGGCATCCTTCGTCTTTTGGTAAAATAATATGTTTCCATATTTTTCTGGTATTTTTCTAATCTTCGCAAAATTGCACCGAAACGCCTTCTTTTCCATTAGAATCCAGACTCCGGCAGTCCATCCTCCAAGAATCATCCAACATGCATAAACAGATGAAAAGCCATAAGTAATACCTCATAATAATACAAATATCAATGAATAGAGGTAAATTATGATATAGAATGGTGATGCAAATTTGGCGTATCAACTCCCCCAAGCTTAGAATTCGCTTGTCCCCAAGCGAATACTGAGATCAGTGTCGTGGTGGTGGCACGGCAGATGCCATGGGTAGGCTAAAGTATGGGGCCGATGGATGCTAGAGGGGTCCGGGGAGGGAAGATGTAGTAATTTCTACACTCAAATGACTAGCATGCCGATCTACAAGTGCTCCTTGAGCTGTTTGCAGGAAGAAGAGAGCTACTACACGAGCCTTACGGCGTAGAATGAATCGATTCCCTCTCAGGAGCCCGCATCTCCCCTTATAAATGGGTGCCTTGGTTCCTCCTAGGGATGACGTGGTAAGCATATTCGAGGAATATGCTTGTCCCAATATGGTAACTCGGCGATCTCCTTTCCGTGTCCCCCTTCTATCGACGACAATGTTCCAGAGAGCCCCACATGCGCGCCTCGGGCTCCCTGACTGTCACCTCCGTCACCTTCTTCTGCCCTTCTACTGCTTTGCTCCTTGTCCTTTATGTTTGGCTCTGTTCAGATTCCCCCTAGCTAGTGACTAGGGTTTGACTATAGGCACCTCCTTCTCCTGCAAGCTTCGTATTACTCGGCCATGTCTCGCATAACTCGGCTCGGCCTTCACATGCATTCAAGTTACTCATACTCGCTCGGCCGACTTAACTCATATGTCGGTCGGATAAGGTGTTACTCCTTCTGTAGCTGTCATGGCCTTGCTTATCTCGGCCGACTCTTACATGAGTCGGCCGACCTAAACTGTAACTCGACTCATGATAAGGGAGACTCCTTTCGTGTTTCCCTTGTCTTGACCCTATCCGGGGTCACCTCCCCAACATTAGTCCCCGAAGCTGGTGTGGTCCTGCCTGTAACCTCGGCCGGGCCACATCAGTTTCCCAACATACGTCTTTCCTTATCTCCGAGTTACTTTTTTTCTGTTCGAGGTATCCGCGCAGCTTCCTGAGCACGCCTCGTCCTACGTGTACCACTCATCATTATTTTTCTAGTTTTTTGTTCCTCTACAGTGCCCACTGACAAGCTACAGTGATTACTGCGCCCGTCGCGTCGGTGCAGTGACGCCTCGTGTACCGCATCAGTCAGGAGGCATGATCCTCTCCTACGCCGTGTGGCCTTTGGTGTGGCTCCACTCAAATGCGAGCGGTTCCGCCGCACACGTGATCTACACGGTTGTCGTGCGCACCCACGATCCCACTACCGCCAGGACTGCGCGGTTATAAGGAGGGGTGTGGGGCTAGAGGATTTTCTTTCCCCCCTCGCTCACCGTTCTTCTTCTTCCTTCTCGCGCCCGTGCCTCTGTTCGTGCGCTGGTGGCTGCGCCATTGTCGATCTCCTCGACGGCGACGTTGCAGTTCTTCTGCTCCTATGACCTCACCGCCGTGCGCTCCTTCGCCGCCTCCGCGGGTGAATTATTCTACAGTGTTGCTGCTAGATTTCCGTCCTAGGATATCCTTCGGTTTCTCAGATTCCTCGCGGTTGTTTCCTTTGTTGCGACGCCGCGTTCGTTAGAAGCACGACGGGGCCCTGCGCTTCTAGGTCTCCCTCCGCTGCTAGTTTTTCCTCCGTTGATTCCTCTGGCGAGCCCATGTCTAGTTCTGTCAGTGGAGCGCTCGTCGAAGACGATGACCTTGCGTCCGGTCCAGAATGGGGCTCTTGGTAGGGCTCCTCCGTCACTCGTCGTGAGATTGAGTGGCTGATTAGGACACGCCGGATTCCTGCCGAGGTAAGCTGTCGCTTGCCCGGCAACGAATCCTCTCCCGTACTCAACGAAGGCGAGTACGTTGTTTTCATGTCCCACTTTGCTCGTGGGTTCGGCCTCCCCCTTAGCGTTTTTGCTAGGGAATTCCTTGATTACTTCGGCCTCCATCCGCATCACCTTCTGGCTAATGCTATCGCCTCCTTGTCTGCTTATATCTCGGCCTCGGAGGGGTACTTCGGCCTCTGGCCTTCCGTGTCCGTCTGGTCTAAATTTTTCCAGATCCGATATAATGTCGTTCTGGACAAATCTCTTCACCCCTCCGAGAAATCCCTTACCCAGTGTGGAGCCGCGTCCATTACACCTCGGAGAAAATCCGAATTCCCTTGTGTCGCCGGCCTCGAGTCTTGTAAGAAATGGCATAGATCATTTTTCTATGTCAAGAATACCGGAAAAGAAGACAAGATTCGGCTCCCTGCCTTTTCTATTGGCACCCCTTCCAAGAAGAATTGGAACTACAATCCTAGGAAGAGCCATGCTTTGGCCAAGACATTCGAGATTCGGCTCAAGGAGTTGATCCGCGCCGGGCTCCATGGTGAGGATCTGATGACCACATTTGTCAGCAGCCGAATCTGCCCTTTCCAGCTTCGCTCTCACAAGCTTTGTTACATGAGTGGTCCTCTCGATCACAACCGAGTTTTGACGGTTGAGCTCGACGACTATCTCATTTACAAGCGCGCCCGAGCTATCTTCAAGACTGATATGCCAGAGGACTGGACATGGGGACTGAAGCCGTTCACTCGCGGGAATCCCCCTCCCGAGGTAAATTTACGCATTTGTGTTTGTTTCCGAGTCGCGTTTGTGAATATTCTTTTGCTAACTCTACTTTGTTTCTTTTCTCGCAGAGGTTTGCGCAGCAAAAGATCGAGGATGCCGAGGTTCTGGCTCTTCCGTGGACCGCAGATCGGAATACCCCGGACAGCGGGGAACCTGACTCGGAAGATTTTGTCCCTAAGTCGGATGTTGCTCCGGCTCGCGCCCGTGGCAAGACCTCGGCCCACGGGGATGAAGTTGATCGGACGACGTCCAAATTCTTGAGGTAGTTGCCGCGATGCCTATCTCTTACGCATTTCCGGCTCCTACTTTCCCAGCTAATCCAGCCGGTCAGGTGCACGACGCCGAGCCTCTTGCTTCTCGAGCTCCTGTTGCCTTGAAGAAGCGCACCGCTCCGGCAGGTCCTTCCGACGCTGCTCCCAAGAAGCGAGTGAAGAAGTCTATCCAGCATATTCCGAGGCGTAAAACCATGCCTGGGGTTACTGGGTGAGTTTATTTTCATTCATATTTCTTGTTTCTCTTTTTCTGTCTTTTGATTCGACCTTTTGTCCTTTGCAGAGCTCCTCTCTCTGCCAAGCCAAGTGGTCCGAGTATGACAATCCATACAACTCGGCCGCCTTCTCCTCCGCCCCCTGAAGACACTCGGGCTCCTAGTCCCTCTCGCGTTGACCCCCCTCCTATGCCGACTCAGACATCACCTTGGCGATATGTACCCACAACTCCCACCGTTACTGCCGACATAATTCCGCTAGTAGATCACCCTGTTGAGCCTGTTGCCCCTGCTATGACCACTGAGGTTTCCCCCGTTATTCCTTTGACCACCACAGTTCCATCTGCTACTCCAACTCAAGCCGAGGATATCGCCATCTCTGCCCCCTTGGAAACCATAGTTCCTCCTGCATCCAAAGATGCCACTCCTAGTGCCGAGGTTGCTGCCCCTACCGAAACCTCTTCTAAGACTAGAAAGGTTGTTGTCACCAAACCTTCAGCATCTCAGAAGGGGTCGGCTAGCTCTTCTCAACCCAACATAGTTGATGCACTCCGCAAGGGGGCTTCCTCTGCTAATCCCGTTGTCACCCCGGCCGCTGATACTCAGCTTACTCTCCACAAGAGTCCCGCGACGGCGGTAGTTACCCAACGGGTCTGAGGTAAAGTGCTGACCCGTACTGAGAGTGGGAATATCCTCGGCTCTTTGGTGGAATACGTCAACAATTGGAACGCCGCCGATTAGCTTGAGGGCAATCCGAGTAACCAGCCATTTCAGCTTTCCGACATAAGCAGTCGTTTGCATATGGCTGCTAAGATTGTTCTTGACAGTGATAAGATGAACGAGGTAAGCGCTTCTGTTGATATCTTATCTGTTATTCAAATGATAGTATATATACACTAGTCCCCGAAGCTTGCAACCGAATAACTTGTTGTTCGTTTGGAAGCTTTGTTAGGCTTCCAATGCGTTATTTGTTAAGTTAATTTCTTGTATGACTTGGATTGATCGTGGTTCATCCATATTCTGGATTAAGCAACGCTTTGATTATCCAGCCACTGAGATCCGAGTTAAGTTTTACTTGAATCGGCTCTGTTCTAGTTCTGAATATCCAGCCACCTAGATCCGAGTTAAGTTTTGCTTGATTCGAATCTGTCTTAGCTTTGAATATCCAGCCACCTAGATCCGAGTTAAGTTTTTCTTGATTCGGATCTGTGTTATCTTTGAATATCCAATTATGTGATTCTTTTTGGTACTCAGGTTGCCCATGATCGGCGGACAGCCGAATTTCAAAGGTTGCTCTTTGCACACAAGAAATTGGAAGAGAAATATGAGAAAGTTCTCCCCATGGTGAAGAAAACTGGTAATTTAATAAACCTTTGTATTGTTCCTTAAGTTCTTAATATTTTTGACTTGATGTGCTAATTCATTCTTTGCTGGTATGCAGCTAATATCAATAATCTTAATATCCGCCTTACCAAGAAGGTCAAAGCTCTGGAAGGTTAGTTATTCTTATCATCTATTGATTTTCGTTCGAGACTAATCCTGGGTTTCTTATAACCTTCTGGCTTTGGTATAGCCAAGTTACAAACACTTGCAGCGTCGCATCAAGAATGCATATCCATGCCTGATATGATGCTGCATTTTTTAGAACAAGCTGCCACGCATTCGACGCAGCTTAAAGAAAAGGATGATGAGATAACCCGGTTACGTGCCGAGGTTGAGTCTCTCAAGCTCTCGCAGAAATCCGAATTGGAAAAAGTTGATCAGGAGTTCTCTGAAGAAAAGAATCGATTAAGCCTGCAATTGCAGAAAGACAAGGAACTCCTCGATGCTGCCGAGCTAAAGAATCGAATGATGGGCGAGGAAATCACTCGCTTTGAGAAGAATAAGGCCGACTGGACCCAGGATCTCCAGAAAATGTTGAGTTATATTCATCGTAAGTTTCCGATCGTGGCCGAGTTATCTTCTTCTCTTTATTATTTTTAACTGATATGTTTTCCTTTCACGTAGATCATTTTCCGGAAGCTAGACCTGTGAGCTCTAAGGCAGTGATTTCTGCTCGTCAGCGCTGAGGTGTCCCCGCAGATTCGAGTCCAGAATACTCAATGGAAGACTTCTTGATTGCCGTCGACGCTGCTATTGGACCAATGAAGATTATGGACAGGGATCTGGTGCAAGCAGCCATTCGGTCCTACCATGTTCTTTGGTCGAATACTTCTGGAACTCCTGATATTGACGAGGTCAAAATACTTGTGGAGAGATTAATGGCATCTCAGACCCAGTTAAATCTCTGGAGGGAATCTGCTGGGAGGGCTGGTGCTGATATGGCACTTACAGTCGTTCTGTCTTGGTACGAGGACATCTCGCTCGACACTTTGATGAATTTGCGCACTGGATCTTGTTGGGTGGAGGATCCAGAGTTCGTCACTCGCCGCCAAGCTCGTTCCTTCTAGCTTGTTGAGTACGCTGACATACATAATTGGATTGAAGGGCCGAGTTTTCTTTCCAATCCAGCGGATGATGTCGAAGTTGAAGATGCCTATGATGACGATTCGGCCGATCAGGATGAGGCAGAGGGTGACTCGGACAACTCCCGTGACTCCAATGCAAGCTCGGATGAGGATGGCGACGCACGATCTTCGTCAAAAGGGACTGAGCATTCTCGATCTCAAGCTAATGTTTCTCAGCAGCCGAGGCTTTCCGCCGAGGCTACTATTGCTTCTGCTGAAGGCGAAGTAACTTCGACTGAGGTACCGTCTACCTCGGAGCGCCCAGTTCCTAGAAATACCCCTGCGTAGTAGACCGAGGTCGCCCCGCCATCATCCGAGATAGCCATTCCGAATGCTCCTGATCGTGATGCTGCCCGTTAAGGGTGCTCTGGCCCTTTTTGCTGTTTAGGTTCAAAAACTCTTAAGTTATTTTCAGTCCCCGGTATGCCGGGCGTATGTCTGTGGAACAATTGTCCGGCTGTTGGTGTGGTGCGAACCTTTTTGCCTTTTGCCGCTGAGGCATGGGTGATGGTAATTATTATTACTTGTTTGAACAAGTCTCATTGCTTATATCTTTGCTTTGGCGAACCTTGATTTCGTAGGTTCGGATTGTATTTTTTCATGTGGCTAACCTTAGTTTGGCATTTATCTTGCCTGCCCTTTATAAACTCGATAGCGTAGCTGTTGTGTTTTCAACTTCTATCTAAAGTACAAATTCCGAAGCCCATATCTGGTAAAGTGATACAATAGGTTGCATCCCTTATCATACTTCGGTTTGCTGGGTTTGTTATTCTTTTTTGCATTATCCTTAGAAATCTTTGTTTGTTTTCACTTTGCTATTCCTCTGATTATTGAGAAAAATTTATATCATATCTTGCAAATTATGATCATCAATTTTGGGGAATCCCCGAGTCTGTAGATGAGCTATGGAGCTTTTATGTGTCTGGCGACAAACAGTGGGTAATACAAGTTAGTCCCCGAGTTATCACTCGGGTTATCGAGTTGTTGCGTGTGCTCAAAGAATTATCCCGGATCATGCGGCAGTCCTCGAGTTACGAGCTGGGTTGCCGAAATATAATTCATGGGTTAACGCAGAGAATGCTACGGGGTAGTCCCCGAGTCATCGCTCAAGGTGCTGAAGTTTAATAGGTATTTTCAGAACAAGAAACCATCATGGGTCAGTCCCCGAGTTAATGCTCAAGGTATCGAGGTTTTAATGCATAATCCGAAATAAGGGATAATACGATGCAGTCCCCGAGTCACTGCTCGAGGTGCTAAAACTTAACACACAACTTAGGAATAAGAAATAACGCGGTACAATCCCCGAGTCACTGCTCGAGGTGCCGAGGTTTAACACATAATTCAAAATAAGAAATAACACAGTACAGTCCCCAAGTCACTGCTCGAGATGCCGAGGTTTACTACATAGTCTTAAAAAATAGAAACAACATCGTGCAGTCCTCGATTCGCTGCTCGAGGTGCCGAGGTTCAATACACGCTTGATACTCCAACTTGATGCGTCATATTATGACGTACACCATAAAGCTCCTAAGTGTAGAATGGGCGAAGTAACGCTATGTTCCATGGTATTTTTGATTCGTCGCCGGCTTTGTTTGCCTTGATCTTTTCTGGTGACTGAGCATCAATTAGGTAATATGCATCATTATGCAATGCTTTACTCACGATGAATGGTCCTTCCCATGGGGGTGATAGTTTGTGCATGCCAGCTGTGCGCTGCACTAGTCGAAGAACCAAATCTCCTTCCTTAAAAACTCTTGGGTTGACTCTCTTGCTGTGATATTGTTGGAGGTCTTGCTGATAAATAGCTGATTTTGATAATGCCAATTCCCTGGCCTCTTCTAGCAAATCGACATCGTCTTGCCGAGCTACCTCATTTACCTCGGCGGTTGTGTACTGGGTCACTCGTGGCGAGTCATGCATTATGTCGACTAGAAGCACGGCTTCTGCCCCATATACCAGAAAAAATGGGGTATATCCTGTCGACCTGTTTGGTGTAGTCCTGAGGCTCCACAGTATTGCTGGTAGTTCCTCGATCCAGCATCCTGCCGACCTTTGCAAAGGTTCGACAAGGCGGGGTTTTATTCCGGATAATACCAGCCCATTTGATCTCTCTACTTGCCCATTTGATGCTGGGTGAGCCACCGAGGCAACATCTAGTCTTATGTGTTTCTCTTGGCAGAATCTAGCAAAGGCTCCTTCAACAAAATTTGTGCCATTGTCTGTAATGACACTATGTGGATAACCGTATCTTAAGATAATATCTTTCAGGAATTTTACTATTGTTGGACCATCACATTTTTTTATTGGTTTTACTTCGATCCACTTTGTGAATTTATCCACCATGACTAGAATGTGGGTCATACCGCCCCGTGCTGGCTTGAATGGACCTACCATATCTAAGCACCATACAGAAAATGGCCAAGTAATTGGTATTGTCTTTAATTCGGACAAGGGCATATGTATCTTGCTGGCGTATCTCTGGCAACCGTTACATTTTTCTACTAACCCTTTTGCCTCCTTCAATGCCGTCGGCCAATAAAATCCATGCCTGAATGCTTTGGCTACTAAAGCTCTAGACGAGGCGTGATGCCCGCATTCTCCCTGATGTATATCCAGGAGTATCTCCTGGCATTCTGCCAAGTCAACACATCTTTGCAGCACGCTTGCGATGCTTCTCTTATACAGCTCATTGTTTATGATTGTGTAAGCCTTTGCTCTTCTTATTGTCTGTCTAGCCAGTACCTCATTACTCGGCAAGATTGCGTCCTTGAGGAAGGAGAATATGGGTTGCACCCATGTCGGCGTGATTTTCTCTGGGATAATCTCACTGCCGATTTCCATGTTTTCTACCGACATAACAACTTTGGATTTTTCTGTATTTATTCGTGCGATGGCCGGGTTCACTTTTGGAAAGCATGGGTTGCATTCTTTGTCAATTTCCATTGGTACACTTCCTTCTTCCAATTCTGCCGAAACATGAATTAACTCGGACTTTGGTGATGGTATAATCGATGGTTTTCTCGGGTGCTCTAGGGCGATACCTGGGGGAATTGACTGCCTAGTTGATCCGAGTTTTTACAATGTGTCCGCAGCGTCATTTTCCGCCCGAGGTATATGATGAAACTCGCATCCATCAAAGTATCCATTGATTTTTTGCACATGGAATCTATATAGGGCCATATTCACATCTAGTGCGTCCCAATTGCCTGACACTTGCTGTACTACTAGATCTGAATCCCCGTAGCATATGATCCGACGTATACAAATTTCCTTTGCTACCTTTAACCCATGGACGCGTGCTTCATACTCGGCTACATTGTTTGATGCAGCGAAATGTATTTGCAGCACATATTTCAGCTGATCTTTTTTCGGTGAAGTCAACACTATCCCTGCCCCCAAGCCACTGAGCATCAATTAGGTAATATGCATCATTATGCAATGCTTTACTCACGATGAATGGTCCTTCCCATGGGGGTGATAGTTTGTGCATGCCGGCTATGCGCTGCACTAGTCGAAGAACCAAATCTCCTTCCTTAAAAACTCTTGGGTTGACTCTCTTGCTGTGATATCGTTGGAGGTCTTGCTGATAAATAGCTGATCTTGATAATGCCAATTCCCTGGCCTCTTCTAGCACATCGACATCGTCTTGCCGAGCTACCTCATTTACCTTGGCAGTTGTGTACTGGGTCACTCGTGGCGAGTCATGCATTATGTCGGCTAGAAGCACGGCTTCTGCCCCATATACCAGAAAAAATGGGGTATATCCTGTCGACCTGTTTGGTGTAGTCCTGAGGCTCCACAGTATTGCTAGTAGTTCCTCGATCCAGCATCCTGCCGACCTTTGCAAAGGTTCGACAAGGCGGGGTTTTATTCCGGATAATACCAGCCCATTTGATCTCTCTACTTGCCCATTTGATGCTGGGTGAGCCACCGAGGCAACATCTAGTCTTATGTGTTTCTCTTGGCAGAATCTAGCAAAGGCTCCTTCAACAAAATTTGTGCCATTGTCTGTAATGACACTATGTGGATAACCGTATCTTAAGATAATATCTTTCAGGAATTTTACTATTGTTGGACCATCACATTTTTTTATTGGTTTTACTTCGATCCACTTTGTGAATTTATCCACCATGACTAGAATGTGGGTCATACCGCCCCGTGCTGGCTTGAATGGACCTACCATATCTAAGCACCATACAGAAAATGGCCAAGTAATTGGTATTGTCTTTAATTCGGACAAGGGCATATGTATCTTGCTGGCGTATCTCTGGCAACCGTTACATTTTTCTACTAACCCTTTTGCCTCCTTCAATGCCGTCGGCCAATAAAATCCATGCCTGAATGCTTTGGCTACTAAAGCTCTAGACGAGGCGTGATGCCCGCATTCTCCCTGATGTATATCCAGGAGTATCTCCTGGCATTCTGCCAAGTCAACACATCTTTGCAGCACGCTTGCGATGCTTCTCTTATACAGCTCATTGTTTATGATTGTGTAAGCCTTTGCTCTTCTTATTGTCTGTCTAGCCAGTACCTCATTACTCGGCAAGATTGCGTCCTTGAGGAAGGAGAATATGGGTTGCACCCATGTCGGCGTGATTTTCTCTGGGATAATCTCACTGCCGATTTCCATGTTTTCTACCGACATAACAACTTTGGATTTTTCTGTATTTATTCGTGCGATGGCCGGGTTCACTTTTGGAAAGCATGGGTTGCATTCTTTGTCAATTTCCATTGGTACACTTCCTTCTTCCAATTCTGCCGAAACATGAATTAACTCGGACTTTGGTGATGGTATAATCGATGGTTTTCTCGGGTGCTCTAGGGCGATACCTGGGGGAATTGACTGCCTAGTTGATCCGAGTTTTTACAATGTGTCCGCAGCGTCATTTTCCGCCCGAGGTATATGATGAAACTCGCATCCATCAAAGTATCCATTGATTTTTTGCACATGGAATCTATATAGGGCCATATTCACATCTAGTGCGTCCCAATTGCCTGACACTTGCTGTACTACTAGATCTGAATCCCCGTAGCATATGATCCGACGTATACAAATTTCCTTTGCTACCTTTAACCCATGGACGCGTGCTTCATACTCGGCTACATTGTTTGATGCGGCGAAATGTATTTGCAGCACATATTTCAGCTGATCTTTTTTCGGTGAAGTCAACACTATCCCTGCCCCCAAGCCACTGAGCATCAATTAGGTAATATGCATCATTATGCAATGCTTTACTCACGATGAATGGTCCTTCCCATGGGGGTGATAGTTTGTGCATGCCGGCTATGCGCTGCACTAGTCGAAGAACCAAATCTCCTTCCTTAAAAACTCTTGGGTTGACTCTCTTGCTGTGATATCGTTGGAGGTCTTGCTGATAAATAGCTGATCTTGATAATGCCAATTCCCTGGCCTCTTCTAGCACATCGACATCGTCTTGCCGAGCTACCTCATTTACCTTGGCAGTTGTGTACTGGGTCACTCGTGGCGAGTCATGCATTATGTCGGCTAGAAGCACGGCTTCTGCCCCATATACCAGAAAAAATGGGGTATATCCTGTCGACCTATTTGGTGTAGTCCTGAAGCTCCACAGTACCGCTGGTAGTTTCTCGATCCAGCATCCTGCCGACCTTTTCAAAGGTTCGACAAGGAGGGGTTTTATTCCGGATAATACCAGCCCATTTGATCTCTCTACTTGCCCGTTTGATGCTGGGTGAGCCACCGAGGCAACATCTAGTCTTATGTGTTTCTCTTGGCAGAATCTAGCAAAGGCTCCTTCAGCAAAATTTGTGCCATTGTCTGTAATGACATTGTGTGGATAACCGTATCTTAAGATAATATATTTGAGGAATTTTACTGCTGTTGGACCATCACATTTTCTTATTGGTTTTACTTCGATCCACTTTGTGAATTTATCCACCATGACTAGAATGTGGGTCATACCGCCCCATGCTGGCTTGAACGGACCCACCATATCCAAGCACCATACAGAAAATGGCCAAGTAATTGGTATTGTCTTTAATTCAGACGAGGGCATATGTATCTTGCTAGCGTATCTCTGGCAACCGTTACATTTTTCTACTAACTCTTTTGCCTCCTTCAATGTTGTCGGCCAATAAAATCCATGCCTGAATGCTTTGGCTACTAAAGCTCTGGACGAGGCGTGATGCCCGCATTTTCCCTGATGTATATCCAGGAGTATCTCTTGGCATTCTGCCGAGTCAACACATCTTTGCAGCACGCTTGTGACTCTTCTCTTATACAGCTCATTGTTTATGATTGTGTAAGCCTTTGCTCTTTTTATTGTCTGTCTAGCCAGTACCTCATTACTCGGCAAGATTGTGTCCTTGAGGAAGTAGAATATGGGTTGCGCCCATGTCGGTGTGATTTTCTCGGGGATGATATCACTGTCGATTTCCATGTTTTCTACCGACATAACAACTTCGGATTTTTCTGTATTTATTTGTGCGATGGCCAGGTTCACTTTTGGAAAGCCTGGGTTGCATTCTTTGTCGATTTCCAGTGGCACACTTCCTTCTTTCAATTCTGCCGAGACATGAATTGACTCGGACTCTGGTGATGGTATAATCGATGGTTTTCTCAGGTTCTCTAGGGTGATACCTAGGGGAATTGATTGCCTAGTTGATCCGAGTTTTTACAATGTGTCCGCAGCGTCATTTTCCGCCCGAGGTATATGATGAAACTCGCATCCATCGAAGTATCCACTGATTTTTTGCACATGGAATCTATATAGGGTCATATTCGCATCTAGTGCATCCCAAATGCCTAACACTTGTTGTACTACTAGATCTGAATCCCCGTAGCATATGATCCGACGTATACCAATTTCCTTTGCCACCTTTAACCCATGGACGAGTGCTTCATACTTGGCTACATTGTTTGATGCGGAGAAATGTATTTGCAGCACATATTTCAGCTGATCTTTTTTTGGTGAAGTCAACACTATCCCTGCCCCCAAGCCATTTCTCAGCTTGGACCCGTCGAAATGCATTATCCAATAATTCGGATCTGGTAATGGTGGTTCATATTGTACCTCGGCCCAATCCACAAAGAAGTCGGCCACTGCCTGAGATTTGATTGCATCTCGCCTATCGAATTGCGGAGCATAAGGTGATAATTCGATTGCCCATTTTGCTATTCGGCCACTTGCATCTTTGTTGCTCAATATCTTAGCTATGGGCGCTGCACAAATCACTTTGATCGGATCTTCTTCGAAGTAATGTTTAAGTTTTTTCGCCGACATGTATACTCCATAGGCCATCTTCTGGTAGTGCGGGTAGTTCTGTTTTGAGGCCGATAGTACCTCGCTTAGGTAATATACCGGCCTTTGTATTGACTTATCACCTTCATTCCGTTCCACGACAACCACCACACTTACCACTCTGTTAGTGGCAGCTACATAAAGTAACATAGGCTCTTTTGACAGTGAAGAGGCCAGGATTGGTGTTGTGACCAACATCTTTTTTAATTCATGAAACACATTATCTGCTTGTGGTGTCCAAATGAACTTATCAGATTTTTTCATCAGTTGATACAGAGGTAATGACTTTTCCCCCAGCCGACATACAAATCGACTAAGCGAGGCCAGGCAACCCGTGAATTTTTGTACATCATTTAGACACCTCGGCAATTCCATTTTTTCAACTGCTCGGATTTTAGTTGGATTTGCCTCTATACCTCGGATGGATACGAGAAAACCGAGTAATTTCCCAGCCGGCACACCGAAGGTACATTTTTCCGGGTTAAGCTTCATTCGGAACCTTCTCAGGTTTGCAAACGTCTGCCGAATATCATCCAGGAGTGTTTTGCTCTCTTTGGTTTTTATAACCACATCGTCTACATATACTTGTACATTTTTTCCTATCTGGTCATGTAGACACTTTTGCATGCATCTCTGGTATGTTGCTCCTGCATTACGCATGCCGAATGGCATGGTGCGATAGCAATAAACCCCGTACGGGGTAATAAACGCAGTCTTTATTTGATCGGCCGGATTTAACGGTATCTGGTGGAAACCAGAATACGCGTCTACAAATGACAACAGCTCATAACCAGCGGTCGAATCAATGACTTGGTCTATCCTAGGTAAAGGAAAAGGATCTTTGGGACACGCCTTGTTCAGGTTCGTGTAATCGATACATATTCGCCATACAACGGCTACATTTGGGTCATCCTTTTTCTTTTCCACTAACACCGGATTTGATAGCTAATCAAGATGAAGCACTTCCATGATGAATCTGGCCGCAAGGAGACGAGCTATCTCATCCCCAATTATTTTTCTCTTGTCTTCGGCGAAGCAGCGGAGAGGTTGCTTCACCGGTCTTGCTCCTGGCCTTACATGCAAAGAGTGTTCAGCCAACTCCCTCGGCACACCTTGCAGGTCTTGAGTGGACCATGCAAAGATATCCCGATTCTCACGGAGGAAGTTGGTGAGCTCGCCTTCCTATTTGGCATCTAGGCCGGCACCAATCGTGATGGTGCGCTCTGGGAACTTCTCATCTATCTGGACCTTTTTTGTCTCTTCAGTCGGCTGGAAAGAAACACTTACATGTGGGTTGGCTAATGCCGGCATATTCAGCTGTGCCGACTGAGCGAGAGCCGCTACCTCCTGAATCCTTCTTTTTTATCCTGCGATCACCAATGACTCGGCCAGGTTTGATCCGGCCGAAGCACATTCCATCGATTTCCTATAATCTCCTGCTACTGTTATCACCCCTTGTGGTCCGGGTAACTTCATTTTCAAGTAAGTAATGTGGCAGCTGCTCATGAATTTGGCCAATGCTGGCCGTCCGAGTAAAGCATGATAGCAACTTTCTAGGGCCACCACTTCAAACTCCAAATTTTCCGCTCTGCAATTCTCCCTTGTGCCGAATAATACATCTACTCGGACTTTCCCAATGGGTTCGCATGAAAGTCCCGGTACTATTCCATGGAATGTGGTTCTTGTGGATTGCAGCATATTCTGCGCTATTCCGAGTTTATGCATCGTATCTTTGTACATGATATTGATACTGCTCCCATTGTCAATGAGTACTTTTGAAAATTTCACATTAATGCTGGGCCTGACAAATGTTGGATCTAGTACGAGTGCGTATGACCCTGGATTTGGCATTATTTTCGAGTGATATTTGTGCTCCAGGTTATTTCCTGATCTGACCAAGGCACATATCTTGGTACCGCCGGCATAACCGCATTTACCTCCATATGCCAGTGTTGTACACTTTGCCTGTCTTGCTATTCTGTTGTGAACACACAATATGATTGATGATGCTCCCTGTAATCATTACGTCCATTATTTCCGGGGTTTGCCCTTCCATCCTGACCTTGATTTATCACTTGATGCACTGCGTCTCTCCGGTCCGAATTATCATACCTTGGAGGAGGTGGGGGTAACATTAACTACTGCGCATTTTCTCTAGTTAACTGTGGCTGCTGCTGTTGATGCGCTTGATGAGGAGGCGCTTGCATGCTCGCCGGGTTCCCCATTGCATTTTTCATCCAAGCATTGCCGAGTCGTATGGTTAGCCGGCTTGGCAGGATTTGGAGTATCAATTTTACACGGTTGATCCAACATGGACTCAAACGTGTATTTCGGCCTTTCCTGCCACTGCTTCTTCTGTTCTGGTGTCCACTGTCTCTTCCCTTCGTTCCTCGGTGTCCACTGTTGAGGACCATTTTTCTGGCGTTGACTGTTTCCGTGACTTGGCTGATCTTGCACTACTGCTGCCACTTGATTGGATGCGTATCTGTAATCCGGCCTCTCTTCTTCTACCTCTGAACTCGTTGCGCCTCGATGATCCGGCTGCATCTCTTGCATATTGATCTTGATGTTCCCGATGCTCTGCCGACATTAGTTCTGGTTGTGTCGGATCCCCCAATGCGTACGAATCTGCTATCCTGATGGTTTCTGCCAAGGTGGTCGGCATATCTCTTTGCAGCCTCTACCACAATACACTGGCGTATCGGCAGCCTTGAGCAAACCAAGCTATCGCTTGAGATTCTACAACCCCTTCACATGAGTTTCTAAGGTTACACCACCCAGTCAAGAATTCTCTATCTGTTTCATTCGTCTTCTGCTTGCACATAGCGAGCTGTTGTGGCCTGTTTGGCCTTTTGTAGGTACTGGTGAAGTTGCTGACAAACATCTCTTCAAAATCTAGCCAACAGTTGATACTGCCTGCTGGCAGATTATTCAGCCATACTCTGGCTGGTCCCTCCAGCATTTGCGGGACATATCTTACCGCCCATCGCAAGTTTCCACTAGCTATTTTTACTGCAGTGACATAGTCAATCAACCAATCATGTGGTTTGGTGCTCCCATTGTATGTTTTCGTGCCCCTTGCCAGTTGAAAGTTTGACACTAGTGGCTCGCCCATGATCCGAGGTCCGAAACACGCCGGACCAGGCGAACCCTGCTCCTCTAACAACTCGGACCGATACAACCTGTCTAGTTATAATCTTGCATCATTTGATGGCAAGTTTCTGTACATGATTCTCTCCTGCGTTCCATAATGGTTGTTCCCACCATGTCCTGCATACTCCATATCTGAGTAGCCATCATTGTACCTCTCGTTTGCCTGATTATGGTGAGATGGTCTCAGTTCTCGCTCTTGTCGAGGCTCATACCTCGGCTGAGGGTCGAGCGGTGGGTCTCTCCTTCCCTCTGCCGGGTTATTGTTCTCGTGATTTCCTCTTCCGAGGTCTCCATTACCTCGGCTTCCGTTGAATTTGTTGGCACGGCCGGGGTTTCTTTCGCCAGTGTTACCTCGGCTTCCGTTGCCTCTGTTTTCATTGACCTTTCCGGCTACTACCGGAT
Source organism: Avena sativa (assembly GCA_916181665.1). Lineage (NCBI taxonomy): Eukaryota > Viridiplantae > Streptophyta > Magnoliopsida > Poales > Poaceae > Avena > Avena sativa. The sequence continues at coordinate 230,845,949 of OV702296.1, forward strand.
CATACGGAACGATTTGCTTATTTCTTTTTCCTGAAGTTACTGCTCTATCTTTTCGAGCGTTGTTTCCGGGTGAGGATGCCGCTGCCACGGATGGTGCAGGCGCTGCTCCAGCAGAATGAACCATACGCAAGGCTCCCGGTCTTGCCGGGTCAGCCCTGAGCATTTCTTCATTCTGCTGGTTCGCAATGCGTACCAGCTCATTCACTCTTTCTTGCTGTTTCTGCCGGGCTTCGCCGGTTAATCCTTCTAACTCCAATGCAGCGGCATTTGCCGCCCTTAGGTTCTTTGCCGGGGTGCTATACCTCGGCAAGCCTAGATCAACTGAATCTGCCTTATGAGTCTCATGCTCTTTGTTGATATCATTCATGAGGTTTTTTCCTCTCAATCTTAATCCATCTACCCGCTCGGGGGCAACATCTAGTTTATTCGCCTTAGCGTACTCTCGCAGGGTCCTGTTCAAGGACTCCCGTAAGGCCGACACCTTTTTTGCCTCTACCAGTACTTTCTGCCTAGTCTCTTCTAACTCTGCCTAAGAATTAGTCGGATCAAGTATCGGCGCCACAGGCGTGGTCAGATTATCTATAATTGCCTGGAGAATATTTTCTGGTCTTTCCAGAGGTGGTCATCTTACCCTTGTTGCCTTTGGGGTTGTCTCCTGCACCTCGAATGACTTGGCCGCCGAAGGATCTACCTCGGTGGGATGTGGAGCTGCTTGCTTCGTGGTCACCTGTCCCCCTGCCGTCGGGTCCTTGCTTGATCCGGCGCCTGCTCCTGCCGCATGTATCGCGGCTGTTACCATCACCTCGACGCTGCCGACGGGGCGTGCTCCACGCGGACCGTTAGCGGCACTGAGGGGAGGTTCTCCTGCATCAACAACTTGGTGAGGATAAACGCAGGAGGTGTCGACACCGACATAGACCTTGTGCGTGCCCAAGTTGATGAAGACGTCGTTACGCGGAGGCGCTTTCTTCCTGAAGCTGCCTGCGTTGTTGCTGACATAGTCCCAGAGATTGAATCTCTGGACTAAGCCAGAGACAACGCGCTCGCCGGTGTGGATGAAGTTTCCCGTCCGGATCTTGACTCCAGCTAGCACCGCTGCTGGCCCCACGGTGGGCGCCAACTGTCGTGGTGGTGGCACGGCAGATGCCATGGGTAGGCTAAAGTATGGGGACGATGGATGCTAGAGGGGTCCGGGGAGGGAAGATGTAGTAATTTCTACACTCAAATGACTAGCATGCCGATCTTTATTTCTCCTCTTGAGGACTACAAGTGATCCTTGAGCTATTTGCAGGAAGAAGAGAGCTACTACACGAGCCTTACGGCGTAGAATGAATCGATTCCCTCTCAGGAGCCCGCATCTCCCCTTATAAAGGGGTGCCTTGGTTCCTCCTAGGGCTGACGTGGTAAGCATATTCGAGGAATATGCTTGTCCCAATATGGTAACTCGGCGACCTCCTTTCCGTGTCCCCCTTCTATCGACGGCAATGTTCCAGAGAGCCCCACATGCACGCCTCGGGCTCCCTAACTGTCACCTCCGTGACCTTATTCTGCCCTTCCGCTACTCTGCTCCTTGTCCTTTATGCTTGGCTCTGTTCAGATTCCCCCTAGCTAGTGACTAGGGTATGACTATAGGCACCTCCTTCTCCTGCAAGCTTCGTATTACTCGGCCATGTCTCGCATAACTCGGCTCGGCCTTCACCTGCATTCAAGTTAGTCAGACTCGCTCGGCCGACTTAACTCATATGTCGGTCGGATAAGGTGTTACTCCTTTTGTAGCTATCATGGCCTTGCTTATCTCGGCCGACTCTTACATGACTCGACTGGCATAAACTGTAACTCGGCTCATGACAAGGGAGACTCCTTTCGTCTTTCCCCTGTCTTGACCCTATCCGGGGTCACCTCCCCAACAATTAGTGAACATGTCCACAGGTTTATGGAGTGAAGTGTCGATAAAATAATACGAACAAGAAGCATCACACTTACCATTGCACAACTCATAGAAGAAAGCAACTCACCATTATATAACTTAGATTGCAAACAAGTACAACAGTCACAATAGAGATGCATAAAGATAAATCATAATTGGAATTGGCAAACTTGTTCTTGGTCAGAGAACACCTGGCAGGCAGTTTCACAAAAAGCTTTCTGTAGAAGTTTCAAAACAGGAGCACACTTTGCTCAAAAAGGTTTTTCACAAGTGAAGGCTTTCAAAGTAATACTCAATAGATAAGAGTTTTGTGCAAAGAAACAAGATAAAGAACATGATTGAATAAATCACCGTATGAATGCTTGAAACACAACAACTCAAATGCTTGCTGGAGATAGAGAGCAAGTAGGTTTACTGACTCAAACTGGTAACTAGGAGAAAGGTCCCTTCTTAGAGGGTAGCAGGGATTACAAGTCATAAAGAGCTTCCAAAATATTATGGTACTTACTAGCTTTGAGCTCTCATTGCCCCTATCATAAGCATCCCGAGATGATTAAGGTTAAAGTGACCAAAGATGGAGTATATGCTTGACGAAATATAAGTTGGCAATCTCATGTACCTTGAATATGAGGGCCACTCCTCATGCATACTCAACTTTGGGCCGAGGTAAGTTCTTGTCATTGTAAGTATTTGCATATCATTGAGAAACTCCAACGGGGGTACCGCTTGCACATGGTACAGGAGCTTTCCCATAACCAAAATGACAAGGCAAGCAGACAATGAGCATCTCAACGATATTTTTATTTACTATGTGTATAGCTTTTTATTGAGGATGCTTCATAGATGACTCACTATGGTGATGCTGGAAGTTTCCACCATGATTAAGCATGGCTTAGGATAGCGGCCCAGGCATTTCTCTAACACATAATACAAACTCCATGGACTTACAAGTTCCCTCTTTATTTCACACCGTTGACATCCATAGACAAAAGAGCACGATATCAACTATGTACAAAGTACAAGTGCAATGTTGAAAACATTCCCCATGACAGCACGGTTCTGCTAATTCCAACGTATAGATGCAAGCATGTACAACTTCGATGTTCATAATGGTTCAAGTCTATTAGGGGCAAGTAAATAAGGTGTGCCATCAAGTTCATGACAGCTTTACTAACTAGTTTTCACATAACAAAATACTTTTTAATTCGAAAGGTAGATGAAGCTTAAGAATTTGCTTGGAATAGCAAAAGCTACTAGCAAGGGTTTTGGAAACAAGTGGCAAAAGTTTTTGACTCAAAGGGTTTTGGAAACATGAGAAGTATGCCTTCTCAAAACAGGTTTTTGTCTAGCAAGGGTGGGTAGCAAGCAAGAGAGTTGAAAGAAACAAGCAAACATACAAGTAATAAAGCCAAAAATGCAATCTTCCTTGAAGACACAAAAGAATCTTAAATAAAGAATACTAAGCTTATGAGCCAACAAGAAAGAAAACAAATGATACCAAATACCTGTAAGCTTTTTCTTTCTTTCTTTTTATTTCAAACTAATGCCACTGACCAGAACTCGGTTTGCCAAAACCAATTTAGATCCACTTGATGATCCCAAAGTGGTGCCAATACAGAACAACAAGATCCATCATATAATAGAGATTGCAAACTAAAAATAAGAAGTGCAAATAGTAAAAGATGAGACTTCTCATTAATATTCCAATAAAGGCACTCACACCAAGGGATACATAGATAATCAACTAAAGGAGAGATACTTCGACATACAAACCAAACTATAAGATAACCCCTCTACCACATATATGAATCCACTAAAAAGGTAAAAGATAAAAGATATGGTGGTGATACCACGACACTCCCCCAAGCTTGGAACAAGCCAAGGGGGTGCCAAAACTGATGACGAATTACTCCTTCGGTGGTGGTGGTGTTCTCTTGTCATCATAAAACTTCCAAGGCAATGGTTCCCCATCCAAAAAGGATGTCCTTGTCTCTGCAATCCTAAAACTAGCAGCGGAGCTTATGCGATCAAATCTAGCCTCATACTCACATTTTTTATTCTGTATGTCATAGAGCTGTGCTTGCAATTGATTGGTGGTCTGACGGAGTGAGAAGATCTCTTCTCGGAGCTCAGCAACTTCTCCCTCGTGCTTGGTGATGAGTTCTGAACTTATCTTGTGAATAATATCCACTTCGCGTTATGCCATCTTCTTGTACCTGAAAACTTCCTGTTCCAACGCTTCCATCATGTCTTCCATAATGCCTTCTCCTTTAGGGCCTTGAACTTATTTCATCGTACCTTCCCCTCTTCGAGGATCAACTCTTTGGGATGAATCCTCAACTCATACATGTATGGGTTGAGGACATCCGCAGAGGAATCCTCCGTGGGTGATCCAGAGGAAGACATTGAGACTCCAAATCTGAGAATTTCCCTGACAGAAACAAATCGAAACAAAAACACGACGAGAACACGATGCAAGAACCTCGGGGAACCCGGGGGGGGGGGGTTATATATTATGAACTTTCAATGCATAAGGAAGGTTTTGACACGGAAACGAGGCGGAGTCAGAGCTCGGGGGTGGAACACCCCCCTCAGGCGCGTCTAGGCTGGGCCCGCGCCTGGGGTGGGTTTGTCCACCCCGGGCTCCGTTTCCTCCTCAGTTTCGTCTCGTAACTTTCCTTATGTATTAAAAACATCAAAAATATAAAAATATTGGTGTTTCACGAACCTTCTATTTTCATCACTTTTACCTATTCAAGGACGAACTCTGCAGTTTCTGGTGTTTGGCTTCTGATAAATTCTTCTGGAGTTATCATTTGAATAACATCAACATCTTCATTATAAGAATCTCCAAAAATATAATGTTTTAGTCTTTGACCATTCACCACCTGTGTTGTGTCATCTTTTAGAGAAGAAATTTTGATGGCACCTGAACGATACACTTCCTTGATAACAAAAGGTCCTTCCCATTTGGAGAGTAGTTTCCCTGCAAAAAATCTAAGACGAGATCTATACAAAAGAACTTTCTCACCAACATGGAACTCCCTTTTTAGGATTCTCCTATCATGCCATCTTTTTACTTTTTCCTTAAAGATCCTAGCACTTTTGTAAGCTTCACCTCTCCACTCATCTAGATTACTTAAGTCGAGCAGTCTTTTCTCACCAGCAAGTCTAAAGTCTCTATTCAACTCTTTCACTGCCCAATAAGCTTTGTGTTATAATTCTAAAGGCAAGTGACAAGCTTTCCCATAGACCATTTTGTAAGGAGACATCCCCATAGGATTTTTTGATAAGCAGTTCTATAAGCCCACAAAGCGTCATTCAACTTTTTAGCCCAATTTTTCCTAGATATCTATTGACAGTCTTCTGCAAGATAGGTTTGATTTCCCTATTGGAAAGTTCTACTTGCCCACTAGTTTGGGGGTGATAAGCTGAAGCTATTCTGTGGTTTACATCATACTTAGCGAGAGTTTTCTAAAATCCCCATGAATAAAATGAGAGCCTCCATCAGTCATGAGATATCTAGGCACACCGAACCTAGGAAAAATGACATCTTTGAGCATTTTCAAAGAGGTCTTACCATCAGCACTATGTGTAGGTATGGCTTCTACCCACTTTGTAACATAGTCAACAACAACAAGAATATGAGTATACCCTTTTGAAGGAGGAAAAGGCCCCATAAAGTCAAATCCCCAACAATCAAAAGGTTCAATAACAAGGGAATAATTCATAGGCATTTCATTGCGTCTAGAGATGTTACCTACTCGTTGGCATTCATCACATGATAAGACAAACTTCCTTGCATCTTTAAAAAGGTAGGCCGATAAAATCTAGATTGTAAAACCTTTTGTGCAGTCCTATCCCCAGCATGATGTCCTCCATAAGCACATCCATGACATTTTCTCAATATATCTTGTTGTTCAAATTCTGGGACACATCTTCGCATAATACCATCTACTCCCTCTTTATATAAGTGTGGGTCATCCCAAAATTAATGCCTTAGATCATAAAAGAACTTCCTTCTTTACTGAGCTGTAAAGGTTGGAGGCAAGTACTTGGAAACAATAAAGTTAACATAATCAGCATACAAGGACTCTCATTCGGACTTACCCTTATTGCAGCTAACTGATCATTTGGAAAACTATCATTAACAGGCAAAGGGTCAAAAGAAATGTTTTCCAAATGAGATAAATTATCAGCACCTTTCCTATCCACGATATGTAGATCAAACTCTTGCAAAAGCAACACCCACCTTATAAGTCTAGGCTTAGCGTCCTTCTTCGTCATAAGGTATTTAATAGTTGCATGATCAGTATGAATAGTAACCTTGGAATCAACAATATAAGGTCTAAACTTATCACAAGCAAAGATTACAGCTAAGAACTCCTTTTCAGTAGTAGCATAATTCTTTTGAGCAGCATCCAGAGTCTTGCTAGCATAATGAATAACATTTAACTTCTTGTCAACATGTTGTCCCAGGACAACACCCACCGCAAAATCACTAGCATCACACATAATTTCAAAAGGTAAACTCCAGTCAGGTGGTTGGACTATAGGAGCAGTTGTCAAAGCTTTCTTCAAAGTTTCAAAAGCTTCCTTATAATCATCATCAAAAACAAAAGGTACATCTTTTTGAAGAAGATTAGTAGGGGGCTTTGAAATTTTGGAGAAATCTTTAATAAACCTCCTATAGAAACCAGCATGACCAAGGATACTACGAATGCCTTTGATAACTCTAGGACAAGGCATCTTCTCAATTGCTTCAATTTTGGCTCTGTTAACTTCAATACCTATTTCAGAGATCTTGTGTCCAAGAACAATCCCTTCATTAACCATGAAATGGCATTTCTCCCAGTTAAGAACAAGGTTGGTTTCCTCACATCTCTGCAAAACTTTATCAAGGTTGTGCAAACAGTTATCAAAAGAAGTTCCATAGACGGAAAAATCATCCATGAAAACCTCCATAATTTCTTCACAAAAACAATGAAAGATAGCAGACATGCATCTCTGAAAGGTAGTAGGAGCATTACATAAACCAAAAGGCATACGCCTGTAAGCATAAGTACCATAGGGACAAGTGAAAGTAGTTTTCTCTTGGTCCTGTGCTTTCCTAGCAATTTGAGAAAACCTAGAATAACCATCAAGAAAGCAAAAGTGAGTCTTTTTGGACAACCTCTCAAGCATTTGATCAATAAAGGGCAAAGGATAATGATCTTTCTTAGTAACTTTATTTATCTTTCTAAAACAAATGCACATTCTATAACCAACTACTACTCTTTGGGGTATAAGCTCATTATCCTCATTAGGCACAACAGTTATTCCCCCTTTCTTGGGAACACAATGAACAGGGATAACACATTTACTATCAGCAATAGGATAAATAATACCATCATCAAGGAGTTCTAATACCTCATTTCTTACCACATCCTTCATCTTAGGATTTAGACGATGTTGGTGCTCAACAACTGGTTTTGCATCAGGCTCTATATTAATAGCATGCTGACATATAGTAGGAGAAATACCCTTTAAATCATCAAGAGTATAGCCCATAGCTCCTCGGTGTTTCTTCAATATCTCCAATAACCTTTCTTCTTCCTTTCCTGAAAGTTTAGAACTAATAATAACATGATATATTTTCTTGTCATCAAGATAAGCATATTTAAGATCATCAGGTAAGAGTTTTAATTCGAAAACAGGGTCCCCTTTAGGTGGTAGTGTGGTACCCAAATCTTCCACAGGTAAATTATGCTTAAGTAACTCAGTCCGACGAAGGAAAACCTCATCAATCTCATTCCTTTCCTTCATGAAGGCATCACTTTCATGATCTTCCATGAACTGCTGCAAGGCATTGTTAGGAGCAAGAGAAATAGCAGAAAGTTGTTCAACCCTGAAATCCTCATCAGGCAGTTCAGTTTCATAAGGAGTTTTGGCAAATTTGGAAAAATTAAACTCATAAGACTCTCCAACAAACTTAGTCAAAACTTTTTCATTCCTACAATCGATGATAGCCCCACAAGTGTTCAGAAAGGGTCTACCAAAGATAATAGGATAAGTTTTACTAGCTTCTTTACCAAGTACTAGAAAATCAGCAGGATATTTAATCTTACCACAAAGGACCTCCACATCTCTTATAATGCCAATGGGGCAAACTTGCTCTCTATTAGCAAGGTGCATAACCAAATCAATGTCCTCAAGCTCACAAGGACCAATCTCATGCATAATTTCCCTGTAAAGCTCATAAGGAATAGCACTAGAACTAGCACCAATATCACATAAACCATAATAGCTATGACTACCAATTTTAACATACAGCATAGGGACACTAGCTTTTCTAACTTTCTTAGGATGAGAAACAATATTAGTAGCGTATTCACAGAAGACAATATGCTCATCCTCTATATTTCTAGTGACAAGATCTTTCACAATAGCTACCACAAGCTCAATATCAATATCATCATCGGACCCTACAGTTTTCTTTGCACTTTTGCTAACCACATTAGCCATAATAGAGTGTTCCCTTACCTTGGAGGGAAAAGGTATCTTCTCAACATAAGGTTCAGGCAAAATAGGATCAACAGTACAAACCTCTATACTGGTAGGAACATGGGTAACAATGTCTTTATAAGGAGCATGGTATTTGTCCCACTCTTTCTTGGGAATCTCAATATAAGAGGCAAAAGCATTAAAACATTTCGCAAGAACTTGAGGATCAAGACCAAACTCATTGCTAATATCATGGAAGCTATCAGTTCCCATAAAATATTTGATGCATTCATAATCGTAGTTTATACCTGACTTTCTTCCTTTGTTATTCTCCCAAGCTTCAGTGTTCTCTTGAATACAGTCTAGTAGGTCCCATTTAGCTTCTTCCTTCATACGTGTGAATGATCCAGCACAAGAAGCATATAGTAAATCTTTATCATGAAGAGAAAGCCTAGCATAAAAGTTATTGAGAATAATATTGTTAGGGAGTTCATGAATAGGACATTTAAGCATTAGTAACTTCAATCTCCCCCAAGCTTGAGTTGTACTCTCTCCATCAGGAGGACAAAAGTTATATATGAGATTTCTATCCTTATGGATCTCACTGGGAGGATAAAATTTAGAGTAAAAGAGAGATGACATCTCCTCCCATTCCATGGATTGTCCATTCCTCAGCAGCTTATACCATTCTTCAGCTCTCCCTTTCAAGGATATGGAGAGTAACTTCTTCTTCACATGTTCAATTGTGATACCTGCACACTTAAACAACTCACATAATTCATGGATAAAAAGCAAGTGATCACTAGGATGGACAGTTCCATCCCCAAAATAATGATTATCCATAACACGATTAACAATACTTGTAGGTATCTTAAAAGGATCTATCTCAGCAGGAGGTGGTTCATCTACTACCCTAGCAGTGGTAGTAGTTTTCCCAAACAGAAAACCAAGTGGGTTATCCATATTGGAAACAAAGTAACAAGCAGTAACAAAATCAATACTCACAGTGAAAGTTTCCCTTACCAGTTCCACTCTTCAATAGCGCTTCACTCCCCGGCAACGGCGTCAGAAAATAGTCTTGATGACCCACAAGTATAGGGGGGTATCATAGTACTTTCGATAAATAGGAGTGTCGATCCCAACGAGGAGCAGAAGGTGCTGAACAGTTGTATGGAGAAGGAAATCCCTATGAATACTTAGCAAATGGATTTTTAGTGGTTTTCTGACAAGGCAACAAAACAAGGAGCAAGTAACAGAAGTAGCGAACAAACGGAGCAAGTGGCCCAATCCTTTATTAGCAAAGGACAAGCCGGTAGAAATACTTATAAGGACCAAACGTTCTCGAGGACACATGGGAATTCCGTCAAGTGCTTTCGCTTCAAATAGCTGAGTACTCTTCTATGGTGTTTGTAAGTGTTGTGTGGGTGAACCTTTGCTAACATACCGCCCTTCCTAGGACTAATACATACTTGTGATTAAACCCCCTACAAACATCCGTAACTACAGGAAAGTAATTAAGATATAAATCTAACCACAACCTTAAACTCTGAGATCCTACGCTCCCTTGTGCAAAGGTGTCCTAACGGGGGTTCAGGTTTCTGTCACTCCTGCAACACCGCGATTATTAGCCAAATACACAATGCATTCCCCTAGGGCCATAAATGGTGAAGTGTCACGTAGTCGACGTTCACATGACACCACTAGAAAAATAGCACCACAACTAAATACTAAACCATTGAATAATAACTCATCACAGATTCACTACTAACAACATGACTTCTCCCATGTCCTCAAGAACTAAACGAACTACTCACAAGACATCATATGTATCAAGATGAAATATGATATGGTAATGGATAACAATCTAAACATAAACAATAATCCAATGGTTCCACTCACAAGCATCAACTACAATAGTAATCAACACCGGGAAAGTTTCTCCTAAGAACTAAAGCAATATCCAACACAATTGTTACAGCGGGACGAAGTGGTGGTGATGGTGCTGGTGGAGATGATAGTGTGGATGATGATGATCCTGATGAAGCCTAGCTTGACGATGGTGTTGATGGCGACGGTCTCCCCTCTCCAGGAAGGAATTCCCCTGGCAGAAATCTGTCTGCCGGAGAGATCTTTCTCTCTCGGTGTTTTCCGTCCCCGAGAGGCGGCGGAAATCTATCTATGGTCGCTCCCTGAGCCTTAGGGTTTCAAAGAGAAGATATAGGCGAAGGGGCAGAGTCAGAGGCCAGGCAGGTGGGCCACACCTGCCCTAGGCGCGGGTTCAGGTGGGCCCGCACCTAGGGGTGTGGGCCCCCTGAGGCCCCACTTCGTCCCTCCTTCTAGCATCCTTCATCTACTGGTAAAATAATACGTTTCCAAATTTTTCTGGTATTTTTCTGATCTTCACGAAATTGCACCGAAACACCTTCTTTTCCATCAGAATCAGACTCTGACAGTCCATCCTACAAGAATCATCCAACATGCATACATAGATGAAAAGCCATAAGTAATACCTCATAATAAGACAAATATCAATGAATAAAGGTAAATTATGATATAGAATGGTGATGCAAATTGGGCGTATCAGTGTAGTGGTTTGCGTAGGTGAGGAGTGGTTGCCCTGCATTTGCACACATGAGGTCGAAGTTCGCCCTCAACCCTACTGTGGTGACAAAGCCATCATCGGCCCAATGTGTGGGCATCACCCTCCTTGATAAAACCAGCGTACTTGTTGTCGAGCTCACCCGGAGCCCCAAGCCCTCGCCATGTTGGCGCTTGCTCTTGTGAAAAATACTACCAAGTTTATTCATCTTGATGCACTGAAAATTTCAACATAAAACCTTAGGCATATAGTTTCTACATTATATACGAATGATTCTACCTGGAGAAATTTAATCCTAACATGAGAAATCAACAAGAAAAAATCAAACAAGCTTGAGTTCATACACTAAATCAATATGAGAGTTTCAACCATGGAATTCTGAAAATAAAGCATGGATAGGGAGAGAAACATATCGATATGTTGATTCTCCAACTCAAATGAACGAAATTCGCGAAGAATCAAGAATTATATATAGGTTTTGAGAGGTTTGGAGAGAGAATATGAGAGAAAACTAAGGAGGAGGAAGAACCCTAGCCGTCCCGACGCGATTAAGTGGTTGCGCCAAATTATACGGCGGGAACTATACGGGCGGGATAAGTAGTTCATGTCGTATAGTTGTGGCGGCGTCAAGAATTAGGATTTCTTTACGCCAGGATGCAACTATACGGGCGCAACTATATAGCCAGACCAAAATGGTCCCGATGTATAGTTGGTCATTAAACCTTCTGTATCCGAGATACATTTTGTGAGAATTTTGTCGATAACTATATGGCCGCAACTATACGACTAGAAAAAATATTCCCGTTGTATAGTTTGTCTTTAAAACTTCTGTACCAAGATTTTTCGTCAAAATTTTCAAAGATTCACTTTTTAATGTGGACAATATCATTAAGCTAGTTTTTGCATAAAACTCAAACTTTATTTTTATATTTATTCTACGCTTGTTCAATCGATATTCTACTACTTTTTGATAGCTGCATCTTTACGGACACGCTTTCGCAAGAATGTCTGTGAAAAGTTCTAGGAATGCGAGGAACATCTTATTATTTAATTTAATTTATTAATGTGATGGGTTGACTCTCATTAAGCATTTTATTAAGAATGGTTGAATATTTCAACCCTTTCTCTGTTCTCGAATTCTTACCTTGGGTTGCCCCTTATCAAAGGCACTTATCACTTGAACTCTTTTTGCCGGTGGAATATAACTTTCTCCTGCTTCAAGCTTCTTTGGAAAATACCGGATGATTTCAGCATCATAAATATTGAAGATTATTTTTTCCTCGGCACAATCAGCTGACGCTCCTGCAGTACTAAGGAAAGGTCTTCCAAGTATTATAGATAATTTTTCATCCTCTCGCATTTCAAGAATAATAAAATCAGTGAGAATAGCATGCTCATTTATTCTAAGTAAAACATCCCCAATCATACCAATGGGTTGTTTAGTGGATTTGCTAGCCATCTGTAAAGTGATAGAAGTAGGGGAATACTCCCCTAATCATAACCTTTTATAGAGGGAATATGGCATTACACTAACTCCTGCACCTAAATCACACAAGGCATTGTGAATATCAGTTTTGCTAATTGAGCATGAAATAGTTAGTATTCCGGAATCTCCCGACTTAGACAATAACTTCCCATTAGCATGATAACTAGTCACCATGGCAACGGTTTCAGTTATTTATTTCTTTCTATTAAGAATATCACAGAGAAATTTAGAATAGGTAGGAACTTCTATTGCATCCGCAAATGGAATTTCTATAGGAAGATCACCAAGTGCCTTTTTGAAAGAGTCAAAGATTACCTGATCCGGTGCTTTCTTTTTGCGATATGGATATGGAAATTTTTGCTCACTTTTCTTATTCTTGTCTTTTACCTTTTGTGGGGGATCAGGCTCTTTAGTTACTTTCTTTTGTTGCTTCTTATCACTTTTTCTTTTCTACTACACCAACTTCATCTTCATTGATTATCTCTTTTTCTTCTCTTGGATCAACAGTCTCTGCATCAGAGTCATAGCGATCATCCTGTTCATCATTTTTCTCCTCCAAGGTTTGATCTTGTGTTTCTTGAGCAGTTTCATCTTGAGTATCCACCAGTGTATCATCCTCTTGGCTTGCTTTGAGAAAGGCTTTTTCCCTTCGATCTTTTTTAGCTTCATATTTTGGAGGTCCTAGTGGTCCTATAACAACTGCACCTCTCCTTGTAACAACATTAGTAGAAACGGGAATATTCATATCATCTTGAAGAAAAATTTGATAACTAGATGCTATTTGTTCACATTGGGTTTCAATCATACTGAGGTACTTGTGAAATAATTTTATTCCTTGGCCAATCTCATCATAATTTTCTGTAAGTTCTGCCAAAATCTTCTTATGTCTTTGAAATTGCTTATGCAAGTTATTATAAGATTTTGACCGTCGATGTTTTAATTCTTGAAAAACTTTCCTAGTTTCATCTTCTTCAGTAAATACTTGTAACATATCTACTTTGTTTTCCTTAACATGTTCAGAAGGTATACCTTTTTCTTTCATTGTTTTGCATACTTCAGGCATAAGATCTGGGATTATATGAAGTATCCCTTTTTCCATCTTAGTACCAAAATCAGGATTATAAAGAGAATCATTCTTAGCCCTAGTGGACATCAATTCCAAACATGATTTAGTAGTTAAAGTATTTATCGATCCTCCTGTTGATAAGTCTAGCAACTCTCTGCATTGAGTATTAATACAGTGGTAAAATAAGTGGCAAACAATGGATTTAGAATCTCCATGATTAGGAATACTATTCATCATTCCAAAAAATCTATCCCAAGCTTATGGGTAGTTTTCTACCACGTTCAGACTGAAGTTGCCTATATTCTTTCTAATTTCAGTTACCTTTTTAAAAGTATTAAATCTATTTATGAATTTAATAATACAGTTTTCCCAGCATTTAATGTAATGACGAGGGAGAGAAACCAGTCTGGAGCCTAACCTTTAAGAGACCAACGAAATAATTTTAGACGGGAGAAATCTCTAGGCAAACCTTTTGGTCCAAGTGATGTTATCACATTGTTGAAATCTCTAGGATGTCTTCATGCGTCTTCATCTTCCCTTCCACTGAAAGCTTTTTCTTGCAAAATTTTAATAATCTCACCATCAAATCGATATTCTCTAACTCTAGGATTAGGAAATTCTATTGGTTATTTAAGAAAAGCATAATTTGAAGCACTGTATTCTCTGAGAGTTTTCTCAGGTTTCTTGGGAGTTATCCTGTGAATGGACATGATTTCTATGAAATCACTTAGGTTTTCAACTTCAACCTTATTTTATCTCAAAAGTTTTTCAATAATTTCTTCGCGCGTTAGAACAGGTACACGATCAAAATAATCTGGTACACAGGTCCTACCAGAGTGTATAGACCCTTTGTCTCCTAGGCAGACCATTTTGTAGTAGTAACACCTGAAATATCAAGAGACAAACGCTTAGCTCCCCGACAACGACACCAAAAAATAGCTTGATGACTACAAGTGCACATATCGTTTGTAGCTAGTTTCAAAGTTAAGATTTTGAATGGTTCAGAATATGAATTGATTTAGGAAGAGACCTTAATAGTTCAAAGTGGTTTAGGAAATATCATTAAGTATGAAAGTCCATGATTTGGAGAATAGGATGTTTGGAATAACAAGTTCAGAAATGATTGGTTAATCATTGAACGATGAGTTAAGGATTGTCCACGACATCTGGAGAGATCTGTAGACATGTTTCTAGATCTGTAAAGACAACATACTTAAAGTATAAAGTGTTATACTAGAAAGGATGTGTGTCGAATTTATGAAGATCAGAAATCTCTGCATCAAAGGTTACCTCGGGCACAGTTGAAGCGTGATGGATAAATATTTGAAATTACACAGGTTTCATTTTGAATTGGAAATCTACATTTAATAATAAAGTATGTGAATACTATTATGTGTTGTATAAATATTGAATCTTTGAGGAGTAATTTCTCACGGAGTGTGTTCCAAATACTTAGTGCCCCTGATAAAGTCCCCGAGACCTATCTAAAGGCACCATCGGTATCTGGAACTTGAATAAACCCATTATGTTGCTAAAACATGATACATGCACAAGATTTTATCATACAGATGATAAAAGGTATTAGTGTCATATGGGATGATATTAATAAGTTTCAAAGGATACACAAGGAATTAAGTGTTCATTTCTTAGACTTAGAACTCTTCCATTAGCTAGCATAATCAGTAGCACCAAGGAGTGTGGTACTGATGATTGGATAATAAATGCAGCTAGTTTATTTATACTCTAGTGCAAGTGGGAGACTAAAGGTAATATGCTCTAAAGTCAAATATAAGATGGCATATTTCATAAAGTTTATGATTAAGTTTTATATCATGCTATAACTATATTAATAGGGAAACATCAATACACGTGTGATATATAAACAAACAGCAGTTCCTGGTGAAACTCTAGTCACTGGTCCATTGGTCAGCAGATGATCAAAGGTTTCCTGATCATAAAGGTGCCTTGTCCACTAATTGATAATGAGATCATTTCATTAGGGAACGAGATGGTGAACATAACCTATCTATAGCATCGTATCACGATCATGTCACGAAGTTCAGGTTATGATGTCTAGGAAACATAGTTACTCTTTCATTAGACTATGAGACTATATCAAATCACTATCACCCGAGGATGCTTTGATGGCACAAAACGTCACTCGGTGAAATGTGATGACCCACAAGTATAGGGGGTGTATCGTAGTACTTTCGATAAATAGGAGTGTTGATCCCAACGAGGAGCAGAAGGTGTTGACTAGTGGTATGGAGCAGGAACTCTCTGTAAATACTTAGCAAACGAATTTTTAGTGGTTTTCTAATAAGGCAACAAAACAAAGTGCAAGTAATAAAGACAAAGAACAAATGCAGCAAGTGGCCCAATCCTTTCTTAGCAAAGGACAAGCCGGTGGAAATACTTATAAGGACCAAACGTTCTCGGGGACACATGGGAATTATGTCAAGTGCTTTCGCTTCAAATAGCTGAGTACTCTTCTTTGGTGTTGTAAGTGTTGTGTGGGTGAACCTGTGCTAATGTACCGACCTTACTTGGACTAATACATACTTGTGATTAAACCCCCTGCAATCATCCGCAACTACAGGAAAGTAATTGAGATATAAACCTAACCACAGTTGAACTCTAATACATACTTGTGATTGAACTCTGATATCCTGGGCAGGCACAACCCCTCCAGGCGCGACCATCTGTGGCCCGCGCCTGGGGTGGGTTTGGCCACCCCGGCCTCCGGTTCCTCCTCTGTTCCATATTGTAACTTTCCTTATGTAATAAAAACTTCAAATATATAAAAAGATTGGGGTTTCACGAATCTTCTGTTTTCACCACTTTTACCTATTCAAAGACGAACTCTACAGACTCCTTTTCTCCTTCTCCTGGAAATTCCTTTCTTCACAAGGCAATACACAAAACTCAATGGCAACATTAGTGTAAGCAAAAACAATTATCCTTTAGGTGCACACTTCAACTGAAATCTATCAAAACAAAGGCTTCTGAAAGAGGCAAATGCAAATGATGGCAGAAATCTGTCAAAACAGACCAACAGGTAAAGATTGATTTTTTCGAAAACCTTCTGTTGCTCAAATCAGAAAGTTCAGAACTAATGAAAGTTGGGTAACAAATTGTAGAACAATATCACAAAAATACAGATCCATCCGACGTACTGAGCTCCCTCGCAAATTTTTACAATGCAGCACAAAAATCTGTCCCAGGGTAGCCACTTTTCACAACTCCTCTACTTCTCAAAAGTAGTTGAACTTGAGACAAAAACCAAAACAAAAAGGATAAGGAGCGGTTATTACTGAGGTAATAACTTCCAAGACTCAACCAAAACTCTTGAATTATCTCCCAACAAGTACTTTTTCTTTAATGCCTTTAAGTT
Source organism: Avena sativa (assembly GCA_916181665.1). NCBI lineage: Eukaryota > Viridiplantae > Streptophyta > Magnoliopsida > Poales > Poaceae > Avena > Avena sativa. Next base: position 230,862,904 of record OV702296.1, read on the forward strand.
AGGCTTGAAACTTTCAAAGTTGCTCACAAAGGAGATATAAATCTGGAGTGAAAAAGAGCATCAAGAAGCAAATAACCCACACATTTGAGTCTAACCCACTTCCTATGCATGGGGGTATCATGAGAAAACAAATTGTTGAAACCAAAAGGCACTATCATAGGAATACAAAACAAATGCAACTTCAAAGCTTTCAACATAAAACGGGGAAACTTAACATTATAGAGATGCATAAAACCATGTTTCCCTCTCTCATAATAACTTTCAGTAGCACTTTGAATAAAGTTGACAATATAACTGTCATTGGCAACAACTCTATCTTCAGAATGAGCATACTTATAGTCACCAAAAAGAGGTCCAAGGTCATAAACTGGATCAATAGAAGCAAGTTGTTCCATCCTGAAATATTTATTAGGAAAGCTATTTTCACAAGGAGCTTTAGCAAATTTGGAAATGTTAAACTCATAAGAATATCCATTAAACTTAGTTAAAACTTTCTCCTTTTTACAATCTATAATATCTCCACAAGTGTTCAAGAAATGTCTACCAAAAATGACAGGACAAGTTTTACTAGCTGCTGAATTAAGCACTAGAAAATCAGCAGGATATTTAATCTTACCACAAAGAACCTCCACATCTCTTACAATACCAATAGAGCAGATGGTTTCCTTATTAGCAAGGTGAATAACCATCAATGTCTTCAAGCTCACAAGGACCAATTTCATGCATAATTTCCCTGTAAAGCTCATAAGGAATAGCACTAGAACTAGCACCAATATCACATAAACCATAATAGCAATGATCACCAATTTTAACAGAATGCACATGAACACTAGCTTTTCTAGCCTTACTAGCATGAGAGATAATATTAGAAGCATCTTCACAGAAGACAATGTGCTCGTCCTCTATATTTCTAGTGATGTGATCTTTCACAATAGCTACCACGGATTCAACATTCAATTGCTCATCTGGCTCCACGGTTTTCTTTGCACTTTTGCTATTTGCACTAATCATCATAGAATACTCCTTTACCTTAGCTGGGAAATGTATTTTCTCAACATAAGGTTTAGGCACAATATGATTAGTAGTACAAACTTCAGTGCTTCTAACAGGAACATGATTAACAACATCTTTATAAGGTGCATGGTACTTGTTCCACTCATTTTTGGGAATTTCTATGTAAGAGGCAAAGGCCTTAAAACAGTTGGCAATACTTTGGGAATCAAGACCAAACTCATTACCAATATAACGAAAGTAATCAGTTCCCATAAAATATTTAATGTATTCATAATCATAGTTTATACCTGACTTTCTTCCTTTGTCATTCTCCCAAGCTTCAGTGTTCTCTTGAATACGGTCTAGTGGATCCCATTTAGCTTCTTCCTTCATACGTGTGAATGATCCAGCACAAGAAGCATCTAGTAAATCTTTATCATGAAGAGAAATCCTAGCATAAAAGTTATTGATAATAATATTGTTAGGGAGTTCATGAATAGGACATTTAAGCATTAGTAACTTCAATCTCCTCCGAGCTTGTGTTGTACTCTCTCCATCACGAGGCAAAAAGTTATATATCAGATTTCTATCCTTAAGAATTTCACTGGGAGGATATAATTTAGAATAAAAGAGAGATGCCATTTCCTCCCATTCCATGGATTGTCCATTCTTCAGCAGCTTATACCATTCTTCAGCTCTCCCTTTCAAGGATATAGAGAGAGTAACTTCTTCTTCACCTGTTCAGTTGTGATACCTGCACACTTAAACAACCCGCATAATTCATGGATAAAAAGCAAATGATCACCAGGGTGGACAGTTCCATCCCCAAAATAATAATTATCCATAACATGATCAATAATACTTGTAGGTATCTTAAAATGATCTATCTCAACAGGTGGTGGTTCATCTACTACCCTAGCAGTGGTACTAGTTTTCCCAAACAGAAAACCAAGTGGGTTATCCATATTGGAAACAGAGTAACAAGAAGTAACAAAAAGCAATACGCATAGTAGAAGTTCCCTTTACCAGTTCCACTCTTTAATAGCGCTTCACTACCTGGCAACGGTGCCAGAAAATAGTCTTGATGACCCACAGTTATAGGGGGTGTATCGTAGTACTTTCGATAAATATGAGTGTCGATCCCAACGAGGAGCAGAAGGTGTTGACTAGTGGTATGGAGCAGGAACTCTCTGTAAATACTTAGCAAACGTATTTTTAGGGGTTTTCTGATAAGGCAAAAAAACAAAGTGCAAGTAATAAAGACAAAGAACAAATGCAACAAGTGGCCCAATCCTTTCTTAGCAAAGGACAAGCCGGTGGAAATACTTATAAGGACCAAACGTTCTCGAGGACACATGGGGATTCTGTCAAGTGCTTTCGCTTCAAATAGCTGAGTACTCTTCTATGGTGTTTGTAAGTGTTGTGTGGGTGAACCTGTGCTAATGTACCGACCTTACTTGGACTAATACATACTTGTGATTAAACCCCCTGCAAGCATTCGCAACTACAGGAAAGTAATTAAGATATAAACCTAACCACAGCCTTAAACTCTGAGATCCTACGCTCCCTTGTGCAAAGGTGTCCTTACGGGGGTTCATTTTTCTGTCACTACGGCAACCCCACAATTAGTAGCCAAATACACAATGCATTCCCCTAGGCCCATATATGGTGAAGTATCATGTAGTCGATGTTCACATGACACCACTAGAAGAATAGCATCACAACTTAAATACTAAACCATTGAATAATAACTCAACACAAATCCACTACTAACAACATGACTTCTCCCATGTCCTCAAGAACTAGACGAACTACTCACAAGACATCATATGGATCAAGATCAAAGATGATATGGTGATGAATAACAATCTGAACATAAACAATAATCCAATGGTTCCACTCACAAGCATCAACTACAATAGTAATTAACATCGGGAAAGTTTCCCGTAAGAACTAAAGGAATATCCAACACACTTGTTACAACGGGATGGAGTGGTGATGATGGTGCTGGTGGAGATGATGGTGATGATGATGATCCCGATGAATCCTAGCTTGATGGCGGTGTTGATGGCGATGATATCCCCTCTCCGTGAAGGAGTTTCCCCGGCAGAAATCTATCTGCCAGAGAGATCTTTCTCTCTCGAGGCGGCGGAAATCTATATGTGGTCGCCCCCTTGGTGTTAGGGTTCCGTAAGGAAGATATAGGCGAGAGGGCAGAGTCGGGAGTCGAGCAGATGGGCCACACCTGCCCTAGGCGTGGCCTAGGGGGGCACCTAGGGGGGTGTGGGCCCCCTGTGGACCTTCTACGCCTCCTCTTCTAGCTTCCTTCGTCTTTCGGGAAAATATAATTTTCCCATATTTTTCTGGTATTTTTCTGATCTTCGTGAAATTGCATCAAAACACCTCGTTTTCCATCAGAATCCAGACTCCGGCAGTCCATCCTCCAAGAATCATCCAACATGCAAAAACAGTGGAAAATACATAAGTAATACCTCATAATAAGACATATATCAATGGATAGAGGCAAATTATGATATAGAATGATGATGCAAATTGGACGTATCAAAATGCTGATCATAAAGGTGACGTTGGGTATCCGGAGGAACATGTTGAGGAGACCGTTTCAAGAGAAGGATTTGTCCTTCCGCGTAGAGGAAGATACTCGGGGTCACTCGGATAAGTTATGTCTATAAGCTGTGCAGCGTGGGACTAGGTCACGGGGATATCACTTATCGGATCGAGTAAAGAAAGTATTGTCAGTAACGGGGTTGAACACTGACATGGGATGTCACTTGATCAAAACCCCAGATAATATAGTATCATAGAGACAAAAGGAATACAGTTCAACGACAAATATCGTTGAGTACATAGGTGGTCATTATGGATATCCAGATCCTGATGTTGATCATTGGTCATAGAGGAGTCTTGGCCATGTCTGTAGTATTCTCAAACTGTTAGGTAGCACGCATAAGGGCTTGAAGAAGGTTAGTTATTGTTAACGGCTAGTTTGAATCACTAAAGAAATGAGAAGAGAAAACCAGAAAAGTTCTAGGGAGATCCGAAGTCATTTGGAGAAAGAATAAGAAAAAAGACAGGAAAAGGATTTTTCGGATAAATGGTTATTTAAATATGATTATTATATATTAATTGTGAATTAATATATCGTAAAAGAATGTTAAAATAAATATTTATAAAAGGCATCCTAAAAGAAATAGAGAAAAAGAGACTAAGAAATGTTGTTTTTGAAAAAGCCCACGTAGGCGGCAGATACTATGCGTCGCATGTGGGAACTGCTGCTGTAGGCCGCTCGGCCAGAGGGCCCTGCCCTTGCTGGGACGCCGCAGGGTGACACCGGCCCACCCGGGCCACTGCCGCCACGAGTTGTGCGCCACACGCGCGGTGGGCTGCAGGTTGGCGCCGGCCCACCCAGCCGCGGGGGAGCTGCTGCCAGTTGCTGGGCCGCAGGATGGCGCCCGGCCCACCCGGCTAGGACACCTCCTATTCTGTTTTTTCTGTTGCCACAAATTGGGCCGATAGTTTTGACTCAACCGGCTATGCGAATTTTCCTGATTATTTCCACTAGTTTTTAGTCCCACATGGGAACCTAAAGGTGGAGGGACCCCTCCCTCCTCCTATATAAAGAGGTGCCCATGGGAGGATTAAAACACACCAATTTTCACGTGGAAATCAATAAAATGCATGTGTTGCCTCCTCTCTCTCTCTCTATCTATCTATCTCTATCTCTCTCTCTCTTGACTGCGGCCCCTTGTTAGGGTTGTGCGAGCAAGGAGTCCTTCACCGCGGAGCGCTGTCGCTATGTTGGATTCGGAGCCAGGAGATCTACTTCTGCAATCTCAGCTGGATCGGGGAGAAGCGGGGGTCATCGCCAAGCATCGTATGTATGTGACTCCCTCTGGTGGCACTGTGCTTTTGGTGCAAGGAGTTGTCGTGGAGCTGCAAGGACATCGTGACCTCGAGGTTAGTGTCGGGGCGTCTTCTTTATACATGTTCCTCGCGGTACGTTAACCACGCTCGGTCTTCAAAGGTATGAATATTGTATCCCCTCCCGTTACTGCATTACGAGTACATAGGTCTTGGGCTTCCGGGATTTGTCGCGTAGTAAATTTTTTTATTTTCTCCACCGAACCCCAACACCATCAACGCCATGTCCTATTCCTTTTGTCTCTACGATACCTGCATTGTCCAAGGTTTGATCAACGACATCACCATGTCGAGTTCAACCTCGTTACCGACAATTGCTACTTTACTCGTTCCGGTAAGTGATATCCCCATGACCTAGTCACATGTTGTGCAGCCTATGGATATAACTTATCCAAGTGGGCCTAGAGTATCTTCTGTCATGCAGATGGACAAATCCCTCTCTTGACGCATATGCCTTGACCTACCCCTTTGAATACCTAATCACACCTTTATGATCAACATTTTACCGAGTGACGTTTGATGCTCTCAAGACACTCTTGGGTGATAGTGATTAAATATCGTCTCACGGTCTAAGGAACAAGTCACTATGTTTCCTAACAATCGCAACTTGAACTTTGTGACATGATTGCGTTAACGATGCATAGTTTTGGTATGTTCACCATATCATTATCCTAATGAGGTGACTCCATTGTCAATTGGCGTGGAATACCACATGATCAGAAAACCTCGATCATCTGTTGACCAATGAACCCGTGACTAGAGATTCACTAGGAACTCCTAGTTGTTTACATATCACGTCCATTGATGTTTCCTCTCAATACAGTTATAGCATGATATAAAACTTAATTGTAAACTTCGTGAAATATGATAATAATCCATATTATTATTTGTCTCTAGGTCATATTTCCACTAGGAAACTGTTATCTTACATAGGTAGACTTATTCTGCTTCAAACTTACATTGGTAGTATCCCTCTCTACCTCCTTTCCATCACTAAGTTCCTAAAATGGGCCATTAAAATGATTAACTCCTAGATGGGACACTTCTTTTGGGGAGATACCGAGGATACACACAAATACCACCTGACTAACTGGGGTTTGGTTTCTCATAAACAAGAATTTGGTGGTCTGGGAATTCAAAACCTTAGGGACTATAATCGCTACTTCCTTGCTTCCTGGGTTAAGAGATATCATCTTGATTCTCACAAATTTTGGAGGCAGATTGTGGATTCTAAGTATGATTTTCCCAAAATATTTTCTGGGCTAACCCTTCACATTGCTCCCCCTTTTGGAAAGGTGTAATGCGGGCAGCCCATTGCGGTGACCCAACATACCACTCCATAATGTAGTACACTATAGTCGTTGACATAATACCAATGAAACACCGTTCACTAGTATTACATTCCTCAGATGGTACAACAGAAACATAGCAGGTCCAAGACATGTCTCTAGGTTACAACTCGACTCTTTACAAAAGATCCAGAGAAAACTCTAGGTTAAAGAGAGAGACAAAAAACTTCTTACAAAGTAGAAACAGAAATAATAAACTCATAACTATCATACTAATAGACTAGAATTTAAACTATTGGGCTTGCATTGCTGCTATTGCAATACTCTACAGAAATAGGTCATATGGCTAGGGATTATATTCCTATATAATTAGCAATTTCGTCTTCGCCTTAGTTGATATATATGTTGACTCTGCTGACTTCATTATATAACTTGAGCTTCCGATGTCGATTCCTTGAGCATAAGTTGATCTAGACATCATCTGTATTGTCTTCAGAATCTAGCAAGGGTTAAGAAGATACATTGAGTATGAGCATACTCATCAAGTTCACTAAAAAGGAGTGTTTGATGCACTATCTATAGCCACATATAGGTCGTAGGAAATGCAGGTTTCCATAAACATTTCTTCAAAGGTTGCCTTTATTCTGAAAAGCTATGTCCGTCAGCCTTCACATGTTTACCAGAACTTTCATGGAGTTCCTTTCCTGTTGCGTTCGTAGCTCCTTCCCGGAATAGGGAGTAACAAGTTATAGTTCTTACACTCTGTAGAGGCGCGTGATACGTCGGAAACGTATCTATAATTTTTGATGTTCCATGCTTGTTTAGTATCTACTTTGCTTTGCTTTATCTACACTTTGAGGTGTTTTTATATCTTTTCTAGAACTAACCTATTAACAAGTTTACACAGTGCTAGTTGTCTGTTTTCTTCTGTTTTTGGTTCCAGAAAGGCAGAAAATCAATATTCTCGGAATTGGACGGGACAAAAGCCAAAGTTATTATTTTTCCTGAAGCAACACGGAACCACGAAGCAGAGCCGGAGGGGGCCACAGGGTGGACAACCCCCCTAGGCGCGGGCAAGCCCTAGGGGCGCCTGGAGGGGGTGTGGCCCCCCTGAACCCCCACCGACCTTGATTCCTGCGCCTATAAGAGCCTCCCGATGAGAAAACCCTAGAGAATCCAGAAGAAATCCACGAAAACCTCCACAGCACCGCTGCCACCAAAGGGGAGATTCGGGGGACAGAAAGTCTCTGTTCCGGCACCCTGCCGGGATGGGGAAGTGCCCCCAGAGCCATCTCCATCGATATCCATCGCCATCTTCATCACCATTGCTGATTCCCATGATGAGGAGGGATTAGTTCTTCCTTAGGGCTAAGGGCTCTACCGGTAGCTATGTGTTCATCTCTCTCTCTATGCATGATCTTGTGGTCATGAGCTTTGTAATCAAGTAGATCTACCTTGCTATTCAAGTGCTTCATTAGATCTCTGCTCTCCCCATGTGTGTGAAAGTGATGACGACACTGGATTTAAAAAAATTGATAGAAAATAATCGAAGGACATGAGAAAGTGTGAACTTGCCTTTTGTGATTGCAAGATTATGTACTCACGGTCTTCAAGATAATATAAGATCCAATATCTGAAAACAGCATTGATGGCTGACGTGGAGCCTGTTGGGAACCCCAAGATCAGGGTGTGAAGCAGCACAGCAGCAAGTTTTCCCTCAGTAAGAAACTGAGGTTATCGAACCAGAAGGAGGAAGGAAACGTCACACATGTGTTGCAAACAACGCGTAGACCAGCACAACACAAACTCAAGACTTTGCCCCAACGAACAGTGGGGTTGTCAAGCTCACCAGTTTGCTGTAACAAAGGATTAAACGTATTGTGTGGAAGGTAATGGTTTGGAGCAAGTAAACAAGTACAGTGGAAGATGTATCAATGGTAAAGATTGGACCGGGGTCCATAGTTCACTAGAGGTGCTCTCCTTAGATAAACAACATGGCATGAAGGGTGAACAAAATATAGCAGGGCAATTGACAGGAACTGAGCAAGGCATAACAAAGCAATACTAGACAAAAAGATCCTATGAGATCCGATTGGGCAATACAACAAGATACATAGACCGCCATCCAACTGCATCTATGACTAGAAGTCCACCTTCAGGTTATCATCCGAACCCCCTCCAGTATTAAGTTGCAAGCAACAGACAACTGCTTTAAGCAAAGTGTGTAAGGTAAACAATCCACTTGTTCCATGAACAAGAGACCGTTGTTTTCTCCCTAGTAGCAATAACACATCTACAACCAAAGAGATTTCTGTAACTTCCCTTGGAAACTAGAGGCATGAACCCACTATCGAGCATAAATACCCCCTCTTGGAGTCACTAGCAACTACTTGGCCAAGATAGCTACTAACAACGGAGAGCATGCAAGATCACAAACAACACAAACATGATAGAATCAAATAGACAAAACCATTAATCAATCTGACATAGTAGTCTCAATATCCATCGGATCCCCGCAAACACAACATGCATGATTACAAATAGATTAGATCTTGATCATGAACGGAGCTCACAAGATATATACATTAAAGCACAAGGAGGAGATACAACCATCTAGCTACTACATGGACCCATAGTCCAAGGTGGAACTACTCTCGCTTCATATCGGAGAGAAGACCTCCGAGATGATTTCCCCTCCGGCAGGGTGCCGGGAAGAACTTCAGATCCTCCCTGATCTAGGGACGATGGTGGCGGCGGCTACAAAAGGTTTCGTGGATTTTTGATCGAGTACTTAGGGTTTCTGCATCGGGGGCTTCTTATAGGCGAAGAGGCGAGGCTGGGAGGCGGCCAGGGGCCTACACCCTGCCCAGGCGCGGGGCAGGGCCCACCCGCACATAGGGGGTCTGGACACCCTGGTTCGCGTCTTCATCTCGTCTTCTGGATTTGTGTCCCTCACGGTAAAATATTGACTTTGGCTTTTGTCCCGTCCAATTCCGAGAATATTGATTTTCTGCCTTTCTGGAACCAAAAACAGAAGAAAACAGGCAACAGGCACTGTGGAAACTTGTTAATAGGTTAGTTCTAGAAAAGATATAAAAACACCTCAAAGTGTAGACAAAGCAAACCAAAGTAGATACTAAACAAGCATGGAGCATCAAAAATTATAGATACGTTTCCGACGTATCAAGCATCATTGGTCCGATAAGGACTAGTGTTTAAAGAAGCAAGATGCTATTATGCATAAGTAATGTATATGCATTTTATAAAACTCCAAAAGTGAATCCTCAATAGTATAGATCAGTGGAACTTAGGTGATTTCTTTAAGAGTTGGTTTATCATCAATTTTTACTTCACAAGCAAATGCATTAACAAGAAACTTAAGTCTTAGCATACAAGGTATAAAAACAGAGTACAAATTAATCTACAGTTGAGGTTAATTACCATTTGGTAGCTAGGATGAAAGTCTATGTGTTAAATTGTTAAGGGTTGAAAGAACTATCATATAGTTGTTGTTTGAAGTGGCAAAAATAATAACATTTGAATAAAAGATTTCTTTTCTAAGGTTTAAACAATCTTTATGGTTAATAGAATGTGATCGATGTCTCTTGGTGTTTGCTCGATTAGTTTGGATTTGAGATGCTTTAGGTCTTAATTACAATGGACTAAAGTTAACTATAAAAACATAAGTAGTTTATTACACATAATGCTTATAAGCTTTGAGACTAAAGTTAACTTTAAAAGGGTAAATAAACTTAAGGTGTAATTTGTTTTAATTATTCTCAAGTTCTGGATTTATGATAAGTATGACTAAGGTGTGGAGTTATTCACTTTATATTTAAGTGAATGATTAGTTTAAATTTGTTTGCTATTATGAAAATAATATGTAGCTATTTAATGAAGTATAATTTGGATGATCTTATTAATGTGTTCGATTAAAGTCATGTTAAATATTATTTGGATATTAAGATCATTGTCCCTTCACATCAGTGAATGATGTATAAAGTTTTCTTAAAGATTGTGTTTTTGAATTTTGATTTAAGGTTTCGAAAGAGTATTATAAAGTAAATAACTTACACTTAAGTTTTATTATAATCTTTAATTATGGATTATAACTTTTAGTAATTAGATTTTAATATTTCTAAAGAAATATAAGTATTTCTTACTTAAGAAAAGTCTTTAAGGAATTTTCAAAATAGATAATAAGTTAGGATTTATTAATTTAAAATATTAAAAACTTTTATAATAATATATTTATTATTTTTTCTAGTTTAATATATTTATTTAAGATCTTAAAAATGATTTTATTTATTTTAAGTATTATTCTTATGTTTATAAAATTCCTTAAAGTATTAAATGTCTTTGAATATTTGTTTCAAGTTTTATTTGTAAAATTTTAAGTTAATATTTTTATAAAATGGTAGATTGATTTTAATACACAAAAATGATTTTTATTGATTTTTTAAGACTTTTCCTTATTTTATGAATTTTCATATAATAATAAGTGTTATAATATATATCATTTAGTTTTTTTAGAATAAAATACAAACTTGTATTTTTCTTAAATACAACCTTTATTTAGGATTATAAAAGTGAATTTTATTTATTTTTAGATATCATCTTTATTTTAGAAAATCCCATAAGGAATTTATGTCACTTTTAATAATTAACTTAAATTTTATCAGCCTAAAATGCAATGTACTATTTTTAGTGAGTAGATTAGATTTTTATGAACATATGGATATCTTATTTGTATTTTTAGGATTTTTCTATATTTTTCTAGGGTTTACAACATTTATAGGGTCATTTTGGTAATTTCTAATTCTTTTCTTTTTATTTAGTTAAATTTTTGGCCTGGTCCTTTAGGCTGGCCCGACCCAACCCAGTGGGTGTTGGGTCAAACCCACCCAGCTGCCACTAGACCGACTCATCGGCCCAGTGGTCCCTCTCTCGAGCTCGTCTAACCCCGCCCTCTCGTTCCTCTCTCTCGTGACCGAGAGTTCCTCGCCGCCGCCGCTCGATTCCGGCCGTCTCTGGCCTTCCCGGCTATTGCCGTGTTGCAGGATGAGGCAGCCGACGAAACCCCATCGATTGGCCTAGTCTGATTTGATGCTCGGGCCCTTATCTGGCCATGCCGCCTTCTCTTTGGTGCCTAGGGTTTGGACCCTGGTAGTGGTTTGGCGCTCTGACGACCCTCTGGCGCCACCTTGGTGCCCTAAAGATGATGTGGTGTCACCCCCATCTTCGGTAGCCTCTATGGACATAGCTCGATGCGGTTTGCAGCGGACCCCCTAGGGTGCTCCCCGTGCCACCGTGTCTTTCCTTGACGCCGGCCACTGCTTCCTCTTCTAATTTCTTAGCGAGGAGCCGAGGACTTTAGGTAAGTGTGGTCTTTATCTTCCTCTCTTTATTCCTCCTGGTGTTCATCCCCGTGGACAAGGATTTCCTTCCAGAGAGTACTATGGCCTATTCTAGAATTCCCCTATTAGTCAACACTACATGTGGCGTGTGGCTTGATTGATATAGAATAAATGAACTCTCTATGACTGATTGTTTATAGGAAAAGAAATGATTCCTAAATAATTTTTCTCTTTAGGAAAATGATTTGAGTTATCTAGTCTATGAGATCCTGCAAATGGAATCTTTATATATGACTGTTATATTGGCTAATATTGAGGTGCTACCAGTATTTGGGATATTCCCAATAGAAGATCATGAATATATTGGCTTACATTAGATTTTGAACTATTGAATACCAGCTTAAGTTAGTGATGTATAAGCTGAGATTTAGGTTCTAGATTTGAACAGATGGAATGATGTATTTTCAAGTAGAAAATGATTCCCATGAAAACTAGGTAAGAAAATGATTTGAAGTGATACCAAATGGCTGCAACTCATTCTGTTGACATGACTATTTGATGTAGATCTTAGCTAGTGAATTCAGTGGCTTCTACTATTGGAAATTTCTACTGTGGTGCCTCCATCTAGAGTGTGCACAATGGTGTTTCTATTATTATGACATGCTGCTGGATTAGTTGGCTATTAAATTCCTGATTGATACATCATCTTGTGAATTGACGTACAGCATGCGATGCAAATAGTCTGAGGCTTAGAAGCACATGTTAGCTTGTGTATATAAAGTGATCTTACAAATGATTCCTAGACTATTTGTCTATGAAAATGATCTATGTGTTATTTGTACTTGCTTGCATATGAGCTTACTTTATGTCTCTTGATGATTTATGTGTGCAACAAGTTCCAGCCTATGATGCAAAGGCTAAGGCACTATTGGGTAATAAGAAATGATATTTATTTTGGTGGCTTTCATTCTCTCTGATAAGCTTGCATAGCATCACTATGCAAAATGGGAGAAATCTCTCCTTCCATTCCTCCTAGGCAACCTCTAGTTGAAGAGTAACTAGATTTGGGTGAGTTTGTACCATAGCATTATTTTATTTGATCCTTATGGTGCAAGCTAATAAGAACATGTGTTATGGTTGCCCCTTTATACATCATATGATGATCCTCATATCCATATGAATGCAGATCTAAGGTTTATCCCCTCCACCACTATTTATTCCTAATAAATCTAATAAGAACAGATGCTAGGGAATGATTTTTTGTGATCAACCTATGGTTTGCTGAGTTGTTGTTGCTGCTGGGCTGTTGTTGATCTTGATCAACCACTGCTAATTTCGTGGCCTGCTTTCCTACCTTATTCTGATGTAGATACTGCTACTGCTCTCCTTAGCACCTAGGCCTCCTCCTTGTGCTCATGATCATGATCTTCTACTTCTAGAGCCTTTCCTGGCTTGCCCATGGTCAACTACTGGAACTTCTCCTTGAGCCCCTGGATGGATTCCCTAGGCAACCAGGATGCTTGTGGTGTGGTTATGGTGCACTAAGGTGATCTGAGGATGAACAAGTGTATGTGTTCTTAATATCCTAGAAGCAGTGTTCTTGTCACTCTTTTGATACTAAGAGAGAGAAGTGTAGTTTCAACTAGAATGGTTGGATATGTGAGAAGAGCCCCTGGAAATCCCCAACTGCTACTTTGTACTGTTGTACCAATCCCTGTGGGGGTGACAACACATGCCATGCATGTGTTCTGTGATCTACTTGCCTACTTCATCCATCATGTGGATCAAATCAAGTACAACTAGATCTTTTGCTGGTATTACCGCTTTGACTTTTAACTTGCCCCCACAAGCCTGTGATGCACTAGTCCGAGGCATTAATTTTTTATATGAATAGATACTCTCCCTTGGCCACTATATTTACCTAAAATACTCAATGATGGGTTTAGCAATGCATCATATAGCCAAACTGAGAGTAAAATACCTAACCAAATAACATTCTTCTATTTTTAGTTTTCTTTTGGGTTATTTTGCACGCACAAAAGAATAATAAGGAAAAAAGATACAAGAGATGAATATGGAATTGAGTTTATAATTAGTTTTAGGTTTTTACTTTATTCTTTTGTAATTTAATTTTTCATTTACAAAAGACAATGTAATGTATATATCTGCTTGAAGTCAAGAATTCTTTTAGTTATTTCATTTATGTAGTTCCTTTTTATATTTATTTGTTTTATAGTAATTTACTTTTATCTTGTTATTGTAACAACAATGTAACATTGTATTGTGTAATAAAGTGTTCCATTATTCTTGAAACTAATTAAATATTTATATCCTACTTATGAGTAAGAATTCCATTTATATTTATTCTTTCAATTTTGTTTTATTAATTGAGATATATAAGTATTATATCTAATTCATAAATAAGAGTTCACCTCTTATTTCATATTATAATTTAATTTCCAATTATTATTCCATTTCAGAATCCTTTAGCATTCAACTTTATCAATTGAATATTCAAATTTGAATTGTCTTCCCCTCAAACTCAAAAGTACAGTAGAGGTCATGTCGAAATCCATCACACCTGCCATGATGTTTCCATCAGAACAAGAGAGATCTCGATCCCTCTATAGCTTATTTAGTTTATTCCCCGGATTTTCTGATGCATGAATGCCATGCACACACCTGTTTCCTGTCTATTTTTAGCTGCTAATCCTGGGATGTTACACCCATGCTGCTAAGATGGGATATAAATGGATAAAGGAGACAAAGTCATGTTTTGGGAAGACATTTGGTTTGGGCACCGTAGTCTGGCCACTGTTTTCTGGGACCTTTACATTATTTTCAATGAACATCATTGCACTATTTTGGGATGGACTGACCTTACAATGTCAACAAGAGTACCCAATAAATTTTCGCTTCCCCACCACCTCGGGTCCCTAATCGTGGGGGCACAATGACGGCGGCCAGGGCGTAGGCTGGTGGGAGTCTCATCGGTGGACTAGGTGTTAGTAAAATGCCCTAAAGGCAACAATAAGTTATATATTCTATATTTCATTATTAAGTTTATTGTTTTATGCTAGAATTGTATTAGTTCCGGATAATGAGTGTTTGAACAAAAACCCTAATATATGTGTGGAATTATAAATAGCATATAGATATCCTAGTATCGCCTCTAAGACTAGTTCATATATTATTGATAGCCTCGATTTCCTGACTATGGGCAAATGTAAGTAGTTACAGAGTTTGCTATGATATATGAGATCAACATTGTTAGTGGAACAATGACATTGGATAGACCCCGATTGATATACCGTGAAACACATCGTCAATTTTATTATCAATAGTTTCTCAGTGACAAGTATTACTATTTCTAAAATCGTTGGACCATAAGACTTATGTGGACTTGGATCGATATGGATGTAGCGAGGTCTTCAAATTTTACTTCGTGACTGGCAACTATAAAGTCGGTCTTCATTCCGGATAGCATGCCAATATTCTACATGTTGTAGTTATGAGAATTGCTACTTCGATGACGAAAATATACACTGGGGAGCGCGCACTAAAGTGTCATGATGTTTCTCATTGTTTGAGTGGACACATGACTAAGTTGTTATGTCACATTAAAATCATTGGTGCAGAATGAATAAATGAGCACATGCTGGGTAATGAGGATAACATAATAGTTTCAGCTCGGGTTATGCAAAGTATCGAGAATCAATGCAACATTTACCCACAAGTAATACATAAGGTTCACACGATAAAGATCTACGTGTTATGTGAGAGGACCATCATGGTTATCAAGATCCCTATGTTGATCATTATCGCGGAAGGTGTTCCAGACATATCCACACATATGTGAACTCATACGGTCACACGTAAAGGATAGCGACATTTAGAAATGCAAGTGCTATATCAAAATAAGAGGGGGAGGGGGTTTAGGGAGTGCTCGAATGGTCTTAGAATGGTTTCCAAACATCCTGTATGATACCGAAAGTGTCTGGAATGATCTTGAGATTGTCTGGAATGGTCCCCGGTAAATAAATGGATCATTTTGGAAGCACCGAAAAGGTATAAGATGTCTCGACTGTCTTAGGAAGTACAGAAGGTTCCATATTCCATGTTGCATTGAGGGTCAAGGAGTTGTACCATATGACACATTTGGATTTGGCAAACAAGGCGACATTCTATTATGTTTCGTCTGACGAAAACCTACCAGAACTCGTCCAAACTTTAGGACAGGTTTGTGGATGACCTAAAGGGATTGGCCTCCTATATAGATGCAGCCACATTGCCTTGAGGGTCAAGGAGTTGTACCATATGACAATTCGGATTTGTCAAAGGAGGTAGCATTCTATTAGGTTTCGTTTGCCAGAAACCTATTGGAACTCATTCAAACTTTTGGATACGTTTGTGGATGACCTAAAAGGCTCGTCCACCTGTAAAAGGAGGCCAAGGGGAGCCCCAAAGACACCCCAAGCCACAACATTGACTCCTCCAAGCCGCAACACCCTGCCAACACCGAAACCCTATATGCTGACTTCGCCCCCGCGCGCGCCACCACCTATTGGATATTGCTAAATTGTTGCCTCTAGGAAATATTGGGTGCACCAGACATACTAAGCTAGCCCATCCATGCCCCCAATGTCGTGTTTTGTCTGGCATGGCCCAGTAGGTTGTGGCATTCCTAGCCCTTCTGACCCCACAGGGAGCCTTATGGGTGCACCAGACACAAGGTCTGACCCCTAGCAGTGACCAAATGCCGCAAATGTCTCTCCCGAGCAGGCGAAACGTCACGTCGCCTCTGCATCTACCACACATGGAGGCGTTAATGCACACCACCGCTCTTCCCGCCCTATCTCGTCGTTTCCCGCCTTCATTTGTTTCCTGTCCAGTGCATGCCGACTATAAAACTAGAGCGAGGGACTCGCTGTGTTGACAAACATTTCTTGACGTGCTCAATGATATCGCTCCATCTACCCACGACCTACTCAAAGCTTGTTAGCCTTGTCCCGCGCAAGCAAAGCCGAACCCAATCCCATTGCCTTCAGATAATGATGACTCATTTGACTTCATCGACTCCGACGATGAGGATGCAAAACAATGGCAGGACGAGGCAGGGCCGGAGGAGGAGGAGTGGGAGGAGGAGCCAACATCGGACGACCTAGAGCAAGAGGTGCACCTCAACTCATGCGAGACGCCACTCGAGCAGTAGGGGAGAGGTACGCGACCCTCTTGGCCCGCACCATGGAGATCTCTTGCAGAGGGCGCCGACGGAGGAGTGCGGCCACCTGCTCATGGAGCCCGAACGACATGCCTTTTTGCACAAAACGAGGCAAAGGCCACCGCTCATGAGGCTGTCTGCATTGCCTTGGTGGAATAGACTCGCCAGGTGCACGAAGCAACAGAGGCGGCGAGGAATGACCGGCGACGTGCAGCATCGCACAGGCTAGAGGTGGCGGAGCACCGACGGATGGTCGAAGCACGAGCGGGCCAGGCGGGCCGAGTGGAAGGCCAAGATGGGGGCGAAGAAGCGGTTCCTGGACGAAGCCGAGGCTGGTCCATCTCGCCGGGACGACGATGACGCTTAGATTTAGATTATTTCTAGTTTAGGATTAGTCAAATTTCGTTCAAGTTTGTAAATATAATCAAAGTCTAAATAAAATTTGAAAATTTTCTATATTTTAGTTAAACCTTTGGGGGCGCGCCCCCAACGGCAGACGCTCATGTACACGCGATCCAAACGATCGAGACGTCGTCACTTAGGGTTCGCGGCTTAAGATGCTCCAGGTGCACTAAACTTTTCAAAGAAAAAAGAAAACGAGGTTTGAGCTTATGTTGAGATTCCTATGCATATTCTACAGATTCCATAGGAACTATGACATCAATTATTTTATCTAAAGGATTGCGGAGGAGAAACTCGTGTCGATTGAAATCCGCCGTGGTTGCTACGAAAAATAGTGAATCACACTACCCCTCTCTAAGCCGTACAATCTATCTCTGTTGCATACTCGGAGTGTATACATACATACGCTGTCCTGGTCCATACGAACGTGCTACAGTAGTAGCTGACGCAGTTGTACCGTTGTCTTCGCACACGGGGGCAGCTGTTGGGCGAATGAGCGGTCGACATGGACGAGTCGTGGTGGAGTGAGTTCGGTCTCTGTAGCCGTTTTGTACTGTCCGTGCCTGGGACGATTATATTCGTTGCTTTGCTTGCACTGCTCGCTTCACGACGTCATGGCCTCACAGCAGACACCTGCACTCACTGCACTGTCCTCTCTTTCTCTCTCTCTCTCTCTGTAGACTCTCTCTCGCCAGCTCTGCAACGAACTTGGACTGTGACGTACTCCAGCACAGTCACCCACGACGCGCTAGTGTAACGGGATCAACAATCGCTAGCTTGCACATGTAGGACAAACAGATGGAACGGTAAATTTAACGCGCGTAGGGCATGGGTTTCCCCGGAAAACCATGGACATGGAGGGCAGCACGTCTTGCTGCCGGGCAGCGCACACCATCCCAGCCCGACAGTAACTCATAGTACTGCACAGCGCACGCCAAGCGAATTTTAACTACTTCCCCTGACCTATATTAGTTGACTCCAATTTAGATGTATTTATCATAAAAACTTGTTTAGATACATCCAAATTAAAATTCTACTCCCTCCGTTCCAAATTACTTCCCAGCTTAGTAGATATAGTAAAATGAAGGCCAACACAATTTGACCAAATAATTAGAAAAAAAAAATCAACATCTATACTATCAAATCAATACTATTAGAATTATCACTGAGTATATCCTTTATATTATATATATTTAATGTTTTAGATGTTTATGTTTTTTCATATACTTAATCAAACTTTAAACAATTTGACTTTGACCGCTCAATTTGCATTGACCATGGAGATGAATGTATTAAATCCTTTTGTTTTAAAATAAATGCTCGATGAGCCTACCTTAAAATTACTAATAAACAAACATTTTTTTTGGAAACACCAGCTAGAGATGACAAGCACACCGGAGCGAACGAAAGAAGCCGTTACATTACATGAGAAAACGATCAAGCAAACTAAAGCCTCCACCTTATCTGCTTCCATGATCTCATCCTCTCGTCTCTTTTTCCCCTTGGTTCCTACCACACGCCATCTCCCCTCCGCCATTCGAGATCACCACATAATCCCACACAACGCACATGAACTTGCACCTGCCGCTGCCGCACCCACCTCTACAACACTCGCTGCCCTCGACAGCTCCCACTCACATCCCCCAATCCCACAATACATGTCTTCGCTCTCCTAGCTCCGTCGAGCCATGGTCGGAGACATTGCTATAATAGGTGGATGTAGTTGCTGCGAGCGCCTGGTGGCGTTGCTACAATAGGTTGGCGGCGGTGCTACCAGCGGCCAACGCCGGTTCTACAACATGTCAGCGGTGGTGCTACAAAAGTTCAGCGGCGGTTCTACCAGCTTGGCCGGCAGTGGAGCTGCAAGCTGCGCTACCAGCATGGTCTGCTACCATGGTGGACTTCGGATGCTACCATGGTCAATGGCGGATGCTACTACCACAAGAGTCGTCTGCTGCGAGGGGCCATGAACGCCAACCTCGTTGGCGGTAGTGCTACAACAGGTAGGCGGCAGTGCTACAACAGGTCGGTGGTTGTGCTACCATCCTGGCTGCAGGTGGTGTTGTGAGCAGCACTCCGGACGTGGTCTGCTACCCCGGTGGACTGGTCACCGGTGGATGCTCCCATGGTCACCGGTGGATGCTACTACCGCGAGAGTCGTCTGTTGCGAGGGCCGTGGACGCTGACTTCACCGGAGCTGACGCCGACCTCGCCGGAGCTGGAAGCCACCCTTGCCGGTGCTAGACACGAATATGGGGGCCAAGCTGCCCACCCATGGCGACGGGGCCGAGACCACATATGCATGTCGAGGGAGTTTGTGTCCATTTCCCTGTGCGAGAGGGGGTTCGTGTGTGTGCATGAGTGGGCTAGGGGGACACGTGTTAGGCGATGGAGGCGGGGGATCGGAGCTTCTTATCTCCGGGGGACGCTCAGCACGTTCCGATATAGTAGAGAAAAGAACGTAGAGGCCATTTTGTAATGTAATTTTTTTATAGGATTGATGGTAGGAGTACCTGGAACATAAATATTCTTGGAGCCGTAACCGACGGTAGTTTGTTGCATGGACCGAAGCACGTCTAAATATTACTATCAAGTTCACCATTTTTTTCCAAATCATAACGCCACATATTATCTTAGACCAGGCGAGCGCCCGTTTAGAGCATGAGTGACACTGACACGTAGGTTGCTGCTATAATATCTTTTTAATAAAAGAAATTGAAACTTTGATATCAAAGTTCAAGAAAATCGAAAAAGTACCTTGGTGCAGTCAATGTTGTAGTGTGCAAATTTTTACAGAAATTCATAATATTTTGGGTTTGGCACCATATTTTTTCTGCATCTCTCGACGACACGCCGAGAGCAAAGCTCGATGCGCCTCTAGCAGTGACGGACCTAGGATTTCACCAATGGGTATGCCGGACAAAAAAATAATGTCTATTTAGACGATACCTATTTACCAATGCAATAAATAATTATAAATTTGTATTTTAATACAGTATAGAAGCAATACACAATTTGTAATTGAAAGACTAAATTCAAATAAGTCAAAATAACATATGATATTCTGAAATATGCATAAAATAAACTTACGCTTCTACTTGTTTGGCCTACACTTCCTCATTGCTATGAAAGACTCGATTATATCATCTTCATCCACCTTAGAGAACATATCTCTCTCAATGTACGTGATTAGACAATCATTCAAGAGACTATCACTCATCTTATTTCTTAACTTTGATTTCACTAAATTCATTGTAGAAAACACTCTTTCAACAGTTGTCGTTTCCATCGATAGAACCAATACCAATTTGAGAAGCAAATAAACCATAACATACACTTTGTGCCTCTTTGACAAGCTTAACTGACAGTTCAATAAGACTCTTTAGGCCTCGGAAGCTATCATGTCGTCTCATGTCATCAATATAATTATCAAGTTGCATTTCAAACTTTAGAAAATATAATTGCTCGGGATATCATTTGGGTAGAATTGAGCTAGCCCGCATATCTTCTGTGCATCAAAAGAAGCAAATGAGTTTGAAGCATTGAAGGTCGACATACAAGAAAGTAACTCCATATTAACCTCATTGAACCGATTATCAAGCTCTTGACTAATTTGATTTATCACACAAATGTATACTTATCTTTTGAAGTGGTCATCATTTGTTTGGTTTTAGGCACGGGCATACCTTGTTGATTTTTCATAAGGCACATAATTATCATCCATAGAAGGAACTTCAACACCATGTTTGTCACAAAACAAAGTGACCCTTTCAATAAATTGAACCCAACCATTAGACCTCAATTGTTGTATCCCATCTTTGCCCCCATTAACAAGTGAGATTGCATTAAGAATATCTTGTTCCCTTCTTTGCAAACACTGGGATAATTCATTTGTATATCCAAGAATCACAACAATCAAGTGTACAAAGAAAACAAACTCAAATGGCTTAAATGCTCCAAGAACATAATGTATTCTTGTCCAATCATCCTTATATGAGGTATCATCTCCAAGCTTGGCGAGTACGTCATGAATTGTGGAAAACATAACAACAATGTTGTATGGAGTTTTGAAATGTGAGCTCTACCGAGTGTCACCAGGCCTAGGCAAACCCATCTCTTGATTTAATCTACTACTAGTTTCAAGTTCACCACAATCAAGTGCTTTATTGATACTCTCAAGCCTAACATTTCGCACTTACAAGAAACTCTAACAATATTCAATAAGAGAGATACTTGATAAAAAAACTCACACAATCAGCATTCCCCTTAGCAACAACAACAATAAGAACTAGCTGGAGTTGATGTGCAAAACAATATATATAATAAGTAGAAGGTGATTTTTGCATGATAAATGTTTTTAATCCTTTAAATATCTCCTTTCATGTTGCTAGATTCATCATAACCTTGACCACGAATTTGAGACATAGTCAAACCATGACTAGCAAGTAAAGTTTCAAATGCATTATTAAGTGATAAAGAGGTAGTGTCATCTACATGAAAAACTCCAATAAAGTGCTCACATGGCCTTCCTGATTGATCAACATAGCGCAAACAAAGAGCAAGTTGTTCTTTATGTGATATATCACTAGACATATAAGCCAAAATAGCATAGGGCTCATCACCAAGTTCTTCAATAATTTTCTTTCTAGTTTCTATAGCACAACATTGAATAATATCCTTTTTTATATTTGGGATATTTAATATGCAATTACCTAGACCATTCTTCAAAACATACTTATGCACTTCTTGACTATTTTATGCAAGAAACTCCAACATTTCAAGGGAGTTCCCTTTGTTGCTAGAATCTTAACTTTCATCATGTCAAAGAAACTTGATACATCTAAGTGAATAAGTCAACCTTATCTTGTAAAGGCAAAGATCCTCATCAGTCCACTTCTTAATATAATAATCAATTTCTACCTTGGGATTTTTGAACCCAATATATCTCTTCTGAGCTGCATTATGTGCCTTAGAATCCAGATGTTTCAAAAGTGATTTCTCTCCAATATTCCAATTTCTCCACCCATCAACAGTAAATGCATCTGCCCAGTACCCTTCTTGAACAAGTATCATACAAAGCAAAACACAGAATCCTTCTTGATACTATATTCAATTCACTCATAATTATACGGCCATACAACATTGAATCGACGGTCTCTTTTTACAATGTTCCTTTTTGGAAAAACATGTGTACAAGGTTTGAACGGACCTTTAAGAATATATGTTCTTCGAATTGCATCCTGATCATTAACATGATAACTTTGAATGAGCTGCCTTTCACCTGGATCATGCGGGAGCTGATTGATGTCATAAACCGGGAGTGCTGGCGACGGGGGTTGTGGCGGCGATGACGACGACGATGGCAGGGGTAAGGGCATATGGTTCACCGTTTCTTCAATTACCCTCTCTTGCTCTTGACTGTGCTCTTCCATCAAAGTTTCAACCAAAGAAAGATTATTTGAACCGGTTAGCTTTTTGGTTGTGTGTCTCTTAAACAAAGATGCAATATCTCCATTTCTCTTCATGACTGAAACTTTCCAGTGAAAATAGAGAAGCAATTGATAGTACATATGACATCGTTTAATAAATCTCGCATGTAATGCTAGAACGAAAGGTGATGGTGCTGCCTGGCACATACTAAACCTTCATTTTGTGATTTCCTTATATATTTGTGTTGACGGGACAACTACTGTACTTCAACTAAGTAGAACTACAGACTAGTAGAGCGTACTACAGCTAACACAAAACCAAGGTAACAGAGCAATTTCAAGAAAGAAGGAAGTATAAGTTAGCTTTGCTCAATTAAAAAAAGAGAATCACGATTGCACGAACTTGTTAATTCTTGGCTGCCGGGGAGGCGGACGACACTAATTCCAGAAAACAAAATCTTCCATCGTCCCAATAGATAGCTGATAAGAAGAGAGATCGTAAGAGGTCCTCATCCCAAGACCTGGTTATTGGATCAATCAACTCTGGAACTTTTGTAAGCACAATATTACCTCGGGGGGAAACTACTTTTCTTGTACTACTGGATGGAATCCATGGATCCTCCCAGATGTTAATATACCAGCACAAATGCTTTGCCATATGTAGGAGGAGCCGTTCTTGAGCTCAACTTCCTGTGGATCACCCCAAGGGGTAATACTTTGCTTTCAAAATTGTGGCACACAACAAATCAGGCTCAGAAATAAGCCTCCATGCCTGCTTGCTAGCAAAGCAAGATTAAAACAGTGTAAATCTCTCTAAAACCCATGACTCCCTTCTTAGGAACACATGTTCTTTCACCACGCAAACCCAATGCATATGTTTCTAAACATCGTCATCTCCCCACCGGCAGTAGCTCATAACATTTGTGAACGTCTTGATGCCTTAAACATGCTGGGAGGTCATGATTTGAGGTACTCCATCCGTTCAAAATTATGATATGTTTTAATATCCTTTAGTATATAGATTCAAAAGAAAATGAGAAACCTATATATTAAGTAACGTTTAGATACATGTGCTTGAGAAAAAAGTCAAAGCATCTTAGTATATCTTAAAATGAAGGGGTAGTATACTCTCTAGAAAAAAAATTCTATGTTACTCCGTCGTATCTAAAATTATTTGTCCTAGATTTATTCAAATTATTGACTAATGTGTGGCTCGATTTAGTGAATTTGTGATAAGTAATTTGGGTCTAAGAGATATTAAAAAATGACGAAGAATTTGTAGGCTGTTTCTTGACGTCTCGCCAAGTTCGGTTTCTTTTGGAAGGAGGTAAAATCTTTGAAGTTGTTCAACAAGAAGGTTTTGATATGTAGCAACCACTCTCAGCCTTTTGGGTACGATTGAGCTCAAACGCCTCACTTCAGCTATTCCTACTAGCGGCTATATAGGGCCTTTTATGTCGTAGGAATTTTGAAGCATTTTATTTTATACTCTCCCTGTTTCTTAATATAAGCATTTTTTGCAAGATACAAGTTGCGAAAAAAGATTATATTGTGAATCAGAGGAATAGATTTTTTTTTCTACCATTGTCGGCTGGATCGTAGGATGGAGGTCACCAAAACACTATGGAATATATCACTGTACCTTCTAGTTCATAGGAATGTCAAGATGAGTGTAGACCTCTTTTTGTTTTCATTTGAGAAGTTTAGTAGACTTGCACTCCGCCTTTCTATTCTCTCCTCGGTCTTGTGAAATCCATGTATTTATTTCAAGAGAACCATCCGAAGACATATGCCGTAGAATTCCACTATATGTAACATCTCATTCTAATGTTTTTTTATTTTCCTATATCTCTCAAGATCCCACAATCCCCCCCCCCCCCCCCCCCCCGGTTCTTCATCTTGTCGACAATTGAGCATGCCTGAGTTCCTCTCCAAATTTACTAAGAGGCGAGCATGACCAATGAGGCTAATACTTTCTCCTATTTCCTTATAAGTGACCATTACTTTGTGACGATATTGAAGTTGACCCAAGTTGCACATGTCCATGAGGCTGAATCGCGAAGCATTCCCAATTTCTGATCCAAAGGTGGCATTCAAACATTAGGTGCCTTGCTAATTCTGACACTCTTGCAAATTTGGCAAAGACCGTAATCTACTAGCCGTGAGGGCGGTCACAATTTACACTTCATGATGGTTGTGTTGAAGCCGTCGTATATGAGCCCGAAAAAACGTGCCTTCAAGTAAAAACTATGAATAAAGTGTGTGTGTGAGTGTGATTTGTGCGCCTCATGAGTAAATAAAAACAGTAAGAAGTCAGCTAATCAGCAAATTTCTTCGTTAGAAGTACTCCCTCCTTGTTATAATAGTATAGTTTATACTTTTTAAAGTCAAACTTCATCAACTTTAACCAAATTTACTGAGAAAATTAACAATGTCTAGAATAGAAAAGGTGTACCATGCGCAAATATACATCATGATAAATCTAATGGTATCGATTTAGTATTCTAAATATTGATATCCTTTTTATATACTTGGTCAAACTTGACAATATTTGAATTTTTAAAATCTTATATGCATTACATTCTGGCAAGGAGGGAGCATATCATCATCAAAAGACGAACAAAAGAAAGAGATTATTTTTCAGCAAAAGCAAACAAGATCAAGAAAAAAAATCCAGATAGCTAATTTGGTCGTTATGATGAACTGCGACCCACTTTCGTGTGGCCCAGCCCAACATCTATACGGAAATTGGGAAATGTCTAAAAAACCCTATAAAAAACAAAGAGGGGACCTGAGAAAGCAGAGCAGACACAGGGGCTTCCCTGCAAATAGATACCGGAGCGGAGGCCCCGTGAAACCCGCCACCGCACCACCCCCTTCCCCCTTCCCCCCTTTGCCTCCATTCCCACCCGTCGTCTCCGGTCCGACGACCTGATCCCTGCTCCCCGCCGCGCCACCGCCTCCTCGCTCTTAATCCGGCCAGCGCTCTCTTGCCTCCGCGTCGCAGGACCTCAACTCCCCGACCTCCAGCGCCGACTCTTCGAAATTGGTCAAACAGTTCCTCCGCCCGCCACCGCCGTCAGGTACTCCCCTCTTGCATTGGCCGGTCTGGTCCTGCGGATCCCTCTCGCTTGAACCTTTACCCCATTATCTGATCGCCTCACGTGTTTCAAATGCATGTACGGCTGCGAATTTGTCGCAGCTACATGGGGGATCGCGACGGCTGGTTTGAAATGCAATTACCTAGTGATGTTGTCGTTGGGGATATTACCATCTAGCTTTTGTGAATTTTGTTTGTTGGGTTGGCGTTTTATTATCATAATACTGTGTGGGTGGTGTCACCA
Organism: Avena sativa; assembly: GCA_916181665.1. Classification (NCBI taxonomy): domain Eukaryota; kingdom Viridiplantae; phylum Streptophyta; class Magnoliopsida; order Poales; family Poaceae; genus Avena; species Avena sativa. Next base: position 230,888,881 of record OV702296.1, read on the forward strand.
CGAGAAATTTCTGTATTAGGGCACTATGCCGGCTGCATATGCATTTATGCTGGATGCTCATTAGAGCAATAATTCATTCGGGAATTCGGTGATCAAATTTCTGTCACTAATTCGTTGTCACCATGATTGTAGTTTAGGGGTCTGGTCTCTACTGGTCATTTTTAATGTTCTCTGTCATGGATGGCAGACTGGCAGAAGATTGCCTTCAACTTATTGTTGCAGCACATGTACTGTTTTGTGGTATTCAGAATGGAGGGGAATGGGGATGGTGTGGTAGGGGGCACATAAGATGAAGATGGATATGTCTGTTGTGTATTATAAGGGAGCGGTGCTATTTTTGCTAATGAAAGAGCTAGCACAGGGAGGTCTGATCACTGGGGTTGATCTAAGAAAACATGGTAGAATGCACCGCAGTTCTTTATTCAGGAAAGGGGCAGTTGTTTTGAATCGGATGTTGAAATATGCAGAAAACATAAACATATTTACTTTCTTTTAGCCCTTGAATATATAAAACTAAGCATCAGCATGGTATTTAGGTGCTAAATATCTCTTGTCGGTTATCAAACCCTAGTGGACGCCTTCATTAAACGGATCCATGTTAGTCCTTGTATATATGAAGTATATTTGTGTTATCAACCTGATGTAACTGCAATGGTTTTCTGTCACAGGCTGCATACGATATTGTAGCAACAGGAATATGGGGACAAAATCACCTTCTGCTGATCCAGAAAAGATAGACACGAGGGCTCCTTTCGAATCTGTTAAAGCTGCAGTAACCTTGTTTGGTGAGGTCCGGTTCTCGTCTGACAGGTATGCAACCAGAAGGGGACAGGCTCCTCAAGCAGAGGTACTATTTTGGAACAGAACTTGTGTTCTTTCAGTATTTGATTATATAGTAGGCCTGCATACTGATTCACTAGTATACACATATACATCACATGCACTGCAACCATTCAAGAATAATAATGAAGTGCAGTAACATCGATAAAAAGCTATACTAGTGCTTGAATTGCCAACTTAAAACATACTTATGGGTTTCTGTGATCAGTTTTGTAGATCAAACTCTATCAACACTTCAACAGTCTAGTCATCAGATTGTTGCGTACCATAACTTTTCTACAAACTTTTCCTTTTACCCTTTTCATTATCCGTATGGCATCTGTCTGCCCCTCCCCCCCCCCCATACGGCGTCCGGCGCGGCCTGATTTTGGGCCGTATGGGGGGGGGGGGGGGGCGCACCGTATAAGTTCACGAATTGGGGGGACGCTGGCTCCCAGCCGTGCCCCCCATACAAAAAAAATCAAACATTCAAACACTTCAATTTATATTTAAACATTTCAATTTACATAAAAAGAAAAAGATAAAAACTAACGTCTCCGGCGGCTGGAGGCGCTGCTTTCGCCAGGAGGGAGCGACGGCGGTGGCGGCCCTCTGGTGACACCCCACAGGGCAAACAGCGACTTGTATTTCGCTCGCTGCGTGTCAGCCTCCTCCTTGGCTCGGTCGCGGCTGGCAAACAAGTCATCGTCGCCGGGGTATCTACATGACGCACGGAGGAAACTCGTGTGGACGTCGTCGAGTTATTGCAGCCGGAGGTGCTCTGACAGGAAAACTTGGCGGAAGATGTCCCACCCGTAAGGCTTGCCGGTGGTCCGGTAAACCGGCCCGTGGGGTATTGGCGGCCATGAAAGCGCTCGTCGGCGCTCATGTCGAATACGTCGGTTGATCACCCGCTGTTCGAGTGGCTCCTCGGACTCGGCGTCGGAACTGGCCCAGCCTAGCTCCTTGGTGTTGGCTACGTCGGAGTCGTCGGAGTTGATCCACTCCATGTCGGAGCACTCCGAGTCGGTGTGGTTGGGTCCAGGGAGAGGCGGAAACGAGTGCCACGGCTCTCCTGCGGGTGGTGGGCGAGGCGGGGAACCATGGCGGCCAGGCATGGCTGTGTGCCGGCCCTACTGGCGAAAGCAGCACCTCCGTCCGCCGCCCTAGATATAGCGGGAGAGGGTGTGAGGTGTGGTCATGGTGTAGATCTGCAAAGGCGATGGCCGCCGCGCCTACATATAGCGAGAAAAGGGCAGGAAGCCCGGGCGGGAAGCGGTGGAAAAGGCGGGAAGGGCATGGCGGGAGAACACGCTGGTGTGATTTGAGCGTCGGCACCCCCAATAGCTCTTTAGGGGGCTTTAGGGCCCCCGAGTGGAGATGCTCTAATCAGTTTAAGAAGTCACTGAGCTGTTATGATAGTTGCGACGTCCAGTTTTGAGTTTTCATGGAAGGAAACAATGGGAAATGATTACATGTCTATCAGGATATTATATTTATAAAAACTATCTTTTGTCTTTAACTGCTAACATCCGCTGTGGGCCTTGACATTTTTGGCAGTTGTTACATTTTGTCTTAAGCGATATTTTTGTACTAGACATGCTGCAGCTGGGAATCTTCAGTTGTACCTGAACATTTCTTAGCTCTATGAACCCACCTTTCATCTTAGTGAAGTACAACTTTTACAGCATTTCAAGAGAATATTTTACAATCAATGAAATTTGATGTTCTTAAATTTGGATCTAAAAGGGAGAATGAAGAATGAATGAAATAAGAGTGAGATGTGATACTTCAGATATGACTTGTTTATCCATCATATCGATTTTTCCAAATTGGAATTTTGTAGATGTATCTATACCGTTCCATAAATAGAGTCAGAATTGACTTCACAAGTTGTAGTCAGATCCTAGCACAGGGAATAAAGAGATAACTGTTTTCAGTTAGCGAAATAATTTACCATTGCACTAGCGGATGACCGGAAGCATGGACATCCTGTGAGCAATGGATTGCTCTCTTTGTTTTCAGATGCTATAACATTTGATTGCTTGTACAATCTCTTGAATATGTAGAATAAGGTTGTTCCTTAACTGCTTTTCATGTATCTTGATCTGTGTCTTACAAATGATTTATCATAGGCCACATGTGGTACATGTCGGTTCCGTCCCATTGGTTCCACCCTAGTTTTCTGTAAATGTGATATATTACCATGTTGTAAATATTAAACAGTCTCTACATAGTGTGTTATGACTTATGAATCAGTTTCACTTCACCTGAATCTAGCTTGTATTTCAGTACCATATTATCATGCTGATCCTTTGTACATCTAATTTATTCTGTGGCAGAGGGTGTTGGCTAAGGAGACAGAGCTGCACTTGGCCCAGAAAGAATTGGATAAATACAAGGAACAGCTGAGTAATGCTGAGACTACCAGAGCTCAGGCCCTCTCTGAGCTGGAGAGAGCTAAAAAGACCGTCGAGGATCTAACAAATAAGCTTGATGCAGTCAACAAGTCAAAAGAACTGAATATTCGGGCAGCACAAGATGCAAATACTCGAACAAAGGAGCTTGAAGGTGGCAGCTCTAACGAAGCTGTTGGAAAGGATGGTCCTTTGAAGCAAGAGCTGGACAATGCAAGGGAACAGTACACTGTTGCTCTGGCAGATCTTGATGCAGCAAAGCAAGAGCTTAGAAAACTGAGAAAGGATTTTGAAACCTCACTGAATGCCAAGTTATTTGCTGCTCAGCAGGAAGCAGAGTCCATGCAGTCTTCTGAAGCAAACAAGGAAAAGGCATCCCAGCTCCGTACTGAGATTGCACTAATTCAGGAGTCACTTAAGCATGCGAAGGCAGCGACGGAGCAAGCACGTGAAGAGGAGGCACACGTCCTTGTTGAGAAGGATGTTGCCAGGAAAACTTGTAAAGAAGCTCTGGAAGAAACTCGGAGGAAATTGTCAGCTTTGAGGGATGGTTTTGATCCTGTAGCTTGTAAGAGCCTCCAAGAGAAACTAGATGAGACTTCTTCTGAGATTGCAACTTTGCAGAAGAAGATTGAAGATGCCAGAGCTCGAGATTTGGAGGCTGTTTCTTGTGTCAGCACAGAGCTGGATGATGCTAAAGAAACGTTGCAGAAAGTTGCACAAGAGGAAACTTCTCTTACTAGTATGGTTGAATCGCTGAGGCTGGAGTTACAGGCCGTGAAGGAGGAACACAATCAGCTGAAACAAAAAGATGTAGAAATTGAATCTATTGTAGGAGACCTCCATGCTAAGCTCCAGAAGTGTAAATCGGATCTTGAGACAGCAGTTGCCACAGAAGCGGATGCAACGTTAGCTTCTGATGACCTGATGTTGGCCCTGGAGCAGTTGTCTACGGAGTCAAAAGACGCTCTTCACGAAGCTGAGGTTATGCAGAAGCGCGCAGCCGAGCTAAGAGATGAAGCTGAAGCGGCACGCACTGCATTAATGGAAGCCGAACAGAAGTTAGATTCCTCCTTGAAGGAAGCAGAAGTAGCAAAAGCTGCTGAAACCAGGGCTCTTGATCAGATCAGGCAACTAACGGACAGGGCAACCGCTGTGCGCGCCTCGATTTCCGAACCAGGTGCAAATATCATGATCTCGAAGGAGGAGTTTGAATCTCTAAGCCGAAAGGTGGAGCAGTCGGAGAAGCTGGCGGAGATGAAGGTCGCTGCTGCTATGGCCCAGGTGGACGCTGTTAGAGCAAGCGAGAACGAGGCGATCAAGAAACTGGAAGCCGCCCGGAAGGAGATGGAGGACATGGAACTGGCGACGGAGGAGGCGCTAAAGAAGGCAGAGACGGCGGAAGCAGCAAACAAGGCGGTCGAAAGCGAGCTCAAGAGGTGGCGAGAGAAGGAAGAACAGAACAAGAACGCCGAGCCCTACGTGCCTCCGGCGGGAGCGACATCACTAGCAGACGCTCCGTCTCACTCCGTGCACAGGGCTTCCGCCCCAAAGGCCAATGAAAAGAGCAGCAACGGGCATCAGAAGAACAGCAAAGCGCTGCTGAAGAAGAGCTTCATGCTGCCTAGCATCTCAGGAATGTTCCATCATAAGAAGAAGAACAATGCTGATGGTGGTTCCCCCTCGTAATCTGTCCGAAGGCTCTTTCTTGTAAAGTGGTTTCGAACTCCCAACTCAACACATTGTTTGTCTGTACGAGTACGTTTCTAGCAGCGTTGTACTTTTGTAATGTACTGAACTCTTTACTTCCGCCATGTAACTATGTTCAGGTTGTGTATGTATGTACTCCCTCCGTTTCAAAATATAAGATGTTTTCGGTTTGTGAAGAAAATACATTTAGACTTCTCGGACGCCAAGAGGAAGGACGTGAAGAACCGCGCCGGCGAGACGATCGGCACCCACGAGACCCTCAAATACGTGTACAGGGACAAGAACCGCAGGACGGAGTGGCGGATGGATGAGTACCGCTGCTGCGGCATGGACCACCTGGCCGTCGTCGACGGGGAGGAGCTCATCCTCTGCAGGGTCTACGTCCCGTCCAGTTCCAAGGAGGGCTCCGTCACGCTCCAGGAATCTGCCGCGGGGGATTGTCTTCTTGAAATGCAAGAACCCGCCGGTGCCATGGCCGCGGTGGCCGTGCAGCAGCAGCCGCGTCGACAAGTACCCGCCGCCGCCATGGCCGTGTAGCAGCAGCAACCGCGTCGACAAGTACCCGCCACTGCCATGGCCGTGCAGCAGCAGCCGCGTCGACAAGTACCCGCCACTGCCATGGCCGTCCAGCAGCAGCCGCGTCGACAAGAACCGGTGGCGCATGTGCTTCCCGCGATCACGCAGCCGCAGGCGATCAGGCTGCCGCCGCGTGCCCTTGATCTTCCCTCGGTGCCACGGCAACATGGCGTCACGAACACGCAGCAAGTGCCCAAGAGGCCGGCGCCGCAGGTTGTGGAGCCTCCGTGCCCCAAGCGGATGCGCCCAGCACTGGCGCCTCTGGAGGTGCCACCGGTACCTCGACACAACGTGGCCATGGTGGGATGGAACATGTCAAAGCAACCTTCCTGGTGGCCTGCTCCGGCGATGCCTCAGCGCCAGCCTAGTCCCAGGGTGACACCACGACCACGTCCTCGTAAATCACCCCGCTCGCGGTTGCAGCCGGTCGCACCTCCTCCCCCACCAGCGGCTGAAGCGCCAACGACCAACGTCATGGACGACGACGAGTCCTCCTGGAGCTCGTTTGTGGCCGAGCTGGAAAACGGCATCACCCAAGAAGAAGCTGGCAACGCCGCCGACGACGACGGGATCCTGGGATTCGCAGAGTTGCTAGAGTCGGAGCTCCAAGAGGTGCCAGCTGTGGAGGAAGACGGAGGCAACATCCAGGATAATGATGAAGAAGAAGGCCAGGATGCTGCGAGCTCACTGGAAGGCTTGTTGGTGGCTGATGAGAGAGGAGACGAGGCGGTTGCACAAGATGCGATGGATGTGTTCAACAACATCGACGACGGAACTGGAGACATCGATTACTCCTTACCTCTTTCAGCCTACAATCAGATCCAGTTCTAGCTAATTACACTACCTAGCTACTAGCTAGGAATTAGCTAGCTAGGATACCATCTCAACAGCTACCCTTGTAATGTACGTATCCAGTTTTTTTGTGTAGATACACACAGGTTTTATCAAATACTACGAGCTTGTAAACTCTGTATCCAAAAAAATTTATGGAAAGGAATCCAGATTGTGTTGAAATGAATCCAGATTGCCTTCCTCGCGGGTTGTAACTATATTAATATCGAAAAATTGTCAATATTTATTGCATATTAGATTATGTGAATTCTTAGCATACAAGAGGAAGTCAGAGAAGCCCAACAATTTACCCGAGAATCTTGGCCAGCCATCCACATCACCGTTTCGATTCGCCGTCCGTGTCGCCGTCCTCGCACTTGTAGAAAAAGGGCCTTTGGTCCCGGTTCGTAAGGGGCTTTAGTCCCGGTTGCCGAACTGGAACGAAGGCAATCAGGACTAAAGCCCCGACTCTTTAGTCCCGGTTCTGTCAAGAACCAGGACAAAAAGGGCTCCACGTGGCTGCTGTATGGAGCCAGGGGGAGGAGCATGTCTCGGTTCATAATACGAACCGGGACAGAACTGTCTCTGCCGCGACAGCAATTTGACACATTTATGTGCCGCGGCAGAGAATTCATTTTAGCCACTTTTTTTGTCGCAGCGGTATTTTGACCACTTTTGTGTCGCGACAGAGAATTCATTTTATTGTTTTCCTTTTTATTTTGCATTTTACACCCATCAATGAAGGAACCATTATATTACACAACATCATTATGACTATAGAGATCGAAGTGTCGAACATATTACATTCGATATACGGGTTTCTGCCCTTCTCACAACACGTCTGACGGATGAACTCGCAAACATAGTATCCACGTAAATTATTTTCGGGTCCCTGCATCAAGAACTTTACGAGAACAAAGTTCAATCGGAATAATAATCAAGCATGATAATGGTATCAAAACTGGAATCAAAGAGATGCGCGGATCTAGCTAGTGGTACTTACATCTAGTGGTTTAAATGTAATCTCCTCTTTCCAAACACCCCTAGACTTCTAGGTGAACCGTTTCCAAGCATTGCCCGATGAAGAAAATGAATAAAATGAGTTATTAATTACTTGATATAAAGAAATTCACCAACGTTGCCGATATAGTGCCGTAATGATTAGAATTACCGCTGGAGCATCATCTGCATGTCCACCCACGTCTTAAGGGGTTTATGTTTCGAGTCCATGACTAGTACCCGCCCTTTGTCAGGTTGAATGATTAGCAGAATATAGTGGAATGTGTGCATGCATAAATCATCAATTATACACTTAACATCGCATCGAGTAAACGAAATAGAAAGTGTATACAAGACAGTAACACTCACTCGAAGTTTTAAGGAAATAGTATGTCCCTTATGGTTTCTTGAAACCTTAACGTGTGTATAATATTATTCTCTATATCCTGGGGTCTTTTTTTGAGATTAGCTTCATGAACAAAATATGGGTCAATGAACCCAATGTCATAGATTTGTCCTCTTCTGTGTTCGAGAATCTTCATTCTACATAATATAGTATGATTATACATGCAATAAACGGGTTGAGATAGCTAGAAACAGATTTACAGAATTAGGACTTACAGACAATAGGAACTAATGATCGATTTGTCCAAGGCGTCTTGATTGAATAATTGAAATAGTTCAACAAATTCAATCATTACCATGTCCTCTTCTTTCTCGTAATGCTGTTTTTTAACCCGCAGCATTATCCAGTTTGCCCCGACCTTTGTGGCATTCATGTACCAGTTATGCAATCTTCGTATTTTTGTTGGTAGATTCTTTACCTCCTCAGGTTTGATGAGAGGATTCCCGTACTGGTATTTGTATGCTACTTCAGTCGCGGGGAAGTACTTTAACTAGGATAAGTTGTTAGCAATATTCATACCTTGAGCAGCGACCGCTTCTCCGTACAGTATAACTACCTCTAGATCATACTGCTTTTCGACCGCATAATTGCTCGATCCCACATTGGTACGGGAAATCACCTTGAGCAGGGGGCACGATTGTTTTTCTTGTTCTCCAAGCTGGGGAACTGATTTCCCGCTTGCACTAGTGCTCTTCGACAGATTATGTGCCGCATGTGACTTGAGAATAGAGCGCTCATAGTATGATGACAGCTTTGGCTTGGGTTGGTGAAGGTTCTTTAGCATTTTGAGCACTCATGCTTTATCTTCTTCGGTGCTGGAGAACTCTGGCTCTTTCGGCCGCCTCAGTTTAGCGAAAAACTCTGTCGTTTCCGCCTCGATGATCGCCGCAGTCTCCTCTGGAGTACAGTCGTAAGCTCTCTTGGGAGGAACCTTTGGTACTTTTGGTAGAGGCTCCTTACGTGTCGGTGATCGCTTACCACTCCGCAGAGTAGCGGTGGTACGCTTTCACTTTTTTCCTGAGGCGGCGGCGATGGCTGGCGGCGACGGCTGCGCTGAAGACGGGTGAGGCGACGGAGACGACTGTTGTGCTGACGGAGATGGGTGAGGAGGCGGTGAAGATGGCCTTGGCGTTTGATTTGGAAGCACGATATATTCTTTTGGCCATAGAATGGTGACGTTTGTTGCTTTTTCCAGTTCAGTCACATCCCCTTCACCTGCAGGGTAGTCAAGCTTCAACTGGTGAAATTCGTGCATAACTTCATCCACCCCGATAACAGCGTAGCCCTATGGAACCGGACGACAATGGTAAATTGGTTCATGTCCAATTGGTAAGGCATAGTCGACCGCCACCTTCATTGTTATGTTCACAACTTTGACATGTAACTCGCAATGTGTCATCTCCGTGATATTATCCACTAGGTAGCCAACACGAGCCATCATAGGTTCACCATCATCATCGTCATCACTCGGGACCTTGGTGGAAGCCACACTGCTTTTCTGATTATTCGATAGGCCGGTAGCATCGAATACAGGTTCTACCATGTGCTGCTGAGATGGGCCGGTAGTACCTCACTGGCTAAGTGCGTCAATTTGATCTTGTTGCCGCTTTAATTGTTCTTCAATGTTACGTATCCGGTCTGCCTGAATATTTGCTTCAATTTCCTCCTTGTCCTTTCTCCTCTTATGGCTTCTATGAGGATATTTCTTCCTGTCTGCGGGAAACCTAGTGCTCCATGGTTGGGAGCCTATTGTGCCTCGTGTTTGTCCTTTGTGTTCAGGATTCTTAAGGGCGAGTATGAGCTCGTCATTCTCTCTATCGGGAATGAACTCCCCCTCTTCAACAGCCTTTACTGCATTTCTTATGTCCTCGATGGGCAAGAGGATTTCTTTATGTATTATGTTATATATGCACTTCCTTTCTGAGTCCAACGTGCCCTCCATGCCCGTAAAACCAATTCTTTGCACGTTCGATCCAATCGGCTGTCTCTGGGATGACCCTTTTAGCATGTAGATCATCCTCAAGTTTCTTCCACTTAGGAATGGCAGCCCTGTAGCCACCTTGACCCATAGTATGGTGATACTTCTTGTTAGCAGCATTTAGCTTATTCGTTTCACACATTTTCTTAGCTACCGCTGATCTCTTGTAATCCAAAAACTCATCCCAAAATGGTTTTAACTTCTCATACTGACCCTCGAAATCTAGAGTCTTCTTTTTCACGACAAAGCCAAGGTGCAATCTTTTCTTCCAATTGGTGAATTGCTGGGCCATGTTCTTAAGAGCCCACTCCTTGACCTTCTTCTGCATGGCAGCGGCATATTGCTTGGCCTCCTCATCTGGATTCTCCGCATTTGGGTCCACCTCTACCGCCGGTAGGGTGAAATTAAGCATGAGCCTCCTCCAAAGTAAATCTTTGGCTTTGTCCAGGACATATAAAGGCTTATCTTCTTTCGGATCAGCAGGCTTATTCCAAGTGCGCATGGTGATCGGGACGAAGTCCCTAAAGATTACTCCGCATTGTGCCACAAATTTATTTGCGACAAGAAGGGTAGCAGTCGGTTTGCCTTCGTCAACGACTTCTTTGATCCTGTACGTCTCATGGTCTTCCAACTTTTTGGTTGGGCCTCGTTTTCTCTTTGCAGTAGATTTGCTCGATCCGGATCTAAAAGAAGAAAGATCGTTAATATATGTATATAGACAGCAGAGGATTAATTAATAAATATTACATGCACCTCGCCAGATTTTGTAATATTCAATGTTCCTACGGAACAGTCGTCTTCTCCCTCACTGAAGGCATCACCTTCTCCCTCAACAAAGCCGACGCCTTCTCCCTCAATGAAGTCGTCTCTTTCGGCAAAAATAGGATCACCCTCACCGGAGATGTTCAAAAACATCGATACATCCATATTTTATTTCCCACGGATCACACCATGGATCAACTCTTCCTTTTCTTCGTCTCTACCGTGTGGTTCCATATTTTCTGCATAGGTGGAAATGCAGATAAGTCAAAGCGGCTAAGGGAGGAGGTTAGGTAGGCGAGATTTGAGGGGCTAGGGCCGTGTGCCGAGAGATATAAACCCTAATTCGGAGAAACCCTAATATATACATACACAATAATAAAAATACGGAGAAACCCTAAATGAGAGATATAAACCCTGATTCGAAGAAACCCTAAATCAATATTAACAACTAAAATCAACTAAATCCACTAAAATCAATATGTACAATATTTACAATATTTCCAACTTAAATCAACTAAATCCACAAAATTGAATATTTACAATATTTACAACTAAAATCAACTAAATGCACTAAAATCAATATTTACAATTTTTTATAACTAAATCAATATTTACAACGAAAATCAACTAAATCCACTAAAATTGATATTTACAATATTTCCAACATAAATAAACTAAATCCACCAAAATAAATATTTACAATATTTACATCTAAAATCAACTAAATGCACTAAAATCAATATTTACAATTTTTATAACTAAAACAATATTTACAACTAAAATCAACTAAATCCACTAAAATCAATATGTAAAATCTTTACAATATTTCCAACTTAAATCAAATAAATCCACTAAAATCAATATTTACAATATTTACATCTAAAATCAACTAAATGCACTAAAATCAATATTTACAATTTTTATAACTAAATCAATATTTACAACTAAAATCAACTAAATCCACTGAAATCAATATGTACAATATTTACAATATTTCCAACTTAAATCAACTAAATCCACAAAATTGAATATTTACAACTAAAATCAACTAAGTGCACTAAAATCAATATTTACAATTTTTATAACTAAATCAATATTTACAACTAAAATCAACTAAATTCACTAAAATTAATATTTACAATATTTCCAACTTAAATCAACTAAATCCACTAAAATCAATATTTACATCTAAAATCAACTAAATGCACTAAAATCAATATTTACAATTTTTATAACTAAATCAATATTTACAACTAAAATCAACTAAATCCACTAAATCAATATGTACAATATTTACAATATTTCCAACTTAAATCAACTAAATCCACTAATTAAAATCAATATTTACAACTAAAATCAACTAAATGCACTAAAATCAATATTTACAATTTTTATAACTAAATCAATATTTGCAACTAAAATCAACTAAATCCACATTTACAACTAAAAAACTAAAAAAGTGTGTGTGTGTGTGCTTGTGTGTGTGTGTGTGTTTATGCGCGGGCGGCGTGGTGGGTGCGCGAGGCTACCGCCGAGCACTCGACGGCCGACGTGTACCTGTGGGCGGGCGGCGGGGGCGAGCTCCGGTGCTTGGGCGACGGGGGCGACACGGGCGGCGGGCTTCGGTGTGCACGAGCGATGAGGGCGGGAGTGGAGGGCACGCATGGAGGCCGGCCGGGGCGATGTGGGCGACCTCCTGTGCACGGAGGGCATTGAGGCCGACGGCGGGGTGACGGTTCGACAGCCTGACGGCACGGGTGGAGTTCCTCGGTCGCGGCTGCTCTATTCGCGTGAAATGGAGAAGAATAGGAAGGAGAAGGGGCACACGCGGTTAAGTAGGGGCGGACCCTTCGTCCCGGTTGGTGTCACCAACCGGGACTAAAGGGTCATAAGTACCGGTTTGTGGCTCCAACCAGGACGTATGCTCCACCCTTTAGTCCCGGTTGGACCCACCAACCACTTTCGGGCTGGGCCTGAAGCAGCGCGTGCAAGGGGCCTTTAGTCCCGGTTGGAACCACAAACCGAGACTAAAGGGCCTGTTTTCAAAGTTTTTTCCAGATTTTCTCTCGGTTCTAGCCTTATTTTTATTTAGGGGTTTAAATTTGTAATGATTTTAAAATGATAAATAATTTGAAATCTTAAAAAACTTTAAACATTAAAAGTGTTTGAATTTGAATAACTAATTCAAAACCATTTTTTGTTTTTAAAAATAATTGATGTAGCTATTTAAACTATTAACCATTTTAAATTAAAAATGACTTAACTAATACTTTTTGCTAATTAATTTGGAATATTAAAAAACTTTAAACATAAAAAGTGTTTGAATTTGAATAACTAATACAAAAACATTTTTTGTTTTTAAAAATAATTGATGTAACTATTTAAACTATTAACCATTTTAAATTAAAATGACTTAACTAATATTTTTTGCATATTAATTTGGAATATTAAAAAACTTTAAACATAAAAAGTGTTTGAATTTGAATAACTAATTCAAAACCATTTTCTATGTTTATTAATAATTGATGTAACTATTTAAACTATTAACCATTTTAAATTAAAAATGACTTAACTAATATTTTTTGCATATTAATTTGGAATGTGAAAAAACTTTAAACATAAAAAGTGTTTGAATTTGAATAACTAATTCAAAACCATTTTCTATTTTTATTAATAATTGATGTAACTATTTAAACTATTAACCATTTTAAATTAAAAATGACTTAACTAATATTTTTTGCATATTAATTTGGAATATTAAAAAACTTTAAACATAAAAAGTGTTTGAATTTGAATAGCTAATTCAAAACCATTTTCTGTTTTTATTAATAATTGATGTAACTATTTAAACTATTAACCATTTTAAATTAAAAATGACTTAACTAATATTTTTTGCATATTAATTTGGAATATTAAAAAACTTTAAACATAAAAAGTGTTTGAATTTGAATAACTAATTCAAAACCATTTTCTGTTTTAAAAAATAATTGATGTAACTATTTAAACTATTAACCATTTTAAATTAAAATTAACTTAACTAATATTTTTTGCATATTAATTTGTAATATTAAAAACTTTAAACATAAAAAGTGTTTGAATTTGAATAACTAATTAAAAACCATTTTATGTTTTTGAATTTCTTATGCCTGTTTCGAATTTTTCCGTTTCGAACTAAGGTCGAACCGGTGTGCATGAAGATAGGGGACGAGCCTCGTTAGAACTTGCATTGGATCTCTAAAAAAACAACATATTGTGAGTCTAAAAATGATTTTTCTAAATCACAGGCGTTAGATCATGTACCTATAGTACAAGCCGGACCCACTTCCTACCGATTTGGTAGACATTTGTCTTTTTCACCCGGGAAGGACGGGAAGGTTTGAGATCTACCGGTTGGTAGATCATCCATGTAAGGTGGTCTAGTATTTTATAAAAATGGGATGGTAGCATTCAGAAACAACATTTTGGTGGTTGCTTCAGAAAAGGACCCGTTTTTTGCGCTCGGAAAATAGAAAATGGCTTTTTCATACGACGAAAAGGAAAACTTCCTGCTGCGACATTGTTCTCCATCTCAATTTCCACATGCATGAATAACATGGGTATCGTATCACAAACTATGCCGTGATTCAGCATATAACATCGGTCAATTGAACCGAAAGCCATGAAACCTCGAACATGATAGGTCATTTTGTGAAGGTTTTTTCGAGACATAATCAATATACCAAGTTTGGTATTTTTCCTTGTAACTATGTCAGATAATATGACACCACGTGAAGGATTTACATTATTCGGACCGTTTTTGAATTTCTTATGCCCCTTTCGAAATTTTCCCATTTCGAACTAAGGTCGAACCGGCGTGCATGAAGATAGGGGATGAGCCTCGTTAGAACTTGCATTGTATCTCTGAAGAAACAACATATTGTGATTCTAAAAATGATTTTTTCAAAAAATCACGGGTGTTAGATCATGTACCTATAATACAAACCGGACCCACTTCCTACCGATTCGGCAGCCATTTGTCTTTTTCAAAGGTTTGAGATCTCTCGGTTGGGAGATCGTCCATGTAAGGTGGTCTAGTATTTTAGAAAAATGGGATGGTAGCATTCGGAAATAGCATTTTGGTGGTTGCTTCACAAAACAACCCGTTTGTTATGCTCGAAAAATAGAAAATGGATTTTCTGTGTGACGAAAAGAAAAACTTCCTCGTGGAACATTGTTCTCCATCCCAATATCCACATGCATGCATAATATGGGCACAGTATCACAAACTATGCCGCGATTCAGCACATACCATCGGTCATTTAGACCGAAAGCCATGAAACCTCGAACATGATAGGTCATTTTGTGAAGGTTTTTTTGAGACATAATAAATATACCAAGTTTGGTATTTTTTCCTTGCAACTATGTCAGATAATATGACACCACGCGAAGGATTTACATTGTTCGGACCATTTTTGAATTTCTTATGCCCGTTTCGAATTTATCCTCAACCCAGCCATGGCATATTGTGGGGGCACCTGTCACTCCGGCCTCAGATTCACGACGCGTGGGGGAGGTGAAGGAAATATGCCCTAGAGGCAATCATAGAGATGATTATATTTCTTATGTATCCATGAGTCATTGTAATGTTCCTTGAATATTTATATCAGGCAACTTATATTGATTGGTAATTATGTGAATTATTTGTGAAACTCTATACTTGTATGGTTATCTAATAGTTGTCCCTAGTCAGAGTTCATGTGAGGACACACGTGAATATTAGACTAGCACATCGATTGGTTGATGACTATGTTTCGCAAGTCATAGACATGGAGATGTCAAACCAATGATGTGGACACTTGTTATGAACATGGGGTTGGACTGACCCAACTTAAGACTGACAATTAGACTTGCAGCTCTCTCTACACATCGTGTACACTTTGTCCTTAGACCTGAGATTGTCGCATGCACTTGAGATGTGGATTGACCTACTTTGGGGCTATCATACGCTGCTCCGTAACTGGGTAGTTTATAAAGGTATCTTTTGGGTTTGTCCTGAAGCATGTTGCAAGGCATGGTCAATCAAAATGGGATTTGCCCCTCTCTACTTGAGAGAGATAATTCTGGGCCCCTCGAGTGGTCGGATCCAGAAATGCATGACCGTGCTACATTAGGTTAAGAGTTAACCTAGTAAAGGGATTCCGAATCACAGTATCGAGAAAGGGAGGCCATCTTGAAGCTAGAGCAAATATCGTGAGGCAAAGAGAAAGACATGTACTAAACCTTGTGATGGTTCGTATGAATGTTCTTTCTATGTGTTTAGGAGTTGGCACGTCTTGATAGAGGACGCTACCAACTATTGATAGAATAAGTGTATTCGTGTCATGTCTATACGTATATGAAACTATAGAGTCACACACTTAAGGGGCTGGAAGCCTAATAAGGATTAGATCCGAATTAGACCAGGCTTAGGCTACTAATGGGCTGCTAATGTAGAAACCCACTAGGGACGCCTATATAAGAGAGGGTATGGCGAGCTGACCAGGGTTATACCATTCCTCCCAGCCGCCACTCCTCACGCATGTGTTGCACGCGCGGACCTAGCAGTCTGGCGTTTCATGCTTCCACCCTGTACATGTGGATACCTCGGAGGTGCTGCAGCTGTAGCACTTGGACGAGCCGCGCAAGGAGAGATGCTCGTGGGACAAGGACGAGGAGGAGACGTAGAACATCTACACTGCCTCGACGCGCTTCATCAAGTTCCACAACTGCATGTCTAGTGGTAATCCCGTGATCTATGAAACAGTAATTCTAGTTTACGCGGTAGAAAATTTTGATTTGCACTAGTGTAGCCTACCCGTATCCCTTCAGGAGGGGGCTCTCGTATGAAGATGCCACTACACCCGCGGCCTTCAGCATCACCACCCTTCTTATGGCTCTGCTGCGGCTGCGGGCACCGCAGGTGAGGATGATCTCCCTGCGTGATGTAGCGCATCACGCCGATGATAGTCCGGTTCGCCCACCACAGGCGGCGGATGGCTTTGATGTGGTTCACCGGGGGAGGGTCGTCACCGTCGTACCTTGCGAGCTTCCTTTCCCTTCGGTTAGCAAAGAAGGCATTCCAGGTGGCATAGTTGTCGGGATCCCACTAGGGATCCATCCGCTGCTCCGACGTGAGCTCGTGGTAGAAGTGGTTCGTGATGGCCGCCTGGCATGCGGTACCTTGAGGGACAGGAGGGACAGGGACCCCTCCAGCGCTCAGCATCCAGCCGATGGGCAAGGGTATCTGGAGGCGCACAACGCCTCGGTCTCCTTGAGGGTCAGAATGGCCCAGTAGGCGTTGTCCATTGTTGTGAGAGGAAGGTGTGTGGATGTGTGGATAGCCATGGCGCGGTTGGCCTTTATATAGATGGAAAGGGCGGGAAAACATGGCGGTAAGCGGTGGGAAATGGCGGGAAATATCTTTAGTCCCGGTTAGTGGCTAAAACCAGGACTAAAAGCTTCGTTCAGAGGGAAAGGGCGGGAAAACTTGGCGGGAAGCGGTGGGAAATGGAGGGAAATATATTTAGTCCCGGTTAGTTCCTACAACCGGGACTAAAAGCTCCGGTCAGAGGGAAAGGGCAGGAAAACTTGGCGGGAAGCGATGGGAAATGGCGGGAAATATATAGTTTGTGAAGCAACAATCGAATTAAAGTTTCACATTTATCAAAAATACAAAACCCTTCGCTTGATGTCATGTTATGTGTTATAGTTGCAAGGAAAAATATTAAACTTGGAAAATTGCAGACATCATAAAATATCCTTCACAAAATGAGCTATCATGTATCATGGAATTTAGGTTCACAATATGCGGTCGACCAACTAGACATGAACTGAAGGTACACAATATGAGGCCATGAACTTCTTGGCGTATGTCCCTTCCTTATGATCGCTTCAGACGTAACCATGGAGCATCTTATTTACTTAACAGAATGCTTGGGTCAGTTTCACTGTGAAGAGCATAATTTCATCAAACTTATTATAATCTTTTGACATGTCTGTCTTGTACTCGAATCCCACGATATTTCTTTTCCCTAAAAGAACTATGTGATGCTTTGGCTCATCATATGATGTATTCGTTTGCTTATTTTTTTCTTTTTTTCGGTCTGGAGGACATGTCCTTCACATAGAAAACCTGAGCCACATCATTGGCTAGGACGAATGGTTCATCTCTGTAACCAAGATTGTTGAGATCCACTGTTATCATTCCGTACAACTGGTCTATCTTTACCCCTTCCCCATTTAGGTTGACCCATTTGCAGCGAAACAAAGGGACCTTAAAAGAGACTCCATATTCAAGTTCCCATATCTCATCTATGTAACCATAGTTTGTGTTCCCATATATCACCACTGTTTTGGTTGGTGATCTTTTTATCTTGGGCGATCATGTAGAATGTATTCCCATTTATTTCGTACCCTTGGAAATTCAATATAGTAGAAGATGGTGACGCGGCCAACAAGTATAGCTGATCTCCAACAGTGGTATCATTCATGAGATGTGTCCGCATCCAACCACCAAAAGACTTCATGTGTTCATCTCTAATCCATGAGTTAGGCTTCCCCGGATTGTTGGAGCGTACAATATTCTTGTGTTCCTCGATATACGGAGCTGCAAAGGTGGAATTTTGTAAAACTGTGTAGTGTGCTTTAGTGAAAGATTCCTCGTCCCTACATATCATTGCTTTCTTTCCCAGCGTGCCTTTTCCACTCAGTATCCCCTCATGCCGCGAGTCAGGAACACCAATCGGCTTAAGGTCAGGAATAAAGTCAACACAAAACTCAATGACCTCCTCTGTTCCATAGCCCTTGGAGATGCTTCCTTCTAGCCTAGCACGGTTATGAACATATTTCTTCAAGACTCCCATGAACCTCTCAAAGGGGAACATATTATGTAGAAATATATGACCGAGAATGGCAATATCTTCCACTAGGTGAACCAGGAGATGCGTCATAATATTGAAGAAGGATGGTGGGAACACCAACTCAAAACTAACAAGACATTGCACCACATCCTTCTGTAACCTTGGCAGAATATCTAGATTGATTACCTTCTGAGATATTGCATTGAGGAATGCACACAACTTCACAATGGGTACTCGAACATTTTCTGGTCGAATCCCCTTCAATGCAACCGAAAGCAACTGCGTCATAATCACGTGACAGTCATGAGACTTCGGGTTTTGGAATTTTTTCTCTGCCATATTTATTATCCCCTTTATATTAGACGAGAAGCCATACGACACCTTGATACTGTAAAGGGCTTCAAAAAATATTTCCTTCTCTGCTTTGGTAAGAGCATAGCTGGCACGACTTAAGTAACGTCCTTTATCCGTCTTGTTCTGTGTATGCATGTTCTTTGGGTCTTTCATAACTTGCTGGTCCTCCCGTGCTTCTGGTGTATCTTTTGTCTTCCCATACACGCCCAGAAATCCTAGAAGGTTCACGCAAGGATTTTTCGTCACGTGCATCACGTCGATTGAAGAGCGGACATGTAGGACTTTCCAATATGGCAGCTCCCAAAATATAGATTTCTTCTTCCACATGGGCGCGTGTCCGGTAGCGACGTCGTTCGGAACAGATTGACCGCCGACACCCTTTCCAAAGATTACAGCAGGGAGGTCAGGCTTCTTCCGATGATCTGCCTCACCTTTGAAATGCTTGCCTTTCTTTCTTACGGTATGATTGGTCGGAAGAAATCGTCGATTCCCCAGGTACACAACCTTCTTGCATTGATGCAAATATGTACCTTCAGTCTTATCTAAAAAGTGCGTGCATGCCTTATATCCCTTGTTTGTCTGTCTTGAAAGGTTACTAAGAGCAGGCCAATCATTGATGGTTACGAAAAGCAACCCTCGTAGGTCAAATGGCTCCTGTTTGTTTGCATCCCACACATGTACACCTGGTTTGCCCCACAACTGTAAGAGTTCTTCAACTAATGGCCTTAGGTACACATTAATGTTGTTGCTGGGTTGCTTCGGGCCTTGGATGAGCACTGGTATCATAATGAACTTACGCTTCATGCACAACCAAGGAGGAAGGTTGTAGATACATAGAGTCACAGTCCAAGTGCCGTGATTGTAGCTCTGCTCCCCAAAAGGACGCATGCCATCCATACTTAGACCAAACCATAAGTTCCTTGTGTCACCTGCAAAGTTCGGGAAGTCTCTCTCGATTTTTCTTCACTGCGACCCATCAACGAGGTGTCTCAACTTCCCGTCTTTCTTATGGTCTTCTTTGTACCATCGCAACAACTTGGCATGCTCTTTGTTTCTGAACATGCGTTTCAACCTTGGTATTATAGAAGAACACCACATAACCTTAGCAGGAACCCTCTTACGAGGGGCTCTCCCTCAACATCACCAGGGTCATCTCGTCTGATCTTATACTGCAATGAAGTGCATACCGACCATTTATCTAAATTCTCATACTCCTCACTGAGGTAGAGGATGCAGTCATTAATGTATGCATGTATCTTATGCACATCTAATCCTAGAGGGCAGAGAGTCTTCTTTGCTTCGTACATACTCCCGGGACATTCGTTATGCTTTGGAAGCTTCGGCTTCATTATTTTCACCTTTTCAGCAACTTTTCAAGTGTGGAGTCAGTTAGACCACACTCTGCCTTCCATCGCAGCAATTCCAGTGTGGTACCGAGCTTTGTGCTGCCATCTTCGCAATTTGGGTACAACAATTTTTTGTGATCTTATAACATGTCCTCCAACTTCAACTTCTCCTTTTCTGTTTCACAGTCTCACTTTGCATCAGAAATGACCCTACCAAGATCATCAGCGGGCTCATCTGATGCCCGTTCTTCACCTCCTTCCTCTTCATTATCTTCCATTGTAGTATCACTGTATTCAGGAAACATATGATGATAGTTGTTATCATCATCCTCTCCTTCTTCATTGTCTTCCATCATAACCCCTATTTTCCCGTGCTTGGTCCAACAATTATAGCTGAGCATGAAACATTTCATAACCAGGTGGCCGCGAATGATTTTTGAGGAAGATTACTCTTCGTTGTTCCGACATTGAACACATAGACACTGTATAAAACCATTATATTTGTTTGCCATAGCCACATCGATAAATTTATCCACGCCCTTAATGTACCCGGGTTCACGCCAGTCACCGTATATCCATTCCCGACTGTTCATCTGCATCATATAATTAAGTTTATCAAAAACCATTACAGAACATCATAAATAGTGACATTACCAATTCACATCGACACATGCATTGTATCAATGACAGATAAAAAGATAAGGTTGCTAACCTCGATCGAGGAGGAAAGAAAGAGGAGAAAGCTCAGGTGTGGCTTGGAAACCTCCTATATTTTTGTTTTGTGAGAAATTAAACGGGATCGTTCATTCAAACATTTCATAGAACACCTCGCATGCATAGGAAAAAAACAAACTAGCACACCTCTCACACCTTCCACCAAGAAAAAATAAAGGGGAGTCAGAGGGATGGGGCGGCGTATTTATAGGCAGGGCGCATGCGTCCCGATTTGTAACACAAACCGGGACTAAAGGTGTGCGGCATGCCACGTGTCTGGCGCCATACCTTTAGTCCCGGTTTGTGTTACAAACCGGGACGCATGCTCCCTTACAAACCGGGATGGATGCCTCCCGAGCGACGCGCCGGCCCCTCGAATCGGGACGAATGCTTGGATTAGTCCCGGTTCGTGGCGGAACCGGGACAAAAGCTCTGGGCGCGAGCGAATGAAAGGCCTATTTTCTACTAGTGTCGACGAGTTCCTCGGACGTACTCGTCGCCTTCCTCAACGACACAAACCGGGACACATGCTCCCTTACGAACCAGGATGGATGCCCCCCGCCTCCCGAGCGACGCGCCGACCGCTTGAACTGGGACGAATGCTTGGATTAGTCCCGGTTTGTGGCGAAACCGGGACTAAAGCTCTAGGTGCGAGCGAATGAAAGGACTGTTTTTACTAGTGTCGACGTGTTCCTCGGACGTACTCGTCGCCTTCCTCAACGACGCCCTCCGTAGTATTTGACTTGGGTTTTGGAGAAGATGGGGATGCTGGAAGTCGCGAGATGGTTAACAGGCAAACAACACGGGGACACGAGGTTTACCCAGGTTCAGGCCCCGGGAGGGAAAACCCTACTCCTGCTTGTCTGTTCTTGCTTACGGTGAAACCGAAGGTTATAGGGGGTACGCAGATGCGATGTTGCGTGAGGTGTGTGTATGAGGTGAGTTCGTCCTTCTCGATGTGCCCTCCTGGCCCTTGTATAGATAGGCCAGGTCCCGGGGATAGGTCGAGTCGGTTATAGATTATGGTTGAACCCTTTGAGATTCTATTTACAGCTAGACTTGTCCTCCAAGGAGTCGAGCTCGCCATGGGGTTGGGCCACCCGAAATCTTCCTAGACTGCAGGTCTTCACATGAGCCTTCCTTAGGATGGACCGGATATACCAATGTTATGCATCCATAGAGTATATCCATGTAAGTATTCGTTGCTGTCCTCGACGAGATCCTTGGTTGTACTCATCGCTGTCAGCCCTGCTGCTTACGCCGCCATTGCCACCCTGAGACCTTGGCCCCTTCAACCGTAGCTCCACCGCCACCGCTGCTCTCTGCGTGGATCAGTTACCCATTGGATCATGCGGGAGATTTTTTCCTATAAAGAAAATGTGTGTAGGACTAATATGCTAGCGTGAGGATATTTGTAGGAACCGGGTGTAATTAGCTCTTTTACACAATTTTGTTACCTTTCTCGTCTTAAAATAATTCTAAGATTTGTTAAATTTAAATTAATCTAAACACTATTTAGTATATAGATTTATTCAAATTTTAACAAATCTGAAACATATATTTTAAGACAGAGGGAGTAGCTGCGTCGGAGAACATGGTGTATGCAGTTTTAAAATACGGAGGAACTATTGATTTTTCTAAAATATCCCCTAGATATATTTTACTATACTCTCCACGATTTCATCTAGGTGGGTCTTGTGATTTTATTAGGGGTCCAGCATGCCTTCGTTTCCATCTAACGTAGCCTAGGAGCTCATGCACATTTTGGCTTTTGTCATGGGGATTTTGTGGATATGTTAGAGCATATGTACTCATCCCCTAAAGGCCCTACAAGGGTGAAATAGGAGCGCCGGTGCTGAAAAACCCGCTCAGTCCTCTCCTCCAAAACCGAAATGGAGTGAGCGCGGACCAAATAAACATACGGCGCTCTCAGGCCGTACCCAACCCGGAAGGGGGGGGGGGGGGTGGCAATCGGGGACGCCGGCGCAGCGGGACTCCAAAATCTTTCCTCCTTTTTCTTCGTCTTTTCCCTCTCTTTTCCTTCATGGTCGCCCAGTCCCGCCATATCTTCTCCCCTCGTCGTTGCCCACACCCACCATTTCCCCGCCCTACCTTTCCCCTCCCTTTCTCCACCCGCCTCCACCATGCCGCCGAAGAGGTACCAAGCTCCTCGCGTGTTGGCGCCTGCGAAGAAAGGGAAGGCCGACAACAGCGGCCAGAGTGGATGACCAACACGGAGTGGGTGTTCGACATCTAGCACACGCAGGTGGAGAACGCCAACCACTGGCTGAGGGAGAAGAACTCGAAGTTGTGCCGGGCGGCGTGGGCGCGGAAAGAGCAGGCTCACACGACCTCTCTCGCGACGCAGTGAGTGTCTACAATGGCGGCTCCGACATGCGGAGCTGGCCTCCACATCCTTGGGAGCCAGAATAGCCCTTTAGCCAGCTTAACACGGCACCGCACCTCACTCGTTTCTCACCGATGTTGATTGCGTAGCTCAGATCACTGTAGAGCTTCGTTGGGAAACCCCAAGAGGAAGGTATGATGAGCACAGCAGTAAGTTTTCCCTCAGTAAGAAACCAAAGTTATCGAACCAGTAGGAGGAAGAAAACGATTCAAAGGTGTTGCTAGCTGCTTGGAAACCTGCACAACATAAACTCAAGACTTTGCCCCAACAAACAGTGAGGTTGTCAATCTCATCGGTTTGCTGAAAACAAAGGATTAACCGTATGGTGTGGAAGGTAATGGTGGCTTGCAGAAAGTAAACAGTAATAGTGGAAGATGTATCAATGTCAAAGATTGGACCGGGGTCCACAGTTCACTAGAGGTGTTCTCCTTAAGATAAATAACATAACATGCTGGGTAAAAAAATTACAGCGAGGCAATTAACAGGACTGAGCAAGGCATAACAATGCAATACTAAACATTCATGATCCTATGAGATTTGATTGGGCATTACAACAATGTACATAGACCACCATCCAACTGCATCTATGACTAGTAATCCACCTTCAGGTTATCATCCGAACTCCCTCCAGTATTAAGTTGCAAGCAACGGATAACTAATTTAAGCAAGGTGTGTAAAGTAAACAATACAATTGTTCCATGAACAAAAGATTGTTGTTTTATCCCTAGTAGCAACAGCACATCTACAACCTTAGAGATTTCTATCACTTCCCTAGATTCAATAGAGGCATGAACCCACTATCGAGCATAAATACTCCCTCTTGGAGTCACTAGCATCTACTTTACCAAGATAGCTATTAGAAACGGAGAGCATGCAAGATCGCAAACAACACATACATGATAGAATCAATAAGATAGAATCATTAACCAATCTGACATAGTAATCTCAATATCCATCGGATACCCGCAAACACAACATGCATGATTACAAATAGATGATCTTGATTATGAACGAAGCTCACAAGATCTAAACATGGTAGCACAAAGGAGGAGAAACAACCATCTAGTTACTGTATGGACCCATAGTCCAAGGTGGAACTACTCAGGTATCATACCGGAGGCTGACATGGTGATGAAGAAGGCCTCCGGGATGATCTCTCCCCTCCGGCAAGGTTCCAGGAAGAGCTTCAGACCCCCCCAATCAAGGGACGATGGTGGCGGCTACGGAACTTTTCGTGGAGATCTGATCGGGTACTTAGGGTTTAGGTATCGGGGGCTTCTTATAGGCGAAGGGGGAGACCAAGGGGGTTCCCGAGACGGCCGCACCCTCCCAAGCACGGGCTAGGCCTGGCCGCGCGGTCAGGGGGTGTGGGGGCCCCTCGAGGCCCTCCTCCGTCTCGTCTTCTGGATCCATGTTCTCCTTGATGAAATATTGACTTTGGATTTTGTCCCTCCAATTCCGAGAATATTCATTTTCTCGCTTTTCTGGAACCAAAAACAACAGAAAACAGGCATCTGGCACTGTGGCATCTTGTTAATAGGTTTGTCCCAGAAAACATATAAAACTACCTCGAAGTGTAGATAAAGGAAATCAAAGCAAAGTAGATACTAAACAAGCATGGAACATAAAAAATTATAGATACGTTTACGACGTATCAAGCATCCCCAAGCTTAACTCCTGCTCGTCCTCAAGTAGGTAAGTGATAAAAAGAATAATTTTGTAGGTGACATGCACTATCACAATCAAGATCAAACCATTTGCAAGCATTGAAAGCTGGGATCAAAGTACTCTAAATATGAGCATGACAGATGAAGTTCTAACAATAAGACAAAGCAACTATGCTGCAACATGAAAGGATACAAACAAAGATTCATGAATAACAATGCATTGAAAGACATTTGTTTGTTTCGCATACAGAAAACATAGCATAGTGGCATTCATCTTGTCCCTCATGGAGTAGCAAAACATAAATGCATAAGACACCTTCAAAGTTCATAAGAGTGACTAGATACAAATAGTTCAAGAACAAGTAATATCAACAATATGAATCAATCAATAAGTTTTGGGACAATGCACATAGAACTAAGAATGGAAACTATGCTCTCTTAATTGGTGCCTAAGGATAGAAGGTGGATACTCAATATAATAGTGGAAGAAAGGCCCTCCATAAAAGGGAAGCAGGGATTTCAAGTCTCATAAAGAGCTTCCAAAAATTATGGTACTTGTTAGCTTTCAGCTCTCATTGACCTATCATAAGCATCTTGAAGTGATTAAGGTTAAAGTCAACAAACTATGGAGTATACGCTTGATAAAGTATAAGTTGGCAATCTCATGTCCCTTGAGTACGAGGGCCGCTCCTCATGCTACTCAACTTTAGTCACCGGTAAGTTCTTGTCATAGTAAGTACATGTGTATCATAGAGAACCACCGACGGGGTACTGACATGGATATACCCCACGGGTACATGACATTGGTATACCTGGTCCAGCCCAAGGAAGACCCACGTCAGGACATGAAGCACATGAAGACTTCGGGTGGCCCAAGCCCATGATGTTTTCGACTCCTTGGAGGACAAGTCTAGATTAGATAGGATTTCAAAGGGTACCAACCCTAATTTGTAACCGACTCGACCTAACCCGGGACTTGATTATCTATATAAAGGCTAGGAGGGTACAGCGAGAAGGATCTCTCAACTCACCGCATACACGCCTCCACACCAGATTTCATCTGCGCACCCCTTTAACCTTCGGTTCTGCCGTAATCAAGAATAGACAAGCAGGAGTAGGGTTTTCCCTATGGGGGCCTAAACCTGGGTAAACCTCGTGTCCCCGTATTGCTTGCCTGTTAACCGTTCCACGACTTCCAGCATCCCCATCTTCTCCAAATCCAAAGTCCATAACAATGTGCATTGACGAGATCGAACCTCGCCATTTGGCGCTGTTTGTGGGAAATGGGGACGCTGATCATGCGGTCGTGATGGTTCCATCCGGAGCGATCTACAATTCATCGGCAACGGAGAGTCATCTCCTCTTCGATGCCTTTGACTTCACCGCCCACTCGCCGGCCACCCTGAAGGATTTTGAGTCCGTCGGTGACGGGCTCGAGATGCTGTTCGGGAGCTTCTGCTTCCAGGTGGGGCAGACCGGCACCCTCCGCCTCCCAGAACGGGTGCCATCACCATCCATCAGGCCTGCTTCGTGGGTCCCACCCATCGGCGTGTTACACGCGTCGATGCTGACTGACGACTCGGATGACAGCAGCAGCCGCAACTCTGATCTTTGCGGTCCCCCTATGGATGAAGGAACCTACAGTTCTGGATCCGAAAGCTGCGACAGCAGCAACCCAATCCACGAGTGCTACCTATGCGTCATCGTCATCAACAGCAAATCGGACCCACCACCAGGTTCGAGCATGCAGCAAACACCTAATCCCCTTCCCAACCCACAAACTGGGAATAGAGTAAACGGGGGAGATCCGCCTAATAGAGCCAACGAAGGTAACATACGCCTATAACCATATCAACCTCAACGAGGAAGGATGGCACCAAGCACACGAGGCCATGGAAGGCAACAGAATCCTGCCTGTGAATGCCTCCCGAGATCTGCTGATGGCCTACCACCTCCTCCTGATCGACGAGCACAACCGACAGGTGAAGTTGCAGGAGGAGCTCGACAAGCGTAAGAAATCAGTTGCGGAATCCAGCGCGCGGCGAGCTGCGCTCTCCGCCGCTGACGGCTCCACTTCACATGGCAACAACGCCAACAAGTAACGCTCTCGCATGGAACGCATGGACCCTGCCGTGCGACGCGAGGTTACCAGGGCCCTCAACACGTCCTTCATGACGATGGACTCAAACGACAACGTCATGCCGAAAACGCCGCAAGCTGTGATCATGGCGGGCACTACCTATCTTGCGTCCCATCCGCCTTCGGTGGGCGACCCAAAGGGCGCCATGCACAAGTCCGCACTAGCAGGCCTCGGACTCGTCGGAGCTGCGCTCCACGACGAAACTCCTGCGGAGCCGAAGAAAAAAGCCACGGTCAAGTTCACTCGAAGCCCTACACCCTCATCCAAGGCCCCGGCGTCACAGCAGCAACTACGACGCTCGCAACAAGCTCATCCAACGCAAGATCGACAAAGCACGCACTAAACGCGCGTGCTCAACTGAGTCTGAAGAGGAGGACGACAGGGAGTTGTGCGGAGCCAAATGCTTCAGCAGATCCGTTCGGCGAATGCGGATGCCGAAAAATTTCAAGCTCCCTTTGGACAATCTGAAGTTCGATGGCACACAGGAGCCCAAGGCTTGGCTCGATGATCACATGTCATCGGTCAATCTCCACGGCGGAAACAAGAATACCGCCCTCCAATGCCTTCAGCTGCAGCTGACAGGCACAGCCAGGGTCTGGCTTAGCAGCCTATCCTCCAGCTCCATCCGAAGCTGGGAAGAGCTAGCATACAGCTTCATCCGCAACTTCAAGGGCACCAGAAAGAGGCCAGCCTCAATCGAGGAGCCGCGGGCCTGCACCCAACAGGCCAATGAGTCCATCCACTCGTACATACTCCGCTGGTCCCACATCATGAACTCCGCCACGTACATCTCTGAAGAAAGGGCAATCGACGCCTTCAAGGACGGTGCTAGGTGCCCAGATTTCAAGGAGGTGCTCGGGCGCGTCAAGCCTAAGACGCTCGACCACCTCATGTACATTGCCAACCGATGGGCGGATGGCGAGGATTCCGTCAACCGAGCGCACTCGGATGATGAAGACGACTACAGCCGCAGGCACGAACGCCGCAGCAAGAGAAGATCGCGCATCTGCATTGACCGCGACGGAGTCAACATGGTCGCGGCTGGATACGCCGATCGATGCGATGACGGCAACCGCAACAGCGGATACCACGACACCAACTACCACGACGGTGGATGACCCACGCAAGTATGGCAATGTCGCAACTGCGATGACGAGCCTTCGGCATACGACAAGCTGTCTGGTCCCTGCACCATCCACTCCTACATCGACAAGCAAGATGGTAAGAAGAAGGCCAACCACATGCTCAAGGACTGTCGAGAATTCTAGAAACTCAGCGAGGGACTCACCCAAATGCGGCGCCAGACCGTGAACCCTAGATTCGGGCCCACACCCACACCAGGGACCATCGCCCACAGAGGTCCTGCACCACCCGTCGGACCATCGCAGCCGCAGGTCGCACCAGCGCCAAATAACGGTGCAAGAGGGTATCCGCAATCAAAAGGGGCCCTGATGATCCAGAAGGGGCGCCCAACCGAAAGGGTGCAGAAGAAGATTCACCCGCCAACTCAGCCTGGCCGTGACCTCTCCACCAGCCATACCTGAGTACCTTAGCGGCTCGGAGTCCTGCATCACGTTCGATCTTTCGGATCACCCACGCCAGGTACCTCGCCCAGGTCATGCTGCCCTGGTGCTCGAGGCACAGATCGGCGAGATGAGCCGCGTCTTCATGGACGGTGGTAGCGTCATCAACCTGATGTTCGCCAGCACACTCGCAGCAATGCGGATCCCGCTGTGCAGCCTGGAGCAGTCAGATACGACGTTCCACGGCATAGTCCCAGGGAAGGGCATATACCCCCGGGCAAAATATGGCTCGATGTCATCTTTGGCCAGCCCGAAAACTTCAGGCGCGAGCGGCTAGAGTTCGAAGTGGTGGAGTATCCATCACAGTACCACGCCATCCTCGGGCGTGTAGCATTCACAAGATTTTTGGCAGTACCGCACTATGCGTACCTCCTACTGAAGATGCCAGGACCTAGGGGCGTCATCACCATCCAAGGAAGCTTCACCAGGTCCGATCATTGCGACAGAGACTTCAACAGAATCTCCCAGTCGTTCGTCATGCAGAAGGAGATCACGAGGCTCAGAGAGGTGACGGACAATGGGGCACCCCTAGTCACCAGGCAAAACACACCCGATATGTCATTCGACTCCACAGTCAATATGAAGAAGGTGCAGGTCCACCCAACGGACACCTCCAAGACGGCGTTGATCGCCAACGACCTTAGTGCCTCATAGGAAAGCATGCTCATCGAATTCCTCCATGAGCGCTGGGAAATTTTCGCCTGGAGTCCTGCGGACATGCCAGGAGTTCCCGGGGAATTCGCCGAGCATGCACTCAATGTGTTTCCGGATGCTAAGCCAGTCAAGCAGTCGATCCGACGACTATACGAACCAAGAGCCGAAGCCGTTGGAATTAAAGTCAACAGACTGCTCGATGATAGCTTCATCAGAGAAATCAAGGAGAGCGAGTGGCTAGCCAACACCGTGCTGGTCCCCAAAAAGGACACGGACATCCTGCGTATGTGTGTCGACTTCACATCACTCAACAAGCACTATCCGAAGGACCACTTCCCTCTACCATAGATTGATCAAATCATCGATTCAACTACAGGATGTGAGAAGCTCTCCTTCCTTGATGCCTACTTAGGCTACAACCAGATTCGGCTGAAGGTCAAAGATTAGGAGAAAACGGCGTTCATCACACTGTTCGGAGTGTTCTGCTACAACACCATGCCCTTCGGGCTGAAGAACGCAAGTGCCATATACCAGAGGTGCATGCAGGCATGCCTGAAAAACTAGATCGGTCGCAACATCCAAGTCTATATCGACGACATAGTAATCAAGACCAGGGAGGCCAAGACGCTGATCGGCGATCTCCGCGAGACGTTCGATAACCTTGATCGCTACAAGATCAAACTAAACCCAGACAAGTGTGCCTTCGGCGTCTCGTCTGGTCAGTTACTCGGCTACTTCATATCCCAACGGGGGATCGAGGCGAATCCGAAGAAAATCAGGGCCATACTAACCATGGAGAAGCCAAAGAACCTCAAAGGAGTCCAACAGCTAGCTCGGTGGATCGCGGTGTTGAGCAGATTCATTAGCCGGATGGGCAAAAAGGCCCTATCCTTTTATCAGTTGTTGCGCAAGACGCACAAGTTCGAGTGGACACCCGAAGTGGATGATGCGTTCGAAGACCTCAAGCGGCTTCTCTCCACATCACTTGTCTCGGTCACACCGAAGGAATGGGAGCCTTTGCTGCTATACATCGCAACCACACATCAGGTGGTCAGCACCGTACTCGTGGTCAAACGACCCGAAGATGGCAAGACCCACGAAGTCCAACACCCAATCTACTACCTCAGCGAGGTACTGACCGCGACAAATCAGAGGTACCCTCACTACCAGAAGCTCGCCTATGGCGTATTCATGACGGCTCATCGGCTGAGCCACTACTTCCAGGAGCATCAGATCATGGTCGTCAACGACGCCCCGCTATCGGCTGAGCCACTACTTCCAGGAGCATCAGATCCTGAACAACCCCGAAGCCATGGGGCGCGTATCCTTATGGGGCATCGAACTGTCCCCTCTAGACATAATCTATGAGCAACGCACCGCCATCAAGTCTCAGGTCCTACCTGACTTCCTCGTCCACTGGATGGAACTCTAGCTGTCGGATACTCCGGGCATGTCGCAGTCCTGGACGATGCACTTCGACGGCTCCAGGTGCGAGGCAGGAGCCGGGGCTGGCGTCATACTGACAACCCCTCAAGGCAACAAGATGTAGTACGTCCTTCAGATGAAATTTCGCGCCTCTAACAATGAGGCCGAATACGAGGCCCTCATCCATGGCATGAGGATGGCCAAGGTGTGCGGCGCAACACTCCTAGTCATCTACGACGACTCGAACCTCGTCGTGCAACAGATGATGAATGAGTGCGACGCCCATAGCACCAACATAATCGCGTACCGTGCACTCTACAACTCACTTGAAGGGGACTTTGACGGCTGCGAGCTCCGGCACGTCGGTAGGGAAAGCAACAAAGAGGCCGAAATGCTCACCAACATTGGCTCCACCTGCGCACGGGTGCCACCAGGTGTGTTCCTCGAACAAATCTGCGTACCCTCTATCAAGAGGAAATTCCCAAGAGGCTCAGCCAAAGAAGTAGAGCACTCGGGGGCTACGCTAGCCGAAGGTCAGGAAGGACCCAAAAATCTGGACACAGAGGCCGAGCTGGTCAGCCTGATGCAGGTCATGGCGGTTGAAGAGACGTGGACGCAGCCGTACCTTCGGTACCTCATAAACAACCAACTTCCCGATGACCCGACAGATGCCCGGCGCATATCTCGCCAGTCAAAAGCCTTCACCATTATCAATGGCGAGCTGTACAAGCGCAGCATTTCGGGTGTGCTCCAACAATGCGTCACCACCGGTGATAGAAAAAGCATCCTCCAAGACATTCATGACGGTATCT
This sequence comes from Avena sativa, assembly GCA_916181665.1. Lineage (NCBI taxonomy): Eukaryota > Viridiplantae > Streptophyta > Magnoliopsida > Poales > Poaceae > Avena > Avena sativa. The sequence goes on from OV702296.1 coordinate 230,920,358, forward strand.
GTGGCCATCACGCAGGCAACCGCGCCCTTGTCGCCAAAGATCTACAATATGGGTTCTACTGGCCAACCACAATGAACAATGCCAAGGACATCGTATAGAGGTGCAACGCTTGTCAAAGGTACGCGGACAAGCCACACATGCCAGGATCTGAGCTACGACCTATACCGCTGGCTTGGTCCTTTGCCTAGTGGGGCCTTGACATGATTGTCAAACTGCCAAAGTCCTCGCCAGGAGGTCACGTCTTCCTCCTAGTCACTGTCGAAAAATTCACCAAGTGGATCGAGGCCATGCCCGTCACCAACCAAAGAGGCAAAATTGCCATCAATTTTTTCGAGTCCATTGTCCACAGGTTCGGCGTGCCTAGTAGCATCATAACGGACAACTGCTCGAACTTCATCTTGAAGGAATTTCGAGACTTTTGCGGGAACCTCGGCATCAACATATCATACGCCTCCGTGGCGCACCCGCAAACCAACGGACAAGTCAAAAAGTCCAATGGCCTCATAGGCAATGGCAACAAGAAGCGCCTACTTTGCCCACTCGAAAGGCTTGCGGGAGCCTGGGCAGACGAGCTACCCTCCGTCCTCTGGAGCCTGCGTACAACGCCAAACAGCTCAACTAGCTACACTCCATTCTTCATGGTGCATAGAGCCGAGGCGGTGCTACCTGCCGAGGTACGCCATAAGGCCCCATGGGTCGTTGCCTACAGCGAAGCCGAATCATCGGAAGCACTCGCAGACGCCGTCGACACACTCGACGAGGCACACGACATCGCCGCGGCTCGCTCAACAGTCTATCAGCAGAGCCTCCGCAACTATCATAGCCGTCGGCTTCGCCCAAGGTCCTTCGTCGAAGGAAACCTCGTCCTATGACTCAAGCAAGAAGGACACAAGAAGCTCGAGTCACCCTGGGAAGGACCCTACATCATCACCGAAGTCATCCCAGGTGGCGCCTACCGCCTCATGGATGCCGCATTAGGAGTCGAATACTCCAACCCCTGGAACATCGCACGAATGCGACGCTTCTACCCCTAGTTACCCTTTACTTTCAATAAGGCTATTCAGCCAAGGCTACTCAGCCAAAAAATGTACCTTCTCATTTGCTATGAATAAAAGCTAAGTTCCTTGGCTCAAATATATTTTTCTCCTTACATTATTTCTCGCTAAATACGCCCGGGGGCTACGCCTCACCTCATGACTTCGTCGACTAAAAACAATGCATACAACCTGAGTAGATGACCATGTCAGGCTAACGAAAAGGACATGCACATTACAAAGCACCACGTGCCAATACATATAAATTTTACAAAGGGCATTACAAGCCCACTCGAATAAATACAAATTTTACATCATCTTGTTTTCTTTACAAGACCTAATTGTTCTGGAGCATAACATTAGCCCACTACTCAAACAAATCTACAATTTCTTCGGCGTACCGCGCCATAGCTGCGTAATGAGGGAGCATGTCCCATAAACTGCCATCTGGCCGAAGAGGCGGTCCAGTCGCTACCTCTGCAAGATTAACATCACGATGATGCAATCGAACAAGAGACAAGACAGCCTTGACCCCTGCAATCAGCTGATGACGCACCAACTCCTTGACATGGACTACGTTCCGAAATTTACCAAGAAGACCTAAAAACGTAGAAGGCACATCGTCGAAAGGGAACATGACAGACCAAATGGCCGCAAGTGATGACCTCGCCTGCCTCAGCACCCGAAGAACCTGGTGTACACGATCTTGCACCGTCGCAAGGGCGATGGCTCAATCACGGTCCATCCAGAAGAAGCCACCAGCTTCTAGCTCTTGTTGCGTCAGGTAGTTCATCCGAATTGCGACGCACTCCTTCTCTTCCCTCGGAATGGTATTCACATCTACACAAAGCACAGAATGAGCCAGCATACAAATAAGGCGCACCCAAAAGAACATTGGTCCACAAAGACTCACATTGAAGTTGCTCACCCATCTGCCGCAATTCCCCAAGCAAGAACTCCTCCCTGGCAGTAGCTTGCTTAACACTTTGACTTCCACACATCCGCGTGGCCTCTGATGCTGAGGATATCCTTTTCTAGGATGCAGATGCGATCACGCAGAAAGGTCAATTGTGACACTTCATCCAAAGATGGTCGAGGATCAGGCGCAGTCGGAGTAACCTCTGGAGCCTCACCGGAAGGACCCTAGAGGTAAATAAGCAAGTATGAACATCACAAGTACTTTTGGTAGCAACTCAAAGATAGACTTATATACATAAATAAAGCCATCTCGTGGCAAAGTGGGACTTGTCCATCCGCAAGATTTTACAAAAACCAGCAAAAGAAAAAAGCTACACTATCTACCGTACAAAGGCCTAAGCACCAGCATCCGGAGCAGCCTCGGAGCCATACTGCCTGCTCTTGGCCTCCTGCTGCTGCTTCGCCGCATAGCCGGCAAGGATGTCTATGAGCTTAGGCCTGTAATGCTTACAGTGATAAGCAAAGAGGGCGAAAGCTACCTCAGAGCCATCCACCATCGTCGGCATCTTGGACGTGACTTGAGGCAGGTCCAGCTCAGCTCTGGACGCCATCACCATGGCTAGCCCCATGGATGCACCGATGCCCTTCTGCTTGGGTTTATACTCCGCTGGAGCTTCCTTTGACAGAGCATCCACAAGGGAGTCGACGTCGTCAAGGACAACACCCTTGGGGACGACCTCCTTGTAGAATCGCGTGAGCACCTTCTTGGCCTTATCCAGGGAGCCAATGGCCGCAGAGCAGTGATCCTCGATCGCAACAGCATTTGCCAAGACATCTCCGTGGTCCAGCGCACCACGATCAAAAGTGATGCCAGAAGCATCTAACAAGAAGAATAAAAGAACACTCAAATGAGAAGGGATAAAACACACTCAAAAATTAGAAGACCCAAAGGATACAAGAGAAAATTACCATAAATAGCCTTGGTAGTAGCCATGAGCTTGTCGGCCATTGCCTTCTCCCGCGTGGCTGCAACGGCCGCAAGCTGCTTCTCGCGATCTTCAGCCTCCTTCTGCAAGCGCTCCTTGGCTTACGCAGCATCCGCTGCCCTCTTCTCTGCCTGGCCAAGGCTCTTTTCGAGAGCGTTCAGCCTTCGGAGTGCAGTATTGTTATCATCTGCAGCATGAAAAAATAACGAGTGAACACAAGCAACACACTTAGCGGATTTGAACAACAACTAAGAAGACAACTATGTACCTTAGAGATGCTTCAACTCACCCTCCAGCGCCAGATGTTGCTAGATGAGAAGGTTGGCACTGTGCACAAAAGGCTATAGAAGAAATAAAAACAAAGCCGATGAATAAAGGGCTCGGGGGCTCCCCCCGCAAAGCGAAAGACCAACATGTCAGACAAAAAGGACTCGGGGGCTCCCCCCACATAGTAAAAAAGACAACACTTACGTGGTCAGGTGTGGACTCTGAAGGTTTGCATGCTGCCTTCCGAGTTACGACTGCCCGAGCTTCTCGCCTATCGGAATTCGGGTCATCGTCCTCGTGTAGGGGTTCGTAGCATGGAAAACAAAAAAATTCTACTGTATGCACACAAACAAGCCAAGATCTATCTACTAGATTGTAGCAACGAGTCGATTAGGGTACTCACCCTCAAAGATTCCAAAGCGGTTAACGAGAGCAGATTCTCGTGGGTGATGTAGTCGTACACTTGCCGATCTCAAGATCGCATAGACGATCCTTCCGGCGCTGCATTCCGACAGCGCTTCCGCAATCGGTCACACGTTCGGTACTCGATGCAGACCTTCCTCTCCCTTGTTCCAGTAGTCAGCGGAGATTGTAGTTCTCCCCTCGCGATTCCGACAACATGACAACATGGTGTCAAAAGTAGAGGGAAAATCCTGCAGGGCTTCGCTTAAGCCGGAGCAGGTTATGGTGGATCTAGGGTTTCCGGGGATCTAGGGTTTAGAGGGCCAGAGAGGAGGAGGTGGAGTCGGCAGCGGCTAGGGCAACGACAACGATCCGGCAGCGGCGACGCTGGGGTGGCGGTGGCGCGGCTTGGTGGGGAGGGGCTGGTTGTGTGTCTCCTTGGGGCACCCACTCCCCTCTATTTATGAGAGGGAGGGCAGCTTGGGAGAGGGGAGTTTGAATCCTTCCCCAACTCCCTCTCCTAGTTGGCTTGTGGTGGAGGGAAAGAAGGATTCTTTCCTTCCTCCACTAGGATACATTGTCCCAGTTTGACTTTTCAAACTTGCCTTTTGACTTTCAATTTGGAGCTTAATTTCTTTCTTGAAAATGCCCAGCCAAGTGACATAGGACATGATTCAATCATTCCACTTATTCATGACACATTCATGTACCCTTCCTCTTCCGGTCCGGTGAACCTTCTAGAACCTCTCCGATGAAAACATCAGAATCATTCCCGAACTCCGGAATTGGACTTTCCTTATATGAATCTTATTCTCCGGACCATTCCGGATCTCCTCGTGATATCCCGGATCCCATCCGAGACTCCAAACAACATTCGGTCTCCCTACTTACATTCCATATCTACTAAAGAACATCGAATCCTTAAGTGTGTCTCCCTATGGTTCGTGAATTATGCAGACATGACCGAGACTCTTCTCCGATCAATAACCAATAGAGGAATCTGGAATTCATATGGCTCCCACATATTTCTACGATTACTTTGTGATCAAATGAACCACTTACATACGATACCAATTTCCCTTTGTCTCGCGATAGTTTACTTATCCGAGGTCTGATCGTCGGTATCTCTGCATACCTAGTTCAACCTTGTTGCTGATAAGTACTCTTTTCTCATTCCCGTGATATGTGATCCCTTGTGAGCCAGTCACATGCTTGCAAGCCAATTGGATGACATTCCACCGAGAGAGCCTAGAGTATATCTATCCGTCATATGGATGGACATTTCCCACTCTTGATCCATGTGCCTCAACACATACTTTCCAAACACTCAATGCCACCTTTATAGCCACCCAGTTACGGTGTGGTGTTTGATGTCATCAAAGCATCCTTCCAGTGATGGTGATTAGCATGATCTCATGGTCGAAGGAATTAGGTTACTATGTATTAGAAAGCTTATAGCAAACGAACTATTCAAATGACTTGATCTTTATTCTACGCTTATCTATAGGAGCATGTCCATCACACCATTCTCCTAATGATATGATCTTGTTGTTAATAACATCTCAATGTTCATGATCATGAAACCATGATCATATATTAACCAACAAGCTAGTTTAACAAGAGGCTTCACTAGGGACTCTTACATGTTTACAAATCACACATGTATTAATGTTTCCTATTAATACAATTATAGCATGGTATGTAAAAATTTACCATAAGCATGAAGATATGATAATAACCACTTTATTATTGCCTCTTGGGCATATCTCCAACAGTCTCCCACTTGCACTAGAGTCAATAATCTAGTTTCAAATGTGTATTCAACACCTATGGCTTTCCGGTGTTGTATGTACATGATTGTTAGTGGTCAACCGATCTTCAGATCCGACACTTCCAGGTCCGTGTGTAATTGCATGTCTTTGCGTCTCTACGCATCACTCATTCTCTAATGAGATGGCTTTGTATAAATTTGGTCCTTTGGTGAGACCTTTAGTTCCTTGGGGTTAAAACATGTTGACAATATTGTCATACAATATATCTTCATATTACTATCCCACTTTGAACTACACCTAGTTTTATAACAAACTACTTGACACAAATGCCCTCTTATGTTGCTATAATAGCAGTCATATACTTAGCCTTTTGTTGTAGTATCTGTCACAATGTCTTAACTTTGGAACTCATCCAAATCCATTATGGAACTTACTTTCCATTATATTTTGTCACCCTTAGTTTAGATTGAGATAATCTTTAATTTGTACTTTGTGACAAAAACTAGTATCAATGTAGTACTTTTACAATGAACTAACCATCTATTTGTCACCTCTTACAAAAATAATATATTCTTTAGTTCTTCAAAAAGATCATAAGAATATCCTTACTATCGTCCAATGATCATCTTATGAATCACTCTGGTATATGATCATAACATTTAGAGCATAGGACATATCTGGATTTGTACATATCACGGTATAATTGAAAAATACTCTTTGTGATTTTATTCATCAAGTATCAATCAATACTTGAATCTCTGTTTCACTTACCAAGTGTCGATACACTTGAATTTTGATTTAATCCTTTATGTGTGGCAAGAACCTTTCTTGTCATTACCATATTAAACTCATTCAATATCTCATCTATGTACATTTGGCACAACCATATTAGCGTCTCAATCTATCTATATAGATATCGATGCCAAATATTTGGGTTTTGCCTAAGTCTTTTCATCGAGATGAATTTTTTAGTATGTGTTAATAAAATATACATAATTTCCAATCAACAATATGTCTTCCATATAATGTATTAGAAATATGTCTTAGCGCTCCCACTTAATTTCTTGCAAATGCAAGCATCTTCATCGTCTCTGATGAATTTAAACTCTTTTAACATTTTCATCATGGTGAAGATTCCAACTCCGTGATGCTCACTTCAACCATTGTAGTTTGCATATGCTTTTAGCATCCTTTGAATTAACAAAACCCTATGGATCGTGTTATGCACACATCCTAGGTAACAATTCTATTAGAAGAACTTGTTTTGTTTATTCAACTACCACATAACAAAATTATATGTAGTGTTTGTTACATTAATCCATCTAGACTAAATATTGCTATGAACGACCAAATCTTGTCATAGTCAACCTTTGAACATTGTTGTGAACTCTTTCCCAACATGTAGACTAGTTCATAGATGTGAAACATCCATGTCTATTTCTTCATAGATCCAAACACGACTGTAAGGTCTTACACCTTTCCAGAGGGTCTTTCAAGTTCAAAGCTTGATTTCTCGTGTATGGAACTATCACGGATTCTATGGCTTAAAGCTATCTGACGGAGTCAGGCCCATCATCGCTTCTTTGCATATAGTCGGTTCATCATTGTCAAACAACAACGATTTCCTTTCAAATCCTAGTATTTGATTGTTTACCCGACCTACTAGGTTCAATAGGAACTTAGACCTCCATGTCCACAAACTTTGAGGCACGTGAGCCATGAGCATTGTTGCTGCCTCCGAAACGCTTTTTGGTGCTACGCAACTTAGCACATATAGCTAAGGTTATTTTAACCTTATCAAAGTTCTATTGTCCTCCCACTTAACTTTTAACGAAAAATTTCTTCTCAAGAAACTTGACGTTCTAAACGACAAACATTTTTTGTCTTCGGTGTTATGGAGGAATACTCAACGGTTATTCGAAATAACATACAAAGACATGTCCATCCGACTTTGGTTGTAAACATCTCTCTTATGCATAGCATACCAATGTTTAAGAAAGGACAACTTGGGTTTTATCCCAACCATAACTTTATATGGTGTCATTTCAACGGATCATGATGGAGCTCCTTTTAGTGGAAAAGTGGTAGTCTCTAAAGCTTTTAATCTTTAAAATATAATGACAGTTTTATGAATTACACCTTTGATTTTACCATGTCAAACAAGGTTTCATTGCATATCTCGATTATTCCATACTCATATGGTGTTTCGGGAAATGCAAATCCATGAAACGATTCCTTAAATCTTAGGTGTTATGCTAAACTTGTAACTCAAATATCTTCCTTTATGATCTTATCATAAACTATTTATATTCTTGTTACAATGATTTTCCACTTCATCTTGAAAGTCTTCGAACATTTTCAAATGTTTCACACTTCAACCTTATTAAGTAAATATTCATATATTCACTCAAATTTTCGGGGAAAGCATATGAAGTTGAAATCCATCGCTCTTGACTACACATAATGGACTTCATACAACAATATGTACAAGTTCCAATAAGATAGTCATCCGTTCCCTTTGGCCTATGAACGGAATTTTAATTATCTCTAGGAAAGTTTCACAAGTGTCATTTGATCAAAATCAAAATACTCCAAAATTCCATCCACATGGAGTTTCTTCATGTTTTCTTTCCAATATAATTTAAACGGCGATGTCACTTCCTAAGTGCTCTTTCTTATCAATTGTCTTTCGACATTTTTAGCAATAGTTTTATGGATGTGATTTATCCAACGAGATTTGTAAATCATCCATCTTTTATGGATTACAGCAATTATTTGAACAACACTTTTGTTCTCATAATACCTGATAAAACAAATCTTGAAGGCAAGCTTTGATGTTAACAAGCAACACAAACAACCCTTTATTTGTTCTCGATGAACATCATCGCATATTATTTTGCTAGTTACTTAGGCCATTATAGTTCATGAATTGTGCTGTTTTGTATGACGATTCACACCAAAAAATTCAGTATCCAATACTCAAGAACTACATTGTTTAACAAGCAAAGAATATAGCCATAACATGTATATCCTCTATATACCTAATCTGAACAATTCTAGTCTTTTCTTTTCTGCCATATATTTATGAGATTCTATTTCAGTATTTCCTTTTCTGTTTGAAAGAATCTATTAACATCAATAGTGGAGCCATACACATGACACATAGTCCAAATCGTGTATAGTTAAATACCAATGTCTTTGGACTTGCACTTTGAAGTAGATCGCCATCATCAAATGTTTGGTGTTCTTTCAAATTCCATTCTTTAGTAATCTTTTAGTTTAGTAAACATTTTACCTACATCAAATATTCATCCTTATCATGGAACTATTCATGATCAAGCTACTTTAGCTTATAACGGTGAATTGTGAGTATAATGTTGCTCTCCAAAAACCTTTTGGAGGATTAGGACGAATAGCGTCTCCAACCTTTTGAAAATTCCCATTAAATATGAGAACATGACTTTTGCCATATTATACTCTATCATGTTGCAACCAAAACTTTGTTTCAGATATCACAATATCTTTCACACATGATGGTTTCTGAAACAATACTTTCAGCTCCCCGATAACGTTGATATTAAAACAATCTTTTGAATATCAAGAATCATGGAGACAAACATGATACTTATATACTAACACTAGAATTGTTACTCTTGATTTAATACTAATTATTAAACTTCATGAAGTAACCCGAACTTACTGAAAGTTTGTAATAGGACTTTTAACTTTAGATTAACACTTCAAAACAATACGATACCAGTTCGTAAAGTAACTAACCAGAATTCTATAGTTCTATTATCTCAATTATAACCAAGCGCAAGGTGGTAAACGGATGCCAATGACTACAACAACTATGCAAATTCACTTTGATTTAATTTATGATAAATAGTGTTCAACTTTTAATCGTATTACTGTTGAACTCCCACTCAAAACAATATCCCTCACATTGTTTTTAGTGATTACATGAACCAAATCCACTATACCAAGTCCGATCATCACATGACATGATGTAGTTTCAAAGGCGAACAATTATCATGTTCATCATATGATCTATATGACTCATGCTTTACCTTTCGGTGATCCGTGTTTCGAGACCATGTCTGTACATGCTAGGCTTGTCAAGATTAAATCTTAGCTTTTGCATGAGCAAATATGGCTTGATCCCGTTGTATACACTCACAGAATCTAACACACCTGATCATCACGTGGTGCTTCGAAACTACGAGCTTTGGCAACGGTGCCTACTAAGGACAAACACTTTATAACTTGATATTTTGTGAGAGGGATCATTTTATAATGCTAACGTCGTGATCTAAGCAATACAAGATGCATAAAAGGATTAACATCACATGCAATTCATAATATGTGATATGATATGGCCTTTCTTCTTGTGCTTCCGATCTCCATCTTCAAGCACGAACATGATCTCCATCATCACCGGCGCGGTGTCAAGGTCAATGGCACCGCTCCATGGTTGTCGTCCACCAACATTACCTATTACAACTACTTTGAATAATAGACACGCTGGTCTTAACAAAATTAAAAAACAACCATAAGTCTCCTGCCTGTTGCCGACTTACAATAAGGAACATTTCATACATCATATATAATCACAATCATGGCCATATCGCATCACATCACACCCCTGCAAAACAAAGTTAGACGCCTCTAATTTTCTTTGCATGTTTTACGTGGTTTGGGGATTTCAATAAGTGTCGCTCTAACTTACGAACAAGAACCAAAACGTTGATACTAGTATTGTCAATCACCCGTTGTAAATTAAATCTTCACTACGCTGGGACAAACAGGCACCCACAAAGCCACTTATGCAATTAAAGTTGCATGTCAAGCGTGGAGCAAGTCTCATGAATTATGTCATGTATGGTTAGCCCGGGACGCTTCATCACACCATCCCGCAAGATGCAAAGTACACAAGAAGCAATCAACAACAAAAGCATCAACGCCCATAATGACCATTGTGTTCTACTCGTGCAACAGATTTACATATAGACACGGCTCTGATACCACTATAGGGGTTCGTAGCATGGAAAACAAAAAATTTCTACCGCATGCACACAAACAAGCCAAGATCTATCTACTAGATTGTAGCAATGAGTCGATTAGAGTACTCACCCTCGAAGATTCCAAAGCGGTTAACGAGAGCAGATTCTCGTGGGTGATGTAGTCGTACACTTGTCGATCTCAAGATCGCGTAGACGATCCTTCTGGCGCTGCGTTCCGACAGCGCTTCCGTAGTCGGTCACACGTTCGGTACTCGATGAAGACCTTCCTCTCCCTTATTCCAGCAGGCAGCGGAGATTGTAGTTCTCCCCTCGCAATTCCGGCAGCATGACAGCGTGGTGTCGAAAGTAGAGGGAAAATCCTGCAGGGCTTCGCTTAAGCCAGAGCAGGTTATGGTGGATCTAGGGCTTATGGTGATCTAGGGTTTAGAGGGCCAGAGAGGAGGAGGTGGAGTCAGCAGCGGCTAGGGCGACGATGACGATCTGGCGGCGGCGACGCTGGGGCGGCGACGACGCGGCTTGGTGGGGAGGGGCTGGTTGTGTGTATCCTTGGGGCACCCACTCCCCTTTATTTATGAGAGGGAGGGCAGCTTGGGAGAGGGGAGTTTGAATCCTTCCCCAACTCCCTCTCCTAGTTGGCTTGTGGTGGACGGAAAGAAGGATTCTTTCCTTCCTCCACTAGGATATATTGTCCCAGTTTGACTTTTCAAACTTGTCTTTTGACTTCCAATTTGGAGCTTAATTTCTTTCTTGAAAATGACCAACCAAGTGACCTAGGACATGATTCAATCATTCCACTTATTCATGACACATTCATGTACCCTTCCCCTTCCGGTCTGGTGAACCTTCTAGAACCTCTTCGATGAAAACATCAGAATCATTCCCGAACTCCGGAATTTGACTTTCCTTATATGAATCTTATTCTCCGGACCATTCCGGATCTCCTCATGATATCCCGGATCCCATCTGAGACTCCGAACAACATTCGGTTTCCGTACTTACATTTTATATCTACTAAACAACATCGAATCCTTAAGTGTGTCTCCCTACGGTTCGTGAATTATGCGGACATGACCGAGACTCTTCTCCGATCAATAACCAATAGAGGAATCTAGAAATTCATATGGCTCCCACATATTTCTACGATTACTTTGCGATCGAATGAACCACTTACATACGATACCAATTTCCCTTTGTCTCGTGATAGTTTACTTATCCGAGGTCTGATCGTCGGTATCTCTGCATACCTAGTTCAACCTCGTTAACGATAAGTACTCTTTTCTCGTTCCCATGATATGTGATCCCTTGTGAGCCAGTCACATGCTTGCAAGCCAATTGGATGACATTCCATCGAGAGGGTCCAGAGTATATCTATCCATCATATGGATGGACAAATCCCACTCTTGATCCATGCGCCTCAACACATACTTTCCGAACACTCAATGCCACCTTTATAGCCACGCAGTTATGGTGTGGTGTTTGATGTCATCAAAGCATCCTTCCGGTGATGGTGATTAGCATGATCTCATGGTCGAAGGAATTAGGTTATATCTGAAAGCTTATAGCAAACGAACTATTGAAATGACTTGATCTTATGCTACGCTTAACTATAGGACTATGTCCATCACATCATTCTCCTAATGATATGACCTTGTTGTTAATAACATCTCAATGTTCATGATCAGGAAACCATGATCATATATTAACCAACAAGCTAGTTTAACAAGAGGCTTCACTAGGGACTCTTACATGTTTACAAATCACACAAGTATTAATGTTTCCTATTAATATGATTATAGCATGGTATGTAAACATTTATCATAAACATGAAGATATGATAATAACCACTTTATTATTGCCTCTTGGGAATATCTCCAACACCTCGTAGTTGGCCACCACCTGGGGAATAGAAGCTGCCGGCTTCGATTCCTCCATAACTTCTTGGGTGTCCCCGTCAAGGGACTCCTCCGAAGGGTTCCTGCAAGCAATTATCAGATCAACAACACAGTAAAACTACGCAGACGAACATGGTAGAAAGCCTCAAGAAGAATGACTTATGACCCGATGTCTGACAAATTGAAGACATGAGCTGCCTTCTCCTTCTTCTTCTTGGCCAGCGGCTGCGGAGCCACCGCTCGAATGGGCATGGCAGGATAAGGTGCAGACGACGCACCTTCGTCCTCACCGTGCTTCTAAAGTAATGACGGAACCCTTGGAGTTGGTGGGGTTGACCCATCTGAAGATTCACTCCGGGAGCGCTTTCGGGTCTGCCCTTTGCTCGGCTCGGGAGCATCCGCGGTAGAAGATTGCACCGGAGGAAGCTCGTATTCAGAATCCACAACTTCATTATCTGGCGCAACTGGAAATTTCTCAGGTAGAGGAGGCATCATCCCAACTACCTTGAGGTCCTGCAAACAACAGACACAAGAAAACAGGATTAGTGACATAACAAGAGGCAAAGTACTCGAAGAAGCGCAACACGCAAGCTACAAGTTTCCACCTGCGGAACTGCATTTTTGGCACTGAATGGGGAGGTCAAGGATTCCCTCGGGATGTCCTTGTCGGCCTTGTACTTCAGCAGGGGCCGAAGCACTCTACCAAGGTCACCCGAAGACAACTTCTCAGGCGAAACTCTTGTCGGATTGCTGCAGCCAGCATATAGAAACATCGGGTGTGCCCTCGCTTGGAGCGGCTGCACTCGACGCTTGAGGAAGGTACAGATGATATAGACACTGTTGACCTCCTTGTCAACCACCAGCTGGAGTGCCTCCATGCGACGGTCGAGCTCCTCCACCTCCGTCGTCTCACCCTCCAAGACGTGGTTCTTCCACGACCTCTTCGGGATGATCATTTGGGTCGATTCGAAAGGGGCAAGACCATATTGCTGCCCGTCCAATTTGGTGTCGTGGATATAGAACCACTTCTTCCCCCAATATTTGACAGACCCGCACATGGAAAAGGAGAAGAATAGGATAGAAGAACGAATGGAGATGATGCAGCTGCCGGGCGGATAAACACCGCCGGTGCCGGACTGCCTCTTCATGGAATAGAGCTTTCGGAAGAGGCCAAAGTGTGGCTTGATACCGATATTGCACTCGCAAAGAGTGATGAAACAAGCAATGTGGAGAAGATAATTGGAAGACAGATGATGCAACTAAATCTTGTAGAAAAAGAGGAGTCCACGAAGGAATTCGTGGACAGGAAGAGAAAGACCCCGGACAATGAAGGCATAGAGTATCACCCGAAACCCTTCGGGTGGGTGCGGGATTACCTCATCGCGGGGGAGGATGGTGTCCTCCTTGTCCTTGGAGATCAACCCCGCATTGTGTAACTTGTGCAGATCCGCATCACGCATGTCCGTGCGCTTCCACCCGCCGTTAGTGGCGCGGGCTGTAGCGATGACCTTCTTGCCGCTGCCGGCGGCGCTCGAACCAGCTCCAGCAGTTGTCTTCTTCGGCTTGCCCATCTTGCAGCGGTGAGTGTCGTGATGCGAGTGCAAGAACGAGGAAGGAAAAGTACGAAGAATGTCCAGTGCACAACGGAGGGCAGAAAAGCTCGCGAGAATGGAGGCAATGGAGATGAGCAAATGACGAAGGGTAAAACGAAATCACTATTTCCCTGCTATATAAAAGGGCGGAGACGATGCACACGAGCCGTCGATTGAGAATCCCTAGCGTGCCACTTAAATCTCACCATACACATGTCATCACTACACCGAACCGTCACCAGCACGCCGTCCACTACGCACGAAAACCAAGGAGATGCCATAATTTTCGCCACGTTTACGCGTGACTAGTCAACGTCAAGTCAGGCGATGGGACCCACGATCGTCTCATCACATCATATCTACTGCCGCAGACGGTTGATATCACAAATCGTCAATACTGACGTCATCAAAGCAAAGCCATCAATGGCTCGAAGATTTTGACTAATCATTTATACTTACTCGAATCTATGATTCTAGAAACTACTCGGGGGCTACTCCTATCAGGAGAGCTGGCCGCGCACCTAAGAAATTACTAAGGTAACATCACTTCGACATTATCTTCGAGTGCTACGTCGAGTCCGCGACTCCACTACGGACTTGGGGGCTACTCCCATAGGGAGAGTTGGTTGAACATCTAAAAAATTGTGTCCTTCGGACTTACACTGAAAACGACTGAACTAAAGTCTTTGCTCGAGTCTATGATTCGAACAGACACTCGAGGGATACTCCCATAGGGAGCGTTGGTCGTGCACCCTATGAATTTTTCGATTGCGATCCTTCGGATCAAATACGACAAAATATTTTTGGCAACTTTTCCCAAACCAACGCTAAGTAAGAAGCAGTCCCCTTGGTCACCCAAAACACCCCGCGGTGATAAAACTTCGGATGTTGTGTCTGCGACGCAAAGATAAGCCCTACAAATATCATCTGATGGCCTGGTAACGCACCTGACTGCGCTCTTCCAGTAAACTTCCATGTCAACAGGAACGATGAAAATCCCGACGGACGCGTTGGGTACATCACTTGAAAATCACTGGGATTCGGCTCCTGTAAGACCACAACGTCCTGAGTCGAATCACAGCAGCAATTGTTCCGAATTCGAGTCCGGGGACTCGAGTTTCTTATAGGCAAAGGGGGAGACCGTGGGGGTGCCCGAGGCAGCCGCACCCCCAGGCACGGGCCAGGGCTGGCCGCGCGGCCAGGGGGTGTGGGCCTCTTGAGGCCCTCCTCCGTCTCGTCTTATGGTTCCGTGTTCTCCTCAATGAAATATTGACTTTGGCTTTTGTCCCGTCCAATTCCGAGAATATTGATTTTCTGGCGTTTTCGGAACCAAAAACGATAGAAAACAGGCACCTGGCACTGTGGCATCTTATAAATAGGTTAGTACCAGAAAACATATAAAAATACCTCAAAGTGTAGACAAACCAAAGCAATGTAGATACTAAACAAGCATGTAACATCAAAAATTATATATACGTTTACGACGTATCAACCGAGCTACAACGACTTTGACCCGCTCAACGGTTTTGAACCTAACTCCCTCGCCAACGACACCTCACCGGCCCATCGCCACCTCTCTCCTTTCAACGGAGGCGCGCCACAGAGAGCTAGCTTTGCCCATTTCGTCACGGGCAGCAGCCAGAGCGCCCCCAACCTGTTCGGCGTACGCAACAACCCGAGGGCCCACAACCTATTCGGCGCGCACCACGACGACTCCATCATGGCCGATATCATCAATAGTGGCTCCTCACATGCCTTCACACAAGAAGAAGCCATTGCATACGAGGGCGAGAAGGAATACAACAGCAATGATCCTTGGGGGGACGATGTGTACGCGTATGCAAAGGGCGAGGATGAGGTGGTGGAAGTGTCGGTGACCATTACAGCCGACCTAAAAGGGAAGAAGGTGCTGGAGGTGGAGGTGGAGAAAAAGAAGAAAGGTGGCGGTGGCCGCAAACCCAAGTGGATCTCGAGGGAGGATGAGTGCCTCGTGGAGTTTTGGAAGACCGTTAGCTTGGACCCCTTCACCGGCGCCAACTAGAACTCAGACTGCTACGGGAAGAGGGTGAAGGAAGCGAACGATGAGCGGCAGCTCTTGGATCCCTACTTCAAATCCTTATGCCATGACCACAACAACTCCAGCATGTATCACCGTTGGGCCATGATCCATCACGCCTGCAACAAGTGGCACATGGTCATCGAGGAGGTGCACTGTGTCCATGTCAGTGGAACCAACTATGACGATCAGGTAAGCCCTAGTGCTGCCTGCTCTCGCCCATTCAATATTTGTGTCCGATTGTTGGTATTGTTCGCAGATGGCTGCCATGATCGTCGAGTACCGCGAGGACAATGACGGCAATGAGTTCAAGTTCATCCACATCTTCGCAAGGATCGATGGGTGCGACAAGTGGGAGGAGACGAAGATTGCTCTCAACAAAGCGAAGTCCAACGCCTACGGCATGGGAGCAGTGTCATCGACGACCCTGAATGATCGACCTGTTGGACACAAGAAGGCCAAGGACATGAGGGACGCGACGCTGGCCAGCGAGAAACTACACTCATCCATCCTGGCCTGCATGGCTGACACCGCCGCGCATGCCTCTGTGAGGGAAGAGCAGGCCACCAGGTTGGAGATCAGCACGACAAGGTGGCATCGGTCATCGAGTGGCAGGACATCAAGCTTGGCCTCATCAAGGCCAACATGGTGGTAAAGAAGAGTAGGACTTGGTGATCTTGATGGTCAACACAAAGGACATGAACGATGAGGTGAAGGCGTGGTGTGTTGATCAGCATGCCTTGATCCTCTCAGAGAGCCAAGCGGCCCCAACCAGGCCAGCACCCCGACTGACGAGGTTCGATCTCGTCAATGCCCATTGTTATGGACTTGGGTTTTGGAGAATATGGGGATGATGGAGATCACGGAACGGTTAACAGACAAGCAACACAAGGACACAAAGTTTACCCAGGTTCATGCCCCCGGAGGGAAAACCCTACTCCTGCTTGTCTACTCTTGATTACGGCGGAACCGAGGATTACAGGGGTGCATAGATGCAATCTGCGTGAGGTGCGTATGAGATGAGTTGAGGCCCTCCTCGTCGTGCCCTCCTAGCCTTTATATAGATAGGAAGGTCTCGGACACAGGTCGAGTCGGTTACGGATTAGGGTTTTTACCCTTTGAAATTCTATCTACTCTAGTCTTGTTCTCCAAGGATCCGAAGGCATCATGGGCTTGGGCCACTCGAAATATCCACTGGCCGTGTATCTTGGCGTGGGCCTTTCCTTGGACTGGACCAGGTATACCAATGTTGTGTACCCATGGGGTATAACCATGTCAGTATCCCCCGAGTGTTCAGTCGAATCGTAGATTTGGCTGAGGACTCTTCAATCTTTCAGGTGCGGTTTGAACCTGTTTTTAAGAGGAAATGGTTTAGTTCGTAGGGATTGTTGATGCATGTGCCTGACTCTCCTGACGGATCAGGGCCAGTTAACTGTCATAGGACAAAACAACACGATATTCTTTAGACTCGAGTCCCTAGACTCAAATCCAGAACGCTGGTGTAACCCGACTCAAGCCGTTGAGGTCTTATAGGAGTCGAATCCCAGTGGTTTTCAAGTGATGTACCCAACACGTCCGTTGGGATTTTTTGCCGTGCCTGTTGACACGGGATTTTACTGGCGGAGCGCAGTCAGGTGCGTTACTAGGCCATCAGATGATATCTGTAGGGCTTATCTTTGCGTCACAGACGCAACATCTGAAATTTTATCACCGCGGAGGTGTTTCGGGTGGCCAAGGAGAATGCTTCTCACTTAGCGTTGGTTTGGGCAGAGTTGCCAGAAAGATTTTGTTGTATTTTGATCCGAAGGATCGTAGTCGAAGAATTCATAGGGTGCGCGGCTAGCGCTTCCTATGGGAGTAGCCCCCGAATGTCTGTTCGAGTCGTAGACTCGAGCAGAGAATTTAGTTCAGTTATTTTTAGCTTAGGACCGAAGGACACAATATTTTCGGATGCCAAACTAGTCCTTCCTATGGGAGTAGCCCTCGAGTCTGTAGTAGAGTCGCAGACTCGATATAGGACTCAAAGACAGTTCCGATGTGTAGTACCTTAATCATGTCTTAGGTGTGCGGCAAGCGCTCCTGGTAAGAGTATCCCCCGAGTAGTTGCTCGAATCGTAGATTCAGGTAAGTACTTGATTTGTCAGCCGAAGATTTCTAGCCGTTGCTAGATTGGTCTTTGCTAACGTCAGTGGTGACGATTGGTGATCTCAACCGTCTGCGGCGGCAGGGATGATGCAATGAGACGACTGTGGGTCCCACCGCCTGACTTGAAGTTGACTAGTCACGCGTAGGCGTGGCGGAAATTATGGCGCCTCCTCGGTTTCCGCACGTAGTGGACGACGTGCTAGCGACAGTTCGTTGCTATGATGACACATGTATTGTTGGATCTTGCGTATGCGCTAGGGCTTCTGGATCAACGGCTCGTGTTTGTCGTCTTCGTCTATTAATACCATGGATAAAACAGTGATTTTCATTTTACCCTTTACCATTTGCTTCTCGCCATTGCCTCCATTTTCACGAGCACTGCCTCTCTCCCCCTGCGCACTGGAAGTTCTCCGTTCATTTCCCTCTTCTTTTCTTCGCGCACACCGCCACTCTTAACATCGCACGATGGGAAAGTCGAAGAAGACCACTGCCGGAGTTGGCTCAAGTGCCGTCGGCAGCGGCAAGAAGACCGCCACGACCACCTGCACCACGGACGGCGGGTGGAGGTGCATAGAGGTGCGCGACGTGGATCTGCGCAAGCTACACAATTCTGGGTTGATCCCCCAGAACAAGGAGGACGTCAGGCTTCCTGGCAATGAGGTAATCCCCCGCCCACCCGTAGGGTTTCGGGTGATGTTCGTTGCCTTTGTCCTTCGCGGTCTTTCGCTTCCTGTCCATGATTTTCTTCATGGACTCCTTTTCTTCTAAGGGATTTAGATACATCATCTGTCTCCCAATTCTCTTCTCCATGTCGCCTGTTTCATAACCCTTTGCGAGTGCTGGCTCGGCATCGAGCCACGCTTTGGCCTCTTCCGGAAGCTCTATTCCGTGAAGAGGCAGTCCGACACCAGTGGAGTCTATCTGCTTGGCGGCTGTGTTATCTCCGTCCACCCTTTCGTCCAATTCTTCTCCTTTTTCTATCTGCGAGTCCGTCCAGCAATGGCGCCAAAAGTGGTTCTACATCCGTGATGCTAAACTGGACGGTCAGCAATATGGTCTTGCCACCTTCGAATCCGAGCAGAAGATTGTCCTGAAGAGATCGTGGAAGAACCACATATTGGAGGGTGAAGCCGCGGAGGTGGAGAGACTCTACCAGTGAGTGGAGGCCCTTCAGATGGTGTCAGGCAAAGAGGTCAACGGTGTCGATATCATTTGCACCTTCCTCAAGCGCCTTGTGCAACCTCTCCAGGCTAGGGCGCACCCAATGTTTCTCTACGCCGGCTCCAACGATACAACAAGAGTTTCATTCGAAGAGTTGTCTTCGGGTGACCTCGATAGGGCCCTTCATCCCCTGCTGAAGTTCAAGGCTGATGAGGACCTTCCGGGGAAATAGTTGACCCCCCTCTTAGCGCCAATAAAGGGGTTTCTCAGGTGATGCCTGTTCGTGCACGTAGCGCTTTTGTGGGTGTTTGCTGTTTGCTGTTGTTACTTATCGTGTTTCTCTTTTTCTTTTTGCTTGCAGCACCTCCAGGTTACAGGGTCTATGCCTCCTCTGCCTGAGAAGTTTAGAGAGGCGCCATACAATGAGGAGGTGGACTCCGAGTCTGAGCTTCCTCCAGCTCAGTCGCCTACTGCGGATGCTCCTGAGGTGAGTGAAGGGCATACCCGAAAGCGCTCCCAGGAGCAAGTCTTCGGACGCGTCTACCCCGCCAACTCCAAGGGGCCCGTCCTTCCTCCAGCGCCATGGCGAGGATGATGGTGCTTCTTCCGCACCTATCCCTATCGTGCCCATTCGAGCGATGACACCGTAGCCGTCGGCCAAGAACAAGAAGAAGGAGAAGGCGGCGCCCGTCTTCAACTTGTCGGATATTGATTCATAAGTGACGTCACCTAAATTGGTTATGATGACCCACAAGTATAGGGGATCACAACAGTCTTCGTGGGTAGTATTACCCAATTTATCGATTCGACACAACGGGAGCCAAAGAATACTTGCAAGCCTTAACAAATGAGTTGTCAATTCAGCTGCACATGGAAATAGTTCTTGCTCACAGAAGTTTATCAGTAGCAATAGTTTGGTAGTAGCAATAGCAAAGCAACAATAGCAGTGAAACAGTAGCAACAGTAACAACAGTAACAGTAATAGTAAACAGTGGGATTCGAGTGCGGTAGGCATAGGGATGGATGGACGGGCGTTGCATGGACGAGTGTAAACATGTAACTTCAAGATCTAGGGCATTTCAGATAAATGATAACAAGCATCCAAGTACTAAACAATCCTAGGCATGTGCTCCGAATATAGTCATACGTGCTCCAATGAGAACTTGCACAACATCTTCTGTCCAGCCAGCCCGTGGTAGCAGGGCCTCTAGGAAACTATTGGCAATTAAGGTGCTCCTTTTAAAAAAGCACCAGAGCAAAGCATTAACACTCCATGAACACATGTGATCCTCACACCACAGCCATCACCTCCGGTTGTCCCAATTATTTTCACTTTAGGGCCTTTGGATCCGAACAATGATATGTGTACACAACTTGCAGGTAAGATCACAAACAATACTATCATAATGATTCAACAAGATGTTTAGATCTGAGATCATGGCACTCGGCCCCTAGTGACAAGCATTAAGCACAACAAGTTACAACAAAGTCAAATAGCACTAATAGAGATACTAGGCACTATGCCCTAACAATCTTATTCGATTACATGATAGAACTCATCCAATCCCTACCATCTCCAAGCCTACAGCGGGGGATTAATCACTCATGGATGAGGGAAACATCGGTGGTTGATGGAGATGCGTTGGTGATGACGATGGCGATGATCCTCTCCAAATTCCCCGTCCCGGCAAGGTGCCAGAACGAAGTTTCTGGATCCAAATCTTGGTTTCTGGCGGCGGCGGCGGCATGGCAGAACTCTTTCTGGAAAACTATCGAACCCCCTCGGTTTTTAGGTCGAAAGGCAACTTATAGGCGCAGAGGGAAGCCGAGGGGGTGCCTAGGGTGCTTGCACCCCCCAAGCGCGGTTAGTGGTGGGCCCACGCCTGGCATGGGTGTGGGCCCCTAGGCTCCTTCTCCGTCTCGTCTTCTTGCTTCATGGATCTTCTGGTGAAATATAATTTTTGGCATATTTTTCGGGATTTTTCTTGATAGTTGATTTTTGGCACAAAAACTAGACACCAAGGTAATTCTGGTGAAAACAACGTCAGTCCGTGTTAGTTGTATCCAAATCACACAAGTTTAGAGAAGAAACAATAGCAAAGTGTTCGAGAAAGTAGATACGTTTTGGACGTATCAACTGCCCCAAGCTTAGCTTATTGCTTGTCCTCAAGCAATATAGTTGAAAACTGAGTGTGATAAAAGAACTTTCACGAACACTTTGCTTCATATGATGTAAATATTCTCAGCACAGGAGTAGATGCTTAGACAATTCATAATAAAGAGTATGCAACTAAGTCTACTCAATAGTCATTGCAAGCTATGAAGAGAAACCAACTCAATAATAATAAGTAGCATGAAACATAAACATAAGCAACATTGCAATGCTCATAATAAGGTATGATAGAGTGGTATCTCTCTTGCCTTTGTTTGAAGAGCACAATATAAATGCCAAGGCACCTCTGAAGTTCACATGAAGACTAGAAGTAAATATATCAGAGATACAAGCATCAAAGTCATGACATAATTAACCAAGTTTTGAGACAAACACAAGAATGACAACTATGCTCTCAAGAAGGTGCTCAAAGAATAAGTGGTGACTCAACAAGGTCGTGAAAACAGTTTTGAAAGGTTTGAAAGGCTTCCAAATGCTGAAAGGAAGGTACTCATTAGCTTTGCTCTCTCATTGCCCCTATCATAGGCATCTTCATGTGGTTAAAGTGAAAGTGAGGTCCACTCTGAATCATATGCTTGACAGACCATAAACTGGAAATCCCAAGTCCCTTGAGTACGAGGGTCGCTCCGCATGCTACTCAACTTTGGTCACCTGAAAGTTCTTGTCATTGTAAATACATGCATATCATCGAGAACCGCCAATGGGGTACCCCTTGCACATGATACATGAGCGATCCCGTGATCAAAATGATAAGGCAAGCAGACAATGAGCATCTCAGCAATCTTTTTATTTACTATGTGTATAGCTTTTTATTGAGGATGCTTCATAAATGCTCATTATGGTGATGCTGCAAGTTTCCACCATGATTAGGCATGGCTTAGACTAGCGGCCCAGGCGTTTCTCTAACACAATGTATATACTCCATGAACTCACAACCTCCCCTTTTGTTTCACATCGTAGACATCCGCAAATAAAAGAGCATGGAATCAACTGGATGAGTTATCCAAAAAGTGTTGAAAGCGTTCCTCGTGACAGCACGGTTCTGCTGACTCCCAGCATATAATTTGCAAGCATATAACTTTCATGGACAGGTCACAATGGTTCAAGATTATTAAGCGCAAGGAATAATGTGTGCCATCAAGTTCATGAGAGCTTTACTAACTAACTTTCTCAAAACAGACAAACATTTTATTTCGGAAGAAAACACGGCATATAGAAAATGCGTCGAAGTAGCACATGATGCTAATAGGTAGGTAGGTATAGTGGACATAGCTGGCAATAATGGTTTTAGGGAGTTGGAAGCATAGGTACAACACATACTCACTGCAAGTGGAGGCTAGCAATAGAGAGGGAGCGACAAATGAGAGAGCAATAACTGTCATAATCATGCTTCCAACAAAACAGAACTAATTATGGCATGAAAGTGATACAAGAACTCTGAGGCAAAATAAATCATCGAGGCTTACTGACTATTGATTAGTCATATGCATGCGTGAGCATGTGCCAAGTCGATTCACATGAACAGTCAGAGGAGGATACCACAATATCATACCAAAGTATGAATAAAACAATGCAGGCAAACATTCATATGACATGCTACAAACTATTAGCAAGATGGAGCTAATCATAGACAAGCAAGAACTACTAGGCATCCATAATGACATACACCTTACACAAACAGGCTAAGCATGCTCACAATGATGAGTATATGTACAAAAATGAAACAAATAGAGTTCGTTACCAGCCTCTTACCACTCCTCGAGTTGTCTTAATCTTTATTATTGCCCTTCACTTGTGTAACTTGGATAATAACATGAAACCAAAATACACTGAGGACAGCTGAACCCTGCAAAGAACTCACAAAACCAAAGAAAAACAACAAATATTTTTGGTGTTTTCGGTTTTTAGAAACAAGCAAACACAGAAAAACAAACCAAACAAGAAGCAAACAAAGCAAAGCAAAATCTTTTTGGATTTTTCTCTTAAGGCAAACCAAAACAAAGAAACAAACCAAGAGAAACAACGAAAATATTTTTGGTATTTTTGTGCTTTTGAGAAATAAGCAACAAGAACCAAAAAGAAAGCGACAACAATGGATATACAAATAATTGACTTAACATGATATATAGATGAGTGTGATGCCGGTATACCTCCCACCAAGCTTAGGCTTTTGGCCTAAGTGGGGTTCAATCCCATGGTGTCCAAGAGGATTGCCCTCCGTAGTATGTCGAGGAAGCTCCCTCATCCTGGTATGAGCGCGAGGCCTCCCCCGTGTAATACACATAGGGGTCATATGATGGTGCTTCCTCCTGATAGTGCTCGTGGAAGTTAAGAGAGCGCAACTTGTCATCCATCTCTGCCTTCGAGCGTGACAAAGGTCCCTGAGAAATACTGAGCAAAGTGGTTTGGGGTAGAGGGATCTCTCTCTCTTCCCCGTAAATAAACAACATTCTATAAACCAAGTTCTCAAGGGTAGAGCCAGTGGTAACAAAGTGGTGCGCCTTCATGGCAGCAAGATCAAGCCTTTGAGGAGCCAAAACTGTATCATGTGGATCAACAACAATGTTCAAGGTAGCAGCAACACGAGTAGCAATAATTCCCCCATAAATAGGTCCCTTAGAAGCTAAACGACGAGCAATGAGAGAACCAAGATTATACTTATCCTCATTGTTGAGCGCAACAGCTAAGAAGGCCAATTGATAGTTGGAAATATTACTAGTGTTCTCCCTGCCAAGAACACTGGTGGCAAGATAGTAGGCAATATACCTGATGGCTGGAAGTTCAATGTTCTTTATCTTCCCTCGCTGAGATCTGCGATAATCATCATTGGTTATTCCTCGGTAAAGCTCTAACAAATCAGCGGGTAGAGCTGGAATCTTCTTTGATGACCCAGTTGTACCAAGTCCCAGGGCCTTGCAAAATTGCTTCAAAGTCATAGAATGAGCCCTGCCATAAATTTTGAAAGACACAGTAGGCTTGAACACACTATTAGTAAAGGAGAAACTCTCCATAAATGTTTTAGTAAGCAAAGCATATTGTGCGCTCTCATCCTGCATGTAACTTGTTAGTCCAACCCTCTGAACCAAAGTCATAAAATCATTAAGAATCCCAGCAGCTCGCAAGAAAGTTTGGCAAGGAAAGGTGGAGGGGTGCGCATCCCCTTCATCTCCCTCGTCACCAAATCACGGAGTGATGAGATCCTCATTGTATGAGGGTTTAGTACTGGTATATGACCTTGGAAGCCTTGCCATTCTAGGTGCATCACTCTCAAATATATCACCAAATGTGTGGTGGTCCATGACTTCCCTTTTCTGAAATTTTAACAACCATCAAACCAAGTGATTTCTAAGTTGATAAACGATGAGCAACTACTATAGGAACTTGCTAGAGGGATACACATGCATCAAAATAAAGTTTCTAAGCATAGAACAAGCATGCAAGCTCAAACAACCTAACACCTATAGTAGCAAAATACTCAAGATACAATCTACCAATCACAAATCTAATTGGATAAGTGGAGGAGGCACATGCAAAGGAGCAATCGCTCCAAAAATTAGCACTTGAGATGGGATGAACAAGGATATCTAAAATCGCGAGCAAGAACAGCAAGAACTTGAGCTTGATAAAATTTCCCGGTGTTTTTCGAGAGAGAGAAAGAAGATGGCTTTGAGGAGGCAGCCTGGAGGGGCCCAGGTGGCCAGACACCCCCCCCGGGCGCTGCCACCTGGTAGGCCACGCCTACCATAGGTGTGGTGGCCTGGGGTGGCCCCCTGGGTCACTTTAGGTGCCTCTCTGCCCCTTTTTTCGAGGAAAAAATTATTTTTAATTTTCTGGGATTTTTCGGGAAACTTTATTTTTGGCCAATTTTCGGGGTATGAAAATTGATTTTCTCGCAGAAACAGTTTTTTCAGAAGAAGAAAAAGCAAACCAAAAGCCAAACTACAGGAGCTCTAAGAAACTCAAACAAACAAACAAACAACTAGCAAAACTAAAGCTAAAACAAAGACTAGGAAGGAGAAGAGTAAAAGAAAGCAAGAATAACCATAGTGAAAACATTATTTTGTTCATAAAAATCCTTTTGTTAACAAGGTTGATCAAGTCTTGTTACCAAAACAATCTTATATGAAGCAAAACTTTGTATTCTACCAAGTGATTATGTTACCTCAAGCTTGATAGCAATGGTCCCAATCATAATAGTTTCAGAACTTTCTTGTGGAATGGGACAATATATTTCTCCAACCTGATGCTCTCAATATTTTCAATGGAATTCAGGCAGTAGCTTTTAGCAACCTTCTTGGGGAAATAGATAGTGTTCTCTTTGTCATTAATATTAAAAGTTACTTTTCCTTGATTGCAATTGATGACAACACCTGCAGTATTAAGAAAAGGTCTGCCAAGAATAATAGACATATTATCATCTTCGGGCATTTCAAGCACAATAAAATCAGTTAAAACCATGCAATTATGAGCTACTTGGACAGGAACATCCTCACATATACCAACAGGAATAGTAGTTGACTTATTAGCCATTTTCAAAGATATATCATTTGGTATCAACTTTTCTAGCTGGAGTATCTTATAGAGAGAAAAAGGCATCACACTAACTCCAGCTCCCAAATCACATAAAGCAGTTCTAACATAATTATTCTTAATAGAGCAAGGAATAGTTGGTATATCTGGAACACCAAGTTTCTTTGGAACCTTACCATTGAAGGAGTAATTAGCAAGCAAAGTAGAAATCTCCTCATTAGGAATCTTCCTTTTATTAGAGACAATATCCTTCATATACTTTGAATAAGGAGGCAACTTAATAGCATCAGTCAAAGGAATTTGCAAAAATAGAGGCTTCATCCACTCACAAAACTTGTTGTAGTGTTCTTTCTCCTTTGACTTGTGTTTCTTACCTGGAAAAGGCATAGGCTTCTGCACCCAAGGTTCTTTCTCTTTACCATGTTTATTAGCAACTCCTTTGTGTACCTAGTGTTCTTAGTGTGCTTCTCAGGTTCTTCCTCACCTTCCTCCTTATCAGGAGACTCATTTTTATCATTACCACTCTCAGTTTCAGCATCAGAGACAGATATACTATAAGGATCTATAGCAGGTTCAAGTGGTTCCTCAAGTACTTTATGTTTCTTTCTTTCTCTTACGAGGACTACCACTACTCTCACCTTGTTGGGAATCCTGCTCAATTCTTTTAGGGTGTCCTTCAGGATATAAAGGGTCTTGAGTAGCTACACCACTCCTAGTTCTAATTCCATAAGCATGTTTATCTCCTGAAGCATTAACTACACTAGTGCAGAACACACTCTCTAACAGCGGTTCAGAACACCCTTTAACAGCGGTTTCAGAACCGTTGTTGAGGGTTCGGTGTTAGAGCCCCCCTTTAACAGCGGTTCTTATACGAACCGCTGTTAAAGGGTGGTGCACGTGGGGCTGCCGCAGCGCTCAGGCCCCCCCTTTAACACCGGTTCGTAACACGAACCGGTGTTCAAGGTTCTCTGTCGCGGCAGGAAAATGACATAAATCTCTGCCGCGACAGAGTTCTGCCGCCACCCCCGTTTTGGACGGATTTCTGTGGCGTGGCAGGGACGGGGGGGATCGATCGGGAGAGGTATACACATACATCATCGGTACATACAAGTACATGAATAATTAAGCAACTATTATTATACACAAACATCGTCATTGTGGTATTCTCCGTACACGTTGAAGCATTAAGTACAAGACAAACACGTTCAAGCATATATACAATATAACATCTCCGTACACATTCATTTTGGATATCTAAAGAGTTCTCCGCCAGACGTGACGACCTCATCAAGTATGAACCCCGCCAATTCCTCTTGAATGGCTCGTATGCGGTCAAATGGTAGGAGTTTGTCCCGCATCCGTTCGATCTAAATATATATGAAGAATGGGGTCAATATATATATAAGAATGAAACTCAACACAACTGATGGTAATAAAATAATGTTGTGTACTTCGTTTACTTACTCTAAGTTGTTCTAGTGCGGCTTGGCCCGTCGCACATATTTTGTTGCGAATGAACTCGCAAACATAGTATCCACATAAGTTATTGCCGGGTCCCTGATGCGCGTAGTTTACGAGATTAGAGAGTTTAATCAAAATAATAATCAATAAAGCATGATATAATGGAATTGGAAGCAGAATCGAAGAGATACGTAGACCTAGCTGGCTATACTTACATTTTGGTCTACAAATTTTAGTTCTTCTGACCATTCACCCATGGCCCTGCCCGTGAACCTTTTCCAAACCCTGTCCGGCAAAGAAAATGGATAAAGGAGTAATTAATTACTTGTTGTCACGAAAGTTGCCGATCTAGTGCGATAATATGATTGAAATTACCTCTGGAGCATCTCTTTAAAGTATGCCCATAGCTCTTGGTCTTTTCGTAACGAGTCCATGACAAGGACTTTTCCTGAGTCAACTTGAATGACTAGCAGAATAAAGTGGAACCTACGCACGCATAACTCATCATCAGTTACACTTAACATCGAGTAAGCCAAAACAGAATGTGTAGAAGATAAGGTAACACTCACGAGAAGTTGTAAGGCAATAGTATTTCCCTTTTGGTTTGTTGTCTGAATAAAGACGTTAGCAAGAAATCTTCAGTTTGCCCGGGTTTGTGTTTTACCACTTGTTCATGAACTCTATTTGGTTCAACGAACCCAATGTCAAAAGGGCCTCCTTTCATGCATTCCATAACCTTTTTCCTGCATAATAGTATATACATATATGGTGAGCATATATATACATGCAATTAATGAATTGAATGAGCTGAGATAGAAATTACAGAAATAGTACTTACACACAATAAAGGCTGATGGTAGCTTATTGAGTTCCTTCTGATTGAATAAAAAATGCAAGTCTTGAATGTTGAAGGTGATCTCTTCGTCTCCGCACAAGAAAATCTTATCTCTTATATGTGCCGTGATCCATTCTTCCTTTCTCATCTTGCAGAAATCAATGTACCACTTATGCAATCTTCGCATTTTTTGGTAGATTCTTGAGCTCCTCTTTCTTGACGAGATTCTTCCCGTACTTCCATGGCTATATGGGATTGACATCGCCTTTGGGCAAGTGGTCTCCCATGATGTTCAAGTTTGCAATGTAGGTCATCTCCATCTCATTGGCCTTTCTTTGTAGCTCTTCCATGTAATCATTTACAGGAGGAGCTATCCGTGTGCGGAACACTTGGAGAGGGGCACACGATTGGTTTTCCTGCTTTCTGAGCATGGGAACTGTTTTCTGGGGTGCCGCATGACTACTACTTTCAGACTCCCTCCGCCTTGCATCCCCCTTCATAATCTGGCGCTCGTAGTCCGGCACAAGTGGGGTTTCAGGTTTCAAAAGATTATTGTAAAACTTCTCCACCACCGCCGGATCTAGTTTCTCCTTTGGCTCGGCCCGTCTAGGTGCAAAGAATTTCTTGACCTCTTCTTCCGAGATCCTCTTGTTCTCCTCGTCGCTACGATTCCATGGTAATACCGGCAATGGCTTGGCGGAAGACTACGGGACGTAGTTTCTTGAACTCTTTGGCGTATGGTTTCTGGCGGATTTCTTCGTGGCAGTGCTCTTCCGCTTATGCTAACACGTAGGAGATGGCTGAAGCGCCGGAGATGGCTGACGGGCAGGAGATGGCTGGTGCGCCGAAGATGGCTGACACGCAGGAGATAGCTGGCGCACCGGAGATGGGTGACGCGCAGAAGATTGCCGAAGCGCCGGAGACGGCTGATGCGGCGGAGACGACATGGGAGTGTTCTGATGACTTGGAGATGACTGCTGACGCTGCGGAGACGGAGGGGGTGCCAGTGGCCTCCAATTTGGAAGCACAATGTGTTCCTTCTTCCAAAGAATGGTTGTTCTCACTGCAAATTTGAGTTGAGTTTCCCCTTCACCTGTAGCATGGTCAAGCTGTGCTTCCTCATATTCCTTCACAACCTCATCCACCCCGACAATAGCATAGCCATCTGGAATTGGTCGGCAGTGGTAAGTTCCACCAGCTATAGGAGGTAAGGCATAGCCGACCGCCACCTTAATGGATAAGCCCATTAATCTCACATGCAGCTCAGCGTGTTCGCTCTCCGTGATCTCATCCACGGGGTATCGAGGACCCGCCATTTCAAGCGTGGGTTGCACATTCTCCGTGGAAGCCATGCTGCTTTTTCCATGCAGAGTCTGGGCAGCCGGCAGCTTCCAATGCAGGCTCTTCGTGCTGCTGAGATGGGCCGGTAGCTTGCTGGCTATTTTGTGCATTCACTTGCGCCTGTAGCGCCACAAGTGCATGTTCTATCTGTGTCATCCAGTCTGTATGCTCTTTTTCTTTTCTGCCACGCCATCTGTAAGAGTCGCCCCACTCGGCAAACCCATCCTTCCACGTCATACCCCCTGTGCCTCGTGCAAGTCCAGGGTGTTCTTTTCTACCGATGGCGCGTGTCAGCTGGTCATTCTCTCTGTCGAGATGGAAGGTCCCGGCAGCTATTTCATCGTATGCCATGATGAGTTCAGTGACGGGTTTGGCAAGAATTGTTGGGAAGATACACAATCCCGTTTCTGGGTCCAACCTTGCCCCGATTCCGTAGAACCAAGTCTTTGCGTGTAGGTCTCACCCCTCTGTCTAGGGTGTGATCCCTCTAGTGCGCAGCCTTCTCAGCTTCCTCCCACTTAGGCCTCTAAGATATGTAGCCACCTGACCCCGTCCTCTGGTGATATTCCTTCTTCTGGGCATTTAGCGTATTGGTTTCTGACCTCTTTGTAGCTATAGCACCTTCCTTGTACACCACAAATTCGGGCCAGTGAGGTCTTATCTTCGCATAATATGCGTTTTCGAAATCTGGAGTCTCGCGAGCTTTGACAAATTTGTTCAATTTTGTCTTCCAGTTGCGGAAAGCGTCAGCCATCTTCTTTAGAGTCCACTCTTTGACCCTTTCCTTTATAACCAGTTTATTTTCATCCTCCTCTAGGGGTAGGGTGAAATTTACCAACAACGAAGTCCAGAGCGTTTCTTTGGATCTTTCATCAACAAAGGTACCGTCGCCCTTCTTTGGCTTTTTCCAATATTCAATTGTGATTGGGATTTGGTCCCTAACAAGAACTCCAGCCCGACGTATAAATTTGTCTGCGGCCTTCTTGGGCTCCATCGGCCTGCCATCAACACGGACTGCTTCGATCGTGAACTTTGCACGATCTTTCAACCGATGGATCGCGCCTCGCTTGCTCTTTTTTGTAGAAGAAGATTGTTGCTGGCTGGTCAATCCGGAGGACTAAAAAAAGGAAGAAGCATTAATTAATACATGTACATATATACAAATCAATCGATGCAAGTCAACAGAGGCTTAATCCATGCATATACCTCGACGGACTTTGTAATCACTAAAGTGCGTTCACCGGAGTCGTCATCTTCTCCATGACTACTTGAGCTGTCATCATGTCCCTCCAAGTTCAGATATTGTGAGGTGTCCTCATGGATCATATTCTCCATTATTTCTTCCTCTTCAAGGTTTCTACTGAGTGGATCCATAGTTTATAAAACAATAATATTATCACACAAATATCAGTAATACATCTATTGAAATGCTCAAGCAAGGATGATGATATGACAGGTTAAAAGTATTGAAATGTAACCCTAATACATGCTTGGTCATTCCAAACCCTAATTCGGAGAAACCCCGGATTCATATGAGAGGGTACATTTAGTTATTCTAATTAACTTGTCATGAAAGTTGATTAACAATGCATGGTTATTATAATGCTATATTGACAACGGGAGGTGTGCTAGGGCAGCGGTTGGCAGCGCTAGGGCGAGAGCGGGGCCGGGATGCGTGGGGGTGTGCATTTGAACCAGCACGATGTGGGCTACCTAAAATGGGCGACTCACCCTCGACGCGTGTGTAGGCTCAGCGAGGGCAGATGAGGTTAGGGTCGACGGCATAATGGTGGCGGTGGTCGTCGGCATGGCACAAAATATATACATATACAATACACATACAATACAATACATATATACCACATATATACAATACAATACAATATATTTAAATCGATCCAATATTAAAACATATAATACATATATAAATACAATACAATATTAGACATATATACAATACAATATATTTAAATATATACAATACATATATACATACATACACATACAATACATATATTTAAATATACAAATAAATCGATCCAATATTGGACATATATACATACACATACTAAAACATATATATGTCTATGAAGAAAAACATATATACATACACATACAATACTATACATGTCTATACAAATAAATCGATCCAATACTAAAACATATATACATACACATACAATACAGCCTATGCAAAAAAAATACAATATATATGCATATATATAGCTCACCGCCGGCGGCCGTACGTGGACGACGACGGGGGGATCGGAAGAGGAAGAGGATGCACGGGGCAAAGGCGACAGCGACGGCGCTACCGCACGCGACACGGCCTGGCGTTCCCGCGGGACGGTGATGGCGAGGGCGTGGAAGAACAGCACAGCCCGGCAACGGCACTCCTGTGGGACGGCGACGGCGAGGACGTGGACGGCGACGGCGCTCGCTCTCCTTTGCTTCTTCCTCTGCGCTTGATCTAGCTGGGGGAAGAAGGAAGAGGCACGCGTGTTATAAACCAGCCCCCTTTAACACCAGTTCGTGGCTAGAATCGGTGTTAAAGGGGGGCCATGAACCGGTGTTAAAGGGGGGCATTTATTTCGTACATTAAAGGGGTGGGGGCATTTTTAATTCAAAAAATAGGATAGAATTTAGAAAATTCATATCTTTTTCATTTCAACTCAGAAAAATATGAATAATATATCATAATTTTCAGAAAAATAAGATCTATCCATTCATATAAAAACATTTTATAGTTACTGTAGATGAATTTTTTAAAATGATTAAAACACTTACATATAAATTTTAGTTAATTTAGAAAATTCATATCTTTTTCAATTCAACTCAGAAAAATATGAATAACATAATTTTCAGAAAAATAAGATCTATCCATTCATATAAAAACATTTTATAGTTACTGTAGATGATTTTTTTTAAATGATTAAAACACTTACATATAAATTTTGATTATTCAATTAAGACAAAAATAAAATAATCAAACCCTAAAACTTTGAACTTAAGAAATATTAAGTATCTGAAAAGGAATCTAACCCTATTTTATTAAAGAAAATCATATTTTATTTTGTATTGACATTTTTTAATTGTTTGGATATTTAAAATAAGCATATTTTGTATACTTTGGAATCTGAAAAAACTTTCAACATGAATTTTTTTTGCATTTGAATAATTAATCCTAAAACTTTTTTGTTTTAAAAAAATAAAATTCTAACTATTCAAACTAGTAACAAATGGGAAAGGGCGGGCAGAATGCGCGAGAGGAAAAGGGCGGGAAGAAAAGGGCGGAAAGAAAATTTTATTACGATAGAACTGTAATTAAAGTACATAACGCAACTAACAAAGCACGACTGAAAATTAAGATACATGAAAGAACTGAAAATTAAGATACATGGCTAGATTAAGTCACAACCGACCAAACTTGTTTTGGAATGTTGGAGTGATTCAGTCATGCTCCTGCCTACACCTGTAATACTCGCCACTGTAGTTGTCGTACTCGCCGCGGCCATAGTCGTTGTCGTCGTCGGGGTCGCCGTAGTTGAACCTTGAAGGCTGAGTACGCGTGGGCTGTACTTGAGGGTAGCGCAGTTGGGGATTAGAGTCGGCGGCCGTGTCATAGGCCATGACGCTCTAGAGAGTCCGACCGCGCCACCAGAGCCGATGGCCGGCCTCGTTGAAGTTCGGAGGAGGTGGATCGTCCTCCTCGTGCCTGGCAAGCGCCCTCTCACTCTGATCCCCGAAGAAGGCTTCCCAAGTCAGGAAATAGTCGAGATGCCAGTTGTGATTCCTATGCTGCTCCGGCGTGAGCTCGAAGTAGTAGTGGTTAGTGATGGCCATCCGGCACGCCACACCTAGAGGGACAGGAGGAACCGGCATGCCTCCGGCGCTCAGCATCCAGCCAACAGGGACGCAGTAGCCCGGCGAGCAGGGGTAGTTCGAGGCACAAAGCGCCTCCGCCTCCCTGGGGGTTAGTGGTACGGTGGAAGCCATGGGAAAGAGTGATGAGGTTGCAGATATGAGTCTAGAGATGTGCAATGACAATGGAGGCCAATCCTACATATATATAGTGAGAAATGGAAGGAAGAAAACTGGCGGGAAGAAAAATGGCGGGAACAAAAATGGCAGGAAGAAAAAGGGCGGGAAGAAAAATGGCTCATTTAATACATATAGTGTTAACAGAAGAAATATGACATTGATTTCCATGTTGAGATACACATGTGTGCCAAAAATTGCTCATTTAATACATATAGTCAATCTTATGATCGCGTCGGCCGTAACCATGGAGTATCAGCACCGTTTAACAGGATGGTTGGGTCAGTCTTCACTTTGAAGGGCGGAATTTCATCAAACTTATTATAATCTTCTAACATGTCTGTCTTGTCCTCCACTCCCACGATGTTTCTTTTCTCTGAAAAAATTATGTGACGCTTTGGCTCATCGTGTGATGTATCTGTTTTCTTTTTTTTCTTTTTTCGGTTTGGTAGACATGTCCTTCACATAGAAAACCTGAGCCACATCAATGGCTAAGACGAATTGTTCATCTAAGTTCTTGTCTACCTTCATAATATTGTTGAGATACACTATTGTCATTCCGTACTTCTTGTCTACCTCAACCCCTCCTCCTGTTAGCTTGACCCATTTGTACCAAAACAAGGGGACCTTAAAATTAGGTCCATAGTCAAGTTCCCATATCTCCTCTATGAACCCATAATACGTGGTATTTTGCCCATTGTCTTCTGCTGCATCGAAGCGGATGCCACTGTTTTGGTTGGTGCTCTTTTTATCTTGTCCTATCGTGTAAAATGTATTCTCATTTTTCTCGTACCCTTGGAAAGTACATACAGTCGAAGATGGTGTCCTGGCCAACAAGTAGATCTGATCTCCAACAGTGGTGTTATTTGTGAGAAGTCTATGCAGCCAGCCGCCAAAACTCGCCATGTGTTCACTTATAATCCATTCATCAGACCACCACGGGTGTTTGAGGCGTATAAAATTCTTGTGTTCATTGATATACGGGGCAACAAAGATAGATATTTGTAAAACTGTGTAGTGTGCTTGATTGAGAGAATGCTCGTCCCTACATATCATTGCTTTACATCCTAGGGTGCCTTTTCCACGCATTCTCCCCTCATGTCGTGATTGTGGAACACCAATCGCCTTAAGGTCAGGAATAAAGTCAACACAGAACTCAATGACCTCCTTTGTTACATAGCCCTTGGAGATGCTTCCTTCTGGCCTAGCACGGTTATGAACATATTTCTTTAAGACTCGCATGTACCTCTCAAAGGGGAACATATTGTGTATAAATACAGGACCGAGAATGGCAATCTCTTATACTAGGTGAACCAGGAGACGCGTCATAATATTGAAGAAGGATGGTGGGAACACCAACTCGAAGATAACAATAAATTGGGCCACATCTGTCTGTAACCCTGGTAGGCTTTCTGGATCGATTACCTTCTGAGATATTGCCTTGAGGAATGCACAAAGCTTCACAATGGGTACTCGAACATTTTTAGGTAGAAGCCCCCTCATTGCAATCGGAAGCAATTGCGTCATAATCACATGGCAGTCATGAGACTTCGGGTTTTGGAATTTTTTCTCTGCCATATTTATTATTCCCTTTATATTTGACGAGAAGCCAGACGGGACCTTGATACTGCTCAGGCATTCAAAAAAGATTTCCTTCTCTGCTTTGGTAAGAGCGTAGCTGGCAGGAGTTAAGTGGCGTCGTTTACCCTTCTCATTCTCAGGATGCATAGGCTTTTCAGGTTCTTTCATACATTGCTGGTCCTGTCATGCTTCCAGTGTATCTTTTGTCATCCCATACACTCCCAGGAAGCCTAGCAGGTTCACGCAAACATTCTTCGTCATGTGCATCACGTCGATTGAAGAGCAGACCTCTAGGACTTTCCAATAGGGTAGGTCCCAAAATATAGATTGCTTCTTCCACATGGGCGTGTGTCCGGCATCGTCATTCGGAACAGATAGACTGCCAGGACCTTTTCCAAAGATTACTTCTAGGTCCTTGAGCATACCAAATACCTCCTCACCAGTACGGAGGACAGGCTTCCTCTAGGGTTCTGCCAGACGTTTGAAATGCTTGCCTTTCTTTCTTACGGGATGCAGGTTCGGAAGAAATCAACGATACCCTAGGTACACAACCTTCTTACATTTATCCAAATATACACTTTCAGTCTCATCTAAACAGTGCGTGCATGCTTTGAATCCCTTGTTTGTCGGCCCTGAAATGTTACTAAGAGCAGGCCAATCATTGATAATTATGAAAAGCAACGACCGTAGGTCAAATGGATCCCCTTTGTGCTCATCCCACATACGTACACCTGGTTTGGCCCACAGCTATAAAAGTTCTTCAACTAATGGCCTTAGGTACACATCAATGTTGTTGCCAGGTTGCTACGGGCCTTGGATGAGCACTGGCATCATAATGAACTTCCGCTTCATGCATAACCAAGGAGGAAGGTTATAGATACATAGAGTCACATGCCAGGTGTTGTGACTGCAGCTCTGCTCCCCAAAAGGATTCATGTCATCTGTACTTAGACCAAACCTTAAATTCCTTGCCTCACGTGCGAAGTCCGGGTACTCTCGCTCGACTTTTCTCCACTGTGACCCATCAGCGGGGTGTCTCAACATCGCGTCTTTCT
Organism: Avena sativa; assembly: GCA_916181665.1. Taxonomy (NCBI): domain Eukaryota; kingdom Viridiplantae; phylum Streptophyta; class Magnoliopsida; order Poales; family Poaceae; genus Avena; species Avena sativa. The sequence goes on from OV702296.1 coordinate 230,956,621, forward strand.
TACGGTCTTCCATGTGCCATCGCAACAACTTGGCATGCTCTTTGTTTCTGAAGAGACATTTTAACCGTGGTATTATAGGAGCATACCACATAACCTTGGCAGGAACCTTCTTCCTAGGGGCCTCGCCCTCAACATCGCCAGGGTCGTCTCGTTTGATCTTATACGGCAGTGAAGTGCATACCGGGCATGCATCCAAATTCTCGTACTTCTCACCGCGGTAGAGGATGCAGTCATTAATGCAGGCATGTATCTTCTGCACGTCTAATCCTAGAGGGCAGACAACCTTCTTTGCTTGGTATATACTGTCGGGCAATTCATTATTTCTTGGAATTAGATTCTTAATTTTTACCAACAACTTTGAAAATGCGTTGTCAGTCACACCGTTCTCTGCCTTCCATTGCAGCAAATCCAGTGTGGTACATAGCTTTTTGTGGCCATCTTCGCAAGTTGGGTACAACAATGTTTTGTGATCCTTTAACATCTGCTCCAGCTTCTCCTTCTCCTTTTTAGTTTCACATTCTTCCTTTGCATCAGTAATGGCCCGACCAAGATCGTCATCAGCAGGCCCATCTACTTCCTCTTGATCTTCATCTACCCCCGTTGTAGTACCATCGTATTCAGGATACATGTTATGATAGTTATCATCATCCTCTTCTTCTTTGTTGTCTTCCATCGTAACCTCTCTTTCTCTGTGCTTGGTCCAACAATTATAGCTGGGCATGAAACCGGAACGAAGCAGGTGGGCGTGAATGGTTTTGGTATTTCAGTAGTCTTTCTTGTTCTGACAGTGAACACATGGACAACACATAAAACCATTGTGACCATGGTTTGCCTTAGCCACAACGATGAAATTTTGGAGGCCTGTAATGTACTCGGAAGTGCATCGGTCACCGTACATCCATTGCCGGTTCATCTGCATTATATAGTATATCAAAAATTAATAGGGAGATGACCACTTATACAGTACATCAATGACACATGAAAGGATAAAGTTGCCGACCTCGACCGAGAAGCTAAGAGCAATGAGAAAACTTAATTTGAGCTCTTGGGCATTTCACCGAACACCTCTTGTGCATAGGAAAAAAAACACAAACTAGCACACCTCTCACCCTCTTGCTAAGCTCCAAAATGAGAGAGTGAAAAAATGAGAGAGAGGGGTGTGGGCTGCGGTGTGTTATATAGGCGCACCCCCTTTAACACCGGTTCAAGCCACGAACTGGTGTTAAAGGGGGGGCTGCGCGGGGCGGTGGTGCAGGGCCTTTAACACCGGTTCGTGGCTCGAACCGGTGTTAAAGGGGGTGCGCCTTTTTGCTTTCTGGACCACGCTGGTACGGGCGCCCCCTTTAACACCGGTTCATAGAAGAACCGGTGTTAAAGCCCATTTCCGACCTCAACCAAAGGCCTCGTTTCCACTAGTGCTAGCATATCCTTTTGTACCTTAGCAAGTTGATCAAGTTGGGTTTGAACCATTTGAAAGTGTTTACAAAGCATTTTAATATCATTAGAAGTTCTTTCCACAATATATTTCAACTCATTGATAGCTCTAGAGTTTTCCAATAAATGATTCTGAACTTGTTTATTAAAATGACCTTGTTTAACAATAAAAATGTCAAGTTCCTCTAAGCATTGATCAGGAGGCTTACCATAAGGAATGTCACCTTCATCAAAGTGTTGGAGAGAGTGTACCTCAATAGTGGATGAGTGGGGAATTGGCTTACATAATTCTTCTATAGGAGGTAGATTCTTCACATCTTCAGCTCTAATACCTTTCTCCTTTAGACACTTCTTAGCTTCCTTCATCACTTCATCATTTAATGCAATAACTCCCCTCTTCTTTGTTGTTGGTGTTGGAACTGGTTCAGGCATAACTGGTTCATGGGGTAATAGGCTCAGGTGTATTCAGGTCAGTTGAAGTCCAATCATCATAATTCTTGCTTATTTTAGCGATTAATTCTTCAGCATCTGTAGGAGTCCATTTCCTGAAAACACAGTCAGCAAAGCTATCTAGGTAGGTCCTAGAATCATCAGTTAGTCCATTATAATAAATATCAAGAAGCTCATTTTTAGGTAATGGACATCCAGGATGTGCATGAATCATGGCACAAAACCTTGTCCATGACTCAGGTAATTTCTCTTCTTCTCCCTGTTTAAAATCAAAAAGTCTCTGCAAAGTAGCATGTCTATCACTGGGAGGAAAATATTTCTGGAAGAAAGAAGCAATCAAGCAATAAGGGCTATCAATGGAACCAGGAGGCAATCTATTAAACCAATCCCTAGCTTCTCCTTTTAGTGAAAAAATGGAAGATCTTAGTAACAAAGTACTTGCGCATCTTGAAATCATCATAGAATAAAGCACTCATAGTAGAAATCATTTTCAGTCCCACAAAAAGGTTCTTTCTCAACAATATCTAAATAGGACAAATCAAGAGAGAAATCATAATCTTTATCTTTAATATCTATGGGAGAAGTGGCAAACTTAGGATCAGAGGAAAACTTAGGCATAATAGTACGTCTAGCAAGGAAACTCTTAATAACACTAGTACCATGTGTGTTTTGGCACTCTTCAACAAAATCATCAGTGAACTCAATGTAACCATCATTAATATCATAACTCTCACTAGACTCAGGTGAGCTAACAGGTGTAACAGTGTCTTCACTAGGAGTTTTGGTATTTCCTAGACTAGCCATAGTAGCATCTAGAAAAGGACCTAATGAACCACTCGCATCAAGCACAGTAGAAGTAACATCATGAGTATCAAAAGCAATTTCAGACTTAGCAGTAGTAGCAGTGTGTGTAGCATGTGTATGTGGTGGTGGTGTGACAAGCTTACTTATAACATACGGTGAATCAAGAGAAACAGAGGTGTTTAGGATTGTACCTCTTCTTGTAGTGGATGGTAAAATAGGGAACTTTCCATCACGAGACTTCCCCATGATGAAAGGAGTAGTAGTGAACAATAATAGATCCAAGTGAACTTACAAATAAAGCTATGCTCCCCGGCAATGGTGCCAGAAAATAGTCTTGATGACTCACAAGTATAGGGGATCGCAACAGTCTTCACGGGTAGTATTACCCAATTTATTGATTCGACACAAGGGGAGCCAAAGAATACTTGCAAGCCTTAACAACTAAGTTATCAATTCAGCTGCACCTGGAAATAGTTCTTGCTCACAGAAGTTTATCAGTAGCAACAGTTTGGTAGTAGCAACAGCGAAGCAACAGCAGCAGTGAAACAGTAGCAACAATAACAGTAACAGTAAACAGTGGGATTCGAGTGCGGTGGGCATAGGGATGGATGGACGGGCGTTGCATGGACGAGTGTAAACATGTAACTTCAAGATCTAGGGCATTGCAGATAAATGATAACAAGCATCCAAGTACTAAACAATCCTAGGCATGTGCTCCAAATATAGTCATACATGCTCGCAATGAGAACTTGCACAACATCTTCTGTCCAGCCAGCCCGTGGCAGCGGGGCCTCTAGGGAACTACTGGCAATTAAGGTGTTCCTTTTAATAGAGCACCGGAGCAAAGCATTAACACTCCATGAACACATGTGATCCTCACACCACAGCCATCCCCTCCGGTTGTCCCAATTATTGTCACTTTGGGGTCTTTGGATCCGGACAATTATATGTGTACACAACTTGCAGGTAAGATCACAAACAATACTATCATAATGATTCAATAATAAGTTCAGATCTGAGATAATGGCACTCGGGCCCTAGTGACAAGCATTAAGAACAACAAGTTGCAACAAAGTCAAATAGCACTAATAGAGATACTAGGCAATATGCCCTAACAATCTTATTCAATTACATGATAGAACTCATCTAATCCCTACCATCCCCAAGCCTGCAGCGGGGGATTACTCACTCATGGATGAGGGAAACATCGGTGGTTGATGAAGATGCGTTGGTGATGACGATGGCGATGATCCTCTCCAAATTCCCCGTCGCGGCAGGGTGCCAGAACGGACTTTCTGGATCTGAATCTTGGTTTTTGGTGGTGGTGGCGTGGCGAAACTCTTTCTGGAAAACTATCGAACCCCCCTCCCCCTCGTTTTTTAGGTTGAAAGGCAACTTATAGGCGTAGAGGGAGGCCGAGGGGGTGCCTGGGGTGCTTGCACCCCCTAGGCGCGGCCAGTGGTGGGCCCGTGCCTGGCATGGGTGTGGGCCCCCCAGGCTCCTTCTCCGTCTCGTCTTCTGGCTCCGTGGATCTTCTGGTGAAATATAAGTTTTGGCATATTTTCCGAGATTTTTCCTGATAGTTGATTTTCTGCACCAAAACTAGACACCAAGGTAATTTTGCTGAAAACAGCTTCAGTCTGTGTTAGTTGTATCCAAATCACACAAGTTTAGAGAAGAAACAATAGCAAAGTGTTCAAGAAAGTAGATACGTTTTGGACGTATCAGTTTACTTTCACCTGTCTAGGTAATGTAGATTGTTGTCTGATCAAACTTTTTTCTTGTAGCCATTCTTCGGAGGAGCCTCTCAGCAAGGGCACTCAGGAGGCTGTAGGGGAGTCAAAGCCGATGACTCTTCCCTCTGAGGTGGTGGCCAACTCTGAGGATGATGACCCGAACCTTTCCAAGCGAGAAACCCGGGCAGTCGTAACTCAGAAGACCGCACACGAAACTTCGGAGTCCCCGCCTGAACACGTAAGTATTTTTATATCTTATCCCTTGGGGGAGCCTCCGAGCCCTTTCGGGTGACATGTTGGTCATTTTAGCTCTTGTGGGGCATAGCCCTCGAGCCCTTTCTGATGGTTTCTTTTGTCTTTGTTTCTTTTGCAGCCCTTTGTGCACAGCGCCAACCTCCTGGTCCAACAGCACCTAGCGTTGGAGGATAAATTGCAGCAGCTCTAGGGTATGCGATTTTGCACCTTGTGTTTCTTCGTCTGCTCCAATGTTTTCCTGGTATTGATTAGTTGTCTTATCATTTTGTAGATGAAAACAATAAGGCGCTTCGAAGGCTGAATGCTCTCGAAAAGAGCCTTGGCCAAGCGGAGAAGAGGGTAGCTGATGCTGCTAAAGCCAAGGAGCGCCTACAGAAGGAGGCTGCTGATGCTGGTGAAGCCAAGGAGCGCATGCGGAAGGAGGCTGCAGATTGCGAGGAGCATCTCGCTGCGGCGACGGCTGCTCGCGAGAAGGAGATGGCGGATAGGCTTATGGCTCCAGCCAAAGCCTTCTCTCGTGAGGTTCCTTTTACTTTTTGGGTCTCATGTTTTTTGAGTGAGTCTTGTCTTGTTCTTATTCGGGTACCTTTTCTTCTTTGTTTCAGATGCTTCAGGCATCACGTTTGATCGTGGTGCGCTGGAGCATGGAGATGCTCTGGCCGATGCCACCGCGGCGAAGATTGTTGCGGCACTGCTGCTGGCTCCTTGGCGAAGGCCAAGGAAGTGCTCAGGCGCTTCTATAAAGAGGTCGTCCCCAAGGGCGTTTCCCTTGAGGATGTTGACGCCCTTGCGGATGCTCTGTCGGAGGATGCGCCGATGGCGTATAAGCGCAAGCAGAAGGGCATCGGCGCCTCCATGGGGTTGGCGATAGTGATGGCGTCCGGAGCGGAGCTGGACCTGCCGCACATAACGACCCAGATGCTGACGAATGCAGATGGCATGGAGGTAGCGTTCGCCCTCTTTGCCTCTCACTGTAAGCATTATGGGCCGAAACTTATTGATCTTCTGGCGGAGTATGCGGCAAAGCAGCCGGAGGAGACCAAGAGCAGGCAGTCTGGCTCCGAGGCCACTCCAGATGCTGGTGCCTAGGTCCATGTGTTGTAGCTAGGACAGTTTATCCTTTTGCTTCCTTTTGTAACATCATGCTGATGAACAAGTCCAGCTTTGCCATGCGGTGGCCTTATTTATGTATATAAGTTTGTCTTTCGAGCTATTGCTAGGATACTTGTGATGTTCATGTCTTGATTTGTTTGCCTCTAGGGTCCTTCGGGTGAGGTTCCCATTGTAAATCCAAATGTTCATGAGCCGCGATCGTCCTTGGATGATGCGTCGCAGCTGGCTTTTCTTTGCGACCGCATCCACAGCTTGGAGAAGGATATCCTTGGCATTCGAGGCCACGCTAATGTGTGGAAGTCGAAGGCTGAGCGAGCCACTACCAGGGAAGAGTTCTTGATGGGGGAGTTGCGGCAGATGAGCGAGCAACTGCAATTTGAATCTTCGCGAACTGCTATTCTTTTCAGATGCACCTTGCTTGTGTGCCATCTTATTCTGTGCTTGGTGCAGGTGTCAATCTCGTTCCGAGGGAGTAGAAAGAGCGCATTGCAGTTTGGATGAACTGCCTAACGCAACAGGACTTGGAGGCCGGTGGATTCTTTTGGATGGACCGTGATTGGGCCATCGTCCTTGCGACGGTGCAAGATCACGTGCACCAGGTTTCTCGGGTGCCGAAGCAGGTGAGGACTTCTCTGGCGTCCATTTTGTTCATCATGTTCCCTTTGGATGAGGCACCTGTAGGGTTCGCAGCATAGAAAACAAAATTTTTCCTACGATGGGAATTATGTACCAAGATCTATCTACTAGATACAAACAACGGGCGAATGTATATCCATAGAGAACATACCCTTGAAGACCGACAAAGCTTAACGAGTTGAACTCGTGGTTGATGTAGACGATCTCTTGCCGATATCAAGATTGAGAGAAAGTCCTAGCGCCGCAAAGCAGCAGCGCATCCACTCTCGCACACACGTACAAGACATCGAGCAACCTCCGCCTCCTCTCTCCAGCGATGCAGCGGAAGCACAACCCTTTCTTGCCGAATAGCCACCAGGAACATGTATCTCGCTAGTCTGAGACCATCGGGGATAAATTCTAGAGGGGGAGAGAGATCCTTCACGAGGAGGTGTAAGTGAGAGAGAGGGAGAGGGGTGCCTTTTATAGTTGAGAGGGGAACCCCAAGGGGGTGGCCGGCGCATGGGGCTGCCCCCTTGCCCTCCCCTCATTCATGTTGGTGGACACTCCACTCACAAAATCCTCTTCAAATCCCTCCACTCAAAATCCCACTCAAACTTGCCATTAAATTTCCACCAAATTTAATGCAAACTCTCATTAAATAAAACTATTTTTATTTATTCATAATTTTGTCAATTACTTTAATGACAAACATTCACATATAACCCCTTGCTAGAATTCTATTTCACATGCAAAAACACTTTCTGCAATTTCACCCGAAAACCTGTTTCGGTATCTAGTGAAATAAATTCATGCGCTTGTTATTCTTTCCAGCATGAAACATTTGCTCCAACTGGATGTCAATGTCCCTTAAGTGTGTCACCCTACGGTTCGCGAATAATGCGGACATGATCAAGACCCTTCTCCGATCAATAATCAGTAGCAGGACCTGGAGATCCATACTGACTCCCACACATTCAACGATGACTTTCCTATGATCGTCGGAACCTTTTACGCTCGTATCTTAATCCCTTTGTTTCACGATATATTACATGTCCGAGATTCGATCATCGGTATCTCCATACCTAGTTTGATATCGTTACTGACATGCACTCTTTTCTCGTTCCTGTGATATAACATTCTAGTGATCAAATCACTTGCTTGCAAGCTAACCAATGTGATATCACCGAGAGGGCCCAGAGTATATCTATCTGTCATCGGGATGAACAAATTCCACTCTTGATCCATGAGTCTCAACATAACACTTTAGTAGCTTTGAAGCCATATTTATAATCACCCAGTTACGGTGTGACGTTTGATGTCAACAAGAAACTCTTCCGGTGTTAGTGATTGGCATGATCTCATGGTCTAAGGATTAGGATCACTTCATAAGTTGTTTATAGCAATATAAACTCAATGAATTTGATCGTAATGCTATACTTCGGATGAATGTTCATCACATCATTACACTAATGTTGTGATCTCGTTATTAACAACATCCAATGTCTATGATCTGGAAACTGTGATCATCTGGTTAATCAACGAACTAGTTTATGAGAGAGGCATAACTAGGAACTTTCTGTTTGTTTAATAAACACACATGTATTAATGTTTCCGTATTAATACAATTATAGCATGCAAAATAAACATCTATCATATACTTGGAATACACATAATAAACACTTTATTATTGCCTCTCAGGGCATATTCCCTTCAGTCTCCCACTTGCACTAGAGACAATAATCTAGTTACATAGTGATGTATCTAACACCCATGGAGTTCTGGTGTAGATCATGTTTTTCTCTAGGGAGAGTTTTAGTCAACGGATCTGCTACATTGAGATCCGTATGTACTTTACAAATCTTTATATCTCCATCCTTGACATGCTCGCGGATGAAGTGAAACCGGCGCTTAATATGCTTGGAATTCTTGTGAGACCTTGGATCTTTGGCAATGGCACCATTGTTGTCACAATAGATCACCATTGGGTCCAACGCATTTGCAACCACACCTAGTTCGGATATGAACTCCTTCATCCAAACTGCTTCCTGAGCCACTTCCGAAGCAGCAACATATTCGGCCTCCATCGTTGATCCCGCCACCACAGGTTGTTTGGAGCTCCTCCAACTAACCGCTCCGCCATTCATGAGAAATATGTATCCGGATTGAGACTTAGAGTCATCCGGATCGGTGTCAAAGCTAGCGTCGACATAACACTTAGCGACGAGCTCTTCTTCACCTCCGTATACAAGAAACATATCCTTAGTTCTTTGCAAGTACTTAAGGATATTCTTGACCACTTTCTAGTGTTCCGAACCTGGATCCGATTGGTACCTACTAGTCAAACTAATAGCATGTGCCACATCCGGTCTTGCCCATAGCATGGCGTACATTATAGAGCCTATGGCTGAAGCATAGGGGACTTTGTCCATTTTCTCTCTTTCTTCTGCCGTAGCCAGACTTTGAGTCTTACTCAATGTCGTGCCTTGTGTCATAGGTAAGAACCCCTTCTTACTATCTTCCATTTTAAACTTCTTTAAAATCTTATCAAGGTATGTACTTTGCGATAGACCTATTAGGCGCCTAGATCTATCTCTATAGATCTTTATGCCTAATATGTATGACGCTTCACCTAGGTCCTTCATTGAAAATTTACTGTTTAGTTAACTTTTAACACTGTTTAAAAGATCTATATCATTTCCAATCAATAATATGTCATCCACATATAGTATCAGAAATGCCACATTGCTCCCACTCACTTTCTTGTAAATACAAGCTTCTCCATAAGTTTGGACAAATCCAAACTCTTTGATCACCTCATCAAAGTGGAGATTCCAACTTCGTGATGCTTGCTTAAATCCATAGATGGATCGCTGAAGCTTGCACACCTTGTTAGCATCCTTAGGATCGACAAAACCCTTTGGTTGTATCATATACAACTCTTCTTCAATATTACCATTGAGAAACGCGGTTTTGACATCCATCTGCCATATTTCATAATCGAAATATGCAGCAATTGCTAACATAATCCTAACTGATTTTAGCATCGCTACGGGAGAGAATGTCTCATCGTAGTCAACTCCTTGAATTTGTCGAAACCCCTTTGCGACAAGTCGAGCTTTATAGATGGTTATATTACCATCAGCATCAGTTTTCCTTGGTGAATTTGTCGAAACCCGGTATTGACATCCATCAGCATCAGCTTTATAGACGGGCATGACCTCGATCCACTTGGTGAATTTGTCGTCTGCGACCAGCAGGTAGACGTGGCCTCCTTTCAAAGATTTGGGCAATTTTCCAATCATTTCGAGGCCCCATTGGGCGAAGAGCCAGGCCAGTGGTATGGTCCTGAGCTCAGATCCTGGTGTGTGCGGCTTGTCCGCGTACCTTTAACAGGTGTTGCACCTTTGGACAATGTCCTTGGCGTCGTTCATGGCTGTGGGCTAGTAGAATCCAGCTCGTAGAGCTTTGGCGACTAATGCGTGGCTTCCTGCATGATGGCCGCAGATGCCCTCGTGGATTTCTTGGAGGATAGTTTTGCCATCACCGATGGTGACGCACCTTTGGAGCACACCCGAAATGCTGCTCTTGTACAGCTCTCCATTGTGGATGGTGAAGGCCTTGGACCGGCAAGATATGCATTGGGCATCTGTCGGGTCATCAGGAAGTTCTTTGTTTATCAGGTACCGAAGGTACGGCTGTGTCCATGTCTCTTCAACCACCATGACCTGCATCAGGCTGACCAACTCGACCTCGGTGTCGAGCTTTTCGGGTCCTCCCTGTCCTTCGGGTGGTGCAGCCCCGAAGTGCTCTGCTTCTTCAGGTGATCCCTTGGGGAATTTTCTTTTGATTGAGGGTACACAGATTTGTTTGAGGAACACACCTGGTGGCACCCGTGCACAGGTGGAGCCGATGTTGGTGAGTCTATCGGCTTCTTTGTTGCTTTCTCTTCCGATGTGCCAAAGCTCGCAGCCGTCAAAGTCCCCTTCGAGTGAGTTGTAGAGCGTGCGGTACGCGATCATGTTGGCGCTGTGAGCGTTGCACTCGTTCATCGTCTGCTGGACGACAAGGTTTGAGTCACGGTAGATGACTAGGCACGTTGCACCGCAGATCTTGGCCATCCGCATGCCATGGATGAGTGCCTCATATTCGGCCTCATTGTTGGAGGCGCGAAATTTCATCCGAAGAACGTATTTCATCTTGTTGCCCTGAGGGGACGCCAGTATGACGCCGGCTCCCGCTCCAGCCTCGTGCTTGGAGCCGTCGAAGTGCATCGTCTATGATTGTGTCATGTCCGGAGTGTCCGGCAGCTAGAGTTCCATCCAGTTGATGAGGAAGTCAGGGAGGACCTGAGATTTGATGGCCTTGCGCCGCTCATAGACTATGTCTAGAGGGGACAGCTCAATGCCCCACAGGGCTACACGTCCCGTGGCTTCGGGGTTGTTCAGGATGTTGGACAGTGGGGCCTCGTTGACGACCATGATATGATGCTCCTGGAAGTAGTGGCTCAGCCGACGAGTCGTCATGAATACGACATAGGCGACCTTCTGATAGTGAGGGTACCTCTGCTTTGTTAGAGTCAGTACCTTGCTGAGGTAGTAGATTGGGCGTTGGACCCCATGGGTCTTGCCATCTTCGGGTCGTTCGAACACGAGTATGGTGCTTACCACCTGGTGCATAGCTGCGATGTATAGCGGTAGAGTCTCTCGCTCGTTTGGCGTGACCAGGACAAGCGAGGTGGAGAGCAGCCGCTTGAGGTCCTCGAATGTTTCATCTGCTTCGGGTGTCCACTCGAACTTGTCATGCAAAGCAGCTGCTAAAAAGGTAGGGCCTTCTCACCCATGCGACTGATGAATCTGCTCAGCGTTGTGATCCGTCCAGCTAGCTGCTGGACACCTTTGAGGTTCTTCAGCTTCTCCATGGTTAGTATGGCCCTGATTTTCTTCGGATTCGCCTCGACCCCCCATTGGGAGATAAAGTAACCGAGTAGTTGACCAGATGGGACGCCGATGGCCCACTCCTCTGGGTTCAGCTTGATCTTGTAGTGATCAAGGTTATCAAACGTCTCACGGAGATCGTCGATCAGCGTCTTTCCCTCCCTGGTCTTGATTACTATGTCGTCGACATAGACTTGAATGTTGCGACCGATCTGTTTTTTCAGGCATGCATGCATGCACCTCTGATATGTGGCACCTGCGTTCTTCAGCCCGAAGGTCATGGTGTTGTAGCAGAACACTCTGAACGACATGATGAATGCCGTTTTCTCCTGGTCTTCGACCTTTAGCCGAATCTGGTTGTAGCCTGAGTAGGCATTGAGGAAGGAGAGTTTCTTGCATCCTGCAGTCGAATTGATGATCTGATGAGTGCTCTTTTCTATGCGGGGCTGAGGTCGTTGGCGATCAGCGCCGTCTTGGAGGCATCCGTTGGGTGGACCTGCACCTTTTTCGTGTTGACCGTGGAGTCGAACGACATATCGGGTGCATTTTGCCTGGATACTGGGGGTGCCCCGTTGTTTGTCACCTCTTGGAGCCTTGTGATCTCCTCCTGCATACCGAACGACTGGGAGATTTTGTTGAAGTCTCTATCACAGTGATCGGATCGGGTGAAGCTTCCTTGGACAGTAATGACGCCCCTGGGTCCTGGCATCTTCAGTAGCAGGTACACGTAGTGCGGTACTACCAGGAATCTTGCGAATGTCATGCACCCAAGGATGGCGTGGTACTGTGATGGCCAGTCCACCACTTCGAACTCCAGCCGCTCGCACCTGAAGTTTTTAGGTTGGCCAAAGATGACATCGAGCCATATCTTGCCTAGAGGGTATATGCCCTTTCCTGGGACTATGCTGTGGAACGTTGTGTCTGATTGTTCCAGGCTGCACAGCGGGATTCGCATCGCTGCGAGGGTGCTGGCGAACATCAAATTGATGCCACTGCTTTCGTCCATGAAGACACGGCTCATCTCGAATCCTCTGATCTGCGCCTCGAGCACCAGGGCAGCATGACCTGGGCGAGGGATCTGGCATGGGTGATCTGAACGATCGAACATGATGCAGGACTCCAAGCCACTGAGGTACTCAGGGATGGCGGGTGGAGTGTTCATGGGCAGGCTAACATGTCGGGTGATCTTCTTTTGCACCCTGTTGGTAGGGCGTCCCTTCTGGATCATCAGGGACCCTTTTGGCGGCGGATATCCCCATGTACCGTTGTTTGGTGCAGGTGCGATCGTTGGATTCAATGGTCCAACGGGTGGTGGTGGAGGAGCTCCGTGGGCGATGTCACCTGGTGCATGTGCGGGCCCAAATCCAGGGTTCACGATCTGGCGTCGCATTTGGGTGAGACCCTCGCTGAGCTTCTGGAACTCGCGACAGTCCTTTAGCATGTGGCTGGCCTTCTTCTTGCCATCCTACTTGTCGATGTAGAAGTGAATGGTGCAAGGACCAGACAATTTGTCATATGCCGAGGGCTCGTCGTCATGGCTGCGATGTTGCCATGTTTGTGTGGGTCGCCCTCCATCGCGGAAGTTGCCTCCGCGGTATCCGCTGCTACGATTGTCATCGTTGCGTTAGTCGGTGCAGCCAGCCGCAACCATGTCGACTCTGTAGCGATCGTCGTAGACGCGTGATCTTCACTTTCTATGGCGTTCTCGCCTGCGGTCATAGTCGTCCTCGTCATCCGAATGCGTTCGATGGAGGGAATCCTCGCCATATGCCCATTGGTTGGCGATGTCCATGAGGTGGTCGAGCGTCTTGGGCTTGACGTGCCCAAGTTCTTCCTTGAAGTCCGGGCGCTTGACACCGTCCTTAAAGGCATCGATTGTCCTTTCCTCGGAGATGTGCGCGGCGGAGTTCTTGATGTGGGACCAGCGTAGGATGTACGAGCGAATGGACTCGCCGATACGTTGGGTGCAGGCACGCAGTTCCTCGATCGAGGATGGCCTCTTGCTGGTGTCCTTGAAGTTGCGGATGAAGTTGTATGCCACCTCTTCCCAGCTTCGGATGGATCCAAAAGATAGGCTGCTGAGCCAGATCCGAGATGCGCCTATCACCTGCAGCTGAAGGCATTGTAGGGCGGTGTTCCTGTTTTCACCGTGCAGCTTGACGGATGAGAGGTGGTCGCTGAGCCAGACCTTTGGGTCCTGTGTGCCGTAAAACTTTGGAGTGTCCTAAGGGAGCTTGAAATTTTTCGGCATCCGCGTTCGCCGAACAGATCTGCTGAAGCATCTGGCTCCGCACAGCTCTCCGTCGTCATCCTCATCGGATTCGGTTGAACACACATGTTTAGCGCATGCCTTGTGGATCTTACGCTGGGTGAGATCGTTTCGAGCGTTGTAGTCGCTTCTGCGGCGCCGTGGGCTCTTGCTATGTCGAGGCAGATCGTGTTCGTCCTTGTCGGATGAGAGTGTAGGTCTGCGGGTGAACTTGACCGCAGCTTTTTTCTTTGGTTCCACACGAGCTTTGTCATGGAGCGCAGCTCCGACAAGTCCGAGACCAGCTAGCGCGGACTTGTGCATGGCGCTCTTCGGGTCACCCACCAGAGGTGGATGGGACGCGAGGTACGTGGTGGCCGCCATGATCGCAGCCTGTGGTGTCTTTGGCATGACGTTGTCGTTCATGTCCATCGACATGAAGGACATGTTGAGGGCCCTGGTGACGTCGCGGTACGCGGCGGGGTCCATGTGCTCCGTTTGAGAGCGATGCTTATTGGCGTTGTTGCCGTGCGAGCTGGAGCCGCCCGCGACGGAGAGCGCAGCTTGCCGCGCGCTAGACTCCGAAGTCGCCTGCTTGCGTTTGTCGAGCTCCTCCATCAGCTTCACCTGCCGGTTATGCTCGCCGATGAGGAGGAGGTGGTATGCCGTCAGTAGATCCCGTGAAGCATTCACAGGTAGGATGATGTTGCCCGCCACGGCTTCGCGTGCCTGGCGCCATCCGTCCTTGTTGAGATTGATCTTCTGGTAGGCGTTGGCGTCGCCTTCGCTGGTCCTAATCGGTGGATCTCCCCCGTTTTCTCCGTTCCCAGCTTGCGGGTTGAGGGGTGGGTTGGGAGGTGGATTTGGTGCACTCGAACCTGGTGGCAGTTCCGATTCATTCTGGATGACCACATCGCATAGGTAGCGTCCGCGGACTGGATCGCTGCTGCCACAGCTTTCGGATCCGGAACCGTAGGTTCCTTCATCCGAGGAAGGGCCGTACAGATCTGAGTTATAGTTGTTGCTGTCATATGACTCGTCTGTCTGCGCCGACGTGCGTAGCGCGCCGATGGGTGGGACCCATGAGGCAGGCCTAATGAATGGTGGTGGTACCCGCTCTGGGAGGCGGAGAGTGTCGGTCTACCCCACCTAGAAGCAGAAGCTCCCGAACAGCATCTCGAGCCCGTCGCCGACGGACTCGAAATCCCTCAGGGTGGCTGGCGAGTGGGCGGTGAAGTTGAAGGTGCCGAAGAGGAGGTGACTCTCCGTCGCCAATGAGTTGTAGATCGCTCCGAATGGGACTGTCACGATCGCACAATCAGCACCCCCAGTTTCCACAGACGGCGCCAATTGACGAGGTTCGATCTCGTCAATTGCCCATTGTTATGGTCTTGGGTTTTGGAGAAGATGGGGATGCTGGAGATCGCGGAACGGTTAACAGACAAGCAACACGGGGACACGGAGTTTACCCAGGTTCAGGCCCCTAGAGGGAAAACCCTACTCATGCTTGTCTGCTCTTAATTACGGCGGAACCGAGGATTACAGGGGTGCACAGATGCAATCTGGCGTGAGGTGTGTATGAGATGAGTTGAGGCCCTCCTCGTCGTGTCCTCCTAGCCTTTATATAGATAGGAAGGTCTCGGACACAGGTCGAGACGGTTACAGATTAGGAATTTTATCCTTTGAAATTCTATATACTCTAGTCTTGTTCTCCAAGGATCCGAAGACATCATGGGCTTGTGCCAATCGAAATCTCCACAGGCCGTGTATCTTGGCGTGGGCCTTCCCTTGGACTGGATCATGTATACCAATGTTGTGTACCCGTGGGGTATAACCATGTCACTGACACCGACAGATGAGACTGCGACCCTGAGATCGGCGGATGAGGCTGCGACCCCGATCGACATCCAGGCCAACAGCATCGTACCGCCATCGGCAACCCTGGAGGTGCCTCCTACCGCGGCTGATGATCTCCCCGTTTGATTTCCGTGTTCCCCGCATGTTTATTTTGACAGATGGACTTGTATTTCGGTAAATTGTGGCGATTGCATCGCCTAAACTATGTTGTTCCCGGTGGCTGCAAAACTGCATTTAATTTCTGGCGACCTTTTGAATGTTTGAATTTGCAATTGCAATTTGGGGGAGGGGCTGTTTAGGGGCGGTGGCTGGGTGGCGATGACCCCCGATAGGAGGTACCTGCGCCGGCGCCCCCATAAGGCCAAACACCATAGCCCGTATTGGGTGGGGGGGAGTGGAGATGCTCTTACGAGATGCAGGTGCTGCACATGACGAATTATGGATGCAGAAATGGGACAAGTATGATCCCACTTTTATATCTAGACTAACTCTAAACTAAGTGGGACAAGTGGAATAAATAGAATTTGACAATACCTCAAAAAAATAGAATTTGTCAAATCCCACATATCCTAATAAGCATAGAACTAGGAAACATACCCGTGCGTCGCACCGGAGAGACAATTCTACTTTATATGGAGACACAAAGTATGTTGTCATATGTAAAATGTCGACGGATCACAAATAGCAGCCAGCTTCAGGTCCACTTGGCGCTCCATTCCCTGTGTGCCCACTACTGCCCGATGCTTCAGCAAGGCTACTCATACATGTGCGCGCCATGTATCATCGTCGTTGAAGATAGATAAATCGTTGGAAAGAATCGTGATGCAGATACTTGATCGACGGAGAATTCTTAATAATTTGGCTCCAATTTTTCTCCAAATCTAAAATAGCAATTTTGTGGGGAAAATGCCATGCTAGCCTTATAAATAAATCTAGCAATCTAGACCAAGCTATTCGGATTGTCTAAGATAATCGACGGTGTGCCTAATGCTTTAGCCACATCATTTCAATGTTGGCGTCCATGCTAAATTTTCTTTCTCACACCAGCCTAACCAATGCCGAATTTCTATACATGCGACCTAGCAGCATCAATAGAAAATAAGAAGTTCCACTCTCTCTCTCCCGCAGCTATCCAGACTCCTTTGAAAAGCCCCATTGTCTCGTATCTCCATGGATTCAACATCTGGTGCTTAAAAAAATTGTGCACCTGGTCAAGTTTTGTTGGCGTAGAGATGGAGGCCTTCGTGCCGCTGCATTCCTGTCCACCGATCTGAAGCGCCCCTAAAATTTCTCCTCCCGTTTGTATTCTCCTTCCTCCTAAGAAAGCTCGAGTGCTTTGATCTCGTTTGTTTTTCTTGAGATTGCAATGGATTGCAGGCATAGTGGATCTCGACGGGAAACTGCGAGGAGGTGGCGGGCGCTGTCGGTATCGCCATCCCGCTCGTCGTCCGCAAGGGGCACGACAGTGCTTGTCCTCCGACGATGGGACTCTCGTATCTTCTCGAGTCGCTAGATCCTATTTTCTCTCTCTTCCCAAATTCAGAAATCTAAATCTCACAACCTAGAACCTCGTCTGCTTCCGAAATCAGCGGTCGTCTCCATGCCCAGACCAACCCCATTGTCCTGCTGAGGCCCCTAACTGCTCGTCCCACCACTGCCATGCTTTCATGTTCGTCCAGCGCATCCACTGCAGGGCTTGGGCATCGCCATAATCCACTCCATCCTCTCCACGGAGCACACCGGCAACGATTGGCTTCTGGAATTATTTCGTGCGCTACTGGGCTTGTTTTTCCTCTCGAAACAAAGATGTAGATCTCTTGCACCAGCGCTATCCTATCGCCTGTCCCTGGACGATCCATGTGTGGAGGACGCCCGCCCGTGTATGATCCAGGTGACCGCTGTGGAGATCCCTCTCGAGGTATTGAGCTCCTTGAGGATCCACTTAGGTGCCATCGAGGCAGGGTCGGCTGACCAGTTAGCAGCGCCGTACAATTTCCGATTGAATAGATTGGTGGTGGCGCGTGTAAACGCGGCGGAGGGAGGAGATGGGATCGGAATAGAGCTCAGAACACGGTGCTTTAACTCTGCGGTGACAAAGGGGTAGTATATCGAAACTTTAGGGGTAAATCCGTCCAGAAAAGTGTAGGTACTATAAGAAACACTCCTTCCTTTATTATTAGGTATAGATATAGATTAGACTAGGGGTGTAGAAATGGATTCCACTTGTCCCACTTTTATACTGGTCGGAGTTAGACTAGGGGTGTAGAAGTAGAATACACGCGGCCCCACTGTTTAGTCAAGTCCTTTAAATTTTCGTTTTCAGGAAAAAATTGGCCTCTACTAAAATTACTGAATTTAACGATTTTGGTTTTCTTTCAGCCAAAAGACCAAAATTTTCTCTCAAATTTCATTAGAAAATTTAAAATTTTGAAAAAAGTTATAATTTCTTTGAATTCCTGTGTACTACTGAAAAATGGAAATTATTTGACTGAAAAGTAATTATTTCCGTGTCTAATGAAATTAGTAAAATCCAGTGTTCACTGAAAGTGCCGGCATGGTGGCAGCGCCGAAAAGCGCATGCGCCACATCCCTCCTGAGCAGCACGTACGGTCTGTGTAAACTCGTTTCCAGTAAGGAACGGAGTCCGCATCGGCCTCGTGTTGGGCACGGAGTAGAACTCGCTCTGTACAATGCAAATATAGAGGAGGACCTGACCAACGCATCCTGTACAATCGAGCTAGTAGCAATCGTCGCAGCACAGCTGATCAGACGCTTGACGCCGACGATGAAGACCGCCCCACGCCGCGCGCTGGGCTTCGGCTTCAGGTTCAACCCGTCGGACGTGGAGGCGGTGGCGCTATACCTCCGGGGCCGCATCGTCGGCGAGCCGCTCCCCGACGTGGCGGGGGTCATCCACGAGGCGAACGTGTACGGGTACGAGCCCAGGGAGCTGGCGGCGGAGTACCCTCGGCTTCCCAGGACCCAGAGCCGCTTCTTCTTCGCCACCTGCAAGCGGCAGAAGGCCGGGAACGGGCACCGGATGTCGCGCCTCGCCGGGCCCGGCAGCTGGGTCTCGGACGCCAAGCGGAAGGACGTGAAGAACCGCGCCGGCGAGACGATCGGCACCCACGAGACCCTCAAGTACGTGTACAGGGACAAGAACCGAAGGACGGAGTGGCGGATGGATGAGTACCGCTGCTGCGGCATGGACCACCTGGCCGTCGTCGACGGGGAGGAGCGCATCCTCTGCAGGGTCTACGTCCCGTCCAGTTCCAAGGAGGGCTCCGTCACGCTCCAGGAATCGGCCGCCGGGGATCGTCTTCTTGAAATGCAAGAACCCGCAGGTGCCATGGCCGCGGTGGCCGTGCAGCAGCAGCCGCGTCGAGAAGTGCCCGCCACTGCCATGGCCGCGCAGCAGCAGCCGCGTCGACAAGTACCTGCCACTGCCATGGCCCTGCAGCAGCAGCCGCGTCGACAAGTACCCGCCACTGCCATGGCCGTCCAGCAGCAGCCGCGTCGACAAGAACCGGTGGCGCATGTGCTTCCCGCGATCACGCAGCCGCAGGCGATCAGGCTGCCGCCGCGTGCCCTTGATCTTCCCTCGGTGCCACGGCAACATGGCGTCACGGACACGCAGCAAGTGGCCAAGAGGCCGGCGCCGCAGGTTGTGGAGCCTCCGTGCCCCAAGCGGATGCGCCCAGCACTGGCGCCTCTGGAGGTGCCACCGGTACCTCGACACAACGTGGCCATGGTGGGATGGAACATGACAAAGCAACCATCCTGGTGGCCTGCTCCGGCGATGCCTCAGCGCCAGCCTAGTCCCAGGGTGACACCACGACCACGTCCTCGTAAATCACCTCGCTCGCGGTTGCAGCCGGTCGCACCTCCTCCCCCACCAGCGGCTGAAGCGCCAACGACCAACGTCATGGACGAGGACGAGTCCTCCTGGAGCTCGTTTGTGGCCGAGCTGGAAAACGGCATCACCCAAGAAGAAGCTGGCAACGCCGCCGACGACGACGGGATCCTGGGATTCGCAGAGTTGCTAGAGTCGGAGCTCCAAGAGGTGCCAGCTGTGGAGGAAGACGGAGGCAACATCCAGGATAATGATGAAGAAGAAGGCCAGGATGCTGCGAGCTCACTGGAAGGCTTGTTGGTGGCTGATGAGAGAGGAGACGAGGCGGTTGCACAAGATGCGATGGATGTGTTCAACAACATCGACGACGGAACTGGAGACATCGATTACTCCTTACCTCTTTCAGCCTACAATCAGATCCAGTTCTAGCTAATTACACTACCTAGCTACTAGCTAGGAATTAGGATAACAGCCACCGATTGTAATGTACTCGTCTCTCTGTAATTCTAGTATGTACGTATGCTCACAGGTTTTGTCAAATACTGCGAGCTTGTATGTAAACTCTGTATTTGTGGAAAGGAATACAGATTGTGTTGAACTGAATCCAGCTGATTGCGTTCCTTACGGGTTGTAACTAGTATTAATGTCGAAAATTTGTTGAAGTGGATACAGGTTACTACTAAATGATTTCTAGTTCCCTACTTGTCAGTGCTCTTACCTTGCTAAGCTGTTGCACATGTTTATCGTTAATCACTGGTTTCATTTTTACCCCTGGTTAATGTGTGACCCATAAGTTGTTTTTTTAGCACGCCGGGTGACAATTTCCCCAAAGCGTTATGAGAAGGAGGTGCTGCAGATATGAATCCGAAGCAAAGCATGTGCAAGAGCAAATTAACTGCAGAACAGCCCTGATATCAACTTTATTTAGTAGTACTGCTAAATAAAGTACTCCCTCCGTCCTGTTTGTTGTGACGGGCGGCGGAGCAGGGCCGTGGCCTGGACTGGCCAGGGTGGCCTAGGCGGCAGGTGCCGAGGGCGGCGCTGGCCGCAACCGGCTCCATCTGCGGCGGCGGGGGCATCCTGCGGCGTCCGCGGTGGCGGGTGCTGTTGCTCCCAGTGACGGCGGCGGGGCGCGGCGGGGGGTTCGGCTCGGCTCCACGGTGCGGTGCTATGGTGACGGCGTGGTGACGCCGTCTAGGCTCGGCATGGTGGCGCACGACGGGTTTGTCCCTTCGAGCAGCTCCGGCTAGCCCAGATCTGGGCCCGATCTCGGTCTAAGGTGGGCCCCGCACGGTGCTGGCACCCTCTAGAGGCGGGGTGGCAGTGTGGGGCGTGTGGGAGGGGGACGACGGTTGCGGCTACGCTGCAGCAGCGTGGCGGCGGGGACTTTACGGGTCCTTTTTGGGCCCGGCCGGGCCCGAGACCTGGTGTGCCCCTGCTGCCGTGCCTCAGTCAGCAACCGCCATCGGCAGTGGAGGTCAGTCTCCTCCGCGCGGCCGTGCCGCTGCCACCATCCTGTGCCAACGAATCCTCCCCCGCCTTGCAGGTCACGCATGTGGGCGCGAGTCCGTGGATGCCGGGGCGGCGGCCTCGGAAGGTGGTATGCAAGTCGTCCCTTCGACGGAGGTGGCTTCGGGAGGTGAGTTGCGATGGTGTTCCTCATACCGGCGTAGGTCCGACTAGGTCGGGTGAGCTCAGTGGCGTTGGAGCTGTTACTTAACGGCTGGTACTTGCCGCGGCGGTGGTTCCCGTGGTGGATGATGGAGTTGGACCTGGTGCTGGGGTTGGCGTGTACGGTGGCACCCTTGCTGCAGTGGGGCGGCGAGACTTCACAAGCCTTCTCGGGCTCGGCCGAGCCTAGAGGGCCTGGTTTGTCTTGCTGCTACATCCGGTCGGCTACCACCTTCTGGCAGTGGAGGTAGTTCCCTCCTGCGTGCTGAGGTCATCTCGACCCTCGCCAAAGGCCTCTCTCTCTCTCTCTCTCTCTCTCTCTCTCTCTCTCTCTCTCTCTCTTACTGGCCTGTGGTGGTACTTCTTTGGTGGGCGCAATGGTGACGAGTTATCTTTGTTCTTATCGCACCGCTGGTGTCGGCTTTTTTTTCTTTTTTTTTCTTTTGTATTTTCTTTTGGGCTTGGCTTTCTACCCCAGTTGTGGTCCCATCGTTGTTCCGATTTGTTCCATGGGCGCTGTGCTGTCTGGCCTAACAACGGTCTTATCTGTGTGTTTTATTTATAAAACAGGGCGAAAACCTGTTTTGAGAAGTTATTTTTGAATGAAGGAAGTATGCATCATCTACCCTTTGTTACACTGTACAGTGCTTTATAAACATATAAAGTGTCGCTGCTTCACATCTCCGCGACAAGCTTTGACTGAGCCAGAGCAAGGTCGAATGAGGAGTGAGCAGGGAGTGTAACCTGCATCTGCGCTGCAGCGTTGCGCAACTGGCTCGTCACAGGCATGACCTTTGGATGCGTGACAAGCCGCCGCTGCTCGGTGCGCCGGCCACCTTTGCCTCGGTGGACACAAGACTGACTCCGGTAACAAACGACGATGTGAAGCGAGGCATGGTGTGGCTGTGTATATGAAGAGAAGCCAGCAAGGTGTGGCGGGAAAGGAGCGGCCAAGCTGGAAAATATATTTGTGTGATCACATTGCATACGATGTTTTGTCACATACAATTTTCTTATATATAAGTCATGCGATTTACCTCACCGTACATAATATTTCATCCAAAAAACGTGTGAATTATTTTAGTAGAGGAGTTGGAAATTGGTTTCTCGAGAAATGGAATTGGAGAATAACTACCGAGTTCAGTTTTTTTGTCCATAATACAAAATAGGAGCGTCTATATCTCAGGCGCCTGATTTTTAGTTATGTCTAAGTTATTGACGTCATCCTACTATCTTTTGCTAATTATCAGTTGCAACCTAATTACAACTCATAAAATTTGTACCAATTCTCAGTTGCAATCTAGTTACAACTCATTAAATTCTTACTTACAATCTACTAGTTGCTACTCATGCGTAACTTCCATATTACACGAATCACGAGGTATATTCAATGGTGAGAGAGAGGCGACTGAGATATAACTAAAAATCAGACACCTGATATTGTCAAAAAAACCAAGCACCTGATTTCTAGCAAAACCGATACAAAATATAACTTGATGCGAGAAATAAAAAAAAATAGATGTAAAGTCTCTAGCTAATAACCGAAGAATATAGTTCATAATATTGGGCATAGGCCGGAAGGGTTCCAACCAAACATGGTTGTACTAGATACTTATTACAAAAGACCGCTAACTTAACACATTACATAGTTATTAATAACTCCGCTGGTACACACTAGCTAATTAATAATAACTATTTACCAAATACTAAACATACTCCTCATCATCAGAGATGGCGATGACGTTGGCGGCGACTACATCCTTCCTGGAGCCCGATGCCACGTCCTCTAAGCCTTGCTCCTTGCCACAACAGCTTTCCAAATCCATGCAATCTCGTTAAACCTTTTGACGAGAAACTCTGAAAAATGCAATGCGCGGAGAGGTCTACGTGTAGAAACCTCTAGCATATGGGCTCCTTCTTGGATTGCTCCTCGTGGAAAGAATCAAATGACTATTCCACCATCATATGCTCTTGGATTTGCTCCTCCATCCCCTCTAGGTCATCCGCCACATCCTTGTACTCGTCCGAGAAGGACCATCCAGAGTACGATGGGGAGGAGCCATTGTCGTGGACCGATGGCAGGAGGGAGTGCTCCTCCTCCCCAACCATAGACACCTTCTCAACACGCTGTGGTGCTGGGACTTCCACATGCAAGAGAAGTGAGCAATATTATTACTACTAGACATATCGAAACTAGTATGTCTGCCGGAGAGTTGTTGTGTGCCAAGAGGGCGGCGACATCAAGTTTTATCTCATGGTTGGAGACATGGCCTTATATATCGCAATGGTATGTTCTCTCTAGGAAAGACACTTCTCGCTTGTCATGGATGGATAGGGAGAGGGTTTTATCTGAGTTACTGGGAGGAAGATTGGTAGTGTGCAAGAAAAATAGACGTGATGGGCTGTATTTAAGGAGGAAAGAGAGTCCTTTCGACCCATGAGATAAGAGACACCACGCCGTTGAATCAGAAGTGGAGAGCAGATGAAGCCTTTGGCGTCAACGGATCCGAAGAGGTAATTGTGTGGCCCGGGAAAAGTGATATGTGTTCACACCAGATGCGTACGATCAGTGGTCATGCCGGGCAGGAATCTCATTTTATGATCACCACATCAAATTCTGTCGGCCAAAACAGATTCTCACGCATTGAAGACCTCTTGAAAGCGGTAGTTATTGATATAATCCTACCAGATAGTTCAGATCTAGGTCCTCATGTCCAGACACAGAAAAATACCTTATTCTCCCTTAGAGACCTGAAAACTTAAGAACTGACTTAAGTGACTTACTCACGTCATCGCTTACGCGTCCTGAACTAGGCCTTAACCCCACTACGACCTACTCGCGTTGTGATGGGTCCACAAGCAGTGTTCTTGGCACTCCAAGGGACCTCTCATGTTGGTATTCCAAGTCGTAAAGATCTCTCTCTCTCTCTCTCTCTCCTCAGACTCTAAAGGTATTTACACCCATACAAGAGATGTATTTCCCTCTATTACTCACATATTTTCAGGATGTCATCGCAATCACACTATCCTGAGACATTTGAGATGGAGAATGCGTCAATCTTACTTCAAAGGCAACGACACTCGAAGAGCTGACTCTTTAGGTCGATGGTACATACCATAGACCTGCATTCGAGGTCTCTGACATTCACTACACCTGTTACATCAATTTATCTGGCAAAGAAAGGTCATCTTATTAAAGGTATTGATCGGTGGCTTGTCGGTGATAAGTGGATTAAGGCATGCATCCTGCATAGACCTTATCCCACGTTCTTGCCCATAGATACCTCGACGTCCGTGACTTGGAGGCCCACATCCTGAACCTCTCAATCGATCTGACCTATCGAGCTGCAAGACAGCTCTCTAGGGGATCCCGAAGACCAGACGTATATCCAATGGAGATCAATGATCAACTTAAAGTGCAAGGCAAGATGAAGACATGTCGTGACTAAAGGAGACTATGACACCACTGACGGCTATATATATTAGAAGACATTCACCTAAAGAGGACACGCCATAATCGCTCAAGACACAGCCTTTAGCCTTAGTCATTAGCCCTAGATTCATATACTCTCGCCGTGTACTCCTATAAACCCTTTGTGTTTCATCGTGTATACTCTTTGTAAGATATCTCGGTCATCTTATGAATAAAGACCGAGGGAATCCTCTCTATTTTGCCATTATATTTGTCTTTGATATCCAAACCTCCTGACTCAAGTCGATTATTAAACAAATAAACTCTCTTTCGATATTCGAAAGTGAGACTACCGTGGAATCGTGGAAACTATACTTCTACACCAGATAGATTTCAAAAATATGTTCTTACGTTCTAGAATAGGAAGTTTATATGAAACAACCATATGGGTTCAACGACGCCCTCCGTAGTACTCGTCGCCGTCCTCGACTATACTCATCATCGCTGCCAGCCCTGCTGCTTCCGCCGTCGTTGCCACATGAGACCTTGGCCCCTTCGACCATGGTTCACCACCGCCGATACTCTGTGTGTGGATTAGTTACCCATTTGATCGCCTTAGACCTAGAGGAATTAGAATGAGGGGATGTTAGCAAAACAAACACGACAGAGCATGCCCTTCTGCCAGCATGGCTTCTATGTGTCATCTCTATAGTAGTTTGGACCAACCATCAGCAAGCTTGACAAGCTACATGACTGCGTCTTCACGCCGTGATAGTTGTAGGACTAATATTCTAGCATGAGGATAGTTGTAGGACCCCGGGTGTAATTATCTCTTTTATACAATCTCGCTATTTTATAGCAACGTCGCAGAATTGTGTATGCAGTTTCAAAATATGTTGCAACTAGTCGAGAAACTATTGATTTTTTCTAAAATGTCCCGTGGGTATCAGCATGCCTTCGTTTCCATCTTAAAGCAAGTACAATAAGCTTATATAAGCAAGCTATAAAATTTATATACTTTGAATGAGGTGGAGGAGAAAGTAGATAATAGAGAAAAGAAATAAGCTCTCATGCAAGAGCTAGCTCCAGCACGTGCTCTTAAGCAATTTGTAAGAGTCAAATGTGATCTATAGACTAATAAATTTGTAAGAATCATGATTTTGTAAGCCGGCTGGAGCCTACGTGCTGTCATTTTATTGTATAACAACCTGCGTGTCGGATTCTCCATGTAATTTACTTTACTAAGCTAGTGTAGCTGTGTGGAGAACCCGGATGGCATGCAAGGTGATATACAGGTCGACGACATGATGTAAGACGGCAAGTGACAAGAGTTGGCACGAGTCGGATTACAGGCTTTGTGGAGATGGAGATCGCCATGAAGAGAGCCATACCATTTCACATTATGATTGATTTATCTTGTGTTATTGATATGTCTCTGTTTTACCTCTATTAGATAGTCGGTAAAATTTAATTCCTCAAGGAAGGTCTAGTCGGTTTTCCCGCCAGTGTTTACACCATCACAAGTCGGACATTTTTGGTAGTGGGCTCATAAAATTGAGGTGCTGCCAATTCTTTTTGACTAGGTGGGTTCGAGTCGGACTCTTACTGTAAAAACACTTGGTAAGCTAGATGGGTCTATCACAACGATTGTGGGGCTCGGGGAAAAGTCGGACGGGAGCCGAGACATGTGATGCCACCCGACCAACAGGAGTCGTATGAGATACGATTGACAAGGAGTTGTCTACCTAGATAACTTGGCGGCTAGAGGTGATGCTAAAGCTCACTAGCCGACTTGCTTATTTAGGATCCTGAATCACTAAGCAACCATAGGAGGGGTGTTGGTTCTAGTGGGAGCATAAAATATTAAAGTGTTTAATATGCTTGCTCTTTTATGAATACATGTCTTAAGTGTTTTGCATATTTTCTGTTGTAGATCATGGCACCAAGTAGCAGTCACTCTCAGATATCTGGTTTTGCCTTGAGAACCATTCTTGAGAAAGATAAACTGAACGACACTAATTTTACCAACTGGTATCGAAATCTGAGAATTTTTCTCAAACAAGTAAAGAAGGATCATGTCCTAGACAACCCACTTCCAGATGAGCCGAATAAGAATGCGACTGTCGCTGCCACCAATGCCTACCGTCAGGCTAAGAATGAGTCCATGGATATTAGCTGTCTTATGCTTGCTCACATGAAACTGGACTTGCAAAAGCAGTTGGAGAATGTTGAGGCCTACGATATGATCGAAAGCCTCAAAAGTATGTTCCAGGCTCAGGCGAAAATTGAGAGGTATCAAGTCTCTCAGATTTTGCTGAGTTGCAAGCTTAAATATGGTGATCCACTGAGTCCGCATGTGATAAAAATGGTTGGTTATGTGCAGTCTCTGTAGAGGCTTGGCTACCCCATTAGCGAAGAGTTCGCTACGGATATAATTCTGAACTCTCTTCCTAGTGCGTATGGTCAGTTCATATTGAACTACCACATGCATGGTATGGATAAGAAGCTCACTGAATTGCATGGGATACTCAAGTAAACAGAGGTGGATCTCAAGAAGGGCGCCAGTCAAGTGTTGATGGTGCAGAATAAGGCTAAGTTCAAGAAGAGTTCTTGGACTAAGAAGAAGGCTAAGTCGGGAGGAAAGCAGGCTCTAGACCCGGTCCCAAGCTCTTCCTTAGGGACTAAGACATCTTCTTCAGCCGGATCCACTTGCTTCTACTTCAAGGTGGATGGCCATTGGAAGAGGAATTGTAGCAAGTACTTGGCCGACAAATCCAAGAGTGAAGGTATGACTTCCGACTCAAGTACACTTGTTTGCAATGTTATAGACATTTATCTTGCTGATACACCTAATAGTTCTTGGGTATATGATGCCAGATCAGTTATTCACATCTGCAGCTCGTTGTAGGGACTGGTAAGAACTAGGAGCATAGCAAGAGGCGAGGTTGATATTCGAGTCGGCAACAAAGCGAGAGTCGCTACGTTGGAAGTCGGCATGATGCAGCTTCATTTACCTTCCGGATTCATTATAGAACTGGATAATTGTTATTATGTTCCAGTGCTCAGTCGAAACATTATTTCTGCTTCATGTTTGATGAGGCAAGGCTATGAGTTGAATATCAAGAATAATGGTTGTTCTTTGTATTTGAATAATATGTTTCACGGCTTTGCACCTGTCCAGGACATGTTATTTATTTTGAATCTTGACGGTGAGTCGGTTTATAACATATATGTTAAAATGTTGAAACCAAATGATCTAAATATGACCTACTTTTGGCATTGTCGGCTTGGTCATATAAGTTGGAAACGCATGAAGAAGATCCATAATGATGGACTCTTAAATTCGTTCGACTTGGAGTCGTTCGAGACATGCGAATCTTGCCTACTCGGCAAAATGACCAAGACACCTTTTGCAAAGAGTTGCGAAAGGGTGTCCGACTTGTTTGGACTAGTACATAGTGATGTATGTGGACCAATGAGCACGACAGTCATAGGTGGTTATGAGTACTTCATTACCTTCAATGATGATTTGAGTCGGTATGGATATATCTACTTGATGAAACATAAGTCGGAAGCCTTTGAAAATTTCAAAGAATTCCAGAATGAAGTACAGAATTAACTTGGTAAGAAAATAAAGTTTCTTCGGTCGTACCGAGGAGGCGAGTATATTAGCCATGATTTTGATGACCATCTGAAAGGTTGCGGAATAGTTCCACAACTTACTCCGCCGGGAACACCGCAAAGGAACGGAGTCTCGGAAAGGTGGAATCGGACCTTGTTGGACATGGTACGATCAATGATGAGTCGGACAGATCTGCCTTTATCATTTTGGGGTTATTGTCTAGAAACATCGGTGTTCACACTAAACAAAGTACCATCAAAGTCAGTAGAGAAGACACCGCATGAGATGTGGACAGGCAAAAAGCCGAGTTTGTATTTTCTTAAGATTTGGGGTTGTGAAGCATTTGTAAAACGACTTCAGTCGGACAAGCTTATGGCCAAGTTGGATAAGTGTATTTTCATGGGGTATCCGAGGGAAACCTTGGGTTACTACTTCTACAACCGAGAAGAGGGCAAAGTGTTTGACGCTCGGAACGGTGTCTTCCTTGAGAAAGAGTTTTTCAGTCGGGGAGTAAGTGGGAGTATGGTGCAGTTCGAAGAAATTCGAGAGGAACTGGCTAGTAGTGAGTCGGCAAAAACCTAGGAGGTTGAGCCGGTCGTGGTAGATAAGCCGGCAACAGCACCTGTACTACGAAGATCGGCGAGATTACGAAGTGTTCGTGATGTATTACTGTTAGATAGTGATGAGCCAGCAAATTATTCGGAAGCGATGGTGGAATCTGATTCCGAGTCATGGCTTGGAGCCATGAGATCCGAGTTAAAGTCCATGGATGAAAATCAAGTTTGGAACTTGGTTGATCTGCTAGACGGTACAAGACCCGTCGAGTGCAAATGGGTCTTTAAGAGGAAAACTGATATGGATGGAAATGTTTCCGTCTATAAAGCACGCCTTGTCGCGAAGGGGTTCCGACAAGTTCAAGGAGTTGATTACGACGAGACTTTCTCGCCCGTAGCGATGCTTCAATCAGTTTGGATCATGTTAGCTATAGCAACCTATTTCGACTATGAGATATGGCAGATGGATGTCAAAACGGCTTTCCTTAACGGAAATTTAACCGAGGACGTGTATATGATACAACCCGAGGGTTTTGTCGATCCGGCTAATGCTGACAAAGTTTGCAAACTTCAGAAATCCATTTATGGGTTGAAGCAAGCATCTCGGAGTTGGAATATTCGCTTTGATGAGGTAGTCAAATTGTTTGGCTTCATCAAGAGTGACCATGATTCTTGTTTATACAAGAAGTTTAGTGGGAGCAAAGTAAACTTTCGAATCTTATATGTGGATGACATATTATTGATTGGAAATGATGTCCAGATGTTGCAAGAAACCAAGGAATCGTTGAAAAGGAGTTTCTCAATGAAAGACTTGAGTGAGGCAACATATATTCTCGGAATCCGGATCTATAGAGATAGATAAAGACGGCTCATTGGATTGAGTCAGAGTACTTATTTGGACAAAGTGTTGAAGAAGTTCAACACGGAATCGTCTAAGAAGGGGTTCTTACCGATGTCCCATGGTGTAAAACTTAGCAAGACTCATTGTCCTTCGGCAACTGATGAGCGAAGTCGGATGAGTGCGATTCCGTATGCTTATGCAGTCGGATCCATCATGTATGCCATGATTTGTACTAGGCCGGATGTTTCCTATGCTCTAAGTGTTGTGAGCAGATACCAGGCTGATCCTAGAGAAATCCACTAGACAGCGGCTAAAAATATCCTAAAGTACTTGAGAAGGACTAAGGATATGTTTTTGGTTTATGGTGGTGAAGATGAACTCAGTGTAAGGGGTTACACGGATGCGAGTTATCTTACCGAATCTGATGATTCTCGTTCGCAATCCGGATACGTGTTTATTATAAACAGAGGTGCTGTGAGCTGGAAGAGTTCCAAGCAAGAGACTGTGTCTGCATCTACAATAGAGGCTGAGTATATTGCCGCCTCGGAGGCAGCAAAAGAAGCTGATGAGGAATTTACTCATGGATCTTGGTGTGGTTTAAGGCTCGTCTAATCCGTTAGACGTGTATTGTGGCAACAATGGTGCTTTTGCACAAGCCAAGGAACCCCGTGGATCAGGGTGATATCAAGTTATGCAAGGTACACACAGATGCAAATATTGTGGATCTGTTGACAAAGCCGTTACCACAGCCAAAGCATGAGGCACACCTAAGAGCTATGGGCATTAGATGCTTAGACATGTGATGTCGGAAGATTGACTCTAGTGCAAGTGGGAGACTGTTGGGAATATTCCCTAGAGGCAATCATGGATGATGATGTTTCCCATTGTATTCATAAAGATATTAAGTTGTCCTTGTATGAGCATCTGATGTATATCATTGAATATGTGATTCGGTTGTGGAACTATAGATTCATGTTGTTTATACTAAATGTCCTTGGTCATTGAGGTCATGTTGGACACACAAATTAGACCAATGTGAAAGCCGGCTTGATGACTTAGTTCCACTTGTCATGGGCATGGAGATGCTATTCCGACTTACACAGATTCAGCTAAAGAGTTTAGCAAGTCGGATGACCCATATTGAGGTACAACGAACAAGTTGTCATTTGTATATCTCAATCAATGTAATCCTTAGACCTGAGGTTGTTGCATATTCCGAGTTGAGGATCACCGACTTAGGTTCTATCAAACGCTGATCTGTAACTATGCAGTTATAAAGGCAGAGTTCGGATCGATTGAGAATCAAGCCGCGTGATGTGAATAACCAAGATGGGATTTTGCCCCTCCACTTGGAGAGATATTCTCTGGGCCCTCTCGGATGATATGATTCGGAAAGCATGGCCATGCACGACTCGGTTAAGTGTTAACCGAGGCGATCGACTAAGAGTTAGTCGGATGAATCACTTATCTTGGATCGAGAAGAGAGTCAGACTATTTAAGGGATGACAAATATTCGCCTATAGTCTGACAAGGTGTATCGTGAGGAAAAAGGGACTCAGATGCAAGTCGCATTGGAAAGGCAAGTCGTCATGACTCTTTGGTACTTGGGAGTCGGCACGTTCTGCTAGGATCCGCTATCGACTGATCGATTGAGAGTCGGACTCCAATCGTGTCCAAGTTGCCATGAGCCTGCGGGGTCACACTTAAGAGCGGGAGCAAGTTCGGATTGGATCTGAACCGGAAATCTAGTTGGGTTAGACCCGAGTCGGATTTAGACTGAGTCAGTGAGTCGGACTCACGGTGACTAATATTATATGGGATTTAGTGAATGTGCCACGAGTGAGTGGAGCCCACGTTCACTCCCTATATATAGTGGAGCGCAGTAACCCAGAAGAAGGATCGGTTAGGTCATTTCATGTGTTGAAAACCCTAGCTCCACAACAGTCCTGCCGACGTACTGAACCTAGAAGTTCACCGCCGGCGCTCCTCCTTGTATGTGTGGACACCAGCAGAGGCGTTTTACCATCAGCGCTTGGACGATCGTTGATTGAATCGAGATCGCAAGAACGACACTGCATCAACTAACACGCTACATCAGTAATCCGCAACTGCGCGTCTAGTGGTAAACCTCGTGGCCTTCTATCTCAGCTAGTTCTTGGGATCACCACGTTAGAGGAATTTTTTTTGGTTTATCCCTACGTGGCCCGACATGTAGTGTGTAACAATTGTAACTTGTTACTCCCTGTTTCGAAAAGGAACTACGAACGCGGTAGGAAAGTAACTTCATGAAGTTCTAGTCAACCTGTGAAGGCTGATGGGCATAGTTTTTAATATTAAAATCAATCTTTGAAGAAATGTTTATGAAAACTGCATAGTGCTAAGGACTGATAGTCCAAGGTGATAGATAGAGTATCAAACTTACCACCTTTCATATAATGAAATTGCTAGATAACGTTGTTACTCACTCTTTCCTTTGATCCCCTACTTAGAATCTGAGGAGTCAGAAGACACTCCAATGTACGCTACTGAAGGAAAAGATGATGTCTACTACGAGGAACCAGACCTGTCTGAAGGAGTGGAAGGGGTGGACTACGAGATACGTACGGAGTACAAGGCAACGTGTTTGAGTAGTTGCCTAGAATTATATAGTAGTCCAGATGGGCCGAGCAACACAAACTTTATATAATAAGATATTGAGCTCAATTTTAGATTCGAGTTTAAAACTTTGATCTTCCGCTGAAACTTCTTAAGTTTGGTTTGTAAGTTTGAATAACTTGAAGTACTGATCTTTTGGTATTGTAATAATAATGTGTGTATGTTTGTAATATGGACCCGTAATATTTTTGTTGTACCACTCTGAGGGATATGATATTTGCAGAACGGTGTTCTGTAAGTGTCCTGTCAATGACTATAGTGTACTACAAATGCAGTGGTATGTTGGGTCACCGCAGTCGCCACACACCAATGTGAGCGCGTCCCATCGTCGGTGCTTCGACAAAAAGATGTGTTCCGCCACCTCCATCGTGAAAGGCTCGCTGGTGGTCTTGTGACGGTTGTAGAAAGGGTGACGCGGCCTAGGGCGCATCATTTAAATCCGCGGGCGCCCCGGAATCGGAGGCGGCAACACGTCAGGTTCCACCGGCGGGTTTGGCCACCACGACGACAGCGGCCGCTCGGGCACCTCTTCTTTGCCGGCGCTGGGGTTGCCACAGAGCTCTTCGGGCCGCCGCCGCCGACCAGGCATGGTGTTTTGTGCTGGGGGTGGTGCGGGTCTGGTCGAAGATATCTCGGCGACTTCCCCCTTTTATGGCTGCGCCTGGACACTGCGGGAAACTCCAAGAACTGGCGAGAAACAGTGGGAAAGAAAGGCGAGAGACGACGTGACGGACGGGAAGACACGGGGAATACGCCGGTGTTGGCGATGGCGAAACACGGGCAGATGGGTCGCACCGCTAGGCGCTGCCAGCCGGACAGGCCGGACCCCGACCCAAAAGTGAGCGCGTCCTAACCTAAACAAACAGAAACGGATTGTGTGGGTCGACCGGTTGGGTCAGGCCTGATGGAGATTCCCTTAGTATAGAGTTAGACTAGGGGTGTAGAAGTGGATCTCACTTGTTCCACCTCTATATATCCCTAGGATGAATAACATGCGCCTAGCTCCTTTGTCAAGTCCTTTAAAAAAAAAAATCGGTGATTTTGGTTTTCTTTCAACCAAAAGACTGAAGTTTTCTCTCACATTTCATCGGAAATTTTGAAAAAAAAAGTTATAGTTTCTTTGAATTCCAATGTAGTACTCCAATGGAGTACTGAAAAAATTGAAATTATTTGACAGAAATGTAATTATTTCTGTGTCTACTGAAATTAGTAAAATTCAGTGAATTTCAATTAGAGTTCATTGAAAGTGATTTCATAAAGCTACCGGCATCCTCCTGAGCAGCACGTACGGTCTGTGTAAACTCGTTTCCAGTAAGGAACGAACGGAGTCCGCCTCGGCCTCGTGTAGTCGCTCGCTCGCGTTGGACACGGAGTCCAACTCGCTCGCTCTGTACAATGCAATATGTAGAGGACCAGAAACGCATCATCATGTACAGTCGAGCTAGTAGTAGCATCTAGTACCCGCGTGCACAGCTGACGAGACGCTTCACGCCGATGATGAAGACCGCCCCTCGCCGCGCGCTGGGCTTCGGCTTCCGGTTCAACCCGTCGGACGTGGAGGCGGTGGCGCTATACCTCCGGGGCCGCATCGTCGGCGAGCCGCTCCCCGACGTGGCGGGGGTCATCCACGAGGCGAACGTGTACGGGTACGAGCCCAGGGAGCTGGCGGCGGAGTACCCTCGGCTTCCCAGGACCCAGAGCCGCTTCTTCTTCGCCACCTGCAAGCGGCAGAAGGCCGGGAACGGGCACCGGATGTCGCGCGTCGCCGGGCCCGGCAGCTGGGTCTCGGACGCCAAGAGGAAGGACGTGAAGAACGGCGCCGGCGAGACGATCGGCACCCACGAGACCCTCAAGTACGTGTACAGGGACAAGAACCGCAGGACGGAGTGGCGCATGGATGAGTACCGCTGCTGCGGCATGGACCACCTGGCCGTCGTCGACGGGGAGGAGCGCATCCTCTGCAGGGTCTACGTCCCGTCCAGTTCCAAGGAGGGCTCCGTCACGCTCCAGGAATCCGCCGCGGGGGATCGTCTTCTTGAAATGCAAGAACCCGCAGGTGCCATGGCCGCGGTGGCCGTGCAGCAGCAACCGCGTCGAGAAGTGCCCGCCACTGCCATGGCCCTGCAGCAGCAGCCGCGTCGACAAGTACCTGCCACTGCCATGGCCCTGCAGCAGCAGCCGCGTCGACAAGTACCCGCCACTGCCATGGCCGTCCAGCAGCAGCCGCGTCGACAAGAACCGGTGGCGCATGTGCTTCCCGCGATCACGCAGCCGCAGGCGATCAGGCTGCCGCTGCGTGCCCTTGATCATCCCTCGGTGCCACGGCAACCTTGTGTGATGAACACGCAGCAAGTTCCCACCAAGAGGCCAGCGCCGCAGGTTGTCGAGCCGCCGCGCCCCAAGCGGATGCGCCCAGCACTGGCGCCTCTGGAGGTGCCACCGGTACCTCGACACAACGTGGCCATGGTGGGATGGAACATGCCAAAGAAACCGTCCTGGTGGCCTGCTCCGGCGATGCCTCAGCGCCAGCCTAGTCCCAGGGCGACATCACGACCACGTCTCCGTAAATCACCTCGCTCGCGGCCGCGGCCGGTCGCACCTCCTCCCCCGCCAGCGGCTGAAGCGCCAACCAACGACGTCATCATGGGCATGGACGACGACGAGTCCTGCTGGAGCTCGTTTGTGGCCGAGCTGGAAAACGGCATCACCCAAGAAGAAGAAGAAGAAGAAGAAGAAGAAGCTGGCCACGCCGCCGATGACGACGGGATCCTGGGATTCGCAGAGTTACTAGAGTCGGAGCTCCAAGAGGTTCCAGCTGTGGAGGAAGACGGAGGCAAGATCCAGAATAATGAAGACGAAGGCCAGCATGCGAGGTCACTGGAAGGCTTCTTGGTGGCTAATGAGAGAGGAGACGAGGTGGTTGCGATGGATGAGATCAACAACATCGACGACGGAACTGAAGACATCGATTACTCCTTACCTCTTTCAGCCTACAATGGGATCCAGTTCTAGCTAATTACACTACCTAGCTAGTGTAGGAATTAGGATTGTAATGTGCTTCCTCCATTTCAAAATATAAGATGTTTTAGATTTATGAAGCAAATGTATCTAGACTACTTTTAGTATATAGATTCACTAAGGTTTGAAATGTATCTAAACATCAAAATAAGTCTAGATACATTTTCTTTACAAACCTAAAACATCTTATATTTTAAAACGGAGGAAGTACTCAACGGCCACCGATTGTAATGTACTCCTCTGTCCTCTCTCTGTACTATGTCTCCAATTTTTTGTGGAGACAAAGTGAATTTCCGAAATACTACGAGCTTCTAAACTCTGTATCCAAACCTTTTTGTGGAAATGAATACAGATAGCGTTGAAATGAATCCAGATTGCCTTCCTCAAGGGTTGTAACTATATATTATATTAATGTCGAAAAATTGTTCAAGTGGATACAGATTACTTGTAAATGATTTCCTCTTCCCTGCTTGTCACTGTTCTTAACTTGCTAGACATTGCACATGTTTATCGTTAATAACTGATTTCTTTCATTCTTACTCCTGGTTAATTTATGTCCCATAAGTTTTTTTTGGCACGCCATTTGCCAATTTTCAGTGTTATGAGAAGAAGTTGCTGCATACATGGATCCAAAAGCCAACATGTACAATGACAAATTAGTTGCAGATCGATCAGCCTGATATCAACTTTATTTAGTACTGCAGTACGCAGTATCTCATCTTTGTTACACTGTACAGTACTTTATCAAGATATACACGTATAGTAATAATTACTGGCAACCTCCTGCACACGTGTATCACGCCTCTGTGTATTTACCGTGTTACCATCTGTCTCTGATCTCTGTGTCGCTGCTTCACATCTCCGCGACAAGCTGTGACTGAGCCAGCGCAAGGTCGAACGAGGAGAAGGAGTGAGCAGGGAGTGTGACCTGCATCTGCTCCGCAGCGTTGCGCAGCTGGCTTGTCACAGGCACAACCTGCATTGTTCATCATAAGAAAGATTCGGTTTCAGATCAGCAGCTCCCAGGAGAATGGTACCAAAACAGACAATGGTTCTACACCTTCCAACAACCTACTCGCAAGCAGAAATGCTATACTACCTTGTTCGGGTTACTGAAGGAATTTTCATCCATCACATTGCTGGACGTCAGAACAGTAGCGTTCGAACCCAGCGCGTTGATGCTAGCCTGAAGCCCGGTCGCAGTGATTGTGAGGCTCACCTGGTCCGAACCAAAGTTCACAATCTGCAGAGGAGCCTTCAACATTAACAAAAGAATCTACCATCCTCCTACAAATACTACGTCCAGATGTTACTTGCCTTCACTCTCAGGAAGCTATTCCCAGAATCCTGCCAGGTGATAGCAGATGCTGCCAGAGAACTAGAGTAGCTGGAACTGATTGTGGCTGGATGAATCATGGCGCCGCTGGATTCACGGAAAAACTTCTGCATCCAGTAACTAGGGGTTCCGTATTGTTGCCAGGAGTTGAAGACAATAGCATCTGGATTCCACCTGATTGTTTGATTCAAACATAATAATTACTGCGATGTTAATCAATAAGAACTAAGGAAATGAAAAAAAATCTAGAGCCATCAATACTAACGTTTGATCGTTGTCGTTTACAAAGAGTGGTGCATAGCTTGCCATCTGAACAATGTCACTGCAAAGAGCCAGCAAGAGGTCAGCTAACCCACTGTACAGATTTATTGGTAGTTGCTAGAAGAATAGAACAAACTCCATGTCTCCATGAGATCATGATGACTCGATGAACCAAGAGAATATATAGTTTTTACTGGAAAACTCAGGTGTGATGACCAAAACGCGTGAACGACCAAGAGATCAAGAGCCCAGTATAAGGAGAGATCACCTGTTCTTCTCCAGTCCAGTAAGGAAAGCAGCTTCTGCCAGTGAAGCAAGAAGACTTCCTCTACCTGCATCACTTCTCCAAACAGCATACTCACTAACAAAAGCCTGTCCAACATTCATATTGTCAAAACACAGGGATATAACTTACTGTCTATAAGGACTAGAGGATGTGGATATGCAGTTGAGATTTGTTATTTAGTAATCATCAAGAGAACACATGAGGTGCCCAAGACTTTCCAGGACTACAAGTAGCATCAAAGACTTCAGTAGCAGGTGCTATTTGTGTTCAGCAGGTTCCTCGTTGTTCTTGCAATGACCCCATGAGATATTTTTAACGAACACACTAGCTATATTCAAAAGTTGGCATGTTGTGACTTCAGGAAACTAGAGCCAAGTTAGATGCGATTCAACTGGAAATACACAAAGATAGCTCGGTTCAGGTTTAAGTCTCAATTCCAACAGTTGATTTGTATGGGTATTTCTCATCATCTTCATTCAGGGTCAGAGGTCTGAGCACCAGTGAAGATAAACCAAGTAACACACAAAATATGACTATCGCAAGAACATCCCAAATGAAAGGTCAGAAGGTGTTGAACTATGTGAAAGACCAATATGAATGTGTGGTAACAGAGCATTTGGAAGGCCATCAGGCCCATGTCACAAGCATTTCACCACAAAGAAAAAAGATAAAGTAAATCATGAATACTGAGGCATACCTTGGGCCCAGTACGAGAGGTTCTATCAAATGTACCCTTCATGTTAAACAAAGTCTTAGAATCGGTGTAGACCTATAAAAAGCAGCATTCAGAATCTAATTTACTGGTAAGAACAGAGCAGTGGTGATAACCAATTAGAATCTTAACAGGGGCCAATTTGTTACGAGTAATTTACATGAAAGTCATACAGATCAGCAGGATGGTCAAGTGGTTTAGATGAACCATCGCAGTTTGAAATCATCTGAATGTCTGGATAGGCTACTCTTATAGCATTGTAGAACTTGAGATAATTGCCTGTTCAACAGAATCAAAACACATCATATACCTAGAAGATTATTTCAAATGGTATCTCTTTATACAGTTTAAATGAAATACCAAATTACCACTGGATCAGGTGGAGGTGGAACTACTTTATGGGTGAATTTAAAAAGGAACATCCTCATTTTTCATTTTAGCAAGTAGTGCTATATATTTAAGTGAAATACCAAACTACACTGGATCAGGTGAAAATTTAAAAAGGAACATTTACCAGACACTAGTTTCCTCCTTTTCTATTTTAGTAAGTAGTGCTATATTTTTTATGCCACTAACTTAATCTTTTCTTTTCATGAGAACATAAATCACTACTCCCTCCGGCCCATATTAATTGACTTGATTTTTCAAATTTTGGATGAACCTATATACTAAATAGTGTCTAGATTCATCCAAATTTTGATAAATCCAAGTC
Organism: Avena sativa; assembly: GCA_916181665.1. Classification (NCBI taxonomy): domain Eukaryota; kingdom Viridiplantae; phylum Streptophyta; class Magnoliopsida; order Poales; family Poaceae; genus Avena; species Avena sativa. The sequence goes on from OV702296.1 coordinate 230,995,003, forward strand.
AATTAATATGGGTCGGAGGGAGTATCATTTTCCTATGAAATGTTGTTTCAGCTCACTAGTCCAACCGTATTTATTTGTAGATTATGCTCTAAAATGTTGTAAAGAAAACTTTTTGATTAATTATCTGGAGCACTTTTCTTAATAGGTGTAGCCCGGTTGATTCTTGGCATTTACTTGGACCTATGTTGTGAAACGGATGGAATAAGAGCAGTAGTTTCTCAAACAGAACAAGAATAGTAGTTGAAAGAAGGAGATCAAGAACACATAGGAACTAATTACCGAGGTAGTATTTTTTCCCACAATCTTCATTTCCAATTGCAACATACTTGACTGGGAACGGTTCAGGATGCCCCATTGCAGCTCTAACAGAGCCCCATGTTGAGTTTGCATCCCCCCTTGCAAATTCTAGACTGTCCAATACATCCTATAGAAAGACAATAATTTCAGGATAATGTACATGAGATTGATAAACACCTAACTCTTGGAAAGACAATGGGTATCACTTATGTTTTTATTAATACTACAGTGCCACGGAAATAAATGATAGAAATGGAAGAAGCTGATCCATGGAGAAGGTTGACCAAATAAGAAGCAATTTGCTCATATTTTGATGCACCATGGCAACACTCAGTTATTATTGCTTGCAAATTTCAGTTCATTCAAGAGTCTAAAGTATCAATCGTACAGTTATGTGTCTACCCTGCTAGAAAATGAAGTATAATTTTTACAATACCTTTACAAAAGGGGCAATAGCAGCGGTACTAACTTCATCATTGTGGCTGATGCCTGGTATTCAGAAAAGAGAACTCCGGTGTTTAAAGAGGCCAGCACTGCTAATCATTGATACTATAAAATGTGAAGATATTTACCATTATTGAATACCCAGATTGGAGCAGCGCCCAGGTCTTCAGAAAGCTTTGATATGGATTTGCAAGACAATATATGGTTAGTGTGGGAATATAAAAGAAAAAAAGCTGAAATCATGCTCACTAATTGGCTGGTACCTGAAGAAACTCATAATATCCAAGGCCATCGTCAGTCCAGTAATGCCAGACATCTCCAAAGTGTCCGGGCCTCTCTTCCCATGGACCAATAGATTCCCTCCACCTGAATGCGTTTCTCAACCATTCGCCTTCAACAAAGCAACCACCTATAATACATACCAAAGTAAACCATGTTGAAGTAAGGAAAATAGTAAATATCAGATGTCTTTAACAACTTAGTTTGGAACGCATCGGATTCATTTAAATGGAATATTACATTAGTTAAAGGAATATTTTGTTATATGACAGAAGATATTTAATTAGAATGGTCCAGATATTCAACTGGGAACATATGAAACTTTAGTCAGTTAATGCAACTTGCATATGCTACCGTGATATATTAGTTAACTAAGAGAACAATGAGGTTTGATTCTCTCGTAGTTTAGCTGAACATCACACTAGGGATTGTCGCTGATCGGCTCACTGAATTTCTTGGACTGCGGGCAGAATAAGGTTTCAGTTCAGCTAGGTCTCATTAGTTCTGACCTGAATGTAAATATATTCAGGTTAAAGCAATATGAGAAAATATCCTATCCAGCAAACTATCTTGTATAAGTCCAGACATTAGTGTGAAGCCACCGATAAAATGAGCACAACTTAGACAAGACTCAGACGGCCATACCAGGAAATCTCAAGAATCGTGGTTTCAGATCCAAAAGCATTGATATCAATTCTTTGCGGAAACCATGTCCCTGCATGCATAAAAAAAATGCTAGTTACATACTCAGATAAACTCAAGCACAATAAGCATGATCAGGCACTACAAAGATGTATCAAGAGCATTTCATTCCTGGCCAACATATAAAGTCTGCAACACAGGTGTCAACTTACAACACAATGCTTCCGCAAAAAATTAATGTAACACTCCACACTTGGTTCTGCTTGGTTTTTGTGACCAAATTTCACAAGTGTAGCACTGCAGGATCCACACTTGTGTTTTAGTGAGATAGAGAAATAAAAATGTGCCCCCTTATTTGTATACGAATTGCAGTTGACTTGTCAGACAAGGATGCCCCCCCCCCCCCCCCACACACACACACACGAACTTCAACATTACCAAGACAAACGTTAAGACTTAACGGAAAATGACACAATTTCAATATTGGGTCAATATTATGGCTTATATCTAGGCCTATCAAACCTATCATGTTTCTGGCAGCACAGAGTTTTTTTGCCAATGCCAGGTGAAGTTTTACTACAATAGATCAGTAGTTCGTGCTTCAATTGATACATAATTCAGTTTTCCAAAGCCTTGGATCTCCGCCTGCTTTCAGTTCTTGTCAATATCAGGAAAATAAATATATAATATACCTTGAACGTGTCTGACGGCATGAGTGATACTTGATCAAACCATACAACCCCCTTCTTGTTAGATGTTATCTGAAGTCTTGAGGTTCTGTTTGTTCCTTTAGCAATCAATTTCTGCTCCACTTTTGTCCAGTTGGAAGTGCCAGCAACTCTGAAACAACAAAATCCTTTAAACTAATGGAAATAATGTCATCCTCCTCCTGCCCAAATATTGAGAAAAATGATACTAACGGTACAGTAACTGAAGCTAGCTTCTGTGACCCATCAGAGCTGGCTAGTGAAACTGTCAATTCTGCGGCTTCTGCTGATTTGACATACATAACAAGATTGTACGTCTTTCCATCTTCTATGTTCTACAGATGAAATGGTAAGGGTAACTACTAAATTGGATAAGAAAGAGAAGAGGTTATGGAAACCAAACATGCACTTGATATTTAGCTGCGTTGGATACTAAAGCTTACACTACTAAAAAAATTATACCAAACAAAATGCAAGGGGGTTAACAGATACTGCAGTTGCCTTGCAAGGCAGACAAAAGGAGACATAAAACATTTCTGCATGAGGCTGCACTATAATTTGCATGCTGATTGATATCAAGATATTGTTCATGTGGTACATTGATATAAAGATATTGTTCATTAAACCATAATTTGCATGCTGATATAAGGGGACGAGTTATGGTCAACTTAAAATCATATCATACCATGCCCCAGAACCCAGGGTTGTAAATGCCAACGCCGCCAGCTGGGCAGTCATCGCAGAGAACCTCCATCCGAAGAGCAATAATGTTTCGACTGAAACACGATGTGCGATCAGTCGCCACAAATACGGAGGAGTCATCTCCGATTATAGACCAGGGGTCAATATTTGATGGCGTATGGAGTCCTCCAGCTTCAAAACCTGAAGCATTGAGATAATTTTGACGATTTCACTAACATTCTCATATGGGAAATATTTCTGTAGAAAAAAAACCTACTGTTTTGTATTCCAGATACATGCTCAAGATCAGCTTCCGTATTTGAAGTTTTGAAGCTAAATTATTATTGTGTTCAAAGGTATGTGGCAAAACAGAATTGAGGTAAACACGCGTGGGGAGAGTTATTAGAAGAAAAATTAACAGGAATAACTATATAGTTCTATTCATCATGCTATCCCTGTTTTATGTTCCAATGGAGTACAACACATCCCACAATCAACAATAATGAATTTACCTCTATTGCTAACAAGCTCTGCCCATATGCCACCAGCTCCTGCATGGTTGATCTCCTACAACATTAGCCACTGTAGTTAATATGGGAATATAATGGAACATTTACTGCCTGGTTTGATGTGACTCCCAAAAATCCGATGAAACTTGAGTAATCTCGAAATGTACCATGGATAAACATAAACTGGTATTAATCAAACAAGCTTGCTTCTCACCTCAAAGAACATCCCAAACAGCGTGTCTGGGATCTTTCGAGCAAGCTGTGATGATGCATCAACCTTGAGGGTGGCCGTCTGCGTCGCCTCTAATTCCGATGCTAGGCATTTGCAGCCCACGCAGAACAGAAGCAGCAGGCATGAGATGGTAGAAAGGAACACTTCTTTGGAACCCATACTCTTCAACTTGTAAACAACACTAACGTAGTCCGTGTGTCTGTCGAACAAATAACGAAAGGAGACTGAAATCATGAGAGGCCGATTGACTTGGCTGGAAATGGATACACACAAAGTTTTAGAACCTGAAGATATAATATCATTTGAAAACCGAGAGAAAATACAAAATAGACAAGAGCAAAATGTGCAAAACAATGACTATGAGCTACCTCATTCGAGTTCGGTTATGTGTTTGTGAATTTTGCAACTAAACTAGCGTCTCAAAACGGAAAATATGAGATGCATTTCAGATGGAATTATGGCATCAGCCAACAAAAGCACACGGACACTGACGAACTGTTCTAGTAACAAAAATAGATACCATACCAACCAATTCACTCTCGTCTCTTGAGCATTTCATCGAACAACGTTCCTGCAGACCCAGCCCAACAGCCCAAAAGAGAGAGAGAGAAAGAGAGCACAAAATCCGATCCAGAGATGTGTCCACGGAAAAGATCGATTCTCTTGCCAGTAATTTGCTCACCATGAATCCTCCACTCCGCCCAGCACCAACGACCTCAGGAAGAAGAAGGTCGACGAGGTGATCCTGCCAGTGTACGAGCAGCGGAGGCGCGCGCTTAAGTAGACGAAGCCGCCACGGCGAGGAAGCGGTGGCTTTGAAGGCAAGGGTGGCTCGGGAGATGGCGATCGGACGCCGGAGCCGAGGGGGTGTCCACGGCCAGTTGCTTGCCGGAGTGGGCAGCTTCGGCAGTTGGTTGGTTAGTTGGCTCTTTGCTGCTGGCGCGCGCCCACTGACCGGTGGGGTCCGGTTTATCCGTATGACCACACCTTGGCTTGGCTTTCCTTCGTTTATCCTATGTCGAATTAATAATAAGATGGAAAGGATGCGAAATGGAAATGTATACATAGTATAATCATCTCGTTGATTTCTTGCTACGATAAGACAAGGTGAGGTTGTTGTCCAGCACCTCTCAAATCATTGAGTTTCTATTTATTAGTTCACCTATAATTTATCAGTCCATGTGCCACACCTAAGGTTGGCAAGAGTCCACCTTCAAGTTCATTTGGAAATTTCTAGTTCAAGTTTTAGGCCAAAAAGTTTCAGGGGATCATGCTTGCAACCCTAGCCACACGGTAGTCTGCAGAGAGGACAGTATGACCGAAAGATATCATATTCTAATATATTTGTTCTTTTTATTTATTTATTTTTATGTCGTATGGAACATGAGAATTGTGTAGAAATCAATCGTGGGAATTCAGCTGTCATACATGTGAAATTTGTTGTTTACATGTCAGCTGGCACTTAATTAACAGTGTGTACCTACTCGCGAAAAACAATACAGTGTGTATCATAACTTGTGCAGGCCTGCACTCGTGCGGTCTCTCATGGACAGAAATGCTCAACTTGGCATTTTGCTGTCGTTGCTTAGCTCTCAACACAAGAAAGCTCGATCGAGGAGGCTCCATGTGCCTTGTTGTCATGTGTCCAGAGGGATATATGTTCACGACGAGAGGGAAATGTTACAAGTAGGTCCCGAGGAATAAGAGGATTGGGATGCATGATATACCTCGCTGCAACGTGATCAGGAAATGTTTGCGTTTCTTGATTTACATTATGCATCAAAATAATGAAATATCCATCTCAACACAACACGAGCATGGCAAGACTTTTTTTTTTTTGCCAAGACATTGATGATGCACACAACCAAATTATTATCTTTTTTAAAGGAGGGGGAGGGGGGGGGGGGACTTCGGAATGTTGTTTTGCACTTCGTAGTTGCCAGGTTCAACAACTGATGGATAGACAAGCGATTTCCGAACAGCGGTTAACAATAGCACTCAACCAGTTTTCCCAGGTGTTCACTGTCCTACGATATCAAAAAAAAAAAGATGTTCACTGTCCAACTTTTCAAGACCGCACTATCATATCTTCGAGCCTTGCCAAACTCCACTAATACCTAATGCGTCCCAAACTCCGAAGAGAAAGCATGCCACCTGTGCGCGAAACATATGGGAGGTTTTGATCATCGAGATCGATAAATGTTTAGCAAAAAATAATGCTGCACCCTACATCTAGACTAGATCAAGTATCTACGTAGTTTCACCAACAGTACCTACTCACCGGAGCATCTACGGTGGCGGCGCGCGTTTAATCGTCATCGGTGGCGTCGTTGTCGGTGTAGTTGTCCTCGATGTAGTCGACGACGAGGCCCGTGGGCCGCGCCTGGTGCTCGCGGGCGAAGAGATGGATGGCATGGCGAAGATCACGCTTCTCCGATCTACGCGCGATGCGTCGGTGCTTCCGGCGCTCCACGATGTCCATGAGCGCGGTGCAAAGGGAGTTGAACTTTGCCTCGTTCACTAACAGCTCCTTGCTCTCGTCATCCGAGTTGTAATCGTCTGCGGGAGCGGGCAGGTGGACGACCGGTGGGGCCGCGATGATTTCGTTCAGCAAGAGCTCCTCCGCGTCGTCCGTGGCAGGGTCGAACGGCAGCACCTCCCTTGCAGGCGAGGTCACACGGGCGCGCCCAGGAGCGCCGCGACCGCGTCCCTGCTCGGATCGGCACCGGGGCACCTCCTCCTTCGACGGCAGCGACGGGCGAGCTCGCAAGCCGGAGCTCCTGCCTCGGCACGGAGAAGCGCGGTCGCGGCCGCCCAAATTGCGGATCGATTGACCAGCCATGGCAAGATGGAGGTCGACATAGAGGTAGGCGGCGGCGATTTGTTTTTGGACGGCGGATGTGGCCGGAATCGAAGACGGGGATGAACGGCGACGATGCTGCATATCCGGGGGTTTCTTGCTCCTCCATTCGGACTCTCCGGGGGAAACCCTAGATCCCTCGTGGGATCAGGCGTGGGCGGCGCTCTTGTATCACTTTGCCTCTTGGGGCCTCACTTTTGGACGCCCACCGGACAGAGGGACTTGTGGCTGGCCAATCGATGCACCGGGGCACCTCCTCCTTCGACGGGCGAGCTCGCAAGCCGGAGCTCCTTCCGCGGCACGGAGAAGCGCTGCCGCGGCCGCCCAAATTGCGGCTCGATTGGCCAGCCATGGCAAGATGGGGGTCGACATGGAGGTAGGCGGCGACGATTTGTTTTTGGACGGCGGATGTGGCCGGAATCGGATAAGGGGATGAACGGCGACGATGCTAGATATATGGGGTTTTCTTGCTCCTCCGTCCGGACTCTCCGGGGGAAACCCTAGATCCCTCGCGGGATCAGGCGTGGGCGGCGCTCTTGTGTCGCTTTGCCTCTTAGGGCCTCACTTTTGGACGCTCGTCCGATAGAGGGACTTGTGAAGTGTTTTGGTGGTTTGGCGGAGACGATTTTGTCTTTGGCTAGGCGGGCCACCTGCGCGCGAAATCAGCCAGTTGCCTACGGGCAGATACCCTCGGCAAACACACACAGACGTATGCGAGAACAACAAATGGCCATCCACGAGGAGACCGCTTAAAGAAGAATGTATGAGAGCTTTGACGAAGTCCATGAGTCCGCTAATCAAAACAAGGAACTGTAGTTCGTCGAAGTACTTAGCTAAATCATAGTTTTTGAATGAATTTCTCCATTTAGCTAGTGAAAAAGACTGTCTGTATCACACATTGAATGAGATCTTGGCCATATATTAAGGAAAAGGATACACCTTCCCCGGTGGACGTGATCCCCCCGCCTCCCTCGCATGACACACGCGTCCCACGCTGCTACAAAATTCTGCCTGCACGTCGCGTTGACCCTGGCCCCACCCAACGCGCTCCCTGCCCGCGATCCCATCCGTCTCTTCCTCGTCTCTCTCCTCGTTTCCGCCCGCAATCCACCACCAGCACCTCCCTCTCCCGCAGCACCCCCGTCTTCTCCACTGCCAGCCTCACCTCTCCTCCTTCTGTATGTGTTCCTCTCAGCCGGACCCTGCTTTTAGCAGCGCACCGTCAACCAGCCTCAGGCCCGCGCCTTCCTTCGCCTCGCCTCCTCTGTCGCGCTGGATGCCCCTCCGTCGGAGCCCTGGCCTCCTATCGCCGGCAGGGCTTGCTACATGGCGCCGACGACGTTGCTACAGGCGTCGGCCGGGCTTGCTACAAGCGTCGGTGGCGTTGCTACAGGGAGCCGGCTGGGCTTGCTACAGGGCGCCGGCTGCGTTGCTACAGGAGGCGGCCGGGCTTGCTACATGGCGCCGGCGGTGTTGCTACAGGAGGTGGCCGGGCTTGCTACATGGCGAAGTTGGATTTGCTAGACATTTTTTTCTATAAACTTTTAGCAGTTTTGCTACAATAGCGCAAAGGTTTTGCTACATTTGTTCTCCGTTTTTGCTACATTAGCACAATTCTTTTGCTACATAGTTTCCGGCGAAACTCCGGCGAGGTCTCCGGCGAAAGCCTCCGGAAAGGTCTATCGGCGAGTCTCCGGTGAGGTCGGGTTTGCTACATTAATACAATTTTTTTCTACACGGTCGTCGGCGAGATCTCCGGCGAGGTCTAGTCTAATTATCTATTTTTAGGCCAAACCATTTTCTGCTACATGTAGCAAAAGCGGGACTAGTAGCAAAAAGGGACTTTCTGTAGCAAAGCGGGATTTTGATAAAAAAGAGGACACGTGGTTGGTTTGGGACCCGAAGGACAAAAAGCACAAATCCCCGGGGGACACCTAGGGCTGCCCATATATTAATGGATTTGGTAATCGTGATAAGAAATTAGGGAGATCGGTATGTGTGCTAGGTATATGGACAAGTTTTATACTCTCGCAAGTTTTGGTTAATTACCGGGCATATGAAAAGAGTTTTGTGAAGTAATTCTCAACATATAGCGGAGCACATCTTAAACGAATGTGAACTCACACCCCTAACAAGTTTGTATTGATTTAGTTTTTTAAACCCGCTTCATCATAAAGAAATCATACTTCCTTCGGTCCATATTAATTGACTCAAATTTATCTACATTTAAATGAATCTAGATATTATTTGGTATATATGTTCATCCAAATTTTAACAAATCAAAGTCAGTTAATATGGATCGGAGGGAGTAGCGTCATTTTGCCGGGTTACCGGCTAGTACATGAGTTTGTCTTGATTCCAGAAATTCTATGTATTTAATTTCCCAATTTATAACTCACATTTGGATTTGAATTTTCAGATCCATAAGTATGCATAATCTTCTCAGATTCTTCCTACGTGTGCAAAGGGCGCCCATACCATACGTAGGTGGCGTGGGCGAGGCTTGCAAGCAAAGGCAATATATATAAATAATGCGGGCGAGCCTATCGTAGGAGGAAGGCGACGCGCGGCACATGTCGTGCACTCGATCGCATCCTCATCGACCGATCGTTCCACTCCGCGAGGCCGCGCCGGCCGGTCGTATCGGCGACGGCGACGACGACGACGCTTGCAAGCGATCGAGCGGCAGAAGGCGACGCGCGCATTAATACTGTACATTAATTATCCGAGGCGTCTGTGTCGAGAGCGCGACCACGCGAGAATGCACACGCGTGCATGGTCGCCTTTCCTCGCCACGCACGACCGATGCGTGCGCGCGCCGTGTCGCGGGCCGCGGCTAGCAGGGGGAGGCCAAAGCTTGCCGGGAGTCCGGGACGTACTCTCGATGCCTCGTCCTCTTCGTATCTTTAACCAAGCTTCCACTCTCGAATACGCAATGTTCTTTTTTTTTAGCAACGATCTGGAGTAATACTAATTCGAATGCCACGATGGCTACTTGACTTTCCAACGCGACCATCCATTGTTAAACACCAAAGACTCTACCAACAAACACAGTTCTTTTCGATTCTCTCTTCTTGCCACGCACGACCAAAAGCTTGCCGGCGTGCTCGATGCCCGCTCTTCTTCCTATCGTAGCTATAGGCTTCCACCCCCGGATAATGTTCTTTTTTTTTAGCAACGATCTTTTTTTTAAGCAACGATCTAGTAATTCATACGAAACCTATGATTTTGCTTGGGGTTAAGTGCACTTTTGGTCCCTCAAGTGTTGCAAAAGTCTAATTGTAGTCCCTCAACTCTATTCCAGTCTAATCCTGCCCGCAAACTCTTAAGTACGTCTAGTTTTCGTCCCTAGGTGATGTTTAACGCGAGGTGACCGGTTTTTGACCTCTTATGTGCCACCGTGGACAGGATCTGGCCGATTTAATCCACGTAGGGTCATCTCACCTGGAAATCAGTTAAGCAATTAGGCGCGTTCGACGGCACGATCGAGATCATTCTCCATTTGGGGAACAAAACCTACCTCGTCCCCAACACCTAACGGCGACGGCTGACAAGACGAGGGCGGCTCGCCAGGCGGGAAAGGCGGAGGCGGCTGACACGGCGAGTGCGGCCCGCCGGGCAATAAAAGAAGAGGGCGGTAGACGGACGCTCGTCTGAATCTGCAAGAAAACTGTAAGTGCCAGTCTGAACTCCCGTGCTTTTACCCATCGAGTTTGAAATTTTAGAAGGACGTCCTGTGATCTTCAGGAAGTCCCGTAGCTCAAGAAATGCACTAGATGCCATTGCCTTCCCTCGTTGAAATTTGGATTCATTCTGATACAAGCTACCTGACTAATTATTGTTCTAGTCCCGGTGATGCACTACTAGCTGTCAACTATAGTTCGACCCATATGAAAACAGCTTGGACATTGTTCCTGTACTAGTATTTTTTTTGGTTGAGTCGTTCATGTAGTTGATCTCTGTTAAAACTTGTCATCGCCCGGATCTTTTTATCAGTTAATTCAGCCAGCAGCTCGGAATAAATAATTTTGTCATCGCTAACTTTGTATTTTATTTGCACTCGTGCAGGTTTGAAATGGATCCTTTGGAGTTTGTTGCAGTACGGTTTCACTTCAGTGGATCTTACCTGCAAACTGGAGCAAATATGCAATACGTAAATGGCATTCAGGAGATGGTACACGTGGAGCGCGATAAGATGTCCCACCCGGAGATAAGAGGGCACTTCAAGGAGATTTTGGAGGCTCGTGGAAAAGATGTTCAGAGGGAAGAAGGCTGCCGTTATTATTGGTTGTTGCCTGGGCATGAATTCCGTAATGGTTTGATGCTGCTAACTGATGACAACAGCTGCACCCAAATGGAGATATCCACTGTCGGATGTAGTGTTGCTGATGTTTTTGTTGATGATGTATCTGAGAGCTTACAAAAAGGTGAACATCGAAATAAAATCGAGCAGGTTGAGGTGATGAATGCATATTACACAAGTCCAATGGGCGGGAAGAGGAGCAGTACTGTGAAGAAAGGGAAAGAGAAAGTGCAAGAGGATACCGACGAAGATGAAAGCTCGGACAGTGACTATATGCATAGAGATGATAGCTCCTCTGAAGACGATGATGAAGTTAGAGAGATCAATAACTGTTACAAAGATGCCAAGAAAAAGATGAAGGTAGGCGATATTGAACATTTGGGTGATGTACTCATTGAGTGTGCACGTGTAGGTACAAAAAAGCTTGTTGGTGAAGAAGACGTCAGTGATAACACTTCTTATGCCGACAGTAGTGAATTTGATGATTCATTTGATGAGGTGTGAAGCGATGAGCAGATTGTTACGAGACCATCCAGATATAGAAGATTCAAGAAAACTGAAGGTGTGCTAGAGTTCTCCCTTGGCATGAAATTTGGGTCCAAACAAGAATTCAGACAAGCCATGGTCAGATATGGACTTGCAACAAGAAAAGTCATTAAATTCCAGAAGAACGATGCCATTAGATGTGTGGTTGTTTGCACTTGGAAAACATGCCGATGGTATTGCAGACTTTCTTCAACCACCTTAACTGAATCATGGCATATTACCACTTTTAATAACCTTCATACTTGCCCACAAAGGAAGGATAACAAGCGAGTTACCTCATCTAGGATAGCAGCAAAATATGATAAGCTAATAAGAGCAAATCCAACATGGAGGATAGATAGTATGCAATCCCATATACAAGAAGAGATGTTTGCTAACATTAGCATATCTAAAATAAAAAGAGCTAAGAAGATAGTAATGACCAAGTGGCTAGATGCTAAGAAGGGGCAATATGCAAGGGTCCATGATTATCGGGAAGAACTACTGAGGAGCAACCCTAGAAGCACCGTTGTCATGATAAATGTGCAACAACCAGGTGATCAACCACCTATATTTTGGATGATGTATGTATGCCTTGATGCACTTAAGAAAGGGTTCATGGATGGATGTAGGAAGGTGATAGGGCTAGATGGTTGCTTCTTAAAGGGTTCCACTACTGGAGAGCTTTTATGTGCTGTTGGGAGAGATGCAAACAACCAGATGTACCCTGTGGCTTGGGTTGATGTTGATAAGGAGACGAATGATTCATGGGATTGGTTTGTCAGCTTGTTTTTCAGATATGTCAAAGTTGGTGATGGACAAGGTTGGGTGATCATCTCTGACCAGCAAAAAGTAAGTGAGAAAGTTTTGTCGGATTAGTAGCTAGCAAGTTAAAGTTATACGAATCAAAGCATAATCATGCAGAGCAACAAAGCATTACTAATCAAAGCATATAGTGGTACTACAAGTCAAAGCATGCAAGATCACAAACAACACAAACATGATAGAATCATAAAGACAAAACCATTAATCAAACCAACATAATAATCTCAATATCTATCGAATCCCCGCAAACACAACATGCACGATTACAAATAGATTAGATCTTGATCATGAATGGACCTCACAAGATCTATATATGAAAGCACAAGGAGGTGATACAACCATCTAGCTACTACATGGACCCATAGTCCAAGGTGGAACTACTCACGCATCATACTGGAGAGAAGGCCTCCGGCATGATCTCCCCTCCGACAGGGTGCTGGGAAGAACTTCAGATCCCCCCGATCTAGGGACGATGGTGGAGGCGGCTACAGACGGTTTCGTAGATATTTGATCGAGTCCTCAGGGTTTCTGCATCGAGGGCTTTTTATAGGCGAAGGGGGAGACCGAGGCGGCGGACAGGGGCTGCAAACCCTAGCCAGGCGCGGGGCTGGGCCCACCCACGCCTGGGGTGGGTCTGGCCCCCCTGGCTAGCGCCTCCGTCTCTCCTCTAGACTTTTTGTTCTCCACGTAAAGTAATTGACTTTGTCCTTTGTCCCGTCCAATTCCGAGAATGTTTCTTTACTAACTTTTCTGAAACCAAAAACAGCAGAAAACATGCATCTGGCACTGTTGCAACTTGTTAATAGGTTAGTAGCAGAAAACATGTAAAAAGCACCTCAAAATATGGACAAGTAAAGCAAAGTAGATACTAAACAAGCAAATGGAGCATCAAAAATTATAGATACGTTTCCGACGTATCAATGCTCTTCTGCATATCCCAGTTCGTACTTGGCCGGTCGGGGAGCCTCCCGCCGTGCTAACGTTAGCCACCTTTATTCTTTCTTTAATTATTCTGTAAACATTAAAGTTATGACATGTGGGAATCGAACGTGGAGCATATTTTATTTTGTAAAATTAGAGGGATACACAATTAAAAGATGGAAATTATGAGGTTCCTTTTGTAAAGCTGGAAGGAACCTATGCCATATAGACATGACAGATGGGTCCGAACGGTCAAAATCATGTTTAAAACAAGCAAATTGCACAATCAGTATTTTCTGTCACACAAACCAGCCCAAAAGTGATGTTTATGTGTCAACTCGTATAAAAGTGATGGTTACTTAACACGACTGTCCCAAATGTGATAGTTTTGCGTCATTTTCTCGATCGAGGATCGCTCTCGTTCCTACTCCCTCCGTTACTAGATGTAAGCATTTTTAGTACTACTACTATTCACTAATATAAGACCTTCTAGATATTTTAAAATAGACTAGATTTATGCTAAAATGGGTGAACCTAAACAAGAAAATGTGTCTAGATACATGAATTTCCATCAAAAGCTAGGTCTTACATTAGTGAATGGAGTGAGTTATTCAAATTGTACTACTAAAAAGTCTTATATTTCGCAACGGATGGAGTATTTTCTATGAACACGTAAGTGTTCCAACATAAGTGTTCCGGATGATCTAAAAAAGTGATCTAGATTTTTATGCATGTTCATGGATTTTAAAAACTAATGATGAATTTTAAAATTGTCAGAAGATATGAAATGTTCCTGAAATGGAAAATGTTCAAATTTAAATATTTAGACCTAAAAAATCTTTAGATTTTTAAAAGTTTAACTTAATAGAAAAATGTTCAACTTAATATTCAAATGTAAAATTTGTTCAGATTCTAAAAATATTCAGATCTTATAAATCTCAACTTTAAAATTGTTCAAATAAAAAAAAATCAAATTTGAAAAATATTCAGCTTTTTTATAAAAAATAAAGAAATAGGAAAAAAGGAAAACAAAAAACAAAAACGAAAAAAAATAGGAAGATAGAAAACAGAGAAAACCGAACAAACAGAACCAATAAAACTGCCCGAAAACTTCTAGAAGGTTCCCAAAACTGGAGAAGCAAATGAAGCTGCCACACGTCGCTGGTCAAAAACTTCTACTCCCTTCGTCTCAAAATAGATGTCTTAAATTTGTCAAAATTTAGACGAATGTAGACACTATTTAGTATATAGATTTATTCAAAATTTGAAAAACCTAAGACATCTATTCTGGGACGGAGAGAGTACTTGTTTAGAAGGATATTCAAATGCATCTATAACTTGGAGATACTAGAGTAGAATCCATGATTGATACTATACTATGTGTATCGTGGGTGTGTATTGATTTCCTGACAGATTTTGTCAAGATATCAAGATGTGATATTTTTGTAGTACAGCCAGTGCATTGGTGTATATGCCCTCGTGTACCTAGTGCACCCTATATGTCCTCTGTCTACGGTTTTTTATTTATGTTTCTTATGTTGTTGGTTATGGATACTATGTGCCTATGTATGAGTGGGAGCCGTCCTGATCGTGCGCGGCGTCATTGGCCCAGTTCTTTTGGGCTGGGCTCGCGCACAACCTGCTCGGGTTATGGGTCTTGGAGAGATGCACTACGTTGCTACTATCAGCTCATGCTCAGGCTTCACAACTTCCGGTAAACAGAGTTCTCTTTCTCTCTTTTTTGAAATAAAAAGATTCGATAGAACAAAGAAAGAAATACTGAGGCAGCTACCAGATCCCTACACTGAACCTTATCCTCTTCCCCTCCTGTCCCTCCTTCCTCGACTGTTCCCAAGCGGCGGCCGGCCCTCCTTTGCGTCCAGCGTCCTCTCCGCCGGACTAGCCGGTTGGAGATGGGCAAGGGGAGGCGTTGAAACTAGGATTAGCTCTAGTAGTTGGTTTGTGCGGCAGTTTGCCGCTTTTTGGCGTCATGCTGGGAGTTGGAGGTGCCGAGGCGGGATCCCCGGGCCGGGATTCTCTGCTGACTGACGGCGTCCCTGTTCATCACGGCGCTCCGATGGTCGGAGCCGACGGCGACGAGCGGTGTTGCTGCTGGTGACTCCATCAATAAAGGGCCCAGTAGGAGATTTTCTATGGAGCGGACGCGACATGCTGCGAACCTTTTCTTTGGCCGCTGTGGTGGCGGAGGAGACGAGCAAAGTGGCGACGAGGACGGAGTTGCCCTCACTTTCCTGGACGGCCGAGGAGGCGGGGGGGAGTGTAGAGCGCGACTTCTTCTTCTTCATCTGGCTCTGCAGGAAGGCGCGCTCTTTGGTGCCGAGTGGTTCTCCACCCTCTTTGATCTAGCCGCCGGGGTGGCGGGGGAGAGAGTGAGGGCAGCAGTCGCTCTCTGCGACAGGAGCTGCGGGTCTTGAGGGCTCATAGGCCAGGGCTGAGCTCGGGATTTCTGCAGTTGAGGCTAGGGGATGGATTGCCATGGTGCTGCATCGACGCTGCATCACACGGTCACCGACGGCGATCTCTATTCAGCTTCTTTGGAGGAAGGAGATGGGAATCTCGGATACGCATCCTTTCAATAAGCGTCTGGCTGGTGCCTGCCAGAAAGGGCGAGGGTGCTATGCTGCCAATCCTTCTCCGGTCTGCCATGGTGGCGAGGGGAGGAGGTGCGGCAACCAGTGCTTCTTTGTCTTGGCCTGGAGGAGTGACCACCACTTTCGGAGTGACATATCGACGACAGCTATGTCGTTGACTACATTAGCTAGAAGGCAGTCGCTCCTCTTGGAATCTGCAACTTCGACAGGCGCAGCATATCCAAGCGACAGGGTAAATTCGTCGTCGCTATTTTAGGCCTACAGATAGGCCTGCTGCGTGATACGTCGGAAATATATCTATAATTTTTTATGTTCCATGCTTGTTTAGTATCTACTCACTCCGTTTCAAAATATAAGATGTTTTAGGTTTGTGAAGAAAATGTATCTAGACTTCTTTTAGTGTCTAGATTCACTCTACATTTGTGTGAACTTACATACTAAAAGTAGTCTAGATACATTTGCTTCACAAAGCTAAAACATCTTATATTTTGAAACGGAGGGAGTACTTTGCTTTGCTTTGTCTACACTTTGAGGTGTTTTTTACATATTTTCTGGTACTAACCTATTAACAAGTTGCCATAGTACTAGTTGCCTGTTTTCTGCTGTTTTTTGGTTCCAGAAAAGCTAGTAAGGAAATATTCTCGGAATTGGACGGAAAAAAATCCAAAGTCAATAACTTTCCGTGGGGAACAATAAGTCCAGAGGGGAGACGGAGAAGCGGGCCAGGGCACCCAGACCTCCTCCTAGGCGCGGGTGGGCCCTGCCTCGCGCCTAGGCAGGGTGTGGGGCCCCTGGCCGCCTCCTCGGCCTCCCCATTCGCCTATAAAAAGCCCCCGATGCAGAAACCCTAGGCACCCGATAAATATCCACGAAACCGTCTATAGCCACCACCACTATCGTCCCTAGATCGGGGGAGGGGGGTCTGAAGTTCTTCCCGGCACCCTGCTAGAGGGGAGATCATCCCGGAGGCCTTCTCTCCGGTATGATGCGTGAGTAGTTCCACCTTGTACTATGGGTCCATGTAGTAGCTAGATGGTTGTATCTCCTCCCTTGTGCTTTCATGTATAGATCGTGTGATCTCCGTTCATGATCATGATCTAATCTATTTGTAATCATGCATGTTGTGTTTGCGGGGATCCGATGGATATTGAGATTACCATGTTGGTTTGATTAATGGTTTTGTCTTTATGATTCTATCATGTCTGTGTTGTTTGTCATCTTGCATGCTCTCCGTTGTTAGTAGCTATCTTGGCTGAGTAGTTGCTAGTGACTCCAAGAGGAGGTGTTTATGCTCGATAGTGGGTTCATGCCTCTAGTTTCCAAGGGAAGTGACAATAATCTCTTCGGTTGTAGATGTGCTGTTGCTACTAGGGAGAAAACAACGGTCTCTTGTTCATGGAACATGTGGACTGTTTACCTTACACACTTTGCTTAAACAGTTGTCTGTTGCTTGCAACTTAATACTGAAGGGGGGTCCGATGATAACCTGAAGGTGGACTTCTAGTCATAGATGAAGTTGTATAGCAGTCTATGTATCTTGTTGTATTGCCCAATCTAATCTTATAGGATCTTTCTAACTAGTAATTGCATTGTTATGCCTTGCTCAGTTCCTGTCAATTGCCCTGCTATAATTTGTTTACCCTTCATGCCATGTTGTTTATCTAAGGAGAGAACCTCTAGTGAACTATGGACCCCGGTCCAATCTTTACCATTGATACATCTTCCACTGTTACTTGTTTACTTGCTGCAAACCATTACCTTCCACACCATACGTTTAATCCTTTGTTATAGCAAACTGGAGAGCTTGACAACCTCACTGATTCGTTGGGGCAAAGTCTTGAGTTTGTGTTGTGCAGGTCTCTGTGTTTCTAGCAACACCTGTGTGACGTTTCCTTCCTCCTTCTGGTTCTATAACCTCGGTTTCTTACTGAGGGAAAACTTGCTAATGTGCTCATCACACCTGCTCTTGGGGTTTCCAACGAAGTCCTCTCTATCAGGCAACAAGCTTTTCTGGCACTGTTGCCAGGGAGGCTAATGACGTCTTCACAAGGGGAGTCCTCCACTTCCTTTCTCTTTACTTTGTTTTTAGTTTGCTTTGTTTCTTTTTCTTGGTTTTGTTTGCCTCTTTTCAAAAAACCCAAAAAAACTAGTCTAGTTTGGTTTGCTTGCTTTATTCAAAAACACAAAAAAATTAGTTCCTGCTCTAGCTGCTGCTGTTGTTTTTGGCTTGCCCACCTTTGCCAAAATGAACTCTGTTGAGAACACCAAGTTGTGTGACTTCACTAGCACCAACAACAATGATTTCCTTAGCACACCTATTGCTCCACCTGCTCCTGATGCTACCTTTTATGAAATTAAGCCTGCTTTGTTGAATCTTGTGATGAGAGAGCAATTTTCCGGTGCTAGTTCTGATGATCTTGATGCCCAACTCAATAGCTTTGTTGAACTTTGTGAGATGCAAAAATATAAGGATGTAGATGGTGATATTATTAATGTCAAGCTTTTTCCTTTCTCCTTGAGAGGAAAAGCTAAAGAATGGTTGCTTTCCTTGCCTAAAAATAGTATTGATTCTTGGACTAAGTGCAAAGATGCTTTTATTGGAAAGTACTATCCTCCTGCCAAGATTATATCTATGAGAAGTGATATTATGAAATTTAAACAACTTGATGGTGAACATGTTGCTCCAGCTTGGGAAAGAATGAAGTCTTTGGTTAAGAATTGCCCCACTCATGGACACACTGCTTGGATAATTATCCAGACTTTTTATGCAGGTTTGAACTTCTCCTCAAGAAATCTGTTGGATTCAGCTGCTGGAGGTACCTTCATGGGCCTCACTTTGGGTGCTGCAACAAGGCTCCTTGATAATATGATGGCCAACTACTCTGAATGGCATGCTGAGAGAGCTCCACATGGTAAGAAGGTAAATTTTGTTGAGGAAGCTTCCTCTTTGAGTGAAAAGATTGATGTTATTATGGCTATGCTTGTTAATGGTAAAGCTCCTCTAGATCCTAATAGTGTTCCCTTAGCCTCCTTGGTTGCTCAAGAAGAGCAAGTTGATGTGAACTTTATTAGAAACAACAATTTCAACAATAATGCTTATAGGAATAATTTTGGTGGTAACAATTATAGACCTTATCCTCCTAATAATGGCAATTCCTATGGAAACTCTTACAATAATGCTAGAAGTGCCCCCTCTGAACTTGAGGTCATGCTCAAAGACTTTATTAGTAAACAAACCAGCTTCAATAAGGCTATAGAGGAAAAGGTTTTAAATGTTGAGAAAAATATATCCTCTTTGTCTAAAGCTCAAACTTCCTTGGTTAATAAAATGGCTGCTAAACCTGAAACTATGGAAAATACCTTTGCTACTGCTCATGCCATACAAGTTACTATTGATGAAAATGTTAGGTTGTTAGCTCAACTTCATGCTAGGTGGGAAAGGGAAGCTGAAATTGATAGAAACAACAGTGTGTGCACCATCACCACTAAACCACAAGTAGTCCCTATTCCTCCTCCTACTATGCCTAAGCCTATTGAGCCTACTACTAGTGATGCTAAGTTTGACTTTGATATTGATGGTTGCAATATTTCTGAAGTAATTATGTTCCTACAGAAGCTTGCTAGAAGTCCTGATGCTAGTGATATGCATGTTGCTTTCACTAAACACATTACAGATGCTCTTGTTAAGATTAAGGAAGAGAAGCTAAAACACAAAGCTTATATTCCTAGGAAAGTATAAGATTGTTGGGAACCCATTATTAATATGCAAGTAAATTACTTTGATCTCAAAGCTTCATGTGATCTTGGTTCTAGTGTCTCTATTATGCCTAGGAAGATTTATGAAATGCTTGATTTACCACCGTTGGAAGATTGTTATTTAGATGTCCCACTCAATGATAATGCTAAGAAGAAACTCATGAGGAGTATTAGTGATGTTCTAATTATGGTTAACAATTCTTATGTCCCTGTTGATTTCTATGTTTTGGATGTTGAATACAATGCTTCTTATCCTATTACTTTGGGAAGACCTTTTCTTAGAACAGTTGGTGCCATCATTGATATGAAAGAAGACACCATTAAATATCATTTTCCATTCAAGAAAGGTATTGAACACTTCCCTATGAGGAGAGAAAAGTTGCTTTTTTCTCCTCCTTTGAAAGCAAGGTTTGATGTTAATGCTTCTTCATTTGAAAATACTTGATTCTTTTTGCTTCTTGTGCCTAACTTAAAGGCGTTAAAAAGTACTTGTTGGGAGATAACCCAAGAGTTTTCTTGAGTCTTGGAAGTTATTACTGCAGTAATGACCTCTCCTTATCTTTTGTGTTTGCTTTTTGTGCCAAGAATGACCTCTAATGAGAGGGAAGATGTGGGGAGTTGCTGTCCCGAAACATATTTATGTCCTCCACCAAAAAAATTCGTGAGGAATCTCTGTAACTCGGATTGAGCTCAAAATTGTCGAATAAATCCCCCAGTATGTTAGATAACTTTTGTTAGTTCAATACTTTTTGATTTGACAAACATAATATGTTCGAAAAAATCGGTTTCTACCCGTTGGTCTATTTTGACAGATTTCTGCCATTATTTGTATTTGCTTCTTATTGATTCCTTTTTTAGTTCTCTTTTTGGGAATTAAGCTTTTTGAAGGAGTTACTATAGTAGCTTGTGTTTTTAGTAAAAAGCCTTGCTGTTTCAAAGCTTTGCCAGGGGTCTAATATCTTTTGAATAAACTAATGTTGCTAATGAAGATTGTGTGAAGTTTTGTATGAAGGAAAAAATTTCAGGTGTAGAGAGAGAATGATGCAATGAGATGAAGAATGGACAAAAGCTCAAGCTTGGGGATGCCACCATGGTGTCACCCCAAGAAATATCCAAGAGGTACAAGCGTCAAAGCTTGGGGATGCCCAAGGCATCCCCTTCTTCATCAATAAAAAGCTTAGGTCTGTCTAGACATTTCGTTTTTATTGTTTCATGCACATTTGTGTTATTCTTGGAGCGTCTTAGTTTTTGTTTGCTTTGCTTAGTTTGTTTAGTTTGCTTGAATAAAGTAGTTTGGACCCCGTTCTCGCTATGTTGTTTTGCAAATAAGTTGCTTGGTATTGGAAAGGAGTCGTAAGTTCTTGCTTGAAGTGCAAGAGGAGCTTGCATTGAATGTGACTTAGACTTTAGCATGGCATGCTAGGTGTTGTTTTGACCTTATGCTTAGTGAGTATTGTTGTAGCATGTCTTGTTCCAAACAATTGGGCTTGTTTAGTGTGCCTTGAAGAAATTATGCGTTGTTTTAGCATGCAAAAGCATAATATTGTGGTATTCTCCTTTAATGCTTTGTTTGGGTTGACTTGGCACATGCTCACACCATGTTATGACTATGACAAGTCACCATAGCCTCTATGATCATTTAGTCCTTGACTTGTAGTACCACTCTATGCTTTGATTAGTAATGCTTTGTTGCTCTGCATGATTATGGCCATTATGCTCTCTTAGTTGGTTGCTCCCAGTCTTTTGCTAGCGTCCACTTGTATGAGTAAGTTCTACTCATGCTTCCAACTTCCAAGAAACCAAGTTTTTCCAAAGTGTCCACTATAAATTCCTATGCATGGTGTGTTACACCATTCCAAGTATATTCTTGTTTTCAGCTATCTTCCAATTAAACACTATTTTGTTATGTGAAAACTTAGTGATTAAAGCCCTCATAAACTTGATGGCACACTTTATATTCCTTGCCCCTAATAAACTTGAACCATTGTGTCATCTATGTTGTATATGCTTGCACTTATACGTTGGAATTAGCAGAATCATGTTGTCACGGGGAACGTTTTCAACATTGTACTTGTACTTTGTACTCAGTTGATATCATGCTCTTTTGTCTATGGATGTCATCGGTGTGAAATAAAGAGGGAACTTGTAAGTCCATGGAGTTTGTATCCTGTGTTAGAGAAATGTCTGGGCCGCTAGCCTAAGCCATGCCTAATCATGGTGGAAACTTGTAGCATCACCATAGTGACATCTATGTAGCATTCTTCTTATAAAAAAAGAGAGACACATTGAGAAAAGAGGAAAGAGAGAAAAAAGCACCATATTCCCATGGTAAATAAGAAGATTGCTGAGATGCTCATTGTTTGCTTGCCTTATCATTTTGGTTATGGGAAATCTCATGTACTGTAACATCCCGGCATATAGGAACTAACGAAGGGTAGATTTAGGAATTTGAAACATTGCATGCATTCATCTGTGAAAATGTGGGTAAATTTTTCGCCAAATAAAAACCTAAAGTGATCAAGGTTTCTTTCATACTTTGAGAATAGGTTTAGTCTTGAAGAATGATTGTTGTAGACTTTGATATGATCTTTGTGGATTTATGGTTTTGGGAAATGAAATTTGAATTTAAAACTTGAATTTTGAATTTATAATTCAAAAGGATTAAGAATTAGATTTGAGTGATTTGATTTAGTCAAGAGTTAACAATTAATGACTCAAACTTTGAATAAAATAAATGAACCCATAGAATGTATATTGATTCCAAAACTTTATTCAATAAATGAGTTACAGAATGTAACTTATTAGAAATATTTACAATAGTAAATAAAACAAAATAAAAATCTTTATATATTGAATAATAGTACAATAGTTATTACAAAAGAATGAAATAAAAAAAATATAAAAGAATAAATTAAAGATTACAATTGAATCAGAGAAATATTACAAGTGACTACTCTATAAAAATAAAAGGAGAAAAACCTAAACTAAAGTCTTGATCTTCAAATCTGGTACCTGCAAAACAAACACAAATAATAATAAAGAAGGTTAAGGTTAGAATGGAATTACTCTCAGACTTGTCAGTGAGGTGCACTGATCAAGATTCATCATTGAGTAATTTTATTAAAGGGGCAAGTTTCACCAATATGAAAGAATGTATCTTTCATAATTTTAAGCCAAAAGTCAAATGACAGCAAGGAGGGGAAAGTTTCACCAGCTAGATAAAAGTAACTAGATAAACAGTCACTCTCAAATTCAGAGCATATCCACAAGTGCACAACAAGCACACAAGCAGCACACACACCAAATTGCATGGTGTGTGCTGTCAGCCCCACAACAACATATCAATCACACAAAACCATCAGCACAGCCGTGGGCAAGCACCACAACCTCATCTTCTTGTTCATACACATCAAACAGCAGCAGTCTAGCCACATCCAAACCAAACCAGAGTAAATCAATCACACATCTGATCAACCCAGTACTCACCAAGATGGTGACTTAAGGAGGGGGTGGATCAGGTGGATAGCAAGGTCAAGGCCAAGCTACCAGGAACCAGAAGGTGGATAGAAAGATCAAGGACAAGTTCCAAGAGCTGGAAGCAGTAGGAACAACAACAGGAGAAGGACCAGATCAAGCCAACAAGATCAGGCCACAGGATCAACAAGTTACAACCACAACAACAACCTACTGTTGTGGCGAGTTATATAAAACCATCACATGATCTGTTTATCATATCAATATAAAAGATTCATGTGTTGTTCTATATCTAACTTCTCAATATTCATCCAAGTGGGATGAATCCATCCTAGAAGATTTTGAATAATAAAGTCATAAGCACAAGATCAACATACTAGTATAACCAGGATCTCAGACCAACATCATTGATCCTGGTTACAAAGGCCAAATCCTATATTTCAATATAGCCAAAGGAAAGATTATGAAATCTGGGCACATCTCTTAAAAGAGTAGCACCTCAGTATTCATAAATCCTATGGATCCATGCAAAAAACCTTAGCACACCCATTGTTTTACAATTATGCTTCAAGAATTAGCAGCTGGTAATTTTACCAGAACATTTCTATCAGGGAAAGCCATTAGGAAACTAGTTCCTATGACTCAGACCAACATCATAGGCAGAAGAATTAAAAGAAGCTTTCATTTTATATTGCCATTATTAATCACAAGCACTCTCAGAGCTAAGCTCAGGAATAGGACCTAATCACTTGTGTGCCAGTTTATAATGGTATCACAAGGACAAGTTCTAATGAGCTAATCCCAATCTTTACTTAGATTTCTCAATTAAAAAGGGGCAAGCCACTAAATATCAACTTCCTGAAACCAAATGCCAGGAATCAACATCAAACTCATCTATACATCCACAGAAAATCATTAACATGTAATGATTATATTCAGTATGTATATTCTCATACAAGCCAACCATTATAAATGCAGTAAGCAATTACTAAGATAACTACTGTCAGTATAAACATCTTAACAGTGGAAAGTTCTTAGATCAACAACATTTCCAATTAGGGATTTCATAGAAACATTAACATTGGATCATAGTAAATTACCACTGGAATAAGTCTGACAAGCCACTAGCATCACCAAAGCCAACTACAAATAATGATCCACAACAAACAATCATTAATCATGCTCAAGGATGATCACCATAAGATCTAAATCATCATATATATGATCAACAGAGGTATATGAACCCTAATCAAAACAAGAACCCTAATTAGGAGATGAACCCTAATCAGAACATAGTCACTAGGCAAGGGTAGCCACTAGATACACACAGAGAGATTCATGGTGATAGGATGAACCATGATCCACAGAGGCGGGGTCCTCGCTGACGAATTGAAGAGGAAGCAGATTGGCCGACGAGCCCGCGGCGGCACAGGGAGCACCCCAGAGGGCGCTGCAACCTGCACCAGCCACGGCGGCGGCCATAGTAGTACTCGAGCACCACACCACACCAGGGGAGAGCCCGCGGTAGCACTTTCCCCAAACCCTAGGGTTCGGGAACAGGGTGAACCTGGCCACAGGGGAGCTCCGGAGTCAAATCGAATTGGACCAGATGAACGAGCGTAGTCGCCAACCTCGCCCTGCACCACGACAGCGGCCAGGGAGGGCCATAGCGGTGGCCATCACCAGTGGCGGCGCCAGAACCCCACGGGATCGAGAGAGAGGGGGAGATGAGAACAAAGAAGAGATAGAGTGAATGAGTGCGCTGGGTGGGCCGAAAACCCTTTGGGGTGATGATTTTGACCCTGCCCTAGTGGGCCACAGGGGCCCAATAAGCCCAAATGGCCAACCCAAGTCGTTTAAAATCTGTTTTAATATATAGGAAAAGACCAAAGTGCCCCTGAACTCAATAAAATTCTAGAAAATAAAATAAAAGTCCAAAATTATAAATAAAATATTTTTGCATTCACAAAAATCCAATCTATCCAAATAAATTGAAACATAAAATTTTAGACATATAAATTTTATTAAGAATTTTGTAAATTATATATTCCTTATGAAATTTTAAAAATTAATTGAAAGATGATAAAAATAAATAAAAATCACTTTCATTATATATTAATATTGTAGTATTTTAGAAAAATACTAAATAAATATTTAATAATTTTTTTAATATTTAAAGTGATAATTCTTAAAAGAATTATTAAAACAATAAAAGTCAAATAAAAGGGAAATAAAGTAAATGCAATATATACTATAAATATTAATAAAGTAATATTTGTAAATCTTTTATTATTAAAAAGATAATTTTATAATAATGGGGAAAATGCATATCAAGTTAAAAAGATGCATTACATTACTTTGCATAATCATTTTGCTTCTTTAAATATTGTCCTTACCGGGCAATAATGATGTTTTTGTAGACATAGAAGCTCAAGGTCCAGTGCAAGCATCAGACTACACTACCTTGCCATCATAAGACAAGTTCATCTCTTGCTCATGTCGTTTGAAGAGTCTTTATCAAAGTATTTGCAAAATTGTGTGTTATCATTTCTACTATAGTAAAAGAAAACACTATTTTCTCAAGATACTAAATCTTAGATATCATCCTAAGTGATGATATGATGAAGCAATAGAACTTAGGGTTCTAATTGCAATAATGATGAACAATTAGGGATTAATAACCCATGACATCAGTGATTCTAGCGCCGTATATTACGCGTTAACCATGAGATTTGAAATGGGACGGAGAAGTCAGCTGTATCCTTTTCCTCTTGTATGGAGGCAAGACGACCTTAACGTGACGTTGTGATTCCTTGTGTGGATCCAACATATGGGTGGTCACTCTTACGCCCCCACACTTTTTGTGTCTAGATTATCTATGAATGGTGTTTAGGGAGATAGTGAAGGGTTTCGCAGCATAGTAAATCAAAAAAATTCTACGGATGCGAACGGGGAAGCCAAGATCTAATCTAGGAGATGCAAACAACAAGGGGGAATAGATGAGATCTTCATACCCTTGAAGATTCACACAGCGGAACGTTCGACAGAACGTGGGTGATGTAGTCGTACTCGCTTCTCCTCCTCGCGATCCGATCCGATCTAACACCGCAAGTGGCGATGCCTCCGAGAGATGCACACGTGCGGCACCTCGACGTCTCCTCCTTCCTCGGTCCAGCAAGTTTGGTGGAGATATGGATTGGATGTACAACGCGACGGCGCGGTGCAAGCGGTGGAGTGTTTCTACGGCAGGGCTTCGTCTACGCACAGTCGGGAGGGAGAGAGAGAGGAGGGGCAGCAGGGTGGCTAGGGTTGTGGAGGAGGTGTGGGAGGGGTCCGCCCCCAGCCCTCTTTATATAGAGGGGTGGGCGGCTGGCCCTTGCCCCTCCCCCAAGCCCTAGGCCGGCGGCCAAAGGAGGGAGGAGTGGGGGGCAAGTTTCCCTCCCCCCTTCTAGAAGCTCCCCTAGGGTTTCCCTAGGGTTTGGCCAGCTGGGCCCTATGGGGCCTTGTGCCCCTGGACCAATGCGGCCAGGGCACTCCCTCATAGGCCCACGCCCCCTCCCGACAAGTGGGGCCACGTTGGTCCCACTCCGGAAGGTTCTAGAAGCTTCCGGTATAATACCGATTAACCCGAAAAAAATCCGAACTCCAAAATCTGCTTTGCCTTATATGAATCTTATTCTCCGGACCATTCCGGAACCTCTCGTGATGTCCTGGATCTCATCCGAGACTCCGAACAAAAACTCATAAACCAATTATCCAATCTATCCTAGCGTCGAGACACATTAAGTGTGTGACCCTTCGGGTTCGAGAATATGCAGACATGATCTTCTATCAATAATCAACAGCGAGGTCTGGAAACCCATATTGACTCCCACACATTCATCGATGATCATATCGGATGAACCACGATGCCAGGATTCAATCAATCCCATATATATATTCCCTTCGTCTCGCGATATTTTACTTGCCCGAGATTCGATCGTCGGTACCGGTATACCTAGTTCAATCTCATTCACAGCAAGTACTTTACTCGTTCCGTAATCCGTTATCACTTTGTGATTAACTCCTTAACCACGTGCTTGCAAGCGGTGTTGATATCGATTACCGAGTGGGCCCGAAGTATATCTCTCTGACTTGGGAGGGACAAATCCCATCTCGATACATACAACCCAACAGGTATTTTCCGATCACCTGAGAGACACCTTTATGATCACCCTCTCATAGGATGACGTTTGATGACCTCAAAACTTTCTTCCGATACCAGGGAGTTGCATTATCTCATGGTCTAAGGAATACAACATTTGACATAAGAAAAGCTTCGCAAAGATGAACACGATGACACGATCTAATTGCTCCGCTTAGTTTGGGTCTGTCCATCATATCATTCTCTCAATGATATGATCTCATTATTAATCGACAACTCATGTCTATGGTTAGGAAACCTTAACCATCATTAATCAATGAGCTAGTCCATAGAGGTGTACTAGGGACACGGTGTTGTTCACAAACCACACAAGTATTAAAGTTTCCGCTTAATACAATTCTAGCATGGAATATAAACTTTATCATCAACAAGAATTATAATGATAACATCTTTATTATTGCCTCTAGGGCATAATTCCAACAGTCTCCCACTTGCACTAGAGTCATTAATCTAGTTTACATCTGTCAACAATCTAACACCCATGGCACTAAGGTGCTGATCATGTTTTGCACGTGGAAGAGGTTTAGTCAATGGATTTGCGACATTCAGATATGTATGTACTTTGCTAATCTTCAGATCTCCATCTGCTATATAATCTCAGATTATATGAAACTTGCGGTTGATATGCTTGGTCTTTGGATGATATCTTGGTTCCTTAGCCAGTGCTATGGCGCCAGTGTTGTCACACAATATCTCCAGTGGGTCCAAGGCACTTGGAACCACACTAAGCTCAGTGATGAAGTTCCTGATCCAAACTCATTCACTTGACGCTTCTACAGCAGCCATGTATTCCGCTTCTACTGTAGATCCCGCGATCACGCTTTGCTTGCAGCTTCTCCAGCTCATAGCTCCTCCATTCAAAATATAAACGTATCCTGTCTGAGATTTAGAATCATCCTTGTCAGTGTCGAAACTAGCGTCGACGTAACCCTTTATGACGAGATGTTCATCACCTCCATAGACTAAGAACATTTCTTTAGTCCTATTTAAATACTTTAGGATGTTCTTCACGGCTGTCCAGTGTTCCACTCCTGGATCACTTTGGTATCTGCTCATCAAACTAAGAGCATTGGACACATCCGGTCTAGTACACAACATGGCATACATGATAGAACCTATGGCCGAGGCATAAGGCACTTTGCTCATACCTTCTCTATCATTTACCGTAGCTGGACACTGAGCCTTGCTCAATATCTTACCTGACAACGTAGGCACTGAACCTTTCTTTGCCTTATCCATTCTAAACCTTTTTAGAACTTTGTCTAGGTATGTACTCTGGCTTAAAGCTATCAGGCGTCTTTGTCTATGTCTATAGATTTTTATGCCCAATATATAAGCAGCTTTCCCTAGGTCTTTCATTGAAAAACATTTGTTCAAATAACTCTTCACATCGTTAAGCATGTCAATGTCATTTCCAATAATCAATATGTCATCCACATATAGTACCAGAAATGTCACTGAGCTCCCACTCACTTTCTTGTAGATACAAGCTTCGTAGCAATTTGGAACAAATCCAAAGCTCTTGATCACTTGATTAAAACGAAGGTTCCAACTCCGAGATGCTTGCTTCAGTCCATAAATGGAACGCTGAAGTTTGCACACTTTATCAGCATCCTTAGGATCGACAAAACCTTCGGGTTGCATCATATACAACTCTTCATCAATGTTGCCATTGATAAACGCAGTCTTGACATCCATCTGCCATATTTCATAATCATGAAATGCAGCAATTGCTAATAAAATCTGAATGGACTTAAACATCGCTACGGGAGAGAAAGTCTCATCGTAGTCAACACCTTGAACTTGTCGAAAACCTTTCGCGACAAGTCGTGCTTTATAGATGGTAACATTACCATCCGCGTCTGTTTTCTTCTTGAAAATCCATTTGCACTCAACGGCCTTTCGGTCGCTAGGAGGGTCCACCAAAGTCCATACTTGGTTTTCGCTCATGGATCCAAATTCGGATTTCATGGCCTCTAGCCATTTCTCAGAGTCTGGGCTCATCATCGCTTCCTCATAGTTCGCAGGTTCACTGTCGTCTACTAAAAAGACAGTTAAGACAGGGTTGTCGTACCACTCAGGAGGGGCACGCGACCTTGTCTACCTGCGACGTTCAGTAGTAGCATCGTCCGAAGCTTCATGATCCTTGTCATTAGCTTCCTCTATTGTTGGTGCAGGCGGCACTGGAACAATTTCAGGTGCTATGCTACTCTCCAATTCAAGAGAAGGTTCAACAACCTCGTCTAGCTCTACTTTCCTCCCACTCACTTCTTTCGAGAGAAACTCCTTCTCCAGAAAGGATCCGTTCTTTGCGACAAACACTTTGCCTTCGGTTCTGTGATAGCAGGTATACCCAATAGTTTCCTTAGGGTATCCTATGAAGACGCATTTCTCCGCTTTGGGTTCGAGCTTGTCCGGCATCAACTTCTTGACGTAAGCTTCGCATCCCCAAATTTTAAGAAACGACAAATTAGGTTTAACACCAAACCACAGTTCATACGGTGTCGTCTCAACGGATTTAGATGGTGCCCTATTTAAAGTGAATGCAGCGGTTTCTAATGCATAACCCCAAAATGATAACGGCGAATCAGTAAGAGACATCATTGATCGGACCATATCTAATAGAGTTCGATTCCGGCGTTCAGACACACCATTGCGCTGTGGTGTTCCGGGTGGCGTGAGTTGCGAAACAATTCCGCTTGCTTTAAGATGCATGATTAAATCATAACTCAAATATTCACCTCCACGATCGGATCATAGAAATTTAATTTTTCGGTTACGATGGTTTTCCACTTCATTCTAAAATTCCTTGAACTTTTCAAATGTTTTAGATTTATGTTTCATCAAATAGATATACCCATATCTACTTAAGTCATCAGTAAAAGTGAGAAAATAGCGATATCCACCGCGCGTCGAAACACTCATCGGTCCGCATACATCGGTATGTATGATTTCCAACAAGTCCGTTGCTCGCTCCATCATTCCGGAGAACGGGGTTTTGATCATCTTGCCCATGAGGCATGGTTCGCATGTGTCAAATGATTCAAAATCAAGAGACTCCAAAAGTCCATCAGAATGGAGTTTCTTCATGCACTTTACACCAATATGACCTAGACGGCAGTGCCACAAATAAGTAGTATTATCACTATCTACCTTGCATCTCTTAGCCTCAATGTTATGGATGTGTGTTTCATCCCTTTCGAGATTCAGAAGAAATAAACCATTCATATCAGGTGCATGACCATAAAAGATGTTACTCATATAAATAGAACAACCATTATTCTCAGATTTAAATGAATAACCGTCTTGCAATAAACACGATCCAGATATGATGTTCATGCTCAACGCAGGCACATAATAACATTTATTCAGGTTTAAAACTAATCCCGAAGGTAAAACTAAGGAGAGCGTGCCGACGGCCATCACATCAACTCTTGATCCGTTGCCAACGCGCATCGTCACCTCATCCCTCGCAAGCCGCCGTCTATTCCGTAGCTCCTGTTTTGAGTTACAAATATTAGAAACTGAACCAGTATCAAATACTCAGGCACTACAACGAGGGCTAGTAAGGAAAACATCAATAACATGTATATCAAATATACCTTTGATGGTGCCAGCCTTCTTGTCCGCTAAGTACTCCGGATAGTTGCGCTTCCAGTGACCCTTGTCCTTGCAATAGAAGCACTCCGTGTCCGGCTTAGGTCCCGACTTGAGCTTCTTCTTAGCAGGGGCAACGCGCTTGCCGGTACCTTTCTTGAAAGGATTCTTTGCACCCTTACCTTTCTTAAAGCTGGGGGGCTTGTTGACCATCAACACATGATTATCCTTTTTGATGTCCACCTCCGTAGCTTTCAGCTTAGCGAAGAGCTCGGTGATCGTATCAATGGAACCAATCTGATTATGAGTCACTACAAAACTTTTGTAGCTGGGAGGGAGTGATTGCAGAACCCTGTCAATCTTGAGCTCCTCTGGAATCTTGCAGTCCAGTTGCTCAAGGCGTTGAGTGTAGCCCGACATCTTTATGGCGTGCTCACTAACGGAACTCCCTTCCTCCATCTTGCAGTTAAAGAATTTCTCAGAGATCTCACATCTCTCAGAACGGGCCTGAGTCTGAAACATAGTTTTCAGTTCCTCAAGAATCTCAAAGGGCCCGGGGTAATCTTCAAAACGATTTTGAAGGTATGATTCCATAGCAAACAACATGGTGCTCTTAATCACACCATAATCATCTTTGCGCGACTGATAAACAACTTTCTCATCAGTCGACGCATCTACAGCAGGGGCGTCACCTAGCGCATTCTCAAGGACATAATCCTTTTGTCCGCCAGCGAGAATGATTCTCAGATTGCGAAACCAGTTGGTAAAGTTAGACCCATTGTTTCTAAGCTTTTCTTTCTCAGCAAAAACATTGAAGTTGAAGTTGGACTTAGCCATTTGATCTATAAAATTTGCAAGTACAATTTAGACTATGTTCATGATAACTAGTTCAACTTAATCAAATTACTAGATGAACTCCCACTAAATTCAACATCCCTCAAGTTGTTTAGTGAACATGATCCAAATTCACCACACCTAATCCGATCTTCACGAGAAGAGATGTGGTTTTAATGGTGGACAACTAAGTGTCGATTATATCATTCATACGACTCATTCTTAACCTTTCGGTTCATGTGTTCCGAGGCCATGTCTGTACATGCTAGGCTCGTCAAGTCAAACCCAAGTATTTCCGCGTGTGCAAAAACTGGCTTGCATCCGTTGTATGTGAACGTAGAGTTTATAGCACCCGATCATCACGTGATGCTTGAACACGACGAACTTTCGCAACGGTGCATACATGGGGAGAACATAGTTTTATCTTGATCTTTAAGTGAGGAATCATCTTATAATGCTACCGTCGCGATCTAAGCATAATAAGATACATAAAAGGATAAACATCACATGCATATAACTTTATGTGACATGGTATAGCCAATCTTTGCGCAATAATCTCCATCTTGTGCGTGCCGGCATGATCTTCATCACTCCACCATGATTGCCTCCACCATGAATAGCAACTACAACTATTGCTAACTACTTAGCGATAAAGTAAAGCTATTACATGGCGTATAAGAAGTTGACACACATGTCATACACAGTTATAAACACAACCATATGGCTCCTGCCGGTTGTGTACTCATCGACATGCAAGTCGTGAAACATTACAAAACATGATCATTGCATACAACATACACATCACATCTTGGGCCATACCATATCACAGAAAACACTCCCTGCAAAAACAAGTTAGACGCCTCTACTTTGTTGTTGCATGTTTTACGTGGCTTATGGGAGTAGCAAGCTAAGAACGATTCATACCTACGGAAAGCCACAACGGTGATATTATGGTTGCAAAAATCCGGTGTAAATCCCATGACGACAATAGTGAGAGAAATTGGCATCCACCAGCCGCATGTGTGGAACAAGCCACACGTCAAGTGCGGAGCCGGTCTCGCGAACGAGGTCACGTAAGGTTGGCCTGGACCGCTTCGATGTCACTATCCCGCGTCATAATAAGTACACAAACAAGAGGCTTGCAACAGAAAACATCAACGCCCGCAACAACCATGTTGCGTTCTACTCGTGAAACACATCTACGCATAGATCTAGCTCTGATACCACTGAAGGGTTTCGCAGCATAGTAAATCAAAAAAATTCTACGGATGCGAACGGGGAAGCCAAGATCCAATATAGGAGATGAAAACAACGAGGGGGAATAGATGAGATCTTCATACCCTTGAAGATTCGCACAGCGGAACGTTCGACGAAACGTGGGTGATGTAGTCGTACTCGCTTCTCCTCCTCGCGGTCCGATCCGATCTAACACCGCAAGTGGCGATGCCTCCGAGAGATGCACACGTGCGGCACCTCGACGTATCCTCCTTCCTCGGTCCAGCAAGTGGGGTGGAGAGATGGATTGGATCTACAACACGACGGCGCGGTGCAAGTGGTGGAGAGTTTCTGCGGCAGGGCTTCGCCTACGCGCGGTCGGGAGGGAGAGAGAGAGAGGAGGGGCAACAGGGCGGATAGGGTTGTGGAGGAGGTGTGGGAGGGGTGCGCCCCCAGCCCTCTTTATATAGAGGGGTGGGCGGCTGGCCCTTGCCCCTCCCCCAAGCCCTAGGCCGGCGGCCAAAGGAGGGAGGAGTGGGGGGCAAGTTTCCCTCCCCCCTTCTAGAAGCTCCCCTAGGGTTTCCCTAGGGTTTGGCCAGCTGGGCCCTATGGGGCCTTGTGCCCCTGGACCAATGCGGCCAGGGCACTCCCTCATAGGCCCACGCCCCCTCCCGACAAGTGGGGCCACGTTGGTCCCACTCCGGAAGGTTCTAGAAGCTTCCGGTATAATACCGATTAACCCGAAAAAAATCCGAACTCCAAAATCTGCTTTGCCTTATATGAATCTTATTCTCCGGACCATTCCGGAACCTCTCGTGATGTCCTGGATCTCATCCGAGACTCCGAACAAAAACTCATAAACCAATTATCCAATCTATCCTAGCGTCGAGACACATTAAGTGTGTGACCCTTCGGGTTCGAGAATATGCAGACATGATCTTCTATCAATAATCAACAGCGAGGTCTGGAAACCCATATTGACTCCCACACATTCATAGATGATCATATCGGATGAACCACGATGCCAGGATTCAATCAATCCCATATATATATTCCCTTCGTCTCGCGATATTTTACTTGCCCGAGATTCGATCGTCGGTACCGGTATACCTAGTTCAATCTCGTTCACAGCAAGTACTTTACTTGTTTCGTAATCCGATATCACTTTGTGATTAACTCCTTAACCATGTGCTTGCAAGCGGTGTTGATATCGATTACCGAGTGGGCCCGAAGTATATCTCTCCGACTTGGGAGGGACAAATCCCATCTCGATACATAGAACCCAACAGGTATTTTCCGATCACCTGAGAGACACCTTTATGATCACCCTCTCATAGGATGACGTTTGATGACCTCAAAGCTTTCTTCCGATAGCAGGGAGTTGCATTATCTCATGGTCTAAGGAATACAATATTTGACATAAGAAAAGCTTCGCAAAGATGAACACGATGAAACGATCTAATTGCTCCGCTTAGTTTGGGTCTGTCCATCATATCATTCTCTCAATGATATGATCTCATTATTAATCGAAAAATCATGTCTATGGTTAGGAAAGCTTAACCATCATTAATCAATGAGCTAGTCCATAGAGGCGTACTAGGGACACGGTGTTGTTCACAAACCACACAAGTATTAAAGTTTCCGCTTAATACAATTCTAGCATGGAATATAAACTTTATCATGAACAAGAATTATAATGATAACATCTTTATTATTGCCTCTAGGGCATAATTCCAATAGATAGTCCATGTAAATGGTACTAATCCAGGCATCACTAGGTCATAGAGTCTTTAGAAACTCATCAGGGTTTTAGCCTGCCCGAAAGGGGGCTTAACAAAGGTGAGCTAGCCGAAGGATCGTGCAGACATATGAGGTCGCGGAGAGGGCAGTGATTGGCTTGGACCAAGTACTGGGCCCCACATCATGGAATTGTGGACGGGAAAGTACGCCCGGTTATGCAACAAGGAGTTGATCTCTCATGGGAAAAGTAACGCACCTCTGCAAAGTGTAAGAACTGTAACTTGTTACTCCCTGTTCCGGGAAGGAGCTACAAATACGGCAGGAAAGGAACTCCATGAAAGTTCTGGTCAACCTGTGAAGGCTGATGGTCATAGATTTTTCATAATAAAAACAATCTTTAAAGAAAGATTTACGAAAATTGCATAATGCCAAAGACTGATAGTCTGAGGTGGTAGTTAGAGCATCAAACTTCCTACCTTGCATATAATAAACTTGTTGGGTAACGCTGTTACTCATCCTTTCCTTTGAATCCTTTCTTAGACTCTAAGAATCCCGAAGGTACTCCAATGTACGCATCTGAGAGTCAAGAGGAGGTCTTCTATGAAGAGCCCAAGTTGTATGGAGCCGTAGAAGGGGAGGATTACGACATCGTCTACGGAGGAGAATTCCAGGAGTCAGAATAATTAGTATAGTTCTAGTAACCACTTGATCCAAGCATCATGAACAATATATAAAAATAAGTTGTTGAGCTCAATTTAGAGTTTAAGTTTTAAATCTGAAACTTCCGTTGAAACACTTATATTTTGGTTTGTAAGTTGAATCTTTTGGAAGTCTTGAACTTTCGGTATTGTAATAATAATAACGTGTGTATGTTTGTAATATGGACCCGCAATATTTCTGTTGTACCACTCTGAGGGATGTGATCTTTATAGAATAGTGTTCTGTGGATGTCATGTCAACGACTATAGTGTACTACACATGCAGTGGTATGCTGGGTCACCGCATGTACCATGTGCAAGGGGTACCCCGTTGGCGGTTCTCAATGATATGCAAATACTTACAATGACAAGAACTTACAGGTGACTAAATTTGAGTAGCATGAGGTGTGGCCCTCGTATTCAAGGGACTTGAGATTGCCAACTTATACTTCGTCAAGCATATACTCCATCTTTGTTCACTTTAACCTTAATCACTTCAAGATGCTTATGATAGGGGCAATGAGGGCTGAAAGCTAACAAGTACCATAATTTTTGGAAGCTCTTTCTGAAACTTGAAATCCCTGCTTCCTTTACAAAAAGGCCTTTCTTCCACCATTACTTGAGTCTCCACCTTCTACCTTTAGGCACCATTAAGAGAGCATAATTGTTATTCTGTGTGCACTGTTCCAAAGCTTATTAATTGATGCATATTGTGATATTACTTGTTCTTGTGCTATTTGTTTCTAGTCACCCTTGTGAACTTTGAAGGTGTCCTATGCATCTATTTGCTACTCTATGAGGGACAAGCTGATTGCCACTATGCTATGTTTTATGTATGTGAAACAAACAAATGTTTTTCAATGCATGTTATTCATGATCTTTGTTTGTAGCTTGTCATGTTGCATGCATAGTTACTTTGTCCTATTGTTAGAACTCCATCTTTCATGCACATGTTTAGAGTTCTTTGATCCTAGCTTTTCAATGCTTGCAAATGGTTTGATCTTTATTGTGAGGGTGCATGTCACCTCAAAAATTATTCTTTTTATCACTTACCTACTCGAGGACGAGCAGGAGTTAAGCTTGGGGTTGCTTGATACGTCGGAAACGTATCTATAATTTTTGATGTTTCATGCTTGTTTAGTATCTACTTTGCTTTGCTTTGTCTACACTTTGAGGTGCTTTTTACATGTTTTCTGGTACTAACCTATTAACAAGTTTCCACAGTGCCAGTTGCCTGTTTTCTGCTATTTTTGGTTTCAGAAAAGCTAGTAAGGAAATATTCTCGGAATTGGATGGGATAAAAGCCAAAGTCAATAACTTTCCGTGGGGAACAAGAAGTCCAGAGGGGAGACGGAGAAGCGGGCCAGGACGCCTAGACCCCCTAGGCACGGGTGGGCCCTGCCCCGCGCCTAGGCAGGGTGTGGGGCCCCTGGCGGCCTCCTCGGCCTCCCCCTTCGCCTATAAGAAGCCCCCGATGCAGAAACCCTAGGCACCCGATCAAATCTCCACAAAACCGTCTATAGCCGCTGCCACCATCGTCCCTAGATCGGGGGGATCCAAAGTTCTTCCTGGCACCCTATTGGAGGGGAGATCATCCCGGAGGCCTTCTCTCTGGTAGATGCGTGAGTAGTTCCACCTTCGACTATGGGTCCATGTAGTAGCTAGATGGTTGTATCTCCTCCCTTGTGCTTTCATGTATAGATCTTGTGAGCTCCGTTCATGATCAAGATCTAATCTATTTGTAATCATGCATGTTGTGTTTGCGGGGATCTGATGGCTATCGAGATTATTATGTTGGTTTGATTAATAGTTTTGTCTTTATGATTCTATCATGTCTGTGTTGTTTGTGATCTTTCATGCTCTCTGTTGTTAGTAGCTATCTTGGCCGAGTAGTTGCTAGTGACTCCAAGAGGGGGTATTTATGCTCGATAGTGGGTTCATGCCTCTAGTTTCCAAGGGAAGTGACAATAATCTCTTTGGTTGTAGATGTGCTGTTGCTACTAGGGAGAAAACAATGGTCTCTTGTTCATGGAACATGTGGACTGTTTATCTTATACATTTTGCTTAAAGCAGTTGTCTGTTGCTTGCAACTTAATACTGGAGGGGGTTCGGATGATAACCTGAAGGTGGACGTCTAGTCATAGATGCAGTTAGATGGCGGTCTATATATCTTTTTGTATTGCCCAATCTAATCTCATAGGATCTTTCTGACTAGTAATTGTATTATATGCCTTGCTCAGTTCCTGTCAATTGCCCTGCTGTAATTTGTTTACCCTTCATGCCATGTTGTTTATCTAAGAAGAGCACCTCTAGTGAACTATGGACCCCGGTCCAATCTTTACCATTGATACATCTTCCACTGTTACTTATTTACTTGCTGCAAACCATTACCTTCTACACCATACGTTTAATCCTTTGTTACAGCAAACTGGTGAGCTTGACAACCTCACTGATTCATTGGGGCAAAGTCTTGAGTTTGTGTTGTGCAGGTCTCCGCGTTGCTAGCAACACCTGTATGACGTTTCCTTTCTCCTTCTGGTTTGATAACCTTGGTTTCTTACTGAGGGAAAACTTGTTGCTGTGCTCATCACACCTTGCTCTTGGGGTTTCCAACGAAGTCCTCTCTGTCAGGCAACACTACGCTCGACCAAATCGATTGCTCGAGCTTCTTCCTCCCAAGTTGGAGGATCTTCTTCATATCGGATGCAGGGGAGTCCGATAAGCTTCTTCCTGCGCCAAGTGGTTTCGTCCCCGCCGTCGGTGAGAATACCTGCATCTAGATTCAAGGCGGTATCAAAGAACTCGATCGTGCTCCGCGGGCCAACGCGATTACTTTTAGGGTGAAATCTATAATATTAAGGACTCATGTGTACATGGCTGGCTTTGGTGCGTTCCTTTCTGTATTTTTTGTACCCAACGCCTTTTTAATGTAGATTCCTGGTCCTTTGGGGCTTTTACCGTTCAAAAAAAAGATAGAACAAAGAAATAGTACTACTAGTATAATATACAACAAGAAAACACAATTACACAGTACTATTATTATCCAAGACATATGCCTATATATGTTCATCTTTTTTATCTATTATTATTATGGGAGTGGCCACGGGCAAGATATCAACCTGCCACATCCTGCTTCTTCACTACTTGATACTTCAAAGCCGTCTTGTCGTCTGTAGCATCGATCGAGATAGTCGAGCCTTCACAGGCTTCTCCATTCACAAGCATGTCCGAAAGAATTGTGGTCACATGCTTTTGCACCCATCTTTTTATAGGCCTTGCGCCATACACCTACAAGAAGGCATTCAAGGATGGATCATCAAAACATACGAAAAACAAATTTTGACGGTTAAAAAATGGCTACTGGATCTTCATGGCGTGGTGGCCATTAACAGAAGATCGAAGCTACACTCACCTGGTCGTGTGATTCTGACCAAATGACGTCCAAGGCGGCATCCGTTGCAAAGAGGGAGACACCCTTGTTGGCGACCGTGGCGACCACATTCTTCATCTGGATCTTCACGATCTCTCTCAGTTGGTCGCTTGAAAGCGGCTCAAATATCACAACCTCACTCAATCTACTGATTAGTTCCGGCTTGAAGCATTTCTCGACCTGCATGAACAAGCACTACTAGTATTAATTTGACTATCATATGCATGGGATGTCCACCAAGGACGTCGCAGGCAGGGGAGAGAGTTTGGGGTTCAGCTGGAGTACCTGTTTCATGAGTAGATCTCTTTCAGCTTTCTTTGTGTTTTCTTCTCCGGTCATTCTTGATGATGTTCGGAGGTGCTCTGCTCCTATATCGGAGGTCATAATGATGATAGTATTCTTGAAATCTACGACCAATCCTTTGCCATCGGTCAGGGTACCATCGTCGAGGAGTTGCATAAAAATCTTAAAGACAGACGCATGTGCTTTATCCACTTGGTCAAAAAGGACAACACTGTATGGGCATCTCTTGACTTTCTCAGTGAGCTGTCCATCTTCTTCGTAGCTTCATAGTACAAAGCCAAATGTATAAATTAGTGAGATATGAAAACCGAGTGTGCTGAGAAATAAAACATGTAAAAAGTGTAAGAAATTATTGAACCTTCGTGGTCCTCCAATGAGATGCGACATAGCTCCACTCTCGGAATATTCGGACATATCAAAGCGAACCAATGTATTCTCGCTATCAAATATCTTCTCCGCGAGTGCTTTAGCAAGTTGGGTTTTTCCAACGCCAAGTGAGCCAAGAAAGAGGAATGAGCTAATGGGCTGGCCAGATTGGGTGAAGCCAACCCTAGAAGCTCATGCAATTTTTCCGCTAGGTGGATCAACTTCTCCTTTTCCTCTTGATCAAGTGTGGTGAGAGGAATTCTGGTCCATCGGCTCACCACCTTCACATGACATATTATATGAATTGCACATGAGTTCATTATAAATGTAATGGAAATTAATTAAACAAAGAAGGAAAAATCGCACATGGGTTTACCTGGGCGACATGACGTGGGCCAACAGTTAGGCCATTTAGTGTATTTTCTTCATTTCCCACCTCTATTTGTTTGTCCGCGTGCATCTTTGTTGTGGCGCATGCCTCGTCCATAAGATCAATTGCTTTATCAGGAAATTGGCGACCTAGCAATGATAAAAATCAATCAATTATTTTTGATAAAGAAAATAATTATCTTCAACATATATAAACACTACTAGTAGATGATGATAAAATACTACGTACCGGTAATATAGCGGGCAGCGAGTTGTGCAGCGACAACAAGAGCATCGTCTTGTATTTTAAGGCCATGGTGCTCTTGGTACCGCTGCTTCAGCCCCTTCAGGATGGCAATGGTCGCCTCCACGCTCGGCTCCTCCACGGCAACCTTCTGGAACCGCCTCTCGAGCGCCGCATCCGTCGCGATGTACCTGCAGTACTCCTCGGAGGTGGTGGCGACCACGCAGCGGATGCGCCCACGGGCCAGCGCCGGCTTGAGGATGTTGGCGGCGTCCAGTGCGCCTCGTCGGTCTCCGGCGCCGACGACCATGTGCATCTCGTCGATGAACAGGATCACCTTGCCTTCCGCGTCCTCCGCCTGCCTGATGGCGTCCTTCAATCGCTGCTCGAACATGCCGCGCCATTGCGTCCCGGCGACCATCGCCCCCATGTCCACCTCCAGGATGCGCGCGCCGGCGAGCGCGTCGGGGACGTTCCCTGCCGCGATGCGCTGCGCGAGGCCCTCGACGATGGCGGTCTTTCCGACCCCCGCGGCGCCCACGAGCGCGGCGCAGTTCTTGGTCCGCCGGCAGAGGATGCACACGACGCGGTCGATCTCGTCGTCGCGGCCGATGACCGGATCGGCATCGCCGGCGTCCAAGGTCCTGACGCTGCTGGCGGCGCCGGTGTCCGCGGGCGTCTCGTATTGGACGGTGATGGTGCGCCTGTCCTGCCGGTCCTCGAGCAACGTCCACGTCGCCCACGACAGAGAAGCGCCAGCCACGGCAGTTACTCCGACGAAGAGCAGACCTTCCGTGGCCGAAGACCACGACATGGCAATAATCTCTCTCGATCGAGTCAAGTCCCGTCCGGCGACCCTAACAAATTGTTCGATTCGATTTGATCGATGTGTCGGGTCGTACTCCTCGGTACTTGGTCGTCTCGTGTGTGTACTCCATTATTACTCCAATTGATGGCGAACATAGACGGCTTCGGATTTCCACTCCACTCCGATCCCAACACAACGAGACAAACAGTGAAACAGGACAACCTGATAAGCACGCTCTATGGGTCCACTCCCGTTTTTTATCGATTCCGTTTTAATCCCGATTGATAAACGACACGGCTAGCGCTCGGTCGGCAAGTAAGCTTTGTAATTTCTCCGATCCATATTAATTATTATCAAAATAGATATATTTATATTTAGATATGTTTTAGTGTTAGATACATCTATTTCAACGATGAGTAATATAGGCAAGAGAGTATTAAATTTCTTAAGATGATGGTGTCTGGTATCACGGTCGTTTTGCAATATAGCCCTCACATTTCTCTAAAATCAACCTATAGTGCATATTTTATTTGTCCATTATCGCTTTGCACGTTAGAGCATCTCTAGCAATGCCCGTAAAATAGCCGAAAACTAAACTTTCTTGGCGACATACGGGCCACATCCAGTTTTTTGTGTAGATCAGAACCCGTATATACTTCTGGCCCGTAAAACTTATTCGGTAGCCTGTTTATCGCTCCATCGAACCACTACATCTAGCGGATGGAGAGGACGGCCCAAGCGAAAACCCTATCCCCTCCGCCGAACGCCCTCTCCCTCTCCGCCGCCGCCGGCAAACCCTCTAGCACCCAAATCCGGCCGCTGCTCGCCGCCCCATTTCCCACGCCGCTGCCGCCACCAAACAACCCGCCTCGCCGCCATGCGCCGCCCCGACAGCGCCTCGAGCAAGCGCCGCATCGGCTCGCGTGACCAGCTCCTCAAGACGGAGGAGGAGCTCAAGCGATGGCTACGTCCATCGTCTCCGTCGAGCTCAAGCTCTGGGTATCGAGATTACATGACCTCAGAGAGAGCGACATATCCGACGAGAGCGATGGCGGGACGATGATCCCGCGCGACTTCATCGACTCCGATGAGGCGGAGCAGCGCGCGGTGGCGCACCTTCGCTGCCGCTCAGAGCGGTCGCACCTGCACGTTGTCGCCAAGGAGGAGGTGGAGCTCGTGGACACGCTCCGCCTCATTGAGCGTCAGGAGGCTGAGGAGAGCGAGGTGGAACGCCTCCGGTGCGAGGCGGAGAAGGCCAAGGTCATCATCCTTAACTGAACAACGGTGCCGTCTTCGCCGTGTTCGTCAACGTGTAAGGCTCCATACAAGCCAAATTTTGGTAGCTCGATGCGCGCCTCCACCTAAAAGTTACTTTTGTGATTGAAATATATAAATTATGTAAAAATCGAACACTGATGAATCGTTTTTTTCTTCCCAGATCTTCTCTAAATTTTGCCGCGAAGGGTATGCTGGTTTTTAAATTATTCAATTAAGTTTACAGGTTCTAATCAGCGCTCGCGTGGTTGCGATCTAAATTCGTCTTATCAGAGCCCTCGGTATCACCAATTTTACAAACCGCACTTTATGGGCACTGCTAGAGATGCTCTTAGAGCATCACCACTAGCATTCCCAGGGCGCCGATCCGGACACCGAAATTAGTCAGGACGCCGAAATTCGGCCGAGTCGTGTTTCTAAAAACCTTTTTTTGTCCGGATTTGGGTTAACTTTGGTCCAGACTTTCCAGGCCATTTTCAGGATCCCGTGAACGCCCTGGAAACACCGGACGAAGGAAGCGGCGTGTGGACCCGCCCAGTCAGAGACGGAAGCCGAGTCGTCGTCCTCCTCGGAACCACGCGGCGACCGCTAGGCAATAACTGCCTGTCGCGTCATACACGCGTCGCCGTAATGCCGCGCCACCG
Source organism: Avena sativa (assembly GCA_916181665.1). Classification (NCBI taxonomy): domain Eukaryota; kingdom Viridiplantae; phylum Streptophyta; class Magnoliopsida; order Poales; family Poaceae; genus Avena; species Avena sativa. The sequence continues at coordinate 231,037,797 of OV702296.1, forward strand.
CCGTCTTCTCGGCTCCCGCTATGGACCGGAGGGCACTAACTTGAAGGGAATATGCCCGAGAGGCAATAATAAAGTGGTTATTATCGTGTTCCTTATTTATGATAAATGTTTATTTTGCATGCTATGATTGTATTAATACGGAAACGTTAATACATGCGTGTTTAATAAATAAAAGGTAGTTCCTAGTTATGCCTCTCTTATAAACTAGCTCGTTGATTAACAAGATGATAATAGGTTTCCTGATCATGGATATTGGATGTTGTTAATAACGATGTCACAACATTAGTGTAATTGTGTGATGAACATTCATCCGAAGTATAGCATTACGATCAAAGTCATTGAGTTTATATTGCTATAACAACTTACGAAATGATCCTAATCCTTAGATCATGAGATCATGTCAATCACTAACACTGGAAGAGTTTCTTAATAACATCAAACGTCACACCGTAACAGGGTGATTATAAAGATGGGTTCAGAACTACTAAAGTGTTATGTTGAGGCCCATGGATCGAGAGTGGAATTTGTTCATCCCGATGACGGATAGATATGCTCTGGGCCCTCTCGGTGATATCATATTGATTAGCTTGCAAGCAAGTGATTTGATCACTAGAATGTTATATCACGGGAACGAGAAAAGAGTACATGTCAGTAACGAGATCAAACTAGGTATGGAGATACCGATGATCGAATCTCGGACATGTAATATATCGCGAAACAAAAGGATTAAGATACTAGCGTAAAAGGTTCCGACGATCACAAGAAAGTCATCGTTGAATGTGTGGGAGTCAGTATGGGTCTCTAGATCCCGCTTCTGATTATTGATCTGAGAGGGGTCTCGATCATGTCCGAATTATTCGCGAACCGTAGGGTGACACACTTAAGAGACACCAACATCCATTTGCAGCAAAAGTTTCATGCCGAAAAGAAAAGGAAAGCGCAAGAATTTATTTCACTAGACACCGAAACTGTTTCGGTTGAAATTGCTGAAACTGGTTCTGCATGTGAAATGGAATACTAGCAAGGGGTTTTATGTGAATGTTTGTTAATTAAAGTAACTAACAAAATTCTGAATAAATAAATAAAAGAGTTTTATTTAAATGAGAGGTTGCATTAAATTTGGTGGAAATTTAATGCATGTGAGTGGATTTTTGAGTGCAGGCTTTTTAATGGGAGTGGAGGCTTTTCATTTTAAGTGGGAGCTCCACCCACATGAATGTGGAAGAGGTGGGGGCATCCCCCATGGCTGGGCGCCATGCCCCTTGGGTGCCCCCCTCTCTCCTATAAAAGGCCCCCTCTCCTCCTCTCAAAGCACACCTCCTCGTGAAGGATCTCTCTCCCCCTCTAGAATTTATTCCCCATGGTCTCGGACTAGCGAGATACATGTTACCGGTGGATATTCGGCAAGAAAGAGTTGTGCTTCCGCTGCATCGCTGGAGCGAGGAGGCGGAGGTTGCTCGGTGCCTCGACTATGTGTGCGAGCACGGATGTGCTGCTGTTTTGCGGCGCTAGGACTTCCTCTCGATCTTGAGATCGGCAAGAGATCGTCTACATCAACCACGAGTTTGGACTCGTTAAGCTTTGTCGGTCTTCAAGGGTATGTTCTCTACGGATATACATCCGCCCGTTGTTTGTATCTAGTAGATAGATCTTGGTACATAGTTGTTCCCATCGTAGGAAATTTTTTGTTTTCTATGCTGCGAACCCTACAATGGTATCAGAGCCGGATCTATGCGTAGATACTTTGCACGGGTAGTACACATATGAGTATGTGGGCGATGATGATAATTTTATTGCTTTTTAGTTGTACTTTGGCTATTGGTGGCATAGTGGGATGAAGCGGCCCGGACAAACTTTACATGTCCTCGCACATGAGACCTGTTCCACGCTTGACATGCAACTAGTTTTGCATAAGTGGGTAGCGGGTGTCTGTCTCTCCTACTATAGTCAATATCTAATTTGCAACGAGTTGTCAACAATTTGGTTATCCTCGTTGTGGTTCATGTTCGTAGGTAAGAACGGTTCTATCTTCGAAAGCCCTAAGCCACGTAAAACTTGCAATGGATAAATTAGAGGCGTCTAGTTTAGATTGTTGCTGGGCTAGTGTTATGATATGGTGATGTTGTAAGTAGAAGTATAAGATGATACTCTTACAACACACATAACGTGTAGGTTCCATAGACCTTGGCCTTACACATAGAGGTATGATAGAGATCATACACACAGATAAGGTGAAATATTTGAAAATGTTCAAAGACTTTCAAGATGAAGTGGAAAATCATTGGACAAGAAAATAAATGGTTTATGATTTTATCATAAGGGATTTATTTGAGTTACAAGTGTAACAAGAAAATAAATGAATTATGATTTTATCATAAAGGGATTTATTTGAGTTACAATTTTATCAAAAACACCTAGATTTACATCTCCCGAAACACCATAGGAATATGGAGTGTTTGAGATTTGTAATGAAACCTTGTTTGACATGGTTGGATCAAAGATGTTATTTATAAAACTGCCATTATGTTTTAAAAGATTAAAGCTTTAAATACTACCGCTTTTACACTGAAAAAAGCTCCATCTTGATCCGTTGAAATGACACCATATGAGTTATGGTTTGGGATAAAATCCAAGTTGTCCTTTCTTAAATTTTGGTATGCTAAGCATAAGTAAGATGTTTACAACCAAAGTCGGATGAGCATGTCTTTGTAGGTTATTTCGAATAACAATTGGTTATTCCTCCATAACACCGAGGACAAAAGGGTTTGTCGCTTGAAATGTGAAGTTTCTTGAAAATGATTTTTTCGCAAAAGTTAAGTGGGAGAACAATAGAACTTTGATAAGGTTAACAAACCTTAGCTAAAAGTGCTGAGTTGCGCAGTGCCAGAAATGGTTCCGGAGGCTGCCATAATGCCCATAGCTTATGTGCCTCAAAGGTTGTGGTCACGGAGATCTAAGTTCTTATTGAACCAAGTCGGTCGGATAAACAATCAAATGCTAAGATTTGAGAGTAAATCATTGTTGTTTGACAATGATGAACCGACTACATGCAAAGAAGCGATGATGGGCCCTGACTCCGTCAAATGGCTTCAAGCCATAAAATCCGTGATAGGTCCATACACGATAAATCAAGTTTTAAACTTGGAAGACCCTCCAAAAAGGTGTAAAAACCTATCAGTCGTATTTGGATCTATAAAGAAACAGACATGGATGTTTCACATCTATGAAATAGTCGACATGTCGTAAAGTATTTTATGACAATGTTCAAGGAGTTGACCATGACAAGATTTGATCTTTCATAGCGATATTTAGTCTGGACGGATTAAAGTAGCAACCACTATATATAATTTGGTATATGGTAGATGAATAAACAAAACAAAGTTCTTCTAATAGAATGGTTACCTAGGACGTGTACATGACACGGTCCAAAGGGTTTTGTTAATTCAAAGGATGATAAAAGGTCATGCAAACTTCAATGGTTGAAGTAAGCATCGCGGAGTTGGAATCTTCACCGTGATGAAAAGGAGTTTTCATCATGAGACGATGAAGATGCTTGCATTTACAAGAAATTAAGTGGGAGCGCTGAGACATATTTCTAATACATTATATGGAGGACATCTTGTTGATTAGAAATGATGTAATTTTTATTGACAAAGGATAAGAATTTCATTTCGATGAAAGACTTAGGCAAAACCCGAATATTTAGCATGAATGTCTATAGTGGAAAGACTGTGACGCTAATATGTTTATGCCAAACATACATATATGAGATATTGAAGGAGTTCAATATAGAAACGACAAGAAACGGTTCTTGTCGCATGGAAAGGAATTGAATCAACTTGATGAGTGAAACAAGATTCAAGTGTTTTGACACTTGATGAGTGTAATCACAAGAATTTTTGATCGATCATACCATGATATGTACACATCCAAATATGTCCTATGATCTAAATGTTATGAGCATGTACCAGAATGAATCATAAAATGATCATTGGACGATAGTAAGGATATTCTTATGATCTTTTGGAAGAACTAAGAATATATTTGTGTAGAGGTGGCAAACAATTACAAATAGTTCATTGTAAAGCGTTACATTGATACTAGTTTTGTCACAAGATACAAATTAAGTTTATCTCAATTTAAACTATGGGTGGCACAATGAAATGGAAAGAAAGTTTCCATGATGGATTTGGAAGAGTTCCAAAGTTAAGACATTGTGACGAATACTACAACAAAAGGCTAAGTATATGACTGCTATAGTAGCAGCAAAGGAGGGCATTTGTGTCAAGTAGTTTGTTATCAAACTAAGGTGTGGTTCGCAACGGGCTAACACTAAAGATATATTGTACGACAATAGTATCGACATGATTTAACCCCAAGGAACTAAAGGTCTCACCAAAAGACCAAATTTATACAATGCCATCTCATTGGAGAATGAGTGATGCGTGAAGACGCAAAGACATGCAAATACACACGGACTTGAAAGTGTCAGATCCGTAGATTATGTTAACCACTTGCAATTGCGTATATGGAACACCAGAAAGCCATAGGTGTTCAATATGCAAAGTTTTCAAACTAGATTATTGTCTCTAGTGCAAGTGGGAGACTTAAGGGAATATATCCGAGAGGCAATAATAAAGTGGTTATTATCGTATTCCTAATTTATGATAAATGTTTATTTTGCATGCTATAATTGTATTAATACGGAAACGTTTATACATATGTGTTTAATAAACAAAAAGGAAGTTCCTAGTTATGCCTCTCTTATAAACTAGCTCGTTGATTAACAAGATGATCAAAGTTTTCTGATCATGGACATTGGATGTTGTTAATAACAAGGTCACAACATTAGTGTAATGATGTGATGAACATTCATCCAAAGTATAGCATTACGATCAAAGTCATTGAGTTTATATTGCTATAACAACTTATGAAGTGATCCTAATCCTTAGACCATGAGATCATGTCAATCACTAACACCGAAAGAGTTTCTCGATGACATCAAACGTCACACTGTAACTGGGTGGTTATAAAGATGGCTTCAGAACTACTAAAGTGTTATGTTGAGGTTCATGGATCGAGAGTGGAATTTGTTCATCCCGATGACGGATAGATATGCTCTGAGCCCTCTCGGTGATATCATATTGATTAGCTTGCAAGCAAGTCATTTGATCACTAGAATGTTATATCACGGGAACGAGAGAAGAGTGCATGTTAGTAACGAGATCAAACTAGGCATGGAGATACTGATGATCGAATCTCGGACATGTAATATATCATGAAACAAAGGGATTAAGATAGTAGCGTAAAAGGTTCACACGATCACAGAAGTCATCGTTGAATGTGTGGGAGTCAGTACGGATCTCTAGGTCCCGCTGCTGATTATTGATTGGAGAGGGGTCTCGATCATGTCTGAATTATTCGCGAACCGTAGGGTGACACACTTAAGGGATACCGACACCATTTGGAGCAAATAATATGCCAGAGAAAGAAAAAGGAAAGCGCAGGAATTTATTTCACTAGACACCGAAATTGTTTCGATTGAAATTGCTGAAACTGGTTCTGCATGTGAAATGGAATACTAGCAAGGGGTTTTATGTGAATGTTTGTTAATTAAAGTAATTAACAAAATTCTTAATAAATAAATAAAAGAGTTTTATTTAAATGATAGCTTGCATTAATTTTGGTGAAAAATTAATGCATGTGAGTGGAATTGTGAGTGGAGAGGTTTTTATGTGAGTGGAGCTTCCACCACATGAATGAGGGAGAGGTGGGGGCACCCTCCTTGGCCGGCGGCCATTCCCCCTTGGGCTGCCCCTCCCCTATAAAAGGACTCCCTCCTCTCACTTGTCTCTCACACCTCCTCGCGAAGGATCTCTCTCCCCCTTTAGAATTTCTCCATGGTCTCGGATCAGCGAGATACATGTTCTCGGTGGCTTTTTTGGAAGGATTTGTTGCTTCCGCTGCTTCGCTGGAGCAAGGGCGCGGAGGTTGTCGGGGTACCCGTACGTGTGTGCGATCACGGATGCACCACTGCTTTGAGGTGTTGGACTTGATTGTGCTGGACCGGCTGGACCAGATGGACTTCATCACGATCTTGAGATCGGCAAGCGTTCGTCTACATCATCCACGAGCATAACCTCGTTAACGCTATTCGGTCTTCAAGGGTATGTATTCTATGGATGTATATCCATCCGTTGTTTGTATCTAGTAGATAGATCTTGGTACTTAGATGTTCCCATCGTAGGAAATTTTTTGTTTTCTATGCTGCGAACCCTACAATCGCCGCCATGGAGGACCCAGACCTCACCGAGGATCCGGGCAACCGCGTCTTCTGGGAGAAGCATCTCGCCGACCAGCGGCAGCAGGCGTTGGCCCGCCACAAGGGGCCACCGGGCTCGCCGCCGAAGTGGAACAACGCGATTGGGCGTCGCTGCTGGTGGAGCGCTCCCGGGCGCATGATATGTCGTAAATGTATCTATAATTTTTAATGCTCCATCCTTGTTTTGTATCGACTTTATTATGTTTTCTCTACACTTTGAGGCATTTTTATATATTTTCTGAAACTAACCTATTGACAAGATGTCGCTGTGCTAGTTGCCTGTTTTCTGCTATTTTTGGTTTCAGAAAATCTAGTAAGGAAATATTCTCGAAATTGGACGGAACAAAAGCCAAAGTCAATATTTTATCAGACACGACACGGGGACCGAAGGGCAGTCAAAGTGGGGCCACGAGGCAGCCACACCCTATGGTGGCGCGGCCAAGGGGGCGCGCTACCAGGTGGTGTGGGCCCCTCGAGGCTCCACCGACCTTGCTCTTTCTCCTATATATACGTCTACCCGAGACGAAAACCCTACGCGGATCAAATCTCCACAAAATGTTCCGCAGCGCCGCCGCCACCGAAGAGGAGATTCAGGGGACAGAAGTTTCTGTTCCGGCACCCTGCCGGACGGGGAATTGCCCCCGGAGCCATCTCCATTGACTCCACCGCCATCTCCATCACCGTTGCTGACTCCCATGATGAGGAGAGAATAATTCTCCCTCGAGGCCAAGAGCTCTACCGGTAGCTATGTGTTCATCTCTCTCTCTCTCTCTCTCTCTCTCTCTCTATATATATATATATATATATATATATATATATATATATATATATATATATATATATATATATAGAAATCCTATATATATGTGATCTTATTGAGATCATGAGCTTTGTAATCTAGTTGAATAAGTAGATCTACTCTCCTACTCAAGTGCTTTAATTAATCTCCGCTTATCCCCACGTGTTTGAAGTTGACAGTGTGCACACCATGTGGCACTTAGGCTAAAGATTACAGAAATACTTATCATGAGTTATATTTTGAGTTGGATGTCTCTATGAAATTGTGATGTTTGTTGGAACCATCTAGCGCTCAAGGTTAAAATTGGGACTTGGTTACCCTTTTCCCATTGGTTAGGTTAACCTAACCTTTAAAAGAACCCAATGGGCCTATTGGTTAACCCTAAAATAGTTTAGGTCCATATGGTTCAGCCCCTTTGTATCAAAGGTTAGCCGGCACGACGCCTCACGAGTCCCCTCCGAGCGTCGCCTCCACTGCTCGCTAGCTTGCCCATCCTTCCGACGAGCCGCTACCCACCACTTCGACAAGCCAGCCGCTCTCTCCTCCGCCAATCGGGTTTTACCTCTCGAGGAGAATGGCGACAGACAGCAAAATAAGAGATACAACAGCCTCGCGGTAGAAGATGAAGACGTAGGTGTTCATCCCCTGGTTGAAGGTCGCCTTGGAGACGATGAGCATGCCAGTGTAGATAACCTGTATGACCACCGCGGCAACATATGGCTTCTTCCCGTGCACACTCATCAGGAGCAATAGAAATCGCCTTTGAAGCAGTGTATTAGTGTTCATATCGATTCTCTGAACTTCTGTTCTGAAGTTTCAAATCTGCAACTAGCTATTGCAGCTACATGTTACACATCGAGCTGCAAGCTGAGTTGGAGTGTACATTTCAAAGTGATGGCTTAATTAGGCACAGGAAACGACCTAGTAGCTAGGATGTACTGCTAGTATCACCGAGTCGGAGCTCTCTGGCATACTATTTCCAGCACTGCAATGATTCGGATCCGCATCGGCTTCATCTGCTCTCCCTGTGCATGAGCCATGGATGTTCAAGAGCTCTCCCAGTCTTGCTTGTACCCTACAATGGGCGACCGCTTGTTGACAGTGCCCATCATGTTGTGCGAAACTGAACTTGAACATGCACAATCTCTGGAAGCTATACTTATGTTTTAATTGAAGGTCAAATATAATTGCACGATCTCTGAAAGCTTCCATTTTTAAGTTAGCACTAGGAAACATGCTCGTGCGTTGCAACGGGAGTAAAAACCAACAATCATAGAAAATATATAATCATTTTCCTAGATTTGTTTTATTATTTTTATGCCATGGAGAGCTTACATGATTTTCTTTTGTATTGCAGCGGCTTGCTTGACTCCCCTAGGTCTACAAAATGGCATATAAACCAAAGTGTACAGAAAAGACGGGCTATAAAAGTGTAAAAAAATAGAATAGAAAACATAAAAATGAGGAAAAAGAAAGATTAATAAATATATGACAAAAAGAAAAGATCAGGCAACATATGTCCGTGCACAAAATAAGATCTACGAAATTTACAACTATAGAGTTAATTGCTTGATATATATACAAAAGGCACGATTTCTTTGAAAGGGAATAGCTTCAAACAATTGGAGTATGCGTACCATCTACTCGGCAAACACATGTACAGTCTTAAGAGATGTTTTCTACTGCAAAACATGAATGGATCCTCCACGCTTGGCTCTAGCAAATCCATAACTGAGATGCTGTAATATCCTTCTACACCAAACCATCTAGCCTTTGGAATTCCAGATGCCACAAAAAAAGTATTGAAAACTATACTCGTCATATCATAGTTCCTAAAAAACTTTCACCATATATAGCTTCCATACTCCCTCCTCGCAAAATCCTCTAAATCTTTTACATATAGCAATTGGGATGTTTTGTCTTCACAAAATTCATCAGATGCCTTCGCAAACTCTTGTAAAAAATTAGCATCATCTATATGAAACTCAACCAAGTCAACCAGATAGTATAGTGATTCTTTTTACAGGTTGTGTAGTATATAGTAGTTTTTCAGAATCATGGTAGTAGTTACATGCTCTGTAAGCTATAAAGTACAACTCAAACTGATGGTTGAAAAGCATAGCATAATTAGACTGACTGGACACAAAAGAAGCAGCTTCATCAGGCCTATCGGTGCGCAACTGAAAAAAGATTGTCTGCATATGCAAATGCACCAGCTATTCCTGCATTTTGACAATAATGGTTACCGGATAGATATATTATTGTGCTAAATGTTACCATATCTTCTTTGGTTGATGTAAAATTCCATGTCAAGATGTTCTACCTACTACCTCCAAAGCTCAATAAGTATAGCAATCGGTCTGGGACAACTGTTTCTTTGGTGGTCTTTGTCTTTCTTCCAAACTACCAAGAAGGATAGAGGTCACCAGATTAATGGAAACAAATGACTCAAAGAAGGATAGACGGTACCACCAGAAGTTTGTGAACTGACTACATATACTACTGATGTGCGCTGTTCTTGCTTCCACTCATGCGCCCTACTAGCAAAATACCCCTTTCCTTTTAGAATTGCGGTGCTCCACACGATGTGACAGTTGAAGCCACTAAAAACGAAATTTCACCTCTATCTAAAGAATTAATTAAATAAAAGAGGTCATGCTCATATTCATGCAAGAGGAAGTGTTTTATTACTTTCATATTTGACCATCTTCATTCAAAATGCATACATGTGAATCATTAATGATTTATGGAGTTCATAGGTAAGCATCAAACAATCAACCTCTGCTACATATTTTCAAGATACTACTGCCGTACTACACCGTGTGATGGATTTGGACGTCCAGTTTGATTTCGGATGAGTACTACCATATGCCCAAATTAATAGGACCAAAAATACCAAATCCATCTCCTCTCAACCATTGACTAAGAATGATCCGCAAAATTCATAAAAAATGCACCAACAATAGCAAGTGGGACTTCCCCATGCCTTTAGCGAAAATCACATCAGGCGTCAATGAGTACAACGACGAAGTATTGAAGTTGATATCTTAACATATACTCCCTCCGTCCGCAAATAAGTGTACTTCTAGCCTTGTCTTAAGTCAACCTTTACTATGTTTGACTAACTTTTTAGAACAACGTACCAACATTTATGACACTAAATTGTTATCATTAGATTTATTTTTAAATCTAGTTTCATAATATGTCAATTTGATGTAATATATGTTCCTATATTTCTCTATAAAATTTGTCAAATTTAGTTATGTTTGACTTAGGCAAAAGCTAGATGTACACTTATTTGCGGACGGAGGGAGTAGAGAGAGGAGCGATGAGCCATACCTTGAGGTAGACCTTGTTGCGGTGGTTGGACTCGATGAGGGCTGATGAGATAGCGTGCATGTAGTCCTGTACATTTCTCGAAGGCCACCAATTTGGTTGAACAGATCGGCAAAGTCATCTGCCACTTGAGCCAGGAGGTTCCTCTGCTAACAAGCCTGGGCTACCAACAGATGGAGGTCAAACCTGAGAGCAGTTCAGAAATCAACTAAAAGCAGTTCGAGTGGATCACAGACTTCTGAATCCTTTTTCAAAATCAAACTCTACTGACAAAAGCATCGTTATTAAGTGTTTGTTGCCACTTATGTATCCATTGAAAAGTTGGCACACAAAATGGGCAGCCAGACCAACTTACCAGCATCCTACATCGAAGAATACATCAAATGCACTAAGTTGTTCTCTTTTCTTACCCTATTTGTTTTCTTCCCACATATGAATCGTAAAAATCAATGCATCTGACTATTTTTTTGTTGTTAGGCACATCCATTTGTATTCTGCATTCCTGCAATGGATGAAGCCAAAAGAATAATTGCTGATAACTAAATAAATGAAGGGCAAGGTTAGATAGTTCACCGCAGGTGAGTGGTATGCACTGATGAAGGCACTGGTTCTTCTCCTTGCCAATTGTCCATTGCAAACGCAAAAATAGCCTTGGATGTGAAATCATATTTTGGTAGCATATATGCCTCTGGATAGACTTGCAACTGAAATCATATTCCCATTACATGAATAGCCCTACAAGTGAAATAGTGCAGGTTAAACGGAAATATGACAGCCCACCCACTCACCACTGTCTTCTCCACTGATCGATTGGATCCTCAAATGCAATACTGCAATAGGGTGAAGCTACAATATCATATCCAACCATATGAGCCCTCTCACCTGTCACCTGTGTATGTTCAGTATAGAGTACAATGGAGAATGGCAATATAGATTACAGAAGTCATACGGTCAAACTCACCCACCTGATTGATGATGAGGTTGAATTGTCCGCATGGTCGATGATGTCTACACATGGTCAATGACAGATACTGCACCAGCAATCCATGTCATCATATCATAATCTACTTCCTCTGTTTCCCATCATTATTATGTCGAATACCTAATCGGTGAAGCCTCTCCCCCTAGCAAATTGGTAGTGTTTGGTAAGAAAAATAAAACGAAAAAATTTCCATATTGATTTCTTTCTTGAAGATCCTGACATGTACTAATGTACGGTTTCTCTTGATCATACGTGCGACCTCTAGCTAGGACAAGATGGCCAAAAAAAATACATGCCACCATGAACGGCATATACTTGTTAACAAGCTCTTGGCCTCCCCATCTGATACTGTTGTGCGGCTAGTTGTACTCCTACCGAGATCTTAGCCGGCATCCGCATCTTCTCCATTGCCGTGGTTGTTTCTTCGAGCTGCAGCCACCGCATATTCTCAGTGCAGGATAAGCAGAGTTTGGACAAGTATGAAGTGTTTGTTCAATTACTAAATGTATGGGATTGTTGTAAATAATTGTATTGACCAAACAAGATACCGGACAATCTAATTTGGATCATCCGTAAACAAAAGATTCATTCCAAAAGTGAATAAAATAAACAAGTGTATACAGAAGTGCTTCAACTATAGCTAGAGAGGAAACTGACGAAGCAAGTAACAATTGATTTGTTACCTTCTCGAGGGAGCAACATCCTTGGAAGTCTAGGATGGTGAGAGCTAGAACATGTTGAGCCACAACAGCAACGCGACTAACATGCCCAAGGTGATGCCTAAACGCGCATCTTCCATTCATCAATACCCATCACCTTCTCCACCAAGCTTAGCCCACAATCCTCCTCCTTCGTTGTCCCCGCGTCGTTCTCACCTCCCCTCATGCCGTCGGCGCCCCTCTTCTGGTGGATCCTGACGCAATAACCACAATAATAGGGTATCAAGATGTTATGCAGCTATATATATGGCAAACATATACATCTGGATATGTAAAAAATGCTAATGCTGATATGAAATCAACTCAATCGATGATCGTGGCAAGTAGAAAAGAAAAATAAGTTATCTCGAACATGGCTTGGTTTCAGCAAGCCTTAAATTATCAGGAACTTTCATGTACTCGTCAAATTCATCGAACTTATTAACATGTAACACCTTGGCAATATCACAAGCACTTGTCGTGCATAAGAGAGGGAGGGAGGTGGACAGTAGAGAGAGGAAGAGGGAGCGCGACCTTTACGTACAGAGTGCCGAAGCATGGAGCTCGAGGACGGCGGCGGCTTCCAAGCCAGCAAGGTGCAGGGGCGAAGATGTCCATGCCGTGGAGCTCGAGGGCGACGGCGTCCAGGCCTGCAAGGTGGGGCTACACCGTCGAGCCAGAGTAGATGGTCGGAAGCGTCTAGGCCATCAAGGTTGGGGAAAGCGGCAACGACGGAGATGTAGGATTTCGCCAGGGCAGAGGAGCCCTGTATCTAGGCCTTCAAGGTGGGGGAAGGCAGCAACGAACGAGATGTACGATGCCGCCGGGACCGGAGTAGCGTAGGATCCCTGCAGCGTGATTTTAGGATAGAAACAAAGAAGTTATTACTGTGGCTTTTTCGTCGGCGTGATTTTTGTTGCGGTCGCGTGAAGGACGAAAAGTGTGTTGACAAAACGTCGGACGTAGTGGCACCGTGTCAGAAAACGGAACAACGACTTTTTTAATAGTAGAGATTTAGCATGAATGCATCGGCCATGAAAAACTAAGGCTTTTTAGCTTCTCATGTTAACAGTTCTAGAGAATTTGTACTCCATTGTCTTGCCATTTGTGTTTTCACGGTTGAAAGTTTCCACTAATTTGAGGGAAGCTTTGTGACTATTTAGAAAAAGTGAAGATATTTCATTTCTAAACTAGTTGTGCGAGCCTAACATTGCATAATGTTAAAAGTGGTTTGAACCTTAATAACCAATGGTTAACCATTTCTAACCCTATTAACCTAATGGTTACCCATTATCCCTCTTTACGCAAATGGTTAAATAGGTTCGATTCCGAAAAATAAGTGGTTAACCAACTCCCATCCTTACTCAAGGTGATAGTGTGTGGTTACCTAGATGGGGAATGAAAACTTTAAGGAGAGTTTTTGTAGCCCTACCGTGGATTGGAGTTATCCAACCGGAGAGTAGTTCAGAGTAGCATAATGAAGTGAAGATATTTATATGAGAGTGTCCACTAGTGAAAGTATGATCCCTAGGCCTTGTTTCTAAGCATTAAAACGCCGTTTACAATCAGTCATGTTACATGTTTGCTTGCTGCCATTTTTATTTCAGATTGCAATTATCACTTATAATCATCCATATTACTTGTATTTCACTATCTTTTCGCCGAACTAGTGCACCTATACACCTGACAAGCGTATTGGGTGTGTTAGGTACACAAGAGACTTCTTGTATCTTGATTGAAGGGTTGCTTGAGAGGGATACCTTTGACCTTTTCCTCCCTGAGTTCGATAAACCTTGGGTGATCCACTTAAAGAAAACATGCTGCTGTTCTACAAACCTCTGCACTTGGAGGCCCAACACTGTCTACACGAATAGAAGCGTGCATAGACATCAAGCTCTTTTCTGGCGCCGTTGCTGGGGAGGTAAGGTAAAAGGTACTCACATCCTCTGACTACTAAGCTATCTTCTAGTACTATTGCTGGTGTGTGAGTGCTCGAAGTTATTTCTTTTAGATTATGCAATTATATCTTTCTGTTTCTTTTTTATTTTCACTAGTTAGGCTTAATGGAAAACAAAAAAATAGAGAGCTTTACAGTATTTATCTTGAGTTAGTACATGAAGTGTTTGAAGAGAAAATTAAAAAACCTATGGAACTTTATTTGAATGCTAATAGCAATGTTATTAGTATGAATTCCTTGAACACCATTATTGCTAATGCTATGGAAACGTCTAAGCTTGGGGAAGCTAGTTTTTATAAAAATGATCTTTTTAGTTTCCCAGATTTAGAGGAGAAAATTTGCTATGATAATACTATACCTCCAATATATGATGATTACAATGATGAATATGATATTTTTAGTCCACCTACTATAGAGGAGAAAATTTGCTATGATGATACTATACCTCTAATATATGATGATTACAATGATGAATATGATATTTTCAGTCCACCTACTATTGAGGAGAAAATTAACTATGATTACAATATGCCTCCTATATTTGATGATTATGGTGATGAGAATAATAATGATAGCTATTTTGTTGAATTTGCTCCCACTACAATTAATAAGAATGACTATGCTTATGTGGACAGTAATAATTATTATATGCATCTGGCTCATGATAAGAATGTTTCATGTGATATTTATATTGTTTGTTTTATTCATGATGCTACTGAAAGTTATTATGAGAGAGGGAAACATGGTTTTATGCACCTCAATAATATTAAGTTTCCCTTCTTTAGTTGAAATTTTTGAAGTTGCATTTGTTTTGCTTTCCTATGCTTGTTGCTTTGTGCTTTCATGACTTGTTTCTTTACAAGATTATTTTTCATAGGAAGTGGGTTAGACTTAAATGTATTTTGAATTTGCTTCTTAATGATCTCTTTTACTTTAATTCATATTTTTTTATGTGAGCATCTTCTCAAACTATCAAGCCTAGATAAAAGGCATTAAGAAAAAGCGCTTATGGGAGACAACCCAAATTATTTTTATTTTAGTAAGTTTTTCTTTTGTTGAGTCTTGGAAATTATTACTTATGTAATAACCTTTCCTTATCCTTTTTTTGTGGGTTTTGTGCCAAGAATAACCTATAATGAGAGAGAAGTAAGATTTGGGGAAGTTGCTGTCCCGAAATAGATTTTTGTGTTTCACTGTAAAATTCATGAACAATCCCTGTAAGTCGGATTGAGATGTAATTTTCCGAGCTTATGCCCCAGGTTATTATCTAACTTTCATTAGTTCAACACATTTCAATTTGAGCAACAGAAGGTTTTCGAAAAAATCGGTTTTTACCCGCTGGTCTGTTTTGACACAATTCTACCATTATTTGCATTTGCCTCTTATCGGTTTGTTTTTGAGTTCTCTTTGATCACTTGAGATTTTACAAGGAATTGCTACAGTAGCATGTGTTTTAATGGAAGTTTTACTTGTGTTGAAAATGAACCCAAAGACTGATTATCTTAAATATACTAATATTGCCAATGAAGATTGTGTGAAGTTTTGTATGAAGGAAATTTTCAAGTGTAGGGGAAGAATGATGTGATGAGATGAAGTATGGACAAAATCTTAAGCTTGGGGATGCCACCCGTGTCACCCCAAGAAATATTCAAGAGGTACAAGCGTCAAAGCTTGGGGATGCCCAAGGGCATCCCCTTCTTCATCAATAAAATCTCATGTCTTCTTTTAAGACACTTCATTTTTATTTGCTTCATGCACTATATGTTGTTCTTGGAGCGTCTTTGTTTTTGTTTTTAGTTTTATTTTTCTTGTTTGCTGAAATAAGTTGGTTCGATCACAACACACTTCTTTTGGAGAGAGGCACGCTCCATTTTCATTGTGTAGAACACTTTAGTTTTCACTCTTATTGTTTTGTGAGTGTTCTCTTTTGCTAGCACTGCATTTAGCTTTAGTTTTCTCATGCTTTCTGCTTAGAACTTTTTAGTTATTCTTTGTAAATTTCTGAGACAAGCTCACTAGTATTTATTGATTATTATCTTTGTGAGTTGTTTCAAATAAGTCGATTGGTGTTGGAAAAGAGTAGAAAGTTTCATGCTTATAGTGGTACAAAAGGAAGCTTGTTTTGACTGTGGCTTAGACTTTATCATGTCATGTTAGATATTTCTTTGACTATATGCTTAGTGATTATTGATGTAGCATGACTTTTTCCAAACAATTGAGATTGCTTAATGTTCCTTAATAGAATCATGCGTTGTTTTAGCATATAAAAACATAATATTATGATATTCTCCTTTGATGCTTTATTTGGGTTGACTTGGCACATGCTCACACCATGTTAAGAATATGAACCAGTCACCTTAGCCTCTATGATCATTTAGTTTTGACTTGTGATATCACTTTATGCTTTGGTTAATAATGTTTTGTCGCTCTACATGATTATGGCCATTATTGCTCTCTTAGTTGGTCGCTCCTAGTCTTTTGCTAGCCTCCACCTGTACTGAGTATGAGCTCTACTCGTGCATCCAACTCCCAAGAAACCAAGTTATTCCAAAGAGTCCACTATAAACTCCTATGCATGGTGTGTTACACCATTCCTAGTATATTCATGTTTTATCTATCTTCCAAATTAAACTTGTTATATGAAAATTAGTGATTAAAGCTCTCACAAACTTGATGGCACACTTTATTTCTTGCACCTAATAAACTTGAACCATTGTGTCATCTATGTTGTATATGCCTGCACTTATAAGTTGGGAATTAGGAGAAACATGTTGTCATGGGGAACGCTTTCAACACTTGTACATATTATCCAGTTGATATCATGATCTTTTGTTTACAGATGTCGACGGTGTGAAATAAAAGGGGATCTTGTAAGTCCATGGAGTATTATATATATGTGTTAGAGAAACGCCTGGGCGGCTAGCCTAAGCCATGCCTAATCATCGTGGAAACTTGCAGCATCACCATAGTGAGCAATCCATGAAGCATCTTCAGAAAAGAAATATAGAAAAAAGAAAAAAATAGCACCATACCCATGGTAAATAAGAAGATTGCTGAGATGCTTACTGTTTGTTGCCTTGTTATTTTGATATGGGATAGCTCCTGTGTCATGGGGCAAGGGGTACCCGTTGGCGGTTCTCTATGATACACATATACTTACAATGACAAGAAATTGCTTGTGACTAAAGTTGAGTAGCATGAGGAACGACCCTTGTACTCAAGGGACATGAGATTTTCAACTTATGATCTGTCAAGCATATACCTCATATTTTTTCACTTTAACCTTAATCACTTCAAGATGCTTATGATAGGGGCAATGAGAGCTGAAAGCTAATAAGTACCATAATTTTTGGAAGCTCTTTATGAAACTCGAAATCCCTGCTTCCCTCTGTGAAGGGCCTTTCTTCTTACTTTTATGTTGATTATCCATCTTCTATCTTTATGCACCAATTAAGAGAGCACAGTTGTCATTCTTAGTTTTATGTGCATTGTCCCAAAACTTATAGATTGATTCATAATGTTGATATTGCTTGTTCTAGAACTATCTGTATCTAGTCACCGTTATGAACTTTGAAGGTGTCTTATGCATTTATGTTTTGCTACACCATGAAGGACAAGCTGAATACCACTCTTGCTAAGTTTTATATATGTGAAACAAACAAACGTCTTTCAATGCATTATTATTCATGATCTTTGTTTGCACCTTTTCATGTTACAACATAGTTGCTTTGTCTTATTGTTAGAGCTATATATTTCATACTCATGTTTAGAGTACTTTGATCACTATCAATGCTTTACAAATATTTTGATCAAGATTGTGATGGTGCATATCACCTAAAAAATTATTCTTTTTATCACTTACCTACTCGAGGACGAGCAGGAGTTAAGCTTGGGGATGCTTGTTACGTCGTAAACGTATCTATAATTTTTGATGCTCCATGCTTGTTTTGTATCGACTTTCTTATGTTTTGTCTACACTTTGAGGCATTTTTATACATTTTCTGGAACTAACCTATTGTCAAGATGCCGCAGTGCCAGTTGCCTGTTTTCTGCTGTTTTTGGTTTCAGAAAAGCTAGTAAGGAAATATTATCAGAATTGGACAGAACAAAAGCTAAAGTCAATATTTTACCAGACACGACACGGAGACCGAAGGGTAGCCAAAGTGGGGCCACGAGGCGGCCACACCCTACGGTGGCACGGCCAAGGGGGGCGTGCCACCAGGTGGTGTGGAACCCTCGAGGCTCCATCGACCTTGCCCTTTTGCCTATATATACGTCCCCCGAGACGTAAACCCTACGAGGATCAGATCTCCAGAAAAAGTTCCGCAGCACCGCCGCCACCGAAGAGGAGATTCGGGGGACACAAGTCTCTATTCCGGCACCCTGCTGGGACGGAGAATTACCCCCAAATCCATCTCCATCGACTCCACCGCCATCTCCATCACCGTTGCTGTCTCCCATGATGAGGAGGGAGTAGTTCTCCCTTAAGGCTAAGGGCTCTACCGGTAGCTATGTGTTCATATCTCTCTCTATGCGTGATTTTGTTGAGATCATGAGCTTTGTAATCTAGTTGAATAAGTAGATCTACTATGCTACTCAAGTTCTTTAATTTATCTCCGCTTATCCCCATGTGTGTGAAGTTGACAGTGTGGACACCGTGTGGCACTTAGGCTAAAGATTACAAAAATACTTATCATGAGTTATATTTTGTGTTGGATGTCTCTATGAAATTGTGGTGTTTGCTGGAACCATCTAGCGCTCAAGGTGATAGTATGGGGTTACCTAGACGGGGAATGCAAACTTGAAGGATAGCTTTTGTAGCGCTACCGTGGATTGGAGTTATCCAACCGGAGAGTAGTTCAGAGTAGCATAATAAAGAGAAGATATTTATATGAGAGTAGTTCAGAGTAGCATAACGAAGAGAAGATATTTATATGAGAGTGTCCACTAGTGAAAGTATGATCCCTAGGCCTTGTTTCTAAGCATTGAAACACCATTTATAATCAGTCCTGCTACATGTTTGCTTGCTGCCATTTTTATTTCAGATTGCAATTAGCACTTATAATAATCCATATTACTTGTATTTCACTATCTCTTCGCCGAACTAGTGCACCTATACACCTGACAAGTGTATTGGGTGTGTTGGGGACACAAGAGACTTCTTATATCTTGATTGCAGGGTTTCTTGAGAGGGATACATTTGACCTCTTCCTCCCTGAGTTCGATAAACCTTGGGTGATCCACTTAAGGGAAACCTGCTGCTGTTCTACAAACCTCTGCACTTGGAGGCCCAACACTTCTACAAGAATAGAAGCGTGCGTAGACATCAACGCACCCTCGCTGCCATGCTGGAGCACATCCAGGCCGGCAACGAGCCCTGCCTTGGCTTCCCCCGCAACCTGATACGTCGGAAACGTATCTATAATTTTTGATGCTCCATGCTTGTTTAGTATCTACTTTGCTTTTCTTTGTCTACACTTTGAGGTGCTTTTTACATGTTTTCTGGTACTAACCTATTAACAAGTTGCCACAGTATCAGTTGCCTGTTTTCTGCTATTTTTGGTTCCAGAAAAGCTAGTAAGGAAATATTCTCGGAATTAGACGGGACAAATGTCAAAGTCAATAACTTTCCATGGGGAACAAGAAGTCCAGAGGGGAGACAGAGAGGCGTGCTAGGGCAGCCACACCCCCTAGGCGCGGGTGGAACTTGCCCCGCGCCTAGGCAGGGTGTGGGGCCCCTGGCCACCGCCTCGGCCTCCCCCTTCGCCTATAAGAAGCCCCTGTTGGAGATATGCCCTAGAGGCAATAATAAATGTAGTTATTATTATATCTTTGTGTTTATGATAAATGTTTACATTCATGCTATAATAGTATTAACAAGGAAACATTAATACTTGTGTGATTTGTAAACTAAAATAGAGTCCCTAGTAAAGCCTCTTTATAATACTAGCTTGTTGGTTAATAAATGATTGTGGTTTCCCTATCATGCACATTGAGATGTTATTAACAACAAGATCATATCGTTAGGAGAATGATATGGTGGACATACTCCTATAGATAAGCGTAGCATAAAGATCAAGTCATTTTAATAGTTCAATTGCTATATGCTTTCTGATACATAGTAACCTAATTCCTTCGACCATGAGATCATGCATATCACCTTCACCGGAAGGATGCTTTGATGACATCAAACACCACACCGTAACTGGGTGGCTATAAAGGTGGCATTGAGTGTTCGGAAAGTATTGGTTGAGACACATGGATCAAGAGTGGGATTTGTCCATCCATATGATGGATAGATATACTCTGGGCCCTCTCAGTGGAATGCCATCCAATTAGCTTGCAAGCATGTGACTGGCTCACAAGGGATCACATATCACGGGAACGAGAAAAGAGTACTTATCAGTAACGAGGTTGAACTAGGTATGCAGAGATACCGACGATCATAACCTCGGATAAGTAAACTATCGTGAGACAAAGGGAAATTGGTATCGTATGTAAGTGGTTCATTCGATCGCAAAGTAATCGTAGAAATATGTGGGAGCCATATGAATTTCCAGATTCCTCTATTGGTTATTGTTCGGAGAAGTGTTTCGATCATGTCCGCATAATTCACGAACCGTAGGGAGACACATTTAAGGATTCGACGTTGTTTGAGTAGTTATTGAATGATGAGTAAGATACCGAATGTTGTTCGGAGTCTCGGATGGGATCCGGGATATCACGAGGAGATCCGGAGAATAAGATTCATATAAGGAAAGTCCTGTTTCGGGGTTGGAGAATGGTTCCGGTTTTTCATCAGGAATGTTCTAGAAGGTTCTGGAATGTCCGACACTCCGGAGGGGAAGGGTACATGAATGTGTCATACCAAGTTGGAATGATTGCATCATGTACTAGGTGTCATCGCTGAACAAAATAAAGGGTTTAATAAAAACCCTAGTTTGAAAAGTCAAACGCCAATTTGAAAAGTCAAACGACTATTTTGGAAGGTGGAGGGGAAGTAGGAAACCTACTTGGGGAGGAGTTCCTCACCTCCACCGCCGGCCCACTTGGGAAACCGAGTTGGGGAGGGACTCCCCTCCCCTGGCGCGCCCCTCCACCTATATAAGGAGGGGCAGGGCTGCCCCTCCAAGGACACAACACCTCCACCTCTAAACCCTAACCCTAGCCGCCACCTCCTAGGGCAACTCGCCGCCGTCCCCTAGGTCAACCCTAGCCGCCGGCCTTTCCCCCTCCTTGGTGTGTCTAAACCCTAGATCATCGAGGGCTCTCTCATAGTCCACCATACTCGCTCCGGCTTAAGGCGAAGCCCTGCGAGATTTCCCCTCTACTTCCGGTACCACGATGTTGTGCTGCCGAAATCGCGAGGAGAGTGCTACAACCTCCGCTGCCTGCTGGAACAAGGGAGAGGAAGGTCTCCGTCGAGTACCGAACGTGTGATCGATTGCGGCAGCGCTGCCGGAACGCAGCCCCGGAAGGATCGTCTACGCGATCTTGAGATCGGGAAGAGTACGACTACATCACCCACGAGAATCCGCTCTCGTTAAACACTTTGGAATCTTCGAGGGTGAGTTATTCCATCGACTCGTTTCTAAAATCTAGTAGATAGATCTTGGCTTGTTTGTTTGTATGCGGTAGAAGTTTTTTGTTTTCCATGCTACGAAACCCTACAGTGGTATCAGATCCGTTTCTATATGTAGATCTATTGCACGAGTAGAACACAATGGTCATTGTGGGCGTTGATGCTTTTGTTGTCGATTGCTTCTTGTGTACTTTGCATCTTGCGTGATGGTGGGATGAAGCGGCCCGGGCTAACCTTACATGACATCGTTCATGAGACTTGCTCCATGCTTGACATGCAACTTGTATTGCATAAGTAGCTTTGTGGGTGCCTGTTTCTCCCAACATAGTTAAGATTCAATTTACAACGGGTGATTGACAATACTAGTATCAATGTTGTGGTTCTTGTTCGTAAGTTAGAGCGACACTTATTGAAAGCCCCAAACCACGTAAAATATGCAAAGAAAGTAGAGGCGTCTAACTTTGTTTTGCAGGGGTGTGCTGTGATGTGATATGGCCATGATTGTGATTATATTTGATGTATGCAATGTTCCTTATTGTAAGTTGGCAACCGGCAGGAGCCATATGGTTGTCTTTAATTTCTGTTAAGACCAGCGTGTCTATTCAAAGTAGTTGTAATAGTTGAAGCTGGTGGACGACAACCATGGAGCAGCATCATGGACCTTGATGCAATGCTGGTGATGATGGAGATCATGTTCATGCTTGAAGATGGAGATCGGAAGCACAAAGAAGAAAGGCCATATCATATCACATATTATGAATTGCATGTGATGTTAATCCTTTATGCATCTTGTATTGCTTAGTTAACGACGGTAGCATTATAAGATGATCCCTCATGCACATGAATTTCAAGTTCTAAAGTGTGTTGGAGATATGCCCTAGAGGCAATAATAAATGTAGTTATTATTATATCTTTGTGTTTATGATAAATGTTTACGTTCGTGCTATAATAGTATTAACAAGGAAACATTAATACTTGTGTTATTTGTAATCTTAAATTGAAGTCCCTAGTAAAGCCTCTTCATAATACTAGCTTGTTCGTTAATAAATGATTGTGGTTTCCCTATCATGAACATTGAGATGTTATTAACAACAAGATCATATCGGTAGGAGAATGATATGGTGGACATACTCCTATAGATAAGCGTAGCATAAAGATCAAGTTATTTTAATAGTTTAGTTGCTATATGCTTTCTGATACATAGTAACCTAATTACTTCGACCACGAGATCATGGATATCACCTTCACCGGAAGGATGCTTTGATGACATCAAACACCACACCGTAACTGGGTGGCTATAAAGGTGGCATTGAGTGTTCGGAAAGTATTGGTTGAGACACATAGATCAAGAGTGGGATTTGTCCATCCATATGACGGATAGATATACTCTGGGCCCTCTCGGTGAAATGTTATCCAATTAGCTTGCAAGCATGTGACTGGCTCACAAGGGATCACATATCACGGGAACGAGAAAAGAGTACTTACCAGTAATGAGGTTGAACTAGGTATGCAGAGATACCGACGATCATAACCTCGGATAAGTAAACTATCGTGAGACAAAGGGAAATTGGTATCGTATGTAAGTGGTTCATTCGATCGTGAAGTAATCGTAGAAATATGTGGGAGCCATATGAATTTCCAGATTCCTCTATTGGTTATTGTTCGGAGAAGTGTCTCGATCATGTCTGCATAATTCACGAACCGTAGGGAGACACACTTAAGGATTCGACGTTGTTTGAGTAGTTATGGAATGATGAGTAAGAGACCGAATTTTGTTCGGAGTCTCAGATTGGATCCGGGATATCACGAGGAGATCCGGAATGGTCCGGAGAATAAGATTCATATAAGGAAAGTCCTGTTTCGGGGTTGGAGAATGGTTCCGGTGTTTTCATCGGGAATGTTCTAGAAGGTTCCGAAATGTCCGGCACTCCGAAGGGGAAGGGTACATGAATGTGTCATACCAAGTTGGAATGATTGCATCATGTACTAGGTGTTATCGCTGAACAAAATAAAGGGTTTAATCAAATCCTAGTTTGAAAAGTCAAACACCAATTTGAAAAGTCAAACGGCTGTTTTGGGAAGTGGAAGGGAAGTGGGAAACCGAGTTGGGGAGGAGTTCCTCCTCCACCGCCGGCCCACTTGGGATCCGAGTTGGGGAGGGACTCCCCTCCCCTTGGCCGGCGTCTCCCACCTATAATAGGAGGGGCAGGGCTGCCCCTCCTAGCACCCAACACCTCCACCCGCAAACCCTAGCCCTAAGCCGTCGGCCCTCCTGCAGCCGCCGCCGCCGCCCTAGGGCAAGCTGCCGCCGCCGCCTAGCTAACCCTAGCCGCCGGCCAAGCCTCCTCCTTGGTGTGTCTAAACCCTAGATCGCCGAGAAGCTCTCTCATAGTCCACCATACTCGCTCCGGCTTAAGGCGAAGCCCTGCGAGATCTCCCCTCTACTTCCGGTACCACGCCGTCGTGCTGCCGGAATCACGAGGAGAGTGCTACAACCTCCGCTTCCTGCTGGAACAAGGGAGAGGAAGGTCTTCGTCGAGTACCGAACGTGTGACCGACTGCGGGAGCGCTGCCGGAACGCAGCGCCGGAAGGATCGTCTACGCGATCTTGAGATCGGGAAGAGTACGACTACATCACCCACGAGAATCCACTCTCGTTAAACACTTTGGAATCTTCGAGGGTGAGTTATTCCATCGACTCGTTGCTACAATCTAGTAGATAGATCTTGGCTTGCTTGTTTGTATGCGGTATAATTTTTTTGTTTTCCATGCTACGAAACCCTACAGTGGTATCAGAGCCGTGTCTATATGTAGATCTATTGCACGAGTAGAACACAATGATCATTGTGGGCGTTGATGCTTTTATTGTCGATTGCTTCTGTGTACTTTGCATCTTGCGGGATGTTGGGATGAAGCGGCCCAGGCTAACCTTACATGACATCGTTCATGAGACTTGCTCCACGCTTGACATGCAACTTGTATTGCATAAGTGGCTTTGCGGGTGCCTGTTTCTCCCAGCATAGTTAAGATTCAATTTACAATGGGTGATTATCAATACTAGTATCAATGTTGTGGTTCTTGTTCGTAAGTTAGAACGACACTTATTGAAAGTCCCAAACCACGTAAAACATGCAAAGAAAGTAGAGACGTCTAACTTTGTTTTGCAGGGGTGTGCAGTGATGGGATATGGCCATGATTGTGATTATATTTGATGTATGCAATGTTCCTTATTGTAAGTTGGCAACCGGCAGGAGCCATATGGTTGTCTTTAATTTATGTTAAGACCCGCGTGTCTATTCAAAGTAGTTGTAATAGTTGAAGCTGGTGGACGACAACCATGGAGAAGCATCATTGACCTTGATGCAATGCCGGTGATGATGGAGATCATGTTCATGCTTCAAGATGGAGATCGGAAGCACAAAGAAGAAAGGCCATATCATATCACATATTATGAATTGCATGTGATGTTAATCCTTTATGCATCTTGTATTGCTTAGTTAACGACGGTAGCATTATAAGATGATCCCTCATGCACATGAATTTCAAGTCATAAAGTGTTCACCCTTAGTTAGCACCGTTGCTAAAGCTTGTTGTTTCGAAGCACCACATAATGATCGGGTGTGTTAGATTCCGCAAGTGTATACAACATGAGCAAGCCAAATTTGCTCATGCGGAAGCTAAGGTTTGATCTTGACGAGCCTAGCATGTACAGACATGGTCTCGGAACACGGATCACCGAAAGGTAAAGCATGAATCATATAGTAGATATGATGAACATGTCGATTGTTCGCCATTGAAACTATATCAACTCTCGTGATGATCGGTGTTGATGTGGTGGATTTGGTTCATGTGATCACTAAAACAATGTGAGGGATATTGTTTTGAGTGGGAGTTCACCTAGATTAATTTAACTATTAATTAGAACTCAATTTGTCATAAACTTAGTCTAAACTATTGCAAATATGTTGTAGATCAATGGCGGCCCCTACCATCAATTTTAATGCGTTCCTAGAGAAAGAAAAGTTGAAAAACAATGGAAGCAACTTTGCGGATTGGTTCCGCAATTTGAGGATTGTCCTCACAGCTGGTAATTTGACCTATGTGCTGGATGCACCGCTAGGTGACCCACCTGCAGCTACTGCTACCGACGAAGTAAAGAATGTTTACCTCGCTCGGAAGACTCAGTACTCCACAGTTCAGTGTGTTATCTTGTATGGTTTAGAATTGGAGCTTCAGAAAAGGTTTGAGAATTCAGATCCACATGATATTGTCTGTGATATCAAATTGATCTTTGAGACTCACGCGGCAATTGAGAGCTATGAGGCTTCTGAAAAGTTCTTTAACTGCAAGATGGAAGAGGGTAGCTCTGTCAGTGAGCATGTGCTTAAGATGTCTGGGCACGCAAACAAACTTCAAAGCTTGGGTATAGTGATTCCTAATGCTTTGGGGATTTACCGTGTCCTCCAATCACTACCACCAAGTTACAAGAACTTTGTGATGAACTACAATATGCAAAACATGAACAAGCAGTTGCCAGAACTGTTTGCTATGTTAAAATCTGCAGAAGTGGAGATCAAGAAAGAGCACCAAGTGTTGATGGTCAATAAGACCACCAAATTCAAGAAAGGCAAGTCTAAGCAAAAGGGACACTTAAACAAGGGTGGTAAGAAAGTTACCGCGCCGACGAAGAAGACCAAGGCTAGACCTAAGCCTGATACTGAGTGCTTTTACTACAAGGGAGAAGGTCACTAGAAGCGGAATTGCCCAAAGTACTTGGCGGATTTGAAGAACGGCAACATCAAGAAGAAAGGTATATCCGATATACATGTTATTGATGTGTATCTCACTAGTACTCGTAGTAGTGCCTGGGTATTTGATACTGGTTCGGTTGCTCATATTTGTAACTCGAAACAGGTGCTGCAGAATAAACGGAAGCTAGCGAAGAACGAGGTGACGATGCGCGTGGGAAACGGATCAAAGGTTGATGTGATCGCGGTCGGCACGCTACCCCTTCATCTACCATCGAGATTAGTTTTATACTTAAATAATTGTTATTTGGTGCCTGCGTTAAGCATGAAAATTATATCGGGATCTTGTTTATTGTGAGATGGTTACTTGTTTAAGTCCGAGAATAATGGTTGTTCGATTTATATGAGTAATATGTTTTATGCACATGCACCTTTGATAGATGTTCTATTCTTATTGAATCTCGATAGTGGAAATACACATATTAATAACATTGAGGCTAAACGTTTGAAATCGAGCGATAACTCGACCTATATGTGGCACTGTCGTCTTGGTCACATTGGAGTGAAGCGTATGAAGAAACTCCATTCCGATGGACTTCTTGAATCACTTGATTTCGAATCACTTGAAAGATGCGAAGCATGTCTGATGGGAAAAATGACTAAGACTCCATTTTCTGGTATGATGGAGCGAGCTATGGACTTATTGGAAATCATACATACCGATGTGTGTGGTCCAATGAGTGTAGCATCACGCGGTGGTTATCGTTATGTTCTTACCTTCACGGATGACTTGAGTAGATATGGGTATACATATTTCATGAAACATAAGTCTGAAACTTTCGAGAAGTTTAAGGAATTTCAAAGAGAGGTTGAGAATCAACGTAACAAGAAGATTAAATTTCTACGTTCTGATCGTGGAGGTGAATATCTAAGTTACGAGTTTGGCGAGCATTTGAAGAAATGCGGAATACTTTCACAATTGACACCGCCGGGAACACCACAGCGTAATGGTGTGTCCGAACATCGTAATCGAACTCACTTAGATATGGTTCGTTCTATGATGTCACTTACAGATTTACCGCTATCATTTTGGGGTTATGCATTAGAAATAGCCGCATTCACTTTAAATAGGGCACCATCTAAATCCGTTGAAACGACACCGTATGAATTATGGTTTGGGAAGAAACCTAAATTGTCGTTCCTTAAAGTTTGGGGTTGCGAAGCCTATGTAAAGAAGTTACAGCCGGACAAGCTTGAACCCAAAGCGGAAAAATGCGTCTTCATAGGATACCCGAAGAAAACTATTGGGTATATCTTCTATCATAGATCCGAGGGCAAAATCTTCGTTGCCAAGAATGGATCCTTTCTAGAGAAGGAATTTCTCTCGAAAGAAGTGACTGGAAGGAAAGTAGAACTCGACGAGGTTGTCGAACCTTCTCTCGAACTTGTGAGTGGCGTAGCACCGGAAGAAGTTCCTGTGGTGCCTGCACCAATAAGAGAGGAAGCTAATGATGATGATCATGAAACTTCGGTTGTAGTTGCTACAGAGCCTCGCAGGTCAACGAGAACTCGTACCACTCCTGATTGGTATGATCCCGTTATGAGTGTCATGTTGGTGGATAACACCGATGACCCTGCGACATATGAGGAAGCGATGATGAGCCCAGATTCCAATAAATGGCAAGAAGCCATGAAATCCGAGATTGGATCCATGTACGAAAACCAAGTATGGACTTTGGTGGACTTACCGGATGGCCGGAAGGCTGTCGAGAACAAATGGATTTTCAAGAAGAAAACAGATGCTGGTGGTAATGTTACTTTCTATAAAGCTCGACTTGTCGCAAAAGGGTTTCGACAAATTCAAGGAGTTGACTACGATGAGACTTTCTCACCAGTAGCGAAGCTAAAGTCTGTGAGGATTATGTTAGCAATCGCTGCATATTATGATTATGAGATATGGCAGATGGATGTCAAAATAGCATTCCTCAATGGAGACATTGATGAAGAGTTGTATATGATGCAACCCAAAGGTTTTGTCGATCCTAAAGATGCCAACAAGGTATGCAAACTTCAACGGTCCATCTATGGATTGAAGCAAGCATCCCGAAGTTGGAATCAACGTTTTGATAAGGTGATCAAAAGTTTTCGTTTTATACAAACTTATGGAGAAGCTTGTATTTACAAGAAAGTGAGTGCGAGCTCCGTAGCATTCTTAATACTATATGTAGATGACATATTGTTGATTGGGAATGATGTAGACCTTCTTAATAGTGTCAAGGAATATTTGAATAATAGTTTTTCAATGAAGGATCTTGGCGAAGCAGCTTACATATTAGGCATAAAGATTTATAGAGATAGATCGAGACGCCTAATATCATTGTCACAAAGTACATATTTGGACAAAGTTCTAAAGAGGTTTGGAATGGAAGATAGCAAGAAAGGGTTCTTGCCCATGTTGCCCAATACGACCTTGCGTAAAACTCAAAGTCCGACAACGGCGGAAGATAGAGAAAGGATGAGTAAGACTCCCTATGCCTCAGCCATAGGATCTCTAATGTATGCCATGCTATGTACTAGACCCGACATTGCATATGCTGTTAGTTTAACTAGCAGATATCAAAGTGATCCAGGAGTGGATCATTGGACAGCGGTCAAAAACATCCTTAAGTACTTGAGAATTACTAAGGATATGGTTCTTTCTTATGGAGGTGATGAACAGCTCGTTGTTAATGGTTACACCGATGCTAGTTGGAACACTGATCCGGATGATTCTAAATCACAATCTGGATACGTATTTACTTTGAATGGTGCAACAGTTAGCTGGAGGAGTGCAAAGCAAAGCGTTGTGGCGAGATCTTCAACTGAATCGGAATACATGGCTGCTTCGGAGGCTTCACAAGAAGCGATATGGATGAAAGAGTTCATTACAGAGCTGGGTGTGGTTCCAAGTGCGCTGGACCCAATGTATATCTACTGTGATAACGTGGGCGCCATAGCCAATGCGCAAGAACCAAGGTCACACAAGAAGCTGAAGCATATCAAGCTATGTTTTCACGCTATTCGAGAACCTGTCCAAGAAGGGGACATAAAGATTTTCAAAGTACACACAGATCTGAATGTGGCGGATCCGTTGACTAAACCTCTACCGAGGACAAAACATGACCAACACCAAACTGCCATGGGTGTTCGGTATATTACCATGTAATCTAGATTAGATGACTCTAGTGCAAGTGGGAGACTGTTGGAGATATGCCCTAGAGGCAATAATAAATGTAGTTATTATTATATCTTCGTGTTTATGATAAATGTTTACATTCATGCTATAATAGTATTAACAAGGAAACATTAATACTTGTGTGATTTGTAAACTTAAATTGAAGTCCCTAGTAAAACCTCTTCATAATACTAGCTTGTTGGTTAATAAATGATTGTGGTTTCCCTATCATGAACGTTGAGATGTTATTAACAACAAGATCATATCGTTAGGAGAATGATATGGTGGACATACTCCTATAGATAAGCGTAGCATAAAGATCAAGTCATTTTAATAGTTCAATTGCTATATGCTTTCCGATACATAGTAACCTAATTCCTTCGACCATGAGATCATGCATATCACCTTCACCAGAAGTATGCTTTGATGACATCAAACACCACACCGTAACTGGGTGGCTATAAAGGTGGCATTGAGTGTTCGGAAAGTATTGGTTGAGACGCATGGATCAACAGTGGGATTTGTCCATCCATATGACAGATAGATATACTCTGGGCCCTCTCGGTGAAATGTCATCCAATTAGCTTGCAAGCATGTGACTGGCTCACAAGGGATAACATATCATGGGAACGAGAAAAGAGTACTTATCAGTAACGAGGTTGAACTAGGTATGCAGAGATACCGACGATCATAACCTCGGATAAGTAAACTATCGTGAGACAAAGGGAAATTGGTATCGTATGTAAGGGGTTCATTCGATCGCGAAGTAATCGTAGAAATATGTGGGAGCCATATGAATTTCCAGATTCCTCTACTGGTTATTGTTCGGAGAAGTGTCTCGATCATGTCTGCATAATTCACGAACCGTAGGGAGACAGACTTAAGGATTCGACGTTGTTTGAGTAGTTATGGAATGATGAGTAAGAGACCGAATGTTGTTCGGAGTCTCAGATGGGATCCGGGATATCACGAGGAGATCCGGAATGGTCCGGAGAATAAGATTCATATAAGGAAAGTCCTGTTTTGGGGTTGGAGAATGGTTCCGGTGTTTTCATCGGGAATGTTCTAGAAGGTTCCGGAATGTCCGGCACTCCGAAGGGGAAGGGTACATGAATGTGTCATACCAATTTGGAATGATTGCATCATGTACTAGGTGTCATCGCTGAACAAAATAAAGGGTTTAATCAAATCCTAGTTTGAAAAGTCAAACGCCAATTTGAAAAGTCAAACGATTGTTTTGGGAAGTGGAAAGGAAGTGGGAAACCGAGTTGGGGAGGAGTTCCTCCTCCACCGCCGGCCCACTTGGGATCCGAGTTAGGGAGGGACTCCCCTCCCCTTGGCCGGCGCCTCCCACCTATAAAGGTAGGGGCAGGGCTGCCCCTCCTAGCACCCAACACCTCCACCCACAAACCCTAGCCCTAAGCCGCCAGCCCTCCTACAGTCGCCGCCGCCCTAGGGCAAGCCACCGGCACCGCCGCCTAGCTAACCCTAGCCGCCGGCCAAGCCTCCTTCTTGGTGTGTCTAAACCCTAGATCGCCGAGGAGCTCTCTCATAGTCCACCATACTCGCTCCGGCTTAAGGCGAAGCCCTGCGAGATCTCCGCTCTACTTCCGGTACCACGCCGTCGTGCATCGGAATCGCGAGGAGAGTGCTACAACCTCCGCTGCCTGCTGGAACAAGGGAGAGGAAGGTCTTCGTCGAGTACCGAACGTGTGACCGACTGCGGGAGCGCTGCCGGAACGCAGCGCCGGAAGGATCGTCTACGCGATCTTGAGATCGGGAAGAGTATGACTACATCACCCACGAGAATCCGCTCTCGTTAAACACTTTGGAATCTTCGAGGGTGAGTTATTCCATCGACTCGTTGCTACAATCTAGTAGATATATCTTGGCTTGTTTGTTTGTATGTGGTAGAAATTTTTTGTTTTCCATGCTATGAAACCCTACAAAGTGTCCATCCTTAGTAAGCACCGTTGCTAAAGCTTGTTGTTTCGAAGCACCACGTGATGATCGGGTGTGTTAGATTCCGCAAGTGTATATAACATGAGCAAGCCAGATTTGTTCATGCGGAAGCTAAGGTTTGATCTTGACGAGCCTAGCATGTACAGACATGGTCTCGGAACACGGATCACCGAAAGGTAAAGCATGAATCATATAGAAGATATGATGAACATGTCGATTGTTCGCCATTGAAGCTACATCAACTCTCGTGATGATCGATGTTGATGTGGTGGGTTTGGTTCGTGTGATCACTAAAACAATGTGAGGGATGTTGTTTTGAGTGGGAGTTCACCTAGATTAATTTAACTAATTAATTAGAACTCAATTTGTCATAAACTTAGTCTAAACTATTGCAAATATGTTGTAGAAAATGGCGGCCCCTACCATCAATTTTAATGCGTTCCTAGAGAAAGAAAAGTTGAAAAACAATGGAAGCAACTTCACGGATTGGTTCCGCAATTTGAGGATTGTCCTCACAGCTGGTAATTTGACCTATGTGCTGGATGCACCGCTGGGTGACCCACCTGCAGCTACTGCTACCGATGAAGTAAAGAATGTTTACCTCGCTCGGAAGACTCAGTACTCCACAGTTCAGTGTGCTATCTTGTATGGTTTAGAATCGGAGCTTCAGAAAAGGTTTGAGAATTCATACCCACATGATATTGTCCGTGATCTCAAATTGATCTTTGAGACTCATGCGGCAATTGAGAGCTATGAGGCTTCTGAAAAGTTCTTTAACTGCAAGATGGAAGAGGGCAGCTCCGTCAGTGAGCATGTGCTTAAGATGTCTGGGCACGCAAACAAATTTCAAAGCTTGGGTATAGTGATTCCTAATGCTTTGGGGATTTACCATGTCCTCCAATCACTACCACCAAGTTACAAGAACTTTGTGATGAAACTACAATATGCAAAACATGAACAAGCAGTTGCCAGAACTCTTCGCCATGTTGAAATCTGCAGAAGTGGAGATCAAGAAAGAGCACCAAGTTTTGATGGTCAATAAGACCACCAAATTCAAGAAAGGCAAGTCTAAGAAAAAGGGACACTTCAAGAAGGGTGGTAAGAAAGTTACCGCGCCGACGAAGAAGACCAAGGCTAGACCTAAGCCTAATACTGAGTGCTTTTACTGCAAGGGAGAAGGTCACTGGAAGCGGAATTGCCCAAAGTACTTGGCGGATTTGAAGAACGGCAACATCAAGAAGAAAGGTATATCCGATATACATGTTATTGATGTGTATCTCACTAGTACTCGTAGTAGTGCCTGGGTATTTGATACTGGTTCGGTTGCTCATATTTGTAACTCGAAACATGTGCTGCAGAATAAACGAAAGCTAGCGAAGAACGAGGTGAAGATGCGCGTGGGAAACGGATCAAAGGTTGATGTGATCGCGGTCGGCACTCTACCCCTTCATCTACCATCAGGATTAGTTTTATACTTAAATAATTGTTATTTGGTGCATGCGTTAAGCATGAACATTATATCAGGATCTTGTTTATTGCGAGACGGTTACTTGTTTAAAGTCCGAGAATAATGGTTGTTCGATTTATATGAGTAATATGTTTTATGCACATGCACCTTTGATAGATGGTCTATTCTTATTGAATCTCGATAGTGGAAATACACATATTAATAACATTGAGGCTAAACGTTTGAAATTGAGTGATAACTCGACCTATATGTGGCACTGTCGTCTTGGTCACATTGGAGTGAAGCGTATGAAGAAACTCCATTCCGATGGACTTCTTGAATCACTTGATTTCGAATCACTTGAAAGATGCGAAGCATGTCTGATGGGTAAAATGACTAAGACTCCATTTTCTGGTATGATGGAGCGAGCTACGGACTTATTGGAAATCATACATACCGATGTGTGTGGTCCAATGAGTGTAGCATCGCGCGGTGGTTATCGTTATGTTCTTACCTTCACGGATGATTTGAGTAGATATGGGTATATCTATTTCATGAAACATAAGTCCGAAACTTTCGAGAAGTTTAAGGAATTTCAAAGTGAGGTAGAGAATCAACGTAACAAGAAGATTAAATTTCTACGTTCTGATCGTGGAGGTGAATATCTAAGTTACGAGTTTGGCGAGCATTTGAAAAAATGCGGAATACTTTCACAATTGACACCGCCGGGAACACCACAGCGTAATGTTGTGTCCGAACGTCGTAATCGAACTCTCTTAGATATGGTTCGTTCTATGATGGCACTTACAGATTTACCGCTATCATTTTGGGGTTATGCATTAGAAACAGCCGCATTCACTTTAAATAGGGCACCATCTAAATCCGTTGAAATGACACCGTATGAATTATGGTTTGGGAAGAAACCTAAATTGTCGTTCCTTAAAGTTTGCGGTTGCGAAGCCTATGTAAAGAAGTTACAGCCGGACAAGCTTGAACCCAAAGCGGAAAAATGCGTCTTCATGGGATACCCAAAGGAAACTATTGGGTATACCTTCTATCATAGATCCGAAGGCAAAATCTTCGTTGCCAATAAAGGATCCTTTCTAGAGAAGGAATTTCTCTCGAAAGAAGTGACTGGAAGGAAAGTAGAACTCGACGAGGTTGTCGAACCTTCTCTCGAACTTGCGAGTAGCGCAGCACCAGAAGAATTTCCTGTGGTGCCTGCACCAATAAGAGAGGAAGCTAATGATGATGATCATGAAACTTCGGTTGTAGTTGCTACAGAGCGTCGAAGGTCAATGAGAACTCATACCACTCCTGATTGGTATGATCCCGTTATGAATGTCATGTTGGTGGACAACACCGATGACCCTGTGACATATGAGGAAGCGATGAGGAACCCAGATTCTAATAAATGGCAAGAAGCCATGAAATCCGAGATTGGATCCATGTACGAAAACCAAGTATGGACTTTGGTGGACTTACCGGATGGCGGGAAGGCTGTCGAGAACAAATGGATTTTCAAGAAGAAAACAGATGCTGATGGTAATGTTACTGTCTATAAATCTCGACTTGTCGCAAAAGGGTTTCGACAAATTCAAGGAGTTGACTACGATGAGACTTTCTCACCTGTAGCGAAGCTAAAGTCTGTGAGTATTATGTTAGCAATCGCTGCATATTATGATTATGAGATATGGCAGATGGATGTCAAAACAGCATTCCTCAATGGAGACATTGATGAAGAGTTGTATATGATGCAACCCAAAGGTTTTGTCGATCCTAAAGATGCTAACAAGGTATGCAAACTTCAACGGTCCATCTATGGATTGAAGCAAGCATCCTGAAGTTGGAATCAACATTTTGATAAGGTGATCAAATTTTTTGGTTTTATACAAACTCACGGAGAAGCTTGTATTTACAAGAAAGTGAGTGGGAGCTCTGTAGCATTCTTAATACTATATGTAGATGACATATTGTTGATTGGGAATGATGTAGACCTTCTTAATAGTGTCAAGGAATATTTGAATAATAGTTTTTCAATGAAGGATCTTGGCGAAGCAGCTTATATATTAGGCATCAAGATTTATAGAGATAGATCGAGACGCCTAATATCATTGTCACAAAGTACATATTTGGACAAAATTCTAAAGAGGTTTGGAATGGAAGATAGCAAGAAAGGGTTCTTGCCCATGTTGCCCAATACGACCTTGAGTAAAACTCAAAGTCCGACAACGGCAGAAGATAGAGAAAGGATGAGTAAGACTCCCTATGCCTCAGCCATAGGATCTCTAATGTATGCCATGCTATGTACTAGACCCGACATTGCATATGCTGTTAGTTTGACTAGCAGATATCAAAGAGATCCAGGAGTGGATCATTGGACAGCGGTCAAAAACATCCTTAAGTACTTGAGAAGAACAAAGGATATGGTTCTTTCTTATGGAGGTGATGAACAGCTCGTTTTTAATGGTTACACCGATGCTAGTTGGAACACCGATCCGGATGTTTCTAAATCACAATCTGGATACGTATTTACTTTGAATGGTGCAGCAGTTAGCTGGAGGAGTGCAAAGCAAAGCATTGTGGCGAGATCTTCAACTGAATCGGAATACATGGCTGCTTCGGAGGCTTCACAAGAAGCGATATGGATGAAAGAGTTCATTACAGAGCTCGGTGTGGTTCCTAGTGCGCTGGACCCAATGTCTATCTACTGTGATAACATGGGCGCCATAGACAATGCGCAAGAACCAAGGTCACACAAGAAGCTGAAGCACATCAAGCTACGTTTTCACGCTATTCGAGAACATGTCCAAGATGGGGACATAAAGATTTGCAAAGTACACACAGATCTGAATGTGGCGGATCTGTTGACTAAACCTCTCCCGAGGGCAAAACATGACCAACATCAAACTGCCATGGGTGTTCGGTATATTACCATGTAATCTAGATTAGATGACTCTAGTGCAAGTGGGAGACTGTTGAAGATATGCCCTAGAGGCAATAATAAATGTAGTTATTATTATATCTTTGTGTTTATGATAAATGTTTACATTCATGCTATAATAGTATTAACAAGGAAACATTAATACTTGTGTGATTTGTAAACTAAAATAGAGTCCCTAGTAAAGCCTCTTTATAATACTAGCTTGTTGGTTAATAAATGATTGTGGTTTCCCTATCATGAACATTGAGATGTTATTAACAACAAGATCATATCGTTAGGAGAATGATATGGTGGACATACTCCTATAGATAAGCGTAGCATAAAGATCAAGTCATTTTAATAGTTCAATTGCTATATGCTTTCTGATACATAGTAACCTAATTCCTTCGACCATGAGATCATGCATATCACCTTCACCGGAAGGATGCTTTGATGACATCAAACACCACACCGTAACTGGGTGGCTATAAAGGTGGCATTGAGTGTTCGGAAAGTATTGGTTGAGACACATGGATCAAGAGTGGGATTTGTCCATCCATATGACGGATAGATATACTCTGGGCCCTCTCGGTGGAATGTCATCCAATAAGCTTGCAAGCATGTGACTGGCTCACAAGGGATCACATATCACGGTAACGAGAAAAGAGTACTTATCAGTAACGAGGTTGAACTAGGTATGCAGAGATACCGACGATCATAACCTCGGATAAGTAAACTATCGTGAGACAAAGGGAAATTGGTATCGTATGTAAGTGGTTCATTCGATCGCAAAGTAATCATAGAAATATGTGGGAGCCATATGAATTTCCAGATTCCTCTATTGGTTATTGTTCGGAGAAGTGTCTCGATCATGTCCGCATAATTCACGAACCGTAGGGAGACACACTTAAGGATTCGACGTTGTTTGAGTACTTATGGAATGATGAGTAAGAGACCGAATGTTGTTCGGAGTCTCAGATGGGATCCGGGATATCACGAGGAGATCCGGAATGGTCCGGAGAATAAGATTCATATAAGGAAAGTCCTGTTTTGGGGTTGGAGAATGGTTCCGGTGTTTTCATCGGGAATGTTCTAGAAGGTTCCGGAATGTCCGGCACTCCGAAGGGGAAGGGTACATGAATGTGTCATACCAAGTTGGAATGATTGCATCATGTACTAGGTGTCATCGTTGAACAAAATAAAGGGTTTAATCAAATCCTAGTTTGAAAAGTCAAACGCCAATTTGAAAAGTCAAACGGGTATTTTGGAAGGTGGAGGGGAAGTAGGAAACCTACTTGGGGAGGAGTTCCTCCCCTCCACCGCCGGCCCACTTGGGAAACCGAGTTGGGGAGGGACTCCCCTCCCGTGGCGTGCCCCCTCCACCTATATAAGGAGGGGCAGGGCTGCCCCTCCAAGGACACAACACCTCCACCTCTAAACCCTAACCCTAGCCGCCGCCCACCATAGCCGCCGCCTAGGGCAACTCGCCGCCTCCTAGGTCAACCCTAGCCATCGGCCTTGCCCCCTCCTTGGTGTGTCTAAACCCTAGGTCACCGAGGGCTCTCTCATAGTCCACCATACTTGCTCCGGCTTAAGGCGAAGCCCTGCGAGATCTCCCCTCTACTTCCGGTACCACGCCGTTGTTCTGCCGGAATCGCGAGGAGAGTGCTACAACCTCCGCTGCCTGCTAGAACAAGGGAGAGGAAGGTCTTAGTCGAGTACCGAACGTGTGACCGACTGCGGAAGCGCTGCCGGAACACAGCGCCGGAAGGATCGTCTACGCGATCTTGAGATCGGAAAGAGTACGACTACATCACCCACGAGAATCCGCTCTCGTTAAACACTTTGGAATCTTTGAGGGTGAGTTATTCCATCGACTCGTTGCTACAATCTAGTAGATAGATCTTGGCTTGTTTGTTTGTATGCGGTAGAATTTTTTTTGTTTTCCATGCTACGAAACCCTACAGCCCCGATGCAGAAACCCTAAGTACCCTATCAATATTCCACAAAACCTTCTATAGCCGCCGCCACTATCGTCCCTAGATCGGGGGGATCTGAAGTTCTTCCCGACACCCTGCCGGAGGGGAGATCATCCCAGAGGCCTTCTCTCCGGTATGATGTGTGAGTAGTTCCACCTTGGACTATGGGTCCATGTATTAGCTAGATGGTTGTATCTTCTGCTTTGTGCTTTCATGTATAGATCTTGTGAGATCCGTTCATGATCAAGATCTAATCTATTTGTAATCATGCATGTTGTGTTTGCGGGGATCTGATGAATATTGAGATTATTATGTTGGTTTGATTAATGGTTTTGTCTTTATGATTCTATCATGTCTGTGTTGTTTGTGATCTTGCATGCTCTCCGTTGTTAGTAGCTATCTTGGCCAAGTAGTTGCTAGTGACTCCAAGAGGGAGTATTTATGCTCGATAGTGGGTTCATGCCTCTAGTTTCCAAGGGAAGTGACAGAAATCTCTTCGGTTGTAGATGTGCTATTGCTACTAGGGAGAAAACAACGGTCTCTTGTTCATGAAACATGTGGACTATTTACCTTACACACTTTGCTTAAAGCAGTTGTCTATTGCTTGCAACTTAATACTGGAGGGTGTTTGGATGATAACCTGAAGGTGGACTTCTAGTCATAGATG
Organism: Avena sativa; assembly: GCA_916181665.1. Classification (NCBI taxonomy): domain Eukaryota; kingdom Viridiplantae; phylum Streptophyta; class Magnoliopsida; order Poales; family Poaceae; genus Avena; species Avena sativa. The sequence goes on from OV702296.1 coordinate 231,076,413, forward strand.
TAGTTGGATGGCGGTCTATGTATCTTGTTGTATTGCCCAATCGAATCTCATAGGATCTTTCTGACTATTAATTGCATTGTTATGCCTTGCTCAGTTCCTGTGAATTGCCTTGCTGTAATTTGTTTACCCTTCATGCCATGTTGTTTATCTAAGGAGAGCACCTCTAGTGAACTATGGACCCCGGTACGATCTTTACCATTGATACATCTTCCACTGTTACTTGTTTATTTGCTGCAAACCATTACCTTCCACATAATACGTTTAATCCTTTGTTACAGCAACCGGTGAGATTGACAACCTCACTGTTAGTTGGGGCAAAGTTTTGAGTTTGTGTTGTGCATGTCTTTGCGTTGCTTGCAACACCTGTGTGATGTTTCCTTCCTCCTACTGGTTCGATAACCTTGGTTTCTTACTGAGGGAAAACTTGCTGCTGTGTTTCTTCACACCTTGCTCTTGGGGTTCCTAATGAAGTGCTCCTACATCAACTCAGAACTGCATCACAACCCCACGCCATCGTCAAGGGCGAGGCACCACCCTCCGACCAACTAGCTACCGAGGAGGATGGCCAGCCTGAGCTCTTCCTCCTTCGTTTCGGTCTGCCACTCGTTGAGCTCCACGCCAGTGCCTTTGCCGCCGCTCTGGACGGTTTAGTGGGAGCTGGAGACGCCAGTCCAGTCGCCGTCGAGGACCAGGTCGTGCGGCATCGTCATCAACGAGTCGCGCGCTCCGACGCCGCCCACCGGCCGTCTCCGCCTTCGCAGGCCGAGCCAGAGTCGCAGGACTGGGCGGTGCCCATCGACGAGGATGCATTCGCCGTCAAGATTGCGGTGGATGAGTCCCTCTGGGGGCGGTCCCGCAGCCACCGGTGGAACCGTCCTTGCCGGACATACTCGCCTGGTCCAGGGCGGACTGAGAGGATACGGAGCGGCGGCGCGTCCATCACCTGCAGTAGGAGGCCGAATGCCAGGCCTGGTCTGGTTGCGTTCTCGCCTACCAGGGCACTCCGCTCGTCGTCCTCGACGACGATGAGGCCGGCCCCTCTTACCAGCCCTGGAGGTGCGGTGACGCCGGCCAGGGGAGCTCCCGCCCGCCACAGTCGCCGAGCGACGATGATGACAATGATGGTGGTGAGGACGATGGCAAGGTCAATCCCGAGTACACGTCCTTGTACGGCAACTTCAGCATGTAGAAGCGGCGACGACATTAGTGAAGGCGACGGCGACGACCTTTTTTTTTACTGTTTTTAGTTTATTATCTAGTAATGTAGTTTTAAATTCAATGTAATTTGCCTATATTTGCCCAAGTTTAATGAAATCCGCCTAAATTTGCCAATTTTATCTAAATTTTCACCGAACGCGAGAACCTGACCTGAAAATACAAGTGGTAAACTCGGCGTCCCCAGATTGAAATCAAAATCAAGTTTCACCAAGCCCAAAGTTGATCCGGATTTCGTCCTGGATCGCAGGATGCTCTTAGTCCCTCAACCAAACCTGGCCATCGGGCCGTGCCTGGGCGGGCCGGCCCGCGGCACGCAAAAAAAGCCCGGCCCGAGCACGTGGTTTAACGGGCCGTGCCTGGCCCGTGGCATGCGGGTGCCGTGCCCGTGCCGCCTTCCCAGGCACGCGGGCCGGCCCGGCACGGCCCGTTAGCACCAGCCGCGGCAACATTTGGAATATATATGCAAAAATAGGAGCTGCCGGGGGTTGAACCCCAGTCTACCACGAAGACAATGAATTCTAGCTATTATTGTTCAGGTTAACAAGTTTTTAAGGCTAAATTTTGACGGGCCTACAGAAAAAGGCCACGGCCCAGCATGCTTGACGTGCCACGGGCCGGCCCGTTTAGCCCAGGTGCCGGGCTCGGACCGCCAGCCGGGGCACGTAGCACAGCCCGGCACGGCACGTGGCTTGGCGGGCCACGACGGGGCGTGCCGCGTGTCGGCCCGTTTGGCACGTGCCGGGCATGGGCCGTGCCGGACCGGCCCGTTGGCCAGATTTGCCCTCAACCCTATCCACGATCCCCTCTGTGGCCTCTGCTACCTTCCCCAGCTACACCCGACGCCGCCACCCGTTCTAGCCGCTAGCAGCACTGGAAGAGCGTCGTGCGACGTGCCCTCCCCTCGCCTGCTGGATGTGAGCAGGGAGGCATCAGAGTTGGCGCTGGACCCTACCTTCGATCCATCACCGACAATAGCACCGGTCCGAGACGCCGCCAAGGTTTCTTGGTCCCCTGCGAGATCCAAGCATCCCCTCCCAACTCTCTGTTGCGCGTTGCACCTGCTCCCTCCTGCCGCCTCTGCGTGCTGGTGCTCCTGCTCCCACGACGGCCGCGATATGACCTCCCACAAAAGGGTAACTGCCCAGTCGCCACTCCCTGCAATCCTTGGCGCCATGCCACCCTATTCCTCCCAAACGCTGCTAGCGGGGATGGTGGCTATGAAAGCAGATATCAGACCTAGACGAAGAGCTCTTATCAATTATATATTTCTCAATACACAAGCAGATTTGATCCATGGTATATCTGAAGGAGTTCAGACACATTCTCTGATATTTTGGGCACTGGATGTTCTACAGAAGAGGACATATCCAATGTTGAAGATCATGATGATTCATAAGTTATGTAGATTTCCTTGACAAGCTTGACGTTTTGCTAGGTGAGAGAAGGTGGGTGAAGCACTAGATGATGCCGAGCAAATTCCCGCAGACGCAAGGTGTACACAAACTCTTACTACGATCGAAATTTCGATTTTTAGAGATGTTGTCTCTGATAATTGTCAAAAGATGGCACACCAGCTTGTTTAAGCTGCTTGGCATAATCAGTGGCACTAAGGCTGTTACTCGGTGCACATAATCAAAGGCTTCAATTCCTTCAAATTAAGAAAATCAAAGACTTCAATGCAGTTTGCAAACTATACATCCGTTAAGCATTTCATATGGTGGGTTGGACACTGTAGCCTTGCTCAACATGTTTTTTCAGTTCAAGCTCAGGTGCTCAGTGACTACGTAGAAGTCTTTGGTGATGATCCATGTTACGCTTCAAAGTTGGTTAAATGAGCTACCGAGCAGGTCTGTCGACGAGATGTGTTTGTGCATGTGCTAGAGGCTTCAGAGCAGCTTCAGAAATGTGTTATCACTTGGCCATTATATTTGCCCATTGGCTAAATATTTTGTTGCTAATTTGTCACTTCAATCAGAGCTCTCTATGGATAGTTCAGATAATCGTTGATCCATTTTTACAAGTTACACGAATGGATATTTCCTACTCCCTCCGTTTAGAAATATAAGATGTTTTAGGTTTGTGAAGGAGTTGTATCTAGACACCTTTTAGTGTCTAGATTCATTTGAACCTATACACTAAAAGGTGTCTAGATACATCTCTTTCACAAATCTAAAACATCTTATATTTCTAAACAGAGGGAGTACTTGGTACTTTCGCTCATTTGTTTGGTACTAGCTTGATGTTGGTCTCAATCAATCCCTTTAATCAATTAGTCTGCTATAGGTAATGCTACTAGAGTTAATTCGTGTGATCTGTAGCAACTACTCCAGAATTTTGCCCTTTCCGAGTACTTCGGTGTGTAAAGTGAACCATGTCATGTCCCGTAGTTAAACACAATACTACTAAGTAATGGCGGGAGTAGTATGCAACATGTTCTGTAACTAGATGTGGCAAGGAAATTAAGGTGATTGTGATAACATTTACCGAATAAGGTTTGCAATTAGTGATTAACATGGCGACATAGCAGTGCACATGCGTCTGAAAAAAACATCAGCTATGGTATGAATTTGCACCATTCATATAATTATGGTTCAAAGAGAACGTACTTAACCTTATTTGCATGTACACCAAGACAACAGTAGGTATGGGCAAGGGAAACATGATATTGACGTTCTTCTAAACAATAAAAGATATTCGATGTTTTTCATGATTCCATCGGAATCAGACCATCAAATACTCATGCAGAAGAGAACAAAATTTTCAATCAAAATTTATGTTTTCTATTTTTGTTCAATAGCAACGCGCGTGCATTCAACTAGTTCTCTTAAGTCTCCGTCGATCAACCTTATCCTGTTTAGGTGGGTAATCCCTCCTCGTTTTCCTTTTTTTACTGGTTTGGGCTTTGACTCTTTACAGGCAATTAAAAGCCCAATAACAAGCTAAAAAAACAACTTACAAGCTTAGTTACAATTATATATAGAAAAATCTAATAAATAATTATGTAGAAATTTCAGATTACTCACATAGGTGCAATTGCATACACGTATGCATATGTGCAATTGCATACTTAGTGCAATTACATGTATGGATACACTTGCATACATACGTGCAATTACACGTATAGGTCTAATTGCACACTCACGTTCAATTGCATATATGTCTGTCGCAATTGTACATCATGATTTTTTAATTATACACATATATGCAATTGCATGTCTATGTGTGCACGTAGAGTTACGGATGAATAATGTGACAAAACCGCATGTGTTATTATATAATTGTTTGGTTGGCAAAACAATAAAATGTACGACTGCACATGGATATGTGACTGCCGTGCACCCGAGCAAAAACTACACAAAAAGAGACTAAAAAGTTTCTCCAGGTTTTGCCCGCAAAGTAATTAATTTGCACCTTTCACCTTGCTGTCTTGCCCACAAATCACACCCAAAGATAAAATAAGAACAAGACATGCCAACGCAAAATTAAGCGGACATAAAAACAGGCTGGCCCAATAGAAAAAATCCAAAAGCAAAACAAGCAAAATGACACATGAAAAATCAATCGCAGGCTCCAATCACCGATCGAGAGCTAACTTAAATCTCGATGAACCAAGAGTTAGCAAAACGGATTGATAAAAGGACCTGCTGTAGGCGTCAAGGCGTGTTCATTCCTACATGTTGTCGTTAGCCTTTTCTTTGGTTTATTGGGCTTGCCCGTATAATATGTTGTACTCCGTGTTCTGAAACACTTGGGACATGATGAGGTATCTAAATGCCGATAGTGAGCTCCCATGGTTGTGTATTGATGATTTTAACGAGGTTCTCCTAAGAGAAGAACAAATGGGTCCGAATGACAAAGGGATGGCTCAGATCAACTTGTTTAGAGAGGTACTTGATGCGTGTCAACTAGGGGACCTAGGCTACATTGTCCTGGACTGGAGTGGACTCTGCTAGCCTCTCTTCAACCCATCCATCCCTCTTCCTCAATTCTTGTGTAAAGAGAAATAGGCAAGCGACGGAGCTTGCGCGGTGGTCGGAGACCTCCATGGACACGGACCTCCCTCGTGTCGTGCCTCTCGGTGACCCCTGCTAGCCACGCGCACTAGCGTGCCCCGCCACCGGACCTGCTAGACAGAGGGATCCACACCCGTCTCCGCTTTGCCGCTTGCCCAGGTCGCAAGCCTCGGCCTTCGTGAATGGACACCCGCTCTGGTGCTCATGGAGGACATCGTAGAGGTTGTGGCTGGTGCTCGTGGAGGACGAGTGAGCGCTCCGGGGCGTGCACCGTGTTATATGTTGATTCAACTTCTACAAAATAAATACCAACTTCTGACATGTGGAACGAGGTCCGTCGCCGTGGGATTGGGCTGAGAGGATGGTGCCAAATCAGTTCATACTCCTATTGCTCCTCATTTTAAATTGTTAGTTTTACAATGTCCTACTACTGATGAAGAGTTTGAGTACATGTCAAAGGTGCCATATTCTAGTGTTGTTGGTTCTTTGATGTATGCCATGGTTTGTTCTCATTCTGATTTATCATATGCTATGAGTTTGATAAGTAGATATTTGGCTAATCCTGGTAAAGAACATTGAAAAGCTGTTCAGTGGGTTTTCAGGTATCTTCTTGGAACTTCTAATGCCTGCTTGAAGTTTGGCAGGACTTGTGAGGGACTCGTTGGCTATGCAGATTCAGATTTTTCTACTGATTTGGATAAGATAAGATCCCTCATAGGTTATATGTTTAATGTTGGTGGTTGTGCTGTTAGCTGGAAGGCTATGTTGCAGGCTGTTGTTCCACAATCCACTACTGAAGCTGAATACATGGCTATTGCTGAAGCTTGCAAAGAATTAATTTGGTTGAAAGGTTTGTTTGATGAGCTTTGTAGATATAATTCTTACATTACATTGTTTTGTGATAGTCAAAGTGCCATATACCCCATAAAAGATCAGATGTTTCATGAGATAACTGATCACATTGATATCAAGTACCATTTTGTTAGAGAAATTGTTGCTCAAGGTAAACTAAAGGTATGCAAGATCAGCACTCATGATAATACCGCTGATATGATGACTAAACATGTTCCTGTGGCTATTGGCGCTAAAAGTATTTGCTTTGTGTTGTTTAGGGAGATGATTGTTATTGATTCTACAAAAGGAATTTGTATCACGGTGGAGTTTGTTATATGTTGATCCAAATTCTACAAAGTAAAGGCCAACTTCAAACGAGCGGAGCGAGGCCTGCCCCCCCCCCCCCACGGTATGGATCGTCTGAAGAACTAGGTTTCCACCACTATATAAACCTCTTGTAAGACGCCGACTGAGATAAGTTGCATCTAAGAAAATCCCCGACGTTTGTAAACACTCCCCGATATACTGAAGTTTTGCTGGCTGGCTCCCGTGGTTTTTTCTCTCTTTGTTGGAGAGGTTTTTCCATGTTAAATCTGTGTCCCCTTGCTGAAGGGATACAGGTAGGCTACACTAGCGCAAATCAAAATTTTCTACGTAAACCAGGATTACTGTTGTCATAGATCATGAGATTATCACTAGACACGCAGTTGCGGAACTTGATGAAGCGCGTCGAGGCAGTGCAGACGATCTACGTCTCCTCCTTGTTCTCATCCCACGAGCAGCTCCCCTTTCGCGGCTCGTCCAAGCGCTACAGATGCAGCGCCTCCGAGGTATCCACACGTGCAGAGTGGAAGCGTCGGACGCCGGACTGCTAGGTACGCGCGTGCAGCACAGGCGTGAGGAGTGGCGACTAGGTGGAATGCTCTAACCCTGGTCAGCTCACCCCACCCTCTCTTATATAGGCGTCCCTAGTGGGCTTCTACATTAGCAGCCCATTAGTAGCCTAAGCCTGGTCTAATTCGGATCCAATCCTCATTAGGCTTCCAGCCCCTTAAGTGTGTGACCCTATAGGTTCGTACACATATAGACATGACACGAATACACCTATTCTGTCAATAGTTGGTCGCGGCCTCTAGCAAGACATGCCAACTCCTAAACATATACAAAGATCATATCAGATGAACCATCACAAGGTTTAGTACATGTCTTTCCCTTTGCCTCACGATATTTGGTCTAGCTCCAAGCCGACCTCCCTTTCTCGATACTATGATTTGGAATCCCTTTACTAGGTTAACTCTTAACCATATGTAGCACGGCCATGCATTTCTGGATCCGATCACTCGAGGGCCCCAGAGATATCTCTCTCAAGTAGAGAGGGGCAAATCCCATCTTGATTGGCCATGCCTTGCAGCATGCTTCAGGACAAACCCTAAAGGTACCTTTATAACTACCCAGTTACGAAGTAGCGTCTAATAGCCCCAAAGTAGGTCGATCCACATCTCAAGTACATGCGACAATCTTAGGTCTAAGGACAAAACGTACACGATATGTAGAGAGAGCTGCAACTAATTTCCAGTCTCAAGTTGGGTCAGTCCAACCCCATGTTCATAACATGTGTCTACATCATTGGTTTGACATCTCCATGTCTATGACTTGCGAAACATAGTCATCAACTAATCGATGTGCTAGTCTAATATTCACGTGTGTCCTCACATGAACTCCGACTAGGGACAACTCTTAAATAACCATACAAGTATAGAGTTTCACAAACAATTCACATAATTGCCAATCAATACAAGTTGCCTGATATGGATATTCAAGGAACAATACAATAACTCATGGATACATAAGAAATATGATCATCTATATGATTGCCTCTAGGGCGATTTTTCCTTCACTTGCTGCAATATCGTTTTCGCTCTTTGTTATTTGCTTGTCGCTATTATAAAAAGTGGTATCAGAGCCCCATGTTCCAATCTAGGGTTTACGACATGTCTTCATTGAAGTTCGATCTACCACAGCTGGACTATAGTAGAGGGAAAGATGAAAACTATCGTGCAGTCATATGGGTCGTCATCCAAGGCTAAGGCTCTGCAGGTTCGTGGCAGGAATGAGTAGAGGAATAACAACCATGGAAATAGAGATAAGAGCAAGGACGACAGAGGTCATTCAAAGTCCAAGGAAAAGGACAAGTTCTGCAGGTATTGTAAGGAATCTAATCACGTTATTGATGATTGTTGGAAGCTATATGAAAGAACATGTTGGGCCCCCATGTGTGGTTTTGGTAATTAATGACAATCTTTATGGACTAATGTGTGTATTAACTTATACTTGTAGGATTTGTCCATTAGTATCACTTGGAGCATGTGTTGGCTTCAAGGTCGATGAAATGCAAAGAAGATATGTTGTGCAAGCTCAATATGCGAGGTCGATGATGAGGAATTAAGAAAGGCGTTTCATCTTGAGAAGGGCAAGACCGTCTACATCGAGCTCAAGTGGAATGCTCAAGGCAAAGGTATAATATTGATAGGTTTTCCCTTTTGCCGGTCTCTTGTTGTGTGTAGGAGACCGGGTTTAGGATAGATAACCGTACTATCAAGAGGGGCTCTCGAATGAGTAACTCGATCACATCGTTCGGAGAGAGCTCAAACCTTTGCATACTTGCATCATCATATTTGGTTGCTATTTGGTCTTATCCATGTGAGGATTTAGAGCTTGTGGTAATCTCCATAAAAAGCTCTTGTTCATCAAAATCGGATCTTCCGTTTACATCTTGTTGCGATTTTGATCTTGACGGGTTTCTGGTTTCTCACCAAGTGAGGTATCTCACATTATTATACTTGATACATTCTCACTTGGTGATAACCAATATTTTCACTTTTTATTGGAATCGGGTCAATCGGAGCTACCAATCAAAAGTTATTGGGGTTTGAATATTTGCCTATTCGATTTGGAAAAGAAAAAGGAAAGAATTCTGTCTGGGCCGACCGGTACTACCGGGCCCAGTACCGGTCACGCCTGGCAGCGCGTAACTCAACTTCTGGCCTGCCCGGTAGTCCTGGCTGGTACTACTAGCCCGAGCGGCACTACCGCCCCAGGCGGCGGTAGTACCGGGCCGCACAGCTACCAGCCCAGTTTCCTGTCCGTCCAGCCCACCCCGCTCGCCAGCCTCGCGCTTCTCTCTCTCGCTCGCCGCTCGCTGCTGCCACGCTCGCTTGGCCTCGCACGCTGCGCGCGCGCTGTTCGGTGGGCCCGCGCTGCGCCTGATGATCCCGCTCGCGCCGCCTTCGACCGATTCCCACGCGCAGCCGCGGCCGCACTGGCCCCACACTGGCGTGCGCCCCGCTGGCCCGCTTCTCTCGCCCCCGTGCGCGTGTGCTGGCCCGCGTTGACCAGATCCTGCGCGAGATCCACGCCCCGCACACCTGCTGCTTCCTGCCTCGCTATGCGCGCCTGGGCCTAGCTGCCTCTGCTCTCGCGCGCGCATGCTGCTGCACGCCCGCGAGCTGCACGCTTCGACCTGGCCGCGACAGGACCCACCTCGCGCGTGCATGCGCTGCTGCCTCTGCTCGCACTGGCTAGCGCTGACCTGATTCCTGGCATCGGGCGATACTACCGGTTAAATCCGGTAGTACCGGCCCAGACCGAAAATGTGCTCCAACGGCCATATTTTTTCTAGCCCTATATAAGTCTTTTGTCCATTTTCGTTTAGGGTTACTTCTCACTCCTCCTTTTGTCTAAGCTTTGCCCCCATTTGCCTTACTCTTTGAGGTTGATTTTTACACACCCCTCCATTGATTCTTGCATATATTTGAGGGGTTGTTGGAGGAGATCTAGATCTACGTTTTGACCAAAACAAAACATCTCTTTGTGAGTGTATCTTTGGGGATATAGATTTTGGGGGATTTTGTGTCTCTCTTTGATTTCTCCTCTCTTGTTCCCCCAATAGCTTTAGTAGCTTTGTTGAAACTTGAGAGTGAGGGATTTGAGCATCTTTGTGGTGTTCTTGCCATTTGCATTTGGTGCATCGGTTTGAGTTCTCCTCGGAGGATTTGGTTTGAGTTGCTCATTGGAGCTTGTCCCTCTTGGGTTCTTGGAACCCTAGACGGTTTTGTGGCCTTGGTGGCATTGTGGCATTTTGTGGCATTTTTTGGGAGCCTCCAATTAAGTTATGGAGAAGTGCCCCAACCTCGTGAGAGGTTCCGGTTGCCACCGACAAGTGCACCTATAGTGGAAGCATGGATCGATCCCATTGGGGTGAGATTCACCGGAGAATAAGGGAGGCCTTTTGTGGCGTTGGTGGTTTGATACCACCCCCTCTCCAAACGAGACGTACTCCATGTTGGGAGGAACTCGGTAAAATATCGGTGTCCCCGCGTGCCTCGGTTATCTCTATACCCGAGGTCTTTATTTATGCACTTTACATTGTGATAGCCTTCGTGCTTGAAGTAATATATATCTTGCTATCACTTTGTTGCTTGTATTGCTTAGCATAAGTTGTTGGTGCACATAGGTGAACCTTAGTTGTTCTAGGTTGTGCTTAACAAAGTAAACACTAGTTTTATTCCGCCTTTGTTGAACCACTCTAGGAAAAGTTTTAATCGCCTTTTCACCCCCCTCTAGGCGACATCTGTATCCTTTCACTATAGATGACGAGGGTTCGACTCGTCAATGCCCATTATTATGGACTTGGGTTTTGGAGAAGATGGGGATGCTGGAAGTCGCGAGATAGTTAACAGGCAAGCAACACGGGGACATGAGGTTTACCCAGGTTCAGGCCCCCGGAGGGAAAACCCTACTCCTGCTTGTCTGTTCTTGATTATGGCAGAACCGAAGATTACAGGGGGTGCGAAGATGCGATCTGGCGTGAGGTGTGTGCATGAGGTGAGCTGGTCCTTCTCGCCGTTCCCTCCGGGCCCTTATATAGATAGGCCAGGTCCCGGGGATAGGACGAGTCGGTTACAGATTAGGGTTGAACCCTTTGAAATTCTATCTATAACTAGACTTGTCCTTCAAGGAGCCAAACTCGCCATGGGCTTGAGCCACCCGAAATCTTCTTGGTCTGTAGGTCTTCACGTGGTCCTCCCTTGGGTTAGACCGGGTATACCAACGTCACGCACCCGTAGGGTATATCCATGTCAATAGCCCCCACAGTCGAATCGTAGATTCGACTCGAGACTATATAATCTTTCGGGTGCTACTCACATGAATCTGTCTTTAGGATAAAATATGTTAGTTCATAGGGATTGTTGATATGTGTGCTTGACTCACCCGACGAATCAGGGCCAGTTAACTGTTATAGGACAAAACAACACGATCTTCATCACGAATCCAGAACAAATGCTGGTGTAATTTGACTGAGGCAGTTGAGGTCTTATAGGAGTCAAATCCTAGTGTTTTTCAAGTGATGTACCCAACGCGTCCGTCGGGATTTTCATCACGCCTGTTGACACGGGAGTTTACTGGCAGAGAGCGGTCTGGTGCGTTACCAGGCCATTAGACGATATCTGCAGGGCTTATCTTTGCGTCGCAAACATAGCATCTGAAGTTTTATCACCGTGGAGGTGTTTTGGGTGACCAAGGAGACTGCTTCTCACTTAGCGTTAATTTGGGAAAAGTTGCCAAAAAGATTTGTGTCGTACTTGATCCGAAGGATCTCACTCGAATAGTTCATAGGATGCGCGACCGGCGCTCCCTATGGGAGTAGCCCCTGAGTGTCTATTCGAGCAGAGACTTTAGTTTAGTCATTCGTGTTTTCTCCAATTATCTGTCTAAAGGACGCGTTTTTTCAAATGCGCAACCAGCGCTCCCTATGGGAGTAGCCCCCCGAGTCCGTAGTGGAGTCGCAGACTCGAAGATCTTTTTGAGGTGATGTTACTGTTGTGATTTCTCAGGTGCGTGATCAGCGCTCCTGATAGGAGTATCCCCCGAGTAGTTGGTTGAGTCATAGACTCGAGTAAGTACTTTATGCTCAGTCGATATCTTCGAGCCATTGCTAGCTTCGCTTTGATGATGTCATTGCTGACGATCGGGGAGCTCAACCATCTGTTGCAGTAGAGGCAATGCGACGGGACGATCATGGGTCCCACCGCCTGACTTGAATTTGACTAGTCACGCGTAACATGGCAAAAGTTATGGGGTCTCCTTGATTTCCATGCGTAGTGGATGGAATGCTGGCAACGGTTTAGTTTGGTGCTGACACGTGGATGGTGAGATATGGGGCACGCGTTAGGGCTTCCGCATCAACGGTGCTGCTTCATCGTCCATGCCCCTTTTATACTGTGGGGAAAACAGAGAAGTTTTACCCCTTCACCATTTGCCTTTGCTTTTTAACCATTGCCACTATTTCTTGAGCTCGTGCTCTCATCGCGCACTGGACGTCCTCCATGTATTTCCCTCGGCTTTTCTTTGTTCGCATCGCTGCATTCGCCGCTCCGCGATGGGCAAGCCCAAGAAAGCTTCATCCGCTGCAGCGGGTTCAAGCACCGCCAGCGCCGGGAAGAAAGTCGCCGCTCCGAGATGCACCATGACGGCGGGTGGCGGCGCACGGAGATGCACGAGTTGGACTTGCGCAAATTGCGTGAGGCCATCTCGATCTCCAAGGAGAAGGATGACGCCATCCTACCGGGCCAATAGTTAATCCCATGCCCACTCGAAGGGTTTTGGGTTATGTTCTACGCCTTTGTCATCTGCGGTCTTTCTTTGCCCGCCCACGAATTTCTTTGAGGGCTTCTTTTTCTTTATGGGATTCAATTGCATCATCTGTCTCCCAATTATCTTCTCCATATTGCATGCTTCATTACCCTTTGCGAGTGCTGGCTTGGTATCGAGCCGCACTTTGGCCTCTTCCGGAGACTCTACTCCGTGAGGAGGCAATCTGGCACCGGTGGTGTTTATCCACTGGGAGGCTGCGGAATTTATATCCGCTCCTCTGTACAATTCTTTTCTTTCTACCTTTGCGAGTCCTTCCAACAGTGGCGGAGGAAGTGGTTCTATGTCCGCGACGTCAAGCTGGATGGTTAGCACTATAGGCTCGCCCCCTTCGACTCCACCCAGAAGATCACCCGAAAGCGTTTGTCGTCGAATGACATTTTGGAGGGTGAGTCTGAAGAAGTGGAGAAGCTCTACCAGTGGGTGGAGGCTCTTTAGCTGGTGGCAGGCAAAGAGGTCAACGGTGTCGACATCATCCGCACCTTCCTCAAACATCGGGTGCAGCCGCTCCAAGCGAGGGCGCACCCGATGTTCCTGTATGCTGGCCCCAACGATCCAACATGGGTACTGCCGGAGGAGATGTCTTTGGCGGACCTTGATAGGGCGCTTCGGCCGTTGCTGAAGCACAAAGACGACGAGGACCTCCCAGGGAAGTCCTTGACTACCCCTTTCAGCATCAAGAAAACAGTTCCCCAGATGAAACCTGCAGTTGCGCATAACGCTTTTCAAATGCTCGCTGTTTGTTATGAATACTTATCTCCTCTCTTCTTTTGTCTTCAATTTCCAGGGCCACAAGGTAGCGGGGATGATGCCCCCTCTACCTGAGAAGTACACGGATGCGCCAGACAACGAGGAGGCGGAATCTCACTCCGAGCTCCCCCCGACACAGTCTCCTTCCCTGGAAGCCCCCGAGCGAAGCGAAGGGCGGACCCGAAAGATGTCCCAGAGCGAGATATCGGATGGGGCAACGCCACCAACACCGAAGGGTCCCTCCTTCCTCGAGCACCATGATGGGGATGAGGGTGCTACCTCCGCCCCCATCGCCGCTGTGCCTATTCGGGCGATGGCCCCGCAGCCGCCGACCAAGAAGAAGAAGAAGAAGAAGAAGAAGAAGAAGGAGAAGAAGGACGACCCTGTCTTCAATTTGTCAGACATACCATCATAAGTTACTCTGACTGAGTCTTGTTAGTCTTTTTGATATGCTAAGTCTTGTTGTTGATTTGGTTCTTCGTAAGTGCTAGCAGCAATCACTTGGAGGAATCCCTCGATGAGGAACCCGAAGAAATGATCGCGGAATCGAAGCCTGCGTCTTTGTTTCCCAAGATTGTGGCCAACTCCGACGACGATAATTTGAGCTCCCTGAGGGAAGGGGCTCATGCACTCATCGCTCGGAAGATTCAATCGAAACCTTCAGAGTCCACAGCTGAGCACGTAAGTGTCTTTCTTCTTTTGCGTGGGGGGAGCCCCTGAGCCCTTTTATTCATCAAGCTTGTTGTTTTCTTCGCAGCCCTTTGTGCGTGATGCCAACCGCCTGATCGAGCAACACCTTTCGTTGGAAGGCAAACTCAAGCAAATCCGAGGTGCGTATATTTCTTTTTGCTTGGCTTTGAATCCTCCCAAGTTTTCCTTGTATTCATCCTTTGCTGCCTCATGTTGCATATGAGAACAACAATGCTCTCTGCAAGCTGAACGCACTCGAAAAGAGTCTCGGCAAAGCGGAGAAACAGGCGAAGGATGCTGTAGAGGCCCTCCAGCGCCAGCAAAAGGAGGCTAAATACCGTGAGCAGCAGATCGCGGACGTTGCGGTGACCCGGGAAAAAGCCATGGCTGAAAAGGTTATGGCTGCTGCCAAGGCTATATCTGGTAGATCATCTTGCAATTATTTCGAGTGTTAAATGCTTCGATTACAATTCCTTCCTCCTCATCTGATGGATTTGCCATTTTCTTTGCAGATGCTTCAGGTGTTATGTTCGATCGTGATGCCTTAGAGCACAATGATCCTCTGGCGGATGCCGTTGTAGCGATCAAAGATCGCTGAACCTCGTTCGTGGAGTCGCTCGATAAGGCCAAGAAGATTCTCACTCGTTTCTATAAGAAGATCAACCCCAAGGGCGTTGTCCTCGAGGACGTAGACTCCCTTGCGGAGGCTCTGGCGGATGATGCTCTTGCGAAGTATAAGCGCGCGCAGAAGGGGGTCGGTGATGCTATGGGGTTGCCGATGGCGTCTGGAGCATAGCTGGATCTTACACAAGTCACGTCCAGGATGCCGACAACGGAGGATGGCTCTGAGGTAGCTTTTTCCACCTTGTCCTCCCATTGCAAGAATTTTGTGCCTAAGCTGATAGATCTTCTGGCTGACTACTCGTTGGAGCAGCAGCGAGCGGCCAAGAGTAGGCAGTGTGGATCCTAAGATGCTCCAGGTGCTGGTGCTTAGACCCTTTCTGCTTTGTAGCTTGCCTAGTTTTAGCTTCTCTCTTTTGCATATGTAATGTCTTTTGGATCAACAAGTGTCACTCTGCCATGTAGTGGCCTTATTTGTATATATGAATGCAGCTTTTGACTGTTTGTCAAATGTTTGTGATTGTGATGTTTGCATGTGCACCCTTAGGGTCCTTCGGGTGCGGTTCCGGTGGTTACACCTTCTCTTGCGCCTAGCACTCGCCCATCGTTGAGCGAGTCGTCGCAGTTGCCGTTTTTGCGTGACCATGTCCAAATCTTGGAGAAGGACATCCTCAGCATCCGTGGTCACACGGATGTGTGGAAGTCCAAGGCCGAGCGAGCCATTGCTAGAGAAGAGTTTCTGCTTGAAGAATTTCGGCAGATGGGCGAGCAACTCCAATGTAAGCCCTTTTGAACCGTTGCCTCCTCGAGTGTGCCAATTTTTATGTTAGCTCACCTGTTGCATTGTGTAGTTGTGAATATTCTTACGATGGAACAGAAGGAGTGCGTGGCGATTCGAATGTATTGCTTGACACAACAAGAGATGGAAGCTGGCGTTTTTTTGGATGGATCGCGATCGAGCCATCGTCCTTGCGACGGTGCAAGATCGCGTCCATCAAGTTCTTCGAGTGCTGAAGCGAGCGAGGGCGTCACTTGCGGCGATTTGGGCCACCATGTTCCCTCTAGATTCTGGACCTTCTAGATTCTTAGGCTTGCTTGGGAAGTTTCGAGATGCAGGTCATGTGAGGGAGCTGATGCGCCATCAACTAGTGGCATGCGTGAAGGCAGCCCTGTCTCTTGTTCGACTGCATCGCTGTGATGTCAATCTTGCGGAGATAGCGGCCGGGCCACCCCCACCTCAAGATGGCATGGCATGGGACATGCGTCTGCATTATGCGGTGGTAGCGTACTATGCCTAAGAAATTGTAGATGTGTTTGAGGAGCGAAC
This sequence comes from Avena sativa, assembly GCA_916181665.1. Classification (NCBI taxonomy): domain Eukaryota; kingdom Viridiplantae; phylum Streptophyta; class Magnoliopsida; order Poales; family Poaceae; genus Avena; species Avena sativa. Next base: position 231,092,577 of record OV702296.1, read on the forward strand.
AAATGTTCTGCTCCAGCATAGTCAAGTCTTGTAAACAAAAACGAGATAATGTAAAGCCTGTATTTGTTTGAGTGGTCTTGTGATGCCCTTGTAAATTCTGTATGTATTGGCACCTAGTGTGTTGTATGATTATAGAGTATGCATGTCCTTTTAGTTAGCCTGACGTGGTCAGCTACTCAGGTTATATGCGTTGTTGTCAATCGACGAAATTGTAAGGTGAGGCGCAGCCCCCAAGAGTGTTTAGAAATAAATAATATAAGGGAAAAAGATTTTGGGCCAAGGAACTTAGCTTTTATTCATCGTAAGCGAGGAGGTACATTGTTCGGCTGAATAGCCTTATTGAAAGTAAAAGGGTAACTAGGGGTAGAAGCGCCGCAGTCGTGCGACGTTCCAAGGGTTGGAGCATTCGACTCCTGATTCGAAGTCCATGAGATGGTAGGCGCCACCTGGGATTACTTCAGTGACGATTTAGGGTCCTTCCCAGGGTGACTCAAGCTTCTTGTTCCCTTCTTGCTTGAGTCGCAGGATGAGGTCTCCTTCGACGAAGGACCTTGGACGCAGCCTATGGCTGTGGTAGTTGCGGAGGCTCTGCTGATACACCGCTGAGCGAGCCGCGACGATGTCGCATGCCTCATGTAGCGTGTCCATGGTGTCTTCGAGTGCGGACGATGATTCAGCTTCGCTGTAGGCGACGACTCGTGGAGCCTTGTAATGTACCACAGCAAGTAGCATAGCTTCGGCTTCGTGCACCATGAAGAAGGGTGTGTATCCAGTGGAGCTGTTAGGCCTTGTGCGCAGGCTCCAGAGAACAGATGGTAGCTCGTCCGCCCAGGCTCATGCAAGCCTTTCAAGTAGGCATAGCAGACACTTCTTGATGCCATTGCCGATGAGGCCGTTGGCCTTTTCGACCTGTCCATTGGTCTACGGATGCGCCACAGAGGTGTATGACAAGTTGATTCCGAGGTTTTCGCAGAAGCCTCGGAACTCCTTCGAGATGAAGTTCGAGTCGTTGTCCATTATGATGCTATGGGGTACTCCGAATCCGTAGACAATGGACTCGAAAAACTTGACGGCGGTTTTGCCGCTTTGGTTGGTGACAAACATGGACTCGATCCACTTTGAGAATTTGTCGACTGCTACTAGGAGGAAGACGTGGCCTCCTGGCGAGGACTTTGGTAGTTTGACGATCATGTCGAGGCCCCACTGGGAGAACGTCCAGGCCACTACAATAGTCCGTAGCTCTGGTCCTGGCGCGTGTGGCTTGTCCGCCTACCTCTAACAGGCGTTGCACCTCTGGACTATCTCCTTGGCATCGTTCATTGCGGTTGACCAGTAGAAGCCAGCTCGTAGATCTTTGGCCACCAGGGCACGACTGCCTGCATGATGGCCGTAGATACCCTCATGGATGTCTAGGAGGATGCTTTTGCCGTCGCTGATGGTGACGCATCGTTGGAGCACATCCGAAATGTTGCGCTTGTACAATTCGCCATTGATGATGGTGAAGGCCTTTGATCAGCAAGAGATGCGTCAGGCATCTGTCGGGTCCTCAGGTAGCTGCTTGTTCATGAGGTAGCGGAGGTATGGTTGGGTCCATGTTTCCTCGACCGCCATGACCTACATAAGGCTTACCAGCTCGACCTTCGTGTCGAGCTTTTCGGGTCCTTCTTGTCCTTCGGGTGGCGCAGCCCACGAGTGCTCTTTGGTTTTGGCTGAGCCCTTTGGGAATTTCCGCTTGATGGAGGGTACACAAATTTGTTCGAGGAACACTCCTGGTGGTACCCGAGCACAGGTGGAGCCAATGTTGGCGAGCTTGTCGGCCTCTTCGTTGCTTTCCCTGCCAAAATGCCGAAGTTCGCAGTCGTTAAAGTCCCCTTCGAGTGACTTGTAAAGCGCACGGTATGTGATCATGTTGGCGCTATGGGCGTTGCATTCATTCACCGTCTGCTGGACAACGAGGTTTGATTCGCCGTAGATGATGAGGCATGTTGCGCCGCACACCTTGTCCATCCTCATGCCGTGTATGAGTGCCTCGTATTCGGCCTCGTTGTTGGATGCGCAGAATTTCATCCGAAGGACATACTTCATCTTGTCGCCTTGAGGGGACGTCAGTATGACGCCATCCCCTGCTCCAGCCTCGCGCTTGGAGCCGTCAAAGTGCATCATCCAGGACTGCGACATGTCCAAAGTATGCGGCAACTGGAGCTCCATCCAGTGGACGAGGAAGTCAGGGAGGACCTGGGACTTGATGGCGGTGCACTACTCGTAGGTTATGTCTCGAGAAGACAACTAGATGTCCCACAGGGCTACGCGCCCCGTGGCTTCAGGGTTGTTCAGGATGTTCAACAATGGGGCGTCATTGACGACCACGATCTGGTGCTCCTGGAAATAGTGGCTCAGCCAACGCGCCGTCATGATTACGCCATAGGCGAGCTTCTAGTAATGGGTTTACCTCTGCTTTGTCGGGGTCAGTACCTCGCTGAGGTAGTAGATTGCGTACTAGACCCCGTGGGTATTACCATCTTCGGGTCGTTCGACCATGAGTGTGGTGCTGACCACCTGATGCGTGGCTGCTATGTATAGCATCAAAGGCTCCCTTTCCTTCGGCGTCACCAGGACGGGTGATGTGGAGAGCAGGCGTTTGAGGTCCTCAAATGCGTCGTCTGCTTCGATCGTCCATTCAAATTTTTTAGCCTTGCGTAGCAGCTAATAGAAAGGGAGAGCCTTCTCTCCCATGCAGCTGATGAACCTATTGAGCGCTGCGATTCGTCCAGCGAGCTGCTGGAACCCTTTGAGGTTCTTGGGATTCTCCATAGTATAGCCCTGATTTCCTTCAGGTTTGTACCTGAGTAATTAGCCAGAAGGGACACCAAAAGCGCACTTGTCTGGGTTCAGCTTGATCTTGTAGCTATCAAGGTTATCGAAGGTCTCACGGAGATCGTCGATGAGCGTCCTGTCCTCCTTAGTCTTGATCACTATGTCGACATAGACATGGACGTTGCGACCGATCTGGTCCTTCAGACATGCATGCATGCATCTCTGGTAAGTGACGCCTGTGTTCTTTAGCCCGAAGGGCATTGTGTTATAGCAGAACACCCTGAACGGCGTGATGAACACTGTTTTCTCCTGATCTTCAGCCTTCAGCCGAATTTGGTTGTAGCCTAAATAGGCATCAAGGAAGGAGAGTTTTTCGCATCCTACGGTGGAGTCGATGATTTGATCGATATGTAGGAGATGAAAGTGGTCCTTGGGGCAATGCCTATTAAGCGATGTGAAGTCCACACACATCCGCGGGATGTCCGTGTCCTTCTTGGGGACCAGCACGGGGTTGTCCAGCCATTCTCTTTCCTTGATCTCCCTAATAAAGTTGGCGCCGAGGACTCTGTTGACTTTGATACCAACGGCTTCGGCTCTTGGCTCGGACAGTCGACGCATCGACTGGTTGACTGGATTCACATCTGGAAATACATTTAGTGCATGCTCGGCGAATTCCCTGGGAACTCCTGGCATGTCTGCAGGACACCAGGCAAAAATTTCTCAGCGCTCATAGAGGAATTCGACGAGCACGCTTTCCTATGCGGGACTCAGGTCATTGGAAATCAACGCTGTCTTAGAGACGTCTGTCGGGTGAACCTGCACCTTCTTTGTGTTGACTATGGAGTTGAATGACGTATTAGGTGCGTTTTTCCTGGTGACTGGGGGTGCCCCGTTGTCTGTCACCTCCTTGAGCCTTGTGAGCTCCTCCTGCATGCCAAACGACTAGGAGATTCTGTTGAAGTCTCTGTCGCAGCTGTCTGACCTGGTGAAGCTTCCTAGGATGGTGATGACGCCCCTGGGTCCTGTCATCTTCAGTAGAAGGTACGCGTAGTGCGGTACTACCAAGAATCTTGTGAATTCCACACGCCCGAGGATGGCATGGTACTGTGATGGCCAGTCTACCACTTCGAACTCCAGCCACTCATGCCTGAAGTTTTCGGGCTTGTTAAAGATGACGTCAAGCCATATATTTCCCAAGGCGTATATGCCCTTCCCTGGGACGATGCCGTGGAATGTCGTGTCCGATGTCTCTAGGCTGCATAGTGGGATCCCCAGGGCTGCGAGTGTGCTAGCGAACATCAGGTTGATGCCGCTACCGCTATCCATGAAGACATGGATCATCTCGAATCCTACGATTTGGGCCTCGAGCACCAGGGCAGAGTGACCTAGGTGAGGTATCTGACGCGGGTGATCCGAATGGTCGAACATGATGCAGGACTCTAAGCAGTTGAGGTACTCAGGTATGGCTGGTGGGGAGGTTACGGCCAGGTTGACTTGGCGGGTGATCTTCTTCTGCACCCTGTTGGTTGGGCGCCCCTTCTGTATCATCATGGACCCTATCGGTGGCGGGTATCCGTCTGCACCATTGTTCTGCGCTGGCGTAGCCTCAGGTTACGAGGGTCCTCCAGGTGGTGGTGGTGGTAGAGCTCCGTGAGCTATGACCCCTGGGGTCGGTGTGAATCCTGGGTTCACCGCTTGGCGTCACATCTGGGTGAGGCCCTCACTGATCTTCTGGAACTCCTAGCAGTCCTCGAGCATGTGGCTAGCCTTCTTCTTACCATCTTGTTTATCGATGTAGAAGTGGATGGTGCAGGGTCCGGATAGCTTGTCATACGCTGAACGCTCGTCGTCGCGGTTGCGACGTTGCCACATTTGTGTGAGTCATCCACCATCGTGGTAGTTGCCGCTGCGGTATCCGTTGTTGCGGTTGACATCGTTGTGGCGATCGGCGTAGCCATCCGCAACCATGTCGACTTCCACGCGATCGTCGTAGACGCGTGATCTTCTCTTGCTGCGGCGATCGCGCCTGCGGCCGAAGTAATATTCGTCATCCGAATGTGTTCGGTTGACAAAATATTCGCCATCTATCCAGCGGTTGGCGATGTCCATGAGGTGATCAAGGGTTTTGGGCTTGACACGCCCGAGCTCCTCATTGAATTCGTGGCGCTTGACGCCGTACTTGAATGCGTCGATTGCCCTCTCCTCGGAGATGTTTGCGGCGGAGTTCTTGATGATAGACCAGCATAATATGTACAAGCGGATGGACTCGTTTGTCCATCGGGTGCAGGCCCGCAGCTCTTCGATTGAGGCTGGCCTCTTGCTGGTGCCCTTGAAGTTGCGGATGAAACTGTATGCCAGTTCTTCCCAGCTTCGGATGGAGCTGGAGGGGAGGCTGCTGAGCCAGGCCCTAGCTATGCTTGTTAACTGCAGCTGAAGGCACTGTAGGGCGGTGTTTTTGTTCCCGCCGTGGAGCTTGATTGACGACAGATGATCGTAGAGCCAGGTTTTCGGCTCCTGCGTGCCATTGAACTTCGGCTTGTCCGAAGGGATCTTGAAGTTCCTCGGCATCCGCGATTGCCGAACGGATCTTCTAAAGAATCTAGATCCGCACAGTTCTCCGTCGTCCTCCTCGGACTCAGTTGGCGCGCTTAGCGCGTGATTTGTCGATCTTGCGCTGTGTGAGCTCGCTACGAGCGTCGTAGTTGCTGCTGTGGCGCCGCGGGCTCCAACAGCATCGAGGCAGGTCACGCTCCTCTTCCTCGGATGAGGGCATGCGACTTCGTGTGAAATTGACCGCGGCCTTTTTCTTTGGCTCCACGGGAGTTTCATTGTGGAGCGCAGCTCCAACGAGTCCGAGACCTGCTAGCATAGATTTGTGGATCGTGTTCTTCAGGTCTCCTGCCGGTGGCGGGTTAGACACGAGATAGGTGGTGGCCGCCATGATCGCAGCCTGTGGCATTTTCGACATGATGTTTCCTTGCGAGTCCATCGTCAGGAAGGATGTGTCGAGTGCCTTGGTGACCTTGCGTCGTGCAGCAGGGTCCATGCACTCCAGGCGAGAGCGGTATTTGTTGGCGTGTTCCCGTGTGAAGAGGAGCTGCCAGCTGAGAGCGCGACTAGCCGCATGCTTGACTCGTCGGCTGCTCGCTTGCATTTTTCGAGATCACCCTGCAGCTTGACCTGTCGATTGTGCTCATCGATCAGGAGCCAGTGATAGGCCATCAGCAAGTCACGGGAGGCATCCACATGTAGGATGTGATTGCCCCGCATGGCTTCACATGCGATCTCCCAGCCCTCTTTGTTGAGGTGGATCTCGTTGTGGGGGCGATTGACGCGCTCAGTGCCTCGAGCTCCCCTATTAGGCGGGTTCGCCCTATTTCCCGCGTTTGCAACCTGAGGGTTGGGAGGTGGGTTAGGAGTTTCGTCCAGTGGTGGATCGACTCTGTTGTTGACGTCGCCACCATGGATGACAGCGCACATATAGCGCTCACGGAGAGGGTCACTGCTCCCGCATCTCTCAAATCCGGAACCATAGGTTCCTTCATCTGAAGGGGGATCACATAGATCGGAGTTGCAACTGCTGCTGTCATCCGAATCGCATGTCAGCTTCGACGTATGCAGGGTGTCGATGGGTAGGACCCATGAAGCGGGCCTAATTGATGGAAGTGACACCCGCTCTAGGAGGCGGAGGGTGCCGGTCTGCCCCACCTGGAAGCAGAAGCTCCCAAACAGCATCTCGATTCCGTCGCCTATGGACTCGAAATCTTTGCGGGTGGCCGGTGAGTGGGTGGTGAAGTCGAAAGCGTCAAAGAGGAGATGATTCTACGTCGCCAGGAATCGTAGATCGCTTCGAATGGGACCGTCACAACCGCACGATCAGCATCCCCGCTTCTCACAGACGGCGCCAATTGACGAGGGTTCGACCCGTCAATGCCCATTGTTATGGACTTGGGTTTTGCTGAAGATGGGGATGTTGCAAGTTGCGAGACGTTTAATAGGCAAGCAACACAGGGCGACGAGGTTTACCCAGGTTCGGGCCCCCCGGAGGGAAAATCCTAATCCTACTTGTCTGTTCTTGATTACGATGGAACCGAAGATTACAGGGGGTGCGCAGATGTGATCTGGCGTGAGGTGTGTGTATGAGGTGAGTTGGTCCTTCTCACCATGCCCTCCTGTCCCTTATATAGATAGGCCAGGTCCCTGGGATAGGTCGAGTCGGTTACAGATTAGGGTTGAACCCTTTGAAATTCTATCTATAGCTAGACTTGTCCTCCAAGGAGCCGAACTCGCCATGGGCTTGGGCCACCCAAAATCTTCCTGGGCTGTAGGTATTCATGTGGGCCTTCCTTGGGATGGACCGGCTATACCAACATTACACACCCGTAGGGTATATCCATGTCAACAGAATAAGGAGAAAAGGAACGAAACTTACCAACCAAAAGATAAGTCTGAAGGTACTGGTAAGGATTCTGTTGTTTCTGGTGAGAGTTCTGATGATGAATGTTTAGCCATTTTGCTGTTTGTGCTTCTCGTGATGATGAATGGATACTTGATAGTGCATGTTTGTTTCATATTTTTTGTAACAAATATTGTTTCAGTTCATATGAGTCTATGCAGACTGGAGAGTTTGTGCACGTGGGGAATGATAACCCTTGCCAATATTGTTGGCGGTGGATCTGTTAAGATTATGATACATGATGGAGTGACATGTACATAGACTGGGGTGAGGCACATACCAAGCATGGCTAGAAATACGATCTCTCTTAGTACCATGGATGTTGATGGATACAAGTATGCTGGTGGGCATAGAGTTCTGAAGGTGTCAAAAGGTTCTCTTATTCATATGATATGTCATATGAATTCTGCTAAATTATATGTTCTCAGAGGTAGCACTTTGCTTGGTATTGCTGCTGCTGTTACTTCTAATGATTCTCATAAAACTAATATGTGGCATATGAGTCTTGGGCATACGAGTGAACATGTCATGGAATAATTGGTAAAGAGAGATCTGATTGATGGTTGCAACTTGGGTAAGTTTGAGTTCTGTGAGCACTACATTTTTGGTAAGCATAAAAGAGTTAAATTCAATGCTTATGTTCATACCACCAAAAGCATATTAGATTATGTGCATGCTGATGTATGAGGACCTTCTCGTAAGACTTTTATTGGTGGTGCTAATTACATTCTTAGTATTATTGATGAGCACTCAAGAAAATAGTGGCCATATTTTCTAAAACATAAATCTGATCTTTTTGATGCTTTTAAGAAGTTGAACGTAATGGTGGAAAACCAAACTGAAAGGAAGGTAAAAGTACTACGTACTGATAATCGTATGAAATTCTATTCTAATGAGTTTGAAGAGTTTTGCAGTAACGATGGTATGATCAGGCACCACACCATCCCTTATACTCCTCAACAGAACGGCATGGCTGAGCGCATGAACAGAACGATCATCTCGAGGGCTCGTTGTATGCTGTCTAATGCAGGTATGAATGGGCGTTTCTGAGCTAAAGCATCCAGCACAACATGCTATCTCATCAACAACTCACCTTCTATTCCACTTAAATAGAAAACTCCCATTTCAGGTACGCCTGCTGATTATTCATAGCTGAGATTTTTTGGTTACACTGCATATGCTCATGTTGATAATGGAAAGTTAGAGCCTAGAGATGTTAAGTGCATATTCCTTGGTTATTGTTCTAGAGTTAAAGCATACAAATTGTAGAATCCAGAAACTAAAAAGGTTTTGCTAAGTATAAATATTGTTTTAAATGAATCTGTTATGTATCATGACAGCTTGCCATCAGATCCCTCTCCTGTTGCTGTTGGAGAGGAGAGAGTTAGTGTGCAGGTGGAGCACCCGCAGAAAACTGTTGATAATGATGTTTTCGTTGAAGATACACATGAGGAAAACATTGATGATACTGTTGTTCAACACTCACATATTGTTTTGCAGCAGCCACATGAGTCCATTGTTGTTGATAGATGATGACTGCAAGTGCACAACTCGTTTGTAGCTAGTTTCGAAGTTAAGATGTCAATCCCACAGGGAGCCAAAAGGTAAGTGTTTATGGGTGAAGTCTCTGTCACACATGAAGTTGTCATAGGTCTTCAAGTGAATTGACTGTAAGTGTTGAAATTAGTATAGAGTTTGGATTAAAGGAATGTATTTAAATAAAACTAAAATGTAAACTTTAGAAATAAAAACCATAAAAGTAAAGAACGATTTGTTTGTTGTTTTCTGCAGATGACAAAGTAAGCGCGGGGAGATTTAGTTCATGATGATAGTGAAGGTGCCAAGTGGATGAGTAATGAGTGTAACAATTATAATCTTATAAATATGTGTGTAGGCGGGCAACCCATAATTAGCCGGAACTCCTCTTGGTAGATTTCATCCCAACTTCAATAATCCTACTAGCCTGTTACCACAACCATGGTCAGTCACTAGACGATTAAGATCCTTCGGGTTGCTTAGAAGTAAGCTCCTTGGATCACACTAATGCAATAAGCTTGGTGGATCCTCGTGATCCTCGAGTCAAACTAGTTTCCCATTGATATCCCTGTGTCACTCGGGGTCGCCGGTCTGCTAGCGAACAAGATTCTATCTATGTAGAACAAAGCATCATGTTTTCTGGGCCCTTAATTGGACAACAGGCATTAAGCATCCCACAGATAGTCAATCACACATAATATAGTAATTAAAATCAACCACAAACTTAATGGAAATTGTATAGGCACATCACATCTCACCAATCCCTTACATCTCCCACGCCCAAGGGAACTTACTCACACATGAGATAAGAAAGCATCATTGATATAATTAAATAAATTGAGTTCTTCTTGATATTACCGTGGAGATCCACAATAAGAATAGAAATAAATCCAACACAATTCAAGATGGGAAGAAAAATCTCAAACCCTAATATTGCAAGGTGGAGATCTCTCTCTCTCAAGTACAAGTGTGGCTATGGAGGTGTGGTGGCTAGAAGATCAAAGATCGTGGAGTGAGATGAAGAACGTCTTCCCCTTCTTCTCCGGATCTCTTCTTTCTCCCTTCTGGATGGGATGGTGATATGTCGCAAACGTATGTATAATTTTTGATGTCCCATGCGTGTTTAGTATCAACTTTGCTTTACTTTATCTACACTTTGAGGCATTTTTATAGATTTTCTAGGACTAACCTATTAACAAGATGCCGCAGTGCCAGTTGTCTGTTTTCTGCTGTTTCTGGTATCACAAAAGCTAGTAACGAAATATTCTTGGAATTGGACGGGACCAAAGCCAAATTCAATATTTCACCGAGGAGAACATAGAGTCCAGAGGAGAGGCGAAGGGGCGCCACAGGGCCGCCACACCCTAGGGCCGTGCGGGCCCACCCTAGGGCGCGCTGCCCTATGGTGTGGGCGCCCTGGCCGCCCTCCTGCCTTGCCTCTTCGCCTATAAAAGCCCCCGATGATAAAACCCTAAGTACCCGATCATATCTCCACGAAACAATCCGTAGCCGCCGCCACCATCATCCCTAGATCGGGGGGATCTGAAGCTCTTCCCGGCACCCTGCCGGAGGGGAGAGATCATCCCGGAGGCCTTCTTCATCACCATGCTAGCCTCTGGTATGATGCGTGAGTAGTTCACCCTTGGACTATGGGTCCATACAGTAGCTAGATGGTTGTTCCTTCTCCTTTGTGCTATCATGTTTGTATATTGTGAGCTCCGTTCATGATCAAGATCATCTATTTGTAATCATACATGTTGTGTTTGCGGGGATTAGATGGATATTGAGATACTATGTCAGATTGATTATTGATTCTATCATGTCTTATTGATTATTTATTCTATCATGTCTGTGTTGTTTGAGATCTTGCATGCTCTCCGTTTCTAGTAGCTATCTTGGCCAAGTAGATGCTAGTGACTCCAAGAGGGAGTATTTATGCTCGATAGTGGGTTCATGCCTGTATTGAATCTGGAGAAGTGACAGAAATCTCTAAGGTTATAGATGTTCTGTTGCTACTAGGGATAAAACAACAATATTTTGTTCATGGAACAATTGTATTGTTTACTTTACACACGTTGCTTAATGCAATTATCCGTTGCTTGCAACTTAATACTGGAAGGGGTTCGGATGATAACCTGAAGGTGGATTATTAGTCATAGACGCAGTTGGATGGCGGTCTATGTATCTTGTTGTAATGCCCAATCAAATCTCATAGGAATCATGAATGTCTAGTATTTGCATTGTTATGCCTTGCTCAGTTCCTGTCAATTTCCTCACTGTAATTTGTTCACCCAGCATGTTATGTTATTTATCTTAAGGAGAACACCTCTAGTGAATTGTGGACCGCGGTCTAATCTTTACCATTGTTACATCATCTACTATTACGGTTTACTTTCTGCAAGCAATCATTACCTTCCACACTATACGTTTAATCCTTTGTTTTCAACAAACCGGTGAGATTGACAACCTCACTATAAGTTTGGGCAAAGTCTTGAGTTTGTGTTGTGTAGGATTCCAAGTTGCTAGAAACACCTTGGAGTTGTTTTCTTGATCCTACTGGTTCGATAAACTTGGTTTCATAACTAATGGAAAATTTGCCGCTGTGCTCATCATACCTTCCTCTTGGGGTCTCCCAACAAAGCTCTACAACTGAGCCGCGTCAAGATATTTTCTGGCGCCGTTGTTGGGGAGTTTAAGAACAGCTTCACAAGGGGAGTCCTTCACAACCATTCTCTTTACATTGTTTTTGTTTTGCTTAGTTCCTTTTGCTTTGTTTTGCTTGCTTCTTTTTATAAAAAAATCCAAAAAAATAGTTCGTTTGGTTTGTTTTTCTTATAAAAAACACAAAATAATTAGTTCCTACTTTAGTTGCTACCATGTCTAGTGTTGTTCCAATCACTGTGTCACCTATGGAAATGATCTTTACTTTCAAACAAGGAAGTGAAGAGAGTTTCAAAGAAGTCTGGTCTAGAATTTCTGATTAACATGGAAAAACTGAGCCTAAAATGACTCTAGGCTTGGTTCTTAGCAGTTTCTACCATGGTCTTGCTCTTTGTTATATATATGCTTTGGATGCTATAGCACGAAGATATTTTTTCCAATGTAATGAGGATGAAGCTTTGGATGCCATAAAGAAGTTGATTACAATTTATAATTTCCCTAGCAAGTTTGATTCTTCCTTTATAAACATCTATGCTAGGTTGAACACTCTTGAGACCAGTATAGCTAGTTTGAAAGATTGCTATAACATGCTTAGAGAGCACCATGATTATGTTCCAATAAATTCTGAACCCTCAAAATGGTTTCCTACAATAGAATTTGTTATAAACAATGAAACTTTTGATGCTCGTTGTGATATCATGTCTGAATTTTGTCTTATGCCTAAAAATATCTACGAGTCTTTGAATCTTTGGGGTGTTTATGAAGGAGGAGAAGAAATATCTCTTACCAATAATGCAACTATATTACCCATTGGAATAGCTGAAGGAATGTTTACAAAGATCTTAGGAAAAGTGGTGTCTACTGATTATCTTGTTATTGAATGTGTAGGAAAAGGAAAAATTACACTTGGAAGATCCCTACTATAACTCCTTGGAGCAATAATAGATGTGGGAAAATGCATTATGCATTTTTCTTATCCAACAAGCAATCATACATTCCCTAATGATAAGAGTAAAGGTAATAAAGTTAGGGGCAATAAATATGTCAATGCTTCTTCATTTGAAAATACTTGGTTCTTGCTTCTTGTTCTTAACTTAAAGGCATTAAAGAAAAGTACTTCTTGGGAGATAACCCAATAGTTTTCTTGAGTCTTGGAAGTTATTACCTCTGTAATAACCTCTCGTTATCCTTTTTGTTTGATTTTGTGCCAAGAATAACCTCTAATGAGAGAGAAGTAAGATTTGGGGAAGTTGATGTCCCGAAATAGTTTTTTGTGCTTCACTGTAAACATTCATGAAAAATATCTGTATATAGGATTGATCTGTAATTTTCTGAGTAAATCCCCCAGGTCGTTTTATAACTTTCGTTAGTTTAACATTTTTCGATTTGAGCAACTGAAGGTCTTCGAAAAAATCGGTGTTTACCTACTGGTCTGTTTTGACAAATTTCTGCCATTATTTGCATTTGCCTCTTTATCGATTTATTTTTGGGTTCTCTTTGGTAAATTGAGCTTTTTGAAGGAATTTCTACAGTAGCTTGTGTTTTTAATGAAAGTTTTTCTGTTTTTAAACTAAACCCAAAGGTTTATTCTTTTGAATGCACTAATGTTGCTAATGAAGATTGTGTGAAGTTTTGTATGAAGGAAATTTTCAAGTGTAGGGGAAGAATGATGTAATGAGATGAAGAATGGAAAAAATCTCAAGCATGGGGATGCCACCCCATGTCACCCCAAGAACTATTCAAGATATACAAGCATCAAAGCTTGGGGATGCCCAAGGCATCCCCTTCTTCATCAATAAAAATCTCAGGTCTCTTTCTAGATACTTCGTTTTTATTGTTTCATGCACTGTTGTGTTGTTCTTGGAGCGTCTTAGTTTTCATTTTTGTTTTTTGTTTGATTAGTTTGCTTAAGTAAGGTAGTTGGACCCCCGCTTTTTCTGTGATGTTTCAAATAAGTTGATTGGTGTTGGAAAGGAGTATGAAGTTTCATGCTTATAGTGGTACAAAAGGGAGCTTGTTTTGACTGTGGCTTAGAATTTATCATGTCAGGCTAGATGTTGATTTGACCTTATTTTTAGTGATTATTGTTGTATCATGACTTGTTCCAAACAATTGAGATTGCTTAATGTTTTGTTTTAGCATACAAAAGCATAGTATTATGGTATTCTCCTTGGATGCTTTGTTTGGGTTGACTTGGCACATGCTTACACCATGTTAAGACTATGAACTAGTCACCTTAGCCTCAATGATCATTTAGTTTTTGACTTGTGGTACCACTTTATGCTTTGATTGATAATGTTTTGTCGCTCTGCATGATTATGGCCATTATTGCTCTCTTAGTTGGTCGCTCCCAGTCTTTTGCTAGCCTCCACTTGTATTGAGTAAGCTCTACTCATGCATCCAACTCCCAAGAAACCAAGTTATTCCAAAGAGTCCACTATAAATTCCTATGCATGGTGTGTTACACCATTCCAAGTATATTCTTGTTTTATCTATCTTCCAAATTAAACTTGTTATGTGAAAATTAGTGATTAAAGCTCTCACAAACTTGATGGCACACTTTATTTTTTCTTGCCCCTAATAAACTTGAACCATCGTGTCATCTATGTTGTAAATGCTTGCACTTATAAGTTGGGAATTAGCAGAACCGTGCTGTCACGAGGAACGCTTTCAATACCTGTAAATATCTATCCAGTTGATATCATGCTCTTTTGTTTATGGATGTCGGCAACGTGAAATAAAAGGGGAGCTTGTGAGTTCATGGAGTAATGTATGTGTGTTAGAGAAACGCGTGGGCCGCTAGCCTAAGACATGCCTAATCATGGTGGAAACTTGCAGCATCACCATAGTGAGCAATCTATGAAGCATTCTTCTTATAAAAAAAGAGAGATAGAAAAAGAGAAGAGAAAAAGGAAAAAAAAGAGAAAAGAAGAGAAAAAAGCACCATTTTCCATGGTAAATAAGAAGATTGTTGAGATGCTCATTGTCTGTTGCCTTGTCATTTTGATATGGGATAGCTCATGTGTCATGGGGCAAGGGGTACCCCGTTGGCGGTTCTCTATGATACACATATACTTACAATGACAAGAACTTACCGGTAACTAAAGTTGAGTAGCATGAGGAACGACCCTCGTACTCTAGGGACATGAGATTGCCAACTTATACTTTGTCAAGCATATACTCCATACTTTGTTCACTTTAACCTTATTCATTTCAAGATGCTTATGATAGGGGCAATGAGATCTTAAAGCTAACAAGTACCATAATTTTTGGAAGCTCTTTATGAAACTTAAAATCCCTGCTTCCCTTTATGAAGGGCATTTCTTCCTACTTTTATATTGAGTCCCCACCTTCTATCTTTATGCGCCAACTAGGAGATCTTGGTTGTCATTCTTAGTTCTATGTGCATTGTCCCAAAACTTATTGATTGATTCATAATGTTGATATTGCTTGTTCTTGAACTATTTGTATCTAGTCACCCTTATGAACTTTGAAGGTGTCCGATACATTTATGTTTTGCTACTCCATGAGGGACAAGATGAATACCACTATGCTATGTTTTCTATATGTGAAACAAACAAACGTCTTTCAATGCATTGTTATTCATGATCTTTGTTTGTATGCTTTCATGTTGCAGCATAGTTACTTTGTCTTCTTGTTAGAACTTCATCTTTCATGCTCATTTTTAGAGTACTTTGATCCCAGCTTTCAATGCTTGCAAATGGTTTGATCAAGATTGTGATGGTGCATGTCACCTCAAAAATTATTCTTTTTATCACCTACCTACTCGAGGACGAGCAGGAGTTAAGCTTGGGGATGCTTGATACGCCGTAAACGTATCTATAATTTTTGATGTTACATGCTTGTTTAGTATCAACTTTGTTTTGCTTTATCTATACTTTGAGGTATTTTTATACATTTTCCGAGACTAACCTATTAACAATATGCTGCAGTGTCAGTTGCCTGTTTTCTGTTGTTTTTGGTTTCAGAAAAGCTAGTAAGGAACTATTCTCGGAATTGGACAGGACAAAAGACAAAGTCAATATTTCACCAAGGAGAACACGTAGTCCAGAGGAGAGACGGAGGGGCGCCACAGGGCTGCCACACCCTTGGGCCACGCGGGCCCACCCTAGGGCGCGCCGCCCTATGGTGTGGGCGCACTGTCCGTCCTCCTGCCTCACCTCTTCGCCTATTAAAGCCCCCTATTCCCAAAACCCTAAGTACCCGATCAGATCTCTAGAAAACAGTCTGTAGTCGTCGCCACCATTGTCCCTAGATCGGGGGATCTGAAGCTCTTCCTAGCACCCTGCCGGAGGGGAGAGATCATCACGGAGGCCTTCTTGATCACCATGCCAGCCTCCGGGGATCTAAAGCATCCAGCACAACATGCTATCTCATCAACAACTCACCTTCTATTCCACTTAAACAGAAAACTCCCATTTCAGGTACGCCTGCTGATTATTCATAGCTGAGATTTTTTGGTTACACTGCATATGCTCATGTTGATAATGGAAAGTTAGAGCCTAGAGATGTTAAGTGCATATTCCTTGGTTATTGTTCTAGAGTTAAAGCATACAAATTATAGAATCCAGAAACTAAAAAGGTTTTTCTAAGTATAAATATTGTTTTAAATGAATCTGTTATGTATCATGACAGCTTGCCATCAGATCCCTCTCCTGTTGCTGTTGGAGAGGAGAGAGTTAGTGTGCAGGTGGAGCACCCGCAGAAAACTGTTGATAATGATGTTTTCGTTGAAGATACACATGAGGAAAACATTGATGATATTGTTGTTCAACACTCACATATTGTTTTGCAGCAGCCACATGAGTCCATTGTTGCTGATAGATGATGACTGCAAGTGCACAACTCGTTTGTAGCTAGTTTCGAAGTTAAGATGTCAATCCCACAGGGAGCCAAAAGGTAAGTGTTTATGGGTGAAGTCTCTGTCACACATGAAGTTGGCATAGGTCTTCAAGTGAATTGACTGTAAGCGTTGAAATTAGTATAGAGTTTGGATTAAAGGAATGTATTTAAATAAAACTAAAATGTAAACTTTAGAAATAAAAAGCATAAAAGTAAAGAACGATTTGTTTGTTGTTTTCTGCAGATGACAAAGTAAGCGCGAGGAGATTTAGTTCATGATGATAGTGAATGTGCCAGGTGGATGAGTAATAAGTGTAACAATTATAATCTTATAAATATGTGTGTAGGCGGGCAACCCATAATTAGCCGGAACTCCTCTTGGTAGATTTCATCCCAACTTCAATAATCCTACTAGCCTATTACCACAACCATGGTCAGTCATTAGACGATTAAGATCCTTCAGGTTGCTTAGAAAGTAAGCTCCTTGGATCACACTAATGCAATAAGCTCGGTGGATCCTGGTGATCCTCGAGTCAAACTAGTTTCCCGTTGATATCCCCGTGTCACTCGGGGGTCACCGGTCTGCTAGCGAACAAGATTCTATCTATGTAGAACAAAGCATCATGTTTTCTGGGCCCTTAATTGGACAACAGGCATTAAGCATCCCACAGATAGTCAATCACACATAATATAGTAATTAAAATCAACCACAAACTTAATGGAAATTGTATAGACACATCACATCTCACCAATCCCTTACATCTCCCACGCACAAGGGAACTTACTCACACATGAGATAAGAAAGCATCATTGATATAATTAAATAAAGGGAGTTCTTCTTGATATTACCGTGGAGATCCACAATAAGAATAGAAATAAATCCAACACAATTCAAGATGGGAAGAAAAATCTCAAACCCTAATATTGCAAGGTGGAGATCTCTCTCTCTCTCAAGTACAAGTATGGCCATGGAGGTGTGGTGGCTAGGAGATCAAAGATGGTGGAGTGAGATGAAGAACGTCTTCCCCTTCTTCTCCGGATCTCTTCTTTCTCCCTTCTGGAAGGGATGGTGATATGTCGTAAACGTATCTATAATTTTTGATGCCCCATGCGTGTTTATTATCAACTTTGCTTTACTTTGTCTACACTTTGAGGCATTTTTATACATTTTCTAGGACTAACCTATTAACAAGATGCCGCAGTGCCAGTTGTCTGTTTTCTGCTGTTTTTGGTATCACAAAAGCTAGTAACGAAATATTCTTGGAATTGGACGGGACCAAAGCCAAATTAAATATTTCACCGAGGAGAACATAGAGTCCAGAGGAGAGGCGAAGGGGTGCCACAGGGCCGCCACACCCTAGGGCCATGCGGGCCCACCCTAGGGCGTGCCGCCCTCTGGTGTGGGCGCCCTGGCTGCCCTCCTGCCTTGCCTCTTCGCCTATAAAAGCCCCTGATGATAAAACCCTAAGTACCCGATCATATCTCCACGAAACAGTCCGTCGCCGCCGCCACCATCGTCCCTAGATCGGGGGGATCTGAAGCTCTTCCCGGCACCCTGTCGGAGGGGAGAGATCATCCCGGAGGCCTTCTTCATCACCATGCCAGCCTCCGGTATGATGCGTGAGTAGTTCACCCTTGGACTATGGGTCCATACAGTAGCTAGATGGTTGTTCCTCCTCCTTTGTGCTATCATGTTTAGATATTGTGAGCTCCGTTCATGATCAAGATCATCTATTTGTAATCATACATGTTGTGTTTGCGGGGATTAGATGGATATTGAGATACTATGTCAGATTGATTATTGATTCTATCATGTCTTATTGATTATTTATTCTATCATGTCTGTGTTGTTTGAGATCTTGCATGCTCTCTGTTTCTAGTAGCTATCTTGGCCAAGTAGATGCTAGTGACTCCAAGAGGGAGTATTTATGCTCGATAGTGGGTTCATGCCTCTATTGAATCTGGGGAAGTGACAGAAATCTCTATGGTTATAGATGTGATGTTGCTACTAGGGAGAAAACAACAATCTTTTGTTCATGGAACAATTGTATTGTTTACTTTACACACATTGCTTAATGCAATTATCCGTTGCTTGCAACTTAATACTGGAAGGGGTTCGGATGATAACCTGAAGGTGGATTATTAGTCATACACGCAGTTGTATGGCGGTCTATGTATCTTGTTGTAATGCCCAATCAAATCTCATAGGAATCATGAATGTCTAGTATTTGCATTGTTATGCCTTGCTCAGCTCCTGTCAATTGCCCCACTGTAATTTGTTCACCCAGCATGTTATATTATTTATCTTAAGGAGAACACCTCTAGTGAACTGTGAACCCCGGTCCAATCTTTACCATTGTTACATCATCTACTATTACTGTTTACTTTCTGCAAGCAATCATTACCTTCCATACTATACGTTTAATCCTTTGTTTTCAACAAAACAGTGAGATTGATAACCTCACTATAAGTTTGGGCAAAGTCTTGAGTTTGTGTTGTGCAGGATTCCAAGCTGCTAGAAACACCTTGGAGTTGTTTCCTTGCTCCTACTGGTTCGATAACCTTGGTTTCATAACTGAGGGAAAATTTGCCGCTGTGCTCATCATACCTTCCTCTTGGGGTCTCCCAACGAAGCTCTACAACTGAGCTGCATCAGATAGCGGCTCGTGTGTTCTATTTTTGTCCCCAGACTCTTCAAGAAAGTTGTCCCTTTTAACAAGACGAAGTTGATGGCAACTATACGGCAGTTACTATACGGCCGGAAAAATATTCCAGCCGTATAGTTGCTCGTTAAAGCTACTGTATGCTCCCCTTGATTGCTTCCAAAACAAGACTTGCTTGTTTTTGTCTGAATATTGTGTTCCTGTTGTTAAAACCCTCGGTTGATATTCAGAACCTGAAACACACAATAAAAACCCAAGTTTTCTTTGCTACCAAAGTATTAGCATTATGAAAGCTAGAAAACCATCAAATCCAAACGAAAACCATCAAAAATATGTTGAATCTCATAGTTATCAACTCCCTGAAGCTTGGATGTTGCTCGCCCTCGAGTGACAAGGAAATAAGAAAGGATAGCGGAGATTCGTGACTTAAATAAAAGAACTTACAAGCTCGAATTGGTGTCAAATTATTTTCTTCACAATTCCTGCAATCTTAAACATGATCATACAAGTATTCACAAGATTGCACTGAGTCCACTTCGTAACCACGTGTCAAATAACATAAACTGTGAACAAGAAAGTGTCAAAAGTTTAGCTAGGAAAGTGAAACAAATACTTTTGGTTTCCCTCTTAATGAGAGATGAAAACTTTTTGCTCTTGTTCCTTTAATCAATTAAGAGTACTCAAGTTGGCACCAACAACATTTAATTTAAGAACAACTCATCTACTCCCACGTCAAAATTTCAAGACTCTCAAAGCACCTTTTTCCTTTCCTTGTTTTTCAAAAACTTCAGCAACTTCATAGAGAAATCATGCCACTATTTTTAACATGTTAATTGGGACTGTGTTGCGCACTCGTGACCATGCCAATAGATAGCTATTGAGCAATAGTGGGTCAGAGGAGTATTATAACTTCACTTGGAACGTAAAACCACGAGGAGACAAAAATTTACCCGTCATAGCATTGCAGTTACAGACGTTTACATAACTCATTAGCTGAAATCAAGTGGTTTTCCACATTTAGATCGTTCATTGGCCAGCGGAGTTAATAGTTCCCCATGGACTACGCCAGTGTTGTAGTGACACGCGTAAAGCAATATACTACTATAATTATTAGAAAAAGCAGTGGCATAATCTCTACTACTACGAAGCATCCGTTTTATCAGACAATTTCATTCAAGGGCGCTATCGAGTCTATTTACATTAAGCTCAATGGGGTTGAGTAGGTTCTAAAATCAAATCCTTTGGGCTAAACATGGACTCAAATCATCTCTTGGATGCTTTTTCTTGTTGTAAAAATGTCAAAAATATTTCAACCAAGTTTATTGCTCATTTTTCCAAAGCTAAAATAGGACACTGGCAAAGGAATATAATTTATAGGATAACAAACCAGGTGGGGAGTGACTCAAGTGCAAGCGAATAAATAATTGTAGGATCAATTTAAAGTTGCAGAAGAGGTAATGAAAGGAATGTGATACATCCTCTTGCTTGATTCTTTCTCGTACTTGAGTCGAATCCCCTCTATATTTCCCTATTGCCAGGTCACCTGAAATTGAGCAACCTCCGAGAAAAACAAAGAAACAAATTTGCAATAAAAGTTACAACTAATTTTTTGTGTGTTTTTTTAAGAATGCAAACTGAAAGTAAACATGCTATTCTTGGAAAAGAAAATAAATCAAAAGAAGAAATAAAAATATGAATGCAAAATTTGGAGGTTTTCAAACCTCCCCCAAGCTTAGGTTGCTTCCATGCTCAGTTGTTGTCGTCGTTCGGCGGTGAGTACGGATGTTGCTGATAGTAGTCAGGGAAGTTGGTAATGAAGTGGCTAAAGTTGTGAGTTAAGGCACTCACATCTTCACTCACTCCATGCAGAGTCTAGTCGATCTCCCTAATGCGCTGGTTGAGATGCAGAAAATCTTGATAGGGGACATTGTTGAACCCCTGCTATTGTTGCTGCTGATTGGGCCATGGGTCCCAAGGTCCCTCTTGCTGCTGCTGTCCCTCCCAAGCAGGTTTGTATTCCTGCTCCTGCTCCTGCTCATCCCGCTGCTCTCCTTCTTCCTCTTCCTCGGAGTCAGGATAGAGTGGTGCCATGATCTCAGTCACTTGATCCTTGGTGATGATCCATTTGTTCCTCCCCTGAACCGCGAAGGATTGCGGGCAAGGCAATTGCACCTCATCATCCTACGCAACATCAAGATAACCAAATTGATAGACTCGGAGCCTCCTGTTAGCTCGGTAAACACCGAGGAAGCCACAAGCAGTTATATACTTGATATCCATACGTATGGAGCCATCAACAGGTTGCATAATAGGCATCTGAATTCCACGGGCTTGGCATAGGTGGGTTACCAATCCACCGATGTGAATATCACGTTTATTTTTGTTTCTCTGTGGCGGAGGTGCTGGAAGAATAGAGCTGCAGGAGTGGGACTCTGTGGTGAATCAGGGAAGAGTGCCTTGGTGATCATGGCCATGTCTGCATTGGCCATAGAGCCGGTGTCTCCTCTTCCTAACAAAGTGTTAGTAAGCAACATAGCGAAGTAGCGGATGGTTGGGTTCTGAAAGGTGGACATTTTCTTCTGGTAGAAGTCCCTGCCACCATTGACAGAAATAACCTCCCAAGCTTCTCCACTTGTGACGCTATACAAGTTTGTAACAGTTGATTCCCCTTCTTGAGGGAATCCAAATGCCTCACAAAATTGTCGAGAAGTGATTTTATATGGCCGATGGTTAATGGTGAAACTCACCGTGCATGCATTACCTTTCTCCTTGTAGTCGTCGTATAAGGAGGCAAGGAACTCATGGGTGAGCTCGACGTAGGTGTAGTGGCATGCATAGGCGAGGTTAGATAGCCCCCACTCGCACACCCACTCAAACGAACAAAATCCGCGAAGAATCAAGAGTTCTAGGGTGGTTTTGAGAGGTTTGGAGAGAGCGTTTGAGACAAATAATGAGGAGAGGAGGAACCCTAGCCTGCCCCGAGCTGATTAAGTGGTCGGGGCAAACTATACGGCGGGAGCTATACGGCCGGGTTAGGTAGCTTCTGCCGTATAGTTGCGGCGATAGCGAGGATTAGGGTTTCCCCACGCCAGATCACAACTATACGGTCGGACAAAAATGTCCCACCGTAAATTTGGTTGTCAAACCTTCTGTATCTGAGACCTCTATTTTGAAAATTTTGTCGATAACTATACAGTCGCAACTATACGGCTGGAATAAATATTCCCACCGTATAGTTGGTCGTTACAACTCCTCGAACATGCTTTTTCACCCAAATTTTCAGAGATGCACTTTTTAATCTGAACAATATGATTAAGCTAGTTTCTACATATAAAACTTAAACTTTATTTTCTACACTAAATCTATGCTTATTCAGTCGATATTTTTACTACTTTTTGACAGCTGCTTATTTACGGGCGCGCTTCCGCAAGAATGTTTGTGAAAAAGTTGTAGGAATGCGATTGATGCGGCTCAGTTGACTGTAGAGCCTCATTGAGAAACCCCAAGAGCAAGGTGTAATGAACACAACAGCAAGTTTTCCCTTAGTTATGAAACCAAGGTTATCGAACCAGTAAGAGCAAGTAAACAACTCCAAGGTGTTGCTAACAACTTGGAACCTACACAACACAAACTCAATACTTTTCCCCAACTCACCGTGAGGTTGTCAATCTCACTGGTTTGCTGAAAACAAAGGATTAAACGTATAGTGTGGAAGATAGTGATTTCTTGTAGAAAGTAAACAGTAAAAGTAGATAATGTATCAATGATAAAGATTGGTCCGGGGTCCATAGTTCAATAGAGATGTTCTCCTTAAGATAGATAGCATGTTGGGTGAATAAATTACAGCGGGGCAATTGACAGATTGAGAAAGCATAACAATGCACATACTAGACATATTGACTCCTACGAGATTTGATTGGGAATTACAACAAAATACATAGACCGTAATCCAACTGCATCTACGACCAATAATCCACCTTCAGGTTATCATCCGAACCCCTTCCAGTATTAAATTGCAAGCAACAGATAATTGCATTAAGCAATGTGTGTAAAGTAAACAATACGATTGTTCCATGAACAAAGGATTGTTGTTTTCTCCCTAGTAGCCACAACACATCTACAACCTTAGAGATTTCTGTCACTTCCCCAGATTACTAGAGGCATGAACCTACTATCGAGCATACATACTCCCTCTTGGAGTTGCAAGCATCTACTTGGCCAAGATAGCTACTAACAACAGAGATCATGCAAGATCACAAATAACATAGACATGATAGAATCAATAATCAATCTGAAAATAGTATCTCAATATCCATCGGATCCCCACAAACACAACATGTACGATTACAAATAGATGATCTTGATGATGAACAAAGCTCACAAGATCTAAACATTGTAGCACAAAGGAGGAGAAACAACCATCTAGCTACTGTATGGACCCATAGTCCAAGGGTTAAATACTCACGCATCACTTCGGATGCTGGTATGGTGATGAAAGAAGGCCTCCGGGATAATCTCTCCCCTCCGGCAGGGTGCCGGGAAGAGCTTCAGATCCCCCCGATCTAGGGAAGATGGTGGCGGCAGCTACGGACTGTTTCGTGGAGCTTTGATCAGGTACTTAGGGTTTCTGCATTGGGGTGACTTTATAGGCAAAGGGGCAGGGTCGGTGGGTGCCCGAGGGGTTCACACTAGGTGGCGGCGCGCCCCCTGGGCCATGCGGCCCTAGGGTGTGGCCACCTCGTGCCCCCCCTTTGGTTGCCCTTCTGACTCCGTCTTCGCTCTGGTAAAATATTGACTTTGTCTTTTGTCCCATCCAATTCTGAGAATATTTCCTTACTTGCTTTCTGAAACCAAAAACAACAGAAAACAGGCAATTGGCACTGCGGCATCTTGTCAATAGGTTAGTCCCAGAAAATATATAAAAATACCTCAAAGTGTAGACAAAACATAACAAAGTTGATACTAAACAAGCATGGAGCATCAAAAATTATGTAGAGGTCCCAACCTGATAAGGTAGAGATCCCTGTGTTTACAGTGCTAGTCCTTGGATCGAATAGCTAGCACCCACATTTTAAGATGTAATATCAAGAAACAAAGGTCATATTACAACTTATAACCAGGAATAAAATAGTTCATTACAACTTACATAGCTCATATGGCTATCTTATTACAAACCAGCAGATATAACTATATAGCATGGAGTCCTTCATCTTCATGTGCCACAAGCAATCATGTTGGTTGTAGACTTGTAATCCCAACTCAACAACTTCACTAACATCAAACAAACCTGCAACATAATAAGTTACAGCCACAAGGGTCAATACATTTGAATCGTATTAGCAAGTGATATCATATTGATATGGAGAATCTAGCATCTACATGAATATTTGGCTAAGTGGAGTTTTTGTCTGGCCTTGCATAAAATAAGTTTTCCCTATCCTTTGAAAATGGTTTTTTCTCTTGTTTAAAACATTTCATCACACAATGGCACCCTGGATACATACCAGGTGCTACCCTTATTCACCCAACAAGTTTTAACTTGGAGAAATTGGGATGAGGAGAACCTTGATCATTTCAATGTCTTTGATGCTCAAAATGTCCATTACCGGGGACACGGCTAAGTACTTAGGTTTTACCCTCTCAAGAGGTGGTGCACTTTTCCCACAAGACTCGACATGCATCGGGACGAGACTTTTCAGAAACAATCCCTTAGACCACCATGGACGCGTTCCACCTATCATCACTACCACCAACTATCCATCTGGCTGAGTTCTTGCAACCTATGTAGTCAAGGCAGAGCACATATGCCATGTGGTTGCACTGGAAGCTTCTCAACACAAAACATCTCAAATCTCTTTGTTCCTGGGTGCTCTATCCACAAGTGTGATACACAAGGTAAACCATAGACATGGGCCTTGTGTAACCACTCAACACAAACCATTCTCACCATTCCACCCAGGTGATTCATTCACTTAGTTGTTTTATTAATCAAAAACATAGTCATAGACTTTGCATAATATCATAGTATGAATATTCCACCCTTGAATTCTAATAGCTAGGCTAATCATACTAGCATAACATGTCTCTTAACTTAGGAATATACCTACCAAGATATATTCTATAGGATCTACTAGAGCATAGCAATATATAGAATAGTCCTATCATGCATATTACAAAAATATCACTAATGCAATATTGAAAAGATAAGACTTTTTATGACCAAAATATCACTTGCCTTTTTAGTAGAGAATCTATGTACTCTCCTTGATCTTGCAGTTGTCACACTCCTCAAAGTTCACTACAATTCAATTAAGCAAAGAACACATTCAAAAACTATCACTCAAACAATTAACAAAACAAAACAATAAAACAAGGAAATGCATGTAAGCATGAAAAAGGTTGTTTTATTGAAAAAGTGGTTTCTAACAAGGCTCTAAACATTTCAAAACACCTATTGGTATTTTATAAAAGTGGAAATTCATTTAAAATCAAGTTAGTGAAAATAGGCCTTTCAAATCATTTTTGTTTTACTAGAAATTCTTTTATTCAAAGTAATAATTCCCTAGTGTCACAAAATATTTTTTAAATTCTAATGTTAGTGTTTATGGTCAGAGGATTCAAAACAAATCCATTTGCAAAAGGTTTCACTCAAAAATCATTTTTAGAATAATTTTTATATCCAAAATAGTCCTATTAATGTTTCTGCATAAACAACTAATTTTTATGAAGCCAATTACCAAACCAGGGCTGTATTTGCAAAGTACACATTTTGTAATTTTTGGACATAAAATTTGTAATTTTTGGACATACAGGTCAAAAGTTATGGATTTTACAAATTCAAACAACTAATAGAATCAAATTTTGGTTTTTAAATCAAACTCCTGGCCACGTGTCCTATTTTAACTGGTCGATACCGCTTCGAGTGGATCGAGCAACACAGGCCGCAGGATCTAAATGAAATTGCACGGCGTATATCAAGTTGTACCTCTTTGCTAAGTGATTCTATCACAGCCTCTAGATCTACATCTAACGGTTCACAACACACTGACCACAGATGGGCGGCGCTGGCGACAGTGCGCGGCGGCGGCGCGTCGGGTGGTAGCATTCTGGCGAAACTAGGAGGCAAGGAAGGGGGTGTAGATTCTCACCAGGTTCGCAGGGACATGATGATGCTCAACATGGTCGTGGCTGGCGAAGGGGCGCACGGGGTCGTCGCTGATTCCTCGTCGGAGCTGCGCTTGTCGTCGGGCATGCACGGGCGTCGTCGGAGGCAAGCCTACAGATCATGCGCGAGTCAATGGCGAGCATCAGGGGACGCGCAAGACGATGGAGATCAAGTTAGCAAGATCCAGAGGACAAGGCGCGCACGGGGCTTACTAGAAAAACTCGCCGAAGATGTTCCTAGCGTCGGACACGCACGGGCGTCGTCGGAGGCGGTGCTATGGAGCACGCTAAGGCAAAATAAAAGGTGCGTTAGATGCGAGAGAGGAAGGCGAGTGTGAGATCATCAACGAGAGGAAGAAGGGCGGCCATACTTCGCCAGAATCGTCGTCAGAGTCTGTCGGAGCAGCGGTGGTTCGAGCCAAAATTAGAGCAGCCTGGGGGCTCTGGTGGCGTGGGGATTGAGGGGAAACAGAGAGGAGAGGGTGGAGGTTAAGAAGGCTAGGTCGGGGGAGGAAATCACTCAGGGAATCAACGCTAATTAACGCGAATTGAATCAGTGCAGAAACGGCAGAGGATGAACGGGTTTGGTGCGCGGGGTTGAAGACGATGCCAACGTGGACGTGGGTCCCTGCGGTCAGTGGGGGTGCGGGTGCAGGTGAGAAAGATCTACAGGGGGGTAGAGGGGTGAGCCGGGTGGGCTGGTTACTGGGCCTGCTGGGCTAGGGTGCTGGGTAGGTTAGTTGGGTTGGGTTCTTTTCTATTTTTTTCTTCTTATTTCTTTTTCCTATTCCATTTCTATTTTCTGTTTTCATTTGATTCAAATGATTTAAACATCAGTTTGAATTCAAATCTTTCCAAAACCTTTTCATTAGGTTTACACTATTTATTAGTGTATTATTTAGTCCAACTTGGAGTAATCCAAATATTTTGTTATGATTTAATATTTATTTAAGTTTAAGCATTTTGTCTTTTATTTAAATAAAATTTAATATGGTTCAAACCCATATAATTTTATTCAAATAATCTTTTATTCTTTTATTTTATTTCATTTATTTTTATTCCATTTGCTTATGGATTTGGCCAAGATTTATAGTCTTTTAAATATTTCTTATTTATTTATTTCTTTCTTTGTCTTATAAAATCCATATCTTTTATTTATAGCTCCAAAATTGGTGATTCCACTTTGTATAATTTTATTTAATATTTAATTCTATTTTTAAATCCTTTTAGGTTTACTTTGTCCACAAATTGGTATTGATTTTAGTTAGGAGCTTTATTAGCCTTGGAAATTACTTTATTTTATCTTATTTAAGTCATAATTTTTTATCCATGGTTCCAAATTGAGTGAAACCAATTCCCATGGTTTTATAATATTTTTGTTAACCATTTTTGATCATTTAGAAATGTTTGTTGCTAAATTTTTATATGGAGCAAAGCCATAGTCTTAGAGTGATCTTGGAGATGATTTCTTTCATTAGGGTTTAGAGTTTTGGTTCAACTTTTCCAAGTGATTTAAATTCAAGATACATCCCAAGTGCATTTGATTTTTTTTATATCAGTTTGTTGTTTTCTTATTTAAATTTTGGTCAAGTAGGGGTTTGATGTTTCCATTTAGAAGCAAAAGTTTCTTTTCACCCTAAATTTCAACAATTGTTTCTTTTGTTTGTTTATTTTTCACATTTCAAAATTTGGAAAATTTTGGGATGTGACAAATTATAGATACGTTTAGGACGTATCAAGCATCCCCAAGCTTAACTCCTGCTCGTCCTCGAGTAGGTAAGTGATAAAAAGAATAATTTTTGAGGTGGCATGCACCATCACAATCTTGATCAAACCATTTGTAAAGAATTGATACCTTGGATCAAAGTACTCTAAACATGAGCATGAAAGATGTAATTCTAACAATAAGACATAGAAACTATGTTGTAACATGAAAAGGTACAAACAAAGATCATGAATAACAATGCATTGAAAGACGTTTGTTTGTTTGACATATAGAAAACATAGCAAGAGTGGTATTCAGCTTGTCCTTCACGGAGTAGCAAAACATAAATGCATAGGACACCTTCAAAGTTCATAAGGGTGACTAGATACAAATAGTTCAAGAACAGGCAATATCAACATTATGAATCAATCAATAAGTTTTGGGATAATGCACATAAAACTAAGAATGACAACTATGCTCTCTTATTTGGTGCATAAATATAGAAGATGGAGACTCGACATAAAAGAAAGAAGAAAGGCCCTTCACAGGGAAGAAGGGATTTCAAGTTTCATAAAGAGCTTCCAAAATTATGGTACTTATTAGCTTTCAGCTCATTGCCCTTATCATAAGCATCTTGAAGTGATTAAGGTTGAAGTGAAACAAATATGGAGTATATGCTTGACAAATCATAAGTTGGCAATCTCATGTCCCTTGAGTACGATGGCCATTCCTCATGCTACTCAACTTTAGTCATAAGCAAGTTCTTGTCATTGTAAGTATATGTGTATCATAGAGAACCTCCAACGGGGCACCCCTTGCCACATGACACAGGAGCTATACCATATCAAAATGACAAGGCAACAGACAGTGAGCATCTCAGCGATCCTTTTATTTACCATGAGCATGGTGCATATTTTTTTCTCTTCTCTTTTTTTCTATATATTTTTTCCCGGGGATGCTTCATAGATTGCTCACTATGGTGATGCTGCAAGTTTCCACCATGATTAGGCATGGATTAGGCTAGACGCCCAGACGTTTCTCTAACACATATACAATACTTCATGGACTTACAAGCTCCCCTTTTATTTCACACCGCTGACATCCATAAACAAAAGATCATGATATCAACTGGGTAATGTGTACATGTGTTGAAAGCGTTCCCCATGACAGCATGGTTCTGCTAATTCCCAACTTATAAGTGCAAGCATATACAACATAGATGACACAATGGTTCAAGTTTATTAGGTGCGAGAAATAAAGTGTGCCATCAAGTTTGTGAGAGCTTTAATAAATAATTTTCACATAACAAGTTTAATTTGGAAGATAGATAAAACATGAATATACTTGGAATGGTGTAACACACCATGCATAGGAATTTATAGTGGACTCTTTGGAATAACTTGGTTTCTTGGGAATTGGATGCATGAGTCGAGCTTACTCAGAACAAGTGGAGGCTAGCAAAAGACTGGGAGCGACCAACTAAGAGAGCAATAATTGCCATAAGCATTCAGAGCGACAAAACATTATCAATCAAAGCATAAAGTGGTACCACAAGTCGAAAACTAAATGATCATAGAGGCTAAGGTGACTGGTTCATAGTCATAACATGGTGTAAGCATGTGCCAAGTCACCCAAACAAAGCATCAAATGAGAATACCACAATATTATGCCTTTGTATGCTAAAACAATGCATGATTCTTTCAAGGCACATTAAGCAATCTCAATTGTTTGGAACAAGTCATGCTACAGCAATAATCACTAAGCATAAGGTCAAAGCAACATCTAGCATGACATGATAAAGTCTAGGCCATAGTTTAAAACAATTCTCCTCTTGTACCACTTAAGCATGAAACTTTCTACTCCTTTCCAACACCAATCAACTTATTTGAAACAACACATGAAAGCGGGGTGGTGCTTGACATGTAGAACTTTGTTGGAAACCCCAAGAGCAAGGTGTGATGAGCACAGCAGCAAGTCTTCCCTTAGTAGAGACCGAGGTTATCGAACCAGAAGGAGGAATGAAACATCCACGAACAAGAAATTGTTGTTTTCTCCCTAGTAGCAACATCACATATACAACCGAAGATATTTATGTCACTTCCCTTGGAAACAAGAGGCATGAACCCACTATCGAGCATAAATACCCCCTCTTGGAGTCACTAGCAACTACTCGGCCAAGATAGCTACTAACAACGGAGAGCATGCAAGATCACAAACAACACATACATGATAGTATCATAAAGACAAAACCATTAATCAATCTGACATAGTAATCTCAATATCCATCGGATCCTCACAAACACAACATGCATGCTTACAAATAGATTATATCTTGATCATGAACGGAGCTCACAAGATCTATACATGAAAGCACAAGGAGGAGATACAACCAGCTAGCTACTACATGGACCCATAGTCCAAGGTGGAACTACTCACGCTTCATATCGGAGGCTGGCATGATGAAGAAGAAAGCCTCCGGGATGATCTCCCCTCAGGCAGGGTGCCGGGAAGAGCTTCAGATCCCCCCGATCTAGGGACGACGGCGACGGTGGCTATAGAAGGTTTCGTGGAGTTTTGATCGGGTACTTAGGTTTTCTGCATCGGGGGCTTCTTATAGGCGAAGAGGCGAGGCCAGGAGGCGACCAGGGGGGCCACACCCTGCCCAGGCACGGGCCCACCCCTGGTCGTGCCTAGGGGGTTTGGCCGCCCTGGCTCGCGTCTCCGTCTTGTCTTCTGGATTCGTGTCCCTCACGGTAAAATATTGACTTTGGCTTTTGTCCCGTCCAATTCTGAGAATATTGATTTTCTGCCTTTCTGGACCAAAAATAGAAGAAAACAGGCAACTGGCTCTGTGGAAACTTGTTAATAGGTTAGTTCCAGAAAAGATATAAAAACACTTCAAAGTGTAGACAAAGCAAAGCAAAGTAGATACTAAACAAGCATGGAGCATCAAAAATTATAGATACGTTTCCGACGTATCACGGGGGTCCAACTAATTTATTCAAGTAAACTAAACAAAAGAAAACCAAAAATGAAAACTAAGACGCTCCAAGAGCAACACAATAGTGCATGAAATAATAAAAATTAAGTGTCTAGAAAGAGACCTGAGATTTTTATTGATGAAGAAGGGGATGCCTTGGGCATCCCCAAGCTTTGACGCTTGTACCTTTTGAATATTTCTTGGGGTGACACGGGGTGGCATCCCCAAGCTTGAGCGTTTTTCTATTTTTCATCTCATTATATCATTCTTCCCCTACACTTGAAAATTTCCTTCACATAAAACTTCGCACAATCTTCATTAGCGACATTAGTGCACTCAAGATAATAAGCCTTTGGGTTTAGTTTCAACACAAGTAAAACTTTCATTAGAACACAAGCTACTGTATCAATTCCTTTAGAAAGCTCAAGTGATCAAAGAGAACTCAAAAATAAATCGATTAAGAGGCAAATGCAAATAATGGCAGAAATCTGTCAAAACAGACCAGCAGGTAGAAACCGATTTTTTCGAAGACCTTCTATTGCTCAAATAGAAAAGTGTTCATCTAACGAAAGTTAGATAACAACCTGGGGCATAATCTCAGTACATTACAGCTCAATCCAACATACAGGTATTTTTCACGAATTTTTACAGTGAAGCACAAAAATCTATTTTGAGACAACAACTTCCCCAAATCTTACTTTTCTCTCATTAGAGGTTATTCTTGGCACAAAAACCACACAAAAAGGATAAGGAGAGGTTATTACAGAAGTAGTAACTTACAAGACTCAACAAAAGAAAAAACTAATGAAATTTGGGTTATCTCCCAATTAGTACTTTTGTTTAACGTCTTTAAGTTAGGCATAGGAAGCAAGAATCAAGTATTTTCAAATGAAGGAGCATTAACATCAAATTTTTCTTTAATAGGAGAAGAAAACAGTATCTTCTCTCTCTCTTCTTAGAGAAGTGTTATCTACCTTTCTTGAGTGGGAATTGATATTTAATGGTGCCTGATACGTCCAAAACATATCTACTTTCTCGAACACTTTGTTATTGTTTCTTCTCTAAACTTGTGTGATTTGGATACAACTAACACAGACTGACGTTGTTTTAGCAGAATTACCTTGGTGTCTTGTTTTTGTGAAGAAAATTAACTATTAGGAAAAATCCCGGAAAATATGCCAAAAATTATATTTCACAAGAAGATCCACGGAGACATAAGGGGAGACAGAGGGGAGACCTGGGGGGCCCAGATCCACCCCAGGCGCAGGCCCACTGGCCCCGCGCCTGGGGGAGGTCTGGCCACCCCAGGCATCTCCTTAGCCTCCCTCCGCGCCTATAAGTTGCCTTCTGACCTAAAAACTCAGGGGGGTTCGATAGTTTTTCCAAAAAGAGTTCCGCTCTGCCGCCGCCACGAGAAACCAAGATTAGGATCCAGAAACTCCGTTCTGGCACCCTGCCGGGACAGGGAATTTGGAGAGGATCGTCGCCATCGTCACCACCAATGCATCTCCATCAACCACCGATGTTTCCCTCATCCATGAGTGAGTAATCCCCCGTTGTACGCTTGGGGATGGTAGGGATTGGATGAGTTCTATCTTGTAATCGAATAAGATCTGTTAGGGGCATAGTGCCTAGTATCTCTATTAGTGCTATTTGACTTTGTTGCAACTTGTTGTGCTTAATGCTTGTCACTAGGGCCCGAGTGCCATGATCTCAGATCTGAACTTATTATTGAATCATTATGATAGTATTGTTTATGATCTTATCTGCAAGTTGTGTACACATATCATTGTCCGGATCCAAAGGCCCCAAAGTGACAATAATTGGGACAACCAGAGGGGTTGGTTGTGGTGTGAGGATCACATGTGTTCATGGAGTGTTAATGCTTTGCTCCGGTGCTCTATTAAAAGGAGCACCTTAATTGCCAGTAGTTCCCTAGAGGCCCTACTGCCACGGGCTGGCAGGACAAAAGATGTTGTGCAAGTTCTCATTGCGAGCATGTATGACTTTATTTGGAGCACATGCCTAGGATTGTTTAGTACTTGGATGCTTATTATTATTTATCTGCAATGCCCTAGTTCTTTGAAGTTACATGTTTAGACTCGTCCATGCAACACCCGTCCATCCATCCCTATGCCTACCGCACTCGAATCCTACTGTTACCATTACTGTTACTATTGCTACTGTCTCACTATTGATGTTGCTACTACAAACTGTTGCTACTGATAAACTTCTGTGAGCAAGAACTATTTCTAGGTGCAGCTGAACTGACAACTCAGTTGTTAAGGCTTGCAAGTATTCTTTGTCTCCCCTTGTGTCGAATCAATAAATTAGGCAATACTACCCGCGAAGACTGTTGCGATCCCCTACACTTGTGGGTCATCAAGACTATTTTTTGGCGCTGTTGCCGGGGAGCATAACTTTATTTGTAAGTTCACTTGGATCTATTATTGTTCACTGCTACCCCTTTCATCATGGGGAAGTCTCGTGATGGAAAGTTTCCTATTTTACCATCCACTACAAGAAGAGGTACAGTCCAAAACACCTCGGTTGCTCTTGATTCACCGTCTGTTATAAGTAAGCTTGTCACACCACCACCACATAATCATGCTACACACACTGCTACTACCGCTGAATCTGAAACTGCTTTTGATACTCATGATGTTACTTCTACTGTGCTTGATGCGAGTGGTTCATTAGGTCCTTTTCTAGATGCTACTATGGCTAGTCTAGGAAATACCGAAACTCCTAGTGAAGACACTGTTACACCTGTTAGCTCACCTGAGTCTAGTGAGAGTTTTGATATTAATGATGGTTACATTGATCTCACTGATGAATTTGTTGAAGAGTGCCGAAACACACATGATGCTAGTGCTATTAAGAGTCTCCTTGCTAGACGTACTATTATGCCCAAGAAGTCCTATGATCCTAAGTTTGCCACCTCTCCCATAGATATTAAGGATAAAGATTATGATTTCTCTCTTGATTTAACTTATTTAAATATTGTTGAGAAAGAACCGTTTTGTGGTAATGAAAATGAGAGTGTTATGGCTCATATGAATGAGCTTTCTACTATGAGTGCTTTGTTCTCTGATGATTTTCAAATGCCCAAGTACTTTGTTGCTAAGATCTTACCTTTTTCACTAAAAGGAGAAGCTAGGGCTTGGTTTTTTAGATTACCTCCTGGTTCCATTGATAGCCCTATTTGCTTGATTGCTTCTTTATTCCATAAATATTTTCCTCCCAGTGCTAGACATGCTACTTTGCAGAAACTTTTTGATTTTAAACAGGGAGAAGAAGAGAAATTGCCTGAGTCATGGAAAAGATCATGTTCCTTGATTCATGCATATCCTGGATGTCCATTACCTTAGAATGACCTTCTTGATATTTATAATAATGGACTAACTGATGATTCTAGGACCTACCTAGATAGCTTTGCTGGTTGTGTTTTCAAGAAAAGGACGCCTACAGATGCTGAAGAATTAATGAATAAGATAAGCAAGAATTATGATGATTGGACCTCAACTGAGCTGAATACACCTGAGTCTATTACTCCTGAACCAGTTACTCCTAGACCAGTTGTTCCTGAACCAGTTCCAACACCAACAACAAATAAGAGGGGAGATATTGCATTAAATGATGAAGTGATGAAGGAAGCTAAAAAGTGTCTAAAGGAGAAAGGTATTAGAGCTGAAGATGTGAAGAATCTACCTCCTATAGAAGAATTATGTAAGCCAATTCCCCACTCATCTACTATTGAGGTACACTCTCTCCAACACTTTGATGAAGGTGATATTCCTTATGGTAAGCCTCCTAATCAATGCTTAGAGGAACTTGACATTTTTATTGTTAAACAAGGTCACTTTATAAACAAGTTTAGAATCATTTATTGGAAAACTCTAGAGCTATCCATGAGTTTAAAGATATTGTCGCAAGAACTTCTAATGATATTAAAATGCTTTGTAAACACTTTCAAATGTTTCAAACCCAACTTGATCAACTTGCTAAGGTGCAAAAGGATATGCTAGTTAATGCTTAGGAAATAAACATGCTTATGGAATTAGAACTAGGAGTGGTGCAGCTACTCAAGATCCTTTATATCCTGAAGGACACCCTAAAAGAATAGAGCAGGATTCCCAACAAGGTGAGGATAGTGGTAGTCCTCGTAAGAGGAAGAAAAAGAAACATAAGAAAGTTGAGGAACCACTTGAACTTGCTGTAGATCCTAATAGTATATCTGTCTATGATGCTGAAACTGAGAGTGGTAATATTGATGAGTCTCCTGATAAGGAGGAAGGTGAGGAAGAACCTGAGAAACACACTAAGAACACTAGGTACACAAAGGAAGATTTTATTGCTAATAAACATGGTAAAGAGAGAACCTTGGGTGTAGAAACCTATGCCTTTTCCAGGTAAGAAACACAAGTCAAAGGAGGAATAACACTGCAACAAGTTTTGTGAGAGGATGAAACCTTTATTCTTGCAAATTTCTTTGACTGATGCTATTAAATTGCCTCCTTATTCAAAGTACATGAAGGATATTGTCTCTAATAAAAGGAAGATTCTTAATGAGGAGATTTCTACTTTGCTTGCTAATTATTCCTTCAATGGTAAGGTTACAAAGAAACTTGGTGATCCAGGTATACCAACTATTTCTTGCTCCATTAAAAATAATTATGTTAGAACTGCTTTATGTGATTTGGGAGCTGGAGTTAGTGTTATGCCTTTTTCTCTCTATAAGAGACTCCAGCTAGAAAAGTTTATACCAACTGATATATCTTTGCAAATGGCTGATAAGTCAACTACTATCCCTGTTGGTATATGTGAGGATGTTCCTGTTCAAGTTGCTCATAATTGCATGGTCTTAATTGATTTTGTTGTGCTTGAAATGCCTGAAGATGATAATATGTCTATTATTCTTGGGAGACCTTTTCTTAATACTGCAGGTGCTGTCATCAATTGCAATCAAGGAAAAGTAACATTCAATATTAAAGACAAAAAGCATACTATATATTTCCCCAAGAAGGTTGTTAAGAGCTATTGTCTGAATTCCATTGAAAATATTGAAGGCATTAAGGTTGGAGAAATATATTGTCCCATTCCACAAGAAAATTTTGAAACTATTATGATTGGGACCATTTCTATCAAGTATGAGGTAACATAATCACCTTGTGGAATGCAAAGTTTTGTTTCATATAAGATTGTTTTGGTAACAATACTTGATCAACCTTGTTAACAAAAGGATTTTAATGAACAAAATAATGTTTCCACTGTGGTTATACTTGCTTTCTTTTTCCTTTCTCCATCCTAGTATTTGCTTTAGCTTTAGTTTTTCTAGTTGTTTGCTTGTTTGAGTTTCTTAGAGCTCCTGTAGTTTGGCTTTTGGTTTGCTTTTTCTTCTTCTAAAAAAACTATTTCTGCGAGAAAATCAATTTTTGTAACCTGAAAATTGGCCAACAATAAAGTTCCCCGAAAAATTCAAAATAAATTTTTCCTCGAAAAAAGGGGTAGAGTGGAACCTGAGATGACCCAGGGGGACACCCCTAGGCCCCACACCCATGGTAGGCGTGACCTACCTAGTGGTGGCGCCTAGGGGCGGTCTGGCCCACCTGGGTCCCTCCAGACTGCCTCCTCAAAGCCACCTTCTTTCTCTCTCCCGAAAAACACCGGAATGCTCAAGCTCGAGTTCTTGCTCACAATTTTCGATCTCCTTGCTCAGCCCATCTCAAGTGCTGATTTTTGGAGGGTTTGCTCCTTGGTATGTGCCTCCTCCACTTGTCCAACTAGATTTGTGATTGGTAGATTGTATATTGAGTATTTTGCTACTGTGGGTGACAGGTTGTTTGATCTTGCATGCGTGTTCTATGCTTAGAAACTTTGTTTTGATGCATGTGTAGTCCTCTAGCAAGTTCCTATAGTAGTTGCTCATCATTTATCAACTTAGAAATCACTTGGTTTGATGGTTGTTTTAAAATTTCAGCAAAGGGAAGTCATGGACCACCACACCTTTGGTGACATTTTTGAGAGTGATGCACCTAGAAGGACAAGGCTCCCAAGGTCATCTACCAGTTCTAGACCCTCATACAATGAGGATCTCATCACTCCGCGGTTTGGTGACAAGGGAGATGAAGGGGATGCTCACCCCTCCACCTTTCCTTGTCGAACTTTCTTGCGAGCTGCTGGGATTCTTAATGATTTCATGGCTTTGATTGAGAGGGCTGGTCTAACAAGTTTCATGCAGGATGAGAGTGCACAATATGCTTCACTTACTAAAACATTTGTGGAGAGTTTCTCCTTCACCAATAGTCTGTTCAATCCTTCTGTGTCTTTCAGACTTTATGGCAGGGATCATTCTATGTCCTTGAAGAAATTTTGCAAGGCCCTGGGACATGGTACAAATGGGTCATCAAATAATATTACAACTCTTCCCGCTGATTTGTTGTAACTATACCAAGGAATAACCAATGATGATGACCGCATAGCTCAACGAGGGAAGATAAAGAACATTCAACTTCCAGCCATCAGGTACTTCACCTACTATCTTACCACCAGTGTTCTTGGTAGGGAGAACACTAGTAATATATCCAACTGTCAATTGGCCTTCTTAGATGCTGCCCTCTATGGTGAGGATAAGTATAATCTTGGTTCCCTCATTGCTCGTCGTTTAGCTGCTAGGCAACCCATTTATGGGGGGGGATTATTGCTACTCGTATCGCTGCTGCCTTGGGCATTGCTATTGATCCACATGATACAGTTTTGGCTCCTCTGAGGCTTGATCTTGCTGCCATGAAGGCGCACCACTTTGTCACCTCTAGCTCTACTCTTGAGAACTTGGTTTATAGAATGTTGTTTACTGACGGGGAAGAGAGAGAGAGATCCCTCTACCCCAAACCACTTTGCTCAGTATTTCTCAGGGACCTTGGTCATGCACGAAGGGGGAGATGGATGAAAAGCTGCGCTCTCTTAACTTCCACGGGTACTATCAGGAGGAAGCGCCCGCATATGACCCCGAGTTACATTATACAGGGGAGGCCTCGAGCTCGTACCAGGACGAGGGAGTTTCCTCGACGTACTACGGAGGTGCATCTACTTGGGCACCATGGGATTGAGCCCCACTTAGGACAAAAGCCTAAGCTTGGGGGGAGGTACACCGACATCATACTCATCTATATATCATGTTCGGTTGGTTCTTTGTATATCCATTGTTTCGCTTTCTTTTGGTTTTGTTGCCGCTTTCTCAAAAACCCAAAAATACCAAAAATATTTTCGTTGTTTCTCTTGGCTTGTTTCTTTGCTTTGGTTTACCTTAAAAGAAAAAAACCCAAAAAGATTTTGCTTTGCTTTTGTTTGGTTTTTGTTTGTTTGCTTGTTTCTAAAAAATTCGAAAACACCAAAAATATTTGTTGTTCTTCTTTGGTTTTGTGAGTTATTTGCAGGGTTCAGCCGTCCTCAGTGGTATTGGTTTTCATGTTAATTATTCAAGTCACACAAGTGAAGGGAAATAATGAAGATTAAGACAACTCGAGGTGTGGTAAGAGGCTGGTAACGAACTCTATTTGTTTCATTTTTGTACATATACTCATCATTGTGAGCATGCTTAGCCTGTTTGTGTAAAGTGTATGTCATTATGGATGCTCAGTAGTTCTTGCATGTCTATGATTAGCTCCAGCTTGCTAATAGTTTGTAGCATGTCATATGAATGTTTGCTTGCATTGTTTTATTCATACTTTGGTATGACATTGTGGTATCCTCCTCTGACTGTTCATGTGATTCGACTTGGCGCATGCTCACGCATGCATATGACTAATCAATAGTCAGTAAGCCTCGATGATTTATTTTGCCTTAGAGTTCTTGTATCAATTTCATGCCATAATTAGTCATGTTTTGTTGCAAGCATGATTATGACAGTTATTGCTCTCTCGTTTGTCACTCCCTCTCTATTGCTAGACTTCACTTGCACTGAGTATGTGCTCTACCTGTGCTTCCAACTCCCCAAAACTAATATTACCAGCTGTGTCCACCATACCTACCTATCAACATCATTTGCTATTTCAGTGCATATTCCATATGCCATGTTTTCTTCCAAAATAAAATGTTTGTCTGTTTTGAGAAAGTTAGTTAGTAAAGCTCTCACGAACTTGATGGCACACTTTATTCCTTGCGCTTAATAATTCTGAACCATTGTGACTAGTCCATGAAATTTATATGCTTGCTTACTATATACTGCGAGTCAGCAGAACCGTGCTGTCACGGGGAACGCTTTCAACACTTTTTGGATAATTCTATCGAGTGGATACTTTGCTCTTTTGTTTACGGATGTCGACGATGTGAAATAAAAGGGGAGGTTGTTAGTTCATGGAGTTTATACATTGTGTTAGAGAAACGCCTAGGCCTCTAGCCTAAGCCATGCTTAATCATGGTGGAAACTTGCAGCATCACTATAATGAGCATCTATGAAGTGTCCTCAATAAAAAGCTATGCATATGGTAAATAAAAAGATAGCTGAGATGCTCATTGTCTGCTTGCCTTGTCATTTTGGTTATTGGAAAGCTCATGTGCCATGTGCAAGGGGTACCCCGTTGGCAGTTCTCGATGATATGCATGTATTTACAATGATAAGAACTTTCAGGTGACCAAAGTTGAGTAGCATGCTGAGCGACCCTCGTACTCAAGGGACTTGGGATTCTCAGTCTATGGTCTGTCAAGCATATGATTCAGTGTGGACCTCACTTTCACCTTAACCACATGAATATGCCTATGATAGGGGCAATGAGAGCTCAAAGCTAATGAGTACCTTCCTTTCAGCATTAGGAAGCCTTTCAAACCTTCACAAAAACCGTTTTCACAACTTTGTTGAGTCACCACTTATTCTATGAGCACCTTATTGAGAGCATAGTTGTAATTCTTGTGTTTGTTCCAAAACTTGGTTAATTATGTCATGACTTTGATGCTTGTTTCTCTGATATCTTTACTTCTAGTCTTCATATGAACTTCAGGGGTGCCTCAGCATTTATATTGTGCTCTTCAAACAAAGGCAAGCGAGATACCACTCTATCATACCTTATTATGAGCATTGCAATGTTGCTTATGTTTATGTTTCATGCTACTTATTATTATTGAGTTGGTTTCTCTTCATAGCTTGCAATGACCATTGAGTAGACTTAGTTGCATACTCTTTATTATGAATTGTCTAAGCATCTACTCCTGTGCTGAGAATATTTACATCATATGAAGCAAAGTGTTCGTGAAAGTTCTTTTATCGCACTCAGTTTTCAACTGAATTGCTTGAGGACAAGCAACAAGCTAAGCTTGGGGGAGTTGGTACTTCCAAAACGTATCTACTTTCTCGAACACTTTGCTATTGTTTCTTATATAAACTTGTGTGATTTGGATACAACTAACATGGCCTGACGCTGTGTTCAGCAGAATTACCTTGGTGTCTTGTTTTTATGCAGAAAATGAACTATCAGAAAAAATCCTGGAAAATATGCCAAAAATTATATTTCACCAGAAGATCCACGGAGCCAGAAAGGGAGACAGAGGGGAGGCATGGGGGCCCAGATCCACCCTAGGCGCAGGCCCACTGACCCCGCGCCTGGGGGAGGTCTGGCCACCCCAGGCAGCTCCTCGGCCTCCCTCCGCGCCTATAAGTTGCCTTCTGACCTAAAAACTCAGGGGGGTTTGATAGTTTTTCCAGAAAGAGTTTCGCTCCGCCTCCGCCACGAGAAACCAAGATTCGGATCCAGAAACTCCGTTCTGGCACCCTGCCGGGACGGGGAATTTGGAGAGGATCATCGCCAACATCATCATCAACGCATCTCCATCAACCACCGATGTTTCCCTCATCCATGAGTGAGTAATCCCCCGCTGTAGGCTTGGGGATTGTAGGGATTGGATGAGTTCTATCATGTAATCGAATAAGATCTGTTAGGGGTATAGTGCCTAGTATCTCTATTAGTGCTATTTGACTTTGTTGCAACTTGTTGTGCTTAATGCTTGTCACTAGGGCCCAAGTGCCATGATCTCAGATATGAACTTATTATTGAATCATTATGATAGTATTGTTTATGATCTTATCTGCAAGTTGTGTACACATATCATTGTCCGGATCCAAAGGCCCCAAAGTGACAATAATTGGGACAACCGGAGGGGATGTGTCGTGGTATTGCCGATGAGTACGCCATGAAGGGGTCCTCATAGTGCGTGTTTAGAGACGTGGGGGAAGGCGGACGGTTGACGGGTACGAGGTAACATAGCTTACCCAGGTTCAGATCCCACGACAGTGGCGGAATCCTACTCCTGCTACAAATCACTATAAGGGCAATACGCCGAGTTACAGGGATTGGTTTGCTGTGCGAGGTGTGACTAGAGAGTCTAAGTTATCGTGCCCTAAAGGCTCCCATAGGCCCAACTTATATAGTCGCTAGGTCCTAGGGTTACAGGGAAAGTCCTAGCCGGACAGGTTACAGAGTCCTACACCGTCTATTACTAGTCTTGTGTGTCTTGTACTCCAAGGCTCCGGGTACGTCGGTGACTCCAACCGTAGCCTTCCTTTATTCGGCATGGGCCTCCCTTCTGGATCCATCTAACTGGGCCGCCCAGCAGGCCATAGGCCTTGCTACCAACTGTGGGCCACCCGGGTTAGCCGGATAAGAGACATGCTATAAGGATACCCATATAGCATATCCCCAATAGTAGCCCCTGGAGAACTCTGAGATCTTGCGTCGTCTTGCCTCTTCTCGTGGAATGCTCCGTCTAGATGAATGTCGGCAAATCGTCAAGCAATATCTTGTAATCCTCCCAAAGAACCCTGCAAGGTTTTCTCCGTCTTCAACTTGTAAGTCGGAGAAATGCTGAATCTTCCATCGTACTCTTCCGTAGCTGGACTGGATCCGTCCATGCCGGAATCTTTGATGTGACGGCTCATCTGCGTGTGTCAGCTAAGGCGACGTAGGCTTAGGTCAGCGACGCCTCGTAACTCACACATGCAGAGAACGCAATAATGTCCGATTTTCCCGCGCGAGCGATACGAACCGTTGGCGGTGACGGTTGGAGACGTGGCGAAATTTCCGCACTCGTTCACGACCATGTTGTCTACGCGGCAACTGTCCGATCAAGCTGCACGAATCTTGACGCTGGAGATGATAAATAGTAACAGCGGTGGAATTTTCACCTTTTACCTCATTCTCCTCGCATCGTCTTCTTCCTCCAGCGCGTGCCTCCTCGAGCTCTTCGCGAAAACTCTCGAAAAACCCTAGCCCTAACCCGCACCAGTGACCTCCGTACTCACTCCATGGCTAGCAGCAGCACTTCCCCTTCCATGGCGGCGTAGAGCGAAGCCACGGCGAAGCCGGCGAGCTCCGTCGTCGTGCCCCCATAGGGTTTGGTCATCCCCGTTTCTGCGGTGGTCGAATCCACCGGCGGTGACCATAATCCAGCGGTGCTAGAGCCGTTGGAGGAGGAACAGGACTCTCACAAGGGCGATTGGCGCGGCTCAGACATCACTGACCGCGATATCAAGGAGCTGATCGTCGAGGGATACCTCCCTACGACGGAGGGGCTCGCCTGGCGGGCAGCGCCGGTCGGAGAGGTGACACCGTGACACCTTCTCCCCAAGCCGGAGAAAAGGTGTACCTCAAAGTCCAACTGGTACGCGGCGTCTCCCTTCCCATCTCCAACTTCTTACTCTCCGTCTTGAATCACTATAGGGTCCAGCCCCAAAACCTCTCTCCCAATAGTATCCTAGTGCTTAGCAATTACACGGCACTTTGTGAGGGTTACCTAGGGATTAGGCCTAGGCTAGATCTCTTCGTGTATTTCTTCACCGTCAAGCGCGAAGCCGGAGCCAGCAAAGATGAACTTAGAAATTGTGGCACTATAAGCTTTAAGATCCGTCCTGGCCGGCGGTTCCCCGACATCGTCGGCCACGAGTCCTGCAAGAATTGGCAGCGTACTTACTTCTACGGCCCAGATATCCCTCTGGCTGGCCGAGAAGTAACGTACCCTGACTTCGTGGATGGAGCCGCCGTTGAAGTTTCCACATGGAGATCCCAAGCCTCCCTTCCATCCGACATCGACGCCTCCCGCGCTATAAGGCGGATAAAGTGGCTTGTAGACATGGGTTCGACCGGCTTGGACCTAGCCATGTGCTGGTTCATCAGGCGAATCCAACCTCTGCAGCACCACGTGAAGCTCATGCACGAGTATATCAGCGACAGAAGGGATAGCCTCCGCATCTCCGTGGACAATTTCTCGAGTGACTCCATCAAGCTCCGTCTTAAGGACATCGTCAAGGTGAAGGACAAGCAACGTGGCTTCACCATCACCTACGACATGTTCGTAGATGACAAGTTCTCAAAGGTAACTGTTTATTTTCCGTGTATGACTTTTACTCCAGTTCTTTCCGTCTAACAACTTCCATCTCATCTAACATGGTGGAGCTTCACTTAACAGCTTTGTGACATAGATGAGGAGAGTATGGCTCCCAAAATCTATGGACCAAAGATGAAGGAGGTCACCGTCGTATCCGACGATGATGTTCCGGCGGTGCGAAAGCGGAAGAGATCCACCTCTGATGCTACCGACAGAGGCAAGAAGAAGAAGACGGAGGGTGGAGCCTCCAAAAAGACTACTGCCGCCCTGGAGGCAGAGAAAAGAAAAGCCATCGGGATCCCTTTTGCCAAAGCACCCCCACTTGTGTAAGCTTCTTTTCTTCCGACATTGTCTATTTATTCGTTTCCTCCTATGCTTATGCACTTTGCACGTTTCAGGAAGAAAGCCACGACCAGCCTGAAGGAGACCTCCAAATCATTGGGGGATTCTAAAACCATGAAGGACATGCTGCATCGCGATGCATCTCCCGCCATCGCCCCTACCACTCCCTCTGTCAAGCCCTCGCCTGCTCCGACAAGCTCACAAGCTAAGGAGACATCTGGCCCTTCCGCCATGGAAGTGTACTCAGGCGCCTCTACCGAGCTCGATGTTGTCGGCGAGCAAGCGACGCAAGAGAGTACTGCCCAACAAATGGCTGAAGCTCCGGCTAAGGATGCCATCGGTGGCGGTAAGGCGGTGGTGGAAGCTGGTACTTCTGCCGAAGGCAGCGCCCTTGCTCCCCAGAAACCTTTTGAGTTCCCGAAGATAGTCTACCTGACACTTACGCCGAGTAGCACAACTCTGGTTCCTGGTGCAGCACCGACATCTCTGACGTGCAGTCTTGAGGAGCTCCTCCGACAAGCAGACATCTTGCAAGGAAACAACATCTCCTTTGGCAAGCTGCTAGCCGAGAGCGCTACAAACCTCAAGATCATTGCACTTGTAAGTTTTATTTGCCTTTTGCATTTCATATGAGTATCCCACTATAGCCCCCGAGGATGTAGACAGAAAACCTTAGGTCTTTGTGTCTAGATGCTCTAAGAGTAACCATAGTAGAAAACTTCTCACTGTATCCCCACGCATTTAGATGGAATGAAATATTCTGACTAGATGCTTTAAGAGTAGCATACAGAGTGTTTTATAAATTTCAATATTGTAGCCCCCAAGCCTCTAGTTGTAACTGAATCAGTTCCGACTAGATGCTTAAAGAAAAGCTAAGCATATTGTTAAGTCAAAAACTCTCGCTGTAGCCCCCGAGCGTCTAGGTGGAAAATTTTCGGCTAGAGGCTCCAAGTAGACCAAACAACGTTTTAACTTTGACCTTTTTTCCACAGAACGAGAATGCTCGGAGGGGCATGGCCAATGACAAATACCAGAAGATGCGCAAATCTTGAAGCCGAAAAGGGTAAAACTGCCATCTTGAAGGAACAGATCATCAAAAACAAGAGTCTGTTTTCTTTTTGCGCATTCCGTCTTGGTTTTGTGCCCATATTCTCTGATTACTCACTGTGTACTTTGAATTCTCCGACTTGTAGAACATGTTGCCAAGGCTAAGGACATTGTCGAG
The DNA here is from genome assembly GCA_916181665.1 of Avena sativa. NCBI lineage: Eukaryota > Viridiplantae > Streptophyta > Magnoliopsida > Poales > Poaceae > Avena > Avena sativa. The sequence goes on from OV702296.1 coordinate 231,137,358, forward strand.
CAATCCAAGCACATTCAGCAGCTGGATAGCGAAAACAAGATCCTTAAGGAGGAGAGGAAAGACATGTTGAAAATGCATGAGGAGTCAATGAAGGCCCTGCAGGACTCTGCCACCGAGGAAATCAATCGCTTGAAGGAGGATATTGCGATCTTAAAAGATCAGAAGCAAGCTGCCGATGAGCAAAATCAACACCATAGTGAGGCGTATAAGCTCCTCCAACAAGAGAAAGAATCCTTGGCGGACACCCTCTGGCAGGCTGAGGCCAGCAACTTCAGTAAGTTTTCTCCGCCTTGGATTTCTGTAGTCTGGATACTCTGAATTGTTGAACTCATGTGCTCCTTGTCGGATTTTGCAGCTCCTATGGGTTTGACCCGTTCGCCTCCTCCGGCCAAGGAATGCATGGTTCTTGCCGGCAACTTCATCAACACCGCCATCATGCAAGACAAAGAGATCTCCAAGCCCCTCCAGATCAACATTAAAGCATCAGACTCTGTTGCGAAGTACTCGGAGATCCTGCGCCGAGCCCCCTAGCGTATCACAAGCTAGAAAGCTTCATGTGCATGGGCTGGTGCAAGGATGGCGCTATCAATGGTAGAGGTACACTATGAAGATGCCGACATTGACACGGTGACCTCTGGAATCCCTGACGTGGATGATGATGGCAAAGCTGTTAATCACCAATCCATCTTGTCGTCACTCGCGGGCTATGACACCATAGTTGCCGAGTTGGTTGATGTCAATGTCTTCGTGCCTAGGAATACCATCGATGACGGCGACCAAAGCTCCTCTGAGTCTCTTCACACAACCGACTTCAAGGGTGGCTCTCCTGCTGCTGATGACGTTGTGTCCAAGTCACCTGCGCCAAAGGAATGAAGAACAACTTTGTAATATTTGTTTCTCCTTTGGTGCATATGCGGAAAAAACTTGTTTATGTAATCTTAAGGCGGAGAACAATGGTTGTTATTTCCTGCTACTCAAGAACTAATTTCCAGCATGTGTATATTTTTTAAACAAGTGCTGGCTTATTCATTACTTTGGTTCTTATGCTTGACCTTTCGTGAGTCGGAAGACTCGTTGTAGGAACCATGCGCTCAGGTGATGATGCCCAGTGGCACCGTCAATAACCTAAGCACAAAATTGCTGACAATAAGTGCCAAAAGTCACTACTCCAGAATCCACATAAAAACGACAAAGAACGTGTAGACCAGAAAACTTAAGCTAACGCCCGTAGGCGGAATTTTCACAAGTGCAATCGCAAAACTTGTGCATAAAGGTTTTACATGATCCAAAAATGAACACTAAAGGAGGTAAAAGACTCAGAAATATGAGTGAACCAGAGAGCTTTATTTCATTGATCATATAAGAGGTACACAATTAGATAAAAATGCTAAGTGTAAAAAGGACGTAGTTGTGCTATGTTCCATGGTCAATCAAGCTCCGGGTAGTCATCATCCGGTTCACGTCGCTTACTCTTATGATCCTTGTTGGGTCTATCCTTCAGTTCATTGTTGTCAACGAGGTAGTAAGACCCATTGAGTAGCGCCTTGCTTATGATGAACGGTCCTTCCCATGGCGGGGATAACTTGTGTGACTTCTTCTGCTTAAGTCAGAGCACCAAATCCCCTCTTTAAATGAGTGATGCCGGACGCGGCGACTATGGTAGCTGCATATCTTCTGCTGGTAGATGGCGGATCTTTGGCATGCCAAAACGCGCTCCTCCTCGAGAAGGTTCACATCGAGGCGTCTAGATTCTTCAGCATCATCCTCATCGTAGGCGGCGACTCTTGGTGCATCGTGAAGTATGTTGGAAGGTAGAATAGCTTCTTCTCCATATACCATGAAGTAAGGGGTGTAGCCGGTGGATCTGTTGGGTGTAGTTTGTAAACTCCACAACACAGATGGTAGTTCCTCTGCCCAGGCTCCAGCTGCTCTGTGTAGCGGTGCCTCAAGACGCGGCTTGATTCCCTGCAGAATTAATCCATTGGCTCGCTCGACCTGACCATTGGATTGTGGATGTGCCACAGATGCAAGGTCAAGTCGGATGCCTTTCTCCCAACAATAAGACTCCACTTCTTCGAGTGATAAGTTGCTGTCGTTGTCGGTGATAATGTTGTGTGGGAGACCAAATCTCACCACTAGATCCCGGACAAACCTGAGGGCAGTTGCCCCATCAAGCTTTCTAATGGGTTTAGCTTATATCCATTTAGTGAATTTATCAACTGCTACAAGCATATGTGTAAATCCACACGGTGCCGTTTGTAACGGTCCCACCATGTCTAGCCCCCAGACTGCAAATGGCCAAGTTATTGGTATTGTTTGCAATTCTGCAGCAGGGACATGTGGTTGTCGGGCATAATACTGGCATCCCATGCATGTCTCAACCAGCTTGTCGGCGTCCGCCTTCGCGGTTAGCTAGTAGAATCCTTGCCGAAAGGCTTTCGCGACCAACGATCGAGGAGCGGCGTGATGCCCGCAATCTCCGGGATGGATTTCGCGTAGGATTTCCATACCTTCTAGCTGGAAAACACACTTATGGTATACACCAGTAGTGCTTCTTTTGTAGAGTTTTGCATTGATTATGGTATAACCCTTTGCTCGTCGTACTATTTGCCGTCTTTCAACCTCGTCATCGGGCAAAGTTCTGTGTTCGAGATATTCCATGAACGGTTTTGTCCAAGCCGGTAGGACCTTTGTCACCATGTTAACGAAAGAGTCAGCTCTATCCGGGTTGTTGATGTCGGCTCCTTTCATGGATGGTGTGCGCAGATGCTCTAGGAAAACTCCTGGCGGAATTTGCTTGCGCCCTGATCCAAGCTTAGACAGCAGATCAGCCGCCTCATTTTGCTCCCTAGGCACATACTTGACTTCGTAGCCCAAGAAGCTCTTGGCTATCTCGTCCACTTCGTCTCGATATGCCGCTATCATAGGGTTCCGTGCATTCTAGGTGCCAGCCACCTGCTGGGCAACCAAGTCGGAATCTCCACAGCAAACTATGCACTTGATGCTAATATCCTTAGCTACACGTAGTCCGTGAATGAGTGCTTCATACTCCGCCATGTTATTTGTAGCCTCGAAGTGGATCTGCAGAACGTAGTGTAGCTTGTCTCCTGTTGGTGACTGTAGCAATACACCAGCCCCCGAGCCATTGAGCAACTTTGATTCGTCAAAGTGCATCACCCAGTACTCTGGTTCTGGCAACGGAGTAGCATCTGGCATCTCCGTCCAATCTGCAACAAAATCCACCAAGGCTTGTGACTTGATAGCATCGCGTCTCTTGTAGGTGATCTCGAAGGAGGAAAGTTCGATGCCCCACTTCGTGGCCCTTGCTGTAGCGTCGCTATTGTTGATAATGCTAGACAGTGGAGTCTTGCTCACCACTGTGATTGGGTGCTCCTGAAAATAATGCCTCAGCTTTCGAGAAGCGAGGAATACTCCATAAGCTATCTTCTGGTAGTGCGGGTAACGCTGCTTGGACTCCGTCAAGACCTCTCTTACATAGTAAACTGGTCGCTGAACTCCGTACTCATAGCCTGGTTCCTTCCGCTCTACCACGACGACGATGCTGATTACCTGGTTGGTTGCCGCCATGTAAATTAACAGGGGCTCTCCAGGCTCGGGTGCTGCAAGGATAGGAGCTGAGGAAAGGGTTTCCTTGAGCTGCTTCAATGTTGCATCTGCCTCGTCTGTCCATGTGAATTTGTCCGCCTTCTTCAGCAACTTGTACAGCGGCAGAGCCTTCTCTCCAAGTCGGCCGACGAACTGACTAACTACTACAACACAGCCTGTTAGTCGTTGGATGTCCTTTAGGCATGTCGGACGGTTTATGTTTAAGATGGCCTTGATTTTCTCCGAGTTGACCTCGATTCCACGCTGGGCAACGATGAATCCCAACAATTTGCCTGCTGGAACCCCGAAGACGCACTTCTTAGGGTTAAGCATCATGTTGTATTTCCGGAGATTATCAAAGGTTTCTTTCAAGTCGGAGATTAAGTCATTTGACTTTTTAGACATCACCGCAATGTCGTCCACATAAGCGTGAACGTCTCAACCAATTTGGTCGTGAAGGCAATGTTGCATTGTCGACTGGTATGTAGCACCTGCGTTTTTCAGCCCAAAGGGCATCATAACATAGCAAAACATGTCGTATGGGGTAGTGAACGAAGTGGCCAATTGGTCTGACTTCCTCATCTTGATCTGGTGGTATCCTGAGTATGCATCGAGAAAACACAAAAGTTCCGAGCCAGCCGTCGAGTCAATGACTTGGTCAATGCGAGGCAAAGCAAACGGATCTTTGGGACATGCTTTGTTCAAGTCGGTGTAATCAACGCACATTCTTAATTCATTGGTTCCCTTTTTGGGGACAAGTACAGGATTGTCCACCCATTGGGTGTGAAGGACTTCTCGGATAAAACTAGCCTTAAGTAACCTAGTTATCTCTTTGCCAATGGCGCGTCTCTTCTCATCTCCAAAGCATCGTAGAGGTTGTTTCACTGGTTTGGATTTTGGATCAATGTTTAGGCTGTGCTCGGCAAGTTCCCTAGGTACACCTTTCATGTCGGCAGGTTGCCAGGCAAAGATGTCCCTACTCTCACGGAGGAACTCAACGAGCGCGCTTTCCTATTTGGGATCTAGGTTCGTCCCAATGGCGATGGTCTTGGAGGCATCGCCTACCACAAGTTCCACCGGCTTGGTCTCGATGGCGTCCTTGAACGCAGGAGCGGAGTCGGAGATCTGCTTCTTCGATGCGGGCATTTCTGAGTCATCGACCTTGCTCTAGATCTCTTTGAATTCTTCACTGTAGAGGACAGCTTCTGCAATGGCTGCTTCATTGATCTCGCAGTCCCTTGCCTTGGTAAAGCTTCCGGATACGGTGATGATGCCGTTTGGTCCGGGTATCATGAGTTTGTTGTAGACGAAGCATGGCTTGACCATGAACGTGTGGAATATGTCGCGACCGAATATGATGTGGTACAAGCTCTTGAAGGGGACCACCTCGAAGGTCATGCACTCTTGGCGGTAATTGTTAACATCGCCAAAGGCAACCTGAAGTGTAATGCACCCAAGGTACCGAGCCTCCCGACCAGGAACTACGCCGTGGAAGATGGTGTTGGTCCGCCTTAGGTTTGCTTCCGTCAAGTTCATCTTCTGCAGTGTATCCAGGTACATGATGTTGATGTTGCTTCCACTATCCACCATACACTTGGTGAACTCCACGTCGTTAATCAATGGGTTGATGACCATGGCGTACTAGTTCTCTGTAGGGATAAGGTCTGGGTGGTCCGTCCTGTCCCAAGTTATTGGAACTTCCAACCAGTGTAGGTACTAGGGAACTGGGGGTAGGGTAGCCATCAGGATCCTCAGAGATGTCTTCTGTTGTCGAACGGTGGGGGTGCCAAGGAAAGTGTGGTAGACTGGTGCCTTCTTTGCGAAGGGGTTCTTGCCCTTGTCGTCGCTCTTGGCGGCAAGCTTGGGGTCAACGTCCTCGTCCATGTCACTTGAATCCTTCGATTCCTCCTCCTTCTTCTTCCCCTTGCCCTTGCCTCACGGTCTGTTCTTCTGACTTCGCTTGTAGCCGGACTCCGAGTCTTCCTTGAGGTCGTTGACGAACTTGCAGTGTCGATTGGTGTGAGTGGCTTTACTGTTGGCGTCGAGGTGTACAAGTCATGGAATATCGTGGTACTCTTCGTATGTTTGGGGAACGCGGGGCGCTGCCGAGGTTGTTTCACTTCCTCGCTGCTGTCCACGACCAGCTCCCCTTCCTCGGCCACGTTGTCCGCCATCGCCTCGCCCTGCAAAAGTCATAGCGACCATGTCGGTAGATTGATTTTCTTTTGGAGCGGTTTTCCGCTTTGTACTGCTGTTCCTCCGAGCATGAGTTGGAATGGTCGTTGCCGGCAAAGAGTCGCGAGCATCATCAGCGGCAGCTGCGAACTCACTGGCCAACTAAATCATCTGATTCAAGTCAAGCTGGTGATTGTCCTGCAAGCGCTTCAGCTTATGTCGGAGCAACTTGCCCCTTTCCAACCCATCGATGAAGGCGACCACGGCGGTCTGAGCGTGCACTCCTGTGCAGGAATTCTTCATATCCAGCCAGCGGGAGAGGTAGGCGCGAGATGTCTCGTCTTTCTCTTGCACGCACCGCTGTAGATCGCCAACAGTGCAGGGACGCTTGTATGTACCCTCAAAGTTTTTGGTGAACGCTTCTTGCATGTCCAACCAGTTTTAGATGGATTTCTCCGGCAAGTCGTCGATCCATTGACGGGCCGTGCCAGCCAAGATTAACGGGAGGTACTTGACGGCGACGTTGGGGTTGCCTCCGGCAATCTCCACCGTGTTGTCGTAGTCCTGCAACCATGTGGCTGGCTTGGCGGTGCCGTCATAGGGCTTGATGGTCTTGTCAATCCGGAAACCTTTGGGGTAAGTTGCGGACCGTATTGCAGGTTCAAAGCAACGTGGTCCCAGGTATGGTCCTTCCCGGGCCTCGTGGATCTTATCGGTCCTTGAACGTGCATCGTATGGCTCCGGGCTCTTCTTTTTCTTTTCAACAGGGGATGGGCAGTGTGAACGACGCGGGCCCCTTCCTCCATGGTGGCTGCTAGGTGGCGACGGAGGCGGAGGTGGCGGTGGGTTAGCTTTCTTGCTGTTACCCTCCTGCGACGCCTCGCGCCTATCGCGGTTTCTTGTCGGACGCGGAGGGTCATGGCGTGACCTACTCTTGTGTCCTTGGATGCGCTCTCCGCCATGACGGGTCTGCTCCGTGTTGTCGCGTATGATGATGCCGCACTTCTTTGGTGGGGGCATATCCGTACGATGGTGAGTCTTGTGATCTTCGCAATGTCAGGGGGACCGGGGCGGTGGCGATGGGCGACGAGGTTGGGCCTTTTCTCCGTGATCGGACGATATGGGGATGGCATCCTTCATGTTGCGCGCATCTCTCCGTCTTTGTTCTGATGAACCCGTCTGGGACCCGACATCAAGAGGAGATCTATCCCTTGGCGGCTTGTACTGACTAGATCGGCAAAGCGCTGGGTCGGACTCAAGCCTCTGAGAGGTGGCCTTTTACTGCTGCTTCACCACCTTGGCCACTAGGTCATAGACCTGTTCCACTGCCTCGGGTGATCTATCCTGCTCCAGAAGGGTCTTGGTGACAACGAGGTTAAGGAGTGGGGTGGGAATCACCTGTTTGCCCTCACTGTCAATGTATGGCTTGGCCTGTGCCGGCTTCGAGGGAGCCCATCCTAGGTTTCACCGCACACCCGGATCGTTGATGACGTGATCCGGAGCTTTCTTGGCCTTCTGTTGCTGCAGCAAAGCCATTGCTCTAGCTTTTACTATGGACTTCTGCGCGTTGACCAGATCTCGATCTAGCTTAGCGCCTTGCTCCGCGATGGCCTGCGCTTCCTCCAGCAGCTGCTAGCGCTTCTCATCAAGCTGAGTCATGTTCCAAATATGAGCTATGGTCAGTGGCTCAACGAGGAGATTTCCGTACATCACTCTATCAGCTGGAGTAACTTGGGCGGCCGCAGACGTAGATGCCGGCGGCGGCAAGTTTGCGATGTTGTTGTTCCTCGGTCCAGTGCCGAGTTCCTGCGGCTATTGTACTAGGTTATACGGAGGAGGCATGACCTTTGCACGATCATCGTCAGCAGCAATTAGTGTTCCCTTTCCCTTGTCCAGCGCGGTAGGCGGATCTCGTCCAGATTGATCTTCATCCATCGCCGTCCTGATGGTGACAAACTCCCCTCGAGACGTGACGGCATTGTTGGCTTGCTCATCGCGCGTGTACTCCTCCTCCATCTCCTGCATGGCGGAGTCTAGCTCTTCTGGACTGAAATCTATCTCCTCTGAATTTGCACTGAAGTCAGCATAAAGCGCGTCAATAATAGACTCGGAGGGTGCCAGGACTTCCTCGATGACGGGCGGTGGAGGTGCAACAGCAGCAACGATGACTGGAGGTGGTGGCGCAGCTGTGATGATGGCGGCCAGAGGCGGTGGCTGAATCGGAGGATCTCCATCAATGAGCGCAAGTGCTTTCTAGGCTGCTGCGTCAGCCTCCGCGTAGTTGTTGACGGTTCTCATCATCTCTTCAAGGGTAAGGCGTCATGTCGTCTGCTGCTATCTTAAAGAATGCTAGAGAAGCATGCCACAGTCCAGTCCTTCCACGAAGTGATACAAAGCATTATCATCAGGGTATTGAGCCAGATCGGCTCGTATATGGAGCCACCTGGCAAGGTAATCGCGGGGGTTTTCTCCCTCTCTCTGAATGCAACGCGCCAGATCGAAGATGGTAACCACTCCAACGAACTTGGATCTCTGCTGTCCAGATGCACGGGCGAAGCCGGCGGATTTGCAACGATCTTCAACCTTTATATCCTGCACAGGGGCGGTTTGGGTGGGCCTTGAATTTTTGCGATCTTTGCCGGCAAACTCCAAAGAGAGATCCGACATTGATCCTTCCGTGAACGTATCCTGCCCGTAGGCGGTCCGTGCGGGCATTGAATTTTTTGGATCTTTGCCGGCAAACTCCGAAGAGAGATCCGACATCGATCCTTCCGCGAACGTATCCTGCCCGTAGGCGGTTCGTGCGGGTCTTGATGCTCCTCCGACTCCTAGGGAACTAGTGCCCGAGTCGGTTTCGCCGATGAAGAGGTGGATGTCTCCGATAGGAACGATCGAACACCGCATAGGGTTCGTCTTTGCCGGGATCCAGAACTCGTCAGGAGGGACGATCGGAACTTTGCCGGAGAAGAGAACACGACTGATGGCTACGGTTTCGCTGATTCCCTCGAAGATCTTGGTCCTCGCCCGCTGAAGAGCTTGAAGCGCCTCTTGCCCCACGGTGGGCGCCAACTGTCATGGTATTGCCGACGAGTACGCCATGGAGGGGTCCTTACAGTGCGTGTTTAGAGACGGGGGGAAGGAAGACGGTTGACGGGTACGAGGTAACACAGCTTACCCAGGTTCAGATCCCACGACGGTGGCGGAATCCTACTCCTGCTATAAATCACTATAAGGGCAATACGCTGAGTTACAGGGATTGGTTCGCTGTGTGAGGTGTGACTAGAGAGTCTAAGTTATCGTGCCCTAAAGGCTCCCGTAGGCCCGACTTATATAGTCGCCAGGTCCTAGGGTTACAGGGAAAAGTCCTAGCCGGACAGGTTACAGAGTCCTACACTGTCTATTACTAGTCGTGTGTGTCTTGTACTCCAAGGCTCCGGGTACGTCGGTGACTCCAACCGTAGCCTTCCTTTATCTGGCATGGGCCTCCCTTCTAGATCCATCTAACTGGGCTGCCCAGCAGGCCATAGGCCTTGCTACCAACTGTGGGCCACCCGGGTTAGCCGGATAAGAGACATGCTATAAGGATACCCATATAGCATATCCCCAACAGGATGTATATGGTGTGAGGATCACATGTGTTCACAGAGTGTTAATGCTTTGCTCCGGTGCTCTATTAAAAGGAGCACCTTAATTGTCAGTAGTTCCCTAGAGGCCCCGCTACCACGGGCTGGCGGGACAAAAGATGCTGTGCAAGTTCTCATTGCGAGCATGTATGACTATATTTGGAGCACATGCCTAGGATTGTTTAGTACTTGGATGCTTATTATTATTTATCTGCAATGCCCTAGTTCTTTGAAGTTACATGTTTAGACTCGTCCATGCAATGCCCGTCCATCCATCCCTATGCCTACCGCACTCGAATCCTACTGTTACTATTACTATTGCTACTTCCTCACTATTGATGTTGCTTTGCTGTTGCTACTACAAATTGTTGCTACTGATAAACTTCTGTGAGCAAGAACTATTTCCAGGTGCAGCTGAACTGACAACTCAGTTGTTAAGGCTTGCAAGTATTCTTTGTCTCCCTTGTGTCGAATCAATAAATTGGGTAATACTACCCGCGAAGACTGTTGCGATCCCCTACACTTGTGGGTCATCGGTGCCTTCCTTTATATCAATAATGGCACCAACAGTTCTAAGAAAAGGTCTTACCAAAATAATAGGACAAGAAGAATTGCATTCAACATCCAAAGCATAGAAATCAACAGGGACAAAGGCATTGTTAACCATAATAAGGACATCCTTAATACTCCTCATAAGTTTCTTTTTAGCATTATCATCAAGTTGGACATCTAAATAGCAATCTTCCAAAGATGGCAAATCAAGCATTTCATAAATATTTCTAGGCATAATACAGACACTAGAACCAAGGTCACATAAAGCTTTGAGATCAAAATCATTCAATTTCATAATAATGGTGGGTTTCCAACCATCTTCTAATTTCCTAGGAATAGAAGCTTTATGTTTCAATTTTTCTTCTTAAATTTTAATGATAGCATCTGTAATGTGTTCTGTAAAAGCCATATTCATAGCACTAGCATTAGGACTTCTAGCAAGCTTTTGTAGGAACATAATTACTTCAGAAATATTGCAACCATCAAGAGCAAAATCAAACTTAGCATCATCGATAGTAGAACCATTGTTTCCCATATTTCGAAAAATTTCAGCATTCTTATTGGGTTTAGGAGTAGGGACTTCTTGTGGTTTGCTAGCATCAACATTGGTAGTGGTAATAGTACAAATACTATTATTTCTACCAATTTCATCTTCTCTTTCCCACTTATCATGCAATTTAGCTAACGGTCTAACATTTTCATCAATTCTAACTTGTATGGCATGGGTAGTAGCAACGTTATTTCCAATGGTTTTAGGTTTAGCAGCCATTTTATTAATCAAAGAGGATTGTGCCTCAGACAAACATGAAATATTTTTCTGAAAATTCAAAAGCTTTTCCTCCACAGTTTTATTGAAAGTAGTTTGTTTACTAATAAAGTCTTTAAGCATGACTTCAAGTTCAGAGGGAGCACTTCTATTGTTGTTGTAGGAATTTCCATAAGCATTACCATTATTGGGAGGATATGGCCTATAATTATTATTACCAAAATTATCCCTATAGGCATTGTTGCTGAAATTGTTATTTCTAATGAAGTTCACATCAACTTGATCTTCTTGAGAAACCAATGAGGCTAAAGGAACATTATTTGGATCAATATGAGATTTTCCATTAACAAGCATAGACATAATAACATCAATTTTGTCACTCAAAGAAGAGGTTTCTTTAACAGAGTTAACCTTCTTACCTTGTGGAGCTCTCTCAGTGTGCCATTCAGAATAGTTAACCACATATTATCAAGGAGGTTTGTTGCAGCACCCAAAGTAATGGTCATAAAGGTACCTCCAGCAGCAGAATCCAACAGATTTCTTGAAGAAAAATTCAGTCCTGCATAAAAGGTTTCGGTAATCATCCAAGCAGTAGTCCATGAGTGGGACAATTCTTTACCAAAGATTTCATTCTTTCCCAAGCTTGAGCAACATGTTCGTTATAAAGTTGTTTAAATTTCATTATTTAACTTCTCATAGATATAATCTTAGCAGGAGGATAGTATTTTCCAATAAAAGCATCTTTGCATTTAATCCAACAATCAATACTATTTCTAGGCAAGGATAGCAACCATTCTTTAGCTTTTCCTCTCAAAGAGAAAGGAAACAATTTAATCTTAATAATATCTCCATCTACATCCTTATATTTTTGTATCTCACAAAGTTAATCAAAGTTATTAAGGTGAGTAGCAGCATCATTAGAACTAGCACTAGAAAATTGCTCTTTCGTAACAAGATTCAGCAAAGCAGGTTTAATTTCATAAAAAGTGGCATCGGGAGCAGGTGGAGCAATAGGTGTGCAAAGGAAATCATTATTGTTTGTACTAGTGAAGTCACATAACTTGGTGTTTTCAGGAGTGTTCATTTTTGCAAAGGTGAAGAAAGCCAACAGCAGTAGCAACTAAAGCAGGAACTAATTTTTTGTGTGTTTTTTATAAGAAAAAGAAACTCAAACAAAACTATTTTTTTTGTATTTTTGATTGAAAGAAACAACAAAACAAAGCAAAAGAAACTAAGCAAAACAAAAACAAAGTAAAGCGATTGGTTGTCCACTTGTGACGTGATGGCGCCTAGTGGACATGGGAGCTTCTTTCCTTGGATAAATAGTCCACATATTTCATGAATAAGAGACCGTTGTTTTCTCCCTAGTAGCAACAGCACATCTACAACCAAAGAGATTATTGTCACTTCCCTTGGAAACTAGAGGCATGAACCCACTATCAAGCATAAATACCCCCTCTTGGAGTCACTAGCAACTACTTGGCCAAGATAGCTACTAACAACGGAGAGCATGCAAGATCACAAACAACATAGACATGATAGAATCATAAAGATAAAACCATTAATCAAACCAACATAATAATCTCAATATCCATCGGATCCCCGCAAACACAACATGCATGATTACAAATAGATTAGATCTTGATCATGAACGGAGCTCACAAGATCTATACATGAAAGCACAAAGGAGGAGATACAACCATCTAGCTACTACATGGACCCATAGTCCAAGGTGGAACTACTCACGCATCATACCGGAGAGAAGGCCTTCGGGATGATCTCCCATCCGGCAGGGTGCCAGGAAGAACTTCAGATCCCCCGATCTAGGGACATTGGTGGCGGCGGCTATAGACGGTTTCGTGGAGATTTGATCGGATTCTTAGGGTTTCTGTATCGGGGGATTCTTATAGGAGAAGGGGGAGGCCGAGGAGGCGACCAGGGGGGTCAAACCCTACCCAGGCGCGGGCCCACCCCTGGCCGCGCCTAGGGGGGTTTGGCTGCTGTGGCACGCTTCCTCGTCTCCCCTCTGGACTTCTTGTTCCCCACGGAAAGTAATTGACTTTGGCTTTTGTCCCGTCCAATTCCGAGAATATTTCTTTACTAACTTTTCTAAAACCAAAAATAGTAGAAAACAGGCATCTGGCACTGTTGCAACTTGTTAATAGGTTATTACCAGAAAACATGTAAAAAGCACCTCAAAGTGTAGACAAGCAAAGCAAAGTAGATACTAAACAAGCATGGAGCATAAAAATTATAGATACGATTCCGACGTATCAGCATCCCCAAGCTTAACTCCTGCTCGTCCTCGAGTAGGTAAGTGATAAAAGAATAATTTTTGAGGTGACATGCACCCTCACAATAAAGATCCAACCATTTGCAAGCATTGGAAGCTGGGATCAAAGAACTCTAAACATGTGCATGAAAGATGGAGTTCTAACAATAGGACATAGTAACTATGCATGCAACATGACAAGCTACAAACAAAGATCATGAATAACATGCAATGAAAAACGTTTGTTTGTTTCACATACAGAAAACATAGCATAGTGGCAATCAGCTTGTCCCTCATAGAGTAGCAAATAGATGCACAGGACACCTTCAAAGTTCACAAGGGTGACTAGAAACAAATATTACAAGAACAAGTAATATCACAATATGCATCAATCAATAAGCTTTGGAACACTGCACACAGAATGACAACTATGCTCTCTTAATGGTGCCTAAAGGTAGAAGGTGGAGACTCAATAGTGGTGGAAAAAAGGCCCTTTTTGTAAAGGAAGCAGGGATTACAAGTTTCAAAAAGAGCTTCCAAAAATTAAGGTACTTGTTAGCTTTTAGCCCTCATTGCCCCTATCATAAGCATGTTGAAGTGGTTAAGGTTAAAGTGGCAAAGATGGAGTATATGCTTGACGGAGTATAAGTTGTCAATCTCAAGTCCCTTGAATACGAGGGCCACACCTTATGCATACTCAACTTTGGGCCCAGGTAAGTTCTTGTCATTGTAAGTATTTGCATATCATTGAGAACCGTCAATGGGGTACCCCTTGCACATGGTACAGGATCTATCCCATAACCAAAATGACAAGGCAAGCAGACGATGAGCATCTCAGCAATCTTCTTATTTACCATGGGAATATGGTTTTCTCTCTTTCCTCTTTTCTCAATGTGTCTCTTTTTTTATAAGAAGAATGCTTCATAGATGTCACTATGGTGATGCTACAAGTTTTCACCATGATTAGGCATGGCTTAGGCTAGCGGCCCAGGCGTTTCTCTAATATAGGATACAAACTCCATGGACTTACAAGTTCCCTCTTTATTTCACACCGGTGACATCCATAGACAAAAGAGCATGATATCAACTGAGTACAAAGTACAAGTGCAATGTTGAAAACGTTCCCCGTGACAACACAGTTCTGCTAATTCCAACTTATAAGTGCAAGCATATACAACAAAGTTGTCACAATGGTTCAAGTTTATTAGGGGCAAAGAATATAAAGTGTGCCATCAAGTTCGTGAGGGCTTTAGTCACTAAGTTTTCACATAACAAAATAGTTTTTAATTGGAAGATAGTTGAAAACAAGAATATACTTGGAATGGTGTAACACACCATGCATAGGAGTTTATAGTGGACACTTTGGAAAAACTTGGTTTCTTGGGAGCTGAAAGCATGAGTAGAACTTACTCATACAAGTGGAGGCTAGCAAAAAGACTAAGAGCAACCAACTAAGAGAGCAATAATGGCCATAATCATGCAGAGCAACAAAGCATACTAATCAAAGCAAAGAGTGGTACTACAAGTCGAGGACGAAATGATCATAGAGGCTAATGGTGACTTGTCATAGTCATAACATGGTGTGAGCATGTGCCAAGTCAACCCAAGCAAAGCATCAAAGGAGAATACCACAATACTATGCTTTTGCATGCTAAAACAACACATAATTTCTTCAAGGCACACTAAGCAATCCCAATTGTTTGGAACAAGACATGCTACAGCAATAATCACTAAGCATAAGATCAAAATAACACCTAGCATGTCATGCTAAAGTCTAAGTCACAGTCAATGCAAGCTTCCCTTGCACTTCAAGCAAGAACTTACTACTCCTTTCCAACACCAAGCAACTTATTTGCAAAACAACATAGCGAGAACGAGGGTCCAAACTTCTTTATTCAAGCAAACTAAACAACCTAAGCAAAGCAAACAAAAACTAAGACGCTCCAAGAACAACACAACTGAGCATGAAACAATAAAAACGAAGTGTCTAGACAGACCTGAGCTTTTTATTGATGAAGAAGGGGATGTTGGGCATCCCCAAGCTTTGACGCTTGTACCTCTTGGATATTTCTTGGGGTGACACCATGGTGGCATCCCCAAGCTTGAGATTTTTTCCATTATTCATCTCATTGCATTATTCTCTCTCTACACCTGAATTTTTTTCCTTCATACAAAACTTCACACAATCTTTATTAGCAACATTAGTGTGTTCAAAAGATATTAAACCTCTGGCAAAGCTTTGGAACAGCAAGGATTTTCACTAAAAACACAAGCTACTATAGTAACTCCTTCAAAAATCTCAATTCACCTAAACAGAACTCAAAAAGGAATCAATAAAAAGCAAATGCAAATAATGACAGAAATCTGTCAAAACAGACCAGCAGGTAGAAACCGATTTTTTCCAACATCTTCTGTTGCTAAAATCAAAAAGTGTTGAACTAACAAAAGTTAGCTAACATACTGGGGGATTTATTAGTAAATTTTGAGCTCAATCCTAGTTACAGAGACTCCTCACGATTTTTTGGTGAAAGACAGAAATCTGTTTCGGGACAGCAACTCCCCAAATCTTACTTCCCTCTCATTAGAGGTCATTATTGGCACAAAAAGCAAAAAAAAAAGGATAAAGAGAAGTCATTACTGAAGTAATAACTTCCAATACTCAAGGAAACTCTTGGGTTATCTTCCAACAAGTACTTTTCTTTAACGCCTTTAAGTTAAGCACAAGAACCAAGGAGAATCAAGTATTTTCAAATGAAGAAGCATTAACATCAAATCTTTCTTTCAAAGGAGGAGCAAAAAGCAACCTCTCTCTTCTCATAGGGAAGTGTTCAATACCTTTCTTGAATGGAAAATGATATTTAATGGTGCCTTCTTTCATATCAATGATAGCACCAACTGTTCTAAGAAAAGGTCTTCCCAAAGTAATAGGGCAAGAAGCATTGTATTCAACATCCAAAACATAGAAATCAACAGGAACATAAGCATTGTTAACCATAATGAGAACATCATTAATACTCCCCATGAATTTCTTCTTAGCATTATCATTGAGTGGGAATCTAAATAACAATCTTCCAATGGTGGAAAATCAAGCATTTCATAAATCTTCCTAGGCATAATAGAGACACTAGAACCAAGATCACATGAATCTTTGAGATCAAAGTCATTCACTTGCATATTAATAATGGGTTCCCAACTATCTTCTACTTTCCTAGGAATAGAAGCTTTGTGTTTTAGCTTCTCTTCCTTAATCTTAACAAGAGCATCTATAATGTGTTTGGTAAAGGCCACATGCATATCACTAGCATCAGGACTTCTAGCAAGCTTTTGCAAGAACATAATCACTTCAGAAACATTGCAACCATCAATATCAAAGTCAAACTTAGCATCACTAGTAGTAGGCTCAATAGGCTTAGGCATAGTAGGAGGAGAAGGAATAGGGACTACTTGTGGTTTAGTGGTGATGGTGCACACACTATTGTTTCTATCAATTCCAGCTTCCCTTTCCCACTTAGCATGAAGTTGAGCTAACAGCCTAACATTTTCATCAATAGTAACTTGTATGGCATGAGCAGTAGCAAAGGTATTTTCCATAGTTTCAGGTTTAGCAGCCATTTTATTAATCAAGGAAGACTGAGCTTCAGACAAAGAGGATATATTTTTCTCAGCACTCAAAATTTTTGACTGTAAACTAGCAATTTCTCTATTCAGATTCTCAAGCTGATGGCTAATGTTTTTCAAGATGATAGACTGTTCCTCCATAGTTTTAGTGAAAAACTTATTTTGCTCATATTGCATCTGCATAAAATTCTTAGTGGATCTCTCTACTTCTAGAATCCTTTCTTCACTAGGCATTCCAGATCTACCATGATAAACATTTCCACTAGGAGGATAAGGCCTATAATTACCATAAGTATTGTTACCAAAATTGTTGTTTCTAATGAAGTTCACATCAACTTGCTCTTCTTGAGCAACCAAGGAGGCTAGGGGAACACTATTAGAATCTAGAGGAGCTTTCCCATTGACAAGCATAGCCATAATAACATCAATCTTTTCACTCAAAGAGGAAGTTTCCTCAATAGAATTTACCTTATTACCATGTGGAGCTCTCTCAACATGCCATTCAGAGTAGTTAATCATCATACTATTAAGGGGCCTTGTTGCATCACCCAAAGTGAGGCCCATAAAGGTACATCCAGCAGCTGAATCCAACAGATTTTTTGAAGAGAATTTCAAACCTGCATAAAAAGTCTGGATAATCATCCAAGCAGTGAGTCCATGAGTAGGGCAATTTTTAACCAAAAATTTCATTCTTTCCCAAGCTGGAGCAACATGTTCACTATCAAGTTGTTTAAATTTCATAATGTCACTTTTTATAGATATAATCTTAGCAGGAGGATAGTACTTTCCAATAAAAGCATCTTTGCACTTAGTCCAAGAATAACATATACATGATAGAACCAATAATCAATCTGACATAGTATCTCAATATCCATCAGATCCCCGCAAACACAACATGTATGATTTCAAATAATTGATCTTGATCATGAACGGAGCTCACAAGATTTAAATATGGTAGCACAAAGGAGGAAAAACAACCATCTAGCTACTGTATGGACCCATAGTCCAAGGGTGAACTACTCACGCATTACTCCGAAGGCTGGCATGGTGATGAAGAAGGCCTCCTGAATGATCTCTCCCCTCTGGCAGGGTTCCGGGAAGAGCTTCAGATCCCCCGATCTAAGGACAATGATGGCGGCGGCTACAGACTATTTCGTGGAGATTTGATCAGGTACATAGGGTTTCTGCATCAGGGTGACTTTATAGGCGAAGGGGCAAGGTCGGTGGCTGCTCGAGAGGCCCACACCAGGTGGCGACGCGCCCCCTAGGCCACGCGGACCTAGGGTGTGGCCATCTTGTGTCCCCCCTTCGGCTGACCTTCTGACTCCGTCTTTGCTCCGGTAGAATATTGACTTTGGATTTTGTCCCGTCCAATTCCGAGAATATTTCCTTACTAGCTTTTCTGAAACCAAAAGCAACAGAAAACAGGCAACTAGCATTGCGACATCTTGTTAATAGGTTAGTCCCAGAAAATGTATAAAAATACCTCAAAGTATAGATAAAACATAACAAAGTTGATACTAAACAACAATGGAGCATCAAAAATTATAGATACGTTTACGACGTATCAACGATGAACTTTTTATTATTTAACTCTATTTTATTGATATGATGGGTTGACTCCCATTAAGAATTTTATTAAGAAAGGTTGAATATTTCAACCCTTTTCTGTCCTCGAATTCTTACCTTGGGTTGCCCTTTATCAAAGGCACTTACCATATGAACTCGTTTTGCCGGTGGAACATACCTTTCTTCTGCTTCTAGTTTCTTTGGAAAATACCGGATGATTTCAGCATTATAAACATTGAATATTATTTTCCCATCAACACAATTACTGATGCTTCTGCAGTACTAAGGAAAGGTCTTCAAAATATTATAGATAATTTTTCATCCTCCGGCATTTCAAGAATAATAAAGTCAGTCAGAATAACATGCTCATCTATTCTAAGTAGAACATCCTCAATCATACCAACAGGTTGTTTAGTGGATTTGTCGGCCATCTGTAAAGTGATAGAAGTGGGGGAATATTCCCCTAATCCTAACCTTTTATAGAGGGAATATGGCATTACACTAACTCCTGCACCTAAATCACATAAGGCATTATGAATATCAGTTTTGCCTATTGAACATGAAATAGTTGGTATTTCGGGATCTCCTGATTTAGACAATAGCTTCCCATTAGCGGGGTAACTAGTTGATGGCTGTGAAATATAGCCATCCACATCCGCATTTAAAATAGATATTATTCATATATTTGATAAAATATCTCTCTAAAACCTGCCACTAATGCCTAATGATCAAAGGGGTATGAAATCCTTTCTTGCTATTTTCCCTACGCAGATAATGACGTAATATGATGGGAATCACTACATAAATACCAAATATACGAGATTTTCAACACGCCAAAGAAACCAGGATCCATGCAGATATTACTGCAAGCTTAACGACCAACTATACGGGCCGACGCCGTATAGTTGTCACTGTATAGTTTGCATCGACTTCATTAGGTCAAATAGAACAACTTTCATGAAGGGACCCCTATAAAAAGAGGTTTCGGGCGACGGGAAACATAGCTTCTTTTCGACATCATCTCTCCCTACCACCAGAAGCCGCCACGCTGAAGGAATAGATCTAGATCTAAACCTCTAAACCCTTCTCCACCACCATAGCCATCTTCCACCACTTGTAATAGTAGATCTCATCTCCAATTGGTGACATTGTAAGACTATTTGCTATCAACCTTATGATCTCTATTATAATGTTTATGATTGTCGATTTCATCTCTATGTGTGAGTAATTCTCCTTGGGCTAAGGGCTTCGGCCTAGCCATGTAGCATGTGTGCATATTGTTTATCATAGATGGGATTATGTATTAGTTTGTATGACATGATGATTGTAGTACCCTCTCTTGCCTCAATCTAAGGACTTGTTAGGTACCCAAGACCCTAAGGATTGGTCTAGGTAAAGGGAGTGTGACTAATGACTGATCTGCAGGATAGGAACCCCAATGACAGAAAGGGTAGTATGACTATATGTGAGGAATTTATTTGGGATTAACGGTGACATCACGATGCTTATCATTAGTTATCTTTCTTCTATGGATTAGACTAGTAGGTTATTGCTATAAGCGGTTGCGGAGGCGATAACAATTATGGATGCACTATCCGCATATAATTATCTTGCTCTAACAATTACATGCATATTTTATTATTATCTATTATTCCCATCAGATGTTTTGTACAACTATTGGTGAAAACCGAAGACCCTAGGCCCTCTTTTTCTCCAACAACAACAAGATCGCAAACTCTTGATCCGGTGAAAACGCAATAGGAATTCTAAACTCTCGAAGGTCCGTTTAAGTAATCTCACTTTGCTTTCTACTTCCCGAGGATTTGATAAACATAGGTCTATTAGGGAAAAGAGCTATACTACATTCGTAATCCAGATCAAAGGTATCACTAGTCACCATGGCAATGGTTTCAGTTATCTCTTTCTTTCTACTCCCTCCGTCCACAAATGTAAGTCGAAATTTCCCTTGATCAATTTGAAGCTTGATTCACATCGGCATCGCAAATCGCCTAGCTCCCGTCATGACGCAGCACCTCACCCGCGCGTCGCCGCCCAGCACCTCGCTCGCGCGTCTCTCCCGGCACCTCGCCCGCGTGTCTAGCAGCAGATCGCCGGCCGAAACAACAGATCTCATCTGTTGTGACTCGCCGACCATCGAGGGAAGAAGGAGCTACAATATCACCATTTGACGAGGGAGCAGGAGCAGCATCTGACGGGGGGAAGCAGACGCAGCAGCTCTCTGGCCGCCTACCACAACAGTGGCAGGGTACCTCGCCGGCAAGGTCAAAGTCGCCCAACAAGGCCCAAGCCTGCCGCATCAGCTGCAGAGCACCTCGCCAGCAAGGTCCTAGTCATCCAACAAGGTCCAAGCCTGCCACGCCAGCGTCAGCACACCTCGCTGGCAAGGTCCAAGCCTATTGCAGCAGCGGCAACGCACCTCGCCTGCAGGGCACCACCTCCCTTCTTCCCCCTATCGCTGGCAAGGTCCTGTTCTAGGCTGGGTGCTCCTCGGCCGTTGTCTTCGGCTCCTTATCCTCGACCAGCGAGAGCACCTCCAGGTTTGGTGCTCGTCGCCAACTTCTCCTCCTCGCTGGCTCCTTCTCCTCGGGTCCCCAGCAATAGCATATGACCAAACCATGGTTGTCCCCGATCTAAATTTTAGTCCACCCAAAGAAGGCATCATACCTGAAGAAGAAGACCGAAATGAAGGTATAAACCCAATTAGGATCACTCTGCTAATTTTCAGATTTTGCAAGCACATGTACTCTTTTATGGCATAGCTCTGTAATGCTATTGAGCTACTCTGCCAATTCAGAGTAGGACCAATTAGACCTTATTTGACAGAAAGAGCATATTATTCAGTGAACTTGCTTATAAACTCATTTTTATGGAAGTAACATTCTACCAAAGAGAAGTGAAGATGAAATTCTTAAGATTCTTTAGAGGTGCATCATGGAGATCAAGAATTAGACTAGATGCTAGCTCATCTTATAATGAAATTTAGCAACGAAGTTTCCTACTGAAGAGTACATGTTGCAAAAACAAAGATTGGCATATACAGCAACAATAACAAAGCAAATTCACTTTAAGAAGCAATTCATGTCAGGTGTCCATGTCACTTCAAGTAAATCTGCAGTTTCAGTCTACACAGTGTTTTTTTGTGACGACAGAAAAAATGCAAGTACTGAATATTAACACCAACACTAAATATGGACAATTTCAGTCTACACACTATATTTTTTTCACTCCAAGAAGTTCTGACTCTTACTTAAAAGGAGTACTCAAACACACTGTATTTTTTCCACAATCAAGCACCAGAAGAACATTTACTCCATCAAGCATCATGTGCAGAACTTAGGAGAATGTGCAGAAGTTGTGTCAGCACAAGGAAAAGAACTGCAAGTAGCGCCTCATATTATGGTTCAGTTTTAACTGGGTAAATTATGTGGAGCACACAACCATCAATTAAGAGCACGATCTCTGATGGACTAAAATCACAGGTCAACCTCCAAACACATCCAGGGCAGATAGACCAACAAAACAAAGTGGACAATGAATGCATCAGTTTTCAGCTTCCACTAGCAAGAACTCGAGACTAAACACACAAGAATTTCTTCCGAGTTGCAACCAAACAAAATAAACTGAACTCAAACCAGCACTAAAGGTGATCTAAAACCAAAAACATACATTGCTAGCAACATCAAAGAATCATAGAAAATTACATCCTTTTGCACACAGTGGACAAGTTCTCCACTCTTTGAAAAACTAAAATTTTGACAAGTTCTTCACTCTCTGACAACAACATCAAAGCACCACAGAAACTTAACTGAATCATTGTGCAAATTAACCTACAGTGTACACATTCATACAAACTAAATTTTTGAGAGAAGTGGCAATTGATAAGCATTCAAACAAACTGATGTGTGCAACCGTATTCATTCACTCACATATTCAAGCATGCCTCCATCTAACAAGATAATCACCGCATGCCTCTGATCGAACCATCGCATGCGGTAGGGATCCACTCAATAAAATATTCACACATGCCTCTGATCTAACCAAACAAGAAGAAGGAATTAGACACTCACATATTGTCGTTCTTCTTCAAAGGACGGACGACAGGGGACCCTAGAGCTGTAGCACCAAAGGAGCCAGCTCGATGAAGTGGAGGCATGGAGTGGTGGGCATCCACCCGGGATTCACGCAGGGATTAGACCGCTCCCTGGATGCTGGAGGCGAAAAACTGAGCCGCCGACGGACTCGGCTCCTGCCAGGCTCCTTGAAGACCGGCTCGATCCGAAGGCAGGAACATGATATGCTCGAGAGGATTAACGGAGGAGCAGGTCTCACCATCTTGGAGGCATTTCGGTGGGCCTCAAATTGTTGGTCGTAGGAGGCCTTGGAGTTTATGGCGATGATGACGGAGTGTGAGAGCGAGGAGACAGAGGACGGCGGCCATAGAGCGGTCTCCCTCCTCCAGGACGGCGGCTCTGTCTTCCCGTTGCTTTGGCGCCATTCATAGATCCGCTCAGAATGCCCCCTTTGTCGATGCACACGGGTCCTAGGTGCGATCACTGTGCTCCACCCAGTAACCAGGATGAGGGGCCCCGGAGCGGCGCTGGTCTAGGAGTGGAAGGCGGAGGAGAGAACCCCTGCTAGCGGCGAGGAGCAGGGAGCCGTCGGCGCTCAAATCTGGGTCAGCGTCGGGGAGAGAGGACCACGAAGACCGTTCTATGGAGTGTGGCCGGTCACGACGCGAGGGCAGTTTCGGAAAACCGGAAATTTCCTTAACGTGACAGAACGTGTGTGTGAATTCGTTCAGCGACTTATAAAAGTGTACGAATGGAGTATTAAGAATATTATAGAGAAATTTAGAATAGGTAGGAACTTTTATTGCATCCGCAAATGGAATTTTTAAACGAAGATCACTTAATGACTTTTTAAAAGAGTCATAGATTACCTCATTCAGTGCTTTCTTTTTGCGATCTGCATATGGAAGTTTCTTACTCTTATCTTTTACCTTTTATGGAGGATGAGGCTCTTTAGTTACTTTTTGTTGTTGCTTATCGCTTTTCTTATTTTTCTTTATTACAACTACTTCATCTTCTTTGCTTGTGTATTTTTCTTCTCTTAGATCAGCAGTATCTGCATCAGAGTCATAACTGACATCATGTGCATCATTTTTCTCCTCCAAGGTTTGGTCTTGTGTTTCTTGAGCAGTTTCATCCTGAGGATCCACCAGCGTATCATCTTTTTGACTTGCTTTGAGCAAGGCCTTTTCCCTTCGATCTTTTTCAGCTTCATATTCTGGTGGTCCGAATGGTCCTTTAACAACTGCACCTCTTCTTGTAACAACATTAATAGAGACAGGAATATTTATACCATCTTGAAGAAAAATTTGACAACTAGATGCTATTTGTTCACATTGGGTTTCAATAATACTAAGGTACTTGTGAAATAATTTTATTTCTTGGCCAATCTCCTCATAGTTTTCTATAAGTTTAGCCAAAATCTTTTTGTGTCTTTGAAATTGCTTATGCAAGTTATTGTAAGATTTGGCCTATCCATGTTTCAATTCTTGAAAAACTTTTCTAGTTTCATCCTCTTCAGTAAAAACTTGTAACAAATCTACTTTGTTTTCTTTGACAAGTTCAAAAGGTATACCTTTTTCTTTCATGGTTTTGCGTACTTCAGGCATAAGATTAGGATTTATACGAAGTATTCCCTTTTCCGGCTTAGTGCCAACATCAGGATTATATACATAATCATTCTTAGCCTAGTAGACATCAATTCCAAAAATGCTTTAACAGTTAAAGTATTTATCGATCCTCCTGCTGATAAATCTAGCAACTCTCTACATTGGGTATTAAGACCATGGTAAAATAAGTGGCGAACAGTTGACCCAGAATAGCCATGATTAGGAATACTATTGTCATTCCAAAGAATCTATCCCAGGCTTGTGGGTATTTTTCTCCTACTTTTTGACTGAAGTTGCCTATATTCTTTCTAATTTCTGTTACCTTTGTAAAAGGATTAAACCTGTTTATGAATTTAACAATGCAGTTTTCCCAACATTTAATGTAATGACGAGGGAGAGAATATAACCAGTCTAGAGCCTTACCTTTGAGAGACCAACGAAATAATTTTAGACGAGAGAAATCTCTAGGCAAACCTTTTGGTCCAAGTGATGTTATCACATCGTCGAACTCTCTGAAATGTGTTCCTGGGTCTTCATCTCCCCTTCCACTGAAAGCTTTTTCCTACAAAATTTAGTAATTTCACCATCAAATCAATATTCTCTAACTCCAGGATTAGGAAATTCTATTGGTTGTTTAAGAAAAGTAGAATTTGGGGCAATGTATTCTCTGAGAGTCTTCTCAGGTTTCTTGGGAGTTATCCTATGAATGGACATGATTTCCATGAAGTCACTTAGGTTTTCAACTTCAACTTTATTCGATCTCAAAAGTTTTTCAATAATTTCCTCGCGCCTTTGAGCAGGTACGCGATCAAGATAATCTCACCAATCCCTTACATCTCCCACGCCCAAGGGAACTTACTCACACATGAGAGAAGAAAGCATCATTGATATAATTAAATAAAGGGAGTTCTTCTTAATATTACTGTGGAGATCCACAATAAGAATAGAAATAAATCCAACACAATTCAAGATGGGAATAACAATCTCAAAACCTAATCTTGCAAGGTGGATATCTCTCTATCTCAAGTACAAGTAATGGCTATGGAGGTGTGGTGGCTAGGAGATTGAAGATCGTGGAGCGAGATGAAGAGCGTCTTCCCCTTCTTCTCCGGATCTCTTCTTTCTCCCTTCTAGATGGGATGGCGGCTCGTGTGTTCTGTTTTTGTCCCCGGCCTCTTCACGAAAGTTGTACCTTTTAACAAGACGAAGTTGATGGCAACTATACGGCAGGAACTATACGTCCGAATCCCGCCATATAGTTTCTCGTTAAAGCTACTATATGCTCCCCTTGATTGCTTCCAAAACGAGACTTGCTTGTTTTCGTCTGAATATTGTGGTTTTGTTGTTAAAACCCTCTATTGATATTCAGAACTTGAAACACGCATTAAAAACCCAAGTTTTCTTTGCTACTGAAGTATTAGCGTTAGGTAAAGCTAGAAAACCATCAAATCCAAATGAAAACCATCGATAGAAACCATAAAAAATGTGTCGAATCTCACAGCTATTAATAGGTTGAGGCATAAATGTGGTCCTCGTCCTTGTTTAATTGAAGAATGTAATCTTGTTCATTATGCTTGGAGTTGTGCTGAATAGATGGAGAATGA
Source organism: Avena sativa (assembly GCA_916181665.1). Lineage (NCBI taxonomy): Eukaryota > Viridiplantae > Streptophyta > Magnoliopsida > Poales > Poaceae > Avena > Avena sativa. Next base: position 231,162,841 of record OV702296.1, read on the forward strand.
TTCTGAGTCTGCTACATATACTGAAGTCGTTGCATCCATTGACCGCGAGAATTGGATTTTTGCTATGCAAGAAGATATGCAATCACTTGATAAAAATGGCACATGAGATGTTGTGTGCTTTCCCAAACAAAATAAGGTAGTCTGATGCAATTGGATCTTCAAGAAAATGGAAGGTTTGACTCCTAAAGGACCTTTAAGGGGCAAGGTTAGTAGCAAAAGGGTTTAGCCAGATTCCAGGTATTGATTATAAAGATGTATTCTACCTAGTTGTAAATCATAGTTCCATTTGCACTTTCTTTAGTATTGTGGCTATGCATGATCTTGAGCTTGAGCAGTTAGATGTCAAGACTGCTTTTATGCACGGAGAGTTTGAGGGGGAAATATACATGGACCAACCAAAAGGGTTCATAATGCTTGGTAAAGAGGATTTTGTGTGCAAGTTAAATAAGTCTCTTTATGGCTTAAATAAATCTCCAAGATAGTGGTATAAAAGGTTTGATTCGTTTATGATATCACTTGGTTTTGAGAGGTCTCAATATGATAGTTGTGTTTACATTAAGTTTGTTGATGGATCACCTATATACTTGCTATTATATGTTGATGATATGTTAATTGATGCCAAGAGCATGAAAGAAATCACTAATTTGAAGGCACACCTAAGTAGTGAGTTTGAGATGAAGGATCTTGGAGCTTCTAAGAAGGTCTTAGGTATGGAGATTACCCGAGATAGAAAAATTGGTTTGTTATTTCTTAGTCAGCAAAGTTACATTAAGAAAGTTCTTCATAGTTTTAATATGGATGGTGCCAAGTCTTAGTACTTATATTGATCCTCATTTTAAATTGTCAATTTCACAATGTTCTACTACTGATGAAGAGTTTGGATACATGTCAAATGTGTCGTATTCTAGTGCTATTGGTTCTTTGATGTATATCATGATTTGTTCTCATCCTGATTTATCATATGCTATGAGTTTGATAAGTAGATACATGGATAATCCTGTTAAAGAACATTGGAAGGTTGTTCAATAGGTTTTCAGGCATATTCTTGGCACTTCCAATGCTTGTTTGAAGTTTGGCAGGACCACAATGGACTCGTTGGCTATGTGGATTCAGATTTTGCTACCTATTTAGATAAGAGAATATTTCTCACAGGTTATGTGTTTAATGTTGGTGGTTGCACTTTTAGCTAGAAGGCTACGTTGTAGGTTGTTGTTGCATAATCCACTACTGAAGCTGAATACATGGCTATTGCTAAAGCTTACAAAGAATCAATTTGGTTGAAAGGTTTGTTTGCTGAGCTTTGTAGAGATAATTCTTGCATTACATTGTTTTGTGATAGTCAAAGTTCCATATACCTTACAAAAGATCAGATGTTTTATGACAGAACTAAGCACATTGATGTCAAGTACCATTTTGTTAGAGACATTGTTGCTCAAGGTAAACTAAAGGTATGCAAGATCGTCACTCATGATAATTTTGTTGATATAACGACTAAACCTGTTTATGTTGCTTTGCTCAAACTTAGTTGATTTAATTGATTAGTCCAAGTGGCTATTGGCACCGAAAGTACTTTGTTTGTGTTGTTTAGGAAAATGATTGATATTGATGCTATAAGAAGGAATTTGTCTTATAGTGAAGTTTGTTATATGTTAATCCAAATTCTACAAAGTAAAGACCAACTTATGATGAGCGATCGAGCCTCCCCTCCCCCCGCGCGGTTTGAACCTTGAAGACCTAGGTTTCCACCGCTATATAAACCTCTTATAAGTCACCGACTAGGATAAGTTATACCTGAGAAAATCTCTGGCGTTTGTAAATATTCCCTGATATAGTAAAAAAATAGGAGCCGATATAGTAAAGTTGGCGTTCGTAGTTTTTTCCTCTTTTTGTTGGAAAAAAAATTTCACGTTAAATCTGACCGTCTTGATGTGTGAACATAGTATGGCACTGCCTGTAAAGAAAAGAGGTTTTTTTTAACTTAAGGCTCCCACTTTATTTCCTTGTCAATAATGACATATCATCTATTACATCACTAAGAACGGATAGTGGTGGATCACCATCACACAAAAAATTGAAGAAGAATTAAAACTAGATCTAGCCAAATTGTGGGCAGCCTTATTTCCAATTGTCTGAACTAACCGGAAACAGTTTGCAAGGGTGGACGTGTAGGGAGTCCATATCTCTATTTCCCCATTGCGGGCATTGATCACATCAAGGTTATCCGACTAGATAATGACCAGAGAGCATCCAATATTCTCTACTAATTACAAGCCAAGTTTCAGAGTTAGAGTTTCTGCAGTTGCTGAATCAAGAAGATATCCCATTGCTACAGTTTCTTTTTCATTTTTCATTATTTGTTTGTCGCTTATTACAACACACCGCATATCGACTATAAGGCTGCAAGGTCCAACGACCTACAACTGTAGGCACTATTGCTCAGCATATCACGTTGTGCACATATGCGCTAAGTATAATTAGTGTATTTTATTAGAGTATAAGCGCCGAGAAAGTAATTGATTGATTTGGGTAAGCTAGCTGTGTAGAGACCGCAAGTGCCATCACCTCATTATAGCTAGTTTTTTTCCTTTAGCAAAATCATCTTAATTCTTAGCTAGCTAGCTTCGTCGCTGTCAGGTGAGAGTAAGGATGACAATTTTAACCATTGGTATGGTATGACACACTTTTATACCCATGGTTAATACTTATACCCTAGCTTAAGTCACGGATATGGGCATGGGTATAGACTTATATCCATGGGTATATCCATATTCTGCCCATTTAAAATGATATGTCAAACTTACCTATAAAGTTTCAACCTATGCGGTCGAGAAGCCTAGAATGAGTATGAGATTGCGGTTTCTAAACGTTGATACTTTTATATACTCATATACTATTAGTAAGTAGATATTATTGTCTTTTCTCAAATATGCTATTGATAAAAGTAAAATTTTGAATAACTTGTATATTATTGAATCTATTCGTCGGGTACCCAATGGGTACAGGTACCCGCCGAGTGTGGGTATGAGTAAAGTTTTATACCCACGAGTACGGGTATGGATAAGCTTTTGTACCCATTGACTACACAAGTATGGTATGGTATTGTCACATCCCAACAATTGCCAAATTTTGAAATGTAAAAAATAAATAAACAAAATAAATAATTGTTGAAATTTAGGGTGAAAAGAAACTTTTTGATTCCAAATGGAAACTTAAAAACCCATCTTGAATAAACTTTGAAGAAAATAGAATCCAACAAATTTCAATCAAGATAAATGCATTCATCAAACAATGTATCTTGAAATTTATACCCTTGGAAAAGTTAAACCAAAACCCAAAAACCCTAATGGAAGAAAATCATTTCCAAGATCACTCTAAGACTATGGATTTGATCCATATAAAAATTGGTCAATAAAAATTTATAAATGATCAAAAATAACAAATAAAAATATTATAAAACCATAGAAATTGGTTTCATTTAATTTGGAGCCATCGATAAAAACTTATGAATTTAATAAGATAAAGAAACTAAATTTCAAAGATAATAAAGCTCCTATCTAAAAATCCATACCAAATCTCGAGCAAATAAATCCTAAAAGGATTTAAAAGGATAAACAAATATTAAATAAAATCATACAAATTGGAATCACCAATTTTGGATCTATAAATAAAAAGATATGGATTTTATAAGGCAAAGGAAGAAATAAATAAATAAGGAATATTTAAAAGACAAAATTAAATCTTGGACAAATCCATAAACAAATGAAATAAAGATAACAAAATAAAATAAAGGGATAAGAATAAACAAATAAAAGTATATGGGATTAAACCCTATTCTAATTATATTTAATAAAGACAAAATCCCTAAAGTAAATGATTAATTAAATCATGGGAAAATAATAATTGGAATTTACCCAAGTGGAATAAAAGTTATTTAATTAACTTAAATGGAATAAAAGAGTCATTTGAATAAAAAAATATATGGATTTAAAACCATATTGGATTTTATTTGAATAAAGACAATTGCCCAATTTAAATGATTAATAAATCATATTAAAATACTTTAAATAATTCAAAGTGAATTATTAGCACTAACGAATAAATAAAACCTACTGAAAAAGGTTTGGTGAAAATTAGAATTCAAATAAGAGTTTGAAAATATAATTAAAATCTTATTTGATTAAAGGCAAGTGTCTATTATAAATAAATAATAAACCATAAATGAATAAAATAATTAGTCTAAAATGGTCTTTAAAATACAATAATAAACCAGTATAAAACTTACTAAAAGTTGTGAAGAGTTTGAATTCAAACAAGTATTTGAAATCAATTGATTAAATTCAAAACAGAAAAAGAAATCAGAAAAAAAAGGAAACAGAATAAAAAATGGAAATAAGCCAGCCCAGCCCACTAGCCCAACTAGCCCACTCCCTCTCTCTCAAACGCGAAGCGTTTTCTCACCGCAAACCGCACCCACATAGGCACTGACAGAACGACCCCACCGCGTAACTCTTTCTCACGCTGACAACGATGCCCCACCGGTTAGTCGTCGTCCTCACCCACGCGACCCATTCTCCCTCCCCCGATGTTGTTTCTACCGAATGAATGCGCGATTGAAATCAGCATCAATGCCGTGTTGATTCAGCCCCCTGACCACGCACTCTAAATCGCCTGCTCCCCCTCTCTGTTTTTCCCCATTCGCACGCACACAACCTCCACCAGGCTGCCTCAATTCCTCTCAGCAACGCCACTGCTCCAGCGAACCTTTTTCTCCGATTCCGGCCAGACCCCGCCTCCCCTTGCTCCCTGACCTCCACTAGAGCATTCCCCACCTCCCTACACATCTCCCAGTAGCACCAGCTCACTCGCGCGCACTCTGAAACGTCAACAACTTTGACACCCGAACGCCACCGCCGTCTGCCTCTACTCTGGCGAGCTACTGACGCCAACCCTGAGCGCCCTCGTGTTCTGGTGAGTACCCCTACAACCCTCGAGAACTTGCACACCCTCCTGACACATTGCCTTGATCACTTGCGCCCCAGGAGCTCGTCTCCGGCAACGACAGCATGTGCCCGAGCCAGTGAGCAACTCCGGTGAGAAATTGTTATCGTCCTCGAGCACCCCTTCGCCAACCAAGGATACCTTGAGCATCTACATGCTTCGGCGAACCCGGTGAGCCATCCCACTCCTCCTCTCGCTTCCTGTATCGCCGGCACCGTTACCATCTGAGCACGCCACCGTCGCAGCGCCGCCCATCTGTGGTCATCACCGTCTGAGCCGTTAGATTTCCATCCAAGCGCTGCAATAGATTGACTTAATCGAACTGTTATGCTCAATTAGAGCCGTGCGATGCACTTTAAATCTGACGATCCAGAGAGCCTGATCCACGCGAACCGGTATGAGCCAATAAGATCATTCCACGTGGCCAGTGTTTTGATTTAAAAACAGAAATGGATCTATTAGATGTTGATTTTGCAAAATTCATAACTTTAAATCTGCACGTCCAAATTTTGAAAATTTTATATCAATGGAATCAGCAAGAAGAATTCTATCCAACCATGCACTTTGTTTAGTAATTTACTTCTGTAAAATTGGTTGTATTTGCAGAAACATGTGTAAGCATATTTTGAATATAAAAATTATTCTAGAAATGTTTTTAGGGTAAAATCTTTTGTAAATGGATTGTTTTGAACCTACTGACCATGGAAACCAATTTTTGGATTTAAAAATATATTTTGTGACACTTAAGAATTCCTCTCAGCAACGCCACTGCTCCGGCGAACCTTTTTCTCCGATTTCGGCCAGACCCCGCCTCCCCTTGCTCCCTGACCTCCACGAGAGAATTCCCCACCTCCCTACACATCTCCCAGTAGCACCAGCTCACTCGCGCGCGCTCTGAAACGTCAACAACTTTGACACCCGAACGCCACCGCCGTCGGTCGTGGTATTGCACGGCATATGCTACCGGGGGTAGCTTACGTAGAGGGAGCAAGGCGGCGTAGGAGAATCCGGGAGCGAGATTGGCACACGATGTACCTAGGTTCACGTCCCCTCGGTGGAGGATCGCTACGTCCTGTTGTCAATCCAGTATATGATCATAGATTGCTTTACAAGGGAGCCGCCGTAGGCGGAGGGAGACTAGATCTAATCTTACGTGGGAGAAGATGTAATATGATGTGGGAGAAGATGTAATATGACATACCCCGTGGGGGAGCCCCTGGTGGCTTTATATATGCAACCAGTTAGGGTTTACAAGTATTTGGTGGGCTTTGTATTGGAGTCGCCGTCTTGGGCCTCCAGTCGGCGCCACTCGCCTGGGTCCAGTATGCGACAGTCGCCGTATTCAGCGAGTCGACCTGCTTAGGGCTTGGCTTCAGTCGGCTCGATCCAGCCGGCGAATCCGTGTCGTGGGTATATACCCCGATTGGTATTCCCCCATCGGTAGTCCCCGAGCGCGTTGTCGATTCGATGCGGGATTGAGGCAGGGCGCGGAGAGTCTTGACGATGGGTCGTAGCGAATCGGCGACGAGCTCCTGAACCGAGAAAAGAACCGTGAAGCGGGAGGCGGTCGGCGTGAGCCAGTCGATGATGGCCAGTTGGCGAAATACGTAGGGTGTTGGTGAAGCTGCCAGTTGCGGCGAGTCCCCGAACGTGGAGCGTGCCGAGTCCCCGAGCGCGGCGAGTGGCGAGGTCGAGCGACCGACGATTGCTGAGTTATCGAGCGTGTCGAGTGGCGAGGTTGGGCGACCGGCGAGTGGAGCTGTCTGTAGAGCGCCGAGTCCCCGAGGGCGTTGAGTACGCGAGGGAGAATCCGCGGTGGCGAGTCCCCGAGCATGTTGAGTACGCGAGGGCGAGTCCACGGTGGCGAGTCCCCGAGCGTGTTGAGTACGCGAGGGCTAGTCCGCGGTGGCGAGTCGACGAGGGCGAGCCGCGATCCTGGAATCATGCGTACACGCTGCATGCCTAGGAGTAGTCCCTGAGGCTCGAGTTGGCTTGTAGAGGCGACTTGAGGCTCTTTAGAGATGCATATTCTGAAAATAGTAGTGGTTGCTGCCGAGCATGGCGAGTGGCGAGGTCGAGCGACCGGCGAGCGCCGAGTCCCGGATCGCGGCGAGCGCTGAGTCCTCGAGCACGGCGAGCGGCAAGGTCGAGCGACCGGCGAGTGCCGAGTCCCCGAGCGCGACGAGCGGCGAGGCCGAGCGACCGACGGGCGCCGAGTCCCCGAGCGCGGCGAGCGGCGAGGCCGAGCGACCGACGGGCGCCAAGTCCCCAAGCCCGGCGAGCGGCGAGGCCGAGCGATCGGTGAGTGCTGAGTCCCCGAGCGCGGCGAGCAGCGAGGCCGAGCGACCGACGGGCGCCGAGTCCCTGAGCGTGGCGAGCGGCGAGGCCGAGCGACCGACGGGCGCCGAGTCCCCGAGCGCGGAGAGTGACGAGGTCGAGCGGCCGACGGGCGCCGAGTCCCTGAGCGCGGCGAGCGGCGAGGTCGAGCGACCGACGGGCGCTGAGTCCCCGAGCGCGGAGAGTGACGAGGTCGAGCGACCGGCGAGCGCCGAGTCCCCGAGCGTGGCGAGAGGCGAGGTCGAGCGACCGGTGAATGTCGAGTCCCCGAGCGCGGCGAGCGGCAAGGCCGAGCGACCGACGGGCGCCGAGTTCCCGAGCGCGGCGAGGGACAAGGCCGAGCGACCGACTGGCGCCGAGTCCCCGAGCGCGGCAAGCGGCGAGGTCTAGCGACCGGCGAGTGCCGAGTCCCCGAGCGCGGCGAGCGGCGAGAAAGACACCGTTTTGCTGAGAAGGAGGAAAAAGTACGACTACAATAAGGTGTATTTATAAAATATATTGAACATTTGTAAGACGTGCGAATTGTAGACGTTGAAATAAAATGCACGCTTGTTATATGGATCGATGGGCAGTATGTAAGGTTTATGCGTGTCTTTTCATGAGTAGGCGGACCTCCAGCATCAAACGCTTGCCGGGTAACAGGGACGCGATGTCAGACTGTTAAACCCGGAGACAAGGTCGGCCTTTTGGTACCCAGCCTCACTAATTCGACGGACACGAATAAACAGCAGACAAAACTGAAACCGATCCCAAAAATGATTTTGGTCCCTAAAAGAGTCATATGCGACTGCATGGTTGGCTTTGGAGAATGAATGGAGATGCATATATGTTTTGGACTCATAGCGTACGAATGTAAAGAAATTTAGCTGTTAACATGGCGAGTCCGTGACGACGAGTAAATGTGGCGAGTTCGTGATGACGAATCCGCGATAGCGAGTTCACGATAAGCGAGTCCACGAGTATGGCGAGTCGCAGTCGTCAAGCTCAAACGCACATACTCGATTCAGATGTGTGATGCATGTATTGAAAAACAATTGTACAAAGAATTAGATTCAAAAGAAAATAGTTAGACAAAGTAATCAGCAAGAGAGAATCATCCAAACGCTGAACATGATGAATCGATCTATCTGTACACATCATGTGCTTGTCCTGATTGATTGTACGTGTTCACATGTGAACATCCCACCACTCTTGGGCGTATGGTCGGACTTTGATTGTCATGTCGCAGATATCGATATTGTCAATCCACAATCCTAAATCACAGGTTGGTTCTCTCTGTGCCCGGAGACACAAATTTGAAAGGTACTTGCACTTGCAAACAATTAGTAGACAGAGTATAATAATCATAATAAGCTTGAGAAGAATTGGTCATGCGCACACGCTGCATGGTCATGCATGGATCTTTTTTAACAAAATAATTGGATTACCTCGGGACTTGTGTATGAACGTATTTGATTTGGAGTCTGCTTTCTGCTTGGGTAGTATCGATCCAGCGATTGATCTGGTGAGGAACACATCACGTCGTCGCCATTCAATCAGCATGTGGCGACTCGAATTAACCAATCCGATCTGCGGGCTTCGGGTTGGCAGACGTTCGATGTACGCAATCGATCGGGGGCGTATACATATGACGAGTTTTAGCAGGGCGCCGTGTTGAACAGCGATTCGCCGGAACCAGCTTGATGTGATCTGGCTGTGAGGGATCCCGCCCGGATTATCACCCTCCAAGCACCGCTAGCCCCACGGTGGGTGATAACTGTCGTGGTATTGCACGGCAGATGCTACTGGGGGTAGCTTACGTAGAGGGAGCAAGGCGACGTAGGAGAATCCGGGAGTGAGATTGGCACACGATGTACCCAGGTTCACGTCCCCTCGGTGGAGGATCGCTACATCCTGCTGTCAATCCAGTACATGATCATAGATTGGTTTACAAGGGAGCCGCCGTAGGCGGAGGGAGACTAGATCTAATCTTACGTGGGAGAAGATGTAATATGATGTGGGAGAAGATGTAATATGACTGGTTGGCAGCCCTGCCCCTCCCTTTATAGGTGGGAGGCGCCGGCCAAGGGGAGGGGAGTCCATCCCCAACTCGAATCCCAAGTGGGCCGGCGGTGGAGGAGGAACTCCTCCCCAACTCGGTTTCCCACTTCCCCTCCACTTCCCAAAACAGTCGTTTGACTTTTCAAATTGGCGTTTGACTTTTCAACCTAGGATTTGATTAAACCCTTCATTTGTTCAGCGATGACACCTAGTACATGATGCAATCATTCCAACTTGGTATGATACATTCATGTACCCTTCCCCTTCGGAGTGCCGGACATTCCGGAACCTTCTAGAACATTCCCGATGAAAACACCGGAACCATTCTCCAACCCCAAAACAGGACTTTCCTTATATGAATCTTATTATCCGGACCATTTCGGATCTCCTCGTGATATCCCGGATCCCATCCGAGACTCCGAACAACATTCGGTCTCTTACTCATCATTCCATAACTACTCAAACAACGTCGAATCCTTAAGTGTGTCTCCCTATGGTTCGTGAATTATGCAGACATGATCGAGACACTTCTCCGAACAATAACCAATAGAGGAATCTGGAAATTCATATGGCTCCCACATATTTCTAAGATTACTTCGCGATCGAATGAACCACTTACATACGATACCAATTTCCTTTTGTCTCACGATAGTTTACTTATCCGAGGCTATGATCGTCGGTATCTCTGCAAACCTAGTTCAACCTCCTTACTGATAAGTACTCTTTTCTCGTTCCCGTGATATGTGATCCCTTGTGAGCCAGTCACGTGCTTGCAAGCTAATTGGATGAGATTTCACCGAGAGGGCCTAGAGTATATATATCCGTCATATGGATGGACAAATCCCACTCTTGATCCATGTGTCTCAACCAATACTTTCCGAACACTCAATGCCACCTTTATAGCCACCTAGTTACGGTGTGGTGTTTGATGTCATCAAAGCATCCTTCCGGTGAAGGTGATATGCATGATCTCATGGTCGAAGGAATTAGGTTACTATGTATCATAAAGCATATAGCAATTGAACTATTAAAATGACTTGATCTTTATGCTACGCTTATCTATAGGAGTATGTCCACCATATCATTCTCCTAACGATATGATCTTGTTGTTAATAACATCTCAATGTTCATGATAGGGAAACCACAATCATTTATTAACCAACAAGCTAGTATTATGAAGAGGCTTTACTAGGGACTTCAATTTAAGTTTACAAATCACACAAGTATTAATGTTTCCTTGTTAATACTATTATAGCATGAATGTAAACATTTATCATAAACACAAAGATATAATAATAACTATATTTATTATTGCCTCTAGGGCATATCTCCAACAGTCTCCCACTTGTACTAGAGTCATCTAATCTAGATTACATGGTAATATACCGAACACCCATGGCAGTTTGGTGCTGGTCATGTTTTGCCCTCGGGAGAGGTTTAGTCAACGGATCCGCCACATTCAGATCTGTGTGTACTTTGCAAATCTTTATGTCCCCATCTTGGACATGTTCTCGAATAGTGTGAAAACGTAGCTTGATGTGCTTCAGCTTCTTGTGTGACCTTGGTTCTTGCGCATTGGCTATGGCGCCCATGTTATCACAATAGATAGACATTCGGTCTAGCGCACTAGGAACCACACCCAGCTCTATAATGAACTATTTCATCCATATCGCTTCTTGTGAAGCCTCCGAAGCAGCCATGTATTCCGATTCATTTGAAGATCTCGCCACAACGCTTTGCTTTGCACTCCTCCAGCTAACTGCTGCACCATTCAAAGTAAATACATATCCAGATTGTGATTTAGAGTCATCCGGATCGGTGTTCCAACTAGCATCGGTGTAACCATTAACAACGAGCTGTTCATCACCTCCATAAGAAAGAACCATATCCTTAGTTCTTCTCAAGTACTTAAGGATGTTTTTGACCGATGTCCAATGATCCACTCCTGGATCACTTTGATATCTGCTAGTTAAACTAACAGCTTATGCAATGTCGGGTCTAGTACATAGCATGGCATACATTAGAGATCCTATGGCTGAGGCATAGGGAGTCTTACTCATCCTTTCTCTATCTTCTGCCGTTGTCAGTCTTTGAGTTTTACTCAAGGTCGTATTGGGCAACATGGGCAAGAACCCTTTCTTGCTATCTTCCATTCCAAACCTCTTTAGAACTTTGTCCAAATATGTACTTTGTGACAATGATATTAGGCGTCTCGATCTATCTCTATAAATCTTTATGCCTAATATGTAAGCTGCTTCGCCAAGATCCTTCATTGGAAAACTATTATTCAAATATTCCTTGACACTATTAAGAAGGTCTACATCATTCCCAATCAACAATATGTCATCTACATATAGTATTAAGAATGCTACAAATCTCCCACTCACTTTCTTGTAAATACAAGCTTCTCCATAAGTTTGTATAAAACCAAAACTTTTGATCACCTTATCAAAACGTTGATTCCAACTTCGGGATGCTTGCTTCAATCCATAGATGGACCGTTGAAGTTTGCATACCTTGTTAGCATCTTTAGGATCGACAAAACCTTTGGGTTGCATCATATACAACTCTTCATCAATGTCTCCATTGAGGAATGCTGTTTTGACATCCATCTTCCATATCTCATAATCATAATATGCAGCGATTGCTAACATAATCCTCACAGACTTTAGCTTCGCTATTGGTGAGAAAGTCTCATCGTAGTCAACTCCTTGAATTTGTCGAAACCCTTTTGCGACAAGTCGAGCTTTATAGACAGTAACATTACCATCAGCATATGTTTTCTTCTTGAAAATCCATTTGTTCTCGACAGCCTTCCGGCCATCCGGTAAGTCCACCAAAGTCCATACTTGGTTTTCGTACATGGATCCAATCTTGGATTTCATGGCTTCTTGCCATTTATTGGAATCTGGGCTCATCATCGCTTCCTCATATGTCGCAGGGTGATCGGTGTTGTCCACCAACATGACACTCATAACGGGATCATACCAATCAGGAGTGGTACGAGTTCTCGTTGACCTGCGAGGCTCTGTAGCAACTACAACCAAAGTTTCATGATCATCATCATTAGCTTCCTCTCTTATTGGTGCAGGCACCACAGGAACTTCTTCCGGTGCTGCGCTACTCGCAAGTTCGAGAGAAGGTTCGACAACCTCGTCGAGTTCTACTTTCCTTCCAGTCACTTCTTTCAAGAGAAATTCCTTCTCTAGAAAGGATCCATTCTTGGCAACGAAGATTTTGCCCTCGGATCTATGATAGAAGGTATACCCAATAGTTTCCTTTGGGTATCCTATGAAGACGCATTTTTTCGCTTTGGCTTCAAGCTTGTCCGGCTGTAACTTCTTTACATAGGCTTCACAACCCCAAACTTTAAGGAACGACAATTTAGGTTTCTTCCCAAACCATAATTCATATGGTGTCGTTTCAACGGATTTAGATGGTGCCCTATTTAAAGTGAATGCAGCTGTTTCTAATGCATAACCCCAAAATGATAGCGGTAAATCTGTAAGTGACATCATAGAATGAACCATATCTAAGAGAGTTCGATTACGACGTTCGGACACACCATTACGCTGTGGTGTTCCCAGCGGTGTCAATTGTGAAAGTATTCCGCATTTCTTCAAATGCTCGCCAAACTCGTAACTTAGATATTCACCTCCACGATCAGAACGTAGAAATTTAATCTTCTTGTTATGTTGATTGTCTACCTCACTTTGAAATTCCTTAAACTTCTCGAAAGTTTCGGACTTATGTTTCATGAAATAGATATACCCATATCTACTCAAGTCATCCGTGAAGGTAAGAACATAACGATAACCACCGCGTGATGCTACACTCATTGGACCACACACATAGGTATGTATGATTTCCAATAAGTCCGTAGCTCGCTCCATCATACCAGAAAATGGAGTCTTAGTCATTTTTCCCATCAGACATGCTTCGCATCTTTCAAGTGATTCGAAATCAAGTGATTCAAGAAGTCCATCGGAATGGAGTTTCTTCATACGCTTCACTCCAATGTGACCAAGACGACAGTGCCACATATAGGTCGAGTTATCGCTCGATTTCAAACGTTTAGCCTCAATGTTATTAATATGTGTATTTACACTATCGAGATTCAATAAGAATAGACCATCTATCAAAGGTGCATGTGCATAAAACATATTACTCATATAAATCGAACAACCATTATTCTCGGACTTAAACAAGTAACCGTCTCGCAATAAACAAGATCCCGATATAATGTTCATGCTTAACGCAGGCACCAAATAACAATTATTTAAGTATAAAACTAATCCCGATGGTAGATGAAGGGGTAGCGTGCCGACCGCGATTACATCAACCTTTGATCCGTTTCCCACGCGCATCGTCACCTCGTTCTTCGCTAGCTTCCGTTTATTCTGCAGCACCTGTTTCGAGTTACAAATATGAGCAACCGAACCAGTATCAAATACCCAGGCACTACTACGAGTACTAGTGAGATACACATCAATAACATGTATATCGGATATACCTTTCTTCTTGATGTTGCCATTCTTCAAATCCACCAAGTACTTTGGGCAATTCCGCTTCCAGTGACCTTCTCCCTTGCAGTAAAAGCACTCAGTATCAGGCTTAGGTCCAGCCTTGGTCTTCTTCGTCGGCGCGGTAACTTTCTTACCACCCTTCTTGAAGTGTCCCTTTTGCTTAGACTTGCCTTTCTTGAATTTGGTGGTCTAATTGACCATCAACACTTGGTGCTCTTTCTTGATCTCCACTTCTGCAGATTTTAACATAGCAAACAGTTTTGGCAACTGCTTGTTCATGTTTTGCATATTGTAGTTCATCACAAAGTTCTTGTAACTTGGTGGTAGTGATTGGAGGACACGGTAAATCCCCAAAGCATTAGTAATCACTATACCCAAGCTTTGAAGTTTGTTTGCGTGTCCAGACATCTTAAGCACATGCTCACTAACGGAGCTGCCCTCTTCCATCTTGCAGTTAAAGAACTTTTCAGAAGCCTCATAGCTCTCAATTGCCGCGTGAGTCTCAAAGATCAATTTGAGATCACGGACAATATCATATGGGTCTGAATTCTCAAACCTTTTCTGAAGCTCTGATTCTAAACCATACAAGATAGCACACTGAACTGTGGAGTACTGAGTCTTCTGAGCGAGGTAAACATTCTTTACTTCATCGGTAGCAGTAGCTGCAGGTGGGTCACCCAGCGGTGCATCCAGCACATAGGTCAAATTACCAGCTGTGAGGACAATCCTCAAATTGCGGAACCAATCCGCGAAGTTGCTTCCATTGTTTTTCAACTTTTCTTTCTCTAGGAATGCATTAAAATTGATGGTAGGGGCCGCCATTGATCTACAGCATATTTGCAATAGTTTAGACTAAGTTTATGACAAATTGAGTTCTAATTAATAGTTAAATTAATCTAGGTGAACTCCCACTCAAAACAATATCCCTCACATTGTTTTAGTGATCACACGAACCAAATCCACCACATCAACACCGATCATCACGAGAGTTGATGTAGATTCAATGGCGAACAATCGACATGTTCATCATATCTACTATATGATTCATGCTTTACCTTTCGGTGATCCGTGTTCCGAGACCATGTCTGTACATGCTAGGCTCGGCAAGATCAAACCTTAGCTTCCGCATGAGCAAATCTGGCTTGCTCACGTTGTATACACTTGCGGAATCTAACACACCCGATCATCACGTGGTGCTTCGAAACAACAAGCTTTAGCAACGGTGCTTACTAAGGATGAACACTTTAGAACTTGAAATTCATGTGCATGAGGGATCATCTTATAATGCTACCGTCGTTAACTAAGCAATACAAGATGCATAAAGGATTAACATCACATGCAATTCATAATATGTGATATGATATGGCCTTTCTTCTTTGTGCTTCCAATCTCCATCTTCAAGCACGAACATGATCTCCATCATCACCGGCATTGCATCAAGGTCAATGACGCTGCTCCATGGTTGTCGTCCACCGGCTTCAACTATTACAACTACTTTGAATAGACACGCGGGTCTTAACAGAAATTAAAGACAACCATATGGCTACTGTCGGTTGCCAACTTACAATAAGGAACATTGCATACATCAAATATAATCACAATCATGGCCATATCACATCACAGCACACCCCTGCAAAACAAAGTTAGACGCCTCTACTTTCTTTGCATGTTTTACGTGGTTTGGGGCTTTCAATAAGTGTCGTTCTTGTAGGGTTTCGTAGCATGGAAAACAAAAAAATTCTACCGCATACAAATAAACAAGCCAAGATCTATCTACTAGATTGTAGCAACGAGTCGATGGAATAACTCACCCTCGAAGATTCCAAAGTGTTTAACGAGAGCGGATTCTCGTGGGTGATGTAGTCGTACTCTTCCCGATCTCAAGATCGCGTAGACGATCCTTCCGGCGCTGCGTTCCGGCAGCGCTCCCGCAGTCGGTCACACGTTCGGTACTCGACAAAGACCTTCCTCTCCCTTGTTCCAGCAGGCAGCAGAGGTTGTAGCACTCTCCTTACGATTCCGGCAGCACAACGGCGTGGTACCGGAAGTAGAGGGGAGATCTCGCAGGGCTTCGCCTTAAGCCGGAGCGAGTATGGTGGACTATGAGAGAGCCCTCGGTGTTCTAGGGTTAAGACACACCAAGGAGGGGGCTAGGCCGGCGGCTAGGGTTTCACCTAGGCGGCGGCGGCGAGTGCCCTAGGGCCGGCGGCGGCTATGGAGGCGGCGGCGGCTTGGGGCTAGGGTTTAGAGGTGTAGGAACTTGTGTCTAGGAGGGGAGCCCTGCCCCTCCTTATATAGGTGGAGGGGGCCGGCCAAGGGGAGGGGAGTCCCTCCCCAACTCGGCTTGGTGGTGCGCCGGCGGTGGGAGGAGGAACTCCTCCCCCAAGTCGGTTTCCACCTCCCTCTCCACTTCCCAAAAATAGCCGTTTGACTTTCAAACTTGGCGTTTGACTTTTCAAACTAGGATTTGAATAAACCCTCTATTTAGTTCAGCGATGACACCGAGTACATAATGCAATCATACCAACTTGATATAACACATTCATGTACCCTTCCCCTCCGGAGTGCCGGACATTACGGAACCTTCTAGAACATTCCCGATGAAAACACCGGAACCATTCCCCAACTCCGAAACGGGACTTTCCTTATATGAATCTTATTCTCCGGACCATTCCGGATCTCCTCGTGATATCCCGGATCTCATCCGAGACTCCAAACAACATTCGGTCTCTTTCTCATCATTCCATAACTACTCAAACAACGTTGAATCCTTAAGTGTGTCTCCCTATGGTTCGTGAATTACGCGGACATGATCGAGACACTTCTCTGAACAATAACCAATAGAGGAATCTGGAAATTCATATGGCTCCCACATATTTCTATGATTACTTTGCGGTCGAATGAACCACTTACATACGATACCAATTTCCCTTTCTCTCACGATAGTTTACTTATCCGAGGTTATGATCGTTGGTATCTCTGCATACCTAGTTCAACCTCGTTACCGATAAGTACTCTTTTCTCGTTCCCGTGATATGTGATCCCTTGTGAGCCAGTCACATGCTTGCAAGCCAATTGGATGACATTTCACCGAGAGGGCCCAGAGTATATCTATCTGTCACATGGATGGACAAATCCCACTCTTGATCCATGTGTCTCAACCAATACTTTCCGAACACTCAATGCCACCTTTATAGCCACCCAGTTACGGTGTGGTGTTTGATGTCATCAAAGCATCCATCCGGTAAAGGTGATATGCATGATCTCATGGTCGAAGGAATTAGGTTACTATGTATCAGAAATCATATAGCAATTGAACTATTAAAATGACTTGATCTTTATGCTACGCTTATCTATAGGAGCATGTCCATCATATCATTCTCCTAACGATATGATCTTGTTGTTAATAACATCTCAATGTTCATGATAGGGAAACCACAATCATTTATTAACCAACAAGCTAGTATTATATAGAGGCTTTACTAGAGACTTCAATTTAAGTTTACAAATCACACAAGTATTAATGTTTCCTTGTTAATACTATTATAGCATGAATGTAAACATTTATCATAAACACAAAGATATAATAATAACTACATTTATTATTGCCTCTAGGGCATATCTCCAACAGTCTCCCACTTGCACTAGAGTCATCTAATCTAGATTACATGGTAATATACCGAACACCCATGGCAGTTTGGTGCTGGTCATGTTTTGCCCTCGGGAGAGGTTTAGTCAACGGATCCGCCACATTCAGATCTGTGTGTACTTTTAAAATCTTTATGTCCCCATCTTGGACATGTTCTCGAATAGCCTGAAAACGTAGCTTGATATGCTTCAGCTTCTTGTGTGACCTTGGTTCTTGCGCATTGGCTATGGCGCCCATGTTATCACAGTAGATAGACATTGGGTCCAGCGCACTAGGAACCACACCCAGCTCTGTAATGAACTCTTTCATCCATATCGCTTCTTGTGAAGCCTCCGAAGCAGCCATGTATTCTGATTCAGTTGAAGATCTCGCCACAACGCTTTGCTTTGCACTCCTCCAGCTAACTGCTGCACTATTCAAAATAAATACGTATCCAGATTGTGATTTAGAATCATCCGGATCGGTGTTCCAACTAGCATCGGTGTAACCATTAACAACGAGCTGTTCATCACCTCCATAAGAAAGAACCATATCCTTAGTCCTTCTCAAGTACTTAAGGATGTTTTTGACCGCTGTCCAATGATCCACTCCTAGATCACTTTGATATCTGCTAGTTAAACTAACAGCATATGCAATGTCGGGTCTAGTACATAGCATGGCATACATTAGAGATCCTATGGCTGAGGCATAGGGAGTCTTACTCATCCTTTCTCTATCTTCTGCCGATGTCGGTCTTTGAATTTTACTCAAGGTCGTATTGGGCAACATGGGCAAGAACTCTTTCTTGCTATCTTCCATTCCAAACCTCTTTAGAACTTTGTCCAAATATGTACTTTGTGACAATGATATTAGGCGTCTCGATCTATCTCTATAAATCTTTATACCTAATATGTAAGCTGCTTCGCCAAGATCCTTCATTGAAAAACTATTATTCAAATATTCCTTGACACTATTAAGAAGGTCTACATCATTCCCAATCAACAATATGTCATCTACATATAGTATTAAGAATGCTACAGAGCTCCCACTCACTTTCTTGTAAATACAAGCTTCTCCATAAGTTTGTATAAAACCAAAACTTTTGATTACCTTATAAAAACGTTGATTCCAACTTCGGGATGCTTGCTTCAATCCATAGATGGACCGTTGAAGTTTGCATACCTTGTTAGCATCTTTAGGATCGACAAAACCTTTGGGTTGCATTATATACAACTCTTCATCAATGTCTCTATTGAGGAATGCTGTTTTGACATCCATCTGCCATATCTCATAATCATAATATGCAGCGATTGCTAACATAATCCTCACAGACTTTAGCTTCACTACAGGTGAGAAAGTCTCATCGTAGTCAACTCCTTGAATTTGTCGAAATCCTTTTGCGACAAGTCGAGCTTTATAGACAGTAACATTACCATCAGCATCTGTTTTCTTCTTGAAGATCCATTTGTTCTCGACGGCCTTCTGGCCATCCGGTAAGTCCACCAAAGTTCATACTTGGTTTTCGTACATGGATCCAATCTCGGATTTCATGGCTTCTTGCCATTTATTGGAATCTGGGCTCATCATCGCTTCCTCATATGTCTCATGGTCATCGGTGTTGTCCACCAACATGACACTCATAACGGGATCATACCAATCTGGAGTGGTACGAGTTCTCGTTGACCTGCGAGGCTCTGTAGCAACTTCAACCGAAGTCTCATGATCATCATCATTAGCTTCCTCTCTAACTGGTGCAGGCACCACAGGAACTTCTTCCGGTGTTGTGCTACTCGCAATTTCGAGAGAAGGTTCGACAACTTCGTCGAGTTCTACTTTCCTTCCAGTCACTTCTTTCGAGAGAAATTCCTTCTCAAGAAAGGATCCATTCTTGGCAACTAAGATTTTGCCCTCGGATCTATGATAGAAGGTATACCCAATAGTTTCCTTCGGGTATCCTATGAAGATGAATTTTTCCGCTTTGGGTTCAAGCTTGTCCGGCTGTAACTTCTTTACATAGGCTTCGCAACCCCAAACTTTAAGGAACGACAATCTAGGTTTCTTCCCAAACCATAATTCATACAGTGTCGTTTCAACGGATTTAGATGGTGCCCTATTTAAAGTGAATGCGGTTGTTTCTAATGCATAACCCCAAAATGATAGCGGTAAATATGTAAGTGACATCATAGAACGAACCATATCTAAGAGAGTTCGATTACGACGTTCGGACACACCATTACGCTGTGGTGTTCCCGGCGGTGTCAATTGTGAAAGTATTCCGCATTTCTTCAAATGCTCGCCAAACTCGTAACTTAGATATTCACCTCCACGATCAGAACGCAGAAATTTAATCTTCTTGTTACGTTGATTCTCTACCTCACTTTGAAATTCCTTAAACTTCTCGAAAGTTTCGGACTTATGTTTCATGAAATAGATATACCCATATCTACTCAAGTCATCCGTGAAGGTAAGAACATAACGATAACCACCGCGCGATGCTACACTCATTGGACCACAGACATCGGTATGTATGATTTCCAATAAGTCCGTAGCTCACTCCATCATACCAGAAAATGGAGTCTTAGTCATTTTTCCCATCAGACATGCTTCGCATCTTTCAAGTGATCCAAGAAGTCCATCGGAATGGAGTTTCTTCATACGCGTCACTCCAATGTGACCAAGACGACAGTGCCACATATAGGTCAAGTTATCGCTCGATTTCAAATGTTTAGCCTCAATGTTATTAATATGTGTATTTCCACTATCGAGATTCAATAAGAATAGACCATCTATCAAAGGTGCATGTGCATAAAACATATTACTCATATAAATCGAACAACCATTATTCTCGGACTTAAACAAGTAACCATCTTGCAATAAACAAGATCCCGATATAATGTGCATGCTTAACGCAGGCACCAAATAACAATTATTTAAGTATAAAACTAATCCCGATGGTAGATGAAGGGGTAGCGTGCCGACCGCGATCACATCAACCTTTGATCCGTTTCCCACGCGCATAGTCACCTCGTTCTTCGCTAGCTTCCGTTTATTCTGCAGCACCTGTTTCGAGTTACAAATATGAATAACCGAACCAGTATCAAATACCTAGGCACTACTACGAGTACTAGTGAGATACACATCAATAACATGTATATCGGATATACCTTTCTTCTTGATGTTGCCGTTCTTCAAATCCGCCAAGTACTTTGGGAAATTTCGCTTCCAGTGACCTTCTCCCTTGCAGTAAAAGCACTCAGTATCAGGCTTAGGTCCAGCTTTGGTCTTCTTTGTCGGCGTGGTAACTTTCTTACCACCCTTCTTGAAGTGTCCCTTCTGCTTAGACTTGCCTTTCTTGAATTTGGTGGTCTTATTGACCAACAACACTTGGTGCTCTTTCTTGATCTCCACTTCTGCAGATTTCAACATGGCAAAGAGTTCTGGCAACGTCTTGTTCATGTTTTGCATGTTGTAGTTCATCACAAAGTTCTTGTAACTTGGTGGTAGTGATTGGAGGACGCGGTAAATCCCCAAAGCATTAGGAATCACTATACCCAAGCTTTGAAGTTTGTTCGCGTGCCCAGACATCTTAAGCACATGCTCACTGACGGAGCTGCCCTCTTCCATCTTGCAGTTAAAGAACTTTTCAGAAGCCTCATAGCTTTAAATTGCCGCATGAGTCTCAAAGATCAATTTGAGATCCTCGACAATATCATATGGGTCTGAATTCTCAAACCTTTTCTGAAGCTCTGATTCTAAACCATACAAGATAGCACACTGAACTGTGGAGTACTAAGTATTCCGAGTGAGGTAAACATTCTTTACTTCATTGGCAGCATCAGCTGCAGGTGGGTCACCCAGCGGTGCATCCAGCACATAGGTCAAATTACCAGCTGTGAGGAAAATCCTCAAATTGCGGAACCAATCTGCGAAGTTGCTTCCATTGTTTTTCAACTTTTCTTTCTCTAGGAACGCATTAAAATTGATGGTAGGGGCTGCCATTGATCTACAACATATTTGCAATAGTTTAGACTAAGTTTATGACAAATTGAGTTATAATTAATAGTAAAATTAATCTAGGTGAACTCCCACTCAAAACAATATCCCTCACATTGTTTTAGTGATCACACGAACCAAATCCACCACATCAACACCGATCATCACGAGAGCTGATATAGTTTTAATGGCGAACAATCGACATGTTCATCATATCTACTATATGATTCATGCTTTACCTTTCGGTGATCCGTGTTCCGAGACCAGGTCTGTACATGCTAGGCTCGTCAAGATCAAACCTTAGTTTCCGCATGAGCAAATCTGGCTTGCTCACGTTGTATGCACTTGCAGAATCTAACACATCCGATCATCACGTGGTGCTTCGAAACAACAAGCTTTAGCAACGGTACTAACTAAGGGTGAACACTTTATGACTTGAAATTCATGTGCAAGAGGGATCATCTTATAATGCTACCGTCGTCTACTAAGAAATACAAGATGCATAAAGGATTAACATCACATGCAATTCATAATATGTGATATGATATGGCCTTTCTTCTTTGTGCTTCCGATCTCCATCTTCAAGCACGAACATGATCTCCATCATCACCGGCATTGCATCAAGGTCAATGACGCTTCTCCATGGTTGTCGTCCACCGGCTTCAACTATTACAACTACTTTGAATAGACACGCGGGTCTTAACATAAATTAAAGACAACCATATGGCTCCTGTCGGTTGCCAACTTACAATAAGGAACATTGCATACATCAAATATAATCACAATCATGGCCATATCACATCATAGCACACCCCTGCAAAACAAAGTTAGACGCCTCTACTTTCTTTGCATGTTTTACGTGGTTTGGGGCTTTCAATAAGTGTCGATCTAACTTACGAACATGAACCACAACATTGATACTAGAATTGTTAATCACCCGTTGTAAATTGGATCTTAACTATGCTAGGAGAAACAGGCACCCGCAAAGCCACTTATGCAATACAAGTTGCATGTCAAGCGTGGAGCAAGTCTCATGAACGATGTCATGTAAGGTTAGCCCGGGCCGCTTCATCCCAACATCCCGCAAGATGCAAAGTACACAAGAAGCAATCGATAATAAAAGCATCAACGCCCACAATGACCATTGTGTTCTACTCGTGCAACAGATCTACATATAGACACGGCTCTGATACCACTGTAGGGTTTCGTAGCATGGAAAACAAAAATTTTCTACCGCATACAAACAAACAAGCCAAGATCTATCTACTAGATTGTAGCAACGAGTCGATGGAATAACTCACCCTCAAAGATTCCAAAGTGTTTAACGAGAGCGGATTCTCGTGGGTGATGTAGTCGTACTCTTCCCGATCTCAAGATCGTGTAGACGATCCTTCCGGCGCTGCGTTCCGGCAGCGCTCCCGCAGTCGGTCACACGTTCGGTACTCGACGAAGACCTTCCTCTCCCTTGTTCCAGCAGGCAGCGGAGGTTGTAGCACTCTCCTCGCGATTCCGGCAGCACAACGGCGTGGTACCAGAAGTAGAGGGGAGATCTCGCAGGGCTTCGCCTTAAGCCAGAGCGAGTATGGTGGACTATGAGAGAGCCCTCGGTGTTCTAGGGTTTAGACACACCAAGGAGGGGGCTAGGCCGGCGGCTAGGGTTTCACCTAGGCGGCGGTGAGTGCCCTAGGGCCGGCGGCGGCTATGGAGGCGGCGGCGGCTTGGGTCTAGGGTTTAGAGGTGTAGGAACTTGTGTCTAGGAGGGGAGCCCTGCCCCTCCTTATATAGGTGGAGGGGGCCGGACAAGGGGAGGGGATTCCCTCCCCAACTCGGCTTGGTGGTGAGCCGGCGGTGGGAGGAGGAACTCCTCCCCCAAGTCGGTTTCCACCTCCCTCTCCACTTCCCAAAAATAGCCGTTTGACTTTCAAACTTGGCGTTTGACTTTTCAAACTAGGATTTGAATAAACCCTCTATTTAGTTCAGCGATGACACCGAGTACATAATGCAATCATACCAACTTGATATAACACATTCATGTACCCTTCCCCTCCGGAGTGCCAGACATTCCGGAACCTTCTAGAACATTCCCGATGAAAACACCGGAACCATTCCCCAACTCCGAAACGGGACTTTCCTTATATGAATCTTATTCTCCGGACCATTCCGGATCTCCTCGTGATATCCCGGATCTCATCCGAGACTCCGAACAACATTTGGTCTCTTTCTCATCATTCCATAACTACTCAAACAACGTCGAATCCTTAAGTGTGTCTCCCTACGGTTCGTGAATTATGCGGACATGATCGAGACACTTCTCTGAACAATAACCAATAGAGGAATCTGGAAATTCATATGGCTCCCACATATTTCTACGATTACTTTGCGATCGAATGAACCACTTACATACGATGCCAATTTCCCTTTGTCTCACGATAGTTTACTTATCCGAGGTTATGATCGTCGGTATCTCTGCATACCTAGTTCAACCTCGTTACCGATAAGTACTCTTTTCTCGTTCCCGTGATATGTGATCCCTTGTGAGCCAGTCACATGCTTGCAAGACAATTGGATGACATTTCACCGAGAGGGCCCAGAGTATATCTATCCATCACATGGATGGACAAATCCCACTCTTGATCCATGTGTCTCAACCAATACTTTCCGAACACTCAATGCCACCTTTATAGCCACCCAGTTACGGTGTGGTGTTTGATGTCATCAAAGCATCCATTCGGTGAAGGTGATATGCATGATCTCATGGTCGAATGAATTAGGTTACTATGTATCAGAAAGCATATAGCAATTGAACTATTAAAATGACTTGATCTTTATGCTACGCTTATCTATAGGAGCATGTCCATCATATCATTCTCCTAACGATATGATCTTGTTGTTAATAACATCTCAATGTTCATGATAGGTAAACCACAATCATTTATTAACCAACAAGCTAGTATTATATAGAGGCTTTACTAGAAACTTCAATTTAAGTTTACAAATCACACAAGTATTAATGTTTCCTTGTTAATACTATTATAGCATGAATGTAAACATTTATCATAAACACAAAGATATAATAATAACTACATTTATTATTGCCTCTAGGGCATATCTCCAACAGTTCTAACTTACGAACATGAACCACAACATTGATACTAATATTGACAATCACCCATTGTAAATTGAATATTAACTATGCTGGGAGAAACAGGCAGCCGCAAAGCCACTTATACAATACAAGTTGCATGTCAAGCGTGGAGCAAGTCTCATGAACGATGTCATGTAAGGTTAGCCCGGGCCGCTTCATCCCAACATCCCGCAAGATGCAAAGTACACAAGAAGCAAACGACAATAAAAGCATCAACGCCCACAATGACCATTGTGTTCTACTCGTGCAACAGATCTACATATAGACACGGCTCTGATACCACTGTAGGGTTTCGTAGCATGGAAAACAAAAAATTTCTATCGCATACAAACAAACAAGCCAAGATCTATCTACTAGATTATAGCAACTAGTCGATGGAATAACTCACCCTCGAAGATTCCAAAGTGTTTAACGAGAGCGGATTCTCGTGGGTGATGTAGTCGTACTCTTCCCGATCTCAAGATCGCGTAGACGATCCTTCCGGCGCTGCGTTCCGGCAGCGCTCCCGCAGTCGGTCACATGTTCGGTACTCGACGAAGACCTTCCTCTCCCGTGTTCCAGCAGGCAGCGGAGGTTGTAGCACTCTCCTCGCGATTCCGGCAGCACAACGGCGTGGTACCGGAAGTAGAGGGGAGATCTCGCAGGGCTTCGCCTTAAGCCGGAGCGAGTATGGTGGACTATGAGAGAGCTCCTCGGCGATCTAGGGTTTAGACACACCAAGGAGGAGGTGCTAGGGCCGGCGGCTAGGGTTTGGGGCTTGCCCAAGTCGGCGGCTAGGGGAGCCCTAGACGGCGGCGGCGGCAACAGGAGGTGGCGGCGTCGGGCTAGGGTTTTGGGTGGAGATCTTGTGTACTAGGAGGGGCGGCCCTGCCCCTCCCTTTATAGGTGGGAGGCGCCGGCCAAGGGGAGGGGAGTCCCTCCCCAACTCGGATCCCAAGTGGGCCGACGGTGGAGGAGGAACTCCTTCCCAACTCGGTTTCCCACTTCCCCTCCACTTCCCAAAATAGCCGTTTGACTTTTCAAATTGGCGTTTGACTTTTCAAATTGGCGTTTGACTTTTCAAACTAGGATTTGATTAAACCCTTTATTTTGTTCAGCGATGACACCTAGTACATGATGCAATCATTCCAACTTGGTATGATACATTCATGTACCCTTCCCCTTCAGAGTGCCGGACATTTCGGAACCTTCTAGAACATTCCCGATGAAAACACCGGAACCATTCTCCAACCCCGAAACAGGACTTTCCTTATATGAATCTTCTTCTCCGGACCATTCCGGATATCCTCGTGATATCCCGGATCCTATCCGAGACTCCGAACAACATTCGGTCTCTTACTCATCATTCCATAACTACTCAAACAACATCAAATCCTTAAGTGTGTCTCCCTACGGTTCGTGAATTATGCAGACATGATCGAGACACTTCTCCGAACAATAACCAATAGAGGAATCTGGAAATTCATTTGGATCCCACATATTTCTACGATTACTTCACGATCGAATGAACCACTTACATACGATACCAATTTCCTTTTGTCTCACGATAGTTTACTTATCCGACACAAATAGGTTACAATAACTTAGCCAAATGGACAGTTGGTGGTAGGGGGTGATAGGTTTGGGAACGCGTCCATTCTGGTCTAAGGGAAGGCTTCTGAAAGATCTTGTCTTGATGCATGTCGAGTCTTGTGGGGAAAGTGCACCACCTCTCGAGAGAGTAAAATCTAAGTACTTAGTCGTGTCCTCGGAAATGGAAGTTTTGAGCATCAAGACATGGAAGCTATCAAGGATCTCCTCATCCCAATTTCTAAGTTAAAAAGTTGTGGTTGAACAAGGGTAAAGGATCACCAATGTCTATTGGTAGATGCTTTGGGTGATTTTGACAAACAAAAACTTAGTGTTTTCAAATGATAAGGAAAATCTATTTTGAGCAAAGCAAGCCTAAGCTCCACTTAGCCAAATGCATATAGATGATAGATACCACTATTCTACCATAGTATCACTTGCCAATACAATTCAAATGTATTGACCCTTGTGGCTGTAACTTATTATGTTGCAGGTTTGTTTGATGTTAGTGAAGTGTGTTGATTAGGATTACAAGTCTACAACCAACATGATTGCCTGTGGCACTTTGAAGATGAAGGACTCCATGCTATATAGTTATTTCTGCTGCATTGTAATGTGATAGCCAAATGAGCTGTGTAAGATGTAATGAAATATTTTATTCCTGGTTATAAAGTTATACTATGACCTTTGTTCCTTGATATTACATCTTAACTCTGGATGCTAGCTATTGGTCCAGGGACTAGAATTGTAAACACAGGGATCTCTACCTTATTAAAGGTTGGGACCTCTATAGATGGTATCAGAGCACTGTGTTGCTTGTAAGATTGTAACCCTAGGATTGGACAAAACCCCTTAAAAAAATAGGAGTTGTATTTGTTCCAAAACTTATTTACAAACAATCTTGTATACTCTTTCCTCAACCTTTTTGGTTTTGATTCTACATCTCTTCTATTTCAACTTGATGGACAAAGTCTCCACCATGAGCAAAGGACTTCACCAAACTCAAATTACTTCAACTTCAACATCACCAATGATTCGACTTTAGTTTCATCAAGGACTTCAACTTGGACATCACTAAACACTACAAGTGAGACAAGAATAAAACTCAAGACTTGAAGACTAAATAAACACAACTTAGAAGGAACCGTCATCACCTTTGAAGTTTTGTGACCAAGATGCAAGAAATTTTCCAAGGAAACCATGAACTCATTCATGAAGAAACAACCAATAAGAATGGAATGATCTCAAGTAAAACCATATAGTTGGACCACCATACTAGTGTTTAACTCAAACACACCAACTTATGTGGTGTAGGAAAATATTTTGTTGCCTAAAAATATGCTTGAACTTGTTGTTTGAGTGGAATGTTTGTTTGTGATTTTTTGCACATTACTTTGTGTGAATTATTGTGTGTTAGTAGAAATCTTCCTCTAGAAATATTTTGACTATTCTAATTCCAATCCAACCCAAACAGATGACTTCTCCAAGAAACTCCAACATCAAGAATGGTGACAACAACAACCAAGAGATGCTTTTAGCAACCCAAGCCCAGTTGAATAAAGTGACAACTCAGTTTTTAGCCAACAACAATGAGTTAGACCCAACCATGCAAAAGTTTTTGGAAATCCAATCCCAATTGTTGCAAGGGATGACCACTCAAATGATCAACATGAAAGACAACCTTTCCTAAGGAGTTTGTGACAACAATGATGTCAAGGACGATATTATAGAAGGAACTCAAGCTTGCAATATTTGTGGAGACATGGATCACACTTCCAAAGAGCATGAAGATCAATGCCCTAATTGTGAAGAGAAACATCCAACTAAACAATGCCCCACATCTCAAGTTACTTGTTTCCTATGTGAAGGAAATAATCATGTCCCTATCCAATGCCCCATCGATCCTATAGTTCAACAAAGGAAACAAGGTGGAATGCCTCAAAAGTATGTAAAACCCCATGAGGAAACAACTTCTATCAAGAAGGATGAAGACAAGGCAAACCTCAGATTGCACCTCCCTACATTAGGAATCACCTTGATGGACAAAAGAGGAAACATAGGTATTATCCAAGGAATCCTTCAAGGAACCAAGGAAGCTTTCCCACCTTTGAGGTGAGATATGAAGAGCATGAACTAGAAGAACTCCTAGCTTTGGAGAAACCCAAGAAGAAGAAGAAGAAGAATAAGGGAATTAGCCAAGTGTGGTGCAACAACTACAAAGAGCTAGGCCATTATATATCAATTTGTCCAGAGAAGATACGTGAAGAACTCAACCTTGTCACATGTTACAAGTGTGGTGATAAAGGACATTATGCAAGCAATTGTCCAGAAAAGTTTCATCAAGAACCCAAGTAAGCCAAGATGTAATCTAGTTGAAAACTTTTTTAAGGGTGGTAGTACCCTAGTTGCCTTGAAGCCAAGTTGTAACCTCTAGCTTTTCCAAATCTCGGGACGAGATTTATTTTAAGGGTGGTAGCCTGTCACATCCCAAAATTTTCCAAATTTTGAAATGTGAAAAATAATAAACAAAATAAATAATTGTTGAAATTTAGGGTGAAAAGAAACTTTTTGATTCCAAATGGAAACTTAAAAACCCATCTTGAACAAACTTTGAAGAAAATATAATCCAACAAATTTCAATCAAGAGAAATGCATTCATCAAATAATGTATCTTGAAATTTATACACTTGGAAAAGTTAAACCAAAACCCAAAAACCCTAATGGAAGAAAATCATTTCCAAGATCACTCTAAGACTATGGATTTGATCCATATAAAAATTGGTCAACAAAAATTTATAAATTATCAAAAATGACAAATAAAAATATTATAAAATCATAGAAATTGGTTTCATTTAATTTGGAGCCATGGATAAAAACTTATGAATTTAATAAGATAAAGAAACTAAATTTCAAGTATAATAAAGCTCCTATCTAAAAATCCATACCAAATCTTGAGCAAATAAATCCTAAAAGGATTTAAAAGGATAAACAAATATTAAATAAAATCATACAAATTGGAATCACCAATTTTGGATCTATAAATAAAAAGATATGGATTTTATAAGGCAAAGGAAGAAATAAATAAATAAATAAGGAATATTTAAAAGCCAAATTAAATCTTGGCCAAATCCATAAACAAATGAAATAAAGATAATTAAATAAAATAAAGGGATAAAGAATAAACAAATAAAAGTATATGGGATTAAACCCTATTCTAATTATATTTAATAAAGACAAAATCCCTAAAGTAAATGATTAATTAAATCATGGGAAAATAATAATTGGAATTTACCCAAGTGGAATAAAAGTTATTTAATTAACTTAAATGGAATAAAAGAGTCATTTGAATAAAAAATTATATGGATTTAAAACCATATTGGATTTTATTTGAATAAAGACAATTGCCCAATTTAAATGATTAATAAATCATATTAAAATACTTTAAATAATTCAAAGTGAATTATTAGCACTAATGAATAAATAAAACCTACTGATAAAGGTTTGGTGAAAATTAGAATTCAAATAAGAGTTTGAAAATATAATTAAAATCTTATTTGAATAAAGGCAAGTGTCTATTTTAAATAAATAATAAACCATAAATGAATAAAATAATTATTCTAAAATGGTCTTTAAAAGACAATAATAAACCAGTATAAAACTTACTGAAAGTTGTGAAGAGTTTGAATTCAAACAAGTATTTGAAATCAATTGATTAAATTCAAAACAGAAAAAGAAATCAGAAAAAGAAAAGGAAACAGAATAAAAAAATGGAAATAAGCCAGCCCAGCCCACTGGCCCAACTAGCCCACTCCCTCTCTCTCAAACGCGAAGCGTTTTCTCACCGCAAACCGCACCCACACAGGCACTAACAGGACGACCCCACCGCGTAACTCTTTCTCACACTGACAACGATGCCCCACCGGTTAGTGGTCGTCCTCACCCACGCGACCTATTATCCCCCCTCGCTGATGTTTCTACCGAATGAATGCACGATTGAAATCAGCATCAATGCCGTGTTGATTCAGCCCCCTGACCACGCACTCTAAATCGCCTGCTCCCCCTCTCTGTTTTTCCCCATTCGCCCGCACACAACCTCCACCAGGCTGCCTCAATTCCTCTCAGCAACACCACTGCTCCAGCGAACCTTTTTCTTCGATTCTGGCCAGACCCCGCCTCCCCTTGCTCCCTGACCTCCACGAGAGCATTCCCCACCTCCCTACACATCTCCCAGTAGCACCAGCTCACTCGCGCGCGCTCTAAAACGTCAACAACTTTGACACCCGAACGCCACCGTCGTCTGCCTCTACTCTGGCGAGCTACTGACGCCAACCCCGAGCGCCCTCGTGATCTGGTGAGTACCCCTACAACCCTCGAGAACTTGCACACCATCCTGACGCATTGCCTTGATCACTTGCGCCCCAGGAGCTCGTCCCCGACAACGACAGCACGTGCCCGAGCCAGTGAGCAACTCCGGCGAGAAATTGTTATCGTCCTCGAGCGCCCCTTCGCCAACCAAGGACACCTTGAGCATCTACATGCTTCGGCGAACCTGGTGAGCCATTCCACTCCTCCTCTCGCTTCCTGTATCACCGGCACCGTCACCATCTGAGCGCGCCGCCGCCAGCCATAGTCGCAGCGCAGCCCATCTGTGGTCATCACCGTCTGAGTCATTAGATTAACATCCAAGCGTTGCGATAGATTGACTTAATTGAACCGTTATGGTCAATCAGAGCCGTGCGATGCACTTTAAATCTGACGATCCAGAGAGCCCGATCCACGCGAACCGGTATGAGCCAATAAGATCATTCCACGTGGCCAGTGTTTTGATTTAAAAACAGAAATGGATCTATTAGATGTTGATTTTGCAAAATTCATAACTTTAAATCTGCACGTCCAAATTTTGCAAATTTTATATCAATGGAATCAGCAAGAATAATTCTATCCAACCATGCACTTTGTTTAGTAATTTACTTCTGTAAAATTGGTTGTATTTGCAGAAACATGTGTAAGCATATTTTGAATATAAAAATTATTCTAGAAATGTTTTTAGGGTAAAATCTTTTGTAAATAGATTGTTTTGAACCTACTAACCATGGAAACCAACTTTTGGATTTAAAAATATATTTTGTGACACTTAGGAATTATTCCTTTGAATTAAAGCATTTCTAGTTAAATAAAAATATTGATTATGGTTTAAAAATGCTTTTTGATTAAAACCTTTGGAAAATGATTTGAATTAAACTCTCTGACCCTAAACACCAAGTTTTTGGATTTAAAAATATATTTGGTGAACCCTAGAATTTTTTACTTTGTTTAAAGGCATTCCCAACAAAATAAAATATTGCTTTGATTTAAAAATGGTTTTTAGATGAAACCTTCTGCAAATGGTTTTAATATTAAGCACTTGACCTAAAAACACTAAAATTTGTGTTTAAAAATATATTTGTCAAACACTAGAAATTATTACCTTGATTAAAATCATTTCTAGCAAAACAAGGATGATTAAAATGGCCATTTTCACTAACTTAATATCAAATGGTTTTGCCACTTTTATAAAAGACCAATAGGTATTTTAAAATGTTTATAGCCTATTAAAAACCACCTTTCCAAATAAAACAATCTTTTGCATGCTTGCATGCATTGTTTTGTTTTTTTATTTTATGTGATGAATTGTTTGAATGCTAGTTTGAATATTTGCTTGCTTGATTGAATTGTAGTGAAATTTGAAGAGTGTGACTATTTCAAGATCAAGGAATGAACTTATATTCTCTATCAAAAAGGAAAGTGGTGCTTCATACTTTTGTCCCATTATTTTCACTATGCATTAGTGATATTTCCAAGTAGGACTTGCATGGAATTTTTACTAAGTATGCTATGCCTTGGGAAATCCTAGTAGATGAAACCTTAGTAGATTTTTCTTAAGTTAAGATTTCTACTACTATCATGATTAGCTTAGCTAGTAGAAAACCAGGGTGGATTATATTCATGCTATGAAATATTTCTAACTTAACGACTTGTATTTTGTTTAATAAAACAACTATGTGAATGAATCACCTGGGTGGATTGGTTGTGAATGGGTTATGTTGAGTGGTTACACAGGGCCCATATTTATGGACTACCCTAGTGTATCTCACTTGTGGAAAGCCACCCAAGAACAAAGAGATTTGAGATGTCAAATGTTGAGAAGCTTCAAGTGCAGCCACTTGGCATTATGGGCTCTGCCTGGATCAAATAGGTTGCAATAACTTAGCCAAATGGACAGTTGGTGTTAGGGGGTGATAGGTTTGGGAACGCGTCCATTCTGGTCTAAGGGAAGGCTTCTGAAAGATCTTGTCTCGATGCATGCCGAGTCTTGTGGGGAAAGTGCACCACCTCTCGAGAGAGTAAAATCTAAGTACTTAGCCATGTCCCCAGAAATGAACGATTTGAGCATCAAGACATGGAAGCTATCAAGGATCTCCTCATCCCAATTTCTAAGTTAAAAACTTGTGGTTGAACAAGGGTAAAGGATCACTAATGTCTATTGGTAGATGCTTTGGGTGATTTTGAAAAACAAAAACTTAGTGTTTTCAAATGATAAGGAAAACCTATTTTGAGCAAAGAAAGCCTAAGCTCCACTTAGCCAAATGCATATAGATGATAGATACCACTATTCTACCATAGTATCACTTGACAATACAATTCAAATGTATTGACCCTTGTGGCTGTAACTTATTATGTTGCAGGTTTGTTTGATGTTAGTGGAGTGTGTTGATCCAACATGATTGGCTGTGGCACTTTGAAGATGAAGGACTCAATTCTATATAGTTATTTCTACTGCATTGTAATGTGATAGCCAACTGAGCTATGTAAGATGTAATGAAATATTTTATTCCTGGTTATAAAGTTGTACTATGACCTTTTTTTCTTGATATTACATCTTAACTTTGGATGCTAGCTATTGATCCAGGGACTAGCATTGTAAACACAGGGATCTCTACCTTATTAAAGGTTGGGACCTCTACAGGTATTGCTCTACCCTACCCATACCCTACTCATTGCCATCCTTAGGTGAGAGATGCACGGAAGGTGCTATTGGACGCCCTTAGCGGCATTGGCGCGACACGCCGCATGCACGCTCGGTGATACGTCGTAAACATATCTATAATTTCTGATGCTCCATGATGTTTTATATCATTTGCCTTATGTTTTGTCTACACTTTGAGGTATTTTTATACACTTTCTGGAACTAACCTATTGACAAGATGATATAGTGCTAGTTGCTTGTTTTCTGCTGTTTTTGGTTTCAGAAAAGCTAAAAAATGAATATTCTCGGAATTCGACGGGACAAAAGCCAAAGTTACTATTTTTCCCAGAGCAATACAGAAACGCGAACCAGAGACAGAGTAGGGCACCAGGGTGGATACACCCGGGTGGCACGGGCCCACCCTGGCCGCGCCACCAGGGGGTGTGGTCCCCTGGCCCTCCACCGACCTTGCCCTTTCGCCTACTTATACGTATCCCCAAGGCGTAAACCCTAACGCGGGCGAAAATCCACGAAAAAGTCCCACAACGCCGCCACCACCGAAGGGGAGATTTGGGGGACAGAAGTCTCTGTTCCGGCACCCTGCCGGGACGAGGAAGTGTCCCCGGATCCATCTCCAATGATCTCCACCACCATCTCCATCACCATTGTTGATTCTCATGATGAGGAGGGAGTAGTTCTTCCTTTGGGCTAAGGGCTCTACCGGTAGTTATGTGTTCATCTCTCTATGCATGATCATATTGTGATCATGATCTTTGTAATCAAGTAGATCTAGTTTGTTACTCAAGTGCTTTAATAGATCTCCGGCTCTCCCCACGTGTATGAAAGTGACAGTGTGCACATCATGGTGGCACTTAGTCTAGAGTCTACATAAATACTCAAGTGCTTTAATAGATCTCCGACTTTCCCCACGTGTGTGAAAGTGACACCGTGCACGCCGTGGTGGCACTTAGGCTAGAGTTTATAAATACTTATCAGAGTATATTTTGAGTTGGTTGTCTTTATGAAATTGTGGTGTTTGTTGGAACCATATAGCGCTCAAGGTGACAGTGTGGGGTTATATAGATGGGGAAGGCGGACTTTGAGGTGTGCTTTTGTAGCCCTACCATGGATTAGAGTGTCCAATCGGAGAGTAGTCCAGGATAGTATCATGAAGAGAATATACTTTCTCCGTTTTAGGGCTTAAGGCGTCCTTGTTTTACGTGTTTTTTCTTTGACCAAGAATTACTCTAAATACGTAAAGAGTTTTGGTATAAAACTAGTATTACTGGAAAGTATTTTTCAATACGAATCCAACGATACTAATTATGTATAATATAATCAAGATTTTGTTGCTCAATTCTTTTGGTCAAACTTTGCTTTGGAAAGCGTGTGCACCTTAAGCCTTGAAATGAAGGTAGTATTTATTCAGAGTGTTCACTAGTGAAAATATGATCCCTAGGCCTTGTTTCTAAGCATTGAAACACCGTTTGCATCTAGATCTATTACATGTTTTCTTGCTTCCATATTTTTGCCTTTGGTCTTTTACTCCCCTCAGAAGCTCTTTTCTGGCACTGTTACCACTTATAATCATCCATACCACTTGTATTTCACTATATCTTTGCCAAACTAGTGCACATATACACCTGACAAGTGTATTGGGTGTGTTGGGGACACAAGAGAATTCTTGTATCTTGATTGTAGGGTTGCTTGAGAGGGATACCTTTGACCACTTCCTCCCTGAGTTTGATAAACCTTGCGTAATCCACTTAAGGGAAACTTGTTGCTGTTCTACAAACCTCTGCACTTGGAGGCCCAACAACTGTCTACAAGAATAGAAGTGCATAGACATCAAGCTCTTTTGTGGCGCCGTTGCCGGGGAGGTAAGGTAAAAGGTACTCACATCCTCCGGTGTGAGTGCTCAAAGTTATTTCCTTTAGATTATGCAATTTTGTATTTTTGTTTCTTATTTTCACTAGTTAGGCTTAATGGAAAACAACTGCAAAATTAGAGAGCTTTATAGTATTTATCTTGAGTTAGGACATGAAGTGTTTGAAGAGAAAATTAAAAAACCTATGGAGCTTTATTTGCATGGTAATAGCAATGTTATTAGTATGAATTCTTTGAACGCCATTATTGATAATGCTATGGAAACGTCTAAGCTTGGGGAATCTAGTTTTTATGAAAATGATCTTTTTAGTTCCCCAGCTTTGGAAGATAGCTATTCTATTGCTTATGATGATACCAAACCTCCAATATATGATGATTACAATGATGAATATGATATTTTCAGTCCACCTACTATTGAGGAGAAAATTAATTATGATTACAATATGCCTCCTATATTTGATGATTATGGTGATGAGAATAACAATGATAGCTATTTGGTTGAATTTGCTCCCACTGTAATTAATAAGAATGATTATGCTTATGTGGATAGTAATAATTATTTTATGCATGTGGCTCATGATAAGAATGTTTTATGTGATAGTTATATTGTTAATTTTATTCATGTTGCTACTGAAAGTTATTATGAGAGAGGGAAAACTGGTTTTATGTATCTCAACAATATTAAGTTTCCCTTTTTATGTTGAAAATCATGAAGTTGCACTTGTTTTGCTTTCCTATGATTGTTGCTTTGTGCTTTCATGACTTGTTTCTTTACAAGATTCCATGCATAGGAAGTGGGTTATACTTAAATGTGTTTTGAATTTGCTTCTTGATGCTCTCTTTTACTTCAATTCATATTTCTTATGTGAGCATCTTCTTAAACTATCAAGCCTAACTTAAAGGCGTTAAAGAAAAGTACTTCTTGGAAGATAACCCAATAGTTTTCTTGAGTCTTGAAATTTATTACTTCTGTAATAACCTCTCCTTATACTTTTTATTTGATTTTTGTGCCAAGAATAACCTCTAATGAGAGAGAAGTATGATTTGGGGAAGTTGTTGTCTCGAAACAGATTTTTGTGCTTCACTGTAAATATTCGTGAAAAATCTCTATAAGTCTGATTGAGAGGTAATTTTCTAAATAAATCCCCTAGGTTGTTAGCTAACTTTCGTTAGTTCAACACTTTTTGATTTGAGCAACAGAAAGTCTTCGAAAAAATCGGTTTTTACCTTCTGGTCTGTTTTGACAGATTTCTGCCATTATTTGCATTTGCCTCTTTATTGATTCATTTTTGAGTTCTCCTTGATCACTTGAGATTTTAAAAGGAATTGCTATAGTAGCCTATTTTTTAATGAAAGTTTTGCTATTTTTAAACTAAACCCAAAGGTTTATTATCTTTTGAATGCACTAATATTGCTAATGAAGATTGTGTGAAGTTTTATATGAAGGAAAAATTTTAGGTGTAAGGAAAGAATGATGTAATGAGATGAAGAATGGACAAAAGCTCAAGCTTGGGGATGCCACCCCGTGTCGCCCCAAGAAATATTCAATAGGTACAAGCGTCAAAGCTTGGGGATGCCCAAGGCATCCCCATCTTCATCAATAAAAATCTCAGGTCTTTCTAGACACTTCGTTTTTATTGTTTCATGCACAGTTGTGTTGTCCTTGGAGCGTCTTTTTTTTTGTTTTTAGTTTTCTTTTGCTTGGTTTGCTGCAATAAGTTGGTTTGATCCCAGCACACTTCTTTAGGAGAGAGACACGCTCCATTTTCATTGTCTATAACACTCTAGTTTTCATTCTTATTGTTCTGTGAGTGTTCACTTTTGCTAGCACTGTGTTTAGCCTTAGTTTTCTTGTGCTTTCAGCTTAGAACTTTTTAGTTCTTCTTTCTGGATTTGTGACACATGCCCATTGATCTTTATTTATTATTATCTTTTTGAGTTGTTTCAAATAAGTTAATTGGTGTTGGAAAAGGGTAGGAAGCTTCATGCTTATAGTGGTACAAAAGGGAGCTTGTTTTAACTGTGGTTTAGACTTTATCATGTCATGCTAGATGTTGTTTTGACCCTATGCTTAGTTATTATTGTTGTAGCATGACTTGTTCCAAATAATTGAGATTTCTTAATGTGCCTTGAAAGAATCATGCGTTGTTTTAGCATACAAAACCATAGTATTGTGGTATTCTCCTTTGATGCTTTGTTTGGGTTGACTTGGCACATGCTCACACCATGTTATGACTATGAACCAGTCACCTTAGCCTCTATGATCATTTAGTTTTTGACTTGTGATATCACTTTATGCTTTGGTTAATAATGTTTTGTCGCTCTACATGATTATGGCCATTATTGCTCTCTTAGTTGGTCGCTCCCAGTCTTTTGCTAGCCTCCACCTGTACTGAGTATGAGCTCTACTCATGAATCCAACTCCCAATAAACCAAGTTATTCCAAAGTGTCCACTATAAATTCCTATGCATGGTGTGTTACACCATTCCAAGTATACTCTTGTTTTATCTATCTTCCAAATTAAACTTGTTATGTGAAATTTAGTGATTAAATCTCTCACAAACTTGATGGCACACTTTATTTCTTGCACCTAATAAACTTGAACCATTATGTCATCTATGTTATATATGCTTGCACTTATAAGTTGGGAATTAGCAGAACCGTGCTGTCACGGGGAACGCTTTCAACACCTATAAATATCTACCCAGTTGATATCATGCTCTTTTGTTTATGGATGTCGTCGGTGTGAAATAAAAGGGGAGCTTGTAAGTACATAGAGTTATGTATGTGTGTTAGAGAAACACCTGGGCCGCTAGCCTAAGTCATGCCTAATCATGGTGGAAACTTGTAGCATCACCATAGTGAGCAACCTATGAAGCATTCTTCTTATAAAAAAGAGAGATAGAAAAAAGATAAGAGAAAAAGAAAAAAAAGAGGAAAGAAGAGAAAAAAGCACCATTTTCCCATGGTAAATAAGAAGATTGCTGAGATGCTCATTGTCTGCTTGCCTTGTCATTTTGATATGGGATAGCTCCTGTATCATGGGGCAAGGGGTATGATACGTTGGAAACGTATCTACAATTTTTGATGCTCCATGCTTCTTTAGTATCTAGTTTGCTTTGCTTGTCTACACTTTGAGGTGCTTTTTACATGTTTTCTGGTACTAACCTACTAACAAGTTGCAACAGTGCCAGATGCCTGTTTTGAGCTGTTTTTGGTTTCAGAAAAGTTAGTAAAGAAATATTCTCAGAATTGGACGGGACAAACGTCAAAGTCAATTACTTTCCGTGGGGAACAACAAGTCTAGAGACGAGACGAAGAAGCGGGCCAGGGCGGCCAACCCCCCCCCCCCCTAGGCGTGGGTGGGCCCTACCCCGCGCCTAGGTAGGGTTTACCCCCTCTGGTCGCCTCCTCGGCCTCCCCTTCGCCTATAATAAGCCCCCGATGCATAAACCCTAAGCACCAGATCAAATATCCACGAAACCGTCTGTAGCCGCCGCCACCATCGTCCCTAGATCGGGGGATCTGAAGTTCTTCCCTGCACCCTGCCGGAGGGGAGATCATCCCGGAGGCCTTATCTCTGGTATGATGCGTGAGTAGTTCCACCTTGGACTATGGGTCCATGTAGTAGCTAGATGGTTGTATATCCTCCTTTGTGATTTCATGTATAGATCTTGTGAGCTCCGTTCATGATCAAGATCTAATCTATTTGTAATCATGCATGCTGTGTTTGCGGGGATCCGATGCATATTGAGATTATTATGTTGGTTTGATTAATGGTTTTGTCTTTATGATTCTATCATGTTTGTGTTGTTTGTGATCTTGCATGCTCTCCATTGTTAGTAGCTATCTTGGCCAAGTAGTTTCTAGTGACTCCAAGAGGGGGTATTTATGCTCGATAGTGGGTTCATGCCTCTAGTTTCCAAGGGAAGTGACAATAATCTCTTCGGTTGTAGATGTGTTGTTGCTACTAGGGAGAAAACAACGGTCTCTTGTTCATGGAATATGTGGACTATTTACCTTACACACTTTGCTTAAAGCAGTTGTCTGTTGCTTGCAACTTAATACTGGAGGGGGTTCGGTGTAGGTTTCGCAGCATAGAAAACAAAAAAATTCCTACGATGGGAACAACTATGTACCAAGATCTATCTACTAGATACAAGCAATGGGTGGATATACATCCATAGAATACATACCCTCGAAGACCGAATAGTGTTAACGAGGTTGTACTCGTGGATGATGTAGACGAATGCTTGCCAATCTCAAGATCGTGATGAAGTCCATCTTGTCCAGCCGGTCCAGCACCATCAAGTCCAGCACTGCAAAGTTGTGGTGCATCCGTGATTGCACACACGTCCGGGTATCTCGACAACCTCCGTGCCCTCGCTCTAGTGAAGCAGCGGAAGCAACAAATCCTTCCAGAAAAATCCACCGGGAACATGTATATCGCTGATCCGAGACCATGGGGAAATTCTAAAGGGGGAGAGAGATCCTTCGCGAGAAGGTGTGAGATGAGAGGAGGGAGTGGGGTGCCTTTTATAGGGAGAGGGGGGCATCCCCCTCCCATGGCGTGGCAGCCATGGAGGTGCCCCCACCTCTTCCACATTCATGTGGGTGGAGCTCTCACTCACATAAATAGCCACCCACTCAAAATTTCACTCACCTCCATTAAATTTCCACCAAATTTAATGTAATCTCTCATTAAATAAAACTCTTTTATTTATTTATTCAGAATTTTGTTAATTAATTTAATTAACAAACATTCACATAAAACCCCTTGCTAGTATTCAATTTCACATGCAGAACCAGTTTCAGCAATTTTAATCGAAACAGTTTCCGTGTCTAGTGAAATAAATTCCCGCGCTTTCCTTTTTCTTTCTCTGGCATATTATTTGCTCCAAATGGTGTCGGTATCCTTTAAGTGTGTCACCCTACGGTTCGCGAATAATGTAGACATGATCGAGACCCCTCTCCGATCAATAATCAACAGTGGGACCTAGAGATCCGTACTGACTCCCACATATTCAACGATGACTTCTGTGATCGTGTGAACCTTATACGCATGTAACTCAATCCTTTTGTCTCGCAATATATTACATGTCCGAGATTCGATCATCGGTATCTCCATACCTAGTTTTATCTCATTACCGACATGTACTCTTTTCTTGTTCCTGTGATATAACATTCTAGTTATCAAATCACTTGCTTGCAAGCTAATTAATGTGATATCACCGAGAGGGCCTAGAGTATATGTCTCTGTCATCGGGATGGACAAATTCCACTCTTGATCAATGAGCCTAAACATAACACCTTCGTAGCACTGAACCCATCTTTATAGTCACCCTGTTACGGTGTGACGTTTGATGTTATCAATATACTCTTCCGGTGTTAGTGATTGACATGATCTCATGGTCTAAGGACTAAGATAACTTCATATGATGTTATAGCAATATAAACACAACGACCTTGATCGTAATGCTATACTTCAGATGAATGTTCATCACACCATTCCAATAATGTTGTGACCTCGTTATTAACAACATCCAATGTCCATGATCAGGAAACCTTTGATCATCTTGTTAATCAACGAGCTAGTTTATAAGAGAGGCATAACTAGGAACTTCCTTTTATTTATTAAACACACATGTATTAACGTTTCCGTATTAATACAATTATAGCATGTAAAATAAACATTTATCATAAACAAGGAATACGATAATAACCACTTTATTATTGCCTCTCGGGCATATTACCTTCAGTCTCCCACTTGCACTAGAGACAATAATCTAGTTTGAAAACTTTGTGTATTGAACACCTATGTCTTTCTGGTGTTCCATATACGCAACTGCAAGTGGTTAACATATTCTACGGATCTGACGCATTCAGTTCCGTGTGTATTTGCATGTCTTTGCGTCTTCACGCATCACTCATTCTCCAATGAGATGGCATTGTATAAATTTGGTCTTTTGGTGAGACCTTTAGTTCCTTGGGGTTAAATCATGTCGATACTATTGTCGTACAATATATATTTAGTGTTATCCCATTGCGAACCACACCTTAGTTTGATAACAAACTACTTGACACAAATGCCCTCCTTTGTTGCTACTATAGCAGTCATATACTTAGCCTTTTTTGTAGTATTCGTCACAATGTCTTAACTTTGGACTTCATCCAAATCCGTCATGGAAACTCCTTTCCATTTCATTGTGCCACCCATAGTTTAAATTGATATAAACTTAATATTGTATCTTGTGACAAAACTAGTATGAATGTAACGCTTTATAATGAACTATTTGTAATTGTGTGTCACCTCTACACAAATATATTCTTAGTTCTTCCAAAGGATCATAAGAATATCCCCACTATCGTCCAATGATCATTTTATGATTCATTATGGTATATGCTCATAACACTTAGAGCGTAGGACATATCTGGATGTGTACATATCAGGGTATGATTGATCAAAACATCCTTGTGATTTCACTCATCAAGTGTCAAAGCACTTGAATCTTGTTTCACTTATCAAGTGTCGATGCACTTGAATCTTGATTCAATTCTTTCCCATGCGACAAGAACCGTTTCTTGTCGTTTCTATATTGAACTCCTTCAATATCTCTTATATGTATGTTTGGCACAACCATATTAGCGTCACAGTCTATACACTATAGACATTCATGCTAAATATTTGGGTCTTTCATCGAAATGAAATTCTTAACCTTTGTCAATAAAAGATACCTCATTTCTAATCAACAAGATGTCCTCCACATAATGTATTAGAAATATGTCTTAGCGCTCCCACTTAATTTCTTGCAAATGCAAGCATCTTCATCGTCTCCTGATGAAAAATCCTTTTTCATCATGGTGAAGATTCCAACTCCGTGATGCTTACTTCAACCATTGAAGTTTGCATGCCCCTTTTTAACATCCTTTGAATTAACAAAACCCTTTGGATCGTGTCATGTACACGACCTAGGTAACCATTCTATTAGAAGAACTTTGTTTTGTTTATTCATCTATCATATACCAAATTATATGTAGTGGTTGCTACTTTAATCCGTCTAGACTAAACATCGCTATGAAAGATCAAATCTTGTCATAGTCAACTCCTTGAACATTGTCGTAAAATACTTTATGACATGTCGACTATTTCATAGATGTAAAACACCCATGTCTATTTCTTTATAGATCCAAATACGACCGATAGGTTTTTACACCTTTCCGGAGGGTCTTCCAAGTTCAAAACTTGATTTCTCGTGTATGGAACTATCACGGATTTTATGGCTTCAAGCCATTTGACGGAGTCAAAGCCCATCATCGCTTCTTTGCATGTAGTCGGTTCATCATTGTCAAACAATAATGATTTACTCTCAAATCTTAGTATTTGATTATTTATCAGACTGACTTGGTTCAATAAGAACTTAGATATCCGTGACCACAAACTTTGAGGCACATAAGCTATGATCATTATGATAGCCTCTGGAATGATTTTTGGTGCTGCGCAACTCAGCACATTTAGCTAAGATTCATTAACCTTATCAAAGTTCTATTGTCCTCCCACTTAACCTTTTGTGAAAAACTTCTTTTTCAAGAAACTTCACGTTTCAAGCGACAAACCCTTTTGTCCTTGCTGTTATGGAGGAATAACCAATTGTTATTCAAAATAACCTACAAAGACAAGCTCATCCGACTTTGGTTGTAAACATCTTACTTATGCTTAGCATACCAAAATTTAAGAAAGGACAACTTGGGTTTTACCCCAAACCATAACTCATATGGTGTCATTTCAACAGATCAAGATGGAGCTCTTTTCAGTGTAAAAGCGGTAGTCTCTAAAGCTTTAATCTTTTAAAACATAATGGCAGTTTTATAAATAACACCTTTGATCCAACCATGTCACACAAGGTTTCATTACAAATCTCAAACACTCCATATTCCTATGGTGTTTCAGGAGATGCAAATCTAGGTGTTTTTTCTAAACTTGTAACTCAAATAAATCCCTTTATGATAAAATCATAAATCGTTTATGTTCTTGTTACACTTGCAACTCAAATAAATCCCTTATGATAAAATCATAAACCATTTATTTTCTTGTTACAATGATTTTCCACTTCATCTTGAAAGTCTTTGAACATTTTCAAATATTTCATACTTCTTTCTCATTGAGTGAATATTCGCTCAGATTTCCTGAGAAAGCATGTGAAGTTGAAGTACATCGCTTACGACTACACATAATGGACTACATACATCGATATGTATAAATTCCAATAATTTTAGTCGATCGTTCTTATTTGGCCTTTGAACGAAGTTTTAATTATCCC
This sequence comes from Avena sativa, assembly GCA_916181665.1. Classification (NCBI taxonomy): domain Eukaryota; kingdom Viridiplantae; phylum Streptophyta; class Magnoliopsida; order Poales; family Poaceae; genus Avena; species Avena sativa. The sequence continues at coordinate 231,206,289 of OV702296.1, forward strand.
GAGGAAAGTCTCACAAGTGTCACTTGATCAAATCAAAGACTCCAAAAATCCATGTAAATGGAGATTCTTCATGTTTTCTTTCCAATATAATTTAAACAGTGATGTCACTTTGTAAGTGATCTTCCAATCATTTGTCTTGCGACATTTTAGCATTAGCTTTATGGATGTGATTTCTCCAACTAGATTTGTAAATCATCCATCTTATATGGAATGCGGTAATTATTTGAACAACCTTTGTTCTCATAATACCTAATTTAAATAACAATTATTAAAACAAATCTTGAACTCGGGCTTTGATGTCAATGAGAAATACAAACAACGGTTTGTTTGTTTTCGATGAACATCATCACATATTCTCTTGCTAGTTACTTGGGCCATTGTAGTTCATGAATTGCGTTGTTCTGTATGAAATTTCATATCAACCAATTCGGTATCCAATACCCAAGAACCACATTGTCTAACAAGCAAAGAATACAACCATAACATGTATATCATCCATATACCTAAATTGGATATTTCCAATATTTTATTTTCTGCCACATATATTTTATAGATTCTCTTTAAGCATTTCCTTTTCCTTTTAAAAGAATCTATCAACATCAAAAGTGGCGCCATATACATGACACATAGTCCAAAGCGTGTATATTCAAATAATAATACCTTTGGACTTGCACTTTGAAGTAGATCACCATCATCAAAATGATCGGCATTCTTTCAAAATCCATTCTTTAGTAATCTTTTAGTGTAATAAACACTTTACATACATCTTCTATTCATCCTTATCATGACGACTTTCATGATCAAGATAATGTAGCTTATAAAGACGAATCGTGAGTATAACGTTACTTTCCAAAACCCTTTTGGATGATTAGGATGTCTAGCATCTCCAACCTTTGTAAATTCTCATCCAATATGAGAACATACATTATACTCTATCATATTGCAACCAAAACATTGTTTCAGATATCGTTATATCTGTCACACATGATGGTTTCTAAAACAATTCTTTCATCTCCTAGATAAACTTGATATTAAAACAATCAAGAATCATGGAGGCAAACATGATACTTAAGATACTAACACTGGAATTGTTACTCTGGATTTAATACCAATTATTAAATTTCACAGAGTAAACAGAGTTTGCTGAAAGTTTGCAATATGACTTTAAACTTTTGATTGACACTCAACACAATATGATACCAGTTCGTAAAGTATATATCCAGAATTCTATAGTTCTATTATCTCAATTACAACTAAGCATAAGGTGGTGAACGAATGCCAATGACTACAACAAATTATGCAAATTCACTTTGATTTAATTTATGATAAATTGAGTTCTTATAATCCAAATTAGAAATGAACTCCCACTCAAAAACAACATCCCTCGTGCCTTTTTGGTGATTACATGAACCAAATCCACTACACCAAGTCCGATCATCACGTGAGTCGGTGTAGCTTCAAAGGCGAGCATCCATATGGTCATCATATCAAAACATATGACTCATGCTTAACCTTTCGGTCCGTATTCCGAGGCCATGTCTATACATGCTAGGCTCGCCAAGTAAGAACCTTAGTATTCGCGTGTGTAACTATCTTACATCCGAGATATGCTCGTGGATTCAAGTACACCCGATCATCACGTGATGTCTTGAAGCGACGAAACATTGTCGGTGCATACTTAAGGAAGAACACATTTTTATCTTGATATCTAAATGAGAGATCATCTTATTATGCTAATAAAATGCCAAACAAGCAATATAAGATGCAACAAACATCTCATGTTAATAAGTGAAATGATATGGTTCTTGCACTTGATCTCCATCATGTGCATCATGGTATGATCACTATCATACCTTTATGTGTAAGGCCAAGGTCTATGGAACTTACATGTTATGTGTGTTGTAAGAGTATCAACTTATACTTCTACTTACAACATCACGATATCATGACACTAGCCCAGCAACAATCTAAACTAGACGCCTCAAATTTATCCATCGCAAGTTTTACGTGGCTTAGGGCTTTCGAAGATAGAACTGTTGTTACCTACGAACATGAACCACAACAAGGATAACCAAATTGTTGACAACTCGTTGCAAATTATATATTGACTATAGTAGGAGAGACAGACACCCGCTAGCCACTTATACAAAACTAGTTGCATGTCAAGCGTGGAACAGGTCTCATGTGTGAGGACATGTAAAGTTTGTCCGGGCCGCTTCATCCCACTATGCCACCAATATCCAAAGTACAACTAAGAAGCAATAAAATGATCATCATCGCCCACATGCTCATATGTGTACTACCCGTTCAAAGCATCTACGCATAGATCCATCTCTGATACCACTGTAGGGTTCGCAGCATAGAAAACAAAAAATTTCCTACGATGGGAACAACTATGTACCAAGATCTATCTACTAGACACAAGCAACGGGTGGATATACATCCATAGAATACATACCCTCCAAGACCGAATAGTGTTAATGAGGTTGTACTCGTGTATGATGTAGACGAATGCTTGCCAATCTCAAGATCGTGATGAAGTCCATCTGGTCCAGCCGGTCCAGCACCATCAAGTCCAGCACCGCAAAGCTGTGGTGCATCCGTGATTGCACACACATCCGGGTACCTCGACAACCTTCGCGCCATCGCTCTAGCGAAGCAGCGGAAGCAACAAATCCTTCCAGAAAAAGCCAACGGGAACATGTATCTCGCTGATCCGAGACCATGGGGAAATTCTAAAGGGGGGAGAGAGATCCTTCGCGAGGAGGTGTGAGATGAGAGGAGGGAGTGGGGTGCCTTTTATAGGGAGAGGGGGGCAGCCCCCTCCCATGGCGTGGCATCCATGGAGGTGCCCCCACCTCTTCCACATTCATGTGGGTGGAGCTCTCACTCACATAAATAGCCACCCACTCAAAATTTCACTCACCTCCATTAAATTTCCACCAAATTTAATGTAATCTCTCATTAAATAAAACTCTTTTATTTATTTATTCAGAATTTTGTTAATTACTTTAATTAAAAAACATTCACATAAAACCCCTTGCTAGTATTCAATTTCACATGCAGAACCAGTTTCAGCAATTTCAACCGAAACAGTTTCGGTGTCTAGTGAAATAAATTCCTGCGCTTTCCTTTTTCTTTCTCTGGCATATTATTTGCTCCAAATGGTGTCGGTATCCCTTAAGTGTGTCACCCTACGGTTCGTGAATAATGTAGACATGATCGAGACCCCTCTCCGATCAATAATCAACAGCGGGACCTGGAGATCCGTACTGACTCCCACATATTCAACGATGACTTATGTGATGGTGTGAACCTTATACGCATGTAACTCAATCCTTTTGTCTCGCGATATATTACATGTCCAAGATTCGATCATCGGTATCTCCATACCTAGTTTGATCTCGTTACCGACATGTACGCTTTTCTCGTTCCCGTGATATAACATTCTAGTGATCAAATCACTTGCTTGCAAGCTAATTAATGTGATATCACCGAGAGGACCCAGAGTATATCTCTCTGTCATCGGGATGGACAAATTCCACTCTTGATCCATGAGCCTCAACATAACACCTTCGTAGCACTGAACCCATCTTTATAGTCACCCTGTTACGGTGTGACGTTTGATGTTATCAAGATACTCTTCTGGTGTTAGTGGTTGACATGATCTCATGGTCTAAGGACTAAGATAACTTCGTATGATGTTATAGCAATATAAACACAATGACCTTGATCGTAATGCTATACTTCGGATGAATGTTCATCACACCATTCCAATAATGTTGTGACCTCGTTATTAACAACATCCAATGTCCATGATCAGGAAACCTTTGATCATCTTGTTAATCAACGAGCTAGTTTATAAGAGAGGCATAACTAGGAACTTCCTTTTGTTCATTAAACACACATGTATTAACGTTTCCGTGTTAATACAATTATAGCATGTAAAATAAACATTTATCATAAACAAGGAATACGATAATAACCACTTTATTATTGCCTCTCGGGCATATTCCCTTCATTCGGATGATAACCTAAAGGTAGACTTCTAGTCATAGATGCAGTTGGATGGCGGTCTATGTATCTTGTTGTATTGCCCAATTCGAATCTCATAGGATCTTTCTGACTATTAATTGCATTGTTATGTCTTGCTCAGTTCCTGTCAATTGCCCTGCTGTAATTTGTTTACCCTTCATGCCATGTTGTTTATCTACGGAGAGCACCTCTAGTGAACTATGGACCCCAGTCCAATCTTTACTATTGATACATCTTCCACTATTACTTGTTTACTTGATGCAAACCATTACCTTCCACACTGTACGTTTAATCCTTTGTTATAGCAAACCAGTGAGCTTGACAACCTCACTAATTCGTTGGGGCAAAGTCTTGAGTTTGTGTTGTGCAGGTCTCCGCGTTGCTTGCAACACCTGTGTGACGTTTCCTTCCTCCTACTGGTTCGATAACCTCAGTTTCTCACTGAGGGAAACTTGCTGTTGTGCTGCTTCACACCTTTCTCTTGGGGTTCCCAATAGGCTCCTCATCAACTAAGTCAGCCATTAAGATTTTTCTGGCACCATTGCCGGGGAATTAAGAAAGAAGCTCCCACGTCAACTAGGCGCCATCAGGGTACCCCGTTTGCGGTTCTCTATGATACACATGTACTTACTATGACAAGAACTTACCGGTAACTAATGTTGAGTAGCATGAGGAGCGGCCCTCGTACTCAAGGGACATGAGATTGCCAACTTATACTTTGTCAAGCATATACTCCATATTTTGTTAACTTTAACCTTAATCACTTCAAGATGCATATGATAGGGGAAATGAGAGCTGAAAGCTAACAAGTACCATAATTTTTGGAAGCTCTTTATGAAACTTCAAATCCCTATTTCCCTATGAAGGGCCTTTCTTCCACTTTTATATTGAATCTCCACCTTCTATTCTTAGGCAACAATTAAGAGAGCATAGTTGCCATTCTTAGTTCTATGTGCATTGTCTCAAAACTTATTGATTGATTCATATTATTGATATTGTTTGTTCTTGAACTATTTGTATCTAGTCACCCTTATGAACTTTGAAGGTGACCTATGCATTTATGTTTTGCTACTCCATGAAGGACAAGTTGAATGCCACCATGCTATGTTTTCTATATGTGAAACAAACAAACGTCTTTCAATGCATTGTTATTCATGATCTTTGTTTGTATCCTTTCATGTTGCACCATAGTTGCTTTGTCCTATTGTTAGAACTACATCTTTCATGCTCATGTTTAGAGTACTTTGATCCCATCTATCAATGCTTTGCAAATGGTTTGATCAAAATTGTGATGGTGCATGTCACCTAAAAAATTATTCTTTTTATCACTTACCTACTCGAGGACGAGCAGGAGTTAAGCTTGGGGATGCTTGATATGTCGTAAACGTATCTATAATTTTTGATGCTCCATGCTTGTTTTATATCATTTGTCTTATGTTTTGTCTATACTTTGAGGTATTTTTATACACTTTCTGGAACTAACCTATTGACAAGATGCCACAGTGTCAGTTGCTTGTTTTCTGCTGTTTTTGGTTTCATAAAAGCTAAAAATTGAATATTCTCGAAATTCGACAGGACAAAAGCCAAAGTTACTATTTTTCCTGACGCAATACAGAAACGCGAAGCAGAGACGTAGTAGGGCACCAGGTGTAGGGTTCGCAGCATAGAAAGCAAAAAAATTCCTACGATGGGAACAACTATGTACCAAGATCTATCTACTAGATACAAGCAACGGGCAGGTATACATCCGTAGAGAACATACACTTGAAGACCGACGAAGCTTAACGAGGTTGAACTCGTGGTTGATGTAGATGAACTCTTGTCGATCTCAAGATCGAGAGGAAGTTCTAGCGCCGCAAATCAGCGGCGCATCCGTGCTCGCACACACGTCCGAGGCACCGAGAAACCTCCGCCTCCTCGCTCCAGCGATGCAGCGAAAGCACAACTATTTCTTGCCGAAAAGCCACTGGGAACATGTATCTCGCTAGTCCGAGACCATGGGGAATAAATACTAGAGAGGGAGAGAGATCCTTCACGAGGAGGTGTGAGTGATAAGTGAGCAGGGGGCTCCTTTTATAGGAGGAGGGGGAACCCCAAGGGGGTGGTCGGCGCATGGGGCTTCCCCCTTGCCCTCCCTCCATTCATGTGGGTGGAAGCTCCACTCACAAAATGCCCCTTCAATTTTCTCCACTTAAATTCCCATTAAATTTCCACCAAATTTAATGCACACTATCATTAAATAAAACTCCTTTTATTTATTCAGAATTTTGTCAATTACTTTAATGACAAATATTCACATATAAACCCTTGCTAGTATTTCATTTCACATGCAGAAACACTTTCTGAAATTTCACCCGAAACCAATTTCGATATCTAGTGAAATAAATTCCTGCGCTTTGTTATTCTTTTTAGCATGAAACTATTTTCTCCAAATGGTGTCGGTGTCTCTTAAGTGTGTCAGCCTATGGTTCACGAATAATGCGGACATGATCGAGACCCCTCTCAGATCAATAATCAGAAGCGGGACCTGGAGATCCATACTGACTCCCACACATTCAACGATGACTTTCTTGTGATCGTGAAAACCTTTTACGCTAGTATCTTAATTCCTTTGTCTCGCGATATATTACATGTCCGAGATTCGATCATCGGTATCTCCATACCTAGTTTGATCTCATTATTGACATGTACTCTTTTCTTGTTCCTGTGATATAACATTCTAGTGATCAAATCACTTACTTGCAAGTTAATCAATGTGATATCATCGAGAGGGCCCAGAGCATATCTATCTATCATCGGGATGAAAAAATTCCACTCTCGATCCATGGGCCTCAACATAACACTTTAGTAGTACTGAACCCATCTTTATAATCACCCGGTTACGGTGTGATGTTTGATGTTATCAAGATACTCTTCCAGTGTTAGTGATTGACATGATCTCATGGTCTAAGGATTAGAATTACTTCGTATGATGTTATAGCAATATAAACTCAATGACTTTGATCGTAATGCTATACTTCAAATGAATGTTCATCACACCATTCTAATAATGTTGTGACCTTGTTATTAACAACATCCAATGTCCATGATCAGGAAACCTTGATCATCTTGTTAATCAATGAGCTAGTTTATAAGAGAGGCATAACTAGGAACTTTCTGTTTGTTTATTAAACACACATGTATTAATGTTTTCGTATTAATACAATTATAGCATGCAAAATAAACATCAATCATATACTTGGAATATACATAATAACCACTTTATTATTGCCTCTTAGGGCATATTCCCTTCACCAGGGTGGGCACACCCTAGGGTGGCGTGGGCCCACCATGGCCGCGCCACCATGGGGTGTGCCCCTCCTGGCCCTCCACCGACCTTGCCCTTCCGCCTACTTATATGTATCCCCGAGATGTAAACCCTAATGCGGGCGGAAATCCACGAAAAAGTCCCACAACGTCGCCGCCGCCGAAGGGGAGATTCGGGGGATAGAAGTCTCTGTTCCGGCAGCCTGCCGGGACGGGAAGTGCCCCCGGATCAATCTCCACCACCATCTCCAGCATCGTTGCTGATTCCCATGATGATGAGGGAGTAGTTCTTCCTCGAGGCTAAGGGCTTTACCGGTAGCTATGTGTTCATCTCTCTCTATGCATGATCATATTGTGATCATGAGCTTTGTAATCAAGTAGATCTACTTTTCTAATCAAGTGCTTTAATAGATCTCTGGCTCTCCCCACATGTATGAAAGTGACAGTGTGCACACCGTTGTGGCACTTAGGCTAGAGTCTACGTAAATACGCAGTGCTTTAATAGATCTCCGGCTATCCCCACGTGTGTGAAGGTGACAGTGTGCATGCCGTGGTGGCACTTAGGCTAGAGTTTATAAATACTTATCATGAGTATATTTTGAATTGGTTGTCTTTATGAATTTGTGATGTTTGTTGGAACCATCTAGGTCTCAAGGTGACAGTGTGGGATTATCTAGATGGGGAAGGCGGACTTTGAGGTGTCCTTTTGTAGCCCTACCATGGATTATAGTGTCCAACCGGAGAGTAGTTCAGGGTAGTATCATGAAGAGAATATATTTATTGAGAGTGTTCACTAGTGAAAGTATGATCCCTAGGCCTTGTTTCTAAGCATTGAAACACCGTTTGCATCTAGATTTGTTACATGTTTGCTTGCTTGCATCTTTTTCCTTTAGTCTTTTCCTCCCCGTCAGAAGCTCTTTTCTGGCACCGTTACCACTTATAATCATCCATACCACTTGTATTTCACTATTTCTTCGTCGAACTAGTGCACGTATACACCGGACAAGTATATTGGGTGTGTTGGAGGGACACAAGAGACTTCTTGTATCTTGATTGCAGGGTTGCTTGAGAGGGATACCTTTGACCACTTCCTCCCTGAGTTCGATAAACCTTGGGTAATCCACTTAAGGGAAACTTGTTGTTGTTCTACAAACCTCTACACTTGGAGGCCCAACAACTGTCTACAAGAATAAAAATGCATAGACATCATTCGGTATCATGGGCCACAGCCCATCAAGGTTGTCTTCTTCCTCCATACACCAGTGCCATCAATGTCTCCCGCCGGCGGCGGGCACTCCTAGCCCTAACCCTAAGTCCGACCACCGAGAGTACCCACCCGCCCGAAACCCTAAGTACCTTTCCTTGCCTTCGTTGGCGACGTCGTGGCAAGCCGTGTTGTCCCCGTCTCCGGCGAGGTCCTCGCCTCCGCCGGCGATGTCGTAGCCAGCTGCGTCGTCTCCATCGTCTGCGAGGTCCTGGCCGGCCGGACATCCCTCTAAACCCCCCAAAACTACACCCTAGCCCTAAGTCCGGCCGACGGCAAGTACCCCTAGCTCTAATCTTAAGTCTGGCCGCCATGATTACCCACCCACCCAAAACCCTAAGTACCTTTCCTCATCTTCGCCGGCGACGCCGTGGCCAGCCGCGTCATCCCGTCTCCGGCGAGGTCCTGGCCTCACCTCCGCCGGCGGCACCGCGGCCATGTTGCCATCTCCGGTGAGGTCGGTTGTGTCCTCAACTCCTTCGGGTGCCATCGTCTTCCTCGTCGCCGGTAACCACCTAGCCCCGAACTGCCACTAATAGGCCCGACCCATGAAAAAACACAACGCTGAGGGGGGTTGCGCGACGCTACGTACTCGTGCCACGTTAGGCGGCAATTAGCATTTCACGAGATGCACAACTGCTATTCTGCTAAGGATGAAGACCAATGTTGGACAAATGCGGGCGTTTGAAATGCGAGCGCTGCTTAGCGGGCGACCACGGCGGCCCACTTAATTTTTGCGGGCACTCTACTGTCCCCAAGCGCAGTTTCTCCATCGGCCCACACGCATTTACGGCCTCGAGTCAGTCTTCTTTAACCAAGAACGAACCAAATCGGGCTCGACCCAAATAGGCCTGAATAGCTTCCCCATTTCCAGGCTTTCCTCCACCTTCTTCTTCCCCTTCTCTTTCTTGCTCCAGGGTAAAGGAAAACAAGAGGCGAGCTCCGTCTGCGAAGGGAAGGAAGGAGATAGCAGGGGCGCCAGCGTAATCTAGCCATGGACGCTTCAGGTGTCAACAACGCGATGCTTCAGGCGCTCTTTGAGGTAACTGCCACCTACTACTAACCCTAAACCCTAGGCCTACACCGTTGTCGGGGTAAACAGAGGAACCCCCTGTTCTTGATTCTTACTGCTAGTGCCCGTCGGCCTATCAGGGTTTTGGGGAGGTTGTCGTGCAGCGTTTCTGTTACTCCCTCCGATCCATATTAGTTGACTTGGATTTGTCAAAATTTGGATGAACCTATATACTAAATAATGTCTAGATTCATCCAAATTTAGACAAATTTTAGTCAACTAATATGGGTCGGAGGAAGTATGTTTTTTGCCGTAATTTTGTGCGATGTAATCGTCGAGAGAAAATAGGTGATCTGGCGCTCGCTTCACCCCGGTGTGCTCTATTTTGCGCCTAGATTTGGTACAGCTCTGTTGGAGATGTGAAATTTGCGCCGAATTTTTTCTCATTGTTAAGCAGATCATCTGCGCAATGTAATTTCTTATAAAGAAAAAAATTAATTAAACCAAGAGGAATAAGTCATCTTGAATTAGGGGTTTAGGGTATGTTTGGTTGTTGCCAGAACATACCTTACCAAATTTTGGCTATGACCAAAGCTTTTGGCCATGTTTGGATGGTTACCAATTTTTTGGCATGCCAATGGCCCACTACTAGCTCTAGTTCAATTTTTTAGCCAAACTTAGCCAATTCATGGGCGCACAAACCTTAGCCAAAATTTTGGCTAGCCAATTATTTGGTGGGGGAATCTTAGGCTCAAACCAAACAGCCCCTTAGATATGTGCTGCAGTTCAGAATTGAGTTTGAAATATACATTACAGATTCTAGGTCCGCTTATGGTTTTGTTCTCATGGCTCCAAAGTGATTTCTTGTTCTCATGGCTCCAAAGCTGGTCCAGCTGCTCAAAAGGTCCCAATTCCATTGTAGAACTGGGACAGTAGAGTTTGCCCAATTCCTTGTCTCTAGGAGCTACTCCAAACCCTGACTCTAAACTTAACCGTCTGGAATCTTTCTCGTTTCACGCATCACGGAACTGTTCAGTACAATTAATTATTTCTACTCCCTCCGTCCCAAAATAGATGTCTCAGATTTATCAAAATTTGGACGAATCTATATACTAAATAGTGTCTAGATTCATTCAAATTTTGACAAATCTAAGACATCTATTTTAGGACGGAGGGAGTATATTCTTTGTTGTAGGGCTAGAAATACTTTACTTTGAGGGTTTCAGGCACCTAGTACTAATATATATGATTCACTAGGTAGTCCTGAATACCAAGTACATGATTATACAATGGGGCTATCTTGCTGCTTTGCGGAAATTCATAATATGTGCTGTCCTGTCCTGTCCTATCTTGAGCTATGTTGCTTTGGGAGCTCATGATGCTTAATTCCAAGTGATTCACAACCCGAACGTCTGATGCTTAATTCCAAGTGAAACAGTTGCATTTTAAGTTTCAAACTTTGAAGTTGCATTGGACTTTGCATGATAAAAAAATGCGAAAAAAGGTGACAGATTTTTTTTACTTCCCAAAGTGACAGATTTAACTTGGGCTAATACAAAACACTCGTATATAAGCTGCTATCCTTATGTAGAAAAGAAAGCCGACACATGCAACTTGCTGTCATATCTGGCAAGCTTCACTTCCTCGTCAATCATCTGCAAGAAATTTATTTGGTTAGAAATAGCATCAAAGTACACATGTTACACTGGCAACCCAACTTAAGACGAAAAATAGTGGATCGCGTGGTGGTCGAATCTGAAGCAAACCATTACAGTCTGGCAAGTATTTTCGTCTAGCATGCTGCAGGGACCCTTATCATGATTTTCTTATACTGAAAATGGGCAAGTTGACTCGCTTCTGTTATATCCTCATTAAATTGTGTTACATTACTTATATCTCGCTGTCTTTTGAATTAGAATCCTTACATCGTCTATATATCATTTGCAACTAAGATTTGTGCATTTAGCTTCTCTTTCAAAATCTCTTATTCGAGCAGGCTGCTATGATGATGCTTCAGCAGCAATCTCATAACATTTGCTTTCTCTGCAGGAGGAGAAGAAGAAGGCCATGGTGAATCAGATCATAGCGAAGCTGACGGACGTTTGCTGGGACAAATGCATCACCGGAAGCATTGGGGGAAGCTTCAGCAAAAGTGAAGTGTCTTGCCTGTCCAACTGCGCAAAATGCTTGGCGGAAGTTAAGATGCACGCAATACAACGATTACAGCAGTGACCATAGCAAGAACCAGAATGTCTTAGAATTTGGAATCTACTAGAGCTGATGATGCAAACCAGAACTATCTATGCTTGGTTTTATTCTGTCTTTTGCTGCTGAACTATCTTTAGTGAAATGACCGCCATAAATTGGCAGATGGCGATATAATATTACTACTGCTACTATGCCTTCTGCTACGTCAAGGTTATATTTGAGCAAAATGTGTTATTGAGGTGAAATGAGCTGGGCCTGCTGTTTCAGTGTAGCATCAGCTTGATGATCCGTTCATACGAACGGAGTATGTAATATACACAGCTCAGTTCCTCTTCAGTCGTAACATGTAAAGGTCGCCTAAAGGTGCTTTCAAATAAGAAAAAAAAAAGACAGAAATTGTTTGTGTAGCATCAGCAAGATGATTCAGTTCATATGAACGGAGGGAGCATCTCTAATAGCTGCCCTATAATAGGGTACCACATTTTGGTTACTAGTTAGTGTGCATTCTCTTATCGGTTAAAAATTAGTCATGCCCCTAATGACATGACATGTCCTCATTGTGAATCCCCATTGATTGGCCATCACAATTACATTTGTTGATGCAAATCTCAAATAATGGAAACATAATATCTAATAAAATTTCCAGTTAAATTTTGAGACTACACATAAGTACATGCTGACCCCGTTGTATAAAGGCTCACACATATTTTTTAAGAGGAACACAACGATAGTCATTGCAATAACATGTTGGGCATGCTGCCCGCCACATGGTGTGATGCAAATTGGGCAAACAAAGTTTCATAATGGCCTACCTCCATGGTAGAGCAGCATTACAAACCCTTTGGGCAATGCATAACTTGCACATCATTGAAATTCAGACTGAAACAGAATGGATTTCTCTAAAGATAACTGCTTGCACACATATCTACAGGCACGGTGGCCCGTTTCTGAACACATGAGTAAGTTTCAAAGTTTATACATGTTAATAACTCATTTGGCACGTATAATAGCTGATTCTAGCAAGGCTTGAGCTTCCGTATGAAGACTATCCATCTCAAAAAAATAAAAAAATGAAGAGGATCAATTACTTGCTCCAAGTTGCCTGCTCCAACAGCAATCGGATAACATAAATCTTAGTGGTATTAATAAGGCAGCAACAAAACACGAATTACACATATATCCACCTCACATTCCATCACTTCTAGCCGCTGTTCTGATCTCAAAAAGAGTCCACCAATAGTCCAGAGATAATAATTGGTAACACCATTATAGGGACAGGGTGATATTGTTAATATGTATAATATATCAAGTATACGTATAGCATAATATAGTCTGGAATTCTTATTTGTGAAAGTATGTCTTTGTCATCCTTGTAGATGATAGGAAATCAAAATTTTAGATCTGATGATGTGAAGTGAGTGAGTACATTACCACTTTTTTGACTGAATTATAACCTAGCATAATAGGCTGATCTTAACTCAATACTGCTGAAGAAGAATGTACACCTATATTTTTTACTTCCATCAACTAAGAGATGGCTGAGTACCTTGAAATATTAATTCATTCCGTATTTTTCAAAATGTTCGAGGCCACTCAAATGTAACCTCAGCGAAATAGGGACCATTAAAAATATCTTCAACCTCCTAAAAGCATTGCCTGATTACACATTGCCCCCCTGAAATATTAACATGATTCTAGCACTGTTGCACAAAGCTGCATGGAAGAAAGAGATGATCTCTGCTCTCCAAGGTGCCATCTGAACATAAGATGCAGTCTCTCCCTGAGTCTAGGTACCAATGCCGATGCACCATGGTGTCTCTAGTGTTGAGTCTATCCGTAAATACAACCAGGCAAAGACCTTTAACTTGGGCAAACACTTTGATTTCCAAATGCCAAAAATAACCTTGTCATCCGGTAAGACCCTAAAGATGGATTTATAATATTTGACGGAGGTAAATTCTGAAGATCCCCATATAAAGTTTCTATGCTCAGCTTCTTGCAGGTCTGACCAATGTCATTGAGTACGTTACTGCTCAATATTACTTCTGAATATGTTAGGCATAATTACCTAATGCTCCCCCATGTACTCGAGCTGGATTGTACACAAATTCAACTCGAAAAAATTCTGCACAAGAAGATCAGTTAATTCCTGCAGTTATTAACCAAGAAAATCGATAAAGCTATCACGATGTCATGGACAGTACATGTGCAGTTTACTGATATCAAAATTTTATAATTCCTGTGCACCTCATGTGAAGTAGCAATGCATGCCTTTCTGCATCTTGTACGTACGTGATACACACCGGCGTAAAACTGCAGCACGCCGACGTCCGCCACCGCGCTTGACAGCAGCAACATGGCATCGCCGCCGCAGATGACAAAAAGAGAAGAAAAAACCAACCAAATTAACCCGCACCGGCAGCCAGCAGCTCCAGGGCGCAGCGTTAGGGTCGTCCTCCCTGTAGTTGATGAGAGCCAGTTGTAGAGGGCTCGGTGGTGTTACATGGAGAGGAGGCGGCGTCGCGTGAAAAAGAGAAGGACAAGGCGATCGGATCTGGGACGCGCTGCGCGGAAAAGACGTGAGCGGATTGCGCGGAGAGGCAGTTATGTTTTTTTTTTAACTTCGTGATTGCGTGGGTCGCGGAACTTTCTTCCGCGGCAGAGGATCGTCCGACGCTACTAATCGCTAAGTGCACCCAACACATCATATTAGATTGATCCAGTCTGCTAGATCTAATTAAGTGCCATAAACCAACGGTGCAAATCAGGTTAGGTACGTTTATCGGGGTGACTCTAAGAAAGAAAAGGTTCGCTCTTTTATAAGTAGTATAGATAAGGCGAGATATAGGACACGAAAACGGCCGCTGCTTTACCAGGTGCTGCATTGCATCACGGCTGCCACAGAAGATACCCTATTTTAGGATTACAAATTTACACCATTCGAATTTAAACTTGAGACAACGATTTATATGGTGAATTGCTATAATTCGACCTAAACTTCGACTTTGACAATCTAATCGTCCCAATCGAAGTCGTCGTCAGAGTCGAATTCGTTTCAAAAGTCAGAATCTAACTTCGACAAGGAACCTGACGGAACGGCGATAGTGTGGAGGGTGGCGCAACACGCAACCATGGAGTAGACACCTTCCTCTTTCTTCTTCCTTGCCGCATAGAAGTCTAGCTCCGCTTGAACAAACTCGGGTTGATCGTTGTTAGATGTATATATCTGTATATTGTATTTTCCCCATATGTTAGGGGGCTTCCTCCATATTTGCCCTGTACCTGTACTATATATTGTGGTCTTTGGTCCCCAGAGAAATATAACTTCGTCTATTCCTAACATGGTATCAGAGCCGGTTTTAGGGTTCCTGTGCCCACCGGTCCTCTGCCTGTGACCGCCGCCGCCGTCAGCTCGCCCCGGCCACCGCCGGTTCCCGTTCTGGCCGCGTACGTGGAGTTCCTCGTTCTGCTCGTCAATTTTTCGGCTCGCCGGACCGATTGATCTCCCAGATCGGATCGGATCGGATCTCAGGCGGCAACGTACGACGCCACGCCTGCTCGGCCCCGACGCCTGCCTCCAGCTCGGCCCCGACGCCCTCCTGCCTGGCAACGCTCGGCCGGCCTCCTCCTCGCGGGATCGCCTCTGCCTGACCACACTCGGCCCCGACACCCGCCTCCTCCACGCAGGCTCCTCCACGCGCGGGATCTCCTGCCCGCCCACGCTCCTGCCTGACCGCACTCGGCCAGCCGCCTACCCACCCACGCTCGCCGACGAGTCCTCCCCGGCTCCGTCGCTCGCCCTCCCCGGCTCCCCGGTCCCCTCCGACCGCCCGGCTCCCCTGCGCCGTTCATGTGCCCGCTCGGCTCCCCCGTGCCGGCCTCCAGCTGCTGGGCCTCCCGGCGGCCCTCACTGCTTCGATCTGGATGCCAACTGCTAGATCTGTTCGAGAGAAAAAAATTAAAAAAAAATGAGAGAGAGATGTCTTCTGCATCGGGCTATGTTGCGATTCCTCGCTGCCCGGTGATCTTCGATGGCGCGAATTATCCTGATTTCGCTGCCTTTATGCGCGTTCACATGCGCGGTCTCCGTCTTTGGGGTGTGCTCTCCGGCGAGGTCTCCTGTCCGCCGTGCCCCCCTGCTCCTGTGGCTCCTCTTTCGCCTACGCCGATTGTTCTCGGCGCTGATGCTTCTTAGGAGGCCAAGGATGCTGCTCAGAGTGCTGATGATAGTGTTGTTGCTGCTTATGACTTGAAGCTCAAGCAGTACTCTGCCGATCTCGAGTCCTATCGCCACGCTCTGACTGCCTATACTCAGTGGGTCGATGAGGATGCTCGTGCTGCTGCTGTTCTCACCTCCAGTGTTCTGCCCCAGTATGTTGCAGAGTTCATGAGTCTCCCTACAGTTGCCGCTCAGTGGGCACATCTTCGTCAGCGTTATCAGCCATCTGGGGATGCTCTTTACATGTTTGTGGTTCGCCAGGAGCATGCTCTTCGGCAGGGTGATTCTACTATTGATGAGTTCTATACTCAGAGCGCTGCTATTTGGCGTCAGCTTGATTCTCTCCGTACTGCTTTTTGTGGCACATGCTCGTGCTGCCAGATTATACGCTCGGATTTGGAGTTTCACCGCATCTATGAGTTTCTGTCTCGGCTCCGCCAGGAGTTTGAGTCCCGGCGTGCTCAGCTCAATGCTCGTGGTCGTGTTCCGCTCTCTGAGGTGTTGTCTGAGCTTCGGGCTGAGGAGACCCGTCTCCGTGGTGCTGGTCTTCTTGCGGTTCCGTCTGTACTTGCTACTCGTGGTACTCATATGCCGTCTGCTCCCTCGACTCAGCCGCAGTCCTCTGTGCCGCCGCCGATACTACCCACTCCTCCAGGACAAGGTCAGCTTCAGCAGTCTCAGGGTCCGAGTCAGCACCCGCAGCCTCAGGGTCCGAGTCAGCACCAGCAGGCTCGTGGTCAGGGTCGTCGTGGTTCTCTTCGTCACTGCTCTTACTGCAACAGGGATGGCCACACTTGGGCCACCTGTTATACACGGGATCCCAGTTTACGTCAGCAGCACCAGGCTCGTGGGCAGTCGGCTCCTTCCGGGTCTTCAGTAGTTGCTCTCTCTGATCAGGACATTATCAGGAGTCTTCGCGGTCTGCTCGCTGCTACAGACTCTTCTTCGACGGGCACTGCTGGTTCTGTGACTGATTCTTCAGGCACTGCGCGACCACCACCTTCTACACAGTCAGGTACGTCTCCATGGTATCTGGATTCTGGAGCTTCTTTTCATATGACCTCTGAGTCTTCTTTTATGTCCGCTCTTTGTTCTCTCCCTTCTCCTGTCCGTGTTTTCACGGCTGATGGTACCTCTCTTTCTGTTTCTAGTCGAGGCACCCTTTCTACTTCTTTTTCTGTACCTGATATTTCTCATGTCCCTCTTATTAAGATGAATCTGTTCTCTGCTAGCCAGCTTACTGACTCTGGTTGTCGCGTCATTCTTGATGCTGATTCTTGTGTTGTCCAGGACCGTCGCACCCAGGCCCTGGTTGGAGCTGGCCCTCATAGCCGTGACTCTTCAGGACTTTGGGAGTTAGACTAGCTTCGTGTTCCTTCCGCTGCCACTTCATCTGCCAGTTCTTCTCTGGTCGTCGCCTCTGCTACCAGCTCCTTTCAGCATTGGCATCATCATCTTGGTCACCTTTGTGACTCTCGCCTGTCGTCATTAGTTCATCGTGGTCTTCTAGGGTCTGTCTCAGGAGATGGGTCTTTACATTGTCAGGGCTATAGGTTGGGTAAACAGATTCAGCTTCCCTATCCTACTAGCGCGTCTGTATCTCAGCGACCTTTTGATTTAGTTCATTCCGATATTTGGGGTCCGGCTCCTTTCGCTTCGAAAGGGGGCCATCGATACTATATTTTATTCATCGATGATTTTTCTCGGTACACTTGGTTATATTTTATGCGCTCTCGCAGTGAAGTGCTCTCCATCTATCAGCGTTTTGCGGCCATGGTCCGTACTCAATATTCTACCCCCATTCGTGTGTTTCGTGCTGATTCTGCTGGTGAGTATATCTCCTAGATGCTGCGAGGTGTGCTTGCTGAGCAGGGCACCCTTGCCCAGTTCTCCTGTCCTGGCGCACATGCCCAGAATGGCGTTGCTGAGCGTAAGCATCGCCATCTTCTTGAGACCACTCGTGCCATGATGATTGCTTCTTCTCTTCCGCCGCATTTCTGGGCTGAGGTTGTCGCTACGTCGGCTTACCTCATCAATATTCAGTCTTCTGCCGCTCTGCAGGGTGGTATCCCTCTTGAGCACCTATATGGACAGTCTCAAGACTACTCCATTCTTCGCTTGTTCGGTTGTGTTTGCTATGTTCTCCTTGCTCCTCACGAACGCACCAAACTAACCGCTCAGTCTGTTGAGTGTGTCTTCCTTGGATACAGTGATGAGCATAAGGGCTATCGCTGTTGGGACCCCGTTGGTCGTCGGATGCGTATCTCTCGTGATGTTACTTTTGATGAGACGCATCCTTTCTATCCTCGTCCCACCGCTGGTACCTACCCGGTGGAAGATATCTCTTTTCTTCTCTTTCCTGACACACCTCCTTATACTCCTATTATGTCTTCTTCAGGATCTCCTTCCCGTGATGTCTCTTCTTCGACACCGTCCTCCTCTGTGCCGTCTAGTTATCCCAGTTCTCCTTGTTCTCTAGAGTCTTCCTCTGCTATTCCTTCTTCTTCATCGTCGTCTCCTGAGTCGTCTTCCTCTGATGAGCTTCCCTCTACTCGTCCTGTTCGTCAGCGTCGTGCCCCCAACCGTTACTCTCCTAGTCAGTATGGTGTTTCTGTTGCCTCTGAGCCGACTTCTTATCAGGATGCTGAGCATCATCCTGAATGGCAGCTGGCCATGGCTGAGGAGATTGCTGCGCTTGAGCGCACTAGCATCTGAGATCTTGTTTCTCCCCCTCCCGGTGTTCGTCCTATCACGTGTAAGTGGGTATATAAGATTAAGACCCGCTCTGATGGATCTCTTGAGCGCTATAAGGCGCGTCTTGTGGCTCGCGGTTTTCAGCAAGAGCATGGTCGTGACTATGATGAGACCTTTGCTCCTGTGGCTCATATGATCACTGTGTGTACTCTTCTTGTGTTGCTTCTGTTCGTCACTGGTCTGTGTCCTAGCTTGATGTTCAGAACGCCTTTCTCAATGGTGAGTTGAGTGAGGAGGTTTATATGCAGCCTCCTCCTGGGTATTCTGTTCCCGAAGGGATGGTTTGTCGTCTTCGACGTTCTCTTTATGGCCTCAAACAGGCACCTCGTGCCTGGTTTGAGCGTTTTGCTTCCGTAGTGACTGCTGCTGGTTTCTCCCCCAGTGTTCATGATCCAGCGCTGTTTGTTCACACTTCTCATCATGGACGCACTCTCCTTCTTCTCTATGTTGATGATATGATCATTACTGGTGATGATTCTGAGTACATCGCCTTTGTTAAGGCTCGTCTTCGTGATCAGTTTCTTATGACTGATCTTGGTCCTCTTCGATACTTTCTTGGGATTGAGGTTTCCTCCACTCCTGATGGCTTTTACATCTCCCAAGAAAAGTATATTCAGGATCTTCTTGCTCGTGTTGCTCTTGGGGATGAGCGCACTGTTGAGACCCCTATGGAGCTTCATGTTAAGCTTCAACCTACTGATAGTGATCCTCTTCCTGATCCGACGCGTTATCGTCATCTTGTTGGGAGCCTTGTTTATCTTGATGTCACTCGTCCTGGCATCTCTTATCATGTTCATATTTTGAGTCAGTTTGTTTCTGCTCCTACCACTGTTCACTATAGTCATCTTCTCCGTGTTCTTCGTTATCTTCATGGTACGATTACTCGTCGCCTTTTCTTTCCTTGTTCCAGCTCCCTCCAGCTTCAGTGCTATTCGGACGCTACGTGGGCGATTGATCCTTCAGATCGTCGTTCCCTTTCTTCTTACTGTGTGTTTCTTGGTGGTTCGCTCATTGCTTGGAAGACGAAGAAACAAACAGCGGTTTCCCGTTCGAGTGTTAAGGCTGAGCTGCATGCTATGGCCTTGTTGACTGCTGAGGTGACCTAGTTACGGTGGTAACTTGCGGATTTTGGGGTCTCTATTACCACACCCACTCTGGTTTTGTCTGACAGTACATGTGCTATTAGTGTTGCACGTGATTCGGTCAAGCATAAACTTACCATTCATATTGGTGTTGATGCTTTCTATACACGTGCTCAGGTGCAGGCTCAGGTTGTTGCGCTTCAGTATGTGCCTTCAGATTTACAGTTGGCGGATTTCTTTACGAAGGCACAGATCAGAGCGCAGCATAATTTCTTACTCTCCAAACTCAGTGTTGTGGATCCACCATGAGTTTGAGGGGGGGGGGTAGATGTATATATCTGTATATTGTATTTTCCCCATATGTTAGGGGGCTTTCAGCATATTTGCCCTGTACCTGTACTATATATTGTGGCCTTTGGCCCCCCAGAGAAATATAACTTTGTCTATTCCTAACAATCGTGACGGAGCCTTACCATGTTCATCTCATTGATCTAGCCGGCCTACTGCTGCTGCATCACGGCGTGGGGACGCTGCCGACACGAGTTGCACTGGCGCCAGGGTGCTGGAATATAAGATTTTGCATGGAGCATTTTGCCTAGATGGTTATCTACAATTCACTACAAGTCCACCCAATCATCAAATCTCAAAGTTAATATAGTACTTCCTCTGAACCATATTACTTGTCGTTGAAATGGATGTATCTAGCAATAAAATATGTCTAGCTACATCTATTTTCATGACAATTAATATGGATCAGGGAGAGTAATAAATATGTAAAATAAAAAAATACTGGAATATAGCAACATGTAATATTTATTTTTTGGAAAACAGTATATATTAATATCACAATGATACCAATTACACCCAGTCTCTGCAACAACGCATGCCCTAGCGGCCCTACGGATGCACACAGCTCATAAAAAAGAAAGAAGAATTATAAAAAAGAAAAGTCGCGCTACAGAAAACTAATCCTCAAAGCAACGACACTGACACCATCAGAACAACACCAGTAGTCCTCCACTCCAATAACAACACCTTCAAAAAGGAAACAGTGCCCAAACGTTGTCGTTGCCCGATCAAAGATCATAGGTTTTCATCCTGGAGAAAGTCCTTGCTCACAAAACAATGCCTTCAACAAGGTCAGTGCCAGGCACAACTAGTTAAGGCCAGACCTTGGATTTTCACCCTGCAAGATAAGACTGGGCACTCCCCTTGTATTGTCTTCCCGCACCAACAGTCACTGCAACGAGTCTCAGATCGCGCAGCCAGTTCTCCGTTGCCACAAGAACAGAAATCACCATCGCTACCCTCGTATTTCCGCTTTCCTGACATTCTCTGCATCTGCATTCGCCATGGCTCTAAGAATGACACTTGGTGGGAACAAACAATAAAGCTTTGCAACGCTCTCGCTGAAACCAAACGGTCAAAAAACAAGGTGTGCATGACCGAATACCTTCCGATCCAGCAATCTTCAGGCATGATACACCCATGGGAGTTCGCCGACGGAGCCTTCCGGAACCCGCCTCTCCAGACCAGATCAGCGAGGGCAGACATCAAGAAGATCTTCGTCTTCGTGTGAAAGAAACCAAAGGACCACCTCCTTTATTCGAGCAGAGCAAATCTAAGAGATGGCAATCCAGAGCGATGTTTCGCCGGCGTGGCCAAGCCAACAACAGTACTCACAGCTCCCTGGATGGACCACTCCGGTCCAGATCTTGGCCCAAAAGCCCATATTGACCGGCAGCCTAGATCGCCACAGATCGGATCCAAGTCCGAACCGGTGGTTCACCGCCGTCTCCACGAGGTCGCTCCGCCCGTGAGCGTCGGCCAGACCAGCCCCCTGGCCGCGCCGCCAGGAAGACGGCTAGTCTAGGCAGGCCGCCTAGACCCACGACGAACCACCTCCCATGAAGCTGAAGCCGGGGAAGATTGCCGCTGCCGCCAGGCCGGGGAACGCCGCCCCGACCACCGCCCACGTCCATCCCCGACGACCCAGCCCCAGCCACACCGATGGGGATGTTCGCCGCGTCCACCTCCCCTAGCACCGTTCGGTACCAGGGGCGTCGCCACCACGGCCGGCGCCGGAGGCAGCGGCGGAGAGGAGGGGATCAGGGATAGGGGGATTAGGCGACGGAGGGGATCCCCCGGCGGCGCCCTGGGGGTGCGCCACGGGAGGAGCAGGTTACGGGCGCCCGACGGCAACATGTAATATGTGTAGTCACTCAAACGCAGGTCTTGCCTTGCTACTTGTTTTTTCACATTACCTTGTTAGTTAGAGTTTGTTTGGGGTGGGGGGAGGGGATCACCTAGTTGTTTCTTTTTTTTTAACATATTCACATTGCTATGTGTTGATATGGTTAAATGTTGATCAATGAGAAAGGAGCAGTTGTAGCTTTCTGTCAAACAGAACATCGGTAACTATCACGGTGCATCAGCTATTATATTTTATTTGATTGATGGTGCTACCGATCGATCCTGCTAGCTTGGAGGCACTCGCTTCCCGACAGGCTTTAGCCTTGGCTGACGATTCTTTGCTTGCAAGGCATTATATTGCATCTGATTGTAAAATTGTCGTAAGTGATATCCACGGAGGAAGCAGTAGAAAGTATGGACTATAGTATTGTTCAAGAGGGAAGAATTTTGAAGCACATAACCTAGCCAAGAATATGTTAGCTAATGGAGTAGAACGTCATCTTTGGCTTGGTACTCCTCACTCTGTAACCATACCCGTAAACATTAGTACCAATCAATAAAGCTTCATAGGTTTTCTAAAAAAGAGCAGGTTTTTTTTTGAGGGTTCTTCATACCTCAAGGTTTCCTGTTTAGTCTATTCCAAACCCAAGTGTACCACGAGACCGGGTGTACAAGATTGTCTCACCAAGCCCATTTTCTACTCACAAAAAAAGCCCATTTTCTCCATTATGGCCTAGATACAGCTACGGTCTTGATCCAGTCCTGAGTCCTTAACCAACAGCACTCCAACCCGGGCTCGACCCAAACAGGCCTGAATAACATCCTCGCTTCCAGTCCAGGTTTCCACCCTCAAAAGAAAAAGAGAAATAGGCCTCCCTTCCCCCATCTTCTTCATCTTCTCTTTCTTGCTCCAGGGGAAAGGGGAGGCGAGCTCCGTCTGCCAAGGAAAGGAAGGAGATAGCAGGGGCGCCAGCGTAACCTAGCCATGGATGCTTCAGGTGTCGACGGCGCGAGGCTCCATGCGCTCTTTGAGGTAACTGCCACCTACTACTAACCCGAAACCCTAGGCCTACACCGTTGTCGGGGTAAACAGGACCCCCCCCCCCCCCTCTCTTTTCTTGATTCTTCCTGCTAGTGCCCATTGGGTTGCAGTTCAGCGCTTCTGTTTTGTTTTTGCGGTAATTTTGTGCGATGTAATCGTCGAGAGAAAACGGGTGATCTGGCGCTCCCTTCACCCCTTTGTGCTCTATTTCACGCTTAGATTTGATACGGGTCTGCTGGAGATGTGAAATTCGCGCCGAATATTTTCTTACTGTTAAGCAGATCAGCTGCGTACTGTAATTTCTTGACATAGAAAGCAAAAAATTAAAATTAAAATTAAAACTGCATTACAGATTCTGAATTTGGGGTTTAGATATGTGCTGCAGTTTAGAATTGAGATCGAGATCTGCATTACAGGTTCTAGGTCCGCTTATAGTTTTGTTCTCATAGCTCCGAAGTGATTTTCTTGTTCTCATGGCTCCAAAGCTGGTGCAGCTGCTCAAAAGGTCCCAAATCCATTGTAGAACCGGATATACTGGCAGTAGAGTTTGACCAATTCCTTTTGTATAAGAGCTACTCCTAATCCTGACTGTAAACTAAACCATCTAGAATCTTTCTGGTTTCACGCACCACGTAGTTTTTTCTATTTTTCTTTTTATAGGGCTAGAAATCCTTTACTTTGAGGGTTTCAGACACCTAGTCCTAATATATATGATTCATTAGGTAGCCCTGAATACCAAGTGCATGATTATATGATGGCGCTATCTTGTTGCTTTGTGTAAATTCATAATCAGTGTTGTCCTGTCTTGAGCTATGTTTCTTTGGGAGATCATGATGCTTAACTCCAAGTGATTCACAGCCAGAACTTCCGATGGTTATCAGATGTAAACTTGTGTATGAACTTTGCCATGTGAAACAGTTGCATATAAGTTTCAAACTTTGAAGTTGCATTGGACTTTGCATGATAAAACAAAATTCGAAAAAAGGTGACAGATTTTTTACTTCTAAAAGGTGACAGATTTTTTACTTCTAAGAGGTGACAGTTTTTGTTTTTACTTCTAAAAGGTGACAGATTTAGCTTGTGCTAATACAAAACACTCATATATAAGCAGCTATCCTTGTATAGAAAAGAAAGCTGACACATGCAACTTGCTCTCATATCTGGCAAGCTTCAGTTCCTGGTCAATTATGTGCAAGAAATTTATCTGGTTAGAAATAGCATCAAAGCACACATTTTAAAGTGGCAACCCAACTTATGAGCAGTAGTGGATCGCATGGTCAAATCTGAAGCAAACCGTTAGAGTCCGGCAATATTTTTGTGACCCTCATCACGAATTTGAATTTCTTATATTGAAAATGGGCACAAGTTGACTCTTCTGCTATATGCTCATTAAATTGTGGTACATTACATACATCTCGTTGTCTTTTGAAGTACAAACCTTGCATGATCTATAATTATCATGTGCGACTAAGATTTTTGCATTTAGTTTCCCTTTCAAAATCCCTTATTCGAGCAGTCTGCTATGATGATACTTGAGTAGCAACCTCATAACATTTCGTTTCTCCGCAGGAGGAGAAGAGGAAGGCCTTGGCGAATGAGCTGATAGCGAAGCTGACTGCCACTTGCTGGGACAAATGCATCACCGGAAGCATTGGGAGCAGCTTCAGCAACAGTGAAGCATCTTGCCTGTCCAACTGCGCAAAACGCTTTCTGGACGTTAAGATGCACATAATGCAACGATTACAGCAGTGACCATAGTTAGAATGAGAATATGTCTTACGCTGCGTTGGAATTTGGAATCTACTAGAGCTGATGATGCAAACCAGAACCATCTATGCTTCAGTTTTATTCTGTCTTTTGCTGCTGGACTATCTTTAGTGAAATGACCGCCATGAATTGGCAGATGGCGATATAATATTACTATTGCTACTATGCCTTTTGCTAAGGCAAGGTTATATTTGAGCAAAATGTGTTATTGTGGTGAAATGAGCTGGCCCTGCTGTTTGAGTGTAGCATCAGATTCCGTTCATAGTAGGGTGTCAAGTGGGATCCCACCAAAATCCCACTTCTAGTTTATTTGTCAAAATCTAGTGTAATTTTTTGGAAAATGAACTAGAAGTGTGACTTTGGTGGGATCCCACCTGACACCATAGTTCATAGGAACTGAATGCACAAATCTTAGCTCTTGCCGTAGTATAACATGCTTACGGCCTAAAGGTGCTTCCAAATAAGAAATAAATTACATAGAAATTGTTTCAGTGTAGCATCAACATGATGATTCAGTTCATAGGAACGGAGGGAGTATGTAATATACACAGCTCAGTTAGCTCTTGCAGTTGTAACATGTGGCCTGAAGGTGCTTTCAAATAAGAAAAAAAAAAGAGAAATTGCTTCCTCCACAAAGAGAACAAAAAAGAAAAATGTTTGTCTGAGCCCAGGTTCGAACTGGGGACCTTTAGTGTGTGAGACTAACGTGATAACCAACTACACCACCCAGACAACTTGTTCAAAGTGCACACCTGAATTTATATAAATGATTACGTAAATATCGTTATCCGAATGATCAGATACAGAGAAGTGAAGACGTATGCAGCGGTGTATGACACAGATATATGGACTGGACTGGGACGGAGAACATGTCAAAGAACAGAATCTACAGCACGTTGTAATGTACATGAAAAACAACCAGTCACCAAAAATCTCCACATGAACAATGGCCATCTCTAAAGTGATGGAACCGTGTACGGTCCCTCATGATGATCTCCCTTCCATATAGCCTGGATACGAGCTTCGTGCTCTCGTGACAATCACCGCACACCCTGAGGTTCTTGATGATCCTGATGGGAGCACCTGGACAGGAGGCAATCAGGGCGAAGGCAATGGCGAGCCTCTCGCTGTGGTAGGACAAAGTATCTGCCTTGTCCTCCTCCTCAACGTTGAACAGCACCCCCACGGTGTTCCGTCGGTGCCCGTAGTCGTTCAATCTGGCCACGATCTCTTGAACCATGGCGTATATCTCCCTTGAGGCAGGGTGTGTCTTGTCTCCCGTCAGGAACTCGTGGAGAACACCATCCATGTCAAGGAGGCTTGACCCAGGGCTCTTGTCAATGCCCATGGCCTTCATCTCCTTCCTCGCCCTCTTGGCGTCCTCCCATAGTCTCATTCTCGCATAGAAGTTGGACATCAGGACATAATTTCCACTCTGCTCTGGCTCAACCCGCATCAGCTCTTGGATCATCCTCTCCCCAAGCTCTAGCTTGCCATGAATCCCACAGGCCCCTATCAGAGACCTGTACATCGCGGCGTTCGGTGGAATGTCCATCCCTCGGATAAGCTTCTCCGCATCATCAAGCCGACCAGCTCGGCCCAGTATGTCAACCATGCAGCCATAATGCTCAATCCTCGGTGTGACCCCAAACTGAACCTTCATTCTGTCGAAGAGCCCCCGCCCTTCATCGACCATCCCTGCGTGGGCACACGCGCACATCACCGCCAGTACCGTGACGCTGTCAACCGGGAAGCCCTCGGCACGCATCCTTCCAAACAAGGTGAGGGCAGAATGGCCATGCCCGTGGAATGCCAAGCCCTGGAGCATGGCATTGTAGCAACGTGTGTCCATGTCCGCAACGCCAGCGAACACCTGCTCGGCCAGATCCATTTTCCCGCACCTCGAGTACATCTCCACAAGCGCGGTGACCACGAAGCAGTTCATGGCCAGCTTGCACCTAAGAGCATACGCGTGTGCCCACAGGCCATGCCCAAGAGCCCCGAGCTCCCCGCATGCGCCGACGACAGCAACGAGCGTGATCTCGTTTGGCCGGACCGTAGATGACGGCATGCGCCCAAACATATCAAGAACCTCCACGGCCTCTCCGGCGCACGACGAGTCCCTGGCCCGGCGCGCGTAGGCGGTGAGCAGCGCGTTCCAGGCCGGCAGGTCCGGCTCGACGATCCTATCGAACACCCGGCGGCAGGACAAGATCCTGCCGCAGCGGGCGAAGGCGTCAAGCAGCGCGGCCCCGAGCACGCGGTCGCGGGATGCGGCCTCGGCGCCGAGGAATTTGAGCGAATGGGTGGCGAGCGCGAGCGCTGCGCGAGGTGGGGAAGCGCGGAGGAGGGCCGGATAGGTGAACTCGTTGGGGCGGAGGAGCGGTGGGGAGTCGGCCTCGCCGAGGAAGAGGAGGGAGTAGAGCGGGAGCGCGGAGGGGAGGTGCGCGAGGAGGAGGGAGTTGGCGAGGAAAGCGGTGGGCGGCAGCGGGGAGCAGAGGAGGAGCTGGAGGCGGTGGGAGAGGGAAGGGACAGCGGAGGAGGCGAGGCGAAGGAGGAGGGCGAAGTTGGGGGAGTGGAGCGCGAGGCCGGTGGTGAGGAGCAGCGCGTGGAGCTGCCCGAAGACGCGCGGCGCGGCGGCCCGGAGGCGGCGGAGCGCCGGCAGCGGGTCGGCGACTAGACCGTGGCCGGAGGGAGCCGCGTCTGGGCTCATTTTTGCCATGGGCTGATTGGAAATCATTTGCCTTCATGGGCTTGAGTAAAACCAAAATTTTACTCTTTCGGTTAAAAGCACAAGAGCTTGATAATCATGGAACTATTTACCTGCTGAAAAACATTGGATCATTCATGCTAGCTACAGATCAATCTGGATTGGTCCAAAGATGGTAGACAGAGGGGATCACCTAATAATGATCAAGGTTGAGGGAGAAAAGATGACACAAGCAAAACTACTGATCTCTAAACTTTTGACAGAAATTTTGTAGTTCTGAAGAGACCTGGGGATATGTGCTCCCACTGAAATTCGTCCATGATTCTGGAAAAAGACATATGTGCATCACAGATTCATGACCACGGTTTCATTGGATCTTCATTTTGAAGGAATTAGCGATAGATTGGATATTTGACTGGTTTTGAATAGGCTACATTAATCATGGAACTATTTACCTGCTGAAAAACATTGGATCATTCATACTAGCTACAGATCAATCTGGATTGGTCCAAATATGGTAGACAGAGGGGATCACCTAATGATCAAGGTTGAGGGAGAAAAGATGACAAGAGCAAAACTATGATCTCTGAACTTTTGACAGAAATTTTGTAGTTCTGAAGAGATCTCTGAACCTTTGACAGATATGCGTTCCCACTAAAATTCGTCCATGGTTCTGGAAAACAAACATATGCGCATCAAAGATTCATGACAAGGGTTCCATTGAATCTTCATTTTGAGGGAATTAGCAATAGAATGGATATTGGACTGGTTTTGAATAGGCTACATCAGAAGCAATAGTTCACTGCAAAACTTACAGAAGGAGAGATTGGCTATTGATGGATAATTCTATCTAGAAGCAGGTTTCTACTCAAAGGTCTCCATTGAATAACACAAGTACCCAATTACACAGCTCAAGCGCGGGAGAACGTGCAAAGAATATTACAGGGACAAAGTTCCTCAACCCTATGTTGACTGAACGACATGCAAGGAGAAAGAGCAACCGTGCGTAAAAATACAAGGATGATATAACCAAAGGTGAAATATGCATCCTCGCAAGGACTACTGCCTATGAGCATCGAATTAGCTCCCTTCCTTGACACTCATCTGTAGATTTGGTCCTAATTTCCGTTTGCATCTGCTCAACGCTTTCAGCATCTTCCATTTTGCTTGTTTGATCATTCACCTCGCAAGATCCAGTGGAGCTCAGCGGCACTGCCTCTTCCTCTTTGCTGGAGGGAAACAAGCCGTCTTCGTCGGCTCGTTTGCTGGCTTCATGCCATTCTAGCCTTCTTAAGAAACCTTCTTCGATATCGTCAAGCGACAGATCGTCGTCTTCACTGCTGTTGCTGATGCAGGGCAAACGAAATTCAAACGAGGCGCTGTGACTCCTGGACGAGCCAAATCAGCTGTTCACTGTCCACTCTTAGCTGCTTGGTCTTGTCAACATCCTTCGGGCTTTCACTGCTGTCATCGCCATATTTCTCGGTCCCACTGTCGTTGTCTTCACCTTGATGGTCCACCTCATCAAGTTCATCGCATAAAGATGATGATGAGAATGTCGAATACGTTCCCTCGTCGTCCTCGCGCTCTCGAAGTGTTCTGAGAACCAGGGTTTTGAGCAAGTTCATGACTTGAACGGCATGCATCAGAGCAGTAAGAGGGTCTGACATCTGATTGCAAAGCAGTCACTATGTTAGCACCTGTGTTAACAATCATGTCCAGGGTAAGAGAACCGCAGCAATAAAATTAGTACCTGTGTCATATTGGGTGCAAAAACCATGGCAATATTCCGGGCGTTCATCTTGTTGGAGTCCTCGTCTTCGACTACATCGGCCATGAGCTCTACGACCCAGCTAAGAAGTGTAGCCTGTGTTAAAGGAAGAAGCTTCACGAGCTCGACACATTGTTCCTCTGTGTTGCAGTGAAGGACTTGCTCCGGTGAGAGGCTATCAAGCACACCTTCAGGTAGTTCCCTGAACCAGGCCTGATTCAAATTGCACAACATAATTACCATCGATGATTTTGCCACCAAATGTGTGAAAAAAAATCAAAACTAATACAATTTGAAAACGCGGATCAGCCAAATGTGTCAGGGAGTTGATATTTAAGTATCTCTTCAGTATCCTAGTAGCAGCTTATTGTCAGCAAGCTAGTATTTAATTAGACAATAAAGTAGAACATTAAAGTATTATCATACCAATGAAGGATGATTTGAGAACACGGATCAGCCAAATGTGTCAGGAAGTTGATACAGTACTAATTATTTCTTCAGTATCCTAGTAGCAGTTTATTGTCAGCAAGCTATTTAATTAGACAATAAAGTAGAACATTAAAGTATTATCATACCAATGAAGGGTGTTCATTGCTAATTTCCCATGCGCATATACACACAAAAATAACAGAAAACTTGAGAGTAAGAAAGCTAATCTGAACTAAGAGTCATACTTCACATCTGAACTGTACAGTCACGTCTAAAATGGGAATATATGTCTGAATTAGTGTTCAACGTTTTACCACATTTTATTAAGCAACTTTCTTCACTACTCTGGTGATACGGAGTATGTTGTAAACAATGGTGCTTTACCAAGGTTTTGGCGAAAAGCTAGAAAGGTCTGAGACATAGATGCCATTTATAAAACTCATTTTTCATAGAGCATAATGTTGGCATGATAGTAGAGTATTAGAGCAAGAACATTTCTATTTCATAGCAAAACTCTTTGCCCACGCATTCCTAGTTATTACCTTAATTAAACTAGCAAGGCAGTGCACGTCGATGTCATCAGGCACGACACCCCTTTTAAGCTGTTCTCTGACATGCTCCTCCTGTCTGTTCTCCGGAGTGATACGGAAGATCCCTTCTGCCTACACATATATAATCGATCCGCCCAGATTGGTGAACAAATTGGGAAAGTGAATTTTTTTAGCAGCTACTACTTTGTCGGTTCCAATTAAATTGAAGTTTCAGCTGCAAGGAGAAACAAAGTAGTGGCAGTGGGTGGTACCTTGAGGCCATCCTGCGAGTAGAGCCTCTCTTGCATGAGCAGAAGGATCTTGGGGACCGAGTTCCCCTTGTCGTCGTAGCCGCACTGCATCGACTCCGGCGACACCCCGAAAACGCTCGCGCTGCAGGAAACCACATATAAGTAGGAGTACTAATTTTGCATCAGACTCCCGTTTGAAGAAAAACAAAGGAAACGAGCTTCGAACTGGATCCTCGCTGGTGGTAGTAAGTGCTAACCTGGCGCTGGGTACTTGGCAGGGGATTTCGAGCTCGAACTCGACGGGGAGGCCGAGGAATCCCTGGAGGCGATCGAAGGTGACGTGCGCGACGTGGCGGACGTCGGTGGGCCAGCCGATGTCCATCCCCCACGCCACGGACGGGTCGTCGGCGTCCGCCATCTGGCACGGCAGCACCACCGACTTGCGCAGCGCGCTCAGCAGCAGCTCCAGCACCTGCCCCTGCTGCTGCTGCTCCGCCTTCTTCTCGGCCACGCCCCCGCCTCCGCCGCAGCCATTATTGGAGACGAGTACCACCTCAGCCATGTCGACCAACCTTTGTGCTGTATGAGCGGTGGTGCTTGCTGGTTCTCGAGCTGAGCCAAGCGTGAGGGGGAGGCGCAGTGAGGTGGGGAGGTGTTACGATTTTAAATGCGGTCAGGGGGAAGGGGCCTTTTGGCTTTGTGTTGGCTTGCGATCTCGATTTTGAATTGGGGGGAGAGAGCGCGTGGGTCCTGGAGCCCAGACAAGATCTCCAACGGCTGCCTGCCAAATTCAAATACCAGGCGGCGCGGTAGACATCACAGCAGTGCTTCCCCGCACAGCAGTGCCAGAAACCAATACGGAAGGGACACAACCAATATTAGATGAATCAAATATGTACGTATGTGTAATCTTACAAGAGGCCATTCGTAGGTTATGGGGAAAAAAGGAAACACAGCCAGCGACCGTGACACAATTTACAACTGTCTGTTAAAATTTTATAAAATATAAGCCAACTTCTGATGAGTGGAGCGAGACCCATCAGTTGGAGGCTTGGGCCGAGTTTACGTATCGGGGATGTTTAGGGTACGGTACGGATCGTCGAAGACATAGGTTTTTATTGAAATATAAACCCCTTGTAAGCCGCTGGTTGGAAAGAGTTGTATCTGTGAAATCCCCGACATTTGTAAACACTTTTTAATATAATGAAGTTTCGCTGGCTGGTGTCCGTGGTTTTTTCCTCTTTTCGTTGGAGAGGGTTTTTCACGTTAAATTCGTGTCCCCTTGCTGTGATTTTTTTTTCGTTCTTCGTTATCTTATTGTCGCAATTATAACAAGTGATATCAGAGCCCCAGGTTCCAATCTAGGGTTTGCGATATATCGTCATTAAAGTTCGATCTACCGTAGCTGGACTATACCACAAGATTCTCCTTGTGTCACGTGAAGATGCGGGCGATTCTTGCCCAAACTTCTGATTTTGATAAAGCGTTGGATGAATTCAGCGGAATGGATGCTAAGACCTGGTTCGACGAAGAGAAGTGAAAGGACCATAAGGCTTTGTCAATGATTCAACTTTATATATCCAATAATATTTTGCAGGAAGTGTTGACAAAGAAATCTGCCTCTATCCTTTGGGAAAAACTGGAAACGATCTCTGTGTCAAAGGATCTAACTAGTAAGATGCATGTGAAGATGAAATTATTCTCGCATAGGCTGCAAGGAGGATCGGTAATGACTCGCTTATCTTTGTTTAAAGATATTGTTTCAAACTTGCAGTCTATGGAGGTAAAGTATGATGATGAGGTAGCTCTTTTACTCTTATGTTCGTTGCCTAATTCCTATACAAATTTCCGTGATACAATATTATTGAGCCATGATAAACTAACACTTGCCGAAGTACATGATGCCCTCAAACATAGGGAAAAGATGAAAACTATGGTAGGGTCAGAAGGGATATCATCCAAGGCTGAGACTCTACATGTTCGTGGCAGGACCGAGCAGAGGAACAACAACTATGGCAACAGAGATAAGAGCAAGGATGGAAGAGGTCGTTCAAAGTCCAAGGGAAAGGACAAATTCTGCAGGTATTGTAAGAAATCAAATCATATTATTGATTATTGTTGGAAGTTGTGTTATATGTTGATCCAAATTTTATAAAGTATAGGTCAACTTCTGACGAGTGGAGAGAGACCCGTCACCGGAGGCTTAGGCCGAGTGTACAGATCGTCTAAGACCTAGGTTTCCACCATATATAAACCCCTTGTAATCCATCGGTTGGGATGAGTTGCATCTGTGAAATCCCTGGCGTTTGTAAACACTTCCCGATATAGTGAAGTTTTGCTGGCTGGCGCCCGTGGTTTTTTCCTCTCTTTGTTGGAGAGGTTTTTCCACGTTAAATCTGTGTCCCCTTGCTGTGATTTTGTTTTCATTCTTCGTTATTTACTTGTCACAATTATAACAAGTTGCAAAATACAAAGAAAAGGAACGGAACTTACCAACCGAAAGATAAGTCTGAAGGTTCTGGTAAGGCTGTTGTTGTTTCTGATAGTTCTGATGGTGAATGCTTAGTTGTTTTTGCTGCTTGTGCTTCTCGTGATGATGAATGGATACTTGATACTACATGTTCGTTTCATATTTGTTGTAACAAAGATTGGTTCAGTTCATATGAGTCTATGCAGACTGGAGATTTTGTGCGTGTGGGGAATGACAACCCATGCCATATTGTTGGTATTGGATCTGTTAAGATCAGGACATATGATGGTGTGACACGCACGTTGAGTAAGGTGAAGCACATACCAAGCATGACCAAATATTTGATCTCCCTGAGTACCATGGACGTTGATGGATACAAGTATGCCGGTGGACATAGAGTTCTGAAGGTATCAAAAGGTTCTCTTATTTACATAATAGGTGATATGAATTCTGCTAAATTATATGTTCTTAGAGGTAACACTTTGCCTGGTATTGTTGTTGCTGCTATTACTTCTAATGATTCTGATGATTTTGGTAAAACACATATGTGGCATATGCGTATTGGGCATATGAGCGAACAAGGCATGGCAGAGTTGGTCAAGAGAGGGCCGATTGATGGTTGCGACTTGAGTAAGTTTGAGTTCTGTGAGCACTGCATCTTTGGTAAGCATAAAAGAGTTAAATTCAATGCTTCCATTCATACCACCAAAGGCATATTAGGTTATGTGCATGCTGATGTATAGGGTTCGTCTCGTAAGACTTCTATTAGTGGTGTTAATTACATGCTTACTATTACTGATGACTACTCAAGAAAAAGTGTGGCCTTATTTTCTGAAGCATAAATCTGATGTTTTTGATGCTTCTAAAAGTGGAAAGTTATGGTTGAAAAACAAACTGATATGAAGGTAAAGGTACTACGTACTGACAATGGTATGAAATTCTATTCTAATGAGTTTGAGGAGTTTTGCAGTAACGATGGCATGGTCAGGCATCACACCATCCCCTATACTCCCCAGCAGAATGGCGTGGCTGAGCACATGAACAGAACCATCATCTCAAGGTCTCGTTGTATATTGTCTAATGCAGGTATGTATAGACGTTTCTAGGCTAAAGCAGCTAACATAGCGTGTGATACGTCCAAAACGTATCTACTTTTTCGAACACTTTTGCTATTGTTTTTCCTCTAAACTTGTGTGAGTAGAATTACCTTGGTGTCTTGTTTTTTGCAGAAAATCAACTATCAGGAAAAATCCCGAAAAATATGCCAAAAATTATATTTCACCAGAATACCCATGGAGCCAGAAGACGAGACGGGGAAGGGGCCTGCAGGCCCACACCCCTGCCAGGCGCAGGCCCACCTCTGGCCACGCCTAGGGGGGGGGTGCAGCCACCCCAGGCACCCCCTCGGCCTCCCTCTGCGCCTATAAGTTGCCTTTCGACCTAAAAATTGAGGGGGGTTCGATAGTTTTCCAGAAAGAGTTCCGCTTCGCCGCCGCCACCAGAAACCAAGATTCGGATCCAGAAACTCCGTTCTGACACCCTGCCGAGACGGGGAATTTGAAGAGGATCATCGCCATCGTCATCACCAACGCATCTCCATCAACCACCGATGTTTCCCTCATCCATGAGTGAGTAATCCCTCGCCGTAGGCTTGGGGATGGTAGGGATTGGATGAGTTCTGTCATGTAATCGAATAAGATCTGTTAGGGCATGGTGCCTAGTATCTCTATTAGTGCTATTTGACTTTGTTGCAACTTGTTGTGATTAATGCTTATCACTAGGGACCGGGTGCCATGATCTCAGATCTGAACTTATTATTGAATCATTATGATAGTATTGTTTGTGATCTTATCTGCAAGTTGTGTACACATATCATTGTCCGGATCCAAAGGCCCAAAAGTGACAATAATTGGGACAATCGGAGGGGATGGCTGTGGTGTGAAGATCACATGTGTTCACGGAGTGTTAATGCTTTGCTCCGGTGCTCTATTAAAAGGAGCACCTTAATTGCCAGTAGTTCCCTAGAGGCCCCGCTGCCACGAGCTGGCTGGACAAAAGATGTTCTGCAAGTTCTCATTGCGAGCACGTATGACTATATTTGGAGCACATGCCTAGGATTGTTTAGTACTTAGATACTTGTTATTATTTATCTGCAATGCCCTAGATCTTGAAGTTACATGTTTAGACTCGTCCATGCAACGCCCGTCCATCCATCCCTATGCCTACCGCACTCGAATCCCACGTTACTGTTACTATTGCTCCTGTCCTGCTGTTGCTGTTGCTACTGATAAACTTCTGTGAGCAAGAACTATTTCTAGGTGTAGCTGAACTGACAACTCAGTTGTTAATGCTTGCAAGTATTCTTTGGCTCCCCTTGTGTCGAATCAATTAATTGGGTAATACTACCCGCGAAGACTATTGCGATCCCCTACACTTTTGGGTCATCAGACTATTTTCTGGCGTCGTTGCCGGGGAGCATAGCTTTATTTGTAAGTTCACTTGGATCTATTATTGTTCACTGCTACTCCGTTCATCATGGGTAAGTCTCGTGATGGAAAGTTCCCTGTTTTACCATCCACTACAAGAAGAGGTAAAGTCCTAAACACCTCTGTTGCTCTTGATTCACCGTCTGTTATAAGTAAGCTTGTCACACCGCCACCACATACTCATGCTACACACACTGCTACTACTGCTGAATCTGAAACTGATTTTGATGCTCATGATGTTACTTCTACTGTGCTTGATGCGAGTGGTTTATTAGGTCCTTTTCTAGATGCTACTATGGCTAGTCTAGGAAATACCAAAACTCCTAGTGAAGACACTATTACACCTATTAGCTCACCTGAGTCTGGAGAAAGTTATGATTTAATGATGGTTACATTGAGTTCACTGATGAATTTGTTGAAGAGTGCCGAAACACACATGGTACTAGTGCTATTAAGAGTCTCCTTGCTAGATGCAATATTATGCCTAAACTGTCCTATGATCCTAAGTTTGCCACCTCTCCCATAGATTACCTCCTCGTTCCATTGATAGCCCTGATTGCTTGATTGCTTCTTTCTTCCAGAAATATTTTCCTCCCAGTGCTAGACATGCTGCTTTGTAGAGACTTTTTGATTTTAAACAGGGAGAAGAAGAGAAATTGCTTGATTCATGGACAAGGTTCTGTGCCTTGATTCATGCACATCCTAGATGTCCATTACCTAAGAATGAGCTTCTTAATATTTATTATAATGGACTAACTGATGATTCTAGGACATACCTAGATAGCTTTGCTGATTGTGTTTTCAGGAAAAGAACTCCTACAGATGCTGAAGAATTAATGGCTAAGATAAGCATGAATTATGATGATTGGACTTCAACTGAGCTAAATATACCCGAGCCTATTACTCCTAAACCAATTGTGCCTGAACCAGTTCCAACACCAACACCAAAGAAGAGGGGAGTTATTGTATTAAATGATGAAGTGATGAAGGAAACTAAGAAGTGTCTAAAGGAGAAAGGTATTAGAGATGAAGATGTGAAGAATTTACCTCCTATAGAAGAATTATGTAAGCCAGTTCCCAACTCATCTACTATTGAGGTACACTCTCTCCACTTTAATGAAGGTGATATTCCTTATGGTAAGCCTCCTGATCAATGCTTAGAGGAACTTGACACATTTATTGTTAACCAAGGTAATTTTAATAAACAAGTTCAGAATCATTTATTGGAAAACTCTAGAGATATCAATGAGTTGAAAGATATTGTGGAAATAACTTCTAATGATATTAAAATTCTTTGCAAACACTTTCAAATGGTTCAAACCCAACTTGATCAACTTGCTAAGGTACAAAAGGATATGCTAGTTAATGCCTCAGGAGATAAACATGCTTATGGAATTAGAACTAGGAGTGGTATAGCTACTCAAGATCCTTTATATCCTGAAGAACAACCTAAAAGAATTGAGCATGACTCTCAACAAGTTAATAGTGGTAGTCCTCGTAAGAGAAATAAAAAGAAACATAAGATAGTTGAGGAATCACTTGAACCTGCTGTAGATCCTATTAGTATATCTGTCTCTGATGCTGAAACTGAGAGTGGTAATGATAAAAATGATGCTCCTGATAAGGAGGAAGTGGAGGAAGAACCTGAGAAGCACACTAAGAACACTAGGTACACTAAGGAAGATTTTATTGCTAATAAACATGGTAAAGAGAGAGAACCTTGGGTGCAAAAACATATGCCTTTTCTAGGTAAGAAACACAAGTCAAAGGAGGAACAACACTACAACAAGTTTTGTGAGTGGATGAAACCTTTATTTTTGCAAATTCCTTTGACTGATGTTATTAAATTGCCTCCTTATTCAAAGTATATGAAGGATATTGTCTCTAATAAAAGGAAGATTCCTAATGAGGAGATTTCTACTTTGCTTGCTAATTACTCCTTCAATGGTAAGGTTCCAAAGAAACTTGGTGATCCAGGTATACGAACTATTCCTTGCCCTATTAGAACAATTATGTTAGAACTGCTTTATGTGATTTGGGAGCTGGAGTTAGTGTTATGCCTTTTTCTCTCTACAAGAGACTCCAACTAGAAAAGTTGATAGCAACTAATATATCTTTGCAAATGGCTGATAAGTCAACTACTATTCCTGTTGGTATATGTGAGGATGTTCCCGTTCAAGTGGTTCATAATTGCTTTGTTTTGACTAATTTTGTTGTGCTTGAAATGCCTGAAGATGATAATATGTCTATTATTCTTGGGAGACCTTTTCTTAATACTACAGGTGCTGTCATTAATTGTAATAAAGGAAAAGTAACATTCAATATTGATGACAAAGAGCATACTCTTTATTTCCCCAAGAAGGTTGTTAGAAGCTATTGCCTGAATTCCATTAAAAATATTGAGAGCATCAAGGTTGGAGAAATATATTGTCCCATTCCATAAGAGAATTTTGAAACTATTATGATTGGGACCATTGCTATCAAGTATGAGGTAACATAATCACCTTGTGGATTACAAAGTTTTTGTTTCATATAAGATTGTTTTGGTAACAAGACTTGATCAACCTTGTTAACAAAAGGATTTTAATGAACAAAATAATGTTTTCTGTGTGGTTATACTTGCTTTCTTTTACTTTTCTCTTTCCTAGTCTTTGCCTTTCTTTTGCTAGCTTTGGTTTTGCTAGTTGTTTTCTTGTTAGAGTGTCTTAGAACTTCTGTAGTTTGGCTTTTGGTTTGCTTTTGCTTTTTTGAAAAAACTGTTTTTGCGAGAAAATCAATTTTCATACCCTGAAAATTGGCCAAAAATAAAGTTTCCCAAAAAATCCCAGAAAATTTAAAATAATTTTTCCTCGAAAAAAGGGGCAGAGGGACACCTTAATTGACCCAGGGAGCCATCCTAGGTCACCGCACCCATGGTAGGCGCGACCTACCTGTGAGTGGCGCCTAGGGGGGTTTGGCCCACCTAGGCCCCTTCAAGGTGCCCCCTCACAGCCATCTTCTTTCTCTCTCTCCCAAAAAACACCAGAAAACTTTCTCAAGCTCAAGTTCTTGTTGTTCTTGCTCGCGATTTTCGATCTCCTTGCTCAGCCCATCTTTGCTGCTAATTTTTAGAGGGATTTCTCCTTGGTATGTGGATCCTCCACTTGTCCAATTAGATTTGTGATAGGTAGATTGTATCTTGAGTATTTTGCTGCTATAGGTGACAGGTTGTGTGAGCTTGCATGCTTGTTCTATGCTTAGAGATTTTATTTTGATGCATGTGTAGCCCTCTAGCAACTGCCTATAGTAGTTCCTCATCATTTATCAACTTGGAAATCACTTGGTTTGATGTTTGTCTAAAAATTTCAGCAAGGAAGATGAGTACCTATCCACTGAATCAATATGACTTGATGGTGTCTGAGCCAATGAAGGTTCATCGTGAGGAGGCAGTTTCATATATCCATGCCATGAATTTATGAGAACCGCGGGAATCTCCCAGGATTTCCAAACTTTGATTGCCAATGCAGGATTGGAACACTTTGTTGAAGGTGAACCATTTCAATTTGTTAAGCTAACCATGGCTTTTGTGCAGGACTTCTGGTTCGCTTGGTCTACTTCTAATCCCTTGGTCCATTACAAAATATATAATATACCTATCAACCTGCCTTTTGCTGATTTCCGTGCAGCAATTAGAGTACCTCAGTGAGGATCTTGTGAGAAGATCAAGGAAAGGCCCCAGTCACTTATGGATTTATATGCTGAGATTTTCCAAGGTTTCGAATTCTTAAAGGAAAGTGGTAAAATTCGGAACATTCAGTTCCCAGCTATTATATACTTTGCCTATTTCATTACCAAGTGTGTTCTTGCTAGAAAGATTGCTAGAAAGTTGTCTTCTTTTGATCTAGCTTTTATCGCAGATGCTCTGAATAGGAATAGATCTTATAGACTGGGTGCTTTGATAGCTCACCATCTCACCACCAACCGCAAGAAGGGTGGAATTTGTGGAGGTCTCATTGCTTCTAGGTTGCTAGCTTTCCATGGTTTAGAGCCTCATTATTCAGATTATCAGTTCCCCATAGAAAGGCTGGATCTTGAATCCATGGTTCAACATGGTTTTGTGTCCCTGGGGGCTAATGTGAGAAGTTTACCATATGAATTATCTTTTTCCCAGCAAGGTCGGAGAAAGGATAGGACTGAGAAAATATTTTATTTGCCTGCACCTGCTTTATTTAACTTTTGATAATAGGCAAGGATGGTCACTTACGGAGGAGGAGGTTGACACATATCTGGCGGAGCTCTCCCAGCAAGAGGAGAATGTTGAAGTGGATGCCAAAGACAATTCGGTTCAGCCCTCCAACTTGGGAGAGTTTTCATACCAACAACCCTCATTTGATTGGGGCGCGTCTTCTTCTTCATCGCAAGCGTCTGACTATGATCATTCCTATGATGACCCACCAGCATGGGGTTACTACCCGCGCTATTGAGCCCCACTTAGGCCAAAAGCCTAAGCTTGGGGGGAGGTATACCAACATCACACTCATCTATATATCATGTTCGGTCGGTTCTTTGTATATCCATTATTTTTCTTTCTTTTTGGTTCTTGTTCCTTCTTTCTCAAAAACACAAAAATACCAAAAATATTTTCGTTGTTTCTCTTGGTTTGTTTCTTTGCTTTGGTTTTCCTTAAAAGAAAATTCCAAAAATATTTTTCTTTTCTTGGTTTGTTTTTTCTTTGCTTGTTTTTGCTTTGTTTGCTTTCTTTAAAAAAATCGAAATCACCAAAAATATTTGTTGTTCTTCTTTGGTTTTGTGAGTTCTTTGCAGGGTTCATCCTTTCTCAGTCGGTTTTGGGTTTCATGTTATTATTCAAGTCACACAAGTGAAGGGCAATAATGAAGATTAAGACAACTTGAGGAGTGGTAAGAGGCTGGTAACGAACTCTATTTGTTTCATTTTTGTACATATACTCATCATTGTGAGCATGCTTAGTCTGTTCATGGTAAGGAGTGTGTTACTAATGGATGCTTAGTAGTTTTTGCTTGTCTATGATTATCTCCAGCTTGCTAATAGTTTGTAGCATGTCATATGAATGTTTGTTTGCATTGTTTTGTTCATATTTTGGTATGAAATTGTGGTATCCTCCTCTGAAAGTTTCATGTGAATCGACTTGGCACATGCTCACGCATGCATATGACTAATCAATAGTCAGTAATCCTCAATGATTTATTTTGCCTCAGAGTTCTTGTATCACTTTCATGCCATAATTAGTCCTGTTTTGTTGCAAGCATGATTATGACAATTATTGCTCTCTCGTTTGTCGCTCCCTCTCTTTTGCTAAGCCTTCACTTGCACTGAGCATGAGCTCTACCTGTGTTTCCAACTCCCCAAAACCAATATTGCCTGCTGTGTCCACCATACCTACCTATTAGCATCATTTGCTATTTCAGTGCATATTCAATATGCCTTGTTTTCTTCCAGATAAAATGTTTGTCTGTTTTGAGAAAGTTAGTTAGTAAAGCTCTCACGAACTTGATGTCACACTTTATTCCTTGCGCTTAATAATCCTGAACCATTGTGACTTGTCCATGAAAGTTATATGCTTGCAAATTATATGCTGGGAGTCAGCAGAACCCTGCTATCACGGGGAATGCTTTCAACACTTTTTGGATATCCTATCCAGTTGATACTTTGCTCTTTTGTTTACGGATGTCGACGATGTGAAATAAAAGGGGAGCTTGTGAGTTCATGGAGTCTATACGTTGTGTTAGAGAAACGTCTGGGCCACTAGCCTAAGCCATGCCTAATCATGGTGGAAACTTGTAGCATCACCATAATGAGCATTCTATGAAGCATCCCCAATAAAAAGCTATGCACATAGTAAATAAAAAGATCACTAAGATGCTCATTGTCTGCTTGCCTTGTCATTTTGATCACGAGATAATTCCTGTATCATGTGCAAGGGGTACCCCGTTGGCGGTTCTCTATGATATGCGTGTATTTACAATGATAAGAACTTACAGGTAATCAAAGTTGAGTAGCATGCGGAGCGGCCCTCATACTCAAGGGACTTGGGATTTTCAGTCTATGGTCTGTCAAGCATATAATTCAGAGTGAACCTCACTTTCAACTTAACCACATGAATATGCCTATGATAGGGGCAATGAGAGCTCAAAGCTAATGAGTACCTTCCTTTAAGCATTAGGAAGCCTTTCACACTTTCCAAAACCGTTTTCACAACCTTGTTGAGTCACCACGTATTCTATGAGCACCTTATTGAGAGCATAGTTGTCATTTTTGTGTTTGTTCTAAAACTTGGTTAATTATGTCATGACTTTGATGCTTGTATCTCTGATATTTCTACCTCTAGTCTTCACTTGAACTTCAGAGGTTCCTTGGCATTTATATTGTGCTCTACAAACAAAGGCAAGCGAGATACCACTCTATCATACCTTACTATGAGCATTGCAATGTTGCTTTTGTTTATGTTCCATGCTACTTATTATTATTGAGTTGGTTTCTCTTCATAGCTTGCAATGATTATTGAGTAGACTTGGTTGCATACTTCTTATTATGAATAGTTTAAGCATCTACTCTTGTGCTGAGAATATATACATCATATGAAGCAAATGTGTTCGTGAAAGTTCTTTTATCGCACTCAGTTTTAAACTGAATTGCTTGAGGGCAAGCAATAAGCTAAGCTTGGGGGAGTTGATACGTCCAAAACATATCTACTTTCCTGAACACTTTTGCTATTGTTTCTCCTCTAAACTTGTGTGATTTGGATACAACTAACATGGACTGACGCTATTTTCAGCAGAATTACCTTGATGTCTTGTTTTTGTGCAGAAAATCAACTATCAGGAAAAATCTCGGAAAATATGCCAAAAATTATATTTCACCAGAAGACCCACGGAGCCAGAAGACGAGAAGGAGAAGGGGCCTGGGGGGCCCACACCCCTGCCAGGCGCAGGCCCACCTCTGGTCGCGCCTAGGGGGTGCAGCCACCCTAGGCACCCCCTCGGCCTCCCTTTGCACCTATAAGTTGCCTTTCGACCTAAAAACCGAGGGGGGTTCGATAGTTTTCCATAAAGAGTTCCGCTCCGCCGCCGCCACCAGAAACCAAGATTCGGATCCAGAAACTTCGTTCTGGCACCCTCCTGGGACGGGGAATTTGGAGAGGATCATCGCGATCGTCATCACCAACGCATCTCCATCAATCACCGATGTTTCCCTCATCCATGAGTGAGTAATCCCCCGCTATAGGCTTGGGGATGGTAGGGACTGGATGAGTTTTATCATGTAATCGAATAAGATCTGTTAGGGCATAGTGCCTAGTATATTTATTAGTGCTATTTGACTTTGTTGTAACTTATTGTGCTTAATGCTTGTCACTAGGGCCTGAGTTCCATGATCTCGGATCTGAACTTATTATTGAATCATTATGATAGTATTGTTTGTGATCTTATCTGCAAGTTGTGTACACATATCATTGTCCGGATCCAAAGGCCCCAAAGTGACAATAATTGGTACAACCGGAGGGGATGGCTGTGGTGTGAGGATCACATGTGTTCATGGAGTGTTAATGCTTTGCTCTGGTGCTCTATTAAAAGGAGCACATTAATTTCCAGTAGTTCCCTAGAGGCCCCGCTACCACGGGCTAGCTGGAAAGAAATGTTGTGCAAGTTCTCATTGCGAGCATGTATGGCTATATTTGGAGCACATGCCTAGGATTGTTTAGTACCTGGATGCTTGTTATTTTTTATCTGCAATGCCCTAGATCTTGAAGTTACATGTTTAGACTCGTTCATGCAACGCCCTGATACATCGGAAACGTATCTATAATTTTTGATGCTCCATGCTTGTTTAGTATCTACTTTGCTTTGATTTGTTTACACTTTGAGGTACTTTTTACATGTTTTCTGGTACTAACCTATTAACAAGTTGCCACAATGCCAGTTGCCTGTTTTCTGCTGTTTTTGGTTTCAGAAAATCTAGTAAAGAAATATTCTCGAAATTGGACGGGACAAACGTCAAAGTCAATTACTTTCCGTGGGGAACAAGCAGTACATATGGGAGATGAAGAAGCGGGCCAGGGCAAACAAACCCCCCCTAGGCGTGGGTGGGCCCTGCCCCACGCCTGGGTAGGGTTTGGCCCCCTTGGCCGCCTCCTCGGCCTCCCCCTTCGCCTATAAGAAGCCCTCGATGCAAAACCCTAAGTATCCGATCAAATCTCCACAAAACCTTCTGTTTCCGCCGCCACCATCGACCCTAGATCGGGGGGATCTAAAGTTCTTCCCGGCACCCTGTCGGATGGGAGATCATCTCGGAGGCCTTCTCTCTGGTATGATGCGTGAGTAGTTCCACCTTGGACTATGGGTCCATGTAGTAGCTAGATGGTTGTATCTCCTCCTTTGTGCTTTCATGTATAGATCTTGTGAGCTCCGTTCATGATCAAGATCTAATCTATTTGTAATCATGCATGTTGTGTTTGCGGGGATCCGATGGATATTGAGATTATTATGTTGGTTTGATTAATGGTTTTGTGTTTATGATTCTATCATGTCTATGTTGTTTGTGATCTTGCATGCCCTCCGTTGTTAGTAGCTATCTTGGCCAAGTAGTTGCTAGTGACTCCAAGAGGGGGCTCGATAGTGGGTTCATGCCTCTAGTTTC
This sequence comes from Avena sativa, assembly GCA_916181665.1. Taxonomy (NCBI): domain Eukaryota; kingdom Viridiplantae; phylum Streptophyta; class Magnoliopsida; order Poales; family Poaceae; genus Avena; species Avena sativa. The sequence goes on from OV702296.1 coordinate 231,250,470, forward strand.
CAAGGGAAGTGACAATAATCTCTTCGGTTGTAGATGTGCTGTTGCTACTAGGGAGAAAACAACGGTCTCTTGTTCATGGAACATGTGGACTGTTTACCTTACACACTTTGCTTAAAGCAGTTATCTGTTGCTTGCAACTTAATACTGGAGGGGGTTCGGATGATAACCTGAAGGTGGACTTCTAGTCATAGATGCAGTTGGATGGCGGTCTATGTATCTTCTTGTATTGCCCAATCGAATCTCATAGGATCTTTCTTACGAGTAATTGCATTGTTATGCCTTGCTCAGTTCCTGTCAATTTCCCTGTTTTAATTTGTTTACCCTTCATGCCATGTTGTTTATCTAAGGAGAGCACCTCTAGTGAACTATGGACCCCGGCCCAATCTTTACCATTGATACATCTTCCACTATTACTTGTTTACTTGCTGCAAACCATTACCTTTCACACCATACGTTTAATCCTTTGTTACAACAAACCGGTGAGCTTGACAACCTCACTGATTCGTTGGGGCAAAGTCTTGATTTGTGTTGTGCAGGTCTCCGTGTTGCCTGCAACACCTGTGTGATGTTTCCTTCCTCCTTCTGGTTCGATAACCTTGGTCCCTACCGAGGGAAAGCTTGCTGCTGTGCTCATCATACCTTGCTCTTGGGGTTCCCAACAAAGGCCTCTCTGACAGGCAATCAAGCTTTCTGGCGCCGTTGCCGGGGAGGCTAAGGACGTCTTCACTAGGGGAGTCTTCCACTTTCTTTCTCTTTACTTTGTTTTTAGTTTGCTTTGTTTCTTTTGCTTGGTTTTCTTTGCCTATTTTAAAAAAAAACCAAAAAATTAGTCTAGTTTGGTTTGCTTGCCTTATTCAAAAACACAAAAAAATTAGTTCCTACTCTGGTTGTTGGTCTGTTATTTCCTTGCTTGGTCATGCTTTCTATCAATGGATGGTTTCTTTGAAACTAGTTCTTATTGGCAAGGTGGATTCACGGAAGAACAAAAGTATTATTATAAGGAACATTGTTTGTCACAAAAAGGGAGACACTTATGGGAACAAATTGATAAGTTGAATACTATTGCTAGAGACGTGTGCTCTACTTTTAATGTTACTTATTGCTTTGATAAGTCCTGCTGTTGTAGGAGGTATAAACACCTGCCTTTTCAATGTGAGTATAATGATAATGTTACCATATCTTCTTATGTTAAAGGAAATTATGACTTTTATGATGTGGAACAAATTGAAGAATTTATTGCCTTCAAGGGTGCATTTGAACTTGCTAGTTTGCTTGAAAATACTTATGATGCACCTTATGAATGTGAGGTTTATGAGATACTTAAATTTTGCTTTGATAATTACAAGGAAGCAAATATTCTTCAATATTTTAATAGATTCTTCCCACAAATGGAAGAGACTAATGCCTTGCAGGAGCCTATGGAAGAAGAAATTGTTGAAACTGGAAGCTCATTAGATGAAAAAGAGGAGAGTGATGAACAAAAGGAGTAAGAATGGATCTACCCATGCCTACCTTCTAACGAGAGTAACTCTATATCCCTTACATTATTTGATTGTCCCCCATGCTTACCAAAGGAGGATGAATGTTATGTTCTTGTGGATCCTTTTGAAATATCTACTTTGGGTAAAACCTGTGAAGGTTTTAATCCCACTATTTTTGAGCTTGATAGAAATTATGTGTTTGTAGATTATGAAAAGCATGCTTTATGTGATAGCTATATTTTTGAGTTTATTCACGATGCTACTAAAAATTATTATGAGAGAGGAAAGTATGGTTGTAGAAGTTTTCATGGTACTAAAACACCTCCCTATGTGTTGAAAGTTTTGAAGTTTCTCTTGTTTCATCTTCCTATGCCTGTCACTTTGTTCTTTGTAAATTTATTTGCATACAAGATTCCTATGCATAGGAAGTGGGTTAGAATTAAATGTGTTTTGAATTTGCTTCTTGATGCTCTCTTTGACTTCAATTCATATTTCTTATGTGAGCATCTTCTCAAACTTTCGTGTCTAACTTAAAGGCGTTAAAGAAAAGTACTTGTTGGGAGATAACCCAAGAGTTTTCTTGAGTCTTGGAAGTTATTACTTTAGTAATGACCTCTCCTTATCCTTTTTGTTTGCTTTTTGTGCCAAGAATGACCTCTAATGAGAGGGAGGTAAGATTTGGAGAGTTGTTGTCCCGAAACAGATTTCTTTCCTCCACCAACAAAATTCGTGAGGAGTCTCTGTAACTCGGATTGAGCTAAAAAATTACGAATAAATCTCCCAGTATGTTAGATAACTTTCGTTAGTTCAACACGTTTTGATTTGAGCAACAGAAGATGTTTGAAAAAATCAGTTTCTACCTGCTAGTCTGTTTTGACAAATTTCTGCCATTATTTGCATTTGCTTCTTATTGATTCCTTTTTGAGTTCTCTTTACGTGAATTGAGCTTTTTGAAGGATTTACTACATTAGCTTGTGTTTCTAGTGAAAAGCCTTGCTGTTTCAAATCTTTGCCAGAGGTCTAATATCTTTTGAATAAGCTAATGTTGCTAATGAAGATTGTGTGAAGTTTTGTATGAAGGAAAAAATTTAGGTGTAGAGAGAAAATGATGCAATGAGATGAAGAATGGACAAAATCTCAAGATTGGGGATGCCACCATGGTGTCACCCCAAGAAATATCCAAGTGGTACAAGCGTCAAAGCTTGGGGATGCCCAAGGCATCCCCTTCTTCATCAATAAAAAGCTCAGGTCTGTGTAGACACTTCATTTTTATTGTTTCATGCACAGTTGTGTTGTTCTTGGAGCGTCTTAGTTTTTGTTTGCTTTGCTTAGTTTTTTTTAGTTTTCTTGAGTAGTTTGGACCCCCGTTCTCGCTGTGTTGTTTTGCAAATAAGTTGCTTGGTGTTGAAAAGGAGTAGTAAGTTGTTGCTTGTAAGTGCAAGAGGAGATTGCATTGACTGTGACTTAGACTTTAGCATGACATGCTAGGTGTTGTTTTGACCTTATGCTTAGTAACTATTGCTGTAGCATGTATTGTTCCAAACAATTGGGATTGCTTAGTGTGCCTTGAATAAATTATGTGTTGTTTTAGCATACAAAAGCATAGTATTGTGGTATTCTCGTTTGATGCTTTGCTTGGGTTGACTTGTCACATGCTCACACCATGTTATGACTATGACAAGTCGCCATAGCCTCTATGATCATTTAGTCCTTGACTTGTAGTACCACTCTTTGCTTTGACTCGTAATGCTTTGTTGCACTGCATGATTATGGCCATTATTGCTCTCTTATTTGGTTGCTCCCAGTCTTTTGCAAGCCTCCACTTGTATGAGTAAGCTCTACTCATGCTTCCAACTCCCAAGAAACCAATTTATTCCAAAGTTTCCACTATAAATTCCTATGCACTGTGTATTACACCATTTCAAATTATATTCTTGTTTTTAGCTACCTTCCAATTAAAACTATTTTGTTATGTGAAAACTTAGTGATTAAAGCCCTCACAAACTTGATGGCACACTTTATATTCTTTGCCCCTAATAAACTTGAACCATTGTGTCATCTATGTTGTATTTGCTTGCACTTATACGTTGGAATTAGCAGAACCGTGCTATCACAGGGAATGTTTTCAACATTGCACTTGTACTTTGTACTCAGTTGATATCATGCTCTATTGTCTATGGATATCACTGGTGTGAAATAAAGAGGGAACTTGTAAGTCCATGGAGTTTGTATCCTGTGTTAGAAAAACGCCTGGGCCGCTAGCCTAAGCCATGCCTAATCATGGTGGAAACTTGTAGCATCACCACAGTGACATCTATGAAGAATTCTTCTTATAAAAAAGAGAGACACATTGAGAAAGAGGAAAGAGAGAAAAAAGCACCATATTCCCATGGTAAATAAGAAGATTGCTGAGATGCTCATTATCTGCTTGCCTTGTCATTTTGGTTATGGGAAAGCTCCTATACCATGTGCAAGGGGTACCCCGTTGGCGGTTCTCAATGATATGCAAATACTTACAATGACAAGAACTTACAGGTGACCAAAGTTGAGTAGCATGAGGTGTGGCCCTCGTATTCAAGGGACTTGAGATTGCCAACTTATACTTCGTCAAGCATATACTCCATATTTGTCACTTTAACCTTAATCACTTCAAGATGCTTATGATAGGGGCAATGAGGGCTGAAAGCTAACAAGTACCATAATTTTTGGAAGCTCTTTTTGAAACTTGAAATCCCTGCTTCCTTTATAAAAGGCTTTTCTTCCACCATTATTTGAGTCTCCACCTTCTACCTTTAGGCACCATTAAGAGAGCATAGTTGTCATTCTGTGTGTAGTGTTCCAAAGCTTATTGATTGATGCATATTGTGATATTACTTGTTCTCGTGCTACTTGTTTCTAGTCACCCTTGTGAACTTTGAAGGTGTCCTATGCATCTATTTGCTACTCTATGAGGGACAAGCTGATTGCCACTATGCTATGTTTTATGTATGTGAAACAAACAAATGTTTTTCAATGCATGTTATTCATGATATTTTTTGTAACTTGTTATGTTGCATGCATAATTACTATGTCCTATTGTTAGAACTCCATCTTTCATGCACATGTTGAGAGTTCTTTGATCCTAGCTTTCAATGCTTGCAAATGGTTGGATCTTTATTGTGAGGGTGCATGTCACCTCAAAAATTATTCTTTTTATCACTTACCTACTCGAGGACGAGCAGGAGTTAAGCTTGGGGATGCTTGATACGTCGAAAACGTATCTATAATTTTTGATGCTCCATGCTTGTTTAGTATCTACTTTGCTTTGATTTGTTTACACTTTGAGGTACTTTTTACATGTTTTCTGGTAATAACCTATTAACAAGTTGCCATAGTGCCAATTGCCTGTTTTCTGCTATTTTTGGTTTTAGAAAAGCTAGTAAAGAAATATTCTCGGAATTGTACGGGAAAAACGTCAAAGTCAATTACTTTCCGTGGGGAACAAGAAGTCCAGAGGGGAGACGAAGAAGCAGGCCAGGGCGACCAAACCCCGCTAGGCGCGGGTGGGCCCTGTCCCGCGCCTGGGTAGGGTTTGGCCCCCCTGGTCGCCTCCTCGGCCTCCCCCTTCGCCTATAATAAGCCCCTGATGCAGAAACCCTAAGTACCCGATCAAATCTCCATGAAACCTTCTGTAGCCGCCGCCACCATTGTCCCTAGATCGGGGGGTCTAAAGTTCTTCCCGGCACCCTGCCGGAGGGGAGATCATCCCGGAGGCCTTCTCTCCGGTATGATGCATGAGTAGTTCCACCTTGGACTATGGGTCCATGTAGTAGCTAGAGGGTTGTATCTCCTCCTTTGTGCTTTCATGTATAGATCTTGTGAGCTCCGTTCATGATCAAGATCTAATCTATTTGTAATCATGCATGTTGTGTTTGCGGGGATCCGATGGATATTGAGATTATTATGTTGGTTTGATTAATGGTTTTGTCTTTATGATTCTATCATGTCTGTGTTGTTTGTGATCTTGCATGCTCTCCGTTGTTAGTAGCTATCTTGGCCAAGTAGTTGCTAGTGACTCCAAGAGGGGGTATTTATGCTCGATAGTGGGTTCATGCCTCTAGTTTCCAAGGGAATTGACAATAATATCTTCGGTTGTAGATGTGTTGTTGCTACTAGGGAGAAAACAACGGTCTCTTGTTCATGGAACATGTGGACTGTTTACCTCTCACACTTTGCTTAAAGCAGTTGTATGTTGCTTGCAACTTAATACTGGAGGGGGTTCGGATGATAACCTGAAGGTGTACTTCTAGTCATATATGCAGTTGGATGGAGGTCTATGTATCTTGCTGTATTGCCCAATCGAATCTCATAGGATCTTTCTGAATATTAATTGCATTGTTATGCCTTGCTTAGTTCTTGTCAATTACCCTGCTGTAATTTGTTTACCCTTCATGCTATGTTGTTTATCTAAGGAGAGCACCTCTAGTGAACTATGGACCCCGGTCCAATCTTTACCATTAATACATCTTCCACTGTTACTTGTTTACTTGCTGCAAACCATTATCTTCCACACCATATGTTTAATCCTTTGTTACAGCAAACCGGTGAGATTGACAACCTCACTGATTCGTTGGGGGCAAAGTCTTGAGTTTGTGTTGTGCAGGTCTCCGCGTTGCTTGCAACACCTGTGTGACGTTTACTTCCTCCTTCTGGTTTGATAACCTTGGTCTCTAGTGAGGGAAATCTTGCTGCTGTGCTCATCATACCTTGCTCTTGGGGTTCCCAACAAAGGCCTCTCTGACAGGCAATCACGCCCATCCATCCATCCCTATGCCTACCACACTCGAATCCCATTGTTACCATTACTGTTACTATTGCTCCTATTCTGCCGTTGCTGTTGCTTTGTTGTTGCTACTACCAAACTGTTGCTACTGATAAACTTCTGTGAGCAAGAACTATTTCCAGGTGCAGCTGAACTGACAACTCAGTTGTTAAGGCTTGCAAGTATTCTTTGCCCCCCTTGTGTCGAATCAATAAATTGGGTAATACTACCTGCAAAGAATGTTGCGATCCCCTACACTTGTGGGTCATCAGCGTGCTACCTCATCAACAGGTCACCTTCTATTCCACTTGAGAAGAAAACTCCCATTGAAGTATGGTCAGGTTCGCCTGCCGATTATTCAGAGTTGAGAGTTTTTGGATGCACTGCATATGGTCACGTTGATAATTGAAAGTTAGAGCCTAAGGATAATAAGTGCATATTCCTTGGTTATGGTTTAGGAGTTAAAGCATATAAACTATGGAATCCTAAAACTAAAAAGATTTTGCTGAGTAGAAACGTTGTTTTCAATGAGTCCATTATGTATCATGATAGCTTGCCATCAGATCCCTCTCCTGTTGCTGTTGGAGAGGAGATCGTTAGTGTGCAGGTGGAGAACCTGTAGAAAACTGTTGATAATGATGATGTCGTTGAAGATACACATGAGGAAAATATTGATGATATTGTTGTTCAGCACTCACCCAATGTTTTGTAGTAGACACATGATTCCATTTCTACTAATAGACCGAGGCGTCACTATGGTCCCCATCCTCATTTAATTTAAGAGTGTAATCTTATTTATTATGCTTTGAGTTGTGCTGAACAGGTGGAGAATGATTCTAAACCTGCTACATATAATGAAGCCATTGCATCTGTTGACCGCGAGAAGTGGATTTCTGCTATGCAAGAAGAGATGCAGTTGCTTGAGAAAAATGGCACATGGGATGTTGTGCGCTAGCCCAAACTAAAGAAGGTGGTCCGCTGCAAGTGGATCTTCAAGAAAAAGGAAGGCTTGTCTCCTAAAGGGTCTTCAAGGTACAAGGCAAGGTTAGTAGCAAAAGGGTTCAACCAGATTCCAGGTATTGATTACAATGATGTGTTCTCCCCGGTTGTAAAGCATAGTTTTATGGCTTAAATCAATCTCTAATACAGTGGTATAAAGGGTTTGATTCATTTATGATCTCACATGGTTTTGAGAGGTCTAAATATGATATTTGTGTTTATATTAAGTTTGTTGATGGATCACCTATATACTTGCTGCTATATGTTGATGACATGTTATTGATGCCAAGATCATGAAAGAAATCACTACTTTGAAGGCACACCTAAGTAGTGAGTTTGATATGAAGGATCTTGGAGCTGCTAAAAAGATCTTAGGTATGGAGATTACCCAATATAGAATATCTGCTTTGTTGTTTCTTAGTCAGCAAAGTTACATTAAGAAAGTTATTCATCATTTTAATATGGATGGTGCCAAGTCAGTTAGTACTCCTATTTCTCCTCATTTTAAATTGTCAGTTTCTCAATGTCCTACAAAGAGTTTGAGTACATGTCAAAGGTGCCATATTCTAGTGCTGTTGGTTCCTTGATGTATGCCATGGTTTGTTCTCGTCCTGATTTATCATATGCTATGAGTTTGATAAATAGATACATGGCTAATCCTGGTAAAGAACATTGGAAGGCTGTTCAGTGGGTTTTCAGGTACCTTCTTGGCACTTCCAATGCTTGTTTGAAGTTTGGCAGGACCGGTGAGAGACTCGTTGGCTATTTGGATTCAGATTTTGCTGCCGAGTTGGATAAGAGAATATCCCTCACATGTTATGTGTTTAATGTTGGTGGTTGTGATGTTAGCTAGAAGGCTAGATTGAAGGTTGTTGTTGCACAATCTACTATTGAAGCTGAATACATGGCTATTGCTAAAGCTTGTAAAGAATCTGTTTGGTTGAAAGGTTTGTTTGCTGAGCTTTGTGGAGATGATTCTTGCATTACTTTGTTTTTTGACAGTCAAAGTGCCATATACCTTACAAAAGATCAGATGTTCCATTGTAGAGGTCCCGACCTTTAATAAGGTAGAGATCCCTGTGTTTACAATGCTAGTCCCTGGATCAATAGCTAGCATCCATAGTTAAGATGTAATATCAAGAAACAAAGGTCACAATACAACTTTATAACTAGGAATAAAATAATTCATTACATCTTACATAGCTCATTTGGCTATCTCATTACAATGCAGCAGGAATATCTATAGCATGGAGTCCTTCATCTTCAAAGTGCCACAGGCAATCATGTTGGTTGTAGACTTGTAATCCTAATCAACACACTTCACTAACATCAAACAAACCTGCAACATAATAAGTTATAGCCACAAGGGTCAATACATTTGAATTGTATTGGCAAGTGATACTATGGTAGTATAGTGGTATCTATCATCTATATGCATTTGGCTAAGTGGATCTTAGGCTTGCTTTGCTCAAAATAGATTTTTCCTTATCATTTGAAAAAACTAAGTTTTTGTTTGTCAAAAATCACCCAAGGAACCACCAATAGAAATTGGTGAACCTTCACCCTTGTTCAACCACAAGTTTTTAACTTAGAAATTGGTATGAGGAGATTCTTGATAGCTTCCATGTCTTGATGCTCAAATTGTCCAATACCAGGGACATGGCTAAGTACTTAGATTTTACACTCTGCAGAGGTGGTGCACTTTCCCCACAAGACTTGGTTTCACCAAGACAAGATCTTTCAGAAGCCCTCCCTTAGACCAGAATGGACGCGTTCCATCCTATCATCCCCTACCACCAACTGTCCATTTGGCTAAGTTATTGCAACCTATATGATCCAGGCAGAGCCCATAATGCCAAGTGGCTGCACTTGAAGCTTCTCAACATTTGACATCTCAAATCTCTTTGTTCCTGGGTGGCAATCTACAAGTGAGATACCAAGTCTTCCCCAGTATACTGGACCTGGTGATGCCCAAGTTTTCCCCAGTATACTGGACTTGAGTAATCACTCAACACAAACCTTTCTTTCCATTCCACCCAGGTGATTCATTCACTTCGTTGTTTTATTAAACAAAACACAAGTCCTTTGACTTAGAAATATTCCATAACATGAATATAATCCACCCTTGTTTTCTATTAGCTAAGCTAAGCATGATGGTTGTAGGAATTTTAACTTAGGAAAATTCTACTAAGGTTTCATCTACTAGGATTTCCCATGGCATAGTTTACACTTAGCAGAAATTTCATGCAAGTCCTACTTAGAAATATCACTAATGCATAGTGAAAATAATGGGACAAAAGTATGAAGCATCACTTGCCTTTTTGGTAGAGAATATAATTTCACTCCTTGATCTTGCAATAGTCACCCTCTTCAAATTCCACTACAATTCAATCAGGCAAGCAAATATTCAATCTACCATTCAAGCAATCATCACATAAAATAATAAAAACAAGGCAATGCATGCAAACATGCCAAAGATGGTTTTATTTGGAAAAGTGGTTTCTAATAGATTATAAACATTTGAAAACACCTATTGGTCATTTACAAAAGTGGTAAAACCATTTGATATTAAGTTAGTGAAAAATGGCCACTTTAAATCATTTTTGTTTTCCTAGAAAGGATTTAAATCCAAGTAATATTCTCTAGTGTTTGGCAAACACTTTTCTAAGCACAAATGTTAGTGTTTTTATGGTCAAGTTTTTAATATTAAAACCATTTGCAAAAGGTTTTACCTATAAACCATTTTTATACCAAATCAATATTTTATGTTGTTGTAAATGCCTTTAGCAAAGTATTAATTTTTTTAGAGTTCACCAAATATATTTCTAAATCATAAAACTCTATGTTTAGGGTCAGAGAGTATAAATCAAATCATTTTCCAAAGGTTTTACTCAAAAAGCATTTTTAACACATAAACCATAATTCCATTTAACTAGAAATGCTTTAATTCAAAGATTTATTATTTTGCTTCACAAAATATGTTTTTGAATCCACAAGTTGGTTTCTATGGTCAGTAGGTTCAAAAAAATCCATTTGCCAAAGATTTTACCATAAAAATATTGCTAGAATAATTTTTATATTCAAAACATACCTACACATGTTTCTGCAAATACAACCAATTTTCCAGAAGCAATTCATTAAAAAAGTGCATGGTTGGGTAGAGTTTGTTTTGCTGATTCCATTGATATAAAATTTGCAAAATTTGGACATGAATTTAAAGTTATGCAATTTACAAATTCACATATCTAATTGAAATGTTTCTGTTTTTAAATCACACTCAGAGCCACGTGGCTGTTTCTTATTGGGCGGTACCGATTCATCTGGATCGAGCACAATGGATCGTTGGATCTTATGCAAATCGCACGGCACAGAATGCTACGTGTCCCTTCGTTTAAGTTATCTATCCTGACCTTGCGATCTAAATCCGACGGACATAAACACTTTGACCATGATCTGGTGGCGTTGGCGACGACGAACGGCGGCGCGGCTCTGCTCGCGGTGGTTCCGGCGTAGCAGGAAGCAAAGGAGGGAGAGAAGATGCTCACAATTTTCGCGTGATCCTGGTGAAGCTCAAGGTGATCACCGTTGGGCAGGGGGCGCACGGGAACAGAGTGGATTGCTCGCCGGAGTTCTTGTCTGCATCGGACTCCTCTGGTCCTCGTTGTTGGCGAGGCTGCGGAGCATGCCAGAGTGAAAAAAAGGTGCGGTTAGATGCGCGGGAGAGTGGTGATTACTCGCGTGTGAAGGAGGAGGAGAGGGGTGGTCTGTACTCACCGGGGAAACTCGCCGGAGTTGAGGCAGGAGGCGACAACGCTCTGATGTTGATGTTGCCGAGCCTCTGGTGAACGCGCGGGCTAGCGAGCGGCACTGGGAGATGCAGGGGGAGATAGGGAGCACGCACGTGTGGACTGGGAGGCAAGGGGTTGTCAGACGGCGATGGATTTCGCCGGAGAGGCTCGTCGGAGTAGATGGTTTTCAGCGGTCAATTGGTACAGCCTGGTGGCTGAGAGGGTGCGGTGTCTGGGGGGGAAAGGAAGAGGAGAGCGAGGCGCTTAAGTGTGCGTGGTCACAGCGAGGAGTAACCGCGGCGTTAAGGCGAATTAAGTCCGCGGATTTACAGCAGAAAACAGCGAGGGGGGAAGGAAGAACCAGTCGCGGGGTGGAGACGATGAACTGGGCAGTGGGGCCGTGTCGTCAGCGAGGGAGAGGAGGTGCAGTGGGGTCCGATCGTCAGTGGCGTTGCGGGTTCGTTCTGCGGTGAAAAACGTTTCGCGCGTAGAGAGAGGGGGAGTGGGCTGGACTGGGCTAGCTGGGCCTGGTCTGGTTGGGCTGGTTGGTTTTTCATTTTTTATACTGATTCATTTTTCTTTTTCCTGATTTCTTTTTATGTTTTGATTTTGATTAAATGATTTCAAACCTAGTTTGAATTCAAATCTTTTCCAAAAGTTCAGTATATTTCCATACTGTTTAAACATGTATTTTAAATACTAATTTAGGAATAGTTCTTTTATTTTTCTTACGTTTTATTCTTTATTAAAATAAGCATATGCCATTATTCAAATAAGATTGAATATATTTTCAAACCTTTATTTAAATTCCAATTTTTCTCAAAACCCTTTTCATAGGTTTATTTATTTAATGGGGTGTTTAAATAATTTACTTTGAATTATTTAAAGTATCTTAATATGATTATTAATCATTTAATTTGAGCAATTGTTTTTATTCCAATGAAACTCAAATATGGTTTTAATTCCATATAACATTATTTAAATGATTCTTTTATTTTATTTAAGTTAATTAAATAACTTTTATTCCACTTGGGTAAAATCCAATTATTTTCCCTGATTTAATTAATCATTTCTATTAGGGATTTTGTCTTTATTCAAATAGAAATAGAATTTGGTTAATGCCATTTTATTTTATTTGAAAATTCTCTATCCTTTTATTTGGATTTGGATTATAACTATTCCATTTCTTATGGATTGGGCCAAGATTTAATTTGGCCTTTAAATATTCCTCATTTAATATTTCTTTCTTTATCTTATAAAATCCATATCTTTTTATTTATAGATCCAAACTTGGTGATTCCAATTTGTATAATTTTATTTAGTATTTGTTTATCCTTTTAAATCTCTTTAGGATTATTTACTCACAATTTGGTATGGATTTTTAGATAGGTGCTTTATTAGCTTTGAAAATTCAATTTCCTGATCTTACTAAATTCATAGGATTTTATCTAAGGTCCCAAATTGAGTGAAATCAATTTCTATGGTTTTATAATATTTCTATTTATCATTCTTGATCATTTATAAATGTTTGTTGACAAATTTTATATGGATCAACTCCATAGGCTTAGAGATATCTTGGAAATCTCCTATTAGGGTTTTAGGGTTTTGGTTTGTTTTCCAAATGTTTAAATTTCAAGATGCATTTATGAAGAATGCATTCCACTTGATTTGAATTTTGGTTGGATTCAAATTTCATTCAAAGTCTGTTCAAGATGGGTTTTGATGTTTCCATTTAGAAACAAAAGTTTCTTTTCACTCTAAATTTCAACAATTATTTATTTTGTTTATTTATTTTTCACATTACAAAATTTGGAAAAAAAATGGGATGTGACAGGCTACCACCCTTAAAATAAATCTCGTCCCGAGATTTGTGAAGGCTAGGGGTTAGAAGTTGGCTCAAAGCAACTAGGGTACTACCACCCTTAAAAGTTTTCCAACTAGATTACATCTTGGCTTGCTTGGGATCTTGATGAAACTTCTCTGGGCAAACATCTGCATAGTGTCCTTTGTTTCCACACTTGAAACATGTGACAAGGCTAAGATTCTTCATAGGCTTGTTTATCTTGTGCTTCATCTTTTCTGGACAGTTGCTTGCATAATGTCCTTGGTCACCACAATTGTAACATGTGACAAGGTTGAGTTCTTCACGTATCTTCTGTGGACAAGTTGATACATAATGGCCTAGCTCTTTGTAGTTGTTGCACCACACTTGGCTCATTTACTTATACTTTTTCTTCTTCTCTGGACATTCATTGGCATAGTGTCCCATCTCTTTGCAATGGCAACATTGCACTTGGATTTTGTCCTTCTTCTTCTTGGGTTTCTCCAAAGCTAGGAGTTCTTCTAGTTCATGCTCTTCATATCTCACCTCAAAGGTGGGGAAGTCTCCTGGTTTCCTTAATCTTTTCCTTGGATAATACATATGTTTCCTCTTTTGTCCATCAATGGGAGTCATAGTGCATGGAGGTGCAAGCTGAGATTTCCCTTTGTCTTCATCCTTCTTGGTTGAAGTTGTTCCCTCATAGGGGTTTCCAAACTGTTGATGCACTCCACCTTGTTTCCTTTGTTGAACTATGGAATAGATGGGGCATTGGATAGGGACATGATTATTTCCTTCACATAGGAAGCATGTAGCTTGAGATGTGGGGCATTGATTAGTTGGATGTTTCTCTTCACAATTAGGGCATTGATCTTCATGCTCTTTGGAAGTGTGATCCATGTCTCCACAAATATTGCAAGCTTGATGTAGTGACCTCGGATCGATAAGGATCCTAAGTCCCTGTGATTAACATGCTAGTCCCTAGATCAATAGCTAGCACTCACAGTCGATGAAATATCATGTAAAACACAAAGTCTTTATTACACGGAGAATCCAGAGTATGAATTTATTACAAAATTGCTTAGCATTAAGCTAGCTCAAATAACAGCGAAAACATAAAAGCAGCTTGAGTCCATCAACGCCCCAGGCTTGTCGAGTGTAGACTCGCGATCCCTACGCACCTTTCAATCTTCGGACTCTGCACATAAAACATGCAGCCAACAAGTTGGGTCAATACTTTGAATGTATTGGCAAATTACACCAAGGAGAGAAAAGACTATCTCTACATGCAGGGCTGGTATAGGCTGTAGAGTTCATTTGCTCAAAGCTAGTTTTCTTAAGTAGAGAGAAGAGAAGATTGTCCTACTTTGTAAACATTTGCTTAGATAAAATAAGGTCGAGTGGCACATGAGGATATTACGCACCAAGTGTCCAAACAACCAAACACTTGGATATTACGCACCAAGTGACACTTGGATATTACACACCAAGTTCCCCAAAATCCCACCCATTGGCGATATTATGCACGCCATGGGGTTTTCAAAACTTTGTTTTAGAAAAGAGAGAGGAAGATCCTTCAGAGGCTCCATCCTTCAGATGCTCATTGTTGTTCTGTTACCGTGAACACGGTTGATCGATCAGATTTCAATACTCTCGAGAGTTTGTGCACTTTACCCACAATCCACGATCAAGTCCTTTTACAGACAAGACCATGGCGAGGCTTTCCCTTAGTAGCCCCTCTACCTTCTGGATCCAACCGTGCCAAGAACCTCCAAATGTTGGTACCCAGGTGAGGTTTCCCACTAAGTACTAGGCCAAGACAGAGCCCATAATGTAATATCCCTAAAATCATAATTTCAAAGTTTGCATATCATTCATGCATGCATATAGATTTGAGATCAATTTCAAACTCATTTCAGAAAAACAGAAGCACATAGTGCTATGATTTTATGTGAACAAACTTAAATCAAATGGCCATCCCCATTTGAAAGTTTGATTTATGAACCAAGTTTGTTGCCTTCTATGAGGAAAGGTTTGAGTGTAGAATTTAAACCAAGATTTACAAATTGGAAATGGTTTCAAAAACCATTTCTCAAATTTTGCAAACCAAGTGCCAAGTCTCTTATATTTTGTTCTCCAAGCTTGACCAAGCCTTTGCAAAGCAACCACATGATTTTATGCCTATATTTGAGACTACTACTCACTGCAAAAATCCCAAGAAGATTTGAATTCAAATGGAACTTGAATTCATTTGAAAACCTATTCAGAAAATCGAAACAGAAAAAGAAAAGGAGTAAACAAAAGAAAAGGGCCAGGCGCCACCAATCTGGACCAGCATCAGAACAGGCCCAGCTAGCCCACCCGGGCCATTCCTCTCCCTCTCGCACGCGCGAGTGCACCCACACAACCGCTAACAACCAGACCCCACCTCCTTTCTGCGCGTTTTGCTGACGAGCGGGCCCTCTCCACGTCAGCGTCGTCTTCCCCAGATTCCGCGCACGAACTCCGCCGCTGCCTGTTGCTGCACTGATTTCGTGAGGTAAATTGCATTGATGCAGCAAGAGTTTCTTGTCGAGCCTCTGGCTATAAAATCCCCACACTCTCGCGACCATTTCCCCTCAAACAATTTCTCCTTCATGCCACCAGGCTGCCCACAACTCGCACGACGCCGCCGCTGTTCCGATGACTGCGCCGACGAATTCCGGTGAGCTCCGTGTTCCCCTCTGTCTCTGGCTCATGCTATCAAGTTCAGCAAGTCTTTGCGCACCTACTGACACTCCCCATTTGCCCTCGCATGATCCGTAGCTCCAGCAACATCGACGACTGGCCGCCACCGTTCTCTGCACGAACTCCGGCGACCTCTCCCCGTAAGTAGCCGCCGCCCCTTGCCCTCTGACTGATACGCCTAGAATCTCCATCGTCTTGCGCATCTAACAGTGCATCTCTTTTGGCTTAGCACGATGAGGAACCTCGCCAACGTCGACGACTGACCGTGCCTGACGCGTTCGCAAACTCCGGCGAAGAATCTCCGACGACCCCGCGCGCCCCTTCGCAAACCAACGCCACGTTGAGCTTCAGCACGCCACCGCGATTCTGGTAAGACCCTTCCCCCACTCGCGCGCGACCTAGAACGCCAGCGCCGCCGCTGACTGAGTGCTCCGCCGCTCGCTGACGCCGCGCGCCGCCAGAACATGGTCGCATGCTCGAGAGCCATTGGATCTAGATCCAACGCTTGCGATAGAATCACTAATCGAACCGTTATGCTAGATCTGGACCGTGCGTCGTTAGTTAGATCCTACGGCTAGCAAGCGTGATCCGGAACGAATCGGTACGTGCCAATAGAAACATTACGCGTGGCTAGGGTTAGATTCAAAAACAGAATTCAAATCAGATTTAGATCCAAATTTCAAATGGCTATAACTTTTGATTCCCACGTTAGATTTTTGCAAACTTTATACCGTTGGAATCAGGGAGACAAGCCCTTTCTGAATCTGCAATGTGTTTAGTGAAATGTTTCTGTTAAAATGACTTTATATGCAGAAACTTGTTTAGGACTATTTTGAGTATAGAATTTGTTTAGTAAACTGTTTTAGTGCTAAATAAGTTTAGTTAGCAAGTTTTTGACTTGGTTATGTTTCTGTATCATGCACTTGCTTGGTGGAGTTTTCAAAAATCATCACTTAGCATTTTCTTGCATGCATGCATTCATATTTTTATTTGTATATGAATTGTGTGTAATGGTGTGCTACAAATTTTGTGTAGATTTTGCTAGTGACTGTGATTGTGAAGAGTGCTACTCTCCCCATTACCAAGGCAAGTGGTATTCATGAACATTTCCATCCCTATATTTTGTACAAGCATTAGAAATATTTTGCTAAGTCTTGCATGTTGTTATTCTTGCCAAATGCTATGTTGGGAAATCCTAAGTAGTTGTAGAATTCTAGAATTGCTAGGGAATTTCCTAAGTTAAGTTACTATGCCATGCTTAGCCTAGCTAGTAGCAAACAAGGGTTGGTAAAGTATATACATGCTATGATGAAAATATTTCTAAGTCTTTGAACTTAAGTTTTTCTTAACAAAACAACTAAGTCAATGAACCTCCTGGGTGGAATGGGACTTGAATGGTGGTTTTTGGTTGAGTGGTTACACAAGGCCCATGGACATGGTTTACCTTGTGTATCACACTTGTGGTATGCCACCCAGGCACAAAGGGATTTGGAGGCCAAGTGTTGAGAAGCTTACAGTGCAACCACTTGGCAATATGGGCTCTGCCTTGATCATATAGGTTGCTAGAACTTAGCCTTTTGGACAGTTGGTGGTAGTGGGAATGATAGGTTGGAGCGCGTCCATTTGGCTAAGGAAAGGCTTCTGAAAGGTCCTGTCTTGGGAAACCAAGTCTGGTGGGGAAAGTGCACAACCTCTGCAGATGGAAAAATCTAAGTACTTAGCCAAGTCCATGGTAATGGACAACTTGAGCATCAAGACATGAAAGCTATCAAGAATCTCATCACTCCAACTTCTAAGTAAAACTTGTGGGTGAACAAGGGTGAAGGACCCCAATGTCTATTGGTGGTTTCTTGGGAAAGTTTTTGACAAAGAAAAACTTAGTGTTTTCAACTAATAGGAAAAACCTATTTTGAGCAAAGCAAGCCAAGCTACACTTAGCCAAAATGCATATAGTAATATAGTCCACTTAAAATTTACTAAGGTATCACTTGCCAATACTATTCGAAAGTATTGACCCACTGTGGCTATAACTTGTGATGTTGCAGGTTACTCCGATGATGATTAGGTGTCATGAGTCTACACTCAACATGCTTGCCTGTGGCACATGAAGATGAAGACTTATGTTTATTTACTTATTCCAAAACTCTTGTATTAGGCCTGTGGCCCTGAGTTGTAAAAGACTATGTTTTATCTCTGGAATGGATGTAATAAATGACCTTTGTTTCTGTGTACTTCATCTTAAACTGTGGATGCTAGCATTGATCCAGGGACTAGCATTGCAATCATAGGGATCCTTTTCCTTTACAAAGGAGGGATCTTACAGATGGTATCAGAGCACTGTGTTGCCTGTAGGATTATGACCCTAGGATTGGAAACCAGTAAGGAAAATTTTTCAACTACTTCTACACTTGTCTATTCTTCTCGTAAACTTTTCTAATCTTCTCATTCTCATCTCTATTTGTAGATGAACTCCATCAACGAAGACGTGAAGAAAGGACCACTCATGACCATGACCTTGGAGTGTGAGACTGAGTTTCCCAAGATTCTCAAGGACCTCATGGTGGCAATGGAAATACATGGTGCAGCTGTGTACAAAGGCTTTCCAGTGATGGATGAAGGAGTTGAGTACTGGTGGGTGCAACTTCACTTGTACAAAAGCAAGGAAGACAACCACAAAGAAAGAGGATTCTTCATGTACACCAACACTATGGTGCACACCACATTCTTTGAGTCAGCAAGAGAAGCAGCTTGGAGGACTATCAAAGAACTTAGTGCTAGAGTCAAGTGCAGAATGCTCAACCTCCAAAAAGACTTAGAGAAAGAGAAGGAACATACCCAAGAGTTGGAAGCCACCAATCAAACCTTAAGGGGAGATATTATAGACTTAGTGATGGAATCATGTGAACAAGATAGGCTGATTGCCTCTAGGAACATTGTGTTAGCCAACAGATCCAGTGAGATAGGATTGTAAACGCACTTCGTTAGTTGGACCACCACCTATCACCTTATTTTCCAAAATGATACCTTAAATAAGTTTGGACCTTGGTTGATGTATTGGATTCATGTATGCATGACTTGTGTGATTTTGTGTTCCAAGGATATGAATGTGATGGTTGTTTTTTGTTTTATCTTGAATTGTGTTGTTCTAACTTTTCTATCTTATAAATAGATGCCTATTACCATCAGCACTGTTGAGGAGTTCCAGGTTACCCGCTTTGGTCCTCGTATCGTTGAGCTTACCACCTTGCTCAATCTTCCTCTTCCCACCATCATGGTGCATCCACTCACCAAGTTCGAGAGGAAGGACCTCTGGGGCTTCAAGGTGAACCAGCCCGGACGCCAGACAGAGCCTACTACGGAGGCCATCGTCTTCAAGCTTATGCACGATGACAGGGAGAGAGGCATGGAGGTAGTCATGCAGGACCTGATAGGACGTCTGCTAGGCCGTCACTCCCGACAGGTTAGAGGCACCCACTTCCACGTCTTCGGAAGACGTGATGATGATGGAGAGTCCATCGACTTCGAGGACGACTCAAGGGACGCAGCAGAGCCGATACGTCTCTATCTCCAGGACTTAGAGTCTCTCATTAGGCATGTGGACACGGACAGGACCAATGTCATGCTCAGTAATGACGAGCTCCAGGTGCAGCTTCGCGAGAAGGACAAGCTTTTCGCGCATCAGGATGAGATAGTCAAGGAAATGGAGGCGAAGTTCGAGACCTAGGACCGGAAGTTCAAGAGTCAGGAGAAACGCGTCCAGGATAGGAACAAGAAGATCCGGGACATGACCGAAGAACTGAAGTCCAAGGATTTCGAGCTAGAGCAACAGCAGATGGTGATTGAGAGGCTTTGTTCCCAGAAGAGGGCTCTCAAGGCCAAGATCGAGTCCTTGACCACTACTATTAAGGAGAACAAGACCGCGATGGAGAACACAGGTCTTACCTTCGTCGAGGAGGAGATTGATGCTGACGAGTAGACTTGACTACTCGTTTATCTTTTATTATCATACTTGTTATTTGCGAACTTGTTATTGGGCCATCCGACATGTGGATGGCTTGCCACTTGTGTGTTTTACTTTGAGACCTTGTTATCTTGTTGTTGAGCTTTTATCTTTGTGTTGCATGCTATGTGTTTGCTTATGTGATGTAATGTGCATAAAACATCTATGGGTATCTCATTCTTATCTCTATTTGAACAAACCACAGATGCCTCCCCGTCGTGCAAACCCCAACCCCAACAACATCACTCCAGAAATGCAGCAAATGATGACTTCCCAAACACATCTTATGCAGATGATGACAACATTCATCCAGAACCAGAATAATAACAACAACAACCCCAATAACAACAACAATAACAACAACAACAACCCTCCGGGCTTTGATATGCTCACCAGATTTCTGCGATTGAGGCCAGCTAAGTTCTCGGGGACAACTGATCCCATGGTGGCCAATGATTGACTACGTTCTGTAAACAAGGACTTAGTAACCGTGGGCTGCACGGATGCTGAAAAGGTCAGGTTTGCAGCACATCTGCTGGAAGGGCCAGCCGCCACTTGGTGGGACAACTTCCAAATCACCACTCCTATAGATGAGGTGACTTGGGCTATCTTTGAGGAAGGCTTTCGCACTGCTCATATCTCGTCAGGAATAATGAGCCTGAAAAAGAAAGAGTTCCACAATCTGAAGCAGCGCCACCGCAGCATGGCTGAATACATTGAAGAGTTCAATAATCTAGCGCGTTATGCACCGGATGAGGTTGACACAGATGCCAAAAGAAAGGAAAAATTTCTGGAAGGCCTGAATGATGAGCTGAATCTACAGCTGGCTGTGGCATATGTTCCCACTTATCAGTCACTCTGTGACAAGGCTGCTATATTGGAGAACAAAATGAAGCAAGTCGAGAGTAGAAAGAGAAAGCACTCCGACAAGCACAGCTCGGGATCGTCTCACAAACGATCTCACTATGATGACAGTGGAAGCTCAGGATCCCACAAACATGGGAAATTCAGCAAGCACCACAACCACAACTGTCATGACAACAAGCATCACCGCAGTCATGACAATGACAAGTACAAGAACCACAAGAGTGGACATAAGAGCCACCACAGTGGAAATGGTAGTGGAAGTGGAAGTCAGCCTGCTAAGAGAGACATCAGTCAGGTTGAGTGCTTCAAATGCAAGAAGATGGGACACTATGCAAATGAGTGCCCCGAAAAGAAAGTTGAAGGACCTGTCAAGCCCAACCCTTTCCAGAAAGGACAGGTGAACCACATCAGTGTGGAGGAGGTCTATGAGGAACCTGACGCTGTTGCTGGTAAGTTCAGACTCAATTCCATTCCAGCATTTGTACTCTTTGATACTGGTGCATCGCATTCATTCATATCAAAGGCATTTGTTGATAGAAATGGGTTTTCGTCTGAAAACATTGGGTGTCCAATAAAAGTTAGTTCTCCGGGTGGAGATATGATAGTAAGTCTTGGATGCCGGGATCTAGTAATAGAGTTTGGGAAACATAAGTTCCCAGTGAGTCTGATAATCCTAGATTCCCAAGGACTGGACGTAATATTGGGAATGGATTGGATGGCTAAGTATGAAGGAGTACTAGATTGTGCTAATCGTACTGTTGCACTCACAACCCCGGAAAGAAAAAGAATTAAATTCAAGTCAAACTTTGAATCCAAAGGAAGTAAGCTTAATTCTCTTAAGGGGGTTAGCTTGGACAGTGTGCCAATTGTGTGTGAGTATCCGGATGTATTCCCGGAAGAATTGCCAGGAATGCCACCAGATAGAGATGTGGAATTTCTCATAGATTTGGTACCAGGTGCTGGACCAATAGCAAAGAGACCGTACAAAATGTCAGTTGATGAACTAAAGGAGCTCAAGAAGCAACTAGGAGAACAGTTGCAGAAAGGATTTATTCAACCAAGTTCTTCATCTTGGGGAGCCCCAGTTTTGTTCGTGGAAAAGAAGGATAGAAGCCAAAGGTTATGCATAGATTACCGTTCACTCAACGAGGTAACTATCAAGAACAAATATCCTTTGCCTAGAATCAACGACTTATTTGATCAGCTTGAAGGAGCATGTGTGTTCTCAAAGATTGATCTAAGGTCAGGCTATTTTCAACTTAAAATAAGAGAACAAGACATACCTAAAACAGCATTCACCACAAGGTATGGATTATATGAGTATACCGTAATGCCTTTTGGCTTGACAAATGCTCCAGCATACTTCATGAATATGATGAACAAAGTGTTCATGGAATTCCTTGACAAGTTTGTTGTCGTTTTCATCGATGACATCTTAGTCTACTCCAAGAGCAAAGAAGAACATGAAGGACATTTGCGTTTGATACTTGAGAAGTTGAGAGAACATAAACTTTATGCCAAATTCAGCAAGTGTGAGTTCTGGTTAGAAGAAGTTGGTTTTCTTGGTCATGTTATGACAAAGGATGGTGTGGCAGTTGATCCTGCTAAGGTTTCAGCTGTGACAGAATGGGAATCTCCAAAGAACGTGAAAGAGGTTTGTAGTTTCCTTGGCTTAGCAGGTTACTACAGAAGGTTCATTGAGAATTTCTCAAAGGTTGCTAAGCCCATGACTGAATTGTTAAAGAAAGACAAGAAGTTTGCTTGGTCTGAAGCTTGTGAAGTCAGCTTTCAGGAATTGAAGAAGAGACTTGTAACAGCACCAGTTCTGTGTCTGCCAGATTTGGAAAAGGATTTCCAAGTATATTGTGATGCGTCTCATCAAGGTTTGGGTGCCGTACTTATGCAAGACGGTAAAGTTGTAGCTTATGCCTCGAGACAACTCAAAACTCATGAGGTAAACTATCCTACTCATGATTTGGAGTTAGCCTCTGTCGTCCATGCACTCAAAATATGGAGGCATTACCTTTTGGGAAAGCGTTGTGAAGTGTTCACGGACCACAAAAGTTTGAAGTATATCTTCACCCAAAAGGAAATCAATATGAGACAAAGAAGATGGTTAGAACTTATCAAGGATTATGACTTAAGTTTGCAATACCACCCCGGTAAAGCAAATGTTGTAGCAGATGCTCTAAGTCGTAAGGTATTTGTAAATGGCCTTACCAAAGGAGAATTGCCAGATGATTTGTGTACCCAATTCAGAGAACTCAGATTGGAGATTGTGCCTGAAGGACATCTCATGTCTTTGGATGTTCAACCCACTTTGTTGGACAAGATCCGAGAAGCTCAGAAAACCGATAAGGAAATTGAAGAGATTAAGGAAAAGATTGGCCAAGGGAAAGCTAAAAATTTCCATGAAGATGAACAGGGTACTTTATGGCATGGGAAACGTATCTGTGTTCCACAAGATCCGGAGTTACGGAAACTGATTTTGCAGGAAGCACACAACTCTCCGTATTCTATTCACCCGGGTAACACCAAAATGTACATGGACATGAAAGAAAGATTTTGGTGGAACAATCTCAAGAGGGACATCGCCGAACATATTGCCTTGTGTGATGTGTGTAGTAGAGTAAAAGCGGAGCATCAGAAACCAGCGGGTTTGCTTCAACCACTACCTATTCCTGTTTGGAAATGGGACAAAATTGGTATGGATTTCATTACCGGATTACCAAGGACCAGATCAGGATATGATTCCATATGGGTAGTAGTGGATCGCCTAACTAAAGTGGCTCATTTTATACCCGTGAAGACGACCTATACAAGTGCCAAGTTAGCCAAAATCTACATGAGTAGAATTGTATGTCTTCATGGTGTGCCTAAGAGTATTGTGTCTGATAGGGGAACCCAATTCACTTCCCATTTTTGGAGACAGCTACATGAGTCATTGGGAACGAGGTTGGAATTCAGTACTGCTTTTCATCCTCAAACCGATGGACAAACAGAAAGGACTAATCAAATTCTGGAAGACATGTTGAGGGCATGTGCTCTAGATTATGGAGCAAGTTGGGATGAAAGTCTTCCTTACGCAGAATTTTCTTATAACAACAGCTATCAAGCCAGCATTGAGATGGCACCGTTTGAGTTTCTCTACGAAAGAAAATGTACCACCCCATTGTTATGGAATGGTGTGGGAGAAAGAAGTTTATTTGGGCCAGATCTTATCAAAGAAGCCGAAGAGAAGGTCAAATTGGTTAAGGACAGGTTGAAGATAGCACAGTCCCGACAGAAAAGCTACGCCAATCCTAAGCGTAGAGAAGTCACCTACGAAGTTGGTGATAGAGCTTATCTTAGAGTATCACCACTCCGTGGAGTGAAAAGATTCGGAGTCAAAGGAAATTTGGCACCAAGATATGTTGGGCCATTCAAGATTCTGAGTCGCAAAGGAGAAGTTGCTTATGAAATTGAACTGCTAGCATCTCTATCAGCAGTCCATAATGTGTTTCATGTGAGTCAGCTTAAGAAATGTCACCCAGAAATGGAAGAAACTTCTTTGAAGGATACCATACCTTTGGAAGAAGTTCAACTAGAAAGTGATCTCACTTATGAAGAAAAGCCTATCAAGATTCTTGAGACTGCAGAAAGAGTCACAAGAACAAAGACTATCAAGTTTTGCAAAGTACAATGGAATCATCATTCCGAAGAGGAAGCAACATGGGAAAGAGAAGATGATCTTCGGAAAGACCACCCTCACCTATTTGCTAGCCAATCCGAATCTCGAGGGCGAGATTCACCTTAAGGGGGTTAGATTTGTAACATCCCTAAAATCATAATTTCAAAGTTTGCATATCATTCATGCATGCATATAGATTTGAGATCAATTTCAAACTCATTTCAGAAAAACAGAAGCACATAGTGCTATGATTTTATGTGAACAAACTTAAATCAAATGGCCATCCCCATTTGAAAGTTTGATTGTTTATGAACCAAGTTTGTTGCCTTTTATGAGGAAAGGTTTGAGTGTAGAATTTAAACCAATATTTACAAATTGGAAATGGTTTCAAAAACCATTTCTCAAATTTTGCAAACCAAGTGCCAAGTCTCTGATATTTTGTTCTCCAAGCTTGACCAAGCCTTTGCAAAGCAACCACATGATTTTATGCCTATATTTGAGACTACTGCTCACTGCAAAAATCCCAAGAAGATTTGAATTCAAATGGAACTTGAATTCATTTGAAAACCTATTCAGAAAATCGAAACAGAAAAAGAAAAGGAGTAAACAAAAGAAAAGGGCCAGGCGCCACCAATCTGGCCCAGCATCAGAACAGGCCCAGCTAGCCCACCCGGAACATTCCTCTCCCTCTCGCACGCGCGAGTGCACCCACACAGCCACTGACAACCAGATCCCACCTCCTTTCTGCGCGTTTCGCTGACGAGCGGGCCCTCTCCATGTCAGCGTCGTCTTCCCCAGATTCCGCGCACGAACTCCGCCGCTGCCCGTTGCTGCACTGATTTCGCGAGGTAAATTGCATTGATGCAGCAAGCGTTTCTTGTCGAGCCTCTGGCTATAAAATCCCCACACTCTCGCGACCATTTCCCCTCAAACAATTTCTCCTTCACGCCACCAGGCTGCCCACAACTCGCACGACGCCGCCGCTGTTCCGACGACTGCGCCAACGAATTCCGGTGAGCTCCATGTTCCCCTCTGTCTTTGGCTCATGCTATCAAGTTCAGCAAGTCTTTGCGCACCTACTGACACTCCCCATTTGCCCTCGCATGATCCGTAGCTCCAGCAACGTCGACGACTGGCCGCCACCATTCTCTGCACGAACTCCGGCGACCTCTCCCCGTAAGTAGCCGCCGCCCCTTGCCCTCTGACTGATACGCCTAGAATCTCCATCGTCTTGCGCATCTAACAGTGCATATCTTTTGGCTTAGCGCGACGAGGAACCTCGCCAACATCGACGACTGACCGTGCCTGACGCGTTCGCAAACTCCGGCGAAGAATCTCCGACGACCCCGCGCGCCCCTTCGCAAACCAACGCCACGTTGAGCTTCAGCACGCCACCGCGATTCTGGTAAGACCCTTCCCCCACTCGCGCGCGACCTAGAACGCCAGCGCCGCCGCTGACTGAGCGCTCCGCCGCTCGCTGCGCCGCGCACCGCCAGAACATGGTCGCATGCTCGAGAGCCATTGGATCTAGATCCAACGCTTGCGATAGAATCACTAATCGAACTGTTATGCTCGATCTGGACCGTGCGTCGTTAGTTAGATCCTACGGCTAGCAAGCGCGATCCGGAACGAATCGGTACGCGCCAATAGAAACATTACGCGTTGCTAGGGTTAGATTCAAAAACAGAATTCAAATCAGATTTAGATCCAAATTTCAAATGGCTATAACTTTTGATTCCCACGTTAATTTTTGCAAACTTTATACCGTTGGAATCAGGGAGACAAGCCCTTTCTGAATCTGCAATGTGTTTAGCGAAATGTTTCTGTTAAAATGACTTTATATGCAGAAACTTGTTTAGGACTATTTTGAGTATAGAATTTGTTTAGTAAATTGTTTTAGTGCTAAATAAGTTTAGTTAGCAAGTTTTTGACTTGGTTATGTTTCTGTATCATGCACTTGCTTGGTGGAGTTTTCAAAAATCATCACTTAGCATTTTGTTGCATGCATGCATTCATATTTTTGTTTGTATATGAATTGTGTGTAATGGTGTGCTACAAATTTTGTGTGGATTTTGCTAGTGACTGTGATTGTGAAGAGTGCTACTCTCCCCATTACCAAGGCAAGTGGTACTTCATGAACATTTCCATCCCTGTATTTTGTACAAGCATTAGAAATATTTTGCTAAGTCTTGCATGTTGTTATTCTTGCCAAATGCTATGTTGGGAAATCCTAAGTAGTTGTAGAATTGTAGAATTGCTAGGGAATTTCCTAAGTTAAGTTACTATGCCATGCTTAGCCTAGCTAGTAGCAAACAAGGGTTGGTAAAGTATATACATGCTATGATGAAAATATTTCTAAGTCTTTGAACTTAAGTTTTTCTTAATAAAACAACTAAGTCAATGAACCTCCTGGGTGGAATGGGACTTGAATGGTGGTTTTTGGTTGAGTGGTTACACAAGGCCCATGGACATGGTTTACCTTGTGTATCACACTTATGGTATGCCACCCAGGCACAAAGGGATTTGGAGGCCAAGTGTTGAGAAGCTTACAGTGCAACCACTTGGCAATATGGGCTCTGCCTTGATCATATAGGTTGCTAGAACTTAGCCTTTTGGACAGTTGGTGGTAGTGGGAATGATAGGTTGGAGCACGTCCATTTGGCTAAGGAAAGGCTTCTGAAAGGTCCTGTCTTGGGAAACCAAGTCTGGTGGGGAAAGTGCACAACCTCTGCAGATGGAAAAATCTAAGTACTTAGCCAAGTCCATGGTAATGGACAACTTGAGCATCAAGACATGGAAGCTATCAAGAATCTCATCACTCCAACTTCTAAGTAAAACTTGTGGGTGAACAAGGGTGAAGGACCCCAATGTCTATTGGTGGTTTCTTGGGAAAGTTTTTGACAAAGAAAAACTTAGTGTTTTCAACTAATAGGAAAAACCTATTTTGAGCAAAGCAAGCCAAGCTACACTTAGCCAAAATGCATATAGTAATATAGTCCACTTAAAATTTATTAAGGTTTCACTTGCCAATACTATTCCAAAGTATTGACCCACTGTGGCTGTAACTTGTGATGTTGCAGGTTACTCCGATGATGATTAGGTGTCATGAGTCTACACTCAACATGCTTTCCTGTGACACATGAAGATGAAGACTTATGTTTATTTACTTATTCCAAAACTCTTGTATTAGGCCTGTGGCCCTGAGTTGTAAAAGACTATGTTTTATCTCTGGAATGGATGTAATAAATGACCTTTGTTTCTGTGTACTTCATCTTAAACTGTGGATGCTAGCATTGATCCAGGGACTAGCATTGCAATCACAGGGATCCTTTTCCTTTACAAAGGAGGGATCTTACACATAATGTATTGTGGTTGCACTGGAAGCTTCTGAATTCTGAAACATGGCAGACTTCTTTGATTCCTGGGCGACCATCCTCCACCAAAATCTCACTCGTTGTCCCGACAACCATTCTGCCCAGAAGAAAACTTAGTTTTATTTTGAAGCGGATTTGAGAAGAAAAGTTTTCTCTAGAGAGCCTTTATACTTAGAAAAATTCATTGTCTTTCGAACCCCCCAACGGTATTTTGTATATATAGCATAGCAAGCAGTACTTAGCAAAAACAGGGGTAACCTATTAGGAGGGAAAATCCTAAATATAGAGCTACTCATGGCATACTACCAAATCATCGCACTTGCAAAATAATACTAAGGAAAAATGCTACTAGAATATCCTACACATGCATACTACAGAATTTTTGAAGATCACATGCATAGAACCAAAACTGGGACAAAAGTTATGAACAAGTGGTGTAAGTTGCCTTGATCCGAGCAGCACTCTACACAATAGCACTCCTTAGCGCACTCCAAACAATCTAATGAATCACAAACAAAGATCTGATCACAACTTGCTCAAAACATATCACAGAGGTAATCATGCATGCATGCAACATGGTATTTTATGCAAGATTGGTTCTTCTAAATTGACCAAGGTAGCAAGATTGAGTTGCAATGGTGTGAGGGTGTCACTAGGATTGATTTCCCAAAGGTTTAGATCTAATTGAGTCACTAAAACAATTCCTAGGGTTAAAGGAGATCAAACCATCTAATTAGCCCCAAACTAGATCTAATGATCTTAAGCAAGGTTTTATAATTTTGTTCAATAGATATTGTGGAAACAAAGTTATTGCAACAAGAATCAATTAAAACAGAATTTTAATTATTTTTCTATAGAATAAACACTCTAATCTAATGATTAAAATCTACACCTAAAACCTTACGGTAAACTTAGATTTATATTGCAGATCTGGATTCTACATAAAATTATGAATCCAACGGTATATTATAAGCTAAATTTGGCCAAATATTCAATTTTATATGATTTTCACAATGTTTAGATCAAATCTGCAAAATTCAAACTAAACTATCTTAACCCTAACTCGAAACGCGCCAAGTGGCAGCGCCTGGTTGGTCCAGCTGGCCAGGCGGGTGACACGGCGCGGGCGCAGCTTGCCACGCAGCAGCGCGGTACTGGCCGGTACCCCTTCGCCCCTCCTTCTAATCTGGCCCGCACAACTACGATCGGACGGTTTGAGAGGGCGCGACGACTTACCGCGGTGGCGACGGCGGCGTTGGGCGGCGGTGGCGTCGGTGACGAAGGTTGGCGGCGCTCCGGTGGCTCCCCGAGGTGGCGGTGTGGTGGACGACGTGCGTCTGGGCCCTGCGGTCACGCTCGTTCCTCGTCGTTTCTTCTTGCTTCCCCGACTATCGGCAGAGTCCCGCCGATCTCCTCCGTCCCTGGCGGCGCTCCGGCGAGCAATCGCGGGCGAGTTCCTATGAGAGAGAAGGGGAAAGGCACGCGGCTAGAATCAGTGGTGGATGGAGAAGCTCCAGAGGGAGGAAGGAGCAAGGGAGGGGGCTTCGAACCGTCTCGGCGAGGTTGACCCGACGGCGGCGATGCGGTTCATCGCTGGCTAGGGTTTTTGCAAGAAAAGAATCGAGCGGGGGGGGGGGGGCGAGGGTGGCGGGGTTTATATGGGGGTGGAGTCTTGGCCTCGGGGGCACGGACTCCTCTCCGATTCGGTCGGAGTCCGACCAGCTCACGGCGGCGCGCGAGTTCCGCGGGGAGGAAGGGGATGACGAATGGGTCCCGCGTGTCTGTGGTGGAAGGGGGAAGTGGGCTGGCGCGGGTGCGGGTAGGCTAGCTGCCGTGCAGGCGTGGGTAGGCTGGCGCTGCGGCCCAATTAGGTTAGGTCGCCTCATTTTTTTTCCTTTTAACTTTTATCAAATTCTGTTTTAGTAAAACCCAATTAACTTTTGCATATTAAGTCCAAATTTGATGAAACTTGTTTCTAAATTTTATAAAATTAAGGTGGTCAACATAGGACCATGGTTTGATGTTTCTCAAGGTTTTTAGTAGGGTCAAGCTTGTGTACAACAATAATGCCTACATAAAGAAATCTTTATTAGGGTTTTGGTTGGTTTAGGTGTTAGGATTTTGTTGCAAATTATTATTTGTAGGGTGCAATGATGCAAGGATGATGCATGCCACTAATAACATCCTAATATAAAATCTGGGATGTTACAAACCTACCCCCCTTAAGGAGAATCTCGTCCTCAAGATTCGGGTTGGCTAGCAAATAGGTGTGGGTGTTCTTCCTTCAAGTCTTCTTCATGCTCCCACGTAGCTTCTTCCTCAGAGTGGTGGTTCCATTGTACTTTGCAGAATCTTATAGTCTTGGTGCGGGTAATCCTTTCGGCTGTCTCCAGTATTTTGATGGGTTTTTCCTCATAGGTAAGGTCATTCTCCAATTGAACCTCATCTAGGGGAACGGTGTCTCTTAGCGGTGTTTCGGCCATCTCCGGGTGACACTTCTTTAGTTGCGACACATGAAACACATCATGAACAGTCAGTCCTTCCGGCAACTCCAACTGATAAGCAACTTCCCCTTTACAGGCCAGAACCTTATATGGTCCTATGAATCGTGGGGCTAACTTGCCCTTGATTCCGAACCTCTTAACTCCTCGTAGGGGTGAAACTCGGAGATACGCACGGTCCCCTATTTCATAGGCCACATCTTTGCGCTTGGAATCAGCGTAACTCTTCTGTTGGGATTGGGCTACCTTTAGCCTATCCTGAATCTGCCGTACCTTCTCTTCGGCATCCTTTATCAATTCAGGTCCAAAAAGACTGCGTTCACCAACTCCATTCCATAGCAGCGGAGTCCTACATTTCCTGCCATATAGAACTTCAAACGGAGCCATCTTGATACTTGTCTGGTAGCTGTTGTTGTATGAGAACTCGTCATACGGCAGTTATCGTCCCAACTAGACCCATAGTCTAGTGCGCAAGCTCTCAGCATATCTTCCAAAATTTGATTCACCCTTTCTATTTGGCCATCCGTTTGCGGGTGAAAGGTAGTGCTGAATTCTAGTCGGGTTCCAAGAGACTCATGTAGTTGTCGCCAGAACTTTGAAGTAAACTGGGTGCCTCTGTCTGACACAATTCCCTTGGGAACACCATGTAGGCTTACAATCCTTGACATGTATATCTTAGCAAGCTTATCACTTGTATATGTGGTCTTTACAGGGATGAAGTGAGCCACCTTGGTGAAGTGGTCCACCACTACACAGATAGAATCAAATCCAGAACGAGTCCGGGGCAATCCCGTGATGAAATCCATGCCTACCTTGTCCCACTTCCAGTCGGGTATTGGTAGTGGTTGAAGTAGCCCTGCCGGTTTTTGATGCTCGGCTTTAACTCTATTGCATACATCACACAGAGAAATATACTCTGCAATATCTCTCTTTAGGTTATTCCACCAGAATCTATCCTTCACATCCATGTACATATTCGTGTTACCTGGATGAATTGAGTATGGCAAATCATGAGCTTCTTGTAAAATCATCTTCCTAATATCGGGGTCATTGGGAACGCACAAACGCTTCCCATACCAGAGGGTTCCTTGTTCGTCCAGACGAAATTCTTTAGTCTTCCCTTCACTTATCCTGATTCTTATTTCCTCCAACTCTTTATCTCCCTTCTGTGCTTCCTTTATTCTCTCTTGGAAGGTGGACACTATTTCCATAGTTGCTACGTGTCCTTTCGGAACTATTTCTAGCCTGAGATCCCTGAATTGCTTGCATAAATCCTCTGGAAGTTCCCCTACGGTAAGTCCATTTACATACACCTTACGACTTAAGGCATCAGCCACCACGTTTGCCTTTCCGGGGTGGTACTGTAAATCCAAGTCATAATCCTTAATTAGCTCAAGCCATCTTCGTTGTCTCATATTCAACTCCTTTTGGGTGAAGATGTACTTCAAACTCTTGTGATCTGTGAACACATCACAATGTTTGCCCATGAGGTAGTGCCTCCATACCTTGAGTGCATGAACCACAGACGCAAGTTCCAAATCATGGGTGGGGTAGTTGTGTTCGTGGTTCTTAAGTTGTTGGGAGGCATAGGATACCACTTTCCCATCCTGCATCAATACACTTCCAAGTCCTTGTCGAGAAGCGTCACAATAGACTTGAAAATCCTTCTGGATATCAGGCAGACACAGCACTGGCGCCGTTACAAGGCGTTTCTTCAACTCTTGAAAACTTGCTTCACATGCCTTGGTCCATAGGAATTTCTTTTCCTTCTTCAATAGTTCCGTCATGGGTTTTGCTATTTTGGAGAAGTTTTCAATGAACCTCCGATAATAACCTGCGAGGCCCAAGAAGCTTCTAATATCCCCCACATTCTTGGGTGACTCCCATTCCGTCACGGAAGCTACCTTACTAGGATCTACGGCAACTCCTTTTGCCGACACAACATGACCAAGGAATCCCACTTCCTTTAACCAGAACTCGCATTTGCTGAATTTGGCATACAACTTGTGTTCTCTTAGCTTCTCCATGATAAGGCGCAGATGTTTCTCATGTTCCTTCTCATCCTTAGAGTATATGAGTATATCATCTATGAATACCACGATAAACTTGTCCAAATATTCCATGAACACTTTGTTCATCATGGTCATGAAGTATGCTGGAGCATTGGTCAGACCAAACGACATTACGGTGTACTCATACAATCTGTATCTTGTGGTGAATGCTGTTTTGGGCACATCCTGTTCTCGAATCTTTAGCTGAAAATAGCCTGATCGCAGATCGATCTTTGAGAACACACTTGCTCCCTTTAACTGGTCAAACAAGTCATTGATATTGGGTAGAGGATACTTATTTTTGATCGTCACCTCGTTCAACGAGCGGTAGTCCACAACCATCCTCTTGGTTTTATCCCTTTTTTCCACAAATAGGACAGGTGCTCCCCAAGATGACACGCTGGGTTGGATGAATCCCTTGTCCAATTGTTCCCTAAGCTGTTTCTTGAGTTCCTTTAACTCGTCCACATCCATCTTGTATGGTCTCTTAGCTATCGGCCCCGTTCCTGGCATCAAGTCAATGAGAAACTCGATATCACGGTTGGGGGGCATTCCTGGTAGTTCCTCCGGGAAAACATCTGGGTATTCTTTTACAATAGGTACCTCCTCCAAGATAACCCCCTTAAGAGAGTTCACCATGACTTCTTTAAGTGCGAAATTCGACTTGATACGAATTCTTTTCCCTTCCGGTGTTGTGAGCATGACAGTTCTCTTGGCACAATCTATGACTCCCTCATACTCGGTCATCCAATTCATGCCCAAGATTATGTCTAATCCTTGTGACTCTAGAACTACTAGACTTGTGGGAAAGATGTGTGTCCCAATCCTTAGTTCTAGTCACCGGCAACCAGAGTTTGCCACTATTTCTCCCCCAGGAGAACTTACCCTTAGAGGAAAGTTTATAGTTTCCGTTGGTATCTTGCTTCTATGCACAAATACCCTTGATATGAATGAATGCGATGCACCAGTATCAAAGAGAACAACTGCGGGAATAGAATTGAGTTTAAACTTACCAATCACAGAGTCTGGTGCGTCACAAGCATCCTCCATAGAAACATGATTTACCGTGGCTTTGACAAACGGATTTGGCTTCTTCCCGTTTCCATTGCCATGGTTGTGTCCATTTCCATTCCCATTGCCATTGCCATTCTTCTTCTCGGGGCAAGAGGTTGCATAGTGCCCCGTCCTGTTGCACTTAAAGCATGTCACCTCACTAAGATCCTTCCCATTGCTGCCATTCCCATTGCGGTTCTTATGCCCATTGTGTTTGTGGCCGCCATGGTTGTGACCGTTATGGTTGTGGCCATTATTGTTATAAGGTGGTGGTGAGGAATTGCGCTGCTTCTGGTATGGAACAGAGTGTTTGTGAGGGTTAGATTTCCTCTTGCGGTTTTCTATGCTCTTCCTCTTTGACTCAACCACAATGGCTCTGTCCAGGAGTTCCTGAAAGTTGTCAAATCTCTGAGCCACAAGCTGAATGGATATCTCATCATTGAGCCCTCTTAAGAACTCCTCCTGTCTCTTGGCATCAGTGGAAACATCATCGGGTGCATAACGTGCTAGCTTATTGAAAAGCTCACCATACTCGGTGACAGAACGGTGCAGCTGGTGTAGGTCGCGAAACTCGCGCCTCTTCAGAGTCATGACACCAGCATCCACATGATGAGTGCGAAAAGCTAACTCAAACTGATCCCAAGTGATATCATCAATATCCGGGTGGGTGACTTGGTAATTATCCCACCATTCTGCAGCAGGTCCTTCAAGCTGGTGTGCGGCATAACGCACCCTGTCGGCTCTGACAGCTTGCATGGTGTCTAGCTTCTTGTTGATCGTATGCAGCCAGTCATCAGCGATGATTGGTTCAGTGCTGCTAGTGAAGGTAGGTGGGTTCAGCCTCAAAAACCGAGTCAAGCGATCCTGTTGAGGAGGTGGCGGAGGTGGTGGTGGTGGCGGGTTGTTGTTGTTTTGCATGTTCTGAGTGAGTAGTTGGATCAGCTGATTCTGAGTGGCCAAAAGTTGTGCTATTTCTGGCGGAATTTCGGAGTTCGCACGTCTTGGCGGCATCTGTGGGGTTTTAAGAGAATAGTTAAGAAATAGACAGAAAGACTAAGTAGTAAACTCCTACCTTATGAAAACACACCAAGCACACAAGGAACACAAGACATAACAACACAGCTTAACACAGAAAACAACCAAGTTTAACTAAACCAGATTTGTCTTGGTATTTATTACAATTGCGAATAACGTTCTACTATAGAATTAAAGGTGGTCCAACTATTACACATCTTCCACGCCTTCCTCTTCCTCATCCTTGAACGAGTAGCCTTCCTGCTCTAGGGTTGTCTTGTACAACTCCATCTCCTTCGTGGTGGCTTCAAGCTTCTCTTGGAGGTTCTTAATATCATCTTGTAGCTTCTTGGTGGTGGCTTCTAGCTGCTCCTGAAGTCCCTCCTTCTCGCTTTGTAGCTCCTCCACTAGGCTCGACTTCTTCACGGTTTCAAGTTGATTTGCCAAGTCCCTCTTGGAAGCACACACATCATTGATTATCTTGCAAAGGCCTTCAGTTTGCACTTCAGCTCCATCGATCTGCTGTTTGAGTTCCCTAATTCTCTTGTTTTTATTTATCACCCTCTTCTCTTGGTTAGCGAACTTCTTCTCTTGGTCCTGGAACTTTATATCTTGGAGCTTCATTGCCTCCTCCTGCTGCTTGATCATTTCCTCCTTCTCCTTGATGAGGGCGCATAACTCGTCGTTATTCAACATCTCGAGGAAGGTACCCTTTTCAAGGTCATGGATGTGGCACTCCAAGTCTTGATATTGTGTTCTTCGGCGCTTGGTAGAAGTTCTTTCCTCAAAGGTTAACTCCATGGGAATTCCTTCCTCATCTCGTCTCCCAAAGAGGCCGCCGCAGTGTCCTTGGAGAGCTTCATGATGACGTCCACATAGGCGACCAATGAGTTGCTGCAAGCTAATGCTAAGGGCCTTCTCCTTGGAATCGCTAACAATGTGGATTTCTATGTCTTCCTCCGGGTTCTTGCCTCGCTCTTTTCCTGGCTGGATGACCTTGACTCCCCAACAGCCGTCCTTGTGGAGTTTCTTCATTGTGCTCCCCTGGATGTTGGGAGAGGAAGGTCCAAACATGTGAGTAGGTCCATGAGGCATCCACCAAAGCGAAGAGGCTCGATGTCCGCGACGGTGTCATAGAGGAAGCTTGTCATCTTTAAGTTAGAAGAATGAAAGTTAGATACTAAAACAAGTAGAGGAAAGCAGATACTAGAAGTGTGGAAAATAACTTAGTAGAAAAACAAGTAAGGCACATAAGTTAGAGGTGGTTCCAATCCTAGGGTCACGTCCTACAGGCAACCTGGCTCTGATACCATCTGTAGTGACCTCGGATCGATAAGGATCCTAAGTCCATGTGATTAACATGCTAGTCCCTGGATCAATAGCTAGCACTCACAGTCGATGAAATATCATGTAAAACACAAAGTCTTTATTACACGAAGAATCCAGAGTATGAATTTATTACAAAATTGCTTAGCATTAAGCTAGCTCAAATAACAGCGGAAACATAAAAGCAGCTTGAGTCCATCAACGCCCCAGGCTTGTCGAGTGTAGACTCGCGATCCCTACGCACCTTTCAATCTTCGGACTCTGCACATGAAACGTGCAGCCAACAAGTTGGGTCAATACTTTGAATGTATTGGCAAATTACACCAAGGAGAGAAAAGACTATCTCTACATGCAGGGCTGATATAGGCTGTAGAGTTCATTTGCTCAAAGCTATTTTTCTTAAGTAGAGAGAAGAGAAGATTGTCCTACTTTGTAAACATTTGCTTAGATAAAATAAGGTCGAGTGGCACACGAGGATATTACGCACCAAGTGTCCAAACAACCAAACACTTGGATATTACGCACCAAGTGACACTTGGATATTACACACCAAGTTCCCCAAAATCCCACCCATTGGCGATATTACGCACGCCATGGGGTTTTCAAAACTTTGTTTTAGAAAAGAGAGAGGAAGATCCTTCAGAGGCTCCATCCTTCAGACACTCATTGTTGTTCTATTACCGTGAACACGGCTGATCGATCAGATTTCAATACTCTCGAGAGTTTGTGCACTTTACCCACAATCCACGATCAAGTCCTTTTACAGACAAGACCATGGCGAGGCTTTCCCTTAGTAGCCCCTCTACCTTCTGGATCCAACCGTGCCAAGAACCTCCAAATGTTGGTACCCAGGTGAGGTTTCCCACTAAGTACTAGGCCAAGATAGAGCCCATAATGTATTGTGGTTGCACTGGAAGCTTCTGAATTCTGAAACATGGCAGACTTCTTTGATTCCTGGGCGGCCATCCTCCACCAAAATCTCACTCGTTGTCCCGACAACCATTCTGCCCAGAAGAAAACTTAGTTTTATTTTGAAGCGGATTTGAGAAGAAAAGTTTGCTCTAGAGAGCCTTTATACTTAGAAAAATTCATTGTCTTTTGAACCCCCAACGGTACTTTGTATATATAGCATAGCAAGCAGTACTTAGCAAAAACAGGGGTAACCTATTAGGAGGGAAAATCCTAAATATAGAGCTACTCATGGCATACTACAAAATCATCGCACTTGCAAAATAATACTAAGGAAAAATTCTACTAGAATATCCTACACATGCATACTATAGAATTTTTGAAGATCACATGCATAGAATCAAAACTGGGACAAAAGTTATGAACAAGTGGTGTAACTTGCCTTGATCCGAGCAGCACTCTACACAATAGCACTCCTTAGCGCACTCCGAACAATCTAACGAATCACAAACAAAGATCTGATCACAACTTGCTCAAAACATATCACAGAGGTAATCATGCATGCATGCAACATGGTATTTTATGCAAGATTGGTTGTTCTAAATTGACCAAGGTAGCAAGATTGAGTTGCAATGGTGTGAGGGTGTCACTAGGATTGATTTCCCAAAGGTTTAGATCTAATTGAGTCACTAAAACAATTCCTAGGGTTAAAGGAGATCAAACCATCTAATTAGCCCCAAACTAGATCTAATGATCTTAAGCAAGGTTTTATAATTTTGTTCAGTAGATATTGTGGAAACAAAGTTATTGCAACAAGAATCAATTAAAACAGAATTTTAATTATTTTTCTATAGAATAAACACTCTAATCTAATGATTAAAATCTACACCTAAAACCTTACGGTAAACTTAGATTTATATTGCAGATCTGGATTCTACATAAAATTATGAATCCAACGGTCTATTATAAGCTAAATTTGGCCAAATATTCAATTTTATATGATTTTCGCAATGTTTAGATCAAATCTGCAAAATTCAAACTAAACTATCTTAACCCTAACTCGAAACGCGCCAAGTGGCAGCGCCTGGTTGGTCCAGCTGGCCAGGCGGGTGACGCGGCGCGAGCGCGGGCGTAGGCGCAGCTTACCACGCGGCAGCGCGGTACTGGCCGGTACCCCTTCGCCCCTCCTTCTAATCTGGCCCGCACAACTACGATCGGACAGTTTGAGAGGGCGCGGCGACTTACCGCGGTGGCGATGGCGGCGTTGGGCGGCGGTGGCGTCGGTGATGAAGGTTGGCGGCGCTCTGGTGGCTCCCCGAGGTGGCGGCGTGGTCGACGACGCGCGTCTGGGCCCTGCGGTCACGCTCGTGTCCTCGTCGTTTCTCCTTGCTTCCCCGACTATCGGCAGAGTCCCGCCGATCTCCTCCGTCCCTGGCGGCGCTCTGGCGAGCAATCGCGGGCGAGTTCCTGCGAGAGAGAAGGGGAAAGGCACGCGGCTAGAATCAGTGGTGGATGGAGAAGCTCCAGAGGGAGGAAGGAGCAAGGGAGGGGGCTTCGAACCGTCTCGGCGAGGTTGACCCGACGGCGGCGATGTGGTTCGTCGCTGGCTAGGATTTTTTCAAGAAAAGAATCGAGCGGGAGGGAGGCGAGGGTGGCAGGGTTTATATGGGGGTGGAGTCTTGGCATCGGGGGCACGGACTCCTCTCCGATTCGGTCGGTGTCCGACCAGCTCACGGCGGCGCGCGAGTTCCACGGGGAGGAAGGGGATGACGGGTGGGTCCCGCGTGTCTGTGGTGGAAGGGGGAAGTGGGCTGGCGCGGGTGCGGGTAGGCTAGCTGCCGCGCAGGCATGGGTGGGCTGGCGCTGCGGCCCAGTTAGGTTAGGTCGCCTCTTTTTTTTCCTTTTAACTTTTATCAAATTCTGTTTTAGTAAAACCCAATTAACTTTTGCATACTAAGTCCAAATTTGATGAAACTTGTTTCTAAATTTTTATAAAATTAAGGTGGTCAACATAGGACCATGGTTTGATGTTTCTCAAGGTTTTTAGTAGGGTCAAGCTTGTGTACAACAATAATGCCTACATAAAGAAATTTTCATTAGGGTTTTGGTTGGTTTAGGTGTTAGGATTTTGTTGCAAATTATTATTTGTAGGGTGCAATGATGCAAGGATGATGCATGCCACTAATAACATCCTAATATAAAATCTGGGATGTTACACTTGAGTTCCTTCTATAATATCATCCTTGACATTATTGTTGTCACAAGCTCCTTGGGAAGGGTTGTCTCCCATGTTGATCATTTGATTTGTCACCTTTTGCATCAATTGAGTTTGGGTTTCCAAAAACCTTTGCATGGTTGGATCTAACTCATTTTTGTTGGCTAAAAACTGAGTTGTCACCTGGTTTAATTGGGTTTGGGTTACTATGAGTTCTCTCATGTTGATCTCTTGGTTGTTGTTGTTGTCACCATCTTTGATGTTGGAGTTTCTTGGAGTAGTCATCTGTTTGGGTTGGATTGGGATTAGAATAGGCAAACGATTTCTAAGGAAATAATTCTAATCACACACCACAATTCACACAAGCATTGTGCAAACAATCACAACAAACATTCCACTCAAACAACAAAGCACCCTTTTAGGCAACAAAATATTTTTGCTACACCACATAAGTTGGTGGGTTTGATCTAAACTAAATATGGTGGTACAACTATATGGTTCACTTGAGATCATTCCATCCTTCTTTGTTGTTTCTTCTTGAATGAGATCATGGTTTCCTTGGAAAAATTCTTATGTCTTGGTCACAAAACTCCAAAGGTGATGATGTTTCCTTCTAAGTTGTGTTTCCTTAGCCTTCAAGTCTTGAGTAATATTTCTTGTCTCACTTGTAGTCCTTAGTGATATCCAAGTTGAAGTCCTTGGTGAAAATAAAGTTGAAGTCTTTGATGATGTTGAAGTTGAAGTCATTTGAGTTGGCAAGGTCCTTTGCTCATGGTGAGGTCTTGTCCATCAAGTTTGAAAACGAAGAGATGTAGAATTAAAACCAAAATGGTTGAGGAAGAGTTTTACAAGATTGTTTGTAAATAAGTTTTGAAACAAACACAACTCCTATTTTTCTAAGGGGTTTTGTCCAATCCTAGGGTTACAATCCTACAGGCAACACAGTGCTCTGATACCATCTATAGAGGTCCCAACCTTTAATAAGGTAGAGATCCCTGTGTTTACAATGCTAGTCCCTGGATCAATAGCTAGCATCCACAGTTAAGATGTAATATCAAGAAACAAAGGTCATAATACAACTTTATAACCAGGAATAAAATAATTCATTACATCTTACATAGCTCATTTGGCTATCTCATTACAATGCAGCAGGAATATCTATAGCATGGAGTCCTTCATCTTCAAAGTTCCACATGCAATCATGTTGGTTGTAGACTTGTAATCCTAATCAACACACTTCACTAACATCAAACAAACCTGCAACATAATAAGTTACATCCACAAGGGTCAATACATTTTAATTGTATTGGCAAGTGATACTATGGTAGTATAGTGGTATCTATCATCTATATGCATTTGGCTAAGTGGAGCTTAGGCTTGCTTTGCTCAAAACAGTTTTTTCCTTATCATTTGAAAACACTAAGTTTTTGTTTGTCAAAAATCACCCAAGGAACCACCAATAGAAATTGGTGAACCTTCACCCTTGTTCAACCACAAGTTTTTAACTTATAAATTGGGATGAGGAGATTCTTGATAGCTTCCATGTATTGATGCTCAAATTTTCCAATACCAGGGACATGGCTAAGTACTTAGATTTTACACTCTGTAGAGGTGGTGCACTTTCCCCACAAGAATTGGTTTCACCAAGACAAGATCTTTCAGAAGCCTTCCCTTAGACCAGAATGGACGCATTCCATCCTATCATCTCGTATTACCAACTGTCTATTTGGCTAAGTTATTGCAACCTATATGATCTAGGCAGAGCCCATAATGCCAAGTGGCTGCACTTGAAGCTTCTCAACATTTGACATCTCAAATCTCTTTGTTCCTAGGTGGCAATCCACAAGTGAGATACCAAGTCTTCCCCAGTATACTGGACCTGGTGATGCCCAAGTTTTCTCTAGTATACTGGACTTGAGTAACCACTCAACACAAACCTTTCTTTCCATTCCACCCAGGTGATTCATTCACTTCGTTGTTTTATTAAACAAAACACAAGTCATTTGACTTAGAAATATTCCATAACATGAATATAATCCACCCTTGTTTTCTACTAGCTAAGCTAAGCATGATGGTTGTAGGAATTTTAACTTAGGAAAATTCTACTAAGGTTTCATCTACTAGGATTTCCCATGGCATAGTTTACACTTAGCAGAAATTTCATGCAAGTCCTACTTAGAAATATCACTAATGCATAGTGAAAATAATGGGACAAAAGTATGAAGCATCACTTGCCTTTTTGGTAGATAATATAATTTCACTCCTTGATCTTGCAATAGTCACCCTCTTCAAATTCCACTACAATTCAATCAGGCAAGCAAATATTCAATCTACCATTCAAGCAATCATCACATAAAATAATAAAAACAAGGCAATGCATGCAAACATGCCAAAGATGGTTTTATTTGGAAAAGTGGTTTATAATAGATTATAAACATTTGAAAACGCCTATTGGTCATTTACAAAAGTGGTAAAACCATTTGATATTAAGTTAGTGAAAAATGGCCACTTTAAATCATTTTTGTTTTGCTAGAAAGGATTTAAATCCAAGTAATATTCTCTAGTGTTTGGCAAACACTTTTCTAAGCACAAATGTTAGTGTTTTTATGGTCAAGTGTTTAATATTAAAACCATTTGCAAAAGGTTTTACCTATAAACCATTTTTATACCAAATTAATATTTTATGTTGTTGTAAATGCCTTTAGCAAAGTAATAATTTTTTTAGAGTTCACCAAATATATTTCTAAATCATAAAACTCTATGTTTAGGTTCAGAGAGTTTAAATCAAATCATTTTCCAAAGGTTTTACTCAAAAAGCATTTTTAACACATAAACCATAATTCCATTTAACTAGAAATGCTTTAATTCAAAGATTTATTATTTTGCTTCACAAGTTGGTTTCTATGGTTAGTAGGTTCAAAACAATCCATTTGCCAAAGATTTTACCATAAAAATATTGCTAGAATAATTTTTATATTCAAAACATACCTACACATGTTTCTGTAAATACAACCAATTTTCCAGAAGCAATTCATTAAACAAAGTGCATGGTTGGGTAGAGTTTGTTTTGATGATTCCATTGATATAAAATTTGCAAAATTTGGACGTGTAGATTTAAAGTTATGCAATTTACAAATTCACATATCTCATTGAAATGTTTCTGTTTTTAAATCACACTCAGAGCCACGTGCATGTTTCTTATTGGGCGGTACCGATTCGTATGGATCGAGCACAGTGGATCGTTGGATCTAATGAAAATCACACGGCACATAATGCTACGTACCCCTTCGTTTAAGTTATTCCTGTCCTTGCGATCTAAATCCGACGGACAGAAACGCTTCGACCATGATCTGGTGGCGTTGGCGACAACGAACGGTGGCGCGGCTCTGCTCTGGTGGTTCCGGCGTAGCAGGAAGCAAAGGAGGGAGAGAAGATGCTCACAGTGTTCGCGTGATCCTGGTGAAGCTCAAGGTGATCACCGTTGGGCAGGGGGCGCACGGGAACAGAGTGGATTGCTCGCCGGAGTTCTTATCTACGTCGGACTCCTCTGGTCCTTGTTGTTGGCGAGGCTGCGGAGCACGCCAGAGTGAAACAAAGGTGCGCTTAGATGCACGGGAGAGTGGTGAGTACTCGCGTGTGAAGGAGGAGGAGAGGGGTGGTCTGTACTCACTGGGGAAACTCGCCGGAGTCGAGGCAGGAGGCGGTGACGCTCTGATGTTGATGTTGCCGAGCCTCTGGTGAACGCGCGGGCTAGCGAGCGGCACTCGGAGATGCAGGGGGCGATAGGGAGCACGCACGTGTGGACTGGGAGGCAAGGGGTGGTATGACGGCGACGGATTTCGCCAGAGAGGCTCGTCGAAGCAGATGGTTTTTAGCGGTCAATTGGTACAACCTGGTGGCCGAGAGGGTGCGGTGTCTAGGGGGGAAAGGAAGAGGAGAGCGAGGCACTTAAGTGTGCATGGTCACAGTAAGGAGTAACCGCGGCGTTAAGGCAAATTAAGTCTGCGGATTTACAACAGAAAACAGCAAGGGGGGGAGGAAGGAAGAACCAGTCGCGGGGTGGAGACGATGAACTGGGCAGTGGGCCGTGTCGTTAGTGAGGGAGAGGAGGTGCAGTGGGGTCCGGTCGTTAGTGGCGTTGCGGGTTCGTTCTGCGGTGAAAAACGTTTCACGCGTAGAGAGAGGGGGAGTGGGCTGGACTAGGCTAGCTGGGCCTGGTCTGGTTGGGCTGGTTGGTTTTTCATTTTTTTATACTGATTCATTTTTCTTTTTCCTGATTTCTTTTTCTGTTTTGATTTTGATTAAATGATTTTAAACCTAGTTTGAATTCAAACCTTTTCCAAAAGTTCGGTATATTTCCATACTGTTTAAACATGTATTTTAAATACTAATTTAGGAATAGTTCTTTTATTTTTCTTATGTTTTATTCCTTATTAAAATAAGCATATGCCATTATTCAAATAAGATTGAATATATTTTCAAACCTTTATTTAAATTCCAATTTTTCACAAAACCCTTTTCAGTAGGTTTATTTATTTAATGGGGTGTTTAAATAATTTACTTTTAATTATTTAAAGTATCTTAATATGATTATTAATCATTTAATTTGAGCCATTGTTTTTATTCCAATGAAACTCAAATATGGTTTAATTCCATATAACATTATTTAAATGATTTTTTATTTTATTTAAGTTAATTAAATAACTTTTATTCCACTTGGGTAAAATCCAATTATTTTTCCCTGATTTAATTAATCATTTCTATTAGGGATTTTGTCTTTATTCAAATAGAAATAGAATTTGGTTAATGCCATTTTATTTTATTTGAAAATTCTCTATCCTTTTATTTGGATTTGGATTATAACTATTCCATTTTCTTATGGATTAGGCCAAGATTTAATTTGGCCTTTAAATATTCCTCATTTAATATTTCTTTCTTTATCTTATAAAATCCATATGTTTTTATTTATAGATCCAAACTTGGTGATTCCAATTTGTATAATTTTATTTAGTATTTGTTTATCCTTTTAAACCTCTTTAGGATTATTTACTCACCATTTGGTATGGATTTTTAGATAGGTGCTTTATTAGCTTTGGAAATTCAATTTCCTGATCTTACTAAATTCATAGGATTTTATCTAAGGTCCCAAATTGAGTGAAATCAATTTCTATGGTTTTATAATATTTTTATTTATCATTCTTGATCATTTATAAATGTTTGTTGACAAATTTTATATGGATCAACTCCATAGGCTTAGAGATATCTTGGAAATCTCCTATTAGGGTTTTAGGGTTTTGGTTTGTTTTCCAAGTGTT
The DNA here is from genome assembly GCA_916181665.1 of Avena sativa. Lineage (NCBI taxonomy): Eukaryota > Viridiplantae > Streptophyta > Magnoliopsida > Poales > Poaceae > Avena > Avena sativa. The sequence goes on from OV702296.1 coordinate 231,294,380, forward strand.
TAAATTTCAAGATGCATTTATGAAGAATGCACTCCACTTGATTTGAATTTTTGTTAGATTAAAATTTCATTCAAAGTCTGTTCAAGATGGATTTTGATGTTTCCATTTAGAAACAAAAGTTTCTTTTCACTCTAAATTTCAACAATTATTTATTTTGTTTATTTATTTTTCACATTACAAAATTTGGAATTTTTTTGGGATGTAAACTGTTCATTAAAGGTATGTAAGATTAGCATTCATGATAATCCTGCTGATATGATGACTAAACCTGTTCCTGTTGCTAAGTTTGAGCTTTTCTCTAACTTAGTTGGTTTAACTGATTAGCCTAAGGGGCTATTGGCGCCGAAAGTATTTGCTTTGTTTGTTCAGGGAGATGATTGTTGTTGATGCTACAATAAGGAATTTGTCTCAAGGTGGAGTTTGTTATATGTTGATCCAAATTCTACAAAGTATAGGCCAACTTCTAACGAGTGGAGCAAGACCCATCGTCGAAGGCTTGGGCCGATATATAAACCCCTTGTAAGCCACCGTTTGGGATGAGTTGCATCTGTAAAATCCCCAACGTTTTTAAACACTCCCCGATATAGTGAAGTTTTGCTGGCTGGCACCCGTGGTTTTTTCCTCTCTTTGTTGGAGAGGTTTTTCCATGTTAAATATGTGTCCCCTTGCTATGATTTCTTTTTCGTTCTTTGTTATCTTCTTGTTGAAATTATAACACTGTCTTTAATTAATTATGATTACTAGAACAAATGTTTGTGCATTGCAATGAAAGTAAAAAGACATCTGACTGAAAAATGTCGTCATGACCTAAATGTTGCTGCAAAGTCGATCGACATGTAACCCTGACCTCAGTTTGCCTTTTCCATCTTAAAGTTTAATTGTTTTGTCCTTTATTGTTACTTTGTTTTTATTTGTTCTACTATCTCGAGCAAGGATGAATGAGACATGAGAAAACAATGCAAATCCAAGATTCTACAAATGCGTTAGCTGGCGCAACCGATGGCCATTTACAATGTACAATTTATATTCACATTATTTTAAGATGTGATTTGATGTCGTATGAATATAAAGCAAGCATCCAACTAATAATCTCTAATATTAAACCTAGTGGATAATTAGCCAAGGATGAAATTGTTGCCTGACTTTTATGGGCCGCAAGCATAAACGGGATTTTCTTTACTAGCTAATGTAGCTTATCTACATCAGCACACATCATAGGTGAAAGAGAATGTGGGCCCCATGTGTGGTTTTGGTAATTAATAACAATCTTTATGGACTAATGTGTGTATTAAGTTGCACTTGTAGGAATTGTCCATTGGCATCGCTTGGAGCATGTGTTGGCTTCAAGGTCGATGAAATGATAAGAACATGTGTTGTGCAAGCTCAAAATGTGCCATCTATATAATATCTCATGTTTGATGCTTTCCATCCTCGGTGATCATGGATTGATGATGAGGAATAAAGAAAGGCGTTCCATCTTGAGAAGGTCAAGTTCGTATACATAAAGCTCAAGTGGAATGCTCAAGGCAAAGGTATAATCTTGATAGGTTTTCCCTTTTGTTGGTCTCATGTTGTTTGTGGGAGACCGGGTTTAGGATAGATAGTCGTACTATCAAGAGGGGATCTCGATTGACTAACTCAATCATATCGTTCAGAGAGAGCTCAAACCTTTGCACACTTGCATCATCATATTTGGTTGTTATTTGGTCTTATCCATGTGAGGATTTAGAGCTTGTGATAATGTCTATAACAAGCTCTTGTTCATCAAAATCGGATCTCCCATTTATATCTTGTTGCGATTTTGATCTTGACGGTTTTCCGGTTTCTCACCAAGTGAGGTATCTCACATTATAATACTTATCGAACAAATAGAGGAAAGGGCAGAAAGGGGCAAAAGAGTATCCTCACTTAGTGATAACCAATATTTTCATTGGGTAGCTCTTGTCCTCCTCTTTCCAACACAATTCGATTTAGGTTAATCGGAGTTACCAATCTAAAGATATGAACATTTGAATGCCTCTTATTTGAATTGAAAAAGAAAATGGAAAACATTTTCCTGGGCTGAGCGATACTGCCGGGCCCCGGGTCCGGCCCAGTCTGCTTGCCGCATGTGTACCTTCTGTGTCGTCCGACATCGGGTTCCATTTGTATCGGCCCAGCCCGGTACTACCGCCCCGGGCGGCCGGTAGTATCGGGCCGCTAGAGCTAGGCCCAGCTTCTCCCCGGCCTGCTCCCGCTCCGCTTGCATGCTGCCGCCCCTCGCGCATTGACCCGCTCTCGCGCGTCTGCTGGCCCCACCTCGCGTGTGCACGTGCTGCCCACTACCGCCGTTCGCGCTTGCTTGGCTCGCTCGTGATTCCCGCTCTACCGCGCGCGCTCCCACCTTGCCTCGCTCGCTCCCACCCCGCTAGGCCGGCCCATCTCGCTTCTTGCCGCGCTGCCTCGCTCGCCAGCTCGCCCCTTCGATCGCTTGGTTTCGCTCGCCCAGGTTGTTGTGCCCTCGTATCTCTCTGCTCGTTGGTTGTGCTGCTGGGAATCTAGGTCCGGTAGTACCGGGCCTCAGCGGTACTATCGGCCCACCCATGCCAAAATCGCCCAAGGGGCAGAAAACCCCTCTCCCCTATTTAAGCCTTTTGCCCTTTTCTATTTGAACTACTTCCTCCTTTTGTCTAAGCTTTGCCCCCGTTTGCTCTACTTCTTGAAGCTTGAATAATCTCTTCCCCTCCAATGATTCTTGCCCATATTTTAGTGGAAGAGAGAGGAGATATAGATCTACATTTTGACCAATCCATTTCATCTCTTTGTGAGTGAATCCTTTGGGATCTAGATCTTGGGGGATTTGGTGTTCCTCTTTGATTCCTCCTCTCTTATTCCCCCAATAGCTTTAGTAGCTTTGTTGGAACTTGAGAGTGAGGGATTGGAGCATCTTTGTGGTGTTCTTGCCTTTTGCATTAGGTGCATCGGTTTGAGTTCTCCTCGGAGGATTTGGTTCATGATATTCATTGAAGCTTGTCCTTCTTGGGTTCTTGGAACCCTAGACGGTTTTGTGGACTTGGTGGAATTTGTTGGGAGCCTCCAATTAAGTTGTGGAGAAGTATCCCAACCTTGTCAGAGGTTCTAGATTGCCACCGACAAGTGCACCGATAGTGGAAGTGTGGATCGATCCCATTGGGGTGAGATTAATAGGAGAAAAAGGGAGGCCTCTTGTGGGGTTGGTGGTTTGATACCACCCCCTCTCCAAACGAGACATACTCCATGTTGGGAGGAACTCGGTAAAATATCATCGTCTCCACGTGCCTCGATTATCTCTATATTAGAGCTCTTACTTATGCACCTTACTTTGTGATAGCCTTCGTTCTTGAAGTATATATCTTGCTATCACATAGTTGCTTGTCTTTCTTAGCATAAGTTGTTGGTGCAAATAGGTGAACCCTAGTTATTCTAGGTTTAATTCCTCCTTTGTTGAGCCACTCTTGGGAAAGTTTTAAACCACCTATTCACCCCCTAGGCGGGATCTGTATCCTTTCAATAGGCCACAAAGAAACCTTCACACCTCCCACCGCTCTCGCTCCGGCCCCCTTCAGAGTCCTAGAGAGATCGGGCCGACCCGGAGCCCTCTCTAGTGGCGTGAGATAGCAGAGGAGAAGCATCATAGTTCGCAGCAGCTGTAGGATCTTTGGTTGTTTGCTGGTAGGGGGATTTTTGCCTAGTAATTGGAGCAGAGCTCCGGATCTTAGCGCCAAGATCCATGGAGTTCTAGGATTCTTCCTCCTCGCAGTAGGGTGTGACGAGGAAGGAACTGTATCCCCAAATAAATTTGTTGTCATTGGCTATCTTTAGGTGAGGAGGTGTACATCGGCGGAGCTTCTCCTGGACATCCATGGTGGCGAGGAGGAGAAGCGACGCCGTGTGTGCGGTCGCATGTGGAACTACTCCTGGCCGGTCGTGGAGGTGAGGGGAGTGGGGAAGCGGCGTTTTTGCCTCCAAATCATGAAGGTGGTTCCCTCCTGTGGTGGTGGCTATTAGGGTGGTGTTTCATAGCCAGCAGGAGCGTCTTATTCCTCTTCCTCTAGGCCATCAGGGTGGTGGCACAATGTAAGAGGCCAATCTATTTATTCTACTTCTCCTTCGAGCCCTGTGGGAAGGTGGAGGATGCACTCGTCTACGCTCTCCTGAAGCTATGAGTGGTGGAGTTCCCAAGAGAAAGCTATGTTTCCCATTCTTTCGGCTGGTGAGGCCACGCCATGCTCGGGATAGCCCGAGCTCTTTTTTCCTCTAGGCCAATAACTAGATGTGGAGGATCTTCTACCTCTGTGTGTGAGTTGATGCCACCAGCACCACAAGTTATTTTGTCCCTGGTGGTGGCGGTGCTGACGCCCGTGCCCAGAGGTTTCCCGACAGTGAAGATAAGGGACCCAATTGCGTTTCTGTTGTAATTATAAGGTTATGTTTGCAAAGAGGAAGGGGTGCTATGTAATTTCCGCTTCTTTCGTTGTCCGTCATGTAAATTAGTACTCATTGCATAAGTAATGTAGCTTCCAGGCTCTTCAGGGTCGGTCCCTGTGCAAAAAAAATTAGAACACATCAGGGGGTATTTTTTTCACATGAAATCAATTACAAGTTTGATACAGCACATAGAAAAAAAGAAATAGCAATGACAACTTGCATAACATATGGAGCTAGCCTTTGATTATACAGCAAGAGATCTAGCAGCAGTGCCAGAGTAGGCTAGACCGGTAGTGCGAGAAAGACCACTCTCGTTGAACTATGACGCGAGCGGGACAAAAAAGTTAGTCTGGCCAGAGGATGGAAGGAATCCACTCATCTACACATGATAGGCCGAGCTAGCTGGGACCATGTGGATGCGCCCTTCCTGGCCTAGGATAATACGCGGGGAGTGCAACACACAACACATGTGGTGTTTGTGGCATCGACCAGCTCATCACCACACACGCAACATGGGAGGCGCTGAAGGGTTAGGAGCGGAGGGAGAAAAGACACACCCAGGAAGCTCCTTCTTCATGCGGAGAGGTGGCTTGTGATTACAGGTGGTGGAGTTTTAGAGAATCGATGCGAGGGGATGGAGCAGAGAGGGCGAGACAGAGGTGTCATGTGGTGTTGCATGGTTGTGGCCCCGCACGGGCTTGACCTGGGCCTAGCCTGGGCCTAGATCTCGATTCTGACCTGGTCTTCATGGGTTTGGGCTGAAGGGGTTCTGTATCAGAAAACAAAAATTTCCTAGCAACGAGAACACTATAGCCAAGATCTATCTATGCAGATGTAAAGTAACGAGAGGGATTCGGTGTTCATACCCTTGAAGACCGAAAGCGCTTAACGTTTCAAGAGAAACATGGATGATAAAGTCGTATGAAGTAGCCGACCTCAAGGTTGTATAGATGTCCAAGCTCCAAGCACCACAATCGGCAATACTCCAAGGATTTACACGCCTCCGGTGTAGATATCTCCCGGGCTCAGGTCCAGCTAAGCAGTGGAATAAGATTGATCCGAACCAGAGATCCAACAGCACAACGGTGTGTGTATGGTGGAGAAACCCCTACCCCCGTATGCAGTTCCAATCTTGCAAACCACACATGAGAGAGGGAGAGAGAGGGATACAGAAATAGGCAAAAGCCAATGAGTTGGATTTGAGGGAGAGGGATACCCATGTTTCTATTGGTGGAAGGGAGGCGCCACAAGGCGCAAGGGGGAGAGGTGGGACTAAATCCCACCGTCGGCCAGCCCCTTACATGGGGCCCATGTGGGTGGCATGGCCCATGGACTCTGGCCACCCTTTGGCCTTCCCTAGGGCGCGCGGTCCCATCTTGGGTCTCTCCGGACTCGAGAGGCCCATTTAGGTGGGCTGACCCATTAAATTCAATAATTAAAAATATATTTTTAATATTCATTCATTTAATTAATACTCCCTTTGTTTCAAAATATAAGATGTTTTAGCTTTGTGAAAGTAGTGTATCTATACCCCTTTTAGTGTGTAGATTCGGAGTGAACCTACACACTAAAAGGGCTCTAGATACACTCCTTTCACAAATCTAAAACATCTTGTATTTTGAAATGGAGGGAGTATTAAATACATATTATTTAATTCCTATCACTCTGAAACACCTTTTGGAACCCTCCGATCATCATCGGATATCCCCAAAACACTTTTGTTATCATCTCGGAATAGTTCTGGAGTTTTCTCTCTTTTCTCCAGCGATCTCGAATCAATCCCTAAGCATCATCTACCATTAATCATGACACCCTATGATTCAGGAATACATAGAAATGATCGAGACACTCTCCAATCAATGACCAATAGCGGATGCCGCCTAGAGGGGGTGAATAGGCGGTTAAAACCTTTTACGAGATGAGCTTAAAAATGGAGGAATAAAACTATCATTTTCTTTTGTTAAAAACAAAGACTATATATGCCAAGGTTCACCTATGTGCACCAACAACTTATGCTAAGCAAGACAAGCAACAATGTGATAGCAAGATATAGATTACTTCAAGCACGAAGGCTATCACAATATGATGTGCATAAGTAAAGCGCTCGGGTATAGATATAACCGAGGCACGCAGGGACGATGATATTTTACCAAGTTCCTTCCATAATGTAAGTATGTATCGTTGGAGGGGTGGGCGGTACTAAGACCACCAAGAGCACCACAAAGATGCTCCAATCCCTCACTCTCAAGTTCCAACAAAGCTACTAAAGCTATTGGTGGAACAAGAGAGGAAGAACACAAAGGGGAACACAAAATCTCCCAAGATCTATATCCCAAAGAATCACTCACAAAGAGGTGATTTGGTTTGGTCAAAATATAGATCTAGATCTCCTCTATCTTCCACTCAAATATGGGAAAGAATCATTGGAGGGAAAGGATGCAATCAGGCTCAAAGATGTGTGAACGAATAGGGTAAGGCTTGAGAAAAATTGAGTAAGAACCAACTCCAAAGGAGGGAGAGAAGAGCTATTTAAATGGCCAAAAGAATTCTGCCTTTTGGGGCCTAAAAACCGACCTAGGCCAATAGTACCGGCCCACTGGCGGTATACCACCCAGGCGAGCGATGCACCCAGCGAGCGAGGGTCAACGCTGGCGCGGCAGAAAGGGAAAACCGAGGAAGCGGGCGACACACGCGGGAAATGGCGGCCGCTGCGCGCGCGAGCCCATGCGTAAGCGAGCGAGAGGTCGACGGGCGCAGTGTGCGCACACGGGAGCACGCAGGCTGCGAGCGGCGCGGCAGGGGACTTGGTGGCCCGGCCCAGCGAGCAGGAGCACATGGCGAGCGATGCTGGCAAGCGGCAGCGCGCGCGAGGCAGGCGACGCGCAAGAGGCAGGGAGGAACTGGGCCGGCCGGTAGTGCCGAGTGCAACTACCAGATGAGGCAGTAGGTAGTGCATGCGCATTGGGCCGGGAGGTATCGCGAGCGGTTGTACCGCCGGCCCACCAAAAAACTATTTTTTCTTTTTCTTTTTCAAATCAAAACGACAAACATTGAAACAACGATAACTTAAGTTTGGTAACTCCAATTGAACCGAATCCAATTGCGTTGGAAAGAGGACGACAAGAGCTACCCAAAATATTGGATTTCACCAAGTGAGAATAGTTCATGTACTTTAGAGTGAGATACCTCCCTTGGTGAGAATCCAGAAAACCTCAAAGATCAAATCCGCAATAAGATATAAAGGGGAAATCCAATTTTTATGAACAAGAGCTTGTTATGAAGATTACCACAAGCTCATCCTCACATGGATAAGACCAAATAACAACCAAATATGATGGTGCAAGTATTTAAATGTTGAGCTCTCTCCGAACGATATGATCGAGTTATTCACTTGAGATCCCCTCTTGATAGTATGACTATCTATCCTAAACTCGGTCTCCCAACTAACAACATGAGACCGGCAAAAAGGAAAACCTATCAAGAATACCTTTGCCTTGAGCAATCCACTTGAGCTCGCTGTAGACGATCTTGCCCTTCTCAAGATGGAACGCCTTTCTTGATTCCTCTTCATCGATCCATGACCACCGAGGATGGCAAGCATCAAACATGAGATATTCTAGAGATGGTGCATAATGAGCTTGCACAACACATCTTCTTCATTTCATCGACCTTGAAGCCAGCACATGCTACAAGCGATGCTAATGGACAATTTCTACAAGTGCAACTTAATACACGCATTAGTCCATAAAAATTGTCATTAATTACCAAAACCACACATGGGGGGCCCACATGCTCTTTCAATGATGCTCCCCATGCATTCCATGAATAACTTGATCGCTTGAACCTTGAATGTCGAGTCTCATTCTCTTTGTGACACGATACCTAGTTTGTCCAAGACTTGATTTCCGGTATCTACATACCTAGTTAGATCTTGTTACCAAAAAACACATTTACTCGTTTCTGTGATATTACATCTCCAAACTTGTAGATGCAATTTCACCAAGTAGGCCTAGGGTATCTATTCGTAACACGGATGTGCAAATTACGATCTCGATGCATATGCCTCATCATACCCCTATGGAATACCCCACTTACACCTTTATGATCACCATATTATGGTGTGACAGTTGGTGTAAATCTGAGCAGCCTCGGGTGGTAGTGATTAAACATTATCCCACGTTCAAAGGAGTGAGTTACTAGGCTTTGCTTCATATCGCAATGTTGAACTTTGTGATTGGATCACATTGCAATACTATGGTTGGGTGCATGTTCATCACATCATTCATCTAATTAAGTGACCCCATTGTCAATTGGCATAAATGCTCCATGATCGAGAAACCTCGATCATGGATTGCCCAACGAGCTAGTCTACTAGAGGATACTAGGGACTTGGTTTGTTTATATACCATACAGGCATTAGTGTTTCTGCCTAATACAGTTATAGCATGGTATGAAACTATTATGAACTAATGAGATATGTCAATAAAAACCTCTTTATTATTTGCCTTTAGGGAATATCTCCTTCATGGTATGCATTTATTGGCGCGTCAAATAGCACCTCGTGAGGGTAGCTCGAAACTTCTCGTCTAAGCTTGTTCTGACTGGGTGTTCTGCCATTTTCACCTCCTCCCACCGCCCTTCCTTACCCAATCTGACATTGCGGCGTGGCTCTAACAAATATGATGGCGGTAGTAAGCTATTTGGAGCTTATGAATGTCGAACCAAGATGCCTGCCTGAGTTTTTGCAAGGTTGTTCCAGCTAAAGTCGGGTCATTTCTATCATGTGTGGGATGGCGCACTAACATGACGTTGTCCTGGATAGTTTCCACGCTTCTGGTAGGATGGCTTTGACATGTCGGCAATCAGTCCTATAGTGAGAGCCGCAATCATTGAGCGGCATGTAGGATGTCCATGATGAGGTAAGTGTGTGGCTTTGCCGGATTCCCAGTTGTTGCTTCAGACAGAAAGACACGAAGTCGTAGGTCTTTCGAAAGTTATGTCTGATGCGTGATGGCTAGCTTGGTCGGCCATGCCTTGGTGGTTGGCGTCCGACAGGATGACGACGGTGACAATTGCCCTAATGATGTAGCTGACACATGTAGCATCACGCGACACAGGCCTTGGATCCCATCCAGCGGCATCCTCATGGTTTAGGTGGCATATCGTTGCCTCTATCCTCGAGTGGAATTTATGTGCTCTGGCGATGATGACTTCCAGTACACAGATTGTTTATGACTAGTTTTGAAGTAAGAGTATCAAACCACATAGAGCTATTGGTAGAGGTCTTTAGGACCCTCATTATTATTCACTAGAGTACTATAAGTTATCTCTAATTCCAAGTAAAGGTGTATACATGGTGTTGGTGTTTAAGAGCAATAGTAACAAGAACAAAGTAAATAACTAAAATGAACAAGAAATGTGAGTGTGGTTGTGGGAGTTGCGGTATGACTACGGAGTTCTAGCGGGATTAATCATGATTAGGATATGTCTATGTCTTTTCTTTATGCATATGTATGGGAGGAGCTCCAAGTTATATGATCAAAGACAAGTCATATTATATTTCATTCCTCATAACCACATCGGTAATCTTAGGCAAGCCACCCTTGATTCCCTGGTATTAAGGGTTATCCTCATAGTTATGGACTAGGTTTTGTGAGTCCCATCTGAAAGTGCAATGGAGGTCGCCTAGAGGGGGGTGAATAGGCTTTTAAAAATTATTACGGTTTAGGCTCTAATAAATGCGGAATAAAACTAATGTTTAATTTATAGAGCACAAAACCTAAAACCACTAAGTTAACCTAAGTGCACCAACAACCTATGCTAAGCAAGACAAGCAACAAGGAAATATCAAGATATAATACTTCAAGCATGAAGGCTATCACAATGTAAAATACATAATTAAAGGGCTCGGTTGAGAGATAACCGATGGACGTGGAGATGATGATTTTTATCCCGAAGTTCAATTCCAAATAAGTTACGTATCTGTTGGAGAGGTGCGATGGTGCAATGCTCTTCGAACGCCACAAATGGCTCACCTTGAGGTGTGGTGGCTCGATGCTCACCCAACGCCACACAAGGCCTCACCACAAGATGTGAAGGCACGCAACTCACCGACGCCACAAAAGGCTCACCCTATTCTCCCGTGCGCTCGCCACAAAGGCCTACTCACGATCCACTAAGGGACACTTGAGGGCGGTCACCAAACCCGTACAAGGATGGGGCTATCTTCATAACTCAATTGGAGGCTCCCAACAACAAAGCCACAAAAGGCCACAAGGCCATAAAAGGCCACAAACTTGCGGCCGCTCCACAATGGAGGCCTCAAGAAATCAACACACCAACCACACAATCGTCTAGGGTTCCAAAAACCCAAGAGTAACAAGTCCACATTGCACTCGCCAAATCTCCGTAGAGAACTCAAACCTATGCAACAAATGCAAGGGCAAGTCCTTCACTCCCAAATTCCAACAAAGCTACAAAAGCTATTGGGGGAATAAGGGAGGAAGAACACAAGAGGAGAACACAAAACTCTCCAAGATCTATATCCCAAGGATTTCTTCACAAAGAAAGGATTTGGTTTGGTGGGATTGTAGATCTAGATCTCCTCTCTCAAATCCCTCAAAGAGATGCAAGAATTATTGGAGGGAGAAGGGAAGAGGGCAAGCTTTTGAAGGTCAACAATGGAGGAGAGAGAGTGTAAGATCTAGCAAAAATGACCTCAAAAGTTGGGGAAACAATAGGAAAGAGCAAGAGAAACTGCCCGTTTGGACCAGATTCGCGCACCACCAGAATTTCCGGTGCTCCACCGGAACTTACGGTAAATAGAGACACAAGATACAGAAGAAAACAGTACTTCACCGGAACTTGGGTTGGAATTTGGGCCAGAATTTTCGCTCAAGCAAAAACGCTGGACAACATTGCACGAAAACTTTAATAACTTTTGATTCAGGACTCCGGTTTTGATGATCTTGGGCTCGTTTTGAAGACAAAGACAAGCTATACAAGATTATGCAAAGAAATATCATATTCCATCATGGAAGGATAAAACCAAATTTAGAAAGGTATGACCTCTCTAGAAGCGATGAACCAGTAAAACTTTCAAAACCCAAAACACAAGAAGTTGAGTTTGGAAACTTCGATTGGGTTGAAACCAATTTTATTGGAAAGATAAAACCAAGATAATCCAACAAAAGGTGAAATATTGGATACCACCAAGAGATACAATATCAAGTATATATATGTGAGATATCTCCTAAGGTGTGGAGCCGAAAAACCCGCATGATCAAGAACGCAATAAGATATGCAAGGGAAATCCTTATTTGATGAACTAGATCTTGTTATGATGATAAACACAAGCTCTAGATCCTATAATGGACAAGAACCAATTAACAACCAAGAAATATGATTCTTTGTATGCAAAGGTTTGAGCTCTCCCCGAACGATGTGATCGAGACACCCACTTGAGAGCCCCTCTTGATAGTACGTCTATCTATCCTAAACCCGGTCTCCCAACTAACAACACGAGACCGGCAAAAGAAAAACCCTATCAAGATCATACCTTTTCCTTGAGCATTCCACTTGAGCTTGATGTCGACTGTTTTGACCTTATCAAGATGGAACACCTTTCTTGATTTCTCTTGCTTGCTCTTGCTTGATGAAGACTTCCAAATTGCTCCACCATACTCCAAGGGGAAACCTCTTCTTTGAACTTGTCTTCATCACTCCATGATCACCGAGCATGGTAAGCTCCAAGAATGAGATCTTCTAGAGAAGGCGCATCTTGATCTTGCACTTCTTCATCCCTTGTTGAGTGTTGATCCATCGAGATTCACCTCTTTGCACTTATCTTGATCAACCTTCAAGCTACTTATTTATTCATGATTCCAATGGGCACATAGCCCTTGGACATTTCTTCTCATCCTTCTTCATTTCTTCATATTCGAGACCAACACATGGTCCAAGTGATGCCAATGGACGAACATACAAGTGAAACTCAATTTACACATTAGTCCATAGAGATTGTCATTAATTACCGAAACCACACATGGGGGCATACGTGCCCTTTACATCTCCCCCATTTTGGTAATTGATGACAATACCTTTGAGAGGGTTTAAATATGGAATTTAACGAGCAAAGCGGTTGCTCCAACGTCAAATACTACAAAAGTATGTGATGTTGGTACAACCACAATATATAGAGCAAACTCCCCCACAACATATGCATGTGTGATGAACTTGAATTTCATTGCATAGGTTGCCAACCATTACCTGTGACACCCCGGATTTACGGTTTGAGAATCCCCGTTATGCATACAATTCACATTCCTATGATCAGTGAGCCGTGAGCATAACCGACTAGTATCATTACAACATCCATAAAGTAACAATTACAAAACTTACATAAATGCCATTATGGCGATTACAACATCAATAGCGAAAGTCTTCAAGCGTAGATCTCATGTCATGCCTTAACATACAGGCGACTGACTGGGAAGACGACCTAGCTCACATAGACGTCACCATCTCCATCATTCCTCGATCTTATGGAAATCTGGCCAAGTAAATAGCCAGGGACAATGCCGGTGAGTACTTTGAATGTACTCGCAAACCACCTTAAGACAATAAAAACAAAAGGATATGCAATATGGTTGTGGTAATAGGAGGGCTCCATGAGAAGTTCTTTTCTAAAATAGTTTATGTTGTAGATATAGCATCTACATGGTTTTATTGAAATCTTTTGGAAAACCTTTTGGAAACATTTTTGAAAAGCTTTGGAAATTACCAGGAGTGGGTCACTCTATTTCATCTCCACGGTCTTCATCTGACCGGCTTATCCTCTTCCTTCCCTGGTGTCCCTCGGACCACCAGGTTTTAGAAAACACTTACTTTTATTAAATCCTTTTTGAAAGCAAAACCAACACCGCTCTATAGCAACCTTCCCAACCGTCCATGACCGAGGACTCGTCTATTCGAATAGATTTACACTCTACAGAGGTTGTACACTTTACCCACACCAAACGGTTACCCTACTCTGATCTACACCGATCGTGGGTCGAGTAACCGATCAAGACTCTCAGAATGCCACTCTAGTATAGGCCCTACCCTCTGAGTTGTTCCTCTCAACACTGGGACGTCGGGATCCATAGACCAACCGGAGTGCTCCCAACTCCTCCAGAGCCAGCACTTTCAATGAGAGGCTCATAGTATCTCCCGACCACTCACATGGGTGGTACTGCCTCCTCCAGGTGACCTAGAAGTTGACCCTTTTTGTAAAGGAAGCCCGGGGTTCAAGGGAGATGATCCCTTATAAGTAGTTACGAGAATTCCCACACCAGAGTAGCAAACATTAAGTCCAGCCATGTTCCCATTCCAGAGTAATGTGGTTGCACGGATAAATTGTTCTGGCAAAACTGCAAAGAACCAGGTGCCTTTCGTAAACCCTTTTGCTCTGTCCTTTATCCTACCTTTTTGTAAAAAAACCTTTCTCATTTTTGAAACCTCTCTTGGTAGGTCGAACCTCACCAATGTTTTCTCATAAAACATTTTAGAAACATCTTTGCGGGGTCTTCCCATCCTATACTTTTGCTTAGGCTAAAAAGGGGTCTCCAAGAGGTTATGGTGGTAAACACCATCTACCATACTAGGGGAAAATAGGTGCCATCAAGGGTGTTGTACTTATTAGTACGAATGGGTAAAGGTTTGAAGGGGCCAAACCAATACCAGATATAAAACATTGTATAGTAAAACAATGTAGTTTCATAAATAGTAGATAAAACATGCAAAATTAAAATATTAGGTCAAAGGCTTATGAGCAAGAAGGTGGCTTCCCTGTGACCAGCGAGATGTCCCTGGACTTCTTTAGAAAACTCGAATATCAATAATAATAATAACAATTCGCTGCTTCCTTCTTCTCAACGTCATGCAATCGCAACTATCGCCGTTATCGAACATACATGCAACACAAGCAAAGCCACAATCAACACAAGTAATACAAGCATTCAAACAAACAAGAAAGGTATACATGTTATAATTCAGTAGGGTTTAGAAAGAAGGAATTTTAGAAAGATGGGAATTGGCTTGGAAGCTTTTGGAGGAATTCCAATATGATTTTTAGTTTAGAAACTAAGTAGAGGAGGGTTTTTAGACCAAGGTCACATTCAGTATGATATCATTTTGTAAAAATGATATCAGAATATAGGTATTGATAAAATGAAACCAACAAAAGTGGTTTCACTATTTTATCAATTACCATCGATTTATAATGGATTTTCTAGTGAATAAAACTCTAGTTTTAGGAAATAATGCATCAGAGTAGTTATGGAGTTAAAACAATTATTTCCTTGGGTGATTAAGTAGTGTTTGATGGACTGATTCAGTGGGAGTTGTAATCATCCCAAAATATTTACCAGAATGCCCTTGGGAAATTCCCAAAGGCAATACTAGAGGTTTTTTGTCTTTTTAACCATATTAAATCTATAGGAGATTCTGGTATTATTCTCAGGGCATAGGTTGTCTATTTAGAATACCTTTCTATAGAAATTGGAATCAACCTTTTTGGATTTGCAGAACTACTGTAGTGATTTTACTAGTGGATAAACAATGTACAGAAAGTTTTAATTCCTAATAAATCAACCAGTGCTCAATAAATTATGGTCTCATAGGGTTTGAAGGATATAGGTATGAATATATACTAAGAGATGTAATTAGGTCAATACCTACTTTGGTTTGACCCAGAGAAATTCCCAAATGCATAAAAGGGCTATTTTTGTTATTTTTACTAGGGCATACTAGGAAGAAAAAGTTGGTGTGGCCAATGGGACATGCAGGGTATCACCCATGCCTTTCAGTACAAAAAGGTTTCATCCTTTTTGGGGTTGTGAAATTCCCTGGAGGATTTATTTGGTGTAATGGATACATCTAGGAAATGGATTTAATATATTTATTCTAAGCGCAAATTTGACAAACCAAAGTTACTACATGTTAGGTAGGACATGAGTACGCCTAAGAAAAGTTAGATCTAGACATATCAAGACATTTTTCATTTTTAAATTTATTTAAACCAAACTATCAATTTTAGATCTAGAAAACTATTATAGGATAAAAAGGAAACGGGCCAGATCTACAAGGCCAACAGGCCAGCATCACTGGTCCAGCCCATCAGTGCTCGCAGCACGCGCGGGAGAGAGCTGGCTGCCGCGTGGTAGGGCCCGCCGGTCATCCACATGGGTGGCCGAACCGGTATCGGTGGCTGCTGGCTGTCAGATCTATTCAAGATTGACGGTCGCGCCCCTTCTTCAACCTCACGACAGAGGAGGTGGGCAGAAACCCTAGCAGAGGGCCAAGCGGGGATAGGGAGGCTCACCGGAACGTCAGTGGAGACTATGGGGTGGCGGGGATGATGGGGAAGGAGACGCTAACTACGGAGAGGGGCGACATGGAGGGGTTCGTCGTCGGAACCTAGCTCGCGCGATGAGGCCCGCTGGTGCCCGCTCAGGAGCTCATATGGGAGGCGTCCTGGTGCGGCCATGGGCTACATGAAACACACAGGGAGGGTAAGTGGATGTAGGGGAACATCTTAGGGTGACGTGCATGGAGAGAGGGGCTCGGGAGAGGGAGTTACTCCCTGTTTTTGAGCTACGGCCGAATCTCTTTCTTCTTTTCTCGGGTAGGATAGGGCAGGGGATGGGCTATGGATGTCAAGGGTGGTAGATCAGGGGTGGAGAGTCATGGTGAGGCCACATGCAGGGGTAGGGGAGCAGGGGAGAGAGCACTCCGAGCTCAAGCTCAATAATGGCTAGAAATGGTGGTTCTTCCTCTAGAGCCAAGTGGAGAGGGAAGGAGGGGGTGGGGAACTTGGGGGAGGTGAGTGGGAGTGAGAGGGGTAAAATGAGCAAAAGGGGAGGTGCTAGGGTTGGTGGTTTCTTTATATACCAAGGGGATGAGGTCCATGGTGGGACAAGTCCATGGGAAGCAATGAGAGGGTTAAACCAGGGAGGGGCTGGTTCCTGTGGGTGTGTGGGTGGTTTTTGGTCGTGGTATGAGTAGAGGGGAGAGAGGTCAGTAGCTGAGGTGTTTTAATGAGAAAGCCTTTAAGAGGATATAGTGTCTCCCTCTTATCCAAGCACTAAGGACAAAGAGAGGGGTGATCTACAGTGAACAGCTACAGTGTATCTCGACCAGGGGAGTGTGATGCTGTGCTGTGCAAGTTTTCAAGTGGTGGGGTGGAGGTTTTGTGGGTTTTCATAAGTGGGTTTGCTTAGTTTGCAAATTTGAGAAAGGCAATGGTTATGAAGGAAGTTTATAATCTTGCATTGGGCAAAGTGGGGAGGTGGTACTAGTGTGAAGATAAGGGCAATACATCATCCTAGGAGTTGTTTGGGATTTTTCTAAAGATTATAAGTCCATTTAAAATCATTTATTCGAAAAGTGAATAAATGATTTATAGAAGCTAATGTGATATTCTACATTGGGAAGGGTGAGTTTTTGGTGTGAAATGGTTCTAAATACCATATCACACATTTAGTAATTTTCTTGGAATTTATTTAGGAGTAAAAGTATTTTCAAGGAATTATTTCTTGTTTCAGCCATTTAAGAAAAAGGGAAAAAAGAAATAATAAAGGATCTCAAAAATATTCATTTTTGAGTTGGGAAGATGGGATATTATAGATAGGCACCAAGGGTGCCTTGAGTTTGCAAAGTGGTTTGGAGAAAAACAAACTTGTCCTTATAAAGAAGGTTTTTAGGGTTTTGTAAGAAATGGAGTTTAAATAGTTTTAGGTTCCAAATAATTATGGAAATTATTTGGAAAATGTTTATATCTAAGGTGTATGATGTAAAATTTAAATATATATCATACTCAACAATGGGGTTTGAGAATCTATCCTTAAAATGGAAGGAAAATAGATTTAGAGGATCTAGGGTTTTGTTGTTTTTATACCACCTAAACTTGGTTGGGGTAGTGAGCTCATAGCTCACCTTGATACAAGGTATAGATGGATGGTTAGACCAATTTATATAGATTATTATGGAAGCAAGGGTTGGTCTTAGTTGTAACTGAGGTGATCTAGGAGTGATGGCAAACTTGGTTGAAAACAAGACTGCCATAACCGATGTGTCATGATGCCTCATAAACCATGGGGGTTTAAGAAGCACAAGACTCCAATGGGGATAAGTGAAGTATGGATTGATAGAACATGGTTAGTATATCATAACCATGCAAGTAGTTGGTCAAGGGTAGGTAGCACATGGATGTGAGCTTCTGTCAAAGTAGGCAAGATGATAAGATTTGCAGAAAAGATTATTATCTTGACTACAAAACCATCATAGATGAGTGGGTACAAGGTTGGTTTAGCCAAGGGAAAGAGTGGTATTTGGTAGTAATAATGATGTACTACAAGATGATTCAAGTACATTTTCAGTAATGCACATAGGTTAGAACAGGTGGAGTATCAAAGATTGAATCCAGATACGAATTTCAGACTTAGCCAAATTTGGCAGATTAGTGTATTTGTACAAGTATGAAGGAGGGAAACATTTGGAGGGAATGCCACGGTTTATTATTATCATAAAAAGGATGATATTGAAGTATATATTATGTAAAGGGGATCCATGCTTGTATTTCTTCTTTGATGAGTTGGATGCTAATACAAAGGATTAGCTCAGGGTTAGTCTGGTTAAGTTGATTAGGAGGTCACTTGGGTGACTGATGATGGATCCAGTTTGGGATGATTGGTTTGAGATTGATGATCACAAACATAGATTTGGTCCTAAGGTATGAGCTACTAGATTAGCTCTCTCTCTAGTTCCTAAGCAAACAAGGCAATCTGCAGATCAAGGCAATTCATCTTCTCATACCTAGCTAACTACCTCTAAGGTTACCATTAAGCCTAGCTTGAGGTAAGGAGTAGATTGTCTAATGCACAAAAAATTGCAGAAATACAAGCAAACAAGTAGCCAGTCATTGCCACACTTATTAAAAAGTTTTTGCTCACCCTGAGTTTTGCCTTTTTGACAACAAATCAGGTTTGCTAAAATTGGGATGTTACATTACCATTGGTTGAGTTTCTTATATATATTCAACATGCAAAGCAACCACAAAGATGCATGAGCATGAGAGGAAAAATCTTAATAACACACTCAAAGCAAATGTCAACTTCCGTTAAACCCTCCAAAACTTCTCCCCCATTGGCATCGATTGCCAAAATGGCTGAAAAGTTCTAGACGACCAATATAGTGAGAATTCCTCCAAAGGTGTGCATATGCACATGGCAAATTATGAGAACTTGGGAGGAAGTAAAACTATATTTAGGACCCAAAGATTGAAAAAATAAAAAAATAAATAAGCTTCAACAAATGAAGCAAGCAATCAAAAGATCCAAAAGAACCAATTAAAAAACCAACAAATGATACCAAATGGAAACAACAAAAAACATGAGTGTTTAAATGAAAATAGAGAAGCTCCCCAAACTTTGTGCAAAGTTTAGAATACTTGTATTTGAATACAATATGCACGAATATGGAATCCTCTCTCCCCCATAAGCATTTGAACCACAAAATATGAGAAAGAAAGAAAATGTGCACTCTTAAATGAATAAGAGAAGCTCC
Source organism: Avena sativa (assembly GCA_916181665.1). Lineage (NCBI taxonomy): Eukaryota > Viridiplantae > Streptophyta > Magnoliopsida > Poales > Poaceae > Avena > Avena sativa. Next base: position 231,313,430 of record OV702296.1, read on the forward strand.
CCAAAGATTATGCACCAATTATAGTAATTGCATTTGGAAACAACATGCACAACCATGGAATCCTCAATCCTCCAAACTCATTTAACAATGCACTCAAAGGATAATAAATTTTAAGCTACCAAAGAGTCAAAAAGAAATAAGAGGTGGTTTCCAAGAAATGCAAGAACAACCAAAGAATGATATTCTATTGTGTGTATAAATTTCTAGGTGGAAAATATCACAAAGACAAATGCCCACAAAGAAATATGCACAGACAAAAAAGATACTCAAGAAAGAACATGAAGAAAAAAAAGGAAGTCATAGAATATACAAATAAGATGTTTGCTTGAAAGCATGGCCAAAGGATCAAATATATCTCATTCTATATCAATGAGCTTAAAAAAACAACACACTACACATAATGCAACTATTACCAAGGGAAAAAGGGAATAGTTGGAATATGTGGAGTAAAGCAACAAGTGTCACAAATAGAAATTAACTTTGCAAAAATACTCACTATTGCACATGAGAGATATTGAGGAAACGATATGCAACAAAAATTCTAGATTGACATATTTGGGATTGGTGAATCATGAGCCTAATTTTTTATAGTAACATTATATGCACTCATCTCAACATACACACATTTGCAATAGATAGAACTCTTCAAATCCAAAGCAAGAACCCCAACATTTGTAAGTACACAAATTCATGCCAACAAGCAACCTACAAAAGGTTGGGAACAAGATATGTAGCATGAGAGAGATACTTGTTACTGAGATATAATATGTAGGATGAACTGAATATGAATTCGTTGACCATCCTAGCTTGCATCCAATTTACATGTAGACACCACTTCTTCCTTGTTCAAGATACAGGAACCCAATATATATCTCCAATGTACCTAACACATAATTATGTACACTGTGGTCCCTAAACAAATTGGGTCCAAAGTACTTAGTGCAACTACAATACATAGGAGATCCTCCACACAAATATGTGAACATTGAGATGAAATTGAATTTCATGCACATCTTAGCCCATTAGCATTTGGTGGAGTTTCCCCCATATATTGGATCAATAAAAGCAAACATGCCATAATATAAACATGTAGTAAATATGCATGCATAAGACTTTCAAGAACCAAAAGTAGATACATTTTGAACAAAAACACCAAGTAAACCAATAAGACACACACACAAAAGTGTGACTCGACAAAAGGTTTCCAATTTGTATCAAAGAGCCAAATCAACACATGAAAGGACACAAGTTCAACAAATGAACAAGAAAGAGCCAAAGATATAAAAGATAGACAAAAACACCAATGCTCACGGATTTATCTCATCCTAAAAGATCAAAACAAGTGACAAAGAATGAGATAAAACCAACTCCCAAAGAGAAATATTTAAACACATAACTCAAACTCTCTACACTTTTCATGATAGCACAAAGTACCAAAATAAAAGATCAAAATTCCAAGCACAAACAGGAGTGTTCTAAATAATATAGGAGAGCTCCCCCATGATGGTGCATTATGAATAATTTTGTTTTTCAATGCAAAATGCACACAAATGAGATAATCACTACTACCTACATTAAATAAAACACAAGAGGATACCAATAAAATAAGAAGATACAGAAGAGATAATGAAATCTTGGGAGCAAAAGGAAAAAACATTTTCTTGGCCAAAGATAAGGCAAAAATTAAAGGCCAAAGCAAATATGATCAATGAATTCTACTATATATCGAGTACTAATTGTCCAAGGACAAGAAGTAATAGGGAAAATTTTCCCTAAAATAAGAAGGTACACACATTTTAGGATTGTGGAATGCCCAAGCATGACACTCTCCCAAAATGGAATAGTCCATTAATCCATCATAAGAGCCAAATAAGATACCAACTACAATCAATAAAGGATCCAAACCAAAAAAACACAAACCCATGGTATGCCAACCAACATACACAAATAAAATTCACAGGTTAATATAAGTAAGTGGGAGGCACAACATGTAAAAACATATGCAAGGTACAAAACCAACACATACATGCACAAGGGAGCAAGTAACTATCAATGTAAATGGGTTAAGCAAAAGTTACCGCAAGGAGGAACATTGGATATATGATAGAAGCATGATAACTCAAATGACCTGACTTTGATAAAAAAGAATTGATGAAGATCCCTCAATTCTTCACAAGGTAGCCAAGTCTCCAATGCCCTCCATAAACACCTATTGATAAAGTTTTAGCTTGTTGGTCCCCAACCAAGTTGGGTCCTAAGAAGTTAGTCACAATAGGCTTGGCTACCCAAATGGTTCTTTTCTTGACACCACTTTGGGCACCAACAAATTTGGCAAACACATTTCCACCCTCATCCTTACGAAGTGAATAAGCATCATCAATCAAGATAGGATGGAATGAGGAGTTACCCATGGTGCATGAGGAATAAAGGTGCCCCTTCTCATGGCATATGTAGCAAGTTCTTCTCTTGCCATCTTTCTTCTTGGGAGGAGCCACGCCATGAAGAAGAGCTTGATGCTTCTTGGGACGAGGGCCATCTCGAGCTTGAAGAGGAGATTGAGGCCGCTTCCCTCGTTGATTCTCACTAAGAGGCTTATTATTCAATGGGAAAACTCTCACATGATGCCCTTCTTCCTTGCACTTGAAGCACACAATATTGGCCGGATATTTCACTTGACCTTGCCCCTTCTTCTTGTTGCCCTTGTGCTTCAATGAGTTAGTAGGCTTGTTCTTGATGTTGGAGTTGAATCCAAGCCCACTCTTGTCACTTGGGAGTCTTCTCACACTCAACATGTTCTTGAGTGTGGTATTCCATTCATGACACCTTTTCAAGTCATTCTTGTCACTTGAGCCTTAAGCTCTTTGATTTCCTCTACATGGTTAGTATCAACAATAATACTCAGATGAAGTAGATGCTTCATTGTTAGAGCAACAAGGCAAGGAATGCAATTCATCACATGATATAGCATGGTTGTGAGAGTATTAATTACAAGGACTAGCACATGGCAATATAACATTTGGAGTGGATATAGTGCTAATGTCCACATGAGGCCCACTAGATGTTACCTTTTACACAATGGACTCATGATCTAACTTTAGCCTATCATGGGAGACTAGAAGATCCTCATGTGATCTTGAGATCTTAACATGACTTTCTTCTAATTTCCCATAGTTGCTAGTTAGGAAAGCAAATTGAGCCTTTATCTAAACATTTTCCTTCAAGATAGATGCTTCACAAGAAAAAGAGTTAGTAGCACAAGCATCATCATTATTAGCAAGAGGTGAGGACAACATGTAAATCTCTTTAGAGTATGAAGCTTTAAATTTCTCATGTGACTCAGTGAGTTTGATGAGCTCACCCTTGAGGACCCTAGAGACATTGTTGAGGTGCTCAAAATCATTTTACTCTAGATAGCTATAGTGCAAAGGTCTCCTCAAGAGATTCCTTAGTGGTTTGTTCCACTTCAAGAGCTTCATTTATATTGGCAATTTCATTAGTATACTAGCGCTCAAGACTACCCATTTTTTCAATTGTGTCCTCATGCTCATCAATAATTTGCTTACTTTCAATAGCAAAGGCTAATATTTCAATGAAAGTAGAGCAAGAATTTTTATTTGGATGAAGAGCACGAATGACTAGCCCCTCTTCTATTTTAAAGAAGAAACATCATCATCTACTTCAACATGATCAACATTCACATCATCATGAGATATATTGGGATCCAAAGGTTACCTTTGAACCCTTAGCCATGAGGCATAAGTGAACATTTGGAGAAGGTGATACATGATGGGGGAACACATGAAGCTCCAATTGCAACCCTGCCTTGGCCCACGCATTCTTCAGTTTCCTCTACATGGTTAGCAACACAAGTATTAGAGAAAATAGAAGCATATGTATCATGGAAACAAGTCAAATCATGCATATCATCATGAGATATATTCAAGTCATTTCTACATGATATGTAAGTACAATCAACACAAGCATGTAAATCATTTATAGTGATACAAGTGTTCATGTCCAAAGATACAACATTACAATGAGATATTGTAACATCCCAGCATTAGAGCTTAGAAATAAGCTGAACACGGGTGTGTGCATTGCATTCATGCATAGAAAATCTGAATAATTTTCGCACTTTTAAATAAAAACTTGTCAAAGTGATTGAAGCTTCTCTTAACTTGATGGAATGGAAGTAGATCATCAAGTTGACTGCGATAAGTTTCAATATGACCTTTGCTAAAACCTTATTTTGGGTAACATGATTTGATCTAAGGGTAGATCAAATGTAATAGATGTTAAAACCCTAATACATTACTTAATGGTTATCTTTGATCCTTAAGTAATCATATCCTTGTATTCATTATAATCACTCAGGAACACCAAGTTATAAATATAACACAAATAATAAGAAAGTAACAACTATATCTTAATCTCATCTACTTATACCATGAGTATCATGGAAATACCTAACTTTAACTCTCTAGTGAGATGGAGTAGGAAAGAAACCAAAGTTAAGATCATTCACCATATATCTTTCTTTCCATATCAATCTTTATCATCTCTACTGAATCCTATCCTTATAATTGTTGTTCATCAATATGAGTAATCAATTATTGATTTACCAATCCTTAACTTATCAATTCTTGATCTATCAACTCTTGTCCCTATTATAGCATTCACTTAAGGCTTATAAAGAAAGAAGTCAGAAGAGGTAAATAGTGATGCTAGTTCTAGATGTTATCTATAGGATGGGAGTGATAGGAGGAAATCAAATCAATATGGTAACAAAGAGGATTAATAGGATGAAGTCTGAAGATAGTTACCAGGAGTAGTCCTATTGGATCAAGTAGGTATAGTCAATGAATTATATCTCTTAATCCAATAGAGCTAAACATAAGATAATTAGAATACAACTGTAGTGTTGTATTGAAGAAGCCTTATTTAGTCAATTAGAAACATGAACCATAAAGGATCAAGGGATCATAATGATCATGCCTTACTCATCAATATTGAATGCTTATACCAAGTATAAGTGACATTGGTGGATAAAACATGATTGAACCATAGTATAGATTTATTATCCTAGCTTAGTCATTACAAGTCACATTTGTAATGTTAGATACTGGAGTTAAGAAGAGACGAGATAGTATGAATTAGATGATGTTAAAATAACATTGGATTAAAGAAGTAGTATTTTCCTCTTGGGAAATACTAAACACTTAAGGAGAGTAGAATTTGATATATACATATATTGAAGTGATATTAGAGAAGGATGATTAAGGAAGAGTATCATTGGAATTACAAGTGGATTTAGAAGAATAAAAGATGGATAAGAATGTTCTGTAGAGCAAAGTTCATCATGTTAGCACATGATGATGGACATAGAGAAGTAATATATCTAGGAAAGGAATTCCTTAATCAGAAGCTTAGAATTATGAACTATGGAATATAGGAATCCTTGTTAAACACTAAACCCTAAATTCAAGACCAAACCTAGAATCCACTTACTATGGTTGATCTATCATCTTGTTTCCACAATGCTTTATAGAAATATTTTTTCCATAGCAAATCAATTAAGCACATCTTTAACATTTTCAACCATCATTATCATAGGTGCTTAGGAACCATCATTATCAATTCTTTCTCATAATATAGCCCAGAAAACAATTCTACTACTTTACTTTAAATGGTGATGTTATTAAAATCACAAACATAAATACAATAGGTTTAGCCATTAATCTTTATTCACATCAATAAAAGAAAATAAGTATAGTAAGTACTTTAAACCCTAGGATGAGTAATTACAATTCAGAATTCTAAACTTATTAATAAGTTTTCTCATCAACATCTCATAAATATTCTATATAGAATCATAAGACAAAATCTTTAATTCATTTCTCTAATCGCTTATCCCATATGAGCATGGAAGAAGTGGGGATCCAATAGTATAAACCATTCCATCTTATACTCTGTGATTAAACACATATAGATAAACCCTATGGATATTATTAAACATTTTAAAACTTAATTACTCCAAATAAAAGTGAAAACAATATTATAGAAAGATTTTAAGGTTTTAAACAAAATTCTAAAAACCTAGTCCTTAATTATTTTACTTAATATATAATTTTGAATAAAATTATGGGTATTGAAAAATACTAAGCTAAGTAGAGCAATCTATTAGTATAATTACCTCTGGAATATTTTAAATGTTGTATAGAAATTATGGTATTTAAACATGTGGAAATACAAATCTAAAAACAAAATAGAAAAAAGGAATAAAACCAGGAAAAAAACAGAGGGAACACCCAATCTGGCCCACGGCCCATTCCCTCTTCTCTCTATTCCATGCCTGCTGGTCACAGTAAATATTCGTCGCTCACTCCGCAACAGCCCACGTCATCCCACGATCGGCCCACATACCCCTTCGTTTCTTTTCCCTTTCTTATTCCTCCCGACAGAAAACGTGCCGATGCAAGCTGCTGCCTAGCACGTCGTTCGTCGGTGCTGCGATGCGCGCCACGTGCCAACATGTGCGCCAGCGCTCTACATAGTCTATTTAATCCCAGCGCCGTCGCTGAAGAACCCTAATCCCATTTCCTCCTCTTAATTTCTTCTCTGACCCGAAACCCTAGCTACCACCGTCGTCAGCAAGGTTCACCCTGGAGGCCATGGTGTGGTCGAGGAGGAGCGCCAGCGAGCATAGATCCTCTGTGAAGAACACATCATCAAGGGGGGCTCAGAGACGATCGAATTTGCCATTTACCTCCGTCGTGGTTCGTCGGAAATCCTGTCGATTAGATCATCTCCGACCGCGCCTATCATCATCAACCACTTCGCTGCAATACTGGTGATCTTGCGATGCTCGGGCACCGTTTAATTTGCTTGCTATCATCCCAAATCGTTACACCGACGAGCATCTGCCGTCGCCGCCGTTAGCCACCATCGCCACCATAGCTCCAGCGACCTAAATCGAGCGGCGCCGCCAGTATACGGTTCACCGCGACATCCTCTTTCAGTCTAGCCCAATCACAGCCCCACGCACACAGCCGATTCACGGATCCAAGCTTGATCTGAGGATGAACTTGGAGTGATGTCAGCGTGACGTCGCGCAGATGTCATATTCCTATTTTATTTATTTTAGAATTTGGAATAATGTTTCTGTATTAAATAAAAACATAGAAATGACATGGCATATGCCCCACCAGTTAGTGACTGGGTGTAGATTGAGTTCTGGTGAGAAAAACCCTTCAGTCTATGCTGATATCAGCATTACCTAATAAATACATTTAGTTATTAATTAAGAAATTCATAAAATGATTAAATCTTGTAAATTTGATATCTTTTGTTTTATAATTCAGAAAAATATGTTTAATATATGAAAATTTTCAGAAAAACAAAATCTACAACTCAAAACTATTATCTAATATTATTATGGTGATTATTTAAATCAATATTATTTAATAAAGGTTTTATAACTAATAAAACTTTGATAATTAAAATTTTAATAATGGTAAATGTTAAAAATATAAATAAAATACTAAAAATCTTAGAAAAATAAGAATTAGAGTTCAAAACTATAATTATACATTATTAAAATACTTAATTAAATATTTATTATTTATTAAGTATTTTAAAAGTAATAAACCTTATTAAAATCATATCTTATTATTTACAAATCACAAAAATAAATGTAATATACCAAAATAATCACAAAAATAATAACTACATGTTAAAAATGTGATCTTCCACTTTTGAGTTAAATAAAAAGTTAAACACTTTCATAACTTAAATTTAAACCTATTTCTTTAGTTAATAATTCACTAAATCACAAATAAAATGTGCTAATATTTCTTAAATTAACCAATTAAATGTAGTAAATAGTATTATCCTTAAATACTAATTTTAGGAAGTCAAAATGGTTTAACACATTTTAAATAAAATTTTATTGAATTATCTTTCAACCATAAGTATAAATTATTTTATAAAAGAATTCTTATTTAATATAAAACCTCTAAGAATAGTTTGTAAAGAAATAAAACCTATTCCTTTACTTTAACCACAAGTTTATAAACAATCCAAAACACTATATTGAATCCATAAGTAGTTAAGTAATATTAATTCTTTGTTTATAAACTATAACCACTCATCCATAAAAAGGAAAATGATTATATCCCACTAATCAATTAGGAAACCACTATTCAAAAGAAATAATGCCATTCTTAAGTAACTCTAAGGAAACAATATAAAGTGAATAAGATACAAGTATCATAAGTAATACATCCTAAGTCTATCTACATTCTTGAAGTTACTTATAGTTACCAAGCTTTAAGTATAATACTAACAACTTTATTATATACTTTATAGTTAACTTTGGTCTGTTATAAATAAGTTATAAAACATCTCAAGTCCAAACTATTCAAGCAAGCACAAACAACATCAACCACATCTAATCAACCACAAAGATTGTTTAAACCTTAATAAAGGAATCTTTTCTTCAAAAGTTATTCATTTTGCCACTTCCATCCACATATGGCAATTAATAATAAACACCTTACTTTATACTTTACTTGTATAATAAGATTGTTAATACTTAAATTCTTATAAGTGCCATTACTTGTAAAGTAAAACTTGAAGATAAACAATTAAAATGTAAGCAACCTTGAGTAGCATTTCATACTGTGTATTTTATTGTTGTATAAATACATGTTGTATTACACACACTCACAAGCCTTAATAAGAAGTACATGTATGAAACTTAATCTAAAAGGGCAACACATTCCAAGAAAACCCTTACCAGTATCCAAACCCTAGAACAACATTATTCTCGGGATTCGCGTTTATCAACTTGCATTGCATTACTTATGCATAAAAGCATCTTGCTTCTTTAAACATTAGTCCTTACCGGACCAATGATGCTGATTTCAGATATTGGATCTTTTATATTGTCTTGAAGACTGTGAGTGCATAATCTTGCAATCACAAAAGGCAAGTTCACACTTGCTCATGTCCATTGATTATTTTCTGTAAAGTATTTTACAAATCCAGTGTTGTCATCACCTGCATTTGAAAAAGGACAAAAAACACTATTTTTGTAATAATGTGATTATAGGTTGTTACCATGAGGTAATAACCTACTATAAGAGTTCTGGTGGTAAAGGAACATATTATCTAGGACTTAACAACCAATGTCGCCAATGATTCTTGCGTCGTATAATACGCGTTGACCATGAGATTTGGAATGGGACGGAGAAGTCAGTTGTATCTTTTCCCTCTCGCATGGAGCTGGATGTGCGGGTCGTGGCTGTTATCACTCGTAGCATGCATATTATTTCTGGTGATTCATAGAGGATATGCAGCATATGGGTGGGAGCCCTCAATGTCCCATGATAGTTCCGGCATCTGAACGGTCTGTACTGCCATTGCCGTAATTCAATAGGTGGGTTGGCGTACACCAAGGAGACATGCGGGGTCGCGGAGAAGGCAGTGATTGGCTTGGGTCTTAGTCTGGGCCTCACACCAAGGAAGTGTGAACGGGTTCGCGTCCCAGATGTGCAACAAAGCTAAGATCTCTCATGGGTAAAGTAACGCACCTCTGCAGAGTGTAAGAACTGTAACTTGTTACTCCCTGTTCCGGGAAGGAGCTGCGAACGCGGCGGGAAAAGAACCCCACGAAGGTTCTAGTAAATCCGTGAAGGCTGATGGACATATATTTTTAGAATAAAAGCAACCTTTAAAGAAATGTTTCTGAAAACTTGCATTGCCTACGACCTACGGTCTGTGGCTGTAGATATAGTGCATCAAACACTCCTTTTCAAGTGGACTTGCCGAGTACGCTCGTACTCAAAGTATCTTCTTAACCCTTGCTAGGCTCTAAAGCCAGTACAGACGGTGTCTACATCAAGTTATACTCCAGGAATCATCATCAAAAGCTAACGCTCTTCAAGGAAGTCAAGGAAGTCAACATAGACATCAACTCAAGTGAAGACGAAGTTTCTAATTAGATAAGAATAGAATTTCTAACCATAGAACCTACTTCTGTAGAGTATTGCAATAGCAGCAATGCAAGCCAGTAGTTCAGCTACTAGTTTTATAAGTATGGTAGTTATGAGTTATTTATTCTTGATTCTTCTTCGTAAGAAGTTTCTCTCTCTCTCTTTAACCTAGAGTATTCTCTGGATCTTGTATAAAGAGTTGAGTTGTAACCTATAGTCATGTCTTGGACCTGCTATGTTTCTGTTGTACTACTCTGAGGGATGTAATACTAGTGAACGGTGTTTCATTGGTGTTATGTCAACGACTATAGTATACTACATCATGCAGTGGTATGCTGGGTCACCGCAGATATATATTGTCAACACCCAGATTTTTAATCCTAGATGCCTGTAATGCCATACATCGGAATCCCAGGATTACCATTTTTGCGAGACATAACAGATTTGGATACCACAGTACATCATCCATTACAAACCATACATAAGGTCTTACACAAATAAGGATCTCATGATCCAGTTCTTAATACAACTCAAGCAGCGGAAATACGTAATAATAAAGGCAGTGTAGGTGAAGCTCCATCTTCTGGGTCACAGGCAATGCTGACGATGGGAGATGATCCTAGTTGTCGTAACCTTCCTGCGGTCCATCATCCTGGTACTCCTCCTCATAGTCTGGCCACGAGAATAGCCAGGGACAAAGCCTTGAGTACTCTTTAAGTACTCACAAACTAATACTAACAAGTAAAAGGGGTTTTTGGTAGTAGGACACTAAGCTCTAGGGTTATTTTGCAAAAAGCCAGATTTACCTCTACTAAGTTCAGAAACAAAGAAAGCTGGTTGAAAATTTATAACCCTAAGTGGGAACTTGTATTTCATATCACAACTCTGTTGTGGTCAAGTAAAAGTCTCAATTCATTTCACAAGTCATTTTGAAAACATCTGACGGGGGAACAGTATGGCCACTCCAACTATCCATAACCGCGGACATGGCTATTCGAATAGTTTGACACTCTGTAGAGATTGTACACTTTCACCACAACATTCGATACATTCGTCAGGAACAAATCCTGAATTCACCATACTTAGTATGCGGATAATCAATCCTAACCTTTCAATTACACGCCCTAGTATAGGCACCTCTCCTGTGAGTTTGGCCTCCCAACCATGACCATCTGTCATCTTGAGTACTGCACAGGTGGACAATCTTCACAAGGTAGCCTCAGCTCAGACCTTGGCCGTGAGGGAACCCATACTAAGGTATATAAGTTTCCAGTCAAGCCCTACCCAATTTTCGGGTATTGTGGTTGTACGGTAAAATTGGAATGGTATCGCATCCAGACAACCATCAGTTTTATAAAAGGCTAAGGCTCATGCCTCAACATTTTCATCCTCAAAATCATCTGGTGTTCGGAAACACATGTCAAAACATCTCAGTAGAATGACTCGTCATTCTAAGGTTTTCATAACCATTTTCCACCAAGTATTCCCATCTAGAGTTGATCAAGTTTTATGTTTAGCACTAGCATCTACAAGTGGGGTAAGTACTAATGAGGGGTGGTAAACAAGTGGAGATTAATTAAGTGCAATCTCATGCCTTAGGATGACATCAAGATTATCTAGCTTAGGCCAAATTTAATGTTCTTTATGCAACCTTCAATTATCTTCCTATAATCTACAAGTCACCTAGGTAAACTCTAAAAGAAAGCTTTGATAAAGGAATAAAGTAAAAATCTTGCAAGTAAAACTAGGATTGGGTTATCAAGTGGGTATGATCACATATGCTTAAGGCATCTAGTTGGCATGGTAACAAGCAAGTATTAGCTTGCATATGTCAACTTGATTAGTAAGGCCTGCATAGTTATCAGTATAAGCTTGCTAAGTTAATAGCTTGCAAGTATTGGCTTGCCTTGTGCAGAGCAGTGGTTGAAGTTCTCCTCGGCTTCCTCTTTGTAGTATCCTCCTTCCTCCTCGTATCTTTGGTCGGTACTAGCGTCTATGAATAAATACGAGGTACACAATCACCAAACAATACTTAACTATTTTCAATCATCACACAAAGGTGTTCTATAGATGATCTAGCATCATCACTAACCTTACAAGAATAAAGCATTTGTCTTATTTATTTATTTATTTTTAGAAAAGTAATTTCTACTCATTGAAAAACTACTTAAGATTTAATATTATCCAACTCAAACATGGGATCATGTTGACACATGTCATCACCACATATTTCAGTCCATGGGAATGTGATTTAAAGTGGTGTCACAATTTAATAAGGTTTAACCTTTTATTTCAAATAAATAAAGTGACTAGAAATGCCTATGTGGCATTGTTTTATTACTTGGACATTATTTCTGTAAGTAAACCCATATGTTTTTATATATTCTGAAAGGTATGATCAAATGTGATTTTTGAGAGTTGGAATCAACTCAGAAGCTATCATGGTTGAGATTTGAAAAATGTTTGAATGTAGAAAAGCTTCTGACTTGTTATTTTTACCAAGGTTGATCTACAGATCCAAATGATTTGAATAAAATGGGCTTGGATTAAGCATTTCAGTACCTTTCTAACAAAATTGGTTTCATGCAATTTGGTTTACTGAATCGAGCTGGGTTGATTTTTGAAACTAGGTATAGAACTGAGTTTGAAATAAATAGAAAAATCTAAATTCAAACGCTTGGGCCGCGCGGGAAGGGTTAATGGGCCGGCCCAGTGTCACTCCGCAGCGTGGGGCACAGCTGATAGGGGGGTTCCACCCGTCAGTGGCTCATAACACGCGAAGCGGTACGGGGCTATGTGGTGTGTTGGATTAGAAGTGAGATCAACGGCTGAGGGTCGTTGTCGATGATGAACATGTCACCGGCGAGCTCGAACCCTAGTGGCTCAGTGGGGGTCGTGAGAGGCTCACCGGGGCACAGGCGAGGGTCGGCGATGGGGGCGAACGACGAAGTCGACAACGGCGATCCTCCTGGTACCGGCGGCTCCTCCTAGGGCGGCTCCAATCGATGGCTCCTCTCCTCCTCTGCAGCGGCGAGCTCCGGCCAAATTCCGGCGATGCGATGCTCACCTTGCTCCGAGAAGAAGTGGGAAGTATCAGTGAGAGGTAGGGAGTGAGATGGTGTGAAGAAATCGAGCGGGGGAGGCCTCTATTTATAGTGGCGAGAGGGGACCGACGGGCGCGGGCTAAGCTCGTCGTGGTCAATGGCACAGAGGACTATCAGCGTGGGCGACGGTAGGGGACGGTGCTGTGCTCCCTAGCGAAGCTCAACGACGTGGTGGCGTGGTGTGGGGCGGTGTTGATCGGTCGGAACGCTTCGACGCTCTAAGCGGGTCCGACGGAAGTTTTGATGGTGTACAGCACGTGTGGTCCGCGCGGCGGCGAACGGGCGTGTCTGCGGGGTTGCTGGGGTGGTGGTGATCACGCGTGCACGCGGCGAGGGCGGCGCACGGTCTGTGGGCGTGTGTCGAGGGTGGCGCTCTGGCGCGCTCTCGGCATGTTCTCAGGGAAGCTTGGCATGGCTTGGGCGTGTGGTCCAGTGGCTGGCAGGGTTCAAGCGCTGGACAGGGGGTGGCGGTGGACGGTGGCCTGCGTCCTAGACATGGTGTTTAGGCTTGGTGCTTACTCTAGCTAGCTAGCCATGGTCGACTGGCAAGGGTTCCTTCGGTTTGGCATGGCATGGTGCAAAGGGTAGGGGCTAGGGGTGGTCAAGGCACTGGTTGGCACTGGGGAGACAAGTGTGATCAATGGTGAACAATGCTTAGCCAAATTACTGCTCAAAACAGTGAAGTTTGGCCAATTTGATTTGTTGTCTCCAAGTGTTTGATGAAATGGCCGCAAGAACTTGAGTTTTCAATTTTGAAAAGATTTTTGGTGGGTGTGCTAGGCATGTGTTGATGGTTCTGTGGATGCTTGGGTTTTGAAAATTGAGCTTGTTTGAGTGGTTTTTGAAAAAGTGGGATCTTCCCATATGAGATAGATTCAATTTTAAACTGTCTTTTAAACCAAGCATTTGAATGTTTTTGGATGATAACAAAGTGGGACTTGGTACCTTATTATGAGTACTATCAAGGGGTGCAAAGATCCAAACATGTTTCTGTTGAGTTCTGAAAGTTAGGGATAGCCAAAGTAGGCATGGGAGTTAATTTGGCCAAAGTGACCATTCACTTAACTTCTTTGTTTTGACTTGTTTGTCTTTGGGAAAAGTTTGGGGATTGTTTAGATGATGTTTATTTCACCTAAGAATCATTTTACAAGCAAATAAACACATAAGCATGGCAATTCACAAGAATCCAAATTTTGAATACACACACATATGAATGCTTTCATATCTTTAGTTGGAAAAGTTTTTGTTAACTCTAATTTTGATGATTAGAGTTTGATGATCCAAGTTTAATATTTTTGGGATGTTACATATATGAAGGATGATCATGAATGGCAAACTCACTATCCACATCGAAAGTTCTACCACCACTCACCATATCATTACCTTGTGACAACTCACATGTCGGTGTAGTGGACGAAGATGAGAACTCATCACGGCTGGAGGTGGAGGGAACACAATCATCCTCATTAGTCTTGGACACATCATATTTTGCTTGAAGCTTGGTCCAAATATCATGAGCATTTCGGAAAGGCATGATTGAGGAAGAACTACAAAGCTCACAATATTAACAAGCACATTAGATGCTTGAGCTTCGAGATAAGAGTTTGTATCCTCCTCCAAAGATAGATTTTGGGGATCCTTAGGAGGAGACAAGCCCATATCTATAATTCGCTCAATATTTGGGTCAATGGCCCGGAAATGACTAAGCATGTGAATACGCCAAACATCATAATTTGTGCCATCAAATGTAAATGTGTGAGAGTGCACTAAATCCCTAGGAGAAATCTTTACTCTCGAGGCGGTGAAGCCTAAGAAGCAAGAGACCTCGCTCTGATACCAATTAAAAGTGAAATGCATGTCGCCTAGAGGGGGTGAATAGGATTTTAAAAATTATTATGGTTTAGGTTCTAATAAATGCAGAATAAAACTAACGTTTAATTTATAGAGAACAAAACCTAAATCCACTAAGTTCACCTAAGTGCACCAACAACCTATGCTAAGCAAGACAATCAACAAGGAAATAACAAGATATAATACTTCAAACACGAAGGCTATCACAATGTAAAATGCATAAGTAAAGGGCTTAGAGAGATAACTGATGGACGCGGAGACGATGATTTTTATCCCGAAGTTCACTTCCAAAAAAGCTATATCTCTGTTGGAGAGGTGTGATGGCGCAATGCTCCTCGAACGCCACAAATGGCTCACCTTGAGGTGTGGTGGCTCGATGCTCACCCAACGACACACAAGGACTCACCACAAGATGCGAAGGCATGCAACTCACTGATGCCACAAAAGGATCACCCTATTTTCCGTGATCTCGCCACAAAGTCCTACTCACGATCCACTAAGGGACACTTGAGGGCAGTCACCAAACCCGTACAAGGATGGGGCTATCTCCACAACTCAATTGGAGGCTCCAAACAACAAAGCCACAAAAGTACACAAGGCCATAAAAGGCTACAAGCTTGAGGCCACTCCACAATGGAGGCCTCAATAAATCAACACACCAACCACACAATCGTCTAGGGTTCCAAAAACCCAAGAGTAACAAGCCCACAATCTTGCACTCGCTGAATCTCCCTAGAGAACTCAAACATATGCAACAAATGCAAGGGCAAGTCCTTCACTCCCAAATTCCAAAAAATCTACAAAATCTATTGGGGGAATAAGGGAGGAAGAACACAAGAGGAGAACAAAAAACTCTCCAAGATCTAGATCCCAAGGATTTCTTCACAAAGAAGGGATTTGGTTTGGTGAGATTATAGATCTAGATCTCCTCTCTCAAATCCCTCAAAGAGATGCAAGAATAATTGGAGGGAGAAGGGGAGAGGGCAAGTTATGAAGGTCAACAATGGAGGAAAGAGAGTGGAAGAGCTAGCAAAAATGACCTCAAAAGTTGGGGAAACAATAGAGAAGAGGGGACCCTTAAAAGGGCAAGAGAAATCTGCCCGTTTGGGCCAGATTCACGCACCACCAGAATTTCTGGTGCTCCACCAGAACTTCCAGTAAATAGAGACACAAGATACAGAAGAAAATAATACTTCACCGGAACTTGGGCCAAAATTTCCGCTCAAGCAAAAACGCCTGACAACATTGCATGAAAACTTCAATTTTTTATTTATTTCGGACTCTGTTTTTGATGATCTTGGGCTTGTTTTGAATAGAACAAAAAGCTATACAAGATTATGCAAAGAAAAATCATAGTCCAGCATGGAAGGATAAAACCAAATTGAGAAAGTTATGACCTCTCTATAAGTGATGAACTCGTAAAACCTTCAAAACCCAAAACATAAGAAGTTGAGTTTGGAACTCCAATTGGGATGAAAACAATTTTGTTGGAAAGATAAAACCAAGAGAATCCAACAAAAGGTGAAATATTGGATCACCAAGGGAGACAATATCAAGTATATATATATATGTGTGTGTGTGTGAGATATCTCCTAAGGTGTGGAGCCAGAAAAACCCGCATGATCAAGAACGCAATAAGATATGCAAGGGAAATCCTTATTTGATGAACTAGAGCTTGTTATGATGATAACCATGAGCTCTTTATCCTCTCATGGACAAGAACCAACTAACAACCAATAAAGATGATTCTATGGTTTGAGCACTCCCCGCATGATGTGATCGAGACACCCGCTTGAGAGCCCCTCTTGATAGTATGGCTATCTATCCTAAACCCGGTCTCTCAACTAACAACACGAGACCAGAAAAATTGAAACCCTATCAAGATTATACCTTTGTCTTGGGCATTCCACTTGAGCTTGGTGCAGACCATCTTGACCTTCTCAAGATGGAACACCTTTCTTGATTGCTCTTGCTCGCTCTTGCTTGATGAAGACTTCCAAATTGATCCCCTATACTCTAAAGGGAAACCTCTTCTTTGAACTTGTCTTCATCACTCCATGATCACCGAGGATGGTAAGCTCCAAGCATGAGATCTTCTAGAGAAGGCGCATCTTGATCTTGCACTTCTTCATCCCTTCTTGAGTGTTAATCCATCGAGATTCAACTCTTTGCACTTATCTTGTTCAACCTTCAAGCTCCTTATTTATTCATGATTCCAATGGGCACATAGCCCTTGGAAATTTCTTATCATCCTTCTTAATTTCTTCATATTCGAGACCAACACATGGTCCAAGCGATGCCAATGGACAAACCTACAAATGAAACTTAATTTACACATTAGTCCATAGAGATTGTCATTAATTACCAAAACCACACATGGGGTCATACATGCCCTTTCACCATCTTATTCTGCCTTGAACACATGAGTAATGATCCAATGCAATATGTCACTTAGCACCTTCACACCATCACATGCCTAAAGGTAGTTTCATGCCTTGTCTCGTAGGCAAATGTTGTATGGTTGACATTCACACAATATCAAATAAGCAAACTAATACATATTCATAAATAAAGTTGTAAACCATCTTTATTTTAAGTCATAATAATATTAGGGTTTCACCACATCTACCCAAGACCAAAGAGAACTACTCACATATGAAGGCAATTAACATAAACATGGAAATAATAATGGTGTATGAAGGTATACAAGTGAAATTCCACGATGGGAATTGGAATTACAACCAAGTAAACAAAGGGGATCGTTTTTGGAGATGTTGGTGATGATGATGATGTAGATTGGTGTTGAAGTCTTCAAGATCCAAGCACCTTCTTCTCTTGTGTGGTGGTGGTGATGGAGATCCTTTTGGCAGCGGCTATGGTGGGGGTGTGGCGGCGGCAAGGCTTGTCCACGATGTATGTGGAGATGGATGCCTTCTCCCTTGGCTCCTCCCTCTCCTATATAGGCATAGGAGGACCCCCCCCCAAGACCCCTCCTATGTTCCTTATGCCCTAAGAAAGGTCTAGGGACGAGTGGAGGCGAATTCCATGAAGAAACATGTCGGTTCTGATGGTTTTCGATGGTCGGAACCTGCCATACGGATGGGCGGGCCATACTGGCACACGTGCCCATACTGATGCTTGTTAAAACGTGTGACTCATGTCGTGTTTTGTCCGCTATTTCTTTATATAAACTCCAATTTGGGTGTTCTTAGGCTCGTTGGATCTGTATGGACGAGAGCTACATCACCATGGTCTTGGATATTTATTTGGAGTTGATGGGAAAATCACTTTTTTCACCTCTCACATGGCTAAGTCTGGTGCTTGCAGCCTCTTCCATATTTCCTTCTCTTTGCTCCTTTTGCCTTGCTTTGTCCATAATCATCCATAACACCTACACATATGTCAAAGATAAGGAAAAGTAATAAAATCCTAATAAAAACCAATAGGTGTGCAACGCTCATATGAAAATGATAAGAACTTGTAAGAATGCATATAATCCATAGTAGTGGCTAGAATGAGCACATAATGAGTGAATAATTGCACAAAAGCTATGCTTAAAAGCGCTGCAAAAATGCACTCATCAGGCGGCATGGCGGATCTGAGCATCCTCGCTGCAGATCTAAGTTGCTTGATGCACAAGCCATTCGAATATAGGCTAGACCCTTTTGGGGTGTGCCTTTCAATCATCCCGTGTGGGCATCGATGTGCGGCACGTGGTGGCCTCTATTGGCAAGATGGCGGGCTAAACAAGTTCCCAAGTTAGCGCGATTTCTGATGGTGCTAAGTTTTTGGGATGGTGTTTGTGTGGGGTTATGTGGTATGCATGTGGTTGTGGCACTCTGATCTAAGGCCCAACCCGACCTTGTTGGTGTTGGCGATGGCGACGCCCACTAGCGTTGTTTTCCTCCTTTGTGGCATCATCGAGGAGCCCCAATGCACTCCATCTCTTATGTTCTAATCCTCCGGGTGAAAACCTAGATATAGCTTGGGGCCGGATTAGACAACAACAGTATTGTTTATGTTGCTACCTTCTTGGAGGCGTTGTTCTTGGAGATTAGACTCAGAGTTGGAACGTGAGCCGACCAAGCGTGCCATGACTCTATCTGCCAGATCCTATGTGTACCAATGTCGTGCAAGCATGGTTTGCTGACGCATGGAAGCACTCATAGATTTTGCTGACATAAGTGGGCACATGTTGTGATGGACATGTGTTGTCGTGATTTATGGTCGTCCAGCATTCAAGGCACCATCGGCGGTTGGTGGGTCGAGGCGAGACATGCAGTCTGCAGCGTCATCGAATCTTCAAAGTAGGAGTGGTCCGGTTCTGCCTTTCTTTCTAGAATTAAACTCTCTCTTTCCCTTCAGAAGCTTTGGTGGGTTTTGGCACCCTCGTGCTGGTGTGGCTGGCTTCTAGTCTGTGTTTAGTTTGGAGGTGTCCGTTGTAACTAATTTTTGACATTCTTTAGTCATAGTCTTGTTTTGAGTGGTGGTTGTACCAACCTTTTTCTTAGGCTTGTAAATAAACTTTTTCTATCAATGAACCAAAACGAGCATAGCTTTTTTACGTTTGCTCGAAAAAAGCAATATAGTGGCAGGAGCAGTCTGCAGCTCATCTCGCACCACCAAGCTTATCGCTACAAGATCATACAACGTACTACTAAGCAAATTTAAAACCCTTGACAAAAGGAAAGCAGACGTCCTCGAAGAAAACTACACGTCGAAGGGTTCGGGAGACCGGGGAGCTCACTAGAGGAGAGGACGGTGGAGACGACTGGCACATCCTTGGAGTTCGCTTCGTTTCACCGGCTTGTCCCATGGGAGGAGGATGCATGCGTTGTGGATCCATCCAAAACATGATGTCGGCGTGTTGGTTGTCCTCTTCATGTGGGTTGTGAGGAGATGGTCTTATGAAGACCTTCAGGCAGCTCAAACATATACAAGAGCCCACTAGCCATTAAGGTTGCGACAAATGGTTATTTTAAACATTGCACTTGAGGTAAGGGAAATGATAAGCTTTCATCTCACCGTCACTAGGTGGTGTGACGAAAATGTAGCCTCTATTGGAGAAGAAAACTGATGGGTGGTCCATGCACTAATGATGGGGAGGCAGAGAAAAGGGGCGGCTTGACGAGAGAGATGGATGGAGAAGTTGGAAGGAATGATTTTTTTTGGGGCTGAAGCTGGAATGAAGCGGCGAGACTGTTTGAAACTTTTTGGTCTTATTATAAGGGCTTGACAAAGAGTGAAGGACATTAGTGCTCCCTTTGTTTTGAAAAAAATAAAAGATAGTACTTTTTAATTTTAATTTTTAAAAAGTTGAAAAAAAAATCTTGGCAATACGTGTACATAGTGCACAGTTGAGCAAAATTTCAGTTAAAAAGTCGTTTTATTCTAAGCTATAGAAAAAAACTGCTGACAATAAATAAGACTAGAAACACATACGTTTTGTTAGAAATTTGTCTTTTTGTGTAGTCCAAAATATAACATATATTTTTTTAAAAAAAATTACCATACATTCTAGATGTACTTATTTAGTTATATATTTAGTTCATAATTTTTAGGGAACTAAAAGTACAAGTTTCAACTATTTTTTTATGAAAAGAACACCGGTGTCCATGTGCCAGTTTTCACTTGACACAAAGATCTACTGTATCATTTTTTTTACGATCATCTACTGTATCAATTAAGGCCGAGTCAGTAGTTAGGCTTATACATGGCACATCACGTGATTTAGTCTTGCAGACAGTCCGTCTCCGACTTTGACATAAACAGCACCGGCCGCATATGTTTCGCCTGTATATAGCCCAATAATAAGGCTACGCCCTGCGCAGCATCGAAATTCAATCGATGGCGTCAAGTGATCCGTGGTCCGATCTCCCGCCGGAGCTCCTGAGCAGGGTCATCGCCGGCCTCCCTATGCCCGCCGATCGCGCTCGCTTCCGTGCGGTGTGCCGCCCCTGGCAATCCGCCATGCGCCAGCGTGTCCAGCTGCCCTGGATAGTCCACTCCGACGGCTACTTGGTCGTCCTCCCCGACCGCATCTTGCACCGTCTCCCTCTGCCCGACAGCTCATCGCTGCCACCAACGATTGGCTCGTCATGGATGCTCTTCACGAACGCGCGCACAAGTACTTCCTGCACAATCCTTTCTCCAACACGACGGTTCCGCTCCCTGGGCTGGATTCCGTCATTGGCAATGTGTCCGATGAGTTCAAGATCCGCAAGGTGCTCATGCGCTCCACCCTGGACGACCTTATCGCGGTCACGACAAACAATTGGAATTACCCGATCATCCTGTGTCGCGCTGGGAAGCCTGGAGTATGGCTGCCCGAGCCACGGGCGACGCCTTATACGCGCATCTTTGACGTCGCCTTCCTCGGAGGCCGTCTGTATGGGATTACCGCAGGTGAGGGCCTCGTTGTCTTGGACCTTGGCGAGGATGACGACCACACGCCCACTGTTACCAATGTTGAGCACATCATCCAGCACCAACATTGTGACGATGATGAGGACGACGACAATGACGACGATGAAGTTTCAGTCAATGAGGAGGACGCCAATAATGATGATGAAGAGCAAGCAAGCGAGGACGAGGAGGATGACATCAATGATGATGAAGAGCTACAAATTAGTGAGGACGAGGACTTGTCAGACGTCGAGGACTTCTCCGATGCGTCGAGCATTGAGGAGGAGGACAACAACTACACTGGTGATGGCGCGGTGCCAGACGGCATGGATCCACGCGACAAGGAGCCATCCTATGAGCCCCAAGATGTCATCCAAACAAGCCGATATCTCCTCGAGTCCAACGGCAAGTTGCTTATGGTAAGACGCAAAGTACAGACACCGCCATTCTCCCCTCCCTACAACCTCAAGGTCGACATCATGGAAGTAGACATGGAGGCAAGAACGTGGGTCCCGGCCATCACCAGCGATGCCCGGATGATCTTCGTGAGCAAACACTTCTGTAAGTCTGTTTCCGCGCACGGCAATGTGGACGAGGATTTCGCCTGTTACTTTGTTGATGAGTACGATAGGTTCCCTCCCGGCTATGGGTCCAAGCCCTGGCGTGAACTCGTTGACACAAGGTCCATGTGGGTTTTTCCACCGAATGTAGTTGTTTAACAAAGAGAATCAGTAGTTTATATGGCCTTCTCCAAGCCTTTTCCGCCGGTCGGTTTTAAAGGAGCCGGACGGGGCGTGACGTCTTTGCCATCTCGAGCCCAGATAATTTAAGGAGAGCGCGGCTCCATCTGCATCTGAGGCTGTATCATTTCTCAGCTCAAAAATGGTTGGTCATTTCTAGCTGAATCAGCACGAGCACAGGACAGGAAATCTAGAATGGCGATTCTGGCGTGCACGCTAAATATAGCGTGCATAGCCATCTTCTCTCTCCTATGTACTATACTACTACATATGTACTATATTGTTGCATGTGTGTCAGACTATTCTTTATTGTTTGATAGTTTAAAACTTCTGTAAATTCTAAACTAGAAGTCTGATTTAAAAACCGTTTAAATATTTAAGATCTAGTGAAAAGAGCTTTTAAATAAGACTAATATTGGATATATTTTAAAATTGAATTTTAAAACCTAATGAAAACTTTATGACACGGAGTGAAATTTTATTCTGAAATAGTATGTTTTACTATGTTCTAAGAATTATGTAATTTTTTTTGTTTCACTAAACTTTAAACGTATGTTAGACACGTAGCACAAATGTATCGGATGGCGAATACTTTAATATTGTTTCATTGAGTTCTATTGTAAATCATTGCATTTCATTATGTTTTAAAATTTATATTATTAAATTTTATTAATTTTAGATTTGTTCAAAAGATATCATCAAAATAAAAACACATGTTCAAATAGATTTTTATTTTAAATATTATTCCACCATACAAGATCGTTTTGAATTTTGGCTTGAAAAATAAATTGGTGGACTAATTGATGGGAGAGAGTACGATGGACAGTCAAATCATTGTACCACATGCATGCACAAAAATTCTTGCATGTACAAATCTCAAAGCAAAGAAGAGAAAATCAATGGTGCATGCATGCACTTGACCTATTGTGCATGCTAGAAAGTCATTTCTGACAGTAAATCACATATGGAGTTGGAGCCAGCTGCGTTGTCTCCTTTCTCAGTGAGTTTCTATCCAACGGTTTGAAGCGCTTCTGGTAGTCTGCCAATGATTATGTTCTCACTCTAGCACTTCTAATCTGTTTGAATTGACGTCTAGATAGCAAATGGGTAGCTGTCCGACGCGAGTGCGCCTAGCGGCCAAATGACCAGTTTGACTAGCGCTGCTGACCAGTTGGCCATTTCATTTTATATTTCACCAAAATATGTATACATAAATAACTAAAGTGGCTAGTAAATAAAATGAAAAACATGAAGTTTAGATTCCATTATACGACATCAACGTGCAAGATGAGACAATAATCATACAACATGACCAAAAAGTGACAAGTTTCTCGCAAATGGCGAGTATGTGTTCGGCCTCTCTATTGTTCTCCTTCGAGCTTCGTAGCAAATGCCCAAGCCTTAGCGGCCACTCACTGGCCTGCGATCTTCGACAACTCGAGCGATCGCTCTTTTGGCGTCTGCTCCTTCTTCGGCTTGGGCAGATTCTTGGCGGCACACCAGCATCGGTTGTGGTGGCGGTCACCGTCGCTATCTAGGGCTTCCGCAGCCGTTGGCGAAATTTCAGGCGAGGTTTTAGGAAGGAAATGAGTGACTAGTTTGCCGCTGGTGGGATGACCTGAGGAGGTCAAGGGGAGGAAGAGGGAGGACGAGTGCATTGTCCCGCCAGACGCATTCGCGTGTTCGTTTGGATCGCATCGCTGGAATGTCGCACCTTGTCCTTTTTTCTGAACGGACCGGCTTGGAACGTTTGGATCGCGTCGCTTGAGATGCACTAAGAGGTATGGCCACAGGACAACGTGTTTTGGACCACGTTGTACATCCCTTTTGGTTGGTCGGGTCGCACGGATTGCAAGAAACATGCAGCCTCATTGGTTGCCTGGCTTTTCCAGCGACTGTAATTTGGTTATCCGTAGGTTCCTCACATTGCACAGCCAAGCGAAGATACACTCGCCTCTTTAAAAAATCGTGAGGTTACCACAGCACATGAACACACAATCTAGTACTCTCCTCTGATCCAAATTAGTTGATTCAGATTTATCTAGATTCAGATGTATCTAGACATATTTTAGTACTAGATACATCTAAATCTAAACAAATATGAGTCAACTAATTTGGATCGGAGAGAGTACATTATCATCACTTCAAGTTTATAACCCCTGATGTGAAGTTTTAAGGGAATCTCTAAGTCGCAGTCGACTACGACATAAGCTACGTCACAGTCGAATGATGTCAGCATTTTTTCCCCACCTTTCTACCTCTCAATTGATCTAATAGCAAGAAAAAAACGTACGCTCGCTGGAATTTGCCGGGACACGTGCCTAGAGGGTATCAACACGTCTCTGAGTAGTCACGTACGCTGTCACCTTGACCACTACTACCATGTTGCATCTAACGCGAGCAGCCATACACTATTGTCTCGTAACATAAACTGATGTCACCATACTCGATGACGCTAAATTATTTTCTTTGACTCTTAATCATCTACGATTCCCCCTATCATACAATATATCGTTCCAGTTGATTTTTACTGCAATAGCGATACAGGCCAGGAAAATAAGATCTATAAAAAACTACTTTTTTATTTTGTCATAAACCAACTAGGGATTTGAAAAAATCTCAGTTACAAACCAACTTGCAGCTAGAAAATAATTTTAGTTGCAACCTCATTTTTAACATCAAAAGGCATAATTGCAATCCCACTTGCAACTTCAAAAATCCAGTTACAACTAATGTCAGTTGCAATTCGACTACACAACAAAAATTTCAGATGCAACCTGACTTGTAACAACAAAAATTTCAGTTGCAAATCTAATTGCAACTCATAGAAAAGCATAAATCAAGCGATTCGGAAAAATATGATATAATTTTTTTAAAAAATATCAGTTGCAATTCTAGTTGCGACTGGGAATAAAGCATAAACCCTAGTTGCGACTCTCCAAAAAAAAGCCAGCAATCAATAACTCCGGAGGAAAAATGTTTGAAAACGATTCCAGCATGCAGCAACAATGAAAACGCCCGGTATACGAACCAACCATGCACGTACGTGTGCAAAATCTACCACACGACTCAACAAAACAACAAGACACAAACAAGCCACGACGTCAAACAACGTGCAAGACAAGAAGGGTCGCGACTCATAGTAAAAGAAGTAACCATGAAAACATTCCTTAATTTTAACCCAGTTGTAAATCTCGTGAAAAGACCAGTTGCAAGTCTAGATGCAACTCGTTGTAAAAGAAGGGACCATAAAAATAGTCATGAGTTGCAACCCTAGTTGTGACTCCATAAGAAAGCTAGTTACAAGTCCATATGCAACTCGTAGTAAAAGAAGGGACCACGAAAATAACCTTTGGCTACAACCCTAGTTATAACTTCCGCAAGAAAATCTATTTGCAAGTTCTAGATGCAACTCATAGTAAAAAGAAGAGATCACGAAAATAATTCTTAGTTGCAATACCTACTGCAACTCCCGCAAGAAAGTCAGTTACAAGTTCAGATGCAACTCATAGTAAAAGAAGAGACCACAAAAATATTTCTTAGTTTCAACCCCAGATGCAACTCCCGTGAAAAAGTCAGTTGCAAGTCTAGATGCAACTCATTGTAAAAGAAGGGACCATAAAAATAATCATCAGTTGCAACCCTAGTTGCAACTCACAGATAGAAGGGATAGCGAAAACAATCTTCAGTCGCAATCCTAGTTGTGACTCCACCAGAAAGCCAGTTACAAGTCTAGATATAACTCATAGTAAAAGAACGGACCACAAAGATGATCTTCAGTTGTAACCCTAGTCGCACCCCCCCACCCACACACACACAAGAAAGCCAGTTGCATGTCCAAATGCAGCTCATAATAAAAAGAAGAGACCATGAAAATAATCCCCAATTGAACCCCAGTTGCAACTCATAGTTAGAAGGGATAGCAAAAACAATCTTCAGTTGCAATCCCAGTTGCGAATCCACGAGAAATCTAGTTACAAGTCTAGATACAACTCATAGTAAAAAGAATGTATCCTAAAAACAATTCTCGGTTTCAAACCCAGTTGCAATCCCACGGAAAAGACAGTTGTAAGTTCATATGCAACTCATAGTAAAGAAGAGATCACGAAAAAATAGTCAACTTGATATAAATATTTTTAAAGAATAATAATGCTAAATTATATTAATACCTGGGAAGAAATAATTACAACGATTTGCGAAAAGATGCTGCAGCTTGATATTATATAGGAGCTCACGGCTTCATATTTATATCAACTTCTCATCCCTTGTATCTCTCTAAAGAACTAAAACAATGTATGGTTGGGAAAAGTTCATTGCATGGTCGTGATTCCACGGAGTTCTAAGTTTAATCGGTCTAAAAATAGAAAAACAAAAACTCTGCGTCAAACAACACAATACAACCAAAAAATAGAATTGGTCAGACTAGAAAATAAACAAAAAGACAGACAATCGAGCCTTACTCGGACGACCGCAATCAACCAGAGTGACAGGCTCAGACACCTTTTGACCAGACAGACGGTCCGCCAAAAAATAATCATCTCACGTGCTACTGCGAGACTAGCGCGAGGCTCATGAACACCGATCGACTGTCCGTGAAGCGCAACTACGGATAGACAAATCAACGGACGAGCGCAACAATAGAAGAACAAACACACGGCTTCAATCTTCATGCGGATAACAGACCAACGGTACACAACGTGACTACGACCTAAGCTAGGTCAGAACTAGCTATAACTTAGCAAAACCGAAAAACTTATACATACAACTCCGAGTTCAAACAGTGGATTCATCATTTGTCATTTTGACAGAAATTCTAAGCCTCTTCACCTAGAACGGTGACAAATGTCGAAAGATTGAAAGCACACTGGACATGGTGGTACATCATCCATACCTTATAATTTAAACAACCACAGAAAAAAATTAAAAATAAAAATAATAATTCAACACCCACCTATTGGATCAAAACAACTAAAACAAAATAATTATAATACAAAAAATAATTCAATACCTGGCTAAAAAAAATGAAGCACCCTAATGTAGAATAACGACCGCAAAAGAACAAGAAAATGATTTATCGCCTAGTCACTCTACTCCCTTGTCGAAACTATTTTTAGCGAGCCTATGTATACTATGAGCTGAGTGGACAGAATCAAACAAAGCCAGATCCAAAAAAGAGACCGCTAAAAATAAAGTTTCTCATTAGCCTCTATGAAAGAAAAAAATCAACAACAAGCAATAAAAGAAAAAATAAACAAAAAACCCACTAACTAAGACGACAGACAACAAACCACATCATGACTGTGGCCCAAAACAACAAAGTCGCACACCGGGGCCGAGCAAACGTGGGCCAAGGTGAGTTCGGACGAGTCAACGCGTCGATCTGTCCTTTATAAAAAAACAAGTCCCAAAGCAACGTGCAGGAAAGACATCACAAAAGCTAGCTCGATCAAACGGTGCAAGACCTAGCTGTGACATAATCTAAGTCACAACTAGCTGCGTTTTAGCAAAACGGAAGTTTTAATCAGGTGCATCCCATGTCACCTGACTAATACTTCACATCAGGGGTACACACTCCTGAACCAAAAGGATTGGTTCCTTACAACATCAAGTATGCACACCTCGACTAATACTACTAGCTAGAACTACATTGTTGTCCTTACATGCCAGCGCAGTAAGATCATGCCACAAGGCTGCGACCGACCCTTTGTGTGCAGTTGTGAGCCCTGAAGAGCGTGACCTTGAAGCCCTTATCCCTCTTGATGAACTTGAACACAAGGACATCACCGACCCACAGCTTGATCTTCCGGGCAAAGTTCTTCTAGCCTTTGAAAAAGTAGAGCTCGCCCTCGTGCAACTACATATAGATACCGTATTCGCAGAAGGCGTTAGTCCTTAGAGGAAGAGTACAAGTTGACGCTAGATCTACAACATCTTCACCAGCAACGACTTCATGAAGGGAGGGATCTAAAGAGCATGCATGTCTCTCGCTTTGATATGGACATAGAAGAGGTGAGTATCAAGCTCGATGGGGTGGTAACCAATCCTAGGAGGTCGGGGCATCGCCTCCATCTCAGGCTCTCAACCACATCATCCAGCAACCGAGGTACTCCAGACACAGTCTAAAAAGTCCGTTTTTGTACTAGTGAGTGCATATCAATGGCAAGCAACACTTATCAATGCTAACATTTCCAACAATGCAAATTAATTTCAAACAATATGCATAGATCTATGCTACTGAGCCCGTACTGCCTCTACGAATGTGTAATCATTAACCCCTTTACCCGCACAATAACTTTTTGATGGCATTGCATCCCCTCGAGTAGTTGATGCATACAAAGGTCCATAATATCCACATGTAGTGGCCACGATGGCGGCTGGAGTGGGCATGGCTATGGCCGCTCCAAGAGACACAAATCTGGCCCACTCATTATGGTAGAGCTGCATCTTGACGGGGCAGAAACAATCCCAGCGGGTGAGCCATCTCGCTCCTCGAGCCCGAAGCCCCACAGCGGTGGCCTCCGCCCTCACTGTACCAAGGGTCGGCACAGGGTCGAATCATTTCGGAACAGGGTCTAATCTCGTGGGGTTGCCCATCAATGCCATCGCCACCACCACTACATCCCTAGTTGGCACGTGAGGCTGATGTTAAATCAGCGGCGATCAATGAATGCGGCCATTTACTCATCAACCTTGCCTCGTACTCCGAGACGATGTTGTTGGTAGATGAGGCACAACATGGTGTGAGTTTATGGGCCAGATCTGTCACCAAAGGCAGTATAGAGGAGGTCCTCTCCGATGGGACCTAGGGAGAGCGCGAGATAGGGAGTGGGGGACATGAAGAAAATATGCCCTAGAGGCAATCATAGAGATGATTATATTTCTTATGTATCCATGAGTTATTGTAATGTTCCTTGAATATCCATAGCAGGCAACTTGTATTGATTGGAAATTATATGAATTGTTTGTGAAACTCTTTACTTGTATGGTTATTTAATAGTTGTCCTGTCAACACCTGGATTTTTAATCCCAGATGCCTGTTATGCCATACATCGCAATCCCAGGATTACCATTTTTGCGAGACATAACAGAATTGGATACCACAGTACATCATCCATTACAAACCGTACATAAGTTCTTACACAAATAAGGATCTCATGATCCAGTTCTTAATACAACTTCAAGCAGCGGAATATGTAATAATAATGATAGCGTAGGTGAAGCTCCATCTTCGGGGTCACAGGCAATGCTGACGATGGGAGATGATCCTAGTTGTCGTAACCTTCCTGGGGTCCATCCTCCAGGTACTCCTCTTCATAGTCTGGCCATGGAATTATCCAGGGACAAAGCCATGAGTACTCTTTAAGTACTCGCAAACTAATACTAACAAGTGGAAGGGGTTTTTGATAATAGGACACTAGGCTCTAGGGTTGTTTTGCAAGAAGCCAGATTTACCTCTACTAAGTTCAGAAATAAGAGAATCTAGTCACATTTTTATAACACCTAAAATGGGATCTTGTAACTCATGTCACAACTCTGTTGTGGTCAAGTCAAAGTCTCACTTCCTTTCACAAATCATTTTAAAAAGTCTGACGGGGGAACAGTATGGCCACTCCAACTGTCCATAACCGCGGACACGGCTATTCGAATAGTTTGACACTCTGCAGAGATTGTACACTTTCACCACAACATTCGATACATCCGTCAGGAACAAATCCTAAATTCACCATACTCAGTATGCAGATAATCAATCCTAACCTTTCAATTACACGCCCTAGTATAAGCACCTCTCCTATGAGTTTGGCCTCCCAACCATGACCAACTGTCATCTTGGGTACTGCACAGGTGGATAATCTTCACAAGGTAGCCTCAGCTCAGACCTTGGCCGTGAGGGAACTAATACTAAGGTATACAAGTTTCCAGTCAAGCCCTACCCAATCTTCGGGTATTGTGGTTATACGGTAAAAATTGGAATGGTATCTCATCCAAACAACCATCAGTTTTATAAAGGGCTAAGGCTCATGCCTCAACATTTTCATCACCAAAATCATCTGGTGTTTTGGAAACACATGTCAAAACATCTCAGTAGAATGACTCATCATTCTAAGGTTTTCATAACCATTTTTCCAAGTATTCCCATCTAAAGTTGATCAAGTTTTATGCTTAGCACTAGCATCTACAAGTGGGGGTAAGTACTAATGAGGGGTGGTAAACTAGTGAAGTTTTAACTAAGTTCAATCTCATGCCTTAGGATGACATCAAGATTGTCTAGCTTAGGCCAAATTTTATGCTCTTTATGCAACCTTCATTTATCCTTCTAGAATCTACAATTCACTTAAGTAAACTCTAAGTAAGTAGCTTTGATAAAGAAATAAAAATAGAAAGCTTGCCAATAAAACTAGGAGGGGGTATCAAGTGGGTATGATCACATATGCTTAGGGCATATGGTAACAAGTAAGGGTTTGTTTGCATCAGTAGAGTATCTTGCAAGTGTTAGCTTGCACATTCAACTAGTAGCATTAGGCTTGCTAAGTTAATAGCTTGCAAGTATTGGCTTGCCTTGTGCAGAGCCGTGGTTGAAGTTCTCCTCGGCTTCTTCTTCGTAGAATCCTCCTTCTTCCTCGTATCCTTGGTCGGTACTAGCGTCTATAAATAAATACGATGTACACAATCACCAAACAATACTTAACTACTTGCAATCATCACACAAAAGGGTCCTATAGATGATCTAGCATCATCACTAACATTACAAGATTAAAACTTGGTTTAATTCCTTTTATTTTTAGAAAAGTAATTTCTACTCATTGAAAAACTACTTAAGATTTAATGTTATCCAAACCAAACATGGGATCATGTTGACACATGTCATCACCATATATTTTAGTCCATGGGAATATGATTTAAAGTGGTGTCGCAATTTAATAAGGTGTTTCTCTTTTATTTTAATTAATTAAAGTGGCTAGAAATGCCTATGTGGCATTCTTTTATTACTTGGTCATTATTTCTGTAAGTAAACCTATATATTTTTATATATTCTGAAAGGTATGGTTAAATGTGATTTTTGAGAGTTGGAATCAACTCAAAAGCTATTATGGTTTTAATTTGAAAAATATTTGAATGCAGAAAAGCTTCTGCCTTGTTATTTTTACCATGGATGATCTACAAATCCAAATGACTTGAATCCAACGGGCTTGGATTCAGCATTCCCAGCCCTTTCTAACAAAATTGGTTTCATTCAATTTGGTTCACTGCATCGACCTGGGTTGATTTTTGAAACTGGGTATAGAAGTGTGTTTGAAATAAAATGAAAAAGGTTAAACTCATATCACTGGGTTGCGCGGGAAGCGATACTGGGCCGGCCTGCTAAGCATAGCGCTTATGCAGGCTGGTTAAGTAGTTGTCCCCACGCATCAGTGAGACAAGGGGTGCGAAACGGTATGGGGCGATGTGGTGCGTTCGATCTGGTTCTAATCCAACGGCTGAGGGTCATCGTCGACGTTGGGCAACGCCGGCGAGACAGAAACCTAGCGCGGCTAGTGGGGGTTGTTGGGGGCTCACCGGGGTGCAGGCGAGTGTCGGCGAGGCGGGCGAACGACGAAGTCGACGACGACGAACCTCCTGGTACCGACAGCTTCTCCTGAGGCGGCTCCAATCGCTGGCCCCTTCTTCTCCAGCAGCGGTAGACTCTGGTGAAACTCCAGCGAAGTGCTGCTCGCCTTGCTCCGGGAACAGGGTGGCACGATCAGTGAGGAGAGGGGAGTGAGATGGTGTGCTCAATTCGGCTCGGGATGGCCTCTATTTATAGTCATGACGACGAGACCGAACGGGATAGGCAGGCGACGGTGGCGACATGGCTACGGGCGGCTAGAGGCATGGCCGGTGGTGGCGATCGCTTGGTGGTCTCCTGGCGATGCTCTACGGCTTTAATGCGCGCGTAGGGGCGGTGCGGTTTGGTCTGGCACGCGCGATGCTCTGCGCGGCAGAGGCGGCGTCTTTGACGGCGAGCGGTGGCTGTGCGGCACAGGGCAGCGAATGGGGATGTCTGGCGGTTTCCTGGGTTGGTGGCGATCATGTATGCACGCGGCGAGGGCGGCGCGCGGTCTGTGGGCGTCGGTCGAGCGTGGCGCTCTGGCGCATGCTCAGCATGGTTGCTGGCGAGCTGGGCGCGGTCCGTGCGTGTGGTCCAGGGTTTGGCAACTCTCGCGGCTGGGACAGGGAGTGGCGGTGGGGTGTTGGCTGCCTCCTAGACATGTTGTTTAGGCTTGGTGCTTGTTCTGGCTAGCTAGCCATTGTCGGCTGGAAACGGGATGCTCGGGTTGGCATGATGTGGCAAATGGTAGGGGCTAGGGTTTGTCCAAGCACTGGTTAGCACCGGGGGAGACAAGGGTGATCAATGGTGAACATTGCTTAGCCAAATTACTGCTCCAAACAGTGAAGTTAGGCCAGTTTGATTTGTTTCTGCCAAGTGTTTGATGAAATGGCCGCAAGAATTCAAGTTTTGAATTTTGAAAAGATTTTTGGTGGGTGTGCTAGGTTGGTGCTGGTGAGTCTACAGATGCTTGGGTTTTGAAAGTTGAGCTTGTTTGAGTGGTTTTTGAAAAAGTGGGATCTTATCATATGATAAAGATTCAATTTTGAACTGTCATTTAAACTATGCATTTGAAAGTTTCTGGATGATCACAAAGTGGGCCTTGATACTTTGTTATGAGTACAATCAAGGGGTGCAAAGATCTAGAAAAGTTTCTGTTAAGTTCTGAAAGTTTGAGACAGCCAAAGTAGGCATGGGAGTTAAATTGGTCAAAATGACCATTCCCTTATTTTATTTGTTTTGATTTACTTGTCTTTGAGAAAAGTTTGGGAATTGTTTAGATGATGTTTATTTCACCTAAGCATCCATTTACAAGCAAAGGAACACACAAACAAGTTGGTTCAAAAGAATTCAAAATGAAATGCATACACTATGCATGCTTTCATATTTTTATTTTAGAAAAGTTTTTGTTAATCCTAATTTTGATGATTAGAGTTTGATGATCCAAGTTTAGTATTTTTGGGATGTTACAAACCTTCCCCCCTTAAACAAAATCTCGTCCCGAGATTTGAAAAAGGACAAAAAAGATTACCTAGGATTTGAAGAGATCGGGAAACTCCGTCCAGATGTGATCTTCGCGCTCCTAGGTAGCTTCCTCTTCTGTGTGGTTGCTCCACTGAATCTTGAGAAACTTGATGCTTCGGGTTCGGGTAGTTCTGAAAGCTTCTTCTGAAATACGGATGGGTACTTCGGGATAGGTCAGGTCATCGTTGATCTCTATGGTCCGGTGATCGATATTTTTGAACACTTCGGTCTTCTCTGGGACTTCGAGACACTTGCGAAGTAATGAGATATGGAACACATTGTGCACAGCTGACATCTCTTCGGGTAGTTCCAATTGATACGACACTTCTCCTCGACGGTTCAGAATCTTGAAGGGTCCGATATATCTGGGGGCTAACTTTCCCTTGAGTTGGAAACGCTGCATTCCCTTCAATGGCGACACCTTCAGATAAACAAAATCTCCTATGTTGAAGGTGAGGTCTCTACGTCTCTTGTCGGCGTAACTCTTCTGTCTGGACTAGGCAGTCTTGAGGTGCTCATGAATCTTGTGAACCTTCTCTTATGCTTCTCGTAGGATGTCGGGTCCGAAAATCTGACTCTCTCCTACTTCCGACCAGTTCAAAGGGGTGCAACACTTCCTTCCGTACATGAATTCAAATGGGGCCATTTGCAAACTGGCTTGATAACTGTTGTTGTATGAGAATTCTGCAAACGGCAGACAGTCTTCCCACTTGGATCCATATTCTAGCACACATGCTCTCAGCATATCTTCGAGTATTTGGTTTACTCGCTCCGTTTGTCCATCGGTCTGAGGGTGATACGCGGTGCTGAAATCTAGGCGGGTTCCTAAACCTTCTTGGAATTTCTTCCAGAATCTCGAGGTAAACTGAGTTCCTCGATCCGATACGATGTTCTTGGGGACTCCATGCAAACTAACTATTCTAGCGATGTATAACTCCGCTAGCTTCAAACTCTGATATGTGGTCTTGACGGGTAAGAAATGGGCGACTTTGGACAATCGGTCCACTATGACCGAGATAGAGTCATTTCCCCTACTAGAAGTAGGCAATCCGGTGATAAAGTCCATTCCAACGAAATCCCATTTCCATTCCGGAATCTGCAAGGGTTGCAACAATCCAGCGGGTCTTTGATGTCCTGCCTTGACTAGCTGACATATATCACACTTGGCGATATAGCTTCTGATTTCTCTCTTCATCTTATGCCACCAAAATTGCTCTTTCAAATCTTGATACATCTTAGTTCCTCCAGGATGGATAAAATAACTTCTTTCAACTCAGAATCAGCTGGTACACAAAGGCGTCCTTTGTACCACAGAACTCCTTCTTCGTCTTCGGTGAATCCGGGTACTTTGCCTGTACCAATACGACGTTTGATTCCGTCGATACTAGCATTTCCCTTCTGCGCCTCTTTAATCTGACTGATCAAAGTGGGCTAGAGTTCTATGCTAGCCAAAAATCCTTCACTTACTAATTCCATTCAAAAATCTTCCATCTCTTTGTGCAAGCTTGGTTTCTCCTTTAAAATCATGAAGTTCAAGCGGCACGGCAATCTGCTAAGGGCATCGGCTACCACATTGGCTTTACTAGGGTGATAGTGAATGTCCAGGTCATAATCCTTGATTAGCTCAATCTACCTTCTCTGTCTCATATTCAGCTCCTTCTGAGTGAATATATACTTTAGGCTCTTATGATCCGAATAAATCTCACAACGGTTTCCCATCAGGTAATGCCTCCATGTCTTCAGGGCTAGAACTACGGCTGCGAGTTCGAGGTCATGGGTTGGGTAATTTTGCTCATGTTGCTTCAGTTGTCGAGATATATAAGATATAACTTTGCCTTCTTGCATTAGCACACATCCGAGACCGATCTTGGATGCGTCACAATACACATCGAAGGGCTTTGTGATATCCGGCATGATTAAGATTGGGGATGAAATCAATCTCCTCTTGAGTTCTTGAAAACTCGCTTCACATTTGTCGGTCCATTCAAACTTCTTGTCCTTCTTCAGCAATTGGGTCATGGGTCTGGCGATACTCGAGAATCCTTCTACGAACTTGTGGTAATATCCCGCCAATCCGAGAAATGCACGAACTTGGGTTTGAGTGGTTGGGGCTTGCCAATCCTCGACATCTTTCACCTTTGCAGGGTCAACGGCAATTCCTCCGGCTGATACAATGTGACCGAGGAATCCTACCTCCTGTAACCAGAATTCACATTTGCTAAACTTTGCATACAGCTGATGCTCTCTAAGGGTTCCAAGAATGGTCCTTAGGTGTAGCTCATGTTCTTCTTCCGATTTGGAATAAATCAGAATGTCATCGATGAAAACAATGACAAACTTATCTAGGAAGTCCATAAAAATTTTATTCATGAGATTCATGAAATAAGCGGGGGCATTGGTTAATCCAAAAGACATGACTGTATACTCGTACAATCCATATCTGGTGGTAAAGGAAGTCTTTGGAATATCCTCTGCGTGAATCTTGAGTTGATGATAGCCAGTTCTAAGGTCAATCTTAGAAAACACTTTGGCCCAGGTCAACTGATCAAACAAATCTTCTATCTTGGGAAAGGGGTATTTGTTCTTGATGGTGACATCATTCAGCTTCCGATAATCCGTACACAAACGGTTACCTCCATCATTCTTTTCCACAAACAAGACAGGTGACCTCCACGGTGACGCACTTGGTTGAATCAATCCAATTTCCAGCATGGCATCCAGTTGCTTCTTCAGTTCTGCTAGTTCCGACGGGTTCATACTATATGGTCTCTGGGCTATGGGTCCGGTTCCGGGGATTAGTTCAATGATAAACTCGATATCCCGATCTGGGGGCATACCGGGCAAAACATCTGGAAATACATCGGGGTATTCACAGACTATCCGGACTTGGTCAATGGTAGGTTGGGCTATACTATTGTTGCACTTGAATTAACGAGGTAAGGTTTCCGATATATGCTCGACTGATATTTCGGCTGTACTGGTCATGGTTATGGCTTTCTTGGCACAGTTAATTAATCCTTTATGTTTGGACATCCAATCCATTCCTAGTACTATTTCCAAACCTTTAGTTCCGAGTACTATTAGATTAGCATAAAAATCTATGCCATGGATTCGAATAGGGACAGCTTTGCAAATTTGCCTAGCCTTGGTGGTTGATCCGGGAATTTGAACAATCATGACATGCTTCAGTTTGGTTCGTTGAATTTTACTAGTGCATGCAAATTCTTCGGTGACAAATGAATGCGATGCACCAGAATCAAACAACACTCGTGCAAGTACTGAATTAACAGAAAACATACCCAGCACAACGTCTGGTGCTTCCTGAGCTTCTTCAGCATGCATGAGAAAAAGACGGCCATTGCGGTTGAGCGAATTCCCTAGAGCAAACCTTCTTCCGGGCTGAACACGACACTGTTGCTGAGCTGGGACATTGGCATTGGGTGTTGCAGCATTCTTCTTGTTGGGGCACTCGTTGGAGTAGTGACCCTTATTTCCACAGTCATAACAAGTCACTTGCGACTTGTCCTTTGCTGTTACAGGCACAACATTGCTTCCAGTCCTCGGGGTAGTGTTGGTGTTGTTGGCAGCATTGTTGGGGTTGAACTTGGGTGGGGCACGATTGAAATTTCTAGAGTTGTCGTGGTTGTTGTGATTTCCTCCGGGCCTAGGGTTTCCACGGTTGGGATAGGTCGGACGGTTCATCGGGGGTCTGTGGGTTCTTGGGGCAAATCCTGGAGATGGGTTAGGGCGATACTTTGGGGTCTGATGGGTTCCTGGCTGATGCATCGTGAGACGCTTGCGGTTCTCATTGGCTTGGTTGATCTTTCCTTCCATCTGGATGGCAGAGTCGACAAGGGCTTCAATATCAGCAAAGGGGATATTGACTAACACTGTCTGCATCTCATCATGCAGACCATTCAGGAATCTTTCTTTCTTCTTGGCTTCGGTGTCGATCTCATCCGGGGCATACCTAGCTAATGAAAAATTTTTGTCACGGTATTCCACTACGGTCATCCTTCCTTGCTTCAGTTCTCTTAACTCGTCTCTCATCCTCTTGATCAAACCCGGTGGCACATGGGTTCTGCTGAACTTGACCTTGAATTCCTCCCAGGTCATCATCTAGCCTCCGGTCATTGTGCGAACACTGTTCCACCATGCTCGGGCATCTCCGGCTAGGTAGTGGGTGGCGAACAGAACTTTCTTGTTGGCTTCCACTCCGGCGACTTCTAGGTTATTTTCCATGGTCTGCAGTCAATCATCGACGTCTAGGGGTTCTTCTAACTTAGTGAAAACAGGTGGGTTGGTATTCTGGAAGTTCTTGAGCTTAGATCCATGGTTGTCCTGATTTCCGTGGCCTTGGTTGTTGTGGGCTAGCTGGGCTATCTGCTGAAGGGTGGCTAGGTTGGCTTGATGTTCCGCTCTTTCAGCTTCACGGTCAGAAGTCAACATTTGCAGAATCTGCAACATCGGGTCCGGGGATGAACCACTTCCTCCGCGTGGCATCTGAAGATTGAGATAGATCATGAGGAAAGAGGGAAATTTTCTAAGGTTCTGGGATTTTGAAAAAATTTCAAAGTTTGACTCAGATTTTCTAGTAACTTGCTTTTCATTCATTCATAGCACACGGTACAACACACACCACAACAAAGAAAATCAGATGGTTTTAAGAACCATTCTGAAAACTACGATACAGTGGGACCGAATACTACTCACTACGCTAGTGCTCAAGTGGTACTACTCCTCGGAATCTGTGGTTTCATCATCCTCATCATCATCGATGAAGGCGAAATCATCCTCATCGGTGAAGAAGTCCATAGCCTGATCCTCCAGGAAATCATCGTCATCGCTGAGATAGGAGTAGGGGTCTCCACGAAGATCCTCTCCGGCATTCTCCCTTACTTCCAACTGCATTTCTCTCTCGTGGATGGTCTCCTCCAAAGATGAGATACGGTGGTGAAGACGGGCAATAATGCGCTCCTTCTTGTCGAGCTGATGGCGGCGAGACTTGCAATCTTTTGCCAGCATGGCGATGGTTTGATCCTTCGTCTTGATGATGGCAGACTTGTGGTTGGAGTAGTCACGGCAGTTATCCAACTCCTGCCGATGATCGTACATCATGAAGCTAAGGTGGTCCAATTAGGTCTTCAACTCGGGGTGGTATGGGGCTTCCAGTGGTTGTCCATTAGCATCACGCCTTAGGAAAAACTCAAAACGAGTACCCTTGATCTGGTTGATACTTTGCCCACACAGACGGTAAAGAGCTTCCTGCATGGCCCTGGCAAGTCCGTCGAGCCAGTTGTTCTCTCTTAAGGTAAATTGAATTCCCTCAGCAGTGGGAGGTTCAATCTTTCCTCGGAGACTTGCAACAATCAGCCATTGTAGATCTTCTCCTCCTTGATCATTGAGCTGAGCTCCGAAGAACTTGGGGTGCGGACGCTCCAGAAGTTCCGAAAGATGGTCCAAATCCCTCTCAAAGATAAGGTCTCCTCCATTCCCCAACTGATAAAACTTGTTGTACTTCACGTCCATCTAAAAGAATATAAGATGAGTAAGTTAGTAGAGTGATCAAGTGTGTCAAATTTTTATGTATTTTGCAAGAGTTTTTGAGGAACATGAATTTTCATGAAAGAATCAAAGGGATAAGAATGGGAATAAGTTTTTGTAAATATTTGCTTTCTTTGGTTTTGAAACTAAGTTTTTGATTCAAACGTCCAGTCTAACTAGGGTCTCCTATGGTTAGGATGGCTCTGATACCAACTTGTCAACACCCGGATTTTTAATCCCAGATGCCTGTTATGCCATACATCGCAATCCCAGGATTACCATTTTTGCGAGACATAACAGAATTGGATACCATAGTACATCATCCATTACAAACCGTACATAAGTTATTACACAAATAGGGATCTCATGATCCAGTTCTTAATACAACTTCAAGCAGCGGAATACGTAATAATAACGGTAGCGTAGGCGAAGCTCCATCTTCGGGGTCACAGGCAATGCTGACGATGGGAGATAATCCTAGTTGTCGTAACCTTCCTGGGGTCCATCCTCCAGGTACTCCTCTTCATGGTCTGGCCACGGGAATAGCCAGGGACAAATCCATGAGTACTCTTTAAGTACTTGCAAACTAATACTAACAAGTGGAAGGGGTTTTTGATAATAGGACACTAGGCTCTAGGGTTGTTTTGCAAGAGGCCAGGTTTACCTCTACTAAGTTCAGAAATAAGAGAAGCTAGTCACATTTTTATAACACCTAAAATAGGATCTTGTAACTCATGTCACAACTCTGTTGTGGTCAAGTCAAAGTCTCACTTCCTTTCACAAATCATTTTAAAAAGTCTGACGGGGGAACAGTATGGCCACTCCAACTGTCCATAACCGTGGACGCAGCTATTCGAATAGTTTGACACTCTGCAGAGATTGTACACTTTCACCACAACATT
Source organism: Avena sativa (assembly GCA_916181665.1). Classification (NCBI taxonomy): domain Eukaryota; kingdom Viridiplantae; phylum Streptophyta; class Magnoliopsida; order Poales; family Poaceae; genus Avena; species Avena sativa. The sequence continues at coordinate 231,353,081 of OV702296.1, forward strand.
CGATACATCCGTCAGGAACAAATCCTGAATTCACCATACTCAGTATGCGGATAATCAATCCTAACCTTTCAATTACACGCCCTAGTATAAGCACCTCTCCTGTGAGTTTGGCCTCCCAACCATGACCAACTGTCATCTTGGGTACTGCACAGGTGGACAATCTTCACAAGGTAGCCTCAGCTCAGACCTTGGCCGTGAGGGAACTAATACTAAGGTATATAAGTTTCCAGTCAAGCCCTACCCAATCTTCGGGTATTGTGGTTATACGGTAAAAATTGGAATGGTATCGCATCCAAACAACCATCAGTTTTATAAAGGGCTAAGGCTCATGCCTCAACATTTTCATCACCAAAATCATCTGGTGTTTTGGAAACACATGTCAAAACATCTCAGTAGAATGACTCATCATTCTAAGGTTTTCATAACCACTTTTACCAAGTATTCCCATCTAAAGTTGATCAAGTTTTATGCTTAGCACTAGCATCTACAAGTGGGGGTAAGTACTAATGAGGGGTGGTAAACTAGTGGAGTTTTAACTAAGTTCAATCTCATGCCTTAGGATGACATCAAGATTGTCTAGCTTAGGCCAAATTTTATGCTCTTTATGCAACCTTCATTTATCCTTCTAGAATCTACAATTCACTTAAGTAAACTCTAAGTAAGTAGCTTTGATAAAGAAATAAAAATAGAAAGCTTGCCAATAAAACTAGGAGGGGGTATCAAGTGGGTATGATCACATATGCTTAGGGCATATGGTAACAAGTAAGGGTTTGTTTGCATCAGTAGAGTATCTTGCAAGTGTTAGCTTGCACATTCAACTAGTAGCATTAGGCTTGCTAAGTTAATAGCTTGCAACTATTGGCTTGCCTTGTGCAGAGCAGTGGTTGAAGTTCTCCTCGGCTTCTTCTTCGTAGAATCCTCCTTGTTCCTCGTATCCTTGGTCGGTACTAGCGTCTATAAATAAATACGATGTACACAATCACCAAACAATACTTAACTACTTGCAATCATCACACAAAAGGGTCCTATAGATGATCTAGCATCATCACTAACATTACAAGATTAAAGTTTGGTTTAATTCCTTTTATTTTTAGAAAATTAATTTCTACTCATTGAAAAACTACTTAAGATTTAATATTCTCCAAACCAAACATGGGATCATGTTGACACATGTCATCACCACATATTTTGGTCCATGGGAATGTGATTTAAAGTGGTGTCACAATTTAATAAGGTGTTTCTCTTTTATTTTAATTAATTAAAGTGGCTAGAAATGCCTATGTGGCATTCTTTTATTACTTGGTCATTATTTCTGTAAGTAAACCTATATATTTTTATATATTCTGAAAGGTATGGTTAAATGTGATTTTTGAGAGTTGGAATCAACTCAAAAGCTATTATGGTTTTAATTTGAAAAATGTTTGAATGCAGAAAAGCTTCTGCCTTGTTATTTTTACCATGGATGATCTACAGATCCAAATGACTTGAATCCAACGGGCTTGGATTCAGCATTCCCAGACCTTTCTAACAAAATTGGGTTCATTCAATTTGGTTCACTGAATCGACCTGGGTTGATTTTTGAAACTGGGTACAGAAGTGTGTTTGAAATAAAATGAAAAAGGTTAAATTCAAATAACTGGGTTGCGCGGGAAGTGATATTGGGCCGGCCTGCTAAGCATAGCACTTACGCGGGATGGTTAAGTCGCTGTCCCCACGCGTCAGTGAGACAAGGGGTGTGAAGCGGTATGGGGCGATGTGGTGCGTTCGATCTGGTTCTAATCCAACGGTTGAGGGTAATCGTCGACGTTGGGCAACGCCGGCGAGACAGAAACCTAGAGCGGCCAGTGGGGGTTGTTGGGGGCTCACCGGGGTTCAGGCGAGGGTCGGCGAGGTGGGAGAACGACGAAGTCGACGACAGCGAACCTCCTGGTACCGGCAGCTTCTCCTGGGGCGGCTCCAATCGCTGGCCCCCTTCTTCTCCAGCAGCGGCAGACTCCGGTGAAATTTCGGCGAAATGTTGCTCGCCTTGCTCCGGGAACGGGGTGGCACGATCAGTGAGGAGAGGGGAGTGAGATGGTGTGCTCAATTCGGCTGGGGGTGGCCTCTATTTATAGTCACGATGACGAGACCGAACGGGATGGGCAGGCGACGGTGGCGACATGGCTACGGGCGGCTAGAGGCATGGCCGGTGGTGGCGATCGCTTGGTGGTCTCCTGGCGATGCTCTACGGCTTTAATGCGCGCGTAGGGGCGGTGCGGTTTGGTCTGGAACGCGCGATGCTCTGCGCGGCAGGGGTGGCGTCTTCGTCGGCGAGCGGTGGCTGTGCGGCATGGGGCGGCAAACGGGGATGGCTGGCGGTTTCCTGGGTTGGTGACGATCATGTATGCACGCGGCGAGGGCGACGCGCGGTCTGTGGGCGTCGGTCGAGCGTGGCGCTCTGGCGCATGCTCGGCATGGTTGCTGGCGAGCTGGGCGCAGTCCGTGCGTGTGGTACAGGGTTTGGCAAAGCTCGCGGCTGGGACAGGGAGTGGCGGTGGGGTGTTGGCTGCCTCCTAGACATGTTGTTTAGGCTTGGTGTTTGCTCTGGCTAGCTAGCCATTGTCGGCTGGCAAGGGGATGCTCGGGTTGGCATGGCATGGAGCAAAGGGTAGGGGCTAGGGCTTGTCCAAGCACTGGTTAGCACTGGGGGGAGACAAGGGTGATCAATGGTGAACATTGCTTAGCCAAATTACTGCTCCAAACAGTGAAGTTAGGCCAGTTTGATTTGTTTCTGCCAAGTGTTTGATGAAATGGCCGCAAGAATTCAAGTTTTGAATTTTGAAAAGATTTTTGGTGGGTGTGCTAGGTTGGTGCTGGTGAGTCTGCAGATGCTTGGGTTTTGAAAGTTGAGCTTGTTTGAGTGGTTTTTGAAAAAGTGGGATCTTCTCATATGATAAAGATTCAATTTTGAACTGTCATTTAAACTATGCATTTGAAAGTTTCTGGATGATCACAAAGTGGGCCTTGATACTTTGTTATGAGTACAATCAAGGGGTGCAAAGATCCAGAAAAGTTTCTATTAAGTTCTGAAAGTTTGAGACAGTCAAAGTAGGCATGGGAGTTAAATTGGTCAAAATGACCATTCCCTTATTTTATTTGTTTTGATTTACTTGTCTTTGAGAAAAGTTTGGGAATTTTTTAGATGATGTTTATTTCACCTAAGCATCCATTTACAAGCAAAGGAACACACAAACAAGTTGGTTCAAAAGAATTCAAAATGAAATGCATACACTATGCATGCTTTCATATTTTTATTTTAGAAAAGTTTTTGTTAACCCTAATTTTGATGATTAGAGTTTGATGATCCAAGTTTAGTATTTTTGGGATGTTACATGTCCCTAGTCAGAATTCATGTGAGGACACATGTGAATATTAGACTAGCACACCGATTGGTTGATGACTATGTTTCGCAAGTCATAGACATGGAGATGTCAAACCAATGATGTGGACACATGTTATGAACATGGGGTTGGACTGACCCAACTTGAGACTGGCAATTAGTTGCAGCTCTCTCTACACATCATGTACGTTTTGTCCTTAGACCTGAGATTGTCGCATGTACTTGAGATGTGGATCGACCTACTTTGGGGCTATCATACGCTACTCCGTAACTGGATAGTTATAAATGTAGCTTTCGGGTTTGTCCTGAAGCATGCTACAAGGCATGGTCAATCAAGATGGGATTTGCCCCTCTCTACTTGAGAGAGATATCTCTAGGCCCCTCGAGTGATCGGATCCAGAAATGCATGTCCGTGCTACATATGGTTAAGAGTTAACCTAGTAAAGGGATTCCGAATCACGGTATCAAGAAAGGGAGGTCAGCTTGGAGCTAGACCAATATCGTGAGGCAAAGGGAAAGACATGTACTAAACCTTGTGATGGTTCGTCCAATATGATCATTGTATACGTTTAGGAGTTAGCATGTCTTGGTAGATGCCGCTACCAACTATTGAAAGAATAAGTGTATTCGTGGCATGTCTATATGTATATGAACCTATAGGGTCACACACTTAAGGGGCTGGAAGCCTAATAAGGATTGGATCCAAATTAGACCCATCTTAGGCTACTAATGGGTTGCTAAGGTAGAAGCCCATCAGGGACACCTATATAAGAGAGGGTGGAGCGAGCTGACCAGGGTTAGACCATTCCTCCCAGCCGCCACTCCTCACGCTTGTGTCGCGCGCGCGGACCTAGCAGTCCGGCGTCTGACGCTTCCATTCTGTACGTGTGGATACCTCGGAGGCACTGCATCTATAGCGCTTGGACGAGCCGCGCAAGGGGAGCTGCTCGTGGGACGAGAACGAGGAGGAGACGTAGATCGTCTGCATTGCCTCGACACGCTTCATCAAGTTCCGCAACTGCACGTCTAGTGGTAATCCCGTGATCTATGACAACAGTAATCCTGGTTTACGCGGTAGAAAATTTTGATTTGCGCTAGTGTATCCTACACGTATCCCTTCAGTGGTATCAGAGTCGATGTTGTTCAGTTATAGGTTCGGAATGGTTATGAATGATGTGATCGTTTGTATTGCGGTGGTTCATGATTGATCTATGATCTTGCTTTCTGTGATCGTGATTCTGAGGTCGTCGAACGACTTACCCCTACCGGTCGGCTTCCGCCATCGGGGTAGACAGTGAAACACAAATCCTATTGAATCACGTGAAGATCAATATGATTGATCGAATCGGAACCTAGATCTAAAATTGATGTACCGTGATCAAAGGAGTTTGATCGAATCGGAACAGTAGTCGGTTTATGGTAAATTTGATTTGCCGATCAAAATCCTTAAAGAAAATTGTGTAGATTCGATCTCTCATTTTCACAGTTTTCAACGAGGGGCGCTGCCCCTTCGAACCCCGCAGGGGGAGACCCCCTAGACCCTCCTAGTCGTAGCCCCTTTTGTATCTCGTTAAGGTAACTAGGTGTTGCGAGTTCACATGATCCGGTAGAATGCGATTCTATGCATAACTTGTTTTTGCAGGATTTATGTGATCAGTATGGCCCATATATGTATGTGATGCATGTATGAATTTTATCATGACATGCATGTCGTGAGTAGGGCAACACGACTAGAGCCATATGTGTTTTCAATTATTGTAATGGCATGCGTGCCAACTTGTGATGATCCCAATTCTATGTAATTTTGATTACTAGCTATTAGGTGTAATAGCTTGTATTAGTTCTTGGAGGACTCATCACTTGGAGGATGGCTCACATGGAACATGAAGATGGAGATCATCATGGTGGACAGGTTCTATGGCGATGGAGATCACCATGAGAAAAATGGGCCATACTGTGTCACATTTATGTGAATGTTATTCTTATGCGTTTTACTACTATGCATGCTTAGATGATAGAAGTAGAACGATCCCTTACAAAGTTTAAGTTAAACCATGCCCTCCCAACCAAACCCTTCACCATCCTATGCCCTGTACAATCGTTGGTGGGCCTATGAAATTAGGGTGCCACGGTTTTCCTTGGCTGGATGGGTTTGTATCAGATACCTACACGCATAAGGGTTGGTGAGCTTGACAAGGTCATCTTAACAGTTAAGGACCTTGGGGCATAAAGGTCGGGAGCCTAGTTTTGACATAGAAATGTCACCCAACAACAAGAGTCATATGTGATATGATTAGCAAGTGTTGCTTACCGATTTACCTTGTCTTCTAGCAGTGATGCTAAAGCTCACTAGTCGACTTGTTAATTGTGGATCTTGAATCACTTAGTATCAATAGAGGGATATTGATTTAAGTGGGAGTATATGCTATTGAATTGTTTAATATGTTTTACTCTTTCATGGTTACATGGCTTAGTATTTTACATGTTTTCTGTTGTAGATCAATGGCACCAAACACTGCATCCCTTTTTCTTTGCGTTTGATTCTTGACAAAGATAAACTAAATGGAACAAACTATACGGACTGGGTCCGTAACCTGAGAATTGTTCTCGGGTCTGATAAAAAGGAAACGGTTCTGGATACTCCAATCTCCGATGAACCTGCTGATAATGCATATGCTGCCCTAAAGAATGCCTACAAGAGAGCATGTGATGATTCTCTTGAGTTTAGCTGTCTTATGCTTGCATGCATGGAACCTGAACTTCAAAAGAAGTTTGAGGATCAGGATGCGTACGATATGATCATTGCGCTTAAGGACATGTTCCAAGATCAGGCAAGGACTGAGAGGTACAATGTTTCCAAGTCCTTTGTCGAATGCAAGCTAGCAGAGGGGGCAGCTGCAGGCCCCCATGTGATCAAAATGGTTGGTTATAGTTAGACTTTGGAAAAGCTTGGTTTTCCACTAGGCCAAGAGTTGGCTACTGACTTCATTTTGGCGTCTCTTCCATCCAGCTATGGGCAATTCATTTCGAACTACCATATGCATGGGGTGGAGAAGGGCCTTAATGAGTTATGCGGGATGCTAAAAACAGCAGAAAGTGACATGAAGAAGTGTGCAGGGCATAGCCATGTGATGGCTGTGCAGAACAAGCCTAGCTTTAATAAAAAGGGTACTTCTTGGAATAAGAAGGGCAAGGCTAAGGATACGATCCCTAAGCCTGCACCCAAGCAAAAGGCTGGACCTATAGAAGACACTGAGTGCTTCTTTTGTCATGAACATGGCCACTAGAAGAGAAACTGCAGCAAGTACCAGGCCTCTTTGAACAAGAGTGGAAGTAAGAGTACTTCCCACTCAGGTACGCTTGTTGTAAATGTTGTGGACATTCTTCTCGCTGATTCATATGTTAACTCTTGGGTATTTCATACCGGATCGGTTGCTCATATTTGCAATTCGATGCAGGGGCTAATAAGGACTAGAGAAGTGCAGAAAGGCGAATTGGATTTTCGCGTCGGAAATAAAGCAAGGGTTGCTGCATTGTTCGTCGGCGTCATGCAACTTCACCTTCCGCCAGGATTTATTATGGAGTTGAATAATTGTTATTACATTCCTAGTATGGGTCGAAACATTTTATCACCTTCATGTTTGATGAGGGATGGTTATTCATTCGCGAGTGCAAACAATGGTTGTGTAATCTCTAAGAATGATATGTTTATGGTTGATGCTCCCATTGTGAATGGGTTATTTATTTTAAATCTTGATGATGCATATGTTTACAATGTTAGTGCTAAAAGGCTTCGGCCTAATGATTTGATTCCTACCTATTTATGGCATTGTCGTTTGGGGCATATAAGTGAAAAGCGCATGAAGAAGCTCCATGGTGATGGTCTTCTAACTTCGTTTGATTTTGAATCATACAAGACATGTCAGGCTTGTTTACTTGGAAAGATGACCAAATCTTCTTGTTACGGATGACTTGAGTAGATATGGGTATATCTATTTCATGAAACATAAATCCGAAACTTTCGAGAAGTTTAAGGAATTTCAAAGTGAGGTAGAGAATCAACGTAACAAGAAGATTAAATTTCTACGTTCTGATCGTGGAGGTGAATATATAAGTTACGAGTTTGGCGAGCATTTGAAGAAATGCGGAATACTTTCACAATTGACACCGCCGGGAACACCACAGCGTAATGGTGTGTCTGAACGTCGTAATCGAACTCTTTTAGATATGGTTCGTTCTATGATGTCACTTACAGATTTACCGCTATCATTTTGGGGTTATGCATTAGAAACAGCCGCATTCACTTTAAATAGGGCACCGTCTAAATCCGTTAAAACGACACCGTATGAATTTTGGTTTGGGAAGAAACCTAAATTGTCGTTTCTTAAAGTTTGGGGATGCAAAGAAGTTACAGCCGGACAAGCTTGAACCCAAAGCAGAAAAATGCGTCTTCATAGGATACCCGAAGGAAACTATTGGGTATACCTTCTATCATAGATCCGAAGGCAAAATCTTCGTTGCTAAGAATGGATCCTATCTAGAGAAGGAATTTCTCTCGAAAGAAGTGACTGGAAGGAAAGTAGAACTCGACGAGGTTGTCGAACCTTCTCTCGAAATTGCGAGTAGCGCAGCGCCGGAAGAAGTTCCTGTGGTGCCTGCACCAATTAGAGAGGAAGCTAATGATGATGATCATGAAACTTCGGTCGAAGTTGCTACAGAGCCTCGCAGGTCAAAGAGAACTCGTACCACTCCAGATTGGTATGATCCCGTTATGAGTGTCATGTTGGTGGACAACACCGATGACCCTGAGACATATGAGGAAGCGATGATGAGCCAAGATTCCAATAAATGGCAGGAAGCCATGAAATCCGAGATTGGATCCATGTACGAAAACCAAGTATGGACTTTGGTGGACTTACCGGATGGCCGGAAGGCTGTCGAGAACAAATGGATTTTCAAGAAAAAAACAGATGATGATGTTACTGTCTATAAAGCTCGACTTGTCGCAAAAGGGTTTCGACAAATTCAAGGAGTTGACTACGATGAGACTTTCTCACCAGTAGCAAAGCTAAAGTCTGTGAGGATTATGTTAGCAATCGCTGCATATTACGATTATGAGATATGGCAGATGGATGTCAAAACAGCATTCCTCAATGGTGACATTGATGAAGAGTTGTATATGATGCAACCCAAAGGTTTTGTCGATCCTAAAGATGCTAACAAGGTATGCCAACTTCAACGGTCCATCTATGGATTGAAACAAGCATCCCGAAGTTGGAATCAACGTTTTGATAAGGTAATCAAAAGTTTTGGTTTTATACAAACTTATGGAGAAGCTTGTATTTACAAGAAAGTGAGTGGGAGCTCTGTAGCATTCTTAATACTATATGTGGATGACATATTGTTGATTGGGAATGATGTAGACCTTCTTAATAGTGTCAAGGAATATTTGAATAATAGTTTTTCAATGAAGGATCTTGGCGAAGCAGCTTACATATTAGGCATAAAGATTTATAGAGATAGATCAAAACGCCAAATATCATTGTCACAAAGTACATATTTGGACAAAGTTCTAAAGAGGTTTGGAATGGAAGATAGCAAGAAAGGGTTCTTGCCCATGTTGCCCAATACGACCTTGAGTAAAACTCAGAGTCCGACATCGGCAGAAGATAGAGAAAGGATGAGTAAGACTCCCTATGCCTCAGCCATAGGATCTCTAATGTATGCCATGCTATGTACTAGACCCGACATTGCATATGCTGTTAGTTTGACTAGCATATATCAAAGTGATCCAGGAGTGGATCATTGGACAGCGGTCAAAAACATCCTTAAGTACTTGAGAAGAACTAAGGATATGGTTCTTTCTTATGGAGGTGATGAACATCTCGTTGTTAATGGTTACACCGATGCTAGTTGGAACACCGATCCGGATGATTCTAAATCACAATCTGGATACGTATTTATTTTGAATGGTGCAGCAGTTAGCTGGAGGAGTGCAAAGCAAAGCGTTGTGGCGAGATCTTCAACTGAATCGGAATACATGGCTACTTCGGAGGCTTCACAAGAAGCAATATGGATGAAAGAGTTCATTACAGAGCTGGGTGTGGTTCCTAGTGCGCTGGACCCAATGTCTATCTACTGTGATAACATGGGCGCCATAGCCAATGCGCAAGAACCAAGGTCACACAAGAAGCTGAAGCATATCAAGCTACGTTTTCACGCTATTCGAGAACATATCCAAGATGGGGATATAAAGATTTGCAAAGTACACACAGATCTGAATGTGGCGGATCCGTTGACTAAACCTCTCCCGAGGGCAAAACATGACCAGCACCAAACTGCCATGGGTGTTCGGTGTATTACCATGTAATCTAGATTAGATGACTCTAGTGCAAGTGGGAGACTGTTGGAGATATGCCCTAGAGGCAATAATAAATGTAGTTATTATTATATCTTTGTGTTTATGATAAATGTTTACATTCATGCTATAATAGTATTAACAAGGAAACATTAATACTTGTGTGATTTGTAAACTTAATTTGAAGTCCCTAGTAAAGCTTCTATATAATACTAGCTTGTTGGTTAATAGATGATTGTGGTTTCCTTATCATGAAAATTGAGATGTTATTAACAACAAGATCATATCGCTAGGAGAATGATATGGTGGACATACTCCTATAGATAAGCGTAGCATAAAGATCAAGTCATTTTAATAGTTCAATTGCTATATGCTTTATGATACATAGTAATCTAATTCCTTCGACCATGAGATCATGCATATCACCTTTACCGGATGGATGCTTTGATGACATCAAACACCACACCGTAACTGGGTGGTTATAAAGGTGTCATTGAGTGTTCAGAAAGTATTGGTTGAAACACATGGATCAAGAGTGGGATTTGTCCATCCATATGACGGATAGATATACTCTGGGCCCTCTCGGTGAAATGTCATCCAATTGGCTTGCAAGCATGTGACTGGCTCACAAGGGATCACATATCACGGGAACGAGAAAAGAGTACTTGTCAGTAACGAGGTTGAACTAGGTATGCAGAGATACCGATGATCATAACCTCGGATAAGTAAACTATCGTGAGACAAAGGGAAATTGATATCATATGTAAGTGGTTCATTCGATCGCAAAGTAATCGTAGAAATATGTGGGAGCCATATGAATTTCCAGATTCCTCTATTGGTTATTGTTCGGAGAAGTGTCTCGATCATGTCTGCATAATTCATGAACCGTAGGGAGACACACTTAAGGATTCGACGTTGTTTGAGTAGTTATGGAATGATGAGAAAGAGTCCGAATGTTGTTCGGAGTCTCGAATGGGATTCGGGATATCACGAGGAGATCCGGAATGGTCTGGAGAATAAGATTCATATAAGGAAAGTCCCGTTTCGGAGTTGGGGAATGGTTCCGGTGTTTTCATCGGGAACATTCTAGAAGGTTCCGGAATGTTCGGCACTCCGGGGGGGGGGGAGGGTACATGAATGTGTCATTGTAAGTTGGAATGATTGCATCATGTACTAGGTGTCCTTGCTGTCCAAAATAAAGGGTTTATTTAAATCCTAAATTGAAAAGTCAAACGGCTAGTTTGAAAGTCAAACGGCAATTTTTGGAAAGAGGAGGAGAAGTGGAAACCGAGTTGGGGAGGGATTCCCTCCTCCCCAAGCCGGCGCCCCACCCAAGCCGAGTTGGGGAGGGACTCCACTCCCTCCCCTTGGCCGGCCAGCCCTTCCACCTATATAAGGAGGAGCAAGGGCTCCCTCCTAGGGACACAAGTCCCTCTCCTCTAAACCTAAACCCTAGCCACAGCCTAGGGATTTCTCCCAAGCCGTCAAGTTAGAGCTTCTGATTGCCCTAGCCTCCGGTTTAGAGCCTTCTAATTGGTGTGTCTAAACCCTAGATCACCAAGAACTCTCTCATACTCCACCATACTCGCTCCGGCTTAAGGCGAAGCCCTGCGAGATCTCCCCTCTACTTCCGGTACCACGCCGTTGTGCTGCCGGAATCACGAGGAGAGTGCTACAACCTCCGCTGCCTGCTGGAACAAGGGAGAGGAAGGTCTTCGTCGAGTACCGAATGTGTGACCGACTGCGGGAGCGCTGCCGGAACGCGGGGCCGGAAGGATCGTCTACGCGATCTTGAGATCGGAAAGAGTACGACTACATCACCCACGAGAATCTGCTCTCGTTAAACACTTTGGAATCTTCGAGGGTGAGTTATTCCATCGACTCGTTGCTACAATCTAGTAGATAGATCTTGGTTTGTTTGTTTGTATGCGGTAGAAATTTTTTGTTTTCCATGCTACGAAACCCTACATTATGCTCTAGAAACGGCAGCTTTCACACTTAACAGGGTACCATCTAAATCCGTAGTTAAGACACCATATGAGATGTGGACTGGAAAGAATCCCAGTTTGTCTTTTCTAAAGATTTGGGGTTGTGATGCATTTGTCAAGAGACTTCAGTCGGACAAGCTAACACCCAAATCGGATATGTGCATTTTCGTGGGATATCCGAGGGAAACCTTAGGGTATTACTTCTACAACCGAGAAGAGGGCAAAGTGTTTTTCGCTCGTAGTGGTGTTTTCCTAGAGAAAGAGTTTCTCACAAAGGGAATGAGTGGAAGGTCGGTGCGACTTGAAGAATTTCGCGATGAGCCAGTCGGGGATGCTTCTACGAGTGATGCTATTGTAGCAGAACAAGTTGAGGAACCCGTGGCAATAGAAGCACCACAACCACGAAGGTCGGCGAGGCTCCACGAGACGCGGGAATTATTATTGTTAGACAATGATGAGCCTACGACCTATGCAAAAGCGATGGTGGACCCAGACTCTGAGAAATGGCTGATCGCCATGAGATCCGAGATAGAGTCCATGGGAGACAATCAAGTTTCGAACTTGGTTAACCTGCCTGATGGTTTTAAAGCCATCGAGTGCAAATGGATCTATAAGAAGAAGATTGATATGGATGGAAATATTCACATCCATAAAGCTCGACTTGTTGCAAAAGGTTTTCGACAAGTTCAAGGAGTTGACTACGACGAGACTTTCTCGCCCGTAGCGACGCTTAAATCTATACGGATCATTCTAGACATTGCTGCACATTTCGACTATGAAATATGGCAGATGGATATCAAGACGGCTTTCCTAAATGGAATCCTAACTGAGGACGTGTATATGATGCAGCCCGAAGGTTTTGTCGATCCAAACAATGTTGGAGAGGTATGCAAACTTCTAAAGTCCATTTATGGGCTAAAGCTAGCATCTCAGAGTTGAAACATTCGATTTGATGAAGTTGTAAAGGATTTTGGCTTCATAAAAACTAACAAGAACCTTGTGTTTACAAGAAGGAAAGTGGGAGAACACTGGTATTTCTAATCTTATATGTAGATGACATATTGCTGATTGGAAATGACATTCCTATGCTCGAGACTGTTAAGACCTCGTTGAAAAATAGTTTTTCAATGAAGGACTTAGGAGAAGCGGCATATATTCTGGGCATCAAGATCTATAGAGATAGATCAAGGAGGCTAATTGTATTAAGCCAGAGTACATACATTGACAAAGTTTTGGAACGGTTCAACATGGAAGAGGCTAAGAAGGGGTTCTTGCCCATGTCTCACGGCATTAAACTCAGCAAGACTCAGTGTCCTTCGATTACTGATGAGCGTGAGCGCATGAGTAGGGTTCCATATGCTTCGATATTGGATCCATCATGTATGCAATGATATGTACTCACCCAGATGTTTCCTATGCTCTAAGTGTTACAAACAGATACCAGGCTGATCCAGGTGAAGGTCACTGGACAGCGGTAAAGATATCCTTAAGTACTTGAGAAGGACTAAGGATGTGTTCCTAGTTTATGGGGGTGAGGATGAACTCAGTGTAAGGGGTTACACAGATGCGAGTTACCTTAACGACTCAGATCATTCCAGATCGCAATCTGGTTATGTGTTTATCATGAATGGTGGTGCTGTGAGTTGGAAAAGTTCCAAGCAAGATACGGTGGCCTCCTCTTCAACAGAAGTTGAATATATTGCCGCCTCGGAGGCTGCAAAGGAAGCTGTTTGGATTAGGAATTTCCTAATCGCTCTTGGTGTGGTTCATGGCGTGTCTAGTCCCATGGACGTTTATTGTGACAACAATGGTGCTACTGCACAAGCCAAGGAATCTAGACAGCACTAGAAGAACAAACATATTCGTATGCGTTACCATCATATTTGAGAGTTCGTTGAGGATGGTAGTGTCATGATATGCGAAATACATACGAACTCAAATGTTGTTGATCCTTTTACAAAGCCACTCCCGCAGCCTGCGCATGAGGTGCACGCAAGAGCAATAGGTATTAGATACAATCTAGATTGACTCTAGTGCAAGTGGGAGACTGAAGGAAATATGCCCTAGAGGCAATCATAGAGATGATTATATTTCTTATGTATCCATGAGTTATTGTAATGTTCCTTGAATATCCATATCAGGCAACTTGTATTGATTGGCAATTGTGTGAATTGTTTGTGAAACTCTTTACTTGTATGGTTATTTAATAGTTGTCCCTAGTCGGAGTTCATGTGAGGACACATGTGAATATTAGACTAGCACACCGATTGGTTGATGACTATGTTTCGCAAGTCATAGACATGGAGATGTCAAACCAATGATGTGGACACATGTTATGAACTTGTGGTTTGACTGACCCAACTTGAGACTGGCAATTAGTTGCAGCTCTCTCTCTACACATCGTGTATGTTTTGTCCTTAGACCTGAGATTGTCGCATGTACTTGAGATGTGGATCAACCTACTTTGGGGTTATCAGACGCTACTCCATAACTGGGTAGTTATAAAGGTAGCTTTCGGGTTTGTCCTGAAGCATGCTACAAGACATGGTCAATCAAGATGGGATTTGCCCCTCTCTACTTGAGAGAGATATCTCTGGGCCCTTGAGTGATCGGATCCAGAAATGCATGGCCATGCTACATATGGTTAAGAGTTAACCTAGTAAAGGGATTCCGAATCACGGTATCGAGAAAGGGAGGTCAGCTTGGAGCTAGACCAAATATCGTGAGGCAAAGGGAAAGACATGTACTAAACCTTGTGAGGGTTCGTATGATATGATCATTGTATACGTTTAGGAGTTGGAACGTCTTGCTAGAGGCCGCTACCAACTATTGACAGAATAAGTGTATTTGTGTCATTTCTATATGTATATAAACCTATAGGATCACACACTTAAGGGGCTAGAAGCCTAATAAGGATTGGATCCAAATTAGACCAGGCTTAGGCTACTAATGGGCTGCTAAGGTAGAAGCCCATCAGGGACGCCTATATAAGAGAGGGTGGCGAGCTGACAAGGGTTAGACCATTCCTCCCAGCCACCACTCCTCACGCTTGTGTCGCGCACGCGGACCTAGCAGTCCGGCGTCTGACACTTCCACCTTGTACGTGTGGATACCTCGGAGGCGCTGCATCTGTAGCGCTTGGACGAGCCGCGCAAGGGGAGCTGCTCGTGGTACAAGAACGAGGAAGAGACGTAGATCGTCTGCACTACCTCGACGCGCTTCATCAAGTTCCGCAACTGCGCGTCTAGTGGTAATCCCGTGATCTATGACAACAGTAATCCTGGTTTACGCAATAGAAAATTTTGATTTGTACTAGTGTAGCCTACCCGTATCCCTCAGGACAGAGATAGTGACAGTAGAGTGAGAGGGTGGGGAAGGAGTTATTGACACGCCACCCCCCCCCCCCCCCCCGCGTGCGCGCGCGCTTCACTAGGTGAGCAAACGTTGGGTGATTCCAGGCTTTTTTGTGCTCACTAGGGGCATATGCTCCACTGAAATGGTCGATTCGAGTGTTGCCTGCGGGCTTGCCTCTGGGATGCTTTAGAGATCATATGGTCCACAATGAGGAGGGGATGTAGGCAACTAATTGGATCGTTTCCATGATCTACGGGCCTGCTCGGTGTCCTGTTAGCTACGAAACACACACTTGATCGTTGTATAGATTAGCATGTTAATTTAGAGACTATAATAGGAGGTTTATGGTTGACTTTCTTTTGGTTTGATGATCTTGTGAGGTTGTAAGTTAATGTCATATGTGTGGGACTGTATTTAGAGCAGTACCATACTCGTACAATTCTACCCATACTCATATCTATGGTATGAAACTTTAACCACACCTATACTACACAATTTTCTGAAATAAATTATATTCATTGGTAGCACATTTGAATTTTTTTTCATATGTGACAATTATCAAAATTTAGAAATCTAAATCTTATACTCATCAAGAGTATACGAGTAACATGAAAAGTTGACAATTCACACGACTATCAATAACTTGTACACGTGTTAGATACAAATGGTAGGGTATGAGTATACCCACAGTTACAAGGCTATACATATGACCTACCCACGACTTGATGGATAGAGTATGGGTATTATCCATACATATAAAAATATACTCATTACCCTGCCCATGCGCGTGCGCCAAAATTGACATCTTTAGTGTTTTGTTATGCATGGTTACAAAAATATCCATTTGGAAACCTGACCCCGTGCGGACACGCCGGGCCGCACCATGTGTCAACCACCAGTGCCTCTCGACCTCCCTCATGACCTCCCCATCCTGCCATTGTCGGTGATATTGTTGGGGTTATACTTTCCGGATATATCCACGACATGAATAAAGACTCGGATACCAGGGTGGACCATTGGTGGTAGAGATGGAGGCTCATCGAACGACCTAGTAGACAAGAGAAGATGGAGTTCCATCCGGCTACATGGAGGCCTAGAGAAGTTACCAACTCTGGCCCAGAAAACAAAAGACTTAGACCGCAAGACATAGTATTAACTATCCATCTTGTAATCCGTAGCATAGCCGGATATGATCATCCATGTAAACTCTAGTCCGGTTGTCAATATAAAATAGACTATGAGCGTACCCTTAGGGTACATTCATTCATACTCTCATTCACCTCAATCTCTGTAAACATTCGAGCTTATTGCCTTTATAGTGATTGATAGCAGGATGTAGGATCCGGCCACTATAGTCGGATCTGAACCTAGGTAAACCAGGTGTCACCATCCCGAAGCTCCACCCGCGTCATGCCTCATTTCTCACCCTGCCATGAGTAACCCCTCTTGGCACACTTGTCTTCAACCCGATGACATACATCGTTGGGCAAAGCCTGGGCGACATCGAATCCCCTCTAATGTCGATCTGGTGGCGAGGCATCGGCGTTCATTCTTGGCCTCTATAGCGATGACGGTGTGGGGTGGCGACGAACACAGCATAGCTACGATAGTTGGAGGCGACTGCGCTAGCGGGTGACGGCAGATACATCGGAAACGTATCTATAATTTTTGATGCTCCATGCTTGTTTTGTATCTACTTTTCTTTGCTTTGTCTACACTTTGAGGTATTTTTATATATTTTCTAAAACTAACCTATTAACAAGTTGCCACAATGCCAGTTGCCTGTTTTCTTCTGTCTTTGGTTCCAGAAAGGCAGAAAATCAATATTCTCGGAATTGGACGGGACAAAAGCCAAAGTCATTATTTTTCCCGGAGCAACACGGAACCACGAAGCAGAGCCGGAGGGGCCACAGGGTGGCCACACCCTCCCTAGGCGCGGGCAAGCCCTAGGGGCGCCCACAGGGGGTGTGGGCCCCCTGGACCCCCACCGACCTTGATTCCTGCGCCTATAAGATCCCCCCGATGATAAAACACTAAAGCATCTAGAAGAAATCCATGAAAACCTCCGCTGCACCGCCGCCACCGAAGGGGAGATTCGGGGGACAGAAAGTCTCTGTTCCGGCACCCTGCCGGAGGGGAGATCATCCCGGAGGCCTTCTCTCCGGTATGATGCGTGAGTAGTTCCACCTTGGACTATGGGTCCATGTAGTAGCTAGATGGGTGTATATCCTCCTTTGTGCTTTCATGTATAGATATTGTGAGCTCCGTTCATGATCAAGATCTAATCTATTTGTAATCATGCATGTTGTGTTTGCAGGGATCCAATGGATATTGAGATTATTATGTTGGTTTGATTAATGGTTTTGTCTTTATGATTCTATCATGTCTATGTTGTTTGTGATCTTGCATGCTCTCTGTTGTTAGTAGCTATCTTGGCCAAGTAGTTGCTAGTGACTCCAAGAGGGGGTATTTATGCTCGGTAGTGGTTTCATGCCTCTAGTTTCCAAGGGAAGTGACAAAAATCTCTTCGGTTGTAGATGTGATGTTGCTACTAGGGAGAAAACAACGGTCTCTTATTCATGGAACATGTGGACTGTTTATCTTACACACTTTGCTTAAAGCAGTTGTTTGTTGCTTGCAACTTAATACTGGAGGGGTTCGGATGATAACCTGAAGGTGGACTTCTAGTCATAGATGCAGTTGGATGGCGGTCTATGTATCTTGTTGTATTGCCCAATCAACCTCATAGGATCTTTCTGACTAGTAATTTCATTGTTATGCCTTGCTCAGTTCCTGCCAATTGCCCTACTGTAAATTTTTTACCCTTCATGCCATGTTATTTATCTAAGGAGAGCACCTCTAGTGAACTATGGACCCCGGTCCAATCTTTACCATTGATACATCTTCCACTGTTACTTGTTTACTTGTTGTAAACCATTACCTTCTACACCATACGTTTAATCCTTTTTTACAGCAAACCGATGAGCCTGACAACCTCACTGATTCGTTGGGGCAAAGTCTTGAGTTTGTGTTGTGTAGGTATCCGTGTTGCTAGCAACACCTGTGTGACGTTTCCTTCTTCCTACTGGTTCGATAACCTCGGTTTCTTACTAAGGGAAACTTGCTGTTGTGCTGCTACATACCTTGCTCTTGGGGTTTCCAACGAAGCATCCCACGACAAGTACTGGGCGCCATCAAGCTATTTTCTAGCGCCGTTGTCGGGGAGGCTAAGGACGTCTTCACTAGGGGAGTCCTTCACTTCCTTTCTCTTTACTTTGTTTTTAGTTTGCTTTGTTTCTTTTGCTTGGTTTTGTTTGCCTCTTTCCAAAAAACCCAAAAAAATTAGTCTAGTTTGGTTTGCTTGCTTTATTCAAAAACACAAAAAAATTAGTTCCTGCTCTGATTGCTGGTCTGTTATTGCCTTGCTTGGTCATGCTTTCTATCAATGGATGGTTTCTTTGAAACTAGTTCTTATTGGAAAGGTGGGTTCACGGAAGAACAAAAGTATTATTATAAGGAACACCGTTTGTCACAAAAAGGGAAACACTTATGGGATAAATTGAATACTATTGCTAGAGAGGTGTGCTCCACTTATAATGTTACTTATTGCTTTGCTAGAGAGGTGTGCTACACTTATAATGTTCTGCAGGAGGTATAAACACCTACCCTTTCAATGTGAGTATAATGATAATGTTACCATATCTTTTTATGTTAAAGGAAATTATGACTTTTATGATGTGGAACAAATTGAAGAATTTATTGCCATCAAGGGTGCATTTGAACTTGCCAGTTTGATTGAAAATACTGATGATGCACCTTATGAACATGAGGTTTATGAGATACTTAAATTTTTCTTTGATAATTACAAGGAAGCAAATGGCTATATCCTTGAATATTTTAATAGATGCTTTCCATACATGGAAGAGACTAATGCTTTGCAGGAGCCTATGGAAGAAGAAATTATTGAAACTGGAAGCTCATTAGATGAAAAAGAGGAGGAGAGTGATGAACAAAAGGAGGAAGAATGGATCTACCAATGTCTACCTTTTAATGAGAGTAAATCTTTATCCCTTACATTATTTGATTGTCCCCCATGCTTACCAAAGAAGGATGAACGTTATGTTCCTGTGGATCCTTTTAAAATATCTACTTTGGGTAAAACATGTGAAGGTTTTAATCCCACTATTTTTGAGCTTGATAGAAATTATGTGTTTGTAGATCATGAAAAGCATGCTTTATGTGATAGCTACATTGTTGAGTTTATTAATGAGGCTACTGAAAATTATTATGAGAGAGGAAAATATGGTTGTTGGAATTCTCATGTTACTAAAACACCTCTCTATGTGCTGAAAGTTTTGAAGTTAATCTTGTTTTATCTTTCTATGCTTGTCACTTTGTTCTTTGTGAATTTATTTGCATACAAGATTCCTATGCATACGAAGTGGGTTAAACTTAAATGTGTTTTGAATTTGCTTCTTGATGCTCTCTTTTACTTCAACTCATATTTCTTATGAGAGCATCTTCTCAAACTATCAAGCCTAACTTAAAGGCGTTAAAGAAAAGTACTTGTTGGGAGATAACCCAAGAGTTTCCTTGAGTCTTGGAAGTTATTACTTCAGTAATGACCTCTCCTTATCCTTTTTGTTTGATTTTTGTGCCAAGAATGACCTCTAATGGGAGGGAAGTAAGACTTGGGGAGTTGCTGTCCTGAAACAGATTTATGTCCTCCACCAAAAAATTCGTGAGGAGGCTTTGTAACTCAGATTGAGCTCACAATGTACGAATAAACCCCCCAGTATGTTAGGTAACTTTTGTTAGTTCAATACTTTTTGATTTGAGCAACATAAGATGTTCGAAAAAATCGGTTTCAACCTGCTGGTCTGTTTTGACATATTTCTGCCATTATTTGCATTTGCTTCTTATTGATTCCTTTTTGAGTTCTCTTCAGGTAAATTGAGCTTTTTGAAGGAGTTACTACAGTAGCTTGTGTTTTTAGTGAAAATCCTTGGTGTTCCAAAGCTTTACCAGAGGTCTAATATCTTTTGAATAAGCTAATGTTGCTAATGAAGATTGTGTGAAGTTTTGCATGAAGGAAAAATTTCAAGTGTAAAGAGAGAATGATGCAATGAGATGAAGAATGGACAAAATATCAAGCTTGGGGATGACACCATGGTGTCACCCCAAGAAATACCCAAGAGGTACAAGTGTCAAAGCTTGGGGATGCCCAAGGCATCCCCTTCTTCATCTATAAAAAGCTCAGGTCTGTCTAGACACTTCGTTTTTATTGTTTCATGCACAGTTGTGTTGTTCTTGGAGCGTCTTAGTTTTTTTTTGCTTTGCTTAGGTTGTTTAATATGTTTGAATAAAGTAGTTTGGACCCCCGTTCTTGCTGTGTCGTTTTGCAAGTAAGTTTGCTTGGTGTTTGGAAAGGAGTAGTAAGTTCTTGCTTGAAGTGCAAGAGGAGCTTGCATTGACTGTGACTTAGACTTTATCATGACATGCTAGGTGTTGTTTTAGCATTATGCTTAGTGATTATTGTTGTAGCATGTCTTATTCCAAACAATTGGGATTGCTTAGTGTGCCTTGAAGAAATTATGCGTTGTTTTAGCATGCAAAAGCATAGTATTGTGGTATTCTCCTTTGATGCTTTGTTTGGGTTGACTTGGCACATGCTCACACCATGTTATGACTATGAACAAGTCACCATAGCCTCTATGATAATTTAGTCCTTGACTTGTAGTACCACTTTATGCTTTGATTAGTAATGTTTTATTGCTCTGCATGATTGTGGCCATTATTGCTCTCTTAGTTGGTTGCTCCCATTCTTTTGCTAGCCTCCACTTGTATGAGTAAGCTCTACTCATTCTTCCAAATCCCAAGAAACCAAGTTATTCCAAAGTGTCCACTATAAACTCCTACGCATGGTGTGTCACACCATTCCAAGTATATTCTTATTTTCAACTATCTTCCAATTAAAAATATTTTGTGATGTGAAAAGTAGTGATTAAAGCCCTCACGAACTTGATGGCACACTTTATATTCCTTTCCCCTAATAAACTTGAACCATTGTGTCATCTTTGTTGTATATGCTTGCACTTATACGTTAGAATTAGCAGAACCGTGCTATCACGGGGAACGTTTTCAACATTGCACTTGTACTTTGTACTCAGTTGATATCATGATCTTTTGTCTATGGATGTCACCGGTGTGAAATAAAGAGGGAACTTGTAAGTCCATGGAGTTTGTATCCTGTGTTAGATAAACGCCTAGGCCGCTAGCCTAAGCCATGCCTAATCATGGTGGAAACTTGTAGCATCACCATAGTGACATCTATGAAGCATTCTTCTTATAAAAAAAGAAACACATTGAGAAAATAGAAAAGAGAGGAAAAAGCACCATAATCCCATGATAAATAAGAAGATTGCTGAGATGCTCATTGTCTGCTTGCCTTGTCATTTTGGTTATGGGAAAGCTCATGTACCATGTGCAAGGGGTACCCCGTTGGCGGTTCTCTATGATATGCAAATACTTACAATGACAAGAACTTACAGGTGACTAAAGTTGAGTAGCATGAGGTGTGGCCCTTGTATTCAAGGGACTTGAGATTGCCAACTTATACTTAGTCAAGCATATACTCCATCTTTGTTCACTTTAACCTTAGTCACTTCAAGATGCTTATGATAGGGGCAATGAGGGCTGAAAGCTAACAAGTACCATAATTTTTGGAAGCTCTTTTTGAAACTTGAAATCCATGTTTCCTTTATAAAAGGCCTTTCTTCCACCATTATTGAGTCTCCACCTTCTACCTTTAGGCACCATTAAGAGAGCATAGTTGTCATTCTATGTGCAGTGTTCCAAAGCTTATTGATTGATGCATATTGTGATATTACTTGTTCTTGTGCTATTTGTTTCTACTCACCCTTGTGAACTTTGAAGGTGTCCTATGCATCTATATTGCTACTCTATGAGGGACAAGATGATTGCCACTATGCTATGTTTTTTGTATGTGAAACAAACAAACGTTTTTCAATGCATGTTATTCATGATCTTTGTTTGTAGATTTTCATGTTGCATGCATAGTTACTATGTCCTATTTTTAGAACTCCATCTTTCATGCACATGTTTAGAGTTCTTTGATCCCAGCTTTCAATGCTTGCAAATGCTTTGATCTTGGTTTTGATGGTGCATGTCACCTCAAAAATTATTCTTTTTATCACTTACCTACTCGAGGACGAGCAGGAGTTAAGCTTGGGGATGCTTGATACGTCAGAAATGTATCTATAATTTTTGATGCTCCATGCTTGTTTTGTATCTACTTTGCTTTGCTTTGTCTACACTTTGAGGTGTTTTTATATCTTTTCTAGAACTAACCTATTAACAAGTTGCCACGGTGCCAGTTGCCTGTTTTCTTCTGTTTTTGGTTCCAGAAAGGCAGAAAATCAATATTCTCGGAATTGGACGGGACAAAAGCCAAAGTCATTATTTTTCCTGGAGCAACATGAAACCACGAAGTCAGAGCCGGAGGGGGGCACAGGGTGGTCGCACCCCCCCTAGGCGCGTGCAAGCCCTAGGGGTGCCCACAGGGGGTGTGGGCCCCCCTGGACCCCCACCGACCTTGATTCCTACGCCTATAAGAGCCCCCCCGATGATAAAACCCTAAAGCATCCAGAAGAAATCCACGAAAACCTCCGCTGCACCGCCGCCACCAAAAGGGAGATTCGGGGTACAGAAAGTCTCTGTTCCGGCACCCTGCCGGAGGGGAGATCATCTCGGAGGCCTTCTCTCCGGTATGATGCGTGAGTAGTTCCACCTTGGACTATGGGTCCATGTAGTATCTAGATGGTTGTATCTCCTCCTTTGTGCTTTCATGTATAAATCTTGTGAGCTCCATTCAAGATCAAGATCTAATCTATTTGTAATCATGCATGTTGTGTTTGCGAGGATCCGATGGATATTGAGATTATTATGTTGGTTTGATTAATGGTTTTGTCTTTATGATTCTATCATGTCTATGTTGTTTGTGATCTTGCATGCTGATACGTCCAAAACATATCTACTTTCTCGAACACTTTTCTATTGTTTATCCTCTAAACTTGTGTGATTTGGATACAACTAACACGGACTGACGCTATTTTCAGCAGAATTACCTTGGTGTCTTGTTTTTGAGCAGAAAATGAACTATCAGGAAAAATCCCGGAAAATATGCCAACAATTATATTTCACCAGAAGATCCACGGAGCCAGAAGGGGAGACAGAGGGGAGGCCTAGGGGGCCCAAACCCACCCCAGGCGCGGGCCCACTGACCCTGCGCCTGGGGGAGGCCTAGCCACCCCAGGCAGCTCCTCGGCCTCCCTCTGCATCTATAAGTTGCCTTCTGACCTAAAAACAGAGGGGGGTTCGATAGTTTTCTAAAAAGAGTTCCGCTCCGCCGCCGCCACCAAAAACCAAGATTCGGATCCAGAAACTCCATTTTGGCACCCTATCGGGATGAGGAATTTGGAGAGGATCATCGCCATCGTCATCACCAACACATCTCCATCAACCACCGATGTTTCCCTCATCCATGAGTGATTAATCCCCCGCTGTAGGCTTGGGGATGGTAGGGATTGGATGAGTTCTATCATGTAATCGAATAAGATTATTAGGGCATAGTGCCTAGTATCTCTATTGGTGCTATTTGACTTTGTTGCAACTTGTTATGCTTAATGCTTGTCACTAGGGCCCGAGTGCCATGATCTCAGATCTGAACTTATTATTGAATCATTATGATAGTATTGTTTGTGATCTTATCTGCAAGTTGTGTACACATATCATTGTCGGGATCCAAAGGCCCCAAAGTGACAATAATTGGGACAACCAGAGGGGATGGCTGTGGTGTGAGGATCACATGTGTTCATGGAGTGTTAATGCTTTGCTCCGGTGCTCTATTAAAAGGAGAACCTTAATTGCCAGTAGTTCCCTAGAGGCCCCGCTGCCACGGGCTGGCCGGACAGAAGATGTTGTGCAAGTTCTCATTGCGAGCACGTATGACTATATATGGAGCACATTCCTAGGATTGTTTAGTACTTGGATACTTATTATTATTTATCTGCAATGCCCTACATGTTTAGACTCGTCCATGCAACGCCCGTCCATCCCTATGCCTACCGCACTTGAATCCTACTGTTACCGTTACTGTTACTATTGCTCCTATTTCACTGTTGCTATTACTGCTGTTGATGCTTTGCTGTTTCTACTGATAAACTTCTGTGAGCAAGAACTATTTCCAGGTGCAGCTGAACTGACAACTCATTTGTTAAGGCTTGCAAGTATTTTTTGGCTCCCCTTTTGTCAAATCAATAAATTGGGTAATACTACCCGCTAAGACTGTTGCGATCCCCTACACTTGTGGGTCATCAAGACTATTTTCTGGCGCCGTTGCCGGGGAGCATAGCTTTATTTGTAAGTTCACTTGGATCTATTATTATTCACTGCTACTCCTTTCATCATGGGGAAGTCTCGTGATGGAAAGTTCCCTATTTTACCATCCACTACAAGTAGAGGTACAGTCCTAAATACCTCTGTTACTCTTGATTCACCGTCTGTTATAAGTAAGCTTGTCACACCACCACTACATACTCATGCTACACACACTGCTACTACTGCTGAATCTGAAACTGCTTTTGATACTCATGATGTTACTTCTATTGTACTTGATGCGAGTGGTTCATTAGGTCCTTTTCTAGATGCTACTATGGCTAGTCTAGGAAATATCAAAACTCCTAGTGAAGACACTATTACACCTGTTAGCTCACATGCTAGTGAGATTTTTGATATTAATGATGGTTACATAGAGCTCACTGATGAATTTTTTGAAGAGTGCCGAAACACACATGGTGCTAGTGCTATTAAGAGTCTCCTTGCTAGACGTACTATTATGCCCAAAAAGTCTTATGATCCAAAGTTTGCCATCTCTTGATTTAACTTATTTAGATATTGTTGAGAAAGAACCTTTTCGTGGTACTGAAAATGAGAGTGTTCTGGCTCATATGAATGAGCTTTCTACTATGAGTGCTTTGTTCTCTGATGATTTTAAAATGCGCAAGTACTTTGTTGCTAAGATCTTCCCTTTTTCACTAAAAGGAGAAGCTAGGGCTTGGTTTAATAGATTACCTCATGGTTACATTGATATCCCTGATTGCTTGATTGCTTCTTTCTTCCATAAATATTTTCCTCCCAGTGCTAGACATTTCTGCTTGCATAAACTTTTTGATTTTAAACAGGAAGAAGAAGAGAAATTGCCTGAGTCATGGAAAAGATTTTGTTCCTTGATTCATGCATATCCTGGATGTCCATTACCTCAGAATGAACTTCTTGATATTTATTATAATGGACTAACTGATGATTCTAGGACCTACCTAGATAGCTTTGTTGATTATGTTTTTAGGAAAAGGACCCCTACAGATGCTGAAGAATTAATGAACAAGATAAGCAAGAATTATGATGATCGGACTTCAACTGAGTTGAATACACCTGAGCCTATTACTCCTGAACCAATTGTTCCTGAACCAGTTCCAACACCAACAAAAAAGAAGAGGGGAGTTATTGCATTAAATGATGAAGTGATGAAGGAAACTAAAAAGTGTCTAAAGGAGAAAGGTACTAGAGCTGAAGATGTGACGAATCTACCTCCTATAGAAGAATTATGTAAGCCAATTCCCCACTCATCTACTATTGAGGTACACTCTCTCCAGTTTAATGAAGGTGATATTCCTTATGGTAAGCCCCCTGATCAACGCTTAGAGGAACTTGACACATTTATTGTTAAACAAGGTAATTTTAATAAACAAGTTCAGAATCATTTATTGGAAAACTCTAGAGCTATCCATGAGTTGAAAGATATAGTGGAAATTACTTCTAATGATATTAAAATGCTTTGTAAACACTTTCAAATGGTTCAAACCCAACTTGATCAACTTGCTAAAGTGCAAAAGGATATGCTAGTTAATGCTTCAGGAAATAAACATGCTTATGGAATTAGAACTAGGGGTGGTGCAGCTACTCAAGATCCTTTATATCCTAAGGAAACCCTAAAAGAATAGAGCAGGATTCCCAACAAGGTGGGGATAGTGGTAGTCCTCGTAAGAGGAAGAAAAAGAAACATAAGAAAGTTGAAGAACCACTTGAACCTGCTGTAGATCCTAATAGTATATCTGTCTCTGATGCTGAAACTGAGAGTGGTAATATTGATGAGTCTTCTGATAAGGAAGAAGGTGAGGAAGAACCTGAGAAACACACTAAGAACGCTAGATACACAAAGAAATATTTTATTTCTAATAAACATGGTAAAGAGAGAGAACCTTGGGTGCAGAAACCTATGCCTTTTCCAGGTAAGAAACACAAGTCAAAGGAGGAGGAACACTACAACAAGTTTTATGAGTGGATGAAACCTTTATTCTTGCAAATTCCTTTGACTGATTCTATTAAGTTGCCTCCTTATTCAAAGTACATGAAGGATATTGTCTCTAATAAAAGGAAGATTCCTAATGTGGAGATTTCTACTTTGCTTGCTAATTACTCCTTCAGTGGTAAGGTTCCAAAGAAACTTGGTGATCCAGGTATACCAACTATTCCTTGATCCATTAAGAATAATTATGTTAGAACTGCTTTATGTGATTTGGGAGTTAGAGTTAGTGTTATGCCTTTTTCTCTCTATAAGAGACTCCAGCTAGAAAAGTTGATACCAACTGATATTTCTTTGCAAATGGCTGATAAGTCAACTACTATTCCTCTTGGTATATGTGAGGATATTCCTGTTCAAGTTGCTCATAATTGCATGGTCTTAACTGATTTTGTTGTGCTTGAAATGCCTAAAGATGATAATATGTCTATTATTCTTGGGAGACCTTTTCTTAATATTGCAGGTGTTGTCATAAATTGCAATCAAGGAAAAGTAACATTCAATATTAATGACAAAGAACACACTGTCTATTTCCCTAAGAAATTTGTCAGAAGCTATTGCCTGAATTCTATTGAAAATATTGAGGGCATCAAGGTTGGAGAAATATATTGTCCCATTCCACAAGAAAATATTGAAACTATTATGATTGCGACCATTGCTATCAAGTATGAGGTAACATAATCACCTTGTGGAATGCAAAGTTTTGTTTCATATAAGATTGTTTTGGTAACAAGACTTGATCAACCTTGTTAACAAAAGGATTTTAATGAACAAAATAATGTTTCCACTATGGTTATACTTGCTTTCTTTTTACCTTCTCCTTCCTAGTCTTTGCTTTAGCTTTAGTTTTGCTAGTTGTTTGCGTGTTTGAGTTTCTTAGAGCTCCTGTAGTTTGGCTTTTGGTTTGCTTTTGCTTCTTCTGAAAAAACTGTTTCTGCGAGAAAATCAATTTTCATACCCTAAAAATTGGCCAAAAATAAAGTCTCCCGAAAAATCCTGGAAAATTCAAAATAAATTTTTCCTCGAAAAAAGGGGCAGAGTGGCACCTAAGATGACCTAGGGGGCCACCCCTAGGCCCCACACCCATGGTAGGCGCGGCCTACCTAGTGGTGGCGCCTAGGGGGGATCTGGCCCACCTAGGGCCCTCCAGGCTGCCTCCTCAAAGCCACCTTCTTTCTCTCTCCTGAAAAACACCGGGAAACTTGCTCAAGCTCGAGTTCTTGTTGTTCTTGCTCGCGATTTTCGATCTCCTTGTTCAGCCCATCTCAAGTGCTGATTTTGGAGGCTTTGCTCCTTGGTATGTGCCTCCTCCACTTGTCCAATTAGATTTGTGATTGGTAGATTGTATCTTGAGTATTTTGCTACTGTAGGTGACAGGTTGTTTGAGCTTGCATGCTTGTTCTATGTTTAGAAACTTTGTTTTGATGCATGTGTAGTCCTCTAGCAAGTTCCTATAGTAGTTGCTCATCATTTATCAACTTAGAAATCACTTGGTTTGATGGTTGTCTAAAAATTTCAGCAAGGAAGATGAGTGCTTATTCACTGAATCAATATGACTTGATGGTGCATGAGCCAATGAATGTTCATCGTGAGGAGGCAGTTTTTCCTTCCATATATCCATGCCATGAATTTATGAGAGCTGCGGGGATCCTCCAAGATTTCCAAACCTTGGTTACAAGTGCAGGATTGGAGCACTTTGTTGAAGGTGAACCAATCCAATATGTTAAGCTGACAATGGCTTTTGTGCAGGACTTCCAGTTCACTTGGTCTACTTCTAATCCCATGGTCCATTACAAAATATATAATATGCCTGTCAACCTACCTTTTGCTGATTTCTGTGCAGCAATTAGAGTACCTCAGTGGGGATATTGTGATAAGATCAAGGAGAGTCCCAAGTCACTTGTTGATTTGTATGCTGAGATTTGCCAAGGTTTCGACTTCTCAAAGGAAAGTGGTAAAATTCGGAACATCCAGCTCCCAGCTATTAGATACTTTTCCTATTTCATTACCAAGTGTGTTCTTGCTAGAAAGACTGCTAGAAAGTTGTCTTCTTTTGATCTAGCTTTTATTGCAGCTGCTCTGAATAGGAATAGTTCTTATACTCTGGGTGCTTTGATAGCTCACCGTCTCACCACCAACCGTGAGAAGGGTGGAATTTTTGGAGGCCTCATTGCGTCTAGGTTGCTAGCTTTCCATGGTTTAGAGCCTCATTATTCAGATTTTCATTTTTCCATAGAGAAGCTTGATATTGAATCCATGATTCATCATGGTTTTGTTTCTTTGGGGCATAATGTGAGAAGTTTGCCATATGAACTATGTTTTGTCCAGCAAGGTCGGAGAAAAGGTAGGAGTGAGAAAATAGTTTATTTGTCTGCACCTGCTTTGTTTAACTTTGATAACAGGCAAGGATGGTTACTTACGGAGGAGGAGGTTGACACATATGTTGGGGAACTCTCCGAGCAAGAAGAGAATGTTGAAGAGGATGTCGAAGACAATTTGGTTCAGCCCTCCAACTTGGGAGAGTCTTCATACCAGCTGCCCTCATTTGATTGGGGCGCGTCTTCTTCTTCATCACAAGTGCCTGACTATGATCATTCCTATGATGACCCACCAGCATAGGGTTACTATCCGCTTTATTGAGCCCCACTTAGGCCAAAAGCCTAAGCTTGGGGGGAGGTACATCGATATCACACTCATATATATATATCATGTTCGGTCGGTTCTTTGTATATCCTTTGTTTTTGCTTTCTTTTTGGTTTTTGTTGCTTCTTTCTAAAACCCCAAAAAAATACCAAAAATATTTCCGTTGTTTCTCTTGGTTTGTTTCTTTGTTTCTTTGCTTCGGTTTGCCTTAAAAGAAAAATCCAAAAAGATTTTTGCTTTGTTTGTTTTTGCTTTGTTTGCTTGTTTCTAAAAAATCAAAAACACCAAAATTATTTGTTGTTCTTCTTTGGTTTTGTGACTTCTTTGCAGGGTCCAGTCGTCCTCACTGGGTTTTGGTTTCATGTTAATTATTCAAGTCACACAAGTGAAGGGCAATAATGAAGATTAAGACAACTCGAGTTGTTGTAAGAGGTTGGTAATGAACTCTATTTGTTTCATTTTTGTACATATACTCATCATTGTGAGCATGCTTACCCTGTTTGTGTAAGGTGTATGTCATTATGGATGCTTAGTAGTTCTTGCTTGTCTATGATTAGCTCCAGCTTGCTAATAGTTTGTAGCATGCCATATGAATGTTTGCTTGCATTGTTTTATTCATACTTCAGTATGATATTGTGGTATCCTCCTCTAACTGTTCATGTGAATCGACTTGGCACATGCTCACGCATGCATATGACTAATCAATAGTCAGTAAGCCTCGATGATTTATTTTGCCTCAGAGTTCTTGTATCACTTTCATGCCATAATTAGTCATGTTTTGTTGCAAGCATGATTATGACAGTTATTGCTCTCTCGTTTGTTGCTCCCTCTCTATTGCTAGCCTTCACTTGCACTGAGTATGTGATCTACCTGTGCTCCAACTCCCCAAAACCAATATGGCCAGCTGTGTCCACCATATCTACCTATTAGCATCATTTGCTACTTCAGCGCATATTCAATATGCCGTGTTTTCTTCCAAAATAAAAATTTTGTCTGTTTTGAGAAAGTTAGTTAGTAAAGCTCTCACGAACTTGATGGCACACTTTATTCCTTGTGCTTAATAATCTTGAACCATTGTGACTAGTCCATGAAATTTATATGCTTGCTTATTATATGCTGGGAGTCAGCAAAACCGTGCTGTCACGGGGAACGCTTTCAACACCTGTTGGATATCTCATCCAGTTGATACTTTGCTCTTTTGTTTACGGATGTTGACGATGTTAAATAAAATGGGAAGTTGTTACTTCATGGAGTTTATACATTGTGTTAGAGAAACGCCTGGGCCGCTAGCCTAAGCCATGCCTAATCATGGTAGAAACTTGCAGCATCACTGTAATGAGCATCTATGAAGCGTCCTCAATAAAAAGTTATGCATATGGTAAATAAAAAGATTGTTGAGATGCTCATTGTCTGCTTGCCTTGTCATTTTGGTTATGGGAAAGCTCTTGTACCATGTGCAAGGGGTACCCCGTTGGCGGTTCTCGATGATATGCATGTATTTACAATGACAAGAACTTTCAGGTGACCAAAGTTGAGTAGCATGCGGAGCGACCCTCGTACTCAAGGGACTTGGGATTTCCAGTCTATGGTCTGTCAAGCATATGATTCAGAGTGGACCTCACTTTCACCTTAACCACATGAAGATGCCTATGATAGGGGCAATGAGATCTCAAAGCTAACGAGTACCTTTCTTTCAGCATTGGGAAGCCTTTCAAACCTTCACAAAACCATTTTCACAACTTTGTTGAGTCACCACTTATTCTATGAGCACCTTTTTGAGAGCATAGTTGTTATTCTCGTGTTTGTTCCAAAACTTGATTAATTATGTCATGACTTTGATGCTTGTATCTCTGATATCTTTATCTCTAGTCTTCATATGAACTTTAGAGGTGCCTCAACATTTATATTGTGCTCTTCAAACAAAGGCAAGCGAGATACCTGTTGGAGATATGCCCTAGAGGCAATAATAAATGTAGTTATTGTTATATCTTTGTGTTTATGATAAATGTTTACATTCATGCTATAATAGTATTAATAAGGAAACATTAATACTTGTGTGATTTGTAAACTAAAATAGAGTCCCTAGTAAAGCCTCTTTATAATACTAGCTTGTTGGTTAATAAATGATTGTGGTTTCCCTATCATGAACATTGAGATGTTATTAACAACAAGATCATATCGTTAGGAGAATGATATGGTGGACATACTCCTATAGATAAGCGTAGCATAAAGATCAAGTCATTCTAAATAGTTCAATTGTTATATGCTTTCTGATACATAGTAACCTAATTCCTTTGACCATGAGATCATGCATATCACCTTCACCGGAAGGATGCTTTGATGACATCAAACACCACACCGTAACTGGGTGGCTATAAAGGTGGCATTGAGTGTTCGGAAAGTATTGGTTGAGACACATGGATCAAGAGTGGGATTTGTCCATCCATATGACGGATAGATATACTCTGGGCCCTCTCGGTGAAATGTCATCCAATTAGCTTGCAAGCATGTGATTGGCTCACAAGGGATCACATATCATGGGAACGAGAAAAGAGTACTTATCAGTAACGAGGTTGAACTAGGTATGCAGAGATACCGACGATCATAACCTCGGATAAGTAAACTATCGTGAGACAAAGGGAAATTGGTATCGTATGTAAGTGGTTCATTCGATCGCAAAGTAATCGTAGAAATATGTGGGAGCCATATGAATTTCCAGATTCCTCTATTGGTTATTGTTCGAAGAAGTGTCTCGATCATGTCCGCATAATTCACAAACCGTAGGGAGACACACTTAAGGATTCGACGTTGTTTGAGTAGTTATGGAATGATGAGAAAGAGACCGAATGTTGTTCGGAGTCTCAGATGGGATCCGGGATATCACGAGGAGATCCGGAATGGTCCGGAGAATAAGATTCATATAAGGAAAGTCCTATTTCGGGGTTGGAGAATGGTTCCGGTGTTTTCATCGAGAATGTTCTAGAAGGTTCCGGAATGTCCGGCACTCCGAAGGGGAAGGGTACATGAATGTGTCATACCAAGTTGGAATGATTGCATCATGTACTAGGTGTCATCGCTGAACAAAATAAAGGGTTTAATCAAATCCTAGTTTGAAAAGTCAAACGCCAATTTGAAAAGTCAAACGGCTATTTTGGGAAGTGGAGGGGAAGGTGGAAACCGAGTTGGGGAGGAGTTCCTCCCCTCCACCGCCGGCCCCCTTGGGAAACCGAGTTGGGGAGGGACTCCCCTCCCCTGGCGCGGCCCCTCCACCTATATAAGGAGGGGCAGGGCTGCCCCTCCTAGCAACCAACACCACCACCCCGCAAACCCTAGCCCTAAGCCGTCGGCCCTCCTGCAGCCGCCGCCGCCCTAGGGCAAGCCGCCGCCGCCTAGCTAACCCTAGCCGCCGGCCAAGCCTCCTCCTTGGTGTGTCTAAACCCTAGATCGCCGAGGAGCTCTCTCATAGTCCACCATACTCGCTTCGGCTTAAGGCGAAGCCCTGCGAGATCTCCCCTCTACTTCCGGTACCACGCCGTTGTGCTGCCGGAATCGCGAGGAGAGTGCTACAACCTCCGCTGCCTGCTGGAACAAGGGAGAGGAAGGTCTTCGTCGAGTACCGAACGTGTGACCGACTGCGGGAGCGCTGCCGGAACGCAGCGCCGGAAGGATCGTCAACGCGATCTTGAGATCGGGAAGAGTACGACTACATCACCCATGAGAATCCGCTCTCGTTAAACACTTTGGAATCTTCGAGGGTGAGTTATCCATCGACTCGTTGCTACAATCTAGTAGATAGATCTTGGCTTGTTTGTTTGTATGCGGTAGAATTTTTTTTGTTTTCCATGCTATGAAACCCTACAATACCACTCTATCATACCTTATTATGAGCATTGTAATGTTGCTTATGTTTATGTTTCATGCTACTTATTATTATTTAGTTGGTTTCTCTTCATATATTGCAATGACTATTGAGTAGACTTAGTTGCATACTCCTTATTATGAATTGTCTAAGCATCTACTCCTGTGCTGAGAATATATACATCATATGAAGCAAAGTGTTCGTGAAAGTTCTTTTATCGCACTCAGTTTTCAACTGAATAGCTTGAGAACAAGCAATAAGCTAAGCTTGGGGGAGTTGATACGTCCAAAACGTATCTACTTTCTCGAACACTTTTCTATTGTTTCTCCTCTAAACTTGTGTGATTTGGATAGAACTAACACGGACTGACGTTGTTTTCAGCAGAATTACCTTGGTGTCTTGTTTTTGTGCAGAAAATGAACTATCAGGAAAAATCCCGGAAAATATGCCAAAAATTATATTTCACCAGAAGATCCACGGAGCCAGAAGGGGAGACAGAGGGGAGGCCTAGGGGGCCCAGACCCACCCCAGGCACGGGCCCACTGACCCCGCGCTTGGGAAGGTCTGGCCACCCTAGGCAGCTCCTCGGCCTCCCTCCGTGTCTATAAGTTGCGTTCTGACCTAAAAACAGAGGGGGGTTCAATAGTTTTCCAAAAAGAGTTCCGCTTCGCCGCCGCCACCGGAAACCAAGATTCGGATCCAGGAACTCCGTTCTGGCACCCTGACAGGACGAGGAATTTGGAGAGGATCATCACCATCGTCATCACCAACGCATCTCCATCAACCACCGATGTTTCCCTCATCCATGAGTGAGTAATCCCTCGCTATAGGCTTGGGGATGGTAGGGATTGGATGAGTTCTATCATGTAATCGAATAAGATTGTTAGGGCATAGTGCCTAGTATCTCTATTAGTGTTATTTGACTTTGTTGCAACTTGTTATGCTTAATGCTTGTCACTAGGGCCCGAATGCCATGATCTCAGATCTGAACTTATTATTGAATCATTATGATAGTATTGTTTGTGATCTTATCTGCAAGTTGTGTACACATATCATTGTCGGGATCCAAAGGCCCCAAAGTGACAATAATTGGGACAACCGGAGGGGATGGATGTGGTGTGAGGATCACATGTGTTCACGGAGTGTTAATGCTTTGCTCCGGTGCTCTATTAAAAGGAGCACCTTAATTGCCAGTAGTTCCCTAGAGGCCCCGCTGCCACGGGCTGGCTGGACAGAAGATGTTGTGCAAGTTCTCATTGCGAGCACGTATGACTATATATGGAGCACATGCCTAGGATTGTTTAGTACTTGGATGCTTATTATTATTCATCTGCAATACCCTAGTTCTTTGAAGTTACATGTTTAGACTCGTTCATGCAACGCTTGTCCATCCATCCCTATGCCTACCGCACTCGATTCCTACTATTACCGTTACTGTTACTATTGCTCTTGTTTCACTGTTGATGTTACTGCTACTGTTGCTTTGCTGTTGCTACTACAAACTATTGCTACTGATAAACTTCTGTGAGCAAGAACTATTTATAGGTGCAGCTGAACTGACAACTCAGTTGTTAAGGCTTACAAGTATTCTTTGGCTCCCCTTGTGTCGAATCAATAAATTGGGTAATACTACCCGCGAATACTGTTGCGATCCCCTACACTTGTGGGTCATCACATGCTCTCCGTTGTTAGTAGCTATCTTGGACAAGTAGTTGCTAGTGACTCCAAGAGGGGGTATTTATGCTTGATAGTGGGTTCATGCCTCTAGTTTCTAAGGGAAGTGACAGAAATCTCTTCGGTTGTAGATGTGCTGTTGCTACTAGGGAGAAAACAACGGTCTCTTGTTCATGGAACATGTGGACTGTTTACCTTACACACTTTGCTTAAAGAAGTTGTTTGTTGCTTGCAACTTAATACTGGAAGGGGTTCGGATGATAACCTGAAGGTGGACTTCTAGTCATAGATGCAGTTGGATGGCGGTCTATGTATCTTGTTGTATTGCCGAATCAACCTCATAGGATCTTTCTGACTAGTAATTGCATTGTTATGCCTTGCTCAGTTCTTGTTAATTGCCATGCTGTAATTTGTTTACCCTTCATGTCATGTTATTTATCTAAGGAGAGCACCTCTAGTGAACTATGGACCCCGGTCCAATCTTTGTCATTGATACATCTTCCACTATTACTTGTTTACTTGCTGCAAACCATTACCTTCCACACCATACGTTTAATCATTTGTTATAGTAAACCGGTGAGCCTGACAACCTCACTGATTCGTTGGGGCAAAGTCTTGAGTTTGTGTTGTGTAGGTCTCCACGTTGCTAGCAACACCTGTGTGACGTTTCCTTCCTCCTACCGGTTCGATAACCTCAGTTTCTTACTGAGGGAAACTTGCTGTTGTGTTGCTTCATACCTTGCTCTTGGGGTTTCCAACGAAGCGTCCCACGACAAGTACTGGGCGCCATCAACGGTGGCGTTGGAGCAGTCGGGCCCGGTCTAGGCCTAGATGGGCCGGGCGGGCTTCGGCCGCACGCGAAACTTCTCCTTCTGCTGCTCCGTTGACAGCACACAGATGTGCTCCTGGGATACTCCTGCATCATGAGTACGCTTTGGGCAGCAACCATAGGCTTGGCGGTGGCAGCCTCCTTCTTCGCCAAAGGTATTCGTCCATGGCTGGTTGTAGTGTTGATTCTCGCTTCTAGTATTGATGGCTAGTTGGGAAGGCGCGACTACTGGTTAAAACCATGCTATGACTCTGGTCAGCGTAAGTGATGGTGGTGTCTTTCGTGACGTTACCTTGTTGAAGGCATCACCGCTGCAGCTACCGTCTACTTACTCATGACGCTCCGCGAAAACTCTAAACCCTAGGGCATCGTTTTTAGTTGTCACTATCCCTCACGGGGGCATCGTGTTTGGAGCACAATTATTGGATGGTGGAGGCATGAGGTGGAGCGGTGTGCATCTACCTCGTCAACTACGAAGATTCTCTGCGGCATGGTGGAGTGCGGTCTTGGTGTTGGATGTGTCATGATGGGCGCTTGTAGGGCGGAGGAACTGTCAAGCACTGTGTGACGTTGATGACAAGCGTGGTGATGGCTACAAATCTATGACTTGAAGTTGGCACAGTGGTTCGGCGACGGTGACACCTTCTGTAGCGTGTGAGGTGCTCTCTAAGAGTCTACTAGACCGTATGAGCGCTTTTGTCTCGTTTAGAGGGTGTCTCGGATATGTGATACCCGCCGTTTCTAGTTGATGGGTGGGTTTTCAAGTTTTCAGAGCATAAGCCCCTTTCTTACATGATTTTCACTCATGTCTAGTTTATAGGTGTTGAGTAGTGGCTTCGAGTTTTTTTATATATGTTTTTGTCAGTCCTTTATTAAATAATAACTTAATAAAGAATGGCATTTGTGCAGAGTTCTCGTCCTCCATTTCGAAAAAAAAGGTCCATTTGGTTTAGTCATGCTGCTCATGCACGCTGAAGTTTGAGCAATCCCGTTTGTATGTTTCAAGTAGTGCAAAGTCAAGTGACTCGAGTCCATTTTGTTAGCTTCGGTGTGCAAGTTCTTATGTCTAGTTCGATTAAATTTAGTTTATATTGCACATCTGAATTAACATTGTGATGGATACTCCAGTTGTACAGAGAGATGGGTGACATGGCCGTGAGCTGTTGAGGCCCCTCATATCTCCTCCTTTCTCTTTGTTTATCATTCCTGGTTGTCAATCTGGCAGGCATTCACTCGTACAGCTCTCCATGATACCCCACGGCAAAAAGTGGAGCACATGATGATGCTTCTCCATCATCATCGTAGTACCATACGCATGGGAAGAAGAAGTTACTGACATGGAGGCTACGGAGCTCGAGTTTGTTCTGTAATTACGTGTCTGTAAAAATTCAGTTTGGACACTGAAATTCAGATGACACATTTGACCTGTTTCGCCTCGGAGAAGTAGTGGTCTTCCGAGCCCTAATTAATCTTCAAGATAAGACAAAGACGCAACCATAATCAGCACGAACTGGGCAGGTCAGAACTCATAAGATGCGCGGTGCTGTTTGGAAGAAATTAATGAAGTGCGGTGAGGTGAGCACGACGGCTAAAGAAAAAGTCGACGCAAGCAAAGAACCCTAGTAGTAGAAGAAAAAAAAAAAGGTAGGGAGGCAGTGCAGTGCCCTGTCTCCGACCTGTCCCTTTCCTTGGACTTCCTTGCCTCCTTCCCCTTCCGCTCTTCCACCTCCACCTGCTTCACGCAGCTGCTGTGCGTTTCGGACTTCCGGGTTCTTGCCGTCGCTGTCGCCGGCTCGCCGCTGCCGCAGGTGCGTGCTTCCCGCTGAGTTCTCTTGCTAATATGTTCATGGGCCAAAGCGCCATTGCTCGCTGACCTTGTTCCATATGCCCTTCGAATCTTCCTTCTCAACCATCTGTAGCCTTTAGATTCCTCAATTTTTTGTGGTTCTGCAACCAGAGTAACTTAGAAACTTGCTCCTTTGTTGTTTTCCCCCTCTCTTTCCGGGCTAATATTAGGCACTTGTAAGTTTTAACTGACAAATGGTGGTGGATTCAGAAATACCTGCCCCAAATCAGTAGTACTTGTTGAGTTCTTCACGGTTGGAGTTGAAGTGCGTGTTGTGCTGAACGTGCTATTCCTCTTGATCTGTTAACCAGGCCAGGCTTCGTGTCTCGCTGCAAAAATCCAAGGAGATAAAATTATGGCTTCTGATACCAACAATCTTGTGCTGCCACGCATCAGAAGACTGTTGCGTTCTTCTATCAGGCTTGCGTACCGTTGTGCCTGCGACCACTCTGCAGTACTTGGCGCCGGCATTGTTCTGCTGATCCTACATGGACTGTGCCCTTCTCTGTTCGCTTTCCTGCTGTCTTCCTCTCCGGTCATCGTTTTAACCGCGATTCTTCTCGGGGCACTTTTGAGTTACGGTGAGGTTACTGCCCCCTTGGACGGAGAAGAGACACCGGAGGAGCATGAAAATTATTCCATTAAGCCCAGCATTTGTATTAGTGACTGTTTAATCAGAGAGGTTCAGAATGTTGCTGTCAAGGATCAGTTAGAGAAGAGAACTGAGACTCACAGTGGTGAAGTTTATGTCAGGGAGAGAGCTACTGATGATGATCTTACACGTGACGCTCCGTGCGAAGAAAAAAATGTCGCATACGTTGCCTCTGATGCGGCTGTTCTTAGTGGAGAAGAATATGTTGAGGAGGAGAGAATTCCGAGTGATAATTTGCAAGGTACTCCCTGTGAAGAGAAACATGTCACATTTTTGGATGGTGATACTGTTCCAACTGTAGAACCTTGTACCAGCACCAAGATCAGTGCCACCTTGGAACGCGAAGAGGACGCCAAGGAAATTGATGAGAAGCCCGAGCTGCAACAACTTGAAAGCACCTGTACTGGAAGCTGTAACAGTGGAGTACACAGTCAGTATCAGTTTGGTGAATTCATGAGATCATGTTGGCAACCTATCATGAGGCCGGATCCTCCTTGCTCTGACTTTGAATCTGATCTTAGTGATGAGAGCTCTTCTGCCGACGCTTCCATGACTGACATTATCCCAATGCTCGAGGAGCTGCACTCAATGATAAACTCAGGGGCTGGTCAGCTTTCCTTGGCCTCCAGAGACAACTTCAGTTCCTCATCTGATGATAATGAAGAGAACCTTGAGGAAGAGGAGGAGGAGGATGTTAGCTCAGATGACGAGGATGGAGCGGAATGGGAGCAAGATAGCAGAAATAATTTGAAGGATGTTGCTCATCTAAACTGTTCGGATATGGAGCCAAACATTAAGATGGAGAATCTAATGGAGCTTCAAAGAGCAAAGAACATTCTGAAGTTTGAGCTTGACATGAGGTCAATTGACCTGCAAGCTGCTGGTACAACTCGGAAGATGAAGGATGCATCAAGCTTCCATATTCAGGTCCCTTCCATTTCCACGCCAAGACATAGCCCATTCGATCCTCCAAGAGATTCAGAGGAAACTATAGATTTACCACCGATTCCCGGTTCAGCACCATCCCTTTACCTTCCACGGCGAAACCTATTTGATCTTCCATTCGAGCAAGTTGTGCATCATCGCAGTCGATTGCAGGAAAGTTGGACTCCTCGCTCACGCTTTCGATCAGCACAGAATATGAAGCACAGGAACTCTTATGGACAACATCGCTCTACTTATCTGCAACATGAAAATGGTGTCAGAATGGACGACGCTGAAATTAGTGATAACCACTCGGACCACGACACAGAGCAAGAAGGGAACAATGGCAAGTTATTTGGTTCGCTGGAAGCGCATTTAGGTGAAGAGATGAAAATACTAAGCGCCGCAATTTCAGACGTGGGCATGCTAGGAGAGGTAAAATCTCATGGAACAGATGAAGGCAGCAAAACTAATAATGTCAGAGATGATACGAGTTCTGTACACGGAGTCGATCATCATGAACCACATTTTGTGGAAACAGACACCATGAGTGAAGTAAACTCGCTGTTCAGGTGCCGTATGCAGGAGGTGCTGGTGCAGTCCATTTCAGAGCGCAGTGTCTGTCAGCCCTTGGAAGTCAAACCTGAAGACATACCAAGCGTCTCGTTATCTTCAGACTCATGGATGCATGACAGTGAAGCAACTTCGGTTGAGAAACTGAATTTTCAGTTTGGACGACTCGACGAAGAAGCTGTGATCTGTGCTCCTTCTCAATTTAATGGCCAGGCCGATTCTATTCAGGACCGGTCAAGCGACGCATTACGTGCGGTAGACGAGCAGAGTGCAGAGCTGCCAACTGAATTAGATGCGTGTAGAGAGCTGTCAGCTGCAGGAGATCAGAACACTGTAAATATCTCTGAACGAAATGAGCTTCCTGTCCTAGAAATAAGCTCAATCGAGGAGATGGACCCGCAGTTCGAGCAACTCGGAGAAGAGGTTCAGTTAAGCAATGGTCGCAGCAAAATCAACATGCCTCAAGATATATTACGTGAACTGGAGTTGGATCCGGTGGAGGTCAACTCGAGATTGCGGATTATCGATGCTGAAACTCTCTGACAGTGGTTTAAACGCAAGCGAGCTAAAAATGGTCTGGTGAACAGGCTGATGCCGAAACTCTCTGAAGGTATTTCATTCAGCCAGCCATTCTCTGAGACTCTGACAGTGGTTTAAAGGCAAGCGAGCTAAAAAAATGGTGTGGTGAACAGGCTGATGCTAGTGCTGTTGCAGGGCAGCCAACTGAAGGTGTTTCATTTTCAGTCAGCCATTCAGCTACTGCTAGTACTATTTGGCTTGTTGTACCAAAAGAAATGTGTTGGTGATGTTACAAAAAGCTTTGGTTTGAGACACTGCACGGAGACGAGTCTCTTGGCAGTCTCTGAAATATTTGGAGGAGAATGGATGTACATCGCCATGGTTTCTGTTTATAAGGTTCTTTTTTTCTACTGTTTATTTGCTGTGCAACTCCCAGGTATCTGTTTGTAGCAATATCAGAGCACTAATGAGCACGTATGAAGAAATTGACTAGTAACAAGCTGATTAAGCACAGTAATAATGCGGAGAAAGGAGACTCGCATATTTTTTTCCTAAAAGGATGAACTACTCCCTCTGTTTTAAAATATAAGATGTTTTAGGTTTGTAAAGAAAATATATCTAGACTTCTTTTATTGCGTAGATTCACTCGAAACTTAAATAAATCTATATATTAAAAGTAGTTTAGATACATTTCTTTCACAAAGCTAAAATATCTTATATTTTAAAATGGAGGGAGTAGATGATATGGGCTTAGGCCCTGTACATTGGTAGATTCATCCGTGCCAATGTGCCTACCCGAACAACTTGGATATTGGCTTGACCTGAGCAATAGAAGACCGAAGGTCAAAAAGAAAAGAGGACCATCGGTTTTTTCCCCAACATTCCACCGATTCTACTCCCTCAAAATAGAGGGAGTATTAAAAGTTATCAACAGAGTACAAAAATGCATAAAAATAATAAAAAATATAAAATAGGTCACTGGACGACCTAGCGATGACTACAACCACTAGAGTGAGCTGAAGACGTGATGTCATCCTCGCCTCCTCCGTTATCGGAGTCGGGCAACCCAGTAGCATGAGCTAAAGGCACGCTGTCGTCCTCGCCCCTCCGTCACCAGAGACGGGCAACCACTAGCACGAGCTGAAGGCGCGCTGCCTTCCTCGCCCCTCCGTCACCAGAGTCGGGCAAACCTTATCGTATCAGAGCTTGTTGTAACAAACAGACGAAAAGTTGAGCTAAGGCCATAAGGGACCAGCGCACTAGAGCAGCAACCATCGCTAATGATGACAACCGTAGGTAAAAATAACTAACTTGAAATCTGACCAATGAACATGATAAATAACCGGATCCTAGGAGATACCCGGACAAACGACTTCAAGCACCCACCGGAGCGGAAATAAAGCGGAAATGACCTTATTCTGATTTTAGAACGTAGCCACCGCCTCAACATCCCGAAAAAGACACTGAAAAACATGTTAAACGAAAAACCTCATGCCGACGAGTGATCGTGATCCGCCACACCTACAAGGCTTCAGGACACCAGAGACGAAACGGACCGCTACCGTCGTCGGCGAGAGGGACGGGGCCCTAGATAGGATTTGATTGTCGCCTGAAAGGCCTTCTCCTTGGACCTTCACGCACCTGTTCGGTTAAGAGGACCATCGTTAGGGTACCCTTCGGCCTCACTAGTTTAAAAAATAAACTATTTTTTCCAAAAATAACGGTATCATTGAGAAAGTTAGTTCGTTGCATTGAACTAAAAAGGGAAAGAGGGTACCATAGTGTTGAACCACTTGCATCTCTACTATCCCAAAAAGGCATCGTGATTCGTGAGTGACCAAGCGTGCTGTTAAGTTTGATTTGTCAGACGAGCATTAATTCTTGATCCTCTCTCTCTCTCGAAAAAAAAGGCAAGGATTGTCGTTCCCAGTTTATCCCAAGATACTGTAGGGCACGGCATGCCGCATGCGGAAGGAGGCAGGGCGGCAATGCATCCCCGCACACGGCACACGCTTTTGCTTGCTCTAATTTTGACCGTTAGCTAGCTAGCCCCTTCTTGTTCGCTCACATCACATCATAGGTTTTCTTTTTTAAGGTGTCTCAATGGTTTCTTTTCGAGTGGGTGCAAACTCTCGACGGCTGGCTGTGTGAACGTTCCAAGATTCCCGCCTGTCCTCCCTCTCTCGAGCTTAATAAGGAAAGAAAATTCTACTGATGTTTTAGGTTTGTGAAGAAAATGAATTTAAACTATTTTTAGTGTGTAGATTTATCCCAAAGTTGAGTGAACCTATATACTAAAATAAGTCTAGATTTATCTTCTTCACAAACCTAAAACATCTTACGTTTTGAAACGGAGGGAGTAATTATTAATTAAGTTGACCAATGACTTTGCATACCTGCCCAGTGTCCACGTCGTATCAAGCCTGTTGGGTTGTTGATCATCGCTCCATCCGCAAAAAAAAGACTGAACCGACGGTTTCTCGTCAAGTCGAGGCAAGGCTCTGCGAGCATTATTTTACAATTATAATATGTACTCCGTAGTAGTACCACCAAACATGCGCGCATATGTGTATATATAAGACGTAGGTAGGGCCTGTATGTTTGGTGCAACTTTAGATAGTCAAGAACGCTATCTATCTATATGTAGCATGCATATGCATATATGTATGCTCACACGTTTTTCCTACTTTCGTCGGTCGGTGTCCCTTCGATTGAATTGGAACGCGTAGCTTGCACACAAGGACCTACTCACTACAGTACAAACTAAAAACAGAACAAGGACCTATACCTACTAACTAGTACTACATTCCTAGCTCGCCAGGGTGGTTGTTTCCTTAGCTGCATACGAAATTCCTCATCTGTTCGCACAATCCCACAAGGACACGACCGGCCGGTCGATTCGATCACACATCTCTCATTTTGTTCACGCCGAGTGCTATTTTTAAATTGTGGGGATGCTAACCTTCACTAAGCAAGCCACACCTAAAACACCACAAGACATCCAAGACACCAGAAGGCGCAACCAAGGTTCCACATATATCCAGGCAGCCGAGCGTCTAGCACTACCAAAAGAGCGCATGAAAAACCATCGCATCGATTAGATCTGCCATGAGCATGTTCGCCAAACTCGTCGACACGGGAGAGGAACGACATGCCCGATAGAGAAGGGCATATGCCTCTCCGATCCCACGAGTAACGAGCTCATCTGATGTTCCTTGCCTGTCGAGGGGGCTGCTGCTGCCCACGGCCTCACCTCCTCGCGAGCCACGGGTCTCTCTAACCAAACCCACCTCTAAAAAGATGATCCCGAAGAGGGAAAACAACCTCGAGTAGTGCCGCCATCATCCAATCTAGAAGACCGGGTCTAGGTTTTCCCCGAGGCATGATGGAAAAGGCAGGTGAGACCTGCTCATCGATGTTGTTGGGGTTCGTAGCATGGAAAACAAAAAAATTCTACCGCATGCACACAAACAAGCCAAGATCTATCTACTAGATTGTAGCAACGAGTCGATAGAGGAACTCACCCTCGAAGATTCCAAAACGGTTAACGAGAGCAGATTCTCGTGGGTGATGTAGTCGTACTCTTGCCGATCTCAAGATCGCGTAGACGATCCTTCCGGCGCTGCGTTCTGGCAGCGCTTCCGCAGTCGGTCACACGTTCGGTACTCGATGAAGATCTTCCTCTCCCTTGTTCCAGCAGGCAGCGGAGGTTGTAGCACTCTCCTCGCGATTCCGGCAGCACGACGGCGTGGTGTCGGAAGTAGATGGGAGATCTCGCAGGGCTTCGCCTTAAGCCGGAGCGAGTATGGTGGAGTATGAGAGAGGCCTTGGCGATCTACGGTTTAGAGGGCACCAAGGGGAGGGTGTGGCCGGCGGCTACGGCTTGGGAAAGCCCCAAGTCGCCGACTTGGGAGGAGCCCTAGGCGGCGGCAACACTTGGAGGTGGTGTCGGCGCTTGGAGCTAGGGTTTGGGTGTGAGGGTAGGGGCAGCCCTACCCCTCCTTATATAGGTGGAGGGTGGCCGGTTGGGAGGAGGGAGTCCTCCTCCAACTCCTCCTTCTTGGTCGGCGGGTGGAGGGAGTGGGACTTCCTCCCCAAGTAGGTTTCCTACTCTCCCTCCACCAAGCAAACTTCGGATTTGACTTATTCAAATTGGCGTTTGACTTTCAAACTTGGATTTGATTTCTCTCTCCATATTGCACAGCCAAGTGACCTAGTACATGA
The DNA here is from genome assembly GCA_916181665.1 of Avena sativa. Classification (NCBI taxonomy): domain Eukaryota; kingdom Viridiplantae; phylum Streptophyta; class Magnoliopsida; order Poales; family Poaceae; genus Avena; species Avena sativa. The sequence goes on from OV702296.1 coordinate 231,397,343, forward strand.
TGCAACCATTCCACATTGTCATGACACATTCATGTACCCTTCCCCTCCGGAGTTCCGGACCTTCCAGACCCTTCCTAGTGAAAACACCGGAATCATTCCCGAACTCCGAAACAGGACTTTCCTTATATGAATCTTATTCTCCGGACCATTCCGGATCTCCTCGTGATATCCGGATCCTATCCGAGACTCCAAACAACATTCGGTCTCTTACTCATCATTCATAACTACACAACAACATCGAATCCTTAAGTGTGTCTCCCTACGGTTCGTGAATTATGCGGACATGATCGAGACACTTCTCCGATCAATAACCAATAGAGGAATCTGGAAATTCATATGGCTCCCACATATTTCTATGTTTACTTTGCGATCGAATGAACCACTTACATACGATACCAATTTCCCTTTGTCTCACGATAGTTTACTTATCCGAGGTTTTGATCGTCGGTATCTCTGCATACCTAGTTCAACCTCATTTCTGATAAGTACTCTTTTCTCGTTCCCGTGATATGTGATCCCTTGTGAGACAGTTACATGCTTGCAAGCCAATTGGATGACATTCCACCAAGAGGGCCTAGAGTATATCTATCCGTCATATGGATGGACAAATCCCACTCTTGATCCATGTGCCTCACCCATACTTTCCGAACACTCAATGTCACCTTTATAGCCACCCAATTACGGTGTGGTGTTTGATGTCATCAAAGCATCCTTCCGGTGATGGTGATTAGCATGATCTCATGGTCGAAGGAATTAGGTTACTATGTATCAGAAAGCTTATAGCAATTGAACTATTAAAATGACTTGATCTTTATCCCACGCTTATCTATAGGAGTATGTCCATCATACCATTCTCCTAATGATATGATCTTGTTGTTAACAACATCTCAATGTTCAGGATCAGGAAACCACGATCATCTATTAACCAATAAGCTAGTATTATAAAGAGGATTTACCAGGGACTCTAATTTAGTTTACAAATCACACAAGTATTAATGTTTCCGGTTAATACTATTATAGCATGAATGTAAACATTTATCATAAACACAAATATATAATAATAACCATTTTTATTATTGCCTCTAGGGCATATCTCCAACAGTCTCCCACTTGCACTACAGTCAACTAATCTAGATTACATGGTAATATACCGAACACACATGGCAGTCTAGTGCTGGTCATGCTTTGCCCTCGGGAGAGGTTTAGTCAATGGATCCGCCACATTCAGATCTGTGTGTACTTTGCAAATATTTATGTCACCATCTTGGACATGCTCTCGAATAGCGTGAAAACGTAGCTTGATGTGCTTCAGCTTCTTGTGTGACCTTGGTTCTTGCGCATTGGCTATGGCGCTCATGTTATCACAATAGATAGACATTGGGTCCAGCGCACTTGGAACCACACCAAGCTCTGTAATGAACTCCTTCAATCATATCGCTTCTTGTGAAGCCTCCGAAGCAGGTATGTATTCCGATTCAGTTGAAGATCTCGCCACAACGCTTTGCTTTGCACTCCTCCAGCTAACTGCTGCACCATTCAAAGTAAATTCGTATCCAGATTGAGATTTAGAATCATCTGGATCGGTGTTCCAACTAGCATCGGTGTAACCATTAACAACGAGTGTTCATCACCTCCATAAGAAAGAACCATATCCTTATTTCTTCTCAAGTACTTAAGGATGTTTTTGACCGCTGTCCAATGATCCACTCCTAGATCACTTTGATATCTGCTAGTCAAACTAACAGCATATGCAATGTCGGGTCTAGTACATAGCATGGCATACATTAGAGATCCTATGGCTGAGGCATAGGGAGTCTTACTCGTCCTTTCCCTATCTTCTGCCGTTGCTGGACTTTGAGTTTTACTCAAGGTCGTATTGGGCAACATGGGCAAGAACCCTTTCTTGCTATCTTCCATTCCAGACCTCTTTAGAACTTTGTCCAAATATGTACTTTGTGACAATGATATTAGGCATCTTGATCTATCTCTATAAACCTTTATGCCTAATATGTAAGCTGCTTTGCCAAGATCTTTCATTGAAAAACTATTATTCAAATAATCCTTGACACTATTAAGAAGGTCTACATTATTCCCAATCAACAATATGTCATCTACATATAGTATTAAGAATGCTACAGAGCTCCCAGTCACTTTCTTGTAAATACAAGCTTCTCCATGAGTTTGTATAAAACCAAAACTTTTGGTTACCTTATCAAAACGTTGATTCCAACTTCGGGATGCTTGCTTCAATCCATATATGGACCGTTGAAGTTTGCATACCTTGTTAGAATCTTTAGGATCGACAAAACCTTTGGGTTGCATCATATATAACTCTTCATCAATGTCTCCATTGAGGAAAGCTGTTTTGACATCCATCTGTCATATCTTAATCATAATATGCAGCGATTGCTAACATAATCCTCACAGACTTTAGCTTTGCTACTGGTGAGAAAGTCTCATCGTAGTCAACTCCTTGAATTTGTCGAAACCATTTTGCGACAAGTCAAGCTTTATAGACAGTAACATTACCATCAGCATCTGTTTTCTTCTTGAAAATCCATTTGTTCTCGACAGCCTTCCGGCCATCCAGTAAGTCCACCAAAGTCCATACTTGGTTTTCGTACATGGATCCAATCTCGGATTTCATGTCTTCTTGCTATTTATTGGAATCTAGGCTCATCATCGCTTTCTCATATGTCGCAGGTTCATCGGTGTTGTCCACCAACATGACACTCATAACGGGATCATACCAATCAGGAGTGGAGCGATTTCTCATTGACATGCGAGGTTCCGTAGTAATTTCAACCGAAGTTTCATGATCAACATCATTAGCTTCCTCTCTTATTGGTGTAGGCGTCACAGGAACTACTTCCGGTGCTGCTCTACTCGCAAGTTCGAGAGAAGGTTAAACAACCTCGTCGAGTTCTACTTTCCTTCCAATCACTTCTTTCGAGAGAAATTCCTTCTCTAGAAAGGATCCATTTTTGGCAACGAAGATTTTGCCCTCGGATCTATGATAGAAGGTATACCCAATAGTTTCCTTTGGGTACCTATGAAGACGCATTTTTCCACTTTGGGTTCAAGCTTGTCCGGTTGTAACTTCTTTACATAGGCTTCGCAACCCCAAACTTTAAGGAATGACAATTTAGGTTTCTTCCCAAACCACAATTCATACGGTGTCGTTTCAACGGATTTAGATGGTGCCCTATTTAAAGTGAATACGGCTGTTTCTAATGCATAACCCCAAAACGATAGCGGTAAATCTGTAAGTGACATCATAGAACGAACCATATCTAAGAGAGTTCGATTACGACGTTCGGACACACCATTACGCTGTGGTGTTCCCGGCGGTGTCAATTGTGAAAGTATTCCGCATTTCTTCAAATGCTCGCCAAACTCGTAACTTAGATATTCACCTCCACGATCAGAACGTAGAAATTTAATCTTCTTGTTATGTTGATTCTCTACCTCATTTTAAAATTCCTTAAACTTCTCGAAAGTTTCGGACTTATGTTTCATGAAATAGATATACCCATATCTACTCAAGTCATCCGTGAAGGTAAGAACATAACGATAACCACCGCGCAATGCTACACTCATTGGGCCACACACATCGGTATGTATGATTTCCAATAAGTCCGTAGCTCGCTCCATCATACCAGAAAACGGAGTCTTAGTCATTTTACCCATCATACATGCTTCGCATCTTTCAAGTGATTCGAAATCAAGTGATTCAAGAAGTCCATCGGAATGGAGTTTCTTCATACGCTTCACTCCAATATGACCAAGACGACAGTGCCACATATAGGTCGAGTTATCGCTCAATTTCAAATGTTTAGCTTCAATATTATTAATGTGTGTATTACCACAATCGAGATTCAATAAGAATAGACCATCTATCAAAGGTGCATGTGCATAAAACATATTACTCATGTAAATAGAACAACCATTATTCTCGGACTTAAACAAGTAACCGTCTCGCAATAAACATGATCCAGATATAATGTTCATGCTCAACGCAGGCACCAAATAACAATTATTTAAGTATAAAACTAATCCCGATGGTAGATGAAGAGGTAGCGTGCCGACCGCGATCACATCAACCTTTGATCCATTTCCAACGTGCATCATCACCTCGTTCTTCGCTAGCTTCCGTTTATTCTGCAGCACCTGTTTCGAGTTACAAATATGAGCAACCGAACCAGTATCAATTACCCAGGCACTACTACGAGTACTAGTGTGATACACATAAATAACATGTATATCAGATATACCTTTCTTCTTGATGTTGCCGTTCTTCAAATCCGCCAAGTACTTTGGGCAATTCCGCTTCCAGTGACCCTCTCCCTTGTAGTAAAAGCACTCAGTATCAGGCTTAGGCCCAGCCTTGGTCTTCTTCGTCGGCGCGGTAACTTTCTTACCGTCCTTCTTGAAGTATCCCTTTTGCTTAGACTTGCCTTGCTTCTTGAATTTGGTGGTCTTATTGACCAAAAACACTTGGTTTTCTTTCTTGATCTCCACTTCTGCAGATTTCAACATGGAGAAGAGTTCTTGCAACGTCTTGTCCATGTTTTGCATATTGTAGTTCATCAGAAAGTTCTTGTAACTTGGTGGTAGTGATTGGAGGACACGGTGAATCCCCAAATAATTAGGAATCACTATATCCAAGCTTTGGAGTTTGTTTGCGTGCCCAGACATCTTAAGCACGTGCTCATTGATGGAGCTGCCCTCTTCCATCTTGCAGTTAAAGAACTTTTCAGAAGCCTCATAACTCTCAACTGCCGCGTGAGCCTCAAATATCATTTTGAGTTCACGGACAATATCATGTGGGTCATGGTTCTCAAACCTTTTCTGAAGCTCCGATTCCAAACCATACAAGATAGCACACTAAACTGTGGAGTACTGATTCTTCCGAGTGAGGTAAACATTCTTTACTTCATCGATAGCAGTAGCTGCAGGCGGGTCACCCAGCGGTGCATCCAGCACATAGGTCAAATTACCAGCATTGAGGACAATCCTCAAATTGCGGAACCAATCCGCGAAGTTGTTTCCATTGTTTTTCAACTTTTCTTTCTCTAGGAACGCATTAAAATTGATGGTAGGGGCCGCCATTGATCTACAACATATTTGCAATAGTTTAGACTAAGTTTATGACAAATTGAGTTCTAATTAATAGTTAAATTAATCTAGGTGAACTCCCACTCAAAACAATATCCCTCAAATTGTTTTAGTGATCACATGAACCAAATCCACCACATCAAAACCGCGAGAGTTGATGTAGCTTCAATGGCGAACAATCAACATGTTCATCATATCTACTATATGACTCATGCTTTACCTTTCGGTGATCCGTGTTCTGAGACCATGTATGTACATGCTAGGCTCGTCAAGATCAAACCTTAGCTCCCGCATCAGCAAATCTGGCTTGCTCACGTTGTATACACTCGCAGAATCTAACACACCCGATCATCACGTGGCGCTTCAAAACAACGAGCTTTAGCAACGGTGCTTACTAAGGATGAACACTTTAAAACTTAAAATTGTGTTCTTGAGGGATCATCTTATAATGCTACCGTCGTAAACTAAGCAATACAAGATGCATAAAGGATTAACATCACATGCAATTCATAATATATGATATGATATGGCCTTTCTTCTTGTGCTTCCGATCTCCATCTTCAAGCACGAACATGATCTCCATCATCACCGGTATGGCGTCAAGGTCAATGGCGTCGTTTCATGGTTGTTGTCCACCAGCTTCAACTATTACAACTACTTTTGAATAGACACGCAGGTCTTAACGGAATTTAAAATACAACCATATGGCTCCTGCCAGTTGCCAACTTACAATAAGGAACATTGCATACATCATATATAATCACAATCATGGCCATATCACATCACAGCACACCCCTGCAAAACAAAGTTAGACGCCTCTAATTTTCTTTGCATATTTTACGTGGTTTGGGGCATTCAATAATTGTCGTTCTAACCTACGAACAAGAACCACAACGTTGATGTTTGAACTATCAAGTGCCCATTGTAAATTGAATCTATACTATGATGGGAGAGACAGACACCCGCAAAGCCACTTATGCAATACAAGTTGCATGTTGAGCGTGGAGCAAGTCTCATGAACGATGTCATGTAAGGTTAGCCCGGGCCGCTTCATACCATCATACCGCAAGATGCAAAGTACACAAAAAGCAATTGATAATAAAAGCACCACCGCCCATAGTGACCATTGTGTTCTACTCGTGCAACAGATCTACATATAGACACGGATCTGATACCACTATTGGGGTTCGTAGCATGGAAAACAAAAAAATTCTATCACATGCACACAAACAAGCCAATATCTATGTACTAGATTGTAGCAACGAGTCGATAGAGGAACTCACCCTCGAAGATTCCAAAACGGTTAACGAGAGCAGATTCTCGTGGGTGATGTAGTCGTACTCTTGCCGATCTCAAGATCGCGTAGACGATCCTTCTGGCGCTGCGTTCTGGCAGTGCCTCCGCAGTCGGTCACACGTTCGGTACTCGATGAAGATCTTCCTCTCCCTTGTTCTAGCAGGCAGCAGAGGTTGTAGCACTCTCCTCGCGATTCCAGCAGCACGACGGCGTGGTGTCGGAAGTAGAGGGGAGATCTCGCAGGGCTTCGCCTTAAGCCGGAGCGAGTATGGTGGAGCATGAGAGAGGCCTTGGCGATCTACGGTTTAGAGGGCACCAAGGGGAGGGTGTATCCGGCGGCTAGGGCTTGGGGAAGCCCCAAGTCGCCGACTTGGGAGGAGCCCTAGGCGGCGGCAGCACTTGGAGGTGGTGTCGGCGCTTGGAACTAGGGTTTGGGTGTGAGGGTAGGGGCAGCCCTACCCCTCCTTATATAGGTGGAGGGTGGCCGATTGGGAGGAGGGATTCCTCCTCCAACTCCTCCTCCTTGGCCGGCGGGTGGAGGGAGTGGGACTTCCTCCCCAAGTAGGTTTCCTACTCTCCCTCCACCAAGCAAACTTCGGATTTGACTTTTTCAAATTGGCGTTTGACTTTCAAACTTGGGTTTGATCTCTCTCTCCATATTGCACATCCAAGTGACCTAGTACATGATGCAACCATTCCACATTGTCATGACACATTCATGTACCCTTCCCCTCCGGAGTTCCGGACCTTCCAGACCCTTCCTAGTGAAAACACCGGAATCATTTCCGAACTCCGAAACAGAACTTTCCTTATATGAATCTTATTCTTCGTACCATTCCGGATCTCCTCGTGATATCCCGGATCCTATCCGAGACTCGGAACAACATTCAGTCTCTTATTCATCATTCCATAACTACACAACAACATTGAATCCTTAAGTGTGTCTCCCTACGGTTCGTGAATTATGCGGACATGATCGAGACACTTCTCCGATCAATAACCAATAGAGGAATCTGGAAATTCATATGGCTCCCACATATTTCTACGATTACTTTGCGATCGAATGAACCACTTACATATGATACCAATTTCCCTTTGTCTCACGATAGTTTACTTATCCGAGGTTTTGATCGTCGGTATCTCTGCATACCTAGTTCAACCTCGTTACTGATAAGTACTCTTTTCTCGTTCCCATGATATGTGATCCCTTGTGAGCCAGTCACATGCTTGCAAGCCAATTGGATGATATTCCACCGAAAGGGCCCAGAGTATATCTATCCGTCATATGGATGGACAAATCCCACTCTTGATCCATGTGCCTCAACCCATACTTTCCGAACACTCAATTCCACCTTTATATCCACCCAGTTACGGTGTGGTGTTTGATGTCATCAAAGCATCCTTCCGGTGATGGTGATTAGCATGATCTCATGGTCGAAGGAATTAGGTTACTATGTATCAGAAAGCTTATAGCAATTGAACTATTAAAATGACTTGATCTTTATGCCACGCTTATCTATAGGAGTATGTCCATCATACCATTCTCCTAATGATATGATCTTGTTGTTAACAACATCTCAATGTTCATGATTGGGAAACCACGATCATCTATTAACCAACAAGCTAGTATTATAAAGAGGCTTTACCAGGGACTCTAATTTAGTTTACAAATCACACAAGTATTAATGTTTCCGGTTAATACTATTATAGCATGAATGTAAACATTTATCATAAACACAAATATATAATAATAACTACATTTATTATTTCCTCTAGGGAATATCTCCAACAGATGCCTCCAACAAAGGAACAATGTATGTAGGCACCTGCTGCACCTGCCTCCACGGCCAACCACACCCTTCCGACCAGCCCTTATTCCTCTTCCCATGACATTAGGATGCAATACTCGCCCACGGACATCGTCATTCTTCTCCTGCAGGACTCACTATGACCACCGACAACTAGATCGAGTGGGGAAGCCATTGATCTACCGCCTCATGGGCCCATGAAGTGTAGGCAACCAAGATGTAACTAGGACAACCACCCGCAACATCCACATCCTCCAGGAAATACCACTGTGCGTTGCAGCCCCACGGTTGTGGCACGGCTCACTTTGGTATGCATATAGCCCACCCTAGTTGCAGCCAGATCTGGCGCGCCACCCCGCCACGTGTGCTGCCCAGCACACCAACTCAATGACTTCTGCACACCATCGCCCAATTGCTTAGAACCACCACTCAGTCACCGTGGTATCAAAAGTGCCTCCTCTTTGCGTGAAAAGGTGGTATTGGGGTGCTCCCATCTCGTGCATCGTCTATCGCAACAGGGCGCTGCCACCACTGCAGCGGCGTCCAAGGAAGCACCAGATTGAGGGCATTTTTTCGAGGGTTTGGTGACCTCCAGAGACACTCGCACAAGCGACCCGAGAGGTATTTTAAGGTGACCGACAATAGGAAAGAATGTTACTTGCAAATTTTCTGAATCACTTCACGAGGAGATCCTTTCTTGTAGTACCCCATCTGTCCCTTCCGCTGTGTCGAATTTCCCACACAACCATGTTCGGTACTACGTTTGATCATTGTTGTGTACTACTACCTTCGTTCCAAAATATTTGATGTTTTGATCTTAATTTAAGTTAAACTATTTTAAGTTTGATCAAGTTTATACAAAAAAAATATTAACATATACAATACCAATTTAGTTTATTTGATTCATCAGTGTATTTTCATATTGTATAGATTTGATGTTGTAATGTAATAATATTTTTTAAATCTGATTAAACTTGATGTAAGTTTGACAAGACCAGGACTTCAATTAATTTGGAACAGGGCACATTTGATCATTAGGTTTTATCACAAGAAGAAATCGATAAACATGCGCCGCACCTCGATCGTCTAGCTAGCACTCCTTAACGATCGTTAGTACAAGGACAAAATAGTATAGTACTACTGCACAAGCGTTCCATGACAAGTCGACATAGAGTAGAGTACAGGCACCGTTGCACACTACTAAAATCACTTCACATTTTGGAACATGTATCCAATTCCCTCCCAATATTCAGGTTTCTGTCCGGACTCTAGAAATTTACCCATTCTTTAGCTTTGTTTTACAACTCCGGACGCTTTCTTCCCTGACAATTAATTAGTGGACTAATGAAGTTACAAGGTAGCAAAATATCACATGGCGCAAGTTTTTTTTTGTGGGGGACACATGGCGCAAGTTAAACAAGATGAAGCATAGAGTAGAGTACGTAGAGGCAGCGAGGCACCGTTGCGCACTAAAAAATCACTCAGCATTTAGAACCCTGTCAGTTCTCTCTGTGAATATTCATGTCTCTGTTTGGGTTACAAAATTTCACCCAAAATTTACCAGGTATGTTTGCGGACGCTTTCTTCTACGACGACTAGTAAGTAAGCTTAGCTTAGTGTAACATACGACGTGACCGCTCTTCCCCGCATGAATAGAGAGGCACCCATCTTTCCCCTTGAGAATCGTCTCTTGCCTGCGAGCTCTCCCCTGACTCGTCTCTGGCGGCGCCGCCGCTTGTGGTAGAGAGGGTGGAGATGCTCGCCGTAGTTGTAGGGTTGGCCTAGTGCCGGTGTGGGGCTCTATGCCCGGTAGATGGAGGCGTCCCCTGGATCTTTGCAGTCAGATCCGGTGGGGTCTAGGGTTCTTCCTTGCCATGGCGGTGCTTCTCTGGATGAAGCTCGTGGTGGAAGGGTGGACCACCGTCTCCCCCAATAAAACTGCAGCCTTCAGCGTCCTTGTGGTGTCGGCGGCGCCGTCTCCCTTGGCCGGCCATGGTGGCGAGGGTGGGAGGCATGGTGTCGTGCAAGGTGGTGTTGTTGCTCTGAAGCTGCTCCTGCCCGGCCGTGGCGGCGAGGGGGACTGGTTCTGGAGTCGGGCTTCCTCGGCATCTTCAAGGAGTTGTTGCCCGTACGCTCCGGCACTTCGACGCGGTGCTGGGTGGTCCTCGTTCTCGATCTTGGAGCGCGAGGCGGGCGGGTTACCCCTGCGTCGCTGGTGTCTACGGTGCTGCTGTGAAGTGCAGCTTCTTCCTTTGAATGGCCATGGAGGTGTGGAAAATGAGGTGTGTTGCGCGGATGCGACGACGGTGCGGACCTGGCTCCTGGTGCTCTTGGAATCAGCAGTACCCGCAGAAGTACCCAAGCGTCGGCTCTTGTCTATCGGTGTTATCTCTGGCCATAGGTGTGGCCCTTCTGCGCCTGAGTTCTTCTTAGGCAATCTCCCCCTCCTTGGCTGGAGGTTTCTCCTCGATCACGGCGTGGCGAGCGGCGCCGCCTCTTCACCAAGTGGTTGCGTCCCCGGTGGAGTCGTTGGTGGCCACGGCCGGTGGTCAAAGCACGCGGAGACGATGAACCTGATCGCGTTTTTGCAATCTTTTTTAGGGTGTTAGGTACTCCCTCCGTCCCAAAATAGATGTCTTAAATTTGTCAAAACTTGAATGAATCTAGACACTATTTCGTATATAGATTCATCTAAAATTTGAAAAACTAAGATATCTATTGTAGGACGGAGGGAGTATAAAAGTGAAGGACTTTGTTGTATTTCCTTTCTCTCGAGAGTTTTTTTTTTGTAATTGTACACCCACCGCGGTATTAATGAGATTCCGGTCCCTTGTGGGCTGTTCGTTTGGAAAAAAAAAGTAAGCTTAGCTTAATCGATCAAATGGCGCGGGTTAAAAAGTGAAGTTCTTTTCTGAACGCGCGCCAGAACAAAAAGAAACAACAAAATCAAACGGCGTCACTGCCGCCAACTCCAGCTTTCCGTCGTCTCAAAAGCAGCACGAAAAAAGAAATTAATAACAGCGTCAAGTTTGAAGAGCGTGAGGCGACCGTTTCCCACGTGTCACTTTCCACCCTCCCAACCCCCCACACGCTCTCGCCCTCTAGTCGTCTACCTATACATACCTGGACCAAGCAAGCAGCTCAGCTCACACTCTCTGCTCCCCTACATCTCCGCGACCTCGAGCTCACAGCGACCCAGCTCGGCAGCTCCTCCCGACTCCTGCACCCAATGGCGGACCGCGTCCACCCCGCACCGCTGCTTCCACTCTCCACCCCACCAGCCCCTCTACCGGACGACAGCCCCGACGCGTCCGCGGAGACCGCGCCGCTGCGGCGACCAACGACCACATCCACACCGCCGACGCCGCCGCCAGCGGGCGCGTCGTACATCGTGCACGTGCCCAAGGACCAGGTGCTCCGCGTCCCGCCCCCGGACCGCGAGCGCAGGTACCGCAAGCTCGCCGCGCGCCCGGCGCGGCGCCGCCTCCTCCGCCGCGCCTGCTGCTGCGCGTGCTGCGCTTTCCTCCTGCTGCTCGTCCTCGCCGCGGCGTTCGTCGGCGTGGTCTACCTCGTCTTCCGCCCCAGGGCGCCCTCCTTCTCCGTCGCCTCCCTCTCCATCGACGCCCGCGGCCTCCTCCTCGGCGACGCCTCTCTGCCCGTGCGGATCGACGCCGACGTGCGCGCGGACAACGACGCGAACCGTAAGACGGGCGTCGACTACCGCGGCGGCGGCCAGGTCGCCGTCTCCTATTCCAGCGTCGAACTTGCGAGGGGCCGGTGGCCGGCCTTCTACCAGGGGCCGCGGAACGTGACTGTGGTCTCGATGCCGCTGACGGGCCAGGAGAATGGTGGCGTGGCGATGCTCACGGAGGAGCAGAGGGGCGGTCTGGCGGCAGAGGCCGCGGCGGGCGCCGTGCCGCTGACGGTGGAGGCGCGGGTGCCGGTGCAGGTGAGGCTCGGGAAGGTGCTGCGGACGTGGACGGTGGACGTCTGGGCGCGCTGCGATGTGACGGTCGACAAGCTGGCCGGCCAGGCGGCGGCGGCCAACAAGGGGTGCACGGTCAAGGTCAAGCCGCTATGGTGGTGGTGGTGATATATACTAGCTCCATGGCTGGCGATCGATCGATTAATCGCCGGCGCGGCATCGCGCCATGCGCCGTGCTGAACTGATTGAGTGATTGATCATTACTGCTCGAGACGATTTCGGGGAAGATGCGTGTAAATATAATTGGAATTGTTCAGGCTATCCCAGCTGAGTATTCTGATCGGCTAATGTTTGTGAGCTGTGAAATTTTGCATTGCAGAGTACGTCTCTGCTCTGCATAAGAAAACGTTATACTACTCCATTTGATCCATATTAATTGACTAAAATTTGTTTAGATTTAGATGAATCTATATACTATTTAATATATAGGTTTATCCAAATTTTAACATCCAAGTCAAATAATATGGATCGGAGGGAGTAAAATAAAACCCTATCTTATGTTGCCGTGTCAAGAACTCAAGGCTTCTTGTAATTGGGGTAGCTGGAACTTCTATAAATACTTTAATAGTGCATGACAAAACCCTTTTTCTATAAATACTTTAGTAGTGCATGACAAAACCTCACCAACGACGCGGAAAACTGATTATATATTGTCGCATTGATGGAAAATAGTATTCCTTCCGTTCTAAAATAGATGTCTCAGAGTTGTTAAAATTTAGATAAATCTATACATTATTTAGTATATAAGTTTATTTAAATTTTAATAAATCTAAGACGTCTATTTTGGAACGGAGAAAGTAGTGAGGCTGGTGGTATGCAAAAAAAACACCACGGCAAAACCTCACCAACGATGCATGACAAAGCCCGGCCAAGTTTGGTTGTATGCAAAAGAATAAACAAAACATTGCTGTTAAGCATGGCCCACGTATGTTCACTTGACATCACCCATCCACTGGTTTCTCAAATCCAAATAGACTCAACGCGCGTAAGGTTGCAGCTGTAAACATGCCAATTCAAAATTTGTGACCAATGCAATAGCCCTTATGTTAATGATGGAAGAAAAGTACACTTGCGAATCGACCTCACTATAAAACTATACGCTTATAGTCAATAATAACCAAACTTAAGAATTTTAAAATTTTGCATCAGGCACGAGCACAAAGAAAACGCCAAGCTAGCTTTTTTTTACAATCAATATTATATATATTTATCGTAGCAAATAGTACATGATAAATATACATGAGCTGTCTTCAGCAATTACAAAATAAAGTCTAAAATAAATTATCCAATCATCGAGGTCTTCAAATTCTTTCTTTTTCCATTGCACAATCTTATGGCATCCGAATAAAAAAGGCATAGGTTCCAAATCATAGAACTATAAATAACAACGAGGATTCTCCTATAATTTTAATTTGAGCCGCAGTGTCAAGGCTATGTGGACGTGCTCGTAGCCATTAGACTAATCATCCAACATCAACAAGAGTACCAACACCAGTATTTCTGGAAAGACGAACAGAACAGCCTCGTCGGTGTCGCTGGAGAGCCGAGAGTATGCCATTGTCGAGAACATGGCAACTGAAAAAGATATTGCAAGGACAAACCTCCTCGCGACAACCAACAAAAACCATCCAAGATCGATTCGGTAAAGTAAGATCTGAAAAACCATACCTAAAAAAATTTGATCTTCCAACACCACCAAGAAACTCCCCTCGTCAAACGAAGGGCTGGAGAACACTTATTGTAGATGATGCCATCTCCATCGACGTGGAGACCAAAAAGGAGCAGTAAAATCCTAATCTAATTTATTAAAAATACTACTTGTATCAAAGACTCAACTCATAGATCAGGTTCCCCGCTCCTCCCGGCTCCTTCGAGGCCGACCAGAGGAGGGGGAACTGACTATGGAGGAGGAGGGTGGAGGCGGCTAGGTTTTGGGAAGAGAGAGGGAGGCGGCGGTCTTCAGAAAACACCAAGCTAGCTAGTTCGGTGTTGTCACATTCGTTTACAACATAGATTCAATATTTATCATATTGGTAAGTCCTTAGTCCTTTGACATATTGGAGTAGTTACTTACCAACTTAACCAATTTTATTGGGGTCAGCTCATCCAATGTCAATTTGTCAAATGTTGTCTCTGTCCCTCGTCGTGGAGCAGGTAGATGCTAACCACATGATGCTCGTGTTGGTGTTCCTATTTGAGAGCAAAATTTTCTTTTAGAACCACACGTGATCCGTAGACCCTAGGGAAGCCATCCTCGCCCTGGGAGAAAAAAAAGGGGCAGATTTGATTCCTACGTGACACCAGCGTGCGCCTCAAAACACTACTATGGTAAGACCACTGAAATCTGCCGATTCGGTCGTTTTCAGCAAAACACTCTCCCTGTGTCTAAACTGAGAACACCGCTTCCTTATTGATGCAATCGAGGGAGATGGTGCGAGCTCGCGCTCTGCAGTGAAAGTGCAGCGGGTGGATTTTGGTCACCGACGATGAAAATCACCCCCAACACACACACACATTTAGGAGCTTCACCGTCACTGCTAAATTGAAAACCACCTGAAAGGGCATTTATTGTCATAATCACTTTTGGTGTTCAGTAACAACAAGTAGATCATTTTACAGTTTGTCTCTGTCCACAGGTTGATATTATGATAAGTGAAAAGCACCCTCACTCTTGGGAAAAGTTCGCACTCAGTTGACACATTTCTGGAAACTCCAGACCGGAGTCTCCAGTCTGCCAAGACCGGAATCTCCGGTGTGGTCCGGAGTTTCCGGACTTATCTCCGGTGGGGTCCTCAGGATCAAGGCTGGGACATTCTGACTAGGGGTCCGGAGCCTGCACCGGAGGAGACACCAGAGTCTCCGGACTTTTGTTCAGACCGGAGTCTCTGGTGCTGGAAGACCGGAGTCTCCGGTGTTACTGCGGAAAGCTTGCTCTGGGCCAGTCAGAAGGGCAGTCCAGAGGCTGGTCCGGAGATTGGCCGGAGTCTCCGGTGTAGACCGGAGTCTCCGGTCTGACTTTTCTACAACGGTCAGAAAACGGTTCGTGGAGGGGGGTGCCTATAAAAAGGGACCCTTATCTTCTTCCTCCAGTTGCTCGAGCTGCTCAAGAACTCCAACCCCATTAGAGCCACCAAATCTACAAGATCTCTTCATCCAACCATCCAAAGTCATTGATCTTTGGAGAATCGAAGGAGGAGGCCTTGATCTACATCTTCACCAAGAGAGATCTTCATTTCCCCCTCATTCACTTGAGGGCCCCCAAGCTCTAGTGTTTCATTGGAAACCCTAACTTTGATTTGGTTCTTACAAGCTTGTCTTTGATTTGTCTTGACAGCTTGCTTGCATTTGGGATCCTCCAATTAAGTTGTGGATGTGTGCCCCGAACTTGTTGTAAAGGTGCCGGCTTCCACCTCGAAGGTTGCCGATATAGTGGAAGGTGGATCGAGCCCATTGGGGTGAGGTTCATCGGAGAACAAGGAAGGCCTCTCGTGGCGTTGGTGGTTTGAAACCACCCCCTCTCCAAACGTAGACGTACTTCCCCTCAAAAGGAAGGAACTACGGGAAACAAATCATTGTGTCTCCACGTCCACTCCTTTAGTTACTTCTATCCTTTACCGCACTTTACTTACTTGTTCTTGCTTAGTGTTGTGTTAGCTTGAAAAACCCTAACTTGAAGTAGCATATTCTAGAGAATTTACCTTTCTAGTCAAACCCTAACTTGAAAAAGAATAAAATTTGAAGTAGCACCTATTCACCCCCCTCTAGGTGCCCATACGATCCTTTCAATTGGTATCAGAGCCTCGACTCTTTATTTGGGCTTTACCGCCTAAGATAATATGGGTAGCAATGAAGGGGATGGTGGTAGTGAGCCGACCTCGGTGACCATGGAAGATCTCAAAAACTTGGAAACAAGATTGAGCTCTTCCTTGGTCAACGAAGTCAAGAAGATGCTTGAGCAACTTCTTAAAGTCAAAGAAGTCTCATCACCCCCATCTCCTCAAGAGGATCAACCATCCATTTTACCTAAAGGGAATACGTCAGTATCCCCCGAGGGTATGATGGTGGGGGGTAAACAAGACAACGCTAATTCCTCCACACAACTTGATGGGGGGGAAGGGTGAGCACCGTGATTCTTGGTACTCTCCCGATCCTCCCATCCCTCACCCTCATGTGTACAATAGGGATGACCCACCTAAGCTTGAAGAGTCGGCTACTTTTGCTCAATGGCAATCACTAATGAGAACTCATGTGCGCAGCTCTTGCATTGAACTATGGAACATCATCGATCATGGACTCTTTATTGGGGATCCAAACAACATGACAAGAAGAGAGGTTGTCAATAGTCAACTCAATGCCACTGCTTTGCATATGATTCAACAAGGATTGGGGACAAAGGATTATCCACACATTGAGCACTTGAGCATTGCCAAGGAAGCTTGGGATGCCCTCACCGTATTGTTTGTTGGAAATGAGAGTATGAGGAGGAACCGATATGATTCCCTAAGAAATGAAGCCGAAGGCTTCTACATGTGAGAAGAGAGAATATCATGGTGGTAAACTTGTGTTGAAAAAGATTCTCAAGGCACCTTACAAGAAACCTTTCATCAAGAAGAATCCCATCAACAAGAAGTCGGGAGAAATTGTCTTGATCACTCATGAAGAATACTCCTCCGACAATGAAGATGATGAAGATGAGGAAGAGGAAACTTCTAATGGTGTGGCTGCGTTAGCCACCACTTCTACTCCGACATTCTCACTCTTAGATTCTCCAAATGAGAACTCTTCCACCAAGAACGTCACTTGCCTTATGGCAAGAGGAACAGAGGTATCCTCATCATCCCGCTCTACTCTCTTAGATAATGATGAAATTGATGATGAGATGTCTCTTGATGTTAAAAAGGAATTAATTGCCTTTGATGAGTTTATGACTAACCTAGAAGGAGATGCTAAGTTACATTTTGGGGACATCTTAGTTCAACTCTCACATACTCAAGAGATTCTAGATGTAAGATGTAAACTTGGGCATGAACATATGATTGAGCTAGAGGCTTTAAACAATGCTCTAGAAGAAGAACAAGAAACTAGGTTGTCACTTGAATTAAAACTTGAAGGGCTTGATGAGGCCAATGACACTATTATTAACAAACTCATCAAAGAGCGTGATCATGCTATTGCTAAATACAAAAGGGTTAAAAAAGGACAAGATTGAGTTTGGTGTGGTTCATAAAAACTTGCCGAGGACTTTAGTTTGCTTAACAAGACTCACAAGGCCTTGGAGAGTGAACTCTTGTCACTCACAAAGTCCCATGAAACGCTTCAAACTCAATTGGCCAATATTCCTTCACCTGGTAACTTCATTCCATCTAGTAGCACAACTATTCTTGAAGAGAATGCTAGGTTGAAGGGGGAGCTTGCTAAGGCCACATTTCCACAAGGCAACAAGTCAATTGATGATCTTTTGAGAAAGCAAAGGCGTAGTGGTGATAAAGGGGGCATTGGTTTTGTTTCCAAAACCAAGAAGAAGAACAATAAGAAGAAGAAGGCGAAGCCCGCACAAGAGACCAACAAGACCATTGTGGATAGTAAGACCACAAGTGGTAAAACTATGTCTCATGATGACTTTGTGGGAAGTGCTAACCCTCACTATGTTCTAATGCGTGAATATTATGGTGATGTGTATGCACAATATGTTGGCCCTTATGATGGTTATATTGCTTGGTCTATTTGGGTTCCCAAGACCCTTGTTGCTAACAAAAGAGGACCCATTGAAAAATGGGTACCTAAAAATTAGTTTGATCTTTTGTAGACATATGCTTCCGGAGGTTCAAACTGGGTGCTTGATAGTGGTTGCACTAGTCGTATGACCGGAAGCTCGTCTATTGTTAAGGACCTAAAGCCAAATAATGATCAAATCACCGTGACATATGCCGACAGATCAAAGTCTAAGGTAATGGGTTTCGGCAAGGTAGTGGTTGCTCACGACATTACACTCGTGAATGTCATGCTTGTTGAGACCCTTGGATACAACTTACTTTCAGTCCTTGCTCTTGGAAAGATGGGCTTTGCCGTCTTTATTGATGTTGATATTGTGGTCCTCTTGTGGAGCAAGTCTCTCAAGGTCGCTTTCGTCGGGTACGTCGAACATGACTTGTATGTGGTGGACTTTTCGGAGCAAGCCACTACAGGTCCGATGTGCTTATTCGGAAAGGCCGATGTGGGTTGGCTATGGCATCGCCGACGAGCCCATGTCAATATGAGACCTTTGCAAAGTCTTCATAAGGAGG
This sequence comes from Avena sativa, assembly GCA_916181665.1. NCBI lineage: Eukaryota > Viridiplantae > Streptophyta > Magnoliopsida > Poales > Poaceae > Avena > Avena sativa. The sequence goes on from OV702296.1 coordinate 231,415,834, forward strand.
GACATATTGTGGGACTTAAAGAAAATGTTTCCTTTTCCAAAGATCGTGTTTGCAGGGCATGTGTTCTAGGGAAGATGCATGACGCTCCTCACAAACCTAAGAACCAAATCAAGTCTACCAAGATCTTGGAGATCCTCCATGTGGACCTATTTGGTCTTCCATCTCATGCAAGTCTTGGTGGTAAGAAATATTGTTTGGTGATTGTTGACGACTTTTCAAGATACTCTTGGGTTTATTTCTTCAAGTTGAAGAGTGAGACTCAAGAGACCTTTATCGACTTCATCAACTTGGTTCAACGGTAATACAATGTTCCCGTGTTGATTATAAGAAGCGACAACGGCACCGAGTTCAAGAACTACACCTTGAATGATTTCCTTAGTGATGAGGGGATTAAACATCAATATTCTGCTGCATACACCCCTCAACAAAATGGTGTGGCCAAAAGGAAGAACCAGACTCTTATTGAGATGGCTAGGACCATGTTGGCGGAGTTTAAATCTCCATACAACTTTTGGGCCAAAGCCATCTCCACCACTTGCCATGCTTCAAACCGGCTCTACCTTCGCAAAGAAATCAACAAGACTCCATATGAAATTCTTACCGGTAACAAGCCCAACATATCTTACTTCCGGGTGTTCGGTTGTAAGTGTTTCTATCTCATAAAAGGTGTTCGTTTGTCTAAATTCGAGTCCAAAGCATTAGAGGGTATTTTTGTTGGCTATGGTCTCGAATCTCACACTTATAGAATCTATGATAAGATTTCCGGAGCCGTAATAGAATCTTGTAGTGTGACCTTCGAAGATATGATGGTCCCCAAGGGGGGCGTGTTGATGCTTGTGATGCAGATGATGAAATGCCTCAGGATGCCATAGGAAGAATGGGTGTGGGATTTATCCACCCCGTTGAGGAACCCCTTATGGCGGATCGAGAAGAACTATGCTCCACTCAAGTGGAGCCCTCATCTTCACAACCTCAACAAGCTCCATCCACCGAAGAGGACATTGACTCAAGCCAAAGACAAGATGTGGACCCTCAACATGGTGATCAAAGTGACAACTCTAGTCAAGGGGAGCTTGATCCATTTGTCAGGTTGTCAAGTGGTGCCAAGTCAATTTCTCAAGGAAGATCCGTACAAACTGCTTTGAGACAAGCTCAAATTGATGCTAGAAGAGCACTTGATCAAGACCAAGGTCAATCTTTGCCTCCCAATGTAGAGGATGATTCCAATGATGATCAAGGTCAAGATGATGGTCAAGACGAGGATCAAAATGATGAAGAGGGTCCCCCAAGAAACAACACGGAGATCCACGCTCGTCGCGAAGCTAGAAAGGAAAGAATGTTGGAATTAAGAGACCACTCCCTCCAAAATGTTGTTGGTGATCTAAGGAAAGTTATTTCCACAAGAGCACAATTGAAGAGGTTCAGTGAACACCAAGCACACATCTCCATGATTGAACCAAAGAAAGTGTGGGAAGCACTTGAAGATTCAGATTGGTTAGAAGCTATGCACAAAGAACTCAACAACTTTGAGAGAAACAAAGTATGGAAGTTAGTAGAGAAGCCAAAGGATTGTCGCAATGTTATTGGAACAAAGTGGATATTCAAGAACAAGCAAGATGAGCATTGAATCATAGTAAGGAACAAGGCTAGATTGGTTGCACAAGGGTTCTCTCAAATTCAAGGCATTGACTATGGAGAGACATATGCACCCGTGGATCGCCTTGAGTCCATTCGTATCCTTCTTGCTTATGCGGCACATCATAACTTTAAGTTGCAACAAATGGATGTATAAAGTGCATTTCTTTATGGTCCACTAAATGAATTGGTATTTGTTAAGCAACCCCCGGGATTTGAGGACCCCAACTTCCCAAACCATGTCTACAAACTTGATAAGGCGCTCTATGGACTCAAGCAAGCCCCACGAACGTGGTATGAGCACCTTAGAGAGCTTTTGTTTGACCATGGATTTGAGGTTGGGAAAATAGATCCCACTCTTTTTACTAAGAAAGTCAATGGGGAGCTTTTTGTATGTCAAATATATGTTGATGATATCATCTTTGGCTCATCTAACAAAGCTTTTAATGATGAATTCTCAAAGCTTATGACTAGTAGGTTCCGGATGTCTTTGATGGGGGAGTTGAGAGTATTTCTTGGTTTTGAGATTAAGCAAGTTAGAGGAGGGAAATTCTTCAATCAAGCCAAGTATACTCAAGATATGCTCAAGAGATTCAATATGCAAGATTTAAATGGAGCTCCTACTCCCATGGCTACAAAGACTCATCTAGAACAGAATCCAAATGGTAAAGATGTGGATCAAAAGGTATACCGGTCTATGATTGGTTCTTTGCTTTACCTTTGTACATCTAGACCCGATATTGTGTTGAGTGTAGGTGTGTGTGCAAGATATCAAGCGGCTCCTAAGGAAAGCCATTTAACAGCGGTCAAGAGAATCTTTCGATATTTAGTTCATACCCCATTTTATGGTCTTTGGTATCCTCGAGGCTCAACATTTGCTCTTTGTGGATACACGGATTCGGATTGGGCGGGGGACAAGGATGATAGAAAATCAACATCCGGGGCTTGCCAATTCCTTGGTAGGTCCTTGGTATGTTGGTCTTCCAAGAAGCAAAATTGCATATCTCTCTCCACCGCCGAAGCCAAGTATGTGGCAGCTGCTAGTGCTTGCACCCAATTGCTTTGGATGAGGCAAACTTTAAAGGAATACGGTGTCCATTGTGAAAAAGTGCCTCTTCTATGTGACAATGAAAGTGCCATCAAGATTGCCTATAACCCGGTGGATCACACAAGGACAAAGCATATTGAGAGTCGCCATCACTTCATTAGATATCATGTTGCTCGAGGTGATATTGATCTATCATATGTGTCAACCAAAGATCAACTTGCCGATATCTTCACGAAGCCACTTGATGAAGCAAGGTTTTGCTACTTGAGGAATGAACTAAATATCGTAGATTCAAGGAGCTTGACTTGATTTTCTTGCATTCTCACCTATGGTTCCACTCATATTTGGTTTAGGTGTAGGCATGGATATAGGGGGAGTGCGGTCCTAACTGATTGGACCATCCCTCCCCCCATTATGCCCAAAGCAATCAAAATCATTCCTCTTAATATCATTTAGTGATATGTGAGCATAATGATGAGTTTTGGTACTGGACCCAAGATATATCTTCGTGGTGCCAAGCCAAGTAAACTCAAATATGGTGGCCTAGGCCACCGCCCTCTCTCATTCGAGAGGTTGGTACTTACTCATGTTTGTCATTTGCTTGATTCTAGTCTCTTGGAGCTTTTCTGAATATTATTTTGTGATTTCCTATGGCTCTTGTTGGTTCTTCACAGTTTCATGTCTCAACCCAATCCCTATCCCTACCTTTAAACTGTCTATATCTCATATATGTCCCCAAACAACTTTCCTGGAACTTTTGGTCGAGGAGGACCGGAGTCTCCGGTGTACACACACTGGAGTCTCCGGTGTAGACCGGAGTCTCCGGTCCAGACGGTTTCTATCACTTAAAGAAGGGGGAACGGGGTGAACTGGTACAGCAGTTCCTCATTCTTCACCCCGTCCCCTACCTCCAAACCCGTCGCCTCCCCTTCCAAAACTCCTCCCCGGAGGTCAAGAAGCCCCCGGGATCCGCCGTGCCGCCGTCCTACCTTCCCCTCTCCTCCATTGGGTCATTCCCACCGGAGGAATTGATCCCATGGACAGATCTGGTACCTCTCCTCTATTTTTTATCCTAGGGTTCATCTCTAGATGTGTTTTTTGAGGATTGTTGCTGATTTGTCCATTGGAACCACTTGTTTGCGTACACTCTAGTACTTTAGCCTTGTTGCATTGCCTGATCTACTATATTCACCCTCACCAGCATCTTCCCATCCCATACCCGAGCCTCCTGACCGGAGATTCCGGACTTAGGTCCGGAGACTCCGGTCCAGGCCGGAGACTCCGGTCTCTAGGACCGGAGACTCCGGTCTGAGCCGGAGACTCCGGTATAAGGTGCGGAGACTCCGGTGTTGGGTGAATCAAAATAGTCTAGAAATGCATCAAAGCTCTTGTACTGCATCATTGGGACATATATACTCATCTCCATGCTATCTCCCTCACTGCTGTTCACATGTGATGGTTCTAGTCGTCCTCGTCGTACCAAGGCCAATTCCCAAAGGGGCAATCCTCGCTATGATGAAGCTCAGGGTCAGTTCATCGTGCCTCCGTCCAACCGGAAACAGCGGGCACGTGATGCAGCTTACATGAAGAGGGATCAGGAGAGGCTGAACGGGAGGACCGTGCCAAGAGGGCCAAGTATGACAACCTGCAGTCCTTAGCCAAAATGTCTAATGACGAGTACCGTGAGCTGAGAAAGACAGATTTCTATGCGCTGCCTCATACTAGTGAGGATCCTCGTTACTGGAGAAAAGAATAGGCTGTGTTCATGAAGGATGTGTATGGTGTACTCACCAAATCCCCTGTCTGCCCCCAGAAGTTCATGAGTGTTGAGTAGATGCACCAGAGCCCTTACTTCAATGATGCCCTGTGGATCTGTGAGAAGCTGGGTCTCTACAACTTGATGGATCTGCGTGAAGATTACAATGTCCATCTTGTCCAGCAGTTCTATGCCACAGTTGTGTTTGGGTCTGATCTTGACCGGACCATGGTGTGGATGTCTGGCACCACTCGCTGCACGACTACATTTCATGACTTTGCCAATGTCATCTTTGAGACCTTTCATGGAGTATCCACACCTGTGAGGCTACGCATGCACTCAGCAGCTTTGGGAGAGAACAAGTTGAAGTTGGCACCTCTGTATGATGAAGGTGTTGTGGGGGGTTCCAAGGGACTCAAGACCCTCTACAACCTTATGCTAAGGATCTTCCGTCACACTATTGCTCCAAGTGCTGGAAATGATGATGCTATTAGGGGTGGGCTTGTCAACCTCCTGTACCATACTCACCGGACCTTCAATGCTGGACCTGAGGCTGAGGCTGCACCTATTGATGTGATGGACTTTATTTTCGAGGAGATGTTCCATGCCATTCTTTACAAGAAATATCCTCCATATGCACCCTTGGTGATGAGGCTCATCAACTCCCAGGAGCATGATTCTCCACTTGGCATACCACCACACCTCACTGAGCACTTTCTGGTCTCACTACAGCAGAAGGGGCGTATGGGGCCTGCTCCAAGGCGTTGCTATGGGAATGATGAGGATGAGGAGATTGAGATGGAGAGGGATCCCTCCCCACCTAGAGTTCGGAGGAATAATGCCTACAATGCCCCTATGCCTACTATGACTCGAGACTATGTGCATGAGAGGGTCAAGAAGGCCAGCTTTTGGGAGAGGACCCTTTGTTGCATGAACGTCGACATCCGTAGGCGGCAGCATGCATCCTACCAAAGCAACCGCCGCATTGAGAAGCTCCTCAAAGAGATCAAGGAACAGGGTGCCGAGGAAGGTAAGGATGACTACAATGATGAGCATGGGGCTCAACAGTCCACAGAGTTTGATCATACCCTCTCATTTGGGGCATGGAATGCCCAACAGGATAGTCTGGTGGACTGGAAGACGTTTGCTGATGTCACCTCTGGGTTCGGGTACTAGGGTACTTCCTCTTCTCGCCCTCACGGCAAAGGGCCTGCTGTCCCCGAAGACGACGATGATGACTATGACCAGGATGATGATGACCAGGAGGAGGATGAGGATGCCGAGGATGACGATGACTACTGAGTTGTTGGGGCGCTAGTGTAGGTCTTTTCCCTTTTTCGGCGTTTCGATGCCAAAGGGGGAGAAGACATTCTCATCGGTTTGCATGGGCTTGGGATTTGGGATTTGCGACTATCTGCCTTTATTTGCCTTTTATTTGGATATTCGAACTTGAACTTTATGTGTGTTATCTACTGTTCTTATGTGTGACTATGACTATGTGCTTGTGTGCACCATCTATTGTAACTCATGTGAGATCTATGTGTGCTATTGTTGATACTATCTTCCTTACATGATTTACTTAATTATCTTGCTGCACATAGTCAGGGGGAGCCACATTTATATGTTATTCCATGCAAATCACTTGTTGTCATCGAACACCAAAAAGGGGGAGATTGAAAGGGCATTTATTGTCATAATCACTTTTGGTGTTCGGTAACAACAAGTAGATCATTTTACAGTTAGTCTCTGTCCACAGGTTGATATTATGATAAGTGAAAAGCACCTTCACTCTTGGGAAAAGTCCGCACTCAGTTGACACATTTCTGGAAACTCTAGACCGGAGTCTCCGGTCTGCCAAGACCGGAGTCTCTGGTGTGGTCCGGAGTTTTCGGACTTATCTCTGGTAGGGTCCTCCGGATCAAGGCTGGGACATTTTGACTAGGGGTCCGGAGCCTGCACCGGAGGAGACACCGGAGTCTCCGGACTTTTGTTTAGACCGGAGTCTCCGGTGCTGGAAGACCGGAGTCTCCGGTGTCACTGGGGTAAGCTTGCTCTGGATCAGTCAGAAGGGCAGTCCGGAGGCTGGTCTGGAGATTGGCCGGAGTCTCCAGTCTACAGACTGGAGTCTCCAGTCTGACTTTTCTACAACGGTCAGAAAACGGTTCGTGGAGGGGGCTGCCTATAAAAGTCACCAAATCTACAAGATCTCTTCATCCAACAATCCAAAGTCACTGATCTTTGGAGAATCGAAGGAGGAGGCCTTGATCTACATCTTCACCAAGAGAGATCTTCATTTCCCCCTCATTCACTTGAGGGCTGTAGCACCCCGGGTAAAACCAGTACTAGAAAATCGCGGTTGTTTGTATGTTGCACATCATCTTGACATCATCATGCATGTGTTTGACTAAACCTATTCCCCAAAAGCCTATATTGTTTTCTAATTATCCCCTTCTCTATTTCAAATTGAAATCTCGGTCTTCCCGAATATTTTGTTTTGTCTAAAATTATTTATAAAAGGCCTCATAAATAAAACAGGAAAAATATTAAACATAAATATTTTGTTCGAGGAAGGCAGCTCGGCCCGAAAGCCAGGCCACCTACCACCCGGCAGGCCCAGCCCATACCGTCTAGACCAAACCCTAGTTCTTCTCACCTAAACCCTAACCCTAATCTCCCAAACCACCCCACCCTAGCTACCACTCCACACCCCTGTAGCCGCCGCCGCTAGACGCAGCGCACGCCACACACACCCGTCCCCATGACCCCACACCGTCCCGCACTCACCCATCCACCCCGCCCCCCTGGCCCCACCCTGGAACGCACCTCACTTCGCTCCCATCGACCAGGCCTTCCCCGCTCCTCCCTCTCCTTTCTTCTGCCTGGACCCACCCAGAACCAAACCCCCGACCCCACCACTCTCTCTCGCGCGACCCCTTCTCCCCCTTGCTCGTCTCTCCCTGTTGCCAATCCCCGCCGCCACCAGCAACCTCTTGAGAGCCCGCTCTATCCGCATCGCCTCGTCATGACCCTCCCCGCCTTCCTCCCCGCAAGCGGCCACCGCCGTGCACCTATCCCCCACCGTGACCTCCCCGGTTCCCTGCGCGGCCGTGCCCGTCGTCGTCTTCCTCCACGGGTTGTCACCTTCGGCCGCGACCACGTCTGCCGTCGTTGGCCTTCCTCGTCGTGCATCCGCCTCGAGCCCGAGCTCCTCGCCGGCCGGCCGCGACCTCCTCTTCGTGGAGTCCGTCCTATCCTCTCATGCCGGCTGCCTGCAGGAGCTCCTCGCCATCCAGCAGCGCCGCCCGCTGCCGGTCTGCCCGTCCCGCGGCCTCACGCCTCACCCCTCCGCTGGGGCCTCCGCCTCTGTTGGCCTTGGACCATCCCGCCAGCGAGATCGTGCCCGACGAGGCTGTCGTTGTCAGGTCCCGCGCGAGCGTGTCCTCACCCTGCCTCCCCGATGTCTGTTGCCCCACGGTCCGCCCCGCCGCTCGCCTTCGTGCACTGAGTCCGACCTCCTCGTCCATGGCGCCCACCTCCTTGAGCCTCCTCTCGTCGTCGCATGCCTTCCACCGTAGGTGCTGTTGTTTTCCCTTGCCGCACAACAACAACAGTAGTGTTGTTTTTGTCTTTGGCTCAGCAGTCGTCGGTTGCAGAAGAGATAGCAGCAGCTGTTTTACCTTGCAGTATGTTTCCGATGCAGATATCAGCGCTAAGAGTATCCATGTTGCTTCCTGGCATTGCGCACATGCTTGTACCCGCTGTGAACCTTACTCATATCGCACCGGTGCCAATCCAAGATCGACAACAACACTTGTAAGCGGAACGACAAGATCTCCTTCCCGGATCCGAAGTCCGAAGACCCAAACCCTCGGCGAACCCCAAGATCATTGATCCAATGTGTGACCCCTATCTTATCCGCCCCTATTTTGTAATATAACATCTATCTTGTTGCATAATTAAATTGTCATGCTTGCATACATATTGTGGGGTTTGGGGGCCTTATGCCGATTCACCTAATAATTAAATATGGGGTCCATATGCGGGCGATTCTAGTCTTACTTTGGCCCCATTTAAATTTGTGTAGCAAACCGGTGATATATTTTGCCATGTTAAGACAACATTTAAATTGCAGGGTATCTAAACAACATGAACCATCTAACTAATTGTCGGGACCCCGGTTCCGCTTAATATTTCCTAGTTGCATCGCACCTTTGCCATGTCATACATCATACATGCATCATGAAGGATCTTCTGCCGTAGTAGTAAGTAGTGCATTCGGTGTTTCTTCTAGTGCTTTGCTTCTTCACGGATTAGGCCAATGAGTTGATGCGAGTGTCGACCCGATCTTCGGATGAAACTTCGGCAATGTTTTCAGGCGAGCATTCTCCCCCTTTCTACCTATTTTACCTTTCTAGTCTTTATTTCCTCCTGTTGATCTATTGCTATCTGTGTTGCGATACTCTAGTTTTTGTACCCGTGATATCCCTTGCAGCCTTATATTGCCTTGGACACATCCTATTACCTGTTGCTTGGTAGACAATTGGACTTGCGTGTCGTAGTCGCTTGCTCAAGTGCTGTTGCGTGTCGTCAAGTACCACAGTTGTTGGAAGAATGCCATATGCTTTATGTTGGAGATGATCATGGATTTAATTACTATTTAATAACTAAAATTGAAATTAGGTAAATGCAGAGGCACCGGTGGGTAATAGACAGTTTTTGGTTTTTAACCGCTCACTGGTGTCCCATAGGACCCCGAGTTCTTGACACCTGTTCCGAGATCGAGCGCGCTAACCACAGGTGGGGTGTGTGGGCACCCCCATCGATTTAGTACCTGATTTCAAAGTACTGTACTAGGGGCCACAAAGTAGTTTGGGGCTTTATTACTATCCTGTACTTATGCCATGCTTTACTGCTTTATTTACGATTGCGCGTGGAGCGCCTGTACTGTTTAGGAACCCCGTGATACGTTTTCACTGTATCGACAAGCCTAGTCACACTTTCGGGTTCCCAGTCATTTACAGCCGTCGACACAAACCCTAGATCCGCCTCGGAGACCGGCCGACTTCGTTACGGGTAGCTTAGTGGGGTGCCCCCCTGTGCTTGCTTTGGGTCTGGGAAACGTCGTGTCCGAAACCCCGTCGACATACCGTTGGGTGTATGTTTTGTGATCTTGTACCTACCTGATCTGACAACAAGGGTGTAGGTGCATGTGGAAACTTTGGTGCACCCCTGCAGGGTTAAATCTTTTCGAGAAGCCCTGTCCGCGGTTATGGACGACTTGGAGCACAGTTCTCGATCATAGACAACTATAACTAAAGTTTACTGTTATAATTGGACTTGTATCCGATATGACTAGTAGTCAGCTTCACTACAACGGAATGGATAAATAAAAGTACCAACAACTGCTGGGTTTGGGATATCTCATGCTAATTGTATCTGACTAGTAAGTGTTGCAACTACAATGGAATGGTTAACTAAAAGTTCCCACTGCTTATTATATTAGGATGACTATTTATACCTGACTAGTAATTGCTGCAACGATAACTGAATAAATAAAACTGCCAACTGTGTGAGTTCCTCGGTTGACTTCCTCGTTTGGTCTCGAGGGGGAAAGACCAGGATGGGTATGTTTGGTGGTAGTATCAGGTTGGTTCCGAATAGGTCTTTCTTATCCCTCTCTGATAGCCGACAGATATATCGAGTCTCTATAGGTTGTTTAGTGCATGCTGCGCTGCCGCTTCAGTCCACCATACCTATGTAGGCGAGGACCGCCGAATTCTAGTCTCGCCGTGTACTGGCCTCAGTACTGATCGCTCTATTTTTCCTTCGCCCTTTGTCGGCACCCCTTTTGTTAAGCAGGTTTTGAGACCGACGTCACTAGCAGGGTTATTCTTCCGGCTTGGCCTGGGTAGGGTTATGGACGCCATTGGTTATTCTTCAGGGCTCTTAGCTCAATTTGCATCTTGTCCGTACTCGGACACTGTATCGTTTTCAAGTTGATTTGGATCTTTGTACTGTATATCTGTATTCTTGACTCGTTGAGTCGTTGTTTGTATATATATGTTTTGTAGGTTCCATCGTGGACTAATGTGTAATGATATTACTTCGTTTTCCACCTGCACGCAAGTGCCTGGTGGGCACCTTTGAATCGTTTCTATGCGGGTTTGGCGGGAATCGCTGAGACTTGCATAGGGTTGATTCTGAGGGTGTTACAGAGTGGTATCAGAGCTCAGCAGTTACGATACCCACTGGTCTAGCCTGTAGGATAACCTAGCTAGCGGACGTCGTAGAGTGTCAAAATTATTTAAAAAAAAATCGGTTGGATAGATCTGATTAGGTCTGCTTTTACTTCTTACCCCTCTGCTATTCTCCTCTTATCTCGACGTGTTTTGAATCTGCTCTCTTATATTTTCTTCGAGTCCAAAAATTCTCACGGTTGGGTTTCCGTCGTACCTTCAGGGTTTCGCTTCTTCCTCTTATAACAGTGCTTTGACATTCATCCTTCATGCTATCCGAGGAATGTTTCATCTGTTATACCTTCTAGTGGATCCAAAAATTCACTAAATTTTTTCTTTGTATCTTCCGGTGTTTTTCAATGCGACGACCTCATCTGCATCATGTATGATGGAGAACTTACATCATCCTTTTGTTTCCAAAACTTGATTATCGAGATCTTCAGTCTGATTCTGAGAGTTGGTTGCATAATCTCCTATTCATGTGAAGAGTAATGCTTTGGGTGCGCGATGGACTGATCACCATCCGACTACTCTTATCATTCGCTCTTGTACATTGAATGGTGGATTGATGCAATTATACTCCTTCTATGGAAGTTGGAGGTGGCCTTACCTTTTGAGACCTTTACCTTCGACTTTGTTCTCCGGAGTGCCCTCTCGACGAACGTGAGCAACGACCCTTGTTAGTGGTGTCGCGAGGATCTACATGAAGCGAGAAGATTCAGGTCATCGACATTCTTCCCCGTACTAGGAGGCGGATCTCGAGGGCGAGATCCATTGTTAGTGGTGTCGAATTGTAGCACCCCGGGTACAGTACTAGAAAATCGCGGTTGTTTGTATGTTGCCCATCATCTTGACATCATCATGCATGTGTTTGACTAAACCTATTCCCCAAAAGCCTATATTGTTTTCTAATTATCCCCTTCTCTATTTCAAATTGAAATCTCGGTCTTCCCGAATATTTTGTTTTGTCTAAAATTATTTATAAAAGGCCTCATAAATAAAACAGGAAAAATATTAAACATAAATATTTTGTTCGAGGAAGGCAGCCCGGCCCGAAAGCCAGGCCACCTACCACCCGGCAGACCCAGCCCATACCGTCTAGACCAAACCCTAGTTCTTCTCACCTAAACCCTAACCCTAATCTCCCAAACCACCCCACCCTAGCTACCACTCCACACCCCTATAGCCGCCGCCAGACGCAGCGCACGCCACACACACCCGGCCCCAGGACCCCACACCGTCCCGCACTCACCCATCCACCCCGCCCCCCTGGCCCCACCCCAGAACGCACCTCGCTTCGCTCCCATCGACCAGGCCTTCCTCGCTCCTCCCTCTCCTTTCTTCTGCCTGGACCCACCCGGAACCAAACCCCCGACCCCACCACTCTCTCTCTCGCGACCCCTTCTCCCCCTTGCTCGTCTCTCCCTGTTGCCAATCCCCGCCGCCACCAGCAACCTCTCGAGAGCCCGCTCTATCCGCGTCGCCTCGTCATGACCCTCCCCGCCTTCCTCCCTGCAAGCGGCCGCCGCCGTGCACCTATCCCCCACCACGACCTCCCCGGTTCCCTGCGCGGCCGTGCCCGTCGTTGTCTTCCTCCACGGGCTGTCGCCTTCGGCCGCGACCACGTATGCTGTCGTTGGCCTTCCCTCGTCGTGCATACGCCTCGAGCCCGAGCTCCTCGCCGGCCGTCCGTGACCTCCTCTTCGCGGAGTCCGTCCTCTCCTGTCATGCCGGCTGCCTGCAGGAGCTCCTCGCCATCCAGCAGCGCCGCCCGCTGCCGGTCTGCCCGTCCCACAGCCTCACGCCTCACCCCTCCGCTGGGGCCTCCGCCTCTGTTGGCCTTGGACCATCCCGCCAGCGAGCTCGCGCCCGACGAGGCTGTCGTTGTTAGGTCCCGTGCGAGCGTGTCCGCACCCTGCCTCCCCGATGTCTGCTGCCCCACGGTCCTTCCCGTCGCTCGCCTTCGTGCACTGAGTCCGACCTCCTCGTCCATGGCGCCCACCTCCTTGAGCCTCCTCTCGTCGTCGCATGCCTTCCACCGTAGGTGCTATTGTTTTCCCTTGCCGCACAACAACAACAACAGTAGTGTTGTTTTTGTCTTTGGCTCAGCAGTCGTGAGTTGCAGAAGAGATAGCAACAACTATTTTACCTTGCAGTATGTTTTCGATGCAGATATCAGCGCTAAGAGTATCCATGTTCCTTCCTGGCATTGCGCACATGTTTGTACCCGCTGTGAACCTTACTCATCTCGCACCGGCGCCAATCCAAGATCGACAACAACACTTGTAAGCGGAACGACAAGATCTCCTTCCTGGATCCAAAGTCCGAAGACCCAAACCCTCGGCGAACCCCAAGATCATCGATCCAATGTGTGACCCCTATCTTATCCGCCCCTATTTGGTAATATAACATCTATCTTGTTGCATAATTAAATTGTTATGCTTGCATACATATTGTGGGGTTTGGGGGCCTTATGCCGATTCACCTAATAATTAAATATGGGGGTCCATATGCGGGCGATTCTAGTCTTACTTTGGCCCCATTTAAATTTGTGTAGCAAACTGGTGATATATTTTGCCATTTTAAGACAACATTTAAATTGCAGGGTATCTAAACAACATGAACCATCTAACTAATTGTCGGGACCCCGGTTCCGCTTAATATTTCCTAGTTGCATCGCACCTTTGCCATGTCATACATCATACATGCATCATGAAGGATCTTCTGCCGTAGTAGTAAGTAGTGTATTCGGTCTTTCTTCTAGTGCTTTGCTTCTTCACGGATTAGGCCGATGAGTTGATGCGAGTGTCGACCCGATCTTCGGATGAAACTTCGGCAATGTTTTCAGGCGAGCATTCTCCCCCTTTCTACCTATTTTACCTTTCTAGTCTTTATTTCCTCCTGTTGATCTATTGCTATCTATGTTGCGATACTCTAGTTTTCGTACCCGTGATATCCCTTGCAGCCTTATATTGCCTTTGACACATCCTATTACCTGTTGCTTGGTAGACAGTTGGACTTGTGTGTCGTAGTCGCTTGCTCAAGTGCTGTTGTGTGTCGTCAAGTACCACAGTTGTTGGAAGAATGCGATATGCTTTATGTTGGAGATGATCATGGATTTAATTACTGTTTAATAACTAAAATTGAAATTAGGTAAATGCAGAGGCACCGGTGGGCAATAGACAATTTTTGGTTTTTAACCGCTCACTGGTGTCCCGTAGGAACCCGAGTTCTTGACACTTGTTCCGAGATCGAGCGCGCTAACCACAGGTGGGTGTGTGGGCACCCCCATCGATTTAGTACCTGATTTCAAAGTACTGTACTAGGGGCCACAAAGTAGTTTGGGGCTTTATTACTATCCTGTACTTATGCCATGCTTTACTGCTTTATTTACGATTGCGCGTGGAGGACCTGTACTGTTTAGGAACCCCGTGATACGTTTTTGCTGTATCGACAAGCCCAGTCACACTTTCGGGTTCCCAGTCGTTTACAGCCGTTGACACAAACCCTAGGTCCGCCTCGGAGACCGGCCGACTTCGTTACGGGTAGCTTAGTGGGGTGGCCCCCTGTGCTTGCTTTGGGTCTGGGAAACGTCGTGTCCGAAACCCTGTCGACATACCGTTGGGTGTATGTTTTGTGATCTTGTACCTACCTGATCTGACAACAAGGGTGTAGGTGCGTGTGGAAACTTTGGTGCACCCCTGCAGGGTTAAATCTTTTCGAGAAGCCGTGTTCGCGGTTATGGACGACTTGGAGCACAGTTCTCGATCATAGACAACTATAACTAAAGTTTACTGTTATAATTGGACCTGTATCCGATATGACTATTAATCAGCTTCACTACAACGGAATGGATAAATAAAAGTACCAACAACTGCTGGGTTTGGGATATCTCATGCTAATTATATCTGACTAGTAAGTGTTGCAACTATAATGGAATGGTTAACTAAAAGTGCCCACTACTTATTATATCAGGATGACTATTTATACCTGACTAGTAATTGCTGCAACGATAACTGAATAAATAAAACTGCCAACTGTGTGAGTTCCTCGGTTGACTTCCTCGTTTGGTCTCGAGGGGGAAAGACCAGGATGGGTATGTTTGGTGGTAGTATCAGGTTGGTTCCGAATAGGTATTTCTTATCCCTCTCTGATAGCCGACAGTTATATCGAGTCTCTATAGGTTGTTTAGTGCATGCTGTGCTGCCGCTTCAGTCCACCATACCTATGTAGGCGAGGACCGCCGAATTCTACTCTCCCCGTGTACTGGCCTCAGTACTGACCGCTCTCTTTTTTCCTTCGCCCTTTGTCGGCACCCCTTTTGTTAAGCAGGTTTTGAGACCGACGTCGTTAGCGGGGTTACCCTTCCGGCTTGTCCTGGGCAGGGTTATGGACGCCATTGGTTATTCTTCAGGGCTCTTAGCTCAATTTGCATCTTGTCCGTACTCGGACGCTGTATCGTTTTCAAGGTGATTTGGATCTTTGTACTATATATCTGTATTCTTGACTCGTTGAGTCGTTGTTTGTATATATCTGTTTTGTGGGTTCCATCGTGGACTAATGTGTAATGATATTACTTCGTTTTCCACCCGCACGCAAGTGCCTGGTGGGCACCTTTGAATCGTTTCTATGCGGGTTTGGCGAGAATCGCTGAGACTTGCATAGGGTCGATTCTGAGGGTGTTACAAGGGCCCCCAAGCTCTAGTGTTTCATTGGAAACCCTAACTTTGATTTGGTTCTTACAAGCTTGTCTTTGATTTGTCTTGACAGCTTGCTTGCATTTGGGAGCCTCCAATTAAGTTGTGGATGTGTGCCCCGAACTTGTTGTAAAGGTGCCGGCTTCCACCTCGAAGGTTGCCGATATAGTGGAACGTGGATCGAGCCCGTTGGGGTGAGGTTCATCGGAGAACAAGGGAGGCCTCTCGTGGCGTTGGTGGTTTGACACCACCCCCTATCCAAACGTAGACGTACTTCCCCTCAAAAAGAAGGAACTACGGGAAACAAATCCTTGTGTCTCCGCGTCCACTCCTTTGGTTACTTCTATCCTTTACCGCACTTTACTTACTTGTTCTTGCTTAGTGTTGTGTTAGCTTGTGCTTGGTTGGCATATAGGTAAATTCACCATAGTTGCATATTCTAGAGAATTTACCTTTCTAGTCAAACCCTAACTTGAAAAAGAATAAAATTTGAAGTGGCACCTATTCACCCCCCTCCAGGTGCCCATACGATCCTTTCACCACCATCCTCCCTCCCCGAGCTCCTCCACACTTCGAAATTAATGGCCATGGAGGGAGATTTTGGATCTGAGGTTATACGTAGGTGAACGATTGTGGCAGTCGGCACCGACCTGACGACATCACCGTCTTCCCTAACCTCTGCGGCGGTTGTTGTGTCGCTGGTGGTCATGCCAGGTTCTTTATCTAGAATGATGACGGTGGTCCTATCGGGTTATCCCCCAGCATGATGATGCGTGTCTTGCCGGGTTCTCCCTCCAGCATGTCGACCGTTGTCGGCGGTGTTCTTCTAGCGTCACCCCTTCCCTTACCTCTGTTATGAATCCTAAGGATGTAAGATACCTCTAACCCTTGATGGTGTATCTTAGATCTGTAAGCATACTCGTGATTCCCTGGCCATAAGTTGTTTGTATGACACGTGCAAACGATTCATGCTTAGAGTTATAGGATTTTAGATCCCGGTTGGTGCTTAGCAACCTATGATTTCAGTACAATGTGTATGGTTTTAGTGGTGTACGATTTCATTTTCATTCTTATGTTCTTAATGTACTATAGAAAATCGTGCCTTCTGGCTCCTTGAATGGTCTACTATATCAAAGATTAAAATTGACTTAAGTTGGATGGATCCTAACAATATTTTCAACGATCCAACTATGTATGCCCACTGACCTTTGGTATGAAAACCTGCTCTATCGTAGTTCGTCCTAAATAGGATCATTGAGCCCATGATAAGCGGGCTAAGTTGTAACATCAGTTTCAGATAAGCAGCAATGAATAAAGTTATTAATGAAGTTCTTGACTTCACTAGGGTCCTAGTGACCAGTTTTTAGTTGTACAATAATCTCAGAAAATGAAGAATGAAGTGGAACTAGATACTTCAACTTAGAACAGTTCGATGCATCAAATGGTGTCCGGTGAGCATGTCCATCACGTTCAATGACGAGGACAAGCTGATGCACGACCTCATGGTAAGTTCGTTGATGACCCACAAGTATAGGGGTGTATCGTAGTACTTTCAATAAATAGGAGTGTCGATTCCAACGAGGAGCAGAAGGTGTTGACTAGTGGTATGGAGCAGGAACTCTTTGCAAATACTTAGCAAACGAATTTTTAGTGGTTTTCTGATAAAACAACAAAACAAAGTGCAAGTAACAAATAAAAAACGCAGCAAGTGGCTCAATCCTTTCTTAGCAAAGGACAAGCCGGTGGAAATACTTCTAAGGACCAAACGTTCTCGAGGACACATGGAAATTCTGTCAAGTGCTTTCGCTTCATATAGCTGAGTACTCTTCTTTGGTGTAGTAAGTGTTGTGTGGGTGAACCTGTGCTAATGTACTGACCTTACTTGGACTAATAAATACTTATGATTAAACCCCCTGCAAACATCCGTAACTATAGGAAAGTAATTAAGATATAAATCTAACCACAGCTGAAAGTACAAAGGAAGTCGCCTAGAGGGGGGGGGGTGAATAGGCTTTTTAAAATTATTATGGTTTAGGCTCAAGTAAATGCGGAATAAAACTAACATTTAATTTATGGAGCACAAAACCTAGCCACTAAGTTCACCTAAGTGCACCAACAACCTATGCTAAGCAATACAAGCAACAAGGTGATAGCAAGGTATAAATACTTCAAGCACGATGGCTATCACAATGTAAAGTGCATAAGTAAAGGGCTCGGTTGAGAGATAACCGAAGGACGCGGAGACGAAGATTTGTTTCCCGAAGTTCACTTCCAAAGAAGCTACGTCTCCGTTGGAGAGGTGCGATGGCGCAATGCTCTCCGAACGCCACAAATGGCTCACCTCGAGGTGTGGTGGCTCGATGCTCACCCAACACCACACAAGGACTCACCCCGGATGCGGAAGCACGCAACTCACCAATGCCACAAAAGGCTCACCCTATTCTCCCGAGTGCGCACCACAAAAGGCGGGCACTCGCTCCACGATGGGACGCTTGAGGGCGGTCCCCGAACCCGTACAAAATTGGGGCTAACTCCACAACTCAATTGGAGGCTCCCAACAACAAAGCCACAAAAGGCTACAATGCCACAAAAGGCCAACAATGCCACAAAAGGCTACAAGACCACAAAAGGTCAACAATCCAACCACACAACCGTCTAGGGTTCCAAGGAACCCAAGAGAAACAAGCTCACAAGCTTGAACTCGCCGAATCTCCGAGGAGAACTCAAACCTATGCACCAAATGCAAGGGCAAGTCCTTCTCTCCCAAATTACAACAAAGCTACAAAAGCTATTGGGGGAATAAGGGAGGAAGAACACAAGAGGAGAACACAAAACTCTCCAAGATCTAGATCCCAATGATTCCTTCACAAAGAAGAGATTTTACTTGGGGGGATTGTAGATCTAGATCTCCTCTCTCAAATCCCTCAAAAATATGCAAGAATCATAGGAAGGGAAAGGGAGAGGGAAAGCTTCTTCAAGGTTTAGAATGGAGGAGAGAGAGAAATCCAAGAACCAAGAAGAAAAGCTAGTACCCACGAAGGGGAAGAGGAGCCCCTTTTAAAGGGCTCCCATATCTGCCCGTTATGGGCATTCGCGACTCCTGGCCGGAACTTCCGGTGGGAGGCCGGAAGTTCTGGTGGCACACAGCCAATGGTCAAAAACTGCGGAGCGAGAAACTGAAAAAGCGAATCCTGGTCGGAACTTCCGCCGGTTCACCGGAACTTCCGGTGGGAGCGACTTCTGGTGGAAGTTCCGACAGAAGTTCCGTCAAATAGACATATTCAAAACAGAAGGTTACTGAACATGAGCGGAACAAGACCCGGAACTTCCACCGGAACTTTCGGCGGCAAAGATGCCCTAGTGGAACTTCCGATGGGAAGCCGGAACTTCTGGTCAGGGAAATTCCAGAAACCAGAAACGCAATAACTTTTGCATCCAAACTCCAAACGGGATGAAACCAATTTTGTTGGAAAGATAACGACGAATAGAATCCAACAAAATATTGGGTATCACCTTGGGAGAAAATATCATGAATATATATGTGAAGTATCCCCCAAGGTATGGAGCCGGAAAACTCGCAAGATCAAAAACCGCAATAAGATATGCAAGTGAAATCTTTAGATGATGAACTAGAGCTTGTTATGATGGTGACCACAAGCTCTAGATACTCTCATGGACAAGAACCAACTAACAACCAGGAAAGATGATGCTATGAATGCAAAGGTTTGAGCTCTCTCCGAACGATGCAGCAAGACACCCTCTTGAGAGCCCCTCTTGATAACACGGCTATCTATCCTAAACCCGGTCTCCCAACTAACAATACGAGACCAGCAAAAGAAAAGCCCTATCAAGAACATACCTTTGCCTTGAGCATCCCACTTGAACTTGATGTAGACCGTCTTGTTCTTCTATAGTGGGAAGACCTTTCTTGGATGCTCTTGCTTGATGAAGATGAAGACTTGCAAATTTCTCCCCCATACTCCATGGGGAAACCTCTTCTTTGAACTTGTCTTCATCATTCCATGAGCACGAGGATGGCAAGCTTCAAGCATGAGATCTTCTAGATATGGCGCATCTTGAGCTCACCCTTCTTCATCCCTTCTTGAGGTTGATCCATATTGATGCAACTCGTTGCACATGCCTTGATAAACCTTCAAGATCCTTCTTTCTTCAAGATTACAAAGGGCACAAAGCCCTTGGACATTTCTTCATCTTCCAACCTTGAGACCGACACATGGACCAAGCGATGCTAATGGACAAACCTACAAGTGAAACTCAATTTACACATTAGTCCATAGAGATTGTCATTAATTACCAAAACCACACATGGGGGCATACATGCCCTTTCAATAGCCTTAAACTCTGAGATCCTACACTCCCTTGTGCAAAGGTGTCCTAACGGGGGTTCATGTTTCTGTCACTTCGGCAACCCCACAATTAGTATCCAAATACACAATGCATTCCCCTAGGCCCATAAATGGTGAAGTATCATGTAGTCGATGTTCACATGACACCACTAGAAGAATAACACCACAACTTAAATACTAAACCATTGAATAATAACTCAACACAAATCCACTAATAAAAACATGACTTCTCCCATGTCCTCAAGAACTAAATGAACTACTCACGAGACATCATATGGATCAAGATCAAAGATGATATGATAATGGATAACAATCTGAACATAAACAATAATCCAACAGTTCCACTCACAAGCATCAACTACAATAGTAATTAACACCGGGAAAGTTTCCCCTAAGAACTAAAGCAATATCCAACACAATTGTTACAGCGGGACAGAGTGGTGATGATGGTGCCGGTGGAGATGATGGTGTGGATGATGATGATGATGATCCCGATGAAGCCTAGATTGACGATGGTGTTTATGGCGACGATCTCCCCTCTTCGGGAAGGAATTCCCCCGGCAGAAATCTGACTGCCGGAGAGATATTTATCTCTCAGTGTTTTCCGCCCCGCAGAGGCGGCAGAAATCTATCTATGGTCGCCCCTAGCCTTAGGGTTCCGTAGGGAAGATATAGGCGAAGGGGCAGAGTCAGGAGCCGGGCAGGTGGGCCACACCTACCCTAGGCGCGGCCTAGGGTGCGCCTGCGCCTAGGGGGTGTGGGCCCCCTGCGGCCCTTCTTCGTCCCTCCTTCTGGCTTCCTCTATCTTTTGGTAAAATATAATTTTCCCATATTTTTCTGGTATTTTTATGATCTTCGTGAAATTGCATCAAAACGCCTTCTTTTCCATCAGAACCCAGACTCCGGCAGTCCATCCTCCAAGAATCATCCAACATGCATAAACAGATGAAAAGCCATAAGTAATACCTCATAATAAGACAAATATCAATGAATAGAGGTAGATTATGATATAGAATAGTGATGCAAATTGGGCGTATCAAATCCCCCAAGCTTAGACCTTCGCTTGTCCCCAAGCAAAAACTGAGCTCAGTAAACATGTCCACAGGTTTATGGAGTGAAGTGTCGATAAAAGAATACGAACAAGAAGCATCACACTTACCATTACACAACTCATAGAAGAAAGCAACTCACCATTATATAACTTAGCTTGCAACCAAGTACAACAATCACAATAGAGATGCATAAAGATAAATCATAATTGGAATTGGCAAACTTGTTCTAGGTCAGAGAACACCTGACAAACAGTTTCACAAAAAGCTTTTTGTAGAAGTTTTATAACAGTAGCACTCTTTGCTCAAAAAGGTTTTTCCATGAAGGCTTTCAAAGTAATACTCAATAGATAAGAGTTTTGTGCAAACAAGGAAGATAAAAACATGATTGAGTAAATCACCATATGAATGCTTGCAACACAACAACTCAAATGCTTGCTAGAGATGGAGAGGAAGTAGGTCTACTGTCTCAACTTGGAAATAGGAGAAAGGTCCCTTCATAGAGGGAAGTAGGGATTACAAGTCATAAAGAGCTTCCAAAATATTATGGTACTTACTAGCTTTGAGCCCTCATTTCCCCTATCATAGGCATCTTGAGATGATTAAGGTTAAAGTGCACAAAGATGGAGTATATGCTTTAAGAAATATAAGTTGGCAATTTCATGTCCCTTGAATATGAGGGGCACTCCTCATGCTACTCAACTTTAGTCGCCGGTAAGTTCTTGTCATTGTAAGTACATCCGTACCATAGAGAACCGCTGAAAGAACATGTGGGCCCCCATGTGTGGTTTTGGTAATTAATGACAATCTTTATGGACTAATGTGTGTATTAAGTTATACTTGTAGGAATTGTCCATTGGCATCGCTTGGAGCTTGTGTCGGCTTCAAGGTCGATGAAATGAGAAGAAGATATGTTGTGCAAGCTCAAAATGCGCCATCTATAGAAGGTCTCATGTTTGATTCTTGCCATCCTTGGTGATCATGGATCGATGATGAGGAATCAAGAAAGGCGTTCCATCTTGAGTAGGGAAAGATCGTCTACATCGAGCTCAAGTGAGGAATCAAGAAAGGCGTTCCATCTTGAGTAGGGAAAGATCGTCTACATCGAGCTCAAGTGGAATGCTCAAGGCAAAGATATAATCTTGATAGGTTTTCCCTTTTGCCAGTCTCATATTGTTAGTGGAAGACCGGGTTTAGGATAGATAACCGTACTATCAAGAGGGGCCCTCGAATGAGTAACTCGATCACATCGTTCGGAGAGAGCTCAAACCTTTGCAAACTTGCATCATCGTATTTGGTTGTTATTTGGTTTTATCCAAGTTAGGATATAGAGATTGTGGTAATCTCCATAACAATCTCTTGTTCATCAAAATAGGATCTCTCTTTTATATCTTATTGTGATTTTGATCTATGCGGTTTTTCGGTTTCACACCAAGTAAGGTATCTCACATTATTATACTTGATACATTCTCACTTTGTGATAACAAATATTTTCACCTTTTATAGGGAAGCTCATGTCGTCCTCTTTCCAACACAATTGGAATCGGGTTGATCGGAGTTACCAATCAAAAGTTATAGCCGTTTGAATATCTGCTGGTCTTATTTCCTAGATACCAAAATGCGGTAGTACCGCATTTTAGTACCTAGCGCGGCAGAAGGTTTTGGCAAGTTGCCAAAAGCCACTTCCGGGCTAGGTACCAGAAAGCGGTAGTACCGCATTTTAGTACCTAGCACGGCAGAAGGTTTTTGACAAGTTGCCAAAAGCCACTGCCGGGCTAGGTACCAAAAAATGGTAGTACCACATTTTAGTACCTAGCACGGCAGAAGGTTTTTGACTTCGTCATTTGGATCTATCCTCCCTTGCTGGACTATGATGTTTCTTTTCATGATCTTGTAGAAGTTGTTGTCCTCTTCAAAACGAGCCCAAGATCATCGAAATCGGAGTCCAGATGCAAAAGTTATGGTTGTTTTCGTTCTGTGATGACCAGTAGTACCGGACCAGGATCCAGTAGTACCGCATTTTGGTACCTGGAAGCACAGAGTAAAATGCGTTTGGCGCCCCAAGAACCCCAGGGAATGTCTGGTAGTGCTGGGAAAGTCCGGTAGCACCGGGAAAAAGTCCGGTAGTACCGGGAATCACGTTTTTGGGCTGCAACGGTTGGATTTTGGAGGGACCTATTTAAGGGGCCTTCTTCCCCAATGGTTCCTCAACTATTCTTGCAAGTTTTCCCCTCCATTGTTGACCTTCTTGAGCTTGCTTCCCCTCAATCCCTCCTATGATTCTTGCATATTCTTGAGGGATCTGAAAGAGGAGATCTAGATCTACGATCCCACCAATCAATCTCTACTCTAAGTGAGGGGAACATATTAGGATCTAGATCTTGGAGTCTTTTGTGGATTTCCTCCATTGTTCTTCCTCTCTTATTCCCCCATAAGCTTTTGTAGCTTTGGTGGAATTTGGGAGTGAAGGATTTGAGCACTTCTTGTGTTCTTCCCATTGCATTTGGTGCATCGGTTTGAGTTCTTGGTGAGGATTTGGTGAGTGAAAGTCGAGAAGCTTTTTACTCTTGGGTTCTTGGAACCCTATACGGTTTGTTGGTGTTGCAAGTTGTTGCCTTGGTGGTGTTTGTTGGGAGCCTCCAATTAAGTTTTGGAGAAGTGCCCCAACCTTGTGGCGTTTGTGGCGTTTGTTGGGAGCCGCCAATTAAGTTGTGGAGAAGTGCCCCAACCTTGTGAGAGGTTTCGATTTGCCACCGACAAGTGCACCCATAGTGGAAGTGTGGATCGATCCCGTTGGGGTGAGATTCACCGGAGAATAAGGGAGGCCTTTTGTGGCGTTGGTGGTTTGAAACCACCCCCTCTCCAAACGAGACATACTCCATGTTGGGAGGAACTCGGTAAAATATCGTCGTCCCCGTGTGCCTCGGTTATCTCTATACCCGAGCTCTTATTTATGCACTTTAATTTGTGATAGCCTTCGTGCTTGAAGTATATATCTTGCTATCACATAGTTGTTTGTCTTGCTTAGCATAAGTTGTTGGTGCACATAGGTGAACCCTAGATTGTCCTAGGTTTTGTGCTTAACAAAGTAAACACTAGTTTAATTCCGCCTTTGTTGAGCCACTCTCGGAAAAGTTTTAATCGCCTATTCACCCCCCCTCTAGGCGACATATGTATCCTTTCAACCGCCAACAGGGTGCCCCTTGCACATGGTACAGGAGCTATCCCATAACCAAAATAACAAGGCAAGCAGACAATGAGCATCTCAGCGATCTTTTTATTTACTATATACATAGCTTTTTATTGAGGATGCTTCATAGATAGCTCACTATGGTGATGTTGCAAGTTTCCACCATGATTAGGCATGGCTTAGGCTAGCGGCCTAGGCGTTTCTCTAACACAAAATACAGACTCCATGGACTTACAAGTTCCCTCTTTATTTCACATTGTTGACATCCATAGACTAAAGAGAACGATATCAACTGAGTACAAAGTACATGAGCAATGTTGAAAACGTTCCCCGTGACAGCACGGTTCTGCTAATTCCAACATATACATGCAAGCATATACAACTTCGATGACACAATGGTTCAAGTCTATTAGGGGCAAGAAAATAAGGTGTGCCATCAAGTTTGTGAGAGCTTTACTAACTAGTTTTCATATAACAAAATAATTTTTAATTCAAAAGGTATATGAAGCTTGAGAATTTGCTTGGAATAGCAAAAGCTACTAGGTAGATATGGTGGACACAAGTGGCAAAGGTTTTGGTTCAAAGGGATTGGAAACATGAGAAGTATGCCTTCTCAAAACAGGTTTTTGGCTATCAAGGGTGGGTAGCAAGCAAGAGAGTTGAAAGAAACAAGCAAACATACAAGTAATAAATCCAAACATGCAATCTTCCTTGAAGACACAAAAGATCTTAAATAGAGAATACTAAGCTTATGAGCCAACAAGAAAGAAAACAAATGATACAAAATACCTGTAAGCTTTTTTCTCTTTTTCTTTCAAACTTCAAAAAGTATTGCTACTGACCAGAACTCGGTTTGCCAAAACCAATTTAGATCCACTTGATGATCCCAAAGTGATGCCAATACTAATCAACAAGATCCATCATATAATAGAGATTGCAAACTAAAATAAGAAGTGCAAAAAGTAAAAGATGAGACTTCTCATTAATATTCCATAAAGGCACTCACACCAAAGGATACATAGATAATCAACTAAAGGAGAGATACTTCCACATGCAAACCAAACTATAAGATAACCTCTCTACCAAAGATATGAATCCACTAAAAAGGTAAAAGATAATGGTGGTGATACCGCAGCACTACCCCAAGCTTGGAACAAGCCAAGGGGATGCCAAACCTGATGATGAATTACTCCTTCGGTGGTGTTGGTGTTCTCTTGATAAGCTCCTCAATCAGCTTCCTTAACTCCTCAATCTCAAAGGTTAGAGTATGAATTAACTCCGAGTTTTGCTCAATGCGGTTCATGATCATATCGGACCGAGAGTTCCAGTCCTTATTATTCTTTCCCCACTCTTCCTTCTTAGTGTGTTCCTCCCCTGCATAGTTAGAACGAGGCATATCCCACATCGAGGGCAAGTTCCCTTTGGGCACATGTTGAAATTAACGCTCATGTATAAGAGTGTGGAAGGGTTTGTTGGTACTTGGAGGATGTGACAGTGAAGAGAGGGTATGACGTCGAGATTTCCCTCCTGTGGGCATCCGTGATGTCCTCTTAAGCTTGATAGGGGTTGCCACCACTCCAATGCTTGCGATGGTAGCGCGGGTGTCCGGTTGCTTGTCCTCCTCCATGTCTCCTTCACATCCTACCAAAATCTCCTCCTCCTTGGGTTTGTGAGGATCGTCTTCCTCGGGCTTCTTGCCTTTGTCGTTGGCGGAAACCATGGTGCTCTAAACTTGAGAAGATTTCTTGACAGAAACAGATCAAAACGAAAACACGACGAGAACACGATGCATGAACCTCGAGGGACCCGGGGGGTTATATATTACAAAGTTTCAAAGCATAAGGAAGGTTCTGACACGAAAACAAGTCGGAGTCGGATTTCGGGGGTGGCACACCCCCTCCAGGTGCGGCCAGGCAGGGGCCCGCGCCTGGGGTGGGTTTGTCCACCCCGGAATCCGTTTCCTCTTCTGTTCCGTCTCGTAACTTCCCTTATGTATTAAAAACATCAAAAATAAAAAGATTGGGGTTTCATGAACCTTCTATTTTCACCACTTTTACCTTTTCAAAGATGAACTCTGCAGACTCCTTTTCTCCTTCTCCTGGAATTTCCTTTCCTACAAGGTCTCACACAAAACTCAATGGCAACACTAGTGTAAGCAAAAACAATTAACCTTTAGGTTCACACTTCAACTGAAATCCATCAAAACAAAGACTTCTATAAGAGGCAAATTCAAATGATGTCAGAAATCTGTCAAAACAGACTAGCAGGTAAAGATTGATTTTTTCGAAAACCTTATCTTGCTCAAATCAAAAGGTGCAGAACTAATGAAAGTTGGGTAACAAATTGGAGAACAAGCTCAGAAAAATACATCTCCATCCTACGTACTGAGCTCCCTCACGAATTTTTATGGTGCAGCACAAAAATCTGTCCCAGGACAGCCACTTTTCACAACTACTCTACTTCACAAAAGTAGTTGAACTTGACACAAAAACCAAAGCAAAAAAAAAGATAAGGAGCGGTTATTGGTAATAACTTCCAAGACTCAACCAAACTCTTGGGTTATCTCCCAACAAGTACTTTTCTTTATTGCCTTTAAGTTAGGCTCGAAACTTTCAAAGATGCTCACAAAGGAGATATAAATCTAGAGTGAAAAAGAGCATAAAGAAGCAAATAACCAACACATTTGAGTCTAACCCATTTCCTATGCATGGGGGTATCATGAGAAAACGAATTGTTGAAACAAAAATCCACTAGCATAGGAAGACAAAACGAATGCAACTTCAAAGCTTTCAACATAAAACGGGGAAACTTAACATTATTGAGATGCATAAAACCATGTTTACCTCTCTCATAATAACTTTCAGTAGAACTTTGAATAAAGTTGACAATATAATTGTCACTGGCAACAACTTTATCATCTGAATGAGCATACTTACAGTCACCAAAAAGAGGTCCAAGGTCATAAACCGGATCAATAGAAGCAAGTTGGTCCATCCTGAAATCTTTATTAGGCAAGTTGTTTTCACAAGGAGCTTTAGAAAAATTGGAAAAGTTAAACTCATAAGAATCTCCATCAAACTTAGTTAAAACTTTCTCCTTCTTACAATCTATAATAGGTCCACAAGTGTTCAAGAAAGGTCTACCAAAAAATGATAGGACAAGTTTTGCTAGCTGCTAAATTAAGCACTAGAAAATCAGCAGGATACTTAATCTTACCGCAAAGAACCTCCACATATCTTACAATACCAATAGGGCATATGGTTTCCTTATTTTCAAGGTGAATAACCACATCAATGTCCTCAAGCTCACAAGGACCAATCTCATGCATAATTTCCTTGTAAAGCTCATAAGGAATAACACTAGAACTAGCACCAATATCACACAAACTATAGTAGCAATGATCACCAATTTTAACAGAAAGCACAGTAACACTAGCTTTTCTAGCCTTACTAGGATGAGAGATAATATTAGAAGCGGCTTCATAGAAGACAATATGCTCATCCTCTATATTTCTAGCGTCAAGATCTTTCACAATAGTTACCACAGGTTCAATATTCAATTGCTCATCCGGCTCCACAGTTTTCATTTTACCTTTATTATTTGCACTAATAATCTTAGAATACTTCTTTGCCTTATCTGGGAAAGGCATTTTCTCAACATAAGGTTCAGGCACAATATGATTAGTAGTACAAAGTTCAGCACTTCTAACAGGAACATGACTAACAACATCTTTATAAGGAGCATCGTACTTATTCCACTTCTTTTGGGGAATTTCTATGTAAGAGGCAAAGGCCTTAAAACAGTTGGCAATACTTTGGGAATCAAGACCAAACTCATTTCTAATATCACGGAAGTCATCAGTTCCCATAAAAGATTTAATGCATTCATAATCATAGTTTATACCTGACTTTCTTTCTTTGTCATTTTCCAAAGCTTCAGTGTTTTCTTGAATACGGTCTAAGAGATTCCATTTAGCTTCTTCCTTCATACGTGTGAATGATCCAGCACATGAAGCATCTATTAAATCTTTATCATGAAGAGAAAGCCTACCATAAAAGTTATTGATAATAATATTGTTAGGAAGTTCATGAATAGGACATTTAAGCATTAGTAACTTTAGTCTCCCCCAATCTTGAGTTGTACTCTCTCCATCACGAGGCCAAAAGTTATATATCAGATTTCTATCCTTATGAATCTCACTGGGAGGATAAAATTTAGAATAAAAGAGAGATGCCATTTCTTCCCATTCCATGGATTGTCCATTCTTCAGCAGCTTATACCATTCTTCAGCTCTCCCTTTCAAGGATATGGAGAGTAAGTTCTTCTTTACCTGTTCAGTTGTGATACCTGCACACTTAAACAACCCGCATAATTCATGGATAAAAAGCAAGTGATCACCAGGATGGATAGTTCCATTCCCTAAATAATAATTATCCATAACACGATCAACAATACTTGTAGGTATCTTAAATGGATCTATCTCAACAGGTGGTGGTTCATCTACTACCCTAGAAGTGGTAGTAGTTTTCCCAAACAGAAAATCAAGTGGGTTATCCATATTGGAAACAAAGTAACAAGAAGTAACAAAAGAAATACTCACAATAGAGGTTTCCTTTACCAGTTCCACTCTTTAATAGCGCTTCACTCCCCGGCAACGGCGCCAGAAAATAGTCTTGACGACCCACAAGTATAGGGGGTGTATCGTAGTACTTTCGATAAATAGGAGTGTCGATCCCAACAAGGAGCAGAAGGTGTTGACTAGTGGTATGGAGCAGGAACTCTTTGCAAATACTTAGCAAACGGATTTTTAGTGGTTTTCTGATAAAGCAACAAAACAAAGTGCAAGTAACAAAGAACAAACGCAGCAAGTGGCCCAATCCTTTCTTAGCAAAGGACAAGCCGATGGAAATACTTATAAGGACCAAACGTTCTCGAGGACACATGGGAATTTTGTCAAGTGCGTTCGCTTCATATAGCTGAGTACTCTTATTTGGTGTTGTAAGTGTTGTGTGGGTGAACATGTGCTAATGTACCGACCTTATTTGTACTAATACATACTTGTGATTAAACCCCCTTCAAACATCCGTAACTATAGGAAAGTAATTAAGATATAAACCTAAAAATAGCCTTAAACTCTGAGATCCTACACTCCCTTATGCAAAGGTGTCCTAACGGGGGTTCAGGTTTCTGTCACTACGGAGACCCCACAATTAGTAGCCAAATACACAATACATTCCCCTAGGCCCATAAATGGTGAAGTATCATGTAGTCGACGTTCACATGACACCACTAGAAGAATAGCACCACAACTTAAATACTAAACCATTGAATAATAACTCAACACAAATCCACTAATAACAACATGACTTCTCCCATGTCCTCAAGAACTAAACGAACTACTCACGAGACATCATATTGATCA
Source organism: Avena sativa (assembly GCA_916181665.1). Lineage (NCBI taxonomy): Eukaryota > Viridiplantae > Streptophyta > Magnoliopsida > Poales > Poaceae > Avena > Avena sativa. The sequence continues at coordinate 231,445,234 of OV702296.1, forward strand.
AGATCAAAGATGATATGATAATGGATAACAATCTGAACATAAACAATAATCCAATGGTTCCACTCACAAGCATCAACTACAATAGTAATTAACACCGGAAAAGTTTCCCCTAAGAACTAAAGCAATATCCAACACAATTGTTACAGTGGGACGGAGTGGTGATGATGGTGCTGGTGGAGATGATGTTGTGGATGATGATGATGATGATCCCGATGAAGCCTAGCTTGAAGATGGTGTTGATGGCGACGATCTCCCCTCTCCGGGAAGTAATTCCCCTGGGAGAAATCTGTCTGCCGGAGAGATCTTTCTCTCTTGGTGTTTTCCGCCCCGCAGAGGCGGCTGAAATCTATCTGTGGTCGCCCCCTAGCCTTAGGGTTCCGTAGGGAAGATATAGGCGAAGGGGCGGAGTCAGGAGCCGGGCAGGTGGGCCACACCTGCCCTAGGCGCGGCCTAGGGTGGGCCCGCGCCTAGGGGGTGTGGGCCCCCTGCGGCCCTTCTTCGTCCCTCCTTCTGGCTTCCTATATCTTCTGGAAAAATATAATTTTCCCATATTTTTCTGGTATTTTTCTGATCTTCACAAAATTGCATTAAAACGCCTTCTTTTCCATCAGAATCCAGACTCCGGTAGTCCATCCTCCAAGAATCATCCAACATGCATAAACAGATGAAAAGCCATAAGTAATACCTCATAATAAGACAAATATCAATGAATAGAGGTAGATTATGATATAGAATGGTGATGCAAATTGGGTGTATCATTCGCAAGGTACTGTTATTCATTTCACTTGTTTGTACCGTTGCACTGACCCACTGCCATCTCAATCTCAGGCTTGCTCGAAGCACCCTGAGTTGTTGAAAAGCTCATACCAAACTATGCTTAGATGAAGACCATCTACATGCCTGAATTTGTTGATAAACGACAACTCTGGGATCAGAAGCTGCTGATCAGGGCTATCGACTTCTTTACGAACAACAGTGATGAGCGTAGAGCCAATGCTAAGATGGCAGTGCTTGACAGGAGGGCCTGGCTTAGGACGTGGCTACGTTGGCGCTTTGATTAGTGCTACTTATTTGACATTCATCTGCAGTCGATGGTGGTCATGATCGGATGCTTGAGGGCATATATATTTTGGGAGGTGGTCTGGTATCCCTCAATTGGCTAGCTTACTGATAAAAATTGATCCATGGCATGTAATATTGTGGAATAATGTGAGGTGATATATATTAACCCCTTTGATGGCGAACTTCTGAAGCATTAGTAGATAGTGGTGTATCACTCCAAGGAGTAACTGCTACTCCTCAGACGCTTTATATTTTGGAATAGAGGGAGTAGTTCGGAAGATGCTGCTACTACTAACCTCTTATGATGAACCGACTAATTGAACTACTTTCTATATTGTCTGATGAGTGCTAGGTAATATCAGAACTCTAAAGAAAGAGGTTACCACAACGGCTAGCATCTTGCAACCAAACAGTCAGCACCCACATATGCATATGTCTTGGTTGATCTGGAGAAATATAGTCAACCAAACACCGGTGTGTCGTTTCTCTCTTCATTTGAAAAAAGATCTTATAGACAACCAAAAATATGGAGAACATGATCTAGTTATAAATTCAATGGAAATTACCACCTGGAACCATGTGCGAGGGAGCTCCAAAATAGCGATTTCCTATAGAAACTGCTCGTTGACGCCCGAGCGTTTTCTAGTACCGTTTCGCTAAGAAAATCCGTAGGGCTTGGTCCTTTTATGTTTCTTGTTTCTTATCCACAGAGCAGTTTCACTAAAGGAGCTTCCGCTTCCTTTTCGTTTATACGGAACATACGAAATGATCGTATCTTCAAGAAAGCCAAAACTAGTTCTTTTATACAGGTTATCCCGCATGCTACTCACTGTATCCGTAGTGGTCCTTTCTCTAACCCATGGAGAAGCACGAGCCTTTGGGTACTGGGTGCAGCTGGTTGGAGTCGGTGGCATGGTATTTAAACGGCTAGTGTAACTGGTGTTTTGATTATAGGATAACATGTTGATGCAGAGCTATTTTGTGTTTTTTTTCTTTAGATGATTGATACATGTCTACATGTCTCAACCCTATGGTATAATCTGTTATGAACGAATGACTTTAATAATAAATCAATAAAAAGGTGGTATACATCTACGAGACGCAGAAATCGGAGCCAAGTCTCTATTTCGGGAAAGAAAAGTAGCACTGCAAGGAAAAAATTAGTACTGCAACTAATACAAGACAAGACCACACATAGAATAGAGTGGAGACACTATTGCACACTACTAAAATTATTTCACATTTTGGAACTTTCATCAAATTCGTTCTAAATATTCAGGTCTCTGTTCAGACTCCAAAAGTCTATCCAAAGTTACAGCATGTTTTGTGATGCTTTCTTCCATGGCAGTTAGTTCACCGGTAGAGTAGCGGCACCGTTGCGCAGTACTAAAATCATTTTGCATTTTCGAACGTAGTACTAGATCAAATTTACTCTGAATATTCAGGTCTTTGTCTTGGCTCCAAAAATCTGCCTAAAATTTACACAGGTTTAATTTCTGACGCCTAGTACAAGCTACGAGTAGGTTAGAGCAAGATTAATAGAAGAGCCTACACCCGGCTACATACCCCATACCATGTCACTTATAATCATTATAAAGCCTACTTATACAATAGGCTGACTATTAGTTGGCTCTTATATGGATTTTAATTAGTATTTAAGTACTCAAAGAATCCATACGATTGGGTCTAGACTGCATGCAGCCACTTTTTCCTTGCATACCGTGTTGTAGCCGGGCGCTACTGCAACAGCCGGCTCTCTCTCTCCTAGCTACTCTTTTCCATGTAGGATTTTAGTGACGTGGCATCTCTTATAGCCTGTTGATTAGGCATTGTTATACTTGCTCTTACTCAATAAAATGGCTCGCCACGCCGCCAACTCCATCTTTCTGTCGTCTCAAAAGTAGCCCGAAGAAGAGCTAGTAGAATAACAGCGTCAGGTTTGAATAGCGTGAGACGACCGTTTCCCACGTGTCACTTTCCAACCCCAACCTCCACACGCACGCGCTCTCTAGTCGTCTACCTATACATACCTGGACCAAGCAAGCAGCTCATCTCACACTCTCTGCTCCCCTACATCTCCTCGACCTCGAGCTCACAGCGACCCAGCTCGGCAGCTCCCGACTCCGGCGCTCAATGGCGGACCGCGTCCACCCCGCGCCGCTGCTTCCACTCTCCACCCCACCCGCCCCTCTACCGGACGACAGCCCCGACGCGTCCGCCGAGACCGCGCCGCTCCGGCGCCCAACGACGACATCGACACCTCCGCCGCCGCCACCGGGCGCGTCGTACATCGTGCACGTGCCCAAGGACCAGGTGCTCCGCGTCCCGCCCCCGGACCGCGAGCGCAGGTACCGCGCCGCGCGCCCGGCGCGGCGCCGCCTCCTCCGCCGCGCCTGCTGCGGCGCGTGCTGCGCCTTCTTCCTGTTGCTCGTCCTCGCCGCCGCGTTCGTAGGCGGGGTCTACCTCGTCTTCCGCCCCAGGGCCCCCTCCTTCTCCGTCGCCTCCCTCTCCATCGACGCCCGCGGCCTCCTCCTCGGCGACGCCACTCTGCCCGTGCGGATCGACGCCGACGTGCGCGCGGACAACGGCGCGAACCGCAAGGTCGGCGTCGACTACCGCGGCGGAGGGCAGGTCAGCGTGTCCTACTCGGGCGTCAAGCTCGCCGCGGGCCGGTGGCCGGCCTTCTACCAGGCGCCGCGGAACGTGACGGTGGTGTCCATGCCGCTGACTGGCCAGGAGAACGGCGGCGTGGCGCTGCTCACGGATCAGCAGAGGGAGAGGCTGGCGGCGGAGTCTGCTGCGGGCGCCGTGCCGCTGACGATGGAGGCGCGGGTGCCGGTGCGGGTGAGGCTCGGCAAGGTGCTGCGGACCTGGACGGTGGACGTGTGGGCGCGGTGCGAGGTGACGGTCGACAAGCTGGCCGGACAGGCGGCGGCGGCCAACAAGGGCTGCACGGTCAAGGTCAAGCCGCTCTGGTGGTGGTGGTGATATATACTGGCTCCATGGCTGGCGACCGATCGATTAATCGCCGGCGCAGCATCGCGCCATGCGCCGATCTTGATTGATCGATCATTTCCTACGTACTCGTACATGTAAAGTGAATTGGTTCGTGTGATCTGGAGACGATTTCGGGGGAGATGCGTGTAAATATAATTGGAATTGTTCAGGAGACAATTAGGTATCCCAGCAGAGTATTCTGATCGGCTAATGTTTGTGAGCTGTGAAATTTTGCATTGCAGACTTGCAGAGTACGTCTCTGCTCTGCATAAGAAAACATTTATACTAGTACTCCTGATCATATGTTGCTGTGTCAGGAACTCAGGACTTCTTGTAATTGGGGTAGCTGAAACTTCTATAAATACTTTAGTACTGCATGACAAAACCCTCTTTCTGTAAATACTTTAGTAGTGCATGACAAAACCTCACCAACAACACGGAAAACTGATTATATATTGTCGCGTTGATGGAAAATACTTCCTCCAATTCAAATATAAGATGTTTTACATTTGTGAAAAAAATGTATCTAGTCTTGTTTTAGTGAGTAGATTCACTCCAAATCTAAGTGAACCTACATATTAAAAGTAGTCTAGTTATATTTTTTTATAAAATTAAAACATCTTATATTTTAAAACGGAGGGAGTAGTAGTGAAGCCCGGCAAAGTTTGGTGATATGCAAAAAAATAACAAAACGTTGCTGTTAACCATAGCCCGCGTACTGGTTTCTCAAGTTCAAATAAACTCAACGCGCGTGAGGTTGCAGCTGTAAACATGTCAATTCAAAACTTGTGGCCAATGCAACGGCCCTTATATTAATGATGGAAAAAAAGTACACGTTTGATCGACCTCACTATAAAACGATACGCTTATACTAGTCAATAATAACCACTTTTTAAATTTTGCGTCAGGCACGAGCACGTAGAAAACGCTAGCTAGTTGATGTCACCTTCATTTACAACACAAATTCAATATTTATCATATTGGTAAGTCAGTCATTTGGCATATTGGAGTATTTACTTACCAACTTAACCAATTTTGTCGTCGGGTCAGCTCAGCCCAATGTCAAATTGTTAAATGCTGCCTCTATCCCTCGTCGTCGAGCGGTTAGATGCTAACGATATGATGCTCCTTTTGGTGTTTCTATTTGAGAGAGAAAGCTAGAGGTTAAGATTTTTCTTAGACCATAAGCAGACCTAAATTTTCTTTTAGAACCAAAGAGTCCGTCATTCGTAGACCCTAGGGAAGTCAGCCTCACCCTGAGGAGCAAAAAAGAGGCTGATTGGATTCCTAGGTGATGCTAGCGTGCCCCTCAAAACACGCCAAGCCCACTAAAAATTGCCGATTCGGTCATTTTCAGCGAGACACTCTCGCCGTGTCTAAACATAGAACACCGCTTCCTTGTTGATGCAGTTGAGGGATACGGCGTAAGCTCGTGCTCTGGGGTGAAAATGCAGCAGGAGGATTTTGGTCACCGCCGACGAAATATCAACCCCTCGTTTAGGAGTTTCACCATCACCTCCACAGCTAAATTGGAACCCACCACCCCCCTCCAAGCTCCTCCACACTTTGAAATTAATGATCATGGAGGGATCTTTTGGATCTGAGGTTATACGTAGGTGCGCGATTACGGCAGTCGGCGCCGACCTGACGGGGTCACCCTCTTCCCCGACCTCTGTGGTTGTTGTTGTGTCATTGGTGGTAATGTCGGGTTATCCCCCCAGCACGACAACGCTTGTCCTGCCGGGTTCTCCCTCCAGCATGACGACCGTTCTTGGCGGTGTTCTGCCAGCGTCAACCCCTTCCCTGACCTCTGTTCTGAATCCTAAGGATGTAGGATACATCTAACCCTTGATGGTGTATCTTAGATCTATAAGCACGTTCGTGATTCCTTGGCCATAAGTTGTTTGTATGACACATGCAACTGATTCATGCTTAGCATTGTAGGATTTTAGATCCAGTTTGAGGCTTAACAATGTAGGATTTCAGAACAATGTGTATGGTGTTAGCTGTGTATGATTTCATTTTCGTTCTTATGATCTTAATGTACTATAAAAATCATGCCTTCTGGATCCCTTGAATTGTCTACTATCTCAAAGATTAAAATTGACTTAAGATGGATGGAGCCTAACAATATTGTCAACGATCCAACAATGTATGCCCACTGACCTTTGATATGGGAACCTGCTCTCTCATAGTTTGTCCTAAATAGGATTATTGAGCCCATGATAAGCAGGATAAGTTGTAACATCATTTTTAGAGAAGCGGCGATGAATAAAGTTATTAATGATGTTCTTGACTTTACTAGGATCCTAGTGATCATTTTTTAGTTGTACAACCACCTTAGGAAGTGAAGAATAAAGTGAAACCAGATACTTCAACATAGAACGCTTCAAGGCATCAAATGATGTCCGGTGAGCATGTCCTTCACGTTCAATGATGACGAAAAGCTCATGCACGGCCTCGTGGTAAGTTAGAAAGGTATTGTTATTCGTTTCACATGTTCGTACCATTGCACTGAGCCACTGTCATCTCAATCTTAGGCTTGCCCGAAACGCGCTAAGTTGTTGAAAATCTCATACCAAACTATGCTTAGAGGAATACCATCTTCACGCCCGAATTTGTTGATAAACACCATCTTTGGGATCCGAAGATGATGATCAGGGCTATCGACTTCTTTGCGGACAATAGTGATGAATGGCTTAGGACGTGGCTACGTCGGCGCTTTCGTTAGTGCTACTGATTTGACATTCATCTGCAGTCGATGGTGGTCATGATCTGTTGCTTGAGGGCATGTATTTTGGGAGGTGGTCTGATATCCCTCCATTGGCTAGCTTGCTGATAAAAGTTGATCCATGGTATGTAATATTGTGGAAGAATGTGAGGTGATATATATTAACCCCTTTGATGGCGAACTTCTGATGCATCAGTAGATAGTGGTGTATCATTCCAAGGACTAACCGCTACTCCTCGAGCGCCTTATATTTTGGGATAGAGGGAGTAGTTTGGAAGATGCATGCTGCTACTACTATCCTATTGTGTGATGAGTGCTGGGTAAGACCACAATTTTAATGAAAGAGGTTACCTCAATAGCTAGCAGCTTGCAACCAAACAATCAACTCTCTTCATTTGAAAAAAGAGCTTATGGACAACCAAAAATATGAAGAACTTGGTTTAGTCGTAAATTCAACGAATATTTCCACATGCAACCATGTTCAGGGAGCTTCAAAATAGGAAACTCTTCGCGCGTTTTCTAGTACCATTTCGCTAAAGACAATCTGTAATGGGTTTGGCCCATTTATGTTTCTTCTCCGCAAAGCAGTTTCGCTAAAGGAGCTTTCCTTCCGTTTATGTAGAACATATGAAATAATTATATTTTCAACAAAGCCAAAACTATTTCTTTTATGTAGGTTATTTCACAGGCTGCTCACTGCATCCGTATATGGTCTTTCTTCCAACCCATGTAGAAGCGCGAGACTTTGGTTACTGGGTACGGCCAGTTGGAGTCAGTGGCGCGGGATTTATACGGTCAGTGTGACTGACGTTTAATTAAAGGATAACATGTTAATACATAGCCATTTTTTGATTTTTTTTCTTTAGAGTTGATACACATCTCAACCTCTGCGACCTATGATATAAACCGTATGACTTTAATAAATCAATAAAAATGTCGTATGCATCTACCAGAAATAGAGACCAAAGATACGTATATTCTAAAAAAGAAATAGTACTATAAGGAAAAAAATAGTACCGCAACCATTACAAGACAAGTCGACATATAGGATAGAGCGGAGGCACCGTTAGACACTACTAAAATCACTTTGCATTTTGGAACATTTATCAAATTCGTTCTGAATATTCATGATCTCTGTCCGGCCTCCAAAAATCTATCCAAAGTTAGGGCATCTCTAACCGATATACAAAAATAGATTAGAGCAGTAAAATATGATATTTTTTTACACCTAACCGATGCTAAACAGCGTTAGAGAAATAAAAAATTTACTCATCGGTGCGACAGACTCCTATATTTACTCATCGGTTGCATCGATGACTAAAAGATTCCTCCCCTCCCAGTGCATTCACACTCACTTTTCCCCCTTCCACCTCGAGCTCTCCGCTATCTCCTGTCACCACCGCCACCGATTCCGCCTTCCCGCTGGCACAGCAGCTATCCGCGATGGCCGGATCCTCCCGCCGTCCATCTTCGCCACCGACTCCGAGCGCTCGCGGGCCCCGCAGCCCCCCCCCCCCGCTGCGAGCTCGAGCCTCTTCATCTTCCCACTGCCGTTCCCCTCCTTGATTGGCGCCACCCAAACACCGGAGTCAGCCCCGCCGCCCCGTCAGCACCTTGGACCTGCCGGTGCCGCCAACGCTGGTGTACCGCGGCATGCGTCAGCGGTCCTGGGGGTCATGGGTGGCGGAGATCACCGACCGCAACACCAAGAAGAGGGTATGGGTCAGGTCCTTCCAGTCAGCGGAGCCGGTGGCGCGGGCGTACGACATCGAGAACGTGCGCCTCCGCGGTAGCGAATGCGGCGAGCTCAATTTCCCCCTCGGGTTGGAAGGGCCGGTGCTGGACATGGTGGCGGACGGGCTCCACTTCATCTCCGACCGCGAGTGGCGGGAGAACAGGGAGGCCCACGAGCGCCTCGAGGCAGAGCGTCGCAATGCGGCGATTGCGGCCGCGCTCGCCGGCCACTACCCGGAGCTCGTCGAGGAGGAGCGGAAGCTGCTGGAGGCGTACGTCAAGGCCAAGCGGAAGGCCGACGCCACGGCGGGGAAGAAGGTGAAGAAAGAGGAGGATGCGGGGCCATCGACATCTCCGGCGCCGGCCACGGTGAGGAGGAGGAGGACTGGGAGGACGCGTCGCCATCGACGACGCCGGCGGTGATCGAGCTCGACTCCGATTCCTCCTCCTACAACTAGGACGAGGACTAGGGTTAGAAGGTGGTCGAATTTTGTCATATTCGACCAACTTTTGGTTATAGTATGTATATATTGTGTTAAATATATGTGTTAGTTTGAAATTCGGTTGATTTTGATTGAATCTGGAGGTGTTCATTTGATTTAGTTCGCTAACTATAGGAGATCAGGAACGGCTATCGGTTAGAGAAGTATTTGTACTCCTCTAACCGATTTTGGGCAGTTTACTCTTCTAAGAGCATCTCCATGAGCTTACCTAAATATGGGTAAGGGGGCCATAACTGCTTTTTTGGGTAAGATGGAGCAAAAACACAGCTCCAACAGCTTATCCAAAAGTGGTCCCCTATCAGAAATTTTTGGGTGATCACCCATTTTTTAGCCCCTCTTATCCATTTTTGGGTAAGACTAGCCAATTTTTGATCACCCATTTTTTAGCCCCTCTTATCCATTTTTGGGTAAGACTAGCCAATTTTTGGGTAAGACGCCACGTCAGAAAAACCACCGTGGAAGACTCCAACCGCTTCGCACGAAATCTTCCTTACGTTCGGCCGCGCCCGCATGACCTCATCACCGCTCGCCGCTAATCCTTCGGCCACCGTGTTGGCATGGCCAACCTCCCCCAAGCCCCGGCCCACCACCCACCCAATCTCTCGTGCTCCCAGCGACGCGTGGAGCAATCTGAGCTCTGCCCGACGCCTAACGACACCTAGGGTTGGCTCCGCCGTCGTGGCTCCTGCGCCGTAAAGCCTCCTCAGACCCGGCGGACAGAGGATTGGCGGCGGCGCCGTGCCTCTGCCTGCCCGCCCGCACGAAACCTGACAAACAAAAGGGCGCCGAAGGACCCAACAACAGGCTCACGCGCGGCGAAGAAGACGGCGATGATGGTCGTCGTCGCGCATCCCCAGCCATCTCCGACCATGGAGGACACTCCTCCACCACCTCCTGCAGCCCTGCCGCCACCCTCCTCCCTCCTGCGAGGACCGCCACCCTGCGTGCGCCCCCACCTGCGTGCTAGGCAGCCAACCTCGATTGGACCCGATTGCTTTTTTATTTGTCTGTTTAAGGTCCTTAGTGTAAATGAGAGGATCAGACTGTAGTTTGTAATTTCCTGAGGACCGTACCATTATGGATAAGCTGGAAAAGCAAAGCATGCTTACTATACCTTCTCTCTCCTTTTACCCAAACACGTTTTGTTTACTTATTTATGAGTAAGCTATTGGAGTTACTCTAACCAATTGGGAATCATTAAAGATACCCTTACACTTTTTCCATGGCGGTTAGTTCATAGGTAGAGTAGGGGCACCGTTGCGCAGTACTAAAACTATTTTGCATTTTGGAACGTAGTACTAGATCAAATTTACTCTGAATATTTAGGTCTCTGTCTTGGCTCCAAAAATCTACCCAAAATTTACACATGTTTAGTTTCTGACGCTTCCATGACGCTTCCATGACGCCTAGTACTACGCGTCTTCCGGGGAATAATTTACCAAAATTTTTTGGGTCCTCCTTCTAATATGTGTCCCTCAAAAAGTCCTACTTTTGCTATAAATATACCCGCTATTGATATAAATAGACTTGTGCTTGCTACATGTAGCAGAAAATGGTTTGGCCCAGAAAATAGAAAAGCAGACTGGACCTCACCGATGACCTTGTAGCAAAAAAGTTATGCTAATATAACAAACCCGACTTCGTCAAAGACTTTCACCGGAAACCTTGTAGCAAAAACTTTGCGCTAGTGTAGCAAAATTATAAAAGTACCGAAGCAAAAAAATTGCAAAATATAGCAAAAATCCATTTCGCCGGAGACATAGCCGGACTTTGTAGCAAAACAATTCTACCATAGCAAAATCTACTTCGCTGGACATCTTGTAGCCATTTTTTTATAATATTATAGCGAACACATAGAACATTTCTAGCAAAACAAATACATGTATGTAGCAAATCCCCACCACAGCAAAAACAATCCTAAAACGCAACTCTTGCCTCGGTAGCACCTTCGGACACCATCGGTAGCAAGCCGAATCACCTTAAGTAGAATCTCTGTCAGTCGTATGTAGCGCTATCAGTGACCATTGATCCGCGGGAGAGGACGCCAGCGTAGGCCTCGACCGCCATGGCAGTAGGACACCTTGACCTTGCTCCCCCTTGGCAGCAGCAGCAAGGCCTCGTGGGCGTGGAGGCGAGCACGATAGGGGTGGAGGAAGGCGAGCGGTGACGCCCTGCCCAAGAGCACCATGCGAGCGTGGCGGAGGAGGACACATCGGAGGAGGGCGTCGCGGAGGAGCTCGGCGGAGGAGGGCATCACGAAAAAGCTCAGCCGAGGAGCGACTCCGGCGAGGTCTTTCCCGATAGGACCTGCGCGGCAGTGGAGCTCGGAGCGGGCGCGGTGCCCCAATGTTGTCGGATCTCAGAGGGGGCACCACGACTGCAGGAGGAGGAGTTTTGGGTGCGGTGGCCTGAGTTCAAAGGAGCTCGGAGCCGACGCGGTGGAGCTCGTTCCTCCATGGCACGCGAGATTTGCGGCCACCGCGGCGGCGCGAGGGCATGAGATCCGACGGCCTGGTCCGGCGGCGACGATGGACCGGCGGCCGCAACGGCCTGGCCTAGCGGCGGTGGCTAGTAGCCAGGTCCCATGGCGGGGGCAATGTGTTTTCAGGCAGAGACGCAAGCTGCATCCGGGGGAATTGTGGATGAAGACAGTGGGGAATCGTGGATGGAGACATACAATGATGGGCCAAGCGGAGCACAGCGACCAGGGATCCTTTCGTTTGATCTCCGGGTGATATGTATCTTTTTTTTAATAAAATAGAGCGCGAGAAAAACAAAACGAAATCAAACGTCGCCACGCCGCCAACTCCAACTTTCCATCGTCTCAAAAGTAGCACGAAAAAGAGCTACTAGAATAACAGCGTCAGGTTTGAAGAGCGTGAGGCGATCGTTTCCCACGTGTCACTTTCCAGCCACGCTCTCTCTCTCTCTCTGGTCGTCTACCAAGCCAGCAGCTCAGCTCACACTCTGCTCCCCGTACGACGGCCCAAGCCTCCCGGCGACGGACCTCGCTCCACTCGTCAGAAGTTGGCCTATATTTTATAAAATTTGGATTAATACATAACACTCCTCCTACTTATCCTCGCCGCAGCGTTCGTTGGCACGGTGTACCTCGTCTTCCGTCCCAGGGCACCCTCCTTCTCCGTCGCCTCCCTCTCCATCGACGCCCGCGGCCTCCTCCTTGCCGACGCTTCTTTGCCCGTGCGGATCGACGCTGACGTGCGCGCGGACAACAGCGCGAACCGCAAGGTGGGCGTGGACTACCGCGGCGGAGGGCAGGTCAGGGTCTCCTACTCCGGCGTCCAGCTCGCCGCGGGACGCTGGCCGGCCTTCTACCAGGCGCCGCGGAACGTGACGGTGGTGTCCATGCCGCTGACGGGCGGGGAGAACGACGGCGTGACGATGCTCACGGAGGAGCAGAGGGGGAGTCTGGCGACGGAGGCCGCGGCAGGCGCCGTGCCGCTGACGGTGGAGGCGCGGGTGCCGGTTCGGGTGAGGCTCGGGAAGGTGCTGCGGACGTGGACGGTGGACGTGTGGGCGCGCTGCGAGGTGACGGTGGACAAGCTGGCCGGCCAGGCGGCGGCCAACAACGGGTGCACGGTCAAGGTCAAGCCGCTATGGTGGTGGTGGTGGTGGTGATATATACTGGCTCCATGGCTGGCGATCGATCGATTAATCGCCGGCGCGGCATCGCGCCATGCGCCGTGCTGAACTGATCGATCATTACTGCGTACTCTTACATGTAAAGTGAATTGGTTCGTGTGATCTGGAGACACTTTTTGGGGGAGATGCGTGTAAATATAATTGGAATTGTTCAGGAGATAATTAGCTATCCCAGCAGAGTATTCTGATCAGTTGCAGATGTATGTGACCTGTCAAATTTTGCATTGCAGACTTGCAGAGTACGTATCTGAAAAAATTATCTAAAATAAAACCTGATCGTATGTTGCTGGTGTCAGGAACTCAGGACTTCTTGTAATTGGGGTAGCTGAAACTTCTATAAATACTTTAGTAGTGTATGACAAAACTCTCTTTTTATAAATGCTTTAGTAGTGCATGACAAAACCTCACCAACAACGCGGAAAACTGATTATATACTGTTGCGTCGATAGAAAACAGTATTCTCTCTGACTCATATTAATTGATTTGGATTTGTCAAAATTTAAATAAACCTATATACTAAATATATATACTAAATGTGAGGCAATTAATATGGATCGGAGGGAGTAGTGAAGCCCGGCCAAGTTTGGTGGTATGCAAAAAATAAACAAAACGTTGCTGTTAACCATGGTCTGCGTATGTATCACTTGACATCACCCACCCGCTGGTTTCTCAACTCCAAATAAACTCAACGTGCGTGAGGTTGCAGCTGTAAACATGTCAATTCAAAACAACGGCCCTTATGTTAATGATGAAAGAAAAGTACACATCGATTGACCTCACTATAAAACGATACGCTTATACTAGTCAATAATAACCAAATTTAAGACTTTTTAAATTTTGCGTCAGGCACTAGCACGTAGAAAACGCCAAGCTAGCTAGTTGAGCGCTGTCACCTTCGTTTACAACACAGATGTAATATTTATAATATTGGTAAGTTCTTAGTCCTTTGGCATGTTGAAGTATTTACTTACCAACTTAACCAATTTTGTGTTCGAGGGTCAGCTCAGCCCAATGTCAAATTGTCAAATGCTGCCTCTATCCCTCGTCGTCGAGCAGTTAGATGCTAACGACATGATGCTCCTGTTGGTGTTTCTATTTGAGAGAGAAAGTTAGAGGTTGGGATTTTTTAGACCATAAGGAGACCCAAATTTTCTTTTAGAACCAAAAAGTACGTGATTCATAGACCCTAGGGAAGTCGGCCTCGTCCTGAGGAGCAAAAAAAGGCCGATTGGATTCCTAGGTGACACTAGACGATGCGCCTCAAAACAATATAGTGCCAAGCCCACTGAAAACCGTTGATTCGGTCGTTTTTAGTGAGACACTCTCGCGGTGTCTAAATCAAGAACACCGCTTACTTGTTGATGCAGTTGAGGGATACAACACGAGCTCGCGCTCTCGGATGAAATTGCGGCGGGAGGATTTGTGTCACCGCCGACAAAAAATCAACCCCCCATTTAGGAGCTTCACCATCACCTCTCCGGCTAAATTGAAACCCACCATCCCTCCTCCAAGCTCCTCCACACTTCGAAATGAATGGCCATGGAGGGAGCTTTTGGATCTGAGGTTATATGCAGGTGCGCGGCTGTCGCGGTTAGCACCGACTTGACGGCGTCACCCTCTTCCCCGACCTCTGCGGCGGTTGTTGTGTCGCTGGTGGTCTTGTCGCGTTATCCACCCAACACTACGACGCTTGTCCTGTCGGGTTCTCCCTCCAACATGACGACCATTGTTGGCGGTGCTCTGCCATCGTCAACCCCTTCCTCGACCTCTATTCTGAATCCTAAGGATGTAAGATACATCTAACCCTTGATGGTGTATCTTAGATCCGTAAGCACGTTCATGATTCATTGGCCATAAGTTGTTTGTATGACATGTGCAACCGATTCATGCTTAGCGTTGTAGGATTTTAGATCCATGTTGGGGCTTAGCAATGTAGGATTTTCAGTACAATGTATATGGTGTTAGCGGTGTATGATTTCATTTTCGTTCTATGTTCTTAATGTACTATAAAAACATGCCTTCTGGATCCCCTGAATTGTCTACTATCTTAAAGATTAAAATTGCCTAACAATATTGTCAACGATCCAACTATGTATGCCCACTGACCTTTGATATGGGAACTTGGTCTCTCATAGTTCGTCCTAAATAGGATTATTGAGCCCATGATAAGCGGGTTAAGTTGTAACATCAGTTTCAGAGAAGCGGCGATAAACAAATTTATTAATGATGTTTTTAACTTTACTAGGATCATAGTGACTAGTTTTTAGTTGTACAACCACCTCAGGAAGTGAAGAATAAAGTGGAACTAGATATTTCAACTTAGAATGCTTCAAGGCATCAAATGGTGTCCGGTGAGCATGCCCTTCACGTTCAATGATGAGGACAAGCTCATGCATGACCTCGTGGTAAGTTAGCAAGGTACTTTTATTTGTTTCACATGTCCGTACTGTCATCTTAATCTTAGGCTTGCCTGAAACAAACTAAGTTGTTGAAAATCTCATACCAAACTATGCTTAGATGAAGACCATCTTCACGCCTGAATTTGTTGATAAACGCCATCTCTGGGATCCGAAGCTGATGATCAGGACTATCGACTTCTTTGCGAAAAACAGTGATGAATGGCTTAGGATGTGGCTATGATGGCGCTTTGATTAGTGCTACTAATTTGACATTCATCTGCAGTGGTCATGATCTGTTGCTTGAGGACATATATAATTTGGGAGGTGGTATGATATCCCTCCATTGGCTAGCTTGCTGATAAAAATTGATCCATAGTATGTCATATTGTGGAAGAATATGAGATGGTATATATTAACCCCTTTGATGGCAAACTTCTAATGCATCAGTAGATAGTGGTGTATCACTCCAAGGAGTAACTGTTTGTTAACATCCGTATTTTTAATCCCAGATGCCTGTTATGCCATATATCGTAATCCCAGGATAACCATTTTTGCGAGACATAACAGATTTGGATATCACAGTACATAATCCATTACAAACCATACATACGGTCTTACATAAATAAGGATCCCATGGTCCAGTTCTTAATACAACTCAAACAGCGGAATGACGTAAAGATAACGATGGCGTAGGCGAAGCTCCATCTTCAGGGTCACAAGAAATGCTGACGATGGGAGATGATCCTAGTTGTCGTAACCTTCCTGTGGTCCGTCATCCTGATACTCTTCTTCATAGTCTGGCCACGGGAATAGCCAGGGACAAAGCCATGAGTACTCTTTAAGTAATCGCAAACTAAAACTAACAAGTTAAGGGGGTTTTCGTAGTAGGACACTAGGCTCTAAGGTTGTTTTGCAAAAAGCCAGATTTACCTCTACTCAGTTCAAAAGCAAAGAAAACTAGTTGAAAGTTTTATAACACCTAAGTGGGAATTTGAAATTTCATATCACAACTCTGTTGTGGTCAAGTCAAAGTCATAATTCATTTCACAAGTACTTTTTAAAACATCTGACGGGGCAATAGTATGGCCACTCCAACTGTCCATAACCGCGGACGCGGCTATTCGAATAGTTTGACACTCTGCAGAGATTGTACACTTTTACCACAACATTCGATACATCTGTCAGGAACAATCCTGAATTCACCATACTCAGTATGCGGATAATCAATCCTAACATTTCAATTACACGCCCTAGTATAGGCACCTCTCCTGTGAGTTTGGCCTCCCAGCCAAGACCAACTGTCATCTTGGGTACTGCACAGGTGGACAATCTTCATAAGGTAGCCTCAGCTTAGACTTTGGCCGCGAGGGAATCCATACTAAGGTATATAAATTTCCAGTCAATCCCTACCCAATTTTCGGGTATTGTGGTTGTACGGTAAAATTGGAATGGTATCGCATCCAGACAACCATCAGTTTTATAAAGGGCTAAGGCTCATGCCTCAACATTTTCATCATCAAAATCATCTGGTGTTCGGAAACACATGTCAAAACGTTTCAGTAGAATGACTCATCATTCTAAGGTTTTCCATTTTCACCAAGTATTCCCATCTAAGGTTGATCAAGTTTTATACTTAGCACTAGCATCTACAAGTGGTGGTAAATACTAATGAGGGGTGGTAAACAAGTGAGGATTTGCTAAGTTTAATCTCATGCCTTAGGATGACATCAAGATTATCTAACTTAGGCCAAATTTTATGCTCTTTATGCTACCTTTGGTTATATTTCTAGAAGCTACAAATCACCATGTAAACTCTAAGAGAAAGCTTTGATAAAGAAAATAAAGTATTTGAGCTTGCAAGTAAAACTAGGATTGGGCATCATCAAATGTATCTAACCAAGCATGCTTAATGCAATGCATAGATTCTCTAACTTTCATAGTGGCAAGGGTTAGCTTGCAAGGTTTCAAGTATTGGCTTGCCTTGAGCAGAGCAGTGGTTGAAATTCTCCTCGGCTTCTTCCTCGTAGTATCCTCCTTCCTCCTCGTATCCTTGATCGGTACTAGCGTCTATAAATAAATACGAGGTACACAATCACCAAACAATACTTAACTATTTTTAATCATCACCCAAAAAGACATATTAGATGATCTAGCATCATCACTATTATCACATGGATTAAATCACTTGTCTTATTTCTTTTATTTGAGAAAAGTAATTTCTACTCATTGAAAAACTACTTAAGATTTAATATCCTCCAACTCAAACATGGGATCATGTTGACACATGTCATCACCACATATTTCAGTACATGAGAATGTGATTTAAAGTGGTGTCACAATTTAATAAGGTTTAACCTTTTTATTTTAATTAACTAAAGTGACTTGAAATGCCTAGGTGGCATTCTTTTATTACTTAAACATTATTTCTGTAAGTACACCTATATATTTTTATATATTCTGAAAGGTATGATCAAATGTGATTTTTGAGAGTTGGAGTCAACTCAAAAGCTCTTATGGTTGAATTTTGAAAAATGTTTAAATGTAGAAAAGCTTCTGCCTTGTTATTTTTACCATGGTTGATCTACAACTCCAAATGATTTGAATCCAACGGGCTTGGATTAAGCATTTCAGTACCTTTCTAACAAAATTGGTTTCATGCATTTTGGTTCAGTGAATCGAGCTAGGTTGATTTTTGAATATAGGTACAGAATTGTGTTTGAAATTAAATGAATAAAGCTTAATTTGAATTGTTGGGTCGCACGGGATGTTTAACTGGGCCGACCCGCTAAGCACAGTGCGTACACGGGCTGGTTAAGTGGCTATCCCCACGCGTCAGTAAGACAGGGAGGGGCGAAGCGGTACGGGGCAGTGTGAACTGCACGATCTAACTCTAATCGAACGGCTACGGTTCATCGTCCACGTCGGGCAGCGCCGGCGAGGCAGAACCCTAACGCGGCAGGTGGGGGTCGTGGGAGGCTCACCGGGGCTCAGACGAGGGTCGACGACGGGGGCGAATGACGAAGTAGACGACGGCGGTTCTTCTGGTACCGGCAGCTCCTCCTGGGGCGGCTACAATCGACGGCTCTCTTCTTCTCCAGCAGCGGTGGGCTCCGGCCAAATTCCGGTGATGCGCTGCTCGCCTTGCTCCGGGAGTGAGGTGGGGTGGTTCTGGGTGAGAGGGGAGTGAACTGGTGTGGTGAATTCATGCTGGGGAGGGATCCTTTTACAGGCGAGCGAGAGGGGCAGCACGACGTGGGCTGAGGTCGTCGGAGGCGACGGTACAGGCATCTACTGGCATGGGCGACGGTAGGGGGCGGTGCTGTGCTCCCTGGCGAAGCTCAACGGCGTGGTGGCAAGGCGTGGGGCGGTGCTGATCGGTCGGAACGTCGCGGTGCTCTGAGCGGGTCCGGCGGCGGTTTTAAGGTCGCACAGCGTGCGTGGTCCGCGCGGCGGCGAATGGGCATGTCTGCGGGGTTACTGGGGTGCTGGTGATCATCCCTGCAAGCGGCGAGGGCGGCGCGCGGTCTATGGGTGCTGGTGGAGCATGGCGCACTGGCGCGCTCTCGTCTCGCGCACAAAGAGGTTTGGCATGGGAGTGTCGTGTGGTCCAAGGGCTGGCATTGCTCGGGGCTGGGACAGAGAGTGGCGATGGACGGTGGGGTGCTTGATAGACATGCTGGCTAGGCTTAGTGTTGCTCGTAGCTTGCTGTCAACAATGGGGTGGCATGGTGAGGCTCTGCCTGCTCACCATTGATGGCAATGGCAAGCTCACAGTGGTGCTAGTGGTTACTAACTAGGTTAGATGATCTACTAAATGTTTGTTGCAACCAGAGAGGGAACAAGTTAGACCAATTTTACTGCTGCAAATAGTGTTAGATGTTTGTTTGATTTGAATCTGCAAGGTGTTTGATGAAATGACCGCAAGAACTTTAAATTTGAATTTTGGATTCAAACTTTGTGGGTTTGCTAGGCACATGCTAGGGAGTATTTGGTTAGTTGGATTAGTCAAGGGGCATTGGTTTGGTTGGGGTTTGAAAATGGATGATCTTCACATATGAATAACATTCAATTTTGAATTGTGATTTGAATGAGGTTGCCAAATGTTTCTGCAAGTTTGAAAGGTGGGACTTGATTCACTTTTACTGGTTCTATCAAGGGGTGAAAAGAATTGGGAAAGTTTGTGTTTGAAATCTTGGACTAGAAGCACTCAAAGTGACCTAGTGAGCAAGATTGGCAAAAAATGACCATTTGCTTTATTTTATTTGTTTTTGAATTTCTCTTGTTTTGTTTATGCATGGAAATGTTTTATATGATGTTATTTTCATCTTTAAACCATTTCTTGCTATTTAGGTTAATCACACAAGTTCATTCATGCATTTATCAAATCATCTCATTCCCACATGCATTCATATGATTTTAAATTAATCAAAGTTTTTGTTAACCCTAATTTTAGTGATTATAGTTTGATGATCCTTGTGTTATATTTTTGGGATGTTACAAACCTTCCCCCCTTAAAAGAAATCTCATCCCGATATTTGAAAAAGGACGAAAAAGATTACCTAGGATTTAAAGAGATCGAGAAACTCCGTCCTGATGTGATCTTCGCGCTCCCAGGTAGCTTCTTATTCAGTGTGGTTGCTCCACTGAATCTTGAGAAACTTGATGCTTCGGGTCCTGGTGGTTCTGAAAGCTTCTTCCAAAATACTGATGGGTACTTCGGGGTATGTAAGGTCATCGTTGATCTCTATGGTCTGGTGATCAATATTCTTGAAAACTTAAGTCTTCTCCGGAACTTCAAGGCATTTGCGAAGTAACGATATATGGAACATATTATGCACTGCTGACATTTCTTCTGGCAGTTCCAATTGATATGATACTTCTCCTCGACGATTCAGAATCTTGAAGGGTCTGATATATCTGGGGGCTAACTTTCCTTTTAGCTGGAAACGTTGCATTCCTTTCAAAGGCGACACTTTAAGATACACGAAATCTCCGATATTTAAAGCAAGGTCTCGACGTCTCTTGTCGGCGTAACTCTTCCGTCTTGACTGGGCGGTCTTGAGGTGCTCATGAATCTTGTGAACTTTCTCTTCTGCTTCTCGTAGGATGTCGGGTCCGAAAATTCGACTCTCTCCTACTTCCGACCAGTTCAAAGGGGTGCGACACTTCCTTCCATACATAAACTCAAATGGGGCCATTTGCAGACTAGCTTGATAACTGTTGTTGTATGAAAATTCTGTGAAAGACAGACAGTCCTCCCATTTAGATCCATATTCTAGCACACATTCTCTCAACATATCTTCGAGTATTTGATTTACTCGCTCCGTTTGTCCATCAGTCTGGGGGTGATACGCTGTGCTGAAATCTAGTCGGGTTCCTAAACCTTCTTGGACTTTCTTCCAAAATCTCAAGGTAAACTGAGTTCCTCGATCAGGTTGCAACAGTCCAGCGGGTCTTTGATGTCCCGCCTTGACTCTCTGACATATATCACACTTGGCGATATAGCTTCCGATTTCTCTGTTCATCTTATGCCACCAAAATTGTTCCTTCAAATCCTGATACATCTTTGTTCCTCCGGCATGGATAGAATAAAGAGTATCATGGGCCTCTTTCAAAATCACTTCTTTCAATTCCAAATCTGCTGGTACACAAAGGCGTGCTTTGTATCACAGAACTCCTTCTTCATCTTCCGTGAATCCGGTTACTTTGCCTGTACCTATACGACGCTTGATTCCGTCGATACTAGCATTTCCTTTCTGCGCCTCTTTAATCTGGATGATCAAAGTGGGTTGAAGTTCTATGCTAGCCAAAAATCCTTCACTCACTAATTCCATTCGGAAATCTTCTATCTCTTTGTGCAAACTTGGTTGCTCCTTCAAAATCATGGATTTCAAGCGGCACGGCAATCTGCTAAGGGCATCTGCTACCACATTGGCTTTACCAGGGTGATAGTGAATGTCCAGATCATAATCCTTGATTAGCTCAATCCATCTTCTCTGCCTCATATTCAATTCCTTCTGAGTGAATATATACTTCAGTCTCTTGTGATCCGAATAAATCTCACAACGGTTTCCCATCAGGTAATGCCTCCATGTCTTCAGGGCTAGAACTACGGCTGCGAGTTCGAGGTGATGGGTTGGGTAGTTCTGTTCATGCTGCTTCAGTTGTCGGGATAGATAAGATATAACTTTACCTTCTTGCATTAGCACACATCCTAGGCCGATCTTGGATGGGTCACAATACACGTCAAAGGGCTTCGTGATATCCAACATGATCAAGATGGGGGCTGAAATCAATCTCCTCTTGAGTTCCTAAAAACTCGCCTCACATTTGTCCGTCCATTCAAACTTCTTGTCCTTCTTCAGCAATTGGGTCATGGGTCTGGTGATACTCAAGAATCCTTCTATGAACTTGTGGTAGTATCCCGCTAATCCGAGAAATGCACGAACTTGGGTTTGAGTGGTTGGGGCTTGCCAATCTTCAGCATCTTTCACCTTTGCAGGGTCAATGGCAATTCCTTCGGCTGATACGATATGTCCGAGGAATCCTACCTCCTGTAACCAGAATTCACATTTGCTAAACTTGGCATACAACTGATGCTCTCTAAGGGTTCCAAGAATGGTCCTTAGGTGTAGCTCATGTTCTTCTTCTGATTTGGAATAAATCAGAATGTCATCGATAAAAACAACGACAAACTTATCCAGGAAGTCCATAAAAATATTATTCATGAGATTCATGAAATAAGCGGGGGCATTGATCAATCCAAAAGACATGACGGTATACTCGTATAATCCATATCTGGTGGTAAAGGCAGTCTTTGGAATATCCTCTGCGCGAATCTTGAGTTGATGATAGCCAGTTCTAAGATCAATCTTAGAAAACACTTTGGCACCAGTCAACTGGTCAAACAAGTCTTCTTTCTTCGGCAACGGGTACTTGTTTTTGATAGTGACATCATTCAACTTCCAATAATCCGTACACAGACGGTTACCTCCATCCTTCTTGTCCACGAACAAAACAGGTGATCTCCATGGTGACGCACTTGGTTGAATCAATCCAATTTCCAGCATGGCGTCCAGTTGCTTCTTCAGTTCTGCTAGTTCAGACGGGTTCATACTATATGGTCTCTGGGCTCTGGGTCCGATTCCAGGGATTAGTTCAATGATAAACTCGATATCCCGATCTGGGGGCATACTGGGCAAAACATCTGGAAATACATCGGGGTATTCACAGACTATCCGAACTTGGTCAATGGTTGGCTGGGCTATACTCTTGTCACACTTGAATTGACGAGGCAAGGTTTCAGATATATGCTCGACTGATACTCCGGCTGTACTGGTCATGGTTATGGCTTTCTTGGCACAGTCAAATAATCCTTTGTGTTTGGACATCCAATCCATTCCTAGTAATACTTCCAAACCTTTAGTTCCGAGTACTATTAGATTAGCATAGAAATCTATGCCATGGATTCGGATAGGGACACCTTTCAAATTTACCTAGCTTCGGTGGTTGAACCGGGTATTTGAACAATCATAACATGCTTCAATTTGGTTGGTTGAATCTTACTAGTGCATGCAACTTCTTCAGTGAAAAATGAGTGCGATGCTCCAGAATCAAACAACACTCTTGCAAGTACTGAGTTAACAGAAAACATACCCAGCACGACGTTTAGCGCTTCCTGAGCTTCTTCAGCATGCATGAGAAAGAGACGGTCGTTGCGGTTGAGCAAATTCCCTGGGGCAAACCTTCTTCCGGGCTGAACATGACGCTGTTGCTGAGCTGGGGCATTTGCATTGGGGGCTGCGGCATTCTTCTTGGGGCACTCATTGGAGTAGTGACCCTTGGTTCCACATTCATAACAAATCACTTGCGACTTGTCCTTCGCTGCAATAGGCACAACATTGCTTCCGGTCCTTGGGGCAGTGTTGGTGTTGGTGGCGGCATTGTTGTTGTTGAACTTGGGTGGTGCACGGTTGAAATTTCTAGAGTTACCGGGGTTGTTGTGGTTTCCTCCGGGCCTTGGGTTTCCACGGTTGGGATAGGTCGGACGGTTCATCGGGGGTCTGTTGGTTCTCGGGGCAAATCCTGGAGATGGGTTGGGGCGATACTTTGGTGTCTGGTGGGTTCCTGGTTGATGCATCATGCGACGCTTGCGGTTCTGATTGGCTTGGTTGATCTTTCCTTCCATCTGAATGCAGAGTCGACTAGGGCTTCAATATCAGCAAAGGGGATATTGACCAACACCGTCTACATCTCATCGTGCAGACCATTCAGGAATCTCTCTTTCTTCTTAGCTTCAGTGTCGATCTCATCCGGTGCATACCTAGCTAGTGACAAGAATTTGTCATGGTATTCCACTACTGTCATTCTTCCTTGCTTTAGTTCTCTGAATTCATCCCTCATCCTCTTGATTAAACCCGGTGGCACATGGGTTCTGCTGAACTTGACCTTGAATTCATCCTAAGTCATCATCTGACCTCCGGTCATTGCACGAACGTTGTTCCACCATGCTCTTGCATCTCCAGCTAGATAGTGGGTGGCGAACAGAACTTTCTTGTTAGCTTCCACTCCTGCGACTTGCAGATTATTCTCCATGGTTTGCAGCCAATCATCTGCATCTAGGGGTTCTTCTGACTTAGTGAAAACAGGTGGATTGGTGTTCTGGAAATTCTTGATCTTAGATCCATGGTTGTACTGATTTCCATGGCCTTGATTGTTGGACATCTGAGCTATCTGTTGAAGGGTGGCTAAGTTGGCTTGACGTTCGAATCTTTCGGCTTCGTGGTCCGAAACCATCATTTGCAAGAGTTGCAATATCGGGTCCGGAGCTGAGTTGCTTCCTCCGCGAGGCATCTGAAGATTGAGGTAGATCATGAGAAAAGAGGGAAATTTCTAAGGTTCAGGGTTGTTTTGTAAAGTTGTTAAAGTGTGACTCAGATTTTGCTAGCAACTTGTTTTCCTTCATTCATAGCATACAATACAACACACACCACAACAAAGAAAAACAGATGGTTTTAAGAACCATTCTGTGAAGCTACGATACAGTGGGACCGAAAACAATTCACTAACGCTAGTGCTCAAGTGCTACTACTCCTTGGAGTCAGTGTACTCATCATCCTCATCATCATCATCGTCATCGATGAAGCCAAAATCATCCTCATCGGTGAAGAAGTCCATGGCCTGATCCTCCAGAAAGTCATCATCATCGCTGAGATAGGAGTAGGGGTCTCCACGAAGGTCTTCTCCGGCATTTTCCTTCTCCTCCAACTGCATGTCTCTCTCGTGGATGGTCTCCTCCAAATCCGTGATCCGGTGGCGAAGACGGGCAATGATGCGCTCCTTCTTGTCGAGCTGACGGCGATGAGACGTGCGATCCTTTACTAGCATGGCGAGGGTCTGATCCTTCTTCTTGGCGATGGCGTGCTTGTGGTTGGCGTAGGCACGTGCATTGTCCAACTCCTTCTAACGGTCGTACATCATGAAGCTGAGGTGGTCCAATTGAATCTTCAGCTCGGGGTGGTATGGGTCCTCTAGTGGCTGTCCCATAACATCACGCCTTGGGTAGAACTCAAAGCGGTTACCCTTGATCTGATTGATACTCTTCCCACACAGACGGGCAAGAGCTTCCTGCATTGCCCTGGCCAGTCCATCGAGCCAGTTGTTCTCTCTTAAGGTGAACTAAATTCCCTCTGCAGTGGGAGGTTCAATCTTTCCTCAGAGACTTGCAACAACTAGCCACTGCAGATCTTCTACTTACTGATCATTGAGCTGAGCTCCAAAGAACTCGGGGTGCGGACGCTCCAGAAGTTCCGAAAGCTGGTCCAAGTCACGCTCAAAGATGAGGTCTCCTCCATTCCCCAACTGATAAAACTTGTTGTACTTCACGTCCATCTATAAGAATATAGGATGAGTAAGTTAGTAGAGTGATCAAGTGTGTCAATTTTTTTGTATTTTGCAAGAATTTTTGAGGAACATGAATTTTCATGAAAGAATCAAAGTGATAAGAATGGGAATAAGTTTTTGTAAATACTCACTTCCATTGGTTTTGAAACTAAGTTTTTGATTCAAACGTCCATTCTAACTAGGGTCTCCTATGGTCAGGATGGCTCTGATACCAACTTGTCAACACCCGGATTTTTAATCCCAGATGCCTGTTATGCCATACATCGCAATCCCAGGATTACCATTTTTGCGAGACATAACAGATTTGGATATCACAATACATCATCCATTACAAACCATACATAAAGTCTTATACAAATAAGGATCCCATGATCCAGTTCTTAATACAACTCAAACAGCGGAATAACGTAAAGATAACGATAGCGTAGGCGAAGTTCCATCTTCAGGGTCACATGCAATGCTGACGATGGGAGATGATCCTAGTTGTCGTAACCTTCCTGCGGTCCTTCATACTGATACTCCTCTTCATAGTCTGGCCACGGGAATAGCCAGGGACAAAGCCATGAGTACTCTTTAAGTAATCGCAAACTAATACTAACAAGTTAAGGGGTTTTTTGTAGTAGGACACTAGGCTCTAAGGTTGTTTTGCAAAAAGCCAGATTTACCGCTACTCAGTTCAGAAGCAAAGAAAACTAGTTGAAAGTTTTATAACACCTAAGTGGGAATTTGAATTTCATATCACAACTCTGTTGTGGTCAAGTCAAAGTCATAATTCATTTCACAAGTCATATCACAACTCTGTTGTGGTCAAGTCAAAGTCATAATTCATTTCACAAGTCATTTTGAAAACATCTGACGGGGCAACAGTATGGCCACTCCAACTGTCCATAACCACGGACGCGGCTATTCGAATAGTTTGACACTCTGCAGAGATTGTACACTTTCACCACAACATTCGATACATCCGTCAGGAACAATCCTGAATTCACCATACTCAGTATGCGGATAATCAATCCTAACCTTTCAATTACATGCCCTAGTATAGGCACCTGTCCTCTGAGTTTGGCCTCCCAAGCATGACGAACTGTCATCTTGGGTACTGCACAGGTGGACAATCTTCACAAGGTATCATCAGCTCAGACCTTGGCTGCGAGGGAACCCATACTAAGGTATATAAATTTCTAGTCAAGCCCTACCCAATTTTCGGGTATTGTGGTTGTACGGTAAAATTGGAATGGTATCGCATCAAGACAACCATCAGTTTTATAAAGGGCTAAGGCTCATGCCTCAACAGTTTCATCATCAAAATCAGCTGGTGTTCGGAAACACATGTCAAAACATTTCAGTAGAATGACTCATCATTCTAAGGTTTTCATAACCATTTTCACCAAGTATTCCCATCTAAGGTTGATCAAGTTTTATACTTAGCACTAGCATCTACAAGTAGTGGTAAATACTAATGAGGGGTGGTAAACAAGTGGGGATTTGGTAAGTTTAATCTCATGCCTTAGGATGACATCAAGATTATCTAACTTAGGCCAAATTTTATGCTCTTTATGCTATCTTTGGTTATCTTTGTAGAAGCTACAAGTCACCATGTAAACTCTAAGAGAAAGCTTTGATAAAGAAAATAAAGTACTTGATCTTGCAAGTAAAACTAGGATTAGGCATCATCAAATGTATCTAACCAAGCATGCTTAATGCAATGCATAGGTTCTCTAACTTTCATAGTGGCAAGGGTTAGCTTGCAAGGTTTCAAGTATTGGCTTGCCTTGAGCAGAGAAGTGGTTGAAGTTCTCCTCGGCTTCTTCCTCGTAGTATCCTCCTTCCTCCTCGTATCCTTGGTTGGTACTAGCGTCTATAAATAAATACGAGGTACACAATCACCAAACAATACTTAACTATTTTTAATCATCACCCAAAAAGTCATATTAGATGATCTAGCATCATCACTATTATGACATGGATTAAAGCACTTGTCTTGTTTCTTTTATTTGAGAAAAGTAATTTCTACTCATTGAAAAACTACTTAAGATTTAATATCCTCCAACTCAAACATGGGATCATGTTGACACATATCATCACCATATATTTCAGTACATGAGAATGTGATTTAAAGTGGTGTCACAATTTAATAAGGTTTAACCTTTTTATTTTAATTAACTAAAGTGACTAGAAATGCCTAGGTGGCATTCTTTTATTACTTGAACATTATTTATGTAAGTACACATATATATTTTTATATATTCTGAAAGGTATGATCAAATATGATTTTTGAGAGTTGGAATCAACTCAAAAGCTCTTAAGGTTGAATTTTGAAAAATGTTTGAATATAGAAAAGCTTCTGCCTTGTTATTTTTACCATGGTTGATCTACAACTCCAAATGATTTGAATCCAATGGGCTTGGATTAAGCATTTCAGTACCTTTCTAACAAAATTGGTTTCATCCATTTTGGTTTAGTGAATCAAGCTGGGTTGATTTTTGAATATAGGTACAAAACTGTGTTTTAAATTAAATGAATAAAGCTTAATTTGAATTGTTGTGTCGCGCAGGATGTTTAACTGGGCCGGACCACTACGCACAGCGCGTACGCGGGCTGGTTAAGTGTCTGTCCCAATGCGTCAGTGAGACGGGGAGGGGCGAAGCGGTACTGGGCAGTGTGAACCGCACAATCTAACTCTAATCGAACGGCTACGGTTCATCGTCCACGTCGGGCAGCGCCTGCGAGGCAGAACCCTAACGCGGCAGGTGGGGATCGTGGGAGGCTCAACGGGGCTCAGGCGAGGGTCGGCGACGGGGGAGAATGACGAAGTCGACGACGGCGGTTCTCCTGGTACCGGCAGCTCCTCCTGGGGCGGCTCCAATCGACGGCTCCCTTCTTCTCCAGCAGCGGCGGGCTCCGGCCAAATTCCGGCTTTGCGCTGCTCGCCTTGCTCCGGGAGTGAGGTGGGGTGGTTCTGGGTGAGAGGGGAGTGAACTGGTGTGGTGAATTCGTGCTAGGGAGGGCTCCTTTTATAGGCGAGCGAGAGGGGCAGCACGACATGGGCTGAGGTTGTCGGAGGCGACGGTACAGGCAGCTACTGGCATGGGCGACGGTAGGGGGCGGTGCTGTGCTCCCTGGCGAAGCTCAACGGTGTGGTGGAGAGGCGTGGGGCGGTGCTGATCGGTCAGAACATCGCGGTGCTCTGAGCGGGTCCGACGGCGGTTTTAAGGTCGCACAGCGTGCGTGGTCCGCGCGGTGGCGAACGGGCATGTCTGCGGGGTTGCTGGGGTGCTGGTGATCATCCCTGCAAGAGGTGAGGGCGGCGCGCGGTCTGTGGGTGCTGGTGGAGCATGGCGCACTAGCGCGCTGTCGACTCGCGCAGAGAGGTTTGGCATGGGCGTGTCGTGTGGTCCAGGGGCTGGCATTGCTCGGGGCTGGGATAGAGAGTGGCGGTAGACGGTGGGGTGCTTGCTATACATGCTGGCTAGGATTAGTGTTGCTCGTAGCTTGCTGTCGACAATGGGGTGGCATGGTGAGGCTCGGCCTGCTCACCATTGATGGCAATGGCAAGCTCACAGTGGTGCTAGTGGTTACTAACTAGGTTAGATGATCTACTAAATGTTTGTTGCAACCAGAGAGGGAACAAGTTAGGCCAATTTTACTGTTGCAAATAGTGTTAGATGTTTGTTTGATTTGAATCCGCAAGGTGTTTGATGAAATGGCCGCATGAACTTTAATTTGAATTTTGGATTAAATCTTTGTGGGTTTGCTAGGCACATGCTATGGAGTATCTGGTTAGTTGGATTAGTCAAGGGGCATTGGTTTGGTTGGGTTTTGAAAATGGATGATCTTCACATATGAATAACAATCAATTTTGAATTATGATTTGAATGAGGTTGTCAAATGTTTCTGCAAGTTTGAAAGGTGGGCCTTGATTCACTTTTACTAGTTCTATCAAGGGTTGAAAAGAATTGGGGAAGTTTTTGTTTGAAATCTTGGACTAGAAGCACTCAAAGTGACCTAGTGAGCAAGATTGGCAAAAATGACCATTTGCTTTATTTTATTTGTTTTTGAATTTTCTTGTTTTGTTTCTGCATGGAAATGTTTTATATGATGTTATTCTCATCTTTAAACTATTTCTTGCTATTTAGGTTAATCACACAAGTTCATTCATGCATTTATCAAATCATCTCATTCCCACATGCATTCATATGATTTTAAATTAATCAAAGTTTTTGTTAACCCTAATTTTAGTGATTATAGTTTGATGATCCTTGTGTTATATTTTTGGTATGTTACATTGATACTCCTCGAGCGCCTTATATTTTAGGATAGAGGAAGTAGTTTGGAAGATGCTGCTACTACTACTCTATTATGATGAATACTCGAACTACTTTCTATATTGTGTAATGAGTGATGGGCAAGACCATAACTTTAATATAAGATGTTATCACAATACTAGCAGCTTGCAACCAAATAATCAACACCCGCATTTGTCTTGATTATCTTGGATAAATATAATCAACCAAACACCGATGTGTCATTTCTCTCTTCATTTTAAAAAGAGCTTATGGTCAACCAAAAATATGAAGAACATGGTCTAGTCGTAAATTCGATTAATTTTTCCACATGCAACCATGTTTCAGGGGCTACGTAAACTGCTCGCTGACGCCTAAGCGTTTCCTAGTACAATTTTGCTAAAGAAAAGCCATAATGGGCTTGACCAATTTATGTTTCTTATCCCCATAGCAGTTTCGCTAAAGGAGCTTCCCTTCCATTTATATAGAACATACGAAATAATTATATCTTCAACAAAGCCAAAACTATTTATGCAGGTTATCCCATAGGCTACTCACTATCCGTATGTGGTTCTTCCTCCAACCCATGGTGAAGCGCGAGGATTTGTGTTACTCGGTGCAGCTAGCTGGAGTTGGTGGCACGGGATTTATACGGTCAGTGCGACTAGCATTTAATTATAGGATAACATATTAATATATAGCCACTTCGTGTTCTCTTTTTTGTTTAGAGGTTGACATATGTCTCAACCCTCTATGATCTATGATATAATCTATTATAAACTAATAACTTTAATAAATCAATAAAAACATCATATGCATCTACCAGATGCAGAGACCAAAGCTAAGTCTATTTCGAAAAAGAAATAATACTACAAGAAAAAACAGTACTGCAACCATTACAAGATAAGACGACACATAGAGTAGAGCACTGTTGCACACTACTAAAATCACTTTGCATTTTGGAACATTGATCAAATTCATTTTGAATATTCATGTCTCCGTTCAGGCTCCAAAAATCTATCCAAAGTTAGACCATGTTTTCTGACGCTTTCATCACCGGTAGAGTAGCGGCACCTCTATGCAGTACTAAAACCATTTTGCATTTTGGAACGAAGTACTAGATCAAATTTACTCTGAATATTTAGGTCTCTGCCTTGGCTCCAAAGTCTACCCAAAATTTACACTTAATTTCTGACGCTTTCAGGACGCCTAGTACAAGCTACGAGTAGCTTACTCGGCCCGGTCCGGGAATTTGGCCCCAACAGGCAGGTTCCCTTGGCCCCCTTTTTATATCCCACTTTCTCTCTCTTTTGGTGAGCTTCTTATTCCTCTTATTATCAAGCTTTTCTCCATTGCTTTGACCCCTCTTAAGCTCGATTTCTTTCTTCCCCTTCAATGATTCTTGCACATATTTGAGTGGAAGATTGAGGAGATCTAGATCTACATTTTAACCAAACCATATCATCTCTTTGTGAGTGATTCTTTGGGATCTAGATCTTGGGGGATTCGGTATTCTCCTTGTGGCCTTCCTCTTTTTTTCCCTCCAATAGCTTTAGTAACTTTGTTGGAACTTGAGAGTGAAAGATTAGAGCATCCTTATGGTGTTCTTGCCATTTGCATTAGGTGCATCAGTTTGTGTTCTCCTCAGAGAATTTGGTTGGTGAAATCAAGAAGCTTGTCCCTCTTGGGTTCTTAGAACCCTAGACGGTGTGTGGCCTTTGTGGTGTGTTCTTGGAGCCTCCAATTAAGTTGTGGAGCTCTTTCCAAGTTTGTGTCCTTGTTGGTAATTATTGAGAGCCTCAAATTAAGTGTCCCATAGTGGATCGGGTGCTTGCCGTGTGGCGGGTGCTCGGGAGATAGGGGAGACCTCTTGTGGTGTTGGTGGTCTTAGTATCGTCCACCCCTTCGACGAGTCGTATTTCCTTGTAGGAAGGAACACGGTAAAATATCGTTCTCCCCGCGTGCCTCAGTTATCCCTATACCCAAGATCTTTACTTATGCACTTTACATTGTGATAGCTTTTGTGCTTGAAGTAATCTATCTTGCTATTACTTTGTTTCTTATCTTGTTTAGCATCAGTTGTTGCTGCACATAGGTGAACCTTAGTTTGTATTTGAAAAAAGAAAACACTAATTTTATTCTGCCATTGTTAAGCCTATATCGAAAAAGTTTTTAATCGTCTATTCACCCCCCCACCCTCTAGGAGGTATCCGTGATCTTTCACCTTGGCAGGGGCGGATAATCTGCCACAAAAAAACTCGGGTTTAGATGCTTTTTGACTGAACACTAATTGACGAGGGTGCAGCTAGCTACGGTCGGTGTCACGGGATTTATATGGTCAGTGCGACTAGCATTTAATTATAAGATAACATGTTGATACAGAGCCATTTCGTGTTCTCTTTTTTGTTTAGAGGTTGATATATGTCTCAAACCTCTGCTACCTATGATATAATCTATGATAAACAAATGATTTTAATAAATCAATAAAAAGTCGTATGCATCTACCGGACGCAGAGACCGGAGCTAAGTCTATTTCGAAAAAGAAATAGTAATTCAAGGAAAAAATAGTACTGCAACCATTACAAGACAAGAAGACACGTAGAGTAGAGCGGAGGCTCTATTGCACACTACTAAAATCACTTTGCATTTTGGAACATTGATCAAATTTGTTCTAAATATTCAGGTCTCTGTTCGGGATCCAAAAATCTATCCAAAGTTACACCATCTTTTCTGATGCTTTCTTCCATGACAGTTAGTTCACCGGTAGAGTAGTGGCACCATTGCGCAGTACTAAAACCATTTTGCATTTTGAAACATAGTACTAGATCAAATTTACTCTGAATATTCAGGTCTCTGTCTACGCTCCAAAAATCTATACGTTTAATTTCTGACACTTCCAGGACGCTTAGTACAAGCTACGAGTATCTTACTCAATAAAATGGTGCGAGAAAAAAAGAAAATAAAATCAAAACAGTTCCCTTACTCAATAAAATGACATTTGAAAATTGAATCCAATTCATATGGTAAGATCACCATTTCTCAAAACCCAACCAAACCAGTTCACCTTGACAAATCCAATCAACCAGAGACTACCTAGTATATGACCATTACATCCACCAAGTTTCAACCAAAAATTCAAATATGAAATTCTTTCGGCCATTTTATCAAACACTTGGAGACAGAAAATCAAATTGGCCAAACTTCACCGTTTTAAGCAGTAATCTTTGCAAACATTGTTCACCATTTCTCAAATAAAATGACATTTTGAGCAGTAAAATGGTGAGCTTACGAGTAGCTTACTCAATAAAATGACATTTAAAAATTGAATCTAATTCATATGGTAAGATCACCATTTCTCAAACTAGTTCACCTTGACAAATCCAATCAACCAGAGACTACCTAGTATGTGACCATTACATCCACCAAGTTCACCTTGACAAATCCAATCAACCAGAGACTACCTAGTAATCTTTGCAAACATTGTTCACCATTTTGAGCAGTAAAATGGTGAGCTTACGAGTAGCTTACTTAATAAAATGATAGTTGAAAATTGAATTTAATTTATATGGTAAGATCATCATTTCTCAAAACTCAACCAAACCAGTTCACATTGACAAATCCAATCAACCAGAGACTACCTAGTATGTGACCATTACATTCACCAAGTTTCAAACAAAAATCAAATATGAAATTCTTTTGGCCATTTCATCAAACACTTGGAGACAGAAAATCAAATTGACCAAACTTCACTGTTTTGAGCAGTAATCTTTACAGACATTGTTCACCATTGATCACCCCTGTCCCCCCAGTGCCAACCAATGCATTGAACCAACCTAGCCCCTACCCAATGGGCCATGCCATGCCTGCCCGAGAGCACCCTTGCCAGCCGACCATGGCTAGCTAGCAGGAGAAAGCGCCGCGCCTAGCCTCCGTGTCTAGGACGCACGCCACCATCCACCGCTACCCCTTGTCCAGCCATCGACCCTTGCCAGGCACTGGACCATCAAGGACGCATGCGCCCACTTCTCCGTGACCATGTCCAGAGCGCGCCAGAGCGCCACGCTCGACACGCTCGCACAGACCGTGCCCCGCCTTTGCTGCCCGTCTACGTGATCACCATCATCCCAGGAACCTCCCAGACATCCCCGTTCGCCGCCGCGTGACCCGTAGCCACTATGCGTTATCAAAACCGCCGTCGGTGACGCTCAGAGCACCCGCGTGTTCCGACCGAACCGCACCGCCCCTTGCCGCGCCATTACTTCCTTGAGCAGCGCCAGGGAACCGTGCACCGTCCCCTACCATCACCCATGCCCGTAGCTCGCTATAACACTGACCCTGTAACATCCCAGCATTTAGAAACTAACGAAGGGTAGATTTAGGAATAAGGAATGTTGCATGTATTCATCTGTGAAAATGTGGGTAAAATTTTCGCCAAATAAAAACTTAAAGTGATCAATGTTTCTTTCATACTTTGAGATTAGGTTTAGTCTTAAAGGATGATTGTTATAAACTTTGATATGATCTTTAAGGAATTATGTGTTTTAAAATGAATTTGAATTTTAAACTTGAGTGTTTGAATTATAATTCAAATGAATTAGATATAAGGTTTGAATCTTGATTTAATTAGGAGTTAACTATTTTAACTCAAAACATTATTTAAAGAAGAAAATTATGAATATGAAAATTTATTTCATATTATCATTATATAAACAAGTTACAAAGAATGTAACTTACTGAAACCATTTCCA
Organism: Avena sativa; assembly: GCA_916181665.1. Taxonomy (NCBI): domain Eukaryota; kingdom Viridiplantae; phylum Streptophyta; class Magnoliopsida; order Poales; family Poaceae; genus Avena; species Avena sativa. Next base: position 231,479,257 of record OV702296.1, read on the forward strand.
AACTTCACAATTTATAAAAGAATAAAGAATTAGAATATTCTTTATTAATAATAATATAATCTTTATTACAATGGAATAAAATGAAAATTACAAATAATAAAATGAAAATTACAAAAGAATAAGAAAATTACATTGGATTATTCTATAACTATTCTATAACTAAACCTAAACTAAATCTTCATCTTTATATCTATACCTGCAAAACAAAACAGAAAAAATAATAATAAAAAAAAGGTTAGTGTTAGTATTTTCTCTTAGACATGTCAGTGAAGTGCACTAGACAAATTCATCATTGAGAAATCTATAAAAAGGGGCAAGTTTCACCAATATGAAAGAATCCATCTTTCATAAATTTAAAGCCAGAAGTCAAATGACAGCCAAGAGGGGAAAATTCACCAGCCGGGTGAAAGTAACTAGATAATGGTAAGTTCCAAAATTCTGAACATATCCACAAGTGCACAGCAAGCACACAGGCAGGACACAGACCAACATGCATGTGGTGTGTTGTCAACCTCACAGCACAGCCCCAAACTCACAAAACCACAAGCACAGCCGTGGAGAGGCACTAGTGCATCTCTCCACTGCTTGCACACAAGAATAGCCAGCTTAGACAGCAGCTTACCAAGCACATCAGCCAAACCAAACCACCAAAGATCAACCAAACATCACCAGGATGGTGACATAAGGAGGGGGAAGGATCAGGTGAACAACAAGGCCAAGTCCAGGAGCTAGGAGGAGCAGGCTAGCTCAAGGTCAAGCACAGAAGTCCAGCAAAACCAGATCAAGATCATCACCAACTTACTCCATAGTCATTAGATTTTGTGGTGAGCATCATAAAACCCTCACATGATCTAATCATCTTATCAAGACAGAAGCATGTGTTGTTTTATGAACAAACCCTCAGAAAGCACCCAAGTGGGGTGAATCCATCATAGGGATTTTTTTAAACTCTAAAGGCAAACAACAAAATCCCTGGATCCAGCTAGAGCTCAGAGCAACATCATTGCTCTGGTTATTAGGCTATACCTTACAATTCAAGCACAAATATATCTATGATCTATTTCTAGGCACATCCCTAAAGAAAGGGTAGCACCTTAGAAACTAATCCTTTGGATCCAGATCATGATCAAGCTTACTATCATTTTTCCAAGCTTTGATTCAGGAAAGAATAGCTGGTACCACTACCAGGACTATCTATATGAATCAACTAGATAAGATCTGAATCCCTAAGCCTTAGACCAACATCATTGGTCTTAGGGAATTCATAAAAGAACATTTCCATTTAGCTTTTAAAGCCAAGTTTGTCATTAAGCATAAAACAACCCAATCCATGGGTTGGAATCAAACTTGTGTGCCATACCATGATGGTGTCACAAGAACAATCCATTATGAATCAGGATATACATTTAATCATCACAAATTCAGACAATCAACTTACTAATCATTTTCCTGTTAACACAGGAATCATAACTAGGATATTCCTATGTTAAATTTCACTATTGATGATCTCAAACCACATGTTAATTCCCAAGCCAACAGCACTAAGACAGTGGTTTCATCCTATCATAATCATGACCATAAATCAAATAACAGTGGAAAGTTATCAAGTCATTGGCTTTACCAAGCATGTTTCCCAAACAACTACATCATCTTAATCAGATGCAATCCAAGCATAAAATCATCTAATAAAGCCACCAGAAACATTATAGATCATCTTAAGAAACAAGCCTCAGGCCAATAACCACTTAGCATGTTTACAATTCATCCAAACATGATTCAATTCATCCAGTATATGATCAACCCCAGGATAAGAACCCTAAATGGATATGTCATCCTAATCAGAATCACCTCGACACACGACGGCCACGACGGCGACCCTGATCATGCCTGGAGGTGTAGAGCATCACCTCGACACACGACGGCCATGACAACACTTGGATCCATGCCAATCCCCAAACCCTAGGGTTCGGGATGACATCGATTCATGGCAGGAGAGCTCCAGGCTCGAATCCAATTGGATAGAACGAATGGGCGTCGTCGACAACCCCCTATTGCACCACGGCGGTGACCAGAATGGCCTACGGCGGTGGGAATCGCCGGTGGCGGCATCGCCGGCCACGGGGTCAGGGTCAGGGGAGGAGAGGATAAGCTCGAGGGAGAGAGAGGCAGTGAGGAGTGGGCCGAGTTCGGCCAAACCCTTCGGGTTGGTTCTTTTGTCTATGACTAATGGGCCACTAGGGCCTAATAATAATAACCAGCCCAGAAATCTTTCCAGGCCTGTTTGAATAAAAAGGAAAAGACCAAAATACCCCTAGATTTAATTAAATTCTAGAAAATAAATAAAAGTCCAAAAATTATAAATAAAATATTTTTGGATTCACAATAATCCACACTACCTAAATAAAATAAGATATAAAATTTTAGACATTTAAATTTTTATAAGAATTTTGTAAAATATACATTCTTTATGGAATTTTACAAAATTAATGACAGATGATAAAAATAAATAAAAATCACTTTCATTATATATTAATATTGTCGTATTTTTTAAAAATACTAAATAAATATTTACTAACAATTATGTTCAATTAATAATTCCTAAAAAATTATTAAATCAATAAATGTCAAATAAAAGGGAAATAAAATAATTCAATATATGTTATAAATATTAAAAAATATATTTATAAATGCTTTATTATTATTAAAAAGGACCTTATATAATAATAGGGTAAATGCATATCAAATTGAATAATGCATTACATTATTTGTATAATCATTTTGCTTCTTTAAATATTGTCCTTACCGGGCAATAATGATGTTTTTGTAGACATAGAAGCTCAAGGTCCAGTGCAAGCATCAGACTTCACTACCTTGCCATCACAAGGCAAGTTCATCACTTGCTCATGTCCTTTGAAGAGTCTTTATCAAAGTATTTACAAATTGTGTGTTATCATATATGATATAAAAGAAAGAAAATATTATTTTCACAAATAAAGGAATCATAGATACCATCCTAAGTGATGATATATTGGAGCAATGGAACTTAGGGTTCTAATTGAAAAACAATGATGATCAAATATGGACTTAATAACCTCTGACATCAGTGATTCTAGAGCCATATATTACGCGTTAGCCATGAGATTTGGAATGGGACAGAGAAGTCAGATGTATCTTCTTCCTCTTACATGAAGCCGGATGTGCAGGTCGTGGTTGTTATCCTCGTAGCGTGCATATTAATTAGTAATTCATAGAGGATATGCAGCATATGGGTGGGAACCCTCATCGTCCCACGATAGTTCTGGCATCTAACGGTTTGTACAAACCAGTGCCGTAATTCATTATATGGGCATGGTGTACACCAAGGAGGCATGTGAGGTCGCGAAGGGGGCAGTGTTTGGCTTGGACCAACTACTGGGCCCCACATCATGGAATTGTGGACGGGAAAGTACGCCCGGTTGTGCAACAAGGAGTTGATCTCTCATGGGTAAAGTAACGCACCTCTGCAGAGTGTAAGAACTGTAACTTGTTACTCCCTGTTCCGGAAAGGAGCTATGAACGCAGCAGGAAAGTAACTCCATGAAAGTTCTGGTCAACCTGTGAAGGCTCATTGTCATAGTTTTTCAGAATAAAATCAATCTTTGAAGAAAGATTTACAAAAAGTGCATAGTGCGAAGGATTTATAATACGAGGTGGTAGTTAGAGCATCAAACTTCCCACCTTGCGTATAATGAACTTGTTGGGTAACGTTGTTACTCATTCTTTCCTTTGATCCCTTGCTTAGACTCTGAGGATCCCGAAGACATGCCCATGTATGCAGCCGAATGCCAAGAAGATGTGTTCTACGAGGAACCTGATCTCTACGAAGGTGTGGAAGGAGTGGATTATGAGATCCGCTACGGTGTCGATGATAACGAGTCCAACTAAGTACTCCTAGTTAATAGTAACCAACGGAGCCGAGCAGCATGAACTCTATAGAATAAGCTGCTAAGCTCAACTCCTAGACGGAGTTGCTACTTTTAAATTCCGCTGAAACACTTCATATTTTGGTTTGTAAGTTGGATCTTTTGAAAGTCTTGAACTTTCGGTATTGTAATAATAATAATGTGTGTACTTTTGTAATATGGACCCGCAATGTTTCTGTTGTACCACTCTCAGGGATGTGATATTCACGGAACGGTGTTCTGTGGATGTCATGTCAACGACTATAGTGTACTACACATGCAGTGGTATGCTCGGTCACCGCAGACCCCGACGAGCTCTGCCCGCACCCTTCGGTTCCCTCGTCGCAGTATAAATAGAGGCCTTCCCCGTTCGTTTTCTTCACACCATCACACTTCCTAGCCCTCACTGATCCTTCCCACTTCTTCCTAGAGCAAGGCGAGCGCAGCATCGCCGGAATTTCTCCGGAGCCTGCCGCTGCTGGAGGAGAAGGGCGCCATCGATTGGAGCCACCCCAGGAGGAGCCGCCAGTACCAGGAGAACCGCCATCGTCGACTTTGTCGTTCGCCCCCATCGCCGACCATCGCCTGAGCCCTGGTGAGCCACCATAGACCCCCACTGGCCGCGCTAGGGTTCGAGCCCATCGCGTTCTGTTTAGACGAGGATGATGGCTGTGAGCCGTTGATCCTTAATTTAATACTATGGTCGTAGTTAGCCCATACCCCTTCGCACACTCCTGTCGCACTGACTTATGGGGACAACCACTTAACCAGCCCGCGCGCGTGCTGTGCGCAGTGGGCCAGCCCAGTTAGATTTCCGTGTGACCCAGTTAGTTTGAATTCAGATTTATCTATTTAGTTTCAAACCTAGTTCTGGCAGTAGATTCAAAATTCAAATTAGAGAGATTCGCTGAACCAAATTGCCTGAAACTAATTTTGCTAGAAAGGTATGGAAATTCTTAATCTAAGCCCGTTGGATTCAAACCATTTGAAATATAGATCACCTATAGTAAAAATAACAAGGCAGAGACTTCTCTGCATTCAAACATTTTTCAAAATTCAACCATAAATGCTTTTGAGTTGATTCCAACTCTCAAAAATCACATTTGATAAGACCTTTCTGATATATAAAAATATCTAGGTTTACTTGCAGTAATAATGGACAAGTAATAAAAGAATGCCCCATAGGCATTTCTAGTCACTTAATTAATTAAAATAAAAAGGTTAAACCTTATTAAATTGTGACACCACTTTAAATCACATTCCCAAGTATTAAAATATGTGGTGATGACATGTGTCAACATGATCCCATGTTTTAATTGGAGAATATTAAATCTTAAGTAGTTTTTTCAATGAGTAGAAATTACTTTTCTAAAATAAAATAAATAGGACTATTGCCTTAAAACTTGTGATGATGCTAGATCATCTAGTGTAAACCCTTGTATGCTAAATAGAAGTAGTTAAGTATTGTTTGGTGATTTTGTACTTCGTATTTATTTATAGACGCTAGTACCGACCAAGGATACGAAGAGGAAGGAGACTACTATGAGGAAGAAGCCGAGAAGAACTTCAACCACTGCATTGCACAACGCAAGCTAACACTTGCAACTGTGAAATCTAGATAACCTATGCAATGCATTAGGCATGCTTTAATTAGACCATCTTGAGTATCCTAAATCCCAATTTTACTTGCAAGCTTTACTCTTTTATTTCTTTATCAAATCTTTCTATTTGTGTTTACTTAGTGACTTGTAGTTTTGGAAAGATATTAAAGGTAGCATAAAGAGCATAAAACTTGCCCTAAGTTAGGTAGAACTTGATGTCATCCTGAGGCATGAGATTATACTTAGATAAGTCACACTTGTTTATCACACCTCATTAGTGTTTACCCCCAACTTTAGTGGCTAGTGCTAAGCTTAAAACTTGATCACTTTAGATGGGAATACTTGGTAAAATGGATTATGAAAACCTTAGAATGATGAGTCATTCTAATGAGATGTTTTGACATGTGATATGAGCACCAGATGATTTTAATGATGAAAATGTTGAGGCATGAGCCTTAGCCCTTTTACAAAACTGATGGTTGTGTCTGGATGCGATACCATTCCAATTTTACCGTACAACCACAATACCTGAATTTGGGTAATGTCTTGACTAGAAGTTTATATATCTTAGTATGGGTTCCCTTGCGGCCAAGATTTGAGCTGAGGCTACCTCGTGATGATTGTCCACCTGTGTAGTTCCCAAGATGACAGATGGTCATGGTTGGGAGGCGAAACTCATAGGAGAGGTACCTATACTAGGGTGTGTAATTGAAAGGTTAGGACTGATTATCCGCATACTGAGTATGGTGAATTAAGGATTGTTCCTGACGAATGCATCGAATATTGTGGTGAAAGTGTACCACCTCTACAGAGTGTCAAACTATTCGAATAGTCGCGTCCGCAGTTATGGCCAGTTGGAGTGGCCATACTGTTCCATCGTCATATGTTTTCAAAATGAGTTATGAAATGAATCATGACTTTGAATTGACCACAACAGGGTCGTGAACATAAAAACTAAGTTCCCACTTAGGTGTTATAAAATATTAAACTACTTTTCTTTGCTTCTGAACTCAGTTAAGTTAAACCTGGATTTTTGCAAAACAACCTAGAGCTTAGGATTCCTACTTGAAACCAATTTGCCTGTTAGTGATAGTTTGCGAGTACTTAAAGAGTAATCATGGCTTTGTCCCTGGCTATTCCCAGGGCTTGATTATGAAGAGGACTATCATGAGTGAAAGTGCAATGGACGTCGCCTAGAGGGGGGGTGAATAGGCTTTTAAAATTATTACGGTTTAGGCTCAAGTAAATGTAGAATAAAACTAACGTTTAATTTATTGAGCACAAAACCTATCCACTAAGTTCACCTAAGTGCACCAACAACCTATGCTAAGCAATACAAGCAACAAGGTGATAGCAAGGAATAAATACTTCAAGCACGATGGCCATCACAATGTAAAGTGTATAAGTAAAGGGCTCGGTTGAGAGATAACCGATGGACGCGGAGACGAAGATTTGTTTCCCGAAGTTCACTTCCAAAGAAGCTACGTCTCCGTTGGAGAGGTGCGATGGCGCAATGCTCTCCGAACGCCACAAATGGCTCACCTCGAGGTGTGGTGGCTCGATGCCCACCCAACGCCACACAAGGCCTCACCCCGGATGCGGAAGCACGCAACTCACCGACACCACAAAAGGCTCACCCTATTCTCCCGAGTGTGCACCACAAAAGGCGGGCACTCGCTCCACTATGGGACGCTTGAGGGCGGTCACCGAACCCGTACAAGATTGGGGCTAACTCCACAACTCAATTGGAGGCTCCCAACAACAAAGCCACAACAGGCTACAATGCCACAAAAGTCCAACAATGCCACAAAAGGCTACAAGACCACAAAAGGTCAACAATCCAACCACACAACCGTCTAGGGTTCCAAGGAACCCAAGAGAAACAAGCTCACAAGCTTGAACTCGTCGAATCTACAAGGAGAACTTAAACCAATGCACCAAATGCAAGGGCAAGTCCTTCTCTCCCAAATTCCAACAAAGCTACAAAAGCTATTGGGGGAATAAGGGAGGAAGAACACAAGAGGAGAATACAAAACTCTCCAAGATCTAGATCCCAATGATTTCTTCACAAAGAAGGGATTTGGCTTGGGGGGATTGTAGATCTAGATCTCCTCTCTCAAATCCCTCAAAAATATGCAAGAATCATAGGAAGGGAAAGGGAGAGGAAAAGCTTCTTCAAGGTCAACAATGGAGGAGAGAGAGAAAGCCAAGAACCAAGAAAAGAGTTGTTACCCACGAAGGGGAAGAGGAGCCCCTTTTAAAAGGCTCCCAGATCTTCCCGTTACGGGCATTCACGACTCCTGGCCGGAACTTCCGGTGGGAGGCCGGAACTTCCGGTGGCACATAGCCAACGGTCAAAAACTGCTGAGCGAGAAACTGAAAAAACGAGTCCTGGTCAGAACTTCCGCCGGTTCACCGGAACTTCCGGTGGGAGCGAAACTTCCGGTGGAAGTTCCGACAGAAGTTCCGCCAAATAGACAAAACCAACACATAAGGTTACTGAATTGTGAGCGGAACAAGAGCTAGAAATTCAGCCGGAACTTTCGGCGGCAACTAGGCCAGAGCGTAACTTCCGGTCCCTGGCCGAAACTTCCGGTGGGAGCGGAACTTCTGGTGGAAATTCCGACTGAAGTTCCGTCAAATAGCACATCCAAAACAGAAGGTTACTGAACGTGAGCGGAAGAAGACCCGGAACTTCCACCGGAACTTTCGGCGGCAAAGATGCCTTAGCGGAACTTCCGGTGGGAAGCCGGAACTTCCGGTCAGGGAAATTCCAGAAACCAGAAAACCAGAAACGCAATAATTTTTGCATCCAAACTCCAAACGGGATGAAACCAATTTTGTTGGAAAGATAACGACAAATAGAATCCAATAAACTATATGTGAAGTATTGGGTATCACCTTGGGAGAAAATACCATGAACATATATGTGAAGTATCCCCCAAGGTGTGGAGCCGGAAAACTCGCAAGATCAAAAACCGCAATAAGGTATGCAAGTGAAATCCTTAGATTATGAACTAGAGCTTGTTAAGATGATGACCACAAGCTCTAGATCCTCTCATGGACAAGAACCAAATAACAACCAAGAAAGATGATGCTATGAATGCAAATGTTTGAGCTTTCTCCGAACGATGCAAACGAGACACCCGCTTGAGAGCCCCTCTTGATAGTACGGCTATCTACCCTAAACCCGGTCTCCCAACTAACAACACGAGTTCGGCAAAAGAGAAGCCCAATCAAGAACATACCTTTGCCTTGAGCATCCCACTTGAACTTGATGTAGACCGTCTTGTTCTTCTATAGTGGGAACACCTTTCTTGTTTGCTCTTGCTTGATAAAGATGAAGACTTGCAAATTGCTCCCCCATACTCCATGGGGAAACCTCTTCTTTGAACTTGTCTTCATCACTCCATGATCATGAGGATGGAAAGCTTCAAGCATGAGATCTTCTAGAGATGGCGCATCTTGAGCTTGCCCTTCTTCATCCCTCCTTGAGGTTGATCCATCTTGATGCAACTCTTTGCACATGTCTTGATCAACCTTCAAGCCCCTTCTTTCTTCATGATTCCAATGGGCACAAAGCCCTTGGACATTTCTTCATCTTCCAACCTTGACACCAACACATGGCCCAAGCGATTCCAATGGACAAACCTACAAGTGAAACTCAATTTACACATTAGTCCATAGAGATTGTCATTAATTACCAAAACCACACATGGGGGCATACATGCCCTTTCAATGAGGATGGACCACAGGAAGGTTATAACAACTAGGATCATCTCCCATCATCAGCATTGCCTGTGACCATGAAGATGGAGTCTCGCCCACGCTACTGTTATTATATTATTCCGCTGCGTTGATTGTATAAAGACTGGATCCTGAGATCCTTTATTTGTAAGACCTTTATTATGGTTTATAATGGATGATGAACTATGGTACCAAACTGTTATGTCTTGCAAAAATGGCAATCCTGGGATTGCGATGTATGGCATGACAGACATCTGGGATTAAAAATCCGGGTGTTGACCCCCCCCCCCCCCCATTGTTGTGAAGTCCATATCCATCGCTTTGTGTAAGCGATTTTGCCATCTTTGATGAGATTGTTCTATTCCCTGGCTAATGGTTCAAAATTTCATTGTTGTCATTCAAGACAATGAAATTTTGATGTATGAGAGCATCATTTCTACCTAGAGAAGAATGTGGTGTACCCTACACCTGACCCATGGTTTTTCACTCCTTGTTTGGGGGTTTCAACATAAAATATAGTGCCCCGTGTACTGATATTGTTATTGCCACTTGAAGGGCTTACTTAAGAGCCCATACATCACCTTGGTCATTTTTTGGGGGTGCCTCTTGAGCTTTTCACCCTCTATACATGCTGTTTCTAATTTGCGTTCGTAATGTGCAACAATCACTTACACAAGTGATGTTGAAGCTATAGATGATTTTTCAGGTTACGGTAAATGTGTGATTCTTTTCCAACCAGTACCACAATTATGATAGATTTATTGGGCATTCTCTCATAAGATTGCCGATTAGCTATTTTTTAGAAAATAAAATACTTTGTATTAAAATAAAATACTCTGTAAACATCATAGATCAGCTTGTTTAACCAGCACTCTGTATTGACAAGTAATACTACTACAAGGACATAATAATACTTCAAGCGCTACAAGACAACACGTAGAGTAGAGTAGAGGCGCCGTTGCACACTACTAAAATCACTTTGCATTTTGGAACATTGATCAAATTTCCCTGAATATTTAGGTGGTCTCTATCCGTGCTCCAAAAATCTATCCAAAGTTGTGCCTTGTTTTTCGACGATTTCTTCCATAACAGTTAGTTCACTGGTAGAGTAACGGCACCGTTATGCCTTGAGTAAAATCACTTATTTTGGATCGATGATAAAATTCGCTCTGAATTTTCAGGTCTCCGTCTTTGTCCAGGCTTGAAAATCTACCAAAACACGTTTAATTTCTGACGCTCTCTTCGGCGACGCCTAGTAGCTTACTCAATCAAATGGCGCGCCAAGAACGAAATCAAACGGCGCCAACTCCAGGCACACGTTTAATTTCTACACAAATTACTAGATCAAATTTACTCTGAATATTTAGGTCTATGTATAGGCTCCAAAAATCTACACAAGATTAACACAAGTTTAATTTCTAACACTTCCAGGACGCCTAGTACAAGCTACGAGTATCTTACTCAATAAAATGGCGCGAGAAAAAAAGAAAAGAAAATCAAACCAGTTCATCTTACTCAATAAAATGACATTTGAAAATTAAATCCAATTTATATGGTAAGATCATCATTTCTCAAAACCCAACCAAGCCAGTTCACCTTGACAAATCCAATCAACCAGATACTATCTAGTATGTGACCATTACATCCACCAAGTTTCAACCAAAAAATCAAATATGAAATTCTTTCGGCCATTTCATCAAACACATGGAAACAGAAAATTAAATTGGCCAAACTTCACTGTTTTGAGCAGTAATCTTTGCAAATATTGTTCACCATTGGTCACCCTGTCTCCCCAAGTGCCAACAAATGCATTGAACCAACCTAGCCCCTACCCAATGCGCCATGCCATGCCTGCCCGAGAGCACCCTTGCCAGCCGACCATGGCTAGCTAGCAGGAGCAAGCGCCGCGCCTAGCCACCGTGTCTAGGAAGCACGCCACCGTCCACCGCCACCCCCTGTCCAGCCATCGACCCTTGCCAGGCACTGGACCATCGAGGACGCACGCGCCCATTTCTCTGCGACCATGTCCAGAGCGCGCCAGAGCGTCGCGCTCGACACGCTCGCACAGACCGCAACCCGCCTTCGTTGTCCGTCTACGTGATCACCATCGTCCCAGGAACCTCCCAGACATCCCCGTTCGCCGCCGCGTGACCCGTAGCCACTATGCGTTATCAAAACAGCCGTCGGTGCCGCTCAGAGCACCCGCGCGTTCCGACCGAACCTCACCGCCCCTTGCCGCGCCATTACTTCCTTGAGCACCGCCAGGGAACCACGCACCGTCCCCTACCATCATCCATGCCCGTAGCTCGCTGTAACACCGACCCCGACGAGCTCTGCCCGCACCCTTCGTTTCCCTCGTCGCAGTATAAATAGAGGTCTTCCCTGTTTGTTTTCTTCACACCATCACACTCCCCAGCCTTCACTGATCCTTCCCACTTCTTCCCGGAGCAAGGCGAGCGCAGCATCGCCGGAGCCTGCCGTTGCTGGAGGAGAAGGGCGCCGTCGATTGGAGCCACCCCAGGAGGAGCCGCTAGTACTAGGAGAACCGCCATCGTCGACTTCGTCGTTCGCCCCCATCGCCGACCATCGCCTGAGCCCCGGTGAGCCACCACAGACCCCCACTGGTCGCGCTAGGGTTCGAGCCCGTCACGTTCTATTTAGACGAGGACGATGGCCGTGAGCCGTTGATCCTTGATCTAATCCAACGGTCGTAGTTAACCCGTACCCCTTCGCACCCTCCTGTCGCACTGACTTGTAGGGACAATCACTTAACCAGTCCGCGCGCTGTGCGCAGTGGGCCTACCCAGTTATATTTCCTGCATGACCCAGTTAGTTTGAATTCAGATTTATCTATTTAGTTTCAAATCTAGTTCAAAATTCAAATCAGAGAGATTCAGCGAACCAAATTGCATGAAACTAATTAAAGGTATATAAATTCTTAATCCAAGCCCGTTGGATTCAAACCAAATTATAGATCACCTATAGTAAAAATAATAAGGCAGAGACTTCTCTACATTCAAACATTTTTCAAAATTCAACAATAAATGTTTTTTAGTTGATTCCAACTCTCAAAAATCACATTTGATAAGAACTTTCTGAATATATAAAAATATCTAGGTTTACTTGTAGTAATAATGGACAGGTAATAAAAGAATGCCCCATAGGCATTTCTAGTCACTTAATTAATTAAAATAAAAAGGTTAAACCTTATTAAATTGTGACACCACTTTAAATCACATTCCCAAGTATTAAAATATGTGGTGATGACATGTGTCAACATGATCCCATGTTTTAATTGGAGAATATTAAATCTTAAGTAGTTTTTCAATGAGTAGAAATTACTTTTCTAAAATAAAATAAATAGGACTATTGCCTTAAACCTTGTGATGATTGTGATGATGCTAGATCATCTAGTGTAAACCCTTATGTGCTAAATAGAAGTAGTTAAGTATCGTTTGGTGATTGTGTACTTCGTTTTTATTTATAGACGCTAGTACCGACCAAGGATACGAAGAGGAAGGAGACTACTACGAGGAAGAAGCCGAGAAGAACTTCAACCACTGCATTGCACAAGCAAGCTAACACTTGCAACTGTGAAATCTAGATAACCTATGCAATGCATTAGGCATGCTTTAATTAGACCATCTTGAGTATCCTAAATCCAAATTTTACTTGCAAGCTTTACTCTTTTATTTCTTTATCAAAGCTTTCTATTTGTGTTTACTTAGTGACTTGTAGTTTTGGAAAGATATTAAAGGTAGCATAAAGAGCATAAAACTTGCCCTAAGTTAGGTAGAACTTGATGTCATCCTGAGACATGAAATTATACTTAGATAAGTCACACTTGTTTATCACACCTCATTAGTGTTTACCCCCAACTTCAGTGGCTAGTGCTAAGCTTAAAACTTGATCACTTTAGATGGGAATACTTGGTAAAAAGGATTATAAAAACCTTAGAATGATGAGTCATTCTAATGAGATGTTTTGACATGTGCTATGAGCACCAGATGATTTTGATGATGAAAATGTTAAGGCATGAGCCTTAGCCCTTTTATAAAACTGATGGTTGTGTCTGGATGCGATACCATTCTAATTTTACCGTACAACCACAATACCCGAATTTGGGTAATGGCTTGACTGGAAGTTTATATATCTTAGTATGGGTTTCTTTGCAGCCAAGGTTTGAGCTGAGGTTACCTCGTGATGATTGTCCACCTGTGCAGTTCCCAAGATGACAGATGTTCATGGTTGGGAGGCGAAACTCATAGGAGAGGTGCCTATACTAGGGTGTGTAATTGAAAGGTTAGGATTGATTATCCGCATACTGAGTATGGTGAATTCAGGATTGTTCTTGACGGATGTATCGAATATTATGGTGAAAGTGTACCACCTCTACAGAGTGTCAAACTATTCGAATAGCCGCGTCCGCGGTTATGGACAGTTGGAGTGGCCATACTGTTCCGTCGTCTGATGTTTTCAAAATGACTTGTGAAATGAATCATGACTTTGACTTGACCACAACAGTGTTGTGAACATAAAAACTAAGTTCCCACTTAGGTGTTATAAAATATTAAACTACTTTTCTTTGCTTCTGAACTCAGTTAAGGTAAACCTGACTTTTTGCAAAACAACCTAGAGCTTAGGATTCCTACTTGAAACCAATTTACCTGTTAGTGATAGTTTGCGAGTACTTAAAGAGTACTCATGGCTTTGTCCCTGGCTATTCCCGTGGCCAGATTATGAAGAGGACTATCAGGAGGATGGACCGCAGGAAGGTTACAACAACTAGGATCATGTCCCATCGTCAGCATTGTCTGTGACCATGAAGATGAAGTCTCGCCCACGCTACCGTTATTATATTATTCCGCTGCGTTGATTGTACTAAGACTGGATCCTGAGATCCTTTATTTGTAAGACCTTTATTATTGTTTGCAATGGATGATGAACTATGGTACCAATCTGTTATGTATCACAAAAATGGTAATCCTGGGATTGCGATGTATGGCATGACAGACATCTGGGATTAAAAATCTGGGTGTTGACCCCCCCATGGTTGTGAAGTCCATATCCATCGCTTTGTGTATTCCATGCAGCGATTTTACCATCTTTGATGAGATTGTTCTATTCCATGGTTAATGGTTCAAAATTTCATTGTTGTCATTCAAGACAATGAAATTTTGATGTATGAGAGCATCATTTCTACCTAGAGAAGAATGTGGTGTACCCTACACCTGACCCATGGTTTTTCACTCCTTGTTTGGGGGTTTCAACATAAAATATAGTGTCCCGTGTACTGATATTGTTACTGCCACTTGAAGGGCTTACTTAAGAGCCCATACATCACCTTGGTCATTTTTTGGGGGTGCCTCTTGAGCTTTTCACCCTCTATACATGTTGTTTCTAATTTGCGTTCGTAGTGTGCAACAATCACTTACACAAGTGATGTTGAAGCTATAGATGATTTTTTCAGGTTACGGTAAATGTGTGATTCTTTTCCAACCAGTACCACAATTATGATAGATTTATTGGGCATTCTCTCATAAGATTCCCACGTGTCACTTTCCACCCTCCCAACCCCCCACACGCTCTCTCTCTCTCTGGTCGTCTACCTATACATACCTGGACCAAGCCAGCAGCTCAGCTCACACTCTGCTCCCCGTACATTTCCTAGAGCTCGGCAGCTCCCGACTCCTGCAGCCAATGGCAGACCGCGTCCACCCTGCGCCTCTGCTTCCACTCTCGACACCGCCTGCCCCTCTACCCGACAACAGCACCGACGCGTCCGCGGAGACCGCGCCGCTGCGGCGCCCGACGACGACATCGACACCGCCGCCGCCGGGCGCGTCGTACATCGTGCACGTGCCCAAGGACCAGGTGCTCCGGGTCCCGCCCCCGGACCGCGAGCGCAGGTACCGCAAGCTCGCAGCGCGTCCGGCGCGGCGCCGCCTCCTCCGCCGCGCGTGCTGCGGCGCGTGCTGCGCGTTCCTCCTCCTGCTCGTCCTCGCCGCGGCGTTCGTCGGCGGGGTCTACCTCGTCTTCCGCCCCAGGGCGCCCTCCTTCTCAGTCGCCTCCCTCTCCATCGACGCCCGCGGCCTCCTCCTCGGCGACGCCACTCTGCCCGTGCGGATCGACGCCGACGTGCGCGCGGACAACGGCGCCAACCGCAAGGTCGGCGTCGACTACCGCGGCGGCGGGCAGGTCAGCGTCTCGTACTCCGGCGTCCAGCTCGCCACGGGCCGGTGCCCGGCCTTCTACCAGGCGCCTCGGAACGTGACGGTGGTGTCTATGCCGCTGACTGGCCAGGAGAACGGCGGCGTGGCGATGCTCACGGAGGAGCAGAGGGGCAGTCTGGCGGCGGAGGCCGCGGAGGGCGCCGTGCCGCTGACGGTGGAGGCGCGGGTGCCGGTGCGGGTGAGGCTCGGCAAGGTGCTGCGGACGTGGACGGTAGACGTGTGGGCACGCTGCGAGGTGACGGTGGACAAGCTGGCCGGCCAGGCGGCGGCGGCCAACAAGGGGTGCACGGTCAAGGTCAAGCCGCTCTGGTGGTGGTGGTGGTGATATATACTGGCTCCATGGCTGGCGACCGATCGATTAATCGCCGACACGGCATCGCTTGTCCTGCCGGGTAAGATGCGTGTAAATATAATTGGAATTGTTCAGAAGACAATTAGCTATCCCAGCAGAGTATTCTGATCAGTTGTAGATGTATGTGACCTGTGAAATTTTGCATTGCAGACTTGCAGAGTACGTCTCTGCTCTGCATAAAACATTATACTCCCTCCGTTCAAGAATAGATGTCTTAGTTTTTCAAATTTTGGATGAATCTATATACTAAATAGCGTCTAGATTCATCCAAATTTTGAAATTTGAGACATCTATTTGTTAGATCGGCCTTAGGATCATCTAGGGTACATCGATTCGGTACTATACTGTCTATGCCTTTAATTCGTGTTGGTGCTGACTATTGATTGAGAGATAGAGAGGGATCATAGAGATGGAGCATACCTTCTCCTTGGCTAGAGGAGGGGGTCGATGTGGCCATGGTGTTCGACGACGACAGCTAGCTGGGGCTGGGCTAGGCGGCGGCGGTGGGGGGCTTCCCGTGGCTAAGCGCAAAACCCTAGATCGGAAGGGGTTGTGGTGGGGAGAGCGGCGGCGCGACGAACCTCGTAGTCAGTGCCCTGGTCCCCACCTCTCTTTATATTGCGCTGCCACAGGGGCCCACCAACCTTGACTTGGTTGGGCGCCCCCGATCAGGGCGCGAATCGAGGGTCCGTCGAACCGTTGGGTTCATACGTGGAGAGGTCAACCTAACATTCTCCCCCTTGATCTCGAATTTACTTTTCACTTTATACTTTACTTATTTCATCACAGATCGATACATAGAGCATGTTTTATCGTCTCGGCTCAATTGCCGATAGAATCAGACAGCCACCATATACCTTCATGTTTTGAAACAAATCCTGTTACTTTTGGGCCTCTGTAGTCCAGGAATCATAGGCTTCCTGTTAAACCCATGCCGGCTATGTGTTCTTTGAACACATTGGATGGTAAGCCTTTCGTTAGCGGATCCGCAAGCATATCCTTTGTCCTTATATGCTCGAGTCTTATAGTTTGATCCTGGACTTTGTCCGTCACAACATAATACTTTATATCTATAGACTTTGTAGCATTACTCGACTTGTTGTTATGAGCATAGAATACTGCGGGCTCGTTGTCACAGTACATCTTTAGTGGCCTGCTGATGCAGTCAACCACTTTCAAGTCGGGCAAAAATTTCTTTAACCATAACACCTGTCCCATGGCCTTATAACATGCTATAAATTCTGCATACATCGTAGATGATGCAACTATCGACTGTTTGGCGCTTCTCCACGAAATAGCACCTCCTGCGAGAGTAAAGACATACCCTGTCATGGACTTTCGGTCGTCTTTATCTACCGCAAAATCCGCATCTAAATACCCTTTTATCTCTAGGGAATCAGATCTTCTATATGTTAGCATGAGGCCTTTTGTGCCTTGCACATAACGCAAAGCTTTCTTTACCATCTTCCAGTGCTCTATGCCTGGATTCTCTTGATATCTACCGAGTACCCCGATGATAAATGCTAAGTCAGGGCGAGTGCACACTTGTGCATACTATAAGCTTCCAACAGCCGAAGCATATGGTACTGACTTCATTTGATCGATCTCATATTGATTCTTTGGACATTGGGATTTCCCAAAACTGTCGCCCTTGACTATGGGAGCAGGTGTTGCATTACTCGCATGCATATTGTACTTCTTTAAAATCTTTTCACAATACGCTTTCTGCGACAGTCCTAACACTCCATTCTTTCTGTCTCGGTGAATTTCTATGCCCAAAACATAAGAAGCTTCACCAAGGTCTTTCATGTCAAAATTTGATGACAAGAACTTCTTTGTCTCTAGTAGTAGACTAACATCACTGCTGGCTAGCAGAATGTCATCCACATACAGAATTAGGAAAATATATTTCCTGCTTTTGAACTTTGCATAAATTGAGTTGTCCTCAACATTTTCCTTGAAACCAAATCTCTTAATTGTATCATTGAACTTTAAATACCACTGCCTAGAGGCTTGCTTTAACCCATAAATGGATTTCTTTAGGCGGCATCCCATATGTTCCTTCCCCTCCATGAAAAAACCCTTGGGCTGTTTCATGTAAACATTTTCTTCTAAATCTCCATTGAGAAATGTCGTCTTAACATCCATTTGATGCAACTCTAAATCAAAATGTGCAACTAGTGCCATGATGATTCTGAAGGAGTCCTTACATGAGACCGGAGAAAAAGTCTCATTGTAATCTACGCCTTCTCTTTGCGTAAAGCCTTTTGCCACAAGTCTAGCTTTGTACTTTTGTACATTCCCATTGGAGTCATATTTTGTTTTGTAGACCCATTTGCATCCTACTGTTTTGGCTCCTTTAGGAATTTTCTCTAAGTCCCAAACATTGTTGGAACTCATTGATTCCATTTCATCTTCCATTGCCTCCACCCACTTGGCTGAGTGAGGGCTACTCATGGCTTCTTCATATGAGGTAGGATCGCCCTCCATATGAACTATATTGTAGACTTTGTAAATTTCTTTGAAAATGGCTGGTCTTCGTTCTCTTTTAGACCTTCTGAGTTCATCAGACTCTTGCTCATTTCTTGCATCGGGTTCAGGCACATTTACAGTAGGTGGCTGTTCTGGCTCCCTTTCGTGCTAAACAGTGGGTTCAGATGGCTCCTGATGGACAGGTTCCGAACTTTCGCCCATTGTTGTCACGTGTGGAGTCACAACAGGTGTCGGCACCACAACCTCAGGGGTTGTAGATGGTGGCACAACATGTAGCGAGAAAAATGGCTCCTGAGTCATCGGATTAGGTGCATACACCCTCTTCTCCTCAAGATCAATTTTCCGAGCTACCGTGCCCCCCTCATCAATTCATCCTCCAAGAAGACTGCATGTCTCGTTTCTACAAACTTTGTGTATCTGTCAGGACAGTAGAAACGATAGCCTTTTGACTTATCTGGATAGCCAATGAAGTGGCAAGATACTGTTTTGGGGTCTAACTTTGCAATGTTTGGATTGAAAACTTTTGCCTCAGCTAGGCTCCCCCAGACCCTCAAGTGGTGTAGAGAGGGGACTCTGCCTGTCCACAATTCATACGGTGTTTTGGGCACCTACTTACTTGGTACTCTGTTGAGAATGTGAATGGCGGTTTTAAGTGCCTCCATCCACAATCCCAATGGGAGGATAGAATAGCTCATCATGCTGTGCACCATATCCATAAGGGTACGGTTACGCCTTTCAGCTACCCCGTTTTGCTGAGTTTCGCCCGACATAGAATACTGGGCGACTATTCCATTTTCTTGCAGGAACCTTGCAAAGGGTCCTAGTACTTGACCATATGGAGTATGCCGACCGTAGTACTCCCCCCACGATCGGACCGAACTATCTTAATTCTTTTATCATGCTGATTTTCTACTTCAGCTTTGAAAATTTTAAATTTATCCAATGCTTCAGATCTTTTTTTAATTGGATAAATATAACCATACCGGGAGTGATCATCCGTGAATGTTATGAATGAATCATAGCCATCCACACTTTTCACCGGAAACGGTCCACAAATATCCGTGTGGATTATTTCGAGTGTAGCTATGCTTCGGTTTGCACCCTTTTTAATTTGTTTTATATACTTTCCTTTAATGCAGTCTATGCATTGTTCTATGTTGGAGAACTCTAACGGAGGAAGAATGTCATTTTTAACGAGGCTTTCTATTCTTCCCCTCGAAATATGGCCTAATCTGCAGTGTCATAACTTCGATGAGTCAAGATTTCGCTTTCTTTTCTTTTGTTCTTTGTTCGACAAGGGAACTTTTTCATTCACATCACACACAGAAAATACTTTCTCATGCAAAGATAATAAATATAGCTTGTCATGTAGGGTAGAAACACCCACACAAATATCTTTTAAACCATATGGCATACTTGCCACATCACACTCATAGTTATCTTTGTCCACATGGGATACACATATCAAATTTCTGTGTAATGAAGGCTTTTAGTCTTTTCTATGTCCCAATTTTATGGGGACATGTTATAATTGACAACAAAAGTATCAAACTGTTGAGGCAGTGAAGCTATCACCAAGTGAACAAGGAGTGCAACCTTTAGCTCCAAATCAACATCCATGGGCTTAAGCTTAACTGCCATGTTGCTCATCCGGGGTCTCTTATGCCATGTGCACCTCCATTGTACCTTTCTGTCACCAGCTGTTTTAGCAGATGGGGCATATGCCTTTTGAAGAACCAGTGAACTGGCTCTTTATCTTTTCTATAAACTCCCATGCGGAAGCACACTTTGCAATTGAGCCTGCATTAGTGTTCTCAATTGTGTTCTTTAATAAAAAATGCAAGTTTTGTTGGTATTAAACGTCTTTTGGTTCTCTAATGTATATGCCATCTCCAATAGTGCATGGACTCTTTTTTTTCCTACCATGCAACATCATCATCTTTTCTTCTTTAAAACACAATGATGTGTAACCATAACAACAATTGCATGCATTAATCCAACGTTGGTATAAATTAAAATATACAACTGTTTATGCAATTAAATCTATATCATCGTTGGGCAGATAATAGAGATAAATGCATATATTATTGCAAGAAAACATGATCATGTTATTAATAACGTTGGTCATATAATAACAGAACCATAATTGTTTCAATAATCACTTTAACATGAAATAACAAATCATGATCATGCTATTAATAACGTTGGTTATATAATAACACAATCATAATCACATTTTAATATCACTTTACCACATCTTTTGAAAATTTAATTATCACTTTATTGCATTTAAGCAATTGCCTTTAACTATTTGCAGCGGAATAGGAATACAAAATTTATGATCTTTTATACTTTACAGAAAAATTTCTGTCACTTTTCATATTTTCTAAACAAATTTTCGTTGGAATAATTTGAATAGAGAAAAACTGAGTGAATTTGCCAAAAAAATTGAACAAGAATCACTAAAACTGTGTTCTGCCACGGCCTAGCGGCCTGCCTTGCTATTTGTCGCGCAGCGCGGCGCTGTGCAGCCTTTCGGCCTGGCCTAACTCGCTGGTTTACGCGCCGCTCGGCGCGTTCCTTTGCGGCCTGGCGCTCGCCCGCGACCGTGCGGCCCAGCTCGGCGAGCCCGGCGGTCCACAGCCCACCAGCTCCAGTCGTCGCTTGCTCCTGGCCGCACGATGAAGATCTGACGGCCGTGCGCCGTTTTCACGAGATCAAAACCGACCGCGACCAGACTTCCTTCGAAACCCTAGCCTCACTTGCTCCCACCCGCGCGCCTCTCCCCTCTGTTCCGCTCGTGGCGGCGGCTGGAGCCACCGAGTACCCGCGCCCGGCGCCCCGCCGGCGATGGCACGGAGGCGGCTGGCGTAGCTTTCCCCACCTCCCCTCTCTGTTTCTTTACTCTCTTTTCCACCCGAAGAAGCCCGCAAGCGAGAGCGAGAGAGAGAGAGAGGCGCGGCGGCGCCCCTCCCTCCACTGTCCCTGGCGTGCGACGGTGGCGCCCCCCCTCCACTATCCCTGGCGTGCGACGGCGGCATCCCCCTCCACTGTCCCTGTGGGTGGAGGTTCAGGGTGGTGTATGACGGCGGCTGGGTGGCTCGCCCTTTGCCCCCGAAGGGGATCTTTCCTTCGGCAGTGGCGGAGGCGCGGCCCCCTCCTCTGCCCGTGTTCTTCCTCCGACGGCTCGGCTTGCCGATGCCCGTCGGTTGGAGAGGAACGGCGCGGCCGGGATGGCGGCGCACTTTGCCGTCGAGCCCGAGGCTGCTAGGTAAGTCTTTGCCCTTTTCCCCTTCTCTCTGTTAGGGTTAGGGTTCCAAATTTTGGGGATTTTCTTTTGGGATTCCAATTTCTCTCTGGGAGCCTTTTGGGGATTTTTATTTTTCGATTTTCTTTTTGGGGTTTGCAGGGGATGAACTAGGGTTTCTTTTTGATTCTTTTCTACCGGAATGATCTAGAACTAGCAGGCTCTGATACAAATGTTAGATCGGCCTTAGGATCATCTAGGGTAGATCGATTCGGTACTATACTGTCTATGCCTTTAATTCGTGTTGGTGCTGACTATTGATTGAGAGATAGAGAGGGATCAGAGAGATGGAGCATACCTTCTCCTTGGCTAGAGGAGGGGGTCGATGTGGCCATGGTGTTCGACGACGACAGCTAGCTGGGGCTGGGCTAGGCGGCGACGGTGGGGGGCTTCCCGTGGCTAAGCGCAAAACCCTAGATCGGAAGGGGTTGTGGTGGGGAGAGCGACGGTGCGACGAACCTCGTAGTCAGTGTCCCGGTCTCCATCTCTCTTTATATTACGCTGCCACAGGGGCCCACCAACCTTGACTTGGTTGGGCGGCCCCGATCAGGGTGCAAATCGAGGGTCCGTCGAACCGTTGGGTTCATACGTGAAGAGGTCAACCTAACACTATTTTGAGACTGAGGAAGTCTAAAATAAAACCTGATCGTATGTTGCTGTGTAAAGAACCCAGGGCTTCTTGTAATTGGGGTAGCTGAAACTTCTATAAATACTTTAGTAGTGCATGACAAAACCTCACCCACGACACGGAAAACTGATTATATATTGTCGCGTTGATGGAAAATAGTAGTGAAGCCCGGCCAAGTTTGATGATATGCAAAAAAAAAAAAAAAAAAAAAAACGTTGCTGTTAACCATGGCCCGCGTATGTATCACTTGACATCACCCATCCACTGGTTTCTCAAGTCTAAATAAACTCAACGCGCGTGAGGTTGCAGCTGTAAACATGCCAATTCAAAATTTGTGGCAAATGAAACAGCCCTTATGTTAATGATAGAAGAAAAGTACACGTTCGATTGATCTCAATATAAAACGATAAGCTTATACTCCCTCTGTTCCAAAATATAAGATGTTCCAAAATATAAGATGTTTTAGGTTTGTGAACAAAATCAATTTAGACTTCTTTTAGTGTGTAGATTCGTCTTAAAGTTGAGTGAACCTACATACTAAAACAAGTCTAACTTTATTTTTTTCACAAATCTAAAACATCTTATATTTTAAAACGGAGGGAGTACTAGTCAATAATAACCAAACTTTAGACTTTAAATTTTGCGTCAGGCACGAGCACGCATCACATTGATAAGTTGAGCGCTGTCACCTTCGTTTACAACACAGATTAAATATTTATCACATTGGTAAGTCCTTAGTCTTTTGACACATTGGAGTATTTACTTACCAACTTAACCAATTTTATCGGGGTCAGCTCGGCCCAATATCAAATTGTCAAATGCTGCCTCTGTCCCTCGTCGTCGAGCAGGTAGATGCTAACGACATGAGGCTCCTGTTGGTGTTCCTAGTTGAGAGAGAAAACTAGAGGTTGAGATTTTTTTTAGACCATAAGGAGACCCAAATTTTCTTTTAGAACCAAAGTGTAGATTCGTAGATCGGCCAAAGTTAGACTCGCCCTGAGGAGCAAAAAAAAGGGTTGATTGGATTCCTAGGTGATGCTAGACGTGCGCCTCAAAACAATACAATGTCAAGCCCACTGAAACTATCGATTCGGTCGTTTTCAGCGAGACACTCTCGCCGTGTCTAAACCGAGAACACCGCTTACTTGTTGATGCAATTGAGGGATACGGCGTGAGCTCGCGCTCTCGGGTGAAATTGCAGCGGGAGGATTTTTGTCTGATCGCTGCGGCCCTCCATCAGACGAAGGGACCTACATTTCCGGATCTGAAAGATGTGGCAGCAGCGATCCAATCCGCAGGCGCTACCAATGCGCACATGGTTATATATGGTGAATCGGAAGTGCCACCAGGTTCGAGCACACCCAACCCACCACCAAATCCACCGCCCAACCCGCAGGCTAGAAACGGAGGAAACCCTAACCTCCAACCCAACGAAGGCGACGCTGCCGCCTACCAGAGGATCAACCTCAACAAGGACGGATGGCGCCAGGCACGCGAAGCCGTGACGGGCAACAAGATCCTACCTATGAATGCTTCACAGGATCTGCTGATGGCATACCACCTGCTCCTCATCGGCGAGCATAACCGGCAGGTGAAGATGCAGGAGGAACTCGACAAACACAAGCAGGCAGCTTCGGAGTCTAGCGCGCGGCGAGCTGCGCTCTCCGCCGCTGGTGGCTCCAGCTCGCACGGCAATCACGCCAACAAGCATCGCTCTCGCACAGACAACATGGACCCCGCCGCGCGACGTGAGGTCACCAAAACCCTCAACACGTCCTTCATGGAGATGGACTTCAACGGCAACGTCATACCGAAGATGCCGCAGGCTGCGATCATGGCAGCCACCACGTACCTCGCGTCCCATCCACCTCCGGTGGGGGACCCGAAGAGTGCCATGCACAAGTCCGCACTAGTCGGACTCGGACTCGTCGGAGCTGCGCTCCACGAGGAAGCACCCGCGGAGCCGAAGAAAAAGGCTACGGTCAGATTCAATCGCAGCCCCACACCCTCATCCGACGAGGACGAGCACGATCTACCTCGACGTCGCAAGAGCCCAAGAAGTCGCAGCCGCGACTATGACGCTCGAAACAACCTCGCTCAGCGCAAGGTCGACAAGGCACGCGCCAAACGTGTGTGTTCAACCAAATCCAGAGAGGATGACGACAGAGAACTGTGCGGAGCTTGATGCTTCAGCAGATCTGTTCGGCGCACACGGATGCCAAAAAATTTCAAGCTTCCTTCGGACACCCCGAAGTTCGACGGCACATAGGACCCGAAGGCCTGGCTTAGCGATCACCTCTCGTCCGTCAAGCTATACGGAGGTAACAGGAACATCGCCCTGCAATGCTTTCAACTGCAGCTGACAGGTGCAGCTCGGATATGGCTCAGCAGCCTGTCCTCTGGCTCCATCCGAAGCTGGGAGGAGTTGGCGTACAGTTTCATCCGAAACTTCAAGGGCACCAGCAAGAGTCCAGCCTCGATCGAGGAACTGCGGGTCTGCACTCAATGTACGGGCGAATCCATTCGCTCGTACATCTTGCGCTGGTCCAACATCAAGAACTCCGTGGCACACATCTCCGAGGACGGTGTCAAATGCCCGGACTTCAAAGAAAAAGTTGGGTGCGTCAAGCCCAAAGCACTCGACCACCTAATGGACATCGCCAACAGGTGGGCAGATGGCGAGGATTCCCTCCACCGAGCACATTCGGATGACGAGGATGACTACGGCCGTAGGCGCGAACGCTGTAGCAAACGAAGATCGCGTGTTTACGACGATCGCGACGGACCCGACATGGTTGCGGCTAGCTACGCTAACCACCGCAACGACAACAACCGCAGCAACGGAGGATACCGCGGAGGCAACTTCCGCGACAGAGGACGCCCCATACAAACATGGCAGCATCGCGACCGTGATGGCGAACCCTCGACATACGACAAGTTGTCGGGTCCATGCACCATCCACTTCTACATCGACAAGCAGGATGGCAAAAAGAAGGTCAGCCACATGCTCAAGGACTGTCGCGAGTTCCAGAAACTCAGCGAGGGTCTCACCCAAATGCGATGCCAGATCGTGAACCTTGGGTTCGGACCCGCACCTGCACCAGGTGACATCGCCCACGGAGCTCCTCCACCACCCGTGGGACCGTCGAATCCAGCAATCGCACCTCCCCAAACAACGGCACATGCGGATACCTGCCGCCAAAAGGGTCCCTGATGATCCAGAAGGGACGCCCTACCAATAGGGTGCAAAAGAAGATCACTCGACAGGTCAGCCTCGCTGTAACCGCTCCGCCTTCCATCCCTGAGTACCTCAGTGGCTCGGAGTCCTGCATCACGTTCGATCCTTCGGATCACCCCCGCCAGATCCCTCGCCCAGGTCATGCTGCACTGGTGCTCGAGGCGCAGATCAGAGGATTCGAGATGAGCCACGTCTTCATGGATGGCGGCAGCGACATCAACCTGATGCTCGCCAGCACCCTCGCAGCGATGTGGATCCCGCTGTGCAGCTTGGAACAATCCGATACAACGTTCCACGGCATAGTCCCAGGGAAGGGCATATACCCCCTGGGAAAGATATGGCTCGACGTCATCTTTGGCAAGCCCGAAAATTTTCGATGCGAGCGGCTCGAGTTTGAAGTGGTGGATTGGCCATCACAGTACCACGCCATCCTCGGGCGCGTAGCATTCGCAAGTTTTCTAGCAGTACCGCACTACACGTACCTGCTGCTCAAGATGCCAGGGTCCAAGGGCGTCATCACAGTCCAGGGGAGCTTCACCCGATCGGACCACTGCGATAGAGATTTCGACAGAATCTCCCAGTTGTTCGGCATGCAAGAGGAGCTCACGAGGCTCCGAGAAGTGACGGACAACGGGACACCCCCAGTCGCTAGGCAAAACTCACCCGACATGTCGTTCGACTCCACAGTCAACATGAAAAGGGTGCAGGTCCACCCAACCGATGCCTTCAAGACGGCGCTGATTGCCAATGACCTCAGCCCCGCATAGGAAAGCGCGCTTGTCGAATTCCTCCGTGATCACTGGGAAATCTTTGTCTGGTATCCTACGTACATGCCAGGAGTTCCCACGGAATTCACCGAGCACGCACTCAATGTGTTCCCCGATGCAAGGCCGGGCAAGCAGTCGATCTGACGACTGTCTGAACCACGAGCAGAAGCAGTTGGAATCGAAGTCAACAGACTCCTCGACGCCAACTTCATCCGAGAAATCAAGGAAAGCGAGTAGCTGGCAAACACTGTGCTGGTCCCCAAAAAAGACACGGACATCCTGCGGATGTGCGTGGACTTCACGTTACTCAACAAGCACTGCCCAAGGACCACTTCCCTCTTCCTCAGATCGATCAGATCATCGATTCGACTGCAGGATGCGAGAAACTCTCCTTCCTCGATGCCTACTCAGGCTACAATCAGATTCGGCTGAAGGTCGAAGATCAAGAGAAAACAACGTTCATCACGCTGTTCAGAGTGTTCTGCTATAACACCATGCCTTTTGGGCTGAAGAACGCAGGCGCCACATACCAGAGGTGCATGCAGGCGTGTCTGAAAAACCAGATTGGTCGCAACATCCAAGTCTATGTCGACGACATAGTCATCAAGACCAGGGAAGCCAAGACACTGATCGACGATCTCCGCGAGACGTTCGATAACCTTGATCACTACAAGATCAAGTTGAATCAAGAAAAGTGCGTCTTCGGCGTCCCATCTGGCCAACTACTCGGCTACTTCATCTCCTAGTGAGGGATTGAGGCGAACCGGAAGAAAATTCGGGCCATACTGACCATGGAGAAGCCGAAGAACCTCAAAGGTGTCCAGCAACTAGCTGGACGCATTGCGGCGCTGAGTAGATTCATCAGCCGCATGGGAGAGAAGGCCCTGCCCTTTTACCAACTGCTACGCAAGACAGACAAGTTCGAGTGGACACCCTAAGCAAACGACGCATTCGAAGCACTCAAGCGGCTGCTCTCCACCTCGCCTGTCCTGGTCACGCCCAAGGAGCAAGAACCTCTACTGCTATACATCGCAACCACGCACCAGGTGGTAAGCATCGTACTCGTGGTCGAACGACCCGAAGATGGCAAGACCCATGGGGTCCAATGCCCAATCTACTACCTCAGCAAGGTATTGACGCCAACAAAGCATAGGTACCCTCACTACCAGAAGCTCGCCTACGGCGTGTTCATGACGGCTCGTCGGCTGAGCCACTACTTCCAGGAGCATCAGATAATGGTCGTCAACGAGGCGCCACTATCCAACATCCTGAACAACCCCGAAGCCACGGGACGCGTAGCCCTGTGGGGCATCGAGCTATCCCTTCTAGACATAGTCTATGAGCGGCACAAGGCCATCAAATCTTAGGTCCTCCCGGACTTCCTCGTCCACTGGATGGAACTCCAGCTGCCAGACACTCCGGACATGACGCAATCATGGACGATGCACTTTAACGGCTCCAAGCGCGAGGCTGGAGGAGGAGCTGGCGTCATACTGACGTCCCTGCAAGGCGATAAGCTGAAATACGTCCTTTGGATGAAATTTCGCGCCTCCAACAACGAGGCCGAATACGAGGCCCTCATCCACGGCATGAGGATGGTAAAGATCTGCGGTGCAACATGCCTAGTCATCTATGGTGAGTCGAACCTCATCGTCCAGCAGACGATGAACTAATGTGACGCCCACGCCGCCAACATGATCGCGTATCGCGCGCTCTACAACTCACTCAAAGGAGACTTTGACGGCTGCGAACTTCGGCACGTTGGAAGGGAAAGCAACGAGGAGGACGATAGACTCGCGAACATCGGCTCCACCTGTGCACGGGTGCCACCAGGTGTGTTCCTCGAACAAATTTGCATACCCTCTATCAAAAGGAAATTCCCCAAGGGATCACCCGAAGAAGCAGAGCACTCGGGGGCTGCGCCACCCGAAGGACACGAAGGGCTCGAAAAGCTCGACACAGAGGCCGAGCTTGTCATCTTGATGAAGGTCATGGCAATCGAGGAGACATGGACGCAGCCGTACCTTCGGTACCTGCTAAACAAGGAACTGCCCGCCGACCCAACAGATGCCCGGCGCATATCTCGCTGGTCCAAAGCATTCACCCTCCACAATGGCAAGCTATACAAGCGCAGCATTTCAGGTGTACTCCAACGGTGCGTCACCATCGGTGATGGCAAAACCATCCTCCAAGGCATCCACGTAGGCATATGCGGTCATCACGCAGGCAGCCACGCCCTCGTCACCAAAGCTTGGCGAGCTGGATTCTACTGGCCAACGGCCATGAACGATGCTAAGGACATCGTCTGAAGATGCAATGGCTACCAAAGGTTCACGGACAAGCCACACGCATCAGGATCAGAGGTTAGTCCCATACCACTGGTCTGGCTCTTCGCCCAATGGGGCCTCGACATGATCGACAAACTGCCCAAATCTTCAAAAGGAGGCCACGTCTACCTCCTGGTCGCAGTCGACAAGTTCACCAAGTGGATTGAGGCCATGCCCGTCACCAACCATAGCGGCAAAACGGCCTTCAAGTTCTTTATGTCCATAGTCTACAGGTTCAGTGTGCCGCACAACACCATCACGGACAACGGCTCGAACTTCATCTCGAAAGAATTCCAGGACTTCTGCGAGGGCCTTGGTATTAATATATCACATGCCTCAGTGGCGCACCCGTAGACCAACGGGAAGGTCGAAAAGGCCAACGGCCTCATAGGCGGCAGCTGACATGGTTATACCCTACGGGTACGTAACTTTAGCATACCTGGTCCAGGCCAAGAAAGGCCCACAGCAGATATACCCTGACCCATGAAGATTTTCGGGTGGCCAAGGCCCATGACGCCTTCGGATCCTTGGAGAGCAAGACTAGCGTAGATAAGAAATTCAAAGGGGTAAAACCCTAGAACTTGTAACTGACTAGGACTATGCCCGGGACCTGCCTAAGTCTATATAAAGGCCAGGGGGGCACGTCCTAGATCTCTCGGCTCATACTTTCGTACACACCTCCACACCAGATCGAATCTGCGCACCCTGTAACCTTCGGTTCCGCCGTAATCAAGAGCAAACAAGCAGGAGTAGGGTTTTCCCTCCGGGGGCCTGAACCTGGGTAAATCTCGTGTCCCCTGGTTGCTTGTCTGTTAACCGTTCCACGATCTCCAGCATCCCCATCTTCTCCAAAACCCAAGTCCATAACAATGGGCATTGACGAGATTAAACCTCGTCAATTGGCGCCGTCTGTGGGAACCTGGGCTGCTGATTGTGCGATCGTGACGGTCCCGACCTGATCGATCTACAACTCCGCGGCGACGGAGAATCACCTCCTCTTCGGCACTTTCGACTTCACCGCCCACTCGCCGGCCACCATGAAGGATTTCGAGCCCGTAGGCGACGGACTCGAAATTTTGTTCGGGAGCTTCTGCTTCCAGGTGGGACAAACTGGCACCCTCCGCCTTCCTAAGCGGGTGCCCGTGCCATCAATCAGGCCCGCCTCGTGGGCTCCACATCCCGTGCTACGCACATCACCATCGGCAGATGAGTTCTACAACAGCAGCAGCTGCAACTCCGATCTGTGCGATCCGCCTTCGGATGAAGGGACCTACGGTTCCGGATCTGAAAGCTGCGGCAGCAGCGAACCGATCTACGAGCGTTACCAATGCGCCGCAGTCATCCAGGAGCAACAAACGCCTAACCCGCCGCCCAACACGAACCCGAACCCGCAGGACAGAAATGGCGGAAACAGAAGAAGCCAGTCCCCCCCCCACCCGAAGGGGAAAACAACGGCCACGTCATCCAACTTAGCAAAGAAGGATGGGTCCAGGCACGTCGTGCCGTCGCAGGCGACATAGTCCTACCTGTGGACTCCCCACGTGACCTACTGATGGCATACCACTACCTCCTCATCGAGGAATACAAGAAGCAAGTCAAGATGCAGGAGACGCTCGACAAACGCAAGCAAGCAGCCTCCGAGTCCAGCGCGCAACGAGCTGCGCTCTCCGCCATGGCACCCGGCTCCAGCATGAACGGAAACCAGGGAAACAAGCACCGCTCGCGGGTGGAGAACATGGATCCCAAGGAACGTCGTGATGTGACCCGAACTCTCCACACATCGTTCATGGATATGGATGCCGATGGCAACATCATCCCGAAGACATCACAAGCTGTGATCATGGCAGCCACTGCGTATCTCGCGGCCCACCAACCTCCGGAAGGGGACCCGGAAAGAGCCATGCATAAGTCCGCACTCACCAGACTCGGACTCGTCGAAGCTGCGCTCCACGAAGACGCTCCTGTGGAGCCGAAGAAGAAAGCTCTGGTCAGGCGCGACCGAAGCCCCACCCCTTCATCCGAAGAGGAGGAGGAGCACGACCTTCCTCGAAGGAAGAAGAGCTCGCATCTCCAAAAACGCGACTACGACGCCAGAGACGCGCTTACACAGCGCAAAATCGACAAAGCACGAGCCAAACACGCATGCTCGTCTGAGTCCGAGATGGATGAAGATGAAGGAGAACTCTGTGGAGCTCGATGCTTCAGCAGATCTGTTCGGCGAACACAGATGCCGCGCAATTTCAAGCTTCCTTCAGATACTCCGAAGTTCAACGGCACGCAAGATCCAAAATCTTGGCTCAACGATCATCTGTCATCCGTCAAGCTGCACGGCGGTAACAAATAAACCGCCATGCAATGCCTCCAGCTGCAGCTGACAGGCGCGGCGCGGGTCTGGCTCAGCAGCCTATCATCAGGATCCATCCGAAGTTGGGAGGAGCTAGCTTACAGCTTCATCCGAAATTTCAAGGGCACCAGCAAGAGGCCCGCCTCAATCAAAGAGTTGCGAGCTTGCACTCAGAGAACGGGAGAATCTATTCGCTCGTACATACTACGCTGGTCTACCACCAAGAACTCCGCAGCACATATCTCCGAGGAGAGGGCCATCGACGCCTTCAGAGATGGCGTCAAACGCCAAGATTTCAAGGAGGAACTTGGGCGCGTCAAGCCCAAGACACTCGACCACCTCATGGAAATTGCCAACAGTTGGGCGGACGACGAAGATTGCATTCAGCGAGCGCAATCAGATGAAGAGGACGACTACGGCCGAAGGCGAGAATGCCGCAGCAAGAGGAGATCGTGTGTCTACGAAGACCGCGATGGACCCGACATGGTCGCGGCTGGCTACGCCGACCGCCGCAAGGACAACAGCCGCAACAGCGGAGGATACCGCGGAGGAAACTTCCGCGACAGCGGATGACTAGCATAGTTGTGGCAATGCTGCGACCGCGACAATGGACCCTCAGCATTCGACAAACTTTCGGGTCCATGCACCATCCACTTCTACATCGACAAACAAGATGGCAAAAAGAAAGCCAGTCACATGATCAAGGACTGCCGCGAGTTCCAAAAACTCAGCACCGCATAGGAAGGCGCGCTCGTCGAATTCCTCCGTGAGCGCTAGGAAATCTTCGCCTGGTGTCCAGCGGACATGCCAGGAGTTCCCAGGGAATTCGCCGAGCATGCACTCAATGTCTTTCCAGACACCAAGCCAGTCAAGCAGTCCATCCGAAGACTGTCGGAGCCACGAGCCGAAGCTATCGGCAAGGAAATCAATAGACTACTCGCTGCAGACTTCATCAAGGAAATCAAAGAAAGCGAGTGGCTTGCAAACACGGTGATGGTCCCAAAGAAGGACACGGACATCCTGCGGATGTGCGTGGACTTCACGTCACTAAACAAGCATTATCCAAAGGACCACTTCCCTCTTCCACGGATCGACCAGATCATCGATTCGACTGCAGGTTGCGAGAAACTCTCCTTCCTCGACGCCTACTCAGGCTATAACCAGATTCGGCTCAAGGTCGAAGATCGGGAGAAAACGGCGTTTATCACACCGTTCGGAGTATTCTGCTGCAACACAATGCCCTTCGGGCTAAAGAACGCAGGTGCCACGTACCAGCGATGCATGTAGGCCTGCCTCAAGGACCAGATCGGTCGCAATGTCCAAGTCTATGTCGACGACATAGTAATAAAAACTAAGAAGGCAAGGACACTTATCGACGATCTCCGTGAGACGTTCGACAACCTTGATCGCTACAGGATCAAGCTCAATCCCGAAAAGTGCGCCTTCGGCGTCCCATCAGGTCAGCTGCTCGGATACTTCATCTCCCAACGAGGGATCGAGGTGAACCCGAAGAAAATCAGAGCCATCATGACGATGGAGAAGCCGAAAAACCTCAAGGGCGTCTAGCAGCTTGCAGGGAGAGTAGCGGCGCTAAGCAGGTTCATCAGCTGCATGGGCGAGAAGGCCCTACCATTCTACCAGCTGTTGCGCAAGGCAGATAAGTTCGAGTGGACACCAGAAGCCAACGACGCATTCGAAAGCCTCAAGCGGCTCCTCTCCACCTCGCCCGTTTTGGTTACGCCAAAGGAGCGCGAGCCACTGTTGCTGTACATAGCAGCCACACACCAGGTGGTCAGCACCGTACTCGTGGTCGAACGACCCGAAGAAGGCAAGACCCACGGGGTCCAGCGTCCAATTTACTACCTCAGCGAGGTACTGACACCAACAAAGCAGAGGTACCCTCACTACCAGAAGCTAGCCTACGGCGTGTTCATGGCGGCTCGACGGCTGAGCCATTACTTCCAGGAGCACCAATTGATGGTCGTCAACGAGGCACCCCTAAATAGCATCCTGAATAATCCAGAGGCCACAGGACGGGTGGCCCTGTGGGGCATCGAACTATCACCCTTGGACATCGTCTACGAGAAGCGACACGCAATCAAATCTCAAGTCCTTCCGGACTTCCTGGTACATTGGATGGAGCTGCAGCTGCCAGACACCCTAGACATGTCGCAGTCATGGACAATGCACTTCGACGGCTCCAAGCGTGAAGCCGGAGCAGGGGTCATATTGACCTCCCCGCAAGGCGACAAGATGAAGTACGTTCTTCGGGTGAAATTCCGAGCCTCCAACAACGAGGCCGAATACGAAGCCCTCATCCATGGCATGAGGATGGCAAAGATATGCGGCGCAACGCGCCTGGTCATCTACGGTGACTCCAACCTCGTCGTCCAGCAGACGATGAATGAGTGCGACGCACACGTCAAAAAGGTGACTACAACGCATTCGAAGGAGAATTCGTCCGGTGACTACAACGCACTCGAAGGAGAATTCGACGGCTGCGAACTTCGGCACGTTGGAAGAGAAAGCAACGAGGAAGC
Source organism: Avena sativa (assembly GCA_916181665.1). Classification (NCBI taxonomy): domain Eukaryota; kingdom Viridiplantae; phylum Streptophyta; class Magnoliopsida; order Poales; family Poaceae; genus Avena; species Avena sativa. Next base: position 231,512,775 of record OV702296.1, read on the forward strand.
CGATAGACTCGCCAACATCGGCTCCACTTGCGCAAAGGTGCCACCAGGTGTGTTCCTCGAACAAATCTGCGTGCCATCCATCAAGCGGAAATTCCCCAAGGGATCACCCGAAGAAGCAGAACACTCGGGAGCTACGCTACCCGAAGGACACGAAGGACCCGAAAAGCTGGACACAGAGGTAGCCATGGTCAACCTAATGCAGGTCATGGCAGTTGAAGAAACTTGGACGCGACCATATCTCCAGTTCTTGATAAGAGAACTGCCTGACAGCCCAACAGACGCCCGACGCATATCTCGTCGGTCAAAAGCCTTCACCATCATCAACGGCGAGCTGTACAAGCGCAGCATCACGGGTGTACTACAACGGTGCGTCACCATCGACGACGGCAAGGCCATACTCCAAGACATCCATAAAGGCATCTGTGGCCACCACGCAGGCAGCCGCTCCCTTGTCACAAAAGCTCTACGAGCAGGATTCTACTGGCCAACGGCCATGAGCGACGCAAAGGATATCGTCCGAAGATGCAATGGATGCCAATGGTTCGCCGACAAACCGCACGCACCTGGGTCCGAACTCAGACCCATACCCATAGCTTGGCCTTTTGCTCAATGGGGCCTCGACATGATCGGCAAACTGCCAAAATCCTCGAAAGGGGGACACGTCTTCCTCCTGGTTGCAGTCGACAAATTCACCAAGTGGATCGAGGCCATGCCGGTCACCAACCAGAAAGGCAAAACTGCCGTCAAGTTCTTCGAGTCCATTGTCTACAGGTTCGGCGTACCGCACAGCATCATCACCGATAACGGATCGAACTTCATCTCCGAAGAATTCCAGGACTTCTGCGAAGGCCTTGGGATCAACATCATGTACGCCTCAGTGGCACACCCGCAAACAAACGGGCAAGTGGAAAAGGCCAACGGCCTAATCGGCGCCGGCATCAAGAAGCATCTCATGAGCTCACTCGAACAAAAAGCTGGAAACTGGACGAAAGAGCTACCATCCGTCCTGTGGAGCTTACAGACTACGCCAAACAGCGCCACCGGCTACACACCATTCTTCATGGTACACGGAGCCGAGGCCGTGCTACCAGCCGAAGTACGCCACCAGGCCCCGCAGATCGTCGCTTACAGCGAAGCCGAATCCACGATTGCACTTGAAGACGCCGTCGACACACTCGACGAAGCACGGGATATAGCAGCAACTCGACCAGCGGTGTACCAGCAGAGTCTCCGCAATTACCACAGCCGCCGGCTGCGCCCAAGGTCCTTCGTCGAAGGAGACCTCGTCTTGCGACTCAAGCAAAAGCGACCGAATAAATTCGAGTCACCATGGGAAGGACCCTACGTCATCACTGAAGTCATCCCAGGTGGCGCCTATCGCCTCAAGCACGTGGAGTCTAGAGTCGCATACTCCAACCCATGGAATATCTCGCACCTGCGACGATTCTATCTGTAGCAACCTACCCCCCTTTTACTTTCAATAAGGCTTTCAGCCAAGGCTACCCAGCCGAACAATGTACCTCCTCCATTACGATATAAATAAAGCTAAGTGTCTCGCCCCAAAACTTCGGTTCACTATTTTCTGCAACTTTACTACATGCTACAAACGCACTCGGGGGCTCCCCCCCACCTCACGATTTCATCGACTGAGGACCAAACGTGTACACCTGAGTAGCTGACAACGTCAGGCAAACAAAAAGGACACGCACTCAATCACAGCACTGCGTGCTCACAAACAAACAAACCTTTACAACAAAGGGCACAATACGCCCATCCGAAATATACAAATTTTACATCTCTCTCTTTTTACAGGTACTACCTATGTTGAATAATAACCTGGGCACGCTGCTCAAACAAATCTACAATCTGTTCGGCATACTGCCTTACAGCCGCGTAATGCGGACGCATGTCCCACTCGCCACCATCAGGGCGAAGAGGTGGCCCAGCGGCCACAGCAGCCAAATCCACGTCAGGCCGGTGCAGCCTCACAAGAGACAATGCAACCTTCACTCCTGTGACAAGCTGCTGCCGCACCAACTCCTTGACATTGCTTACGTTCCGAAACTTCGACAGAAGACCCGCAAGGCTTGTCGGTACGGCATCCAAAGGGAACATGACATGCAGCACCTAGGCAAGCGATGTCTGCACTTGGCGGAGCACCCGCGAAACTTGATGAACACGATCCTGCACCGTCGCCAGGGCTATGGCGCGATCACGATCCATCCAGAAGAAGTCGCCGGCCTCCATGTCCTGTTGAGTCAAGCAATTGACCCGAACAGCAACACGCTCCTTTTCTTCCCTCGGAGCAAGATTCGCACCTGCAACAATCGCACAAAATAAGAGTAAGGCCAGCAGGCTCATCCGAAGAACCGAGCTACAGCTCGAACCAAAGAACAACTTACATTGCAGCTGCTCGGACAGCCGAACCAGCTCCGCCATCAAGTACTCCTCTCTGGCTGCACCACGATCTGCCTTGGATTTCCAAACGTCGGCATGACCGCGTAACCCGAGCAACTCCCTTTCCAGACTGCGCACACGATCCCGAAGGAAAGTGAGCTGCGAGGAATCATCCAAGGATGGTCGCAAGGGCATTGCGGATGGGGCGTCAATAGGATCAGCACCCGAAGGAACCTAGAGCAGCAGCAGAAGAAAGGAACACAAACATTCAGCCAAGGATAGAGCACAACTCAGAAGAATTCATTATATATATAAGGCCACTACGTGGCACAATGATGGTATTCTTCAAGATATTTACAACAAAAGTAGACTATAAACTACCCTACGTCTACTACGCCTAAGATACATGACCCTGAGTCGCCTCGGAGCCCGACTGCCTAGCTTTGGCCCCGCCCTGCTGCCGCAGTGCATACTCAGACAGCAAATCAATGAGCTTGGGCCCGTATCGCTTGCAGCGAGCATAATAGGCAGCAAAGGCTACCTCAGATCCATCCGCAGCCGTCGGCATCCGAGAGGTGATCTGGGGCAGATCCAGCTCCGCTCCAGCCGCCAAGGCCATCGCCAGCCCGACGGACGCGCCGATGCCCTTCTGCTTGCGCTTGTACGCCGCAGGCGCTTTGGCTGACAGAGCCTCCGCCAGAGCATCCACATCATCAAGGGCTGCGCCCTTCGGGACAAGCTCCTTGTAGAAGCGACCAAGGACTTCTTTCGCCTTGGCAAGAGAGCTGACGATGGTGCTGCAGCGGTCCTCGACCACCACAGTGGCATCATCTAGAGCACTCCCGTGCTCTAGAGCACCGCGGTCGAACTCGATGCCTGCGGCATCTGAGACAAATAAGAAGAAAAGCATGAAGAAAAGCAGCACAGAAGAAGACTCGAAGAAAAAGTAACAAGTACAAAACTAGTACTCACCGAAATAGCCTTGGCAGCAGCCATGAGCTTCGCCGCCACCTCTCTTTCACGAGCAGCCGCCACGGTGGCCAGCTGCTCCTCACGATCTGCGGCCTCCTGCTGCAGACGCTCCTTCGCTTCGGCTGCCTTAGTCAGCTCTAGCTCGAGGCGTTCTTTCGCGCCAACGGCGGCTTCCTTAGTCAAGAAACGCCTGCTCAGCCCACTCGAACGGCTGGCAGGAGCCTTGGAAGAGGAGCTACCCTCCGTACTCTGGAGCCTATGGACAACGCCGAACAGCGCAACTGTCTACACACCTTTCTTCATGGTGCACGGAGCCGAAGTCGTACTACCCGCCAAGGTATGCCACAAGGCCCCACGGGTCATCGCCTACAGCGAAGCCAAATCAACGGCCGCAATCAAAGACACCGTTGACACACTCGACGAAGCACGCGACATCGCCGCGGCTTGCTCAGCAGTCTACCAGCAGAGCCTCCGCAACTACCACAGCCGACGGCTGCGGCCAAGGTCCTTCGTCGAAGGAGACCTCGTCATGCGACTCAAGCAAGAGCTGCCGAAAAATCTCGACTCACCCTGGGAAGGACCCTATATCGTCACAAAAGTCATCCCATGCGGTGCCTACCGCCTCATGGACATCGCGTCAGGAGTCGAATACTCCAACCCCTGGAACATCGTGCGTCTGCAACGCTTCTATCCCTAGTTGTCCCTTTAATTTCAATAAGGCTACTCAGCCAAGGCTATTCAGCCGAACAATGTACCTCTTCGATTACGCTATGAATAAAAGCTAAGTTCCTTGGCCGAAATTTCTTTTTCTCTGCATTACTTTTCGCTATAACACGCTCGGGGGCTACGCCTCACCTCACGACTCCGTCGACTGATAATAACGCATGTAACCTGAGTAGCTGACCACGTCAGGCTAACGAAAAGGACATGCACACAACAAAAGCACCACGTGCTAGCACAAATAAACTTTACAAAAAAGGGCATAACAAGCCCACTCGAATATATACAAGTTTTACATCTATCTTTTTATAGGATCTATCTATTCTGAAGAATTACATGTGCCCGATGCTCGAAGAGATCCACGATCTCTTCGGCATATTGCCTAACAGCCGCATAATGCGGGCACATGTCCTAGAGGCTACCGTCTGGTCGAAGAGGCGGCCCAGCCGCCACCACCGCGAGATCAACATCAGGGCGATGCAGCCGAACAAGCGAAAGGTCAACTTTCACCCCTACTACCAGCTGGTGCTGCACCAACTCCCTCACGTGACCCACGTCTCGAAACTTCGACAACAAACCCCAAAGAGTGGAAGGTGCCTCGTCTAGGGGGAACATGACGTACAAAATCGATGCCAGAGAAGTTTTCACCTGCTTCGCACCCGTGACACCTTATGAACACGATCATGCACTGTCGCAAGGACGGTGGCCCGGTCACGGTCCATCTAGAAGAAGCCGTCAGCTTCCAAGTCTTGTTGGGTCAAACAATTAATCCGAACCGCAACGCGCTCCTTCTCCTCCCTCGGAACAAGGTTGGCACTTGCAGAAAACTCAGAATAAGGTGACACGCAAACAAGGCGCATCCGAAAACATGCAGCATCTCAAGAAAACTCACATTGTAGTTGCTCGCTCAACTTCCGCAACTCCCCCATCAGATACTCCTCCCTGGCGATAGCTCGCTCAGCCTTCAACTTCCACACATCCACGTGGCCTCGAACGCCAAGGATCTCCTTCTCCAAACTACGGACATGGTCGCGAAGAAAACAAGTTGCGATGCATCATCCAATGATGGTCACGGATCTGGAGCAACCGAAGTACCAACGGGTGCCCCACCCAAAGGACCCTAAAGACAAACAAGTAAGGAAGATGAACATCACACACATCTCTAGCGATAGCTCAAAAAATACTTTATATTCATTAAAGGCCACCCCGTGGCATGAGTCAAGATTTTTTCATCAACAAAAGCATACATTACAAAAGGAAGAGGATATACTATCCTAAACTACAGCAACAAAGCCTAGGCACCCGCATCTGGAGTGGCCTTAGAGCCAGACTGCCTGCTCTTGGCCTCCTCCTGTTGCTTTGCCGCGTACTTCGCCAACAGGTCAATGAGCTTCGACCCATACCACTTACAACGGGAAGCGAAGGGAGCAAAGACTACCTCTGAGCCGTCTGGAGCCGCTGGCATCTGGGAGGTGACGTGCGGCAGATCCAGCACCGCTCCGGATACCATAGCCATGGCCAGACTCATGGAGGCGCCGATGCCTTTATGCTTGCGCTTGTAGGTCACAGGAGCATCCTCTGACAGCGCATCCGCCAGAGCATCGACATCCTCAAGAGCAGCGCCCTTGGGAACGATCTCCTTGTAGAAGCGCTGGGGAACCTCCTTGGCCTTTGCTAGAGAACTAGCAGCAGTGCCGCAACGATCTTCGACCGCTGCGGCGGCATCATCCAGAATGCTCCCATGCTCCATGGCACCGCGATCAAACGTGATGCCTGAAGCATCTGAGGCAAGAAGAGAAAACAAGAGCCGCATAAGAATGAGATAAGGAGCAGCCGAAAAAGCAAGGACGAATCAAATAAACTAACCGAAGAAAGCCTTGGCCGCAGCCATCAGCCTGTCGGCCATCTCATTCTCACGAGCGGCAGCCGCAGCAGCAAGCTCCCTCTTGCGATCCACATACTCCTTCCGCAAGCGCTCCTAAGCCTCGGCGGCAGCAACCACCTCCTTCTCCAGGCGCTCCTTCACTTCAGCAGCATCTGCAGCCTTCTTCTCTACTCGACCGAGGCTCTTGTCGAGAGCGTCCAGCCGACGAAGGGCCGCATTATTCTCATCTGCAAAACAACAAGAACACACATGAACAACACAAGTATTGTTCAGGCGACAGACGCAATAAAAACAGAAACGAGCAAGCAAGTACCTCGAAGCTGCTGCATATTGGCCTCCAGCGCCAGATGCTACTGGATGAGAAGGTTCGCGCTGTGCACAAAGGGCTGCGAAAAGAAATAGAAGCAGACAATCAAGAGAGCATCAGAAAAAAGGCTCAGGGGATACGCCCCAAAAAGAGCAAAACATTCAACAAAGCAACCCGAAAAGGGCTCGGGGGCTCCCCCCAGGACGATAAAATAAAACAACTTACATGCTCAGATGGAGACTTCGAAGGTCCAGAAGGGGTATTCTGAGTAACGACCACCCGAGCCTCTTGTGGAGAGGGATTTGGGGCGTCATCCTCAGAATCGGCCACCATCTGAAAGGGAGGGGCCATCGGCTTCTATTCCCCCATGGCCTCCTGAGTGCCCTGAGAACCCTCCGAGGAGTGGCTGCAAGGAAAGTATTGACCAAAAAGAAGAGAAAACTTTGCACACATAATAAAGCACAACCGAAATTACTTACGAGTCAATATCAGAAAGGTTGAAGATGGGTGGTGCTTTCTCCTTCTTCTTCTTCTTCTTCTTGTCTGGCGGCTGCGACGACATCGTTCGAAAGGGCACAGCTAGATACGGTGCAGAAGAAGCACCATCATCCTTGCCATGCCGTTCAAGGAAGGACGGATCCCTCAGAGTTGGCGGGGTATACGCGTCCGACGATTCGCTACGCGATCGCTTTCGGGTCTAACCCTCGCTCGCCTCAGGAGCATCCGCAGTCGGCAACTGAGCGGGAGGAAGCTCAGACTCGGAGTCCACCTCCTCATTGTCTGGTGCCTCCCTATATTTCTCGGACAGAGGGGGCATAGACCCCGTAGCCTGGAGCCGCTACAAGCAAAAATGACAACAGACATGAGAAACCGCAGCAAACAAAAAACGCACAGAAAAGCGCAATGCACACGAACAAACTTCACCTTCGAAGCCCCTTTACTGGCGCTAAGAGGGGGAGTCAGCGACTCCACTGGCAGGTCCTCACCAGCCTTGAACTTCAGCATAGGACGAAGGGCCCTATCAAGATCACCCGAAGATAACTCTTCAGATGAACTCTGGTAGGATCACTGGGGCCGGCGTAGAGAACCATAGGGTGTGACCTGGCCTGGAGCGGCTGCACCCGACGTTTGAGGAAGGTGCGGATGATGTCGACTCCGTTGACCTTGCCTGGCACCAGCTGGAGAGCCTCCACTCGCTTGTAGAGCCTCTCCACCTCCGCAACTTCGCCCTCTAAGATGTGGTTTTTCCATGATCTCTTCGAAACAATCTTCTGCTCGGAGTCGAAGGGGGCAAGGCCAAATTGCTGACAGTCCATCTTGACATCGCGGATATAAAACCACTTACGACGCTAATACTGAACGGACTCGCAAATGGAGAAGGAGAAAAATTGGACAAAGGGACGAAGGAAGATGATGCAGCCGCCCAGCGGATAGACTCCGCCGGTGCCAGACTGCCTCTTCATGGAATATAGCTTTCAGAAGAGACCAAAGTGTGGCTCGATGCCGAGCCAACACTCACAAAGCGTGATGGAGCACGCGATGTTAAGAAGAGAATTGGGAGACAGATGCTGAATCTGAATCCCATAGAAGAAAAGGAGCCCATGAAGGAACTTGTGGGCAGGAAGCGAAAAACCGCGAAGAATGAAGGCAACGAAGATCACCCGAAACCCTACGGGTGGGCGAGGGATTACCTCATCGCCGAGGATCTTGACGTCCTCCTTGTTTTGCGGAATTAATCCGGCATCACGCAACTTGCGCAGATCGGTGTCACGCACATCGAAGCGCCTCCACTTGCCGCCAGTATTGTGTGCAGGCGCGACAACCTTCTTGCCGCCGGTAGCGGCGCTCGAACCCGCTCTGGCAGAGGCCTTCTTCGACTTGACCATGGCGGAGCGTCGACGACGGCGATGCGCGCGCATGAAAGAAGAGGGAAAGGATCAGAGAACGTCCAGTGCACGCGAGGAAGAGATCGTGAAAATGGAGGCAGTGAAGAAAGAAAATGGCAAAGGGTGAAAACAAATCACTGTTTTCCCCACAGTTATAAGGATGAAGACGATGAACACGACCGGTTCATCCAGAAGCCCCAACGCGCAAGTCAAATCCAGCCTACACGTGTCAACTCTAGAGAGAACCGTCGCCCGCACACCATCCACTACACACGGAAATCGAGGATTAGATTCATGTAAGATCTCAGCGGCCTGAGTCGAATTACACCAGCATCCGTTCCAGATTCGAGTCTAGGGACTCGAATTTGAAGAAGATCGTGTTGTTTTGTCCTATGACAGTTAACTGGCCCTGATCCGTCAGGAGAGTCAGGCACACGCATCAATAATCCCTACAAACTAAAATCATTCTCTTATAAACATGCATAAAACTGCACCCGAAAGACTAAGGAGTCCTCAGCCGAATCTACGATTCAACTGAGCACTCGGGGGCTACTGACATGGTTATACCCCATGGGTACACAACATTAGCATATCTAGTCCATCCCAAGGGAAGGCCCACTGCAAGATACGCGGCCTGTGGAGGTTTCGGGTGGCCCATGCCCATGATGCTTTCAGATGCTTGGAGAACAAGACTAGAGTAGATAGAATTTCAAAGGGGCGAACCCTAATCTATAACCGAATCGACCTATGCCTGGGACCTGCCTATCTATATAAAGGCTAGGAGGGCACGGCGAGGAGGGCACCTCTCACCGCATACACATCTTCACGCCAGATTGCATCTGCGCACTCTTGTAACTGTCGGTTCCGCCGTAATCAAGAGCAGACAAGCAGGAGTATAGTTTTCCCTCAGGGGACCTGAACCTGGGTAAACTTCGTGTCCCCATATTGCTTGTGTGCTAACTGTTCCGCGATCTCCAGCATCCCCATATTCTCCAAAACCCAAGTCCATAATAATGGGCATTGACGAGATCGAACCTCGTCACATGCCTTCTGGATCCCCTAAATTGTCTACTATCTCAAAGACTAAAATTGACTTAAGATGGATGGAGCCTAACAATATTGTCAATGATCCAACTATGCATGTCCACTGACCATTGATATGGGAATCTTCTCTCTCATAGTTCGTCTTAAATAGGATTATTGTGTCCATGATAAGCGGGCTAAGTTGTAACATCAGTTTCAAAGAAGCAGCAATGAATAAATTTATTAATGATGTTCTTGATTTTACTAGGATCATAGTGACCCGTTTTTAGTTGCACAACCACCTCAAGAAGTGAAGAATAAAGTAGAACTAGATACTTCAACTTAGAACGCTTCAAGGCATCAAATGGTGTGTGATGAGCATGTCCTTCACGTTCAATGATGAGAACAAGCTCATGCATAACCTCATGATAAGTTAGCAAGGTACTGTTATTTGTTTCACATGTTCGTACCATTACACTTACCTACTGTCATCTCAATCTCAGGCTTGCTGGAAACACGTTAAGTTGTTGAAAATCTTATACCAAACTATGCTTAGATGAAGACCATATTCACACCCGAATTGTTGATAAACGCCATCTCTTGAATCCGAAGCTGATGATCGGGACTATCGATTTCTTTGCGGACAACAGTGATAAATGGCTTAGGACGTGGCTACGCTGGCGCTTTGATTAGTGCTATTGATTTGACATTCATATGCAGTGGTCATGATCTATTGCTTGAGGGCATATATATTTTGGGAGGTGGTCTGATATCCCTTCATTGGCTAGCTTGCTGATAAAAATTGGAAAGAATGTTACTTGCAAATTCCCTTCCGTTATGGCAAAATTGCCCATGGAGATTTTGTTAGACCGTATATATATATAAATTTCCGTACTCCGTATTGTACACATACATACACAATATATAAATACAGCCACACTCCACGTTTAGGGTGTTGAGCAGTTGTCCAATTCTATTGTTTTACATGGTATCACGCTAGGTTACGATCATGACTTCCGCTGCCTCCGCCGCCGCCACGGACTCCCTGTCGCAGCCTCGATCATGGCGGCGGTCGGCGCTCCTGCTCTTCCACCAACGTTGCTCTGTCTCATCAACGGCGGCACGGCCCCTGGCACCGCGCATCCCGGCCCCCTCTCTACATTGAGTGCCGGTGTGATGTTCTCGGGCCAGATCGCCTCCCCACTGGGGTTCTCGCTGCTGCCTCCATTCCCGGTCGCGGCGCCCTCGCCGTCTGCTCCTCTGCCTATGGCGCTGTCATCTGCCTCCGCCCTGATCGCCCCACCTTCCCTGGTGGCAGATAGGTCCACAACGCCCGTCTCTCCCGCCGCGCTTGTCGCGCCGGTCCTGGTGGCTACGCCCTCTGCGGATACGCCATACTGGCACGGGGTCTATGTCCCCTCACCCGTGCCCTACCAGGCGACCGCTGTGATGGTCGTTCGGCCCCGTACCATGCACCCATGGCGGTTGTGCCATCGTCGGGCTCTGCCCACCATCCAGGCTACTACGGCATGCCTGCTCCGGCGCCTGCGCCCTACGTCGCGCCTACGCCACCGCCACCACCGCTGGTCCATGCCGAGGCTCCCGCAGCTGCTTCCTCTCATGGTGGTGCTCCGCCAACGTTTTATTTCGCCCACCTCATCCCGGTGAAATTAGCGATGGACAACTATCTATCGTGGCGCGCCCAAGTGTTGCCTCTTCTTCGCAGCCACTACCTTGATGGCTTCATCGATGGCACGCTTCCGTGTCCTCCGCCCTCTCACCCGGTGCATCATGCCTGGGTGTCTCAAGATAAGGCTATCCTCTCCGCCATTCAGTCGTCCCTTACCGAGGGGGTCGCCTCCCTCGTCATCTTCGCCGTGACCTCTCGCGATGCTTGGGCTGCTCTCGAGACCAGCTTCTCCTCTCAGTCTACGGCGCGGGCACATGCTATACGTACTCAGCTTGGTGAAGAAAAACTCAATGATCTCACCATCACCGAGTACTTCAACAATTTTACCGGTCTGGCGAACAAACTCGCCTTTATCGGGCAACCTCTCCGCCCTGAGGAGTTCACCTCGTACGTCGTCAATGGTTTGGACGGCAAGTATGACTCTCTGGTGGAGAACATCAATGGTCGCGGCACCCATATTCCGCCGCGCGAGCTGTACGCTCGTCTTCTTGCGTCGGAACAACGCTACAAGGCGCGTCGCTCAAACCCTAGCTTCACCTCCGCTAATGTTCCTTTTCGTGGCGGAGGAAAATTTTCTAGGCCACCTACTACTGGTGCCGGTGCTACCAAGCCGGCACCCGCCCCGTCTTCATCGCCGGGCCCCTCCATCATCGCCACGGGAGGGCGACCCCGCGCTTGCTATGGTGGCTGTGGCCTCCAGCAACCCCGCTAGTTGTGTGGCCTCGATGGCCATATCGCCTCCAAATGCCATTGTCGCTTGAAGCAAGACTTCATGGACGTCGGCAACAATGGCAAGGGAAACGAGAAGCAGGCTGCTATTGCAACTCAGGAGTCTTACATGGGCTACACGCCGTCCTACTCCATCGACCCTTCATGGGCGATGGACATTGGAGCTACCACTCATCTAACCAATGAGATGGGAAAGCTCTCAACCCAGGAGCCTTATCACGGGCATGATCAGGTCTGCACCGTCAATGGAGCAGGTATGCACATCTCACATATTAGTCAGGCATCTCTTCTTACAAACACCTCTCAAACATTGCATCTTCTTAATGTCCTTCGGGTTTCTTCAGTTGCACGTAGTCTGTTGCCGGTTCCACAGCTTACTCGTGATAATGATGTCTTTGTTGAATTTCACCGTTTTCATTTTTTGTTAAGGACATGTACACCCGGAACGTTCTGCTTAGAGGTCGCCTTCGCCATGGGCTTTATGTGCTTGATGTGCCGCCGCCAGTTCCTCGAGCTTTTAGTGGCATTCGTGTTTCACAGTCTCATTGGCACTCACGTCTTGGCCATCCGGTGACTCCTATAGTTTTCCATGTGCTGCATCGCCATGAGCTTCCAGTTGTTTCTAATAAACAAGTTGATACAATTTGTGATGCCTCTCAGCAAGGCAAAAGTCATCAACTTCTGTTTTTAGAGTCGAGTCGTGTAATAAAAACTCCACTTGAGCCTGTGTTTTCCGATGTTTGGGGTCCAGCCCAAACTTCTGTTACTGGTCACAATTATTGATGCTTACAGTCGCTTTACTTGGCTTTACCTTCTTAAGCGCAAATCTGATGTGTTTGATGTTTTCTTACAATTTTAAGCACATGTTGAGAGTCTTCTCAAGCATAAGATTATTCATGTTCAGTCCGACTGGGGGGGTGAGTATCACAACCTCAACACCTTCTTTAACAAGCTTGGGATCTTGCACCGTGTGCCCTGTCCTCATACACACCAGCAGAATGGCGCCGTTGAACGTAAACATCGTCATCTCGTAGAAACTGGCCTAACTTTATTAGCGCATGCCTTCGTTCCTTTTCGGTTTTGGAGTGAAGCTTTTTCTACCGCCTGTTATCTTATTAATAGGCTCCCTACACGACTTCTTCATATGAAAACACCTCTTGAGCTATTGCTTAATGAGACTCCAGACAATACGTTTCTCAAGGTGTTTGGTTGTGCATGTTGGCCCCATTTCTGTTCATATAATCAATGTAAACTCGAGTTCTGATCTAAACAGTGCATTTTTCTTGGGTATAGTTCCCTTCACAACGGGTACAAGTGCCTTCATATTCCGCATAACTGCGTCTATATTTCCCGTGATGTGGTGTTTGATGAGTGTGCTCCTTTTTTCTGCATTGCCGGCTCCTGCTAATACATTGTCACCACATGTGCATTCTCCTCCACCATTGCCTGATCAATTTGTAGATGTTGCGCATTCTCCTGTTTTGCTCCCTAATCATGGTGCAAGCATTGGTCGCGAAGCTCGACTGGAGTTACTGGGCGTCGATCGTGTGCATGTCCCATGCACCGTCGCACGCGTTGGTGATCCAGCTCCAACGGTTTCCGTCCCGAACCCGGCTGGGTCACCATCCCTGGCCCAGCAACGCCTGGCTCCTCTGCCCCGCCTGGCGGCCCTTCCTCGCCAGCGCCTGCGGCGCCCAGCGCGACGCGTACTGCCCCATCGCCCACTGCTGTGTTGCCTTGCGGTGGGCCTTCTCTGCCCACTGCCGCATCGCCTCATGGTGGTCCACCCTCGCCAGACTCCTCTCCCGTTCGTGATTAGGACGAGTCTGCCACTTCGTCGCCTCCTGCCACTACTATGGAGCCGACTGTTTCACTACCTGCGGCACCACGTGCGCACTGCGGTCAAGACGGAATTTTTCAGCAGCGACAGCGCACCGATGGCACAGTTGCGTGGATTGCGGCTTGTATGGCACACTAGACCATGATAGTGCGCGTTGCCGCACCTGTCCTTCTTTTTACATATGTACGACGACACAAAATATAGAAATAGATTCTGAACATATTTGTGAGAAGCACTACATGGTTTAAATCATCTCTTAGTTTATATGAACTCCATAGTCAAAAGATCAAATGATTTTAAATAAATACTAAGTAATAAAGTATATGAAAATAGAGAAAAGATTTTGCTAAGAGACATCATTCTTTCAAGGTCCAAATGATCAACCCGGTAAATAACAATTTAGACTAAGATATAATATGTTGCAATCTACTCACACCTGCAAGGAAACAAACTATCCAGTATAGTGCAAAATTACATGTCATGAACCTCAATATCACAAATTGTTGTGTTAATATGCAAACCAATGCCTACCTCTCTAGCATGAGCTTCTTTTTCCACCATTACCTGATATGAAGGGAAACAATTTTGTCATATAAAAGTTGTTGGAGAAAAAATAGTAAGAAAGATCTGTAAGATAGAAATCAATAATCAACGAAGTGTTTTGAGTTCATCTCATGGTAATATAATATCAGGCTAGAAGAAACAGAAAAAAATATAACTTCCGCAAAAGTATTTCGGGCCTTGGTTTGTTGTACACATGTCCTATAGGGATTTATCAACTACCCTGAGTAGCTATGTTAATGAGAACAAACGTGCAATTGGGCGGCTAGTTACGAGGGTGGTTGTACCTCTAGTTCACCAGAGTTTATACCCTAGATTTTACATGTGTCTCATAACGGTAGAATATTAATATTCTTTCAATAGTAGGTGATATTCCCGACGCTTGTGGTGACTTCATCAATCTTAATAACTGATCCGCGAACTCAATCTCTCTGAGGTGTTCATATGGCTAGATTGTGCGTATATGTGTTTATAGGGGCGAGAGTTATGCTAACAGGCAGAGTCACACTAATCATTACTCATTTTACATTTCTTAAGATTTATTGTACAAAATTAGCTTATGAACAATTCACATGGTGACGTGAGCAAATGCTTATTTAGAATATAATCATGTACCTTTGGGGTTCTGGAGATACATAGTGTAACAAACAGTGGCTTTGAGCTCGCCACGCCATATCTCCCGCAGAATAACTTATCTCCTAACTTTTTTTTCTACAACAACTTATCTCGTAGATATGTTTCATCTAATGCGTACATATCCAGTATCCTCTGCAAAGTTTAAGTTAAACTCTATGAGATATGACCGTTTGTAGATCAATATAATAATAAGTCATCGAACTGGTACAAATTAAGATATTAGCAAAGAGAGTAACGACACTAACTTTTCCAAGAAGACCAACATAGCCTATGGAATGACTCTTACCAGCAAACAGTCCTACTCCAACAGAAACTAATCCACCATTCAATTACCTATACAGCTGCCTCGTGTTTTGTCGCCAACTTCTATCAAACCCCAACAGAAACTAATCCACCATCAAGTGAGACAAAACTCAAAATTGTCAACCAATATTAAAGGCGTGTAATCAGTGCTTTACCTTGTTGTGGACAGGTAGGCGGATTGGAATTGCTGCTTCACCTACATCAACTTCTCACGGAAGCCTGCAGGTGCTGTGTACGCCTGGTCCCAGATCGTGGCACTTACAAACCAATACAAAATAAAGCATGAAGGATCCAAACCGTTCAGATAAGGAGATAGATCAAGGTGGAGAATCACACATCTAGAGGCTGCAGCACCTAACGGCCCCACGCCAAATCCATCCCCAATGAGTCTGCAATTCCTGAAACAAGAACAAGAAGATGTCTGAGTAACGACGATAGAAGTATACTAGAACACAATGTCGACGAAGAAGGACAGGCGTTCAACTGCAATCCAGCCCTGGGCAAGAGCGAAGGCAGCAGAAGGGACAGCCATACGTTGAGGAACCCGACTAATAAGGAGGCAGGCGGGATTGCATGAAGTAACGCACTTCCACTCCAAGCAACAGTAAAATGGAGACGGATGAGCTTCCTAGTCATTATTCTGCGCCCGCCTGAGGATTTGTTGCTCTGCAGCGAAAGGAGGAAGGTGCGGAGGGACAGCGATGGGCTGGCATGAGGTTTGCCTGGAACTGCCGCACTCCACTCTTCCAATGAATGTGCACCCGAACAAGTGCTTACATTGATGCCAGCCTAGGCATGTCCCGGCGTGTACTTCTAGGTTCTAGCCCAACCAACCGTAGCTTCCCTAGGTAAGTCTGCAGAGTAGCAGCCCAAGAGACTCCAGATTAAGCCCAGGGACGTCAAAACGCTGAGAGAAGCCGTAGCTGGATACGTTATACTGTCTCTTAATTCTCAGGATGATCCCACTACTGAACCTCGACACTATCAGGCTGCTCTAGGGGTTCCATATTGGCACACTGCAATGGAGCAGGAGTATCAGGCGCTCCTTAAGAATGACACTTGGCGGCTCGTTTCTCCCCCTCTAGTGTTAATGTTATTGACTCCAAGTGGGTGTTTAAGGTCAAGAAACATTCTGACTGCTCTATTGAACGGTACAAGGCACGGTTGGTGGCCAAAGGATTCAAACAAAGGTATGATCTTGACTATGAGGATACCTTCGGTCCTATTGTCAAACCTACTACTATTCATCTCCTGCTCTCGTTGGCTGTTACAAGAGGGTGGTCTCTGTGCCAACTGGATGTCCAAAATTCTTTCCTCCATGGTGTCCTGGAGGAAGAGGTCTATATGCGTCAGCCCCTGGATTCGTTGATCATGCACGTCCGCATCACTTGTGTCGCTTGGTGAAGGCCCTCTACGGGCTTAAGCAGGCTCCACGCGCCTGGCATGCTCGTCTTGGTTCTGCTCTTCGTGCTCATGGGTTTGTGCCTTCTACTACTGATACATTACTGTTTATGCTTCAGCGACCTGCGGTGACTATGTACCTACTGGTTTATGTTGATGATATTATCCTTATCAGTTCCTCAGTCACTGTTGCTGATCACTTGGTTTCTGCTATGAGTGGTGATTTTGCAGTTAAGGATCTGGGTACTCTGTATTACTTCCTTGGTTTGGAAGTGTCTCATTCTGCTGGTGGTTTGACTCTTACTCAGCAGAAGTATTCTCGGGACTTGTTGCGCCGTGCTGGCATGTTGCAGTGCAAGACTGCCACTACTCCTATGTCATCTACTGATCGGTTGTCAACTCTTGATGGTTCTCCTCTATCAGCTGATGATGCTACTGAGTACCACAATGTTGTTGGTGGTCTTCAGTACCTGACGATTACACACCCTGATATATCCTATGCAGTCAACCATGTGTGTCAGTTTCTTCATGCTCCTCGCGACACTCATTGGACCGTTGTCAAACGCATTCTTCGGTATGT
Organism: Avena sativa; assembly: GCA_916181665.1. Taxonomy (NCBI): domain Eukaryota; kingdom Viridiplantae; phylum Streptophyta; class Magnoliopsida; order Poales; family Poaceae; genus Avena; species Avena sativa. Next base: position 231,529,705 of record OV702296.1, read on the forward strand.
TCGCTCCACGGCTTCCTATGGTTTGCATCTTCGGACGGCACCATCCTGTGTTCTCTCAGTTTTTTCTGATGCCGACTGGGCTGGTAATCCTGATGACGGACGATCCACGAGGGATATGCTGTGTTCTTTGGTCCAAATTTAATCGCCTGGAGTGCTCGCAAGCAAGCTATAATGTCTTGCAGTAGTACTGAAGCTGAATACAAAGCAGTTGCTAATGTCACGACTGAACTCATCTGGATATAGTCTCTTTTGAGAGGGTTGGAGATTTCTTAGAACCAGCCTCCAGTTCTTTGGTGTGACAATATTGGTGCCACATATCTTTTATCTAATCCAGTATTTCATGCTCAAACTAAACAATTGGGGTTGACCATCATTTTGGGAGGGAACAAGTTGCACAGAAGCTACTGGAAATCAAGTTTGTCTTTTCTAAAGACCAGCTTACTGACATCTTCACGAAGCCACTGTCTCAGCCTCAGTCTGAGAGTTGTAGGCGTAATCTTAACTTGCTTTGTATTTCTAGACACGGTTAAGATTGAGGGAGGGTGTTAGACCGTATATATACATAGTCTTTTATATTTTAACTTATATTGTACACATGTGTACACAATATATAAAGATAACCACACCCCACATTTAGGGTGTTGAGCAGTTGTCCAGTTCTATTGTTTTACAGCCTTATCTCGTACAACTCGTTTGATCCTTGATGTGTACTACTATCTTCATTCCAAAATAATTGATGTTTTAATTTTACCTTAAGTTAAACTATTTTAACTTTGATCAAATTCATAAAAAAATATTAATATATACATAGAGATGCAAGTGGGATCCCGTCAAAATACCATATAGTTCATTTTGTTGTTTCTAGTTGAAAATTTTGGTCCAAATTCTGAACTAGAAATGACAGAATGAACAAAATATATTTAACAATACCAATTTAGTTTATTTGATTCATCAATGTATTTTCATACCATATAGTTTGATGTTGTCAACAATAATTATTTTAAAAATCCGGTTAAACCTGATGAAGTTTGACAAGATGAGGACTTCAATTTTTTTTTTTGAATAACAGCAGGAGAACTGCTATATTCATTGCGATAGTAGAATAGTTTTTATAGACAATTAAGTCTCTGCCCATTTGGCAGAAACAAAAGAGCACCCCTTGCATGCATTCAACCAGGGTCAAAAGGTGTACCCCATCTTGCCTTATTAACGGAATTGGTGCCCCAGCTAGCCTCCAGGTAGTAGCCTCTGCTTTTATCCTTTCGCATAGTGCAGAGGCCGTTATCTCATGTTTTTGAAAGATCCTTCGATTTTTTTCTTTCCAAATTTCCCAGCAGATTAACTTTGCCGCCGTGTGTGCTAGCCTTTTGCTGGCCGCGGGCACCCCGACAACAAGACTTCTGTACCAATCCTGTGTAGAGAAAGCTCTGGCCTGCCAAGCTTGTGCATCGAAGGATTTTATCTTGAAGTAGGCCGCCAAAACAGTCCACACATGGCGGCTGTATGGGCACTCGGAGAGCAAATGACGAGATGTCTCAAGATTCCTCCAACATAGAGGGTAAAAGTAGTTATTTTCCCACTGTCGCAACAGTAGTTTGTCTGCAGTTAGCACTCTGTCGAGCATAAGCGTCCAAATAAAGAACTTGCATCTTGTCGGCGCCCATCCACTCCAGACAAACTTCCTGTGGTCTGTGCGCATTGCCCCAAAAAACTGAATTTTGTAAGCGGACCGAGAGGAGTATTTTCCGTCTTTTCCAAAACGCTAGAAAATTTCATCCTTATTTTCCGACAGTTGGACGCCGTCCAACATTTCAGTGAGTTGACTGAGCTGAGGAATGTGTTCCTCGGCCAGGCGGAACCTAAGGTCTTGCAACCACTTCATGCCCGTGAGAGCCTCTTTGACCGATCTATTCTTACGTACCGAAATGGCGTAAATCTCTGGCGCAATGTCACGAGGCGCCATATTTTCCAGCCACCTATCATTCCAAAAATTAGCCGTTTGACCATTTCCAATGGTTATCTTGGTTGCCGCAGCAAACAGATTTTTTTCCATCTTATTACATGGCGTGTCCATCTGCGCCAATGGCTTTTGCGGATCTTTCCATCTTTGCCATAGCTATCTCAACCGCAGAGCTCTGCCAAAGAAGTCAATACGATGAACGCCTAGTCCTCCGAGTTCCTTGGGCCTGCAAACCATATTCCAATTCACTCTGCATTCCCCCCCCCCCTACATTGGTTCTCTCCTGCCCAAAGCCAAGCTCTCCGCCGCCTGTCAAATTCTTTTCGAACCCAGGCAGGCATATCATTTATTGTCATCAGGTAGACCGCTAGGGAAGTTAGCACCGAGTTAAGCATCTCCAATCTCCCTGCCTTGCTCATTAATCTTGCCTTCCATACGGCTAGGTATTTGTCCAGAAGCCTCTGCCAATCTGCCTTTGTAAGTTTTTTTATAGATAATGGCATGCCTAGGTATAGACATGCGAAGTTGGCGATTGGAATGCCCAAACCCTGGGTGAGGCGCCTCACTTCGGCCTCATCGAGGCTGATTGGTTGGACCGAGCTTTTGGTCAGGTTTGTGATTAGTCCAGTGGCTTGGCCAAATTTCCTAAGAGTGTCGCAGAGCCCCCTAATGTCCCCCTCTGTTGGATTTAGGAATAGTGCAACATCATCCGCGTAGAGAGAGGCTCTGAATTTGCAATTTTTTCCTTTGAGCCTAGAAAGCATACCCGCCTCCGTGGCTAAGTCCAGCAGCCGGTGAAGTGGCTCCATTGCCAGGTCAAAGAGGAAAGGGGATAGGCTGTCCCCTTGCCTCAGGCCTCTTCGATGAGTAATTGCCCTTCCCGGGACCCCATTGATCATGGGTTTTGATGTCGCGGTTCTGAAGAGAAGCGTTACCCAGTCCCTCCATCTTTGCGGCAGCCCTCGAGCTTCCAGCATGCTCAAGATGTATGTCCATGAGACGGTGTCGAAGGCTTTGGCAATATCCAGCTTGAGAAGTAACATTGGCGTTTTGGTCTTGTGGTAGTACTTTGCCATGCTTTACACGTAAAGAAAGTTTTCCTGGATGCTTCTTCCAGATAAGAAAGCGCTCTGGCAAGGGAACACTAGCTCTTCCATTCTTGGTTGCAAACGTAGGGCGAGGATCTTGGATATCAGCTTTGCGAAAACATGGATCAGACTGATCGGTCTGTAGTGTGATATTTGACTGGGCTGGTCAGTCTTTGGCAGCAGGACAAAGAAAGCAGTGTTTAGACTGTCAAACGACTGATCATTGAGGCAGTAGAATTTCTACACGGCAGCTCGATCGTCCAGCTAGCCCTCCTTTTTTTTGCGGGAAACTTCGGAGAGCTTTATTTATCTATCACACTACCCGACCAGTCAGCCTGAATGCTTATGGTCAGGAAATCCGAAATACAATCAAGCCAGCTATCAGTCTGCATCATGTTGCAAACAAGCTTTGCACACAAATGAGCCGAGTGTTTTGCTGATCTTGAGACATGAGAAATAAGAAACAAGGAAAAACAACTAGACAACTCGCCTATCTCATGAAGAATTGGTGTCATCACTGAACGAGAACCATAACGAGAGCTCCAAAGATCCACGAATTCCAGGCAGTCGGTCTCCACCATCACATTAGGGAATCCTCTTAATTTCGCAAAGATGATACCGTCGCGGACCGCCAAGGCTTCAGCAATCAGGGGATCACTTAATCCTTCATGAGGTTTGCTCTAGGCACCCAGATATACGGAATGTGATCTGGCCACACCGCCCGCACCGCCCCTCTCAGGATTGAAAGAAAGCCCGCCATCGGTGTTTATCTTTACTGTACCCTCTTTCGGCGGCCTCCATCCATGTCCAGACAAAATAATTTCTTATCTCTTGGAACCTCAATAACAGCTAGAGCCACTTTTGCCATTTTGATAGCTTGGGCCCGGTCATAGCTAGCACTCCTTACCAATCGTTAGTACAAGGACAAAACAGTAGCCCTCCGTTTGAAAATATAAGCTAGATACATCTCCTTCACAAACCTAAAACATATTATATTTCCAAACGGAGGGAGTACTAACGTACAAACGTTTCCATGACAAGTTGGACACATAGAGTAGAGTACAGGCACCGTTGCACACTACTAAAATCACTTGGAACATTGATCGAATTCCCTCTCTTTGTCCAGCCTCCAAGAATTTACCCATGATTTAGCTTTTTTTTACAACTCCCGACGCTGTCTTCCATGACAATTTATTAGTGAACTAGCGGGGTTAGAAGAAAACAGAGGACCCATATAATTTCGACGGGTTTACGGGCCGAGCCGTGTTTTTTTAGTCCGAGCAGACATTACAAACGGACCCCGACCCAAAAAAAATTATGGGGGGCCGACAAATCCACCCCCTCAAACTATATAATTTTGGTTTCGAGTGCGTTTTATGGATCTCGACCTCTCTTTCCGCCACCGCCCCCTCGACGCCTCCGTTGGGCATTTGCTCAGACCGCCGCTCAAATCGCCGAGCTCTGACGAGAAATTCCTCGGCCCCCGCACTAGATCCGCCACCGGTAGTCGCCGATGGACCGTTGTGGACTCCGCCGCGGTCGTACGCCTCCTTCCTCCTCGCGCTACCGTGGCCTCACCCCTGCCCAGGAGGAGGAGTGCCGTCGGTGCATCCGCGCGGACAGGGCGCGCACCGCGCACCACTACAAGAAGCACCGCGCGCCCGCGCTGGTCGTGCTTCTCCGCCACGAGAAGGAGGATTTCGACCGCCGCATGTGGGAGGAGGGGATCTCCTCGCGTGCACCGCGAACTCCTCTGCCGCCGGTGAAGAAGGAGGAAGAGAAGGAGCAGCTCCCGGAGGGCCGCGTCTTCACCAGCGCAGACTACGCCACCGACGAGGCCTCCTTCAATGTTTGATGTGAAGGGAATATGCCCTGAGAGGCAATAATAAAATGTTTATTATGTGTATTCCAAGTATATGATAGATGTTTATTTTGCATGCTATAATTGTATTAATAGGGAAACGTTAATACATGTGTGTTTAATAAATAAACAGAAAGTTCCTAGTTATGTCTCTCTCATAAACTAGTTCGTTGATTAACAAGATGATCACGGTTTTCTGATCATAGACATTGGATGTTGTTAATAACGAGATCACAACATTAGTGTAATGGTGTGATGAACATTCATCCAAAGTATAGCATTACGATCAAAGTCATTGAGTTTATATTGCTATAAACAAACTACGAAGTAGTCCTAATCCTTAGACCATGAGATCATGCCAATCACTAACACCGGAAGAGTTTCTTGTTGACATCAAACGTCACTCCGTAACTGGGTGATTATAAAGATGGCTTCAAAGCTACTAAAGTGTTATGTTGAGAATCATGGATCAAGAGTGGAATTTGTTCATCCCGATGACGGATAGATATGCTCTGGGCCCTCTCGGTGATATCACATTGGTTAGCTTGCAAGCAAGTGATTTGATCACTAGAATGTTATATCACGGGAACGAAAAAAGAGTGCATGTCAGTAACGAGATCAAACTAGGTATGGAGATACCGATGATCGAATCTCGGACATGTAATATATCGTGAAACAAAGGGATTAAGATACAAGCGTAAAAGGTTCTGACGATCACAGGAAAATTCATCGTTGAATGTGTGGGAGTCAGTATGGATCTCTAGGTCCCGCTACTGATTATTGATCGGAGAAGGGTCTCGATCATGTCCGCATTATTCGCGAACCGTAGGGTGACACACTTAAGGGACACTGTCATCGAGTTGGATCAAATGTTTCATGCCGAAAGAATAAACAAGCGCAGGAATTTATTTCACTAGATACCGAAACAGGTTTTCGGGTGAAATTGCATAAAGAGGTTATGCATGTGAAATGGAATTCTAGCAAGGGGTTATTTGTGAATGTTTATCATTAAAGTAATTGACAAAATTCTGAATAAAATAAAAGAGTTTTATTTAATGAGAGTTTGCATTAAATTTGGTAGAAATTTAATGGGAATTTGAGTGGACTTTTGAGTGGAGGGAATTTAAAGGAATTTTGTGAGTGGAGTGTCCACCCACATGAAGAGGGGAGGGCAAGGGGGCAGCCCCCATGCGCCGGCCACACCCTTGGGGTTCCCCCCTCCTCCTATAAAAGGAGCCTCTTCTCTCACTTGTCTCTCACACCTCCTCGTGAAGGATCTCTCTCCCCCTCTAGAATTTATCCCCCATGGTCTCGGACTAGCGAGATACATGTTCCCGGTGGCTATTCGGCAAGAAATGATTACGCTTCCGCTGCATCGCTGGAGCGAGGAGGCGGAGGTTGTCCGGTGTCTTGTACGTGTGTGCGAGCACGGATGCGCTGCTGCTTTGCGGCGCTAGGACTTCCTCTCGATCTTGAGATCGGCAAGAGATCGTCTACATCAACCACGAGTTGAACTCGTTAAGCTTTGTCGGTCTTCAAGGGTATGTTCTCTACGGATATACATCCGCCCGTTGTTTGTATCTAGTAGATAGATCTTGGTACATAGTTCCTATCGTAGGAAATTTTTTGTTTTCTATGCTGCGAACCCTACATGATGGAGGTCATCCAGCAGTGGAGCGTCGTTGAGGCCGAGGTCAACGCCGCTCGAGCTCGCCGCGACGAGGACATCGACAACATCTTGCTCGAGCAGGGGCTCACCTGCGACCGCGAAGACCGCACGAAGAAGCTCCAGGGTGACCTCCTGTGGGCGACGCAAGACGACAAGTACGTCTACCTCGGCTCCGACACCACCTCCGGCCTCTCCGACCTCGGCCTCTCTGACGACGAGCTTTGAATCTGCAGACGGAAGCGTCGCCACCGCTCCATGAGGCTCCGGTGATCCTGATTTTTGCGTGCAGGTTAGGGTTTAGCGACGGCGCCGGCAAATCCCCCTTTAATTTAAGTGCCTTTTGAACCTACAATCACGGCTATGTACGAATGAACATCTGAAATCTCCCGCGAATGTTCAAAATTCAAATTTTTATGGTTTAGATTTGTGGTTTCTATTCTGGCCAAGAGCAAACCCAAGTAAAACCGAGCAAAAACACGACGCTTAAACGCCTTTTTATGGTTCAACGGATACGATATATGGTGTCTGCTAGAGTTGCTCTTACTAGAAGCAAAATATCACATGGCACAAGTTAAAGAAGATGAAGCATAGAGTTACCAACCTACCGTTGCGCACTAAAAATCACTCTGCGTTTAGAACCTTGTCAGTTCCCTCTGTATATTCGATTTTTTACAAATATGACCCTCTGCAATTCGTCATCGCCAATAAAATCCCCGTCGCACCGCGAAAGCCAAAAATGCCCTGACGGAAGGAACATCCCGTCAACCCCTATGACGGAAGGAACATCACGCCACCCCTCGTGGCGGGAGGTGACACGTGTCGCATTTTTAGCCAAAAATGCCCTGTCGGAAGGGACATCTTGCCATCCCTATGGCGGAAGGAACATCCCGCCACCCCCGTGACGGGAGGTGACACGTGTCGTCTTTTCAACCTCCTGCCAGGACATTTTTAGCTTTTGCGGCGTGAGAGGATATTTTTAACGATGACGAATTGCAGAGGGTCGTATTTATAAAAAAAATCTGGGCTCCAAAATTTACCCATGTTTGCGGACCCTTTCTTCTACAATGATCAAATGGCGCGGGTTAAAAAGGCGAAGTTCTTTTCTGAAACGCGCGCCAGAAAAAAGAAAACGAAATCAAACGGCGCCACGCCGCCATCATCTCAAAAGTAGCACGAAGAAGAAATTAGAATAACAGCGTCAGGTTTGAAGAGCGTGAGGCGACCGTTTCCCACGTGTCACTTTCCACCCTCCCAACCCCCCACACGCTCTCTCTCTCTCTCTGGTCGTCTACCTATACATACCTGGACCAAGCCAGCAGCTCAGCTCACACTCTGCTCGAGCTCGACAGCTCCCGACTCCTGCAGCCAATGGCAGACCGCGTCCACCCCGCGCCGCTGCTTCCACTCTCCACCCCACCCGCCCCTCTACCGGACGACAGCCCCGACGCGTCCGCCGAGACCGCGCCGCTCCGGCGCCCAACGACGACATCGACACCTCCGCCGCCGCCACCGGGCGCGTCGTACATCGTACACGTGCCCAAGGACCAGGTGCTCCGCGTCCCGCCCCCGGACCGCGAGCGCAGGTACCGCAAGCTCGCCGCGCGCCCGGCGCGGCGCCGCCTCCTCCGCCGCGCCTGCTGCGGCGCGTGCTGCGCGTTCCTCCTCCTGCTCGTCCTCGCTGCGGCGTTCGTCGGCGCGGTGTACCTCGTCTTCCGCCCCAGGGCGCCCTCCTTCTCCGTCGCCTCCCTCTCCATCGACGCCCGCGGCCTCCTCCTCGGCGACGCCACTTTACCCGTGCGGATCGACGCCGACGTGCGCGCGGACAACGGGGCGAATCGTAAGACGGGCGTCGACTACCGCGGCGGCGGGCAGGTCACCGTGTCCTACTCCAGCGTCCAGCTCGCCACGGGCCGGTGGCCGGCCTTCTACCAGGCGCCGCGGAACGTGACGGTGGTGTCTATGCCGCTGACGGGCGGAGAGAACGGCGGCGTGGCGCTGCTCACGGAACAGCAGAGGGGCAGTCTGGAGGCGGAGGCCGCGGCGGGCGCCGTGCCGCTGACGGTGGAGGCACGGGTGCCGGTGCGGGTGAGGCTCGGGAAGGTGCTGCGGACCTGGACGGTGGACGTGTGGGCGCGCTGCGAGGTGACGGTGGACAAGCTGGCCGGCCAGGCGGCGGCGGCCAACAAGGGGTGCATGGTCAAGGTCAAGCCGCTCTGGTGGTGGTGGTGATATATACTGGCTCCATGGCTGGCGATCGATCGCCTATTCTCCGGCGCGGCATAACGCCATGCGCCGAGGTTGATTGATCGATCATTTCCTACGTACTCGTAAAGGTAAAGTGAATTAGTTCGTGTGATCTGGAGACACTTTTTTGGGGAGATGCGTGTAAATATAATTGGAATTGTTCACGAGACAATTAGCTATCTCAGAAGAGCATTCTGATCAGCTGCAGATGAAATTTTGCAGTCTTGCAGAGCACGATCTCTGCTCTGCATAGAAAAATACATTACGGTACTAGAATAGAATAAATCTGACAGTATGTTGCTGTGACAGGAACTCAGATCTTCATGAAACTTTTATACTTCCTCTGTCCTAAAAATAATGTCGTAAGTTATTCTTTTAGTGTCTAAATACATTTAAATTTAATAAACTTACGACATCATTTTTAGAACGAAGGGGTACTTTATTAGTAGTGCATGACAAAAGCCTCTTTCTGACGGCTAAAACCTCAGCAACGACATGGAAAACTGATTACTCTTTACATATTGTCGCGTTGGTGGAAAATAGTGAAGCCGGCCAAGTTTGGTGGTATGCGAAAAGTAATAAAACGTTGTTGTTAACCATGGCCTCGTATACTTCTTTCGTTCTAAAATATAAGATGTTTTAGATTTATAAATAAAATATATCTAGATTTCTTTTAGTATATAGATTTAATCCAAACCTAAGTAAATCTATATTTAAAAAAAATCTAAATACATTTGCTTCATAAAGTTAAAACATCTTAGATTTTAAAACGGAAGAACTATAAGTATCATTGTCATCATCCATCCGCTGGTTTCAAGTCGAAATAAACTCAACGCGTCGTAGGATTGCAGCTGTATAGGTACATGCCAATCCAGAATTTGTGGCCAATGCAGCAGCTCTTATTAATGATTGAAGAAAAATACACGCTCGATCGACCTCAATATAAAACGATGCGTTAGTCAATAATAACCGAAGTTAAGACTTTTTAAAATTTGCAGCCGCGTCTGACACGTACGAGCACGTAGAAAAGACCAAGCTAGCTAGTCGAGTGCGTGCGGTCACCTTCGCTTACAACACACGTTCAACATTTATCATATTGGTGAGGACATAGTCCATTGTCATACCGGAGTACGTATTTACTTAACAATTTACCGCATCTCATCGGGGTCAGCTCAATCCAATGTCAAATTGCTGCCTCGTTGTCGTTGAGCAGGTAGATACTGACGCTCCCGCTTGGTGATTTTTCTTAGACCATGGGACAGATATTTTCTTTCAGAACCATAGAGATTGGTAGGCCGTATGGAAGTCAACCTAGCCCGAGGAGCAAAAAAGGACTACTTGGATTTCTGGCGAAGCACTCCCGGGCCAGCCCCTGGAAACCGGCTATTCGGCCGTTTTTAAGCAAAGATCAGGCGAGGAAGATGGCACGAGCTCGCGCACTGCGGTCAAAATGCAGCGGAAGAATTTTGGTCTCCGTTTCACGAAAAATCGTCCCGCTATTCAGGAGCGCCAGTGTCATCGTCAAATTGACATCTCCCCCCCCCCCCCCCCCACCCCACCATAGGCTGTTCGTAGGACATGTGCAATTGATTCATGCTTAGTGTTGTAGGATTTCATATTCAGATTGATGCTTAGCAATGTAGGATTTTAGTACAACGTGTATTGGAGTATTATTGTCGAGCGCGGTCACCTTCATTTACAACGTTTAACATTTATCAATTATCATATTGGTAGCTACATAGTCCAGTGGCATATTGGAGTATTTACTTAACAATTTATCCAATCTCATCGGGATTAGCTCATCCCAATGTCAATTTGTCAAGTTGCTGCCTCTGTCCCTCGCTGTCGTCGAGAAGGTAGATAATGACGACGATGGCTCGCTAGGATTGCCATTTCGGTCATTTTTAGCGATCCATCATCACCACAGCCAAAATCAAGAACGCCGCTTCCTCGTAGATGCAGTCGAGGGAGATAGCGCGAGCTCGCGTGCTACGACGACAATGCAGCGAGAGGATTTCGGTCACGACCCGTGAAAAAGGTCTCCCTATTTACGAGTGTCATCGTCACCGTCAAATCAAAATCCACCCCCTCGAGCTCCCCCGCACTTCGAAATCAATGGCCATGGTGGGAGCTTTTAGATATGAGGTTGCACCTATGTGCACGACTGTCGGCGCTTCACCTGCCGACGCCACCCTCTGTCCCAACCTCGGTGGTGGCTGATGTGTCGCTAGTGGTCCTCCTAGGTTCTCCATCCAACATAAATATGGTGGTCCTATTGGGTTATCTCTCCGGCACGGCAATGCTTTTCTTGTCGGGTTCTCGCTCCAGCATGGCAATCGTTGTCGGCGCCTTTCTACCGGCGTCACCCCCAATCGTTGTTCGCATGTTTCTACCGGCGTCACACCTTTCCTGACCACTGTGCTAAATCCTAAGGTTGTAAGATACCTCTAACCTTTGACGTTGTAGCTTAGGTCTGTAAACATGTTCATGATTCCATGGACATAGGTTGTTTGTATGACATGTGCAATTGACTCATGCTTAGCATTGTAGGATTTCATATTGAGGTTGATGATTAGCGATGTAGGATTTTAGTACAATGCATATGGTTGTACATGTATCATGCATGCTTAGCGGTGTATGATTTCAAGTTCATCCTTACGGTCTTAATGCACTATAGGGAATCATGACATTTGGCTCCCCCGACCTGTCTTCTTCTTCGAAGGATAAAATAAAATTAAGCCGGATGGAGCATAACAATATTGCCAATGATCCAGCTATGTATGCCCGCGGACCTTCAATGGTATGGAAACCTGCATTGTCACAGTTCATCCTGAATATGATTCTCAAGCTCGTGATAAGCAGGGTAAGTTGTAGCGGGTTCAGAGAAGCCGACATAAAGAAAATTGGCAATGATGTTCTTGACTTCACTAGGATCACAGTGAACAATTTTTACCTATACAACCACCTCAGGAAGTGGAACCAGATACTTGAACTTAGAATGGTTTAAGGCATCAGATGGTGTCCGGAGATCACATCCTTCATGTTCAAATATGAGGACAAGTTGATGCACTATCTCGTGGTAAGTTAGCAAGGCACTGCTATTTGTTTCACTCGTTCCTAGCAATGCACTATCCCACTATCAACTCAATCTCAGGCCTGCCCCAAGCACGCCGAGGTGTTGAACAAGTTCATATCGAACTATGCTCAGATTAAGACCATCTTCATGCCCAAGTTTATTGATAAACACCAGTTCTAGGATCCAAAGCTGATGATCAGGGCTATGAACTTTCTTGTGAACAATAATGATGAAGGATAAGGCCTATACTAAGATGTTTGTGCTTGTCGGGAGGGCATGACTTAGGACATGGCTACGCTGAAACTTTGATTAGTTCTACCGATTTGGCATTTATATATTGTCAATGGTGGTTATGATCTGTTGTTTGAGGTCACGTATATTTTATAAGGTGGCACGATATCCATCCATTAGCTAGGTTGACTGATAAAAAATGATTCATGGTATATAATATTGTGGGAGCCTCTAAGATGGTACTATATATTAACCTCTTTGCTGGTGAACTTGTGATGCATTACTTTAACGGGTAACTGTTAGTTCGGAAAGTGCTGCTACTACGCTCTTATGATGAATTGATTAACTTAACAATTTTCCATATTGTGTGATGAGTTATGGGTAAGCTCACGCTCTCGTGGAAGAATTTACCACAATAGCTCCCATAGAAGAGTTTACCACAATAGTTATCACCTTGCAATCAACGGTCACTGTTAGACTGACACTACTACCGAGTCTAACACGCCTCCTTATCGCATGCACAACGTGCGCCTGGAAGCTATGATCCCTAACAAATTCTGTTAGCACAACGTGTGTGTGTGCGTTATCATCTTCCCCTCATCTTCTGTACCTCTCTGTATAAACCTTGTACAAACTGAGTGCGTCGCACACAAACTCTCCTCTCTCATTCTTACATGGTATCAGCTTTTCTTCGATCCTGATGGCAAGCCCCTCCGCGCCCGCTTCCTCCAATAGCCTCGCGCCGGCTCTTCCTCCCGGTACCGCCGTTGCCGCCGCCCTCACCGTGGCTGGCCCCAGCGCCCGCCAACGCCCCCGGCCGCCCCCGTCGCCGCGGTCGCACACGGCGCAGCCCCCTCTGCCCCACTCGACGCTCAGGCTCTCCTGCATCTCTCCCAGGTTCCTCCGTCCCCCCTCATTGCTCCCCCAGGAATCTCAATCTCCTTTCATATGCGTGGAGTGCAGATCCGCAACATCATCCCGCACACCCTCGACTTGTCCATTGGCTCCTACACCCATTAGCGCACCCACATGGAGCTCGCCGTCAAGGAATACGGGGTGCTCGACCACCTCACTTCCGATGCAACCCCTGCCCACCCCGACGTCGAGTGGCGCACGGTCGATTTGATCCTGAAACGATGGATCTACGGCTCCATCTCCCACGAGCTCGCCGGGATGATCATGGACAACACCAAGTCGGCTCGGCAACATCTTCCTCAACAACCAGCGCCAGCGCTCCGTGCACCTCGTCTCTGACCTCCACGAGCAGCGCCAGAGATCCCTCGACATCGCCCAGTACTGCGCTCGCCTGAAGACGATCGCCAACGCTCTGCACGACTGCGACCAGGAGCCCAACGACGACACCCTCGTCACCGTCCTCACCCGCGGCCTCCATGAGTGCCACACCGTCACGGGCAAGATCCTCCTCTCCAACTCCGGGCGCATCACCTTCGATGACGCCCGCAATATGTTACTCCTCGATGAGATGCAGGGCCGCGCCATTGATAGTGTCGCCTTGCAGTCCGCCCTCATCTCCCTCGGCCGCAGCGGCGGCCATGGCGGCAGCCACGGTGGTGGTGGCCACGGTGGCGCTCCTCCCACCGCTCCAGGCTATCCTCGCCCCCAGCATGCACGGGAGGATCGACACGTACGACGCCAACTACGGCGCTCCCTCGTCCCCGTCGCCCAACCAGGGCAAGACCAAACGCAAGCGCATCACCAACAACGGTGGGTACACCTCTAATGGCGCCGGCTCACCTCAGGCGTCGAGACCATGCCCCTGGATCGGCTACGTCCACGCTTGGGCGGCCCCACCTGGCACCTCCCGTGGACCCAGCATCCCCGGCCCCGCCCCCGCGGCCGGCTACGCCCGCCCACCCCACGCCTACGCCGCGTTCACGTCGCCCGACCCTTATGACTAGGAAACCCCCTCCTGGGTGCCTCCCGCCGGTGCTCAGCTCTACAACAGCCCTCGCTACGCCGCTCCACCATCCGTGCTGTAGTCCCCGCACTACAGGGTCCCTCCGCCGCAACCTCCCCAACAGCTGCTCATCCCCGGGCCCGGTCAGGCGTTCGGTCAGACACCGCCGCCATGGATCAGCGATCACGCCGCCCAGCCCTCCACCTCCAACACCTTCGAGCAGTACACATTGATAGGTGCCCTCATTGACCTGTCCATGAACGGCAGCTCCGGGCATTGGATCGCTGACTCTGGCGCCTCCACGCACCTCTCCGCGAACCAAGCAGGTATTCGCCCTCACGCTCGGCCCGTTCAGCATTTTGCACCGGTTATTGTTGGCAATGGCGACCACCTTCCTGTTACGCACCTAGGGCACACTTCTCTCCCCTCCCCCTCTCGCCCCTCTACCTACGTAACGTGCTTGTCACTCCCGGTATCATTCAAAATCTTCTCTTTGTTCGTCATTTTACCACCCATAATCATGTTGTTGGGGTTCGTAGCATGGAAAACAAAAAATTTCTACCGCATGCTCACAAACAAGCCAAGATCTATCTACTAGATTGTAGCAATGAGTCGATTAGAGTACTCACCCTCGAAGATTCCAAAGCGGTTAACGAGAGCAAATTTTCGTGGGTGATGTAGTCGTACACTTGCCGATCTCAAGATCGCGTAGACGATCCTTCCGGCGCTGCGTTCCGGCAGCGCTTCCGCAGTCGGTCACATGTTCGGCACTCGATGAAGACCTTCCTCTCCCTTGTTCTAGCAGGCAGCGGAGGTTGTAGTTCTCCCCTCGCGATTCCGGCAGCACGACGGCGTGGTGTCAGAAGTAGAGGGAAGATCTCGCAGGGCTTCGCCTAAGCCGGTGCGAGTTATGGTGGATCTAGTGTTTCCCGGTGATCTAGGGTTTAGAAAACCGGGAGGAGGAGGAGGTGTCGACGGCGGCGGCTAGGGCGGCGGCGACGACGGCGCGGCGGCGTGTGGCGGCGGCTTGGCGGGGGCGCACGGGTGCGGGGAGGGCTAAGGCTTGGCTTTTAGGGCAGCCCTCCCCCTCTATTTATGAGAGGGGGCAGCCTTGGGAGGGGTGGGTTTGAATCCAAACCCAAACCCAAGTTGGATTGAGAGAAGGACTCTTTCCTTCTTCCACTAGGAAACCATTGTTCCAGTTTAACTTTTCAAACTTCTCGTTTGACTTTCAATTTAGAGCTTTAATTCTCTCTTGCAAATGCCCAAACCAAGTGACCTAGGATATGAACCAATCATTCCACTTATCCATAACACATCCATGGTCCATTCCCCTTCCGGTCCGGTGAACCTTCTAGACCCTTCTAGAACCTCTGCGATGAAAACATCGGAATCTTTCCCGAACTCCGGAATCGGACTTTCCTTATATGAATCTTATTCTCCAGACCATTCCGGATCTCCTCATGATATCCTAGATCCCATCCGAGACTCCGAACAACATTCGGTATCCCTACTAGCATTCCATATCTACTAAACAACATTGAATCCTTAAGTGTGTCTCCCTACGGTTCGTGAATTATGCGGACATGACCGAGACACTTCTCCGATCAATAACCAATAGAGGAATCTGGAAATTCATATGGCTCCCACATATTTCTACGATTACTTTGCGATCGAATGAACAACTTACATACGATACCAATTTCCCTTTGTCTCGTGATAGTTTACTTATCCGAGGTTTTGATCGTCGGTATCTCTGCATACCTAGTTCAACCTCGTTACCGATAAGTACTCTTTTATCGTTCCCGTGATATATGATCCCTTGTGAGACAGTCACATGCTTGCAAGCCAATTTGATGATATTCCACCGAGAGGGCCCAGAATATATCTATCTGTCATATGGATGGACAAATCCCACTCTTGATCCATGTGCCTCAACACATACTTTCTGAACACTCAATGCCACCTTTATAGCCACCCAGTTACGGTGTGGTGTTTGATGTCATCAAAGCATCCTTCCGGTGATGGTGATTAGCATGATCTCATGGTCGAAGGAATTAGGTTACTATGTATCAGAAAGCTTATAGCAAATGAACTATTGAAATGACTTGATCTTAATGCTATGTTTAACTATAGGAGTATGTCCATCACACCATTCTTCTAATGATATGATCTTATTGTTAAAAACATCTCAATGTTCATGATCAGGAAACCATGACCATATATTAACCAACAAGCTAGTTTAACAAGAGGCTTCACTAGGGACTCTTTTATGTTTATAAATCACACAAGTATTAATGTTTCCGGTTAATATAATTATAGCATGGTATGTAAACATTTATCACAAGCATGAAGATATGATAATAACCACTTTATTATTGCCTCTTGGGCATATCTCCAACACATGTATCTATGGAATTTGATCCTCTCGGTGTCTCTGTGAAGGACCTTCAAACTCGGGCGCTCATCCTTCGATGCAACAGTGAGGGGGACCTCTACCCCCTCTACACCCCGGCGCCCACAACCGCACCCGTCGCCCTCACCACCAAGCTCTCCTCTTATCGCTGGCATCGACTTCTCGGCCACCCCGGCGTTTCCTCAGCCTTCAATAAACTTATGAGCTGTAATAAATCTAGAGGCATGTGCTCTGCCTGTCAGTTAGGCAAGAACACCCGTTTACCATTCTGTTGATCCATTAGCAAAACTTCCGCTGCTTTCCAATTGATACATTGCGATCTGTGGACTGCTCCCTTATGTAGTCTCTCCAACTTTAAATATTATTTGGTTATTATTGATGATTTCACCAGCTACATCTGGACCTTCCCCTTACGTCTTAAGGCTGATGTCCACGCCACTTTCTCTCTCTTCCACGCGTACGTCCGAACACACTTCCATACGACTATTGCCTCTGTTCAGTGCGACAACGGCAAGGAGTTCGATAACGCCGCCAATTGCTCCCTCTTTGCCCCATACGGCACACTCCTCCGGTTTTCATGCCCTTACACGTCTGCTCAGAACGGGAAAACTGAGCGTGCCATCCGGAGGATCAATGACGTCCTCCGTACCCTTCTCCTTTAGGCCTCCATGCCACCAGACTATTGGGTCGAGGCTCTGCACAGCGCAACCCATCTCCTAAACCTTCGCCCCACTAAACCACTAGATATTCGCACCCCGTACGAAGCCCTCTTCGCCCGTCCCCCAACGTACGATCACCTACGCGTGTACGGTTGCTTGTGCTTACCTAACACAAGCGCTACCGCGGCCCACAAGCTTTCCCTGCGATCCGTTCCTTGTGTTTTGATCGGCTATGCCCCTGAACACAAGGGATACCGTTGTTTAGATCGCACCTCCGGCCGAGTCTATACCTCTCGCCACGTCACTTTCGACGAGGAGGTCTTCCCCTTCACTACCGCCCTAGAATCTGATCCATCGGCCTACTCCTTCCCTCACCTACCTCCCGACGAGCCCTACGTCTACCCATGCACGCCGCCTGGCTTTCCACCTCACCTACCACCGATGGTGCCTCCCCCGCCCACAACTGACAACCCTAGTCCGGCGGCTACCGCGACCAGCCCTTCCCATCAGCCTCCTCCCTCCTCTCCGCCAGGTCGCCCTACCCCAGCTGCCCCCGCACCCGCATCCAGCTCTCCTGCACCTTCTTCTTCCCCTGGCTCTACCGGCTCGCCACTCGTTTCCCCCACCCCAATCACCCCTCCTTCCCACCCGCCCCCTGCCCAAGCGCCTCTCCCACCCAAGAACCCGACCCACCCGATGCGCACTAGAGCCAAGGCCGGTATCTACAAACCACGGAAACTCTTTAGTCTCTCCGCCACCATCCCCATGTCCCCTATACCCGCCAACTATCGCATCGCTCTCTGACCCCAACCGGGCTCACGCCATGCGCTCTGAGTATTCCGCTCTTGTGGACAACTCAACCTGGCGTCTCGTTCCTAAACCCTCCGGTGCCAACATTGTCTCTGGTAAATGGGTGTACAAACACAAGTTTCACTCTGACGGATCCTTAGCTCGCTATAAAGCCCGCTGGGTCGTCCGCGGCTTCTCCCAGGAGCACGGGATCTACTATGACAAGACATTCTCGCCCATTGTCAAACCCAGTACCATCCGTATCATCCTTTCCCTCGATGTCTCCTCTCACTAGACCATCCACCAACTAGACATGAAAAATGCTTTCCTACACGGCCATCTATCCGAGACTGTTTTCTGTCAATAGCCCAAAGGCTTCGAAGACCCCTCCTATCCCGACCATGTTTGCCTGCTACAAAAATCACTGTACGGTTTAAAACAGGCCCCACGAGCATGGTTTACCCGTTTCTCCACCTTCCTGCACTCGATCGGCTTCCTCTCCTCCAAGTCTGATTCGTCCCTGTTTATTTTTCGCTCTCAATCCGAGATCGCCTACCTTCTGCTATATGTAGACGATATCTTCTTAACCGCCTCCTCCGATGCTCTTCTCCACAAGCTCATCTCCACCCTCTCCTCTGAATTTTCGATGATGGACCTCGGTACTCTCAGCCATTTCCTTGGCATCACTGTCACGCGGTCTTCTGTTGGCCTTCATCTCTCCCAACGACAGTACGCTCTTGAGATTATCCAGCGCGCTGGGATGCAGGACTGCAACCCTGCCAAAACCCCAATTGACTCCGGCGCAAAGATCTCCCTCACTGATGGCGATCTCCTCGACAAACCCACTCACTACCGAAGTCTCACAGGCGCTTTACAGTACCTAAACTTGACTCGCCCTGAAATTTCTTATGCTGTACAACAGGCCTGCTTATTCATGCATGCCCCACGATCCTCTCACCTCAATCTGGTTAAACGCATTATTCGTTACATTCCGGGTACTCTCGATCTCGGTACCCTTATCACCCCCTCTTCTACCTCTGCTCTCGTTGCTTACTCTGACGCGGATTGGGCTGGCTGTCCTGATACCCGTCGATCTACCTCTGGTTTCTGTGTCTATCTTGGCGACAACTTGATTTCGTGGTCCTCCAAACGCCAACTAACCGTGTCCAGGTCGAGTGCTAAAGCAGAATACCGTGCTGTCACCCATGTGGTTGCTGAAAGTTGCTGGGTCCGCCATCTAATGCAGGAGCTCCATCGTCACATTGACAGGTCTACTGTTGTCTATTGTTGTAATGTGTATGTTGTATATTTGTCTGTAAATCCTGTGCAGCATCGGCGTACAAAACACATCGAGGTCGATATCCATTTCATCCGTGACAAGGTGCAAGTTGGTGACCGGGTGCTTCATGTTCCCACGTCCTTTGAGTTCGCCGATATATTTACCAAGGGGCTCTCCACCGCAGCCTTTCTGGAATTCAGATCCAGTCTCACCGTCCGAGCTCCTCCTGATGACACTGGGGTGGGGTGGGGGGGGGGGGGGGGGGGTAGACTGACACTACTACCGAGTCCAATGCGCCTCCTTATCGCATGCACAACGTGCGCCTGGTAGCTAGGATCCCTAACAAATTCTGTTAGCATAACGTGTGTGTGTGCGTTATTCTCTTCCCCTCATCTCCTGTACCTCTCTATACAAACCTTGTACAAATTGAGATGAATACACACAGATTAGCGTGCGTCGCACACAAACTCTCCTCTCTCATTCTTACAGTCACCACCTACATCTGTCTTGTCTTGGTTGCCATGAAAAAATACAGCCAACCAAACATCGGATATGTCTCATTTGAGAAAGGAGCGTTGCGTGCAAAAAAAAAGAATATGGTCGAGTCGTAATTTCAACGGAGCATGCTCGACAACCATGTTCCAGGAAGTTCCCCCGATTCACAGGGCCAGAGGAGCTGCTCGATTTAGTTGGGCCGGAAAAAATGTTTACACCTGGGCCGGAGGGTAGGCAGATATTTTTGCTATTTACACTCTTTTTTTTTTTCAAACGAGCAGTCGATCATGTGTGGTTGAACAGCACCGATGGCGCCGTCCACACATGGCACGGCACCATTGCCGTGTGCCGTGACACGACGAACCTCTGTTTCTTTCTACTGCGGTACTGGCGGCCTCACGGCTCTCGCTCCGCCTTCGCCATGTACGCACTGGCGCCGCCGCCTCGCGCCCCCACCGGATCGCCCGCCGCGGCGCCGTCCCCTGTTCAACACGTCATCCACCGCCTCCACCGCGGGACCAGCCGCCGCCGAGGCGCTGACCTGCGCTGCCGCCGGCGCCTCCTCACCGCACGGGGCGAGCGACCGGCTCCGGATGACGACGACGAGGAGGAGGAGGCGGAACCGGCTGGGTTCGACGCGGCGGTGGCGCTGTTCAACGGCGGGGAGTACCACGCGTGCCACGACGTGGTGGAGGAGCTCTGGTACAGCGCCGAGGACCCCGCGCGGACGCTCCTCCACGGCGTCCTCCAGTGCGCCGTGGGCTTCCACCATCTCTTCAACCAGAACCACCGCGGCGCCATGATGGAGCTCGGGGAAGGCCTCTGCAAGCTCCGCCGCCTGCGCCTCGAGGACGACGACGACGGCGGCGACCTAGGCCCCTTCTCTCGATTCCGGGACGAGGTCGCCGCCGTGCTCAGCTTCCTGTACCGCACCCAGAAGGAGCTCGCCGCATGTACGCCACACCCTTCCACCATGAACTTATTAGCCTTAAGACTTAACCCATTTCCACTTCTGGTCGAAGCTATTGCATCCCCATGGCGCATCCTGAATGCTTCCGATTGTCTCAGGCACCGACGAGCTGTGCCTGGCTATGGACGGCTCCGCGACCTCGTACCAGCTGCTGGGCGACTTCGCCGCCGGTCAGGAGCTGTACCGGCTGGGAGCCGACGCGGACGGCGTACCGAGCATTATCTTCTCCGGCCCGCAGGACGCCGCGGTGCTCGTTCCTCCGTCCACGGTGAAACTTCCGGCGCTGCGTGCCACGGAGCAGCATCTCGTGGCGCTGCAGAGCGCGCACGAATACTCGTAGCAAATTCACTCGACGAGACGACATGTATGTAAACGAATCAGTTCGACGAAGATTTGTACTATGTAGTAGACAAATTCGATTAAGTATAGATTATTTTCTTCCGAATGGAGTGGATAGCGCCACGTCACCTCAAAAGAAAAGAGAGTCACCGCTTCTGCAATCCCGCCACGATCCATGTCAGTTTCCACCGAACTCTATATTCGAATATGATCTGAAAACTCCGCTGTGCCTCCATATTGAGTACCTCAAGTCCTCAAGCACCACGCGAAGATTGTGTAACATCGGCGGTAGTCGGCGGCATGAGCACAACCAATTCATTTTACAAAGGGAAAAGTCCACTTTCAAACCTGAACTTTTGTAGAGGTTCGAACCCTCAAGTCAAAATCCCACTCATTTGCACCATGAATTGTTGAATCCCAATCTAAATCGAACCCGGAAACTTTTTGGCACGCCAAGAAAGCAACCTAGCCGGATTATAGGCTGCTCTCATTGTTAGTGGGACCCACATGACATATTCATCAGCTTCCACCGGTTCATTTTGTTTGCATCGTTCTAGCTCTAGATCTTACCGGTAGTAGCTACTAGGATTCGATCTATTGTATCAGAGAGAGAGAGAGAGAGAGAGAGAGAGAGAGAGAGAGAGAGAGAGAGAGAGAGAGAGAGAGATCGGAGAGGGATATCTAAGAGAGAGAGAGAGGGGGGAGGGAGACTACCTGCGCCTTGGCTCGATGAGCACGAGCCAGAGGGGAAACCGGAGCTGGTGCTGGTGGCCATGGGAAAAAGGGCGACGACGTGGGTGTGCGGTGAGAGTGGCGGCGGCGGAGCTTCCCGTCGGCACAGCGCTAGTCTAGATTGGATGGGCGTGTCGGTGGGGCAGCTAGGGCACGACTAACCTCGTAAGGCGTGCCTCCGGCTCCCACCTCTCTTTATAGAGCTGGCGACTGGGGCCCACCGACCAGAGGAGGTTGGGCGCCCCCGATCAGGACACGGATGAGGGATTCCGTTCGAGTCGTTGGACTCGCGCAGGAGAGATCAACCTAAGAGCATCTCCACTCGCCTTCCCAGGAGGCAGATCCGGACGCTGAAAATCGGCTCAATCGCGTACCCAGGAACCTCTTTTCGACCGGACTTGGGCCAACTTTGGTCCGGACTACCCAGGCCGAACCCAGGATCCCGGGTACGCCGGACGAAGTGAATTGGCCGAGTGGACCAGCCTGTTAGCGACAGAAGCCGAGTCACCGCCATCCTTCCCGCCGTTTTTCTTTTCCCTCCCTCGCCGCTACACCCCTCCCGCCCTCGATGCCGAACTCCGCCTATAAAATTCGTACATCTCGCCATCTCTCTTCGCAGTCTCTCACACCACCCCCAACTCCGGCGAACTTCGGATGTTCGCACCTTTCTTCCTCCTCAACTCCGCCGAGAAGCCATGGCCGAGGGCCGACGCACGTTGTCGCCGTGGGAAGCCCGGCTGATCTGCGAGGCGCGCTATACGGCGCCGCCGGACACTCGTCTCCCCTTAGGCTGGAAACTCAGCGCCGGCGGGATTCCCGTTCTGCCGGTGCCAGCCGGAGAGATCCAGGCGGCTATCGCCGCCATGCAATACCCGGATCTCGCCGAGGATCATGGCAACCTGGTCTTCTGGAGGCAGTTTTTCGCCGACAGGCGCCTCGAGGAACTCGCCCGACACGACGGACCACCGGGCTCGCCGCCGCCGCGTAACAATGCGGCTTACCGCCGCCGCTGGTGGAGTGTTCCAGGACGGACTCTCGCTGGAGTCATGTCGCACATCGAGGCCGGCAACCACCCCCGCCTCGGCCTGTAGTTGCGGCGTCCGACGTCGACCACGGCGACGGCCTTTTTCTAGTTCTGAAATTCGATGTACTATGCGCGCCCTTGCCCTAATTAATGAAATCCGCCTATATTCGCTCATATTTCGCCGAGTTTAACTGAATTTAGCCGAACTTGGGAACTCGGCCTGGTACGCGAGTGGGAAACTGGGCGTACCCAGGCCAAAAACGCGTTTCGTCCGGCCAAAACTTGGTCCGGTTTTCGGCCTGGGTTCGCCCAACGAGTGGAGATGCTCTAACATTCCCCCTTGATCTTGACTTATCTTTTAACTTCATACTTTACTATAACACCCCAAAAATACTAAACTTGGACCATCAAACTCTAATCATCAAATTTAGGGTTAACAAAAACTTTGCTAAATAAAAATATGAAAGCATGCATGTGAGTATGCATTTCATTTTGAATTCTTTTGAACCAAGTTTTTTATGTGTTCCTTTGCTTGTAAATGGATGCTTAGGTGAAATAAACATCTAAACAATTCCCAAACTTTTCTCAAAGACAAGTAAATCAAAACAAATAAAATAAGGGAATGGTCATTTTGACCAATTTAACTCCCATGCCTACTTTGGCTGTCTCAAACTTTCAGAACTTAACTGGAACTTTTCTGGATCTTTGCACCCCTTGATTGTACTCATAACAAAGTATCAAGGCTCACTTTGTGATCATCCAGAAACATTCAAATGCATAGTTTAAAGGACAGTTCAAAATTGAATCTTTATCATATGGGAAGATCCCACTTTTTCAAAAACCACTCAAACAAGCTCAACTTTCAAAACCCAAGCATCTGTAGACTCACCAACACCAACCTAGCACACCCACCAAAAATCTTTTCAAAATTCAAAACTTGAATTCTTGCGGCCATTTCATCAAACACATTGCAGACACTAATCATCAAAATCTTAAACACTATTGTGAGTAGTGATTGAAGCCTAACTTATTCTCTCTCTAGCTCACAACCATCTCAGTAGATCATCTAGCAAGTTAAACCAAGCACTAGACTCACTGTAAGCTGGGCAATGACATCAATGGTGAACAGCCGAAGCTCACCATGCCACCCCAGTGGAGACAACAAGCTAGGAGAGAAACTAGCCGTGCCAATCTTGTCTGTAAGATCACCCATGCCTCACCGCCCCCTCTCGACCAGCCC
This sequence comes from Avena sativa, assembly GCA_916181665.1. Classification (NCBI taxonomy): domain Eukaryota; kingdom Viridiplantae; phylum Streptophyta; class Magnoliopsida; order Poales; family Poaceae; genus Avena; species Avena sativa. Next base: position 231,553,695 of record OV702296.1, read on the forward strand.
TGCCTCGAAGACACCGACCAGAGCACCCAGGAACGCCGCGTCCGTGCCTCTGTCAACCATGCCGAGCATGCGCCAGAGCGCCACACTCGACAGATGCCCACAGACCGCGCGCCACCCTCGCCGCGTGCATACATGATCGCCACCGACCCAGGAGACCGCCAGACATCACCGTTCGCCGCCCCATGACGCACAACCACCGCTCACCGTCGAAGACGCCGCCTCTGCCGTGCAGAGCATCGCGCGTTCCAGACCAAACCGCATCGCCCCTACGCGCGCATTAAAGCCGTAGAGCATCGCCAGGAGACCACCAAGTGATCGCCACCGCCGGCCATGCCTCTAGCCGCCCGTAGCCATGTCGCCACCGTCGCCTGCCCATCCCGTTCGGTCTCGTCATCGCGACTATAAATAGAGGCCACCCCCAGACGAATTGAGCACACCATCTCACTCCCCTATCCTCACTAATCGTGCCACCTCGTCCCCGAAGCAAGGCGAGCAGCGCTTCGCCGGAATTTCGCCGGAGCCCGCCGCCTCTGGAGAAGAAGGGAGCCAGCGATTGGAGCCGCCCTAGGAGAAGCTGCCGGTACCAGAAAGTTCGCCGTCGTCGACTTCGTCGTTCGCCCGCCTCGCCGACCCTCGCCTGAACCCCGGTGAGCCCCCAATGACCCCCACTGGCCGCGCTAGGTTTCTGTCTCGCCGGCGTTGCCCAACGTCGACGATGACCCTCAGCCGTTGGATTAGAACCAGATCGAACGCACCACATCGCCTCATACCGCTTCGCACCCCCTTGTCTCACTGACGCGTGGGGACAGCCACTTAACCAGCCCGCGTGAGCGCTGTGCTTAGCAGGCCGGCCCAGTATCATTTCCCGCGCAACCCAGTTATTTGAATTTAACCTTTTCCATTTTATTTCAAACACACTTCTGTACCCAGATTCAAAAATCAACCCAGGTCGATTCAGTGAACCAAATTGAATGAAACCAATTTTGTTAGAAAGGTCTGGGAATGCTGAATCCAAGCCCGTTGGATTCAAGTCATTTGGATCAGTAGATCATCCTTGATAAAAATAACAAGGCAGAAGCTTTTCTGCATTCAAACATTTTTCAAATTAAAACCATAATAGCTTTTGAGTTGATTCCAACTCTCAAAAATCACATTTAACCATACCTTTCAGAATATATAAAAATATATAGGTTTACTTACAGAAATAATGTTCAAGTAATAAAAGGGTAAAACCTTATTAAATTGTGACACCACTTTAAATCACATTCCCATGGACTAAAATACGTGGTGATGACATGTGTCAACATGATCCCATGTTTGGTTTGGAGAATATTAAATCTTAAGTAGTTTTTCAATGAGTGGAAATTACTTTTCTAAAAATAAAAGGGATTAAACCAAGCTTTAATATTGTAATGTTAGTGATGATGCTAGATCATCTATAGGACCCTTGTGTGTGATGAATGCAAGTAGTTAAGTATTGTTTGGTGATTGTGTACCTCGTATTTATTCATAGACGCTAGTACCGACCAAGGATACGAGGAGGAAGGAGGATACTACGAAGAAGAAGCCGAGGAGAACTTCAACCACTGCTCTGCACAAGGCAAGCCAATACTTGCAAGCTATTAACTTAGCAAGCCTTACTAATCAAGTTGACCTATGAAAGCTAACACTTGCAATTTAGCAAGCTTATACTGATACTGTGCAAGCCAATACTTGCTTGTCACCATGCCAACTATATGCCTTAAGCATAGATGATCCTACCCACTTGATAAACCAATCCTAGTTTTTACTTACAAGCTTATTACTTTATTTCTTTATCAAATCTATTACTTAGAGTTTACTTCAGTAAATTATAGATACTAGAAAGATATTTGAAGGTTGCATAAAGAGCATAAAATTTGGCCTAAGCTAGATAATATTGATGTCATCCTAAGGCATGAGATTGAACTTAGTTGAAACTCTACTAGTTTACCACCCCTCATTAGTACTTACCCCCACCTGTAGATGCTAGTGCTAAGCATAAAACTTGATCAACTTTAGATGGGAATACTTGGTAAAAATGGTTATGAAAACCTTAGAATGATGAGTCATTCTACTGAGATGTTTTGACATGTGTTTCCAAACACCAGATATTTGGTGATGAAAATGTTGAGGCATGAGCCTTAGCCCTTTATAAAACTGATGGTTGTCTGGATGCGATACCATTCCAATTTTTACCGTACAACCATAATACCCGAAGATTGGGTAGGGCTTGACTGGAAACTTATATACCTTAGTATTAGTTCCCTCACGGCCAAGGTCTGAGCTGAGGCTACCTTGTGAAGATTGTCCACCTGTGCAGTACCCAAGATGACAGTTGGTCATGGTTGGGAGGCCAAACTCACAGGAGAGGTGCTTATACTAGGGCGTGTAATTGAAAGGTTAGGATTGATTATCCGCATACTGAGTATGGTGAATTCAGGATTTGTTCCTGACAAATGAATCGAATGTTGTGGTGAAAGTGTACAATCTCTGCAGAGTGTAAAACTATTCGAATAGCCGCGTCCGCGGTTATGGACAGTTGGAGTGGCCATACTGTTCCCTCGTCAGACTTTTCAAAATGATTTGTGAAAGGAAGTGAGACTTTGACTTGACCACAACAGAGTTGTGACATGAGTTACAAGATCCCATTTAGGTGTTATAAAAATGTGACTAGCTTCTCTTATTTCTGAACTTAGTAGAGGTAAACCTGGATTCTTGCAAAACAACCCTAGAGCCTAGTGTCCTATTATCAAAAACCCCTCCCACTTGTTAGTATTAGTTTGCGAGTACTTAAAGAGTACTCATGGCTTTGTCCCTGGCTATTCCCGTGGCCATAATATGAAGAGGAGTACCTGGAGGATGGACCCCAGGAAGGTTACGACAACTAGGATCAGCTCCCATCGTCAGCATTGCCTGTGACCCCGAAGATGGAGCTTCACCTACGCTACCGTTATTATTACATATTCCGCTGCTTGAAGTTGTATTAAGAACTGGATCATGAGATCCCTATTTATGTAAGAACTTATGTATGGTTTGTAATGGATGATGTACTGTGGTATCCAATTCTGTTATGTCTCGCAAAAATGGTAATCCTGGGATTGCGATGTATGGCATAATAGGCATCTGGGATTAAAAATCCGGGTGTTGACATTTACTCATTTCATCATGGATTAGTATCGTCATAGCTCAATTGCCTATAGAATCAGACAGCCACTAAACTTTTCTATTTTAAAACAAATCTTGTTACTTTTTGGGCCTCTATAGTCCAGGAATCATAGGCTTTCCATTAATCCCATGCCGGCTAAGTGTTCCTTGAACACATTAGGTGGTAAGCCTTTCGTTAGCAGATCCGCAAGCATATCCTTTGTCCTTATATGCTCGAGACTTATAGTTTGATCCTGAACTTTATCCTTCACAAAATAATACTTTATATCTATTGACTTTGTAGCATTACTCGACTTGTTGTTGTGAGCATAGAATACTGCAGGCTCATTGTCACGGTACATCTTTAGTGGCCTACTAATGCAGTCTACCACTCTCAAGTCGGGTAGAAATTTCTTTAACCATAACGCCTGCCCCATGGCCTCATAACATGCTATAAATTCTGCATACATCATAGATGATGCAACTATTGAATGTTTGGCGCTTCTCCATGAAATAGCACCTCATGCGAGGGTAAAGACATATCCTGTCGTGGACTTTTTATCATCTTTATCTTCTGCAAAATCTGCATCTGAATACCCTCTTATTTTTAGGGAATCAGATCTTTTATATGTTAGCATGAGGCCTTTTATGCCTTGCATATAACGCAAAGCTTTCTTGACCATTTTCTAGTGCTCTATGCCTAGATTCTCTTGATATCTACAGAGTACCCCGGTGATAAAAGCTAAGTCAGGGCGAGTGCACACTTGTGCATACTTTAAGCTTCCAACGGCCGAAGCATATGGTACTGACTTAATTTGATCGATCTCATATTGGTTCTTTGGACATTGAAATTTTCCAAAACTATCGCCCTTAACTATGGGAGCAGGTGTAGCATTACTCGCATGCATATTGTATTTCTTTAGAATCTTTTCACAATATGTCTTCTGCGATAGTCCTAACAATTTATTCTTTCTATCTCGGTGAATTTCTATGCCCAAAACATAAGAAGCTTCACCAAGATCTTTCTTATCAAAATTTGAGGACAAGAACTTCTTTGTTTCTAGTAGTAGACTGACATCGCTGCTAGCAAGAAAGATATCATTGTAACATCCTACCATTAGAGCTTAGAAATAAGCTGAACACAGATGTGTGCATTGCATTCATGCATAGAAAATCTAAATAATTTTAGCGCTTTTGAACAAAACTTGTCAAAGTGATTGAAGCTTCTCTCAACTTGATGGAATTGAAGTAGATCATCAAGTTGACTGCGATAAGTTTCAAGACCTTTGCTAAAACCTTATTTTGGGTAAGGGAGATTTGATCTAAGGGTAGATCAAATGTAATTAAGGTTAAACCCTAATACATTATTTAATAGTTAATATTTGATCCTTAAGTAATCATATCCTAGTATTCATTACACGCTCAGGAATACCAAGTTATAAACATAATTTAAGTAATAGGAATGGAACAAATAAATCTTGATCTATCTTAATCTCATCTACTTATACCATGAGTATCATGGTAATACCTAACCTTAACTCTTTAGTGAGATTGAGTAGGAACGAAACCAAGTCAAGATCATTCACCATATATATTTCTTTCCATATCAATCCTTATGGAATCTAATTCTAATATCTGTTGTTCATCAATGTTGAGTAATCAACTATTGATTCACCAATTCTTAACCTATCAATCCTTGACCTAGCAATTCTTGTCCTTATCATAGCATTCACTTCAGTCCTTTAGAGAAAGAAGTAAGAATAGGTAAATAGTAATGCTAGTTTTAGATATCATCTATAGGATGGGAGTGATTGAAGAGAATCAAATCAATATGATAATTGATGGAGTTAACTCACTCCTAAAATGATAGAAGAGTTATTGGAATATATAATTATATGATAATAAAGAAGATTACAAGGATGAATCCTGAAGATAGTTACCAGGAGTAATCCTATTGGATCAAGTAGGTATAGTCAATGAATTATATCTCTTAATCCAATAGAGCTAAACAGAAGATAATTATAATACAACTATAGTGCTATATGAATGAAAGCCTTGATTAGCCAATTGGAAACCTAAACCATAAAATGTCACATCCCAAGATTTAGGAATTTGGGACTAGAAAAAAAATTGAATTTGCATGACATTCATGAGCATTGCATTGCATTTATGAAAAAATTAAATTGCAAAACCTCATTTATAAATCATATTTTGAATTTCTAAAATGCACCTACAAGAGAATATACCAGGGTTCTATAAATCCACTAATTCCAACTAGTGAAAAAAATTACAAACTTGATCTTATGTTGATCCTCTGGTTTTTAGAAAAATTTAGAGACAAAAATCACTCAATTTAGAGTTCATATGAAAAAGATATAATAGAAATACTAAAATAGAAAAGAATAAAAAACAATAACAACAACAACAACAACAAAACTAACCTACCCTCACCGGCCGAGCCACCCCGACCCAGCCCAGCTACCCCACCCTCCTATATGCCGCGCGCCTCTCCCGCGAGCAGCGCGCAACGCAGTGGTAGCACAGCCAGTGGCCCACGCAGCCCAGCAGAACGCGCAGGCAGCCCAACTTTCCCCTTCCACCGCTGACAGCGGGACCCACCAGTCAGGCCGTCTTCCTCGCGTAGACGGAGACCGCGTCGAGCATGTGTTCTTGACCGACTTGATTCCTCCGCGAAATCCGCACAAGTTCGTTTGCCCCTCTCCCTAATTTTCTCCCCCATATAAATCCCATCGCTCCCTCTTCGAAAGCCCTATAGAACCCTAGAAATCGACGCCTCCAACCTCTCGAAATTCCTCACCGAATTTCCACGTCGCCGCCGCCATTGGAGCTCTCAATTGAGGTCTAGATCGACGAAGCCGACCCGCCCGCGCCTCCCTTGTTCCCCTGTGCTCCTCCCCTCTCTTCGGAACCTCGTCTTGACCCTTCTACCTTGTTGTAGAGCCTCGGGAGCACCCGTACACCACCGTCGGAGATTCACCGACATTGCGGAGCTCCAGGCGCTCTTCGCCGCCGCTCGAGGAAGCAAGGGAATGCCCCGACTCCGCCAAGACGCTCACCGAGGGCACGCACATATCTTCGACCGCCTCGACCTCGGCAGAGAACACCGCACCCACCGCCAGCACCGCCGCCAGACCGGTCCGCCGTCGCCAACGACGCCCAGCCGGTGAGCTCGCCACGGACGCCCTCCACCATCCGATCTTCATAAGATCCAACGGCCCTCTTTTGTTTCTGCACCGAACCGGTACCGGCCACTCGTAGCGTTCCGCATGGCACCCGCGTATCCGCGCGTCAGCGTTGACTGTTCTAAAAATAAAGAAAATGATTTAATTTGCAGAAAATTATGTAAATTTGTAAAAATCATATAAAAAGATCCGTATATCCAAAAATAGCAAATAATATATCTATGGATTCAGAAAAACGTGTAGAATATTTATATGGCATTAGATTCAACATTTACAGTATGCGTTTACTGTAGTAAATTAATTAGTTTTAACGGTCTTTTAGATTAATAAATTCATAGGAAATTATCTGTCACTCCGAAAAATATGAACAATATATCACATTGAAGCTACTATAATGTAGATTAATAATATCTGGTTGGATCCAGCCTTTGCCGATTATTTACCCCGTAGTAATTTAATTAGTTTTAATGGATTTATAAATCATTAAATTCATAGTAAATTATTTGCATATCACAAAAATATAAATGATATACTGATGGAAAGCTGGTTCCATGTAGATCATCAATATGTAAATGGTTCAGGCAAATACTATCAGGTTTCACAGCAATTAAATAAATAGATTAATGGCTAGAGTATTAAAATCATAGTAATTCGAAAACTGCTCAGAAAATTACAAATAATATGTCCCTGGAATCACAATTCCGTGGAGATTTTAGATATAGTTTTAGTTTGATTTTTAGGCAAAAGAAACTATATGAATCATTTAAAACCCATTAAACACTATTAAAATCATACAAAAAGATCTATAACTTCGATTAGGGTGAATCCAACGCTTACTGGTTCGTATTAACGTCCTCTATCCAGTAAACCCAAGAAACAAATTTAATTTGACAGTTAGAACTAGAGTTACAACAGAACTATTAAAAACCCTATATTGACAAGTAATTATTAATAACAAGTACTCCATTGCATTAATTGGCCTCTTGCATACATCATATAATTCAGTATTATTTAGAGAACTAAATTAACAACCATTTTTACTTATTAAATTGCCATGCATGCATTTGTTGTATTTGTTTGATCTCTATGTGCTATTGTTTATGTTGTATGCAATTGTTTGCTCGATAGATTGCGAGGAGTGCAACGTATGTGATTGCAACGAGTGTTTGAACGACTTAAACAACTATCAAGGCAAGTAGATGCTAATTGCTCATGATGTTGTCCTACTATTTTCAATGCATTGTCGTGTATTTTGTAGATGCATGTATAGGAAAGTACTATCGCTATGATATATCTATTATGTGGTAGGAATTTCCTGTAGATGAGCCACCATTGGTAGATGTGCTTAGTCGTGCTATGATGAACGAGGGCTGGGTTACATCACTTGAAAGTTGTTTCTAAAGTATTTGTTTGTGAAAACTAAAAACAACTTAATCAATGAATCTCCTGGGTGTGATGGGATTGATATTGTTGGTGGTATCATTGCGGAAAGGCACCCAGGTATCAAGAGAAAATGATTGACTTCTTTATTTTGTAGCTTACGTGTACAACCATGTGACAATAATGAAATAGGCGGTTGGTTGGACTCAGTAGGTTGTGGTAACTCGAACTCACGTATCCAGAGATATAGAATTTTGGTAGGTTGGATCGGTGCGTGTCGGGTTTAGGGAGCTACTTCCCGAACGGTCCCTTCTTGGACTTCTCCCTATCATCACCCAATATGAGAGTGGTGGTACGAGCTGGGCTGGCCAAGTCACATGAGTAAAGTGTACTAACCCCTGCAGGGTGTATAAACTAATCGATTAGCCGTGTCTCTGGTTATGGACATCTGAGTTGCTTGATGTTGAGTTTATGACATATTTCTCGCTCATTCTAATTTCATAATTGCTTTAATGTTAATGGGTTAACTTAATTGGGATCTTTTCAAAGAAAATCAAAAACTGTTTAAAAAAAATAGGACAAAGGTATTTGCAAATGCAATCTAGCCACATCTCCACTTGCCAAATAAGCATGTAGATGCTAGGATTATTGTCTCCTTTAATAGATCTACTTGCCATACATTCCAAGTATTGACCCTTCGGGGCTGCTACGTTTTATGTTGCAGGTTATTATTTCGATTCTGAGTGATCGACTAGGTTGCGATACTCCACTCAACAGTTGTTCTCCTGTGGCACAATTGAAGATGGAGCCTATCAGTTGTTTATGCTTACGTATGCTACTTGATATTGATCTAGCCTTGATATAAGCATTATTGTAATAATTGCAAATTCTGGATCAATTCGTTATTTATGATGCACTGTTAAATTCTTTGGTATTCATCTGTAATGTGTGTGCCAGTGAACCGATCCAGGGATTGGCACTATACACATGAACTCAGCCTTATCAGGCGAGGGTGTTACAGGATGGTATCAGAGTAGTGTATTGACTGTAGGATCGTGACCTTAAAAATGGATTAGTAATAGAAGACCTCTATTAGGAGAACAATCATATTTTCTACTTAGTAGAGTTCTTATATTCCTTATCTATCTTTTCTAGAACCTCTTCTTATTCAAACATTTATAGTTGTCCATTCTTATGATACCTATATGAGAGTTAGCTAAGTAAAAGAACAAATAGTATGACATAAATAAACATCTCATCAAGTTTGTTTAGGTCTAGACCACCATGTTCTATCTCTTTAGGAGATCATCACTATCGTGTTAGCATATTGTTCTTACCAACTTATGTGGTATGCCAATATAGGTTGCTTGCTTGTTTGTACTGAACCATATCGTGTGATGCCTTATTTAGGATCTGTTGTTTTGAAACTCTAAAGTTGCTGGAGTTTTCGTGTGGTTTTAAAATTATTTTAATGGTGTGAATTGATTGAAATTCGTGGAATTACTGCTGCAGTTTTCTGCCTGAACTTTTGTACCGCGTGATTTTTTATGTTTTATTGGTAACTCAAAAAAATCTCGAAAAATAGGATCTGGAGCGTAATTACCTGTAGTACATGCACAAAAATTGGATAAAATTCCAGACGAGTTTAAGGTGTTCATAAAAATTCATGAAATCTGCTGTACCGTTTTGACAGATTTTGTTTGTTGTTTATTTGTTGCTCTATTCTACTCTAGTATTGTACCCAACCTTTTCAAACCATTTTGTGGTTATATAATGCTAGTTTTAAACCACTGTAATGCTGTATTTCAAGTGTTTGCTTGTGTGTTGATTGGTTATGATTGTTTGCTTGTGTGCCTATTGTTTGATTCATATAGTTATGGGTAGTATTACTTCTCTAGTCTTCCTATCTATAACTTATCTATGCTGTCCCAACAGATGCCGCCTCGCCGTCAACCTACTGAGATGGAGCAGCTTATGGCAGCTCAAGCACAACTAGCCCAAGTGATGACACAATTCATGGCTGCCCAGAACAACAACAACAATGGGAACAACCAGCCCCAGGAGGTTGCTCTCACGAGGTTTCTGAAACTGGGGCCAGCTAAGTTCTCCACTGCACCTGAACCAATGGTTGCTCTCGACTGGTTGCATTCAGTGAATAAGGATCTAGTAACTGTTGGGTGCACAGACGCTGAGAAGGTGAGATTTGGTGCTCACCTACTGGAGGGACCAGCCGCTTCGTGGTGGGACACTATTCAGATCACCCACCCGCTGGACACTGTGACTTGGGCAATGTTTGAGGAAGATTTCAGAACCAACCACGTTTCTTCAGGAGTTCTGAGCCTGAAGAGGAAGGAGTTTTGCAACTTGCGCCAAACCAACTGCACCGTGGCTGAATATATTGAGGAGTTCAACAACCTGTCGTGATATGCCCCTGAGGATGTTGACACTGATGCCAAAAGGAGAGAGAGGTTCCTGGATGGCCTCAGCGATGAGCTTTCAGTGCAGCTGCTAGTGGTTTATTGTCCCACTTTCCAGGAGCTGACGGACAAGGCCAGAATTCTGGAGGGAAAACACAAGCAAGTGGAAAGACGCAAGAGGAAAAACAATGATCACAACTCAGGATCACACCATAAGCGTACCTACCATGATGGTAATGGGAATTCTGGGAATCACAAGCATGGAGGCAATGGACACAACCACAATGGAGGCAGTGGACACAATACTAGAGGCAACAATGGTCATAACCAACACTATCAGAAGAAGGATATTAGCTAAGTGATATGCTTCAAGTGCAACCAGAAGGGACACTATGCTGATAACTGCCCGGAGAAGAAGAGTGAAGCTGGAGCCAAGCCGGATTCACCTCCGAAGGCAACCGTGAACCATGTGAGCATGGGGAAAGCACTCAACAAGCCTTGTCGTGTGACTAGTAAGTTCTTGCTAATTCATCCGTCACAGTCGTAATGTTTTCAATACTGGTGCATCATATTCATTCATATTGAGGCATTCATGGATAAGAATAGTTACATATGGAGTTACTTAGAGGATCTATTGAAGAGAATCCACTGGAAAGGATTGATAGCTACCACAAGATTCCGCAATTGAGTATTAGATGTTGGAGATGCCAAGTTTATTTTTCTTAAGGGGGTTAGCCTCGACAACAAAACCCATACCCTTGCTGGCCATTCCGAATCTCGGGACGAGATTCATCTTAGGGGGTTTAGTCTGTCACATCCCAAGATTTAGGAATTTGGGACTAGAAAAAAATTGCATTTGCATGACATTCATGAGCATTGCATTGCATTCATGAAAAATTTGAATTGCAAAACCTCATTTATAAATCCTATTTTGAATTACTAAAATGCACCTACAAGAGAATATACCAGGGTTCTATAAATCCACTAATTTCTAAAGGGTTTCGCAACATAGTAAATCAAAAAAATCTACGGATGCAAACGGGGAAGCCAAGATCTAATCTAGGATATGAAATCAACAAGAGGGATAGATGAGATCTTCATATCCTTGAAGAAATCGCACAGCGGAAACGTTCAACAGAACGTGGTTGATGTAGTCGTACTAGCCCTCTCCTCCTCGTGATCCGATCCAATCCTACGTCGCAAGTGGCGGCGCCTCCGAGAGATGCACACGTACGGTGCTGTGACGTATCCTCCTTCCTTGGTCCAGCAAGTGGGGTGGAGAGATGGATTGGATCTGCAGCACGACGGCGTGGTGCTATGGTGGAGAGTTTCTGCAACAGGGCTTCGCCTACACACAGTAGGGAGAGAGAGAGAGAGAGAGAGAGAGAGAGAGGAAGGGCAGCAGCTGGCGTCTTGGGTTTTGGGGTGAGGGGAGGGTGCGCCCCTTGCCCACCTTATATAGGGGGCTGGCCGGCCCCCATGGCCCCTCATTCAAGCCCTAGGGCAGCGGCCCCAAGGGTGGAGTGGGGGGAAGTCTTCCCCCTTCTAGAAGGTTTCCCTAGGGTTTTGTAACACCCTCGGAATCGACCCTATGCAAGTCTTAGCGATTCCCACCAAACCCGCATAGAAACGATTCAAAGGTGCCCACCAGGCACTTTCGTGCGGGTGGAAAACGAAGTAATACCATTACACAATAGTCCACGATGGAACCCACAGAACAGATATATACAACAATGACTCCATTAGCCAAGAATACGGATACACAATACAAAGATCCAAATCAACTTGAAAATGATATAGCATCCGACTACGGACAAGATGCAAATGGGGCTAAGAGCCCTTAAGAATAACCAATGGCGTCCACAACCCTGCCTAGGCCAAGCCGGAAGGGTAACCCTGCTAACGACGTCGATCTCAAAACCTGCTTAAACAAAAGGGGTGCCGACAAAGGGCAAAGGAAAAAGAGAGCGGTCAGTACTGAGGCCAGTACACGGCGAGACTAGAATTCGGCGGTCCTCGCATACATAGGTATGCTGGACTAAAGCGGCAGCGCAGCATGCACTAAACAACCTATAGAGACTCGATACAACTGTCGACTATCAAAGAGAGATAAGAAAGACCTATTCGAAACCATCCTGATACTACCACCAAACATACCCATCCTGGTATTTCCCCCTCGAGACCAAACGAGGAAGTCAACCGAGGAACTCAGACAGTTGGCAGTTTTATTTATTCAGTTATCGTTGCAGCAATTACTAGTCAGGTATAGATAGTCATCCTGATATAATAAGCAGTGGGCACTTTTAGTTAACCATTCCGTTGTAGTTGCGACACTTACTAGTCAGATACGATTAGCATGAGATATCCCAAACCCAGCAGTAGTTGGTACTTTTATTTAGCCATTCCGTTGTAGTGAAGCTGAATACTAGTCATATTGGATACAAGTCAAGTTATAACAGTAAACTTTAGTTATAGTTGTCTATGATCGAGAACTGTGCTCCAAGTCGTCCATAACCGCGGACACGGCTTCTCGAAAAGATTTAACCCTGCAGGGATGCACCAAAGTTTCCACACGCACCTACACCCTTGTTGTCAGATCAGGTAGGTACAAGATCACAAAACATACACCCAACGGTATGTCGACGGGGTTTCGGACACGATGTTTCCCAGACCCAAAGCAAGCATGGGGGGCCACCCCACTAAGCTACCCGCAACAAAGTCGGCCGGTCTCCGAGACGGACCCAGAGGTTTGTGACAATGGCTGTAAACGATTGGGAACCCTAAAGTGTGACTGGGCTTTTGATACCGCGAAAACATTCCACATTGGTTCCAAAACAGTACAGGCGCTCCACGCGCAATCGTAAATAAAGCAGTAAAGCATGGCATAAGTACAGGATAATAATAAAGCCCCAAACTACTTTGTGGCCCCCGGCACAGTACTTTGAAATCAGGTACTAATCGATGGGGGTGCCCACACACCCCACCTGTGGTTAGCGCGCTCGATCTCGGAACAGGTGTCAAGAACTCGGGGTCCTACGGGACACCAGTGAGCGGTTAAAAACCAAATATTGTCTATTACCCACCGGTGCCTCTGCATTTACCTACTTCAATTTTAGTTATTAAACGATAATTAAAGCCATGATCATCTCCAACATAAAGCATAAGGCATCCTTCCAACAACCGTGGTACTGGACGACACGCAACAGCACTTGAGCAAGCGACTACGACGCGCAAGTCCAACTATCTACCAAACAACAAGTAATATGATGTTTCCAAGGCAATATAAGGCTGCAAGGGATATCATGGGTACGAAAACTAGAGCATCGCAACACAGATAGCAATAGATCAACAGGAGGAAATAAAGACTATAAAAGTAAAATAGGTAGAAAGGGGGAGAATGCTCGCCTGAAAACATTGCCGAAGGTTCATCCGAAGATTGGGTGGACACTCGAATCAACTCATCTGCCTAATCCGTGAAGAAGCAAAGCACTAGAAGGAACACCGGATGCACTATTATTCTACGGCAGAAGATCAGGCATGATGCATGTATGATGTATGACATCGCAAAGGTGCGATGTAATTAGGCAATATTAAGCGGAACCGGGGTCCTGACAATTAATTATTAGGTTCATGTTGTTTAGATACCCCGCAATTTAAATGTTGTCTTATCAAGGCAAAACATGGCATCGATTCGCTACACAAATTTAAATGGAGCCCATGTTAGACTAGATTCGCCCGCATATGGACTCCATATTTAATTAGGAAGTGAATCGGCATAATGCCCCCAAACCACAATATGTATGCAAGCATGACAATTTACTATGCAACAAGTATATTATATATATTACAAAAATATAGGGGTCTCGGGAAAAGGGGGCACACATTAGGGGTCTTGACGCTCTTGGTCCGGAGGGGTTCGGGGATCGGTCTTCGGAGCAGCAGTCTTCAGATTCTGTGGTCCGAGGGGCCTTCGGGTTGCCAGATCGGTGAAGCGGAACTCGTGGTCGATGGCGAACTTGTTGGTACGAAGGCCTCCAGGAGATCTTGGCAACTGACCTTGGCATGGAATCTTCAGACCAAAAGGGCTACCACGGCCAGAGATAAGGTAGACGGGCAGGCCACGGGCTTGCCGTCAGGAAGCAGCACGGCACAGGAGCAAGGCCAGAATAGCGGGACACACAAGCCTGCTGGCCCTAGGAAAAGAAGAACGCGAGCCGCTTGACATGCGCATGATGCTGCCAAGGAACGTTGTGCTGCTGCTACTGTACCACCAAAATAGGGAACGTGATGAGGAAGGAGGGTGTCCTGATGACTATGGAGGTGACCAGAGGATGTCCCGACAGGGAGAGGAGCTGTGCGGGGAGGAAGGCGGTATCGCGGTTGCAGAGAGAGGCGGGCAGGTGGCGGCCGGTGCGAGGAGGCAGCGAGGGACGCTAGCCGGAGCTCGGAGACGCGGGCGCGGGCACTGGCCGGAGGCGGCGGTGCGAGGCAACCAGGATGGCGGCGGGGCACAGAGCCACGGGGGGCCTGTCCGAGGAGGAGGGCGGCAGGTGAGCACGGGAAGGATGGGCCGCGACGTCGACGACGCGCGCTGGCGCAGCCAGGGTCGGACTAGCGGCCGGCAGGGACCAGGCGACGCTGGAGCGGGGCTCAAGCGGCGGCTTGAGCTGGGCGACGTCACGCATGAAAGGAGCAGAGGAGAGGCGAGAGGAGCAGCGGCGGCCGACGCGATGGCGCGGGGAAGAGGCCGGTGGCGGGCGAGCTCGAGGAGCAGGAACGGCCCCGGCGGCGCTCGTCGGAAGCGAGGGCGGCCAGGAGGGGTTGCAGAAGAGACGACGGAGACACGGTCACGCGCGGGAGAGAAGAGGCACAGCGGCCAGCGTGGGACGCGAGCGAGAGGAGAGGCGGGACCAGGGGAACCTGGCGGCGACGGATCGGGGATTGAGCAGGGGAGGTTGCGGCACGATGGCCTCACGAGGGGAGAGAGGTGGGCTGGGGAGCGGACAGCGGAGCGAGCGGGGGCTTCAGGGTGGGCCCATGCCGGGTGTGGGGCGATGCTGCAGGTGGGGTTGGGCTGAGCGGGGGCGCGGGTGTGTGCTGGGTGTGTCGCGTGTGTGGAGTGGGGTGGTACGCGGGGTGATGTGTGGCGGCGGATGAGGGAAAGAAAGGGAGGGCAGATGGGTAGAGATGCTAGGGTTTGGGGTAGGTTGGATTAGGGTTTTTCTCTGGTGGGGTAGTAGGTGGCCTGTTGGCTGGGCCTAGCCGACTGGGCTGCCTCCCCACTAACAAAATAGTTTTGTATTCATTATTTTTAAACAAAACATTTGTAAAAAGGTTTTAAACAAATAAAAGATCCGGACGGATCTAGGGTTTTGATTTGAACAAGAGGGGAATCTCTAGAAAACAAAAATAGGTTTTTGGGAAATTGTTTTAGGCGAATAAATGCATGATGATGTCATGATGATGCACAAAGTAGTAAACAATTGAGCGATTTTCTAATAGTGGTTTTCCCGGGGTGCTACAGGTTTCCCCTAGGGTTTGGCCGGCTGGGCCTATGGGGCCTTGTTCCCCTGGCCCAAAGCAGCCAGGGAACTCCCTCGTAGGCCCACGCACCCCTCCGACAAGTGGGGCCACGTTGGTCCCACTCCAGAAGCTTCTAGAACCTTCCGATACAATACCGAATACTCCGAAACGATTCCGAAATCCAAAAACTGCTTTCCTTTATATGAATCTTATTCTCCGAACCATTTCGAACCTCTCGTGATGTCCGGGATCTCATCCGAGACTCCAAACAAAAACTCATAAACCAATTATCCATTCTATCCTAGCGTCGAGGCACGTTAAGTGTGTGACCCTACGGGTTCGAGAATATGCAGACATGATCTTCTATCAATAATCAACAGCGGGATCTGGAAACCCATATTAACTCCCACATATTCATCGATGATCATATCGGATGAACCACGATGCCAGGATTCAATTAATCCCATATATATATTCCCTTCGTCACGCGATATTTTACTTTCCCAAGATTCGATCGTTGGTATCGGTATACCTAGTTCAATATCGTCCACAGCAAGTACTTTACTCATTCCGTAATCCGATATCACTTTGTGATTAACTCATTAACCACGTGCTTGCAAGCGGTGTTGATATCGATTACCGAGTGGGCTCGAAGTATATCTCTCCGACTCAGGAGGGAGAAATTCCATCTCGATACATACAACCCAACAAGTACTTTCTGATCACCTGAGAGACACCTTTATGATCACCCTCACATAGGATGACGTTTGATGACCTCAAAGCTTTCTTCCGATACCAGGGAGTTGCATTATCTCACGGTCTAAGGAATACAATATTTGACATAGGAAAAAGCTTCGCAAAGATGAACACGATGACACGATCTAATTTCTCTGCTTAATTTGGGTTTGTCCATCATATCATTCTCCTAATGACATGATCTCATTATTAATCGACAACTCATGTCTATGGTTAGGAAACCTTAACCATCATTAATCAATGAGCTAGTCCATAGAGGCGTACTAGGGACACGGTGTTGTTCATAAACCACACAAGTATCAAAGTTTCCACTTAATACAATTCCAGCATGGAATATAAACTTTATCATGAATAAGAATTATAACAATAACATCTTTATTATTGCCTCTAGGGAATAATTCCAACAGTCTCCCACTTGCACTAGAGTCAATAATCTAGTTTACATCTGGCAACAATCTAACACCCATGGCATTAAGGTGCTGATCATGTTTTGCTCATGGAAGAGGTTTAGTCAACGGATCTGTGACATTCAGATCTGTATGTACTTTGCTAATCTTCAGATCTCCATCTGTTATATAATCTCGAATTATATGAAATTGGCGGTTGATGTGCTTGGTCTTTGGATGATATCTTGGTTCCTTAGCCAATGCAATGGCGCTAGTGTTGTCGCACAATATCTCCAGTGGGTCCAAGGCACTTGTAACCACACCAAGCTCAGTGATGAAGTTCCTGATCCAAACTCCTTCACTTGACGCTTCTGCAGCAGCCATGTATTCCGATTCTACTATAGATCCCGCGATCACGCTTTTCTTGCAGCTTCTCCAGCTCACAGCTCCTCCATTCAAAATATAAACGTATCCTCTCTGAGATTTAGAATCATCCGGGTCAGTGTCGAAACTAGCGTCGACGTAACCTTTTACGACGAGTTGCTCATCACCTCCATAGACCAAGAACATTTCTTTAGTCCTATTTAAATACTTTAGGATGTTCTTTACGGCTGTCCAGTGTTCCACTCCTGGATCACTTTGGTATCTGCTCGTTAAACTAAGAGCATTGGACACATCCGGTCTAGTACATAGCATGGCATACATGATAGAACCTATGGCCGAGGCATAAGGCACTTTGCTCATAGTTTCTCTATCCTTTACCGTAGCTGGACACTGAGCCTTGCTCAATATCTTACCTGACAACATGGGTAATGAACCTTTCTTTGCTTTATCCATTCTGAACCTTTTTAGAACTTTGTCTAGGTATGTACTTTGGCATAAAGCTATTAGGCGTCTTTGTCTATCTCTATAGATTTTGATGCCTAATATATAAGCAGCTTCTCCTAGGTCTTTCATTGAAAAACATTTATTCAAATAACTCTTCACATTGTTAAGCATACCAATGTCATTTCCAATAATCAATATGTCATCCACATATAGTACTAGAAATGTCACTGAGCTCCCACTCACTTTCTTGTAGATACAAGCTTCGTAGCAATTTGGAACAAATCCAAAGCTCTTGATCACTTGATCAAAACGAAGGTTCCAACTCCGAGATGCTTGCTTCAGTCCATAAATGGAACGCTGAAGTTTGCACACCTTATTAGCATCCTTAGGATCGACAAAACCTTCGGGCTGCATCATATACAACTCTTCATCAATGTTGCCATTGAGGAACGCAGTCTTGACATCCATCTGCCATATTTCATAATCATGAAATGAAGCAATTG
Source organism: Avena sativa (assembly GCA_916181665.1). Lineage (NCBI taxonomy): Eukaryota > Viridiplantae > Streptophyta > Magnoliopsida > Poales > Poaceae > Avena > Avena sativa. The sequence continues at coordinate 231,571,856 of OV702296.1, forward strand.
CTAATAAAATCCGAATGGACTTAAACATCGCTACGGGAGAGAAAGTCTCATCGTAGTCAACACCTTGAACTTGTCAAAAACCTTTTGCGACAAGCCGAGCCTTATAGATAGTAACATTACCATCCCCGTCCGTTTTCTTCTTGAAAATCCATTTGCACTTAACGGCCTTACAGTCGCTAGGAGGGTCCACCAAAGTCCATACTTGGTTTTCGCTCATGGATCCCAATTCGGATTTCATGGCCTCTAGCCATTTCTCAAAGTCTGGGTTCATCATTGCTTCCTCATAGTTCTCAGGTTCACTGTTGTCTACCAACAAGACAGTTAAGACAGGGTTGCCGTACCATTCAGGAGTGGCACGCGACCTTGTCGACCTGCGACGTTCAATAGTAGCATCGTTCGAAGTTTCATGATCCTCGTCATTAGCTTCCTCTCTTGTTGGTGCAGACGGCACTAGAACAATTTCGGGTGCTGCGCTACTCTCCAACTCGAGAGAAGGTTCAATAACCTCGTCTAGCTCTACCTTCCTCCCACTCACTTCTTTCGAGAGAAACTCCTTCTCAAGAAAGGATCCGTTCTTTGCAACAAACACTTTGCCTTCGGATCTGTGGTAGAAGGTATACCCAATCGTTTCCTTAGGGTATCCTATGAAGACGCATTTCTTCGCTTTCGGTTCGAGCTTGTCCGGCATCAACTTCTTGACGTAAGCTTCGCATCCCCAAACTTTAAGAAACGACAACTTAGGTTTAGCACCAAACCATAGTTCTTACGATGTCGTCTCAACGGATTTATATGGTGCCCTATTTAAAGTGAATGCAGCGGTTTCTAATGCATAACCCCAAAATGATAACGACAAATCTGTAAGAGACATCATTGATCGCACCATATCTAATAGAGTTCGATTCCGGCGTTCAAACACACCATTGCGCTGTGGTGTTCCGGGTGGCGTGAGTTGTGAAACGATTCCGCTTGCTTTAAGATGCGTGAGAAAATCATAACTCAAATATTCACCTCCACGATCGGATCGTAGAAATTTAATTTTCCTGTTACGATGGTTTTCCACTTTGTTCTGAAATTCTTTGAACTTTTCAAACGTTTCAGATTTATGTTTCATTAAATAGATATACCCATATCTACTTAAGTCATCAGTAAAAGTGAGAAAATAGCGATATCCACCGCGCGTCGAAACACTCATTGGTCTGCATACATCGGTATGTATGATTTCCAACAAGTCCGTTGCTCGCTCCATTATTCTAGAGAACGGGGTTTTGATCATCTTGCCCATGAGGCATGGCTCGCACGTGTCAAATGATTCAAAATCAAGAGACTCCAAAAGTCCATCAGAATGGAGTTTCTTCATGCGTTTTACACCAATATGACCTAGACGGCAGTGCCACAAATAAGTCGAATTATCACTATCTACTTTGCATCTCTTAGCCTCAATGTTATGGATGTGTGTTTCATTGCTTTTGAGATTCAGAAGAAATAAACCATTCATAGCAGGTGCATGACCATAAAAGATGTTACTCATATAAATAGAACAACCATTATTCTCCAATTTAAATGAATAACCGTCTTGCAATAAACATGATCTAGATATAATGTTCATGCTCAACGCAGGCACATAATAACACTTATTAAGGTTTAAAACTAATCCCGAAGGTAAAACTAAGGAGAGTGTGCAGAAGGCCATCACATCAACTCTTGATCCATTGCCAACGCGCATCGTCACCTCATCCCTTGCTAGCCGCCGTCTATTCCGTAGCTCCTGTTTCGAGTTACAAATATTAGCAACTGAACCAGTATCAAATACCCAGGCACTACAACGAGCGCTAGTAAGGTAAACATCAATAACATGTATATCAAATATACCTTTAATGGTGCCAGCCTTCTTGTCCGCTAAGTACTTCAGACAGTTGCGCTTCCAGTGACCCTTGTCCTTGCAATAGAAGCACTCAGTGTCCGGCTTAGGTCCAGACTTGAGCTTCTTCTCAGCAGGGGCAACGCGCTTGCCGCTGCCTTTCTTGAAGGACTTCTTTGCACCCTTACCTTTCTTGAATCTAGGGGTCTTGTTGACCATCAACACATGATTATCTTTCTTGATATCCACCTCCGCAGCTTTCAGCTTAGCGAAGAGCTCAGTGATCGTATCAGTGGAACCAATCTGATTGTGAGTAACTACAAAACCTTTGTAGCTAGGAGGGAGTGATTGCAGAACTCTGTCAATCTTGAGCTCTTCTAGAATCTTGCAGTCCAGTTGCTCAAGACATTGAGTGTAGCCCGGCATCTTAATGGCGTGCTCACTAACGGAACTCCCTTCCTCCATCTTGCAGTTAAAGAACTTCTCAGAGATCTCATATCTCTCAGAATGGGACTGAGTCTAAAACATGGTTTTCAGTTCCTCAAGTATCTCAAAGGGCCCGGCGAACTCCTCAAAACGATTTTGAAGGTTCGATTCCATAGAAAACAACATGGTACTCTTAATCACTCCATAATCATCTTTGCGCGACTGATAAACAGCTTTTTCATCACCCGGCGCATCAATGGCAGGGGCGTCACCTAGCGCTTTCTCTAGGACATAGTCCTTTTGTCCGCCAGTGAGAATGATTCTCAGATTGTGGAACCAGTTGGTGAAGTTAGACCCATTGTTTTTAAGCTTTTCTTTCTCAGCAAAAACGTTGAAGTTGAAGTTGGACTTAGCCATTTTATCTACAAAATTTGCAAGTACAATTTAGACTATGTTCATGATAACTAGTTCAACTTAATCAAATTACTAGATGAACTCCCACTAAATTCAACATCCCTCAAGTTGTTTAGTGAACACGATCCAAATTCACCACACCTAATCCGATCTTCATGAGAAGAGATGTGGTTTCAATGGTGGACAACAAAGTGTCGATCATATCATTCATATGACTCATGCTTAACCTTTCGGTTCGTGTGTTCCGAGGCCATGTCTGTACATGCTAGGCTCGTCAAGTCAAACCCAAGTATTTCCGCGTGTGCAAAACTAGCTTGCACCCATTGTATGTGAACGTAGAGTTTATATTACCCGATCATCACGAGGTGCTTGAACACGACGAACTTTCGCAACGGTGCATACATGGGGAGAACACAATTTTATCTTGATCATTAAGTGAGGAATCATCTTATAATGCTACCGTCACGATCTAAGCATAATAAGATACATAAAAGGATAAACATCACATGCATATAATTTTATGTGACATGGTATAGCCAATCTCCACGCAATGATCTCCATCTTGTGCGCGCCAGCATGATCTTCATCACTCCACCATGATTGCCTCCACCACGAATAGCAACTACAACTATTGCTAACTACTTTAAAGTAAAGCTATTACATGGCGTATAAGAAGTTGACACACAGGTCATACACAATTATAAAGACAACCATATGGCTCCTGCCGGTTGTGTACTCATCGACATGCAAGTCGTGAAATATTACAAAACATGATCATTGCATACAACATACACATCATATCTTGGGCCATACAATATCACAAAACACTCCCTGCAAGAACAAGTTAGACGCCTCTACTTTGTTGTTGCATGTTTTACGTGGCTTATGGGAGTAACAAGCTAAGACCGATTCTTACCTACGGAAAGCCACAACGGTGATATTATGGTTGCCAACATCCGGTGTAAATCCCATGACTACTATAGTGAGAGAAACTGGCATCCACCAACCGCAAGTGTGGAACAAGCCACACGTCAAGCGTGGAGCCGGTCTCGCGAACGAGGTCGCGTAAAGTTGGCCTGGACCGCTTCGATCTCACTATCCCGTGTCATAAGAAGTACACAACAAGAGGCTTGCAACATAAAACATCAACGCCCGCATCAAGCATGTTGCGTTCTACTCGTGAAACACATCTATGCATAGATCTAGCTCTGATACCACTGAAGGGTTTCGCAGCATAGTAAATCAAAAAAATCCTACGGATGCGAACGGGAAAGCCAAGATCTAATCTAGGAGATTAAATCAACGAGAGGGATAGATGAGATCTTCATACCCTTGAAGAAATCACACAGCGGAAACGTTCAACAGAATGTGGTTGATGTAGTCGTACTAGTCGTCTCCTCCTCGCGATCCGATCCGATCCGATCCTACGCCGCAAGTGGCGGCGCCTCCGAGAGATGCACACGTACGGTGTCGCGTCGTCTCCTCCTTCCTTGGTCCAGCAAGTGGGGTGGAGAGATGGATTGGATCTGCAGCACGACGGCGTCGTGCTATGGTGGAGAGTTTCTGCAGCAGGCCTTGCCTACACGCAGTCGGGAGAGAGAGAGAGGAAGGGCAGCAGCTGGCGGCTAGGGTTTTGGGGTGAGGGGAGGGTGCGACCCTTGCCCACCTTATATAGGGGCTGGCCGGCACCCTTGGCCCCTCCTCCAAGCCCTAGGGCGGCGGCCCCAAGGGTGGAGTGGGGGCAAGTCTTCCCCCCCTTCTAGAAGGTTTCCCTAGGGTTTCCCCTAGGGTTTGGCCGGCTGGGCCTATGGGGCCTTCTGCCCTTGGTCCAAACCGGCCAGGGCACTCCCTCGTAGGCCCACGCACCCCTCCGACAAGTGGGGCCACGTTGGTCCCACTCCAGAAGTTTCTAGAACCTTCCGGTACAATACCGAATACTCTGAAACGATCCCGAAATCCAAAAACTACTTTCCTTTATATGAATCTTATTCTACGGACCATTCCGGAACCTCTCGTGATGTCCTGGATCTCATCCGAGACTCCGAAAAAAAACTCATAAACCAATTTTCCATTCTATCCTAGCGTCGAGGCACGTTAAGTGTGTGACCCTACGGGTTCGAGAATATGCAGACATGATCTTCTATCAATAATCAACAGCGGGATCTCGAAACCCATATTGACTCCCACATATTCATCGATGATCATATCGGATGAACCACGATGCCAGGATTCAATTAATCCCATATATATATTCCCTTCGTCACGCGATATTTTACTTGCCCGAGATTCGATCGTTGGTATCGGTATACCTAGTTCAATCTCGTTCACAGCAAGTACTTTACTCGTTCCGTAATCCGATATCACTTTGTGATTAACTCCTTAACCACGTGCTTGCAAGCATTGTTGATATCGATTACCGAGTGGGCCCGAAGTATATCTCTCCGACTCGGGAGGGACAAATTCCATCTCGATACATACAACCCAACAAGTACTTTCCGATCACCTGAGAGATACCTTTATGATCACCCTCACATAGGATGACGTTTGATGACCTCAAAGCTTTCTTCCGATACCAGGGAGTTTGTCACATCCCAAATTTTAGATTTGGTTCTACATGTCATTGCATCATGGTCTTCCATACAAAACTTCGGTTTGAAAAGATTTTGGCGAAACGATATTTGCAAACCCTACTTTGATTTGCTATAATGCTCCTACAAGAGGGTATACTAGGTTTGTATTTCCACCCTCTTTTGAAGCTAGTGGTGTTGATACAAAGGATCCTATGATGACCCTCTGGTTTTTACAAAAATTTAGAGACAAATTTCGCCCAATTCGGAGTTCGTATGAAGAAGTTACGGTGGAAAAACTAAAACAGAAATTAGAAAAAAAAGAAAAGAACAACAAAAAAAGATCAGCGCAGCAGCCAGCCCGCACGCGCGCGCCGCAGCAGCTACCGCCCGCGCGGGAGGAAACTATCCGCCGCCGCCTCGCGCCCGGCCACCGACAGGTGGGGCCCACCTGTCGGCGCCGACATCGCCACCGCCGCCGCGTCCGGAACGGACTCCGCAACTGCCGTCGCCGTTTACGCCCTGGGCACCGTGTCGACCCCCCTTCTTAGCCCGCGCACGCCCCCCTGCCTCTCCCTATCGCGCCGCCACCTCCCCCATCGCGAGTCGCCGCCGCCTCCCGATTCCGCCGCCCGCCGCCGCCCGGTAGGCGAGCCGCCCGCCGCCGCGCCTTTCTCTCTCTCTCCCTCGCCTCGCCGCGACCCTGCCCCGCGACCTCGCCTCGCCCCTGACCGCATCTCTCCCTCTCCTCTCTCCGCAGGTCGCACCGCCGCCATCGCCGCACCGCCATCGGGAGTCGACGCCGCTCCAGCCCGCCGCCACCGCCGCCAGGAGCCACGGGAGTCCGCGTCGTTGTCCCTACGGGCTCCACCTCCTTGCCCCGCACCCCGTCCCGCCCTCCGCCGCCGCCGGAACCTCGCCGACGCCGCCCGAGCCTTGCCGCCGACATCGCCGGTGAGCACCGCCGCCGCCACCCCTCCCTGGCCGTTGGATCTTCGATCTACGGCCTAGATCGCGTGGAGACCGCGTGGTTGACTGGTTGACCAGTCAACCCGCGCTCAGTCAGCGCTGAGTCAGCAGGGAATATTCCTGGAATATTCCCTTTCAATTTAAAATCTATTTAGAATTTGCAGAAATTAGTAGAATCTTGTAAAATTCGTAGAAATTAATCTACTGGGCCAAAAATTGCAAATAAAATATGTGTAGATTCAGTAAGTCGTGTAGAATCTTGCTGTACCATTTTTTTACACTTTTGCAGCAAGATTTTGTCCAGATTAATTAATTGAGTTAATGGCCTTTTTGGAGTAATTAATTCGTAGAAAAAGATCTGTAACTCCAAAAATTGCAAATAATATGTCCCTGGAATCAGTAGGACAAGGTAAATCTCAAAGTTAATTAAAAAGTTAGGCTTACAGTAAAAACTTTTGCAAAAACTATTTAGTGGATTTCTGCAGTATTTTAATTACTCAGGAAGTTATATATTTCCTTTTTGAGAAATTCCAATTGGTACTGTTCCTAAATAGCAATGCCTACATAGTAGAATTTTCCCAAGATTTTACAAATATTATGTTAACAGTAGTGATTTATTTGGGTTCTAGCTCTAGTTTTGAGCATTATAAATTGCATAATAGTTTTCCTTACGCTAAAATTATTTTCCATGCATGCATTCAATAGCTTTACTGAATAAGGTTATGTGGTGCTATTGTAGCATCAATCCGCTTGTCATGCATGCATCTTACTGTAGGGGTTCGTAGCATGGAAAACAAAAATTTTCTATCGCATACAAACAAACAAGCCAAGATCTATCTACTAGATTGTAGCAACGAGTCGATGGAATAACTCACCCTCGAAGATTCCAAAGTGTTTAACGAGAGCAGATTCTCGTGGGTGATGTAGTCGTACTCTTTCCGATCTCAAGATCGCGTAGACGATCCTTCCGGCGCCGCGTTCCCGCAGCGCTCCCGCAGTCGGTCACACGTTCGGTACTCGACGAAGACCTTCCTCTCCCTTGTTCCAGCAGGCAGCGGAGGTTGTAGCACTCTCCTCGCGATTCCGGCAGCACAACGGCGTGGTACCGGAGGTAGAGGGGAGATCCCGCAGGGCTTCGCCTTAAGCCGGTGCGAGTATGGTGGAGCTTATGAGAGAGGCTATTAGTGGTCTAGTAATTAGACACACCAATTAGAGGGCTCTAAACCAATTAGAAGGCTCTAAACCGAAACAGCTCTAAACCGGGGTCTAGGTCTAGTTTCTAGTTTAGAGGATAGGAACTTGTGTGTGTTGGGAGGGGAGCCCTGCCCCTCCCTTTATAGGTGGGAGAGCTGGCTGCGCCATGGGGAGGAGAGTCCCTCCCCAAGTCGGCTTGGTGGGGCGCCGGCCAAGGGAGGAGTCCTCCCCCAATTCGGCCTCCACCAATCCTCCTCTTTTCCCACTTCCCAAAATTGGCAGTTTGACTTTCAAATTAGCCGTTTGACTTTTCCAATTTAGGAATTTAAATAAACCCTTTATTTTGGACAGCGAGAACACTTAGTACATGATGCAATCATTCCATCTTGCAATGACACATTCATGTACCCCTTCCCCCCCGGAGTGCCGGACATTCCGGGACCTTCTAGAATGTTCCCGATGAAAACACCGGAACCATTCCCCAACTCCGAAATGGGACTTTCCTTATATGAATCTTATTCTCCGGACCATTCCGGATCACCTCGTGATATCCCGGATCCCATCCGAGACTCCGAACAACATTCGGTCTCTTTCTCATAATACCATAACTACTCAAACAACGTCGAATCCTTAAGTGTGTCTCCCTACGGTTCGTGAATTATGCGGACATGATCGAGACACTTCTCCGAACAATAACCAATAGAGGAATCTGGAAATTCATATGGCTCCCACATATTTCTACGATTACTTTGCGATCGAATGAACCACTTACATACGATACCAATTTCCCTTTGTCTCACGATATGTTACTTATCCGAGGTCATGATCGTCGGTATCTCTGCATACCTAGTTCAACCTCGTTACTGATAAGTACTCTTTTCTCGTTCCCGTGAAATGTGATCCCTTGTGACCAAGTCACATGCTTGCAAGCTAATTGGATGACATTTCACCGAGAGGGCCCAGAGAATATCTATCCGTCATGTGGATGGACAAATCCCACTCTTGATCCATGTGTTTCAACCAATACTTTCCGAACACCCAATGCCACTTTTATAGCCACCCTGTTACGGTGTGGTGTTTGATGACATCAAAGCATCCATCCAGTAAAGGCAATATGCATGATCTCATGGTCGAAGGAATTAGGTTACTATGTATCAGAAAGCATATAGCAATTGAACTATTGAAATGACTTGATCTTTATGCTACGCTTGTCTATAGGAGTATGTCCATCATATCATTCTCCTAACGATATGATCTTGTTGTTGATAACATCTCAATGTTCATGACAAAGAAACCACATCATCAATCAACCAACAAGCTAGTGAAGTATAGAGGCCATACTAGGGACTTCAAATTAAGTTTACAAATCACACAAGTATTAATGGTTTCCTTGTTAATACTATTATAGCATGAATGTAAACATTTATCATAAACACAAAGATATATAATAATAACTACATTTATTATTACCTCTAGGGCATATCTCCAACAGTCTCCCACTTGCACTAGAGTCATCTAATCTAGATTACATGGTAATATACCGAACACCCATGGCAGTTTGGTGTTGGTCATGTTTTGCCCTCGGAAGAGGTTTAGTCAACGGATCCGCCACATTCAGATCTGTGTGTACTTTGCAAATCTTTATATCCCCATCCTGGATATGTTCTCGAATAGCGTGGAAACGCAGCTTGATATGCTTCAGCTTCTTGTGTGACCTTGGTTCTTGCGCATTGGCTATGGCGCCCATGTTATCACAGTAGATAGACATTGGGTCCAGCGCACTTGGAACCACACCCAGCTCTGTAATGAACTCTTTCATCCATATCGCTTCTTGTGAAGCCTCCGAAGCAGCCATGTATTCCGATTCAGTTGAAGATCTCGCCACAACGCTTTGCTTTGCACTCCTCCAGCTAACTGCTGCACCATTCAAAATAAATACGTATCCAGATTGTGATTTAGAATCATCCGGATCGGTGTTCCAACTAGCATCGGTGTAACCATTAACAACGAGCTGTTCATCACCTCCATAAGAAAGAACCATATCCTTAGTTCTTCTCAAGTACTTAAGGATGTTTTTGACCGCTGTCCAATGATCCACTCCTGGATCACTTTGATATCTGCTAGTTAGACTAACAGCATATGCGATGTCGGGTCTAGTACATAGCATGGCATACATTAGAGATCCTATGGCTGAGGCATAGGGAGTCTTACTCATCTTTTCTCTATCTTCTGCCGATGTCGGACTTTGAGTTTTACTCAAGGTCGTATTGGGCAACATGGGCAAGAACCCTTTCTTGCTATCTTCCATTCCAAACCTCTTTAGAATTTTGTCCAAATATGTACTTTGTGACAGTGATATTTGGCGTTTCGATCTATCTCTATAAATCTTTATGCCTAATATGTAAGCTGCTTCGCCAAGATCCTTCATTGAAAAACTATTATTCAAATATTCCTTGACACTATTAAGAAGGTCTACATCATTCCCAATCAACAATATGTCATCCACATACAGTATTAAGAATGCTACAGAGCTCCCACTCACTTTCTTGTAAATACAAGCTTCTCCATAAGTTTGTATAAAACCAAAACTTTTGATTACCTTATCAAAACGTTGATTCCAACTTCGGGATGCTTGCTTCAATCCATAGATGGACCGTTGAAGCTTGCATACCTTGTTAGCATCTTTAGGATCGACAAAACCTTTGGGTTGTATCATATACAACTCTTCATCAATGTCTCCATTGAGGAATGCTGTTTTGACATCCATCTGCCATATCTCATAATCATAATATGCAGCGATTGCTAACATAATCCTCACAGACTTTAGCTTCGCTACCGGTGAGAAAGTCTCATCGTAGTCAACTCCTTGAATTTGTCGAAACCCTTTTGCGACAAGTCGAGCTTTATAGACAGTAACATTACCATCAGCATCTGTTTTCTTCTTGAAAATCCATTTGTTCTCGACAGCCTTCCGGCCATCCGGTAAGTCCACCAAAGTCCATACTTGGTTTTCGTACATGGATCCAATCTCGGATTTCATGGCTTCTTGCCATTTATTGGAATCTGGGCTCATCATCGCTTCCTCATATGTCTCGGGGTTATCGGTGTTGTCCACCAACATGACATTCATAACGGAATCATACCAATCTGGAGTGGTACGAGTTCTCGTTGACCTCCGAGGCTCTGTAGTAACTTCAACCGAAGTTTCATGATCACCATCATTAGCTTCCTCTCTTATTGGTGCAGGCACCACAGGAACTTCTTCCGGTGCTGCGCTACTCCCAATTTCGAGAGAAGGTTCGACAACCTCGTCGAGTTCTACTTTCCTTCCAGTCACTTCTTTCGAGAGAAATTCCTTCTCTAGAAAGGATCCATTCTTAGCAACGAAGATTTTGCCTTCGGATCTATGATAGAAGGTATACCCAACAGTTTCCTTCGGGTATCCTATGAAGACGCATTTTTCCGCTTTGGGTTCAAGCTTGTCCGGCTGTAACTTCTTTACATAGGCTTCGCATCCCCAAACTTTAAGGAACGACAATTTAGGTTTCTTCCCAAACCATAATTCATACGGTGTCGTTTCAACGGATTTAGACGGTGCCCTATTTAAAGTGAATGCGGCTGTTTCTAATGCATAACCCCAAAATGATAGTGGCAAATCTGTAAGTGACATCATAGAACGAACCATATCTAAGAGAGTTCGATTACGACGTTCAGACACACCATTACGCTGTGGTGTTCCCGGCGGTGTCAACTGCGAAAGTATTCCACATTTCTTCAAATGCTCGCCAAACTCGTAACTTAGATATTCACCTCCACGATCAGATCGTAGAAATTTAATCTTCTTGTTACGTTGATTCTCTACCTCACTTTGAAACTCCTTAAACTTCTCGAAAGTTTCGGACTTATGTTTCATAAAATAGATATACCCATATCTACTCAAGTCATCCGTGAAGGTAAGAACATAACGATAACCACTGCGCGATGCTACACTCATTGGACCACACACATCGGTATGTATGATTTCCAATAAGTCTGTAGCTCGCTCCATCATACCAGAAAATGGAGTCTTAGTCATTTTACCCATCAGACATGCTTCGCATCTTTCAAGTGATTCAAAATCAAGTGATTCAAGAAGTCCATCGGAATGGAGTTTCTTCATACGCTTCACTCCAATGTGACCAAGACGACAGTGCCACATATAGGTCAAATTATCGCTTGATTTCAAACGTTTAGCCTCAATGTTATTAATATGTGTATTTCTACTATCGAGATTCAATATGAATAGACCATCTATCAAAGGTGCATGTGCATAAAACATATTACTCATATAAATCGAACAACCATTATTCTCGGATTTAAACAAGTAACCGTCTCGCAATAAACAAGATCCCGATATAATGTTCATGCTCAACGCAGGCACCAAATAACAATTATTTAAGTATAAAACTAATCCCGATGGTAGATGAAGAGGTAGTGTGCCGACCGCGATCACATCAACCTTTGATCCGTTTCCCACGCGCATCGTCACCTCGTTCTTCACTAGCTTCCGTTTATTCTGCAGCTCCTGTTTCGAGTTACAAATATGAGCAACCGAACCAGTATCAAATACCCAGGCACTACTACGAGTACTAGTGAGATACACATCAATAACATGTATATCAGATATACCTTTCTTCTTGATGTTGCCGTTCTTCAAATCCGCCAAGTACCTTGGGCAATTCCGCTTCCAGTGACCTTCTCCCTTGCAGTAAAAGCACTCAGTATCAGGCTTGGGTCCAGCCTTGGTCCTCTTCGTCGGCGTGGTAACTTTCTTACCACCCTTCTTGAAGTGTCCCTTCTGCTTAGACTTGCCTTTCTTGAATTTGGTGGTCTTATTGACCATCAACACTTGGTGCTCTTTCTTGATCTCCACTTCTGCAGATTTTAACATAGCAAATAGTTCTGGCAACTCTTTGTTCATGTTCTGCATGTTGTAGTTCATCACAAAGTTCTTGTAACTTGGTGGTAGTGATTGGAGGATGCGGTAAACTCCCAAAGTATTAGGAATCACTATACCCAAACTTTGAAGTTTATTTGCGTGCCCAGACATTTTAAGCACATGCTCACTGACGGAGCTACCCTCTTCCATCTTGCAGTTAAAGAACTTTTCAGAAGCTTCATAACTTTCAATTGCCGCATGAGTCTCAAAGATTAATTTGAGATCCTCGACAATATCATATGGATCTGACTCTTCAAACCTTTTCTGAAGCTCCGATTCTAAACCATACAAGATAGCACACTGAACTATGGAGTACTGATTCTTCCGAGCGAGGTAAACATTCTTTACTTCATCGGTAGCATCAGCTGCAGGTGGGTCACCTAGCGGTGCATCCAGCACATAGGTCAAATTACCAGCTGTGAGGACAATCCTCAAATTGCGGAACCAATCCGCGAAGTTGCTTCCATTGTTTTTCAACTTTTCTTTCTCTAGGAACGCATTAAAATTGATGGTAGGGGCTGCCATTGATCTACAACATATTTGCAATAGTTTAGACTAAGTTTATGACAAATTGAGTTCAAATTAATTAATGAAATTAAACTAGGTGAACTCCCACTCAAAACAACATCCCTCACATTGTTTTAGTGATCACACGAACCAAATCCACTACATCAACACCGATCATCACGAGAGCTGATATAGTTTTAATGGCGAACAATCATCATGTTCATCATATCTACTATATGATTCATGCTTTGCCTTTCGGCGATCCGTGTTCCTGAGGCCATGTCTGTACATGCTAGGCTCGTCAAGATCAAACCTTAGCTTCCGCATAAGCAAATCTGGCTTGCTTACGTTGTAGTCACCCGCGGAATCAAAGACACCCGATCATCACGTGGTGCTTCGAAGCAGCAAGCTTTGGCAACGGTGCATACTAAGGGTGAACACTTTTAGAACTTGAAATTTATGTGCATGAGGGATCATCTTATAATGCTACCGTCGTCTACTAAGCAATACAAGATGCATAAAGGATTAACATCACATGCAATTCATAATATGTGATATGATATGGCCTTTCTTCTTTGTGCTTCCGATCTCCATCTTCAAGCACGAACATGATCTCCATCATCACCGGCATAGCATCAAGGTCAATGACGCTTCTTCATGGTTGTCGTCCGCCAACTTCAACTATTACAACTATTTTGAATAGACACGCAGGCCTTAACAGAAATTAAAGACAACCATATGGCTCCTGCCGGTTGCCAACTTACAATAAGGAACATTGCATACATCAAATATAATCACAATCATGGCCATATCACATCACTGCACACCCCTGCAAAACAAAGTTAGACGCTTCTACTTTCTTTGCATATTTTACGTGGTTTGGGGCTTTCCATAAGTGTCGTTCTAACTTACGAACAAGAACCACAACATTGATACTAGCATTGTTGATCACCCGTTGTAAATTGGATCTTTACTATGCTAGGAGAAACAGGCACCCGCAAAGCCACTTATGCAAAACGAGTTGCATGTCAAGCGTGGAGCAAGTCTCATGAACGATGTCATGTAAGGTTAGCCCGGGCCGCTTCATCCCAACATACCGCAAGATGCAAAGTACACAAAAAGCAATCTACAATAAAAGCATCAACGCCCACAATGACCATTGTGTTCTACTCGTGCAACAGATCTACATATAGACACGGCTCTGATACCACTGTAGGGGTTCGTAGCATGGAAAACAAAAATTTTCTATCGCATACAAACAAACAAGCCAAGATCTATCTACTAGATTGTAGCAACGAGTCGATGGAATAACTCACCCTCGAAGATTCCAAAGTGTTTAACGAGAGCAGATTCTCGTGGGTGATGTAGTCGTACTCTTTCCGATCTCAAGATCGCGTAGACGATCCTTCCGGCGCCGCGTTCCCGCAGCGCTCCCGCAGTCGGTCACACGTTCGGTACTCGACGAAGACCTTCCTCTCCCTTGTTCCAGCAGGCAGCGGAGGTTGTAGCACTCTCCTCGCGATTCCGGCAGCACAACGGCGTGGTACCGGAGGTAGAGGGGAGATCCCGCAGGGCTTCGCCTTAAGCCGGTGCGAGTATGGTGGAGCTTATGAGAGAGGCTATTAGTGGTCTAGTAATTAGACACACCAATTAGAGGGCTCTAAACCAATTAGAAGGCTCTAAACCGAAACAGCTCTAAACCGGGGTCTAGGTCTAGTTTCTAGTTTAGAGGATAGGAACTTGTGTGTGTTGGGAGGGGAGCCCTGCCCCTCCCTTTATAGGTGGGAGAGCTGGCTGCGCCATGGGGAGGAGAGTCCCTCCCCAAGTCGGCTTGGTGGGGCGCCGGCCAAGGGAGGAGTCCTCCCCCAATTCGGCCTCCACCAATCCTCCTCTTTTCCCACTTCCCAAAATTGGCAGTTTGACTTTCAAATTAGCCGTTTGACTTTTCCAATTTAGGAATTTAAATAAACCCTTTATTTTGGACAGCGAGAACACTTAGTACATGATGCAATCATTCCATCTTGCAATGACACATTCATGTACCCCTTCCCCCCCGGAGTGCCGGACATTCCGGGACCTTCTAGAATGTTCCCGATGAAAACACCGGAACCATTCCCCAACTCCGAAATGGGACTTTCCTTATATGAATCTTATTCTCCGGACCATTCCGGATCACCTCGTGATATCCCGGATCCCATCCGAGACTCCGAACAACATTCGGTCTCTTTCTCATAATACCATAACTACTCAAACAACGTCGAATCCTTAAGTGTGTCTCCCTACGGTTCGTGAATTATGCGGACATGATCGAGACACTTCTCCGAACAATAACCAATAGAGGAATCTGGAAATTCATATGGCTCCCACATATTTCTACGATTACTTTGCGATCGAATGAACCACTTACATACGATACCAATTTCCCTTTGTCTCACGATATGTTACTTATCCGAGGTCATGATCGTCGGTATCTCTGCATACCTAGTTCAACCTCGTTACTGATAAGTACTCTTTTCTCGTTCCCGTGAAATGTGATCCCTTGTGACCAAGTCACATGCTTGCAAGCTAATTGGATGACATTTCACCGAGAGGGCCCAGAGAATATCTATCCGTCATGTGGATGGACAAATCCCACTCTTGATCCATGTGTTTCAACCAATACTTTCCGAACACCCAATGCCACTTTTATAGCCACCCTGTTACGGTGTGGTGTTTGATGACATCAAAGCATCCATCCAGTAAAGGCAATATGCATGATCTCATGGTCGAAGGAATTAGGTTACTATGTATCAGAAAGCATATAGCAATTGAACTATTGAAATGACTTGATCTTTATGCTACGCTTGTCTATAGGAGTATGTCCATCATATCATTCTCCTAACGATATGATCTTGTTGTTGATAACATCTCAATGTTCATGACAAAGAAACCACATCATCAATCAACCAACAAGCTAGTGAAGTATAGAGGCCATACTAGGGACTTCAAATTAAGTTTACAAATCACACAAGTATTAATGGTTTCCTTGTTAATACTATTATAGCATGAATGTAAACATTTATCATAAACACAAAGATATATAATAATAACTACATTTATTATTACCTCTAGGGCATATCTCCAACACTTACATCATCCTTGTTTGCATATGCTTGTGGATGGTTTGTTTATGATTGCAATTGTATCGTGTAGATTGTGGCGAGTGCAACGCTTGCTCGTGTGTGGATTGTTCTTCCGACCGTTACAACCAAGGCAAGTAGATGCTACCTTGTTCATGATATTGTCCTACTATTTTCAATGCATTGTCGTGTATTTTGTAGTTGCATGTGTAGGATGATACTATCGCTATGCTATGTCCTATTATGTGGTAGGGCTTTACTTGTAGATGAACCACCGTTGGTAGATGTGCTTAGCCATGCTATGATGAACGAGGGCTGGGTTACATCACTGAAAGTTGTTTCTAAATGTGTTGGTTTGCGAAAGCTAAAACAACTTAATCAATGAAACTCCTGGGTGTGATGGGATTGATAATTTTTGGTGGTATCATTGCGGAAAGGCACCCAGGTATCAAGAGAAAATGATTGGCTTCTTTATTTTGTAGCTTACGTGTACAACCATGTGCCAATAATGAAATGGGAGGTTGGTTGGACTTAGTAGGTTGTGGTAACTCGAACCCGCGTAGATGTAGAATTTTGGTAGGTTGGACCGGTGCGCGTCGGGATTGGGGAGCTACTTCCCGAACAGTCTCTTCTTGGACTTCTCCCTATCATCACCCAAAAAGAGAGTGATGGTACGAGCTGGGCTGGCCAAGTCACATGGGTAAAGTGTACTAACCCCTGCAGGGTGTATAATCTAATCGATTAGCCGTGTCCCCGGTTATGGACGTCTGAGTTGCTTGATATTGATTCCATGACATGTTTCTCGCTCATTCTAATTTCATAATTGCTTTAAGTGTTGTTGGGTTAACTTAATTGGGATCTTTTCAAAGAAAATCAAAAACTGTTTATGAAAGTAGGACAAATGTATTTGCAAATGCAAGCTAGCCACAGCTCCACTTGCCAAATATGCATGTAGAAGTTAGCTCTATTGTCTCCTTTACTAGCTCTACTTGCCATACATTCCATGTATTGACCATTCAGGGCTGCTACGTTTCATGTTGCAGGATATTCCGATTCTGAGTAATCGATATAGGCCACGGTACTCCACTCGGCATTTGTTCACTTGTGGGCAATTTGAAGAATGGAGGATTTGCTTTATTTATGTTGCTACCTGAATAATTTGAGCTAGCCTTGAGCTAAGCTTTTATTGTAATAATGGTACTCTGGATCTTCGTTATTTATGATACACGGTTATTTTGCTATGTTATTCATCTTATTCTATCATGGGCCAATGAACCGATCCAGGGATTGGCATGTCACATAGAAGCCACGGTCTTTTCAGAACCGTGGTGTTACAAGATGGTATCAGAGCCCGTGTGTCGACTGTAGGATCGTGACCTAGGATTGGATTAGGAAGCCATAGAGTTATTAAAGCTTATATTAACTCTGTCTTTCATCTTATGCCTTTCACTCTCGTAAATTCTTACCATATGCTAATCTCACACTTTCCTCTTTTAATTGATAGATGGGAGAAGTCAGGACTGAGTATGCAACCATGGAGTCACCAAGGCCCTTTGCAAGACAGTTAGCACAGCTCTCGCGGTCATTGGGATTGCCACTGCCCATGTTCAAGGGAAGAAGGCTGTACACCTATGGATATGGTGAGGATGCGTGGGAGATCACCACCTTCATATTCAGAGATGCCGCCTTGCCAAACCCTGTGCATCTGATCTACACCAAGACATACTGCAACTGGGGACTTGGAATAAACTTGGCCATGCATGAAGCCCTGTCTCGCTAGTGCCATCATGTCCGACACCTACTGCCAGTAGACTCACCCTACCGTGAGTATGGGAGGCGTGATGAAGATGGGAACGTTGTGGTTACCCCGGGCGACAGGAACAACATGCCGCCCCGTCGGAGGCACATAGAGGACATGGAAAGGGAGAATGGAGCTCTAGCTGAGAAAGTGATGATGGTAAAGGAGATTGCAGATTTTGCCAGCAATGGTATGGTGGTCCAAGGACAGGAGATTGACACCTTGCATGAAGCTGTGGGAGTTCTGGAAAATGCCCTGATAGGCAGGGATGCAACCATAGCTCAGCTTAATGGAACTGTGCAGGATAACACCCAGACCATACAACAGTTGCAAGGGACCGTCCAGGAAAGGGATCAAACTATTGAAGTTATGGCAGCCCAGATTACCGCACTCCAAGCACAACTGAATCCACCCTCTGATGATGACAATGGAGATGGAGGCAACAATGATGATGATGATGACAGTGGGAACGATGATGATGATGAGGACGAGGAAGATGATGATGGAGACGATGATGGTGGAGGAGATGAAGCTGTTGCTGTTGCAGCAGAGAGTGAAGAAGAAGAGGAGGATCCAGAATAGGTGGAGTTTGAGATTTCAAGTGATGACTCAGGAGAGGTGTACACTCCGCCGCCATGGTTGGTTCGTGGACAGAAGCGCCAACGCATGAGTGCAAGGACCTACCGCAACCTCTTCAAGAAGTAGATAGAAGTCCACCAAATAGTCCTTGTTAGGAAAAATCGTTAGGATTAGTCTCGATCGATGTAAAACTTAATTACTGTTAGTTTAAGAGTGTTTAGTTGCTTATTTGTGTACTCCAATATCCCAGGATTATTTGTGCGAATTTTATGAAAGAGTTATGGCAAGTTTGGTTTATATCTATGTTATTCCTGCTGCAATTTTCTGCTGATACAGCAGTACTGTATGATTTTTCATATATTACTGGTATCTGGGAAAAATCTGAAAAAATAGGGATGGTGCGAAACTCTCTGTACTGTATGAACAAAAATCAACTAAAATTTCTGACGAGTTTAAGTCAGGTAGAAAAATTCGTGAACATTGCTGGACTGTTCTGGCAGATTGCTGTTTTTAATGCTTTGTTGATCTATTGTGTAGATAACCTTTGCCAGCTCTTCTAAAAACTATTTCAGTAGGTATATACTGCTAGGATAACCCCTGGGATGTTTCTGGATCACTTGTTTGTTGATGTGTTGCTTGCTTGAGATTGTCTGCTATTGTTTGTTGTTGTTTGATCATAATGCATGGGTAGAATCCTGTTTTCGTAGGTGATTCTTTCTAAGCTTACCTGTGCTGAACCGCAGATGCCTCCCCGCCGTCAACCCACTGAGTTGGAGAAGCTCATGGCAGCTCAGGCACAGCTGACCCAAGTTATGACCCAGTTCATGGAAGCTCAGAACAACAACAACAATGGGAACAACCAGCCTCAGGGAGATGCTCTCACTAGGTTTCTGAGACTAAGGCCAGCTAAGTTCTCTACTGCAACGGAACCAATGGTTGCTCTCGACTGGTTGCGTTCAGTCAACAAGGATCTAGTAACTGTTGGATGCACTGATGCTGAGAAGGTGAGGTTTGCCGCTCACCTACTGGAGGGACCAGCCGCTTCTTGGTGGGACACTTTTCAGATCACCCACCCGCTGGACATTGTGACTTGGGCAATGTTTGAGGAAGGTTTCAAGACCAACCACGTGTCTTCAGGAGTTCTGAGCCTGAAGAGGAAGGAGTTTTGCAACTTGCGCCAAACCAACCGCACCGTGGCTGAGTACATTGAGGAGTTCAACAACCAGTCCCGTTATGCACCTGAGGATGTTGACACTGATGCAAAAAGGAGGGAGAGATTCCTGGATGGCCTCAGTGATGAGCTTTCAGTGCAGCTGCTAGTGGTTTATTGCCCCACTTTCCTGGAGCTCATGGACAAGGCCAGAATCTTGGAAGGGAAGCACAAGCAGGTGGAAAACCGCAAGAGAAAGAGCAGCAATCACCACTCTGGTTCTCACCACAAGTCTCGCACTTCTTATGATGGATACTCCAAGCATGGAGGGAGTGACCATGGGCACCATGGGAGACATGACCACCACCACCATGGGGGCGATGGACATCGCCATGACAACCACAAGAGCAGCCACCACAGCCACAAGGGAGGACACTCTCACCATTCTGGAGGACACAGTGGACATGACCGCAACCATGATCGCAGCTTTGTGAAGAAGGACCTGAGTGAGGTGACATGCTTCAAGTGTGGTCAGAAGGGACATTATGCTGACAACTGTCCAGAGAAGAAGGTGCTGAAGACAACCAACAACCAGAAGGCCACAGTGAACCACATGAATGTGGAGGAGATCCCAGATGAGCCTGACCTTGTGATTGGTAAGTTCCAATCAATGCTCACTCTGCACTTATACTTTTCGATACTGGTGCATCGCATTCATTCATATCAAGGGCATTTGTGGATAAGTATAAGTTACCTACGTAGTCTATGAAAGAGTCTATTAGAGTGAGTTCACCTGGAGGGGATATGATAGCTAGCGCGGGATGCCGCGACTTAACTGTGAGGATTGGAGCACACAATTTCATTGCACATCTGGTAGTGTTGGAATCACAAGGGTTAGATGTTATTCTGGGTATGGATTGGATGTCTATGCATGGGGGACACATAGACTGTGCACAGCGAGCTGTTTCACTCAAAACCCCGGATGGTAAGAGAATTAGGTTCAAGTCGGTTGTGCGACCGGGAAGGTGTAAGCTGAATTCTCTTAAGGGGGTTAGCATGGATACTGTGCCTGTGATTAAGGATTACCCGACGTGTTCCCGGAAGAGCTGCCAGGGATGCCACCTGACAGGGAAGTGGAGTTTCTCATCGATCTGATGCCGGGAACAGGACCTATAGCAAAGATACCATATAAGATGGATGTGGATGAGCTGAAGGAATTGAAGAAGCAGCTGAAAGAGCAGTTGGACAAGGGATTCATTCAGCCTAGTTCGTCGTCATGGGGTGCACCTGTTCTATTTGTGGAGAAGAAAGACAACAACAAGAGATTAGTGGTGGACTATCGCTCGCTGAATGAGGTGACCATCAAGAACAAATACCCCCTGCCGAACATAAATGATTTGTTTGATCAACTGGAAGGAGCAAAGGTGTTTAGCAAAATTGATCTGCGATCGGGCTACTTCCAGTTGAAGATCCGGGAGGAGGACATACCAAAAACCGCTTTCACTACTAGGTATGGTTTATATGAGTATACAGTTATGTCTTTTGGACTAACGAATGCCCCGGCATATTTCATGACCATGATGAACAAGGTATTTATGGAGTACTTGGACAAGTTCGTGGTGGTGTTTATTGATGACATACTGATATATTCCAAGGATGATGCTGAGCATGAGAAACATCTGCGACTGATTATGGAGAAGCTGAGGTAACACAAGTTGTATGCCAAATTCAGCAAGTGTGAATTCTGGCTTAACACTGTTGGATTTCTTGGACATGTGGTGTCAGGAGAAGGAGTCGCTGTTGATCCAAGCAAAGTGACTGCAGTAACTGAGTGGGAAGCGCCCAAGAATGCGGGATAGATTCGAAGCTTTTTGGGACTTGCTGGGTATTACAGGAGGTTCATTGAAAACTTCTCCAAGATTGCTAAACCGATGACAAAACTTCTGAAGAAGGAGAGGAAGTTTGAATGGATGGATGCATGTGAAGCCAGCTTTCAGGAACTGAAGCGTCGACTAGTGACTGCACCTGTTCTGTGTTTACCTGATCTTCAGAAGGATTTCCAAGTGTACTGTGATGCTTCTCGACAAGGACTTGGAAGTGTGCTGATGCAAGATGGGAGAGTGGTGTCATATGCCTCGCGGCAACTTAAACACCATGAGAGGAATTATCCCACGCATGATTTGGAATTAGCATCGGTGGTTCATGCACTCAAGGTATGGAGGCACTACTTAATGGGAAAACACTGTGATGTGTACACCGACCACAAGAGCCTGAAGTACATATTTACACAGAAGGAACTGAACATGAGGCAAAGGAGATGGTTGGAACTTATTAAGGATTATGATATGAACCTGTAATACCACCCAGGAAAGGCAAATGTAGTAGCAGATGCCCTGAGCCGGAAGGTCTATGCCAATGGATTGACTGTTGGGGAATTGCCCGAGGATTTGTGCAGGCAGTTCAAGGACCTTAGACTAGAGGTAGTGTCTGAAGGATACTTGGCAGCAATGGAAGTCCAACCAACGCTACAGGACAGGATCAGGAAGGCTCAGGTGGGAGACAAGGAAATAGAAGAGATAAAGGAAAAGATGAAGGAAAATCGAGAAAAGGATATTCGCGAGGATGAGCATGGTACCTTGTGGTATGGGGATCGTCTGTGTGTGCCCAGCGACCCGGAGATAAGGAAGTTGATTCTGCAGGAAGCTCATAACTCGACATACTCCATACATCCGGGCAATACAAAGATGTATATGGATTTGAAGAGCAGATTCTGGTGGAATAACATGAAGAGAGACATCGCCAAGCATATTTATCTATGTGATGTATGTAGCCGAGTGAAGGCGGAGCACCAGAAGCCAGCAGGACTACTGCAGCCATTGCCCGTGCCGGATTGGAAGTGGGATAGAGTGGGAATGGATTTTATCACAGGATTGCCCAGGACCAGATCAGGATATGACTCCATTTGGGTAGTGGTCGAACATTTGACCAAGGTAGCCCACTTTATACCAGTGAAAACGACCTACACGAGTGCAAAGTTGGCCAAGATCTACATGGACAAAATTGTGTGCCTACATGGAGTTCCTAAGAGTATTGTATCCGATAGAGGCACCCAATTTACCTCACACTTTTGGCGCCAGTTACACGAGTCACTTGGGACTAGATTGGAGTTTAGCACAGCGTTCCACCCCCAGACTGACGGACAGACCGAGAGGGTGAATCAGATTTTGGAGGATATGCTGAGAGCTTGCGCTTTGGCTCATGGTTCTAGTTGGGATGAGAATTTGCCGTATGCTAAGTTTTCCTACAACAACAGCTATCAAACCAGCATCAAGATGTCACCGTTCGATGTGCTGTATGGGAAGCGGTGCCGGACACCATTGCTATGGGATGGAGTAGGAGAACGTCAGTTGTTTGGACCTGATTTGATCAAGGACGCTGAGGAGAAGGTCGCCTTGATTAGGGACAGGCTGAAGGTAGCACAATCAAGGCAGAAGAGCTACGCTGATGCCAAGCGCAAGGAAGTGGTGTATGAGATAGGTGATAGAGAATACCTCAGAGTGTCGCCACTTCGTGGAATCAAGAGATTTGGGATCAAGGGTAAGCTGGCACCTCGGTTTATTGGACCGTATCGGGTCTTAGCACACAAAGGAGAAGTTACTTATCAGTTGGAGTTGCCAGAGGCTCTGTCCGCTGTTCACAATGTGTTCCACGTGTCTCAGCTGAAGAAGTGCCATCCGGAGATGGTAGATACACCATTGAGAGACACTGTGCCATTATAGGAGGTTCAGCTTGAGAATGATTTGACCTATGAGGAGAAGCCGGTCAAGATTCTGGAGACAGCAGAGAGGATTACCCGTACCAAGACGATCAGGTTTTGCAAGGTGCAATGGATCCACCACACCGAAGAGGAAGCCACTTGGGAGCGTGAGGATGACATCCGAGGGGACTACCCACACCTATTTGCTAGCCACGCCGAATCTCGGGGACGAGATTCATCTTAAGGGGGTTAGTCTTGTCATATCCCAAATTTTAGATTTGGTTCTGCATATCGTTCATGTCATTGCATCATGGTCTTCCATACAAAACTTCGGTTTGAAAAGATTTCGGCGAAACGATATTCGCAAACCCTACTTTGATTTGCTATAATGCTCCTACAAGAGGGTATACTAGGTTTATATTTCCACCCTCTTTGGAAGCTAGTGGTGTTGATACAAAGCATCCTATGATGACCCTCTGGTTTTTTCAAAAATTTAGAGACAAATTTTGCCCAATTCGGAGTTCGTATGAAGAAGTTACGGTGGAAAAACTAAAACAGAAATTAGAAAAAAAGAAAAGAACAAAAAAAAGCAGCGCAGCCGCGCCACCCTGCTGGGCCGCGCCGGCCCAGCCAGCGCAGCAGCCAGCCCGCGCGCGCGCCGCAGCAGCTACCGCCCGCGCGGCAGGAAACTATCCGCCGCCGCCTCGCGCCCGGCCACCGACGGGTGGGGCCCACCTGTCGGCGCCAACATCGCCACCGCCGCCGCGTCAGGAACGGACTCCGCAACCGCCGCCGCCGTTTCTGCCCCGGGCATCGCATGGACCCCCCCCCCTTCTTAGCCCGCGCACGCCCCCTGCCTCTCCCTATCGCGCCGCCACCTCCCCCATCGCGAGCCGCCGCCGCCTCCTGATTCCGCCGCCCGCCGCCGCCCGGTAAGCGAGCCGCCCGCCGCCGCGCCTTTCTATCTCTCTCCCTTGCCTCGCCGTGACCCCGCCTCGTGACCTCGCCTCGCCCCTGACCGTATCTCTCCCTCTCCTCTCTCCGCAGGTCGCACCGCCTCCATCGCCGCACTGCCACCGGGAGCCGACGCCGCTCCAGCCCGCCGCCACCGCCGCCAGGAGCCGCGGGAGTCCGTGTCGTCGTCCCCACGGGCTCCGCCTCCTCGCCCCGCACCCCGTCCCACCCTCCGCCGCCGCCAGAACCTCGCCCATGCCGCCCGAGCCTCGCCGCCGACATCGCCGGTGAGCACCGCCGCCGCCACCCCTCCCTGGCCGTTGGATCTTCGATCTACGGCCCAGATCGCGTGGAGACTGCGTGGTTGACTGGTTGACCAGTCAACCCGCGCTGAGTCAGCGCTGAGTCAGCAGGGAATATTCCTGGAATATTCCCTTTCGATTTAAAATCTATTTAGAATTTACAGAAATTAGTAGAATCTTGTAAAATTCGTAGAAATTAATCTACTGGGCCAAAAATTACAAATAAAATATGTGTAGATTCAGTAAGTCATGTAGAATCTTGCTGTACCATTGTTTTACACTTTTGCAGCACGATTTTGTCCAGATTAATTAATTGAGTTAATGGCCTTTTTGGAGTAATTAATTCGTAGAAAAAGATATGTAACTCCAAAAATTGCAAATAATATGTCCCTGGAATCAGTAGGACAAGGTAAATCACAAAGTGAATTAAAAAGTTAGGCTTACAGTAAAAACTTTTGCAGAATCTATTTAGTGGCTTTCTGCAGTATTTTAATTACTCAGGAAGTTATATATTTCCTTTTTGAGAAATTCCAATTGGTAATGTTCCTAAATAGCAATGCCAACACAGTACAATTTTCCCAAGATTTTACAAACAGTATGTTAACAGTAGTGATTTATTTGGGTTCTAGCTCTAGTTTTGAGCATTATAAATTGCATAATAGTTTTCCTTGCCCTAAAATTATTTTCCATGCATGCATTCAGTAGGTTTACTGAATAAGGTTATGTGGTGCTGTTGTAGCATCAATCCGCTTGTCATGCATGCATCTTGCATCATCCTTCTTTGCATATGCTTGTGGATGGTTTGTTTATGATTGCAATTGTATCGTGTAGATTGTGACGAGTGTAATGCTTGCTCGTGTGTGGATTGTTCTTCCGACCGCTACAACCAAGGCAAGTAGATGCTACCTTGTTCATGATATTGTCCTACTATTTTCAATGCATTGTCGTGTATTTTGTAGTTGCATGTGTAGGATGATACTATCGCTATGCTATGTCCTATTATGTGGTAGGGCTTTCCTTGTATATGAACCACCGTTGGTAGATGTTCTTAGCATGCTATGATGAACGAGGACTGGGTTACATCACTGAAAGTTGTTTCTAAATGTGTTGGTTTGCGAAAGCTAAAACAACTTAATCAATGAAACTCCTGGGTGTGATGGGATTGATAATTTTTGGTGGTATCATTGCGGAAAGGCACCCAGGTATCAAGAGAAAATGATTGGCTTCTTTATTTTGTAGCTTACGTGTACAACTATGTGCCAATAATGAAATGGGCGGTTGGTTGGATTTAGTAGGTTGTGGTAACTCGAACCCGCGTATCCAGAGATGTAGAATTTTGGTAGGTTGGACCGGTGCGCGTCGGGATTGGGGAGCTACTTCCCGAACAGTCTCTTCTTGGACTTCTCCCTATCATCACCTAAAAAGAGAGTGATGGTACGAGCTGGGCTGGCCAAGTCACATGGGTAAAGTGTACTAACCCCTGCATGGTGTATAATCTAATCGATTAGTCGTGTCCCCGGTTATGGACGTCTGAGTTGCTTGATATTGATTCCATGACATGTTTCTCGCTCATTCTAATTTCATAATTGCTTTAAATGTTGTTAGGTTAACTTAATTGGGATCTTTTCAAAGAAAATCAAAAACTGTTTATGAAAGTAGGACAAAGGTATTTGCAAATGCAAGCTAGCCACAGCTCCACTTGCCAAATATGCATATAGATGTTAGCTCTATTGTCTCCTTTACTAGCTCTACTTTCCATACATTTCATGTATTGACCCTTCGGGGCTGCTACGTTTCATGTTGCAGGGTATTCCGATTCTGAGTAATCGATATGGCCACGGTACTCCACTCGGCATTTGTTCACTTGTGGGCAATTTGAAGAATGGAGGATTTGCTTTATTTATGTTGCTTCCTGAATAATTTGAGCTAGCCTTGAGCTAAGCTTTTATTATAATAATGGTACTCTGGATTTTCGTTATTTATGATACACGGATATTTTGCTATGTTATTCATCTTGTTCTATCGTGGACCAATGAACCGATCCAGGGATTGGCATGTCACATAGAAGCCACGGTCTTTTCAGAACCGTGGTGTTACAGAGTTGCATTATCTCATGGTCTAAGGAATACAATATTTGACATAGGAAAAAGCTTCACAAAGATGAACACAATAACACGATCTAATTGCTCTGCTTAATTTGGGTCTGTCCATCATATCATTCTCCTAATGACATGATCTCATTATTAATCGACAACTCATGTCTATGGTTAGGAAACCTTAACCATCATTAATCAATGAGCTAGTCCATAGAGGCGTACTAGGGACACGGTGTTGTTCATAAACCACACAAGTCTCAAAGTTTCCACTTAATACAATTCTAGCATGGAATATAAACTTTATCATGAATAAGAATTATAACAATAACATCTTTATTATTGCCTCTAGGGCATAATTCCAACAATTTCAACTAGTGAAAAAAAATACAAACTTGATCTTATGTTGATCCTCTGGTTTTTATAAAAAATTAGAGACAAAAATCACTCAATTTAGAGTTCATATGGAAAAGATATAATAGAAATAGTAAAACAGAAAAGAATAAAAAACAACAACAAAAAACTAACCTACCCTCACCGGCCGAGCCACCCCGGCCCAGCCCAGCTACCCCACCCTCCTATCTGCCGCGCGCCTCTCCCTCGAGCTGCGCGCAACGCAGCGGTAGCACAGCCAGTGGCCCACGTAGCCCAGGAGAACCCACAGGCAGCCAAACTTTCCCCTTCCACCGCTGACGGCGGGACCCACTAGTCAGGCCGTCTTCCTCGCGCAGACGGAGACCGCGTCGAGCACGTGTTCTTGACCGACTTGATTCCGCCGCAAAATCCACACAAGTTCGTTTGCCCCTCGCCCTAATTTTTTCCCCCATATAAAGCCCATCGCTCCCTGTTCGAAAGCCCTATGGAACCCTAGAAATCCACGCCTCCAACCTCTTGAAATTCCTCATCGGAGTTCCACGTTGCCGCCGCCATTGGAGCTCTCAGTTGAGGTCTAGATCGACAAAGCCGAGCCGCCTGTGCCTCCCTTGTTCCCCTGTTCTCCTCCCCTCTCTCCGACGCCTCGTCTTGACCCTTCTACCTCGTTGCAGAGCCCCGGGAGCACCCGTACACCACCGCCGGAGATTCACCGACGCTGCGGAGCTCCAGGTGCTCTTCGCCGCCGCTCGAGGAAGCAAGGGAACGCCCCGACACCGCCAAGACGCTTGCCGAGGATGCGCACATATCGTCGACCTCCTCGACCTCACCGGAGAACGCTGCACCCGCCGCCAGACCAGTCCGCCGCCGCCAACGACGCCCAGCCGATGAGCTCGCCACGGACGCCCTCCACCATCCGATCTTCATAAGATCCAACCACCCTCTTTTGTTTCTGCACCGAACCGGTACCGGCCACTCGTAGCGTGCCGCGTGGCGCCCACGTGTCCGCGCGTCAGCGTTGACTGTTCTAAAAATAAAGAAAATGATTTAATTTGCATAAAATTATGTAAACTTGTAAAAATCATATAAAAAGATCTGTAGATCCAAAAATAGCAAATAATATATATATATGGATTCAGAAAAACATGTAGAATATTAATATGGCATTAGATTCAACATTTACAGTATGCGTTTACTGCAGTAACTTAATTAGTTTTAATGGTATTTTAGGTTAATAAATTCATAGGAAATTATCTGTAGCTCCGAAAAATATGAACAATATATCAAATTGAAGCTAATATAATGTAGATTAATAATATCTGGTTGGATCCAGCCTTTGCCGATTATTTACCCCATAGTAATTTAATTAGTTTTAAAGGATTTATAAATCATTAAATTCATAGTAAATTATTCGCATATCACAAAAATATAAATGATATACCGATGGAAAGCTGGTTCCATGTAGATCATCAATATGCAAATGGTTCAGGCAAATACTGTAAGGTTTCGCACCAATTAAATAAATAGATTAATGGCTTATTTAGAGTATTAAAATCATAGTAATTCGAATACTGCTCAAAAAATTACAAATAATATGTCCCTGGAATCACAATTCTGTGGAGATTTTAGATATAATTTTAGTTTGATTTTTAGGCAAAAGAAACTATATGAATCATTTAAAACCCATTAAACACTATTTAAATCATACAAAAATATCTATAACTTTGATTAGGGTGAATCCAACGCCTACTGGTTCGTATTAACGTCCTCTATCCAGTAAACCCAAGAAACAAATTTAATTTGACAGTTAGAATAGGCGTTACAACAGAACTATTAAAAACCCTATATTGACAAGTAATTATTAATAACAAGTACTCCATTGCATTAATTGGCCTCTTGCATGCATCATA
The DNA here is from genome assembly GCA_916181665.1 of Avena sativa. Classification (NCBI taxonomy): domain Eukaryota; kingdom Viridiplantae; phylum Streptophyta; class Magnoliopsida; order Poales; family Poaceae; genus Avena; species Avena sativa. The sequence continues at coordinate 231,600,803 of OV702296.1, forward strand.
TACTTCAGTATTATTTAGAGAACTAAATTAACAACCATTGTGACTTATTAAATTGCCATGCATGCATTTGTTGCATTTGTTTGATCTCTATGTGCTATTGTTTATGTTGTATGCAATTGTTTGATCGATAGATTGCGACGAGTGCAACGTGTGTGATTGCAACGAGTGTTTGAACAACTTCAACAACTATCAAGGCAAGTAGATGCTAATTGCTCATGATGTTGTCCTACTATTTTAAATGCATTGTCGTGTATTTTGTAGATGCATGTATAGGAAAGTACTATCACTATGCTATATCCTATTATGTGCTAGGGATTTCCTGTAGATGAGCCACCGTTGGTAGATGTTCTTAGCCGTGCTATGATGAACGAGGGCTGGGTTACATCACTTGAAAGTTGTTTCGAAAGTATTTGTTTGTTAAAACTATAAACAACTTAATCAATGAATCTCCAGGGTGTGATGGGATTGATAATTTTTGGTGGTATCATTGCGGAAAGGCACCCAGGTATCAAGAGAAAATGATTGACTTCTTTATTTTGTAGCTTACGTGTATAATCATGTGTCAATAATGAAATGGGTGGTTGGTTGGACTCAGTAGGTTGTGGTAACTCGAACCCACGTATCCAGAGATGCAGAATTTTGGTAGGCTGGATCGGTGCATTTCGGGTTTGGGGAGCTACTTCCCGAATGGTCCCTTCTTGGACTTCTCCCTATCATCACCCAATATGAGAGTGGTGGTACGAGCTAGGCTGGCCAAGTCACATGGGTAAAGTGTAATAACCCCTGCAGGGTGTATAAACTAATCGATTAGCCGTGTCCCCGGTTATGGACATCTGAGTTGCTTGATATTGAGTTCATGACATGTTTCTCGCTCATTCTAATTTCATAATTGCTTTAATGTTGATGGCTTAACTTAATTGGGATCTTTTGAAAGAAAATCAAAAACTGTTTTAAAAAATAGGACAAAGGTATTTGCAAATGCAAGCTAGCCACAGCTCCACTTGACAAATAAGCATGTAGATGCTAGGATTATTGTCTCCTTTAATAGCTCTACTTGCCATACATTCCAAGTATTGACCCTTCGGGGCTGCTACGTTTTATGTTGCATGTTATTATTCCGATTCTGAGTGATCGACTAGGTTGCGATACTCCACTAAACAGTTATTCGCCTGTGGCACAATTGAAGATGGAGCCTATCAATTGTTTATGCTTCCATATGATATTTGATATTGAGCTAGCCTTGAGCTAAGCATTATTGTAATAATTGCAAATTCTGGATCAATTCGTTATTTATGATGCACTGTTAAATTCTTTGGTATTCATCTATACTGTGTGTGCCAGTGAACCGATCCAGGGATCGGCACTATACACATGAACTTAGCCTTATCAGGCGAGGGTGTTACATAAAAGGATCAAAGGATTATAATGATCATGCCTTACTCACCAAGATTGAATGCTTATATCATGTATAAGCGACATTGGTGGATAAAACATGATTGAAACCTAGTATAGATATGTTATCCTAGGTTAGCCATGACAAGCCATATTAATATAATGTGAGGTTGGAGTATTAGATACTGGAGTCAAGTAGAGACAAGATAGTATGATTAAGATGATGTTAGAGCAACATTGGATTAAAGAAGTAGTATTTTTCTCTTTGGAAATACTAAGCACTTGAAGTGAAGTAGGATTTGATATATACATATATTGAAGTGATATTAGTGATGGATGATTAAGGAAGAGTATGAATGGAGTTAGAAGTAACCACTTGTTGGATTGGAGATTATTAATAGTAGAATAGTTTGATATAACCAAGTATGGATATGAGAAGATTATGAAAAGCTTTAGTGTCAAGCTCATTAGATTTATAAATGGGTTTAGAAGAATAAATGATGGATAAGAGCATTTTTGTGAAGTAAAAACTCATCATGTTAACACATGATGATGAATATGAAGAAGTAGTATATCTAGGAAACGAATTCCTTAATTAGAAGTCCAGGATTGTGAATTATGGAATATAGAAATTCTTGGTAAACACTAAACCCTAAATCTATAACCAAGCTTAACATCCATCTCATCTGTTGGATAAATCATTTTATTTTCACAATGCTTTATAGGAATATTTTCCTATAGCAAATCACTTAAGCAGATATTTCTCATTTACAATTATCATAACCATATGTGCTTAGGAGTTATATTTATCAATTCTTTTCCATATGACATTCCAGAAAATAACTTTCTGTTTTAAAGGGTTGTACCATTAAAGATCACAAACATAAAGACAATATGTTTAGTCATTAACCTTTATTCACATTAACAAAAGAATATAAATAAAGTAAGTACCCTAAAACCTAGGGTAAGCAATTACAATTCAGAACCCTAAACTTATTAATGAGTTTTCTCATTAACATCTCATAAATATTCTATCTATATTCATTAGACAAAGTCTTTGATCCATTTCTCTAACCACTCATTCCATATGAGCATGGAATAAGTGGGGATACAATAATTATAGGCCACCCTGTACTTTTCTATGTGATTAAATACATAAAATAAACCGTATGACTATCACTAAACATTTTAAAACTTCATTACTCCAAATAAAAGTAAAAATAATGTTATAGTTAATTTTTAAGATCTTAAAAAAAATCCTAAAAACACTAAATCCTACTTATTATATTTAATAAAAGAATATCTCTATAATTATAAAGTTAGAAAATAATAAATAAAGTATGCTATCAAAATACTAAATTCATGCCAGAAATTGAAATACATTTTTATATACTGCAATTATTTAGAAAATAAATTCTATAAATAAATCTCAATCAAATATGTAATATTCAAACCTAAAAATAAAACAGAAAACAGAAAAGAATAAAAAAATAGACTCAGACCAGAAACTGGCCCGAGGCCCATCTTTCCTTCCCCTTCTTGTCACTCACGCGTGTCACAACGAAGCCCAACACCATCCCAATACTGTTTCACTGAATCTTTTCCTTTCTTCTTCCTCTCGCCAGAATGCAGCGCCGGCGAAGCTGCTACGTGGCACATCGTCGGTCGTCCATCGTTGCCGCGATGCTCGCTGTCGCCAAGATCCGAGCCGCCGCTGTTCGTTGCCTATAAGAAGGTCACCATCGCGCTGGAGAGCCTTATCTTCTTCTTTTTCCCATCTTCCTCCTCTGTTCCGAACCCTAGCTACATGGGCCGATGAATCGTCGCTGTTCCTGACCTCGTCTCGTCCTGCCGTGATGCCTGGAAGAAGCCCCGCGTCACGCTCAACGTTCTCGTGGAGTCTCGCAAGTCGGGGCGTTGTCGTTTATGTGGAATCGAGGTCGAACTCTCACCGGCCACCCAGCCATCGCTGGAAATACACCGTCTCCGGTCCTCCCCACGCCTCATCTACCCCTCCATCTTCATCAGGGTGAGCTCCTGGATCTTCTAGTAACCTTCAATCATTCTATCTCGCCATAAATCGTCGTGGCACCACGCACCACCGTCGGCCGCTGCAGTAGATGGTCGTCGGAGTAGCTCCGGTGACCAAAATTGGGCTGCGTCGCCACTATTAGACTCCCCGCATCTTGCTCTTTCAAACGCAATCATCCACGCATGCGCGCACTCTCCCAATCGATGGATTGATCGTTGATCTGAGAGGATCCGGCAAGGTGACATCACTATGACATCATGCTCACATCAGCCTTGACGAATTCAACGTATTGACCCAGTATGTGCTGAGGTGGAGTATGACGTGGCGTTGGTCGCATAGGTCATTGACTGGAAGTAGGAATAAGGCAGGTAACAAATTCATTTACTAACCTCAGAGTGTGATGTGGCTACTGGCCCACTAGTCAGTGACTAGGGTAGATGTAGCTTTGGTATAAAAAGTATTTCTTTTTAGGAAATAGATAAAACATTATAAGATCAAATATAAATATTTCCTAAAATGTAATAAAATGATTAAATCTTGTTTAATTAATAACTTTTATTTTGTAATTTAGAAAAATGTGTATAATATATGAAAATTTGTAGAAAAATAAAATCTATAACTTAAAAATATTATCAAACATTATTATGTTAACAATTTAAATAATAAAGATTTTATAAGTAATAAAACTTTGATAATTTAGATTTTAATAATGGTAAATGTTAAAAATATAAATAAAACACCAAAAATCTTAGAAAAATAAGAACTATTATTTAAAAACTATAATCATGCATTATTATTTCACTTAATTAAATATTTATTATTTATTAAGTATTATAAAGTAATAAATCTTATAAAAATCATATCTTATTATTTATAAATCACAAAAATAAATGTAATATACAAAAATAATAACTACATGTTAAAAATATAATATTCCGCTTTTGAGGCAAATAAAAATTTAAATACTTTAATAACTTGAATTTAAACCTATTTACCTAGTTAATAATTCATATAAGGGTAAATAAAATTTGCTAATATTCTAAAATTAACCAATTAAAGTCTAATAGATAGTATTAGTCCTAAATATTGATATTATGAAGTCAAAATGGTTCAACACATTTTAAATACAATTTTATTGGATTATCCTTCAACCATAAGTGTAGATTATTTTATAAAAGGATCATTATCCAATATAAAATCTCCAAGAATAATTTGTAGTGAAATAAAACCTATTCCTTTACTTTAACCACAAGTTTATCAACATACCAAAACACTATAGTGAATTCATAAGTAGTTAAGTATGGTCATTTCCCTGATTACCAATTATAACCATTCATTCACAAAAAGATAAATGATTCTATTCCATTTTAAATCCATATATGTTTTTTTAAAGTTAACTTTAGTCTACAAGACTTTAAATATTATGATAAAAACTTCATTTTGTGTTTTATAGTTAACTTTGGTCTATTTTAATTAAGACCTAAAACATCTTAAGTCCAAACTATTCAAGCAAGCACAAATAACATCGACCACACTTAACTAACCACAAAGATTGTTTAGACCTTAGAAAAGAAATCTTTTCTTCAAATGTTATTCTTTTTGCCACTTCAAACAACAAATCTTAAGATTGTATCCCCAAATCTTAACAACTAAACTTAAGGACTTTCATCATAGTCAACAAATGACAATTAATCATAATCACATTGCTTTAAACCTTACTTGTATATCAGGATTGTTAATACTTAAAGTTCCTTATAAATGCCTATACTTGTAAAGCAAGATTTGAAGATAAGGCAATTCTTATATAAGTAATCTTTGAATAGCATTCCATATGTGTGTACCTTATTGTTGTATAGATATGTGTTGTTCACACACACACTCATAAGCCTTAATAAGAAGCACAAATATGAAACTTAATCTAAAAGGGCAACACATTCCAAACAAACCATTTCTAGTATCCAAACCCTAGAACAACGTTTATCTGGGATTCGAGTTTATCAAATTACATTACATTACTATGCATAATAGCATCTTGCTTCTTTAAACATTAGACCTTACCAGACCAATGATGCTGATTTCAGATATTGGATCTTATATTATCTTGAAGATCGTGAGTGCATAATCTTGCAATCACAAAAAGCAAGTTCACACTTGCTCATGTCCTTTGATTATTTTCTGTAAAGTATTTTGCAAGTCCAGTGTTGTCATCACCTGCATTTGAAAAAGGTCAGAAAGCACTATTTTCATAATAATATGATTATAGGTTATTTACCATGAGGTAATAACCTACTATGAAAGTTCTAGTGGTAAAGGAACATATTATCTAGGACTTAACAACCAATTTCGCCAGTGATTCTTGCGCCGTATATCACGCGTTAACCATGAGATTTGGAATGGGACAGAAAAGTCAGATGTATCTTCTTCCTCTCGCATGTAGCCGGATGTGCAGGTCGTGGCTGTTATCCTTGTAGCGTGCATATTAATTGGTAATTCGTAGAGGATATGCAGCATATGGGTGGGAGCCCTCAACGTCCCACGGTAGTTCTGGCATCTAACGGTTTGTACAAACCATTGTCCTAATTCAATGTGTGGGCATGGTGTACACCAAGGAGGCATGCGAGGTCGCGAAGGGGACAGTGATTGGCTTGGATCTTAGACTGGGCCCCATACCAAGGAAGTATGGACAAGGTCATGACTTGGTTGTGCAACAAGGCTAAGGTCTCTCATGGGTAAAGTGACACACCTCTACAGAGTGTAAGAACTGTAACTTGTTACTCCCTGTTCCGGGAAGGAGATGCGAATGTGGCGGGAAAGGAACTCCATGAAAGTTCTGGTAAACCCGTGAAGGCTGACGGACATAGCTTTTCAGAATAAAAGCAACCTTTGAAGAAATGTTTACAAAAACCTGCATTGCCTACGACCTATGGTCTGTGGCTGTAGATATAGTGCATCAAACACTCCTTTTCTAGTGAACTTGCTGAGTACACTCGTACTCAATGTATCTTCTTAACCCTTGCTAGATTCTGAAGCCATTAAGACGACGTCTACATCAACTTCTACTCAAGGAAGTCTTCATCAACAACTCAAGTCTTTAATGATGTCGAGGAAGTCAACAGATACACCAATTAAAGTGAAGACGAAGTTATCTACTATATAGGGATATAATCTCTAGCCATAGAACCTACTTCTGTAGAGTATTGCAATAGCAGCAATACAAGCCCCAATAGTTCAGATACTAGTTTATTAGTAAGTTGGTTATGAGTTGTTCATTTCTGATTCTTCTTTGTAAGAAGTTTCTTTCTCTCTCTTTAACCTAGAGTGTTCTCTGGATCTTGTGTAAAGAGTTGAGTTATAACCTATAGTCATCTCTTGGACCTGCTGTGTTTCTGTTGTACCACTCCGAGGGATGTAATACTAGTGAGCGGTGTTTCATTGGTGTTATGTCAACGACTATAGTGTACTACATGATGCAGTGGTATGCTGGGTCACCGCAGTTGGTATCAGAGCATATGCTTTGAACTTAGGATTAAAACCCTTTTAGGAAGATCTGTAGGTTGGATAGTGACTATAGGAGTCATCTTATCTAAACCAAATATTTATATGACTTGTGATGAGTACCCATTTGAGGATAACCTTGTCACACCTAAGTCAGATGCTTAAGTCGTTCTTTCTTAGGAGAAATTATTTTATCTTTTCTCAGGATAGTGCTATTTAGTGTCTACCGAAGGAGACATAAACCACCAAGATACTTTAGGAAAGCTAATTGGTCATAGTAAATTAGGATCAAACTTAAGACATCCATTGAAGTAGTCCTAATAGTGTAGCCTAATCCTAAAATTCATGTAAGACAGTGGAATCCTATTGTTATTTGGTAACCAAATACAACATGATGAATATCATTAGGATTAATATTGATGTAGTGGGTAGTTATCATGTGGGATTCACTTGAGAATTCCTATGACGGAGTAAAATTATGATAAGAATCAATGATAGTACAATAAGAAGTAAAGTTATCAGGGTTAGATTAGCTCTTAAATCATGATAAAGAGGGAAAGCATAATAAGATCATGGTGAGATTAGCTCTGAAACCATGATGCAAGTGTAAGTATGACAAGTACTTAGTGAATTAGCTTGAAGTAGAAGTATGAAAATAACATGGTAGAGCTATGATAGAAGTCATGGGTGCTAATTTTATTTGATAATCTTTGGTTTAAGTAATCAAATAAAGTCTGGTGAGTCATTTGGAGTGATCATGTGAGGTTAGTTTACTAAATAATGGTAGGTTGGTTATATTAGCCATAGCAAAAGGTGAGAAAAAAGGTTAGTCAAAAACCAAATTGAGACCACTTTGCTTAAGATTATCCTGTTGCACTGGAGCAATTTGGGTAAATATTGAGATAAAGAATAGTTTGACCCTATGTAAGATCCCTCCTTTGTAATGGAAAAGGATCCCTGTGATTGCAATGCTAGTCCCTGGATCAATAGCTAGCATCCACAGTTAAGATGTAATATCAAGAAACAAAGGTCATAATACCACTTTATAACCAGGAATAAAGTAATTTATTACATCTTACATAGCTCATTTGGCTATTACATTACATTGCAGCAGAATAACTATAAAGCATGGGGTCCTTCATCTTCAAAGTGCCACAGGCAGACATGTTGGTTGTAGACTTTGTAATCCTAATCATTTAACTTCACTAATATCAATCAAACCTGCAACATAACAAGTTACAGCCACAAGGGTCAATACATTTGAATTGTATTGGCAAGTGATACTATGGTAGTATAGTGGAGTCTATCATCTATATGCATTTGGCAAAGTAGAGTTGAGGCTTGCATTGCTCAAAATAGATTTTCCTTATCATTTGAAAACTCTAAGTTTTTGCTTTGACAAAAATCTTTCCCAAGGCATCTACCAATAAAAGATTGAAGATCCTTTAACCCTTGTTCAACCACAAGTTTTAACTTAGAAATTGGGATGATGAGATTCTTGATAGCTTCCATGCCTTGATGCTCAAGTTGTCCATTGCCATGGACTTGGCTAAGTACTTAGATTTTTCCATCTGCAGAGGTTGTGCACTTTCCCCACCAGACTTGGTTTCACCAAGACAGGACCTTTCAGAAGCCTTCCCTTAGACCAAATGGACGCGTTACAACCTATCATCCCACTACCACCAACTGTCCAAATGACTAAGTTCTAGCAACTTATGTGATCCAGGCAGAGCCCATATTGCCAAGTGGCTGCACTAGAAGCTTCTTAACACTTGGCCTCTAAAATCTCTTTGTTCCTGGGTGGCTTACCACAAGTGAGATACACAAGGTAAACCATAGCCATGGGCCTTGTGTAACCACTCAACCAAAACCACCAATCAAGTCCCTTTCCACCCAGGTGATTCATTGACTTAGTTGTTTTATTAAGCAAAACTCAAGTCCTCAGACTTAGAAATTTTCCATAGCATGAATATATATTCCACCCTTGTTTTCTATTAGCTAAGCTAAGCATGATAGTAGTAGGAAATCTTAACTTGGGAAATTCTACTAAGGGTTCATCTACTAGGATTTCCCATGGCATAGTTTACACTTAGCAAAATTCCATGCAAGTCCTACTTAGAAATATCACTAATGCATAGTGAAAATAATAGGAAAAAGTATGAAGCATCACTTGCCTTTTTGGTAGAGTATAAGTTCACTCCTTGTCCTTGTAACAACCACACTCTTCAAGTCACTACAATTCAATAAAACAAGGCACAATTTCAATCTACCATTCAAGCAAACATCACATAAAATGATAAAGTCAAAGTAATGCATGCAAGCATGCCAAGCTTTGTTTTATTTGAAAAAGTGGTTCCTAATGGGTCATAAACATTTGAAAACACCTAATGGTCATTTTATAAAGTGGCAAAGTCATTTTCAAAAGATTTCACTTCATAAACCATTTTTAAAACAAGGTATCATTTTATGTGGTGTAGAAATGTTTTTAATAAGGCATATTCCATAGGTTTCACAAAATATGTTTTCAAACCACAAAACTTTGTGTTTAGGGTCAGAGAGTTTATTTCCAAAACATTTCTCAAAGGTTTTCTTCCAAAACCATTTTTAATAAATAAACCCTATTTTTATTTGACTAGAATTGGTTTTAAATCCAAGATTCATTCTTTTGCATCACCAAATATATTTTTGAAACCACAAAGTGATTCCTAGGGTCAGTAGGTTCAAAACAAACCATTTGCCAAAGATTTTATCCTCAAAATCATTTTGGAATAATTTTTATATCCTAAACAAGCATACATAAGTTTCTGCAAAAACAAACATTTTAACAGAAGCTTTTTACTAAACAAAGTGCATGGTTGGCTAGGGCTTGTCTTGCTGAATCCATTGATATAAAGTTTGTAAAATTTGGACGTGTGGTTTGAAAGTTATGAATTTTACAAAATTGAACAACAAATAGATCAAATCTGTTTTTATTAGAACAGTCAGGGCCACGTGGAACGTTTCTATTGGTCCATACCGTTTCGGTTGGATTGATCTCTCTGGTGCGTTGGATTTTAAACAGATCGTGTGGTGCAGAGCTATTCGTACCCCTTCGATCATGTTCTATCGTGGCCATACGATTAAGATCTGACGGTGCTAGCACACTAGCCAAAGATGGGCGGCGCTGCGGTGGCTACTGGCGGCGGAGCTGTCGGACGACGACGGTGGCGATGCTACAGGAGGCGAGGGGGAAAGGGGAGATGCTCACCGTGTTCGCAACATCGTGGGGAAGCTCAAGGTGCTCTCGAGGAGGCAAGGGGCGCACGGAGTTCACGGCTATTGCTCACCGGAGTTCTTGTCCGCATCGGGTGTGCTCAGTCGACGTTGGAGGCGAGGCTACGGGTCACGAGGAAACAAACGGGAAGCACGGTTAGATTCGTACGCAAGTCACGGTCATGCGTGCATCAACGAGAGGAAAGGGGGTGGTCAGATACTACCTGGAGGACTCGCCGGAGAGGTAGCTGACGACGGCGGCGGTGGTCGTTGTTGCCGACGTTGTGGAGCGCGCACGGGTGAGTGGGGCTAAAGAGAGGTTCACCAGGTGATGGGGAGTGCGCTCGTGTGGTCGAGGGGGCGAGGAGTGACGGCGGCTGGCCGGAATTGAAGAGAATGCTCGCCGGGGCAGTGGCGGAGCAGGAAGAAATCGGGGCAGCCTAGGGGCAGAGAGGGAGAGGTGAGTGAGGGGAAATGGCGAGGAGAGGGAGGCGTTTAAGGGAGCGTGGTCTCTGGGAGAATTAAGCCTATCATCAACGCGAATTTAATCAAAATCAATCGCGGCAGAGCGACGTTGAGGGAGGAGGAAATGGTAGGCGCGGGGTTGAAGACGATGCACAGTGATGTGGGGTCCTGGTGTCAGTGAGTGAGAGAGATAGGGAGAGGGGTCCACTCGTCTGTGTCTGCGCGGGTGAGTTTCTCGATGGAAAACGATTCGCGTGTGGGGAAAGTAGCTGGGCTGGAACTGGGCTTGCTGGGCCAGAAGGGTTGGGCTGTTTGTTTCTCCTTTTTTTTGTACTGAATCTTTTTCCTTTTTCCATTTCAATTTATGTTTTGAAATTCAATCAAACAATTCAAATATTCAAACAAATCAAACTTCCACCACACTTTATATTGAGTTTAGTTCTGTTTAACAACAATATTCCAAGTCCCAAAATAAAATAATATTTTTATTCTTTTAGGATCTATTTAATAATTAAATAAAATAGTCCTTAGTTATTAATTCAAATAGGATTTGATTATTAAAACTCCATTTGAAACTTACAATCCCAAAATCATTTCAGTAAGTTTTATTTGAAAATATAAAATACTTGGAAAACTCATTTAAAAATAAAATAACAAGTTTTAGTGTTTAATGAAAATGGGAAAAGTCCTTACTTTAATAAAATGGGATATTAATAAATCCTCATTGTTTTATTTAAATAAACCTTTACTCTTTTTATCAAAATAGGAATATTTTAATTCAAAAGCTTGGCCAAGATTTAATTTGGCTCTATAAAATAATCCTTATTAATATTTCTACCTTTTCATTTGAAAACCAAATCTTTTTACTAAAAGATCCAAAAATAGTAATTCTACTTATTTAAAAAAAATTATTAATTGTTTATCTTTTCAAATCCCTTTAGGATTTGTTTGATCAAATAGGTTTGAAGGTTTCCAACTGGAATCAAAAAGTTTCTTCTCACCCTGAAAATCAACAAAGTTTTATTTTATTCATTTATTTTTCACATAACAAGATTTGGAAAATCTTGGGATGTGACAGGCTACCACCCTTAAAATAAATCTCGTCCCGAGATTTGGGGAGGCTAGGGTTACAAATAGGCTCAAAGTATCTAGGGTACTACCACCCTTAAAATTTTTCAACTAGATTACATTTTGGATTGCTTGGGATCTTGATGTAACTTTTCTGGACAGAGGTTTGCATAGTGGCCTAGCTCCTTGCATTTGAAACATGTGACAAGGCTGAGATCCTTCATAGGCTTGTTTATCTTGTGCTTCATCTTTTCTGGACAGTTGCTTGCATAATGTCCTAGCTCTTTGCAGTTGTTACACCACACTTGGCTAATATCTTTCTTTTCCTTTGGTATCATTTCCTCTTGTTTTTTCATTGGTTCTTCTTCTTTTCTAGGCATTCAGTGGCATAGTGTCCCATCTCTTTGCAATTGTAACATTGCAACTGGCTTTTGTCCTTCTTCTTCTTTTTGGGTCTCTCCAAAGCTAGGAGTTCTTCTAGTTCATGCTCTTCATACCTCACCTCAAAGGTGGAAAATCTTTCTCTCTTCATGGGGCATTGATCTTCATGCTCCTTGGACGTATGATCCTTGTCTCCACAAATATTGCAAGCTTTGGTTCCTTCTAAAATAACATCTTTGTCATCCTTGTTGTCATTAGCTCTTTGGGAAAAGTTTTCTCCCATGTTGATCATTTGAGTAACCAATCCTTGCAACAATTGGGATTGAAGTTTCAAAATCCTTTGTATGGCTGGGTCTAGTCCATTGTTGTTGGCTAAAAGCTGAGTTGTCACTTGGCTCAACTGCCTTTGGGTTGCTATAAGTTCTCTCAGGTTGTCCTCTTGGTTGTTGCTATTGTCATCAACCTTGATGTTGGAGTCTCTTGGAGTAGTCATCTGTTTGGATTGGTTTGGAATTAGAGTAGGCAAAAGATTCCTAAGAAAATAGTTCTAATCACACATAACACAATTCACACAAGCAATGTGCAAGCAATCACAAACAAACATTCCACTCAAACAACAAGTTTCAAGCATATTTTTAGGCAACCAAAAATATTTTTGTTACACCACATAAGTTGGTGGGTTTGACTTAAACAAAATATGGTGGTCCATCTATATGGTTCATTTTTTCTTCTTTCTTGGTTGATTCTTCTTGCATGAGTTCATGGTTTCCTTGGGAAAATTTTTGGTCACAAAAACTTTAAAGAGATGATGGTTCTTCCTAAATTGTGTTTCCTTAGTCTTCAAGTCTTGAGTAACATTTCTTGTCTCACTTGTCCTTAGTGATATCCAAGGTTGAAGTCCTTGGTGAAAATGCTGAAGATGTTGAAGTCATTAGAGTAGAAGATGTTGAAGCCATTAGAGTTGATAAAGTCCTTTGCACATGGTGAAGTCTTTGGCCATGGGGTAGGCTTTGTCCATCAAGTTTGAAATAGAAGAGATGTAGAATCAAAACCAAAATGGTTGAGGAAAGAGTTTACAAGATTGTTTGTAAATAAGTTTTGGAACAAATACAACTCCTATTTTTCTAAGGGGTTTTGTCCAATCCTAGGTTTACAAATCCTACAGGAAACACAATGCTCTGATACCATATGTAAGATCCCTCCTTTGTAAAGGAAAAGGAACCCTGTGATTGCAATGCTAGTCCATGGATCAATAGCTAGCATCCACAGTTAAGATGTAATATCAAGAAACAAAGGTCATAATACCACTTTATAACCAGGAATAAAGTAATTTATTACATCTTACATAGCTCATTTGGCTATTACATTACATTGCAGCAGAATAACTATAAAGCATGGGGTCCTTCATCTTCAAAGTGCCACAGGCAGACATGTTGGTTGTAGACTTTGTAATCCTAATCATTTAACTTCACTAATATCAATCAAACCTGCAACATAACAAGTTACAGCCACAAGGGTCAATACATTTGAATTGTATTGGCAAGTGATACTATGGTAGTATAGTGGAGTCTATCATCTATATGCATTTGGCAAAGTAGAGTTGAGGCTTGCATTGCTCAAAATAGATTTTCCTTATCATTTGAAAACTCTAAGTTTTTGCTTTGACAAAAATCTTTCCCAAGGCATCTACCAATAAAAGATTGAAGATCCTTTAACCCTTGTTCAACCACAAGTTTTAACTTAGAAATTGGGATGAGGAGATTCTTGATAGCTTCCATGCCTTGATGCTCAAGTTGTCCATTGCCATGGACTTGGCTAAGTACTTAGATTTTTCCATCTGCAGAGGTTGTGCACTTTCCCCACCAGACTTGGTTTCACCAAGACAGGACCTTTCAGAAGCCTTCCCTTAGACCAAATGGACGCGTTCCAACCTATCATCCCACTACCACCAACTGTCCAAATGGCTAAGTTCTAGCAACTTATGTGATCCAGGCAGAGCCCATATTGCCAAGTGGCTGCACTAGAAGCTTCTTAACACTTGGCCTCTAAAATCTCTTTGTTCCTGGGTGGCTTACCACAAGTGAGATACACAAGGTAAACCATAGCCATGGGCCTTGTGTAACCACTCAACCAAAACCACCAATCAAGTCCCTTTCCACCCAGGTGATTCATTGACTTAGTCGTTTTATTAAGCAAAACTCAAGTCCTTAGACTTAGAAATTTTCCATAGCATGAATATATATTCCACCCTTGTTTTCTATTAGCTAAGCTAAGCATGATAGTAGTAGGAAATCTTAACTTGGGAAATTCTACTAAGGGTTCATCTACTAGGATTTCCCATGGCATAGTTTACACTTAGCAAAATTCCATGCAAGTCCTACTTAGAAATATCACTAATGCATAGTGAAAATAATAGTACAAAGTATGAAGCATCACTTGCCTTTTTGGTAGAGTATAAGTTCACTCCTTGTCCTTGTAACAACCACACTCTTCAAGTCACTACAATTCAATAAAACAAGGCACAATTTCAATCTACCATTCAAGCAAACATCACATAAAATGATAAAGTCAAAGTAATGCATGCAAGCATGCCAAGCTTTGTTTTATTTGAAAAAGTGGTTCCTAATGGGTCATAAACATTTGAAAACACCTAGTGGTCATTTTATAAAGTGGCAAAGTCATTTGCAAAAGATTTCACTTCATAAACCATTTTTAAAACAAGGTATCATTTTATGTGGTGTAGAAATGTTTTTAATAAGGCATATTCCATAGGTCACAAAATATGTTTTCAAACCACAAAACTTTGTGTTTAGGGTCAGAGAGTTTATTTCCAAAACATTTCTCAAAGGTTTTCTTCCAAAACCATTTTTAATAAATAAACCCTATTTTTATTTGACTAGAATTGGTTTTAAATCCAAGATTCATTCTTTTGCATCACCAAATATATTTTTGAAACCACAAAGTGATTCCTAGGGTCAGTAGGTTCAAAACAAACCATTTGCCAAAGATTTTATCCTCAAAATCATTTTGGAATAATTTTTATATCCTAAACAAGCATACATAAGTTTCTGCTAAAACAAACATTTTAACAGAAGCTTTTTACTAAACAAAGTGCATGGTTGGCTAGGGCTTGTCTTGCTGAATCCATTGATATAAAGTTTGTAAAATTTGGACGTGTGGTTTGAAAGTTATGAATTTTACAAAATTGAACAACAAATAGATCAAATCTGTTTTTATTAGAACAGACAGGGCCACGTGGAACGTTTCTATTGGTCCATACCGTTTCGGTTGGATTGATCTCTCTGGTGCGTTGGATTTTAAACATATCGTGCGGCGCAGAGCTATTCGTACCCCTTCGATCATGTTCTATCGTGGCCATACGATTAAGATCTGACGGTGCTAGCACACTAGCCAAAGATGGGCGGCGTTGCGGTGGCTACTGGCGGCTGAGCTGTCGGACGACGACGATGGCGATGCTACAGGAGGCGAGGGGGAAAGGGGAGATGCTCACCGTGTTCGCAACGTCGTGGGGAAGCTCAAGGTGCTCTCGAGGAGGCAAGGGGCGCACGGAGTTCACGGCTATTGCTCACCGGAGTTCTTGTCCGTGTCGGGTGTGCTCAGTCGACGTTGGAGGCGAGGCTACGGGTCACGAGGAAACAAATGGGAAGCACGGTTAGATTCGTACGCAAGTCACAGTCATGCGTGCATCAATGAGAGGAAAGGGGGTGGTCAGATACTACCTGGAGGACTCGCCGGAGAGGTAGCTGACGACGGCGGCGGTGGTCGTTGTTGCCGACGTTGTGGAGCGCGCGGGGGTGAGTGGGGCTACAGAGAGGTTCACCGGGTGATGGGGAGTGCGCTCGTGTGGTCAAGGGGGCAAGGAGCGATGGCGGCTGGCCGGAATTGAAGAGAATGCTCGCCGGAGCAGTGGCAGAGCAGGAAGAAATCGGGGCAGCCTAGGGGCAGAGAGGGAGAGGTGAGTGAGGGGAAATGGCGAGGAGAGGGAGGCGTTTAAGGGAGCGTGGTCTCTGGGAGAATTAAGCCTGTCATCAACGCGAATTTAATCGAAATCAATCGCGGCAGAGCGACGTTGAGGGAGGAGGAAACGGTAGGCGCGGGGTTGAAGACGATGCACAGTGATGTGGGGTCCTGGTGTCAGTGAGTGAGAGAGATAGGGAGAGGGGTCCACTCGTCTGTGTCTGCGCGGGTGAGTTTCTCGGTGGAAAACGATTCGCGTGTGGGGAAAGTAGCTGGGCTGGAACTGGGCTTGCTGGGCCAGAAGGGTTGGGCTGTTTGTTTCTCCTTTTTTTGTACTGAATCTTTTTTCCTTTTTCCATTTCTATTTCTGTTTTGAAATTCAATCAAACAATTCAAACATTCAAATCAATCAAACTTCCACCACACTTTGTATTGAGTTTAGTTCTGTTTAACAACAATATTACAAGTCCCAAAATAAAATAATATTTTTATTCTTTTAGGATCTATTTAATAATTAAATAAAATAGTCCTTAGTTATTAATTCAAATAGGATTTGATTATTAAAACTCCATTTGAAACTTACAATCCCAAAATCATTTCAGTAAGTTTTATTTGAAAATATAAAATACTTGGAAAACTCATTTAAAAATAAAATTACAAGTTTTAGTGTTTAATTAAAATGGGAAAAGTCCTTACTTTAATAAAATGGGATATTAATAAATCCTCATTGATTTATTTAAATAAACCTTTACTCTTTTTTATCAAAATAGGAATATTTTAATTCAAAAGCTTGGCCAAGATTTAATTTGGCTCTATAAAATAATCCTTATTAATATTTCTACCTTTCATTTGAAAACCAAATCTTTTTACTAAAAGATCCAAAAATAGTAATTCTACTTATTTAAAATTTTCTTTATTAATTGTTTATCTTTTCAAATCCCTTTAGGATTTGTTTGATCAAATAGGTTTGAAGGTTTCCAACTGGAATCAAAAAGTTTCTTCTCACCCTGAAAATCAACAAAGTTTTATTTTATTCATTTATTTTTCACATAACAAGATTTGGAAAATCTTGGGATGTGACACCCTATGTGCTAAGTATCATGGTGTAAACCTTTATGAGGAGGTGCCATATACTACACAACTAAGCCTGAATTCTAGAGATATTATACTCAATTACTATGTTCCAGGCTTAGAATATTGTGTGTTATATGTACCACATTTGGATTTATTTGTTTTTCTCGGATCTTCTTGATTGACTAGATCTGTACATGAATTATGACTTGGTGTGCAAATGCATGTTGCAAAATCCAGTTACTACTTGATGTTATAGACCTAGATAGAAATGGGAATTCGTGTAAGGGAGTGACAAGTTCCAAAGACCAAGATGAAGACTTACATGAAGGATGAAGCAAAATATAAGGAGTATTAGCGCAGTTTGAAGGATAGATCAAGCTCAGGTTATTCTTAGTCAGCAATAGGAAGGAAGATTGGTGTAGAAGATTTATGGAGCAACAAGAAGTAATAAACTTAAAGTTCATTCAAAGTAGGTAATGTTGCTATGAAGTTAACGAAGTAGTTGTACCAAGTTCATGGAAGTATCATGAATAAGTGCAAAGAAGAAGTTTTGGAACCAAAATGGTATTCAAGCTCTGACAATTCAGAGAGAATGCCATAAGGATGTTGGAAGCCGTAGGGTAATACCTACAACCTAGGATGATCCGCAGCTGGTATTTGATCCATAGTTGGTAATCTGATCCACAGTTGGTATCTTGTCCGCAGCCGGTGTTGGTTGACATAGTTAACCAGATCATCTTAAAAGTTGCATAAAGGGCATAAAACTTGGCCTAAGCTAAGTAAGGCCTAAAGGAGTATAAAATTTTATGCGATCATCTTTCGAGACTCTTCGTGAAAATTGACCAATCAAACGAAGATGTACAAATAGTAAGTAAGATAAATAATGCTGAAAGATTCACTTCGGAGATCCACAAATGTGTGGATACACCATACAATCTTTCATGAGAACCCAACTAGGTAGAAAGTAAGCTAGACAAAGACCTATATCCCAGTTATTAAGCCAATGGTTACTATATAGACAGTTTAGAGACCATTAGTAAACCCTAAGGGGGAGAGTAAACAATTTGCGGAAGTATTGTTATCTGACTTTCCAAGTAAAGGTTGGAGAGGAAATACTAACCTATGCCAACACTAAGCCTTTTTTTCAGAAGGGTAAAAGAAACCATCATTATAAAAGTACTCTTAGAAGTAAGTCTGGATGAAAGATAGAAGTTTATTTCAAGATATATTACTCAAACCTTAAGGCAGTTATTAAATAGTACTTAAGCCAATGGTTACTATATAGACTAAACTGCCTTAAGCCAATGGTTACTATAGAGACAGTTTATTGAAGAAGTACTTAAGGTAGTAATAAAAGATTATCTAAAGCCTGTTAAAGTAAAAACTTGAAGGTAGTAAAATAGATTAATCTTAATAGGCTAATTCTAGAGGAAACAACTCTTAAGTGATTCATAAGAGAGAATAAAGCACATCCAATTGGACAACTATAAAGGAACAAGAAATTCCAATCGATATGGACTAAATGAGTTCAAATCCAACCTTCGAAAGGACCACCAGTATAAATCATAAGATGACAATCCAAAAATTTAGTCTTTTGGCCACAATTATTGTGTTATAATAATTAAAACCCTGTTTTAGTGAGACTTCCTAGACCTTATATAGAATAGTAAGAAAGTTCGATGATCAAGTAAAGGAGTTGGATTAGGATACCTAATTAGGAAAATGAACTAAATAAAAGATCACTATTTAAGGAGTTCATAATAAGGAAAACAATCCCTAAGGGAGTAAAGTAAAAGGAACTTTGGAGTATTGGAGACAACAACTTGAAGATTGCCAAGACTGATGAGAATTCAAGGAAAAGGATCTGGATATGGGATACTACAGTTATTCCATTTAAGGTTACCATGGAGTTGAGCAATATCGTAACCAATATAGAACAATTCCTCATTCCGAAACGTGAGAGTTTACGAACTACGAGGAAGAAGTTTATTTTAAGGGGAGAGTCTGTAACATCCTAGCATTAGAGCTTAGAAATAAGCTGAACACAGATGTGTGCATTGCATTCATGCATAGAAAATCTAAATAATTTTCGTGCTTTTGAACAAAACTTGTCAAAGTGATTGAAGCTTCTCTCAACCTGATGGAATTGAAGTAGATCATCAAGTTGACTGCGATAAGTTTCAATATGACCTTTGCTAAAACCTTATTTTGGGTAAGGGAGATTTGATCTAAGGGTAGATCAAATGTAAGTAAGGTTAAACCCTAATACATTATTTAATAGTTAATATTTGATCCTTAAGTAATCATATCCTAGTATTCATTACACACTTAGGAATACCAAGTTATAAACATAACTTAAGTAATAGGAATGGAGCAAATAAATCTTGATCTATCTTAATCTCATCTACTTATACCATGAGTATCATGGTAATACCTAACCTTAACTCTTTAGTGAGATTGAGTAGGAAAGAAACCAAGTCAAGATCATTCACCATATATTTTTCTTTCTATATCAATCCTTATGGAATCTAATTCTAATATCTGGTGTTCATCAATGTTGAGTAATCAACTATTGATTCACCAATTCTTAACATATCAATCCTTGACCTAGCAATTCTTGTCCTTATCATAGCATTCACTTCAGTCCTTTAGAGAAAGAAGTAAGAATATGTAAATAGTAATGCTAGTTTTAGATATCATCTATAGGATGGGAGTGATTGAAGAGAATCAAATCAATATGATAATTGATGGAGTTAACTCACTCCTGAAATGATAGAAGAGTTATTGGAATATATAATTATATGGTAATAAATAAGATTACAAGGATGAATATTGAAGATAGTTACCAGGAGTAGTCCTATTGGATCAAGTAGGTATAGTCAATGAATTATATCTCTTAATCCAATAGAGCTAAACAGAAGATAATTATAATACAATTGTAGTGCTATATGAATGAAAGACTTGATTAGCCAATTGAAACCTAAACCATAAAAGGATCAAAGGATTATAATGATCATGCCTTACTCACCAAGATTGAATGCTTATATCATGTATAAGTGACATTGGTGGATAAAACATGATTGAAACCTAGTATAGATATGTTATCCTAGGTTAGCCATGACAAGCCATATTAATATAATGTGAGGTTGGAGTATTAGATACTAGAGTCAAGTAGATACAAGATAGTATGATTAAGATGATGTTAGAGCAACATTGGATTAAAGAAGTAGTATTTTTCTCTTTGGAAATACTAAGCACTTGAAGTGAAGTAGGATTTGATATATACATATATTGAAGTGATATTAGTGATGGATGATTAAGGAAGAGTATGAATGGAGTTAGAAGTAACCACTTGTTGGATTGGAGATTATTAATAGTAGAATAGTTTGATATAACCAAGTATGGATATGAGAATATTATGAAAAGCTTTAGTGTCAAGCTCATTAGATTTATAAATGGGTTTAGAAGAATAAATGATGGATAAGAGCATTTTTGTGAAGTAAAAACTCATCATGTTAACACATGATGATGAATATGAAGAAGTAGTATATCTAGGAAAGGAATTCCTTAATTAGAAGTCCAGGATTGTGAATTATGGAATATAGAAATTCTTGGTAAACACTAAACCCTAAATCTATAACCAAGCTTAACATCCATCTCATCTGTTGGATAAATCATTTTATTTTCACAATGCTTTATAGGAATATTTTCCTATAGCCAATCACTTAAGAAGATATTTCTCATTTCCATTTATCATAACCATATGTGCTTAGGAGTTATATTTATCAATTATTTTCCATATGACATTCCAGAAAATAACTTTCTGTTTTAAAGGGTGATACCATTAAAGATCACAAACATAAAGACAATATGTTTAGTCATTAACCTTTATTCACATTAACAAAAGAATATAAATAAAGTAAGTACCCTAAAACCTAGGGTAAGCAATTACAATTCAGAACCCTAAACTTATTAATGAGTTTTCTCATCAACATCTCATAAATATTCTATCTATATTCATTAGACAAAGTCTTTGATCCATTTCTCTAACCACTCATTCCATATGAGCATGGAATAAGTGGGGATACAATAATTATAAACCACCCTATACTTTATTATGTGATTAAATACATAAAAATAAACCCTATGACTATCACTAAACATTTTAAAACTTCATTACTCCAAATAAAAGTAAAAATAATGTTCTTGTTAATTTTTAAGATCTTAAACAAATCCTAAACCACTAAATCCTATTTATTCTATTTAATAAAAGATTATCTCTATAATTATAAAGTTAGAAAATAATAAATAAAGTATGCTATCAAAATACTAAATTCATACCAGAATTTGAAATACATTTTTATATACTGCAATTATTTAGAAAATAAATTCTATAAAGAAATCTAAGTCAAATATGTAATATTCAAACCTGAAAATAAAACAGAAAACAGAAAAGAATAAAAAAAATGGACTCAGACCAGAAACTGTCCTGAGGCCCATCTTTCCTTCCCCTTCCTGTCGCTCACGCGCGTCACAACGAAGGCCAACACCAGCCCAACTAAGACCAATACCATTTCGCTGAATCTTTTCCTTTCTTCTTCCTGTCGCCAGAATGCAGCGCCGGCGAAGCTGATGCCTGGCACATCGTCGGCCGTCCGCCGTCGCTGCGATGCCCGCTGTCGCCAAGATCCGAGCCGCTGCTGTTCGTTGCCTATAAGAAGGCCACCATCACGCTGGAGAGCCTTATCTTCTTCTTTTTCCCATCTTCCTCCTCTGTTCCGAACCCTAGCTACAAGGGCCGACGAATAGTCATCGTTCCTGACGTCGTCTCGTCCTGTCGTGATGCCTGGAAGAAGCCCCGCGTCATGCTCAACGTTCTCGTGGAGCCTCACAAGTCGGGGCGTTGTCGTTTGCGTGGAATCAGGGTCGAACTCTCGCCGGCCACCACAGCCATCGCCGAAAATACACCGTCTCCGATCCTCCCCACGCCTCATCGACCCCTCCATCTTCATCAGGGTGAGCTCCTAGATCTTCTGGTAACCCTCAATCATTCTATCTTGCCATAAATCATCGTGGCACCACGCACCACCGTCGGCCGCCGCAGTAGATGGTCGCTGGAGTAGCTCCGGTGACCAAAATTGGGCTACGCCGCCACTATTAGACTCCCCGCATCTCGCTCTTTCGAACGCAATCATCCTCGCATGCGCGCACTCTCCCAATCGACGAACTGATCATTGATCTAAGAGGATCCGGCAAGGTGATGTCACTGTGACATCGTGCTCACATCAGCCTTGACGAATTCAATGTATTGATCCAGTCTTTGCTGAGGTGGAGTATGACGTGGCGTTGGTCCCATAGGTCATTGTCTGGGAGTAGGAATAGGGCCGGTAACAAATTCATTTACTAACCTGAGAGTGTGATGTGGCTACTGGCCCACTAGTCAGTGACTAGGGTCGATGTAGCTTCGGTATAAAAAGTATTTCTGTTTAGGAAATAGATAAAACATTATAAGATCAAATATAAATATTTCCTAAAATGTAATAAAATGATTAAATCTTGCTTAATTAATAACTATTGTTTTGTAATTCATAAAAATGTGTATAATATATGAAAATTTGTAGAAAAATAAAATCTATAACTTAAAACTATTATCAAACATTATTATGTTAACAATTTAAATAATAAATATTTTATAAGTAATAAAACTTTGATAATTCAGATTTTAATAATGGTAAATGTTAAAAATATAAATAAAACACCAAAAATCTTAGAAAAAATAAGAAATATAATTTAAAAACTATAACCATGCATTATTATTTCACTTAATTAAATATTTATTATTTATTAAGTATTTATAAAGTAATAAATCTTATAAAAATCATATCTTATTATTTATAAATCACAAAAATAAATGTAATATACCAAAATGATCAAAAAAATAATAACTACATGTTAAAAATATAATATTCCACTTTTGAGGCAATTAAAAATTTAAATACTTTAATAACTTGAATTTAAACCTATTTCCCTAGTTAATAATTCATATAAGGGTAAATAAAATTTGCTAATATTCTAAAATTAACCAACTAAAGACTAATAGATAGTATTAGTCCTAAATATTGATATTATGAAGTCAAAATGGTTCAACATATTTTAAATACAATTTTATTGGATTATCCTTCAACCATACGTGTAGATTATTTTATAAAAGGATCATTATCCAATATAATATCTCCAAGAATAATTTGTAGTGAAATAAAACCTATTTATTTACTTTAACCACAAGTTTATCAACATACCAAAACACTATAGTGAATTCATAAGTAGTTAAGTAAGGTCATTTCCCTGATTACCAATTATAACCATTCATTCACAAAAAGATAAATGATTCTATTCCATCTTAAATCCATATATGCTTTTTTTAAGTTAACTTTAGTCTACAAGACTTTAAATATTATGATAAAAACTTCATTTTGTGTTTTATAGTTAACTTTGGTCTATTTTAATTCAGACCTAAAACATCTTAAGTCCAAACTATTCAAGCAAGCACAAATAACATCGACCACACTTAACTAACCACAAAGATTGTTTAGACCTTAGAAAAGAAATCTTTTCTTCAAATGTTATTCTTTTTGCCACTTCAAACAACTAATCTTAAGATTGTATCCCCAAATCTTAAAAACTAAACTTAAGGACTTTCATCATAGTCAATAGATGTCAATTAATCATAATCATATTGCTTTAAACCTTACTTGTATATCAGGATTGTTAATACTTAAAGTTCCTTATAAATGCCTATACTTGTAAAGCAAGATTTGAAGATAAGGCAATTCTTATATAAGTAATCTTTGAATAGCATTCCATATGTGTGTACCTTATTGTTGTATAGATATGTGTTGTTCACACACACTCACAAGCCTTAATAAGAAGCACAAATATGAAACTTAATCTAAAAGGGCAACACATTCCAAAGAAATCATTTCCAGTATCCAAACCCTAGAACAATGTTTATCTGGGATTCGAGTTTATGAAACTGCATTACATTACTATGCATAATAGCATCTTGCTTCTCTAAACATTAGTCCTTACCAGACCAATGATGCTGATTTAAGATATTGGATCTTATATTGTCTTGAAGATCGTGAGTGCATAATCTTGCAATCATAAAAGGCAAGTTCACACTTGCTCATGTCCTTTGATTATTTTCTATAAAGTATTTTGCAAATACAGTGTTTTCATCACCTGCATTTGAAAAAGGTCAGAAAACACTATTTTCATCATAATATGATTATAGGTTATTTACCATGATGTAATAACCTACTATGAAAGTTCTGGTGGTAAAGGAACATATTATCTAGGACTTAACAACCAATTTCGCCAGTGATTCTTGCGCCGTATATCACGCGTTAACCATGAGATTTGGAATGGGACAGAGAAGTCAGATGTATCTTCTTCCTCTCGCATGTAGCCGGATGTGTGGGTCGTGGCTGTTATCCTCGTAGCGTGCATATTAATTGGTAATTCGTAGAGGATATGGAGCATATGGGTGGGAGCCCTCAACATCCCACGATAGTTCTGGCATCTAACGGTCTGTATAAACCGTTGTCGTAATTCAATGTGTGGGCATGGTGTACACCAAGGAGGCAAGCGAGGTCGCGAAGGGGGCAGTGATTGGCTTGGATCTTAGACTGGGCCCCATACCAAGGAAGTATGGACAAGGTCATGACTTGGTTGTGCAACAAGGCTAAGGTCTCTCATAGGTAAAGTGACTCACCTCTGCAGAGTGTGAGAACTGCAACTTGTTACTCCCTGTTCCGGGAAGGAGCTGCGAACGCGGCGGGAATGGAACTCCATGAAAGTTCTGGTAAACCCGTGAAGGCTGACAGACATAGCTTTTCAGAATAAAAGCAACCTTTGAAGAAATGTTTACAAAAACTTGCATTGCCTATGACCTATGGTCTATGGCTATAGATATAGTGCATCAAACTCTCCTTTTCTAGTGAACTTGTTGAGTATGCTCGTACTCAACGTATCTTCTTAACCCTTTCTAGATTCTGAAGCCATTAAGACGATGTCTATATCAACTTCTACTCAAGGAAGTCTTCATCAACAGCTCAAGTCTTTAATGATATCGAGGAGGTCAACAGATACACCAATTGAAGTGAAGACGAAGTTACCTACTAGATAGGGATATAATCTCTAGCCATAGAACCTACTTCTGTAGAGTATTGCAATAGCAGCAATACAAGCCCCAATAGTTCAGATACTAGTCTATTAGTAAGTTGTTATGAGTTGTTCATTTCTGATTCTTCTTTGTAAGAAGTTTATTTCTCTCTCTTTAACCTAGAGTGTTCTCTGGATCTTGTGTAAAGAGTTGAGTTATAACCTATAGTCATGTCTTGGACCTGCTGTGTTTCTGTTCTAGCACTCTGAGGGATGTAATACTAGTGAACGGTGTTTCATTGGTGTTATGTTGTAACATCCCAAAAATACTGAACTTGGATCATCAAACTCTAATCATCAAAATTAGGGTTAACAAAAACTTTTCCAATTAAAAGCATGAAAGCATTCATATGTGTGTGTATTAAAATTAGGATTCTTTTGAATTGCCATGGTTCTGTGTTTCTTTGCTTGTAAAATGATTCTTAGGTGAAATAAACATCATCTAAACAATCCCCAAAGTTTTCCCAAAGACAAACAAGTCAAAACAAATAAATTAAGTGAATGGTCACTTTGGCCAAATTAACTCCCATGCCTACTTTGGCTATCTCTAATTTTCAGAACTTAACAGAAACATGTATGGATCTTCGCACCCCTTGATAGTACTCATAATAAGGTACCAAGGCCCACTTTGTGATCATCCAAAAACATTTAAATGCTTAGTTTAAATGACAGTTTAAAATTGAATCTATTTCATATGGGAAGATCCCACTATTTCAAAAACCACTCAAACAAGCTCAATTTTCAAAACCCAAGCATCCACAGAACTCTCAACACATGCCTAGCACACCCACCAAAAATCTTTTCAAAAATCAAAACTCAAGTTCATGCGGCCATTTCATCAAACAGGTTGCAGATTCAAATTAACAAAATCAAAAACACTATGTTGAGCAGTGTTTTGGCCAACCTTGTTCCCTCTCTGGTTACATCTAGCCTTAGTAGATCATCTAGCACCCTTAACTAACCTCTAGCACCACTGTGATCTTGCCAATGCCATCAATGGTGAGCAGGTCGAGCCTCACCATGTCACCCCAGTGTGGACAGCAAGCTAGGAGAACAACTAGTCGTGCCAACCTTGTCTAGCATGCAACCCATGCCTCACTGCCCCCTCTCGACCAGCCCTAGCTCGAAGATAGCAACCAGAACCATCAGGAACGCCGCGCCCACGCCGCTGTCGACCATGCCGACGCGCACCGCAGAGCACACACCGTTCCCACGCAACCCGACCACCTCGAGCCCTCGCCGCCCGCCAGCATGCACCCCACCGTCCTAGGAGACCACCAGACATGTTTGTTTCACCGCTCGTACCCCATCGCCATCGCTCGCCGCGGAGTTCGCCGCCTCTGCCTCCCAGAGCATCGCACGTTCCCGACCAATTGCCACTGCCCCTACACGCGCATTTAATCTCTAGAGCATCGCCAGGATACCGTCCATCGAACGCCAACCTTGGCCATGCCTCTAGCCGCCCATAGCCGTGTCGCCACCGTCGCCTGCCCATCCCTCTCGGTCTCGCCGTCGAGCCTATAAAAGGAGATGACCCCCGCTCGATTTCTTCAGTTCATCTCACT
The DNA here is from genome assembly GCA_916181665.1 of Avena sativa. Classification (NCBI taxonomy): domain Eukaryota; kingdom Viridiplantae; phylum Streptophyta; class Magnoliopsida; order Poales; family Poaceae; genus Avena; species Avena sativa. The sequence continues at coordinate 231,627,728 of OV702296.1, forward strand.
CCCCTCGCCTCACTGATCCTTCCACCCGTTAGCCGGAGCACGAGTAGCAGCAGCTCGCCGAAATTGCGCCGGAGCAGGCCGCCTCTGGAGAAGAAGGGAGTCGTTGATTTCGACCACCCCCGGAGCTGCCGCAACCACCCCTGAGTTCGCCGTTGTCGTCTTCGTCGTTTGCTCGCCTCGCCGTCGTCGCTGGAGCCCCGGTATGCCCCCTATGCACCCCCACTGAGCCGCTAGGGTTCGAGCTCGCCGGTGACATGTTCGTCATCGACGATGACCCTCAGTCATTGATCTCACTTCTAATCCAACGAACCAAATCTCCTCGTACCGCTTCGCGTGTTATGAGCCACTGACCGGTAGACCCCCCTGTCAGTTGAGCCCCGCGTTGCGGAGTGACACTGGGCCGGCCCATTAACCTTTCCCGCGCAGCCCAAGCTTTTGAATTTAGATTTTTTTTATTTGAATTCAAACTCAGTTCTGTACCTAGTTTCAAAAATCAACCCAGCTCGATTCATTGAACCAAATTGCATGAAACCAATTTTGTTAGAAAGGTACTGAAATGCTTAATCCAAGCCCGTTAGGTTCAAATCATTTGGATCTGTAGATCAACCTTGGTAAAAATAACAAGGCAGAAGCTTTTCTGCATTCAAACATTTTTAAAATTTCAACCATAATAACTTTTGAGTTGATTCCAACTCTCAAAAATCACATCTGATCATACCTTTCAGAATATATAAAAACATTTGGGTTTACCTACAGAAATAATGTTCAAGTAATAAAAGAATGCCACATATGCATTTCTAGTCAATTTAATTATTTAAAATAAAAAGGTTAAACCTTATTAAATTGTGACACCACTTTAAATCACATTCTCATATACTGAAATATGTGGTGATGACATGTTTCAACATGATCCCATGTTTGAGTTGGAGAATATTAAATCTTAAGTAGTTTTTCAATGAGTAGAAATTAATTTTCTAAAAATAAAATAAATAAGACAAAGGCTTTAATCTCGAAATGTTAGTGATGATACTAGATCATCTATAGTGCACCTTTGTGTGATGATTGAAAATAGTTAAGTATTGTTTGGTGATTGTGTACCTCGTATTTATTCATAGACGCTAGTACCGACCAAGGATACGAGGAGGAAGGAGGATACTACGAAGAAGAAGCCGAGGAGAGCTTCAACCACTGCTCTGCTCAAGGCAAGCTATTAACCTTGCAAGTTAACACTTGCAACTATGAAAGTTAGATAACCTATGCAATGCACTAAGCATGCTTGGTTAGACACATTTGATGATACCCAATCCTAGTTTTACTTGCAAGCCTTCTACTTTATTTCTTTATCAAAGCTTTTTCTTAGAGTTTACATAGTGAATTGTAGATACTAGAAAGATAAGGGAAGTGTTAGAGTATTGTACGTATACGATTGTTATGGTAGTTTAGGATAGTTAGGACTCTAGCCTAACTTGACTTGTACTCCAAGATGATCCCTGTATGTCTATATATACTCGCCCATGAGGCTCAATAATACATCCAACGTATTCCGTGAATCTCATACTCTTACATGGTATCAGCCTAAACCGATCCAAAACTTAGCCGCCGCCGGCAAGCTTCCGCCGCGCCGCCCCCGGGGAGGTCGATCTCCATGATCTCTGCCGGGGGCCGCGCAACCCGTAAGCAGGGTTCGTCCGTCGATCCGTGATCGGCCGCCCTGCAAGTCTTTTTTTCCGATCTCTTGATCAGTTTTCTTTTTTGGTTTACCGATCTTAGATCGGATTGCGTCGCCCTCCACCGCCGTCATCATCGCCGCGCCTCTACTCCGACCATCGGCACTGATGATCTACACCGCACTTGTGCGCCTGCCCTCTCCGCAGTCGCGCCTGCCTCGGCGGGATGTTAGGGTCGTACGACAGGCTGTCGCGCACCGCGGACGGCTACTATGCCTTCCTTGGAAGGCTGCCGTGGCTGCCCCCCTTGGATCGTCTTCATCGTCATCATCCGGGACTTCACCGACAACGCCACCATCGACTACGATCTACGAGTCGTCCACGCCATGGGGCATACGGCGCACCGTCGGTCTGATCAACCGATCCCGCGCCTGTCTACGCCAAGCACGTCCTCGAGCACGCGCCTACCACCGATCGAGCTACGGGATGCCGATGCGCCGCCCAAGGTTTGGTCCATGCTACCGGCTTCCAACGCGCCTTTTTTGGCGTGTACGTCGCTGGTGGTCTCCCAGCCGCTGCACCGACTTGCGCCCTGCAGCTATGCCGCCCCCTCGGGTCATAACGTCGCTGCACGCAGTCTACTTCGCCGTCCCAGTGCATCGACGTCCTCGGCTTTTACCGCGCCTACTCCTACAGCCGTGGATCGCCGCCGTCTGCACGTGGTCTTCGTCATGTCGCCGGGTTCTTCTTCGCCTACTTCGAGTACCACCGCCGTGCCTCTCTAGGCGTCCAGCATGACCACTTTAGGTCGTCGTTGGTTTCGCTGCCTTCTATGTCTTCTCCACATTGACCTCGTCGGCATCGTCATACGATACTGGCACACAGGTTCATGATGGAAACTACCCCTGCATGCCTGGTACTGACAACACCAGTGCGTGCCTTCGTCCTCGACGCGTTCCTGAGTCTGGCAAACTCGCGTCGGACGCCTCGTCTTCGTCGGCATGATAACGTCTTCTTCGGCATTGACACCTTCCTCTACGACTGCCTCAACCGCATCAGTGACGCATTCTTCTTGGCATACTAGGTTCTGGCAGAACCAAGATGTGCCTTCGTCCCTGACGTGTGCCTAGTTCTGGCAAAACTTTGGCGCCGATCGTACCCGACAGCTCGGACTGCATCGACTCCCGCATTGATCGACACCTTCGACCTGCCTCGACGCGTCTCTGTCATCCTCTTCGCGTACTATGCGCTTGCGGCTTCATGTGCGGCTACATCGACACCGGCAACCCCGACCACGATATCGACCACGGCGACCCTTCGCACGGCTACATCGACCTCGGCACTGCTCCACGCTCTCCGCTCCCTCGACATCGGCACAAGGGCTTCCACCTCGCTTGAGCATCATTAGCCTCCTCTACAGTCCAAGCATCCGCGCCGCGACATCGTCTATGACACTCCCGCTGCGACTGTGGGGGGATGTCAGCCTACTGGTCTACTTCGGCACTCTAGTCTGACAGTTTAGGATAGTTAGGACTCTAGCCTATCTTGACTTGTACTCCAAGATGACCCCTGTACGTCTATATATACTTGCCCATGAGGCTCAATAATACATCCAATATATTCCGCCAATCTCATACTCTTACAGGAAGGTTGCATAAAGAGCATTAAATTTGGCCTAAGCTAGATAATCTTGATGTCATCCTAAGGCATGAGATTGAACTTAATTAACCACCACTTGTTTACCACCCCTCATTAGTACTTACCCCCACTTGTAGAAGCTAGTGCTAACCATAAAACTTGATCAACTTTATATGGGAATACTTGGTGGAAAATGGTTATGAAAACCTTAGAATGATGAGTCATTCTACTGAGATGTTTTGACATGTGTTTCCGAACACCAGATGATTTGGATGATGAAAATGTTAAGGCATGAGCCTTAGCCCTTTATAAAACTAATGGTTGTCTGGATGCGATACCATTCCAATTTTACCGTACAACCACAATACCCGAAAATTGGATAGGGCTTGACTGGAAACTTATATACCTTAGTATGGGTTCCCTCACGGCCAAGGTCTGAGCTGAGGCTACCTTGTAAAGATTGTCCACCTGTGCAGTACCCAAGATGACAGTTGGTCATGGTTGGGAGGCCAAACTCACAGGAGAGGTGCCTATACTAGGGCATGTAATCGAAAGGTTAGGATTGATTATCTGCATACTGATTATGGTGAATTCAGGATTTGTTCCTGACGAATGTATCGAATATTGTGGTGAAAGTGTATAATCTCTGCAGAGTGTCAAACTATTCGAATAGCCGAGTCCGCGATTATGGACAGTTGGAGTGGCCATACTGTTCCCCCGTCAGATGTTTTCAAAATGACTTGTGAAATGAATTGAGATTTTGACTTGACCACAACAGATTTGTGATATGAATAAAAGTTCCCACTTAGGTGATATAAAACTTCAACCAGCTTCTTTGCTTCTGAATTTAGTAGCGGTAAATTTGGCTTTTGCAAAACAACCCTGGAGCTTAGTGTTCTACTATAAAACCCCCAATAACTTGTTAGTATTAGTTTGCGAGTACTTAAAGAGTACTCATGGCTTTGTCCCTGGCTATTCCTGTGGCCAGACTATGAAGAGGAGTACCAGAACGAAGGACCCCAGGAAGGTTACGACAACTAGGATCATCTCCCATCGTCAGCATTGCCTGTGACCCCAAAGATGGAGCTTCGCCTATGCTACCTTTATTATTACATATTTCCGCTGCTTGAGTTGTATTAAGAACTGGATCAGGAGATCCTTATTTGTGTAAGACCTTATGTATGGTTTGTAATGGATGATGTACTGTGGTATCCAAATCTGTTATGTCTCGCAAAAATGTTAATCCTGGGATTGCGATGTATGGCATAACAGGCATCTGGGATTAAAAATCTGGGTGTTGACAAGTTGGTATTAGAGCCATCCTAACCATAGGAGACCCTAGTTAAACTGGACGTTTGAATCAAAAACTTAGTTTCAAAACCAAAGGAAGCAAATATTTACAAAAACTTATTCCCATTCTTATCACCTTGATTCTTTCATGAAAATTCATGTTCCTCAAAAACTCTTGCAAAATACCTAAAATTTGACATACTTGATCACTCTACTAACTTATTCATCCTATATTCTTATAGATGGACGTGAAGTACAACAAGTTTTATTAGTTGGGGAATGGAGGAGACCTCATCTTTGAGCGGGATTTGGATCAGCTTTTGGAACTTCTGGAGCGTCCGCATCCCGAGTTCTTCGGAGCTCAGCTCAATGATCAAGGAGGAGAAGATTTGCAGTGGCTAATTGTTGCAAGTCTCCGAGGAAAGATTGAACCCCCCACTGCCGAGGGAATTCGGTTCACCTTAAGAGAGAACAACTGGCTACATGGACTTGCCAGGGCCATGCAGGAATCTCTTTCCCGTCTATGTGGTAAGAGTATCAACCAGATCAAGGGTACCTGCTTTGAGTTTGGTCCAAGACGTGATGCTATGGGACAGCCACTGGAACCCCCGTACCACCACGAGCTAAAGACTCAGTTGGACCACCTTAGCTTCATGATGTATGATCGTCAGCAGTAATTGGATAATTGCCATGACTACTCTAACCACAAGTCTTCCATCATCAAGACGAAGGATCAGACCATCGCCATGCTAGCAAAGGATCGCAAGTCACACTGCCGTCAGCTCGACAAGAAGGAGCGCATCATTGCCCGTCTTTGCCACCGTATCTCGGATTTGGAGGAAACCATCCACGAGAGAGACATGCAGCTGGAGGAAAGGGAGAATGCCGGAGAAGATCTTCGTGGAGACCCCTACTCCTATCTCAGCGATGATGATGATTTTCTAGAGGATCAGGCCATGGACTTCTTCATCGATGAGGATGATTTTTCCTTCATCGATGACGATGAGGATGATGAGGATGACGACTACACCGACTCTGAGGAGTAGTAGCACTTGAGCACTAGCGTAGTGAGTTGTATTCGGTCCCACTGTATTGTTGTTTCCAGAATGGTTCTTAAAACCATCTGTTTACCTTGTTTGTGGTGTGTGTTTGTATCGTGTGCTATGAATGAATGAATGAAAAGCAAGTTGCTAGAAAATCTGAGTCAAACTTTAAAAAAACTTTCCAAAGTCCCTGAACCTTAGAAATTTCCCTCTTTTCTCATGATCTATCTCAATCTTCAGATGCCACGCGGAGGAAGTGGTTCATCCCCGGACCCGATGTTGCAGATCCTGCAAATGTTGGTTTCTGACCGCGAAGCTGAAAGAGCCGAACGTCAAGCCAACCTAGCCACCCTTCAGCAGATAGCTCAGCTAGCCCACAACAATCAAGGCCAAGGAAATCAGGACAACCATGGATCTAAGCTCAAGAATTTCCAGAATACCAACCCACATGTTTTCACTAAGTCGGAAGAGCCCTTATACGCAGATGATTGGATGCAAACCATGGAGAACAACTTGGAAGTCGCCAGAGTGGAAGCTAACGAGAAAGTTTTGTTCGCCACCCACTATCTAGCCGGAGATGCAAGAGCATGGTGGAATAGTGTTCGTGGAATGACCGGAGGACAGATGATGACCTGGGAGGAATTCAAGGTCAAGTTCAGTAGAACCCATGTGCCCCCGGGTTTGATAAAAAGAATGAGAGATGAGTTCAGAGAACTGAAGCAAGGAAGGATAACCGTAGTGGAATACCGTGACAAATTCTTGTCATTAGCTAGGTATGCCCCGGATGAGATCGACACCGAAGCCAAGAAGAAAGAGAGATTCTTGAATGGTCTGCACGATGAGATGCAGACAGTGTTGGTCAATATCCCCTTTGCTGATATTGAAGCCCTTGTCGACTCTGCCATCCAGATGGAAGGAAAGATCAACCAAGACAATGAGAACCACAAGCGTCGCATGATGCATCAGCCAGGAACCCATCAGACCCCAAAGTATTGCCCTAACCCATCTCCAGGATTTTCCCCGAGAACCAACAGACCCCGATGAACCGTCCGACTTATCCCAACCGTGGAAACCCAAGGCCCGGAGGAAATCACAACAACCTTGGCAACTCTGGCAATTTCAACCGTGCACCATCCAAGTTCAACAACAACAATGCTACCGCCAACACCAACACTGCCCCGAGGACTGGAAGAAATGATGTGCCTGTTGCAGCAAAGGACAAGTCGCAAGTGACTTGTTATGACTGTGGAAATAAGGGTCACTACTCCAACGAGTGCCCCAAGAAGAATGCCGCAGCCCCCAATGCAAATGCCCCAGCTCAGCAACAGTGTCGTGTTTAGCCTGGAAGAAGGTTTTCCCCAGGGAACTCGCTCAGCCGCAATGGCCGTCTTTTTCTCATGCATGCTGGAGAAGCTCAGGAAGCGCCAGACGTCATGCTGGGTATGTTTTCTGTTAATTCAGTACTTGCTAGAGTGTTGTTTGATTCTGGTGCATCGCACTCATTTTTCAACGAAGAATTTGCATGCACTAGTAACATTCAACCAACCAAACTGAAGCATGTTATGATTGTTCAAATTCCCGGTTCAACCACCAAAGCTAGGCCAATTTGCAAAGTCGTCCCTATCCGAATCCATGGCATAGACTTTTATGCTAATCTGATAGTACTCGGAACTAAAGGTTTGGAAGTAGTACTAGGAATGGATTGGATGTCCAAACATAAAGGATTAATTGACTGTGCCAAGAAAGCCATAACCATGACCAGTACAGCCGGAATATCAGTCGAGCATGTATCTGAAACCTTACCTCGTCAATTCAAGTGCAACAAGAGTATATCCCAACCTACCATTGACTAAGTCTGGATAGTCTGTGAATACCCCGATGTATTTCCAGATGGTTTGCCCGGTATGCCCCCAGATCGGGATATCGAGTTTATCATTGAACTAATCCCCGGAACAGGACCCATAGCCTAGAGACCATATAGTATGAACCTGTCTGAACTAGCAGAACTAAAGAAGCAACTAGATGCCATGTTGGAAATTGGATTGATTCAACAAAGTGCGTTACCATGGAGATCACCTGTCTTGTTCGTGGACAAGAAGGATGGAGGTAACCGTTTGTGTACGGATTATCGGAAGTTGAATGATGTCACCATCAAGAACAAGTACCCATTGCCCAAGATAGAAGATTTGTTTGATCAGTTGACCGGTGCCAAAGTCTTTTCTAAGATTGATCTTAGAACAGGCTATCATCAACTCAAGATTCGCGCAGAGGATATTCCAAAGGCTGCCTTTACCACCAGATATGGATTATACGAGTATACGGTCATGTCTTTTGGATTAACCAATGCCCCCGCTTATTTCATGAACCTCATGAATAAGATTTTTATGGACTTCCTGATAAGTTTGTCGTTGTTTTCATTGATGACATTCTGATTTATTCCAAATCGGAAGAAGAACATGAGCTACACCTAAGGACCATTCTTGGAACCCTTAGAGAGCATCAGTTGTATGCCAAGTTTAGCAAATGTGAATTCTGGTTACAGGAGGTAGGATTCCTCGGTCACATTGTATCAGCCGGAGGAATTGCCGTTGACCCTGCAAAGGTGAAAGATGTCGAAGATTGGCAAGCCCCAACCACTCAGACCCAAGTTCGTGCATTTCTCGGATTGGCGGGATACTACCGCAAGTTCGTAGAAGGATTCTCGAGTATCGCCAGACCCATGACCCAATTGCTAAAGAAGGACAAGAAGTTTGAATGGACGGACAAATGTGAAGCGAGTTTTCAAGAACTCAAGAGAAGATTGATTTCAGCCCCAATCTTAATCATGTCGGATATCACGAAGCCCTTTGATGTGTATTGTGATGCATCCAAGATCAGTCTCGGATGTGTGCTAATGCAAGAAGGCAAAGTTATATCTTATCTATCTCGACAACTGAAACAACATGAGCAAAACTACCCAACCCATGACCTCGAACTCGTAGCCGTAGTTCTAGCCCTGAAGAAATGGAGGCGTTACCTGATGGGAAACCGTTGTGAGATCTATTCGGATCACAAGAGCCTGAAGTATATATTCACTCAGAAGGAGCTGAATATGAGACACAGAAGATGGATTGAGCTAATCAAGGATTACGATCTAGACATTCACTATCACCCTGGTAAATCCAACGTGGTAGTAGATGCCCTTAGCAGATTGTCGTGCCGCTTGAACTCCATGATTTTGAAGGAGCAACAAAGTTTGCACAAAGAGATGGAAGATTTCCGAATGGAATTAGTGAGTGAAGGATTTTTGGCTAGCATAGAACTTCAACCCACTTTGATCAGCCAGATCAAGGAGGCGCAGAAAGGAAACGTTAGTATCGACGGAATCAAGCGTCGTATCGGTACAGGCAAAGTACCCGAATTTACCGAAGATGAAGAAGGAGTGCTGTGGTACAAAGGACGCCTTTGTGTACCAGCAGATTCTGAGTTGAAAGAAGTTATTCTGAAGGAAGCTCATGATACTCTTTATTCTATCCACCCCGGAGGAACGAAGATGTATCAAGATTTGAAAGAACAATTTTGGTGGCATAAGATGAAGAGAGAAATCGGAAGCTATATCGCCAAGTGTGATATATGTCAGCGAGTCAAGGCAGGACATCAAAGACCCGCTGGATTGTTGCAACCATTGCAGATTTCGGAATGGAAATGGGATTCCGTTGGAATTGACTTTATCACCAGATTGCCTACTTCTAGTAGGGGAAATGACTCTATCTGGGTCATAGTGGACAGATTGTCCAAAGTCGCCCATTTCTTACCCGTCAAGACCACATATTAGAGTTTGAAGCTAGCGGAGTTATACATCGCTAGAATCGTCAGTTTGCATGGAGTCCCCAAGAACATCGTATCGGATCGAGGAACTCAGTTTACCTCGAGATTCTGGAAGAAAGTCCAAGAAGGTTTAGGAACCCGACTAGATTTCAGCACAACTTATCACCCTCAGACCGACGGACAAACGGAGCAAGTAAATCAAATACTCGAAGACATGTTTAGAGCATGTGTGTTAGAGTATGGATCTAAATGGGAAGATTGTCTGTCGTTCGCAGAATTTTCATACAACAATAGTTATCAAGCTAGTTTGCAAATGGTCCCATTTGAATTCATGTATGGCAGGAAGTGTCGCACCCCTTTGAACTGGTCGGAAGTAGGAGAGAGTCAGATTTTCAGACCCTACATCCTACGAGAAGCAGCAGAGAAGGTTCACAAGATTCGTGAGCACCTCAAGACAGCCCAGCCAAGACAGAAGAGTTACGCCGACAAGAGACGTCGAGACCTCGCCTTTAACATCGGAGATTTTGTGTATCAGAAAGTGTCGCCATTGAAGGGAATGCAGCGTTTCCAGATCAAAGAAAAGTTAGCCCCCAAATATATCGGCCCCTTCAAGATTCTAAACCATCGAGGAGAAGTGTCGTATCAATTGGAACTGCCCGAAGAGATGTCAGCCGTGCACAATGTGTTCCATATCTCATTACTTTGCAAGTGCCTCGAAGTCCCGGAGAAGACTGAAGTGTTCAAGAATATTGATCACCGGACCATAGAGATCAACGATGACCTGACCTATCCCGAAGTGCCCATCCATATTTTGCAAGAAGCTTTCAGAACTACCAAAACCCGAAGCATCAAGTTTCTCAAGATTCAGTGGAGCACCACACAAAAGAAGAAGCTACCTGGGAGCGCGAGGATCACATCAGGACAGAGTTTCACGATCTCTTCAAATCCTAGGTAATCTTTTTCGTCCTTTTTCAAATCTCGGGACGAGATTTTGTTTAAGGGGGGAAGGTTTGTAACATCCCAAAAAATACTAAACTTGGATCATTAAACTCTAATCATCAAAATTAGGGTTAACAAAAACTTTTCCAATTAAAAGCATGAAAGCATTCATATGTGTGTGTATTAAAATTAGGATTCTTTTGAATTGCCATGGTTCTGTTTTCTTTGCTTGTAAAATGATTCTTAGGTGAAATAAACATCATCTAAACAATCCCCAAAGTTTTCCCAAAGACAAACAAGTCAAAACAAATAAATTAAGTGAATGGTCACTTTGGCCAAATTAACTCCCATGCCTACTTTGGCTATCTCTAATTTTCAGAACTCAACAGAAACATGTATGGATCTTTGCACCCCTTGATAGTACTCATAATAAGGTACCAAGGCCCACTTTGTGATCATCCGAAAACATTTAAATGCTTAGTTTAAATGATAGTTTAAAATTGAATCTATTTCATATGGGAAGATCCCACTATTTCAAAAACCACTCAAACAAGCTCAATTTTCAAAACCCAAGCATCCACAGAACCCTCAACACATGCCTAGCACACCCACCAAAAATCTTTTCAAAATTCAAAACTCAAGTTCATGCGGCCATTTCATCAAACAGGTTGCAGATTCAAATCAACAAAATCAAAAACACTATGTTGAGCAGTGTTTTGGCCAACCTTGTTCCCTCTCTGGTTACAACTAGCCTTAGTAGATCATCTAGCACCCTTAACTAACCTCTAGCACCACTATGAGCTTGCCAATGCCATCAATGGTGAGCAGGCCGAGCCTCACCATGTCACCCCAGTGTGGACAACAAGCTAGGAGAAGAACTAGTCGTGCCAACCTTGTCTAGCATGCAGCCCATGCCTCACCGCCCCCTCTTGACCAGCCCTAGCTCGAATACAGCGACCATAACCGCCAGGAACGTTGCGCCCGCGCCGCTGTCGACCATGCCGATGCGCACCGCACAGCACGCGCCGTTCCCACGCAACCCGACCACCTCGAGCCCTTGCCGCCCGCCAGCATGCACCCCACCATCCCAGGAGACAATCAGACATGTTCGTTTCACCGCCTGTACCCCGTAGCCACCGCTAGCCGCGGAGTTCGCCGCCTCTGCCTCACAGAGCATCGCACGTTCCCGACCAATTGCCACCGCCCCTACACGCGCATTTAAGCTCTAGAGCATCGCCAGGAGACCGCCCGTCGATCGCAAACCTCGACCATGCCTCTAGCCGCCCTTAGCCGTGTCGCCACCGTCGCCTGCCCATCCCTCTCGGTCTCGCTGTCGATCCTATAAAAGGAGATGACCCCCGCTTGATTTCTTCACACCATCTCACTCCCCTCACCTCACTTATCCTTCCACCCGTTAGCCGGAGCACAAGGAGCAGCAGCTCGCCAGAATTGCGCCGGAGCAGGCCGCCTCTAGAGAAGAATGGAGTCGTTGATTTCGACCACCCCCGGAGCTGCCGCGACCACCCCTGAGTTCGCCGTCGTCGACTTCGTCGTTTGCCCGCCTCGCCGTCGTCACTGGAGCCCCGGTATGCCCCCTATGCACCCCTACCGAGTCGCTAGGGTTCGAGCTCGTCGGTGACATGTTCATCGTCGACGACGACCCTCAGCCGTTGATCTCACTTCTAATCCAACGAACCAAATCACCCTGTACCGCTTCGTGTGTTATGAGCCACTGACCGACAGACCCCCCCCCTGTCAGTTGAGCCCCGCGCTGCGGAGTGACACTGGGCCGGACCATTAACCTTTCCCGCGCAGCCCAAGCGTTTGAATTTAGATTTTTCTATTTGAATTCAAACTCAGTTCTGTACCTAGTTTCAAAAATCAACCCAGCTCGATTCAGTAAAACAAATTGCATGAAACCAATTTTGTTAGAAAGGTACCGAAATGCTTAATCCAAGCCCATTGGATTCAAATCATTTGGATCTGTAGATCAACCTAGGTAAAAATAACAAGGCAGATCTTTTCTGCATTCAAACATTTTTAAAATTGCAACCATAATAACTTTTGAGTTGATTCCAACTCTCAAAAATCACATTTGATCATACCTTTCAGAATATATAAAAACATTTGGGTTTACCTACAGAAATAATGTTCAAGTAATAAAAGAATGCCACATATGCATTTCTAGTCACTTTAATTATTTAAAATAAAAAGGTTAAACCTTATTAAATTGTGACACCACTTTAAATCACATTCTCATGTACTGAAATATGTGGTGATGACATGTGTCAACATGATCCCATGTTTGAGTTGGAGAATATTAAATCTTAAGTAGTTTTTAAATGAGTAGAAATTACTTTTCTAAAAATAAAATAAATAAGACAAAGGCTTTAATCTTGAAATGTTAGTGATGGTACTAGATCATCTATAGTGCACCTTTGTGTGATGATTGAAAATAGTTAAGTATTGTTTGGTGATTGTGTACCTCGTATTTATTCATAGACGCTAGTACCGACCAAGGATACGAGGAGGAAGGAGGATACTACGAAGAAGAAGCCGAGGAGAACTTCAACCACTGCTCTGCTCAAGGCAAGCTATTAACCTTGCAAGTTAACACTTGCAACTATGAAAGTTAGATAACCTATGCAATGCACTAAGCATGCTTGGTTAGACACATTTGATGATACCCAATCCTAGTTTTACTTGCAAGCCTTATACTTTATTTCTTTATCAAAGCTTTCTCTTAGAGTTTACATAGTGAATTGTAGATACTAGAAAGATAAGGGAAGGTTTCATAAAGAGCATTAAATTTGGCCTAAGCTAGATAGTCTTGATGTCATCCTAAGGCATGAGATTGAACTTAATTAACCACCACTTGTTTACCACCCCTCATTAGTACTTACCCCCACTTGTAGAAGCTAGTGCTAAGCATAAAACTTGATCCACTTTAGATGGGAATACTTGGTGGAAAATGGTTATGAAAACCTTAGAATGATGAGTCATTATACTGAGATGTTTTGACATGTGTTTCCGAACAGCAGATGATTTGGATGATGAAAATGTTAAGGCATGAGCCTTAGCCCTTTATAAAACTGATGGTTGTCTGGATGTGATACCATTCCAATTTTACCGTACAACTACAATACCCGAAAATTGGATTGGGCTTGACTGGAAACTTATATACCTTAGTATGGGTTCCCTCACGACCAAGGTCTGAGCTGAGGCTACCTTGTGAAGATTGTCCACCTGTGTAGTACCCAAGATGACAGTTGGTCATGGTTGGGAGGCCAAACTCATAAGAGAGGTGCCTATACCAGGGCATGTAATTGAAAGTTTAGGATTGATTATCCGCATACTGAGTATGGTGAATTCAGGATTTGTTCCTGACGGATGTATCGAATGTTGTGGTGAAAGTGTACAATCTCTGCAGAGTGTCAAACTATTCGAATAGTCGCGTCCGCGGTTATGGGCAGTTGGAGTGGCCATACTGTTCCCCCGTCAGATGTTTTCAAAATGACTTGTGAAATGAATTGAGATTTTGACTTGACCATAATAGAGTTGTGATATGAATACAAGTTCCCACTTAGTGTTGGAGATATGCCCTAGAGGCAATAATAAATGTAGTTATTATTATATCTTTGTGTTTATGATAAATGTTTATATTCATGCTATAATAGTATTAACAAGGAAACATTAATACTTGTGTGATTTGTAAACTTAAATTGAAGTCCCTAGTAAAGCCTCTATACATCACTAGCTTGTTGGTTAATAAATGATTGTGGTTTCCCTATCATGAACATTGAGATGTTATTAACAACAAGATCATATCATTAGGAGAATGATATGGTGGACATACTCCTATAGACAAGCGTAGCATAAAGATCAAGTCATTTTAATAGTTCAATTGCTATATGCTTTCTGATACATAGTAACCTAATTCCTTCGACCATGAGATCATGCATATCACCTTTACCGGATGGATGCTTTGATGACATCAAACACCACACCGTAACTGGGTGGCTATAAAGGTGGCATTGAGTGTTCGGAAAGTATTGGTTGAGACACATGGATCAAGAGTGGGATTTGTCCATCCATATGACGAATAGATATACTCTGGGCCCTCTCGGTGAAATGTCATCCAATTAGCTTGCAAGCATGTGACTGGCTCACAAGGGATCACATATCACGGGAACGAGAAAAGAGTACTTATCGGTAACGAGGTTGAACTAGGTATGCAGAGATACCGACGATCATAACCTCGGATAAGTAAACTATCGTGAGACAAAGAGAAATTGGTATCGTATGTAAGTGGTTCATTCGATCGCAAAGTAATCGTAGAAATATGTGGGAGCCATATGAATTTCCAGATTCCTCTACTGGTTATTGTTCGGAGAAGTGTCTCAATCATGTCCGCATAATTCACGAACCGTAGGGAGACACACTTAAGGATTCGACGTTGTTTGAGTAGTTATGGAATGATGAGAAAGAGACCGAATGTTGTTAGGAGTCTCGAATGGGATTCGGGATATCACGAGGAGATCCAGAATGGTCCGGAGAATAAGATTCATATAAGGAAAGTCCTGTTTCGGAGTTGGAGAATGATTCCGGTGTTATCATCGGGAATGTTCTAGAAGGTTCCGGAATGTCCGGCACTCCGGAGGGGAAGGGTACATGAATGTGTTATATCAAGTTGGTATGATTGCATCATGTACTAAGTGTCATCGCTGAACAAAATAGAGGGTTTATTCAAATCCTAGTTTGAAAAGCCAAACGCCAAGTTTGAAAGTCAAACGGCTATTTTTGGAAGTGGAGGGGAGGTGGAAACCGAGTTGGGGAGGAGTCCCACCTCCACCGCCGGCCCACCTTGGGTCCGAGTTGGGGAGGGACTCCCCTCCCCTGGCGCGCCTCCCTCCACCTATATAAGGAGGGGCAGGGCTCCCCTCCTAGACACACAAGTTCCTACCTCTAAACCTAAACCCTAGCCGCCTCCATAGCCGCCGCCGGCCCTAGGGCAACTCGCCGCCGCCTAGCTAAACCCTAGCCGCCGGCCTTGCCTCTTCCTCGGCGTGTCTAAACCCTAGATCATCGAGGGACTCTCTCATACTCCACCATACTTGCTCCGGCTTAAGGCGAAGCCCTGCGAGATCTCCCCTCTACTTCCGGTACCACGTCGTTGTGCTGCCGGAATCGCGAGGAGAGTGCTACAACCTCCGCTGCCTGCTGGAACAAGGGAGAGGAAGGTCTTCGTCGAGTACCGAACGTGTGACCGACTGCGGGAGCGCTGCCGGAACGCAGCGCCGGAAGGATCGTCTACGCGATCTTGATCGGGAAGAGTATGACTACATCACCCACGAGAATCCGCTCTCGTTAAACACTTTGGAATCTTCGAGGGTGAGTTATTCCATCGATTCATTGCTACAATCTAGTAGATAGATCTTGGCTTGTTTGTTTGTATGCGATAGAAATTTTTTGTTTTCCATGCTACGAAACCCTACAGTGGTATCAGAGCCGTGTCTATATGTAGACCTATTGCACGAGTAGAACACAATGGTCATTGTGGGCGTTGATGCTATATATTGTCGATTGCTTCTTGTGTACTTTGCATCTTGCGGGATGTTGGGATGAAGCGGCCCAGGCTAACCTTACATGACATCGTTCATGAGACTTGCTCCACGCTTGACATGCAACTTGTATTGCATAAGTGGCTTTGCGGGTTCCTGTTTATCCTAGCATAGTTAAGATCCAATTTACAACGGGTGATTAACAATACTAGTATCAATGTTGTGGTTCATGTTCGTAAGTTAGAACGACACTTATTGGAAGCCCCAAACCACGTAAAACATGCAAAGAAAGTAGAGGCGTCTAACTTTGTTTTGCAGGGGTGTGCAGTGATGTGATATGGCCATGATTGTGATTATATTTGATGTATGCAATGTTCCTTATTGTAAGTTGGCAACCGGCAGGAGCCATATGGTTGTCTTTAATTTATGTTAAGACCCGTGTGTCTATTCAAAGTAGTTGTAATAGTTGAAGCCGGTGGACGACAACCATGGAGAAGCGTCATTGACCTTGATGCAATGCCGGTGATGATGGAGATCATGTTCGTGCTTGAAGATAGAGATCGAAGGCACAAAGAAGAAAAGGCCATATCATATCACACATTATGAATTGCATGTGATGTTAATCCTTTATGCATCTTGTATTGCTTAGTATACGACGGTAGCATTATAAGATGATCCCTCATGCACATGAATTTCAAGTCATAAAGTGTTCACCCTTAGTTAGCACCGTTGCTAAAGCTTGTTGTTTTGAAGCACCGCGTGATGATCGGGTGTGTTAGATTTCGCAAGTGTATACAACGTGAGCAAGCCAGATTTGCTCATGCGGAAACTAAGGTTTGATCTTGACGAGCCTAGCATGTACAGACATGGTCTCGGAACACGGATCACCAAAAGGTAAAGCATGAATCATATAGTAGATATGATGAACATGTCGATTGTTCGCCATTGAAACTATATCAACTCTCGTGATGATCGGTGTTGATGTGGTGGATTTGGTTCGTGTGATCACTAAAACAATGTGAGGGATATTGTTTTGAGTGGGAGTTCACCTAGATTAATTTTATTATTAATTTGAACTCAATTTGTCATAAACTTAGTCTAAACTATTGCAAATATGTTGTAGATCAATGGCAGCCCCTACCATCAATTTTAATGCGTTCCTAGAGAAAGAAAAGTTGAAAAACAATAGAAGCAACTTCGCAGATTGGTTCCGCAATTTGAGGATTGTCCTCACAGCTGGTAATTTGACCTATGTGCTGGATGCACCACTGGCTGACCCACCTGCAGCTGATGCTGCCGATGAAGTAAAGAATGTTTACCTCACTCGAAAGACTCAGTACTCCACAGTTCAGTGTGCTATCTTGTATGGTTTAGAATCGGAGCTTCAGAAAAGGTTTGAGAATTCAGACCCATATGATATTGTCGAGGATCTCAAATTGATCTTTGAGACTCATGCGGCAATTGAAAGCTATGAGGCTTCTGAAAAGTTCTTTAACTGCAAGATGGAAGAGGGCAGCTCCGTCAGTGAGCATGTGCTTAAGATGTCTGGGCACGCAAACAAACTTCAAAGCTTGGGTATAGTGATTCCTAATGCTTTGGGGATTTACCGCGTCCTCCAATCACTACCACCAAGTTACAAGAACTTTGTGATGAACTACAACATGCAAAACATGAACAAGACGTTGCCAGAACTCTTTGCCATGTTGAAATCTGCAGAAGTGGAGATCAAGAAAGAGCACCAAGTGTTGTTGGTCAATAAGACCACCAAATTCAAGAAAGGCAAGTCTAAGCAGAAGGGACACTTCAAGAAGGGTGGTAAGAAAGTTACCACGCCGACGAAGAAGACCAAGGCTGGACCTAAGCCTGATACTGAGTGCTTTTACTGCAAGGGAGAAGGTCACTGGAAGCGGAATTGCCCAAAGTACTTGGCGGATTTGAAGAACGGCAACATCAAGAAGAAAGGTATATCCGATATACATGTTATTGATGTGTATCTCACTAGTACTCGTAGTAGTGCCTGGGTATTTGATACTGGTTCGGTTGCTCATATTTGTAACTCGAAACAGGTGCAGCAGAATAAACGGAAGCTAGCAAAGAACAAGGTGACGATGCGCGTGGGAAACGGATCAAAGGTTGATGTGATCGCGGTCGGCACGCTACCCCTTCATCTACCATCGGGATTAGTTTTATACTTAAATAATTGTTATTTGGTGCCTGCGTTAAGCATGAACATTATATCGGGATCTTGTTTATTGCGAGACGATTACTTGTTTAAGTCCGAGAATAATGGTTGTTCGATTTATATGAGTAATATGTTTTACGCACATGCACCTTTGATAGATGGTCTATTCTTGTTGAATCTCGATAGTGGAAATACACATATTAATAACATTGAGGCTAAACGTTTGAAATCGAGCGATAACTCGACCTATATGTGGCACTGTCGTCTTGGTCACATTGGAGTGAAGCGCATGAAGAAACTCCATTCCGATGGACTTCTTGAATCACTTGATTTCAAATCACTTGAAAGATGCGAAGCATGTCTGATGGGTAAAATGACTAAGACTCCATTTTCTGGTATGATGGAGCGAGCTACGGACTTATTGGAAATCATACATCCCGATGTGTGTGGTCCAATGAGTGTAGCATCGCGCGGTGGTTATCGTTATGTTCTTACCTTCACGGATGACTTGAGTAGATATGGGTATATCTATTTCATGAAACATAAGTCCGAAACTTTCGAGAAGTTTAAGGAATTTCAAAGTGAGGTAGAGAATCAACGTAACAAGAAGATTAAATTTCTACGTTCTGATCGTGGAGGTGAATATCTAAGTTACGAGTTTGGCGAGCATTTGAAGAAATACGGAATACTTTCACAATTGACACCGCCGGGAACACCACAGCGTAATGGTGTGTCCGAACGTCGTAATCGAACTCTCTTAGATATGGTTCGTTCTATGATGTCACTTACAGATTTACCGCTATCATTTTGGGGTTATGCATTAGAAACAGCCGCATTCACTTTAAATAGGGCACCATCTAAATCCGTTGAAACGACACGGTATGAATTATGGTTTGGGAAGAAACCTAGATTGTCGTTCCTTAAAGTTTGGGGTTGCGAAGCTTATGTAAAGAAGTTACAGCCGGACAAGCTTGAACCCAAAGCGGAAAAATGCGTCTTCATAGGATACCCGAAGGAAACTATTGGGTATACCTTCTATCATAGATCCGAAGGCAAAATCTTCGTTGCCAAGAATGGATCCTTTCTAGATAAGGAATTTCTCTTGAAAGAACTGACAGGAAGGAAAGTAGAACTCGACGAGGTTGTCGAACCTTCTCTCGAAATTGCGAGTAGCGCAACACCGGAAGAAGTTCCTGTGGTGCCTGCACCAATAAGAGAGGAAGCTAATGATGATGATCATGAAACTTTGGTTGTAGTTGCTACAGAGCCTCGTAGGTCAACGAGAACTCGTACCACTCCAGATTGGTATGATCCCATTATGAGTGTCATGTTGGTGGACAACACCGATGACCCTGAGACATATGAGGAAGCGATGATGAGCCCAGATTCCAATAAATGGCAAGAAGCCATGAAATCCGAGATTGGATCCATGTATGAAAACCAAGTATGGACTTTGGTGGACTTACTGGATGGCCGGAAGGCTGTCGAGAACAAATGGATTTTCAAGAAGAAAACAGATGTTGATGGTAATGTTACTGTCTATAAAGCTCGACTTGTCGCAAAAGGGTTTCGACAAATTCAAGGAGTTGACTACGATGAGACTTTCTCACCAGTAGAGAAGCTAAAGTCTGTGAGGATTATGTTAGCAATCGCTGCATATTATGATTATGAGATATGGCAGATGGATGTCAAAACAGCATTCCTCAATGGAGACATTGATGAAGAGTTGTATATGATGCAACCCAAAGGTTTTGTCGATCCTAAAGATGCTAACAAGGTATGCAAACTTCAACGGTCCATCTATGGATTGAAGCAAGCATCCCGAAGTTGGAATCAACGTTTTGATAAGGTGATCAAAAGTTTTGGTTTTATACAAACTTATGGAGAAGCTTGTATTTACAAGAAAGTGAGTGGGAACTCTGTAGCATTCTTAATACTATATGTAGATGACATATTGTTGATTGGGAATGATGTAGACCTTCTTAATAGTGTCAAGGAATATTTGAATAATAGTTTTTCAATGAAGGATCTTGGCGAAGCAGCTTACATATTAGGCATAAAGATTTATAGACATAGATCGAGACGCCTAATATCATTGTCACAAAGTACATATTTGGACAAAGTTCTAAAGAGGTTTGGAATGGAAGATAGCAAGAAAGGGTTCTTGCCCATGTTGCCCAATACGACCTTGAGTAAAACTCAAAGTCCGACATCGGCGGAAGATAGAGAAAGGATGAGTAAGACTCCCTATGCCTCAGCCATAGGATCTCTAATGTATGCCATGCTATGTACTAGACCCGACATTGCATATGCTGTTAGTTTAACTAGCAGATATCAAAGTGATCCAGGAGTGGATCATTGGACAGCGGTCAAAAACATCCTTAAGTACTTGAGAAGAACTAAGGATATGGTTCTTTCTTATGGAGGTGATGAACAGCTCGTTGTTAATGGTTACACCGATGCTAGTTGGAACACCAATCCGGATGATTCTAAATCACAATCTGGATACGTATTTATTTTGAATGGTGCAGCAGTTAGCTGGAGGAGTGCAAAGCAAAGCGTTGTGGCGAGATCTTCAACTGAATTGGAATACATGGCTGCTTCGGAGGCTTCATAAGAAGCGATATGGATGAAAGAGTTCATTACAGAGCTGGGTGTGGTTCCTAGTGCGCTGGACCCAATGTCTATCTACTGTGATAACATGGGCGCCATAGCCAATGCGCAAGAACCAAGGTCACATAAGAAGCTGAAGCATATCAAGCTACATTTTCACGCTATTCGAGAACATGTCCAAGATGGGGACATAAAGATTTGCAAAGTACACACAGATCTGAATGTGGCGGATCCGTTGACTAAACCTCTCCCGAGGGCAAAACATGACCAACACCAAACTGCCATGGGTGTTCGGTATATTACCGTGTAATCTAGATTAGATGACTCTAGTGCAAGTGGGAGACTGTTGGAGATATGCCCTAGAGGCAATAATAAATGTAGTTATTATTATATCTTTGTGTTTATGATAAATGTTTATATTCATGCTATAATAGTATTAACAAGGAAACATTAATACTTGTGTGATTTGTAAACTTAAATTGAAGTCCCTAGTAAAGCCTCTATACATCACTAGCTTGTTGGTTAATAAATGATTGTGGTTTCCCTATCATGAACATTGAGATGTTATTAACAACAAGATCATATCATTAGGAGAATGATATGGTGGACATACTCCTATAGACAAGCGTAGCATAAAGATCAAGTCATTTTAATAGTTCAATTGCTATATGCTTTCTGATACATAGTAACCTAATTCCTTCGACCATGAGATCATGCATATCACCTTTACCGGATGGATGCTTTGATGACATCAAACACCACACCGTAACTGGGTGGCTATAAAGGTGGCATTGAGTGTTCGGAAAGTATTGGTTGAGACACATGGATCAAGAGTGGGATTTG
The DNA here is from genome assembly GCA_916181665.1 of Avena sativa. NCBI lineage: Eukaryota > Viridiplantae > Streptophyta > Magnoliopsida > Poales > Poaceae > Avena > Avena sativa. The sequence continues at coordinate 231,649,311 of OV702296.1, forward strand.
TCCATCCATATGACGAATAGATATACTCTGGGCCCTCTCGGTGAAATGTCATCCAATTAGCTTGCAAGCATGTGACTGGCTCACAAGGGATCACATATCACGGGAACGAGAAAAGAGTACTTATCGGTAACGAGGTTGAACTAGGTATGCAGAGATACCGACGATCATAACCTCGGATAAGTAAACTATCGTGAGACAAAGAGAAATTGGTATCGTATGTAAGTGGTTCATTCGATCGCAAAGTAATCGTAGAAATATGTGGGAGCCATATGAATTTCCAGATTCCTCTACTGGTTATTGTTCGGAGAAGTGTCTCAATCATGTCCGCATAATTCACGAACCGTAGGGAGACACACTTAAGGATTCGACGTTGTTTGAGTAGTTATGGAATGATGAGAAAGAGACCGAATGTTGTTAGGAGTCTCGAATGGGATTCGGGATATCACGAGGAGATCCAGAATGGTCCGGAGAATAAGATTCATATAAGGAAAGTCCTGTTTCGGAGTTGGAGAATGATTCCGGTGTTATCATCGGGAATGTTCTAGAAGGTTCCGGAATGTCCGGCACTCCGGAGGGGAAGGGTACATGAATGTGTTATATCAAGTTGGTATGATTGCATCATGTACTAAGTGTCATCGCTGAACAAAATAGAGGGTTTATTCAAATCCTAGTTTGAAAAGCCAAACGCCAAGTTTGAAAGTCAAACGGCTATTTTTGGAAGTGGAGGGGAGGTGGAAACCGAGTTGGGGAGGAGTCCCACCTCCACCGCCGGCCCACCTTGGGTCCGAGTTGGGGAGGGACTCCCCTCCCCTAGCGCGCCTCCCTCCACCTATATAAGGAGGGGCAGGGCTCCCCTCCTAGACACACAAGTTCCTACCTCTAAACCTAAACCCTAGCCGTCGCCTCCATAGCCGCCGTCGGCCCTAGGGCAACTCGCCGCCGCCTAGCTAAACCCTAGCCGCCGGCCTTGCCTCTTCCTCGGCGTGTCTAAACCCTAGATCATCGAGGGACTCTCTCATACTCCACCATAATCGCTCTGGCTTAAGGCGAAGCCCTGCGAGATCTCCCCTCTACTGTCGGTACCACGCCGTTGTGCTGCCGGAATCGCGAGGAGAGTGCTACAACCTCCGCTGCCTGCTGGAACAAGGGAGAGGAAGGTCTTCGTCGAGTACCGAACGTGTGACCGACTACGGAGCGCTGCCGGAACGCAGCGCCGGAAGGATCGTCTACGCGATCTTGAGATCGGGAAGAGTACGACTACATCACCCACGAGAATCCGCTCTCGTTAAACACTTTGGAATCTTCGAGGGTGAGTTATTCCATCGACTCGTTGCTACAATCTAGTAGATAGATCTTGGATTGTTTGTTTGTATGCGATAGAAAATTTTTGTTTTCCATGCTACGAAACCCTACACTTAGGTGATATAAAACTTCAACCAGCTTCTTTGCTTCTGAACTTAGTAGAGGTAAATCTGGCTTTTGCAAAACAACCCTAGAGCTTAGTGTTCTACTACAAAAACACCCAAGAACTTGTTAGTATTAGTTTGCGAGTACTTAAAGAGTACTCATGGCTTTGTCCCTGGCTATTCCCGTGGCCAGACTATGAAGAGGAGTACCAGGACGAAGGACCCCAGGAAGGCTACGACAACTAGGATCATCTCCCATCGTCAGCATTTCCTGTGACCCCAAAGATGGAGCTTCGCCTACGCTACCTTTATTATTACGTATTTCCGCTGCTTGAGTTGTATTAAGAACTGGATCATGAGATCCTTATTTGTGTAAGACCTTATGTATGGTTTATAATGGATGATGTACTGTGGTATCCAAATTTGTTATGTCTCGCAAAAATGGTAATCCTGGGATTGCGATGTATGGCATAACAGGTATCTGGGTTTAAAAATCTGGGTGTTGACATATGTCAACGACTATAGTGTACTACATCATGCAGTGGTATGCTCGGTCACCGCAATCATCCACATACATAATTAGGAAAATGTATTTCCCATTTTTAAACTTTGCATAAATGCAGTTGTCCTCAACATTCTCTTTAAATCCAAATCTTTTGATTATATCATTGAACTTTAAATACCACTTTCTATAGGCTTGCTTTAACCCATAAATGGATTTCTTTAGATGACATCCCATATGTTCCTTCCCCTCCATGAAAAAACCCTTGGGTTGTTTCATGTAAATATTCTCTTCTAAATCTCCATTTAGAAATGTCGTCTTTACATCCATCTAATGCAACTTTAAATCAAAATGCAACTAGTGCCATTATGATGCTGAAGGAATCCTTACATGAGACCAGAGAAAAAGTCTCATTGTAATCTACCCCTTCTCTTTGCGTAAATCCTTTTGCCACAAGTCTTGCTTTGTACTTTTCTACATTCCCATTGGAGTCATACTTTGTTTTGTAGACCCATTTGCAACCTACTGTGTTGGCTAATTTAGGAATTTCCTCTAAGTCCCAAACATTGTTGGAACTCAATGATTTCATTTCATCTTCCATTGCCTCCACCCACTTGGCTGAGTGAGGGCTTCTCATGGCTTCTTCATATGAGGTGGGATCACCCTCCATATGAATTGTTTTTGTGTTGTAAACTTTGTAAATTTCTTTAGAAATGGCTGGTCTTCTTTCTCTTTTAGACCTTCTGAGTTCGTCAGACTCTTGCTCATTTCGTGCCTCAGGTTCTGGCACATTTTCTGTGTGTGGTTGTTCCAGCTCCCTTTTGTGCTCAACAGTGGGTTCAGGCGGCTCCTGACGGACAGGTTTCGAACCTTCTCCCATTGCTGTCACATGTGGAGTCACAATAGGTGCCTGCACCACAACCTCGGGGGTTGTCGATGGTGGCACAACAGGTAGCGATAAAATGGCTCCTAAGTCATTGGATTAGGTGCATGCACCCTCTTCTCCTCAAGATCGATTTTTCGAGCTACCATGATCCCCTTCATGAAATTCGTCCTCCAAGAAGACTGCATGTCTCATTTTTACAAACTTTGTGTATTTGTCGGGACAGTAGAAACAGCAACCTTTTGATCTATCAGGATAGACAATGAAGTGGCAAGTCACTGTTTTGGGGTCTAACTTTGCAATATTTGGATTAAAAACTTTTGCCTCAGCTGGGCTCCCCCAGACCCTCAAGTGGCGCAGAGAGGGAACTCTGCCTGTCCACAACTCGTACGGTGTTTTGGGCACCGACTTGCTTGGTACTCTGTTGAGAATGTGAATGGCGGTTTTAAGAGCCTCCATCCATAATGCCAATGGGAGAGTGGAATAGCTCATCATGTTGCGCACCATATCCATAAGGGTACAATTACGCCTTTCAGCTACTCCATTTTGCTGAGGTTCGCCCGTCATAGAATACTGGGCGACTATTCCATTTTCCTATAGGAACCTTGAAAAAGGTCCAGGTACTTAACCATATGGAGTGTGCCGACCGTAGTACTCCCCCCACGGTCAGACCAGACTATTTAATTCTTTTATCATGCTGATTTTCAACTTCAGCTTTGAATATTTTAAATTTATCCAATGCCTCGGATATTTCTTTAATTGGATAAATATAAACATATCGGGAGTAATCATCTGTGAATGTTATGAACGAATCATAACCATCCACACTTTTCACAGGAAACGGTCCACAAATATCAGTGTGAATGATTTCTAGTGTTGTTGTACTTCGGTTTGCACCCTTTTTGATTTGCTTTACAAATTTTCCTTTTATGCATTGTTCGATATCTGAGAACTCTAACGGAGGAAGAATATCATTTTTAACGAGGATTTCTATTCTTCCCCTCAAAATATGGCCTAATCGATAGTGCCATAACTTCGACGAGTCATGAGTTTGCTTTCTTTCCTTTTGTTCTTTGTTCGACAAGGAAATTTGCTCACTCACATACACACAGAAAGCACTTTTTCATTCAAGTATAACAAATAAAGCTTATCGTGAAGTAAAGAAGTACCCACACAAGCATCTTTAAACCATATGGCACACTTGCCATGTCCAAAATAACATTCATAACTGTCTTTATCCAAACATGACACACTTATTAAGTTTCTGTGAAGCGAGGGAACAAAAAAAACATCTTTTAATGGAATAAAATACATCAGCTAGCTCCAAAGGGATGTCGCCAATAGCTTCAACTTCTGCTTGAACTCCATTCGCGACTTCAATGCATCTTTCGCTTCTTTGCATAGTTCTTGTCGAATGGAATCCCTGTAAGGAATTTGCAACATGAACAGTTGCACCTAAGTCAATCCACCAAGTAGATTTAGAAAATTGTGAATACGGAGATTCATTTACAAAAGAAACTGTATCTATACCTTTCTTTGCCATTATGGACTTGAGCCATTCTGGGCAATCTTTCTTGAAGTGCCCATACTTCTTGCAGTGGTGACACTGGTCCTTGTCCCCTGGGAGACTCTGCTGATGCTGATACTATTGGGGGCCTTTTCCATGTGGCTTGGAGGGGGAACCACCATGATCGCTATTGTTCAAGGTTCTCTTCATGTTGTCCTTCACGTAGTTCAGAGAACCACCATGAATGGACTTGAGCCTTTATTCCTCTTGCACACACATGCCAATGGTCTTTTCAATGTCCCATTTTTCAGGAGACATGTTGTAGTTGATCACAAAGTTCTCAAACTGTTGGGGAAGGGAAGCCATGACAAGGTGAAACAGCAGAGCAGGCTTGAGCTCGAGGTCAGCATCCATGGGCTTTAGTTTAGCAGCTGATACGTCCAAAACGTATCTACTTTCTCGAACACTTTGCTATTGTTTCTTCTCTAAACTTGTGTGATTTGGATACAACTAACACGGACTGGCGCTGTTTTCAGCAGAATTACCTTGGTGTCTTGTTTTTGTGTAGAAAATGAACTATCAGGAAAAATCCCGGAAAATATGCCAAAAATTATATTTCACCAGAAGATCCACGGAGCTAGAAGAAGAGACAGAGGGGAGGCCTGGGGGGCCCAGACCAACCCCAGGCGTGGGCCCACCTGACCCCGTGCCTGGAGGGGGTGCAGCCTCCCTAGGCACCTCCTCGGCCTCCCTCTACGCCTATAAGTTGCCTTTCGACCTAAAAACGAGGGGGGGTCAATAGTTTTCCATAAAGAGTTTCGCTTCGCCGCCGCCACCAGAAACCAAGATTTGGATCCAGAAACTCTGTTCTGGCACCCTGTCGGGGCGGGGAATTTGGAGAGGATCATCTCCATCATCATCACCAACGCATCTCCATCAACCATCGATGTTTCCCTCATCCATGAGTGAGTAATCCCCCGCTGTAGGCTTGGGGATGGTAGGTATTGGATGAGTTCTATCATGTAATCGAATAATATCTGCTAAGGCATAGTGCCTAGTATCTCTATTAGTGCTATTTAACTTTGTTGCAACTTGTTGTGCTTAATGCTTGTCACTAGGGCCCGAGTGCCATGGTTTTAGATCTGAACTTATTATTGAATCAGTATGATAGTATTGTTTGTGATCTTATCTAGAAGTTGTGTACCCATATCATTGTCCGAATCCAAAGGCCCCAAAGTGACAATAATTGGGACAACCGGAGGGGATGGATGTGGTGTGAGGATCACATGTGTTTAGGAGTGTTAATGCTTTGCTCCGGTGCTCTATTAAAAGGAGCACCTTAATTGCCAGTAGTTCCCTAGAGGCCCCGCTGCCACGGGCTGGCTGGACAGAAGATGTTGTGCAAGTTCTCATTGCGAGCACATATGACTATATTTGGAGCACATGCCTAGGATTGTTTAGTACTTGGATGCTTGTTATTATTTATCTGCAATGCCCTAGATATTGAAGTTACATGTTTATACTTGTCCATGCAACGCCCGTCCATCCATCCCTATGCCTATCGCACTCGAATCCTACTGTTACTATTGCTCCTGTTCCACAGTTGTTGTTGATGTTGTTTTGCTATTGCTATTGATAAACTTCTGTGCAGGTGCAGCTGAACTGACAACTCAGTTGTTAAGGCTTGCAAGTATTCTTTGGATCCCCTTGTGTCGAATCAATAAATTGGGTAATACTACCCGCGGAGACTGTTGCGATCCCCTATACTTGTGGGTCATCAAGACTATTTTCTAGCGCCATTGCCGAGGAGCATAGCTTTATTTGTAAGTTCACTTGAACCTATTATTGTTCACCGCTACTCGTTTCATCACGGGGAAGTCTCGTGATGGAAAGTTCCCTATTTTACCATCCACTACAAGAAGAGGTACAGTCCTAAACACCTCTGTTGCTCTTGATTCACCGTCTGTTATAAGTAAGCTTGTTACACCACCACCACATACTCCTGCTACACACACTGCTACTACTGCTGAGTCAGAAATTGCTTTTGATGCTTGATGCTACACTCAACAGGGAGGAAGAGTGCTTCGTTGGAAACCCCAAGAGCAAGGTATGAAGAGTATAGCAGCAAGATTTCCCTCAGTAGAAACCGAGGTTATCGAACCAGAAGGAGGAAGGAAACGTCACACAGGTGTTGGAAGCAACGTGGATACCTGCACAACACAAACTCAAGACTCTGTCCCAACGAATCAGTGAGGTTGTCAAGCTCACCAGTTTGCTGTAACAAAGGATTAAACATATGGTGTGGAAGGTAATGGTTTGCAACAAGTAAACAAGTAACAGTGGAAGATGTATCAATGGTAAATACTGGACCGGGTCCATAGTTCACTAGAGGTTCTCTCCTTAGATAAACAACATGGCATGAAGGGTAAACAAATTACAGCGGGGCAATTGACAGGAACTGAGCAAGGCATAACAATGCAATTACTAGCTAGAAAGATCCTATGAGGTTGATTGGGCAATACAACAATATACATAGACCGTAATCCAACTTCATCTATGACTAGAAGTCCGCCTTCAGGTTATCATCTGAACCCCCTCCGATATTAAGTTGCAAGCAACAAACAACTGCTTTAAGCAAAGTGTGTAAGGTAAACAGTCCACATGTTCCATGAACAAGAGACCGTCGTTTTCTCCCTAGTAGCAACATCACATCTACAACCGAAGAGATTATTGTCACTTCCCTTGGAAACTAGAGGCATGAACCCACTATCGAGCATAAATACTCCCTCTTGGAGTCACTAGCAACTACTTGGCCAAGATAACCACTAGCAACGGAGAGCATGCAAGATCACAAACAACACAGACATGATAGAATCATAAAGATAGAACCATTAATCAAACTAACATAATAATCTCAATATCCATCGGATCCCCGCAAACACAACATGCATGATTACAAATAGATTAGATTTTGATCATGAACGGAGCTCACAAGATCTATACATGAAAGCACAAAGGAGGAGATACAACCATCTATCTACTACATGGACCCATAGTCCAAGGTGGAACTACTCAGGAATCATACCGGAGAGAAGGCCTCCGGGATGATCTCCCCTCCGGTAGGGTGCCGGGAAGAGCTTCAGATCCCCCCAATCTAGGGATGATGATGGCAGCAGCTACAAACGGTTTCGTGGAATATTGATCGGCTACTGAGAGTTTCTGCATCGGGGGCTTCTTATAGGCGAAGGGGGAGACCGAGGCGGCGGCCAGAGGGGGCAAACCCTACCCAGACGCGGGGTAGGGCCCACCCGCGCCTAGGGGGGTTTAGCCGCCCTGACACGCCTCCTCGTCTCTCCTATGGACTTCTTGTTCCCCACGGAAAGTTATTGACTTTGTCCTTCGCCCCGTCCAATTCCAAGAATATTTCTTTACTAACTTTTCTGAAACCAAAAACAGCAGAAAAGGCACCTGACACTGTTGCAACTTGTTAATAGGTTAGGACCAGAAAACATGTAAAAACCACCTCAAAGTTTAGACAAGTAAATCAAAGTAGATACTAAACAAGCATGGATCATCAAAAATTATAGATGCGTTTCCAACGTATCAGCATCCCCAAGCTTAACTCCTGCTCGTCCTCGAGTAGGTAAGTGATAAAAAGAATAATTTTTGAGGTGACATGCACCCTCACAATAAAGATCCAACCATTTGCAAGCATTGAAAGCTGGGATCAAAGAACTCTAAACATGTGCATGAAATATGGAGTTCTAACAGTAGGACATAGTAATTATGCATGCAACATGGCAAGCTACAAACAAAGATCATGAAAAACATGCATTGAAAAACATTTGTTTGTTTCACATACAGAAAACATATCATAGTGGCAATCAACTTGTCCCTCATAGAGTAGCAATTTAGATGCATAGGACACCTTCAGAGTTCACAAGGGTGACTAGAAACAAGTAGCACCAGAACAAGTAATAACACAATATGCATCAATTAATAAGCTTTGGAACACTGCACACAGAATGACAACTATGCTCTCTTAATTGTGCCTAAAGGTAGAAGGTGGAGACTCAATAATGATGGAAGAAAGGCCTTTTTGTAAAGGAAGCAGGGATTACAATTTTCAAAAAGAGCTTCCAAAAATCATGGTACTAGTTAGCTTTCAGCCCTCATTTCCCCTATCATAAGCATCTTGAAGTGGTTAAGGTTAAAGTGGCAAAGCTGGAGTATATGCTTGACAAAGTATAAGTTGGAAATCTCAAGTCCCTTGACTATGAGGGCTACACCTCATGGATACTCAACTTAGGGCCTAGGCAAGTTCTTGTCACTGTAAGTATTTTCATATCATTGAGAACCGCCAACGGGGTACCCCTTGCACATGGTACAGGAGCTTTCCGATAACCAAAATGACAAGGCAAGCAGATAATGAGCATCTCAACAATTCTTCTTATGTACCATGGGAATATGGTGCTTTTTTCTCTCTTTCCTATTTTCTCAATGTGTCTCTCTTTTTTTTATAAGAAGAATGCTTCATAGATGTCACTATGGTGATGCTGCAAGTTTCCACCATGATTAGGAATGGCTTAGGCTAGCGGACCAAGCGTTTCTCTAACACAGAATACAAACTCCATGGACTTACAAGTTCCCACTTCATTTCACACTGGTAACATCCATAGAAAAAATAGCATGATATCAACGGAGTACAAAAAGTATAAGTGCAATGTTGAAAACGTTCCCCGTGATAGCACGGTTCTGCTAATCCCAACTTATAAGTGCAAGCATATACAACAAAGTTGCCTCAATGGTTCAAGTTTATTAGGGGCAAGGAATAAAATGTGCCATCAAGTTCGTGAGGGCTTTAATCACTAAGTTTTCACATAACAAAATAGTTTTTAATTGGAAGATAGTTGGAAACAAGAATATACTTGGAATGGTGTAACACACCATGCATAGGAGTTTATAGTGGACACTTTGGAATAACTTGGTTTCTTGGGAGTTGGAAGCATGAGTGGAACTTACTCATACAAGTGGAGGCTAGCAAAATACTGGGAGCAACCAACTAAGAGAGCAATAATGGCCATAATTATGCAATGCAATAAAGCAAACTAATCAAAGCAAAGAGTGGTACTACAAGTCAAGGACTAAATGATCATAGAGGCTAATGGTGACTTGTCATAGTCATAACATGGTGTAAGCATGTGCCAAGTAACCCCAAGCAAACCATCAAAGGAGAATACCATAATACTATGCTTTTGCATGCTAAAACAACGCATAATTTCTTCAAGGCACACTAAGCAATCCCAATTGTTTGGAACAAGACATGCTACAGCAATAATTACTAAGCTAAAACAACACCTAGCATGACATGCTAAAGTCTAAGTCACAGTCAATGCAAGCTCCTCTTGCACTTCAAGCAAGAACTTACTACTCCTTTCCAAACACCAAGCAAACTTATTTGCAAAACAACACAGCGAGAACGGGGGTCCAAACTACTAAAGCAAACTAAACAAACTAAGCAAAGCAAACGAAAACTAAGACGCTCCAAGAACAACACAACTGTGCATGAAACAATAAAAGTGAAGTGTCTAGACAGACCTGAGCTTTTTATTGATGAAGAAGGGGATACCTTGGGCATCCCCAAGCTTTGACGCTTGTACTTATTGGATATTTCTTGGGGTGACACCATGGTGACATCCCCAAGCTTGAGCTTTTGTACATTCTTCATCTCATTGCATCATTCTCTCTCTACACCTGGAATTTTTCCTTCATACAAAACTTCACACAATCTTCATTAGCAACATTAGCTTATTCAAAAGATATTAGACCACTGGCAAAGCTTTGGAACAGCAAGGCTTTTCACTAAAAACACAAGCTATTGAAGTAACTCCTTCAAAGAAACTCAATTTACCTGAAGAGAGCTCAAAAAGAAATCAATAAGAAGCAAATACAAATAATGGCAGAAATCTGTTAAAACAGACCAGCAGGTAGAAACAATTTTTTTCGAACATCTTCTGTTGCTCAAATAAAAAAGTGTTGAACTAATGAAAGTTAGCCAACATACTTGGGGGATTTATTCGTAAATTTTGAGCTCAATCCGAGTTACAGAGCCTCCTCACAAATTTTTTTGGTGGAGGACAGAAATCTGTTTCGGGACAGCAACTCCCCAAATCTTACTTCCCTCTCATTAGAGGTCATTCTTGGCACAAAAAGCAAACAAAAAGGATAAGGAGAGGTCATTACAGTAGTAGTAACTTCCAAGACTCAAGGAAACTCTTGGGTTATCTCCTAACAAGTACTTATCTTTAACGCCTTTAAGTTAGGCATAAGAAGCAAGAAGAATCAAGTATTTTCAAATGAAGAAGCATTAACATCAAATCTTGCTTTCAAAGGAGGAGCAAAAAGCAACTTCTCTCTCCTAATAGGGAAGTGTTCAATAACTTTCTTGAATGGAAATTGTTATTTTATGGTGCCTTCTTTCATATCAGTGATAGCACCAACTGTTCTAAGAAAAGGTCTTCCCAAAGTAATAGGACAAAAAGCATTGTATTCAACATCCAAAACATATAAATCCACAGGGACATAAGCATTGTTAACCATAATGAGAACATCATTAATACTCCCCATGAGTTTCTTCTTAGCATTATCACTGAGTGGGACATTCAAATAACAATCTTCTATTGGTGGTAAATCAAGCATTTCATAAATCTTCCTAGGCATAATAGAGATACTAGAACCAAGATCACATGAAGCTTTGAGATCAAAATCATTCACTTGCATATTAATAATGGGTTCCCAACTATATTCTACTTTCCTAGGAATAGAAGCTTTGTGTTTTAGCTTCTCTTCCTTAATCTTAACAAGAGCATATGTAATGTGTTTGGTAAAGGCAACATGCATATCACTAGCATCAGGACTTCTAGCAAGATTTTGTAGGAACATAATCACTTCAGAAATATTGCAACCATAAATATCAAAATCAAACTTAGCATCACTAGTAATAGGCTCACTAGGCTTAGGAATAGTAGGAGGAGGAATAGGGGCTACTTGTGGTTTAGTGGTGATAGTGCACACACTATTGTTTCTATCAATTTCAGCTTCCCTTTTCCACCTAGCATGAAGTTGAGCTAACAGCCTAACATTTTCATCAATAGTAACTTGTATGGCATGAGCAGTAGCAAAGGTGTTTTCCATAGTTTCCGGTTTAGCAGCCATTTTATTAACTAAGGAAGTTTGAGCTTCAGACAAAGAGGATATATTTTTCTCAACAGTTAAAAGCTTTTCCTCTATAGTCTTATTGAAAGTGGTTTGTTTACTAATAAAGTCCTTGAGCATGACTTCAAGTTCAGAGGGGGCACTTCTAGCATTATTGTAAGAGCTTCCATAGGAATTGCCATTATTAGGAGGATAAGGCCTATAATTGTTGTTGCTACCAAAATTATTCCTATAGGCATTGTTGTTGAAATTGTTGTTTCTAATGAAGTTCACATCAACTTGCTCTTCTTGAGCAACTAAAGAGGCTAAGGGAACACTATTAGGATCAAGAGGAGCTTTCCCATTAACAAGCATAGCCATAATAACATCAATCTTTTCACTCAAAGAGGAAGTTTCCTCAACAGAATTTACCTTCTTACCATGTGGAGCTCTCTCAACATGCCATTCAGAGTAGTTAACCATCATATTATCAAGGAGCCTTATTGCAGCACCCAAGATGAGTACCATAAAAGTACCTCCAGCAGCAGAATCCAACAGGTTTCTTGAGGAGAAGTTCAAACCTAGTGAAGACGTCCTTAGCCTCCCCGGCAATAGCGCCAGAAATTACTTGATGCTACACTCAACAGGGAGGAAGAGTGCTTCGTTGGAAACCCCAAGAGCAAGGTATGAAGAGTACAGCAGCAAGATTTCCCTCAGTAGAAACCGAGGTTATCGAACCATAAGGAGGAAGAAAACGTCACACAGGTGTTGGAAGCAACATGGAGAACATCACAACACAAACTCAAGACTCTGTCCCAACGAATCATTGAGGTTGTCAAGCTCACCAGTTTGCTGTAACAAAGGATTAAATGTATGGTGTGGAAGGTAATGGTTTGCAGCAAGTAAACAAGTAACAGTGGAAGATGTATCAATGGTAAAGATTGGACCAGGGTCCATAGTTCACTAGAGGTGCTCTCCTTAGATAAATAACATGGCATGAAGGGTAAACGAATTACAGCAGGGCAATTGACAGGAACTAAGCAAGGCATAACAATGCAATTACTAGCGAGAAAGATCCTATGAGGTTGATTGGGCAATACAACAATATACATAGACCGTAATCCAACTTCATCTATGACTAGAAGTCCACCTTCAGGTTATCATCCGAACCCCCTCAAGGATTAAGTTGCAAGCAACAAACAACTGCTTTAAGCAAAGTGTGTAAGGTAAATAGTCCACATGTTCCATGAATAAGAGACCATTGTTTTCTCCCTAGTAGCAACATCACATCTACAACCGAAGAGATTATTGTCACTTCCCTTGGAAACTAGAGGCATGAACCCACTATCGAGCATAAATACTCCCTCTTGGAGTCACTAGCAACTACTTGGCCAAGATAACCACTAGCAACGGAGAGCATGCAAGATCACAAACAGCACAGACATGATAGAATCATAAAGATAGAACCATTAATCAAAATAACATAATAATCTCAATATCCATCGGATCCCCACAAACACAACATGCATGATTACAAATAGATTAGATCTTGATCATGAATGGAGCTCACAAGATCTATACATGAAAGCACAAAGGAGGAGATACAACCATCTAGCTACTACATGGACCCATAGTCCAAGGTGGAACTACTCACGAATCATACCGGAGAGAAGGCCTCTGGGATGATCTCCCCTCCGGCAGGGTGCCGGGAAGAGCTTCAGATCCCCCCAATCTAGGGACGATGGTGGCAGCGGCTACAAACGGTTTCGTGGAATATTGATCGGGTACTAAGAGTTTCTGCATCGGGGGCTTCTTATAGGCGAAGGGGGGGACCGAAGCGGCGGCCAGAGGGGGCAAACCCTACCCAGGCGCGGGGTAGGGCCCACCCGCGCCTAGGGGGTTAGCCGCCCTGGCACGCCTCCTCGTCTCTACTCTGGACTTCTTGTTCCCCACGGAAATTTATTGACTTTGTCCTTCGTCCCGTCCAATTCCGAGAATATTTCTTTACTAACTTTTCTGAAACCAAAAACAACAGAAAACAGGCATCTGGCATTGTTGCAACTTGTTAATAGGTTAGTACCAGAAAACATGTAAAAAGCACCTCAAAGTGTAGACAAGTAAAGCAAAGTAGATACTAAACAAGCATGGATCATCAAAAATTATAGATATGTTTCCAACGTATCTATGCTCATGATGTTACTTCTACTGTGCTTGATGCGAGTGGTTCATTAGGTCCTTTTCTAGATGCTATTATGGCTGGTCTAGGAAATACCAAAACTCCTAGTGAAGACACTGTTACACCTATTAGCTCACCTGAGGCTAGTGAGAGTTATGATATTAATGATGGTTACATTGAGTTCACTGATGATTTTGTTGAAGAGTGCCGAAACACACATGGTACTAGTGCTATTAAGAGTTTCCTTGCTAGATGTACTATTATGCCTAAGTTGTCCTCTGATCCTAAGTTTGCCACTTCTCCCATAGATATTAAAGATGAAGATTGTGATTTCTCTCTTGATTTATCTTATTTAGATATTGTTGAGAAAGAACCTTTTTGTGGGACTGAAAACGAGAGTATTGTGGCTCATATGAATGAGCTTTCTACTATGAGTGCTTTATTCTTTGATGATTTTAAGATGCGCAAGTACTTTGTTACTAAGATCTTCCCTTTTTCACTAAAAAGAGAAGCTAGGGCTTGGTTTAATAGATTACCTTATGGTTCCATTGATAGCCCTGATTGCTTGATTGCTTCTTTCTTCCAGAAATATTTTCCTCCCAGTGCTAGACATGCTGCTTTGCAGAGACTTTTTGGTTTTAAACAGGGAGAAGAAGATAAATTGCCTGAGTCATGGACAAGGTTCTGTGCCTTGATTCATGCACATCCTGGATGTCCATTGCCTAAGAATGAGCTTCTTGATATTTATTATAATGGACTAACTGATGATTCTAGGACCTACCTAGATAGCTTTGCTGATTGTGTTTTCAGGAAAAGGACTCCTACAGATGCTGAAGAATTAATGGCTAAGATAAGCAAGAATTATGATGATTGGACTTCAACTAAGCTGAATGCACCTGAGCCTATTACTCCTGAACCAGTTTTTCCTGAACCAATTCCAGCACCAACAACAAAGAAGAGGGGAGTTATTGCATTAAATGATGAAGTGATGAATGAATCTAAGAAGTGTCTAAAGGAGAAAGGTATTAGAGCTGGAGATGTGAAGAATCTACCTCCTATATAAGAATTATGTAAGCCAATTCCCTACTCATCTACAATTGAGGTACACTCTCTCCAACACTTTGATGAAGGTGATATTCCTTATGGTAAGCCTCCTGATCAATGTCTAGAGGAACTTGACACTTTTATTGTTAAGCACGGGTATTTTAATAAACAAGTTCAGAATCATTTATTGGAAAACTCTAGAGCTATCCATGAGTTGAAAGATATTGTGGAAAGAACTTCTAATGATATTAAAATACTTTGTAAACACTTTCAAATGGATCAAACCCAACTTGATCAACTTGCTAAGGTACAAAAGTATATGCTAGTTAATGCTTCAGGAGATAAACATGCTTATGAAATTAGAACTAGGAGTGGTATAGCTACTCAAGATCCTTTATATCCTGAAGGACACCCTAAAAGAATTGAGCAGGATTCTCAACAAGGTGATAATAGTGGTAATCCTCGTAAGAGAAAGAAAAAGAAACATAAAGTAGTTGAGGAACCACTTGAACCTGCTGTAGATCCTAATAGTATATCTGTTTTTTATGCTGAAACTGAGAGTGGTAATAATAAAGATGAGTCTCCTGATAAGGAGGAAGTTGAGGAAGACCCTGGGAAGCACACTAAGAACACTAGGTACACAAAGGAAGATTTTATTGCTAATAAACATGGTAAAGAGAGAGAACCTTGGGTGTAGAAACCTATGCCTTTTCCAGGTAAGAAACACAAGTCGAAGGAGGAAGAACACTACAACAAGTTTTGTGAGTGGATGAAACCTTTATTCTTGCAAATTCCTTTGACTGATGCTATTAAGTTGCCTCCTTATTCAAAGTATATGAAGGATATGGTCTCTAATAAAAGGAAGATTCCTAATGAGTATATTTCTACTCTACTTGCTAATTATTCCTTCAATGCTACGGTTACAGAGAAACTTGGTGATCTAGGTATACCAACTATTCCTTGCTCCATTAAGAATAATTATGTTAGAACTACTTTATGTGATTTGGGAGCTGGAGTTAGTGTTATGCCTTTTTCTCTCTACAAGAGACTCCAGCTAGAAAAGTTGATACCAACTGATATTCTTTGCAAATGGTTGATAAGTCAACTACTATTCCTGTTGGTATATGTGAGGATGTTCCTGTTTAAGTTGCTCATAATTGCATGGTCTTAACTGATTTTGTTGTGCTTGAAATGCCTGAAGATGATAATATGTCTATTATTCTTGGGAGACCTTTTCTTAATACTGCAGGTGATGTCATCAATTGCAATCAAGGAAAAGTAACATTCAATATTAATGACAAAGAGCACACTGTCTATTTCCCCAAGAAGGTTGTTAAGAGCTATTGCCTGAATTCCATTGAAAATATTGAGAGCATCAAGGTTGGAGAAATATATTGTCCCATTCCACAAGAAAATTTTGAAACTATTATGATTGGGACCATTGCTATCAAGTATGAGGTAACATAATCACCTTGTGGAATGCAAAGTTTTGCTTCATATAAGATTGTTTTGGCAACAAGACTTGATCAACCTTGTTAACAAAAGGATTTTAATGAACAAAATAATGTTTCCACTGTGGTTATACTTGCATTCCTTTTCATTTCTCCTCCTTAGTTTTTGCTTGAGCTTTAGTTTTGCTAGTTGTTTGCTTGTTTGAGTTTCTTAGAGCTCCTGTAGTTTGGCTTTTGGTTTGCTTTTGCTTCTTCTGAAAAAACTATTTCTGCGAGAAAATCAATTTTCATACCCTGAAAATTGGCCAAAAATAAAGTTTCCCGAAAAATCCTAGAAAATTCAAAATAAATTTTTCCTCAAAAAGGGGGTAGAGTGGCACCTGAGGTGACCCAGGGGGCCACCCCAGGCCACCACACCCCTGGTGGGCGTGGCCTGCCAGGTGGCGGCGCCTGGGGGTCTGGCCCACCTGGGGCCCTCCAGGCTGCCTCCTCAAAGCCACCTTCTTTCTCTCTCCAAAAAAAACACCAGAAAACTTGCTCAAGCTCGAGTTCTTGCTGTTCTTTCTTGCAATTTTCAATCTCCTTGTTCAGCCCATCTCAAGTGCTGATTTCTGGAGGGATTGCTCCTTGGTATGTGCCTCCTCCACTTGTCCAATTAGATTTTGATTGGTAGATTGTATCGTGAGTATTTTGCTGCTATAGGTGATAGGTTGTTTGACCTTGAATGCTTGTTCTATGCTTAGAAACTTTGTTTTGATGCATGTGTAGTCCTCTAACAAGTTCCTATAGTAGTTGCTCATCATTTATCAACTTAGAAATCACTTGGTTTGATGGTTGTCTAAAAATTTCAGCAAGGAAGATGAGTGCTTATCCACTGAACCAATATGACTTGATGGTGCATGAGCCAATGAAGGTTCATCATGAGGAGGCAGTTTTTCCTTCCATATATCCATGCCATGAATTTATGTGGGCTGCGGGGATCCTCCAAGATTTCCAAACTATGGTTACAAATGCAGGGTTGGAACACTTTGTTGAAGGTGAACCATTCCAATATGTTAACCTAACCATGGCTTTTGTGTAGGACTTCCGGTTCACTTGGTCTACTTCTAATCCCATGGTCCATTACAAAATATATAATATATCTGTCGACCTGCCTTTTGCTGATTTCTGTGCAGCAATTAGAGTACCTCAGTGGGAATCTTGTGAGAAGATCAAGTAGAGGCCCAAGTCACTTATGGATTTATATGCTAAGATTTGCCAAGGTTTCAAATTCTCAAAGGAAAGTGGTAAAATTCGGAACATTCAACTCCCAGATATTAGGTACTTTGCCTATTTCATTACCAAGTGTTTTCTTGCTAGAAAGTTGTCTTCTTTTGATCTAGCTTTTATGGTAGCTGCTCTGAATAGGAATAGATCTTATAGTTTAGGTGCTCTCATAGCTCACCATCTCACCACCAACCGTGAGAAGGGTGGAATTTGTGGAGGTTTCATTGCTTCTAGGTTGCTAGCTTTCCATGGTTTGGAGCCTCATTATTCAGATTTTCAGTTCCCCATAGAGAGGCTTGATATTGAATCCATGATTCAACATGATTTTGTTTCCTTGGGGGCTAATGTGAGAAGTTTACCATATGAATTATATTTTGCCCAGTAAGGTCGGAGAAAGGGAAGGACTGAGAAAATAGTTTATTTGCCTGCACCTGCTTTGTTTAACTTTGATAACAAGCAAGGATAGTCGCTTACGGAGGAGGAGGTTGACACTTATGTGGGGGAACTCTCCCAGCAAAAGGAGAATGTTGAAGAGGATGCCGAAGACAATTAGGTTCAGCCCTCCAACTTGGGAGAGTCTTCATACCAGCATCCCTCATTTGATTAGGGCACGTCTTCTTCTTCATCGCAGGTACCTGACTATGATCATTCCTACGATGACCCACCAGCATGAGGGCACTATCCGCGTTATTGAGACCCACTTAGGCCAAAAACCTAAGCTTGGGGGGAGGTACACCGACATCACACTCATCTATATATCATATTCGGTCGGTTCTTTGTATATCAATTGTTTTGGCTTTCTTTTTGGTTTTTGTTGCTTCTTTCTAAAAACCCAAAAATACCAAAAATATTTTCGTTGTTTCTCTTGGTTTGTTTCTTTGCTTTGGTTTGCCTTAAAAGAAAATTCCAAAAATATTTTGCTTGTTTGGTTTGCTTTGTTTGGTTTGCTTTGTTTTTGTTTGGTTTTTCTTTGTTTGCTTATTTCTAAAAAAATCGAAAACACCAAAAATGTTTGTTCTTCTTCTTTGGTTTTGTGAGTTCTTTGCAGGGTTCAGCCGTCCTCAGTGGATTTTGGTCTCATGTTAATTATTCGAGTCACACAAGTGAAGGGCAATAATGAAGATTAAGACAACTCGAGGTGTGGTAAGAGGCTGGTAACGAACATTATTTGTTTCATTTTTGTACATATACTCATCATTGTGAGCATGCTTAGACTGTTTGTGTAAGGTGTATGTCATTATGGATGCTTAGTAGTTCTTGCTTGTCTATGATTATCTCCAGCTTGCTAATAGTTTGTAGCATGTCATATGAATGTTTGCTTGCATTGTTTTATTCATACTTTGGTATGATATTGTGGTATCCTCCTCTGACTGTTCATGTGAATCGACTTGGAACATGCTCACACATGCATATGACTAATCAATAGTTAGTAAGCCTCGATGATTTATTTTTCCTCAGAGTTCTTGTATCACTTTCATGCGATAATTAGTCCTGTTTTGTTGTAAGCATGATTATGACAGCTATTGCTCTCTCGTTTGTCGCTCCCTCTCTATTGCTAGCCTTTACTTGCATTGAGTATGTGCTCCACCTGTGCTTCCAACGCCCCAAAGCCAATATTGCCAGCTGTGTCCACAATACCTACCTATTAGCATCATTTGCTATTTCAGTGCATATTCCATATGCCGTGTTTTCTTCAAAAATAAAATGTTTGTCTGTTTTGATAAAGTTAGTTACTAAAGCTTTCACGAACTTGATGGCACACTTTATTCCTTGCACTTAATAATTCTGAACCATTGTGACTTGTCCATGAAAGTTATATGCTTGCTAATTATATACTGGGAGTCAGCAGAACCGTGCTGTCACGGGGAACGCTTTCAACACTTTTTGGATATCTCATCCAGTTGATTCCTTGCTCTTTTGTTTACGGATGTCGACAATGTGAAATAAAAGGGGAGGTTGTGAGTTCATGGAGTTCATACATTGTGTTAGAGAAACGCCTGGGCCGCTAGCCTAAGCCACGCTTAATCATGGTGAAAACTTCCAGGATCACCATAATGAGCATCTATGAAGCGTCCTCAATAAAAAGCTATGCATATGGTAAATAAAATATTGCTGAGATGCTCATTGTCTGCTTACCTTGTCATTTTGGTTATGGGAAATCTCTTATACCATGTGCAAGGGGTACCCCATTGGCGGTTCTCGATGATATGCATGTATTTACAATGACAAGAACTTTCAGGTGACAAAATTTGAGTAGCATGCGGAACAACCCTCGTACTCAAGGGACTTGGGATTTCCAGTCTATGGTCTGTCAAGCATATGAAACGGAGTGGACCTCACTTTCACCTTAACCACATGAAGATGCCTATGATAGTGGCAATGAGAGCTCAGAGCTAATGAGTATCTTCCTTTCAGCATTGGGAAACCTTTCAAACCTTCACAAAACCGTTTTCACAACTTTGTTGAGTCACCACTTATTCTATGAGCACTTTCTTGAGAGCATAGTTGTCATTCTTGTGTTTGTTCCAAAACTTGGTTAATTATGTCATGACTTTGATGCTTGTATCTCTGATATCTTTACTTCTAGTCTTCATGTGAACTTCAGAGGTGCCTTGGCATTTATATTGTGCTCTTGAAACAAAGGCAAGCGAGATACCACTCTATCATACCTTATTATGAGCATTGCAATGTCGCTTATGTTTCATGCTACTTATTATTTTTGAGTTGGTTTCTCTCCATAGCTTGCAATGACTATTGAGTAGACTTAGTTGCATACTCCTTATTATGAATTATCTAAGCATCCACTCCTGTGTTGAGAATATTTACATCATATGAAGCAAAGTGTTCGTGAAAGTTCTTTTATTGCACTCAGTTTTCAACTGAATTTCTTAAGGACAATCAATAAGCTAAGCTTGGGGGGAGTTGATACGTCCAAAACATATCTACTTTCTCGAACACTTTGCTATTGTTTCTTCTCTAAACTTGTGTGATTTAGATACAACTAACACAGACTGACGTTGTTTTCAGCAGAATTACCTTGGTGTCTTGTTTTTCTGCTGAAAATGAACTATCAAGAAAAATCCCGGAAAATACGCCAAAAATTATATTTCACCAGAAGATCCACGAAGCCAGAAGAAGAGACGGAGGGGAGGCCTAGGGGGCCCAGACCCACCCTAGGCACGGGCCCACCTGACCCCACGCCTGGAGGGGGTGTAGCCTCCCCAGGCACCTCCTCGGCCTCCCTCTGCGCCTATAAGTTGCCTTTCGACCTAAAAAACGAGGGGGATCGATAGTTTTCCAGAAAGAGTCCCGCTTCGCCGCCGCCACTAGAAGCCAAGATTCAGATCCAGAAACTCCGTTCTGGCACGCTGCCGGGACGGGTAATTTGGAGAGGATTATCGCCATCGTCATCACCAACGCATCTCCATCAACCATCGATGTTTCCCTCATCCATGAGTGAGTAATCCTCCGCTGTAGGCTTGGGGATGGTAGGGATTGGCTGAGTTCTATCATGTAATCGAATAATATCTGTTAGGGCATAGTGCCTAGTATCTCTATTAATGCTATTTGACTTTGTTGCAACTTGTTGTGCTTAATGCTTGCCACTAGGGACCGGATGCCATGATTTCAGATCTGAACTTATTATTGAATCATTATGATAGTATTGTTTGTGATCTTATCTGGAAGTTGTGTACACATATCATTGTCCGGATCCAAAGGCCCCAAAGTGACAATAATTGGGACAACCGGAGGGGATGGCTGTGGTGTGAGGATCACACGTGTTCACTTAGTATTAATGCTTTGCTCTGGTGCTCTATTAAAAGGAGCACCTTAATTGCCAGTAGTTCCCTAGAGGTCCCGCTGCCACGGGCTGGCTAGACAGAAGATGTTGTGCAAGTTCTCATTGCGAGAACATATGACTATATTTAGAGCACATGCCTAGGATTGTTTAGTACTTGGATGCTTGTTATTATTTATCTGCAATGCCCTAGATCTTGAAGTTATATGTTTAGACTCGTCCATGCAACGTCCGTCCATCCATCCCTATGCCTACCACACTCGAATCCTACTATTACCGTTACTATTACTATTGCTCATGTTTCACTCTTGCTGTTGCTACTAATAAACTTCTGTGAGCAAGAACTATTTCCAGGTGCAGTTGAACTGACAACTCAGTTGTTAAGGCTTGCAAGTATTATTTGGCTCCCCTTATATCGAATCAATAAATTGGGTAATACTACCCGTGAAGACTGTTGTGATCCCCTATACTTGTGGGTCATCAACAACCATGTTGCTCATCCTCAAGATGTGCTCCCTGATGCCATGTGCACCTCCTGTGTACTTTTCTATGATCAGCTGTTTGAGCAGCTGGGTGGCATACATCTTTGAAGAGCCAGTGAAATGACTCTTTATCTTTCCAAGAAACTCCCCAACGGAAGCGCACTCTTCGATTGAGCCCACAATGGCGTTTTCAATCGTATTCTTTACAAATGCCATGCACTTTTTATTGGTATTTACCCACTTTTGGTTGTCAATGGAGTAAGCCAACTCTAGTGGAGCATGGTCACTTTTCCTCTTTTCCCAAGTAGCATTATCATCAGCAAGATCTCTTTCTGGGTCTTTTGGCTTGACTAACTGTGGAGTGTCCACAACCCAGTCAACCTCGGCACACACGAATGCCAGATCCACTCTCTTCCTCCACTCAGTGCAGTTGTCCCCCCTGAGCATCAGAATGTCCTTGAGGCAACTCATGAGGTTGAGACCTCCTGAAAGCCACAAAGATGTGAGATAACAAAATAATTGTATGCATTAATGCAACGTTGGTATAAATTAAACATACAACTGTTTGTGCAATTAAAATTATATCACCGTTAGGCAAAAAATAAAGATAAATGCACCTTTGATTTCATTAACAAATCATGATCATGATATTAACAACATTGGTCATTTAATAACAGGACCATAATCAACTTTAATATTTACTTTATCACATCTTTAAAAAAAATAATCACTTTATTGCATTTTAGCAATTTCTTTTAACTATTTGCAGCAGAAGAATGAATAAAATTCATCAACTTTAATAATTTACAGAAATATTTCTGTTACTTTCATATTTTTCTACACAAACTTTCGTTGAAATAATTTGAATAGAAAAAACTATACAAAATTTCATAAAAAAACTTGATAAAACCATCAAAACAACCTCTGTAAAATAAAAAATAGAAAACTGTGCTTTTACGCCCTAATGGGCCTTTACAGCGAGCGGCCCGCGGTTCTGTGTCACGCGCGCTGTGGAGAACAGGCCATGCGTGCAGCCAGTATCGGCCCATGACGGCCCAGCGGTCTGTCTAACCGCGCCTGCTCCCGCGCGTCGCTAGCCCCCACGCGCCACAGCCTCTGCCCAGTCGCGGCCCAGCAGCAGCCCGCATGCGTCCCACAGCCCAGCTGCGCGCGCTCCGCCCGCTTTGCCCGATCTCAGCCGTTCAATCGCGCTACCCTAGATCCGACGCCCCCCCCCCCGCGGCCCTCGCTGGAACAAAACCGGACCGCCCGCACCCCTCCCCCCCAGCAAACCCTAAGGCCATTTCGACCCTCCCACTCTCTGTCTCTCTCGCGCTCTCCAGCGGCAGCGGCGCATCGCCCCGTGCTGGCGAGGCGGCCGCGACGCCCGGTGCATGGCCGGCGGTGAGCCCCTCCCCTCCTTAGTTTCTTTCCTGTCCACCTCCTCACCACCCCGTGAGAGGTAGCAGAGAGGATGACGACGACGAACGGCGGAGCCGCGGCGTCCCCCTGCCTCCCTTGTCGGCCTTGCGTCCACCTGAGGGTGGGTGCACCGCCGTCAAGCGGCGCAGCGGTGGTGCCCTTTGCCGGCGCATGGCCGGTTTTTCTTTTTAGATTTTCGATTTAGGGTTAGGGTTTGCATTTGGGGTTTCTTTTGACTTTTTTGATTCCGGGTTGGGATCTAGGGAGGAACTAGGGGGTTTGATCTTTGCTTTTGTTTTGCTTTTCCCCAGATGGGGTTTGTCCTTCTTCCCTATGCCTCGGCTTGCCGATACGCATAGGGATCGAGGGGGACGGTGCGTCCATAAGGGCAGGCGCACTATAGATCTGGGCTCTAGGGTTTCCTTTTCGTTTCTTTTGCTACACTAGAAAGATCTACAGAGCCACTAGCTCTGATACCATTGTTTGCATCAATCTAGCTCTAGATCTTACCGGTAGTATCTACTAGGATTCGATCTATTGTATCTAAGAGAGAGAGAGAGAGCAGAGAGATCGGAGAGGGAGGGAGACTACCTGCGCCTTGGCTCGATGAGCACGAGCCAGAGGGGATACCGGAGCTGGTGCTGGTGGCCATGGGGAAAAGGGCGGCGGCGTGGGTGTGCGATGAGAGTGGCGGTGGCGGAGCTTCCCGTCGGCACATCGCTAGCCTAGACCGGATGGGCGTGTCGGTGGGGCAGCTAGGGCACGACTAACCTCGTAAGGCGTGCCTCCGGCCCCCACCTCTCTTTATAGCGCTGGCGACAGGGGCCCACCAACCAGAGGAGGTTGGGCGCCCTCGATCAGGGCGCGGATGAGGGATTCCATTCGAGTCGTTGGACCCACGCGGGAGAGATCAACCTAACACATTTCTCTCATTCACACAAACATCAACTTTTAGATTTATTTGTAAAATGTTTAGAAACACTAGAGAGGAGAGATACATGGCGTCGACTAGTGCTAGCGCTCGGAGAAGAAATCGAGCGAATTGATTCGACAAGATTCCGAACCCCCTAGCATGAGGAGCCTATCCACCCCACTTTGAAGCATCCGAGTCACATTCGGGCATGTGCCAACAATGGAAGAGAGGGGAAGGGGTTGGGACAGGGTAGGCCCTGTGAGGGAAAAGGGAATTGAACGGAGGACGCGAAGGTGGCTCGGGGCAAGGAATCCTTAACACGGAACGTGTGGCACGATATGGGGAGCCTTGCCGCGTTGTTGGGACAGACGACAACGAAGAAGATCATAGGACGATAACACTCCAAGGGCATGGCACGTCCAGAGTAATAGAATGGGGCACGACGCTGCATACTGATCAAGCCAAGTCGATGAGTTGCCTCTTGGGGCCGTACGTTGACCCGATCCACCGGAATTGTTCGTCGGAGGAATGGCGGAGGCGGCGCTCGAAAAAAAATCCTTGCTCCTGTCGGACGCAGCTGAGGATCGATGAGCGTACTAGGGAGGACGGGGGACTAGGGAGGCGGGTGGCACTCACGTGGAGTAGGAGCAAGGCGACAAAGGCTAAGAGAAGATCGATGGTGAGCCATGCCCCGCGGTCGCCACAACCTACGAACACAGGCTACTAGAGGAATAGATTAGATATCTAGGGTCCGTTTGGCAACAATGTATTTTTGGAGTATTACGTGAATACGGTGGTTTATAGAAAAAAACATGGTTTCCAATACTTTAAGTCGTTTGGATGGAGAGAATACCATGGTTTGATATACTGAAGTATTCCTGAAAACGTAGTTTTTTTCCCGTTTTGTAAAATCTGGCCTGGACCTCTTTCTATATATATATCTAATAATAAAGCACGAAGTGTTTCTTCCGGTCCAACACTTTTTTAGACCGTTTTGCCCTCTCACAAAACCACATATTACCCCGCGCCACAGCTAAGTCGAAAAAAAAATCGTCTCGGACGTCGTGGGCTCGTGGTAGTCGTCACCGATCCCGCCATCGATCCCGCACCCGGAAAAAAATACGTACGAACGGCCCACGTCCATGCCTAGCACCGGCCGAGTCCAGACCCCGTACTTGTTTGTTCTAGATCGAACATGGCCAGTAAGTTTTGTGCTTCTAACTCTTCGTTCTTTTAAATACCGTTAGTTATTTTTAGACACTATTCATTGTGTTAAAATTCAGTTATATTTTCTAAATCAAAGGTGGGAGTTAAACATAATTCAGACAAACTTTGATCATGAATTTGTTTATCTTTTCACCATGTTTTTTATTCTATGGCAATGTAAGGAGATGGAGGCGTATATATAAAAAATTTAGAGACTTGGGTGGTGCGGTGGCTCAGCCTAGAATGGGGGAAACGAGAGGGACGAGGCGCGGCGGCGAGTCCAGGGACGCGCGTGGCCCTCCCTAGGAAGGGGAGCCGCGAGGGGCCTGGCTTGGCGCGGAAACTGGCGGCGGGCGCGGCTCGGAGCTCTGCATGGTGGATCTCCGGGCGAAAATGAGAGGGAGGGTCAGGTCGCGGCGAAGGGGTTGATCCGGGCGGCGGCTCAGAGCAGGCGAGGGGAGAGCGCAGCGGGTCGATGATGGGGTAGCAGGCGAGGGGAGGGCGAAGCGGGTCGGGATGGGGTGTGGGGGTTCTTGCGGGGAGAGATATTCTTTTCAACCTGCTCACGGACGATCTTGAATGTGAAGTTTGGAGTTTCGGATCTTGAATGCATTTTAGATATGAAAAGCACGTCAAAAATTTTAATTCTCATTCTTGGATAAAATTGATGGAGCGGATAGCTTCTTCAAGTCAATCGATCTGGAAACAACGGGATGGTGCCAGTCAAAACCGGCGCCGACACGTAATTCACAAGAAGATGAAAGAAAAGCACGCCAAGAAAAAAGAAGAGGAGGTTTAGAGAAAGGATTTATTCTCCTTGCGAATTGGAACAACCAATTGATCGAAAAACGGATGTCATCGAACAAGTTAAAAATCTTTCTATGCTATGATGTGTATTGATTTAAAAATAACTATAACAAAGACTAACTTCTTCCGCCGCAACGCGCGGGCATTTTGCTAGTTTTCTCTAAAACCGAGAAACACTTCCTCGTGGGCGTACTCTATCCATATCTCTCTTTTCCCGTCTTCTTCTCCACAGGCAGCAAGCCAGCAACGTCCGCAGCCATGGAGAAACTAGGCTCGTCGAGCAAAAAAGGGTCATCACGCGGAAAAGGTGAGTCCTCTGTTTTGATTTCGTTGTGCATATCATTCCTTGAACGATTTCTTCTTTAGTTGATTACAACGTCGCTGCCATCTAGGGAATGTCTTCCGTCCTCCCATGCCCACACACGCTGGCATGTTTCCAATTAGATTAGGCCCTCCGCTGGGAATCCAACTTGTTCCCTAGCTCTTGCAGATTATACCTTAAAGTTGCATATATCAATTCCAATCTTTGCAGATCTGTTTAGATCCATAGATCGTGTTGTGTTTAGATACATATATCTGCTCCGGCCGACTCCGTCCCACGGCCACACCGGTGAACTGGCAAGCCTCAGATGCACCTGCATGCACCCGCCTGTTGTGGATATGCTATATGAGTATCCTTATAGCATGTCTCTTATCTGACTAATCCGGGTGGCCCATAGTCGGTAGCATGGCCTATGGCCTGCTGGGCGGTGGAGTCACCAGCGTATCCGGAGCCTTGGAGTGCAAGATACACAAGACTAGTAATAGACGGTGTACGACTCTGTAACCTGTCCGGCTAGGACTTTTCCCTGTAACCCTAGGATCTGGCGACTATATAAGTCGGGCCTATGGGAGCCTTTAGGGCACGATCTCATACAACTTAGTATCGATTCAGACAACCTCGCACAGCGAACCTATATCTGTAACTCGGCGTATTGCCCTTATAGTGATTTATATCAGGAGTAGGATTCTGCCACCGTCGTGGGATCTGAACCTGGGTAAGCTGTGTTACCTCGTACCCGTCAACCGTCCGCCTTACCCCATGTCTCTAAACACGCACTGTGAGGACCCCTTCATGACGTACTCGTCGGCAATACCACGACAGTTGGCGCCCACCGTGGGGTAAGAGGCGCTTCAGGCTCTTCAGCGGGCGAGGACCAAGATCTTCGCGGAAATCGGTGAAACCGTAGCCATTGGCCGTGTTCTCTTCTCCGGTAACGTTCTGATCGTCCCTCCCGACGAGTTCTGGATCCCGGCGAAGACGAACCCTACGCGGTGTTCGATCGTTTCTATCGGAGACATCCATCTCTTCATCGGCGAAACCGACTCGGGCACTAGTTCCCTGGGAGTCGGAGGAGCATCAAGACCCGCACGGACCGCCTACGGGCAGGATACGTTCGCGGAAGGATCGATGTCGGATCTCTCTTCGGAGCTTGCCGACAAATATCAGAAAAATTCAAGGCCCACCCAAACCGCCCCTGTGCAGGATATAAAGGTGGAAGATCATTGCAAATCTGCCGGCTTAGTCCGTGCGTCTGGACAGCAGAGATCCAAGTTCGTCGGCGTGGTTACCATCTTCGATCTGGCGCGCTGCGTTCAGAGAGAGGGCGAAAACCCCCGCGATTACCTGGCCAGGTGGCTCCGCATACGAGCTGACCTAGCCCACTACCCCGATGATAACGCTCTGTATCACTTCGTGGAAGGACTGGACCGTGGCACGCTTCTCCGACATTCTTTAAGACGGCAGCAGGCAACAGGACGTCTCACCCTCGAAGAGATGGTAAGAACCGTCAACAACTACGCGGAGGCCGAAACGGTAGCTCAGACAGCGCTTGCGCTCATTGACGGAGCCCCTCCGATTCAGCCACCGCCACCACCGCCTCCGGCCGCCACCGTCATAGCAGCAGCACCGACTCCAGTCGTCGTCGAGCCCATTGCACCTCCACCGCCCGTCATCGAGGAAGTCCTGGCGCCCTCCGACTCTGTCATTAACGCGCTTTATGCTAACTTCAGTACAGATTCAGAGGAAATAGACTTCAGCCCGGAAGAGCTAGACTCCACTATGCAGGAGATGGAGGAGGAGTACTCGCGCGACGAACAGGCCAACAACGTTGTCGCGTCCCGAGGGGTGTTCGTCACCATTGGGACGACGATGGATGAAGATCAACCCGGACGAGCTCCGCCTACGACACTAGAAAAGGGGAAGGGGCCACTTATTGCTGCTGACGATGATCGCGCAAAAGACATGCCTCCTCCGCCCAACCCAGTGCAGCAACCGCAGGAACTCGGCACCGGCCCGAGTAACAACAACACCGCAAACTTGCCGCCTCCAGCATCTATGTCTGCAGCAGCCCAGGTTACTCCAGCCGATAGAGTGATGTATGGCAATCTCCTCGTCGAGCCACTGACCGTTGCTCACATCCGGAATGTGACCCAGCTTGATGAGAAACGCCAGCAGCTGCTAGGGGAAGTGCAAGCCATCGCGGAGCAAGGCGCTAAGCTAGATCGAGATCTGGTCAACGCGTAGAAGTCCATAGAGAAAGCTAGAGCAATGGAGGCCGAGTACAAGACTCTGCTACAGCAGCAGAAGGCTAAGAAAGCTCCGGCTCGCGTCATCAACGATCCTGGTGTATGGCGCAACCTAGGATGGGCTCCCTCGAAGCTGGCACAAGCCAAGCCATAAATTGACAGTGAAGGCAAGCAGGTGATGCCTACCCCACTCCTTAACCTCGCCGTCGCCAAGACCCTTCTGGAGCAGGATAGATCACCTGAGGCAGTGGAACAGGTATACGACCTAGTGGCCAAGGCGGTGAAGCAGCAGGAAAAGGCCACCTCCCAGAGGCTTGAGTCTAACCCAACGCTCTGCCAGTCTAGCCAGTCAAACCGCCAAGGGACAGATCTCCTCTTGATGTCGGGTCCCAGACGGGTTCCTCAGAACGAAGACGGAGGGATGCACACAACAGGAAGGATGCCATCCCAATATCCTCTGACCACGAAGAAAAGGCCCGACCTCGTCGCCCATCTCCACTGCCCCGGTCTCCCCGACATCGCGAAGATTACAACGCTCACCATCGAACGGATATGCCCCCACCAAAGCAGTGTGGCATCGTCATCCGCGACAATGCGGAGCAGACCCGTCATGACGGAAAGCGCAACGAAGGACATAAGAGCAGGTCGCGCCATGACCCTCCGCGTCCGACAAGCAACCGTGACAAACGCGAGGCGTCGCAGGAGGGTAATAGCAATAAGGCTAACCCACCGCCACCTCTGCCTCCGTCACCACCAAGCAGTCACCATGGCGGAGGAGGCCCGCGTCGTTCACGCAGCCCATCCCCTGTTGACAAGAAGAAGAAGAACCCGGAGCCATACGATGCACGTTCGCGGATCGACAAGATCCACGAGGCCCGGGAAGGACCATACCTGGGACCACGTTGCTTTGGACCTACAATACGGTCCGCAACTTACCCCAAAGGCTTCCGGATTGACAAGACCATCAAGCCCTATGGCGGTACCGCCAAGCCAGCCACGTGGTTGCAGGACTACGGCAACGCAGTGGAGATTGCCGGAGGCAACCCCAACGTCGCCGTCAAGTACCTCCCATTAATGGCAGCAATTTATCACTCGAAGAAGTGGAGGCATATTGCTGGGATAAAGGCATCCGACTTGACCTTGCATCTGTGGCACACCCACAATCCAATGGCCAGGTCGAGCGAGCCAATGGATTAATTCTGCAAGGAATCAAGCCACGTCTTGAGGCACCGCTACATAGAGTAGCTAGAGCCTGGGCGAAAGAATTACCATCTGTACTGTGGAGTTTACGAACTACACCTAACAGATCTACCGGCTACACCCCTTACTTCATGGTATATGGAGTAGAAGCCATCTTGCCATCGGACATCCTCCATGATGCACCAAGAGTTGCCGCCTACGACGAAGATGACGCTGAAGAATCCAGACGCCTAGATGTGGACCTTCTCGAGGAGGAGCGTGTTTTGGCATGCCAAAGATCCGCCATCTACCAGCAGAAGCTACGCAGCTACCACAGTCGCTGCGTTCAGCATCGCTCATTTAAAGAGGGGGATTTGGTGCTCTGACTTAAGCAGAAAAAGTCACATAAATTATCCCCGCCATGGGAAGGACCGTTCATCATAAGCAAGACGCTGCTCAATGGGTCTTACTACCTTGTTGACAATTGTGAACTAAAGGATAGACCCAACAAGGATCATAAGCGTAAGCGACGTGACCCGGATAATGACTACCCGGAGCTTGATCGGCCATGGAACATAGCACAACTACGTCCTTTCTACACTTAGCATTTTTATCTAATTGTGTATCTCTTATATGATCAATGAAATAAAGCTCTTTGGTTCACTCATATTTCTGAGTCTTTTACCTCCTTTAGTGTTCATTTTTGGATCATATAAAACCTTTATGCACAAGCTTTGCGTTTGCACTTGTGAAAATTCCGCCTACGGGCGTTAGCTTAAGTTTTCTGGTCTACGCGTTCTTTGTCGTTTTTATGTGGATTCTGGAGTAGTGACTTTCAGCACTTATTATCGGCGATTTTGCGCTCAGGTTATTGACGGTGCCATTGGGCATCATCACCTAAGCGCATGGTTCCGACAACGAGTCTTCTGACTCACAAAAAGTCAAGCATAAGAACCAAAGTAATGGATAAGCCAACACTTGCTTAAAACATATATACATGCTGGGAATCAATTCTTAAGTAGCAGGACATAACAGTCATTGTTTTCTGCCTTAAGTTACATCACCAAGTTTTTCCTGTGCATATACCAAAGGTGAAACAGAAATTACAAAGTGTTTTTCATTCTTTGGGCACAGGAGACTTGGAAGCAACATCGTCCCCAGCCGGAGAATCACCCTCAACGTCGGCACTGTGATGAGACTCAGAGGAATCTTGGTTGACGCTGTCGATAGTGTTCCTGGGCACGAAGACGTCAACGTCCACCAACTCGGCAACTCTGGTGTCATAACCCGCGAGTTATGACAGGATGGCTTCGTGATCAATCTCCTTGCCGTCATCATCCACGTCAGGGATGCCAGAGGTCACCGTGTCGATGTCGGCATCGTCGTAGTGTGCCTTCACCATTGACAGCGCCATCCTTGCGCCCGCCCGTGCACATGAAGCTTTCCAGCTCGTGAAGCGCTCGGGGGCTCGACGCAGAATCTCCGAGTACTTCGTCACAGAGTCCGAAGCCTTGATATATATTTGGAGGGGATTGACTATCTCCTTGGCTTGGGCGATGGCGGTGTTGATGAATTTGCCGGCAAGAACCATGCATTCCTTGTCCGAAGGAGGCGAGCGGGTTAAACCCATAGGCGCTGAAAATTCCGACAAGGAGCGCATGAGTTCAATAAACTCTAAGTATCCAGACTATAGAAATACAAGGCGGAGGACACTTACTGAAGATGCTGGCCTTAGCCTGCCAGACGGTGTCCGCCGAGGATTCCTTCTCTTGTTGGAGGAGCTTAAACGCCTCGCTGTGGCGATGGTTCTGCTCATCAGCAGCTTGCTTCTGATCTTTTAAGATCGCAAGCTCCTCCTTCCAGCGACTGATTTCCGCGGTGGCGGAATCCTACAGGGCTTTCATGGAATCCTCGTGCATCTTCAGCATCTCTTCCCTCTCCTTCTTAAGGATTTTGTTCTCGCTGTCCAGCTGCTGGATGTGCTTGGACTGCTCGACAATATCCTTGGCCTTGGCAACATGTTCTGCAAAGTCGGAGAAAACAAAGTACACAATGAGTACTCGGCGATTGTGGGCACAAAAATAAGACGGAAATGCGCAAAAAGAAAACAGACTCTTGTTTTTGATGATTTGTTCCTTCAAGATGGCAGTTTTACCCTTTTCGGCTTCGAGATCTGCGCGCATCTTCTGATACTTGTCGTTGGCCATGCCCCTCCGAGCATTCTCGTTCTGTGAAACAAAGGAAAAAGTTAAAACTGTTGTTTAGTCTGCTTGGAGCACCTAGTCGGAAACTTTCCATCTAGGCGCTCGGGGGCTACATCGAAAGTTTTTCAACTTAGCAATATGCTTAGATTTTCTTTAAGCATCTAGTCGGAGCTACTTCAGTTCTCGATTAGAAGCTTGGGGGCTACAGTATAAAGTTTTAACTCGGAAAATGCTTAGCTTTTCTTTAAGCATCTAGTCGGAACTAATTCAGTTACAACTAGAGGCTTGGGGGCTACAGTATTGAGAAATATAAACACTGCGTATGCTACTCTTACAGCATCTAGTCAGAATAGTTTTTTCCATCTAAATGCTTGGGGGCTACAGTGAGAGCTCTTTCTAACTTAGTCACTCTTAGAGCATATAGATGTAAAACCTATGATTTTCCGTCTACATCCTCGGGGGCTACAGTGGGATACTCATAATGAAATGCAAAAGGCAAAGTAAAACTTACAAGTGCAATAATCTTGAGGTTTGTAGCACTCTCGGCCAACAGCTTGCCAAAGGAAATGCTATTTCCCCGCAAGATATCTCTTGTCGGAGCAGCTCCTCAATACCGCACATCGGAGATGACGACACTCCTTCAGGAACCATAATTGTGTTACTCGGCAAGAACGCCGGGTAAACTATCTTCGGGCACTCGAAGGGTTTCTGGGGAGCAGAGACGCCGCCTTCGGCAGAGGTACCAACTCCCACTGTTGCCTTGCCGCTACCGATGGCATCCTTAGCCGGAGCTTCAGCCATTTGAAGAGCAGCGCTCTCCTGCGTCGCCTGCTCGCCGACAACAGCGAGTTCGGTAGAAGCGCCAGAGTCCACTTCCATGGCGGAAGGGCCTGGTGCCTCCTGAGCTTGAGAGCTTATCGGGGCAGAGGAAGGCTTGACGGCAGGAGTAGCAGGGGTGATGACGGGGGAGGAGTCGCGATGCAGCATATCTTTGATATTTCTAGAAGCCCCCAAAGTCTTGGAGGTCTTCTTGAGGCTGGTTGTGGCTTTCTTCCTAAAACGTGCAAAGTGCATAAGTACATGAACAAGACAGATAAATAAGACAATGTCGGAGAATGAGAAGCTCACACTAATGGGGGTACTTTGGCAAAAATCCCGGTGGATCTTTTCTTTTCCGCCTCCAGGGCAGCGGTAGTCTTCTTGGAGGCTCCACCCTCCATCTTTTTCTTCTTGCCTCCGTCGGCGGCGTCAGAGGTGGAGCTCTTCCGCTTTCGCGCCAACGGGACATCGTTGTCGGACACGACCGTGACTTCCTTCATCTTTGGATCGTAGATTTGGGCAGCCAGGTTGTCCTCATCTAGATCGCTAAGCTGTTAAGTTAGAAATCACCGTGTTAGATGGGGTGGTAATGGCAAGACGGAGAAATTGGAGTATATGTCGTACACAGAAAATACATATCTACCTTTGGGCACTTGCCGTCTATGTACATGTCGCAGGTGATGGTGAAGCCACGCTACTTATCCTTCACCTTGATGACGTCCTTCAGGCAGAGCTTGACGGAGTCGCTCGAGAAGTTATCCATGGAGATCCGGAGGGTATCCCTTCGATCACTGGTATACTCGTGCATGAACTTCGCGCGGTGCTGCAGAGGATGGATTCGCCTGATGAACCAGCACATGGCCAGGTCCAAGCCGGTCAAACCCGTCTCTACGAACCATTCGATCCGCCTTATTGCTCGAGAAGCATTGAGGTCAGAGGGAAGGGAGGCTTGGGATCTCCATGTGGAAACTTCAGCGGCGGCTCCATCCGCGAAGTCCGGGTACGTTACTTCTTGGCCCGCCAAAGGAATGTCGGGGCCGTAGAAGTACGTCCGCTGCCAGTTCTTGCAGGACTCGTGGCCGACTATGTCGGGGAACCGCCGGCCAGGAAGAATTTTGAAGCTTATGGTGCCGCAGTTCCTAAGCTCTTCCCTACTATGTCCAGCTTCACGTTTGACGGTGAAGAAGTACACGAACAAGTCTAACCTAGGCCTAATCCCTAGATAACCCTCACAAAGTGCTGCGAAGTTTCTAAGCACTAAGATGCTATTGGGGGAGAGGTTATGGGGTTGGACCTTGTAGTGGTTCAAGACGGAGAGAAAGAAGTGGGAGATGGGCAAAGAAACACCGCGTACCAGCTGAGCCTTGAGATACACCTTTTCTCCGACTTGGGGAGAAGGTGTCACCTCGTCGGCCGGCGCCGCCCGCCAGGCGAGCCCCTCCATCGCGGGGAGGTAGCCTTGGCGGCCATCTCTTGGATGTCGCGGTCGGTGATGTCCGAGCCGCGCCAGTCGCCCTTGTGCGAGTCTGGTTCTTCTTCCAGAGGCTCTAGCGCCGCCAGATTATGGTCGCCGCCGGTGGTTTCAATCACCGCCGATGCGGGGATGACCAGGCCCTCTAGGGGCACGACGACGGAGCTCGCCGGCTTCGCCGTGGCTTCGCTCGACGCCGCCATCGATGGGGAGGAGCTGCTGCTGGCCATGGGGTGCTGGAAGAATGCGACTGACGCAGATGGAAGCTAGGGTTTTCGAGGATTCTCGCGGAGAGATCGAGGAGGCGTGCAGCTGGAGGAAGAAGACGATGACGCGAGAGAATGAGGTAAAAAGTGGCAAGTGTCCCACGGTTACTATTTATCATGCTCCGTGTCAAGATTCGTGTAGCTGATTGGACGGTTGCCGCGTAGACGATGTGTTCGTGAACATGCGCGGTAATTTCGCCACGTCTCCAACCGCCGCCGCCAACGGTTCGTATCGCTCGCGTGGGAAAATCGGATATGATTGCGTTCTCTACATGTGTGAGTTACGAGGCGTCGCTGACCTAAGCCTACGTCGTCCTAGCTGACACGGGTAGATGAGCCGTCGCATCGAAGATTCCGGCATGGACGGATTTAATCCGACTACGGAAGAGTACGATGGAAGATTCAGCATTTCTCCGGCTTACCATTCGAAGATGGAGAAAACCTTGCAGGGTTCTTTGGGAGGACTACAAGATATTGCTTGACGATTTGCCGACATCCATCTAGACGGAGCATTCAACGTGAAGAGGCAAGACGGCGCAAGATCTCGGAGTTCTCCGAGGGCTACTGTTGGGGATATGCTATATGGGTATCCTTATAGCATGTCTCTTATCCGACTAACCCGGGTGGCCCATAGTCGGTAGCATGGCCTATGGCCTGCTGGGCGGCCCAGTTAGGTGGATCCAGAAGGGAGGCCCATGCCGGATAAAGGAAGGCTACGGTGGAGTCATCAGCGTACCCGGAGCCTTGGAGTGCAAGATACACAAGACTAGTAATAGACGGTGTACGACTTTGTAACCTGTCCGGCTAGGACTTTTCCCTGTAACCCTAGGATCTGACGACTATATAAGTCGGGCCTATGGGAGCCTTTAGGGCACGCTCTCATACAACTTAGTATCGATTCAGACAACCTCGCACAACGAACCTATCTCTGTAACTCGGCGTATTGCCCTTGTAGTGATTTATAGCAGGAGTAGGATTCCGTCACCGTCGTGGGATCTAAACCTGGGTAAGCTGTTTTACCCCGTACCCGTCAACCGTCCGCCTTACCCCACGTCTCTAAACACGCACTGTGAGGACCCCTCCATGGCGTACTCGTCGGCAATACCACGACACCGCCGACGGAAGCTAGCGAACTGGTCAGAAGGGCGATGAAGTCACATATTGCAGTTGATGCTACATACTTTTAGTGCATTGTTCGATTTATATATAGTTGTATTTGCTCAAGCATGCAAGGCTAGCGGCTGATGCAACAAGCATGCACGTGAATGTAGGTCAAGAAGCATCTGCATGCAGAACCGGTCAAAACCTTTATGTAAAACAACATTAGCCAAACGCCTCCTTGTTTTGCCTAAAACTAAGAAAAACATTGGTTTTAGAAAACTGTCAGTAGCCAGGCATCAAAATACTATGGTTTTAGAATACCATAGTTTAAAAAAAAACTGAGCTGCCAAACGGAGCCAGTGTTATATTGTAAAACTTTGCCTACGTGGCGTTAGTCAACTTAGTCAAATAGGTCTAGGGTTCGATTTAGAACAGGATTTAATAATTTAGGATGCATAGACCGGGATTTTGACTTGACGATTTAGATCACCGAACCTCTACAAATTTATAGTTGAGCATGGACTTTTTCCTTTTACAAATCTTTTGTGTATAACTGAATTTCCTACTTTAGGAGAAGCTGTTGGATACCGTGGCCCCGCCCACCGGATGGTATGGTTTCACTGTTTTGTGAGTAGAAGATTTCATTGCCTTTGGTCTGTGTTCAACTACTCATCCGTTGCTTGCTAAAAAAAACTACTCAGCTTTTTGTTTCACGGGTCATATACTCCCTCTGTTTCAAAATATAAGTTGTTTTAAGTTTGTATAGACTTGTTTTCGTATGTAGATTTATTTTAAACCTGAGTAAACCTACGTAGTAAAAAAAGTCTAGATATATTTGCTTTACAAAACTAAAACATCTTATATTTTAAAATGGAGGGAGTATATATGAGCAATCATGTGTAAGTAACGAGGCTAAAAAATAGTACTCCCTCCGTTTACTAATGTAAAATCTATTAAACAATTTTAGTTTCAGATTAAAATGGATGACCTAAACAATAAAATATTTCTAGATGCATGTATCTGTAAAAGATTAGTGAACGAAGCTAGGAACAAAAGAAAGCTTCTCCTTACTTTTCTTATGCCATTGATTCATCTGGCGTGAATGACTATTTTAACTACCCTCTCTCTCTCCACGTCATTGAACCAGACTTGTCCACAGAAGTTGTGTAACAATACCATCATTTTGCTGGTTGTTAAAAGGGTTCACAGTCTATGCAGAAACAATATACGGTCGCCATATTGTGACAATCGTTTGTTGTGATTGTGATTTACATCATGTGCTTTCCATCTGAAGATGGCTTTTTATGTATCTTCGCTTGCCTCTCCAACACCAAGATGGACCAGACTTCTCTACTCTGGAGCTATATGTTAGGATTAGTATGGTGAGGTGTGTTTTTTGTGTGGTGGGTGCATCTCACCTACCTAATATTTCTCCCTCCAGCTCCACTCCATTCCCAATTTGCCACGTTGGCTTCCTCCTTCACAACGATGATTTGGAGTTCGTGGCATCATATGATCGCCGATATGAAAGATTGACCGTTTTAGGCTCCAAGGATGGAGTCGCCGATGGCGAAGACTCCACATCCTCTACTTTGTTCCCATTGCTATGGAGCTATGTCGTTCGCTCCAAAACCATGAAGGAGCAAGAGGCCCCATTCAGGAGATGCATGACAGATGCTACCCACTGTGGTGACATCATCGTATGGGCTGGGACGGTGGCCGCAGAGCATGAGGGAAGCTTGCAAATGGTGGATCCGACGATTTCTCTCGGCGATTTTGATTAGAGGATTTGTTATTGTATTTCTTTCATTGGGTTCTATCTACATTGTTTTAGACGATTGTGCTTGTACGTTATCATAAGTACTAGTTTTCTAAGCATGCGGTTCTGTAACCTCATTTTATCTTAGGCCCCGTTTGGAACACAAATCTTAAAAGTTAAGAATATGAAAAATGCATGAATTGAGATGTCATGTAACCTGAATTCATATAGAAACTATTATCGTATAAAAACTTTTAAAGTGTCGTTTGGATGTCACAGACGAAAAACCCAGAAAGTGTAGACACAAAGAGATGAAAACATGAGGTGAGACCTCATGTTATTTTTCTCCAAAATTCTTATGAAATAGCCTATTTCACAGAAATTTCAAAGGAATCTAGCATTCATATTCCTTTGATCCAAATGGTACCATAGGAATTATTCTATAGAAATCCTACCATCTAAAATGTCTACACTCTTTCTTTGTTCCAAACGAAGCCTTACTAAAAATTGCATAGTTACTAAAAATAATCTACTCAAGTCCAACAACGTGAATTCTACCTCTTCCTGAGTAACATTTTACTCCATCCGTTTAGAAATATAAGACGTTTTAGCTTTGTGAATCGAATATATTTAGACGTCTTTTAGTGTATAAGTTCGTAGAAGTTGAGAGTGAATCTATACATTAAATGATGTTTATATGAACTCGTTTCATAAAGCTAAAATATCTTATGTTTATGAATGGAGGGAGTATATATATTAAAAAAAATCCAACAACGTGACCAATACTGAATTTTCAACTCTCTCGAGGCCTGAATTCCAGCAAGACGGCAACCACAGCAAAAAAAAAAAAGTAAGAAAAAAAGGAACGCACAGAAAACCAACCCAAAAACCAGAGGAAACCCTCTCGTGTTCCCTCCGCCCTCTTCCCCATCCCCTCCTCGCCGGCGGCGAATTCAAGCTCAGGAGCTCGCAACTCGGGTATTCGCCTCTCCCCGTAATCTCCGACCTCCAATATTCCACCGAAATCCCCCAAATTCCTGAATATATTTTTGAGATATCGTTCGTTCTTTCCGCTCCGAGATTGTTTTGAACCGTAAATTTCTCTAGGGTTTCAGCGGGTCAGCGAAGGAGCGGGATTAGGCGGAGCATTCGTGATGGCAGGCACGAAGGCGGATGCGAAGGCGGAGACCAGCGGCGGCGGCTCTTTCAGCGAGAAGGGGCTCGCAGAGAAGCTAAATAAACTCAACAGCTCAGCGGCGAGCATCCAGAGTATCCTTGTCTCCGTTGGTTTATTTCTTGCGCGCCTGCAAATTTGATAGCTTAGCCTGTTTTCGTTCCCTGTGTTGATGTAGTATTGAACTGTGGCGAGGTAAAGCCCTAAATTGCAATGTGGATGAGTAAAACTGACCCAGGAGATCCGATTTGGGGTTGATGCGTTGTCTTGTCCGCCACTCGCCTTGTTTCTGCTTATCACGGTGCCTATCGTTCTTAGCCTGTTGGCTTTGGTTCAGCCGAGTGGCCTGCTTCTTGTGGTTAATTTATTGATGCATAACTGTATTTGGCCTCCTACGAGTATAACTGTATTCAGACTAGTATTTCTGCAGCTCGTGGATTGTTCTTTTGTTTGTATACCCTTCTTGCACCCTTATGAGGGATTTTTTGTTTTGTTTGTAATGCATTGGGGATGTATAAAAATGAACATGGGGCAAGGTTTTGATTTTGAACTAGCTTTGTGGGGTATTCAAATTTGTTTTATGACTGCTGATGCTTGCTTTTCTCTCTTTTCTTCGAATTACAGAACAAAGTTGTTTTCATTAGCTTTTGAGGGCATTCCCCTTAAAAGATAACAAACGGCGGCAGGAACTGTTAGGACTATATGTCACAGCGCATCTATGTTTCTTGGTTGTCGGGATAGAATTATTCTCGTCCTCGATTCAGCAAATCTAGCAGTTTTCTTTTTTAGGAAGAGTGAGCAGAATGAATCATATGCCACGTCCTTCTGTACGGAACTAAACTAAGACATGTGGTTCTAGCTATCAAATTATTTTTCCTTCTAATTGTTGATGTTAGGGTATCGTTATGGTATCCTTCTAATTCATATTTTTGAGACTTCATTGGTTGTTTAGATGATCTCTGTGGGTTTGCTGTTCTGATGGTATTTATCTTGTTTGTTACCTAGTTGTATTCGCAAAGCAACTTAACTTTTTTGGACTTCGTGACCATAGCCTCATGTTGAGCCACTTAACCAGCTAGGTAGACCATATGTCCATATCATACACTATCATCACTTAAGCTAGCCATAAGTGACAACTGAAATGTTCTAGAAGCAGACCTTAATTAGTTTTTTTACAAGGACATAAGCATTCATCATTCGGATGATTTCCTATATTTATCATGAAAAGGGCAGATTACATGTCTGTTTTCACGTCTTTGTGCTTTCATCTTATGTGAGGAATATACTACTCCCTCCGATCCAAAATAAGTGCCGGAGATGTAGTACAAACTTTGTACTAAAACAGTACTAAATCACCGACACTTATTATGGATCGGAGGGAGTACAACATTTCTATTTGTAAGGCTGTCTTGACATATCATTTGAAGCTATTTCTTTCACAGCTGATTAATGATAAACTACTTAGATTTATTGATTAACAATACATAACATTGATCTTTCATGAAAAATAGTTTCACTCTTACATGTTTAGATGTTCAATTGTTCATACAAAGGTTTACGTTCAAAGTTGCTTACTGAAGACTGCAAAGTGTCTAGTGTCATCTATTCTGGAACATAGCAGTTAATATACAAGAACATTAATTGTCCAAGTAGGCTGAGATGACTGGAAGTGTGGGCCATCTTCTAATGGGGATATCCATTGGTTTCTTTCTCTCTGGATTAAAATAGAGCATGTGTTAACTGGGGATAGTTTGACCAAGGATGAAAAAAATAAACAGATTGTAGCAAGGCTGGTAGTTGGTGACAAGCCAATTGCCGCCCTCTTTCAGTTTTCTATATTTCCATTATGTACGTGTACATTTTCCTAAAAGCATTGTGTTTTTTGGTCTTCCGTGAACATCATATCAAGATTACATTTAATTAGTTGAAAGTACGCCTCTTTCCCAACCAATATTCTTCGTACTGGTAACCTTGGTTTTTTAAATCGCTGAGTATGGCCCATTTCCCTTTGCTCTTCTTTTATCACACTGTACTTAGTCCTGTTCAATGGCAGCTATAGATATATATTTGGTTGTTTTTTTCATTTCTTTTGACCATGATACATATAATTTTACCAGCATACTTTTTCCCTTCCAATCCATATTGCAGTAGCTTATGTTTTGGTATTCCTGAACTCTTAAGTAGCACTTTCACATTGGTGTGTTTTTCACCGGAAGAGGGCCAGAAGAATCGTTGACACATGGGAGAAACAGTTTAATAATGCAACGAAGGATAAAAAAGTATCATTCCTGTATCTATCAAATGACATCTTGCAAAATAGCAAACGCAAGGGCGGAGAATTTGTGAATGAGTTCTGGAGGGTTCTTCCTGGATCACTGAAAGGTGTCTACGATAATGGGGGAGAACATGGAAAGAAAGTGGTTGCAAGATTAGTAAGTTGTCCCTATCTCATCATTACTTGCTTCTTTTAGAATTATAAGGCGTATTTTCAGTGGGCACAAGGATTAATCTGGTTATGAAACCAAGAATAAAGGCGGAGGAAATTACCATGCTATCCATATATGAGGCGAGCCGAGACGTCATATCTATGAACAACAAAGAGAAACATCAATGAATTTGCATGCACGACTTGTATCTGAAATGAAATGGAACTTTTTATATACCTACCTTATAAAAAGAAATGAAGAGATTACATGTTTATTGGTTAAAATAATGGTCAGCAGTGGAGAAATACCTTTTTTCCACAGTGATGCTAGGGTTTTGTCCCTCCCGACAACTGGAGAGATCTCAATCTGTTGGTGCTATCATGGTACTATAGCACCATACAATTAAGGATCTATCATTCTTAATTAATCTAGCAAACTATTGGATGCAAATTCTGTTGCTGTTTTAGGTTGTTCCGCTATCCAGCTCTCCCCCCAGTATATTATTCTCCAGATTGTTGTGCAAGGTGCATTTACATGACACAATAAAAGGTTTGACTAAAACTATTTCCAAAACGTCATCCTTTTAAAGGCTGGAGGGACAAAGGAGTAAACACTATTGTATGGATCTTCTGAAAATTTGGTTGATTCATATTCATGATGTGCACTGTTAGGAACCACATTGCATTATGACCATTGATACAGTCTAGGAATACACATAGTTAATTTAATGAGTTGCTTAACTATTTGATTTCAAGGAAAAAAAAGTTCAATCTTGTTTCTGTAAACTGTGCAGATAGGGATTTGGGACGAGCGCAAGGTTTTTGGAACCCGTATTGAGAGCCTAAAAGTTGAAATCCTTGGTGAGAATCCTCCTACATTGGATAACAACGACCATAGTTCAAATCCTAGCCCTAACCCCTCTTCAGATCTCAAAGCTGCTCGGAAGGATTCCGATACATTTATAAATGTATGTTCCAGTTCTTGTCTGTTGTTTTCTCTTTCTCTCTCTTACTGTTGTATTTGAGATGGATTCATAAATCTGAATGAATTTGAGCGAGCTCTCCTTGTTGTTTGCCTTCCGCTGTAGGAACTGACTGTCAGCGGGATGCCTGAAAATATTGCAACTGCATATCAATCTGTAGTTGATCAATATTTTGATGAAGATACAGCTTTAAACAATTGTAAGACTACTGCTAACGTTTTGGAGAAGATGGACAAAGATGTTGATAATGCTTGTACCCATGGTAAGGATTTTGCTTGCTTCATTAATTCTGAAAATGTTATGGATATCTGCCACTGCATTTGCAGAATGTTTGGCACTATTCTTCCTTTTTGGCCTGTTTTGTTGTTATGGATATCTGCCACTGCATTTGAAGAATGTTTGGCACTATTCTTTGTTTTTGGCCTGTTTTCTGTCATGTTGGTTGCATCCAGTTCCATGATGCAGTGTTAATGAAAAGAAAATGAAGAACCTGTCTGTTGATGAATCACATGTTTCTTCTTGAACACTTTACCTTACTGATATATACTATCTTTTCTACAACATATAAACTTTAAATCAAGCCAAACTACACTACCTGCTTTGTCTTTTGAAATGGAAAAAATTATGATCTGCTAGGTCCCTCAGAGCTCAAGAAATGGTACAAAACTGATTCAACTTACAAATGGTTTCTGCGTTCACTAGCTATGATTTGGTAGGTACATACTGTGGGATTTACTGCATAGCTGCTTCTGATTCATAATTTTGTACTCCCTCTGTCCAGAAATAACTGACTTAGGTTTGTCTAGATTCGGATGTATCTGACATGTTTTAGTTTATAGATACATTCATATCTAGACAAACTCAAGTCAGTTATTTCTGGACGGAGGGAGTATGACTGTTGACAGAATCGATTGATACTGAAGGATTTGATTCTGTGCCTTTTACTTTTTTTCTAGAAAAATTGTAATGACGGGACTGTATCATGGTTTGGGCACAATGAATGGAAAAAAACATTTTCTGGCACGTATCATCCATCTATATTCTTTTTGGTATATTACATGCTTCTGCTTAGCATATATTTTACATGAGATAATTCTTCTGTGTCAACTGTGAGTCTGTGACACAATTTTGGTTTGTACACTATATCAAATTAGAATAGGTTTCCTATTTAAATGTTCCCTGGCTATGGAGTTCCCTGCTATAATCTGAAACCTGTAATTACACCATCTGGATTTGTCAAGTAAAATGATGGTTGTATAATGCTGACATTGCAAGACTTCTTTTCATAGGTATTCCACAAGAATCATCATTGATTACGGACCTCCAAGAACAGGAAGCAATCCTCAAGAAGTGTATAGAGCAACTTGAAAGTGTTGACACGGCTAGGATAAACCTGATTAATCAACTAAAAGTAGCCATCAATGAACAGGTCTTCAGCACCTTTTTTCTATTATCTTCCAAATGTTTTACCTTGATGGTTTATTATCTTGCTTACAGTCAGAAAACCCTTTATAGAAGAGTGGGTGCTTCTACTATGCCAACCATTGAGTGCATGTTGCCATCTGTGTACATTCTCTCACCCATGTTACAATAACTATATGGTAGGCGAATGTACACAAATCTCAAGGCGCATCAATGGCTGCGACAGTGGAAGAGCCCACTTGTACAAGCATATAGTCCTCTTGCTTTCAATTTACAGATTTTCATATTCTTTTTGTTTATTATACATTATAACAGGAAGCAAAGTCGGAGCTTCTTCGTACTCAGTTGCAAGTAAGCTTTTTTCTCTCTTTTGTCCTGTATTCCTCTTACATATTGTTGTTATATCCATTACTTTGTTGATCTTCCTGCAAAATCATGTAGAAGACCATTTCTGGCGCTTTTGGCTGTAACCCATTAAAAGAGTCTTGTTCGGTCAAATTCCCCGATTGTGTTGTCTATTCTCTTGGATTCATTAACTTCCTCGTTATGAATTATGATGCCTGATTGTCTTTTACCAGCTGTTCTGTA
Source organism: Avena sativa (assembly GCA_916181665.1). NCBI lineage: Eukaryota > Viridiplantae > Streptophyta > Magnoliopsida > Poales > Poaceae > Avena > Avena sativa. The sequence continues at coordinate 231,693,328 of OV702296.1, forward strand.
TTTGATATGTAGATGTGGGCACCATTCTTGAAAATTAATGCTGCTGAGATGTCCTATGAGAGGCGTAACTATAGTTTTGCTTTGTTATTGACACCCCTTGGTGAAGTTTTGTCAACATGTTCAGGATGAATTATTTGATGAAAGAAAGAAAAGACCATATGAACACGTTCAGACACACATCACATGCACATATTGCTTAAGCTCTCTAATAGGATAGGAAATAACTACTGTACCTGTGGTACAATTCAGCTTTGTGATGAAAGGTTGAAAGACAGTAGGCCAACCATAGTCTGCTTGGCTGATGGGCACTCAGGTTCAGCGACTAATTTGGCATCCCACTTTAAGCACAGTTCTGTACTTCTGTCCCTGAACTACTCCCATTACATGCCAAACCACTTCCCAAGTGCTCTCTGGTTCCAACTTAGGCCTAACTATGATGTATCCTTCTCTACATCTGTTTCAAGAGAATGCCATTGTACAGCACCTTGTCCGCCTTCAGTATCACTATACAGGTTCAAGATCTTTATTTCGATCGAGGTGGCTTCTGCATTACCCTGTGTGATTGCATGTGCTGATACAGTAACTTGCCTGTGGTTGATGGGCCCATGCATGTGTTGTTACCTAGTGCAGATTCTTATGTAATCAGTTTGTATCAGGAAGTTCAGGGGTGGAGGTCAGGGATAGGTTTGGTAGATATATAGGGCAATGGGCCACATAGGTCTCAGTCCAAATTTATGTTATTGACCGACTTAAGTTGGAAGTTTTCAAACACATATGTACTCTTATGTAGTATATATGTTTCTGTTGCTGTTTTTCTTTTCTTTGGAGGCACATTTGACTTTATTAAACAGTTGCTATCATAGATAAGATTGTACTGTCTTTCTGCTGCTGTAGTGACGTTTTAGCAGTTATTGGCAGAAATAGAGGGCAATGAATGGGCTGCATAGGTGTCAGTCCTAACCTATGTTATTCTTTGAGTTAAGTTGAAAGCTTTGGAACACATATTTACTTATGTGGTATCTGTTTATATTAGTTTGCTAGATTTTTTCTGCATAGGCACATTTGATTTTATCTGACATTGCTAGCTATCTTAGATAGGATTGTACTGTCTTTCTGTTTCTGTAGTGGCATTTTAGCAGTTATTCACAAAACTACTACTGATCTACAACTAATCCTAAGTTATTTGTCAAATAGGTTGCTCGAGCTGAGGCTGAACATGCCATACAACTGAGACAACGACTTGATGGTGCTACTATCACAAATGGTGCAGGATCTAGTTCTAGTGCACCCATTATTACATTTCCCTTGGAGCAAACAACTGCTATGATGCAGAGTTCAACAGCAATGCCAATATCCCCACAGTTTCAGACAGTGCAACCAGCAACCTCACTTCCCACCATGACAAATGCTACAAGCGATGAGGCTAAGACAACAGCAGCAGCTATGGCAGAAAAGCTTGCATCTTTGTCATCTCGGGAGCAAGTGCTGTCCTCCATTTTCTCATCCCTTGCTGCTGAACAAGCTGCTTCACTAAATGGTGGCTCGCCTTCTGGAGAACTCTCTGCAGGGCCTCCAGGCTTTGAGAGGCTAAAGAGGCCTAGACTTGAACAGCAGGCTGGGGATACGGGTGCTCCCCCTTTCTTTGCACAAGTAGCACAGGCGCAACAACAGATGGGAGCAGCACCTACTTCTCTTGGAAGCACACAGTCACCAGTACAGGCTAACCAAGCACCAGGTTCATTTCCATTTCCTCCACCTCCATTGCAACCTATGGTGCCGCCACTTATGCAGCAATTTAGTCAAAATACTGGAGGTCCTGGAGGAATGTTCGGGATGATACCTTTTGGAATGATGGCAGGCTCTTTGCCACCCCCACTTCCAATGTTGCCGGCAGGTTTTGCAATGCCAAGTGGACCACCCCTTCCACCTCCTCTGCCACCAGTTCAGAACCAGCAACAGCAGCAGCAGCAGTCTCCACAGGCACCACAGCAATCTCCAACATCAACCGGATTCTTCCCAACGTCAGGCACTGGGTTCTTCCCTCCGGTGCAGGTGCAGCAATCTCCATCCGTCCAACGGCAATGATGTTCAGTTACAAATGTCGGGGTATAAAGACAGCACCTTGTGCTATCTTTGTACATTAACAATAATCCCCGAGTATTATGCGGTTAGTTTACAGGTCCTGTAGGCGAAACAGGACCTGATGCCTACGGAAAATAGGCGTATGGCTTGTGTGATGTATAACTGTTCCTTTTGGTCTGGGGAATTTGTTTGATACTTCCTGGCCATATGAAGTAGTTAGACTTTTTCTTTTCTTTGGATAGTAGCTCATTAATTAGCGGAGAGGAAAACAAACGGGTGGCAGTTACATTGTTGCTTAATAGTTGTTTCCCAATATTATTACATTTTTAGGCTACTCAAATGTAGAACTTACCAATAGATGGGATCTGAACTGTAACTATTTTTCATATACTCTGTTCAAATTTATTTGTCATCATTTTTATTGTGTTTGTTCTGCAACCTGTATGATGGTTTTTTACCTGTGTGATGGTGTTAGTTTAGAGCAAGAAATATTTGATTTAACCATGACAGCCATTAGTGATGGCTTCCTGTGGGTTTACCAGAAATCTAGTGGGATACTTTGGTGTATCATTGAGAATAAGTCGAATCAACTGAGGTAGCCCAGTCCAACTGAGAATCAGATTCACTGGTGATGGTTTTGAGTACAAAAAGGTGACTGACACAAAATGGATGACCTGTCCAAGGTGAACAGAAATGGAGCAAAAATTGAGCCTGGTCTTCTCAATTGCATCTTGTCAGGAAAGCTAGCTTGCTAGGAGCTAACTGATACTACGTACTAGATTCACATTAAATTATACTGCAACTACTACACAATTCTTCACAATCTCTACTTACATGCGAGAGAGGTATCTGCAAAAAGAGACTACAGCTGGAGAGAAGGAAAGGAGGCATCCATCAGAAGATCAATTATGCCTGTGGTTCGCGTCTCTGTCTGGGATGCGCCTGCCAGCGTCGAACGCCACCTCCCCGGCCAGCTTCCCGTTGGCCGGACGGCGAACGCGCCCTACGTGGAACTCGTTGGTGTCCTTGCCCGCCGTGTCCGGCTGCACCGCCAGCAGCAGCCTCCTCGCTGCATGACCAGCACGGCCCTGCCGCCACTGCCACGACGACGAGGACGACCATCGTCTCGACGCGGCACTGGCGTCGTCGAGAGACAGGGCGGCCGTTGTCGACGGTGACGCCGCCGTAGCACCGGCGAGCGAGAGAAGCAGGAGCACGGCGACCGCGCCGGAGCACCGGCGGCCGTGGCGGGCTAGAGCCAGCTCGATCGGCATGTGGTTGCTGCTGCTAGTCGATCTGGTCGTAAAGTGCTGCCTCGCTGGTGGCTGGATTGGAGTCCGTCGGAGCTGGAGATCACCTTCGACTTATATAACGCCATGTCTTCCACTGGCGGAGTGCGTGGGAACATGGTGTGACCATGTTACTGCGGGCGTTCCGTTTCCGCTTCTTCTTTTTTGGTTCTGGAAATTGGAATGGAAGGGAAGGGGAGCCATGTCATGGCGTGGTTGCAAGCCCGTGACAAGCACACATGTTACCCTGAGATCTGGATCCCTTTTCTGTTTTAGTTTTTTCTTATCTTCAGGGAGCGAGATCAAGCTAAGCTTTATTGATTAACCACGAGAGTCAGAGGTCTTCAAAAATTTACCATCAAATTTAATGAGTTGAGCGTTGTACTGCCCTGGCCCCTAAGGCGACACTACGCATGGTACTAGGAGACCATGTAAACACACTGTAGAGGCTTCCGGCCGGTACCACATTGACAGTTTACACTTAGAGCATCTCCGAACTCAGGGCGAAATTTGGTCCGTTTTTCGGCCGGACTGAAATTGTTTTTGGTCTGGGTACGTCCATTTTCCCACCCGCGTATCCAGGCCGAGTCCCCAAGTCCGACTAAAATTCATCAAATTTAGGCGATTTTTATTAAGTTGGGCGAAATATAGGTGAATTACATCAAATTTAAGCGAAACTAGTGCATAAATAAACTAAAAAGGCCGCCGCCGGTGCCTTTGCCGTCCTACATGCAGAAATTGTCGTAGAACGACGTGTAGCGGGGGTCGGCTCGACTGTCATCCTCGCCGCCGTCGTCGTCGCTCGGCGGCCGGTTCTGGCGGGAGCTGCCCTGGCCAGGGTCGCCGTACCTCCATGGCTGGTAGGACGGGCCTGCGTCCTCGTCGTCGTCCAGGACGTAGAGCGGGGCGTCTTGGTAGGCGAGCTCACGCCCAAACAGCGCCCGACGTCGTGCGGCCTGCTCCTCGGCCTGCTGCTGCAGGCCGAGGATACGCTGATGCTCCGCCTTCTCCCAGTCCCTCCTGGACCATTTGTGGATGTCCGGCGAGGAGGGCTCGACCAGCGGCATCGTCGGCGTAAGCGGCGGCGCTTCACGGAGCGACTGCTCCAGCGCCATCTTCAAGGCGGCGTCCTCGGCCGGCGCAGAGCCTTCTGTCTTGGGACGGCGTAGGTGCAGGTGACCTCTTGGCGGCGTGGGCGCAGACGGCTCGATGATGACGATACCGCGCGCGCGTGTGCGCGGTGGTGAGCGCGCCGGCGAGATAGCTTAGCGCTTCACGGCCGTCGGCGTGCGAAGCGGCGCGCTGCCGGAAGAGTGGGACGCCGAAGCGGAGGAGGACGAGCTCATGCTCGCCATCCTCCTCGGCGCCCAGTTCGCCGGAGCACGCCGACCCGTCCTGGCCGCCGGCGTCGGGTTGCGCGGGAAGCCGAGCCGCAGAGTGTTCCCGCGGTTGATGTGCTCCAGCACGGCGGCAAGCGTCCGCCCTGGTGCGCTCCACCAACGCCGGCGCCCCGCCGAGTTTTTGCGCGCCGGCGGGGACTCGTTCGACGGCCCCTCGTGGCGGGCGAGCTCCTGTTGGCGCCGCTCCTCGAAGAAGTGCGCCCAGTAGACGAGGTCGTCGGCGCTCACTACTTCGGCGGGGTTGTCCATGCCGGCGATGTACTCCTGTACATCGTACGGCATCTCCTCCGGTGTCAGCCCCGACGGGATTGGGATGCCGCCGACGCTCAGCGTCCAGCCCGGAGGCATCCGCGTGTCCTGCGGCGCCATGTACCCCGCCTCGTACAGCATGCGCTCCTCCCAAGTTTGGAGGGTGTGCCGGCCGAAGCCGTTCGCCGCAGCACCGCCGGGGTAGCGTTTGCCCATGGTAAGAGAAGGGGGAAAGGGGAGAGCTCGCCGGAGTTGGGCTTGTGGGTGGGGGAGCTGTGAGAGAGTCTGAAGATCTCCGGCGAGGGGTACGACTTATAAAGGCCGAGGTGGGCGGGACGGTGTAGCTGCGAGGGCGGGAAAAGTGGAAACGGCGGGAACTTAGTGACCGCCGGTCCCTCGCGGGAGCCGAGACAACGACGGTGGCGCCGTAAATCGGTGACGCGACGGGCAGTTATTGCCCGGCGGTCGTCGCGTGGTTCCGAGGATGACGACGACTCGCTTTCGTTACTGACTCGACGGGTCCACGCGCCGCTTTGTTTTTTTTCGCCGATATCGCTGAGTCCGGCGTCCCCAGGGCGTACCCGGAAACCTACGTTCGGCCTGAGTAGTCCGGACAAAAATGGGCGAAATCCGCCAAAAACAAGTCCTTGGTACACGACTGGACCGATTTTCGACGTCCGGACCAAAATTTGGCGTTCGAATCGGCCTCGTGGAAATGCTCTTAGTCGTCAGACGGGCGTAGCTAGCTATGGTGTGGATTAACACCATGGTCTATGTGCATATTTTGGACTTGCGCGGACGCTCATCATGTGATCCTATCTTTGACTAATATTTGTTGCCGTCCGGCCGTAAGTACCCAACCTACTTCTCTTCCTTCTCTTTCGGCCGCGTGTCATGTGATCAGATCAGACATCCAGCACACATTTTGTTATAGCACGCCGTGCATAACCGAGAATTAATCTACGGTACTCCAAGATTCAGATCGGCTCGGCTGGCCGGGGTAGCCAGGCTAGCAGTTAGCAAAGTAAATTCGGTCGTGCAGAGGAACGGCCAACGGGTTAGTTACCAACGTATCATACACAGATACACTGTTCCTCGCGTCTGTAACCGCCGCAGCTGTCTGGTCTGGTCTAGACTGTGTATGGACTAAAATTGGCCAATTCCACATCATGTCCAGTCCTAGTTAATTTACTCTCATGCTGAGCATATGTACTACTCCCTCCAATCCATAATAAGTGTAGTTCAAAACAACGACACTTATTATGAATTGGAGGTAGTAGGTGCATGGCCTGGATAGCAGTGTGTATCTATCATGTTGTTCAATCACAACTTTCCCATATTGTATCCCGAAGTTCAAGTGTTTTGAGGACTCTTAGTCTCTGTTGGAAAGGCCGTGGCAAACAAGACCACTTCGATCCATCGAATATACCCTTCTTCTCCTTGATATAACCATAAAGTATGGTCCCTTGAAGTGATAGTAGATCTTGAGGTCATTTCCAAATTTGGGAAATTGCTCGAGGCAATCCACAAGCTTGTGCGCTTGCAAGGCAATGCAAGACGTCTAGGTTCCCCACAAACCCAAGAACCAAAGAGTAAAAGACACATATTAAGCTCGGAGAGGAGATCAACGCTTGGCTTGCTGGATTCACTGATATATATATTTCTTTTCTCTAACTTGGATACAACTTCAAGTGGAGGGATGGAGAGAAATAAAACTTTTTCGAGGTCAACGATGACAACAAACACATATTGAAGTCTTAAGAGAAGCATACACCCATATATAGGTGTGCCATCCATCCATCTTAAAGTTCCACGAAAATTCAAGAAAACTCGGAATACTCTGAGCCCCCTCCCCTTCCAATTTTTGGGGGATAATTCGGAGATGTCCATGAGCTTCCTCGATAGGCTCGAAATAGAACCCATTCAGGATCTATGCCTCTGAAACTAGGACTTTGTTAAACGCTGTTTTTTTTTCATTTTAGGTATATGGGAGAGTTTCTAGGATGCTTATGTGTCACTGATCCCAATCCTTACAAACTTAGATGCCCCTTTATAATATGAATTACCTACGACTTTATATATGGTGGAAATCAAATATGAAATTAAATACACAATCTTCTAATAAACCTTTTGTGTAGGGGCTACCAACCATCAAAATTATTAATTTTCGGAACTAATATCTGTTAATACACTTTATAGATCGCCACTCTCCTAAATCATTGGTCGTACCACAAAAGGTATGCATGGAGGCTAGATATGTCCTTTCAGTGGGGGTCGTGATCGCTGCATCATGTGATTTGCAGGTAGCTATTCTCATGTTTGATGACGGTTGTCCTCGATGGAGTTCAAGTGGAAAATATAGACAACCACCTGGAAGGTCCAACCATGCTATACTGGAGACTATCTATCAGGGTAAAAAATTGCATGTCTACAAGTACCGAACAAACTTCACTCAGAAGTTCTTGTCGAAATAGAAGATGGTATGAAATTGATTTCCCTAGTGAGTCCTCCTTTCCACTAATCCAAAGGTACCAACTAACTGGTCTAGTGGTTTCAAGGATTCTTTTTTATGTAAAAATGATTAAGATCAGACACACCAATCAACATATTTCATGCCTAGCGGCTGATGATTTTATTTTAGGTATATATAGACACATCTTTACGTTTATGTGGATTTTTTTAGTGCGCTCTAAAACTTTGAAATATGTTTTTCTTTTTATCTATTTATTTTGAAATATCGAGCTCTTATATATCTAGACCCAAACCACCGCGTTTGCAGATGGATGACATCATACCAGAGGATAACATAAATGGAGCGGCGACTTGCTCTAACGGTAGTAGTGGTCGTTAGGTGGTCCAAGAATCTCGATATAATTTTTATCATGTTTGGTGTGGGTCGTACTTCTTGTGAACTCATGAAATAGATCTAGATCTTTCTCGCAAAAAAAAAACATAAATGGAGCAAAAATTGAGCATACTCTTCTCAACTGTATCTTTTCAGGAAAGTTAATACTAATTAGTATCTAGGAGCAAACTACTTGATACAAATGAATTATTTTCTTGGTACTACAACTCTACACATCTTCCCCGCCAAAAAAAGAAAACTACCCATATCTTCCTAAGATTGGTGAGCCTTTAGTCTCTACAAGTGAGAGTGATCTCTGCAAAAGGAGATTATTTACATGCTACATCTACATCCAAGAGGTAATAAACCCAGGGAGTAGTTTCCCAACTAAATTAATTATGATTGCGGTTTGAGCCGCTGCCTGGGATGCGCCTGCCTTCGTCGAACCGCACCTCCCTGTCCGGCTTGCCGTTCGCCGGGCGTCGAACGCCCTCGACATGGAACTCGTTGGTGTCCTTGCCCTTGCCCACCGCCAGCAGCAGCCTCCTCGCTGCAGGACCATGACGGCCTTGCCGCGACAGCCACGACGACGACCCTCGTCTTGTCGCCGCAGAATTGCCGTCGTCGAGAGACGCGGCGGCCGTTGTCGATGGCGACGCCGCAGCACCAGTGAGCAAGAGAAGCAGCAGCACCACGGCGACGAGGCAGTAGACGGTCACCGCTCCGGAGCTCCGGCGCCGGCAGCGTAGAGCCAGCTTGATCTCCATATGGTGGCGGCGCTAGCTAGCCCGAAGCAGCTTGATCGGATCGTAGAGTTTTGGTGGTGGTTGCAGTACGTCGTCCGAGCTGGAGATCGCCGGCGAGCGAGTCTTATAAATACCGTACGTGATGTGATGCGACGATGGCAAGTGAGAGAGCACGCAGCTTCCACGAGTGGAGTGCGTGGGAAGGCGGAGTGAGCATGTTACGCCATGCGCCTCTCCACGTGTTCTTCTATTTGTTTTTTTTCTCTCGGTGAGGAAATGGAGCAAAAGGCAACAAGTCATGGATGCAGCCGAATCTGCGCAAGCTGTGGGAAGAAGAACATGCATTCCCTAAGATCTAGATCCATTTCTTGCTATTTTTCGACCGGGGCCAGGGAGGACGATCGAGAGGGTTTACCAACAGTCGGTACATAGATATTCACTTTAACTAGCACTCGTACTAATTTATTTGGCTGAAGATTTTCCAGATTTTAGTCTCACTTGAAACTGCAGAGATATATAGTTGGATTCCATCTAAAGATTTAAACAACTTCAGCTCAACTTATTAATAGATAATCCAGTGTCACTAGTGAAAACATGGCCTCCAGTCTCCGGCCGTAAGGGCCTCTAATCCCGATTTTAAAACCCAGTTATTAGCCGGGACAAATGGTTGTCCATATGGCCGCCGCGGCACGCTCCGAGTGCACCCCCATTAGTCCTGGTTGGTGTTAAGGACCTGAACTAGTGGTTCTCTGCCGCGGCAGCATTTTGTGCCATTTCTCTGCCGCGGCACATCATTCATTTTGGATTGTTTTATTTATTTATTTTTTAATTTCAACATAATTTTTAAATATTTCTACGCCACCACATATCGTACACATTCGTGCATATATAAGATAACTTGTATTATGATATCGAGCATACAAATATATATAATTTTGATAGTTACATGGAGATCACAATTACAGTGACTAAAGCCCGTCTATTCGATTACATGGAGATCAGTAGCGCCTATTCACACTAGATGGATCCATGACTTCAACTTTTTCATTATCAAGTTGAATGTCTAGCAGAATCCAGTGAAAGCTGCAAAACATTTATATATACATCAGTAACTCATCAGTTACATTCAGCATCGAGTAATCAAAAGTGAATGTGTACAACAGAGTAAGAACCTCACTTGAAATTGTAAGGAAACAGTATGTGGTCACAAAAATTTTGCTCCCTTAGAAACCTTAAAATGTCTTCCTCTGTTTCCTCGGGGTTTGACGTTAGCGTATTTATATGTACTTTATCTAGATCAATGAACCCAACATTATAGATTCTTCTTATTTTATATTCCTGGATCTTCATTCTGCATAATAATAGAGTATAAAAGGATATAATAAGGATAATTATATGTAATGAACTGAACAACTGAAAAACTGAACATGTAGACAATAAATTCAACAACTTACAGACAATAGCAACTGATGATGGATTTGTCCAGGGCGTCGAGATGGTATAACTGGAACAGTTCTGAAAACTCAATATGGACCTCTTTGGGTTTGAAGTAGTACTCACGTAGGACGTTGGATATGAACATTACTTTCCCCTGCTTTATGACCGTCGAGTACCATTGATGGAGATTCCGCATTTGTGTTGGTAGTTCTTTCAGCCTCTCTTTGCTGACCAAATCCTCACCTTCGACATATCTACAGACTACAACAACCTTGGGTAGAAGGTCGTCTTGGAAGCCTAACAATATAGCAATACTAATTTTCATACTGGCCGACAACTCCGCAGCTGCTTCCATATCTAGTGGCTGGTGAACGTTTTTGGAAAACATCTTGAGGGGTGCGATCGATTGTTTGGCCTATTGTCCGAGAAGGGAAACGTCTGATCTTTTACTGCTTGCTATTTTGCTCCCACTTGCACCTGTACTTGCTGAATTTTTCCCCGCTTGCACTTTTACTTGATTTGCTCTACGTCACTTTTTTCTGAAGTGTGTGTAGATAGTCATCTGGCTTATGGTGCAACTCATATTGCGATTTTGTGTTCAGAAAATCAAGTGCATACGCCTTTTGATTCTCGGTGTATACCGGAGCGGGCTCAGGTTTCTTATTTTCAAAATGCGCAACAACTTCAGCCTTTGTGATCGCTGCATTTTCCGCGTCAGTACAATCATAAGGTCTGATGAGAAGATTCTTATGAGGCACTGTTGGGAGGGGTGAAATTTTCCGTTTTGGGCTGCTGCGTCGTTTAGTACTCATTGACAGAGCACGCTTCCACTTATTGTCCTTAGCGGGCGGCGAAGATTGCTGACCCTGCGGCGGAGATCGAGATGGACTCGCGATGTGATGGTCGTAGTCATCATGGGGTGAGCTTCTTGGAGGTGATGGAGGTGAAGGTGACCTGCGACGACTCGGAGGCGATGTTGGCCTTGGGGCGGAGCCTGGAAAATTGATGTTGTTCTTGTACCATAGAATGATACCACCCAGTACTTTGATGTGGCTCGGTTACTGTATAGACTATTGGGAGACCCCCAAGAGCAAGGTGTGATGAGCACAATAACAAGTTTTTCCTCAGTTGTGAAACCAAGGTTATCGAACCAGTAGGAGAAAATAAACAACTCACAAGGTGTTGCTAGCAACATGGAACCTGCACAACACAACCATAATACTTTGCCCCAACTTATAGTGAGGCTGTCAAGCTCACCGGTTTGCTGAAAACAAAGGATTAAACGTATAGTGTGAAAGAAAGTAATTTCTTGTAGTAATTGCAGAAAGTAAACTGTAGATAGTAGATTCAGTGGGAAAGAATGGACCGGGGTACACAGTTCACTAGAGGTGTTTCTCTATAAGATAAATAACATGTTGGGTGAACAAATTATATTGTGCAATTGACAAATTGAGAATGCATAATAGTGCATGTACATGTCATGATGATTTCTATGACATTCGTTTGGGAACTACAACATAATACATAGACTGTAATCCAACTATATCTATGACTAATAATCCACCTCTGGAATATCATACGAACAACCCTCGGGTATTAAGTTGCAAGCAACAAATAATTACATTAAGAAAAGTATGTAAAGTAAACAATATAATTGCCTTTGGACAAAGAATTGTTATTTTTTCCCTAGTAGCAACAACACATCTACAACCTTAGAGGTTTCTGTTACTCCCCTAGATTACTAGAGACATTAACCTACTATCGAGCATAAATACTCCCTCTTGAAGTCACAAGCAAATACTTGTCCAGAGTAACTACTAGCAACAGAGAGCATGCAAGATCACAAATAACATAGACATAATAGAATCAATAATCAATATTGACGTAGTACTCAATATCCATCGGATCCCAACAAACACAATATGTAGGATTACAAATAGATGATCTTGATCATGATAGGCATCTCACAAGATCTAAACATGGTAGCACAAAAGAGGAGAAACAACCATATAGCTACTACTATGGACTCACAGTCCAAGGATGAACTACTCACGCATCACTCCGGAGGCTGGCATGGTGATGAAGAAGGCCTTCGGGATGATCTCCTCTCTCCGGTAGGGTGCCGGGAAGAGCTTCAGATCCCTCCCGATCTAGGGACAATGGTGGCGGTGGCTACGAACTTTTTCGTGGATTTCTGATCGGGTGCTTAGGGTTTTCTCCTCGGGGGGTTTATATAGGCGAAGGGGCAAGGTCGGTTGAAGCCCGAGGGGCCCACACCATAGGGCGGCGCAGCCTAGGGTGGACCCACGCGGCCCCCTGGTGCGGCTGCCTCGTGGCGCTTCCTCGTCTCTCCTTCAGACTCCGTGTAGTGTCTGGGAAAATAGGAACTTTGGCTTTGTTTTTGTCCAATTCCGAGAATATTTCCTTACTAGCTTTTCTGAAACAAAAAACAGCAGAAAATAGGAACTGGTACTGTGGCATCTTGTTAATAGGTTAGTTTCAGAAAATGTATAAAAATGCCTCAAAGTATATACAAAACAGAAGATAGTTGGTACAAAACAAGCATAGAGCATGAAAAATTATAGATACTTTTACGACGTATCAAGCATCCACAAGCTTAACTCCTGCTCATCCTCGAGTAGGTAACTGATATAAAGAATAATTTTTGAGGTGACATGTACCATCACAATCTTGATCAAGGTATTGTAAAAAGCATTGATAGCTGGGATCAAAGTACTCTAACATAAGCATGAAAAATATATTTCTAATAATTAAACAAATCCACTATGTTGCAACATGAAAGGCAACATAAACAAAAGATCATAAATAACAATGCATTAAAATACGTTTGTTTGTTTCACATATAGAAAACATAGCAAGAGTGGTATTCAGCTTGTCCTTTATGGAATAGCAAAACATAAATGCATAGGAAACCTTCAAAGTTTATAAGGGTGACTAGATACAAATAATTTAAGAACAAGCAATACCATAATTATGAATCAATCAACAAGTTTTAGGACAATGTATATTGAGCTAAGAATGACAACTATGCTCTCTTAATGAATGCATAAATATAGAAGATGGAGACTCAAAAAAAAGTAAAAAGAAAGGCCCTTCGCAAAGGGAAGTAGGGATTTCAAGTTTCATAAAGAGCTTTAAAAAATTATGGTACTTACTAGCTTTGAGCTCTCATTGCCCCTATCATAAGCATCTTGAAGTTATTAAGATTAAAGTGAGACAAATATGAGTTATATGCTTTAAAAATCACAAGTTGAAAATATCATGCCCCTTGAGTACAAGGGCCGTTCCTCATGCTACTCAACTTTAGTCACAAGCAAGTTATTGTCATTGTAAGTATATGTGTATCATAGAGAACCACCAATGAGGTACCCCTTGCCTCATGACACAGGATCTATCCCATATCAAAATGACAAGGCAACAGACAATGAGCATCTCAGCGATCTTTTTATTTACCATGAGCATGTTTTTTTTTCTATTTTTTCTTTTTCTATTTTTTTTCTGAAGATGCTTCACTATGGTTATGATGCAAGTTTCTACCATGATTAGGCATGGCTTAGGCTAGCCGCCCATGCGTTTCCCTAACACATATACAAACTCCATGAGATTACAAGCTTCCCTTTTATTTCACACCGCCAACATCCATAAACAAAAGAACATGATATCAACTGAATAGATATGTATTAATGTTGAAAGCATTTCCCATAACATCATGGTTCTGCTAACTCCCAGCTTATAACTTGCAAGCATATAAGCAACATAGATGGGCACAATGGTTCAAGTTTATTAAGTGCAAGAAAATAAAGTATGCCATCAAGTTCATGAGAGCTTTAATCACTAATTTTCACATAACAAAAGTTTAATTTGGAAGATAGATAAAAATATGAATATACTTGGAATGGTGTAACACACCATGCATAGGAATTTATAGTGGACTCTTTGGAATAACTTGGTTTCTTGGGAGTTGGATCCACGAGTAGAGCTCATACTCAGTACAGGTGGAGGCTAGCAAAAGACTGGGAGCGACCAACTAAGAGAGCAATAATGGCCATAATCATGCAAAGCGACAAAACATTATTAATAAAAGCATAAAGTGATATGACAAGTCAAAAACTAAATGATCATAGAGGCTAAGGTGACTGGTTCATAGTCTTAACATGGTGTAAGCATGTGCCAAGTCAACCCAAATAAAGAATCAAAGGAGAATACCACAATATTATGCTTTTGTATGCTAAAACAACGCATGATTTTTTCAAGGCACATTAAGCAATCTCAATCGTTTGAAACAAGTCATGCTACAACAATAATCACTAAGCATATGGTCAATACAACATCCAACCTGAGATGATAAAATCTAAGTCACAGTCAAAACAAGCTCCTTTTTGTACCACTATAAGCATGGAACTTTCTACTCTTTTCCAACACCAATTGACTTATTTGAAACAACTCACAAAGATAATAACCAATAAAGATCAGATATCTTGTCTCACCTAACTAAAAATAAGAACTAAAAAGTTCTAAGAAAAAATAATAAGAAAACTAAAGCTAAACACAGTGCTAGCAATAGTGAACACTCATAGAACAATAGGAGTGAAAACTAGAGTGTTCTAGGCAATGAAGAACAGGGTGTGACTTCTCTGAAATAGGTGTGTTGGGGTCCGACCAAATTATTACAGTAAACAAAACAAAACAAAACTAAACTAAAAAACAAAGACGCTCCAAGAACAACACAATAGTGCATGAAGCAATAAAATAAAGTGTTCTAAAAGAAAACCTGAGATTTTTGTTGATGAAGATGGGGATTCCTTGGGCATCCCCAAGATTTGACGATTGTACCTATTTGAATATTTCTTGGGGTGACACGGGTGGAATCCCCAAGCTTGAGCCTGTATCCATACTTCATCTCATCACATCATTCTCTCCTACACTTGAAAATTTCCTTCATACAAAACTTCACACAATCTTCATTAGCAACATTAGTGTATTCAAGATAATAAGCCTTTGGGTTCAGTTTAAACTCAAGTGAATCATCCATTAGAACATAGGCTATTGTAGCAACTCCTTTTAAAAGCTCAAGTGATCAAAGAGAAGTCAAAAAGAAACCGATCAAGAGGCAAATACAAATAATGACAGAAATCTGTCAAAATAGACCAACAGGTAAAGACCATTTTTTCGAAAATCTTCTGCTGCTCAAATAGAAAAGTGCAAAACTAACGAAAGTTGGGTAAATAATAGGGTCATGCACACAAATATTTTCAGCTCAAGCTCAATCCGACGTACCGGGATTTTTCACGATTTTTTATAGTGAAGCATAGAAATCTGTTTCGGGACAACAACTTCCCCAAATCTTACTTCCCTCTCATTAGAGGCTATTATTGGCACAAAAACCAAACATAAAGAATAAGGAGAGGTTATTACAGAGGCAATAACTTCCAAGACTCAACAAAAGAAAACTTACTGAAATAAAAATTGGGTTTTTTTCCCAAGAGTGCTTTTCTTTAACGCCTTTCAGCTAGGCACAGAAAGCAAGAATCAAGTATTTTCAAATGAAGAAGCATCAAAATAAACTTTCTTAAGTCTACCTCTCTTACCTTTAGGGAGCGTGTGATTGCTTGGTGGGGAGGTGAAATGCATGGTGCCTTTTTCCCACATCTATTATTGCTCCAAGGAGTTTTAGCAGGGATCTTCCAAGTGTAATTTGTCCTTCTTCTACACATTCAATAACAAGATAATCAGTAGATACCATTTTCCCTAGGATTTTTGTAAACACTCCTTCAACTATTCTAATGGGTAATATAGTGGCATTATTGGTAAGAGATATTTCTTCTCCACCTCCAGTAAGTTTCCAAAGATTCAGAGATTCATAAATATATTTAGGCATAAGACAAAACTCTGACATAATATCACAACGAGCATGAAAATTTTCATCATTTATAACAACTTTTATGGTTCAAAATTTATTGAAACATAATCATGATGCTCTCTAAGCATATTGTAGCATTCTTTTAAACTAGAGGTACTTGTCTCAAGAGTGTTTAATCTAGCATAAATGCTTATTAAGGATGGATCAAATTTACTAGGAAAGTTATATGTTGCAATAAACTTTTTTATAGCATTAAAAGCTTCATCCCCATCACAATGAAGGAAATCTCCTCATACTACAGCATCCAAAGCATATCTATAACAAAGAGCAAGACCAAAATAGAAACTGCTAAGAAGCAAGCCTAGAGTCATTTTAGGTTTAGTTTTTTCATAAGAATCAAAAATTCTAGACCAAGCTTCTTTGAAACTCTCCTCACTTCCTTGTTTGAAAGTGAAGATCATTTCCTCAGGTGACATAGTGATTGGAGCAACACTAGACAGAAAAGCAACTTGAAGTAGGAACTATTTTTTTGTGTTTTTGATAAAAATAAGTAAACCAACAGTAATAGCTACTAAGGTAGGAACTAATTTTTTGTGAATTTTTGATAATAAAAAGTAAAACAAACAAAATAAAGAAACAAAGAAAACAAAAACAAAGTAAAGAGATTGGTTGTGAGAGACTCCCCTTGCAAAATTATCTTTCTCCCAGAAAAGCTTTTTGACAAGGAGGAAGAGATTGAAGCTATCCTATATCTCCCCCGCAACGGTGCCAAAAAATCTTGATGTGGCTCGGTTACTGTAGAGCCTGTTGGGAGACACCAGGAGCAAGGTGTAATAAGTACAGCATCAAGTTTTCCCTCAGTTGTGAAACCAAGGTTATCGAACCAATAGGAGAAAGGAAATAACTCCCAAGGTGTTGCTAGCAACGTGGAACCTGCACAATACAACCACAATACTTTGTCCCAACTTACAGTGAGGTTGTCAACCTCACCGGTTTGCTGAAAACAAAGGATTAAACGTATAGTGTGGAAGAAAGTAATTGCTTATAGTAATTGCAGAAAGTAAACAGTAGACAGTAGATTTAATATCAGTGGGAAAAAATGGACCGGGGTCCACAGTTCACTAGAGGTGTTTCTCCATAAGATAAATAACATGTTGGGTGAACAAATTACAGTTGGACAATTGACAGATTGAGAATGCATAATAATGCATGTACATGTCATGATGATTTATATGAGTTTCGTTTTGGAACTACAACATAATACATAGAACGTAATACAACTGCATCTATGACTAATAATCCACCTCCAGGATATCATCCGAACAACCCTCGGGTATTAAGTTGCAAGCAACAGATAATTACATTAAGCAAAGTATGTAAAGTAAACAATACAATTGCCCTTGGACAAAGAATTGTTGTTTTCTCCCTAGTAGTAACAGCACATCTACAACCTTAGAGGTTTCTATCACTCCTCCAGATTACTAGAGACATGAACCTACTATCGAGCATAAATACTCCCTCTTAGAGTCACAAGCAAATACTTGTCCAGAGTAACTACTAGCAACAGAGAGCATGCAAGATCACAAATAACATAGACATGATATAATCAATAATCGATCTTGACGTAGTACTCAATATCCATCAGATCCCAACAAACACAACATGTAGGATTACAAATAGATGATCTTGATCATGATAGGCAGCTCACAAGATCTAAACATGGTAGCACAAAAGAGGAGAAACAACCATCTAGCTACTGCTATGGACCCATAGTCCAAGGATGAACTACTCACGCATCACTCCGGAGGCTGGCATGGTGATGAAGAAGGCCTCCGGGATGATCTCTCCTCTCCGTCAGGGTGCCGGGAAGAGCTTCAGATCCCTCCCGATCTAGGGACGATGGTGGTGGCTACGGACTTTTTCGTGGATTCTGACCAGGTGCTTAGGGTTTATATAGGCGAAGGGGCAAGGTCGGTTGACGCTCGAGGGGCCCACACCATAGGGTGGTGCGGCCTAGGGTGGACCCGCGCGGCCCCCTGGTGCGACTGCCTTGTGGCGCTTCCTCGTCTCTCCTTCGGACTCCGTGTAGTGTCTGGAAAAATAGGAACTTTGGCTTTGGTTTCGTCCAATTCCGAGAATATTTCCTTACTAGCTTTTCTGAAACCAAAAGAAGCAGAAAACAGGAACTAGCACTGTGGCATCTTGTTAATAGATTAGTTTCAGAAAATTTATAAAAATGCCTCAAAGTATAGACAAAACATACGATAGTTGGTACAAAATAAGCATGGAGCATCAAAAATTATAGATACGTTTACGATGTATCATACTTCTCCGAGTGTGATCTCACCTTCAGGTCCAGGGATGTCAAGATGCATTGACTCACACTCCGTTACGATTTGATCCATCCCAACTTTAGCATAGCCAGGTGGAATCTCATGTCCATGCCAACGTGCTTCAGGTGGACAAGGTAAAGAAAATCCGACCGCCACCTTCACGGATATGTTCTTCAACTTCTGACGGAGCTCATAAGGTATATGCTCCTTGATTCCATCCACGGGGTAGCCGGTACTGCCATCTATCATCCTTGCATCGTCACACGGGACCTCCGATTCAGCCACGCTGCTTCTCCACTGAGATGGGTTTGCGGTAATATCGAGTGTTGGATCTTCTGTTGATCAGCACCAGTACGGGGGTTAGGCTTCTTCCGGTGATCTGCCTCACCATATAAATGCTTGCCTTTTTTCCTTAAGGGATGTCGTGGCGGAACAAAACGACGATTGTACGGGTACACATTCTTTCTATATTTATCCAGATATATAGTTTCAGTCTCATCTAAACAGTGTGTGCATACATTGTATTCCTTGTTCCTCTGTCCTAAGATGTTACTAAGAGTAGCCCAATCATTGATGGTTACAAACAACAACGCTCGTAGATCAAATGGCTCCTGTTTGTGCTCATCTCACACACGTAAACCTAGTTTGGCCCACAACTGCAAAAGTTCATCAACTAATGGCCTTAAGTACACATAACTGTCGTTGTCGGGTTGTTTCGGGCCTTGGATGAGCACTGACATCATAATGAACTTCCATTTTATGAACAACCAAGGAGGAAGGTTGTAGATACATATAGTCATGGTCCAGGTGTTGTGACTGTAGCTCTGCTCCCCAAAAGGATTCATGGCATCTGTACTTAGATCAAACCATAAGTTCCTTGGGTCACCAGCAAAGTCTGGGAAGTCTCTCTCGATTTTTCTCCATTGCCGACCATCAGCGGGGTGCCTCAACATCTCGTCTTTCTTACGGTCTTTCATGTGCCATCACAACAATTTGGCATGCTCTTTGTTTGTGAACAACCATTTCAACCATGGTATTATAGGAGCATACCACATCACCTTGGTAGGAACAGTCTTCCTGGGTGGCTCGTCATCAACATCACCAGGGCCATCTTTTCTGATCTTATACTGCAATGCAGTGCATACCAGGAATTTATCCATATTCTCGTACTTCTCACCGCGGTAGAGGATGCAGTCATTAGGGCACACATGTATCTTCTGCACATCTAATCCTAGAGGGCAGACGAGCTTCTTTGCTTCGTACATACTAGCGGGAAATTCATTATTTCTTGGAAGCAACTTCTTCATTAGTACCAGCAACTTTTCGAATCCTGAGTCAGTTAAACTGTTCTCTGCCTTCCACTTCAGCATTTCCGGTGTGCTACCCAGCTTCTTCTGGCCATCTTCACAAGTTGGGTACAACAATTTGTTGTGGTCCCGTAACATCTGCTCGAACTGCAATCTCTCCTTTTTGTGTCGTAGTCTCGCTTTGCATCAGAAATAACCCGACCAAGATCATCAGTGGGCTCATCTGGTTCCCGTTCTTCACCTCCTTCTTCTTCATTGTCTTCCATTGCGGTATCAACGTATTCAGGAAACATAGATCGGTAGTTTTCATCATCGTTCTCTTCTTCATCGTTGTCTTCCATCGCAACTCCTCTTTCTCCGTGCTTGGTTCAAACATTATAACTGGACATAAAACCAGACCGGAACAGGTGGCTTTGAATGACTCTTGCAGAAGTGTGGGCCTTCTCATTCCTACAGTCAACACATGGACGACACATAAAATCATCCCGCCGCTTGTTCGCCTCGGCCACAAGACGAAAAGAACGCACGTCTTCTCTGAGAGCGGTAGAGCGTCGGTCACGGTACATTCATGGATGGCTCATCTGTATCATACAAATATATATCAAACGCAATCACGATGCTAAAATTAGTATCGCATGGTCTAAACGAGAAAATAGTTGCTAACCTTTTAGCACACTTGGAAATAAAGATGAGAAAACTTAAGTGTGGCTTGGGCACCTCATATCATGTTTGTCTTGTGTGACCTAAAGCCGTATTCGCTCTAACGGACATTTCACCGAATACCTCTAGTGCATATGAACAAAAAAAAATAGCACAAACCCACCAGCTCCCACCAGGAAAAAAGTAGTTGATAGGGGGGAGGAGACAGTGCCATATATATAGAGTCGAACCACTAGTCCCGATTTAAGACATAAACCGGAACTAAAGGAAGTGCCCACAGAGCGGCGGGCCCGGGCTGTTTAGTCTCGGTTTGTGTCTCAAACCGGGACTAGTGGCCCCAACCGGTCCGGGACTAGTTGTTTGAGGGTTCAGACCCGTCTAGTACGAACCATTAGTCTTGGCCCCAGGCCCAGCCGGAACTAATGGCCCGGACGAAAGGGCCAATTTCTACTCGTGTGCATTGAGCTCATCAACACACTATCGGGGAGAAGATATTGTTCGATTGTGCACAAACAAAGCAAGCTTTATTTTTGTACCACATTGACTGTTTGTGTTGAGTTAGACTGGTGTATGTGTGGAGCAGCACCCCTTATGTCGCTTGTTCGCACTTGCGTGAACGCCGACCATGTGATGCTATCTTTGACTAGCATCTGCAACCGTCCAGCCGTAATACCGGCTACTTCTTTTTAGCCGCGGCATGCATGTGATCTACCGGGCACTCGTATAATATTTGTAGTCAATATATATTTTCGTTTTCCTCTATAAGAATGTGCATTAAGGATAATCAACAACCACCCAGCAAAAAACAGAACGGTAATCAAGAACCACAATTTCTGCTTATTGATTTAGTTACTCATTTCTCATCTTGGTTTGTGCCTTCAGATAAAGAATGGTCACGATTCAGATCGGCCAGGAACAGCGAAGCCTGATCGTGGACAGGTACGGCCAACAGGTCAGTTGCAGGCGTATCACACACAGATGCACTGTTCCTTGCATTTGTAACAGCTGCAGCTGCTGTTATATACAGGTAAATCCTATATAAAACCATTCTGCTGTCTCCGAGAAATACCTTTCGCAACCCACATTTTTTTGAGTTTGTATACATTCAAAATGAGTGGTCAAAGTTGCATTTGGAGGCGATGGAGCAGTAGTGACTGTCTCGGGGTTTAGGCTTTCACGAGTTGGAGCAATAGTGTTTTGGGGCTTAGGTATTCTTGACTCGCGCTGTTTTAATGTGGTCTTGATGATGAAATGGGTTTGGCGTATCCATATGAAGGATGGGGGCCTTTGGCTCCAATTGGTGAAAGCTAAATATCTTCGTGGTCGGCTCCCTGTGAGCGGAGTGAGGGTTCCCAGTTTTGGCGGGCCATCCAGGATATTAAGCATTTTGTTGGTCTGGGGATTTCCTTCGCCATTGGGAATGGGCAGGCCGTGCGCCTGTGGCTAGACCCATGGCTTCAGTCGGTCCCCCTATGTGAACAGTTCCCCGCCCTCTTCGCCATCTCCTCGTCCCCGACGATCCTTGTGGCTGAGGCCTTTCGAGAAGGGAGCTAGAACATCTTGTTCCGACAAACTTTTAGCGAGGCCGAGGCGGAGGAACACGGGCGCCTGGAGGAGGCCCTCCCTAGCTCGTTATCTGTGGCCCAGGATTCAGTTGCCTGGAGCCTGACGCCGGGGGGGGGGGGGGGGGAGTTCTCGGTCAGCTCGGCCTACCGAGCACTCTTCCAGGGCCCAGAGCAGAGCTGGACTTCTCCCCTGTGGAAGGCCCCCCCCCTTAGTATTCGCATCTTTCTGCGGGATCGGCTACCGTCAGGGGTTGAGGTGGCGAAGCGTAATGGGCCGGGCAATGGTCGGTGCCCCCTATGCAGGACTCCGGAAACCTGTGCCCATATTATGTTCTCCTGTTCGGCGACTCAGTTTTTGTGGAGCTATGTTAGGGAAGCGTTGGGGCCCTCCTGGCAGGCCCAGGAGCTTGGAGAATTCCTGCAGGCTGCGGCGAACCGCGTCGGAAGGGACTGCCGCCTCTTCTGGATGGTCTTTGCGGCCCTGACCTGGTCCCTTTGGAATATTCGCAACACGATGGTGATTGAGCATATTTTCCCCTCCCGGGCGTTTGACTCGTTTTTTCTCTTATTGCCTTTCTCCAGCAGTGGTCCCTGTTGGGCGCCAGCGTGACAGGCCGGCCTTCGACGACACCCTTGGAGCCCTGAGAGTGGCGGTGGCCCCTTTCTCGGCTCTAACTCCGGCTTGACTGCAGCTCCTTCCACGGTGTAGGGTGTGGCGGTGGCCCAATTGCTTTCTCTTATTTTTTTGGGTCGTCTTGTGCTGTGGCCCCAACAGTCGTACTCTTTCTTTTCCCGTTTATTTGGTTGTGGCCGTTGTTGTTGTGTGTGGATGTTGTATGAATCTGGATTTGACTTTATTTATAAAGCAGGGCGGAAGCCTGTTTCAAGAGTGACTGTCTCAGGATGCCCCTGATCTTTTTCTTTGTGTGCATCTACGGTCTCCACATGGAAGAGGAGTGGCCATGGACCATCTGTCTCTTTATCAGTCCACAGATTTGACCAGCTAATTAAGTTTGAGTTAATTGCCAAGCATTTTCTTACAAAAATGCTCCCTCTTCAATCATTGCCACCTGCTTCGCCTCTTCTCTTGGAGACTTAAGTGGATCCATAATCAACTTGCACCCACGCAAGCTACTAGATTAGATCATCATCTATATCTTAACTCCTTCAGATTTGACCAGCCATTGGCCAGCGGCCCGGTTTTTCCACTTCATCGGGACATTTTCTTGGCACTTTCTCCTGGACCACAGTGAAAGATGGCATATGGAACATGGGTGCACTGGAAGGAACGAAGAGCATTATTGTCTGCATTTGTCAAGTGAACACAGAAATATATGTGCTCTGTCCTCAACTTGAGATTAAACTTTTCTCAAACATTCCTCCTGACGGTGAAAATGCAGTCAACTTTGCGGCTCTGCCATCTTTCACATGGTATTGCCATCTTCTCAAACATATCTGTGAAATCTGCAGTTGCAGTTATTTCAGTTTTATGGTATTGCACTTCGAACCGTGTTTCATGCAAAATCTAATTTTATCTTTGTCATGGGTTTGCCAAAAAAATGGATAGTGCTAGGTGTTCCTCGGGGATAATTCCCTAAAACCCATCGGGTCCACCTCTGACACGTCTCCCGTGAAAAGCCTTAAAATCCCGCTTTTGCTATAAACTTACCCGCTTTTGCTATAAATAGTCCCGCTTTTGCTACATGTAGCAGAAATGGTTCGGTCCAGAAAATAGAAAAACAGCCTGGATCTCGCTGAAGACCTCGCCGGTGACCGTGTAGCAAAAAATTTATGTTAATGTAGCATATCCAACATTGCCGGAGACTCGCCGGAGGTTTTTGTCGGTAGACCTCACCGGAGACCGTGTAGCAAAAACTTTACGCTATTGTAGTAAAACCGCAAAACGGTGGTAGCAAGAAAACTGTCATAATGTAAAAAAAAGAACGACCTCGCCGGAGATATCGCTGGTGGCTGCCATAGCAAAACGATTTTGCTGAGCACTTTCGTCAAAAATATTTTGCCAAGCACTTCCGTCGAAAATATCATAGCAAATATTTTGTGCTATTATAGCAAAACATAGAACAGAAATAGCAACAAAAATAAACTAATGTAGCAAATCCGATCTTATCGAAGGTCTCGCCGGAGACCTTGTAGCAAAATTCAAGACACGCTTGTAGCACCGCCGTCAGCCACATGTAGCAGCACCACCAAACCCATGTAGCAAACCTCGACGCTGTAGGTAGCAGCAGCGGTGGCAGTAGGTAGCAGCGCCGATAACCCCATGTAGCAAACCTCGACACCGTAGGTAGCAATGCCGTTAACCCAATGTAGCAAACCTCCATGTCGTAGGTAGCAACATCAGTGGGAGTACGTAGCAACATGGCACCACCAACACAACAACACCAATGTGGCGGCGCTCTGGCGTACGAGGTGTAGGAAGTGCTACACGCGAGGTGCTGACGACGACATGACGCTACAACAGAGAGGGGCGACGACGAGGGGCTTGGGTGTCGTGGAGCGGGACAACGGCACGACGCTCTGACGAGGTGCAGGCGGCGGTGCGGGGCTGCGGCGAGGAGCCATGCGTGGGGCTGCAGCGGCGAACGGAGCACGCGGGCGAGCTGGGCGACGGCGGCGCGATGCCTGGGTGACAACGGCGTGGGGACTGGACAACGGTGTGGAGGGAAGAGCGGGCCGGCGGCGCGGCACAACATGGCCGTGGGAGCACGGCCGCAGGAGCAGGCGGCCGGCAGCGCAAACTAGTGGTTTGGTTAACGCGAGAGAAAAAATACCGAGGAGTTGAGAAAGGAAGGGATAAGGTATGAGGAGGTCCACCATGATTGGTTGGTTATTCGCGTCGCGCGACAAACCGGGGGATCGAGTCACAGGATCTCCAGGGGAATAATATCGTTTTCCAAAAAAATGCATCTCAAGGTTTCTTTCTTGGAAAAATATAACCATAAGCGTCGCATGGATCGCTCCTCGTGCGGCTGCGCCACGATTCGTAAAATCCAATCGACCGAACGTGGTTTGCGGCAGCAGCGAACTGCTCTCTCATGTTATCTCGCCTTCGGTACATCTTATCCATTCACGAGTCAATACCGGACACACAATTTCTTCCTCTCCTTTCTCACCTTGGCGCGCCGGAGATGAGATATTTGATCATTTGCCCCACTTTACTTCAAAATTTGATCATTTGCCACATTAACCACCACATGTCAGTAACACATATGTGACAAATGATCAAACTGAAAAATAAAACGGAGCAAATCGTCAAATCTACCGAAGAAACAAGCGAGGAGGAGACTGTCGCCGCCGAGCCAACGACCGCGAGGAGGATGCTTCCGTTGTCGCCGCTGCGGACGTGAACGCGATGGGAGAGGCCGCGCCCTGCTGAGCATGCGTCGAGGGAGGTCACGCGTCGACGAGCATACTTCGGAAGAGGCTACAGCTGACGAGCGCCAGGAGGACGCGCGAGGAGGCCCCGCCGCTGATGACGAGTACGTGTTGGGGGAATCGGATCCGGGGAGGCTGCCGTTGCGCGAGCACGCACAACAGGGGAGGCCACTGCTGTGGAGCAGCCTACCGACGAGCACGCCATACTCGCGAGGATTCCTGAACCCAAACGCTTTATCTAGAAGAAGAGTCCTAGACATTGAAGTGGATTTTGCGGGGCTACTTGATACACACATGAATTATTTTCTTGCTACCAGAACACTGCATATATCTTCCTAAGATTGGTGAGTCTTTAGTCTCTACAAGTGAGAGTGATCTCTGCAAAAGGAGATTATTTACATGCTACATCTACATCCAAGAGGTAATAAATCAAGGGAGGAGTTTTTCAACTAAATTAATTATGATTGCGGTTTGAGCCGCCACTACTAGAAATCGGCCCTTTCGTCCGGGCCGGCTAGGCCTGGGCCCGGGACTAATAGCCCGCACCGGACAGGCCTGAACCCCTAAACAACTAGTATCAGACCGGTTGGAGTCACTAGTCCCGGTTTGAGACTCAAACCGGGACTAAAGGGTCCGGTACCTGCCGTTCGCTGCGGGCACCCCCTTTAGTCCCGGTTTGTGTCTCAAACTGGGACTAGTGGTCCGACCCTATATATGTCACAGCCCTTCTCTTCTCAATTATTTTTTTCCTAGTGGGAGGTGGTGGGTTTGTGCTAGTTTTTTTGCTCATATGCACTAGAGGTGTTCGGTGAAATGCCCGTTA
This sequence comes from Avena sativa, assembly GCA_916181665.1. Lineage (NCBI taxonomy): Eukaryota > Viridiplantae > Streptophyta > Magnoliopsida > Poales > Poaceae > Avena > Avena sativa. The sequence continues at coordinate 231,719,341 of OV702296.1, forward strand.
GAGCGATGTGACTTTAGATCATACAAGATAAACATGATATGAGGTGCCCGAGCCACACTTAAGTTTTCTCATATTTATTTCCAAGTGTGCTAAAAGGTTAGCAGTTATTTTCTCGTTTAGACCGTGCAATACTAATTTTAGCATCGTGATTGCGTTTGATATATATTTGTATGATACAAATGAGCCATCCATGGATGTACGGTGACCGACGCTCTGCCGCTTTCAGAGAAGGCGTGCGTTCTTTTCGTCTTTTGGCCGAGGCGAACAAGCGGCGGGATGGTTTTATGCATTGTCCATGTGTTGACGCTAGGAATAAGAAGACTCACACTTCCGCAAGAGTCATTCAGAGCCACCTGCTTCGTTCTGGTGTTATGTCCATCTATAATGTTTGGACCAAGCATGAAGAAAGAGGGGTTGCGATGGGAGACGTCGATGAAGAAGAGAACGATGATGACAACTACTGATCTATGTTTCCTGAATACAATCATACCGCAATGGAAGACAATGAAGAAAAAAGAGGTGAAGAACAGGAACTAGATGAGCCCAGTGATGATCTTGGTCGGGCCATTTCTGATGCAAAATGAGACTGCAACACAGAAAATAAGAGGTTGCAGTTCGATCAGATGTTACAGGACCACAACAAATTGTTGTATCCAACTTGTAAAGATGGCGAGAAGAAGCTGGGTAGCACACTGGAAATGCTGAAGTGGAAGGCAGAGAACGGTGTGACTGACTCGGGATTCGAAAAGTTGATGGTACTAATAAAGAAGTTGCTTCCAAAAAATAACGAATTGCCCGCCAGTACGTACGAAGCAAAGAAGCTCGCTTGCCCTCTAGGATTAGATGTGCAGAAGATACAAGCGTGCCCTAATGACCGCATCCTTTACCGCCGTGAGAAGTACGAGAATATGGATAAATGCCCGGTATGCACTGCATTGCGGTATAATATCAGAATAGATGACCCTGGTGATGTTGATGGCGAGCCACCCAAGAAGAGGGTTCCTGTCAAGGTGATGTGGTATACTCCTATAATACCACGGTTGAAACGTTTGTTTAAAAACAAAGAGCATGCCAAGTTGTTGCGATGGCACATGGAAGACCGTAAGAAAGACGGGATGTTGAGGCACTCCGCTGATGGTCGGCAGTGGAGAAAAATCAAGAGAGACTTCCCGGACTTTGCTGGTGACCCAAGGAACTTATGGTTTGGTCTAAGTACAGATGGCATGAATTCTTTTGGGGAGCAGAGCTATAGTCACAGCATCTGTCCTGTGACTCTATGTATCTACAACCTTCTTGGTTGTGCATGAAGCGGAAGTTCATTATGATGCCAATGCTCATCCAAGGCCCGAAGCAACTCGACAACGACATTGATGTGTACCTAAGGCCATTATTTGATGAACTTTTACAGTTGTGGGCCAAACCAAGTTTACGTGTGTGGGATGAGCACAAACAGGAGCCATTCGACCTATGAGCGTTGCTGTTCGTAACCATCAATGATTGGCCTGCTCTTAGTAACATCTTAGGACAGACGAACAAGGGATACAATGCATGTACACACTGTTTAGATGAGACTGAAAGTATATATGTGGATAAATGTAAGAAGAATGTTTACCCATACAATCGTCGTTTTCTTCCGCCCAGACATCCCTTAAGGAAAAAAGACAATCATTTCGATGGCGAGGCATATCACCGGAAGAAGCCTAACCCCCGTACTGGTGGTGATGTATTTGGTATGGTCAATAATTTAAATGTAATATTTGGAAAGGGTCCTGGAGGACATCCTGTTCCGAAAGACGCCGACGGACACACACCCATGTGGAAGAAAAAATCTATATTTTGGGAGCTACCCTATTGGGAAGTCCATGAGGTCCGCTCTGCAATCGACGTGATGCACCTGACGAAGAATCTTTGCATGAATATTCTAGGCTTCCTGGGCTTGTATGGGGGAAGTCAAAAGATACAGCGAAAGCACGGGAGGACCATCAACGTCATAAAAGATGAGACGACAAGCATCCATGGCAGTTTCAAGGGTCTGCCAGCTACACTCTTACCAAGGAAGAGAAGGAAATCTTTTTTAAAGTCCTTTTCAGTATCAAGGTCCCGTCTGGCTTCTCGTCTAACATAAAGGGAATAGTAAATTTAAAAAACCTAAAGTCTCATGATTGCCATGTGCTTATGACGCAATTGCTTCTGGTTGCATTGAGGGGAATTCTACCAGAAAATGTTCGACTGGCCATTGTGAAAGTATGTGCATTCCTCAATGCAATTTCTCAGAAGGTAATTGATCCATAAAGTCTATCAGGGTTACAGATTGATGTGGTCCATTGTCTGGTCAGCTTCGAGTTGTTGTACCCTCCATCCTTCTTCAATATTATGACGCACCTCCTAGTTCAACTAGTCGAAGAGATTAGAATTCTCGGTCCTGTGTTTCTACACAATATGTTCCCCTTCGAGAGGTTCATGAGAGTCTTAAAGAAATATGTTCATAACCGTGCTAGTCCAGAAGGAAGCATCTCCAAGGGCTATGGAACAGTAGAGGTTAATGAGTTTTGTGTTGTCTTTCTTCCTGACCTTAAGCCGATTGGTGTTCCTGAATCTCGGTATGAGGGGAGTATAACTGGAAAAGGCACACTAGGAAGGAGAGCAACGGTATGTATGGACGGGGATTCTTTCAGTAAAGCACACTACACAGTTCTACACAATTCCACCTTGGTGGCTCCTTATATCGAGAAACACAAGATTATTCTACGCTCGGAAAACCCGGGGAAGCTTGACTCCTGGATTAAAGTGGAACACGAGGCTACTTTCGGCAGTTGGTTGCAGACACATCTCATGAATAACACCACTGTTGGAGATCAGCTGTACTTGTTGGCCAGGTTACCAATTCGACTATATGTACTTTCCAAGGGTACGAGATAAATGGTAATACATTTTACACCATCGCCCAAGATAAAAAGAGCACCAACCAAAATAGTGGTGTCCGCTTTGATGCAACATATGACAATGGACAGAAGGACACATATTATGGGTACATAGAGGAGATATGGGAACTTGAGTATGGACCTACTTTTAAGGTCCATTTGTTTCGGTGCAAATGGGTCAAGATGACAGAAGGCGGAGTACATATAGATGAAAAGTATGGCATGACAACAGCGGATCTGAACAATCTTGCGTACATGGATGAACCATTCGTCCTAGCCAACGATGTGGCTCAAGTTTTCTATGTGAAGGACATGTCTACCAAACCAAGAAAAAGAAATCAGCAAAAGAATACATCGTCCGATGAGCCAAAGCGCCACATAGTTCTTTCAGGGGAAAGAAACATCATGGAAGTGGATGACAAGACAGATATGTCAGAAGATTATAATAAGTTTCATGAAATCCCGCCCTTCAAAGTGAAAAATGACCCAAGCCTCCTGTTAAATGATGAAGAGTCTCCATGGCTACGACGCAGAAGAAAACCACAACACTAGATAGGGTTGTTGGTGATCTATGTAATATATTAAACCTTTTATGTAATATCATATTGTGAGTCAAACATTTTACCCAGATCCACATGCATGCAACATTGGTCATTTTGACCGAAAGCCATGAAAACTAATACATCTTGCTCAATCAAACTGGACGACGACTCTCGGTGCCTGAGCCGCGGGAGGTGAAAAACCAAAGAGACGGAACCATCACACGGTCATAGCTCAGGTGAGATCCCTGAAGAATGTGCCAGGTATCGTCTACCCTGGTGTCCAACGCAACCATATAGCGACGGACGTGCTCGTTCTCCTCCCTGACATGACGCCGTACCACCTCCTCGGTGGCCGGTTCCCTCTGCACCCTTCCTGGACTAGGCAACCTCCACCAAAGAAGCTTCGGGTCGACGAAGACACCCGGATTCCTCACCAAGCTACGCGTCCTGGAAGATAGCACCATCTAGTGCTAGCCCGGCGGATCCCAGTCTCGGACATGCCCGGCGGAGCCCAGTACTCCATCGTTGCCGCCAAGTCGACTACGAGGATGTGGGATGGGCATCCTAAAGTAGACAGCGAGGAATGTGTGTATGTGTGGGTGGCCATGACGGTCGGCCTATAAATAGAGGGAAAGGGTGGGCAGGCTGGGGCGGGCAACCTATAAATACAGGGAAAGGCCTATAAATAGAGGGAAAGAGTTCATCTTTTGTCCCGGTTGGAGAAACCAACCGCGAATGAAGGGAAATCGACAAGCTAGGCCAGGCAACACTAATGATAGGTGTGAGTGTCGATATTATGTCGTGTGGCTTGTACCTTGTCCCGGATGGTGTCGCCAACCGGGACTAAAGATGAACCTTTAGTCCCGGTTGGAGACACCAACTGGGACAAAACATGAGTCAACACAAATAATAGGGATGAGTGTCGACACTATGTCGTGCTGCTTGTACTATAAATAGGCATCCTTGTGAGTTCTCAGGCATCTCCAAGATGGTTTGCGAGAGCAGGGACACCACTACAGCCAGTTTGAGGGAGATGCCGGAGGATCCTAGTCCTTCGGCATCTCCAACAAACTGGTCATAGAGGCACTCCCTAATATGTGAAATTAGTTATCTCCTAGGCGTATTGATCTAGTTAGAGAAGTTACAAGCTGCAAGATGGTGTGCAAGAGCAGGGACACCACTATGGCCAGTTTGAGGGAGATACCGAAGGAGCCTAGTCCTCCGGCATCTCCAACAAACTGGTCATAGAGCAATCTCTAATATGTTAAATTAGTTAGCTCCCAGGCGTATTGATCTAGTTAGCTCCTAGGCGTATTGATCTAGTTAGAGAAGTTACAAGCTGCAAGATGGTGTGCGAGAGCAGGGACACCACTACGGCCAGCTTTAGGTATATGCTTCCGGAGCCCAGTCCTCTGGCATTTCCCTAAAGTTGGTCATAGAGGCACTCCCTAATATGTGACCACGCGCGTTTGGAGATCAGATCTTCATGGTAAGTACGAATCGGGACAACATCTTCATAGTTCGGGAAATTTTTAGTATGAATCGGGACTAAAGGCCCCCCTTTAGTCCCGGTCCAGCCACAAAAAGGAACTAACACTCAAGATGGTTTACAGACAACACTATGCGGTCCTGGTTTCCTAACTGGGACTAAAGGCCTCCTTTAGTCCCGGTTTCCTAAATGGGACTACGTAATCGGGACTAAAGGCCCCTTTAGTCCCGGTCTAGCCACAAACCGGGACTAACACTTAATATATTTATTAATATTAAAAAACTGAGACTACGGAATCGGGACTAAAGGACCCCTTTAGTCATGCTCATATCTAGCCCTATAGTACACACCTTCAGGGTCGTCTTCGTCTTTGTCATCATCGTCGTCATCGTGGTCGTTGCTAGGCGCACGCGGCTGGATCCTCAGCCCAGCCATGGCATATTGTGGGGGCACCTGCCACTCCAGCCTTGGATTCACGATGTGTGGGGGAGGGGGCTCCCGGATGACGACGCCGCTACACCCACGACCTTCACCACCGCCACCCTTCTAATGGCTCTGTGGCGGCAACGAGTACCGAATGCGAGATGGTCTACCCCGACGATGTAGCGCATCACGCTGATGATAGTCCGGTTCGCCCACCACAGGCGTCGGCCGGCTTCGTTGTGGTTCACCAGAAGAGGTACGTCACCCTCGTACCTGGCGAGCTCCCTTTCCTGCCGGTTAGCAAAGAAGGCATTCTAGGTGTCATAGTTGTCGGGATCCCACTGGGGATCCATCCACTGCTTCGGTGTGAGCTCGTGGTAGAAGTTGTTCGTGATGGCCGCCTGGCATGGGGAACCTTGAAGGACAGGAGGGACAGGGACCCCTCCAGCACTCAGCATCCAGTCGGCGGGCGGCCGGTAGCCCGACGGGCAAGGGTAGCTGGAGGCTGATACGCCCAATTTCCATCACCATTCTATATCATAATTTGCCTCTATTCATTTATATATGTCTTATTATAAGGTATTACTTATGTCTTTTCATCTGTTTATGCATGTTGGATGATTCTTGGAGGATGAACTGTTGGAGTCTGGATTCTGATGGGAAAAGAGGCGTTTTAATGCAATTTCGTGAAGATCAGAAAATACCAGAAAAATATGGGAAAATTATATTTTTCCAGAAGACAGAGGAAGCCAGAAGGGGATGTGAAGAAGGGCCACACGGGCCCCACACCCCCCTAGGCACGGGTCCCCCTAGGCCACGCCTAGGGCAGGTGTGGCCCACCTGCCTAGCTCCTGACTCCGCCCTGTCGCCTATATCTTCCCTACGGAACCCTAATATCTGCAGGGCGACCACATATAGATTTTTGCCGCCTCTGCGGGGCGGAAAACACCAAGAGAGAAAGATCTCTCCGGCAAAAAGATTTCTTCCAGGGAAACTCCTTCCCGGAGAGGGGAGATCATCTCCATCAACACCATCGTCAAGCTAGGCTCATCGGGATCATCATCATCATCATCATCATCATCCATACCATCATATCCCCCAGCACCATCATCACCACTCTGTCCCGCTATAACAATTGTGTTGGATATTGCTTAGTTCATTAGGGGAAACTTTCTCGGTGTTGATTACTATTGTAGTTGATGCTTGTGAGTGGAACCATTGGATTATTGTTTATGTTCGGATTGTTATCCATTATCATATCATCTTTGATCTTGATCCATATGATGTCTCATGATTAGTTTGATTAGTTCTTGAGGACATGGGAGAAGTCATGTTGTTAGTAGTGGATTTGTGTTGAGTTATTATTCAATGGTTTAGTATTTAAGTTGTGGTGCTATTCTTCTAGTGGTGTCATGTGAACGTCGACTACATGATACTTCACCATTTATGGGCCTAGGGGAATGCATTGTGTATTTGGATACTAATTGTGGGGTTGTTGGAGTAACAGAAACCTGAACCCCTGTTAGGACACCTTTGCACAAGGGAGCATAGGATCTCAGAGTTTAAGGTTGTGATTAGATTTATATCTTAATTACTTTCCTATTGTTGCGGATGCTTGCAGGGGGTTTAATCACAAGTATGTATTAGTCCAAGTAAGGTTAGTATTTTAGCACAGGTTCACCCACACAACACTTACAAACACCAAAGAAGAGTACTCAGCTATTTGAAGCGAAAGAACTTGACAGAATTCCCATGTGTCCTTGAGAACGTTTGGTCCATATAAGTATTTTCACCGGCTTGTCCTTTGCTAAGAAAGGATTGGGCCACTTGTTGCGTTTTCTTGTTGTATTTGTTACTTACACCTTGTTTTGCTGCCTTATTAGAAAACCACTAAAAATCCGTTTGCTAAGTATTCACAGGGATTTCCTGCTCCATACCACTGTTCAGCACCTTCTGCTCCTCATTGGGATCAGCACTCCTATTTATCCAAAGTACTGCGATACACCCCCTATACTTGTGGGTCATCAAGACTATTTTCTGGTGCCGTTGCCGGGGAGTGAAGCACTATTGAATAGTGGAACTGGTAAGGGAAACTTTTACTGTGAGTATTGTCTTTGATTCTGCTTGTTGCTTTGTTTCCAATATGGATAACCCACTTGGTTTTCTGTTTGGGAAAACTACTATCACTACTAGGGTAGTAGATGAACAACCACTTGTTGAGATAGATCCTTTTAAGATACCTACAAGTATTGTTGATCGTGTTATGGATAATTATTATTTAGGGGATGGAACTGTCCATCCTGGTGATCATTTGCTTTTTATCCATGAATTATGCGGGTTGTTTAAGTGTGCAGGTATCACAACTGAACAGGTGAAGAAGAAGTTACTCTCCATATCCTTGAAAGGGAGAGATGAAGAATGGTATAAGCTGCTGAAGAATGGACAATCCATGGAATGGGAGGAAATGGCATCTCTCTTTTACTCTAAATTTTATCCTCCCAGTGAGATTCATAAGGATAGAAATCTGATATATAACTTTTGGCCTTGTGATGGAGAGAGTACATCTCAAGCTTGGGGGAGATTGAAGTTACTAATGCTTAAATGTCCTATTCATGAACTCCCTAACAATATTATTATCAATAACTTTTATGCTAGGCTTTCTCTTCATGATAAAGATTTACTAGATGCTTCTTGTGCTGGATCATTCACACGTATGAAGGAAGAAGCCAAATGGGATCTCCTAGACCGTATTCAAGAAAACACCAAAGCTTGGGAGAATGACAAAGGAAGAAAGTCAGGTATAAACTATGATTATGAATGAATAAATCTTTTATGGGAACTGATGACTTCCATGATATTAGCAATGAGTTTGGTCTAGATTCCCAAAGTATTGCCAATTGTTTTAAGGCCTTTGCCTCCTACACAGAAATTCCCAAGAAGAAGTGGAATAAGTACTATGCTCCTTATAAAGATGTTGTTAGTCATGTTCCTATTAGAAGTACTAAAGTTTGTACTACTAACCATATTGTGCCTAAACCACATGTTGAGAAAGTTCCTTTCCCAGCTAAGGTAAAGGAGTATTCTATGATCATTAGTGCAAATAATAAAGGTACAATGAAAACTGTGGAACCCGATGAGCAATTGAATGTTGAACCCGTGGTAGCTATTGTGAAAAACCTTTTTGAGCAAAGGATGCTCCTGTTCTAAAAACTTCTACAAAAAGCTTTTTGTGAAACTGTTTGCCAGGTGTTCCCTGACCAAGAACAAAGTTTGCCAATTCTAATTATGATTTATCTTTATGCATCTCTATTGTGACTCATGTACTTGTTGCAAGCTAAGTTATATAATGGTGAGTTGCTTTCTTGTTTGTATTCTTTTATCAACACTTCACTCCATAAACCCGTGGACATGTTTACTGAGCTCAGTTTTCGCTTGGGGACAAGCGAAGGTCTAAGCTTGGGGGAGTTGATACGCCCAATTTGCATCACCATTCTATATCATAATTTGCCTCTATTCATTGATATATGTCTTATTATGAGGTATTATTTATGTCTTCTCATCTGTTTATGCATGTTGGATGATTCTTGGAGGATGAACTGCCGGAGTCTCGATTCTGATGGAAAAAGAGGCGTTTTCATGCAATTTCACAAAGATCAGAAAAATACCATAAAAATATGGGAAAATTATATTTTTCCAGAAGATAGAGGAAGCCAGAAGGGGAGGCGAAGAAGGGCCACAGGGGGCCCACACCCCCCTAGGCGCGGGTCCCCCTGGGCCGTGCCTAGGGAAGGTGTGGCCCACCTGCCTGGCTCCTGACTTCGCCCTCTCGCCTATATCTTCCCTACGGAACCCTAATATCTGCAGGGAGACCACATATAGATTTCCGCCACCTTTGCAAGGCGGAAAACACCGAGAGAGAAAGATCTCTCCGGCAGACAGATTTCTGCCAGGGAAACTCCTTCCCAGAGAGGGGAGATCGTCGCCATCAACACCATCGTCAATCTAGGCTTCATCGGGATCATCATCATCCACACCATCATCTCCACAAGCACCATCATCACCACTCCGTCCCGCTGTAACAATTGTGTTGGATATTGCTTAGTTCATTAGGGGAAACTTTCCTGGTGTTGATTACTATTGTAGTTGATGCTTGTGAGTGGAACCATTGGATTATTGTTTATGTTCAGATTGTTATCCATTATCATATCATCTTTGATCTTGATCCATATGATGTCTCATGAGTAGTTCGTTCAGTTCTTGAGGACATGGGAGAAGTCATGTTGTTAGTAGTGGATTTGTGTTGAGTTATTATTCAATGGTTTAGTATTTAAATTGTGGTGCTATTCTTCTAGTGGTGTCATGTGGACGTCGACTACATGATACTTCACCATTTATGGGCCTAGGGGAATGCATTGTGTATTTGGCTACTAATTGTGGGGTTGTCGGAGTGACAGAAACCTGAACCCCCGTTAGGACACCTTTGCACAAGGGAGCATATGATCTCAGAGTTTAAGGTTGTGGTTAGATTTATATCTTAATTACTTTCCTGTAGTTGCGGATGCTTGCTGGGGGTTTAATCACAAGTATGTATTAGTCCAAGTAAGGTCGGTATGTTAGAACAGGTTCACCCACACAACACTTACAAACACCAAAGAAGAGTACTCAGCTATTTGAAGCGAAAGGATTGGGCCACTTGCTGCGTTTGGTCCTTATAAGTATTTTCACCGGCTTTTCCTTTGCTAAGAAAGGATTGGGCCACTTGCTGCGTTTGCTTGTTGTCTTTGTTACTTGCACCTTGTTTTGTTGCCTTATCAGAAAACCACAAAAAATCCGTTTGCTAAGTATTCACAGGGATTTCCTGCTCCATACCACTGTTCAGCACCTTCTGCTCCTCGTTGGGATCGAAACTCCTATTTATCTAAAGTACTGCGATACACCCCCTATACTTGTGGGTCATCAGAGGCGCACATCGCCTCGGTCTCCTCGAGGGTTAGAATGGCCCAGTAGGCGTTATCCATTGTTTCGAGAGAGGAAGGTGTGTGGATGTGTGATAGCCATGGCGCGGTCGGCCTATATATAGATGGAAAGGGCGGGAAAACATGGCAGAAAGCGGTAGGAAATGACAGGAAATATCTTTAGTCCCGGTTAGTGGCTATAACCGGGACTAAAAGCTCCATTCAGAGGGGAAGGGTGGGAAAACTTGGCGAGAAGCGGTGGGAAATGGCGGGAAATATCTTTAGTGCATGTTAGTGGCTACAACTGGGACTAAATCTTCGGTCAAAGGGATTGGGAGGGAAAACTTGGTAGGAAGCGGTGGTAAAAGGCGGGAAATATCTTCAGTCTCGGTTAGTATAATTATTTGATAAGTTAGTATAATTATTTTTATAAACAGAATTTTTTTTGGATTACTTATTCAAATTTAACACTTTTCATTTTGAAAGTTTAGTAAGATTAAAAAATATGCAAAATATAATAGTTAATGCATTTTTAAATTGATAATGGCAAAATGGTTAATATTTGACTAGTTAAAATAATTATTTTATAAAACGGAAAATGGATTTGGAATACTTATTCAAATTCAAGCACTTCACATATTGAAAGTTTAGTGAAATTCAAAAATATGCAAAATATAATAGTTAATGCATTTTTAAATTGATAATGGCAAAATGGTTAATAGTTTGTCTAGTTAAAATAATTATTTTATAGAACAGAAAATGGTTTTGAATTACTTATTCAAATTCAAGCACTTTTCATGTTGAAAGTTTTTTCAAATTAATAAGTATGCAAAAAATGTATAATTTAAATGTTTAAATAATTTATTCATAATTTGAAAAAAAAGCACAACGCGCTGGTTTTGGCCCAATGCGCGCCCAAATTTGTTCCTTTACTCCCGTCCCTAATCACCAGCCGGGACTAAAGGGGTGCCCAGCGCGCGCGTAGCCGAAACGGCCAGCCCCCCTCTAGTGTCGATGCGTGGCACCAGGCGGGACTAGAGGCTCCCCTTTAGTCCCGGCTGGTGCCACGCACCGGGACTAGAGGGGGGCGGGGGTATAAAAATAGGCCTCCTCCCCCGGTGCGTTCCATTCACCGGAAACATGGAGGGCCAAATCGCAGGCGATGCCGCTAGGCTGCCCAGATTTTTTGCCGCGAGAAGCACCGTACCGCCTCCGCGCTTCCCTCCATGCCGGCCTGCCGCGCCCGCCTCTGCTGCCTCCGTGCCGGCCTCTCCCGCGGCGACCCGCAGCTGCCCGCCACTGGCGCACCTTCGGCCACCGCCTGCCGCCGGACCCACCCACCTCCTCATTAGGTAACTTTTTAGTGTAGGATTATTATTAGTTTAGGATATATAGTGTATTTTTATATAGTGTAGGATTATTATTAGTTTAGTATAGGATATATAGCGTATTTTATTATTATTAGAATTTGTATATGATTAGTATACGATTATGATTAGTTCAGTATAAGATTATGATTAGTATAGGATTATTTTAGTATATATATAACCTAGGATTATTTTAGTATAAATAGGAATTATTTTAAATTATTATGATTATATATGATTACTATAGGATTATTTTAGTGTATATGTTTTTATTATAATATAATATTGTAAGTTTTTTAGGGTATGAGGTATATTATAATATTGTAAGTTTTTTATTGTAATATAATAGTGTAATATAGTATTTTTATTGTAATATTGTAAGACCCTCTTTGTAACCGAAGTTAGGTTGTTGGTGCTCGGTGGTGACCGGAGTTAGGTTTAGGGTGGTGGTTCTCACGGGAAGCCGGAGTCGCCCGCCTCTCCTGTGGCGCCCCGCCACCGCCACCGCCATCGGCACCGGCCACCGGCACCGGCACATGTCAACACCCGGATTTTTAATCCCAGATGCCTGTTATGCCATACATCGCAATCCCAGGATTACCATTTTTGCGAGACATAACAGATTTGGATATCACAGTACATCATCCATTACAAACCATACATAAGGTCTTACACAAATAAGGATCTCATGATCCAGTTCTTAATACAACTCAAACAGCGGAATAACGTAATAATAAAGATAGCGTAGGCGAAGCTCCACCTTCAGGGTCACAGGCAATGCTGACGATGGGAGATGATCCTAGTTGTCGTAACCTTCCTGCGGTCCATCATCCTAATACTCCTCTTCATAGTCTGGTCACGGGAATAGCCAGGGACAAAGCCATGAGTACTCTTTAAGTACTTGCAAACTAATACTAACAACTGAAGGGGGGGGGTTTGTAGTAGGACACTAAGCTCTAGGGTTGTTTTGCAAAATGCCAGATTTACCTCTACTAAGTTCAGAAGCAAAGAAAGCTAGTTGAAGTTTTATAACACCTAAGTGGGAACTTGAATTTCATATCACAACCCTGTTGCGGTCAAGTCAAAGTCTCAATTCATTTTAAAAAACATCTGACGGGGGAACAATATGGCCACTCCAACTGTCCATAACCGCGGACGTGGCTATTTGAATAGTTTGACACTCTGCAGAGATTGTACACTTTCACCACAACGTTCGATACATCCGTCAGGAACAAATCCTGAATTCACCATACGCAGTATGCGGATAATCAATCCTAACCTTTCCATTACACGCCCTAGTATAGGCACCTCTCCTGTGAGTTTGGCCTCCCAACCATGACCAACTGTCATCTTGGGTACTGCACAGGTGGACAATCTTCACAAGGTAGCCTCAGCTCAGACCTTGGCCGTGAGGGAACCCATACTAAGGTATATAAATTTCCAGTCAAGCCCTACCCAATTTTCGGGTATTGTGGTTGTACAGTAAAATTGGAATGGTATCGCATCCAGACAACCATAAGTTTTATAAAGGGCTAAGACTCATGCCTCAACATTTTCATCATCAAAATCATATGGTGTTCGAGAACACATGTCAAAAAATTTCAGTAGAATGACTCATCATTCTAAGGTTTTCATAACCAGTTTCACCAAGTATTCCCATCTAAAGTTGATCAAGTTTTATGCTTAGCACTAGCATCTACAAGTGGTGGTAAGTACTAATGAGGGGTGGTAAACAAGTGGGGATTTGCTAGGTTAAATCTCCTGCCTTAGGATGACATCAAGATTATCTAACTTAGGCTAAATTTAATGCTCTTTATGCAACCTTCCATTATCTTTCTAGTATCTACAATTCACTATGTAAACTCTAAGAGAAAGCTTTGATAAAGAAATAAAGTATAAAGCTTGCAAGTAAAACTAGGATGGTTTATCAAGTGGTATATGTTGGAGATATGCCCTAGAGGTAATAATAAATGTAGTTATTATTATATATCTTTGTGTTTATGATAAATGTTTACATTCATGCTATAATAGTATTAACAAGGAAACCATTAATACTTGTGTGATTTGTAAACTTAATTTGAAGTCCCTAGTATGGCCTCTATACTTCACTAGCTTGTTGGTTGATTGATGATGTGGTTTCTTTGTCATGAACATTGAGATGTTATCAACAACAAGATCATATCGTTAGGAGAATGATATGATGGACATACTCCTATAGACAAGCGTAGCATAAAGATCAAGTCATTTCAATAGTTCAATTGCTATATGCTTTCTGATACATAGTAACCTAATTCCTTCGACCATGAGATCATGCATATTGCCTTTACTGGATGGATGCTTTGATGTCATCAAACACCACACCGTAACAGGGTGGCTATAAAAGTGGCATTGGGTGTTCGGAAAGTATTGGTTGAAACACATGGATCAAGAGTGGGATTTGTCCATCCACATGACGGATAGATATTCTCTGGGCCCTCTCGGTGAAATGTCATCCAATTAGCTTGCAAGCATGTGACTTGGTCACAAGGGATCACATATCACGGGAACGAGAAAAGAGTACTTATCAGTAACGAGGTTGAACTAGGTATGCAGAGATACCGACGATCATGACCTCGGATAAGTAACATATCGTGAGACAAAGGGAAATTGGTATCGTATGTAAGTGGTTCATTCGATCGCAAAGTAATCGTAGAAATATGTGGGAGCCATATGAATTTCCAGATTCCTCTATTGGTTATTGTTCGGAGAAGTGTCTCGATCATGTCCGCATAATTCACGAACCGTAGGGAGACACACTTAAGGATTCGACGTTGTTTGAGTAGTTATGGTATTATGAGAAAGAGACCGAATGTTGTTCGGAGTCTCGGATGGGATCCGGGATATCACGAGGTGATCCGGAATGGTCCGGAGAATAAGATTCATATAAGGAAAGTCCCGTTTCGGAGTTCGGGAATGATTCCGGTGTTTTCATCGGGAACATTCTAGAAGGTCCCGGAATGTCCGGCACTCCGGGGGGGAAGGGGTACATGAATGTGTCATTGCAAGATGGAATGATTGCATCATGTACTAAGTGTTCTCGCTGTCCAAAATAAAGGGTTTATTTAAATTCCTAAATTGGAAAAGTCAAACGGCTAATTTGAAAGTCAAACTGCCAATTTTGGGAAGTGGGAAAAGAGGAGGATTGGTGGAGGCCGAATTGGGGGAGGACTCCTCCCTTGGCCGGCGCCCCACCAAGCCGACTTGGGGAGGGACTCTCCTCCCCATGGCGCAGCCAGCCCTCCCACCTATAAAGGGAGGGGCAGGGCTCCCCTCCCAACACACACAAGTTCCTATCCTCTAAACTAGAAACTAGACCTAGACCCCGGTTTAGAGCTGTTTCGGTTTAGAGCCTTCTAATTGGTTTAGAGCCCTCTAATTGGTGTGTCTAATTACTAGACCACTAATAGCCTCTCTCATAAGCTCCACCATACTCGCACCGGCTTAAGGCGAAGCCCTGCGGGATCTCCCCTCTACCTCCGGTACCACGCCGTTGTGCTGCCGGAATCGCGAGGAGAGTGCTACAACCTCCGCTGCCTGCTGGAACAAGGGAGAGGAAGGTCTTCGTCGAGTACCGAACGTGTGACCGACTGCGGGAGCGCTGCGGGAACGCGGCGCCGGAAGGATCGTCTACGCGATCTTGAGATCGGAAAGAGTACGACTACATCACCCACGAGAATCTGCTCTCGTTAAACACTTTGGAATCTTCGAGGGTGAGTTATTCCATCGACTCGTTGCTACAATCTAGTAGATAGATCTTGGCTTGTTTGTTTGTATGCGATAGAAAATTTTTGTTTTCCATGCTACGAACCCCTACAGTGGTATCAGAGCCAGGTTTATATGTAGATCTGTTGCACGAGTAGAACACAATGGTCATTGTGGGCGTTGATGCTTTTATTGTAGATTGCTTTTTGTGTACTTTGCATCTTGCGGTATGTTGGGATGAAGCGGCCTGGGCTAACCTTACATGACATCGTTCATGAGACTTGCTCCACGCTTGACATGCAACTCGTTTTGCATAAGTGGCTTTGCGGGTGCCTGTTTCTCCTAGCATAGTAAAGATCCAATTTACAACGGGTGATCAACAATGCTAGTATCAATGTTGTGGTTCTTGTTCGTAAGTTAGAACGACACTTATGGAAAGCCCCAAACCACGTAAAATATGCAAAGAAAGTAGAAGCGTCTAACTTTGTTTTGCAGGGGTGTGCAGTGATGTGATATGGCCATGATTGTGATTATATTTGATGTATGCAATGTTCCTTATTGTAAGTTGGCAACCGGCAGGAGCCATATGGTTGTCTTTAATTTCTGTTAAGACCTGCGTGTCTATTCAAAATAGTTGTAATAGTTGAAGCTGGTGGACGACAACCATGAAGAAGCGTCATTGACCTTGATGCTATGCCGGTGATGATGGAGATCATATTCGTGCTTGAAGATGGAGATCGGAAGCACAAAGAAGAAAGGCCATATCATATCACATATTATGAATTGCATGTGATGTTAATCCTTTATGCATCTTGTATTGCTTAGTAGACGACGGTAGCATTATAAGATGATCCCTCATGCACATAAATTTCAAGTTCTAAAAGTGTTCACCCTTAGTATGCACCGTTGCCAAAGCTTGCTGCTTCGAAGCACCACGTGATGATCGGGTGTCTTTGATTCCGCGGGTGACTACAACGTAAGCAAGCCAGATTTGCTTATGCGGAAGCTAAGGTTTGATCTTGACGAGCCTAGCATGTACAGACATGGCCTCAGGAACACGGATCGCCGAAAGGCAAAGCATGAATCATATAGTAGATATGATGAACATGATGATTGTTCGCCATTAAAACTATATCAGCTCTCGTGATGATCGGTGTTGATGTAGTGGATTTGGTTCGTGTGATCACTAAAACAATGTGAGGGATGTTGTTTTGAGTGGGAGTTCACCTAGTTTAATTTCATTAATTAATTTGAACTCAATTTGTCATAAACTTAGTCTAAACTATTGCAAATATGTTGTAGATCAATGGCAGCCCCTACCATCAATTTTAATGCGTTCCTAGAGAAAGAAAAGTTGAAAAACAATGGAAGCAACTTCGCGGATTGGTTCCGCAATTTGAGGATTGTCCTCACAGCTGGTAATTTGACCTATGTGCTGGATGCACCGCTAGGTGACCCACCTGCAGCTGATGCTACCGATGAAGTAAAGAATGTTTACCTCGCTCGGAAGAATCAGTACTCCATAGTTCAGTGTGCTATCTTGTATGGTTTAGAATCGGAGCTTCAGAAAAGGTTTGAAGAGTCAGATCCATATGATATTGTCGAGGATCTCAAATTAATCTTTGAGACTCATGCGGCAATTGAAAGTTATGAAGCTTCTGAAAAGTTCTTTAACTGCAAGATGGAAGAGGGTAGCTCCGTCAGTGAGCATGTGCTTAAAATGTCTGGGCACGCAAATAAACTTCAAAGTTTGGGTATAGTGATTCCTAATACTTTGGGAGTTTACCGCATCCTCCAATCACTACCACCAAGTTACAAGAACTTTGTGATGAACTACAACATGCAGAACATGAACAAAGAGTTGCCAGAACTATTTGCTATGTTAAAATCTGCAGAAGTGGAGATCAAGAAAGAGCACCAAGTGTTGATGGTCAATAAGACCACCAAATTCAAGAAAGGCAAGTCTAAGCAGAAGGGACACTTCAAGAAGGGTGGTAAGAAAGTTACCACGCCGACGAAGAGGACCAAGGCTGGACCCAAGCCTGATACTGAGTGCTTTTACTGCAAGGGAGAAGGTCACTGGAAGCGGAATTGCCCAAGGTACTTGGCGGATTTGAAGAACGGCAACATCAAGAAGAAAGGTATATCTGATATACATGTTATTGATGTGTATCTCACTAGTACTCGTAGTAGTGCCTGGGTATTTGATACTGGTTCGGTTGCTCATATTTGTAACTCGAAACAGGAGCTGCAGAATAAACGGAAGCTAGTGAAGAACGAGGTGACGATGCGCGTGGGAAACGGATCAAAGGTTGATGTGATCGCGGTCGGCACACTACCTCTTCATCTACCATCGGGATTAGTTTTATACTTAAATAATTGTTATTTGGTGCCTGCGTTGAGCATGAACATTATATCGGGATCTTGTTTATTGCGAGACGGTTACTTGTTTAAATCCGAGAATAATGGTTGTTCGATTTATATGAGTAATATGTTTTATGCACATGCACCTTTGATAGATGGTCTATTCATATTGAATCTCGATAGTAGAAATACACATATTAATAACATTGAGGCTAAACGTTTGAAATCAAGCGATAATTTGACCTATATGTGGCACTGTCGTCTTGGTCACATTGGAGTGAAGCGTATGAAGAAACTCCATTCCGATGGACTTCTTGAATCACTTGATTTTGAATCACTTGAAAGATGCGAAGCATGTCTGATGGGTAAAATGACTAAGACTCCATTTTCTGGTATGATGGAGCGAGCTACAGACTTATTGGAAATCATACATACCGATGTGTGTGGTCCAATGAGTGTAGCATCGCGCAGTGGTTATCGTTATGTTCTTACCTTCACGGATGACTTGAGTAGATATGGGTATATCTATTTTATGAAACATAAGTCCGAAACTTTCGAGAAGTTTAAGGAGTTTCAAAGTGAGGTAGAGAATCAACGTAACAAGAAGATTAAATTTCTACGATCTGATCGTGGAGGTGAATATCTAAGTTACGAGTTTGGCGAGCATTTGAAGAAATGTGGAATACTTTCGCAGTTGACACCGCCGGGAACACCACAGCGTAATGGTGTGTCTGAACGTCGTAATCGAACTCTCTTAGATATGGTTCGTTCTATGATGTCACTTACAGATTTGCCACTATCATTTTGGGGTTATGCATTAGAAACAGCCGCATTCACTTTAAATAGGGCACCGTCTAAATCCGTTGAAACGACACCGTATGAATTATGGTTTGGGAAGAAACCTAAATTGTCGTTCCTTAAAGTTTGGGGATGCGAAGCCTATGTAAAGAAGTTACAGCCGGACAAGCTTGAACCCAAAGCGGAAAAATGCGTCTTCATAGGATACCCGAAGGAAACTGTTGGGTATACCTTCTATCATAGATCCGAAGGCAAAATCTTCGTTGCTAAGGATGGATCCTTTCTAGAGAAGGAATTTCTCTCGAAAGAAGTGACTGGAAGGAAAGTAGAACTCGACGAGGTTGTCGAACCTTCTCTCGAAATTGCGAGTAGCGCAGCACCGGAAGAAGTTCCTGTGGTGCCTGCACCAATAAGAGAGGAAGCTAATGATGGTGATCATGAAACTTCGGTTGAAGTTACTACAGAGCCTCGGAGGTCAACGAGAACTCGTACCACTCCAGATTGGTATGATTCCGTTATGAATGTCATGGTGGTGGACAACACCGATGACCCCGAGACATATGAGGAAGCGATGATGAGCCCAGATTCCAATAAATGGCAAGAAGCCATGAAATCCGAGATTGGATCCATGTACGAAAACCAAGTATGGACTTTGGTGGACTTACCGGATGGCCGGAAGGCTGTCGAGAACAAATGGATTTTCAAGAAGAAAACAGATGCTGATGGTAATGTTACTGTCTATAAAGCTCGACTTGTCGCAAAAGGGTTTCGACAAATTCAAGGAGTTGACTACGATGAGACTTTCTCACCGGTAGCGAAGCTAAAGTCTGTGAGGATTATGTTAGCAATCGCTGCATATTATGATTATGAGATATGGCAGATGGATGTCAAAACAGCATTCCTCAATGGAAACATTGATGAAGAGTTGTATATGATACAACCCAAAGGTTTTGTCGATCCTAAAGATGCTAACAAGGTATGCAAGCTTCAACGGTCCATCTATGGATTGAAGCAAGCATCCCGAAGTTGGAATCAACGTTTTGATAAGGTAATCAAAAGTTTTGGTTTTATACAAACTTATGGAGAAGCTTGTATTTACAAGAAAGTGAGTGGGAGCTCTGTAGCATTCTTAATACTGTATGTGGATGACATATTGTTGATTGGGAATGATGTAGACCTTCTTAATAGTGTCAAGGAATATTTGAATAATAGTTTTTCAATGAAGGATCTTGGCGAAGCAGCTTACATATTAGGCATAAAGATTTATAGAGATAGATCGAAACGCCAAATATCACTGTCACAAAGTACATATTTGGACAAAATTCTAAAGAGGTTTGGAATGGAAGATAGCAAGAAAGGGTTCTTGCCCATGTTGCCCAATACGACCTTGAGTAAAACTCAAAGTCCGACATCGGCAGAAGATAGAGAAAAGATGAGTAAGACTCCCTATGCCTCAGCCATAGGATCTCTAATGTATGCCATGCTATGTACTAGACCCGACATCGCATATGCTGTTAGTCTAACTAGCAGATATCAAAGTGATCCAGGAGTGGATCATTGGACAGCGGTCAAAAACATCCTTAAGTACTTGAGAAGAACTAAGGATATGGTTCTTTCTTATGGAGGTGATGAACAGCTCGTTGTTAATGGTTACACCGATGCTAGTTGGAACACCGATCCGGATGATTCTAAATCACAATCTGGATACGTATTTATTTTGAATGGTGCAGCAGTTAGCTGGAGGAGTGCAAAGCAAAGCGTTGTGGCGAGATCTTCAACTGAATCGGAATACATGGCTGCTTCGGAGGCTTCACAAGAAGCGATATGGATGAAAGAGTTCATTACAGAGCTGGGTGTGGTTCCAAGTGCGCTGGACCCAATGTCTATCTACTGTGATAACATGGGCGCCATAGCCAATGCGCAAGAACCAAGGTCACACAAGAAGCTGAAGCATATCAAGCTGCGTTTCCACGCTATTCGAGAACATATCCAGGATGGGGATATAAAGATTTGCAAAGTACACACAGATCTGAATGTGGCGGATCCGTTGACTAAACCTCTCCCGAGGGCAAAACATGACCAACACCAAACTGCCATGGGTGTTCGGTATATTACCATGTAATCTAGATTAGATGACTCTAGTGCAAGTGGGAGACTGTTGGAGATATGCCCTAGAGGTAATAATAAATGTAGTTATTATTATATATCTTTGTGTTTATGATAAATGTTTACATTCATGCTATAATAGTATTAACAAGGAAACCATTAATACTTGTGTGATTTGTAAACTTAATTTGAAGTCCCTAGTATGGCCTCTATACTTCACTAGCTTGTTGGTTGATTGATGATGTGGTTTCTTTGTCATGAACATTGAGATGTTATCAACAACAAGATCATATCGTTAGGAGAATGATATGATGGACATACTCCTATAGACAAGCGTAGCATAAAGATCAAGTCATTTCAATAGTTCAATTGCTATATGCTTTCTGATACATAGTAACCTAATTCCTTCGACCATGAGATCATGCATATTGCCTTTACTGGATGGATGCTTTGATGTCATCAAACACCACACCGTAACAGGGTGGCTATAAAAGTGGCATTGGGTGTTCGGAAAGTATTGGTTGAAACACATGGATCAAGAGTGGGATTTGTCCATCCACATGACGGATAGATATTCTCTGGGCCCTCTCGGTGAAATGTCATCCAATTAGCTTGCAAGCATGTGACTTGGTCACAAGGGATCACATATCACGGGAACGAGAAAAGAGTACTTATCAGTAACGAGGTTGAACTAGGTATGCAGAGATACCGACGATCATGACCTCGGATAAGTAACATATCGTGAGACAAAGGGAAATTGGTATCGTATGTAAGTGGTTCATTCGATCGCAAAGTAATCGTAGAAATATGTGGGAGCCATATGAATTTCCAGATTCCTCTATTGGTTATTGTTCGGAGAAGTGTCTCGATCATGTCCGCATAATTCACGAACCGTAGGGAGACACACTTAAGGATTCGACGTTGTTTGAGTAGTTATGGTATTATGAGAAAGAGACCGAATGTTGTTCGGAGTCTCGGATGGGATCCGGGATATCACGAGGTGATCCGGAATGGTCCGGAGAATAAGATTCATATAAGGAAAGTCCCGTTTCGGAGTTCGGGAATGATTCCGGTGTTTTCATCGGGAACATTCTAGAAGGTCCCGGAATGTCCGGCACTCCGGGGGGGAAGGGGTACATGAATGTGTCATTGCAAGATGGAATGATTGCATCATGTACTAAGTGTTCTCGCTGTCCAAAATAAAGGGTTTATTTAAATTCCTAAATTGGAAAAGTCAAACGGCTAATTTGAAAGTCAAACTGCCAATTTTGGGAAGTGGGAAAAGAGGAGGATTGGTGGAGGCCGAATTGGGGGAGGACTCCTCCCTTGGCCGGCGCCCCACCAAGCCGACTTGGGGAGGGACTCTCCTCCCCATGGCGCAGCCAGCCCTCCCACCTATAAAGGGAGGGGCAGGGCTCCCCTCCCAACACACACAAGTTCCTATCCTCTAAACTAGAAACTAGACCTAGACCCCGGTTTAGAGCTGTTTCGGTTTAGAGCCTTCTAATTGGTTTAGAGCCCTCTAATTGGTGTGTCTAATTACTAGACCACTAATAGCCTCTCTCATAAGCTCCACCATACTCGCACCGGCTTAAGGCGAAGCCCTGCGGGATCTCCCCTCTACCTCCGGTACCACGCCGTTGTGCTGCCGGAATCGCGAGGAGAGTGCTACAACCTCCGCTGCCTGCTGGAACAAGGGAGAGGAAGGTCTTCGTCGAGTACCGAACGTGTGACCGACTGCGGGAGCGCTGCGGGAACGCGGCGCCGGAAGGATCGTCTACGCGATCTTGAGATCGGAAAGAGTACGACTACATCACCCACGAGAATCTGCTCTCGTTAAACACTTTGGAATCTTCGAGGGTGAGTTATTCCATCGACTCGTTGCTACAATCTAGTAGATAGATCTTGGCTTGTTTGTTTGTATGCGATAGAAAATTTTTGTTTTCCATGCTACGAACCCCTACAGTATAAGCTTGCTAGGTTAATAGCTTGCATAGGTCAATTTGTGTAGTAAGGCTTGCCTTGAGCAGAGCAGTGGTTGAAGTTCTCCTCGGCTTCTTCCTCGTAGTATCCTCCTTCCTCCTCGTATCCTTGGTCAGTACTAGCGTCTATAAATAAATACGAGGTACGCAATCACCAAACAATACTTAACTATTTTCAATCATCACACAAAGGTGTACTATAGATGATCTAGCATCATCACCTATCATTACAAGATTAAATCATTTGTCTTATTTATTTTAATGTGAGAAAATTAATTTCTACTCATTGAAAAACTACTTAAGTTTTAATATTCTCCAACTCAAACATGGGACCATGTTGACACATGTCATCACCACATATTTCAGTACATGGGAATGTGATTTAAAGTGGTGTCACAATTTAATAAGGTTTAACCTTTTTATTTTAAATAAATAAAGTGACTAGAAATGCCTATGTGGCATTCTTTTGTTATTTGAACATTATTTCTGTAAGTAAACCCATATGTTTTTATATATTCTGAAAGCTATGATCAAGTGTAATTTTTGAGAGTTGGAATCAACTCAAAAGCTCTTATGGTTGAATTTTGAAAAATGTTTGAATGCAAAAAAGCTTCTGACTTGTTATTTTTATCAAGGTTGATCTACAGATCCAAATGATTTGAATCCAACGGTCTTGGATTAAGCATTTCAGTACCTTTCTAACAAAATTGGTTTCATGCAATTTGGTTCATTGAATCGAGCTGGGTTGGTTTTTGAATCTATGCACAGTACTGTGTTTGAATTAAAATAGAAAAATCTAAATTCAAATGGTTGGGTCGCACGGGAGAGGTTAATGTGCCGGCCCAGTGTCACTCCACAGCGCGGGGCTTAGCTGACAGGGGGTCTACTAGTTAGCGGCTCATAACACGCAAAGCGGTACGAGGTTGTGTGGGTCGTTGGATTAGAATGGAGATCGACGGCTGGGGATCGTCGTCGACGACGAACCTGTCACCGGCGAGCTCGAACCCTAGCGGCTCAGTGGGGGTGCATAGGGGGCATACCAGGTCTCCAGCAACGACAGCGAGGCGGGCAAATGAACGAGTGGTCGACGACGAGCTCAGGGACGATCGAGGCAGCTCCGGAGCTAGTTGCAATCAGCGGCCCCCTTCTCCTCCAGAGGCGGCCTGCTCCGGTGCAATTCCGGCGAGCTGCTGCTCCCCGTGCTCCAGCGAGAGGTGTGGAAGGATCAGTAAGGTGAGGGGAGTGGAATGGTGTGCTTCAAACGCTGGGGGTGGCTTCCTTTTATAGGCTCGATGGCGAGGCCGAGAGGGATGGGTAGGCGACGGTGGAGACATGGCTACGGGCTGCTAGCGGCATGGCTGAAGGTGGCGATCGACGCGCGGTCTCCTGGCGATGCTCTAGAACTTAAATGTGGGCTTAGGGGCGGTGGTAAACGGTCGGGCGAGGCTGGCGCTCTGAATGGCAGAGGCGGCGTCTTCGACGGCGAGCGGTGGCTGTGAGGCATTGGGCGGCGAACGGGGATGTCTGGCCTGTTCCTTGGGTCATGGCGAAGCGGTGGGCACAGGCTGCGGTCGAGGGGCGGCGTGTGCGTGCATCCCGGGTGCGGCGCTCTGGGGCGTGCTCGGCATGTCGCAGTGGCACTGGGTGCGGGGCGTGCTCGGTGGTCCACGGCTTGCCTTGGCTCGTGGAGGGGACAGTGGGTGGCGGTGAAGTGCTGGCTAGCTCCTAGACATGGCGAGAGAGGGGGAGGTGGTCTGCTGCGGCGGCGACCAAGTTGGCCGGCGAGGTGGATCGGCTTGTTCACCATTGATGGCAATGGCAAGCTTATAGTGAGGCTAAAGGTTTCCAACTAAGCTAGATGATCTACTAGATGTTTGCTGTGAGCTAGAGAGGGAACAAGTTAGGCCAAAACACTATTAAAAACAGTGAATTTGATTTGGTTTAAATTCTGCCTGCCAAGTGTTTGATGAAATGGCCGCAAGAAACTTATTTTTGAATTTTGAAAAGATTTTTGGTGGGTGTGTTAGGAATTTGCTTGAGACTCTGTGATTGCTTGGGTTTTGAAAATTGAGCTTGTTTGAGTGGTTTTTGAAATAGTGGGATCTTCCCATATGAGATAGATTCAATTTTAAACTGTCATTTAAACTTAGCATTTGAATGTTTTTGAAAGATCACAAAGTGGGCCTTGGTACCTCATTATGAGTACTAATAAGGGGTGCAAAGATCCACAATGTTTCTGTTAAGTTTTGACTGCTACGGAGTAGCCAAAGTAGGCATGATAGTTAATTTGGCAAAAGTGACCATTCACTTCATTTGTTCATTTTGAGTTGTTTGTCTTTGGGAAAAGTTTGGGAATGGTTTAGATGATGTTTATTTCACCTAAGAATCGTTTTACAAGCAGTGAAACACAGAACCATGGCAATTCAAAAGAATCCTAATTTTAAATACACATACATATGAATGTTCTCATATTTTTAGATAGGAAAGTTTTTGTTAACCCTAATTTTGCTGATTAGCATTTGATGATCCATGTTTAATATTTTTGGGATGTTACATCACCGGGTTTAGGGTTTATTTCTATTATTTTGTATAGGAATATCTGTGTATAGAGATATTTTGTATGAGATTTTTTTTGTTATGTTCAAATAAATATTGTGTGCATCTCGCATTTTGCAGAAACTATGGATCCACCTAGTCCAATCCGCAGAGACCTAACTTTAGAACAATATTCTCGAGGATATGATTCACGATGCTGATCCATCTGGTGGGATATATCCCTCGAGGTATCTAACTCTTCCGGTGAGGGAGATGAGATCAAACAAAGAGAGGAATAAGCCGACAACTCCAATGATGGAGAAGCCCATGGACGCGCAACGAAGATCGGAGAGGTATATATATGATGTTCGATGATCACTAGATGTCCGGGATGAGTTGTATGTACCGAGTTGTATATATATTATATTGACGAATGTTTCCTCTCTTAGGCCTCCACATCGAACAAAAAATCCAAGCGCGGCCCAGCCCAGCCAAAAAGTTGGATGCCCGTACTAATTATGAAATTACGGCGGTCTCAGCACATGGCGAACCATTGGAACCAAAAAAAGCTGCAAGTGTATTTATACAACAATGCGGAGTTGTTGTTAGAGATCGCGTCCCGATCATCGTTCAAGAGTGGCATAATCCTAAAGAGGTGGAAGCGAGGAGTGATATGTATATCGACGAAAGGTACAAAGAGGGTCTTTTTAATGACCTGATGGCACATTTCAAGCTGTCAGAATGTGAGACCGATATTGATACCAAGACGGCTGAAATGAGGAAGAAAGTCAAGCAGTTTACTCTTAAAAAGATGGACGAACTATTCAAGAACTGGAAGAAAGCATTATGGCTAAAGAATAAGAAGGACAAGGAAACTCCAAAATTCGAAGGTTGTCTAGCAAAACAACAACATTACTGGGATGCATTTGTTGAGTATAGGAAGTCAGGAATTGCAGAGGAAAAGTCAGAAAAAAACAAGGTAAATGCAGTGAAAAATAAATATCAACATAACATGGAGCCAGGGGGCTATGCTACTGCCATGCCAAAGTGGGATGCAAAAGAGAACGAGCTATCTGCTAAAAGTATCATTCCAGCACCAATTCGTGAAGAATGGGATTTGAGGGCAAGAAATTGGTTTCTTGGGCATGGAGTGATTATGACGAACTTACAGGGGACCTTGTTTGCAGTGACGGGATTTGAGGAATACATGGATGAAAGTGGTGCAAGGGATTAAAGAGGGGATAACAAATTTCCATCCCGATAGAGAGAAAGACTTGCTAACCTTGGTCCTCGGGAATGACAAACACGGAGGACGAGTCCGAGGCCTTGACTCTAGTTTCACGTGGGAGACTAGGTTTCCTAAGGACCAAGGTACTTATATAAGCCGAGCAAGAGAAAAGAAGCGACATGAGGAGGAGGAGTGAGACAAGTTCAACCAGCTGCTAGCAAGAGTTGAGAAACAACAGCAGTAGATCGACGAACTTAGAGGAGTAGCGTGCCTACAAGATCCTCCACTATATATTACCGCCAACCCATATCAGCGGAGAAGCAGCATGGCTGAATCGGAGATCCCGTCTGATGATACAAGGATGCTAGATGGCGGTCCCGGCTACCCCATGGATGGAATCAAGGAGCAGATATCTCGTGAGATCCATCAGAAGGTGAAGAACATATCCTTCAAGGTGGCGGTCAGATCTGCTTTACCTTGTCCACCTGATACACGCTGGCATGGCCGTGAGATTCCAGCTGGCTATGCTAAAGTTGGGATGGATGAAATTGTAATGGGATGGGACTCAATGGAGCTTGACATCCCTGGACCTAAAGGTGAGATGACACTCGGAGAAGTACTAGTTGGTATCATTCTATGGGACAAGAACAACATCAAGTTTCCAGGCTTGGCCCCAAGGCCAACACCGCCTCCGAGTCGTCGCTGACATGGTTATACCCCGCGGGTACACGATATCAGCATACCTGGTCCAGCCCAAGGAAGGCCCACGGCAAATATACGCCGGCCCATGAAGACTTCCGGGTGGCCAAGGCCCATGATGTCTTCGGATCCTTGGAGAGCAAGACTAGAGTAGATAGGAAATTCAAAGGGGTAAATTCTAAAACCTATAACCGACTCGGTCTGTGCCTGGGACCTGCCTAACTCTATATAAAGGCTAGGAGTGCACGACCTAGATCTCTCACCTCATACTTTCGCATAGACACCTCCACGTCAGATTGCATCTGCGCACCCCTGTAATCTTTGGTTCCGCCGTAATCAAGAGCAGACAAGCAGGAGTAGAGTTTTCCTTCCGAGGGCCTGAACCTGGGTAAACCTAGTGTCCCGTGTTGCTTGTTTGCTAACCGTTCCGCGATCTCCAGCATCCCCATCTTCTCCAAAACCCAAGTCCATAACAATGGGCATTGACGTGATCAAACCTCGTCAATTGGCGCCGTCTGCGGGAACTGGGGACGCTGATTGTGCGATCGTGACGGTCCCAACCCGAGCGATCTACAACTCTGCGGTGATGGAGAGTCATCTCCTCTTCGGCGCCTTTGACTTCACCGCCCACTTACCGGCCACCATGAAGGACTTCGAGCCCGTTGGCGACGGACTCGAGATCCTATTCGGGAGCTTCTGCTTCCAGGTGGGGCAGACTGGCACTCTCCGCCTCCCAGAGAGGGTTCCCCCACCATCGATCAGGCCTGCTTCATGGGCTCCACACCCTGTGCTACGCACCTCATCATCAACAGACGAGTCCTATGACAGCAGCAACTGCAACTCCGATCTGTGCGTTCCGCCATCGGACGAAGGGACCTACGGTTCCGGATCCGAAAGCTGCGGTAGCAGCAGACCGATCTACGAGCGCTACTAGTGCGTCGCGGTCATCCAGGATCAGGAACACAATCCGCCACCCAAACCGCAGGATAGAAACGGTGGAAACAGAAGAAGCCAATCCCCCCACCCAACGGGGAAAACAACAATCGGGTCATCCACCTCGACAAGGAGGGATGGGCTCAAGCACGCGAGGCCGTGGCAGGCAACAAGATCCTGCCCGCTGATGCCTCACGAGATCTACTGATGGCATACCACATGCTCCTCATCGAGGAGCACAAGAAGCAGATCAAGATGCAGGAAGTGCTTGACAAGCGCAAGCAGGCAGCTTCAGAGTCCAGTGTGCGACGAGCTGCGCTCTCCGCCATGGGCATCGGCTCTAGCTCACACGGAAACAACGGGAACAAGCACCATTCTCGGATGGAGAACATGGACCCCAAAGAACGTCGCGAGGTGACCCGAGCCCTCAACGCGTCCTTCATGGAGATGGACACCGACGACAACGTCATCCCAAAAACGCCGCAAGCTGCGATCATGGCAGCCACCGCGTACCTCACGTCCCACCCACCTCCGGAGGGGGACCCGAAGAGGGCCATGCACAAGTCCGTGCTTACAGGGCTCAGACTAGTTGGAGCTGCGCTCCACGGAGAAGCTTCTGCGGAGCCGAAAAAGAAGGCTGCGGTCAGACTCAACCGCAGTCCCACACCCTCATCCGAGGACGAAGAGCATAACCTTCCTTGAAGGCATCGGATCTCACGCCATCGCAGCCGCGACTACGACACTCAAAACGAGCTAACACAGCGTGAGATCGACAAGGCACGCGCCAAGCGCGTATGCTCGTCTGAATCCGAGATGGATGAAGACGAAGGAGAACTCTGCGGAGCTCGATGCTTCAGCAGATCTGTCCGACGGACAAGGATGCTGTGAAACTTCAAGCTCCCTTCGGACACTCCGAAATTCGATGGCACACAGGACCCCAAGGCATGGCACAGTGACCACTTGTCGTCCGTCAAGCTGCACGGCGGAAGCAGGGAAACCGCCATGCAGTGCCTTCAGCTGCAGCTGACAGGCGCAGCTCGGATCTGGCTAAGCGGCCTATCCTCAGGATCCATTCGAAGTTGGAAGGAGCTGGCGTACAGTTTCGTCCAAAACTTCAAAGGCACCAGCAAGAGGCCTGCCTCGATCGAGGAGTTGCGAGACTGCACTCAACAAACGGGTGAATCCATTCGCTCGTACATACTGCGCCGGTCCAACACCAAGAACTCCGGGGCGCACATCTCCGAAGAAAGGGCTATCGACGCCTTCAAGGATGGCGTCAAGCGCCAGGACTTCAAGGAAGAACTTGGGCGCGTCAAGCCCAAGACACTCGACCACCTCATGGACATCGCCAACAGGTGGGCCGACGGCGAGGACTCCGTCCACCGAGCGCACTCGGAGGAAGAGGACGACTACGGCCAACGACGAGAACGCCGTAGCAAGAGGAGATCACGCGTTTACGACGATCACGATGGACCCGACATGGTCGCGGCCGGCTACGCCGACCGCCGCAGCGACGCCAACTGCAACAGCGGTGGATACCGCGGAGGCAATTTCCGTGATGGAGGACGCCCATCACAGTCATGGCAGCACTGCGGTCGCGACAATGGACCCTCAGCACACGAAAAACTGTCGGGTCCATGCACCATCCACTTCTACATCGACAAGCAGGATGGTAAGAAGAAGGCAAGCCACATGCTCAAGGACTGCCGCGAGTTCCAGAAACTCAGCGAAAACATGGCTCAGATGAGGCAGCAAGCCCTAAACCCTGGATTCGGGAACGCACCCGCACCAGGAGATATAGAGCATGGAGATCCTCCACCACCACCTGTAGGAGGCCCGAACCACCCAGTCGCACCCGCACAGAATAACGGTGGGCACGGGTATGCCCCGCCAAAAGGAGCACTGATGATCCAAAAAGGGCGCCCAACGAATAGGGTGTAGAATAAAATCACTCGTCAGATTAACCTGGCCGTGATAGCTCCACCCTCCATCCCTGAGTACCTCAGCGGATCGAAGTCCTGCATCACATTCAGCCGTTCGAATCACCCTTGCCAGGTCCCTCGCCCAGGTCATGCTGCCCTGGTGCTCGAGGCGCAGATCGGAGGTTTTGAGATGAGCCGCGTCTTCATGGACGATGGCAGCGGCATCAACCTGATGTTCGCAAGCACCCTAGCAGCAATGCGGATCCCGCTGTGCAGCCTAGAACAGTCAGACACAATGTTCCATGGCATCGTTCCAGGAAAGGGCATATTCCCCCTGGGAAAGATATGGCTCGACGTCATCTTCGGCAAACCGGATAACTTCCGATGTGAGCGGCTCGAGTTCGAAGTGGTGGACTGGCCATCACAATACCACGCCATCCTCGGGCGTGTAGCATTCACAAGGTTCCTGACAGTACCACACTACGCGTACCTGCTACTCAAGATGCCAGGACCCAAGGGCGTCATCATGGTCCACGGGAGCTTTACCCGATCGGACCACGGCGACAGGGACTTCAACAGAATCTCCCAGTCATTCGGCATACAAGAGAAGCTCGTAAGGCTCCGCGAGGTGACAGACAATGGGGCACCCCCAGTCGCACGGCAAAACGCACCTGATATGTCTTTCGACTCCACCGTCAACACAAAGAAGGTGCAGGTCCACCCGACGGATGCCTCCAAGACGGCGCTGATCGCCAACGATCTCAGCCCCGCATAGGAAAGCGTGCTCGTCAAATTCCTCCGTGAGCGCTGGCAATTCTTTGCCCGGTGTCCTGCGGACATGCCAGGAGTTCCCAGGGAATTCGCCGAGCACGCACTCAACGTCTTTCCAGACACCAAGCCCGTCAAGCAGTCCATCCGGAGACTGTCCGAGCCCCGGGCGGAATCCATAGGGATTAAAGTCAACACACCACTCGCTGAAAACTTCATCAGGGAGATTAAAAAAAGCGAGTGGCTCGCCAATACAGTGATGGTCCCCAAAAAGGACACGGACATCCTGCGGATGTGCGTGGACTTAACGTCACTGAACAAGCACTGCCCAAAGGACCACTTCCCTCTCCCTCGGATCGATCAGATCATCGATTCGACTGCAGGATGCGAGAAACTCTCCTTCCTCGACGCCTACTCAGGCTACAACCAGATTCGACTCAAGGTCGAAGATCAAGAGAAAACGGCGTTCATCACGCCGTTCGGAGTGTTCTGCTACAACACAATGCCCTTCGGGCTAAAGAACGCAGGTGCCACGTACCAGCGGTGCATGCAGGCATTCCTAAAGGACCAGATCGGTCGCAATGTCCAAGTCTATGTCGACAACATAGTCATCAAAACCAGGGAGGCGAGAACGCTCATCGACGATCTCCACGAGACGTTCGATAATATTGACCGCTACAGGATCAAGCTTAATCCTGAAAAATGCGCCTTCGGCGTCCCATCGAGTCAGCTGCTTGGTTACTTCATCTCCCAGCAAGGGATCGAAGCGAACCCGAAGAAAATTTGGGCCATAATGGCCATGGAGAAGCCGAAAAACCTCAAGGGTGTCCAGCAGCTTGCAGGACGAATAGCGGCATTAAGCAGGTTCATCAGTCGCATGGGCGAGAAAGCACTGCCATTCTACCAGCTGCTGCGCAAGGCAGACAAATTTGAGTGGACGCCTGAGGCGGATGACGCATTCGAAGATCTAAAGCGGCTACTCTCTACCTCGCCCGTCCTGGTCACGCCAAAGGAGCGCGAGCCCCTACTACTGTACATAGCAGCTACACACCAGGTGGTGAGCACCGTACTGGTGGTCGAGCGACCCGAAGAGGGCAAGACCCATGGGGTCCAACGCCCAATCTACTACCTCAGTGAGGTATTGACGCCAACAAAGCAGAGGTACCCTCACTACCAAAAACTCGCCTACGGCGTGTTCATGACAGCTCGTCGGTTGAGCCACTATTTCCAGGAGCACCAGGTAATGGTCGTCAACGAGGCACCCCTCAACAACATCCTGAACAACCCAGAGGCCACAGGACGTGTGGCCCTGTGGGTCATCGAGCTGTCACCTCTAGACATCATCTGTGAGAAACGCCACGCGATCAAGTCTCAAGTCCTCCCGGACTTCCTTGTACACTGGATGGAGCTGCAGCTGCCAGACACCCCAGACATGACGCAGTCATGGACGATGCACTTTGACGGCTCCAAGCGTGAAGCCGAAGCATGAGCCGGGGTCATACTGACCTCCCACAGGGCGATAAGATGAAGTACGTCCTCCGGATGAAGTTTAGAGCTTCCAACAACGAAGCAGAATACGAGGCCCTCATCCACGGCATGAGGATGGCAAAGATCTGCGGCGCAACACGCCTGGTCATCTACGATGACTCCAACCTCGTCGTCCAGCAGACGATGAACGAGTGCGACACGCATGCCGCCAACATGATTGCGTACCGCGCACTCTACAACGCACTCGAAGGAGACTTCGACGACTGTGAGCTTCGGCACGTTGGAAGAGAAAGCAACGAGGAGGCCGACAGACTCGCCAACATTGGCTCCACCTACGCATGGGTGCCGCCAGGTGTGTTCCTCAAACAGATCTGCATGTCGTCCATCAAGCGGAAATTCCCCAAGGGATCACCTGAAGAAGCAGAACACTCGGGGGCCGCGCTACTCGACGGTCAAGAAGGACCCGAAAAGCTGGACACAGAGGTCGCCGTGGTCAACCTGATGCAGGTCATGGCAGTCAAAGAAACTTGGACACGACCATACCTCTGGTACTTGATAGACGGAGAACTGCCTGATAGCCCGACAGATGCCCGACGCATATCTCGTCGGTCCAAAGCCTTCACCATCATCAATGGCGAGTTGTACAAGCGCATCATTTCGGGTGTACTACAAAGGTGCGTCACCATCGGCGATGGAAAAACCATCCTCCAAGACATCCACGAGGGCATCTGCGGCCATCATGCAGGCAGCCGCTCCCTTGTCGCCAAAGCTCTACGAGCCGGATTCTACTGGCCAACGGCCATGAACGACGCCAAGGACATCGTTTGAAGATGCAACGGGTGCCAAAGGTTCGCCGACAAACCACACGCACCTGGGTCAGAGCTCAGGCCAATACGTTTAGCCTGGCCTTTCGCCCAATGGGGCCTCGACATGATCGGCAAACTGCCAATGTCCTCGAAAGGGGGACACGTCTACCTCCTGGTCGCAGTTGACAAATTCACCAAGTGGATTGAGGCCATGCCGGTCACTAACCAAAAGGGCAAGACTGCCGTCAAGTTCTTTGAATCCATTGTCTACAGGTTTGGCGTACCGCATAGCATCATCACCGACAGTGGATCGAACTTCATCTCCAAAGAATTCCAGGACTTCTGCGAAGGCCTCGGAATCAACATCACGTATGCCTCCGTGGCGCAGCAGCAAACGAACGGGCAGGTGGAGAAGGCCAACGGTCTAATCGGCGCTGGCATCAAGAAGCGCCTCATGAGCCTACTCGAGCGACTCGCCGGAGCCTGGACGAAAGAGCTACCCTCCGTCCTATGGAGCCTACGTACAATGCCAAACAGCTCAACCGGCTACACGCCGTTCTTCATGGTGCATGGAGCCGAAGCCGTGCTACCAGCCGAAGTACGCCACCAGGCCCCACGGGTCGTCGCTTATAGCGAAGCCGAATCCACGGCTGCACTCGAAGACGCCGTCGACACACTCGACGAAGCGTGAGACATAGCAGCAGCTCGATCAGTGGTGTACTAGCAGAGTCTCCGCAACTACCACAGCCGACGGCTATGCCCAAGGTCCTTCGTCGAAGGAGACCTAGTCTTGCGACTCAAGCAAGAGCGACCGAAGAAATTCGAGTCGCCATGGGAAGGACCCTACATCGTCACCGAAGTCATCCCAGGTGGCGCCTATCGCCTCAAGCACGTGGAGTCTGGAGTCGCATACTCCAACCCATGGAACGTCGCATAGCTGCAACGGTTCTACCCCTAGCTACCTCCCTCTTTACTTTCAATAAGGCTATTCAGCCAAGGCTACTCAGCCGAACAATGTACCTCCTCCATTACGATATGAATAAAGCTAAGTGTCTCGCCCCAAATTTTGTTTACTATTCGCACTTCACTCCATGCTACAAACACACTCGGGGGCTCCCCCCACCTCACGACTTCGTCGACTGAGGATAACACGTGTACACCTGAGTACCTGAGTAGCGGCAGCATTTTTCTTGCCTCCAGCAGCGCTGGTGCCAACCGCAGAAGAAGACTTCTTAGGCTTCCCCATTGCGGTGTGGCGGCGCCGGCGGCGAGAACGTAGGATCGAAGAAGGAAATATTCGAGGATATTCCAGCGCGCAGCAAGAACACTCAGAGAAGATTGGAGCAGTGAAACAAGAATGGCTGCGGTGAAAACATATTATTTCTTCCCCATAGGTTATAAAGACAAAGACGATGCACGTCAACCGTCCATCGAGAAGACCTAACGCCAAATGCAAGATCTGACCGTCCACGTGTCAATACAGCAGTGAACCATCGCTCACACGCCGTCCACTACGCGCGAAAATCGAGGCGACGCCGTAATTATCTCCACGCCGCGCGTGACCGGTCAATTCAAGGTCAGAAGGTGGGACCCATGTGACATGGTTATACCCTACCGGTACGTAACTTCAGCATACCTGGTCCAGCCCAAGGAAGGCCCACGGCCAATATACGCCAGCCCATGAAGATTTTCGGGTGGCCCAGGCCCATGACGCCTTCGGATCCTTGAAGAACAAGACTAGAGTTTCAATACAACTTGTAACCTACTCGTATCGGTACCCGAGACCTAGCCTCCCCATATATAAAGGCTAGGAGGGTCCAACGAGGAGGACACCAAACAACGATTACACCCTGCGATTACGACATACACACCTCCATGCCAGATCGAATCTGCGCACCCTGTAACTTTCGGTTCCGCTGCAATAAAAGAGCAGACAAGCAGGACTAGGGTTTTCCCTCCGGGGGCCTGAACCTGGGTAAATCCCGTGTCCCCTGGTTGCTTGTCTGTTAACCGTGCCACGATCTACAGCATCCCCATCTTCTCCAAAACCCAAGTCCATAACAATGGGCATTGACGAGTTGAAACCTCGTCAATTGGCGCCGTCTGTGGGAATTGGGGCTGCTGATTGTGCGGTCGTGATGGTTCCGACCCAATCGATCTACAACTCCTCAGCGACGGAGAATCACCTCCTCTTCGGCGCTTTCGACTTCACCGCCCACTCGCCGGCCACCATGAAGGATTTCGAGCCCGTAGGCGACAGACTCGAAATTCTGCTCGGGAGCTTCTGCTTCCAGGTGGGACAAGCTGGCACCCTCCGCCTCCCCGAGCGGATGCCCGTGCCGCCGATCAGGCCCGCTTCGTGGGCTCCACACCCCGTGCTACGCACATCACCATCAACAGATGAGTTCTACAGCAGCAGCTGCTGCAACTCCGATCTGTGCGATCCACCTTCGGATGAAGGGACCTACGGTTCTGAATCCGAAAGCTGCGGCAGCAGCCAACCAATCTACAGGCGCTATCTGTGCGCCGCAATCATCCAAACCGACGAAGACACGCATAACCCGCCGCCCAACCCCAACCCGCAGGGCGGAAACAGCGAAAACGGGGAAAACAGGGGCCACCTCATCCAACTTAGCAAAGAAGGATGGGCCGAAGCACGCCGCGCCGTCGCAGGCGAAATAGTCCTACCTCTGGACTCCCCACGTGACCTGCTGATGGCATACCACTACCTCCTCATCGAGGAGCACAAGAAGCAAGTCAAGATGCAGGAGACGCTCGATAAACGCAAGAAAGCAGCCTCTGAGTCCAGTGCGCGATGAGCTGCGCTCTCCGCCATGGGACCCGGCTCCAGCACAAACGGAAATCAGGGAAACAAGCACCACTCTCGGGTGGAAAACATGGACCCGAAGGAGCGGCGTGACGTGACCCGAACCCTCCACACATCGTTCATGGATATGGACGCCGACGACAACATCACCCCGAAGACGCCACAAGTCGCGATCATGGCAGCCACTGCGTATCTTGCGGCTCACCCACCTCCGGAGGGGGACCCGAAAAGGGCCATGCATAGGTCCGCACTCACCGGACTAGGACTAATCGGAGCTGCGCTCCACGAAGATGCTCCTACGGAGCCGAAGAAGAAAGCTCCGGCCAGGCGCGACCGGAGCCCCACTCCCTCATCCGAAGATGAAGAAGAACACGACCTTCCTTGAAGGAAGAAGAGCTCGCACCGCCACAAACACGACTACGACGCCAGAGACAAGCTTACACAGCGCAAGATCGACAAAGCACGCGCCAAACGCGCATGCTCATCCGAATCTGAGATGGATGAAGACGAAGGAGAACTCTGCGGGGCTCGATGCTTCAGCAGATCCGTCCGGCGAACACAGATGCCACACAACTTTAAGCTTCTTTCGGATACTCCGAAGTTCAACGGCACGCAAGATCCAAAGTCCTGGCTCAGCGACCATCTGTCATCCGTCAAGCTTCACGGAGGCAACAAAGAAACGGCCATGCAATGCCTTCAGCTACAGCTGACAGGCGTGGCGCGGGTCTGGCTCAGCAGCCTATCATCAGGATCCATCCGAAGCTGGGAGGAGCTCGCTTATAGCTTCATCCGAAACTTCAAAGGCACCAGCAAAAGGCCCGCCTCAATCGAAGAGCTGCGAGCCTGCACTCAGAGAACGGGTGAATCTATTCGCTCGTACATACTACGCTGGTCTATGACCAAGAACTCCGCAGCACACATCTTCGAAGAGCGGGCCATCGACGCCTTCAGGGACGGCGTCAAACGCCCAGACTTCAAGGAGAAACTTGGACGCGTAAAGCCCAAGACACTCGACCAGCTCATGGAAATCGCCAACAGTTGGGCAGATGGCAAAGATTGCATCCAGCGGGCGCAATCAGATGAAGAAGACGACTACGGCCGAAGACGCGAACGCCGCAGCAAGAGGAGACCGCGCGTCTACGAGGACCGCGACGGACCCGACATGGTCGCAGCCGGCTACGCCGACCGCCGTAACGACAACAGTCGCAGCAGCGGAGGATATCGCAACGGAAACTTCCGCGACAACGGACGACCAACGCAGTCGTGGCAACGCCGCGACCGCGACAACGGACCTTCAGCACTCGACAAACTTTCGGGTCCATGCACCATCCACTTCTACATCGACAAACAAGATGGCAAAAAGAAAGCTAGCCACATGCTCAAGGACTGCCGCAAGTTCCAGAAACTCAGCGAAAGCATGGTACAAATGAGGCAACAAGCTCCAATTCTTGCGTTCGGAAACGCACTTGCGCCAGGCGAAATAGCACACGGAGCTCCTCCACCGCCGCCTATTGGAGGCCCACATCAACCAGTCGCACCAGCGCAAAACAACGCCGGGGTCGCTTACCCCCCACCAAAAGGAGCACTCAATATGATACAGAAGGGACGTCCCACAAACAGGGTGCAGAAGAAAATCACCCGACAAATCAACATGGCCGTGACAACTCCGCCTGCAATCCCTGAGTACCTCAGCGGATCGGAGTCCTGCATCACATTCACCCGCGCGGATCACCCTTGCCAGATCCCTCGCCCAGGTCATGCTGCCCTGGTGCTGGAGGCGCAGATCGGAGGCTTCGAGATGAGTCGCGTCTTCATGGACGGTGGCAGCGGCATCAACCTAATATTCGCAAGCACTCTAGCAGCTATGCGGATCCCGCAATGCAGCCTGGAACAATCAGACACAACGTTCCACGGCATTGTCCCAGGGAAGGGCATCTTCCCCCTGGGCAAAATAGGGCTCGACGTCATCTTCGGGACACCGGACAACTTTCGGCAGGAGCGCCTAGAATTCGAAGTGGTGGACTGGCCGTCGCAATACCACGCCATCCTGGGACGCGTAGCATTCGCAAGGTTCCTGGCCGTCCCACACTACGCATACCTACTACTCAAGATGCCAGGACCAAGGGGCGTCATCACAGTCCACGGGAGCTTCACCCGATCGGACCAATGCGACAGGGATTTCAACAAAATCTCCCAGTCCTTCGGCATGCAAGACGAGCTTGTAAGGCTCCGCGAAGCGGCAGACAATGGGCTACCCCCAGTCACCAAGCAGAACGCACCTGATATGTCTTTCGACTCCACCATCAACACCAAAAAAGTACAGGTCCATCCAACGGATGCCTCCAAGACGGCGCTAATCGCCAACGACCTCAACACCGCATAGGAAAGCGCGCTCGTCGAATTCCTCCGTGAGCACTGGGAAATCTTCGCCTGGTGTCCTGCGGACATGCCAGAAGTTCCCAGGGAATTCACCGAGCACGCACTCAATGTCTTCCCAGACACCAAGCCAGTCAAACAGTCCATCCGAAGACTGTCGGAGCCACGAGCCGAAGCTATCGGCAAAGAGATCAACAGATTAGTCGCAGCAGACTTCATCCGGGAAATCAAGGAAAGCGAGTGGCTGGCAAACACAGTGATGGTCCCGAAGAAGGACACGGACATCTTGCGGATGTGCGTAGACTTCACGTCACTGAACAAACACTGCCCTAAGGACCACTTCCCTCTCCCTCGGATCGACCAGATCATCGATTCGACTGCAGGTTATGAGAAACTCTCCTTCCTCGACGCCTACTCAGGCTATAACCAGATTCGACTCAAGGTCGAAGATCAAGAGAAAACGGCGTTCATCACACCATTCAGAGTATACTGCTACAACACAATGCCCTTCGGGCTAAAGAACGCGGGTGCCACGTACCAGCGATGCATGCAGGCCTGCCTCAAGGACCAGATCGGTCGCAACGTCCAAGTCTATGTCGACGACATAGTCATCAAAACCAAGGAGGCAAGAACACTTATCGACGATCTCCGCGAGACGTTCGACAACCTTGATCGCTACAGGATCATGCTCAATCCAGAAAAGTGCGCCTTCGGCGTCCCCTCAGGTCAGCTGCTCGGATACTTCATCTCTCAACGAGGGATCGAAGCGAACCCGAAGAAAATCAAAGCTATCATGACAATGGAGAAGCCGAAAAACCTCAAGGGCGTTCAGCAGCTCGCAGGGCGAGTAGCGGCACTAAGCAGGTTCATCAGCCGCATGGGCGAGAAGACCCTACCATTTTACCAACTGCTGCGCAAAGCAGACAAGTTCGAGTGGACACCAGAAGCCAACGACGCATTCGAAAACCTCAAGCGGCTCCTCTCCACCTCGCCCGTTTTGGTCACGCCAAAAGAGCGCGAGCCCCTGTTGCTGTACATAGCAGCCACACACCAGGTGGTCAGCACAGTACTCGTGGTCGAACGACCCGAAGAAGGCAAGACCCATGGGGTACAACGCCCAATTTACTACCTCAGCGAGGTTCTCACTCCAACAAAACAACGGTACCCACACTACCAGAAGCTGGCCTACGGCGTGTTCATGACGGCTCGACGACTGAGCCACTACTTCTAGGAGCATCAGGTGATGGTCGTCAACGAGGCACCCCTAAACAGCATCCTGAACAATCCAGAGGCCACAGGACGCGTGGCCCTGTGGGGCATCGAACTATCACCACTGGACATCATCTACGAGAAGCGACACGGCAATCAAATCTCAAGTCCTTCCGGACTTCCTGGTGCACTGGATGGAGCTGCAGCTGCCTGACACCCCAGACATGACGCAATCCTAGACAATGCATTTTGACGGCTCCAAACGCGAAGCCGGAGCAGGGGCAGGAGTCATACTGACCTCCCCGCAAGGTGACAAGATGAAGTACGTCCTTCGGATGAAATTCAGAGCCTCCAACAACGAGGCCGAATACGAGGCCCTCATCAATGGCATGCGGATGGCAAAAATATGCGGCGCAACACGCCTGGTCATCTACGGTGACTCCAACCTTGTCGTCCAGCAGACGATGAATGAGTGCGACGCACACGCCGAAAACATGATCGCGTACCGTGCACTATACAACGCACTCGAAGGAGAATTCGACGGCTGCGAACTTCGGCACGTCGGAAGAGAGAGCAACGAGGAGGCCGATAGACTCGCCAACATCGGCTCCACTTGTGCAAAAGTCCACCAGGTGTGTTCCTCGAACAGATCTGCGTACCATCCATCAAGCGGAAATTCCCCAAGGGATCACCCGAAGAAGCAGAACACTCGGGGGCTACGCTACCCGAAGGTCAAGAAGGACCCGAAAAGTTGGATACCGAAGTCGCCATGGTCAACCTGATGCAGGTCATGGCAGTCGAAGAAACCTGGACACGTCCATACCTCCAGTTCCTGCTAAACGGAAACTCACTAGACAACCCGACAGATGCCCGGCGCATATCTCGTCGGTCAAAAGCCTTCACCATCATCAACGGCGAACTGTACAAACGCAGCATTACAGGCGTCCTACAACGGTGCGTCACCATCAGCGATGGCAAGACCATACTCCAAGATATCCACGAGGGCATCTGCGGCCACCACGCAGGCAG
The DNA here is from genome assembly GCA_916181665.1 of Avena sativa. Taxonomy (NCBI): domain Eukaryota; kingdom Viridiplantae; phylum Streptophyta; class Magnoliopsida; order Poales; family Poaceae; genus Avena; species Avena sativa. The sequence continues at coordinate 231,759,849 of OV702296.1, forward strand.
CCGCTCCCTTGTCGCCAAAGCTCTACGAGCAGGATTCTATTGGCCAACGGCCATGAGCAAGGCAAAGGACATCGTCCGAAGATGCAACGGGTGCCAACGGTTCGCCGACAAACCGCACGCACCTGGGTCCGAACTCCGACCCATACCCATAGCTTGGCCTTTTGCTCAATGGGGCCTTGACATGATCGGCAAACTGCCAAAATCCTCGAAGGGAGGACACGTCTTCCTCTTGGTCGCAGTCGACAAATTCACCAAGTGGATCGAGGCCATGCCAGTCACCAACCAGAAGGGCAAAACCGCCATCAAGTTCTTCGAATCCATAGTCTACAGGTTCGGCATACCGCACAACATCATCACCGATAACGGATCAAACTTCATCTCCGAAGAATTCCAGGACTTCTGCGAAGGCCTCGGGATCAATATCACGTACGCCTCAGTGGCGCACCCGCAAACAAACGGGCAAGTGGAAAAGGCCAACGGCCTAATCGGCGCTGGCATCAAGAAACGCCTCATGAGCTCACTCGAGCACAAAGCTGGCAACTGGACGAAAGAGCTACCGTCTGTCCTGTGGAGCTTACGAACTACGCCAAACAGCTCCACCGGCTACACACCGTTCTTCATGGTACACGGAGCTGAGGCTGTGCTACCAGCCGAAGTACGTCACCAGGCTCCACGAGTCGTCGCTTACAGCGAGGCCGAATCCACGGCTGCACTCGAAGACGCCGTCGACACACTCGACGAAGCACGGGATATAGCAGCAGCTAGATCCGCGGTGTACCAGCAAAGTCTCCGCAACTATCACAGCCGCCGGCTGCGCCCCAGGTCCTTCGTCGAAGGAGACCTCGTCTTGCGACTCAAGCAAAAGCGACCGAACAAACTCGATCCGCCATGGGAAGGACCCTATGTCATCACCGAAGTCATCCCAGGTGGCGCCTATCGCCTCAAGCACGTGGAGTCTGGAGTCGCATACTCCAACCCATGGAACATCTCGCACCTGCGACGATTCTACCCATAGCAATGGGCAATGTACCCCTTTTACTTTCAATAAGGCTTACGGCCAAGGCTACTCAGCCGAACCATGTACCTCCTCCATTACGCTACAAATAAAGCTAAGTGTCTCGCTCCCAACCTTCGGTTGACTATTTCTCTGCAACTTTGTTACATGCTACTAACGCACTCGGGGGCTCCCCCCACCTCACGATTTCATCGACTGAGGACAAAACGCGCTCGGGGGCTCCCCCCACCTTACGATTTCATCGACTGAGGACAACACATGTACACCTGAGTAGCTGACCACGTCAGGCTAACGAAAAGGGCACGTACTAAATCAAAGCACTGCGTGCTCGCTAACAAGCAAACCTTTACAACAAAGGGCACATACACGCCCAGCCGCAATATACAAATTTTACATCTATCTGTTTATTTTTAGGTTCTACCTATTCTGCAGAATAGCCTGAGCACGCTGCTCAAACAAATCTACAATCTGTTCGGCATACTGCCTTACAGCCGCGTAATGCGGACGCATATTCCACTCGCCACCATCTGGCCGAGGAGGTGGCCCAGTCGCCACAACAGCCAAATCTACATCAGGGCGATGCACCCTCACAAGAGACAAGGCAGCCTTCACCCTTGCGACAAGCTGCTACCGCACCAGCTCCTTGACATTGCTGGCACTCCGAAACTTCGCCAGAAGACCTGCAAGGGTCGTCGGCGCTCCATCCAACGGAAACATGACGTATAACACCAAGGACAGCGATGTCTGCACCTGGCGGAGCACCCGCGAAACCTGGAAGACGCGATCCTGCACCGTCGCCAGAACCATGGCACGATCGCGATCCACCCAAAAGAAGCCACCGGCTTCCATGTCCTGTTGAGTCAAACAATTGACTCAAACAGCAATGCGCTCCTTTTCTTCCTTCGGAGCGAGATTCGCACCTGCGACAACAGCACAGAACAAGAGTAAGGCCAGCAGGCTCACCCGAAGAACTAAGCTACGGCCCGAAAGAAGGATCAACTTACACTGCAGCTGCTCGGACAGCCGACCTAGCTCCGCCATCAAGTATTCCTCTCTGGCTGCACTACGGTCTGCTTTGGACTTCCAAACGTCAGCACGACCGCGTAGCCCAAGCAAATCCCTCTCCAAGCTGCGCACGCGATCCCGCAGAAAAGCGAGCTGCGAGGAATCATCCAACGATGCTCGCAAGGGCCTTTCGGATGAAGTACCAACTGGGTCAACACCCGAAGGAACCTAAATCAGAAGAAAAAGAAGGCACACAGACACTCAGCCAAAGATAAAGCCCAACTCGGAGGAATTCATTAAATAAGGCCACTGTGTGGCTCAAGAATGGTGCTACAAAAGATATTTACAGCAAAAGTAAACTACATACTACCCTACATCTCCTATGCCTAAGGCGTAGGACACCGAGTCGCCTCAGAGCCAGACTGCCTAGCTTTGGCCTCGCCCTGCTGCCGCAGCGCGTACTCAGACAACAAGTCAATGAGCTTGGGCCCATATCGTCTGCAGCGAGCGGAGTAAGCAGCGAAGGCTACCTCTGATCCATCCGCAGCCGTTGGCATCCGAGAAGTGATCTGGGGCAAGTCCAGCTCCACCCCAGCCGCCATGGCCATCGCCAGCCCGACCGACGCGCCGATGCCCTTCTGCTTGCGCTTGTATGCTGCAGGCGCTTCGGCTGACAGAGCCTCTGCCAGAGCACCCACATCTTCAAGGGTTGCGCCCTTCGGGAAGAGCTCCTGGTAGAAGCGACCAAGGACCTCCTTTGCCTTGGTCTTCGACCGCCACAGTGGCATCATCCAGAGCACTCCCGTGCTCCAGAGCACCACGGTCAAACTCGATGCCTGCGGTATCTGAGACAAAACAGAAGAAAACATGAAGAATAGCAACATAGAAGAGGACCCGAAGAAAAAGAAGCAAGTACAAAAGCTAGCACTCACCCGAAATAGCCTTGGCAGCAGCCATGAGCTTCTCCGCTACTCCTACCTCACGACCTGCGGCTTCCTATTGCAGACGCTCTTTCGCTTCGGCTGCCTTTGACAGCTCCAGCTCAAGGCGCTCTTTCGCCTCAGCGGCAGCTTCGGCCTTCTGCTCCAATTGGCCAAGGCTCTTCTTCAGAGCATCAACCTCACGAAGAGAGTCATTATGCTCCTCTGCATTCACAACAAGCCAGTGTCAACAAACAGGACAAGGATAAACAAAAAAGTACTACAAGGAAGACGAATACCTTGCAGCTGCTGCAGTTTCACCTCCAGCGTCAGGTGCTCCTCCACCAGCCGCTTGGCCTCTCGGACACAAGGCTGCAGGAAAAAGCAATAGCAGTAAAAGCATGACTTGGGGGCTCCGCCCAAAACAAAGAAGCAAACACAACATCAGCACACGAAGACGCCCGGGGGCTCCCCCCGTGACATGAAGCAGAAAAACTTACGTGCTCCGAAGGCGAACCCGCAGGCCCGCCTGCGAAATTCTGAGGCGCAACCACCAGCCTCTCCTGCACAAGAGGAACTGGTGCAGCACCACCCGATGTCGCCACCGTCTGCGGAGGCGGCGACGCAATGTTCGACTCCCCCATCATCTCGCGCGCTCCATCACTAGAGCCGTCGGAGGATTGCCTACATACGAACCAATCAACACAAGGCGCAAAAATAACAAGTGAGCAAAAGACAACAGTGGCAACAAGCACACTTACGAGCCCAACGCGCTCAGGTCAAAGATAGGAGAAGCCCTCCGGGCCCTCTTCTCCTCCTTCTTCTCCTCCTTCTTCTCTTCCTTCTTCCGCTTTGCTGGCGGGTGCGGAGCAACAACTCACACAGGAACGGCAGGAATAGGAGAAGACGAACCTCCCTGAACATCATCATGACGCTCAAGACCCCGAGGATTCCTGGGAGTCGGAGGAGTCGAGGCATCTGAATACTCGCTCGAGCTCCGTGATCGCTTACTCGAATGGTCTTCACTCGATTCGTCGGCATCCTCCGCTGAAGATCGCGCCACCACTTCATTATCCGGGGCATTCGGATACCTTTCGGGCAATGGTGGCGCCATGCCTGGCACTTTGAAGCTCTACAAGATGAGAAGAAACTTTGTTAGCAAACAAAGGACACAAGTACACAACTGACAAAAACATAAGGGAAGCACTACATGCGCAAATCTACACCTTTGGCACGGCCAACGTCGACGAAAAGGGAGGAGTCAGCGACTTCCCCGGGATTTTTTCGTCAGCCTTGAACTTCAACAGCACGTGAAGATCCTTGTCAAGGTCCACCTCGGAGACCTTCTCACTCGAAACCCTCGTCGGATCACGGTGCCCAGAGTACAGGAACATCGGGTGCGCTCTAGCCTGGAGCGGCTGCACCCAACGCTCAAGAAACACCCGGATAATGTCGACACCGTTCACCTCCTTCTCAGGAATCAATTGGAGCTCCTCCACCCGACGGTACAAGGCCTCTATCTCCGCCACCTCACCGTCTAAGATCTAATTTTTCCAGGACCTCTTCTTCACAATTAACTGGGAGGGGTCAAAAGGAACGAGACCAAAATCTTGCCCAGGCAGCACGGAGTCACGGATGTAAAACCATTTCCTCCGCCAGTACTGGACAGATTCAGACATGAAGAAGGAAAAGAATTGGACATCGGGACTAAGAGAGATGATGAAACCCCCAATGGGATACACACCATCCGAACCAGACTGCCTCCTCACGGAATACAGCTTCCGGAAGAGGCCAAAGTGCGGCTCAATGCCAAGCCAACACTTGCAAAGCGTGATAAAACACGCAATGTGGAGAAGGGAGCTGGGAGACAGATGATGGAGTTGAACCCCATAGAAAAAGAGCAGTCCACGAAGGAAGTCATGGACTGGATACGCAAACCCACGCAAAACGAAGGCGACAAACATAACCCGATACCCAGATGGGGGACGGGGGATTACCTCACTACCGGGGAGTCTCACGGCTGTCGTGTCCTGCGGAATCAGGCTCCGCTCGTGCAGCTTGCGGAGATCGCTCTCCCGCGTCTCTGATCGCCGCCAGCCACCATCGGTGACACGAGCAGCGGCGGCGCCCTTCTTGCCTCCGGCGGCGCTGGTTCCCACTGCAGGCGAAGACTTCTTTGGCTTCCCCATGGCGCTACGGCGGTGGTGTCGTTGCCAACAACGAAGACAAAGGAAATGCGAAAGGAACTCTCAGCACGCAGCAAGAATCGCTCGAGCACAAGGAGGTAGTAAAACGCAAGAACTGGTGCGGTGAAAACAAACCACGATTTTCACCATGGATTATAACAGCAAAGACGACGCACGCTGACCGTCCATCAAGAAGACCTAACGCCAACGGCAGATCTGGCCGTACACGTGTCAGCACCAAACGAACCGTCGTTCCCACGACGTCCACTACGCGCGGAAATCGAGGAAACGCCGTAATCATCTCCACGCCGCGCGTGACCGGTCAATTCAAAGTCAGGAAGTGGGACCCACGCATCGTCCAGTCAAGTCATCTCTGGCGCAGCAGACGCTTGAGGTCATTGATCGTCAGCACTGACGTCATCAACAGCTATACTAGCAATAACTTCGGCTCCACAGCTAAAAGTACTCACTCGAATCTACGATTCGACTAAATACTTGAGGGCTACTCCTATCAGGAGCGCTGGTCGCGCACCCGATGTACTTCCGGGTCAGCGGTACGCCCACGAGATTTTCCTACTACCGTTGCATGATACAAGACTCGAGTCTCTGCCTGAGTCTACGACTCCGCCAGACACTCGGGGGCTACTCCAAACTGGAGCGATGGCCGTTCACACACAATAGCTTCGAGTCCTACGTCGAGTCCACGACTCCACTACGGACTCGGGGGCTACTCCTATAGGGAGGAAGGATTTCAGCATCCGAAAATTTTCGAGTCCTACGGACTAAACAACTGAGCAATGCTTGCACTAAAAGTCTCCGCTCGAGTCTACGACTCGAACAGACACTCGGGGGCTACTCCCATAGGGAGCGCTGGTCGCGCACCCTATGAAATCTTCGACTGCGATCTTTCGGATCCGCATGCAAAAACTTTTTCGGCAACTCTACCCCAATTAATGCTAAGTGAGTAACATCCTCCTTGGCCACCCGAAACACCTCCGCGGTGATAAACATTCGGATGCTGCGTCTGCGACGCAAAGATAAGACCTACAGATATCATCTAATGGCCTGACAACGCACCTGACTGCGCTCTGCTAGTATGAATCCGTACCAGCAGGTACGATGAAAAATCCCGACGGACGCGTTGGGTACATCATTTAAAAACACTGGAATTCCACTCCTGTAAGTCCTCCGCGGCCTGAGTCGAATTACGCCAGCATATGTTCCGGGTTCGAGTTGAGGGACTCGCACCTGAAGAAGATCGTGTTGTTTTGTCCTAAGACGATTAACTGACCCTGATCCGTCGGGTGAGTCAGGCACACGCATCAACAATCCCTACACATTCTCTTGAAAGACAGAGTTACACCCGAAGGATTGAAGAGTCCTCAGCCGAATCTACGATTCGACTAAACACTCGGGGGCTACTGACATGGTTATACCCTACGGGTACGTAACTTCAGCATACCTGGTCCAACCCAAGGAAGGCCCACGGCCAATATATGCCAGCCCATGAAGATTTTCGGGTGGCCTAGGCCCATGACGCCTTCGGATCCTTGAAGAACAAGACTAGAGTTTCAATACAACTTATAACCTACTCGTATCGGTACCCGAGACCTAGCCTCCCCATATATAAAGGCTAGGAGGGTCCAACGAGGAGGACACCAAACAACGATTACACCCTGCGATTACGACATACACACCTCCACGCCAGATCGAATCTGCGCACTCTGTAACTTTCGGTTCCGCCGCAATAAAAGAGCAGACAAGCAGGAGTAGGGTTTTCCCTCCGGGGGCCTGAACCTGGGTAAATCCCGTGTCCCCTGGTTGCTTGTCTGTTAACCGTGCCACGATCTCCAGCATCCCCATCTTCTCCAAAACCCAAGTCCATAACAATGGGCATTGACGAGTTGAAACCTCGTCACCATGTTCGTCCAGTCACGTCATCTCTGGCGCAACAGACGTTTGAGGTCACCGATCGTCAGCACTGACGTCATCAAATGCTATAATAGCAAAGGCCACAATTTTTCGGCTACAAAGCTAAGAGTACTCACTCGAATCTTCGATTCGACTAACTACTCGGGGGCTACTCCTATCAGGAGCGCTAGTCGCGCACCAAAAAATGAACAAAACATTACACCACTGAACTATTTCTTTGAGTCCTACGTCGAGTCTGCGACTCCACTACGGACTCGGGGGCTACTCCCATAGGGAGCATGGATTCAAGCATTCGAAAAATTTGTGTCCTACAGACCTAAAGCTGAACAACGCCTGAATTAAAATCTCCGCTCGAGTCTATGACTCGAACAAACACTCGGGGGCTACTCCCATAGGGAGCGCTGGTCACGCAACCTATGAATTTTTTGACTGCGATCCTTCGGATCAGCATGCTAGGAGGGCACGACCTCGATCTCTCACCTCATACTTTCGCATAGACACCTCCACGCCAGATTGCATCTGCGCACCTCTGTAATCTTCGGTTCCGCCATAATCAAGAGCAGACAAGCAGGAGTAGGGTTTTCCCTCCGGGGGCCTGAACCTGGGTAAACCTCGTGTCCCGTGTTGCTTATTTTCTAACCGTTCCGCGATCTCCAGCATCCCCATCTTCTCCAAAACTCAAGTCCATAACAATGGGCATTGACGAGATCAAACCTCGTCAGTCGCAGGTCACCTTCACCCCCATCACCTCCAAGAAGCCTACCCCATGATGACTACGACCACCACATCGCGAGTCCATCTCGATCTCTGCCACAGGTTCAGCAGTCTTCGCCGCCCGCTAAGGACAATAAGCGAAAGAGTGCTCCGTCAGTGAGTACTAAACGACGCAGCATCCCAAAACAGAAAATATCGCCCCTCCCAACAGTGCCTCATAAGAATCTTCCCATCAGACCTTACGATCGTACTGACGCGGAAAATGCAGCGATAGCAAAGGCCGAAGTTGCGGCGCATTTTGAGAAGAAGAAACCCGAGCCCGCTCCAGTATACAGTGAGAAGCAAAAGGCGTACGCAATTGATTTTCTAAACACAAAATTGAAATATGATTTGCATCATAAGCCAGATGACTATCTACATACGCTTCATAAAGAAGTGACGAATAGCAAATCAAGCAAATCAAGTGCAAGTGGGAAAAAATCAACAAGTACATGTGCAAGCGGGAGCAAAACAACAAGCAGTAAAAGATCATATGTTCCCCTTCTCGGACAACAGACCAAACAAACGATCGCACCCCTCAAAGTGTTTTCCAAAAACGTTCCCCAGCCACTAGATATGAAAGCAGCTGCGGAGTTGGCGGCCAGTATGAAAGTTAGTATTGCTGAATTGTTAGGCTCCCAAGACTACCTTCTATCCAAGGCTATTGTAGCCCGTAGATATGTTGAATGTAAGTATTTGGTTAGCAAAGAGAGGCTAAAATAACTGCCAACACAAATGCTCAATCTTCATCAATGGTACTCGACGGTCATAAAGCAGGGGAGAATAATGCTTATAGACAAAGTCCCACGTGAGTACTACTTCAGACCCAAAGAGGTCCATATCGAGTTTCCAGAATTATTCTAATTATACCATCTCGATGCCCTGAACAAATCTATCCTCAGCTGCTATTGTATGTAAGTTGTAGAATTCATTGTCTACATGTTCAGTTTTTCAATTGTTCAGTTCAGTACATTTAATTATCCTTATTAAATCCTGTTGTACTCTATTATTAGGCATAATGAAGATCCAGAAATATAAAATAAGAAGAATCTATAATGTTGGGTTCATTGACCCAGAAAAAATGCATATAAACATGCTAACGTCAAACCCCGAGGAGACGGAGGAAAACATTCTAAGGTTTCTAATGGAGCAAAATTTCTATAACCACATACCGTTTCCTTAGAATTCAACTGAGGGTCTTACTCTGTTGTACACATTCACTTTTGATTACTCGATGCTAAGTGTAACTGATGAGTTATTGATGTATATATAAATGTTTGCAGCTTCCACTGGATTCTGCTAGACATTCAACTTGATAAGGAAATAGTTGATAACATGGATCCATCAAAGAGAAACATGGAAGATTCCCACAGCATGCAGGACATTCTCTAGAAGTAAGTTTCGCGCTATATCGGTCTCTTTCATTGATTTTCTGAAATATTAGATAATAAATAACTTATTCATTTATTTTCTTCGCGGGGCAGGGTTTGAATCCGGTTCATGCGCGAGGTTATGAGTGTATTTAATCTGACATTTAAAGCGGTCTCGGTAAGTAGCACGTGATATGTCTGCGTATCTCTTTACTTCTAATTTCAATATAATAATGATAGATTATTATTATGGTTGAATTCTATTCTCGTAAAGTACACGAGGCAACCACGGGGGTCGAATCTATGTGGATTCTATGCTTACGAGTTCATTCGCACGTTTACCACCGAGCACAAAGATTATAGAGTCGATGTAAGCAATACACTCACACCATTATTTTATTACTGTCACTTTTTGTTATCATGATTGATATTCATATTGATCTTATTTTTCTTATATATAGTTCAAGAGAATGCGGGATCAACTCCTACGAGAGAAACGCGTACTAGGAATTGTGGAGGAGCTGGCATGATTTATTTTCAAAAAGATCGTTCACGATGGCGGGAAATTTAGTGTGAATAGGCGCTAATGATCTCCATGTAATCGAACAGACAGACTCTAGTTCCGGTAATTGTGATCTCCATTTAATTGTCAAAATTGTATATATTTGTATGCTCGATATCGTAATATAAGTTATCTTATATATGCACGAACGTGTACGATATATGATGATATAGAAATATTTAAAAACTATATTGAAATAAAAAAACAATACAAAATAAATGCTCTGCTGTGACAGAGAAAAGACACAAAATGCTGCCGCGACAGAGAACCACTAGTCCATATCCTTAACACCAACCGGGACTAGTGGAGATGCACACGAAGCATGCCGTGGCATCCAGGTGGACAGATATTTGTTTTGGCTGGTGACTAGACCGAGACTAATTATTAAGTTTCTAGTCCCGCTTGGTTAGTTCCGGTTTTAAAACTCGTACTAGAGCTCCTTACGGGCCGGAGACTATAGGCCCTGTTTCCACCTGCGCGCTGCCTGGGATGCGCCTCCCTTCGTCGAACCGCACCTCCCTGTCGGCCGGCTTGCCGTTCGCCGGGCGTCGAACGCCCTCTACATGGAACTCGTTGGTGTCCTTGCCCTTGCCCACCGCCAGCAGCAACCTCCTCGCTGTATGACGGCCTTGCCGCGACAGCCACGACAACGACCCTCGTCTTGTTGCCGCAGAATTGCCGTCGTCGAGAGACGCGGCGGCCGTTGTCGATGGCGACGCTGCCGCGGCGCCCGTGAGCAAGATAAGCAGGACCACCGCAGTGAAGAGGCGCGGGACGATCACCGCGCCGGGGCTCCGGCGCCGGCCGCGTAGAGACAGCTTGATCTCCATATGGTGGCGGCGCTAGCTAGCCCGAAGCAGCTTGATCGGATCGTAAAGTTTTGGTGGTGGTTGCAGCAGTACACGTCATCCGAGCTGGAGAATGGAGATCGCCGGCGAGCGAGTCTTATAAATACCGTACGTGACGCGACGATGGCAAGTGAGAGCACGCAGCTTCCACGAGTGGAGTGCGTGGGAAGGCGGAGTGAGCATGTTACGCCATGCGCCTCTCCACGTGTTCTTCTATTTGTTTTTCTCTCTCGGTAAGGAAATGGAGCAAAAGGCAGCAAGTCATGGATGCAGCGGAATCTGCGCAAGCTGTGGGAAGAAGAACATGCATTCCCTAAGATCTAGATCCATTTCTTCCTATTTTTCGACCGGGGCCATGGGAGGACGATCGTCAGAGGGTTAACCAACAGTCGGTACATATTCAGTCTACCATAATTTAGTTGCTTGAATATTTTCCAGATTTCAGTCACTTGAAACTGCACGTCGTTTGGCCTACACTTGTAAAGTGTGAGGTTTTGGCAGTCTATATATGGAGTGAGACACAGAGATAGTTGGATTCCATCTATTGATCCAGAAAATAACCAAGATTTTAAAAACTTCAGGTCAATTCATTAATGGATATGATACAGTACAATGAGCTCATCAACACACTATATCAGGGAGGAAATATTATTCGATTGTGCACAAACAAGCAAGCTTTATTCTTGTAACTCACATCAGCTATGTTTTCAGTACCACATTGACTGTTTGTGTTGAGTTAAACTGGTGTATGTGTGGAGCAGCACCCCTTATGTCTCTTGTTCGCACTTGCGTGAATGCCGACCATGTGATGCTATCTTTGACTAATATCTGCAAACCGTCCAGCCGTAATACCGGCTACTTCTTTTTAGCCGCGGCATGCATGTGATCTACCAGGCACTCGTATAATATATGTAGTCAGTATATATTTTCCTTTTCCTATATAAGGGTGTACTGTGTACACATTAAGGATAATCAAGAACCACCCCAGAAAAAAAAAGGATAATAATCAAGAACCACAATTTTTTGCTTCTTGATTTATTTACTCATTTCTCATCTTGGTTTGTGCCTTCAGATAAAGAATGCGCAGGATTCAGATCGGCCAGGTTACAGCGAAGCCTAATCGTGGAGAGGTACGGCCAACAGGTCAGTTGCAGGGCATATCAGACACAGATGCACTGTTCCTTGCATTTGTAACAGCAGCAGCTGTTATATACAGGTAAATCCTATATAAAACCGTTCTGCTGTCTCCGAAAAATACCTTTCGCAACCGGCAATTTTGTGAGTTTGTATACATTCAAAATGAGTGGTCAAAGTTGCATTTGGAGGCGATCGAGCAGTAGTGACTGCCTGACGATGCCACTAATCTTTTTCTGTGTGCGCATCTACGGTCTCCACATGGAAGAGGAGTGGCCATGGACCATCTGTCTCTTCAATCATTGCCACCTGCTTCGCCTCTTCTCTTGGAGACTTAAGTGGATCCATAATCAACTTGCACCCACGCAAGCTACTAGATTAGATCAGCATCTATATCTTAACACCTTCAGATTTGACCAGCCATTGGCCAGCGGCCCGGTTTTTCCACTTCATGGGGACATTTTCTTGGCACTTTCTCTTGGACCGCAGTGAAAGATGGCATATGGAACATGGGTGCACTGGGAGGAGCATTATTGTCTGCATTTGTCAAGTGAACACAGTACTATATGTGCTCTGTCTTCAACTTGAGATTAAAACTCTTCTCGAACATTCTCCTGACAGTGAAAATGCAGTCACCTCTGCCATCTTCGCAGCGACCTGCAATTTCTGACTCTGCAGTTGCAGTTATTCCCGGTTTATGGTATTGGACTTCGAATCGTTGCAGAATCTAATTATGCCTTTGTCATGAGTTTGCCAAAAAAAAAGCATCTCAAGGTTTCTTTCTTCTGTTTGTAGTACTAAAAGGTTGCGAGACAATGGGTTTGTGCATCAGCAGATGCAGAAGTCTAGAAAGTACTATTACTTACAGATATACTACGTATGAGCTTCCTCTATCGATCACACCGATCAGTAAACAACTGAAGATTAATGTCACCGTTCTACGAGTAAATGCGGCACAGCTAAGTCGAACATGCAGAGCAGAAAGGTTAATCTATATATATATAATATTTATTACAATTGAAATCACCCAAGGGGATGTAGCTCAAATGGTAGAGCGCCCGCTTTGCATGCGGGAGGCACGGGGTTCGATCCCCCGCATCTCCAATCTTTTTCATTTTTTCTTGCCATAATAAAATTATTATTACGTACTACATTTTGTGCCGAACCCAGTCCGCTGTAGTTTCACATCAACCCAGAAATTGAGGAATTTACAGGAAGACTACTTCGGAGCTGCTATAATTTTACGTGAACACCGTACAGCAGTTTGACACCTGACAGATTTTGGCGAAAATTTTGAAATTTGATGACCCTGCTATCTATAGATCTATAGAACTTTGTAGGAACACCGTTATCCTTTGGCTTCCTCAAGCGTCATGGTCACAGATCAGCGAAATTCAGAAACTGAGGACTACTGACCATACGGGGCTAGGACTTTATGGGTTGCCATATTCTGCACTACTCCTAGGATCATACGATGATTTGAACTCTGAAGCTTGAGATACATTGTTCGGGTTACTGTAGATGTATATCCGTAGAGGTAGGAGGGCGGCCAGGGTGTAGGGTTCGCAGCATAGAAAACAAAAATTTTCCTACGATGGGAACTATGTACCAAGATCTATCTACTAGATACAAACAACGGGCAGATGTATATCCGTAGAGAACATACCCTTGAAGACCGACAAATCTTAACGAGTTCGACTCGTGGTTGATGTAGACGATCTCTTGCCGATCTCAAGATCGAGAGGAAGTCCTAGCGCCGCAAATCAGCAGTGTATCCGTGCTCGCACACACGTTCGAGGCACCGAGCAACCTCCGCCTCCTCGCTCCAGCGATGCAGCGGAAGCACAACTCTTTCTTTCCAAATAGCCACCGGGAACATGTATCTCGCTAGTTCGAGACCATGGGGATAAATTCTAGAAGGGGAGAGAGATCCTTCACGAGGAGGTGTGAGTGAGAGAGAGGAGAGGGGGTGCCTTTTATAGGAGGAGGGGGGCACCCAAGGGGCTGCCCGCCGGCCATGGGGGCTGCCCCATCCCCTCCTTCATTCATGTGGGTGGACTCTCCACTCACAAAAATCCATTGAAATCCCTCCACTCAAAATCCCACTCAAACATGCCATTAAATTTCCACCAAATTTAATGCAAACTCTCATTAAATAAAACTCTTTTATTTTATTCAGAATTTTGTCAATTACTTTAATGACAAACATTCACAAATAACCCCTTGCTAGAATTCTATTTCACATGCATAACCACTTTATGCAATTTCACCCAAAAACCTGTTTCGGTATCTAGTGAAATAAATTCATGCCCTTGTTCATTCTTTCGGCATGAAACTTTTGCTCCAATTGGATGTCGGTGTCTCTTAAGTGTGTCACCCTACGGTTCGTGAATAATGCGGACATGATCGAGACCTCTCTCGGATCAATAATCAGAAGCGGGATCTGGAGACCCATACTGACTCCCACACATTCAACGATGACTTTCTTGTGATCGTCAGAACCTTTTATGTTAGTATCTTAATCCCTTTGTTTCACGATATATTACATGTCCGAGATTCGATCATCGGTATCTCCATACCTAGTTTGATCTCGTTACTGACATGCACTCTTTTCTCGTTCCCGTGATATAACATTTTAGTGATCAAATCACTTGCTTGCAAGCTAACCAATGTGATATCACCGAGAGGGCGTAGATTATATCTATCCGTCATCGGGATGAACAAATTCCACTCTCGATCCATGGGCCTCAACATAACACTTTATTAGTTCTAAATCCATCTTTATAATCACCCTGTTACGGTGTGACATTTGATGTTATCAAGAAACTCTTTCGGTGTTAGTGATTGACAGGATCTCATGGTCTAAGGATTAGGATCACTTCGTAAGTTGTTATAGCAATATAAACTCAATGACTTTGATCATAATGCTATACTTCGGATGAATGTTCATCACACCATTACACTAATGTTGTGATCCCGTTATTAACAACATCCAATGTCCATGATCAGGAAACCTTGATCATCTTGTTAATTAACGAGCTAGTTTATGAGAGAGGCATAACTAGGAACTTTCTGTTTGTTTATTAAACACACATGTATTAACATTTCCGTATTAATACAATTATAGCATGCAAAATAAACATCTATCATATACTTGGAATACACATAATAAACACTTTATTATTTCCTCTCAGGGCATATTCCCTTCATAGGGGGGCCACACCCCTGCCCAGGCGCGACCTAGGGTGGGCCCGCGCCTGGGGGTGCGGCCGCCCTGTGGCTCCCCTCCGTCTCTCCTCTGGACGCCGTGTTCTCCTTGGTGAAATATTGACTTTGGATTTTGTTCCGTCCAATTCCGAGAATATTTCCTTACTAGCTTTTCTGGAACAAAAAATAGCAGAAAACAGGCAACTGGCACTGTGGCAACTTGTTAATAGGTTAGTACCAGAAAACATATAAAAACACCTCAAAGTGTGGACAAAGCAAAGCAAAGTAGATACTAAACAAGCATGGAACATCAAAAATTATAGATACATTTCTGACGTATCATTAACATGTGATGTTTGTTGCATCTTATATTGCTTGTTTGGCGTTTTACTAGCATAATAAGATGATCCCTCATTTAGATATCAAGATAAAAATGTGCTCTCCCTTAATTATGCACCGATTATGTTTCGTAGCTCCAAGACATCACGTGATGATCGGGTGTTCTTGGATCCACGATCATATTTCAGGTGTAAGACAGTTTACACACACGAATACTAAGGTTCTTACTTGGCGAGCCTAGCATGTACATACATGGCCTTGGAACACGGACCGAAAGGTTAAGCATGAGTCATATGAAAGATATGATGCCCATTTGATGCTCGCCTTTGAAGCTACACCGACTCACGTGTTGATCGGAGTTGGTGTAGTGGATTTGGTTCATGTAATCACCATAAAGGCACGAGAGATGTCATTTTTGAGTGGGAGTTTATTCTTAATTTGGATTAGTTGAACTCAATCTATCATAAACTTAGTCTAAACTTTACAAATTCTGTTGTAGATGGCACCACCTGCTTTTTATTTCAATGTGTTCATGGAGAATTAGAAACTTGCAACGAACGGTAGCAACTTTACTGACTGGGCCATGAATTTGAGGATTCTCCTCACTGCTGCACAAAATAAATATGTGCTAGAAGCGCCGCTAGGCCCCCACCGTTCGATGATGCCCTTGACAAGGAAAAGAATGTCTATCAGACTCGTCAGTAGGACCACAACTTAGTTCATTGCGGCATATTGTATGGGCTAGAGCCAGAACTTCGAAAGCGTTTCGAAAACCACAATGCTTTTGATACAATGGGTGAGTTAAAAATGATTTTTGACACCCATGCTGCTGTAGAGAGTTATAATGCTTCAGAAAAGTTCTTTAGCTGCATGATGGAAGAGAACACTCCATAAGTGAGCATGTACTCAAGATGTCGGGTTACGCCGATAAGCTTGTGTCCTTGGAAATAGAGATTCCCATTGACTTAGGCATCCATCGTGTTCTCCAGTCTCTACCACCTAGATATAAGAGCTTCGTGATGAACTAACATGAAAGGCATGAATAAGTCTCTCCCTGAGCTTCTGTCAATGCTTAAAACTGCAGAAGTGGAGATCAAGAAAGAACATCAAGTGTTGATCATCAATAAGACCACTGGTTTCAAGAAAGACAAGAAGGGTAAACAGAAGGGAAAGAAGGGTAGCAAGCCGGTTTCCGTGCCTGAAACCCAAGTTGGCCCTAAGTGTGATACCGAGTGCTATTATTGCAAGGGGACTGGCCACTGGAAGCGCAACTGCCCCAAGTATTTGGCAGACAAGAAGGCCGGCAAGGCAAATAAAGGTATATATGATATACATGTTATTGATGTGTACTTGACTAGTACTCTCAGTAGCACCTAGGTATTTGATACCGGTTTAGTTGCTAATATTTGTAACTCGAATCAGGGGCTGCGGATCAAGCGACCACTAGCAAGGGGTGAGGTCAAGATGCGTGTCGGCAATGGATCAAGCGTTGATGTGATCGCCGTCGGAATGCTACCTCTCCACTTACCATCGAGATTAGTTATAAACTTGAATAATTGTTATCTGGTGCCAGCACTAAGCATGAACATTGTAGCCGGATCATGTTTGATGCGCAGTGGTTATTCATTTAAATCCGAGAACAATGGTTATTCGATTTATATAAATGAAATCTTTTATGGTCATGCACCGATGATGAATGGTTTATTTCTGTTGGATCTCGATAATAGTGTTACACATATTCATAATGTTGATGCTAAAAGGATTAAACTCAATGATGATATACCCACGTATATGTGGCACTGCCATCTAGGTCATATTGGCGTTAAACGCATGAAGAATATCCATTCGGATGGACTTTTGGAATCACTTGATTTCCGAATCATTTGATACATGTGAGCCATGCCTTATGGGCAAGATGACTAGAACGCCGTTTTCGGTTCAATAGAACGGGCGATAGATTTATTGGAAATCATACATTCTGATATGTGTGGTCCAATGAGTGTGTCAGCGCGAGGTGGATATCGTTATTTTGTTACTTTCACGGATGATTTGAGTAGATACGGTTATATCTACTTGATGAAACACAAGTCTGAAACCTTTGAGAAATTCAAGGAGTTTCAGAGTGAAGTGGAAAATCATTGTAATAGAAAGATCAAATTTCTACAGTCCGACCGTGGAGGTGCTTATCTATGTTACGAGTTTAGCACACATATGAAAGAGTGTGGAATAATTTCACAACTCACACCTGCAGGAACACCACAGCGAAATGGTGTGTCGGAACGTCGTAATCGTACTTTACTAGATATGGTTCGATCTATGATGTCTCTGACGGACTTGCCACTGTCATTTTGGGGTTATGCACTAGAAATTGCTGCATTCACTTTAAATCGAGCACCATCTAAATCCGTTGAAAAGACATCGAATGAGTTGTGGCTTGGAAACATACCTAAGCTGTCATTTCTTAAAGTTTGGGGATGCGATGTTTATGTGAAGAAACTTCAACCGGATAAACTCGAACCCAAAGCGGAAAAATGCGTCTTCATAGGATACCCTAAAGAAACCATTGGGTATTCCTTCTATCATAGATATGAGGGCAAGGTTTTCATTGCCAAGAATGGATCCTTTCTAGAGAAAGAGTTTCTCGCGAAAGGTGTGTGTAGTCGAAAGGTAGAACTCGAAGAGGTTGTAGAACCTTCTCTTCATAATGTGGCGAGTAGAACAGCGCCAGAAGTCGTTCCGAAGTTGGCTTCACCAAATGAAGAGGGAACTAATGATAATGATCATGAAGCTCTGAAAGAGAATACAACCAAACCTTGCAGGTCTAGGAGGACGCGTGCAGCTCCCGAGCTGCACGGAAATCCTATTATGAATTTCATGGTCGATGAAATTGATGACCCTGCGACGTATGAAGAAGCGATGATGAGCCCAGATTCCAACAAATGATTAGAAGCCATGGAATACGAGATGGAATCCATGTACGAAAACCAGGTTTGGACCTTGGTGGACTTACCTCACGACCGAAAGGTCGTGGAGAATAAATGGATTTTCAAAAGGAAAACTAATGCTGATGGTAATGTAACCGTCTATAAAGCTCAACTTGTCGCAAAGGGGTTTCTACAAATTCAAGGATTTGACTACAATGAGACATTCTCTCCCGTAGCGATGCTAAAGTCAGTTAGGATTATGTTAGCAATTGGTGCATATTTTGACTATGAGATATGGCAGATGGATGTCAAAACTGCGTTCCTCAATGGCAACATTGAATAAGAGTTGTATATGATACAACCAAAGGGTTTGTTCGATCCTAAGGATGCTGACAAGGTTGCAAGCTTCAACGATCCATCTATGGACTGAAGTAAGCATCCCGGAGTTGGAATCTCCGCTTTGATGAGGTGATCAAAGAGTTTGGATTTGTCCAAACTTATGGAGAGGCTTGTATTTACAATAAAGTGAGTGGGAGAAATGTGGAATTTCTGATATTATATGTGGATGACATTTTATTGATCGGAAATGATATAGATCTTTTAAACAGTGTTAAAAGTTATCTAAACAACAAATTTTCAATGAAGGACCTAGGTGAAGCGTCATACATATTAGGCATAAAGATCTATAGGGATAGATCTAGGCTCCTAATAGGGATATCGCAAAGTACATACCTTGATAAGATTTTAAAGAAGTTTAAAATGGACGGAAGTAAGAAGGCGTTCTTACCTATGTTGCAAGGCAAGACATTGAGTAAGACTCAAAGTCCGACTACGGCGGAAGAAAGAGAGATAATGGACAAAGTCCCCTATGCTTCATCCATAGGATCTATAATGTACGTCATGCTATGTACAAGACCGTATGTGGCACATGTTATTAGTTTGACTAGTCCAGGATCGAAACACTGGATAGAGGTCAAGAATATCCTTAAGTACTCGCGAAGAACTAAGGATATGTTTCTTGTCTACGGAGGTGAAGAAGAGCTCATCGCTAAGTGTTATGTCGACGCTAGCTTTGACACCAATCTGGATGACTCTAAGTCTTGATCTGGATACGTATTTCTCATAAATGATGGAGCGGTTAGTTGGAGGAGTTCCAAACACCCGTGGTGGCGGGATCAACAATGGAGGCCGAATATGTTGCTGCTTCGGAAGCGGCTCAGGAAGTAGTTTGGATGAAGGAGTTCATAACCGAACTAGGTGTGGGTACAAGCGCGTTGGACCCAATGGTGATCTATTGTGACAATAATGGTGCCATAGCCAATGCCAAAGAACCAAGGTATCACAAGAATTCCAAGCATATTAAGAGCCGGTTTCACTCCATCTGCAAGCATGTCAAGGATAGAGATATAAAGATTTTATAAAGTACACACGAATCTCAATGTAGAAGATCCGTTGACTAAAACTATCCCTTGGGCAAAACATGATCAACACCAGAACTCCATGGGTGTTAGATTTATCACTATGTAACTAGATTATTGTCTCTAGTGCAAGTGGGAGACTGAAGGGAATATGCCCTGAGAGGCAATAATAAAGTGGTCATTATGTATATTCCAAGTATATGATAGATGTTTATTTTACATGCTATAATTTTATTAATACAAAAACATTAATACATGTGTGTTTAATAAACAAACAGAAAGTTCCTAGTTATGCCTCTCTTATAAACTAGCTCGTTGATTAACAAGATGATCAAGGTTTCCTAATCATGGAAATTCGATGTTGTTAATAACAAGGTCACAACATTATTGGAATGGTGTGATGAACATTCATACGAAGTATAGCATTACATTCAAAGTCACTGAGTTTATATTGCTATACCATCATACGAAGTAATCCTAATCCTTAGACCATGAGATCATGTCAATCACTAACACTGGAAGAGTATCTTGATAACATCAAACATCACACCGTAACAGGGTGATTATAAAGATGGGTTCAGTACTACTAAAGTGTTATGTTGAGGCCCATGGATCGAGAGTGGAATTTGTTCATCCCGATGACGGATAGATATGCTTTGGGCCCTCTCGGTGATATCACATTGATTAGCTTGCAAGCAAGTGATATTATCACTAGAATGTTATATCACGGGAACGAGAAAAGAGTACATGTCAATAACGAGATCAAACTAGGTATGAAGATACCGATGATTGAATTTCAGAAACGTAATATATCGCGAGACAAAGGGATTAAGATACTAGTGTAAAAGGTTCTCACGATCACAAGAAAGTCATCGTTGAATGTGTGGGAGTCAGTATGGATCTCCAGGTCCCGCTTCTGATTATTGATCTGAGAGGGGTCTCGATCATGTCTTCATTATTCGCGAACCGTAGGGTTACACACTTAAAAGACACCGACACCATTTGGAGCAAATAGTTTCATGCTGAAAAGAATAACATTGTGCAGGAATTTATTTCACTAGATACCGAAACAGGTTTTCGGGTGAAATTGCAGAAAGTGTTTCTGCATGTGAAATGAAATACTAGGAAGGGGTTATATGTGAATGTTTGTCATTAAAGTAATTTACAAAATTCTGAATAAATACAAGGAGTTTTATTTAATGAGGTTTTCCATTAAATTTGGTGGAAATTTAATGGGAATTTGAGTGGTATTTTGAGTGGAGAAAATTGAAGGGGCATTTTGTGAGTGGAGCTTCCACCCACATGAATGAAGGAGGGGAGGGGGCAGCCCCATGGCCGGCGGACACCCCCTTGGGTTACCCCTCCTCCTATAAAAGGAGCCCCATCCTCACTTCTCACTCATACCTCCTCGTGAAGGACCTCTCTCCCCCTCTAGTATTTACCCCCCATGGTCTCGGACTAGCGAGATACATGTTCCCGGTGGCTTTTTGGCAATAAAGAGTTATGCTTCCACTGCATCGCTGGAGCGAGGAGGCGGAGGTTGCTCGGTGCCTCGGACGTGTGTGCGAGCACGGATGCGCCGCTGATTTGCAGCGCTAGGACTTCCTCTCGATCTTGATATTAGCAAGAGTTCGTCTACATCAACCACGAGTTCAACCTCGTTAAGCTTTGTAGGTCTTCAAGGGTATGTTCTCTACGGATGTATATCCGCCCGTTGCTTGTATCTAGTAGATAGATCTTTGTACATAGTTGTTCACATCGTAGGGAAATTTTTGTTTTCTATGTTGTGAACCCTACAATGATAACATCCGCTTAGCAATTTCAGCGGTGGGGTTATTAGATGCTAATAGGTTTTCCACTATTAAGCGTGGTTAGCTACGGTTCAGAGCTGAGCGCCTTTGGAGGGGAGGGTTTTAGAAGAACAAGTGGAAAAGACGCAGTCTTTTCCCCTTTAGACGAGTCCAGGTAGGTTTAGAGTTTATAGGGTCCTTTCTTCTTGCGGCGAGACGCCGAGTTGAGCCTTCTTCATTCCTTCGACATGGTAGTAAACTTTTCTATCTTCAAGGTCTTGATACACCGGGTGTTAGCTGGACGATCGACCTTGGAGTGGAGGACTTTCCTGAAGTACCTTCTAATTCTAGAGAAGTGCCGGGTTGTCGTCTTTCTTGCAGGATCGATGATTCGGACTTAGAGGGGTGGTCATCACTTAACGCTAACTAGTGTTCGAATCCAGGGGTCTATTGGTTTTGGGCGGGAAAGACATAGTCTTTACCCGTTGGAGCGACACTAGGGGTTCTTGGTGGAGTCGCCGACTTTCTTGGTTGGAGTCGTATGCTAATGCTAGGGGATGGCACTGCACCTTTCATCCGGAGGGATTATCGTATGTCGATGTCGTAGGAACCACTTCATGAGTTGGAAGGTCTATCGAAAAGGGCGTCTACTAGCTTCCAGGTAGTTAGTTCTTAGCTATTTAGGGGTCCGAGGGGTTTGGGGATACCATGGGAGTTTGGAGGTCTAGGAAACGAGGTCCTTTGGAATGGGGTCGTTCTAGGTTTGGTCTAATGCAATGTCGTGGGTAAAACATGCAAAATAGGATATCGCACTTGCATATCATCCGAAGAATGTAGCAGGTTTGTGCCATTTGGTGGCGGAGGTACTTAAGAGGTTACAAACCAGGTTTGTGCCGCAGGGCGACAAAGTACTTAAGAGTTTTATAAAACAGGTTCCGGGACGATACATAACTCTACCTATGTTGGATAGGCGAGTTTCCGGGTGCGAAAACTACTTCGGGTGAACGCCCAGAGTCGTGTCGCCGTTCTGAGGTTGAAGGTTTCTCCTCAGGTAGTGCTTTCTCGGAGGAAGACGAGGTTCTAGGGATAGTGGCTTACTGATTCTTCTGGTTGAAGGGGCTCGTGGTTTCTTGCCCTTTTTTGGTGCCAAAGTTTCTTGCTTTGGTGTCATCCAGTATTTGTCTGGACAGCTGCGAGCGAAGTGGCCTAGGTCTCCACAGGTGAAACAAATGCTTCTCTTAGCTTCGGATCCTCCTGGGGCTTGTGTTGGGATCTTTAAGGGGGTAGCGGATGTTTTGGCCCTTGCCTTTGCAGGAGTGCCATCGAGACCACATTGGTTGCACTCTTGGCTGTAATGACCATGTTGTTCACACGGGTAGCAGGTACCCTTCTTGGAGTAGTCCGACTTTGATGTTTCCCCAATGTTGCCACAGGGGAGTTGACGAGCTTTGCCAATCAGGAGATAAAGGGAGCAGTTGGCTGGGACATGATCTTAACCTTCACAAAGGAAACATGTGACTAGTTGGGTGGGGAAATCCGCTAGAGGATGGAGAGCTCCACAGTTTGGGAAGTTGCCTAAGCACTGGCTGGCTTGATGTCCTTCTTCACCGCAATGTGTAACACCCTCAGAATCGGCCCTATGCAAGTTTTAGCGCTTCCCGCCAAACCCGCATAGAAACGATTCAAGGATGCCCACCAGGCACTTTCGTGCGGGTGGAAAACGAAGTAATAACATTACACAACAGTCCTCGATGGGACCCACAGAACAGATATATACAACAACGACTCAAAGAGTCAAGAATACAGATATACAATACAAAGATCCAAATCACCTTTAAAACGATATAGCGTCCGAGTACGGACAAGATGCAAATTGAGCTAAGAGCCCTGAAGAATAACCAATGGCGTCCATAACCCTGCCCAGGCCAAGCCGGAAGGGTAACCCTGCTAATGACGTCGATCTCAAACCTGCTTAAACAAAAGGGGTGCCGACAAAGGGCAAAGGAAAAAGAGAGCGGTCAGTACTGAGGCTAGTACACGGCGAGACTAGAATTCGGCGGTCCTCGCCTACATAGGTATGGTGGACTGAAGCGGCAGCGCATCATGTACTAAACAACCTATAGAGACTCGATATAACTGTCGGCTATCAGAGAGGGATAAGAAAGACCTATTCGGAACCATCCTGATTCTACCACCAAACATACCCATCCTGGTATTTCCCCTCGACACCAAACGAGGAAGTCAACCGAGGAACTCACACAGTTGGCAGTTTTATTTATTCAGTTATCGTTGCAGCAATTACTAGTCAAGTATAGATAGTCATCCTGATAAAATAAGCAGTGGGCAGTTTTATTTAACCATTCCGTTGTAGTTGCGACACTTACTAGTCAAATACAATTAGCATGAGATATCCCAAAACCCAGCAGTTGTTGGTACTTTTATTTAGCCATTCCGTTGTAGTTGAGCTGATTACTAGTCACATCGGATACAAGTCAAATTATAACAGTAAACTTTAGTTATAGTTGTCTATGATCGAGAACTGTGCTCCAAGTCGTCCATAACCGCGGACACGGCTTTTCGAAAAGATTTAACCCTGCAGGGGTGCACCAAAGTATCCACACGCACTTCGACCCTTTTTGCCAGATCAATTAACATACACCCATCGGTATGTCGGCGGGGCCTAAGTCATGACGTTTCCCAGACCCAAAGCAAGTACATGGGGGGCCACCCCACTAAGTCTACCCGCAACGAAGTCGGCCGGTCTCCGAGACGGACTCAGGGTTTGTGTAGCCGGCTGTAAACGACTGGGAACCCGAAAGTGTGACTGGGCTTGTCGATACAGCGAAAACGGGTCACGGTCCTAAACAGTACAGGTGCAGTACATCGCACAATTTAAATAAAGCAGTAAAGCATGGCATAAGTACAGGATAGTAAATAAAACCGCAAACTAGTTTGTGGCCCCAAGAAATAAGAATGAATCAAGCTCTGGCTCAGGGGGGTTCATAAGCCTCCCGGATGTGGATAGCGCGAATATTCAAGGAACAGGAATCAAGTACTCGGGGTCCTACGGGACACAAGTGAGCCTGAAAAACCAAATAGCGAATATGGCTCACCGATGCCACTTTCATTAGTTATCCCATTACTACTCAGGTTAAGTTGTTTAGGTACCTCGTTATCCATCAGACACTCACATACCCTACACATGCTGTTCTACGACTGGCATGGCTCAAACAACTCTTGTAGTAATGGCTCATGGGATGGAGGAACAAGCTTCGGTGGGGTGTAAATGTAAAGGCTATGCAATACTTGGGATTCAATTTAATGCAATCGCGACTCAATGATGCAAGAAATAAGATAGAGGCAATAGGTACTATATGTATGCAAGCATGTGGTAGTGCTTGCCTGGCAGCTCAGTTGAAGCGAGAGAGGGATCTGGGTAGTGCTCCTGGTTCTCTTGATATATCCCCTACTCAGCGTCTATTCGAAGAAGAACCAAACAAACAAGGGCCAACATAAATAAAGTGCACAAGCATATGAATTAAATGCATCAAGCAAACAATCATGCCATGATGAATGATGCACAATTTGCATGGCATTAAAGTAGCATGGCATGGGTGAGGTGTGGAATACAAGAATAAACATTTTATTGAGTTTTGGGCCCATTTTATTCTCATATTAGTTGCTGTTCACTTTATATTTATATGATGCATGCTTCAAAACAAACCAAGGAATGCATAAACAGAAAGTTCTTGTCGAGCTAAACATTTTAGACATATTATTTGTTAAATTCGGAGTTATAAAACAAAAGTTATTGATTAATTAAAGTGGAAGGGCATTTTATTGTAATTTTAATCATCTTGCAATTTTAAATGTCCAAAATATATTTTGGATGAAGGATTTGAATTCCTCACATTTTTCTGATTTTAAAACATATATTATATGCATTATTTGGGTTTATAAATTAAATGTTATTATAAAACAGATTTAAATTTGAATTTGAATTAAATTTGAAAAGGTTTGAATTAAACAGACATTCAGAAAAGCTTTTGTTACACGCACAGAACCTAGCCACAACCAATGACCAGTGGGGCCATGCTGACTGGGCGTCCACGCGCGCAGAAAAAACCCTCTGTCACCGCGACTGCTACCAGCCACAGAGAGTGACAGGTGGGTCCAGAGCCCAAGCGGACCCACACGCCAGCGGGCGAGTGCGGGGCTGCCACGCGGCTCGGCGGGGGACTGCGGGTTGCTGGGTACGAATCTCCGGGAGCCTTTTTTGCAAAAACGCCACGATGGCTGACATGTGGGCCTAGAGGAGCGCGGGTTAGGAGTTAAAAGGTGCAGGAGGTTTTCTGCAAAACGGGCGCTCGCACTTTGCTTCTTCTCTGAAAACGTCTGTCGACAGATCGATGCCGAACGCGCGGAGCGCAGCGCGCGGCGCGTGGGGCTCGAACACGTGACCTAGGGCGCGCGCGCAGAGGCGGAACCACTGCGGTGGCTTGGCGTTGGGGGGTAGACGGTGGCGATAGAGAGAGAGAGAGGGGAGAGCAGGGCGCCTCGGCCAGATCTGGAGAGCCAAAGGAGAGCCGAGAGGGAGCAGATAGGGATGGGAGAGGCGTGGGTGCCGTGGGGAGTGGGGTAGATGGAAAAGGTGGCTCGGCCTCCTTTCCTCCTCCCTTCCTCACGTGCTCGGTCGGGGCAGGGCAGGGCAGGTGGGGTAGGGTGAGGCCAAGGGGTAGGCAGGGGAGGCTCGGCTGGGGGTCCCCTAGGCAGAGAGAGAGAGCTAGAGAGAAAAAGGGGTGGCTCGGGTGGATGCTAGGGTTGGGGGTAGAGGAGGGTATGGCTCGGGTGAGGCTTAGCTAGGGTTGGGGCTGGATGGGCAGGGTGGCCAAGTGGGGCCAAGCTAGGGTAGGTCAAGGTGGGGTGGCTCGGGTAGAGAGAGGAGAGATGAGGGAGGGTACTTAGGGTTTGGTTTAGAATAGGTATAGATTAGGGTTTAAGAGAGAGGGGGGGTATGGTGATGATGAGGTAGGTGGTGGTTTAGGGCTTAGAGAGATAGATGGAGTGTTTCTTTGCCAATATCAAGCATGCTCTAGACAAGCTCTAACAAGATCAAGTCAAGAAAAAGAGAGGGATGGGAAGCTAGGGTTAAGCAAGATCAAAATAGATCAAGCCAAAAGAAAGGATAGAGATAGAGAGAGAGATGATGATCCACTCAAGATTCAAATAAAAACCAAATACTAGAAAAAGTGGCACTTGCATGGCCCATGCAAAACATTTAATACCATGTTGATTCTTGTGAAAACAATAATATTAAACATGGCATTGTTCATTTGCATTTCCAAAGGTGGAATAAAGCCAAGCAAAAGAAATGAAAGGATGCCCCATGTGGAGTAGTTGGAGATGGCCATGTTTGAAATAAAATGGGACATGCTAGTGTGTATATTCCACTAGATGATTACTAGTCCCAAAAATATTCCCACATGAGCATAAATCCATAATAATCCATATGGAAGCTAGGAAAAAGGGTTCCACTCACAAGGCATGCAAAGGTGGCCAAGTGGCTCTCATATATCAATAATGTGAAAACAACATGATGCTAAGATGAGAGCATGTGGAAAAGAATTGGATCCATCCCAACCCACATGAGCTAGAGGTAAACTCAAGTAAAGTGCAAAGCTCATATTTAGTTGGATGGTGGAATTATAAGGTGGTGGAAGAAAAGGTGGTGGAGTTAATAAAAGATATGCCCCCAACTCAACTTGGGCATTTACACAATATATCAAGAACCAAATACAATATCAAGAGGCAAATACAATTAACAATGCATATGAGAGAAGAACCAAAACAAAAAGGGTTTTATATGATGCTCAAATGCAAGGTGGCATGATGACATGAGCATGATAAAATTATGATGCAACAATTATATATAGGAAGTAGCATATATATAGACTAGGCTAGTAGCATTGCAATTGTTAGACAATTGGGATGCTACACAATGGCTGCATGCTTTCTTCGGGTCTCTAATCTTCATGGCCATAATCAGGTGTTTCTTGTGGTGATAAAATCTCTGGATGTAGAAGGAAACGGTGCTACGAGTTCGTGGATAGAGGGACTAGTGAGGTATAATATTGGGTGGTGCTAGGGTTGACAATGAACATGTCAGCAAGGGTTTATTGGTGTTGGGTGGAAAGACGCAGTCTTTCCACCTTAGAGCTTTACTTGAGGTTGTCGAGGTTTTCTTATGTGGCCATCCTGTTGAGGAGAGGTTTCTAGCTATGGGGTTGTGAAGGTTCGCGTCGGGATAAGCCAGCAAGGTGGTCCAACTTTAGAATCGGATGATCCAAGGAAGACAAGCAACACATTCCAAGCATTACACACGCACATGACAAACAAACAAGGCGTTCCATATGTACTGAGGGGTGACTACACGCCATAAGGGGAATCCTATTTTAGGGATGCTAATCTAAGTATGGATGTTACAGGGATCTTAACTTCTTCCCTGCCGTCTTTTGTCGCTAGTGCCATACTTGATCGATTTGGGGGCGATGAAGGACTCCGTTGGTAGGGCGATCTTGTAGTTTGTTTCATCGTTGGTAGCTCCTTGGGTTTGTTTGTCTTGGTGTCTCTTCATTTCGAGATCTTCGTCTTCATAGTCTCCAAGTCGGACTTTGTTCTTGGAAATGGAACCTTTGAAGTAGGCGAGATATGGAGTAATCCATTTTCAATCATTTAAATCGGAGAAGATGAGATAAGAAATCCTTCAAAAAGCTTTTTAAAAAATAGTTTGCGAAAACCGGTGTTTTCAGAAATAAGGGTTATCCTGTCTAACATCCATGCTAGCTAAGGTCTCCTACAGCCAGGATGGCTCTGATACAAAGTCTGTGGCACCCCGGATTTATGGTCCAAGAATATCCGTTATGCAAATAATTCACGTTCCCATGATCAGTGAGCCATGAGCATAACCGACCAGTATCATTACATCATCTAGAAAGTAACAATTTTACAAAACTTACAAGGTGGCCATTATGGAGATTACAACACAAGTAACGAAAGTCTTGAAGTGCAGAGCCCATGTCATGCCTTAACCTACAAGCGACTGACTGGGAAGACGGCCTAGCTCGCATAGACGTCAGCACCCTCGTCACTTCTTAACATCTACAATCTAGCAAAGTAAATAGCCAGGGACAATGCCGGTGAGTACTTTGAATGTGCTTGCAAACCACCAAGGTAAGGTAACAAGAGAATGCATATTGGGTTGTGGCGATATAGCTCTACACTATAGTTGTTTCTGAAAAGCCTAACATTGGCATCTCTATAACTTTGTTGAAAAAGAGTTTTTGGAAAATATGCCTCCTTTTAGAAAGTCCGGATATCCCCATATCCTTGTTAAAAACTTTGGAAACAGTTTTATAGTAAAACCCTTTTTAAAACATCTTCGACCATCTCTGGTCAAAACCAAACTCATTCTTATCTTTCCTTGTGACCAAGTCACATCCTTTTTATTCATCTCAAACATATTCCAAGGGTACTCCTAGCACTCACTTTTCCAACCGTCCTTGACCGTGGACACGTCTATTCGAATAGATTAGACTCTGCAGAGTTTGTGCACTTTACCCACAAGAATCAATACATCCGCCGGGATACAACCATGGCCCGCCACACACGGTAAACGGGGGTTCGGATAATCAAACCTAACCTTTCATTTGTCATCCCTATCAACGACGGCTTTTCCTTTTGAGTTTGTTCTCCCTGACAACGATTATGTGTCCCAGCGCAATATTCCTCCCTTCTGCACTTCCGTATACCCAAACTCCCAGCTTGGCAATATACAATAACCTCAGTGACTCCACGTCCTTCTCCACTCCTAAACCATACCATCCGCGGGAGACCTAATTGTTGCACCGACACTCCTGCCGTAGCAGGCGATGGGCCCCAGATCCATAGATTTGTGGTAGAGTCCACTCGGGCTTCCAGGGATTTATCCCTTTAAGCAAGTACAAGCAGCCCCGACTAAAGACAACAAACTACGAGCTAAGCCCCAGCGACTGGGGTAGTGTGGTTGCACGGATAAATTGTTCCGGTATCGGCGTAGAACATCCATTCTCTTTCTCTTGCTTGATTTTATCTTTATCCTCCTCATATCTTCTTTAGTAAAACCTCCACTCGGAAATGATGCCTCTTTCCAAGGTTTTTATTTTAAAAACTTTGTAGTAGGGTAAAACCCAAAATAGTTTTATCATTGAAAATTCATGGTTTCCAGGATGGAAGATGCTAAGCATCTTAGCCTCAATGTAATTGGTAAATATGGGTGCCATCAAGGGTAAGTGTCCTAATGGACACTCCATCATAACTCGGAGGATCCAAGTTACTCACGCCTTTTATTTGAAATAAACCATGCATTAAATCATGTCGTTCATATACGATGTATAAGAGAATTGATAAAAAGGAGTAGGTTAATATAGGAGTTCATGAATGGTGGCTTGCCTGTTACCAGCGATATGTCCCTTGACTTATTTAGAATACCAGAAAATCCATAATAAAAAATATAAGAATAAACCGATGCTTCCTTCTTCTCGGCGTCTCAGAATCGCAACTATCGTCGTTATCGAGTATACATGCAAACAAACAACACCACCATCAATACAATGCATACAAGTCTCAAAACATACATCAAGCAATTTACAAAACAAGTTTATAGACCAGTAAGGATTGAGGATTTGGTTGGGGATGCAAAGGAAATTCTTGGGTTGCATGTGGGGATTCCCTATTTAAGATTTAAGGTCCAAAACCACCTAGATAAAGGGTTTTGGAGCAAGGCCAAGTTCTGTATGATAAAATTGTGTAAAAATGATACCATCAGATAGGTTTTGATAAAATGAATCCAACAAAAGTGGTTTCACTATTTTATCAATTTCCATTGATTTATAATGATTTTTATAGTGAATAAAACTCTAGTTTTAGGAAATAATTCACCAGACAAATTCTGGAGCTCCAAAAATTATTTCCTTGGGTGATTAGGTAGCATTGATGTACTTATTCAAGAGGAGCTGGATTCATCTCAAAATATTTACCAGAATGCCCTCAGGGAATTCCCAAAGATAGTTCTGGCTAGGATTTGTCTATTTCACCAGATTAAATCTTCAGAATATCTTTATGTGATTCCAAGTACACTTGTTAGGTACTTAAAATAACTTTCTATAGAAATTGGAATCAACCTTTTTGGAGTTACAGAGCTACTGTTATGAATTTATTGGTGAATAAACAATACACAAAACAATTTAATTCACCAGAATTCAACAGGGGTTCATAAAATTATGAGCTACTGGTTTTTTAAAGATGTTGATGGATAGGTGTACAGGGAGTTGGAATTAGGTCAAAACCTCATTTGGTTTGACCTAGAGAATTTTCTAAAGGCAGAAAAGGCCTGATTTTGTTATTTTTGTTGTGGTTAAACCAAGAAGCAATTTGAGTAGGGCCAGGGTGACATGCAAGGCATGGCCAATAACTTGCATTGACAATTGGATTTACTCCATTTGGATTTACCAAGATCTCGGGAAGATTTTATTGGTGGATGGAACACATGTGGCTATTTTAATTTCTAAGATCTACCCATCCAATATTTTGGGTAGGCAAGGGTACAACATGTTTGACAAAACATGTGGTTACTACAGGAATTTGGATCTGTCCCATTTGAGCCATTTTTCATTTTATTTTGATTTAAACTAAACTGCATTTGAGCAGATCTGGAAATAAAATAGGAAAAAGGAAGGGAGAAACGGCCTGAGGTCTGCTGGCTACTGGGCCGCGCCAGGGACATCCGGCCCACCCCCGGGAGTGCTGCGCGCGGGAGCTACCACTTTGAAACGGCGGGGCGGGGCCCGCCAGTCAGTGGCAGGGAGGGTAAAAGGGGTATTGAGGGTGGCTGGTTGTTGGATCAAGGGAGATCCGATAGTCCGCAGTCTTCGTCTTCGATGGATACCGCCTGTGGCGGTGAAACCCTAGGGGGGTTCGAGGAGGAGTGGGGGATCTCACCGGGGGCTCGGGGGAGGCTGGGAGGTGGCGGAGGCGACGCGACGCTCGACGGCGGTCAGAACGAGGGTCGGCGTTGTAGGGTTTGGCGCCTGAAGTGGGCTCGGGCATCAGCGGCCGAAGAGGAGCTCGACGGAGCTCGCCAGAGTTGCTTCGGTGGTCCCTGCATGTCCACAAGAAGGGCATACACAGCATCAGTGAGAGGAGGGGAGCTCGAGAGGGTGACATGCAGGGGGAGAGTGCGAGGGGGAGAGACCTTGCTCAATTTTGTGAGGGAGACCGGAACTTCTTTATTCCTCTCCCTCGAGCAGAGCAGAGCCAGTGGGAGGGAGAGGTAGCTCTGGGAGAGGAGTGGGAGAGGGGAGGGAGCAAATGAGCCAGGGGAGGGGTGCTATGCTGGTTGCTTCTCTTATGAACTAAGGAGAGAGGGTTCATGGTGGACTAGGTGTAGGAGGGCTTAGGGAGAGGTGCTGGCCAGGTATTGGGCAGCAGGGGTGGTGCTGGGTGGTGGTGTGGGGCCTACATACGACTAGAGAGTGGAGGGAGGGGTGGTGTGGTGTGGCTGCTGCCCATTTTATTTCAAAGATATGCAAGATATGTTCCTCCTTCTCTCACAACCTTCAAGAGATAAAGTACAAGGAGTTCCGGTTGGCTACAGTGATTTCGACCAGAGGGGTTGTATGATGCTGATGATGATCAAAAATGGTCACTGATGGTGGTTTGATTGGCTTTTGATTTGAGCAAAAACTTGATAGACAAAATTGACTCAAATAAAGGTTGTGAAGGAAGTTGAGAAACTTGTATTGAGGAATGTGGGAAAAAGGTACTGGTACATAGAGGAGGTCAAATATCCTCTTCAAGATTTAATTGGGATTTTTCTAATGAGTTTAGGCCCATCTAAAGGCATTTATTCAAGAAGTGCAGAAATTGTTTCTAGAAGCTTAAGTGATATTTTTACATTGGACAAGCTGAGTTTTTGATGTGGGATGGCCCGGAATACCATGTTACACATTGGGGAATTTTATTGGAATTTATTGAGGTGGAAAAGTATTTTTAAGAAATTATTTCTTGTTTTTGCCATTTAAGAAAAAGGGCAAAAAGAAATAATAGGGAAACTCAAAATATTTATTTTTGAAGTGGGAAGGTAAAGTATGATGTGGAGAACTCAAATATGCATTGATTTGGGAAAGTGGTTTGGAGAAAAAAAACTTGCATTTATAGAGAGGGTTTTGAGGATTTTGTAGGATAATGAATTTAAATAGTTTTAGGCTCCAAATAATTATGGGAATTATTTGTGGATTTATCATATCCAAGGTAGATGATAGCTCCAAATAATCTAGGGTTTGGTTATTTTTATGCCACCAAAACCTGGTTGGATTAGTGAGATCATAGCTCACCTTGGTACAAGGGATAGATGGATTGCTAGACCAAGTTATATAGATGATCAATGAAGCAAGAGTTGGGCTTGGTTGTTTTTGAGGTGGTCTAGAAGATATGGCAAACTTTGTTGAAAATAAGGCTACCATAACAGATACATCATGAAGCCTCCTAAACCATGTGGGGATTAGTGAGATCATAGCTCACCTTGGTACAAGGGATAGATGGATTTCTAGACGAGGTTATATAGATGATCAATGAAGCAAGAGTTGGGATTGGTTGTATTTGAGGTGGTCTAGAAGAGATGGCAAACTTTGTTGAAAATAAGGCTACCATAACAGATACATCATGAAGCCTCATAAACCATGTGGGTTTAAGAAGCACAAGGATCCAATGGAAAAAGTGAAGTGGGGATTGATAGGCCATGATTAGTAGATCATAATCATGCAAAGAGTTGGTCAAAGGGAGGTAGCATATAGAAGTGAGCTTCTGCCAAAGTAGGCAAGATGATAAGATTTGCAGAAAAGATTATTATCTTGGCTACAAAACCATCATGGATGAGTGGGAACCAAAATGGCTTAGACAAGGGCAAGAATGGGATTTGGTAGTACTAAATATGTACTACAAGATGGTTCAGGTACATTCTCAAGAATGCACCTAGGTTGGAAAAAGGTAGAGCTCCAAAGATTGAATCTAGCTAAGAAATCCAGACTTAGTCATTTTGGCAGATTTAGAGTTTTAGACTAGAGTACAAGTGTAGATGATTTTGAGGGAAAACTAGGAACCAAACTCGTGATCAAGGTGAGGATGATGAAGTGTTATTTAAGTAGATATGATCCATGCTTACATTGGGTCTTCACTGAGTTTGAAACTATTAGAAATGGATTATTCCTGGATTGATCTGATTAGGAGACGAGATGGCCACTTTGGTGGCTTAGGGTAGATCCAAATTTGGGTGTTTGGTCTGAGATTGATGATCGCAAACATAGACTGGGTCCTAAGGGATGAGATACTAGATTAGCTCACTCTAGTTCCTAGGCAAACAAGACAATCAGCAGATCAAGGCAATTCATCTTATCAAACTTATCCAACTACTACTAGGGTTACCATCAAGCCTAGATTGGGTAAGGATGGGTATTTTGAAATGGGTTGTGCTTTGAAATAAGATAAGGAATATCTTGGTATCTTTACCAAGATTGGAATGAAAGGTTTTAATAAGGGTTTTGGAAAAACCTAGGGATAAGAGTAGCTAGGAGTTTTGTCTTGAAAACATAAGAAGGTTATATATAAGTCTCCATAGTTTTCTTAATAGAAACTGGTAAAGTATTTTGTTGTGTCAAAGTCGTCTTGGCTCAGGTTTTGAAATGCCAGAACATTTGAGAATATGAAAGATGAGCCAAGACATCTCTTTTGTAAAATAGCTTTTGTAAACTAGTGTTGAGTTAAGGAGTACATCACCTAATACACAATCAGTTGCATGAACACAAACAAACAAGTAAGAAATATTTCAATATGCAACAAGAAAAGTTTTTGTTCCCCCTGATTTTTGCCCTTTGGACACCAAACCAGGGTTGCTGAAATTGGGATGTTACACCGAAGGCTTTGGAGTGCAAGACACAAAGACTAGTTATTATTAGTGTAGGACTCTATAACATGTCCAGTACGGACTCTTCCCTGTAAACCTAGGTTCTGGCGCCTTTATAAGATGAACCTACGGAAGCCTCTAGGGCAAAAGTTCATAGAACACCACTAACCTCGCACAACGAATCGATTCCTGTAACTCGACGTATTATTATTATAATGATTTATAGCAGGAGTAGGATTCCGCCACCATCATGGGATCTGAACATGGGTAAGCTGTGTTACCTCATACCCGTCAACTTGCCGCCTTCTCCCACCTCTCTAAACACGCTCTGCGAGGACCCCTCTATGGCGTACTCATCGGCAATACCATGATAGTTGGTGTCCATCGTGGCGCAAGAGGCACTTTGAGCTCTATCCCGGGCGAGACCCAATCTCTTCGTGGGAATCGGTGACACTGTGGCCATCGGTCGTGTTCTCTTCTCCAACAACATTCCGATCGTCCCTCCTGGATGAGTTCTGGATCCTGGAGAAGACGAACCCCACCCGCCGATCCATTATTCCAATCGGGGACATACACATCTTCATCGTGAAACCAGTTCAGGATAAAGCTCCCAGGAAGTGGACACACGCTAAGGCCCACACGGACTGCCTTCAGGCTGAACACAATCGCTGAAGAAGGATCGGGCATAGATATCTCCTTGGAGTTTGCCGGCTTAGATCTGAATAAAACAAGGCCCACCCAAACTGCCCTTGTGTAGGATATAATGGTGGAAGACCAATACAGATCCGCTTCTCTCTCCCAAGTGTTAGAGAAGCAGTGGTCGCACTTTGTCGGTACCGTGAGCATCTTCAATCTATCACACTGCATACAAGGTCGGGTGAATCCCTGCGTGAGTACCTTGCCAAATGTCTAAGGCTGAGAAGCTTCATGGAGGGAATCCGCAATGATGATGTAGTGTACCACTTCGTTGAAGGGATCGAACATGATAAACTTCTCCGGCATTCGCTCAGGAGGCAACAGGACGTCGGGTTACTCACTCTCAGCCAAGTGATTGAGACTATGAACAGCTTCACCAAGGCTAATGACAAGGCCTGGGCTACCGACGCCATCGCAGTCGAAGGATCCAAGTTCATTGGGTACGTCGCCTCTAGACCAGGATCAACCACTGAGAATGCCGACAAGCTATCCGACTTGGTCCTAGATGCTATCTACGCCAACATCGGTGATATGGACTACGGGAGCACATTAGCCAACTCGGAGGAACTCGATGCTGCCATAAGGGATATCGAGGAAGAGTTTGGACGCGAGGAGCGCAATAAGCAAAACCCCACTTTCCGCCATGTGCTGGTTGAAGGGAATATGCCCTAGAGGAAAATAATAAAAGGTTTATTATTGTCATATCCCAATAAGTTCGTAATAGTTTCATATTGTGCTATAAGTGTATCAAGTGGAAACATTGATACATGTGTGATATGAAACATAAGTCCCTAGTATTCTCTATTACTAGTTCGTTGGGCAACATGATGGTCAAAGTTTCTTGATCATGAAGTGATAGCACTGGTTGACAACGAGGTCATATCATTGGTGAATGATGTGATGGACATTCCTCAAAGATTGCGACACGGTCAAGTCACAAAGTTCATCATTGCAATTGTCAGAAATAAGTCTCCTTCTCCTAAGACCATGAGACCATATCAATTCACTGTCTCCCAAAGCTGCTACGATTGCACCAAACGCCACTCAGTGAAATAGTGATTATAAAGGTGTACGTTGGGTATCCGGAGGAACATGTTGAGGAGACTGCGTCAAGAGCGGGATTTGTTCACCCAGTGATGGGTAAGATACTGTTAGGCCGACTTGGTGAGATTACATCCATAAATGTTGCAACATGTGACTAGGTCACGGGGATGTAATATCACGGTAACAAGTAAACAATACTTGTTGGTAACTGACATGGATATACCCTACAGGTGCATGACATTGGTATACCTGGTCCAGCCCAAGGAAGGCCCATGTTAAGATACGCATCCCATGAAGATTTCGGGTGGCCCAAGCCCATGGCGGTTTAGACTCCTTGGAGGACAAGTCTAGATTAGATAGAATTTCAAAGGGTATCAACCCTAATTTGTAACCGACTCGACCTATCTCAAGACCTGGCCTATCTATATAAAGGCTAGGAGGGTACGGTGAGAAGGATCTCTCAACTCACCTCGTACACACCTCACGCCAGATTGCATCTGCGTACCCCTGTAATCTTCGGTTCCGCTGTAATCAAGAGAAGAGAAGCAGGAGTAGGGTTTTCCCTTTGGGGTCCTGAACCTAGGTATCGTGCCCCTATGTTGCTTGTCTGTTAACCGTTCGTCGACTTCCAGCATCCCCATCTTCTCCAAAACCCAAGTTCATAAAAATGGGCATTGACGAGTCGAACCCTCGTCAATTGGCGCCGTTTGTGGGAATCGGGGACGCTGATCGTGCGGTCGTGACGGTTCCATCCAGAGCGATCTACGATTCATCAGCGACGGAGGGTCACCTCCTCTTCGGCGCCTTCGACTTCACCGCCCACTCTTTGGATACCCTGAAGGATTTTGAGTCTGTCAGCGATGGGCTCGAGATGCTGTTCGGGAGCTTCTGCTTCCAGGTGGGGCAAGACCGGCACCCTCCGCCTCCCAGAGCGGGTGCCACCACCATCCATCAGGCCCGCTTCATGGGTCCCACCCATCAGCGTGTTGCATGCATCAATGCTGATAGGTGATTGAGATGACAGTAGCAGTTGCAAGTCCGATCTGTGCGGTCCCCCTTCGAATGAAGGAACCTATGGTTCCAGATCTGAAAGTTGCGACAGCAGCAACCCACTCCGCGAGCGCTACCTATGTGTCGTCATCAACAACGGAGTGGACCCACTGCTAGGTTCGAGTGCCAATCCACCACCCAATACCCCTCCCAACCCACAAACTGGGAATGTAGGAAATAGGGGAAACTCGGCTAACAGAGCCAACGAAGGCGGCAATAGTGGCTATGAACAGATTAACCTCAATGAGAAAGGCTAGCGCCAAGCACGTGAAGCCGTGGCAGGCAACAAAATCCTACCTGTGGACGCCTCCCAAGATCTGCTGGTGGCCTACCACCTCTTAATCGACAAGCACAACCGGCAGGTGATGCTGATGGAGGAGTTCGAAAAGCGTTAGAAGGCAGCTGCGGAATCCAACGCGCGGTGAGGTGCGCTCTCCACCGCTGACAGCTCCACTTCACATGGCAACAACGCCAACAAGTACCGCTCCAGCATGGAGCGCATGGACCCTGGTGCACGACGCGAGGTCACTAGGGCCCTCAACATGTCCTTCATGACGATGGACTCACACAGCAATGGCATGCCGAAAACGCCGCAAGCTGCGATCATGGAAGCCACCACTTATCTCGTGTCCAACCCGCCTCCGGCGGGCGACCGGGTAAACGCAATGCATAAATCTGCACTAGCAGGCCTCAGACTCGTCGGAGTTGCGCTCCACGATGAAACTCCTGCAGAGCCGAAGAAAAAAGCTGTGGTCAAGTTCACTCGAAGCCGCACACCCTCATCTGAGGAAGAGGAGCACGACCTGCCCCGGCGCCACTGGAGCTCACGGCACCGCAACAGTAACTACGACGCTCGCAACAAGCTCACCCAGCGCAAGATTGACAAATCACGCACTAAGCGCGCATGCTCAACTAAGTCTGAAGAGGAAGACGACAGAGAGTTGTGTAGAGCCAGATGCTTCAGCAGATCTGTTCGGCAAACACGGATGCTGAAGAATTTCAAGCTCCCTTTGGACAATCCGAAGTTCGACGGCACACAAGAGCCAAAGGCTTGGCTCAACGATCACCTGTCGTCGGTCAAGCTCCATGGCGGAAACAAAAACACCACCTTACAGTGCCTTCAGCTGCAACTGACAGGCGCAACCAGGTCCTGGCTCAACAGCCTATCCTCCGGCTCCATCCGAAGTTGGGAAGAGCTAGCGTACAACTTCATTCGCAACTTCAAGGGGACCAGCAAGAGGCCAGGCTCAATTGAAGAATTGCAGGCCTGCACCCAACGGGCCAACGAGTCCATCCGCTCGTACATGCTATGCTGGTCCCACATCAAGAACTCCACTGCGCACATCTCCGAAAAAGAGCAATCAACGCCTTCAAGGATGGTGCCAGGCGCCCAGATTTCAAGGAGGAGCTTGGGCGCATCAAGCACAATACCCTTGACCACCTCATGGACATCGCCAACCGATGGGAAGATGGCGAGGATTTCGTCAACCGAGCGCATTCGGATGACGAAGATGACTAAGGCTGCAGGCGCAAATGCCGCAGCAAAAGAAGATCGCGCATCTACGACGATTGCGACGGAGTTGACATGGTTGCAGCTAGATACGCCGATCGACGCGATGACGGCAATCGCAACAATGGATACCGTAGCAGAAATTACCGCGATGGCAGACGAACCACGCAAACGTGACAACACCGTAGCCGCGACGACGAACCTTCGGCATACGACAAGCTATCTGGTCCCTGCACCATCCACTTCTACATCGACAAACAAGATGGTAAGAAGAAGTGTAGCCACATGCTCAAGGACTGACGAGAGCTCCAGAAGCTCAGCGAGGGCCTCACCCAAATGAGGCGCTAGACGGTGAACCCTGGATTCGGACCCGCACCAGGTGCCATCGCCCACAGAGATCCTCCACCATCACCCGACGGACCATCGCAGCCGCCGGTCGCACGAGCACCAAACAACGATGTAGATGGGTACTCTCAGCCAAAAGGAGCACTGATGATCCAGAAGGGGTGCCCAACCAACAGGGTGCAGAAGAAGATCATCCGCCAAGTCAGCCTGGCCGTGACCTCCCCACCAGCCATACCTGAGTACCTCAGTGGCTCGGAATCCTGCATCACGTTCGACCATTCAGATCACCCACGCCAGGTACCTCTCCCAGGTCATGATGCCCTGGTGCTCGTGGCACAGATCCAAGGATTTGAAATGAGCCACGTCTTCATGGACGGCGGCAGTGGCATCAACCTGATGTTCGCCAGCACACTCGCAGCGATGCGGATCCCGCTGTGCAGCCTGGAGCAGTCAGATACGATGTTTCATGGCATAGTCTTAGGGAAGGGCATATACCCCCTAGGCAAGATATGGCTCGACGTCATCTTTGGCCAGCCCGAAAACTTCAAACGCGAGCGACTTGAGTTCGAAGTGGTAGACTGGCCATCACAATACCACGCCATCCTCGGGCGAGTGGATTCACAAGATTCTTGGCAGTACCACACTATGCATACCTGCTACTAAAGATAACAGGACCTAAGGGCGACATCACCGTCCAAGGAAGCTTCACCAGGTCAGACAGCTGCGACAGAGACTTCAACAGAATCTCTTAGTCGTTCGGCATGCAGGAGGAGCTCACAAGACTCCGAGAGGTGATAGACAACAGGGCACCCCCAGTCGCCAGGCAAAACGCACCCGACATGTTGTTCGACTCCACAGTCAACACAAAGATGGTGAAGGTTCACCCGACGGACGCCTCCAAGATGGCGTTGATTGCCAACAACCTGAGTCCCGCATAGGAAAGCGCACTCATCGAATTCCTCCGTGAGCACTGGGAAATTTTCGCCTGGTGTCCTGCAGACATGCTAGGAGTTCCCAGAGAATTCTCCGAGCATGCACTCAATGTGTTTCAAGATGCGAAGCCAGTCAAGAAGTCGATGCATCGAATGTCCGAGCCAAGAGCCGAAGCCGTTGGAATCAAAGTCAACAGACTGCTCGATGTCAACTTCATCAGGGAAATCAAAGAAAGCGAGTGGCTGGCCAACACCGTGCTGGTCCCCAAAAAGGACACGGACATCCTGCGGATGTGTGTGTACTTCAAATTGCTCAACAAGCACTATCCCAAGGACCACTTCCCTCTACCAAGGATCGATCAAATCATTGACTCCACTGCAGGTTGCGAGAAGCTCTCTTTCCTCGATGCCTACTCAGGCTACAACCAAATTCGGCTGAAGGTCGAAGATCAGGAGAAAACAACATTCATTACGCCATTCGGGGTATTCTGCTACAACACCATGCCCTTCGGGCTGAAGAACACATTTGACACATACCAGCAATGCATGCAAGCATCTCTGAAAGACCAGACTGGCCACAACATTCAGGTCCATGTCGATGACATAGTAATCAAAACCAGGGAGGCCAGGACTCTAATTGACGATCTCCGCGAGACGTTCGAAAACCTTGATCGCTACAAGATCAAGTTGAACCCAGAAAAGTGCGCCTTCGGCGTCCCGTCTGGACAATTACTCGGGTACTTCATCTCCCAACAGGGCATTGAGGTAAACCCGAAGAAAATCAGGGCCATACTGGACATGGAGAAGCCAAAGAACCTCAAGGGCGTCCAGTAGCTAGCTGGGCGAATCGCGGCGCTGAGCAGATTCATAAGCTGAATGGGTGAGAAGGCCCTCCCCTTTTATCAGCTGCTACGCAAGGCGGACAAATTCGAGTGGACACTCAAAGCAAACAATGCGTTCAAAGAACTCAAGAGGCTGCTCTCCACATCACCTGTCCTGGTCACGCCAAATGAACGGGAGCCTCTGTTGCTATACATTGCAGCCACGCATCAAGTGGTCAGCACCGTACTCGTGGTCGAGTGACCCGAAGATGGCAAGACCCATGGGGTCCAACGCCCAATCTACTACCTTACTACTAGAAGCTCGCCTACAGCGTATTCATGACGGTGCGTCGGCTGAGCCACTACTTCCAGGAGCATCGGATCGTGGTAGTCAACGACGCCCTGCTGTCGAACATCCCGAACAACCCCGAAGACATGGGGCGCATAGCCTTACAAGGCATTGAGTTGTCTCCTCGAGACATAATCTACGAATGGCGCACCGCCATCAAGTCCCAGGTCCTCCCTAACTTCCTCATCCACTGGATGGAGCTCCAACTGCCGGACACTCCAGACATGTTGCAGTCCTGGACGATGCACTTCGGCGGCTCCAAGCGCGCGGCTGGAGCCGGGACCGGCGTCATACTGACATCCCCTCAAGGCGACAAGATGAAGTACGTCCTTCGGATGAAATTTTGCGCCTCCAACAATGAGGCCAAATACGAGGCCCTCATCCACGACATGAGGATGGCCAAGGTGTGAGGCGCAACATGCCTTGTCATCTACGGCGACTCGAACCTTGTCGTGCACCAGACGATGAACGAGTGCGATGCCCATAGCGCCAACATGATCGCGTACCGCGCAGTCTACAGCTCACTCGAAGGGGACTTTGATGGCTGCGAGCTTCCAAACGTCGGCAGGGAAAGCAACGAAGAGGCTAACAGGCTCGCCAACATTGGCTCCACCTGCACACAGGTGCCGCCAGGAGTGTTCCTCGAACAAATCTGCGTACCCTCCATCAAGAGGAAATTCTGAAAAGGCTCAGCCGAAGAAGCAAAGCACTCGGGGGCTGCGCTACCCAGAGGACAAGAAGGACCCGAAAAACTGGACACAGAGACCAAGCTGGTCAGCCTGATGCAGGTTATGGCGGTTGAAGAAACATGGATGCAACCATACCTTCGGTACCTGATAAACAATCAACTTCCCAATGACCCGACAGATGCCCGACGCATATCTTGCCAGTCAAAAGCCTTCACCATCATCAATGGCGAGCTGTACAAGCGCAACATTTCGGGTGTGCTCCAATGATGCGTCACCAACGGTGACGGCAAAAGCATCCTCCAAGACATCCATGAGGGTATCTGTGGCCATCACGCAGGAAGCCACGCCCTAATCGCCAAAGCTCTACGAACCGGGTTCTAGTGGCCAACCGCAATGAACGATGCCAAGGACATCGTCCAGAGGTGCAACGCCTGTTATAGGTACGCGGACAAGCCACACGCTCCAGGATCCGAGCTGGGGCCTATACCGCTAGCCTGGCCCTTTGCCTAGTGGGGCCTCGACATGATCGGCAAGCTGCCAAAGTCCTCTCCAGGAGGCCATGTCTTCCTCCTGGTGGCAGTCGACAAATTCTCCAAGTGGATCGAGGCCATGCCCGTTACCAACCAAAGCGGCAAAACTGCCGTCAAGTTTTTTGAGTCCATCGTCTACCGGTTTGGCATGCCCCATAGCATCATAACGGACAATGGCTCGAACTTCATCTCGAAGGAATTCCGAGACTTCTGCGGGAACCTCGGAATCAACATATACTATGCCTCTGTGGCACACCCACAGACCAACGGGCAGGTCAAAAAGGCCAACGGCCTCATAGGCAACGGCATCAAGAAGCGCCTACTATGCCCACTCGAAAGGCTTGCGGGAGCCTGGGCAGACGAACTATCTTCGGTTCTCTGGAGCCTTCGTATAACTCTAAACAGCTCAACCGGCTACACGCCCTTCTTCATGGTACACGGAGCGGAAGCCGTGCTACCCGCAGAGGTACGCCACAAGGCCCCACGGGTCATTTCTTACACGAGGCCGAATCATCAGCAGCACTCAAAGACGTCGTCGACACACTCGACGAGGCACGCGACATTGCCGCGGCTCGCTCAGTGGTCTACTAGCAGAGCCTCCGCAACTATCACAACCGCCGGCTGCGCCCAAGGTCCTTCGTCGAAGG
The DNA here is from genome assembly GCA_916181665.1 of Avena sativa. Classification (NCBI taxonomy): domain Eukaryota; kingdom Viridiplantae; phylum Streptophyta; class Magnoliopsida; order Poales; family Poaceae; genus Avena; species Avena sativa. The sequence goes on from OV702296.1 coordinate 231,802,859, forward strand.
AGACCTCGTCCTACGACTCAAGCAAAAAGGGCACAAGAAGCTCGAGAGACCCTGAGAAGGACCCTACATCATCACCGAAGTCATCCCAGGTGGCGCCTACCGCCTCATGGACGTCGCATCAGGACTCGAATACTCCAACCCTTGGAACGTCACACGACTGCGACGTTTTTACCCTTAGTTACCTTTACTTTCAATAAGGCTATTTAGCCAGGCTACTCAGCCGAACAATGTACCTCCTCGTTTGCAATGAATAAAATCTAAGTTCCTTGTCCCAAAAAATCTTTTCCTTTACATTACTTATCACTAAACATGCTTGGGGGCTGCGCCTCACCTTACGAATTCATTGACTGAAAACAATGCATACAAACCTGAGTAGCTGACCACGTCAGGCTAACAAAAAGGACATGCACATTACTAGCGCACCACATGCCAATACATACAAACTTTACAAAGGGTATTACAAGCCCACTTGAATAAATACAAATTTTACATTATCTTGTTTTCTTTACGGGACCTAATTGTTCTGGAGCATAACATTAGTCCGCTCCTCAAATAAATCTACAATCTCTTCGGCACACTGCACCACAACTGCGTAATGAGGGTGCATATCTCATAGATTGCCACCTGGAGGAGGAGGTGGTCCAGCCGCTATCTCCGCAAGATTGACATCACGATGATGCAGTCGAACGAGAGACAAAGCTGCCTTCACCCTAGCAACCAGCTGATGGCGCACCAACTCCTTGGCATGGCCTACATTCCGGAACTTCCCAAGAAGACCCAAAAAGCTAGAGGGTACAACATCTAGAGGAAACATGACGGACCAAACGGCCGCAAGTGACGACCTCACCTGCTTCAGCACCCGAAGGACCTAGTGTACATGGTCTTGCAGCGTCGCAAGGACGACTACTCGATCACGATCCATCCAAAAGAAGCCACCGACCTCCAGCTCTTGTTGTGTCAGGCAATTCATCCGAATTGCGACAAGCTCCTTCTCTTCCCTCGGAATGAGATTAACAACTGCACAATCATGGGGTGAGCCAGCATAAAAATAAGGCACACTCGAAAGAACATCGGTTTAGAGGACTAACATTGGAGTTGCTCACCCATCTGCCGAAATTCTCCAAGCAAAAAATCCTCCCTGGAGGTGGCTCGCTCAGCCTTCGACTTCCACACATCCGCATGACCTCGGATGCTCAGGATGTATTTTTCCAAACTACGGACACAATCACGCAGGAAGGTCAACTGCGACGCCTCATCCAATGATGGGAGAGGATCAGGCACATGAAGAGTAATCATTGGAGCCTCACCCGAAGGACCCTAAGGGTAAACAGGCAGATATGAATATCACAAACACTTTTGACAGAAGTTAAAAGACAGACTTATATACATAAATAAAGCCATCTCATGGCAAAGTGGGACTTGTTCATCCAAACGATGTTACAAAAGACAGCATAAGTAACAAGCTACACTAGCTAGAATGCAAGGGCCTAAGCACCAACACCCGGAGCAGCCTCGGACTCAGACTGCCTGCTCTTGGCCTCTTGTTGCTGCTTTGCCACATAATAGGCCAGGAGGTCGATGAGCTTAAGCCCGAAATGCTTATAGAGGGAAGCAAAGGGGGAAAAAGCTACCTCGGAGCCATCCGCCGTCGTCGGCATCCTCGACGTGACCTGATCCAGTTCCAGCTTAGCTCCGAACACCATCGCCATAGCCAGCCCCATGTAGGCACTGATGCCCTTCTGCTTGCGTTTGTACTCCGCCGGAGCATCCTCCAACAGACCATCCGCAAGCGAGTCGATGTCCTCGAGGCCAACGCCCTTGGGATTGACCTCCTTGTAGAAGCGCGCGAGCACCTTCTTGGCCTTGTCTAGGGAGCTCACGGCAGTGGAACAACGATCTTCGACCGTTGTGGCAGCATCTGCCAGGAAATCTCCATGCTCCAGCATGCCGTGATCAAAGGCGATGCCAGAAGCATCTCGCATAAGTAGCATGAAAAGACATTTGAGTGAGAAAAAAATACAAAATACCCCAAGATCCGGAAGAGACAAAAAAGATACAATAATCAGCTTACTAGAAATATCCTTGGCATTAGCCATGAGCTTGTCGGCCATGGCTTTGTCTCGAGCAGCTGCAACGGCTACGAGATGCTTCTCACGGTCTTTGGCCTCCTTTTGCTGGCACTCCAGGGCCTCGGCAACATCGGTTGCCTTCTTCTCCGCCTGGCCGAGGATCTTCTCGAGGGTGTTCAGCCTACGGAGGGCAACATTGTTCTCATCTGCAACATGGAGACGCATCGGATGAATACAATAACAAGCTTGACGACCCAAAAAATAAACAAGACAAAAACTACACACCTTGTAGCTACTTGAGCTCACCCTCTAGCGACAGATGCTACTGGATGAGGAGGTTAGAGCCGCGACAAAAGGCTACAAAAGAAGCAAACAAACCCGATGAATAAAAGATTCGGGCCCCCCCCCACAAAACGAAGGACCAACAGGTCAGATAAATAAAGGACTCGGGGGCTCCCCCCACGCAGTAAAAGAACAACACTTACGTGCTCAGGTGTGGACTCCGAAGGTTTGCATATCGCCTTCCGAGTGACGAGTGCACGAGCGTCCCGCCTCGTGGAGCTCGAATATTCTTCCTTGGAGTTGGCCACCACCTGGGGAAACAAAGCTGTCGGCTTCGATTCCGCTATCATCTCTTTGGTGTCCTCGCCCGGGGACTCCTCCGAAGGATTACTGCTAACACTTACCACATAAATACCAAGATAATACTTAGCACACGAATAAGTAAACAAGACTCAAGCAGAACAACTTACGATTGGATGTCCGACAAATCGAAGACAGGAGCCGCCTTCTCCTTCTTCTTCTTCTTCTTGGCCGGCGGCTGCGGGGCAACCGCCCGAATGGGCACGGGAGGGAAAGGCACAGATGACGCACCCTCATCCTCGTCGTGCTGCTCGAGGAAGGACGGACCCCTTGGAGTTGGTGGTGTCGCCCCATCCGAAGATTTACTCCGGGAGCGTTTTTGGGTCTGCCCTTCGCTCGACTCGGGGGCTTCCGTGGTAGGAGACTGCGCCGGAGGAAGGTTGGATTCGGACTCCGCTGCTTCATTATCCGGTGCAACTAGGAAATTTTCAGGTAGAGGGGGCGTCATCCCCGCTACCTTAAAACCCTGAAAATCAAAGACAAGAAGATGACAAACTGTCATCACAAATAGCAAATAGTTAGCACTCGAAATAGCGCTACGCGCAACTACAAGTTTTTCACCTGCGGGCTACTTTATTCAGACTGAACTAGGAGGTCAAGGATTCCCCCGAGAGGACCTCGTCGGCCTTGAGCTTCAGCAGGGGCCGAAGGGCTCTATCAAGGTCACCCGAAGAAAACTCCTCAGGAGAAACCCTTGTCGGATCGCTGCGGCCAGCATATAGGAACATCGGGTGCACCCTCGTTTGGAGCGGCTGCACCCGACGCTTGAGGAAGGTGCGGATGATGTCGACACCATTGACCTCCTTGCTGACCACCAGCTGGAGTGCCTCCACCCGCTGGTAGAGCTTCTCCACCTCTGCCGTTTCACCCTCTAAGACGTCGTTCTTCCACGACCTCTTTGGGATGATCTTCTGGGCAGAGTCGAAAGGGGCGAGACCAAAATGCTGCCCATCCAACTTTACGTCGCGGATATAGAACCACTTCTGCCGCCAGTATTGGACGAACTCGCAAATGGAGAAGGAAAAGAATTGCACAGAGGAGCGAATGGAGATGATGCAGCCGCCGAGTGGATAAACACCGCTGGTGCTGGACTGCCTCTTCACGGAATAGAGTTTCTGGAAGAGGCCAAAGTGCGGCTCGATACCGAGCCAGCACTCGCAGAGAGTGATGAAGCAAGAAATGTGAAGAAGAGAATTGGGAGACAGATGATGCAACTGAATCCCGTAGAAAAAAAGGAGTCCACGACGGAATTCGTGGATGGGCAGAGAAAAGGCCTCGGACAACGAAAGTGTAAAGCATCACTCGAAACCCTTCGGGTGGGCGAGGAATTACCTCTTGGTCGGGGAGGAAGACGTCGTCCTTCTCCTTGGAGACAAGACCGGAATCACGCAGCTTGCGCATCTCCGTGTGCTTCCACCCACCGTCGGTGGCGCGGGCCATAGAGGCAACCTTCTTGCCAGCACCGGCGGCGCTCGATCCCGCTCTAGCAGCTGCGGTCTTCTTTGGTTTGCCCATCTTAGAGTGGTGGGTGCGGCGATGCGAACGGAGGAATGCGGAAGGAAAGGTGCGGAGAACGTCTAGTGCGCGAGGAAAAACAGAGAGCTTAAGTAAATCGTGGCAATGGAGATGAGAGCAAATGGCGATGGGTAAAAGAAAATCACTGTTTCCCCGCGATATAAAAGGACGAACATGATGCACTGGAACCGTCAATTGAGAAGCCCTAGCGTGAACCTCAAATCTCACCATACACGTGTCAACACCAAAACAAACCGTCACCAGCATGCCATCCACTACGCGCGCAAACCGAGGAAACGCCGTAATTTTCGCCACGCCTACGCGTGACTAGTCAACGGCAAGTCAGGCAGTGGGACCCATAATCGTCTCGTTGCATCATATATGCTGCCGCAGACGATTGAGATCACCAATCGTCAGCAATGACATCATCAAGGCAAAGCAGCAACGGCTCGAAGGTTTTGACTGATCATCCAAGTACTTACACAAATCTACGATTCTAGAAACTACTCGGGGGTTACTCCTATCAGGAGCACTGGACGCGCACCTGAAAAATTGAAAAGGTAATGTCACCTCGAATTTATCTTCGAGTCCTACGTCGAGTCTGCGACTCCACTACGGACTCGGGGGCTACTCCCATAGGGATCACTGGTTGCGCATCCGAAAAAATTGTGTCCTTCGGACTTATGCTGAAAACGACTGAAATAAAGTCTCTGCTCGAGTCTACAACTCAAACAGACACTCAGGGGCTACTCCCATAGGGAGCGCTGGTCGCGCACCCTATGAATTATTCACCCGTGATCCTTTTGGCAACTTTGCCCAAACCAACGCTAAGTGAGAAGCAGTCTCCTTGGACACTCGAAACACCTCCGCGGTGATAAAATTTTGGATGTTGTGTCTACGACGCAAAGGTAAGCCCTACATATATCATCTGATGGCCTGGCAACACACCTGACTGCGCTCTACAAGTAAACTCCTGTGTCAATAGTCATGATGAAAATACCGATGGATGCATTGGGTACATCACTTGAAAACACTGGGATTCGACTCCTGTAAGACCACAGCGGCCTGAGTCGAGTCACACCAGCAATCATTCCGAATTTGAGTCCGGCGACTCGAGTTTGATGAAGATCATGTTGTTTTGTCCTATGACAGTTAACTGGCTCTGATTCATCGGGTGAGCCAGGCACACGCATCAGCAATCCCTATGAACTAAACATTTCTCTTGGAAAAACAGACTCAACTACATAGCACCCAAAAGATTGAAGAGTCTCCAGCCGAATCTATGATTTGATTGAACACTCGGGGGCTACTAACATGGATATACCCTACGGGTGCACGACATTGGTATACCTGGTCTATCCCAAGGAAGGCCCATGTTAAGATACGCAGCCCATGAAGATTTCAGGTGGCCCAAGCCCATGGCGGTTTCGACTCCTTGGAGGACAAGTCTAGATTAGATAGAATTTCAAAGGGTATCAACCCTAATTTGTAACCGACTCGACCTATCCCGATACCTGGCCTATCTATATAAAGGCTAGGAGGGTATGGCGAGAAGGATCTCTCAACTCACCTCGTACACACCTCACGCCAGATTGCATCTGCGCACCCCTGTAATCTTCGGTTCCGCTGTAATCAAGAGCAGAAAAGCATGAGTAGGGTTTTCCCTTTGGGGGACTGAACCTGGGTAAATCTCGTGTCCCTGTGTTGCTTGTCGGTTAACCGTTCCGTGACTTCCAGCATCCCCATCTTCTCCAAAACCCAAGTCGAACCCTCGTCAGTAATGAGATTGAATGAGGTATGGAGATATCGATCGGATCTCGGACAAGTAGTATCGAAGTAACAAAGGGAAATGGACTCGACGTTTATGGTTCAAACGACATCATCAATCTGGAATGCACAGGGATCATTATGGGCATCATGGTCCCGATGTTGATCATTGATGCAAGAGAGTCTAGGTCATGTTTGTAGCATTCCCGAGCCGTGAGGGGATCCACTTAAGGGTGTGATGAGCTGGAGATTATCCGTAAGTTGAAATAATAGTAGAGAAAGAGAAAGCCAAAATTGTTCTGAGGAGAAAGATCCAAAGTTGTTCGGAGAAATAAAGGAAACCGGAAAAGTTCCGGTGAGAGGACTGGAATTTTTCCGAGATGTTCCTAAGATGTTCGGAGGATATAAAAGGGGAACCGAAAGGTGTTTCGGGTCGAATCAGATTCGGTAATATGTATTTACATATTAATTAATGTAATTAATATTAAAATCTAATTTTGAGAAGTTATTCCACTAATGGGCAGAAGTTCCTATGGAAAAAGGGCCCATGAGGGAAACCGGAGGAGGGATGGCCACCCGGATGGTCCCTAAGGGCCCATGCGCCTAGGGGAAACCTTAGGGCGCCTAGGGTTAGGGTTTGGGGTACCCTAGGGCTGACCCCCAACCCTAGCTACTGCCTCCTCCCCCTTGGTCGTCGGTTAGATGGCTTGGGGGAGGGGCAAGGTTGCCCACTCCCCCCTATATAAGGAGCCCCTCTCCCCTTTGGAGGACACACCAATACGATAGATCCCATGAGTTGGGAGCTCATGTCCTTCTCCTCTCCAATCTCTCTCTCTCCCTCTAGTTGTGTCCACGTGTTGGCATGGCCCAGAGCTATTTGCACAAGAGACGACGCATCCGCAGCACGCCGTTGCGCTACGGGATTCTGTAGCCGGAGATCTACTTCCGCAACATACTCTCGACGTGATCAGGGAGATGGAGGTTCTCATCGTACACCGTATGTGTACAAAGCGACGAGGTGCAACACTTGGGGCATTGTGATGTCGTAAGCCGGACTGTTGCATGGTGTTGGAGCAAGGGGTGACTTGCGAGGAGCATCGCGACCTTAAGGTCGGCTACGAGCATGACTACTTCAACCATGTTCCTCTCGAAACTTTAACCGCTTTCGGACTGCAAGGGTATGTATCCGAAACCTCACGGACGTTACTGCATTACTCGTAGATAGATCTTGGGCATCGGGGCGATCTGTTTAGATTTTTTTTGATTTTCTGCCCAGAACCCCAACAGTGGTATCAAAGCCGATCTATGTGTAGTAGTGATGTACGGCTAGTACGCGCACGGTGTTGTGCAGGCATTGATGCTATAGTTGTTACCCTCCCACATGTACTTGTTTATATCGCGGGATTGTTTGATGAAGTGGCCCAGACCGACCTTACGTGTAAGCTTACGCGAGACTAGTTCCACGCTCAACATACGTCTTGTTCCATATAAGTGGCTAGCGGGTATATGTTTCTCTTACAATAGTTGATATAGCATTTACAACGGAGGGCCCCAAAAGGGGTGTAGTAGAGACAACTGTATGTATCAATGTTATGGTTGGAAAGTTCATAGATTAGAAACGTTTCTATTATGAAAGACCTAAAAACCACGTAAAACTTGCAATAGATAAAGTAGAGGCATATAAATTTTTGTTGCATGAGGGACATGTGATTTTATATGGTCATGGTCGTTACAAAGGTAAAGTAGTTTACTTTTATGTTACTAAGTTGTAGTAATAGTCATCATTCCGATGGACGACCTTTTGGTGGCGTTGTGGACTTGGCGTCAAAACTGGTGGCATGATGGAGATCATGCTAGTGGCACGATGGAGATCATTCCGGAGCGCTCGATGGAGATCAAGGCGCAAGAAGTACCATATCATATCACAATATACATATGATGTTGATACCTTCTTTGCATCTTATTGTGTGCTAGTATTATATACTCAACGGTAGCATAGATAAGATGATCCCTATTGAAACCAATATTAATTGTCAAGCCTAGAATGTGGAGACATGGCCTCGAAATTCCAACGATAGTGTTCCCCTTGTGTGTGCACCACCAAGAAAGTTCTTCGGTATGAATCCGTCCGTGACGATCGGGGGCTAGACATACCTATGTTCGCATACAGTGGGTGTAAGAAAGGTTACACTGCAATAAACACAAGTTTGAGTTGGCGAGCCTAGCATGTGCAGACATGGCCTTGAAACACAGGAGATTGAAATATCGAGCATGAGTCACATGGATGATGTGATTGACTAGAATGTCTACCTTTGAAGCTATGTTTATGACGTGATGATCGAGGGTTGCATAGTGGATTGGGATCGTGTGATCGCTGAAATCATCCAGGAGATGAATATTTCAATGGGAGTTCAATTATGAGTTGAACTCATTGTTATGAACTTAGTCTAGATGTCTGTTTGCAAATATCTTAGTAGATCACGGCCTATCTCATTGAGGTCCTTTGCGACCATGAGAATTTCTTGCTTGATATGGAACTTAGCAAGAGGGTCCAACTTCATAGATTAATACACATGCCCGAGGGATATCCTCGTAATAAGCCGATCTTCTCATCGTGATACAAAAACAATTAGGAGATAATCCTGACTCCACAAGTTTGTGTTTCTCCATTAATCATCCAAAAGGGGCCATTCTCTATTCGATGGAGAGTTTGACTGTAATTTTGTATTCTGCAAAATTAGGCACATAAAGTATGAGTCGTTGGGTGAGTTTTCCTCCATGATGGATGAAAACATAATATTTGGAGAATCACTTAGCAATCTTGCATTAGTGGTGCGAAGTCTCAGAAGGGTTTGATTGTAATGGAGGTCATGGATGGAAAAGAGTATATGTCAGATATACAAAGTTATAAATGTAATTCTTGCATAACTCGTTGCAGTTTACAAAGTATTGGATACTTGTCCCGTTTTGTGAAAAACAAGATGGTCTACTTGAGAATTGCTAGAATAGAGGCAATGTGGCTTGATGATGACAAGCAAAACAGTTGATGGCCGACGTCACTCCTTCCCTCAAAGATTATCATTTGGATTAGTGGACTTGAATAGAATTTGTAGTCCCTGTTTGTGTGTCTTGCTTTTGGCAAGACAATTATTTATATGAATAAGTTACAATCCAGTTGTACTATTCTTATGAGTAATACCTTTATGGTCACATTATGATTATAAATAAGTTTTGTCATCACTATGTTAATGATAATAAGTTAAGTATTTATAAAGGATTAGAATGCTAAAAGATATCCAAAGTTTAATAATGACAAGACACTATTGTTTAAGTCAAGGTGGTTGTTGCATGTTTTTCACTTAGATGAAAATCGGGGTCTTAGATATTTGATCTAGAGACTTTGCAAAACCATGCCTCGTTTGACGAAATGACTAAAACTCTGCATTCTGGTAAAATAGTGATATGGGAAGAAATGTTGAAATTTATACATAGTGATGTATCATATTTTCAACAAATAGTGGAAATCATTATTTCATTATGGACTTAAGTGAATAAGTGTATTTACTTAATGAAATAGAAGTTTTGAAAGGATTTGATTGTTCAAATAAGTTCAAAACAAAATGGGATATGGAATTAAAAAGAATACAAAGTCTCTTTGATTTGATCCATATAACTAAAGTATTTAGTTAAGTATTGGCATAAAAGGGACTTGTGAAGATGTTTCACAAATTATGATAACTGGACAAATTCAAGGTGTTATATGTCTAGATATCATAATCATTTTGTATTAGATACATGTAGCACCTCGGTAAAACCGTTACTAGTAAATCGTCTGTGTTTATCTTCATGCATCATCATGACATCAACATGCATATATTAGTCTAAAACTATTTTACTAAAAGCCCTATTTCATTTTCTGCAAATGTCCCTCTCTTTATTCAAATTCAAAACCTCGGTCTTTTCTGGATCTTGTATTTATCTAAAACTATATTTCAAAATGTTTTGTTTTATAAAAATAATAAAATATTTTTATCGGGGAGGCAGTCCAGCCGGCCGGCCCAAAGGCCCAACCGGCCAGACCACCTACTACCCAAAATTAAACCATAGACTACCTAACCCTACCCAAACCCTAATCCCTCCCCACTCCCTCCACCTGCCGCCGCCACCCACATAGGAACGCACACCCCTCACTCACCTGGTCCAACTCACGGCCCCACCCCGCTACAGCAACCCCCACCCGCGTCGCCACCTACCCCAGGCCGCACGCGGGGCTCGCCTTCCTCCCGACCCCTTTTCCTTGCTCCCACCTCGACCCGTTCCCCACCCGACAACCGCCGCCGCCTGCAATTCCCGCAACCCCATTGCCAACGTCGCCCTCCACCCCACCTCGTCCTTCCCAACAGGAAACCGTCGCCTTCCTCGCTCGGCGCCGCCACCGCCTGGGACTCACCCCGTCGTCCCTCCAAGGTCACCGGCCGCCAGTCGCGCTCCCTCTCTGCCGTCCGCGGCTCATCCCATCCTCCCGCACCAAGCGCCTCCCCGTCGAGCTCCTCCGCCCGCCTCCAGCGAACCCGGCCGCCGACCAGGTCCACCCCTCCCTCTCCAATGCTCCCCGGCCCAATCTCCGCCGTCGAGCTGCCGCGACTACGTGGTCCTGCCAGCTTCTGCACTGCCATGGGCCTCCTCGCCGAGACGCCGTCCCTGTTTCTCTGACCCCTCGCGGCCGCGTCGAGGCCTCCCCGTTGCCAGGCTCCCCATCTGTTGTCTCTGGGTGCTGCTCCGTCTGGGCCTCACGAGCTCGTCGCCCCTTGTTTGCCTCTTGGATGCGTGCGCGTCCTGGTTGTTTTCAGTGCAGGTGCTGCCTGTAGCGCCCTTTCCCTTGCATCCCATGCACGGAGCTGGATTTTTTGCTAGCTGCTTGTAATTCTCGTCTCGTGGCCATTTGTATTCATCCAGTTTTCCTCGCAGGCACATACAGCATTTCTCTTTTGGTTGAGTTTGCCTAAGTGAGCTCTCGATTCTCGGAGGGTGGTGGGATGATGTTAATGCGAAGCGTTGCCATCGACAAGATCTTCTTGAAGCTGGAATGACAAGAACTTATCAGATACGAAGCCCGATCCCGAGGAACTGAATACCAAAACCCAAAACCCCTACACTGGTGTCGTGTTCTTCTTCATAGACGCCGAGACCCCGAAGCCTCGATCCGAAGACCATTTCTGCCGAAGCCCGAATCCCGTCGAACCTCCAAGATCGCCGAACCCTAAAGTGTGACCCTCATTCCGAGACCCCTATTTTTATAAATTTCCATATATAAATCGTTGCATATTAATTGTCATGATTGCATTCTTAACATGTGGTTTTGGGGGCATTATGCCGATTCACCTAAACTAAATATGGATACCATATGCGGGAGAATCTAGTCTTATATTGGCCCCATTTAAATTTGTGTAGTGAACCAAGTTCTATATTTTGCCTTGTTAATACAACATTTAAAATGCAGGGTATCTAAACAACATGAACCATCTAAATAAATGTTGGGACCCCGGTTCCGTTTAATATTGCCTAATCACATCGCATCTTTGCCATGTCATACATCATACATGCATCATGCCCGATCTTCTGCCGTAGTACTAAATAGTGCATCCGTTTTTTTCTTCTAGAGCTTTGCTTCTTCACGGATTAGGCCGATGAGTTTATGCGAGTGTCGACCCGATCTTCGGATGAACCTTCGACAATGTTTTCAGGCGAGCATTCTCCCACTTTCTACCTATTTTACATTTCTAGTCTTTACTTCCTCCTGTTGATCTATTTCTATCTGTGTTGCGATGCTATAGACTCCGTACCCCGTTATACTTCCTTGCAGCCCTTATATTGCCTTGGACACATCCTATTACCTGTTGTTTGGTAGATAGTTGGACTTGTGTGTCATATTCTCTTGCTTAAGTGCTGTTCCGTGTCGTCAAGTACCACCGTTGTTGGAAGACTGCCATATGCTTTATGTTGGAGATGATCATGGCTTTAATTACCGTTTAATAACTAAAATTGAAGTAGGTAAATAATGCAGAGGCACAGTTGGGCAATAGATGTTATTTGGCTTTTAACCGTCCACTTGTGTCCTGTAGGACCCCGAGTACTTGATACCTGTTCTTTGAATATTCGCACTATCCGCATGTGGGACCATGAATCCCCTTAGCCAGAGCTTGAGTCATATATGATTTCTTGGGGCCACAAAGTAGTTTGGGGATTTATTACTATCCTGTACTTATGCCATGTTTTACTTCTTTATTTACTATTGCACGTGGAGCGCCTGTACTATTTTGGAACCCCATGCCATGTTTTTGCGGTATCGACAAGCCCGGTCACACTTTCGGGTTCGCAGTAGTTTACAGCCGTCGTCACAAACCTCTGGGTCCATCTCGGAGCTGGCCAACTTCATCGCGGGTAGCTTGGTGGGGTGCCCCCCTGAAATATTATATGAATCTTGCAATTGCTCTGTTGTGATGCCTCGTTGGGTTTTCATTTGTTTTTTCTGAGGTTGATAGTGCGTGTGTTGCTATTTGTGCCCCCCTGCAGGGTAAAACTTTCTAAAAGCCGTGTCTGTGGTTATGGACGATTTGGAGTACGGTATCTCGGTCATAGACAACTATAACTAAAGTAGTTCTATAAATTTGACTTCAAAATGACTAGTAATCAGTTTCAGTACAACGGAATGGCTAAATAAAAGTACCAAAAACTGCTGGGTTTTTGAATGCCTCATGGTATATGTATCTAACTAGTAAGTATTGCAACTACAACAGAATGTCTAACTAAAACTGCCCACTGCTTATTATATCAGGATGACTCATGCTATCTATATCTGACTAGTAATTGCTACAACTATAATGGAATGAATAAAACTGCCAACTATGTGAGTTCCTCGGTCCGACTTCCTCGTTTGGTCTCAAGGGGGAAATACCAGGATGGGTATGTTTGGTGATAGTATCAGGTTGGATCCTGTAAGATCCCTCCTTTGTAAAGGAAAAGATCCCTGTGATTGCAATGCTAGTCCCTGGATCAATGCTAGCATCCACAGTTTAAGATGAAGTACATAGAAACAAAGGTCATTATTACATATCATCCCAGAGACAAACATAGTCTTTTACAAACTCCATGGCCACAGGCCTAATTCAAGAGTTCAAATATATAATAAGATAAATAAGTCTTCATCTTCATGTGCCACAGGCAAGCATGTTGAGTGTAGACTCATGACTCCTAATCATCATCAGAATAACCTGCAACATCACAAGTTACAGCCATAGTGGGTCAATACATTGGAATAGTATTGGCAAGTGATACCTTAGTAGAATATTGGTGGACTAAATAATATATTCATTTTGGCTAAGTGTAGCTTAGGCTTGCTTTGCTCAAAATAGGTTTTGCCTATTAGTTGAAATCAGTCAAAATCTTTCCCAAGGAACCACCAATAGACATTGGGGTCCTTCACCCTTGTTCAACCACAAGTTTTTACTTAGAAATTGGGATGAGGAGATTCTTGATAGCTTCCATGTCTTGATGCTCAAGTTGTCCAATACCAGGGACATGGCTAAGTACTTAGATTCTTCCATCTGCAGAGGTAGTGCACTTTCCCACAAGACTTGATTTTCACCAAGACAAGACCTTTCAGAAGCCTTCCCTTAGACCAAATGGACGGGCTCCAACCTATCATCCCACTACCACCAACTGTCCAAATGGCTAAGTTATTGCAACCTATATGATCCAGGCAGAGCCCATATTGCCAAGTGGCTGCACTAGAAGCTTCTTAACATTTGGCCTATCAAATCCCTTTGTTCCTGGGTGGCTTTCCACAAGTGAGATACACAAGGTAAGCCATAGAAATGGGCCTTGTGTAACCACTCAACATAACCCATTATTTCCATTCCACCCAGGTGTTTCATTCACTTAGTTGTTTTATTAAGCAAAAATATAGTCCAAAGACATAGAAATATTTATTCATAGCATGAATATATAACCACCCTTGGTTGGTACTAGCTAGGCTAAGCATGGCATTGATAAGACTTAGAAATATTTCTAGCAATTCTACAACTACTAGGATTTCCCAAGCATAGCATATAGATAAAAAATAACCATGCAAGACTAGCAAAATACTTCTAATGCAAAGTTGAAAAACTTAGAAGTAAAATCATGAAGCACCACTTGACTTGGTAGTTTGGAGAGTAGCTACAATCCTCACAATCACAATCACTATTTGCACCAAAATCTACACATAAAATAATAGCACCAAATCACATACAAAATAAATACAAGCAAAAATATATCGATGCATGCATAATGCCATGTGATGATTTTCTACACCAAACAAGACAAGTGCACAATACTGATTCATAAACAAGTTCAAAACTTGCCAAACAAACTTTATTTGAACATTAAAACATTTCCCAAATAATTATTATACATAAAATAGGCCTACACATGTTTATGTAAAAACCACCATTTTAACAGAGGCAAAATATTAAACACATTTCATATATTGAAAGGATTTTCTCTCCTGATTCCATTGATATAAAATTTGTCAAATTTGGACGTGGCATTCAAAAGTTATGAATTAAACAAATTCAAACATCTAGATCTAATTCAGAATTTTAAATCAAAGAACATGTCACGCGATGCTTTCTAATTGGCTGGTACCGGTTCGGGCGGATCACGCTTCTGAGCCATTAGATCTAACTAAAACGCGCGGTCAGATCTGATCCATACCTCTTCGTTAAGTGATCTATCCTACCCGTCATATCCAGATCCAACGGTGCTCGATCAACCTGCCAAAGCTTGGCGGCGCGCGGCGACGGTGAGCGGCGGCGCGCTCTGTCTACGGCGGCGCGATGGCTACAGAGGGGGTTGGGGTCGTCGGAGAGGCTTACCAGACTCGCGGCGATGTGTTGAAGCTCAATGTGTGCTCGGTTGGCGAAGGGGCGCTCGGGGTCGTCGAGGATTGCTCGTCGGAGAAGTCTCTGGCGGCGGATGCTTCTGTTCGTCGACGTTGGCGAGGATGCAGGTCATGCCAAGGCAAAAGAAGGGGTGTTTCAGATGCGCAAGACGATGCTAGTCACGCGGGTGTCAACGAGAGGAAAAGGGGCGGTCGGAAATTCCACTGGAGGTCGTCGGAGTTGAAGCCAAAGACGGTGGCGCTCAGTCGATGGTGTTGCCGATGCTCTAGGTCACGCGTGGGCAAGCTAGTGGTACTGGGAGGTGCGCAAGGTGAAGTGGAGCCTGCTCGTGTGAACCAGGAGCAGAGGGGTGGTCGGGGTTGGCCGGAACTGAGGCTGCGGTTCGTCGGAGTAGCCAGGTCGCGGCGAGGAATTCTCGCAGCCTGGGGGCGCTCTGTGCTTGGGGTTTGGGGGAAAATGGAGAGGGGGCAGAGGGGGTTTAAGTAGCAAGGACGCGGGCGAGATTTACTCGAGCATTGATCATGAATTGAAGCCACGAATTCAAACAGGAAACGTCCGGCGTAATTTGGGGATGAACTGGTCGCTGGGGGTGGAGACGACGACTGCCATGTGGGCCACGGTTGTCAGCGAGAGAAAGGAAGAGGGGATGGGTCCAGGCGGTCAGTGACTCTGCGGGTTTGATTGCGAGTAAAGAAAAACGATCCGCGGGAGGGAGTAGCTGGGCTAGGTGGGTCGAGTTGGGCTGGGTTGGGCCAGATTGGCTGTTTGCTTATTTTTTTCCCTCGTTACTCCTTTTTTTCTGTTTGATTTTCTACAAATGGTTTTCAAACTCTATTTCAAATCAGTTTGATTTCAAACCTTCTCTGGATTTTTGTACAGTGAACTTTGTACTCAAATAAGTGTCAAGCACTTCTGCTTACTCAAACATAATTGGGTCATTTGAAAAATAAAATAAAACCAAGCCTTTATGAGATATAAAAATAGGCATAAATTTGGTTTTATTTCATACTTTGTTTTTAAACTTTGCTCAAGCTTTTGGTAACACTTAAGTTTGAATTCAAAACATTACTGAATACAATAAGTACTCTTCTCATTAGAAAGTAGCACTAAGGCTAGAGCATACTCACATAAAATAATGAGCAACATTTGCTCCTGTTTTTGAAATGGTTTTGAAAATGAAACCCTAAATGATCATGGATGCATGGATGATATGCATGAGCTCTGAAACTTGATTTTAGGGATGTTACAAATCTAACCCCCTTAAGGTGAATCTCGCCCTCGAGATTCGAGTTGGCTAGCAAATAGGTGAGGGTGGTCTTTCCGAAGATCATCTTCTCTTTCCCAAGTTGCTTCTTCTTCGGAATGATGGTTCCATTGAACTTTGCAGAATTTGATAGTCTTAGTCTGAGTAACTCTTTCTGCAGTCTCAAGAATCTTGATTGGTTTCTCCTCATAAGTGAGATGACTTTCCAATTGGACCTCTTCCAAAGGTATAGTATCCTTCAAAGAAGTCTCTTCCATCTCTGGATGGAATTTCTTAAGCTGGCTCACATGAAACACATTATGAACAGCTGACAAAGACTTTGGCAAATCAATCTCATAAGCTACTTCTCCCTTACGACTCAGAATCTTGAATGGTCCAACATATCTTGGGGCCAATTTACCTTTGACACCAAACCTCTTCACCCCACGAAGTGGTGACACTCTTAGATAAGCTTTTTCACCTACTTCATAGGTGACTTCTCTACGCTTAGGATCTGCGTAGCTCTTCTGTCGGGACTATGCTATCTTCAATCTGTCCTTAACTAGCTTGACTTTCTCTTCAGCCTCTTTGATTAGTTCTGGTCCGAACAAACTTCTTTCTCCCACACCATTCCATAACAATGGGGTGGTACACTTTCTCCCATAGAGAAATTCAAATGGTGCCATCTCAATACTGGCTTGATAGCTGTTATTGTAAGAAAATTCTGCGTAAGGCAGACTTTCATCCCAACTGGCTCCATAGTCTAGAGCACATGCTCTCAACATATCTTCAAGAATCTGATTAGTCCTTTCTGTCTCTCCATCAGTCTGAGGATGAAAAGCAGTGCTGAATTCCAACCTCGTTCCCAATGACTCATGTAATTTCCTCCAAAAATGGGAAGTGAACTGAGTTCCCCTCTTGGGTACCCCATGTAGACATACAATTCTACTCATATAGATCTTGGCTAACTTAGCACTTGTGTAAGTTGTCTTCATGGGTATGAAATGATCCACTTTAGTTAGGCGATCCACTACTACCCAAATGGAATCATATCCTGACCGGGTCCTTGGTAATTCGGTAATGAAATCCATACCAATCTTGTCTCATTTCCAATCAGGGATAGGTAGTGGTTGCAACAATCCTGCTGGTTTCTGATGTTCCGCTTTCACTCTACTACATACATCACACAGAGCAATATGTTCGGCGATGTCCTTCTTGAGATTATTCCACCAAAATCTTTCCTTCATATCCATGTACATTTTGGTGTTACCTGGATGAATAGAATATGGTGAGTTGTGTGCTTCTTGTAAAATCAGTTTCCGAATCTCCGGATCTTGTGGAACACAGATACGTTTTCCATGCCATAAGGTACCCTGTTTGTCTTCATGGAATCCTTTGGCTTTTCCCTTGCCAATCTTTTCCTTAATCTCTTCAATTTCCTTATCTGCCTTTTGGGCTTCTTTGATCTTATCCAACAAGGTGGGTTGAACATCCAAAGACATGAGATGTCCCTCAGGCACAATCTCCAATCTGAGATCTCTAAATTGGGCACACAGATCATCTGGCAATTCTCCCTTAGTAAGGCCATTCACAAAAACCTTACGGCTTAGAGCATCCGCTACAACATTTGCTTTACCGGGGTGGTATTGCAAACTCAAGTCATAGTCCTTGATGAGTTCTAGCCATCTTCTTTGTCTCATGTTAATTTCCTTCTGGGTGAAGATATACTTCAAACTCTTGTGATCTGTGAAGACTTCACATCGCTTTCCCAAAAGATAATGTCTCCATGTTTTGAGTGCATGGACAACAGAGGCTAACTCTAAATCATGAGTAGGGTAGTTTACTTCATGAGTTTTGAGTTGTATCGAGGCATAAGCCACAACTTTCCCTTCTTGCATAAGTATGGCACCTAATCCATGATTAGATGCATCACAATATACTTGGAAATCTTTCTCCAAATCTGGCAAACATAAGACTGGTGCTGTCACTAGTCTCTTCTTCAATTCTTGAAAACTGAGTTCACATCCTTCAGACCAAGCAAATTTCTTCTCTTTCTTTAGAAATTCTGTCATAGTCTTAGCTACCTTGGATAAATTCTCAATGAACCTTCGGTAGTATCCTGCCAAGCCCAGGAAACTACGAACCTCTTTTACTGACTTAGGAGATTCCCATTCAGTTACAGCTGATACTTTAGTAGGATCAACTGCTACACCATCTCCTGACACAACGTGTCCAAGAAATCCAACTTCATTTAACCAAAATTCACACTTGCGGAACTTGGCATACAGCTTATGCTCTCTAAGCTTCTCAAGTATCAAACGCAAATGTCCTTCATGCTCTTCTCTGCTCTTGGAGTAGATTAAAATGTCATCAATGAAAACGACAACAAACTTATCAAGAAATTCCATGAACACCTTGTTCATCATATTCATGAAATATGCTGGTGCATTAGTCAAACCAAATGGCATCACGGTATACTCATACAATCCATACCTTGTGGTGAAAGCTGTCTTAGGTATGTCTTGTTCCCTTATCTTGAGCTGGAAATAACCTGACCGAAGATCAATCTTTGAGAATACACAAGCTCCTTCTAGCTGATCAAACAGGTCATTGATTCCAGGCAAAGGATATTTATTCTTGATGGTCACCTCATTAAGTGAACGGTAATCTATGCATAACCTTTGACTTCTATCTTTCTTTTCCACAAACAAAACTGGTGCTCCCCAAGATGAAGAACTTGGTTGGATAAAACCTTTCTGCAACTGTTCTCCAAGTTGCTTCTTGAGTTCTTTCAACTCATCCACTGACATATTATACGGTCTCTTTGCTATTGGTCCAGACCCTGGTAGGAAATCAATAAGAAACTCCACATCTCTATCGGGTGGCATTCCCGGTAATTCTTCCGGAAACACATCCGGATATTCACTCACAATAGGCACACTGTCTATGCTAACCCCCTTAAGAGAATTTAGCTTACTCCCTTTTGATTCAAAGTTAGACTTGAATCTAATTCGTTTCTTTTCCGGGGTTGTGAGTGCAACAATACGATTAGCACAATCTAGTACTCCTTCATACTTGGTCATCCAATCCATTCCCAAAATTACATCCAGTCCTTGGGAATCTAGGATTATCAGACTCACTGGAAACTTATGTTTTCCAAACTCTATCACTAGATCCCGGCATCCAAGACTTACTATCATATCTCCACCTGGAGAACTTACTTTTATTGGACACCCGATGTTTTCAGTTGGAAACCCATTTCTATCAACAAATGCTTTTGATATGAATGAATGTGATGCACCAGTATCAAAAAGAACAAGTGCTAGAATAGAATTGAGTTTGAACTTACCAGCCACAGCATCAGATTCCTCATAGATCTCCTCCACATTAATGTGGTTCACTTATCCCTTTTGAAAAGGGTTGGGCTTGTTGGGTCCTTCAACTTTCTTTTCTGGGCATTCATTTGCATAATGCCCCATCTTCTTGCACTTGAAACATTCAACCTGACTAAGATCCTTCTTGACAGGCTGGCTTCCACTGCCACTTCCACTTCCATTGTGGTGGCTCTTATATCCACTCTTGTGGTTCTTGTACTTATCGTTGTCATGACTACGATGATGCTTGTTGTCATGATAATGGTTGTGGTTGTGGTGCTTGTTTAATTTCCCATGCTTGTGGGATCCAAAACTCCCACTATCATCATAATGGGAACGCTTGTGAGACGATCCCGAGCTGTGCTTTTCAGAGTGCTTTCTCTTCCTGCTTTCAACTTGTTTCATCTTGCTCTCCAAAATAGCAGCCTTGTCACAAAGAGACTGGTATGTGGGAACATATGCCACAGCTAACTGCAGGTTCAGTTCATCATTCAACCCTTCAAGGAACTTTTCCTTCCTCTTAGCATCAGTGTCAACTTCATCCGGTGCATATCGCGCTAGATTGTTGAACTCCTCAATATATTCAGCCACGCTGCGGTGGCACTGCTTCAAGTTATGGAACTCTTTCGTCTTCAAACTCATCACTCTGGATGAGATGTGAGCAGTACGGAAACCATCTTCAAAGATAGCCCATGTCACATCCTCAATGGGAGTGGTGATCTGGAAGTTATCCCACCAAGTGGCTGCTGGTCCTTCCAACAAGTGAGCTGCAAATCTGACTTTCTCTTCATCCGTATAGCCAATAGTTACCAAGTCCTTGTTCACGGAGCGTAGCCAATAATTAGCCACCATAGGATCAGTAGTTCCTGAGAACTTTGCTGGCCTCAGTCTCAAGAACCTGGTAAGCATGTCAAATCCCGGTGGGTTATTCTGATTGTTGTTGTTGTTGTTATTATTGTTGTTATTGTTGTTCTGATTCTGGATGAAAGTAGTCATCATTTGCATCAGCTGAGTCTGAGCTGTCATCATTTGTTGCATCTGAGGAGTGATGTTGTTTTTTTTGGGGTTGGGATTGGCACGTTGGGGAGGCATCTGTAGTTTGTTCAATAGAGATAAGAATGATATACCCATATATGCTAACATGCACAATACATCACATAAACAATCACCAAACATGCATCGCAATAATAAAAGTTCAACAACATAGACAACAAGTTTGCAGAGTAAACACACCAATAGCAAGCCATCCACATGTTGGATGGTCATTGCGACTCAAAAAGCATGGTAAATGAGTAGTCATCACTACTCCTCTGCATCAACCTCCTCGTCGACAAGTGTAAGACCTGCATTCTCCATTGCGGTCTTGTATTCCTCGACATTGGTGGTCAAGGTCTCTACTTTGTCTTTGAGAGCCCTCTTCTGTGCACGAAGCCTCTCAATCACACCTTGCTGATGCTCGAGCTCAAAGTCCTTGGCCTCTAGTTCTGTAGTCATGTCTCGAATCCTCTTGTTCCTATCTTGGACTCGCTTCTCTTGACTCTTGAACTTTCTGTCCTGACTCTCAAACTTGGCCTCCATCTCCTTGACTACCTCATCTTGCTCCGCGAAGAGCTTGTCCTTCTCACGAAGCTGCACCTGGAGTTCGTCATTGCTGAGCATGACGTTGGTTCTATCAGTGTCTATGTGCCTAAGAAGAACCTCTAAGTTCTGGAGGTATAGACGAATCGGCTCTGCTGTCTCCCTCGAAGTATCCTCGAAGTCAATGGCCTCACCATCCTCATCACGTCTACCGAAGGCGTGGAAGTGAGTACCTCTAACTTGTCGAGAGTGTCTCCCTAACAGACGTCCAATCAAGTCCTGCATGACTACCTATAGGCCTCTCTCCTTGTCATCATGCATGAGCTTGAAGATGATTGCCTCTATGGTAGGCTCAGTCTGGCATCCGGGCTGATTAACCTTGAAGCCCCAAAGGTCTTTCCTCTCAAACTTGGTGAGGGGAAGCACCATGATGGTAGGAAGAGGGAGATTGAGCAAACTAGTGAGCTCAATAATACGAGGGCCAAAACGAGTTCCCTTGAACTCTTTAGCCGTGCTGATAGTAAAAGTAGGCATCTATTTATAAGATAGAAAAAGCTAGAGTCAACACAATGAATAATTTACAAGACAAAGCATCACAAGCATAACATTGACAAACACACAAGTCATAGCATACATAAAATCCATTACAAGAATCCAAGGTTCAACTTATTTTAGACAACATTTTTGGAAAATAAAATGATAAGTGTGGTGGTCCAACTAACGGAGTATGTTTACAATCCCATCTCACTTGCCAAGTTGGCTAATAGGGCATCCCTAGAGGCAATCTGTTTATCTTGATCACATGACTCCATTGCTAAGTCTATGATGTCTTTCCTTAAACTTTGGTTGGTAGCCTCTAGCTCTAGGGTATGCTTCTTTTCTTCCCTAAGGTCATTCTGGGTGTTAAGCATTCTGCACTTGATTCTATCACCAAGTTCTTTGATGGCCCTCCAAGCTGCATCCCTTGCTGAATCAAAGAATGTAGTGTGCATCACTGTGTTGGTGACCATTCAGAATCCGGAGTCCTTGTGGTTGTCTTCCTTGTTTTTATACAAGTGAAGTTGCACCCACCAGTACTCAACTCCTTCATCCATCATAGGAAAACCTTTGTACACAGCTGCACCATGTATTCCCATGGCAACCATGAGGTCCTTGAGAGCCTTGGGGAATTCTGTCTCACACTCCAAAGTCATAGTCATGAGTGGTCCCTTCCTCACGGCTTCGTTGATGGAGTTCATCTACAAATAGAGATGAGAAAGAAGATTAGAAAAGTTTACGAGAAGAAAAGACAAGTGTGGAAGTTGTTGAAAAATTTTCCTTAGTGGTTTCCAATCCTAGGGTCATAATCCTACAGGCAACACAGTGCTCTGATACCATCTGTAAGATCCCTCCTTTGTAAAGGAAAGGATCCCTGTGATTGCAATGCTAGTCCCTGGATCAATGCTAGCATCCACAGTTTAAGATGAAGTACACAGAAACAAAGGTCATTATTACATATCATCCCAGAGACAAACATAGTCTTTTACAAACTCCATGGCCACAGGCCTAATACAAGAGTTCAAATATATAATAAGATAAATAAGTCTTCATCTTCATGTGCCACAGGCAAGCATGTTGAGTGTAGAATCATGACTCCTAATCATCATCAGAATAACCTGCAACATCACAAGTTATAGCCACAGTGGGTCAATACATTGGAATAGTATTGGCAAGTGATACCTTAGTAGAATATTGGTGGACTAAATACTATATGAATTTTGGCTAAGTGTAGCTTAGGCTTGCTTTGCTCAAAATAGGTTTTGCCTATTAGTTGAAATCACTAAGTTTTTCCTTGTCAAAATATTTCCCAAGGAACCACCAATATACATTGGGGTCCTTCACCCTTGTTCAACCACAAGTTTTTACTTAGAAATTGGGATGAGGAGATTCTTGATAGCTTCCATGTCTTGATGCTCAAGTTGTCCAATACCAGGGACATGGCTAAGTACTTAGATTCTTCCATCTGTAGAGGTTGTGCACTTTCCCCACAAGACTTGATTTTCACCAAGACAGGACCTTTCAGAAGCCTTCCCTTAGACCAAATGGACGCGCTCCAACCTATCATCCCACTACCACCAACTGTCCAAATGGCTAAGTTATTGCAACCTATATGATCCAGGCAGAGCCCATATTGCCAAGTGGCTGCACTAGAAGCTTCTTAACATTTGGCCTCTCAAATCCCTTTGTTCCTGGGTGGCTTTCCACAAGTGAGATACAGAAGGTAAGCCATAGAAATGGGCCTTGTGTAACCACTCAACATAACCCATTCTTTCCATTCCACCCAGGTGTTTCATTCACTTAGTTGTTTTATTAAGCAAAAAACATAGTCCAAAGACTTAGAAATATTTATTCATAGCATGAATATATAACCACCCTTGGTTGCTACTAGCTAGGCTAAGCATGGCATTGATAAGACTTAGAAATATTTCTAGCAATTCTACAACTACTAGGATTTCCCAAGCATAGCATATAGATCAAAAATAACCATGCAAGACTAGCAAAATACTTCTAATGCAAAGTTGAAAAACTTAGGAGTAAAATCATGAAGCACCACTTACCTCGGTAGTTTGGAGAGTAGCTACAATCCTCACAATCACAATCACTATTTGCACCAAAACCTACACATAAAATAATAGCACCAAATCACATAAAAAATAAATACAAGCAAAAATATATGGATGCATGCATAATGCCATGTGATGATTTTCTACACCAAACAAGACAAGTGCACAGTACGGATTCATAAACAAGTTCAAAACTTGCCAAACAAACTTTATTTGAACATTAAAACATTTCCCAAATAATTATTATACACAAAATAGTCCTACACATGTTTCTGTAAAAACCACCATTTTAACAGAGGCAAAATATTAAACACATTGCATATATGGAAAGGATTTTCTCTCCTGATTCCATTGATATAAAATTTGTCAAATTTGGACGTGGCATTCAAAATTTATGAATTAAACAAATTCAAACATCTAGATCTAATTTAGAATTTTAAATCAAAGAACATGCCACACGACGCTTTCTAATTGGCTGGTACCGGTTCGGGCGGATCACGCTTCTGAGCCATTAGATCTAACTAAAACACGCGGTCAGATCTGATCCATACCTCTTCGTTAAGTGATCTATCCTACCCGTCAGATCCAGATCCAACGGTGCTCGATCAATCTGCCAAAGCTTGGCGGCGCGCGGCGACGGTGAGCGGCGGCGCGCTCTGTCTACGGCGGCGCGATGGCTACAGAGGGGGTTGGGGTCATCGGAGAGGCTTACCAGACTCGTGGCGATGTGCTGAAGCTCAATGTGTGCTCGGTTGGCGAAGGGGCGCTCGGGGTCGTCGAGGATTGCTCGTCGGAGAAGTCTCTGGCGGCGGATGCTTCTGTTCGTCGATGTTGGTGAGGATGCAGGTCATGCCAAGGCAAAAGAAGGGGTGGTTCAGATGCGCAAGACAATGCTAGTCATGTGGGTGTCAGCGAGAGGAAAAGGGGCGGTCGGAAATTCCACTGGAGGTCGTCGGAGTTGAAGCCGAAGACGGTGGCGCTCAGTCGATGGTGTTGCCGACGCTCTGGGTCACGCGCGGGCGAGCTAGTGGTACTAGGAGGTGCGCAAGGTGAAGTGGAGCCTGCTCGTGTGAACCAGGAGCAGAGGGGTGGTCGGGGTTGGCCGGAATTGAGGCTGCGGTTCGTCGGAGCAGCAAGGTCGCGGCGAGGAATTCTCGCAGCCTGGGGGCGCTCTGTGCTTGGGGTTTGGGGGGAAATGGAGAGGGGGCAGCAAGGACGCGGGCGAGATTTACTCGAGCATTGATCATGAATTGAAGCCGCGAATTCAAACAGGAAACGTCTGGCGTAATTTGGGGATGAACTGGTCATTGGGGTTGGAGACGACGACTGCCATGTGGGCCGCGGTTGTCAGCGAGAGAAAGGAAGAGGGGATGGGTCCAGGCGGTCAGTGACTCTGTGGGTTTGATTGCGAGTAAAGAAAACGATTCGCGGGAGGGAGTAGTTGGGCTAGGTGGGTCGAGTTGGGCTGGGTTGGGCCAGATTGGCTGTTTGCTTATTTTTTTCCTCTTTACTCCTTTTTTTCTATTTGATTTTCTACAAATGGTTTTCAAACTCTATTTCAAATCAGTTTGATTTCAAACCTTCTCTAGATTTTTGTACAGTGAACTTTGTACTCAAATAAGTGTCAAACACTTCTGCTTACTCAAACATAATTGGGTCATTTGAAAAATAAAATAAAACCAAGCCTTTATGAGATATAAAAATAGGCATAAATTTGGTTTTATTTCATACTTTGTTTTGAAACTTTGCTCAAGCTTTTGGTAACACTTAAGTTTGAATTCAAAACATTACTGAATACAATAAGTACTCTTCTCATTAGAAAGTAGCACTAAGGCTAGAGCATACTCACATAAAATAATGAGTAACATTTGCTCCTGTTTTTGAAAATGAAACCCTAAATGATCATGGATGCATGGATGATATGCATGAGCTTTGAAACTTCATTTTAGGGATGTTACATATCCGGATAGGTCTTTCTTATCTCTCTCTAATAGCCGAAAGTTGTTTATCGAGTCTCTATAGGTTGTCTAGCGCATGCTTCGTTGCCGCTTCAGTCCACCATACCTATGCAGGCGAGGACCGCTGAATTCTAGTCTCGCCGTGTACTGGCCTCAGTACTGACCGCTCTCTTTTTCCTTTGCCCTTTGCCAGCACCCCTTTTGTTTAAGCAGGTTTTGAGATCGACGTCGTTAGCAAGGTTACCCTTCGGCTTGGCCTGGGCAGGGTTATGGACGCCATTGGTTATTCTTCAGGGCTCTTATCTCAATTTGCATCTTGTCCGTACTCGGACACTATATCGTTTTGAAGGTGATTTGGATCTTTGTACTATATATCTGTATTCTTGACTCTTTGAGTCATTGTTATATATATATGTTCTATGGGTTCCATCGTGGACTATTGTGTAATGATATTACTTCGTTTTCCACCCGCACGAAAGTGCCTGGTTGGCGCCTTTGAATCGTTTCTATGCGAGTTTGGCGTGAATCGGTAAAACTTGCATAGGGCCGATCCGAGGGTGTTACAGAGTGGTATTAGAGCTCAGCAGTTACGATACCCCACTGGTACAGCCTGTAGGATAACCTAGATAACAGACGTTGTAGAGTGTCAAAACTATTTTGAAAAATCGATTGGATAGATCTGAGTAGGTCTGTTTTTACTCCTTACCCCTCTGCTAATCTTTTCTTATCTCTACGTGTTTTCAATCTGCCATCTTATCTTTTCTTCGAGTATAGGAATTCTCGTGGTTGGGTTTTCGTCGTACCTTCAGGGTTTTGCTTCCATCCTCTTGGAACGGTGCTTCGACATCGGGTCTATATGTTATCTGAAGAATGTTTCATCTGTTGTACCTTCTAGTGGACCCAAAAATTCACTAAATTTTTTCTTTGTATCTTCTGGTGTTTTCAACACGACGACCCCATCTGTATCAGATCTGATGAAGAGCCTGCCTCACTCCTTTGTTTCCAACCTTGATTGTGAAGATCTCTAGTCTGAATTCCGAGAGTTGGTTGCATAATTCTCCTATTCATGTGCAGAGTATTGCTTTGGGTGCGTGATGGACTGATCACCATCCGAATACTCTTATCATTCGCTTCTGTACATTGAATAGGTGGATCAAGCAATTTTACTCCTTCCACAGAAGTTAGAGGTGGCCTTATCTTTTGATAGCTTTACCTCCATTCTTTGTTCACCGGAGCGTTCTCTCGACGAACGTGAACAACGACCCCTTGTTGGTGGTGTCACCAATTTCAATACGGAGAAAGAATCTTGGTTAGTGGTGTCACGAGGATCTACATGAAACGAGAAGTTCCAGCGACCATCGAACTTCTTCCCCGTACCATGAGGCGGAACTCGAGGGCGAGATCCATTGTTAGTGGTGTCGAATTGTAGCACCCCGGTAAAACCGTTACTAGTAAATCGCCTGTGTTTATCTTCATGCATCATCATGACATCAACATGTATATATTAGTCTAAAACTATTTTACTAAAAGCCCTATTTCATTTTCTACAAATGTCCCTCTCTTTATTCAAATGCGAAACCTCGGTCTTTTCTGGATCTTGTATTTATCTAAAACTATATTTCAAAACGTTTTGTTTTATAAAAATAATAAAATATTTTTATCGGGGAGGCAGTCTAGCCGGCCGGCCCAAAGGCCCAACCAGCCAGACCACCTACTACCCAAAATTAAACCATAGACTACCTAACCCTACCCAAACCCTAATCCCTCCCCACTCCATCCACCTGCCGCCGCCACCCACACAGGAACGCACACCCCGCACTCACCTGGTCCAACTCCCAGCCCCACCCCGCTATAGCAACCCCCACCCGCGTCACCATCTACCCTAGGCGGCACGCGGGGCTCGCCTTCCTCTCGACCCCTTTTCCTCGCTCCCACCTCGACCTGTTCCCCCACCCGACAACCGCCGCCGCCTGCAATTCCCGCAACCTCATCGCCAACATCGCCCTCCACCCCACCTCGTCCTTCCCATCGAGACATCGTGGCCTTCCTCGCTCGGCACCGCCACCGCCTGGGCCTTGCCCCGTTGTCCCTCCAAGGTCACCGACCGCTAGTCGTGCTCCCTCTCTGCCGGCCGCGGCTCGTCCCATCCTCCCGTGCCCAGCGCCTCCCTATCGAGCTCCTCCGCCCGTCTCCAGCGAACCCGGTCGCCGCCCAGGTACACCCCTCCCTCTCCAACGTTCCCGGGCCCGAGCTCCGCCGTCGAGCTGTCGTGACTGCGTGGTCCAGCCAGCTTCTGCACCGCCGTGGGCCTCCTCGCCGAGACGCCGTCCCTGCTTCTCTGACCCCGCGCGTCCGCATCGAGGCCTCCCCATCGCCAGGCTCCCCATCCACTGTCTCCGGGTTCTGCTCCGTCTGGGCCTTGCGAGCTCGTCGCCCCTTGTTTGTCTCTTGGATGTGTGCGCGTCCTAGTTGTTTTTAGTGTAGGTGCTGCCTGTAGCGCCCTTTCCCTTGCATCCCATGCGCGGAGTTGGATGTTTTGCTAGCTGCTTGTATTTCTCGTCTCGTGGCCGTTCATATTCATCTAGTTGTCCTCGCAGGCATAGACTGCATTTCTGTTTTGGTTGAGTTTGCCTAAGTGAGCTCTCGAATCTCAGAGGGTGGTGGGATGATGTTAATGCAAAGCGTTGCCATCGACAAGATCTTCTTGAAGCTGGAATGACAAGAACTTCTAGGATCCGAAGCCTGATCCCGAGGAACCGAAGAGCAAAACCCAAAACCCCTGCACTGGTGTCGTGTTCTTCTTCATAGACGCCGAGACCCCGAAGCCTCGATCCGAAGACCGTTCCCGCCGAAGCCCGAATCCTGTCGAACCTCCAAGATCTCCGAACCCTAAAGTGTGACCCTCATTCCAGGACCCCTATTTTTATAAATTGCCATATATAAATCGTTGCATATTAATTGTCATGATTCCATTCTTAACATGTGGTTTTGGGGGGCATTATGCCTATTCACCTAAACTAAATATGGATACCATATGCGGGCGAATCTAGTCTTATATTGGCCCCATTT
The DNA here is from genome assembly GCA_916181665.1 of Avena sativa. Lineage (NCBI taxonomy): Eukaryota > Viridiplantae > Streptophyta > Magnoliopsida > Poales > Poaceae > Avena > Avena sativa. Next base: position 231,831,619 of record OV702296.1, read on the forward strand.
AAATTTGTGTAGCGAACCAAGTGCTATATTTTGCCTTGTTAATACAACATTTAAAATGCGGGGTATCTAAACAACGTGAACCATCTAAATAAATGTCGGGACCCCGGTTCTGTTTAATATTACCTAATCACATCGCATCTTTGCCATGTCATACATCATACATGCATCATGCCCGATCTTCTGCCGTAGTATTAAATAGTGCTTCTGTTGTTTCTTCTAGTGCTTTGCTTCTTCACGGATTAGGCCGATGAGTTTATGCGAGTGTCGACCCGATCTTCGGATGAACCTTCGATAATGTTTTCCAGGCGCGCATTCTCCCCCTTTCTAGCTATCTTACATTTCTAGTCTTTACTTCCTCCTGTTGATCTATTTCTATCTGTGTTGCGATGCTATAGACTCCGTACCCCGTTATACTTCCCTGCAGCCCTTATATTGCCTTGGACACATCCTATTACCTGTTGTTTGGTAGACAGTTGGACTTGTGTGTCGTAGTCTCTTGCTTAAGTGCTATTGCGTGTCGTCAAGTACCACAGTTGTTGGAAGACTGCCATATGCTTTACGTTGGAGATGATCATGGCTTTAATTACCGTTTAATAACTAAAATTGAAGTAGGTAAATAATGCAGAGGCACGGATGGGCAATAGATGTTATTTGGTTTTTAACCGTCCACTTGGGTCCCGTAGGACCTCGAGTACTTGATACTTGTTCTTTAAATATTCGCACTATCCGCATGTGGGACCATGAATCCCCTTAGCCAGAGCTTGAGTCATATATTATTTCTTGGGGCCACAAAGTAGTTTGGGGATTTATTACTATCCTGTACTTATGCCATGTTTTACTGCTTTATTTACTATTGCACGTGGAGAGCTTGTACTATTTTGGAACCCCGTGCCACGTTTTCGCGATATCGACAAGCCCAGTCACACTTTCGGGTTCCCAGTCATTTACAACCGTCGTCACAAACCTCTGGGTCCGTCTCGGAGCCGGCCAACTTCGTTGTGGGTAGCTTGGTGGGGTGCCCCCCTGAAATATTATATGAATCTTGCAATTGCTCTATCGTGATGCCTCGTTGGATTTTCATTTGTTTTTTTCCGAGGTAGATCGTGCATGTGTTGCTATTTGTGCCCCCCTGCAGGGTAAAACTTTCTGAAAGCCATGTCCGCGGTTATGGACGACTTGGAGCACAGTATCTCGATTATAGACAACTATAACTAAAGTAGTGCTATAAATTTGACTTTAAAATGACTAGTAATCAGTTTCAGTACAACGGAATGGCTAAATAAAAGTACCAACAACTGCTGGGTTTTTGAATGTCTCATGGTATATGTATCTGACTAGTAAGTATTGCAACTACAACAGAAGGGCTAACTAAAACTGCCCACTGCTTATTATATCAGGATAACTCATGCTATCTATATCTGACTAGTAATTGCTGCAACTATAATGGAATGAATAAAACTACCAACTGTGTGAGTTCCTTGGTCCGACTTCCTCGTTTGGTCTCGAGGGGGAAATACAAGGATGGGTATGTTTGGTGATAGTATCAGGTTGGATCCGGATAGGTCTTTCTTATCTCTCTCTCTGATAGACGACAGTTGTTTATCGAGTCTCTATAGGTTGTCTAGCGCATGCTTCGCTGCCGCTTCAGTCCACCGTACCTATGTAGGCGAGGACCGCTGAATTCTAGTCTTGCCGTCTACTGGCCTCAGTACTGACCGCTCTCTTTTTCCTTTGCCCTTTGCCGGCACCCCTTTTGTTTAAGCAGGTTTTGAGATCAACGCGTTAGCAAGGTTACCCTTCGGCTTGGCCTAGGTAGGGTTATGGACGCCATTAGTTATTCTTCAGGGCTCTTAGCTCAATTTGCATCTTGTCCATACTCGGACGCTGTATCATTTTCAAGGTGATTTGGATCTTTGTACTATATATCTGTATTCTTGACTCTTTGAGTTTTTGTTATATATATATCTGTTCTGTGGGTTCCATCGTGGACTATTGTGTAATGATATTACTTTGTTTTCCACCCACACGAATGTGCCTGGTGGGCGCCTTTGAATCCTTTCTATGCGAGTTTGGCGGGAATCGCTAAAACTTGCATAGGGCCGATCCGAGGGTGTTACAATACATATGGTCTAATATTATCTCTTATCAGGGTTGTTGTCATCATCTAGAGTTAAAGATAGAAAAAAGCAAACAATCATTTGAGATACAAAGGAACATCCATGTATTCATGGAAACAACACCATAAGAGTTATGGCATGTTCGAGTTTCTGGAGATTTTGAATATACGAAATCGTGGCGAATAAACAAGTCTTTGTAGCGTATTTTTAGGGAACTATGAATACATATTCCGTAGAGGGCAAACCTGCTATTGTCCTAAGTTTAGGTGTCTTGATGAAGATACAGATGGAAGAAAGTAAAAGTTCAAAACAAGGTACTTTGACCTTACCTCCTGATTGTTGAGTGGCGTAGCGAAATTTGTTTTGTGAAACTGAACTGTACAAATAAGAGGAGAAACTAATGTTAATGATCACAAAGTTTCAGCAAATACTTTTACAAAAGGAAAGTTGGATTCAACGATATATTCTGCAAGTTTGCGAATTTTTTTATTGATTCACTTGTCATGTTTTGAACAAGACATACCTACGAAATACAAAGAAGCGTGATGAACCTAAGTGCAAGAAATGACTAGGAGTCATATAATCCTATATTAAGTTACATTTAAGATTGAAAAGTAATGTGTTACTTGATCTTGTTAAGTAAAGAGGTTTACTTAATATTTCTAAATGACTGCAAAGTCATGAGAAAGAAATGAATGAAAGACATAAAGCTCGATTTGTCACAAAGGATGTTTGGACAAATTCAAGGAGTTGACTACAAATGTAGCGATGCTTGATTCTATTGGATTTACCTTAGAGATATATGGATATTGGGAACTCGCAGCTGGAATTCTCAATTTTATGGTGATCAAAGAATTTTGGAAAGTCCAAGATTATTGAGAGGATTTTCATTTGAGTGGGAGCATATTGGCTTGGCTTAACCTTAATATGTAAGTGACATATTTTGAGTGGAAGCTTAATGTCTTGGCTAAGACTCAATATGTATGAGACATGTTTTGAGTGGAAGCTAAGTAAAATCCCTGGATCTCATATGGATGCCATTTTGAGTGGGATCTAGTCCCTGGATCTCATATATGGATGCCATATTTGAGTGGGAGCGTGTTATCATTATGAAATATGTGGATGACATATATAAATGATGTGATTGGTATTAATAATATTTAAGTTAGTAAATATGGATGAAGTTGAAGAAATTATTAAACAATGGAATCTATCAAGATAGATTGGTAAGTTTAATAAACATTATTGTTGAATACTTTCTGGACTTGATTCTGAAGATGTTTAGAATGTCCTAGGTAATATTCTAAAGGAGTTCAGAATGGAACAATATAAGAAATAGGTTCTTACTTGTATGAATCATTGAGCTGGTCTCAGTGTTACAACTATGGTTAAAAGAAAGAAAGAGATGCATTGCATCTTCTATGCCTCAGTCATAGGTTCTTCCATGGAACCATATTGTATACTCGACATAATATGACCCAAAAAGGATCTATTTGAAAGAAAATATCTTGAAGTGATTCTGAAGTTAATCACTGAACCATAGTTAAAGTTTGTTCTTGAATGGCAAGAAGCAGAGTTAGGAATATAGTTGCATGTTATGCACTAGGATATACATAAAGACAAAAGTATATTTTGACTAAAGAAGTTAGACTTCTCTAAGTGTATTTTCGGAGTTTGCATGAAAAAATTTACAGGTTAAATTGACTCAACGACCGTCATTGTAAACAATAGAAACAAAGTCTCACATGCCAAAATGAATACTTCAACTCATTATGAGATGATGGAGGGAATGTCAAAATTAGGAAGACATTAATGATTTGTAGAAGACACACTAATCTGGTAAAATAGAACAAAGACATGACGTTTCTCATGAGCAGCATAATCAATAAATGCATATAGGGATATGGTTTATGCTTAGTAAATGCAAGCTACATTATTTGTACTCTAGTGCAAGTGGGAGACTAAAGGGAATATGCCCTAGAGGAAAATAATGAAAGGTTTATTATTGTCATATCCCAATAAGTTCGTAATAGTTTCATATTGTGCTATAAGTGTATCAAGTGGAAACATTAATACATGTGTGATATGAAACATAAGTCCCTAGTATCCTCTATTACTAGTTCGTTGGGCAACATGATGATCAAAGTTTCTTGATCATGAAGTGATATCACTGGTTGACAACGAGGTAATATCATTGGTGAATGATGTGATGGACATTCCTCAAAGATTGCGACATAGTCAAGTCACAAAGTTCATCATTGCAATTGTAAGAAATAAGTCTCCTTCTCCTAAGACCATGAGACCATATCAATTCACTCTCTCCCGAAGCTGCTACGACTACATCAAACGTCACTTAGTGAAATGGTAATTGTAAAGGTGTATGTTGGGTATCCGGAGGAACAGGTTGAGGATACTGCATCAAGAGCAGGATTTTTTCACCCAGTGATGGGTAACATACAGTTATGCTGACTTGGTGAGATTACATCCATAAATATTGCAACATGTGACTAGGTCACATGGATGTAATATCACGATAACAAGTAAATAATACTTGTCGGAAACGATATTGAATGAGGTATGGAGATACCTTAACGATGGGATCTTAGACAAGTAGTATCGAAGTAACAAAGGGAAATGGACTCGAAGTTTACGGTTCAAACGACATCGTCAATATGGAGTGCATAGGGATCATTATGGGCATCACGGTCCCGATGTTGATCATTGACGCAAGAGAGTATAGGTCATGTCTATAGCATTCCCAAGCCGTGAGGGGATCCACTTAAGGGTGGGACGAGCTAGAGATTATCCTAAGATGGAATCATAGTAGAGAAAGAGGAAGTCAAAATTGTTATCAGGAGAAAGATCTGAAGTTGTTCGAATAAATAAAGGAAACTGGAAAAGTTCTGGTGAGAGGACCGGAATTGTTTCGAGATGTTCTGAAGCTGTTCGGAGGATATAGATGGGGAACTAAAAGGTGTTTCGGGTCAAATTAGTTTGGTAATATGTATTTACATATTAATTGATGTACTAATATTAAATATAATATTAAAATCTACGCCCCTGATCCCTCTCGCGCAAGCCCCTCCTTCCTGCAGTCTCCACCACCGGCTCCTAGCCCCGCCATCTACGCGCCTGACAACGTCAATGTCCCTGAATGGCCGCACATAGCTCCGCCCAGAGCTCCTCCATACATGATGTAACATCCCTAAAACCATGTTTTCAAAGTTTGCATATCATCCATGCATTCATAATCATTTTTAGGATCATTTTCAAAGTCATTACAAAAACATGAGCATTTGAATGCCTATTATTTTATGTAAGCAAAGCATTGATCCAATACTACTCTCTAATATGATATTGTTTGTTTTAAACCAAATGTATTTGATCCTATGGTTGATTAATGTATTCCAAAGCTTGGACAAAAATTTCAAAACAAAATATGACTTCAAAACCATTTTTATATCTATATTAAAACTTTGTTAAAGGCACTGTTTTATTTTAAAAACTCCAAAGGACCAAAGCAAGTTTGGTGAAACAGTATGGTTTTATACCTAAATATGTGCAGTTTTCACTTTATAAAAAAATCCAGAAAGAGTTTGAATTCAAACACTTTTGAAATCATTTGAAATTGTTTCCTGGAAATTCAAATAGAAAAAGAAAAAGGATAAAGTAATGGAAAAGGGCTGGCGCTGGCATTTGAGCCCACAAACAGAAGCAGCCCACTAACCAGCCCACCCGGGATTTCCCTCTCTTCCTGTTTTTCTCACCGCACCCACGCTACCCAATGAGTCGCTGACTAGTGGACCCTCGCCAGCTCACCACCGTCTTCCCCAAATCACGCCCACGACCACGTCGCCGGCTGTTTCCTCCGCCATCATTGCCGCGTTTTAAAACCCGAGTTATTGCCGGCGTTTCCTCGTGTGATCCTCGCCCCTGCTCCGGTTACAAAACTATCTCCTCACCCCACACCTTTCCCCTCACACCACTTGCTCGCTCCGCCACCAGGCTGCCCATATTTCGCCGAACTCTGTCGCAGTACCTATGAACTCCGGCAGTGAATTCCGGGGAGCTCCCCGCGCCCCTTGACTCCTAACTTCGCCAGTACAGTCACTGCAACCTTGTGCATCCCTTGATGCCTTTCTTTTTCCTTCTCGTGACCCAGGTCGTCGACTCCGTTAGCATCCGCAAGCGACGGAACCACCACTCGACTCCGACGTGCAATCCAGGTAAAACGCGACCGCCCCTTGCCTTCCCTCCGATGCTATCATGTTCGCCACGGCCTTGCGCACCTCCTGACCCATCTGATTCGTGCTAGGGCGATCCAGATCCTCGGCAACGTCTTCATCTGCAAGCACCCGACGCTGCCAGCAACTCCGACGAGGTCTTGCCGCTGTGTCCGTGCGCCCCTCGACAAGCTACTGCCACGTTGAGCTTCCTCATAATCTTGCGAGTCTGGTAAGCCACACCACACACCCCAGCCCCTCCTGTATTCGCCGGACCATCGCCGCCAGTAGCGCCGCCGCCGCCAGTACCCAGCTGCGCCGCCAGACTTTGGTCGCAAGCTTCGCCTCCGTTAGATCAGGATTTGAGGCTCAAGATTAGATCACTTATTCGAACTGTTACGCGCAGATCTGACTGTGCGCTGCCACTTAAATCTAACAACTCTCGTTGATCGATCCACACAAAACGGTATCGACGAATCAGAAAGCGCCACGTGTCTGTAGGTTTGATTTAAAATCTGAAATTAGATCTATTAGTGATTCAAACTTGCAAAATTCATAACTTTTGATCCACACGTTCAAATTTTGAAAATTATATATCATTGGAATCAGGAGAAAGAATTATATCCATTTATGTAATGTGTTTAATGTTTTGCTTCTATAAAATTGATTATTTGTGCAGAGACATTTGTAGGCCTTTTTGAGTATAGAAATTATTTGAAAAATGATTTAGAGACTAAATAAAGTTTGTTTAGTGAGTATTTGTCCTGTTTATGAATTCACTACTGCATACTTGTCTTTTTTGGTACAGAAAAATCATCCCATAGAATTTGCATGCATCCATATATTTTTGTTTGTATATTTTGATATGTGAATGTGGTGCTATTATTTCATGTGTAGATTTTGGTGCTAATAGTGATTGTGGTTGTGAAGATTGTTGTTGCTACTCTCCCAACTACCAAGGCAAGTGGTGCTTCATGTTTTTATCCCAATATTTTTACCTATGCATTAGAAATATTTTGTATAGGACTTGCATGATTATTTTGCTAAGTATCTATATGCTATGCTTGGGAAATCCTAGTAGTTGTGGTAATGTTAGAATTTCCTCTAAGTTAAGATACTTGCTATTGTCATGCTTAGCCTAGCTAGTAGCAAACAAGGGTGGATTATATATTCATGCTATGAAAATTAATTCTAAGTCTTTGACTTATGTCTTGCTTAATGAAACAACTAAGTGAATGAAACACCTGGGTGGAATGGAAAGAATGGTTTGTGTTTAGTGGTTACACAAGGCCCATTTCTATGGTTTACCTTGTGTATCTCACTTGTAGATTGCCACCTAGGAACAAAGGGATTTGAGATGCCAAATGTTAAGAAGCTTCTAGTGCAGCCACATGACATTATGGGCTCTGTCTGGATCATATAGGTTGTAATAACTTAGCCAAATGGACAGTTGGTGGTAGGGGAATGATAGGTTTGGAGCGCGTCCATTTTGGTCTAAGGGAAGGCTTCTGAAAGGTCCTGTCTTGATGAAAATCAAGTCTTGTGGGGAAAGTGCACAACCTATGCAGATGGAAGAATCTAAGTACTTAGCCATTACCCTGGTATTGGACAATTTGAGCATGAAGACATGGAAGCTATCAAGAATCTCATCATCCCAATTTTCTAAGTTAAAACTTATGGTTGAACAAGGGTGAAGGTTCACCAATTTCTATTGGTGGTTCCTTGGGAAAGTTTTGTCAAAGAAAAACTTAGTGTTTTCAACTGATAGGTAAAACCTATTTTGAGAAAAGCAAGCCTAAACTACACTTAGCCAAATTCATGTAGTAACTAGATGAAAATATTCTACTAAGGTATCACTTGCCAATACTATTCCAATGTATTGACCCACTGTGGCTGTAACTTGTGATGTTGCAGGTTACTCTGATGATGATTAGGGGTTATGAGTCTACACTCAACATGCTTGCCTGTGGCACATGAAGATGAAGACTTTATTTATATTGTTATGAATGGAATCTTGTATTAGGCCTATGGCCATGGAGTTGTAATAGACTATGTTATCTCTGGAATGATGATGTAATAATGACCTTTGTTTCTGTGTGCTTCATCTTAAACTGTGGATGCTAGCAATTGATCCAGGGACTAGCATTGCAATCACAGGTATCCTTACCTTTATAAGGGAGGGATCTTACAGATGGTATCAGAGCACTATGTTGCCTGTAGGATTATAACCCTAGGATTGGATTAGAAACCACTAAGGAAAAAATTTCAACAATTTCCACACTTGTCTTATTCTTCTCGTAAACTTTTCTAATCTTCTTTTTCATCTCTATCATAGACTGTAGGGATGCCCTGTTATCCAACTTGGCAGGTGAGATGGGATTGTAATGTACTTCGTTAGTAGGACCACCACACTTATCGTTTTATTTCCAAAAAAAATTGTCTAAGTTATGTTGAACCTTGGATTCTTGTAATGGATTTATGTATGCCATGACTTGTGTGTTTGATTGCCAAAGATATGCATGTGATGCTTTGCCTTGTGAATTGTCTCTATTGAAGTTGATTCTAACTTTTCTCTATCTTATAAAATAGATGCCTAATGTTACTATCAGCACGGCTCAAGAGTTCAAGGGAACTCATTTTGGCACTCGTCTTATTGAGCTCACTAGTGTGCTCAATCTTCCGCTTCCTAGCATCATGATGCTTCCCCTCACCAAGTTTGAGAGGAAGGACCTTTGGGGCTTCAAAGTTACCCAGCCATGACGCCAGACTGATCCAACCATGGAGGCTATCACCTTCAAGCTAATGCATGAAGACAAAGAGAGAGGCTTAGAGGTAGTCATGCAGGATTTACTTGGGCGTCTGCTAGGGAGGCACTCCAGGGAGCTTAGAGGTACTCACTTTCACGCCTTCGAAAGACGCGACGAGGCTATTGAGTTTGAGGATACTGCTAGAGAGACGGCAGAGCCGATTCGTCTGCACCTTCAGGACCTAGAGGTTCTACTTAGGCACCTAGATACTTATAGGACCAATGTCATGCTTAGAAATGACGAGCTCCAGGTGCAGCTTCATGAGAAGGACAAGATCTTCGCGGATCAAGACGAGATAGTCAAGGAAATGGAGGCCAAGTTTGAGAGCCAGGACAGGAAGTTCAAGAGCCAAGAGAAAAGAGTCCAAGATAGGAACAAGAGGATTCGAGAGATGAATGCAGAACTAGAGGCCAAGGACTTCGAGCTAGAGCATCAGCAGGGTGTGATTGAGAGACTTCGATCACAGAAGAGGGCTCTCAAAGCCAAGATAGAGGCCTTGACTACCAATGTCGAGGAATACAAGACCGCTATGGAGAATGCAGGTCTTACACTTGTTGATGAGGAGGTTGATGCAGAGGAGTAGTGATGACTACTCATTTATCTACCATTTACCATACTTATGATTTTGAGTCGCAATGACCATCCAACATGTGGATGGCTTGCTATTGGTGTGTTTGCTTTTCAAACCTGTTGTTTATGTCGTTGAACTTTATGTTATTTTGATGCTTGTTTGGTGATTGTCTATGTGATGTATTGTGCATGTTAAGCATCTATGGGTATATCATTCTTATCCTTATTGAAAACCACAGATGCCTCCTCGACGTGCCAACCCCAACCCAAACAACAATGTCACCCCCGAGATGCAGCAGCTGATGACAGCACAGGCACAGCTGATGCACATGATGACCACTTTCATGCAGAATCAGAATAACAACAACAACAACAACATCAACAACAACAATCAGAACAATCTACCAGGATTTGACATGCTCCCCAGATTCCTAAGGCTGAGGCCTGCAAAGTTCTCAGGAACTACTGATCTCATGGTGGCCAATGATTGGCTACGTTCAGTGAACAAGGATTTGGTAACTGTCGGCTATACCGACGAGGAGAAAGTCAGGTTTGCAGCACACCTATTGGAAGGACCAACAGCTACTTGGTGGGATAACTTCCATATCACCACCCCCATTGAGGATGTGACATGGGCTATCTTTGAAGATGGTTTCCGTACAGCTCACATCTCATGCGGAGTGATGAGTTTGAAGAAGAAGGAGTAGCATAACCTGAAGCAGCGCCACCGCAGCGTGGCTGAATATATTGAGGAGTTCAACAATCTGGCGTGTTATGCACCGGATGAAGTTGACACCGATGCCAAGAGGAAAGAGAAGTTCCTCGAAGGACTGAACGATGAACTGAATCTGCAATTATTTGTGGCCTATGTCCCCACCTACCAATCTCTTTGTGACAAGGCTACCATCTTGGAGAACAAGATGAAACAGGTTGAAAGAAGAAAGAGGAAACACAGCTCTGACAAGCACAACTCGGGATCGTCTCACAAGCGTTCCCATTATGATGATAGTGGGAGTTCTGGATCCCACAAGCATGGAAAGTACAACAACCACCACAACCGCCATCATGACAACAAGCATCATCGTAGTCATGACAATGACAAGCACAAAAACCACAAGGGTGGATACAAGAGCCACCACAATGGAAGTGGAAGTGGTAGTGGAAGCCAGCCTGTCAAGAAGGATCTCAGTCAGGTTGAATGCTTCAAGTGTAAGAAGATGGGGCATTATGCAAATGAATTCCTAGAAAAGAAAGTTGAAGGACCCAACAAGCCCAACCCTTTCCAGAAGGGACAAGTGAACCACATCAATGTGGAAGAGATTTATGAGGAGTCCGATGATGTGGCTGGTAAGTTCAAACTCAATTCTATTCCAGCACTTGTTCTTTTTGATACTGGTGCATCACATTCATTCATATCAAAAGCATTTGTTGATAGAAATGGGTTTCCAACGGAAAATATTGGGTGTCCAATAAAAGTAAGTTCTCCCGGAGGAGATATGATAGTGAGTCTTGGATGTCGTGATCTAGTGATAGAATTTGGGAAGCATAAGTTTCCAATGAGTTTGATAATCCGAGATTCCCAAGGACTGGATGTAATTTTGGGAATGGATTGGATGACCAAGTATGAAGGAGTACTAGATTGTGCCAATCATACCGTCGCACTCACAACCCTGGAAAAGAAAAGGATAAGATTCAAGTCCAACTTTGAATCAAAACGGAGTAAGTTAAATTCTCTTAAGGGGTTAGCATAGACACCACCCTCACCTATTTGCTAGCCATTCCGAATCTCGAGGGCGAGATTCACCTTAAGGGGGTTAGATTTGTAACATCCCTAAAACCATGTTTTCAAAGTTTGCATATCATCCATGCATTCATAATCATTTTTAGGATCATTTTCAAAGTCATTACAAAAACAGGAGCATTTGAATGCCTATTATTTTATGTAAGCAAAGCATTGATCCAATGCTACTCTCTAATATGAGATTGTTTGTTTTAAACCAAATATATTTGATCCTATGGTTGATTAATGTATTCCAAAGCTTGGACAAAAATTTCAAAAGAAAATATGACTTCAAAACCATTTTTATATCTATATTAAAACTTTGTTAAAGGAACTGCTTTATTTTAAAAACTCCAAAGGACCAAAGCAAGTTTGGTGAAACAGTATGGTTTTATACCTAAATATGTGCAGTTTTCACTTGATAAAAAAATCCAGAAAGAGTTTGAATTCAAACACTTTTGAAATATTTTGAAATTGTTTCCTTGAAATTCAAACAGAAAAAGAAAAAGGATAAAGAAATGGAAAAGGGCTGGCACTGGCATTTGAGCCCACAAACAGAAGCAGCCCACTAACCAGCCCACCCGGGATTTCCCTCTCTTCCTGTTTTTCTCACCGCACCAGCGCTACCCAATGAGTCGCTGACTAGTGGACCCTCGCCAGCTCACCACCGTCTTCCCCAAATCACGCCCACGACCACGTCGCCGGCTGTTTCCTCCGCCATCACTGTCGCGTTTTAAAACCCGAGTTATTGCTGGCGTTTCGTAGCGTGATCCTCGCCCCTGCTCTGGCTACAAAACCCTCTCCTCACCCCGCACCTTTCCCCTCACACCACTTGCTCACTCTGCCACCAGGCTGCCCATATTTCACCGAACTCTGCCGCAGTACCGACGAACTCCGGCAGTGAATTCCGGTGAGCTCCCCGCGCCCCTTGAATCCTAACTTCGCCATTACAATCACTGCAACCTTGTGCATCCCCTGATGCCTTTATTTTGCCTTCTCTTGACCCAGGTCGTCGACTCCGTTAGCATCCGCAAGCGACAGAACCACCACTCGACTCCGACGTGCAATCCAGGTAAAACGCGACCGCCCCTTGCCTTTCCTCCAATTCTATCATGTTCGCCACGGCCTTGCGCACCTCCTGACCCATATGATTCGTGCTAGGGCGATCCAGAGCCTCGGCAATGTCTTCATCTGCAAGCACCCGACGCCGCCAGCAACTCCGACGAGGTCCTGCCGCTGTGTCTGTGCGCCCCTCGACAAGCTACCGCCACGTTGAGCTTCCTCGTAATCTTGCGAGTCTGGTAAGCCACACCACACACCCCAGCCCCTCCTGTATTCGCTGGACCATCGCCGCTAGTAGCGCCGCCGCCGCCAGCACCTAGCTGCGCCGCCAGACTTTGGTCGCAAGCTTCGCAGCTGTTAGATCTAGATTTGAGGCTCAGGATTAGATCACTTATTCGAACCGTTACGCGCAGATCTGACCGTGCGCTGCCACTTAAATCTAACGGCTCTCGTTGATCGATCCACACAAAACAGTATCGACGAATCAGAAAGCGCCGTGTGTCTGTAGGTTTGATTTAAAATCTGAAATTAGATCTATTAGTGATTCAAACTTGCAAAATTCATAACTTTTGATCCACACGTTCAAATTTTAAAAATTATATATCATTGGAATCAAGAGAAAGAATTATATCCATTTATGCAATGTGTTTAATGTTTTTCTTCTGTAAAATTGATTATTTTCAGAGACATTTGTAGGCTTGTTTTGAGTATAGAAATTATTTGAAAATAATTTAGAGACTAAATAAAGTTTGTTTAGTGAGTATTTGTCTTGTTTATGAATTCAGTATTGTATACTTGTCTTGTTTGGTTTAGAAAAATCATCTCATAGCATTTGCATGCATCCATATATTTTTGTTTGTATATTTTGATATGTGAATGTGGTGCTATTATTTCATGTGTAGATTTTGGTTCTAATAGTGATTGTGGTTGTGAAGATTGTTGTTGCTACTCTCCCAACTACCAAGGCAAGTGGTTCTTCATGTTTTTATCCCAATATTTTTACCTATGCATTAGAAATATTTTGTATAGGACTTGCATGATTATTTTGCTAAGTATCTATATGCTATGCTTGGGAAATCCTAGTAGTTGTAGTAATGTTAGAATTTCCTCTAAGTTAAGATACTTGTTATTGTCATGCTTAGCCTATCTAGTAGCAACGAATGGTGGAATATATATTCATGCTATGAAAATTATTTCTAAGTCTTTGACTTATGTCTTGCTTAATAAAACAACTAAGTGAATGAAACACCTGGGTGGAATGGAAAGAATGGTTTGTGTTGAGTGGTTACACAAGGCCCATTTCTATGGTTTAACTTGTGTATCTCACTTGTGGATTGCCACCCAGGAACAAAGGGATTTGAGATGCCAAATGTTAAGAAGCTTCTAGTGCAGCCACATGGCATTATGGGATCTGCCTGGATCATATAGGTTGCAATAACTTAGCCAAATGGACAGTTGGTGGTAGGGGAATGATTGGTTTGGAGCACGTCCATTTTGGTCTAAGGGAAGGCTTCTGAAAGGTCCTGTCTTGATGAAAATCAAGTCTTGTGGGGAAAGTGCACAACCTATGCAGATGGAAGAACTAAGTACTTAGCCATGTCCCTAGTATTGGACAATTTGAGCATCAAGACATGGAAGCTATCAAGAATCTCCTCATCCCAATTTTCTAAGTTAAAACTTATGGTTGAACAAGGGTGAAGGTTCACCAATTTCTATTGGTGGTTCCTTGGGAAAGTTTTGTCAAAGAAAAACTTAGTGTTTTCAACTGATAGGTAAAACCTATTTTGATCAAAGCAAGACTAAACTACACTTAGCCAAATTCATGTAGTAACTAGATGTTAATATTCTACTAAGGTATCACTTGCCAATACTATTCCAATGTATTGACCCACTGTGGCTGTAACTTGTGATGTTGCAGGTTACTCTGATGATGATTAGGGGTTATGAGTCTACACTCAACATGCTTGCCTATGGCACATGAAGATGAAGACTTTATTTATATTGTTATGAATGGACTCTTGTATTAGGCCTATGGCCATGGAGTTGTAATAGACTATGTTATCTCTGGAATGAAGATGTAATAATGACCTTTGTTTCTGTGTACTTCATCTTAAACTGTGGATGCTAGCAATTGATCCAGGGACTAGCATTGCAATCACAGGGATCCTTACCTTTATAAGGGAGGGATCTTACACATGCCAACCCACGCATCTCTGGCGCCTTCTATACTACGGATTTAGTATAGCTTCCTTTTCCCTAGTAGACCTAGTTTTATCGAATCCTAGGGAAGCAGAAAGCAAAGTGAAGTTACTTTAACGGACCTTCGGGAGTTTTGGAATTCTTTTTGTGTTTTATCGGACCAAGAATTTGCGATCTTTTGTCGTTATTGATGATGGAGAGAGAGGGCCTAGGGCTTTCGGTTTCACCTGTAGATATGCAAAACATCTGATGGGAATAAAAGATAATAATAAAATATGCATGTAATTGTTAGAGAAAGATAATTATATGTGGGCAGTGCATCCCTAATT
Source organism: Avena sativa (assembly GCA_916181665.1). Classification (NCBI taxonomy): domain Eukaryota; kingdom Viridiplantae; phylum Streptophyta; class Magnoliopsida; order Poales; family Poaceae; genus Avena; species Avena sativa. The sequence goes on from OV702296.1 coordinate 231,846,706, forward strand.
TCTATTGCCTTAGCAACGGCTTATAGCAATAACCTACTAGTCTCATCCATACAAGAAAGAGAACTAATGATATGCATAGTGACGTCACCGTTAATCCCAAGTAAACCCCTCACATACAGTCGTACTACCCTTTCTATCACTGGGGTTCCCATCCTATAGATTAGTCATTACTCGCACTCCAGATACCTGGATCAATCCTCGTGGTCTTGGTGTAGGGTTCGCAGCATAGAAAACAAAAAATTTCCTACGATGGGAACTATGTACCAAGATCTATCTACTAGAAACAAACAACGGGCAGATGTATATCCGTAGAGAACATACCCTTGAAGACCAACAAAGCTTAACGAGTTCGACTCGTGGTTGATGTAGACGATCTCTTGCCGATCTCAAGACCGAGAGGAAGTCCTAGCGCCGCAAATCAGCAGCGCATCCATGCTCGCACACACGTTTGAGGCACCGAGCAACCTCCGCCACCTCGCTCTAGCGATGCAGCGGAAGCACAACTCTTTCTTGCCGAATAGCCACCGGGAACATGTATCTCGCTAGTCCAAGACCATGGGGGATAAATTCTAGAGGGGGAGAGAGATCCTTCACGAGGAGGTGTGAGTGAGAGAGAGGAGAGGGGGTGCCTTTTATAGGAGGAGGGGGAACCCAAGGGGGTGACCGCCGGCCATGGGGGCTGCCCCCTCCCCTCCTTCATTCATGTGGGTGGACACTCCACTCACAAAATTCCATTCAAATCCCTCCACTCAAAATCCCACTCAAACATGCCATTAAATTTCCACCAAATTTAATGCAAACTTTCATTAAATAAAACTCTTTTATTTTATTCAGAATTTTGTCAATTACTTTAATGACAAACATTCACAAATAACCCCTTGCTAGAATTCTATTTCACATGCATAACCACTTTATGCAATTTCACCCGAAAACCTGTTTCGGTATCTAGTGAAATAAATTCCTGCGCTTGTTCATTCTTTCGGCATGAAACTTTTTATCCAATTGGATGTCGGTGTCTCTTAAGTGTGTCACCCTACGGTTCGTGAATAATGTGTACATGATCGAGACCCCTCTCGGATCAATAATCAGAAGCGGGATCTGGAGACCCATACCGACTCCCACACATTCAACGATGACTTTCTTGTGATCGTCGGAACCTTTTACGCTAGTATCTTAATCCCTTTGTTTCATGATATATTACATGTCCAAGATTCGATCATCGGTATCTCCATACCTAGTTTGATATCGTTACTGACATGCACTCTTTTCTCGTTCCCGTGATATAACATTCTAGTGATCAAATCACTTGCTTGCAACATAACCAATGTGATATCACCGAGAGGGCCCAGAGTATATCTATCCGTCATCGGGTTGAAAAAATTCCACTCTCGATCCATGGTCCTCAACATAACACTTTATTAATTCTGAATCCATCTTTATAATCACCCTGTTATGGTGTGACGTTTGATGTTATCAAGAAACTCTTTTGGTGTTAGTGATTGACATGATCTCATGGTCTAAGGATTAGGATTACTTCGTAAGTTGTTATATTAATATAAACTCAATGACTTTGATCGTAATGCTATACTTCGGATGAATGTTTATCACACCATTACACTAATGTTGTGATCCTGTTATTAACAACATCCAATGTCCATGATCAGGAAACCTTGATCATCTTGTTAATCAACGAGCTAGTTTATGAGAGAGGCATAACTAGGAACTTTCTGTTTGTTTATTAAACACACATATATTAACGTTTCCGTATTAATACAATTATAGCATGCAAAATAAACATCTATCATATACTTGGAATACACATAATAAACACTTTATTATTGCCTCTCAGGGCATATTCCCTTCATTTGGGTACCTAACAAGTCCTTGGATTGAGTCAAGAGAGGGTACACAATAATCATGATGTCATACAAACTAATACATGATCCCATATATGATAAATAACATGCACATGCTACATGGCTAGGATTAAGACCTTAGCCCAAGAAGAATTACTCACACATAGAGATGAAATCAACAATAATAAACATTGTAATAGAGATCATAAGATTGATAGCAAATAGTCTTCCAATGTCGCCAATTGGAGAAGAGATCTACAATTACAAGTGGTGGAATATGGCTATAGTGGTGGAGAAGGGTTTGGAGATTAGCTCTAGATCTAATCCTCCGGCGGTGTGGTTTCTGATGGCTGGGTGTCGTCGGTGGAGAAGCGAGAGATCAAGAGAGAAAAGGTCGAGGAGGGTTTTCTCGTCGCCCGAGGCCTCTTTATATAGGGGTCCCTTCACAAAAGTTGTTCTGTTTGACCTAGCGGTGTCGTTGGCAACTATACGGCCGGAAATATATGGCGAGAATTTTTTCCCGGCGTATAGTTGGTCGTTAAAGCTTCTAGATCCACGCCACGACTCCTAGTTTCTTTGATGTGTTGTAAATATCGTATATTTGACTTTAATGTTGTGATTCCCATCATCAAACGTCAGTATCTGCGCAGGGAAAAATAAAAAGAAAGGATTGCATACCCCTTTGATCATTAGGCATGAGCGGTAGGGTTTAGAGAGATATTTCATCAAATATATGAATAATATCTAGTTTAAATGTGAGTGTGGATGGCTATATTTCACATCCATCAACATCCCCAAGCTTAAACTTGATCGTCCTCAGGCAAGAAAACCAAAATCAAAAAGGAACTCATCATTTAAACTGAAATAACAAGATGATGATCTTACTCATGATTGGAAGTCTCATGTTTCCTCCACTTTATTAATCTAGAAAACTTTAGCATAGATAGAGTAATGGCAAGCATATCATACGGGTTTTAGTGAATCCTTATAGCGCAGCAAAATATTTGTTAGCATGGATGATTCAAATGAGTAAACTCTATTCCATGTCATGTAATCAACTCATAAGATTGCCTTTGAACAATAAAGTATAATCATATAAAATTTTGAGTGTGAGTGTTTGTCGTGAAAAGCTTTTAAACTAAAGTATCTCAATCCTCCCACATCAATAAATCAAGACTTTGCAAGCACTGCTTTTCTATTCACTGTCCTTCAAAATTTCAGTTCTAAAGTAATTGAGAGCATGCCAATTTTTTTTACTTTATCGGGTTGTGATGGACACTCGTGGAATCACTAAGGTTTTTGTTCCTTTTGCATAATGATTACTCATATCAGCCAGAGGAGTGACTCCATCATGTTTACAACTACCTGAGAGTGCCAAGAATCTTACCCATTATAGCATTGCTACTAAAAATATTTAATCAACTCTTAGCCGAAATCTAGGAGTTTCCTCCATGAAGATCGTTCGTAGGCTAGCGGAGTTGTTGGCATCCCATGAAGTTTGACATGTATAAAGATATATCATTCTTATGATTCACAAGTCAAAATTTGGCATGCTCACAAGAACCGCTAAACATTAATTCAATTGAACAAATCCTTTCAAAGAGAACTATCGAGTCAATCATTATTTTCTGTGGTGTTAAGTGTCTTTAGGAATAAGATTTCAAGACTAAACACTACAACACACAAGTCTTCAATTGTGATACTTTTTCTTATTATAATTGTTTAGCAAGTTTTTAGGCAATACTTGGTTAACTACAAGAGCTGGAACAAAAATGTACTTAGCTAAATACCAATGCAAACAAAATTTTACTCCAATATAAAGACTCACTCCACCAATATAACATCTTAACTTTTACTACTAACTAGCATGGGTTTCTCAAACTTCAAAAGTGGGGAGTCATAAGGCATACCTCTCATGTTTGGTTTCACTTTTCTCTTCCCTTTTGATTTGTTTCTTGGAAACTCGAAGCCAATCACTCTCCTGCAAATATACGAGAACCTCGAGGAGAAAAGAAAAGAAAGAGGGAAAATAAAGATAAATGGAGAAATATTTTTGTTGTTTTCGAGAAAGGGAATTAAAGAATAGAAAATTGGCGGCAATGCTCGGCTAGAAAATCTTGAAAACACATAAAAATAAATAAAGAGAAAGTGTTTGGGAAACCAACACGAGTTCTTATAAACTCAAACTAAAAGCATAACCTCGAAAAATAAAAATAAATGAACGCCAAATAAATATAATGGGGAAACTTCCCCAAGCTTAGGCTTTTGCAAGCCCTTCAAATCATTGTGGTGGCTGGAAAAGGTTGAAATTCCAGTTTGCAAATTGAGTTGATAAGTTAGTAGTGTTTGTCAGAGGTTCAGGAAGAGATTATGCATCCCCTCCACAGTTCCTCCAAGTTCTTGAAAATCTTGATATGTAGCGAACCGGTCTGGTGGTTGCTCCTCTTGATAAGGAAATTCTTGCTCCTCTTCTTGGTCTTCATCCTCATCTGGAATCTCCTCCTCGGGTTGGTGTTACTCAACCTGCAAGTCATATAGAAAATGTCCTTCCTCGATAGAGAAAATACCGTTAGGCAAAGGAACGGGGTAGAGACGCCCAGCTCCAGCAATATGCAGGTAATAAAAACCACCTCTCCTAGTGAGCATGCAACAAGCTTTTAAAGTAGAAAAACCAACACGTCGATCACCTAGAAATGGTTTCAACTCACCTAGGTCGATGCCTAAGGCATTGGCAAGAACGGTGGTGATGCCTCCATAAGTGATTGGTCCTTGGCTTTGGGAAGATTGGTACTCCAAGTAGCACACAAGAATTGCGCCCAAGTGGAGTGACAAGTTGTTGTTGTTAAAAGCAGCTTTTGCAAGGACCAAAATGTCCTCATTGAGTCTTGTGAACTCATTTCATGCCTGCAAGGTGTTAGAAATGACATAGAAAAAATAACGAAGTGCAGGATGTTGAATATTTTTCACCTTGCTGACTCTAGAAGTGAAGCTCATTCTATTATAATAGAGTTCCGGGGAAGGGTCTATGCCAGCATAATATGCACGTAAAGCATTAGCATCATTGTTTGGTAAACCAAAACAATTGCACCATTCATCAAGTGATAATGAATAATTGTTGTTCATAAGTCAGAAAGAAATCATATCCTCTCCATGCCATGTTTTAACGGTGCTTTTCAAAGAACTTTAAAATTCAATAGTTAACTGGCGATAGGTAGGTGCATCATGAAATACAAAGTTTTGTAGGCTAGCTCTATTTCAAAGTAAATTGAAGTCAATAGAAATACTGAGTTGATTCAATATAATGGGGCAAGCAACATTGGTTGCCTTCACTTCTCGGTTCTTGATCCTATCGAAACGATCATGGTGGGACTCATTCCTGAACCATATCCCCATGCATTCCTGAGCTACAGCCCGAGAAGAACTAGCGGCAGCACGAGCACGAGTTTGGCTCCTTGTGTTCATCATCTAGAATAATAAGAAAATACAAAAATAAAAACTTTTGATCCAATAGTAATAAGCATAACATATTCCTCATTATAGCACGCTAAAGAATCTCCTCAAAACAATAATCTAGGCAAGCGAAACATGCCAATCAATCCATAGTAAGTCTCACCCTAGATTGATAATGAAAATAGACCAGAGATGAATTTGCAAAGAGTAATTGGAGGATCAGAGGAGAAACATACCGTAGATCACTTGTGTGCGAGGAAATCGAACGAAATTGAGTAGAGATGAAGATCTCTTAAGGTTTTGAGAGAGTTTGGAGGTAGAAGAGATAAAAAGGATTGAAGTTTTGGTGTTGGGGGTGCCATCTCGTGGTGTTTTTGTGGTCGGACGCAACTATACGGCCAAACTATATGGCCAGAACATTTTGTTCCCATCGTATAGTTGGTCTGACGTAAAAAAATTAGGGTTTCTAGGGTTTCTCACGCGGGCAATGGCTATGATAATATAACACTTTTTAGCTATATAAATTGTGTCATTTGCCTATGATATCATGCTCTATAAAACTATTGCTATGCCTGATATGCATGATTACTTGTTTTCATTAAATTCCATATGAGCTTTGCACATTAGTAGTTTAGGTAGAATTTTATCCCTCTTCCTTGTCTTTGACATGTGTGTAGGTGTTAATGATGATTATGGATAAAACAAAGGCAAAATTAACAAAGAGAGCATAGTATGGAGGAGCTGTGGGGACCAGACTTAGCCATTTGAGAGGTTGAAAAGTGATTTTTTCGAACTTCTCAAAATAAAGATCCAAGACCACAAGGTTGTACCCTCGTCGAGACGAATCCAACGATCCCAAGAACGCCCAAAACGGAGTTCGTATGAAGAAATGGAGACCAAAATACCCAAGATACCGAAGGTTTAACGACCAACTATACGGCGGGAGCCAAAATTTTGGCCGTATAGTTCCCCCGTATAGTTGGGAAAAAGGTCGAAAACGACGGGATTTCGCCCCCCAGAAGCTCTAGAACCTTCCCTAAGTCATATGACGGTATTGGGGGAACCCTAGGGCACCCCAAGGCCTATATAAAGAAGGGAGGAGTCAAGGGAGAGAGGAGGAAGCCACCCCAACCATATACAAGATCTAGATCCCATCTATCGCCTCTACGGCGGCGCCCTGCCGTCGTGCCTCCTCCATAGCCTCTACAGCTCCACCAAGATCAAGATCTCCATCAACACCATCAAGCCATCCAAGGAAGAAGAGGAGGAGAATAAGAACGCCACCATCACCACGCCGACACCACCATCATTGCATCGTCATCACCATCTCCGTCGCCGCTACTCCTTCATCGTTCCCCATCATGGTCTCCATGATGGGTTGTAATATGGCTTGAACCCCCTTTTATTAATGTTATGATGATTTGAGTAATTGAAGTGTGGTGTGTTCTTGTTAATTAATATGTTTGTGCTTTCTATTTACATTGTTATACTCATGATAGTATTCTAGTGATTGGAGACGTCCAATCCATTGTTGAGGAATTTACTAGGGATTCACGGAGTGTCACAAAACTTATCATTAGTCTCATCTCTTCCATGGGTAGAACTAATAGGCTATTTGCTATAAGTGATTTGCGGAGGCAATAACAGCTTAGGATGCACCGCCGAGAGTTCCCCCAAGATCACTCACAATATAGATAGGTATAGTGTTGCGAATTGCTTGACCCCAAAGTGACAGACGAGATATCTTGTGACTAGGACACTTGCTTAGGAGTACGGTTATCCATAGAACTTAATGCCTTTGCTCTGGTTTACCTGTCTTGTTACCTTAATACAATATTCTCTTACGATATGACTCATGTCCGAAGAGGGTGTGGACAATTGAGTTGTCTAGTTGCCACTTACCAACGGTGAGAGACAATAGTATTTGAGGGACCGCCACAAGTACAGTTTATAGCTATTCCAAAAGCACTTATCATGCACACCGGTATACACAACATTACTTGAGGAATCATAGCATTAATATTTCATCTCATTGCATTCACCTCTTTCCAGTTTTACTTTTGTTCTAGTTTTCTTCCAGTCATAGTAGTAGTTGTTACAAATCATCTTAAATTTATTTATCCTAGCAACTTATAGAATAGGATATTTCCAAACCATGGTTTGGGTGCGAACGTGGCCGCATTGACAACGTGGCTACGGGGTCGTGTTTGCCGAGCTCCCATCGGGACAAACTCTTTCAATATTTGCTGCTACAAGTATTGCAAAAACACTGTTATTGGTGCAGGAACCCATTCATCAGCGGCGCAACTATACGGACAGGATTTTTCATCCTCGCAATATAGTTGGTCGTCAATCTTATTGTACCTTTTAAAAGAAAATCGAAAAAGGCCTCGATATCTATACGGCCGCAACTATACAGCCAGAATTTTTATTCCCGACGCATAGTTGGTCGTTAAACCTTCTGTACCTAGGAAGAAGTTTTTATCGATGACATTGATAACTATATGACCACAACTATACAAATATAATTTTTATTCCTGTCATATAGTTGGTCGTTAAATCTTCTATACTTGCCAAAAAATTATGTTTCTTTGATAATTCTTTCTTAAAATAAAACTTAGAGAAATACCATGTTTTTGACCGAAAAATGACAGTCTATATTGTTGACCAACAACAACATGTATAAAACATGATTTTTAGTACTACCGAACTTATCCTCCTCAAGTGGAGTTTTCTAGCACTCTTTATTCAACAAGAAACTTAAAATAAAACTTAAAAACTTTACTCAAACCTTATTTCACATGGGTTGCCTCCCATGCAGCGCTCTTTTATGGTCAATAGCTTGACCTTGATGTTGCTCACTTGGGCCAGATTAGTGGAACACCCACTCCAAAATAGTTGTCCTTCAAAGTGATGGCCTCCTTCTCATCATGCTTGGCTTTCTTCCTACTAGGAAAATGAATAACAAAAGGATCCCGCGAGGAAATTCAAGCTTCGCGTTTCCTTCATGTAGATTAATCAAAGCCTTAATAGTTCTTAAAAATGGACGGCCTAATATGATAGGAGTAGTAGCATCTTCAAGCATGTCAATAATAACAGAATCAATGAGAGCGGGACAGCCTTTAATGTATACTAAAGTATTCTCCTTAATTCCTATAGCTTGTTTGTAGGTAGAATCTGCTCGATGTAATTTTAACTCAGTGATTTCAAATGAGCCAAGATTTAGGTCATTAAAAAGACTCTTTGGAATTGTTGAAACACTTGCACCTAGATCACAAAGTGTAGCTATCTCATTACTCCCAATTTTGATCTTAATAGTAGGCTCAAATATATCATCAAGCTTAATAGGTAATTTTTCAGCAATTTTCTTATACTCTTCTTCAAGCTCACGTACCGTAATTGCTACCTGATTAATGAAGTGTTGATACATGGCTTCCTCATTTACTTCACTTACTGGAATCTTAATATTGATCCTTTTTACAAGATCTTCAACCGTGTAGTTTGGTGAAGGAGCATTGTTGTAGTCAAGTTCTTCAGGATCCTCCCTTTAGATACATGAGAGTTTGACTCTCGATTATCTTACCTAGTTGTGCCTCAACAATCCTTATCCTTTCTTGGAGGGCTTGAAAATCATTCCTCAAACTAATAGCTTGGTTAGATAATTTACCAAGCATAGCATCATGGTTCTCCGTTATTTTAACTAGAATATTGTTTTGCTCATTTTCTGAGTCGATAAAGGACTTAAGAGTTTCTTGGATACTACCATTACTTGATCCCATATTATTATTAGAGTTACCTGTAGGGCTGGAATAATGTTTCTGAAAAATTGGATTATAGTTCTTCTTACAAGTAGGGTTATAATCATTACAAGCTATAAAGTCTACTTCTTCAATATTTGGTTCTAGGATAGCTCTTATCGGGGTTTCCTTACCTTTTATGGCTAATATGAGCTCATCCAATTTAGCATTGAGTTCTTCATTTTCTTGAGGTGTGATGGAGTTCAACTTCTTCGTGTTTGATCTTTCCACATGCCATTGGGCATGGTTGTCTTGCATGTTGTCTAGCAGCTGCTTTGCTTCGGTAATTTGTTTACCAATAAATGTTCCTCTAGATGCAGTATCAAGCATAGACTTAGACACATGGTTAAGAGTATTATAAAATAAATGGATAATTAACTAATCTTCCATCCCATGACTAGGACAGTTCCTCATGCATTTTTCATTCTCTCCCATGCAAGCTCTAGTGGCTCATGCTCTTCCTCTCTAAAACCAGTAATATTAGATCTTAGTTGCATAGTCTTTGCAGGTGGAAAACATTTTGTCATAAATAAAGAAGTACATTCCACCCATGATGCAATAGTATTTCTATGCAAAGATAGCAACCATTCTTTTGCTCTTCCTCTAAGAGAGAAAGGAAATAAGCGCAACTTGACAGCATCGGGGTCAACATCTTTAATGCGCATATCACATATTTAAGTGAAAGTATTCAAGTGCATACATGCGTCCTCAATAGAAGAGCCTCCAAACTGATTCTGTTGAACCAAACTTAAATAGTGGGGCTTAATTTCATAATCTTCAGCAGTAGTTGCTGGTTGGGTAATAGGAGTATGCAAATAATCATTGTTCGGAGTTGCAAACTCCCCAAGCTTCTTTTTAGCCATGTTTCCTATGTTTTGGGGTTTTTCTTCAACTAAAAACTTACGATAATAAAAACAAGAATTTAAAGCCTAGCTATTTTTTTGGTTTTTCAAACAAAGACTAAAAGCAAACTAACAAAATTAAAAACAAGAATTAAAACTAGCAAGGTTCCTAATAACCTCACCAGGGTAGCTATTGCTTCCCTGGCAACGGCGCCAAAAAAAGGGTTGATACCTTCGATCTGGATTACAGATGTAGTATAGCTTCTTTTTCCCTAGTACACCTAGGTTTATCGAATCCTCGGGAAGCAGAAAGCAAAGTGAAGTTGCTTTAACGGACCTTCGGGAGTTTTGGAGTTCTTTTTGTGTTTTACTGGAACAAGAGTTTTCGATCTTTTGTTGTTGTTGATGATGGAGAGAGAGGGCCTAGGGATTTTGGTTTCACCTGTAGTTGTGCAAAATATCTAATGGGAATAAAAGATAATAATAAAGTATGCATGTAATTGTTAGAGCAAGATAATTATATGTGGGCAGTGCATCCATAATTTATATTGCCTCAGCAACCGCTTATAGCAATAACCTACTAGTCTCATCCATAGAAGAAAGAGAACTAATGATATGCATAGTGATGTCACCGTTAATCCCAAGTAAATCCCTCACATACAGCCGTACTACCCTTTCTGTCATAGGGGTTCCCATCCTACATATTAGTCATTACTCACACTCCCTATACCTGGATCAATCCTTGGGGTCTTGGGTACCTGGCAAGTCCTTACATTGAGGCAAGAGAGGGTACAATAATCATAATGTCATACAAACTAATACATGATCCCATCTATGATAAATAACATGCACATGCTACATGGCTAGGCCGAAGCCCTTAGCCCAAGGAGAATTACTCACACATAGAGATGAAATCAACAATCATAAACATTGCAATAGAGATCATAATATTGATAACAAATAGTCTTACAATGTTGCCAATTGGTGAAGAGATCTACAATTACAAGTGGTGTAATATGGCTATGGTGGTGGAGAAGGGTTTTGAGATTAGATCTAGATCTATTCCTCCGGCAATGTGGTTTCTGATGGCTGGGTGTCGTTGGTGGCAAAGCGATAGATCGAGAGAGAAAAGATCGAGGAGGGTTTTGTCGTTGCCCGAAGCCTCTTTATAGAGGGGTCCCTTTATGAAAGTTGTTCTATTTGACCTAGCAGTGTAGATGAAAACTATACGACTGGAAATTTATTACCACTGTATAGTTGGTCGTTAAAGCTTCTAGATCCACTTCACGGCTCCTGGTTTCTTTGATGTGTTGGAAATCTCGTATCTTTGACTTTAATGTTGTGATTCCCATCATCAAACGTCATTATCTGCGCATGTAAAAATAAAAATAAAGGATTTCATACCCCTTTGATCATTAGGCATTAGTGGCAGAGTTTAGAGAGATATTTCATCAAATATATGAATAATATCTAGTTTAAATGTGAGTGTGGATGGCTATATTTCACAGCCATCACCTGTTTTCACCATGCTATCACCGGCCTATGCCTCCTTCACTAGAGCTCATGCATGGTGCTCTCTGCAAGTTCACCCCAAGCATGCCCAAGGTCGCTATAGACGTGGCCCCTTGAAGCCATGGTACATCAGGACATGCGCCTTGCATGTGCCATCCTTCATCGCCCTCAGCTGCAAGGCTCATCTAACTGCGCCCTGCCTCGTCTACCTCGACGCTGGTGCTCTGGTAAGCTATCCGCGGTTCCCCTTGATGGCGCCTAAGTTGATGTAGGAACGCTTCGTTGGAAACCCCAAGAGCAAGCTGTGAAGCAGCACAGCATCAAGTCTTCCCTCAGTAGAGACCGAGGTTATCAAACCAGAAGGAGGAAGGAAATGTCACATAGGTGTTTCAAGCAACGCGGAGACCTGCACAACACAAACTCAAGACTTTGCCCCAACGAATCAGTGAGGTTGTCAAGCTCACCGGTTTGCTGTAACAAAGGATTAAACATATGGTGTGGAAAGTAATGGTGGTTTGCAGCAAGTAAACAAGTAACAGTGGAAGATGTATCAATGGTAAAGATTGGACCGGGGTCCATAGTTCACTAGAGGTGCTCTCCTTAGATAAATAACATGGCATGAAGGGTAAACAAATTACAGCAGGGCATAACAATGCAATTACTAGTCAGAAAGATCCTATGAGGTTGATTGGGAAATACAACAAGATACATAGATTGCCATCCAACTACATTTATGACTAGAAGTCCACCTTCAGGTTATCATCCGAACCCCCTCCAGTATTAAGTTGCAAGCAACAGACAACTACTTTAAGCAAAGTGTGTAAGGTAAACGGTCCACATGTTCCATGGACAAGAGACCGTTGTTTTCTCCCTAGTAGCAACAACACATCTACAACCGAAGAGATTATTGTCACTTCCCTTGGAAACTAGAGGCATGAACCCACTATCGAGCATAAATACCCCCTCTTGGAGTCACTAGCAACTACTTGGCCAAGATAAGCACTAGCTACGAAGAGCATGCAAGATCACAAACAACACAGACATGATAGAATCATAAAGACAAAACCATTAATCAAACCAACATAATAATCTCAATATCCATCGGATCCCCACAAACACAACATGCATGATTACAAATAGATTAGATCTTGATCATGAACGGAGCTCACAAGATCTATACATGAAAGCACAAAGGAGGAGATACAACCATCTAGCTACTACATGGACCCATAGTCCAAGGTGGAACTACTCACGCATCATACTGGAGAGAAGGCCTTCGGGTTGATCTCCCCTCCGGTAGGGTGCCGGGAAGAAATTCAGATCCCCCCGATCTAGGGACGATGGTGGCGGCGGCTACAGATGGTTTCATGGATTTCTGATCGGGACTCAGGGTTTCTGCATCAGGGGCTTTTTATAGGCGAAGGGGGAGACTGAGGCTTTTTATAGGCAAAGTGGGGGTACCTAATCTGGATATAGAATACTGCAATTATTTCCATTTAAGGTCACCATGGAGTGGAAAAATGTAGCAACCACTACAAGTCAATTCCTTCCTCCTAAACGTGAGAGTTTGCGAACTTCGGGGATGAAGTTTATTTTAAGGGGGAGTGTCTGTAACATCCCAGCATTAGAGATCAGAAATAAGCTGAACCCAGGTGTGTGCATTGCATTCATGCATAGAAAATCTGAATAATTTTCACGCTTTTAAATAAAAACTTGTCAAAGTGATTGAAGCTTCTCTCAACTTGATGGAATTGAAGTAGATCATCAAGTTGACTGCGATAAGTTTCAATATGACCTTTGTTAAAACCTTATTTTGGGTAAGGGATATTTGATCTAAGGGTAGATCAAAAGTAATAAAAAAACCACCACATATTACTTAATGTTTGGTGTTAATATTTAAATAATCATATCCTAGTAATCATTACACAACTCATGAATACCAAGTTATAAATATAACTTAAGTAATAGGAATGAACAACTAAATCTTGATAAATCTTAATAGGAATGGTAATACCTGAATTTAACTCTCTAGTGAGATTGAGTAGGAAAGAAACCAAATTCAAGATCATTCACCATATATCTTTCTTTCCATATCAATCCTTATCATCTCTATTGAATCCTATCCTAATATTTGTTGTTCATCAATGTTGAGTAATCAACTATTGATTCACCAATTCTTAATCTATCAACTCCTGACCATATCATAGCATTCACTTAAGGCCTATAGAGAAAGAAGTAAGAAGAGGTAAGTGCTAATGCTAGATTTGAATATCATCCATAGGATGGGAGTGTTGGAAGAGAATAAGAACAATGTGATAATTGATGGAGTTAACTCACTCCTGAAATGATAGAAGAGTTATATGGAACCTATAATTGTATGGTGATAAAGAAGATTATAAGGATGAATCCTGAAGATAGATACCAAGGAGTAATCCTATTGGATTAAGTAAGCATAGTTCATGAATAGCATCCCTTAATCCAATAGAGATACTAAGAATATAATTTCAATACAACTATAATGTCGTATTGATGAAGCCTTGATTAGCCAACTGGAAACCTAAACCATAAAGGATCAAAGGATTATAATGATGATGCTTTAGCCACCAATATTGAATGCTTTTATCATGTATAAGTGGCATTGGTGGATAGAACATGATTGAAACCTAGTATCGATATGTTATCCTAGGTTAGCCCTGACAAGCCATATTAATATAATGTGAGGTTGGAGTATTAGATACTGGAGTTAAGTAGAGACAAGATAGTATGATTAAGATGATGTTAGAGAAGCATTGGATTAAAGAATTAGTATTTTTCTCTTTGGAATAGTAAGCACTTGAGGTGAAGTATTTTGATGTATACATCTATTGGAATATGTAACACCCCGGTTCTGAAAAGACCGTGGCCTCTATGTGACATGCCAATCCCTAGATCGGTGCATTGGCCCACAATAGAGTAAGATGAATAACATAGCAAAATATCCGTGTATCATAAGTAACAAAGATCCAGAGTACCATTATTACAATAAAAGCTTAGCCCAAAGCTAGCTCAAATTATTCAGGTAGCAACATAAATTACGTAAATCCTCCATTCTTCAAATTGCCCACAAGTGAACAAGTGCCGAGTGGAGTACCGTGGCCTATATCGATTACTCAGAATCGGAATAACCTGCAACATGAAACGTAGCAGCCCCGAAGGGTCAATACATGGAATGTATGGCAAGTAGAGCTAGTAATGGAGACAATAGTACTAACATCTACATGCATATTTGGCAAGTGGAGCTGTGTCTGGCTTGCATTTGCAAATACATTTGTCCTACTTTCATAAACAGTTTTTGATTTTCTTTGAAAAGATCCCAATTAAGTTAACCCAACAACATTAAAACAATTATGAAATTAGAATGAGCGAGAAACATGTCATGGAATCAATATCAAGCAACTCAGATGTCCATAACCGGGGACACGGCTAATCGATTAGATTATACACCCTGTAGAGGTTAGTACACTTTACCCATGTGACTTGGCCAGCCCAGCTCGTACCATCACTCTCAATTTGGGCGATGATAGGGAGAAGTCCAAGATGAGACTGTTCAGGAACTAGCTCCCCAATCCCGACGCGCACCGGTCCAACCTACCAAAATTCTACATCTCTGGATACGCGGGTTCGGGTCACCACAACCTAATAAGTCCAACCAACCGCCCATTCCATTATTGGCACATGGTTGTACACGTAAGCTACACAATAAAGAAGCCAATCAATTTCTCTCGATACCTGGGTGCCTTTCCGCAATGAAACCACCAAAAATTATCAATACCATCACACCCAGGAGATTCATTGATTAAGTTGTTTTAGTTTTCACAAACCAATACTTTTAGAAACAAGTCTCAATGATGTAACCCAGCCCTCGTTCAACATAGCATGGCTAAGCACATCTACCAACGGTGGTTCACCTACAAGGGAAGCCCTACCACATAATAGGACATAGCATAGCGATAGTATCATCCTACACATGCATCTACAAAATACACGACAATGCATTGAAAATAGTAGGACGATATCATGAACAAAGTAGCATCTACTTGCCTTGGTTGTAGCGGTCGGAAGAACAATCCATTCACGAGCAAGCGTTGCACTCGTCACAATCTACACGATGCTATTGCAATCATAAACAAACAATCCACAACATATGCAACAAATATGATGCATGAAGGTATGAACGACAAGTGAATTGGTGCTACAGCTGCACCACAACACCCTATACCATAACACTACCGATTGCATGCATGGAAAATAGTTTTAGCGCTAGGAAAACTTTTTCGCAAAAAGTAATGCTCAAAACTAGAGCTAGAACTCAAATAATTCACTACCGGTAGTATACTGTTTGTAAAATCTTGGGAAAATTCTACCGCATAGGCATCGCTGATTAGAACCAGTACCAACTGGAATTACTCAAAAAGGAATTATAAAACTCCCCGAGTAATTAAAACACTGCAGAAAGCCACTAGACAGTTTCTGCAGAAGTTTTTACTCTAAGCCTATCCTTTTAATTCACAATGAGATTCCCCTCGTTCCACTGAATCCAGGGACATATCATACGCGATTTTTGGAGCTACGGATATTTTTCTACGAATTTATTACTCCGAAAAGGCCACTAACTAGTTTGATTAAACTGTACTAAACCTTGCTGCAAAAGCCTGAACCAAAGGTACAACGAGATTCTACACGACTCACTGAATCTATACATATTTTATTTGCAATTTTTGGCCAAACGGTTTAATTTCTACGCAATTTACAAGTTTCTACCGAAATCTGTCAACTAAAAGGATTAACGAAATTAACCAGTCAATTGTGTCTGTTGACTGGTCAAAGCGTCTGCTGACTGGGCGCTGACTGGGCGTCTGACTAGTCAACGCCTGAGTCTGACCGGTCAACGAACGATCTAAGCCGCCGATCTGAGATCTGACGGTGGTTGCAGTCTTACCGGAAACAAGCGACGAAACGGACTCCGGACGGTGCGGCGTTCGATTCCGGCGATGACGGTGACCTGCGCGAGGGGGAGACGATCAGCGCACGGGTCAAGGAAAAACAATGCGCACGCAAGACGGCGCGCGTACGTGCGTGCGTGCATGCGTGTGCGTGTGTGCGCGAGAAGGCGCGCAGCGAGCAGCGCGCGTGCAGGGCAGCAGCTAGCGCGCAGCAGCGCGTGCGGCGGCAAGGCGTGCGCGCAGCAGCGGGCAGCGAGTGCGGCGCGCGGCACGCAGCGGCGCAAGCAGCTGCGGCAAGCAGCACAGCCGCAGCAGCGGCGGCTGCAGCAGGGCGGCGCGGGGCGCTGCGGGGAGGGGGCGCGGGTGGAGGGCGGCTTGGCGGCGACTGGCCGCGGGTGGGGTGGCGCGGCTCGGGGGCGGGGCACGCTGGCGGCGGCGAGGCGCGGAGGCGGCGCAGGCGACGCGGCGGCGGGGAGAGAAGCGGCGCGCGGGGGTACCTGGCGGCGGGGTTGACGCGGAGGGGCGACGGCCGGCGGCGGCGGGTCGGCGACGAGGCGGCCGGCAGCGGCGGCGATCGCGGGAGGCGGCGGCGCGGGCACGCATCCCGAGGGCGGGGTCGGCGCGATCGCGGGGTGGCAGGGAGGCGGCGGGCGGTTGCGGATCCCGAGGCCGGGGTCCGACTTTAAGTGGGGCCCTCTCGCGGTCCTATGCTGAAACGGCGCGGAGTTGGTTTTGGACTCGGAAATCGGTCCGGAAATTCGGACCTTTTTCCGATGATTCACTAAAACGGCGACAACTTCTCCGTACGAGCTCCTTTTCAAGCGATTCTTGCTCCTACGGTTTCGTACAGTCGAGGGGAACAATCTAGGACCAAAGTTTGAGCGAAACCACTAGTCCACAAGGGTGGTCAACGCTAGTCCTACTAAAGCCTCCCGTAGGAGCCTCGTAGCAAAATAGAATAGGGTTTTGCAAATAGCGTTTCGCCGATTCTTTTCACTCGACGGTTTTGCACGAAAGAGCATGATGCAATGATATGAATGATATGCAAGACCAAATCTAAAATTTGGGATGTGACAGAATAAGAGGTGGATAAGAATATTTCTGTAAAGCAAAGCTCCTGATGTTAGCACATGATGATGGATATAAAGAAGTAATATATCTAGAAAAGGAATTCTTTAATTAGAAGTCCAGGATTGTGAATTATAGAAGATAGGAATTCTTGGTAAAACCTAAACCCTAAATCTATGACCTAACATAATATCCATTTCATATGATTGATCTATCATCCTATATACACAAAGCTTTATAAGAACATTTTCCTATAGAAAATCAAATAAGCACATCTTTATCATTTCCAATTGTCTTAACCATATGTGTTTAGGAGTATTTTTATCAATTCTTTTCCATAAGAATTTTAATTAATAAATTTCTATTTTAAAAGATGATATCATTAAAGATCACAAACATAAATACAATGTGTTTTAGCTAATCAATCTTTACTCATTTCAACAAAAGAATATAAGTATATTAAAAAGCCTAAAACCCTTGGGTAAGCATTTACAATTCAAACCTTCACTTCTATGTTTGTCATAATAGAATATATACATTGCCAATTTCTAAATTAATGGGAGTTATATTAACCATATTAATTTCCTTTGTATATCATGCATCAAATAGTGGTATAGGATCACTATATAAAATTTGCATTCAAACTATGAGCTAACTAGAGTTAAGTTTAAAAACAAATAACGAAATATCATAAAACCATGGTTTATTATTAGGAAGATGGTTAATAATAAAGTCTTCTACAAAATATAAAAAGGGGATTCTTATAAAGAAAATAAAGAAACATAACAATATATACTAAAGATTCACAAAATGATCATAAATACATTTCAATATTGCTACAATTATCTAGCAGATGAAATTCTATGGGAAATCTTCAAACTAATGAAAAATACAAAATTTAAAACAAAGGTGTAAATACAAAACAAGAAAGGAAAACAGAAAACAGAAAAGAGTAAAAAAATGGACTCAGTCCAGAAGCTGGCTGTGGCCCATTTCCCTCCTTATCTGTCGCCCACATGCAGGCCACAAAAGCCCAGCAGCCAGCCCAGTTAGTTCTTTCCTCTGGCTGACGGGTGGAACGGAAGAGGGACTACGGGTTGAGCTTGAAGTTATGCCAGGGATTTATCTGCAAAACAGCATGTCGTCGTCTTCCTCCAGCTGGAAGCAGCTCGGTGGCGATGCCGAGGCCGTCTGCCGCCGTCCTTGCGCCAAGATCCACGCCGCCGTCACCGGGAGAGGATAAGGAGGCCATGGCGACGCCTCTTCTCATCCTCATCCCCATTTCCCTCTCTGAAACCCTCTCTACCTTGTTTTCCTTTTCTGGACCAAAACACTAGCTCCAAGATGCGATCGATTTCTGGCGTTCCGAGCTCTCCCGTCCTCCATTGATCAAGCAACCATCCTTGCCATGTCCTTCTGAGTCTCTTGGTCAAAGGAATCGAAGAAGGGCGGCGGGAATCGATGCCACGGGGTCATCTTCCTGAAGTCCGACTACCTCCGGTCACGCTAACCCCTCCGCTGCAACGCTGGTGAGTTGCTAATGCTAGGGCATCATTTAATTTGTTTGTTTCATCACGATTTGCCTTCCCGACGATCATATACCATCGCCCCTGTTAGCCACCATTGCAACCACTCTTCTGGCGACCAAAAACCAGCGGCGCCACCACTATCTTACTCGCCTTGTTATTCCGGTTCGAATAAGCCCCTGCACACACGCTCACTCGCCTACTACTGCCCTCCTCGCCGTCGTCTGCCATGCCACCGGCGAGGTGACGTCAGGGTGAGATCACCCCTGGCCACGTCATTGTGTTTGACTTGGTCCGTGTCTCGCGTGGCAGGTGACATGGCCTAGGGCCCATCTGTCATTGCCTCTGAGTAGAAACTAGTTCAGTAACAAAAACATTATTTGAGCTAGGTATGCCATGTGGCCACTGGCCCACTGGTCAGTGACTTTGGGTAGGTTTAGCCTCAGTAAGAAAAGTTTTTTCTGTTTAAATAAAATGATAAAAACAATACAAATTGTATATCAATATTCCAGAAATGAAATAAATGATTAAATATTGTTTAACTAATAGCTTTTATTCTGTAATTTAGAAAAATATGTATAATATATGAAAATGTTTAGAAAAATAAAACCTATCAATTAAAACTATTACCAAACATTATTGTAATAGTTATTTAAATAATTATTATTGAATAAAGATCTTATAAGTAATGAAACTTTGATAATTCATATTTTAATAATAGTAAATATTAAAAATATAAATAAAATATCAAAATCTTAGAAAAATAAGAACTATAATTAAAATTTATAATCATACATTATTATTTCACTTAATTAAATAATTGTTATTTATAAAGTAATAAATCTTATAAAAATCATATCTTATTATTTTCAAATCACAAAAATAATTGTAATATAGCAAAATGATCACAAAAATAGAACCTACATGTTAAAAATATAATATTCCACTTTGGAGGTAAATAAAAATTTAAACAACTTAATAACTTGAATTTAAACCTATTTCCTTAAATGTTAATTCATATAAGGGTAAATAAAATTTACTAATATTTCTAAAATTAGTCAATTAAGTAGTAAATAATATTAGTCTTAAATATTAATATTATGAAGTCATAATGGTTCAAAACTTTATAAATTCTATTTTATTGAATTATCTTTCAACCATATGTATAAATTATTTTATAAAAGGATCCTTATCCAATATGAATTCTCCAAGAATAAATTTGTGACTAAATTAAATCTTTTCCATTACTTCAACCAAAAGTTTATAAACAAATCAAAACACTATAGTGAATTAATAAGTAGTTAAGTAATGTCATTTCCCTGATAACCAATTATAACCATTCATTCACAAAAAGATAAATGACTCTATTCCATTATAAAATCAAGAAGCCACTACACCAAATAAAAGTATAACCATTCTTAAGTGACTTTAAGGAAACATTATAAAGTACACAAAGTACAAATAACATAAGCAATATACTCTAAGTCCATCTATGTCTTTAAAGATAACTTTAGTCTACAAGACTTTAAATATAATGCTAAAGAAATTGTTATATGCTTTATAGTTTGGTCTGTTATAATTAAGTTAAAGCATCTAAAGTCCAAACTATTCAAGCAAAGACAAACAACATCAACCACATTTGATTAACCACAAAGATTGCTTAGACCTTAGAAAAGAAATCTTTTCTTCAATGTTATTATTTTTGCCACTTCAAACATCAAATGAAAATTAATAATAATCACATTACATTAAGCTTTACTTATATACCTAGGATTGTTAACACTTAAGTTCCTTATAAATGTCATTACTTGCAAAGTAAAACTTGAAGATAAGATAATTCTCATATAAGCAGTCCTTGAGTAGCACATCTCATTAGTATATCTTATTATTGTATGCCATTATGTTTACATGTTGTTTCACACATACTCACAAGCCTTAATAAGAAGCACAAGTATGAAACTTATCTAAAAGGACAACACATTCTAAAGTAACCATTTCCAGTATCCAAACCCTAGATCAACGCTATCCCCGAGATTCGAGTTTAAGAAATTGCATTACATTATTTATGCATAATAGCATCTTGCTTCTTTAAACATTAGTCCTTACCGGACCAATGATGCTGATTTCAGATATTGGATCTTATATTGTCTTGAAGACCGTGAGTGCATAATCTTGCAATCAAAAAAGGCAAGTTCACACTTGCTCATGTCCTTTGGTTATTTTCTGTAAAGTATTTTACAAATCCAGTGTTGTCATCACCTGCATTTGAAAAAGGTCAGAAAACACTATTTTCATAATAATATGATTAT
Organism: Avena sativa; assembly: GCA_916181665.1. NCBI lineage: Eukaryota > Viridiplantae > Streptophyta > Magnoliopsida > Poales > Poaceae > Avena > Avena sativa. The sequence continues at coordinate 231,868,048 of OV702296.1, forward strand.
AGGTTATTTACCATTAGGTACTAACCTATTATGAAAGTTCCGGTGGTAAAGGAACGTATTATCTAGGACTTAACAACCAATGTCGCCAGTGATTCTTGCACCGTATATCACGCGTTAACCATGAGATTTGGAATGGGACAGAGAAGTCAGTTGTATCTTCTTCCTCTCGCATGTAGCCGGATGTGCAGGTCGTGGCTGTTATCCTCGTAGCGTGCATATTAATTGGTAATTCATAGAGGATATGCAGCATATGGGTGGGAGCCCTCAACATCCCACGATAGTTCTGGCATCTAACGGTCTGTACAAACCATTGTCGTAATTCAATGTGTGGGCATGGTGTACACCAAGGAGGCATGCGAGGTCACGAAGGGGGCAATGATTGGCTTGGATCTTAGACTCGGCCCCATACAAAGGAAGTATGGACAAGGTCATGACTTGGTTGTGCAACAAGGCTAAGGTCTCTCATGGGTAAACTAACGCACCTCTGTAGAGTGTAAGAACTGTAACTTGTTACTCCTTGTTCTGGGAAGGAGATGCGAACGCGGCGGGAAAGGAACTCCATGAAAGTTCTGGTAAACCCGTGAAGGCTGACGGACATAGTTTTTCAGAATAAAAGAAACCTTTAAAGAAATGTTTATGAAAACTTGCATTGCCTACGACCTATGGTCTGTGGCTGTAGTTATAGTGCATCAAACACTCATTTTCTAGTGAACTTGCTGAGTACGCTCGTACTCAACGTATCTTCTTAACCCTTGCCAGGTTCTAAAGCCAGTATAGACGATGTCTACATCAAGTTATGCTCCAGGAATCATCAGCAGAATCTAAAGTTCTTCAATGAAGTCAAGAAAGCCAACATATACATCAACTCAAGTGAAGACGAAGTTACTAATTAGATAGGAATATAATCTCTAGCCATAGAACCTATTCCTGTAGTGTATTGCAATAGTAGCAATGCCAGAACATTATGTAAAATACTAGTCTTATTAATATAATAGTTTTCGAGTTGTTTATTTCTGATTCTTCTTTGTAAGAAGTTTCTTTCTCTCTCTTTAACCTAGAGTGTTCTTTGGATCTTGTGTAAAGAGTGGAGTTGTAACCTATAGTCATGTCTTGGACCTGCTGTGTTTCTGTTGTACCACTCTGAGGGATGTAATACTAGTGAACGGTGTTTCATTGGTGTTATGTCAACGACTATAGTGTACTACATCATGAAGTGGTATGCTAGGTCACCGCAGTTGGTATCAGAGCATATGCTTTGACCTTAGGATTAAAACCCTTTTAGGAAGATCTGTAGGTTGGATAGTGACTATAGGAGCCATCTTATCTAAACCAAATATTCATATGACTTGTGATGAGTATCCACTTGAAGATAACCTTGTCACACCTAAGTCAGATGCTTAAGTCATTCTTTCCTAGGAATAATTATTTTATCTTTTCTCAAGTATAGTGCTCTTTAGTGTCTTCCGAGGGAGAAATAAACCACCAAGATACTGTAGGAAAGTGTAAGACATCATATGGAAGTAGTCTTAATGGTGTAGCCTAACCCTAGAATTTAAGTAAGAGAAGTAAAATATTAGTGTTAGTTGATAGCCAAAGACAATATGATAAATATCATTAAGATAAATGTTGATGTAGTGAGTAGTAATCATGTGGGATTCACTTGAGAAATGTACTTGATGAAGTGAAATTATGTTATGGCTTAACGATAGTATAGTGAGAAAAAAGTCATCATGGTTAGATTAGTTCTTAAATCCTGATGAATAGGTAAAACATAACAAGATCATGGTGAGATTAGCTCCGAAACCATGATATAAGTATAAATATGACAAAAACTTAGTAAATTATCTTGAAGTAGAGTAAAGTAATAACAAAGTAGAACTATGATAGAAGTCATAGGTGCTAGAAATTTCAAAAAAATATCTCTAGTTTAAGAATCTGGTTTTTCTTTTTGAGAGATCATGTGAGGTTAGTTACTAAACCATAAAGGTTGGTCATAGTTAATCCTTTCAAAGGTCAGACCAAAGTTTAGTTAAAACCAAGTTGAGACCACTTTGCTTAAGCATTATCCTGTTGCAACTGAGCAATTAGGGTAAATATTGAGACAAAGTTTAGTTTGAACCTAAGTGCTAAGTATCACAATGTAAACCTATATGAGAAGGTGTCATATACTACACAACTAAGCCTGAATTTTAGAGATATTATACTGAACTATTATATTCTGGGCTTAGAATATTGTGTGTTATATGTACCACATTTGGATTCATTTGTTTTTATTGGATCTTCTTGATTGACTAGATCTATACATGAAGTTTGACTTGGTGTGCAAATGCATGTTGCAACACCCAGTTACTACTTGATGTTATAGACCTAGATAGGATTGGGAATTTGTGTAAGGGAGTGATGAGTTCCAAAGACCAAGATGTAGACTTACATGAAGAATGAAGCAAAGTATAAAGAGTATCAAAGCAATTTGAAGGATGGATTAAGTTCAGATCATTACTAAACAGTAATAAGAGGGAAGATTAGTGTAGAACATATATGGAGCAACAAGAAGTGATGAATTTAAATTCACCCAAAGTAGGTAATGTTGCTAAGAAGTTAATGGAGTAATTGTAATAGTTCATGGTAGTATCATGAATAAGTACAAAGAAGAAGCCTTGGAACCAAAATGGTATTCAACCTCTGACAATTCAGAGAGAATGCCATAAGGATGTTGGAAGCCGTAGGGTAATACCTACAACTTAGGATGATCCGCAGCTGATATTTGATCCATAGTTGGTATCTTGTCCGCAGCCGGTGTTGGTTGATATAGTTAACCAGATCATCTTAAAAGTTGCATAAAGAGCATAAAACTTGGCCTAAGTTAATTAAGACAGAAATGAGTATAAAATTTAAGCGATCGTCTTTCGAGATGCTTCGCAAAGTCAGACCTATCCAAGCAAAAATGTCCAATAGTAAGTAAGACAAATAATACTGAAAGATTTGTTTCGGAGATCCACAATTGTGTGGATACACTGTACAATCTTTCATAAGACTCTAATTAGGTAAAGTATAAACTGAACAGAGACCCACATTCCAGTTATAAAGTCAATGGTTACTATATATGTAGTTTAGAGACTATTAGTAAACCCTAAGGGGGAGAGTAAATATTATAAATGAAAGTTGAAGAAGTACTATAGGTGATAATGAAAGATTATCTAAAGCTTAATAAGGTAAAAGCTTGAAGGTGATAAAAGATTAATACTAACCAACTAATTCTAGAAGAAACAACTCTTAAGTGATCCTTAAGAGGTAATAAAGCACATCCAATTGAACATGTGTGGAGAATAAGAAATTCTAATAGGTATGAACTAAATGAATTCAAATCCAATCTTTGGAAATAATACCAGTATCAACTATACTATGACAAGAACAAAAATACAGTCTTTTGACCACAACCACTGGAGAATAGAAACTTAAACCAGTTTTAGTGAGATTTCCTAGACTTTATACAACATAATAAGAAAGCTCAATGATTAAGTGAAAGAGTTGCATTAGGGTACCTAATCTGGATATAGAATACTGCAATTATTTCCATTTAAGGTCACCATGGAGTGGAAAAATGTAGCAACCACTACAAGTCAATTCCTTACTCCTAAACATGAGAGTTTGCGAACTTCGGGGATGAAGTTTATTTTAAGGGGGAGAGTCTGTAACATCCCATCATTAGAGCTCAGAAATAAGCTGAACCCAGTGTGTGCATTACATTCATGCATAGAAAATCCGAATAATTTTCGTGATTTTAAATAAAAACTTGTCAAAGTGATTGAAGCTTCTCTCAACTTGATGGAATTGAAGTAGATCATCAAGTTGACTGCGATAAGTTTCAATATGACCTTTGTTAAAACCTTATTTTGGGTAAGGGACATTTGATCTAAGGGTAGATCAAAAGTAATAAAATAAAACCACCACATATTAATGTTTGGTGTTAATCCTTAAATAATCATATCCTAGTATTCATTACACAACTCATGAATGCCAAGTTATAAATATAACTTAAATAATAGGAATGTAACAACTAAATCTTGATAAATCTTAATCTTATCTACTTATCCCATGAGTATCATGGTAATACCTGACTTTAACTCTCTAGTGAGATTGAGTAGGAAAGAAACCAAAGTCAAGATCATTCACCATATATCTTTCTGTAAGGTTCCCAACCTTTAATAAGGTAGAGATCCCTGTGTTTACAATGCTAGTCCCTGGATCAATAGCTAGCATCCACAGTTAAGATGTAATATCTAGAAACAAAGGTCATAATACAACTTTATAACCAGGAATAAAATAATTCATTACATCTTACATAGCTCATTTGGCTATTACATTACATTGCAGCAGAATATAACAATAGCATGGGGTCCTTCATCTTCAAAGTGCCACAGGCAAACTTTTTGGTTGTAGACTTGTAATCCTAATCATTTAAACTTCACTAATATCAAACAAACCTGCAACATTACAAGTTACAGCCACAAGGGGGTCAATACATTTGAATTGTATTGGCAAGTGATACTATGGTAGAATAGTAGTATCTGTCATCTATATGCATTTGGCTAAGTGGAGCTTAGGCTTGCATTGCTCAAAAATAGATTTTCCTATCAGTTGAAAACACTAAGTTTTTGTTTGGCAAAAATCACCCAAGGCATCTACCAATCAAAGATTGAAGATCCTTTAACCCTTGTTCAACCACAAGTTTTTAAATTAGAAATTTGGATGATGAGATTCTTGATAGCTTCCATGTCTTGATGCTCAAATTGTCCTTTGCCAGGGACATGGCTAAGTACTTAGATTTTACACTCTACAGAGGTGGGGCACTTTCCCCACAAGACTTGGTTTCACCAAGACAAGATCTTTCAGAAGCCTTCCCTTAGACCAAAATGGACGCGCTCCAACCTATCAAACCCCTACCACCAACTGTCCATTTGGCTAAGTTATTGCAACCTATATGATCCAGGCAGAGCCCATAATGCCAAGTGGCTGCACTTGAAGCTTCTCAACATTTGACATCTCAAATCTCTTTGTTCCTGGGTGGCCATCCACAAGTGAGATACACAAGGTTCACCAGTCCCCTGGCCTTGTGTAACCACTCAACACAAACCATTCCTTCCATTCCACCCAGGTGATTCATTCACTTAGTTGTTTTATTAAACAAAACAGAAGTCCTCAGACTTAGAAATTTTCCATAGCATGAATATATATATTCCACCCTTGTTTTCTATTAGCTAAGCTAAGCATGATAGTAATAGTAATCTTAACTTAGGAAATTCTACTAAGGTTTCATCTACTAGGATTTCCCATGGTATAGTTTACACTTAGCAAAATTCCATGCAAGTCTTACTTAGAAATATCACTAATGCATAGTGAAAATAATGGGACAAAAGTATGAAGCATCACTTGCCTTTTTGGTAGAGAGTATAAGTTCACTCCTTGATCTTTGAAATGTTCATTCACTTCAAATCACTACAATTCAATCAAGCAAACAATATTTCAATCTACCATTCAAGCAATTCATCACATAAAATTATAGAAACAAAACAATGCATGCAAGCATGCAAGAGATTGTTTTATTTGCAAAAGTGGTTTCTAAAGGTTCACAAACATTTGAAAACACCTAATGGTCATTTTATAAAGTGGCAAAGTCATTTGCAAAAGGTTTCACTTTATAAACCATTTTTAAAACAAGGTATCATTTTATGTGGTGTAGAAATGTTTTAGTAAGGCATTAATCTATAGGATTCACAAAGTATGTTTTCAAACCATAAAACTTTGTGTTTAGGGTCAGAGAGTTTATTTCCAAAACATTTCTCAAAAGCTTTCCTCCAAAATCATTTTTAATAATTAAACCATATCTTTATTTGACTAGAAATGGTTTTAAATCAAAGATTTATTCTTTTGTTTCGCCAAATACATTTTTGAAACCACAATTTGTTTCCTATTGTCAGTAGGTTCAAAACAAACCATTTGCCAAAGATTTTATCCTCAAAATCATTTTGGAATAGTTTTTATAACCTAAACAAGCATACATAAGTTTCTGCAAAAACAAACATTTTACCAGAAGATTTTTACTAAACAAAGTGTATGGTTGGCTAGGGCTTGTTTTTATGAATCCATTGATATAAAGTTTGCAAAATTTGGACATGTAGATTTAAAGTTATGGAATTTACAAAATTGAATCACAAATAGATCAAATCCTGTTTTTAAATCTGACTCTGTGACACGCGGCACAATTCTATTCGTCGGTACCGCTTCGATCGGATCAGCAACGTGAGGCGTTGGATCAAATTAAATCGCATGGATCAGATTGCTTACCCCTTCGCTTTAAGTGGTTCTACCGTATCCTTTAGATCGACATCTAACGGTTTGAGATGATCTGACCATATACTAGCGGTGCTGGCGGCGGCGACTGGCGGCGGAGCGGCCAGGCGGTGGTGTTGCTGGTGATGTAGGAAGGGAGAGAGGTAGGGGAGTGTCTCACCAGGTTCGCGTGGTCGTGGTGGTGCTCAAGGTGCTTGTGAGAGTGTAAGGGGCGCACGGGGTTCGCGGCAATTGCTCGCCGTAGTTGAGCTCTCGCTCGGACTCGTCCTGTTGAAGATGATGGCGAAGGCACGGGGCACGCCAGAGAGAAAATAGGATGCGGTTAGATGCGCGGGGTCACGGCGAGCACGCGTGTGTAAAGGAGAAGGAGAGGCGCGGTCAGGTGCTTACCAGAAGCTTCGCCGGAGAGGAAGCAGACGGTGGCGACGGTGGTCGTCGTTGCCGAGCCTGGAGAGCACGCGCGGTTGAGTTGGCGATACGGAAAGGTCTGCCAGGTGATGGGGATCACGGCTGTGTGCTCGAGGAGGCAAGGGGCGGCAGGGTACGGCCGGAATCGAGGGGTTAGCTCGTCGGAGACAGCGGCCGTTGAGGCTAAAATTTGGGCAGCCTAGTGGCTCCAGTCGAGTGGGATCTGAGGGGAAGAGAAGAGGAGAACGTGGCGATTAATACTGCAGGGTCACTGCGAGGAATAAGCGCGGCATTTAGGAGAATTGATCGCGAGAATTCAACGGCAGTTTACGGCCAGGGCGTGGTCTTCGCGGGTGGAAACGACGAACAGTTCTGTGGGGTCGGATGGTCAGCGAGAGAGAGAGTGTGGGGGTGGGGTCCGTCGGTCAGTCGCTTAGTGGGTGAGTTTCTGAGTGCGAAGCGTTTTCTCGCGGGGGAGAGAGGGACTGGGCTGGACTGGGCCAGGTGGGCTAGTTGGGCTGGGTCGGTTTGGTTCTCTCTTTTTTTTATTCTATTTACTTTTCTCTTTTTCCATTTCTTCAAATCAGTTTTGGTTTTGTTTAATTGATTCAAACACCTATTTGAATTCAAACTTTTGCCAAAATTTGAGTAGGTTCAAATACTGATCAGTATTGTATTCTGATGTCAATTTTTGAATAAAACCTTATTCATTTTGGGGGTCTTTTATTTATTCAAATAGGCTCCAGTTCTTAATTAGATAGGATTTATTAATAATTTTAAACCTCCATTTAAATTCTTTAGACTTTCCAATTCCTTTTAGTAGGTTTTTATTTGTTTAGTTGGTTCAAATAATTCATCTTGAATTATTTGGAAAGTATTCTAATATGATTTATTAATCATTTAAGATTCGGCATTTGTTTTAATTCCAATAGGATTTGGTTTAAGCCCATTTATTTTATTTTGGAAATTCTTTATCCAATATTTTTATTTGGATTGGGATTAATAATTCATTCCACTTGTTTAAAGATTTGGCCAAGATTTGGTTTGATCTTTATTTAATATTTCTTTCTTCAACTTATAAAATCCATATCTTTTTATTTTGAGATCCAAACTTGGTGATTCCAATTTGTGAAATCTTATTTGATATTTCTTTATCCTTTAAATATATTTTAGGATTATTTGTTCACCAATTGGTATGGGTTTCTAGATAGGTTCTTTATTAGCTTTGGGAATTCAATTTCTTATCTTATTAAATTCATAAGATTTTATCCATGGTTCCAACTTAAGTGAAACCAATTTCTATGGTCTTATATTATTTCTATTTGTCTTTCTTGATCATTTGTGAATGTTTGTTGATCACTTTTTATATGGATCAAATCCATGTATTTGGAGATACTTTGGAAATGATTTTTATTCCATTAAGGTTTTAGGATTTGGATTTATTTTCCAAGTGTTTAAATTTCCAGATACATTCATTGAGGAATGCATTTCCCTATATTTGGATTTTGTTGAATTCAAACTTTAACTAAGGTTTGTTCAAGATGGGATTTTAAGTTTCCATTTAGAAACAAAAGTTTCTTTTCACCCTGAAAATCAACAAAGTTTTATTTTATTCATTTATTTTTCACATAACAAGATTTGGAAAATCTTGGGATGTGACAGGCTACCACCCTTAAAATAAATCTCATCCCGAGATTTGGGAAGGCTAGGGTTACAAGTAGGCTCAAAGCATCTAGGGTACTACCACCCTTAAAATTTCCAACTAGATTACATCTTGGTTTGCTTGGGGTCTTGTTGAAATCTCTCTAGGCAAACATCTGCATAGTGTCCTTTGTTTCCACACTTGAAACATGTGACAAGGCTGAGATCCTTCATAGGTTTGTTTATCTTGTGCTTCATCTTTTCTGGACAGTTGCTTGCATAATGTCCTGGTTCTTTGCAATTGAAACACATCACTTGGCTGATATCTTTCTTTTCCTTTGGTATCATTGCCTCTTGTTTGTTTCCTTGATCCTTCTTCTTTTCTGAGCATTCATTGGCATAGTGTCCCATCTCTTTGCAAGTGTAACATTGCACTTGGCTTTTGTCCTTCTTTTTCTTGGGTTTTTCCAAAGCTAGGAGTGCTTCTAATTCATGTTCTTCATATGTTATCTCATAGGTAGGAATGTCTACTGGTTTCTTTGACCTTCTATTGCTCCTTGGATAATTCATATGCCTCCTTTTTGGTCCTTTAAATTGGGTCATATTGCATGGAGGTACAAGTGGAGATTTTCCTTTGTCCTCATCCTTCTTGGTAGACTTGGCTCTCTCATGGTAATCCGAATTCAGTTGTTGCACTCCACCTTGTTTCCTTTGTTCAACTGTGGAATAGATGGGGCATTGGATAGGGACATGATTATTTCCTTCACATAAGTAACAAGTAGCTTGAGATGTGGGGCATTGGTTAATTGGATGTTTCTCTTCACAATTGGGGCATTGATCCTCATGCTCCTTGGAAGTGTGATCCTTGTCTCCACAAATATTGCAAGCTTTGGTTCCTTCTAGAATAACATCTTTGTCATCTTTGTTGTCACAAACTCCTTGGGAAGAGTTGCGTTCCATGTTGATCATTTGATCTGTCACCTTAAGCAACAATTGGGCTTGGGTTTCCAAAAACCTTTGCAGGGTTGGATCTTCCCCACTGGTGTTGGCTATGAATTGAGCTGTCATTTGGTTCAACTGGTTTTGGTTTGCTATAAGTTCTCTCATGTTGTCCTCTTGGTTGTTGTTGTTGTCACCATCCTTGATGTTGGAGTCTCTTGGAGAAGTCATCTGTTTGGGTTGGATTGGGATTAGAATAGGCAAAGTATTTCTAAGGGAAATAATTCTAATCACACACATCATAATTCACACAAACAATGTGCAAGCAATCACAAACAAACACTCCTTCCAAACACAAGTTTCCAAGCATATTCTTAGGCAATCAAAAATATTTTTGTTACACCACATAAGTTGGTGGGTTTGACTTAAACTAAATATGGTGGTCTATCTACATGGTTCACTTGAAATCTTTCCATCCTTCTTGGTTGATTCTTCTTGCATGAGATCATGGTTTCCTTGAGAAAACTCTTGGTCACAAAACTTCAAAGGTGATGATGGCTCCTTCTAATTTGTGTTTCCTTAGTCTTCAAATCTTGAGAAACATTTCTTGTCACACTTGTAGTCCTTAGTGATATCCAAGATTGAAGTCTTTGGTGAAAATACTGAAGATGTTGAAGTCATTAGAGTTGAAGATGTTGAAGTCATTAGAGTTGATGAAGTCCTTTGCACATGGTGAAGTCTTTGGCCATGGGGTAGGTTTGTCCATCAAGTTGAAAATAGAAGAGATGTAGAGTTGAAACCAAAATGGTTTGAGAAAAGAGTTTACAAGATTGTTTGTAAATAAGTTTTGGAACAAATACAACTCCTATTTTTCTAAGGGGTTTTGTCCAATCCTAGGGTTACAATTCCTACAGGCAACACAATGCTCTGATACCATCTGTAAGGTTCCCAACCTTTAATAAGGTAGAGATCCCTGTGTTTACAATGCTAGTCCCTGGATCAATAGCTAGCATCCACAGTTAAGATGTAATATCAAGAAACAAAGGTCATAATACAACTTTATAACCAGGAATAAAATAATTCATTACATCTTACATAGCTCATTTGGCTATTACATTACATTGCAGCAGAATATAACAATAGCATGGGGTCCTTCATCTTCAAAGTGCCACATGCAAACTTTTTGGTTGTAGACTTGTAATCCTAATCATTTAAACTTCACTAATATCAAACAAACCTGCAACATAACAAGTTACAGCCACAAGGGTCAATACATTTGAATTGTATTGGCAAGTGATACTATGGTAGAATAGTAGTATCTGTCATCTATATGCATTTGGCTAAGTGGAGCTTAGGCTTGCATTGCTCAAAAATAGATTTTCCTATCAGTTGAAAACACTAAGTTTTTGTTTGGAAAAAATCACCCAAGGCATCTACCAATCAAAGATTGAAGATCCTTTAACCCTTGTTCAACCACAAGTTTTTAACTTAGAAATTTGGATGATGAGATTCTTGATAGCTTCCATGTCTTGATGCTCAAATTGTCCTTTGCCAGGGACATGGCTAAGTACTTAGATTTTACACTCTGCAGAGGTGGTGCACTTTCCCCACAAGACTTGGTTTCACCAAGACAAGATCTTTCAGAAGCCTTCCCTTAGACCAAAATGGACGCGCTCCAACCTATCAAACCCCTACCACCAACTGTCCATTTGGCTAAGTTATTGCAACCTATATGATCCAGGCAGAGCCCATAATGCCAAGTGGCTGCACTTGAAGCTTCTCAACATTTGACATCTCAAAACTCTTTGTTCCTGGGGGCCATCAACAAGTGAGATACACAAGGTTCACCAGTCCCCTGGCCTTGTGTAACCACTCAACACAAACCATTCCTTCCATTCCACCCAGGTGATTCATTCACTTAGTTGTTTTATTAAACAAAACACAAGTCCTCAGACATAGAAATTTTCCATAGCATGAATATATATATTCCACCCTTGTTTTCTATTAGCTAAGCTAAGCATGATAGTAATAGTAATCTTAACTTAGGAAATTCTACTAAGGTTTCATCTACTAGGATTTCCCATGGTATAGTTTACACTTAGCAAAATTCCATGCAAGTCTTACTTAGAAATATCACTAATGCATAGTGAAAATAATGGGACAAAAGTATGAAGCATCACTTGCCTTTTTGGTAGAGAGTATAAGTTCACTCCTTGATCTTTGCAATGTTCACTCACTTCAAATCACTACAATTCAATCAAGCAAACAATATTTCAATCTACCATTCAAGCAATTCATCACATAAAATTATAGAAACAAAACAATGCATGCAAGCATGCAAGAGATTGTTTTATTTGCATAAGTGGTTTCTAAAGGTTCACAAACATTTGAAAACACATAATGGTCATTTTATAAAGTGGCAAAGTCATTTGCAAAAGGTTTCACTTTATAAACCATTTTTAAAACAAGGTATCATTTTATGTGGTGTAGAAATGTTTTAGTAAGGCATTAATCTATAGGATTCACAAAATATGTTTTCAAACCATAAAACTTTGTGTTTAGGGTCACAGAGTTTATTTCCAAAACATTTCTCAAAAGCTTTCCTCAAAAATCATTTTTAATAATTAAACCATATCTTTATTTGACTAGAAATGGTTTTAAATCAAAGATTTATTCTTTTGTTTCTCAAAATACATTTTTGAAACCACAATTTGTTTCCTATGGTCAGTAGGTCAAAACAAACCATTTTCCAAAGATTTTATCCTCAAAATCATTTTGGAATAATTTTTATAACCTAAACAAGCATACATAAGTTTCTGAAAAAACAAACATTTTACCAGAAGCTTTTTACTAAACAAAGTGTATGGTTGGCTAGGGCTTGTTTTTCTGAATCCATTGATATAAAGTTTGCAAAGTTTGGACGTGTAGATTTAAAGTTATGGAATTTACAAAATTGAATCACAAATAGATCAAATCCTGTTTTTAAATCTGACTCTGTGACACGCGACGCAATTCTATTCGTCGGTACCGCTTCGGCCGGATCAGCACCGTGAGGCGTTGGATCAAATTAAATTGCACGGATCAGATTGCTTACCCCTTCGCTTTAAGTGGTTATATTGTATCCTATAGATCGACATCTAACGGTCTGAGATGATCTGACCATATACTAGCGGTGCTGGCGGCGGCGACTGGCGGCGGAGCGGCCAGGCGGTGGCGTTGCTGGTGATGCAGGAAGGGAGAGAGGTAGGGGAGTGTCTCACCAGGTTCGCGTGGTCGTGGTGGTGCTCAAGGTGCTTGTGAGAGTGTAAGGGGCGCACGGGGTTCGCGGCAATTGCTCGCCGTAGTTGAGCTCTCGCTCGGACACGTCCTGTTGAAGATGATGGCGAAGGCACGGGGCACGCCAGAGAGAAAATAAGATGCGGTTAGATGCGCGGGGTCACGGCGAGCACGCGTGTGTGAAGGAGAAGGAGAGGCGCGGTCAGGTGCTTACCAGAAGCTTCGCCGGAGAGGAAGTAGACGGTGGCGACGGTGGTCGTTGTCGTTGCCAAGCCTGGAGAGCACGCGCGGTTCATTTGGCGATACGGAAAGGTCTGCCAGGTGATGGGGATCACGGCTGTGTGCTCGAGGAGGCAAGGGGCGGCAGGGTACGACCGGAATCGAGGGGTTAGCTCGTCGGAGACAGCGGCCGTTGAGGCTAAAATTTGGGCAGCCTAGTGGCTCCGGTCGAGTGGGATCTGAGGGGAAGAGAAGAGGAGAGTGTGGCGATTAATACTGCAGGGTCCCGGCGAGGATTAAGCACGGCATTTAGGAGAATTGATCGCGAGAATTCAACGGCAGTAAACGGCCAGGGCGTGGTCTTCGCGGGTGGAAACGACGAACAATTCTGTGGGGTTGGATGGTCAGCGAGAGAGAGTGTGGGGGTGGGGTCCGTCGGTCAGTCGCTGAGTGGGTGAGTTTCTGAGTGCGAAGCGTTTTCTCGCGGGGGAGAGAGGGACTGGGCTGGACTGGGCCAGGTGGGCTAGTTGGGCTGGGTCGGTTTGGTTCTCTCTTTTTTTTATTATGTTTGTTTTTCTCTTTTTCCATTTCTTCAAATCAGTTTTGGTTTTGTTTAATTGATTCAAACACCTATTTGAATTCAAACTTTTGCAAAATTTGAGTAGGTTCAAATACTGATCAGTATTGTATTCTGATGTCAATTTTTGAATAAAACCTTATTCATTTTGGGGGTCATTTATTTATTCAAATTGGCTCGAGTTCTTAATTAGATAGGATTTATTAATAATTTTAAACCTCCATTTAAATTCTTTAGACTTTCCAATTCCTTTCAGTAGGTTTTTATTTGTTTAGTTGGTTCAAATAATTCATCTTGAATTATTTGGAAAGTATTCTAATATGATTTATTAATCATTTAAGATTGGGCATTTGTTTTAATTCCAATAGGATTTGGTTTAAGCCCATTTATTTTATTTTGGCAATTCTTTATCCAATATTTTTATTTGGATTGGGATTAATAATTCATTCCACTTGTTTAAAGATTTGGCCAAGATTTGTTTTGATCTTTATTTAATATTTATTTCTTCAACTTATAAAATCCATATCTTTTTATTTTGAGATCCAAACTTGGTGATTCCAATTTGTGAAATCTTATTTGATATTTCTTTACCTTTAAATATCTTTTAGGTTTATTTGTTCACCAATTGGTATGGGTTTCTAGATAGGTTCTTTATTAGCTTTGGGAATTCAATTTCTTATCTTATTAAATGCATAAGATTTTATCCATGGTTCCAACTTAAGTGAAACCAATTTCTATGGTCTTTCCTATAGCAAATCAAATAAGCACATCTTTATCATTTCCAATTGTCTTAACCATATGTGTTTAGGAGTATTTTTATCAATTCTTTTCCATAACACAATTTAATTAATAACTTTCTATTTTAAAATGTGATATCATTAAAGATCACAAACATAAAGACAATGTGTTTTAGCTATTCAATCTTTACTCATTTCAACAAAAGAATATAAGTATATTAAAAACCCTAAAATCCTAGGGTAAGCATTTACAATTCAAGCCTTAACTTCTATGTTTGTCATAATAGAATATATACATTGCCAATTTCTAAATTAATGGGAGTTATATTAACCATATTAATTTCCTTTGTATATCATGCATCAAATAGTGGTATAGGATCATTATATAAAAATTTGCATTCAAACTATGAGCTAACTAGAGTTAATTTAAAAACAAATAAGGAAATATCATAAAACCATGGTTTATTATTAGGAAGATGGTTAATAATAAAGTCTTCTACAAAATATAAAAAGGGGATTCTTATAAAGAAAATAAAGAAACATAACAATATATACTAAAGATTCAAAAAATGATCATAAATACATTTCAATATTGCTACAATTATCTAGCAGATGAAATTCTATGGGAAATCTTCAAACTAATGAAAAATACAAAATTTAAAACAAAGGTGTAAATACAAAACAAGAAAGGAAAATAGAAAATAGAAAAGAGTAAAAAAATGGACTTAGTCCAAAAGCTGGTTGTGTCCCATTTCCCTCCTTATCTGTCGCCCACGTGCAGGCCAAAAAATCCTAGCAGCCAGCCCAGTTAGTTCTTTCCTCTGGCTGACGGGTGGGACCGAAGAGGGACTGCAGGTTGATCTTGAAGTTATGCCAGGGGGTTATCTACAAAACAACACATCGTCGTCTTCCTCTAGCTGGAAGCATCTCGGTGGCGATGCCGAGGCCGTCCGCCGTCGTCCTTGCGCCAAGATCCACGCCACCATCACCAGGAGAGGATAAGGAGGCCATAGCGATGCCTCTGCTCATCCTCATCCCCATTTCCCCCCTATGAAACCCTCTCTACCTCGTTTTCCTTTTCTGAACTGAAACCCTAGCTCCAAGATGCGATCGATTTCTGGGGTTTCTGAGCTCTCTCGTCCTCCGTTGATCAAGCAACCATCCTTGCCCTGTCCTTCTGAGTCTCTGGGTCAAAGGAATCGAAGAAGGGCGGCGGGAATCGACACCACGGGGTCATCTTCCCGAAGTCCGGCCACCGTAGTCCTCATCGATTCCGACCACCTCCGGTCACGCTAACCCCTCCGCTGCAACATTGGTGAGTTGCTGATACTAGGGCATCATTTACTTTGTTTGTTTTCATCACGATTTTCCTTCCCAACGATCATCTTCCACCACCGCCGTTAGCCACCGTCGCAACCACTCTTCCGGCGACCAAAAACTAGCGGCGCCACCACTATCTTACTCGCCTTGTTATTCCGGTTCGAACAAGCCCCTGCACACACACACGCTCACTCGCCCGCTACTTCCCTCCTCGTCGTCGTCTGCCATGCCACCAGCGAGGTGACGTCAAGGTGAGATCACCCCTGGCCACGTCGTCGTGTTTGACCTGGTCCGTGTCTCGCGTGGCAGGTAACATGGCCTAGGGCCCATCTGTCATTGCCTCTGAGTAGAAACTAGTTCAGTAACAAAAACATTATTTGAGCTAGGTATGCCATGTGGCCACTGGCCCACTGGTCAGTGACTTTTGGTAGGTTTAGCCTCAGTATATAAGGTTCCCAACCTTTTAATAAGGTAGAGATCCCTGTGTTTACAATGCTAGTCCCTGGATCAATAGCTAGCATCCACAGTTAAGATGTAATATCAAGAAACAAAGGTCATAATACAAATTTATAACCAGGAATAAAATAATTCATTACATCTTACATAGCTCATTTGGCTATCACATTACATTGCAGCAGAATATCTATATAGCATGGAGTCCTTCATCTTCAAAGTGCCACAGGCAATCATGTTGGTTGTAGACTTGTAATCCTATTCAACACACTTCACTAAAACAAACCTGCAACATAATAAGTTGCAGCCACAATGGTCAATACATTTGAATTGTATTGGAAAGTTTCACTACTATGTAGAATTAAGTGGATCCTATCATTACATGCATATTTGGCTAAGTAGGGTTTAGGCTCTTTTGCAGAAAGCAATATAGTTTTATCCTATCTTTTCAAAATAGTTTTGATCTTTTGTCAAATCTTTCTGAACTCCTTGGAAAACTCCAAGTGCTTCTAATCTCTTGTTGTCACCATCAAGTTTTACTTTGAGAAATTGGAATGTCGAGATCTTCCATAGCTTCAGGCATTAGTTGCTCAGAGTTGTCCGTAACCGGGGACACGGCTAAGTACTTAAAATTTGATCTTCTGCAGAAGTTGTACACTTTACCCACATGACACAATCTCGTCTTGACGCCACCAGTGGCCGCTGGATAAGTACTCACCAAGTGGAGTACCGGCAGATCGAGAATGTGACAAATTCTTTCCATAGAAGTCCTCCCAATACACAATGCTAGCTTGTCAACCAGGCACCAATGTAGGGATAAATTTCCCATACACAATTCTAGTTAACCTGAAGATGCCAATGCATGGGTCTTCCACTATGTAGTTAACTAAGCCAGAGCCCATTTAGCATGTGGCTGTACACGGAAGCCACTGTACGAGAAAGATTTTCAATCTCTAAGTCCCTGGATGGTTTTCTTCAAGTGCACATACAAAAAGATAGCCATATAAACATGGTTCCCTTTGTTGTCACCTTGTCCAAAACTTGAGTATCCTCTTTCCACCCAGGTGGTTCATTGAGTACTTGTTTTATTATATAAAACATATATCTTTCCAACACTTCATATAATCATATCATGTATCCCATCCCAAATATATAGCAGAGCTAAGCATACTACAACTACATTGTTTTCACTAAGGAAGATATAAGGGTATCCTATTAGGATTTAGCATAGCATAAAATATATTAGTCCTTTCCATGCATGTTACAAAATCCACTAAGTGTAATGAAAATAGTAGGACATGGATGATAGTGTCACTTGCCTTTTTAGTATAGAATGTTGGTTCACTTCTTGATCTTGCAAATATCACACTCTAACTTCACTACAATTCAATCAAGCAAACATATATTCAACTAGCATTCAAACAATTTGTCACACATAAAATAACAAAAACAAGGTCATGCATGCAAGCATGCAAAAGATAGTTTTATTTGGAAAAGTGGTTTCTACTAGGCTCTAAACATTTTCAAGCTCACATTGGTCATTTACTAAAGTGGTAAAGCCATTTGCAAAAGATTTTACCTATAAACCATTTTTAAATCAAATCAATATTTTATGTGGCTGAAAATGCTTTTAGCAAAGCAATAATCTTTAAAGGGGTTCAGCAAATAAGTTTTTAATTCACAAAACTTGGTTTTTAGGGTTAGAAGGTTTGAATCAAAACATTTCCCATAGGCTTTACTCAAAAATCATTTCTAAACCATAAACAATATTTTTATTTGACTAGAAATGTGCTAATTCAAATATTTTTTCATTAACCTCACAAAATACATTTTTAAATCCATAAGTTGATTCCTATGGTCAGTAGGTTCAAAACAAACCAATTAGCAAAGATTTCATCTTAAAAATATTTCTAGAACAATTTTTATATTCAAATTATGCCTACACATGTTTCTGCAATTTCAACCAATTTTACAGACACAAAACATTAAACAAAGTGCATGGTTCAAAAGTACTTGCTCTGCTGAATCCATTGATATAAAATTTTAAAAATTTGGACGTGTAGAACTAAAGTTATGAATTTTACAAGTTTGCATAACCAATAGATTCTAATTTCTATTTTAAATCAAAACTCTGTCCACATGGCTTGATTCTATTGGACGGTACCGCTTCGTGCGGATCAGCCTCTGCGAGTCGTTGGATCTAAATAAGATCTTGCGGCATATATGGACGCATAACCCTTCGCTTAAATCTAATCTTAGCCGCAAGATTCAGATCCAACGGGCACATCGCGTTTGACCAAGAGCTGGCGGCGCTAGCGGCGGCTGGCGGCGGCGCACGCTCGGGCGGTGGCGTTGGCGACGATTTAGGAAGCGAGGGAGAGAGTGAGGGTGCTTACAGTGATCGCGGTGACGCTCTGATGCTCAAGGTGCGGTCAGATCGTCGAGGGGCGCTCTGGTTCCAGGGGGATTTCTCGCTGGAGTCGGTGGCGGCGTCGGGCTAGCTCAGTTGTCGACGGGGCGAGGCTACAGGTCACCCTAAGGCAAGATAAAGGCATGGTTAGATGCGGGCGAGCGTGGGGAGTACATGAGCATCATCGGGAGAGTTCGGGGCGGTCTGCGCTTACCAGAGGACCTCGCCGGAGAAACGGCAGAAGACGGTGGCGCTCGGGTGTGGTCGTTGCTGACGATTCAGAGCGCGCACGAGCGAGTTAGAAGTACTGGTAGGTGCGCCTAACGATGGGGAGCAAGGTAGTGATGCCAGGGAGTGGAGAGGTGGCCGGAGTCGTCAGGATTTCGCCGGAGAAGCTCGTCGGGGACAGTGGGTTTGAGCTCGTGATTGCGGCAGCCTGGTGGCAGAGAGAAGATGGCGCTTGGGGGAAAAGAGAGAGGAGGGAGAGGCGTTTATGTATGCGTGGTCACAGCGAGGATTAAATCAGCCATCAACGCGTATTTACGCGAATTGATTCACGGCAGAACGCCGTTGAGCATGGGGGAAACGGCCGGCGTGGGGTTAATGTCAATGAGGTGGCCAGTGGGGTCTGGCTGACAGTGAGAGAGAGGGAGGGGGCGTGGGGTCCACTGATCAGCGACTCAGCGGGTGCGCGCGTGGGTGGAAAATGTTTTGCGAGTGGGGAGAGCTGGTGGGCTGCGAGTGGGCTTGCTAGGCTGGCCAGATGGCCTACTGCTTGTTTCATTTTTTTATACTGAATGCTTTTTCTTTTTCTATTTAGAATTTTTGTTTTTATTTTATTTCAAACAATTCAAACTCCAAATCAATTCAAACCACCACCAAAATTTGTGTTGATTTTAATTCTGTTTATCAACATATTCCAAAGTCTAAAACAAAATAATTCTTTTATTCTTTTAGGGTCTATTAATAATTAAATAAATAGTCCTTAGTCTTTATTTCAAATAGGATCTAATTTATTTTAAAACTCTATTTGAAATCTAAATAATATCAAAACCTTTTCAGTAGGTTTCATTTGAAAAACAAAACACTTGGAATTCTTATTTAAAATACTTTAACAAGTTTTAGTGTTTATTTAAAATGGAAAAGCCTTTACTTAAATAAAATTGGATATTAATAAATCCTTATTATTTTATTTAAATAATCCTTTACTCTTTTTATCAAATAGAAATATTTTATTTTAA
Organism: Avena sativa; assembly: GCA_916181665.1. NCBI lineage: Eukaryota > Viridiplantae > Streptophyta > Magnoliopsida > Poales > Poaceae > Avena > Avena sativa. Next base: position 231,887,620 of record OV702296.1, read on the forward strand.
AAGCTTGGCCAAGATTAATTTGGCTCTTTAAAAATAGTCCTTATTTATAATTCTACCTTTGCTTATCAAAACCATATATTTTTATTTAAAGACCCAAAAATAGTGATCCCAACTATTATAGCTTTATTTATTAATTGTTTATCTTTTTAAATCCCTTTAGGATTCTATTTGATCAAAATAGGTTTTGATGCTTCCAATTGGAATCAAAAAGTTTCTTCTCACCCTAAATTTCAACAAATTTTTATTTTGTTTATTTATTTTTCACATTTCAAAATTTGGAAAATTTTGGGATGTGACAGGCTACCACCCTTAAAAGAAATCTCGTCTCGAGATTTTGGAAGGATAGGGTTACAAGTTGGCTTCAAGGCAACTAGGGTACTACCACCCTTAAAAGAAAGTCTCATAGGGTTACATTGATGGTTCACTTGACTATGGGTTCGACACTTGATATCTAGACAAGGAATCCTTATTTGACTCAACTAGTTAACTAGTTCCTGACATCCACTTCTTCTATCTCTTGAAAGTTTCCATCCATGTCAATGTGGTTCACATGTCCTTTCTGGGTCACATTGGAGTCATTTCCATTGGCTCTTCTAGCATCCTTTTTCTTTTTCTTCTCAGGACAGTCTGATGCATAGTGTCCAAGTTCCTTACAATTATAGCACTGCAACTGGCTAATGTCTTTCTTCCTGAAAGTGTCATGTTGGTTCTGACCAAGGTCATCTCCATTGTCAGTATCATTTCCATTATTATCACTTCCATTGCTGTTGTGGTGATACTGATGTGGTTCAGAATCTTCCTTGCTCTTTTTGAATGAACGCTTCTTTTGTGATGATCCTGAGTGATTCTTGAGTTTATGCTTCCTCTTTCTGTTCTCAACTTGATTCATCTTGTTTTCCAATATAGTGGCTTTGTCATAGAGTGATTGATAAGTTGGGACATAGGCAACAGCTAGCTGCAAGTTCAACTCATCATTAAGTCCTTCGAGAAATTTCTCCTTTCTCTTAGCATCTGTGTCAACTTCATCCGGTGCATAGCGTGCCAGATTGTTGAATTCTTCAATATACTCAGCCACACTGAGGTGACGTTGTTTCAAATTGTGGAATTCCTTTTTCTTCAAGTGCATCAATCCAGGTGAGATGTGAGCTGTACGGAAACCATCCTCAAAAATAGCCCAAGTCACATCCTCAAGGGGAGTGGTGATCTGAAAGTTGTCCCACCATGTTGCTACTGGTCCTTCAAGTAGAAATGCTGCAAACCTAACTTTTTCTTCATCGGTGCAGCCAACAGTCACTAAGTCCTTATTCACCGAACGTAACCAATCATTGGCTAACATTGGGTCAGTTGTTCTAGAGAACCTTGCAGGCCTAAGTTTCAAAAACCTGGTGAGCATATCATGTGCTGGAGGATTATTCTGATTATTATTGTTGTTGTTGTTGTTGTTGTTGTTGTTCTGATTCTGTATGTACATGGTCACCATTTGCATCAGCTGTGTCTGAGCTGTCATCATCTGCTGCATCTCAGGAGTGATATTGTTGTTGTTGTTTTGGTTGGGGTTGGCACGACGGGGAGGCATCTGTCGGTTTGATAGGGATAAGTAATGACAGATAGGCATAAGGGAGTTCTAACACACAACCCAAAACAATCAAGTTCAATCAAACAATCAAGCAATCAACAAGCAACTATCCACTTAACAACTTATGAGCTTAACTCATGAGTTGAAGGAAACAACAAGTTTTCTTGAAATAATTAACTTAGTATAGTCATACCTCATAGGTCAACATGATCCATACTCTAACTTGATATCAATGTCTTTTGTAGGCAATCTAATGTCTCTTGGTTTTCACTTGTAGTCCTTAGTGATGTCTAAGTTGAAATCTTTGGTGAAAATAAAGTTGAAGTCATTGGTCATGCTGAAGGCTTTGTCCATCAAGTTGAAAAGGATGAGATGTAGAATCAAAACCAAAAGGTTGAGGAAAGAGTTTACAAGATTGTTTGTAAATAAGTTTTGGAACAAATATAACTCCTATTTTTCTAAGGGGTTTTGTCCAATCCTAGGGTTACAATCCTATAGGAAACACAGTGCTCTGATACCACCTGTAAGGTTCCCAACCTTTTAATAAGGTAGAGATCCATGTGTTTACAATGCTAGTCCCTGGATCAATAGCTAGCATCCACAGTTAAGATGTAATATCAAGAAACAAAGGTCATAATACAACTTTATAACCAGGAATAAAATAATTCATTACATCTTACATAGCTCATTTGGCTATCACATTACATTGCAGCAGAATATCTATATAGCATGGAGTCCTTCATCTTCAAAGTGCCACAGGCAATCATGTTGGTTGTAGACTTGTAATCCTATTCAACACACTTCACTAAAACAAACCTGCAACATAATAAGTTGCAGCCACAAGGGTCAATACATTTGAATTGTATTGGCAAGTTTCACTACTATGTAGAATTAAGTGGATCCTATCATTACATGCATATTTGGCTAAGTAGGGTTTAGGCTCTTTTGCAGAAAGCAATATAGTTTTATCCTATCTTTTCAAAATAGTTTTGATCTTTTATCAAATCTTTCTGAACTCCTTGGAAAACTCCAAGTGCTTCTAATCCCTTGTTGTCACCATCAAGTTTTACTTTGAGAAATTGGAATGTCGAGATCTTCCATAGCTTCAGGCCTTAGTTGCTCAGAGTTGTCCGTAACCGGGGACACGGCTAAGTACTTAGAATTTGATCTTCTGCGGAAGTTGTACACTTTACCCACATGACACAATCTCGTCTTGACGCCACCAGTGGCCGCTGGATAAGTACTCACCAAATGGAGTACCGGCAGATCGAGAATGTGACAAAGTCTTTCCATAGAAGTCCTCCCAATACACAATGCTAGCTTGTCAACCAGGCACCAATGTAGGGATAAATTTCCCATACACAATTCTAGTTAACCTGAAGATGCCAATGCATGGGTCTTCCACTATGTAGTTGACTAAGCCAGAGCCCATTTAGCATGTGGCTGTACACGGAAGCCACTGTACGAGAAACATGTTCAATCTCTAAGTCCTTGGGTGGTTTTCTTCTAGTGCACATACAAAAAGATAGCCATATAAACATGGTTCCCTTTGTTGTCACCTTGTCCAAAACTTGAGTATCCTCTTTCCACCCAGGTGGTTCATTGAGTACATGTTTTATTATATAAAACATATATCTTTCCAACACTTCATATAATCATATCATGTATCCCATCCCAAATATATAGCAGGGCTAAGCATACTACAACTACATTGTTTTCACTAAGGAAGATATAAGGGTATCCTATTAGGATTTAGCATAGCATAAAATATAGTAGTCATTTCCATGCATGTTAAAAAATCCACTAAGTGTAATGAAAATAGTAGGACATGGATGATAGTGTCACTTGCCTTTTTAGTATGGAATGTTGGTTAACTTCTTGATCTTGCAAATATCACACTCTTCTAACTTCACTACAATTCAATCAAGCAAACATATATTCAACTAGCATTCAAATAATTTGTCACACATAAAATAACAAAAACAAGGTCATGCATGCAAGCATGCAAAATATAGTTTTATTTGGAAAAGTGGTTTATACTAGGCTCTAAACATTTTCAAGCTCACATTGGTCATTTACTAAAGTGTTAAAACCATTTGCAAAGATTTTACCTATAAACCATTTTTAAATCAAATCAATATTTTATGTGGTTGAAAATGCTTTTAGCAAAGCAATAATCTTTAAAGGGGTTCACCAAATAAGTTTTTAATTCACATAACTTGGTGTTTAGGGTCAGAAGGTTTGAATCAAAACAATTCCCATAGGCTTTACTCAAAAATCATTTCTAAACCATAAACAATATTTTTATTTGACTAGAAATGTGCTAATTCAAATATTTATTCATTAACCTCACAAAATACATTTTTAAATCCATAAGTTGATTCCTATGGTCAGTAGGTTCAAAACAAACCAATTAGCAAAGATTTCATCTTAAAAATATTTCTAGAACAATTTTTATATTCAAATTATGCCTACACATGTTTCTGCAATTTCAACCAATTTTACAGAAGCAAAACATTAAAAACAGTGCACAGTTGAAAAGTACTTGCTCTTCTGAATCCATTGATATAAAATTTGTAAAATTTGGACGTGTAGAACTAAAGTTATGAATTTTACAAGTTTGCATAACCAATAGATTCTAATTTCTGTTTTGAATCAAAACTCTGTCCACGTGGCTTGATTCTATTGGACGGTACCGCTTCGTGCGGATCAGCCTCTGCAAGTCGTTGGATCTAAATAAGATCGTGCGGCACAGATGGACACATACCCCTTCGCTTAAATCTAATCTTAGCCGCAAGATTCAGATCCAACGGGCACAGCGCGTTTGACCAAGAGCTGGCGGCGCTAGCGGCGGCGCACGCTCGGGCGGTGGCGTTGGCGACGATTTAGGAAGCGAGGGAGAGAGTGAGGGTGCTTAAAGTGATCGCGGTGACGCTCTGATGCTCAAGGTGCGGTCAGATCGTCGAGGGGCGCTCTGGTTCCAGGGGGATTTCTCGACGGAGTCGGTGGCGGCGTCGGGCTAGCTCAGTTGTCGACGGGGCGAGGCTACAGGTCACCCTAAGGCAAGATAAAGTCATGGTTCGATGCGGGCGAGCATGGGGAGTACAGGAGCATCATCGGGAGAGTTTGGGGCGGTCTGCGCTTACCAGAGGAGCTCGCCGGAGAAACGGCAGAAGACGGTGGCGCTCGGGTGTGGTCGTTGCTGACGATTCGGAGCGCGCGCGAGCGAGTTAGAAGTACTGGTAGGTGCGCCTGACGATGGGAACAAGGTAGTGATGCCAGGGAGTGGAGAGGTGGCCGGAGTCATCGGGATTTCGCCGGAGAAGCTCGTCAGGGACAGTGGGTTTGAGCTCGCGATTGCGGCAGCCTGGTGGCAGAGAGAAGGTGGCGCTTGGGGGAAAAGAGAGAGGACGGAGATGCGTTTATGTATGCATGGTCACGGCGAGGATTAAATCAGCCATCAACACGTATTTACGCGAATTGATTCGCGGAAGAATGCCGTTGAGCAAGGCAGAAACGGCCGGCGCGGGGTTGATGACGATGAGGTGGCCAGTGGGGTCTAGCTGACAGTGAGAGAGAGGGAGGGGGCATGGGGTCCACTGATCAGCGACTCAGTCGGTGCGCGCGTGGGTGGAAAATGTTTCGCGAGTGGGGAGAGCTGGTGGGCTGCGAGTGGGCTTGCTGGGCTGGCCAGATGGGATGCTGCTTGTTTCATTTTTTTATATTGAATGCTTTTTCTTTTCTATTTGGAATTTCTGTTTTTATTTTATTTCAAACAATTCAAACTCCAAATCAATTCAAACCATCACCAAACTTTGTGTTGATTTTAATTCTGTTTATCAACATATTCCAAAGTCTAAAACAAAATAATTCTTTTATTCTTTTAGGGTCTATTAATAATTAAATAAATAGTCCTTAGTCTTTATTTCAAATAGGATCTAATTTATTTTAAAACTCTATTTGAAATCTAAATAATATCAAAACCTTTTCAGTAGGTTTCATTTGAAAAACAAAACACTTGGAATTCTTATTTAAAATACTTTAATAAGTTTTAGTGTTTATTTAAAATGGAAAAGCCTTTACTTAAATAAAATTGGATATTAATAAATCCTTATTATTTTATTTAAATAATCCTTTACTCTTTTTATCAAATAGAAATATTTTATTTTAAAAGCATGGCGAAGATTAATTTGGCTCTTTAAAAATAGTCCTTATTTATAATTCTACCTTTGCTTATCAAAACCATATATTTTTATTTAAAGACCCAAAAATAGTGATCCCAACTATTATAACTTTATTTATTACTTGTTTATCTTTTTAAATCCCTTTAGGATTCTATTTGATCAAAATAGGTTTTGATGCTTCCAATTGGAATCAAAAAGTTTCTTCTCACCCTAAATTTCAACAAATTTTTATTTTGTTTATTTATTTTTCACATTTCAAAATTTGGAAAATTTTAGGATCTGACACAGTAAGAAAAGTATTTACTGTTTAAATAAAATGAGAAAAACAATACAAATTGTATATCAATATTCCAGAAATGAAATAAATGATTAAATATTATTTAACTAATAACTTTTATTCTGTAGTTTAAAAAAATATGTATAATATATGAAAATGTTTAGAAAAATAAAACCTATCAATTAAAACTATTGTCAAACATTATTGTAATAGTTATTTAAATAATTATTATTGAATAAAGATCTTATAAGTAATGAAACTTTGATGATTTATATTTTAATAATTGTAAATATTAAAAATATAAATAAAATATCAAAATCTTAGAAAAATAAGAACTATAATTAAAATTTATAATCATACATTATTATTTCACTTAATTAAATAATTGTTATTTATTAAGTATTTATAAAGTAATAAATCTTATAAAAATCATATCTTATTATTTTCAAATCACAAAAATAATTGTAATATACCAAAATGATCACAAAAATAGAACCTAGATGTTAAAAATATAATATTCCACTTTGGAGCTAAATAAAAATTTAAACAACTTAATAACTTGAATTTAAACCTATTTCCTTAAATGTTAATTCATATAAGGGTAAATAAAATTTACTAATATTTCTAAAATTAGTCAATTAAGTAATAAATAATATTAGTCTTAAATATTAATATTATGAAGTCATAATGGTTCAAAACTTTATAAATTCTATTTTATTGAATTGTCTTTCAACCATAAGTACAAATTATTTTATAAAAGGATCCTTATCCAATATGAATTCTCCAAGAATAAATTTGTGACTAAATTAAATCTTTTCCATTACTTCAACAAAAAGTTTATAAACAAATAAAAACACTATAGTGAATTCATAAGTAGTTAAGTAATGTCATTTCCTGGATAACCAATTATAACCATTCATTCACAAAAATATAAATGATTCTATTCCATTATAAAATCAAGAAGCCACTACACCAAATAAAAGTATAACCATTCTTAAGTGACTTTAAGGAAACATTATAAAGTACACAAAGTACAAATAACATAAGCAATATACTCTAAGTCCATCTATGTATTTAAAGATAACTTTATTCTACAAGACTTTAAATATAATGCTAAAGAAATTGTTATATGCTTTATAGTTAACTTTGGTCTGTTATAATTAAGTTAAAGCATCTCAAGTCCAAACTATTCAAGCAAACACAAACAACATCAACCACATTTGATTAACCACAAAGATTGCTTAGACCTTAGAAAAGAAATCTTTTCTTCAAATGTTATTCTTTTGCCACTTCAAACATCAAATGAAAATTAATAATAATCACATTACATTAAGCTTTACTTATATACCTAGGATTGTTAACACTTAAGTTCCTTATAAATGTCATTACTTGCAAAGTAAAACATGAAGATAACATAATTCTCATATAAGCAGTCCTTGAGTAGCACATCTCATTAGTATATCTTATTATTGTATGCCATTATGTTTACATGTTGTTTCACACATACTCACAAGCCTTAATAAGAAGCACAAGTATGAAACTTATCTAAAAGGACAACACATTCTAAAGTAACCATTTCCAGTATCCAAACCCTAGATCAACGCTATCCCCGAGATTCGAGTTTAAGAAATTGCATTACATTATTTATGCATAATAGCATCTTGCTTCTTTAAACATTAGTCCTTACCGGACCAATGATGCTGATTTCAGATATTGGATCTTATATTGTCTTGAAGACCGTGAGTGCATAATCTTGCAATCACAAAAGGCAAGTTCACACTTGCTCATGTCCTTTGGTTATTTTCTGTAAAGTATTTTACAAATCCAGTGTTGTCATCACCTGCATTTGAAAAAGGTTAGAAAAACCTATTTTCATAATAATATGATTATAGGTTATTTACCATTAGGTACTAACCTACTATGAAAGTTCCGTTGGTAAATGAACGTATTATCTAGGACTTAACAACCAATGTCGCCAGTGATTCTTGCGTCGTATATCACGCGTTAACCATGAGATTTGGAATGGGACAGAGAAGTGAGCTGTATCTTCTTCCTCTCGCATGTACCCAGATGTGCAGGTCATGGCTGTTATCCTCGTAGCGTGCATATTAATTGGTAATTCGTAGAGGATATGCAGCATATGGGTGGGATCCCTCAACGTCCCATCATAGTTCTGGCATCTAACGGTTTGTACAAACCATTGCCGTAATTCAATGTGTGGGCATGGTGTACACCAAGGAGGCATGCGAGGTCACGAAGGGGGCAGTGATTGGCTTGGATCTTAGACTGGGCCCCATACCAAGGAAGTATGGACAAGGTCATGACTTGGTTGTGCAACAAGGCTAAAGTCTCTCATGGGTAAAGTAACGCACCTCTGTAGAGTGTAAGAACTGTAACTTGTTACTCCCTGTTCTAGGAAGGAACTCTGAACACGGCGGGAAAGGAACTCCATGAAAGTTCTGGTAAATCCGTGAAGGCTGGCGGACATAGTTTTTTAGAATAAAAGCAACCTTCAAAGAAATGTTTACGAAAACTTGCATTGCCTACGACCTACGGTCTATGGCTGTAGTTATAGTGCATCAAACACTCCTTTTCTAGTGAACTTGTTGAGTACGCTCGTACTCAACATATCTTCTTAACCCTTGCTAGGTTCTGAAGCCAGTTGTCAACACCCGGATTTTTAATCCCAGATGCCTGTTATGCCATACATCGCAATCCCAGGATTACCATTTTTGCGAGACATAACAGAATTGGATACCATAGTACATCATCCATTACAACGATACATAAGTTCTTACACAAATAGGGATCTCATGATCCAGTTCTTGATACAACATCAAGCAGCAGAATACGTAATAATAACGGTAGCGTGGGCGAAGCTCCATCTTCGGGGTCACAGGCAATGCTGACGATGGGAGATGATCCTAGTTGTCGTAACCTTCCTGGGGTCCATCCTCCAGGTACTCCTCTTCATAGTCTGGCCATGGGAATAGCCAGGGACAAAGCCATGAGTACTCTTTCAGTACTCGCAAACTAATACTAACAGGTAAAGGGGTTTTTGGATAATAGGACACTAGGCTCTAGGGTTGTTTTGCAAAAGCCAGATTTATCTCTACTAAGTTTAGAAGCAACGAATGCTCGTCACAATTTTATAACTCCTAAGTGGGAACTTGTATTCCATATCACAACTCTGTTGTGGTCAAATCAAAGTTTCAAATCATTTCACAAGTCATTTTGAAAAGTCTGACGGGGGAACAGTATGGCCACTCCAACTGTCCATAACCGCGGACGCGGCTACTCGAATAGTTTGACACTCTGCAGAGATTGTACACTTTCACCACAACATTCGATACATCCGTCAGGAACAAATCCTGAATTCACCATACTCAGTATGCGGATAATCAATCCTAACCTTTCGATTACACGCCCTAGTATAAGCACCTCTCCTGTGAGTTTGGCCTCCCAACCATGACCAACTGTCATCTTGGGTACTGCACAGGTGGACAATCTTCACAAGGTAGCCTCAGCTCAGACCTTGGCCGTGAGGCAACTAATACTAAGGTATATAAGTTTCCAGTCAAGCCCTACCCAATCTTCGGGTATTGTGGTTGTACGATAAAATTGGAATGGTATCGCATCCAGACAACCATCAGTTTTATAAAGGGCTAAGGCTCAGGCCTCAACATTTTCATCACCAAAATCATCCGGTGTTCGGAAACACATGTCCAAAACATTTCAATAGAATGATCCATCATTCCAAGGTTTTCATAACCATTTTCCACCAAGTATTCCCATCTAAAGTTGATCAAGTTTTATGCTTAGCACTAGCATCTACAGGTGGGGGTAAGCAATAAGGAGGGGTGGTAAACTAGTGGAGTTCTAACTAAGTTCAATCTCATGCCTTAAGATGACATTAAGATTATCTAGATTAGGCCAAATTTTATGCTCTTTATGCAACCTTCATATATCTTTCTAGTATCTACCATTCACTTAAGTAAGCTCTAAGTACTAGCTTTGATAAAGAAATAAAGTAATCAAGCTTGTAAGTAAAACTAGGATTGGTTTATCAAGTGGATACGATCACATATGCTTAAGGCATATAGTGCGCATAGTAACAAGTAGCGGTTTGTGGCATCAGTAGGGTATATTGCAAGGGTTAGCTTGCATTGGTCAACTTGATTAGTAACGGGCCAGCCTGTTAACGGGCCGGCCTGCTAAGCGCAGTGCTCCCGCGGGCTGCTTAAGTGGGTGTCCCCACTCGTCAGTGAGACAGGGAGGGGCGAAGCGGTACGGGGCGATGTGGACCGTTCGATCTAGTTCTAATCCAGCGGCTGGGAGTCATCGTCGACCTTGAGCAACGCCGGCGAGAAAGAAACCTAGCGCGGGCAGTGAGGGGTGCTGGGGGCTCACCGGGGTGCAGGCGAGGGTCGGCGAGGCAGGCGAACAACGAAGTCGACGACGGCGAACTCAGGGGTGGTCGCGACAGCTCCTGGGGTGGACGAAATCGACGGCGCCCTTCTTCTCCAGAGGCGGCAGGCTCCGGTGAAATTCCGGCGAGGTGGTGCTCGCCTTGCTCTGGGAACGGTGTGGCACGATCAGTGAGGAGAGGGGTGTGAGATGGTGTGAATAAATCGAGAGGGGGTGGCCTCTATTTATAGTCGAGCGAGGGGACCGACGGGGCGCACGGTGAGCTTGTCGGGGGCGATGTTACAGGCGGCTATTGGCATGGGCGAAGGTAGCGGTGGTGCGTTGTTCCCTGGCGATGCTCAACGACATGGTTTTGAGGCGTGGGGCGGTGCGGCTTGGTCTAGAACATGCGACGCTCTGTGCGGCCGAGGCGGCGTCTTCGACGGTGAGCGGTGGCTATGCGCCACGGGGCGGCGAACGAGGATGTCTGGTGGTCTCCTGGGTCGGTGGGGATTGTGTATGCACGCGGTGAGGGCGGAGCGTGGTCTGTGGGCTTCGGTCGAGGGTGGCGCTCTGGCGCATGCTCGGCATGGTTGCTGGCGAGGTTGGCATGGTTCGTGCATGTGGTCCAGGGCTTGGCAACGCTCGCAGTTGGGACAGTGAGTGGCGGTGGACGGTGGGCTGCCTCCCAGACATGCTGGCTAGGCTTGCTGCTGCTCCTAGCTTGCTGTCGACTATGGGGGTGACAAGGGTGTGCTCGGCTGTTCACCATTGATGACAATGGCAAGCTGACAGTGGTGCTAGTGCTTGGTTTAGTTAGCTAGATGATCTAATGAGATGATTGTGAGCCAAAGAGGGGACAAGTTAGGCTCAAATCACTGCTCCAAATAGTGTTTAGATTTTGTATGATTTGTGTCTGCAATCTGTTTGATGAAATGGACGCATAAAATCAAGTTTTGAATTTTGAAAAGATTTTTGGTGGGTTTGCTAGATTGGTGCTAGTGAGTCTGCAGATGCTTGGGTTTTGAAAGTTGAGCTTGTTTGAGTGGTTTTTGAAAAAGTGGGATCTTCCCATATGATAAAGATTCAATTTTGAATTGTCATTTAAACTATGCATTTGAAAGTTTCTGGATGATCACAAAGTGGGCCTTGATACCTTGTTATGAGTACATTCAAGGGGTGCAAAGATCCAGAAAAGTTTCTATTAGGTTCTGAAAGTTTGAGACAGTCAAAGTAGGCATGGGAGTTAAATTGGTCAAAATGACCATTCCTTTATTTTATTGGTTTTGATTTATTTGTCTTTAGGAAAAGTTTGGGAAATGTTTAGATGATGTTTATTTCACCTAAGAAACATTTTACAAGCAAGTAAACATACAAACAAGGTGGTTCAAAAGAATTTCAAATTAAATGCATACACATATGCATGCCTTCATAATTTTAATTAGAAAAGTTTTTGTTAACCCTAATTTTGATGATTAGAGTATGATGATTTAAGTTTAATATTTTTGGGATGTTACAAACCTTCCCCCTTAAACAAAATCTCGTCCCGAGATTTGAAAAAGGACGAAAAGATTACCTAGGATTTGAAGAGATCGGGAAACTCCGTCCTGATGTGATCTTCGCGTTCCCAGGTAGCTTCCTCTTCTGTGTGATTGCTCCACTGAATCTTGAGAAACTTGATGCTTCGGGTTCGGGTAGTTCGAAAAGCTTCTTCCAAAATGCGGATGGGTACTTCGGGATAGGTCAGGTCATCGTTGATCTCTATGGTCCGATGATCAATATTCTTGAACACTTCGGTCTTCTCGGGGACTTAGAGAAACTTGCGAAGTAACGAGATATGGAACACATTATGGACGGCTGACATATCTTCGGGTAGTTCCAATTGATACGACACTTCTCCTCGACGGTTCAGAATCTTGAAAGGTCCGATATATCTAGGGGCTAACTTTCCTTTGAGTTGGAAACGCTGCATTCCCTTCAATGGCGACACTTTCAGATAAACAAAATATCCTATGTTGAAGGCAAGGTCTCGATGTCTCTTGTCGGCGTAACTCTTCTGTCGGGATTGGGCGGTCTTGAGGTGCTCACGAATCTTGTGAACCTTCTCTTCTGCTTCTCGTAGGATGTCGGGTCCGAAGATCTGACTCTCTCCTACTTCCGACCAGTTCAAAGGGGTGCGACACTTCCTTCCGTACATGAATTCAAATGGGGCCATTTGCAAACTGGCATGATAACTGTTGTTGTATGAAAATTCTGCAAACGGCAGACAGTCTTCCCACTTGGATCCATATTCTAACACGCATGCTCCCAGCATATCTTCGAGTATTTGGTTTACTTGCTCTGTTTGTCCATCGGTCTGAGGGTGATACACGGTGCTGAAATCTAGACGGGTTCCTAAACCTTCTTGGAATTTCTTCCAGAATCTCGAGGTAAACTGAGTTCCTCGATCCGATACTATGTTCTTGGGGACTCCGTGCAAACTAACGATTCTAGCGATGTATAACTCCGCTAGTTTCGAACTCTGATATGTGGTCTTGACGGGCAAGAAATGGGCGACTTTGGACAATCTGTCCACTATGACCCAGGTAGAGTCATTTCCCCTACTAGAAGTAGGTAGTCCAGCGATAAAGTCCATTCCTACAGAATCCCATTTCCATTCCGGAATCTGCAAGGGTTGCAACAATCCAGCGGGTCTTTGATGTCCTGCCTTGACTCGCTGACATATATCACACTTGGCGATATAGCTTCTGATTTCTCTCTTCATCTTATGCCACCAAAATTGCTCTTTTAAATCTTGATACATCTTAGTTCCTCAGGGATGGATAGAATAAAGAGTATCATGAGCCTCCTTCAAAATAACTCCTTTCAACTCGGAATCTGCTGGTACACAAAGGCTTCCTTTGTACCACAACACTCCTTCTTCCTCTTCGGTGAATCCAGGTACCTTGCCTGTACCGATACGATGCTTGATTCCGTCAATACTGGCATTTCCCTTCTGCGCCTCTTTAATATGACTGATCAAAGTGGGCTGGAGTTCTATGCTAGCCAGAAATCCTTCACTTACTAATTCCATCCAAAAATCTTCCATCTCTTTGTGCAGACTTGGTTGCTCCTTCAAAATCATGGAGTTCAAGCGGCACGGCAATCTGCTAAGGGCATCGGCTACCACATTGGCTTGACCAGGGTGATAGTGAATGTCTAGATCGTAATCCTTGATTAGCTCAATCCATCTTCTCTGCCTCATATTCAGCTCCTTCTGAGTGAATATATACTTTAGGCTCTTGTGATCCGAATAAATCTCACAACGGTTTCCCATCAGGTAATGTCTCCATGTCTTCAGGGCTAGAACTACGGCTGCGAGTTCGAGGTCATGGGTTGGGTAATTTTGCTCATGTTGCTTCAATTGTCGAGATAGATAAGATATAACTTTGCCTTCTTGCATTAGCACACATCCGAGACCAATCTTGGATGCATCACAATACACATCGAAGGGCTTCGTGATATCCGGCATGATCAAGATTGGGGCTGAAATCAATCTTCTCTTGAGTTCTTGAAAACTCGCTTCACACTTGTCGGTCCATTCAAACTTCTTGTCCTTCTTCAGCAATTGGGTCATGGGTCTGGCGATACTCGAGAATCCTTCTACGAATTTGCGGTAATATCCCGCCAATCCGAGAAATGCACGAACTTGGGTTTGAGTGGTTGGGGCTTGCCAATCTTCTACGTCTTTCACTTTGGCAGGGTCAACGGCAATTCCTCCGGCTGATACAATGTGACCGAGGAATCCTACCTCCTGTAACCAGAATTCACATTTGCTAAACTTTGCATACAGCTGATGCTCTCTAAGGGTTCCAAGAATGGTCCTTAGGTGTATCTCATGTTCTTCTTCTGATTTGGAATAAATCAGAATGTCATCGATGAAAACAACGACAAACTTATCCAGGAAGTCCATAAAAATCTTATTCATGAGATTCATGAAATAAACGGGGGCATTGGTTAATCCGAAAGACATGACCGTATACTCATACAATCCATATCTGGTGGTAAAGGCAGCCTTTGGAATATCCTCTGCATGAATTTTGAGTTGATGATAGCCAGTCCTAAGATCAATCTTAGAAAACACTTTGGCACCGGTCAACTGATCAAACAAATCTTCTATCTTGGGAAAGGGGTACTTGTTCTTGATGGTGACATCATTCAATTTCCGATAATCCGTACACAAACGATTACCTCCATCCTTCTTGTCCACAAACAAGACAGGTGATCTCCAAGGTGACGCACTTGGTTGAATCAATCCAATTTCCAGCATGGAATCCAGTTGCTTCTTCAGTTCTGCTAGCTCTGACGGGTTCATAGTACATGGTCTCTGGGCTATGGGTCTGGTTCCGGGGATTAGTTCAATGATAAACTCGATATCCCGATCTGGGGGCATACCGGGCAAAACATCTGGAAATACATCGGGGTATTCACAGACTATCCGGACTTGGTCAATGGTAGGTTGGGCTATACTCTTGTTGCATTTGAATTGACGAGGTAAGGTTTCAAATATATGCTCGACTGATATTCCGGCTGTACTGGTCATGGTGATGACTTTCTTGGCACAGTCAATCAATCCTTTATGTTTGGACATCCAATCCATTCCTAGTACTACTTCCAAACCTTTAGTTCCAAGTACTATCAGATTTGCATAAAAATCTATGCCATGGATTCGGATAGGGACGGCTTTGCAAATTTTCCTAGCCTTAGTGGTTGATCTAGGAATTTGAACAATCATAACATGCTTCAGTTTGGTTGGTTGAATTTTACTAGTGCAGGCAAATTCTTTGGTGACAAATGAGTGCGATGCACCAGAATCAAAAAACACTTGTGCAAGTACTAAATTAACAGAAAACAAAGCCAGCACGACGTCTGGCGCTTCCTGAGCTTCTTCAGCATGCATGAGAAAAAGACGGCCGTTGCGGTTGAGCGAATTCCCTGGGGCAAATCTTCTTCCTGGCTGAACATGACGCTGCTGCTGAGCTGGGACATTGGTATTGGGGGTTGTAGCACTCTTCTTGTTGGGGCACTCGTTGGAATAGTGGCCTTTATTTCCACAGTCATAACAGGTCACTTGCGACTTGTCCTTGGCTGCTACAGGCACAGCATTGCTTCCAGTCCTCGGGGCAGTGTTGGTGTTGGCGGTAACATTGTTGTTGTTGAACTTGGGTGGGGCACGATTTAAATTGCTAGAGTTGCCGGGGTTGTTGTGATTTCCTCCGGGTCTAGGGTTTCCACGGTTGGGATAGGTCGGACGGTTCACCGGGGGTCTGTTGGTTCTTGGGGCAAATCCTGGAGATGGGTTGGGGCGATACTTTGGGGTCTGATGGGTTCCTGGTTGATGCATCATGCGACGCTTGCGGTTCTCATTGGCTTGGTTGATCTTTCTTTCCATCTGGATAGCTGAGTCGACAAGGGCTTCAATATCCGCGAAGGGGATATTGACTAACACTGTCTGCATCTCATCATGCAGACCATTCAGGAATCTTTCTTTCTTCTTGGCTTCAGTGTCTATTTCATCCGGGGCATACCTAGCTAATGACAAAAATTTGTCACGGTATTCCACTACAGTCATCCTTCCTTGCTTCAGCTCTCTGAACTCATCTCTCATTCTCTTGATCAAACCCGGTGGCACATGGGTTCTGCTAAACTTGACCTTGAATTCCTCCCAGGTCATCATCTGGCCTCCGGTCATTGCGCGAACACTGTTCCACCATGCTCTGGCATCTCCGGCTAGATAGTGGGTGGCGAACAGTACTTTCTCGTTGGCTTCCACTCCGGCGACTTCTAGGTTATTTTCCATGGTTTGCAGCCAATCATTGGCGTCTAGGGGCTCTTCGGACTTAGTGAAAACAGGTGGGTTGGTATTCTGGAAATTCTTAATCTTAGATCCATGGTTATCCTGATTTCCGTGGCCTTGGTTGTTGTGGGATACCTGGGCTATCTGCTGAAGGGTGGCTAGATTGGCTTGACGTTCCGCTCTTTTAGCTTCACGGTCAGAAGTCAACATTTGCAGTATTTGCAACATCGGGTCCGGGGTTGAACCACTTCCTCTACGTGGCATCTGAAGATTTAGATAGATCATGAGAAAAGAGGGAAATTTCTAAAGTTTTGGGTCTTTAAAAAAAATTTAAAGTTTGACTCGGATTTTCTAGCAACTTGCTTTTTCATTCATTCATAGCACCCGATACAACACACACCACAACAAAGAAAAGCAGATGGTTTTAAGAACCATTCTGAGAACTACGATATAGTGGACCGAATACTATTCACTACGCTAGTGCTCAAGTGCTACTACTCCTTAGAATTTGTGGCTTCGTCATCTTCATCATCATCGATGAAGGCGAAATCGTCCTCATCGGTGAAGAAATCCATAGCCTGATCTTCTAGAAAATCATCATCATCGCTGAGATAGGAGTAGGGGTCTCCACGAAGATCCTCTCCGGCATTCTCCCTTTCCTCCAACTGCATG
Source organism: Avena sativa (assembly GCA_916181665.1). Lineage (NCBI taxonomy): Eukaryota > Viridiplantae > Streptophyta > Magnoliopsida > Poales > Poaceae > Avena > Avena sativa. The sequence continues at coordinate 231,904,572 of OV702296.1, forward strand.
TCTCTCTCGTGGATGGTCTCCTCCAGAGATGAGATGCGGTGGCGAAGACGGGCAATAATGCGCTCCTTCTTGTCGAGCTGACGGCGGCGAGACTTGCGATCCTTTGCTAGCATGGCGATGGTCTGGTCCTTCGTCTTGATGATGGCAGACTTGTGGTTGCAGTAGTCACGGCAGTTGTCCAACTCCTGCTGACGATCGTACATCATGAAGCTAAGGTGGTCCAATTGGGTCTTCAGCTCGGGGTGGTATGGGGCTTCCAGTGGTTGTCCATTAGCATCACGCCTTGGGCAAAACTCAAAGCGAGTACCCTTGATCTGATTGATGCTCTGCCCACACAGACGAGAAAGAGCTTCCTGCATGGCTCTGGCAAGTCCATCGAGCCAGTTGTTTTCCCTCAAGGTAAACTGAATTCCCTCCGTAGTGGGAGGTTCAATCTTTCCTCGGAGACTTGCAACAATTAGCCACTTCAGATCTTCTCCTCCTTGATCATTGAGCTGAGCTCTGAAGAACTCGGGGTGCGGACGCTCCAGAAGTTCTGAAAGATGGTCCAAATCCCTCTCAAAGATCAGGTCTCCTCCATTCCCCAGTTGGTAAAACTTGCTGTACTTCACGTCCATCTATAAGAATAGAGGATGAGTAGGTTAGCAGAGTGATCAAGTGTGTCAAAATTTTATGTATTTTGCAAGAGTTTTTGAGGAACATGAATTTTTATGGAAGAATCAAAGAGATAAGAATAAGAATAAGTTTTTGTGAATATTTGTTTTCTTTGGTTTTGAAACTAAGTTTTTGGTTCAAACGTCCAGTCTAACTAGGGTATCCTATGGTCAGGATGGCTCTGATACCAACTTGTCAACACCCGGATTTTTAATCCCAGATGCCTGTTATGCCATACATCGCAATCCCAGGATTACCATTTTTGCAAGACATAACAGAATTGGATACCATAGTACATCATCCATTACAACGATACATAAGTTCTTACACAAATAGGGATCTCGTGATCTAGTTCTTAATACAACATCAAGCAGCGGAATACGTAATAATAACGGTAGCGTGGGCGAAGCTCCATCTTCGGGGTCACAGGCAATGCTGACGATGGGAGATGATCCTAGTTGTCGTAACCTTCCTGGGGTCCATCCTCCAGGTACTCCTCTTCATAGTCTGGCCATGGGAATAGCCAGGGACAAAGCCATGAGTACTCTTTAAGTACTCGCAAACTAATACTAACAGGTAAAGGGTTTTTTTGATAATAGGACACTAGGCTCTAGGGTTGTTTTGCAAAAGCCAGATTTATCTCTACTAAGTTTAGAAGCAACGAATGCTCGTCACAATTTTATAACTCCTAAGTGGGAACTTGTATTCCATATCACAACTCTGTTGTGGTCAAGTCAAAGTTTCAAATCATTTCACAAGTCATTTTGAAAAGTCTGACGGGGGAACAGTATGGCCACTCCAACTGTCCATAACTGCGGACGCGGCTATTCGAATAGTTTGACACTCTGCAGAAATTGTACACTTTCACCACAACATTCGATACATCCGTCAGGAACAAATCCTGAATTCACCATACTCAGTATGCGGATAATCAATCCTAACCTTTCGATTACACGCCCTAGTATAAGCACCTCTCCTGTGAGTTTGGCCTCCCAACCATGACCAACTGTCATCTTGGGTACTGCACAGGTGGACAATCTTCACAAGGTAGCCTCAGCTCAGACCTTGGCCGTGAGGCAACTAATACTAAGGTATATAATTTTCCAGTCAAGCCCTACCCAATCTTCGGGTATTGTGGTTGTACGATAAAATTGGAATGGTATCGCATCCAGACAACCATCAGTTTTATAAAGGGCTAAGGCTCAGGCCTCAACATTTTCATCACCAAAATCATCCGGTGTTCGGAAACACATGTCCAAAACATTTCAATAGAATGATCCATCATTCTAAGGTTTTCATAACCATTTTTCCACCAAGTATTCCCATCTAAAGTTGATCAAGTTTTATGCTTAGCACTAGCATCTACAGGTGGGGGTAAGCAATAAGGAGGGGTGGTAAACTAGTGGAGTTCTAACTAAGTTCAATCTCATGCCTTAAGATGACATTAAGATTATCTAGCTTAGGCCAAATTTTATGCTCTTTATGCAACCTTCACATATCTTTCTAGTATCTACCATTCACTTAAGTAAGCTCTAAGTACTATATTTGATAAAGATTAAAGTAATCAAGCTTGTAAGTAAAACTAGGATTGGTTTATCAAGTGGATATGATCACATATGCTTAAGGCATATAGTGGGCATAGTAACAAGTAGTGGTTTGTGGCATCAGTAGGGTATCTTGCAAGGGTTAGCTTGCATTGGTCAACTTGATTAGTAAAGCTTGCACATTCACTAGTAGTATTAGGCTTGCAAGTATTGGCTTGCCTTGTGCAGAGCAGTGGTTGAAGTTCTCCTCGGCTTCTTCTTCGTAAAATCCTCCTTCCTCCTCGTATCGTCTATGAATAAATACGAGGTACACAATCACCAAACAATACTTAACTACTTGCAATCATCACACACAAGGGTCCTATAGATGATCTAACATCATCACTAGCATTACAAGATTAAAGCTTGGTTTAGTTCTTTTTATTTTTAGAAAAGTAATTTCTACTCATTGAAAAACTACTTAAGATTTAATATTCTCCAAACCAAACATGGGATCATGTTGACACATGTCATCACCACATATTTTAGTCCATGGGAATGTGATTTAAAGTGGTGTCACAATTTAATAAGGTTTTACCCTTTTATTTTAATTATTTAAAGTGGCTAGAAATGCCTATGTAGCATTCTTTTATTACTTGAACATTATTTCTGAAGGTAAACCTATATATTTTTATATATTCTGAAAGGTATGGTTAAATGTGATTTTTGAGAGTTGGAATCAACTCAAAAGCTATTATGGTTTAAATTTGAAAAATGTTTGAATGCAGAAAAGCTTCTGCATTGTTATTTTTACCATGGGTGATCTATAGATCCAAATGACTTGAATCCAACGGGCTTGGATTCAGCATTCTCAGACCTTTCTAACAAAATTGGTTTCATTCAATTTGGTGCACTGAATCGATCTGGGTTGATTTTTGAAGTTGGGGACAGAAGTGAGTTTGAAACAAAATGAAAAAAGGTTTAATTCAAATAACTGGGCTGCGCGGGAAAAGTTAACGGGCCGGCCTGCTAAGCGCAGTGCTCCCGCAGGCTGCTTAAGTGGGTGTCCCCACTCGTTAGTGAGACAGGGAGGGGCGAAGCGGTACGGGGCGATGTGGATCGTTTGATCTAGTTCTAATCCAACGGCTGGGAGTCATCGTCGAGAAAGAAACCTAGCGCGGCCAGTGAGGGGTGCTGGGGGCTCACCGGGGTACTGGCGAGGGTCGGCGAGGCGGGCGAACGACGAAGTCGACGACGGCGAACTCAGGGGTGGTCGCGGCAGCTCCTGGGGTGGACGAAATTGATGGCGCCCTTCTTCTCCAGAGGCGGCGGGCTCCAGTGAAATTCTAGCGAGGTGGTGCTCACCTTGCTCTGGGAACGGTGTGGCACGATCAGTGAGGAGAGGGGACTGAGATGGTGTGAAGAAATCGAGCGGGGGTGGCCTCTATTTATAGTCGAGCGAGGGGACCGACGGGGCGCACGGTGAGCTCGTTGGGGGCGATGTTACAGGCGGCTATTGGCATGGGCGAAGGTAGGGGCGGTGCGGTGTTCCCTGACGATGCTCAACTACATGGTTTTGAGGCATGCGGCGGTGCGGCTTGGTTTGGAACATGCGACGCTCTGCGCGGCAGAGGCGGCGTCTTCGACGGCGAGCGGTGGCTGTGCGCCACGGGGCGGCGAACGAGGATGTCTGGTGGTCTCCTGGGTCGGTAGGGATTGTGTATGCACGCGGTGAGGGCGACGCACGGTCTGTGGTCTTCGGTCGAGGGTGGCGCTCTAGCGTACGCTCGGCATGGTTGCTGGCGAGGTTGGCATGGTTCGTGCATGTGGTCCAGGGCTTGGCAATACTCGCGGCTGGGACAGTGACTGGCTGTGGACGGTGGGCTGCCTCCCAGACATGCTGGCTAGGCTTGCTGCTGCTCCTAACTTGCTGTCGACTATGGGGGTGACAAGGGTGTGCTCAGATGTTCACCATTGATGACAATGGCAAGCTCACAGTGGTTCTAGTGCTTGGTTTAGTTAGCTAGATGATCTACTGAGATGGTTGTGAGCCAAAGAGGGGACAAGTTAGGCTCAAATCACTGCTCCAAATAGTGTTTAGATTTTGTATGATTTGTGTCTGCAATCTGTTTGATGAAATGGCCGCATGAAATCAAGTTTTGAATTTTGAAAAGATTTTTGGTGGGTTTGCTAGATTGGTGCTAGTGAGTCTGCAGATGCTTGGGTTTTGAAAGTTGAGCTTGTTTGAGTGGTTTTTGAAAAAGTGGGATCTTCCCATATGATAAAGATTCAATTTTGAATTGTCATTTAAACTATGCATTTGAAAGTTTCTGGATGATCACAAAGTGGGCCTTGATACCTTGTTATGAGTACATTCAAGGGGTGCAAAGATCCAGAAAAGTTTCCATTAGGTTCTGAAAGTTTGAGACAGCCAAAGTAGGCATGGGAGTTAAATTGGTCAAAATGACCATTCCTTTATTTTATTGGTTTTGATTTATTTGTCTTTAGGAAAAGTTTGGGAAATGTTTAGATGATGTTTATTTCACCTAAGAAACATTTTACAAGCAAGGAAACATACAAACAAGGTGGTTCAAAAGAATTTCAAATTAAATGCATACACATATGCATGCCTTCATAATTTTAATTAGAAAAGTTTTTGTTAACCCTAATTTTGTTTATTAGAGTATGATGATTTAAGTTTAATATTTTTGGCATGTTACACCAGTATAGACAATGTATACATCAATTTATGCTCCAGGAATCATCACCAGAATCTAAAGTTCTTCAATGAAGTCAAGAAAGTCAACATATACATCAACTCAAGTGAAGACGAAGTTACTAATTAGATAGGAATATAATCTCTAGCCATAGAACCTATTTCTGTAGTGTATTGCAATAGCAACAATGCCAGAACATTAGTTAAAATACTAGTCTTATTAATATAATAGTTTTCGAGTTGTTTATTTCTGATTCTTCTTTGTAAGAAGTTTCTTTCTCTCTCTTTAACCTAGAGTGTTCTCTGGATCTTGTGTAAAGAGTGGAGTTGTAACCTATAGTCATGTCTTGGACCTTTTGTGTTTCTGTTGTACCACTCTGAGGGATGTAATACTAGTGAACGGTGTTTAATTGGTGTTATGTCAACAACTATAGTGTACTACATCATGCAGTGGTATGTTGGGTCACCGCAAGGGCCCAGCCGCGCCTAGGGTGGGTCTAGCCCCCCTGGCTGGCCCCTCCGGCTCTCCTCTGGACTTTGTGTTCCACACGGAAAGTAATTGACTTTGTCCTTTGTCCCGTCCAATTCCGAGAATATTTCTTTACTAACTTTTCTGAAACCAAAAACAGCAGAAAACAGGCATCTGGCACTGTTGCAACTTGTTAGTAGGTTAGTACCAGAAAACATGTAAAAATCACCTCAAAGTGTGGACAAGTAAAGAAAAGTAGATACAAAACAAGCATGGAGCATCAAAAATTATAGATACGTTTCCAACATATCAACATCCCCAAGATTAACTCCTGCTCGTTCTCGAGTAGGTAAGTAATAAACAGAATAATTTTTTAGGTGACATGCACCCTCACAATAAAGATCCAACCATTTGCAAGCATTGAAAGCTGGGATCAAAGAACTCTAAACATGTGCATGAAAGATGGAGTTCTAACAATATGATATAGTAACTATGCATGCAACATGACAAGCTACAAACAAAGATCATGAATAACATGCATTGAAAAACATTTGTTTGTTTCACATGCAGAAAACTAAGCATAGTGGCAATCAGCTTGTCCCTCATAGAGTAGTAATTAAATGCATAGGACACCTGCAAAGTTCACAAGGGTGACTAGAAACAAATAGCACAAGATAAAGTAATAACAAAATATGCATCAATTAATAAGCTTTGGGACACGGCACATAGAATGACAACTATGCTCTCTTAATGGTGCCTAAAGGTAGAAGGTGGAGACTCAATAGTGGCGGAAGAAAGGCCTTTTTGTAAAGGAAGCAGGGATTACGAGTTTCAAAAGGAGCTTCCAAAAGTTATGGTACTTGTTAGCTTTCAGCCCTCATTGCCCCTATCATAAGCATCTTGAAGTGGTTAAGGTTAAAGTGGCAAAGCTAGAGTATATGCTTGATGAAGTATAAGTTGGAAATCTCAAGTCCCTTGATTACGAGGGCCACACCTCATGCAAACTCAACTTTGGGTCCAGGTAAGTTCTTGTCATTGTAAGTATTTGCATATCATTGAGAACCGCCAACGGGGTACCCCTTGCACATGGTACGGGAGCTTTCCCATAACCAAAATGACAAGGCAAGCAGACAATGAGCATCTCCGCAATCTTTTTATTTACAATCTGTACTTCATAGATAGCTCATTATGGTGATGCTGCAAGTTTCCACCATGATTAGGCATGGCTTAGGCTAGCGGCCCAGGCGTTTCTCTAATACAGAATGCAAACTCCATGGACTTACAATTCCCCTCTTTATTTCACACCAGTGACATCCATAGACAAAAGAGCATGATATCAACTGAGTATAACAAGGTACAAGTGCAATGTTGAAAATGTTTCCTGTGACAGCACGGTTCTGCTAACTCCAACTTATAAGTGCAAGCATATACAACAAAGTTGTCACAATGGTTCAAGTTTATTATGGGCAAATAATAAAGTGTGCCATCAAGTTCGTGAGGGCTTTAATCACTAAGTTTTCACATAAAAATAGTTTTTAATTGGAAGATAGCTGAAAACAATAATATACTTGGAATGGTGTAACACACCATGCATAGGAGTTTATAGTGTACACTTTGGAAAAACTTGGTTTCTTGGGAGTTGGAAGCATGAGTAGGGCTTACTCATATAAGTGGAGGCTAGCAAAAGACTGGGAGCAACCAACTAAGAGGCCATAATCATGCAGTGCAACAAAGCATACTAATCAAAGCAAAGAGTGGTACTACAAGTCAAGGACTAAATGATCATAGAGGCTAATGGTGACATGTAAGAGTCATATCATGGTGTAAGCATGTGCCAAGTCAACCCAAGCAAAACATCAAAGGAGAATACCACAATACTATGCTTTTGCATGCTAAAACAACGCATAATTTCTTCAAGGCACACTAAGCAATCCCAATTGTTTGGAACAAGACATGATACAGCAATAATCACTAAGCATAATGCTAAAACAACACCTAGCATGTCATGCTAAAGTCTAAGTCACAGTCAATGCAAGCTCCTCTTGTACTTCAAGCAAGAACTTACTACTCCTTTCCAACACCAAGCAAACTTATTTGCAAAACAACATAGCGAGAACGGGGGTCCAAACTACTTAAGAAAGCTAAACAAACTAATCAAATCAAACGAAAACTAAGACGCTCCAAGAACAACACAACTGTGCATGAAATAATAAAAACAAAGTGTCTAGACAGACCTGAGCTTTTTATTGATGAAGAAGGGAATGCCTTGGGCATCTCCAAGATTTGACGCTTGTACCTCTTGGATATTTCTTGGGGTGACACCATGGTGTCATCCTCAAGCTTGAGCTTTTGTCCATTCTTCATCTCATTGCATCATTCTCTCTCTACACCTGAAATTTTTCCTTCATACAAAACTTCACACAATCTTCATTAGCAACATTAGTGTATTCAAAAGATATTATACCACTGGCAAAGCTTTGGAATAGCAAGGATTTTCACTAAAAACACAAGCTACTGTAGTAACTCCTTCAAAAAGCTCAATTTACCTGAATAAAACTCAAAAAATAATCAATAAGAAGCAAATGCAAATAATGGCAAAAATCTGTCAAAACAGACCAGTAGGTAGAAACCAATTTTTTCGAACATCTTCTGTTGCTCAAATCAAAAAGTGTTGAACTAACTAAAGTTATCTAACATACTGGGGGATTTATTCGTAAATTTTGAGCTCAATCCGAGTTACAGATCTTCCTCACGATTTTGTTTGGTGGAGGACAGAAATCTGTTTCGGGACAGCAACTCCCCAAATCTTACTTCCCTCTCATTAGAGGTCATTCTTGGCACAAAAATCAAATAAAAAGGATAAGGAGAGGTTATTACTGAAGTAATAACTTCCAAGACTCTAGGAAACTCTTGGGTTATCTCCCAACAAGTACTTTTCTTTAACGCCTTTAAGTTAGCCACAAGAAGCAAGAAGAATCAAGTATTTTCAAATAAAGAAGCATTAACATCAAATATCGCTTTCAAAGGAGGAGCAAAAATCAAATTATCTCTCCTCATAGGGAAGTGTTCAATACCTTTATTGAATGGAAAATGATATTTAATGGTGCCTTATTTCATATCAATGATGGCACCAACTGTTCTAAGAAAAAGTCTTCCCAAAGTAATAGGACAAGAAGCATTGTATTCAACATCCAAAACATAGAAATCCACAGGGACATAAGCATTATTAACCATGATGAGAACATCATTAATACTCCCCATGAGTTTCCTTTTAGCATTATCATTGAGTGGGACATCTAAACAACAATCTCCTAATGGTGGCAAATCAAGCATTTCATAAATCTTCTTAGGCATAATAGAGACACTAGAACCAAGATCACATGAAGCTTTGAGATCAAAGTCATTCACTTGCATATTAATAATGGGTTCCCAACTATCTTCTACTTTCCTAGGAATGAAAGCTTTGTGTTTTAGCTTCTCTTCCTTAATCTTAACAAGAGCATCTGTAATGTGTTTGGTGAAAGCAACATGCATATCACTAGCATCAGGACTTCTAGCCAGCTTTTGCAAGAACATAATCACTTCAGAAATATTGCAACCATCAATATAAAATTCAAACTTGGCATCACTAGTAGTAGGCTCAATAGGATTAGGCATAGCAGGAGAAGGAATAGGGACTATTTGTGGTTTAGTGGTGATAGTGCACACACTATTCTTTCTATCAATTTCAGCTTACCTTTCCCACCTAGCATGGAGTTGAGCCAACAGCCTAACATTTTCATCAATAGTAACTTGTATGGCATGAACAGTAGCAAAGATGTTTTCAATAGCTTCAGGTTTAGCAGCTATTTTATTAATCAAAGAGGACTGAGCTTTAGACAAAGAGAATATATTTTTCTCAGCACTCAAATTTTTTGACTGTAAACTTGGAATTTCTCTATTCAAATTCTCAAGCTGATGACTAATGTTTTTCAAGATGATAGATTGTTCCTTAGGGGTGGAATCGAGCCGAGCCGAGCCGGCTCGTGGCTTGGCTTGGACAGGCTCGGAAAAATCGAGCCGAGCCTGGGCTCGGCTTGGTGCTCCAAACTTCCTAGAAGTTGGGCTCGTGGCTCGCTCGGCCAGGCTCGCAGCTCGGCTCGCCGGCTCGTCGAGCCCAACGGCTGATTCCCCTATTTCCTTTTCGTCTCCCCGCGATTCCCTATGTCTCTTCTATCTCCATCGATCCCAGCCCAAATATGCAAAGCAGCTAGCCCCTATCGATCCTCTCTTGTCCGGACCTCCTGTCCTATCCTCTCCCTCGATCAGCACTGGCCGCCTTCACCGTCGCCGGCCGCCTTCGCCGCCGGCCGCCTGCAGTCCCTCCACCACCCTTCTGTGACTGCTCCTCCCGCTCCCCTTAGATGCGCGTGGCGGCATGCGCCTTTGATTAGTGCCAGGATGTTGGCCCTTTGCCGCTTGCCATCCGTGTGGAGTCAGAAGTTGCTAGCCTGCTCCCCTACTGGCCTGATGGAAATTGTATGTCCTGCCGTACATGCCCCACGCATGTGTGTTGCTGCATCGAGGCTGCTGGTGCAGTCCATGTCTCTCGTCTTGCATGTGTTCTTACCTGCAGCAAGTATTTTTTACCGATTTGCTAGCTTGATGTGTGTGGATGGATGTGCTAGCTTGCATGTAGATTTGTCGTTATTGTGCATCTGATTGTATTTATATATTTATACATGCGAGGTAACGCAAATCTAGTACTACTCCCAATGGTTAAATTCTGATTGGAGTACTCCCGAGTAGAGTAGTTTTTGGCAGCGTGTACAGAGACTGTAAAACGATTGCTAGTTTTTTTTATCTTTTCTCATATGTAGATCGGATCACTTGGCCACAACTTGTGGGTCACTTCACTTTACAAATTTTGAAGTGAATTTCTCTTTTTGAACTTCATAGTTATAAAACTTAGAGTTTAGCTGTGTTGAATTTCATCTTAAGAGTTGTTGACTTCCTGTAACTTTTATAATTGTCGCCTATTGTTTATAATTGTCACTTTTACATAGTTAGAAAACTTCCTGTGATTTCTATACTATGTTAGGGATGTATATGCATGTTCAACTGTTGTTTATGATTGTCAATTGATTACATTTTTAGCAAAGGTTATGACCAATTTTATTTTTTATCGAGCCTTCAAGCCAGCTTGCGAGCTTCCCCGAGCTGGCTTGTCGAGCCTCGAGCCTTGATAGAGAGGTTTAGGCTTGGCTTGTACAACGTCCGAGCCGTGTCAAGCCCGAGCCGAGCCTTGTCGAGCCCGAGCCGAGCTTCGAGCCTCGAGCTTTGTGTCCACCCCTATTGTTCCTCCATGGTATTAGTGAAAATCTTATTTTGCTCATATTGCATCTGCATAAAATTCTTTGTGGATCTCTCTACTTCTAGAATCCTTTCTTCACTAGGCATTCCAGATCTACCATGATAAGCATTTCCATTATGAGGATAAGGCCTATAATTACCATAAGCATTGTTGTTGAAATTGTTGTTTCTAATGAAGTTCACATCAACTTGCTCTTCTTTAGCAACCAAAGAGGCTAAGGGAACACTATTAGGATCTAAAGGACCTTTCCCATTAACAAGCATAGCCATAATAACATCAATCTTTTCACTCGAAGAGGAAGTTTCCTCAACAGAATTTACCTTCTTACCATGTGGAGCTCTCTCAACATGCCATTCAGATTAGTTAACCATCATATTATCAAGGAGCCTTGTTGCAGCACCCAAAGTGAGGCCCATAAAAGTACCTCCAGCAGCGGAATCCAATAGGTTTCTTGAGGAGAAGTTCAAACCTGCATAAAAAGTCTGGATAATCATCCAAGCAGTGAGTCCATGAGTAGGGCTTCTTAACCAAAGATTTCATTCTTTCCCAAGATGGAGAAACATGTTCACTATCAAGTTGTTTAAATTTCATAATTTCACTTCTCATAGATATAATCTTAGTAGGAGGATAGTACTTTCCAATAAAAGCATCTTTGCACTTAGTCCAAAAATCAATACTATTTTTAGGCAAAGAAAGCAACCATTCTTTAGCTTTTCCCCTCAAGGAGAAAGGAAAAAGCTTGAGCTTAATAATATCTCCATCTACATCCTTATACTTTTGCATCTCACAAAGTTCAACAAAACTATTAAGATGGGCAGCAGGATCATCATAACCAGCACCAGGAAATTGCTCTCTCATCACAAGATTCAACAAAGCAGGCTTAATTTCATAAAAGCTAGCACCAGGAGTAGGTGGAGCAATTGGAGTGTTAAGGAAATCATTGTTGTTGGTTCTAGTGAAGTCACACAACTTGGTGTTCTCAGTGTAATTCATTTTGGCAAAGGTGGGCAAGCCAAAAACAGCAGCAGCAACAGCTAGAGCAGGAACTAATTTGTTTGTGTTTTTGAATAAAGCAAGCAAACCAAACTAGACTATTTTTTGGATTTTTTGGAAATAGGCAAACAAAAGAAACAAAGCAAACTAAAAACAAAGTAAAGAGAAAGGAGGTGAAGGACTCCCTAGTGAAGACGTCCTTAGCCTCCCCGGCAACGGCGCTAGAAAACTTGTTGATGGCGCCTAAGTTGATGTAGGAGTGCTTCGTTGGAAACCCCAAGAGCAAGGTGTGAAGCAGCACAGCAGCAAGTCTTCCCTCAGTAGAGACCGAGGTTATCGAACCATAAGGAGGAAGGAAATGTCACACAGGTGTTGCAAGCAACGCGGAGACCTGCACAACACAAACTCAAGACTTTTTCCCAACGAATCAGTGAGGTTGTCAAAGCTCACCGGTTTGCTGTAACAAAGGATTAAACGTATGGTGTGAAAGGTAATGGTGGTTTGCAACAATTAAACAAGTAACATTGGAAGATGTATCAATGGTAAAGATTGGACTGGGGTCCATAGTTCACTAGAGGTGCTCTCCTTAGATAAACAACATGGCATGGAGGGTAAACAAATTACAGCAGGGCAATTGACAGGAACTGAGCAAGGCATAACAATGCAATTACTAGTCAGAAAGATCCTATGAGGTTGATTGGGCAATACAACAAGATACATAGACCGCCATCCAACCGCATCTATGACTAGAAGTCCACCTTTAGGTTATCATCCGAACCCCCTCCAGTATTAAGTTGCAAGCAACAGACAACTGCTTTAAGCAAAGTGTGTAAGGTAAACAGTCCACATTTTCCATGAACAAGAGACCGTTGTTTTCTCCCTAGTAGCAACAACACATCTACAACCGAAGAGATTATTGTCACTTCCCTTAGAAACTAGAGGCATGAACCCACTATCGAGCATAAATACCCCCTCTTGGAGTCACCAGCAACTACTTGGCCAAGATAACCACTAGCAACGGAGAGCATGCAAGATCACAAACAACACAGACATGATAGAATCATAAAGACAAAACCATTAACCAAACAAACATAATAATCTCAATATCCATCGGATCCCCGCAAACACAACATGCATGATTACAAATAGATTAGATCTTGATCATGAACAGAGCTCACAAGATCTATACATGAAAGCACAAAGGAGGAGATACAACCATCTAGCTACTACATGGACCCATAGTCCACAGTGGAACTACTCACGCATCATATCAGAGAGAAGGCCTCCAGGATGATCTCCCCTCCGGCAGGGTGCCGGGAAGAACTTCAGATCCCCCTCCCCCCGATCTAGGGATGATGGTGGCGGCGACTATAGACGGTTTCGTGGATTTCTGATCGGGTACTCAGGGTTTCTGCATCGGGGGATTTTTATAGGTGAAGGGGGAGACCGAGGCGGCCGCCAGGGCTGGCAAACCCTAGCCAGGCGCGGGCTAGGGCCCACTCGCACCTAGGGTGGGTCTGGCCCCCCTGGCTGGCCCCTCCGGCTCTCCTCTGGACTTCTTGTTCCCCACGGAAAGTAATTGACTTTGTCCTTTGTCCCGTCCAATTCCGAGAATATTTCTTTACTAACTTTTCTGAAACCAAAAACAGCAGAAAACAGGCATCTAGCACTGTTGCAACTTGTTAGTAGGTTAGTACCAGAAAATATATAAAAAGCACCTCAAAGTGTGGACAAGTAAATCAAAGTAGATACAAAACAAGCATGGAGCATCAAAAATTATAGATACGTTTCCAACGTATCACCCCTCCTCCGCCGTCAGGACCAAGCCTGAACCTTCCATCCTCAACCTCTATGTCACCGACCCTAGATCCTCTCCTTGATTTTTGTTCTAGTGTAGGGACGTCATCCTCGCACTAGTGCCTTCAACCTCATGTGATCCCAAATCCATCGATGTTTCTGCCCTATTTCTGATTCGGGTACCATGTCGTATTTTTCTCTCACGCGTGGCATGTGTGTGCTTGTATGTGAGTAACATGTGTGTTCACGAGAACACTTCAACTGTCACCACCATCCGAGGATCCATGTTGCATGGAGCATCTTCCAGATCACCTTATCATTGCCAAGATCCTCTTATGCTCCGCTTGCCAAGTTTGTCGATGCACCATACTATTCCAGTCATCGACAATATCTTCGTGTCATGCCATAGATACCAAGATCAACCTCAACCCGATGAACACCGGCACAAGTTCGCGACCGATGGTCCAAATGAAACCTGAAGGCCACTGACATTGAAAACCGAGTGAAGGCCGCCAACACTAAAAATCGAGTTCTCCATCACAGACAGCAAGATCTTCGACATGGAACCCGAAGACCCCAATCCTAGAATCGAAGACCGAACTGAACCCCTCCAAATCCAAGATCTTCTACCCTAAATGTGTGACCCATATCTGAGACCATATTTTAATATATACCATATATCTTGTTTGAAAGGATATTGATGCTGCCTAGAGGGTTTAGGGTTTCCGAGAGTGGCTCAACAAAGGCGGAATTAAACTAGTGTTTACTTTATTAAGCACAAAATCTAGAACAACTAGGGTTCACCTATTTGCACCAACAACTTATGCTAAGCAAGACAAGCAACTATGTGATAGAAAGATATATAAAGCACGAAGGCTATCACAAAGTAATGTGCATAAGTAAGAGCTTGGATATAGAGATAACCGAGGCACGCGGAGACGACAATATTTTACCGAGTTCCTCCCAACATGGAGTACGTCTCATTTGGAGAGGGGTGGTGTCAAACCACCAATGCCATAAGAGGCCTCCCTTTTTCTCCTATGAATCGCACCCCAACGGGATTGATCCACACTTCCACTATCGATGCACTTGTCGGTGGCAATCCGAAACCTCTCACAAGGTTGGGGCACTTCTCTACAACTCAATTGGAGGCTCCCAACAAACAAGCTTGGGGAAATCTCCACAACTTAATTGGAGGCCCCAAGTAATCCAAAACCCTGCAAAACAACCAAACCATCTAGGGTTCGAAGAACCCAAGAGTAAAAAGCTTCTCACCTTTCACTCAATTGAATCCTCACCGAGAACTCAAACCGATGCACCAAATGCAATGGCAAGAGCACGAGAAGTTCTCAAGTCCTTCTCTCCCAAATTCCACCAAAGCTACAAAATCTTGTGGGGGAATAAGAGAGGAAGAAAAAAGGAGGAAATCCACAAAATACTCCAAGATCTAGATCCCAAGATGTTCCCCTCACTTAGAGGAGAGATTGATTGGTGGGATTGTAGACCTAGATCTCCTCTTTCAAATCCCTAAATCATATGCAAGAATCATAGGAGGGATTGGAGGGAAGCAAGGACAAGAGGGTCAAGAATGGAGGAGAAGACTTGCAAAACTCGAGCAGTCTCATTGGGGAAGAAGTGCCCTTTATAGGCCCACTGATTTCTGGACGTTTTCTGCCTGTTGGGGAGTTTCCACAACGAAGACTTCGGTCTGGAGACCGGAGACTCCTATCTGCACATAACACACACACACGAGATTCCGGTCCATCTCTGGACCATCTCTATACCCCTATACAGAATCTCCTGGGCAGGTCTTAATGCACCCTCCAGAGACTTGGCAGTAACTCTGGACCTGAGCACACCGAAGACTCCGGACTAGATTCCGGCCTACCAGTCTACACCAGAGATTCCGTCCAAATATCCGGTTTGAACCAAATAAGAGGCAAACTTCAAATGTCAATATCTAGAGTTTGAAAACTCCGATTGACCCGAAACCAATTTTGTTGGAAAGAGGACAACAAGAGCCCCTTGGTGATAATATTTAATGTATTATAATGTGATATACCTCCCTTGGTGAGAAACCGGAAAACCTCAAAGATCAAAAACGCAATAAGATATAAAAGGGAAATCCGTTTTTGATGAACTAGAGCTTGTTATGAATATTATCACAAGCTCTAGAAACTCACATGGATAAGATCCAAATAACAACCAAGAAAGGATGATGCTAAGTATGCAAAGGTTTGAGATCTCTCCTAAAGATATGATCGAGTTACTCACTTGAGAGTCCCTCTTGATAGTACGGTTATCTATCTTATAAACTTGTCTCCCCAACTAACACCATGAGACTAGTAAGAAGGAAACCCTATCAAGATCATACCTTTGCCTTGTGCATATTCCACTTGATCTTGATGTAGACGATCTTGTCCTTCTCAAGATGGAACACCTTTCTTGATTGCTCTTGCACACACTCGCTTGATGAAGACTTGTAAGTTGCCCCCCATACAACATGGGGAAACCTTTACTTTGACCTTGTATTCATCGATCCATGATCACCTAGGATGGCACACTTCAAGCATGAGATCTTCTAGATATGGCACATCTTTAGCTTGCACAACATTTCTTCTAACACAATTTGGATGATTTCTTGAAGATACACATGAGGAACTCTATCTTCTTCTTCAAGACACCCTTGATCTTATTTGCTTTATTCTTCTTATTCATTTCTACTTTCTTTATTATGTTAGTGTCTTGAAGATACACACGAGGTATCACTCCATCTTATTCTTCAAGACACACTTGCTATAGGCCCAACACTCACTTGACAAATCGCTGGGTCACTCTTGAAACCTTGGTCAACACTTGATCTTCTTCACTTTCTTCTTATTATTCTTCATTTCTTCTATCTTTAAGCCAACACATTCCCCAAGCGATGCCAATGGATAATTCCTACAAGTGTAACTCAATGCAAACATTAGTCCATAGAGATGTCATTAATTACCAAAACCACACATGAGGGCCCCACATGTTCTTTCATTGTTTCATATTAAATCATCTATGCGTGCATATATATCATGCGTTTTGGCGGCATTTTGTTGATTCACCTAATAATTAAATATGGGATATTTATGTATCATCTCGACTCCATTTAAACTTGTGTAGCTCACTAATGACATCTTTTGTCTTGTTTAGTCAACATTTAAATTGTGGGGGTATCTAAACAACTTGAACCTTCTAATTAACTGTCGGGATTCCGATTCCGCTTAATATTGCTAAGTTAGTGCGCATATTTCCATGACATGCATCATATCATGACCATGCCCGATCTCTCCGAGTCATTAAATATTGCATATGTTGCCTCTTCTAGTACTTTGCTTCTTCACCGGATAGGACGATGATTCGATGTGAGATACGACAAGCCTTTGGTCACCGAATTTGTCTCCCAGGCGAGTATTCTCCCCTTCTACCTATTTTGCATGTATAGTCTTTACTTTGTTCTTTTGTCTACTGCTATCCTTTATTGTCGATGTTTTAGTACCGTCCCTTTATTTGCTTACTCTACCATATTGCCTTGGTTATCGTATTGCCTTGTTTGATTAGATAGATTTGTCCTTGCAAGTCATAGACATGCTTCGTGTCGCTCTCGTACAGGTGAACCGTGATTTATGGATATGGTTGATACTATGATAATTAAATTGGTGATGTTGGTTATGGTTATGGTTATGATTTCAACTAATGATAAGGCACGACAGGGACCACCTTTGGGAACTGCTTGAGACAACCTAGGAACCGTTCGTTCTATGTTACCAGTTATGAGTTGATCGTGCTAACCAAACATGGGGCCTCTGGGATCCCCCCCCCTCAACTACCGGCTCTATTTGTATATCAAGAGGGTTACAAAATTGGTTTTCCATTTGGTGCATACGCATAATAAGTCCTCAGACATGGGTTGAGTTGTGATATGATTTTGGCGGACTACCATGGCTTGCACTACATAAAATCAGGATATCGTGTCGGAGGTGGAATGGAGCTCTACAAGCTATATTCCGATCATTCCCTAGCCATAGACTCAAATGTTGTGCCACCTAGAGAATCAACTGTATCTCTTGTGTGGGTTAAACACAGTAGGTGATGCCTCTGGATATGCGCGTAGTTATGGGACAGTTCTTGTTGTGAGATTATGCGTAATATGTTGCATGAAGGGTTGAACATGCATTTGGGTACAGTAGTGCACCCCTGCAGGGGTAAATCTTTTTGTGAAGTCATGTGTTCACGGTTATGGATGCCTAAGGAGTATAATGTGATAGATCATAGACAACACCACTAATGCTTTGCCTCTAATAATATGACTATAATTAGCCTTACCAACTAAACAATTGGATAATTAAAATTGCAACATGTCTGTTCCACAAGAGGACTTCCTCGACTGGTCTTCGAGGGGGAAATCTTCATATGGGTTATGCTTGGTGTTATATTATTATTACCGTATAGCGCTCTCTTATCTCGCTCTAATAGCCGAAGTTGTAGTGCATCTCTATAAGTTATATAGTGCAAACTTTGCTATCGCTGAGACCACCATAGCCATGTAGGCAAGAGCCGCCAAATTCTAAGACTCGCCATGTACTGGCCTCAGTCTGACCGCTCTCTTTTTTACTTTTCCCTTTGCCGACACCCTTTGGCTTGGACAAGTATGTGATTGACGATGTTAGCAAAGTTACCCTTCCGGCTTGGCATAGGCAGGGTTATGGATGTTGCTTTTTTATTCCTCAGGACTCTTAGTCCCGTTTGGATCTTATCCGTACTCGGATACTATTTGGCTTTCTTTATGATTTGTATCTTAGTATTATAACATTTGTATTCTTGAATCATTGATTTGTTGTTGTATATATATGTTTGTCGTGGATTCTGTTGTAAACTATTGTGATGTAACTACTTCTAATAAAATCCACCCACACGAAAGTGTCTGGTGGGCATCTTCGAAACGCTTCTATGCGTATTTTTCCGGAAATGCTAAGATCTACATAGACCCAATTTTGGGGCGTTACACGGAACCAATCAAGCAAATCCATCACCATTGCCATCCACGTCAGCGGATGGCAACATCTACGACACTCATGCTGATAAGGTGATCTACGGCGAGACCCTTGCCGAGTCGGTGACCATTTCCCATATCCGGAATGTCACCCAACTTGATGAGAAGAGCCAGGAAATCCTCATAGAGGCCAAGTACATCTCGGAGCCAGGTACAAAGCTGGACAAAGATCTCTCCATGGAGAAAGACTCTCAAGGCGGCAAAAGAAATGGAAGCAGAGTACAAGAAGCTGCTCACGTAGAAGAAAGCACGGCAAGTTCCTGCTCACATCATCGGCATTGCTAAGAGGCATCGACCTTGCTACAAGCGGACAACTACATTTCTACGAGGTCCACCGCTGCTACAAGCGGCCATTAGCATTGCTGTGAGCGACCATGCTAGCATACTCTTTAGCGACAATAAGGGTGCTGCCATGGGAGGTGGCAATCCTGCGAGAAAGGGGATTCCTAGGTGAGGGAGGTGATTCCACTAGGGAAGGATGCTGGTGTTGTGACTGAGGTGCTTCCTTGAGTTTGTGGACGCCACCCTTTCCGGAGCTAGAGGAAGGTCCAGGGCCAAGCTGACTGCCCATGGAGACGGGTTGGGTCCACCTGTGTACGCCGAGCGAGGATGAGGATGATGCTTTCTTTCTTCGGTAGAGGGATTATTTTATTGTGTGTGTCATAGGTCCTAGGTAGACACTTGTTGAGCGCTGGAGGCGGGGATCGAGGGCTTCCGATCACCCGGGGGATGCTTAGCACGATCCAAAATTGATGAATAAATTAACGAGTGGGTTTGAGGAACCGAAAATAGGAATATTTAAGTTTTATGAAGTTGAATAAGCAACCATGCCACTATGTAACCCTGCTCTTCGAGCGTGATATGCAAGATACCTTGTCGAAGCAGCCTTGTTGGGAGCACGATACACAAGACATGCCAATGAGATATTTTGAGGATCCAAAACTCCACACACACCCGGGGGACCCTATGAGGGAGTGCGTCTCCTATGGATTGCCCTAGGTCAACATAATTACATTGAGTCCTCGGTATTTGTAGCTTTGCAACATGAAGACCGACCAATAGCAAGTAGCCGCAAACTAGGGCAAGAGAAAATCGTAGATGAAAATGTACTATGTGTTTGTTTAGTTGTATATTGTTATTCAATCATCCATCAACTCTCACCTATATATGAGGTGGATTGACTTTCAATAAAATACAAGGATTCAGATTTCCGTCCAAAGCACTAAACGAGACATAACTCGAATAGGTATTCTCAGGCCAAAATGTCGGGTAATGTCTATGAAAATAGCCATATTTCTCCGTGTTCAATCCTCGTTTTTAGTCAAGCAATTGATAAGAATCTCTCTAGCTTTGTCACCAATAACTAATTATTGCAAATATATAAAATCCATTACTTTGAATTGTGTTGTGCAGGAAATCATGGTTTTAAGGCGAAATCAGGAGCCATAAATGACGATTTTGAGAAAGGCTACACGACTAAGCAATCCTGGAGTCAACACCAGGCTCTAGAGGCCATAACAACCACTGGTACGTGCAAGGCCCACCTGTACGGCCTGCCCGTACCAGGTGACAGCGGCTTTGTCTCGTCAAACCCTACGACTTTCGTGAAGGCGTCTATATATTTCGAGGTCCCAGCCGCCGCGCAGGAGGCCGTCATTCTCAGATTGCATCACAACACCACCAAAGGAGATCCACCTCCATAGTTCATCCTCTCCATCCTCCATCCTCGCTATAGCCATTATCTTGTACTTGTGATATCCTTGTGATTTAGCGACCATTGTAAGAATATTTGGTTTCAGTCTAAGTATTTTGCATAATATTTTCTATCCTTGATCTTATTGTTATGAGTGAGTAGTCCTCACGAGCTGTAGGTTGGGGTGAAACCTTACAGCGATTATGTGCATCTAATCCATCAGAGCATCATGTATTGTTTGAATAGATATTTGTATCTTTGTTTCTTTGTCGCTTGTCTTGATCTTTGTACTTGTAGGTACCCAAGACTTGTATCTTTGTTTCTTTGTCTCTTGTCTTTATCTTTGGACTTGTAGGTACCCAAGGCCCCCGAGATTAATAAAGGCTTGAGGTGAGATACTTGATTATCAGCAATCTCATAGGAAACCCTGTGACAGAAAGGGGTATACGATCTTCGCTTAGAGATCCATTCGGGAACAAGAACAACATCATTTCTTAAGGCTTTGATATGTGTTTTCACTTAATAATTTTGTGTAACCCGATACTTTATGGTGGAAACGGTTGGATCAAAAGACTATTCCTATGTCTGTGACTCGAAGGGGCTATCGTATATCGGGATGTGCTGCCCACAAATTTTATCTCTATTAAAATATTACACATGAATGTGCTTATTATTATCTTTATCCCATATGATGTGCAGCTGTAGGTTAATCTCCAACTCTGGCATATCTCCATCCATTGAAACAACCCACAATAAAAAGTAAACTTGAAAGGTCCAGCGAAGGTAAAATAAACAAAAAAAGTCTTGTAGACATCTCCTTATTTAATGCCTTTTAGCATTGTTTCCCAAGGTTCGATTAAACCTAGGTCTAATGGGGAAATTGCTACTATACTGCATCCGTGAATCCGGACCGAAGGTATCATCGAGCCGATAGTATGGCTAGGAGGAGCCACACACCTCAACCCATAAAGAGTGATGTCAAAATCTGGCTAAATAGCGGTCAAACAAGTCTGAGGCATGTCTAGGACCTCTTGGAACCAGTCGATAGGTTTGGACAAACACGTATGTGAATCCTCAAGTTTCCTTGAGTTTGGTCTTACATGTCGGTGAATATTTAAAAATCAAAACATGCATGTGGTCCATGCCCCAACATGAGGCCACCACTCCACATCGGGTGAGGAACGTCACCACGTGGGGTTAGCTCTCCTAGATAGTTTACCTAGTCACGCGTTTGGTTGTGTCGGGTTGTGTGTGAGCATGCGAGCCCTACCCTCTCATCCTTAGGTCATACATGAGACCTTGCCATCATGTTGTTTGGGGTGGGGGAAGGGGCGTTGCGCGAGGTTATGTATCCTCCTACCCCCCCCCTACGCATGTACGTACCCCTGCATGATGATTTCCTGTGGGAGAGGTCGTGCACCGAACGACTTTGTACGACCTGCGTTGACTCTCTTCGAAGAGCAACCATGTGTTGCACAACTTTGTGACATGGTCCGCCCATCTCTCCTGCCACTCGAGTGCTAGCACGCCCAGCTCACCTATAAATCCTCCACCCCCGCTCTTCACTCTCCTATATTTTCTAGGCTTATCTCTTCCCTCCCATGCTCGTTCGGGTTTAGGTGCACCTTTTTTAGATAAAAGGCATCATTGCCCGACTTTAAATTAATAAAGCCAACTAGGTTCACCAACATTACATCGCATAAGTTAGCGACACAACACGCGGGGGAGCAGATTACGGATAACGCACAAAGCTAGAGGGTTCGGCCACACTGGTCAGAGCACATAAAGCAAACATATGCTCTAAAAACTAGTGTTTAAACTCATGCAGCAGCTGAAACATGGTGGCCTTGAAAAGTTTGCTTTAGTAGATCCATCACCAGGTCCATTGCTTGACGGTCTTCAGGTTTGAATAGAGGGCGCCACTTCTGCAAAGACAGATTAGTTTTGAAGAGGCAATCAGCACGTTGTCTAGGGAAAATCCCCTCAAAGGAAATTTTATTTCGAATCTGGCAGAAAGCCTAGGACTGAGCGGCAAAGGAAATCCAGATCCAACGGCCGGCTTTCCGAGGCAAGGCGTGTACCAAGGAGAGGAAATGCGAGAAAGAAGTGGGATTCCACTGAACACCAAAAATCTCACGAAACACACTCCACAAAAATCTCGATAAGAAGCAATCAAAGAAAATATGCGTGGCCGTTTCACTCGCCCCACAGAGAGCACACTTTCCATCTGAGGGTCATATTCTATGGTTTATTTGTTGCCTTTAGGGTAGGCGGTCTCTAGCTAGTTGCCAGAGGAAGATTTTAATTTTTAGGGGTATCAGGGTTTTTCAAATTCTCTTGGCTGCCAGAGCAAAAGGGGCCTAGGGTTGTTGGTCTAGCTTCCGATAAAGGGATGCAACCGAGAACTTTCCGTTGGGTTCGAGGGCCCAGGAAACCGTATCCACCGCCCCACTAGGTGCTACAGGTTCTAATTCCTGGAGGAAAGACGTCCAGAAGGTAGTTTCCAGAGGTACAAAGGCTCGACGAAAAGCTAGGTTCTAGCCATCCTGCCTAAAGGCCTGAGAGGTTGAGATGTCCGGTTTAGTACAACAAGCAAATAGACGCGGGAAGCGGCTAGCGAGGGGGGCCATCTACTGTCCACCAGTCCTTCCAGAAGAGGATTTTACTACCATTCCCTAGCGATAACTTCGCCCCCAACTTGAACGCCTCCTTTATCTTATTCAGGATTTTCCAGAACTGTGAACCACCCTAGCCATCTCCAACGAAGATGTTCGGTGCAGAGCCATACTTGGCTCTAAGTACATGGGCATAGAGATTCTAATCATCAGGTTGTGTGAAAAGTCTCCAAATCCATTTGGTGAGAAGTGCAATATTGAGGAATCTAGAGTTTATAATGCCTAGACCGCCCTAGTCTTCCAGTTGGCAAACATCCTGCCAGTTAATCCAATGATATTTCCGTTTCCCCCCACCCCCTCCCAGAAGAATTTCGAGAGATGTTTGGTAAAACCTCCATGCTTGCTCTCTGCCAGCGGGGACATGCCCATACAGAAGGTGAGAAGACTAGACAGGGAGGAATTCATCAGGATTAGGCGCGCTACCTACAAGGTGAATCTCTCCTGCCAAGGGTCCACTCTGTGGCCAACCGTGTTGACAAGGCCTTCCCAATCGGACACTAAGAGTTTACGGTCAGCCATAGGGAAGCCAAGGTATGTAAAAGGAAAGCTCCCTAGCTTACAGTTAAGCACATTGGCCACCCGTTGATGTTCCTGATGGGGCACTATCATCACCAACACCTTGCTTTTTAGGAAATTGATTTTCAGCCCGAAGAGAATTTCAAAGCAAATTAGGATAAATTTAAGGTTGGCTAGGGATCTATCATCCATCTGCAACTAAAGGATTGTGTCATCGACATATTCTAAATGAGTTACGCCCCAGGGATAAGGTGCGGGATTACACCCGTGATGTGGCCCGCCCCCTTCGCAACATCTAGCAATGCCGCAAGCGCGTCTGCCATAAAATCAAACGGGATTGGCAAGATTGGATCACCCTCACGCACCCCTCTTCTATTCCTGAAGAATGGGCCAATCACCCCATTAATTTAATGGTAGTTTGGCCTCCCGTTACCAGCTGCATAAGACGATGGATTAACCTAGACGAAAATCCCTTTTTAGTTAGCACCTCATGAAGAAAAGGCCAATCGACCCGATCGTAGGATTTTTCAAAATCTAATTTGAAGATCACGGCTCTCATGTCATTCTTTTTCAGTTTATGAATAATCTCATGAAGAGCCAAAGCGCCATCGTGAATCAAGCGACCTTTGATGAAAGCGGTTTGGGGTAGAGCTATCGTCTGATGCGCTATCGGTGATAGTCTCATCACGTAGGCTTTGGAAATGAGTTTGAAGATGACATTAATCAGAGAAATCGGTCTAAAATTTTTGATAGAATATGCCCCTCTCTCTCCCTCTCCCATCATGATCTTTTGTCTCTCGGTGTAAAGGAGCAGTTAATCCTCATCAAGGACCGCCCTCACATAATAAAAACATTCTGGTGGATGAGGATTAATCCTTTATTCCCTGAGCCATGCAAAGCTGGTTAGCTACACGTATGGGGAACCCGATGGTCATATATTAAGACGTGGTATCAAGGTTTTCTTTGATGGCATGGAAAAAACAATTATATTTCATAGAGAGACTTTGATGTTTGATAGGTCGATAAGATACATGTTGTTGTATAAACAACACGATAACGAGGGTATCTTCTCGTACATAGTAACAATGCAATATGAGTGGAGGGTGTGTATGAGGCCTTATGGAGAAAGCCATCGTATACTAACAAGTTTAACAACACGAAGATTTTTGGATCGGTTGCCTCATTGGAGCACAACTTAATCCTATATTAGAAAGGCGTCAAGGGAGGCTTAATAGAAAGCTCGAGCTGTAGGTGACTTCTCGAGTCTAAATCCAAGTCACTCTTCCTCTAAATCGACATGAGTCATTCCGCCTTCTTGGATTCAAACTTATACCAGCTCCCTGAACGTGTCTTGGATCACTACTACCCTCTCCTTGTTTTTATTCAAGTGAGAGTGAAGTGGCTAGATTCCCATTGGGGCTATTTATTGCCTATGAGACCTTGACAATGATCAATGCTAACATTGATATAGTAGGACATATATATCTAACTAAAGGGCTTATTTGGTTGTGACTTCATGTCCTAACTTTTAGTTTTTGTCTCCTTTCTTTGACTTATTACCATGACTTGTTGCTTGGACTATCTTTGAGTTGTATTGACTTTATAAAAATAGCAGCGTAGGATATGCGTGGGAATTTATGTAGGATCATTTACTCCCACAATAGTACATATGATTTTTTTTAAAGATGATTCCATTGATACTAATATTATTTATTGGTTATTTTCACTAAATTACATTTAATTAACTTTAGAAGGAATCAAACCCTTTTGTTATCTTTTGTTCTAGGAAAATTCAGGGTCTTGAAAAATCCAAAGACTTCTGAACTGTCATGATGTGTGACGAATACAAAAATAAAATAAGGTGACTGAGGTGATGTCCACGGGATCACTTGCCATGTCATTGCACTGACATGCCTCTAGTGCGTGGGTCTGATGCATGAGAATCTAGAAGGTTTATCGTTTGGTGGAAAGTCAGGTCTTGATGCGACTGCCATAATTTTTGGGATTTTTTAGAGTTACATAATAAGGTCCAAACTCTGATAAGGGACCCGATATTCACGGATTGACGAGCAAGGGCAATAGGGCACGATGAACACTCATGATAGAAGTCAAAACGCAAACATGATGCAAAAGTGGTTGGCCTCGTTGGCTCGAATCCACCAACCCAACGGAATCACAAGGGAGACCATGCTAGAGATGGATAACAAATTTATAGAATCTATATATGGGAGAGAACTCATGAAAGAATCTCTTTAAGGGAATGTAAAACTCTAGTAGATAACATGGAGAGGTCTTGAATCCCACTTGGGAGGAGAGCACATGCTCAATTATGTTTTTAGTATTTTCAAATATCATATCTAAGCCTTAGGGTGCTACTAATATTGGTAGGATCAAAAGGATAAGGTTAGGGATACAATTACATGGCCAAAGGACAAATCAGCTCGTAGGTAGTGTCGTGGGTTTATGTCAGTTCGACAGGGCTATGGACCGGGCGATTACTGGGGGAGCTCTTGTAAGTTGGTCCATTAACAGTCGGTTTTGGTTCGATAAGTATCGGTCGGTCGGTCGGTTCCAGCACCGGTCGGATCGACCTAGAACCGGGCTGGTCGGTGCTAGGGTTAGTTGATCGGTTCTCAAACAGGCGGTCATGTTTCAGATCCTCTTCTTTTTTTTTGGTATTTTCTCTCGATTCTTTGGCTCTTGGGGTTCATAACTGATCACTTATGTCGCATAGGAATTAGGTCAAAAACCATCCAAGGGGGTATAGAAATCACGTGTAGATAAGAGCGAGTTCACCTTATCATGTATTGCTTTAGAACTTGCTCCATTCATTGGTACACTTGGGAGACTTGGAGGTGTTGGAGTAGAGACGTCTATCAGGCGGATTGTATCTTTATGGAACTCCATCGTCTTATTAAATGGTGTCGGTGGTCAGAATTGGAAACAGAAAAGGGACTCATCTGAGAGGCTAGATCCAATCCAAGGGGGAGGTTTTTGGTTCTCTGGCACCAAGACCATAAAGAACATATGGGAAACATATTTCCCTCCTTCCTTGAGGGAGAAGTCCAAGTAAGAAGGACACGAATAGGAGCCTTTCCCTTACTTTCAGGGCATTAGAGTGTCGCCTGGGTCATCGTCTTCACTTCCATCTTCTTCTTGTCTAGAGGTGCCTGCATCACCAACCCTCTTTAATATATTGACAAACATGATGTGTGATGCTATATTATTTTCCCATGGTTTATTGCATTTTTATATCTTGGTTTCAATAGTAATTTTTTATGGTGTTGGTGAAACATTTTGATTGAAGGATGCATACATGTGTTACTATCGTAGGAGCACAATTCATTTACTAAGTACAAAGTAATCATAGTACAATGATGATACCAAGATTTTGTCAATTAGTTTGGTGAACTCGCCTACTTTGTGTGACATGGTTACCAGTGGCGGACCCAGGAAAAAACTGAAGGGTGTGCACACTTTTTGTTTTGTTTTGACACTAGCATATATGCGATACAAATATGTTGAATGAGTAATATATATAGCTAATTGATTCACAACATTGTACTTTAATATATATGTTTCAAGTGTGTATGATTCCAATACAAAGAAAAACGTGGCATCCTTTGCGATGCTATATTCTGGCCATTTGTATCGCTCTAACCAAATAAAGTTGGGGTGTCGGTTTTTACCATATATTTTTCTGGTTGGGAAGGCATGTACAAATGGTTTGCGTGGGCCTTTCCGATATATCCTCTCCGAACAACATCTTGATCATTAACACCATATGCTGAAATAGGAATCCTAGATCATATGGTGCAAAGTGAGCATCATATGACGGTCACATGACCATTGGGGTAATGGTGGATGTGGTGTTGCATCTTCAGTTTTAGTCTTACTCTCGGTATCAGATTGGGAGGGAGGTGCTAAATGAAGATAATCCAACAAAACCCCATTGTTTCGGTTTTCTCGTCGGTTGTAATCAAGGGGGTCAAGGAAGATCCAATCCTTGCTTCATGATTCCAAAAAAGAGACACGATGTAACTATCACTCTTTCACTTCATAATCAACCATGTTCCTATAGTTATAACAAACATAAGGATAAATTTGAGCGAATTTTGCAAATATATAGAGAACTACATGTTACATCCAGCCACAATAAGCGGACAGGGCATCGAGCGGTCAAGGCACAAACTGGGGAGGATTTCGTGGGTAGGCTCCCTCTTCTCCAACTCAACCGCCGACGGGATGTTGGCAAGGGCAGGCAGGACCGCAACCTGCGGGGGGACGCGAGTGAGTGGACGCTGAGACAGTGTGTGTGGCCGGAGACGGTGGCCGCTGGAGCTGGAGGTTGAGTGATGACTTGGGGATCGATCAATAGACAAACTGCCTGGTTTGATCGCTTGGATCATTGTTTTTTTAGTACTCCCTCCGTCCAAAAATAAGTTACTTGTGTTTTTCTAGATTCGGATGTACCTACACACTAAAATATGTCCATATACATGTGAATTTAGACAAATCCAAGTCATTTATTTTCGGACGAAGAGTACATTTTTTCTTGGCTAGCTAGCTAGAAGTATTGGGCCTATTCTAGAGACGGTATACTATAGTAGGTAAAAAGAAATCTTCAAAATTTCTGGGTGTGCCAGGACACACCCGGCACACCCGCTGGGTCCGCCCATGATGGTTACAGGAGATCCACCCCTCTGACACCACAACTAGTGGCCACCCTAGCACCATCACATGTCGACGGTTCCCATGGGTGCTTGATGCTATCAAGTCATCATAGGTTACATTATGTGGGACCCTCACATTATGTAGGATGACTAGGCTACTAGTATTTGACTCCAACACTACTTATATCCTATCCACACATAATAAAATTGCAAGCCCAAACATAACCCAACATGTTGTACATAATATTACCACAAACACAACAACATGTATGTTAACTACTTCAATGCAAAAAGTTTGTGCTAGTGTACTGAGTCTACGCATACTTTAGAAGGTCACATAAGGGTTGCAGTACAGTGAGTTGAAATCGTGAGAGGGGGCAAGAGATGACAGAAAGTGTTCCCCTTTATTGGACTACAAGAATGGTTCTCGACAAGGTCTTCTAGAAGGGAAACAACATGCAATCATTGACATTCACAAATCCAACTAGTGAAGACCAGATCATGAGTTTTAGTAAACTCCAAACAATTCCTTTAAAGTGGGAACAACATGAAACATCATTGTTGCTAAGTATAATCAACTAAGGTCAGACCTTGGGTTCTAACGCCGGGCTCGAGACCGGGTACTCAAAACCAGCAAATTGAAGTTATCATATATTGTTGTGTCTCGCTTGCCAACGCATAATGGTGATACCTACTAGACAAATCCCAAAAGTTTGATTCTCCCATCGGTACATCTCTAGGATATCATGTCTAGTGCCCACAATGTAGTCGCCGAATAGGTGATATATCTTGCCGTGAGCATTAACACACAATGAATAACCATGCCCGCACAAGCAGGGCGCAACGACAATATTTTCTCTGGGAGCCAAGTATGCCCTCCTTTATAGACGTGAAGCAGTCTGTTGACAAGAGGGAAAGGTCACCGAAGAACATTGCATGAGTCTAACCAGAGCCCATTGTGACAACATTTGGACTTCAAATGTATGGACTGGATAGCCACACCACCACTCCACCGATGGCTTCCTCCCAGATGCAACTAATTCCATCGTGCTACATCATTGCCGTTGAATCGGCAGCCTTCGTCACTGTCGCACCACTACCGTGTCTCATGCCCGCCGCGGCGTCCATGTTGTAGCAACATAGAGAGCACCACACTCCAAGGCCCCACCACTACCATTGGCTACATGGCTTTGTCCGATGATGTCATCGTGGACAAGGGTAGCGAGGGAAATCAACTGAGAAGAGGGGTGAGAGGAGATCTGATCGAAGGCGACTCGCTCATGAGTGGACACAAGAACTAGCTAATCTGTCTACTCCCTCCATTTCAATGAGTAAGGCCTATATTTTAAAAAAATCATACTACGAAAAGTTTGATCAAATATTTAGAATAAACTATCAACAACTTTAATACTCCCTCCGTTTTAAAATATAAGATGTTTTAGCTGTATGAAGCAAATGTATCTAGACTACTTTCAGTATATACGTTCACTCATGTTTGGAATGAATCTACACATTAAAAATAGTCTAGATACATCTTATATTTTAAAACGGAGGGAGTACTATATATATATATACCATACTTCTGTATCTAATCGTATCGTGTTAATAATTTATTAGTCAAACTTTAAATAATTTGACTTTTCTAAAAAATATCAGCGGAGGTAGTAGTTTTTACTTTCAGATAGTTTTCTGTGAACTACTTTACATACATTTAGTTCAGACTTCAGAGGTGCGGGATTAGAGGCAAGTGATTTGGTTTCAACATTTGGTGTGAGAGGAGCGATTTAGCTGAAACATTTGGCGTCAGAACTGATCAATTCTTGAAAGCGCAACAGAACAGCAGCGCACGCACGGATCAGTACGCCGCGAGCTATCTCCTAAATTATCAGTAGCATCTGCGGAACGGGTGCTTCTTTCTTGGCACCGGCCTGAGCAGATCAATGGCGGATGCACGCT
Source organism: Avena sativa (assembly GCA_916181665.1). Lineage (NCBI taxonomy): Eukaryota > Viridiplantae > Streptophyta > Magnoliopsida > Poales > Poaceae > Avena > Avena sativa. The sequence continues at coordinate 231,934,676 of OV702296.1, forward strand.
CAGGTCGCTCGCGCGCTCGTGCTGCTAGCTACGATTGCCGGGGCAGGAGGAGCTCCTCCGCTCCGACCTTCATGCTGGCCGTCGAGGCGACGAGCTTGACCATCTTGGCGGCACCGTCGAGGACGGCGACCTCGACGATGAACGCGCCGCACACGGGGCGGTGGTCGGAGAACTTGGACTCCCCGCGGACGTACGCCACCTGCACGATCCCCTCCCCGCGCCACAGGATCCGGTCGCACCACGCCGGCGTCCTCCGTTTCGGCTTCTTCTTCGAAGCGGGACCGCCGACGCCGCCATCGTCTTCGCCGGCGTAGTAGCTGTCGGAGTTCCACGAGTACTTGTACGTTGGCGCGAAGGAGATGACGCTCTCGCTCCATCCCCGGAAAACGCCGCCCTCCCTCTCCGTCTTGAGCTGGTCCTTCTCGAACAGCGCCGCCCAGTCGCGGGCCTCGACCAGCTTCTTCGCCTCCGCGTAGCTCAGCCCGATTCTGTAATTCAGGTCGCCTAGCCAGATCACACGGCTGCAAAAAAAAATGCAAAGAATTTCTCGAGATTAATTAATGGCGGAACCCGGTTCAGCAAACCAGTGGTTGTCAGACAGTGACGTACTCGTGGTCGAGGATCCGCTCCGGGATGCGGCGTCCGGAGCGCTTGCAGACGCGTCGGAACTGCGTGCTCCTGAGGATCTCGACGACGTCGGAGTTGCGGCGGAGCTCGTCGCCGTCCTTCTCGCCGGAGGCGAGGTGGCTGCACACGAAGCAGAGGGACGTCTGGTGCAGCGACATGCTGACGGAGATGCACCCTTTGTTGCCCAGGCGGCCCATGATGCCGCAGCCGACGCAGCTGAGCCGGACGTGACTGATGTGCGCCACCAGCTCCCGCCGAGCCCACACCGTCGTGAAGAGACCCACCATCTGCTTGCACGCCACCAGGCAGTACCTCCCCTGCAGGCTCGCCGCCGCCGGACGCAGCAGCATCGTGGCATCGGACGCCATGGACGATAACGACGCCGCCTCCTCGTCGACGACGACGTCGGCGTCCTCCTCGTCTGACGTCGTCGTGTCGCCCTCGGCAGCGTGCCGGCGCTGGTTTTTGCTGCTGCCGCAGCGCATCATCAGGCACGATGAAGGCGATCTGTAGTTCGGCCGGCGCCGGGGCGTCTTCTCCGCGGGGCAAGTGCATGACTTGAGCCGGCGGCCGCGAGTGATTGCGGCGCGGCGAACCTCTCTCGGGGAGGACCCGTTCTTGTGGAACAGGGACGGGTCGAGCGGGCTGGAGCTCGCCTTGTGCAGTGCGCAGATGGGGGAGGCGGACTGACTGAAGGAGCAGCTCGTCAACGGCGACGATGACGAAGGCTTGTTGAGCGCCTGGTTTATGAGTGCGAGCCATCTCGCCGCCGGCTCGTTGTCTTCGATGACAAGCACGTTCCCGGCATTCAGAGGGACCACCTCCTGGAATCTGCATCAAACATTACAGAGGAAATCAAGATTTCGAGTAATTGATGTGAAAAATCTGCACTTTATCCATGTGAAAGATCTAACTTAATTTTTTTCGAAACAAAATCTCCCAAAATATTTCACATTTTGCCATGTTACACTACAAGGTGTACTTGTTATCTGAAGCAAGAATTCAGAGTTGGCAACTAGCGTGTTAGTTGAAACATAGTTTTCACAAAATAGGATCTTTCAAGCAAAAGTACCCCACAAGAAACAACAGGAGATGTGATGAAATTATTTGTGGTTCAGAGGGAATTGACAATGGCAATGCTTTTCTTTTCTTGTGTGTTAATGCATTCGCAGTGATGTAGCCACAAATCAAGCACTATCCAAGTCCAATGTTGTTCCCCATCTGATAGGAGATGTAGAAGATTATGCAAAGTTATGCTGTTTGATGTTGTAACATAACATACCCTAGAACATAAATGTCTGAGTGGTCATCAGAAGGCAGGAAATCATTCAGATCCAGCTCCATGTCTGGTGTTTTTCCGGCGACGTTCCATGTTGCTGCAAATACCCTGTGAGACGCAGAACACCCAAGGAGAAAATATATCTGAATTTGAGCTTCACAGAGAAATACAAAGTTATCTGAAGTGTGCCAAGTGCCTAAGATTTAGTTTGAAAACCAGTGAGTGTACCTAAAGGCCTCGATATGCGTACTGGCGGTTGAAGAAGGTGAACTGAAACTGCTGAATTTCAGACTTGTACTTTTGAAGAAGGATGATGATGATGCTGACGGTGAAGCCACCTCTAACTCCTCTGGACTCTCTTTGAAATCAACTGCAAACATGCAAACATTCACAAGATTAGCGCTTGCACACAATATTAGATTTTGGATTAATTTTAGTCTTAACCAAAGATGAACTTCGCATGATAGCCATGTCCCAGAACATCAGGGTCAAGCTTCAACTTTCCACATCACACATGGAAAAGGTTTGCTCTTATCACGAATTACAAAAAGAAAAACATTTTGACTTTGCTTTGTCAAAAAAATGTATTCTGAACTTCAGAACCTACCTGTGTTGTTGATAGAGCCGTCAGGACGGTGCGTCGATGAAGAATTCCTACCCCTAATAACAGATATCCTTCCAAAGGGAGACTGCAGAAAGGCAAAAATATATACTGAGTAATAATTATCTAGATTAATGGGACTTGCCTCAAGGGATGAGAAAAGATGTTACCTTCCTCCTATTGGTTTTCTGGTCCATTTTCTGAGTTCAGCTGCTTCTTCCAGCATCAAATGAATGGCTCTTGTGCCAAAGCTTTTAGCTAGCAGCTAGCAGAGGTAATCTAGTGCCTGAAAAAGGTGTTCCAAGAACAAGTCAGGCAGACGGAAGTTTCGGTGTTTCCATGGCGAAGACAATACAAGACTGATTCTTCTGAAACACAGCTACCAAAAGTTTTCTAAGACTAAATAAGAAACGAGAAAGGAACCAGCTATCCATCTAGAAACAGGAGTACTACTTAAATAGGACCAACCTATCAGAAAATAAAAGGACAAGCGAGAAGTGACTTAAAAAGAAAAAGAGCATTCCCTCAAAATACAAAATAAGTTGGTAATTACATGAGCATTCATAGACAAAACACCAAATGGAACAAGTATACAAAGTTGGTGTCGCGGTCGCGCAGACGATAGCAAAGCATGCGTGACCCACCTCATAAGAAGGAACAATCTATACCTTGAAAGAAAGAAAGAAAGAAATGTCCTAGTCTTTTGATGCAATCAATTCAATGGAATAGTAGAAGTTGACCTGAAGAAACTTAAAACAGCTATTGGAAGTTCCAAATGGGGGCGATGCAACTGCTGATGCTGCAGTCAGGCTACCAAAATAAGGACTTTCAGAAACAATCAACAAACCGATGATAACGAAACAGAACCACAGAATCCTCAAAGCAATGGGGGATGGACACGACTACATTACGATTGTCAACACATTAGCTTACATATATTTATCTAACATTCTAACCTTCTGTTTCTACACAAGACCGAAATTACTGTTTCAAAGGAAGTCCCATCTTATATTTGCAACAGTTACCAGACCGTATGCGGGCAAAATCCCTAGCTACTAATGGAAATAGATTATTACCCTGAGAAATATCACCTTTTATCGTCGAAGAAAACAGGAAAGTGTGTATGCGTGTTGGGGGGTGTTCTAGTCTAGAATCTAGATTTATGTTGGGAAGCTCAAGGTATGTAGTTTGACCAGCCGTTTTCACGCAAACCGAATAAAGAAACCAGCACAAAACCAAAGCTGTTCATGATACTACAACATAGAGCTGTGCTTAACAGCTCTTTGGAAGCATCCAACAAGTGGTAAGGCACGGGAGGCTCTAGGAATTGTAAAAAAAGCAAGGCAATCAAACCTTTTTGAGAAAACAAATGCTTGGTACAAGTGTACAACAAGAAGCAGCAAAACCATCAAACATATTTAATCCATAAGAAAGTTCCAGATTGGTATAATTGTTTGTCCAGTTAGTAAGACACCAAAACCAAGAAGGCAGGGAGGAGACCACACTGATTCCCCGAGGCAGCCGTATTGGCATTGGAAGCATCCAAAACAGCGGCTGATGCTCCCAAGGAGATACAGAAGTAAAATACTCGTAGAAATGGGTAAATTACGGCCTGATTTTGGGCGTGCAGGAAGAGTTCAAAATGACAACAGCACAATGTTGTGGGACAAGATAGGAGTAGGAATTAAGCTAACATGCATCAATTATTAAGTATCCCTGAATACTTGGAAGAAATAATTCAAACTTTTGTGCAAAGACAAGCGTTTAGCCAATGATGAGAAGTAGTAGAGACTCCATGAAGCACAGCAGAGAACGTAGAGAAAGACCAAAGTAATGATCAAGTCCATGTACTAGAGATGGGAACCGGGATCAAGATTACTAGATAACCATATACCAAAATTATAAGAAAATACAACTGCAAAAGAGGAGAAGCCAAGGAAGGAGAAGAAAGAATCTCTTCTCTCACCTTGTTGAATGGCGATGATTCTCGCTCTATGGAACGGAAGCGGGAGGAAAGATGCCAAATGGAACTTGATTCAGAGGAGGAAGATATAGCAAGAGAGAACATACTATTTTAGCGCGGTGGCAGTCTGGGAAACCGCCGGCCGGCTGTCTGGCTGTACGACTCCGGTGCGGCGTTGTCGTGGTTGCCTGACGCTGCCGGCGGAGATGAGCGGTTGACGAGGAACGGAATGGGATGGAATGGAGGAGGAATGGACGACGTGGGAGGGGCAGCGGTTGGTCAGGTCAAACCGAAACGGGCCAGTGGGATTGGAGGAGGGAGAAGGGGACGGAGAGGGAGGAGCATGTCCTGTTACCCGTTGGCTTTTCCCGATGTTTTGGAGAAGCAAGTAACTTGGGACTCCAAGGAATTTGTCGCGTACTCTATTCTACCATGGAGCGGGGAGAGGGGAGTGCCCTCCTTCCATCCTGATGAAATGACACATTGTGACTTTGATGATTGATGATGATGCGTGTAGGAGAAATTAGATTTGTCATCGAGTTACCTCTCCTCCAATTTATGTTTCTCGATGACTTTTGTGCTGGCAAGTAATTATCGTTATGCATCCCAAAATGAAAGTAGCCATATATATGATGGAAAGTGTTGCTTGGTCCTGAGTTCTAGTGATCTTTTCATTTCTAAAGAGAAGCGTCTAGTGCTCGATCGACCGAGATTTTCTTAATTCTCGTTCGATATGTGTCATTTTATCTTTTCTGGCTTTTCCATGCGTAACTAGAAAGCCTAATAACAACCTAAATAATAAACATCTAGTACAAGCACAATTACAGATTAACATGGGAACATAAAATAAAAATGACTATATAAAATTAAAAATTCCGCACACATATGCGCAATTGCAAATCTATGTGGAGTTTATGGAAAAAGTTCATACATGCAAGAAGTATACGCAAACACATGTCTACCTGCAATTCCAAATGGAAAAATTCGACCACCGACCACTTCCAACTTAGGTCCAAAACCGTCACGATCCACTGGGAGACATCACACAGAAACAACAATTAACATGATTCTTCTTGTTTAAAAAAACAATTAGTGTAATTATAGTGACACGACGGCAGAAATATTGACCGAGCGTCAGGATATATAAATTTATAAAAATGAAAATCAAGTAAAAATATCTTTTAAAAGTAAACAAAAAAGGTAAATGTACTACAACATACACTCTGGTCCTTCGAGCGTGACGTGATGGCTCCCGGGCTCCAGGGAGCCTGGTTTTTGAAGTTTAAAATTTTGAATTCAAAGTTCCAGCAGAATAAGTAGTGATGTAGCCAATTATGAGTTCTAGTAGAGTGTAAAATTTTAGCTCAAAAATCTTTATATTGTAGGCTCAGAAAACATGACAAATAGAGTTATTTTATCGGTAAACAGTGTTAAACAATACACAAAAATGGAGATTATTTCATTTTGTGGGATTTTGTATTTCTTATTGAGCCCAACATACGTAAAACTTTGAGCTGGAAATCTACAGACCGGTTAATTTTGTGGTTGGCTACATCTAGGTATTTTTTCTGCTAAAAAATATATAGAAATAGCCAAACGCCCACACCATCTACCCTACACGACAAAGCAATCTACCAAAATAAGAAACCATCAAAGTCTACAATAAGCCTTATATTAAAAGGATCAACGTTTTGATAAAGGGTAAAAGTAGCACACCCATCCAAGCATTGTCTTGAGATGATCAATACCTTACACTCTTATAAATCAATTGTATTAATATTCCTATGGTGATATACCAACATTTTATCTATTATTCTAACATTAAATTCTATTGTTATTGTTATGTTGAGACGGCTAAGACTCAATATATAGGTGAAGTAAACCTAAATTCAACAAAGCCATTTCCCTAATGATATTTTGGACCTTCTCTTTTTGTTCTAGGCTTCTAGCCAAAGCCTAACTCTAATAATACATGGCAGAATTGTAACTTCTAAAACTACTCAAAATAGAAGACCTCAAATGCCTATAGATTATCTTGACTCTATCATGGAAATTATCATTCATCCCATAAAAGATTTATTTTAAATACAAAGAAGGATACTTTTAAGATTTATCTCAATTAGGAAAACCTAATTATTATTTGTACTTTATCTAAAAAACTAATGGAAAAATAAGATGTAAATCTATTAAAATATATACGAGTATTTCTAAAATGACCATATATTGTTCTCTAAGGATTTCAAATAATAAAACTCTCTAGAAAAATTCAAATTCAAACAAAAAGGTCAAACATGAATTCAAACAAAAAGGTCCAACATGAATTCAAATAGAAATACAAAAAAACATAAATATAAAAGGAAATAAGAAAAATAATCAGACGAGACCGGAGGTGGGTCCCAGCCTATTCCCTCGGTATGCACTGCAGCACAATCGGACCAACCCACAGTAGCCCAACACAACTTATCCCTTCGCCACTAATATGCAGGACCTACTCGAGGAGGCAGTCTTTGTCTTCCTCTTCTCCATGTGAAACCGACCTCACCAACGGAATCGTCCACGTCGGACCCTAGTGACAAACTCAGAGCCATGTCGAAGAACCTTGGCGTCCACCGCCACTTTTAGCATCACGATTAGTGCCCTAGGTCTCAACCGCCATGACTGATGCATCTTGGGTGTTCCTGTAGTCATGTCATCACGACTGACTTCGCTTGTGTCTATAAAAAACCCCGAGAGATTCATCGGGAACCCTAGAACCTCGATGCCACCTCTCATACTCCTAACCTCTCGAATCCATCCTCAATATGCATCGTAGCACAGCTGGACCATCCCACACTAGCCCAACCCAACATATAGTTCCCCTTCATCCCACTAACATGTGGTAGCCACTCGAGGATGCCATCTTTGTCTTCCTCTTCCCACTATGAAACCAACCTCACCCGACGGAACCCACCACGTCGGACTCTAGTGACAAGCTCAGAGCCGCGTTGAAGAACCCTAGCGTCCACCACCACTCGTAGCATCACGATTAGTGTCCTAGGTTTCCATCACCATCACTGATGAATCTTGGCTATTCCCATAGCCGTTTCATCATGGCGACTTTTCCTCTATCTATAAAAATGTTGAGAGATTTGCTGGAAAACTCTAGAACCTCGGTGTAACCTCTCAAACTCCCAACCTATCTAATCCATCCTCAAAACCACCAATGTCGGTGCCGGGTAATTTCTTGGATAGCCATCAATTGGAGAAGCTATGGAGCTCGGCGGTATGTACGCATCATATTGGAGGAAGGAATCGATTCGGGGAGTTCTATATCACCGAAATCGATGATTTTCCCTCCGATGTTTTCCGTCGGATTTCTCAACTATGAGCCCATTTTCGTCGACCACCGTCCTCATTGATCGTCATACCAGCATCAGGGTGAGCTTACGAATTTTTAGAACCTCTTATCGCATCACATCACTATCCCTAGCCAGTTGTCGCTATTGTCCATAGGGCGACACCATATATGCGCTCGTCGCCATCGCGTCTAGTGATCATTTGGTCATAAATGTCGCCCATTTGGTGTGGAACATCTGTAACACCCCAATTTTAGTTAAATGGTAAGTAGGGTTTTAATTGTCCATTCATGAGCATCATCTACTTTGCTAAATAAATAAATAATGCAACCAAGAACAAAGCAAAACCCTAACTCTATCTATGAGTGCTACCTATTTTTGAATCCCTCCAAAGCATTTCAAATGATCCTTGTGGTCTTTCCAAATTGGCTAACGAAAGACACAAATTATTTCCCTAAAGTTTTGTGCAAGTTTGGTGTACTTTGGGATCACCAAATTATTGAAAACCAAAATGGTGAAAAGAATTTAGAAGAAAATGAATTTAGTGCTCTTATAATAGTTTCTCTCTGAAAGGAAATTTACTGGCCTAATCTATTTTGTTGTTCGTTAACAACTCATAAACCATTTTACAGTATGCTAGTTCTACAGGTTGATATAATGAAAAGTGAAAAGGACTTTGGCATGTGGAAGTATCCTTGCAAAATATACAGGTTTTTGGGATCTCCAGACCGGAGTCTCTGGTCTGACTGGACCGGAGTCTCTGGTGTGGTCTAGAGTTTCCCCAAGAATCTCCGGAGGGGGCTCCAAAAATCAGCCTAGGACATTCTGTATGGGGGGTCCAGAGATCAACCGAAAACATTCCGAAGTCTTCGGTGCAAGCACTCAGACCGGAGTCTCCGGTGTGGCTAGACCGGAGTATCCGGTGTACAGGGGTCCGGAGACTTTGAAGAGTTTCTAGAGGAGATGTTCCCAGGGCCACTGGGTCATTCTAGATGGTGGTCTGAAGCTCAGTCCGGAGATTGGCCGGAGTCTCCGGTCTGACAAGTCACCCAATGGTCATAAAACGGTTCAATGAGTGAAGGCCTATAAATAGGGGACCTCATCCCCTTCCTCCAGGAGCTCGGCCCACTCAAGAATACCACCTCCATTTGAGACACCAAATCACCAAGATCTCTTCATCCAACCATCCAAAGTCATTGATCTTTGGAGAATCGAAGGAGGGGGACTTGATCTATAGCTTCACCAAGAGAGATCTTCATTTCCCCCTCGTTTACTTGAGGGCCCCTTGCTCTAGTGTTTCTTTGGAAACCCTAGCTTTTGATTTGGTTCTTACAACCTTGTCTTTGATAGTTTGACAGCTTGCTTGTATTCAGGAGCCTCCAATTAAGTTGTGGATGTGTGCCTCGAACTTGTTGTAAAGGTGCAGGCTTCCACCTCGAAGGTTGCCGATATAGTGGAAGAGGTGAATCGAACCCTTTGGGGTGAGGTTCATCAAAGAACAAGGGAGGTCTCTCGTGGCGTTGGTGGTTTGAAACCACCCCCTATCCAAATGTAGACGTACTTCCCCTCAAATGGAAGGAACTACGGAAAACAAACCCTTGTGTCTCCGCATGCTCCACTTTGGTTACTTCTATCCTTTACCGCACTTTACATATCTTGTTCTTGCTTAGTGTTTGTGCTAGATTGACATATAGGTAAGTTTACCATAGTTGCATAATCTAGAGAATTTACCTTTTGTGTCAAACCCTAATTTGAAAAAGATTAAAATTTGAAGTAGCACCTATTCACCCCCCTCTAGGTGCCCATACGATCCTTTCAATTGGTATCAGAGCCTCGGCTCTTTATTCGGGCTTTACCGCCTAAGAGTATATGGGTAGCCACGATGGAGGAGGGAGTGAGGCTAGTACCATGGTGTCCATGGAGGATGTCAAGAAATTGGAATCGAGCTTGAGCTCCTCCCCTGGGCAATGAAATCAAACAGTTGCGTGACTTGGTTGAGAAACTTGTTAAGGAGAAATTGGCCTCACCTCCTCCTCGTCGTCCTTTAGAGAAAGCTCCATCATTACCAAAGGTGGATGCCTTGGCATCACACGCGGTTGTGGTGGTGGGGGATAACCAAGACAACACTAATCCCTCCACCAAAAAGGATAATGGGAAGGGAGAGCACCATGAGGTTCCCAATTGGTACTCCCCCGAACCACCTATCCCTCACACACATTACAACAATAGAGGTGACCCACCTAAGCTAGCTGAAACTTCATTTGCTCAATGGCAATCATTAATGAAATATCATGTGCGCGGCTATTGCATTGAATTGTGGAGAATCATTAAAGAAGGACTCCAAATTGTGGATCCAACCAACTTGACAAGAAGAGAAGTTGTCAATAGCCAAGTCAATGCCACCTCTTTGCACATGATTCAAAAAGGTTTGGGTACAAAAGATTACCCACACATTGAACACCTTAACCCCGCCAAGGAGGCTTGAGATGCTCTCACCGAGCTATATGTTGGTAATGAGAGCATGAGAAGAAACCAGTATGATGCACTGAGCAATGAAGCCGAAGGCTTCTATATGAAGGATGGTGAAGATCATGAAGATATGTATCGAAGGCTCAAGTCCATGGCCACAGCTTTTAGGAATGTGGGTGCCTCACATGTGGATGATTCTTGGATAAAAAGTAAATATGTGAATGCACTCATGCCCTTTGAGCCCACTGACTTGAAGATTCTCCAAAGA